>JALAZF010000024.1:3897500-13715000 GCA_022829125.1 Lathyrus tuberosus | reverse complement strand
TACTTAAGTTTACATATTTATCTGTTTTAATAACTTATGCTTTACTTTGTTATAAGACATTGGAGTCATCATAAATAAGTTGACATCGTCAAAACTTCAACAAAATATGTTGTCTTTGTTATAAGTATATCACCTGCAAAATAAGGTTCCAAAGAATTCGTCTCTAAAGCCTCCATTCTACAACAATCTTTACTCGATCCTACTGGTATCTTAAGCGTTGGTCTATCTGAAGATTGAGAAGAACTCCCACCTTGTTTATAGGCTTCCACACAGCACTACCAAGATGAACCTAGAAAAAATAACCTCTTTCTTTTCCCCTAGAATTTTCAAAACCATCCACAACACCGCACACATTGTGAACCTTTGAAATATTAACCAAATCTTTAGAGAATCATTAAATTCAATAAACGAATCTCCTCAGCAATCAGAAATATACAAAGATGAAAGTTAGATCCATGTCATAATGGAAAATAATAAGATATAAGATGAAAGAAATCGTTTGCAAGTGTTCAAGAAAGATTCAAAACTCTTTTGAAAAATATGAGAGAACAAGTGATTTATGAGTTTTCAAATCAATATTGGAGGTGCATTTTTTCTAACACTGTGAGGGTTTTAAGTGAGAATGATATTTATATATGGTAGATATATATCACAAAAATGAGAGAAAATGGTGTATGATTCGAGTGAAAAGCAAGTGCAATGATTGGAATAAGAAAACCAAGTGATTTAAATCAAGAAGTAAAACCTATATGAAAATTATTCATGTGATTCGAGTCACAAGATTAGTGATTCGAGTTACATGATTCAAATCAGAAATATTGGTGATTCAAATCAAAGTTCCATAAGAAACCAGAAGAATCTCCATTTCATTGTGATTCAGATCAGAAAATCATTGACTCAAATCAAAGTGTTGCGATTTGAATCATACATTTCTAGGTTTTGAATCAGGAAAACTAGAAATGCACTCCTAAGCTCTTTGAGTCTGATTCGACTCAGACTGACTGTGTGATTCGATTCACATAGGCAAAATCTCTTTTTCAAAAAATTTCAAAGGAATTTTGAGATTCTTTAATTCAAAAACTCAATAGATTGATTTCAATCATATTGCTTAAGAAATAATTAAACACTTTTATTTATGCATGCTAATATACAGATCTAGAACTCAATCCAGACAAGTTCGATTGATGAGGAGACTCAATGACATAAAAACTAAAACCAAAGGCTTAAAACACAAGTGATCAAAGCAATAACCTTTGAGGTATCAGAGACGTGCAACTTCATGGCGGCCATCCCGCCTAGTTATGTTTTTAAATTTGTATTATATATTATTTCTCATATAATTAACACATTCGAAAGTGTACGATGAACTCCCAATTGCTAATGAAAAATATGCAAATTAAGAATTTTTTTTTCTTTATGATTGTGTAGAGTAATGACGATTTAAGGGTACGACAGAAGGGATTGAACTAATAACACAAAGACTCAAGGGTGATGTTGCAAATGCCACACGCGTGCAGCCACGTCAATAAAAAACCCACAACGCAAAAACATTCCACCCCTTATGATAGCTAGCCACTCTAGAGGCTATTGTGGGTTGGCCATATGTCAATCTCGGATCAGGTTTTCACCTTGCGAGAAGGGGTACCGACCCTTGGTCAGGCGCGGATCCTAGGAAAAACTTTATAAGTTCGTGCAATTTCTGGAGCAAAGTACTCGTGATCAAATATATACACCTTAAACATGTAAGAACAACGACAGACCATTTATTCCATTTCACTCACACTTTACAGTTTAGAATATTAAATAAAAAAGTCACTAATCCCTAAGGGAGATGATCTTCGCAACTTTGAGCATCTGTTATGGTCGTACTTGCTCCCTTAAAATACTCGAAAGAGAGTGAAAATGATTTACTTCCTACAAGGTGTTCTCAAAGAAATCTGAAACAATCACCATACTAGCAGTGTATGATTCATTTAAACTTTGAGGCAAATAGGAATTCTCAAGGTGCAGGTTTTCAAGGTCTCCCAGAACCACAGAGAGAGAAGCATATTTAGCTGATAAAGTAGCCTGTGTTAAAGTTAGGGTTTTATCTTTCCTTACTGCACCCATCAACAAATGGGTTACATGGTTAACTAGTCAGTCGAGGAGATTTAGGACACTCAAAGCATCACCTACCCAGTAAGAGAAACAAATGCTTTATGTATTTTTTACAGGCATATATCCCTCTGGAGTGTTAAGATGCAAATACTTTTCTCTACCTGTTTCTTCTCCTTGTGTTGTTGGTCAGAAAAGAAAACATCCCAACGCCTGTCCATACCAATGGAAAGAACAGCAGAAGTGTGTCAAGTATAATAAGCCGAAGTTGATAGTTCCTCTTCAAGAGCCCGCCCAGTCAAGTTTGCTAGATAAGAACAATATTCTTCTGAGGTAGACTTCTATTGTTCTTTTGAAGTATGGGGGCCTAGCCTCGTAAATTATGTAGGAGCCAGAGGACTCGACGCGTGCAACGATCATCGAGGATAATTCAAAACAACAGCACCTCCATTAGACCCTAAGGGGGAAGGAGCACTGCCCTGCCTCACAACATTTGAATGGCCCACTGCAGTCTGAGTTGGCTGCATTCCCCATCCTAATAAGAGGAATGCCTCTTCAGTAATCATTGTGTATGCACATAATGATAACCAAAGTAAGCACATTACGAATGATTGAGTTGACAATAGAGAGGCTAAGTACATCCAAAAATCACCAAAAATGACCTTTCTTTCCTCTTTGGTACGAGCATCCATCAGCGGGAGGGTTTCAATGAGTCATTTCTAGAGCTTTCATGAAGCTTCATCCAGAGGAGTAAATCCCTTGGGGTAACCCAACTCTTTGACAAAACCCATTAGCTATTTCTTTCGATATAGATCCTCTTGAGATAGGTCGTCCTCTTTATAGACAGACAATTGATTCCTCGTCAAGAAATGACTTTTATTCCAGTACGTCGGAAACATACCAGTATATGAGTGGAGAAGGATGACTAGGAATAATCTATTTTCAAAATGCTTCATGCTCTTCAAAAACATCTCAAAACTACAAACATCTTGCACTAGATTAACAAAACCATGACCTCGCGCCTGAGTCTTAGAATTACGTTAAACTTTAGAGAGATGGAAGATAAGGGGAAAAGAGGGTTTCCCCAATATATATATTTGCACCAATATTAGAACATTTTAACATACACCCAACTCGCAAGGTGCACCTGCGATGGGGAAACCATCATATGATGCATAACTTCTATTTCAAAGTTGTTGAAGGGAAACCGAAGATCCAATATTGAGAAGGTGCATTCATAGAAAGGGATGGAACATTTGCCATACTTACTCCATATTCTCTTATCTTCATCAAGAGTCAAAATGCCACCTCGGCGAGACAACAAGTGTTTAAGTTCTTGAAGATCATTATGAGGGAACCTAAGAAAAGAAATTTGAGGCATTTGGCGCATTAAAGGTGTGAAACCCCCAAAAACAGTAATGTTTTCTCTTGGATTTCCATCTAAGCCAAAGGAATGGTCGACACAAACGAGAAGAATACGACATACCCTTGCACTATCAAACAGAGACAAGGACTTGGGGGGCACCTGTTCCAGGACGATCAGAATGGCCATATGCTGGCGATCCAAAGGAAGCAAGGATTCACCCAAATTGGCCACCCTGAAACATCAAACGCACACGCCTTCTACTGCTGTCGTCTGTTCGGCCGACTAGGCTTAGCTCGGCCCACCTCGATTCGGTTCAGGCCGGACTTTAGCTTGGGTGATTCATTATTTTTTGGTACCCAAAATGGTGAAAATTATTTAATATTAATTAATTTGTTTGTTTTAAATTAATTAATAATTATTAATTAATTACTCATGTGTTGTCCCATAACGGTAGCCTTAGTTTTTTAGCAAGCTTCCACAATTTTGCCTTGCATACCACGCTTCCTTGCTGATTTAGTTATATAATGACTAATTTTAGGCCGGATCCACTCCATTTTCTTCCATGTTTTCTCCCAATTGGAACATATTTTCACCTATAAATAGAGGTTCTCCATCTCATTTTCTTCACTCCAGATTTCCGTATTCCAAAATCTTTCTCCTCACTTGTCTTCTCTTCATTATTTTCTATTTTTATTTTTTAGTAGCCTTTTCGCGTCATCTACAACTGGTATAAAAACCAGATACTAAGAGTGATATTTGTACCACATTTGATTGGCCATAGTGCAATCAGAGTGTGTAATTCTAAACTGATTACCTATGGTGTAAGTAATAATCGCATAGTATAAAACTGAGTTGTTTTATCCTAGAAATATTTCACAGTTTTAAACAATATAAAAAAAAACACCTTAAATAAAGTGACATAATCTGCAGATTTTTTTACTGTAGTACCCTCTTTCTGAAACATAAATACCAAAATATCTTGTTTTGGAACAAAATAACCAAGATGTCATATTCGCAGTTGGTGCTTGTCATCTCAGTTGGCGAGCATGTGAAGGAAAATTGTGCATAAGGTGCTCGCCATCTCAGTTGGCGAGCACATGAAGAAAACGAAAAAAAATATAATCTTCATGTGCTCGCCAACTGAGATGGCGAGTACCTTCATGCACAATTTTCCTTCACATACTCGCCAACTGAGATAACAAGCACCTACTGAAAATTGAACATCTTGGTTATTTTGTTTCAAAACAGGGTATTTTAGTATTTACATTTTAAAAAGAGGGTACTCCAATTAAAAAAAGTCTAATTTGCAACTGTCCAATAATTTTTTCAGTTACAATTAAAATAAAAAAATAAAAACCTTAAAACAACTAATAACTCACCTATAATGATTCATTCCATTTAAATTGAATAAAATAACAAGTCAATTAATCAACCAAGCAGGACATGAACAGAAAAAGTAATTAAACGCGGTGGAATCAGGTTGATGAAATGATCCAATCATGCAGTAGCTAGTATATATATTTTCATGGCGAAAATGACAACAATGTTTATTAATACTACTACTAGCATTTCAATATTTTGATTAGACACATTCAAGTCACAATAACATTAAGTATACCACACTTTTAACATTCACACACATTCATTCATTTCCTATAGTCTGCTAAATTCAATTATATTGTATACAAGCAAGCCGTCTTTTCTTACTCCTTCTCTTAGTTTTGATCCTAAAGTTTCCATATAAATACTTGCACTTCATGAATATCATTTCACACAATATAATTAATACAAAAGCTCTCTTATATTCATCGAAACCCTAAAGTCTTAACTCCTATATATATTTCATTTCCTATTTTTGTTCAATTGATTATAACTAATATAAATGGAGGATAGTTTATTCAAGGGCTTGTTTCTTTTATTTGTTTTGAGTATTTTGAACAAATTAGTGCATGGCCAAGGAACAACTGTAGGATTCTATTCAAGTACATGTCCTAAAGCTGAATCCATTGTCAAGTCAACTGTTACATCCCATGTTAACTCTGATTCTTCTTTGGCTCCTGGTTTACTTAGGATGCACTTCCATGACTGTTTTGTCCAAGGTTGTGACGCGTCCGTTCTCATTGCTGGCTCTAGCACCGAGAGAACGGCGGCTCCAAACCTTGGTTTAAGAGGTTTTGAAGTTATTGATGATGCTAAGACAAAGCTCGAAGCAGCGTGTCCCGGTGTTGTCTCTTGTGCTGATATTCTTGCCCTCGCGGCTCGTGATTCGGTTGTTCTGGTAAATAACTAACTCAACTATATATTACAAGTGTGTAATAATGTTTTTCAAATATAGACCTAAATAAATTATGCATATATTGTAGAGTGGTGGACTGAGTTGGCAAGTTCCTACCGGACGAAGAGACGGACGCGTGTCACAAGCTTCAGATGTCAATAATTTGCCTGGTCCTGGTGATTCTGTTGATGTGCAAAAACAAAAGTTTGCAGCAAAAGGTCTTAATACTCAAGACCTTGTAACCCTAGTTGGTAAGTAATTCAACCTACACAATATTCTATTTTATTTAGACTTTATTTTGTATATAAAGTTTATTTATACATATATAGGTGGACATACAATTGGTACAACTGCATGTCCATTCTTCAGTAACAGATTGAGAAATTTCACTACAAATGGTGCGGCGGATCCATCCATTGACCCATCATTTCTTTCTCAATTACAAACACTTTGTCCTCAAAACAGTGGTGCTACAAATAGAGTTGCATTGGATAATGGAAGTCAAAACAAATTTGATAATTCTTACTATGCTAATCTAAGAAACGGGCGTGGAATTCTTCAATCTGATCAGGCGCTGTGGAATGATGCTTCTACAAAGACCTTTGTGCAGAGATATTTGGGTTTAAGAGGGTTGCTTGGATTAACATTTAACGTTGAATTTGGAAAATCAATGGTGAAGATGAGTAACATTGGAGTGAAAACAGGTGTTGATGGTGAAATCCGCAAGATATGTTCTTCGTTCAACTAAATGCAATAGTGATTTTGTTGATTTGTTTGTATTGTATATTCTTTAATGAACTGAGTTTGTATTCTTCTGCTTTCAACTAGTTTGTATTGTCGGCATATTCTTTTATTAAACTATTCAAAAGAACACAATATGATAATTAAAAATTGAAAATATTTATGCAGTTGCGTAAACACATAAATCATTTAGATTCATATTTGGTGGTGGTCTATATAGAATCTATATACATTACCAAAAAATAATATTCAAACAATATTTGAGGATGTGACAATCGATGCTGACTCTTAATCCATGTTTGTTTGTTCAGGAATGTTAGCTTGACACTGAAATTGTGACACTGTATACATACACCCTAGATTTTAAAACTTCATTTTTAGTTGGCACAAATTCCAATTATTTTGAAAATACTCCCTCCGTCCCACAATGCGTGATCCAGTTGACTTTTCACACAGATTAAGAAAAAGAGAATAAATAAAGGAGAGAGAATGTTATTTTTACTAAAGTGCCCTTGTAATATATTGGGAATGATGAAAGTAATATTAATTAGAGGGTAAAATAGAAAAAGTTGCATTGGAAAATGAAATGGGTCATATATTTTGGGACACCATTTTATTTTAAATGGGTCACTCATTATGGGACGGAGGGAGTAATAAATAAAAGAAAACGGTATATTATACTGTAGAAATATACGATGTAGTGGTTAAAATTAGTGTCAGCATATCATTTCTCTTGTTTGTTCCATCTAAATTGTCTCATTGCAATATTTTTTTTCTAGCATCACACCCAATATGACATTTTCTAATGGAATTTTTTTTACATTTTCCATACTACCAGTAAAAAGCATAAGCTTAGTCAAAATTATCAATACTATTAGTTGAAAATATACATCGTAATTAAGAATATTTTTGTTGGTATTAGTTAAAAATATACATGTTAATTAAGTTTTATATTACTTTACTTTTTTATTGTATTCTTTTATTTTTTTCTATGTCGGTTTTTTGCACAGTTGCTTTGATATAAGAGTTTTTAGTATGTTTCGTGGTAGCAGTATTGTCTGATCTTTCACGTCAGAAAGAAGAGTGGTGTTGTGAAAGAGTTGTTGAGTTGCAATCACAAATTCTGGTATGGAGTTTGAACTAAAAAAAATTGATAGAAGAATTGATTTTGACATGAGAAAAATTCAAGTCAAAGATATGTTGGTACAATCAATATTACACAAGAAGTTGGTTAGTGGTTAGTACATGAGCATTGATTCACATTGATGCAAGATGTACTACGATATCATGTCGATGGTTGAATAATTTCGTGACAACATGCAGGGCCGGCCCAATCAACCCGGAGACCCTGTTCTAAATTTAAAAATTAGGCCTAAATTAAAAATAATAATAATAATTAAAAATGACGCACAAAAAAATCAATTATATATTAACCAAATGAGGTACCAAAAAGCTTAAAGTATTGTTTAAACTATAAATAACATTTTAAACAACTTAAAATTTCTAATCACTTAAAAAGTGCCTTTCTCCGAACACTTTTTGAAGCAAATTCATCAAGCAAGTCTTCATATTTTATTGCCTCCAAAAGATCATTTTCAACTGCTATCAATGCCAATCCATTCAGTCTTTCTTGCGACATGGTAGACCGCAAGTAAGTCTTTAACAACTTCAATTTTGAAAAACTTCTTTCTGCAGTAGCAACTGTCACAGGAATAGTCAATAAAATTCTATATGCAATAACTGTATTAGGAAAACAATCTAATCCTTTCGAAAATAATAATATATCAGTAGGTCTTATGATTTCTTCCGGCAACATCTCTCTTAGTAACTTTAACTCCGCAAAAAATTCATTCCCATCAACATCAGATTGCTCATTATGTTTCATTACTCGTTCAAAGTTACTACAACAAGATTTCAAAGTTGCATCATCCAATGATTGTAACTTGTGAGAAGTAAACAAGAAACCAAAAATACTATCATACTCTTTGTATTGCTCAAATCTATTATTAAGAGAAACAACAGCTTGATCAACAAGGTAGAGAAAATAATTAACCCTAAAAGATTCCTCTTCAGAAAGCTCGACTTCTGGGGTATTCAAATTCTCATCAAACTGTCTTTTTCTTTTAATTATACGCCTTTGAGGAAATGTTGGGGCGATATTCATTTCAACCGCAATTTCCTTAGCATTAACTAGTGCCTTATAAAAACCTGTTTCTCTATATCCTTCAAAAAATGAAATCAATTCCTTTATTTTTTTCCATAGCAACATCAATAAGCATATCTTTTTCCTGTAAAAGTTTGCTAACATAATTAATTGCAGATAATATTTCGAACCAAATAATTATAGCCATCAAAAACTCAAAATCACCAAGCTCATTTGTTGCTAAGGATTTAACTTCATTTTGAATTTTAGGATCGAGATCATTTTCCGACACTTCAAGTAAAGCTTCTGTAAAATCTGACATTTGATTTCTTATAGCTTTGACACTTTCTACACGACTCTCCCAACGAGTGGATGACAATGATTTTGGAGTCAACCCTTTTACATTATCTTTCAAAATTTGCCATCTCTTAGTAGAATTGGCAAAAATTGTATAAATGCGTTGAACAACTCCAAAAAAATTTCTAGCTTTATTACAAGAGTTAGCCATATCACACAGTGCCAAATTAAGACTATGACAACCACAAGGAGTATAAAAGGCTCTCGGATTTATGTCTAAAAATCTCTTTTGTACACCTTGATGTTTTCCTTTCATATTTGACCCATTATCATAACCTTGTCCTCTCACATCAAATAAGTCGAGACCAAGATCTTTCAATTCATTTTGTAATACATCAAAAAGTCCTTGACCAGTTGTATCATTCACATTCAAAAATCCTAAAAATGATTCCTCAATGCAAACAAAAGTTGAAGTAACATCCACATATCTTATTATCAAAGACATTTGCTCTTTGTGACTAACATTCGGAGTACAATCAAGTATCACTGAGAAATACTTTGCTTGTTTGATTTTTCTAATGATTTCAATTTTAATTGCAGAACCAAGCAATGAAATCAACTCATTTTGTATTTTATGCCCAAGATAATGAACATGAATATTTTGAGTTGTAACACGTCTAACATGTTCTTGGATAATTGGGTCAAATTCAGCTAACATTTCGATCAAACCTAAAAAGTTGCCATTGTTATCTTCATACAGTTTTTCCTTACAACCACGAAATGCCAAATTATGTTTAGCAAGAAATTTCACTATTGAAATAACTCTTTTTAAAACATTTTTCCAATGATCTTTTTCTTTCTCAATTAATCTTTGAGTCGTTTTATCAATAGTTTGAAATTTCTGCAGCCTTTGACGATACTCATACCAAGTAGTCATATTTTTAACATGTTCCATGCCTAACTCATGCTCTTTAATTCTTGCACCAACATGTGACCAATCATTATAACCCTCATTTGCTAATTGCCCCCTACCAATCCCATTTTTTAAAACCTTACAACAGAAACAAAATACTCTATCAAGCTCTTTCGAATAAACAAGCCAATCTCTATCACACTTCTCTCCATTTGCTAAAGCTCTAGTATATAAATTAGCCGTAAAGCGTCTACTCCAATTATCTCTAGGACCCTTCACAATGGAATTATCTCTTTTAGGACCTTTGGCAACTAATAAATCAATCAATTTAGGTTGAAGACGATCCCAATTTCTTGGATCAAATATATCATAATCAACATTATCATCATCATTATTAACTTCTTCACCAATTGACATATTACCAATACCAACATTATCATTTTCGATGGCCACCCTATCAACATTATTATTTTCAATGGGCACACTATCAACATTATCATTTTCAATTGGCATATTATCAACATTATCATTTTCAATGGACACCTTATTTTTTATTACAAATTTATCAAGGGCTCCTACTTGAGATTGAACTAACTCTTCAATTTTTTTCTTTTTCTTACGCTTATCATTTCCACATTCATACTTTCTATTCTTAGGAGGCATCTTAGGAGACATAGTAAGAAAAAACCTGGAATATCTCACTAAGTTTATTATGTCGGCTAATGAACAACTCCACAGTATTAACTTGCAAGCAAACTATTTGTAGTCCCGTTGTTAAATCGTATTCCTACAATAAAATTAAAATTACACATGATGTTAATTGATATGAAAAATATAAAATATTTATATAAAATAACATGTGAGTTATGTAAGTTATGTTTAAAATATTTTAGTATTTTATCACAACTTATTCAGCCACTTTCACATGTACTATCAAGAGTAATTGTTATCAATATACAATATTCTATTGTTTGTGTCAGTGTGAAAAAAACCAAAATAAGTTAAGATAAATGCAAAACAAAATCTAATCTTATTGTTTTATCAGTAGAAAAGAAATATTATAAAATTAAAATCTTACTGATTGTTTTATCAATGGAAAAGAAATATTATAATCTAATCTTAAACCACACTGCCGTATCAGTGAAAAACTTACTGATTGTTTTATCAATGGAAAAGAAATATTATAAAATTAAAATCTATAATATTTAATTTCTAATACAAATGAAATTATCAGGTTGTAAAACTTACTGATTGAATTTAAACAGCACTGCACCGCCTTGAACCGCAACTGCACCGACGTGAAAGTGAAATCATCATGTTTATATTAATTATTGCAAAATTAAAAGCAAAATAACAAACTAACAGTTTAGAAAAAACATCAGCTTGAAGAAATTTACCGATTGAACCGCACTGCACCGCCGTGACGCCGTCGTCGCCGAAGTGGTATCTCGTTTTGTTTTATATCGTTTTGTTTTGTTCCGTTTAATAGTCGTCGCCGTTTTGTTATGTTTTGGAAATTGGAGAAGAAAATGGTGTTTTAACTTTTAAAAAGAAAGCTAACAGTACCTTTATTGTAGAGAAAAAAGAGAAACCAAACGTTTGAGAAGAAAGAGACTATTATTTAATAAAATTAAATTTTAATAATATGTAATAATTAAAAAAAATGGGGCCCCCCATATTTTGAGGCCCAGCGCTGTATAGCCTGTTGCGCTGGAAAAGGGTCGGCTCTGCAACATGGAAGTTGCACTATAAGTTTTCAATCTGATTTTCGACTTGTGAAATTCATGGAGTGGTTTAAGTTTTTAAGTGAAATATATTTTTCATGATAGAGTATATAATTGTCGGTGATGACAATGTGAAATTTTTCGAGTTGTTTAACTTCAAGTGGAATATATTTTTCATGGTAGTTTATAATAGTTTTTGAAATGTGATTGTCGGTAAAAACAATGTGAAAATTCTTAGAATGATGTAGATTGTAATACCCTAATCTTTTAACTCAACTAAATTAACATACTAACCAAGTGTTAGTGTGGACATTAATAAAGATAATACGATTAATTGGCTTTTTAATTCTTAAAGGGCGAGTTGGTACATGCTAATTGTTGTTAGGGGCATTTATGTATTTTCACGATTATTTCTTTATAAAAGGCTAAGAGAAGGAGTTTATTTCATTTTTTCTCATGATATGAGAGAGAGAGAGAGAGAGAGAGAGAGAGAGAGAGAGGTTCGTCATTCATTTAGTACCATGTGCATGTAGAGTTTTAGTGTTGAGTATATTGTATCCATTGTTGCATACGTAACTGAATTATTATATTGATGTTGGTGGTTGAGAATACTTATGCAGTTGATGTGAATGAGATGTGTGATTATTGATGTTTGATTAGGTTACCCTTGGATGCTTATGCACCATTATTTATTTTGAGTGTATTGTCACCCCGTTTGTGTTTTGTGTGGTTCTGTGCTACTTCTTGAGGTACAAACGAGCAGGTAAATGAGTAGTTGCTTAGAAGATAAAGGATGTTGTTTAAGTTATTCTTCTTTTCCCATTTTATGCGATATTTAGATTTTGTTGCTCTGATCTAAAACACCGGCCGAACGAACTTTATGTTTTCTTAATTGTTATTATTGTGATGGTTATCGATGTTGAAGGCATTCCTCCATAACTAAGTTTTATGTTATGAGACTACATCGTTTGTTGAGTTACCTTATTGATTTATTTTCCTCTACGATGAACTTATGTAATGACGAGCATGTGATGACAGATAATTAAGTTTTGCATGTTTTATCTAACTTGTGTTATGGAGCAAGTTTATATTGTGTTTTGCGCGACACCCTATGTGTATGGTTGTGTTAAATTTGTATTTTTCGCATTAGGATTGTTAAGGTGTTATAAAGGACACCACTTTGATAAACACCTTGATAAAGGGAAAATGAGGGTGTCGTTAGATAGTAAGGTGAATTGTGAAACTCCGACATTACCTCCATGGAGATTGCCTTCAGAGAGAGAGAGAGAGAGAGAGAGAGTGAGTGAGAGAGAGATTCGTCATTCATTTGGTACCATGTGCATGTAGAGTTTTGGTGTTGAGTATATTGTATCCATTGTTGCATACATAATTGAATGATTATATTAATGTTGGTGGTTGAGAATACTTATGTAGTTGATGTGAATGAGATGTGTGGTTATTGATGTTTGATTAGGCTACCCTTGCATACTTATGCACCATTATTTATTTTGAGTGTATTCTCACCCAGTTTGTGTTTTGTGTGGTTCTGTGTTACTTCTTGGGGTACAAACGAGCAGGTAAATGAGTAGTTGCT
Organism: Lathyrus tuberosus; assembly: GCA_022829125.1. Lineage (NCBI taxonomy): Eukaryota > Viridiplantae > Streptophyta > Magnoliopsida > Fabales > Fabaceae > Lathyrus > Lathyrus tuberosus. Next base: position 13,701,853 of record JALAZF010000024.1, on the reverse strand, counting down.
TAGAAGATGAAGGATGTTGTTTAAGTTATTCTTCTTTTCTCATTTTATGCGATATTTAGATTTTGTTACTCTGATCTAAAACATCGGGCAGACGAACTTTATGTTTTCTTAATTGTTATTATTTTGATGGTTATCGATGTTGAAGGCATTCCTCCATAACTAAGTTTTATGTTATGAGACTACATCGTTTGTTGAGTTACCTTATTGATTTATTTTCCTCTACGATGAACTTATGTAATGACGAGCATGTGATGACAGATATTTAAGTTTTACATGTTTTTATCTAACTTGTGTTATGGAGCAAGTTTATATTGTGTTTTGCGCGACACCCTATGTGTATGGTTGTGTTAAATTTGTATTTTTCGCATTAGGATTGTTAAGGTGTTATAAAGAACACGGCCTTGATAAGCACCTTGATAAAGGGAAAATGAGGGCGGCGTTACATAGTAAGGTGAATTGTGAAACTCCGACATTACCTCCATGGAGATTGCCTTCAGAATCCGACAAAAACTTAGATTTGGATTTCAGATCCTTCCATTTGTTGTTTTGTGGAGTTCTTGAGGGAATCAGAGATCCGAATTTTGAGAAAACTGAAGCAAAAACGGTGATTGGTTGACTCAAATGTGGTATATGTGTTTGCTTTTAAATGCTCTCGATTCTGAGATTTGAGAAAATTGTGAACAACATAGTCAATAAGCGAACGTGAATTTATAGAAAGCGTATGATTCTAAGGTCAATTTGTTCTTGATTCGGTGATCTAAGGAGATTGCGAACTAGTAAATCGAAAGTTAGATATGAAATCGTGAAAATCGTAAGAGTTGAAAGTCGATTTTCACAGACAGTGCTACAGTTCCATTTGAAAACCAGAAATAGATGGCACCCTAATTTTGGAGTATGATATAGTGATTGAATATAATCCTAGAGTTTTTGTTGCCGCCATAAAGAATGTTTACAATTTTTTCCTAGTCATTATCTTGAAAGACCCATCATGCCTGGTGTTCACATGGTTGAGGTAACACCAATAATAATTTGAAGGAAAAAACAATGTTCTTCCTCCATCTTACAATGAGTGATCCAGTTGACAACTTCACACAGCATAAAATAAATAAATAAATAAATGAAAGAGAGAGAATGATATTTTTACAAAAGTACTCTTATCATGTATTAAAAATAGTAAAAATAATACTGTCTCCGTCTTATAAAAAGTGTCTCATTTGTACTTTTTTTTTTGTCTCAATAATTGTCCATTTACATTATCAACGTAGCATTTATTATTATTTTTCCACTACTATACCACTATTCATTAGCTTTCACTTTATTCAACTACTTCATTAACTACATTTAATAGGGATAGTCTAATAAATGACATTAGTTTTTTCACTAAAACCAACGCATCTAATTATTTTCTTAAGAACCGCACATTGCTCAAATAAGACATTTTTTATGAGACGAAGGAAATATTACTTAAAAAGTAAAATTGAAAAAGATGTATTAAAAATTGAAATTGTTCATTCATTTAAGAGACTCTTTTATTCTAAATGAACGCTCATTGTAGAACGGATGGAGTAGCCAAATATAACTACACATATCAATGCAGGCAATGGCAAAGGTTGGTGGTTTGGTAATGTTGCAGCCTGCCATGGGCGGTTCACGTGAAAACTTCTTCAGCAGAATAAACAATGTGCAGTTTCGTAAGCCCGTGATTGCAGGTGACACCTCAGTTATGAGACTGACACTTACTAAACTTCAAAATCGATTCAGAATAGCCAAGATGGATGGTAAGGCCTATGTTGGAGGTGAAGTTGTATGCGAGCGTAAGTTTTGGATGGCTATGGACTAATAAGTATAGCACATTCCGCTTCATCTTTTCTTTATAAATGGTTCTGCTTTGAATACAGAACTTTGTGAACGATTAATCTATGCATTTTCAATTATTAAAAAGATATATTTTCAAGATGAATGCAAAGTAATATATACTATGAATCTACATATAAGAACAGACACAAGGTAAATGCATCGAATACTAGAACATAGAATTTAATTTTGTCATGGAGTAACAGACTTTCTAGCATCTCAGTTCAATTATCTACATGAAATGTTTTCGATTACAAGCCAAGAGCGCCGAGCGGTGTCTTCCCTTGTCCAGCTTCGAAGTAGAAAATCAGCATAGCCAACATAGCAAGCCGAGCATGCTTAATCTCAGCGAGTTTCAATCTCTCTAACTTGTCTGTATCTGGAATGTAAACTCCGTTTTGGATGGTCCCAGCGAGTGACAACGGATCGAAGAATTTTCCACCAGGGTAGCCTTGTTCTCCGGTTGAGTTGACAAAGTTCTCCGCGGTTTTAGACCATGGAGTAGCCCATTCGACCGACTGTGAGTCCGGGTTGAAGAAATCAACCCATCTCTTGCTCTCTACCCATCCCATGAGAATCAACTGTGTGCCTAGAAGAGTACCGAACGAGAATGGAGCAATCGCGTTGGGGTCAGCTCCGGCCTCGAACCATGGAACCCCACTCCATGCCTGACCAACAAAGATTCCTAGAACTGCAGCCATGGCCCATCTTCCATGAATGAGCTCGGCTTCTCTGTACCATTTGAGAAATGCCGGGTCCTTGCCAAGGCCTAGTGGGTCAAAACCAAAGTCACCTGGTAGCCTACAATTGAATAGCATTAAACAGTCAAAATTCTGAAAGAACCTGTAAAATTGATTCTAGCCGAGTCAAATGTAAATTGATTTATGTTTGAATACAATCACGTAAAATTCACCTCGAAGTGAATTGAACTAGCTAAAAATCCATTGTAGAATCAAAAACTACAAATGCTAGCATATAGTCAGGGCCGTTTTAAGGGTGTGCAAGGCGGCCTACATCACAGGACTTCACAATTTTTGTTAATTAAATTATGGTAAAAAGGACCTCCATACACACATTTCACAATTATTTTACGGCTAAATAGGGCCTCTTAAAAAATTTTACCACTGAATTGAAGGTAACTTCAACTTCTTGCACAAAACCTCTCATAAGTTTGAGACGGCTCTGCATATAGTTAGAATCAATTCTAGAGTAAAACCCAATTATACACCAGAACATCTAAACATGTCAAAATCAATTCTACGAACATCTAAACATGTCAAAATCAATTCTACTCTAATACTTATATTACAAGAAAAGGCGGGACTTACGATCCGTCGAGCCATTCGGGGTCGACGAGGTTTCCGCCAAAACTAACACCAGGGATCCATGATTTCTTAGGTGCAGAAGCAGCAGCAGCAACAATGAGTCTTCTAGGACTAACAGCTGCAACACCAACTTTGCTTCCAATGGCAGTAGCTAGCAGGGTTTGGCTCCTCTTTCCACCAGATAAGAAGGAAGATCCCAAACCATTCAACACAGCACCAGATGTTGCAGCTGCCATATCTATTCTCTTCACACTCTGAAGAAGTTTCACTGAAGATTTGTAATGAGAAAGTAGTAATAGAAGTTGCTAGGTAGTATTTTATGTGAAGTGGATGATAATGTGAGGGGTTTTCATAGAAGGCCAATGAAATCTGAATGAAGAAATCTTAGGGTATATGGATAGATTTTGGACCAATAGGAAATGGATGTGAATCCTTAGCTGATTTGTGTTTCAGCCACGTGGACATCTTGTTCCATTACTTCAGTGTGGTTTAGCAAGTAAATCCAAACAACACAAATTTAATGAAGCAAGATGTGTGGCTCTCAGCCTAGGGTGTTTCTTAGCCTCACAAAAATATGGTAATCTAAATGTATTAAATTTAATCCAATATTGATTTAACAGTCATACAATAGGGAAAATGTGAAGTCCTCTTTTAAGATACTACTCCGTTTCATATTATAGCAAAAGTTATTTTTTAGATATATTGAATAATTAATGTATCTGATCTATATATAGATCAGATACATTAATTATTCAATGTATTTAAAAAATAATTTTTATTTATAATATGAGATGGAGTGTATATTAATCTAATGATAACAAAGTGTTATTTTTTATATTACACTCATAAAATATTTGGATGTTTTACCAAAATGTATTTTGACAAATTTTCTATAATAGTTTCTTTTTTATTTAAAAATTTCATATTTTTAAACTATTCAGTGATATTTCTTCTCTCTCATAATAAATGACATTAAGCATGACAATAGTGCAAAAAGACGGATTTTACCATCTCTGTATCCAAATTTGATTATCTAATAAAGTAATGTTTTTTGTCCTAAACGTTGATGAATAATTGAATTCGAAACTCCTCTCAAATGAGTTAAGGGTATTCCTAACTTGTCTACTCCTCCATAATAGAATCAATTTTTTATTCTCTTTTTTCAAAATAAGTGATATTTAAAGTTTTTTATACACAAATTAATCAAAGTAATAAATGTGTCAATAACGATACTAATTTTGTTAAACTAACATCATTAGTTATTTATTTAAGTATTTAAGATAATCTTAACGGGTTGATAATGAAACGAACTAACTCAAATACAATTTAAAATTTGATTCAAAAATTAAGTTGTTGAACTTGGATCATGAACAAGTGAGCTGAAATGAGCGGAAAATAATAAGTTTTAAATTAGTTGAATTTGAATTATGTATAATTCGATTCGTTGGTTATTGTAAAAAAAGAGTACAATTACTACAAATGAACAAACTATTGTTTGCGATGGAATTTTGCAAACAAATATGGGTTTATATTAATACCTAAGGGATCAAACTCAAAAATCTCCCTGACATATTTGTGTGTTGGATTTCGTTAAAAATAAGGGTGGTCGTCGAAGTTAACGCAAACCTCTAGGACGATGTTCTGATTTCTCGAGAATAAAGAAACGTAATGGAAAAACAAGGAAAAATGCAAATAAAATGTAAGGTAAGATAAAGTAAAAGGCTTGAAGTTAAAATGCGGAAAAAGTAAAGTTTGCAGAAAAGATAAAGGAAGTCGAAATAAAGTGCAAGGAAACGTAAATGCAGTCGAAATAAAGAAGAGTTTAAATACAGAAAAAGAAAGACTTTTTAAGATAAAAATGCTGGAATGTATTAAATTGGTGGAATGCATACGTACATTTTTCTCACTCGTTTCTCACAGCGCAGGTACTTTGAATGTAGCGGAAATGTGTACCATTTGCAGACCCCTTACAAAATAAACCTAAGTTGCTATATATATAAGTCTAAAATAACTGTACAAGACTACTAAACTATCTCCATGATGACACGTCTTTAGATCATGTAGTGGTTTTCTCCCCGCCATGCCCCACGTTCTAAGTAACCTTCGACGCTGATGTAGTCGTTTCTTCCTTGTTCCTTCTTCTGAATATTTTAACTGCTTTGCCGGCGCCAAGAACTAAAGACCCTCGTCGAAACCTCCGACGTTAACCACGTTAAGGTAACATGTCTTGATGTATCGTCCATTGTAGTGATGAACTATTTGCCAATGTGACATAGTGTTCAGTTTCACTACGTGGCTAGTATAACTTAGTACTCAATTTTACTAAGCCCTTATGCTTTTTACGTTCTTCGACCATACCACTTTCGACCAGCATCACCTTGGGTAATTTCCGACCTTGAGTCATGTTGATCATGTTGACTCGTTCTATTTTTATCTTCCACGTGGCATATTTATGGCTAGCCTCGTGAACCCTTGCCATTTATAATTAAGTCGAAAAATCCAATGTAACAAATTGCCCTCCAAAAGGCCATGTTTTGATTTGCATCAAACAAGAGAGATGTGGCCTTTTTTATCACAATTTTATGACGTCGTTTCATTTTTGCTGACGTCATCATCATCATTACACTTTTCGACGCATTATCACTTCCAAGAAATTTGCTCATAATCTCATCATCGCTCCTAGTTCATAGGAAGACGTGGGTTTTCACGTTTGCAGTAACTGCTTCCACTCGCCATTAATGCTTGCATCGAAAACCCCCGCAAATTCTTTAGTTGCTCTCATGCCGGTGTGAGAGGAAGAGTTGTCTCTACAAGGCGATCTATGTTTTGATGATAACAATACGTATTTGTGAAAGAACCATTTTATGTTCTAACGTGTGTTGTGTGCAGATCATATTCATAGAAGTTATCAGATCCAACAAGCACCAGCCAGATGAGCGTAATTGATAATATGCGAAGTTACTACGTGTGACACAAGTCGCAAGAAGAAAGAATGCTTATGTATCTGATCGTATGTGTGCAATAGAGGTGACAATCCCTCCAAAATAAAAGGGTTTGGAGCCTCTAGCACAGTTTGATTGTATGTGTGCTAGTAAAAATGGTGCGGCATTGATTAGCTCTGGGTGAAACATACAATGAAGGAAAAACAACTCTTTAGAATTCACCGTATGGTTACTATCTCGTGCAAAGATGGTGCTTCCAAGTGCGCGGTGGACGTATCTGACGGCTGGGTTGTGGATGAAAGTCGCGTTTAGGCTATCCCAGCTATCGACTGTTGTTCCTGTTAACTGATTCCATAGTTGGAAAGCTTGTTGAAAGAAAGTTTCTTGTGGTACTCGGCGGTGCACATCCTCACCGTGGTGGAAACCGAGCATTCCGGCAAGTCACTCTTGTTCGATTGAGTACTCTTTACCAAACATGCGGAACTTTACGACTCCGGTTAATTGGTTCGTTTCTCCCGGAGGGGTTATGTAAGTGAATGAACTGAGAAACTCTAAGGTTAGGTCTTCCTAAGTGGGCCGACTCTGAGTGCAAAGCTGCCAAAGACCGTCATTCTGTAACATCTATTGAACTCCCTCAAGCATTCCGAGATCTTCTAAGCATGCAACGTTAATGTAGCGGGTCGGTTGAACGGAACGGCGATAGAAATCGATGTACCGAGCTCTTTGGCGTTCCCCTGCCTCTCCATCCCTGAAGTTCAATGTAGCTAGGTCTGGAATTTGACGTGCCATTGTTAGGTTAAAGAGGAATTAGGAAAGAAAGTAGGTTATGGAATTGAGGGTTTGTGAAAAGAGGTGGTGTATAGTTTGATTATATAGTGAGAATGGTAAGATGAATGGTTACGGGAAATGATTAATGTGGGTTAAATGGTAATGGGACAGTTATGGAATTGCAGAAGGTAGTGGGACAGCTGGGGTTTGAATGAGGGAAAGAAGAGGGAACGAATGAAGCAGTTCTGTTTTAACGCAGAATCTGTTTCAAACTCGCGTGACGGTCGTCACGATCGTGACGTTCACAAATTCTGGGTGGTTAATTTGTTTATGACAGACATAATTCCAAACATCATAATTTAATAGCAGGTTATGGGAAGCATATGGAAATAGCAGTATATTGCATACACAGAGATAAGTAACATTACAACATAAATTAATATAGAATTAAAAGAATAGGAATGAAATTGAAATCACAAAGAGTTAATAGCAGCAGCAAATGAAATTATTCTTTAAAACCAAAAAGGTGCTAGTTAAATTACTAGTAATGTATCAAAACTGCATGAAATCAAATTATTCCCGACATGAAAACTGAAAACTGAAATAATGTAAAATTGTTCTAAAGTAAAATGCATAAAAATCTTGAAAATAAGGTGCTTCATAAATCTAGCCAAGGCGTTTCTTCAAAGATGCGATGGCTTGATTTAAGTGATCAAATTGCTCAACGGTCAAGTCCATGAGTCCAACAATGTTTTGACACATAGTGTTTAGCTCATCCTTTACTGAAGTGATTTCTTTATGATACTCATCCATAGTCTTTAGAATAGAATTCAGATTAGAAGCATAGTTAGTGGCATCAGCTTTAGGAATGTCAATATTCTCTTGGAATTCCATATAGTCAAGATCATGGTAATGAGGGGGTGTTTTTGGGTCGATCTCAGGTTCAGGAAAGGTTTCTTCCGGTTCAGGCACGGGTTCATCAAGGTCATATAGCCAATTATGGTGATCGTGCACACTTGTGCGTTCATGATTTGGAAGTGTAAAGTGTGGTACAACAACATTGTTAATCAAAAGTTGGAAATGGTTCGGACCTTGGTCTCTAATCATAGCCCTATTGAAACAAAAGGTGATATTCATGGGTCTAAATTCTCCAAAGGGGTTAATCTTAGAAAGTCGGGTTCTGAATCCCATAGCATCAGCTATCTTTGTAACTAGGCTACCTATCAAAATTGGATTGTTATCATTGTTGATAAGTTTGCAAAAGTTATTCAGCATAAAAGTGAGTCCATTAACCTCTCTAGACTGAGAAGCACAAAACATAATGAAAAGCTCATCCCTCGAAATAGTGTTATCATTCTCAGGTTTACCAAATAAAGTATAGGCCAGGATCATATGAAAGTAACGGAAAGCGGGGCTATGTATTTCTGTTGAAAGCATAGGGTCCATGTCAAAATCAGGTTTTCCTGAAATTCCCCCCCAAAAATCACTCAGCTCTCCAACCAACACTAAGTCCTCTTGAACCACAGAGAAAACACGGGGTCTTTCAGGAAATCCTAAAAGATCCGACAGTTCCTTTATGGTGAACTGGCAGCTGTATCCAAATAATCTAAAGGTAATTCTTCCCCTGGTTAAACCTTTTCCACAGTGAGGGTTATAGCTTAAAGAGCTCAGGAATTCTAAAGTCAACCTACGGTAGCACTTATGTTTCTTATTGGCAAAACCCTCCCAACCTAATTGGCTAAACAGAAAGTCTACGCTCTCACCTACACCTAAGGCGGTCATGGTGGGTCTGTGGGTGAATTTTGTCAAGGTAAAAGGTCTAAGAGACAAAGCCTCATAGCGATGCCATTGTGCTCCATCTCTGAATTCTACTGGCATGTTATCCTCGTTTGCCATTAGTTAGTACTTTTTGCAAAAAATGTAAGCAGAAGAGGAGAACAGAAAGAGTAGAGAGACTTTATAATCCTGTAGTTTTTTTTCAATTTTAATATCAGCACAACATTTTTAAATTAAATTTAAAATGATATAAATGAAACTAAAAATTTGCAAAATAAAAATAAAAATAAAACATAAAACATAGGAAACGTAAAGAAATAACAAATATAAAGCAAGAAAAACAAAAATCATGGGTTGCCTCCCATTAAGCGATGTTTTTAACGTCGAAAGCCTGACGAATTCAATTAGATGCTTAGTTAGGGGGTTCGGTGGGCAACTCTAAAAGTCTTAGGCAGTTCAAATAATCTCTATTTTCAATGCTGTGATAGTGTTTTAGACGTTGTCCATTAACTAAAAATGGATTACTGTTCCTCCCCTTTATTTCTATCGCTCCACTTTGTAGAATTTTTGTAATCTCGAAAGGACCGGACCATCTAGATCTTAATTTCCCAGGAAAGAGTTTTAATCTTGAGTTAAATAGGAGTACAACGTCTCCCACACTAAATTCTTTTCTAGATAAGCGCTTATTGTGCCATCTTTTAGTTCGTTCTTTATATATTTTAGCATTTTCGTAAGTGTCTAATCTTAACTCTTCTAGTTCATGCAGATCTAGGATACGTTTTTCACCTGCGAAATCATACCTTAAGTTCAATGTTTTAATAGCCCAATAGGCTTTATGTTCTAATTCCACGGGTAGATGGCAAGATTTACCGTAGACAAGCTTGAAAGGTGTAGTTCCGATTGGTGTTTTGTAGGTCGTCCTATATGCCCATAAAGCTTCGTTGAGTTTTGATGACCAATCTTTCCTAGAGGTGGCTACGGTCTTTTCTAGAATTTGTTTTATTTCTCGATTCGAGACCTCAACCTGTCCACTTGTTTGTGGATGATATGGTGTTGCTACGCGGTGTCTTACTCCATACTTCGATAGTAATTTGTCAAATATTTTTGATATGAAATGAGAGCCACCGTCACTTATGACAAGTCTCGGCACACTAAATCTGGGAAAGATTGTGTTTTTAAAGAGCTTTATGACTACTCGTGCGTCATTTGTAGGAGAAGGTATTGCCTCAATCCATTTTGAAACATAATCGACAGCTACGAGTATATATTTATTTCCAAAGGATGGCGGAAAGGGTCCCATAAAATCAATCCCCCATACATCAAAGACTTCTACTTCTAATATACCTTTTTGAGGCACCTCATCGCGTCTTGATATGTTACCAGTGCGTTGGCACCGATCGCAGCTTAGTATTGCAATGTGGACATCCTTCCAAAGGTTGGGCCAAAATAGGTCGGATTGCAAGATCTTAGCACATGTCTTTGAGGTACTAGCATGTCCTCCATAAGGAGCAGAATGACATTGAGAGATGATGTTTTCTATTTCTTCTTCTGGGACACAGAGACGAAAGATACCGTCGGCTCCTCTCTTAAACAGCAAAGGTTCATCCCAATAATAATGTTTTAGATCATGAAAGAATTTTTTCTTTTGTTGATAAGATAAGTCTGGTGGAAGTACTCCAGCTGCTAAGTAGTTGACTATGTCAGCATACCATGGCAGGGTTGTATGCATGTTAATTTCTTCCACGACTTCTTCCATCTTTGGGTCATTCAACTATAGAGTAGACATATCACTTTCTAGTTGGGCTATGAGTCGTTCATATGGGAAATCTTCATTAATGGGTACTGGCTCTGGTTTAATGCCCTCTAATCGAGATAAGTGGTCTGCTACTACGTTTTCAGTTCCTTTCTTATCTTTTATCTTTAAATCAAATTCTTGTAAAAGTAGGATCCACCTTAGCAGTCTAGGTTTTGCATCCTTTTTGTTAAGTAAATATCTAATAGCAGCGTGGTCTGTATAAATGATGATCTTAGCTCCCACCAGGTAGGAACGGAATTTGTCAAGGGCAAAGATCACGGCTAAAAGTTCTTTTTCTGTGGTAGCGTAGTTCATTTGGGCGGAATCTAAGGTTCTACTTGCATAGTAAATGGCATGAAGTTTTTTTATCCCTCCTCTGTCCTAAAACTGCACCTACAGCATAATCACTTGCATCACACATGATTTCGAAAGGTAATCTCTAATCTGGTGGTTGCATGATAGGTGCGGTAATAACAGTTGTTTTCAGCTGTTCAAACGCTTTTAGGCATTTCTCATCAAAGATAAATTCAGCGTCTTTCATTAATAGACCGGTAAGAGGTTTAGTGATTTTCGAGAAATCCTTTATGAATCGTCGGTAGAAACCAGCGTGTCCTAAGAAACTTCGTATTTCTCGTACGGTTTTCGGAGGTTGAAGATCTTTTATAATTTCTATCTTAGCTTTATCAACTTCAATTCCTCTATCGGACACAACGTGTCCAAGTACAATTCCTTCATTTACCATAAAATGGCATTTCTCCCAGTTTAATACCAGATTAACTTTTACGCATCTTTCCAATACCATTTCTAGGTTCGATAGACATCCTTCAAAGCTCTGCCCACATACAGAAAAGTCATCCATAAACACTTCCATGATGTCATCTATAAAATCAGCAAAGATTGACATCATGCATCTTTGGAATGTGGCAGGTGCGTTACATAATCCAAACGGTATTCGTCGATAGGCAAATGTTCCATAGGGACATGTGAAGGTCGTCTTTTCTTGGTCATCAGGATGAATAGGAATTTGAAAAAATTCTGAATAACCGTCTAAATAGCAGAAGTATGAGTGTTTAGCCAATCTTTCCAACATTTGGTCAATGAAAGGCAATGGGAAATGGTCTTTACGAGTGGATTTATTTAACTTTCTATAGTCGATGCACACTCTACTTCCAGTTACAACCCTTTTTGTTATAGATTCACCTTTTTCGTTCTTAACAACTGTAACACCTCCCTTCTTTGGAATGACATGTACTGGGCTAACCCATTTACTGTCTGATATCGGGTATATAATTCCTGCTTCTAAAAGTTTTTTCACCTCGTCCTTGACTACAGTACTCAAGATCGGGTTAATCCTTCTCTGATGTTCCTTAGAGGATTTACAGTCTTCCTCCAGCATAATGCGGTGCATACAAATAGAAGGACTTATTCCTTTAAGGTCAGCGATGTTATAGCCTAACGCAGTTGGGTATTTTCTTAAGACATCTAATAGTTTCCTGGTTTCGGTCTGTCCTAAGTATGCATTGACTATTACAGGTCGTTCAAGAGCTTCGTCTAGGAATTCATACCTTAAATTTTTGGGTAATGTTTTCAGTTCTAGGGCTGGATTCTTCGGGCAAGGTAGATGATCTGGTGTAAGTGCTAAGCATTCGCTTAGGCTATCATCATGATAAGGTTCACGCCAGTTATCATCTTCGAAAATCGGAGGTATAGGAATTTTTAGAATATCGGAATATGTGGTCGGTTCCATCTCTATTTCTCTTACGCACTCATCGATGACATCTAGTAAATAACATGTGTCGTCTATAGCTGGAGCTTGTAAGAATTGTGTCAAAATAAATTCAACCTTCTCTTCACCAACTTCAAAAGTTAGTCTGCCTCTCTTTACATGTATAATTGCTCCAGCAGTAGCTAGGAATGGCCTTCCTAATATGATAGGAGTAGTAGAGTCTTCTGTAATATCCATGATTATGAAATCAGTAGGGATATAGAATTGTCCTATACGAACTGGAACATTTTCTAGTATACCAACTGGGTATTTAACATAGCGGTCAGCTAATTGAACAGACATCTTAGTTGGTCTTAATTCTCCTATATCAAGGTTCTTGCATATGGATAAGGGCATAACACTAATACTGGCTCCTAAGTCGCACAGAGCTTTGTCTATGACGAACTTCCCAATTAAACAAGGTATTGAGAAACTACCTGGGTCTTTTAGCTTAGGAGGCATTTTGTTTTGAATTATTGCGCTACATTCAGCAGTAAGTGTAACTGTTTCGTTTTCCTCAATCTTTTTCTTATTGGATAAGATTTCTTTTAGGAACTTAGCATACAAGGGCATCTGGGTGATGGCTTCTGTAAAAGGTATCGTGATGTTTAATTGTTTCAGAAGTTCAACAAATTTCTTAAATTGCCCTGCAGTTTTAGAACTTTTCAATCTTTGAGGATACAGAATAGGTGGTTTATAAGGTGGTGGAGGCACATAAGGTTTTTCTTTGTTTACGGCCTCTTGGTCATTGTCTTCCTTTTCCTTGGGTTCATTCTCCTTCTCAGTTGTTGTGTCCTCAGCAGACTTTTGATACATGGCTGGATTTTGGAGTCTTGGATCAATGGGTCCATCTAATTCTTTTCCACTTCTCAGTATAACAGCATTTGCATGTCCTTTAGGATTAGGTTGTGGTTGTCCCGGAAATGTTTCAGCAGGAGCAGCAGGAGGTGCTTGCTGTTGAGCCACTTGGGAGATTTGTGTTTCAAGCATTTTGTTGTGAGTGGCCAAAGTGTCTACTTTGTTTGCTAACTGCTTAATCTGTTCACTAGTGTGTACGTTTTGATTCAGGAACTCTTTGTTAGTCTGAGTCTGGGTAGCTATGAAGTTTTCTATCATCAGTTCAAGGTTAGACTTCCTAGGAACATTTGGAGCAGCTGTTGTAGCCTTTTGATAACCTGGTGGTGCAGCAGGTGCTTGACCAGGTGCATACAGTGCATTGTTGTTTTTGTAAGAGAAGTTGGGGTGATTCTTCCAACCAGGATTGTAGGTATTTGCATAAGGGTTTGCTTGAGCATAATTCACTTGATCTGTAGAGGCTCCTGCTAAAACTTGGCATTCAGGGGCAGCGTGTCCAGCTGTTCCACATAATTCACAGTTTGGCGCTACAGCAGCCACGGTGGCTGTGGGTGTCATAGTCAAGTTGTCTATCTTTTGAGCGATTGCATCTACCTTAGCACGGACGTGATCTAGGCTAGAAAATTTGTACATTCCTCCTTTTGGTTGGGATTTCTCCACTTGCGTTCTTTCACCTTCCCATTGGTAGTGATTCTGAGCCATACTCTCGATGAGTTGTTGGGCTTCATCATAGGGTTTATCCATGAGTGTACCACCAGCAGCGACATCTATTGTCAATCTTATATTGTACAAGAGACCATTGTAAAACGTGTGGATGATTAACCAATCCTCGAGACCATGATGTGGGCATATCCTCCTCATATCTTTGTATCTTTCCCAAGCATCATATAAAGACTCGTTGTCTTTTTGTCTGAAGGTGTTGATTTGGGCTCTCAGCATAGCTGTTTTGCTCGGTGGAAAATATCGTGCCAGAAAGACCTTCTTTAAATCTTCCCAAGAAGTAATAGAATTTGATGGCAGGGATTGCAACCAAGCCTAAGCTCTATCTCTTAATGAGAAAGGGAAAAGATGTAGTCTTATGGCGTCTGCGGTTACACCATTCGCTTTCACTGTGTCTGCATACTGCACAAACTTGGTCAGATGTTCGTTCGGATCTTCTGTTGGGTTTCCAAAAATTTGATTTTGTTGCACAGCAGATAACAGCGAGGGTTTAAACTCAAAATCGTTTCGGTTGATAGCTGGAGCGACAATGTTGTTGTGAGGTTCTTGTTGAGATGCGGCATCATAATACTTAAGAGGTCGGTTTTGTGGTAAGTCGGCCATGTTCGGTTCTGATTCGGAATCTGATTCAGATTCAAGTTCAGGATCTGATTGAGATTCAGGTTCTGATAAAGGAAAAGGGATATCGTGAGCTAAGCAGTATTCTTGGATACGTCTTTTTACGGTAAGAAGACGTTCAGGTTCGTCTGTTGGTCGTACGAGGTCTTCGCCAGAAGAGCGAGTACTTGGCATACAATCAACAGAAAGGGAATTTTGGTTTTTGCCTTAGTCTATACGACGTAACAAAGGAATTACGATGTCGACTTAATTAGTCCCCGACAACGGCGCCAAAAACTTGATCGCTCTATTTAGTGTGCCTAAATAGGTCTAACTGCAAGTATACAGTCGTATCGCGTAGTTTTAAAAGATTATCGATCCCACAGAGACTAGAAATCGAACACACCGTTATCAATCGTTACTATGTTTATCTAAGGCTAATCAAAATTTGGTTTTTAGTTCAAACGGGAAATTAAAGGGAAATTAAAATTTGGGAATACTAGTTATGAATAAGTTATCGGTATATAATTCAGTAAACCTACGTGGAATTTATTAAACCTAAGCGTATAAAGATTTATCACCCTATTCATCTGTAGGAAAAAACCGGTTTAAAAGCCCTCAACTCACACTCCCGTGGTTATTGCCTCGGACTATACTTCTAAGTCAATGCGTCTGCTCTCGCTAGCCCGTATGAGGTTAAAAATACTTTTTGAAAACTAATTAAACCTGATTAACTTTAAAGCGCTCCCACTGTTTTTAAAACTAATGCCCGATTTCAGCTATCCGGGTAAAGCCTCACACTCCCGTGGTCTCGACTTTAACCTATGTTACTTTTTTACTCTCGTAATAAAAGTTTGGTTTTAAATTAAGAAATCGAAGCCAGAAGAAGGATTGATTATTGATTTTAGCTTAGAGAAAATTAATCCATTTTAGTTACTTCATTACATAATTAGGAAATTAAACGCAAAGGCAAGGAAATAAGTAAACACAGACATAATTAAGAAAGAAAGAAACAATGCTTTGAATTGAATAACAGAAACCTGGAAGTCACTAATAACAGCAACAACAATCCCTCCACAAGCCGGTAGGTTCTTGCTTGAATAAACTAAATTCGCAAAGGTTGAAGGCAATGAAACAAAAACTAAAACTAAGTTGTAATAGTTCCTCAGTGTGAGAAACTACTACTTTGTTCGGTAATGGTTGACAAGGAAATGGAAATGTAAAGTAAAAAAAATGAAACTAAAGCTCTGGAAACAATTTGGCAGCAAGACAATACACGTGAAAGAGAAATTTGGCCACCCTTTGTTCTTCGTAGTGACTTGTATTTATAGGCTCACTTGAGGTAGAGGTTGGAGAGAATTTAGCCACTCACATTGACGGTTACATCACTTGAACCTAGTAATCTTCGGGGAAATAATGTGATCGTGTGAAAACTGTTCTCTGAAAATTCGTAGACACGTTTCTGCTTCAATGTGTAATATTGGGCGCATGACGATCGTGAGGAAGTGTGACGGTCGTGGTACATTTTGAGGCTGCCACGGTCGTGGCGTGTCCATGACGATCGTGATATCAGCAATTTTTGGTTTCTGCAATTTTTCTTCTCTTTTCTGCTCTTTTCTTGCATGTTTTGGTTCTTTTCCACACTTAGCATACTTTGACTTGTAAAATGTGATTACCTGCAAAAACACTTAAATAATCTCGAGAAAATCGGATATTAGACGAAAAACGGAATAAGAAACTAACATAAATCGAAGTAAAAATATGATATAAATTCGTGTTATCAAAGTTGTTGATGAAGAAGACAACATTGCAAATCAGTCAAGTCATCAACCACCTTCTCGTCAGTGCTACATTGAAGATCTGAAGAAAGGATTTGTTGCTCAAAGCTTGCTCACCCAAGAAGACGAAGAAGAATAAGATCTACAAGATGTCAACAACTGTCAAATCATTTTACATCTGTGTAGTTTCTTAGGATAGCAAGGGGTTGTTGCTCACATCTTGCTTGAACACTTGTGTGTTCTTTGTACTTAAACTTAGGAGTAATCTGCTTGTTAAGAAGCATTATTGTAATCTCCTGTTGAACTAATTCTTGGTGAATTAGGATTCCTTGAGTGGTCAGTGTGACCGGAGACTCGAGAAGATAATGGCGAGATGTCGTTGTGGGAAAAGCCTGAAATAGGGTCAGTAGCGTTATATTCATTGCGATGAATCCCTGAACGTCTAGTTGTGAAAGCCTAGCAGTAGATCTTGCTAGATTGGAACTTGCAGGTCAATGTTCGTTATATTCATTAAGTTGAATCCTTGAACGGTTCATTGCATGTTAGTCACAGTGCGGCTGTGCAAGTTGTTAGTCACCAGCGTGGCCCGTGCATCTGTAATCGAGATTGATTATAGTGGATTAAGACCTTGTGTTCAAGGCGAAATCACCTGAGGAGGGTGGACTGGATTAGCCTTTGTGGTGAACCAGGATATATCGTGTGTTCTTTACTCCTATGCTTAATATATTTATTTGTGTTCTTTATCGAGTATCAGAACCTCACATAAGCAAGTCAGAACCTTGCAACTCTGATAAGCTTCCGCTCTGCAACTTCTGAATGTTACACATAGTGTTCAGACTCTTGTTGGTTCTTATGCTTCATGCATAGCAAGCTTGAATGTTACTTCACAAGTCAGAGTCTCTCAACGAACTCTGATGTAACGTAAAGTGTCTTAGTGACAAGAAGGGAAAAGTTGTTAAAAGAGTAAATACACAATTCAAACCCCCCTTTCTTGTGTCTTTCTCGCACCTTCAATTGGTATCAGAGCTCCGGTTCTATTATTGATGGATATCAAACACTTAACAGTGTCAGAAAAAGATCCAGATGCGGTGCGTAGAAATACTCTGGGTGAGATTGAAATCCATTTACAATTTCTGTAACAGTTCAGAAGATGACTGTGTACAAAATTGTAATCAATCTGAGTACCTGAGCAAATCACTGATTCTGAAAGTTTTGCAGTTGTCAAGCAACTAAATCTTCCTCACTAAAGTTTTAATGAACATTGAAGAATCAGCTGATAAGAAAGATTCATCAGATAATAAGTAGTATCTGTTGAATGCTTATCTTGAATGATACATGTAGATGAACCACATATTTGCTCAAAGTTGAATCATCAGAAAACAAGAAGTCTTGTTTGCTGAAGATTAATTCTTTATGAGTTTTTTAGATGTTTTCAAGAAACGGATTAGGTCCACCCTTGACTTTCTCTCTTTAAGCTCATTCAGAACTTCTTCATGTAAAGAAGAAAGATTGTTGTTCTATGACTTTGAACTTCAGAGAGAAGTCTACTGAAGTCAGAAAATCTGAAGAATTCAAACTCTTAGGAATGATTCAACTTCTGATTCATGAATGATCAGAAGTTAAAAGGTTCATGAAGAACTAAATGTTGTTTCTTGGAAGCTACGCAAGAAACTATAAGAATATTCAGGAAAAAGATTTTCACAGATTCATCAAGTACTTGATCAAGAATGAACACTTAAAGCTTTGACCAAGTCAATATAACTATGTTCTGATAACTGGAGATTCTATCTTAGTTGAACCTTTTGTGATTGATCAGTTTCTATCTGATGAGTTTCTCAGAACTTCTTTAATCTGAAATCATAAGATGTTCAATCTGACGCATTAACTAAACTCATCCCTTGAAAGGATTTTAGTTGCTGATGTTTTCATAATGAGGAAATCAGTTGACGTTCTTTTAGAAGTAGATATGTTGTTAATCCATGATGGACTATTTCTGTAATAAGAAAGATCAGCATTGTGAGATCAAATCATGCAGACTGTGTTACATGTTAACCACATGTTTCATGATACTTGGTTCTGAACTAACTTTGTGTGTGTATAAAGAAACAAGTCAGAGGATATTATGTGATGTTAATATTTCTCAGCACATAACCTCTCAACGGTTCATGTTATAACCTTGAACTTAATAACCGTCTGAAAAGGCTTTATGGAAATTGATTCCTACTATCCACCTAGAATCAAAATTCAGAAAATGCTCACATCCTTCAGAAATCAGAATGCAAGTGATTCTTGAAGAATTCAGAGAAGCTCGCTCAGAAGTAAGCAGAATCTATTAGATAGTGATCAAGAGCTCTAAACGGAATGCATTCATAGAAGGTATGGCATGGAGACCCAAAATTCTCTAGAAAGAAAGGTCAGAGTCAAACTGGAAATCACTCAGATAAGTCTCTAAAAGATCTCTGTATCCCTAAGGTATGGTTGCTTTTATTCCTGATTATTTTTAATAAGTAATCTAAATCACAAACTGTTTACTAGTATCTCTCTAAGAGTAATTTATATTCTATAGCATTTATGATTAGACAATTTTTGAGAATTAAATAAATAATCATGATACGTTGTGTCAGCTACTACACCCCTACCCATAGGTATATGGCGATTTAAGGTTATCATGTGTCCTTTCAGCTGACCGTCACAACTATTCATAGCTTGTCTAGGAAATGATGACCACGCGTGTTCCAAGCGTGATAAATAGCTATCACTCCTTAGTTCTCCTCATAACATTACTCCCTTTCTAGAAATAATCTCTATCTAGTAGCTTAGAACTTCCTTCCTCAACTATCCTGCTCAAAATGTCTTCACACAATATCAGAGGAGAAACTATTGACCTCGAACTCCTAAAAGAATACTCTCTAAACCTGAACCATCTACCTCAACTCAACAAAACAAGCATTTTCTCTAGAATTAAATTTCAGAACTGGGAAAATTATTTCTCCATGGTTGTTGGACCTGTCTTCCCTGAACTGGTGACTGAGTTTTGGGCAAACGCTCGGACACTAGAATATGATCTTGGCAAGAATGCTATTTTGTCTGTAGTTGCTGGTTGTCCAGTCTTGATCAACCCCACCATCATAGCCAAAGCCATTAGGTGTGTTGAAGATGGTGTGACTGTGGAAAGAAATATCAACAACCATAGCTTCGACAGGAATTTGCACGTCATTTTTGAAATAGAGGGACGTCCTACTCAACCTTGCACCCTCACTCCAATTGCTAAAGATTGGTACAATCTAATGGTAACTAATTTAAGACCAAGAGAAAGAGGAGGAGGATGGTTGTCTGACAAAGAAAGATTATTCATTTTCTTTTTAGTGTCCAGGATCAAAATAAACCTACCCCAATCCATGTACAACCATTTAAAGGGAGAAATTAATCTGTCTAGGGAAGACACAATCTACCAAGTTCCCTACTGCAGGGTTATATCCCACATTCTTGACCTCCAGGGAGTAGTTGGTCATTGCAGGAGAAATGGAATGACTGAGAAGATCCTTCCTGAGTTTTGACAACCTATAACGTTCTTAGTTTAAGATAGAAAGTTAGTCGATCTTGATTCATAGGTTAATTAAAGCCCCTATCTTACTGCACTTATGTAAAACTTGATATCTATATCTTTTTGAAGTATCTCTAAATGTAGTTTACAAATATCTTTCGAATAAATGATTCTTATGATCACGATACACTGAATCAATAAATAAAACAAAATAATAAGTGCTCCTTAAAATTCACACGAAAAGGCTCTGGACTATCTAGAAACCACAAATCCCTCTTAGGTCATAAGTAAGTGACGGTTATCATTATCACTCACTAAAGTTATTTCACGACTCTTGATTGGATAATCTGTCCTTATTAAAGATTATAATCATTAAACCTCTTTTCCCATATTACTTAGTGCGTCTAAGAAAAATCAACCGTTATTCTCCCAAATTCTCCAAATCGTTCTTTACTCATTCCTCTATAAAAGGCTTCAAACCCGAAATCACCAACTCAACTCATCTGAATCCTCTGCCTAAATACCTTTTGTTTTCTTCATCCTCTACAATGGCCTCCGTTTCCCAAAATACTTCAACTCCCACAATCATACAAATTCCAGTTGACAGCCTCGTCGTTTTGTCAGAAACGATTGTAAACTTTAACAATCTAAAGTCAAATGGATGTGATATTACTCCTTCAATGGAAACTCAAGGATGGAGTAATTACCTCAAGAGGTTGGAAGGACCAACTTATAGTCATCTGGTGAAAGATTTCTGGATTCACGCCAACACATCCAATACCCTCATTGTCTCTTTCGTCTTTGGAAGAAAAGTCTTCATCTCTGAGAAGACTTTTGCAGATCTTCTGATGCATGACAACAATGGTGTGAGAATCACTAAGAACCAACTAAACGAGGAAAAAGAGGCTAAGGTTCTGGCTAGCATTTTCAAAGAAAATGTTGTAGCTGATGCAGAGAACTCAATATTCTCTAATCTAAAAGATTCTCTACAAGTATGGTTTAGAATCCTCCAAGGAAGTATGTTTCACCATCTTCCCTCAAACCAACTCAACGACACTAAAAAATGTGTCATATTTCTCCTTCTTAAGGGAATCAAGACGCATCTTCCTGCAATTCTCTTCAAACTTCTGAAGGAAGCCATAAGAAACTCCAGAACAGGTTCTATCACGGAGGACATACATATTCTTTATGGAAGACTTATTTCTGACATCTTGGTGGAATCAGGGGTAGTTGACATTATTCTGGTTAATGAGGGAGAATCAAGAAAATTGCTTAAAAGCGCGGGAAAAATTCTCAGGTTTGAGAATCTTAAAAGAGAAAACTCCACTCTGGATAACACATCTTTTAGGAAATTAACATTGACACCAAGGGTTCTGGTTGAAGGATTTCCAAGATTCGCCACTTACAATCAGACAGAAGTCGGGAACTATCTGAAACAATCTAAGGATGAAGACATCAGCGTATGGATTAACATGGAGAATATTACTGATGTACTTCAAGAGCTTTCAGATTGGAAGAGAGTAAGTAAGAAGCAGAAGGATACTGATGATGAAGAACCTTCATAAAAAAGATCAAAAATTATGTATGATGCATTAACATCCTTTAAGGATAATACCATCACAAAAATTCAAAACTTAGTGGATGCTTCTAGATCCTGTGTGGACCCCATGGAAATAAGAAATATCTGGACTGAGTTCCATGAATGGATCTCAGAGGAAATTGTGGAGAGCAAGAGACTGGCAATTACTCAAGCAGAAGAAAAGCTGCATACCTCAAGAACTGATGATTCTGAAAGCTTATTCTCATATTCCTCATCATCATTAGGCTCCTTTTAGTGTAAACCTTAGGAACCCATCGTCATTAGGTCTATGTTTAAGCTTAACCTATGCTTTGAACTTTACAAACTATTATGTGGTTCAGTATTGATGCTTCCATCTAATCGTCCATCATTGAAAATGATATGACTAAACTCTGAAGATGTTGATCACTAGAACTGTTTCTTATGATAAATGCTTAAATGATAACATCCCTTGAGTTTATTTATGTTCCCTATCATATTAATCTACATATGCTTAAATGCTCAGATGCTCTATAACTTTTTTATGATGTCAAAAAGGGGGAGAAAAGAATATGATTTTGATTGATGAATATATATTTAACTTGATTGGAAAGAAAGAAATTTAAACAAAAAGAATGCAACTCAAACAAGTAATCAATCATATCATATAAAATGCGTTACTACTATCCGAGGAACTCTGAACAAGTTCACTAGGCATTCAAAGACAGGTTAAGAAAGAAGAACAGTGAAGTTCTTATGAACTGTTGGTCATATGATAGAAGTTGTACACTTCGTGAACATGTGTTCAGAATCAGATCTACCCAGTACTGTTCAGAAGTTGAGAACTGTCTGAAAGTCAAAGTTTATCTTGATCTTTGTCTCACTTGGTTCAGAAGCTGTAAGCTATCTAAAAATATAAGATTCAGAACGCAAAGAATCAGAAGAAGAAAACTCTTAAAGCAGTCAAGACAAAGTATACATCTCAAAATGCTTATTCAGAAGAATTGTGCAAAACAGAAGTCAAAGAACTGTCTGAAGATCCGGATTGAAGATCCAAGAAGAAGTAATTCTAATGTCTACCAAGCACTCAATCAAGAAGAAATGATTTGGTATCAGACTAAATCAACAAATGGTAATTAGACTCAGTATACACAAAGATTGATATCAGACTCAGTATGCAGTAATATCAATCAGAGCTAAGCTGTATAATGCTTTCAATACCTTCACTGGTATCAATTTCAGCACTCTAAAGAAATACCCTTCAAGTGGTAGGAAAATAATTCCTTCAGTTGGAATCAGACACAACATACTCTGGTATAATTCAGTATCAGACTAAGATTAAAACATGAGTGACAATTTCAGAATCAAGTGTTGATTGATCACAAAAATTAACCTTCAATTGGTATCTGATCAAGAATCAAGCTTTGATGAACCACTGAGTTGTGACAGTAACAAGGTTCTGAGATGAAGACCTGTGTTCAAAAGTCAAACTCTGAAAAAGTCATCATCTACATTGGCGATTAAAAACTTATATTCCTGAACTATGTTCTGAAGATTCCAATATCTGACTTATAGAAATTAGGGGGAGTTTCATAAAAAGACATTGTCTGTCTCTGATGAATAGCGAGGCTATGTTATCAGATAAGAACTGGTCTGTTTGTGCTTAATTGAATCTGCTGAAAAGTAGAAATGCTTCAGAAGTCTCTGAAGATTACAAGCTCTGATACGACTATAAAGGAACTGAGTTCTGAAGATCTGCAGATGGAAGTTCTGATGAACTAGTCCAGATGCTGAAGACTCTCTGTTTTCTTAAAGACAAGATAGAGAAGTAATCATTTTCTATTCTTCGTTCTGGCAACTCAAGTTGTTATTCTGTATGTCTTTGGATCATATAAGATTCTAGTTGATCACAGATAAAACTTTGAGGATAACACATTCAGGGGGAGCTGTTGTTCCGAACTCTGAATATGTTTGTTTGGTGATTACCTTGTATAAAATGTTCAATCAAAATACTTGGTTTTGTCATCATCAAAAAGGGGGAGATTGTGAGAGCAAGAGTTGTCTCTACAAGTCGATCTATGTTTTGATGATAACAATACGTATTTGTGAAAGAACCATTTTATGTTCTAACGTGTGTTATGTGCACATCATATTCATAGAAGTTATCAGATCCAACAAGCACCAGCCAGATGAGCGTAATTGATAATATGCGAAGTTACTACGTGTGACACAAGTCGCAAGAAGCAAGAATGCTTATGTATCTGATCGTGATCAGTCAGATCCAAGGATGCCAATATTGCTGTTGCAATGCTCTTGTGGATGCTCTCTGAAAGTGGTCAAGATTCTGAAGATTGCGAAGCTTCTGAAGAAGAGAACCGAAGTGCTGAAGACTCTCATGACTTGAAGTTCTGAAGGCGAAAGGCACTGAAGACCAAGTGCAGAAAGACTCTGAAGACTTATGTGTTCTGAAGTTTACGGTTCCAGAAGTCAAGTGCTGAAGACTCCGAAGACAGATTCCTAATGGACGAGTTCTGAAGTTTCGAAAGGCTTGAAGAAGGAATTGAAAATGTTCTTAAAGACAAGTACTGAAGTTCTGAAGACTGATACCTAATGGACTTCTTCAAATGACTGAAGACTTGACGTATCAGATATCCTGTTAAGAAGACTCTACTCATGCTTCATTAATTTACCATCAGAAGCCTCTGAAGTTTGGAAGTCAAATGTTACCGTTGTGAGTAACTGTACACAGCGCCCAAGAAAGATATATTCCATCACTTCTCCCACAGCAAAAAGGAGATGTGTCAGTACAGCTAATTATTACACAATGTCTCTTTTCCAACAGTCAACAGTTTTCAAACGGCTATATTTCTACTGGGCTATTTATGCACTCCATCATCAAAAGGTGAATTGATCAAGTCATTGTGTAAAGATAGCAACAACGATGAGTTCTCATTGTAACACTTAGAATATCCAAAGTTATCACCATTTACGCATGGCCATTGTTGTTGAAGCTCAAAGATCATCGTTCAACGCAACAATAATGAATTGGTACAAAAGCTTTTGATGAAGAAGACAACATTGCAAATCAGTCAAGTCATCAACCACCTTCTCGTCAGTGCTACATTGAAGATCTGAAGCAAGGATTTGTTGCTCAAAGCTTGCTCATCCAAGAAGACGAAGAAGAATAAGATCTACAAGATGTCAACAACTGTCAAATCATTTTACATCTGTGTAGTTTCTTAGGATAGCAAGGAGTTGTTGTTCACATCTTGCTTGAACACTTGTGTGTTCTTTGTACTTAAACTTAGGAGTAATCTGCTTGTTAAGAAGCATTATTGTAATCTCCTGTTGAACTAATTCTTGGTGAATTAGGATTCCTTGAGTGGTAAGTGTGACCGGAGACTCGAGAAGATAATGGCGAGATGTCATTGTGGGAAAAGCCTGAAATAGGGCCAGTAGCGTTATATTCATTGCGATGAATCCCTGAACATCTAGCTGTGAAAGCCTAGCAGTAGATCTTTCGATATTGGAATTTTCAGGTAAATGTTCGTTATATTCATTAAGTTGAATCCCTGAACGGATCATTGCATGTTAGTCACAGTGCGGCTGTGCAAGTTGTTAGTCACCGGCGTGGCCCGTAAATCTGTAATCGAGATTGATTATAATGGATTAAGACCTTGTGTTCAAGGCGAAATCACCTGAGGAGGGTGGACTGGATTAGCCTTTGTGGTGAACCAGGATATATCGTGTGTTCTTTACTCCTATGCTTAATATATTTATTTATATTCTTTATAGAGTATCAGAACCTCACATAAGCAAGTCAGAACCTTGCAACTTTGATAAGCTTCCGCTCTGCAAGTTTTGAATGTTACACATAGTGTTCAGACTCTTGTTGGTTCTTATGCTTCATACACAGCAAGTCTGAATGTTACTTCACAAGTCAGAGTCTCTCAACAAACTCTGATGTAACGTAAAGTGTCTTAGTGACAAGAAGGGAAAAGTTGTTAAAAGAGTAAATACACAATTCAAACCCCCTTTCTTGTGTCTTTCTCGCACCTTCAATTGGTATCAGAGCTCTGGTTCTATTATTGATGGATTTCAAACACTTAACAGTGTCAGAAAAAGATCCATATGTGGTGCGTAGAAATACTCTGGGTGAGATTGAAATCCACTTACAATTTCTGTAACAGTTCAGACGATGACTGTGTACAAAATTGTAATCAATCTGAGTACCTGAGCAAATCACTGATTCTGAAAGTTTTGCAGTTGTCAAGCAATTAAATCTTCCTCGCTAAAGTTTTAATGAACATTGAAGAATCAGCTGATAAGAAAGATTCATCAGATAAGAAGTAGTATCTGTTGAATGCTTATCTTGAAAGATACATGTGGATGAACCACGTATTTGCTCAAAGTTGAATCATCAGAAAACAAGAAGTCTTGTTTGCTGAAGATTAATTCTTTATGAGTTTTTGAGATGTTTTCAAGAAACGGATTAGGTCCACCCATGACTTTATCGCTTTAAGCTCATTCAGAACTTCTTCATGTAAAGAAGAAAGATTGTTGTTCTATGACTTTGAACTTCAGAGTGAAGTCTGCTGAAGTCAGAAAATCTGAAGAATTCAAACTTTTAGGAATGATTCAACTTCTGATTCCTGAATGATCAGAAGTTAAAAGGTTCATGAAGAATTGAATATTGTTTCTTGGAAGCTACGCGAGAAACTATAAGAATATTCAGGAAAAAGATTTTCACAGATTCATTAAGTACTTGATCAAGAATGAACACTTAAAGCTTTGACCAAGTCAATATAACTATGTTCTGATAACTGGAGATTCTATCTCAGTTGAACCTTTTGTGATTGATCAGTTTCTATCTGATGAGTTTCTCAGAACTTCTTTAATCT
This sequence comes from Lathyrus tuberosus, assembly GCA_022829125.1. Taxonomy (NCBI): domain Eukaryota; kingdom Viridiplantae; phylum Streptophyta; class Magnoliopsida; order Fabales; family Fabaceae; genus Lathyrus; species Lathyrus tuberosus. The sequence continues at coordinate 13,675,675 of JALAZF010000024.1, read as the reverse complement.
GAAATCATAAGATGTTCAATCTGACGAATTAACTAAAAAACTCATCCCTTGAAAGGATTTTATTTGCTGATGTTTTCAGAATGAGGAAATCAGTTGACATTCTCTTAGAAGTAGATATGTTGTTAATCCATGATGGACTATTTTTGTAACAAGAAAAAACAGCATTGTGAGAATCATGCAGACTATGTTACACGTTAACCACATGTTTCATGATACTTGGTTCTGAACTAACTTTGTGCGTGTCTAAAGAAACAAGTCAGAGGATATTATGTGATGTCAATATTTCTCAGCACATAACCTCTTAACGGTTCATGTTATAACCTTGAACTTAATAACCGTCTGAAAAGGCTTTATGGAAATTGATTCCTACTATCCACCTAGAATCAGAATTCAGAAAATGCTCACATCCTTCAGAAATTAGAATGCAAGTGATTCTTGAAGAATTCAGAGAAGCTCACTCAGAAGTAAGCAGAATATATTAGATAGTGATCAAGAGCTCTGACCGGAATGCATTCATAGAAGGTATGGCATGGAGACTCAAAATTCTCTAGAAAGAAAGGTCAGAGTCAAACTGGAAATCACTCAGATAAGTCTCTAAAAGATCTATGTATCCCTAAGGTATGGTTGCTTTTATTCCTGATTATTTTTAATAAGTAATCTAAATTACAAACTGTTTACTAGTATCTCTCTAAGAGTAATTTATATTCTATAGCATTTATGATTAAACAATTTTCGAGAATTAAATAAACAATCATGATTACGCTGTGTTAGCTACTACACCCCTACCCTTAGGTATACGGCGATTTAAGGTTATCATGTGTCCTTTCAGCTGACCGTCACAACTATTCATAGCTTGTCTAGGAAATGATGACCACGCGTGTTCCAAGCGTGATAAATAGTTATCACTCCATAGTTCTCCTCACAACATTACTCCCTTTCTAGAAAGAATCTCTATCTAGTAGCTTAGAACTTCCTTCCTCAACTATCCTGCTCAAAATGTCTTCACACAATATCAGAGGAGAAACTACTGACCTCGAACTCCTAAAAGAATACTCTCTAAACCTGAAACATCTACCTCAACTCAACAAAACAAGCATTTTCTCTAGAATTAAATTTCAGAACTGGGAAAATTATTTCTCCATGGTTGTTGGACCTGTCTTCCCTGAACTGGTGACTGAGTTTTGGGCAAACGCTCGAACACTAGAATATGATCTTGGCAAGAATACTATTTTGTCTGTAGTTGCTGGTTGTCCAGTCTTGATCAAACCCATCATCATAGTCAAAACCATTAGGTGTGTTGAAGATGGCGTGACTGTGGAAAGAAATATCAATAACCATAGCTTCGACAGGAATTTGCACGTCATTTTCGAAACAGAGGGACGTCCCACTCAACCTTGCACCCTCACTCCAATTGCTAAAGATTGGTACAATCTAATGGTAACTAATTTAAGACCAAGAGAAAGAGGAGGAGGATGGTTGTCTGACAAAGAAAGATTATTCATTTTCTATTTAGTGTCCAGGATCAAAATAAACCTACCCCAATCCATGTACAACCATTTAAAGGGAGAAATTAATCTGTCTTAGGAAGACACAATCTACCAAGTTCCCTACTGCAGGGTTATCTCCCACATTCTTGACCTCCATGGAGTAGTTGGTCATTGCAGGAGAAATGGAATGACTGAGAAGATCCTTCCTGAGTTTTGACAACCTATAACGTTCTTAGTTTAAGATAGGAAATTAGTCGATCTTGATTCATAGGTTAATTGAAGCCCCTATCTTACTGCACTTATGTAAAACTTGATATCTATATCTTTTTGAAGTATCTCTAAATGTAGTTTACAAATATCTTTCGAATGAATGATTCTTATGATCACGATATACTGAATCAATAACTAAAACAAAATAATAAGTGCTCCATAAAATTCACACGAAAAGGCTCTGGACTATCTAGAAACCACAAATCCCACTTAGGTCATAAGTAAGTGACGGTTATCATTATCACTCACTAGAGTTATTTCACGACTCTTGATTGGATAATCTATCCTTATTAAAGATCATAATCATTAAACCTCTTTTCCCACATTACTTAGTGCGTCTAAGAAAAATCAACCGTTATTCTCCCAAATTCTCCAAACCGTTCTTTACTCATTCCTCTATAAAAGGCTTCAAACCCGAAATCACCAACTCAACTCATCTGAATCCTCTGCCTAAATACCTTTTGTTTTCTTCATCCTCTACAATGGCCTCCATTTCCCAAAATACTTTAACTCCCACAATCATACAAATTCTAGTCGACAACCTCGTCGTTTTGTCAGAAACGATTTTAAACTTTAACAATCTAAAGTCAAATGGATGTGATATTACTCCTTCAATGGAAACTCAAGGATGGATTAATTACTTCAAGAGGTTGGAAGGACCAACTTATAGTCATCTGGTTAAGGATTTCTGGATTCACGCCAACACATCCAATACCCTCATTGTCTCTTTTGTCTTTGGAAGAAAAGTCTTCTTCTCTGAGAAGACTTTTGCAGATCTTTTGATGCATGACAACAGTGGTGTGAGAATCACTAAGAACCAACTAAACGAGCAAAAAAAGGCTAAGGTTCTGGCTAGCATTTTCAAAGAAAATGCTGTAGCTGATGCAGAGAACTCAATATTCTCTAATCTAAAAGATTCTCTACAAGTATGGTTTAGAATCCTCCAAGGAAGTATGTTTCACCATCTTCCCTCAAACCAACTCAACGACACTAAAAAATGTGTCATATTTCTCCTTCTTAAGGGAATCAAGATGCATCTTCCTACAATTCTCTTCAAACTTCTTAAGGAAGCCATAAGAAACTCCAGAACAGGTTCTGTCACAGAGGACAGACATATTCCTTATGGAAGACTTATTTCTGACATCTTGGTGGAATCAGGGGTAGTTGACGATATTCTGATTAATGAGGGAGAATCAAGAAAATTGCTTGAAAGCGCTGGAAAAATTCTCAGGTTTGAGAATCTTAAAAGAGAAAACTCCACTCTGGATAACACATCTTTTAGGAAATTAACATTGACACCAAGGGTTCTGGTTGAAGGATTTCCAAGATTCGCCACTTACAATCAGACAGAAGTCGGGAACTATCTGAAACAATCTAATGACGAAGACATCAGCGTATGGATTAACATGGAGAATATTGCTGATGTACTTCAAGAGCTTTCAGATTGGAAGAGAGTAAGTAAGAAGTAGAAGGATACTGATGATGTAGAACCTTCATCAAAAAGATCAAAAACTGTGTATGATGCATTAACATCCTTTAAGGATAATACCATCACAAAAATTCAAAACTTAGTGGATGCTTCCAGATCCTGTGTGGACCCCATGGAAATAAGAAATATCTGGACTGAGTTCCATGAATGGATCTCAGAGGAAATTGTGGAGAGCAAGAGACTGGCAATTACTCAAGCAGAAGAAAAGTTGCATACCTCAAGAACTGATGATTTTGAAAGCTTATTCTCATCTTCCTCATCATCATTAGGCTCCTTTTAGTGTAAACCTTAGGAACCCATCATCATTAGGTCTATGTTTAAGCTTAACCTATGCTTTTAACTTTACAAACTATTATGTGGTTCAGTATTGATGCTTCCATCTAATCGTCCATCATTGAAAATGTTATGACTAAACTCTGAAGATGTTGATCACTAGAACTGTTTCTTATGATAAATGCTTAAATGATAACATCCCTTGAGTTTATTTATGTTCGCTATCATATTAATCTACATATGCTTAAATGCTCAGATGCTTTATAACTTTTTGATGATGTCAAAAAGGGGGAGAAAAGAATATGATTTTGATTGATGAATATATGTTTAACTTGATTGGAAAGAACGAAATTTAAACAAAAAGAATGCAACTCAAACAAGTAATCAATCATATCATATAAAATGCGTTACTACTAACGTTTGTTGTTTGATGTTATCTGAGGAACTATGAACAAGTTCATTAGGCATTCTAAGACAGGTTAAGAAAGAAGAACAGTGAAGTTCTTATGAACTGTTGGTCATATGATAGAAGTTGTACACTTCGTGAACAAGTGTTCAGAATCAGATCTACCCAGTACTGTTCAGAAGTTGAGAACTGTCTGAAAGTCAAAGTTTATCTTGATCTCTGTCTCACTTGGTTAAGAAGTTGTAAGCTGTCTAAAAATATAAGATTCAGAACACAAAGAATCAGAAGAAGAAAACTCTGAAAGCAGTCAAGACAAAGTATACATCTCAAGATGCTTATTCAGAAGAATTGTGCAAAACAGAGTCAAAGAACTGTCTGAAGATTCGGATTGAAGATCCAAGAAGAAGTAATTCTGATGTCTACCAAGCACTCAATCAAGAAGAAATAATTTAGTATCAGACTAAATCAACAAATGGTAATCAGACTCAGTATACACAAAGATTGATATCAAACTCAGTCTGCAATAATATCAATCAGAGCTAAGCTGTATAATGCTTTCAATACCTTCACTGGTATCAATTTCAGCACTCTAAGGAAATACCCTTCAAGTGGTAGGAAAAGAATTCCTTCAGTTGGAATCAGACACAACATACTCTGGTATAATTCAGTATCAGACTAAGATTAAAACATGAGTGACAGTTTCAGAATCAAGCGTTGATTGATCACAAAAATTAACCTTCAATTGGTATCTGATCAAGAATCAAGTTTTGATGAACCACTGAGTTATGACAGTAACAAGGTTCTGAGATGAAGACCTGTGTTCAAAAGTCAAACTCTGAAAAATTCATGATCTACATTGGTGATTAAAAACTTATATTCCTGAACTACGTTCTAAAGATTCCAATATCTGACTTATAGAAATTAGGGGGAGTTTCTTAAAAAGACAGTGTTTGTGTCTGATGAATAGCGAGACTATGTTATCAGATAAGAAATGGTCTGTTTATGCTTAAATGAATCTGCTGAAAAGTAGAAATGCTTCAGAAGTCTCTGAAGATTACAAGCTCTGATACGACTATAAAAGAACTGAGTTCTGAAGATCTGAAGATGGAAGTTATGATGAACTAGTCCAGATGCTGAAGACTCCCTGTTTTCTTAAAGACAAGATAGAGAAGTAATCATTTTCTATTCTTCGTTCTGGAAACTCAAGTTGTTATTCTATATGTCTTTGGATCATATAAGATTTTAGATGATCACAGATAAAACTTTGAGGATAACACATTCAGGGGGAGCTATTGTTCCGAACTCTGAATATGTTTGTTCGGTGATTACATTGTATAAAATGTTCAATCAAAATACTTGGTTTTGTCATCATCAAAAAGGGGGAGATTGTGAGAGCAAGAGTTGTCTCTACAAGTCGATCTATGTTTTGATGATAACAATACGTATTTGTGAAAGAACCATTTTATGTTCTAACGTGTGTTGTGTGCATATCATATTCATTGAAGTTATCAGATCCAACAAGCACCAGCCAGATGAGCGTAATTGATAATATGCGAAGTTACTACGTATGACACAAGTCGCAAGAAGCAAGAATTCTTCTGTATCTGATCGTGATCAGTCAGATCCAAGGATGCTGATATTGCTGTTGCAATGCTCTTGTGGATGCTCTCTGAAAGTGGTCAAGATTCTGAAGATTGCGAAGCTTCTGAAGAAGAGAACCGAAGTGCTGAAGATTCTCATGACTTGAAGTTCTGAAGGCGAAAGGCTCTGAAGACCAAGTGCAGAAAGACTCTGAAGACTTATGTGTTCTAAAGTTTACGATTCCAGAAGTCAAGTGCTGAAGACTCCGAAGACAGATTCCTAATGGACGAGTTCTGAAGTTTCGGAAGACTTGAAGAAGTAAAGGATAATGTTCTTAAAGACAAGTGCTGAAGTTCTGAAGACTGATTCCTAATGGACTTCTTCAAATGACTGAAGACTTGACGTATCAGATATCCTGTTAAGAAGACTCTACTCATGCTTCATCAATTTACCATCAGAAGCCTCTGAAGTTTGGAAGTCAAATGTTACCGTTGTGAGTAACTGTACATAGCACCCAAGAAATATATATCCCATCACTTCTCCCACAGCAAAAAGGAGAAGTGTCAGTACAACTAATTATTACACAACGTCTCTTTTCCAACAACCAACAATTTTCAAATGGCTATATTTCTACTGGGCTATTTAAAGGAAAGAGCATTTGCTTCTAAATGAATTGATTCACTCCATCATCAAAAGGTGAATTGATCAAGTCATTGTGTAAAGATAGCAACAACGATGAGTTCTCGTTGTAACACTTAGAATATCCAAAGCTATCACCATTTACGAAGGCCATTATTATTGAAGCTCAAAGATCATCATTCAACACAACAACAATGAATTGGTACAGAAGCTGTTGATGAAGAAGACAACATTGCAAATCAGTCAAGTCATCAACCACCTTCTCGTCAGTGCTACATTGAAGATCTGAAGCAAGGATTTGTTGCTCAAAGCTTGCTCACCCAAGAAGACGAAGAAGAATAAGATCTATAAGATATCAACAACTGTCAAATCATTTTACATCTGTGTAGTTTCTTAGGATAGCAAGGAGATATTGCTCACATCTTGCTTGAACACTTGTGTGTTCTTTGTACTTAAACTTAGGAGTAATCTGTTTGTTAAGAAGCATTATTGTAATCTCCTGTTGAACTAATTCTTGGTGAATTAGGATTCTTTGTCGCGGTGAAAATTAGATACCATAGTTATTAATGAACTAGGATCACATTTATTTCGACACCGACTTTGATTTAATCCAAAGGAAAGGTTCAAGGTCAAAAACCTAAAGGGGGAGATCTAAGGTTCGGGGGTTGGTTACGCCTAGGGAAGGTATTAGCATCCTAAACGTCTGTAGTACTCTACGGGAGCCTCTCGTTTTATTATGTTATATATTTTTTTTATTTCGCTTGCTAAGGGTACTATGCTAAAGGTTGAGAGCCCTAGGGGTTAGTGTCTAAGTATACTCGATAAGGCATCGCACCTTACGCCTACGTATCCTCGGGTGTAGAATCAGAGTATGCGTAATTCTAAGAAGAGGAACTTCTTGACGGGGTCAAGGTTCCAAGAGGGAAGTAAAATTTTGGGCAAAACCTTACATAGAGTACGGTGACTCTAAAGTTGTAGGATGGTCCAAGAGGGGTAGGTTTGTAAATGTTCATGTAGGACATTTACTCGGAGTATAAAAACTCCGATCCTAAAGCTAAGGTTTTTTAGTGTCTACAACGAGACATGGAGTACGAAAACTCCGAATTTAAGGCCAAGGGATCTAAGAGTTAGCCTTATGACGGTTTAGTCAATATTAGTGACCTTCCTTTGGATTTAAAGGGGATATAACCGATATAAATAATTTAAAAGTTAATAGCAAATTAAGATATAATAATTCATGCAATTATATTATAAAATAAAACATAAAATCATGGTTGAAACTTCAACATATAAAGCAGACGAATAGCATTCAAACAAGACATTCAAAACATGCATCATATATATGTATTTGCGGAATCAACGAGATTTAAGCATGCATTTAGAAAATTAGAGACGAATACGGTACAAGAGGTTATGAGTTTATTTTAATTGAGAAAAGAACATGATATAAATCAAAGGATTATTATTTATTATTATTTTTTAATTGATAAGAGGATTAATTCTAAATGACCTTATAAAAAAATCGTATTAAAATTTTATTAAAAAAAATTGTGCCAGAAAAAAAAAATTATTATAAAAATCATATATTTTTTCTTTGATGATATATTTATATAAAAATGCTGCGTTATTATTAAAATTAAAGTTGTTTTACAAAAACCAAATTAACTTGTTATATAAAAAGTATAATGTTAAGTTAAAACAGAAAAAAAAAACAAAATATTTTTATTATGATAACAAAAACAAATTGTATTTTATTTTATGACTAATATCAGATTACATTTTATTTTTAACAAATTAACTTTTATAACAAAAAACAAATTATGTTTTACTTAAAAACAGATTAACTGATTACTTTTAAAAAAAAGATTAATTGATTTAAAAAAAAGGTGCCCAGCGAGGGTGCACGATATGGTCGTGAGGCATATACACATGATCAGAGAAGCGTGTTAAAACCAAATGAATAAGAAAAGAATAACACAAAATTGCCCCTCTCTCTCTCTCGTTCACTCGCGCCCTATCATTTCTCTCAGAATCGATCGAAGAGAAAACCTGCAAACTTTCAAAAAAACTTTCCCTTTTCAAAACCCTAACAACGAAATCAGGAACAATCGATGGAAATAAACGACACAAAACAAGATTTCAGAAGTGCATGGCGATTCAAACATGTATACGAAAAACGAAGGTAAAAGAGTGTTTTATGGTTACCTATCGGAGACCCTCCGATGGGGCTTCAACGGTGGCGCGTGAAATAGAATTTGGTCTTTGCGTTCCAGGTGATATCCTCCATTTTCCGCACTTTCGAGTATGTTTGTCGTGATTTCTGGGTTCTCTGGGCGATGATGAGTATTTCCGGTGTTCTGAGCCTCCCTTGTGTTGCTATTGATTCCGGTTTTTTTTTTATGATGAAATTTGCTGGGTATTTTGGTATTCTTTCGAATTATTGTCATTGGTTTTTGGCTAAATTTTTTCGTATCCTCATCACCAAAACTTTGCCCCTTTATATAGGCCAATGATGAATAAATGATTTTGAAGACTCTTGAATGCTGATTGAAACGAGTTTAGAAGGAAAAACTGTGTTGTCAATGAATCCTGATAGGATTCGATTTGTTTTTGATTTCTGATAGGATCTGATCTGATCGTGATACGGTCTGGTTTTAATTTTGGAAGGTTTTGCTGCCTCTCATTATAATGATAAATTCGATTTCAAAAAAATGAAATTTGTTTTTTTGACGCTCTGTTTTTAGAATGATTTGATGTTGAACGATTTTGGAAGGTTAGGCTGGCGGTATCTCTTGTGATATTGCCCCTAACTGATAATCTGAATATGACGAAAAACTTTCTGATTCAGAATCTGAGGCTTTAAACACACGATAATTATTTTGATATGAACTTTTCAAATTAGAAGGTTTGGGAACGGTATTATCTTGAGATTATCTGATACGACTTGTTGCTTGGTTTTCAAATTTGGAAAGTTTTCGAAAAAACTTGATTTGACTTTATTCTTGCGGTCTGCTTAATCCAGATGAGAAAGAATTGGCTGTTGGCGATGTCTTTACGATGTTGCCCTCAATTCTTAATTTGAAAATGATGAAAATAACTCTGATTCAAAACAAATTCTGAGGCCAAAATAGGGAATCTCTGAGATTGTCCAATTTGTATTGTGTTTTTGGAAAGTTCATGTCTTTACCTATTTTGCAGGATTTCTGGCTGTTGGTTACTAAATCTTAAATGACGGCATGGCTGAATTTGGATGAAGGTGGTGATGAATGAGCAGGGCTGTCATGGTTGCAGTGAAGACAAATTATTACATGTGGCTTGGACATGAAGACGAGGCGTGTAGCGGTGATGCTAGACGATATTGTGAGATGATTCCTTCGAAAACAGTGGTTGCCGTTTTTATTTATTTATCATAAGCAATGTTTTAGAAAAATGCAGTTCTATGCCTTTTTATGTTTTAGTGATCCTTGGCTCTCTTCTTTGACAGGTGATTTAAACACTGATGACGGTTTCCTGACTTCTCCCCTTGCAATATCATCCTTGTAGAGCAGAGGTTTTGTCTGCTCAATGAGAATTGGCAAATGCTTTTTTTTTTTGGATCCTGGCAACATTAATTAGGGTGTTCGCATTGGATACAAACCCATCAACAACGTCTGTAGCATGATCAACAGTCTGGTATTTTTCAATTTAAGATTCTGCGGAGACTTGAGTGATCCAAACTGTATGCAATATTATCTTAAATTTGTGAATGCTAATAGTTTTCTTCGGTTTTCCAAATTGCCTAGTGGTATTTGTTATGTGATCTTACTGTGGCAGATCGTGGAGTTAAAGATTGTTTGCGTGAAGGCTTGATAGAAGTAGGCTCTATTTTGTGAATCCTTATGTTTCTTTTTGAACTTGAATTTTAAACCTTGTTGTTTGGCTTTCATTGACGACGGCAGGTCAGGGGGTTTTGTAGATGGTCGTTCTTTTTATTGTCAAGTTTACTTTGGCCTTTTGTAAATGTTTTGAATGATGATCTATCCTTTCCTTGTGATGACAGGGTATTTGCAGCTTTGATGTTCAAATAATGCACTCGTCTAAGTAAATCAGGGGCTACAGAGGTATGTTGAGGTTGATTTGTTTTCTTGAATTTACTGTCGAGCTCCACTTAAATCGTGTTCTGTTTGTCGTGCAGCAACCAGGTGGTGGGCTTGCTTCCTTAGGAGTTTTCATGTACGCGACATTCTAGAGTAACGGTTGGAGGCTGGTGAACTAGTACCAGCAGTAAGAGGCATTGCGTTGTCGCCGGATACCTTGAGGGTGTTGTTGAAGCAGGTTGTACGTGCCATGAATTTTACTTGAATCATGTTAGAGTCAGTTAATCTGAATGACTAGTGCAAGTACAGTATGCTTAGACGACCTTATAAAATGCAAAGGCATTTTGAGATGCCGTTCATGATTGCCCTGTCTGTTAGCTCATGTCGGCGTTGATAAAGTTTATGGCGACCAGGTTCTTAATGGATATGTTGCTTTGGTCAGTAAGTCCTTCATATATTCCTATGTGAACTCTTGTAGTGTGCTGACAAGTTCCCAATTTTTCAGGTGCAAATCTTGTCGTATTCTCGGAAGCGTCACCCATGGTGATGTCTAGAAGTTACTTGGCAAATGAGCAAAACTTTAGGAAACCTGTGGAGTAATGTAATTGAATCCATGTCGTGACAGTTATGCTTTGCCTGTCCTTGTAACTTATATTTCAGTCTGTACCTTTAGCAATGAAGGCTTTAAATTGTAAACACTTACGAGCTCATGTCTTCTTGTAATTAATTTTGGCCAATAGCAGCAATATTGTTGTTCTTTTTCAATTTTGTGGCTGCCAAAAGGCATACTCCTTGATGATGGTGTAGGGATACGTATGAATTAACATTACTGTATGTGACACGTCATACATTGCATTATGATCGACCAGGATGTTCAACCATTCGCGTGTACTTTCTTTTCTTTTTTTTTCACTGTGCTTCCAGCGTGAAGAATAAATATAGTACCTTATAGTGACTTGGATTTGAGTTTAGAGTCCTACAATTTTGTGAAACACATAAATCCTGGAATTGACATAATTTGAACATGCTGCACCCATTGCCGATAACTTGAATATCAAGATGATGGCATGACTTGAATTTTAACATGCTTATCAATTCTAATCCAACCAAATTAAATTAATTGAATTTGAAACATTATTATGCCACGGGGAATCCATAAACCAAGCCATTCCACCTTGCCACCTTAATCCAATGAAATCACAAACCCCTCTTTTGCACCATGACTTGTAACTTGTGCTAAATCCGTTGTTTTAAACAGACTCCTTTGTTTGATGGCTTTAAGAAAGAAACGACTCTAGAACTTGAGAAGAACGAAAGACCTAATTTCAAGTATCCTTAGTTGAAATAGTGATGAGGCCTTGATCACACGCTCTATCATCTTGATCTTAGAGTACTGTGAAGATTCACAAACTACCAAAGCTCGATTTCTCAAAATATAGCCAGCAAGTCCATTCAGGATATCCTTAAAGTGTTGATCCAATAAAAAAAGGAAGCCCAGTCTATTAGAAACCACATGACCATTTTGAGTCAGGCGCAGCTGGTCACGCCCTGAAATACTTAACTTGGAAAATGAATACTGTCTCCACTTGAAATTACTACACGCACACAAACTCTACTATGCAAAAGAAAGGTGGGGATCTTAGGGTCAAAAATTAGGGTGCGACAGATGCCCCTATTTAAGTTTCTCCTATTCGGAGATATGGAGATTGAAAATCTTCGTCTCGACGAGATAGGTGAGACTTAAATACAAATATGCACAAAATTTTTGGCCCTAAGGTGCCGCCAAATGCACATGATATGGTATGAAAAGATACGAAATGCAAGACAAGGATTCTGTGAGGGATGATGTCACAGGGGATAACTGATGTTAAGACACAAAGAAAGAAAGACCCGACGAGGGCAACTCAGCGAGACAAGACTCCACGGGGAAAGATCCAACTCCACTGGGGGAAAAGAGACTACCAACTGACAATCACAGGGTAGCTTAAACATAAGGCAAAAACCTGAAAAGGGGGATAAATTACTACCAATAGCTGGTAGCTTAAGCAAAGGTTTCCAGTTGCAATAAAAGGGCGTGTATTACCTACTATCCCACACCATAGCCTAAGCAGAGGTAATAAACTGGGGAAGACGGATCACCTACTGCCAACTTGTGGCAGCCTGAGCAAAGGCGTCCGACCAAAAAAGTGTGTCACCTACTATCAAACGTATGATAGCCTAAGCCAGGTAAACACAAGAAGGAAAAATGACCTATTACCACCACAGTAGCCTAAGCGAGGCATCTGACCCAAAATACAGACGTATTACCTACTATCCCATGATAGCCTAAGCCAGGTAATAGACTGGAAAAGAAGGATCACTTACTGCCAACTTGTGGTAACCTGAGCAAAGGCGTCCAACCTAAAAGGTGTGTTACCTACTATCAAGCATATGATAGCCTAAGCCAGGTAAACACAAGAAGGAAAGATGACCTACTACCACCACGGTAGCCTAAGCGAGGCATCTGACCCAAAATGCAGACGTATTACCTACTATCCCATGATAGCCTAAGCGGAGGTAACAGACTGGAGTAAGCTTCAACGATCAAGATGATGATTTAGCTTCTTTGAATGTTCAGCTTAGGAAGAGTAAATACTTTCCCACGCCCCAAGGTGGCACCTTACGGGCAAGTCTAGAAAATAAGTGTTGCGAGGTTGTCCGCCTCAAACAAAGTCTTGAACTTCCCACCCTCTTCAAAGAGATATCATCTGGCGGGAGTAACTTGAATAATGGATTCACTGGAGATAGCCATTGTAGAGCGATATTGCTGTAGTTGAAATTTCAGTGAAGTAAATAGAATTCTTGTAACTGGAGTTCTCAAATAAAGAGAATGTCTGCAAAGTCTTCAATAAGTCTCTCTGACGGATTTCCGGTGAGATAACATCCGTCGGAGAATAAATGTAAAATCTTGATAACTTGCTGGGGATAGACAAACTGTCCTGGGGAGACTGCCATTTGTCGTAGAAATCTTGATAAACAAACTGCTCAAATAAAGAGCTGTTACTTGTTATCTGGGTGTAACTCCCTTGAAAATGTAGTAATCATTGTTGGAGAAATAATTCATGTCTTCCATAGAGATCCTCAAGTAAACTCTTCTTGGAGAGACAAGGTGAAAAATAAATGCACGCTTAGTCCAGGCTTAATATCTCAGAAATATCAAAAATTGTGATTGTCAGGGACCAAAGTTCAATCCAGGAAATAGCCGGAGAGAAACAGTCAAACAAGGACTCCATCCATTGAGGATTGAGCTCAACGGGTTTATCTTTATCCAAAAATGGAAAAGAAAACTAAAGCAACCATCTTCCACGAGGATCGAGCTCAGTGGGGAATTAGGAAATATGTGATTTTTCTGCCTAGGGCTGACGACTATACTTGGAGGGAGCAGACAAACCCAGTCACTTGGGGATAAACACGACCAAAGTGATAGAACAAAACAAACGACACAAAAACGCAAGATGCAAAGATGCGCAAATGCCATGAATCTACATGCAAGGATGCCATGCTATGCTTATGCTTATGCTGACAAAACAACAGAGAGAATCAAACAGGGGACAAAAATAAGCATCTCGATACGGATACTCGGCCAATCTTGGCAATATAGAAGTACCACTGGGGATGAATGGAAAGCCATAAATGGAAACAAATCCCACTTCAAAGCTTCAAACTTTCTCTGGGGAAAATAGAGCGTTCCACTTGGGATGAGCATCGTGACTTCACTTAGGATTGTCAAGATGAACCTTGGATTTTGTTGGGAATGAGAAAGATTCACTGGGAACGAATCAAACTCATGATCGAAAGGACTATATGGGGATAAAATAAATATCCATTGCGAACTGACGTAGTCTGAATGAAAGTTGTAAATAAATATCCACTTCACCGGGGAAACTTGGATTAATAGTGGTTGGAAAATGTCGGAGGTAGAACTTTGAGAGGATGAAATAAACATCCGCCTTCACTGGTGAAGATTGAGATAGTCTAATGAGGAGTGAAATAAACGCTCGCTTCGCTGGGGGAGGTCGAAACCGAAGAAGTTTACCGGGGATAGTCGTGATTACCTGGAGTGAAACTTACTGGGGAGTTACCACATTACCTGGGATAAATACCTTTTGAGCCATGGGTTATGGAGACTGTCAAAATCCCTTTTGGTGTCCATAAATCAAAGTAATCCGCCCACGAGACAATTTGAAATTTATTATCAAAAGATAAAAAAATCATTTTGCAAGATAAAACAATTTGCCAATAAATGATTAAAATCGCAACTTTATTTCATAAAATGGTGATCAGCAAATTGCGTGATTCCATATGTTATTACAATGTCGGAAAGTGGTAATAAAAGAAATTACATCAAAAACAAAACAATGCTATTTCTTAAATGAACTTGAGTTCCCCGTGTTCTAGGCCTCTTGAAGGTCTTGACTTTAATTGCTGTAGTAAGCTTCGACGAACCGAACTGAGTCAACTTCTCTTTGTCTCTAAGTGTAGTATTTCTTGATTGCATCTATGTTCACAGGACGAGTGATCACTTCTCCATCCATGGTGGCTAACATCACAGCACCTCCCGAAAAGACTTTCTTGACGACATATGGGCCATCGTAGTTAGGAGCCCATTTTCCTCTAGAATCGGTAAGGAGAGATTGAATCTTCTTAAGTACAAGGTCTCCCTCTTTGATCTCACGAGGTCGAACCTTCTTATCAAAAGCCTTCTTCATCTTCTGCTGGTATAGTTGTCCGTGACATAAGGCCGTCAACCTCTTTTCTTCAATTAGATTCAACTGGTCATATCTGCTTTGACACCATTCAGCCTCTGAGAGCTTTGCTTCCATCAGGACTCTCATGGAAGGGATCTCAACTTCTACTAGGAGTACCGCTTCCATACCATAAACAAGCGAAAAAGGTGTTGCCCATGTTGATGTGCGCACCGAAGTATGATATCCATGTAGAGCGAACGGGAGCATCTCGTGCCAGTCCTTATAAGTGACCACCATTTTCTGAATAATCTTCTTTATATTCTTGTTTGCCGCTTCGACCACTCCATTCATCTTTGGTCGATACGGAGAAGAGTTGTGATGCTCAATCTTGAACTCTTCACACAATTCCTTCATCATCTTGTTATTCAAATTTGACCCATTATCAGTGATGATTTTACTCGGCACACCGTATCTGCAGATAAGCTGGTTCCTGATGAATCTGACGACCACCTGTCTAGTAACGTTGGCGTATGAAGCGGCCTCGAACCACTTGGTAAAGTAATCAATTACAACCAAGATGAAGCGATGACCATTAGAAGCTTTCGGTTCTATCATACCAATCATATCGATGCCCCACGTGGAGAAAGGCCATGGAGACGAGATAACATTCAGGAGAGTCGGTGGTACATGAATCTTATCAGCGTAGATTTGACACTTGTGGCACTTCTTAGCAAATTTGTAACAATCAGCTTCCATTGTTATCCAATAATAGCTCGCTCTCAAGAGTTTCTTTGACATAGCATGTCCGTTAGCATGGGTACCAAAAGACCCTTCATGAATTTCAGTCATTAACATGTCCGCTTCTCGCTTATCAACACATCTCAGCAAGACCATGTCGAAATTCCTCTTGTAAAGCACATCATTGTTCAAGAAAAAGTTGCCAGCCAGTCTTCTCAAAGTTTTCTTATCTTTGTTAGATGCCCCAGGCGGATATTCTTGCTTTCGGAGAAACAACTCAATATCATAGTACCAGGGTTTTTCATCAACAACTTCTTCTATTAAGAACGCATAAGCCGGCCTATCGAGGCGCATAACATTAATCTGAGGACAGTCATTCCAGCGGTTCACCACAATCATAGAAGCCAGGGTTGCCAAAGCATCTGCCATCCTATTCTCGGTACGAGGAATGTGATGGAACTCAACTCTGTTGAAGAAGGGAAGTAGTATTCTTGCATAATCTCTGTATGGAACCAGATTGTCTTGTTGGGTCATCTATTCTCCTGTGATTTGGTATATCACCACAGCAGAATCACCGTATACATCCAAATTCTTGATTCTCAAGTCCATTGCCTCTTCAAGGCCCATGATGCATGCTTCGTACTCAGCCTCATTATTCGTACATGGAAAAGTTAATCTTGAAGTGAAAGGGATATGGGATCCATGAGGAGTCACAATAATTGCCCCAATCCCTTTACCGTAGTTGTTGACAGCACCGTCGAAAATCAAACCCCAGTGAGAATCCGGTTCAGGCCCTTCATCTGGTACTGGTTCTTCACAATCCTTCATTTTCAAATACATCACGTTCTCATCAGGGAAATCGTCTTCCACATACTGGTGGTCTTCAATAGGTTGATGAGCTAGGTGATCCGCTAGAACACTTCCTTTAATTGCCTTCTGGGTGTGGTATTCAATATCATATTCGGATAACAACATCTGCCATCTGGCAATCCTTCCTGTCAAGGCAGGTTTCTCAAAAATGTACTTGACGGGGTCCATCTTAGAGATCAGCCAAGTAGTATGATTTAGCATGTATTGGCGCAAACGTCGAGCTGCCCATGCTAAGGCGCAACAAGTATTCTCTAGCATTAAATATCTGGATTCATAATCGGTGAACTTCTTGCTGAGATAATAAATGGTGTGTTCTTGCTTCCCGGACTCATCTTGTTGACCGAGCACACATCCCATAGAATCTTCTAAAACCGTCAGATACATGATCAATGGCCTGCATCTAACTGGAGGAATCAAAATAGGAGGCTCTAAGAGATACTCTTTGATACTACCAAACACTTTCTGACACTGTTCGGTCCAAACATAACCTTGTTCTTTTCTGAGAAGCTTGAAAATAGGTCCACAAGTAGCAGTCATGTTGGAAATAAACCGAGAGATGTAGTTCAAACGCCCCAGGAACCATCTGACCTGTTTTTTTGTAGTGGGAGCTGGCATTTCTCGTATAGCTTTAACCTTATCCGGATCCACTTCAATTTCCTTCTGGCTAACAATGAAGCCTAGCAGTTTTCCTGAGCGGACACCAAATGTGCACTTGTTAGGGTTCAAACGGAGTTGATACTTCCTCAAGCGCTGAAACAACTTCAACAGATGTTCGACATGGTCTTCTTCAGTCTTGGACTTGGCTATCATGTCGTCTACATAAACTTCGATCTCTTTATGCATCATATCATGGAAAAGAGTAGTCATAGCCCTCTGATACGTTGCGCCAGCATTCTTCAAACCAAACGGCATAACACTGTAACAAAATGTGCCCCAGGGTGTGATGAATGATGTCTTCTCCATGTCTTCGGGAGCCATCCTGATTTGATTGTAACCTGAAAATCCATCCATGAAAGAGAAAACCTTATACCTTGCAGTACTATCCACCAACATGTCAATGTGAGGGAGAGGAAAATCATCTTTAGGACTAGCTTTGTTCAAATCTCTGTAGTCGACACACATACGAACTTTACCATCCTTCTTCGGCACAGGCACGATATTAGCTAACCACTGCGGATACTCAGATGTAACAAGAAAACCTACATCAATCTGCTTCTGTACCTCTTCTTTAATCTTCAAGGCCATATCAGGGCGAGTTCTTCTGAGCTTCTGCTTGACTGGCGGGCATTCTGGCTTCAAAGGTAGACGATGCTCCACTATAGCAGTGTCAAGACCGGGCATATCTTGGTACGACCAAGCGAACACATCAACATATTCCTTGAGTAATTCAATCAACCTTTCTTTCACACTAGACATGAGTAAAGCTCCAATCTTCACCTCCTTACGGGATTCTTCTGTACCCAAATTAATAACCTCTAATGGCTCTTTGTGAGGCTGAATGGCTTTGTCTTCATTCTCAAGTAGTCAGGATATTTCCTCAGGGATCTCTTCTTCCTCTTTTTCGGCTTCGAACACAGGAAACTCAAAGTTTGGAGAAGGCATTGGGTCATTGTTTTTGATGTTCAATTCGTGCAATAATCTGCGCATGTGATGTGATTTTATTTTAGATTTTAGTGAGTGGAGGTGTGTATACACGAACGTGCGAAGTGATTAAAATTGTGATTACCATTTTCCTTAAAGTAATAATAAACGGAAACAAAAGACAGGAAAGCAAAATGATAATTTTATTGATGATAGCAAATTTCAAATAAAGGCCCCGACACAAAATCACCTTTGCCTTGGGCAAAGCAAAGGGAATTATGAAAAGTAAAGCCCACACACAAATGTCATCGCCTTGGGCAGAGCGAATAAACAAAAAACAAAAAACAACAAAACAATTACTTTGATAATGGGGTCACAATAGGAATGTTAACAGCACTCCAATTTCGGGCCATTGCCCCATGCGTTACAAGATTAGGTTGATCTTCGACGGACTCATCTTCAAGGATGGCACTGGCTTCATATTTGGCAGCATCTTCAGAATCTTCTTCCATAATATTCACCTCTGGCGAATGGATAGTCCCTCCGCTATGAAACACATTCTTGATAGAGAGAATAATCATATTTCTTGCGGGAGTCTTCTCAGCATTGTTACCTTTGAAACCCAAACCTTTCTTGTTCTTATTTTCGGGCAACTTCAATACCTGCCCCCACTTCCCTTGAGAGCCACTTTCTACAACCCTTAGCGCGTCCTTGAAAGATGTCATAGTAACTCCGTCATTCTTGGTGTTGTTATCAGTAATCAAAAGGGCTTGAAATTGAGTCCCCACTTCTTCTTCCGCCTCAACATAAGAAAAGGAAGAGAGTTGGCTCACCACTAAAGCTCTTTCTCCGCAAACTGTGACTAACTGTCCATCACAAACATACTTCAACTTCTGGTGTAGGGTAGATGTAACCGCTCCAGCCTCATGTATCCATGGCCTGCCTAATAAACAGCTGTAGGAGGCATGAATGTCCATGACCTGAAATGTGATCTAAAAAACACTGAGCCCAATAGTCATGGGTAAATCCACTTCTCCAATCACGGTCTTCCTCGAACCATCAAAAGCTTTAACAATAACACCGCTTGGCCTCATTGGTGGTCCCTGATAAGTCAGCCTTGCGAGAGTCGTCCTTGGCATCACATTCAATGAAGAACCAGTATCAACCAAAACTCCAGATAACATGTCATTCATGCAGTTTATTGAAATGTGCAGAGCCAAATTATGCTTATTCCCTTCTTCAGGTAACTCCTCTTCGCAGAATCCCAGATTGTTGCACGCAGTAATGTTACCCACTATTCCACTGAACTGCTCTATAGTTGCATCATGGTCAATGTATGCCTGCTCAAGTACTCCTTGCAATGCCTACCTATGGGCCTCGGAGCTCATCAGCAATTGTAACACAGATATTTTGGATGGTGTTTGTAGCAGCTGATCCACCACCTTGTATTCACTTCTCTTGATCATTTTCAGGACCTCATCAGATTTGTCTACAGAATTATTACCACTTGACTGCCCCAAAGTTGCATTCTCTACAACTGGCTGCTCAGAAGGGACCTCTTTATCTTTTGGTGCCGAGAAAACTCGACCACTCCTTGTAACTAGGCTGACATCAGCAATGTTGACTACAGATGAAAAATTAGGTAAAGGCACCTCCTTACCATTTTCAAACATAGTAGCGTTATACTTGTAGGGAATAGCCTTGCTGGAAGTATAAGGGACTGGACCAGGTACTTTAATAACCAGAGGATTAGCAACAGTCTTCCGGCTATCATAAGTAAACTCAATTCGTTCCAGGTCTTTGATGTGGGGAACTATCACAAATACTTCTTCATCCTCATCTGTAAGCCACTCTTGGATCATGTTCACATTTGCCGCTCCATGCTGCGGTAAAGGATTATTCTGCACGTTTGAGTTTGAATCTTTGAAAGTCAGGATTCCACTCTTGACTAATCTCTAAACATTGGCTTTCAATCCATAACAATTCTCAATATTATGGCCTGGAGCGCCCTGGTGATATGGACAGAACTGATCAGCCCTATACCAGTAAGGAAGGTCTTTAGGCACTGCTGGTGGGGACTTAGTCTAGATATGGCCCTTTTTCAACAATGCTGGAAAGAGTTCTGCATATAACATAGGGATCAGATCAAAATTTGGTTTCTTTACCACACGACCGGGGCTGTTGAACGTCTGTCGGGCTTGTTGAGGAGACGGTTGATTTTGTTGACGATACTGTTGTGGCGAAGCAGGTGGAGTTTGAGGTGGTGGTTGATAAGGTTGTACAAACTGTGGTTAGTAAGCTGGAACATTGATAACTGGGGTCACAGCAGCGACATGCAGATATTGTTGATACCTTCCTTTCGACCGTCCTTGGTGCACAACACTCACTTCTTGTTTTTTCTTTTTCCCAAAACTGCTTCCATACTTCTTGGCATTACTGGAAGCACTTCCTTCTCTAACCAATCTCCCTTCACGGACACCTTCTTCCAAAGGCATCCCCATATTCACCATCTCAGTAAAATCACTAGGGGCGCTTGCTACCATCCTCTCATAGAAAAATGGGCTCAGTGTTTTCAGAAAAATTCTAGTCATCTCTTTCTCCTCTAGAGGCGGAGTAACTTGAGCAGCAAGTTCACGCCAGCGCTGGGCGTACTCCTTAAAATTTTCTCTTTCCTTCTGGGCCATGGCTCTCAACTGGTCTCTATCTGGAGCCATGTCGACATTATATTTATATTGCTTGATGAAAAGCTCACAGAGGTCATTAAAACTGCGGACCTTTGAACTATCTAGCCCCATGTACCACTTGAGGGCTGCGCCAGTCAAACTGTCCTGGAAGTAATGTATCAATAGGGGATCATTATCCTTATGAGCAGACATTTTCCGGGCATACATAACTATGTGACTATGTGGGCAAGAATTTCCTTTATACTTCTCTAAATCAGGGAGCTTGAACTTTGGAGGAATCTTAACATTAGGAACCAAGCATAGCTCAGAGGCACTCTTTCCGAACAACTCTTTCCCACGAAGGGCCTTGATTTCTTTCTTCATTTCTAGAAACTGGTCCTGGAAATCATCCATCCGCTCTTCCATTCCAACACTCTCACTAGGTTCAGCATGAAACACAGGTTCTTCCAGATGAAAAGGAGTAGCATTCACCACAAGTGGTGGCGCAGTCATTACAGCAGTTGTGGCAATAACTTGAGACACAGGTGGGCGGTATCCAGTTGGAGTAAAGTTAGGAGGCATACCCCACGGATAACTAGGAGGCATAGAATACTGAACTTCATTTGTAGTGGGCACCATGGGATCAGTGCTGATATTATTTTAGAGATAACAGTGTTGTGTGATGTCGTACCATGTGATGGCTGATTCTGAGCAGCCATTAAAGCTTCCATCATCCCATTGATCTTCTCTAGACTTTCTTTCAGGGTTGAAACTTCTTCCCGGAGTGCTCTGTTTTCCTGCTCGAGTTGATCCATTCTTATCTTGCGACCGGGAAAGGAGACACGAATAAGAACCTGGAACGCAAGAAAATGAGAATGCAAATGTGGAAGATGCGTATGATGCAACACAAACTTCAAGGAACTCAAAAGTGTGTTTTAAACATCGTAATTGGAAATTTATTTTATTTAAATTTTAAACTTTGTCACAAACCATACACCCTCAGGGCTTTATTACAATAAACAGAACAAAATACAAAAAGGGAACTAGGGCTTCGATCCACTGGATGATGCTCCCTTTCTTTCACTGAGTTCTTCCATCAACTTGTCAATCCTTTCCTACAATATAAACTTGTCCAGGGTCAGCTTCTCTACTTCTGCTTTCAGCCTTGAAACTTCGTCTGATTCCACTACAGGAGGCTTGAGCCGAGGATACGACATTGTCAAAACGAGGGCTCGTTTGCGTGACCACTCCAGGCAAGATTCTGTAACTGTGCAGTCGGGGTTTGTTGTTGCAGTCATCCCTTGTCTGTTGATTCGACTCCAAGCAAATAGAATCTGAATCTTTAGCTGAAGGTCTTCTCCCTCATAAAGGAAAATTCTTTTCAGGTTCTCTAGATCGGGTATCTCATTCATCGGATGTCCAAGCTGGCGACGCGCGAGAACAGGGTTGTAACTGGTGCATCCTTTTGTACTAAGAAGAGGCACATTGGAAAAATCTCCACAACTGTGAATCATGGGAATTCCTCCGTACATTGGATCATGCCAAACAATATCCGAGTGAGTGAGAGCCATGAGTTTGACGGGCCATTCAGAAACATCTTTCACATCCCAAAAGGCTGCGGACCTCAGTAGGTGCGAAATAAACCACCTATAGAGGATAGCAGTGCAGCAAACAATCTGACCTTCTCCTTTCAGAATCTTTGAATGAATCGAGTGGTAGGCATCGGCCAACAGTGTTGGAACAGGATTCTTGAGCATGAAGATTCTGATCGCGTGGACATCGATGAAATTCTCAACATTTGGAAACAAAAATAAACCATAAACCAGCAATGCGAAAAGATTCTCGAAAGCCCTGGTACTTCCTTTGTCGGCAAATTCTCGAGCTTTCTCGAATAAGAACTGAGCAGGCAAACCGTCGATTCCCCCTCTGAATGTCATGTGAGTCTGGATCTCTAATAGCTTAATGCGAGTCACTCTTGCGATGTCTTCCTGACTGGGTCTTCCTTCTCCACCGTAGAACGGAGGTGAGTCTTTGACGGGAATTCCTAATAGAGCGGAATATTCTTCTAATGTGGGCATCAACTGGAAATCTTGAAAGATGAAGCAGTGGTAGATTACATGAAAGAGTTGAACCAGCGTCTCCAATAGACCAGCAGCTACTTGTACCTGCAATAAAGAGAGAATCTGCCCCTGCTTTGCAGCGAAAGCCTCTGGATCCTTTATCCGACCTCCTAGTTCCCTTAATTGTTCCACATTAAAGACTCTGAAGGTGTATGGCAAAGTTCCTTTCCTTCCAAAATCCATTTTACGATATCTAAAAACAACAATCTTTGAGTTCTTTGAAGTAAAAGAAAAGAGAGGATGCGAATGAGATGATATGCAAAAGTTTCACGAAACTTGACTATTTATAACCATTATGGGATATCAGAAAAAACGCATTTTATTAATCATAAAAGTCGGTTACAAAAGAAATTAATGTATGGAATACCGAAAGACGAAACTGCTAATTAAATAAAATTCATTACAATGATTCAGCACACTTTTCAAAAACCATAACAGAATAGTTAAATAAAAACTAAGAAAGATCTAAGGAGATTCTCCTAAAAGCCTTGTCTTGAGCTTCTTGTTTTCCTCTTCTATCTTGCTCTTCTCCAAGATAAGCTTGTCAACCATTAACTTCCAAGGTGTTGATTGAGGTTTGGGATGAGGTAACTCTTCTTGTGCTTTCCTCTTTTTGAATGAAGTGAATTCTTCCTCTTTCGCCTTGAGTTGCTGTTGAAGTTCGGCATTCTCTTCCAAAGCTATGTGGTACTTGTTCTTCCAAGCCTCTTCCATTTGTTGAGATTTTTCTAAAGCAATTTTCAACTTGTCAGCATCAGATGTAAAGTATAAGACCGATTTTTCTTTAGAACCCTTGGATCCTGACGATGATAAGACATCTTCAACTCAATAGCCCTTCTTCGAACCCATTGGAGATAAGGTTCCAGAGAGACGCAATCAGGCTTTCCTAAATTATGCAAATCCTTCTTAATCTTCTGATCCCAAGCACCTAAAACTTGTTCCCTTAAATCCTTGCTCAATTTTTCGTCTTTGAAATAAATGTTTTCCACTTGGGCGCTGTCAAGCTTGTCTCTTAGAGGGAACCCTAGTTGTCTTCGCGCCAAAACTAGATTGTAGCTGATTAACCCTTCAATGCTGAGGAGGGGTACATTGCCGAAATTTCCACAGCTGTCTATAATGACCACTTTATCAGATAAGTAATTATTCCACTCAATGTCAGAATGAGTGAGAGACATTATCTTTTGTGACCACCACCCTTTCTTGGGATTCCAAAAGTCACGTGCTTTAGGCAGGTGCGAAATAAACCACCTGTACAACAGAGGAACACAACAAGTA
The DNA here is from genome assembly GCA_022829125.1 of Lathyrus tuberosus. Classification (NCBI taxonomy): domain Eukaryota; kingdom Viridiplantae; phylum Streptophyta; class Magnoliopsida; order Fabales; family Fabaceae; genus Lathyrus; species Lathyrus tuberosus. The sequence continues at coordinate 13,651,480 of JALAZF010000024.1, read as the reverse complement.
ATCATTCCCTTTCCACGAGCATTCCTCGTATGAACGGAATAATAAGCTTCAGCTAATAAGGTCGGAACTGGATTCTTCTTCAGGAAAATTTTAATGGCGTTGAGGTCCACGAAATTTTTGAAACTTGGGAATAAAAGAACACCATATACAAGTAAGGCAAAAACCGCTTCGAAAGCCTCCTTATTTTGATGGTCAAAATAATATCGGGCTTTGGTGACCAAAAACTCTGCAGTAAAACCGGAAGTTTTCCCTTTTGCAATCATATTAGCTTTAATGTCAACTTCATCCAAATGTGTATGCTTAGCGATTTCCTTTTCATCAGGGTCATTTATGAAGATGGGAAATGGAGACTTGTCCCGAATAGGTGACCCAATTATTTGAGAGTACACTTCAAGTGTAGGTACCAGCTGATAATCTGGGAAAGTGAAACAATGATACAGTGGGTCATAGAACTGGAGCAAGGTAGAAAGTAGCCCTTGATCAACATTTGTATTCATCACATATAAAAGGTTCCCATGCTTTCTTTGAAAATCTTCCTCATTTGTTATCAAAGCTCCCAACCTCTTTAGATCATCCAAGTCAGGAATTTGAAAAGTGTACTTCTTGGTATTCCTTCTTTCGGTATCCATAGTATCCCTATAAAGTTTATAAATATAGTCAAGTCCCATGAATCTTTATGACATGATGCTTATGAATGTATGCAACACAAAGCACACTCAAGCAAAGCAAACAAGCAAAGAGTCCTAGGTTTAAAAGGTCATAGCATGGAGTCAAGGTCTACCCATCCCATAGGAGTGTACTATAGTTTCAAATGTACTTGTCGAACGGGTTCTACAAAGTTCCCAGAGTCTACAATCCCTCTTTCGGATATTATCGATTTTCCAGATCACTCGGTAGTCAATAATATCCTCAAGAGAATCTCGTCTGAGTGTAGTATCGCGTAGCAACTATCGCGGAAATAGACTCCCGCATAGTCCCCGCACTACCTAATAGGCCAAGTTGGGTTAAAGGTAACTACGGTCCTCAGTCCCAAGGGCCTTTAGATCGAAACCATATCGTCTTCACGAATGAACTCGTTGGACAAATATTTTATTCGAGAGGGCCTAGACTGAGTGGTGAAGTCTCAATTTACTTTTTCAGGAATTGACTCCCTCAAAGCATCATTGAAGTCTCACCGTTTTCCTATCTTAATGTCACTCTAGTCCGGGTGTAGGACTTTGTCTCACCACACTAGGTACCCAAACCTGCACAAAAAGAAAACCAAGCAAGCAAATAATAATAATAACATAAATAAATGAGTTAGGGGAAACCCTCAATAATAAAGAAAACAATATTTCTCCCCAGTGGAGTCACCATTTCTGTCGCGGTGAAAATTAGATACCATAGTTATTAATGAACTAGGATCACATTTATTTCGACACCGACTTTGATTTAATCCAAAGGAAAGGTTCAAGGTCAAAAACCTAAAGGGGGAGATCTAAGGTTCGGGGGTTGGTTACGCCTAGGGAAGGTATTAGCATCCTAAACGTCTGTAGTACTCTACGGGAGCCTCTCGTTTTATTATGTTATATATTTTTTTATTTCGCTTGCTAAGGGTACTATGCTAAAGGTTGAGAGCCCTAGGGGTTAGTATCTAAGTATACTCGATAAGGCATCGCACCTTACGCCTACGTATCCTCGGGTGTAGAATCAGAGTATGCGTAGTTCTAAGAAGAGGAACTTCTTGATGGGGTCAAGGTTCCAAGAGGGAAGTAAAGTTTTGGGCAAAACCTTACATAGAGTACGATGACTCTAAAATTGTAGGATGGTCCAAGAGGGGTAGGTTTGTAAATGTTCATGTAGGACATTTACTCGGAGTATAAAAACTTCGATCCTAAAGCTAAGGTTTTTGAGTGTCTACAACGAGACATGGAGTACGAAAACTCCGAATTTAAGGCCAAGGGATCTAAGAGTTAGCCTTATGACGGTTTAGTCAATATTAGTGACCTTCCTTTGGATTTAAAGGGGATATAACTGATATAAATAATTTAAAAGTTAATAGCAAATTAAGATATAATAATTCATGCAATTATATTATAAAATAAAACATAAAATCATGGTTGAAACTTCAACATATAAAGCAGACGAATAGCATTCAAACAAGACATTCAAAACATGCATCATATATATGTATTTGCGGAATCAACGAGATTTAAGCATGCATTTAGAAAATTAGAGACGAATACGGTATAAGAGGTTATGAGTTTATTTTAATTGAGAAAAGAACATGATATAAATCAAAGGTTTATTATTTATTATTATTTTTTAATTGATAAGAGGATTAATTCTAAATGACCTTATAAAAAATTCGTATTAAAAATTTATTAAAAAAAATTGTGCCAGAAAAAAAAAATTATAAAAACCATATATTTTTTCTTTGATGATATATTTATATAAAAAAGTTGCGTTATTATTAAAATTAAAGTTGTTTTACAAAAACCAAATTAACTTGTTATATAAAAAGTATAATGTTAAGTTAAAACAGAAACAAAACAACAAAATATTTTTATTATGATAACAAAAACAAATTGTATTTTATTTTATGACTAATATCAGATTACATTTTATTTTTAACAAATTAACTTTTATAACAAAAAACAAATTATGTTTTATATAAAAACAGATTAACTGATTACTTTTAAAAAAAGATTAATTGATTTAAAAAAAAGGTGCCCAGCGAGGGTGCACGATATGGTCGTGAGGCATATACACATGATCAGAGAAGCGTGTTAAAACCAAATGAATAAGAAAAGAATAACACAAAATTGCTTCTCTCTCTCTCGTTCACTCGCGCCCTATCCTTTCTCTCAGAATCGATCGAAGAGAAAACCTGCAAACTTTCAAAAAAACTTTCCCTTTTCAAAACCCTAACAGCGAAATCAGGAACAATCGATGGAAATAAACGACACAAAACAAGATTTCAGAAGTGCATGGCGATTCAAACATGTATACGGAAAACGAAGGCAAAAGAGTGTTTTATGGTTACCTATCGGAGACCCTCCGATGGGGCTTCAACGGCGGTGCGTGAAATAGAATTTGGTCTTTGCGTTCCAGGTGATATCCTCCCTTTTCCGCACTTTCGAGTATGTTTGTCGTGATTTTTGGGTTCTCTGGGCGATGATGAGTATTTCTGGTGTTCTGAGCCTCCCTTGTGTTGCTATTGATTCCGGTTTTTTTTTATGATGAAATTTGCTGGGTATTTTGGTATTCTTTCGAATTATTGTCGTTGGTTTTTGGCTAAATTTTTTCGTATCCTCATCGCCAAAACTTTGCCCCTTTATATAGGCCAATGATGAATAAATGATTTTGAAGACTCTTGAATGCTGATTGAAATGAGTTTAGAAGGAAAAGCTGTGTTGTCAATGAATCCTGATAGGATTTGATTTGTTTTTTATTTCTGATAGGATCTGATCTGATCGTGATACGATCTGGTTTTAATTTTGGAAGGTTTTGCTGCCTCTCATTATAGTGATAAATTCGATTTCAAAAAAATGAAATTTGGTTTTTTGACGCTCTGTTTTTAGAATAATTTGATGTTGAACGATTTTGGAAGGTTAGGCTGGCAGTATCTCTTGTGATATTGCCCCTAACTGATAATCTGAATATGACGAAAAACTTTCTGATTCAGAATCTGGGGCTTTAAACACACGATAATTATTTTGATATGAACTTTTCAAATTAGAAGGTTTGGGAACGGTATTATCTTGAGATTATCTGATACGACTTATTGCTTGGTTTTCAAATTTGGAAAGTTTTCGAAAAAACTTGATTTGACTTTATTCTTGCGGTCTGCTTAATCCAGATGAGAAAGAATAGGCTGTTGGCGATGTCTTTACGATGTTGCCCTCAATTCTTAATTTGAAAATGATGAAAATAACTCTGATTCAAAACAAATTCTGAGGCCAAAATAGGGAATCTCTGAGATTGTCCAATTTGTCTTGTGTTTTTGGAAAGTTCATGTCTTTACCTATTTTGCAGGATTTCTGGCTGTTGGTTACTAAATCTTAAATGACGGCATGGCTGAATTTGGATGAAGGTGGTGATGAATGAGCAGGGTTGTCATGGTTGCAGTGAAGACAAATTATTACATGTGGCTTGGACATGAAGACGAGGCGTGTAGCGGTGATGCTAGACGATATTGTGAGATGATTCCTTCGAAAACAGTGGTTGCCGTTTTTTTTATCATAAGCAATGTTTTAGAAAAATGCAGTTCCATGCCTTTTTATGTTTTAGTGATCCTTGGCTCTCTTCTTTGACAGGTGATTTAAACACTGATGACGGTTTCCTGACTTCTCCCCTTGCAATATCATCCTTGTAGAGCAGAGGTTTTGTCTGCTCAATGAGAATTGGCTAATGCTTTTTTTTGGATCCTGGCAACAATAATTAGGGTGTTCGCATTGGATACAAACCCATCAACAACATCTGTAGCATGATCAACAGTCTGGTATTTTTCAATTTAAGATTCTGCGGAGACTTGAGTGATCCAAACTGTATGCAATATTATCTTAAATTTGTGAATGCTAATAGTTTTCTTCGGATTTCCAAATTGCCTAGTGGTATTTGTTATGTCATCTTACTGTGGCAGATCGTGAAGTTAAAGATTATTTGCGTGAAGGCTTGATAGAAGTAGGCTCTATTTTGTGAATCCTTATGTTTCTCTTTGAACTTGAATTTTAAACCTTGTTGTTTGGCTTTCATTGACGACGGCAGGTCAGGGGGTTTTGTAGATGGTCGTTCTTTTTTTTGTCAAGTTTACTTTGGCCTTTTGTAAATGTTTTGAATGATGATCTATCCTTTCCTTGTGATGACAGGGTATTTGCAGCTTTGATGTTCAAATAATGTACTCGTCTAAGTAAATCAGGGGCTACAGAGGTATGTTGAGGTTGATTTGTTTTCTTGAATTTACTGTCGAGCTCCACTTAAATCGTGTTCTATTTGTCGTGCAGCAACCAGGTGGTGGGCTTGCTTCCTTAGGAGTTTTCATGTACGCGACATTCTGGAGTAACGGTTGGAGGCTGGTGAACTAGTACCAGCAGTAAGAGGCATTGCGTTGTCGCCAGATACCTTGAGGGTGTTGTTGAAGCAGGTTGTACGTGCCATGAATTTTACTTGAATCATGTTAGAGTCAGTTAATCTGAATGACTAGTGCAAGTACAATATGCTTAGACGATCTTATAAAATGCAAAGGCATTTTGAGATGCCGTTCATGATTGCCCTGTCTGTTAGCTCATGTCGGCGTTGATAAAGTTTATGGCGACCAGGTTCTTAATGGATATGTTGCTTTGGTCAGTAAGTCCTTCATATATTCCTATGTGAACTCTTGTAGTGTGCTGACAAGTTCCCAATTTTTCAGGTGCAAATCTTGTCGTATTCTCGGAAGCGTCACCCATGGTGATGTCTAGAAGTTACTTGGCAAATGAGCAAAACTTTAGGAAACCTGTGGAGTAATGTAATTGAATCCATGTCGTGACAGTTATGCTTTGGCTGTCCTTGTAACTTATATTTCAGTCTGTACCTTTAGCAATGAAGGCTTTGAATTGTAAACACTTACGAGCTCATGTCTTCTTGTAATTAATTTTGGCCAATAGCAGCAATATTGTTGTTCTTTTTCAATTTTGTGGCTGCCAAAAGGCATACTCCTTGATGATGGTGTAGGGATACGTATGAATTAACATTACTGTATGTGACACGTCATACATTGCATTATGATCGACCAGGATGTTCAACCATTCGCGTGTACTTTCTTTTCTTTTTTTTCACTGTGCTTCCAGTGTGAAGAATAAATATAGTACCTTATAGTGACTTGGATTTGAGTTTAGAGTCCTACAATTTTGTGAAACACATAAATCCTGGAATTGACATAATTTGAACATGCTGCACCCATTGCCGATAACTTGAATATCAAGATGATGGCATGACTTGAATTTTAACATGCTTATCAATTCTAATCCAACCAAATTAAATTAATTGAATTTGAAACATTATTATGCCACGGGGAATCCATAAACCAAGCCATTCCACCTTGCCACCTTAATCCAATGAAATCACAAACCCCTCTTTTGCACCATGACTTGTAACTTGTGCTAAATCCATTGTTTTAAACAGACTCCTTTGTTTGACGGCTTTGAGAAAGAAACGACTCTAGAACTTGAGAAGAACCAAAGACCTAATTTCAAGTATCCTTAGTTGAAATAGTGATGAGGCCTTGATCACACGCTCTATCATCTTGATCTTAGAGTACTGTGAAGATTCACAAATTACCAAAGCTCGATTTCTTAAAATATAGCCAGCAAGTCCATTCAGGATATCCTTAAAGTGTTGATCCAATAAAAAAAGGAAGCCCAATCTATTAGAAACCACATGACCATTTTGAGTCAGGCGCAGCTGGTCACGCCCTGAAATGCTTAACTTGGAAAATGAATACTGTCTCCACTTAAAATTACCGCGCTTGCACAAACTGGTTAGTAGCAATAAACACGCACACAAACTCTACTATGCAAAAGAAAGGTGGGGATCTTAGGGTCAAAAATTAGGGTGTGACAAGCAACAACGATGAGTTCTCATTGTAACACTTAGAATATCCAAAGCTATCACCATTTACGCATGGCCATTGTTGTTGAAGCTCAAAGATCATCATTCAACACAACAACAATGAATTGGTACTGAAGCTGTTGATGAAGAAGACAACATTGCAAATCAGTCAAGTCATCAACCACCTTCTCGTCAGTGCTACATTGAAGATCTGAAGCAAGGATTTGTTGCTCAAAGCTTGCTCACCCAAGAAGACGAAGAAGAATAAGATCTACAAGATGTTAACAACTGTCAAATCATTTTACATCTGTGTAGTTTCTTAGGATAGCAAGGAGATATTGCTCACATATTGCTTGAACACTTGTGTGTTCTTTGTACTTAAACTTAGGAGTAATCTGTTTGTTAAGAAGCATTATTGTAATCTCCTGTTGAACTAATTATTGGTGAATTAGGATTCTTTGAGTGGTCAGTGTGACCGGAGACTTGAGAAGACAATGGCGAGATGTCATTGTGGGAAAAGCCTGAAATAGAGTCAATAGCGTTATATTCATTGCGATGAATCCCTGAACGTCTAGCTGTGAAAGCCTAGTTGTAGATCTTGCGAGATTGGAACCTGCAGGTCAATGTTCATTATATTCATTAAGTTGAATCCCTGAACGGTTCATTGCATATTAGTCACAGTGCGGCTGTGCAAGTTGTTAGTCACCGGCGTGACCCGTGCATCTGTAATCGAGATTGATTATAGTGGATTAAGACTTTCTGTTCAAGGCGAAATCACCTGAGGAGGGTGGACTGGATTAGCCTTTGTGGTGAACCAGGATATATCGTGTGTTCTTTACTCTAAGCTTAATATATTTATTTATGTTCTTTATCGAGTATCAGAACCTCACATAAGCAAGTCAGAACCTTGCAACTCTGATAAGCTTCCGCTCTGCAAGTTCTGAATGTTACACATAGTGTTCAGACTCTTGTTGGTTCTTATGCTTCATGCACAGCAAGTCTGAATGTTACTTCACAAGTCAGAGTCTCTCAACGAACTCTGATGTAACGTAAAGTGTCTTAGTGACAAGAAAGGAAAAGTTGTTAAAAGAGTAAATACACAATTTAAACCCCCCTTTCTTGTGTCTTTCTCGCACCTTCAGCCGGTGCCAGGTGTTAGATTTCATGTGCACAGTGTATATAAATAGCTTCCCTCAGCTATTTTCTTTCTTTTCTTTCACTTCATCTTGCTGCATTCTTCTTCTTCTTCGCAAAAAACACGTCAAACCCTTTTCGCTACTTTTGTTTCAGAAAATCCATTTTCACCATGACCAATAGCAAGGTTTATTTCAGACTCACCACTAGCAACAATCTGTTGGCCTTTGAGATTCTTCCTTCTGAAGACAAAGAGGTTAAGGATTTCATTCCTGAGCCTTCTTTTGATAGCAATAAAATCGCCATCTGGCAAAAGCAAATGTTGATTCCATACTCCATGGACAACCAACTTTACGCTTTTGCTGGGCCATATCCTTTCAAACGGTCCCAAGCTCAAAAGGTTTCTCACCTTTTCCCAGGTTATTCACTCAAGATGCCTTCTGAGTTTGAGTGAAGGGATCTTAACTTATCCTTCATGGTCAAACCCAATCGTGTCTTTTGGTCGGCTTCACCATCTCCGACAAAAGAGTACTTGGCGTGGCTTAACAAGGTCTAAGTCAAGAAGAGGCTCCTGCAGGTATCCTTCGATCCGCATCTCCTTCACTTTCGCCCATACAGTAGTCAGATTTTCTTGACTCTAGTGTCTCGACCATTGAAACAGTCTCCCAACCAATGCATACGATAACTGCTACACGAACTAGGTCCGAGGTGATGATAGATGTTGAATCCATCCCTGTTGATGCCATGGAAGAAGCTGATAATACTGTGTCTTTTCATGACCACCCTGCCCCAACTAAAAAGCATGTTGAAGACAATGAGGAACAGACTCCACCCCGTGTCGAAGTTACTCTCGTACAAGAGAACATCTAACCAGGTCGACCAAAGCCAATTCAGACTGATTTGCATGACTTTGCGTCACGTTCTTCTCTTGGCCAAACCAAGATCTTATCCCTTAAGAAAAGAAATCCATCTGAGGCTCTCAAGAGGCTTCAGAATTAAGAAGCCTGTCGATGGACTTCAAATCGGCCCAAGCTTCTGACTCGCCATTGGTTAATACTGGCAATGATGTTATCAACCTTCTAGTTCCAAGATGCTAATCTTGTTGCGATCGAAGAAGATGCTAATCTTGGAATGGACATCAGGAAACTGCTTGCTGAACTTAACAAACAGCGGATGTCCAATGTCTTGCTTAAATTCTTATTTGAGTTTAAATCCTTCTTCGATCAGGTCTGCAACGACATTGATCTTAAATGTTCAAACACCATCAAACTTCAAAAGACGAAGAGTGCCATCGAAGCAGCTTGGGAAGCTAGTGAAGTGTATGATTAGAAGGTCGATCAACACGAGACTCAGCTCCAAGAATAAAACGACAAGACAACTTCGATTGACGAACAGATTTCCCAACGTCGTGCGAAGATTCTTGAATTGACCTCAGGGCAGTCACTTCCAACAAAGGAGATGATTGATGCTGAAGCCATCAAAGGAGTCAAACATACCGAACACGCCCTTGACCTAGGACTCGAGCTGACTCCTTTAGAAGACCTCAAAAAACGTCTTCATACCAGGCTCGACCTCTCCAAGACCAAGCTAGAAGAATTAAAGTCGCAGTTTCCTGCTTGACCAACATTTTTATTAATCTTTTCATTTTGTAGTGGCTGTGACCACTTTATGCAATGACTCTGCCATCTTTGGCAAGTTTTAATGATTGTAATGACTTTTCCATTTTGGTATTTTTTAATGCCATGGTGGCAGTTCTGTTTTGTTAGTATATTACTCTTGTAGCATAGGCCTATACTGTTTTAGGTACTTACCATTTACTCTAAGGATTTGTTTTTCCGCAGACAGTTCTTCATTTCATAAGCGTTATTTGAAAACACTTGAAGAATTCAAAACAGTCCTTCCCAACTTGGGGACCATTTGCCTAAGGTTTGATCCTTTTGATCCATAGGCAAAATCACTTTCCAAACGTAATCTCCACTTGAGAATATTTTGGACTTGACCTTCTTATTATAGGCTTTATCAATTTGCTCTTTTTGTCGTATTAACGCATCTAATGCTGCTAGCCTTTCTTCGTCCAAATCAATCATCTCGTCTAATATCATACTCCAATATTGGTCAGATGGAATTTTGGGTTGACGCTAAATTCGGACTGATTATAAATAAATCTCTACAAGTAACACAACTTCATGGTCGTAGGCCAATCAAAATGGTGTTGTTGCAGTTGCCTCTTTTGGAGACGTTAGACAAGACCATAGGACTTGATCTAACGTTCGATGCCAATTTTTTGGCTTCTTTCCAACATGTTTCTTGATCAAGCTAATAATGGTCTTGTTAGCAGCTTTCACCTGCCCATTTGCCTAAGCATAATAGGGCGTTGAAGTCAACAAATTAATTCCCATTTCTGACGCAAATTCTTGCATCTTTTAACCAATACACACTGACCCTTGATTACTCATAATAGTTTCGGGAACTCCAAATTTGTAGATAATATTATTTTCAATAAACTCAATTATGGCCTCTTGATCAGCTTTAATTAAAGGGATTGCTTCAATCCACTTTGTAAAGTAATCAATACCGACCAATATGTATTTCTAGCTTTTAGAGGACGCAGGTTGAATTTTGACCAATGAGGTCGAAAGCCTATCCTTTAAATGTCCAAGGTTTCACTATTGCATGCAACTCACTTGCAGGAACGTGTTGAATTCCTGAGTGAATTTGGCATTCTTGGTAACCTTTTTCAAAATCCATATAATCCTTAAGCATGGTAGGCCAATAAACGCCCTGGCGACATAATAGCCATTTCATCTTGTGCCCCACTTGATGGACACCACAGGCTTCACTATGAGTGTTCGACACAGCCAGATATGCCTTTTTTTCACCAAGGCACTTGAGCAGAACTCCTTCAGTAGTCTTCTTTAACAACTCATTTCCACTGATTACATAACTCAAAGCTCTATACTTGACCTTTCGATTTGTTGACCCGACTAGATTCTTCAAATAATCAACTATGGGTTTTCTTTAGTCATTCCTAGGTAAATCTTTGACGGTGCAGATCTCAAAGTTCACTGCGTCCACTGATCCTAACTTTGTCAATGCTAGATCTAATGGAGAGAACCTCGTCGCTCGTACTCTTCCTCGAACTTCGATCAAGTTTTCCAACTTATCCTTAAGCACTTTATACCTTGAGGCAATATGCGCCAATTCGTTTTCCTCGTGATTCTCAAGCCTGAGAATAATGCTGAATATCCACGAAGTCAAAACAATTTATCAGTCGATTCACTATCATAAAATACATGATCAAATTTTCCTTAATACATATGTATTCCTTCGTGATTTGTTTCACGACTAACTCATAATCTCCACTGACCTCGACTCGCTTTGCCCCTAAATCTAATAAGATTTCAAGGCTAGATATAAAGGCTTTATATTCAGCCTCGTTATTAGAGAAAACGCTTTCGAACTTAAATTTGAACTTCGTTGGTACTTTGTATGGTGAGGTGATAAACACCCCGACACTAGTACCATTTTTATGGCTCGAACCGTCGAAGTATACCTTTCAAGGTTCGGTCTTTAAATAGTTTAAAGACGTTTCAACCACTGCATGTTCTATAATGAAGTTTGCGACTACTTGCCCCTTCAATGCAATTTTGATGCAAACTTCTTTTCCAACTTACTTGAATGATTCCTAACACTAAGATGCACACCTAGAGTGGGATGATATTGTCCAATATATATGACGCTACACTATCCTAGTTTTGACATCACTCAAAATCGAAAAGCACTCACACTTTTGAGTAGATTTTGAAGAAGAAAAATCTGATGGTTTAATCAAGGTTTCAATTCTTAGATTTAAAGGTTTTTTATAGTAACCAAGACCTTCTCATGTGCTTCTACTTACACCATAGATCATGGATGCAAGTTTGGTTCTTTTAAGGCCAGTTAAGATAAATCCTTGAAGAGCTATTTAATGCTTATGAAGAGTTTTATCATATACATCTTTAACAAGAGCAATACGATATCTTTCAAGAGCTTCAATTTTGTTTTGAACAAATCTTAATTTCTCTTTCAAAAGATCATATTTCTTTGTTAATATTTTCAAGCGTCTGGCCTTTTCTTGACACCTACTCATAAGATCTTGAATAACAGTAATCAAAGTAGACCTGCGCAGTTTAGAAAATACCCCACCTTCTTCAAATTATGAACCAAAATCTGAGTCAGGTTCTACTTCGAAAGATGTAAGAGCCATCAAAGCAAGATTGGTTTGTTCTTTATCTTTCTCAGAGTCTTCTTCATTGTCAAGTTCATCTCATGTTACCATGAGACTCTTCTTGAACCTATTTATGAAACCGTCCTTCTGGAAGATTCCATTCTTTGACTTTTCCTTTTGCAGCTCTGGACAATCAGCAATAAAGTGACCAGACTTCTTGCAGTTATAGCATCCCTTTTGATCGTCATTCTTATCTCTTGAACATGATCCTCTAAAGCCACTGCTTCTACCAGGGAATGTTTTGTTCTTCTTGGCCAAGTATTAAAATATTTTAATGATAAAGTTCATTTCCTCAGCATCTGAATCTTCTTCAGAACCTTTTGATTGAAAAGCTTCTTCAGAGTTCCCGACTTTAGGAGCCTTTATAGATTTTACAGTAGATTTCAAAGCAAGGGACTTTGACTTCTTGGCTGGTTCATCTCCATTGAGCTCCATCTCATGACTCTGGAGAATGCTAATAAGACTTTCAAGACTTATGTGTTTAAGTCTTTAGCCTCCTAGATAGTTGTTACCTTGGGTCTATATTTGACATGAAGACTCATAAGAATCTTCTTGACATGATCAGAGGTAGTGTAGCTCTTGCTCAGAACCTAAAGTCCAGACACAAGAATTTGAAACCTAGAAAACATGGTTTCATTGTCTTCATCCTCCTTCATTCTAAACAACTCATTGTTAGACTAGAAGGTTAGCCTTAGCTTCCTTAACTTGTTAATTCCCTTCACATTGAGCACATAGAAATTTAAAAAATGGTCTTAGCAGTAGATTTATAAATGATTTTGGTGTACTCAGAATGAGGTAGAACATCAACCAAGATGCCTCTAACTCTATGATGTTTTATGTAAATCTTTTTCTGAGTAAGTGTGAAAGATTTTCTGTCAGACACCATCCCAACTCTATTGACTTGAATATCATCTTCCAAAACATCCCATAACTCATCATCAAGATCTATGATATGAGTATACATCTTGCTCTTCCACCATTCAAACTCAAAAGAGTATCCACTGAAAGTTGGAGGTCTATATGTAAATTTTTTTTCTCAGAGGTACTATAGTCATGATTGATAGCACTGGAAGAATTAGGAATACCATCACCAGTGTGAGATACTTCAGAATCAGCCATTTTGTAGAAGGTTTTTTCCCAGGATCTTTTTGGCACCACTCTTAAGTGTTTAGCATAGACTAGACTCTGATACCAACTGAAGGTGAGAAAAACACAATAAGGGGTTGAATTGTGTTGGATTTTTCTTTTCCAAGCTTTTTCTTCTCTGCTTTTGATTGAACTAACAAATTCTGAACACTTAGTTCAGAGTCTGAATCAGAATCACTTCAGAGTCAGAACTCTTGAATATCCTTATCAGATTCAGAACTAGAATCTGACCCAAAGATATACAAATAGTAGCAGCAGAATATAGTTTAGAAGCAGGTAAAGTAAAGAGAGACACACCAAATTATCCTGGTTCCTCTCACAACTTGATAGTAGTCCAATCCCTTTTCGCTTCCAAGGGATTTTCACTATATCCAAACTGATTACAAATGCTCAAGAACCAAGTAAGAGACTTCTAATGCTCAAACCCTCAAGTAAGAGACTTATATGCTCAAGCACATAAGCAAGAGACTTCCATTACTCAAACCCTTAAGTGAGAGACTTCTATGCTCAAGCACACAAGCAAGAGACTTCAAATGCTCAAGCATTAAAGCCAGATACTTCCAACTCTATAACAATTTGTTAAGATATTTGGGTAAACTACATTTGATATACAATCAGATGTGTAGATAAAATACAACATAAAAAGACTCTAAGACTTAAGAACTTCTAAAATATACAAAGTGTTAAGAGGTTCTAAGTCTATCTTATTTTTGACATAATAACTTCACTTTGAAATGTCAAGGTTCAAAGTCTTGTATTGCAGTATGTTATATTAGTCTTCTTCTTCAGGTCTTCTGATCCTTATATAGAGAAGAAGAAAAGAGAAGTTGGAAGACTTTCACCAAAAGGTTGGGCTAGCTTTGTACTTGATTGGACACATCAAGAAAGCACCTTTAGAGCCAGAGTCTAAACTTCAGAATTAGAATCCTCAAGCATTTCTTCATATATTCTTATACTTATAATCATGTATGCTTGAACAGATGTTAGAATACTCAATTGTTCTTTAAATAATTTTTTATCATCAAAACCCAAGGGATATGGTATCAACAAATTTTGTTCCAACATAGTTATCATACTAAAGTCACTTTCTATTTATATTAAACCATATCATGAAGTAAAGTCACCTCTGCCTAAGGTGAACAGGTGAAATACATGCATGCATTGGTATTATATTATCAATGACATGAGATTATATACAGTAACATGAAATTATATACAGTGACATGAAATAGATATATGCATTCAAAGGTGAGCCATTGTATGGACATTATCATGTTTATCAATGTAAATACATGCATGAAATTACATTATCAATGATAAAAGCACATAATGTCACATGGCCCAATACACTCCAACTTGAAATTTTCATCGGCAAACTTATCACCATAAATTGATTCTCCAACTCTTCCATCACATTTTTATTGGTTATGCATACTCATTGACAAATGAAAGCAATTCAAAAAAACATAGATTTCTAAATAATGAACAAAAGATGGTTATATGTCATTTATATGTCATAGTAATACCCTGAATAATTGCACTATACAATGTTCATAGAAGTGTCATTTACCACACATGGAATCAAGTAAAGGACACATGTAATGTTTGTCATAGAAAAACACTATGTGGAAGGAAAATTTTATTACTTGATTTGGGATGAAGATGAGCCATACAGAACATGTAAAAGTAAAAACTTATTGCTAAGCTTATGTTCTTAGCTGTTGTGGCTAGATCTAGATTTGACAATTAAAAAAATGTGACATTATCAAGGAAGATTGGTATATTTCTATTTGTGTATGAACAGCCGGCTAGAAGAAGTAGTGTCAACAGAGTTGCGGGAACAATAGAAAGGAAACCTATAACTTTTGTGACAAGAGAGGTGAATAAAGCTTTCTTAACAAGTAAAGTACTATAAGACATTAAGAGTATGTGGCCAAGAGAAGATGTAGGTAGGAAAATCTACATTCAACAAGATAATGCAAGGTCGCATATTGTTACAAATGATCCAAATTTTTGAAGAGCAACAATTGAAGATGGGTTTGACATCCATATGACTTGTAAGCCTCCAAATTTGACTGATTTAAATGTCTTGGATTTAGGATTTTTCAATGTCATCCAGTCTTTGCAGCAACAGGAACCAGTGAACTCAATTGATGAACTTATTAATGCAGTACAAAAAACATTTGATAAATTTTCCTGTCTACAACCTGATAAAATATTTCTGATCTTCAATCATGCATGATTGAGATAATGAAGATTAAGGGATCAAACAAGTACAAAATTCCTAACATGAAGAAATATATGCTATATAACCAAGGTTGTATACCTACTCAATTAAGTTGTGATTCTTCGGTAGTTCAAGAAGTCACCGAATATCTTTAAAATTTTGATGATTAATTAGCAGGTGTTTGTTTTTTAAGTTTCATAATTTGTTATTGCATGGACATGAAATGTTTGATTCATATGTTTTTATTCTATAAACTTAAGGTTCTTGAGAGCTACTTTTAGAGTACGATTTAGCATTTTCTATAATTTAAACTAACACTTTTGAAGCATTCTTTCATTTGGTTTAAAGTCACCAAACTAAATAACTTGTTGTAACCAAAAATAAAATCAGAAACTATGTCACTTATCTTAGCTATTTTAATCATTTTGTCACTTTCAAGCATAACCAAAGTTCAAAGTGGTAGCAGTAGCAGAAAACTTTTTGTACCAACATTTCCTAGTATAGGCAGAATTCAAGGCTTAAGGTTTCCTCTTTTACACTAGCATATTTCAATTATAGAGTTAAAAAGTTCCTACAAGATCATTGTTGTAAACTGCGTTCTTTCTTAGGGTTACGCTTCATGTATTTCTTATCTTTTTTCCACTCTTGTCTAGGTTTAAGAGTGATTGCTTTCTCTACTCAAGAAAACTGAACACACATAATGTCTTTGTACTCATCATCCCCCAAATTAAATATGTCTTTTTCTTTCTTGTGCCACTTAAAAGAAGAAAAAAAGAATACATTATGTATTGCCTTGGAGTATAATGTTATCGTCGCAGTAATGTCAAGGTTGCGTAAAGACTTTCGCGATTTCAGTTAATATAAGTGTTGCAAAATTGATTGCGGTCGACACAATGTTAATTAATCACAATTGGTTCGTTATTATCAAAACAATGAATAACAATATTAGTATGAATAACTTCCAAAACGGTTTTGTCGCGACCGTTTTTGCAGTAACAAGTTTTTTTTTTAAAACCTTTCTTAAAACAACAAATTCTTTTGGATTACAATCAAAATGGTTACATTAAGATTATTAAAATAACACATTTATTTGAAGAAACTGGTCGTGCAAGTTAGTGAAAAAATATAAGCGGGTCATGAAAATGACGAGTTTCATTCTGTTTAACGTAACATAGTAAACAAAATAACACAATTGAATTTAAGCTTTAGCCACAAAAACAATAGTACAATAAAAAGGATTTATCAATATCCAGAATATTTCCCTATTTCAAAAACAAAATATCCATAACATTTCTATTGAACTAAACTCGATCAAAATAAATTCATAGCACATTCATAACCTTATTCTTCACAACTTCACGTTCATGGCTGAAAGGATCTTCTTCCTCTGCATCTTTATTAAGTTCATAAAGGTTCTCAGTCTTGTTCAAGGAACCAAAAGTAGAGTGAGCATAGTATGTGGAATTTACCTCTGCATTTTATTTTGCATCATTCTCATTTTATATTTGCTTCTTCCTTCTAATGACTATTTGTCTACCTTCTTCATGACTCTCAATATCCGATTCCTCGACAATCTTGGTAGAATTGAGAAAATCCTCAACAGTTGCAATAACATCAAATGAATGTTCAATAGTCTCACTTTCTACTTTAAAAGAATCTTCAATCTTTGGAAACTTGTTCAAATCAATTTGAAATTTCAGCTTCCCAGCATAAGACTTGAAGTCATCTTCATTAGAGTTATGAGATTTCATGCTCATATTAATGTGAGAAACCCGATGAATAATGCAGAAAAGAGAAATGAAACGTATATATATATATATATATATATATATATATATATATATATATATATATATATATATATATATATATATATTGCATGTTAGCCTGTGTGTGCTTGCAACTTTCCCTCTAAATTTTTGCATGGGGAATATGTCTATGCAACTAATGCACTTACATTGAAATGAGTTATTTAATTTTATTTAATAAGGGTACAAATGGAGTTATGGTAAATGGAGGGGAGGGGAGGGAATAGTTGTAATTTAATGTGTTTGGCTCAAAATTAATGAGGGGAGAAAAGGGAAACAAATCCCCTCCAAAACACACTTTTTGTGTCCCCCAAATTGGGGGATTTGGAAGGGAGAGAAGGAGATCTGAACTTTGTTAATTAAAAAATTATTACATTTACTAAATATCCTCGGTTTTATTTTATAAAATTTTAATAATATTTATTTTCTTTCGTATACTATTTCTCTTTTGTGTGATTCTTATTTGTTGCTTATACATTATTATAATTATTCTTCACCTTTAAATTATTTTTCTTATTTTTGTTATTTAATATAAAATACAATCATTTCATTTTTTTTATAATTTTTTATTTTATGTATATTAAGGTTCGTTTTTTTATATAACTTTGTTATCGTATTATATTTTTTTATACTAAACTTTAAACCAAAAAATTATATTGTGAATTAAGTGTATTCAATTTTTTTTTTACAATATTTAGTAAGTTATAATTTTTTTAATCACTCAAAAATATAAATTTCATATTTAATTATTTATGCACATGTTATTATCAAAAAACATTTATGATTTTTTCACTTTTTTTAATATTATATAACTTATATAAGATCATAAAGATTAAAATGTAAATTATTAATAAAAGCTCTTCAAATTCTTTGTGAATCAAACATATTTTTAATTAAAATTCCTCCTTTATTCTCCCATTCCCTCTTACAAAACATATATTTAATTAAAAAAAATTCTTCCACCTAGCTCCATGTCAGAGTCGTCCCCAGCTTTTGAGAGGCTCTGTGTAAGAAGCTGGAGTAAGTTTGGGAAATTTTTTTAATGGGCTATTTTTTTCGTAAATTAACAATGAAATATGAAAATTTTACCCTATACCCCTACAATTATACCGATATCCCTACAATTCTGCAAATATTCCAATTTTAACCTTTTAATTTTTATTTATTTTTTTTACTTTTTTACTGTGCAGTCAAATGAGTCAAAACGAATATTTGGAAGTACACGAAGAGAACCGGATAACTACAGGTAAAAAAATTCGGTTGGTATTATTATCAAACCGGAAAACTAGATTGTTATACATCCGGTGTATTAATTTAACTTAACCGGATAACTTGTTTACAAGTTATCCGGTTTGATTTTGAATGTCCGAAGAACTCCGGATAACTTGTATGCAAGTTATTCGGTTTAAATTATTTATTGTTTCGAAAAACTTATGTTAAAGTATTTCGGTTCATTATTTTTATATACCGGATAACTTTCACATAAGAATTCCGGAATGTGTTTTTTTAAATTTTTTTATTTATTTTTTTATGTTTTTTTAATTTTTGTTACTTCTGTTAGGAGAAATAGATATTCCTTTAATGATATGCGACAAAAACCAGACATATGTAGATACGACGGAGATATTCTCTACTACAAAAAAATTTGCTACACGAGAAGAGGCGACTAGGTGGATTAGGGAGGTTGGAATAAAAAATATAGTCATTGTTATAATAACTCGTTCAGATATCAAAACTGAAAAGAGAGGAAGAAGTGACAAAGTCATATTTGGTTATGATAGAGGTGGAAAATACAAAGAAATAGATAGTGAAACACAAAGTGCTACCAAGAAATGTGGTTGTCCATTCAAAGTTAGGTCAACACCTTCTAAAGATGGTTCTGGTTGGAATATTTACGTAAAATGTGGACTTCACAACCATGGTTTACCGGATATATTTGAAGGTCATGCGTTTGTAAGTCGACTTAATGCTGATGACCAACAACATATTGCTGATTTGTCAAAACGTCATGTTCCACCAAGACACATATTGTTGTCATTGCAAGAACGAGATCCGGAGAATGTGACTCAAATAACTCAAATATATAAACATAAGAGTAAGATTCAGAAAGACATAAGGGGTCCTAGAACGTAAATGCAACAGTTGTTTAAGTTGATAGAGGATTCTGATTATGTTTATTGGAGTAGGAAAAAGATGAGTCTGAAGTTGTGATAGATATATTCTGGGCGCATCCAGAATCAGTGAAGTTGTTGAATATGTTTCCTATTATGTTGATTATGGACAGTACTTACAAAACAAATAAGTACAGACAACCTTTGTTTGAAGTAGTTGGTATGACATCAACTGAGTCAACATTTGCTGTTGCATTTTCCTATATGGAATCTGAACAAACAAAGACTTTGTGTTGGGTATTAGATAAGTTGAAACAGTTGTTCACTAAGCAAGGGTTATGGCCACAAGTGATTTTAACGGATAGAGATCTTGCTTTGATGAAAGCAATTGAAAAAGTATTTCCAATGACAATTAATATGCTTTGTCGATTTCACATCAACAAGAATGTGAAAGCAAAGTGCAAGGAGTTTGTTGTGAATGATATGAGAGAGCCGATAGAGAATATATGGCATGAAATTGTAAGTGCTAATGATGAGGTGGAGTACCATCAAAAGTTCCAACAGCTTAAGCATGCTTATGTGGATTTTAGACCATTTTTTGATTATGTGATAGACACATGGTTGACGCCTCACAGACATAAATTTGTTGAAGCTTGGATCAATAAAGTGTTGCATTTGGGTAACATCACAACTAATATGTATGGTGTTTTATTTTATCCATAATTTGTTTATCTTAATATTCATTATACTGAACCTTTTTTTGTTAAGGATGAGTCTGCGCATTGGAAACTAAAGCAGATGCTGGAGAGCAGTTTAGGTGATATGTGCAAATGTTGGGAGGTTATGAATGAGAACATCAAAGTGCAACTGAGCAATATTAGAGCTTCATTTCAGAAGAGTTTTTATGAAGTTGAGCATGCGCACACTAGTCCATATTATGCGAATTTGCGTGGATCAGTATCTAGAGCAGCTTTGAGACACATTGCTGAAGAGTGGCGCAGGGTTGCCATGGTTGGTACAAACACCTAAATGTGTGGGTGTAGTCATAGAAAAGTATACGAGTTACCTTGAGCTTGTGAGTTAGGAAGATACACAATGAGTGGTGAATCAATACCAATTGATGTTATTCATATACATTGGAGGAACCTCAGCATGTAAGGTGAACAAGAGGTAGATACAGAGGATGAAGCAGAGGTGGACATGACCAATGCAATTGATGCATTATGGAAAAGGTTCGGGTCATTAGACGTGGCAGAAAAGAGAGCACTAAAAAGTAGGGTGTGTGAAATTGCTTACCCCACTACAACAAAGATGGTATCGCCGCCTAAAAAAATAAAGACCAAAGGAGGAGTGAAGAGAAAAGGGAAGAAACCTGTGGGATATGATGTTTATCGTGATCCTTCATATCATGAGTATGTTGATCAAGCATACAGTAGTTCTCAAAAATCTTCAAAGAGACCATGTTCACAGTTATCCCAAACGTCAAAGAAGAAACCATCTTATAGGTACATTGAACAATTTCCAGAACATATCAGACCATTTATTGATGACATTGTTGATGTTAAAGATTATGGAAATTGTGGGTTTAGAGCTATTGCATAATTGCATGGATATGGTGAGGATGATTGGTCAATAGTTCATTGTGATTTGGATAATAAAATAAGAGGTTCCCGAAATAATCTCTATGAGAAGTTATTTGGAAGTCGCTTAACAAAAGTGAGAGAATCCTTGTTGATATCATCTTTAGGTTCCTAGCCAGTAGATAAATGGATGACACTACCATAAATGGGTTATGTGATAGCAAATCGGTATAACGTCATTCTTGTCTCATTAAGTGCTCTTAGTTTGAGTTACTTCCCTATGACAACTTCATATAATCCTAATGTGTCCATTTACTGCATTGGTTTTGTAAGCTCAAATCATTGGGTTCAAGTAAATATTGTAGTTTTTTATATTAAATACTTATCTATGATTTGCGTCTTACTTATTAATTTTTTTAACAGGTAAACATGAATGAAGGATTTCCCTTGCCACCGGTCACAGTAGATTGGAAGAAGCATCGCACAGCAGATGCAATATCTTGGATAATAGGATTTGCTGGACGATTACAACATTGGCAACAACTTACACCTATGGTCCCAAAACATGTTATTTTATGATTGTAATTTTATTTTTTATATTTTGGATTGACGATTGACTTCATGTTATTTTTTGGTTTGTGTTGAAGGTTGAATTCATGTTATTTTTTGGTTTGTATTGACTATGTTTTGTATAAAACATCGACCATAATATAAAACTGAATAATACTACATTAATATAAATCATAATATATGATATAAGTCTGAATAATACTACATAAGTCTGAATATAAAATAATACATCAAGCATCATCGTCATCACTAACATAAGTTCCCGCTCCACCCCGAGGTACCGGTCCACCCTTATCTATATGCAGTGCTTGAAAGACCTCAACAAAATCATCGTCATCCTCTTCCGCCTCGTGACGATGCAGATAACGACAAAGCTCATGTAAAATATGTAACAACCTCGGATCTGACGGTCCAACATCAAACGCAGGAACATGGACCTCTCTAACCTCTCTGGCCTCCCCCGAGGTGGTGGTACCAATATAGGATGTGACACTCTGTAGTACCAATCCAAGTAATCGACCACTGTATCAAATAGAGTATCGGCAAACTCGGCTGGACGAATCGCCTCCGTGACGCTCGTATGGTATGTAACCCACTCAAAATCCACATCAAGTGTGTCAAGACCAGGAGGCAGAGATGGTATATACTGCCTGTATCCAAAATGATGCAAATATCTGCCAGGCAAATAAAGAACAGTTGTATCATACCATTTCAGGCCACCCCTGTACAAGCAAATATCATCAAATGGTTGATGTTGTCTGTGATCCTGAAAAGGGTGCCAAATGACATCTGCAGGTGTCAATCCATCCAACAGAGCCCTTAACTCATCAACCTTCCGCGTTCCTTGCTTGTACATCCACTTCATCGCCCTAGGAAGTGGACTACCAATACCAGTAATCTTCGAAAATCCTCTCTTGCCAACAGTTGGAAAATACTTATGAATCCAACACTGTTACACAACATGTGAATATTATCAGTTAAAATATTATAAATATGCTAATACATGTCTAAATGAAATTAAAATAAAACATTTGTACATGTAGTAGAGAGGCATATCCCCAAGCTGTCTGCAACTTTAAAAGGAGGCATCTCCGAGATATATGTAAAGTGTGACTAGTGTGGCTGCCCCCCAACAGTATCTACCACAGCTAGACAAGTCCTCAAATAATGGTAAATACTTTGCCTCTACAAGAGTAAATGTATTATTGGTAAAAATAGTGCAGCCTAGTAATAATAACATATATCCTCTAGCTGCACAATCATATATGCTCAGCTCGCAGACGGACAAATATCTTCTTCAACCAGTCCAGCCTATAATAGGGACCTCTGCAAACACGAATCTCTTCAGGTGCCTCGGCCAGCGGAACACCCATCAGATGAATAGCCTGAGTAATATCATCCGAGTCACTGAACCCTTCTTTCAGGGTTACAGAAGGCCCCCCACATGGTATATGCAGCAAGCAAGAAACATCGTCCAGCGTAATCGTCATCTCGCCAAGTAGCATATGGAAGGACGATGTTTCGGGGTGTCACCTCTCAAAAAATGCAGATAACAAGTTCTGATCTATCATCGATAAACTAGTTCCCCACAGAGAGGATATATCAAAAGCAGATACACATGACTCAATAGCTGGTGGGAGGCTATGCGAAACACATCCAATCAATTTGCTGCCATGTGCAGTAACCTTCATTTATTTCTTCGGAGATCTCTCTTGAAAATAATTCATAATATATGTCATCATACATAAATAATTAAAATTAGATTTTATTCAATGTTGAAATGTCATAGATTGACTTACTTCACCGTCCCACAGATGACGAGCGACGTGGTTCTGATACCTTACCAAAAGTGATGTATCAGACGGTCCTCCAGGAAATGGCGGATGCAGTGGAATAGGAATAGGAACAGGTGTAGGTGCAACAATCTGGTCTTCCTCTTGATTCGACTGTTGTTGAACTGTCATCCATCATGGTATCGTCGATAAATGTGTCCGTCGCGTCCTCTAAAGCGAGCTACTAAAAAAAATTATCAAGAACAAACCGGAAAACTACTGATGAAGATTTCCGGTGAAGACTTCAAAGAACCGGATAACATTGCACCAAATTGTCCGGTGTGGAAATCATGTTAACCGGATAACATGGCACCAAGTTATCCGGTGTGAAAATCATGTAAACTGGATAACATGGCACCAAGTTATCCAGTGAAGAAAATATATAAACCGGATAGCACGATGAGAAGTTATCCTGTGCGAAATAATTAAAAAAAATAAACCGAAAAACTCAGTTAGTTATCCGGTGTAGAAAGCTGCGAACCGGAAGTCTTTTGCTTGAGTTTCTCGAGAGTAAAATTTGCTTTCAAATTTTTAATCGTTGTTGCTGAGATGAAATGCGGAAAAAAGTGAAAAATTGAAATTATGGATAATTATACATGGGCATTTTCGTCCAAAATTTTATTTTGTAGGGATATGGGGTAAATTTTTTATGAAATATATGTAAGGAGCCTTTTTGTCAAACAATAATCTTAAAAAATTGTGAGATTCTGTGTTGTAGGTCGCATTGCTCACCCTCAAAAGCGACTCTGCTCCATTTGAATTTATCTAACACAAAAATTGATTACATCTAATAAAATCCGAATATGAAACTTTGAAAATAGCACACATCTAAACTTTCACCATTTAGCCAAAGCTTCGGTTTGCTCATTCTCTTTAGTTGTTTTTTTTTTTTTTCATTTCTCAAAAAAAAACTTTATTAATTTTTTTTTTCAATTCTCAAAAAAAAAAAAACTTTATTAATTTTTTTTTATTATTAAAAATACACTTAATGTATGAGTTGAGATGAAAGTTAGTATAATCCCTACAAAAATATCGACATGCATCAAGTTAATCAATGACACGTATGGTGCAGAAGCTTTTATACATTTGTTGTTTTGTTTCTTTTCTTTTCACCATGTGACCTTCCTTTCTTTTCCTCCAATGTTTTCTTCATTCCTACACAGTTTCAATCAAATCCTTAACCCAGAAATAGAATCAATCCATTAATGTTAATCACAGTTTCATCAAATGACTAACCTATTTTCCAGAACCTTCCATTGTCTCTGGTATCCACCCACCATTCTGCCTCCTAAACCACCTTCCCAATCCCTTCCATTTTCATCTTCAATTCATCTTCCCAAACGCTTCAACTTCACCTCCACTAGCCATACCCATGTTCCTCCCAGTTCAGCTTCATCCTCAACCTCATCTTCTCATGATCATGAGCCTGTTGAACTCATATCTTCAACTCGTAAGCTGACTTAATTTAACAATCAAGCTTTTAGCTTTTTTCCTTTTTGGTTATTGGGTTTTTGTCAATTTTCAATTTAGGTTAATGGGTTTCTTTTTTTTTCTTTTTTCATTTGAAAAAGTTTGGTTTTTTTGTTGATATTTGTGTTTTGTTACAGAACGTTCGGATGGAAGTATTGTGTTTACATTTGGAAATGCTAGTGAGCTTAGAGAAATGACAGATGAATTAAATGAACAGAAACATGTTTCTGAGGGTGTTATTGAGGAAGGAGGTGATGATGTTTTGCTGAGTGATGATGGTGTTGAAAAGTTGAGAAATGAGGATGATGGTAACTTAGGAGAAGAAATTGAATCATCTTCAATTGTAGTTGTTGATGTTGCTGATCAAAATCCTCAGTTTCTGGCGAGTGAAGTCGAAAGTAATGCTATTCATGAGAGTGAGAGACCCGTGATCAATGATTTGCAAAAAATTGATCAAAAGTTGATGTTGGATACAGTCGAGGAAGATTCTCGAGTTGGTAGTCTCGAAGAAGTTTGTGTTTCGACAGTTTCTCCTGTAGAGTCAGATGTGAATTCTGATCTGAATAGTGGTGCGTCTATGGAAGTTGAAGTGAAAGAAGGTGATATTTTGGCTTATGTGGTTGTCTCCTTAATCAACAATGGCCATTTAAGTTTTTGATAGTTATTGTTCTGTTTGCCAGGTAGAAGGCTAACATTGAAGTTGCTCATCTCTCTACAGTTTACTATGGTGGCGGTGTGGATAGAGCAGCAAACAGCCCAGCAGGCGGCGTTGACGCTAGTGACTTGACTGAATTGGTGCAAGTTTCCACTTCTATAGAGTCTGATCATTCTGTCAAAGGAACAACAAGCAACTTGACAGGTAGTGTTGATGCTGAGATAAGTGAATTGGAAACAGTATCCGCTTCTTTAGAGTCTGCGCAAGATGATTATAGTGCGACAGACAATCTGAGTGGCGGTGTTGATGCCGAAACAATTAAATTGGTGCCAGTATCAGCTTCTTCAGAATCCGCGCAAGATGATTATAGTGCAACAAACAATTTGACTGACAGTGTTGATACCGAAACAAATGAATTGGTGCCGGTATCAATTTCTTCAGAGTCTGCGCAGGATGATTACAGTGCAACAGACAATCTGACTGTCAACGTTGACGCTGAAACAAATGAGTTGGTGCCGGTATCAACTTCTTCAGAATCAGAACAAGTTGGTTATAGTGCAGCAGGCATTCCGACAAGCAGTATCGGTGCTGACATAAGTGAACTGGAACCAGTATCCACTTCTTTAGAGTCTACGCAAGATGAGGAAGACATAACTGAGTTCGTGCCAGTATTAACTTCTTCAGAGTCTGAACAAGTTGGTTATACTGCAACAGACAATCTGACTGGGAGTGTCGATGCCGAAACAAATGAATTGGTGCTGGTATCGGCTACCTTGGAGTCTGAACAAGTTGGTTATAGTGCAACAGACAACCTGACTGGCAGTGTTGATGCCACAATAAGTGAATTGGTGCCAGTTTCCCCTTCTTTAGAGTCTGAACAAGTTGATTCTAGTGCAGCTGACAATCTGGCTGGCAGTGTTGACGCAGACGAGATTGACTTAGTGCCATTATCCACTTATTTAGAGTCTGAACAATTTGATTTTAGTGAAACAGACAACCTGGATGATTGTGTTGATGACGTCTTAAAAAGCAAGTTGATGCCAGTGCCGGCTTCTTTAGACTCTGAACAGTCTGTTGATAGTGAAACAACCCGCCTGACTGATAGCGTTGTTGCCGAGTTTATTGAGTCGGTCCCAATATCCACTTCTTTAGAAGCTAAACAAGTTGATTACAGTGAAACAGAAACCTTGACTGCCAGTGTTGATACTGAGTTAAGTGAATTGGTGCCATTATCCACTTCTTTAGAGCCTGAACAAGTTGATTATAGTGCAATAGACAACTTGACTGATGATGTTGATGTTGGCATAATACATGAGTTGGTGCCAGTACCGAATTCTTCAGACTCTGATCAGCCTGTTATTAGAGAAGCAACTCACCTGACTGATGGTGTTGATGCCGAGTTTTGCGAGTCAGTGCCATTATCCACTTCTTTAGAGGCTGAACAAGTTGATTATAGTGAAACGAACAACCTGACATCCGGTGTTGATACCGAGTTAAATGCATTGGTGCCAATTTCCACTTCTTTAGAGCCAGAACAACTTGATTATAGTTCAACAGACCAGTTGACTGGTGGTCTTGATACTGACTTAACCGAATCAACACTAGTGTCTACTTCTTTGGGGTCTGAACTTCATGCTAATGACGATGAAACAAATCACCATGTCGAGGATGACTCAGTTGATGCAAGTGAAATGGAAAATTCAGCATTGGTTAGTCTTATTCCCTTTCCTTATGGATGTGCATAAGATTTTCTTTGAGTGGTTACCGTTTCTAATATGATTTATGTTTCAATTTGTTGTTTAGCTGGATGAATTGGTTCCATCCTCAGACTTGGAAAACAAAATAGACGCTGGCAATACCGAAAGAAGTGATTACGAAAATCCATTATTTAATACTTTACCAGAGATACATTCAGTTGAGATGCCTAGTGACGGGTATGTCAACCATCTTCTCTTTTATGTATTTTAAATTATGCTCACTCTTTCTAATGTTCATCTTAAGCAAAAGGCAGAAAACTATAGTAGTTGAAACTTGAAATGCAATTATCTAGGTTCGATGCTCATCAAATTTCTTGGAATTTGGATTGACCTTTTCATGGTTCTTCACGCTGGTTAATTGCATGTGTACAGGGGAAAAATTACAAGAACGGAGCTTTCCCTGGTTTCTGGCGCTGCTTGCTTGCCTCATCCCTCCGAGGTACCTTTCATACATCAATATCTTGACTTTCAAATATTTTTGAAGCGAAATTTGTCCGTCTTTGCTTATTATATTGAAGTGATTTTGGTTTAAATTCTTAAAGTAGATAGTAATAAGCCTACTGATAACAACTTTCAGGCACTGACAAATCGAGAAGATGCTTATATTATTTCTCCCAAAAACTGGCTAGTTGTGGCTGATGGAGTTGGCCAGTGGTCACTTGAAGGTATTCCTTTCTGCATTGATTGTTAGTTTTAAAACAAACTTTTAACAGTCCTATTAAATCATCAAAATGCTATTTATCGAATATATTTTTATTTTCCTCGCTGTAATTTATGAACATGCGCATTTACTATTTTGAAAACATGATATTTCCATTTGTTTTGACTCTGAATAAAGAGTATCTTTTCCAGTCGACCATTATCAAAGCTCTGGTTTTTTTGTCTTTTTCGGTTGTAAACTATACTTATACACATGAAAAAATCATGCAGGGAGTAATACCAGAGTTTATATCAGGGAACTCATGGAAAAGTGTGAAGATATTGTGTCAAATTATGAGAACATTTCAACAATAAAACCTGCAGATGTTCTTATCAGAAGTGCTGCTGAAACACAATCACCAGGGTCATCTTCAGTTTTGGTAGCTTATTTTGACGGACAGGTAAGTGATTATCGATTTTTGGGAAATAATGATAATGGCAGTGCCAGATTGAGTGACATCGGAAAATTATAAATAAAATCGTTCCACGCCACATTTTCAATGAATGTGAATCATCTATAGCAATTTATTTGCAGGCACTCCATGCAGCCAATGTTGGTAACACTGGATTTATCATTATAAGAGACGGTTCCATCTTCAAGATATCAAATGCAATGTTGCACGAGCTCAGTTTTCCGATACATTTGGTTAAAGGCGATGACCACTCAGAAGTCATAGAGGTATGCAGTCTACCTCATAACATTTTCTCATTTGCACCTGATTCCTGAATAACTAGTAATATTCATTAAACCTACAAGAATAATTTAGATAAATTGATTGAATACAATCGAGACTCAAAGTAAAGTGTGTTTCAGGAGTACAAAATCGATCTAAACAATGGTGACGTGATTGCATTTGGCACAAATGGCCTTTTTGACAATCTTTATGAGCATGAAATCGCATCAACTATATCAAAATCACTACAAGCTAGCTTGGAACCTCAGGTTGATTCTCGCCTTTATTTCTTCTGAAGTATAAAAGACTTGGTAGCTTATGCTTAGCTTGTGAATGGATATAACATGCAGGAAATAGCAGAAATTTTGGCGACGGGGGCACAAGAGGTTGGAAGATCAAGGTCAAATGGAAGTCCTTTTGCTGATGCAGCACAGGCTTTGGGGTATGTGAGTTATGCAGGAGGGAAGCTTGATGATGTAACTGTTATAGTGTCATTAGTTCAAACTACATAGATATTTCTAGTTTGTTTGTATGTCTCAATATCTGTTGATATTTCACGTGCACATACAGCTGTTTATGTATATTTACAAGAGATGCAATTTTTTCAAAAGATTTTACAACCTATTTATGTGTTTGGATCTTATATTTTGGTATAAGTTTACAAGTTAAGATGAGACAAATGGTATAAGCTTACAAGTGAAGAAGTAAGCATTCTTGACCCAACAAAAACGTGTAGAATCATTTAAAGATGAAACATCGATTTTGAAAAGCCTGGCCTAAACTAAGAAGACTGAAATGGGGAGAAGGTCGTGGCAGAAATATGGGTCAAACTTAAACTTGAATCATGGGTTAAACTTGAATCAATCGATATGACAAAGTCCTTGATGTATAGCTAGTGTTTGAAACAATAATGATATTCAATTTTAGATGGTGGAGATCAAATTCATTGTGTATTAATTGACAAAATTTCACTAAATTATTGACTCGTAAAATATTGAGGTGAAATTTGATTATGAGGACAAGAGTTTACTCTTGTTGAACTTTTAATCTTGTTAAACTAATTACCTAGATCATTTAAGCGTTTCAAAGATGTCATTCTTTATAGTAAGATGACATATCACATTAAAAAACGAAAGAGTTAAAGGTTGATGGTGGTGGAGATGACCTGTGTGTGTGAGCAAAAGGGGAAGGAATATATGTCTAAGTCCATGTGTAACAGAATTTACAAAAGGATTTTTCAAGAGGGAGAGTAAGGGTGATTTATTTTAGATTGTGGTTGTCCAACATGAGGATGGTTATGACAATGCTTACGAGTTTGGAGACAGAATAAAGTTAGGTTATAGACTAACGATTCTCTTATCACATGTGTCAAATAAAGGAATCATTTGAGACTTTAGAGCTAAAAGATGGTGGAGTTGTTTGATTTGGTAAATAATAAAACTTGCAAGGTTCATGATATTTGGGTGATTTGACTCAAGATGTGAAATTTGTTGTGTATATTTGGGTGATTTGACTCAAGATGTGAAATTTGTTGTGTTTAGACATGTTTGATTATTTAGACTATTACACTAGAATTGAATATGATATGTTAAAAATTTCACATGGTACATTGTTAATTGTTACATGGTCTAAAATATGTTTACCTGGTAATGGTAATATATCATTAGTTAGTGAAGACTTTCATGAAAAATTCAAACTATTTAATTTGAAATTAGGCATGTTAGTGAAAGAAGTTTGGTTGAACTAGCTAAGTAACATTTAATAGGTAGTGAAAAAATGGACAAACTAGCATTTTGTAATCAATGCATAGTAAGTAAACAACTTTTAGTGAAATGTGGGAGTGATATGCATAATTTTATTAGATATTATGAGTATGTTCACGTGAATGTTTGGAATCCAACAAAGGGTGACAACTCACAAGAGTGATTTCTATTTTCTCACTATAATTGATAATTTCTCGAGTAGAGTATGAGCTCACATTTTGAAACATAAAAGTTTTAAAAAGTTTAATAAATGACATAATCTTATAGGACTTAATTGAGAACTAAAATGAAAATTTAAGAATAGACAATAACATGAAGTTTACTTCGGGTCATTTGAAAGAGTTTCGCAAAAGATGAGGTATAAAAAAACATAGAATTATAGTTGGAACACTACAACAAAATGAAATAGTTGACACATGAATAATACCATTTTGGAGTGGATAACGTGCATGTTGTTAAGATGACCTTAATGTTTCAAAAGAAGGTTAAGGGGTGTGAGTGAGAGCTAAAAGGGAAGGAATATATGTATAAGTCCAACTGTAACGGATTTTACAAAATACATGTATCTTATTTGTCATAAAAACTTGTCATGTGAAAAAGAATTTTTTAAGAGGGAGAGTAAGGGTGATTATTTTAGATTGTGGTTGCCTAATATGAGGATGGTTATGAAACTGATGGAGCACTAGTGGTTACGAGTTTGGAAACAGAATAAAGTTAGGTTATAGACTAACGATTCTCTTATACACACGTCAAAGAAAGGAATCATTTGGGACTTTTAGTGAAATGTGGGAGTGATTTGCATAATTCTAGTAGATAGTATGGGTATATTAACGTGAATGTTTGGGGTCCAACAAGGGTGGCAACTCACAAGAGTGGTTTCTATTTTCTCACTATGATTGATAATTTCTCTTGTAGAGTATGAGCTCACATTTTGAAACATAAAAGTTTTGAAAAGTTTAATAAATGACATTCTCTTATAGGAATTAATTGAGAACTAAAATGAAAAATTAAGAATAAACAATAACATGAAGTTTGCTTCATGTTATTATAGCTAGAACACTAAAACAAAATGCAATAGTAGACACATGAGTAATACCATTTTGGAGCAGATAAAGTGCATGTTGTTAGGAAATCAGTTACCAAATAGTTTCTAGCGTGAAGTTGTTGCTTGTTTCTAGGGTGAAGTTGTTTCTAATAAAGCTTATTTGATCAACATATATTCATCCACATAAATATACTTCAAGACACCTGTGGAGTTTTGAAGTGAAAAACCAATAAACTACTTAAATATTGTAACACCTCAAAATTTGCCCTCTTATTTTTCTCCAATAACAGTAGCTTATGCTTCACATTCATCTGCATCTTCGCTAGGTCATAACTGCATTAATCATATTCGTTCATTTGCATTTGGCTCCTAAGGCGTGAGATCAAAATATTATGTGCAAGCTCGGGATTCTCGTATGTTGTGAGATTCTTATCTTCATTCAAGGTTGAATTCACATTATCATGAATATCTTCTCATTCAGAGGTTCATCAAGATCCAAGGTATTATATTCAGAGGTTCATCAGGTTTCAGGGTGTATATCAACGAGCATCAGGGTTTCTCATTCAAGGTTGGTTTTGTGGACAGTCATCAATTCAAGATCATGAGAGTAGGCTTTCATGTGGAGGAAATCAATGGTCATCAGGATAAAGCATTTGGGGATTAACTTGAAGAGTATTGGGTCATGGTCTGTTGAGCTTACTGGTTGAATCTTTACATTCAATGCAGATGTGAGTTTGGTGTGGATTGAGAGTGTGATTGGAATTAGAGATTAGTCGTGCGGGCTACTTGGAATTCAAAATTCTACTATAAACCCATTATTCATTTCCTTTTTTCTTTATCCATTTTTAACTCACTTTCAAATCCAATTCAATCCCTTTCACCAATTTCCAAGGCCAAATATCCAAAATTAAACCCACCTCATATTTTTATAACCATATCCACTTTAAATAACCAAAATCATTTTTCAAGATCACTTATGTAATTCATATCTCTAAACCATTATTCACTGATCATCACATTGAACTCGATCTCTTCACTCTCAAGGATTCTACTACATTTGATTCTGCTCTTAATTGGTTATGCCTCAATTTGACCGGAAATGAACTTCCATTAAGGTTTTCTACTAGAACTTCCTCTCATTATAATCAAGGGAGTTCTGTGGGTGTTATATTATACCAACATCACACTTCAACGTTCTTAGTGGATCCATCCATCACAACAACTCAGGATAAAATATGTTGCAGGAACTAAACTCATAGTAGGTTTGTAAATTCATAGGAGTGTAGAAATGTCCATAACAGAAGGTTGAAAATACATGGCAGCAAAGAAACTCAATAATAGCAGAAAATTCAGAATTTCACAGCAATATATATTTGACATCAGAAAAATTCACGGGCTGATTATAGAAGATCCAGCTACAAGAAATTCACAACCAAAAAAATCCAAGAGATGCATAACAGTATTTCCCTCCATTCCAAATAGAAATCTTGACAGAATTCACTAACTAACTCCTAACTGAATCCCTCTAATAGAAAATTCAATAACCAACTTCTTCATTTTGGATTCACCCACTATTCCCTCCCTTCTTCACTCACAGAATCCGCACCAATTCTGAATCCTCTGGGGCTAAACCTTCAATCTTCTCTTCATCCTCCATAGCAAAAAAAAAAAAAAACCTTCTCCTTCAATATTCTACTTCAATCTCCCTATTCGATTTCCACCTTCATCTTCAATCTT
The DNA here is from genome assembly GCA_022829125.1 of Lathyrus tuberosus. NCBI lineage: Eukaryota > Viridiplantae > Streptophyta > Magnoliopsida > Fabales > Fabaceae > Lathyrus > Lathyrus tuberosus. The sequence goes on along the minus strand of JALAZF010000024.1, from coordinate 13,618,435 downwards.
CGAAAAACTTCAACAAGATTCAACACCTGCATCTTTGAGTTCCTCATTTGTAGAAACCAGAATAAACCTCCATAGCTACAACTGCAAGAATCTTTATCAATCATCATCATCTCCATTCATAAGAACCTGCACAACCAGAAGGTAACAATCACAATCGAAGCCGTACGCAGCAGAATCCGACAAGAATTCACGCAACAACGATTCGGACGAAGCTAATAAGAGGAAAACAGAATTTAATCAACAGAAACTAATACCTGAACCTCGAGTTTGATCTTCACCAAAGAGATTCACCTTCGTCGTCGCTGGTAGGTTCCTTCATCCATCATGTTTCTGATTCCGTCAACGTGATGACGTGATTAATGTGTTGAAATCTGAGCGAGACGAGGAAAACGGCCTAATTATTCCTCGGCAATGCGATTCGAAGAAGTGGAGGTGAACGGAGGGAGATTGAATCGGGGAGGGGTGTTGGAGATGAAGCACCGTGCGGCGTCATGGTTTTGGTTTCCGGTGCGGTTTTGTTAGGAGAAAGAGACGGTATGGTGTTATGAGACGCCGGTGAGTTGAAGGAGAGGGAGAGAATCATGTAAACGGCGCAGGGGAGAAGTGGAAGGCGATTGTGAATTTTCTGAAGTGAATTTAGGGTTTTTCTTTTGTACAACATAATAGACCGGGTTTTTCTTGACTTGCGAATCGGGTTTCACTCCATGGATTCATATCTACACACGCCCAACCACTTTCCGCCCCCCCTGGTTATGTTCTGCTAGTTAATTTCCTTTGTTTGTTTTAGATCTTAGTTTTTGGTAATTAGTTGTAGTTTTCACTAACTAGATTTAGATTTTTACATAATCTTTTTTTTTTATAATTGTTAATTAACTTGGATTAATATCTTGGTTATAATTTGTGTTAATTCTCAATTAGACCTTTGTTGATAATTTTGATTTTGGTTAAGGTCACTAATGACGATTAAAGTGTTCATAGCTTTGATTCGTGGTGATCGATTTCGAACAAGATAGCTCAGCATGAAGTAAATTTGGAGCTTAAGGCATTTATTTTGCCTCCATGGTTGATTACAAGACTTGCACGAAGTTTTCGGGTTTCGTATTATGTGAAGAATCGCTACTTCGACCAAGTAAGAAATTTTGACTTTAATGCATCATTCTAGCTTGTATGTGGTTTAGGATCATATAGTGTAGGTTACATATTGAGCCCTCCCACCTGAGGCACCGGTTATAGCTTGATTTATGACGATATGTGACAATTCGAAGCCTAGGTTATGCGTGATAAGTTTGCTTTCCTAGCACTTTCCCTTAATCGTATTTTTTTCTCGTTTCGTTCCAATAATTAAAAATAGTTTTGAGTGTGATAAAATTCTGAGAAAATTCATGAGAGTTTTTGATGGTGTTAATTAAGTTTTTAATAATTTTAATCTCATTTTGGGGGCTGTTTGGTATTTTTCTAGAATTTTGGAACAACATGTGTTCTTAATGGTGTACCTTGTGATGCAAGTCATGAAATGTGATCGTTCCTTGACCGTTTGGAGCTAATTTTTGTTGTACATGTAGACCTCTGATTATATGACCTAATGATGTTTGATTGGAACCTTGGCCATGATTATTGAATTGATTTTGAGCATCATCTTTGTGCCTTATCTCGTAAGAGATTCATCGATAAATTGATCCATGTTTGCAATTGATTGAATATGTTTGGTGCATGGTATGAACCCTATATTTTGTATGTGATTACCTACTGGACTTGGAATGAATTAGTTGATTACTCATAATTTTCAAGAGCATTTTGATATTTTTAACTCATTTGCCAATGTGAACCGAACATGTTGATACATGCTTAGAAAGAGGCCGTGTTTAGGAATTGTATGAAGGCACTTTGGGCCAACTTTGAATATGAGTTTTAGCACATTATTAAGTGTATTTTGATGCACAATTGAGATATGCTTGAGTATTGCCTTTGATCATTTCACATGCCTTAAATGATGCCTACTTTGTGTGTATGTGAACTTGAATTTATGTTTCACTTTGGCTACTTCTTTTGATGCCACTTGTATGCCATGTTCATGATTGTTTTTGGGATTCAATTAGGACATTTTATAGGTCATTTGCCTCAGGTGTGTGAGCTTTAACGTTGCCTTACCATGTCATTTCATTTGTCTTACTTGAGCGACAATTTTACATACTTGTATGAGAAGTTTAAATGTGATTTTGCTCATGGAATGAATTGACTTTGGAGAGAGAGTTTAATGCAAACCTTTGTGACACTTTGAGATGGGTTTTAAGCATGTGTATAAGTTGTTTCACTTCTGACCTTGGTCCATTTTCATGTTTTAATTCAATTCATCTAATTTGTAATGACTTTCTTTTGTTGGTTTACCTTTAACTTCAAAGTAGATTAGTCTTGTAGCATAATTGTAACTTGACTTGTAATCTCGTAATCCTTTTAAGTCTTTCAATTTGACTAGTGTGACTCAAATGTACATAGCCATTAGACTTAGGTATCATGTTGTACATACACTCTCTTGTTATTACTAATGTCGTTGGTTCACATGTGCAAGGTACATAAAGGAGACATTCCAAAAGAGGTTTGACCATTTCATTTTTGTAAATAAAAACTTGTTTCTAACTTGGTTTGCTATTTGTTCATAGGTGCTTTCGTGACTTGCTTTCGTTGCTTTGCTACGGATTCATATCCGGTTGGTAGGACTCCTTATCTCTTCGCTTCTCTTTAATACTTTCAAGTGCCATGAGAAGTAGGAATAGTCGATGCCATGATAAGTAGGGTTGTATGGAAAGCCCTCAAGTGAGGCTATGATTGTGCTTGTTTAATATTGTGCCTGAAGACCTCTATGAGGCATCCCATTCCCATTTCCCCTGGTGAGACCTCCAAGGAGGCAATTTACGGAAGGTAGGGTTCACAATCGACCCCCGTTATTCTAGTTGAGTCGTTCTTAGCTCTCATTACATGATTGAAGCTCTGAACATTACCTGCTCTTATTGTCGAGTCCTTCAGTGGAAGAAGGGTTTAGTAATCAAACCCCCACACCTTGTATATAGCTCGCATTGACCAATGCTGATGGTTACGTGATCTGATTCACATCTTCCCCTTTCTTATTCTGCTCTCCATGGTTCTTGATACGATTGGAGGAGTACCTACTTCCCACAGCTAGCTTGTTTGCCTCGGTTGATATGACCCCTTGGCTAAAGCTCCCCCTTTTCTACTTTGATTATGTGACGTTACAGTTTATCGACACTGTTTACTCTTTCATTGCTTTTAGTTTATTTTGTGATTGATTTATCCTGTGTTTACTTGTCTGATGGCATGATCTCGTAGGATTCCTAGCTCCACTTAATTTTTGATTAAGTCGGAGGTAGGAGAGACATTAGGATAGCAATCCATGTATTCTAACATTAGGTAGACTTCCCTTTCTTACCTCAACCATAGGGTCATCATTGTATGATAACATTAGGACCTAGTTTCCCCTTAGCTTTTTTCTTTTACACCTTTGAGTCTCTTTCTCATCTCAAAACAAAAGTAAAAGACACTTAATGATGGCATAACATGTATTGCACTTAAACCTAAAGTATGGGAAATGGAAGGAGGAGGGTTTCTCTCCACCTTCCTAGAGTGTTTAGCATACGGCCTGTTAGGACGACCATGCGATGCATTCGATCTTATACGATAGACTTGAATGCAATACGTGTTATTAACACAAAGATAATCAAAACACTTCTTTTCAAAATACAAAAACAAACAACAATTCTCTTCTCATCTTCCTCACTCCATTCTTAAGGATTCGTCACGTCCGTTCTACCGCAAACAGGTAAATGCCTAAGACTCCGTACAACGAGCTGCGACACCTAATTGCTAGAACGCACGCCTGGACGTATTCCACTTAAAAAACATAAATAAAGCAAATTCATCCCTAGTGAGGGGAACTACGTCGCTCTGATTCTCGCGTGCGAGTGAGATACGTAGGCAGGAGATCATGCGAGATCTCTCCGAGCACATTTCTTTCACAACCTTTCTTTATCACCTCTTTGTCTCTTTTTGACCTGTAGGTAGAACTATGACTGCTCTGATTTCCTCCTTCTGGTTAGATTGAGCATACGTAGGCACGAGATGTAATGCCCCGTTTTGTCCGATTTATTTAATCGAGTCGATTTAATTATTTTCGTTTTTATATTATTTTATTCTTGACTTTTATTTGACAATATATTATTTTTCATTGTTGTTTATGTTTTATCGCATTTTGAGAGCGTTTGGGGGATATTTGAGTTGAGGGGTATTTTGGTCTTTTTGTATGGTAAGATATTTTTCTTTATATAAGAAATAGATATTTGAGAGAGAAAAGATAGTAGAGAATGAGAAAGAGGAAGGAAACGTGGGAAAAGAGAGAAGAAGGGGAAGAAGAGAAAATCATCAAAACAAAGCTTGATCTTCGATTAATCGGGTAAGGGTGAGAAGTTTCGATTATATTTCGATTGTATATGTATATGTATGTGTGGTTTGTGTTTGTTTGGTTGAAATATATACTTTTGCTTATTGGTTGGATTGAAGAACAAATGTGTAGAATCAATGTTTTAACGGTTAGAATTTGGAATAGATTGTGTAGAATAGCCGAGTAATGTTTGGGTTTAATCGGGAATACTCGTTGGTATGATTTAGGGAGTTTTGGATTGAGTTATATGGTTTTGTGGGAGTTAGGGAAATAATTATGAAATGGTGAGAAATCTATGTTTTCACGGTTGGAATGGGGAATAAATTGCGTAGTATAGTCGGGTGATGATATGATTTACTTGGGTAAACTTGTTGGTATGTTTCCATAGGTGTTGATTGAGTTTTGGAGTTGGGGGAAATTGATAAAACTATGTTTCAAAATATTTCAAAAATGTAAAATGTATTGGATGGCTTTTTAATGGTGAAAATATTGTAGTACGTTGAATTCTGAGATCGCAGCTTTTTACGGAATCGAAATCGGAGTTCCGGAAGGCATTTAACGATCGAAAACTGAGTTTTTAGCAAAATCTGCGCATTTATGCGCTAACCCCCAGAATCATGCACTAACCCCCAGCTTTATGCGCTGACCCGGGCGAAATTCCCAGGTTCATGCGCTGACCCCCAAGCTTCATGCGTCGGCGCATGATCACAAATTTTCCAAAATGTCCGATTTTGTTTTCTTCATAACTTTTGAACCGTAAGTCCGTTTTGACCCCCGTTTGAAGCGTTGGAAAGCTAATGAAAAGTTCTTTCTATTAAAAATGTTTTGGAGGGTAAAATATGATTTAATTAATTCGTGTTTTTGAAAAATAGTCGGGTTGTCGGATTTTTACCGTCGTATGGGCGTGCGAATGATGTGTTATCATGCTATATGCTTTTGATATGTAACATATAGCTTGTGTGCTGTTATATGGCGTGAATATATGTGATGAAATGTTGTGCATGATTGATACGCATTGCTGATGGATGTATGATATTTGAATGGTGTTGTTTTGTCGACTTTTGTCGTTGTCATTGTGTGTAATTGATGTGTATCATGCAATGTGTTGTTGATATGGATATTGTATAACTTGTGTGTTGTTGTGAAATGAAAATGCACGTGATACATGTTGTGATGTTGATTTGTGTCCTAAGGCCAGGAAAATGCAATGTGTGGTATTCGATGATATATGCATGATTGTGGATGTGTATTTGTGTGCATTTTAAATGTCATGAGTCATTGTATGCCAAGCATCATGATATGCATCTTGTGATCGTGTGCCCATGTGGGGTGTGAGTGATCGGGCCGTGTGCCCGTGTGGGGTGTGAGCGATCCATAAACGTCGTGTGCCCATGTGGGGTGTGAGCGACGGATTGGTTCCAGAGGGAATCCTCTATAACGTCGTATGCCCATGTGGGGTGTGAGGGATCAGGTCGTGTGCCCGTGTGGGGTGTGAGCGACGGGGAACATCGTATGCCCGACGGGGAGTTACAGTGATGTAACGAGCGATGGTTCCAGCAGAGTTCCTGAGTGAACTAGTGATGAGAAATATTGGAAGTCGGTACCGCATGGCATTTGCATAGAGTCGTTGTGTCGGTCTCTGTACATTTGCATAAATCATGGATTGATTATGTGTGAGAATTGTGAATGGATGCATTATGTGTGGAAAATCAGGATTTGATTGATTATGTGTGGAATTGTGATTTGATTGAGTATGTGTTGAGATTTGTGATAGAATTGGTGAATTGATGTGCATATGTGATAAATGCATTGGTTGTGGATAATATGTTTTATGTATGAACATGCTATGTGATGTGGTGATGTGTTTCCATATGTCATAACTTTGGTGTGCATTATGTGTGAATGTGTGATTATGTTGGTATAATTGTTATATGCTATGTGGTTGGATTGTTAGAAATATGTTATGCATCTGTGGCTTGCTATATGTATGGTATGTGATGCGTGAGGTGAGAATAACTGTGTATGTGATTTTTATGTGTGTTTGCATATTATTATGCAATCTTGATTTTAGTTGTTATTTCTCACCCTTCTGCTGTTTTATAATGCTCTATGAGGCATTCTAGATTAGAGTTGCTGGAGGTCTTTTTGTATAGACTAGCCCTCCGTTCTGTTGTCGGTCTTGGTGTCTGCTCTGATACGTAGCACGGGAGTCGGGGAACGATTATATATATGTATATATTTGTTGAATGTATTTTGTAGTACTTTTGTGTATATAGTTGATGTTCTAAAATGATTTATTTTGTAAAACAAGTCGGTTATGGATCTTTCCGCTTTATTCCATAATTGACCTTTCCCTTTTGATGGAAAAAGTTTCCCGTTAATGATTTTCTCTATTATGTGTTATGTATCAAATAATTGAGCAGGAATTGTCTTTTCTTACTTTAAAATGTGGCATCCTTGTTTCTGTCGGAAAAATAAATTTTTAGTTACTCTGATTTAATTATGTATTATTTATTCGCGATGGAAATTGGGGTGTTACATTAGTGGTATCAGAGCAGGTCGGTCCGTCCGACCAAGTTGTTGAGTCAGTTGGTGTGACAGTTGAATACTGTCGGTGTTGGTTGTCCCTTAGTACATGATATGTGTGTGGAGCATTGTCGGTACTTTCTGGTTTCCTAATCTTTTGTCTTCAGGTGTTAGAATGAGATAAGTGGGGGAGAAGCTGGTACTTCTCCAAGTTGCTTCGGTTGTGGAGCGTGTGCTCAGTGTGCCGTTGGTTGCAAGAGTGTAAGTGTGGTTTGGACAGTGTTGTTCCTGATTCCGGAGGGAATACAGAGGTAAGGTTTATGTCAACTAAGGATTTGTGCCTTAGGTAGTTTTGTGCACAGGATACAAGAAACGCTATTATAGTTTAGTGAAGATGGTTTATGCCCCATCATGGTTGTCGACTGTCTATTGACAAATTGAGGAACTGATCACCCTTAATTTCTTGTTGATAGCAGACGGGAATTATGTTGGATGGAATAGGCGTGTCTTTCCGGCTTTGATAGTGGGTGCAATGAATTGTTTGGAATTGAGAAAATGATTACGGATTGCTTCGATGAGTTGATGAAGACTCTTATACTGGAAGATGAGACGGATTAGAGGTTTTTGGTATGTTGGTCATGTTGGGAAGTCATTGGGAGAGAATGATTGGGCATCGTTAATGGTTGTTCTCAGAGAGAAGAGTGTGAAATCAAATTGGACGAAGGTGAAAATTTGAGGTTTGGATCTGCTAAGTAAGTAGAAGAACTTTTAGGCAGTGAAACTCAGATTGAAAGGGCGGTTGGAAGATTTACTGGAAAAAGGGATTTGTGAGACCAAGTACGTCGTCTTAGAGAGCTCCAGCATTGATAGTAATACAAGGGAATGATGATTGAATGGAATAACAACCATGATGGGTATGAAGGAATTGAGACTATGGAAAGTAAAACTTAGAGTTCTTGTGAGGTTTGGAGTCTTTGGAATTGTAGAGCATCAATGGAAATTTTGAGAGAACCTTTAGGTATGGATGTAATATTTAAGAGTTCTTTTTGGTTGGTTGTGGCTACATGTTGGGATTTATGGAATTTGGATGGTTAAGATAAGGACTTGTGTATGGATTACTAACAGTGGAGTAAGGTAACGATTGAGAATAAGTGTCCACTTTCATGGTTAGATAACTGGAATGGTTTGGTTGAGTTGGAGTGAAATTACAATTGTTTGGCACGTTTGATAAGGATAGTGAATTGTGTGAGTTGAGGCTTTGATCGATTTCAAGTGACTGGTTATGGTTGTTAGCATCGGGTTAGGCTGTTATTTACTCGATTAAGCTTGTAGGTGAGTCTAGACAAGTTTGGATGAGGGTTGGTTTGGTTGGGCATTACAATGCACAGTGAAGTTGTTCGGTGTTAGTAAGGTGTCTGGAATGTTTGTGGAGTGGATGAATCGTATCTTCTATATTTAATTGGATAAGTTCGTAGTGGCTTTGATTGAGAACGTTCGGATCTGTTATAAATTCAGAGGAAGAACAGGTAGAGTGTTTGAGATTTGAATTACAAGTGTTGAAAAGAGACGAAGTTTTATGCTAAGTTATTCAAGTGAGAATTTGGGTTGAAAAAGGTTAGTTTTCTTGGATACGTTATTTCAGATGAGAGTATGGTTATGGATCCATCGGAAGTAGATGTAGTTCTACATGAGAAGCTCCAAAGTTGGTTAAGGAGATTAGAAACTTTTGGGCTCAGTTGGTTGTTACTACAGGTTATGGAAGACTTTGTTAAGTTCATACTTCTGGTATCTCAGTTGACTTGCAAAGGGTAAGTCGTTTATTTTGGATGTTCGTTGTGAGTGAGCTTCGGAGATCTGAAGTAGAAGTTATCTACGGTTTCAGTTTTGGTTTTATGTGATCCTAATCAACCGTTGATGAGGTATTATGATGTGTCTTTGATGAGTTTAGTCCATGTGTTAATGCAAGAGGGTAAAGTCGTGGTTTATGCTTTACGACAATTGAGGATTCAAAAAAGGATCGATACTATTCTGGATTTGGAATTGGTTGCGGTTTTATTGTGTTGGAATATTTGGAGGTATTATCTTTATGGTTCTAGGTTCGAAGTGTTTAAGTAATCACAAGAATGTTGAGTGCTTGTTTGGCCTGAAGGAATATAGTATGAGACAACGAGGACGGTTAGAATTCGTGACGAGTTATGACTTTGGCTCGAATTATCCTATTGGTGAAGTTAATGTCGTGCCTGATGAGTTAAGTCGAAAGTTTTTACATATGTCTGCTTCGATGGTTACAGATGGGAACTTTTGGAAGAATTTAGAGATTTGAGTTGGTGTGTGAATGGACATCTGTTAGTGTGAGGTTGGGAATATTATCAGTGAACAGTGACTTTTGGAGAATATGAGGAAGAGTTAGACTTTGGACATGAGATTGGTAGTTTTGATGGTTACGAGTAATCAGAGTGCGCAACGGAAGCGTGATGCGGCACAATTTGTATATTTGTGTGTGACTTGTATGAGTTCATAAGTTGAACATTGGGAACATGTAGGAGTGATGAGACCATTGGACGTTTCAGAATGGAAGTGTTAGGGGAGTGTTACCTAGGGTGAGGTTAACGATCTTGTTGTGTTTCGGTTCAAGAGTGAACCTGTGTGTTGGTATCGTGGTTTTCCTTGAGTTGTGAGTTGGTCGTCAAGTGCATTGTATGGGCTTTGCATCTTATCGTTGTAGTTATCGTTGTTGTCGTGTCGTTGTTGTAGTCGCTGTTAGAAAGGTGGGTTGTCAGTTGTGTTATTTGTGGTGAGCCTTTGGTTGGCATGTTAGTTTGTTAGTCGGATGCGAGAGTCGTATCCGGATTTGTTCGTATCGGTTATATTTTCGAGGACGAAAATTTCTAAGTGGGGGAGAATTGTTACGCCCCGTTTTGTCCGATTTATTTAATCGAGTCAATTTAATTATTTTCGTTTTTATATTATTTTATTCTTGACTTTTATTTGACAATATATTATTTTTCATTGTTGTTTATGTTTTATCGCATTTTGAGAGCATTTGGGGGATATTTGAGCTGAGGGGTATTTTGGTCTTTTTGTATTGTAAGATATTTTTCTTTATATAAGAAATAGATATTTGAGAGAGAAAAGATAGTAGAGAATGAGAAAGAGGAAGGAAACGTGGGAAAAGAGAGAAGAAGGGGAAGAAGAGAAAATCATCAAAACAAAGCTTGATCTTCGATTAATCGGGTAAGGGTGAGAAGTTTCGATTATATTTCGATTGTATATGTATATGTATGTGTGGTTTGTGTTTGTTTGTTGAAATATATACTTTTGCTTATTGGTTGGATTGAAGAACAAATGTGTAGAATCGATGTTTTAACGGTTAGAATTTGGAATAGATTGTGTAGAATAGCCGAGTAATGTTTGGGTTTAATCGGGAATACTCGTTGGTATGATTTAGGGAGTTTTGGATTGAGTTATATGGTTTTGTGGGAGTTAGGGCAATAATGATGAAATGGTGAGAAATCGATGTTTTCACGGTTGGAATGGGGAATAAATTGCATAGTATAGTCGGGTGATGATATGATTTACTCGAGTAAACTTGTTGGTATGTTTCCATAGGTGTTGATTGAGTTTTGGAGTTGGGGGAAATTGATAAAACTATGTTTCAAAATATTTCAAAAATTTAAAATGTGTTGGATGGCTTTTTAATGGTGAAAATATTGTAGTACGTTGAATTCTGAGATCGCAGCTTTTTACGGAATCGAAATCGGAGGTTCGGAAGGCATTTAACGATCGAAAACTGAGTTTTTAGCAAAATCTGCGCATTTATGCGCTAACCCCCAGAATCATGCGCTAACCCCCAGCTTTATGCGCTGACCCGGGCGAAATTCCCAGGTTCATGCGCTGACCCCCAAGCTTCATGCGTCGGCGCATGATCACAAATTTTCCAAAATGTCCGATTTTGTTTTCTTCATAACTTTTGAACCGCAAGTCCGTTTTGACCCCCGTTTGAAGCGTTGGAAAGCTAATGAAAAGTTATTTCTATTAAAAATGGTTTGCAGGGTAAAAGATGATTTTGATTAATTCGTGTTTTTGAAAAATAGTCGGGTTGTCGGATTTTTACCGTCGTATGGGCGTGCGAATGATGTGTTATCATGCTATATGCTTTTGATATGTAACGTATAGCTTGTGTGCTGTTATATGGCGTGAATATATGTGATGAAATGTTGTGCATGATTGATACGCATTGCTGATGGATGTATGATATTTGAATGGTGTTGTTTTGTCGACTTTTGTCGTTGTCATTGTGTGTAATTGATGTGTATCATGCAATGTGTTGTTGATATGGATATTGTATGACTTGTGTGCTGTTGTGAAATGAAAATGCACGTGATACATGTTGTAATGTTGATTTGTGTCCTAAGGCCAGGAAAATGCAATGTGTGGCATTCGATGATATATGCATGATTGTGGATGTGTATTTGTGTGCATTTTAAATGTCATGAGTCATTGTATGCAAAGCATCATGATATGCATCTTGTGATCGTGTGCCCATGTGGGGTGTGAGTGATCGGGTCGTGTGCCCGTGTGGGGTATGAGCGATCCATAAATGTCGTGTGCCCATGTGGGGTGTGAGCGACGGATTGGTTCCAAAGGGAATCCGCTATAACGTCGCGTGCCCATGTGGGGTGTGAGCGATGATTATAGACGATCGTGGGCCCATGTGGGGTGTGACCGATCGGGTCGTGTGCCCGTGTGGGGTGTGTACGATCCATAAACATCGTGTGCCCGTGTAGAGTGTGAGCGACGAGGAACATCGTATGCCCGACGAGGAGTTACAGTGATGTAACGAGCGATGGTTCCAGCAGAGTTCCTGAGTGAACTAGTGATGAGAAATATTGGAAGTCGGTACCGCATGACATTTGCATAGAGTCGTTGTGTCGGTCTCTGTGCATTTGCTTAAATCATGGATTGATTATGTGTGAGAATTGTGAATGGATGCATTATGTGTGGAAAATCATGATTTGATTGATTATGTGTGGAATTGTGAATTGATTGAGTATGTGTTGAGATTTGTGATAGAATTGGTGAATTGATGTGCATATGTGATAAATGCATTGGTTGTGGATAATATGTTTTATGTATGGACATGCTATGTGATGTGGTGATGTGTTTCCATATGTCATAACTTTGGTGTGCATTATGTGTGAATGTGTGATTATGTTGGTATAATTGTTATATGCTATGTGGTTGGATTGTTAGAAATATGTTATGCATCTGTGGCTTGCTATATGTATTGGTATGTGATGCGTGATGTGAGAATAACTGTGTATGTGATTTTTATGTGTGTTTGCATATTATTATGCAATCTTGATTTTAGTTGTTATTTCTCACCCTTCTGCTGTTTTATAATGCTCTATGAGGCATTCTAGATTAGAGTTGCTGGAGGTCTTTTTGTATAGACTAGCCCTCCGTTCTGTTGTCGGTCTTGGTGTCTGCTCTGATACGTAGCACGGGAGTCGGGGAACGATTATATATATATGTATACATTTGTTGAATGTATTTTGTAGTACTTTTTTGTATATAGTGGATGTTCTAAAATGATTTATTTTGTAAAACAAGTCGGTTATGGATCTTTCCGCTTTATTCCATAATTGACCTTTCCCTTTTGATGGAAAAAGTTTCCCGTTAATGATTTTCTCTATTATGTGTTATGTATCAAATAATTGAGCAGGGATTGTGTTTTCTTACTTTAAAATGTGGCATCCTTGTTTCTGTCGGAAAAATAAATTTTTAGTTACTCTGATTTAATTATGTATTATTTATTCGCGATGGGAATTGGGGTGTTACACGAGACAGTGATGTCTTGGCGAGCAACCTTCCCCTTTAGTTCGCGTATGAACTACTTGACTCTGATTTTCCCGTTACCGAGGGAATACGTAGGCCTAGGACTCCGAGGACATCCTATCGAGTCTTTTCTTTTCCTTTTCTTTCCCGTTTCTTCATTCTTTTCCGTACCTATTCCTTTTCCTTTCCAGTAGCAGTGGAGCTCCAGATGACGATACCCTTTGAACGAGATAACAAGCGTGGATCCCATCGGGTACGATGGACGCGTGGGGGTGCTAATACCTTCCTCACGCATAACCGACTCCCGAACCCAGTTCTCTTGGTCACAAGACCATGCTCTTTCCTTCCCTCAGGTTTACGCAATGTTTCCTTTCCCTCTCTTGGGATAAATACACATTGCTGGCGACTCTGTTTCGGTGCCACTTTTGCGTTTGCACTAGGATGAAAATCCCGGGAGCAACAGCTGGCGACTCTGCTGGGGACTTTGCAACCCAGAATCTCTGGTTTCCTTAGCGAGTCAATCCTAGCACTTGTCTATTTTTCTTTCATTGGGTGTTTACCGTGGTGCTGTGTTTTGCTGTATTTACTATTGTACTATATTTATATTTACTGTATTGCTGCTTTACTGTACTTTACTGTATCTATCGCATTTATTGCATTACATATCATTATTATGCTGAACTGTGCTGGTTTTCTGTTTGGCGGGATGGGTGTTCTGAGAGATAAGCCCACTACCCAGGCTTGAGTACACACATAGGTATTAGAGTGGATAGTCATGACGCTTGTGTGGTGGTGACCACGTATTGTTGTTCATGAGACCCACAACCAGACGAGGTTCTATCAGGAGCTTTCTGCTACTGCATGTTATGCATGCCAGTAGTTATTCTCTTGAGGATTTGTCGACTCTGGTGACCATTCCCGAGGACTCAGTTGTGGCACTCGTCCCGAGTTATGACAGTGGCAGACCACACTTTGTGGCAAACCCATTGCACATTCTTGATCTGAGGACCCAATGCTGGGAACTTGCTATAGGTGTCCCTTTTGGAAAGAGAATCAGTGGAAGCACTCCTTGATTGGCGATAGTACTGCACCCCGAGGGATGAATGTACTATTGCTTCTCGACCTCAATGCCAGAAGCTGAGGACCTTTCGTTTTGGAGAATCAGTTGAGGCCTCCTCGATTGAAGATGATGCCAAACCAGAAATGGTGAACGTATCATCATTTCTCTACCTGAGAGCCCGGGATACTGAGGACCCTAGTACCCACATGTGAGAGGGGCGGGTTGTTTACAGGTCTGCAGGTAACCTTGACCTTCAACCTACCCGGTATTCGGGTTTTCCTATCAGTGTGGACTCATCAGCCTGGTATTATGGTATTATGACATTGTGACTATCCCGATATTCTGATTAGGTCGGCACTCTGATTATACCGATATTCTGATTATTCTGGTATTCTGATTATGCCGATATTCTGGCATTCTGGTATTCTGATTATGCCGATATTCTGGCATTTTGGTATTCTGATTATTCGGGTATTCTGATTATGCCGATATTCTGGTATTTTAGTATTCTGATTATTCTGGTATTCTGATTATGCCAATATTTTGGCATTCTGGTATTCTGATTATTTGGATATTTTGGTATTCTGGTATTTCTCTTTAGAGCAGACCTGTGAACTTATTCATTCATCGGCACAACACAACACTTATTCAGACTATATGGAAGCTTTGAGCCCGTGTCTTATTGCATTCATATTATTGCATTGCATTTGCATCTTGCATCATGTTGCATATCTTTCTCCAGGCTAGACCAATGAGCTCCTCCATACTTTGACTCGACTTACAGTTGGTTTCCCGACTTTCGTATTGGACTGGAATTAACTTTTGGGAGCATCATGAACTCAGAAGAGACGAATCAACTTGTGACCAGGGCTGATGTTAAATTGATGAAAACTCAGTTGGACCAATTAATGGAAGCTGTGGCCGCCATGACAAGGGGAGGGGCCAATATTTAGAGAATTGAGAATGTCATTCCACCTCTAATGAACAATGTTGCTCAAGCTCAGCCGGTGTGAATCCCTGTTGAGAATCAAGTTATGCAAGGACGTCCTTTTGTCCGAGGCAGACATTCGTCTTCTCTCGATGATGCTGATTATAACAGTTTTGCATTCTCTGTGCCAGATGTCCAAGGGGTAGTTCCAAAGATGAAGCCTAAGGATCCACGAACTGTTGATGATAAAAAATACTGTGTATTGGACGAGAAACTTAAATCCCTAGAGAGGCGTGATACTCTTGAGTTGATTGCTTCGAGCATGTGTTTGGTGCCTGGCCTGGTAACGCCTCCAAAGTTCAAAACGCCGAAGTCTGAGCAGTACAAAGGGAATGCTTGTCCAAAGCAACATTTGGTGATGTTTTGCCGAAGAATGACCTGTCCACAACTACAAACTCATGATTCAATGTTTCCAAGATAGTCTGAGTGGGGCATCAGTGTATTGGTATATGCAGCTAAATAGTGGTTGCATCCAGTCATGGTCAGATTTAGCCAACACCTTCGTGAAGCAATGGCTCACAGTCGAACGCATTTGTAAGACTAGTCTCAAGCAGATAATGAATCATTCAGAGGGTATGCTCAGAGATGGAGAGAGTTAGCTACTCGTGTTCAACCACCACTTTCGGATAGAGAATTGGTAGATTAGTTCATGGATACGTTGCAAGGTGTGTACTTGGAAAAGATGATTGTCAATAGAGCGACAAAATTGTCTGACCTGGTAATGGTGGGAGAACGTATCGAGAGCCTGCTCAAGTATGGAAAGATGCAAGACATCTCGAACTTCCAAGCTAATGAAAGTGCATCAGTTGTCAGTCCTCAGAATCAACGGTCATATCGCCGTCAGTCGCGTCAGCACGCCTGACAAAGACCAAGAAAGCCGAGAGGCATTTCACTCAGTTGCCAATGTTGTACAGTCGGATATTGAAAGATTTGATTAAAGGTGGATTAATAGTGTCGAAGAAATTGAAGCCAGTGCTTTTTCCATTACCCACCAGGTTTTGACGTCAACGCCCGTCGTGACTACCATATTGCGGCACAGGGGCATTCAATTGAAGGTTGTAAGGTAGGCGGGTCCATCAGTCCAAGTTATGGAAGAAGGCACCGAGAGCAGTTGTGCAGGTGGTTATCAGAGTGACTTCAAAGAGCAATTCTGAAGACGGCTAGCTCATTAGCAAATCATGCTTGGAAAGTCCCAGTTCCTCGAAGCTGGCAATCATTATATCATGTCATTTCTTTGCATTTGTAATTTCTTTTCTGTTAAAGTGCAAACTCATTTGTAAAACTTGTCTATTTTTAATTGATAATGGTAATGAAATGAATATGCATGTTATGATTAAATCAAGTCGTGTTCACTCATATTTTTTATCGATATCATATGCTTGTTTAAGCAGGAGCCTAGGGAGGATGACGAAATCGAAGACGTAAAAACTTTTGATTGTATGCTTTTGAACAAAAACCCTGTTGATGATGTACATGCATTGTTTCAAATCCCCAAACACTGGAGATATAAGGGAGATAAACCCTCATTAACCCCTTTGAGCCTTGAAGTAGGAGTTTATTTTCGTATGAAAAAACCCTCAATCTTAACCTAGGGCAAGGTAGGTGTCAGTTAATTTGACCAAGCGTTCAAATTTCAAAAGGAGTGTGCATCTGAGGATCCATTACCTTCTATTCCACCGTCAAGAGGTCAAGAGATGAGAAACCATAATGGTTATCCATCAACAATCAAGGAGTGAGACAGTCACAACCCTTTCAACAAAGTCAAGACAAGCCAGTGTCACACGATTTATTCCGAAAAAAAAAAGAATAAAAAAAAAAGAAAAAGAAAAAAAGCCCGCTAAGTCGAAACTTGAAAACAAGCGACTTAGGCAAAAGTCAGGGCATCCCGCTGGACTTCAAAATCTAAAGATTCAAAAGAATCAGTCCAGGAAAAAATTAGGGATCAAAAAGCAAAAGAATGAGAAAGTGAAAAACAAAGGATTCCAAAAGAAAATCCTCGAGCAAGAACAAAGTCGTGTGACTACGAACAAAAGACAAAAGGGGTGACTGTTACTCCAAAACCTCATTGGGTCTCAAATTATCAGTTTCTAGGGTTCCTTAAAGATCACAAAGTCTTTTTGAGAGGCGAGCGCTTGTGCAAATTAGCTGAACGTATGACTGGAGAACATCAAGAAGAATGGGTGGGTTAAAATAAAACTTTGAGCCTTATATCCCTTCTTTCTTAAACCGTGAACCGGGCCACGTTACAACCTTTAAAAGACCTAATTGAAGCAGGGTTGTTTCGAAAGCATACTTCGGTTAATATCGCGTCAGTTCTGACTCCCAAGAGTATCTTTCTTACCATTCATGGTGGTATCGATGTGACAGTCAGATAAGTGATTCGTTCACTATATGTCACCATATTTTTCCAGTGAACAGACTTGGATCTCAAAACTGTCATATGCATTACATTAAAATTGTCATTTTTAAAAACGAATTGTTTTACTTGCGAGTAAGTACAGGACATCAGGAAAGTTTCTACAATGGAAAGATTGATCAAGATGAGATGCAAACGCCAGAAGACTTTGTTGAGCAGGGGAAAACCATTAAACGATCACGCCGAATGGGCAAGCCATTCCAAGATTCATCTAATATGGGGTAATCACGTCGATAAATCTCTTCAAGGTGTAGCCAAGCTGGGGCAGTCATGTTGAGAAAGTCTTTTCAGAGAGCGGTCAATCATAGGCAGTCACGTCGAGAAATCTCTAAAAGTTCAGCCAAATTGGGGGCAATCACGTTGAGATATGTTGAATCTCTCCAAAAGCATTCAAACTGGGGCAATTATGTCGAGATCCGATAAATCTCTCCACAAACGGGTAATATGGGGCAATCAGCTCAATTTGATAAATCTCTCTAAGATCAGTCAGGGGCAAAATCAGTGCAAGGATTATATTGAGGCAGGCCACCTCAAGAGCACGAGAAGCTATCCTACTCCAAAAGACGGTTAATCAAAAGCACCCTTCAAGATTCGGTATACTGGGGCAGAGTATTTCAAATCTTTACGAATCTTGTCGAGGCAAATTCTTTCATACACTATGCAGTCTGGGGCAGTTACGTCGAGATCTATAAATCTCTCCGAGAGTTTGAATACCCTGGGGCATTTTGAATGCCAGGTTTTCTGTAAAATCCTCTTTAGACGATTTTTCCCAATAGACCATGTGGTACGAGGTAAGTCGGGAGTTCGCTTGTGATGTCTGGCATGTAGTCGATCAGTAGAAGTGTGAAACGCCAAAGTAGTTCCCAACATGGACTTTCTTTTCCTCGGCAAGGCGCCAGAGGGTATCGTTCCCCAGTGAGGTATTAGCGTTACTAGTTGCCCTCGACAGAGATAGCCAAGACGACATTGTCCTCGGCAAAGTATCCTCCCTAGCGAGAGACATAAGGTTTGGTTTCCCCAACCAGAGTTGGAATTTGCCTTTCTCCAGCAAGAATTTAAGTCCCTAGACAGGGTAGAGATGGTTTGATCTTCCCCTCCAAGCAGGTGGACATCCTTTTACGAAGCTCCAATGATCGTTCCTCCCCAAGCAGAGACGGTTCCTTAGCAGGAAAGTACTTCCGGGCGATGGTCATCCCCAGTGTATTTACAGAGCTTTATGATCCCCAGCAATATCGTCAAATGGTAGTACTGTAGCCAGCATGTTCAGAAAAAGATTCTCATTTCACTCTTTTGTCACAACGTTTATTGATTGAATCCATCGTCTGGCCGACAGTAACGCACGACGATTCGATATTAACAAGTTGGTTTCAAATGGGCAGTGTTGTATCTTATTAAGTCGATTCTCCCATTCAGTACTTCCAACAGCTACAAGCTTTATTGTGTCAATAACGGTTGTGAATCCCCAGTGAAGTCGCCATCCCTAGCATGGAGCATTTTGAAAATTCCCCAGCAGAAAATGTTCCAAATCCATTGTCCCCAGTAGAGTTTGAAGAGGTGTGATCTTCTGTAAAATCCTCTCAAGGGACATTTCCAGCACGAGACGCTCTGAAGTGGTTCTCCCCAACAGAGTTTGTTGTAAGCTCATTTCCCCAGCGAAGTTCTATGGTTATAGTTATTCCCCAAGTGGATTGGTTCAGATGATGCCTCCCCAGCAAAGTTATCATTTCCTACAGCAACCTCAACAGGTTTGTCAGGTCAGTCCCCAGATCAGGAGGTCAGGGCAAGTTGTCTTCCTCAGTACGGCTTACGACCACGAAGTAAATCTAGCTCATTTCCCCAGCGGAGCTGCCTTACCTTGCCTCAGCATTTATTTTGCTGATGACCTCTTTGCATTTTGCATATAGTATGCATAGCATCCTCAAAACGCGTAGCATTTCCGTTGAGATAGAGCATTACGCCATGGAAGAAATCAAACATACGCATGTGAAGCATAAGCTAGTTTTGATAACTCGTGCGAGGGTCCAAAACTTTGCTCCTTACATCATTGACAAAGCCAGAAAGAATGCCTAATTCATTCCCCGACAGACATGGCGAAACGGCACAAAGGGTTTCATCATTTTCTCCTCACAGATTCATATCCCTCAGCTTACAAATTTCTTGGAACCATCCCCAATAGGATTACTGTAGCCGTCCCCGACAGCACTTTTGAGTTTTAACCATACCAGTTCTCGACAGGTCCATTTACCCATACCCGATTGGTAAGCCTTGGTTATAAACTGTAGCCGTCCCCGACAGCTCCTTTTGAGTTTTAACCATACCAATTCCCGATAGGTCCATTTACCCATACCCGATAGGTAAACCTTGGTTATAAAATGCAGCCATCCCCGACAGCACCTTTGAGTTTTAACCTTACCAGTTCCCGACAGGTCCATTTACCCATCCCCGATAGGTAAACCTTGGTTATAAACTGCAGCCGTCCCCGACAGCTCCCTTTGAGTTTTAACCATACCAGTTCCCGACAGGTCCATTTACCCATCCCCGATAGGTAAACCTTGGTTATAAACTGCAGTCGTCCCCGACATCTCCCTTTGAGTTTTATCCATACCAGTTCCCGATAGGTCCATTTACCCATCCCCGATAGGTAAACCTTGGTTATAAACTGCAGCCGTCCCCGACAGCTCCCTTTGAGTTTTAACCATACCAGTTCCCGACAGGTCCATTTACCCATCCCTGATAGGTAAACCTTGGTTATAAACTGTAGCCGTCCCCGACAGCTCCCTTTGATTTTTAACCATACCAGTTCCCGACAGGTCCATTTACCCATCCCCGATAGGTAAGCCGTGGTTATAAACTGCAGCCGTCCCCGACAGATCCTTTTAAGTTTTAACCATACCAGTTCCCGACAGGTCCATTTACCCATCCCCGATAGGTAAGTCGTGGTTATAAACTGTAGCCGTCCCCGACAGCTCCCTTTGGTTTGAACCTTGCCAGTTCCCGACAGGTCCAGTTACCCATTCCCGATAGGTAACCCAGGTCTAAGCGTTCCAGTTCCCGACAGGTAGTTCACCAGTTCCCTACAGGTCCAGTTACCCATTCCCGATAGGTAACCCAGGTCTAAGCATTCCAGTTCCCGACAGGTAGTTCACCAGTTCCCGACAGGTCTTTCACCAGTTCCCGACAGGTAGTTCACCAGTTCCCGACAGGTAGTTCACCAGTTCCCGACAGGTAGTTCACCAGTTCCCGACAAGTAGTTCACCAGTTCCCGACAGGTAGTTCACCAGTTCCCGACAGGTAGTTCACCAGTTCCGGACAGGTTTCCTATGGGGTTCAATGGTTCCAAATTCTTTCTCACAAACTTTTCTTCCTTACCATGGCTTTATTCACAACATTCTCTTTATCCACACAGTGCAAATTTTTCCGGTTATTTTTGTATTCAATCCATATGCATCTTGAATTCCTAATAGTTGTTGCTTTCATCCATTCAGATTCACAGTTGATTGAATAAGGGCAGCTGTAATACCTCAAAATTTGCCCTCTTTTTTTTTTCTAACTTTATCTGGCTTTCGCTTCGCACTCATCAGCATATCCGTTAGGTCATAACTCACATTCATTCATTTGCATTGGGTTCTTGAGAAGTGAGATCATGGTTTCTTATCTTCTGTGCGTCTGGGTTGATATTCATAAATTAAAGATGGTGGTTAGGGTTCATGGCAAAGGCATCTTGACATGAGATCCAGTGGTGGATTCATATTATGGTCAGAACAGTGTTATTCTTGCTTATTGTTCGTTGCTTGTAATACAAGTTAATGAAGGTTGAGATTGAAGTTGATTGGAAGTTATAGATTCATATTGGTTATGCAAGTTCGATTGGGATTTGAAGTGTGACTTGGAATTTAAGTTGTTTAATTGTTCAAGTGTTTTGAGGATACGGAGTGTGAAAAGGGTTCATGTAGATTACTTGGAATTCAAGATACAAGTCCTTTTTTATCCATTTCAATTCATCGCCCATTTTATCCAATTTTGAAAACCCATTTTGAATCCATGTCCCAATTTCCAAAAATCCATTTCCCAGACCACATCCAATACAAATATTCAAATCCATTTCACCCATTTTTAAGTCCAAATTGAGTTCCAACTCCAAAGATAGAACCATATCCAAATAAGTCTATAAACTATTTCAAGTCCATTATTCAAATTTCTAGCATCAAGCTTTGCAAAATATGATAGAGACAAATGGGCCAAGCACAAGAAAACTGTCACTCCAGCATGTTGTCAAAATAAAAATGTTGATACCAATATTTTGTGGGCCACGTGATTCAAATGTGTGGCCATTTGCTAAAATGTTGTAAGTGGTACTCTAGTTCGTGCTGACTTTGGAAGTAACATTTCAAGTATGCTTTCATTCTAGGCTACATGTTCTTGCCAACTTATACCAACAGAAGAATGGGTACCCAAATTGAAAAAGAGTACTTGCCACCATAAGGAAGCTTGAAGACACGTTAACGGAGGACGAATAATTTTGGCATAGTGTGATGCTTGATTTGTTTTATGTCAACCGTGCACATGATTTGGCTTCACATTTTTTATCGTATTACCAAGTTTATGGCCAAGTACCTACTCATGAAAGATTAGGTATTGCTCTATTGTATTGTCTCCCATTGATGGATTGGATATTGAGGATAATCAAGTCTTAAATATTACATATCTTAATCCTTCTAAGCACGGACGCATCCCAAGACCTCCAGATGGCGTAGTGATACCCAAAAGTTAGTAAAAGACATTGATATCAAACCAATTCGTCAAGGTAGCCGAAAATAACGGTGAAGGAAAATAACAGACCAAAGTTCATGCACAGTAAGCTCATAACAGCCAGCTCATATAGCGCAAGAAAGAAAATTCATAGCAGGTTCAGAAAATAGAAGTAAAAGAAAAAAAGAAGCTTCCATATAGCAGTAACAGAAACTTTACAACAGCACAAAAAATTCATTTCTCAAAAAAATTTCAGCAGATGTTTACAACAGAAAGTTCAATAACAAAAACTCCAACTATCACCAACCAATGGATTCATACCAAAAAATCATTACAACCAAAAACTTTCCTAACTGTCATCCCTAACTAACTAGATAACTTCAATAGAAATAACAGAATCTAATTTCCTAACAGAATTTCCCAACTGAAACTAATTTCACAAACTCTCTAACAGCATTACTCTGCTTCAGTTCCAATTTCACAAACTATTTTCCTAACCATAACCAACTCTCTCTTCGGGGATTCATTTTTCATCACCAATCTAAAAATCTCTTCCTTCAATCTTAATCCTCCCCTTCCTTTCTCAATTCAGTTGCTTCACCCTCATTCTCCAATTGCATTCTCTGCAAGAATTCCATCGCAAACCTTCACACAGTCTTCATCATCATCAATTCACCGTCTTCTCCAATGGCAAGAACCGTCACCTTCAATTGACACCACATAACGCCTTCAAATTTCTTCTCAATCCATAAGAACCTGCAAATCACAACAATAGACACTCGGCAACTCTCTCGAATCCGCAACGACAACCGAACCTGAAGAACGATTCAATCGTCAACAATAGAAGCAGATTCAAGAACTCAATTACACAATCGGTTGTAGCGTATTCGAAGAATCAGAGAAGAAGAAGAAAGGAGCCACGAGTTTAAGTTACTTACATGAAAGTGTTCTGATTTCGCTTCGCTCAACATCAGCGTCTTCATCGCGATAGTTCCGGGAACGGAGTGTTATCTCGAAGGTTAGTTTTCTCTCTGGCTCCATCTTCGTTTTGATAAAGTCGCAATGTAGCTCAATGTAGAGAGTTAACCTCTAGGGTTTGGGTTCCGGATGGCATCGAAGAAGCGTTTCTGAATCTGTGACTTAGGGTTTTTCTTGTATCTTTGTGCATTTGAAATGGTTTTGGCTGAGATGTGAGTAGAGGAGAGGAAAAAGAGAGGAAACGACGGTGAGAAGGCGATGACGATGAGTATCATTGAGAAGACATGGCGATGGAAAAATGGAGAGAGTGAGGTCTGAGAAGAGAAGATCATGGAGGTCGGAGTTTGGTGACGCCGGGAAGAAGGAAGTTTCGACGGTGTTTTAGGGCTTATGAAAGAATGCGTGAAGACGGTGAAGTATGAGGGTGAAATAGGATGCTGAATTGGGTAAAAAACCCTAATGTTTCACGGATTGATTAAGCCCATGTTGCTTTTCATTTTCGCACCCCCAAAACTGTACTCTTGGATCAGGCCTCACACTCCATGGAATTCCTCACCGCACCCCTACACTACTGAGGAAAGGAAGTCTTTGGGCCTGAAAGCATAAAGCCTGCCCCATGGAAGTACTAGTTCACACCGCAACTATGCTCTACACCCCCTGTGACTATTTTTTGATTCGCTTAAGCACACGTGGCCCAACTGCTTGTTTGGTTTTGGTTAGTAAAAGTGAAATGTTATTTTAATTTGATATTAGAATGAGATTTTATCTTTAGTGTAGTTTAGTTAATTTTGAACTTAGATTAGCTTGAATTTTCAATTAGAACTTGACTTTAATTGGTTCTACATGGTTTGATAATTGTTTAGTTGTGGACTAATTGCCGATTAATTTTGATTAATTTTGTTTAGTAACTAATTTTGTTTGGATTTATTGACCAATTAGATTAGATTTTACTAATGACTTTGCTTAATCGCACTAATTGTTTTTTTTTGCTTAATTGCTTTAATCGGTTTTTGGCTTAATTGGCCACTAATAGTTCACTAATCATTTTAGACTTAATTGTTCATTAATTGATATTGCTTAATCATATCCTAATTGTTTTTGAGCCTAATTGGTTCATTAATTGTTTTTGCCTTGATGGTCCACTAACTAGTTTTAGAATTAGAACTTTGAACTAATTGACATTGACATAGTTTGAATTGATTTTGTTCTTACATTGACTTTACTTAGATTTTTATGATAACATTGACTAATCATTTTAATAGTTTCATTTGGTAACTTTGTTAATAGTCTTTAATATGTTTTGCATAGATTTTTGACTAATTGTTGGTTACATTTAGTATTGATTTCAATTACTTCTTATTGATCTTTCCATTTGAATTTTGACTAACCTTTGAGTTTGTTTTGTAGTGTTTTACACTTGATTAGTAAAATGTAGAAGTTGCTGCCACATACACAGCTGCTGTGTACAAAGTGTGCTGTAAAATGTTACTATTCTGCCTGATTGTATACACACCTGTCTTGTTATGGAAATAGTAGCTGTTATAGGCTGTTTTTACTTGTTGCTGGTTTTTACAGCTATGCAGGTGCTGGAGCGATGTTGTTGCTGCTGTTTATGGCTCATTGCCTTGTTTTGTCTTAAGGACTTAAATTTGTTTTACCTTAGCCATTGGGGGATGTTTATAAGATATGTGCACACTTTTAACATGAGTTCAATTCTGGTTTTGGTTTACTTTCATGTCTTTTGCCTATACTTGTAACTCTTAGGTGATTTCTTTTGTTGGTTTACCTTTAACTTCAAAGTAGATTAGTCTTGTAGCATAGTTGTAACTTGACTTGTAATTTCATAATCCTTTTAGGGCTTTCACTTTGACTAGTGTGACTCAAATGTACATAGCCGTTAGACTTAGGTTTCATGTTGTACATACACTCTCTTATTATTACTAATGTCTTTGGTTCACATGTGCAAGGTACATAAAGGACACATTCCAAAGGTGGTTTAACCATTTCATTTTGTAGATAAAAGCTTGTTTTAAACTTGGTTTTCCATTTGTTTATAGGTGCTTTCGTGACTTGCTTTCGTTGCGCTTTCGTTGCTTTGCTACGGATTCATATCCGTTTGGTAGGACTTCTTATTTCTTCACTTCTCTTTAATGCTTTCGAATGTCATGAGAAGTAGGAATAGACGATGCCATGATAAGTAGGATTGTATGGAAAGCCCTCAAGTAAGGCCATGATTGTGCTTGTTTGATATTGTGCTGAAGACCTCTAAAGAGGCATCCCGTTCCTCATATCCCTTGTAAGATCTCAAAGGAGGCAATTGATGGAAGGTAGGGTTCGCAATCGACCCCCGTTATTCTAGTTGAGTCGTTCTTAGCTCTCATTACATGATTGAAGCTTTGAACATCACCTGCTCCTGTTATCGAGTCGGTCAAGTGGAATATAGGGTTCGTAACTAACCCCCACACTTTGTCTTTAGCTCGCATTGACCAATGCTGATGCTTATGTGATCTGATTCACATCTCCCCCTTTCTTATTCTGCTCTCCATGGTTCTCGATACCATTGGGTGAGTACCATTATTCCTCACAGCTAGCTTATTTGCCTCGGTTGATATGATCCCTTGGCTAAAGCTCCCCTTTTTCTTTTATTATGTGATACTATTGCTGACTGACATCGTTTACTCTTTCGTTGCTTTTAGTTCATTTTGTGATTAATTTATCCTATGCTTACTTGTCTGATGACATGATCCCTTAGGATTCCTCGCTCCACTTAATTTTTGATTAAGTCTTAGGTAGGAGAGACATTCGGATAGCAATCCATGCCTGACAACATTAGGTAGACTTCCCTTGATCCTGACCTTAGGACCATCATTGTATGATAACATTAGGACCTAGTTTCCCCTTAGCATTTTTCTTTCAAACCTTGAGTCTCTCTTTCTCATCTCAAAACTAAAGTAAAAAACACTTAATGATGGCATAACATGTATTGAACTTAAACCTAAAGTATGGGAAATGGAAGGAGGAGGGTTTCTCTCCACTTTCCTAGAGAGTTTAGCATACGGCCTGTTAGGACGACCATGAGATGCATTCGATCTTATACGATAGACTTGAATGCAATATGTGTTATTAACACAAAGATAATCAAAACACTTCTTTCTTAAAAGACAAAAAACAAACAAACAATAACGTATTTCCTTCGGGAATTCTCTTCTCATCTCACTCACTCTCGACGAACGAACGTGCTTCTCCTCGTTCTCTCGCAAGACGGTAACGCCTAAGTCTCCATACAACGAGCTGCAACACCTGAGCTAGAACGTTGGCTGTTCCATTAAAAAACACAAACAATTTTCCCTTAGCTGAGGGGAACTACGTCGCTATGATTCTCATGCTCCCGATGAGATACGTAGGCAGTGGGGTAGGGCCCATACGAGCACTTCTTTTATTTTCCCTACATTTGTTTCTCTTTCTCTCTCCTTCCCTTTTCCTGTCCTCTAGCTAGCAGTTCCTTTTCCAGTATCCTTTCCTTTCACCCTTTGATTGAAGCAGCAAGCGTGGATCCCATCGGGTACGATGGACGCGAGGGGGTGCTAATACCTTCCTCTCGCGTAACCGACTCCCGGACCCAGTTCTCTTAGTCGCAAGACCATGCTCTTTCTTTCTCTCAGGTTTATGCAGTGTTTCCTTTTCCTCTCTTGGGATAAATACACATTGTTGGCGGCTTTGTTTCGGTGCCACTTTCGCGTTTGTACTAGTGTCATACCCCAAATTTTGACCACTAAGATTTCCCATCATTGTGTAAATCATCATCATAATATGGATGAACCATCATGCCTCATCAAATGCCTCAAGGGTTGTTGAGCATTCACTACAATCAAAATTAGGGTTTCAAGCCCTCTCAGAGTGCTTAGACAAAGGATCAATCAAGGAATGACTTGATCTTCAACTTGTCTAAACCTCTCAAACATACACAAAGGATCAAAGAGGACTCCCACTTCAAGGATTAAGCACAAGGTTGCTCCCTTCTAGGTGGATCAAGTCTCAAGATCGACAGTGTCACCAAATTAGGGTTTTGGTCGACCAAGGCCTCCAGATGGAAAAATTCCTCTGGGCACAAGCCAAAGATCCAAAACATAACCTAATATACTCCATGGACCCTCATGGACCCAACCATCAAGTCAATTTTGCCTCAGGGGATGCATTCACTAAAAATCAGGAATTAGGGTTTCTTGACCTAATTCACCCCTAAGTTGACTTTTAGGGAAAATCATGAGCCAAGACCTCAAGACATGATTTGAGGGTCTTTAATATACCATATTGATCCATTTGGAACAATGGATTAATCCAAGAAGCTTGAGAAACAAGTCTCAATTTCATCTGTACCACAATTAGGGTTTCGCGGGAAAAGTCAACTGTAACTTTGACTTTTGACCAGGACATGCTCCCAAACCCTAGGACATGACTCAATATACCCCATGACACCCACGGAACATGTCCATAAAGTTTGATTTAGGTCAAGGACATGATTTCCTAAGGAATTGCACAGTTTGGAATTCATCTGATGAAAAGTCAACTGTGCACAAAAGTCAACTTTGACTTTTTGAGATTTTTCCCCAAAATGGATTTTTAACCCTAAAATGATGTTAATGCATGATTTGAATCATCATTCATCAAGAAAAGTCAAGAAAAGTTGGATAACTTGTAAAAGGGGTAACCATAAAAACTTAGAAAATTTTCTAAGTTAAAAATAAAGTGGCAAGGGTACCAACTTTGAAGGATCATAACTCCTAAACCACAAAGCCATTTTTTCTCATCCAAAGATGTATTTGTAGCCCTCATTACCCTCTACAAAAACTTCAACTAGACCTAAGTCCAATTCATTAAGGATTATGAGTTATGGAGTGATCAAAATGGCTGAAAAATGAAAATGTCACTTTTTCCAACACTTAGTGAAATTTTCACTAAGTCCAAATCTGTCTTCATTTTTTTTCAAATGTAGGGGGATTTTTCACTTGGATTCAAAAGAGATCAAAACCAAACATGTTCAAACAGTTGTTGTATCATGTAAGGGCTTTCCAAAATGGCCAAGAACATTGCCAAACTCCATTTGGGCTATGAGTTATGACATTGGCAAGTTGCCTTGCTGAAATCTGCCAAGGCAAGGCAGAATTTGCATTTTTGGTCGATTTTCCAAAATCAGACAAATCCAAATGCTCCTATCCACTTGGACACCTCAAGGGATTGAATCTAAAGGGGACAATCACTGAGCCAAGCCTCCAAAGTCTTTGGAACAAGAAATAACATGTTGAACCTAGGATGGCCAAAATAGGGACAAGACTTCAATTTTGGAATAAGGAATTCAATGGAAGCATCAAGGTGGCATGGACTGAGCCATTCTCAATTGAATTCAGTCAAGACTTATCCAAGACCAAGGGAACCACAGCTCTGTGCCCTAACCTCTAGTCAATGGCTAGAGAAGACTTGGATTTCCATTGGACAACATTGGCCAAACCACTGCTGCAGTTGCCATTCACTGTGGATCCCAAAACAAACTTGCTCTACTATAAATAGAGGTCATTTGTGCTCAGTTTGAGTACACCAAAGCCATCAAACACATGCTTTCCTCAAAATTTCTTCTTTCACCTCAAATTTGCCTTCCAAAGCAAGTAATTCTAAGTTTTTGAGTTAGAGAGCAATTCCATCACAATCAATCACACACACACCTCATATATATCATATGTAAGCTATGCAAACTAACACAAGTGACCTGTAATCACAAAATCACAAAGTCACCTCTCAAAACCTCAAAATAGGCCTTTTGGTGCATTTTTCAAGCCATGTCTTGATTCAGTCACTTTCCAAACCAGATGAAACCTCAAACACACTCAAAATATCATCCTTGAACTGTCCCAAATGGTTCCCAACATCTGGAACACCATTTGAGGAAGTTGCTATTTTGGTCACTTTTAACCCCTTTTGCAAGAAAAGGACTGTTTGTGTTTTTGCAGGTACCAGTCAATTCCAATCATCCTAAAAGCATCCTAGGGATCATTTGAGGTGGTTCAAAGCATAAAACCATATCTGGAGCAAGAGGTTTGGCAGATTGCAGAGAAAACTCCAAAATCCCAAAGAAGGGTAAGCCTCTCAACTTGCCCTCACCAAAACATGTGTGCATTTGAAGTCCACTGAGTATGCATCTCTTATACATGTCATATGTGTTGTGTTTGTGCCAATTGATCATGTAATTCATGCCTGTATCAAAGTGTAGCATAGAAAATGCAATTATAGGCCATTTTCAAAACCACTATCGGGTTTTGAGGAGGGAGTGCGATCTGAAAAAACCACCACCACCAATGGATTCCTTGTGAAATTCTGGCCCAGATACATATAAATTTTGTCTCCAACCATTAAGAATTGAGAAAGTTATGACCTTCACGTTTTTTAGCCAAAACTTGCCTTGGGCAAGCCAAAACCAAGACATGACTTGTATATTTGTTGTTTTGTTTCAAGCAATGGATGTATCACCACCCCAGTGGTAAGGCGCGCGCCTTGTATGCTTAAGGTCATGGGTTCAAACCCCACCCATGCCATTTTGTGATTTTTCACATTTTTGCTATTTTTCCAACTATTTTCATGTTTTGTTAATTATTTGGGAAATTAATAACTCTTTCAATTTTAATTATTTTTTATTGGTTCTTTTTGCAAAAAATCACAAAAATGTTGAAATATTTTATTCCACAAAAAAATTAAGTTTATATTATTTATTTAATATAATTAGTATTTTTGTGAATAAATTCACTTTTATTTGTTTTAAAACATTTTGAAATGAATATTCATCTTGAAAAATCAAGACCAAATGAGTTTTAATATCTCTTGTGATTTATACCTCATTTTTCAAACCTTAAACAAAAATCACAAGTAGTTTATTCAAACCTATTTGGTATTTTTCATTTGATTTTCTTTAAATATTAACTTTTAAAGAATAAAATTAGGGTTTCTTTGATTTTCACTCCAACAAATCATTGTCAAACACTTATGGGCCTCTATTCGAGTGTAAGACCCAACCCACTTGTACAGAAACATTTTGAGCCTCATTCGTTGTATAAGTCCCCCTGTACATTTTTCAAACAAACGGCGCGATCGTCGCCTTTTGAAAAATAACCTTTTAGGTCTCTCCTTGAGCTATAAGACCCATTCAAAACTTTTGGGCCTCTATTAGAGTATAAGACCCAATCCCCTTTTAACCAAAACATTTTGGGCCTCACTTATTGTATAAGTCCCTCTGCGTTAAAAGAAAATCTCGGCGCGATCGCCATTTTTAACGAAAAATCAATTGGGCCTACCCTCGTGTTATAAGCCCCACTCTTTTCCTTTAAACTTTTTCTGGGCCTCTTGAGAGAGTGTAAGACCCATTCCTTTATACAGAAAACTTTTTGGGCCTCAGTCACTTGTATAAGTCCCTCTGTACAAATTCAAACAGTGCGCTCACTGATAAAACCCTGGGCCTCTTCTTGAGTTGTAAGCCCCAAATCTTTCTCTTTCAAAGCACTTTCTCCTTTGATTTTGAATATACTGTTGTTTTCAATCTTTCTTTGTTAAACAACTAATCAAACAACATGGAAGCTCTACAACCGAGTAAGTGGTTATTGCTTTCATTTACTGCTTTCATATACATATAACTGTATTATGGGGCTGTTTCACTGTAAGTCTTCTTTCATAAACTCATATCAACTGTGTAATAATAGTATAGATATTTAGAGTTTCCCCGGCAACTACGTCTAGCATTAAGCCCGTTGATCACTCTTAGAAATAGTCTAAACTAGATCCCCGTAGGATTACCAGACATAGTCTTCCCTCCTCTAGGGGTTAAACAATATGGAGATATGAAAGGTAGCATTCCCTGTGAACCCTTTCATGGACTGTCACTCATAGAAGTTGTCAAAGAAACTCTATTCCCCAGGGATGATCTCTTCTCCGTGAATTGCATCTCTTGAGTTTCTTCCAAATTCTCGAACTTTCCTAACTTTGATCTATTCTCGGTGAATAGCATTGCCTTGAATTTCTCGGGGTTTGGGGACCCATCGGCTTCTTAAAAGCATTTCTCAAGAAACTCTATTCCCCAGAGATGATCTCTTCTCCGTGAATTGCATCTCTTGAGTTTCTTCCAAATTCTCGAACTTTCCTGACTTGATCTATTCCTTGTGAATAGCTTGCCTTGAATTTCTCGGGGTTTGGGGACCCATCGGCTTCTTAAAAGCAACCGGCCTCCTCTTGGGCATCGTACAAGGACCCACAGGCTTCCTAAAAGCAACCTAGCCTCCTCTTGGGCTTAGTACAAAGACCCTACGACTTCTTAAAAGTATTCACAGCCTCCTCTTAGGCTTCGTATAATGATATCTTCCTCCGAGAATGATAGCCTCCTCTTGGGCTTAGTACAAGGACCTCTCGGCTTCTTAAAAGTTTCAGCCTCCTCTTGGGCTTCGTACAAATTGTCCCGACGACCTCCTAGAGGTATAGGAACAGAACTTAATCATCTTCATAGAACAGTCCTTTCATAGAGTCTACTACTGTTTTGCAAAGCATAGTACAAAAGATGAAACTCTAGACTTGGACAGTCTAATCTCCTTGAGTCTCAAAGACATTCTCAAGTGACCCCTTCGTTAAATAGGAAGGAAACCCGTAGACTCGGACAGTCTCAATACCCTTTGGATTTCCCGTTTCCTCAAAGAAAAGGAAATATCCCTGATCCTCAAATCAAATCCTTGAGTACAGTGTTGCTAATATAAGAACTGATTTTCTCTTTTAAAATCAGTATATTAGATTTGTCACTCAACTGAAATAGTTACAATAGCCTCCTCTTGGGCTTTGTACAATGATTCTCCCCAATGGAGTCAAACAATGTTTAGCCTCTCTCTCGGGCTTTGAACGAGACACATAAGAGACTCCCTTGTTGAGTCAATCACCCTTTTCGCCTCCATCTTGGGCTTTATACGAGATACAAAAAGGTTCTTATTTAGCCAAATAAAATTTTAGCCTCTCTCTCGGGCTTCGTACGAGACACAAAAACACTCTCTTGTTGAGTCAGTTAGCCTCTATCTCGGGCTTTATACGAGATACCAAAAGACTCCATCGTTGAGTCAAAAACATTTTAGCCTCTCCCTCGGGCTTTGTATGAGACACATACTAGCCTCCTCTTAGGCTTTGTATAAGAAAACCACTGGTTGATCCAATCGACCTTTTAGCATCAAAGCTGTGCCTCGTTCACAGTACACAAACATCAACAACTCCTTCCCCTTCATCTAATTACTGTAAGCGGCATGCCTCTGGATCATATACATCCATGCCACTGTCCCTCTTTTAGCATGAGAAATTCCTAAGGAAAGATAGCATTGCTCTACACTGAGTTAAAGTCTTCTCCTTCAGGTTAAAATCCCCTATAAAGGAAATTATGGCATTGTCGGATTCACAAATCCCAGTTAAAGTAATTCTCCTTTGTAAACAGTTGTGACATACAACCCCCTCTTTAGAGATGACAAATTCTCTCTAAATTTGAGACCTTTCAGCTTCACATCTTGGGCTTTGAACAAGATACAAATAGACTTTTCAGCTTCACATCTTGGGCCTTGATCAAGATACAAACTACCTTTCGCTTCACGTCTTGGGCTTTGAACAAGACACCAAAACACCCATTTCCTCCCATAGAATAGGAGGAACTACGAACACTCTGATTTCCCTGTTTCGGTAAACGGGAATACGTAGGCATAAGATTGAAAGAAAAATCTTAGCGAGCGCAATCAACAAAAAACCAAATCCCATACTCTCACATATCTATCAAAAAGCATCAGTCCTAACATCCTAATCCTTATTCCCTGCTAGAAACCTGTCATTCTGTCAAAATAACACAAGAAAGGCCCCACCACATTGATAGCATCCGTAACCTAACAGACCGTTGTTTAAACTCAGTATGCAAAGCAGGGTTAATTGGAGACATCTATTTCCCTTCCTTCATCAGCTCACAATAGGATAAAAAATGAATCGACCTGTAGTTAAATCTCAACCGCAGAGAGTGACCAGCGCTTAAGAACCGCGTCCAAAATCGCTCGCTACAGAAAAGTGGCGCCCACCGTGGGGCCTTTCAAAGTTAGATCTAGGCATGGTCTTCCTTCTCTTCACTTGTGTGAAAACCACAGATTGGGGCTTCCGTCGGGGAACCCAATTTCTGTCAGGAACTTAGGATTCATAGCTTTAAAGGTCTAGGATGTTTAGGACAAATATATATACTGCTTTTCCTACTTTCTATACGTGTTTATTTTTCTGCTAATGGGAATGCGGGTGATGCCGTATGTGGAAAGATTGAGTATACACTTAAGATAAGTGATGGCGACGAGGTCGACCATCAACCTCAGTGGAGGCTGACCAATGCAACCCATTCTCTCACCTAGACAATGGGCCGATTATTAAGTCTGAGACGCTGAGGAGCCAAACCCTTTCGTAGTGCGGAAACTATCGGGAATAGTTGTTACGCGATACTACCCTCATTTGAGGCTGGTGATCTATTCTCGGTGAATGGCACTTACTCTAAGATTTCTCTACAACTCGCTGGCGATCTGCTTGTTGTTTTGTTTTCCTGGGAGGAGCTGATGATAATGAGTACAGGTACAAAAATCACCCTAGTATAAACCTTTGGGGATGGGTAGAGCCTTGACTTCATGACAACGACCCTTTGACCCCATATTTTTTCTATGTTTTTGTGTGCTGCATTCATGCATTCATTTAAAAAACATTAAAACATTCAAAAAAGTTCTCTTCTAGTCTCTCTGTTTTTCAAATTAAACTAAGACTGTGATTACAAGTATCAGAGAAGAGGATTACGCTAATGGATTTCGGTAGAAGGAGAACTCATCAGTACACCTTCAAGGTTCCAAAACTAGGGAATTTAAGAGGTTTGGCGAGGATGATCACAAACCAAGAGGCTTTCAGAGCCAAGCACGGGGGCCTGTTACCACTGTTAAGAGTCCATGTGATTGAGGGAATCATGGATGCGCTCATTCAGTTTTACAATCCGGTTTATCACTGTTTCACATTCCCGGATTACCAGCTAGCACCAACTCTGGAGGAGTATTCTCATCTGATCGATCTACACATTACAGATCGAGCTCCATTTTCTGGACTGGAAGAAATTCCAAAGAATCAGACCATTGCAAGAGCAATTCATTTGGACGAGTCTGAGGTCAGGACTCACATAACTACTAAGGGTGGCATCCAAGGTTTGCCAGCCCAGTTCTTGACGAAGAAGGCTCTGTACTTCGCTAGTATAGGAAACATGACTGCTTTTGAAAGCATCTTTGTCTTGCTCACCTACGGGTTATTTTTGTTTCCCAACATCAATAACTTCGTCGATATTAACTCCATTAAGGTTTTTCTGATTGGAAACCCTGTGCCGACTTTGCTCGCAAATGCGTATCATTCTGTACACTTGGGGAATTTGTACATCGGAGGGGAGATCACATGCTATGTACCTCTGCTTTATAAATGGTTTATCTCCCACTTGCCCAAGTCTGCTGCTTTTTGGGATTGCAAGAGTGTCTTATGTTGGTCGCAGAAGATCATGTCCCTCACCAACTCTGATATAGATTGGTACAATAGGATTTATGATGGAATCAGGATCATTGACCGTTGTGGAAACTTCCCCAACGTACCCCTTATAGGAACTAAGGGAGGAATCAACTACCATCCAGTTCTCATTCGTCGTCAATTTGGATACCCGATGAGACACATCCCATGGGGTGTTCATCTGGAAGGTCTTTTCTTCAAGGAAGGAGAAAGTGACAGAGCACTAAAGATGGAAATAGTGCACGCTTGGAAACACGTTCATAAGAAAGGATGAGAGTCTCTAGGAAAACCGAATTGTGTCTCGGTGGAGCCTTATCTCCATTGGGTACAAACTAGAGCTCTTAAGCTAAAGATGCCTTATCCTCGTTACGGAATTCTTCTGCCGAGGGAATCTGTCCTGTACTTCATGATAGAAACTGAAAAGCTTCAGGTTACTCTCAACAAAGTTCAAAGGGAGAGAAAGTATTGGAAGAACAAGTATCGCACCCTCGATATAGAGTGCATAAAAATACAACAATTACTGAAAGAGAAGGATGCTCTGATTAAAATTTTGGAGCAACATGCTGTAGAGAATCAAGATGATCAAAGGGATTTGCTCACTCCTTTCGCCTGGCAAAGGAATGATAACCCGAAAATGGCTCAAGAGCCCCGGTCAAAGAAAAGAAAGATACCAGAATCAGCACCCGATTTCTCTTCAGAGAGGACCCGGGACCCATTAGCTTAGGTTTCTGTTTCTGCACTTTGTAATCTACTGTATTTCCGTTTCTGTAGTCCTTTGAATTCAATAAAAAGGGGTTTCCCCACTGTTTAATATTTGCAATCTAATTGTCGAAGTTTATTTTGATTAAACCAAAAAAACAATTAATATAATCATTGCATTCATCATTCTCACATCGCGTATTCTTCTTCCCTGCGAATCTCACGTTTGTGTGTCGGTTCTAGAGTTAAACTGTCTCATTCGTACAATACTCGGGCCAATCGTCAGAAAAATATGGATGATCTTGAGGAAGAAAACAGAGAGTTGAAAGAAGAGATTGACACTCTGAGAGAGGATATGAGAAAGCTTTGTAACGACATGCAAGCCATGGCAGAAGCTCAGCTACAAAGAACTGTGATCTCCGAGATTACCTCAACGCCCATAGTGGAGAAGTATGATCCTAGGTATTAGATACCGAAAGATCGTCCTTGGGGCATGCCTGTTAACTATATCCCGGAAGGATATGTTCCGCCGATCACTGAAGATCAGGGAATCACAACAGAAGCCATTGGGCCTGAAGGTTACGAAGTTCGGGAAAGCGAAGATGCCAGGGGCATACTGAAGACTCCTGAAGGTTACAAACTTCAGGAAACACCAAGATTTACTACCGTAGTCACGGTACCACCACCTGTGGTGCACACTATCCCGGAAGGACAGATTCAGCCAATACCCGCTGGTAAAAAGGAAACTTTGTTTGACAGAATGGATGAATTCCAGGAGCAGTTCCTGGAAATGCAGAAGGAGCTGCAAGCCATTCGCGGTCAAGATTTATTTGGAAAGGACGCCGCAGACCTCTGCTTGGTCCCCAATGTGAAAGTCCCGCACAAGTTCCAAGTGCCCGACTTTGAAAAGTACAAGGGTAACTCTTGCCCTCAGAGCCATCTGGTGATGTACGCTCGGCGGATGTCAACTCAGACGGAGAATTAGGACCTGCTGATTCACTACTTCCAGGATAGTTTAATCGGTGCCGCACTCAAATGATACATGGGTTTAAACCGTGCTACGATTAGCACATTCAGGGATCTTGGTACTGCCTTCGTCCAACAATACAAATACAATTTGGACATGGTACCCGACAGAGATCAACTCAGATCGATGTCGGAAAAGGACAAGGAAACCTTTAAGGAGTATGCTCAAAGGTGGCATGAAATTGCCGCTCAAATTTGTCCTCCTCTTGAGGAAAAAGAGATGACAAAGATCTTCTTAAAGACCTTAAGCTCATTTTACTATGACCGAATGGTTGCCAGTGCACCCAGTGATTTCACCGAAATGGTCGGCATGGGTGTACGTCTTGAGGAAGCCTTCCGAGAAGGACGTTTGGTAAAAGACACTGGATTGACGAGCGGTACTAAAAAATATGGTAGTGCTCTCCCTAAGAAAAAAGAGCAAGATATTGGGAATGTCTCTCTCGGAAAGTAAAGGCGTCGTTATCAACCGGTAGCAGCTGTGACTCCTGCTATCAGCCCTGCGCCTATTCCTACATATCAACCTCAGGTTGCGCAGAGCCAACCTGATCAGCAAAGGACACAATAGCCTCTTCAGCAGGCTCGTCCTCCATATAACAACAACCGTACAACACGACCATCAGGGTTTGATCCTATACCCATGTTGTACGCAGAACTATTTCCGTTACTACTGGCTAAGGGGTACATCCAGACTAAGTCTCCTCTTACAGTACCGAAAAATCCGCCTTTTTGGTTTAAGGTGGATCAAACATGCCCTTATCATCAAGGAGGTTCGGGGCATAACATAGAGACTTACCTCAATTTCAAGTCCGACGTGCAAAAGCTTGTTAGGAGCGGGCTCTTATCTTTCAAGGATACGAATCCTAATGTTCTTACGAACCCGCTGCCTCAACATGAGAAGGCTGCAGTCAATTTGATAGAAGGAGAGACTAACAATGTCTATCAAATTCACGATGTACTCTTGTTAAAGACCAATCTGGTTAAGATGCATTGTAGACAGAGTGGATATGGCCATGTGCCACCTCATAATTATCACCAGTGTGATATCTGCTCTAAAGACAACCAAGGATGTTTTGTAGTGCAAGCAGCTCTACAGGAACAAATGGATCTCGGATGGATCCAAGA
Source organism: Lathyrus tuberosus (assembly GCA_022829125.1). NCBI lineage: Eukaryota > Viridiplantae > Streptophyta > Magnoliopsida > Fabales > Fabaceae > Lathyrus > Lathyrus tuberosus. The sequence goes on along the minus strand of JALAZF010000024.1, from coordinate 13,580,976 downwards.
GCACCAAGTTCGTGGAGTTAACATGGTCTATACGAACTCCAACGTCATTCAGAACCATGACATCTGTGCAATGAATGTCAACTTGGTGGAGATGCACTCAAGGCAAAGCCAGTATCATAATCTGCCACCGCACGATTACAGTTCCTGTCTGACTTGCTCGGTAAACAAACAGAGATGCTCTTTCATACAAGAGGCCCTCCAGCGTCAGATGGATCTTGGATGGATCCAAGACTACCATGATAGGAATCCCTATCAGATCAACATGGTTCAGATCTTCGACATTCGCGTGATGAATACCAACCTGGTAGAGTTACATGCTGAGCAGGTCCAACTCGAATTCTTAATATCACATGACTATCAAAGCTGTAAAGCAGGTTGCGAAAACAATTGAGGTTGTACCCTTGTCCAGGAGGCACTTCAGCACTTGTTAAATCACTGGTGGATGCTAATCTACATGGATGAAGATACTCAGCAGATTAGTATCAGTAACAGGAATCTTACTCGACGTCAGAGTCAGGATGTCCGATCAATGGAAGGTAACCTAGTGAGGTTACATTGTATTCAAAGTGGGCGTGGCCAGGTGCCACCACACAACTATGACCGTTGTAGTGTCTGTTCGGAAACTAACCAAGGGTGTTACCTTGTGCGAGCAGCTCTTCAGGGTCAGGTGGATCGTGGAGAGATTCGTCCATATCCGGGTTCTGGACGCATCAACTGGACGCCGAACTACCTTGCTGATCAAGTTGAGGATGTTGTCACCATCTCTGGTCATCATAAGACCAGGGATGTTTTTGCCATTATCCCTCTACTTGACGAATCTAGAGCTCCCACTCGGGAACAAATCGAGATTACTTATGATGGTCAGAAAAACCAGAAGGTTCCCATAGTCATCTATCTGCCAGGACCACTACCGTATGAATCAACTAAGGCTATCCCTTACGAATACGGTGCAACGATAATTGAAAATGGAAAGGAAATTCCATTACCCTCCGTCGTGAATATTGCAGACATCAGTCGTGTAACACAGAGTGGTAGAATCTTCAACCGAGGAGTTGGAGAACCTAACAAGGAAAAGGAACTTCAGACAGAAGCTCCCGATCCATTAGTCGGTCAATCCAGTAATCCTGACCTTTCGAAAAATAATGATGAGATGCTGGAGCTCATCCAAAGGAGTGAATATAACATTGTGAATCAGCTGTTACAGACTCCTTCAAAGATCTCGGTATTATCACTGTTACTCAGTTCAGAAGCGCACAGGGAGGCTCTACAGAAAGTCTTGGAGCAAGCCTTTGTGGAACAGGATGTAACAATCAGACAGTTCGATAGTATTGTCTCTAACATCAATTCCTGCAATAATTTAGGATTTAGTGATAAGGAATTACCCGAAGAGGGTCGCCGTCATAACATGGCGCTCAACATTACAATTAACTGCCAGGACGATGCTTTAGCCAGCGTACTGGTAGACACAGGGTCAGCCCTGAATGTTATGCCGAAGTCCACTTTGATGCAATTATCATTCAAAGGTCCTCCGATGAGAATCAACGAGGTCGTCGTCAAGGCGTTCGACGGATCCAGAAAAACAGTTATCAGCGAAGTTAATCTTCCCATAACTATCGGTCCTCACACTTTCCAAGTCATTTTCCAGGTCATGGACATCCGGGAAACATACAGTTGTTTATTAGGAAGACCTTGGATATACCAGGCTGGAGCGGTCGCTTCGACCCTCCACCAAAAGCTAAAGTTCATCAAGAACGATCAACTTATCACGGTTTGTGGGGAACAAGCCTTGCTTGTGAGTAACTTGTCATCATCTACTGGAATAGAACCCGAGGAGGTTATTGGAACACAGTTCCAAGCACTGTCAGTGAGCAAAGACAATCAGTTCAAATGAGGAACCTCGATTTCCTCATACAAAGATGCTATCAAAGCGGTCGAGAGTACCGATACAAATGGATGGGGACAACTTGTCATTCCTATTGACAATAAAACAAAGAAGGGTCTTGGTTTTTCTGCGACCTGTACCCAGACAGCTGCCAACGATGAAAGTCTTCATCCCATTTAGAACTTCTTCCACAGTGGAGGTTTTCTTCACCCAGTCCCTCAAGCAGTCCATGCTATCAATGAGGAAGATTCCTCTGACACAGAGGAAGAGTGGAAGTCCTATCTTAACAAGGACGGTTATATGTCTCAGGACGAAATGCAAACTCCTTTTTGCTTTCCTACAGAGAGTCCAAGATTTATACCAAGATCAGACGTCGAAATGATATACGGGGATTGTGATCCGGAAGGATGCCGTGCTCCGCTAAATTCATTAGAGGAAGACACTCTGATGAAAGACAATTTTGACTACACCTACTATGGCCCAATGGATGGTCTACCAATGTGGCAACCTTATCCAAGAGACTTGGGGCAAGGGAGTCAGCCGAACAATGAAAATCAGCTGACCGTCATTGAATAGAATACCTGTGTCCCCACTATATCATGGGATCAACACTCAGGTCATTCAGAAACTACTCAACATGACGATGAATTTGCAACGTTTTTGCCAGACTAGAATTCATCAACTATGCTTTTCCCGAGGTCAGTGTCATCGAGAGGGATGACTCCTCCAGTTCGAAAGAAGTGTGGGACACCTTGGGATAACCAAGTGGAAAATACGACTAATGGTCAAGTACACCGCTCCCAAAAGCTCTCGTATAAGGTTCGAAGATATCCAGCCAACTGGATGGGGAGATGTGCCTGAAAGTACGAGTGCTATGCAAAATGCAACAGAGGAATTCTCCTACGACAATTCTGTCTGGGAGACACATTCCAATGATCCTGCTCCACCAGAAATCAGCGTCATTTCTGAGGACAAATCAAGGAAGGTGCCAGACTTTGTGATTCACCGAGGAGTTCACCGCCAATGGGTTGCCGTCGAGGTTCCGAAGGTCGTGCATCAGTCAAAGTAATTGCCGTCTTTAACCTTTCACCCTGCCCAGGTGAAACGGATGTTTTGATAGGGCTCGCTTTCTGTAAATTTCCCTCTTCGCTTCGCCCAAAGCGACAGAGTTTTATTTTATAGGGCTGTAGTTTCAAGATTCGACTTGTTCATTAATAAAATAACGTCGTTCTGTAATTTTCAAATTAATTGCTATTTTCTCTTTTCGCTTTTTCAGAAAATGGTAATCCTAAAAAACATGTAAAAATAAAAACAAGCAGTAAAATAAAAACACTGCACATACTTGCATTTTCTCTATCTCTTCTAAAACACGAATCATCACGTCATGCAGATTGCTTGTTTTAAACCCCGTTGAAACATACGATCCGATGCCTTCTCACAACTTTGAGTTCCCGGTATTCGAGGCTGAAGAAGAAAATGACGACCAAATTCTAGAAGAGATCTATCGACTACTCAGACAAGAGGAAAGGTCCATTGAACCTCACAAAGAACCGTTGGAAACGGTAAACTTGGGTTCAGAGCAAGAGAGAAAAGAAATCAGGATTGGGGCACTGCTCAGTCCAACTGCCAGAGAGGGTTTGATAAAGCTTCTCAAAGAATTCCCCGATGTATTCGCTTGGTCCTATCAGGATATGCCAGGGTTGGATACCAGCATCGTGGAACATCACTTACCGTTAAGATCGGAATATCCGCCAGTAAAATAGAGGTTGAGACGGACTCACCCGGACATGGCCATCAAAATCAAAGAGGAGGTACAAAAGCAGATCGACGCGGGTTTCCTCGCTACATTTGAATATCCTCAATGGTTAGCCAACATCGTACCCGTCCCCAAAAAGGACGGAAAGGTCAGAATGTGTGTTGATTACAGAGATCTGAACAAGGCAAGTACAAAGGACGACTTTCCTTTACCACACATTGACATGTTGGTAGACAGTACAACAAAGTTCAAAGTATTCTCCTTCATGGATGGATTCTCGGGCTATAATCAAATCAAAATGGAGCCTAAAGACATGGAGAAAACTTCGTTCATTACCCCATGGGGCACCTTTTGCTACAAGGTAATGTCGTTCGGTTTGAAGAACGTCGGGGCAGCCTATCAAAGGGCCATGACTACTCTGTTTCATGACATGATACATAAGGAGATCGAGGTATATGTCGATGATATGATTGCAAAATCAAAAACAGAGAGTGAGCATGTTGAACATCTGTCAAAATTGTTCAAACATTTAAGAAAATTCAAGCTCCGCTTGAATCCCAACAAGTGCACCTTCGGTGTCCGTTCAGGGAAACTATTAGGGATCATCGTCAGCCAGAAAGGGATTGAAGTTGATCCTGACAAGCTCAAGGCCATTCAAGAAATGCCTTCTCCGAAAACTGAAAAACAAGTCAGAGGATTCCTGGGACGTTTGAACTACATCTCCAGATTCATATTCCTCATGACCGCAACCTGTGCGTCGATTTTCAAGTTACTCAAAAAGAACCAGGATGGCGTTTGGTCAGAAGATTGCCAAACCGCCTTCGACAGTATTAAGGAATATCTGTTGAATCCTCCGATTCTATCACCTCCAGTAGAAGGAAGACCACTGATCATTTACCTCAGTCCTAGAGGACTCAATGGGATGTGTACTTGGCCAACAGGACGAAACCAAAAGGAAAGAGTCTGCCATTTAATATTTGAGCAAGAAGTTCACCGACTGCGAGACTTGGTACACTATGCTTGAGAAAACTTGCTGCGCTTTGGCTTGACCAGCCAAACGTCTTCGCCAGTACATGATTCGTCATACTACTTGGTTGGTCTCCGAAATGGATCCAATCAAGTACGTATTTGAAAAACCTGCTCTTACGGGGAGAATTGCCCGTTGGCAGATGCTATTATCAGAATATGACATAGAGTACCATGCTCAGAAAGCCGTTAAGGGAAGTATTTTAGTCGATCATTTGGCTCATCAACCGATTGACGATCAAGAATCAATCGGGTTTGACTTCCCAGACGAAGATGTCATGTATCTAAAAATGAAAGATTGCGACGAACCGCTACCCAGTGAAGGGCCAGAACCAGGTTCCCAATGGGGACTTATCTTTGACGGAGCAGTTAATCATTACGGAAATGGAATTGGGGCAATCATTGTTACCCCTCAGGGTACCCACATTCCTTTCACTGCCAGACTTACATTCAAATGTACGAACAACGAGGCCGAATACGAAGCTTGTATCATGGGTCTCGAAGAAGCGATTGATTTAAGGATAAAAAACTTGGACGTATACGGCGACTCAGCCCTGGTTATCAATCAGATAAAAGGAGATTGGAACACATACCAATCAGGATTGATTCCTTACAAGGACTATGCAAGAAGGTTGTTACCCTTCTTTAACAAAGTTGAGTTTCATCATATCCCTCGTGATGAGAATCACATGGCTGGTGCCTTAGCCACTCTCTCTTCCATGATTAGTGTAGGTCAATGGAATGACATGCCTAAGATCGACATAAGGTACCTTGAACGGCCCGCCTACATCTTCACGATTGAAGCAGTCCTAGACGACAAACCTTGGTATCACGATATCAAATGCTTCCTTCAGAAATAGGAGTACCCACCCGGGGCACTCAGAAAAGACAGGAAAACCCTCAGAAGGTTGGCTGGAAACTTCTTCCTGAGCGGTGACACTTTCTATAAGAGAAATTTTGACATGGTCTTGCTCCGATGCGTAGACAGACCAGAAGCAGACATGCTTATGAAAGAAATTCATGAAGGATCCTTTGGCACTCATGCCAACAGACACACAATGGCGAGATAAATCTTAAGAGCAGGGTATTACTGGTTGACCATGGAATCCGACTGCTACAAGTACATGAGGAGGTGTCACAAGTGTCAGATATACTCCGACAAAATTCATGTACCGCCATCGCATCTCAAAGTTCTTTCTTCCCCGTGGCCTTTTTCCATATGGGGAATCGACATGATTGGCTTGATCGAACCTAAGGCTTTAAATGGACATCGGTTCATCCTGGTAGCCATTGATTACTTCACTAAGTGGGTCGAAGCAGCGTCATTCGCTAATGTAACCCGACAAGTGGTGGTCCGATTTATCAAAAACAATATCATCTGCCGTTGTGGTGTTCCAAGCGAGATCATTACTGATAATGGATCTAACTTAAACAATAAGATGATGAAAGAGTTATGCGCAGAGTTCAAGATCGAACACCATAACTCATCTCCCTACCGACCCAAGATGAACGGAGCGGTAGAAGTGGCTGGCAAGAACATCAAGAAGATCGTTCAAAAGATGGTTGTAACCTATAAAGGCTGGCACGAGATGCTACCCTTTGCTCTTCACGGTTATTGCACATCTGTCCGCACTTCAACAGGGACAACCCCTTTCTCTCTAGTATATGGCATGGAAGCAGTGCTCCCCATAGAAGTAGAGATCCCATCAATCCGAGTACTGATGGAAGCTAAGCTCACCGAAGCTGAATGGTGTCAAAGCCGACACGACGAATTAAACCTGATCGAAGAGAAGCGAATCACGGCACTATGCCACGGTCAGTTGTATCAGCAGAGAATGAAGAAGGCGTTCGACAAAAAGGTCCGACCTCGTTTCTTCAGGAAAGGAGACCTCGTGCTCAAGAAGATACAATCATTTCTCACTGATTCTCGGGGTAAATGGACCCCAAATTATGATGGCCCCTATGTGGTCACGAAAACTTTCTCAGGCGGAGCCTTGAGACTTGCAACCATGGACGAAGAGGAATTTTCCTACCCCACGAATGTTGATGTAGTCAAGAAATACTTCGCCTAAAAAAATGTCTCAGTGGATTGAAAACCCGAAAGGGCGGTCCAGGCAAAAATTAGAGACATGAGAAAAAAATCATCCCGATGGATTGGAAATCTCATAGTACAATCCAGGCAAAAATTAGGGATAATGGCAAGTAACTATGTTCAACAGAGGTAAGTCCCTCAGCAGCAGTTACATCATCCATCGGAGGAAAACTCCAGTCAAGGTCATCTTCGACAGAAGCTCAGGATGCCCCAAATTCAAAGTTGGTAGAAGGATAATGGTCGTTATGTTTCAACGTAGCTCTTTTCCCTGTAAATTACCATTTTCAAGCTTTGTATATACTCTTTGGAATCACGCGTTTGGCTGATCTCCACCTTATCAATAAAATTTGAGCCCTTGTGCTTTTGTTTGTAATTCTTATTTGTTTTAGCTTTACAGAACGACGTTGTTAACATAATTAACGATTCTTGAAATAAAACAAAAATGAATTTACTTGTTAAAACTTTTTCTGCTTTTAAAATAAAGTCGGCAATTTCTTTTTTTGACTGTTGAACATCAAAGGGACATCGGTCGCTTCTCCAGAAGTAAGCGAACTTCAAAGTGCAGAATCAAAGTACTCCGTCTACGCCAGTGCGCCTGAATAAAGGATCAACAGTGTCGGATGCGACTATTCCATCTGACATCTACGACAGAGTTCTTACCTCCTAAGCCCGACCAACGGTAGCTCCCCAACAGGGACTATCTCTCTTAAGCAAGGTGGAATTGCTATCTTGAACCAGCGATATTTCTACACGCCCCGCGATGGCCGAGTATCCAATCTTGTTCACCCGTCAGTCTGTATGTCGCATCAGTTTTATCAGCATAAACATACATACATCATGCATATTGATTTACATTTGCATTCATATAGCATCACTATCACTCTAGTCGGTCTTATCCCCTAGTGATAACAGTCCTCTCAATCGATTCGTCAGTTCTTACCTCGTCAGGAAACGCTGTGTTTCAATAATCTCCCTCCAGTTTATTTCTGGAATGAAGTTGGTCCTTGACCACTTTGATAACTTGAACCTCTGAAACATCAGAGAGCCCTCAGTCAACATCACTATTCGCCATTGAAGATGATATCCTTATTTTCCCGGATTAAGGAAAATCCACAGAGAAATCCTCGTAATCAGAGATTCGGCAGCACGTCAGTTTTGTTCCGAAAAAAACCGCTGATGAAAAGGTCATCGACACCTCAAAATTGGACCCCATCATATGGCATTTCTCCAAGAAGATCCCGAGAAAAGTATGATGTAAGATCCCAAGTGACCGCAGTCTCCCAAGAGACCTGCGTTCCCCCCAGTAGACACAAATGGTGTCTCCAACAGAGAAGTTTATACAACTCTACAACTCAGACGACTGGGTTCCCCAGTAAGTCTAACGTCAAACTTTTTCCCATCAAATGGCATCTCCCCAAGAAAATTCGGCGAGAAGTTTGAGGAGAACCGCTACAAATAGCGTCCCTTGTCAAGAAAGTTTATTGACAAAAGAAACTTAGACCAGTTCCTTAGTAGGAAACCAGGATCGAGGGGAAGTTTATTTCAGAAACTTAGACCAGTTCCTTGGTAGGAAACCAGGATCGAGGGGAAGTTTACATGAGAAACTTAGACCAGTTTCTTGGTAGGAAACCAAGATCGAGGGGAAGTTTACATTAGAAACTAAGACCAGTTCCTTGGTAGGAAACCAGGATCGAGGGGAAGTTTACATCAGAAACTGAGACCAGTTCCTAGGTAGGAAACCAGGATCGAGGGGAAGTTTACATTAGAAACTAAGACCAGTTCCTTGGCTGGAAACCAGGATCGAGGGGAAGTTTACCTTTTCTAAGCATCATTGCTTAGCAAAAGAAGATGAATGCGCAAACTGCCATTCATAGCCATCAAAATTTCGGGTATTCTGATATTTAATCCTCTTGCACCCCGAATGCCCGAATACCTTCGTCATTCACACCTTCGGGTCCAAGAAGATTAAATAGGGGCATCTGTCATACCCCAAATTTTGACCACTAAGATTTCTCATCATTGTTCAAATCATCATCACAATATGGATGAACCATCATGCCTCATCAAATACCTCAAGGGTTATTGAGCATTCACTACAATCAAAATTAGGGTTTCAAGCCCTCTCAGAGTGCTTAGACAAAGGATCAATCAAGGAATGACTTGATCTTCAACTTGTCTAAACCTCTCAAACATACACAAAGGATCAAAGAGGACTCCCACTTCAAGGATTAAGCACAAGGTTGCTCCCTTCTAGGTGGATCAAGTCTCAAGATCGATAGTGTCACCAAATTAGGGTTTTGGTCGACCAGGGCCTCCAGATGGAAAAATTCCTCTGGGCACAAGCCAAAGATCTAAAACATAACCTAATATACTCCATGGAGCCTCATGGACCCAACCATCAAGTCAATTTTGCCTCAGGGGATGCATTCACTAAAAATCAGGAATTAGGGTTTCTTGACCTAATTCACCCCTAAATTGACTTTTAGGGAAAATCATGAACCAAGACCTCAAGACAAGATTTGAGGGTCTTTAATATACCATATTGATCCATTTGGAACAATGGATTAATCCAAGAAGCTTGAGCAACAAGTCTCAATTTCATCTGCACCACAATTAGGGTTTCGCGGGAAAAGTCAACTGTAACTTTGACTTTTGACCAGGACATGCTCCCAAACCCTAGGACATGACTCAATATACCCCATGACACCCACGGAACATGTCCATCAAGTTTGATTTAGGTCAAGGACATGATTTCCTAAGGAATTGCACAGTTTGGAATTCATCTGATAAAAAGTCAACTGTGCACAAAAGTCAACTTTGACTTTTTGAGATTTTTCCCCAAAATGGATTTTTAACCCTAAAATGATGTTAATGCATGATTTGAATCATCATTCATCAAGAAAAATCAAGAAAAGTTGGATAACTTGTAAAAGGGGTAACCATAAAAACTTAGAAAATTTTCTAAGTTAAAAATAAAGTGGCAAGGGTACCAACTTTGAAGGATCATAACTCCTAAACCACAAAGCCATTTTTTCTCATCCAAAGATGGATTTGTAGCCCTCATTACCCTCTACTAAAACTTCAACTAGACCTAAGTCCAATTCATTAAGGATTATGAGTTATGGAGTGATCAAAATGGCTGAAAAATGAAAATGTCACTTTTTCCAACACTTAGTGAAATTTTCACTAAGTCCAAATCTGTCTTCATTTTTTTCCAAATGTAGGGGAATTTTTCACTTGGATTCAAAAGAGTTCAAAACCAAACATGTTCAAACAGTTGTTGTATCATGTAAGGGCTTTCTAAAATGGCCAAGAACATTGCCAAACTCCATTTGGGCTATGAGTTATGACATTGGCAAGTTGCCTTGCTGAAATCTGCCAAGGCAAGGCAGAATTTGCATTTTTGGTCGATTTGCCAAAATCAACCAAATCCAAATGCTCCTATCCACTTGGACACCTCAGGGGTTTGAATCTAAAGGGGATAATCACTGAGCCAAGCCTCCAAAGTCTTTGGAACAAGAAATAGCATGTTGAACCTAGAATGGCCAAAATAGGGGCAAGACTTCAATTTTGGAATGAGGAATTCAATGGAAGCATCAAGGTGGCATGGACTGAGCCATTCTCAACTGAATTCAGTCAAGACTTATCCAAGACCAAGGGAACCACAACTCTGTGCCCTAACCTCTAGTCAATGGCTAGAGAAGACTTGGATTTCCATTGGACAACATTGGCCAAACCTCTACTGCAGTTGCCATTCACTGTGGATCCCAAAACAAACTTGCTCTACTATAAATAGAGCTCATTTATGCTCAGTTTGAGTACACCAAAGCCATCAAACATATGCTTTCCTCAAAATCTCTTCTTTCACCTCAAATTTGCCTTCCAAAGCAAGTAATTATGAGTTTTTGAGTTAGAGAGCAATTCCATCACAATCAATCACACACACACCTCATATATATCATATGTAAGTTGTGCAAACTATCAAAAGTGACCTGTAATCACAAAATCACAAAGTCACCTCTCAAAACCCCAAAATAGGCCTTTTGGTGCATTTTTCAAGTCATGTCTTAATTCAGCCACTTTCCAAACCAGATGAAACCTCAAACACACTCCAAATATCATCTTTGAACTATCCCAAATGGTTCCCAACATCTGGAACACCATTTGAGGAAGTTGCTATTTTGGTCACTTTTAACCCCTTTTGCAAGAAAGGGACTGTCATACCCCAAATTTTGATCACTAAGATTCCCATCATTGTGTCAATCATCATCACAATATGGATGTACCTTTGTGCCTCATCAATCTCCTCAAGGAATTGTTGAGCATTCACCACAATCAAAATTAGGGTTTTAAGCCCTCTTAGAGCCTTAGACAAGGGATCAATCAAGGAATGACATGATCTTCAACTTGTCTAGCCTCTAACATATCCACAAGGGATCAAGAGGACTCCCACTTCAAGGATTAAGCACAAGGCTGCTCCCTTCTAGGTGGATCAAATCTCAAGATCGCCAGTGTCCCCAAATTAGGGTTTTGGTCGACCAGGGCCTCCAGATGGAAAATTTCATCTGGGCACAAGCCAAAGATCCAAAACATAACCTAATATACTCCAAGGAACCTCATGGACCCATTCATCAAGTCAATTTGACCTCAGGGGATGCCTACATCAAAAATCAGGAATTAGGGTTTCTTGACCTAATTCACCCCTAAGTTGACTTTTTGGGCAAATCATGAGCCAAGACCTCAAGAGAGGGTTTGAGGGTCTCTAATGAACTATATTGATCCATTTGGAACAATGGATTAATCCAAGAAGCTTGAGAAACAAGTCTCAATTTCATCTGCACCACAATTAGGGTTTTAAGGAAAAAGTCAACTGCAACTTTGACTTTTGACCAGGACATGCTCCCAAACCCTAGGGCATGCCTCAATGTACCCTATGACACCCTTGGAACATGTCCATCAAGTTTGATTTAGGTCAAGGACATGATTTCATGAAGAATTGCACAGTTTGGAATTCATCTAATAAAAAGTCAACTGTGCACAAAAGTCAACTTTGACTTTTTGAGATTTTTCACCAAGATGGTTTTTTAACCCTAAAATGATGTTAATGTATGATTTGAATCATCATTCATCAAGAAAAATCAAGAAAAGTTGGATAACTTGTAAAAGGGGTAACCATAAAACTTAGGAATTTTTCTAAGTTATGGAAAAAGTACCACTAATGCACCAACTTTGGAGGACCATAACTCCTAAACCACAAGGCCAATTTTTTTCATCCAAAGATGGATTTGTATCCCTCATTACCCTCTACAAAAACTTCAACTAGACCTAAGTCCAATTCATTAAGGATTTTGAGTTATGGAGTGATCAAAATCGAGAAATCACACTTTGTTCCAACACTTAGTGAAAATTTCACTAAGTCAGATTTTGCTTCACTTTTTGCCAAATGTAGAGGGATTTTTCACTTGGAATCAGAAGAGATCAAAATCAAACATGTTCAAACAGTTGTTGTATCATGTAAGGGCTTTCCAAAATGGCCAAGAACATTGCCAAATTCAACTTACACCATGAGATATGACATTGTCAAGTTGCCTTGCTGAAATCTGTCAAAGGCAAGGCAGAATTTGCAATTTTGCTCGATTTGCCAAAATCAGCCAAATTCAAATGCTCCTATCCACTTGGACACATCTAAGGATTGAATCTAAAGGGGACAATCACTGAGCCAAGCCTCCAAAGTCCATGGAACAAGAAATAGCATGTTGAACCTAGAATGGCCAAAATAGGGACAAGACTCCAAATTTGGATTGAAGCATTTAATGGAAGCATCAAGGTTGCATGGACTGAGCCATTCTCATCTGAAATTAGTCAAGACTTATCCAAGACCAAGGGAACCAAAGCTCTGTGCCCTAACCTCTAGTCAATGGCTAGAGGAGACTTGCATTTCCATTGGACAACATTGGCCAAACCTACTTACCAGCTGCCATTCACTATTCCTTGCAAAACAAACTTGCTCTACTATAAATAGAGCTCAATTGTGTTCAGTTTAAGTACACCAAAGGCCTACAACACTTACCTTTCTCAAAATCTCTTTCTTTTGGTAAAAATGCCTTTCTTAGCAAGGTAACTATCAGGTTTTGAGTTTGAGGGCTTTTCCAATCAAACCAATCACTCACACACCTCACATACATTATATAGAAGTGGTCCAAACACTTAGATCACTTCTGAAACATCAATTTCACAAAATCACCAGCTGGTTGCTCAAATTTTCAATCAAGTTGCAGCTGAGATGCCACGAATTGATCCAGCCAATTTCAATCAAGTCTAAGCATTCAAACACACTCCATAGGGTGTAGGGAAGCTGTTCAGATCATCACCACTCATCTGTAACACCTCTAAATCAAAAATCACATTGCACTTGCTGTCACGGCCTAGAGGTAAGCATATACTTGGTCATCTCTCAATCCATGCATATTTCCTCGCACAATAATTTGGCCATATGTTCATAATCATGCATGGAATGTTTTACCTCAATTAATTGCATTGTTTGAATCGTGTATCAAAAATCCTAGCCTTCATGCAGAAATTAGGGTTCTTGAGGTTTCTTCGTGATTTCTTGTTGTATGTTTAATTTAAATGAAATTAATGGACATAGACATGATCGTGAGGTTGAGACGAGCATAATGATATGTGGATTGCATGTTATAATCAAGTATTCAGGGAGATTGAGTAGAAAATGCAAATCTGAGAATCTCAGAACACGCGCGTGTTCTTCAGCTTGTTCTTGGCACCATTTTTAGAAATTTGAATATTTGAATTTTGTGCTTTTGTTTAATTGATTCAAAAATTAATTTCTCTCTGAGTTTTAATGATTTTGAGTTGATTCTTTTTTTAATAATTCACAAAAATGTTAAAATATTTTATTTTAACAAAAAATCCCAAAAATATTATTTATTTCATATAATTGATATTTTTACAAAGAATTAATGTTTAATTGTTTTTTGACATTTTAAATACTTCTTCTACATTGATTTTGCAACTTTTAATGCTTTCTAATTATTTTGTAGGTCAATACTTAATTTTTGAAGCATTAATCCAAGATCACAATTTGTTTTTCATATGTAAAACAATTTTGATCATTTTAATTGAATTTTTATTCAATTAAATACATTTTTGAAAACAAATTAGGGTTTTGGATTAATTCAACCCTCATAAACCATTTTCAAAACACTTTTGGGCCTCTAATAGAGTGTAAGACTCAATCCTTTTTTGACCAAACATTTTGGGCCTCAATGCATTGTATAAGTCCCGATACCGTCAAAAACGTCGACGCGATCATCATCCGTTGAAAAACAAACCTTGGGCCTCTGCTTGAGCTATAAGACCCATTCAAAACTCTTGGGCCTCTAATAGAGTGTAAGACCCAACCCCCTTTTAACCAAAACATTGTGGGCCTCACTTATTGTATAAGTCCCTCTGCGTTAAAAGAAAACCTCGGTGGGATCGCCATTTTAAACGAAAAGTCATTTGGGCCTACCCTCGTGTTATAAGCCCCACTCTTTTTATTTAAAACTTTTTGGGCCTCTTGAGAGAGTGTAAGACCCATCCCCTTGTACATAAACATTTTTTGGGCCTCAGTCACTTGTATAAGTCCCTCTGTACAAATTCAAACAGTGCGCTCATTGATAAAACCCTGGGCCTCTCCTTGAGCTGTAAGCCCCAAATCTTTCTTTTTCAAAGCACTTTCTCCTTTGATTTTGAATATACTGTTGTTTTCAATCTTTCTTTGTTGAACAACTAACCAAACAGCATGGAAGCTCTACAACCGAGTAAGTGGTTATTGCTTTCATTTACAGCTTTCATATACATATAACTGTATTGTGGGGCTGTTTCACTGTAAGTCTTCTTTCATAAACTCATATCAACTGTGTAATAATAGTATAGATATTTAGAGTTTCCCCGGCAACTACGTCTAGAACTAGGTGACGCTGTTTTGCTTATTCGCAGAAATAGACAACTAGATCCCCAATAGGATCACCAGATACAGTCTTCTCTTCGGCTGTCCTCCTTAGGAATTGTCAAGAAACTCTACTCCCAAGGATGAATGTATTCTCCGTGAATGGCATCTTTGAGTTTCTTCCAAATTCTCGGACTTTCCTGACTTTGATCTATTCTCAGTGAATAGCATTGCCTTGAATTTCTCGGGGTTTGGGGACCCACGGGCTTCTTAAAAGCATCGGCCTCCTCTTGGGCATCGTACAAGGACCCACAGGCTTCCTAAAAGCAACCCCGCCTCCTCTTAGGCTTCGTACAAGGACCCTACGGCTTCTTAGAAGTATTCACAGCCTCCTCTTAGGCTTCGTATAATGATCTCTTCCCCTGGGAATGATAGCCTCCTCTTGGGCTTCGTACAAGGACCCGTCAGCTTCTTAAAAGTCTCCAGCCTCCTCTTGGGCTTCGTACAAATTGTCCCGACGACCTCCTAGAGGTATAGGAACAGAACCTAGTCATCCTCATAGAACTGTCCTGTCAAAGAGTCTACTACTGTTTCTCAAAGCATAGTACAAAAGATAAAACTCTAGACACGGACAGTCTAACTTCCTTGAGTCTCAAAGACATTCTCAAGTGACCCCTTCATTAAATAGGAAGGAAACCCGCAGACTCGGACAGTCTCAATACCCTTTGGATTTCCCGCTTCCTCAAAGAAAAGGGAAATACCCTGATCCTCGCATCAAAAATCCTTGAGTACGGTGTTGCTCATATAAGAACTGATTTTCTCTTTAAAATCGGCATACAGGTCCTGTCACTTAACTAGAACATTTACCATGGCCTCCTCTTGGGCCTTGTACAATGATTCTCCCCAGCAGAGTCAAACAACTTTTAGCCTCTCTCTCGGGCTTTGTACGAGACACATAAGAGACTCCCTCGTTGAGTCAGACACCCTTTTCGCCTCCATCTCGGGCTTTATACGAGATACAAAAAGGTTCTTATTGAACCGAACAAGCAACAGCCTCCACCTCGGGCTTCATACGAGATACGAAAACTCTCTTGTTGAGTCCAATCGCCTCCATTTCGGGCTTTATACGAGATACCAAACGACTCCATCGTTGAGTCAAAACTTTTTAGCCTCTCTCTCGGGCTTTGTACGAGACACATAATAGCCTCCTCTTAGGCTTTGTATAAGAAAACCACTGGTTAATCCAATTAACCTTTTAGCGTCAAAGCTGTGCCTCGTTCGTAGTACACAAACATCAACAACTCCTTAACCTTTCATCTAATCGCTGTAAGCGGCAAGCCTCTGGATCATCTACATCCATGCCACTGTCCCTCTTTTAGCATGAGAAATTCCTAAGGAAAGATAACATTGCTCTACACTGAGTTAAAGTCTTCTCCTTCAGGTTAAAAACCCCTTCTCAGGAAATTATGGCATTGCCGGATTCACATATCCCGGTTAAAGTAATTCTCCTTTATAAACAGTTGTGACATACAACCCCCCTCTTTAGAGATGACAAATTCTCTCTAAAGTTGAGACCTTTTCAACTTCACATCTTGGGCTTTGAACAAGATACAAATACCTTTCGCTTCACGTCTTGGGCTTTGAACAAGACACCAAAACAACCATTTCCTCCTAAGGAGGAACTACGAACTCTCTGATTTCCCTATTTCGGTAAACGGGAATACGTAGGCATAAGATTGAAAGAAAAATCTTAGCGAGCACACTAAACAAAAAACCTAAATCCCATATCAAAAGTAGTAATTCAAAAAACGTCAGTCCTAACATCCTAATCCTTGTTCCCCGCCAGAAACCTTCTGTCAAAAATGAAAGAAAGAAAACAGTATTGGCGAAAATACAAATAACCAGTACAAAGGCCCCCTCACATTGATAGTATTCGTAACCTAACAGACCGCTGTTTAAACTCAGTATGCAAAGAAGGGTTAATTGGAGACATCTATTTCCCTTCCTTATTCAGCTCACAATAGGATAAAAAATGAATCAACCTGTAGTTTAAGCTCAACCGCAGAGAGCGACCAGCGCTTAAGAACCGCGTCCAAAATCGCTCGCTACAGGGATTATTTATGTTTTTGCAGGTACCAGTCAATTCCAATCATCCTAAAAGCATCCTAGGGATCATTTGAGGTGGTTCAAAGCATAAAACCATATCTGGAGCAAGAGGTTTGGCAGATTGCAGAGAAAACTCCAAAATCCCAAAGAAGGGTAAGCCTCTCAACTTGCCCTCACCAAAACATGTGTGCATTTGAAGTCCACTGAGTATGCATCTCTTATACATGTCATATGTGTTGTGTTTGTGCCAATTGATCATGTAATTCATTCCTGTATCAAAGTGTAGCATAGAAAATGCAATTATAGGCCATTTTCAAAACCACTATCGGGTTTTGAGGAGGGAGTGTGATCTGAAAAAACCACCACCACCACCATTGGATTCCTTGTGAAATTTTGGGCCAGATACATATAAATTTTGTCTCCAACCATTAAGAATTGAGAAAGTTATGACCTTCACGTTTTTGAGCCAAAACTTGCCTTGGGCAAGCCAAAACCAAGGCATGACTTGTATATTTGTTGTTTTGTTTCAAGCAATGGATGTATCACCACCCCAGTGGTAAGGCGCGCGCCTTGTATGCTTGAGGTCATGGGTTCAAACCCCACCCATGCCATTTTGTGATTTTTCAAATTTTTGCTATTTTTCCAACTATTTTCATGTTTTGTTAATTATTTGGGAAATTAATAACTCTTTCAATTTTAATTATTTTTGATTGGTTCTTTTTGCAAAAAATCACAAAAATGTTGAAATATTTTATTCCACAAAAAAATTAAGTTTATATTATTTATTTAATATAATTAGTATTTTTGTGAATAAATTCACTTTTATTTGTTTTAAAACATTTTGAAATGAATATTCATCTTGAAAAATCAAGACCAAATGAGTTTTAATATCTCTTGTGATTTATACCTCATTTTTCAAACCTTAAACAAAAATCACAAGTAGTTTATTCAAACCTATTTGGTCTTTTTCATTTGATTTTCTTTAAATATTAACTTTTAAAGAATAAAATTAGGGTTTCTTTGATTTTCACTCCAACAAATCATTGTCAAACACTCATGGGCCTCTATTAGAGTGTAAGACCCAACCCACTTGTACAGAAACATTTTGGGCCTCATTCGTTGTATAAGTTCCCCTGTACATTTTTCAAACAAACGGCGCGATCGTCGCCTTTTGAAAAATAACCTTTTGGGCCTCTCCTTGAGCTATAAGACCCATTCAAAACTTTTGGGCCTCTATTAGAATGTAAGACCCAATACCCTTTGTACAGAAAACTTTTTGGCCCTCAGTCACTTGTATAAGTCCCTCTGTACAAATTCAAACAGTGCGCTCACTGATAAAACCCTGGGCCTCTCCTTGAGCTGTAAGCCCCAAATCTTTCTCTTTCAAAGCACTTTCTCCTTTGATTTTGAATATACTGTTGTTTTCAATCTTTCTTTATTGAACAACTAACCAAACAGCATGGAAGCTCTACAACCGAGTAAGTGGTTATTGCTTTCATTTACCGCTTTCATATACATATAACTATATTGTGGGGATGTTTCACTGTAAGTCTTCTTTCATAAAATCATATCAACTGTGTAATAATAGTATAGATATTTAGAGTTTCCTTGGCAACTACGTCTAGCATTAAGCCCGTTGATCACTCTTAGAAATAGTCTAAACTAGATCCCCGTAGGATTACCAGACACAGTCTTCCCTCCTCTTGGGGTTAAACAATATGGAGATATGAAAGGCAGCATTCCCTGTGAACCCTTTCATGGACTGTCACTCATAGAAGTTGTCAAAGAAACTCTATTCCCCAGGGATGATCTCTTCTCCGTGAATTGCATCTCTTGAGTTTTTTCCAAATTCTCGAACTTTCCTGACTTTGATCTATTCTTGGTGAATAATATTGCCTTGAATTTCTCGGGGTTTGGGGACCCATCGGCTTCTTAAAAGCATTTATCAAGAAACTCTATTCCCCAGAGATGATCTCTTCTCCGTGAATTGCATCTCTTGAGTTTCTTCAAAATTCTCGAACTTTCCTGACTTGATCTATTCCTTGTGAATAGCTTGCCTTGAATTTCTCGGGGTTTGGGGACCCATCGGCTTCTTAAAAGCAATCGGCCTCCTCTTGGGCATCGTACAAGGACCCACAGGCTTCCTAAAAGTAACCTAGCCTCCTCTTGGGCTTAGTACAAGGACCCTACGGCTTCTTAGAAGTATTCACAACCTCCTCTTAGGCTTCGTATAATGATCTCTTCCTCCGGGAATGATAGCCTCCTCTTGGGCTTAGTACAAGGACCTCTCGGCTTCTTAAAAGTTTCCAGCCTCCTCTTGGGCTTCGTACAAATTGTCCCGACGACCTCCTAGAGGTATAGGAACAGAACTTAATCATCTTCATAGAACAGTCCTTTCATAGAGTCTACTACTGTTTCGCAAAGCATAGTACAAAAGATGAAACTCTAGACTTGGATAGTCTAATCTCCTTGAGTCTCAAAGACATTCTCAAGTGACCCCTTCGTTAAATAGGAAGGAAACCCGCAGACTCGGACAGTCTCAATACCCTTTGGATTTCTCGTTTCCTCAAATTAAATCCTTGAGTACAGTGTTGCTCATATAAGAACTGATTTTCTCTTTTAAAAATCAGTATATTGGATTTGTCGCTCAACTGAAACATTTACAATAGCCTCCTCTTGGGTTTTATACAATGATTCTCCCCAATGGAGTCAAACAACATTTAGCCTCTCTCTCGGGCTTTGTACGAGACACATAAAAGACTTCCTCGTTGAGTCAATCACCCCTTTCGCCTCCATCTCGGGCTTTATACGAGATACGAAAAGGTTCTTATTGAGCCAAATAAAATTTTAGCCTCTCTCTCGGGCTTCGTACGAGACACAAAGCCACTCTCTTGTTGAGTCAGTTAGCCTCCATCTCGGGCTTTATACGAGATACCAAAAGACTCCATCGTTGAGTCAAAAACCTTTTAGCCTCTCCCTCGGGATTTGTACGAGACACATACTAGCCTCCTCTTAGGCTTTGTATAAAAAACCACTGGTTGATCCAATCGACCTTTTAGCATCAAAGCTCTGCCTCGTTCACAGTACACAAACATCAACAACTCCTTCCTCTTCATCTAATTGCTGTAAGCGGCAAGCCTCTAGATCATCTACATCCATGCCACTGTCCCTCTTTTAGCATGAGAAATTCCTAAGGAAAGATAGCATTGCTCTACACTGAGTTAAAGTCTTCTCCTTCAGGTTAAAATCTCCTATAAAGGAAATTATGGCATTACCGGATTCACAAATCCTGGTTAAAGTAATTCTCCTTTGTAAACAGTTGTGACATATAACCCCCTCTTTAGAGATGACAAATTCTCTCTAAAGTTGAGACCTTTCAGCTTCACATCTTGGGCTTTGAACAAGATACAAATAGACTTTTCAGCTTCACATCTTGGGCCTTGATCAAGATACAAACTACCTTTCTCTTCACGTCTTGGGCTTTGAACAAGACACCAAAACACCCATTTCCTCCCATAGAATAGGAGGAACTACGAACGCTCTGATTTCCCTGTTTCGGTAAACGGGAATACGTAGGCATAAGATTGAAAGAAAAATCTTAGCGAGCGCAATCAACAAAAAACCAAATCCCATACTCTCACATATCTATCAAAAAGCATCAGTCCTAACATCCTAATCCTTATTCCCCGCCAGAAACCTGTCATTCTGTCAAAATAACACAAGAAAGGCCCCACCACATTGATAGCATCCGTAACCTAACAGACCGCTGTTTAAACTCAGTATGCAAAGCAGGGTTAATTGGAGACATCTATTTCCCTTCCTTCATCAGCTCACAATAGGATAAAAAATGAATCGACCTGTAGTTAAAGCTCAACCGCAGAGAGCGACCAACGCTTAAGAACCACGTCCAAAATCGCTCGCTACAAATAGGATGAAAATCCCGGGAGCGACAGCTGGCGACTCTTCTGGGGACCGAACCCAGAATCTCTGGTTTCCTTAGCGAGTCAATCCTAGCTCTTGTCTGTTTTTTCTTTCATTGGGTGTTTACTGTTGTGCTGTATTTACTATTTTATTGTATGGTTATTTACTGCTTTACTGTACATTACTGTATTTACCGCATTTTAGCATTTTCATTTCATATGATATATTATGCTATACTGGACTGTACTGTTTTCTGTTTGGAGGGATGGGTGTTCTGAGAGATAAGCCCACTACCCAGGGTTGAGCATACACATAGGTTTTAGAGTGGATAGTCATGACGCTTGCGTGGTGGTGACCACGTATTGTTGTTCATGAGATCCACAACCAGACGAGGTTCTATCAGGAGCTTTCGGCTACTGCATGTTATGCAGGCCAGTAGTTATTCTCTTGAGGAATTGTCGACTCTGGTGAACATTCCCGAGGACTCAGTTGCGGCACTCATTTCGAGATGTGACAGTGGCAGACCACGTTCTGTGGCAAACCCATTGCATATTCTCGATTCGAGGACCCAATGCTGGGAACTTGCTATAGGTGTTCCTTTTGGGAAAGAGAATCAGTAGAGGCACTCCTCGATTAGCGATAGTATTGTACCCCGAGGGATGAATGTACTATTTCTTCTCGACCTCAGGGCTAGAAGCTGAGGACCTTTCGTTTTGGAGAATCAGTTGAGGCCTCCTCGATTGATGATGATGCCAAACCAGAAATGGTGAACGTATCATCATTTCTCGACCTGAGAGCCCGGGATACTGAACATCCTAGTACCCGCATGTGAGAGGGGCGGGTTGTTTACAGGTTTGCAGGTAACCTTGACCTTCAACCTACCCGGTATTCTGGATTTCCTATCAGTGTGGACTCATCAGCCTGGTATTATGGTATTCTGATTAGGTCGGAACTCTGATTATGCAGATATTCTGATTACTCTGGTATTCTGATTATGCCGATATTCTGGCATTCGGGTATTCTGATTATGCCGATATTCTGGCATTTTGGTATTCTGATTATACCGATATTCTGGCATTTTGGTATTCTGATTATGCCGATATTCTGGCATTCTGGTATTCTGATTATTCTGGTATTCTGATTATGCCGATATTTTGGGAATCATGGCATTCTGATTATTCGGATACTTTGGTATTCCGGTATTTCTCTTCAGAGCAGACCTGTGAACTTATTCATTCATCAGTACAGCACAACACTTATTCAGACTATATGGAAGCTTTGATCCCATGTCTTATTGCATTCATATTATTGCATTGCATTTGCATCTTGCATCATTTTGCATATCTTTCTCTAGACTAGACCAGTGAGCTCATCCATCCTTTGACTCGACTTGCAGTTGGTTTCCTGACTTTCGTATTGGACTGGAATTAACTTTTGGGAGCATCATGAACTCATAAGAGACGAATCAGCTTGTGACCAGGGCCGATGTTAAATTGATGAAAACTCAGTTGGACCAACTAATGGAAGCTGTGGCCGCCATGATAAGGGGAGGGGCCAATATTTAGAGAATTGAGAATGTCATTCCACCTCTAATGAACAATGTTGCTCAAGCTCAGCCGGCGTGAATCCCTGTGGAGAATTAAGTTATCCAAGGACGTCTTTTTGTCCGAGGCGGACATTCGTCTTCTCTCGATGATGCTGATTATAACAGTTTTGCATTCTCTGTGCCAGATGTCCAAGGGGTAGTCCCAAAGATGAAGCCTAAGGATCCACGATCTGTTGATGACGAAAAATACTGTGTATTGGACGAGAAACTTAAAGCCCTAGAGAGGCGTGATACTCTTGAGTTGATTGCTTCGAGCATGTGTTTGGCGCCCGGCCTGGTAACGCCTCCAAAGTTCAAAACGCCGAAGTTCGAAAAATACAAAGGGGATGTTTGTCCAAAGCAACATTTGGTGATGTTTTGCCGAAGAATGACCTCTTATGTCCACAACGACAAGCTCATGATTCAATGTTTCCAAGACAGTCTGAGTGGGGTATCAGCGTATTGGTATATGCAGTTAAAGAGTGGTTGCATCCAGTCATGGTTAGATTTATCCGACGCCTTCGCGAAGCAATGCCACTATAATCTTGACATGGCTCACAGTCGACTGCATTCGCAAGAATTGTCTCAAGCAGATAATGAATCATTTAGAGGGTATGCTCAGGGACGGAGAGAATTAACTACTCGTGTTCAACCACCACTTTCGGATAGAGAATTGGTAGATTAGTTCATGGATACTTTGCAAGGTGCGTACTTGGAAAAGATGATTGTCAATAGGGCGGCAAAATTGTCTGGCCTGGTAATGGTGGGAGAACATATCGCGAGCCTGCTCAAGTATGGAAAGATGCAAGACGTCTCGAACTTCCAAGCTAATGAAAGTGCATCAGTTGTCAGTTCTCAAGAAGAATTCGAGGAAGAAAATAGTTCCATTCAGGAATCTTTGCCACCTCATTCTCAATGTTCAGGCATATCAACTGTTCAAAGTCAGTAATCTTCTGAGTCTTCGTATCCAGGATAGTATATTTCTCTGAGTCAAGAAAATCCTCAGAATCAACGGTCATATCACTGTCAGTCGCGTCAGCACGCCCGTCAAAGGCCAAGAAAGCCGAGAGGCATTTCACTCAGTTGCCAATGTCATACAGTCGGATATTGCAAGATTTGATTAAAGGTGGATTAATAGTGTCGAAGAAATTGAAGCCAGTGCCTTTTCCGTACCCACCAGGTTTTGATGTTAACGCCCATTGTGACTACCATGCTGGGGCACAAGGGCATTCAACTGAAGATTGTAAGGTGCTTAGGAGCAAGATTCAGACTCTTCTTGACTCCAACATGTTCTCATTCACACCTCAGGGTATTCAGATCAACAATTCTCCCTCATCCAGTCATGTGGGTTCATCAGTCCAAGTTATGGAAGAAGGCACCGAGAGCAGTTGCGCATGTGGTTATCAGAGTGACTTCAAAGAGCAATTCTGAAGATGGCTAGCTCATTAGCGAATCATGCTTGGAAATTCCCAGTTCCTCGAAGCTGGCAATCATTATATCATGTCATTTCTTTGCATTTGTAGTTTCATTTCTGTTAAAGTGCAAACTCATTTGTAAAACTTGTCTGTTTTTAATCGATAATGGTAATGAAATGAATATGCATGTTATGATTAAATCAAGTCGTGTTCACTCATATTTTTTATCGATATCATATGCTTGTTTAAGCATGAGCCTAGGGAGGATGACGAAATCGAAGACGCAAAAACTTCTGATTGTATGCTTTTGAACAAAAACCCTATTGATGATGTACAGGCATTGTTTCAAATCCCCAAACACTGGAGATAGACCCTCGTTAACCCCTTTGAGCCTTGATGTAGGAGTTTCTTTTCGTATGAAAAACCCTCAATCTTAACTTGGGGCAAGGTAGGTGTCAGTTAATTTGACCAAGCGTTCAAATTTCAAAAGGAGTGTGCATCTGAGGATCCATTACCTTCTATTCCACCGTCAAGAGGTCAAGAGATGAGAAACCACAATGGTTATCCATCAACAATAAAGGAGTGATGCAGTCACAACCCTTTCAACAAAGTCAAGACAAGTCAATGTCACACGATTTATTCCGAAAAAAAAAGAATAAAAAAAAAAGAAAAAAAAGCCCGCTAAGTCGAAACTTGAAAACAAGCGACTTAGGCAAAAGTCAGGGCATCCCGCTGGACTTCAAAATCTAAAGATTCAAAAGAATCAGTCCAGGAAAAAATTAGGGATAAAAAAGCAAAAGAATGAGAAAGTGAAAAACAACGGCATTCCAAAAGAAAATCCTCGAGCAAGAACAAAGTCGTGTGACTACGAACAAAAGACAAAAGGGGTGACTGTTACTCCAAAACCTCATTGGGTTTCAAATTATCAGTTTCTTGGGTTCCTTAAAGATCACAAAATCTTTTTGAGAGGCGAGCGCTTGTGCAAATTAGCTGAACGTAGGACTGGAGAACATCAAGAAGAATGGGTGGGTTTAAATAAAACTTTGAGCCTTATATCCATTCTTTCTCAAACCGTGAACCAGGCTACGTTACAACCTTTAAAAGACCTAATTGAAGCAGGGTTGTTTCGAAAGCATACTTCGGTTAATATCGCGTCAGTTCTGACTCCCAAGAGGGTCTTTCTTACCATTCATGGTGGTATCGATGTGACATTCAGATAAGTGATTCGTTCACTATATGTCACCATATTTTTCCAGTGAACAGACTTGGATCTCAAAACTGTCATATTCATTGCATTAAAATTGTCATTTTCAAAAAACGATCAGTTTTACTTGCGAGTAAGTACAGGACATCAGGAAAGTTTCTACAATGGAAAGATTGATCAAGATGAGATGCAAATGCCAGAAGACTTCGTGGAGCAGGGGAAAGCCATTAAACGATCACGCCAAATGGGCAAGCCATTCCAAGAATCATCTAATCTGGGGTAATCACGTCGATAAATCTCTTCAATGTGTAGCCAAGCTGGGGCAGTCATGTTGAGAAAGACTTTTCAGAGAGCGGTCAATCATAGGCAGTCACGTCGAGAATCTCTAAAAGTTTAGGCAAACTGGGGGCAACCACATTGAGATCCGTTGAATCTCTCCAAAAACATTCAAACTGGGGCAATTATGTCGAGATCCGATAAATCTCTCCACAAACGGGTAATATGGGGCAATCAGCTCAATTTGACAAATCACTCTAAGATCAGTCAGGGGAAAAATCACTGCAAGGATTATATTGAGGCAGGCCACCTCAAGAGCACGAGAAGCTATCCTACTCCAAAAGACGGTTAATCAAAAGCACCTCTTCAAGATTCGGTATACTGGGGCAGAGTATTTCAAATATTTACGAATCTTGTCGAGGCAAGTTCTTTCATGCACTATGCAGTTTGGGGCAGTTACGTCGAGAGCTATAAATCTCTCAAGGAGTTTGAATACCCTGTGGCATTTTGAATGCCAGGTTTTCTGTAAAATCCTCTTGAGACGATTTATCCCCATAGACCATGTGGTACGAGGCAAGTCGGGAGTTCGCTTGTGATATCTGGCATGCAATCGATCAGTAGAAGTGTGAAGTGCCAAAGTAGTTCCCAACATGGACTTTCTCTTCCTCGGCAAGGCGCCAGAGGGTATCGTTCCCCAGTGAGGTATTAGCATTGCTAGTTGCCCCCGGCAAAAATAGCCAAGACGGTATTGTCCTCGGCAAAGTATTCTCCCTAGCGAGAGACATAAGGTTTGGTTTGCCCAACCGGAGTTGGATTCGCCTTTCTCCAGTAAGAGTTCGAGTCCCTAGACAGGGTAGAGATGGTTTGATCTTCCCCTCCAAGTAGGTGGGCATCCTTTACGAAGCGCAAATGATCGTTCCTCCCTAAGCAGAGACAGTTTCTTAGCGGGAATCTTGGAGGTGGTCATCCCCAGCGTATTTACAGAGTTTCATGATCCCCAGCAACGTTGTCAATGGTAGTACCGAAGCCATCATGTTCAGGAAAGGGTTCTCATGTCACCCTTTTGTCACAACATTTACTGATTGAATCCATCGTTCGGCAGACGATCGCGCATGATGATTCGACATTAACAAGTCAGTTTCAAATGGGTAGTGTTGTATCTTATTAAGTCGATTCTCCCATTCTGTACTTCCAACAGCTACAAGCTTATCTGTGTCGATAACGGTTGTGAATCTCTAGTGAATTCGCCATCCCAGGTATAGAGCATTTTGAAAATTCCCCAGCAGAAGATGTTCCAAATCCATTGTCCCAAGTAGAGTTTGAAGAGGCGTGGTCTTCGGTAAAATCCTCAAGGGACATGTCCAGCACGAGACGCTCTGAAGTGGTTTTCCCCAGCAGGGTTGGTTATAAACTCATTATCCCCCAGCGGAGTTCTATGGTTATAGTTATTCTTCAAGTAGACTGGTTCAGGTGATGCCTCCCCAGCAAAGTTATCATTTCATACCGCAGCCTCAACAGGTTTGTCAGGTCAGTGCCCAGATCAGGAAATCAGGTCAATTTGTCTTCCCCATTACGGTTTGCAACCACGAAGTCAATCCAGCTTGTTATCCCCAGCGGAGTTACTTACCTTTCCTCAGCATTTATTTTGCTGAGGACCTCTTTGCATTTTGCATATAGTATGCATAGCATCCTCAAAACGCGTAGCATTTCCATTGAGATGGAGCATTACGCCATGGAAAAATTCAAACATATGCATGTGAAGCATAGGCCAGTTTTGATAACTCGTGCGAGAGCGCAAAACTTTGCTCCTTATATCATTGACAAAGCCGGAAAGAATACGTATTTCATTCTTTGCAAAACATTTCAAAGCAGCGCAAAAGGGTTTCATCATTTTTCTCCCCCACGGAGTCACATCTCTCAGCTTACAAGTTTCTTGGAACCATTCCCGATAGGATTCCTGTAGCCGTCCCCGACAGCACCTTGAGTTTGAACCTTACCAGTTCCCGACAGGTCCATTTACCCATTCCCGATAGGTAAGCCTTGGTTATAAACCGCAGCCGTCCCTAACAGCACTTTTGAGTTTTAACCATACCAGTTCCTGACAGGTCCCATTACCCATTCCTGATAGGTAAGTCGTGGTTATAAACTGCAGCCATCCCTGACAGCTCCCTTTGAGTTTTAACCATACCAGTTCCCGATAGGTCCCGTTACCCATTCCCGATAGGTAAGTCGTGGTTATAAACTGCAGCCGTCCCCGACAGCTCCCTTTGAGTTTTAACCATACCAGTTCCCGGCAGGTCCATTTACCCATCCCCGATAGGTAAGCCGTGGTTATAAACTGTAGCCATCCCCGACATCTCCCTTTGGTTTGAACCTTGCCAGTTCCCGACAGGTATGAAATTCTGGTACAGATGTGTGATGTCTTGTGCAATGTCACAACATTGCAATCTATTGAACAAGGAAATAATAGAAATAGTAAATTAACACACTGAATTGTTCACCCAGTTCGGTTCAACAACCTACATCTGGGGGCATACCAAGCCAGGAAGGAAGTCCACTATTAGTAGTATCAAATTACAGACTCAACAGACCAGTTGACAATCTACCTAATTCAATCACTACCAAATGACCCTTTTATCTAATTCCTCCCTAGATAAGAGACTCCATCTCACTTCCAATCATCGCAATGATGTCTAGCAGTCAACTTCACCGCCACTGCATCAACAACTTGATTACCAACAACTTAACCAACACGAAAAACTAGAAGACATACTTCAATGACACACCTTGGAGTTGCTTCCAAGCTTCCTCCAAGAACAATACCATACTCATTACCTACAGGTTTCTGAGTAATACCACAGTGACCATCTCACAACCAAAGTGGTTCACTTAGACAAAGCCCTAATGATCTACATCTTGGACTCGTACCTATTCTAGGTTACAAGCATTCTATTTATAGCTTTTTTCCAACTGGATTTGGGCCTTCAAATCATATTATATCTTCTGCTACCAAATCTGCAACAGATTCTGCTACTAAATAGATCTTCAATCAAATCTTCAATTAAATCTTCAACAATTAATTCTAACTGTTCTCCATATCTTTATGCATTAAATTCGCAACAAACTGCAACAGAAGATATCTCCCATGATATTCGCCTGCAATCTCTGTTTTTCTTTAGCAGAATATTTCATTAAACCAAAACCATGTGCAGCCCTAAACATCCCAGACCTGATGTTTTAATGTTATGGTATAGTGATGTTAAGACATCACAAGTGACATCACTCTCCAGCACTTTAACTCTTCAACAAACCAGAATGTTAGCCAAAACATAACAATACTGCTAGAAGCTCATGTTGCAACATCAACCATGACATCAACATTGTTTTAACAAAATTTTCAGCCAATTACAAGAACTTACAATCTCCCCCTTTGGCTAATTTTGGCTAAAACAAATATATAAACATTACAACTCAGATTACAGCAGTAATTACAACCCTACACTACTGTTAGACGTCATCTGATCCTAACAATAAACACCAGTAGCTACTGTGTACTGCATCCATGGAGAATCATCTTCTTGGCTAATTTTGAATGATGTTAGGACATCACATCACCATATAACAGCAACTCCAGGCAGCACATCAGGAGGTGCACATGAGGAATAAGATATCTGACACTCCCCCTCAATTACAACACATTTCTTTTTCCTTCCAGGTCAGACCCAGAACAAATGTAGAAGACTCCTCCAGAAAAGAAATGTTTGGCTATTCATCAAAGACCAATGGTGGCATAAGATAATTCTGCACACCTTCATTAATCAGACACTGGGTTTAGTCCGTGGCATAAGATGAAACTTAAGAAGTGCTATTCTGCCAACCCAGGTAACTCAGAACACAAGTCACAACTGTGTTCATAACTCAGGACACAAGTCACAAAGACTCAACACTAACTTGAGGAGAGGACATCCTTCTGCAACAGCTGGAATTGCAGACTCTAGACATAACATCTGCGCAAACCATTTAGCACATCCCTTTCCTTTCTCCCCCTTTTTAGCCACAAATTGGCAAAGGAAGCCCTCACAGAACCAGATCCAAGAAGTGCTCACCCAAACACACATAAATGCCATAAGACTTATGAGGCAAGAACACTCACTGGCTGAAGGAGAATAGAATAACCTCTATAAATAGCTGACCAGTAACTTTGGAATTAATGAGCCTTGAATATGTCAAGGTTCTTGGTCAAAGAAACGCTATTTTAGGTATCAAAAACTGCATTCAAATTCAATGCCTACCTTCCAAAACTGCCTTGACTGTCTTAAATATTTCACAACTGAATCTTACCATAACTTCGGCCAATAACGCCCCATGCATAGGCAGAGACACGTGTTACGCCTTATCCTTACACTACCGACCAGAAAAATTCCTTGTTTGGCTCAAGAGAAACATGTCATGTATCATGTTCTGACATCTTACCAAGACAGTTTGTCTGCTAGCTCATCAACCCAAGACTCCACAAACACATCTTTTTATCTAATGGATACTGAGACGACTTCTCACAATCCCTTCTAGATTCCTTCAAAACAGCAGAACAAAATAAGGTCACCCATATATACCAATTTTGCTTTTCAGACCTCTCCTGCATAGGCACTATCTTCACACAGCTATGACATGTCTCATCAAGATGTTTGACATCACACTGCACAAACTTAAACAACCCACTGACTACTTGCAGTAATAGACTTATAGATAACAACCTTAATAGTCAATGCTCTTTAGGCTATCACAAAGATATTCCCACAATCTGGTATATGTTGAGCAAGACCTCACCATGTTGATTTTCGATACATGGTCTGCCAATTCCAATAAACACAAGCTCACCTGATTTAAAGTTTCTCACATATTCCATATCAAATGTCTTGCAACACAAGATAAGGACTGTCACCACCTTTTACTTTTATTAGAAGGAACCTCCTGGAAACAACCTTATAACACCCTAATAGAGTCTTCAACATGAAAGTAGCCATGTATTTTCAGAACTACTTACCATCAAGATTAGAATCTGCCCATTCTAATCCACATTATGTCAGAACTGCCACTTCAGACGATAATGCTGCTTCTTCCAACTCCATAAGTATGATACACAACAAACAAAAATGTTGTAACAAGGTGTAGGACATCAGCACTAGACAAAAGAACACACCTTCTGTATTTCATTCAGGTAGTCACAACCACTTGATCACAATTAGCAACTATGGAATCACACCAGACAACCAGACAAGACCTAGGCGCATCCTACTAGAACAACCTCTACCAAGGCATCAAACACGAAGTTCTGGTATCCAATGTGCCAAGAAAAACATGTTCCCAAGAAGGACAGATTCCCACACCAAAGACTACTTTGACTGGTCGGGCGATACAAACAAGGTCTCTTTATGCAGTATAAAAACCAAGCTTCCTAGCTTCTAACATTGTATCACAGAAAGAGCCATGAGTCAATCTAACAAAGATGCAAAAGGGAGTCACAAGAAAGAGGTCAGAAAACCAAATTCTCAGAGGTTGAGGGACCAAACATTTTCCACAACTGGTACAACTTCAGGAGTCAAGAGAACAAGAAGGACATCAGAGACAAGGATGAAGACTATCAAGAAAAACCAAGTGCAACTTCAAGCTTCTGATGATGACTGGGATGAAGATTGGAAAACTTTTCTTGATTCGGGGGGTTGGGATAATCTTTAGACTCTTTGTTTGTTGTTTTTACTGATCTTGTAAGCTATCAAAAATGCAATAAACTTCTGTTTTAATTCTGTTCCATTTATACTAAACAAATGCAATAAGGAACACAACTGCACAAGACACTAAATCCTCATGTATGCAACTTTCTAATTTGCTTCAAGATAAGTGCCAACACCAAAAGCTGCAGTAATATCAATCTCCCATTAACATCACACGTCCAGCTGCATAAAATTTTAACAATCTCCCCCTATCAAGGGTAACATGTGCTTCTTTGCATCTTTATGTCTTCAAGAGCTCACTCTTTGTTCAACTCACAATTTGAACACAATCATCACTTGTACCAATACTCACATGTTCCCAAGCTGATCCACTTTTCTCTATTTAAGATCACCAGTACTCCTTTGCAAGAAGAAAACCTTAAATGAATGGAGAACATGAGACTCATCTTGGTTTGTTATCTTCTGATGCTCCAAAACTCACACCTTGCCGCCTCTGAATCTTCAGAAAAAAATAGTCCAAGACTACCCCGTAGCAATACTAAAGAAGGCCATTTCCCTTAGTAGAGCCGTCAGTAGAAAGCCAGAGATAAATGCCACTTATCCTTGACCTTCACAACCAGAGCAAACACCGTGCTCCAAACCACTAATCCAAGCTGTGACCATCAAGATGTGATGTCTTCATATCTTACAGCCTCAGCCACTGTCTGACTTAGAGATGTTGGATGTCATCAACATTCCATAATCTATCTGCCTCTCACCCCAGACAATTTGGATAATACTCCATTATCACCAATCAACTCCACCAGTTGATTCAACTCCAAGATGCTTAACCCTTGAAAATACTTCCAAAACAGCCACATAAAGTAAATTCTCAAACCTTCAGCAGTCCTGCACTTTAACCTCAGACATATACATAGTCTTCCGTCAATGTATATTGTCATTTGTTGAATGCACAACATTATCCAAAGCAGACAAATATTCAACTATTGTCATGCAAGATACAACATTTTATCTGGTCTGACATCCTTTTCCTGCAGACTTGAGGCACTGGTTGATCCCTCTTTTGCTAATCCACACCACTGATCACTTTAGATTAGGTAAGTGGCTTGACCTGATACTTCACCGTGAGCACAACTAGCTTTCTTTGGCTGAGAAAGCAAAGAACTGAATTAATGTTTCAACATCAGCAATCACACTAAACATGAACCAGCATACTCTAATATTTCAAGAATCTTCAAACTTTTGATGCCATCCTCCTTAAGTCACCACAACTAAGCTTAAGAGATAACTTATCAAGATCTTCACTCCCGCATGAAAGATTTGACAGTGATACTCTTTTGCTTTGGCTCTACCTTCTTCTTTCACCATCAGAAGGGATGAAGGAGTCACAGTACTGAACAGATTGGTCTTCTTCTTCTAATCCTTCCAGCCACAAAACTAATGCAGACACCAATTCCAATTGACCAAAGGCTGATTTATAGACATTGGCATATTAAGCTCAGCTTCTTTCTTGATGAAACTTCTTAGACACATAACCCAGATGCCTCCTCTTCCAAGTCAGGAGTAGGTTCCAAACAGATGTGATCAACACATTTGTTTAGCCCCCAAGCATCTGTTATGTCACAATTCTGCACAATCTGCTGGTAGGGCATAAGTTCTCTTCACACCAAAAGATCCTTTAACACAACCCAGAGATTGACCTTGTAAAGTTGGAGGCAAGAATAAATTGCTTCTACCTTTCTTCAGACCTCTTTTCAACAAGCTCATATAAGAGTTCCTTTATGAGTGGACTTGGGATGAACCACAGGTATCTTTGGCAACTCTAACAAGCTAGTTGAAGATGTCCTCACGTATCACCACACCATGTGATACATCTTTAGAGGAGAACAGAATGTTGCAGCCTTAACACAAAACCACCAGGAATTTTCCATCAGATATATATATGCAGCAGAACATACACCAGAAAACTCCTCTACAACCTTCAGGCAAAACATAATAACCCTTGCATAAACACGACACTCCAAGTGCACTAGGTCATCATAGGTTTGAAAATAAGTCAAAGCACACAACAGCTCACCACCAAAGCTACAAGCCTGATAACTTTATTCTCCACTCCAAGGGATCATACAAAAAATCTCTATGAACTGACCAAGTCTATAACTATCTTCCTTGCTCATGAACCAGAAAGTATCTCCCCAATATCTCATCCAGAAACAGACAGGATGCCTGCTCTGATACCAATTGAAATTCTGGTACAGATGTGTGATGTCTTATGCAATGTCACAACATCGTAATCTGTTGAACAAGGAAATAATAGAAACAGTAAATTAACACACTGAATTGTTCACCCAGTTCGGTTTAACAACCTACATCTGGGGGCATACCAAGCCAGGAAGGAAGTCCACTATTAGTAGTATCAAATTACATACTCAACAGACCAGTTGACAATCTACCTAATTCAATCACTACCCAATGACCCTTCTATCTAAGTCCTCCCTAGATAAGAGACTCCATCTCACTTCCAATCATTGCAATGATGTCTAGCAGTCAACTTCACCGCCACTGCATCAACAGCTTGATTACCAACAACTTAACCAACACAAAAAACTAGAAGACATACTTCCATGACACACCTTGGAGTTGCTTCCAAGCTTCCTCCAAGAACAATACCATACTCATTACCTATAGGTTTCTGAGTAATACCACAGTGACCATCTCACAACCCGAGTGGTTCACTTAGACAAAGCCCTAATGATCTATATCTTGGACTCGTACCTATTCTAGGTTACAAGCATTCTATTTATAGCTTTTTCCCAACTGGATTTGGGCCTTCAAATCATATCATATCTTCTGCTACCAAATCTGCAACAGATTCTGCTACTAAATAGATCTTCAATCAAATCTTCAATCAAATCTTCAACAATTAATTCTAACTGTTCTCCATATCTTTATGCATTAAATTCACAACAAACTGCAACAGAAGATATCTCCCATGATATTCGCCTGCAATCTCTGTTTTTCTTTAGCAGAATATTTCATTAAACCAAAACCATGTGCAGCCCTAAACATCCCAGACCTGATGTTTTAATGTTCTGGTATAGTGATGTTAAGACATCGCAAGTGACATCACTCTCCAGCACTTTAACTCTTCAACAAACCAGAATGTTAGCCAAAACATAACAATACTATTAGAAGCTCATGTTACAACATCAACCATGACATCAGCATTGTTTTAACAAAATTTCAGCCAATTACAAGAACTTACAAGGTACACTTGCCCATTCCCGATAGGCAAAACAGGTTCAAGCTCACCAGTTCCCGACAGGTATTGCACCAGTTCCCGACAGGTATTTCACCAGTTCCCGACAGGTATTTCACCAGTTCCCGACAGGTGGTTCACTAGTTCCCGACAGGTATTTCACCGGTTCCCGACAGGTAGTTCACCAGTTCCCGACAGGTTTCCTATGTGGTCCAATGGTTCCAAACTCTTTCTCACAAACTTTTCTTCCTTACCATTGCTTCATTTACAACATTTTTCTCTTCCCCACAGTGCAAATTTCTGGGTTCTTTTTGTATTCAATCACCTTTTACCTTGAATAGGGGCAGCTGTAACACCTCAAAATTTGCCCTCTTATTTTTCTCGAATAACAGTAGCTTATGCTTCACATTCATCTGCATCTTCGCTAGGTCATAACTGCATTAATCATATTCGTTCATTTGCATTTGGCTCCTAAGGCGTGGGATCAAAATATTATGTGCAAGCTCGGGATTCTCGTATGTTGTGAGATTCTTATCTTCATTCAAGGTTGAATTCAAATTATCATGAATATCTTCTCATTCAGAGGTTCATCAAGATCCAAGGTATTATATTCAGAGGTTCACCAGGTTTCAGGGTGTATATCAACGAGCATCAGGGTTTCTCATTCAAGGTTGGTTTTGTGGACAGTCATCAATTCAAGATCATGAGAGTAGGCTTTCATGTGGAGGAAATCAATGGTCATCAGGATAAAGCATTTGGGGATTAACTTGAAGAGTATTGGGTCACGGTCTGTTGAGCTTACTGGTTGAATCTTTAAATTCAATGCAGATGTGAGTTTGGTGTGGATTGAGAGTGTGATTGGAATTAGAGATTAGTCGTGCGGGCTACTTGGAATTCAAAATTCTACTATAAACCCATTATTCATTTCCTTTTTTCTTTATCCATTTTTAACTCACTTTCAAATCCAATTCAATCCCTTTCACCAATTTCCAAGGCCAAATATCCAAAATTAAACCCACCTCATATTTTTATAACCATATCCACTTTAAATAACCAAAATAATTTTTCAAGATCACTTATGTAATTCATATCTCTAAACCATTATTCACTGATCATCACATTGAACTCGATCTCTTCACTCTCAAGGATTCTACTACATTTGATTCTGCTCTTAATTGGTTATGCCTCAATTTGACCGGAAATGAACTTCCATTAAGGTTTTCTACTAGAACTTCCTCT
The DNA here is from genome assembly GCA_022829125.1 of Lathyrus tuberosus. Lineage (NCBI taxonomy): Eukaryota > Viridiplantae > Streptophyta > Magnoliopsida > Fabales > Fabaceae > Lathyrus > Lathyrus tuberosus. The sequence goes on along the minus strand of JALAZF010000024.1, from coordinate 13,545,532 downwards.
CATTATAATCAAGGGAGTTCCGTGGGTGTTATATTAGACCAACATCACACTTCAACGTTCTTAGTGGATCCATCCATCACAACAACTCAAGGAAACCAAAGCTAATGTTCATATTCGATTTTAGATCCCTTTTAAGTCCAACCCAAATAAATTTATTAGAATCATTAATGCTGCTGGGTGACAGCATGGCTCGGGAAGCTTTCGGGTACTATTTGAAGATCAGGCTCTTGTTGTCCTAATTCATCACGTGGGTCCCATACAATTCAAGAGCTTCAGATGTTTCCATTGGCTATTTTGGATATGCTTACAAAACCAAGAAAAAAAGGAAAATAAGATGGATAACAATTCAGGATAAAATATGTTGCAGGAACTAAACTCATAGTAGGTTTGTAAATTCATAGGAGTGTAGAAATGTCCATAACAGAAGGTTGAAAATACATGGCAGCAAAGAAACTCAATAATAGCAGAAAATTCAGAATTTCACAGCAATATATATTTAACATCAGAAAAATTCACAGGCTGATTATAGAAGATCCAGCTACAAGAAATTCACAACCAAAAAAATCCAAGAGATCCATAACAGTATTTCCATCCATTCCAAATAGAAATCTTGACAGAATTCACTAACTAACTCATAACTGAATCCCTCTAACAGAAAATTCAATAACCAACTTCTTCATTTTGGATTCACCCACCATTCCCTCCCTTCTTCACTCACAGAATCCGCACCAATTCTGAATCCTCTGGGGCTAAACCTTCAATCTTCTCTTCATCCTCCATAGCAAAAAAAAAAACCTTCTCCTTCAATATTCTACTTCAATCTCCCTATTTGATTTCCACCTTCATCTTCAATCTTCGAAAAACTTCAACAAGATTCAACACCTGCATCTATGAGTTCCTCATTTGCAGAAACTAGAATAAACCTCCATAGCTACAACTGCAACAATCTTTATCAATCATCATCATCTCCATTCACAGGAGAACCTGCACAACCAAAAGGCAACAATCACAATCGAAGCCGCACGCAGCAGAATCCGACAAGAATTCATGCAACAACGATTCGGACGAAGCGAATAAGAGAAAAAAGGAATTTAATCAACAGAAACTAATACCTGAACCTCGAGTTTGATCTTCACCAAAGAGATTCACCTTCGTCGTCGCTGGTAGGTTCCTTCATCCATCATGTTTCTGATTCCATCAACGTGATGACGTGATTAATATGTTGAAATTTGAGCGAGACGAGGAAAACGGGCTAATTATTCCTCGGCAATGCGATTCGAAGAAGTGGAGGTGAACGGAGGGAGATTGAATCGGGGAGGGGTGTTGGAGATAAAGCACCGTGCGGCGTCATGGTTTTGGTTTCCGGCGCGGTTTTGTGAGGAGGAAGAGACGGTATGGTGTTATGAGACGTCGGCGAGTTGAAGGAGAGGGAGAGAATCATGTAAACGGCGCAGGGGAGAAGTGGAAGGCGATTGTGAATTTTCCGAAGTGAATTTAGGGTTTTTCTTGACTTGCGAATCGGGTTTCACTCCATGGATTCATATCTACACACGCCCAACCACTTTCCGCACCCCCTGGTTATGTTCTGCTAGTTAATTTCCTTTGTTTGTTTTAGGTCTTAGTTTTTGGTAATTAGTTGTAGTTTTCACTAACTAGATTTAGATTTTTACATAATATTCTTTTTTATAATTTTTAATTAACTTGGATTAATATCTTGGTTATAATTTGTGTTAATTCTCAATTAGACCTTTGTTGATAATTTTGATTTTGGTTAAGGTCACTAATGACGATTAAAGTGTTCATAGTTTTTGATTCGTGGTGATCGATTTCGAACAAGATAGCTCATCATGAAGTAAATTTGGAGCTTAAGGCATTTATTTTTCCTCCATGGTTGATTACAAGACTTGCACGAAGTTTTTGGGTTTCGTATTATGTGAAGAATCGCTACTTCGACCAAGTAAGAAATTTTGACTTTAATGCATCATTCTAGCTTGTATGTGGTTTAGGATCATATAGTGTAGGTTACATATTGAGCCCTCCCACCTGAGGCACTGGTTATAGCTTGATTTATGACGATATGTGACAATTCGAAGCCTAGGTTATGCGTGATAAGTTTGCTTTCCTAGCACTTTCCCTTAATCGTATTTTTTGCTCGTTTCGTTCCAATAATTAAAAATAGTTTTGAGTGTGATAAAATTATGAGAAAACTCATGAGAGTTTTTGATGGTGTTAATTAATTTTTGGATAATTTTAATCCCATTTTGAGGGCTGTTTGGTATTTTTATGGAATTTTGGAACAGCATGTGTTCTTAATGGTGTATCTTGTGATGCAAGTCATGAAATGTGATCGTTCCTTGACCGTTTGGAGCTAATTTTTGTTGTGCATGTATACCTATGATTATATGAGCTAATGATGTTTGATTGGAACCTTGGCCATGATTATTGAATTGATTTTGAGCATCATCTTTGTGCCTTATCTTGTAAGAGCATCATCGATAAATTGATCCATGTTTGCAATTGATTGAATATGTTTGGTGCATGGTATGAACCCTATATTTTGTATATGATTACCTACTGGACTTGGAATGACTTGGTTGATTAATCATAATTTTCAAGAGCATTTTGCTATTTTTCACTTATTTGCCAATGCGAACCGAACATGTTGATACATGCTTAGAAAGAGGTCGTGTTTAGGAATTGTATGAGGGCACTTTAGGCCAAATTTGAATATGAGTTTTAGCAAATTATTAAGTGTATTTTGATGCACAATTGAGACATGCTTGAGTAATGCCTTTGATCATTTCACATGCCTTAAATGATGCCTACTTTGTGTGTATGTGAACTTGAATTTGTGTTTCACTTTGGCTACTTCTTTTGATGCCACTTGTATGCCAGGTTCATGATTGTTTTTGGGATTCAATTAGGACATTTTATAGGTCATTTTACTCTGGTGTGTGAGCTTTTACGTTTCCTTACCATGTCATTTCATTTGTCTTACTTGAGCGACAATTTTACATACTTGTATGAGAAGTTTAAATGTGATTTTGCTCATGGAATGAATTGACTTTGGAGAGAGAGTTTAATGCAAACCTTTGTGACACTTTGAGATGGGTTTTAAGCATGTGTATAAGTTATTTCACTTCTGACCTTGGTCCATTTTCATGTTTTAATTCAATTCATCTAATTTGTAATGGCTTTCTTTTGTTGGTTTACCTTTAACTTCAAAGTAGATTAGTCTTGTAGCATAATTGTAACTTGACTTGTAATCTCGTAATCCTTTTAAGTCTTTCAATTTGACTAGTGTGACTCAAATGTACATAGCCATTAGACTTAGGTTTCATGTTGTACATACACTCTCTTGTTATTACTGATGTCTTTGGTTCACATGTGCAAGGTACATAAAGGAGACATTCCAAAAGAGGTTTGACCATTTCATTTTTGTAAATAAAAACTTGTTTCTAACTTGGTTTGCTATTTGTTCATAGGTGCTTTCGTGACTTGCTTTCGTTGCTTTGCTACGGATTCATATCCGGTTGGTAGGACTCCTTATCTCTTCGCTTCTCTTTAATGCTTTCAAGTGCCATGAGAAGTAGGAATAGTCGATGCCATGATAAGTAGGGTTGTATGGAAAGCCATCAAGTGAGGCTATGATTGTGCTTGTTTAATATTGTGCCTGAAGACCTCTATGAGGCATCCCATTCCCATTTCCCCTGGTGAGACCTCCAAGGAGGCAATTGACGGAAGGTAGGGTTCGCAATCGACCCCCGTTATTCTAGTTGAGTCGTTCTTAGCTCTCATTACATGATTGAAGCTCTGAACATTACCTGCTCTTATTGTCGAGTCCGTCAGTGGAAGAAGGGTTTAGTAATCAAACCCCCACACCTTGTATATAGCTCACATTGACCAATGTTGATGCTTACGTGATCTGATTCACATCTTCCCCTTTCTTATTCTGCTCTCCATGGTTCTTGATACCATTGGAGGAGTACCTACTTCCCACAGCTAGCTTGTTTGCCTCGGTTGATATGGTCACTTGGCTAAAGCTCCCCCTTTTCTACTTTGATTATGTGACGTTACTGTTTATCGACACTGTTTACTCTTTCATTGCTTTTAGTTCATTTTGTGATTGATTTATCCTGTGTTTACTTGTCTGATGGCATGATCCCGTAGGATTCCTAGCTCCACTTAATTTTTGATTAAGTCAGAGGTAGGAGAGACATTAGGATAGCAATCCATGTATTCTAACATTAGGTAGACTTCCCTTTCTTACCTCAACCATAGGGTCATCATTGTATGATAACATTAGGACCTAGTTTCCCCTTAGCTTTTTTCTTTTACACCTTTGAGTCTCTTTCTCATCTCAAAACAAAAGTAAAAGACACTTAATGATGGCATAACATGTATTGCACTTAAACCTAAAGTATGGGAAATGGAAGGAGGAGGGTTTCTCTCCATCTTCCTAGAGTGTTTAGCATACGGCCTGTTAGGACGACCATGCGATGCATTCGATCTTATACGATAGACTTGAATGCAATACGTGTTATTAACACAAAGATATCAAAACACTTCTTTTCAAAATACAATAACAAACAACAATTCTCTTCTCATCTTCCTCACTCCATTCTTAAGGATTCGTCACGTCCGTTCTACCGCAAACAGGTAAATGCCTAAGACTTCGTACAACGAGCTGCGACACCTAACTGCTAGAACGCACACCTGGACGTATTCCACTTAAAAACACAAATAAAGCAAATTCATCCCTAGTGAGGGGAACTACGTCGCTCTGATTCTCGCGTGCGAGTGAGATACGTAAGCAGGAGATCATGCGAGATATCTCCGAGCACATTTCTTTCACAACTTTTCTTTATCACCTCTTTGTCTCTTTTTGACCCGTAGGTAGAACTACGACTGCTCTGATTTCCTCCTTCTGGTTAGATTGAGGATACGTAGGCACGAGACGGTGATGTCTTGGCGAGCAACCTTCCCCTTTAGTTCGCGTCTAAACTACGTTGTCTCTGATTTTCCCGTTCCTGAGGGAATACGTAGGCCTAGGACTCCGAGGACGTCCTATCGAGTCTTTTCTTTTCCTTTTCTTTCCCGTTTCTTTATTCTTTTCCGTACCTGTTCCTTTTCCTTTCCAGTAGCAGTGGAGCTCCAGATGATGACACCCTTTAAACGAGATAACAAGCGTGGATCTCATCGGGTACGATGGACGCGTGGGGGTGCTAATACCTTCCTCACGCGTAACCGACTCCCGAACCCAGTTCTCTTGGTCGCAAGACCATGCTCTTTCCTTCCCTCAGGTTTACGCAATGTTTCCTTTTCCTCTCTTGGGATAAATACACATTGCTGGTGACTCTGTTTCGGTGCCACTTTCGCGTTTGTACTTGGATGAAAATCCCGGGAACGACAAATATAAAGATTCTTTGAGCTTTAAAGTTTGTGCATAGTAAACAAGAGAAGCTTGGTGCTAGAGCTCTGAAATATATCTTCATTGATTATCCTAAAAGTGTGAAGGGATACAAGTTGTGAAATATGAAACCTCGAAGATCAAAGTTCATTATAAAAAAAGATTTTACTTTTGATGATATCAATATGGGGATAAAGTGAAAAGATTTAGATGTTAAAGACTCAGAAACTAAGATGGAAAAGACTCATTTTGAGTTGGAGGTTTCTATTAGTGAGATTAGAGATGATGAGGATGTTGTGGATCTCACATCTAATTCTAGAGAAGAAAAATATACAATGGCTCCAAATTATAAATTGACTAATTCGTGATAGGAAAAAGAGGATGATCATACAATCTCAAAGGTATGACTATTCTGATTCCATTTGTTATGCTTTAAATGCGGTTGAAGGGTTGCAGACTCTGAACCAAAGACCATCAAGAAAGCATTTCAAAGAAAAGCGAGTAAAAATTGGATGAGATAGACAAATGGAGAAATTCATTCATTAGAGAAGAGCCATACATGAGAACTTGTGGTACTACATGAGAAATAAAGGATGGTTGGTTGCAAGTGGATCTTCAATAAGAAAGAATATTTTGGCAATTCCAAAATCAATGTATAAAGTAATACTTGTAGTAAAGTGTTTTACTTGTGTGGAGGGAATTGATTACAATGAAATATTTTCACAAGTGGTAAGACATTGTTCTATAACGATCCTTATGACTATTATGAATCTATATAATCTTGAGTTAGAACAAAAAGATGTCAAAACAACCTTCTTACATGAAGACCTTGATGAGACAATCTACAAGGAGCAATTTGAAGATTTTGTTTTGGAAAATTATAAAGTATACCTATTGAAGAAATACTTGTATGGGTTGAAGCAAATACGTAGACAATAATTTGAAGGTGAGAAAAATACACAAGAAGGGGGTTAAATTGTGTTTTCTGTTTCTTAATTCTGCCTCTGATCAGAGTTCAGAATACACAAGAAAGGGGTTAAACTGGTGTTCAGATTCTGATTATATGTTGCAGCAGAATGTTAACAGAAGCAAATAAAAGATAAAGAACACAAAAAATTTATACTGATTCCTCCCAAAAGAGAGTAGTTCAGTCCCCTTGCATCACAAGATATTTTTACTATAACCAAAACATGATTACAATAGCTTATGCACTTAAGCATAAGACCTTTTTTTGCTCAGACCCTTAGCCCGAGACTTTTTTCTTAAAACCCTCAGATCCAAGACTTCTGCTTAGGTTCTACGAACCCAAGACTTCCTTGCTTAAGCCTTTAGACTCAAGAATTCTGCCCAGACCCTTAGTCAAAGACTTCCCTGCTTAGATTCCACGAATCCAAGACTTCTTCTCAATCCCCTCAGGCCCAAGACTTCCTTGCTCAGGTTCCACGAACCCAAGATTTCTACTCAAGCCCCTCAAGCCTAAGACTTTTGCTTAGACTCACAGTCTAAGACTTTTTGCTCAATAAGCAATTAATCAAGACTTTCAATACTCTAGCACATAGCAGGAGACTTACATGGCTCAAGCTTCTCAGTAAGAGACTTTGATGCTCAAGCACATAACAAGAGACTTTATTTAAACTATTAAACAATCATGTTTAGCAGAATAGAGAATAAAGTGTACTTGATATAAAATTAGAGGTACATGGTAATCACCTTAACAAAGACCTTAAGCACCTAAGATTTCTAAGATATTAAATGTTTAAGAAATCTTAAGGCTTATTACAATTTATAACATATAACAGAAATTATGCATACTCGATTGTGTTGCTTATTGTATGATCTTCTTATTCCTTCATCCATACAGAAGTGTAGAACACTTCTATCCTTCTTGGCTTTCCTTCTATATTTTCCCTTTTGATTGCCCCTTGTTAAAGACTTCAGTTTGAATCTTCAGCAGCTTATATAACAGTTGTAGAAGACTAGTCGTTGGAAGAGATAACTTAAACAGGTGTCTTTGTTTTTCCATAGTACAAGAGACGTTGAAGAGAGATACATAAAAAGATCTTAATCCATTATGTAACATGTTTCACCATTGCGTCTTCCATGTAAACTTGTACTATAGATCCATTGAGAGTAGATATCTGTAAAGCATGTCAACTCTTCTTGAGCCTTGTGAATATAGACTTTAGCTTACAAGATGATTTGATAATGCAACTTGGTTTCTGCAGTACGGATAACTCAAGCTTTATTACTAACTCTGAATGTTCACCCGAAGCTGACACAATAACTTAGTGTAGAGACAATATGTTGCTCTTCTAATACTAGGGCCTTTAGCTTCAGAGTCTACGTCAGACATCACTTAGAGAGTGTTCTTCAGGTTCTGATCCACCAGAAGCTAGTAAATCAGCTCCTCTCAAATGCGTCCTTATATCAGATTCTGAACGCCTTCTTTTCAAGCCTTAGAACCTGCATATTTGAAACACACATTAGATAACACCATTGTTCTTTTAATACTTTGTTATCATCCAAACCCAAGAGATATATGTCATGAACAAATCTTGTTATAACAATCTCCCTCTTTTTTATGATGACAAACATAAGTATTTAAAGGACAATGTTGGGCAGTTATAATTTTCTTGGCAACATCAAGGTATGAGGTTTGTAAGCTCCCCTTTAGTCTAATAGCCCAAGGTTGAGGTTTGAAAGCTCTCCTTTAGATCTATATTTAAGAAAATTAAAATATATAACTCGAGCAAGATCACCAAACAAAAAAAAAACAAAAATAACATAAATTTAAAAATACATTAATTATAAATGAACAACATTAAACTGTAGGGTTCAGATTCTTTATTAAATACTATTATATCTTTCTCCCCATTTTGTCACATAAAAAAGGGAAAAAAAAGAGAAAAAGAAAAGAATAGAACTAAAGTCATAAATGCAATAACAGATCATCATTACATGACCAGTTTTCAAGGAAGATAAAACGATCTTGTAGCAAAGATCATTAAAGAGTTGTACAATGCATGTTTACTATTTATTGGTCGTAACAGTTCCAATAATCAAGCAAATAATTTTATTACAACGTTTGGGTTGGCCAGAATCCACTATAAAAGAAACTGAAGTCTAGGCCATTTTCATCAACATCCAACAAAGCACCATGGAGTCCTCAGATGAAAGTGTTAACATCTCATTTGTGACAGAAGTCTCAGAGAACTTTACTAGTCCGAAGACACAAGATCTTCAGGGGCCAGCAGATTTTGAGGCATCTGCAACTGGTTCTCTATCCTCAACACTGAATACTTCTGACGAGGGTTCGTCCTCAGCACCTCAGAGACCAACTGAAAAAGTTCCTTCTGCCACTGAGTTGAAAACGAGAAGGAAATCAATGAAGAATAGAAGGAAGAAGAAGATAAACAAGATGTTTTTTCAGCTAGTTATCTTAGAAGCAAAAAATGCGGATGTGGATGAAGACGAGTCTGACATCTGTTGGGAAAACTGGGTTGGTTATAAGGCCATGGAAGAGTTAGATTAGAATAATCTTAGTTTCTTCCAATCCCTTTTATTGTAATCCTTTAAAAATTTTATTGATTAATGAAAAAGTTGTTTGGACCAATTAATTTTGCATGTGCACCTTTTTAATTTTTCACTATGATTTTCCGACAAAAGCATAAATGAAGTAAGAAGATAAACAGGAACAACAATTAACATGTTAATAATACTATTTACAGTTGTGAAGAGAATCTTAATAGGACTGAATTCTAAGCATCATTTTCCAAGAGTCAGAATGTTAAAAGATTGATTTGACTAATCAAAATTAAAATAATTAAAAACTCAAGGTACTTTGGATGAATAGACTTTATAAAACTCTCATCAAAATGACTTTCCTAATCACTTAATCTTCTTAACACAAAAATGTATAAGCAGAAACAAATTTGGGTTCCAAAGAGAGATTTCAAAAAGACAACAATGTTGAATACAACAGCTCAAGCAAGCACAAAGAATGCAGCAACTAAAAGGTCTACAAGCAAGCAGACAACCTCAGAAGCACATACTTCTTCAGCAACCTTTGTTGAAACACAAAGAAGAAGGAAAACTTCTAGTTCAAAATGCAGGAATAATCCGAGGAATGAGGCTATTGAGTTTTTTCGAGAAGATTGGGAAGATTATTTAAACAATCCGGATATGTCAGATGAGCCTAGGGAATACCATAAGACAGATCCAAATATCTAGAAGTTTTGGTTAAGAAATTGTAACAACTCCCAATCTTTCAATAAGAATGATGCATTTTTTTGAGTTTTAGTCCTATTTATTATTCTCTTGAACAACATGATAAACATATATATAATAGTTAATGTAAACACGAACTTGAACAAGAACAATTTTTAAATAACAAGACTGCTTAATAAAATATGTTTAATAATTACAAGGCATATATTTATAGAAATTAAACATCGGAAACTCTCATAGATTGCTTCAAGCTTTTCTCTCTAGATTTTAGAAGAATCATCATTTAAACTTATGAAAACTCCCCATTGGATTAGCAGTTCTGAAAGAACTCGTCCATAAGGGATGAAGAAAGTCTTTCCTTTGTGAAAGGATGAAAGAGTCTCCTTCAGATAGTCAAACATAACTTAAGAAAAATCAATCTGTAGATCTAAATTGAAAAAAAGTAGCAAATCCTTTTCAATAGGGGTCACAAGGTCCAGATATTTGTCTTTAGGTAGCAAGTTTGAGTTCAGAATATGATTCCAAATAATTGCATTGGGACAAAGATTTGAAAGCTGAGAGATGTTTAATGGATCCATAAAAGTACTCCAAGTAGGAAGATAATATTCTCAAACAAGAGTGCCTGGAATTTCTCCAATCTCCTCACAGTTGATTACATTGGCAATCGTCTTAGAGGTTACTGTTATAGAAACACCAGAAACCTTGGAAAGAATAGCACACTCAGAACTTAGCTCAACAGTGGAAGCATTAATCCAAAGTTCTTTGACAAGACTTGGATAAGTGAAATCACAGAGCATATCAAAGTATCCATTCCAACCTTGTTCAGAAACAGTCTTTCGAAAGCTAAAACCAATTTTAAGGAGATCATCAAAATCCATAAACTTTTCATTGATGATAACTAGTTGATTCAAGGGAGAATTGACTAGAGAATTCATCTCATGTTTGGTTTGAACAACACAGAAGAAAATAATAAAAAAATAAACTTAACAAGACTCTAAAGGAATAAGAATCTTGACAGAAGAACAGAAAGAAGACACAAAATGATGTTTCACAAAGATAAGGGATAAAGATAATAGAAATATATAAAAGAAAACATCATTACCCTAAGGTTCTTACCCAACAGATTTCTTGCATCCACCAAATGATAATCAAATTTATGGAGTTTTAAGTAAACAAAGTTTTTGAAAATATTTTTACTTAAACTACTTTATCAAAAGTAAATATTCCTTTTCTGAATCTCAGAGACTGACAATTTTTCAGAAGCTATATATCTGTCATCAGAGTCTAGTAGGATTAGACTTCGAGTGAGATATCTTCTGTAAGTCATCAGTAATTGATATTCTATTCATAATCAAGCATTTTCTCTTGGAACTAGAGTCAAGCTTGATTAATGAATATTAAATTGGTTTCTTTGACAACTAACAAGCAACAGTATTATCACAAAAGGTGAAGGTACTGATTCAGTATAGACAAATACAACATAGTTTCTTCTTAAAGATCTTTGAATATTCTTAAAAGAATTTCTCTAGAGATATAACAGAGACTTTATATTTACTCATACATAAATATTTCATTGAGTCAAGAAGTATGCAATGAAAGAACATAACATACATTTTTTTGGTTTATCTTGGTCATGCTCCAGATGAGTATTCAAATCTGACCATGGAATCTGAATACTATCTTGAGTGGATTCTGATTCATTGGCTTTACACCAATGATTCCACTTTCTTCACCAAACTTCAAGCTTTTAACACTTGAGTCTGGGATATAGGCTCTTCTTCCATCACATGTTGTAAACAACCATTGAAGATGCCTTGCTCCTTTCTTCTGTTATATCTGCAGCAAATACAAATATAGATATGGGTACTCATATTTCTATGACTCCAAAAGTGTTAGTCTTGACAGGCTTCTTCTTGCTTTATGCCTCAATTTGATAGCAGTACCATGATTCATTCCAGAGTGTGGGCCTTGAATGAGTAATGGAACTAACAAAATCCTATTCTTAGCATAGTCATTGATTTCATTGTCTTGGATTAAATCTTTTGACTTTGAAATTTGAAAAGCATAGATTTAGATAATGTTTGCTATCAGAGATTGGCATAAAACAAGTTTACAACACTACCATAATATTGCCACAAACAGAAGAAAAAATAAAAGGTTTTCATAGAATTATCCTTTAACACAGATTCTATGATAGCCTTAAATTTCAAAGGAGTAATGGAGTCACTTAAGATATTATCTTTAGATGCAGACTCCTTATTATCAATATTGAAGCAAGATAGATTGGAGTTATCTATTTCTCTTCAATAATTGATTTTTATTCCTGGATTCAGATTGGTTCTTCAGAATAACTAATGACCATCAATGTCTGATTACATTCTTCATCAGATTCTGAATCCACAATTATGTTAGATTCATTAGAATAAACCTTGAAGATCTCTGACATTTTTCTTTTTGGGTTTTTCTGGTAGTATTTCTCCTCGTTCTTAAGATTTGGGAAATTAGTTGAAATAAGAATATTTTAGAAGCTTCTGAAGTTACTCTTCTATCAACAGATATCACATTCCATTCAGCCATTTGAAGGAGTCCTTTGATATGGAAGGTTAATTCCACATCATCGAACATTCCAAAGGAATTTTCTTCAACAGGCTTGAGGACGGATGATCTGTTAGACAACTTTTCATCATCTAATTTCATTTCATTTCTTCGAAGAATGGTATCAAACCTTTCAAGAAATAATCTACTCAAACTTTTCACTTCCTGAGTAGATGTGACTTTATGGTTTAATATTAGCAAGCAGACTTCTTAGAATTTGCTTGAAAAATTAGATGAAGTGTAACTTAATAGGCTTCAACCCGATTTCCTTCAAATAAGAATGCAAGTATTCAAAGATAGTCTTAATCATTAGACATATCACATTCTCTTCAATTCAAGCTTCAACGACGGGCGTTTATGCACTCTCAAATTTTGTAAAAAATGAATTTTTAATGTTATAACCGATTACAGCTTTTATGTAACCGGTTACAGGTTGCTGCAGTTGGTTGATCTCGTTTAAAATGATGTCTTGATTGATCATCCTCCTGGTTGCTGCATCATACAACTTATAACCACCAGTAGAGTGATGATATCCTACAAGTATCATCAAGTCTCCCTTGTCATCCAACTTCTTTATAAGCTGCCCTGGAACATGTCAATACACTACAAAACCAAAAACTCTCAAATGATTCAGATTCAGTTTGAATCCCGACCATGCTTCTCCAGTGTTACCTTCTCAAGCTTCTTTGTTGGACACATATTTAACAAAGAGGCAGTTGTGGGTACCGTTTCTCCCCATAAATCTTTCAATAAGTTCTTCCCTTTTAACATGTTTCTTACCATGTTCATGATCGACCGATTCTTTATTTTGACAATACCGTTGTGTTGTGGTGTATAAGGTGGTACAACCTCATATATTATCCCTTATTGATCAAAAAACCTCTTAAAGTATTTTGAGACATATTCACACCCTCATCTGTTTTGAGAACTTTGAGCTTATAGCCATTTTGCTGCTCAACCTTGGACTTAAACTTCTTAAACACTTCGATTACCTAATCATTTCTCTTGATTATATATGTGCATAGCTTTCTACTATGATCATCGATGACTGTGAAAAAATATCTATTGCCACCAATCAAGTCAACTTGCATTAGTCCACATACGTCTGAATACTTCACCTCAAGGCAATTCTTAGTTCTACAACCCGTATCCTCGTTAAATCTACTCTTATGTTGCTCCTCTTGTACATATTATTCATAAATTCCAGCTGTTATGTTGATCAATTGAAATCCCGTTACCATTTCATTCTTTTGCAAGTCTTTGAGAACTTAGAAATTGAGATGCCCAAAACGATAATGTCATATCCACTCTTTACAACTTGTCGTTGTAGCAAGATACCTATGCTCCATAACCTTAAACTCAACCTTGAAAGTTCTATTGGCATACATAAGAGATTTAAGGACCAAAACTCCATTTGCATCCATAACGTGTAACCCCTTGTTTTCCATGTGAATCTTGTAACCCTTCTCAAGAAATTGGCCAATACTTAGAAGGTTTCATTTGATTCCTTGAATGTACAATACATCTTTGATCAGGGAATTTCCATCATCCCTTCTCACGATCAAAATATCACCGATCCCATTGGTCGCTAGAGTGGTGTCATCTACGAACTTCACTTCGTTTTTCATGGCACGATTAATTTTAAGAAACTAATCATTCCTTCATGTCATATGAGTAGAACACCCAAAGTCCAAATATCATTCCTCGCTGCACTAAACTGAACCTTTCGTACTTACCATGAAATTTTCTTCTGCTTGTAGCCGATTACAGATTTTATATAATTGGTTACATCATGTTCTGCAGCGTTTCCAAAGGTGTTGTTGTTGCTGTTTTGCAACCTGTTGCTACTACATTGCCCTTCTGTGATCATGACCAATAGTGTATTCTCCTCATCAAAATATTGTCTTGCAACTTTGACTTCACTCCATTGAGGTTCCTTCTTGTTCGCATTGGACTATTTTGCAAAATGACCGAACATTTGACAATTAAAGCATTGCACCTTGATTTTGTCAATCCTCTTCCTTTCACCTCTAAAGTTGCCTTGACCACCATTTTTGTTGCAGTTGCTCTCACCCTTTGACAAGTTAAATTCTTGGAACTTTGGGACTCTTTTCCACCAAAATTCTAAAAATTATCTTTACTCTTCATAGGCCATTTTCCTTTCGATCTCTTGTCTTTCTCATTGAAACAAGCTTGCAAAGCAATCTCCGCCATTGCCTTATCACTATTTCTCTCCTCCAGCCTTTGCTCACGAGCCTCAAGAGAGCTTTGCAGCTCCTCTTTGCTCATCCTCGTAAGATCCTTTGATTCCTCAATCGGTACGACCACGCTGTAAAATCTTGAAGTTAAAAAACGCAAGATTTTCGCGACAACATACGACTCTGTGAGTGTTTCTCCATCTGCCTTCACTCGATTCACTAATCGAGTGCTTCTTGTTGCGAATCATTTATGATCTCCTTCTCTTCCATTTGAATAAATTCAAGTTTACTTTGCGAGTTTGTAACCTCACCACCTTTGCCTTGTCACCCCATGCGTATGCCTTCTCTAAAATTTCCCACGCTTGCTTTGACGATTCACAATCACCAACTTTCTTAAAGTTGTCACCATCCACACATTTATGGATCAAAAACGCCTTGAAATATTTCTTTTTCTCTTCCTTATGTGTTGCTCGTTGTGCATCTGTTGCACCTTTGACAAGAGGATTCACCCCGTTCTTGATCACTTCAAGAACATCTTTGTAGGCAAACAACACCCTCATTTGTTTGCACCATTTGTCGTAATTCTTCGCATCAATGATAGGTAGGTTGTAGGGATTCTTTCATTGGAGACAAAATTCATGTTACCCACTAGGTGTTTGTGGATCAGAACCACTCTTGATGCCAAATGTTAAAACTTAGAACCACAAAATTAGTGAATAATAAAAAAATTGAGTGTGGAAAGAGAGAGAGAGAATTGTAATTAGAGAGATTAATTATTAGTGAGAATTATCATTAACATTTACCGCAATACCTCTAAAATATTTATGTTTACAAGTGGATTGGAATACAAACAATCAAGCCAAAATAACATAAAACAAAAAATCTCATACCTATAATCAATTACACTACATTTATAACTATTTACAATTGTTAAAAAAATACCGTGATAATCAATTATAGTAACCGGTTACGATAACCAATTACGTCCATGATAAACTTTCTATTTTTTCGGTCCAAAAAAAATTCCGCTAAAGTTATAACCAGTTATATCCTATAGTAATCGGTTAAAGCATTTGAATTATCAATTTTCATTAACCGATACTAAATCACAAAAAAGCGGTAGTATGCTTTTCCTTTGATGATTGGCGTAACATGCTGGTTGACAATACAATAATGTAAGGATTCATTAATTACTCCAAATCTGAACTTTAGTTGACTCAGCCAAAAAAGTAAGAATTACTACCATCAATACTTACTTTTGCTTTTTGCTTTGGGGGGCACACTAAACCAACACAAGCTGTAAATTTCTTTTGGAGAATAATAATAGGATTGAATGATTTGTGCTTATGATTCCAAATCAATTTTACACTTATTGGGCCCAATCTTGATGTTCTACAGTACTCCGTCCGTTTCAAAATGACAATCGTGTTAAGAGAAAATTTTTATTTTAAAATAACTGTCATTCTCATTTTTCAATATAATAAAAATTGTTATTTTTTTAATTATGTCATATAATTATTACTCTGTATATCATTTCCAACACATTAATAAAATTAATTTAGTAAAAATGTAATATTTTATGACAATATCATTACATTTATAAAAAAATCTTAAACGACAGTCATTTTGAAACCGAGGAACTACTACAAATATTCAAGCTAAATATTTACAAATAAAAATGAGCTTTGTTGAGAATAATGAGAGATTCAAGAATTTTACATTTTTTATTTCACAAAAAGCTTTAAACTACTTTTTTAATCATTCAAATTTTGATAAATTGATTTTAATATTTTTATGTTATAAAAATAAGATTGATGAGAACCACAACATGAGATGATGGATAAACATGAGGCGTGATATCTAGATCGCTTTTATGGGACCAACCAAATGGCTACCATCATTGAAGATATGTATGTAATCACATTGACTACTCATGCTCTCCATACATATCCACATCGGCTTCCTTTTTATTTTTCAAATAGTATGCAATTTTCAAATCTTTTTTAAATGAGAAAAAGGTCAAGGAACATGTCTTCTACTTAAAACATTTTGCTTTTACAATTAGGTAAGAGCATTTTATGGGGAGATTACTCACTTCAAGTGTAATTTTGTTGATTTTTGCAAAGATCCTTGGTATTTTTTTGTTTAAGTTACATTTAGTTTTTAATCTTCTTTTTTCTGTTGGTGTTTAAGTTCTGATTTTGTATCAGGGTTCGAGTACCCCTAGTATTTGTTTTAATTTATTCCTTGTTTAAAAAAAAATTAGATAAGAAAATATTATTTTCAGAAAGTAACTTCTCCATGATAAAAAGTTGAATAATATATTTTCAATCAATCAGATAAGAATATATTATTTTATTATATTTAATTTATCATTCAGAATGTATTTCAAAAATAGTTAAACTTCTTATCAATCGAAAGAACATAAAATTTATTAAAAAAATAAAAATAAACAAATGATAATGACTATCTTATTTTTACATGTTAAAGAATCAAAAGAAAATAGGGGTGTTCAAAACCGAACCAATCCTATAGAAATCCGCAAACCAAATCAAACCAAACTGAAATCGCAAAAAACCGCATTTGGTTCGAATTTGTTCGGGTCATCTTTTAACAAAACTGCATGATTCGGTTTGGTTTGCGGTTTGTATTTTGCAAACCGAACTAAACCAAACTAAATCGCATTATGTTACAATTCAAACTTCACTTATCCCACATTTAACCCAAAACTTAAACTCATTATGCCTTAACCTTACAATTACGAAATATTTTCTCTTACTCACACTTAATTTTTCAGTTTTAATCTTCTCAAATCTCTCCTAAAAGTATTGCACATTCTTCTCATCTTCTTTGTCATGTAAGTCTCACTTCTTCTACACTAATCTCTCATCTCACATGTTTTTTCTTTTCATTTTCTCATTTTTATGTTACTATTTTCTCTTCTAATTATATTTTTATCGCACATATCTTCTCTAATCTCACATCTCTTATGTTCTTTCTTTTCCATCTTCTCTAATCTCCCTTCTCTTCTATTTTCTGTTTTATTATAATATTTTTGATATTGTTTTATGCTACTATTTTTTTTCACTTTTGTTTAAATTAATTTTTGTATATTGAATGAGAACTTTTTGTCTAAATATGATGAGTTTTGTTATTATTTGGCAATGTGTAAATGACTAAACACAAAGTTATGTTGTTATCTATATATGTAAATATCACTCAATAAAAATCTTGTAAAAAACCGAACCAACCGAACCAATCCAAACCGCATTGATTTGGTTTGGTTTGGTTCGAATTTTTTTTAAAAGCCAACCGAACCAAACCAAACTGCGTGTTTTTTTCTCTTGCGGTTCAGATGATTTTTAGCGTCAAAACCACCCAAACCGCATCACAAACACCCCTAAAAGAAAATATTATCTTGTATGTAATGTATTCAAAATATCAATTTGTTTTTAATATTAAGTTTCTTTAAGATGTATCCATAGAACACTTTTGAATGGAAGTCCAAGTAGGTAGTCTAAAAAGGAGTATTAGAGTTTTGCGGTTTTGATCAAGAGAATCTATGAAAACTGTCCGGTAACATAGCCGAAATAGAGTTGGAAAGCAACATGAAACAAGCCACGTTCACATACATGAGTGAGTGGTTGTGGTGTAAATTTAAAAGAGTAAGACACCAACTAAGATGTTCATGCCCTACTCTACACGCAATACCAATTTATGCCCCATCTTTTATTCTACTTGTCAAAATAATGCAACTATACAACCACAATAATATTCTCCAAATAATATGAAAATGTTGCTAGCTGCAAAAACATTGAACGTATGTTTGTTTTTATTGTAAAATAATTAATTAAGAGTGAATTGATTATATAAAATTGATTTTGATTAAAAATAAATTGAATATAAAATAATTTATGTTTAAATAATTTTATATAAAATTTCGTTGATCAATAAAATGTTTAAATTGAAAAATTATAAATTCTACCTTTAAATAAAATTAATTTCTGAAATATAATCAATTAATTATATTTTACAAGAACTAAAAGTTCTCAAAATCATTTTAATATATATATATATATATATATATATATATATATATATATATATATAAAATTATTTTTGTCTCTTCTAAAATTTAAACCAAACATACACAAAATTGTAGGGATGCATATTCAAATGCATGAAATTTTAATTATTCATTTTTTTGGTTCGGGAGGGCCTAGGCCTAAAAGAAAATAAAAATAATCAAAAATAAAACGGGGAATGAAAACCCTGACAAAATCATTCGAAGTTATGCCAATAAGATTAACGAGACATTCTTTATAAACTTGAAGACCTAAACCATAAAGCAAACTTTTGTTAGCCAGAGCATCATCACTCTGGTTGGCTTCGCGATGCATATTGTAGAAAAAACCTCCCTCCCCTCAGACAAACAGTTATGAATCTGTCTGTACAAGTCATTTCCTTCCTAAATCTTTTTGAGCTTCTTATTGATAACATTTGCAATGTATTTATTGTCTATTTGAACCTCAATCCTGAAAAGACTTTTCTCAAAGTTGAATTTAAGGCCTTCAATGACCCCCACAACTCTGCTGAAAGAGCACTACAAATTCTAATATTCTTATGGTATTTTAGATCGAACTCTAATGTCGACAAAGGAGGTCCCATGGTTCGACATGAGTTGTGCATGTTGTAGTCGATGTCTGTTCAAACACGTTGTCAAAATATGTTAGCTTTGTGTTTAAGTTAGCATTTCGAATTGTGCCTTGCTTCTAAGCCCAATTGTTAAGTTAACTCAGTAGTCTATAAATTGACTAGTTCTCTCAGGTTGTTGAGAGAGGTTAATTGTTGATATTTACTTGTAATCTTTGAACCCTTATTGAGTAAGTGAATAGAAAAACAGTTTTAACCAATTCTTATTCTTCTTCTTCCTTCTTCTCCATCTTTTGTAAAACGTAATAGGGTTTCTTGTGTTTGTTCAAGAAACTCAATCTTTTTATCATATTTTGGTTTGTTCTTGACGACATCAATTCACAACAAACTGGTACGGTAAGCGTGGAGGAGAAGATGTCATCAACAAAATATGAGATTGAGAAATTCATCGATGTGAATGATTTCGGTTTGTGGTGCTTGAAGATGCAAGTCATTCTTGTTTAACAGAGTTTGATAGAAGCGTTGAACGGATCGAAGAAGATGGACGCTGCCTTATCGGAGAAGGAGAAGACTACGATGGTCGAAAAAGCCCACATTGCCATTATATTGAGCCTTTGTGATAAGATTCTCCAGCAGGTTTCAAAGGAGAAAACTGTAGCTGGTGTGAAGGCGAAACTTGAAGGTTTGTATATGACGAAATTGTTGGTTATGTTCAAGATGAAGCAAGTCTTGTATTCATTCAAGATGAGTGAAGACAAAGCCTTGGCTGAGCAGCTGGATATGTTCAACAAGTTAATTATTGATCTTGAAAATATCGAGGTCAAGATTAATGATGAAGATCAAACGTTGAGATGGAAGAGCCTCTCTTGCATGGAAGAGATTCGTTGACCTTTGAAGATGTTCAATCTGCCTTGTACTCTAAGGATTTGAACAAACGAAAGGAGCACAAGCCATCTTCTGTTGGTGAAGGTTTGTCCATTAAAGGAAATTTTTTGAAGAAAGATGGTAGGTTTAAGAAGAAGAAGGGTAAAGTTCTACGTAATTCTTATGGTGGTAATGCTCATACTATTAAGTGTTATCATTGTAAGAAGGAGGGTCATACAAGAAAGATGCCCTGATCGAATGAATAATCATGGTGGAAAGGGTAATGATAACGCAACCATGGTGCAAGATGGTTATGAATCATCTGATGTCCTGATGGTTTCAAGTAGTGACTCTAGCAAAGAGTGGATTATGAATTCAGGGTGTACTTAGCACATGACTCCAAACAAAGACATGTTTGAAGAATTGTTTGATCAAGATGGTGGATCAGTGCTGCTAGGAAACAACAAAGCTTGCAAAATTGCAGGTATTTGATCTGTGAGATTCAAGTTCCATGATGAGTCAATAAGGCTATTGACTGATGTTAGGTATGTACCTGATCTTAAGAGGAATTTGATTTCTCTTAGTGAATTGGACAAGAAATTATATGTTTTCAAAGGAGAGAAAAACATCCTAAGGGTAATGAAGGGGTTGAATAAAGTCTTGAGAGACGTGAAGAAACAAGGCTTGCATACCCTTGAGGCTAAGGTTATAAGTGGTTCAGCAGATGTGACATCCATGAAACATGTGTCAAAGACTGAGTTATGGCACAAGAGACTTGTCAATCTCAATGAAAGAGGCATAGGTGGTGATAAGGTCGAAAAACTGGAGTTTTGTGAACCTTGTATATTTGGTAAATCCTTTAGAATGAAGATTAACAAAGGTAAACAAAGAACACATGAATCCCTTGATTACATTCATGCTGATCTTTAAGGACCTGCAAGGAATCCTTCACACTCAGGTGCAAAGTTTTTTCTATCCATAGTTAATGATTACTCCAGAAAGTTATAGGTATTCTTCTAGAAGACTAAGGATGAAAATTTTGAAAATTTCAAAATTTGGAAGACTCTGGTCGAAAACCAAACTGGCAGGAAGGTCAAGAGGTTGATGACCGACAATGGTCTTGAATTTTGCAATGAGGATTTTGACAACTATTATGTTGTCTGGTCGCGACATCCACCTAGTCTCGACAGACTTAGAGTATTTAGTTGTTTAGCCTATGCTCATATTAGGCAAGACAAGGTCGAACTTAGAGCTCTAAGATGTATGTTCCTTTGATACTTTGAAGGAGTCAAAGCTTATAGGTTGTGGTGCCTTGAGCCAGGTCACAGGAGGTATATCACAAGTCGAGATGTAGTTTTCAATGAAGCTGAGATGACTTTCAAGAAAATTGATGACATTGGTAGAAGTTCGAAGATCTCTGAAGAAGAGCTGGAACAAGAAGAGATTCCTGCTGAGGTGGATCACAATGATGCTGAATTCCATGACTCAGATGAAGTCGAAGAAGATGCAGAAGCTGTTATCGATGCTAAGGAGACTGATAATGACTACATGCTGGCAAGAGACAGGTTGAAAAGAGTCATCAAGCCACCTCGAAGACTTGGTTATGTAGATCTTATAGCTTATTCCTTAATCTTTGCAAGTGAGGTTCTGGACGAAGAACCTAGAGACTATAAGGAATTTATGAGGAGTCGAGACAAGACTGAATGGCTGAAAGTCATGGATGATGATGAGATGAAATCTCTTCATGTTAATAACACTTGGGAGTTGATCAAGAAACATGCAGGGGATAGGTTAGTCAACTGTAAATGGATCTTTAAGGTTAAGGAAGGAATCAAATGAGTGATGTCGAAGCGTTTTAAGGCAAGGTTGGTTGCTAGGGGGTTCACTAAGAAAGAAGGTATCGAATTTAATGATGTGATCTCACCTGTTGTAAAGCATAGATCCATTAGAATGTTGTTAGCTATGGTGGCGAAGTTCGACCTAGAACTTGAACATATGGATGTGAAGACAACCTTCATATATGGCGATCTAGATGAAATAATCTTGATGAGGAAACCTAAAGGGTATGCATATAAGGGAAAGAAAGATTATTTGTGCAAGATGAATAGGTCTTTGTATGGCCTGAAACAATCTCCTCGACAATGGAATAGGAGATTCGACAAGTTCATAACACACATTGGTTTCACTAGGAGCCAGTTCGACCACTGAGTTTACTTCCGATTTTGACCTAGAAATTCACTTGTTATTTTGTTGCTTTATGTGGATGACATCCTCATAGAAAGCAACAATGTCGAAAATGTTATGAAGGTGAAGGCTGGACTCGATAAAGAGTTCGACATGAAGGATTCGAGAGCTTCCTCCCGATTTCTTGGGATTGTGTAGACATATATTTTCGACACCATGTCTTGGTAGGTAAAATGATGTTCTTTAACTAAAGAAAATGGCTACAGATGAAGAAGAAAGAAAACGAAGGTATTCAAAAGAAGTTTTCGACACTTCGACAAAAACAGCGTTTCGACATTTCGACAGAAACATAAGGAAGTTTTCGTCAGACAAGGTTTAAGGGACATTTGTTACTTTTCGACAATTCGATAAAGTGAAGAGGCGCAACGCTTCGACGCAAAGGGAAAATTCAAATTCAAAAGATATGACGTTTGGCAGAAGACGCGTGGAAGCTTTAGAAGAAAAGAAGACATGCAGAAGGCCAAGTGTCAAAGATTTAGAATTTTTCCGTTACTAGACAGTTATTGTATTTTTCTATAAATAGGATAGTTGTTGTAGAATTTTAGTGTGTGAAAACTTGTACAAAATTCCTGTAAATACTCAAAGTACCCGTGTGAGAGAAAAGAGTTTGTTATCTGGAAAATGTACGTGTGAACACCATCTTTTAAGTTTATAAAAATTCAAAGTCTTTTATAATTGCCTTTACTTTTCCCAGTCATTTATCCTTTGTCATTTATTTTATGCAAGTTTTACTTTCATTCAACTTATTTTTCGCCAGAAGTTGTTAGTTAGTTCTTTAACCAAATCATTCATACATAAAAGATATAACAAAACAAAACCATTAAAACACCATTCTCCTAAGAGTTAGACAAATTTGCACATGTATCCCAGGATTTGTGTGGTTGGTCTTGCAAGTAACCCAATTTTATAAGAGATTGGTAAACCAGAGGTTGTTCGCCAAAATCAACAGCGAACAAATTGGCACGCCCAGTGGGACCAATGCAAAATTTTAGAATTTTTTACAGAATAACTCTTAGCCAAATAGTTTCTACTTCATTGTATGATTTTGAGAAGCGGTAAATTAGCCGTAACTGACGTAGAAAGACCTAAAAGAACAAGAGTAAGAAGAATGGCGAATCGGCCAAATAATCCAAATCCAAATGAAACCATTCCAGTTTCCAACCCTATCCCTTCGACAGGGGGAAATGTGGATTCAAACCCTGTTTTGGAGGAGGATATGCCTTCATCAACAGGATCTATACCAGCGGTTTCGCTCTCCCAAAACATGCCTAGTTCTTCCACAATGGGACATTCAATGCCCATGGGGACGCCTCCTCCTGGAGGACATAATTATAGGCCATTTCAGACAAATTTTTCCATGCCTATGTTTGGTAGAGAACAACCATATGGAATGCCAACTTCAGTAATGGCAAACTTGCAAAATGCACCATCCTTGTATTCTGATGCCATGGTCCACGTGTCTTCACCATTACAAGGGTCGGGATATGGTGGAAGTATGAGTAGATTAAACCAACCCTACCAAATTTCCAAATACCAGCAATTACAAATAATTCTGCGCAAGTAATTCGACAACAAATGGACGAAAGTAATCATGATATGGTCCAAATGTTAACACAACAAATGGGAGCAGTGTTTAATCCTTTAATACAGAACACTACCCAAACCAACCAATTGTTGGCTGCGCAAATGACACGCATTGCTGACTTTTTTGGTGTTCCTTAAATGCGACAAAGAGAACAAGTAATTCAAAACCCAGTAGTGAATGTCGAAGAGGAGCCCACAATAAATCAAAGGCCTTTAGAAAATCCTCAGGCAAACCCTAGAAACCAAGAGGCAGTGGTCGAACAGCCTCGTGTCGAAATACCCGTTCAACAAGAACCTAGGAGGGTAATCGTCCAGAGAGGCGAAGATGCTGATGATGTCTTGCGACAACGAATAAGATATAACAATCTGCCTGCCGAAAACAATTTAGCAACCATGGTCGAAAGAATAATGGCGCAAAATGGGGTAAATGTAGGATTACAAAGGCCTAGTTATGCCTCCCCATTATCTGAATATGTTCTGCAACAGGAATTACCCCCAAGGTGGAAAGTCCCCAAATTTACCAAATTTTCAGGGGACACTAGCGAATCCACCATAGAACATATAACGCATCATTTGATCGAAGCAGGAGAAATAACCCATAATGAAAATTTAAATATGAAATATTTCCCAAGTTCTTTGACAAAAAATGCGTTTACCTGGTTTACATCCTTGCCTGCGAACTCTATATTCACATGGACCCAACTAGAACGATTATTCCATGAACAATTTTATATGGGTCAGACTAAGATAAGTTTGAAGGAATTAGCCAGTGTTAAGAGGAAATTTTCAGAACCTATAGATGATTACCTAAATAGGTTCAGGTTGCTTAAGGCAAGATGTTTCACACAAGTGCCAGAACAAGAGTTAGTCGAAATGGCTGCAGGGGGTCTAGATTATTCTATAAGAAAGAAATTAGACACTCAATATTTAAGAGATATGGCACAATTAGCAGATAGGGTAAGACAGATTAAAAGGCTAAAAGCTGAGAAATTGAGATCAAATAAAAATAAAAAGGAAAGAGTGGCCTATGTAGGAGTATGCCAGGATGATGATGGTGACGAAAATGAACTAATTTTGTTCGATGAACAAGAAATTGATCTGACAGAACTAAAGTCAGGCCCACCATACGCCTGTAAAGTACTAACTCCGTCGAATGGGAAAAATCCAGTCGAACCTGAAAAGAATGATAGGTTTCCTAAAAGAACTTATACGTTCGACGTCACCAAGTGTGACGAAATTTTCGACTTATTAGTCAAAGATGGTCAATTAATAAAACCAGCAGGTGCTAAAGAGCCTCCTGTGGACCAACAGAAAAAGAGAGGTTTTTGCAAATACCATAACTTTTTGGGTCATAAAACTTCTCAATGTTTCCTTTTCGGGGATCTTGTTCAGAATGCAATCCGGGATGGAAGACTGAAATTTGGAGACAAATCAAAACAACAGATGAAGATTGACACAAACCCCATGCAGGTGGTCGAAGCCAATTATGCTGAACCTTCCATTGTGAATATGGTGGAAGTCGAAGTAGCCTCTGATTGTAGTTTCGAAATGGTGGAAGCTGCTGAGGGCTTCGACAATAATAACAACATGGTGAAGGTTGCTGATGATCTCCTAGACAAGCCTGAGGAGGAAAAAGTATCCAAGGACTTTGTAGACCAGCCAGTGTTGATCAAGATTACTGAAAATCTTGATGTGGGAAATTTGAATAAAGATATCAGCAAAGTTGAGACTACTGAAAGTTTCAACAAATAGAACGCAGTTGAGACTACTGAAGGTTTCGACAGAAAGAGCAAAGTTGGAGATACTGAAGTCTTCGACAGTCAGAAGAAGGAGGAAACTACTGAAGGTTTCAACAACCAGAATGCAGTTGGAATTACTGAAGGTTTCGACGAAAAGAATAACAACAAAATTGCTGAAGATGGAGTAATTTGGGATACTTTGGGGGAGCCCAGTGGAAAATTCGACTATCTCGTGAAATACTCTGCACCCCCAAGTTCTCGTATTGACATCAACAAAATCCAACCAACTGGATGGGGAGACTTCTTTAAAGATACTAATGAAGGAGCAAATGTTATTGCCCCTGTCATCAGAGAGGAGGCTACTGAAGGTCTTAATCATGACAAAATGGAGACAATGAGAGTTGCTGACAAGTTTAAACCAGTCAACAAGGATGTTGCCAGAGTCAGGGCAGAGGCTGCTGAAGGCCTTGTGAAACCTGCTCCTTATGGGATTTTGCGTAGAACAATGGAAGACCCTAAAGGAGACTCAGTCGAGCAATGCTGTAAATTTATCTCCAAGAACATACCCTCAGGGGGAAGCTTCGACCAGGCGAAAGGGAATGCTGAAGAAGACGCAAGGCTTATTGAAAGAATGAATAAATTAAGTATCACTGATGACCAGAATGTCGATATCAACATGGTGGAAATCGCTCAGAAGAAGCAAACAGAAACTAACGAAGAACGCCGTCGAGAAGAGTATCAGAAGTTGGCTTACCCTAAGGAGGAGGAGAGCTTAGTCGAATTCATCCAAAGGTGCCAGAGAAAGAAGGCTGAAGTCATGTTGTGCCCACGTTGTAGTGCGATGTTCGATAAGAAAGCGGCAAGCAATCTCGAGGGGGTGGAGAAAGCCAAAAGAAGAGGAAACTGGGGGGCAATCCCAGCAGCCAGAAATGGAAGGTTCGATCCAAGGAGGAGTGAGCATCACAACCAAAGGTTTGGCGAAGGACATCATAGGACTTACAAGCCATCTGTCAAAGCTGAGAATGACAAGTGGGTCCAACCAATCAGAGGTGCTCAAGGGCAGAAAAGATGGAAGAACTTTGAAATGCAGAGAGGTTCCTCCATGGAAGGAAAAAGGGAGGTCGAAAAACAGAAACCAAGACCATACCCATCAGAAAACTATAAAGGAAAGAATCCAATGTCAAGGTCTCAGTGGAGAAGGTTCCAAAGGCAGAAAAGAGCAGAAAAGGAGGCTGCAGAAAAGAACAAAATCAAAGAAAACACTCTTGATGAAAATAAAGCTGAGTCAAGCAAAAACATGCAAACAATGAACCAAGAGTCTGCTCTAAAAAATGAGCCCTCTCAAAAGAATAAACCAAGCAACATGGTAGAGATGTTGAAGCCTAACAACAAGGTGCCAGAGAACGATGAAGTGACTGATGATTTTAGGTCAGACTCAGAAGCATCTTTCGATGTCGCATGCAATGTGGTTTCAGTGCTGCCTAGAGACTATGATAGAGTGATGGAAATCGAAGACGAAGAAGATGATGTTGAAGATGACAGCATGGGGCTCAGGCCTGTATGTTATTATATAATGAACAATGGTTGTGTCGAAGAGCAAAACGCTTTCTTTGAAAGACCAGATGATGCAATCAAGGCACACTTGAAGCCTTTATTCATAAAAGGAAAAGTGGAGAACGTTGGTGTCAACATGATATTAGTAGATGGTGGTGCTGCTGTGAATTTGATGCCCCATTTCATGGTAAAAAAGATTGGAAAGGATGACTCAGACACAAAGCCCCACAACATGGTTTTGTCAAATTATGAGGGAAAAGTAGGAAGTACCATGGGAGTGATCCAGGTGAACCTGACTGTTGGAACCATAACAAGACCAACGATGTTTATAGTGATATCTTCAAGGGCAAATTATAACTTGCTGCTTGGAAGAGAGTGGATTCATGGGATAGGAGTTGTACCATCATCCATGCACCAACGAATAGCCATCTAGAGGCCAGATGGGATTGTCGAGAATATTGAAGCAGATCAAAGCTATTTTATGACTGAAGTAAACAATGTGAATAGTCGAAGTTTTGACAAGAATTTGGCTCACATACCCCCCTGCAACCCAGCAGAATTCGACTTAAAGGCAACTGACAACGCCTATTGTTCCATGTACCTTCACCCAACACGTGGTTTTCAATGGGACAAAGAAGTAATTGGCGAACCAAGTCACGTATGGGGAACTTCGCCTATTGAGCCAACTGGTTGGGGAAGTGAATTTGATGATTATGACGGGTGAAGCCTTAGCGATCGAAAGAATTACGGCTTATATAGCCGAAAATAAACTCAAAGCGGCCCTAGAGGCCGAAGTGAAATACATGGCTGTCGAAGCCAACAAAGAAGATTTTGAAGAACAATGTCCCCAAAGGGATATTGAAAAGGGTTATGACAACAATCAGACTGACGAATGGCAGAATCAGAAGCTTGACGCCATCTATAATGACGAACCCTTGGGGTTCGAAAAGGATCCAGCGTCGACTAACATGAAGATGGTGGCACATGATCCACTAGAAGAAATCAATTTAGGACTGGGGGCAAAAAGAAAGCCAACTTACATCAGCGCCAAGATGGATCCTCAGTTCAAAGTCGAAATAGTCCAATTGCTAAATGAGTACAAAGACTGTTTTGCATGGGATTACGACGATATGCCAGGATTAGACAGGAGTTTGGTCGAATTGAAGATGCCAATAATGGAGGGAAAGAAGCCAGTAAAGCAGACTCCCAGACGCTTCGCACCAGAGATCTTGTCGAAAATAAAAGAAGAAGTCGAAAGACTTCTAAAATTCAGATTCATCCGCACCACCAGGTATGTCGAATGGATTGCAAACATTGTTCCTGTAATTAAGAAAAATGGCAAGCTGAGGGTATGCATTGATTTTAGAGATTTAAATTCAGCTACCCCTAAGGATGAATATCCTATGCCAGTGGCAGAAATGCTCATAGATTCTGCAGCAGGCCATGAGTATTTGAGTATGCTTGATGGATACTCTGGCTATAATCAAATTTTTATTGCTAAAGAAGATGTTCCTAAAACAGCTTTTCGTTGCCCTGGAGCAATAGGAACCTATGAATGGGTAGTAATGCCCTTTGGTTTAAAAAATGCTGGAGCAACTTATCAAAGAGCCATGAATTCAATTTTTCATGACTTTATCGACACTTTTATGCAAATATACATTGATGATATTGTGGTTAAGTCTGTTTCAGGAATAAGTCATATAGACCATCTTCGACAGTCCTTTGAAAGGATGAGAAAGTTTGGTTTAAAAATGAACCCCCTTAAATGTGCTTTTGGTGTGCAGGCGGGTGATTTCCTAGGTTTTGTGGTCCACAAGAAAGGGATCGAAATAAATGAAAACAAAGCCAAAGCCATAATGGAAGCGAAAGCGCCATCGACAAAGAAGGGATTGCAGTCTCTACTAGGGAAAATCAACTTTCTTAGAAGGTTCATTTCCAACCTTAGTGGGAAGACACAAGCCTTCTCACCTCTACTTCGACTAAAGAAGAAAGATTTCACATGGGGGCAAGAACAACAAGATGCCTTCGACAAGATCAAAGAGTATCTGGCTAGTCCTCCAGTTTTGATGTCTCCTTGTAGAAAAAGAAGTATGAGGTTATACATTTCAGCGTCAGACAAAACTTTGGGAAGCATGCTGTGTCAAGAAGATGAGAATGGCGTCGAAAGGGCCATCTATTATCCCAGCAGAGTCCTAAATGATGCTGAAACTAGATATAGCGTGATAGAAAAATTATGTTTGTGTGTATATTTCTCTTGTACAAAGTTAAAGCACTATATAAAACCTGTTGATGTATTTGTTTCTTCTCATTTCGACGTAATAAAATATATGTTATCTAAATCCATTTTACATAGTCAAATTGGGAAATGGGCTTTGGCATTGATAGAATATTCCTTAAAATATCTGCCTTTGAAGGCTGTTAAGGGACAAGTGGTTGCTGATTTCATAGCTGACCATTCCATAAATAAAAATGAAGTAAAATATGTCGAATTAGAGCCATGGAAGTTATATTTCGACGGTTCCAGTCATAAGAATGGAACTGGTGTTGGAATGCTAATTATTTCTCCTGACAAAATTCCAACAAAATTCAAGTACAAAGTCGAAAGCTTATGTTCAAATAATGAAGCAGAATATGAAGCTTTGATTGCCGGACTTGAAATATTGTTGAAATTGGGGGCAACAAGAGTCGAAATAATGGGTGACTCTGAGTTGGTGATAAAACAATTGACGAGAAAATATAAATGTGTCAAAGAGAATTTGATTATGTACTTCGTAATAGCTAACAGACTTCTCAAAAAATTCGACAATGTGGCCGTCAGACACATTCCTAGATTGAAGAATCAAGAAGCGAATGATTTGGCTCAACTTGCGTCAGGTTACAAAGTGTCGAAAGAAAACTTGGAGAAAGCTATTGAAGTAAGAGGAAGAGTCATATCCACCAAATTGGCTCCTTCAGATTTGGAGACAATAAGATTAGGTTATGGGGATGAGGAAAATTTTGAAATTTTCAATGTAGATGATTCAGAAATTGAAGATTGGAGAAAACCTATCAAGGATTATCTACAAGACCCAAATCAGAAAGTCGAAAGAAAAGTAAAGTACAGAGCTTTAAGTTATGTACTTTTTTGAAATGAATTATTTAAAAAGACTGCAGAAGGAGTCTTGCTGAAATGTTTGGGCGAAGATGAAGCTTACATAGCTTTGTCGAACGTGCACAGTGGTGCATGTGGCGAACACCAAGCAGGCCACAAAATGAAATGGTTGTTATTTCGACAAGGAATGTACTGGCCAACAATGTTGAAAGACTGTGTCGAATTTGCAAAAGGTTGTCAGGAATGCCAAGTGCATGCAGGTATACCACATGTTCCTGCAAATGAGTTGCATTCAATTATAAAACCTTGGCCATTCAGAGGTTGGGCGTTGGATTTAATTGGTGAAATTCGACCAGCCTCTTCAAAGGGGCAGAAGTACATTTTAGTTGGAATAGATTATTTCACTAAGTGGATTGAAGCTATACCACTGGTAAATGTGGATCAAGAGGCAGTTATAGAGTTTATCCAGAAACATATAATTTACAGATTTGGGATACCAGAAACAATAACTACTGATCAGGGATCTGTGTTTACTGGGAAAAACATGCAAATGTTTGCAAAAGACACAGGTTTTAAACTCTTAACTTCAACACCTTATTACGCCCAGGCAAATGGACAAGTCGAAGCAGCAAATAAGGTTGTGATAAATTTGATCAAAAAGCACGGGGGTAGAAAACCTAAAAACTGGCATAAGACTTTGGATCAGATTTTATGCGCTTGTCGAACGTCTCCTAAAGAAGCAACAAATTCTACTCCATTCAAATTGACTTATGGACATGATGCAGTGCTACCGGTCGAAATTTATTTACAGTCAATACGAGTTCAAAGGCATCATGAAATTCCATCAGAAATGTATTGGAGCATGATGATGGATGAACTAGTTGATTTGGATGAAGAGAGATTGCGTGCGTTAGACCTGATAAAGAGACAAAAAGAAAGAGTCGAAAATTTTTACAATAAGAAAGTGAAATTTAAGACCCTTTCAGTGGGGGATCTTGTTTGGAAAGTAATTCTTCCTATGGATCGAAAAGATAGGTTAATGGGAAAATGGTCTCCTAAGTGGGAAGGACCTTTCCAAATTTTAAAAGTTTTTTCAAATGGCGCATATGAGGTCGAAGAGACGCATATGAGGTCGAAGAGATAGATAAAGATAAAAGAATACTGAAGATAAATGGCAAGTATTTGAAAAAATATAAGCCAACATTGCAAGAAATTAAAATAGCAGTCGAATAATTGTAAAAAGAAAAGCAATATGGCGGACTAAAAATCTTTTCGCCAAATAGTACAAATCCATTGTCATTACACAAAGGGCTTTAAAAGCCAAACAAAAATTACAAGTGTTCAAACGGGAAAAGATGCTTTCAGCTTCTCAAACTTCGACTTCTGAATTTGAAGGCGTCGCTCACAAAGTGTCTTGTTCTTAGTAATCTCCCCAAGCTTACGGGCCCTGTCGACATGGTGCACACCAACTTCCAGCTCTTTGCGCATTTCTTCCTGGTCATTCTTCTGCAGCTCTGATTGACGTTTTTTCGCCTGTGAAATTTTGCCTTGGAGGACAGAAATTTGTTTCTCCCATTTTAGAATGTTTTCACCACACAAAGCTGCTTCTCGCTGATTTTGCTCAGACACTTGCTCCATTTCAGTTACCTTGTTAGACGAATTCGACGCAGCTTCCCACTCAGCAAGTTGGGTTTCTGTTTTAGTTTCAAGCTTCTTGGAGCACTCTCGAAGTCGATTAAAGTCAGTTACCACAAGATCTATCAAAGTAGTAAGGTTCAGCACCACATCAGTGACTTCAGGAGGAGCCTCCAGGACGTTGACTTGCTTCAGGATTTTCTTCAGGTCGAAGTGAGTAGAAGAGTCATTCTCCAGAAGTTGAAACAAGTCAATATCAAGGACCTTCTGCCGAATGTTTGCCAGCGATTCGTCCATTGACTTGGCATCAGAAGTAGTCCCTGAGGTAGTCGAGCTACTGATAGTAGTGTCAGCGAAATTGTAGCGGGAACTGAGCATGGTCTTCAGGTATTCGAAAGGTCTTTGTACCTTCATACTCTCTAGCTCCTCATGAGAGAACTGGGTCGAAGTCGTCCCGGTCGAAGCAGCTGTAGTTGTTTTACCAAGATTTTCTTCGACGTTGTCTGTCTCTTCGTCAGTATCAGCAGCAGGAGTTGGTGGACTTTCATGTTCTTTTTCTTCTTCTTTTTCGGCATCACTTGCAGCCTCCTTGTCTCGCTCTTCGTCAGCAAATTCTGAATGGGGGGAGATTGATTTTTAGCCTCATTTCTAGTGGCATCCATCATAGTGTCCCCATCAGTTTCGACGAGGTCTTCAGTGTCGGGACCAGTCTTTTCTTCCACTACTTTTGGAATTCGTATAGAAATGGCAAGGGGTTGATCTACTTCAGTGGTTGATTCCTTCGCTGAACTCTTAGGGGAGGATTTGGAGGCGCTGGCTGGGTTATAAGTAGGATCACTGCTGGTCTTGGGAAGAACTTGGATCATAGGTTGTCCGTGAATATCGACAGGTACCTGAAGGATAAGTAGGTCAAAGGAGCGAATACAAGTACAGCAGCTTGTTAGCATCAAGAGGAAAAGAAAAAAAATCATACCTTTAGAATTTTGGTCTTTAGACTAGAACTTTCACTTTCCGCTGCAGCGGGGATGATTCCCTCACCTGGTTCCTTTGATAGTATTTTCTCTAAAACTTTGGGAGTAGGAGGTTTCTGTGAGAGAGTTTTGGTTGCCTTCTTCCTCTTTTTTGTGGGTTTTGCCTGATCTGGTGACTCATCACCATCCTTTTCAGTATTTAATGCTGGACGAACAGGAGAATTATCAGAGTGATCTTCCAGGTCAGTGTCGAATTCATCAATGGGTTGCCTTTCATAGCTACCAGCATCAGGGTCGACTCCATCTTGGAGTCTCTCAGCTAAAGTCTTTTCAGAATCAAGATCAATTGTGTCCTGCTCTTTTTCCTTTGTTGAGTTCTTTGTCGAAGCTTTGGAAGAGGTAGGCATTGAGCTATCTGCTTTGAAGGTAGGACCACCTGTCAATATTGGCATTTCTTTTGCTATGGGGTGTCCTTCGACATCAACTTGGATCTAAGAACAAGCAAAAAAAAAGTCAAGGAAAAGAAAATGCAAGTAAAAGTGAATATCACCAGTCGAAATAAAGGTTTACCTGAGGGATCTCAGTATTAAAGCTAGAATTCCCACTTTCTGTATCTTTGATAAGAACTTTTGTAACTGGACTGGTGGGGGGAGTTTTCTTGGTCGAGCGGACAATGGACCTTTGGGAGGCAACTGTCTTGATCTTCGGGACCTTCTTTCTCTTGAGAGTTTGTTGGTCTGGAGATTCATCCCCAGATTCTTCATCGACCACCTTTACCTCCTCCTCTTGTTTTCTTTTCTTGGAGGGTGGTGGGTTTTGACTCACCTAAAAACACAGGAGAAAATTGTTTTAGTTCAAGTTAAACAGAATTTATTACATGGAAGAGAGTTAATATTTTCTGGTAAAACCTTTTCGACTGTAGAGGTTGGTTGTTCGACCACCTTTCCAGAATTACTTCCGACAGAAGCCTTTTTAGGAGTAATCTTGATAGCTGAAAGAAAGAAAGAAGAATAAAGAAATGAATACAAAAGGAAAAAATAGAAGAAGGAAGTCAGAATAAAGTAAAGAAAAATTGTGTTTCTTTAAACACCTTCAAAAATGGGAGATTCCACACGAACGTGTTCTATTTCAATATGAAGGTGTCCTGGGAAATTGTCCAAATGATACTTAGTCGGAACCACACGCTCAGCAGGTTTTTTACAAGATTCACGGAGCAGTTTTAGGTGAGATCCACAAATAAACCAATCTGGGAACGGAGCAGTGTGTTTCAAAGTCACTGCTGCTTCGCTTATGGTTCGACTAAGATCATTTGGCCGGTAAATAGTTTCAAAATAATGCTGAAACTTTTGGATTTCTTTAATATGTCTTTCAGTACCTTTCTTTGTTCGATCCTGCACAAAAGTAAAAGCATTCGTCAGATGAGTCATAAAGGCCGTCACGTCGAAGAATCTAGTGAGGTAGTAGTCTTTCCACCAAGCATCAAATTCTTGAGTGCAGAGGAAGGATGGTCGAAAGACCACCGGTTGAATCTCCAGAGTCTCATCAAAGTATTTTTCTGATAACTCTATGCTTTTCTCCAGATTATGAAAAGAATTGTGAAAAATAATACAACCTTTATTTGGATAAACGAGTTTTGTTTTTATTTTGATTAACCCAAATTGTCGAGCCACTAGGTTGGGTTGATAAACAATAAGGGAGATTTTTGTGTTATTCGTGTTGTGATGGGAGAAAAGGTGTCTTGGTGTTAAGAACGATTCCCAGATAACCAAAAATGTGTCTTCTTCTTTCTGTATCTCAAAAGGGAGTTGTTTGGTAAACCATTTGGGACCAATAGTTCTGTTGGCAAAGGGTGCCATGGACGGAGTAAAGTTGTATCGTTTGGCAAACATCATTACATAACTGGTGAAGGCTTATCGAAGGCTAATCCCTTCGTCAGATGGAGTTAGCTTTACCAACCTAGGCCATTCGACATTTTTGTCCTTCACTTTTTCCTCATTTACTTTATTCTTGATAGGGAGAGAAGCCTCGAAGGTGGCATTTAGCCATAACTGTAGAAGCCAGAAAGGCCCTGCCAAGTTTAGTTTTCCTTTCTCTTTGACAGTCTTCAAAAACTCCACACTCTCGCTAATAGATTCATAAAGGTTCGCCAAAACCATTTTGCTTAAACAAAGTTTTTTCCCAGCATGAAGTTGGTTGGCTATGGTAAGGTATTTTTTGGCAACCTGAAGAGAACGAGAGCAAAAGACAAATTTCGACAACCAGAGGGTCAAAAAGGCTATGTGCTCTACATCAGAGACTTCTGTAGTTGTTTTGTCATAGTAATGAGCAATAAACAAGGAATAGGAGGCATGTTTGGTGTTGAAACCTATAGTATCTTCATCTAAATCAGTAGGGTCGAAGTCTAATCCTATAGGGCTAAGGCCAACTATGGCAGCTATGTCGAAGAAGGTTGGAGTGACCATTCCGCAAGGAAGATGGAAGTTGTTGTAGGTGCTATCCCAAAAGTAAAGGGAAGCCAGGAGCATATTTGGGCAATAACTAGGGCCCACCTTTGACAGTTGGATCAAGTCGAAAATGCCAGTTTGCTTCCAGAAATCCCCTTTAATTTTTTCGACCTTAGTCAGCCAGGCCAAATAGTCTGAAGGATCTTTTGTCAAAGGGCAACTTCTAAAGATCCTAGCTTGGTTCAAATATGCTAAATCTATTTCTTCAGAAGCTGAGGAGCTATCAGGATTTTTTGGGGACGTTTCACTAGGTTTGGGTTTTATTCCAGCACCTATGGGTTTTGAATAAGAATACGTAGGGAAAAAATCCTTTAAACGATCAGCGTTAGCATTGGGGTCAGGGAGTGGACCCAACATTGCATGGCAAGTGCCAGAAATAAGAACCGGAATGAGTACATGGGATTGATAAATGCTTGCTTTCTCTCTTTCATTTGGAGGCTCTGGAATGTACTGTTGATTGCTCACAAT
This sequence comes from Lathyrus tuberosus, assembly GCA_022829125.1. Lineage (NCBI taxonomy): Eukaryota > Viridiplantae > Streptophyta > Magnoliopsida > Fabales > Fabaceae > Lathyrus > Lathyrus tuberosus. The sequence goes on along the minus strand of JALAZF010000024.1, from coordinate 13,509,795 downwards.
CACTGGTCCAGGCAACTCGTGCGCATAAGGGAGAACAGTAGTGTTCTTGGTCTTCTTGGTTTTCTTGTCAGTAGGAGCTTTGCGAGGAGCCATTGATGAGGGAAGCAGAGAAATTTCAGAAGAAAGTATGAAGGTTTGAAATGGGTTTGTGAAGAAGAAGAAGGTCAGGAACGTGAAAGTGTTAAAAGATTTGAAAAATAAGTATTTATAGAGGGAAAGATGAGAAAACGTTTCAGTTTTAATATTGATCATGGGACACGTGGCAAGATTTCAACGGTAATGATCAAAGAGCATGGAAAGTTGAGAAAAGCATGGCTAGCTAGTTTTTAGGGTTATGCAGATCATGTCTAAACGTGGGATTAGATGGGACGTTTAAAGAAAAGTGTAATGATGGATTTTCTCAGGACTTAACAAAAGGTCACGTCTTGAAAGCCAACATCATAAATGCAGGTAACATGGCGTCAAAATATTTTCGACAGCAAATGATGGTTTCTCCAGAAATAAGTCGAAACATCTTTGCTGGGGGGCAATTTGTAGACATATATTTTCGACACCATGTCTTGGTAGGTAAAATGATGTTCTTTAACTAAAGAAAATGGCTACAGATGAAGAAGAAAGAAAACGAAGGTATTCAAAAGAAGTTTTCGACACTTCGACAAAAACAGCGTTTCGACATTTCGACAGAAACATAAGGAAGTTTTCGTCAGACAAGGTTTAAGGGACATTTGTTACTTTTCGACAATTCGACAAAGTGAAGAGGCGCAACGCTTCGACGCAAAGGGAAAATTCAAATTCAAAAGATATGACGTTTGGCAGAAGACGCGTGGAAGCTTTAGAAGAAAAGAAGACATGCAGAAGGCCAAGTGTCAAAGATTTAGAATTTTTCCGTTACTAGACAGTTATTGTATTTTTCTATAAATAGGATAGTTGTTATAGAATTTTAGTGTGTGAAAACTTGTACAAAATTCCTGTAAATACTCAAAGTACCCGTGTGAGAGAAAAGAGTTTGTTATCTGGAAAATGTACGTGTGAACACCATCTTTTAAGTTTATAAAAATTCAAAGTCTTTTATAATTGCCTTTACTTTTCCCAGTCATTTATCCTTTGTCATTTATTTTATGCAAGTTTTACTTTCATTCAACTTATTTTTTGCCAGAAGTTGTTAGTTAGTTCTTTAACCAAATCATTCATACATAAAAGATATAACAAAACAAAACCATTAAAACACCATTCTCCTAAGAGTTAGACAAATTTGCACATGTATCCCAGGATTTGTGTGGTTGGTCCTGCAAGTAACCCAATTTTATAAGAGATTGGTAAACCAGAGGTTGTTCGCCAAAATCAACAGCGAACAGATTGACATCCGGAGAGATTAAAAACATTCAAGATTATGCTAATCTCACGAGGCATACATGAAGAAGATTCTCGACAAGTTTGGTATGTCGAATTCAAAGCCTGTTCTAACACTAACTAATCCTCAGGACAAGCTGAGTTTGACTCAAAGTCCTAGTTGTGAAGTCAAAAGAGATTATATGAATAACATTCCATATGCTAGTATAGTAGGTTCTTTGATGTATGATATGGACTGTACATGGCCAGACATAACGTACGAAGTGCGCCTTGTAAGCAGGTTGTTGTGGTGAGAATCGGATATCAAGCTATTAATTAACTTGAATCACACATCTTTGAATTCACCACCTAGCTTTGATTTATCCAAAGGAAAGGCTAAAGATCGAAGAAAACCATCATTGCGCTATGTGAAGACACAACAAGGAGATCTAAGGTTCGGGGGTTGGTTATACCTAGGGAAGGTTGTAACACCCCGATTTTCGTAAGGATATTTATTTAATTTATTTAAATATTATATTCGTGGTTTTCTGTGATTTTTGGTGGTTGGTGTCGATGTCGGTATTTTTGGTGAAGTTTTGGTTATTTTAATTAAATAATAGTATATAATATGAATATATTAGTATTATTATTAATTTAAAATAGGCTTAATTGCAATTTTGATCCCCCTATTTTCATTTTTTTTTAGTTTTGATCCCTCAATTTTAAAATCCGGAATTTTTTTCCCCTCTATTTTCAGTTTTTTTTAGTTTTGGTCTCCTTATTTTAAAATCCGAAATTTTGTCCCTCCATTTTCATTTTGTTTGAGTTTTGGTCCCCTTATTTTCATTTTTTTTAAACATTTAGTCCCCCTACTAAATTAGTTCCAAATTGGAAAGGGGGACTAAAATCCAAAACAAAACTTAAAATAGGGGACCAAAACTAAACAAAAATGAAAATAGAGGGACCAAAATTCTGGATTTGAAAATAGAGGGATCAAAACTCAAAAAAACTAAAAATAGAGGGACAAAAATTCCGCATTTTAAAATTGGGGGATCAAAACTCAAAAAATATAAAAACAGAGGGACCAAAATTGCAATTAAGCCTTTAAAATAATATTAGAGGAATTGAGGGTAAGATGGACATTTTAGGAGTATTAGTGAGGGTATTATGGAGAAAGCCCAATTTTGAGGCCCAAGAGTTAAATTAACCAAAAAGGAGGAATTGAGGGGAATTAGGATTCATTTGTGGAGATCGTGAAAATAAGGAGAAAGTGCAGAGCTCTGAGGAAAAAGGGAGAAGGCGAGGATTTTCGTGAAGGTTTCCAAAGGCTCAAGAGAGAACTCATCGGATCGACAATCTAAGGTATGGGGAGTAATTACCTTTCATTGTTTTCATTATAGGATTCGATTGATTAAAGTGGATGTTGGGGATTTTGGGGTTTTGAGGGTTTATAGGTTTTGAGGTAAACTGATGACTTTGAGGGCATTCTGTGAGAACGATTGATAAGAGTCAAATTTAATCGGTAAAATAGACCTTTGGGGCAGACTTCCCCGTTGCTGTAGTTTTAACCCTGTGGTGAAGGATTTATGAGTTTATATGAAGCTTGAGAGTTTTGAAGGTTTAAGAGAAATTAAGGTTTTCCGTAGGGTCCTGAATCAACCTAACAGACGTAAGTTTTAGGCCTTTAAATTCTGTGATGTATTAGAACTGTTATAGGGATGTTTTAGGTCAATTGGGGCTGTAATCGCAGGTACCTTGGAGGTTTGGGAGCTACTGATGCGTAGCAGCGATTTGCTGTAATCGCAGGTTCGCTAGGTGAACCATTGCTTCGCTAGGCGAATGTTCGCCAAGGCTCGCTAGGCGAGCAGCGCAGCGAATGCGCGATATTATGAGTGTGAGTATAGAGGTGATTCTGGAGTAGAGGGAGTGATTCGCTGGAAGCCTCGCTAGGCGAAGGGAACAGCGAGTAGATTCGCTAAGCGAACAAACTAGCGAGCATGACAGATGGTGGGGTTTATGGTGTTGAGTGTGGGATCTGTGGGGTTCGCTGGCAGCTTCGCTAGGCGAAGGCCGCAGCGAACAGGTTCGCTAGGCGAACCCTGGAGCGAATAACTGCTGTTTCGCAAAAATTCCATTTTCTGTGCCGTGTATTTCTGGTGTTTGATGCTGTGGTATTTATGATGATTTACCATGATGTTCTTGATGATATTGAGGTGCTGGTTTGTGATGTTTCGATGAATATATGATGATATGAATTGATGAAGAATTTATGAATGATGATGCACATAATAATGTTTACATGATGATAATGAATTATTGACGTTTGTGTATCATACATTCATATGCATACTCTGTGACGACGCTTCATTCCTATTGTGCGAATATGAGGTAATTATGACGTGCTCTGATTCCAAATGCGGGATCGATCCTATTGACGGGGATCTTTAGAGGGTTGATGGCCTGGTGTCCATCCTTTGTGACGATTGGTACCACATGCATGAGTCTTGTCATGCATTGCATCTTATGTGGCATTGATGAATTTGTGATATGGTGTTTCCTGATGTTTTTACTTGATGATGTCGTTTTTGAAGATAATGTCATTTTATGTATATCTTGTTTTATAATGATTATTATGAATTGTGATTACTCACCCTGCCTGTTTGAATGTTGCCTCCACGTGGGTAACGTGCAGGTGATCAGGTTTAGCTGTGGATGCTTTCGAGGACTTGAAATTTATTTGCTTTTGGTCGATTTAGAGGGTCTTTCTCTGATAGTGTAACATCGGGTTGGGGTCCTTTGAGTCGAACTATGTTGTTTCCTTATTTTTCTTGTTATTTGACGATATGGTTTTATTTTGATTATTATGATGTTTGTTGAAGACCTTTTTAATTAAGAATTTTGAGTTCCGCTGCCATGTGAAGGCTTTTGAGTTATTTTGAGGAAAACCCTTTGTTTACAGGGTAATTGTGTTATTTTGATTTAATGAGAAATGTGCACCCTTTGAGGGAAATTTTTATGCCTTACTCTGATTTTTATGTTGTTTCTGCTGCAACATTATTGGGGGTAGAAAAGAGTGTTACATTAGTGGTATCAGAGCAGGTCGGTCCGTCCGGCCAGGTTTTTACTTGATGTCTGTCCCTGTCAGTCGACGAGTGTGTGTACACTGTCGATGTTGTAGTTCTTCTAACCTTGTTGGTGGTGTGTAGGATGGCTGAAAGAAACGATGGTGCGATTGCTGATGCGTTGGAATCGGTTGCTAGTGTGGTGGCGCAACTGAATCCAAATGGTGGAGCTCCTGATGAGTTTCGTGCTTTGGGGAAGTTTCAAAGGAACAATCCACCGAAGAGGCTGAAGGCGATCGAGAAGATCTATCGAGTGATGGGGTGTTCTAATGAGCAACAGGTTCAGTTCGGAATGCATATGCTAGAAGAGGAGGCTGAGGACTGGTGGGATAACACCCGTCAGAGACTTATGGATGTTGGCACTGTGATAACTTGGGCTGTGTTTAAGCAGGAGTTTCTGGGGAAGTATTTTCCAGAGGATGCTCGTGGCAAGAGAGAAGTGGAATTCCTTGAGCTGAAGCAAGGAGATATGACCGTAGCAGAGTATGCTGCGAAGTTTGAGAAGCTAGTGAAGTTCTGTCCGCACTACAATCGTGCTGATGCTGAGATATCTAAGTGTCTCAAATTCGAGAATGGGCTGAGGCCAGAGATTAAGCAGGGTATTGGGTATCAGCAGATCCGCAGGTATACTGAGTTGGTTGACAAGAGCAGAATCTACGATGAGGACAGCCGAGCTCGATCTGCTCACTATAAGCAGTTGAGTGAGAAGAAAGGGCAGTATAGGGGTAAGCCTTATACAACTTCAGCTGGCAAAGGGAAGCAGAAGGCTTCATATGGGAAAAAGTCAAGTGGGGGAGCAGCTATCACTTCTGGAAAGTGTCATAAGTGTGGCGAGCAAGGTCACCGTGCTGATGCGTGTAGCAATAATGTGCTGAGGTGCTATAGATGCGGTAAGAAAGGTCATCGAGCTACTGATTGCAAAGATGAGGGTCCGACCTGTTCCAATTGTGGTGAGAAAGTTCATATCAGTACTCAATGTCAGAAGCCGAAGAAGACTGCTACTGCTGCCCAGACCAGTGGCAGGGTGTTTGCTTTGAGTGGTGCAGAGGCGCCAGAGAAGGACAACCTGATTCGAGGTACTTGTTTTATTAATAATATCGAGTTGGTTGCTATTATTGATACTAGTGCTACTCATTCTTTTATCTCACTTGAATGTGCTAATAGATTGGGTTTGAAGTAATCTGATATGAATAGGAATATGGTAATAGAAACTCTAGCTAATGGTTCTATTACTACTACCCTTGTGTGTTTGAGATGTCCCGTGACGATTTTTGAGAAGAGCTTTGTGATGGATTTGGTGGGCCTACCCTTGCACCAAATTGACGTGATCTTTGTGAAGGGAAATTTGCGATCTAAACGCAGTGAAAAACAAAAATTTCCCTTTAGAGATCCTTACGAAAGATCATGATCTGTGATAGAAAGGTTATCTCTTGTGGCAATGAAACCTTTGATTCCAAATCTATGGATGATCACGAGCGTTGTACGATGAACAACGCCTCTACTCAGTCCACACGAACAGCTTCCTTCAGTCATAGTGCTAGCTGATTATGATTGAAGGTTTTGAGTGAGGGAGAGGAAAAATAGAATACGGCCAGGGTTTCAACAACAACTACCTTGAGCTTCTGCACAAGGGTTCTATTTATAGAACTACTTGTGTGGGCTACAAGCTAAAAAGCCCAACTCAATAATAATAATATTATTATATTATTATAATAACTATTATTATAATAAATATAATTTTATTATTATTATATTTATTATAATAACTATTATTATAATAAATATAATTTTATTACTATTATATTTTATAACTATTATAAAATTAATAATAACTATTATTATGTTACATGGTACCTTACCATATTTCGTATTCCATTCAAGTGCACCGTACCTTACGGTGTTCCTTATTTACTCTATCTCTTCTCTAACTGTCTTCATGTGTGTGACCCTGTAGGATTTCGCGACGTTGGCAATTATATTAAATCATGTATTTAACATAATAAATAGTGAGCGGTATCTAGCAACACATCACTGCTAACCAAGTCACAAAATTGTCATGTGATCTGACAAAACCTTTTGTGATAGTACTTGTGTGTACAATTACCCTTTTGCCCCTATGTCTATATTGAACACAAGGCATATACTGTGTCTTCCTTGTCCAGTTCAATATTGGGCCCTTAGACATTTATCCTGTTATGCAGGATGGGTAAATTCCATCTAGGCTACTCATGTCCCTCAACATGCTTTGTGAAGTACCCATCAACTGTCTTTATGATCATCCAGTTACAAACAATGTTTGATCAGCAATAAAGTACTTGACTCTACATCTAGGGTACATAGTAGTTTCAGGTCGAAGGGTGATATACACCATTATCACCATGAGAGTAACTTATGACACTTTGCATAACATTCTATGTAGTACTCTCATAGTGGATCAATCCAGTATAAATATTACTCCTAATATTCATACCTATGTCAAGACTTGATAACTCCTTATCCATGATCCATGAGATGTGATCATCAGTCTAGCTACATAATAGTCTTAATGCTTTAAGGCTATCCCATTTCACATTAAAGCTCGACTATGGATGCTTTAAGAATAGTGTCCTTATGTTTAATGGAATCTCATGATTAAGTCATACTTAATGTTTCATTAAATGAACTAGCTATTCTAGGGACTTTATCATTTTGGAAAAACAAACATAATAAAGAAATGCCTTTTATTATTAATAAATAATTTAATACAAGTACCAAAAGTATTGGCCTCTAGGGCTTACACCAACAATCTCCCACTAGCACTAGAGCCAATCAGGCATACCCCTAATACCCATAGATCTAGTATGACCATCATGCTTCAGCTGCGCAAGAGGTTTTGTTAGTGGGTCAGCAATATTGTCAAGTGTAGGTACTCTGCATATCTTCACATCTCCACGATCTATTATCTCTCGAATGAGATGATAACGCCTAAGTATGTGTTTGGATCGTTGGTGAGATCTAGGCTCCTTAGCTTGTGCGATAGCACCATTGTTATCACTATAGAGATCAATGGGATCCACAATGCTAAGGATTATGCCAAGTTCACTAATGAACTTATTGATCCAAACAGCTTCCTTCGCTGCATTTGAGGCAGCAATATACTCACCCTCGGTTGTAGAATCAGCAACTGTTTCTTGCTTTGAACTTTTCCAGCTCACAGCGCCACCATTTAGGCAGAACACATAACCAGATTGTGATCTAAAGTCATCCTTATCTATCTGGAAGCTAGCATCGGTGTAACCAATTACCACGAGCTCTTCCTGACCTCCATATATCAAGAATGAGTCCTTAGTCCTTCTCAAGTACTTAAGGATATTCTTGACAGCTACCCAGTGAGCATCACCAGGATCAGATTGGTACCTACTCGTTGCACTTAAAGCATACGAGACATCTGGTCGAGTACATAACATGGCATACATGATAGATCCTATTGCAAATGCATATGGAATCTTATTCATGCGATCCCTTTCTTCCTTTGTTGAAGGGGATTGTGTTTTTGATAGACATAGGCCATGTTGCATAGGTATGAATCCTTTCTTGGAATCATACATATTAAAGCGTCTCAACACTTTGTCTATGTATGTACTCTGACTTAGACCAAGCAGTTTTTGTGATCTATCTCTATAGATCCTGATTCCTAATATATAGGTTGCTTCACCAAGGTCCTTCATAGAAAAGCATTCCCTAACCAAGCTTTTACTTGTTGCAAGGTAGGGATATCGTTTCCGGTGAGTAATATGTCATCTACATATAATACCAGGAAAACGATTATGCTCCCACTAACCTTCTTGTAGACACAAGGCTCATCTTCATTCTTTATGAATCCATATTGTTTTACAGTTTCATCAAAACGAAGATTCTAGCTTCTGGAAGCTTGCTTTAATCCGTAGATTGATCGCTGTAACTTGCATATCTTTTGGGCTTCTTCGGGTATGTCAAATCCTTCAGGTTGTGTCATGTACACATCCTCAAGAAGATTCCCATTAAGGAAAGCAGTCTTGACATCCATCTGCCATATTTCATAATCATGATATACAGCGATAGCAAGTAAAATCCAAACAGATTTAAGCATTGCAATTGGTGAAAAGGTTTCATCATAGTCTACACCATGAATTTGTTTATAACCTTTAGCAACTAGTCTTGCCTTATAGGTATGTACCTTACCATCCATGTCAGTCTTCTTTTTGTAGACCCACTTGCATCCTACAGGATTAATTCCTACAGGAGGCTCTACCAAGGTCCAAACCTGGTTTGTGTACATGGAATCCATTTCAGATTTCATGGCTTCTAGCCACTTCTCAGACTCAGGACCAGTTATGGCCTCTTGATAGGTTACAGGCTCATCTTGATCCATGAGTAATACTTCACCTTGATCATTTATGAGATATCCATATCTCTCTGGTTGGTGACGTATCCTGCTCGACCTACGCTGGTCTTGTTCTACTTGAGCTGGTTGCTCTTCCATAACTACTTGTGGTTCCTGCTCTAATTCCTCCATAGGTGTATCAATGCTTTGTGATTCTTGAATTTCTTCAAGCTCTACTTTCCTCCCACTGATTCCTTTAGAAATAAAGTCCCTTTCCAAGAAAACTCCAGTTCGAGCGACAAACACTTTTCCCTCAGAAGGATTGTAGAAGTAATACCCTCTTGTTTCTTTAGGATACCCCACAAATAAGCATTTGTCAGATTTGGGCTCAAGCATAGTTGAAATTTGTCGTTTTACATAAACTTCACAACCCCAAATCTTCATGTAAGACATATGTGGTTTCTTACCACTCCATATTTCATATGGTGTCTTTTCAACCTTTTTGGATGGAACACGGTTAAGTGTGTAAGCTGCTGTCAGTAGTGCATGTCCCCAAAAGGAGTTTGGAAGATCGGCATGACTCATCATGGATCGGACCATGTCTAACAAGGTTCGATTTCTTCTCTCAGATACACCATTCCATTGTGGTGTTCCAGGAGGAGTGAGTTGGGATAGAATCCCACACTCTTTTAGATGGTCATCAAACTCTAGGCTTAAACATTCACCGCCTCGATCTGATCGAAGAGTTTTAATATTCTTACCTAGTTGGTTTTGTACTTCATTCTTAAATTCCTTGAACTTTTCAAAGGATTCAGATTTGTGTTTCATTAAATAGACATAACCATATCTACTGAAATCATCGGTAAATGTGATGAAGTATTGAAAACCTCCTCTGGCTGGTATGTTCAGTGGTCCACATACGTTAGTGTGTATGAGGGCCAAAAGATCATTAGCCCTTTCACCTTTTCCTGTGAATGGGGACTTTGTCATCTTTCCAATTAAATAAGATCTGCATGTATCATATGATTCGTAATCAAAAGGGTCCAATAGTCCATCTTTATGGAGTTTGGAGATGCGTTTCTCATTTATATGGCCTAAGCGACAATGCCAAAGGTAACTTGGATTTAACTCGTCAGGTTTCATCCTTTTAGTATTAATGTTATAAATTGGCATTTCAAGATCAAGGACATATAATCCATTGTTCATTTGTGCAGTAGCATAGAATATATCATTCAAATAAATAGAGCAACAATTGTTCTTTATTATAAATGAAAAACCAAACTTGTCTAAACAAGAAACGGAAATAATATTCCTGCTAATTGCAGGTACATAATAACAGTTATCTAACTGAATTATTAAACCACTAGGTAAAGTCAAAACATAAGTTCCTACGGCTAAAGCAGCAACCTTTGCTCCATTTCCAACTCGTAGGTCGACTTCACCTTTTGCCAAATCTCTACTCCTTTTTAGTCCCTGTACATTGGTACAAATGTGAGAACCACATCCAGTATCTAATACCCATGATGCAGAAGTAGATAAATTTATTTCTATAACAAAAATACCTGAAGTCGAAGTCACCACTCCATTCTTCTTATCTTCCAGGTACTTTGGGCAGTTTCTCTTCCAATGTCCGGTCTTACCGCAATAGAAGCAAGTGCCCTCCTTTGCTATACCTCCACTAGGCTTAAAAGCAAGGGTAGTATGTTTGGGTTTGGCAACTTCCTTGCCTTTCCGTTTACCAACCTGCTTGGTGGGCCTTTTGTTCTGTTTCTTTCCATTACTGACCATCAGAATGGATTTCCCTTTTGTCTTCAGGTTTTGCTCAGCAGTTCTTAACATGCTTAGCAATTCAGGAAGAGTATTGTCCATGTCATTCATGTTGAAATTAAGGACAAATTGACCGAAGCTTTCCGGCAACGATTGCAGGATCAAATCAGTCGCAAGCTCCCTTTTGAGGGAAAATCCCAATCTTTCAAGATTCTCCACATACCCAATCATCTTGAGTACATGGGGACCTACTGGGGTTCCCTCAGAAAGCTTGGCTTGAAAAAGGGCTTTTGAAACTTCAAACCTTTCATGCCTTGCCTGCTCTTGATAGAGCATTTTTCAGATGTTCGATCATATCGAACGCTGCCATGTTTTCATGTTGCTTTTGCAATTCAGAATTCATGGTAGCCAGCATGAGGCAAGCAGTTTCATTGGCATCATCGACATGCTTCCAATCCATCATATGGACTATTCCCAACTCTTGCTTCTAAACGCATATAATCTTATTATATTTTGTTTATTTAAGTTTGACCCATTATTTTAGAAATTGGATATTACAATTGTCCCATCGCACCTTACTAATATGGAACATGCACCTCGCGTTAGGCGAAACCTACAATATTCGATACTAGTCTTGATGAGTTCTAAAACTTGGAAAGCAAAAACTTAATATTTAGTTTTGAGGGATTTTTAATTAGTTTGATCTCACCGGCTTATTTATCATATAAATCGTTCCTCACACATGCATACAATATATATCAAAACACATACATACAAATGAAACAGTTATGGCCCCTAGCGCAATCGTTCTCCCAAGCCAATGAGAGAACTTAAGCTAAACCTAATAACAATCTTCACTTCTCCAAGCAAGATCTCCAAGGCTGTCCTTCTTTGTTTTGTAGTCTTCTCTTTCTTTATAATAATACATTACATAAAGGAAACTCGTTTTACATACGAGGGAGTGAGATGAGAAAAGAAGTTACATGATGAGAATAAGAGAGAGGCACGACACGCAGGTCGTATTTATAAAATCCAAAACAAAGAAAAAAAAAACTAAGGCCATAACTGATCACCACAAGAAAAATAATAAATAAATTTTATTATTATTATATTTATTATAATAACTATTATTATAATAAATATAATTTTATTAATTTAAATCTTGTTTATTAAATAAATCAAATTAAATTTTCGGCGAATGCATGACCTGAAGCGCAGACTGCATTGACGCAACATTTGCGCCGTCATACTGCCTGTGACGACCGTCACAGTTTCCATGGCGACCGTCACACATCAGCCCATGACGACCGTCACAAGGCTATGGCGACCGTCACACCTGCAAAATGAGTAATCTTAATCGCAGACGGCGCAACCCTTGTGCCATCACACTCTAATGCCACAATTTCATACCGTCAACACACCATGATCAATAATTCAATATGATTGATCCGTATGCTATCGCTTCACCATACTAAAGTCGGATTCCGAAGCAGATAACCACAGATCGCTCAACCGAATGATAATCATTACGTGATTTGAACTGACGAAATAAAATAGTATATCCAATATACCATCTTTGCATCAAAGTTAATCATATCACATATGAATTAGATCGATCATATATGTGTAACTTATGGACGATTAACATATCGCTGCTTCACCATACTATTGTCGGATTCCGAAGCATAGTTAATATCAATCATCCAAACCGTACACAATTTGATGCCAAAAAATTCAATATCTGGATTTGATTTAATTTTTACGTGTTTTAATCCAATTAAAACAAAAATGACAGAAAATAAACAATTACCAGACTCATGGTTTCGTAAGTGGCTCTGATACCACTGAAGGGAAATTTGCGATCTAAACGCAGCGGAAAACAAAAATTTTCCTTTAGAGATCCTTACGAAAGATCATGATCTGTGATAGAAAGGTTACCTCTTGTGGCGATGAAACCTTTGATTCCAAATCTATGGATGATCACGAGCGTTGTACGATGAACAGCGCCTCTACTCAGTCCACACGAACAACTTCCTTCAGTCACAGTGCTAGCTGATTACGATTGAAGGTTTTGAGTGAGGGAGAGGAAAAATAGAATACGGCCAGGGTTTCAACAACAACTACCTTAAGCTTCTACACAAGGGTTCTATTTATAGAACTACTATATAATAATATTATTATATAATTTTATTATATTATTATATTATTATAATAACTATTATTATAATAAATATAATTTTATTATTATTATATTTATTATAATAACTATTATTATAATAAATATAATTTTATTATTATTATATTTTATAACTATTATAAAATTAATAATAACTATTATTATGTTACATGGTACCTTACCATATTCCGTATTCCATTCAAGTGCACCGTACCTTACGGTGTTCCTTATTTACTCTATCTCTTCTCCAACTGTCCTTATGTGTGTGACCCTGTAGGATTTCGCGACGATGGCAATTATATTAAATCATGTATTTAACATAATAAACAGTGAGCGGTATCTAGCAACACATCACTGCTACCCAAGTCACAAAATTGTCATGTGATCTGACAAAACCTTTTGTGATAGTACTTGTGTGTACAATTACCCTTTTTCCCCTATGTCTATATTGAACACAAGGCATATACCGTGTCATCCTTATCCAGTTCAATATTGGGCCCTTAGACATTTATCCTGTTATGCAGGATGGGCAAATTCCATCTAGGCTACTCATGTCCCTCAACATGCTTTGTGAAGTACCCATCAACTATCTTTATGATCATCCAGTTACAGACAATGTTTGATCAGTAATAAAGTACTTGACTCTACATCTAGGGTACATAGTAGTTTCAGGTCGAAGGGTGGTATACACCACTATCACCATGAGAGTAACTTATGACACTTTGCATAACATTCTATGTAGTACTCTCATAGTGGGTCAATCCAGTATAAATATTACTCCTAATATTCATACCTATGTCAAGACTTGATAACTCCTTATCTATGATCCATGAGATGTGATCATCAATCTATCTACATAATAGTCTTAATGCTTTAAGGCTATCCCATTTCACATTAAAGCTCGACTATGGATGCTTTAAGAATAATGTCCTTATGTTTAATGGAATCTCATGATTAAGTCATACTTAATGTTTCATTAAACGAACTAGCTATTCTAGGGACTTTATCATTTTGGAAAAACAAACATAATAAAGAAATGCCTTTTATTATTAATAAATAATTTGATACAAGTACCAAAAGTATTGGCCTCTAGGGCTTACACCAACACTTTGGAATGAACTGGTTGGAGTTCAACCGTGTTCATATCAATTGTTATAACAAGACTGTAGAGTTTCCTGAGATTGATGATAGTGGGGAGTTGATGTTCTTGTCTGCTAAGCAAGTAGACGAACTTGTGGAAGACGAAGCTTTGGTGTTTGCAATGTTTGCATCGTTGCAAACTGATCGTGAAGCTGCGAGTGTGGAGTTGCCGGTTGTCTGTGAATTTCCAGATGTGTTTCTAGATGACGTCAGTGATTTGCCTCCAGAGCGTGAAGTAGAGTTTGCAGTGGACTTAATACCAGGTACGAGTTCAGTGTCGATGGCTCCTTATCGGATGTCAGCTTCTGAGTTAAGTGAATTGAAGAAACAGTTGGAAGAATTGCTCAAAAGAGGTTTGTTCGACCAAGTGTTTCTCTGTGGGTTGCTCCTGTGTTATTAGTGAAGAAGAAAGATGGAAGTATGAGGTTGTGCATTGATTATTGGCAGTTGAATAAAGTGACGATCAAGAATAAGTATCCACTTCCGAGAATCGATGATTTGATGGATCAGCTAGTAGGTGCTTGTGTGTTCAACAAGATTGATTTGAGGCCGGGTTATCATCAGATTCGAGTTAAGCCTGATGATATTCCGAAGACGGCTTTTAGAACGAGATATGGACACTATGAATACATTGTGATGCCGTTTGGTGTATCCAATGCACCTGGTGTGTTCATGGAGTATATGAATCAGATTTTCCATGAGTATTTGGACAAGTTTGTGGTGGTGTTTATCGACGATATCTTGATATATTCTCGATCTGAAGAAGAGCATGCCGAGCATTTGAGAACTGTGTTGCAAGTGTTGAAAGAGAAGAAGTTGTATGCAAAGCTGTCGAAGTGTAAGTTTTGGTTGAAGGAAGTGAGTTTCCTTGGCCATGTAATTTCAAGTGGTGTTGTTGTTGTTGATCCTTCTAAGATTGATGTCGTGTTACAGTGGGAGACTCCAAAGTCTGTGACTGAGATACAAAGTTTTCTGGGATTAGCGGGTTACTACCGTAAGTTTATTGAAGGCTTTTCTAAGTTGGCATTACCTTTGACTCAGTTGACTCGAAAGGGTCAGACTTTTGTGTGGGATGTAGCTTGTGAAGAGAGTTTCGTGGAATTAAAGAAGAGATTGACTACTGCTCCAGTGTTGATTTTGCCTAATCCGAGTGAATCTTTTATGGTGTATTGTGATGCGTCGAAGATAGGTCTTGGTGGAGTATTGATGCAAAATGGGCAGGTTGTTGCTTATACTTCGAGACAATTGCGAGTTCATGAGAGAAATTATCCTACGCATGACTTGGAATTAGCCGCGGTGGTGTTTGTGTTGAAAATTTGGAAACATTATCTGTTTGGCTCTAAATTTGAGGTGTTCAGTGATCATAAGAGTCTGAAGTACTTATTTAATCAGAAGGAATTGAATATGAGGCAGAGAAGGTGGTTAGAGTTGTTGAAGGATTTCTATTTTGATTTGAGTTATCATCCGGGAAAAGAAAATGTAGTGGCCGATGCGTTGAGCAGAAAGTCATTGCATATGTCGATGCTTATGGTGAAAGAGTTGGAACTAATTGAGCAATTCAGAGATTTGAGTTTGGTGTGTGAAGCGACTCCTGACAGTGTGAAATTGGGAATGTTGAAGTTGACTAGTGGTATTCTGGAAGAAATCAGAGTGGGACAACAATCTGATTTAAAGTTGGTTGACCAATTGACCTTGATTAACCAAGGTAACGGAGGTGACTTCCGGGTTGACGAGAATGGTGTGATGATGTTCAAAGATAGGGTGTGTGTCCCAGATGTTCCATATATTAAGAAGAGCATTCTTGAAGAAGGACATCGAAGTAGGTTGAGTATTCATCCCGGTGCTACGAAGATGTACCAAGATTTGAAAAAGTTGTTTTGGTGCCCAGGTATGAAGAAGGACGTTGCAGCGTTTGTGTATGCGTGTTTGACTTGTCAGAAGTCGAAAGTTGAGCATCATAAACCTTTAGGTATGATGCAGCCGTTGAGGATTCTAGAATGGAAATGGGATAGTATTTCCATGGATTTTGTGGTGGGGTTGCCGAAGACTGCTAAGGGAAATGATTCAATTTGGGTGATCGTGGATAGATTAACTAAGTCGGCTCATTTCTTATCGATGAAGATTAATTATTCCATGCAGAGGCTAGCCGAGGTGTATATTGAGGAGATTGTAAAGTTACATGGGGTACCTTCGAGTATTGTGTCAGATAGAGATCCGAGGTTTACATCGAGGTTCTGGAAGAGTTTGCAAGATGCTTTGGGTACTAAGTTGAGGATGAGTTCCGCATATCATCTGCAGATGGACGGTCAGACAGAAAAGACAATCCAATCATTAGAGGATTTGCTGAAGGCTTGTGTGTTGGATCATGGAGGATCGTGGGATAGCCATTTACCGTTGATTGAGTTCACGTACAATAATAGTTTTCATGCTAGTATTGGAATGGCGCCCTACGAAGCTTTGTATGGGAGAAGGTGTAGGACTCCTTTGTGTTGGTATGAATTGGGCGAGAGTGTTGTACTCGGACCTGAAATTGTGCAAGAGACGACTGAGAAGATTAGGAAGATACAAGAAAGGATGAAAGCTTCGCAGAGTCGTCAGAAGAGCTACCATGATAAGAGGAGGAAAGCACTTGAATTCCAAGAGGGAGATCACGTGTTTTTGAGAGTGACGCCAGTGACTGGTGTGGGTCGAGCTTTGAAGTCTAGGAAGCTCACTCCACGTTTTGTTGGTCCATACCAGATATCGCAGAGGATAGGAGATGTAGCCTATCGAATTGCTTTACCACCGTCACTTGCGAATTTGCATGACGTGTTCCATGTGTCTCAATTGAGGAAGTACATTCCGGATCCGTCGCATGTGATTCAGATGGATGATGTACAAGTGAGGGATAATCTGACTGTGGAAGCATTGCCTGTGCGTGTCGACGGTCGAGAGATGAAGCAATTGCAGGGTAAAGACATAGCTTTGGTGAAGGTGTTGTGGGGTGGACCAGCTGGCGAAAGTTGGACTTGGGAACGTGAAGATCAGATGAGGGAGTCGTATCCAACTCTATTACCTTGAGGTAATTTTCAGGGGCGAAAATTCTTTAAGTGGGGGAGAGTTGTAACACCCCGATTTTCGTAAGGATATTTATTTAATTTATTTAAATATTATATTCGTGGTTTTCTGTGATTTTTGGTGGTTGGTGTCGATGTCGGTATTTTTGGTGAAGTTTTGGTTATTTTAATTAAATAATAGTATATAATATGAATATATTAGTATTATTATTAATTTAAAATAATATTAGAGGAATTGAGGGTAAGATGGACATTTTAGGAGTATTAGTGAGGGTATTATGGAGAAAGCCCAATTTTGAGGCCCAAGAGTTAAATTAACCAAAAAGGAGGAATTGAGAGGAATTAGGATTCATTTATGGAGATCGTGAAAATAAGGAGAAAGTGCAGAGCTCTGAGGAAAAAGGGAGAAGGCGAGGATTTTCGTGAAGGTTTCCAAAGGCTCAAGAGAGAACACATCGGATCGACAATCAAAGGTATGAGGAGTAATTACCTTTCATTGTTTTCATTATAGGATTCGATTGATTAAAGTGGATGTTGGGGATTTTGGGGTTTTGAGGGTTTATGGGTTTTGAGGTAAACTGATGACTTTGAGGGCATTCTGTGAGAACGATTGATAAGAGTCGAATTTAATCGATAAAATAAACCTTTGGGGCAGACTTCCTCGTTGCTGTAGTTTTAACCCTGTGGTGAAGGATTTATGAGTTTATATGAAGCTTGAGAGTTTTGAAGGTTTAAGAGAAATTAAGGTTTTTCGTAGGGTCCTGAATCGACCTAACAGACGTAATTTTTAGGCCTTTAAGTTCTGTGATGTATTAGAACTGTTATAGGGATGTTTTTGGGTCAATTGGGGCTGTAATCGCAGGTACCTTGGAGGTTTGGGAGCTACTGATGCGTAGCAACGATTTGCTGTAATCGCAGGTTCGCTAGGCGAATGTTCGCCAAGGCTAGCTAGGCGAGCAGCGCAGCGAATGCGCGATATTGTGAGTGTGAGTATAGAGGTGATTCTGGAGTAGAGGGAATGATTAGCTGGAAGCCTCGCTAGGCGAAGGGAACAGCGAGTAGATTCGCTAAGTGAACAAACTAGCGAGCATGACAGATGGTGGGGTTTCTGGTGTTTAGTGTGGGATCTGTGGGATTCGCTGGCAGCTTCGCTAGGCGAAGGCCGCAACGAACAGGTTCGCTAGGCGAACCCTGGAGCGAATAACTGCTGTTTCGCGAAAATTCTGTTTCCTGTGCCGTGTCGTTCTGGTGTTTGATGTTGTGATATTTATGATGATTTACCATGATGTTCTTGATGATATTGAGGTGCTGGTTTGTGATGTTTCGATGAATATATGATGATATGAATTTATGAATGATGATGCACATAATGATGTTTACATGATGATGATGAATTATTGACGTTTGTGTATCATACATTCATATGCATACTCTGTGACGATGCTTCATTCCCATTGTGCGGATATGAGGTAATTATGACGTGCTTTGATTCCAAATGCGGGATCGATCCTATTGACGGGGATCTTTGGAGGGTTGATGGCCTGGTGTCCATCCTTTGTGACAATTGGTACCACATGCATGAGTCTTGTCATGCATTGCATCTTATGTGGCATTGATGAATTTGTGATATGGTGTTTCCTGATGTTTTTACTTGATGATGTCGTTTTTGAAGATAATGCCATTTTATGTATATCTTGTTTTATAATGATTATTATGAATTGTGATTACTCACCCTGCCTGTTTGAATGTTGTTTCCACGTGGGTAACGTGCAGGTGATCAGGTTTAGCTGTGGATGCTTTCGAGGACTTGAAGTTTATTTGCTTTTGGTCGATTTAGAGGGTCTTGCTCTGATAGTGTAACATCGGGTTGGGGTCCTTTGAGTCGAACTATGTTGTTTCCTTATTTTTGTTGTTATTTAACGATATGGTTTTATTTTGATTATTATGATGTTTGTTGAAAACCTTTTTAATTAAGAACTTTGAGTTCCGCTGCCATGTGAAGGCTTTTGGGTTATTTTGAGGAAAACCCTTTGTTTACAGGGTAATTATGTTATTTTGATTTAATGAGAAATGTGCACCTTTTGAGGGAAATTTTTATGCCTTACTCTGATTTTTAAGTTATTTCTGCTACAACATTATTGGGGGTAGAAAAGGGTGTTACAAAGGTGTTAGCATCCTAGATATCTGTAGTATTCTACAGGAACCTCTTGTTTATATTTGTGTTATGCTAATGTTTGCTTGTTAAGGAATTTGCTAAGGGTAAGGTAAATACCTATGGTGAAGACCAAGGCTAAAGGTAAAGACCTAATGGTAGAGACCTAGGTGCTAAAGGTAAAGACCTAAGGCTATATACACTAAGTATGCTCGCCAAGACGTCGCATCTCGTTCCTACGTATCCTAATAAGGATGGAATCAGAGCATTCGTAGTTCACCTCAACGAGGGTGAGGAACCATTGACTATGGTCAAAGTTCCAGGGGGAATGAGTATGATACTCATATAGAGTTAAAGAACTCTCTAAGTCTAAGTTGTAAAGGGGAAGTGAATACTCATGATGATGAGAATCACATAGAGCTAAGAACTCTAACCTAATTCTAAGTTTAAGGGGTTGAATGGCTTTAATAAGGCCAAAGGGGAAAGGAACATCATGAGTATGATGCTCACATAGAGTTGAAGAACTCTAGGTGAATCCTAAGGTAGTAAGATAAGTGGCTCTGATAAGGCCAATGGTAAGAGGTAAGCATCTATGATGATAGTGCTTACAAAGGGTGGAACCTAACTAGGTTAAGGGGAGAAATGGCTCTAATGAGGCCAAGGGCTTGATCCTAATAAGGATAAGGGAGAGGAGTGGCTCTAATGAGGCCAAGGGTAGAAGATGGCTCTAATGAGGCCAAGAGGGTAATGAGCTATCTATGACTTTGAGGTCAATAGAGAGACTTTCCTTTGGAAGGAGGGGGAACAAAGAGGGTTAAAGAGGAGAGCTAATGAGCTAGCCTCATTTAAGGGGATAACTTAAAGAAGTTAACAATGATATTCACAATTCACAATTCATGGTAGCAAAAGCAAATGGATATAACACATGAACAAGTATGGTGAATGTGATGACATTCAATGACAAGTATCTTAAAGAAATAACCAAGTATTGTAAACACACAAGAATTATTCATTGATGGATATGGTAATTACCTAAAGTTGACCATGATATAAGTCTAAACATCTTAAACAAATATGTGATGACCTACAGAGCGGATGTGTTTGACCTAACCTTGGTGATAAGGGGAAAGATATCACTTATATTGTCCTAAAGTTCTCTTTTATGAAAGGGAAGTCTAAGCACAAATGACATGGCATGACTTAAGTGTATGGTTTGTATCTACTTGATGTTGTACACATACATGAGAGGGAAGTCCTAATTTGAAGGTAAAGACCTAATCTAAGACTTTATCATTCAGAAAGTAACTTCTCCATGATAAAAAGTTGGATAATATATTTTCAATCAATCAGATAAAAATATATTATTTTATTATATTTAATTTATCATTTAGAATGTATTTTTAAAAATAGTTAAACTTCTTATCAATCGAAAGAACGTAAAATTTATTTAAAAAATAAAAATAAACAAATGGTAATGACTATCTTATTTTTACATGTTAAAGAATCAAAAGGAAATATTATCTTGTATGTAATGTATTCAAAATATCAATTTTTTTTAAATATTAAGTTTCTTTAAGATGTATCCATAGAACACTTTTGAATGAAAGTCCAAGTAGGTAGTGTAAAAATGAGTATTAAAGTTTTGTGGTTTTGATAAAGAGAATATATGAAGACCATTTTTTAATACACCACCCTAGTTTCTTATACACCACGTGAAATTATTTTTTTGCCTCCTAGTTCCAGATGTGCACATCCGGACGCACCGTTTTTTTTAAAAAATGTTGCCTTTTTCCGGATGTGCAAATCCGGAATGACAATTTACGCGTATTCTGGATGTGCACATCCGAAAAAATGGTATATTTATTTTAAAAAATAATAATAATATGTATTTTAATAGAGTAACGATCATCCAGCAATCGTGACAAACATGACCTCTGTAACCATAAGTTATATATCCAAAAAAGGCACTGTGAATATCCGAACTCTGCTGCCATTTATCTTGGATAACGTCAAAGAAGTAATGTTTTACTGTTAATCTTGATTTGTCCTAGAATCTTTATATAATCCTTTTAGGCTTAAACCTAGTTGATTTATAGAAAGCCACACGCCACTCCCTGAAAACCAAAATGGTAAATAATAATGAGTTATTTATGCATTCAAACACTTTTCTTGTATCGTGTAAGTTAGTAAGTAGTCTCATTCTTAACCTTTCACCTTTCACTCTGTAATGCATGTTTACTTCATTTACATTGACTGAAGATCTTCATCACGCTATTAAGAATCTCTCCGCTGAACTTTATGCTAAAGATGTTCATTTTCGCATGGAGCTTATTTAAGTACATTTACCCTAGAGTTTGTTATAACTTCTGATGACATTACTGCTACTGGTGCACCAGCCACATTACTTATTTTCAATAACGAAAAGGGTTTATCTTCGAAAAATATTGAGTCCATCTGTAGTGTTGGAGGATCAACAAAGAAAGATAACAGGAGCAGTGGTTACATTGGAGAGAAAGGTACATTCTCCGATTTGATATGTTTTTAATCTCATTCTCATTAGAATGTATATTAACTTGCGATACGAAGAACAAAGTTTTCTATTGCAGAGATACGAAGAACAAAGTTTTCTATTGGAGAGATACGAAGAACAAAGTTTTCTGTTGAAGAGATACGGAGAACAAATTTTTCTAGAGTTGTATTTACAGTTGACAAATCTCAAGTTATTATTTTTCCAGTAATGAAAAAGTTTGAGACTGGAGACTGCTCTTGGTTAAGTGCGGGTGCGGATGATGTCACTTTAGAACTTAAAGCACCTCTACTTGAAAGTGTTTACATAAGACAAAATTCTAAGTCACTGACTCGCGAGCCACATCTCTGCTAATGTTGAGCCTGTTTCTCTAATTTTTGTCTTATTTAGACTTTGTTTTATTACAAATCATTAGGGAATATTGGAATTCAACCATGAGCTTCTTAACTCTGCTGCTGTGCCAGATTGTTTGACATCCACTCTCCAAGTTGTGAATTTTGGAAATGTCAGTGGAGACGAGCATGAGCTTATATTAGCTAAATATTTAATGGAAAATGGTACAGTGCTTGAGAGGATGAGTTTCTCCTTTGCTAATTCAACAAACAACAAATACAGTAGCCTTCGAACTAATCTCTTCTCGCTCCCCTCATTCGAATGTATATTAACTTGCGATGATATATTAACGTATGCGACCAACCGACAAAACCGATTTAAAAAAAAAAATAAAGTCATGCTATTTTTCGGATCTGCAGTTCTGGAATTTAAAAAAATAAAGCTATACTATGTTTCCGGATGTGCACATCCGAAAAATATCTGCGTTTTTAAAAAAAACGGTGCGTCCGGATGTGCACATCCAAAATCAGAGGACAAAAATGAAATTTCACGTAGGCATGGCAAGAAAATCGAGACCCGCCCGGACCCGCCCAGAAATTAGCGGGGAAAACCCGGTTTAACTGGGTGCGGGTGCGGGTAAAACCCGATTTTTTATTACGGGTGCGGGTGCGGAGGCGGGGGATGCTACTACCCGCCCCGCACCCGGCCCCGCCCCCGCCCCGGTCTACCTTAATTTACTTTTATATCTTATTTTAATTATTTTATTATATATTTATTAAAGTTATTTTAATTTTTAAAAATAATTTTACTAGAAAAACATGTTTATTAATTATTTTACTCTTTAAAAACATGTTTATTATTAAAATAATTAATTATTTAATTAAATTATTAATTTTTATTATTATGAAAAATATTTATTTAAAAAAAAATAGTTTTGCGGGCGGGGGCGGGGGCGGGGAACCCGTTCCCCATTGGGGGCGGGTCTGGATGGTAGTTTTTTACCCCCGACTGGGTGCGGGTGCGGGGGCGGGTCTGTTTAAGGGTGGCAGGTGCGGGTGCGGGGCTGCTCAAACCCGCCCCCGCCCCGCCCCGTTACCATGTCTAATTTCACGTGGTATATAAGAAACTACGGTGGTGTAATAAGAAATAATCTATATGAAAATTGTCCGGTAACATGGCCGAAATAGAGTTGGAAAGCAACATGAAACAAATCACGTTCACATACATGAGTGAGTGGTTGTGGTGTAAATTTAGAAGAGTAAGACACCAACCAAGATGTTCATGCCTTACTCTACACGCAATACCAATTTATGCCCCATCTTTTATTCTACTTGTCAAAATAATGCAACTATACAACCACAATAATATTCTCCCAATAATATGAAAATGTTGCTAGCTGCAAAAACATTGAACGTATGTTTGTTTTTATTGTAAAATAATTAATTAAGAGTGAATTGATTATATAAAATTGATTTTGATTAAAAATAAATTGAATATAAAATAATTTATGTTTAAATAATTTTATATAAAATTCCGTTGATCAATAAAATGTTTAAATTGAAAAATTATAAATTCTATTTAAATAAAATTAATTTCTGAAATATAATCAATTAATTATATTTTACAAGAACTAAAAGTTCTCAAAATCATTTTAATATATATATATATATATATATTTTTTTTTTTTGTCTTTTCTAAAATTTAAACCAAACATACACAGAATTGTAGGGATGCATATTCAAATGCATGAAATTTTAATTATTCATTTTTTTTGGATTGGGAGGGCCTAAACCATAAAGCAAACTTTTGTTAGCCAGAGCATCATCACGCTGGTTGGCTTCGCGATGCACATTGTAGAAAAGAACCTCCTTCCCCTCAAACAAACAGTTATGAATCTTTCTGTACAAGTCATTTCCTTCCTAAATCTTTTTGACCTTCTTATTGATAACATTTGTAATGCATTTATTGTCTATTTGAACCTCAATCCTGAAAAGACTTTTCTCGAAGGTGAATTTAAGGCCTTCAATGACCCCACAACTCTGCTGAAAAAGCACTACAAATTCTAATATTCTTGTGGTATTTTGGATCGAAATCTAGTGTCTACAAAGGTAGTCTTATAGTTCAACATGAGTTGTGCATTCTGTAGTCGATATCTGTTCAAACATGTTGTCGAAATATGTTAGCTTTGTGTTCAAGTTAGCATGTCGAATTGGGCCTTGCTTCTTAGCCCAATTGTTAAGTTAACTCAGTAGTCTATAAATATACTAGTTCTCTCAGGTTGTTGAGAGAGGTTAATTGTTGGTATTCACTTGTAATCTTTGAACCCTTATTGAGTAAGTGAATAGAGAAACAGTTTTAACCAATTCTTATTCTTCTTCTTCCTTCTTCTCTATCTTTTACAAAACATAATAGGGTTTCTTGTGTTTGTTCATGAAACTCAATCTTTTTATCATATTTTGGTTTGTTCTTGACGACATCAATTCACAACAAACTGGTGCGGTAAGCGTGGAGGAGAAGATGTCGTCAACAAAATATGAGATTGAGAAATTCATCGATGTGAATGACTTCGGTTTGTGGCGCTTAAAGATGCAAGTCATTCTTGTTTAATAGAGTTTGATAGAAGCGTTGAAAGGATCGAAGAAGATGGACACTGCCCTACCGGAGAAGGAGAAGACTACGATGGTCGAAAAAGCCCACAGTGCCATTCTATTGAGCCTTTGTGATAAGATTCTCCGGCAGATTTCAAAGGAGAAAATTGTAGCTGGTGTGAGGACGAAACTTGAAGGTTTGTATATGACGAAATCGTTGGTTAATCGTCTCTACCTGAAGCAAGCTTTGTATTCATTCAAGATGAGTGAAGACAAAGCCTTGGCTGAGCAGTTGGATATGTTCAACAAGTTAATTCTTGATCTTGAAAATATCGAGGTCAAGATTGATGATGAAGATCAAACGTTGAGATGGAAGAGACTCTCTTGTATGGAAGAGATTCGTTGACCTTTGAAGAAGTTCAATCTGCCTTGTACTCTAAGGATTTGAACAAACGAAATGAGCACAAGCCGTCTTCTGTTGGTGAAGGTTTGTCCATTAAAGGGAAATTTTTGAAGAAAGATGGTAAGTTTAAGAAGAAGAATGGTAAAGTTCTACATACTTCTTATGGTGGTAATGCTCATACTATTAAGTGTTATCATTGTAAGAAGGAGGGTCATACAAGAAAGTATGCCCTGATCGACTGAATAATCATGGTGGTAAGGATAATGGTAACGCAACCATGGTGCAAGATGGTTATGAATCATCTAATGTCCTGATGGTTTCAAGTAGTGACTCTAGCAAAGAGTGGATTATGAATTCAGGGTGTACTTGGCACATGACTCCAAACAAAGACATGTTTGAAGAATTGTTTGATCAAGATGGTGGATCAATTCTGTTAGGAAACAACAAAGCTTGCAAAATTGCAGGTATTTGATCTGTGAGATTCAAGTTCCATGATGAGTCAATAAGGCTATTGACTAGTGTTAGGTATGTACCTGATCTTAAGAGGAATTTGATTTCTCTTAGTGAATTTGACAAGAAGTTATATGTTTTCAAAGGAGAGAAAATCATCCTAAGGGTAATGAAGGGGTTGAATAAAGTCTTGAGAAGCGTGAAGAAACAAGGCTTGCATACCCTTGAGGCTAAGGTTATAAGTGGTTCAGCAGATGTGACATCCACGAAACCTGTGTCGAAGACTGAGCTATGGCACAAGAGACTTGTCAATCTCAGTGAAAGAGGCATAGGTGGTGATAAGGTCGAAAAACTGGAGTTTTGTGAACCTTGTGTATTTGGTAAATCCTTTAGAATGAAGTTTAACAAAGGTAAACACAGAACACATGAATCCCTTGATTACATTCATGCTGGTCTTTGGGGACCTGCAAGGAATCCTTCACACTCAGGTGCAAAGTATTTTCTATCCATAGTTAATGATTACTCCAGAAAGTTATAGGTATTCATCCAGAAGACTAAGGATGAAACTTTTGAAAATTTCAAAAGTTGGAAGACTCTGGTCGAAAACTAAACTGGCAGGAAGGTCAAGAGGTTGAGGATCGACAATGGTCTTGAATTTTGCAATGAGGATTTTGACAACTATTGTGTTGCGTATGGTATTGTAAGAAACATAACTACTGCAGGGACTCCCCAACAAAATAGTTTGACTGAAAGGTTTAATCGAAACATTCTAGAAAAGGGTGAGGTGCATGTTGGTAAGTGTAGGATTAAAGAAGGTGTTTTGGGCAAAAATTGTTGTAACAACAACATTTTTGATAAATAGGTGTCCCTCGACAGCCTTGGGAATGAAAACACCTGAAGAAGTCTGGTCGCGACATCCACTTAGTCTCGACAGACTTAGGGTATTTGGTTGTTTAGCCCATGCTCATATTAGGCAAGACAAGGTCGAACTTAGAGCTCTAAGATGTATGCTCCTTTGATACTTTGAAGGAGTCAAAGCTTATAGGCTGTAGTGCCTTGAGCCAGGTCATGGGAGGTGTATCACAAGTCGAGATGTAGTTTTCAATGAAGCTGAGATGACTTTCAAGAAAACTGATGACATTGGTAGAAGTTCGAAGATCTCTGAAGAAAAGCTGGAATAAGAAGAGATTCCTGTTGAGGTGGAGCATAATGATGTTGAATTGCATGACTCAGATGAAGTCGAAGAAGATGCAGAAGCTGCTATCGATGCTGAGGAGACTGATAATGACTACCTGCTGGCAAAAAACAGGTTGAAAAGAGTCATCAAGCCACCTCAGAGACTTGGTTATGTAGATCTTATAGCTTATTCCTTAATCTTTGCAAGTGAGGTTCTGGACAAAGAACCTAGAGACTATAAGGAAGTTATGAGGAGTCGAGACAAGACTGAATGGCTGAAAGTCATGGATGATGAGATGAAATCTCTTCATGTTAATAACACTTGGGAGTTGATCGAGAAACCTGCAGGGGTTAGGTTAGTCAACTGTAAAAGGATCTTCAAGGTTAAGGAAGGAATCAAATGAGTGATGTCGAAGCATTTTAAGGCAAGGTTGGTTGCTAGGGGGTTCACTAAGAAAAAAGGTATCGACTTTAATAATGTGTTCTCACCTGTTGTAAAGCATAGATCCATTAGAATGTTGTTAGCCATGGTGGCGAAGTTCGACCTAGAACTTGAACATATGGATGTGAAGACAACCTTCATATATGGTGATCTAGATGAAACAATCTTGATGAGGAAACCTAAAGGGTATGCATATAAGAGAAAGGAAGATTATTTGTGCAAGCTGAATAAGTCTTTGTATGGCCTAAAACAATCTCCTCGACAATGGAATAGGAGATTCGACAAGTTCATGACACAGATTGGTTTCACTGGGAGCCAGGTTGACCACTGTGTTTACTTCAGATTTCGACCTAGAAATTCACTTGTTATTTTGTTGCTTTATGTGGATGACATCCTTATAGAAAGCAACAATGTCGAAAATGTTATGAAGGTGAAGGCTGGACTCGATAAAGAGTTCGACATGAAGGATTCGGGAGCTTCCTCCCGAATTCTTGGGATTGACATCCGGAGAGATAGAAAACATTCAAGATTATGATTATCTCAAGAGGCATACATGAAGAAGATTCTCGACAAGTTTGGTATGTCGAATTCAAAGCTTGTTCTAACACTAACTAATCCTCAGTACAAGCTGAGTTCGAATCAAAGTCCTAGTTCTGAAGTCAAAAGAGATTATATGAATAACATTCCTTATGCTAGTATAGTAGGTTCTTTGATGTACGATATGGTCTGTACATTGCCAGACATAACGTACGAAGTGAGCCTTGTAAGAAGGTACATGGACAATCCTTGAAAGGCACATTGGCAAACATTAAAATGGATTCTTAGGTACATCAATGGGCCTTTCTTGTAAGCCAAATTGTTAAGTAAGCTTGTAGCCTAAGTTATCATAGTATTCTATAAATAGACTAGTTCTCTCAGGTTGTTAAGAGAAGTTAATTGTTGGTATTCACTTGTAATCTTTGAACCCTTATTTAGTAAATGAATAGAGAAATAAATTTAACCAATTATTATTCTTCTTCTTCCGTCTTCTCTATCTTTTGTAAAGCCTAATAAGGTTTCTTCTGTTTGTTCAAGAAACTCAATCCTTTTCTCATATTTTGGTTTGTTCTTGACGACATCAATTCACTATAATTCTTAGAGAAATCTCCAAGTCACCTGCCATGATAGTCCCGAATAAGGCCACCACAACTAGCTCCTCTACCATTATTCTTTGCAGCACCATTCCCATTGAGTGTAAAGAAGTCTTCTTATGCCGGTCTGCACCTAATGTAAATCAAGTGCTGGTTCTGAAAGAAGATCAAGAAATGAAGATCTGAACCTTTTAGGAAATGAGATATGGATCTATGGATTAGAGGAGACCTGGAAATACATGTGAATCAAGTTTAAATTCCCATAAATGATATCCCTGTTCCATTTGAAAACTGGAGTTTTTTGGTGATACAATCAAGGGGTGCTTCCCGACGATGGACTTGAACTATTAATATGGCGAAGATGTAACTGATATGAAAAGTTATAACTCCAATGTCCAAATTAATGAGAGAATGAAAAATATTGTGAGAGTGTAAATAAATTTAAATACACGAGAATAACACATTTTTTCTCTTATGTAATAAAAGCGAGGATGCGAAAAGGATTGCAATCCGATTGATTTGAAAGATTGATAATACTTTATAGGTAGAATTGTCAGCTCTAGATGGGAACAAATAGATGAGAACAAAGGAACATTTATTTTTTTGCATGCATTTTTTAACTTTAGTTCTAAGACTTAGGGGTGGACAAATTTGAACCGACCGATTGAAACCGATCGACCCATTGTTTTTTTTTGTGCAAATGGGTCGGGTCGGGTCGGGTGTCGAGTTAATTTGGTTGCTTAATTTGGATAATGTAGGGTTATTTCGGTCGGGCTTGGATGCTTATTTTGAACCCGACAAAAACCGAAACCGACCGAATTTAATTAATATATATATTTTATTTATTTTTATTACTATATGACTGACTCACTATAAAAATGAGATTTATAATGTTAGAAGATATTTTCATTTTTATAATTTAATGATAGCATTGTGTACTCTCAAAAATACAAGATATGTAATATAAAATTTTGAGTATTATTTAGTTTATGGTTTAAAAAATATTTTTTTTTAATAATAAAAAAATGGTTCTATTCTAAAAATTTGATATTTTTTATAATACATTTAAAAAATAATCATTTTTATAAAATTGTTCTAATAAATATTAAACCAACTAAACCGACCCGATTTAACTGATAAACCGACTTAACCTAACCCGATAAAAACCGAAATTTAATCGATCAAAATTGGACCATAAAACTAAAACCATAATTTACGTTGGATTTAAATTTTAGGTCTGAGGCCGGCCGAATCCTACCGATTATCCACCCCTAATAAGACTTCTACGACTTGTGAGCGACTCATAAAAAATGGTATAAAGATAAATTTTGACAGAAATTTTAATGATAGTTAAATTTAGAATACCTTTTGTATACAATTTAATAATTGCTCCGTAGATAGGGTTTATATAAATAATAAAAAATAAAGACAGCTTATTTTCTCTTATAACACATAAATACCGTAGACTTGTTACACATCAGTCATCACACACCGATTCATACTCTTAATAAAAATCCTCTTTTTCTTGCAATTTTTTTCAAAACTTTGCATTTTCCATTCAAACTTCAAAACCAAAACTTTTCAAAACTTTGCATTTTCCATTCAAAACCAAACTACACTCTTCACTACATCCCTATATTAAACTAACTCCCCATTACTCATTCCACTATCCATTCCCTCTTCATCATGGCACCAAAGTTTTCACTCATTCTCTGCATTTTCACCATCTGGGCCATTCATTTCACCAACGCAGCTTCCTCATCACACCATGCTCCATCACCCTCTGTTGATTGTTCAACCCTTGTTCTAACCATGGCTGATTGTTTGTCATTTGTGACAAATGACAGTACCATAACCAAACCAGAAGGAACATGCTGTTCTGGCTTGAAAACTGTCTTGAAAAGTGCTCCTTCTTGTCTGTGTGAAGCTTTCAAAAGTAGTGCTCAGTTTGGCGTTGTGTTGAATGTTTCAAAGGCGCTGACTCTTCCTTCTGCTTGCAAAGTCTCTGCTCCTTCTCTCTCTAACTGTGGATGTGAGTTCTTCTTTTTGGATTTTCTCTGATTTTTTCATTCCTTTTTGAATTTTCTGCGTAACCCAGATGAGGGTATTTATATTTTTCCATAAAGTTTGGATTTTTAAACTTTCTATTTAAGAAAAGTTTCTGTTTTTCTTAATCCTAGGTTTGTGTTTTTATTTATTTTTCTATATAACTCAGATTAAGGTTGTTTTTTTTTTTACCATCAAGTTTGTTTTTTATTTTTATATTTGTTATGTTGAAGAAAAGTTTTTTTTTTTTTTTTTAATTTAAATTTAATGTTAGGTTTGTGACATGATATTAATGAAACATTGTTGTTTTTGCAGTGTCTGTAACCCCTGCTGCTGCTCCTGGTATGTTTGTTTATGTAACACATTTTGATCTTTCTTGTTTCCTGTTGAAATCTGAATAGTTTATGCAATTTACATAAATTTGGTTTTGAAGTTTTATCTTGAATTCATTTCCAAATTGAAGATAGGGTTCTATGTGTCCAATTACTTTTTTCATACATGTTATGTTTCATATGATTGGTGTCTCTAATTTGAATCATCATGGTGGAAAAACAAATTTGTAGGTGTAAGTCTTTCTCCAGCATCTTCTCCTACTACTGCTGAAGCACCAGGTGTGGCCACTCCTGTTCTTCCATCTAGAGTACCGGCAGCGGCGCCGACCGCGAAGAGCGCCGCAGCATCAGCATTGCTCCCTATTTCAGCAGGGTCCGTTCTTGTTTGTCTCTTAGCTCTATTCTCAAGCATTTGAGCAGCAATGTCTAGTTTCATTTTGAGAGTAGGAAGGTTATGTGACATGAGGGATTATTTTGAGTTTTCAATATTAGAGCCATTTTCATTATTGTTACCATTAGAGCTAATTTTCATTGTGTGTAACTTGAACCTATTCATGTATATTTATTTATTTATGAGTAATGAAATTTGCATTTTTTAATTTTATGTTGGATTGTTGATAGTGATGTATCGTTATGGGTGTGAATGTGATCCATTTGAGTTGTTATTGACAAGTGCATGTGTGAAGAGAGACAAAGGAATGACATGTTACATTGTGGTTGAAATTTCAACTAGTAAGATGTTTCACATGGAATGGAAGGTGTTTTTCAATGTTGCCAAAATTCATAACTACCTTCATTTATCATGATAATATGATAAGGTTCAAGTATCGAAACCAGGATATGTTAGTATAGATAATAATTTAAATAAATAAATAAATAAATAAAATTTATTTAGAAATATTGGTGCTAGTTTTGAACACGGACACATTTTTTCAAATTCCAGAAGTGTCCGGTGGTACCAAGATGATTGATGAGTCCCAACTCCATTGCTTTTAAGCATCTAATGAACACTAATGTAAGCCTTTTGAATCATCAATTAGTATTATGATTTGTGAGGGGGCAAATGAGAACACTAAAGCAGAAAAGCATTCATTTTGATACTAATTGATGATAGTGAGGGAGCATAACTACCTTCTAAAGCAGAAAAGTATTCATTTTTCGGTGCGTCAGTGAAGATGGCACGATTACATGCGAAACTGATGATATGGTGAGGTATTTGTTGGCCACAAGTGATGTGTTGTATGACTAGAAATAGACTACTTTCGAGATAAACTTTATGGGGCTAAGTGTTTCCTATTTTTTATATTCTTTTGTTTAGTAAAAGGTGGCTAGTTTCAAACACACAAGAATAAGATAGAAAATTTAAAATCCTTAAGAAAGACCATAAGAGCTTCCATCAGCCACAAGCAAAACCAAACTAAAAATATTAAGGATAATTAATCTTGCGAAGACAGATGATAGTAAAGTATCTCTTTGACACAAGTCAGAGACGATATAAAATAAAAAATGTTTAGAGTTTAAAAAAGTGCATATCTTGATGTAATGACTTAATTGATTTTTTATATTAATATGAAGTTAGAATTTCAACGATATAAAAACATCTCTAATGGTGCAATTCACTTTTGAATTCTTTGTGAGATCTATAAAACTACATCAGTTTAAAGCAACTAATCTAATTTTTTACTCCAATGGTACAACTCTAAAAATCTTATATTGGATCTTACAACTTTATCTCATATATTAATAATTTATTCATTTTAATTTTACTTCATTGCCTTTCATTACCTTTTCATTGTCATAAATAATTTAAAATATAATATTATATTTGTTCTGGACTAGGCCGAGGACCTGCTACCCAGCCGAGCAGGCCCAGCCCACGCGTTCTGGGACGGCCCAACGAAGGCCTTAGTCAAGTCAGTGTCGGGCAAGTGCCCACTCCACAGTGTCGGGCACAAACGGCGTAGAGCTTCGGGCAGAGGCATTGAGCCTTCCCGGAGCTCGCCCCCTCGACACCCAGATGCTACTCCCCGCGAGGAGTCATCTCCGTCCGCAAGCAAGTCCTCCCCCGCGAGGACATGTCTCTTCCCGACACGCGAGACTCCTCCCCGCGAGGACACGTTCTCATGTAACTGCCCACTCCCGATGGAATCGGTCTGTCCTAACTCAGGAGATCTAGGAGCAGTTACTCCAGGGCGAAGACCACGTGCTGGTCTTCACTATGCCACGTAAGCCCTGGCAGTTGCTTGGATTGGGCCTGGCAATCCAGCCCAGTGCTAGTGACCGTTGGCTCCGCGCTGGGGGCTCTCTATAAATACCCTCTCACTTGAGAGGGCCAGGTTATGCACACTCTTATACTCTAACCTTTTCCTTCTGTACTTGCTTTTTCTCTGACAGTTACCTTACTTGAGCGTCGGAGTACCTTGCAGGTACACCCCCCGGCCGTCTTTCAACCTCACCGGAGCTGAAGCCCAGACGACGTCGTTGGCCACTAGAAACTGTCTGATCCAGGTACGATCAGTGGCGCCTTCTGTGGGAACCCTTTGCTTCCCCGTTTTTCCTTCGTTAAACCAAAGCAACTCTCATTCATCACCAACATGGCCAATCCGTCAGTTACCCAGGCTCTGGACACCGTGCTCGCACAACTCGAGAACGGGAACCACCGTGAGGACGCCGTCATCCTCAACGGCGGCGAAGGCGACATAAGAGACGGGCAGACCGCCTCCCCGGACTCCCAAGACGTGGCTTACAACGCCGCCCGCCAAGACGATTAGCAAGCCATTTTTCAACCAGTTGCTCCTCCGCCCAATGCGGACCCGAGCACCGTGGCCCTATTTGCCTTGATCAATCAGACCAATCAGCTGATCGCACACCAGAATACCAAAATTGAACCGTTGGAGCAAGGACGGGCAAAACGATCTTCCCCGCGAAGACATCGTCGTCCACCGTCACCTCGCCGTTCTCCTTCCCCGCGAAGGACTCCTTTCGAAGAATCTCAAACCCCCTCGCCGGTGCGCGGGGGCCGCCGCCCGCGTCTCGAGCGTCCCCATCCGACGATCTCCCAGAAACGCTCGCGTTCGCCACCTCAGAAAAAACCCAGAGCCCCCATATCCACCAAGAAGACCAAACAGACCGAGGAGAGACCGAAGAACCGTTCTAGGAACTCCCCTCCACGACATCATCGATCACCTTCGAGATCCCCGGCTCGTAGCGACGACGAGGACTAGAGGACCCCTCTGTCGTGGGAAATCATGAACGCCCCAATCCCTGCAGGCATGGAGAAACCCCCACCATTGGGGACCTATGACAGCCTGACCGACCCCGACGATCACGTCGAGAGTTTCGAAGCAATGCTCGACTTTCGAAATGTCAGGGGAGCCATCAGGTGCAGGCTGTTCCCCACCACCTTGCGGAAGGGAACCATGACTTGGTATAAGGGTTTGGCACATGGGTCGATCACATCCTGGAAGCAACTTAGGCAACGCTTCACCAAACACTTCACCGCGTCTCGTCGACACCCGAAGACAGAGGCTGCCCTAGAAAGCATCTTCCAAGGGAAGAACGAATCTCTCCGAAACTACATCGAGAGATTCAACAAAGAAGCTGTCGAGGTCCATACGACCGACGACATGAAGAAAAATTTAATTCTCCATGGATTACGTGCCGAATCTGACTTTGCCAAATCCATAGGCCTCCACAGACCCCAACGTCTTGAGGACCTTCTCGCTCGAGCTCAGAAGTACATCGAACTCGAGGAGACGGAGATGGCTCAGATCGCCCTTGAGATGAGACGCAGAGAAGGCCCCCGCGACCACAAAGATGAAGACTCTTCTCCCCGACGAGGAGGAGAAAGAAAGAAAGAGAACCGTAACCGTGATCCTCGGGAACCGCGCAGACCAGCTGGCCGATTCACGGAGTACACCCCGCTCAACGCTCCCCGGGCTCGAATCCTCTCCGAATGCTAGAATTCCGAGTTTGTGAAAGGGGGAGTTCGTTTCCCGAAGCCAACTGCTCCCAAATCAAACGTTGACAAATCAAAGTATTACAGGTTCCACCGGAGCCACGGGCATGTTACTGAAGACTGCATCCATCTTAAGGATGCGATCGAAATTCTGATCAAGGAAGGGCACTTGAAGAAATACGCCCAGAAGAACGATACTCCTCGGCCCAGCTCACGGGAAGCCCAGAACGTCGAGGAGACAACTCCTCCTCCCGACGAGAGCCGGCTTCAGGTCGCCCTCAGCGTCACTCGACCGGAGGACTTCTTTGTCCCCCCAATCATTGAGGGCCAAGAAGCAATCCGCAACATGTGGGCGACCTTCCCCCACCAGGACCCCGTCGCTGCCCGTAGCACCTAGGAAGGCTTCCCGAAGGCGATGGTCATCTCCGGAGGTGGTCCTGAGAAGTTATCCGTCGGGTCGATCAAGCGAAAATTTGACGAACTGGAATCAGCAACGTCGGCAAAAGCGACTACACTCGAGAAAGTGCGAGGGAACTCCCACCCCATCACCTTCTACCTCGAAGAACTCCCCGGGGGAGCACCAAATGCCACTATCCCTCTCCTAGTCAGGGCGCAGATGGCAAACTTCGACGTCCGAAGGATCCTCGTCGACCAGGGCAGCTCGGTCGACATCATGTATGCCCATCTGTTCAGAACTCTCCAGCTCGATGAGAGCCACCTGACCCCGTACGTCGGTTCGGATCTGCAGGGATTCAACGGAACCACCACCAGACCATGGGGTTATGTTGAGCTGATGGCCACGTTCGAGTCCGAAGACACTGCCCAACAGGTGAAGATCCGTTTCTTGGTGGTCGAGTGTCCCTCCCTCTACAACTGCATTCTCGGGAGGACCACCCTGGCCGAACTTATAACGGTGCCCTCCACGGTCCACCTCAAAATGAAGTACTACATGGCCAGGGGACGAGTAGTCACAATGCACGGGGACATAGACGCGGCTAGAAGGTGCTTCGATGCTGCCCTCAAAGGCATGAGCTCCATCGGGCCCAAACCCAAGACAGTGGCAAAACCACCCCCGGACGTCGAACAGGTACATCTCCCGCGGGTCAACGCAGTCGAGCTCGACAGCAAGTTCTCGGGCGAACCAGACGAAGACGGGGCAGAAGACCTTGACAACCAGGCAGCCTCTCCATCCAACGCGCCCCATCCCAGACGGAGACTTTGAGCTCGTGGTCCTCGGGGACGACCCAGACCGCAACTTGAAGATTGGTGCCGGGATCCCCGACCTGGCGAAGGAACAGCTGAAAGTATGTCTAAGGGAGAACGCTGATCTCTTCGCGTGGAGCGCGTCCGAGATGCCTGGCCTCGACCCCGAGGTGGCTTGTCATCAGATCGCAGTAGATCCGGCCGCTAGGGCCATAGCAAACGTAGGCGTAAGCAGTCGCCTGAAAAAGCGGAGGCTGCTGAAAAAGCTGTAAAAGACCTCCTAGAGGCAAATTTTATTTCGGAGGCCAAATACACAACCTGGCTGTCCAATGTTATACTTGTTAAAAAGAACAATGGAAAATGGAGAATGTGCGTTGATTATACTGATCTTAACCGGGCTTGCCCAAAAGACTGTTATCCCTTGCCTAACATCGACCAACTGGTCGACAATTCTGCAGGTTACAAACTACTATCCTTCATGGACGCTTACTCGGGATACAATCAAATTCCCATGGACAAGGTCGACAAACAACACACGGCCTTCATGACCGTATCGGGCAACTACTACTACAATGTGATGCCCTTCGGTCTAAAGAACGCCGGTGCGACCTACCAACCGATGATGAACAAGGTTTTCCGGGCTGAAATCGACGACATGCTCGAGGTCTACATGGACGACATGATCGTCAAATCCGCAGAAGAAGTCGACCACGCCGCACACCTCAAGAAAGTGTTCGATACGGCGAGGAGATGCCGCATGAGGTTTAACCCCGACAAGTGCACCTTCGGCGTACGGGCGGGTAAGTTCCTCGACTTCTACCTCACAGAGCGAGGAATCGAGGCTAACCCCGACAAGTGTAGAGATTTTTTCGAGATCCCTACTCCCGACTCAAAGAAGTTAATACAGTCGTTAAACGAGATGCTCACCGTCCTCTCCCGCTTCGTCACCAAGTCTGCGCAGCACGCACTCCCGTTTTTCAAACTTCTTCGACAGAAAGCGACGTTTGAATGGAGCAAAGAATGCGAGCAAGCGCTCCTCCACCTAAAACAAGTTCTATCGCAACCCCCCGGTCCTCTCACGACCGGAGAACGGGGAAATGTTTTTCTTGTATCTCGCGATCACGAGTGAAGCGGTCAGCGTCGTCCTCATTCGGGAAACCCCGGACGGGCAGAAGCCAATTTACTTCACGAGCAAAGCCCTTCAAGCCCCCGAGCTCAGGTATCAGCAGATCGAGAAAGTCGCCCTGGCCTCGTCACCGTGGCCAGGAGGCTGCGCCACTACTTCCTTGCCCACATTGTCGTCGTAAGGACCGAACAGCCAATAAGGCAGCTACTCGGACGACCGAACATGGCGGGGAGGATGCTCAGGTGGTCGCTCGAGCTCGCCGAGTTTGACATCCAATACGAGGGAAGGAAAGCCCTAAAGGCTCAGGTATTAGAGGACTTCGTGGTAGAAATGACCGTCCCGGAACCTTCGACCAACGGATCCCAAAAATGGATAATCTATGTCGACAGAGCATCCAGCCCGAAGGGAAGCGGGACTGGCATCATCCTCGAAAACAAGGAAGGCATCCTAATCGAGGTATCACTCAAAATCTCCTTCCCGACGTCAAACAACCAAGCGGAGTACGAGGTTTTCCTCGCTGGACTTCGGCTGGCCGAGGACCTCGGCGCCAAGGAAGTCAAAATCTTCACCGACTCCCAGCTCGTGGCCTCGTAAGTCTGAGGCGAGTACTAGGCCAAGAACGATAGCCTCATTGAATACTTGACTTGGTGAAAGGAAAGATGAAAAAGTTCACCTCCACGGAAGTAACTCACATTCCTCACGAGCATAACGCCCGCGCAGATGTCTTGTCCAAATTGGCAAGCACTAAGAGGAAAGGCGGGAACAAATCCGTCATACAAGAAGTGCTCTCCCGACCGAGCATCGACAAACCCGCTCCGACGACGGACGTAAACTCCATTGGCAACAACAACTGCTGGATGACCCCTGTGTACGAGTACCTCAGGACGGGCAAGCTGCCCGAAGACCCCAAAGAATCCGGAACAGTCAAGCGGCGGGCATGCTCGTACACAATAGTCGAGGACAAGCTATACCGGTGAGGGTTCTCTATCCCCCTCCTCAGGTGCGTCGAGGAGACTAAGGTCCCCGACATCCTCCAGGAAATCCACGAGGGAATCAATGCATAGCACCTCGGCGGACGCTCGTTAGCCCGTAAGGCGCTTCGAGGAGGGTACTACTGGCCCACCATGTAACAAGACGCCAAGGAACACGTCAAGAAGTGCGATAGATGCCAGCGACATGGGGACATGCACCTCGCTCCTCCTAGCGAGCTCAAAACGCTATCCTCCCCGTGGCCGTTCGCATGGTGGGGAATGGACATCCTTGGACCCTTCGTCATAGGGTCATATCAAAATAAATACCTCATCATCGAGGTGGATTACTTCACGAAGTGGATCGAGGCGGAAGCATTGGCCAAAATCACGGCCTTTAACATACTGCATTTTTACAAAAGAAACATCCTCGCCCAATTCGGCGTGCCTCAAGCCATTGTCACCGACAACGGGACACAGTTCACAGACAAGAATTTCCAAGACTTCGTCACCAAACTAGGCACGAAGCAGCACTTCACGTTGGTCGAGCACCCCCAAACGAATGGGCAGGCTGAGGCGGAGAACATAGTAATCCTCCGAGGATTGAGACACCGATTAGGCGACGCCAAACAACTGTGGGTCGAGGAGCTACACAGCGTCCTCTAGGCCTACCGAACGACCCCACACTCCACGACCGGGGAGACCCCTTTCCGTTTGACCTACGGAACGAAAGCGGTGATCCCCGTGGAGATTAGGGAACCCTCGAGGAGGACAGAAGCCCCCCTCGACGGGGATGTGAACAACGAAGCCTTGAGGGAAGAACTCGACTTCGTCGAAGAAACACGCTCGGGCGCTTCTCTCCGAGAAGCTTCACTTAAACAAAAAATAACACTACGTTATAACGACAAAGTTATCAAACGTGATTTTCAGGTAGGCACCCTCGTCCTACGCAGGAACTAGAAAGACTCTCGAGAAGGCAAACTCGCCGCGAACTGGGAGGGCCCGTACCGCGTCCGCGCGAAAACGGGGACAGGACCCTACTTCCTCGAAAACCTGCACGGGGAAGAACTTGATCGACCATGGAATGCTGAGAAGCTCAAACAGTACTACAGTTAAGCACTGCCCGCGGCTCACTAGCACTGCGATCACGGGGACAAGCTAAGGTACGAGCGCGACACCCCTATACAGAACACGATGATCAGAGACCGCGTTGTGTGTGCGCGAGGACCTTTGATCCGACGGGGATACCTCGATCGAGGCCCACCGTCATTGTACCAATAGGGCAGAACACCCAGCTCGCGATGGGAAGTTCATGCCATGAAGCTAAGACCTCGACTGAGCTCTTAGCCTTATTAAAGGTCGGAATACGCCTCCGGCCGCCCGACCAGCTCTCCACGCGGTCAGGGACTATCAAGGTCGAGAAAATCCCAAAGTCTTATTACTTAGAAAAAATAAAGTATAACAAATGCACCACACATATTCTAAACCATACAAGAAACGACAATAGCGGATAAACGAAAATACTTAGAAGAGGGCAGAAGCCCAGTGTACAAATATTACAAAAATGTCAAAAAGCCCCTGGCACATATGCCGGGCACAAATCATTACAAAGAAAATGGCGCGCAGGCCAAACAATCAAAAGAACTACACGGCGATCTCATCCTCGACCCGCCTTCCATCTTCCTCCTCCCCCTCCTCTGGAAGATTGAGCTTGCCGAGGACCACACGAAGGAACGGGTTAATTCTGTCGAGCACCAGCGGAATGCCTGGATTCTCAGCGCCGATCTGCTCCATGGCATTCTTAAAGCCTATCTCTAGAGCTTATAGACTATCTTGCTGAAGCTCCCAAATTTTTCCAATCAAAGCGGCGCGGTCAGTAAGATTTTTCTCCACGGGAAATTCATTCTCCGCGGGACGGACAACAGCCTCCAACTCCCCGACCCTTTCCCGAGAGCGATCAAGCTCCTCTTAAGTCGCCTTCAGGGTAGAATTGACCTCATTCAGCTCGCGGAGGGTGTTGGCGTGGTCTCCGCACTCGGCCTGGGCCTTCAGCAGATCAGTCGCGACCTTATCCTTCTCCTTCTCGAGGACAGTGTAGTCGTCTTTCAGCTTCTGTAGCTCAGAGGCAGGGGGGGCCCCATCATTTAATATCAAGGCAGTCTTGAAGACCCGCATCATTGCCGCAAGGTCCTCGACAAGCGTCTCTCTCCTGGCAACCCCATCCATACCCAGAACTGCCTTCGCCTCGGCATCAGCAATGACAGGGGGACTTCCCCCGAAGAAATTCTGCTGGAGGTGGCAAGCGGTCATCAGAAACTTCTCCGGTGAGACAGGGTCCACGAGATCCACGAGGACAGGCCCCTCGGTCCTTGCTTTCTTGGCAGGGGTGCTCTCCAGAGGAGGGGACTGGCTGCACTGTGGCGAGGCAGATCCACTCGTCGTCCCAGCTGACACCGCAGTCTGAATAATTTCTCGGACACGACTCTTGGTACGCTTGGGTGCCCGCTCGGCGGCCAACTTCATGATACGTTCAGTGGCATTAGACATTTGAGCTGCAAGAGAAAACATGGAAAAAGTTAGCACAAAGAGACAAAGCTAAATGAAGGCCCGATGCAGAGCGTATCCACAGCCGAGTGCGTCGCGGATCCGCCGGATCCGTCGGGCACAATGTCATAGAGTGTACCCACAGCCGAGTGCGTCGCGGGCATGACATAGTAGAACCTACTCTTGAAACCCCTTATTGAGTCCGCGTACGCCTTGAACAACTTCCTGGGTTGTTTGAAAGAAACCCAACTATGTCGCCCGTTGTCCGTTGAACGTTGCAAATGGAAGATGCAGAAGAAGAGCTCGAGGATGATCCCAATCTGGAGATAGTCACAGACGATTTCAAATGCCCGCATGAAAGCGAGCGCGTTAGGATGAAGCTGCGACAGCGCCAAGTGCAGACGGTTGAAAACCCCTAGTTGAAAGCTATTGAAGGGGAGGCGAATACCGGCCTCTTTAAAGGCGAACTCATACATGGGAAACCGCAGCCCGCGATAGTTCGAGCAAATGCGATGGTGTGCTCGAGGCTGGTAAGCCGTCCACGTGGCCTCCTTTCCTTCGGGGACGTTCTCGACAAAGGCGAAAGCGTATGTGTCGTCGATGGAGAAACACGACCCTATATGCAGAGGCTCTTCCCCGACCCATTCGTCGGCCGGACGCACGAGCACCTCCCCGGGGATCTGAGCGGGTCCATCCACGTCGGGTTCGGTGTCTACGTAGAGAATTCCCGGAATCCTCGCGGCCATTTTTACCTGAAAAGCAGAGGAAATAGGTGAATTCGTTGGTCGCGACCAAGTCCACCCTTCCACCGCCGATCAAGTGAAAGGGCAGCGAGCAAGAAAATATTCGGGGACACGGCGAACTGCCCGAGGCCATCACCCCATCCTTTCTCTTTTCACTCCCCGATCCTCCCATCTCACTTCCTCGTGACATTCATCACGTGTCCTCGGTATATTCATAGAGTCCTCGAGACATTCATCTTGTCCTCGGGATGTTCATCCCAAACCACCGTCAAAACCCACCGAAACTCTAGGAACGTCTCGCCGTTCCCGGCCGGAACCCTAACGAAGTGCCAGGAACGCCCTCAACTCGCCGGAAAACTACTAAAAGAAAGAAAAAAAGGAACCATAAGGGATTAAGAGCTTACTTGAGCAGTGAAGGAGAGCAGACTAGAACAGCAAAGATGGCGGCGCACGGCGGTGTACGGCGGCAGAGCAGCAAATGTGACTAGATGAGATACGGAGCGAAAAAGGTGGGAACGTGCGAATGGCATGAACTCGCCCCTTTTATAAGACCCTCACGAGCTTCGAGGAGTCCCTAGGCAATCGATAACACTACCCTAGGGTAGCCGCCCTATGCAATAATGAGGTGTGACGCGTGGCACACGCTTCCCCAGGCACGTCTATTCATTCCCCAACACGCGTCTCTTCATTCACCTCGGCCTTGACTCCTCGTATCCCCGCGACGTTTCCCCTCTGCGGCCAGTCTTGCACGAGCATGCTTATTTGTTTCTACCCGGTTCACCAACTGTTCCTCTCTCGAAGCCCCTTTCCCGACCGGACACGCCCTCGACATAACCTTGACCCTTAAGTCATCACTCTGATGCCCCAGAGCAACGACTTGGGGGGCTCCTGTTCTGGACTGGGCAGGGGACCTGCTCCCCAGCCGAGCAGGCCCAGCCCACGCGTTCTAGGACGGCCCAATGAAGGCCTTAGTCAAGTCAGTGTCGGGCAAGTGCCCACTCCACAATGTCGGGCACAAACGACGTAGAGCCTCGGGCAGAGGCATTGAGCCTTCCCAGAGCTCGCCCCCTCGACACCCAGATGCTACTCCCCCCGAGGAGTCATCTCCTTCCGCAAGCAAGTCCTCCCCTGCGAGGACACGTCTCTCCCCGACACGCGAGACTCCTCCCCGCGAGGACACGTCTCTCCCCGACACGCGAGACTCCTCCCCGCGAGGACACGTTCTCATGTAACTGCTCACTCCCGATGGAATCGGTCTGCCCTAACTCTGGAGATCTAGGAGCGGTTACCCCAGGGTGAAGACCACGTGCTGGTCTTCACTACGCCACATAAGCCCTGACATTTGCTTGGATTGGGCCTGGCAATCCAGCCCAGTGCTAGTGACCGTTGGCCCCGCGCTGGGGGCTCTCTATAAATACCCTCTCACTTGAGAGGGCCAGGTTATGCACACTCTTATACTCTAACCTTCTCCTTCTGTACTTGCTTTTTCTCTGACAGTTACCTTACTTGAGCGTCGGAGTACCTTGCAGGTACACCCCCTCCCCCCCGCCGCCGTCTTTCAACCTCACCGGAGCTGAAGCCCAGGCGACGTCGTTGGCCACTAGAAACTGTCTGATCCAGGTACGATCAATATTGTAGGTGTCATAAAGAACTGTTGCATGCTGAAGCAACAACAAATCCAGTTGGCGAACTCCAATCAATAAATTCATTTAAAAATTGATAGTTTAATGTTACACTGTGGCGAACCAAAGCAAGGAACCACCGCTGGAGATACGCTAAAACCTTTTGCAATGAGAAAATATAAACAAGGGATAAATGTAAGATGATCAATCAGACTATGATGTGATGATCGTTGTTCCAATGGTTTGTGCGGATCAAGTGTTTTTTTAAGATATGTTCATCTTACTTTACGTGGTGTTATAACTTTAAAGTAGATAATTGCTCTAAAAAAAGGCAGTGTCATCGGCTTGTTATCATTGTGGTGACGCTGACATATTCTTAATCTTTGTTTATATATGATTATGTGGTGAGCTAGATTGCAGTTAATTGGGCCTAAGAATTGGGTCAGTGCAGTAACCCTAAGTTAGATTTGGTGAAGCCGAGTCGTTGTATGTTTTCGTGTTTTTCGAGAATTGGTCTAATGAGGTTCATATTCTATATGTGTTTCATTGTGGGATGTTTTTAATTTTCATAGGATTGATTATATTAGTCGCTTAAGTGTTGTATGGAGTTGATTGGTTCACGTTTTAATGTTAGTAATAATGCCCTTACACTACTACAAATAATATATTTTATGATAAAGTTTTCACCTCGACCGTCAAATAACTTAGGTATATTTTTTGGGCACGACATGTTTAATTGTCTTTTAAATATAATTTATCCCCTCGATTTTTGAACCAATC
The DNA here is from genome assembly GCA_022829125.1 of Lathyrus tuberosus. NCBI lineage: Eukaryota > Viridiplantae > Streptophyta > Magnoliopsida > Fabales > Fabaceae > Lathyrus > Lathyrus tuberosus. The sequence goes on along the minus strand of JALAZF010000024.1, from coordinate 13,466,340 downwards.
GAGAGATTAGATGTATCAGGGTTCACGCTTCGATTCCTAATTACTGCCTTATCTTTTTTTGTTGTTTAATTTTCAATTGCCTTAGAGACTAAGAGTTATGTTATTTCAGTTGGCGCCTTTTTTTTTATTTCTTTTAAATTATCATATTAATTTTTGTTGGATGAAAAAAAATACTTGGTACAAAAGAATTAAAGTAACATTTTACAAACAAAAATATTGATTTCATTTAGTTAATTTCTTAAATCTCTCATTGTTTCAATTGGCCCTTATTTTTTCTATTCATTTTTTTTATATTTTAAATTTGTCTATTCCCTCGGTTAGATTGCTCACCTGAAAAGAAATATCACTTGTAAATATTATGGTCAGAATCTGTTCTACATTAAGCACACTTTGAGAGTTGCTAAATTGCTAGCTTCTGGTGGCAGAATCTGGCGTAGACTCTGAAGCTAAAGGTCTCAGCATCAGAAGAAGCAACATAATTGTCTCTACACTTTGTGAATGTAAATTGGCCTCTGGTACCATTAAGAGTTGGTGATAAAGTTGAAGTTGTCCGTAGTGCAGAAAGCAAGCTGTATTATCAAATCAGTTTGTCAGCTAGAGTCTACAGGTTGCATGGCTCAAGAAAGGCTGAGAAGCTTAATGGATATCTACTCTCAATAGCTCTATCAATACAGAATCTCTTAAAGACTAAAAGGTTAAACATGTTACACATCGGATCAAAATCTTCTGGTGTATCTATATTCAATGACTATTGTACTATGGAGTAAGAGTAAATGCTATAAATATGGTTGAAGGTTCAAAATGAATATTTAACAAGTATCAACCAGAAGAAGGAGTAACAAGATCAACAATTATCAACTCAATATATATGCAGATTTTTCTGATGTAGGTTGTAATTGTAAAAGTCTTAAGATTTCTTACACATTGAATACCCTAGAAATCTTAAGAGCTTTATGTCTTTGTTATGGTGATTTCCCGTACCTCTGACACTTGTATCATGTACCTCTTGTTCTCTATTCTGTTGAGCTTGTTCAGCAATTTAGATAAAAACGTCTTGTGTCATTGGGATACAAGAAAGGAAGTCTCGAGCCAAGATGCTTGAACCACGTAAGTCACTAGCTATGTGCTTGAGTTGTGAAAGTCTTAATCAAGTGGATTGATTGAGCAGAAGTCTTGTATCATTGAGATACAAACAAGGAAGTCTCGAACCAAGATGCTTGGGCCACGTAAGTCTATTGCTATATGCTTGAGTAGTGAAAGTCTTAATTAAGTAGATTGATTGAGCAGGAAAGTCATGAGCTAGTGTGGCTTGAGCAGGATAGTTCGGTGCATGGAATTAGGAGCAGTAAGTCTTGACCAGTGGGGTGCAAGCAGAAAAAGACTCGTTTCATGTGACTTGAAGCTGAAGTCTTGGGCTTGAGGGGCTTGAGTAGAAATGCTCAATGCATGGAATTTGGAGTAGTAAGTCTTGGCCAGTGGGGTGCAAGCAGAGAGGCTCGTTTCATGTGACTTAAAGCAGAAGTCTTAGGTGAGGAGCCTGAGCAAGGAAGTCTTGGGTTCGTGGAACCTGAGCAGGAAGTCTCGAGTAAGGATCTTGAGCAGAAGTCTTGGACCTTGGGTTCGAGAAGGTGTAAAAGTCTTAGGCAGAATGCATAAGCAATTGTAATCATGTTTTGATTATAGTGAAAATATCTTGTGAAGCAAGGGGACTGGACTACTCTCATTTAGGGGAGGAGCCAGTATAAATCTTTGTGTCTTCTGCTATTAATTATTTGCTTCTGTTAACATTCCGCTGCTAAAAATTGAGCAGAATCAAAACACTAGTTTAGATTCTCAATTCTGATCAGATGCAAACTAAGAAAATAGAAAACACAATCCAACCCCCCCTTCTTGTGCACTTTTCTCACCTTCAATTGGTATCAGAACATGGTCTGTGCTTAACACTTAACAATGGCGCAGATAGTGATCCAATAAGAAAAGTATGTTTGTTAAAGACTTTCCTTAAAGAAGGAATCAAGTGCCACATGAAAAATATTATACTGTTTTTCCTACCATATTCAAATGGTGATTCTACTTAATGTAAATGATGGGAAAAGAAAAACATATTTTTAACTCATTGGTCTTGATATAATGGATTTTGAAGGTCTATAGAATATCCTTTCAAAAGGTATTTCTATTGAAGTTGATGGTGTAGAGATAATCTGTTTAAAAGTCTCTATCACCAGCTCAAAAGAAGCTTATTGAATATCTTCCGAGATAGTTGCATTATAGTAGGTGATCTATCTCACTTTTGAGTATATCAACATCATTGATATGTCTGATGCTCGAACTATCTATGAATTCTTGTGCTCAGATTTGTGGGATTCAGTTTTGAAGCTTGTCTAGTTACACTTCACCTAATCTTTCAAGCAAATTCTGAAACAATTGATTTAGATTCAAACCTGAGGTCACAGTTATTCAAGAAGTTATACAACTTGAATTTATTGTGGTATGTTGGTTTATCTTGCAAATCTTCAAAGAAAATAAATGAAATTACATGATGAAAAGCTATCTAATAGATCACCTTTCCTGAAGCTTGATTCCTTGAAGTATCTGATGATAAGGAACTTATACTTCTTGTCAGAAGTACTTCTTAATCAGCTGGATTAGTTATAATATCTATTAATACAAGAGTAGCTTTTGAAGCTTCTGAAGTACTTGTACTTCAACTGATCTCCCAGATCTGAAAGCAAGAAGAAACACTACCAGAACCTAAGGTCAGTTAATCTTCACTGCATATTCTTTTAAAGATGACATTGTGCAGAATACAGATGAAAGAGTAATTTGGCTCTGCCAGTCATTACTGCTTCTAAAGAAGCATCTGAGTCCTAAAATAAAATTCAAGTATTGAAGAGAAAGAGATTATGTCAAATCTATCTTGCTTCAATATTTGATAATAAGGAGTCTGCTCTTTAAGGTGATATCTTAAAAGACTCCATTTCTCCTTAATTGATGGTCATCATGGAATTTGTATTAAAGGACAAGTCTATGAGAAACCTTCAATTTTTCTTTATGTTCTATAGACAATTAGATGATGAGCTTTAACTTGTTTTATGCCATTCTCTGATAGCTAACATCATCTGGTTTTGTGCATATCAAAGATCTCAAAGTCTTGTGTCAAGACAATGAAATTGATGATTATGCTAATTAAGAACAAGATCTTATTCATATTATGGTTTATTCTAGACTGATACTCTGGAATGAATCATGGTACTACTATCAGAATGTGGCATAAGGCAAAGGAAATCCTGTCTGAAAATTTGTGAATGGTCTTATAGAAATATGAGTGTCATGATCTGAATGTAATTACTGCAGATATCAAGGAAAGGAGCAGAGGCATCTTCCATGGCAATTATCAAAGGTTGTTCACAACATTTGATGGAAGAAGAGCCCACAACCCAGACTCAAGTGCTAGAGGTACTGAGTTTGGTGAGAATAGTGGAGTCATTGGTTTAACAACCATTGAATCAGAATCCACTCAAAATGGTGTTCAGACTCTATGGTCAAGTCTGAATACTGATACAAGTCAGACCAAGAAAATAACAAAAAAAAGGTATGCTTGTTCTTGCCTGACTTATCTCTTGATTCAATGAGATATTTGAGTACACAAAGTTTCTATTAGATGTCTAGAGAAGCTCTTCTAAAAAAGGATCTTCAGACATCTTTAAGAAGAAACTCTGTTGTGTTTACCTATTCTAAATATTTCATTAAGCCATATGATGATCATGTTTATGAAAACAGTTTCCTCACTTTTTATGATGATTACTTCTGTTTGTTAGCTGTCAAAGAAAATAATTCAATATTCATCTATCACTCATGACTCTTGTTTCAAGAGGAAGTGTTGGTCCTGAATAGAATCTTAGAGACTTATGACTGACATAAGGTATTTTTCTTTCTCAGTCTAGTTCTACTAGACTCTGATGGATGATAGCTTCTGAAAGTTGTCAAATTTTGAGATTCAGAAGAGGATTCTTTACTTCTGATAAAACAATTTAAGTAAAAGATTTTTCAAAGACTTTTATAATGCTTAAATTTTTATAAAGGTGAAATTTATCTTGTGGATTCAAGAAATCTGCTGGATAAGAACCTTTGGGTAATGATATTTTCTTTTGGATACTTATTGTCATTATCCCTTGTCTTGTTAAACATCATTTTATCCTTCTTTTGACAAGATTCTTATTGTTTTAGGAATCTTTTTCAGTTCTCTTTCTTTTTATTTTCTCTGTGGTTGTGTGCTAATCAAACCAAACTTGATATGAGTTTCCTAGTCAATTTTTCTTTGAATCAACTGGTAGTCCTCAATGAAAAGTTTGTAGATTTTGATGAGTTGCTTAAGTTAGGCTTTAGCTTCTAGAAAACTGTGTGTGAACAAGGATGGAATGGATACTTTGAAATGCTCAGTGGTTTCACTTATCCAGATCTTGTTAAAGAGTTTTGGATTAATGCTTCCATTATTTAGCTAAATTCTGAGTGTGCTATTCTTTCTAAAGTAACTGGTGTTTCTATAACAGTAACCTCTAAAGCGATTGCTAATGTGATCAATTGTGAGGAAATTGGAGAAATCCCAAGAAATCTTGTTTGAGAACACTATCTTCCTACTTGGCGTATCTTTGTAGATCCATCTAATACATTACTGGTCTCAAATCTTCGTCTTGATTAGGGGTGGAAGTAGGCCAGGCCGATAACAGGGGCCTACAGGCTAGCCTACACAGGCTTAGGCCTGGCTATTTCTAAAAATAGAAAAGGCTTAGGCTTTTTTATAAGCCTATTTAGTTAAAAAGGCTAGGCATCAGGCCATAAAAAAACTTTTTAAGCCTAACAGGCCAGCCTATTTAAATAAATATGAATAATTTTTTATTATCTTATGTTATGTTTTGTACTTTGAGTTAAAATACATAAATAAAAATAGGTAATTTTGGAGAACTTAAGAAAATAAGTTGAAAGCACCTTATGAACAATGTTATAAGTTGTTTTCATAAGTTATCTTAAACAAATAGTCTCACAAAACTTATGCTAATAGGAATGTTAAAATAAGTCAATGCAAACAAACTATTAGTCTCATTGATTTTTTAGTTTGTTAGTCTATTTAAACATTATTTTAATTGCATATTTACATATTTCTAAATAATAGGCTTTTATGTAGGCTAACAGGCTAACCAGGCCTTAGAAAAGGCCAGGCTCAGACCTAAAAATAAGCCTATGACAGGCTATAGGCCAGGCTTAGGCTTCAATTGTTTTGGCAGGCCAGGCTTAGGCTTGGCAAAACCTAGGTCGCCCCAGCCTATTTCCACCCCTAGTCTTAATGCTGTTGTTTAGAGTCAGATTCTGAATTCAATTCAGACCTAGTGGACCCTATTGAAAAAGATCCACTTCTACTTCTCAATTCAGACTTGCAGATTGATTTTCCTCAAGTTATGTTTCACTATTTGAAGAAGACTCTTTCTTCCTTTCACAAGGGAAAGATTTTCTTCATTTCTTTTGGACGAGCTCTTTCAGAATTATTTGTTCAGCAGTGAGTTATCATAAGTTCAGAGGCTGATCTGTCCAAAATCTTGAGAGACAAGCATGGAGCTATCTATGAAAGATTATGATGTTAGATTTCTGCATAGTTATTCCTTGTAATTGTTAGAACCTTTGTATTAAGTTATCTTATTAATAATTCAAAGTTTGTTCATGTTGTTGTTCAGTTAACTGTTGATTTTATTTATTTATAGTTGTTTAAGAGAATCAAAAGTAATGGGAATAAGAACTTAATGCTTGAAACTTTTTCATTAATAAAGGATGGAATTATAAATTATTTAGACATTCTAGTCTAATAGATTGCCCCTAAGGTATTCTCTAGGATCTTATGACATGTATAGATTATCTAAATAATTTTGCTATTCTTCCTTGGAAAATTTGAAAGCCTCCTTTCTCAGTTGATTTCTGCATCTGGACCCAGAAGATCTTCTTCTTCTGTTTGTCTTCATAAAGGATGCTTAAGAGGTGAGAGCTTCTGAAGTCATCTGCTTGTTAGTAGATCCTTCAGCTGATGCTTTGCTTTCACTTGCCTGAGTTGCTGCATTTAGTATGACTATCTTTCTAAAATCTCTCTTTGAAACCTATATTTTCTTCTGCTTGTACATCTTGGTGTTTTGAAGATTAAGTGATTATGAAAGTAAGCTTGTTAAGAGTTCTTATATAGACGTGTTACATACATTGTTTCAAGTGTCTGTTATTTTTATATTGATTAAGTCTTATCAATATCTTAAATGATATATCTTGTAAATGTTATCTAACAATCTAACCTATTAAAGATTCTTTAAGAACTATGAATTTTATACTTGACTTGCTTAACTATCGTTTCTTGTGTCAGTTTTACTTCATTAATATATTCAGTAAATCTAAAGGAAGTTATTGAAAGTGTATGCATGCAATAAACAATAATTGGTCAGGAAAATACTTTTAATTAATTGAAGCAAAGGATTACAAAACATTAACTCATAAGGAACTGATAATGCTTAGTATAGGTCCCTATCTAAGTCATCTTGAGCCTTATGACGAAAACAATTGTCATAGCCTATGTCTAGCTCATCTTCATCAATGTCTTCATCTTCTGCCTCTGGGATTGGACGGTAGAACAACTTGTAGGACTGTCCTCTGTTCTTTGATCACTTCATTATCTTTCTTCTGGGCCTCATCACAGTTTCTGATGAACCTACTCTGGTAGGTTGTGTTGGAGCTGCTGACGTTGCTTCTTCAAAAGTAAGTCCTGTAGAGGGCAAAGGCCCAGTGGTAGATGTTTTAGAAACAACTCGTTTATGAACGTCTTGGACATCTTGTCTCGTAGAGCTCTGGGAGATATCTGTTACAACAGAAGTCTTATGACTCTCAGCTGATGCTTCCATGATTATGATGAATGTTGATGAAACTGAACTAGGTTTGGACTATTTTTATAATGACTTATGAGCAACTCAAACGTATGATTTAATCCTGCTTAATTCTTGAAATAGTAACGACCACTAAAAATTTAAGGATTGTACTATACAATCTTTAATGACCTATGTTACTTGATCATTTTTCAATTTCTTGGAAACTGGTCCTGTAATGATGATTTGTGATGCATTTATGACTATAATTCTTTTCTTCTTCTTTTCTTTCTTTCTTTTTGATGTGACAAAAGGGGGAGAAATAATGGTAAGTATTTAATTAGAAACTGAACCCATTTAGTATATATTCAGTTGTACATATTGGTCATTTATAATTTTGTCATTTATATTTATGTTTTTATGGTTATCTTGCCCGGGCGACACATTTTAACTTCTTGTACATAGAACTAAGGAAGAGCTTACAAACCCCAGATTAGCCTATCAGACTCAGAAGGAGCTTACAAACCTCGTATTCGGATGATGCCAAAGGAAGTTAAAATATTATTTTTGGTTTTCTTAAATATGGAACTAAGGGGGGGAGCTTACAAACCTCAACCTTGGAACTGTTTGACTCAGGGGGAGCTTACAAACCTCAAACTCTGATGTTACTAAGAAGACTGAAAGTCTATTCAAGTAGATTGATTGAGCAAGAAAGTCTTGAGCCAGTGTGGCTTGTGCAGGATAGTTCGGTGCATGGAACAAGGAGCAGTAAGTTTTGGCCAGTGGGGTGCAAGCAGAGAAAGGCTCATTTCATGTTACCTGGAGCTAAAGTCTTAGGCTTGAAGGGCTTGAGCAGGAATCCTCAGTGCATGGAATTTATAGTAGTAAGTCTTAGCCAGTGGGGTGCAAGCAGAGAGGCTCGTTTCATGTAGCTTAGAGCGTAAGTCTTGGGTGAGGAGCCTGAGCAAGGAAGTCTTGGGTTCTTTGAACCTGAGTAGGAAGTCTCGAGTGAGGAGCTTGAGCAGAAGCCTTGGACCTTGGGTCTGAGCAGGTGTAAAAGTCTTATGCAGAATGCATAAGCGATTGTAATAATGTTTTGATTATAGTGAAAATCTCTTGTGAGGCAAGTAGACTAGACTACTCTCAGTTAGGGGAGGAACCAGTATACATATTTGTGTCTTCTGCTATTATTTATTTGCTTTTGTTAACATTCTGCTGCTAAGAATTAACCAGAATCTAAACACTAATTTAGATTCTGAACTCTGATCAGATGCAAATTAAGAAAACGGAAAACACAATTCAACCCCCCTTCTTGTGTACTTTTCTCACCTTCATATGTGTGCTTGGCGTCCCTAAATAGGTATGGGATACTCACTGGTCTTAGTAGGTTAATAACAATTAGGGCTTTCGCGCGATGGTGAGAGACCCTGTATGGTGATGTTTACGACGTTTATGGTGGTATGAAATTCCAGATCACGTGAGGCGAGAGATTATGCGTTATGTGATACATGGTTTAGTTATTGTTCTGGACTGGGCCAGTGCCTGCCCTACTGTCGGGCAAGCCCAAGCCCAATGACCAGCGAAGGCCCAACGAGGCCCAAAGTCGCCTCCGTGTCGGGCACATACCAATCCCCTTGGATGTCGGACACGCGGGGCAAAGATTGTCGAGCAGAGGCATATAGCCCGTGGACACACCTCTCCTCAACACCCACGTGCTCCTCCCCGCGAGGATACATTTTCTTATAACTTCCCACTCCCGAAGGAATCGGTTTTCCCTACTTCCTAAGATTTAGGGACCGTTACACCAGAACGAAGACCATGTGCTGGTCTTCACTACGCCACGTAAGCCCTGGAAGTTACTTGGATTGGGCCTTACAATCCAGCCCAGTGCAAGTAACCATTGGCCCCACGCTGGGGGCTCTCTATAAATACCATATCAGTTGAGAGGGTTAGGTTACGAAACATTCTAAACTCACTTCACTGTATTTGCTTTTCTCTGGCCTTACCTGACTTGAGCGTCGGAGTACCTTGCAGGTACACCCCCCGTCGTATCATCAACACCGGAGCTGAAGTCCATACGACATTGCTGGCCACTGTCTAACTGTCTGATCCAGGTACGATCAGTGGCACCGTCTATGGAAACCACTGCTTCCCCATTTTTCCTTCAACGATAAACCAAAGCAATTTCTCCGTTCATCACCAGCATGGCCAACAACCCATCTGCGAACAAAGCTCTAGACACCGTCCTCACGCAACTTGAGAACGGAAACCACCTTGAGGACAATACTGCCCTCAACGTTGAAGAAGGCGACATAAGAGACGGGCAGACCGCCTCCCCAGACTCCGAAGACGCGGCATACGACGCCGCCCAACAGTATGACCAGCAAGTCGCCTTTCAGTCAGTTGCTCCTCCGCCTAATGCAGATCCAAGCACCGTGGCCCTATTCGCTCTGGTTAACCAGACCAACTAGCTGATCATGCACCAGAATCTCAGAATTGAAGCGCTCGAGCGAGGGAGAACACGACGATCTTCCCCGCGAAGACATCTTCGTCCACCTTCACCTCGCCGTTCTCCTTCCCCGCGAAGGAATCCCCCTGAAGAATCTCGGACCCCCTCACCGGTGTGCGAGGCCCGCCGACCGCGCCTGAGTGTACCCAGTCAAAAACCTCCCAAAAGCGCCATCGTTCCCCACCTCGGAAGGAACCCAGGCACTCCTCGACTACCAAGAGGAGCAAGACCGACGAAGAGAGGCCGAGGAACTGCTCTAGGAGCCCCCATGGATATCAGGGAACCCTCGAGGAGACTACAAGAGGAACATCCTTCCCCGATTCGGCGTCCCCCAAGCTATTGTCACCGACAATGGGACACAGTTCACCGACAGGAACTTTTAGGACTTCGTCACCAAACTGGGCACGAAGCAACACTTCACGTCGGTCGAGCACCCCCAAATGAATGGGCAAGCCAAAGCGGCGAACAGAGTGATCCTCCGAGGATTAAAACGAGGACTAGGCGACGCCAAACAACGGTGGGTCGAGGAGCTACACAACATCCTCTGGGCCTACCGAACAACCCCACATTCCACGACCAGAGAGACCCCTGTTCGTTTGACCTACGGAACATAAGCGGTGATCCCCGTGGAGATCAGGGAACCCTCGAGGAGAACGAAAACCCCCCTCAACGAGGATACAAACAGCGAGGCCCTAAGGGAAGAGCTCGACCTTGTCGAGGAGATAAGGACGGGTGCATCCCTCCGCGAAGCCTCACTTAAACAGAAAATAACTTTACGTTATAATGACAAAGTTATCAAACGCGATTTTCAGGTAGGCACCCTCGTCCTACGAAGGAACCAGAAATATTCGTGAGAAGGAAAGCTCACCGCGAACTGGGAGGGCCGTACCGCGTCCGCGCGAAAATGGGGTAGGAGCCTACTTCCTCGAAAATCTGCACGGGGAAGAACTTGCTCGACGATGGAACGCTGAGAAGCTTAAACAGTACTACAGTTAAGCACTGTCCGCGACACACTAGCATCGCAGTTACGGGGACGCTCTAGGGTACAAGCGCGACACTCCTATACAAGACACGATGATCAAGGGCCGCGTTGTGTGTGCGCAAGGACTTTTGATCCGACGAGGACACCTAGATCGAGCTCCGTCGTTGTTGTACCAATTAGGCAGAACACCCAGCTCGCGATGGGAAGTTCACGCCATGAAGCTAAGACCTCGACCGAGCTCTTAGCCTTGTTGAAGTTCGGAATACACCTCCGCCCACTCGGCCAACTCTCCACGCAGTCGAGGATTATCGAAGTCGAGCAAATCCCCAAAATCTCTATTACTTATCCAAAAATAAATAAAGTATAGCAAATACGATAACATCACACACAAGCGAAAGCATACAAACATCACACGCGCAGATAAACAAAAATGCATTAAGCGGGCAGAAGCCCATTGTACAGGTATTACAAACAAGTATCAAAAAGCCCCTGGCATGCAGGCTGGGCACATGCATCAAAGAATAAAATGGCTCGCAGGCCAAACAGAAATAGAGTAAAAACTCATTCAGCGGGGGTCCCCTCTGGCTGCTCGTGGTCGGTTGCCCCTCCGCCGACCTCGCCCTCTCTTCGAATGCATAATCTGGCCGTCGACCACCTCGTAGTCGGGGTCAGCCCCTTCGGTAATGAGGTCGGGGTTGAGAAGTCGAAGCTGGTGCACGACATTCCTGAAACCTATATCAGCCGCCATGAGGTTATCCTACTCAGCTTCATTGAGTTTCACTATCAGCGCTGCCGCGAAGTCAACAACTTGTCTTCCTCGGTTTCCTCCTCTGCCGGGCGAACAACTTCTTCCAGCTCGGCGTTCCTCCCTAAGAGACGTTTCCTCTCCTCCTCAGCTTTCCTCAACCTCTCCTCCAACTTCTCTTGAAGCTCGACCTGGGCCTTGTTCTGGTTTTTGCAGTCAGCCAGCTCCTTGCCCACCTTCTCCATTTCACCTGAGATAAACCTGAAACTCTCTTACAGCCTGTTCAGCTCGTCCGCTGGACATGTCTCGTCGTTCAGGACCAAGGCAGCAACGCAAACCCGCATCACCGCTGACACATCCTCCACCAGTGCCTTCTCTGAGAGACCCTGTCAACACCCAAGATGGTCTGAACTTCGGGTGCACCAACGCATAGGGAATTGTTCCCCATTAAGAAGTTTGGCCTCGAGTGGCAAGGCGGGAGCACAAATTTCACAGCAGGATGGATTTCGTTCTCAGTGAGGTCGACGTCCACCTAATCAGTAAGCCGTTGTCTCTTCGAAGAGTTCTGAGTGCTGGGGGAGTCGCTGTCCTGGGGAGAGCCAGAAGAACCCCCGGTTGCCAGAGTAGGAACGGGGACCCGCGATCGAAGTTGTTCGATACGACCTTTACCTCCCTTCTTCGAAATACGGGCAACCTTAAACTTTTGAAGCGCTCCTCAGCAGTCGACATCGTACCTGCAAAGAAAAGAAATGCGTCAGCAAATCAAAACCTAAAATACAAGGCAAAAGTAAGTCGAGGAAGTCGCTACCACCTAACAACTCGAGGGCGTCCTCGTCAGAAAATGTTTCGAGGAGGGCCCTCATGTTGATCAACAAGCATTTCGTCAAGACCTTCCCACCATCACCCCGGATGAACTCCCCGTCCGGCTTCACGAGCTTGGCTTTGCTAAACCCGTTGACAAATTTGACTATTGCTTCGTGCGCTAGGAGGTCCCCCTCTTACAGTCGACCAGGGCTGACGATGTAGCTGTCCGTCCCCCTCCTGAAATGCTCTTCTGTCCAGAACAAGGGGAACCTCGGTTCAAGGACATCTTCCTGCCACCCATCTACTTCTCATCAGACCCGACGGTACACCGAATTCACGGCTTTGAAGGAGACCGGCCTCACAATATAGTATCGGTACTTGAAGTCGCGGACAGAGTCCATGTAGGTGCTAAACAGACTGCTCACCTACTTGAAAGATACCCAACCATGTTTACCGTCGGTCACTTGCCTTTGAAGATGAAAAATGTGGAAGAAGAGGGGCACAGTTGCCCCGATCCAGAGATATTTACAGACGAGCTCGAAGGCTCGGAGAAAGGCGAGAGAATTGGGGTACAGTTGTGAGGGCGCCAAGCGCAACCAAACGAACACTGATTGTTGAAAGTACATAAAGGGAAAGCGCCACCCCGCCTGGTCGAACATGAATTCGTAAAGGGGAAACCGCATCGCCCTGTACGTCGAACATATATGATGGTGCTCCAGCGGTCGGAACATTTTCCACAACTTCGTAGAGCCCACCAGGCGGTGTTCGACTGTACAAAATATGTCATCTTCGTCCCCGGCGACGAAGTGGGAGATCATGTTTAGCGGATCGTCGCTGACCCATTCGTCAAGCGCCTTTCCTCGACACCAGTTATCTCCGCCATCGGTGAGTCGGATTGGTCGTCGGTGTCTAAAGATCCCGTGGCCACTGACGAGGCATCCATTTACCTGAAAATCAAAAGGAAACGGTGAATTCGATGATCCAGATCAAATTCACCCATCCACCGCTGATCAAGTGAAAGGGCGAAGAAGGGGCGTCGGGACCACGCGACTGCCGCGATCACACGACTTCTTCGGTTATACGATGAACGACCCCGGTACTGCTCCCCGAGGATTCATCCCACGGTTAGGAATGTTAGCGAGGACCCCCGAGATACTCATCTCACGTCCTCGGGATATTCTTCCTGTCCTCGTGGTTCTCGTCACTTCCCCCTGCGGGATTTAACAAGAAAGCTAAGAAATTCCACCGTTTTCGCCATAAATTTCGCGATTTCCATGGGAACTTCATCAGTTAAAATGCAAAAGAAAGGAGAAAGATCGAGAAACTTACTTGAATTATAGTTCCGGTAGGGTTCCGGTATGGCGGTTTGCGGTGGCTTGCAGCGGCGACGGTGGTAGTGAGAGAAGAAGAAAGAGAGTCTGAGCAGGGAGAGTGAAAACGTGCAAATGACACGGGCTCACCCCTATTTATAAGGGCCTCACGAGACTCAAGAGTTCCCTAGGCAATCGATTGCGCTACCCTTGTATAGCCGCCCTAGGTAATGATGGGGTGTGACACGTGGCGCACGTTTCCCCACGCACGTCTTTTCATTCCCCAACACGCGTCCTTCCATCGCCTCGCTTCAGACTTCTCGTATCCCGGACGTCGCCCAGCCACGGCCAGTGTAGCACAAACAGGTTGATTTATTCTTCCTGGTTGAGCAATCGCCCCTCGTTTAGGATCCCTTCCCCGACAGGGTACGTCCTCGACATAGTACTGGCCCTTAAGTCATTACTCTGACACCTCAGAGTAACTACTTGGGGGGCTCCTGTTCTGGACTGGCCCAGTGCCTGCCCTACTGTCGGGCAGGCCCAAGCCCAATGACCAGCGAAGGCCCAATGAGGCCCAAAGTCACCTTCATGTCGGACACGTACCAATCCCCTTGGACGTCGGACACGCATAGCCCATGGACGCACCTCTCCTCGACACCCACGCGCTCCTCCCCGCGAGGACATGTTCTCTTATAACTTCCCACTCCCAAAGGAATCAGTCTGCCCTACTTCCAGAGATTTAGGGACCATTACACCAGGGCGAAGACCATGTGCTGGTCTTCACTACGCCACGTAAGCCCTGGCAGTTACTTGGATTGGGCCTTACAATCCAGCCTAGTGCAAGTAACCGTGGGCCTCGCGCTGGGGGCTCTCTATAAATACCCTATCACTTGAGAGGGTCAGGTTACGAAACATTCTAAACTCACTTCACTGGATTTGCTTTTCTCTGACCTTACTTGACTTGAGCGTCGGAGTACCTTGCAGGTACACCCCCGACCGTATGATCATCACCGGAGCTGAAGTCCGTACGACGTTGCTGGCCACTGTCTAACTGTCTGATCCAGGTACGATCAGTTATGATCTCCCCTTCTTCCATTAAGGGAGAATTATTTATAGAGGCATTTGAGCCTAGATTTTCCTTAGGAATGATAACCGTCCATCAGTCAATGGTGGACCGTTGAATTCCTACCTACTTTCTACAAGGATGTGGATTGACTCAGATTTCTCTTTGCTCAAGACACCCCTTTTTTTCTTCCACATTTCCCATAATTAGGTGAATGGGAGATGCTTAGGTTGAAGTGATTCCCATCAGGGGGCGACATATGGCCTCATCCCCCTCTAAGGGTTATGACCCTTGATCGATAAAATAGCAAGTGTACTATTTTAACGATGTAGTAATAAATGGGGTTATCCCCAGAGTCGGTCTCTCGAGGACTGCGTATAATGGGTAAGTGTCGATGTTATTTCAATTAAACAAAATGACTTTTGGGGGCTTTGTTTGGGTTGATAATAGATATAATAACAATATAAAATAATCAGAACAATAAAAAATGCTTTTAATGATTATGATTAAATATGCTAGGGAAAGGTGTATAAATTGCTCAGTAAGAACCCAAAATTATCATCAAAGAGACATGCCTCAAAACCTTAATTTTACTGACCCTCAAATATTTTTCTTAAATTCCTTAACCGAAAAACCTTTGATATTCTCCCTTGACCCTAATTCATTAGTAGTCAAGGAAGAACATCAAGCAATAGTTCTGACAAGGTTTTATAAGTCACTACAGGATATCCCCATTCCTAGGCAATATCTACCATAATGTTATTATGCAAAATCAATGGATTTATTTTTCAGGCCAAATCCCTAATCGTAAATCGTTCCTAATTTAACCGATCGAAAAATGTTAAATAATTTGCATAATAAAAGATTAAGGCAAGAAAACATTATCTCAATGAATAATTCAAAAGATGTTCATTACATAATAATTTAGGGACACCCCCTAACATTGGGGGGTTTAGCCTCTCATAATATTCAAAACAAAAACAAAAACAAGATCAAAAATAGACATTAGAATTTGATCGGAGTAAAAATGATCCTTCAATCGCTTCCGCTCATGAACGGTCTCCTTCTCCCAATCTCCTTATCGCATAAAACTATCGTAAATTATTCGAGAAAGTAAAAGTGTCCCTTCTCCTTCCAAAAACTAGTCTAAAAAGTCACAATTCACTCAAATCGATTGGAAATACCTAAAGAGCCCCCACAACTTAATATAGAGAGAAAATATGGAAAAATTCAAAAAATCAGCGTAAAAGCTGACACGGGCCGTGTCAGCCAACACTGCCGGCTGTGTCAGTTTGCTGGATTTTATAACCGAAATTATTTCGATCATAACTTTTGATCCGTAAGTCTGTTTTCGTTCCCGTTCGAAGTGTCGGAAAGCTAATGAAGAGAAATACAACATAGTACAGACAAGGAACTTGGTTGCCCAATATTTTTCCATGTTTGTTGAATTTTAGGTCCAGGCATCCCATGCTTCATTCCAAAAACTCTTCTAAATTCCCGGAACATCCATTTTCTTAGCACGAGTCCTTTGGGCTTTTCCACTCAGACCTGAAACCATTAAAAACTACCAAACCAAAACATAAAATACAACATAATTGAAATTAAACAAGAAATCATAAAATGCGAGAATAAAATACGACAAGTAAAATTGAATTGAAAAGCAATGAAAAGACAAACAAAGTGCTACCGATTTTATGGATTCATGCCGAATAATTGACGGAAAACTAGTAGAAATGGTGACCGATCACAACCCCAAACTTATCTCATTGCTTATCCTCAAGCAATGCTCAAGACAGCAATTAGATCACCCCCAAATTTTTTACCAGCCACGGTACTGATGAGATCTTTCGCGACTCTCTTTCACTTTCCTTTTAACCTTTTCTTCTTACCTGACTGATGACGATCAACTACACTTCCACATAAAAGTACCTCTTTACCTGTCAGCTTTTCACACTCTCCCAAAATCTCTCGGGTTAAAGTGTTTACACTTAATAATCATAGCATGCAAAGTCAACTCATAAGCTTGAATAACATCTATTTTCATCTGATACGCACACAACACACACTTTTTGAGGGCTTTTATGGCTGTAACGTGGCTTAGGGACAAGGTGGGATAAACAAACAAAAGGGAAAAACAAGTGGTTTTTAGCTCAGACTCAGTGTCATCATTCTAATCACTATGATATTTATTCCATTTCACAATCAAGGGTATCATACACCATTTTACTAGGATTCTTTAGTTTACACTCAATTGTTTCTTTGAGCATACTTTTTGACTTCTTCAAACTAAATCCTCCTCTAGGTAAGTGCTTTATTCTACTTCTCTCTTTTTTTTTCTTTCTTTTCTCTTTTCTCTTATTATTTTTTTTTCTTTTTCAAAACTTTTCTTTTTTTTTTTCTTTTTGCACTTACCTAGTTCTTAAAGGTATCCCAACCCCAAACTTAGAATTTTTCACAGATCAAAAATCAACAACACTTATCTGAGCAAGGTGAGGGAGTGTTTGGGCTCATGGTTTAATTATGCGGTTAATAAACAAATAAAAAGAAGAAGGCTCGAGGGGGTTAACTAAGGATAACATAAAAGAGTAGGCTGGAAAGGCTCAGGGTTAAAAACAAACAAGTGCCTCAGTGTGTATATGTATGCATTGAAATTCCAACAGACGAGTATGCAAACTAAGAGTGACAGAGACATACCTGACGAACTCTCATGATGATAAGGTGTTTGGCTTTTTATGATCCTCACCATGTTTGGCATACTGACAAATTCCAAGGTACCTCTAGTGTATTGTCGCTTCATTTCCGTCTCAGGTGTACAGTACTCCCATATCAGTCCAGTGTTGGAAAGTTGCGTCCAATCATCCACCTCAGCAGTACCAACTTTCGGGGGTTTCCTGGAGAGCAAGTATGGGTTGTGCCTTTTCATCCACTAACTATAAGTCTCCTCATTCATCCGACACGAATACCTTCAATCTGTAACACACGAAAACAAAACACACCAACCAAAATAAAAATAAAACGGAACAAAATGAAATCACTGAGAATAAAAATACTGAAAGCAATAAAATCCCCCTCCCCCACACTTGACCAAACATTGACCTCAATGTTTTAGAACAAGCGTGAAAGGGTAACTCACAAAGCCTCACTGAGGGGGGAAAAAGGTATCACACATGAAAATCACGCATGCCAGACACGGGCCGTGTCAGGATTCTGTCCTCAATCCATCAATTTTTTTTAACGCTACAGTAGGGCTGACACGGGCGGCAGTGTCAGCCTACTAAACTTTTTTTTCTCCCTACAGTAGAGCTGACACTGGCCGTGTCAGCCACTGGAATCCAATTTTTCTTCATTTTTTCATGACTTTTCTCGCCCTCCTGAAACGGGCCATGTCAGACCCCTGTTTTTCACATTTTTGTCATATTTCCGTCGTTTTCTTTGTTTCCTCCGCTCTACTAGTGCAGCATTTGTGAGTACCTAACAAAACAAAATAGACAAATAAACAAAAATAATACAATTAGCAATAAAACGCGTGGGTTGCCTCCCACGAAGCTCTTCGTTTAACGTCGCATGCCTCGACGGGTTACTCCCTAATGCTATGGGGGATGCTTCAGCTTATGCGTTTTGTCGCTTGATCTTTCCACAATAGAGCACCGATCAGATTCAGGAATAAGAGCTACATTGTGATTCAACTCACATCCAACTTCTACATTCTTCCTTTGATGTTTTTTTCTTTTCTTTCTTTGATGTTTCTTCCTCTTATTGACTTCTTGACTGGATTTTGGAGTCTTGCTAGGTGCAATAGATGACTCAGATGCTGCAACCTGGTGGATTATTCCAGAGACTTTTTCTAGAAGTGGTTTGGAGCTTTTGCTTTTTCCCACTGTTCGGATCATTCCAACTGC
Source organism: Lathyrus tuberosus (assembly GCA_022829125.1). Taxonomy (NCBI): domain Eukaryota; kingdom Viridiplantae; phylum Streptophyta; class Magnoliopsida; order Fabales; family Fabaceae; genus Lathyrus; species Lathyrus tuberosus. The sequence continues at coordinate 13,448,141 of JALAZF010000024.1, read as the reverse complement.
GGGGTGAATACTTTCCTCTTGATCTTGCTTCTCGAGTTCCAACACTTTCAAGGTTACTTCTTCCTCAAAATATTTCAAGGTTAAAGTACCAGCCTCAATATCCACACTGCACCAACTAGTCATCAAGAATGGTCGACCCAGTATGATAGTCGTCTCCTCGTTCTCAGGTAGATCAATGATCTCAAAGTCTACTGGATAGGTGAAGTTATCAATAGTCACAAGCACAACTTCTGCTAAGCCGTATGACCGCTTAGTTGAGAGGGCGGCAAACTTCAGATTTGTTCCCGTTTCACTTATTTTCTTTATACCCAGCTTTTTGAAAATTTAGAGGGGCATGAAACTCACGCTAGCACCCGAATCAATCAAGACTCTCTTAAAAGTTTTGTCCTTTATGGTACAGAAAATTGATACAGAACCCAGATCTTTCTGTTTGATTGGAATTCTCCTACCTTGTGATTCCCCACTACTCTCCTCAATTAGACTCTTCACATTCTCTCCACTAGGTTTCTTTTTCCAATGACCTCCTTTATGAATTTCTTGTATAGAGACATTTGTTCAAGTGCTTCAAAGAAGGGCATATTAATATCTAATTTTTTGAACAATGAGCTGAATTTCTCAAACTCTTTTTCTTGTGTCTCCTTCTTTGTCACTCTTGAGGGGTACGGTAACTTGATCTTAGGTTTAACCACTTTTTTTCTTTTCTCTTCGGTTTGCCTTGCTTCTTCTGCGGTAACAACATTGACATTCTCATGATTCGTTGGATTGGGGATTGTGGCGCTTGGGAGGGCGCTTGGTGCCTGAGAACTTGCTAATTGTTGTGTTATCTGGCTCATTTGAACTTTGAGATTTTTAATGGAAGCACCTGTGTTCCTCAGATTACGTCTTGTCTCTTCTTGAAATTGGAGGCTTTGAGCGGCCATCTTCTCAATGGCAATCTCCCATTGTACTTTTGGGGAGCTTGTTGATGTTGTGGGTATTGTCGTTGATTCTGATCTTTCCAGGAGAAGTTAGGATGATTCTTCCACCATGGATTATAAGTTTGAGCATAGGGATTATTCTGCCTCAGGAATTTTATCTCTTCAATTTGTTGCGGAGTCACAACACAATGTGCAGTATAATGGGGTCCACTACAAATCTCACAACTCATAGGTTGACCAGTTTGAACTTGTGCCACACTTTGAGTACCAAGATTCATCTTCTTAAGTCTTCTCTCCACCTCAGCTGTAATCTGGTCTTCCATCTTTACCACTTGCTCAGTAAGCTTCAAATCAATCAACTTTTCTGGTTGGATATAACTCCAAATGCTCGTTAGCGGCTATGGCTTCAATGATCTTTTTGACACCAGTGGCTGTTGTAAAATTAGATGAGCCATCGACAGCTGTATCAATTAGTTGCTTAGTTTTTATCTGGAGGCCATTGACGAACACCTACATCTGCTCAGTTTGATCCATGTTGTGAGTCGGACAGGCTACCAAAACTTTCTTGAGCCTCTTGTATACATCTCCGAGAGATTCTCTGTCCTTCTGTTTAAAGTTCACAATATCATATCTTTTTCGGATATAAACAGAGGCCGAAAAATACTCATTCAGAAACGCCTTCTCCATCTCTTCCCAAGTGGCAATACTCCCAACAAGTAACAAGTAGAACCACTCTTCAGTCTCTTCCACCAGAGTGAAAGGAAACATTCTTAACTTCTTTGCTTCCTCTGTGTGCCCCTCAATCTTGAGAGTGGTGCTCATAGTTAGAAATTTTTGCAGATGTTTGTTGGCATCTTCATTAACCTTTCCAGTGAAAGGTCTTCTCTCAAGTTAAGTGATGGTGCTAGGATGCAGCTGAAAATTCGGCACATTCATCGGCTGGTTCACAATGGTCAACCTACCAGCTGGTGCATTTGCCCCACCGTAATCGCCTAGGAGTCTCTCCGCTGGTTGATTTCCAGCCATGGTCATTGTATCTTTGTCTGACTCTGAACCTGAGTTTGAGTCTCCGACGGTTAAGCTTCAGACGCTGCAAGTTTTACTTGCCTACGCCTCTCGTGTAGCGTTCTTTCAATTTCTGCGTCAAAAAGAAAATTTGCTGAAGATTCTCCTCGCATACAAATGTTAGACGTAGATTAGTAGCAACAGTAATAATCCAAAAGTTATAAAAAAATGAAAATAAAAATAACAGAAAAATAAAATTTTAGTCACAGAGTGACAAAATTTTAATTGACTTAACAAAACACTTAGAATTTGGCAGTCCCCGATGTTAGACGGTGTGGCTAGTGATCGAGAGGGGGGGGGGGGTGAATAGATCACCTCCTTGAAACTCAAGGATTTAAAAAATACTTATCAGAGTTTTTGAAAGTTAGCGGAAAAATACGATCCTGAATCGACTTCCGTCTATTCTGGACCAGCTACTAGAAAACCGGACACACGAATTAATGCTGGATTTATATTAGGATGACAAAGATTTATTAACACCAGATTAGGATCGAATCAAATGCATTTATCATACAAATACTATTTCCAATGAACAAAAACTCAGCTGACAGTTTTGTCAAACACTTGGCGTGTATGTGTTCAACGATTAACAATAATGGTGATTTGATAAAAGTTTTCTTACCACTATTGTATCATGAAACGTTAAGACACAATACACCAAATGAATCACAAAATTGTTGAAAACGTAAAGAGAGATAAAGACAGAATACAATACGCAGAGATTTGGTAAGGAAGTTCCCCACTTTCTTCCTCGCGTGTGGGTACGTCTCCCTCTCAATTTCAAACTGAAATTGAGACCTGTTATATCAATAATGCTGAATTCTTTGTTTACAAGGTTACAATACAAAGCCAGAAATCTAAACCCCAAGATCTTCCTCTTGTATGAACCTTCACTTGATCTGAGCTTAATCAAGAATTTCCCTGCAAGAATTACAAACAATTCACCGGTTCCACGACCTGTTTGCGAAATTACCAAATTTCCAAACCCTACGCTGCGGCTGAATATGTTCTGCAAACGTGACTAACAAACCCTCAAGAACACACCCGTTCTTGAAGGACAAACCAGATGGTTTTTCCTCGAAACCCCCTTTGAATCTTCAACTCAGCTGGATCCTTGATCGTTCCACTGAACGTTATCTCGATGATCCTTTAATCCGAAGAACAAGAATGATTATGTGTTGATGTTCTTGAATTAAAGTGATTGAGAAGATGATGAAGATAAAGTATCTTTCAGGTCTCTAAAACTGCTCACAAAATTGATGCACACCAAACTTGCTTTTGCTGTGATTACACAATTTTCACTCTGACGAATTCACATCTTTCAAACTGAACTGTCATAACCTTCTTATATGTGAAACAGAAACGGTTAAAAAAATCAGCTTTATGTATCGATTCAAAACTTGTATGAGTCGATACATGGTAGTTATATAACATACATGAGTCGACACACAGATATATGCATCGATGCATACTGTAACTTTGTTTAATTTCAGAAAGTAAATTCAATCATGCATCGATACATAATACGAATGAATCGATACATAGCATAATTTTCAGAAACATCAAAGAAGCATGTATCGATGCAAAATTCGTATGAATCGATACATGGCTTAACAACAAAGAAGCATGTATCGATGCAAAACTCGTATGGATCGATCCATACTGAAGCAAAATCGTTTTTATGATTTTAACAGAGGAATGTGTCGATGCAAGACAGACATGAATCAATACATACATAAGGAAAATTGTTTTTATGATTTCAATAAAGATATGTATCAATTGTATTGTCTTTAAAACATAGTATAGGTATAAAATCACATATATGTACTAACTAAACATGCATACTAATCTTATAACATGCACATCAAACACATAGGCATTTATCACACAATTTGCTATCATACAAAACTTAAAAGATTGCTCACAAACTCCCCCTTTTTGATGATGGCAAATTTGCAAGATGTGTGATTGAACACTCCCCCTGAGTTTGTGCATGGCTGTCAACATCTTGTTTTCTTTCTTCTCCCCCTTTGTCAACATCAAAAAGAAGAAAAAGACAATCTGTTTAAAGAGTCACAAAGCTAGAATGATGGAGAAATAAACAGCAAAATTGATATTGAAGCTAACAATCACAAAGAAAGAAGCTTAACATAAAACAATCACTCACAAAGAATGACAAGGAAAGGGCAAAAATAACACAAGTAAACAGAAATAAAAGAAATAAGCATTGAACTGTTAAGAAAGTACTTAGAATTACATAAGCAATACCAAAACATACAAAGTTTGAACAATATAACAAAGAAACTTAAGCAACATGATTATGAAATGGAATGCAATGAAATGACATGATGATGGCTTAAAAGGGGTTATGGCCTCCACAGGACTCCTCATCAGCTCTATCAGGATCTCTGAAACTTTGTGGAGGCGGCGGAGGAGGCATCTCTTCAGGATTATGGCCCATGAAACTATATTGCCTGAACCGGTTCTGAACTTCAACGTTTCTGAACCTGTCCATGATACCAGGATTGTCACGGCAATCGTCCATAAAACCAGACATTTCATTGTAAAAAAGTTGATGCCATTTAACCAAGTCCGTGTGCCAAGAATGCTGATTATGATACATCCGTGTGTGCTCATCATGCCACTCACGATGCTCTTTATGCCACTCATTTTGTTGATTATGCCAAGCAAGCGCCTGTTCATGACGGGCTTGATTAGCAAGCTCCATTTGCTGAAACATTTAAGTCAAATACGCAGGAGCTGTTGAAGAAGAAGCAGCACCAGATAACGGAGGAACAGTTGGACCTGGTTCATAATTTGTTGGAGACAACCTTTGTGGCACCCAATCACTCCAACCAGCATTAGCATTTGCTTCAGGCTGATTCTCTTCGTTGACATCATTCATTTCTTCATCCATTTGTTCTTCAGTCACAAAAACTTGTTCAGAAGGCACATCAAAATTATACACCCTTGTTTTGGATCCTCTTTCCAAAAAAATAAAAACATTTACGCTCCTTATCCCACCGGTATCCCATATGAGATAAAGTTGCTGTGTTGAACTCTTGAGCAGAAGAGGGAGATATAAGAGGTACTAAAGGTATGGCTATATTCGAGTATTTTATGATTCTCATAATCTGAGCAGCATATCCAAGTGTAATATTCTTCGAACTGTTACACATAAGAAATATGCGTTTCACAAAGTAGTTTGGCCAATTCAATGAAACCTTATTTTGAAGAAGGTACACAAGATGAATATCTGGTCTATCCAACCTAGAATGACCACTGGATCTTGGACGCAAAATGTGCGAGACAATCCAGTGAAGGATTCTAGGTATGCTTGTAATCATACCAGATGTGAGTGGTTCATCCTCACCCAGAGGTCTATCCAATTTTGAAATGGATGCAACATATTCCTTTATTTTAAAGTCAGTATCAAAACTCTGGTCATGCCATTTCTTCATTCCAGGCAACCCAAAAGGAATTTGAAACACTTTGTCCCAATCAGCAGCTTCAAAAGTATAAGTTTTGGTCCCAATAGAACATTTGAACATATAACCTCTACCAGATTGTAGACCAGCATAAAAGGTGAGAATAAAGTCCTCATGATAATCATCATTTATGCTAAAAAATGTACCAAGCTTTTGCACATTCAACAGATCAACAATATCATTGAGATGCAGAGCGAAAGCATCAGTTTTATTAAAGACATGTGGTTTCATAACTAACCTTGTCTTGAAAGAGGCCTCAAACTCATCAGCAATGGTAAGATGAAGGAGAGTTAGCGCACTAGGAGGGATTTCTGGGGGTGGTGGAGACTGATGAGAAGTACCAATAGGTTCCTTTCCTTTTCCTCTTCCTCTTTGTCTAGCAGGAATGGTTCTTGGAGGCATGGTGATGAATTGAAGAAGAGTTAAGATGAATGAAGGATAGAAGGTGAATTAGGGTTTAGGAGATGAAGATGTTTGAAGAAATTAGGGTTAGCCGCTTGGGTATGAGAGGAAGAAAGAGTCTAGAGTGAATGAATGAAACCTATAAATTTGGCTGATGTGTCGATCCAAAACTGAATTAAAATGCATTTATTGTAAAACAATCAGTATGCATCGATACAAGGGGTAATGGATCGATTCATTTCACGAATTAATTTTTTTTTAAATTGTCCTATGTGTCGACACAAAACACGGATGCATCGACACATACTGAAACAAGTTTGAAAAATGTAAAAAAAACTTGAATCGACTCATAGCACGAATGCATCGACCGGAAACTAGAATGTATCGACACTTGCACTTGTTGCATCGATACATACTGATGCTAAACTAAGTTTTAACTAATTTTTGAATACCAGTTGAGTATAGAAACCTGTTAGCAGCTCTAAGTCAATGCAATATGAATTATGTCATGATAATTATGCCCAAGTATAATTCACAAATCAAACATTAATGTTCAAACAACATATGCAAAGGAATACATATAAACGATCTTAAAGAATTTGTTCTAACATACACTAATCACATAGTTCCAAAGAGATATAGAAAGGAATGATATTACCTCTGTTGATGTAACCTTATGAAGTATGAATGAGGTCTAAAAACAAATCTCAACAAACAAAGTGAGACATATATAAATAAGAACCAACATGCTTAAGACATTAATGAAGAGAGATCTAAAATCCCTAATTCACGACGAATGTTGAAGAACGGTTCCGTTGCTAATGGTTTAGTAAAAATGTCAGCAAGTTGGTTTTTAGTATCCACATGCTCAAATACAACGTCCTCTTTTTCAACATGATCGCGAAGAAAGTGATGCCTAATCTCTATGTGTTTAGTGCGTGAGTGTAAAACAGGATTCTTAGTTAGATTTATAGCACTTGTGTTATCACATTTTATTGGAATACGTTTGAGTTGAATATCGAAATCTTGTAGTTGTTGCTTTAGCCACAAAATTTGAGCGCAACAACTACCGGCTGCAACGTACTCAGCCTCAGCAGTTGACAATGCGACATACACCTGCTTTTTGCTATGCCAACTTACCAAAGAGTTTGAAATTCACCTCCATGATCGCTTCGAATTGTAACTATTTTAGAATTCATTTTATTTTGGGACAGTTTTGCAAAACTCTTAAAAGCGGAAAAAGTTTCGTCTTTGCTATGAAGGAATATAGTCCAAGTAAATCTAGAATAGTCATCAACGATTACGAAACCATAATAATTTCCACCTAGACTCTTTGTCCTAGAAGGTCCAAAGAGATCCATATGGAGAAGCTCAAGGGGTCGTGAAGTTGAAATTACATTTTTGGATTTAAAAGAGATCCTTGTTTGTTTTCCCATTTGGCACGCGTCACATAGGTGGTCTTTTGAAAATTTTATTTTTGGAAGACCGACTACTAGATCCTTAGATACAACCTTATTAAGCAAATCGAAATTAACATGCACTAAACGTCTGTGCCAAAGCCAAGAATCATCATTCAAGGCAACTAGACACTTACTGCTTGTTAAAGATACATAAAAAAGATCAAGCATATAGATATTGTTTACTCTTACTCCCTTAAACACAATATTCTGTTCAGTATGTTCAATTATGCAGCAAGTTTTTGTGAAATAAACCTTGTAACCCTTGTCGCACAATTGACTAATACTTAACAAATTGTGTTTAAGTCCCTCTACTAGATGGACATCAGAAATAGTAGTGGTAGAGGGATTACCTACACTACCTTTGCCAAGTATAGCTCCTTTGTTATTGTCTCCATAAGTAACATATCCCTTCTTCTTTGCTTTGAAGTCTATAAAAAGTGATATGTCACCCGTCATGTGCCTTGAGCACCTGCTGTCTAAAAACCATTATCTATCTACGGATGCAAGACACTCATCCTACAATATCAAAAGAGAGAAATAGGTACCCAAATTTCATTGGGTCCATGTGGGTAAGTGGTAACATGGTTGCCTTTAGGCTTCCATTGATAAATGCCTTTAGGAACAAGAAATCTCCTAAACTTGCATTTTTCAATGGTATGACAAGCACGACAACAATAATGACATAAGCCATGATGATGTATTTGTTTATTTTTTGTTCATTAAATCCTTTGGAATAAAAGAGTATTTTGCATATGGTGGATTTAATGACTTCTTAAACAACCTAGAATCAACGGCATAAGTAACCTTGGGTTGTAAAGCTTTTTCCAATTTGACTTTAAGAGTTTTAACCTCTTGTTGCCAAATATGACAAGCTTCACAATACCTAACTTTACTACATCCGTTAATATTAATATCTTTTGAATTTTCTGCAATACTAGCTTTCAAACTTTCTAAATCTTTTTCAGCTTTGTATACTTTACCTTCCAAGAATGAAAAAATTTGTTTATCGGAAGATAATCTTTGAAAAGCATCTACAGCTTCGTTATGCAGTTTTTCAAAAGCTATTTTCAGTTCAGAAAAAGACATTGAAGAAAAATTACTATAGTAGGCTTGTCTTACTTTCTTATCGTTGATTTTCTTCTTGTGGTGGGACTGATTTTTGGTGTGAGCCATAAGACACAGATTTGCTGTCTCATCACTATCATTTGAACTTTGTGAGCTTGATGAATCACTATCACTTTCCCATGCAATATAAGCTCTTCTTTGTTTATTGAACCTTTTTGGTGGAGCTTTTCCTTTATCCTTTTTCTTCATAGGATATTCTGTCTTATAATGTCCAGATTTACCACAATTAAAACAAGATCCTTTTACTCTATGCTTCTTATTCTCTTCCTGTTTTGACTCTATAGATTGTCTTCGAAACTTAATGATATTTTTGTCGGAATGCTTGATTCCATTCTTTCGAATGAATCTATTATATCTCCTAACAAAAAGTCCCATTTCCTCATCACCCGAATCTTCGTCACTACTTGAATCATTGTCACTTTGCTCTTTTTGTGAGGACTTTGAGCTAGAGGCCAAAAGAGCTATTGGCTTCTTCTCACTCTCTTTGTTTTTATTCTTTTCCTTTTTACTCTTGTTCTCAAATATTTCAAGACTTTCCAGTTCTTGCTGTTGTTCTTCCAGCTTGCCAAATAAAGTTGTAATCGTAAGCGTCGTGAGATCGTTGGCTTCCTTAATAGCTGTTACTTTAGGTTGCCATTCCCTGCTAAGACATCTCAGAATTTTATTAGTGGCTATTTCATTGGAAACAGATTTTCCAAGTGCATTCAAACGATTGATGAGATGAATGAATCTCTTTTGCATGTCAGAGATATATTCTCCTTGTTTCATGCGAAAGAGCTCGAACTCTTGATTAAGTGTGTTAATACGGGACTGTTTTACTTCAGTAGTACCCTCATAGGCAATTTCTAAAGCATCCCACATTTCTTTAGCTGTCGAGCAATGGGATACCTGATAATACTCATCAGCACCAAGTGCTGAAATTAGCATATTTCGAGCTCTCCAATCACTCGACCACTTTTTCTCATCTTTCTCATAGTAATCATCTTCTGGTTTAGGAACTATGGCGCCAGCCTCATTTCTCATAGTAATTTGAAAAGGACAATTTTGAATGGCAGCCCACACATTCCTTTCAACAGAATTTATGTGAACACGCATGCAGTCTTTCCAGTAGCCATAATTTTCACCGTTGAAAACAGGCGCTCTATTATACGCCCCCTTTGGTTCAGAATCCATATCGTTACAAGTAGCCACAAAGCACCAGTGAACCGGCGCTCTGATACCACTTGTTAGACGGTGTGGCTAGTGATCGAGAGGGGGGGGTGAATAGATCACCTCCTTGAAACTCAAAGATTTAAAAAATACTTATCAGAGTTTTTGAAAGTTAGCGGAAAAATACGATCCTGAATCAACTTCCGTCTATTCTGGACCAGCTACTAGAAAATCGGACACACGAATTAATGCTGGATTTATATTAGGATGACAAAGATTTATTAACACCAGATTAGGATCGAATCAAATGCACTTATCATACAAATACTATTTCCAATGAACAAAAACTCAGCTGACAGTTTTATCAAACACTTGGCGTGTATGTGTTCAATGATTAACAATAATGGTGATTTGATAAAAGTTTTCTTACCACTATTGTATCATGAAACGTTAAGACACAATACACCAAATGAATCACAAAATTGTTGAAAACGTAAAGAGAGATAAAGACAGAATACGATACGCAGAGATTTGGTAAGGAAGTTCCCCACTTTCGTCCTCGCGTGTGGGTATGTCTCCCTCTCAATTTCAAACTGAAATTGAGACCTGTTATATCAATAATGCTGAATTCTTTGTTTACAAGGTTACAATACAAAGCCAGAAATCTAAACCCCAAGATCTTCCTCTTGTATGAACCTTCACTTGATCTGAGCTTAATCAAGAATTTCCCTGCAAGAATTACAAACAATTCACCGGTTCCACGACCTGTTTGCGAAATTACCAAATTTCCAAACCCTACGCTGCGGCTGAATATGTTCTGCAAACATGACTAACAAACCCTCATGAACACACCCGTTCTTGAAGTACAAACCAGATGGTTTTTCCTCGAAACCCCCTTTGAATCTTCAACTCAGCTGGATCCTTGATCGTTCCACTGAACGTTATCTCGATGATCCTTTAATCCGAAGAACAAGAATGATTATGTGTTGATGTTCTTGAATTAAAGTGATTGAGAAGATGATGAAGATAAAGTATCTTTCAGGTCTCTAAAACTGCTCACAAAATTGATGCACACCAAACTTGCTTTTGCTGTGATTACACAATTTCCACTCTGACGAATTCACATCTTTCAAACTGAACTGTCATAACCTTCTTATATGTGAAACAGAAACGGTTAAAAAAATAGCTTTATGTATCGATTCGAAACTCGTATGAGTCGATACATGGTAGTTATATAACATACATGAGTCGACACACAGATATATGCATCGATGCATACTGTAACTTTGTTTAATTTCAGAAAGTAAATTCAATCATGCATCGATACATAATACGAATGAATCGATACATAGCATAATTTTCAGAAACATCAAAGAAGCATGTATCGATGCAAAATTCGTATGAATCGATACATGGCTTAACAACAAAGAAGCATGTATCGATGCAAAACTCGTATGGATCGATCCATACTGAAGCAAACTCATTTTTGTGATTTTAATAGAGGAATGTGTCGATGCAAGACAGACATGAATCGATACATACATAAGGAAAATTGTTTTTATGATTTCAATAAAGATATGTATCAATTGTATTGTCTTTAAAACATAGTATAGGTATAAAATCACATATATGTACCAACTAAACATGCATACTAATCTTATAACATGCACATCAAACACATAGGCATTTATTTATGCAATTATCACATAATTTGCTATCATACAAAACTTAAAAGATTGCTCACACCCGACAACGGTACCAAAAACTTGATCGATAAAATAACAAGTGTACTATTTTAACGATGTCGTAATAAGTGGGGTTATCCCCAGAGTCAGTCTCTGGAGGACTGCGTATAATGGGTAAGTGTCGATGTTATTTCAATTAAACAAAATGACTTTTGGGGGTTTGTTTGGGTTGACAACAGATATAATAACAATATAAAGTAATCAGAACAATAAAAAATGCTTTTAACGATTATGATTAAATATGCTAGGGAAAGGTGTATAAATTGCTCAGTAAGAACCCTAAATTATCATCAAAGAGACATGCCTCAAAAGCTTAATTTTACCGACCCTCAAATATTTTTCTTAAATTCCTTAACCGAAAAACCTTTGATATTCTCCCTTGACCCTAATTCCTTAGCAGTCAAGGAAGAACATCAAGCAATAGTTCTGACAAGGTTTTATAAGTCATTACAGGATATCCCCATTCCCAGGCAATATCTACCGTAATGTTATTATGCAAAATCAATGGATTTGTTTTTCAGGCCAAATCCCTAATCGTAAATTGTTCCCAATTTAACCGATCGAAAAATGTTAAATAATTTGCATAACAAAAGATTAAGGCAAGAAAACATAATCTCAATGAATAATTCAAAAGATGTTCATTACATAAAAATTTAGGGACACCCCCTAGCATTGGGGGGTTTAGCCTCTCATAATATTCAAAACAAAAACAAAAACAAGATTAAAAGTAGACATTACAATTTGATCGGAGTAAAAATGATCCTTCAATCACTTCCACTCATGAACGATCTCCTTCTCCCAATCTCCTTGATCGCATAAAACTATCGTAAATTATTCGAGAAAGTAAAAGTGTCCCTTCTCCTTCCAAAAACTAGTCTAAAAAGTCACTCAGATCGATTGGAAATACCTAAAGAGCCCCCACCGCTTAATATATGGAGAAAATATGGAAAAATTCAGAAAATCAGCGTCAAAGCTGACACGGGCCGTGTCAACCAACACAGCCGGCCGTGTCAGCTTGCTGGATTTTATAACTGAAATTGTTTTCGATCATAACTTTTGATCCGTAAGTCTGTTTTGGTCCCCGTTCGAAGCATCAGAAAGCTAATAAAGAGACCTACAACATAGTACAGACAAGGAACTTGGTTGCCCAATATTTTTCCATGTTTGTTGAATTTTAGGTCCAGGCATCCCTTGCTTCATTCCAAAAACTCTTCTAAATCCCCGAAACTTCCATTTTCTTTGCACGAGTCCTTTGGGCTTTTCCACTCAGACCTGAAACCATTAAAAAAATACCAAACCAAAACATAAAATGCAACATAATTGAAATAAAACAACAAATCATAAAATGCGAGAATAAAATACGACAAGTAAAATTGAATTGAAAAACAATGAAAAGACAAACAAAGTGCTACTGATTTTATGGATTCATGCCGAATAATTGACGAAAAACTAGTAGAAATGGTGACCGATCAACCCTCCCGTCTTTTATAGGCCTTTTACATAAATAACACTACATAATCCCTCAAACACAAGGGCTTTGATAAAGGGAAATGTGCTCTTAGACTATATAACGTTGGAGTATCCCAAGGCCCTATGTTTCTTGGTGATATGGCGTGACAAACTAGATTAACTTGGCTTTAAGTTCCTCAGGTGAGACGCTGGTATTCTCATATGAGACTTCTATCAAGCACTCAAACAAGACTTAAACTAAGTCTTTTGGGCTAGACTTCAGCCGTGCTCCCTAGCTGATATTCATATGTTGGGTCCCACCTGAGGAAACTCCAAGTATCTCAAGCGGGCAATTTTAGACAGGATTCTTAATGGGAAATTTCAATCCCTTAAGCGAAGTTATATTGAGCCCGGTTGATGAGACTATAAATCCTTCATATGAGGAGTTGAACCTCTAGGGCGTGTCTTCTATAAAGCCCTCAGTCAAGACTTAAACTAAGTCTCTTAGGTTATACTTCAATCATGTCTTCCTGGAAAAAGTTATATGTTGGGTCTCACCAGATGAAATTCCAAGTCTCTCAGGTGAAGAGCTTTCGATAGACTGCTTAATGGGAAAACTCATTTGTAACTATACAGTTCAATCTAAAAGGAGGAGGTGAATTAGGTTTTATGTATTTTCTTGTTTTAAGCAGTGATTCTTCCCTTTTTATTTTTTTCGAAATTAAGTGTATGAACTTTGAATGAAAGTGCATAAAAAATAAAGTGTAATAAATTAAAAGACACAAGAGATTTATCCTAGTTCCCTTTTCCAACTTAATGGTACATCTAGTCCTTTCACACCTTGAAGGATTTTCCACTATGTTAGATCGTTGTACAAGCCTTACACTTTGATATCTCATTATTGAATTTATTGCTAGCCTTAATAAAGATAGTTTGACTTGTACTTGGTTTATCAAATTTAGAGTATCCAAGCCCACATTTATTATTAGAGTATCTTTGTTTGTTTAACACATTTTTTAAACCAAGTTTTTCTTTCTCATATTTCTTTAAGAATTGGTTCAATTCAACAATTTTTGATTCTAGAGTTTCACATTTATTACATGATAAATTTTTGACTTGGCCTAATCCCACTTTCATGTCATTAGCCTTACTTTCTTGAGATAAAAATATTTTCTTTTGTTTTGAACATGTTCCAGAAAGTGTCAAACATTCTGCATGTAATTCAAGGAAAGCATTTTGCAATTTATCATAAGATGGTTCAAGATCACTAACCTCATTTTCTTCATTATCAAAATGATGTGATGCCATATATGCCATATTTTCTTGTTCTTAATCTGATGATGCACTTACTTCATTGTCTTGCCATGCCACGTAAGCCTTTTTTGATTTCCCATCCTTCTTGTTATTAACTTTGATCTTCTTTTAAAGAGTAAGACACCCATTTTTGACATGACATCTTCTTCCACATTCAAACTAAGTAACTTTCTTTATTGAAGTTGATGCTCCTCTTTGACTAATTTCCTTTGTTTATTCTTTTCTTAAGAGTTTTTCAATTGTATTCCAATGTGTTATATGCCACGACTTCTGAAATTAGGATTTTCTTGCGAGTAGCTAGCTTGGATGTGCAAGGTTTTGAGAAATGGATGACGATTCTTGATATGAGTTATCCGATTTCTTCTATATACATTGTTATATTGGTCTCGTTGTCCAGAAACCTTAACATCACTTTCTTCCCACTAATGGTAACTCCATCTATGTATGTGAGTAGACATAAGCTTATTGTAATTAGTTTTGTTAATAACAATCATTGAGTTCATGTGAAGTTGAAATCTGATTGCCCACTGCCTCCCATCGCTGACCGCTAGAGACAGAGCTGTAGTGAAGGTGTGAAAGAATGAGAAATAACATATGTGAAATTCTGGTATCAGATATGTGATGTTAAATGAGATGTCACAACATCAATATCTGTTGTATGAACAAGACAGTAAAAGGGCAGCACTTAAAAGCAATAAATAAACACAGAGAATTGTTTACCCAGTTCGGTCTAACAACCTACGTCTGGGGACTACCAAGCCAGGAAGGAAGTCCACTATTAGTAGTATCAATTCATAGACTCTACAGCCAACACACCAGTTGACAATCTACTCACTTAATCACTACCCAATGACACTTCTACCTAAGACACTCTTAAATATGAGACATCTCTCACTCCCCCTCAATCACAGCAGTGATAACAACTTACAATAAAGAAAGTAGAAGACACACTTCAACGACAATACCTTGATCTTGCTTAAAAGCTTCAATCAAGAATAAACACTCATGCTTAAAAGATTAGAGTGGACAAATTACAACTCAACTAAATCAGTCCAATTCAAACATCAAAACAGATGAATAAATGGCTCACAATACACAAACGAAAACACAAACCCTAATACTTGACACTCAGTGCACAATCT
Organism: Lathyrus tuberosus; assembly: GCA_022829125.1. Taxonomy (NCBI): domain Eukaryota; kingdom Viridiplantae; phylum Streptophyta; class Magnoliopsida; order Fabales; family Fabaceae; genus Lathyrus; species Lathyrus tuberosus. The sequence continues at coordinate 13,432,885 of JALAZF010000024.1, read as the reverse complement.
CTTGTCTTCGTGCCTTCCAAGTAGGGTTGAGACTTCTTTAAATAGAACCAGATTCTTGGGCTTGAGCTCTGTGAAAAACTCAGATTTGATGCACAATAAAAACAAATTTTATCTCCAAATCTTTTCGCCCTAAATATAGAAACCAATGATTGCATCTGAATAAATCTTCTCCAAGAATTTCGCCTGCAATCTCTCAACCAGAAAACTCAAACATAACAATTAACACGCAGCCCTAAAACCAATAACAAACTGAGCATGGTGTTCTGTCAACAGATGTTAAGACATCAGTCTTGACATCATGCACAAACACTGCAATACCCAAGAACACACCACATGCAGAATGTTAGAAGCACATGTTATGACATCAGACACGACATCTTGAACAACCACATTGTTTTACCAAAATTGCTGCCAATAACAGAACTAACAATCTCCCCCTTTGGCTAATTTTGGCTAAAACAATATCAGCACACGTTAGAGATACCTGCAGCAGAAACACCCCACTCAAACAAATCTAACATTATGAAAAAACAAACAACCAATGAAACCAGCTGCAACAATCAAACCACAAACTCCCCCTCAAGCCAAGAAACCTCAAACTCCCCCTCAAGCCAAGAAACCTGCAACACAATAGCAACACAACTCTCAATAATTACAACCAAAAACCAACATCAGAACATCACAGAACATCCACTATAGCAATAACAATGCCAAAAAGTCACTACTCACCTCCTTTTTAGCCAAAAGACCACTATCAATGTTCTGACACTTAGTCAAATATGCTCAAGTACCAAGAAAAACTGTTGAATGGAGAGAGGTGCACAGACACCACACAACTTTGACTGACCAGGTGATACAAACAAGGGTCGCCATTTGAAATATAAAGACTACACCAAACAGCTACTTACTACAGCCAATACTGAGAAAGAACCACGAGTCAGTCCTCCAAGACAGTTGAACCACACAAGGGTCAGATGAAGCAAGACCAGAAGAACAAGATCACAAAACCAAAGGAGATGAAGTCCAAAGAAAAGACAACAGGTGGATCCTCTACAGGGGCAACAAGGACAAGAAGAAAAGCAGAAACAAGGATGAAGACCAACAAGAATGCACAAGTGCAACTACATGATTTTGAGGATGAAGCAGATGGAGATTGGGTTAGATTCATTAACTCAGGTGGTTGGAATGAATAGCTGAATCCAAACATGAAAAGTACTTGCTTGTAGTTTCACAAATATTGTAATATTGAGTATTTCCAGCAATAAAAATGTTCTTGTATGTTTCCAACCATTCTCATTTTGTCAACTTCACCACATAAGACTCCTGCACCAAAAACCACCTTCCTGCACACAAAAAAAATCTACTAATCCTCATATATGCAAACCCCTAATTTGCTTCTTAAATTTTCAAATTGATTTGCATATAAGGCCTTAGTAAAAATATCAGCTAATTGCATTTCAGTAGCAACATGTTCCAAAGCAACCACTTTATCTTCAACCAGATCTCTTATAAAATGATGACGTATGTCAATATGCTTTGTCCTGCTATGTTGAATTGGGTTCTTGGAGATATTGATTGCACTCAGATTATCACAGTACAATGTTATGACATCTTGCTTGACATTGTATTCAGTTAACATTTGCTTCATCCAAACCAATTGTGAACAACTACTTCCTGCTGCTATGTACTCAGCCTCAGCAGTCGAGAGAGACACACAGTTCTGCTTTTTGCTAAACCACAAGATAATATTATTCCCTAAGAAGAAGCATCCTCCAGAAGTACTTTTTCTATCATCAGCACTCCCTGCCCAATCAGCATCACAATATCCACTCAGTTCAGTGCCTGATCCATGACTGTATAGTATGCCATAGTCACTAGTACCATTCACATATTTCAGAATTCTCTTCACTTGATTCATGTGGCTAACCTTAGGTTCAGATTGATATCTGGCACAAACTCCTACAGCAAAGGAGATATCAGGTCTGCTAGCTGTGAGATACAGTAGGCTTCCAATCATGCTTCTGTATAGGCTTTGATCCACACTCACTCCATGTTCATCCTTGGACAGCTTCAGGTGAGTAGGAGCAGGTGTCCTTTTGTGATTAGCATTCTCCAGACCAAACTTCTTGACTATGTTCTTTGCATACTTGCTCTGAGAGATAAATATGGAGTCTTCCATTTGTCTAACTTGCAGACCCAGAAAATAGCTGAGTTCACCAACAAGACTCATCTCAAACTCAGACTGCGTCTATTTCACAAAATGTTGAACCATTGCTTCTGACATCCCACCAAACACTATGTCATCAACATATATTTGAGCTATCAACAATTTTCCTCCTTCCTCTTTGACAAACAATGTCTTGTCAATTCCTCCTTTTCTGTAACCATTCAGAGACAAGAATTCAGTAAGCCTGTCATACCAAGCTCTAGGTGCTTGCTTTAGTCCATAAAGAGCTTTCCTTAGTTTGTAGACATGGTTAGGAAATGTTGGATCAATAAACCCCTTGGGTTGATCTACATAAACTTCTTCATTTAAGTACCCATTCAAGAAGGCACTATTTACATCCATTTGGAATAACTTGAATTTGAGATTACAAGCCACATCTAAGAGTAACCTGATAGATTCCAGTCTGGCCACAGGAGCAAAAGTCTCATCAAAATCAATTCCTTCTACCTGAGTGTAACCTTGGGCAACCAGTCTAGCCTTATTTCTGGTGACCACTCCTTGTTCATCAGTTTTATTCTTGTAAACCCACTTGGTGCCGATCACATTTATTCCATCAGGCCTTGGTACAAAATCCCATCCTTCATTCCTCTTGAATTGTCCCAGCTCTTCTTGCACGACATTAATCCAAAATTCATCTTTCAAGGCTTCTTTAACATTTTTGGGCTCAATTTTGGATACAAAGCAAGAATTTGACACAACTTCTCTTGACCTAGTGGTAACTCCTGAGTTTGGATCACCTATAATAAGCTCTTTTGGGTGGTCCTTTTGCACCCAGATGGATGGTTCCTTGTTAGGCTGCTCTGGTTCAGGTTCAGCAGTAGTAGGACTGGGAATTACACTTCTGTCTTCAGCTTCTGTTAGTACATCATCAACAAATGTTCCAACATCATCCAGAACATCAGCAACTTCCTTCATTCCATAGTCATCAACAACCACATTTATAGATTCCATCATGACTCTGGTTCTGGATTTGAATACTCTATAAGCTCTGCTGTTTGTAGAGTATCCCAAAAAGATTCCCTAATCACTTTTAGGATCCATTTTCCTTCTCTGTTCAAGATATGACAGAATATAACATTTACTTCCAAAGACATGAAAGTACTTCCCACTTGGTTTTCTTCCTTTCCACAACTCATACAAGGTAACTAAAGTACCTATTCTCAAAGATACTTAGTTGTGAATGTAGCAGGCAGTATTCATAGCTTCAGCCCAGAAATGGTAAGGAAGTTTTTTGGCATGAATCATTGCTCTATCAGATTCTTGAATGGTTCTGTTCTTCCTTTCAACAACCCCATTTTGCGAGGAGTAATAGGTGAAGAAAACTCATGACTGATGCCTTCAGTAGAACAATATTCAGCAAACTTGCTATTTTCAAACTCTCTCCCATGATCACTTCTTATTCTGATGACATTGCTCTCCTTTTCTCTTTGGAGTCTTTGACAGAGATCTTTAAATACATCAAACACTTCTGTTTTGTCTTTGATAAAACTCACCCAAGTGTACCTGGAATAATCATCCATAACAACATACGCATATTTCTTCCCACCTAGACTTTCCACCTGCATAGGCCCCATTAAGTCCATATGAAGAAGTTCCAACACTTTAGAAGTAGTGGGATGTTGAAGCATTTGATGTGACATCTTGGTCTGCTTCCCTATCTGACAGTCTCCACACACTATTCCTTCTTCAATTTTGAGCTCTGGAATTCCTCTTACTGCTTCTGTAGATATGATTCTCTTCATTCCCTTCAGATGTAGATGTCCCAACTTTTGATGCCATACTTTGACTTCATCTTCTTTTGCAAGAAAACATGTGGAGGAACTTGAGTCTTGTGACACCCATAGGTAACAGTTGTCCTTAGACCTAGCACCCTTCATGATAACTTCACCTTTCTCATTTGTGATAATGCACTCAGTTTTTGTAAAATTAACAATGAGTCCTTGATCACATAGTTGACTAATACTGATCAAATTTGCTGTCAACCCCTTGACTAGCAGTACATCATCAAGTCTAGGTGTACCTTCACAATTCAGCTTTCCCACACCCTTGATTTCTCCTTTGACCCCATCAGCAAAGGTAACATGGCCAGAAGAATGAAGTTTAACATCCACCAGCAAATTCTTCACTCCTGTCATGTGTCTTAAACATCCATTGTCAAAGTACCAGTCATCTTTAGCAGAGACTCTAAGAGAAGTATGAGCTATCAAGATGACAACATCAGTTTTGGAGACCCATTGCTTCTTTTTCTTGATGACTTGATTACCTTTATAAATGACCTGTCTGGGTGCACAATTAGGAGTACTCTTAGGATACCCATGCAACTTATAACAAAAAGCCTTTATGTGTCCAAAGCTCCCACAAAGATGGCATGTCCAGCGCCTGAATTTCTTCCTAGAGGGAGTCTTGTCAGGATGTTTTAACATCTGTTTCAACATCACTAGCTTGGAACTAGGAATAACATCATTTGAAGCAGATCCACTGTTGAACCCCAACCCACTTTTGTCTCCTGTAGTTCTTCCAACATTAAGAATCTTGTCTAGAAAATCAATTCCACTATTCAGCATTCTGATAGACTTGGACATAAATTCAAGTTTAGAGTTCAACACAAATATATCATCTTCCAGTTTGGCAATGGTTTCCAAATGCTCTGTCTTTTCAGCCTTGAGTTGAGCAATCATCTTCTTCTGCCTCTCCCCTTCTTGTCAGGCTTCTTCACTTTTAATGCATAACTCTCTATAAGAATCAGTAAGCTCATCATCATCATCAGATATATACCTTCCAGTCAATACCCTAACATGCTTGGCAGTCTCTTCATCTTCCTCATTTTCAGTATCAGACCAGGACAAAGATAAGCCCTTTTTCCGCTTCTTAAGATATGTAGGGCATTCAGCTCTGATATGACCATAACCCTCACAGCCATGACATTGGATTCCTTTGTCATAATTAGGCTTCTCCTTAGTTCTTGTTTTCTTCATCTGATCACCTGATCTGTTGATGTCGGATGTGATGTTCTTGACATTAGGTTTATAGCTCCTGTCCATTCTTTTCAAAACCCTATTAAATTGTCTTCCCAGCAGAACAATGGCATTGGATAGCTCTTCCTGAGTTTCAGGACCACACTCTTTTTCATCATCTTCTGTACTAGACACCAAAGCTATGCTTTTGACCTTCTTTTCAGATCTGTCATTCAACCCTAATTCAAATGTCTAAAGTGAACCAATTAATTCATCTACCCTCATCTGGCTGATGTCTTGAGCTTCCTGTATAGCAGTCACCTTCATATCAAATCTCTTGGGAAGAGATCTGAGAATTTTTCTTACCAGCTTCTCATCAGACAACCTCTCTCCTAGGGCACTAGAAGCATTTGACAGTTCAAGTATATTCATGTGAAAATCATGAATGGTCTCTTCATCTTTCATCCTCAAACTTTCAAACTTTGTTGTTAGCAGCTGAAGTCTTGACATCTTGACCTTGGAAGTTCCTTCATGAGTTGTTTTCAGGATATCCCAAGCCTCCTTAGCCACTTCACATGTGTTGACCAGCCTAAAAATGTTCTTGTCAATACCATTAAATAAAGCATTCAAGGCCTTAGAATTTCCAAGAGCAAGTTCATCTTCTCCCTTGGTCCACTCTTCCTCAGGTTTCAGCTTTGACACACCATCTTTTCCCACAATGACAGGATGTTTCCATTCTGTCAGAACAGCCTTCCAAGCCCTGCTGTCTAAAGATTTTAAAAAGGCAACCATGCGAGGTTTCCAATAGTCATAATTTGATCCATCTAGAATATGGGGTCTATTCACAAATCCACCACCCTCCTTGTCCATTGCACCAGAAAGTAACAACCCTAGATCTCACCCAGATACAGAGCAGGATGACCTGCTCTGATACCAATTAAAATTCTGGTATCAGATATATGATATTAAATGAGATGTCACAACATCAATATCTGTTGTATGAACAAGACAGTAAAAGGGCAGCACTTAAAAGCAATAAATAAACACAGAGAATTGTTCACCCAGTTCGGTCTGACAACCTATGTCTGGGGGCTACCAAGCCAGGAAGGAAGTCCACTATTAGTAGTATCAATTCATAGACTCTACAGCCAACACACCAGTTGACAATCTACTCACTTAATCACTACCCAATGACACTTCTACCTAAGACACTCTTAGATATGAGACACCTCTCACTCCCCCTCAATCACAGCAGTGATAACAACTTACAATAAAGAAAGTAGAAGACACACTTCAACGACAATACCTTGATCTTGCTTAAAAGCTTCAATCAAGAACAAACACTCATGCTTAAAAGCTTAGAGTGGACAAATTAAAACTCAACTAAATCAGTCTAATTCAAACATCAAAACAGATGAATGAATGGCTCACAATACACAGACGAAAACACAAACCCTAATACTTGACACTCAGTACACAATCTCTTGTCTTCGTGCCTTCCAAGTAGGGTTGAGACTTCTTTAAATAGAACCAGATTCTTGGGCTTGGGCTCTGTGAAAAACTCAGATTTGATGCACAATAAAAACAGATTTTATCTCCAAATCTTTTCGCCCTTAATATAAAAACCAACAATTGCATCTAAATAAATCTTCTCCAAGAATTTCGCCTGCAATCTCTCAACCAGAAAACTCAAACATAACAATTAACACGCAGCCCTAAAACCAATAACAGACTGAGCATGATGTTCTGTCAACAGATGTTAAGACATCAGTCTTGACATCATGCACAAACACTGCAATACCTAAGAACACACCACATGCAGAATGTTAGAAGCACATGTTAAGACATCAGACACGACATCTTGAACAACCACATTGTTTTACCAACATTGCTGCCAATAACAGAACTAACAATATGCATGACGTATAAGACAATAGGTAGAAGTTGAGAAATCTACATAATTTATTGTATTCATAGTGTTCATATTGTAGTACACTATCCATTATATATACACTTTGCATTATATGTATATATTTTATCGAATTAATCGTGACTGTACAAATACTTTTGATACAATATGTTAATATTGTCACACTATGAACGTTAAAAATGTCAAAAATTTAGTTTAACACAAAAAACATTTGAAAAACCCACTGCATAATGTTTTTTTTTTTAAATTTGAAAATTTTGGTATGTATCGAACTTTTTAATATATCTGGTACCTAGTACTGATTTTCTTGAAAAATCTGATAGTTACAAAGAAAATTTTGCTAAAACCAATTGTCATCCATAAGAAAAAGGTATAGATACACAGAATATTTGAAAATCCGATATTTTATCGTGTGTTTTTAAGAAAACAAAGTATTTTTATTGAATATTTTGGGATTATCTGATATTTCTTTAAATAAACTCAAAAAATCCAATATATTTTTGCAATATCCGATATTTCTTCGAATAAACTAAAAACATTTGGTAATTGATGGCACTTTAAAAAAAAACAGAAATACTTATTTCGAATAACTATAAAAGCATTGTTTATGGAGGAGTTGCCAGATTTAAGTGTGGCGTGACAAATAAAAATCTCAAAGAAAAGCCATAACTTGGGCTGATTCCCTTCTTCTGGCCCAATATCCTCTTAAGTCTGCAAGTTGGCCTGTAATCGAATCACTTATCTTCTTTAACATAGTACAATACAAATGATAAAAAATGAGAGTTATATATTTTGGATTACATGCTCGAATCTGTTTTTTTTTTTTTTATAAATATTTTGTAAATGAATTTTACTGCTAACTTTAAAAAAAAAAAAAAAAAAAAAACCATAGCCATGTCTTGAAATGAAACCAACGACCTTTTATTTATTTATTTTTATACAAGAGTTTACTAATGGCATGGTAATTAAAAAACTATTATTGACTTATATTGATTATAAAAATAATGTAATAGTGCCGAAACTGTTAGGATGCTAATAAACCCTAACAAAACTATTAGAGAAAAACTAACAAACTATAAAGATAAATGAGAATAAAGAGATAACTTGATTTTTTTTATTCCTTTCCTAATGTGTCAAAAGACAATACATATATAATGAGACTAATGGGCCATTACTAAAATGCCCAATTACTTAGAGGAAGTCCAATTCAATAACAATTAAAATACCAACTACTATAAAACGTTAATTTAATAATAAACTAAAATATTAAGATATAACTAATAATACTATCTATCATTTATAACTAATAATACTCTCTATCATTGCCACGGGGTTCACTTGAACCTTGTCCTCAAGGTTCTAAAATATAATAGAGATATATTCCGGGATCCCACTTCCTGAACTGAGACAATTTAGAATTTGGGGCAACATCTCCACGGTACCCTCCTGAACTGTACTAATAAATTCAAAATCCTTTTTCAATGCAACATTACATACTTGATCAGCTTCATCGAGCACTAAGGCCTTCACCCCCATAAGCCTAGATGCAAAACCGGCGGTATTATTAATGTGATCTATAAGCCTTCCAGGTGTAGCAACAAGGATTTGCTTGCATATGTTTTTGTTCTGTACTAAGATTTGTTCCTCCAATCACAACTTGAGCACCGATGGTAGGATGATACTTAAGCAGTTTAGTTGCTTCTGCAGCAGCTTGACAAGCAAGCTCTCGAGTTGGGCAGATGACAAGAATAAGAATTGGTGTCCGCTTTTGACCACGATCCATTGGTGGAGATTTCACAACAAGTTCAATCGATGGAAGCAAAAAGGCAACTGTTTTTCCCGTGCCTGTTTTAGCTTTGGCCAAGACATCCTTACCTTTTAGAATAGCTGGAAGTGTAGCCTCTTGAACAAGAGTCATTTTCTCATATCCAGCATCCTTGATTCCTTTCAAAGACAATGGAGAAACCGAACATTTGTCGAATCTGGAATCACTTAAATAAGAATCAGTTACGACGATACTTCCAGAACCAACTCGAATCAATAATGTGTTTCCTTTAGGAGTCACTACTTGAGGAAAACCATTAGTATCTAGATGATATGAATACAAACCAGTAGAAGGATCTTGTGTATCTCTCCACGAAACCAAACCTTTATAAACACCATTTACCAAACTGCTTCGGATTCTCATACCAGGGAGTAAAGTGTCACCAGGAAAAGCAAAACTTTGCCACAAAATATCATTTGGGTTGGTTTCATCTTTCGCAACAAGGTTTCCATTTTCCAAGAGTTGCAGAATTGGTTTTGCAGCTGCTGTTGATGTGCTAGAGGACCATATCATAACACCTTTGGAATCATTACAAATGGCATTCACAACATCATGAGTTCCGTGAACAACATTTAAGACACCCTCGGGCAAACCGGCCTCCAAAGCCAATTCTGCAAGCATCATAGAAGCACCTGGGTCAGCACAAACACCAATTAGTTCTCTGACACTGTATGTGTCAACCCCGTGTGATACATTTGAAACATACTCTCCCATTTGTAGAGTTCTCATTCCACAAGCATGTTCAACCACCTCTAAGCCACGAAATACATCTCCTTGTGCATCCTTCAGTGTCTTTCCTTGTTCAGTGGTTACATTAAAAGCAAGTTTATCCATATCTCTGCGTATGAGCTCCTAGAGCTTCAACATAACACGTTGGCGTGTAGTAACCGGAGTGTTACGCCATGATGGAAATGTCGTCTTTGCTGCAGATACGACCACTTTAAACTCCCCATATGTAGCCAACGGAACTTGTGAAACAACTTCTTGTGTTGCCGGGTTTATAACATCGATGAAATTTGATGATTTTGAGTCAAGAAGCCTTCCCCCGATAAGATTGCCGGGTGTATACTTAGCTCTCCTTTTATCACATCCTTTGTTCAAAAACAGAACCGCAGCACCACCGACACGAAACAGACAATTAGGTATCACATAGATTTCTTATTCCCGAAATACCAATTCTGAGTAATATTCTCAGAACTAACAACAACAGCATAAGTGTTTCTATGAACCTGAAGCATATCTTTCTTCCATTCTGGCATATTGTAGACAAATAAGCCAACACCCTTCAACTCATGGGCAAGATGCCTTTGACCAAACTCTGGCATAAGGTCTTCCCAAGGACGATTGAGATCTTTTGAGATTGAATCTAGCATGGTACGTTGCTGCTGTTCTCTTACTAGAAGGACATGAACATCCTTGTCAGACATTAAATCAAACAATTTACGTGCATCCCTAAGTCTGCGGTTTCTAGCATAGCCAGTAAGCATTCCATTCCACGAAAACACGTCTCGTTCAGAAATTTGATCAAACAGTTCCCGTGCAAGGCTGGACTTGGAGTTCCTCAAGTAAGCAAAGGCATATTTTGCAAGAGTTTTCAAACGTGCTAGTGAAATGGCTAAACCCATCTCAAACAGCAAGAAAAGAATTCCCCATTCAAACAAATCTTTAACATCTTCAAGGTTCCTAATTAAAGCACCAGAAAATTTTGCTAGGGTTTTGGAAGAGGCGGAGATCGCGGCGGAGCATGAGGAAGTAACGACCGCCATTTCTGTAAGTCCACTCGGTAACTCACTCAAGCTTGATTCTTCAAGCAATCTCGAAGAATCAACAACATCGGAAAACTCGCCGGAGACTCCATTTCCGTTCGAGAAAGCAAACGGCCCAGAGCCACTTGTTGATGATGTAGAGGTGGAAATGGGTGCTTGTTGTTGTACAATGTAGCAGAGTATGTTTTAGGGTTTAACAGATTCAATTTTTTTTGGTATTGTGTGAGGGTTTAATAGCTTACTTGAATGGAGTGGTTTGGATACATGTGTGGCTTGAGAAGGTCGAAGTTTTCGTTTTATGGCCATGGTGGGGATGGAATGAGAATGAGAATGAGGCAGAGATTTAGATTTTTTTTTAAAAGAGAGATGAGACACTTGCAAATGTTTCTTATAATCTCTTCTATTAGTGTTTGTTGGTTGTTGTTGTATGTGACAATTGTTGTAGTAGTATGAATAATGAGATGTTGAATAGGATGAATATGGGTTAAGTGGAAGTGGTGTATACCCATGATTAAAATACAAACAAGGTGATGGACTTGTAATATATGGATTTGTGTAATAAGGGGAAAAGAGTTCCCATGGCAAGGATGGAAATGAAGTTGTGGTAGGAGTTGGAAAAGAGGGGTTTGTAGGGTAGGTAGGAGGAATACTCCATAGATGATATGAAGGTGTATGATAAGGATAATCCATAGGAGAATTTGAGTATATGATGAAAGCACCAATTGTTAGGATGCTAACAAACCCTAACAAAACTATTAGAGAAAAACTAGCAAACTATAAAGATAAATGAGAATAAAGAGATAACTTGATTTTTTTCATTCCTTCCCTAATGTGTCAAAAGACAATACATATATAATGATACTAATGGATCATTACTAAAATGCTCAATTACTTAGAGGAAGCCCAATGATCAATAACAATAAAAATACCAACTACTATAAAACCTTAATTTAATAATAAACTAAAATATTAAGATATAACTAATAAGACTCTCTATCATTTATAACTAATAATACTCTCTATCAGAAAGACTTTAATTTGTCTAGATACCACAAATGTCCCCTTAAATATATGCTTTAGGTATTTCTTTTAGGACAAGCTGTCATTGACGACAGTGCCAAATATCAGATGCTTTTCTTTACAGCTTCTTCATATTTTATGGGCTTGACAGATGGTTTGCCATGGAAGTCCATGGTCATTTGTTGGATCATGGCTGTAAGGCTCCTTGAATTTATCTCTCTAACTAGAAGACAATAAAATCAGTATATATGTGCCTATTAGGAAAAACAGCATACTTATATATTAAAAATGTAATTCCTGTAGGGTATGATTGATAAAATATGTTAACTAGGGTGCAAGGTATAATTTGAAATAAAGAAAAGACGTTAAACTTTGTGTGGACCGTGATAGTTGGATCTTAGCACAGTTAGCTTGGCCTAAAATCAAGGGTATCTTTTCTTGGGGACGGGCTTATCCATTCACATGTTCACTTGGAGACACAATTCAATACATTGAGATGAGATAATAAATTATACGTACCTCATTGTTAAATTATTAAATATATTGGAGATTAATACACCTTCACACACTATCATTTCCCTTTGAGTTAGTAAGATGGTTAAGGCACTAACATTTTATTAGATAGAGCTAAAATATCACCATACATGCACTGACACTTTAATTACTATCAATATATAAAGACAAAATGATATATGTTTTGGCATGGTCAAAAATCCAATAAATCGTTCGAGTATATAGGCCAAATTGAAAATAAAAAGAGTGTCAATTATTGATGAACACGACGATCTTTGTTTTTGGGCACCACATATGAGAACAATCTCTAATCATTGTGACCGTTGATCTCTATCTAACAGTTAATCTACGTCGAACTATCTGGAAACAATTATAATTGTCTAATCTATATAGGATGATTTTTAGTCATACTCATGTATTCTTTATACAAACGTGCAATAAAATTCTCCACAACAATCATGAAAGTTATTTTGTTGCTCTTGAGGGAGTCCATTGAGATTTGGTTATAACTAAAGTAGGTATCCATGAAAGATAGAAGTTTGAACTCGGAAAACTATCAACAAGCTTGTGTATATTTGATAATGAGTACACTTTGGGCATATTCGATTTAAGTCTAAATAGTGGGCACACATATTCTACTTGTTTGATTTTTGCACCAAGAGCATGTTGGAAAGCCACACCGTTTACTTTGCCTCAATTATATCTAAATTTTAGGTCGAGGACCCTTTTGGTTGCTTCAACCTTCTCAGATGATTCATTCTTCCGGCTTTGAGCCACATATAGAACATTTCCCAAAAGGCTAACGAGTGACATGCCACCTTAGGAATAAGAATTGGTTTCTTTTTCACCGACCAATCAAATAAATCATGGTTTCTCTATAGGCACATCGTCAATTTCTCAAGTACAGATTTGGGTAGTCGTGCCCCAATTCGAATGACTTTCAAATGGTCTTTCCTCTTAGGGCTTTAGAGAAAATCACTAAAGGGTCTAGTCTAGATATACGAGTTCTCTAGGGTTTTCACCAAAAAGAGTTTCCTCTTCAGCGGGTGTTTCTTTGCCATAATTATCAAGAAACATGTACGAGTCATGACCATATTTGATTATAGCACCATGACCTAGTCCTCTATTGTATGGAACTTTATCTTCAAATGAATTGTTGGTGAAACTGAACCCAAGGTTGCACATGTCGCCCTTCATAGAATGCAGCTGTAAATGATCTCACACTTAGTATGCAAGAACTTTACGTTGACTATTATTCTCTCATTCTTTATCCTAAATGCCTCTGAAAGTTTAACAAACCCCTAAAGTTCCATGTGTGTTTTATCGAAACCTTGGAAGTTCCATCCATGATAGGGTTGATGTATTAGTTATACACCTAAGTTAGTGTATATTCCATGTATATTATATCACATGAGCTCCCTTGATCCACCAACAAGCAGTGAATGTCGTGCCATGTCATCTCCGCTATTAAAGGGTGTGTATGCGGTTGTTCAAGATGAAATTAACTAGTTCTTCGTCATAGAACAATTGTGGAGGCCGCTTGCCTGCGAGTTAGTCTTAAAGATATATTTATCCTTGATAAGTGTTCTCAATAAAAACAATCAGTGTGTCTGAGTGAGGAGGGTCGTTATCTATGATGAAGAACTAAATCAGAGTTTTTTCCCTATACTTGAGGGATGAATTTATGGGTAAATCCTTCCAAAGAGTACATTGTTTCTCATTGAAGTAGGCTATGGTGGAGATGTTTACACACATATTTTATATTCCTCTAGAGAACTGGAAAAAGGAGAATCATTTAATTGTGCTTGAGGCATATTCGCACATGAATTTTCCTAGGTCGGTTGAAGATTTCATTAGCCGGAACCCACCACATAAGCTTGAGGTAAATAAAAGAAAATGTCCTTAAAGCATTTCACATCAATGATGGAAATGATCTTGCGTATATGTGAGGTGTTCATTATTAGAGTGATAAATCCTTATTTGATGGTGTATTCTAATATGTACTTGGATGCATTGTGTTCTGGTCCAACATTGGGGAAGGGGTACATGAAAACACTTTGACGTCCAAGTTAATGAATATCGGAAATGAAAAACATTTTAGGTTCGAAAAATTGCGTACCTTTATTTGACTTCTTGCTTCACTTTTATAGTAAACTTCTAGGGTTTTGGAGACCATAGAACCTTCTATGTAGAATTATTGCTTAAAGAGACAATTTATATAATATCATTGGTTCTATGATATAACGACCATCCTCCTCCAATCAATTGCCTTGATCAAGTGTTTTCCTAGGGCATGTCCATTCATGTTCGTGAGGTTCTGGAATTTTATTTTTCGGGTCAAAATTAGTCTTGGAATTGTTAATGTTTGTTGGTACCCTGGCCTAGATCCAAAGATCCCTGATCTTCTAGGATCAAACTGGACTTTATTAGTCCAGATGGGAACACCTCCCTATCTCTGAAGTGTGTATCACATCTTTTTGAACCAATATCTTTTCAAAAAAAAATTATAACTCCTAATTTCCATGTCCAACAACATTAATGGTGTTAGAGTCTTCAAACAATACTTCTTTATTTCAACCGTACATATTTAGAGCATAACACATTCATAAAAAATATGATGAGAGACGTCAATATGTCAGTCAACTACCCACTTGATCCAACAACAATGTTTATATCATAAATCATAGTTATGAATGGATATTTATTCATGTTAGATTGCGAACATAACTTGACATGTTTATATCTTTATGTTCCATATAACATGATTTTCCACATTTGTAGCACACGAATTGTGATCTAATGATATTTCTTAGGGTAATTTTTGCCTCAAATTTTCAACCCCGAGGTTTCCAATTCTTGTTGTCATTGGAGTTGTGGTTCTTATTCATATTGCAATTATGATTCTTGAGAAATTTTTTAGTTGGCTTGTGAAATCCACATGTGAATTTCTTTATTTGAAATAATCATTACTTCATCTTTGTTGTCTTGCTCAAGGGCTTCTTCCTCAATGTAGAAGCATATTATCATTCTTTTTAGAAAAAAAACTTTGAAGTCTTATGCATTAGAATATTTTTGAAAATTATTACTAGTAAGAAAAGTTTGTCTATTATAACAACTACTTGAAATTGTTCAGTCATACATTCAATGATGATTTTCTGAGCAATCGTATGGATCCCGTAAAATTGGGTTTCCAGATTTGTACTCATTCATCTGATTTTTGATGTAGCGACTAACAATATATTTTTTAGGGTCAATATCCTCGATATCTTCTTTTTCAAAGGCATCCCAAACTTGTTGCTAATAATCATATAAGTAATTAGAAAGTTCATTATGTTGAAATATTAGATTAGATTTGATTAGATTTAATATTTAAATATAATCTAAGTTGTGTTAGCCCAAACCTAATTAGGGCTGTATATAAATAGTCCTAGTTTGTATCATTATTTGTACAATTCAATAAAACAAATCCTTATTTCCTTATTCTCTCTCTATTTTCTCCTTGCTAAAAGTGCCTCACGCACTAACAAATTGGTATACAGAGCTTCCAGTTATTGTTCTTGATCGAGTTTTCAAGAACTTCATGTCAGAGATCATGTTTCCAGGGCAAGTGAATCAACCGCTGCGAAGATGACTGGGGATAAAAGCATTTCGAATTCCCTTCCAATGCTTGACGGCAAAAATTGGATCTGATGGAAAAAACAGATGCAATCCTTATTTGGCTTCCATGATACCCTAGAAGTGGTTACCGGCGACGTCCTTGTGTTGACGAAAAATACAATAGAAGAACAGAAAAAAATCCCACAACGAAGTCAAAAAGAAAGATTGCAAGGCTGCTTATTGCATTCAGACGGCGATCGATGCTGCTAACTTCGACAGAATCTCTCATGCTGAAACGGCGAATGAGGCATGGGATATTCTGGTGAAGTATTATGAAGGAGGTGAGAAAGTCAAGGTTGTCAAGTTGCAAACCTTGCATCGACAATATGAGTTGTTGTCGATGGGAGAAGACGAAAAAGTTGCAGAATATGTGTTGAAGGTTCAAAAACTCGTCCATCTCATGAAGGGTTGTGGCGAAACCATAACTGATAAGATGATAGTTAAGAAGGTAATGAGAACGTTGACCTCTCACTTTGATCACGTTATCGTAGCTATTCAAGAATCCAACAATCTTGAAACCCTAAAAGTGGAAGATTTAGTTGGTTCGTTGGAGGCGCATGAGATGAGGATTGTCGAAAGAAAGGGAGTTCAGGATTCGATACAAGCATTACAGGCTCAATCATGGAAAAGGAATGGTGGTTCTAACAAATTCAAAAGCAAATTTGACAAGACTCAAGGAAAGAAGTGTTGGTCGAACCCTCACAAGAATTAGGTCAAAGATAGAGCTTCTGAATCCTCGAAAAGAGGAGGAGGAAACTATCAAAAGGACAAAGAAGATAAGAAAGGTATGCAATGTTATAACTGTGAAAAATGGCGTCATTTGGCCAAACATTGTTGGTACAAGAAAGACAATGGATCAAAAAAAGACAAGGACGAAGGAGCGAACCTTGCACGCCAAGATTTAGATGATTCTGAAGGTGGTATGGTGGTTATGGCTGCAGTGGAAGATAACTATGTCGAATCCAAGATATGGTTCCTCGACTCTGTAACGACCCAGTTTTCGTGTGCGTTTTATTTAATCGAGTCGTTTGATTATTTTATTTTCGACTTTTATTTGAAAATATGTGATTTTTCAATGTTGTGATATTTTATCGGGTTTTGGGAACGTTTGTGAGATATTTGGGTGTGGGGGTATTTTGGACATTTCACAATATTTTGTTAAGTTAGAATAGAAAGGGAATTAGGAAGAGAGAAAAAGAGAAAGAAAGAAAAGGAAAAGAAAGAAAAAGAGGAGAAAAGAGAAGAAGAAGAGAAATAGTGGAAAACTTGGAAAAATCAAGAAAAATCAACTTCTAGAATCGATTTAATCGGGTAAGGGTGCGAAACTCAATTATTGTATGATTGTGTATGATTATGTATG
Organism: Lathyrus tuberosus; assembly: GCA_022829125.1. Taxonomy (NCBI): domain Eukaryota; kingdom Viridiplantae; phylum Streptophyta; class Magnoliopsida; order Fabales; family Fabaceae; genus Lathyrus; species Lathyrus tuberosus. Next base: position 13,415,633 of record JALAZF010000024.1, on the reverse strand, counting down.
TGTATTTGTGATGTTTGTTGGATTGAAATGAAGAAATTTAGTAGAACCCATTTTTGGTAAAATTGATTAGAAATTGATTAAATGTGTTGGAAATCATGTTTTTAGTGTTTCTTAATGTTGGTATATGATAGATGCATGTTGTTAGTAAGTGTATTGGTGTTTTTCTGGGTATTGAGTGATGATTTGGAGGATTTTGGTTGGGAACCCGTAGAACATTTTCTCTGCAGAAATTTTTCTGGTTTTTCCAGGTCATACGCGTATGGGGCAAGTTCATACGCGTATAGACCTTGGCAATACGCGTATGGTGGGCGAGCCATGGGCCAATACGCGTACGGGTCTTCAATTTTCTCGGCCATCTGCCCATTTGCGTATGATGCGCGTAGCATTTCAGGGCATTACGCGTATGGTTTTGGTCATTACGCGTACAAACACTTTAACGTGGAATTGGGGAAAAATGAGTCTCTGCTCATACGCGTATGGATCATGGTGATACGCGTATGGACATGACAATTGCAAAATGGGACTTTTCAAAATATCGTTTTTCGTTTTCCTTCGTAACTTGAGTTCTGTTTGTCCGATTTTTACATTCTTGGTATCGTTGTGTAGCTATTGAACTGTACTTTCTTGCTATGATGATTTTGGAATTGTTAGCCGATTTAATTATGTCAGAAAATCAGGAATAGTGTCGGTTGTCGACTTTTGTCATTATAACTGTGCGTAAGTGATGTGTATTATGCAAGGTGCTGTTGTATGAGGTAAATGTATGTGTTTAGATGAGGATGTGATGATTTGTGGCCGTATGGAAATTAAATGCATTGTTTTGGGCATAAGTGGAAAGTGTGAGTTTGCCGATGTAAATGAATGTATTTATGTGTGCATATTAAATGTAATGAGTCATTGTATGCCAAGCATCATGATATGCATTGCTGAGACGTCCTGAGTGACGGTTTGGATTCCAGAGGGAATTCTCTATAACGTCGTGTGCCTTATACAAAGAGGTGTGAGCGATGATTATAGACGATCGTGTGCCCATGTGGGGTGTGAGCGATCGGGTCGCGTGCCTTATACAAAGAGGTGTGAGCGATCCATAAACGTCGCGTGCCTTATACAAAGAGGTGTGAGCGACGGGGAACATCGTATGCCCGACGGGGAGTTACAGTGATGTAACGAGCGATGATTCCAGTAAAGTTCCTGAGTGAACTAGTGATGAGAAACAATGGGAGTCGGTACCGTATGTGCATATGCATAGAGTCGTTGTGTCGGTCTCTTGCATTGCATAAATCATTATGATTATTTGATGTGTGGAATTGTGGATAAAATTGATATATGGATATGTGTTGGTAATGGACATATGAATTATTCCTTGTATTGCCTTGTGTTTGCATTATGGCGTGAGTTGTGGTGAGAATTGTATATATATGTGTATTTTTGTGTTATATATATAATTGTATGCAATTATATTATGGTTGTTTTTCTCACCCTTCTGCTGTTTTATAATGCTCAATGAGGCATTGCAGATTAGAGTTGCTGGAGGTATTTTTGTGAAGCTTTGCGTCTTCATTCTTTTGTCGGTCGGCTCTGATATGTGACACCGGGTAGTTAGGGAGGCCGTTAGTGATTATTGTATATTATGTATATGTATATCTTTTGGCTTGTGCATGTACAACTTGATGTATGACAAACTTTTCATGATATATATATATATATGTATGTTATTCAGTTTTAGATTTTCCGCTTTTATTCTAAATTCTAAAATGTGGGTGTAAGGAACTGAGTTCCTTTGTTTGATTGCTACCCCACTGTTGCATATCTTTATGAGCAGGTGTTGTATGAATTATTTCAATTTGATGTGACCCCTCGGTCTATGCCATGATAATTTAAATATACTCTGACGAAATTTTGAATTTTCTTTTACTGCTTTTTATTAATTGGGGGTTTAGATTGGGGGTGTTACATTAAGTGGTATTAGAGCCAGTTTGTGTCAGTCTGTGTCAGTTGTGCCAGTCCTTGTTGGTCGTTGTGGTTGGATGAGTTGTTTGTTTAACCATAGTTTCTGTTATTGGAAATGAACAGAATATGGCTAGTAGGAACGACGCTGCTTTGGCTGCGGCTATGCAAGCTATGGCTCGTGCTGTGCAGGGTGCACCTAATGCTGCGGGTAATGATGAGTTCAGGAAGAACAAACCGCCTGTCTTCAAAGGAAGATATGATTCGGATGGTGCACAAATTTGGCTGAAAGAGATTGAAAGGATTTTCCGAGTGATGGATTGTGAGGAGGATCAGAAGGTGAGACTAGGTACTCACATGTTATTGGAAGAAGCTGATGACTGGTGAGTTAGTACTCGTCGTGTGTTAGAAGCTGCAGAGGAGGAGATTACTTGGGTTGTGTTTAGTATGGAGTTTCTGAGAAGGTATTTTCCTGAAGATGTGAGAGGAAATAAGGAAATTGAGTTCTTGGAGCTAAAACAAGGTAATATGTCTGTTGTCGATTATACTGCTAAGTTTGTGGAACTTGTGCAGTTTTATCCTCATTATGCTGAAGCGACTGCTGAATTCTCTAAGTGTGTTAAGTTTGAGAATGGCTTGCGTCCTGAGACAAAGCAGGCAATTGGATATCAGAGGATTCAGAGGTTTTCTGATTTGGTAGATTGTTGTAGGATTTATGAGGAAGACATTAAGGCTCGTTCTACTCATTACAAGAGTGTGAGCGAGAGGAAAGGGAAACAACAATTTCGTGGCGGTCCGTATGTGACACCAGCTGATAAAGGTAAACAAAGAGGGAATTTTGAGAAAAGGTCAAGTGGAGGAGGAATGTCTGGTCCTATGAGATGTTATAGGTGTGGGGAAGTGGGGCATCGTCAGTTTGAGTGCAGGAAAGATTTTAGAAAGTGTTCTAACTGTGGAGGTATAGGACACATTGCAGCTGATTGTAAGAAGAACGTGGTGAAGTGCTTTAATTGTGGTGAGCTAGGACACGTTAGTACAAAGTGTCCGAAACTGAAACAAACTCCAGCTAGTGGGAAAGTGTTTGCATTATCGGGGACTTAGACTTCAAGTGCAGATCGTCTGATTCGAGGTACTTGTTTTATTAATAGTACTCCAACAATGGGGTCAGTAACTACTTCTTTAGTTTGTCTAAGATGTCCTTTGACCATTTATGGTAAAGACTTTGAGATGGATTTGGTGTGTTTACCGTTGGAGGGATTAGATGAGGTTTTGGGTATGAATTGGTTGCAATTCAATCGAGTTCATATTGATTGTTATCATAAGCTAGTAAGGTTTCCTTCTCTTGAGGAAGACGAAGACTCAAGTTTCTTATCTACCAAAGAGTTGAAGAAACTTTTGGCGGAGGAAGCTCAGTTGTTTGGTTTGTTTGCATCTTTAACTGTGGATAGTCAAGTTTCACTTGATGTGTTTCCTGTTGTGTGTGAATTTCAGGAAGTGTTTCCTGAGGATATTTCAGACTTGCCGCCAGAGAGAGAGGTGGAGTTTTCTATAGACCTAGTTCCTGGTACTAGACCTGTTTCTATGACACCTTATCGTATGTCGGCATCGGAGTTGGTGGAGTTAAAGAAACAGTTGAATGAGTTGTTGGAAAAGAGGTTCGTGAGACCAAGTGTTTCTCCTTGGGGTGCTCCAGTTTTATTGGTGAAAAAGAAGGATGGGAGTATGCGATTATGTATTGATTATTGTCAGTTGAATAAGGTGACGATCAAGAATAAATATCCTCTTCCAAAGATTGATGATCTGATGGATCAGTTGGTTGGTGCGTGTGTGTTCAGTAAGATTGACTTGAGGTCGGGGTATCATCAGATTAGGGTGAAGGAAGAAGACATTCAGAAGACGGCTTTTAGGACACGATATGGTCATTATGAATATTCGGTGATGCCGTTCGGGGTTTCTAATGCGCCAGGTGTGTTTATGGAATACATGAATCATATTTTTCACGAGCAGCTGGATCGTTTTGTGGTGGTGTTTATTGATGATATCTTAATTTATTCTAAGTCTCGGGAGGAGCATGCAGAACATTTGCGTATTATTTTGCAGGTTTTGAAGGAGAGGAAGCTTTTTGCTAAATTATCCAAGTGTGAATTCTGGTTGTCGGAGGTGAGTTTTCTTGGACACGTAATTTCAGGTAATGGTATTGCTGTGGATCCATCTAAAGTAGAAGCAGTTCTACAATGGGAGGCTCCGAGATCTGTTACTGAAATTCGAAGCTTTTTGGGTTTGGCCGGTTATTATCGCAGATTCATTGAAGGTTTTTCGAAACTAGCACTTCCTTTGACCCAGTTGACTTGTAAAGGGAAAACGTTCATTTAGGATATTCGGTGTGAGGAGAGTTTTACTGAGCTGAAGAGAAGATTGACGACAACTCCGATCTTGATTTTACCGAATCCTAATGAACCATTTGTGGTTTATTGTGATGCGTCTTTGATTGGTCTAGGTGGTGTTCTGATGCAGGAAGGTAAGGTGGTGGCTTATGCTTCAAGGCAGTTAAGAGTTCATGAGAAGAATTATCCTACTCATGATCTTGAATTAGCGGCTGTGGTTTTTGTGTTGAAGATCTGGAGGCATTATCTCTACGGTGCAAGGTTTGAAGTCTTTAGTGATCATAAAAGTTTGAAATATTTGTTTGATCAGAAAGAGATAAATATGAGGCAACGTAGATGGTTGGAATTCTTGAAGGACTACAACTTTGGCTTGAATTACCATCCTGGTAAAGCTAATGTGGTAGCTGATGCATTGAGTCGGAAATCGTTACATATGTCTGCTTTAATGGTTAAGGAGTGGGAACTTTTGAAATCGTTTAGAGACTTGAGTTTGGTTTGTGAAGTGACGTCGGATAGCGTTAGGCTTGGTATGCTAACGATTACTAATGATTTTCTGATGACGGTTAGTGAGAAGCAAAAGCTGGATGTGAAATTTGTGGATTTGATGTTGGTCGGAGGAAAAGATGCGAATAGTGATTTTCAAGTGGAAATTAATGGTGTTTTGAGATTCCGAGGTATGATTTGTATTCCAGATGATGCGGAGTTGAAAAAGATGATTTTGGAGGAAGGGTACCGGAGTAATTTGAGTATACATCCGGGAGCGAATAAGATGTACCAAGATTTGAAGAAGATTTTCTGGTGGTCTGGATTGAAAAGAGATGTGGCTCAGTTTGTTTATGCATGTTTGACTTATCAGAAATTGAAGGTGGAACATCTGAGGCCTAGTGGTTTGTTACAACCGTTGGATATTCTGGAGTGGAAGTGGGATAACATTTCCATGGATTTTGTGACAGGGTTACCGAATACTCAGCGAGGGCATAATGCTATTTGGGTGGTTGTTGATAGGCTGACTAAATCAGCTCATTTTATTCCGATTGACATCAGTTTCTCTTTGGAGCGGTTAGTTGAGATTTACATCAATGTGATTGTGAAATTACATGGGGTTCCATTGAGTATTGTTTCTGATCGAGATCCTAGATTTACCTCGAGATTCTGGGAAAGTTTACAGAAGGCGTTGAGTTCTAAATTGAGATTGAGTTCGGCTTATCATTCGCAGACGGATGGTCAGACGAAGAGGACGATTCGGTGTTTGGAGGATTTGTTGAGGGCTTGTGTTTTGGAACAAGGTGGTGCGTGGGATAGTTATCTTGCATTGATTGAGTTTACGAATAATAACAGTTTTCATTCTAGTATTGGAATGACACCGTTTGAAGCACTTTATGGACGAAGATGTCGGACGCCGTTGTGTTGGCACGAATCTGGTGAGAGAACGGTGGTTGGGCCATAATTGGTGCAACAGACTACGGAGAAAGTGAAGTTTATTCGTGAGAAGATGAAAGCTTCTCAGAGTAGACAAAAGAGTTATCATGATTGGAGACGGAAGAATCTTGAGTTCCAAGAGGGCGATCATGTATTTCTGAGGGTTACACCGGTAACAGGTGTCGGTCGTGCATTGAAATCGAAGAAACTTACTTCTCGGTTTATTGGTCCTTACCAGATATCCGCGAGAGTGGGTGCTGTGGCTTATAGGGTGGCGTTGCCGCCGAATCTGTCGAATTTGCACGATGTGTTTCATGTTTCACAGCTTCGGAAGTATGTTCCAGATCCGTCGCATATTATTCCGATGGATGAGGTTGAGGTAATGGAGAACCTTACAGTTGAGGCATTACCAGTTAGGGTTTTGGATCGCGAGGTGAAGCGGTTGAGAGGCAAAGATATTGCACTTGTGAAGGTGGCGTGGGGAGGCGCTGCTGAGGGCAATTTGACTTGGGAGTTGGAGAGTCGGATGCGGGAGTCGTATCGTCTCTGGTAATATTTTCGAGGACTAAAATTTCTAAGTGGGGGAGAGTTGTAACGACCCAGTTTTCGTGTGCATTTTATTTAATCGAGTCGTTTGATTATTTTATTATTATTTTATTTTATTTTCGACTTTTATTTGAAAATATGTGATTTTTCAATGTTGTGATATTTTATCGGGTTTTCGGAACGTTTGTGAGATATTTGGGTGTGGGGGTATTTTGGACATTTCACAATATTTTGTTAAGTTAGAATAGAAAGGGATTTAGGAAGAGAGAAAAAGAGAAAGAAAGAAAAGGAAAAGAAAGAAAAAGAGGAGAAAAGAGAAGAAGAAGAGAAATAGTGGAAAACTTAGAAAAATCAAGAAAAATCAACTTCTAGAATCGATTTAATCGGGTAAGGGTGCGAAACTCAATTATTATATGATTGTGTATGATTATGTATGTGTATTTGTGATGTTTGTTGGATTGAAATGAAGAAATTTAGTAAAACCCATTTTTGGTAAAATTGATTAGAAATTGATTAAATGTGTTGGAAATCATGTTTTTAGTGTTTCTTAATGTTGGTATATGATAGATGCATGTTGTTAGTAAGTGTATTGGTGTTTTTCTGGGTATTGAGTGATGATTTGGAGGATTTTAGTTGGGAACCCGTAGAACATTTTCTCTGCAGAAATTTTTCTGGTTTTTCCAGGTCATACGCGTATGGGGCAAGTTCATATGCGTATAGACCTTGGCAATATGCGTATGATGGGCGAGCCATGGGCCAATACGCGTATGGGTCTTCAATTTTCTCGGCCATCTGCCCATTTGCGTATGATACGCATAGCATTTCAGGGCATTACGCGTATGGTTTTGGTCATTACGCGTACGGACACTTTAACGTGGAATTGGAGAAAAATGAGTCTCTGCTCATACGCGTATGGATCATGGTGATACGCATATGGACAGGACAATTGCAAAATGGGACTTTTCAAAATATCGTTTTTCGTTTTCCTTCGTAACTTGAGTTCCGTTTGTCCGATTTTTACATTCTTGGTATCGTTGTGTAGCTATTGAACTGTACTTTCTTGCTATGATGATTTTGGAATTGTTAGCCGATTTAATTATGTCAGAAAATCGGGAATAGTGTCGGTTGTCGACTTTTGTCATTATAACTGTGTGTAAGTGATGTGTATTATGCAAGGTGCTGTTGTATGAGGTAAATGTATGTGTTTAGATGGGGATGTGATGATTTGTGGCCGTATGGAAATTAAATGCATTGTTTTGGGCATAAGTGGAAAGTGTGAGTTTGCCGATGTAAATGAATGTATTTATGTGTGCATATTAAATGTCATGAGTCATTGTATGCCAAGCATCATGATATGCATTGCTGAGACGTCCTAAGTGACGGTTTGGATTCCAGAGGGAATTCGCTATAACGTCGTGTGCCTTATACAAAGAGGTGTGAGCGATGATTATAGACGATCGTGTGCCCATGTGGGGTGTGAGCGATCGGGTCGCGTGCCTTATACAAAGAGGTGTGAGCGATCCATAAACATCGTGTGCCTTATACAAAGAGGTGTGAGCGACGGGGAACATCGTATGCCCGACGGGGAGTTACAGTGATGTAACGAGCGATGATTCCAGCAGAGTTCCTGAGTGAACTAGTGATGAGAAACAATGGGAGTCGGTACCGCATGTGCATATGCATAGAGTCGTTGTGTCGGTCTCTTGCATTGCATAAATCATTATGATTATTTGATGTGTGGAATTGTGGATAGAATTAATATATGGATAGGTGTTGGTAATGGACATATGAATTATTCCTTGTATTGCCTTGTGTTTGCATTATGGCGTGAGTTGTGGTGAGAATTGTATATATATGTGTATTTTTGTGTTATATATATAATTGTATGCAATTATATTATGGTTGTTTTTCTCACCCTTCTGCTGTTTTATAATGCTCTATGTGGCATTGCATATTAGAGTTGCTAGAGGTATTTTTGTGAAGCTTTGCGTCTTCATTCTTTTGTCGGTCGGCTCTGATATGTGACACCGGGTAGTTAGGGAGGCCGTTAGTGATTATTGTATATTATGTATATGTATATCTTTTGGCTTGTGCATGTACAACTTGATGTATGACAAACTTTTCATGATATATATATATATATGTATGTTATTCAGTTTTAGATATTCCGCTTTTATTTTAAATTCTGAGATGTGGGTGTAAGGAACTGAGTTCGTCTGTTTGATTGCTACCCCACTGTTGCATATCTTTATGAGCAGGTGTTGTATGAATTGTTTCAATTTGATGTGACCCCTCGGTCTATGCCATGATAATTTAAATATACTCTGACGAAATTTTGAATTTTCTTTTACTGCTTTTTATTAATTTGGGGTTTAGATTGGGGGTGTTACAGACTCAAGCTGCTTAAATCACATGACTGGTCGAAAGGAGTGGTTGGCAGATTTTGACGAGTCGAAGAAGAGAAAGGTAAAACTTGCTGATAACAGTTCATTGCAAGCACAAGGTACTAGCAACATAGTTTTTCAACTGAGTAATAGAGCGGAAGCTATGATCAGAGATGTGTTCTATGTACCTGGAATGAAGTGCAACCTGTTAAGTGTTGGACAACTAGTCGAAAAAGGCTTCTCAGTTGTCATGAAAGATGGAGTTTTGAAATTGTTTGACACCCAGAACAATTTGGTCTTGAAATCTCCATTGTCGAAGAACAGGACATTTAAGACCATGATCAGTTCGACTGAAGTATAATGTCTAAAAACTGTTGTCGACCACAAGGATAGTTGGTTGTGGAATTTGAGGTTTGGACATTTGAACCTTCGATCACTTAATCAGCTGATTACTCAAGATATGGTATTTATTATTCCAAGTCTTGAGATGCCAGACAAACTATGTGAAGGTTGTTTAGTCGGAAAGCAATCCATAAATTCTTTCGTTTCGACTATGCCAATGAGATCATCCTGCATACTCGAAGTTGTACATTTAGATGTATGTGGTCCGTTCAAAGAACATACCATTGGTGGAAATAGATATTTTGTTTTATTTGTCGATGAGTTTAGTCGAAATTTGTGGATCTATGTGATCAAGAGAAAGGATGAAGTATTTCAAATCTTTAAGAGATTCAAAATGCTTGTCGAAAACTAGAGTGATAAGAGGATCAAAGTTATGCGAACCGATAGAGGAGGCGAATACACTTCGAAGATGTTTAAAAAATTCTGTGCAGAACATGGTGTTGATCATGCGGTAACAGCTCCTTATACTCCTCATCATAATGGAATTGCTAAAAGAAGAAACATAACCATATTGGATATGGCGAGATGTATGCTCAAGCAGAAGAATTTGCCAAAATCTTTATGGGGTGAAGTTGTTTCGACTGCAGTTTATATCCTGAACAGGTGCCCTAGAAAGAAATTAAAGAACAAGGTTCCTGAAGAAGTGTGGAGTGGCAAACGAGAATCAGTGAGTCATTTGAAGGTGTTTGGCTCTATGTGTTACAAGCATGTTCCTGATGCAAGAAGAAAGAAGCTTGATGACAAGAGTGAACCTATGATTCTGGTATGATATCATAAGACTGGTGCATACAAACTATTCAATTCAATCCAATTAATGAGAAGATTGTGTTGATTCGAGATATTATGATTGATGAAAATTCTTCCTGGGATTGGAAATCTAGTAATTCAATTAACAATCCATTGATGAGCTCTGATTTTGATGAAGAAACTGATGAAGTCGAAGTTGAAGAAATTGCTGAGAATCCAGTCGAAGTTGAAGTAGAAGCAGTTGTTGACATTCCCGACACAGCGGCTATGGCTGAAACAAGCCAAGACCTCAGCGAAATAGAGTTCCTCCAACAAGACTTCATGATTATGAAGTGACTGGTGATGGTGAAGTCACACCAGATGGAGAATTAGTTCATTTTTCTTTACTTGCAGGTGCTGAACCAATCAACCATAATGAAGCTTTAAAAATTCAACAGTGGAAGTTAGCTATAGTCGAAGAGTTACAGCCAATCGAAAGAAACAACACATGGGAGTTAGTCGAATTGTCAGCACATACAAAAGCTATCGAAGTAAAGTGGGTGTTCAAGTTGAAACACAATACTGACGGGTCGATAGCAAGACATAAAGCAATATTAGCAGCTCGAGGGTTTCTTCAAAGAGAAGGACTTGACTACTCTGAAGTATTTGCTCCAGTAGCAAGACTAGAGACTGTTCGACTAGTGGTGGCCTTGGCATGCAAGCAAGGATGGTCATTATTTCACTTAGATGTGAAATCAGCATTTTTGAATGGACCTTTAGAAGAAGAGGTGTATGTCACAAAACCTGTTGGGTTTGTGATTCAGGAGGAATCAAGTAAAGTATACAAGTTGCACAAAGCGCTCTATGGTCTCAAGCAGGCACCTAGGGCATGGAACAAGAAGACCGACTCATACTTGGTCGAATTGGGATTCGTAAAATACAAATCTGAGTATGGTGTCTATGTTCAAGTTGTGGCACAAGATATAACAATAATATACTTATATGTCGGTAATTGGAAATAGCCTGAAGAACTTGTCGAAGTTCAAAGAGCTGATGAAAAAGGAATTTGAAATGTCGGATCTGGGAAAGTTGTCATATTTCCTAGGCATGGAATTTCAAATGTCGAAGTAAGGTATGGTGCTACATCAAAGGAAGTATGTCAAAGAGATACTCAAGAGATTCAGAATGGATGATTCGAATCCTGCATCCTCACATGTCGAACCAAACTTGAAGTTGGTGAAGCATGGAAAGGAAAACAAAGTTGACGTAACTTTGTTCAAACAAATAGTTGGATCTCTGAGATATGTGTACAACAGTAGACCTGATATAAGTTTCGCAGTCGGATTAGTGAGCATATTCATGGGTGAACCAAGAGTGTCACACATGAAAGTTGCAAGAAGAATTCTGAGACACTTAAAAGGAACAACAGATTTTGGAATTCTATTTCGACAAGATTCTAAAGGCAAATGAGCAATAGTTAATTTCTTTTCAGATGCTAATTGGTGTGGAGATAAGGAAGATCGAAGCAGTACAACTGGTTATTTCTTTCAAGTATTTGGTGCCCCAATCTCATGGTGTTCGAAGAAGCAACCTGTGGTGACATTGTCATCCTGTGAAGCAGAATATATAACAGGATCCTATGTTGCATGTCAAGCAATTTGGATCAGATGAGTACTTGAAGAAATGGAGGTCAAAGTGAAGAAACCTCTTGTGTTGCAAATCGACAACAAGTCAGCCATAAATCCGGCGAAGAATCCAGTTCTGCATGGATGAAATAAGCATATCGAAGCTATATTTCACTTCTTGAGGGAAAAGGTAAATCGAGGTGAACTTGAAGTTAGGCATTGCTCAAGTGAAGCACAGTTGACCGAAATTTTCACCAAAGGATTGAAGATCGATAGATTCCTAAATTTGAGAAAGAAATTAGGAATAGTTCAGATCGACTATGACTAGCGTAGGCTCGACAACTTGGATTATGGAGGTGTGTTGAAATATTAGATTAGATTTGATTAGATTTAATATTTAAATATAATTCAAGTTGTGTTAGCCCAAACCCAATTAGGGTTGTATATAAATAGTCCTATTGGCCATTTTATCTATTTTGTTATTGTTCATCGATTTTAAACATCACTAAAAAAATCATCTGCCAAAATGAAGACAACTTGTTATTGAAAGTTGAGAGTGAAAAATATCAACTGATTTTATTGATCAACAAATTTGTTTATATACAAACTAGTTAGCTGAAAATTAGCCAAGAAAAAAGGAAAACTAGTCTAAAAACTATCCTGTACAATAACTGAATAGTAAATAAGTGAATCTATTTTTGTAATACCCCTCCCCCCTCAAGTTGGAAGGTATATGTCATGTAACCCCAACTTGGAGGTAAGAGATTGAAAAAGAGGTCTAGGTAGAGCTTTGGTAAGAGGATCCGCAAGCTGTTCTTGAGAAGAGACATGAACTAACTTGATGAAGTTGGAGGATACATGTTCACGAATGAAGTGGCAGTCGATGTCGATGTGCTTTGAGCGTTCATTGCAAGTGGGATTAGTAGCCAACTGTATTGTTGATATGCTGTCACAGTATACCATAACATATGGTATGTGGATGTTGAAAGCTCTAAGTAATTGTCTTATCCAAAGTAACTCCGAAGTCAGTGTGGCCAGAGAACGATATTCAGCCTCAGCTGAAGATCTCGCCACAGTTTGCTATTTCTTTAAGTTCCATGTGATAAGGGTTGTGCTAAAAAATACACAAAAACCTGTAGTAGACCTCCTAGAAGTAGTGCAGCTTCCCCAATCCGCGTCGCAGTAAGCACCCAGGCGAAGGGAAGAGGCAGCAGGGAACACTAAACCTTGGCCCGGAGCTTTCTTTAAGTACTGAAGTAGATGATAGACAGCTTGTAGATGAGGAGTCCTCGGTTTGTTCATGAATTGGCTAAGTCTATTAACCGCAAAAGCTATATCCGATATAGATATAGTAAGGTATATAAGGCGCCCAAGTAACCTCCTGTATTGTGAAGCATCCTGTAAAGGGCCCCCATCTGTCTCATTGAGAATGATATTAGCATCCATAGGTGTGTGAAGAGGTTTTGAATCCAAAAAAACAGTATCCTCTAATAATTGTAAAGTGTATTTGCGTTGACACAAGGATATTCCATGACTTGAGTGAGCAATCTCAAGTCCCAGAAAATAGTGAAGATCACCCAATACTTTTAACTTGAAGTTGTTCTCTAACATGCACTTAGTAGCATCAATAAGGGACTTATTTGGACCAGCCACCAAAATATCATCTACGTATACAAGTACAATCAGATCAGCACCAGTTCCTATAGTAAAAAGAGAGTTGTCTGTTGAACTCTGTTGGAAACCATGTTGTTGGATGACAGTGGAGAACTTGGTGTACCATTACCTAGAAGCCTGTCTCAGGCCATATAATGATCTATTTAGCTTGCAAACAAGGTTCTTACCATGAGCAGGATAACCAAGTGGCAGTTACATATAAACCTCTTCCTCAAGTTCACCATTGAGAAAGGCATTGTTAATGTCCAATTGTAGCAGGGACCAATTTTTCTGAGCAGAAATAGCTAGCATGATACAGACTGTGGCAAGCTTTGCCACCGGTGAAAAAGTCTCTGTGAAGTCTATGCCACATTGTTGTGTGTAGCCTTTGGCTACTAAGCGGGCCTTGTACTTGTCAAGGGAGCCATCTGCTTTGTATTTGACCTTGTAGATCCACCTACAACCAATGGGGCGCTTGTCTTGAGGAAGTTCCTGAATAGTCCAAGTATGATTGAGTTCTAGAGCTGCAATCTCAGTAGCCATTGCGTCTCTCCACTTAGCAATTTTAGCAGCTTGATGATAGTATTCAGGCTCATAAATTGCTGTGAGTTGCATGTTAAAGTTCTTGTAACTCGGAGACAATTTATTATAGGATACAATATTCTGAATGGGGTAGGTTAAGCCACAGTGGTATTCATTCAGGTAAGCAGGGGGTTTAGAAATTCTAGTTGATCTACGAAGAGTAGGGACATCTGTAGTGGGAGTGGGATCAGGAATAATGTCTATGGTAGACAAGGTTGAGGGAGGAATGGTTAAGGCGTTTGAAGGCATACTTGCAGAGGTCAAGTGAGTGGGGTTTGATTCTGAAGAAGTGTTGGGGATAGGAGATGACGGTGGCAACTGCTGTGGATCACTAGCTAATGAAAGATCAAGAACAATGTGAGGGATGGTTGAGTTATTAGAGTTATCTAAGGAGGGCTCTGTAGTGGTGTTAGTAGTGGTTGTTTGAGGTTCATTTGGAGAAGGACCAGGAAAATGAACATCTAATGGTGGTGGGTGAACAATGGGTAATGGAATATCTGTGGATAGGTTGAGAGATTGACCAGTAGAGTTATCCTTGAAAGGAAATGAAGACTCTAAGAACACCACATCTCTGGAAATGATGAATTTCTGATTTTGCAAGCCATATAGCTTGTATCCTTTGTATCCTTGAGGATACCCCATGAAGACACACGGACTGGCTCTTGGACTAAATTTGTTTCTGGTTGACATAATGGTGGATGCATGACTAAGACATCCAAACACCTTGATGAGAGAGTAATCAGATTCCTTGTCAAATAATACTTCAAATGGGGATTTTCCATCTAAGTTTGGAGTAGGAGTCCGATTAATCAAGTAGGTGGCAGCAGAAACACATTCACCCTAGAAGTGAATTGGAATGGACGCTTAAAATCGGAGAGCTCTAGCCACATTCAAGAGGTGTTGGTGTTTCCTCTCTACTACAACATTTTGCTGAGGCCTGTAAGGACAAGAAAAGTGGTGCACAGTACCAATGCTCTGCAAAAAATAAGTTACCAAGAATTCTCTAGCATTATCAGTTCTAATGACCTTGATTACTTTGCCAAATTGAGTTTTTGCATATTTAAAAAAACTTTTGATTAAGTGTGTTGCATCAGATTTGTTTTTCATCAAATGTATCCAAGTAAATTTTGAATGGTCATCTACAATGGTTAGAAAGTATTGGTAGCCATCATGAGTGATCTTGGAAAAGGGTCCCCAAGTATCACAATGAATTAGATCAAAACTCTGGGATGATACATTTTGTTGAGAGGGAAAAGCTAATCGTTTTTGTTTAGCTAAAGGGCAAACACTGCAATATTCTGAATTAAATTTTGCATTGACAGGAAAAGGAACTTTATTGCTGAGTAAATGAAGAATAGAATCAGACAAATGGCCCATTCTGTTGTGCCAAAGTTTAGCTAAATCCGATTGTCATACCCCAAATTTTGACCACTAAGATGTCCCATCATTGTGTCAATCATCATCACAATATGGATGAACCATCATGCCTCATCAAATGCCTCAAGGGTTGTTAAGCATTCACTACAATCAAAATTAGGGTTTTAAGCCCTCTCAGAGCCTTAGACAAAGGATCAGTCAAGGAATGACTTGATCTTCAACTTGTCTAACCTCTCAAACATACACAAAGGATAAAAAAGGACTCCCACTTCAAGGATTAAGCACAAGGCTGCTCCCTTCTAGGTGGATCAAGCCTCAAGATCTCTAATGTCACCAAATTAGGGTTTTGGTCGACCAGGGCCTCCAGATGGAAAATTTCATCTGGGCACAAGCCAATGATCCAAAACATGACCTAATATACTCCATGGAACCTCATGGAACCAATCATCAAGTCAATTTTGCCTTAGGGGATGCATTTATCAAAAATCAGGAATTAGGATTTCTTGACCTAATTCACCCCTAAGTTGACTTTTGGGACAAATCATGAACCAAGACCTCAAGAGAGGGTTTGAGGGTCTCTAATGAGCTATATTGATCCATTTGGAACAATGGATTAATCTAAGAAGCTTGAGCAACAAGTCTCAATTTCATCTGCACCACAATTAGGGTTTTAAGGGAAAAGTCAACTGTAACTTTGACTATTGACCAGGACATGCTCCCAAGCCCTAAGACATGATTCCATATGCCCTATGACACCCATGGAACATGTCCATCAAGTTTGATTTAGGTCAAGGACATGATTTCATGAAGAATGGCACAGTTTGGAATTCATCTGATAAAAAGTCAACTGTGCACAAAAGTCAACTTTGACTTTTTGAGATTTTTCACCAAAATGGATTTTTAACCCTAAAATGATGTTAATGTATGATTTGAATCATCATTCATCAAGAAAAATCAAGAAAAGTTGGATAACTTGTAAAAGGGGTAACCATAAAAACTTAGAAAATTTTCTAAGTTAAAAATAAAGTGACAAGGGTACCAACTTTGGAGGATCATAACTCCTAAACCACAAAGCCATTTTTTCTCATCCAAAGATGTATTTGTAGCCCTCATTACCCTCTACAAAAACTTCAACTAGACCTAAGTCCAATTCATTAAGGATTTTGAGTTATGGAGTGATCAAAGTGGCTGAAAAGTGAAAATATCACTTTTTCCAACACTTAGTGAAAATTTCACTAAGTCCAAATCTGTCTTCACTTTTTGCCAAATGTAGGGGGATTTTTCACTTGGATTCAAAAGAGATCAAAACCAAACATGTTCAAACATTTGTTGTATCATGTAAAGGCTTTCCAAAATGGTCAAGAGCATTACCAAATTCAACTTACACCATGAGATATGACATTGGCAAGTTGCCTTGCTGAAATCTGTCAAGGCAAGGCAGAATTTGCAATTTTTCTCGATTTGCCAAAATCAGCCAAATTCAAATGCTCCTATCCACTTGGACACATCTGAGGATTGAATCTAAAGGGGACAATCACTGAGCCAAGCCTCCAAAGTCCATGGAACAAGAAATAGCATGTTGAACCTAGAATGGCCAAAATAGGGACAAGACTCCAAATTTGGATTGAAGCATTCAATGGAAGCATCAAGGTGGCATGGACTGAGCCATTCTCATCTGAAATCAGTCAAGACTTATCCAAGACCAAGGGAACCACAACCCTGTGCCCTAACCTCTAGTCAATGGCTAGAGGAGACTTGCATTTCCATTGGCCAACATTGAACAAACACCTGCTGTAGTTGCCATTCACTGTGGATCCCAAAACAAACTTGCTCTACTATAAATAGAGCTCAATTGTGTTCAGTTTGAGTACACCAAAGCCATCAAACAGATGCTTTCCTCAAAATCTCTTCTTTCACCTCAAACGTGCCTTCCAAAGCAAGTAATTCTGAGTTTTTGAGCTAGAGAGCAATTCCACCCAAACTAATCACACACACACCTCATATATATCATATGTAAGTTGTGCAAACCATCAAAAGTGACATGTAATCACAACATCACAAAGTCACCTCTCAAAACCTCAAAATAACACTTTTTTGCATTTTTCAAGCCATGTCTTGATTCAGTCACTTTCCAAACCAGATAAAACCACAAACACACTCCAAATATTATCCTTGAACTGTCCCAAATGGTTCCCACCATCTGGAACACCATTTGAGGGAGTTGCTATTTTGGTCACTTTTAACCCCTTTTGCAAGAAAGGGACAGTTTGTGTTTTTGCAGGTACCAGCTGATTCCAATCATCCTAAAAGCATCCAAGGGATCATTTGAGGTGGTTCAAAGCATAAAATCATATCTGGAGCAAGAGGGTTGGCAGATTGCAGAGAAACCTCCAAAATCTCAAAGAAGGGTAAGCCTCTCAACTTGCACTCACCAAAACATGTGTGCATTTGAAGTCCATTGATCATAAACATCTCATACATGTCATATATGTTGTGTTTGAGCTAATTCACCATGTAATCCATGCTTGTACCAAGTTGTAGCATAGAAAATGCATTTATAGGTCATTTTCAAAACCACTATCGGGTTTTGAGGAGGGAGTGTGATCTGAAAAAACTACCACCACCATTGGATTCCTTATGAAATTCTGGCCCAGATGCATATAAATTTTGTCTCAAACCATTAAGAATTGAGAAAGTTATGACCTTCACGTTTTTGAGCCAAAACTTGCCTTGGGCAAGCCAAAACCAAGGCATGACTTGTGTATTTGTTGGTTTGTTTCAAACAATGGATGTATCACCACCCCAGTGGTAAGGTGCGCGCCTTGTATGCTTGAGGTCGTGGGTTCAAACCCCATCCATGCCATTTTGTGATTTTTTCACATTTTGCTATTTTTCCAACTATTTTCATGTTTTGTTAATTATTTGGAAAATTAATAACTCTTTCAATTTTAATTATTTTTGATTGGTTCTTTTTGCAAAAAATCACAAAAATGTTGAAATATTTTATTCCACAAAAAATTGAGTTTTTATTATTTATTTAATATAATTAGTATTTTTGTGAATAAATTCATTTTTATTTGTTTTTAAGCATTTTAAAATGAATATTCATCTTGAAAAATCAAGACCAAATGAGTTTTAATATCTCTTGTGATTTATACCTCATTTTTCAAACCTTAAACAAAAATCACAAGTGATTTATTCAAACCTATTTGGTATTTTTCATTGATTTTCTTTAAATATTTATTTTTAAAGAATAAAATTAGGGTTTCTTTGATTTTCACTCAAAACAAATCATTGTCAAACACTCATGGGCCTCTAATAGAGTGTAAGACCCAATCCTTTTTTTGACCAAACCATTTTTGGGCCTCAGTGTATTGTATAAGTCACGATACCGTTAAAAACAAACAGCGCGATCGTCGCCTTTTGAAAAACAACCTTCTGGGCCTCTCCTCGAGCTATAAGACCCATTCAAAATTTTTTGGGCCTCTAATAGAGTGTAAGAACCAATCCCCTTTTAACCAAACCATTTTTGGGCCTCAGATATTGTATAAGCCCCTCTGCGTTAAAAGAAAACCTCGGCGCAATCGCCATTTTTAACGGAAAAATCATCTGGGCCTACCCTCGTGTTATAAGCCCCACTCTTTTTCTTTAAACCTTTTGGGCCTCTTGAGAGAGTGTAAGACCCATCCCTTTGTACAGAAAACCATTTTGGACCACAGTCACTTGTATAAGTACCCCTGTACAAATTCAAACAGTGCGCTCACTGATAAAACCCTGGGCCTCTCCTTGAGCTGTAAGCCCCAAATCTTTAATTTTCAAAGCACTTTCTCCTTTGATTTTGAATATACTGTTGTTTTCAATCTTTCTTTGTTGAACAACTAATCAAACAACATGGAAGCTCTACAACCGAGTAAGTGGTTATTGCTTTCATTTACTGCTTTCATATACATATAACTGTATTGTGGGGCTGTTTCACTGTAAGTCTTCTTTCATAAACTCATATCAACTGTGTAATAATAGTATAGATATTTCGAGTTTCCCCGGCAACTACGTCTAGAACTAAGTGACGCCGTTTCGTTTATTCATAGAAATAGACAACTAGATCCCCATAGGATTACCAGACACAGTCTTCCCTCCTCTTGGGGTTAAACAATATGGAGATATGAAAGACAACATTCTCTGTGAACCCTTTCATAGACTGTCACTCGTAGAAGTTGTCAAAGAAACTATATTCCTTAGAGATAATCTTTTCTCCGTGAATGGCATCTCTTGAGTTTCTTCCAAATTCTCGAACTTTCCTGACTTTGATCTATTCTCGGTGAATAGCATTGCCTTGAATTTCTCGGGGTTTGGGGACCCACAGGCTTCTTAAAAGCAATTGTCAAGAAACTCTACTCCCCAAAGATGATCTTTTCTCCGTGAATGGCATTTCTTGAGTTTCTTCCAAATTCTCGAACTTTCCTGACTTGATCTATTCCTTGTGAATAGCTTGCCTTGAATTTCTCGGGGTTTGGGGACCCATCGGCTTCTTAAAAGCAATCGGCCTCCTCTTGGGCATCGTACAAGGACCCACAGGCTTCCTAAAAGCAACCTCGCCTCCTCTTGGGCTTAGTACAAGGACCCTACGGCTTCTTAGAAGTATTCACAGCCTCCTCTTAGGCTTCATATAATGATCTCTTCCTCCGGGAATGATAGCCTCCTCTTAGGCTTCGTACAAGGACCGATCGACTTCTTAAAAGTTTCCAGCCTCCTCTTGGGCTTCGTACAAATTGCCCCGACGACCTCCTAGAGGTATAGGAACAGAACTTAGTCATCTGCATAGAACAGTCCTTTCATAGAGTCTACTACTGTTTCTCAAAGCATAGTACAAAAGATAAAACTCTAGACTTGGACAGTCTAATATCCTTGAGTCTCAAAGACATTCTCAAGTGACCCCTTCGTTAAATAGGAAGGAAACCCGTAGACTTGGACAGTCTCAATACCCTTCGGATTTCCCGCTTCCTTAAAGAACAGGAATAACCCGGATCCTTGAATCAAATCCTTGAGTACAGTATTGCTCATATAAGAACTATTTTTCTCTTAAAAATCAGTATACTGGACCTGTCACTTAACTGAAACAGTTACCATAGCCTCCTCTTAGGCTTTGTATAATGATCCTTCTCTAGTGAAGTTATCCTCCTCTTGGGCTTTATACAATGATCCTCCCCAGTAGAGTCAAACCCCTTTTAGCCTCTCTCTCTCGGGCTTTGTACGAGACACATATTAGCCTCCTCTTAGGCTTTATATAAGAAAACCACTGGTTAATCCAATTAACCTTTTAGCATCAAAGCTGTGCCTCGTTCCCAGTACACAAACATCAACAACTCCTTCCCCTTTCATCTAATCGTTGTAAGCGGCAAGCCTCTAGACCATCTACCTCCATGCCAATGTCCCCCTTTTAGCATGAGAAATTCCTAAGGAAAGAAGGCATTACTCTACACTGAGTTAAAGTTTTCTCCTTCAGGTTGAAATCCCCTAAAAAGGAAATTATGGCATTGCCGGATTCACAAATCCCGGTTAAAGTAATTCTCCTTTATAAAACAGTTGTGACATACAACCCTCTATTTAGAGATGACAAATTCTCTCTAAAGTTGAGACCTTTTGGCTTCATATCTTGGGCTTTGAACAAGATACAAATAAACCCTTCAGCTTCACATCTTGGGCTTTGAACAAGATACAAACCACCTTTCGCTTCACGTCTTGGGCTTTGAACAAGATACCAAAACAACCATTTCCTCCCATAGAATAGGAGGAACTACAAACGCTCTAATTTCCCTGTTTCGGTAAACGGGAATACGTAGGCATAAGATTGAAAGAAAAATCTTAGCGAGCACACTAAACAAAAACCCAAAACCCCATACTCTCATGTATCTCTCAAAAGCACCAGTCCTAATATCCTAATCCTTGTTCCCCGCCAGAAACCTTCTGTCTAAATCCAAAAAAAGAAAGAAAACCGTATTGGCGAAAATACAAATAACCAATACAAAGGCCCCCCACATCGATAGCATCCGTAACCTAACAGACCGCTGTTTAAACTCAGTATGCAAAGCAGGGTTAATTGGAGACATCTATTTCCCTTCCTTCATAAGCTTTAATAGGATAAAAATGAATCAACCTGTAGTTTAAGCTCAACCGCAGAGAGCGACCAGCGCTTAAGAACCGCGCCCAAAATCGCTCGCTACACCGATGTACTACCAACATTGTTACAAACAATGGAATTTAAATCAACAACAGAAACAAAATTATTGATGGTTACCCTGGGTGAGCCAAGTGAACCAGAAACATAAATGGATGCACTATTAGATGTGGAAGAGCAGTCAGTGAATGGAAACAGACCATTGATGAGATCACATCTTCCAATCACCTTCCGGTGTGTGCGATCTTGTATGAGACAACAATTTTCAATGAAAAAAATATCAAATTTCTGGGTGTATAACAAAGCACCAACTGAAATTAAGTTGACATTGAAAGTTGGAATGTGCAAAACATTTGTGATTGTAAAAAAAGGGCTCAGGGAAACACTGCCTATACCACATACTTTAATTCTTTGCTTATTTGGTAGAGTGACATGGGTGTTATGTAGCACAATATAATTTGTGAACTTAGTTATGTCATTACATATGTGGGCAGAGGCACCAAAATCAACCAACCAAAGATAAAATGCAGATTTAGGCAACGATTCAAGAATAGAAAAACTGATGCCAAGACAGAATTCACCTGATTTTTCACATGTAGTGACTGCAACATCAGCCATTTGAGCTTGAATGTATGTCATCATTTGCTGATATTGTGCTGCAGAAGGAGTACTGGTGGAAGATTCTATCACATGATTTGCAGAAGCCTTGAACTTCTTATGGCCGGGAGGATAACCGTGAAGCTTGAAGCACTTATCCTTGAGGTGACGAAGAATACCACAATGTGCACACAAGGGACGATCCTACTTGGGAGCAGGTTTGGATTGAGCAGGAGCAGAGGTTTGAACAGCATAAGCAAGTTGAGGAGTGTTAACCATATGAATGGCTCCAATTTCCCTTTGTTTCTCTTCTTGAAGAACAAGAGCAAAAACTTCAGCAATAGATGTGTTGTACCCTAAAATTTGTCTGCCCTATTTTCTAACATTTAAATTATTTTTTAACTTTGATTTTATAAGTTTTTTTTGGTTCACTTTTTACTAACATTTAAACTGTAAGTTTTACTCAAAAAATATGTAACAGTTTACTTTAAATTGTTTAAATAACAAATAGTTGTTTGACCTTCATATGCTTTCAAGTGCATTTTTATTTCAAATAAACAAGATAGCACAATTGGTAAAGAGTAAAAGCTTGCAAGCATAAGGTCACGGGTTCGAATCCCATTATCTGACTTTTTTTTTCATTTTTTTGTTACTAACTTTATTTCCATTCTAAAATCACAAAATTGTATTTTTTTATTATTTAATTTTAATTTTCGTTTTTATTTTAAGGCATTTTTAAAAAATAATTATTTATTTGATTTTATGCACTTTTTACCAAAAAGGAGTGCAAAAATCATAATAGATACAAAAAATATTTCATTTCTTGTGTACTCATTTCCTATTGGTCAGTTTATGTCATTGGTCTACTTGGTGACCAAGTAAAAATCAGATACTATATGATTTTATTCAGATGTTATTCAATATGAATTAAGACTGATTTTATTTTCCTTTTTATACTTTTTAACCTAATTTTCTAGATCTATAAATACATGTTGTTTTACACGTAACAAAGGACCAAAAGAAAAACAACGGCTCATGTGATACTTATACGATACAACCGATACCGAAATTTGCACTCAGTACTGTTTGTGGATAAAAGATTTGTTCACTTTTTCTAGTTTTTTCTTTTGGTTCAAATTCCATCGTCGTACCGTCACATATATTACTAACAGGTATATATATTAGTTTGCTATTGATACAGTCTGGTTTTGCATAGTACGTTCCTGTTAAGTGGTTTTCATTTGAAATATAATATCTAAAACTTGTTTTATGCTGTTCTCACGTACATATACATATAAATTGTTTTATTTTAGTAATCGCACGATAACTTGTTTTTCAATAAAATTAAAAGATATAATTTATTTTATTTTAATAATCATGAGATACAACTTGTTTTTTTAATAATCATAAAACGTACCCTTTTTTTTTTCATAATATATAACATTTCTTTTTTTAAAATCCTTTTTTGTTTTAATACATATTTTTTTTAATATTGTTTATTTATTTATTTATCTATTCTTTTTTTTTGGATTGAACCGTGTCGATACGCTATTTACATGTAGATGTGTATAGTGCGTGACATTTGTGTCGGTTCGATCCGGTTGCGATGAGCGCATTTTTGCGTTAGCAACATTGTCGATTTTTTTTAACCCGTTAAATTTACTTTTTCTTTGCATTTTCTATTTTATAAATTTAGATCTGCACGATTTAGATCTATTGCGATGATCACGTTAAGTGTAGCAAGCTATTGATTAATTTTTACCGGTTTATTAGCAATTTTTTTATTTTACTCTTTTAAATTGGTTATCATTGCGTTTCGATTTTGTGCACGCGTCCGATGGTTTGGTCTAACGGTAATCCATTTGTTTTACACCAACCAATTCGTGTTTCGATTTGCAACTTTGTGTCTTAATTTGATTTTTATTATGTAGTGGTTTATTGATCCGATTTGCGATGATCGCTTACGCGGTAGCAATTTGCCTTCTTTCTTCAATTTACGTTAATTTTGATCCAACATTGTTATTATTAGATCCGATCTAATCTCTTGCGGTAACCTTTGCACGTCTTCGCATACGCGACTTTGGTTCGCATCCTTGCGTCATGATTATAATCCGTGCACTTCTCTTCTTTGCGTTTCTCTTTTAATAATTAGATCGGTACAATTTGGATCCATGTTGCGATGATCGCACCATTTGCGTTAGCGATGTTCTTTTATTAATTCTCGAATAATTTTGATTTCATTTTTTAATTTTTTATGTTAATTTTGTTTCAATTTTAATCTTAATCTTGTTTGAATTTAGATTTAAATATTGTTATTCTTTTTTATTATTAATCTGGTTATTAAGTTTGGATTAAAACTTTTGTTAATTACTGTTGAATTATCGCGTGTTTGAATTGTATATTTATCGCTCATTTTATCCCCATTGGCAAAATATATCCCAATTCCCATGATGTGTAAAATAATTTTGTTGCTTTCCTTTATTTCGCTCATATCTTGCTACAATATTAAAACCTCTTTTTTTTCAAAAATATCAAACAATTCTCGATTCAATAATCGAGCCCTTTTTTTTAAACCCTGTAAGTCGACTGCTTTTTAGCATCGCCATCGACCTAATGCACACACATGCACCTCTAGGGTAACCTCTCTTCGTTTGCCTTACGAAATAATGGTCATGTCCCTCGAACGTAGGGATACTTTAGCAAAAGACGCTTACGAATAATATCATCATAGTCCCTTCGATATAAAGATCATAGTCCCTCGACGACCCTTCGAGTTGCCTACAAAAAATGATCTTGTCCCTCGATGACCCTACGGAAAAATGATGATAGTCCCTTCAAATTGCTAAGGTATCCTTACATGTTGCCTTCTATGACCATTCGATGACCCTTCGACGTCCCTTCACATCCAATAGATAGGACTACCTACCCACTAATGGTATGGATAGTACTATCTCTCAAGGAAGAGGACGAGTACAAGAAAGACCTTATAAATTAAGGGTAAGTAACTTTTAAATGCTTGCTCACAACTAAAAAAAAAAAATACTTTTCACACCTCACACTTTCAAAAATATTTTCAAAAACAAACACTTTGTATACATTCTTACACGAATTATTACAAAGTCAACTTTTACAAAATATTTTCTAAACACACACCACATTTCAAAAAAAGCAAGTTAAAGTGAGCAAGCAATTAAGAGCCCGTAGATAACTACGGATGAAAAGGGGTGCTAACACCTTCCCTTTTCATAACTTACCCCCCGAACTCAAAATCTTTTCAAAAAGGTCTTTCCTGTTCTTTTCACCTTTCCTAAATAAATTGGATAAAAGAAAAGTCGGTGGCGACTCTTGCTAACCGCAACATGTTTTGCGAAAACAAAATTAAAAAGTCAGTTCTCCACCGTATCACAGAACTGGCGACTCTGCTGGGGAAATACTTAAAAGAGGGTTTACCTTAGGGTTTAGATCACTTTAACTGCTTTAATTATCTGTTTTGTGTGCTTTACTTTTAAGGGTTTTGTCTTGGGGGGTATTACTTGGGTAAATGATCCTACACCCAGATCTAGGAACTTAGGTAAGTGGCAAGAGACCAAGGAGATTGTACGGCATGTACCGCTACGGTTGATATGGTAGCCAACGTTAGTGTAACACTTTGGTTTGTACTGATGTTCCTCGAGGCTTGGATTGGGGATAACATTAGGCTGCCGCGTGGTGTCATTAAGCACTATTTTGCCCTTAGAACCCTAGTTGAACTTAGCCTTGGCCATTACAAGCTAGTGAGATAGCCGGTTTGGCATGTTCCAAAGTTGGTTGATACTCGAGACTACGCTCATTGAGATTGGACTTTCGGGATGTTTTGGTCGGCCGCTCGAGTGTCGCACCAAAATAAAGCCTGCGAGAAAGATCCGTGATTTGAGATTCCTAGAACCCAGTTACTATTTTAGGACAGGTTGAACCAACTAAACCTTGGTATGGGAAGGGTACTTACCTTTGGACTTCATGCAAGCCTTTAAACCTAAGGCTACTTGTGTGACTTGTTTGTATTCACTATCTAACAACTTGAATTCCTTGCAGGATTTGTTTGTACTCTAACAACTTGAACTCTTTGCGAGACTTACTTGTCCTCATGCTTTTACTCATTGCAAATGCATTTACATACATATCATAACAGGTTTCCACAATGTGTTTCTCATCTCCTCACTGTTTATTTCAGCAGAAAATGGCATTAGAACAAGTTGTCAAGGATCTCCAGACTCAGAACACCCAATTCCAAGAGATGATCCCGAGCCTATTCAAGGGGCAAGAAGAGTTGAAAGCCCTCCTCACTAAGGACATGAAAAAGAAAAATCCTGAAGACAACAAGGATGATCAATTGGAACAACTGCAAGCTGAGATGGCAGAGATGAGAATTCAGATGTATGGTCAGATGGCTCTTATCCAAAACTTAGCTCGGGGGCAAGAAGAGCTGAGAGTCCTCGTCAATAAACTTCAAGACAACAGAGTCGGAGATCAGATCATCAGTCGGCCTCCAAGGAAACAAGCTGACTTGGTTGAGAAAAAGATGAGGATAAAAGAAGGAAAAAGACAGGTTACTACTGATAGTATTTCAATTGAAGGAAGAAGGCCTTATAGGGTTGTCGCACCACCAGTTCAACAACAGAAAGATCAGCGTAGGCAGCATGGTGGTCAACGTACTTGGAAATCCAAACCTAAATGACCATTTACCCCATTGCACATACCGTTGTCTCAGGCTTTGCAACAATTGCTCAATCAGAACTTGATAACTCTGTTGCCTTCATACTCAGCTCCAGCCAACCCTGCTTCTGGTTACAAACCTAACGCAAGATGTGCTTATCATTAGAATAGTCCTGGTCATGATACTGAAGACTGTGGTCCATTGAAATATAGGATCCAAGACCTGATTAACAAAGGAGTCCTCGAGTTCACACCAGATGGTCAAATTGAGTTCTTCTATCGCCCATCTAATATCGAAGCTGCAAGACACATCGTCTGAAGTGACAGGATCAGGAAGGGAAGCTTTGAAATCATTTGAATTTTCATTTGTAATTTCTTTTGTTGGCTTAAGCACTTACTATTATGTCAAACTTTGGTTTTTTCACATTAATGCATTGCGTATGTTCGTCTTGAATTTATCCATTCGTTTCACTATATTTAAACTATGCTTCTTACTTCTCTTTTGTGATATTTAACTCTCGTTAAAGCTGTAAGCCTTTAGAGGGTGGATGACGAAAACGATACCATAATTTCATGCGGAATGCTTTTGAACAGACTATGCTGATGATGTACAGGCATTTGTTTCAAATCCTAAACAGTGCAGTTATAAGGAAGTTAATCCCTAGTCAACCCCTTTGAGCCTAAGAAGTAGGAGTTTTCCTTCTCATGCAATTTAAAACCCTTAATCATAACCTGGGGCAGGGTAGTTCCTCAGTTAACTCAATTATGCCAGTTGATCTTTTGTACACAATTAGTGATGGTTCCCTGTAATCATTAAGTCAGGCAGTCAATATCTATCAAAAGAAAAGCCCACTAAGTCAAAACCTATGAAGGAGACTTAGTAAAAATTGAGACATCCCGCTGACTGTGATCTCAAAATAAACAGTTCAGGCAAAAGTTAGGGATAACAAAGTCAAAAAGAGGTCACTACAAACCCTCAAAAGAAAAATGTTACAAAAAATAATGACTGCCTTTTCAAATAAACTTCCGGTTTTTGAACCATCACCAAACTTCAGTGTTAAAATTCCAAAATCTCAAGGAATCTGAATGCATAGTTAACTGAGTATAGGACTGAAGAACATTACGGAGAATGGGTTAGGTACAAATAAACTTTGAGCCTTTATTCTTTGTTTCTTAAACCGTGAACCAGGCCACGTTACAACCCTTTAAAAGTCCTAGCTGAAACATGGTTAGTTCGAAGGCATACTGTTACCAAAAGGTATCCTAACTCCTTTAGGGCTTATTATAAATCTTGAGTTGACATTACAGTTTTTACAAACATGGTTTTGCTAAATAATTCTTTTTCAAAACTTCAAGACAGACATAAGCGTTGCATTTTGAATATCATTGTTTGCATATAACTAAGTGTTTGACAGTAGAGAAGTTCACATGATGAACATTCAATGAACAAAAGTCCTCCTGACAGACAAAGTTGCTTCAGAGGTGCATCGAAAAGCAGAAATATTTCCTGCGCTGACTCAGTTGGTTAAAAGCCAATGTATACAAGGGGCATGGTCACTATCTTCCAATCAAGGGGCATATTATTATGGGGCATCCCGATTATTTCTCTTGAGGCAGCTCTTTTCAAATACTTCCATTCGGGGGCAAATCATCCTCCGCTAGGGGCAACGCTTTCTTTTCAAATCTGATCAGATCAAGTTCAGTTGCAAGCTCCTCAACCATTAACCAGGGAATACACGATCCACCGCAGTCTGGAAGCACATTCCCTCTTGTTACATGGCATTGACCCCGAGTTTCAGTAAGACCTATTGTGGGAGTTACTTGTCTGTGCCAATAGTATCAGATGGTGTCAGTATCATGTCTTCAGATCCAATCATGATAATTCCTAGAAATTGTTTAGGGAAGTCGAGACTATCGAAAGTTCTAAATACAGGTGATCTCGGGGGCAAACAAACTTGAAATTCTGGTATCAGACGTGTGATGTTAAGGTGTGATGTCACAACAACACACTCTGCATAATGGACAGCAATAACAGTAAAATAACACCAAGAATTGTTGACCCAGTTCGGTTACAACCAACCTACTCTGGGGGCTACCAAGCCAGGGATGGAATTCACTACTTGTAGATATAATTTACAGACTCAACAACCCGTTGACAATCTCCTAAACTTATACTCTACTCATGACTTCCTACCTAAGAAACCACTTAGGTATGAGAACACCACTCAATCCCTTACAAACACTCAAAGAGACCACTTTGAGTAACCTTGATCTTACTTCACAGCTTCGATCAAGCAACCACTCTCTATTGCTTCACAGCTTCTAGAGAGGACAGAATACGACACAACAATTCACCCTAGAATTCTGGTTACACAACTCGTACAAAATACCCAAGACACTCAGCCTCTGTGACGCCCCCAATCTATACCCCCAAATAAACATGCATTTAAAGCAATAAAAGAAAATTTGAAATTTGATCAGAGTATATTTAAAAACATGGCATAGACGGGGAAATCACATCAATGCGAACCCAAACAGTTCATACAACACCTGCCCATAAAAATGTAGCATACATACAAAGGAAACTTCGTTCCTTACACCCACATTTCAGAAATTAGAATTAAAGCGGAAAATCTAAAATCTGATTAACATACATCATGTAAAGAGTTTGTCATGCATCAAGTTATACATGCACAAGCCAAAATATAATATATACATAATACATAATAATAGCTAACGACCTCCCTAACTACCCGGTGTCACATATCAGAGCCGACCGACAAAAAGGGTGAAGACACAAAGCTTCCCAAACGACCTCCAGCACTCTAATCTGCAATGCCTCATAGAGCATTATAAAACGAGCAGAAGGGTGAGAAAAACAACCATAATACAAATGCATATAATTATATATATCCACATAAAAATACACATATTCAATAATCTCACCACAATTATCACATGCCAACACATAAGGCACATACAGATTATATTCACATAATCACATATTCACACATCATGCATATGTTTACACACAAACATATCATTCATAAATCAAGGCATTTAACACGAATGCACATCAATTCACAAATGCTATCACAACTCAATCACACAATGTCTCCATCCCCAACTGCATATTAATCATGCCCAATACATTTATCACAAATGCATATCATAATGTCTCACACATACTCACCAATCATGATTTTTCACATATAACCAATGCAATCATAATTCATGCAGATGCAAAGAGACCGACACAATGACTCTCTATGCAAATGCAAATGCGGGTACCGACTCCAAGATTTCACATCTCATCACTAGTTCACTCAGGAACTCTGCTGGAACCATCGCTCGTTACATCAGTGTAACTCCCCGTCGGGCCTACGATGTTCACCCGTCGCTTTAGGTCCTCTTAATATAAGGCGCACGACGTTTATGGATTGCTTTAGGTCCTCTCGCATAAGGCGCACAACCCGATCACTTTAGGTCCTCTTTATATAAGGCGCACGATCGTCTATAATCATCGCTTTAGGTCCTCTCAGCATAAGGCGCACGATGTTATAGCGGATCCCCTCTGGAATCAAACCGTCACTCAGGACGTTTCCACAATGCAGATTATGATGCTTTTCATACAATGACTCATGACATTCACATTGTATACATGCACTCATTCATAATCATGCATATATCATCAAATATCACACTTAGCATTTTCTTGCCTTTCGGCCACAATTCCTCACCACACATATCATCACAAGTATTTTCATCACACCATAGCACACAATCCATGCAACGTTCATATTAACAGTACAGTGTACATTACACATCAAATTCACACAATTATAACAGCAAAAGTCGACAAAACGACACTATTCCCGATTTCCGACATAATTTAATCGGCCAACAATTCTCAAAACCATCATCATAATAAAGTACATTTTATAAGCTTTCCAACGATATAGACCACGCTCAAATCGGAAATAGGGTTCGAGAGTTACGAATTTTTAAAGAAAACAAATTAATTGGAAATTCTCCCTACAGCCCGGCGAAACACACCAACCGCCCCGCGAAACGCTCTTCGCCGCTGCTTCGCCCGGCGAAGCACAGGCAACACCAATTCTCCAAAAGGACTCAAAAGAACCAGGGACTTGCACCCTCTGCGCCTCTCAAAACCGCCCGGCGAAAGGACGAACCGCCCGGCGAAACGAGCCCATCGCCCGGCGCTTCACACCAGAAGCAGAATTTCTGCTTCGCTCAACACTGTTCATCACCCCCAAAATCTCCATTTCTTCCCCAAAAACACTACTACCAGCAAAACCATTAATAACAATGATTCACAAACATATAGAGATCATACAACACAAATTATATTGGATTTCGACCGCAAAAACATCGATTCCTAATCATTCTATCGTTTTCGACCTAAAACTCAAAAACCTTGGAAACAAAGAAACATCCGAGCAAACACATACATAATCATACACCATCATACCATAATTGAGTTTCGCACCCTTACCCGATTAATCGTCTCTTAGAACTTGTTCTTGATCCAATCCTAGCTTTTTCCTCTTTTTCTCTCTTTTTTCTCTTCTCCTCTTCTTTTCTTTCTTCTCCTTCCTTTCTCTTACTATTTTTCTTCCTTTTCTATTTCTATCTCTTTTTCTTTCTTTTCTTAACAAAATAATTCAAAATGCCCAAAATACCCTTACACTCAAATATCTCGCAAACGTTCCCAAAATCCGATAAAATATATTCACGACGAAAAATAACATATTTTCACATAAAAGTCAGAAATAAAATAAAATAATAATAAAATAATCAAACGACTCAATAAAATAAAAACACTAAAACTGGGGCGTTACAGCCTCTGCTCTTGTTTTTCTCTCTGTATTTCTGTCACTTTTTCCTTTGGTCTTGTGCGCTTTATATAGCTCCTTGAATTGGTCTTGGACTTGCTACAATATCTCCCAGATTTGTTATTTAAAACTGAATATTTAAAACAGATTTTCTCCTAAAATCTTTTTAAATCTTCAACCTTTTAAATCTCCTACAAATCTGCACCAGATCTCCTATGCAGCAGCAAATATCTATCCCAAGATATTCGCATCCAATGAGACAGCTTGCTCTCCACAATTCCAGCTAATACGCAACCCTAACAACATCACAGCCTGCTGTTGTTAATTCTGCAGATCTGATGTTACAACATCGCCATGTGACATCAGACATCCAACTTCAACAATTAACTGCTTAACACAACCCAGTGTTAAGACTTTAATGTTGCAACATCAGCACCTTGACATCAACATTGAATATACTTTGTTTTACCAAAAATCCAGCCAATCTAGGAACTAACAATCTCCCCCTTTGGCTAATTTTGGCTAAAACAATCTCTGCACTCTGCAACTTCAGAGACTTTAGCAGCGGAATAACTTCAATCATTTTGATCAGCAGCAGTTTGACAATACTCATAGTCTTCATCACTTGATCTGCTGCAGCAACAGCCAATTGGTGCTCCCCTTCAAAAATATGAACCAGCATCACAGCTGTTCAGTAGCTCACAATGTGCAGCACTTCTCTCCCCCTTAATGTCTGCTTGGCTGCACTCTCTTCAAATGCTATGATATCTTCACCCTTAATATCACATTAGCAGCATTTGGCAGTAACATTCTTTGATACTCTAGACTCTCTTGGCTATTGGCTATTTTCCCCCCCTTTTTAGCCACAATTAGGCAAACTTCAGTTAGAAGCCCTATTAACTAGTCAGTACACCCTAGCTCTCATTGTTAGCCTCACAGTTAGCAACCAAGCAAAACAAATCATAGAAGGAAACTAAAAACAAAACTGGTGCATATAACAACACAATATTCAAATTACATAACCAGAACAAAAAAAACTAAAAACAGAAACTACTATCTAAAAACAGCAGATGGAGGTTAGTCTTCTTCTGAACTTGCTTCATCTGCACTATCTTGTCCTTCATCTTCAGAGTCAGCATGATCATCTTGTTCTAAACTTTGGATCATCTTCTCAATCTTTTCTTTTCTAGTCTACTGGTATTAATCACAACATCCAAGTCTTTGCGGGTTGCCTTCAGCTCTGCTAGCAAATCAGCCTTGGAAGTTTTCTTCTTGATACCTTCATTTGATGTTGACACAATATCTGCAACATGGCTTCCCATAAACAATTTCTGATGCAAGGATAATGGAGACTTCCTCTTGCATGCTTTATCTGCACAAGTCAATATTCCTAGTTGTTGACTCAGAATGACTCCACTAATGAGAGAAGGAAATGCTATGGGCATTTTAATAGCATTTGTTGTTGCATGTTTTACAGTCTGATCAAATATGTATGTGCCATAGTCAAACTTTTTCTGTGTACCAACAACATAGATAAGTCTTCCTAATCCCACAGCTAGGTTGGTTTTATGATTCGTGGGCACCCAGTTTGCAGCTCCAATCCTGTGTAGTATAGCATACTTCACACTCAGTTTGCTAGTTGGTAGCTTTTCTTTTAATGGCCATACTCTAACCTGTCCAGCAGTAATTACCTTGCACACTTCATTATCTGTATCCTCCAGTTCTGGATACTCTGCATCCTCTCTTCCTAAGTAGCTGTTGACAATCTTAGGAGAGAACTCAACACATTTTCCTCTGACAAAAACCTTCATATAATCTGGACTGCTCTGGTCAGAGATATTTATAGGAAGATTTACTATGAATTCCTTTACCAGACCATCATAGCACCTTGAAAATCCACACACAATTTTCATTAACCCAGCAGATTTAATTCCTTCCATCACTTCTTTAATCTCCATAGCTTCTTTGCCAATCTCTCTCTCAAGAGCAATTCTCCTTTGGCAAATGAACTTCCACATATAGACATTGCTTGCACGGTGGAAGGAGATGTTATCCACAAGCACATCTAGGACTTTGTCTGCAATCCTTTTTGCAATAGATTTTCTGACATGAGTGATGTTCTGAACATCATCCTCATCATCATGCTCATACTCAGATTGTTCCACAATCTTCCTCTTTCTTGGAGTCACTTCGACCTTGCTCCAAGCTTTAGGTGGCCCAACAACAGTCTTTTTCTTCTTATCATCTGAAGCTTTCTTTGGATAAGATTCACCCTGTTTTTCCTTCCTTGTTCTTAGTCTCTTAGCCAGACCAGGCACTGCTCTTCCAATGACTTCATCATCGGATAAGTCATCAACATTAATCACATCAGTACTCTTTTCTCCTCCAGGAGTAGTCTCATCATCCCTAATAGGCCATGTTCTAACATCCAAGCTGACATCAGTGTCATTAGGATCTTCACCTTCAGCTTCTTGACTCAGGGCCTGTCTTTGAAGATTTTTGTCCTCACCTTGAGAGTCGACTTGTTCAGCAGGCATTTGTCTTAAAGGGACAGAAATCCCTTTCACCCGTATCCCCTTCTCAAGGATTTTGGTGACAAGCTGTTCCAAATGCATGTCTACATCAAACTTCTCCTCAACAGCTTGAGAGGATGATGACCTAGCTTCAGTTTTATTCACCGTGGTTGAGGGTTTAGGGTTACCTGACTCGGGAATAGCAATAGAAATGTGTTCTTCGGAAGAAACCCTAGTTCGTACCTGCTCAGAGTTCTTGGAAGGGAAAGACATCGTTCCTTTGTAACAGACTAGGTTTGGAGAAGAACTTTCTATTCTGTTGAGATTTAGGGAGATGAAACGTTGCGATGAGAATGCTTTGGTAAGTCTTGATGTAGTATCAATATGGTAAGGCACCTGATTTTGAATACTCGTTAAAGACCAATTACTAATTTTCTCCCTCCATAAAGACTTTCCTTTTAAACAGTTCACATCAGGACTCATTAACTCTGAGTGACCTTTCAGCATCCTGATGTCATAGTCTGATGTTATAACATCAACTTGAACATCATTAGTTGAATTTCCTTCAAGAGAAATCCACTGATAGCAGTTATCCTTGGTTCTGGTACCCTTCATAACAATCTGATTATGCTCATCAGAAACCACACACTCATGCTTAGTGTAGTTTACCTTGTACCCTTCATCACACAACTGGCTTATGCTGATCAAATTTGCATTTAAACCACTGACAAACAGAACATTGTCAAGTTCAGGTCTACCATCACCTTGCACCTTCCCAACTCCTGCAACAACACCTATTTCTCCATTGCCAAATATAACCTCATGAGAGGGACAATGACTGACTTCAGCAAACATGGATCTACATCCAGACATGTGTTTGGAACACCCACTGTCAAAATACCATGTTCCTTCTTTAAACTCTCTATCAGCCATGTGAGCCAATAAGCACTTCACCTTCTCCTTAGGTACCCATTGTTTAACAACTTTGGGCCTATACTCTCTCCATCTGTTTTGAGGTTGAGGATATCCATGCAGCTTGTAGCAAGAGTACTGCATATGTCCAAACCTTCCACAATAATAGCATCTCACCCTTTCATCTCTGAATCTTCTGCCATGATGAGATTGCTTAGGCTGCCAGCCATAATGTGGTCTCCTCCTACCATAACTGCCCTGCCATCTATTATGCTGGTATCTTCTCCCATAAGAAGACTGAGAATGCTATTTCTTGGATTGTCTCCCATGATGGTGTGGTTTTCTTCTTCCATGAGGAACAACATTGGTGTATCCATATCCATAACCATACCAGTTGTCCTGATGTTGAGACACCTGATGAGACATGTGCTATTTGAACTGAGCAGCTTGTATGCTCTTGTGGTATTGTGGGGGCATATACTGACTAGCTCCTTGTGGCTGCTTTCTCTTCTGATAAGGACCAGTCTTCTTCTCAATCTTCTTAGGTTGTGAAACATCAGCTTTCTTAGGGGTAGGATCCTGCTTCTTTGGCTGATGTTGAGATGAAAGTTGTGACACTTCCTTCTTTAAACCTGAAGTGCTTTCTTCTGAAGTTCCCTTATCCTCAGCCACATAACCTATCCCCGCTTTGTCTCCAGCAGCTTTTTCTGACTGAAGGATCTTGTCAAGTGTGTCTGTACCACAGCTCAGCATCCTAACAGACTTGGTCATTTGATCAAGGTGAGCTCTAACTAGCACCACTTCATTTTCCAGATCAGTCTTTTCATTCTCTAGCTGAGCAATTTGTTGCTTGTGGCACTTGTTATCTTGACAAATCTCAGCACTTTTTAAACACAACTCTTGATAGGTAGATGCTAACTCCTCATAAGTTACTTCTCCATCACTAGAATCATCATCAGTAACCACAGCTCCTGTTAAAGCTCTCACATGCTTTGCTGACTCGCCTTCACTTTCACTGTCAGAGTCAGACCAGGAAACTGTCATGCCCTTCTTCTGCTTTTTCAAGAAGGTGGGACATTCTTTCTTGACATGTCCATACCCTTCACACTCAAAGCACTGAACTCCTTTATCTTGGGTAGTTTTCTCTTTATCCTTCTTGCTGGTGTCAGAGGTCATGTTCTTGACATTAGGCATGGAGTTATTGTTCATTCTCTTGAATACTTTGGTGAACTGTCTTCCCAACATAACTATGGCCTGAGATAGATCCTCCTGGGATTCAGAAATCTTCCCTTTCTCTTCTTCACCATTTGACACCAGGGCTATACTCTTTGGCTTATTTTCTGGTTCTTCCTCATTCAACCCCAGCTCAAAAGTTTGAAGAGATCCAATGAGCTCATCAACTCTCATTTTGCTGATGTCTTGTGATTCTTCAATGGCAGTAACCTTCATCTTATACTTCTTAGGTAGGGACCTAAGGATCTTCCTCACAAGCTTTTCATCTGACATCTTCTCACCAAGAGCACTGGATGCATTAGCCAGCTCCAGAACATTCATGTGGAAGTCATGAATAGTCTCATCGTCCTTCATCTTCAGGCTTTCAAATTTTGATGTTAAAATCTGAAGTCTCGACATCTTAACTCTAGATGTTCCTTCATGTGTAGCCTGCAAGATATCCCACGCTTCCTTAGCAACTTCACAGGTATTGATTAACCTGAAGATATTCTTATCCACTCCATTGAAGATTGCATTCAGAGCTTTGGAATTTCCAAGGGCAAGCTCATCTTCCTCCTTGGTCCACTCTTCTTCAGGCTTTGGCTTAGAGGTGCCTTCTTTATCATTGCCAACATCATACTTCTCACACATGACAGGAGCTTTCCATTCTTTAATAACAGCCTTCCAAGCCCTACTGTCCAAGGATTTTAAGAAAGTGGTCATCCTTGGCTTCCAATAGTCATAATTGGATCCATCCAAAATAGGGGGTCTGTTGACGAATCCTCCAACTTCTTTGTCCATCTTTACACCAGAAAGTAACTTCCCTAGATCTCACCCAGAGACAGACAGGATGCCTGCTTTGATACCAATTGAAATTCTGGTATCAGACGTGTGATGTTAAGGTGTGATGTCACAATAACACACTCTGCACAATGGACAGCAATAACAGTAAAATAACACCAAGAATTGTTGACCCAGTTCGATTACAACCAACCTACTCTGGGGGCTACCAAGCCAGGGATGGAATTCACTACTTGTAGATATAATTTACAGACTCAACAACCCGTTGACAATCTCCTAAACTTATACTCTACTCATGACTTCCTACCTAAGAAACCACTTAGGTATGAGAACACCACTCAATCCCTTACAAACACTCAAAGAGACCACT
The DNA here is from genome assembly GCA_022829125.1 of Lathyrus tuberosus. Lineage (NCBI taxonomy): Eukaryota > Viridiplantae > Streptophyta > Magnoliopsida > Fabales > Fabaceae > Lathyrus > Lathyrus tuberosus. The sequence continues at coordinate 13,378,460 of JALAZF010000024.1, read as the reverse complement.
TTGAGTAACCTTGATCTTACTTCACAGCTTCGATCAAGCAACCACTCTCTATTGCTTCACAGCTTCTAGAGAGGACAGAATACGACACAACAATTCACCCTAGAATTCTGGTTACACAACTCGTACAAAATATTCAAGACACTCAGCCTCCGCTCTTGTTTTTCTCTCTGTATTTCTGTCACTTTTTCCTTTGGTCTTGTGCGCTTTATATAGCTCCTTGAATTGGTCTTGGACTTGCTACAATATCTCCCAGATTTGTTATTTAAAACTGAATATTTAAAACAGATTTTCTCCTAAAATCTTTTTAAATCTTCAACCTTTTAAATCTCCTACAAATCTGCACCAGATCTCCTATGCAGCAGCAAATATCTATCCCAAGATATTCGCATCCAATGAGACTGCTTGCTCTCCACAATTCCAGCTAATACGCAACCCTAACAACATCACAGCCTGCTGTTGTTAATTCTGCAGATCTGATGTTACAAAATCGCCATGTGACATCAGACATCCAACTTCAGCAATTAACTGCTTAACACAACCCAGTGTTAAGACTTCAATGTTGCAACATCAGCACCTTGACATCAACATTGAATATACTTTGTTTTACCAAAATTCTAGCCAATCCAAGAACTAACAGAACTTTTACGTGCGAAGAGCCATTCGTAATCAAGAAGATATTTTCTGACGACGCTACGAGGATTACTACCATGGACAGCGGAGATTTCTCGCACCCTGTGAACGCGGACATAGTAAAAAAAATACTACGCATGAAAAAGACACGTTAGGTTGACAAGCCTAGGAAAAAATAAGGGCATCCCGGCGAACCAAAAAGGTTCGGGAAAAAAATTAGGGACATATATAAATGAATTGTACACCCGGCAAGTCGAAAACCTGAAAAGGCGGCTTGGGCAAGAAAGGGTATCCTGGTGGACTAAAAACCTAAAAATGCGGTCCAGGCAGAAGTTAGGGATTAAAGCGTACGACTATGTCCCGTTGGATCATCCACTTACGAGTCAGTACCAGTTTTCATTGCCAACTACGTTCAAATAACGTATATCAATCTTATCATTTTCTACCGACAGCAAGTGATGAAATACTTGAAGACATAGGGGCAATAGCAGAGTTGAAGCCCGAAGTGATCTTTTCCACTCGGTTTGCTGTCACAGAATCAGCATTTACTAAAGACTCTTGGAGGTTGGAATCCCCAGCAAGTCCTGTATCCAACAGATCTTAACAGAATCACCCCCACGGAGCCGGTGTCATGGTAATATCCCCATAGAGCAATCTCCATGGAACTATCTCTACAGAGCTATTTTCACAAGCTCGTCCCCAGTAGAGTTTATTCCTCAGCAGCGTTGCTTCCCTAGTGGAGATCATCCTCAACAGAGATATACTCCCCAGCAGAATTAACATACTCTCAAGCAACAGTTGGGATACTTTCCAGCAATTCACTCCCATATCCCCAAAGGATTGCCCAACAAGACAGAGGTTTGATTCTTTCCACAGCACGCTCCAGAGAGTTCCCCAACGGAGTTTATTTCTCCAACATCTCCTTCACGACAGAATTTCTCTCTTCAGTCAGGTCTATTCGAGATTGCGTCCCCTGTAGAGTACATAAAGAAACCTCCCCAACGGACGGCTTGACATGATCATCTTCCCCAATAGATCCCCTAACAGATAAAGGAATTTAATCATTCCCCAACCTATTGCAGATATGTCCTTAACATAGCCTATGGAATTTTGATCCCCATCAGATAATATTCCCTCTTGGAAGTATACAGAATTCAATTCCCGAGCGGAGTTTGCTTCTCCAACACTACAAATTACCCTACAGAGTTCTCTTCTCCAGCAGGATTTCTTCCATGGTTGCTACTCCCAGAAGAGTGGTCACCCATGTCCGAAACTTGGTCAGATAGTGCATCGGAGGATTATCCATCTCTTTTATCCCCAGTCAGGGTACATAAGAATCAAATCCTTCAATAAAAAGCACGACAAACGACCGACTCTCCTGACAGAATACTTCTATCCCCAAGCGGAAGTCAAAGATCCCCAGCGGAATATTCCCAAACGGGAAGTTTGAATTCCCAGTAGAGTCATTCTAAACAGGATCTGGAGATTTATTTTCTCCATCCCCAGCAACAGTCAGGGATTTATTTTTCCCAATCAGACGTTACTATTCAAAGCCACCGCTACCTTCAGCAACATTTCATACCCATACATCATTTACAATACATCATAGCATATGCATACAAAACGCATATAACATTCTCATTTATTTTAAGAGCATCATTACGCAATGCATTACATATATCATGACATTGCATAAAACTAACTTGTTTTTTTCAGGTTAGTTCTCAAGCGGACAAATATTGTCAACAGTTTATCATCCTTCAGACACAATCAGTCGAAGATTCATTCTGATACTCCTTTGGATACAGTCAGGAGTAGACTCATTCCAGTACATCTTCTAGACACAGTTCAGATACAATCAAAACACATATTCATTCTAATACTTATTCCAGTACATCTTTTAGATACAGTCGGTCGAAGACTCATTCTAATACTAATTTTTCAGATACAGTCAGGCGTAGACTCATTCTAATACGACTCTCAGATACAGTCCGGCAAGAACTCATTCTGATCTCCTTATAGATACAGTTAGACACATACTCATTCTAGTATATTCCTTAGATACAGTCAAACCTAGACTCATTCTGATACTCCTACCAGCAGTTACTTTGGATGGCATCTATAAGACCATCTCCATCCTGTCATCTTTCCGAATGACATCTTTAAGCCCATTCAAGTAATACAATCAACCAACAAGCACTACTTCGTGCACCCGTGAGTGCAAATTTTTGGGCACTTAAGTGTTCAATCCTCTTCCACCTTCAGATCACGAATGGCAGACATGCCAATCTAACTCTTCAGGTTTAAGAAGATTGAACAGGGGCAGCTGTTGTACCCCAAAATTTACCTGCCCTATTTTCTAACATTTAAATTATTTTTTAACTTTGATTTTATAAGTTTTTTTTTTGTTCAATTTTTACTAACATTTAAACAATAAGTTTTACTCAAAAAATATGTAACAGTTTACTTTAAATTGTTTAAATAACAAATAGTTGTTTGACCTTCATATGCTTTCAAGTGCATTTTTATTTCGAATAAATAAGATAGCACAATTGGTAAAGAGTAAAAGCTTGCAAGCATAAGGTCACGGGTTCAAATCCCATTATCTGACTTTTTTTTTTCATTTTTTTGTTACTAACTTTATTTCCATTTTAAAATCACAAAATTGTATTTTTTTTATTATTTAATTTTAATTTTCGTTTTTATTTTAAAGCATTTTTAAAAAATAATTATTTATTTGATTTTATGCACTTTTTACCAAAAAGGAGTGCAAAAATCATAATAGATACAAAAAATATTTCCTTTCTTGTGTACTCATTTCCTATTGGTCAGTTTATGTCATTGGTCTACTTGGTGACCAAGTAAAAATCAGATACTATATGATTTTATTCAGATGTTATTCAATATGAATTAAGACTGATTTTATTTTCCTTTTTATACTTTTTAACCTAATTTTCTAGATCTATAAATACATGTTGTTTTACACGTAACAAAGGACCAAAAAAAAAACAATGGCTCATGTGATACTAATACGATACAGCCGATACCGAAATTTGCACTCAGTACTGTTTGTGTATAAAAGATTTGTTCACTTTTTCTAGTTTTTTCTTTTTGTTCAAATTCCATCGTCGTACCGTCACATATATTACTAACAGGTATATATATTAGTTTGCTATTGATACAGTCTGGTTTTGCATAGCACGTTTCTGTTAAGTGGTTTTGATTTGAAATATAATATCTAAAACTTGTTTTATGCTGTTCTCACATACATATACATATAAATTGTTTTATTTTAGTAATCGCAAGATAACTTGTTTTTCAATAAAATTATAAGATATAATTTATTTTATTTTAATAATCATGAGATACAACTTGTTTTTTTAATAATCATAAAACGTACCGTTTTTTTTCATAATATATAACATTTCTTTTTTTATAATCCTTTTTTGTTTTAATACATATTGTTTTTAATATTGTTTATTTATTTATTTATCTATTCTTTTTTTTTTGGATTGAACTGTGTCGATACGCTATTTACATGTAGACGTGTATAGTGCGTGACATTTGTGTCGGTTCGATCCGATTGCGATGAGCGCATTTTTGCGTTAGCAACATTGTCGATTTTTTTTAACCCGTTAAATTTACTTTTTCTTTGCATTTTCTATTTTATAAATTTAGATCTGCACGATTTAGATCTATTGCGATGATCACGTTAAGTGTAGCAAGCTATTGATTAATTTTTACCGGTTTATTAGCGATTTTTTTTATTTTACTCTTTAAAATTGGTTATCATTGCGTTTCGATTTTGTGCACACGTCCGATGGTTTGGTCTAGCGGTAATCCGTTTGTTTTACACCAACCAATTCGTGTTTTGATTTGCAACTTTGTGTCTTAATTTGATTTTTATTATGTAGTGGTTTATTGATCTGATTTGCGATGACCGTTTACGCGGTAGCAATTTACCTTCTTTCTTCAATTTGCGTTAATTTTGATCCAACATTGTTATTATTAGATCCGATCTAATCTCTTGCGGTAACCTTTGCACGTCTTCGCATACGCGACTTTGGTTCGCATCCTTGCGTCATGATTATAATCCGTGCACTTCTCTTCTTTGCGTTTCTCTTTTAATAATTAGATCGGTACAATTCGGATCCATGTTGCGATGATCGCACCTTTTGCGTTAGCGATGTTCTTTTATTAATTCTCGAATAATTTTGATTTCATTTTTTAATTTTTGATGTTAATTTTGTTTCAATTTTAATCTTAATCTTGTTTGAATTTAGATTTAAATATTGTTATTCTTTTTTATTATTAATCTGGTTATTAAGTTTGGATTAAAACTTTTGCTAATTACTGTTGAATTATCGCGTGTTTGAATTGTATATTTATCGCTCATTTTATCCCCATTGGCAAAATGTATCTCAATTCCCATGATGTGTAAAATAATTTTGTTGTTTTCCTTTATTTCGCTCATATCTTGCTACAATATTAAAACCTATTTTTTTCAAAAATATCAAACAATTCTCGATTCAATAATCGAGCCCTTTTTTTTAAACCCTGTAAGTCGACTGCTTTTTAGCATCGTCATTGACCTAATACACACACATGCACCTCTAGGGCAACCTCTCTTCGTTTGCCTTACGAAATAATGGTCATGTCCCTCGAACGTAGGGATACTTTAGCAAAAGACGCTTACGAATAATATCATCATAGTCCCTTCGATATAAAGATCATAGTCCCTCGACGACCCTTCGAGTTGCCTACAAAAAATGATCTTGTCCCTCGATGACCCTACGGAAAAATGATGATAGTCCCTTCGAATTGCTAAGGTATCCTTACATGTTGCCTTCTATGACCATTCGATGACCCTTCGACGTCCCTTCACATCCAATAGATAGGACTACCTACCCACTAATGGTATGGATAGTACTATCTCTCAAGGAAGAGGATGAGTACAAGAAAGACCTTATAAATTAAGGGTAAGTAACTTTTAAATGCTTGCTCGCAACTAAAAAAAACAAATACTTTTCACACCTCACACTTTCAAAAATATTTTCAAAAACAAACACTTTGTATACATTCTTACACAAATTATTACAAAGTCAACTTTTACAACATATTTTCTAAACACACACCACATTTCAAAAAAAGCAAGTTAAAGTGAGCAAGGAATTAAGAGCCCGTAGATAACTACGGATGAAAAGGGGTGCTAACACCTTCCATTTTCATAACTTACCCCCCGAACTCAAAATCTTTTCAAAAAGGTCTTTCCTGTTCTTTTCACCTTTCCTAAATAAATTGAATAAGAGAAAAGTCGGTGGCGACTCTTGCTAACCGCAACATGTTTTGCGAAAACAAAATTAAAAAGTCAGTTCTCCATCGTATCACAAGATTGAAGCGGTTTCATAACCAGAATCTGTCCGCGAAGATGAGAGTAGCTCTCGTTGAGTCCCATGAGAAACGAGTAGACATATTCATTGTGGAAATGTTGCAAGAGTGGTTCAACACCACCATAGTGGCAATGATGACCAGGGATGCACTGCAAGAGTTCTTCCCAAAGTGCCTTGATTCTGTTGTAGTAGCCATTGATGGATTCGGAACCCTGGCTACAAAGAACAAAATCGCGGCGGAGTTGGAAGATGCGTGGCCCGTTCTGTTGCTGAAATCTTGTTTCCAGATCTTGCCAAATCGAGCGAGCAGATGGAGCGTAAACGATGCTAGTCGCAAGTTCTTTGCACACGGAATTCAAAATCCATGAAGCTACAATGTTATTGCAGCGCAACCAAGGTGCGAAGTTAGGATCTGACGGTGCCGGAATCGGAATCGAACCATCAACAAATCCATACTTGTTCTTGGAGCTTAACGCCCAAATCATTGCACGCTTCCATGAATTGTAGTTATCGCCCGTGGAAGAAAGAAGATGCGTAGCGAGAACCTGTCCGGGATTGTCCGAGTGATGAAGGTAGTAAGGACTCAAATGATCTGCAGCGAGTGTCATTGAGGCCAAATCAACTGCACAGATTCACCGGAGAAGATGATCGGAGAAGGCGAAGTTGATTGCCGAAGGAGGTGAGGAACTTCACCGGGAAAATCAAGAGAGAAGAGGGAGCGGAAACCCTAATTCTACTGATACCATATTAAAAGTTGAGAGTGAAAAATATCAACTGATTTTATTGATCAACAAATTTGTTTATATACAAACTAGTTAGCTGAAAATTAGCCAAGAAAAAAGGAAAACTAGTCTAAAAACTATCCTGTACAATAACTGAATAGTAAATAAGTGAATCTATTTTTGTAATACTTGTTTCATAGTAAAACAAAAACAAAAAATATGTATTGTCATCTTTTGATGCGACATCATTCAAACTAAAATTACTTGTTAAAGTAAAATCACCATAAGAACTCGTTTCTACCGTAAACATGACATTAATTAAGCATCTTAAAATTACTGTGTTAATAAAAGTTAGAATATTATTTCTATCATCATCGAAAATATTTTTAAGTTGATTTGCATACTAGATCATTTTCTTTTAGTGACATTTCTTATGCTGGTAAATTATTAACCACATTGTCTCCAAATAAATAGGCATAGTCAAAAGTATATGAAAAATCTTATTGCACAGTAGCATCCGTTCTTGAATTACAACCTCAAATATGGAAGAATCCATTCAACAACTAGGTATTAAGACCACTCAAAATCAAAGGGACTAAAAAAAAAATGAGAGAAGTAGCTCAGAAATGCTTCAAGCAGAAGAGAGAAAATAGAAATTTGAAAAATGCTTTCAAGGTGTGTTTTTCTCAAAAAGTTGAACAATGTATTCATAGGGTTCAAAACTATTGGATGTATGAAAATTATCCAATACGACACTTGAGGTCTTTTTGGATGAAGAACTTATTTAGTGCTTGTTTGTTTTTATATTGAATTCATAAAAAAATGAACATATATAATAACGTTTCAATTTCCCGCTTAAAAAAATCATATTAAAACAACACTAGGATGTGGTATTTTAACTTGAGACACACAACCAAACAATCACTTATAAATTAAAGCATAAATGTTGTGTCATCATGAGTAGCATTCACATTGGGTCAAAAACAACATACAAGTAAAATAGACATCACATATTCACCTAAAATCTTAAGACAATGGATGTATGGATCCTCTTATTTAAAAAGTATCGAACCTCCACTTTTCCAAGCAATGTAAGACTTACACAACTCCCACTCAACCTTCACACCAATGTGAATCTTACCCAACTCACACTTGTTTCTCAATAATATTCCTTTCATGTGTGAGTCTATCCACTATGATTCACTCTCAAGCGAAAACTCTTTCATCTCCATACACTTGTACTGACGTTTTTGAACTACAAGAGAACACGCCGCTTGACCACCACCTTGTCATGAATACTTTTGATACAAAGAGTCGTTCCCTTGATTGAACCATCAGCTCTGATACCACTGATGGGTCATCATGAGGGGGGAGCATTTACATTTGACTATACACTCACCTAAAGGTTAAAGACTCACCCGAACAAGTAATAGAGACACCAAATATTCATCCAAAACCTTAAGACATTGGATGTATGAGTCCTCTCACTTATAATGTGCTTAACCTCCATTTTTTAAATAAATGTGAGACTTACAAAAATCACACATGTTTCTAAACAATCTCCCCCTCAATTAAGTGTGAGTTCATCCATTATGCTCCCCCTCAAGCAAATGTTCTTTCGTCCAGAAGCTTCTAGCGTCGTTGACAGACACCCTTTTCATCCACACTTGCACTTCAATGGGACACGTCATTTGACTACTACCTTATTAGAAAGACTTTTGATACCAGGAGTTGGTCCCTTACTTGAACCAAACTTTGATACCACTAATGAGTAACATGGGGAGTAAAGTGCCATAAGTGTCAATGGGCTAAGCGTGCATGGATCCAGGACATCTTGGCACCATATATCCACCAAAAATCGTAAAGCATTATAGGTATGAGTCATTTCTCTTATATATCCACCATTTCTAGTTGATGTGGGACCTAACCAGTCACACTTGAATTTGAACAATCTCCCCCATAAGTGTGAGTGACCCACATCACTAGTCTTTATCTACATTAGGATCCACTTCCGCTCCCCCACTGAGCCTAACATTGACTTTGATACCACTGATGGGTCATCATGAGGGGGAAACATTCACATTGGGTCAAACAACACCAAAAGGTCAAACACTCACCCAAACAAGTGAGAGAGAGAGACACAATATATTCACCAAAAACTTTAAGGCATTATGTGTATGAGTCCTCCCACTTATAAAATGCTCAACCTCCACTTTTTCTAACAATGTAGAACTTACACAACTAACATTTGTTGTCTCTAGCAACACTTGAAAAACGTTGTCAGAACTCTGGAAATCGTTGCCTAAAAGAATAGGAGACGTTTTCTAGGCGTCTCCTATGCGAGCGTTGCCTATAGTCTGAGGGGACATTTTTTCATGTTTTTTGGGCACGCTTTTTAAAAACGTCGCCTAAACAAAAGGAATAGGGAACGATTATTTGTGGCCTCTGAGGCGACGTTTTTTAAGCGTTGCCATATGCGGCTACAATTAATAATTGTTGCCTTAAATCTGAATCAGGAGGATCGTTTTTAAAGTGTAGCCATAGCTTATAGGTTATTCTTTTACGGTGTCCCCAAAAAATATACAATTTCGCAATTATTTTCTAAATAATATAGTCGATGATGATTAGCTTTAAACAAAAATGTCGATTATAACTTAAACAAGATCAAATTTAACCGTACATCCACAAAAGTTGTAATATTATAATAAAGCCGAGTTCAAACATTAAGTCAAGATAGTATCCGGTAAACAAAATGCCTAAGTTAACATTACTTATAGGGTTAATAGCCATTTTTCCCCCTACCATATAGGCATTATTCGAAAAATCCCCCTATAAAAAAAATTGCAAAAAATACCCTAACATTTGAAGATTCTCTCAATTTTGACATTCATCACATCCAGTCACCAAAAAAGCTGATGCGGCAGTGTTTTTTTTAGTGATGTGGAAGGCCATGTTGGTTTTTTATTTTTATTTTTGATTTATTTTAATGCCACGTTGGCATTTCGTTTTTCATTTATTTATGGTTTATTTTTAAAAATATGTTAAATGTTCAAAATATATTGAAGATGGGAAACCCATGACCTCTCAACACAAAGCACCACTCACTACCACTAGGCTATGTTGTGTTTTATGATATTAATTACAACTATAATATACATAATACATAATTAACTAGTTAATAATTTTTACTAAACTAAAATCTATTAAATCATTTTAGTAATTACACTATAGCAATTTTTAATTATTTTTGATTTATTTTTAATTATACAATAGCAATTTTAGTAAATATTAAGCTACAGTAATTCACCACTAACATATTTTGAACCTTTAACATATTTTTAAAAATAAACCAAAAATAAATGTAAAACGAAATACCAACGTGGCATTAAAATAAATCAAAAATAAAAAAACCAACAAAAAACATAGTATAAGTTTAATGCTTTCAACTACAAGCAAAAAAAAGACATCATCCAACTCATTCAAGTTAGTCTTCTTGAAATTCATCATCCAGATCTTTCTCTTGAAATTCATCACATATGTCGTCCTCCAGAAATTCTTCATCTACGTCGTCCTCTTGAAATTCACCACCTATATCGTCCTCTTGAAATTCAATTTCAAGATCTATGTCGTCCTCTTGAAATTCGCCACCTATGACATCCTCTTGAAATCCATCATCTATGTCGTCCTCTTGAATTTCATCATTTATATCGTCCTTTTCAACATCTTCATTGATACCGTGCTGCATAAGAAAATAAAACAAAATACATCAACCACAAATATTTTTGGTCCAATGGAAAATTAAGACATCAAAAAGAATTAAACCTTGCACAAATAAAAACTAAAACAACAAACAAAACACACTCAATTATGCATTAACAAACCCTTAACAACATAGTCGTGAACGCCACTAATCAAAAGTATCAGTGCTACAACCATGACTATATTTAAACTCTACAGCTAATATTAGCCTTATCAATTGTTTTTGTATGTGACTCAACTGTTTATAAAAACATGGTGGCAAACCAAGATTTACAGGGGCTGAAAGTTTAAAAGTTTATATATTAACAAAATCTGGAACAATATATATATATATTAACAAAACCATTTATATTACAATAATCATACAATTCACGTACATTTAAAAAATTAAACTTGCAAGTTGAAACCTATTATTAATCTTCACAAGGAAAATCAAGTAAACAAATTTTTAATATTGTTTCCTAAGTTGATAAATCAAGTCAATTCACAGGGTCATTACCTTAGAAAAAAGATCATTCACCTCAGCTTCCACAACATCAGAAACCACAAAAGAGATCATTCACCCCATCCTATTTTCAATGTTTCAAATAGAATTCTCCACCACCACCGATGTTGCAACCTACGAATTAATAACTTAGATGCTCATTTAAACAAGTGAAAGAAGCCTACTTCTAAAAAAACAACAATGGAAATCGCGGACCGATTACCTTCATTGGTTTCAAAGTCATGTCATCAAATAAGGTGCAAAATCATTCATAAATCTCAACTTTGCATCTAATCAAACTGCTTTTGTTCCAAAAACAAGATCTCTTTATTAATAAGTATCTCATTTTACAAAAACAAGAAAAGAAAAGTGAGATATAAATAAGCTAAAGTTTTCAAAACAGTAAATTAAGTTCCATGACCCCACTAAGATAAACACTTATACTTATTCATTACATGGAAAAACCCTAATTTTGACCATTTTCCAGTCATGTGTAATCTCAAGGAATCTCACCTGAAGAGAAGCAATTCTGCAAGGATTGGATGACACTATTATTTCATGCGATTATTCCATCCTTCTTCTTCTTTCTCTGCTATGGTTTCATCCTTCTTCTTTTCTGATTCTTGCAACTTCTCACTAATTTGAGACTTTTCAAAATAAAAGTAAATATAATAAATTCAGGAGACTAGATGAAGAAGATGAAACGTTGAGGAGTTTTTGGAGTTCAGAGAGAAAAACGATGAATATAATCGAAGTATAGCGACCTTGAATCAAGAAGGGAAAAAGGGTTTGGTGTTTGCGTAAATCTGAGAGGGAGAACAAGGGTTTCACAAAGTTGAGATTGGTTTTTCTTTTCATTATTTATTATATATATATTATAAATATTTAACTTAGATATCTTTTATGGTTTTTTTAAATAGTTAATATTATATGTTTTAAATGCCTTATTAAGGAAAGTTTACTATAAAAGTAAATTTTATTTTTGGTTACTTTGTTAAATATTAAAAAATAAATTTTAATTTTCTAAAATTTAAGTGTTCATCAATGTTTTTTTTTTTTAAATTTAACAGAATGATTTTAAAAAACAATTATTAAAAATAAATTTTAATTAACTTAAAAAAATTATTAAATTTATGTGAGATATTGACTCTTACGCACTAATATGTGTAAAAAAAAACTCTTATGCACTAATACTGTAAACTTTTTTTTGCACAAAATATAATTTTATTAATGTGTTCAAAAAAAAGATATCCCATTTTATTGCATAAAATCTTTACTTTCTCATTTAATTTTTATGCAGTTTTTATTTATTCAAATTTTACAGTTTCTTTTTATATTTTTTAACAAGAGGTATTATAGATATTAATAATAAATTTTATTCATTTTTCAATAAACTTATATTGAAATAATTTAATAACCACTTTCAAAAGGACTAACTTTTATTTTGAAATTGTCAGTATGTCTATAATAAAGTTTTATTTATCTTAAAATAATTTTTTATCATTATTTTTCAATTAAATTTAAATAATAAATTATCAACTTCAATATTTATCTTTCTAAGAACATGCATTTTAAATTAAGCTATGCATATTAAAAAATTATTTAGATTGTGTATCTATATTTATAATAGTTTTGTATATTAAAATAATAAACTATAAAAGCAATTAAATAGAGACCTTTAAATTAACGAATATTAAAAAATATTTTTATATAAATATTTAAGAGTTTTAAAATTCATTGAAAAGCGTGACTGGCTAGTGGAAATTTATTAAAGACCTTTAAATTAAAAAAAAAAATAAAAAATTGTGATACAAAATAAAAATATTATTATAGTTATATATTATTATTTTTATAGTTATATATTATTATAGTTATATATTATTTTATTATGTGTTAGCAAATTTTTAATATATATATATTTTTTAATAATGTTTAGAGTAAAATATTTGTTTTGTAGTGTATAAGTTTTGGATGGAAGATTGCTACCAAAAATTTGATGATGCTAAAATTTTATGCAACATTGAAAATATGTATCCTTTTATTAGAACTAACGTAACAATCTAAAAATGTTCCCAATAGTATTTTAGGGGACAATTATCAAACATTGCTAAAGAAATAATATATTAACGCTCTAAAATCGTCCCCAAAAGCAAGTAATGGCACAATTAACAATCGTTGCCAAAAAAAACAAAAGAGTGTCGTTCTAAAAACGTCCCAAAAGTATTTTAGGCAACAATTATCAAGGGTTGCAAATATATTTTTGGCAACAACCGTAAATTGTTGCCTATACGAATTTAAGGCAACAATTATTACATGTTACCTAAAAAAGTGTTGTCAGAGACAACAAATGTTGTAGTGAATTGTTTCTCAACAATAAATACTCATTAAAAAAAGTGTTTATTTATAAGTTTACATAAATTATTTTGGTAACAAGAAACAAAGTTAAATTGGTTTTTAAATGTTATAATCTATTTTCATAAATTATTTTAAACAATTTGTGAAATTAAGATGAAAACAATTTATAAAAAAAAATTATAAACTATTTTTATAAGTTCTTTCAAATAATTTCACTAACACTTATATATGTAGATTGTTGTGAAAAACGATGCCTTTTCACAAAGTATTAACGCTTTCTTTATGATCAAGAAACACACAAGGGTTAGGGTTAACGGAGAAACAAGAAAGAAAGAAGAAGGATTAGGGCAAAATTTTCTGTTTACTATTCACTTCCTCATTTATGGATACAAATGATTACAAATGAATATCACAATTTGCCACACTCAACAAACTGAGTGTACTAGCCTATTTATAGACTAACTAGTTAACTTGCAGCCCAAGCTACCTAAACAATTGGATCTTTAACACAAGGCCCAATTCAACAAACATTTCGACAATACATATTAGAACAGACTTCGACTACAATATGTACCCTTCGACTACAGCATGTGACCCAGCTTCGACTTCATGCTTGTCTCCTGTTGAAATACATGAAAGCTTTCCCTCGACACATCATGAGTTCGACCCAATAGTCTCACAAATCTCCACCTTGGATCTAACTCAACAACCTGGGAATCAACTAGCTTTCATCATGCAGCTTTATCAACTGCATACAGTGGAAAAACTTGCAACTCGGCAATGTCTTGGTGATCATATCAGCAGCATTGTCTTCAGTCGAAACCTTCAGCACCTGGACTTCATCACGCTCGATTATCTCTCTGACGATGTGCAACCTCACATCAATGTGCTTAGTTCGCTCATGATAGGGTAAATTCTTCGACAGGTGTATTGCACTTTGACTATGACATTTAACAGTTATATTTCGACCTTGAAGTTTCAGCTCCTTTGCAAAACCTTCAAGCCACAATGTTTCTTTCACAGCTTCAGTGAGGGCAATGTACTCTGCTTCAGTAGTTGATAAGACAACAACCTTCTGAAGCGTTTCTTTCCAATTAATTTCTGTGCCAAACATTGTGAACACATATTCAGAAATAGACTTTCTGGAATCCATACAACCTGCATAATCAGAGTCGACAAATCCTTCGATTTCGACTATGCTATCACCACCAAAGGCTCTAACATAAATCAAGACTCTTTTTAGAGACCCATTTATGTACCTGAGAATCCACTTTACAGCTTGCCAGTGTGCATTTCCAGGATTGGTCATATACGTGCTCACAAGGCTCACTCCATACGCTATGTCTGGCCTCGTACAAACCATAGCATACATCAAAGAACCCACTACACTAGCATATGGAATGCTACTCATATAGATTCTTTCAGCTTCAGTACTCGGACTTTGAGTGGTACTAAGCTTAAACTGAGGATTTGTAGGTGTCACAACGGGCTTTGACTTCGACATACCAAACTTGTCGAGAAGCTTCCGTAGGTATGTCTCTTGAGATAAGCACAACTTCGACTGCTTTCTATCTCTCCGGGTGTCAATCCCAAGAATCCTGGCGGCAGCTCCCAGATTCTTAATTTCGAACTCCTTACTGAGTCCATCCTTCACCTCCATTACATCCTCAACACTGTTGCTAACTATGAGGATATCATCCACATAAAGCAACAAAATAACAAGTGAGTTTCCAGGTCAAAATCTGATGTAGAAATAGTGATCGAACTGACTCCTAGTGAAACCAATGTGTGCCATGAACTTGGCGAATCTCCTGTTCCACTATCGAGGAGATTGTTTCAGGCCATATAAAGACCTATTCAGCTTGAACACATAATCTTCTTTACCCTTTTCTGTATACCCTTCAGGTTGACACATCAGGATCGTTTCATCTAGGTCACCATACAGAAATGTTGTCTTCACATCCATTTGCTCAAGTTCCAAATCGAACTTTGCCACCATGGCTAACAGCATTCGAATGGATCTATGCTTTACAACAGGTGAGAACACATCATTGAAGTCGACACCTTCTTTCTGAGTGAACCCCCTTGCAACCAGCCTCGCCTTAAAGCGCTTCGACATCACTCCTTCGATTCCTTCCTTGACCTTGAAAATCCATTTACAACTGACTAACCTTGCTTCTGCAGGTTTCTCAATCAGCTCCCAAGTGTTATTATCATGAAGAGATTTCATCTCGTCATTCATGGCTTTTAGCCATTCAGTCTTGTTTCGACACCTTATAGCTTCCTTGTAATCTCTAGGTTCTTCCTCAAGTACCTCACTTGCAGAGATTAAGGCAAAGGCTATAAGATCTGCATAACTAAGTCTCTGAGGTGGCTTGATGACTCTTCTCGACCTATCTCTTGCCAGTAGGTAGTCATAGACAGTTTCCTCAGTCTCTTCAGCATCTTGCTCTTCTTCTTCGACTTCATCTGGGCTATGAACTTCAGCATCAATATGCTCCACCTCAACAGGCATCTCTACCTGTTCCAGCTCCTCTTCAGGGATTTCTGCACTTTGACCAACATCACCAGTTTTCTTGAACGCCATTTTGACCTTATTGAAAACTACATCACGACTTGTGATACATCTTCTGTGACCTAGTTCTAGGCACCACAACCTATAACCCTTGACTCCCTCAGGTTATCCATGGAACATGCATCTCAGAGCTCTAGGTTCGACCTTGTCTTGCCTAATGTGAGCATAGGCTAAACATCTAAATAATCTCAGTGTGTCGAGATCTGGTGGATGACCCGACCAAACTTCTTCAGGTGTCTTCATTCTCAGAGCAGTTAAGGGACATCTATTTATCAGATAAGCTGCTGTCGAGACAACCTCTACCCAAAACACCTTCTTCAATCCAGCACTAACCAACATGCATCTAACCCTTTCAAGGATTGTTCGATTGAATATCTTAGCTAAGCCACTTTGTTGAGGAGTACATGCTACAGTCTTATGCCTTGCAATCCCAGACTCAACACAGTGACTGTCGAACGCTTCGTTGCAGAACTTAAGGCCATTGTCGGTTCTCAACCTTTTAACCTTTCTGCTAGTTTGAGTTTCGACCAGAACCTTCCAACTTTTGAAATTCTCAAAAGTTTTATCCTTCGTCTTCGGAATGCATACCCATAACTTCCTGGAATAGTCATCAACGATAGATAGAAAATACCTTGCACCTGAGTGTGAAGGATTCCTTGAAGGCCCCCAAAGATCAGCATGAATGTAATCCAAGGATTGACCAAATACACAAGATTCACAAAACTCCAACTTTTCGACTTTGTCACCTCCTAGCAGGTTCTGCTTCCCCAATTCGACCAGGCCTCTTTCGCTGACATGGCCCAATCTCATGTGCCATAATTCTGTCTTCGACACAGGTTTCATGGATACAACATTTGTCGAACCACATACAACCTCAGCCTCAAGGGTATACAAGCCTTGTTTCTTCACACCTCTCAAGACTTCCTTCGACCCCTTCATGACTTTCAGGATACCTTGCTCTCCTTTGAAGACATATCCTTTCTTGTCGAATTCACCAAGAGAAATTAAATTCCTCTTAAGGTCAGGTACATACCTAACCCCAGTCAATAACCTTATTGACTCATCATGGAGCTTGAATCTAATAGATCCAATACCTGCAATCTTGCAAGCTTTATTGTTCCCAAGCAGCACTGATCCACCATCTTGATCACATAATTCTTCAAACACATTTTTGTTTGGAGTCATATGCCAAGTACATCCAGAATCCATAATCCACTCTTCGCAAGAGTTGCTGCTCGAAACTACAAGGGCATCAGATGATTCATAACCATCTTGCACAATAGTTGCATTGCCATTGTCCTTACCTCCATGATTCTTCAGGCGCTCAGGGCACACCTTTCTTGTGTGACGCTTCTTCTTACAGTGATAACATTTAACACCAGACATATCACCACTACAAGACTTCTGCTGAGCCTTACCTTTCTTCTTGTCAAACCTACCATCTTTCTTTGACGATCTCCCCTTCACGAACAACCCTTCGCCAACTGATGATGATGGTTTCTGCTCCTTTCTTTTGTTCAAATCCTTCGAATATAAGGCTGCTTGAACTTCTTCAAAGGTCAGGGACTCTCTTCCATACAAGAGAGTTTCTTTGAAGTGAGCATGCGTTTTGGGCAAAGCACACAACAACAACAATGCTTGATCTTCGTCGTCGATCTTCACATGAATATTTTCAAGATCAAGAATTAACTTATTGAACGTATCCAACTGCTTCGTCAACGCTTTATCTTTATTTATCTTGAATGAATACAAAGCCTGCTTCAGGTACAAACGATTTACCAAAGATTTGGTCATGTACAAGCTTTCAAGCTTCACCCATAACCCCGATGCCGTCGTCTCCTTTGATACCTGTCGCAGAACCTTATCACCAAGGCTCAACAATATTGCGCTGTGTGCTTTCTCTATCTTGGTAGTCTTTTCTTTTTCAGTTAATGCAGCGTCCATGGCTGCCATTCCCTTCAACGTTTCCAAACAACCTTGCTGAACCAGTAAGGCTTTCATCTTCAAGCGCCATAGACCGAAATCGTTTACTCCGGTGAACTTTTCAATCTCATACTTTGTTGAAGACATCTTCTCCACGCTCACCGTACCAATTTATTGTGAAAAACGATGCCTTTGTACAAAGTATTAACGGTTTTTTTATGATCAAGAAACACACAAGGGTTAGGGTTAACGGAGAAACAAGAAAGAAAGAAGAAGGATTAGGGCAAAATTTTCTATTTACTATTCACTTTCTCATTTATGGATACAAATGATTACAAATGAATATCACAATTTGCCACACTCAACAAACTGAGTGTACTAGCCTATTTATAGACTAACTAGATAACTTGCAGCCCAAGCTACCTAAACAATTGGATCCTTAACACAAGGCCCAATTCGACAAACATTTCGACAATACATATTAGAACAGACTTCGACTACAATATGTACCCTTCGACTACAGCATGTGACCCAACTTCGACTTCATGCTTGTCTCCTGTCGAAATACATGAAAGCTTTCCCTCGACACAGCATGAATTAGACCCAATAGTCTCACATAGATAAATTTAAATAAGTTAGTTCAAACATACTATTGATTATTTATATATTTAAAACTATCAAGTGTTAGTAGAATGTTCAATGTGGAACCATATGATTTTTTTCTTTTTTAAAATCACTAACTAATTTATTTTAAGGTCCAACCTCAATCAAATTAACTCACTAATTTATAATATTGATGAGTATCGATACATATTAACACAAAGATAAATACAACATGTAAAAATTTCAAACGATGTTAGACTCAAATGTTTGTTTTTGGTTGGATATGTGACTAGGGAAATTTTAGCCTGTACCCCAAACAATTATTCTCCCATCTTTATATTTTTTAAAATATTCAAATCATACCTTTTTTATTTATAATTTTTTTTCAAAATTGAAAATATTTGTAACCCTACACTTGTGTACTGGAGAACATTATTTAAAGAGTTTTGGTATAAATTTATTCTTTATCAGATAACTTACAATCAAATATTTCAGTAGAGTTATATCTTCATTGGATAACTTCTATAAAAGTTATCCAATATTATAATCTTTACCAATAACTTGGTTATAAGTTTTCTAGTAATTACTTTATTGTTTACTAGATAACGTGATTATAAATTTTTTGATTTTTTTTCACTAAATAACTTGGTTATAAGTTATCCGATAGTTTTACTTTTCAACATAATAGACATGCTTAAAAATTGTTGCCAAAACTAAAAAGATCATGCTTAATAACGTTGTCAAAAATTAATAATAGTTTACTCTAGTTTAATTTTAGACAACAGTTTAATTACCGAATAACTTACTTATAAACTATCCGAAATATGGTTTTTTTAATATGGTCTGAATAACTTAGTATAAATACTTACGAAGAATTTGATAGAATAAGAAATGATTTTTTTTTTTTTTAATTTTCAGTCACAATTTCTAACTATTTCTTAAACTCATTGTTGTAATCATCAAATAATTTACTTAAACTTTGTTTAAAATTCAATTTCATTGATTCTTTTTTGCTTTTTACCGGATATAATATAAGAGTATTTTAGTCAAATTAAGTGAAATTTAAAGGTGGAAAGATAATTATGAGAATATGTTATAAAATTTTCATTTTTTTTATAAGCAAAAGGAGATTTATTAAAAAACACTAAGGGTGCTTAACCCAAAAATACAACAAAGAAATAACAAAAGAACAAACCCCACCAAAGAACAACCAACCCCAAAACCGGCCTTATCTAAAGAAATAGTCGGGTCATTATTTTTGATTTATTTTTAATTATACTGTAGCAATTTTAGTTTATTAAAATGCTACAATTATTAATTTTTCAAATGAGTGTATTTTTACCTTTCATTTTTTTTTGTGTATTTTAATTTCGTTTTTTAACATTAGTTTATTAATGTGTGTATTAGTTTCGTTTTTTGTGTAGCAATTTCGTTTTTAATTATATACTAATTTATTTCAAAATTATTTTAACATTAGTTTATTAATAATTCCAGTTTATTAATTTATATTAAAACATAAATATTAATTTATATTAATAACGTTAATAATTTAATTCCAGTTTATTAATTATTTTAACATTAGTTTATTAATTATTCCAGTTTATTAATTTATATTAATAACGTTAATAATTTAATTTATTAATTTATACTAATTATTTACTGTAAATATTATTTAAATAGTTATAATAAATTATAAAAGCTACAGTAATAATATTTGTAAACTATTCTAAATTAATATTAATAACGTTTTAATAAGCTACAGTAAGTATTAATTTATTTTATATTAAAACGTAAATATTAAACCGTTTTAATAGTAATAATGTTAATATTAATATTAATTTACTGTAGCATATATTAAAATATTCATTTACCTATTTAATTTAATTTACTGTAGCTTAATATTAATACTAATAACGTAAATATATTAATTTATATTAAAATATTAAAACATTTTAATTGTAATTTAATTTATATTAAAACATAAATATTAATTTATATTAATAACGTTAATAATTTAATTTCAGTTTATTAATTTATTCTAAAATTGAAAAAAATAATTTAAACCAAAATTGCTACAGTATAATTAAAAATAAATAAAAAATTATTAAAAATTGCTACAGTATAATTACTAAAATGATTTAATAGATTTTAGTTTAGTAAAAATTATTAACTAGTTAATTATGCATTATGTATATTATAGTTGCAAATAACATCATAAAATACAACATAACCTGGTGGTAGTGAGTGGTGCTTTGTGTTGAGAGGTCATGGGTTCTATTCTATTCTCCAACATATTGTTGGCCTTCCACATCACTAAAAAAACGCTGCGAATAACGCCTATATGGCAGAGTTTCACCTATATATATTAACAAAATTTATATTAACAAAATCTGGAACAGTATATAATAGTATATATATATATATATATATATATATATATTAACAAAACCATTTATACAAAATCTAGAACAGTATATAATAGTATATATATATATTTACAAAACCATTTATATTACAAATATATAACAATATACATACATTTAATATATATATATATATATATATATATATATATATATATTGTTAGGATGCTAACAAACCCTAACAAAACTATTAGAGAAAAACTAATAAAACTATAAAGATAAATGAGAATAAAGAGATAATTTGATTTCTTTGATTGATTTCCAAATGTGTCAAAAGACGATACATATATAATGATACTAATGGGTCATTACTAAAATGCCCATTTACTTAGAGGAAACCCAATTCAATAACAATTAAAACACCACCTACTATAAAACCTTAATTTAATAATAAACTAAAATATTAAAATATAACTAATAATACTCTCTATCTGTGGCGCAAAATAGCTGGATGGATATCAGGTTTTCCAATTGATGTAGCTCCAAGATTTGGAGACCAACGCTTCACTGTCATCATAGATGAAATGGAAGCGGCACCGCATTTCCACTTGGCAGTGCCCCCAAAGCACCAGTTGCAAATTCAAATCCAGAAACTAAATCTTGAAGTGCTTCAATAGAACCTTTGACAAGCCTGCCAAGATCCTGTACCAGATCTCTAGTCTTGAATTCTGATTTCTTTCTCTCAGTTGCTAACTCCAAAGCGACAACTCTAAAATTATACATATCAGATTCTATACTAGCCCTTCCGCCATTGATATACTCAGGTGCTAGATAACCATATGTTCCAACCACACATGTTCTTTGTGTCCTCAACATAGGATCAACCAGTTTTGCCATCCCGAAATCGCTGAGTTTCGTGCTGAAATCGGTGTCCAACAACACATTGGCTGATTTGATATCTCTGTGAAGAACACATTGCTCGGCGTCGTCGTGAAGATAACGAAGCGCATTTGCGACGCCTAATGCAATTTTGTACCTTACTTCCCAAGCCAAATTTTTCTTGTCGTCAAATAAATGTGTGTCAAGGCTTCCATTAGGCATGTACTAAAAAACTAAGAGAAACTCACCTTGTTCATGACACCAACCTATGAATTGAACCAAGTTTCTATGTATCAAACGACTTATAATCCTAACCTCGTTGATGAAAACTCTTTCTAAATTCTCGAAATCGGCGAAAATCCTTTTCACAGCAACAACTCTTCCTAAATAACTTAAAGCACCTTTGAAAAGTTGTCCATACCCTCCTCTTCCAAGCATTCTATCATCAGCAAAACCATTAGTAGCGACAACTAATTCGCTATATTCGACTCTTCTCGGTATTGTTTCTTTATCTAAAACAATTTTTGCCGAAACATGTATTCCATATTCATCGAAACCGTCATTCTTCCTTTTCCTCTTCACTATCAACCAACCAACAACACTAGCTATCAAAAATACCAAAATAACCGGAACAAGGACAACAACAACAATCACAACCGTTTTCAACGACCCTTTTCCTCCATTTCCCTCCAACAAAACATCCTCCGACGAATCCGACTTCAAGTTCGGACTAAACTCCCAAGAATGAATAATATTACTTTTCGTCGAAAGACCCGTCGAAGCCGAAAATCCAATATTCACATACTCAAGCAGTTTCTGCATCAAATCAATATGATAAGACAGTGAAGAATTTCCATTTCCATTTCCAACACCTTTAACAATCCTTCCATGAAAAGACCAAAACACTTCCAACATCTTCTTATCCGAACTATAATCAATCAAAACATAACAATTCTTACCAAGATTATTATCAATATCAAATTTCCCAAAAGCAACAGAAGTAAAATAATTATCATTAATACCAACATGTCACATTGGTGGATCAGTAGCCCCAACAAAAGTATCAAACTCAACAGCAACAACATAGTTCATAAGAGAATTACTATTAGTAGTAGCATTAAAAAGACCAAAAACACCACCAGCTGAATTAGGTGGAATCTGATAACCCAATGGAGCAATAAAAAACACAAAACCATCACCATATGAAGTATCATTGACTTTATCAATATTGACTTTAATCCTCCCAGAAATACAAAAGCTCTTAAGCATACATCCAAGAACACCGCTCTCTCGCATCAGACTCAACCGGATCATGTCATTCCCAAGCAAACTAACAGCTACAACATCTCCTGATTTTTCCATACAGTTCATGAGCATCTTATACAACCTTACATCATCAAGTACAATGTCCTTCCGGACCATATCATTATAAAACTCCATAACAATATCACCTTTACCCGAACTGCAAAGCATACAAATTATTGTTTTATACGAAACAGCATCAGGTTCACAGCCACACTTTTGCATATTTTTAAAAGCCAACAAAGCCTCACTGATTTTCTTACCGATTAGCTTCTTTACAAGCTCCTGAACAGCAGGAATACGCGTTGATCCACCAACAAGAATCACCTCACCAATATCTTTAATTGAGAGCTTTGCATCCCTCAATGAATTTTCCACTGGTGTTCTAAGTCTGTCAAGAAGATCTGAGCACAATTCTTCAAATTTAGCCCTTGTAAGAGTGGTCTCAATATGTTTGGGGCCATCTGTTGTGGCAGTTATGAATGGCAAACTGATGTTTGTTTGATTCAATGATGAAAGCTCCATTTTTGCCTTCTCAGTTGTCTCAGTAAGACGCTGAAGAGCTTGTTTATCTTTCAAAAGGTCTATACCTTCATCTCTCTTGAAGTCATCGGCCAGCCAATCAACAATTCTCTTATCAAAATCATCGCCAATCATAAGCCTCTTAAATAAATCACAGCTCTCTCCAACAACACCATTCTCAGAATACGCACACATAATTGAGTTCCACAAAACCAAGTTTCTCTCCGGCATTCTTTCAAACACCTTAACTGCACTCTCCACAAACCCAAACTTCCCATACATAGTAGCAAACGCGTTCCGAACAAGCACGTTGGAGAAAAGCTTCGTCTTCAACGCAAACGCGTGAATCGCTTCTCCAAGTTTAACATCAGGGAGCCCCGTACACGCCTTATTAACGCACAACAATGTGAAGTTATCCGGAAAAAACTCAGTGACAGTGAACACTGATGCGTCTTGTTGTTGGTTTTCGTCTTCCCCTTGTTGCTCTTCGTATTCTTCTTCTGTTACTTCCTCTTGATCTTGTTCGTCTGCTTCTTCCTGAACAATATTAGGGATATTGTTAACCTTATCATCAAGGAAATCAATTGATTCTGTGAACTCCAACATTTCGTCGGTAGGTTCCCTTTTCTCCTCACATAGCAGTAGCAGGTTGTGCCCTAATTCTTTTTCTGATGGATGTTCTTGATTTGTCTCCAGAATAACTTGTAGATTGTTTATGTTTTTTTGAATGACGAAGCTTTTGAAGTTTTGTTTGAGAAGTTTTCTTAAAACAAAGGTGAAACACTTGCAAATGCTTCTCAAAATCTCTTATATTAGTGTTTGTTGGTTGTTGTGGTATGTGACAATTGTTGTAGTAGTATGAATAATGAGATGATGAATATGATGAATGTGGGTTAGGTGGAGGTGGTGTATACCCATGATTAAAATACAAACAAGGTGATGGACTTGTAACATATGGGTTTGTGTAATAAGGGGAAAAGAGTTCCCATGGAAAGGATGGAAATAAAGGTGTTGTAGGAGTTGGAAAAGAGGGGTTTGTATGGTAGGTAGGAGGAATACTCCATGGATGATATGAAGGTGTATGATAAGGATTATCCATAGGAGGATTTGAGTACATGATGAAAGCACCAATTGTTAGGATGC
Organism: Lathyrus tuberosus; assembly: GCA_022829125.1. Lineage (NCBI taxonomy): Eukaryota > Viridiplantae > Streptophyta > Magnoliopsida > Fabales > Fabaceae > Lathyrus > Lathyrus tuberosus. Next base: position 13,353,810 of record JALAZF010000024.1, on the reverse strand, counting down.
TAACAAACCCTAACAAAACTATTAGAGAAAAACTAATAAAATTATAAAGATAAATGAGAATAAAGAGATAATTTTATTTCTTTGATTGATTTCCAAATGTGTCAAAAGACGATACATATATAATGATACTAATGGGTCATTACTAAAATGCCCAATTACTTAGAGGAAGCCCAATTCAATAACAATTAAAATACCAACTACTATAAAACCTTAATTTAATAATAAACTAAAATACTAAAATATAACTAATAATACTCTCTATCATATATATATATATATATATATATAAATATATATATATATATTAACAAAACCATTTATATTACAATAATCATACAATTCACGTACATTTAAAAAATTAAACTTGCAAGTGTTAGCTCCTAATTTCGACGCTACCTGTTTCAAACAAATTTGGCTTTAAAGAAGTTGTGTTGTTCTTTAAAAATAAATAAGCTAAAAGAAAAAAGAGGCTTCGACCATACTTGGTGAAAGCTTGGGTCGAAGAAAGGAGTCTTGAGACTTCAAGTATTTCTAAGTCTAGGAAGTCAGTTCGACGGGATGATGCGCTGCAGTTACAAATAATTAATGGAGGGAATTTTCTACTATTTTGAATTTGAAAAGAGGACAAGTGGCAAAGATCCAGAAGTTGAAGACATGCAAAGTGCCAAGTGGCGTGTTTTAGGAGTAAACTGTCAAATGGTGGTTATTTTAGAGTATTATAAATAGGTTAGTTCTAGAGTTAGAATGTGTGTGAAAAATCGTGTTGTACAAGTAACTCCATAATCACTCAAAGTATCCAGCGTGTAGAGAAAAGGGTGAAGCGAGAATGTACGTGATTGTAATCACCATTATCTTTTATTGCAATGCAATTTACTTTGAAGTTTCTACCTTAGATCCTTTACTTTGAAGTCCTTTAATTCAGTCTTTTACTTCTAAGCATTTTACATTACAAAGTTTTTACTTTGCAGTTCTTACATTATAAAGCTTTTACCTTCGAGCATTTATATTTCTGCAGTTTATTCAAGATTTTATGCGCTTCTTTTATCATTTAAAGTTCAGTTTTTATCAAACTTTTCTTTACATTTTAGTCTTTCTTTAAGTTTCTTGTTTCGACCCAAACGTTTTCTTGCTTCTTATTACTTTTCATTCACATTTCAAAACATCTTTTTTGCACACAAGCATTGTCAGAATGTTTGTTTTATGCATTAGTGAAACATTTTAAATACACTCATAGCACATGTCCTAGGATCAATCTGATCGATCCTGTAAGTTACTAGAACTTTGTTGTTTTAGAAGATCAGCGGTTGTTTACCAATTTCCAGGGTAAACAAATTGGCACGCCCAGTGGGACAGTGCTAAACGTGTATTTGGAAGTTTGTAACTTTTAAATAACTGTCAAAAGGAAGTTTTATAACTGCCTTTTTGAAATTTTTTCGTTTCATTGGTCGAGATTGTGGCAAACTTCATTGTATGCACTTGAGAAGTGGAAAGGTAGCCAATTCAAACGAATATAGACCAAAGAGAAGAAACATGAGGAAAATGGCATCTAGCCAAGGGAATCCAAACCCCAGTTCTGCTGGGACGAATCCTCAACCAAGCAGTTCAAGCGCTCAGAACAGCACCATCAATCCTCAAGAATTACCAAGAAGTACTGTGGCACCAACTCTGGTTCCTTCGTTAGGAGGGCCAACAGTATCAACCATGGTGACAGAGCCAATGCCTTCGACAGCGGTAACAGGGGCGACATATGTGAGGCCTTACACACAGCCAGTCCTGGAGTACATTGGCCCATCAGTGACAAATCCTCAGACTCCGCCAGGAGGAATTTTGACGTTTAGGCAATTTCCTCCCCCGGAATTTTCACAGCCTCTGCCTAGGAACCCAATCTATGGCATGCCAACGTCGATGATGCAGAATTTGTGTAATCCACCCCCAATATTTTCAGAGAATGTGATATCTTCCCCTTTACAGGAGTCAGGTTCTGGAATTAATATGGGTCGAAATAGCCAGTCTATAGGTGTGGGATATTCTGCTCAAGGGCCCAGCTTAACAAACGAATTTGCAGCATATTTGAGGCAACAAATGGATGAGAGCAACATGCAAATGGTACATACTTTGTCTCAGACAATGGGAGAGATTTTCCAGCCATTGATCCAGAATACTACTCAAACCAATCAAATGATGACAACCCAAATGGTGCGTATAGCAGAATTCACGAGAATGCCCGCTCCTGTTCAACACCAAAGTCAAGGAGTCGAGATGAGGGAAAACGCTCAACAAGTGAATCCGGTGAATCCAGAGTTGGTCGAACCACCTAGGGAGGAGCCTCCTAGAAATCAAATACCTATACTTGAAGAGGAGGAACCAAGGGTGGTGCTAGTAAACAGAAATCAAAATGCTGATCGTGTGGTGAATCAGGTTCGACGCAATAATTTAGCAACGGAGAACAATTTGGCAGCCATGGTCGAGAGAATAATGGCTCGAAATGATTTGAATATGGGTTTTACTAGGCCAAACTTCACTTCGCCTATAGTAGACTATATACTCCAAGCCGAATTGCCCCCCAGGACGAAAGTACCAAAGTTTACTAAGTTTTCAGGGGACACTACAGAGTCTACCGTCAAACATGTGGTGAGCTACCTGATCGAATTTGGCAAGATTGCAAATGATGAGAGTCTAAGGGTGAAGTATTTCCCTAGTTCCCTCACTAAAAATGCATTCACGTGGTTCACTACATTACCATCTGGCTCAATTTGTAACTGGACCCAGTTAGAACGTCTATTCCATGAGCAATTTTACATGGGGCAGACTAAAATTAGTTTGAAGGAATTGGCTAGTGTGAAACGAAAGTTCAATGAGCCAATAGATGATTACTTGAATAGGTTTCGACTACTCAAGGCTAGGTGCTTTACACAATTGCCTGAGCATGAACTTGTCAAAATGGTCGCTGGTGGCCTTGATTACTCTATCAGGAAAAAACTGGACACCCAGTATTTAAGGGATATGGCCCAATTGGCTGATAGAGTTCGACAGCTAGAGCGTCTCAAGGACGAGAAAGCTAGGGCGAACAAAAACAAGAAGATAGCTTACGTCGAATACCAGGAGGGCATCGAAGAGTTATATGATGAGCCTGTTAAATTTGATGAAAACAAAATAGATCTTGCTGAACTTAAGCAAGGTCCTCCTTATTCTTGTAAATTATTAGTCCCTTCAAATGGGAAAAATCCTGTCGAAACCGAAAAGAACGATAGGTTCCCAAAGAAAACATACACTTTCGACATCACTAAATGTGACGAAATTTTTGATTTGTTAGTTAAGGATGGTCAAATACTAGTGCCTCCTGGTGCTAAAATACCACCTTTAGAGCAAAGGAAAAAGAGAGGTTTTTGTAAATACCATAATTATTTGGGTCATAAAACTTCTCAATGTTTTCTTTTCAGGGATCTGGTGCAGAATGCTATTCAGGAAGGCAGACTCAAATTTGGGGAGAAGACTAAGACCCCGATGAAAATTGATACCAACCCTCTTGAAGTAGCTGAAGCAAATTACACAGTGCCCCATGAGGTTAACATGGTCGAACTAGCTGAGGAATCTGATAGCAGCTCAGATAGTGTTAGCACCAATGAAGCTCTTGGCAGAAATGCCACAGTGGTCGAGGTTACTGAGGACCTTGCCAACGATGTCGTGTTTATTAGAGAAATCGAGGAAATGGATGGTTTCCAGCTTGAGCATTTGATATGTATGGCAGCTGAACATTACTTTAAGACATCTTCTGAAGTCCAAAGGTTCGACGTTGAGTCCACAGTTGAGACCCATGACGAAGCTGAAGCATCAAAATTGCAGATGGTAACAAAAGAAACTGCTGACCGCTTCAGACAGATGGATGAGGCTGCTGAAGGCCTTGAGGTCCACTTCTCCAAAATGCGCTTGAAGGATGAAGTTGACATAAACATGGTCGAAGTTACTAACTGACAGGCCATGGATGTGGACGAACAAGTTCGTCAAGAAGACTGTAACAAGCTGGCTTATCCCAGAGAAGATGAAACCATTGTTGATTTTCTCCACAGGTGCCAAGGAAAAAACTCTGAAGTCATGCTATGTCCTAGGTGCAGTGCTATCTTTGACAAAGAGGCTGCTCATAGCCTCCAAGTGGGGAAAGAAGCCAAGAATGGACGTGAGAAAAGAACTGCTCAAAGGCCAGGGGTTTCGGCCAAAGTAAAACTACCTAAAGACAACATGGCCAAAGGCCATATATGCCAAGGGCTAAGCAAGCTACTTTCAAGCCTAGCAGTGAGGTACCAACTGGAAAGTGGGTCAAACCAGTTGAAGCAGCAGGGAAAGGGAAACAGAGATGAAAGAATTTTGACGTGGCAAGAGGTTCTTTAATGGAGTACCAGAAAGAATTCAAGTCCTATAATAAATCGGCCTATATTTCTGAGAATTACAAGGGCAAAAATCCTATGTCCAGGTCCCAGTGGAGAAGGGAACAGAGACGAAGAAAGGCTTTGAGGGAAGCTCAGGCAAAAGATCTAACTGAAACTAGTACCAACGTTCTGCCTGCTAGAAATAAAGATGTTGAGACAAAAATAACAAATAAGATGCTTGTGGGGCGTAGGTTATTTACTTCCAAGAAGGAAGAAGCTGAGAGGTTTGCAGTCGAAGCAGCTGAGGACGAAGATTTGACTCACAACTTTGATTCCAACTCTGATGCCTCTTTAAACATCATTGTTAATGTGGTTTCGGTGATGCCAAGAGAATATGATAGGATAACTGAAGTGGAAAACTTAGACCCCAACGTTGAGGCTGAAATGGCAGCGCACCAACCTGTGTGCTACTATGTGATGAACAATGGCTGTGTCGAAGAGCAGAATGCCTTCTTCGAACGACCAACTGAGGCCATGAAAGGGCACTTGAAACCTCTGTACATTACAGGGAAAGTAGAGAACGTGGCTGTGAATAAAATCTTGGTGGATTGTGGTGCTACAGTCAATTTAATGCCACATTTCCTACTAAGCAAGATTGGTAAATTCGATTCTGATCTTAAGCCCCACAACATGGTCATTTCTAACTATGAAGGGAAAATTGGGACCACTCTGGGCGTCCTGCAGGTTGATTTGACTGTGGGAACAGTAACAAGACCTACCTTGTTTATGGTAGTCGAAAGCAAGGCTAACTACAATCTTCTGCTGGGGAGGGAATGGATCCATGGTGTTGGAGCAGTGCCTTCATCAATGCACCAGCGAATAACAATCTGGAGGACTGATGGCATAGTCGAAAACATTGAAGGTGATTAAGGGTATTTTAAGGTGCTTGTTAATCACGTTGATGGTGTTGAGTTTGACAAAAACTTGGCGCATATTGCGCCTTGTACTCCAGCAGAATTTGATTTCACCCCAGATGACCATGCATTCTGCTCATTATACTTGTACCCTGTGGAGGGATTTCGATGGGCTAGAGAGGTCATAAGAGAAGAAGGCAATGTCCCATACTGTGGGGAGCCTGATGTAGACCCCACAGGCTGGGGAAGTGAATTCAGTAATAATGACTGAATTCGATGCACTACAAAGAATTTCGGCCTATGTGGCCGAATCTAAATTACAAGCGGCCTTGGAGGCTGCACAGAACCACATGGCTGTCGAAGCCAAAACTCAAATTTTTGAAGTAGGCCCTGGTAAGGACTTTGAGCCTGAACCACCTGATGGGTCTCAAATCGAAGACCAAAATCAAAGGCTTGATGCTATTTATGATAATGAGCCTCTGGGTTTTGAAAAGGATCCAGTGTCAGATAACATTTGTACACCCGGTAAGTTGAAAACCCGAAAGGGCAACTTAGGCAAAAAAGGGTATCCTGGTGGATCGAAAACCTGAAAGGGCGGTCCACACAAAAGAGGGATTTAAGCGAATGACTACGGTTTGAGTTATCTGTACCCCATTATCGTTTGAACAACTGACGTTCTGAAAGATAGGGATTGGTCTGATCGTTTCTCAGAAGGCAAGGTCGGGGAGTTTTGAAGACATATTGGTCATAACAGAATGGAAACTCAGTGGAATTCCATTTTCACGTTGCCATTAGGATAGTTTCTTTTCTCAATTTTCAGCGATCACCTCTTTCCAGGGATTGCTTCCGGATGTAATTGCCTATTCTGGGCTCTCAGTCAATAAATTGAATTTCAATAAAAAGCTTTCTATTTTTGTTTTATTGCTTTGTTTGCAAAAACGTCCTAATTTTTGATAAAACATTGCATTTGAAAACATGGCAGCCTTGCAATAACATGCGCAGAAAAAACATTTGAAATTACCCCGAATGTTGAATACTCCCGGATGGTGGATTCTAGCCACGCAATATTCGGGGCATGTGGGCATATTCTTTTGTTGCAGGTAGCAGGTGCAGATGATTTTAAGCACAAGACCAGCAATAAATCACCCCACGCAAAAGACTGGGGCAATTATGGGTAAGGAGATCGGCGTTCATCGTTCGGTCGACGATTGTTCATAACGGGTCGATATCAGTGAATTAAGTTCAACTGGGTACCGTTGCATCTTATTAAGTCGATTCTCTTATTCAGTCCTTCCAACAGCTACAAGCTTTTCTATGTCGATAACGGTCACAGGTTCCCCAAAAGAGTGGTCTCGTCGACACCGAAACTGATGGTCATTATCCCCAGCGAAGTCGCAGGAGTTTGAAGAGGCTAAATCTTCTGTAAAATCCTCTTAGGACATCTTCTTCGGGGACAAATTGTTGGTTTGTCCAAGCATGGGGCATGTTTGTTTCCCCATCATGAAGTGTTGATCATCCCCAGTAGAGTTCGAGGACAGTTGGTCTTCTATAAAATCCTCTCAAAAGGCATTCCCCAGCACGAGACGTTTTAAAGCAGTTTCCGCCAGCAGAGTTTGTTATAAACTCGTCATCCCTAACGGAATTGTCTAAAGGGAAGCTCGCCTAACATGGGGCATTGTGGTACTTATCCTAAGCTTGACAGTCATATTCTTCAGCAGAATACTGTGGATTTGCTTTGGGTTTCCCCAACAGATCTCTAAGGACTCTTTCCTAGCAAGTTGCAGTGGAATGTTCTAACCAGGATTTGCATATCCCTGGCAGAGTAGCCCTGATACCCAGCAAGATCGTATCTCTGGTCATGGTATCCCCACAGAGGTCAGCATCGAATCTTGTCAGCAACTCCCAGCTGATTTGTTGTTCTTCCCGCAGAGGTTATCAGATCGACAGAATCTATTCCTCAACAAGGATGGCACAGTCTTTCCCCAGCCGGGTCAAAAGGTGGATAACCCCTACAAAGGGTCTTGGATTGGATAGATCCCCAAGCAGAGTTTTTTTTATGACTTTTCTTCCTTAGCAAGACGCCATGCAAAGAAATTCTCATCCCCAGCGGAATCGCTGTGACCAGAATTCATTCCCCCAACAGATGAAGTGATTCCTGGCAGATTTATTATTCTTCAAGTCCAATTTATTTTTGGCAAGCTTGACAATTCGAAGCAGACGGATTATTCATTCATTCTCCAGTGGAGAGGTTATCCTTTCAGGAGTCTCCAAAGTCAAATCATTGGTCTTTGTTCCTCAGCAAAGTCGGCAGAGATGTCTGACACGGATGCAGAGTGTAATCCAGTATTGGAATTTTGCGAAAGTCCACCCGTAGTGTGGCAAGCCAGTAGTCGTCTGACATTGTTAAAAGACGTTAGCAAAGTCCAACAGTGGATTGGCAAAAGTCCGTCTTCGGGTGGCAAAAGTCCAACAGTGGATTGGCAAAAGTCCGTCTTCGGGTGGCAAAAGTCCAACAGTGGATTGGCAAAAGTCCGTCTTCGGGTGGCAAAAGTCCAACAGTGGATTGGCAAAAGTCCATCTAAGGGTGGCATATTCTAAAAGTCCAACAGTGGATTGGCAAAAGTCCATCTTCGGGTGGCAAAGCAGCTAAAAGTCCAACAGTGGATTGGCAAAAGTCCGTCTTCGGGTGGCAAAAGTCCAACAGTGGATTGGCGAAAGGTCCATCTTCGGGTGGCAAAAGTCCAACAGTGGATTGGCGAAAGGTCCATCTAAGGGTGGCATATTCCAAAAGTCCAACAGTGGATTGGCAAAAGTCCGTCTTCGGGTGGCATGAAGCTGCAAAGTCCACCAGTAGCGTGGCAGGCCAGTAGTCGTCTGGAGTTGCATAAAAGACATTATTAAAGTCCACCAGTAGCGTGGCAAGCCAGTAGTCGTCTGGCATCGTTCAAAAGACGTTATCAAAGTCCACCAGTAGTGTGGCAGGCCAGTAGTCGTCTGGAGTTGCATAAAAGACATTATTAAAGTCCACCAGCAGCGTGGCAAGCCAGTAGTCGTCTGGCGTCGTTCAAAAGACAGATCTCTCCGACGTTTCATCGAAGATTCAATCCAGCAGTCTCGTTGGGTTTATATCCCTTTTATTCTTCATCATCCAGAGCAAATTTTTGGTTATATTTGGTATTCAATCACTATATACCTTGAAAGTCTGAAAGCAATTGCTTTCAGGCATTCAGGTCTACAGCGCTTGAATAGGGGCAGCTGTAATACCCCAAAATTTGCTCTCCCCTTTTGGCATCATAGCATGGCATTATCATTTATCATATCATATCCATCTCATTAACATTACATTGCATTTAACATAGAAAAATGAAGCATGGCATCCTTCTTACCATCAGGGCATGTGATCAGGTGGAAGGTGGACAATCGAGGAATCATTCAAAGCACAAAAGGTCAATCAAGTGCCCTCAAGGCAAGCCAAGAGGTCTTCCATGTCTCATACCATCTCAATTGATCATCCACAACCTCAAGGATAAGAGATACAATGGGAGATTGAAGCATTACATCTTTCACTATGCAAGAGGTTCAAAAAGCTGAAGGAAAATCCTCAAAAGAGATAGCTCATTGATCCAAAATCATCCTCAAGTGGCATTTCTCATCATCCTTTAAGAGGATACACAACATACTCTGAGGAATTTGGATTTGGAAGATGTGCAATTTCCTCCTAACCAGAGGGGGTCAAGATTAGGGTTTCCAATTAAATCAGGGTATCTCTGATTTTTTGGACAAAACTTGATGTCATGGTATTCCATATGTCCCTAAGTGTATGTATGTGGAAAATTACATCTCAATTGGTTTTAGAAGTGGTTCAATTGGAAGAAAGATCAAGAATCAGAGAAATTGGGGCAAAGTCAAATAATCAGAGGAAAAAGTCAACTTTTGACTTTTTGAGGCCAAATTTATAAAATTCATGTTATATGTGTCCAATGTGCAAAATTTGGTCAAGAAACTCCAAAGGAATCATGAAAAAATCAAGATGTGGAAAGTTGCCATTTTTGGGTGAAGTAGGTTTACTAAAAATAGTAAGTTTTGGCCATTTTGCATCAGAGTTTGAACCAAGGCCATTTAAAATTGAAGCACCAAATGAAAATTCCACTCGGCCACAACAAAAGATCTTGTTTTAAGCTTCAAATCCATGTGTGGAACATCTCCATTGGATAAAAATTGAGTGAGATATGATTGATCAAAGTTTGAGCAAAGTAGGTTCAAAACTAGGTCATGAACAAGATTTTCAGGGCACGCGCGCAGTCATTTTAACAAACAGTTGGTGGGCCAAATGTCCACTCATTTTTATCATGGTTAAAGGCCTCAAATGAAAAACTTTTCAACATCAAAGTTGTTCCGTGTAGTGTCATCTTCAATACTCATGTTGGACAAAATTCCATTTGATCAAGTTATAGTGGAGATATATTGGTTCAAAGTCATGTTGATTGTGCTGAAATTTTGTGTGCCAAGTTGCCATGCCATGACTTGCTTGCCACGCCCCATAACCAGTTCCCAAACTTGTGTATTCCAAGTCATTTTTCAACCTCTTCCAAGCCTTATTTCAATTCATTTTTCATACCAAGCATGTCCTCTTACATCCCCTCTTTCAAATGAATCCAAAAACTCACCAAACCAATCATTGAGTAGAGAGGAAAACATCATCAAATCACCATATCTCCATTGTTCTCAACTGTCATAAAAAAATCAGAAACAGAACCAATGTTGTTGATGTTGTGGTTACAAGATTGCACGTGCATTATTCATACCAGCTATCCATTGCCTTTTTAAACCAAACACATTTCATACACACCATAGCACGTGCCTCATTATGCATGAAAGTAGAAATAACAAGCTTGCTGAACAAGTTCTGATACAACCAGCCGTGCCATTGCAAGCTCATTTTCAGCTCCACCATAACCCACCATGAACCAGCCACACGATATCATGGCTCTCCCTAACTAACTTGACTCAGTTAGTTAGGGATGACTCACTCAAACCATTGTGACTCAGTTAACCTCACTCAGTTTAATCTTGGTTAACTCACACTATAAAACCAAAATTCACTCACATTTCTGGAAGAACACTCATTTTTTTCTCACATTCACTTCAGAATTCTCCTCTCACTCTCTCTGATTTTGCTCATCTTCTTCTCCACGATTTCAACTCCATTGTGCTTCCATTAATCATTGCTTGGCGTGGTTGAATCAAGAGCAACAAGAACAACTCCATTTCTGCAAGTTCAGCATCATTGCAAGCTTCAACATCCTTCATCTATTTACGAATCCATAGCATTTATTTTGCTAAGTTTGAAGATCTAGAAGCTCAGCATATCAAGCTTTCCTCTGGTTTTTCTCAACATCTCCAATTGCTCCACATTTTCAGGTTTCATCATTCAACTTTGCTTCAGTTGATTTTCATTAATATTAGCTTGTTTTTTGTTAATTTAAGCTTGATAGAAGCTCTGCTTACTCCGGCTAGTTGATAGAGCTTCTTAGAAGCCTAGATCCAAAAATTAGGGCATGATTTAATCTCCTCTGTTCTCTATGTGTGTGCTTGGTATGTGAAAAACAATTGTGAATTCTTAATCTACGTGAGCTCAGCTTCATTTTGGTATAATATTTGTGCATTTCTGGGACATGTGAGAGTTGCAGACGGTGGTGCGTGGCCGGAGAAGGTGACCGGAGGTTATCTCCGGCCGGTGACTTCAATAGCTAGGGTTTTTTCACGTTTTAATCGTGTCCATTCATTTTGCGCGATCGTGTGGCTTGTATGGTGACAGCACATTAAAAGGCATGTGCTTGTCACATGCGTATTTTCTGAATCCACTTAAACATTGTGTGGCATGGTACATGGTAGTGAGTGTGTGTCCTCATCCGCGTGTGTTGGATCTGCGTACCTTGACTTTGGCTTGACCTTGACTTGATCTAATGGCTATTGATGAGTCAATTTTGTTGACTGGAGTGCATGGTTACTATGGTGTTTTGCGCGTAATTGGACCTATGACAGATTGTTATTTACACCCCACGCTTCTAAGGCCCAAACGAATTGAACTATGGATTTGCTATGTTTGCACCCCATTCACATTGCATTTCATATTTTATTTTCATTTTTTATACACGTTTACTTTTTAATTTTTAAAAATATCAAATAGCATCATAAAATTCCACAAAAATTCATGAGTATCATTAAAACATTTAGGAAATTTTTGATGATTTTATTTTCTGATTTTATGACCTTTTTACCCCTGTTCTATATTTTTCTTTGAATTTCTTTGATGTGCATTCTTAATATGGTACATGATCTTGTTTAATTTTGTTCTTGATCATTAAGACTTGTTTTGATGCTCTTCTTTTTGCATTGAATCATTATCATCTTGAGGTATGTTAAGTGATTTTCATTTGATTTTTTAGGTCAGTTTTATGGCATGTTTGGTGTTCACTTTTGAGCTACTTTGTATGATATGTCTATGTGACCTAAGTGCATTGTTTGACATCATTTTGCCTTGGTTCCTTGCATGCTACTTTGATATGTGATTCACCTCTGATTAGTGAACTCCAATACTATGTTTTCATAATTTTCATGAGGCCATTTGATTTTTGCTTGATGCATTTCATTTAAAGCATTATGACATGTTATATCATTGTAATCTTGTGTGCATGTTTGCATGTTTTCTTTTGTACATAATGGCATGATCATTTGCATATTTGGTGAACCATTCACTTGACATTATAGGTCATTGGTACATATTATGTGTCATCCTTGCATGTTGACTTTCATTTAAACCTTGTGCACCTTTAACATGTGGTGTTTGTGCTTGTGTTTTCTTTTGAACTTCCATTCCAATTCTACTTCTTCTATTACTTCTTAAATGCTTTGATGTGTCATGCATGAATACTTGTGAGATGTTTGTGAATCATTTTTCATTTCATTTCAATTCTGATCCATGGATTACATGTTCCATTTGTGCATATTTCTTCTTTTCTCTTTCATCTTTCATTCTTCCTTTTCTTATGATATCATGTTCTAATGTCATGGAGGATGTTTGTTGCCTATCCACTTGAGTTTGATTGATAATGACCATTTGTTCTCATATGATGTACATTCTGGTTGTAGCTCTAGGATTTGGTTTCTCATTTAATTCTTTTGAGTTTTATGATGCATTACATGTTCTTTTACTTCTTATACTTCTTATACATGTTTACTAACCATGTAGGGGCTTTAGTAAGTTTCAATTGAGTGTGGATAAGGAATCCACATTCAACTTCTATCCTTTCTCTTTTACAATTCCATTTTATGTTTTGTTAAGCACTTATGTGCTTTCTTTTAATAACTCATTACTTTCCCTTTTTGAATTACAATTCATCTTCTACTTTAGAAGTGAATTGTTTAATTCATTCTTTCTTTAGACTTTAGGTTGAAACCTCACAAACTTTAGGATCACTCCCTTAACTAATCAATTAGGATTGAGTCTTAGTCCATGTAGATTTTTACCTTTACCCTCTCTTGAGTCTTTCATCTTCTCATCTCAAAGAAAATTCAAAACATGTAATAAAGGTAGGCATTTATTGCATTTAGGCCTTTCATATAAAGAAAAGATTATAAGGGGTCTTCTCTTGTAATCTTAGAATGTGTAGCATATAGCCCATCTTGGGTCAATGTGTTAAACATTTGATCTTGTATGAGGGACTTAAATGCAATACTTGTTGAAGGTGCAAATAATAAAAAAAACTTCTTCATTTCTTAATCAACAAAAACACTTAATAAATACAAGTACGCTAGTGTGTTTGAACCTTGACAATTGGAACTAGGTGTGGGGGTCTTCTTCACTCTTAGTGTGCTTTCTTACCCATTCCATCTTGGAATGTGAGAATGTACACATTCCAATGACTAAGATTCAGATACACTGTCATATGCAAATAAATGGAAAAAACTCTTAAAAAGACAAAAACAAACAATAACGTCTTTCCTTCGGGAATTCTTTTCTCACCTCATTCACTCTCAACGTACGAACGTGCTTCTACTCGTTCTCTTGCAAGATGGTAACGCACTCGGACCAGCGAGCCTGCAACACCTGAGCTAGAACGTAAGCCGTTCTCTAAAAAACACAAACAACTTTCCCTTAGGTGAGGGGAACTACGTCGCTCTGATTCTCATGCTCCCGATGAGATACGTAGGCAGTGGGGTAGGGCCCATGCGAGCACTTCTTTTATTTTCCCTACATTTGTTTCTCTTTCTTTCTTTCAGTTCCTTTTTTTAGCATTCTTTTCTTTCACCCTTTGATTGAAGCAAGCAAGCGTGGATCCCATCGGGTACGATGGACGCGTGGGGGTGCTAATACCTTCCTCTCGCGTAACCGACTCCCGAACCCAATTCTCTTGGTCGCATGACCATGTTCTTTCCTTCCTTCAGGTTTATGCGGTGTTTCCTTTCCCTCTCATGGGATAAATACACATTGCTGGCGACTCTGTTCGGTGCCACTTTCACGTTTGTACTAGGATGAAAATCCCGGGAGCGACAGCTGGCGACTCTGCTGGGGACAGAACCCAGAATCTCTGGTTTCCTTAGCGAGTCAATCCTAGCGCTTGTCTGCTTTTCTTTCATTGGGTGTTTACTGTTGTGCTATATGTTGTTGTTTATTTATTTTACTGTATTTACCGCATTTTAGCATTACATATCATATATTATATTGTGTTGCACTGTTTTGTCTGTTTGGCGGGATGGGTGTTCTGAGAGATAAGCTCACTACCAAGGCTTGAGTACATACATAGGTATTAGAGTGGATAGTCATGACGCTTGCGTGGTGGTGACCACGTATTGTTGTTCATGAGACCCACAACCAGACGAGGTTCTATCAGGAGCTTTCTGCTACTGCATGTTATGCAGGCCAGTGGTTATTCTCTTGAGGAACTGTCGACTCTGGTGACCATTCCCGAGGACTCAGTTGCGGCACTCCTCCCGAGTTGTGACAGTGGCAGACCACATTCCGTGGCAAACCCATTGCACATTCTCGATCCGAGGACCCAATGCTGGGAACTTGCTATAGAACATCCCTTTTTGAAAGAGAATCAGCGGAGGCACTCCTCGATTGGCGATAGTACTGTACCCTGAGGGATGAATGTACTATTGCTTCTCGACCTCAGTGCCAGAAGCCGAGGACCTTTTGTTTTGGAGAATCAGTTGAGGCCTCCTCGATTGATGATGATGCCAAACCAGAAATGGTGAACGTATCATCATTTCTCGACCTGAGAGCCCGGGATACTGAACATCTTAGTACCCACATGTGAGAAGGGCGGGTTGTTTACAGGTTTGCAGGTAACCATGACCTCCTACATACCCGGTTTTCTATCATCATTGCACAAAAAGGAAGTTTCATCCTATTGTATTCAGATGGTTCTTATCTATGGTTCTATATTAGTCTCAGAGCTACACTGACACCGTTCACAGTTCAGCACAGACACCTGATTACCTGATCACATTGCCCTTTGCATTGCATTATCATATCCTAACATACATGTTTATTCATTTCCAGGTGCATATATTACCCTTGATTCCAGTCATCCGGTCCCTGCAAAGATGAACACTAAAGAGAGGAAGAATATCATCAGCTATAAGTTCCTTACGCCTACTTTGGGCCCTATTGTTGTGCTGAAGGGAATGGCGAGCCCTGCAGCACGAGAAGCTTTTGAAGAGAAATATGGGTGGATTTTATCTATGGTCCGTAATGTCAGTGATTATGAAGCCAGAGGTCTCCATACGTTGATGCAGTTCTATGATCCGCCTCTGAGGTGTTTTGTATTTCCAGACTATGTGTTGGTTCCTACCTTGGAGGAATATTCCAACATGTTGGGGATTGCCATCAAGGAGGAGCCCCCTTTCTTTGGATCAGTGGGGGATCTTGACTTTGGAAAGGTGGCTGGTGCTCTTTATTTGAGCAAATCAGAGCTAGACGCCAATGTCTCCAACAAAGGAAAGATTCGTGGTTACAAGTTGGAATATCTGATTAAGAAGGCCCAGGAAGCAGCTAAAGGCGAGAATTGGCTTGTTTTTAATGCTTTGCTAGCCCTTTGTATATATGGCATAGTGTTGTTTCCCAACGAGCCGGATTTCATTGATATGGACGCTATACGAATATTCATGATGAAGAACCCGGTGCCAACGCTACTGGGAGATCTTCACTACTTGTTGTACAACCGAAACGAAAAGAAAAGAGGAGGGATAATTCGTTGTTGTGCACCCTTGTTCTATAAGTGGTTTGCAGGCCGTTTACCACAATCAGGGGCTTTTGTGGATTCCAAAGATTCTCTAGAGTGGAAACAGCGTTTAATGGGATTGGTGGCCAAGGACATCGTATGGGTAGATCATGGGCTGATTGGCAAGAATATTATCCACAGCTGTGGTAAGTTCCCTAACGTTCCACTGACAGGAAGACTGGGTGGGATTAACTACAATCCTTCTTTGGCCATTCGACAATTTGGGTATGCCCTGACAGGTCCGCCTATTAAGAGAGATGTGGAGGAGTCCCTCTATTTTCATACATCAGATGGGTGGGAAGCAGCACAGAAAGCTTCTGAAAGCTGGGGTAGCATACTGAAAAAGGGGAAAGTTACTTTAGGAAAGCCTAACAACCGGGTTTATCCAGCATATGAAGAGTGGGTGAAGAAAAGAGTTGAAGATTTTCTCTTGCCTTTTGGTAATGCGCCCCTTTTGTATCCGGAGAATGAGAAAGCAAGAAGCACTGCTACTGTGGAAGAAGTTGACAAGTTGCAAGCCTTGGTGAAAAAGCTCCAAGGAGAGAATTCCGAGTTGAGTAGCCGTCTTCAGAATGCTCTACATGCCAACAAAGAGCTGGAGCGGAAAGCCCAAGATGCTGAACAAATCCTAACTGCAAAAGAAAAAGACTTTGCTGGAAGAGCCCAACATTTCCGGAAGATTAGTAAAGGTGCTGATGATGCTACTCAAGCCCACAAGCAAACCAAACAGGCGTTAGCACAGACCAAAGGAAAGTTAACAAAGTTTCAGCACGCTTGGGACTAAGTTAGGATAGAGAATGCTGAATTACAGGAACAGTTGCAGATTAAGGACGAAGAGCTTGAAAAGGCGCATGAGCAGAGGAGAAAGTATCGGGAAAGCCTCGGTAAGAGTCAAGAACAGCTAGAAGAAGCTAGAGGTGAGCTGAGGAATACCAAGAAAAAGCTTGAAGAAGTCATGATAGAAAGGGAGATACTCAAGACGCAAGCTGGCATAAAGAGACACAAAGGAGTGTGTGATGACGAGGCTCTGATGCTGCATATGGGTTCTTTAACTGAAGCTCTTGAGAAAAGGGATATCTTGATCAAAGAAATGATTGAAAAGCCGAATCACCAGCGTACCCGTATACTTTTTTAGGAGGTCAAATACTCAAGTGATAAGCTGAAGGGTGTGGAATTGTCAGACTGATGTTTTTTCCTTATATTTTGTTGTTAATGGTTACCATCAGGCTTGTTGATGGATCCATTTTTCCTTGTATTGCATTTGCGGATGAGCCTTTCTTAAATGTACTTGAATACTTTGTTGAATGAGTATGAGCAGTTTTATTCAGAATTACTCTTTATCAGATATTTGTACACAAGCACATGACCACGACACGTCTCTTTATATCACAATTTCTGGTCTTCAGATTTCTGTGGTTTGGATTGGAATCAGGGTATAAAGCACCTCGGAAATGACAAACATGGCATTGCATATCATTTTGCATTTTTGTTACTTGCTTTTCAGGTACTCGATGCAGGGTCTCTAACCTTTATTTGATTTCAGGCAGTATAGCTGAGAGTCATATTCACCGATATTCGACGCGAAGGAATCAAGTAAGAATCATGGATCAAGTGCAAAGTGATTTGGCTGAAATGAGGGCGCGTATGGACCAGTTCATGACCCTCATGACTGGCATGGCGCAAAATCAGGAGAGATTGAGGCTTCTGGTAGAGCGTCCAGACAATGGGCCCGAAGGTGATCAGCATGACAATTCACAGGGACATGGCATTCCTCCTCCCGGTGGCAACCCTCCTCCTGGTGGTAACAATCGGGGTAATGGAAATGGTAGGCATGCTGGTGTTACTCTTGAAGATACTCTGGAAGACCAATTTACTCTGCTGGATGCTGATGTGGGTAATCAAGGGGATCGAAGGTATGATGAGTTAGCAGAGAAGATCAGGGCCATAGAATGCAAGAACTCTATGGGTATTGATGTTACCAGCTTGGGGCTGGTCTCAGGAGTTAGAATTCCCCCTAAATTCAAGCCTCCCACTTTTGATAAGTATCACGGCAATGCGTGTCCCCAAATGCATCTTCAAGCTTACTTTGGGAAGATTTCAGCCCATACGGATGACGAGAAGCTATGGATGCACTATTTTCAGGACAGTCTGGCTGGGGCGTCCTTGACCTGGTATATGAAGTTGAATAGAGCTGCTGTGAAGAGGTGGAAAGATCTGGAAGAAGCGTTCTTGAAGCAATACCAATACAATATCGACATGGCGCCCAACCGCACCCAATTGCAGGGATTGTCCCAGAATGCCAAGGAGAGTTTCAAAGAATATGCACAGAGGTGGAGGGAAATGGCTGCCCAGGTTCAACCTCCCTTGTCAGACAGAGAAATGGCAGATATGTTCATGGGCACCTTGCAAGGGGCCTATCTTGATAGATTAGCTGCTTGTCCGTCAACTGGATTTGCTGATATTGTGATTGCGGGAGAAAGAATAGAAAGTCTGTTAAAGCTTGGAAAGATCCAGGATGTGAGTGGGGCTGGCTCTTCGGGGACGAAGAAACCGTTTGCTAGTAACCAGAAAAGAAGAGAAGGTGATACGAATGCTGTGTTTAGAGGACGAGGCAGAGGGCGTTCTCGAGCTTATTATCAGGTAGATGCTGTAACAATCCCCACACCGTCTGCTCAGAAACAACAACCCCAACAATAAGTTCAACAGCAACAACCTTTTTTCCAGCAAAGGTCTAGACAGAGGGATCGTAAGATGGATCCTCTCCCTATGACTTATGCCGCGCTGTTGCCCCGGCTACTCGAGTTAAAGTTGGTAGAACTCCGTACTATGAAAGCTCCGGTTGCTGGAAACCTGCCACCTAACTTCGATGCTAATGCTCGTTGTGAGTTCCACTCGGGTGCTCAGGGACACTCCAATGAAAAATGCTGGGCTTTCCATCATAAAGTACAAGATTTGATTGATGCTAAAGCCATCAATTTCTCTCCCGCTCCTAATATTACTCAGCATCCCATGCCTGATCATAGTGCAGCAAATGTGTACGCTATTGAAGATGGGAGGAGATTGAATTTGGTGTTAGACGTTCATCAAGTGAAAACTTCTTTGTTGGTTGTAAAAGATCGTTTATTGAAGGGACAGGTGTTCCCGGGCTGTAATCAAGATTGCTCTGAGTGTATGAATCAGGAGAACGGCTGTGATAAGTTGAAGATGGGTTTACAGAATCTGATCGATGAAGGATATCTACAGTTCGACAGAGTCGTGAAAGACACTGATGAGATATCAACCGTGACCATCTATTACACCCCCGCTGAGATTCAAATGCCGGTCAATGCAGTTCCCGTGGCGAGTGTTGCGCCAGAAGGGCCCAGTCCTGTCACTATCACGGTGCCAGGGCCAATTCCGTTCACATCTACGAAAGCTATCCCATGGCACTATGGGGCAGATGTATATTACGAAGGTAAAAAACAGGAAGTTGAGTCATCAGTCAGCCCAAATATTGATAATGTAGGGGGTGTAGGGGGCTTTACAAGGAGTGGAAGGTTGTTCGCTCCCCAAACCTTGAGAAGTGATAAAGAGGCAGAAGCTGCAGCAAAGGCTAAGGGTAAACAGGTGGTTGAAAGTGCGCCTACACCTGAAGCAGAGACAAAGATTACTTTTGATAAGGAAATGGAAGAATTTATGAAGATAATCAAGAAAAGCGATTATAAGATTGTGGACCAACTGAATCAGACCCCTTCAAAGATTTCAATCTTGTCACTATTGATGTGCTCTGATGCGCATCGGCAGGCGTTGTTGAAAGTGTTGAAGAGTGCATACGTGCCACAGGAAATTACTGTTAATCAGCTCGAGGGCGTAATCTCCAATGTTAATGTTAGCCATGGCTTGGGCTTTACAAGTAGAGATCTGACTATTGAAGGAAGAAACCATAATAAGGCTTTGCATATCACGATGGAGTGTAAGGGCGCAGTGTTATCTCATGTACTGGTAGACACTGGTTCATCACTCAATGTCTTGCCCAAGAAGGCATTAATGAAGCTGGAAGTTGACGGTTTGATCTTAAGGCCTAGTGAATTGGTGGTCAGAGCATTCGATGGAACTAGACGATCTGTGTTTGGTGAGGTGGAATTGCCCGTACAAATTGGACCACAGGTATTCAAATCCACGTTCCATGTAATGGACATACAACCTGCATATAGCTGCCTATTGGGACGCCCTTGGATTCACGGAGCCGGGGCTGTTACTTCTACTCTACATCAAAAGCTGAAGTATGAGTTTGAAGGGCAGGTTGTGACAGTGTGTGGGGAAGAAGACATCTTTGTGAGTCACTTGTCCACGTTCAAGTACATTGAAATGGATGGGGAAATTCATGAGATGCTGTGCCAATCATTTGAAGCAGTCAATATTGACGATGCACCTGAGTCTTCTTCTGTACCAGTTGGGGCTGGTACCTCCATTTCATCTTACAAACAAGCTGTCAAAGTCGTCAGGGCAGGCAACGCCCAAGGTTGGGGCAGGTTGATAGAGACCCCAATGAAGGAAGACAAATTTGGTATTGGTTATCATCCCTCTACAACTTCAGATGCGGAGAGCAGGGGACCCATTACTTTCAATAGTGGGGGAATTATCTACACGGACCAGTCTTATGCAGCCACAGAGGATAGTGTTGACAGTGATTGTGACCTGGACAACTGGGTACGCCCTCATGTTCCGGGACAACAAGTGCAGAACTGGTTCGTTGAAGAAGTCATCCGGGTTACTCTTCAGACAGAGTAATTTTTCTTTGTTTTTTCTAACCATAATGCATGTCAAAATCTTGCGCTCTGCCCAAGGCGTATAGATTCATTTGTAGGGCCACCATGGTTTGCATTTGCAATGTTTAATCATTAATAAAGGACGTTTTGCAATCAAATTTTGTTCTCTGTCTTTCAGTTTTTATTTTTGCACAAAAAATAAAATGGCAATGTTTCATTTTCTTTTGTTTTGCTTAAAAATAAATTCTAAAATAAGGCATGAACCCGTTCATGCAGACTTGATCCTCCGGATACCACTGATAACGATTTTGATATGGCCATGTATGACTTTGACAATCCGATTTACCAAGCCGAAGAAGGGGATGAGAAAGATTGTGAACTTTCTGAAGAACTGGCCAGATTGTTGAAACAAGAGGAAAGGGTCATCCAGCCTCATCAGGAGACTGTAGAAATCATCAATATTGGTACCAAGGACGCCAAGAAAGAGATCAGGATTGGTGCCAGCTTGCAAGCAGAGGTGAAGAAAACTTTGACGGAAATGTTGCGCGAGTATGTTGACATCTTCGCCTGGTCGTATCAAGACATGCCGGGGTTGGATACGGATATTGTCGTGCACAGGTTACCATTGAGAGAAGAATGTCCGCCAGTCAAGAAGAAACTTCGTCGGACTCACCCCGACATGGCTTTAAAGATTAAGGAGGAAGTCCAGAAGCAGTGGGATGCTGGTTTTCTTGCTGTGACAAAGTATCCTCCATGGGTAGCCAACATCGTACCAGTACCGAAGAAAGATGGAAAAGTGAGAATGTGTGTGGATTATCGAGATCTTAATAAAGCTAGCCCGAAAGATGATTTTCCACTACCTCATATTGATGTGTTGGTCGATAATACAGCTCAGTTTTCAGTGTTCTCATTTATGGACGGTTTCTCCGGGTACAACCAGATCAAGATGGCACCTGAAGATATGGAGAAGACCACGTTCATTACTCCGTGGGGTACATATTGTTATAAAGTAATGCCTTTTGGGTTGAAAAACGCAGGGGCAACGTACCAGCGGGCGATGGTGACATTGTTTCATGACTTGATTCATAAGGAGATCGAATGTTATGTAGATGATATGATTGCCAAGTCGAGAACAGAAGAGGAACATCTGGTTAACCTGAAAAAGCTGTTTGAAAGGTTGAGAAAGTTCCGTCTGAGATTAAATCTAAACAAGTGCACGTTTGGGGTACGTTCTGGAAAGTTACTGGGTTTCATTGTGAGCGAAAGAGGAATCGAGGTTGATCCTGCCAAGGTGAAAGCAATACAAGAAATGCCTGAACCGAGAACAGAAAAAGAGGTTCGTGGTTTCTTGGGTAGATTGAACTACATTGCAAGGTTCATATCTCACCTAACAGCCACGTGTGAGCCAATATTTAAATTGTTAAGGAAAGATCAAACGGTCAGGTGGAATGACGATTGCCAATTGGCATTCGATAAGATAAAAGAATACTTGCAGGAACCTCCGATTCTAATGCCTCCAGTTGAAGGGAGACCGCTGATAATGTATCTGACAGTGCTTGAAGGTTCCATGGGTTGTGTTCTCGGTCAACATGACGAGACAGGTAGGAAGGAGCATGCTATTTACTACCTGAGCAAAAAGTTCAATGATTATGAGTCCCGATACTCAATGCTTGAAAAGACATGCTGTGCGCTTGCATGGGCCGCTAAGCGATTGAGGCAATATATGGTTAGGCACACGACCTTGTTGATTTCAAAAATGGATCCTATCAAGTACATTTTCGAGAAACCAGCATTGACAGGCAGAGTTGCACGGTGGCAAATGGTCTTGACAGAGTATGACATTCAGTACACTTCACAAAAGGCCGTCAAAGGAAGTATCTTGTCCGACTATCTTGCGCAACAGCCGATTGATGATTACCAATCCATGAAATTTGACTTCCCTGATGAGGACATCATGTTTCTCAAAGCTAAAGATTACGAGGAACCACTTCCGGAGGAGGGGCCAGACCCTGAATCCAAATGGAGTCTGATGTTTGATGGGGCTGTCAATATGAATGGGTGCGGAGTTGGAGCGGTTCTTATCACGCCGGAAGGTGTTCATGTGCCTTTCACTGCACGAATAACTTTCGGATGCACCAACAATGAAGCAGATTACGAAGCTTGTATAATGGGGATCGAGGAGGCGATTAATCTACGGATTAAGACCCTTGATATATTTGGTGATTCGGCTTTGGTAATCAATCAAGTGAAGGGAAGTTGGTACACGCACCAAGCAAATCTAGTACCGTATAGAGATTATACAAGGAGATTGCTGACGTTTTTCACAACAGTGAAACTGTACCATATTCCTCGAGATGAGAATAGGTTCGCTGATGCCTTGGCCACTTTGTCTTCCATGATCAAAGTGCAAGGATGGAACCATGTACCTAAGATTGAGGTATCCCGCCTTGACAGACCAGCATTTGTGTTTGCGGTCGATGCAACGTCTGATGACAAGCCATGGTTTCATGACATTAAGTGTTTCTTGAAAAGTCAAGAGTACCCGTCCGGGGCATCGTCCAAAGACAGGAAGACGTTGAGAAGGTTAGCTGGTAGTTTCTTCTTGAATAAAGATGGCGTGCTGTATAAAAGAAATTTTGACACGGTCCTGCTTAGATGTGTGGATAGACATGAAGCAGACTTGTTGATGATTGAAGTGCACGAAGGCTCTTTCGGTACCCATGCTGGAGGGCATGCAATGGCTAAAAAGTTGTTAAGGTCGGGATATTATTGGTTGACTATGGAGTCAGATTGTTGCAAATATGCCCGCAAATGCCATAAATGCCAGATCTATGCAGACAAAGTGCATGTGCCTCCAAATCCGTTGAGTATCATGTCGTCGCCTTGGCCGTTTGCCATGTGGGGCATTGATATGATCGGAAAGATTGAGCCTACAGCTTCCAATGGTCATCGTTTCATCTTGGTGGCAATTGATTACTTCACCAAATGGGTTGAAGCCGCATCCTATGCCAATGTTACAAAACAAGTGGTCGCTCGTTTCTTAAAACGGGATATCATTTGCAGATATGGAGTTCCCGAAAGAATCATTACTGATAATGGTTCTAATTTGAACAATAAGATGATGGCTGAGTTATGCCGGGACTTCAAAATCGAACATCACAATTCTTCTCCGTACCGCCCAAAGATGAATGGCGCGGTCGAAGCGGCCAACAAAAATATCAAGAAGATTGTGCAGAAGATGGTTGTCACGTACAAAGATTGGCATGAGATGTTACCATTTGCTTTGCATGGGTATCGAACGTCGGTACGCACGTCCACTGGGGCAACCCCATTCTCACTTGTATATGGTATGGAGGCAGTGCTACCGGTTGAAGTAGAAATTCCGTCCCTCAGAGTTATGATGGATGTTAAGCTAGATGAAGCTGAATGGGTACGAGCCAGATTTGATCAACTGAGCCTTGTTGAGGAAAAGCGATTGGCGGCTGTATGTCATGGGCAACTATATCAGCGCAGAATGAAGCAGGCATTTGACCAAAAGGTGCGTCCTCGGGTTTATAAAGTCGGAGATGTGGTACTCAAAAGGATCCTTCCTCCCAATACAGATCACAGGGGCAAATGGACTCCTAACTATGAAGGTTCATTCGTGGTTAAAAAGGTCTTTTCAGGCGGAGCTTTATTGCTTACAACCATGGATGGCGAAGACTTTTCATCCCCTGTCAACTCGGACGTAGTCAAAAAATACTTCGCATGAATAGACCCGCTGGATAATAAGAATAAAAAAAATCCAGGCAAAAAAGGGCATCCCGGCGAACCAAAAACAGAATAAGGTTCGGGCAAAAATTAGGGATATAATTGAAAAATTTGTACACCCGGTAAGTTGAAAACCCGAAAGGGCAACTTAGGCAAAAAAGGGTATCCTGGTGGATCGAAAACCTGAAAGGGCGGTCCACACAAAAGAGGGATTTAAGTGAATGACTACGGTTTGAGTTATCTGTACCCCATTATCGTTTGAACAACTGACGTTCTGAAAGATAGGGATTGGTCTGATCGTTTCTCAGAAGGCAAGGTCGGGGAGTTTTGAAGACATATTGGTCATAACAGAATGGAAACTCAGTGGAATTCCATTTTCACGTTGCCATTAGGATAGTTTCTTTTCTCAATTTTCAGCGATCACCTCTTTCCAGGGATTGCTTCCGGATGTAATTGCCTATTCTGGGCTCTCAGTCAATAAATTGAATTTCAATAAAAAGCTTTCTATTTTTGTTTTATTGCTTTGTTTGCAAAAACGTCCTAATTTTTGATAAAACATTGCATTTGAAAACATGGCAGCCTTGCAATAACATGCGCAGAAAAAACATTTGAAATTACTTCGAATGTTGAATACTCCCGGATGGTGGATTCTAGCCACGCAATATTCGGGGCATGTGGGCATATTCTTTTGTTGCAGGTAGCAGGTGCAGATGATTTTAAGCACAAGACCAGCAATAAATCACCCCACGCAAAAGACTGGGGCAATTATGGGTAAGGAGATCGGCGTTCATCGTTCGGTCGACGATTGTTCATAACGGGTCGATATCAGTGAATTAAGTTCAACTGGGTACCGTTGCATCTTATTAAGTCGATTCTCTTATTCAGTCCTTCCAACAGCTACAAGCTTTTCTATGTCGATAACGGTCACAGGTTCCCCAAAAGAGTGGTCTCGTCGACACCGAAACTGATGGTCATTATCCCCAGCGAAGTCGCAGGAGTTTGAAGAGGCTAAATCTTCTGTAAAATCCTCTTATGACATCTTCTTCGGGGACAAATTGTTGGTTTGTCCAAGCATGGGGCATGTTTGTTTCCCCATCATGAAGTGTTGATCATCCCCAGTAGAGTTCGAGGACAGTTGGTCTTCTATAAAATCCTCTCAAAAGGCATTCCCCAGCACGAGACGTTTTAAAGCAGTTTCCGCCAGCAGAGTTTGTTATAAACTCGTCATCCCTAACGGAATTGTCTAAAGGGAAGCTCGCCTAACATGGGGCATTGTGGTACTTATCCTAAGCTTGACAGTCATATTCTTCAGCAGAATACTGTGGATTTGCTTTGGGTTTCCCCAACAGATCTCTAAGGACTCTTTCCTAGCAAGTTGCAGTGGAATGTTCTAACCAGGATTTGCATATCCCTGGCAGAGTAGCCCTGATACCCAGCAAGATCGTATCTCTGGTCATGGTATCCCCACAGAGGTCAGCATCGAATCTTGTCAGCAACTCCCAGCTGATTTGTTGTTCTTCCCGCAGAGGTTATCAGATCGACAGAATCTATTCCTCAACAAGGATGGCACAGTCTTTCCCCAGCCGGGTCAAAAGGTGGATAACCCCTACAAAGGGTCTTGGATTGGATAGATCCCCAAGCAGAGTTTTTTTTATGACTTTTCTTCCTTAGCAAGACGCCATGCAAAGAAATTCTCATCCCCAGCGGAATCGCTGTGACCAGAATTCATTCCCCCAACAGATGAAGTGATTCCTGGCAGATTTATTATTCTTCAAGTCCAATTTATTTTTGGCAAGCTTGACAATTCGAAGTAGACGGATTATTCATTCATTCTCCAGTGGAGAGGTTATCCTTTCAGGAGTCTCCAAAGTCAAATCATTGGTCTTTGTTCCTCAGCAAAGTCGGCAGAGATGTCTGACACGGATGCAGAGTGTAATCCAGTATTGGAATTTTGCGAAAGTCCACCCGTAGTGTGGCAAGCCAGTAGTCGTCTGGCATTGTTAAAAGACGTTAGCAAAGTCCAACAGTGGATTGGCAAAAGTCCGTCTTCGGGTGGCAAAAGTCCAACAGTGGATTGGCAAAAGTCCGTCTTCGGGTGGCAAAAGTCCAACAGTGGATTGGCAAAAGTCCGTCTTCGGGTGGCAAAAGTCCAACAGTGGATTGGCAAAAGTCCATCTAAGGGTGGCATATTCTAAAAGTCCAACAGTGGATTGGCAAAAGTCCATCTTCGGGTGGCAAAGCAGCTAAAAGTCCAACAGTGGATTGGCAAAAGTCCGTCTTCGGGTGGCAAAAGTCCAACAGTGGATTGGCGAAAGGTCCATCTTCGGGTGGCAAAAGTCCAACAGTGGATTGGCGAAAGGTCCATCTAAGGGTGGCATATTCCAAAAGTCCAACAGTGGATTGGCAAAAGTCCGTCTTCGGGTGGCATGAAGCTGCAAAGTCCACCAGTAGCGTGGCAGGCCAGTAGTCGTCTGGAGTTGCATAAAAGACATTATTAAAGTCCACCAGTAGCGTGGCAAGCAGTAGTCGTCTGGCATCGTTCAAAAGACGTTATCAAAGTCCACCAGTAGTGTGGCAGGCCAGTAGTCGTCTGGAGTTGCATAAAAGACATTATTAAAGTCCACCAGTAGCGTGGCAAGCCAGTAGTCGTCTGGCGTCGTTCAAAAGGCAGATCTCTCCGACGTTTCATCGAAGATTCAATCCAGCAGTCTCGTTGGGTTTATATCCCTTTTATTCTTCATCATCCAGAGCAAATTTTTGGTTATATTTGGTATTCAATCACTATATACCTAGAAAGTCTGAAAGCAATTGCTTTCAGGCATTCAGGTCTACAGCGCTTGAATAGGGGCAGCTGTAATACCCCAAAATTTGCTCTCCCCTTTTGGCATCATAGCATGGCATTATCATTTATCATATCATATCCATCTCATTAACATTACATTGCATTTAACATAGAAAAATGAAGCATGGCATCCTTCTTACCATCAGGGCATGTGATCAGGTGGAAGGTGGACAATCGAGGAATCATTCAAAGCACAAAAGGTCAATCAAGTGCCCTCAAGGCAAGCCAAGAGGTCTTTCATGTCTCATACCATCTCAATTGATCATCCACAACCTCAAGGATAAGAGATACAATGGGAGATTGAAGCATTACATCTTTCACTATGCAAGAGGTTCAAAAAGCTGAAGGAAAATCCTCAAAAGAGATAGCTCATTGATCCAAAATCATCCTCAAGTGGCATTTCTCATCATCCTTTAAGAGGATACACAACATACTCTGAGGAATTTGGATTTGGAAGATGTGCAATTTCCTCCTAACCAGAGGGGGTCAAGATTAGGGTTTCCAATTAAATCAGGGTATCTCTGATTTTTTGGACAAAACTTGATGTCATGGTATTCCATATGTCCCTAAGTGTATGTATGTGGAAAATTACATCTCAATTGGTTTTAGAAGTGGTTCAATTGGAAGAAAGATCAAGAATCAGAGAAATTGGGGCAAAGTCAAATAATCAGAGGAAAAAGTCAACTTTTGACTTTTTGAGGCCAAATTTATAAAATTCATGTTATATGTGTCCAATGTGCAAAATTTGGTCAAGAAACTCCAAAGGAATCATGAAAAAATCAAGATGTGGAAAGTTGCCATTTTTGGGTGAAGTAGGTTTACTAAAAATAGTAAGTTTTGGCCATTTTGCATCAGAGTTTGAACCAAGGCCATTTAAAATTGAAGCACCAAATGAAAATTCCACTCGGCCACAACAAAATATCTTGTTTTAAGCTTCAAATCCATGTGTGGAACATCTCCATTGGATAAAAATTGAGTGAGATATGATTGATCAAAGTTTGAGCAAAGTAGGTTCAAAACTAGGTCATGAACAAGATTTTCAGGGCACGCGCGCAGTCATTTTAACAAACAGTTGGTGGGCCAAATGTCCACTCATTTTTATCATGGTTAAAGGCCTCAAATGAAAAACTTTTCAACATCAAAGTTGTTCCGTGTAGTGTCATCTTCAATACTCATGTTGGACAAAATTCCATTTGATCAAGTTATAGTGGAGATATATTGGTTCAAAGTCATGTTGATTGTGCTGAAATTTTGTGTGCCAAGTTGCCATGCCATGACTTGCTTGCCACGCCCCATAACCAGTTCCCAAACTTGTGTATTCCAAGTCATTTTTCAACCTCTTCCAAGCCTTATTTCAATTCATTTTTCATACCAAGCATGTCCTCTTACATCCCCTCTTTCAAATGAATCCAAAAACTCACCAAACCAATCATTGAGTAGAGAGGAAAACATCATCAAATCACCATATCTCCATTGTTCTCAACTGTCATAAAAAAATCAGAAACAGAACCAATGTTGTTGATGTTGTGGTTACAAGATTGCACGTGCATTATTCATACCAGCTATCCATTGCCTTTTTAAACCAAACACATTTCATACACACCATAGCACGTGCCTCATTATGCATGAAAGTAGAAATAACAAGCTTGCTGAACAAGTTCTGATACAACCAGCCGTGCCATTGCAAGCTCATTTTCAGCTCCACCATAACCCACCATGAACCAGCCACACGATATCATGGCTCTCCCTAACTAACTTGACTCAGTTAGTTAGGGATGACTCACTCAAACCATTGTGACTCAGTTAACCTCACTCAGTTTAATCTTGGTTAACTCACACTATAAAACCAAAATTCACTCACATTTCTGGAAGAACACTCATTTTTTTCTCACATTCACTTCAGAATTCTCCTCTCACTCTCTCTGATTTTGCTCATCTTCTTCTCCACGATTTCAACTCCATTGTGCTTCCATTAATCATTGCTTGGCGTGGTTGAATCAAGAGCAACAAGAACAACTCCATTTATGCAAGTTCAGCATCATTGCAAGCTTCAACATCCTTCATCTATTTACGAATCCATAGCATTTATTTTGCTAAGTTTGAAGATCTAGAAGCTCAGCATATCAAGCTTTCCTCTGGTTTTTCTCAACATCTCCAATTGCTCCACATTTTCAGGTTTCATCATTCAACTTTGCTTCAGTTGATTTTCATTAATATTAGCTTGTTTTTTGTTAATTTAAGCTTGATAGAAGCTCTGCTTACTCCGGCTAGTTGATAGAGCTTCTTAGAAGCCTAGATCCAAAAATTAGGGCATGATTTAATCTCCTCTGTTCTCTATGTGTGTGCTTGGTATGTGAAAAACAATTGTGAATTCTTAATCTACGTGAGCTCAGCTTCATTTTGGTATAATATTTGTGCATTTCTGGGACATGTGAGAGTTGCAGACGGTGGTGCGTGGTCGGAGAAGGTGACCGGAGGTTATCTCCGGCCGGTGACTTCAATAGCTAGGGTTTTTTCACGTTTTAATCGTGTCCATTCATTTTGCGCGATCGTGTGGCTTGTATGGTGACATCACATTAAAAGGCATGTGCTTGTCACATGCATATTTTCTGAATCCACTTAAACATTGTGTGGCATGGTACATGGTAGTGAGTGTGTGTCCTCATCCGCGTGTGTTGGATCTGCGTACCTTGACTTTGGCTTGACCTTGACTTGATCTAATGGCTATTGATGAGTCAATTTTGTTGACTGGAGTGCATGGTTACTATGGTGTTTTGCGCGTAATTGGACCTATGACAGATTGTTATTTACACCCCACGCTTCTAAGGCCCAAACGAATTGAACTATGGATTTGCTATGTTTGCACCCCATTCACATTGCATTTCATATTTTATTTTCATTTTTTATACACGTTTACTTTTTAATTTTTAAAAATATCAAATAGCATCATAAAATTCCACAAAAATTCATGAGTATCATTAAAACATTTAGGAAACTTTTGATGATTTTATTTTCTGATTTTATGACCTTTTTACCCCTGTTCTATATTTTTCTTTGAATTTCTTTGATGTGCATTCTTAATATGGTACATGATCTTGTTTAATTTTGTTCTTGATCATTAAGACTTGTTTTGATGCTCTTCTTTTTGCATTGAATCATTATCATCTTGAGGTATGTTAAGTGATTTTCATTTGATTTTTTAGGTCAGTTTTATGGCATGTTTGGTGTTCACTTTTGAGCTACTTTGTATGATATGTCTATGTGACCTAAGTGCATTGTTTGACATCATTTTTCCTTGGTTCCTTGCATGCTACTTTGATATGTGATTCACCTCTGATTAGTGAACTCCAATACTATGTTTTCATAATTTTCATGAGGCCATTTGATTTTTGCTTGATGCATTTCATTTAAAGCATTATGACATGTTATATCATTGTAATCTTGTGTGCATGTTTGCATGTTTTCTTTTGTACATAATGGCATGATCATTTGCATATTTGGTGAACCATTCACTTGACATTATAGGTCATTGGTACATATTATGTGTCATCCTTGCATGTTGACTTTCATTTAAACCTTGTGCACCTTTAACATGTGGTGTTTGTGCTTGTGTTTTCTTTTGAACTTCCATTCCAATTCTACTTCTTCTATTACTTCTTAAATGCTTTGATGTGTCATGCATGAATACTTGTGAGATGTTTGTGAATCATTTTTCATTTCATTTCAATTCTGATCCATGGATTACATGTTCCATTTGTGCATATTTCTTCTTTTCTCTTTCATCTTTCATTCTTCCTTTTCTTATGATATCATGTTCTAATGTCATGGAGGATGTTTGTTGCCTATCCACTTGAGTTTGATTGATAATGACCATTTGTTCTCATATGATGTACATTCTGGTTGTAGCTCTAGGATTTGGTTTCTCATTTAATTCTTTTGAGTTTTATGATGCATTACATGTTCTTTTACTTCTTATACTTCTTATACATGTTTACTAACCATGTAGGGGCTTTGGTAAGTTTCAATTGAGTGTGGATAAGGAATCCACATTCAACTTCTATCCTTTCTCTTTTACAATTCCATTTTATGTTTTGTTAAGCACTTATGTGCTTTCTTTTAATAACTCATTACTTTCCCTTTTTGAATTACAATTCATCTTCTACTTTAGAAGTGAATTGTTTAATTCATTCTTTCTTTAGACTTTAGGTTGAAACCTCACAAACTTTAGGATCACTCCCTTAACTAATCAATTAGGATTGAGTCTTAGTCCATGTAGATTTTTACCTTTACCCTCTCTTGAGTCTTTCATCTTCTCATCTCAAAGAAAATTCAAAACATGTAATAAAGGTAGGCATTTATTGCATTTAGGCCTTTCATATAAAGAAAAGATTATAAGGGGTCTTCTCTTGTAATCTTAGAATGTGTAGCATATAGCCCATCTTGGGTCAATGTGTTAAACATTTGATCTTGTATGAGGGACTTAAATGCAATACTTGTTGAAGGTGCAAATAATAAAAAAAACTTCTTAATTTCTTAATCAACAAAAACACTTAATAAATACAAGTACGCTAGTGTGTTTGAACCTTGACAATTGGAACTAGGTGTGGGGGTCTTCTTCACTCTTAGTGTGCTTTCTTACCCATTCCATCTTGGAATGTGAGAATGTACACATTCCAATGACTAAGATTCAGATACACTGTCATATGCAAATAAATGGAAAAAACTCTTAAAAAGACAAAAACAAACAATAACGTCTTTCCTTCGGGAATTCTTTTCTCACCTCATTCACTCTCAACGTACGAACGTGCTTCTACTCGTTCTCTTGCAAGATGGTAACGCACTCGGACCAGCGAGTCTGCAACACCTGAGCTAGAACGTAAGCCGTTCTCTAAAAAACACAAACAACTTTCCCTTAGGTGAGGGGAACTACGTCGCTCTGATTCTCATGCTCCCGATGAGATACGTAGGCAGTGGGGTAGGGCCCATGCGAGCACTTCTTTTATTTTCCCTACATTTGTTTCTCTTTCTTTCTTTCAGTTCCTTTTTTCAGCATTCTTTTCTTTCACCCTTTGATTGAAGCAAGCAAGCGTGGATCCCATCGGGTACGATGGACGCGTGGGGGTGCTAATACCTTCCTCTCGCGTAACCGACTCCCGAACCCAATTCTCTTGGTCGCATGACCATGTTCTTTCCTTCCTTCAGGTTTATGCGGTGTTTCCTTTCCCTCTCATGGGATAAATACACATTGCTGGCGACTCTGTTCGGTGCCACTTTCGCGTTTGTACTAGGATGAAAATCCCGGGAGCAACAAAGGTGATCACATAAAGAAGACTTAGGCAAGGGATATAAAATACCTTTGTGTCTTCAGATTCCTTCTCGACCTTCACAGCATCACTCTTAGCTGGTTTGGTCTTCCTGGGCATAGCTGAAAAGACAAAGACAATTATTACAAGTTAATAATTAAGTGGTTAGTTATAAATCACAAATCGAGGGCCTCAAACCTTCATATATTTCGGATTCGATGCGAACATCCTCGATCCCTATATGAAGGTGTCCTTTAAAACTGTCCAGCGTATGCTTAGTCGCAACCACCCTTGTGGCTTTCGGTTGAGACTGCTCTCGAAGGATTTTTATGGAATCACCACAGACAAACCAGTCTGGAAATGGAGGGGCAAATGCCACTCCAGAATCAGCGTTAGGCAGTCGAGGGAACTTTGGAGGAAAGAGTTTAAAAGCCATCTCATAACGTCTCTCAAGAGGAACGTTGGAAGGGATTTTTAACTTATCCATTTTTTGTAGAAATTTCTCCTTCAAAGTGATAGCAGCCTCACGAACGGTTCGGCTAATATCATCTGGTCGATAGACAGTTTCAAAGTACCTTTGGAAGGCTTGAATTTCTTTGATATGTGTGAACTTACTCTTCCTGGTTTTCTCCTGCACATCAAGGAAAGCTTGGTCAAGTAATGAGGAGAAGGCAGCAACATCAAGAAATTGTTCATTGTAGTGCTTTGACCACTAGTCGTGAAATGGTTGAGTGCACAAAAAACTGGGCTGAAAGTACACAGGGGAAAGTACTGCTTTTCGAGCATTCAATCGGTCGAAGTGGATTGCAGCACCTCCCTCGTCGAAGCTGGCAATGTGAAGAACAACATGGCCCTTTTTCTCATATAGGCACTTAGGGAAAGTCTGGGCCAGCCCAAATTGTCGAGAGACAAGGTTTGGTTGGTAAGCAATCAAGGTTGCTATATCTTTTCCAAGATTCAGCCTATGGACGATAAATCTAGGAATCAAGAAAGCCTTCCAGATTGAAACAGATTTAGTATGGAGCTTTTTGTTTGAATTAGGGAATGGCCTTGTGAACCATTCAGGGCCACATCTTCTCTTAGTAAAAGGGGCCATGCTTGGTGTGAACTCATACCGTTTGGCAAACATCATGATTTAGCTGGAGAAGGCTCCTTTGAGAGTTTCCCCATCATCATTAGGAGTGAGTTTGACCAAGCGAGTCCCTGCGACCTTCCTCTCCTTGATTTCGGCAGAAGTTTCATCGAATCTCCCTTTCCTGGGAAGGCTGGCTTCGAAAATTGCGTTAAGCCATAGTTGAAGCAGCCAGAGAGGGCCATTCAGGTGTACAGTGCCCTGGGCCTCTAAATCTTTGAGTCGAGATGCCTCTTCGCTGATAGATTCATAGAGGTTTGCCAGGATCAATTCACTAAGGCAAACCCCTCTGTTGTTGTGGAGTTGGTTGGCTAGAGTTAGATACTTCTTAGCCACTTGCAGAGATTTGGAGCAAAACACATACCTAGAGAGCCATACAGTCTGGAATGCAATGTGTTCTTGGTCAGATACTTCTTCAGTGCCGCGTTTGAAGTGGTGGTTTATGAAATATGTGTAGGTGAGTTTGGAATTGGAGATCCCTATTGTATCCTCTACGTCAGTTTCAGGGTTATAAGAAATGCCATCTGGTCGAAGTCCGATGATGGTAGCCACATCAAAGAGGGTAGGGGTGACCATCCCACAGGGAAGATGAAAGGTAAAGTGGGTACTATCCCAAAAATAAAGGGATGCTGCCAGCAAGTTTAAACAATAAGGAATACTAGTTTTCGACGGCATGAGCAAGTCATAAATTCCTATTGTTTTCCAATGTTCAGATTTTACCTTTTCCATCCTGGTCATCCAAAGGTCAAAATCTTTCAACGGGCTAACCGCTCTCACTAATCTAGTGCCATTTTGGAGATATCTAAGATCCATCTTGGTTAAGGTGGGTTTATCAGGGGAAGTTTCACCTATTTTAGGGTTACTTTTTCGCCCTAATGGCCTTGATTTACGATAGGAAGGAAAAAACTCACTGAGTTTTTCATCAGAAGCTTTAGCATCGGATAAAGGACCAGATAAAGCATAAGGTTTGTCAGAAACAATAAGAGGAATCATTACCTGAGATTCATAGATACTCCTTACTTCTGCAACATGGGGTTCTGGCATGAACTGGTGATTATTTACCATCTTCGGTCCTGGAAGGTTCGAAAATGGTGGAAGAGATTATTTGAACTGTGTGACCTTGCCTTTTTGACCTTTCTTTTCTTGAGGAGCAGTTTGTGAGGACGTCATTGTTAGGAGTTAGAGAAGAAATGAAATGGTGTTCTGGGTTTCTTGAAGAAAGTTTGAAGGATGAAGAAATAAGTTACAAGAAATTCTGAGAATGCAAAAGTTTGGCAAGTTGTGGAAAATGAGTATTTATAGGCGTTTGGAAGTTCAAAGGATTGTTAATCCACCGTCAAAGCAAGTCCAGTAGTGGGACACGTGTCTTCTTTTTGGAAATTTTTGAGTGGTGGCAGTTATGATCAGACTGTGAAATGTCTAGTTTCAAGAAAAGGTAATGATGAATACAGATCAAAGATACGGCTAAAAAAACGTTTGAAGATTCACCATTATGATATGACGTCATAAGCGTGGTTGAAAGAAACTGAATAGTTTCTAGATCGTGGGCTAAACAGTTATGACCATGTCTTCTCATAGTCGAATGAGCAAGCGTCAAAAATTATTCTATCAAAAAATGACCTTCCTACCGATGCTGGCGAAAGGACATTTTTGGGGGGCAATTTGTTAGCTCCTAATTTCGACGAGACCTGTTTCAAATAAATTTGGCTTTAAAGAAGTTATGTTGTTCTTTAAAAATAAATAAGCTAAAAGAAAAAAGAGGCTTTGACCATACTTGGTGAAAGCTTGGGTCGAAGAAAGGAGTCTTGAGACTTCAAGTATTTCTAAGTCTAGGAAGTCAGTTCGACGGGATGATGCGCTGCAGTTACAAATAATTAGTGGAGGGAATTTTCTACTATTTTGAATTTGAAAAGAGGACAAGTGGCGTGTTTTAGGAGTAAACTGTCAAATGGTGGTTATTTTAGAGTATTATAAATAGGTTAGTTCTAGAGTTAGAATGTGTGTGAAAAATCGTGTTGTACAAGTAACTCCATAATCACTCAAAGTATCCAGCGTGTAGAGAAAAGGGTGAAGCGAGAATGTACGTGATTGTAATCACCATTATCTTTCATTGCAATGCAATTTACTTTGAAGTTTCTACCTTAGATCCTTTACTTTGAAGTCCTTTAATTCAGTCTTTTACTTCTAAGCATTTTACATTACAAAGTTTTTACTTTGCAGTTCTTACATTATAAAGCTTTTACCTTCGAGCATTTATATTTCTGCAGTTTATTCAAGATTTTATGCGCTTCTTTTTATCATTTAAAGTTCAGTTTTTATCAAACTTTTCTTTACATTTCAGTCTTTCTTTAAGTTTCTTGTTTCGACCCAAACGTTTTCTTGCTTCTTATTACTTTTCATTCACAATTCAAAACATCCTTTTTGCACGCAAGCATTGTCGGAATGTTTGTTTTATGCTTTAGTGAAACATTTTAATTACACTCATACCACATGTCCTAGGATCAATCTGATCGATCCTGTAAGTTACTAGAACTTTATTATTTTAGAAGATCAGCGGTTGTTTACCAATTTCCAGGGTAAACAGCAAGTTGAAACCTATTATTAATCTTCACAAGGAAAATCAAGTAAACAAATTTTTAATATTGGTTCCTAAGTTGATAAATCAAGTCAATTCACAGTGTCATTACCTTAGAAAAAAGATCATTCACCTCAGCTTCCACAACATCAGAAACCACAAAAGAGATCATTCACCCCATCCTATTTTCAATGTTTCAAATAGAGTTCTCCACCGCCACCGATGTTGCAACCTACGAATTAATAACTTAGATGCTTATTTAAACAAGTGAAAGAAGCATACTTCTAAAAAAAACAACAATTGAAACCGCGGACCGATTACCTTCATTGGTTTCAAAGTCATGTCATCAAATGAGGTGCAAAATCATTCATCAATCTCAACTTTGCGTCTATTCAAACTGCTATTGTTCCAAAAACAAGATCTGTTTATTAATAAGTATCTCATTTTACAAAAACAAGAGAAGAAAAGTGAGATATAAATAAGCTAAAGTTTTCAAAACAGTAAATTAAGTTCCATGACCCCACTAGGATAAACACTTATACTTATTCATTACATGGAAAAACTCTAATTTTGACCATTTTCCAGTCATGTGTAATCTCAAGGAATCTCACCTGAAGAGAAGCAATTATGCAAGGATTAGATAACACTATTATTTCATGCGATTATTCCATCATTCTTCTTCTTTCTCTGCTAGATTTCATCCTTCTTCTTTTCTGATTCTTGCAACTTCTCACTAATTTGAGACTTTTCAAAATAAAAGTAAACATAATAAATTCAGGAGACTAGATGAAGAAGATGAAACGTTGAGGAATTTTGGAGTTCAGAGAGAAAAACGATGAATATAATTGAAGTATAGCGACCTTGAATCAAGAAGGGAAAAAGGGTTTGGTGTTTGCGTAAACCTGAGAGGGAGAACAAAGGTTTCACAAAGCTGAGATTGGTTTTTCTTTTCATTATTTATTATATATATATTTTAAATATTTAACTTAGAAATCTTTTACGGTTTTTTTAAATAGTTAATATTATATGTTTTAAATGCCTTATTAAGGAAAGAAGTAAATTTTATTTTTGGTTAATTTGTTAAAAATTAAAAAATAAATTTTAATTTTCTAAAATTTAAGTGTTCATCAATGTTTTCTTAAAAAAAATTTAACAGAATGATTTTAAAAAACAATTATTAAAAATAAAATTTAATTAAATTAAAAAAATTATTAAATTTATGTGAGATATTGACTCTTACGCACTAATATGTGTAAAAAAAAACTCTTATGCACTAATACTATAAACTTTTTTTTTTGCACAAAATATAATTTTATTAATGTGTCCAAAAAAAAGATATCTCATTTTATTGCATAAAATCTTTGCTTTGTCATTTAATTTTTATGCAGTTTTTATTTATTTAAATTTTACAATTTCTTTTTATATTTTTTAACAAGAGGTATTATAGATATTAATAATAAATTTTATTCATTTTTCAATAAATTTATATTGAAGTAATTTAATAACCACTTTCAAAAGGACTAACTTTTATTTTGAAATTGTCAGTATGTCTATAATATAGTTTTATTTATCTTAAAATAATTTTTTATCATTATTTTTCAATTAAATTTAAATAATAAATTATCAACTTCAATATTTATTTTTTTAAGAACATGCATTTTAAATTATGCTATGCATATTAAAAAATTATTTAGATTGTGTATGTATATTTATAATAGTTTTGTATATTAAAATAATAAACTATAAAAGCAATTAAATAGAGACCTTTAAATTAACGAATATAAAAAATATTTTTATATAAATATTTAAGAGTTTTAAACTTTATTGAAAAGCGTGACTGACTTAGTGAAAATTTATTAAAGACCTTTAAATTAAAAAAAAAATAAAAATTGTGATACAAAATAAAAATATTATTATAGTTATATATTATTTTATTATGTGTTAGAAAACTTTATATATATATATATATATATATATATATATATATATATATATATATATTAATAATGTTTAGAGTAAAATATTTGTTTTGTAGTGTATAAGTTTTGGATGAAAGATTGCTACCAAAAATTTGATGATGCTAAAATTTTATGCAACATTGAAGAAATGTAGCATTTTATTAGAACTAATGTAACAATCTAAAAATGTTCCCAAAAGTATTTTAGGGGACAATTATCAAGCATTACTAAAGAAATAATATATTAACGCTCTAAAATCGTCCCCAAAAGCAGGTAATGGCACAATTAACAATCGTTGCCAAAAATAACAAAAGAGTGATGTTCCAAAAACGTCCCAAAAGTATTTTAGGCGGCAATTATCAAGGGTTGCAAATATATTTTTGGCAACAACCGTAAATTGTTGCCTATACGAATTTAAGGCAACAATTATTACATGTTACCTAAAAAAGTGTTGCCAGAGACAACAAATGTTGTAGTGACTTGTTTCTCAATAATAAATACTCCTTAAAAAAGTGTTTATTTACAAGTTTACATAAATTATTTTGGTAACAAGAAACAAAGTTAAATTGGTTTGTAAATGTTATAATCAATTTTCATAAATTATTTTAAACAATTTGTGAAATTAAGATGAAAACAATTTATAAAAAAAATTATAAACTATTTTTATAAGTTCTTTCAAATAATTTCACTAACACTTATATATGTAGATTGTTGTGAAAAACGATGCCTTTTCACAAAGTATTAACGGTTTCTTTATGATCAAGAAACACACAAGGGTTAGGGTTAACGGAGAAACAAGAAAGAAAGAAGAAGGATTAGGGCAAAATTTTCTGTTTACTATTCACTTTCTCATTTATGGATACAAATGAATATCACAATTTGCCACACTCAACAAACTGAGTGTACTAGCCTATTTATAGACTAACTAGATAACTTGCAGCCCAAGCTACCTAAACAATTGGATCTTTAACATAAGGCCCAATTCGCCAAACATTTCGACAATACATATTAGAACAGACTTCGACTACAATATGTACCCTTCGACTACAGCATGTGACCCAGCTTCGACTTCATGCTTGTCTCCTGTTGAAATACATGAAAGCTTTCCCTCGACACAACATGAGTTCGACCCAATAGTCTCACAAATCTCCACCTTGGATCTAACTCAACAACCAGGGAATCAACTAGCTTTCATCATGCAGCTTTATCAACTGCATACAGTGGAAAAACTTGCAACTCGACAACGTCTTGGTGATCATATCAGCAGCATTGTCTTCAGTCGAAACCTTCAGCACCTGGACTTCACCACGCTCGATTATCTCTCTGACGAAGTGCAACCTCACATCGATGTGCTTAGTTCGCTCATGATAGGCTAAATTCTTTGACAGGTGTATTGCACTTTGACTATCACATTTAACAGTGATATTTGGACCTTGAAGTTTCAGCTCCTTTGCAAAACCTTCAAGCCACAATGCTTCTTTCACAGCTTCAGTGATGGCAATGTACTCTGCTTCAGTAGTTGATAAGGTAACAACCTTCTGAAGCATTTCTTTTCAACTGATTGTTGTGCCAAACATTGTGAACACATATTCAGAAATAGACTTTCTGGAATCCATACAACCTGCATAATCAGAGTCGACAAATCCTTTGATTTCGACTATGCTATCACCACCATAGGCTCTAACATAAATCAAGACTCTTTTCAGAGACCCATTTATGTACCTGAAAATCCACTTTACAGCTTGCCAGTGTGCATTTCCAGGATTGTCCATATACCTGCTCACAAGGCTCACTCCATACGCTATGTCTGGCCTCGTACAGACCATAACATACATCAAAGAACTCACTACACTAGCATATGGAATGCTACTCATATAGATTATTTCAGCTTCAGTACTCGAACTTTGAGTGGTACTAAGCTTAAACTGAGGATTTGTAGGTGTCACAATAGGCTTTGACTTCGACATACCAAACTTGTCGAGAAGCTTCCGTAGGTATGTCTCTTGAGATAAGCACAACTTCGACTGCTTTCTATCTTTCCGAATGTCAATCCCAAGAATCCTGGCGGCAGCTCCCAGATCCTTCATTTCAAACTCCTTACTGAGTTCAGCCTTCACCTCCATTACATCCTCAACACTGTTGCTAGCTATGAGGATATCATCCACATAAAGCAACAAAATAACAAGTGAGTTTCCAGGTCAAAATCTGAAGTAGACACAGTGATCGAACTGACTCCTAGTGAAACCAATGTGTGCCATGAACTTGTAGAATCTCCTGTTCCACTGTCGAGGAGATTGTTTCAGGCCATATGAATACCTATTCAGCTTGCACACATAATCTTCTTTACCCTTTTTTGCATACCCTTCAGGTTGACACATCAGGATCGTTTCATCTAGGTCACCATACAGAAATGCTGTCTTCACATCCATTTGCTCAAGTTCCAAATCGAACTTTGCCACCATGGCTAACAACATTCGAATGGATCTATATTTTACAACAGGTGAGAACACATCATTGAAGTCGACACCTTCTTTCTGAGTGAACCCCCTAGCAACCAGCCTCGCCTTAAAGCGCTTCGACATCACTCGTTTGATTCCTTCCTTGACCTTGAAAATCCACTTATAACTGACTAACCTTGCTCCTGCAGGTTTCTCAATCAGCTCCCAAGTGTTATT
The DNA here is from genome assembly GCA_022829125.1 of Lathyrus tuberosus. Lineage (NCBI taxonomy): Eukaryota > Viridiplantae > Streptophyta > Magnoliopsida > Fabales > Fabaceae > Lathyrus > Lathyrus tuberosus. The sequence goes on along the minus strand of JALAZF010000024.1, from coordinate 13,313,260 downwards.
ATCATGAAGAGATTTCATCTCGTCATCCATGGCTTTTAGCCATTCAGTCTTGTTTCGACTCCTTATAGCTTCCTTGTAATCTCTAGGTTTTTCCTCAAGTACCTCACTTGCAGAGATTAAGTCAAAGGCTATAAGATCTGCATAACCAAGTCTCTGAGGTGGCTTGATGACTCTTCTCAACCTATCTCTTACCAGTAGGTAGTCATCGACAGTTTCCTCAGTCTCTTCAGCATCTTGCTCTTCTTCTTCGACTTCATCTGGGCTATGCACTTCAGCATCAATATGCTCCACCTCAACAGGCATCTCTACCTGTTCCAGCACTTCTTCAGAGATTTCTGCACTTCGACCAACATCACCAGTTTTCTTGAACGTTATTTTGACCTCATTGAAAACTACATCACGACTTGTGATACATCTTATATGACCTAGTTCTAGGCACCACAACCTATAACCCTTGACTCCCTCAGTATATCCAAGGAACATGCATCTCAGAGCTCTAGGTTCGACCTTGTCTTGCCTAATGTGAGCATAGGCTAAACAGCCAAATACTCTCAGTGTGTCGAGATCTGGTGGATGACCCGACCAAACTTCTTCAGGTGTCTTCATTCCCAGGGCAGTCGAGGGACATCTATTTATTAGATAAGCTGCTGTTGATATAGCCTCCGCCCAAAACACCTTCTTCAATCCAGCAATAACCAACATGCATCTAATCCTTTCAAGGATTGTTCGATTGAATCTCTCAGCTAAGCCACTTTGTTGAGGAGTACCTGCTACAGTCTTATGCCTTGCAATCCCAGACTCAACACAGTAACTGTCGAATGCTTCATTGCAGAACTCAAGGCCATTGTTGGTTCTCAACCTTTTAACCTTTCTGCCAGTTTGAGTTTCGACCAGAACCTTCCAACTTTTGAAATTCTCAAAATTTTCATCCTTCGTCTTCTGAATGAATACCCATAACTTCCTGGAATAGTCATCAACGATAGATAGAAAATACCTTGCACCTGAGTGTGAAGGATTCCTTGCAGGCCCCCAAAGATCAGCATGAATGTAATCGAAGGATCCATGTGTCCTTTTCTTGCCTTTGTTAAACTTCGCCCTACAGGATTGACCAAATACACAAGATTCACAAAACTCCAACTTTTCGACTTTGTCACCTCCTAGCAGGTTCTGCTTCCCCAATTCAACCAGGCCTCTTTCGCTGATATGGCCCAATCTCATGTGCCATAATTCTGTCTTCGACACAGGTTTCGTGGATACAACATTTGTCGAACCACTTACAACTTCAGCCTCAAGGGTATACAAGCCTTGTTTCTTCACGCCTCTCAAGACTTCCTTCGACCCCTTCATGACTTTCAGGATACCTTGCTCTCCTTTGAAGACATATCCTTTCTTGTCGAATTCACCAAGAGAAATTAAATTCCTCTTAAGGTCAGATACATACCTAACCCCAGTCAATAACCTTATTGACTCATCATGGAGCTTTGTTGGAATGTGGTATAGCGGCAAGCAACAAAAGTTTTGGAAGTATTTTTCCGAGAATTTATCGTGTCCATAGAGATCGGTGCTACTGAACTGCCGTTCAACAATTTAAATGTTATTGAGTTTGGAATAAAATGGTTTGAATAAAAGTGGAAAAGTAAATATCAACATAAAAAGAATTCATTCTTCGGAGAAAAGAAACTTATCAAGCATACATATAATCCACTCGTCACAAACATAAATTTATCGATCATTTTCACTCTACTACAATACTCGTCAAAATCATCCAGTATCGCTCACAACAGTGTCCATCTCTAGCACACTGAGCTGAGAAAGCAACCGTATCACTCTCGTTGTCGCTCTCGCGCACGACGCCTCGAAACACAGAAGGCATTAAGTTCCGACACCATCAAGATTATTATTTAAATCTATCTCTAGCATCTAGACAATAGATATTCATCCCTAATCATGATTCATGATGTTTATCTCTAACACAACACAAATCTAAACATAAATGCAAAAAGATCAAGGAAGACATCGATAATGATTTGTAAAGCAGATTTTATACAATATTATGATCAACAAAGATACATATGTTTATAGTAACTATACAACACCCAACAAATAGAAATTACAAAGAGAAGAGAATAAGAGGAACTAAACATTTCTTGGTTTGTCAACACCAATCGACGAGAGATTCGACTCCGGATCAACAAATTGCAAGCTCCATTGTTGTTTTCTAAGCTAATCCTATGAAGAAATGAAGTATGATGGAGTGGGAGCAAAAATAACCTAAACCATCCCTAAAAAATGTGTTTTTACCCCTATTTATTGCTGTCATCATCGCAGACCCCGCTTATCCCGGTTTTGGGTGCTAAGTGTGCCCTTATTAATGTTAAACCTCCTTAAAAGCCCGCTAAGCGCGGTCGGGCGTGCTTAGCCCGGTCTGCTCGGGAATGAAAAATTTCTGCACTTGTTTTCTTCATAACTTTTGAACCGTAACTTCATTTTTCGCCCGGTTCGAAGCGTTGGAAAGCTTATTCAATGCTCTATCTAACAACGCTCCAATATCAATGCTTTAATACCTACAAAAATAAATGGAAAACAATTAAACTCAATGATATTTACACGATAACGCAATACATACACTATAAAGTAAAGTAAACGTATTTACAAACAAAGCGGGGTTTATTCGAACGATTTTAACAAAAAGTATCGATAAGTGCAACAAAACTTATATACAAAAATAGCTACAATTTGCACTTATCAAGCTTGAATCTAATAGATCCAATACCTGCAATCTTGCAAGCTTTATTGTTCCCTAGCAGCACTGATCCACCATTTTGATCACATAATTCTTCAAACACATTCTTGTTTGGAGTCAAATGCCAAGTACATCCATAATCCAGAATCTACTCTTCGTAAGAGTTGCTGCTCGAAACTACAAGGACATCAGATGATTCATAACCATCTTGCACAATAGCTGCATTGCCATTGTCCTTACCTCCATGATTCTTTAGACGCTCAGGGCACACCTTTCTTGTGTGACGCTCCTTCTTACAGTGATAACATTTAATACCAGACATATCACCACTACAAGACTTCTGCTGAGCCCTACCTTTCTTCTTGTCAAACCTACAATCTTTCTTTGACGATCTCCCCTTCACGGACAACCCTTCGCTAACTGATGATGATGGTTTATGCTCATTTCTTTTGTTCAAATCCTTCGAATACAAGGCTGCTTGAACTTCTTCAAAGGTCAGGGACTCTCTTCCATACAAGAGGGTTTCTTTGAAGTGAGCATGTGTTCTGGGAAAAGCACACAACAACAGTGCTTGATCTTCGTCATCGATCTTCACATCAATATTTTCAAGATCAAGAATTAGCTTGTTGAATGTATCCAGCTGCTCCGTCAATGCTTTATCTTCATTTGTCTTGAATGAATACAAAGCCTGCTTCAGGTACAAACGATTTACCAAAGATTTGGTCATGTACAAGCTTTCAAGCTTCACCCATAACCCCGATGTCGTCGTCTCCTTTGATACCTGTCACAGAACCTTATCACTAAGGCTCAACAATATTGCGCTGTGTGCTTTCTCTATCATGGTAGTCGTTTCTTTTTTCGTTAACGCAGCGTCCATGGATGCCATTCCCTTCAACGCTTCCAAACAACCCTGCTGAACCAGTAGGGCTTTCATCTTCAAGCCCCATAGTCCGAAATCGTTCACTCTGGTGAACTTTTCAATCTCATACTTTGTTGAAGAAATCTTCTCCATGCTCACCGCAACAATTTGTTGTGAAAAATGATGTCTTTGTACAAAGTATTAACGGTTTCTTTATGATCAGGAAACACACAAGGGTTAGGGTTAACGGAGAAACAAGAAAGAAAGAAGGATTAGGGGAAAATTTTCTGTTTACTATTCACTTTCTCATTTATGGATACAAATGATTACAAATGAATATCACAATTTGACACACTCAACAAACTGAGTGTACTAGCCTATTTATAGACTAACTAGATAACTTGCAGCCCAAACTACCTAAATAATTAGATCCTTAACACAAGGCCCAATTCGACAAACATTTTGACAATACATATTAGAACAGACTTCGACTACAATATGTACCTTTCGACTACATCATGTGACCCAGCAGCTTCGACTTCATGCTTGTCTTCTGTCGAAATACATGAAAGCTTTCCCTCGACACAGCATAAGTTCGACCCAATAGTCTCACATAGATAAATTTAAATAAGTTAGTTCAAACATACTACTGATTATTTATATATTTAAAACTATCAAGTGTTAGTAGAATATTCAATGTGGAACTATATGATTTTTTTCTTTTTTAAAATCACTAACTAATTTATTTTAAGCTCCAACCTCAATCAAATTAACTCACTAATTTATAATATTGATGAGTATCATACATATTAACACAAAGAAAAATACAACATGTAAAAATTTCAAACAATGTTAGACCCAAATGTTTGTTTTGGTTGGATATGTGACTAGGGAAATTTTAGCCTGTACTCCAAACAATTATTCTCCCATCTTTATATTTTTTAAAATATTCAAATCATACCTTTTTTATTTATTTTTTTTTTTGAAATTGAAAATATTTGTAACCCTACACTTGTGTACATGAGAACATTATTTAAAGAGTTTTGGTATAAATTTATTCTTTATCAGATAACTTACAATAAAGTATTTTAGTTGAGTTATATCTTCATTGGATAACTTTTATAAAAGTTATCCAATATTATAATCTTTACCAATAACTTGGTTATAAGTTTTCTAGTAATTACTTTATTGTTTACTAGATAACTTGATTATAAATTTTTTTATTTTTTTTCACTAAATAACTTGGTTATAAGTTATCCGATAGTTTTACTTTTCAACATAATAGACATGCTTAAAAATTATTGCCAAAACAAAAAAGTTCATGCTTAATAACGTTTTCAAAAATTAATAACAGTTTACTTTAGTTTAATTTTAGACAACAGTTTAATTACCGAATAACTTACTTATAAACTATCCGAAATATAGTTTTTTTAATATGGTCTGAATAACTTAGTATAAATACTTATGAAGAATTTGATAGAATAAGAAATGATTTTTTTTTTTTCAGTCACAATTTCTAACTATTTCTTAAACGCATTGTTGTAGTCATCAAATAATTTACTTAAACTTTGTTTAAAATGCAATTTCATTGATTCTTTTTTTTCTTTTTACCGGATATAATATAAGAGTATTTTAGTCAAATTAAGTGAAATTTAAAGGTGGAAAGATAATTATGAGGATATGTTATAAAATTTTCATTTTTTTTATAAGCAAAAGGAGATTTATTAAAAAGCACTAAGGGTGCTTAACCCAAAAATACAACAAAGAAATAACAAAAGAACAAACCCCACCAAAGAACAACCAACCCCAAAACCGGCCTTATCTAAAGAAATAGTCAGATCATTATTCCACTCCGACCAAGATAAATTAGACCCAAGTCTAAAAAATACGACAAACCATTCCCACGAGATGAGCTTAATCAATCCCACACCATCAAAATTAGACAAAAAAAACTACCTTTAAAAAGAATATCATTCCTACACTTTCAAATAACCCAACAAATTGACAATCCAAAAATCCAATCCAAATCCAAGAGAAAAGCGGACTTACAAGATGAATCCAACCAAAGAAGATGCTCCAAAACGGAACAATCCAAGAAAGAGTCTTCCACCCGAAGCTAAAGACAAATGTCTATCCACCACTTTTTGGAAATAGGACAACCAAAAAACAAGTGATCCGATTCCTCCTCAACCCAAAATACAAAGGACAAACTAAAGAATGGGGTCCCGATAAAATACCTCACTTTGACAACTCCATCTTCGTAGGAAGTCTATTCCAAATCAATCTCCCCCCAAAAATAAGGATTCTACTAGGCATTTTGGTATTCCATAAACGAGATAAAGCTAAGGAAAATTTATCATCCAGAACCGACCTTGAAGGATCACTACAACTGAGTGTCGCATAGGCATTTCTAAATGTAAAACCATTTGGATTTCTCCACCACACAAAACGGTCCGCCATCAAGTGAGAAGGCTGAATAGAGTGCAAGGACAACAACAACTCCCGCCATTGGTCATAAGCTGCACCATCCTCCAGCGGCGGCCTCAAAGGTAAATTCCAACACCAAGCATCCTCATCCCACCATCTCATTTCCACAACCTTTAACAGTCTATTATCCGCCAAAAGGAAAAGATCCGGATAAAGAATATATAGCAGAGTTGTGCTCATCCAACAATCGTACCAAAACAACAAAGAAGAACCGGAACCAAGTTTGCAAGAAATAGAAGAAGTGAACCAGTTGCAATTTTGATTTAAATCCGAACAACCAACCACACCCGAAGAAGCCATATTAACCATACCCGATAAACCTTCTGAAACCAATAAGAAAAGAAAAGGAGAAAGCGGATCCCCTTGTCTTAAACCTCTAGAAACCGAAAAATCCCGAGTCAGATTACCATTCACTAGGATCGACATAGAACTATTAAAAACAAGAGCGTCAATCCAACTTCTCCACTTCAAACCAAAACCTATACGTCTCAACACGTATCTAAGAAAATCCCACAAGACAAAATCATAGGCCTTCTCAAAATCTACCTTCATCAACATACAACTCTTCTTAAACCTCTTGGCATAATCCAACAATTCATTAACAACCAACACCCCGTCCAACATATTCCTATTCGGAATAAAAACGGATTGACATTTCGACACAAGCTTATCCACTACTGACTTTAATCTAGAAGCAAGCAACTTAGCCAAAATCCTATACATGCTATTGATAAAACAAATTGGTCGACAATCATCCAAGGAGATTGGGTTTTCCACATTAGGAATCAAAGCCAAGAAAGAAGAAGTGACTGCTTTAGAGAGCACGACAAAGGAATAAAACTCATTCACAAAATCCACCTGCTCCGCCTTCAAAAAGGCCAACAAGTCTTATAAAAACACAAAGAGAAACCGTCCGGCCCCGCTACACTACTCCAAATAAGTTTTCTCACCTCCTCCTCTGAAAAAGAAATTTCAAAATACGAAGCTTCCTCCACCCGAAAGGGATTTAAGAGAAATCCCATCCAAAAGAGGTCTTGAAGACATAGTTTCCGCAAATCTTAATTCAAAGTGATTTCTAACCTCCTCTTTTACCAACTTCACATCCTCGCACCAACCATTAGAAGTGTGTAAACCCGAGATCAAATTCCTTCTAGCACGATGCTTAATGACTTTGTGAAAGAACTTAGAGTTGGAATCTCATTCTGCGAGCCACAAACATCTTGCCTTTTGGCGAAGAACACTCTCTTTGTAACAAACTGTTTCCCAAACTTTAGAAGAAGTCAAGAATCTCTTAGAAGCCAACTTAACCGCATCCAAAGTATCCGATCCCGAAACTCAAATCTAAATCATTCAACTCTTTGAGAGCTGAATCAACCTTAAGATTTAAAAAGCCAAACACTTTGACATTCCACCTCCTTAAAGCACCTCTCAAAACCTTCAACTTCTCCTTGAAAGAAAAAATCGCCTACCTCTAATATTATTCGTAGACCAAGTCGTCTCCACAAAATTAAAAAAACTCCTCATGCTTAGTCCAACAATTAAAAAATTTAAACGGTTTCGGGCCCCAATTAGTCGATCCACACTTAAGCCAAATTGGACAATGATCCGAAAGATCTTTAGAACCAACCACCAATCTTCCAATTTTCCAAGCCTCCATCAACCCCTCCGAAAGTAAAATTCTATCCAAACGACTCATAGCACTCCCATCCAAACTATACCACGTGAAATTCCTACCAATCAGCGAAGGATCCACCAACTCAAAACTCTCAATGAAATCATTAAAGTCCTCCATCTCACGCCTATTCACATACCTCCCGCAACCCTTCCCCTCGGAATCATTTCGAACCGAATTAAAGTCACCACCTTAAAGCCACTCACCCGCCGCAAACTTCCCCTTAAAAGTCGCCAACTCCCTCCACAACTTTGTCTTATCAGAAAAACAGGATGAATAAATATTAACCACATACACTAAACGCTCCTTCTAAATTCCAGACTCCGACAAAACCTTCTCCACTAAAACTAAAAAGAGAAGAAAAAGAGCATTGTTTCCACATCATAAGCAGCCCTCCAAAATTTCCAACAGAAGGTTTGAAAGTCCACTCTACTTCTGTACCCCCCCACCACCATAATTCATACACCATCCTATCCGAAAGAAGACACGGTTTTGTTTCCTAAAATAAACAAAACTTTATTTTCTCTTTAATCAACAAATAACTAATATGCTTTCTCTTGATGGAGCTACCCAACCCTCTAGCGTTGAGCCCACAATATAAAAGTCAATCCAAACTTACTACTTGATTATTTGTAAATTTTGGATTCAGTCGTGAGATGTTGGCGTTTTGTGAATGGTGGTCCGGTTTATTAGGGTTGTGATTTCATAAATAAGAAGGACAAAAGAAATAAGCCGTTGGCCTCTAAATTAATTCACAAAAATTAATCAAAACACGTGTAATTGAACAAGTTTCTTTGTGTTTTCCCTCAATTTGATCTGGTTATAGCTAGCATGCGCCAAGAAAGTTCTCAATATGAGACAATGCAACCTCATTTTTGGCTTAAATGTTTGTCACTTTAATCAACTATAATAAAAATGCCAGAAATGGTTTCTTGCTTGTCTACAAAAACGACCTATAATTGGGTTGTTTAATGAAAGACCAATCACATTTCAGGAACTGGTCTGGTTTGCTCACACCTTATGCTCGTCATGTAGCTCACGTCTCTTTCTATTCCAGCTATAAAACATTATCCAACACTTATACTAATAGTAAATGGTTTGAATATGGAAATGTCATATATGTGCTATGATTTATGATATATAATTTTAAACTTTGATATGGTCGATGTCTCCACCTTTTTAACATGAAGTTTAGAATCTACAAGTCTTTACCCTAGGACATACATAGATATGTTTGGTAATGTGACAACAAATATAAAGTGTTAAATGAATGTGTAAAACTTAAGGTTGTCTAAATATAATAATTGAACTTCTTATAATAAAGGTAAAAATATAATATATAATAGATTCATAAAAATTATTTTAATTTAAAATATTTTAAAATTTATGATCATAATCCCCCCTTATTAATCTATAACATATGAAAAGATGTTTCTTTTATAAAAAAACATATATTTTATATTAATGTGCGTATTTATGATTAAAGGAGTAATGGATATATTTAAGGGCAAATAATTAAAAATATTAAATATGATTTTTGTCTCTATAAAATTATAAAATTTATTTTTTAACAATATTAAAAAATTTACTTTTTACTTTTAAAAAATTATCTTGCAAACATTTTTGGTTAATATGTATTATTGAATAACATGTATTTTTAAATATGTTTTTGCAGATATTGTTTACAAAAATTTCCAACACAAATGTTTAAATTTAAATTTGTAAGTTGTCTTTTTCTTAATTTTGTATCTTGATTTTCTTATGTTTAATTATTATATAATTAAATTTTTGGTGAAATATTTAACTATCCAAAAATCAAAAATTCAAACTTTTTTTATATAACTATTTATAACGTTTTTAACATACTTGAAACAACCATTTAAAAATGTACATCGACTTAATATCATGGGGTAAAATTCTATTTGTAAAAGAATTTTGTAAAAGTTAAAAATATATTTCACTCTAATTGAAATTAGTAAAAATATTTCATTTGATCTCTTATATATATATATATATATATATATATATATATATATATATATATATATATATATATATATATATATATATATATATATATATATATATATATATTAAAAAAATGTTTTATGGAGACAACTTTTTTTATAGAGACAAAATTAATATACCTAACCTGTGTCGATTTTAAAAAACATAAATATATAAATTAGTGATATTTCTTTCCCTCTACTCAATTTTGTTTTCAAAGATAAAACAATTTTATCTTCCCTTTGAATTTGTTTTGGCTTATGGACAAAACATACTTGATATATTCAATGGAATTGATTTTGAAATGAAGAAAGGTGGCAATTTCCTCGTGAAGAGATTAGGATAATTATGTTTTGTTCATTCACTTATATATTACTATAAATTTTTTCTATAAAATAAGAAAAATTATATTCTTACACCACTCCCTTGCACCTACACCGTATTTCACTGTTCATCAATACGGTGAACAGTAAAATATTATAATAATATATTTTTTTTAATTTTAAATTTTTTTTATTAAGAAATATTAATATAGAATTGTGTGATTAACCAACTTTATAACTCTATTAACCAATTTTTTGCATTGTATTAACCAACTTTAATTATTGTTAAAAATTAATTTTAGTATCTGAATGTTATTAACCAACTTTATAACTGCATTAACCAACTTTTTACATTGTATTAACCAATTTTGTTGTACTACTAAAAATTATTTTTACATCTGAACGTTTATTAACCAAGTTCATAACTTCATTAACCAACTTTTTACATTGTATTAACCAACTTTATTTTACTAGTAAAAATTATTTTTAATATCTGGACTTTTATTAACTAACTTCATCACTATATTAACCAACTTTTTACATTTCATTAACTAACTTTACTTTACTATTAAAAGTCACTGTTCACGAATACTGTTCACGTGACTATTCATGCACGGATTTACGGTTCATAAACACTATTCACATCACTATTTATATACGAATTTACTATTCATGATACTGTTCATAATATTTATGAACAGTGTATACGATATAGTGTAAGTGTGGGTGTTAAAATAACACTGCTGATAAAATAAACCATAAATTTGACTCTGCCGGCGGACTATATGAATGTAAAACACAAATTGGGCAGTGCATGTACCATGTACCAGTCAAACAAGGCTGCTACTCCCTTTAGATTTTACCGTTTGTTTACTTCCATAACAACACAATCATGTCTTGATTAGGTTTATGCATTATAACCATAATCATGTGATAAAATCTTAACTAGATTTTATTTGAGAACAAAACAAAAATAAAATATGATTAGGGGTCACCGTCCATATTAGTTTTTTAATTGTATAACTAGTCACCTTAAAATAAAAGATTCTTTCTTAACACACCACTCATGTTTTTTATACACCACGTAAAATTTCGTTTTTGTCTCCCAGTTTCGGATGTGCACATCCGGACGCACAATTTTTTTTAAAAACGTTGCCTTGTTTCGGATGTGTAAATTCGGAATGACACGTTACGCGTATTTCGGATGTGTACATCCGAAAAAATAGCTGAAACTTAAAAGGTATATTAATTTTAAGAAATAATAATAATATGTATTTTAACAGAAGGTTAGAGAAACGAATATGACAGACATCCTTTAATGATAACTTCAAAATATTTATCAAAACGCATGATGGCCATTTGTTCCGTATCCAAAAGTTGTCTCGTAGTTCTAACCCATATTTAAACAAAATAACGGTCATCCACCTATGGTGACAAACATGACCTCTGTAACCATAAGTTATATATATATATATATATATATATATATATATATATATATATATCCTACAACGGCACCGTGAATATCCGAACTCCCAAATCTATCCTCGAAGATTGTAGGACAAATCAAGATCAACAGTAAAACATTACTTCTTTGACGTTATCCAAGATAAATGGCATCAGAGTCGACACAAAGTTGGTGGTACTCCTATTACCACTTGCAAAATCAGAATTTTCGACTTCACTTATGTAATATCGAAGGTGGTGCCTAATTGATACATGTTGATGTATATTTATGTATATGTATATATTATAACTTGTTTTAATTTTATAGTTGATTTATTTTGCATTGCTAATTTCTGCTTATTAGAGATAGAGTAAGTGAGGGTCAGTTCAGTCAGGTTTTGCTTTATGAGATGGATGCAATTCGGAAGGTATGACATAACTAACTTTAACTTTTTAGTTGTTATCATAGTGGCTAAAACCGGGGAACACTTGGTAGCTTTTCGCGCTCGATACTACATAAGTGAAGTCGAAAATTCTGATTCTGGTTCTGCAAGTGGTAATAGGAGTACCACCAACTTTGTATCGACTCTGCTGCCATTTATCTTGGATAACGTCAATGAAGTAATGTTTTACTGTTGATCTTCATTTGTCCTACAATCTTCGAACCTGGAAAATATAATCCTTTTAGGCTTAAATCCAGTTGATTTATAGAAAGCCACACGCCATTCCCTGAAAATCAAAATGGTAAATAATAATGAATTATTTATGCATTCAAACACTTTTCTTGTATCGTGAAAGTTAGTAACTACTCTCATTCTTAACCTTTCTTCTCCACAAAGCTCAGTCTTTTCGGTGCTCTGTGCCCTTACAGGTAAATAATAATGCGTTTTTTTATGCATACAAACTTGTTTTTTATTCATCAACGTTTCACTCTGTAATGTATGTTTACTCATTGACATTGACTGAAGATTAATGGCTACCGAAACAACACATTGAAGAGATACGAAGAACAAAGTTTTCTATTGGAGAGATACGAAGAACAAAGTTTTCCATGGGCGGGAAACCTAATCCCTTGACTCAAGATCTTCATCATGCTGTCAAGACCTCCTCCCTCCCCTCATTCGAATGTATATTAACTTGCGATGATATATTAACGTATGCGACCAACCAACAAAACCGATTTAAAAAAAAAAAATTATGCTATTTTTCGGATCTACAGATCAGGAATTTTAAAAAATAAAGTTATACTATGTTTCTGGATGTGCACATCCGGAACACATCAGCGTTTTTTAAAAAAACGGTGCGTCCGGATGTGCACATCCGGAATCAGGGGGCAAAAATGAAATTTCACGTGGTGTATAAGAAACTTGGATGGTGTATTAAGAAATTGTCAAAATAAATTTGTCGGTCTTAGAAATAAAAATTAAAAGAATTACAAATTTTAATTTTAAAGTTGAGTCTTTAAGACATCCTTTTGGTCGGACCTCTAGATTGAGAAAGTCCCCTTAAAGATTAAGTTTAATAGGTGTTTTAGTATCTCTCAACATCAAGAAGAGAATGTGAGTGGGATTTGGTAATTGGGAGGATGAGAGGTTTATTTGAAATATTAGGTGAATGAGTCTGTCCATGAAAAACTTTGATTTTTGATTTTTTTCTATGTTTTCCAAGGTGTCAATCTTACTCAGGATAGAGATATGCATAATTGCAATAATGCAAGAGATAGTAACTTCAATTTTACATCTGTTTATCAAATCCAATTGAATTTTAATAAATCCTCTGTTATCCTTCATATGGTTGAGAATTTGACTCTCTCATTTATTTGGGACAATTAGAATTCTTTTAAGGTGGTCGTTTTTTCTTAGAATCTTCTACGAGATAGGTTATCATTTATACAAAATCTTTTCAAGAAGAAGGTTATTGTTTATTGTTGTAAATGTGTCTTAAAACCTGTGTTGATGAAGAGAAAGAAAACATAGTTTGGAGATTGCATCTACTGCAAAAATTGGAAGCTTTAGAAAGTCGGAAAAAAAACCGTACGGTGAATAGTGCTATCTGTACGGATGAATAGTGACGTCCGTATGATGAATAGTATTGTTCGTACGGTGAATAGTGTTTTTGAGTTTTTGGACTTTTTCGATTCGGTCCATGGATCCATGTGATTTTGGGCTTTGTTTGTTGGGTATTGCTATTATAAATATGTATCTCGTCTATGCTTGGTGTGTGACAATCTTAGAGTTTACACCAACAAGGGAGAGCAAAGGTTTAAAGGTATAGCATAAGGTTTCAGCTATTTACAAGGAAAACATTAGAAAAGCAAAGGTTTAGGAAAACCTTTGGAGTTGTTTAAGGTTATTGTGAAACACTGTTACACCTTGGGTTTAAGTGATTCATATATTGAGAGTTGGACAGGTTGGGAAACACTTGGGTAGAAAAAAGGGTTATTCTTGTGAACCTGAAAGTGAAGGCTATTTTCTTGTAACTCATCTGTAATCTCTTGTAACAACTTTCTAAGTATAGTGAATTGGAAAGCTGCTCTCTCCCCCAGATTAGATCTTTTGATCGAACTGGGTAAACAAATCTTCGGTTTTTTCTTGCCTTATTCTGTTATATTATCTGTTTACGGATTATTATTGCTGAAAACCATTTATTTTGGTTGCTATTGTTCTTTGCCTCACAAATTGATGTTTAATTTTGTCGTAATTCACAACAAGATTCACAACAAGTGGAGCGGTGAGCGTGGAACAAAGAGATATTGTTGACAAGTGAGCACCAAGGTTAGTAGATGGCAGATCAAAAAAAATTTCGGTAACAACGACTTCGGGTTGTGGAAGATTAAGATGCAAGCAATTTTAATTCAAGAGAAATGTATCGATGCTTTGAAGAGTGAAGCATTGATGCCTGCATGGCTTACACAGGTACAGAAGACCGAGATGGTGGATAAGGCCAGAAGTGCCATTATCTTGTGCCTCGGGGATAAAGTTGTAAGAGAAGTCGCCAGGGAGAAAACTGCGGTTGCTATGTGGGAAAAACTTGAATCATTGTATATGACAAAGTCTTTGGCTCACGGGTTGTATCTGAAATAACAACTCTATTCATTCCGAATGGTGGAGAACAAATCCATAGTTGAGCAGCTCATAGAATTTCACAAGATTATCGATGATCTTGAGAATATTGAAGTTAAGATTGATGATGAGTGTAGCGAGTGATTTTGGACGCGGTTCTTAAGCGCTGGTCGCTCTCTGCGGTTTGAGCATTGACTACAGGTCGATTCATTTTTTATCCTATTGTGAGCTGAATAAGGAAGGGAAATAGATGTCTCCAATTAACCCTGCTTGCATACTGAGTTTAAACAGCGGTCTGTTAGGTTACGGATGCTATCAATGTGGGGGGGGGGGCCTTTGTATTGGTTATTTGTATTTTCGCCAATACTGTTTTCTTTCTTTTTTACCTGGGCAGAAGGTTTCTGGCGGGGAACAAGGATTAGGATGTTAGGACTGATGCTTTTGAATTACTGCTTTTAATTGATGGAGATATGGGATTTGGGTTTTTTGTTTAGTGTGCTCGCTAAGATCTTTTCTTTCGATCTTATGCCTACGTATTCCCGTTTACCGAAACAGGGAAATCAGAGCGTTCGTAGTTCCTCCTATTCTATGGGAGGAAATGGGTGTTTTTGGTGTCTTGTTTAAAGCCCAAGACGTGAAGCGAAAGGTGGTTTGTATCTTGTTCAAAGCCCAAGATGTGAAGCTGAAAGGTCTATTTGTGTCTTGTTCAAAGCCCAAGACGTGAAGCTGAAAGACCTCGACTTTAGAGAGAATTTGTCATCTCTAAAGAGGGGGAAGGAGAATTACTTTAACTGGGATACGCGGATCCGAGCAATGCCATAATTTCCGAAGAAAGGGTTTTAACCTGAAGGAGAAGACTTTAACTCAGTGTAGAGCAATGCCATCTTTCCTTAGGAATTTCTCATGCTAAAAGAGGGACAGTGGCGTGGATATAGATGATCTAGAGGCTTGCCACTTACAGCGATTAGATGAAAGGAAAGGAGTTGTTGATGTTTGTGTACTGTGAATGAGGCACAACTTTGATGCTAAAAGGTTGATCGGATCAACCAGTGGTTTTCTTATACAAAGCCTAAGAGGAGGCTAATTTCCGCTATGAAAATCATTATACAAAGCCTAAGAGGAGGCTATTTTGTGTCTCGTACAAAGCCCGAGAGAGAGGCTAAAAGTTTTTTGACCCAATGATAGAGTCTTTGTGTCTCGTACGAAGCCCGAGATAGAGGCTATTGTTTGTTTGACTCTACGAGGGAGTCTTTGTGTCTCGTACGAAGCCCGAGATAGAGGCTAAAAGTTTGACTCAACAAGAGAGTCTTTGATACTCAACAAGAGAGTGTTTTTGTATCTCGTACGAAGCCCGAGATGGAGGCTAAAGGTTTGTTTCAGTTGAGTGACAGATCCAATATACTGATTTTAAAAGAGAAAATCAGTTCTTATATGAGCAACACTGTACTCAGGGATTTGATTTGAGGATCAGGGATATTTCCTTCTCTTTGAAGAAACGGGAAATCCAAAGGGTATTGAGACTGTCCGAGTCTGCGGGTTTCCTTCCTATTTAACGAAGGGCTCACTTGAGAATGTCTTTGAGACTCAAGGAAGTTAGACTGTCCAAGTCTAGAGTTTTTTCTTTTGTACTATGCTTTGAGAAACAGTAGTAGACTCTATGAAAGGACTATTCTATGAGGATGACTAGGTTCTGTTCCTATACCTCTAGGAGGTCGTCGGGACAATTTGTACGAAGCCCAAGAGGAGGCTGGAAATTTTTAAGAAGCCTACGGGTCCTTGTACGAAGCCCAAGAGGAGGCTATCATTCCCGAAGGAAGAGATCATTATACGAAGCCTAAGAGGAGGCTGTGAATACTTCTAAGAAGCCGTAGTGTCCTTGAATAATGCCCAAGAGGAGGCCGATGCTTTTAAGAAGCCCGTGGGTCTATCATCTCCTTTCCATTAGGAGAGATAACTCTTTTAAAGATAAAAACCACTGGTAAACGTGCGAGGTTTACTATCCAGCGATTTTTAGCTTTTAAAGAGGGTTCCTTAGTTAAGGTCCAACATTATGACCGTAGTGGGTCCCCAAACCCCGAGACATTCAAAGCAAGCTATCCACAAGGAATAGATCAAGTCAGGAAAGTTCGAGAATTTGGAAGAAACTCAAAGATGCCATTCACGGAGAATACATTCATCTTGGGGAGTAGAGCTTCTTGACGATTCCTAAGGAGGACAACCGAAGAGAAGACTGTATCTGGTGCTCCTATTGGGGATCTAGGCGTCTATTTCTACGAATAAATGAAACGGCGTTGCCTAGTTCTAGACGTAGTTGCCGGGGAAACTCGAAATATCTATACTATTATTACACAGTAGATATGAGTTTATGAAATGAGACTTACAGTGAGCAGCCCCACAATACAGTTTATAATATGAAAGCAGTAAATGAAAGCGATAACCACTTACTCGATTGTAGTGCTTCCATGCTGTTTGGTTAGTTGTTCAACAAAGAAAGATTGAAAACAACAGTATATTCAAAATCAAAGGAGAAAGTGCTTTGAAAAAGAAAGATTTGGGGCTTACAGCTCAAGGAGAGGCCCAGGGTTTTATCAGTGAACGCACTATTGAATTTGTACAGAGGGACTTATACAAGTGACTGAGGCCCAAAAAGGTTTTCTGTACAAAGGGATGGGTCTTACACTCTCTCAAGAGGCCCAAAAAAGGTTTAAAGAAAAGAGAGGGGCTTATAACACGAGGGTAGGCCCAAATGATTTTTCGTTTAAAAATGGCGATCGCGTCGAGGTTTTCTTTTAACGCAGAGGGACTTATACAATAAGTGAGGCCCAAAATGTTTTGGTTAAAAGGGGGATTGGGTCTTACACTCTAATAGAGGCCCAAAGTGTTTTGATTGGGTCTTATAGCTCAAGGAGAGGCCCAGATGATTTTTTTATTTTTAAACGGGCAACGATCGCGCCGTTTACTTGTACAGAGGGACTTATACAATGAGTGAGGCCCAAAAAGTTTTTGTACAAGGGGGGATGGGTCTTACACTCTCTCAAGAGGCCCAAAAAGTTTTGAAAATGATTTATGAGGGTTGAATTAATCCAAAACCCTAATTTGTTTTCAAAATGTATTTAATTGAATAAAAATTCAATTAAAATGATAAAAAATTGTTTAACACATGGAAAACAAATTGTGATCTTGGATTAATGCTTCAAAAATTAAGTATTGACCTACAAAATAATTAGAAAGCATTAAAAGTTGCAAAATCAATGTAGAAAAAATATTTAAAATGTCAAAAAACAATTAAAATATTAATTCTTTGCAAAAATATCAATTATATGAAATAAATAATATTTTTGAGATTTTTTGTGAAAATAAAATATTTTAACATTTTTGTGAATTATTAAAAAAAGAATCAACTCAAAATCATTAAAACTCAGAGAGAAATTAATTTTTGAATCAATTAAACAAAATCACAAAATTCAAATATTTGAATTTCTAAAAATGGCGCCAAGAACAAGCTGAAGAACACCCGCGTGTTCTTGGTTTCTCAGATTTGCATTTTCTATCCAATCTCCATGAATACGTAATCATATCATGCAATCCACATATCATTATGCTCGCCTCAACCTCACGATCATGTCTATGTACTTTAATTTCATTTAAATTAAACATACAACAAGAAATCACGAAGAGACCTCAAGAACCCTAATTTCTGCATGAAGGCTAGGATTTTTGATACACGATTCAAACAATGCAATTAATTGAGGGAAACCATTCCATGCATGATTATGAACATATAGCCAAATTATTGTGCGAGGAAATCTGCATAGATTGAGAAATGACCAAGTATGTGCTTACCTCCAAGTCGTGACAGCAAGTTCAAAGTGATTTTTGATTTGGAGGTGTTACAGATGAGTGGTGATGATCTGAACAGCTTCCCTACACCCTATGGATTATGTTTGGATGGTTGGACTTGATTGAAATTGGCTGGATCATTTTGTGGTACCTCAGCCGCACTTTGGTTAAAACCTTGAGCAACCAGCTGGTGATTTTGTGAAATTGATGTTTCAGAAGTAATCTAAGTGTTTGATCAGCCCATATGTGATGTATGTGAGGTGTGTGAGTGATTGGTTTGATTGGAATTGCTCTCAAACTCAAAACCCGATAATGACTTGCCTTAGAAGGCAAAATTGGAGTGAAAGAAGAGATTTTGAGGAAAGCATCTGTTAGATGGCTTTGGTGTACTCAAACTGACCATAGGTTAGGGCACAGAGGTTAGGGCACAGAGCTTTAGGGCAATGTTGGCAAATGAAAATCCAAGTCTCCTCTAGCCATTGACTAGAGGTTAGGGCACAGAGCTTTAGTTCCCTTGGTCTTGGATAAGTCTTGACTGATTTTAGATGAGAATGGCTCAGTCCATGCCACCTTGATGGTTTCATTGAATGCCTCATTCCAAATTTGAAGTCTTGTCCCTATTTTGGCCATTCTAGGTCCAACATGCTATTTCTTGTTCCATGGACTTTGGAGGCTTGGCTCAGTGATTGTCCCCTTTAGATTCAATCCTCTAAGGTGTCCAAGTGGATAGGAGAAATTCAATTTGGCTGATTTTGGCAAATCGACCAAAGTTGCAAATTCTGCCTTGCCTTGACAGATTTCAGCAAGGCAACTTGGCAATGTTGTATCTCATGGTGTAGGTTGAATTTGGCAATGTTCTTGGCCATTTTGGAAAGCTCTTACATGATACAACAACTGTTTGAACAAGTTTGGTTTTGATCTCTTTTGATTCCAAGTGAAAAATCCCCCTACATTTGGCAAAAAGTGAGGCAGAATCTGACTTAGTGAAAATTTCACTAAGTGTTGGAAAAAGTGACATTTTCACTTTTCAGCCACTTTGATCACTCCATAACTCAAAATCCTTAATGAATTGGAATGACTTGTGTAGCGAGCGATTTTGGACGCGGTTCTTAAGCGCTGGTCGCTCTCTGCGGTTTGAGCTTTAAACTACAGGTCGATTCATTTTTTATCCTATTGTGAGCTGAATAAGGAAGGGAAATAGATGTCTCCAATTAATCCTGCTTGCATACTGAGTTTAAGCAGCGGTCTGTTAGGTTACAAATGCTATCAATGTGGGGGGACCTTTGTACTGGTTATTTGTATTTTCGCCAATACTGTTCTCTTTCTTTTTAGGGCTTAATGTTTCTGGTGGGGAATAAGGATTAGGATGTTAGGACTGATGCTTTTGAAATACTGCTTTTGATTGATGGAGATATGGGATTTGGGTTTTTTGTTGATTGCGCTCGCTAAGATCTTTTCTTTCGATCTTATGCCTACGTATTCCCGTTTACCGAAACAGGGAAATCAGAGCATTCGTAGTTCCTCCTATTCTATGGGAGGAAAAGGGTGTTTTTGGTGTTTTGGTGTCTTGTTCAAAGCCCAAGACGTGAAGCGAAAGGTGGTTTGTATCTTGTTCAAAGCCCAAGATGTGAAGCTGAAAGGTCTATTTGTGTCTTGTTCAAAGCCCAAGACGTGAAGCTGAAAGACCTCGACTTTAGAGAGAATTTGTCATCTCTAAAGAGGGGAGAAGGAGAATTACTTTAACTGGGATACGCGGATCCGAGCAATGCCATAATTTCCGAAGAAAGGGTTTTAACCTGAAGGAGAAGACTTTAACTCAGTGTAGAGCAATGCCATCTTTCCTTAGGAATTTCTCATGCTAAAAGAGGGACAGTGGCATGGATGTAGATGATCCAGAGGCTTGCCGCTTACAGCGATTAGATGAAGGGAAAGGAGTTGTTGATGTTTGTGTACTGTGAACAAGGCACAGCTTTGATGCTAAAAGGTCAATTGGATCAACCAGTGGTTTTCTTATACAAAGCCTAAGAGGAGGTTAATTTCTGCTAGGAAAATCATTATACAAAGCCTAAGAGGAGGCTATTTTGTGTCTCGTACAAAGCCCGAGAGAGAGGCTAAAAGTTTTTGACCCAGTGGGGCATATCGTTATACAAAGCCTAAGAGGAGGCTAGCAAAGAGTTGACTCAGTTGGAAAATCTTTTATACTCAGTAAGAGAGTGTTTTTGTATCTCGTACAAAGCCCGAGAGAGAGGCGAAAAGGTTGTTTTGACTCCACTGGGGAGAATTTTGGTATCTCGTACGAAGCCCGAGATGGAGGCTATTGTAACTGTTTCAGTTGAGTGACAGATCCAATATACTGATTTAAAAGAGAAAATCAGTTCTTATATGGGTAACACTGTACACAGGGATTTAATTTGAGGATCAGGGATATTTCCTTCTCTTTGAGGAAATGGGAAATCCAAAGGGTATCGAGACTATTCGAGTCTGCGGGTTTCCTTCCTATTTAACGAAGGGTGCTTGAGAATGTCTTTGAGACTCAAGGAAGTTAGACTGTCCATGTCTAGAGTTTTATCTTTTGTACTATGCTTCGAGAAACAGTAGTAGACTCTATGAAAGGACTGTTCTATGAGGATGACTAGGTTCTGTTCCTATACCTCTAGGAGGTCGTCGGGACAATTTGTACGAAGCCCAAGAGGAGGCTGGGAACTTTTAAGAAGCCGACGGGTCCTTGTACGAAGCCCAAGAGGAGGCTATCATTCCCGGAGGAAGAGATCATTATACGAAGCCTAAGAGGAGGCTGTGAATACTTCTAAGAAGCCGTAGTGTCCTTGAATAATGCCCAAGAGGAGGCCGATGCTTTTAAGAAGCCCGTGGGTCTATCATCTCCTTTCCATTAGGAGAGATAACTCTTTTAAAGATGAAAACCACTGGTAAACGTGCGAGGTTTACTATCCAGCGACTTTTAGCTTTTAAAGAGGGTTCCTTAGTTAAGGTCCAAGATTATGACCGTAGTGGGTACCCAAACCCCGAGACATTCAAGGCAAGCTATCCACAAGGAATAGATCATGTCAGGAAAGTTAGAGAATTGGGAAGAAACTCAAAGATGCCATTCACGGAGAATACATTCATCTTGGGGAGTAGAGCTTCTTGACGATTCCTAAGGAGGACAGCCGAAGAGAAGACTGTATCTGGTGCTCCTATTGGGGATCTAGGCGTCTATTTCTACGAATAAATGAAACGGCGTCACCTAGTTCTAGACGTAGTTACCGGGGAAACTCGAAATATCTATACTATTATTACACAGTAGATATGAGTTTATGAAAGGAGACTTACAGTGAGCAGCCCCACAATACAGTTTATAATATGAAAGCAGTAAATGAAAGCGGGTAAACACTTACTCGGTTGTAGAGCTTCCATGCTGTTTGGTTAGTTGTTCAACAAAGAAAGATTAAAAACAACAGTATATTCAAAATCAAAGGAGAAAGTGCTTTGAAAAAGAAATATTTGGGGCTTACAGCTCAAGGAGAGGCCCAGGGTTTTATCAGTGAGCGCACTGTTTGATTTGTACAGCGGGACTTATACAAGTGACTGGGGCCCAAAAAGGTTTTCTGTACAAAGGGATGGGTCTTACACTCTCTCAAGAGGCCCAAAAAGGTTTAAAGAAAAGAGAGGGGCTTATAACACGAGGGTAGGCCCAAATGATTTTTCGTTTAAAAATGGCGATCGCGCCGAGGTTTTCTTTTAACGCAGAGGGACTTATACAATAAGTGAGGCCCAAAAAGTTTTTGGTTAAAAGGGGGATTGGGTCTTACACTCTATTAGAGTCCCACAGTGTTTTAAAGACAAATAAATGGGTCTTACTACTCGAGGGTAGGCCTAGATGGTTTTTATTTTTTAAACGGGCGACGATCGCGCCGTTTACTTGTACAGAGGGACTTATACAATGAGTGAGGCCCAAAAAGTTTTTGTACAAGGGGGGATGGGTCTTACACTCTCTCAAGAGGCCCAAAAAGATTTAAGATGAATAAATGGGTCTTACTACTCGAGGGTAGGCCCAGATGATTTTTGAAAAGGTGACGATCGCGCCGTTTGTTTTTTGACGGTATCGGGACTTATACAATAAGTGAGGCCCAAAGATGATTTGGTCAAAAAAAAGGATTGGGTCTTACACTCTAATAGAGGCCCAAAGTGTTTTGAAAAATGATTTATGAGGGTTGAATTAATCCAAAACCCTAATTTTTTTTCAAAATGTATTTAATTGAATAAAAATTCAATTAAAATGATAAAAAATTGTTTAACATGTGAAAAACAAATTGTGATCTTGGATTAATGCTTCAAAAATTAAGTATTGACCTACAAAATAATTAGAAAGCATTAAAAGTTGCAAAATCAATGTAGAAAAAATATTTAAAATGCCAAAAACAATCAAAATATTAATTCTTTACAAAAATATCAATTATATGAAATAAATAATATTTTTGGGATTTTTTGATAAAATAAAATATTTTAACATTTTTGTGAATTATTAAAAAAGGAATCAACTCAAAATCATTAAAACTCAGAGAGAAATTAATTTTTGAATCAATTAAACAAAATCACAAAATTCAAATATTTGAATTTGAAAAAAAGGTGCCAAGAACAAGCTGAAGAACACGCGCGTGTTCTTGGTTTCTCAGATTTGCGTTTTCTATCCAATCTCCATGAATACGTAATCATATCATGCAATCCACATATCATTATGCTCGTCTCAACCTCACGATCTTGTCTATGTACTTTAATTTCATTTAAATTAAACATACAACAAGAAATCACGATGAAACCTCAAGAACCCTAATTTCTGCATGAAGGCTAGGATTTTTGATACACGATTCAAACAATGCAATTAATTGAGGGAAAACATTCCATGCATGATTATGAACATATGGCCAAATTATTGTGCGAGGAAATGTGCATAGATTGAGAGATGACCAAGTATGTGCTTACCTCCAAGTCGTGACAGCAAGTTCAAAGTGATTTTTGATTTGGAGGTGTTACAGATGAGTGGTGATGATCTGAACAGCTTCCCTACACCCTATGGATTGTGTTTGGATGGTTGGACTTGATTGAAATTGGCTGGATCATTTTGTGGTACCTCAGCTGCACCTTGTTTGAAAATTTGAGCAACCAGCTGGTGATTTCATGAAATTGATGTTTCAGAAGTTATGTGAGTGTTTGATCAGCTCATATGTGATGTATGTGAGGTGTGTGAGTGATTGGTTTGTGCAGAATTGCTCTCAAACTCAAAACCCGATAGCTACCTTGCTAAGAAAGGCATTTTTGCCAAGAGAAAGAGATTTTGAGGAAAGCATCTGTTAGATGGCTTTGGTGTACTTAAACTGACCACAATTGAGCTCTATTTATAGTAGAGCAAGTTTGTTTTGCAAGGAATAGTGCATGGCAGCAGGTAAGTAGGTTTGGCCAATGTTGTCCAATGAGAATCCAAGTCTCCTCTAGCCATTGACTAGAGGTTAGGGCACAGAGCTTTGGTCCCCTTGGTCTTGGATAAGTCTTGACTGATTTCAGATGAGAATGGCTCAGTCCATGCCACCTTGATGGTTCCATTGAATGCCTCATTCCAAATTTGAAGTCTTGTCCCTATTTTGGCCATTCTAGGTTCAACATGCTATTTCTTGTTCCATGGACTTTGGAGGCTTGGCTCAGTGATTGTCCCCTTTGGATTCAATTCTCTGAGGTGTCCAAGTGGATTGGAGCAATTGAAATTGGCTGATTTTGGCAAATCGAGCCAAAATGCAAATTCTGCCTTGCTTTGACAGATTTCAGCAAGGCAACTTGGCAATGTTGTATCTCATGATGTAGGTTGAATTTGGCAATGTTCTTGGCCATTTTGGAAAGCTCTTACATGATACAACAACTGTTTGAACAAGTTTGGTTTTGATATCTTTTGATTCCAAGTGAAAAATCCCCCTACATTTGGCAAAAAGTGAAGGCAAATTCTGACTTAGTGAAAATTTCACTAAGTGTTGGAAAAAGTGACTTTTTCACTTTTCAGCCACTTTGATCACTCCATAACTCAAAATCCTTAATGAATTGGAATGACTTGTAGTTGAAGTTTTTGTAGGTGATAATGAGGGCTACAAATCCATCTTTGGATGAGAAAAAATGGCCTTGTGGTTTAGGAGTTATGGTCCTTCAAAGTTGGTACCTTTGCCACTTTATTTTTAACTTAGAAAAATTTCTAAGTTTTATGGTTACCCCTTTTACAAGTTATCTCACTTTTCTTGATTTTTATTGATGAATGATGATTCAAATCATACATTAACATCATTTTAGGGTTAAAAATCCATTTTGGTGAAAAATCTCAAAAAATCAAAGTTGACTTTTGTGCACAGTTGACTTTTTATCAGATGAATTCCAAACTGTGCAATTCTTCAGGAAATCATGTCCTTGACCTAAATCAAACTTGATGGACATGTTCCATGGGTGTCATAGGGTATATTCAATCATGTATTAGGGTTTGGGAGCATGTCTAGGTCAAAAGTCAAAGTTACAGTTGACTTTTCCCTTAAAACCCTAATTGTGGTGCAGATGAAAATGAGACTTGTTGCTCAAGCTTCTTGGATCAATCCATTGTTCCAAATGGATCAATATGGTGTATTAGAGACCCTAAAATCATCTCTTGAGGTCTTGGCTCATGGTTTGTCCCAAAAGTCAACTTAGGGGTGAATTAGGTCAAGAAACCCTAATTCCTGATTTTTGATGAATGCATCCCTTGAGGCAAAATTGACTTGATGCATGGGTTCATGAGGTTCCATGAAGCATATTAGGTCATGTTTTGGATCATTGCCTTGTGCCCAGATGAAAATTTCCATCTGGAGACTCTGGTCGACCAAAACCCTAATTTGGTGACACTGTCGATCTTGAGACTTGATCCACCTAGAAAGGAGCAGCCTTGTGCTTAATCCTTGAAGTGGGAGTCCTTTTTGATCCATTGTGGATGTTTAAGAGATTAGACAAGTTGAAGATCATGTCATTTCTTGATTGATCCTTTGTCTAAGCACTCAGAGAGGGCTTGAAACCCTAATTTTGATTGTAGTGGATGCTCACCCATCTTTGGGGAGGCTAATGAAGCATGATGGTTCATCAATATTGTGATGATGATTTTCACAATGATGGGAAATCTAAGTGGTCAAAATTTGGGGTATTACAGATGCCCCTATTTAATCTTCTTGGACCCGAAGGTATGAATGACGAAGGGATTCGGGCATTCGGGGTGCAAGAGGATTAAATATCGGAATATATGAAATTTTGATGGTGGTTATGAATGGTAGCTTACGCATTCATCTTCTTTAGCTAAGCGATGATGCTTAGAAAAGGTAAACTTCCCCTCGATCCTGGTTTCCTACCAAGGAACTAGTCTCAGTCTCTTTTGAAATAAACTTCCCCTCGATCCTGGTTTCCTACCAAGGAACTGGTCTTAGTTTCTGATTTAAACTTCCCCTCGATCCTGGTTTCCTACCAAGGAACTGGTCTTAGTTTCTGATTTGAACTTCCCCTCGATCCTGATTTCTTACCAAGGAACTGGTCTCGGTTTCTGATTTAAACTTCCCCTCGATCCTGGTTTCCTACCAAGGAACTGGTCTAAGTTTCTTTTGTCAATAGACTTTACTGACAAGGGACGCTATTCGTAGCGGCTTTCCTTCAAACTTCTCGCCGAATTTTCCTGGGGAGATGCCATTTGAGTGGAAAAAGTTTTGATGTCAGACTTGCTGGGGAACCCATTCGTCTGAATTGTAGAGGTACACAAACTTCTCTGTTTTGGAGACGCCATTTGTCGATTCTATTGGGGAAAGCGAGTCTCTTGAGAGACTATTTTCGTTTGGGATCTTTCATCATACCTTTCTCGGGATCTTCCCGGAGAAACGCCAAATGATGGGGTCCAATTTTGAGGTGCCAATGACCTTTTCATCAGCGGTTCTTTCGGAGCAAAACTGGCATGCTGCCGAATCTCTGATCACGAGGCTTTCTCTGTGGATTTTCCTTAATCCGGGAAAGCAAGGATATCATCTTCAATGGCGAAGAGTGATGTTTATTGAGAGTTTTCTCTGGCTTTTCAGAGGTTCAAGTTATCAAAGTGGTCAAGGACCAACTTCTTTCCAGAATTAAACTGGAAGCGAGGTTGTTCAGACACAGTATTTCCTGACGAGGCAAGAACTGACAACTCGATGGAGAGGACTTCTACCACTAGGGGACAAGACCGACTAGAGTGATAGTGATGCAATATGAAATGTGAATGCAAATAAAAAATGCATGAAGTACGTATGTATATGCTGACAAAACAGACGCGACATACAGACTAATGGATGAACACAATCGGATACTCGGTCATCGCGGGGCGAAGAAGTACCGTTGATTCAAAACAGCAATTCCACCTTGCTTAGGAGAGATAGTCCCGTTGGGAGCTATGTTGATCGGGCTTAGGAGATGAGAACTCGGCCGAGGATGTCAGACGAAACAAGGTCTCTGACACAGTTGATCCCTTCATTCAGGAGTACTGGCTTAGAAGGAGTACTTTGATTCTGCACTTTGAAGTTCGCTTACTTCGGGAGAAGCGATCGATGTTCTTCTGATGTTCAACAGTCAAAAGAAATGCCATCTTTAATTTAAAAGTAGAAAAAGTTTAACAAGTAAATTTATTTTTTTTTTATTTCAAGAATCGCTGATTAAGTTTAAACAACGTCGTTCTGTAAAGCTAAAACAAGTAAAGAATTACAAACAAAAGCACAAGGGCCCAAATTTTATTGATAAGATGGAGATCAGCCAAACGCGTGATTCCAAAGAGTATATACAAAGTTAGAAAACGGTAATTTACAGGGAAAAGGGCTACGTTGAAACATAACGACCACTATCCGTCTACCAACTTTGAGTTTGGGACATCCTGAGCTTCCGTCGAAGATGACCTTTGACTGGAGATTTCCTCCGATAGATGATGCAACTGCTGCTGAGGGACTTGCCTCTGTTGAACATAGTTACTTGCCATTATCCCTAACTTTTGCCTGGATTGTACTATGATGTTTCCAATCCATCGGGATGATTTTTTTTTCATGTCTCTAACTTTTGCATGGACCGCCCTTTCGGGTTTTCAATCCACCGAGACGTTTTTTTTTTTTTTTTTTTTTTTAGTTTTAGGCGAAGTATTTCTTGACTACATCAACATTCGTGGGGTAGGCAAATTCCTCTCCGTCCATGGTTGTAAGTCTCAAGGCGCCGCCTGAGAAAGCTTTCGTGACCACATAGGGGCCATCATAATTTGGGGTCCATTTGCCTCGAGAGTCAGTGAGAAATGATTGTATCTTCTTGAGCACGAGGTCTCCTTTCCTGAAGACACGAGACCGAACCTTTTTGTCGAACGCCCTCTTCATTCTTTGTTGATACAACTGACCGTGGCATAGTGCCGTGATTCTCTTTTCTTCGATCAGGTTCAGTTCGTCGTGTCGACTTTGACACCATTCAGCTTCGGTGAGCTGAGCTTCCATCAATACCCGGATTGATGGGATCTCTACTTCTATGGGAAGCACTGCCTCCATGCCATATACTAGAGAGAAAGGGGTTGCCCCTGTTGAAGTGCGGACAGATGTGCGATAACCATGAAGAGCAAAGGGTAGCATCTCGTGCCAATCTTTATAGGTTACAACCATTTTTTGAACGATCTTCTTGATGTTCTTGTTAGCCGCTTCTACCGCTCCGTTCATCTTGGGTCGGTAGGGAGATAAGTTATGGTGTTCGATCTTGAACTCTGCACACAACTCTTTCATCATCTTATTGTTCAATTTAGATCCATTATCAGTAATGATCTCTCTTGGAGCACCATAATGGCATATGATATTGTTTTTGATAAATCGGACCACCACTTGTCGGGTTACATTGGCGAATGACGCTGCTTCGACCCACTTGGTGAAATAATCAATGGCTACCAGGATGAACCGATGTCCGTTTGAAGCCTTGGGCTCAATCATACCAATCATGTTGATTCCCCATATGGAAAAAGGCCACGGGGAAGAAATAACTTTGAGATTTGATGGCGGTACATGAATTTTGTCGGAGTATATCTGACATTTGTGACACCTCCTCATGTACTTGTAGCAGTCGGATTCCATGGTCAACCAATAATACCCGGCCCTGAGAATTTTTCTCGCCATTGTGTGTCCGTTGGCATGAGTGCCAAAGGATCCTTCATGAATTTCTTTCATGAGCATGTCTGCTTCTGGTCTGTCGACACATTGGAGCAAGACCATGTCAAAATTTCTCTTATAAAGAGTGTCACCGCTCAGGAAGAAGTTTCCAGCCAATCTTCTGAGGGTTTTCCTGTCTTTTCTGAGTGCCCCAGATGGGTACTCTTGTTTCTGAAGGAAGCATTTGATATCGTGATACCAAAGTCTGTCGTCTATGACTGCTTCAATCGCGAAGATGTAAGCGGGCCGTTCAAGGCGCATGATGTCGATCTTAGGTATGTCATTCCATCGACCTACACTAATCATGGAAGAGAGAGTGGCTAATGCATCAGCCATGTGATTCTCATCACGAGGGATGTGATGAAAGTCGACTCTGTTGAAGAAGGGTAACAACCTCCTTGCATAGTATTTGTAAGGAATCAATCCTGATTGGTATGTGTTCCAATCTCCTTTTATCTGGTTAATAACCAGGGCTGAATCGCCGTATACGTCCAAGTTTTTGATTCTTAAATCAATCGCTTCTTCGAGACCCATAATACATGCTTCGTATTCGGCCTCGTTGTTCGTACATTTGAACGTAAGTCTGGCAGTGAAAGGAATGTGGGAACCCTGAGGGGTAACAATTATTGCCCCAATTCCGTTTCCATAATGATTAACTGCTCCGTCAAAGATAAGTTCCCACTGGGAACCTGGTTCTGGCCCTTCACTGGGTAGCGGTTCATCGCAATCTTTCATCTTCAGATACATGACATCTTCGTCTGGGAAGTCAAACCCGATTGATTCTTGATCGTCAATCGGTTGATGAGCCAAATGATCGGCTAAAATACTTCCCTTAACGGCTTTCTGAGCGTGGTACTCTATGTCATATTCTGATAGTAACATCTGCCAACGGGCAATCCTTCCCGTGAGAGCAGGTTTTTCAAAAACGTACTTGATTGGATCCATTTCGGAGACCAACCAAGTAGTATGACGAATCATGTACTGGCGAAGACGTTTGGCTGCCCAAGCCAAAGTGCAACAAGTTTTCTCAAGCATTGTGTACCGAGTTTCGCAGTCGGTGAATTTCTTGCTTAGATAGTAAATGGCAGACTCTTTCCGTTTAGTTTCGTCTTGTTGGCCAAGTACACATCCCATTGAGTCCTCTAGGACTGTGAGGTAAATGATTAGTGGTATTCCTTCCACTGGAGGTGATAGAATCGGCGGATTCAACAGATATTCCTTAATACTGTCGAAGGCAGTTTGGCAGTCTTCTGTCCAAACGCAGTCCTGGTTCTTTTTCAATAACTTGAAAATCGGCGCACAAGTGGCGGTCATAAGGAATATGAATCTGGAGATGTAGTTCAAACGTCCCAGGAATCCTCTGACTTGTTTTTCAGTTTTTGGAGAAGGCATTTCTTGAATGGCCTTGACCTTGTCAGGATCAACCTCAATCCCTTTCTGGCTGACGATGAACCCTAGTAGTTTCCCTGAACGGACACCGAAGGTGCACTTGTTGGGATTCAAGCGGAGCTTGAATTTTCTTAGACGTTCGAACAATTTTGACAGATGTTCAACGTGCTCATCCTCTGTTCTTGATTTTGCAATCAAATCATCGACATATACCTCGATTTCTTTGTGTATCATGTCATGAAACAGAGTAGTCATGGCCCTTTGATAGGTTGCCCCGGCATTCTTCAAACTGAACGTCATTACCTTGTAACAAAAGGTACCCCATGGGGTAATGAACGAAGTTTTCTCCACGTCTTTCGGTGCCATTTTGATCTGGTTATAGCCCGAGAATCCATCCATGAAGGAGAATACTTTGAACTTTGCCGTACTGTCTACCAGCATGTCAATGTGTGGTAAAGGAAAGTCGTCCTTTGGACTTGCCTTGTTCAAATCTCTGTAATCAACACACATTCTGACCTTTCCGTCCTTTTTGGGAACGGGTACGATGTTGGCTAGCCATTGAGGATATTCAGATGTAGCGAGGAAACCCGCTTCGATCTGTTTCTGTACCTCCTCTTTGATTTTGATGGCCATGTCCGGGTGAGTCCGTCTCAACCTTTGCTTTACTGGCGGACATTCCGATCTTAGCGGTAAGTGATGTTCCACGATGCTGGTATCCAACCCTGGCATATCCTGATAGGACCAAGCGAACACATCGGGGAATTCTTTGAGAAGCTTTATCAAACCCTCTCTGGCAGTTGGACTGAGCAATGCTCCGATCCTGATTTCTTTTCTCTCTTTTTCTGAACCCAAGTTTACCGTTTCCAACGGCTCTTTGTGAGGTTCAATGGACCTTTCCTCTTGTCTGAGTAGTCGGGAGATCTCTTCTGGAATTTCGTTGTCATTTTCTTCTTCAGCCTCGAATACCGGGAACTCAAAGTTGGAAGAAGGCATCGGATCGTATGTTTCAACGGGGTATAAAACGAGCAATCTGCATGACGTTATGATTTGTGTTTAGAAGAGATAGAGAAAATGTAAGTGTGTGCAGTGTTTTGATCTTACTGCTTGTTTTTATTATTGAATGTTTTTTTTAGGATTACCATTTTCTGAAAAAGTAAAAAGAGAAAACAGCAATTAATGCGGAAATTACAGAACGACGTTATTTTATTAATGAACAAGTCAAATCTTGAAATTACAGCCCTATAAAACAAAACTCTGTCGCTTTGGGCAAAGCGAAGAGGGAAATTTACAGAAAGCGAGCCCTATCAAAACATCCGTTTCACCTGGGCAGGGTGAAAGGTTAAAGATGGCAATTACTTTGACTGATGAACGACCTTCGGAACCTCGACAGCAACCCATTGGCGGCGAACTCCTCGGTGAATCACAAAGTCTGGCACCTTCCTTGATTTGTCTTCAGAAATGACGCTGATTTCTGGTGGAGCAGGATCGTTGGAATCTGTCTCCCAAGCAGAATTGTCGTAGGAGGATTCCTCTGTTGCATTTTGCATAGCATTTATGCTCTCAGCTGTATCTCCCCGTCCAGTTGGCTGGATGTCTTCGAGCCTGATACGAGAGCTTTCGGGAGCAGTGTACTTGACCATAAAGACGTATTTTCCACTTGGTTGTCCCAGAGTGTCCCAAACTTCTTTGGAACTGGAGGAGTCATCTCTCTCGATGACGTTGACCTCGGGAAAAGCATAGTTGATGAATTTAAGTCCTGCAAACATTGCGAATTCATCTTCATGTTGAGTAGTTTCCGAATGACCTGAATGTTGATCCCATGACATGGCGGGGACACAGGTATTCTGTTCAATGATGCTCAGCTGAGTTTCGTTACTCGGCTGACTTTCTTGCCCCAAGTTTCCTGGGTAAGGCTGCCACATTGGCAGGCCATCCATCGGGCCATAGTAATTATGATCAAAGTTTTCTTTCATCAGAGTGTCTTCCTCTAATGAATTTGGCGGAGCACGGCATCCTTCCGGATCACAATCTCCGTAGATCATTTCAACATCTGATCTTGGTATAAATCTCGGACTTTCTGTAGGAAAGCAAAAAGGCATAGGCACCTCTTCCTGAGACATATAGTCATCCTTGTTAAGGTAGGACTTCCATTCTTCATCTGTGTCAGAGGGATCTTCCTCATTGATAGCATAAACTGTCTGAGACACTGGGTGAAGAAAACCTCCACTGTGGAAGAAGTTTTGAAGGGGATGAAGACTCTCATCGTTGGCGGCTGTCTGAGTACAGGTTGCAGAAAAACCAAGACCCTTCTTTGTTTTATTGTCAAAAGGAATGACAAGCCGTCCCCATCCTGTCGTATCGGTACTCTCGACCGCTTTAATAGCATCTTTGTATGAAGAAATTGAAGTTCCTTCTTCGGATTGATCGTTGTTGCTCACCGATAGTGCTTGGAACTGAGTTCCAATAACCTCCTCAGGTTCCACACAAGTAGATGATGATAGGTTACTCACAAGCAAGGCTTGTTCCCCATAAACCGTGACAAGTTGATCGTTCTTGACGAACTTTAGCTTTTGGTGGAGGGTTGAAGTAACAGCTCCAGCCTGATGTATCCAAGGTCTTCCTAATAAACAACTGTACGTTGCCCGGATGTCCATGACCTGGAAAGTGATTAGGAAAGTGTGAGGACCAATAGTTATGGGAAGATTAACTTCGCCGATAACTGTTTTTCTGGATCCGTCGAATTCTTTGACGACGACCTCGCTGACTCTCATCGGAGGGCCCTTGAATGATAATTGCATCAAGGTGGACTTCGGCATAGCATTCAGGGCTGACCCTGTGTCTACCAGTACGTTGGCTAAAGCATCGCCCTGGCAGTTAACTGTAATGTTGAGCGCCATGTTATGACGATGACCCTCTTCAGGTAATTCCTCATCACTAAATCCCAAATTATTGCAGGAAGTGATGTTAGAGACAATGCTATCGAATTGTCTGATTGTTACATCCTGTTCCACAAAGGCTTGCTCCAAGACTTTCTGTAGAGCCTCTCTGTGTGCTTCTGAACTGAGTAACAGTGATAATACTGAGATCTTTGAAGGAGTCTGTAACAGTTGATCAACGATGTTATATTCACTCCTTTGGATGAGCTTTAGCATCTCATCTTTGTCTTTTGAAAATTCGGGATTACTAGATTGACCGACTGGCGGATCAGGAATTTCTGCCTGAAGTTCCTTTCTTTATTGGATTCTCCAACCCCTCGGTTGAAGACTCGACCGCTCCGTGTTACACGACTGATGTCTGCAATATTCACGACAGAGGGTAATGGAATTTCCTTTCCATTTTCAATTGTTGTTGCACCGTATTTGTAAGGGATCGCCTTAGCTGATTCATACGGTAATGGTCCCGGTAGATAGATGACTATGGGAACCTTCTGATTTTTCTGACCGTCATAAGTAACCTCGATCCGTTCCCGATTGGGAACTCTAGATTCGTCAAGTAGAGGGACGATGGCAAAAACATCCCTGATCTGGTGATGACCAGAGATCGTGACAACATCCTCAACTTGATCGGCAAGGTAGTTCGGCGACCAAATGATGGGTCCTGAACCTGGATATGGATGAATTTCTCCATGATCGATCTGACCCTGATGAGCTGCTCTCACAAGGTAACACCCTCGGTTACTTTCCGAACAGACGCTACAACTGTCATAGTTGTGTGGAGGCACCTGGCCACGCCCACTTTGAATACAATGTAACCTCACTAGGTTACCTTCCATTGATCGGAGATCCTGACTTTGACGACGAGTAGGATTCCTGTGATTGATACTAATCTGCTGAGTATCTTCGTCCATGTAGATTGGCATCCACCAGTGATTTAACAAGTGCTGAAGTGCCTCCTGGACAAGGGTACAATCTCGATCGTTTTCGCAACCTGCTTTACAGTTTTGATAATCGTGTGATATTAAGAATCCGAGTCGGACCTGCTCAGCATGTAACTCTACCAGATTGGTATTCATCACATGGATGTCAAAGATCTGAACCATGTTGATTTGATAGGAGTTCCTATCATGGTAGTCTTGGATCCATCCAAGATCCATCTGACGCTGGAGGGCCTCTTGTATGAAAGAGCATCCCTGTTTGTTTACCAAGCAAATCAGACAGGAACTGTAATCGTGTCGCGGCAGATTATGATACTGGCTTTGCCTTGAGTGCATCGCCACCAAGTTGACATTCATCACACGGATGTCGTGGTTTTGAATGACGTTAGAATTCGTAGAGACCATGTTAACTCCACGAACTCGGTGCTCCTGGATCCATCCGAGATCCATTTGTTCCTGTAGAGCTGCTTGCACTACAGAACATCCTTGGTTTTCTTTAGAGCAGATATCACACTGGTGATAATTATGAGGTGGCACATGGCTATATCCACTCTATCTACAATGCATCCTGACCAGATTGGTCCCCAATAAGAGTACATCGTGAATTTGATAGACATTGTTAGTCTCTTTCTCAATCAGATTGACTGCAGCCTTCTCATGTTGAGGCAGCTGGTTCGTAAGAACATTAGGATTCGTATCTTTAAAAGATAAGAGCCCGCTCCTAACAAGCTTTTGCACGTCAGATTTGAAATTGAGACAAGTCTCAATGTTATGCCCCGAACCTCCTTGATGATAAGGGCATGTTTGATCCACTTTAAACCAGAAAGGCGGATTTTCTGGAACTGAAAGGGGAGACTTAGTCTGAATGTGCCCCTTAGCCAGCAGTAACGGAAACAGCTCTGCGTACGTTACAGGTATAGGATCAAATCCTGGTGGCCGTGTTGTACGGTTGTTGTTATATGGAGGACGAGCCTGCTGAATAGGCTGTTGTGTCCTTTGTTGGTCAGGTTGGCTCTATGCAACCTGAGATTGATACATAGGAACAGGCGCGGGGCCGATAGCAGGAGTTACAGCTGCTACTGGCTGATAACGTCGCCTTTGCTTTCCGAGAGAGATATTCCCAATATCTTGCTCTTTTTTCTTAGGGAGAGCACTACCGTATTTTTTAGTACCGCTCGTTGATCCAGTGTCTTTTACCAAACGTCCTTCTCGGACGGCTTCCTCAAGACGTACACCCATGCCGACCATTTCGGTGAAATCACTGGGCGCACTGGCAATCATTCGGTCATAGTAAAATGAGCTTAAGGTCTTTAAGAAGATTTTTGTCATCTCTTTTTCCTCAAGAGGTGGACAAATTTGAGCGGCAATTTCACGCCACCTTTGAGCATACTCCTTAAAGGTTTCCTTGTCCTTTTGCGACATTGATCTGAGTTGATCTCTGTCGGGTGCCATGTCCAAATTGTACTTGTATTATTGGACGAAGGCAGTACCAAGATCTCTGAATGTACTGATCGTAGTACGGTTTAAACCCATGTACCATTTGAGTGCGGCACCGGTTAAACTATCCTGGAAGTAGTGAATCAGCAGGTCCTGATTCTCCGTCTGGGCTGACATCCGCCGAGCGTACATCACCAGATGGCTCTGAGGGCAAGAGTTACCCTTGTATTTTTCAAAGTCGTGCACTTGGAACTTGTGCGGGACTTTTACATTTGGGACCAAGCAGAGGTCTGCGGCGTCCTTTCCAAATAGATCCTGACCGCGAATGGCTTGCAGCTCTTTCTGCATTTCCAGGAACTGTTCCTGGAATTCCTCCATTCTGTCAAACATAGTTTCCTTCTTACCAGAAGGTGTCCGTGGAATCTGTCCTTTCGGGACAGTGTGCACCACAGGGGGTGGTACCGTGACTATGGCAGCAAGTCTTGGCGCCTCCCGAAGTTTGTAACCTTCATGAGTCTTGAGTATGCCCCTGGCATCTTCGCTTTCCTGAAGTTTGTAACCTTCAGGCCCAGCGGCTTCTGTTGCGATTCCCTGATCTTCAGTGATCGGCGGAACATATCCTTCCGGGATATAGTTAACAGGCATGCCCCAAGGAAGATCTTTCGGCATCTGATACCTAGGATCATACTTTTCTATGATGGGAGTTGAGGTGATCTCTGAGATCACAGTTCTTTGTAGCTGAGCTTCTGCCATGGTTTGCATGTCGTTACGAAGCTTTCTCATATCCTCTCTCAGAGTGTCGATCTCTTCTTTCAACTCTCTGTTTTCTTCCTCAAGATCATCCATCCTTTTCTGACGATTGGCCCGAGTATTATACGAATGAGACAGTTTGACTCTAGAATCGAGACACAAACGTGAGATTCGTAGGGAAGAAGAATACGCGATGTGAGAATGATGAATGCAATGATTATATTAATTATTTTTAGGTTTAATTAAAATAAACTTCGACAATTAGATTGCAAATATCAAACAGTGGGGAAACCCCTTTTTATTGGATTCCAAAGGATTACAGAAATGGAAATACAGTAGATTACAAAGTGCAGAAACAGAAACCTAAACTAATGGGTCCCGAGTCCTCTTCTTTGACCGGGGCGCTTGGGCCGTTGTCGGGTTGTCATTCCTTTTCCAGGTGAAAGGAGCAAGCAAATTCCTTTGGTCATCTTGATTCTCTACAGCATGCTGCTCCAAAATTTCAATCAGAGCATCTTTCTCTTTCAGTAATTGCGGTACTCGTTCTTCCAAGATCTTCTTTCCTTTTGAACTTTGTTGAGAGTAACCTGAAGCCTTTCAGTTTCCGTCATGAAGTACATGACAATTTCCCTTGGCGGAAGAATTCCGTAACGAGGATAAGGCATCTTTAGCTTGAGAACTCTAGTTTGTACCCAATGGAGATAAGGCTCCACCGAGACACTGTCCGGTTTTCCCAGAGACTCTCGTCCTTTCTTATGAACATGTTTCCAAGCTTGCACTATTTCCATCTTCAGTGCTCTGTCACTTTCTCCTTCTTTGAAGAAAAGACCTTCCAGATGAACACCCAGTGGGATGTGTCTCATCGGGTATCCAAATTGACGAAGAACTAATATCGGATGATAGTTGATTCCTCCTTTAGTTCCTATGAGGGGTACGCTGGGGAAGTTTCCACAACGGTCAATGATTCTGATTCCCTCATAAATCCTATTACACCAATCTATATCAGAGTTGGTGAGAGACATGATCTTCTGCGACCAACGTAAGACATTCTTGCAATCCCAAAAAGCGGCAGACTTGGGCAAGTGCGAGATAAACCATTTATAGAGCAAAGGTACACAGCATGTGATCTCCCCTCCGCTGTACAAATTTCCTAAGTGTACAGAATGATACGCCTCTGCGAGCAAAGTCGGCACAGGGTTTCCAATGAGAAAAACCTTAATAGCGTTGATATCGACGAAGTTATTGATGTTGGGAAACAAAAATAATCCGTAGGTGAGCAAGACAAAGATGCTTTCAAAAGCAGTCATGTTCCCTATACTAGCAAAGTACAGAGCTTTCTTGGTCAGGAACTGGGCTGGCAAACCTTGGGTGCCACCCTTAGTAATCATGTGAGTCCTGACCTCAGACTCGTCCGAATGAATTGCTATTGCAATAGTCTGATTCTTTGGAATTTCTTCCAGTCCAGAAAATGGAGCTCGATCAGTGATATGTAAATCAGTCAGATGAGAATACTCCTCCAGCGTTGGTGCTAGCTGGTAATCCGGGAATGTGAAACAGTGATAAACTGGATCATAAAACTGAATGAGCGCATCCATGATTCCCTCAATCACATGGACTCTTAATAGTGGTAGCAAACCTCCGTGCTTGGCTCTGAAAGCCTCTGGGTTAGTGATCATCCTCGCTAACTTTCTCAAATCCCCTAGTTTTGGAACCTTGAAGGTATACTGGTGAGTTCTCCTTCTACCGAAATCCATTAATGCAATCTTTTTCTCTGATATTTGCAATCACAGTCTTAGTTTAATTTGAAAAACAGAGAGACTAGAAGAGAAATTTTTTGAATGTTTTAATGTTTTATTAAATGAATGCATGAATGCAGCACACAAAAACATAGAAAAAACATGGGGTCAAAGGGTCGTTGTCATGAAGTCAAGGCTCTACCCATCCCCAAAGGTTTATACTAGGGTGATTTTTGTACCTGTACTCATTATCATCAGCTCCTCCCAGGAAAGCAAAACAACAAGCGGATCGCCAGCGAGTTGTAGAGCAATCTTAGAGTAAGTGCCATTCACCGAGAATAGATCACCAGCCTTAAATGAGGGTAGTATCGCGTAACAGCTATTTCCGATAGCTTCCGCACTACAAAAAAGGTTGGATTTTCTTAAGTGTATACTCAATCTCACCACATGCGGCATCACACGCATTCCCAGTAGCAGAAAAATAAAGACGTATAGAAATTAGGAAAAGCAGTATATATATTTGTCCTAATCATCCTAGACTTATAAAGCTATGAATCTTAAGTTCCTGACAGAAATGGGTTCCCCGGCGGAAGCCCCAATCTGTGGTTCCCTGCCTAAGAGATGGACCAGCATAGGTCAATCTTTCTCTTCGGTAGAGTTCCCATTTTCCGTGGAAAACGGGGATGATGCCCTAAGGCAAAAAGATCTTGGCAAAGACTCCCCAGCAGAGTTGCCATTTTACAAGGAAAACAGAAAGAAAGAAAAACAAGGGCCCCACGGTGGGCGCCACTTTTCTGTAGCGAGCGATTTTGGACGCGGTTCTTAAGCGCTGGTCGCTCTCTGCGGTTTGAGCTTTAAACTACAGGTCGATTCATTTTTTATCCTATTGTGAGCTGAATAAGGAAGGGAAATAGATGTCTCCAATTAACCCTGCTTGCATACTGAGTTTAAACAGCGGTCTGTTAGGTTACGGATGCTATCAATGTGGGGGGGCCTTTGTACTGGTTATTTGTATTTTCGCCAATACTGTTCTCTTTCTTTTTAGGGCTTAATGTTTCTGGCGGGGAATAAGGATTAGGATGTTAGGACTGATGCTTTTGAAATACTGCTTTTGATTGATGGAGATATGGGATTTGGGTTTTTTGTTGATTGCGCTCGCTAAGATCTTTTCTTTCGATCTTATGCCTACGTATTCCCGTTTACCGAAATAGGGAAATCAGAGCGTTCATAGTTCCTCCTATTCTATGGGAGGAAAGGGGTGTTTTTGGTGTTTTGGTGTCTTGTTCAAAGCCCAAGACGTGAA
This sequence comes from Lathyrus tuberosus, assembly GCA_022829125.1. NCBI lineage: Eukaryota > Viridiplantae > Streptophyta > Magnoliopsida > Fabales > Fabaceae > Lathyrus > Lathyrus tuberosus. The sequence continues at coordinate 13,274,106 of JALAZF010000024.1, read as the reverse complement.
GCGAAAGGTGGTTTGTATCTTGTTCAAAGCCCAAGATGTGAAGCTGAAAGGTCTATTTGTGTCTTGTTCAAAGCCCAAGACGTGAAGCTGAAAGACCTCGACTTTAGAGAGAATTTGTCATCTCTAAAGAGGGGAGAAGGAGAATTACTTTAACGGGGATACGCGGATCCGAGCAATGCCATAATTTCCGAAGAAAGGGTTTTAACTTGAAGGAGAAGACTTTAACTCAGTGTAGAGCAATGCCATCTTTCCTTAGGAATTTCTCATGCTAAAAGAGGGACAGTGGCATGGATGTAGATGAACCAGAGGCTTACCGCTTACAGCGATTAGATGAAGGGAAAGGAGTTGTTGATGTTTGTGTACTGTGAACAAGGCACAGCTTTTATGCTAAAAGGTCGATTGGATCAACCAGTGGTTTTCTTATACAAAGCCTAAGAGGAGGCTAATTTCCGCTAGGAAAATCATTATACAAAGCCTAAGAGGAGGCTATTTTGTGTCTCGTACAAAGCCCGAGAGAGAGGCTAAAAGTTTTTGACCCAGTGGGGCATATCGTTATACAAAGCCTAAGAGGAGGCTAGCAAAGAGTTGACTCAGTTGGAAAATCTTTTATACTCAGTAAGAGAGTGTTTTTGTATCTCGTACAAAGCCCGAGAGAGAGGCGAAAAGGTTGTTTTGACTCCACTGGGGAGAATTTTGGTATCTCGTACGAAGCCCGAGATGGAGGCTATTGTAACTGTTTCAGTTGAGTGACAGATCCAATATACTGATTTAAAAGAGAAAATCAGTTCTTATATGAGTAACACTGTACACAGGGATTTAATTTGAGGATCAGGGATATTTTCCTTCTCTTTGAGGAAACGGGAAATCCAAAGGGTATCGAGACTATCCGGGTCTGCGGGTTTCCTTCCTATTTAACGAAGGGTGCTTGAGAATGTCTTTGAGACTCAAGGAAGTTAGACTGTCCGTGTCTAGAGTTTTATCTTTTGTACTATGCTTCGAGAAATAGTAGTAGACTCTATGAAAGGACTGTTCTATGAGGATGACTAGGTTCTGTTCCTATACCTCTAGGAGGTCGTCGGGACAATTTGTACGAAGCCCAAGAGGAGGCTAGGAACTTTTAAGAAGCCGACGGGTCCTTGTACGAAGCCCAAGAGGAGGCTATCATTTCCAGAGGAAGAGATCATTATACGAAGCCTAAGAGGAGGCTGTGAATACTTCTAAGAAGCCGTAGTGTCCTTGAATAATGCCCAAGAGGAGGCCGATGCTTTTAAGAAGCCCGTGGGTCTATCATCTCCTTTCCATTAGGAGAGATAACTCTTTTAAAGATGAAAACCACTGGTAAACGTGCGAGGTTTACTATCCTGCGACTTTTAGCTTTTAAAGAGGGTTCCTTAGTTAAGGTCCAAGATTATGACCGTAGTGGGTACCCAAACCCCGAGACATTCAAGGCAAGCTATCCACAAGGAATAGATCAAGTCAGGAAAGTTCGAGAATTGGGAAGAAACTCAAAGATGCCATTCACGGAGAATACATTCATCTTGGGGAGTAGAGCTTCTTGACGATTCCTAAGGAGGACAACCGAAGAGAAGACTGTATCTGGTGCTCCTATTGGGGATCTAGGCGTCTATTTCTACGAATAAATGAAACGGCGTCACCTAGTTCTAGACGTAGTTGCCAGGGAAACTCAAAATATCTATACTATTATTACACAGTAGATATGAGTTTATGAAAGGAGACTTACAGTGAGCAGCCCCACAATACAGTTTATAATATGAAAGCAGTAAATGAAAGCGGGTAAACACTTACTCGGTTGTAGAGCTTCCATGTTGTTTGGTTAGTTGTTCAAGAAAGAAAGATTAAAAACAACAGTATATTCAAAATCAAAGGAGAAAGTGCTTTGAAAAACAAAGATTTGGGCCTTACAGCTCAAGGAGAGGCCCAGGGTTTTATCAGTGAGCGCACTGTTTGATTTGTACAGCGGGACTTATACAAGTGATTGGGGCCCAAAAAGGTTTTCTGTACAAAGGGATGGGTCTTACACTCTCTCAAGAGGCCCAAAAAGGTTTAAAAAAAAGAGAGGGGCTTATAACACGAGGGTAGGCCCAAATGATTTTTCGTTTAAAAATGGCGATCGCGCCGAGGTTTTCTTTTAACGCAGAGGGACTTATACAATAAGTGAGGCCCAAAAAGTTTTTGGTTAAAAGGGGGATTGGGTCTTACACTCTATTAGAGGCCCACAGTGTTTTAAAGACAAATAAATGGGTCTTACTACTCGAGGGTAGGCCCAGATGGTTTTTATTTTTTAAACGGGCGACGATCGCCCGTTTACTTGTACAGAGGGACTTATACAATGAGTGAGGCCCAAAAAGTTTTTGTACAAGGGGGGATGGGTCTTACACTCTCTCAAGAGGCCCAAAAAGGTTTAAGATGGATAAATGGGTCTTACTACTCGAGGGTAGGCCCAGATGATTTTTGAAAAGGCGACGATCGCGCCGTTTGTTTTTTGACGGTATCGGGACTTATACAATAAGTGAGGCCCAAAGATGATTTGGTAAAAAAAAGGATTGGGTCTTACACTCTAATAGAGGCCCAAAGTGTTTTGAAAAATGATTTATGAGGGTTGAATTAATCCAAAACCCTAATTTGTTTTCAAAATGTATTTAATTGAATAAAAATTCAATTAAAATGATCAAAAATTGTTTAACATGTGAAAAACAAATTGTGATCTTGGGTTAATGCTTCAAAAATTAAGTATTGACCTACAAAATAATTAGAAAGCATTAAAAGTTGCAAAATCAATGTAGAAAAAATATTTAAAATGCCAAAAACAATCAAAATATTAATTCTTTACAAAAATATCAATTATATGAAATAAATAATATTTTTGGGATTTTTTGATAAAATAAAATATTTTAACATTTTTGTGAATTATTAAAAAAGGAATTAACTCAAAATCATTAAAACTCAGAGAGAAATTAATTTTGAATCAATTAAACAAAATCACAAAATTCAAATATTTGAATTTGAAAAAAAGGCGCCAAGAACAAGCTGAAGAACACGCGCGTGTTCTTGGTTTCTCAGATTTGCGTTTTCTATCCAATCTCCATGAATACGTAATCATATCATGCAATCCACATATCATTATGCTCGTCTCAACCTCACGATCATGTCTATGTACTTTAATTTCATTTAAATTAAACATACAACAAGAAATCACGAAGAAACCTCAAGAACCCTAATTTCTGCATGAAGGCTAGGATTTTTGATACACGATTCAAACAATGCAATTAATTGAGGGAAAACATTCCATGCATGATTATGAACATATGGCCAAATTATTGTGCGAGGAAATGTGCATAGATTGAGAGATGACCAAGTATGTGCTTACCTCCAAGTCGTGACAGCAAGTTCAAAGTGATTTTTGATTTGGAGGTGTTACAGATGAGTGGTGATGATCTGAACAGCTTCCCTACACCCTATGGATTGTGTTTGGATGGTTGGACTTGATTGAAATTGGCTGGATCATTTTGTGGTACCTCAGCTGTACCTTGTTTGAAAATTTGAGCAACCAGCTGGAGATTTCATGAAATTGATGTTTCAGAAGTTATGCGAGTGTTTGATCAGCTCATATGTGATGTATGTGAGGTGTGTGAGTGATTGGTTTGTGCATAATTGCTCTCAAACTCAAAACCCGATAGCTACCTTGCTAAGAAAGGCATTTTTGCCAAGAGAAAGATATTTTGAGGAAAGCATCTGTTAGATGGCTTTGGTGTACTTAAACTGACCACAATTGAGCTCTATTTATAGTAGAGCAAGTTTGTTTTGCAAGGAATAGTGCATGGCAGCTGGTAAGTAGGTTTGGCCAATGTTGTCCAATGAGAATCCAAGTCTCCTCTAGCCATTGACTAGAGGTTAGGGCACAGAGCTTTGGTCCCCTTGGTCTTGGATAAGTCTTGACTGATTTCAGATGAGAATGGCTCAGTCCATGCCACCTTGATGGTTCCATTGAATGCCTCATTCCAAATTTGAAGTCTTGTCCCGATTTTGGCCATTCTAGGTTCAACATGCTATTTCTTGTTCCATGGACTTTGGAGGCTTGGCTCAGTGATTGTCCCCTTTGGATTCAATCCTATGAGGTGTCCAAGTGGATTGGAGCAATTGAAATTGGCTGATTTTGGCAAATCGAGCCAAAATGCAAATTCTGCCTTGCTTTGACAGATTTCAGCAAGGCAACTTGGCAATGTTGTATCTCATGATGTAGGTTGAATTTGGCAATGTTCTTGGCCATTTTGGAAAGCTCTTACATGATACAACAACTGTTTGAACAAGTTTAATTTTGGTCTCTTTTGATTCTAAGTGAAAAATCCCCCTACATTTGGCAAAAAGTGAAGGCAAATTCCGACTTAGTGAAAATTTCACTAAGTGTTGGAAAAAGTGACTTTTTCACTTTTCAGCCACTTTGATCACTCCATAACTCAAAATACTTAATGAATTGGAATGACTTGTAGTTGAAGTTTTTGTAGGTGATAATGAGGGCTACAAATCCATCTTTGGATGAGAAAAAATGGCCTTGTGGTTTAGGAGTTATGGTCCTTCAAAGTTAGTACCTTTGCCACTTTATTTTTAACTTAGAAAAATTTCTAAGTTTTATGGTTACCCCTTTTACAAATTATCTCACTTTTCTTGATTTTTCTTGATGAATGATGATTCAAATCATACATTAACATCATTTTAGGGTTAAAAATCCATTTTGGTGAAAAATCTCAAAAAGTCAAAGTTGACTTTTGTGCACATTTGACTTTTTATCAGATGAATTCCAAACTGTGCAATTCTTCAGGAAATCATGTCCTTGACCTAAATCAAACTTGATGGACATGTTCCATGGGTGTCATAGGGTATATTCAATCATGTATTAGGGTTTGGGAGCATGTCTAGGTCAAAAGTCAAAGTTACAGTTGACTTTTCCCTTAAACCCCTAATTCTGGTGCAGATGAAAATGAGACTTGTTGCTCAAGCTTCTTGGATCAATCCATTGTTCCAAATGGATCAATATGGTGTATTAGAGACCCTCAAATCATCTCTTGAGGTCTTGGCTCATGGTTTGTCCCAAAAGTCAACTTAGGGGTGAATTAGGCCAAGAAACCCTAATTCCTGATTTTTGATGAATGCATCCCCTGAGGCAAAATTGACTTGATGCATGGGTTCATGAGGTTCCATGAAGCATATTAGGTCATGTTTTGGATCATTGCCTTGTGCCCAGATGAAAATTTCCATCTGGAGACTCTGGTCGACCAAAACCCTAATTTGGTGACACTGTCGATCTTGAGACTTGATCCACCTAGAAGGGAGCAGCCTTGTGCTTAATCCTTGAAGTGGGAGTCCTTTTTGATCCATTGTGGATGTTTAAGAGATTAGACAAGTTAAAGATCATGTCATTTCTTGATTGATCCTTTGTCTAAGCACTCAGAGAGGGCTTAAAACCCTAATTTTGATTGTAGTGGATGCTCACCCATCTTTGGGGAGGCTAATGAAGCATGATGGTTCATCCATATTGTGATGATGATTTTCACAATGATGGGAAATCTAAGTGGTCAAAATTTGGGGTATTACAACTTGTAGTTGAAGTTTTTGTAGGTGATAATGAGGGCTACAAATCCATCTTTGGATGAGAAAAAATGGCCTTGTGGTTTAGGAGTTATGGTCCTCCAAAGTTGGTACCTTTGCCACTTTATTTTTAACTTAGAAAAATTTCTAAGTTTTATGGTTACCCCTTTTACAAGTTATCTCACTTTTCTTGATTTTTCTTGATGAATGATGATTCAAATCATACATTAACATCATTTTAGGGTTAAAAATCCATTTTGGTGAAAAATCTCAAAAAGTCAAAGTTGACTTTTGTGCACAGTTGACTTTTTATCAGATGAATTCCAAACTGTGCAATTCTTTAGGAAATCATGTCCTTGACCTAAATCAAACTTGATGGACATGTTCCATGGGTGTCATAGGGTATATTCAATCATGTATTAGGGTTTGGGAGCATGTCTTGGTCAAAAGTCAAAGTTACAGTTGACTTTTCTCTTAAAACCCTAATTGTGGTGCAGATGAAATTGAGACTTGTTGCTCAAGCTTCTTGGATTAATCCATTGTTCCAAATGGATCAATATGGTATATTAGAGACCCTCAAATCATGTCTTGAGGTCTTGGCTCATGGTTTGTCCCAAAAGTCAACTTAGGGGTGAATTAGGTCAAGAAACCCCAATTCCTGATTTTTGATGAATGCATCCCCTGAGGCAAAATTGACTTGATGCATGGGTTCATGAGGTTCCATGAAGTATATTAGGTCATGTTTTGGATCATTACCTTGTGCCCAGATGAAAATTTCCATCTGGAGGCCCTGGTCGACCAAAACCTTAATTTGGTGACACTGTCGATCTTGAGACTTGATCCACCTAGAAGGGAGCAGCCTTGTGCTTAATCCTTGAAGTGGGAGTCCTTTTTGATCCATTGTGGATATTTAAGAGATTAGACAAGTTGAAGATCATGTCATTTCTTGATTGATCCTTTGTCTAAGCACTCAGAGAGGGCTTGAAACCCTAATTTCGATTGTATTGGATGCTCACCCATCTTTGGGGAGACTGATGAAGCATGATGGTTCATCCATATTGTGATGATGATTTTCACAATGATGGGAAATCTAAGTGGTCAAAATTTGGGGTATTACAGATGCCCCTATTTAATCTTCTTGGACCCGAAGGTGTGAATGACGAAGGGATTCGGGCATTCGGGGTGCAAGAGGATTAAATATCAGAATACCCAAAATTTTGATGGTGGTTATGAATGGTAGCTTACACATTCATCTTCTTTAGCTAGGCAATGATGCTTAGAAAAGGTAAACTTCCCCTCGATCCTGGTCTCCTACCAAGAACTGTTCTCAGTCTCTTTTGAAATAAACTTCCCCTCGATCCTGGTTTCCTACCAAGGAACTGGTCTCAGTTGTGGAAACAAACTTCCCCTCGATCCTGGTTTCCTACCAAGGAACTGGTCTTAGTTTCTGATTTAAACTTCCCCTCGATCCTAGTTTCCTACCAAGGAACTGGTCTTAGTTTCTTTTGTCAATAAACTTTACTGACAAGGGACGCTATTCGTAGCGGCTTTCCTTCAAACTTCTCGCCGAATTTTCCTAGGGAGATGCCATTTGAGTGGAAAAAGTTTTGATGTCAGACTTGCTGGGGAACCCATTCGTCTGAGTTGTAGAGGTACACAAACTTCTCTGTTTTGGAGACGCCATTTGTCGATTCTACTGGGGAAAACGAGTCTCTTGAGAGACTGTTTTCGTTTGGGGTTACATCATACTTTTCTCGGGATCTTCCCGGAGAAATGCCATATGATGGGATCCAATTTTGAGGTGCCAATGACCTTATCATCAGTGGTTTTTCGGAGCAAAACTGGCGTGCTGCCGAATCTCTGATCACGAGGCTTTCTCTGTGGATTTTTGTTAATCCGGGAAAGCAAGGATATCATCTTCAATGGCGAAGAGTGCTGCTTATTGAAAGTTTTCTCTGGCTTTTCCGAGGTTCAAGTTATCAAAGTGGTCAAGGACCAACTTCTTTCCAGAATTAAACTGGAAGCGAGGTTGTTCAGACACAGTATTTCCTAACGAGGCAAGAACTGGCAACTCGATTGAGAGGACTTCTACCACTAGGGGACAGGACCGACTAGAGTGATAGTGATGCAATATGAAATGTGAATGCAAATAAAAAATGCATGATGTATGTATGTATGTGCTGACAAAACAGACGCAACATACAGACTAAGAGATGAACACAATTGGATACTCGGCCATCGCGGGGCGAAGAAGTACCGTTGATTCAAAATAGCAATTCCACCTTGCTTAGGAGAGATAGTCCCGTTGGGAGCTATGTTGATCGGGCTTAGGAGATGAGAACTCGGCCGAGGATGTCAGACGAAACAAGGTCTCTGACACAGTTGATCCCTTCATTCAGGTGAACTGGTTTAGAAGGAGTACTTTGATTCTGCACTTTGAAGTTCGCTTACTTCGGGAGAAGCGATCGATGTTCCTCTGATGTTCAACAGTCAAAAGAAATGCCATCTTTAATTTAAAAGCAGAAAAAGTTTAACAAGTAAATTTATTTTTGTTTTATTTCAAGAATCGTTGATTAAGTTTAAACAACGTCGTTCTGTAAAGCTAAAACAAGTAAAGAATTACAAACAAAAGCACAAGGGCTCAAATTTTATTGATAAGATGGAGCTCAGCCAAACGCGTGATTCCAAAGAGTATATACAAAGTTAGAAAATGGTAATTTACAGGGAAAAGGGCAACGTTGAAACATAACGACCACTATCCTTCTACCAACTTTGAGTTCGGGACATCCTGAGCTTCCGTCGAAGATGAACTTTGACTGGAGATTTCCTCCGATAGATGATGCTGTAACTGCTGCTGAGGGACTTCCCTCTGTTGAACATAGTTACTTGCCATTATCCCTAATTTTTGCTTGGATTGTACTATGAGATTTCCAATCCATCGGGATGATTTTTTTTCATGTCTCTAACTTTTGCCTGGACCGCCCTTTCGGGTTTTCAATCCACCAAGACGTTTTTTTTAGGCGAAGTATTTCTTGACTACATCAACATTCGTGGGGTAGGCAAATTCCTCTCCGTCCATGGTTGCAAGTCTCAAGGCGCCTCCTGAGAAAGCTTTCGTGACCACATAGGGGCCATCATAATTTGGGGTCCATTTGCCCCGAGAGTCAGTGAGAAATGATTGTATCTTCTTGAGCACGAGGTCTCCTTTTCTGAAAATACGAGGTCGGACCTTTTTGTCGAACGCCCTTTTCATTCTCTATTGATATAACTGACCGTGGCATAGTGCCGTGATTCTCTTTTCTTCGATCAGGTTTAGTTCGTCGTGTCGACTTTGACACCATTCAGCTTCGGTGAGCTGAGCTTCCATCAATACCCGGATTGATGGGATCTCTACTTTTATGGGGAGCACTGTTTCCATGCCATATACTAGAGAGAAAGGGGTTGCCCCTGTTGAAGTGCGGATAGATGTTCGATAACCGTGAAGAGCAAAGGGTAGCATTTCGTGCCAATCTTTATAGGTTACAACCATCTTTTGAACGATCTTCTTGATGTTCTTGTTAATCGCCTCTACCGCTCCGTTCATCTTGGGTCGGTAGGGAGATGAGTTATGGTGTTCGATCTTGAACTCTGCACACAAATCTTTCATCATCTTATTGTTCAAGTTAGATCCATTATCAGTAATGATCTCGCTTGGAACACCATAACGGCAGATGATATTGTTTTTGATAAATCGGACCACCACTTGTCGGGTTACATTGGCGAATGACGCTGCTTCGACCCACTTGGTGAAATAATCAATGGCTACCAAGATGAACCGATGTCCGTTTGAAGCCTTGGGCTCAATCATACCAATCATGTCGATTCCCCAGATGGAAAAAGGCCACGGGGAAGAAAGAACTTTGAGATGTGATGGCGGTACATGAATTTTGTCAGAGTATATCTGACACTTGTGACACCTCCTCATGTACTTGTAGCAGTCGGATTCCATGGTCAACCAATAATACCCGGCCCTGAGAATTTTTCTCGCCATTGTGTGTCCGTTGGCATGAGTGCCAAAGGATCCTTCATGAATTTCTTTCATGAGCATGTCTGCTTCTGGTCTGTCGACACATCGGAGCAAGACCATGTCAAAATTTCTCTTATAAAGAGTGTCACCGCTCAGGAGGAAGTTTCCAGCCAATCTTCTGAGGGTTTTCCTGTCTTTTCTGAGTGCCCCAGATGGGTACTCTTGTTTCTGAAGGAAGCATTTGATATCGTGATACCAAGGTCTGTTGTCTATGACTGCTTCAATAGTGAAGATGTAAGCGGGCCATTCAAGGCGCATGATGTCGATCTTAGGTATGTCATTCCATCGACCTACACTAATCATGGAAGAGAGAGTGGCTAATGCATCAGCCATGTGATTCTCATCACGAGGGATGTGATGAAAGTCGACTCTGTTGAAGAAGGGTAACAACCTTCTTGCATAGTCTTTGTAAGGAATCAATCCTGATTGGTATGTGTTCCAATCTCCTTTTATCTGGTTAATAACCAGGGCTGAATCGCCGTATACGTCCAAGTTTTTGATCCTTAAATCAATCGCTTCTTCGAGACCCATGATACATGCTTCGTATTCGGCCTCGTTGTTCGTACATTTGAAAGTAAGTCTAGCAGTGAAAGGAATGTGGGTACCCTGAGGGGTAACAATGATTGCCCCAATTCCGTTTCCATAATGATTGACTGCTCCGTCAAAGATAAGTCCCCACTGGGAACCTGGTTCTGGCCCTTCACTGGGTAGCGGTTCATCGCAATCTTTCATCTTTAGATACATGACATCTTCGTCTGGGAAGTCAAACCCGATTGATTCTTGATCATCAATCGGTTGATGAGCCAAATGATCGGCTAAAATACTTCCTTTAACGGCTTTCTGAGCATGGTACTCTATGTCATATTCTGATAGTAACATCTGCCAACGGGCAATCCTTCCCGTGAGAGCAGGTTTTTCGAAAACGTACTTGATTGGATCCATTTCGGAGACCAACCAAGTAGTATGACGAATCATGTACTGGCGAAGACGTTTGGCTGCCCAAGCCAAAGCGCAACAAGTTTTCTCAAGCATTGTGTACCGAGTCTCGCAGTCGGTGAATTTCTTGCTTAGATAGTAAATGGCAGACTCTTTCCTTTTAGTTTCGTCTTGTTGGCCAAGTACACATCCCATTGAGTCCTCTAGGACTGCGAGGTAAATGATCAGTGGTCTTCCTTCCACTGGAGGTGATAGGATCGAAGGATTCAACAGATATTCCTTGATACTGTCGAAGGCGGTTTGGCAATCTTCTAACCAAACGCAATCCTGGTTCTTTTTGAGTAATTTGAAAATCGGCGCACATGTCGCGGTCATAAGGAATATGAATCTGGAGATGTAGTTCAAACGTCCCAGGAATCCTCTGACTTGTTTTTCAGTTTTCGGAGAAGGCATTTCTTGAATGGCCCTGACCTTGTCAGGATCAACTTCAATTCCTTTCTGGCTGACGATGAACCCTAGTAATTTCCCCGAACGGACACCGAAGGTGCACTTGTTAGGATTCAAGCGGAGCTTGAATTTTCTTAGACGTTCGAACAATTTTGACAGATGTTCAACATGCTCATCCTCTGTTCTTGATTTTGCAATCGAATCATCGACATATACCTCGATTTCTTTGTGTATCATGTCATGAAACAGAGTAGTCATGGCCCTTTGATAGGTTGTCCCGGCATTCTTCAAACCGAACGACATTACCTTGTAACAAAAGGTACCCCATGGGGTAATGAACGAAGTTTTCTCCATGTCTTTCGGCGCCATTTTGATCTGATTATAGCCCGAGAATCCATCCATGAAGGAGAATACTTTGAACTTTGTTGTGCTGTCAACCAGCATGTCAATGTGTGGTAAAGGAAAGTCGTCCTTTGGACTTGCCTTGTTTAGATCTCTGTAATCAACACACATTCTGACCTTTCCATCCTTTTTGGGAACGGGTACGATGTTGGCTAACCATTGAGGATATTCAGATGTAGCGAGGAAACCCGCGTCGATCTGTTTCTGTACCTCCTCTTTGATTTTGATGGCCATGTCCGGGTGAGTCCGTCTCAACCTTTGCTTTACTGGCGGACATTCCGATCTTAGCGGTAAGTGATGTTCCACGATGCTGGTATCCAACCCTGGCATATCCTGATAGGACCAAGCGATTACATCGGGTAATTCTTTGAGAAGCTTTATCAAACTTTCTTTGACAGTTGGACTGAGCAGTGCTCCGATCCTGATTTCTTTTCTCTCTTTTTCTGAACCCAAGTTTACCGTTTCCAACGGCTCTTTGTGAGGTTCAATGGACCTTTCCTCTTGTCTGAGTAGTCGGGAGATCTCTTCTGGAATTTCGTTGTCATTTTCTTCTTCAGCCTCGAATACCGGGAACTCAAAGTTGGGAGAAGGCATCGGATCGTATGTTTCAACGGGGTATAAAACAAGCAATCTGCATGACGTGATGATTCGTGTTTAGAAGAGATAGAGAAAATGTAAGTGTGTGCAGTGTATTTATTTTACTGCTTGTTTTTATTTTTGAATTGTTTTTTTTTTAGGATTACCATTTTCTGAAAAAGCAAAAAGAGAAAACAACAATTAATGCGGAAATTACAGAACGACGTTATTTTATTAATGAACAAGTCGAATCTTGAAACTACAACCCTATAAAACAAAACTCACTCGCTCTGGGCAAAGCGAAGAGGGAAATTTACAAAAAGCGAGCCCTATCAAAACATCTGTTTCACCTGGGCAGGGTGAAAGGTTAAAGATGGCAATTACTTTGACCGATGAACGACCTTCGGAACCTCGACAGCAACCCATTGGCGGCGAACTCCTCGGTGAATCACAAAGTCTGGCACCTTCCTTGATTTGTCTTCAGAAATGACGCTGATTTCTGGTGGAGTAGGATCATTGGAATCTGTCTCCTAAGCAGAATTGTCGTAGGAGGATTCCTCTGTTACATTTTGCATAGCATTGGTGCTCTCAGCTGTATCTCCCCATCCAGTTGACTGGATATCTTCGAGCCTGATACGAGAGCTTTCGGGAGCAGTGTACTTGACCATAAAGTCGTATTTTCCACTTGGTTGTCCCAAAGTGTCCCAAACTTCTTTGGAACTGGAGAAGTCATTCCTCTCGATGACGTTGACCTCAGGAAAAGCATAGTTGATGAATTCATCTTCATGTTGAGTAGTTTCCGAATGACCTAAGTGTTGATCCCATGACATGGCGGGGACACAGGTATTCTGTTCAATGACGCTCAGCTGAGTTTCATTACTCGGCTGACTTTCTTGCCCCAAGTTTCCTGGGTAAGGCTGCCACATTGGCAGACAATCCATCGGGCCATAGTAATTATGATCAAAGTTTTCTTTCATCAGAGTGTCTTCCTCTAATGAATTTGGCGGAGCACGGCATCCTTCCGGATCACAATCTCCGTAGATCATTTCGACATCTGATCTTGGTATAAATCTCGGACTTTCTGTAGGAAAGCAAAAAGGCATAGGCACCTCTTCCTGAGACATATAGCCGTCCTTGTTAAGGTAGGACTTCCATTCTTCATCTGTGTCAGAGGGATCTTCCTCATTGATAGCATGAACTGTCTGAGACACTGGGTGAAGAAAACCTCCACTGTGGAAGAAGTTTTAAAGGGGATGAAGACTTTCATCGTTGGCGGCTGTCTGAGTACAGGTCGCAGAAAAACCAAGACCCTTCTTTATTTTATTGTCAGTGGGAATGACAAGCTGTCCCCATCCTTTTGTATCGGTACTCTCGACCGCTTTGATAGCATCTTTGTATGAAGAAATCAAAGTTTCTTCTTCGGATTTATCGTTCTTGCTCACCGATAGTGCTTGGAACTGAGTTCCAATAACCTCCTCGGGTTCTACACAAGCAGATGATGATAGGTTACTCACAAGCAAGGCATGTTCCCCATAAACCGTGACAAGTTGATCGTTCTTGACGAACTTTAGCTTTTGGTGGAGGGTTGAAGTAACCGCTCCAGCCTGATGTATCCAAGGTTTTCCTAATAAACAACTGTATGTTGCCCGGATGTCCATGACCTGGAAAGTGATTTGGAAAGTGTGAGGACCAATAGTTATGGGAAGATCAACTTCGCCGATAAATGTTTTTCTGGATCCGTCGAATGCTTTGACGACGACCTCGCTGACTCTCATCGGAGGGCCCTTAAATGATAATTGCGTCAAAGTGGACTTCGGCATAACATTCAGGGCTGACCCTGTGTCTACCAGTACATTAGCTAAAGCATCGCCCTGGCAGTTAACTGTAATGTTGAGCGCCATGTTATGACGACGACCCTCTTCAGGTAATTCCTCATCACTAAATCCCAAATTATTGCAGGAAGTGATGTTAGAGACAATGCTATCGAATTGTCTGATTGTTACATCCTGTTCCACAAAGGCTTGCTCCAAGACTTTCTGTAGAGCCTCTCTGTGTGCTTCTGAACTGAGTAACAGTGATAATACTGAGATCTTTGAAGGAGTCTGTAACAGTTGATCAATAATGTTATATTCACTCCTTTGGATGAGCTTTAGCATCTCATCTTTGTCTTTTGAAAAGTCGGGATTACCAGATTGACTGACTGGTGGATCAGGAATTTCCGCCTGAAGTTCCTTTTCTTTGTTGGATTCTCCAACCCCTCGGTTGAAGATTCGACCGCTCCGTGTTACACGACTGATGTCTGCAATATTCACGACGGAGGGTAATGGAATTTCCTTTCCATTCTCAATTATTGTTGCACCGTATTTGTAAGGGATTGCCTTAGCTGATTCATACGGTAGTGGCCCCGGTAGATAGATGACTATGGGAACCTTCTGATTTTTCTGACCATCATAAGTAACCTTGATCCGTTCCCGGTTGGGAACTCTAGATTTGTCAAGTAGAGGGATGATGGCAAAAACATCCCTGGTCATGTGATGACCAGAGATCGTGACAACATCCTCAACTTGCTCGGCAAGGTAGTTCGGCGACCAAATGATGGGTCCTAAACTGGGATATGGACAAATTTCTCCATGATCGACCTGACCCTAAAGAGCTGCTCTCACAAGGTAACACCCTTGGTTACTTTCTGCACAGACGCTACAACTGTCATAGTTGTGTGGTGGCACCTGGCCACGCCCACTTTGAATACAATGTAACCTCACTAGGTTACCTTCCATTGATCGGACATCCTGACTTTGACGACGAGTAGGATTCCTGTTATTGATACTAATCTGCTGAGTATCTTCATCCATGTAGATTGGCATCCACCAGTGATTTAACAAGTGCTGAAGCGCCTCCTGGACAAAGGTACAACCTCGATCGTTTTCGCAACCCGCTTTACAATTTTGATAGTCATGTGATATTAAGAATCCAAGTCGGACCTGCTCAGCATGTAACTCTACTAGGTTGGTATTCATTACGCGGATATCGAAGATCTGAACCATGTTGATTTGATAGGAGTTCCTATCATGGTAGTCTTGGATCCATCCAAGATCCATCTGACGCTGGAGGGCCTCTTGTACGAAAGAGCATCCCTATTTATTTACCGAGCAAATCAGACAGGAACTGTAATCGTGTCGCGGCAGATTATGATACTGGCTTTACCTTGAGTGCATCGCCACCAAGTTGACATTCATCGCACGGATGTCGTGGTTTTGAATGACGTTGGAATTCGTGTAAACCATGTTAACTCCACGAACTCGGTGCTCTTGGATCCATCCAAGATCCATTTGTTCCTGTAGAGCTGCTTGCACTACAGAACACCCCTGGTTGTCTTTAGAGCAGATATCACACTGGTGATAATTATGAGGTGGCACATGGCCATATCCACTCTGTCTACAATGCATCTTGACCAGATTGGTCCCCAATAAGAGTACATCGTGAATTTGATAGACATTGTTAGTCTCTTTCTCAATCAGATTGACTGCAGCTTTCTCGTGTTGAGGCAGCGGGTTCGCGAGAACATTGGGATTCGTATCTTTGAAAGATAAGAGCCCGCTCCTAACAAGCTTTTGCACTTCGGATTTGAAATTGAGACAAGTCTCAATGTTATGCCCTGAACCTCCTTGATGATAAGGGCATGTTTGATCCGCTTTAAACCAAAAAGGCGGATTTTCCGGAACTGAAAGGGGAGACTTAGTCTGAATGTGCCCCTTAGCCAGTAGTAACGGAAACAGCTCTGCGTACGTTACGGGTATAGGATCAAATCCTGGTGGCCGTATTGTACGGTTGTTGTTATATGGAGGACGAGCCTGCTGAAGAGGCTGTTGTGTCCTTTGTTGGTCAGGTTGGCTCTGCGCAACCTGAGGTTGATACATAGGAACAGGCGCGGGCCGATAGCAGGAGTAACAGCTACTACTGGCTGATAACGTCGCCTTTGCTTTCCGAGAGAGATATTCCCAATATCTTGCTCTTTTTGCTTATGGAGAGCACTACCGTATTTTTTAGTACCGCTCGTCGATCCAGTGTCTTTTACCAAACGTCCTTCTCGGACGGCTTCCTCAAGACGTATGCCCATGCCGACCATTTCGGTGAAATCACTGGGCGCACTGGCAACCATTCAGTCATAGTAAAATGAGCTTAAGGTCTTTAAGAAGATCTTTGTCATCTCTTTTTCCTCAAGAGGTGGACAAATTTGAGCGGAAATTTCACGCCACCTTTGAGCATACTCCTTAAAGGTTTCCTTGTCCTTTTGCGACATCGATCTGAGTTGATCTCTGTCGGGTGCCATGTCCAAATTGTATTTGTATTATTGGACGAAGGCAGTACCAAGATCTCTAAATGTACTGATCGTAGTACGGTTTAAACCCATGTACCATTTGAGTGCGGCACCGGTTAAACTATCATGGAAATAGTGAATCAGCAGGTCCTGATTCTCCGTCTGAGCTGACATCCGCCGAGCGTACATCACCAGATGGCTTTGAGGGCAAGAGTTACCCTTGTACTTTTCAAAGTCGGGCACTTGAAATTTGTGCGGGACTTTCACATTGGGGACCAAGCAGAGGTCTGCGGCGTCCTTTCCAAATAAATCCTGACCGCGAATGACTTGCAGCTCCTTCTGCATTTCCAGGAATTGTTCCTGGAATTCATCCATTCTATCAAACATAGTTTCCTTCTTACCAGAAGGTGTCTGTGGAATCTGTCCTTCCGGGACAGTGTGCACCACAGGGGGTGGTACCGTGACTACGGCAGTGAGTCTTTGCGCCTCCCGAAGTTTGTAACCTTCAGGAGTCTTCAGTATGCCCCTAGCATCTTCGCTTTCCCGAAGTTTGTAACCTTCAGGCCCAGCGGCTTCTGTTGCGATTCCCTGATCTTCAGTGATCGGCGGAACATATCCTTCCGGGATATAGTTAACAGGCATGCCCCAAGGACGATCTTTCGGCATCTGATACCTAGGATCATACTTTTCTATGATGGGCGTTGAGGTGATCTCTGAGATCACAGTTCTTTGTAGCTGAGCTTCTGCCATGGCTTGCATGTCGTTACGAAGCTTTCTCATATCCTCTCTCAGAGCGTCGATCTCTTCTTTCAACTCTCTGTTTTCTTCCTCAAGATCATCCATCTTTTTCTGACGATTGGCCCGAGTATTATACGAATGAGACAGTTTGACTCTAGAATCGAGACACAAACGTGAGATTCGTAGGGAAGAAGAATACGCGATGTGAGAATGATGAATGCAATGATTATATTAATTGTTGTTTTTTTGGTTTAATCAAAATAAACTTCGACAATTAGATTGCAAATATCAAACAGTGGGGAAACCCCTTTTTATTGAAATTTAAAGGATTACAGAAATGGAAATACAGTAGATTACAAAGTGCAGAAACAGAAACCTTAACTAATGGGTCCCGAGTCCTCTCTTAGGAGAAACTGGGTGCTGATTCTGGTATCTTCCTTTTCTTTGACCGGGGCGCTTGGGCCGTTGTCGGGTTGTCATTCCTTTACCAATTGAAAGGAGTGAGCAAATTCCTTTGGTCATCTTGATTCTCTACAGCATGCTGCTCCAAAATTTTAATCAGAGCATATTTCTCTTTTAGTAGTTGCTGTATTTGGATACACTCTACGTCGAGGGTGCGGTACTTGTTCTTCCAAGATCTTCTTTCCTTTTGAACTTTGTTGAGAGTAACCTGAAGCCTTTCAGTTTTCGTCATGAAGTACATGACAGTTTCCCTCGGTGGAAGAATTTCGTAACGAGGATAAGGCATCTTTAGCTTGAGCGCTCTAGTTTGTACCCAATGGAGATAAGGCTCCACCGAGACGCAGTTCGGTTTTCCCAGAGACTCTCATCCTTTCTTATGAACCTGTTTCCAAGCTTGCACTATTTCCATCTTTAGTGCTCTGTCGTTTTCTCCTTATTTGAAGAAAAGACCTTCCAGATGAACACCCAGTGGGATGTGTCTCATCGGGTATCCAAATTGACGAAGAACCAATATCGGATGATAGTTGATTCCTCCTTTAGTTCCTATGAGGGGTACGCTTGGGAAGTTTCCACAACGGTCAATGATTCTGATTCCCTCATAAATCCTATTACACCAATCTATATCGGAATTGGTAAGAGACATGATCTTCTGCGACCAACGTAAGACACTCTTGCAATCCCAAGAAGCAGCAGACTTGGGCAAGTGCGAGATAAACCATTTATAGAGCAAAGGTACACAACATGTGATCTCCCCTCCGCTGTACAAATTTCCCAAGTGTACAGAATGATACGCATCTGCGAGCAAAGTCGGCACAGGGTTTCCAATGAGAAAAACCTTAATAGCGTTGATATCGACGAAGTTATTGATGTTGGGAAACAAAAATAACCCGTAGGTGAGCAAGACAAAGATGCTTTCAAAAGCAGTCCCGTTCCCTATACTAGCGAAGTATAGAGCCTTTTTTGTCAAGAACTGGGCTGGAAAACCTTGGATGCCACCCTTAGTAATCATGTGAGTCTTGACCTCAGACTCGTCCAAATGAATTGCTCTTGCAATGATCTGATTTTTGGAATTTCTTCCAGTCCAGAAAATGGAGCTCGATCAGTGATATGTAAATCAGCCAGATGAGAATACTCCTCCAGCGTTGGTGATAGATGGTAATCCGGGAATGTGAAACAGTGATAAACCGGATCGTAGAACTGAATGAGCGCGTCCATGATCCCCTCAATCACATGGACTCTTAACAGTGGTAGCAAACCACCGTGCTTGGCTCTAAAAGCCTCTGGGTTAACGATCATCCTTGCTAACCTTCTCAAATTCCCTAGTTTTGGAACCTTGAAGGTATACCGGCGAGTTCTCCTTCTACCGAAATCCATTAATGCAATCTTTTTCTCTGATATTTGCAATCACAGTCTTAGTTTGATTATAAAAACAGAGAGACTAGAAGAGAAGTTTTTTGAATGTTTTAATGTTTTATTAAATGAATGCATGAATGCAGCACACAAAAACATAGAAAAAACATGGGGTCAAAGGGTCGTTGTCATGAAGTCAAGGCTCTACCCATCCCCAAAGGTTTATACTAGGGTGATTTTTGTACCTCTACTCATTATCATCAGCTCCTCCCAAGAAAGCAAGACAACAAGCGGATCACCAGCGAGTTGTAAGGCAATCTTAGAGTAAGTGCCATTCACCGAGAATAGATCACCAGCCTCAAATGAGGGTAGTATCGTGTAACAACTATTTCCAATAGTTTCCGCACTACGAAAGGGTTTGGCTCCTCAGCTTCTCAGACTTAACAACCGGCCCATTGGCTAGAAGAGTGAATGGGTTGCGTTGGTCAGCCTCCACTGAGGTTGATGGTCGACCCCGTCGCCATCACTTATCTTAAGTGTATACTCATTCTCACCACATGCGGCATCACGCGCATTCCCATTAGCAGAAAAATAAACACGTATAGCAATTAGGAAAAGCAGTATATATATTTGTCCTAAACATCCTAGACCTTTAAAGCTAAGAATCCTAAGTTCCTGACAGAAATTGGGTTCCCCGGCGGAAGCCCCAATCTGTGGTATTCACACAAGTGAAGAGAAGGAAGACCGAGTTTGACAAAGACCGGCCCCACGGTGGGCGCCATTTTTCTGTTGGCGGCCACCGCCATGAAAATGACTTACCCAAGGTTTAAATTGTAAGAAAGAAAGAACTGGCCCCACGGTGGGTGCCATTTTTCTGTAGCGAGCGATTTTGGACGCGGTTCTTAAGCGCTGGTCGCTCTCTGCGGTTTGAGCATTGACTACAGGTCGATTCATTTTTTATCCTATTGTGAGCTGAATAAGGAAGGGAAATAGATGTCTCCAATTAACCCTGCTTGCATACTGAGTTTAAACAGCGGTCTGTTAGGTTACGGATGCTATCAATGTGGGGGGGCCTTTGTATTGGTTATTTGTATTTTCGCCAATACTGTTTTCTTTCTTTTTTACCTGGGCAGAAGGTTTCTGGCGGGGAACAAGGATTAGGATGTTAAGACTGATGCTTTTGAATTACTGCTTTTAATTGATGGAGATATGGGATTTGGGTTTTTTGTTTAGTGTGCTCGCTAAGATCTTTTCTTTCGATCTTATGCCTACGTATTCCCGTTTACCGAAATAGGGAAATCAGAGCGTTCGTAGTTCCTCCTATTCTATGGGAGGAAATGGGTGTTTTTGGTGTCTTGTTTAAAGCCCAATACGTGAAGCGAAAGGTGGTTTGTATCTTGTTCAAAGCCCAAGATGTGAAGCTGAAAGGTCTATTTGTGTCTTGTTCAAAGCCCAAGACGTGAAGCTGAAAAACCTCGACTTTAGAGAGAATTTGTCATCTCTAAAGAGGGGAGAAGGAGAATTACTTTAACTGGGATACGCGGATCCGAGCAATGCCATAATTTCCGAAGAAATGGTTTTAACCTGAAGGAGAAGACTTTAACTCAGTGTAGAGCAATGCCATCTTTCCTTAGGAATTTCTCATGCTAAAAGAGGGACAGTGGCGTGGATATAGATGATCCAGAGGCTTGCCGCTTACAGCGATTAGATGAAAGGAAAGGATTTGTTGATGTTTGTGTACTGTGAACGAGGCACAACTTTGATGCTAAAAGGTTGATCGGATCAACCAGTGGTTTTCTTATACAAAGCCTAAGAGGAGGCTAATTTCCGCTATGAAAATCATTATACAAAGCCTAAGAGGAGGCTATTTTGTGTCTCGTACAAAGCCCGAGAGAGAGGCTAAAAGTTTTTTGACCCGACGATAGATTCTTTGTGTCTCGTACGAAGCCCGAGATAGAGGCTATTGTTTGTTTGACTCTACGAGGGAGTCTTTGTGTCTCGTACGAAGCCCGAGATAGAGGCTAAAAGTTTGACTCAACAAGAGAGTCTTTGATACTCAACAAGAGAGTGTTTTTGTATCTCGTACGAAGCCCGAGATGGAGGCTAAAGGTTTGTTTCAGTTGAGTGACAGATCCAATATACTGATTTTAAAAGAGAAAATCAGTTCTTATATGAGCAACACTGTACTCAGGGATTTGATTTGAGGATCAGGGATATTTCCTTCTCTTTGAAGAAACGGGAAATCCAAAGGGTATTGAGACTGTCAGAGTCTGCGGGTTTCCTTCCTATTTAACGAAGGGGTCACTTGAGAATGTCTTTGAGACTCAAGGAAGTTAGACTGTCCAAGTCTAGAGTTTTTTCTTTTGTATTATGCTTTGAGAAACAGTAGTAGACTCTATGAAAGGACTGTTCTATGAGGATGACTAGGTTCTGTTCCTATACCTCTAGGAGGTCGTCGGGACAATTTGTACGAAGCCCAAGAGGAGGCTGGAAACTTTTAAGAAGCCTACGGGTCCTTGTACGAAGCCCAAGAGGAGGCTATCATTCCCGAAGGAAGAGATCATTATACGAAGCCTAAGAGGAGGCTGTGAATACTTCTAAGAAGCCGTAGTGTCCTTGAATAATGCCCAAGAGGAGGCCGATGCTTTTAAGAAGCCCGTGGGTCTATCATCTCCTTTCCATTAGGAGAGATAACTCTTTTAAAGATAAAAACCACTGGTAAAAGTGCGAGGTTTACTATCCATCGATTTTTAGCTTTTAAAGAGGGTTCCTTAGTTAAGGTCCAAGATTATGACCGTAGTGGGTCCCCAAACCCCGAGACATTCAAGGCAAGCTATCCACAAGGAATAGATCAAGTCAGGAAAGTTCGAGAATTTGGAAGAAACTCAAAGATGCCATTCATAGAGAATACATTCATCTTGGGGAGTAGAGCTTCTTAACGATTCCTAAGGAGGACAGCCGAAGAGAAGACTGTATCTGGTGCTCCTATTGGGGATCTAGGCGTTTATTTCTACAAATAAATGAAACGGCGTCACCTAGTTCTAGACGTAGTTGCCGGGGAAACTCGAAATATCTATACTATTATTACACAGTAGATATGAGTTTATGAAAGGAGACTTACAGTGAGCAGCCCCACAATACAGTTTATAATATGAAAGCAGTAAATGAAAGCGATAACCACTTACTCGGTTGTAGTGCTTCCATGCTGTTTGGTTAGTTGTTCAACAAAGAAAGATTGAAAACAACAGTATATTCAAAATCAAAGGAGAAAGTGCTTTGAAAAAGAAAGATTTGGGGCTTACAGCTCAAGGAGAGGCCCAGGGTTTTATCAGTGAGCGCACTGTTGAATTTCTACAGAGGGACTTATACAAGTGACTGAGGCCCAAAAAGGTTTTCTGTACAAAGGGATGGGTCTTACACTCTCTCAAGAGGCCCAAAAAAGGTTTAAAGAAAAGAGAGGGGCTTATAACACGAGGGTAGGCTCAAATTATTTTTCGTTTAAAAATGGCGATCGCGCCGAGGTTTTCTTTTAACGCAGAGGGACTTATACAATAAGTGAGGCCCAAAATGTTTTGGTTAAAAGGGGGATTGGGTCTTACACTCTAATAGAGGCCCAAAGTGTTTTGAATGGGTCTTATAGCTCAAGGAGAGGCCCAGATGATTTTTTTATTTTTAAACGGGCGACGATCGCGCCGTTTACTTGTACAGAGGGACTTATACAATGAGTGAGGCCCAAAAACTTTTTGTACATGGGGGGATGGGTCTTACACTCTCTCAAGAGGCCTAAAAAGTTTTGAAAATGATTTATGAGGGTTGAATTAATCCAAAACCCTAATTTGTTTTCAAAATGTATTTAATTGAATAAAAATTCAATTAAAATGATCAAAAATTGTTTAACACATGGAAAACAAATTGTGATCTTGGATTAATGCTTCAAAAATTAAGTATTGACCTACAAAATAATTAGAAAGCATTAAAAGTTGCAAAATCAATGTAGAAAAAATATTTAAAATGTCAAAAAACAATTAAAATATTAATTCTTTGCAAAAATATCAATTATATGAAATAAATAATATTTTTGGGATTTTTTGTGAAAATAAAATATTTTAACATTTTTGTGAATTATTAAAAAAAGAATCAACTCAAAATCATTAAAACTCAGAGAGAAATTAATTTTTGAATCAATTAAACAAAATCACAAAATTCAAATATTTGAATTTCTAAAAATGGCGCCAAGAACAAGCTGAAGAACACGCGCGTGTTCTTGGTTTCTCAGATTTGCATTTTCTATCCAATCTCCATGAATACGTAATCATATCATGCAATCCACATATCATTATGCTCGCCTCAACCTCACGATCATGTCTATGTACTTTAATTTCATTTAAATTAAACATACAACAAGAAATCACGAAGAGACCTCAAGAACCCTAATTTCTGCATGAAGGCTAGGATTTTTGATACACGATTCAAACAATGCAATTAATTGAGGGAAAACATTCCATGCATGATTATGAACATATGGCCAAATTATTGTGCGAGGAAATATGCATAGATTGAGAGATGACCAAGTATGTGCTTACCTCCAAGTCGTGACAGCAAGTTCAAAGTGATTTTTGATTTGGAGGTGTTACAGATGAGTGGTGATGATCTGAACAGCTTCCCTACACCCTATGGATTGTGTTTGGATGGTTGGACTTGATTGAAATTGGCTGGATCATTTTGTGGTACCTCAGCTGCACTTTGGTTAAAACCTTGAGCAACCAGCTGGTGATTTTGTGAAATTGATGTTTCAGAAGTAATCTAAGTGTTTGATCAGCTCATATGTGATGTATGTGAGGAGTGTGAGTGATTGGTTTGATTGGAATTGCTCTCAAACTTAAAACCCGATAGTGACTTGCCTTAGAAGGCAAAATTGGAGTGAAAGAAGAGATTTTGAGGAAAGCATCTGTTAGATGGCTTTGGTGTACTCAAACTGACCATAATTGAGCTCTATTTATAGTAGAGCAAGTTTGTTTTGCAAGGAATAATGCATGGCAGCTGGTAAGTAGGTTTGGCCAATGTTGGCAAATGAAAATCCAAGTCTCCTCTAGCCATTGACTAGAGGTTAGGGCACAGAGCTTTGGTTCCCTTGGTCTTGGATAAGTCTTGACTGATTTCAGATGAGAATGGCTCAGTCCATGCCACCTTGATGGTTTCAATGAATGCCTCATTCCAAATTTGAAGTCTTGTCCCTATTTTGGCCATTCTAGGTCCAACATGTTATTTCTTGTTCCATGGACTTTGGAGGCTTGGCTCAGTGATTGTCCCCTTTAGATTCAATCCTCTGAGGTGTCCAAGTGGATAGGAGCAATTGAATTTGGCTGATTTTGGCAAATCCACCAAAGTTGCAAATTCTGCCTTGCCTTGACAGATTTCAGCAAGGCAACTTGGCAATGTTGTATCTCATGGTGTAGGTTGAATTTGGTAATGTTCTTGGCCATTTTGGAAAGCTCTTACATGATACAAAAACTGTTTGAACAAGTTTGGTTTTGATCTCTTTTGATTCCCAGTGAAAAATCCCCCTACATTTGGCAAAAAGTGAGGCAGAATCTGACTTAGTGAAAATTTCACTATGTTGGAAAAAGTGACATTTTCACTTTTCAGCCACTTTGTTCACTCCATAACTCAAAATCCTTAATGAATTGGAATGACTTGTAGTTGAAGTTTTTGTAGGTGATAATGAGGGCTACAAATCCATCTTTGGATGAGAAAAAATGGCCTTGTGGTTTAGGAGTTATGGTCCTCCAAAGTTGGTACCTTTGCCACTTTATTTTTAACTTAGAAAAATTTCTAAGTTTTATGGTTACCCCTTTTACAAGTTATCTCACTTTTCTTGATTTTTCTTGATGAATGATGATTCAAATCATACATTAACATCATTTTAGGGTTAAAAATCCATTTTGGTGAAAAATCTCAAAAAGTCAAAGTTGACTTTTGTGCACAGTTGACTTTTTATCAGATGAATTCCAAACTGTGCAATTCTTCAGGAAATCATGTCCTTGACCTAAATCAAACTTGATGGACATGTTCCATGGGTGTCATAGGGTATATTCAATCATGTATTAGGGTTTGGGAGCATGTCTTGGTCAAAAGTCAAAGTTACAGTTGACTTTTCTCTTAAAACCCTAATTGTGGTGCAGATGAAATTGAGACTTGTTGCTCAAGCTTCTTGGATCAATCCATTGTTCCAAATGGATCAATATGGTATATTAGAGACCCTCAAATCATGTCTTGAGGTCTTGGCTCATGGTTTGTCCCAAAAGTCAACTTAGGGGTGAATTAGGTCAAGAAACCCTAATTCCTGATTTTTGATGAATGCATCCCCTGAGGCAAAATTGACTTGATGCATGGGTTCATGAGGTTCCATGAAGTATATTAGGTCATGTTTTGGATCATTGCCTTGTGCCCAGATGAAAATTTCCATCTGGAGGCCCTGGTCGACCAAAACCCTAATTTGGTGACACTGTCGATCTTGAGACTTGATCCACCTAGAAGGGAGCAGCCTTGTGCTTAATCCTTGAAGTGTGAGTCCTTTTTGATCCATTGTGGATATTTAAGAGATTAGACAAGTTGAAGATCATGTCATTTCTTGATTGATCCTTTGTCTAAGCACTCAGAGAGGGCTTGAAACCCTAATTTTGATTGTATTGGATGCTCACCCATCTTTGGGGAGACTGATAAAGCATGATGGTTCATCCATATTGTGATGATGATTTTCACAATGATGGGAAATCTAAGTGGTCAAAATTTGGGGTATTACAATGAGGACAAGGCTTTGCTCCCGTTAAGTTCATTACCCAGATCCTTTGAGCACTTTAAGGATGGCCTTCTTTATGGTAAGGAAGGTATTATTACTTTGGATGAAGTCCAGATGGGGGTGAAATTCAAAGAATTTTCAAAGTCGAAAGATTTGAAGATTGAAGATAGTGGTGAAGGCTTAAAGGTGTCAAGAGGAAGAGGTGAGCGTAAAGGGATGTCCAAATCAAAGAGGTCTGACAAGTCAAAGGTAAAATGTTTTAATTGTCAGAAAATCGGTCACTTTAAAAGGGATTGTCCTGAAAGAAAGGTCAATGAAGATTCTGTTCAAGATGTAGTTGCATTGGGTGAGGAAAGTTATGAGGATGCCGAAGCACTAGTAGTATCGAGTTTGGAAACTGAAGATAGTTAGGTCATTGACTCAGGTTGCTCTTATCACATGTGTCCAAGAATAGAATACTTTGAAACTTTGAAGATGGTGCAAGGTGGAGTAGTTTGCCTTGGTAATTATAAGGCATGCAAGGTTCATGGTATTGGTACGGTCAGATTTAAAATGTTTAATGATCATGAACTTCTTATTCACAATGTGAGGTATGTTCAAGAACTCAAGCGAAATTTGTTAGCTATAAATATGTTTGATGATCTAGGTTATTGTACTAGAGTTGAATGTGGAGTATTGAAGATTTTGCGTGATGAATTGATTATTGCTAAAGGGTCTAAAATATATGGTCTATATATTTTAGAAGGTTCAAATGTTATTATTCATTCATCGTTAACTAGTAGGGGCTTTCATGACAAGGAAGAGCTATGAGATTTGAGTTTAAGGCGTTATGAATGCCTTGAGAAAGTTTCAGAGGAGTACAATGAATTTTGCAAAAATCAAGGGATAAAAATGTATGTTACCGCTGAGTTGTTATTGAGTTTTTGGGGAAGAGCTAAGGTTAAAACAACTTACTTGGTTGGTAGAGAATTTCTTCAGAAGAAGAATAGTGAAAACCAAGGGAAAGACCTGGGAGAAACTATAACGGAGAAAACTTAGTTTGAGGTGGAGTTTCCTACTATGGATGCTAGCAGTAGTGAGAGAATGGTTACAGAGATCTCTGATTATTATTTGACTCATGATAAAGTAAGGAAGGTTATTGTAGCATCTCAAAAGGGCGGTTATGCTAGCCTTGGATATTATGTTTTTAATGTGGCTGAAGAACTGCAAAATAAAAGAAGAAAAACCTTCGAGGAGGCATTTGAAAACAGGTGGAGTCAAGGGTGGTTGAAAAATCATACTTATAGGCTTGTTAAATTACCTAGGCAGAAAAGGGTAATTGGGAACAAGTGGATGCAAGTTGCGAGATGAAGATTCAAGGGTTGCTTGAATTTGATCAAAGTTATTGATTAAAGTTTCAACTTGGTAGAGAGCAACAATGTTGTTGATTGTTAAATTGGTATCAACACGGTTTAAAGTCAAGGTGGAGATTGTTGTAAACGTGCCTTAAAAAATTTGTTAATGAAGAGAAAGAAAACATATTTTGGAGATTGCATTTACCGCGAAAACCGAAAGTTTTAGAAAGTCAGACGAAAAGTCATGAAAAAAAATTGTACGATGAATAGTTCTATCCGTACGAATGAATAGTGACGTCCATATGGTGAATAGTATTGTCTGCATGGTGAATAGTGTTTTTGAGTTTTCGGGATTTTTCGATTCGGTCCATGGATCCATGTGATTTTGGGCTTTGTTTGTCGGGTAGTTGCTATTATAAATATGTATCTCTTATATGCTTGGTGTGTGACAATCTTAGATCTTACACCAACAAGGGAGAATAAGGGTTTAAAGGTATAGCATAGGGTTTCAGCTATTCACAAGGAAAACCTTAGAAAAGCAAAGGTTTAGGGGAAACCTTTGGAGTTGTTTAAGGTTATTGTGAAACATTGTTACACCTTGAGTTTGAATGATTCATATATTGAGAGTTGGAGAGGTTGGGAAACACTTGGGTAGAAAATAGGGTTGTTCTTGGGAACCTGAAGGCCAAGGCTATTTTCTTGTAACTCATCTGTAATCCCTTGTAACAACTTTCTGAGTATAGTGAATTGGAGAGCTGCTCTCTCCCCCAGAGTAGATCGTTTGATCGAACTGGGTTAACAGACCTTCGGGTTTTTCTTGCCTTATTCTGTTATATTATCTGTGTACGTATTATTATTTATAAAAACGATTTATTTTGGTTGCTATTGTTCTTTTCCTCACAAATTGATATTGAATTTTGTTGTAATTCACAACAAGATTCACAACATTGACCCATGTGTGTCTCCAATATTTTATGTGCGGGTTTGTGACAGTCATAATACCCAATCGTTTCAGAGTTATGATCTTCCTCCTCCTCAATTGTCACCGATTCGGGTTGATCAATATCTTCTTCGGAGTCTTTGAGTATGTCTTGCGAAGAAACACCTGCACCATGAAAAGAAAGACCTTTCCCGACAATTTTCGGACAAGATTCATCAAAAGTAACATGCACAGATTCTTCCACAATAAGTAATCTTTTATTGTACACTCTATATGCTTTGCTAGATTAAGAGTATCCGAGAAAGATACCTTCATCAGCTTTTGAGTCAAATTTGCCAAGATTTTCTTTTCCATTATTTAAAACAAAACATTTACATCCGAAAACATGAAGATGTGATACATTTGGCTTCCTACCTTTTAAAAGTTCATAGGGAGTTTTGTTGAGAATAGGACGTATAAGCACCCTATTCAACACATAACACGCCGTACTAATAGCATCGGCCCAAAAATATTTAGGAAGACCACTTTCGTTGATCATAGTTCTTGTAACACCCCAAATTTCGTAAGAATATTTATTTAATTTATTTAAATATAATATTCGTGCATTTTTGTGAATTTTGGTGGTTTTTGTTGATGTTGGTAATTTTGTGGAGTTTTAGTTATTTAATTAAATAATAGTATGTATCATGGAATATATTGTATTATTATTTATTTTAAATAATATTAGAGGAATTAAGGGTAAGATAGACTTTTGAGTAGGAGTTAGTGAGGGTAATATGGAGAAAGCCCATTTTAGAAGCCCAAGGGTTAGGTTTAACAAAAAGGAGAATTTGAGAATAAGATTCATTTTGTTAGACCGTGAAAAAGAAGGAAAGAAGTGAGAGCGCTGAGGAAAAAGGAAAAGGCGAGGATTCGAGAAGGTTTCCAAAGACTCAATAGAGAAAGCTTCGAATCGACAATTTAAGGTATTGGGAGTATTGTCTTTCATTGTTTTCAATATAGGAATTCGATGTATTTAAAGTGGATTTTGAGGTTTATGTGGGTTTATGGGATTTATGAGTAAACTGATGATTTGGGGGTATTTTGTGAGTCAATTATTAAGGGTTGAATTGAATCGGATAAAATAGACCTTGAGGGTGATTTTCCTTGTCAATGTTGTTTCCACCTTGTGGTGAAAGGGATTTATGAGGTTTATGAGAATCTTGAGAGTTTGTGAAAGTTTACGTGATTTGAGGTTTCGAATAGTGTAACGAATCGACCTAATAGTCGTAGGTTTTATGCCTTTGATTACCATATTGCCTTAGGAATGTTGTAGGGATGTTTTTGGGGTAATTGGGGTTGAAATCGTAAGAGCTTTTGGGTCTGATATGCTATCGATGCATAACAACAATTTCCTGAAATCGCAAGTTCGCAAAGCGAAAGTTTCCTTTGCAAGGCAAACACTCACCCCAGACTCGCAAAACGAGCAGTGCAGCGAATGCGCGATAATTTGTTTGATGATACTGGAATGAATTCTGAAGTGTGACATTTAATTTGCAAAGCGAACGTCCTAGCGAGTGGATTCGCAAAGCGAATGAGGGTGGCGAGCGAGAGACAAAATGGAAACCCTCTGGTTTTTTATGGGATTTTGGAGTTCGCTGGTAGCTCGCAAAGCGAACAGGTTCGCGCGGCTAACTCAGTAGCGAACGCCTGCTGTTCGCAAAATTTTGTTTTATGATTCTGTGCTGTCTTGATGTTTTGGTGCTGAGATTTTTCTGATGATTTACCATGATGTTACTGATGAATATGAGATGATGTTTTGTGATGTTTGACGAATATATGATGACATAATTAATATGAGAACTGATGAATGATGATGCACATAAATGATTTTTTTGATGATGATGATTAATAATGTTGTGTATCATACATTCATAGCATTTCAGTGATGATGTTAGACTTCAATCCCATTGTGTGGATTTGAGGTAAATTTTGACGTGCTCCGGTTCTTGTGTAGAACCGATCCTAATGACGGGGATCTTTGGAGGGTGATGGCCTAGTGTCCATCGACTGTGATGATTGGTACCACATGCATGAGTCTTGTTGTGCATTGCATTTATTTGGCATTGATGTATTTTATGATGTTGTGATTTTGATGTTTTCCTTGTGACAACCCTGAAGATGTTATATATGATGATGGTACAATTTTATGCATATCTTATTTTTATATTGATTATAATGAATTGTGATTACTCACCCTGCCTGTTTGAATGTTGCCTCCACCTGGGTTACGTGCAGGTGATCAGGCTTAGCTGTGGATGCCTTCGAGGACTTTTGAAGTTTAATTGATTTTGGTCGATGTAGAGGGTCTTGCTCTGATATTGTAACATCGGGTTAGGTCGTTGAGTCGAACCATTATTGAGTTGTTATTTTTGTTGTTATTTGATTATTGTGGTTTCTATTTCAAAACCTTTTTAATTTTGGATTATTTGTGGTTATGGTGGTTCAGCTACTGTTTGATGGCTTTTGATTTACTTTGAGGAAAAGCTCGTTGTTTATGGAGCAAATGTTTTATTTTGAGTTTATTGAGAAATGTGCACCCTTCTGAGGTGGTTTTTACTCTGATAAATTGTGTATTTTTCGTGATTAATTGTGGGGTAGAAAAGGTTGTTACATTAGTGGTATCAAAGCAGGTCGGTCCGTCTGACCAGGTTTTACTCGATGTCAGTCCCCTGTCGGTCGACAAGTGTGTGTACATTGTCGATGTTTTAGTTCTTCTAACCTTGTTGGTGGTGTGCAGGATGGCTGGAAGAAATGATCGTGCAATTGCTGATGCGTTGGAATCAGTTACTAATGTGGTGGCTCAGCTCAATCCAAATGGTGGAGCTCCAGATGAGTTTCGTGCTTTGGGGAAGTTTCAGAGGAATAATCCACCGACTTTTGTGGGTACGGATGATCCAACAAGGCAGACTAGTGGCTGAAGGCGATCAAGAAGATCTTCCGGGTGATGGGATGTACTGATGAGCAATAGATTCAGTTTGGAACGCATATGCTGGAACAAGAGGCCGAGGATTGGTGAGATAACACCCGTCAGAGACTCGCAGATGTTTGCATTGTGATAACCTGGGTTGTGTTTAACCAGGAGTTTTTGGGGAAGTATTTTCCAGAGGATGCTCGTGGAAAAAGAGAAGTGGAATTCCTTGAGCTGAAGCAAGGAGATATGACTGTGGCAGAGTACGCCGCAAAGTTTGAGGCACTGGTGAAGTTCTGTCTGCACTACAACTGTGTTGATACTGAGATGTCCAAGTGTCTCAAGTTCGAGAATGGGCTGAGACCGGAAATTAAGCAGGGTATTGGGTATCAACAGATCTGCAGGTATGCTGAGTTGGTTGACAAGAGCAGAATCTATGATGAGGATAGTCGAGCTCGATCTGCTCACTAGAAGTAGTTGGGTGAGAAGAAATGGCAGTATAGGGGGAAACCTTATACAACTTCAGCTGACAAAGGGAATCAGAAGCTTCAGATGGGAAAAAGATAAGTGGGGGAGCAGCTACCGCTTCTGGGAAGTGTTATAAGTGTGGCGAGCAAGGCCACCATGCTGATGTGTGCACCAATAATGTGGTGAGGTGCTACAGATGTGGTAAGAAGGGTCATAAGGCTACTAATTGCAAAGATGATGGTCCAACCTGTTTCAATTGTGGTAAGTAAGGTCATATCAGTACTCAATATCAGAAGCCGAAGAAGACTGTGACTGCTGCTCAGACCAGTGGCAGAGTGTTTGCTTTGAGTGGTGCAGAAGTGCCAGAGAAGGACAACCTGATTCGAGGTACTTGTTTTATTGATAATATCGAGTTGGTTGCTATTATTGATACTGGTGCTACTCATTCTTTTATCTCTCTTAAATGTGCTAATAGATTGGGTTTGAAGTTATCTGATATGAATGGTAATATGGTAATATAAACTCCAGATAATGGTTATGATACTACTACCTTTGTGTGTTTGAGATGTTCTGTGACGATTTTTTAGAAGAGTTTTGTGATGGATTTGGTGTGCTTACCCTTGCACCAAATCGATGTAAGCTTTGGAATAAACTGGTTGGAGTTCAACCGTGTTTATATCAATTGTTATAACAAGACTGTGGAGTTTCCTGAGTTTGGTGATAGTGGAGAGCTGATGTTCTTGTCTGCTAAGCAAGTGGATGAATTGGTGGAAGACGAAGCCCTGGTGTTTGCAATGTTTGCAACGTTGCAGATTGATCGTGAAACTGCAAGTGTCGACTTACCTGTTGTATGTGAATTTCCAGATGTATTTCCGGAGGACACCAGTGATTTGCCTCCAGAACGTGAAGTAGAGTTTGCAGTGGAGTTAATACCAGGTACGAGTCCAGTATCTATGGCTCCTTATCGGATGTCAGCTTCTGAGTTAAGTGAACTGAAAAAACAGTTGGAAGAGTTGCTTGAGAAAAGGTTTGTTCGACCAAGTGTTTCTCCTTGGGGTGCTCCTTTGCTGCTAGTGAAGAAGAAGGACGGAAGTATGAGGTTGTGTGTTGATTATCGACAGTTGAATAAAGTGACTATCAATAATAAGTATCCACTTCCAAGAATCGACGATTTGATGGATCAGTTAGTAGGTGCCTGTGTGTTTAGCAAGATTGATTTGAGGTCTGGTTATCATCAGATTCGTGTTAAGCCTGATGATATTCCGAAGACGACTTTCAGGACAAGGTATGGTCACTATGAATACACTGTGGTGCCGTTTATTGTATCCAATGCACCTGGTGTGTTCATGGAATACATGAATCGGATTTTCCATGAATATTTGGATCAGTTTGTGGTGGTTTTCATTGATGATATTCTGATATATGCTAGATCTGAAGAAGAACATGCTGAGCATTTGAGGACTGTGTTGCAAGTATTGAAGGAGAAGAAGTTGTATGCAAAGGTGTCCAAGTGTGAGTTCTGGTTGAAGGAAGTGAGTTTTCTTGGCCATGTGATTTCAAGTGGTGGTATTGTTGTTGATCCTTCTAAGATTGATGTTGTATTACAGTGGGAGACTCCGAAGTCTGCTACTGAGATACGAAGTTTTCTGCGATTGGCAGGTTATTACTGCAAGTTTATTGAAGGTTTTTCTAAGTTGGCATTACCTTTGACTCAATTGACTCGAAAGGGTCAAGCTTTTGTGTGGGATCTAGTTTGTGAGGAGAGTTTTGTGGAATTGAAGAAGAGGTTAACGACCGCTCCAATGTTGATTTTGCCTAATCCGAGCGAATCTTTTGTGGTGTATTGTGATGTGTCGAAGATGGGTCTTGGTGGAGTATTGATGCAGAATGGACAAGTTGTTGCTTATGCTTCGAGGCAATTGCAAGTTCATGAGAGGAATTATCCTACACATGACTTAGAGTAGGCCGCGGTGGTATTTGTGTTGAAGATTTGGAGACATTATCTGTTTGGCTCTAAGTTTAAAGTGTTCAGCGATCATAAAAGTCTGAAGTACTTATTTGATCAGAAGGAATTAAATATGAGGCAGAGGAGGTGGTTAGAGCTGTTGAAGGATTTCAATTTTGATTTGAGTTATCATCCGGGTAAAGCAAATGTAGTGGTAGACGCATTGAGCAGAAAGTCATTGCATATGTCGATGCCCATGGTGAAAGAGTTGGAGTTACTTGAGCAATTCCAAGATTTGAGTTTGGTATGGGAAGAGACCTCTGACAGTGTGAAGTTGGGAATGTTGAAGTTGACTAGTAGTATTCTAGAAGAGATCAGAGTGGGACAACAATCTGATTTAAAGTTGGTTGGCCAGTTGACTTTGATTAACCAAGATAACAGAGGAGAATTCCGGATTGACGAGAATGGTGTGATAAGGTTTCGGGATAGAGTATGTGTCCCAGATGTTCCAGAAATCAAGAAGAGTATTTTAGAAGAAGGACACTGAAGTGGGTTGAGTATTCATCCCAGTGCTACGAAGATGTACCAGAATTTGAAAAAGTTATTTTGGTGGCCGGGTATGAAGAAGGATATCGTAGAGTTTGTGTATGCGTGCTTGACTTGTCAGAAGTCGAAGATTGAGCATCAGAAGCCTTTAGGTATGACGCAGCCGTTGAATATTCCAGAGTGGAAATGGGATAGTATTTCCATGGATTTTGTGTCAGGATTGCCGATAACTGCTAAGGGAAATGATTCAATTTGGGTGATCGTGGATACATTAACTAAATCGGCGCATTTCTTGCTGATGAAGATTAATCATTCCATGCAGAAGCTAGCTGAGATGTACATTTAGGAGATTGTGAAGTTACACGGGATACCTTCGAGCATTGTGTCGGATAGAGATCCAAGATTTACATCTAGGTTCTGGAAGAGTTTGCAAGATGTTTTGGGTACTAAGTTGAGGATGAGTTCTGCCTATCATCCGAAGACGGACGGACAGACAGAAAGGACAATCCAATCCTTAGAGGATTTGCTGAAGGCTTGTGTGTTGGATCACGGAGGATCTTGGATAGACATTTACCTTTGATTGAGTTCAAGTACAATAACAGTTTTCATGCTAGTATTGGAATGGCGCCCTATGAAGCTTTGTATGGGAGAAGGTGTAAGACTCCTTTGTGTTGATATGAGTCGAGCGAGAGTGCTGTACTCGGACCTGAGATTGTACAAGAGACGACCGAGAAGATTAAGATGATACAAGAAAGAATGAAAGCTTCGCAGAGTCGTCAGAAGAGCTACCATGATAAGAGAAGGAAGACACTTGAATTCCAAAAGGGATATCACGTGTTTTTTAGGGTGACGCCAGTGACTAGTGTGGGTCGAGATTTGAAGTATAAGAAGCTCACTCCACGTTTTGTTGGTCCATATAAAATCTCGCAGAGGATAGGAGAGGTAGCCTATCAAATCGCTTTACCGCCGTCACTTGCGAATTTGCATGACGTGTTCCATGTGTCTCAGTTGAGGAAGTACATTCCGGATCCGTCGCATGTGATACAGATAGATGATGTACAAGTGAGGGATAACGTGACTGTGGAAGCTCTACCTGTGCGGATTGACGGTCGAGAGATAAAGCAACTGCGGGGTAAGGACATAACTTTGGTGAAGGTGTTGTGGGGTGGACCGGCTGGCGAAAGTTGGACTTGGGAACGTGAAGATCAGATGAAGGAGTCGTATCTGACTATATTTCCTTGAGGTAATTTTTTAGGGCGAAAATTTTTTAAGTAGGGGAGAGTTGTAACACCCCAAATTTCGTAAGAATATTTATTTAATTTATTTAAATATAATATTCGCGCATTTTTGTGAATTTTGGTGGTTTTTGTTGATGTTGGTAATTTTGTGGAGTTTTAGTTATTTAATTAAATAATAGTATATATCATGGAATATATTGTATTATTATTTATTTTAAATAATATTAGAGGAATTAAGGGTAAGATGGACTTTTGAGTAGGAGTTAGTGAGGGTAATATGGAGAAATCCCATTTTAGAAGCCCAAGGGTTAGGTTTAACAAAAAGGAGAATTTGAGAATAGGATTCATTTTGTTAGACCGTGAAAAAGAAGGAAAGAAGTGAGAGCTCTGAGGAAAAAGGAAAAGGCGAGGATTCGAAAAGGTTTCCAAAGACTCAATAGAGAAAGCTTCGAATCGATAATCTAAGGTATGGGGAGTATTGCCTTTCATTGTTTTCAATTTAGGAATTCGATGTATTTAAAGTGGATTTTGAGGTTTATGTGGGTTTATGGGATTTATGAGTAAACTGATGATTTGAGGGTATTTTGTGAGTCGATTATTAAGGGTTGAATTGAATCGGATAAAATAGACCTTGAGGGTGATTTTCCCTGTCGATGTTGTTTCGACCTTGTGGTGAAAGGGATTTATGGGGTTTATGAGAATCTTGAGCGTTTGTGAAGGTTTAGGTGACTTGAGGTTTCGAATAGTGTAACGAATCGACCTAATAGTCGTAGGTTTTATGCCTTTGAGTACCATAATGCCTTAGGAATGTTGTAGGGATGTTTTTGGGGTAATTGGGGTTGAAATCGTAAGAGCTTTTGAGTCTGATATGCTACTGATGCGTAGCAGCGATTTCCTGAAATCGCAGGTTCGCAAAAAGCGAACATTTTCTTCGCAAGGCGAACACTCGCCCCAGACTCGCAAAGCGAGCAGCACAGTGAATGCGCGATAATTTTTTAATGATACTGGAATGAATTCTGAAGTGTGACATTTAATTCGCAAAGAAAACGTCCCAGCGAGTGGATTCACAAAGCGAATGAGGGTGGCAAGCGAGAGATAAAATGGAAACCCTCTGGTTTTTGTATGGGATTTTGGGGTTCGCTGGCAGCTCGGAAAGCGAACGCCAAAGTGAACAGGTTCGCACGGCGAACTCAGTAGTGAACACCTGTTGTTCGCGAAATTTTGTTTTATGATTCTGTGTTGTCTTGATGTTTTGGTGCTGAGATTTTTCTGATGATTTACCATGATGTTACTGATGAATATAACATGATGTTTTGTGATGTTTGACGAATATATGATGACATGATTAATATGAGAACTGATGAATGATGATGCACATAAATGATTTTTTTGATGATGATGATTAATGACGTTGTGTATCATGCATTAATAGCATTACAGTAATGATGTTAAACTTCAATCCCATTGTGTGGATTTGAGGTAAATTTTGACGTGCTCCGGTTCTTGTGTGGAACCGATCCTAATGACGGGGATCTTTGGAGGGCGATGGCCTAGTGTCCATCGACTGTGACGATTGGTACCACATGCATGAGTCTTGTTGTGCATTGTATTTATTTGGCATTGATGTATTTTATGATGTTGTGATTTTGATGTTTTCCTTGTGATAACCCTGAAGATGTTGTATATGACGATGATGCCATTTTATGCATATCTTGTTTTTATATTGATTATAATGAATTGTGATTACTCACCCTGCCTGTTTGAATGTTGCCTCCATGTGGGTAACGTTCAGGTGATCAGGCTTAGCTGTGGATGCCTTCGAGTACTTTTGAAGTTTAATTGCTTTTGGTCGATGTAGAGGGTCTTGCTCTGATATTGTAACATTAGGTTGGGTCGTTGAGTCAAACCATTGTTGAGTTGTTATTTTTGTTGTTATTTGATTATTGTGGTTTCTGTTTGAAAACCTTTTTAATTTTGGATTATTTGTGGCTATGGTGGTCCCGCTACTGTTTGATGGCTGATGGCTTTTGATTTACTTTAAGGAAAAGCCTATTGTTTACGGAGCAAATGTTTTATTTTGAGTTTATTGAGAAATGTGCACCCTTCTGAGGTGGTTTTTACTCTGATAAGTTATGTATTTGCCGTGATTAATTGTGTGGTAGAAAAGGGGGTTACAGTTCTGAAGGTGCGAGAAAGACACAAGAAAGGGGGGTTTGAATTGTGTATTTACTCTTTTGACAACTTTTTGCTTCTTGTCTTTAAGACGCCGGGATCTCATCAGAGTTCAATGAGAGATTGTGACTTGTAAAGTTATATTCAGATTTGTTAATGCTTGAAACGTGAGAACCTCTTAAGAGTCCGAACACTATGTGAATCATTCAGATCTTGTAGAGCGGAAGCTTATCAGAGTTGCAAGGTTCTGACTTGCTTATGAAGGGTTCGGATACTCAATATAGAAACATGAATAAGAACATTAAGCATAAGAGTAAAGGACACACGATATATCCTGGTTCACCACAAAGGCTAATCTAGTCCGTCCTCCTCAGGTGATTTCGCCTTGAACACAAGGTCTTAATCCACTATAATCAATCTCGATTACAGATGCACGGGCAACAGCCGGTGACTAACCACTTGCATAACCGCACTGTGACTAACATGCAATGAACCGTTCAGGGATTCAACTTAATGAATATAACGAACATTGACCTGCAGGTTCCAATCTCGCAAGATCTACTACTAGGCTTTCATAGCTAGACGATCAGGGATTCATTGCAATGAATATAACGCTACTGACCCTATTTCAGGCTTTTCCCACAATGACATCTCGCCATTATCTTCTCGAGTCTCTGGTCACACTGACCACTCAGGGAATCCTAATTCACCAAGAATTAGTTTTACAGGAGATTACAAAGATACTTCTTAATAACCAGATTACTCCTAAGTTTAAGTACAAAGAACACACAAGTGTTCGAGCAAGATGTGAGCAACAACTTCTTGCCTATTCTAAGAAACTACAGAGATGTATAATGATTTGACAGTTGATGACATCTTGTAGATCTTCTTCTTCTTCGTCTTCTTGGGCGAGCAAGCTTTGATACACAACTCTTTTCTTCAGATCTTTAATGTAGCGCTGACGAGAAGGTGGTTGATGACTTGACTGATTTGCAATGTTTTCTTCTACATCAACAGCTTCTATACCAATTTATTGTTGTTGTGTTGAATGATGATCTTTGAGCTTCAACAACAATGGCCATGTGTAAATGGTGATAGCTTTGGATATTCTAAGTGTTACAACGAGAACTCATCATTGTTGCTATCTTCACACAATGACTTGATCAATTCATCTTTTGTGGGAGTGAACTGATTAGTGGACTTCCTAATCTAGAAGCGAATACTCTTTCCTTTAAATAGCCCAGTAGAAATATAGCCGTTTGAAATATTGTTTGTTGTTGGAAAAGAGACGTTGCTTAATAACTAGCTGTACTGGCACATCTCCTTTTTACTGTGGGAGAAGTGACGGGATATATCTTTCTTGGGCGCCGTGTACAATCACTCACAATGGTAACATGTGAATTCCAAACTTCAGAGGCTTCTGATGGTAAATTAATGAAGCATGAGTAGAGTCTTCTTAATAGGATATCTGATACGTCAAGTCCTCAGTCATTTGAAGATGTCCATTAGGAATCAGTTTTCAGAACTTTAGCACTTGTCTTTAAGAACATTATCCTTTACTTCTTCAAGTCTTCCGAAACTTCAGAGCTTGTCTATTAGGAATCCGTCTTCAGAGTCTTCAGCACTTGATCTTCAGAACCTTAATCTTCAGAACACATAAGTCTTCAGAGTCTTTCTACACTTGGTCTTCAAAGCCTTCCGCCTTCAGAACTTCAAGTCATGAGAGTCTTCAGCACTTCGGTTCTTTTCTTCAGATGCTTTGCAATCTTCAGAATCTCGACCACTTTCAGAGAGCATCCACAAGAGCATTGCAACAGCAATATCAACATCCTTGGATCTGACTGGTCACGATCAGATACAGAAGCATTCTTGCTTCTTGCGACTTGTGTCACACATAGTAACTTCGCATATTATCAATTACGCTCATCTGACTGGTGCTTGTTGGATCTGATAACTTCTATGAATATGATCTGCACACAACACATGTTAGAACATAAAATGGTTCTTTCAAAAATACGTATTGTTATCATCAAAACATAGATTGACTTGTAGAGATAATTCTTGCACTCACAATCTCCCCCTTTTTGATGATGACAAAACCAAGTATTTTGATTGAACATTTTATACAAGATAATCACCAAAACGAACATATTCAGAGTCTGGAACAACAACTCCCCCTGAATTTGTTATCCTCAAGGTTTTATCTATGATTATCTAGAATCTTATATGATCCAAAGACATACAGAATAACAACTTGAGTTGCCAGAACGAAGAATAGAAAAAGGACTACTTCTCTATCTTGTCCTTAAGAAAACAAAGAGTCTTCAGCATCTGGACTAGTTCATCAGAACTTCCATCTTCAGATCTTCAGAACTCAGTTCCTTTGTGGTCGTATCAGAGCTTGTGATCTTCAGAGTCTTCTGAAGCATTTCTACTTTCCAGTAGGTTCATTTAAGCACAAGCATATCAGTTCTTATCTGATAACATAGCCTTGCTATTCATCAGAGACAAACACTGTCTTTCAAGAAACTCCCCCTGAGTTTCATATTTTGTGAAGATTATAGGATTTATCATTTGAATCTTCTGGGTAGTCTCCCCCTAATTTCCATAAGTCAGATATTGGGATCTTCAGAATCATAATTCAGGATGATAAGTTTTTAATCACCAATGTAGATCATGACTTTTTCATTGTTTGACTTTTGAACACAGGTCTTTGTTTCAGAACCTTGTTACTGTCATAACTTAGTGGTTTATCAAAGCTTGATTTTTGATCAGATACCAATTGAAATTTAAATTTTGTGATCAATCAACGCTTGATTCTGAATCTGGTACACATGATTTGATTCTGGTCTGATACCAAGTGAAGGAATTCTTCTCGTACCACTTGAAGGGTATTTCCTTAGTGTGTTGAAATTGATACCAATGAAGGCATTTTGACAATAATCCACAGCTTTGCTCTGATTGACGAGACTGATACCAATCTTTGTGTTACTTGACTGATTACCAATAGTTGATTTAGTCTGATACCAAATCGTTTTCATTTTAATTGGTTCCTGGTAAACATCAGAACTACTTCTTCTTGGATCTTCAATCCGGATCTTCAGACAGTTCTTGACTTCTGATTTGCACAATTCTTCTGAATAAGCATCTTGAGATGTATACTTTGTCTTGACTGCTTTTAGAGTTTTCTCCTTTTGATTCTTGCGTTCTGAATCTCATACTCTCAGACAGCTTACAACTTCTAAACCAAATGAGACAGAGATCAAGATAAACTTTGACTTTCAGATAGTTCTCAACTTCTTTCTATCATATGACTAACAGAGTTCTTGTTCTTCTTTCTTGACCTGTCTTAGAATGCCTAGTGAACTTGTTTAGAGTTCCTCGGATAACATCAAACAACAATGTTAGTAGTAACGCATTTTATATGATTGATTATTTATTTGAGTTGCATTCTTTAAGATTTATCTCTTTCTTTAATTACTATGAATATTCATATATTTATCAATCAAAATCATATTCTTTCTCCCCCTTTTTGACATCATCAAAAAGTTTATAGAGCATCTGAGCATTTAACCATATAATTCCTTTTTCCAATCAACATCATATATCAGTTAAGTATACAGGATATGATAAAGAACATAGAACCATAGAACCATCATTTGAGCAGTTAAGAATAATCCAAGTCGTTTAGTGATAACCATCTTTAACCATAGCATATTCATTTGAAGGATAATTAGATGGAATCAGCTGATTACCAATTGAAGGTTTTAGACCATCTGTAGAGATTAATTATAGAATTTTTATTTATGAACTACTAGATCGAAGCACCAATACAAAATAGTTTTAAAATGCAGAGCATAGGTTGAGCTTAAACTTAACGAGTTTAAGGTAATCAAAACATAGATTAGGAGCACAGCCTTAATTAAGCTAGTTTAGAGTACCCAACATATAGGGCAATGTCATTGATTCATTTGTGATCATACATGAACCGGAGATATATCAATCATAAAACGATAGGTGACATACTACTGAAAAGACAATAAAGACTTAAGCATCAAAATCCTCAACATTATCCACTCTATCACATCTGATCTCAGTTACTGAGGGTTCTGGATCGAGTCTGCTTATTAACCCCCATAATTTTTCTTTTAACATAATTTCAGATATTATCCTCCCGTAAGGAACGTAAGAGTTCAACTGAGTTCTTGAGACTCTGATAGAATGTTTAAGGTAATTGAAGATTGTTTTGGGAAGTTCATCCTAACGTGGTGTGTTAGGAGGATGACGAATACTCTATCATCTTGGGACAACGTGCTTCTTACAGTTGCACGAGGACGAAGATTGGTTAAAGAGAATCTGAACCATGTTCTGGGTGAAGGAAGAAGCTTCTCAGGGTTTTTTGGTTCATATGGAACCGAATCATCAAATAAAACCTTGCATTTCTCTACTAAGCCCAA
This sequence comes from Lathyrus tuberosus, assembly GCA_022829125.1. Taxonomy (NCBI): domain Eukaryota; kingdom Viridiplantae; phylum Streptophyta; class Magnoliopsida; order Fabales; family Fabaceae; genus Lathyrus; species Lathyrus tuberosus. Next base: position 13,232,358 of record JALAZF010000024.1, on the reverse strand, counting down.
GTCAGATTAAAAGTCTTCAACAATGACTCCAGAGGCGACACAATTGGTGATCTTCTCTAATGAAGAAATGGAGATAGTGATTGGAAGGCAATATACATCAGACCAGATAGTGTTGCCATCATTACTTATTCTGGCATATTTCCAGAATTCTTTTACAAGAACTGGAAAGACAGGGCCGTTTAGCAGTGAGTAATAACCATGCCATGATTAAATCTGCATGCTTCTTACAAATTCCAGACCATTATTTTGAAGTCTAGCTAGATTTGGCCTTTTCTTTGGGATAACTTCTAGGGTTTATACATTCCCTCTAAATGTTGGAGAGGCCATTGATTTAGCACACAGAAGGTTTTATCAGTTTTAGATTAGGAATGGAATGAGATAGAAGTATCGGCTCCTGGTATTTATAGATGAGTGAAGGTGAGGACCGAATCGGTGCATGAGGATTTGGTTTTGCTATTCCCTAGGCAGTCATGATTACTTAGGGTATGCTAGAAGACGTAATTGTGTGGGAAAAGAAACCGAAACAGTTAATTTATTTGGGAAGATTAAATGTGTTAACGATTTGTTTTGCAGCGAGTGGCCAAAGGGCTGATAAGTTAATAATGACGATTTCTTGAGCCACTAAAAACAAATCTTTCAAATATCTTTCAATAGATAATATCAATTAATGCTTTGTCAGATACTTGATTTTCTTAATTCTAATTAATGGTCAGTTATGTTTGATAGAATTTTAAATTCTTAGAATAACAAAGAAGAGGTATAGATAATAAGCTTGACACTTCATTTTTCCTAAGTGGTTTAGAACCAACTTGATACAAGTACAACTACCTAGACCAACTACGGTTTAACCCATACATAATAAAATCTGGAACCCAACAGAGATAAAATAATTTGTTTTTCTAGTTGCTAAAGATTTCACATTTAGTCTTCAACAAGCAGTTATCTGGAAGGCTTTCAGGACCATCTTCTTTAATTTTCTCTTTGATCATGTCCACAATTCCATCTCTAAAGAAAATCTCAGACAGAACCCTTCCATAAGGAATGTAGGACTTTGTGAGGTTTCTGGACTCAGAGATGGTTTTCCAGAGACAGTTGAAGATAGTGTATGGTAGATTTATTTGAAATCCATTCATTAGTAAATAAATGAATTAATGGTCATGAAATCTGATTATGTATTGGCTTACTCCTCTGGGAAGGAAATTGGACAACATGAGTTTGTACCAAGCTTTGAGAATAAGTAGGAGATTTTTAGGATTGAAGGGTATGTATCCCAAAGTTAGGTCATGAAGGGATGCAAAGTTTTTAGAGGCAAAGAATTTTGTTTTGTCAAAATCAATAGGAATTCCAACATCTTCACACCCAGTTGCAAGAGTGACTGAAAACAGGTTGATGATGATTGGGACTTCAAACACAAAGGAGGTGATGCACTTGCTTTCAAGGTCAAGAACGACATGTTTCTAGAAATCCTTGACTAGGTTGACATATATAAGCTTTTCTAGCATCATGGAGTACCTAGTCCATTGTTGCGAGTAAATTACTTCAGCTATACTGCAAGCAATCTGACTCGAGAGAGGAGGGGTATTGATTACAAATTATTTTTCAGGAATAATTTCAAGAAGATCTTGGTTACCAAGGAAAGTGTGTGGAGACATGACTGTAGATGGACAACAGGGTTTTGACACTAGTGTCTTTATAAGAAGAGGCTTGAGGAATATCATTTGATAGGGAGACGCATCTTTATACATGCAAGAGGGTAAGATGAATTATGCCTAGTCTAGGAGAAATCATAGATTTGTGTATTAGGATTTTAACGAGATTTCAGAATTGATTGTCATTACTACAAAACGCGTAAACAACGACGCCATGCTCACAACGCTTCATCCCTACACCGTTGTGACATATCTAGACTAAGGCACGGTTGTATTTTATTTGTTTATTGAATAAAACTTATTCGTATATAACAACGGTTGATAAACCAACCGTGGTGATTATCTGTATATAACAACGGTTGATAAATCAACCGTAGTGATACCTTCAAGCTTTCATGTGTTCGAACCTCAGTGTATTCATATATATTATTCCTTTTATGTTAAAGCGCGCATTTACTTTTTTATTTACTTCTAATTAAAAAAATTAAAAGTTATGACTACGGTTGTTTATATACACCGTTGTGATATATTTTGTATGTTTTTTTAATTTTTAATTCTAAAAATAACTCTGGCGCTTTAATATGAAATTTCATTATGTAAATATTATATCATAACGGTGTAAATTCTTGACCGTCGCAGTAGTGTTTCAATAGTCTACAAACTAGGTAGTCTCATTGTCTCTTCAGTATCCTTATTTCGATTCCATTGAAAATAGAAACCAGACGAAACGTTACACGATTTCAACCCTAAACCCTAACCTTCAATACTGTGAAACAATACACGATTCCACCAAAGCTTGCATCATCAGTATCCATTTGTTGTCATTTTCATAATCATCGTCACGATAGTGAAGAAAATAGAAGATTACACACATACCAACATCGTTTACTTCGTCGTCACGTTTAGGGTACGTAAAATATTTTCCCTATGCATCTACAGTAAACTCTTTTGCCATTGTTGTTCATGTGGTTGTTGTTGTTTTTGAACTTAGATGTCGACCTTGTCGAGTTCTTCATCAGAAACCAACGAAGAAACTCAAACAAATGAAAGGTTAGCCAATGAAACTCAAACAACTGAAAGTCAAACGAAAAGATCACAAAGAGGTGTCACAATGATGCCCCAATTCACATCAGTCCGCAACTCATCTGGTGCAAAAATTCTGATCGAATTTGATTCGCACTACGGATTAGTGGATTGTCCACATTACACTACTTTTAGGAGTTATGTTGCGTTCCTTGCACGTAGAAAAGTCAGTATACTGATTGATGATTGGAGAGAAGTGGATGGTAATGTCAAAGACAGCTTATGGACAGACATTAAGGTATTTCATACTATAATTTTCATATATTTGATATCACTACCTATAGTTTCTAATTCATACTTATATATTGATTTAATGTAGTTGAATTTTGAGTTTACCGATGACTCAAAATTGAAAAGAAAGTGGATGACTTATGCCGGTGTTCGTTGGAGGGGATTTAAGTCACGGCTCACGGCTGACTACATTACGAAGCCTAAGAGCGGTCTTCAACCTCCATGGATTCGGTATAGTTTTTTATCGAAGAAGGTGTGGCAGAAGTTTGCGAAGAAACGCCGTTCTGAGGAATTCAAGGTTAGTACTTGTAGTCTTATGTAACCTATAATGTTATGCTAATGAGTTATAGATACTAATCATACACATTTTTCACTATGTTAATAACAGGCTAAAAGCAAAGTAGGAATTCAGAACAAGGCGAAAAACATGTACCCCCATAGTTGTCTCGTGGGGGTTACAGGAAACTTTAAAAGAGGATCCTGCAGGAAAAACTACAAGAAGGAGGAGATGGTGACATTCCATCTCCACCTTCAAGACATGAGAAATGGAAGAGGGCTCGATTAAGACCTAATGGAGAGTACACCTCTGAGGCTTCAAGAGTAGTTGCTGAGAAAATTGTAAGTATATGTTTTGTTTAAATTCGTTTGCTTATGTATGTTACTCATGAGTTGTTATTTAAATGTGTTTGCTTATGTAATTAAGTTGCTCATGTTGTGTAGGATAACTTGGTTGTGGCGGCCCGTGAAGGCACATTTGTTCCGGAAGCACGACATGACATATTAGTCGAAGCTATCGGAACAGCTGAGCATGGAGGCCGTGTCCGTGGTGTTGGAGATGGTGTCGGCTTGAGGTCATACTTTGGATCTCAAAGAAGAAGCACCGAAACCGTTGAATTTCTTGCTCAACGACAAAAGATTGATAATGTTGAGAAGCAATTGGCGGAGCAAAGGAGGCTGTTTGAGGAGGAGAGGGAAAAAAGGGAGAAAGAAGTGGAAAGGTTATAAGAGATGTATTCGGTATGTGTCGTAAATCGCGCTTATTTTTGTATGATATATATTATATGTTCTAATTGAATATATTGTGCTTATTTTTGTTTTATGTTCTAATTGAATTTTATGATGTAGAGATTAAGTGAAAGCCTTGAACAACGAAGTAATGAAGATCGTCGTTGCGTTGGTGATGATTAAACTCCAAGTAGAAGTGTCATAAATCACGCTTCTACAAAAGGGAGTAATTGTACATCCCCTCCCCCACCTGTAGATAACCGCAATGAGATATTGGACCCTAGTCCAAATAAAATAACAAGTTTATACTACTCCATTTCAACAACAGACCTTGCGCAACCTCTCCCGCTAGAACATTGCCCAAAATTGGATTTAGTGTATTACACTCCTGAAGATGTGAGGGATTTTCTCGCAGGATATAAGTGGCTTGACCTATCTATTTTGCAAGTTTGGCGCACATAAGTATATAGTCGAATATACATGTCATTATAGAACATTATAATTTTTTGTATTTTCTCCCTTAATTTATTCATTTTCTTTGACCATTTAGGTACATTCACCGTGTTTGTATAGAGTTAAATAAATTAAGTACTTATGGAATCTTGAAGTCAACTTATATTAGTTGGGCGTATAATGAAAAAAAAATCATGGAAAAGTACTTGAAAGAACGGCTAAATGAGGGAGGAAAAGAATGTTACCTTGCACCATTCCTCTATAGGTAAGTATTGTTGTAATTTATTTATATATTCTATATTTAGTTTTGTTTTAGTAATAACTAATATATATATATATATATATATATATATATATATATATATATATATATATATTCTCGTGTTCATTCAGTGGTCATTGGCAATTGATCGTAATATCGTTTAGGACAAATACGGTGACATTACTGTGTTCCTTGCACGATCCACTCCACAAACCAATGAAAGATCTTGTATTAACGTAAGTGTCTTTGTTTAATATCATTTTCTTTGGCATTAATTGTAATTAGTTTATCATGTAATATGTTTAATTCAATTTTTAATGTGCAGTATTGTGGAGCAAGTTAATATGTTGAGGAATGTTAGAAAAAAGCCCACATACCTTGCTCCTAAAGTAAGTGGTCCGATTACCTGTTTATTTCATTTACATTCATGCATGTGTGGTTGTATTCATGTTTTTATATTCATGTAATTTGTAGACGAGGAAACAACATGGGCACTACGAGTGTGGGTATTTTATCATGAAACACATGTTAAAAATCGTCCTTGCCGGCACTGTTGATTCTTGGGATACGGTAATTGTTAGTTCTTGTGTTGGCTGGAATTTTGGTAAAACAAAGTTGAACAATGTTGATGTCATATGTCTGATGTCATAACATTGGTTCTTATCATTAGCTGTTGCAGGGTTGGAAGTTTTGTATGCTGATGTTATAAGTGATGTCTTGACATCACTATACCAGAACATCAGAACATCAGTTTGTGTTGTTTTAGGGTTGCGCGTGAGATTTTCTGCTGAGAGATAGAGAGATTGCAGGCGAATTTATTGGAGAAGATTTATTCTGATACAATTAATTCTGCATATCTTGTGGAGAATAGTTTGTTAATATTTTTGTCCAAATAGACATGGAGAATTGTTCCTATTTATGTGGAGAAGATCTTGCAGCTGAATTAAAAAGTAAAGATTTAAAAGATACATAATATCCTGGAAATATTATGTGGAGCTGATTTAAAGGTGTGGAAGATTAAAGATAAAATCTAGTAAAGATTGAGTATTTAAAATATGAAGATTTGATTGAAGATTTAATTGAAGATTTGATTGAAGATTTGATTGAAGATTTGATTGAAGATCTATTTAGTAGCAGAATCTTATGCAGATTGGTGGTGATTTGAAGGCCCAAATCCAGTTGGGAAATAGGTTATAAATAGAAGCATTGTAACCTAGTTTTAGAAAAGCCACCCATCATGTAGATTATAAGGGCTGTGTTGGTTGATGAACCACCCGGTTTGTGGGATGGTCATCGTGTTTATCTCGAAGCCTGTAGGTAAGAGATGTATTGTTCTTAGAGGAAGCTGTTAAGCAACTCTAAGTGTTGTTCTTAGTCATGTGTGTCATGTCTAGGTATTGTCATGGAAGTGTGTCTTCTACTTTTCTGTGATTGAAGAGTTTTAGGAAATCAAGCTGTTGATGCAGTGACTGAGATGTTGACTGCTAGACATCATTGCGATGATTGAGAGTGAGATGGATTCTCTTATCTAGGGAGGACTTAGATCATTGGGTAGTGATTAAGTTAGTGGATTGTCAACTGGTTTGTTGAGTCTGTAATTTGATACTGCTAATAGTGGACTTCCTTCCTGGCTTGGTATGCCCCCAGATGTAGGTTGTTAGACCGAACTGGGTGAACAAATCCTTGTGTGCATTTTCTGCTTACTATTATTCCCTTGTTCTTACAGCAGATATTGATGTTGTGACATCACACTTAACATCACATATCTTATACCAGAATTTCAATTGGTATCAGAGCTAGCATCCTGTCTGTTTCTGGATGAGATCTAGGGAAGATACTTTCTGGTTCATGAGCAAGGAAGATAATTTTGCTGAGTTATGGACTTGGTCAGTTGAAGTGAAGGATGGACTATTCATGACATGGTATGTATTGGACCTGTCTGTTGTTATCAGGAGAACTGCTGTTGTGAGTTTGATTTGTTGGCACTTGGTTTATGGTGATGGTGTGCAAGGATTATTGAGTAGTGCCTGAAGGTTGTTGAGGAGTTGTTGTATGTTCCGCTGCATGGTATCTAATGTAACCCTGGTTGGTTCTTGTATCTCTGGTGGTGAGATTCTAGGAAGGTATTCTCTTGGAAAGACATTAGGGTTTGGTCTCCTCAGCAGGATATTCTATGATGTTGTAGTTTATGCAAGACAGCTTCAACCGTTTGGTTAGAGATGCCAAAGATACTTGAGGATTGTCTCATATCTTTGTTTTGGGAAAGAAGTGATCAAAAGGTGAATGGATCTTATTAAAGACTGTATGACATGGAAGTTTCAGAAGAAGAATATATCTCAAATCAGGCATTGAAGACCAATCTTTCCAGAACATTGATTCCTTCTTTATCAATTTTCTTGATGGTGAAAGAAGAGGGTGGAGCCAAAGCAAAAGAGTATCACTGTCAAATCTTTCATGCGGGAGTGAAGATCTTGATACGTTATCTCTAAAAGCTTAGTTGTGGTGACCTAATTAGGAGGATCTTCCTGGTTATGATGTCAAATGTGGTTCTGGTATATCTGAAGATGAATTCTCTTGTGAAGATACATGTTTCTGATTTTCAAAATCATGAACTGGAGGATGTTTCATTAAGAAAGAAGCTGAACTTATTATGTCAATTCTAATGTCTCGACATCGCGCTACACATTAGCAGTTTATGGTAAATGCTAAGTCAAAGACCTATTAGATTGTAGCTGTTTTGAAGGATCACTGAAGCTGTGAAGTTGAACAATTTTTGAGATGCTGTTCATAATGTCATAGCATTTCAGCAGGAGCTGGTTGAAGAAAATGTAGTTATCTTGATAGCAGAAGAGAAGGAAATGATCCTTGTTTAAACTAAAATGTCTGAGGACAATTTTATAGGGAAAATGCATCCATGAGTTTGTAGTAGCAGGGTAAATCAGCCTGTGGTCAATTGGTGTTTGCATGAGCTCTTTCAGTTTTGTGGCTTGAAGGAGTGGAAGTAGCAGATTGTTGTAATGTTCTTCAGTTACCTGTTAGAGGGAATTTCTTCTTTAGATGCAGAAGAATGGTAGTTATCACTCTTAAGCTAGACAAGTGGTCTGAACCTTGTTCTTAGAAGAAGAAGCTTCTGGAAGTGTGTGCTATGCAAGTTGATGCAGTATTGTTGATCTGATCTTGGGAGTGGATGTTGGTCTTATAGCCATAGTATATGTTTAATGTGATGTCAGAACTGATGTTGAAACATCATTTCAGTTCTTTGCTGTTGAAGATGTATATGGAAGACTATGAAGACATCATAATCTTGATGGTTACAGCTTGGAACAGTTTGGTGTGGAGCATGGTGTTTGCTCTAGTTGTGAAGGTCGAGGATAAGTGGCAATTATCTCTGGCTTTCTACTGACGGCTCTACTAAGGGAAGTGACATTCTTTAGTATTGCTATGGCGTAGTCTTGGACTACTTATTTAATGAAGATTCAGATGTGGTAGGTCTGAAGTCTTTGGAGTTCTGAGCAGGATGAAGGTTGTCTACTCAAACATGATTATCGAATCATGTCTATGAGAGCATGGAAATCTGTTTCTACAAAGGGAGGAGGTTCTTCTAAGTGGCAGAAGGAAGAGTTGAATTCAACAGTTGGATATCATAATGTTTTGACATCTAGCTTAACATCAGAAGTCTCAGCTGGTGATGTGGCACATCAGCTTAAGATAGAGGTGATCTACAGTAATGGAAGTTATGGATGCTTCAAAAGGATCTATCTCATACAGTTTGCGGGAGCTGTGGTTTGAGAAGATGTTACATGACTAAGAGGCTTGGTGAATCCAAGATGTCTTGCTTTGGAGCAAGTAGTTCATATGACTTGAAGATCTGGTTTCATAGGTGGATCAGGATATCTTGTGGGAGTTCTGAAGAAGATTGAGATCAATCAAAAGGTGGAATTTGGTTGGTTTCATTGTGTGCATTCAAGCAGGATGCTTGAAACTGATTGCTCTTGTGCAGAAGAGTATTTAGTTGAAAATGTAAGGAGGTTCTAATTCTCTTGGAGCTTTTGGCAGAAGTTCTAGGTTGAGGATGGAAGTATACCTTCTTTTGGCGGATGAGAGTTTAGTCCTCTCTGGCTTTTTGAAGCTCTCTTTGTTCAAGCTGGTGACGCAGTGTTCAGTTTGGATTACTATGCTGATAGTAAGTTCAGTAGTGGAGCATATCTAGAACCATGGTGTGGGGTATATGTGATGTGTCAAGAATGTCCTAATAGATGTTAGAACATTTTTTTTGGGTTGGATATCCTTGGTATAGGATGATTTTGTTCTGTTTCTGGAGTTTGGTGCATACATTATGCCTAAGGAGCGTCTACATAGTCATACGGGAGAATGATGAAGTAGAAGGTCTGCCTTGGATGAAGAATGTAGAGAAGACTGAAGTAGATCAGGTATTGATTGCTTGGAAATCTGAAGATGAAGAGTATGATAGGGAATGACTGCTTTTGGAAAATTGGGGGATCTATGTGACTTTGATCTTTATCCAACAATTTGTTTAAAGGAGGGTGGTGATCCTTTTGTTCCTTACGAATAGCATGATGTGACTTCATGTGTGAGTGACTGCTGTTTCTTGTCAGAAGAGATTGTGATGTGATCTGATCAGAACATTTTTTAAGAGATGTTCTTTTTCTGCTACAAGTGTCTCTTAAAGAGATTAGATCTCAGTAAAGCTGAGAATTTGAGGAGTCTGAAGGACGATTTTATTTATTTAGGAATTACTTTGTGAGGGTCTTTGTTGATGGGAGATGTCACACTTGTCTTGGTGTGTGAGTTCAGTGGAAGGCATTGTGTGTGTATGATTGTGTGAAGCATTCCTGACTGGATGGATGAAGAGTGTGTCTGGAGTTTCCAAATGTTATGATCAAGGAGTTCATTGTGATCATTCCTATGGATATTACAGAGAGAAGTTGACCAGCTTGGCAAGATGTGAGTTTTGGAGCATGAGAAGATAACCAAGAGGGTATCATGTGAGTTTTGGTATTTGGATTGTTTGAGGATTAAGCATTAAGTGAATGCGTTCAGCAGGTGTGTTGAACAGAGGGTGCGCTCTTGAAGATATGAAGATGAGTCTTATGTTTTCCATTCATTTAAGGTGTTCTTCTTGCAAAGGAGCACTGGTTATCTTAGATAGGGAGAATTGATCTTTTGGTGAAGAAGTTGTTTATCCAGATTGTAATGACAGACAAGATGTCGTGACATTGTGTTACTAGTGAAGTTCATGGTGTACTTGACAGTTTAGACCTGGTTCTATAGATTTGTGTGTCAATGGATTGAATCATAAGTATACATTTACACCAATGTTTGTCAATTTTTGGCCAAAAAGAGGGAGAGAATGTACAGTAGTAGCTGCTGAGTCTGGATTTTGTTCTGAGTATATTGGTTGGATGATTCAGAGTTTGATTTTGGAATTTTTTGTGCTTGCTGCGATGTTCAGAGTTTGTCCAATTGTGGCTAAAAGGGGGGAGAGAGTAGCCAAAGTATGGTTGTGAAGCCTTTTCTGATATGGTGCAGCAGTTGAGGGGGAGAGTGTATGAACAGCTGTGAGCTGGTTCTTGGTTTAAGGGGGAGTTTGCCCTATGCTGATGTGAAAGTGAGTTTATGCAACTTGTTGGTTTTTGTTGCTGCTGGTTAGTGAGTTTGTACAACTTGTTGAAGAGGTGCTGCTAGGTGTTTTGAAAATTTATCAATTTTTATCCGCTGCTGGGTTCTCTGATGATGGCAGAGTTTGTTTTAGCCAAAATTAGCCAAAGGGGGGAGATTGTTAGTTCTTGTGTTGGCTGGAATTTTGGTAAAACAAAGTTGAATAATGTTGATGTCATATGTCTGATGTCATAACATTGGTTCTTATCATTAGCTGTTGCAGGGTTGGAAGTTTTGTATGCTGATGTTATAAGTGATGTCTTGACATCACTATACCAGAACATCAGTTTGTGATGTTTTAGGGCTGCGCGTGAGATTTTCTGCTGAGAGATAGAGAGATTGCAGGCGAATTTATTGGAGAAGATTTATTCTGATACAATTAATTCTGCATATCTTGTGGAGAATAGTTTGTTACTATTTTTGTGCAAATAGACATGGGGAATTGTTCCTATTTGTGTGGAGAAGATCTTGCAGCTGAATTAAAAAGTGAAGATTTAAAAGATACATAATATCCTGGAAATATTATGTGGAGCTGATAAAGATAAAATCTAGTAAAGATTGAGTATTTAAAATATGAAGATTTGATTGGAGATTTGATTGAAGATCTATTTAGTAGCAGAATCTTTTGCAGATTGGTGGTGATTTGAAGGCCCAAATCCAGTTGGGAAATAGGTTATAAATCGAAGCATTGTAACCTAGTTTTAGAAAAGCCAGCCATCATGTAGATTATAAGGGTTGTGTTGGTTGATGAATCACCCAGTTTGTGGGATGGTCATCGTGTTTATCTCGAAGCCTGTAGGTAAGAGATGTATTGTTCTTGGAGGAAGCTGTTAAGCAACTCTAAGTATTGTTCTTAGTCATGTGTGTCATGTCTAGGTATTGTCATGGAAGTGTGTCTTCTACTTTTTTGTGATTGAAGAGTTTTAGGAAATTAAGCTGTTGATGCAGTGACTGAGATGCTGACTGCTAGACATCATTGCGATGATTGGGAGTGAGATGGAGTCTCTTATCTAGGGAGGACTTAGATAGAAGGGTCATTGGGTAGTGATTAAGTTAGTGGATTGTCAACTGGTTTGTTGAGTCTGTAATTTGATACTGCTAATAGTGGACTTCCTTCCTGGCTTGGTATGCCCCCAGATGTAGGTTGTTAGACCGAACTGGGTGAACAAATCCTTGTGTGCATTTTCTGATTACTATTATTGCCTTGTTCTTACAGCAGATATTGATGTTGTGACATCACACTTAACATCACATATCTTATACCAGAATTTCAGTAATATATGCCATAAAATGTTTACATATATTAATATATAAGTTGACTATTGAATTATTATCATGCGTGATATATCTTCAATTTTTTGCTCTTATGTAGATGTTTAACGACGAAACCATATTCCCCCTTGAGGACTTTGTGGATCTTCGTAAACGTTGGGCGTATATCCACAATGAGCTTAAGGGTTCTGCTCCTGCTGTATGATATATCAGCAACATTTTTTGATGCACATATTTTTTGCTTTTGATGCACATAATGTGAACAATAGTTTTGGCTTTTGATGCACATAATGAAATCAATAATATTGGCTTTTGATTTAAACAATGTTAGCAGTTTAATTCTCTGATTCATTTAGCTTTTGATGTAAATTTCTTTTGATGTAAATTTTGTGATTCATTTATATGGATAAAATATAGGAAGAATTGTGTTTGATGCACATATTGTTTTTGCATGTAAACAGAAGCTATTTTGACAAGATAAATTATGGGAATAATTTGATACGCAGATAAATTTTATATTTAAAACAGTCTGTTTTTGGCAGCGGTTATAAACCTATCCGTAGTTGTATGTCAAACGCTAATATAAATAAAAAATGTTGTTGCTGAGAATCGAACCAGATCACAGTTTAGTATATCACAACGGTTGACTAAACTAACCGTCGTGAAATGGTGCGCGCATACTGGAATACAACAACGTTTCCCAGGACCGTCATTGTACGTACCAACAACACTCTACATAACAACGCCTTCGCCCCTGTCATTATATGTCATTTCCAACCATTGTTAAATGGGTTTTTCGTAGTAGTGTGTGTTGTCAGAGATATGTTATAGTTTCAAAAGATTCGCAGTTATTATGATGTTACTTTTGAGTGTAGGCTATGTTAAAAGATTTCTTTCTTGTAAATAATATTTCAGATAATTTAATTAAGAAAGCATGCAGGACTGAGTATGAGCATATCAAAAACATTGTTTTAGTTGGTTATCATAGGTTTTAATGAGTCACAAGTGAAAGAGGAAAGGTACCTTGAAGATGCTTGGATCTATACAGACTTATCTGAGATTTTCCATCTTGACTCTGATCTTGTCTCTCTGAAGGATTTGGAGTTACCATACCAATGCATTTCTTTTTGAGCTTTTGAATGCCATCTTTCAGATTCTGCAAGCTTCTGAGTGAGCTGCCGAGGATTCTTGAATTCTTCAGGTTCACTTGTCTTCTGGTCTCGAAAAAGGAATTTGATAATCATATTGCTTCACATCTGATCGACCGGAGCAAGATCTCTGTTGTGAGTAATTTATTCTTGTTGAATGTATCCTTAAACAGCAGGTTGTGCCTTGTTCCTGATGACTTCTCCTTTCTTCTTATTCTTGAGAGCTTGCTGAGTTCAAATGAACATTCTTAGGTTATGGAACTGAATCCAAGACATCAACCTTTGAGAATTGATTAAGTTCATCTTTATAGCCAGAACTTAGTTCTTGTTCATCCGTGGCTGGTTTGATTAGTGAAACTTATTCCTAAGCATGTTTCTTCTGATGGTCTGCATGTTGATCTGATTCTGATTTGAGTATTCTTTCCATCCAGAGTCAGTTTCTCAGAATGAGAAGTAGTCATTTGGAACTCATAGCAATTTGACTTGTCTCACTGTGCTAAAAGCAATTGCAGTTAATAAATTCAACATCTTGATCTCACAATGCACATAGTTGGCTCATCAGAGACTAACAACATATCTACTTCAAAATAGAATGTTGACTGATTTCTTCCTTCCAAAGGACATCAGTAACTTAAATTATTTTTGACTTGAGTAGAGAATTCCAGTGTCTGGTTTGACATCTTCAGGTTCTAGTGCATGAGAGGTTCTGAACAACTTATCAGATAGTGATCAGATTACTAACATTTGATTCACCTGAGAGATAGTTTTAAGTTATCAGAACTTAGTTATGCTGATTCAAACAGGACTTTAAGAGTTCATTCTTGATCAAGTGTTTGATGACTCCTCGACGTTCTTCTTCCTGAATATTCTTTCTATTTTCTGTATTGCTTCCAAGAAAACAACATTCAGTTCTATATTGAGTCTTTTAATCTTCTTGATCATTCAGAATTCAAATGGTGAATCATTTCTAAGAGTTTGAATTCTTCAGATTTTCTGACTTCAACAGACTTCACTTCTGAAGTTCAAAATCATAGAACAACAATTTTTCTTCTTTACATGAAGAAGTTCTGAATGAGTTTTTATACTAGAAAGTCAAGGGTGTACCTAATCCATTTCTTGAAAACATCTCAAAGACTCATAAAAAATTTATCTTCAACAAACAAGACTTCTTGTTTTCTGATGATTTAACTTTGAGCAAATACGTGGTTCATTCACACGTATCTTCCAAGAGTAGCATTCAACAGATACTACTTCTTATCTGATGAATCTATCTTATCAGCTGATTCTTCAATCTTCATTAAGCCTTAAGTGAGGAAGGTTTAGTTGCTTGACGACTGCAGAAACTTCAAGAATCAGTGATTTGCTCAAGTACTCAGATTGATTACAATTTTGTACACAGGCATCTTCTGAACTATTACAGAAATTGTAAGTGGACTTCAATCTCACCCAGAGTATTTCTACCCACTGCATCCGGATCTTTTTCTAACACTGTTAAGTATTTGATATCCATCAATAACAGAACCGGAGCTCTGATACCAATTGAAGGTGTGAGAAAGACACAAGAAATAGGGGTTTGAATTGTGTATTTACTCTTTTGACAACTTTTTGCTTCTTTTCTTTAAGACGCCGAGCTCTCATCAGAGTTCAATGAGAGACTCTGACTTGTAAAGTTATATTTAGATTTGTTAATGCTTGAAACTTGAGAACCTCTTAAGAGTATGAACACTATGTGAATCATTCAGATCTTGTCGAGCGGAAGCTTATCAGAGTTGCAAGGTTCTGACTTGCTTATGAAGGGCTCTGATACTCAATATAGAAACATGAATAAGAATATTAAGCATAAGAACAAAGGACACATGATATATCCTGGTTCACCATAAAGGATAATCCAGTCCACCCTCCTCAGGTGATTTTGCCTTGAACACAAGGTCTTAATCCACTATAATCAATCTCGATTACAGATGCACGGGCAACAGCCGATGACTAACCACTTACACAGCCGCACCGTGACTAACATGCAATGAACCGTTCAGGGATTCAAATTAATAAATATAATGAACATTGACTTGCAGGTTCCAATCTCGCAAGATCTACTGCTAGGCTTTCACAGCTAGACGTTCAGGGATTATTCACAATGAATATAACACTACTGGCCCTATTTCAGGCTTTTCACACAATGACATCTCACCATTGTCTTCTCGAGTCTCCGGTCACATTGATCACTCAAGGAATCCTAATTCACCAAGAATTAGTTTTACAGGAGATTACAAAGATGCTTCATAACAAGCAGATTACTCCTAAGTTTAAGTACAAAGAACACACAAGTGTTCGAGCAAGATGTGAGCAACAACTCCTTGCCTATTCTAAGAAACTACAGAGATGTATAATGATTTGACAGTTAATGACATCTTGTAGATCTTCTTCTTCTTCGTCTTCTTGGGGGAGCAAGCTTTGAGCAACAACTCCTTGCTTCAGATCTTCAATGTAGCGCTGACGAGAAGGTGGTTGACGACTTGACTGATTTGCAATGTTGTCTTCTTCATCAATAACTTCTATACCAATTCATTGTTGTTGTGTTGAATGATGATCTTTGAGCTTCAACAACAATGGCCATGTGTAAATGGTGATAACTTTGGATATTCTAAGTGTTACAACGAGAACTCATCGTTGTTGCTATCTTCACACAATGACTTGATCAATTCATCTTTTGTGGGAGTAAACTGATTAGTGGACTTCCTAATCTAGAAGCGAATACTCTTTCCTTTAAATAGCCCATTAGAAATATAGTCGTTTGAAATATTGTTGGCTGTTGGAAAATAGACGTTGCGTAATAACTAGCTGTACGGACACATCTCCTTTTTACTGTGGGAGAAGTGACGGGATATATCTTTCTTGGGCGCTGTGTACAGTCACTCACAACGGTAACATGTGACTTTCAAACTTCAGAGGCTTCTGATGGTAAATTGATGAAGCATGAGTAGAGTCTTCTTAATAGGATATATGATACGTCAAGTCCTCAGTCATTTGAAGAAGTCCATTAGGAATCAGTCTTCAGAACTTCAGCATTTGTCTTTAAGAACATTATCCTTTACTTCTTCAAGTCTTCCGAAACTTCAGAGCTTGTCCATTAGGAATCCGTCTTTAGAGTCTTCAGCACTTGATCTTCAGAACCTTAATCTTCAGAACACATAAGTCTTCAGAGTCTTTCTGCACTTGGTCTTCAGAGCCTTCCGCCTTCAGAACTTCAAGTCATGAGAGTCTTCAGCACTTCGGTTCTTTTCTTCAGAAGCTTTGCAATCTTCAGAATCTCGACCACTTTCAGAGAGCATCCACAAGAGCATTGCAACAACAATATCAACATGCTTAGATCTGACTGATCACGATCAGATACAGAAGCATTCTTGCTTCTTGCGACTTGTGTCACACATAGTAACTTCGCATATTAACAATTATGCTCATCTGGCTGGTGCTTGTTGGATCTGATAACTTCTATGAATATGATCTGCATGCAACACACGTTAGAACATAAAATTGTTCTTTCACAAATACGTATTATTATCATCAAAACATAGATTGACTTGTAGAGACAATTCTTGCTCTCACAAGTTCTTCCTAGCTCCTCTAAAATATTATTTTTACGTTCCACCACTCCATTTTGTTGAGGAGTTCTTGGAGCGGAAAAGTTAAGATCAATGCCATGTTTATCACAAAACTCCTCAAAGAGGTGGTTTTCAAATTCACCTCCGTGATCGCTTCAGATAGTAACGATGTTGGAATTAGTTTGTTTTAAGAAACCTTGGCAAACTTTTCAAAAGCTGAAAAAGTTTCACTTTTACTAGCCAAGAAAATAGTCCAACAAAATCTAGAGTAATCGTCTACAATATCAAAACCATAGTAATTTCCACCCAAGTTTTTGATTATAGATGGCCCAAAAAGGTCCATATGAAGAAGTTCAAGAGGTCTCGATGTAGAAACAACATTTTTAGATTTAAATGAGATCCTCGTTTGCTTCCCCATTTGGCATGCGTCACATAAGTGATCTTTTGAGAATTTAATTTTGGGTAAACCGACAACTAGATCTTTTGAAACCAATTTATTTAGCAAGTCAAAGCTGACGTGCACTAAGTGCCTATGCCATAGCCAAGAGTCTTCACTCATGGTGACAAGAAATTTAGTGTTAGTCAATGATACTTCATTCAAGTGAAGCATATATACATTATTTATCCCCAAGCCCTTAAACACAACATCTTTCTTATCATTGTGTATAATCATGCAACATTCTTTTGACAAAGAAACTTTATATCCTGTGTCGCACAATTGACTAATGCTAATAAGATTATGCTTAAGACCTTCAACTAAAAGGACATCTGAGATAGTAGTAGAAGAGGGATTACCTACACTACCTTTTCCGAGTATTGCTCCATTGTTGTTATCACCATAGGTTACAAATCCTTTCTTCTTTTCCATAAAGTCAATGAATAAGGAAATGTCACCCGTCATATGCCTTGAACATCCACTGTCGAGAAACTATATTCTCTCCGTAGATTCAAGACATTTCACCAACAAAATTAAGCAACAGAAATAGGTACCCAATTTTTATTGGGTCCTTGTGCGTGAGTGAAACTTTGGTTACATTTGGAAAACCATTGGAAAATACCTTTAGGAACCAAGAATCTCCTAAATCAGCATTTTGCAATGGTGTGTCCCTTCTTGCAACACTATAGACAAGTTAAGTTTAAATTGGAGTTACTTTTGCTACTTTGATCTCTTATCACATATGTATATTTCTGATAAGGATTATTCATACTACTACTAAAGTGTGAGTGATCAAAAGTAAATGTAACTTTAGGTTCTATGGCTTTGTCTAATTTGGCTTTAAGAGTTCTAACCTCCTTTTGCCAAATGTGACAAGTTTCACAACCCGCCCAATTAAACCAAGATAACTTGTCATCCTCAGTTTCAGATTTTGTAGCATCTACCATTGATTTCTTAAGAGCTTCTAATTCCCTTTCGGAACAAAAATCTTTTTCTCTAAATGTATGAAAATTTTCTTATTTGAGGCTAAGCATTTGAAAGCGTCTTTAGCCTCAAGGTGTAGAGCTTCAAAAGCATTTTGCAAATCGGAATAATACATTTTATCAATATGTTCATATTTAGAATAACTTACATTCTTTTTCTTCTTTTGATGAGCCATGAGACAAAGATTGACCGTTTCGTGTTCATCACTCGAGCCACCTTCGCTTGAGGACTCACTATCACTCTCCCATACGATGTATGCCCTTCTAGGCTTGCTCGATTTCTTTTGTTGATGATGTTTGTCTTTTCCTTTGTCTTTCTTCATCAAGGGACAATCCGGCTTGTAGTGACTGACCTTTTCGCAATTAAAGCATGAACTCTTTGACTTTGTATTCTTATTTCCTTCTTGCTTTGAAGATTTTGACTGACGTCTAAAGTTAATGAGATTTTTGTCCGAATGTTGTATTCTATTCTTCCTGATGTATCTATTATGCCTTCTTACAAACAGCCCCATTTCATCATTTGAATCTTCATCATCATCACTTGACTCACTTTCACTAAGCTCTTTGGTGGAGGACTTTTAGCTAGAAGCCTTTAGAGCAATATACTTCTTGTTCGTGTCTTTTGATTTCTCTTTCTTTTCTTTCTTTTCATGTTGCTCAAGACTTATGAGCTCTTGCTCATGTTATTCAAGCTTACCAAACAATGTTGTGGTGTCAAATGACATGAGATCGTTAGCTTCCTTGATCGTCGTGACCTTAGGTTTCCATTCCCTATTAAGACATATCAAAATTTTGTTAGTAGAAATATCATTGGAAACGGGTCTACCAAGTGAATTTAAACGATTGATTAGGTGAGTGAATCTCTTTTGCATATCCGCAATGGTTTCACCATGCTTCATGTGAAAGAGATCAAACTCTTGAGTTGAAGTATTGATTCTAGATAGTTTGACATCATTTGTTCCCTCATGGACAACTTGTAATGCGTCCTATATAGCCTTAGCGGTCGTACAATGAGAAACCTTACAGTATTCATCAACTCCCAAAGAGGATATGAGAATATTTCTGGCTTTCCAATCATAATTGTACTTTTTCTCGTCATCATCGTTCCATTGTGCTTCTGGTTTAGGTACAACAACATTATCTGCATTGGTCATGGTTATTTCAATAGGACCATTTTGAATAACATTTCATACCTTTCTATCAATAGAATTGATATGCACCCGTATACAATCTTTCCAATAACCGTAATTCTCACTATTAAAAATTGGTGCTCTATTATACGCCCATTAGGTTCGTTAGCCATTTTCTAATAAGCTATATGTGAAGCGCTAGGTGAACCGATGCTCGTGATACCACTTGTTAGACGAGGGCACTGATCTAGAATTGGGGTTGAATAGATCACTTATTTTTTAATAATTTGCGCTTTAAAAAATTATTCTAAAATATTTGAAAGTGGCCTCGGATAAAAAATTATTCTAAAATTATTTACGCTTTATTGGAAAGATCGGATATGCGAAATCGAATAGAATGATCTTGATGAGAGAGTAGAATCAATAAAGATCCCAATCAACAATTCAAATAAAAGCCACTTAAGGTGAACCAGTTTCCAATGCTTAATTGAGGATAAAATTTGAATTGACAATTTATCAAATAGTTTGTATGTTATCAATATGTCAAACACTTGGCGTGCGAAACACACCAAGTTAAATTTACTTTGAATTTGTAGTGCATAATTTTTCTCACTTGCAATCAAAGTGATTGCAATGGTTTTACACAGCTGTTTGAAACACTAAAAATCAATCGAAATATTGCTAACAATTGATTTCACACAAACTTCAACAATATAAAAGTAAAGATATATATATATATATATATATATATCAATTCTATTTTAGAATTGATGGCAGATGTACCCTAAGCGAGGATGAAAGGGGAACTACCTTAACATATAGGGTCTCTCTCTCTCTCTCTCTCTCTCTCTCTATATATATATATATATATATATATATATATATATATATATATATATATATATATATATAGAGAGAGAGAGAGAGAGAGAGACCCTATTTGTTTAGGTAGTTCCCCTTTCATCCTCGCTTAGGGTACGTCTGCCATTAATTCTAAAATAGAATTGAGATATGTATAAAATCTGTGTGCAATATTCAGTACAAGAGAAGTCCTAGCAAACCAACAATCTAACCCAATTGTTGAGGTTGAATCTAACCACTTCTCTCCCCTTGATTCCATCTGAATCAAGTGCATCAAACACTTCGAACAAACCTCCGGTTACCGCTACTCACTTGAATGAACCTTCCATTTTTCAAGTCTTTCACTCGGCTGATTTCGATCGCAAGATGCTTAACCTCAAATCTTCCAAAACGATCTTCTGATTACCGTTACTCCCTTGACCGAACCCACCGTTCTTCAAGGCTTTCACTCGGCTAAATCTGTGATGCTAAGACTTGTGTAAAAACCCCCAAATCTATCAAGATCTTGGAGGACAAAACCCCAATGGTTTTATAAAAGAAAATCATACTGAATCTCTACCCATACTTGATTTACAAATCCTACGTTTGGACATTATCACTCTTGACTAAGCACAATCAATAAAGATGATTATGTGTGATTTTTGATGAATGCAATTGTGAGAGTGAAAATGAAGAGCAAGACAATGTTTCTTTCAATTTTCTTCTTGTTTTTCGAAGTGATGCATATGAGTATATATATATATATATATATATATATATATATATATATATATATATATATATATATATATACATGAATGAGTAAAGGTAACAGAGTTTGGGAACACAAAGACATAGAAAAATGAGTAAACACGCGCGAGAGGTCGACCTCTAGCATCTATGAGTCGGTCTGAACAAGGAAGTGGCCAAAACTGCATAAAAATTGGCCCATGTGTCGACCTACAGGAAGCCATGCGTCGACATATGCAAGGCAGAAAAGAGAAATATCATTTGCATGACAGAAAAGAGAAATTCCCATTGTTTCAATTGACCCTTATTTTTAAAAAATTTTTTAATTAAAATTTTTATCTATTCCATCGGTTAGATTACCCAATGAAAGAGAAATATCATTTGCGTGAATTTTTTTTAGAATATGACGCATTTTAAAATTTATCATTTATTTCAAATTTATCTATTCCCTCGGTTGGCTCTAATATGTGACATGAAGGGAAAACCCTTTGACAGTGCGTTGGGCAACTTGATGTATGCTTAAGTATGCACTAGGCTTGACATTGCTTTCATAGTTGGCGTCTTGGGACGATACCAATCCAATCTTCGCAATGATCATTGGATTCCAGCTAAGAAAGTGATGAGATATATGCAGAGAAATAAAGAGTATGTGATTGTTTTTAGGAGAGTTGACAACGTGAAAATAGTTGGGTGTACTGACTCTGATCTTGCTGGATGTGTTGATGATAGGAAATCTACTTCTAGTTACAATTTTATGCTAGCTAGAGGTGCAATATTTTGGAAGAGTAAAAAGAAAACTCTTGTGGCCTCTTCTACCATGCAAGCAGAGTTTATTGCTTGTTATGCTGCTGCCACTCATACTGTTTGGTTGAGAAATCTAGTGACTAGACTTCGTATTATTGATTCCATTGCTAAGCCACTAAAGCTTTACTGTGATAACAGTGCAATTGTGTTCTACTCTAAGAATAATAAAACTTCTAGCGGTTCTAAGCATTTGGAATTGAAGTATTTGAATGTCAGTGATCTTGTAAAGAAAAATGACATTATTGTTGATTGTATTGGTACTTATTTCATGCTAGCTGACTCCCTAACTAAGGGGCTTAGACCCATTGTGTTCAAAAACCATGTTGAGAGCATAGGCTTTGTGAGTTCTTTTGTTGTACTTGGTTAGTGGTTCTTTATGCCATTTGATATTACAATGATATTACAATGAATAATGGTATTTTCATTTGTCATTGTTTATTTACATGACAATTGTTAAAATTGGGAGTTAGTGTCATTGAGACCACTGTGTCTATGGTCGACATTGGTTGGGAGTTTGAGGTATGGTTACAATTTAGAGGTCATCATCTTCTGGACCACTATATCGATCGTCGATACCATATTGGAGCTGAGGTATGATTTTAAGTTCGACGTTGTCAGTAACATTGTGTCGGTGGTCGACGCCATATTGGATCTGAGGCATTATGGTTTCTAAAAGCATGCAATTTCTTTGGCTTTAATGCATTTGAGAGAATTTGTTAGCAGTTGAATGTTGAATCACATTGGCATGCTATTTTCTTGCCACGCTCCATAATGTGACTAGTTGATGAAGTCTGTAGTTAACCACGGAAGATTTTATGTCAATGAAGGATATAATAATTGTTGTGATTCAATACTGCTTGACTTTTGTTGAATGGGGTCATATTCATACACTACACCTGGAATCATGCATTCTCTTAAAATGCGGCCTCATTTTAAGAAATTAGTCATTAACCCGAGAGTCATTTTCAAAATGTGTTTTGAAAATAATAATCACTCAATTGATTTTTGCCCAAGTGGGAGAATATTAGATTTATCTAACTTTTTGTGGGTTACAATCAATTATTGTTTAGTTTGAGAAAACGAGTTAATCGTGATTCTGATTGGGTGCATAAATAAGCCATTTTATTGGTTAAGTGATCTTTTTAATTAAATGCTGAGTATATGAAACATGATTGATGTGGGTAAAAGTGTGGGCTTTAACCCTTGTCTCATAATGGGTAGGAACTAGGGTTATATATATATATATAGGTCCCCCATGTAATCACAAAATCAAAAACAAACTGACGGCTCCACAACTTTCCCCATTGAAAGTTCTAAACGAGAATGTGAGATACAAAGAAAGATCTAGTCATTCATCTTTTCAAGATTCCGAATCAAGGCGACAAAAACGATAATCCTTATTCCCATTGATATTCTAATTTTATATAATTGATCAGAGAATTTTCTACTTACAAGTATTTGTTAGAATGAAACTCAAAGAATACATCATTAATCTTAAGGAAAATTTAGACATATAAATAAGATTATGAGTTATACTTGAAACGTGAAGCAAATTATTTAGGGATAAATATAATTTGACATAATATTAGAATTGAATTTCGATTTGCTTGATTCTTTTGATTTGCATTCTGACTTAACTGACTTTCGTTGAAACTAACTTGTGTTTTTGACTAGTTAGGATCAAACGAATCAACATAACCATACAATGATTAATTTGTCTTAAAAGAGACTAAATCTTCGCATTTTTTTATACTCCCACTTTTTTTTCATAAGCAAAAATATTCATTCCAATGGGAGCACTAGGGGTACCCCAACCCAAATACACCAAACCGTACCAAACATAGGTACACACCAGACATGACTAAACTAAATATATTTACATGGATATGAAGTCCATTCATAGTAATTACAAAAATAAAGGTGTCTATTTCGTTTAGCTATCCACCACCAAGAAAGTAACACAACTTTCTGCACCGTATCGTTCGGATCCCACACCGCATCATTAAACATTATCTGGTTCCGGACATACCAAAAAGCCCAGCAAACTATAATCCAAACCCCCACAATATTATCCAACTTAGCAACCCTCCTACTAAGCCTATAAATCCATACCTTTAAATGATCAAAAACATTTTCAGCCTGGACATAATAAATACCCAGCCAGGAGCAAACATTGTTCCAAACTAACGAGCTCTTCGCGCAGGAGAACAAAAGGTGGAAGGAATCTTTATTCGACAGAAAGCATATAGGGCAAATAATATCATGAGTATTTAGTACCAATCTGTGACGAAGTAATTATCCCGTGTCGGCAACTATTCAAGCACAACCTCCAAGCAAATATTTTTGTTTTCGCTGGAGACGCAGCCTTCCAAATACGTTTCAGAGTAGTCCTGCAATCATCATCAAACACACCATGAAGTAAACTGTTTAACAGCTTGTCGTACCCAGACCTGACCAAAAACGACTTGTCCTGATCGAACGACCATATAATGTTATCCCTCCTCCCAATTACCGGAGCTTCCAACAAGAGCAACTCATTAAAATCATCTAATTCCTATGCCAACGAGACAGGAATCTACGATAGTGGCACGTCCAGGTTCCACACCCACACCTCCTCCACCCAAATGCCCATATCCACCACCTCTCCCACTTCCTGTTGGACGTATTCCATAGACCAGGAAACCCAGATGCTAAACACGTATTTCCCAACCATCTAGACAACCAAAAAAACGTCTCGTTACCATCACCTAATTTATATGAAATTAAGTCGATGAACTTACCCGCGCCGAAAGCAAGATTTACTTTGAGTAAGTCCCTCCACCAAAGTGAGGAACCACCAGTATATTTAGGGTATTCCCCACAGACCAGATGTAATCTAAAATCTCCATACCTGCCTTGAAGTATTCCAGTCCAGATTCCACCTTTCTCACACAAACATCTCCAAATCCATTTAGCCATAAGAGCAAGGTTGAAATCCCCAACTTCCCTAATCCCCATCCCCCCATCAACCTTACTTTTACAAACATTACTCCACCTTACCCATGACATTTTCGTGTTTTTCGTAACACCCGACCATAAGAATTTCCTCTGGATGGTAGTGATTTTCTGCACCACCTTCCTAGGCACTTTATAAGACGCAAAGAAGTGAAGCAGTAAGTTTGATAGGATAGTATTAATAGGAGTAGCCCTCCCAGCCATGGACAAACACCTCCCTTTCCAAGAAGAAAGCCTTGTTTTCAGACAATCGATTACGGAATCCCAAAACTTAATTCTTCTATGATTCCCACCCACCGGCAAACCAAGAAATTTGAATGGGAAACCGTCTTTCCTACATGAGAGAAATACTTCAGCCGCATTCATATAGTTTTCCTCCACCCCAATTCCATATATGTAACTTTTACCAAAGTTTACCTTCAATCCAGAAATAATTTCAAAACCATTCAACACAGACTTAAAAGCCCACAGATTAGACCAAGAGCCATCTGAGAAAAGTACCGTATCATCAGCATACTGCAATAGGTTGACTACATTCATATTATCAATGGTAAAACCTTTCAACAATCCTATATCCACCGCCCGCTGAACTAGAATAGCCACCCCTTCAACCGCAATGGTAAACAAATACAGGGATAATGGATCACCTTGTCACAATCCCCTTGACACCTCAAAATCTTTGGTCGGGCTACCATTTACCAACACCGACATATAGCTACTAAACACACTACCATCCAACCACTTCAACCAGGATGCACCAAAACCCATATCAACCAGAGTCCTCCTAAGATACCACCAATCAACATAGTCATATGCCTTGGCGAAGTCTACTTTAAAAATAACACAAGACTTTTTGGATCTCTTAGTGTAATCGACAACTTCATTTAAAACAAGGTCGCCTATCAACAATTGTCTTCCCTTAATAAATGTTTTTTGTGACTTTGATATTAAGTTATCAATCACCCTTTTAAGCCTACTAGCCATTAGTTCTGCCACAACTTTGTACACACACCCAATAAGAGAAATAGGCCTAAAATCATTCAAATTCCTAGGATTTTCTAACTTAGGAATAAGGGTGAGGAAGGAGGAAGAGAACACCTTAATAAGACAACCATCTTCAAATAATTGCATTATAGAATCAGTTAATTCAGCCCCAACGAAACCCCAACATCTCTTTATAAATTCCAGATTGAAGCCGTCGGGCCCAGGGAATCTGTCCCCATCATCTCCAAAAACCACTTCTTCAATTTCACTCGCAACAAATGGCCTTTCCAGAAACAAGACATCTTCCACTGATAATTTATTCCAGCCAAAACTAGAGATCCTAGGCCTAGCTGTAATAACCTGTTGGAAACCTGATTTGAAATGTTGCTTAACCGCCTCCTTAACTAAGGAAACCTCCTCAGCCCCTCTAAGTTACAATGTTCAGGCGAGATTGTATTTCTAAAATATCGTTTCTTCAGTGATGCTTGGAAATACCTGGAATTAACATCCCCCTGTGCAATCCATTTGGACCTCGCCTTCTGCTGCATTACACTATCCCTAATTCTGAGGTTTTTCCACATCACCATTTGAGCATTAGACCTTCTAAGTAAATCTTGTGAATTAAGTAATCCCCCGTCCGATGCCAACATATCCTCCACTTCATTAACTATCCCAATATCCTACAATATTCTGGTATCATACCAGCCAAACACCTGCTTATTCCACTTACGTAATCAGACTCTCAGCTGGTTGAATTTTCTTGCCAAGCTCAGTAACGAACTACCCGATACCTCTATTGACTCCCACTCCAATTTAACGAAAGGCAGAAACTCTTTGTGTTCGTACCAACACTTCATAACTCTAAACGGCTTTGGCCCCCAGTTCACATTTTTAGCCGAAATCCAAACAGGTCTATGATCAGATACATCTCTATCCCCCACAGTTTGCACCACCGTATTCTACTCGTTACACAACGCCGGTGAAATGAGAAACCTATCCAGCCTGCTACAACTATTACCACTAACATGAAACCAAGTAAATCTATTCCCACGAATAGGTAAATCATCACATCCCAGGAGATCAATAAAATGTTGAAAATCCTCCATTTCAGTTCTACTATGCCCACCCCTCATTTTCTTTTCAGTTCTATTTTTTGTTGAATTAAAATCACCACCAATTACCCAGTATTCCCAACCAAACTTCAATTTTATGTTCAGAATTTCCGACCACAAAATACGTTCTTCAGCCAGGATACATGATGAATACACATTAAGAAAGTAACAAATCTTACCCTTCCAATCTGCACAAATGCCCAAATATCCTTTCCCTTTGAAACTAAAGACCGGAGTGATGCTACCCTTTCTCCAAATTGTAAGAATACCCCCAGACAAGCCCACTGATTCGCTGCCCGACCATTGACAATTCGGGCCTCCCCAAATGCTCCGAACTAGACTATCCGTCAAACATTGACTTTTTGTTTCTTGTAAGAAGCAAACATCCGCCAAGCCTTTCCTGAGATTCTGCCCAATTTTTTTTCCTTTTCACTAAACCGCCACAACCTCGAATGTTAAAGGTAACAAAATTCATGGAATTCCCATTTCAACCCCCTTCTTGTTCGCCACTACTAACCTATCCGAGACTTCCATATTTCAAATAATTCCCTCGAACACTTCATCATCCTCTTCACCCTCAACACCCAAATTCTTGATAGAATCCCATACTCTAGCTGGTAGGTATTTCATCTTCTTACAAATTCTCTGATTACTTTGATTAACATCCGAATCCCCTAAGGAATCACAGCATAAAACCGAACAACCCGAGTATCTTGTGATTGAATCAGACACCACCGTGTCTCCAGAAAACGTTGAATTATGGAAAGGAACAATGGGCAATGAATGAGGTACCACCGACGAAGCCTCAGCATGCATAAGGGTTGAAAAATAAGAAGGGGAAAAAGGAATTTTAATTTTTT
The DNA here is from genome assembly GCA_022829125.1 of Lathyrus tuberosus. Taxonomy (NCBI): domain Eukaryota; kingdom Viridiplantae; phylum Streptophyta; class Magnoliopsida; order Fabales; family Fabaceae; genus Lathyrus; species Lathyrus tuberosus. The sequence continues at coordinate 13,205,084 of JALAZF010000024.1, read as the reverse complement.
CATAAATATCATCTAGTATCAATTTTTTCCTTTATTTGGGCTTCACATATGGGCCAAGAGTATCTGATCCATCCAAAGCAGGCTCAGAACAAACCCTTCCTTCCTCTAAATCTTTGGACCCACCACCAACGCCGACGTGGATCTCCAGGATACCTCGTACCAACTTAGACTTGATCAAGGGGAATAATGTCTCACGTGTATTACACAAGACCCCTTCTTTTCCACCCCAATTAAAGTTTTCTCTTTTACACCTCCCAAAGCATCAGGGACTGACACATACCCCTGCCTCGTACCACTTTTCACCGTCTCCATATCTGCCACAACACCAGTCCCTATCAACTGTTTTTTACTATAAATCATTTTAAAAAAATATCATAATATAAATCACTTTACATTATCAATAAATAATTAATTTTATTTTTGTTATTAAATTTTTAAAAGTTTATTATTATTATCTTCTTTTTAATTATGTAAATTTATTTTTTTTATATCATTGATAAATAATACTTTTATAAAAACATTTATAATTTCTTATTTTTATAGAACAAATCATTATTTTTTTTAATACGTGTGAAAAATCCAAAAGAATTTATAATAAAAACGGAGATAGTAATAAAGATTAAAATTAGATGTAACTCAAACTGTACTTATTATTATTTTAATTTATCATCCATTTTTTATTTGAAAATTTCATAAAATTTGGTAGTGCATACTTATGAAGACCATTTCCCAATTAATATTATTGAAGTTAATGATAATCATTTTTTACTTAAACTTATTTATGACGTTAATATCAATATTGTGTTCCAAAACAATTTAATTAATATAAGTATAGTCGAGGAAATTCAAATCTAACAAAGATTAAACTCTTAAAACTTAATGAATAATATTATAATGTAAATATATATAAATAAATTAACAAATGTGTAACTAAATACCCAAACTCCACATAAAAGTATCCGACGCTCAGCATGTAGAAAACGCGTAAACCATGAATTAATAAATATTCTCAATGGTCTAATATAAATAAATTAACACAAGACAAGTTTGATTAACATTCTTCTATCTATAAATAATCAAACACCAACATGCATTCTCAAAAACAGAGAGAGAAACAAGAAACAAAATGGATGTTTTATTATCCTTAAACTCAAGCTCAAGCCTAGTCAACATTTCAAAACCTTACAAACATCATCATAACCTTCCACTTTCAAATAATCATCAAAGACAACCTCGTACGGTACACTTTTCTGTTTCATGCAGAGCCACAAAAAGTGTTCCGATTAATCATAAGCTAGATGATGATGATGGAAACTTGTACAAGATACTATGTTTGAGTTCTAATACAGCAACAATGGATGAGATAAAGAGAGCATATAGAAGAATGGCTCTTCAGTATCATCCTGATGTTTGTCATGATGGTTTGAAGAAAGAGGAATCAACGAGGATGTTTGTAAAACTGAATGCAGCTTATGAGATATTGTCGAATCCAAAGCTTAAAGAAGAGTATGATTCAGAGTTACTGGGTTTGGGTGATTTGAGAAGAAGTAAATGGATGGAACAAGTTGTTGAACTGAATAGAAGGTCTCATAGACGTATGGATGGTGCATCATCAACATGGGGTAGTAGAATGAGAGCCAAGAACAATATCAACAAAGATCATCATAATAACTAGCTTTGTCTCCTTTGTGATTATTTTGCTCTATTATTTCATATGTTTAATATTACATTCATTCTATTGATCCAAAAAAAAAATCTGTTTGATACCAAAAAAAAAAAAAAAACAATATCTAAAAGAAAATGATTGAATTTGTCAACTTGTTAGGACATGATGTTTTTCTTTACGTGCAAAATAAGTATAAGGGTGGTTTTTTTGCAAGTGGGCTTAAAATCTTAAAATCCTTTTTAAATTGGGTTTAAGATCATCCTAAATTTAATAATAGTTTATTTAAAAGATTATTTTAGGTTTCATACACTAGGTCTTCATAGTTTCACGTCACATGCATACAACTCATTATAATTTGCTATATAGTGGCCAAAATGTATTCCATTATTAGCATCACTGAGAGAGGAGAAAAATATAATTTAGAATCTATATTATTAGTTATTAATATTATTATTGGGGTATTATTGTATTTGGGCTTTTGTTGCTTATTTGGGTTTTAGGCCTTTTTATTTCACCACCCACTATTGGTACTATATATGTATTGTCACTAAGAGATGAAGGATTATGAATGAAATGAAAAATTACTTTTATTCCTTTTATTTTATTTAGTCATTTTAGTGTTCTTCTCCTTTTATAGTAGAAACCCTAGTTTTAAGGCTTTGATAGGAAATTCTTCCTATCAATTGGTGCTTTCATCATGTACTCAAATCCTCCTATGAATTATCCCTATCTTACACCTTCTTATCATCCATGGAGTATTCCTCCTACCTACCCTACAAACCCCTCTTTTCCAAACCCTACCACACCTTCATTTCCATCCTTTCCATGGGAACTTTTTTCCCTTATTACACAAATCCATATGTTACAAGTCCATCACAATCACCATGTTTGTACTTTAATCATGGGTATACACCATATTCATCCTATTCTACATCTCATTATTTATACTACTACAACAATTCCTATCAACTCCAAAACCCAACAAACTCCTCCATACTTGGTCATAAATATCAAACTCATTTTAGTCATAGAAGAAATTTTGAGAAACACTTGAAAGTGTTTCATACCGATTCTCAAATCCGTAAACGGAACCAGAAATCTCGACCCGTCTCTTCCACTTTCACCCGCAGCAGATCCCAGAGTCTCTTACACCAGAGCCGCTCCATTGTTGTTTCTTTCTCAAAATCATCACCTTCTTCACGGTTTCTCACAAAATACACTTCGCGCATTCACTCTGTCTTGTTTCCCAAGCTTTATCATTCAACGACGAAGCTCATGTCGCACACTCTCGCACGTGCCACCACCCTTGGCCTCACTCACCCCGCCATCATCGAAACCCCTAAGCTCTCTTTTTTCTGCCACAGATGTTGATGTGACGGAATGGAAAGGAGATATACTGGCAGTGGGTGTCACAGAGAAAGATCTAACAAGGGATTCAAAATCAAAATTTGAGAATCTGATCTTGAGCAAGATTGACTCTAAGTTGAATGGGTTGTTAACCGAGGCCCCTTCTGAAGAGGATTTCTCTGGTAAAGTTGGTCAATCGACTGTTCTTAGATTTAAAGGACTTGGATCAAAGAGGGTTGGTTTGATTGGTCTTGGACAGTCACCTTCCACTACTGCACTCTTCAAGGGTTTCAGCGAGGCTGTCGTCGCGGCTGTGAAGTCTGCTTAAGCTAGCAATGTGGCTATTGTTCTTGCATCTTCTGAAGGACTTTCTTCACAATTGAAGCTTACTACTGCATTTGCATTTGCATTTGGAGTTGTACTGGGATTATTTGAGGATCATAGATACATAAATTATTTTGATGGAAAGGTGTTGATACTTGACGAATCCAATTTCGATTCCGCCATTTCATCCTTCGATCACATCTTGGTTGATTTCTACGCTCCCTGGTGTGGCCACTGCAAGCGTCTCTCTCCCGATATCTTTAACATATTTTATCAAATGAAACACCTGAATAGTGCGAGTAAGGTGTTTGATCAAATGCCAAAGACGGATTGCAATTTCCTCTATATTCCTAGAGAAGCTATGATCACATTAAACACAAATCTGCAACATCTTGATATTGCTTTTGCATCAGTTTTACGCTCTCCTCCCGTGACAACTATGTTTCCTTCAATGGTTTATGTTTCGATGCAAAAACTAATTTTCCCGAATTCTCACAACCATGAATTTTACAGAACCTTAACCCAAGTGAAATTCTGGTACCAGATATGTGATGTTACGTGTGATGTCACAACAACACACTCTACAATGGACAATGTAAAACAATAGAAGAGACACAAAGAATTGTTCACCCAATTCAATTAAATAACTTACTCTGGGGGCTACCAAGCCAGGGATGAATTTCACTATTAGTAGTATTAATTTACAGACTCAACAACGTCCCAGTTGACATCTCCTAAACTTAATCACTACTTAATGAACCTTATACCTAAGAGACCACTTAGGTATGAGAACATTACTCAATCCCTAAATCACTTCAGTGATATAATTCAAAGATCACACACTTTGAAAAACACAACTTGATTCTGCTTCAGAGCTTTGATCAAGAACAACTCAAAACAACAACACCAATTCACACTAGAATGCTTTACAACACATACACGAAGACACAAACGACTCTCAATCTTTACCTCTCTTTCTTCGTTACTTTTTCTTCAGGATTGATGCGCTTTATATAGCTATTTGATTTAGTCTTGGACCTACTACAATATCTGACCTGATTTGTTATTTAAAACTGAATCTTCAAAATAGATTTTCTCTCAAAATCTTCTTAAATCTTCAGCCTTTAAACACTCCTACAAATCTGCATCAAATCTGTTTGCAACAGAAAATATCTTCTCCAAGATATTCGCATCCAATAACTCTAACAGCTCTCCCAAAATCCAGCTAATACGCTTAACCCTAAAAATATCTCAAACCTAATGTTTTAATGATCTGCATATCTGATGTCATGACATCACATGTGACATCAGACTTCAAAACTTTAACAACTTAAACACTTAACATTATCCAATGTTAAGACTCAATGGTAAGACATCACCCATGTGACATCAACATTGAACAACTTTGTTTTACCAAAATTCTAGCCAATCTAAGAACTAACAATCTCCCCCTTTGGCTAATTTTGGCTAAAACAATCTCTGCAACATCAGAGACTTCAGCAGCGGATAAAAGTTTTAATTTTAAAACAAACAGCTCCACTTCAAAATGCTGCACACCACCTATCAACAAAGGGCAAACTCCCCCTCAAAACCAGAACCAGCATAAACAGCTGTTCAACATGCACACTCCCCCTCACCATCTGCACTACACCAGAACTGAGATAGGTCACACTCTACACACAAAGGCTAGGCTAACTCTCCCCCTTTTTAGCCACAATTGGACGATCACCAAACACAATGTCCTGACATAATAAATGACACAGTCAAACACCAAGCTTTCCCAAAAAAAATAAGTTCCAACACCTTGACTGGTCAGGCGATACAAACAATGCTCCTTGTTTGCATTATAAAAACAAGCCTTCTTCCTTCTAGCAGCACCACATAGCAACCAAGAATGAGCCAGTCAAACTCCAAAGATGTAGCAAAGAACCTCAAGCAGAAGGAGAAGACTTCAGATCCACCTAAGAAGAGGAGCAAAACAATGACTGCAGCTAAAACTACTTCAGGAACCACAAAGACAAGCAGAACCTCAGAGACAACCATGAAACCCAGCAAGAAACTTCCTGTGCAACAACATGCTTCTGATGATGATTGGGGTGAAGACTGGAAAGCTTTTCTAGATGCAGGGGGTTGGGATAATCTGTAACTATTGATGTACTTCAAACATGTATGCCTCCAGCAGTTGAATAAAATCAATATCTAATAAAGAATACAACTGCTTAATACACTCTCTAGCACATTTAATCTTCATAAATGCAAATTCCCAATTTACTTCTCAAACTTTCGAATTGGTTTGCATCTAATGCTTTAGTGAAGATATCAGCTAATTGTTTATCGGTAGCTACATGCTCCAATGCAACAACTTTGTCCTCAACGAATTCTCTTATAAAATGATGCCTTATATCAATATGCTTAGTTCTGCTATATTGAATAGGATTCTTAGAGATATTGATAGCACTCAAATTATCACAGTACAATGTCATGACATCTTGCTTGACATTGTATTCTGTTAACATCTGCTTCATCCAAACAAGTTGAGAACAACTACTCCCTACTGCTATGTACTCAGCTTCAGCAGTAGAAAGAGACACACAGTTCTGCTTTTTACTAAACCATGATATCAGGTTATTCCCTAAGAAGAAGTACCCTCCTGAAGTACTTTTTCTATCATCCGCACTTCCTGCCCAATCAGCATCACAAAAACCACATATCTCAGTGCCTGATCCATGACTGTAAAGCATTCCATAGTTACTAGTCCCATTCACATATTTCAGAATCCTCTTCACTTGATTCAAGTGACTAACTTTAGGCTCAGCTTGATATCTGGCACAAACTCCATCAGGCCTTGGCACAAGATCCCATACTTCATTCCTCTTGAATTGCTCCAGCTCTTCATGCATTGTATTTATCCAAAACTCATCAGTCAATGCTTCCTTGACATTCTTTGGCTCAATTTTGGAGACAAAACATGAACTTGCTACAACTTCTCTTGACCTGGTCCTCACTCCAGAATTTGGATCACCTATAATAAGCTCCTTTGGGTGGTCCTTCTGCACTCTAATAGAAGGATCTTTATGAAGTTGCTCAGATTCAGGCTCAGCAGCAGCAACACTAGGAGTTGGACTTCTGTCTTCAGCTTCTGGTGCAACTTCACCAACTGATGTTCCAACATCATCTAGGACATCATCATCTTCCTACTTATCACAGTCATCAATCACCACATTGATGGACTCCATCATCACCTTGGTTCTAGAGTTGAAAACCCTATATGCTCTGCTGTTGGTAGAGTATCCCAAAAATATTCCTTCATCACTTTTGGAATCCAATTTTCTTCTCTGTTCTCTATCAGCCAGAATATAACATCTACTTCCAAAAACATGAAAGTATTTAACATTAGGTTTTCTTCCCTTCCATAGTTCATACAGAGTGGATGAAGTGCCTCTTCTCAGGGTAACCCTGTTGTGAATGTAGCAGGTAGTATTCATGGCTTCAGCCCAGAAATGATAGGAAAGTTTCTTGGCATGGATCATAGCTCTAGCAGACTCTTGGATAGTTCCGTTCTTCCTCTCAACTACTCCATTTTGCTGAGGAGTAATAGGAGATGAAAACTCATGACTTATACCTTCAGCAGAGCAAAATTCTACAAACTTGCTATTCTCAAACTCTCTTCCATGGTCACTCCTTATCCTGATAACATTACTCTCATTTTCTCTTTGGAGTCTTTGACAAAGGTCTTTAAAAACATCAAACACCTCTGATTTGTCTTTGATGAAGCTCACCCAGGTGTACCTTGAATAGTCATCCACAACTACATACGCATATTTCTTTCCACCCAGACTTTCAACTTGCATAGGTCCCATCAAGTCCATATGAAGTAGTTCCAAGACCTTGGAGGTGGTGTCATGTTGAAGCTTCGGATGAGACATCTTTGTCTGCTTCCCTTTTTGACAGTCTCCACAAACTTTTCCTTCCTCAATATTAAGTTTGGGAATTCCTCTGACTGCTTCTGAGGAGATGATTCTCTTCATTCCCTTTAGGTGAAGATGTCTCAACTTCTGATGCCAGATTTTGACATCATCTTCTTTAGCAAAAACACAAGTGGAAGAATTTGAGTTTTGTGTCACCCAAAGATAACAATTGACCTTAGACTTGACTCCCTTCATAATGACTTCTCCTTTATCATCTTTGACATTGCATTCAGACTTTGTAAAGTCTACTTTGAATCCTTGATCACAAAGTTGACTAATGCTAATCAAATTTGTTGTCAGTCCTTGAACAAGAAGAACATCATCCAGTCTGGGAGCACCAGCACAGTTCAGTTTACCAATCCCCTTGATCTCTCCTTTGACCCCATCACCAAATGTAACATGGCCTGAAGAATGAAGCTTCACATCTACCAACAGATTCTTAACTCCAGTCATGTGCCTTGAACACCCACTATCAAAGTACCAATCTTCTTTGGTAGAAACCCTTAAAGAAGTGTGAGCTATCAAGCTGGTAACCTTAACTTTAGGGACCCATTGCTTCTTAGGCTTGGTAACCTGCCTTCCTCTGTGCCAGTTCTGTCTGGGAACAACCTGATGAGCCTTCTGTGGATATCCATGTAGCTTATAACAATAAGCCTTAATGTGTCCAAAACATCCACAATGGTGACATCTCCAGTGCCTGTATTTCTTCTTGGATGGAGTTCTGTCATGATGTTTTAACATCACTGGTTTGGAGGTTATAACATCATTAGAACCTGCATCATTGGTAAATCCCAAACCACATTTGTCTGCAGCCATCTTCCCAATACTAAGAATGTTGTCTAGAGCATCAGTACCATTGTTCAACATTCTGTTAGTTTTGGTCATAGAGTCCAGTTTATAGTTAAGCATACTGACTTCAGATTCAAGTTCAGTCTTTTCAGCTTTTATCTGTACTATGGTTTTCTTCAGCTTTTCTCCTTCAAGACACACTTGTTCACTTCTTATGAAAATATCTTTATAAGTGACAGCAAGTTCATCATAAGTAACCTCATCATCACAAGAATCATCATCTGACTCATAAACCCCTACCATAGCTCTAACAAGTTTAGCTGAATTTTCTTCAGATTCACTCTCACTGTCAGACCAAGAAGCTGATAACCCTTTCTGCTTCTTTAGAAAAGTAGGACATTCCTTCTTGACATGTCCATACCCTTCACACTCATAGCATTGTATCCCTTTCCCATTACTGAACTTTTCTTCATCTTTAGACTTCTTCCCTTGTTCACCTGATCTGTTGATGTCAGAAGTAATGTTCTTGACATTGGGATTATAACTCCTATTTATCCTCTTCATAACTTTGTTGAACTGTTTTCCCAGCAAAGCAATAGCCTGAGACAGCTCCTCCTGAGATTCAACACCATTCCCTTTCTTCTCTTCTTGAGTATTGGATACCAAGGCTATACTCTTGGTCTTCTTTTCAGGTTCCTCCTCATTCAACCCTAACTCAAAAGTTTGAAGAGATCCAATAAGCTCATCAACCCTCATTTTGCTGATGTCTTGAGCTTCTTCAATTGCAGTCACCTTCATCTTATACCTCTTGGAAAGGGATCTAAGGATTTTCCTCACTAGCTTTTCTTCAGTCATCTTCTCTCCAAGAGCACTAGAGGCATTAGACAGCTCAAGAATACTCATATGAAAGTCATGAATAGTTTCATATTCCTTCATCTTTAGACTTTCAAACTTTGATGTCAGAAGTTAAAGTCTTGACATCTTAACCTTTGAAGTTCCTTCATGAGTAGTCTTCAAGATGTCCCAAGCTTCCTTAGCAACTTCACAGGTATTGATCAACCTGAATATGTTCTTATCAACTCCATTGAAAATAGCATTTAAAGCTTGGGAATTACCAAGGGCAAGCTCATCTTCTTCCTTGGTCCATTCTTCTTCAGGTTTCAGTTTTGAGTTGCCTTCTTTTTCTTTCCCAGCATCATCTTTCTCAACAACAACAGGTGCTTTCCATTCTTTTATGATAGCCTTCCAAGCCCTACTGTCCAAGGATTTCAAAAAGGTAATCATCCTTGGTTTCCAATAATCATAATTAGATCCATCCAAAATAAGGGGTCTATTCATAAATCCACCAACTTCCTTGTCCATCTTTACCAGAAAGTATCAGCCCTAGATCTCACCCAGATGCAGAGCAGGATGCCTGCTCTGATACCAATTGAAATTCTGGTACCAGATATGTGATGTTACGTGTGATGTCACAACAACACACTCTGCAATGGATAATGTAAAACAATAGAAGAGACACAAAGAATTGTTCACCCAGTTTAGTTAAACAACTTACTCTGGGGGCTACCAAGCCAGGGATGAATTTCACTATCAGTAGTATTAATTTACAGACTCAACAACCCAGTTGACATCTCCTAAACTTAATCACTACTTAATGAACCTTCTACCTAAGAGACCACTTAGGTATGAGAACACTACTCAATCCCTAAATCACTTCAGTGATATAATTCAAAGATCACACACTTTGAAAAACACAACTTGATTCTGCTTCACAACTTTGATCAAGAACAACTCAAAACTACAACACCAATTCACACTAGAATGGTTTACAACACATACACGAAGTCACAAACGACTCTCAGTCTTTAGCTCTCTTTCTTCGTTACTTTTTCTTCAGGATTGATGCGCTTTATATAGCTATTTGATTTGGTCTTGGACCTGCTACAATATCTGACCTGATTTGTTATTTAAAACTGAATCTTCAAAACAGATTTTCTCTCAAAATTTTCTTAAATCTTCAACCTTTAAACACTCCTACAAATCTGCATTAAATCTGTTTGCAATAGAAAATATCTTCTCCAAAATATTCGCATCCAATAACTCTAACAGCTCTCCCAAAATCCAACTAATACGCTTAACCCTAAAAACATCTCAAACCTGATGTTTTAATGATCTGCATATCTGATGTCATGACATCGCATGTGACATCAGACTTCAAAACTTTAACAACTTAAACACTTAACATTATCCAATGTTAAGACTCAATGTTAAAACATCACCCATGTGACATCAACATTGAACAACTTTGTTTTACCAAAATTCTAGCCAATCCAATAACTAACACCAAAAAATCGCAATTCTTTTCAACCTAGTAACCTCATTGAAGAAATATCGCACTGGTAATGAACTTTTTTCTGCTCTGGTTGCTACACTGTTACCAAGGAAGACGTCTACGAACACATTCTCGGTAATGCCGTCGACAACCTTCATTTTTCTTTTCGATCCTGGTGAAACTCATCGGGTGGCAACTTTGTTGCTTAAGTTCAGCAAGGAGATTGTTATGCAGTTTTTTTCGTTACGATGGTCTTTCATCATATTTCACAATATTGTTTCAGATGAGATTCTCCAACTAAAGTCCTCTGTTTGCATCACTCTGCTGTCTTCCCATGTGTGTCATGTAATGGAAATCAACAAGGATTGTGACTTGAACCAACTGCATCTTGCTAATTGTGCTCTTGCAAGTTCTTTTAATGAAAGTGTAGTGGAAATCATAACAACAGTGACAAAGTTAGCATTTCAGTGTGTCCATTGCCCCAAGGAACTCAGGCCAGCCATGAAACAAGTGTTACAGACTTTACAAGGCCTGCGTCAAAGTACAGTTATTCGGGAAATGGTTCTGAGAAATGATGTTGTTAGTATAAAGAGAATAGAAACGGCAAAGGTTGTTTTAATTGCGGGTGGCCTTGATACATTTGCAACTGAAACTAAGGGAATTGTTCTTATACATTCAGCTGCGGAGCTAGAGAATTATTCAAAACCAAATAAGGTTCATGATCAGATTCAGCTATATGGTAGTACTGTCAAAGATCTTGATGATTTTTGTTTGAAAGGACAACTTGTTACCTACATCATTCCCATAATTGAAGACGATGATCTTGGTCAAATTGTGATTGATTATGATGAGATTTGTGAAGCTTCCAAAAAACCTCAAGATTTGCTATTGGGAAGTCCTGAAGTTCCAGTTGTGACATTTGCTTTGGAGAATAAAAATGCAGATGTTCATCCCTTGAAATTTGAACTCTCCCTGTTTGAGACTCAGGTGTTGGTTAATACACCGGCTGGAATACAGGAGATTTCGTCTGGTTTACTAGGAAGGCACAACATTCTTGCTGGTGTGGCAGTTGGCATTACTGTTGGGACACCCTTGGAGGACATTGCGAAGACTGTGAGATTGAAGCAAGCAGGGGCCTCATTGATAACATAAGAGGTTCGAGCTGCGTTTGTGTTCTTCAAGTCGGGTGACGCTTCTGCAACTGTTTTCAGTTTGCAACCATCAAACAATCCAACTCAGTGGATTACTGAGCCAGCTCCGCAACCCCATCATGTTTACCGGCCTTTCTTTTCTGAAAGTAGTGGATGTTATGAAGAAAATTCAATACAGTGGGTTTCTATATTTTCATCCTGTCAGAAGTTGGATTCCAAGATATCATTTATGACTGATCACTGCTTATTGCAGTGGTATATGACCGAAAGAAATTTGCCTGGGGTGTCGTTCATTATAGTTGACGAGGCTCATGAAAGGAGCTTAAATCCGGATCTACTGCTGGCATTGATAAAGAATTTACTTTGTTGTGGGTTTGCTTCTAAGGAGAAATACATGTTTCGCCTTGTTAGCATGAAGATCAAGCTTGTCCTTGGAGATTCTGCTGCATTTTATATGAACTCGGACACTAACTTGTTTCGTGATAAGTCCGATTTTGAGTTCTTGGGGAACCAAACTGGACAGCCTTACACAGTTCAAATAAACGTCTATGCTCATGGAAAAGGTGATAGAGAATAGAGGGTGAACTTTTGTTTTGATCTTGCTGCGAATTTCCATACTTACGCAAATTTGTGGAACCATCACCATAATTTGTTTCACATTGAGGGAGTTCTAATAAGAGGGTACAATAACAATGAAGCAAAGGGGATACTGTACCTAAAGACGCAAGGGATGAGAGTATTTTCAATATTATGGGAAGCTGATAATTGGGCAACAAGAGGTGGATTAGAGAAAATAAATTGGAGTAAAACACCTTTCTATTCATATTACAAGGATTTTGACATTGAAGAATGTGCAATACCAGGACCAGCTTCATGTGTCAGTAACCCAAGAAACTAGTGGGAAGGGGTTGAATATCAATCTCTAAAGGCAATTGAAGCAAGAAGGTATAGGTGGGTTCGTATGAATCATATCATCTATGATTACTGTCAAGATAAATCAAGATATCCAATCACCCCACCAGACTGATACTTGTCTACAACCTTGAGGACAAGGTTGATCTTGAAGGGGTGAGTAATGATAGAGGAGAAAAATATAATTTAGAATCTATATTATTAGTTATTAATATTATTATTGGGGTATTGTTGTATTTGGGCTTTTGTTGCTTATTTGGGTTTTAGGCCTTTTTATCTCACCACCCACTATTGGTACTATATATGTATTGTCACTAAGAGATGAAGGATTATGAATGAAATGAAAAATTACTTTTATTCCTTTTATTTTATTTAGTCATTTTAGTGTTCTTCTCCTTTTATTGTAGAAACCCTAGTTTTAAGGTTGTAGCACCCAAAAATTTGCTCTCCTTACTTTATTACTAACTGGCTTATGTTTCATTTCATTTTTGCATTATCATGTGTGCATATCATTTGGCTTTGTGGTTATGGGATCAAGGCTCTCCGTTCAAGCATCGTCAGGTTGCAACAGACGTTTATTTCGTCACTCGACATATGCGCAGAGTATTTCTCCGAGTTACGTAATCAATGGGTCAACAAAGCTCTTATCAAACATAATTTTTCATGTCAAGAATCTCAGAGGAAGTTGAGGTTTTCAGCTGATTCAGAACAGTTTGAGCAGAAAATCAGTTTGCTGTGCAAATTTGCAAAATTCATAACTCTTGATCCGAAACTCGTTTTGGCTGGATATTCAATAGTTAGAACCGTCTTGGTATTCTCTACAACTTTTATGTTCGGCTCGGAATTCAATTCATCAAGGAAAGTGGTGGGAATTATTTGTTTCTGGAATTTCGGTTTTGTTGGATAATTGCGTTAGTGGTATTCAAAAAGGCTTAACTTCTGATTGGATCATCATTTCTGAGCTATTCCTATGCTAAAAAGTTCCATATTGAAATTATCTGCAACTTTTGTGTTTGGACCGAGGGCTGGTTCTTTGAGGAAGTTCTCTGAACACGCGAGTTTTCAGAGTCGATACATTGCAAAAAAACAGTGAAAAATAATGCTGAACCGGTGTATTTCGGACACTAAAAAATTCATAACTCTCAGCTTGTTTATCGGATTGATGCCGTTCCAGTACCTAAAATTCCATTTCGATGCCATCTTCGTGATGTAAGTTCAGTATGAGTCAGGTCCAAGCGGAAGAACCCCGAAAGTGCGAATTATTGGAAGAACTCTTTGGAACAATTCGCTGTCTGTCAGATATTGGAAAATTCATAACTCGGTCAATTTTTATCGGATTGTGTCTGTTCTCGAAGCTACGGTTCATAAATTTTGTGCTCTTTAAAATTGAAGACAAGCTCGAGTTCGAACGATGCTCCGAAGATCATCGTTTTGGTTTATTTCGCAAAACGGAAGTGCTGAACCGAAGAAAAAGGCAGAAAGTTGTTTCACGGGAAAATGCATATCTCACTCGTTTTTTGTCCGATCGCGCTCATCTTTTGACACGAGATCACTGACTCATAGATCTACAAATTTACTGACAAAGTCGAGTCGATATTATGCTCCAAAGAGGTTGAACTCGTCATGTTTTCGAGTAGCGGACACCAAATAAGCTGAAAAAACAACTCATTCAGTGACGTCTTGCAGCTTAAACATATCGATCGCTCTCGATTTTGATCGTATGACGTCTATTATTTTTGTGTTGCAACCGTGATTCAGAGGCGGACGATGTTGTGGAATGCTCAGAGTCGAAGTTTCTTGCCGAAGACGGTGTTATTTTCACTTAAGCCAAAATTCTACCTTTTGCCCTTCATTTTAGACTCCACTATATATTCAAAACTCTCTCATTTCCCATAATTTCACTCATTCTCACAAACACCAAAAACTCTCTCAAATTTTTCTCTCAACTCTCACAAGATAAAAAAACCAAAAACTCATACACTCATTGGAGAGGAGGCACGTTATTTTAAGGAGAATTCAAGTTTCAACCCTAATCCTTCATTCCTTCGAATCTCATCATCCACATGGGTTTTTCACAAAGTTCTTTCACATTCTGAGTCCTGGGGATCCATAGAATACAAAGCTCTCATCATTTGAAGCTAACAACAAGGGTACGGATTGCGTGATCTCAGGTTAGTGCATTTTTCATGATCTTAGAACTCAATTTTTTGGTGTGTATAATGATATATGATACTCACTGATGACTCTGATGTATTTTATTTTGAGATTGGACGTGTAATATTGTTGTATGATGAGTTTGAAAGTTTTTGATCCAACCTTGTTTCGTTCGATTTGGCTTATGTGCTGTTTGTTTGTGATTTTTAATTGCATATTTGTGATCCTCATTAAAATCTGGTCAGAATAGTGTACTTGTTGGCATTTTCTGGGAAATTTTTGGTTGCAGGTGGCCGGAAGGGACGACCGGAGTTAGGGCTCCGGCGTCTGGCTTGATCTCCGGTGGATCTAGGGTTCCAAGGTTGGAGATGAAATCTCAACCGTCCATGGCCTTAATCCAATGGTTCACAGCGAGCCACGTTTTTAAAATTTTGTCTTTATTTTGTGGTTTACATGCGTGCCATTCCATGATTATTATTATGCACCTTCAATCTGCACCACGCATCACATTTACTTTTATTTTTTATTTTCGCTGATGGGTTTTGGTGATTTGGGCTTGTTATCCACACCCCCTGTTGAGCCCAGTTTTGGATTCTAACGTGTTTGACTTGATGAATACACCCCTGGGTTCTTCCTTTCATATTTTATTTTATTTAATCAATTCATTTTCATTTTTAATTTTTAAAAATAGTTTCGTGCATTAAAAAATTACAAAAAAAATCATGAAGCATATTTAGGGTTTTATAAAATTTTTCCAAATTTTATTTTTTATTTTTATTTTATTCTTAGCATCTGAATTAATTATTTGGTTAATTTCTTTTGAATTTATTCCATACATGCATAGCCTAGCTTGCTGATTTTATTTCTCATGGTCTATAAAACATTTTGAGTCCAATATTTTTGCATTATTTTGCCAACACATTGAATTGCATTAAAACATTTTTCTCATATTTTTAAAGTAATTTCATATTGCATTTTAGTCCCTCTCTTTTTCATATTTAATCATGTTTCTTACTTGATCTATGCATGATTGTTTGAGTGACTTATCTTGTGAATTTTTGCATGAGTTTTTAACATGATGTTTACCCCTAGTTGAGATGTCTTGGGGATTAATTTGGTATTTGTTAAAGGTGTTTTACTAATTGTTTGATTGCTCTTTGTTTGAGGTCTTCTTTTATGCACATCTTTGATCATGTCTGATTACTTGTTTGAGAAGGCACTTGTGCCATTGTTTGGGATTGCTTCTTTGACTTCCTAAATCATGGTTGAATCATGATAGATCATGTTTGAATCATTATAGGTCATTTGATTGTAATTATAGGTCATTGGTGTGAGGTTGTTGCATGATTTGTGCACATGTTCAATGCTTGATTTACATGCCTCTTTTTGACTTATCTTCTCACTTCTTCTCATCTATGTTTATTCATGACTTATGTTTGGTTTATGTATGCCATGCCATATCATTCATTTTCATTTCATTTGATGTGTATTTCTGACATTGGAGCTTTGCATTCATGTCATATGTTATTCATGTTTCATCTTACATGCTTGAACATGTTTCCCTCATATGCTTCCTTCTTCTTCTATATGATGTTTGGATGCTTGGATATCTGTTTGCACGTCTCATGTGACACTTGTATAACATGTTTAGACACATGTTTAGGTCATCCACATTCTGACTTGGATATTATTTGAAGCATTCTTGCATGATCACCTTGCATATCCACTCATTCTTCTTCTACTCCTTCTTTGATGACTTTCCTGCATGTTTTGCCACTTGTTTGCGTTCTCTTTGCTTGATCTTGTTTGGTAAACATTGTGGGTCACCTCTAAGGTGTATATTCTGACTTGGATGAGTTTCATTTGGTTTGTAACCTTTTCTCTTTGGTTTGTGACTTGCTTGGTTTTCATTGGTCTTATTGTCACTTATGTCTGTTTTGTACTAACCTTTTATGCAGGGGATGAGGTAAGTTATTTGAGGGTGGATGGTTATCCATGCCCATTCTCATTCCTTCTTTCTCTCATCTTTTCTTTTCTTTAGGCTTAGGTTGTTGTCAAACCCCCCCTTAGGACCACCTTTGCATGATAACATTAGGACTAAATTCCATAGGATAGTCTCCCTCCAAACTTTCCCTTAGGGCCATCTTTGCATGATAACATTAGGATAGATTCCCCGTAGTCTTTTTCTTTTCTTTTGAGTCCCTCTTCTCATCTCATAACAATTTCTAAGATACTTAATAAGGTCAACTTGCCTTGCACACAAGCCTTAAACATAGGAAATGAAGATTGAGGGGTCCCCCTTCTCTCTTCTAGAGTGTTGAGCATACGTCCCATTGGGGACGACCATGCGACGCATTCGTTCCCCTGTCATAGACTTTGGTTCAAGTTGAGTTACGAACTAACTCAAGTCACTTCTGTCCTAAAAAATACAAACAAACCTTAAACCTTTTGTCCTTCGGGATTGTCAAACTAAAGGCTATTTTCAAAAAGGGCACGTTACTTTCCGTCTGAGTCGCAAACAGGCATCGACCCTAACTTCCGGACGCGAACTTAACGTCGCTCATAAAAAACACAAAAAGAACTTGGTCCGAACTACGTTGAATCTGAATTCCCCATTGCACAAAGGGGGTACGTAGGCCTAGGACGTCGACGTCCTAACGAGTCTGTCTTTGTCTCCCCCTCCCCCGTTTTAGTACAACCATAGATGATAGGATAACTCACCCTTAGAATAGACAACAAGCGTGGATCCCATCAAGTACGATGGACGCGTGGGGTGCTAGCACCTTCCCCTCGTGTAACTGACTCCCGAACCCAGGTTATGGTTCCGATGGCCATTCCTTTCCATCTTCCTCAGGTTTATGCGGTGTTCCCTTTCCCTCTCTTGGGATAAATTTACACGGCTGGCGACTCTGTTTTCTGCGTCACTTTCGCTTTTGTACCTGGATGAAAATCCTGGGAGTGACAGCTGGCGACTCTGCTGGGGATTCTGGTTGACCTATGCTGGTCCATCCCCTTTAGCGAGTCAATCCTAGCGTTTGCTTGTCTTTGTTCTCTTTGGGTGTTTTTGTTTTTGTTTGCGTTATTTGTTGTATTTTATTTTTACCACATTTCTGCATTGCATATTATTATCAACTGCTGCACTATTTTTCTGATTGGCGGGTTGGGAGTTCTGAGAGGTAAGCCCAATACCCAAGCTTGAGCATACACGTAGGATTAGCGTGGCAAGTAGTGTGACTCGTGTGGCATTTGGCCAGACGTAGTATACATGAAAACTCCACATCCAGACAAGGTTCTCCTTGGTAATGTTCTATCCTGCGCATTGGTGCAGATGATTGAATGTAACCTGGAAAACTGTCGACTCTGACGACCATTCCCGAGGACTCAGTAATGGCACTCCTCCCGGGACGTGATAATGGCAGACCAGAAATGGCAAACCCATTACACATGTCGATCCGAGGACCCAATGCTGGGGACTTGCTATAGGGTTTCCTGTTGGAAAAGAATCAGTGGAAGCACTCCTCGATTGGCGATAGTATTGTACCCCGAGGGATGAATGTACTATTGCTTCTCAACCTCAGTGCCGAAGCCGAGGACTTTCCATAGGATGTTTTCTTTTTGAGGGGAATCAGTTGAGGCCTCCTCGATTGGTGATGATGCCAAACCAGAAATAGTGAGCGTATCATCATTTCTCAACCTGAGAGCCCGTGATATTAAGGATCCTCAGCTTTCTAGTACCCACATGTGAGAGGGCAAGGTGTTTACAGGTTTGCAGGTAACCTTGACCTTCAACATACCCGGTTTTCTGATCAACAGATTTATCAGTGTGGTACTATGGTTATGTTGGTATTCAAGGTATTTGGGCCGATCCTTGAGATTATACAGTGGTTCAATGCAGCAGTTGTCCAATCTGTGTGGCATCCTTGATCCCATGTGTGCATCCTAACATGTTTGTTCATTTACAGGGTTGCATCCTAACTTTGATTCTGGTTTTTGAAGACTATTAAGGATGGGCGCTGAGAAGAGAAAGAACATCGTAGTGTACAAGTTCCCATCACTTTTTCTGGATACTGTTCACAAGATTGTGTCTATGGCAGAACCCGGGGTATTGACAAACTTTAGAGAGGAGTATGGAAGAATTCTGAATTTTTCTCGCAACATCACTGAATACGAGTATAGGGCTTTGCACACTCTGGTGCAATTCTATGACCCTCACCTACGTTGTTTTCTATTCACTGATTATCTTTTGGCTCCGACATTGGAGGAATTTGCTCTCATCCTGGATGTTTCTATTAAATAAGAGGCTCATTTCTATCCTTCTGAAGAACTTCCTGATTTAGAAAGGGTCTCCAAGGCTTTGCATTTGGATCCATCTTTGTTGAAAAATAATATTACCAGTAAGGGAGGGTGTAAAGGTTTTCATGTGAAATTTTTGATAGAACAGACTGCTGTTTATGCTAAGGCTAGATGTTGGTCAGTTTTCAACGCCATCTTGGCTATGTGTGTCTATGGAACAGTGTTGTTTCCAAACATGAAGGATTTTGTGGACATGCACGCTGTCCGGATATTTACCAAGAAGAATCCGGTACCTACTTTGCTTGGAGATCTGTATTATTCAGTGCATTATAAGAACGAGAAGAGGAGGGGAGGACCCCTTTATTGTTATGTGCCAGTTTTCTACAAATGGTTTGCTGGTCGTCTTCCCAAATCTGGGGCATTTGTAGATACTCAAGGGACTTTGGAGTGGTCCAAAAGATTGATGGGTTTGGGAGCAAATAATCTAATTTGGGTTAACCGTGACTTGTTGGGTCAAGATATCATGATTAGTTGTGGAGGTCTCCCAAATATGCCACTAATAGGAAGGAAAGGGGTAATTAACTACAACCTTATTCTCGCTATTAGGCAATTCGGGTATGCCTTGAAAGAGCCACCGAGAGACGGGGAGGTCCAAGAATCTTTATATCTGAGTGGGGAAATCCGTCCAGAACTGTTGAAAGAAGCTGCAAATACTTGGGGAGATCGTCATAAGAAAGGGAAGACTTCTTTTGGGAAGAGCAACAATAGAACATTTCCTGCATATGAAGATTGGATTCAGAGAAGGGTAGAGGAGGAGCTTTTGCCATTCTCCAAAGAACCACCATCTTACCCCTTGCTGATTGAGCCTCCTACCACAATTGAGATAGAGAAGTTTAACAAGTTGTAGGCTGAAAAGGAAAAGCTGCGAGAAGAAAACAGTGAGCTACAAAGAGAGATTTATCAGTTGAAGCATGAGTGGGGTGAAGCTGTTCATATCGCCAAGTTGAAGACAGAGCTTCTCGCTAAGACAGAACAGGAGCTAGCTGACAAGGTCGCAGCCAGACAAAGGATGAAGCAAGCTCTAGATGGTATCAGTAAGGTTCTCGAGTCTAAGAAGGAGGAATTGGACAAGGCTTTGTTAAAAATTCACAGGTTCAATGCTCACCTAGACACTGTAATGGCTGAGAATAAGCGAAAGGAAGACAATTATCTAGCTAAGATTGACCAATTGAAGTTGAAGCTCAAGAAGAAAGACGCTGAGATCCTATCAGGGGTATTCAAGAGACAAGCAGTCGAGGGTCGACTCAATGAAGCCATAGCCTCCATAGAGGAACTGAAGATCTAAGCTAAAGTGAAGAGACCTAGAAATGAAGGTCCTATCATGGATGGTGTTTCTGGAGAAGACGCTTGGGAGTTGCATTGCCGATACTTAGAAGGGATCATGCATAGGAGAGACGTTCTCATTCAAGAGCTAATTCAGAGACTGAAGCATCCTGACACCAAAAAGCTGTTCAAGGAAATTCAAGACTGGAGCAAAAAGCATGATGGATGGGGGGATTGATACTTGTGGACTTTGATGACATGCCGTAGTTTTCTATTTTCTTTCATTATTTGGACCACCGCCAGACTTGTTGGTTGGGATCTATGATTATTGTGTTCAGACTTGTTATCTTGGATTTGTGATTGTTGACATTTGGTTTTCCTCTGGTTTTCTTAATATATGAGCAGAAGTTCCGTTCTATCTTGTTGTTAAACTGGAATTAAGGGGTGGATCTCCTTGCGAATATACAAACATGTTCATTTGCATTTACATATTCATAATCATTTTGCATAACATGTGTTTATCTCTGGTGTTCTTACTTTATTCTCCTCCGTAGTACAGGATTGATCAGCCAGTTCATCGGTATTCTACTCAATCTGTGATAACCAGGATAGCCATGGAACAACTCCATGCAGAGATGCTTGAAATGAAGGTTCAGATGAGGCAATTTGGGCAAGACATGCTGGTCATGTCCCAGGAGCAGAAGATGCTGAGGGAGGAGGTCAATCAGATGAAGACTCAGATGGGTTTGGTTATGGAAATTTTGAAAATAGTGTTAAAGAAGGAAAACAGTCATGTGCTCGTTTCTGCGACAGAGATCCTTACTCCTTCTATCTCTTTGGGATTTGATCTAGATCGTGGACTGCCTCGTGAATCTCTTCCACAAGCTGAAGTTCCAGGACTTTCCCAACCGCAACCAGGTCGTGTCTCTCAAGATAAGCCTAAGAATAAAAAGTGTACACGAGACCGAAGCAGCCTGAAAGAGTTTTTCATCCACTCCCTATGCCATATTCTCAACTATTACAGCATCTCCTTCAGTCGCAACTGGTACAGAAAAGGACTTTGGCTCCTCTCACTAGTAATCCCCCACTAGGCTACAATGCAAGAGCCCATTGTGATTTCCATTCTGGAGCACCAGGGCATACTGTGGAGAAATGTAGGACCCTTCAACATGCTGTCCAGGATCTGATAGATTCGAGGAAAATTGAATTCACACCGAGCGGCGTAAGCATACAAGGTGGTCCCACTCTAGCTGTTGAAAAAGAAGTGGGTATCCCCGTTGCTTCTCCCAAAGCCACATCAGGTCAGGGGCATTTCTTGCAGTCCTTGGTATTAGAATCCCCACATCCGCAAATGCTGCCTACGCCTCGACCAAGTCTGAAGAGAAAAGTGCCTGAAAAGATTATGTGCTCGAATCGGGGTCAACAAGAGAACTGCTCTAGAAAGAGACAACAAAGATCACGAAGGCCTGAGAGAAGGTTTGATCCACTCCCTGTTCCTCATAGCCTTGTTCTTTCCCGTATACTCGAAAGTTCTTTGGTTCAACTAAAGGATGCCAAGCTCGTCCCCAACCCTATTCCTCCTGATTATGATCTGGATGCCAGATATGAATATCACTCAGACACACTGGGTCATTCAATTGAAAACTACAACGTGTTCAAGCACAAGGTCCAAGACCTGGTAGACTCGGAGATCATTGTATTCACTGAAGATGATATGTACATCAATGGAAGCCTCCTTTCTCAAATGAACACTCAGTCTGCAAGTACGTCAAGACAGAATTAAGCTTCCTCATCAATGGCAATCTTCAGCTTCTTTACTGCATTTTCATTTGTAGTTTTTCATTTCTTGTTAAAGCATCGTATGCATGTAAGACTTGTTTGTTTTTTTATGATGATATTAATGCAATGAGTATGTTTTTCTTGAAGTAATCCATTCGTGTTCACTCTTAAATGTTTATATGCACTACAACACCAACCTTTCTTGTCTAGAACTCTTGAGGGAGGATGACGAAATAAGAGTGCATATTTCTAATGGTGCGCTTTTGGATAAAACCCTGTTAAGGATGTACAGACATTGTTTCCAATTCACAAACACTGGAGATATAAGGGAGATAGACCCTCGTTAACCCCTTTGAGCCTTGAAGTAAGAGCTTCTTTCGTACGAAAAAACCCTCATACTTAACCCAGGGGCAGGGTAGGCGTCAGTTAGTTTGACCGAGCGTTCAAATTCCAAGGAGAGTGTGCATCCGAGGAACCATTACCTTCTATCCCACCGTCAAGAGGTCAAGAGATGTGAAACCACAATGGTTATCCATCAACAACCAAGGAGTGAGGCAGTCACAACCCTGTCAGGCAAGTAAGACAACCAGTGTCACACGCTTTGTTCAAAAAGAGGGAATAAAAAAAAAGCCCGCTAAGTCGAAACTTGAAAACAAGTGACTTAGGCAAAAGTTAGGGCATCCCGCTGGACTTAAAAATCGAAAAACTCAAAAGAGTCAGTCCAGGCAAAAATTAGGGATCAAAAAAGCAAAAGAAAGAAGAAGCGAAAAGCATTACAAAAGAAAATCCTCGATAAGAACAAATTCGCGTGATTACAGACACAAAAGATAAAAAGGGGTGACTGTCATTCCAAAACTCCCTTAGGTGCCAAACCATTAGTAGCATAGGTTCCTTAAAGATCATAAACCTTTTGAGAGATGAGCGTTTGGGTCAGATTAACTGAACATGGGACTGGAGAACATCACGAAGAGTGGGTGGGCACCGATAAATTTTGAGCCATAAATTCTTTTTCTGAAACCGTGAACCAAACCACGTTACAACCCTTAAAGGTCCTAATTGAAACAGGGTTTATTCCAAAAGCGTAGTTCAACAGGATAGCGTTCCTGACTCCTACGAGTTGTGCTAATAAGATTTGTTGGTATTGCATGTGCGCATTGTTTTGCCATTCAAAAATCAAGGTCGCATCCCAGCTAGTGATTCGTTCGCAAGGCTTGGCGACATATTTTCAATAAAACTTCAAGGTTAACATGAGTGTTGCACTAGAATTGTCATTCTCATAATAAACATTTTCTGCTTGCATGTGTTTGATATCAAAAGAGGCTTACACGATGAACGACAGTCGAGAAGCTCGATCACGCCAAGTTGAGGTGGTGAAAACTCTGAAGGACGATCATGTCAAGGGGTATGTGGCCAAGAGACTGTGCGCAACCTGGAGGTTCCCGATAAATGGTGATAAGATGCAGCTAATCTAGAGCAGTCACGCTGAAAACTCTCCCTAAAGCAGCCAAACAGGGGCAATCAGGTCGATTTGACAAATCTCTGTAAGATCAGTCAGGAGAAAATATTCCTTCAAGACTTGGGGCAGGCCATCTCCAGAGCGTGAGAAATTATCTACTCTTGAAAATGGTTAATTGAAAACACCTCTTCAAAGTTCAGAATACTGGGACAGAGTATTTTTGAGTCATTACAATTCCTTTCGAAGTAATGTACTTCATGGATTATGAAGTCTGGGGCAGTTATGTTAAGATCTGATAAATCTCTCCAAGAGTTTGGAGACCCTGGGGCAGTGCGAACGTCCGATCTTCTGTAAAATCCTCTTGAGATGATTTCTTCCATTAAACCTGGTGGTCTGGGGAAAGTGGAAAGTTCAAAGGGCCGTTTATGAACATAGAGACAGGTCAGGTCGAGTGGCAACAGGATCGTACTTCCCCAGTAGGGCTGCTCTCCCCAGCATTGAGATTGCACCTTTCCTCAGCAGAGCAGACCTTCCCCAGCAGGAGACTTGGGAAGTATTTTCTCTGGATCAAGACGTTATTTCCCCACAGAATCAGGGTGTTCACTTTCCCCATCCAGTCAGGAAGCGTGCTTTCACCGACGATGTCATATTCTAATCCCCAACAGGATGGGAGTAAAGTCATTCTCCCCATCAGCAGGCTAAGTTCAGCAGTATCCCCAAGCAGGATGGTATTATGGACTGTTTTCCCCAAGCAGGATGGTATTATGGGCTGGCATCCCCCAGCAGGTCCTAAGCCCATCTGTTATTGGCAATCCTCAGTAACAGACTTCTGGTTCCGTTATTGGTATTCATTCTCAACTCCCCCAGCAGAGGAGGAAACTCAGGTTCAATGTCACCTTCAGTAAAGGACATGTGTAATCCCCGGTAGAGTGTATATGCTTTTGGATTTCATCCCCGACAGAAGTTGTGGATCCAAAGAGTCGGTCAGTGTGATCCTTCTCAGCAGAGTTCCTGGATTCAGAGGACAATTTATTTTTGTCATCCCCAGCTGAATTGATTTTTTCTCTCCAGCATTTATTTTGCTGGAGGGACCCTTTGTGCATTGCATAAGCATTTGGTTGCATGGCATCCTCCTAAAGGCGTAGCATTTCCACTTCGTGTGGAGCATTACGGCAAAATTCAAACATAGGCATCCGAAGCATAAGCCAGATTTGGGTTTTCCTTCGTCGGGAAAAAAGCAGATTTCGGAGAGTATTATTCGACTTTACTTCACAAGTGTTGGGTTTAGTCATTCAAAGCACTATTTGACATTCCCTTGCAGAGTTGTTTACCAGGAGCGTTAATCCATGATTCCTTTTTACCCCTTCGTCCAAGTGGTCCTTTGGTTTATTCCGTCAGGCGCCCGTCCGTGTCCTTTCAGTACCCGTCTGTGTTTGAACTTTTGTTTCAATGCCCGTCCGTATTGACCTTTGATGCCCGTCCGTGTCCTTTCAGCACCCGTCCGTGTTTAAACCTTTTGTTTCAATGCCCGTCCGTATTGACCTTTGATGCCCGTCCGTGTCCTTTCAGCACCCGTCCATGTTTGAACCTTTTGTTTCAATGCCCGTCCGTATTGACTTTTGATACCCGTTCGTGTCCTTTTAGCACCCGTCCGTGTTTGAACCTTTTGTTTCAATGCCCGTCCGTATTGACCTTTGATGCCCGTCCGTGTCCTTTCAGCACCCGTCCGTGTTTGAACCTTTTGTTTCAATGCCCGTCCGTATTGACTTTTGATGCCCGTCCGTGTCCTTTCAGCACCCGCCTATGTTTGAACCTTTTGTTTCAATTCCCGTCTGTATTGACCTTTGATGCCCGTCCGTGTCCTTTCAGCACCCGTCCGTGTTTGAACCTTTTGTTTCAATGCCCGTCCGTATTGACCTTTTGATGACACCCGTCCGTGTTGCCTTCCATTCACCAGCGAGATTAACACCCAGTAGATTTATCCTTTCAGCACCCGTCTGTGTTTGTACTTTTGTTTCGATGCTCGTCCGTATTGGATCCTTTTACCTTTCCAGTACCCGTCCGTATTGAACCCTTTTCACACACGTCCGTGTACCTTTTCGATACCCGGCCGCATCTGATATCTTTGACTCCTTGACACCCGTCCGTGTTTATCCCCAGCATAGTTAACACCCGTTTGTGTTTATTTCATGACATTCCAATACATTATTCGTATTATCTTCCAACGCTCGTACATGTTGTGGCAAGTGCAGCATTTATTGCTTGTTCCCCAGTGGAGTCGTCCTTCCTTTGAGGATTGTAAATTTCAGGTTTCTTTTGGTATTCAATCTTCGTGAATCCTTTGAACGCATGACAACCGTCGCTATCATACCCTCAGGACTAAGTTGATTGAATAGGGGCAGCTGTAGCACCCCAAAATTTGCCCTCCTTACTTTATTACTAACTGGCTTATGTTTCATTTCATTTTTGCATTATCATGTGTTCATATCATTTGGCTTTGTGGTTATGGGATCAAGGCTCTCTGTTCAAGCATCATCAGGTTGCAACAGACGTTTATTTCGTCACTCGACATATGCGCAAAGTATTTCTCCGAGTTACGTAATCAACGGGTCAGCAAAGCTCTTATCAAACATAATTTTTCATGTCAAGAATCTCAGAGGAATTTGAAGTTTTCAGCCGATTCAGAACAGTTTGAGCAGAAAATCAGTTTGCTGTGCAAATTTGCAAAATTCATAACTCTTGATCTGGAACTCGTTTTGGCTGGATATTCAACAGTTAGAACCGTCTTGGTATTCTCTACAACTTTTATGTTTGGCTCAGAAGTCAATTCATCATGGAAAGTGGTGGGAATTATTTGTTTCTGGAATTTCGGTTTCGCTGGATAATTGCGTCAGTGGTATTCAAATGGGCTTAATTTCTGATTGGATCATCATTTCTGAGCTATTCCTATGCTAAAAAGTTCCATATTGAAATTATCTGCAACTTTTGTGTTTGGACCGAGGGCTGATTCTTTGAGGAAGTTCTCTGAACACGCGAGTTTTCAGAGTCGATATAGTGCAAAAAACAGTGAAAAATAGTGCTGAACCGGTGTATTTCGGACACTAAAAAATTCATAACTCTCAGCTTGTTTATCGGATTGATGCCATTCTAGTGCCTAAAATTCCGTTTTGATGCTATCTTCGTGGCATAAGTTCAGTATGAGTCAGGTCCAAGCGGAAGAACCCCGAAAGTGCAAATTATTGGAAGAATTCTTTGGAACAATTCGCTGTTTGTCAGATATTGGAAAATTCATAACTCGGTCAATTTTTATTGGATTGTGTCTGTTCTCGAAGCTACGGTTCACAAATTTTGTGCTCTTTAAAATTGAAGACAAGCTCGAGTTCGAACGATGCTCCGAAGATCATCGTTTTGGTTTATTTCGCAAAACGGAAGTGCTGAACCGAAGAAAAAGGCTGAAAGTTGTTTCACGGGAAAATGCATATCTCGCTCGTTTTTTGTCCGACCGCGCTCATATTTTGACACGAGGTCACTGACTCATAGATCTACAATTTTACTGACAAAGTCGAGTCGAGATTATGCTCCGAAGAGGTTGACCTCGTCACGTTTTCGAGTAGCGGACACTAAATAAGCTGAAAAAACAACTTATTCAGTGACGTCTTGCAGCTTAAACATATCGATCGCACTCGATTTTGATCGTATGATGTCTGTTCTTTTTGCATTGCCACAGTGATTCAGAGGCGGACGATGTTGTGGAAGGCTCAGAGTCGAAGTTTCTTGCCGAAGACGATCTTATTTTCACTTAAGCCAAAATTCTACCTTTTGCCCTTCATTTTAGACTCCGCTATATATTCAAAACTCTCTCTCATTTCCCATAATTTCACTCATTCTCACAAACACCAAAAACTCTCTCAAATTTTTCTCTCAACTCTCACAAGATCAAAAAACCAAAAGCTCATACACTCATTGGAGAGGAGGCACGCTATTTTGAGGAGAATTCAAGTTTCAACCCTAATCCTTCATTCCTTCGAATCTCATCATCCACAAGGGTTTTTCACAAAGTTCTTTCACATTCTGAGTCCTAGGGATCCATAGAATACAAAGCTCTCATCATTTGAAGCTAACAACAAGGGTACGGATTGCGTGATCTCAGGTTAGTGCATTTTTCATGATCTTAGAACTAAATTTTTTGGTGTGTATAATGATATATGATATTGACTGATGATTCTGATGTATTTTATTTTGAGATTGGACGTGTAATATGGTTGTATGATGAGTTTGAAAGTTTTTGATCCAATCTTGTTTCGTTCGATTTGGCTTATGTGCTGTTTGTTTGTGATTTTTAATTGCATATTTGTGATCCTCATTAAAATCTGGTCAGAATAGTGTACTTGTTGGCATTTTCTGGGAAATTTTTTGTTGCAGGTGGCCGGAAGGGACGACCGGAGTTAGGGCTCCGGCGTCTGGCTTGATCTCCGGTGGATCTAGGGTTCCAAGGTTGGAGATGAAATCTCAACCGTCCATGGCCTTAATCCAATGGTTCACAGCGAGCCACGTTTTTAAAATTTTGTCTTTATTTTGTGGTTTACATGCGTGCCATTCCATGATTATTATTATGCACCTTCAATCTGCACCACGCATCACATTTACTTTTATTTTTTATTTTCACTGATGGGTTTTGATGATTTGGGCTTGTTATCCACACCCCCTGTTGAGCCCAGTTTTGGATTCTAACGTGTTTGGCTTGCTGAATACATCCCTGGGTTCTTCCTTTCATATTTTATTTTATTTAATCAATTCATTTTCATTTTTAATTTTTAAAAATAGTTTCGTGCATTAAAAAATTACAAAAAAAAATCATGAAGCATATTTAGGGTTTTCTAAAATTTTCCCAAATTTTATTTTTTTATTTTTATTTTATTCTTAGCATCTGAATTAATTATTTGGTTAATTTCTTTTGAATTTATTCCATACATGCATACCCTAGCTTGCTGATTTTATTTCTCATGGTCTATGAACATTTTAAGTCCATTCTTTTTGAATTATTTCGCCAACACATTGAGTTGAATTAAAAAAAATTTCTCATATTTTTAAAGTAATTTCATATTGCATTTTAGTCCCTCTCTTTTGCATATTTAATCATGTTTCTTACTTGATCTTTGCATGATTGTTTGAGTGACTTATCTTGTGAATTTTTGCATAAGTTTTTAACATGATGTTTACCCCTGGTTGAGGTGTATTGGGGATTAATTTGGTATTTATTAAAGGTGTTTTTCTAATTGTTTGATTGCTCTTTGTTTGAGGTCTTCTTTTATGCACATCTTTGATCATGTCTGATTACTTGTTTGAGAAGGCACTTGTGCCATTGTTTGGGATTGCTTCTTTGACTTCCTAAATCATGTTTGAATCATTATAGATCATGTTTGAATCATTATAGGTCATTTGATTATAATTATAGGTCATTGGTGTGAGGTTGTTGCGTGTTTTGTGCACATGTTCAATGCTTGATTTACATGCCTCTTTTTGACTTATCTTCTCACTTCTTCTCTTCTATGTTTATTCATGACTTATGTTTGGTTTATGGATGCCATGCCATATCATTCATTTGCATTTCATTTGATGTGTGTTTCTGACTTTGGAGCTTTGCATTCATGTCATATGTTATTCATGTTTCATCTTACATGCTTGAACATGTTTCCCTCATATGCTTCCTTCTTCTTCTATTTGATGTTTGGATGCTTGGATATCTGTTTGTACGTCTCATGTGACACTTGTATAACATTTTTAGACACATGTTTAGGTCATCCACATTCTGAATTGGATATTATTCGAAGCATTCTTGCATGATCACCTTGCATATCCACTCATTCTTCTTCTACTCCTTCTTTGATGACTTTCCTGCATGTTTTGCCACTTGTTTGCGTTCTCTTTGCTTGATCTTATTTGGTAAACATTGTGGGTCAGCTCTAAGGTGTATATTCTGACTTGGATGAGTTTCATTTGGTTTGTAACCTTTTCTCTTTGGTTTGTGACTTGCTTGGTTTTCATTGGTCTTAATGTCACTTATGTCTGTTTTGTACTAACCTTTTATGCAGGGGCTGAGGTAAGTTATTTGAGGGTGGATGGTTATCCATGCCCATTCTCATTCCTTCTTTCTCTCGTCTTTTCTTTTCTTTAGGCTTAGGTTGTTGTCAAACCTCCCCTTAGGACCACCTTTGCATGATAACATTAATACTAAATTCCATAGGATAATCTCCCTTCAAACTTCCCCTTAGGGCCATCTTTGCATGATAACATTAGGATAGATTCCCCGTAGTCTTTTTCTTTTCTTTTGAGTCCCTCTTCTCATCTCATAACAATTTCTAAGATACTTAATAAGGTCAACTTGCCTTGCACACAAGCCTTAAACATAGGAAATGAAGATTGAGGGGTCCCCCTTCTCTCTTCTAGAGTGTTGAGCATACGTCCCATTGGGGACGACCATGCGACGCATTCGTTCCCGTGTCATAGACTTTGGTTCAAGTTGAGTTACGAACTAACTCAAGTCACTTCTGTCCTAAAAAATTCAAACAAACCTTAAACCTTTTGTCCTTCGGGATTGTCAAACTAAAGGCTATTTTCAAAAAGGGCACGTTACTTTCCGTCTGAGTCGCAAACAGGCATCGACCCTAACTTCCGGACGCGAACTTAACGTCGCTCATAAAAATCACAAAAAGAACTTGGTCTGAACTACGTTGACTCTGAATTCCCCATTGCGCAAAGGGGGTACGTAGGCCTAGGACGTCGACGTCCTACCGAGTCTGTCTTTGTCTCCCCCTCCCCCGTTTTAGTACAGCCATAGATGATAGGATAACTCACCCTTAGAATAGACAACAAGTGTGGATCCCATCGAGTACGATGGACACGTGGGGTGCTAGCACCTTCCCCTCGCGTAACCGACTCCCGAACCCAGATTATGGTTGCGATGGCCATTCCTTTCCCTCTTCCTCAGGTTTATGCGGTGTTCCCTTTCCCTCTCTTGGGATAAATTTACACGGCTGGCGACTCTGTTTTCCGCGCCACTTTCGCGTTTGTACCTGGATGAAAATCCTGGGAGTGACAAAGGCTTTGATAGGAAAATCTTCCTATCAATCACTTAGTCCATAACTTATTTTCATAAATATTTAAGTATCATAAGATCATCATCAAACGTATCTTTTTATATATTTATGGACATAAAAAATAAAGTTAATTAATTTCATCAAATAAATGAATAAAACTAAAAAGTAAACTATATTACTCAATCAGTTAACATTTAAATTTATAATACACTAATAGATAAGTTCCGATATCCATACTCCAATTTTTTTTATGGGCCCTCAATCATGATATTCTAAAATTTTGTGAAATTATGTGCTTGCAAGTATAATTAATCAGAAAGTGATCAAAGTTCATAAACAAGAAAAATATAGTTTGTCCTAACAATTTCATAGTTTTGATGATGACAACACCTGAAGCAGTTGAAGTATTTTTTTTATGAAAATACCTGTGAATGTGAGAAAAATATACAAGAGGAAATGGGGTTGAATTGTGTTCATCGTGTTTGCTTTGCTTCTGAACAGAGTTTAGATTCTAAACCATGCTCAGATTCTGATTATAAGTTGCAGCAGAATAATAACAGAAACACATAAATAACAACAGAACACACAAAGATTTATCCTGGTTTCTCCCAAACTGAGAGTAGTCCAATCCCCTTGCAGCAAAAGAGATTTTTCACTATAATCAAATCATGATTACAATTGCTTCAAGCATAAGACTTTTCTGCTCAGACCCTCAGCCCGAGATTTCTTGCTTAAATCCCCCAGGTTCAAGACTTCCTGTTTAAATCCCAAAGATTCAAGACTTCCTGTTTAGACCCTCAGCCCAAGACTTCCTACTTAAACCATTCAGGTTCAAGACTTCCTGCTTAAATCCCACAGATTCAAGACTTCATACTTAGATTCCACGAATCCAAGACTTCCTTGCTTAAACCCCTCAGGTTCAAGACTTCTGCTCAAATCCCACGGATTCAAGACCTCTTGCTTAGATTCCTCAAATCCAAGACTTCTACTTCGACCTTCAGTCCAACACTTTTCCTGCTTAATCAAAAACTGATCAAGACTTCAATGCTCAAGCACATAGCAAAAGACTTACTTGACTCAAGCTCACAACAAGAGACTTTGGTACTCAAGCACATAGCAATAAACTTTCTTTCTAAACTACTAAACACAATTTGTTTAGAAGAATAAACAACAAGGTGTACTTGATACAATCAAAGGTACATGGAAATAACCATAACAAAGATAATTGGAATTCAATGTTTAAGAAATCTTAAGTCCTTGTATAATTTACAACAAATAACAGAATTTATGCATCCTCGATTGTGTTGCCATTGTTGATCTTGTTAGATCTTCCATTCTAATAGAAGCGTGAAACGCTTCATTCTTCTTGAATCTCTTTCTTTATTTTTCTTGTTGTTAATTCCATATTGAATCTTTGGCTACTTATATAACAGTTGCAGAATGATAGCCCTTGAAAGAGATAACTTGTACAACTGTCTTTGTTACTCCATAGTACAAGAGACGTTGAAGATAGATACACTAAAAGATCTTTATCCATTTTGTAAATCTTTTAACCAATGCATATTCCTTGTGATATTGTATTATAGATCCGTTGAGAATGGATATCTGTAAAGCATGTCAACTATTCTTGAGCCATGTGAACACAGACTCTAGTTGACAAACCAATTTGACATTGTAGCTTTCTTTCTACAGTACGGGTAACTTAGCTTTGTCACTGGTTCTGAATGATCACCAGAAGTTGATACATTCATAAAGTGTAGAGATAATATATTGATCTATTAATGCTGATACCATCAGCTTCAGAGTCTACGCCAACCTATATTATTAGACTTCACTTAAAGAACGGTCTATAGTTCTGAACACCCAGAAGCCAATAACTCAGCTTTTCTCAAATGCATCCTTTTATCAGATTTTGAATAGATTCTTCTAAAGTTTTGGAACCTACATACATAGAACACATATTAGATAACACCATTGTTCTTTCAATACTTTTGTTACCATCAAAACCTTAAGGAATACTTGTCATTAACAAATCTTGTTCTAACAATCTCCACATTTTTGATGATGACAAACATAAATATTTAAGAATAATGTTCGGCTATTTGAATGTACTTGGCAACACCAGAGTCTGAGGTTTGTAATCTCCCCTTAAGTTCTATATTTAAGAAAACTAAAATATATCTCCTAGGTAAAACGAATAACTAAAATTACAGAAATTTTAAATAATAAAAAATGAAAAATAATTAAAATCAGAACGGGTTCAAATTCTCATTAAATACTTCTATATCTTTCTCCCCATTTTATCACATCAAAAAGAAAAAAAAAAGAAAATGAAAAGAAATACTTTCATAAATGCAAAGCAGGCCATCATTACTTGATCAGTTCCCAAGGAAGATAAAATGATTCAAGTAACATAGAGCATTAAAAGCATGTACAGTGCATCCTTAATAATTATTGGTCGTAACACTTCCAAGATCAAGAAAAGGATTTTTATTCCATCGTTTGGGTTACCCAGACTCTACTATAAAAGCAACCAAAGCATACGTGGTTTTCATCAAAATCCTTCAGAGCAACATTGAAGAAACATCTGAGAGTGCCAACATCTCTGCCATAACAGAGATTTTAGAGGATGCTACGAGTCTGGAGATGTAAAATCTATAAAAATTAACAGGTTCTGAAGCTTCTGAAGCTGGTTCTTTGTACAAAATACTAAAACCTTCTGAGGCAGGTTCATCATCAGTTGTAATGAAACCTTCTGAAGCAAGTTCATCAACAACTGCTCTGAGGCCTAAGAAGAAATCAATGAAGAAGAAGAAGAAGATGTCTAGAGATAGGATGGCGTTTCAGATTGTTATCTCTGACTGTGAAGATGAAGATGAGCAAGACTACACATGGGAAAATCATATGAGTCTTAAGGATTTAGAAGAATTAGATTAATGTAATCTTAATGCCTTCATTTTATTTTGTAATCTCCCTTTTCTGATCAATGAAAATTATTTTGTCCAATATTAGTTTGCAGTACATTAATTTTACTTTCTTTTGATTTTTTGACATATGCAAGAACGAAGTAAGAAGGAAAAAAACAATAGATAGTAAATAGTTGTTAAATAACATTTACAGTTGTTCAAGAGAATCTTTATTAGGGGATACTCGACATCACTTCCCAAGAATCAAAAGTTAAAATATTGATTAGACTAATCAATATTAAAACAATAAAGACTCAAGGTAACCGATGAATAGGATCTTTAAAACATTTAGCAGACTACCTCTCTAAATCACTTAATCTTTAGAACATAAAGATGTATAAGCAGAAACAAAAGACAGTGTTGCTAAGAGCAGTAACTCAAGCAAACGAGAAGAAAGTAGCAATTGAAGAGTCTTCAAGCAAGCAGATTTCTTCAGAGGCACAATCAACAACAACATCCTTTGTTGAGACACATAGAAGGAGAAGAACTTCTAAGTCACAACGCTGAAATCTCCAGAGGAAGGAGGTTGTTGAGTTTGCAAAGGAAGATCGGGAGGATTATTTGAATAGTCTAGATATGTCAGATGAGCCTAGGGAGTTCCTTAGAACAGATCCAAATGTCTATAAAGTCTTTGATAAAAAATGTAATCACTTCCAATCTTTCAATGAGAATGTCGTTATTTTTAGAGTTTTAATCCTAATTTTTATTCTCTGAACAATATAAGAAATGCACATAACAGTTTAAACCACACAAGAACATAAACATTTTTTATTGAACCAAAAAGATTGTTCAATAAAAGGTGATAACAGTTTCAAAGCATATAATTGTAGATGGCCAACTTTAGAACCTCTCATAGACAACTTCAACCTTATCTCTTCGAATTTTAGAAGAATCATCCTCTGATGTTATGAAAACTCCTTGTTGGATTAATAGTTCAGGAAGAACTCGTCTATAAGGAATGAAGAAAGTATTTCCCTTGTGAAAGGATGAAAGAGTCCTTTTCAGATGGTCAAACATAACTTGAGGAAGATCAATCTCCATGTCTGAATTGAGAAGAAGTAGAAAATCTTTTTCAATAGAATCCGTAAGGTCTAGATCCTTATCCTTAGGTAGCAAGTTTGAGTACACAATCTGGTTCCAAACAATTGGATCAGGAAAAAGATTTGATACCTGAGAAAGGTTTAATGGATCTACAAAGTACGCCAAGTAGGAAGATAGCATTCCCAAAAAAGAGTACCTGGAATTTCTCCAATTTCCTTACACTTAATCACATTAGCAATTGACTTAGAGGTTATTGTTATAGAAACACCAGAAACGTTGGAAAGGATAGCATACTCAGAATTTAGCTCTACCATGGATGCATTAAACCAAAATTTTTTGACAAGATTTGGATAAGTGAAACCATAGAGCATCTCAAAGTATCCATTCCATCCTTGTTCAGAAACAGTCTTCTAGAAGTTAAAACCTTGCTTAAACAGCTCTTCAAAATCAAAAAAACTTTTCATTGATGACAACTATTTGATTCGGTGAAGAATTGACTAGAAAATTAATCTTAGGTTTGGTTTAATCGACACACAAAAGAAAAAAAATATAAATAAAAGATCTTAAACAAGATTTTGACCACAGAGAAATAAGAATATTTCCAAAAGGGCAAAAAAGGTGACAAGAAATGATGTTTCACAAAGACAAGGTATAAAGACCATAAATGTATAAAATAAGAAAACATCATTACCCAAAGGTTCTTACTCAGCAAACTTTTGAACACACTAGATGATTTTCAACTTTATGGAATTTAAGTAAGACAAGGATTAAAAAAAATTCTTTTACTTAAACCGCTTATCAGAAGTAAAGTTTCCTTTTCTGAATCTCAGAGACTGACAATTTTTAGAAGCTATCTGTCATCAGAGTCTAGTAGGATTAGAATTTGAGTAATACATTTATTGTTAGTCATCAATATTTGATATTCCATTCAGAGTTAAGCATTTCCTCTTTAAAACTGGAGATTATTTTTTCAAATAAATGTGCTTAATTCATGAATGTTGAGTTGGTTTCTCTGACTACTGACTGGAAGCAGTATTATCACAAAAGGTGAGAATATGTTTCCATAAATATGATCATCTTCTAGTTAATGACTTACTTTTTATAGTCAAGTACAACATGTAGGTGTGAAAAGTACAGAAGAAGGGGGGTTGAATTATGTTTTCCATGTTCTTTAATTTAACTTCGTATTCAGAGTTCCAGAATCAGAACTGGTGGTCAGATTTTGTTTTAATTCATTGGAAGCGGATATAACAGAAGTAAACAAATTACAACAGAAGACAAAAAATATTTATCTTGGTTCCTCCCCTAATTGAGAGTACTCTAGTCCCCTTGCCTCACAAGAGATTTTTATTATAACCACTTCATGATTACAATCGCTTATACTTCTGTATAAGTCTTTTACACTTGCTCAGACCAACTGTATGAGACTTTCTTGCTTAGAGCACATGTCTAAGACTTCTACTCACATCCTCTGACCGAGCCACCTGCTCTTCTGGTCATCCAGACTGAGACTTCCATGCTCACATCCTCTGACCGAGCCACCTGCTCTTTTGGCCATCCAGACTGAGACTTCCTTGCTCAAGTAGCATTTGAGACTTCCTGCTCACGCACCTCAGAGAAAGACTTTCCCTTTGTTCAATCAGCCTAGTTGAATAAGACGTTCACAACTCAAGCACTTAAGTAATAAGACTTATGTGGATTAAGCATCTAGGATCAAGACTTCTGCTCAATCAGCCTTGCTGATTAAGACTCTTACAACTCAAGCACATAGCAGGAGACTTACATAGCTCAAGCATCTTGGCTTAAGACTTGTTGCTTGAATCCTAATTAGACAAGACTTTTGCTCAAGCACATAGCAAGATACTCTGATCTAAACTGCTGAATAGGCCCAGTGGGATAGAGAACAAGGTGTACATGGTACAAGTATCAGAGGTACAAGAAATCGCCATAACAAAAACTTAAAGAACTTAAGATTTCTAAGATATACAATGTTTAAGAAATCTTAAGGCTTTTACATTTACAACCTACAAAAAGAAAATATGCATATTACAATAGAGCTGATAATTGCTTGATCTTGCTACTCCTTTGTCTGGAGAATCCTTGTTCTTATTTTTAGTAAGAACCTTCAGCCATATTTATAGCCTTTACAAAAAACTAGTCGTTGAGAAAGAACTTGATCAAATGTTTTTGTCTTTTCCCCATAGTATAAGAGACATTAAAGATGGATGAACAACAGATTCTAAATCCAGTGTGTTACACGTTTAAACTTTGAGTCTTCAAGAGGTTCTCGTACTGATACAGCCATTAGAAGTAGTCATCCATAAAGCATGTCAACTTTTCTTGAGCCTTGTAATATGTAGACTCTAATTAACAAACTGATAAGACAGTACAATTTGCTTTCTACATTACGGATGACTTTCAGCTTTATCACCAACTCTAAGTGGTACCAGATTCTGATATACACTTGCCAAGTGTAGCGACTCGTCTAAATACCGGACCTTCAGCACCAGAGTCTCCGCCAAGCCACACCAACAAACGTTCTTCAGATTCTGCCACCAGAAGCTAGCAATGAAGCAACTCCCAAGTGTGTCTAAGTAAATAGATTCTCATTATTTATGTACAAGAACGAGAACCTACATAAATAAATCACACATCAAATAAACCATTATTCTTTCAATACTTTTGTTATAACCAAAACTAAAAGAGAATATGTCATGAACAAACTGTGTTCTAACAATTTCCCCCTTTTTGATGATGAAAAACACAAGTATTTAAAGGACAATGTTGGGCATTTAATTTTCTATGCAACATCAGGGTATGAGGTTTGTAAGCTCCCCCTGAGTCTGATAGTCCAAAGCTGAGTTCTATTGACTCTAACACTAAGAACTACATTTTAATAAAAAATAAATTTGTCTTCTTAGTAACATCAGGGTCTGAGGTTTGTAAGCTCCCCTTGAGTCAAACAGTTCCAAGGTTGAGGTTTGTAAGCTCCCCCTCAGTTCCATATTTAAGAAAACCAAAATAACAATATCTTAAATTTCTTTGGCAACATCAGAATGCAAGGTTTGTAAGCTCCTTCTGAGTCTGATAGGCAAAGTCTGAGGTTTGTAAGCTCTTACTCAGCACTATGTACAAGAAAGTTAAAATATGTTTCCCTTTTAACTTCCTTTGGAAACACCAGAATACGAGGTTTGTAAGCTCCTTCTGATTTTGATAGACTAAGTCTGAGGTTTGTAAACTCTTACTTAGTTCTATGCACAAGGAAGTTAAAATATGCCATGGGCTAGGTAACCAAAACAGAAATTAAATAACAAGAAAATAAATGACCAATATGTACAACTGAATGGGTACTCAATGGGTTTAGTTTCCACTTAAATACTTACTATTATTTCTTTCCCTTTTGTCACATCAAACAGAAAGAATTAAAAGAAGGAAAAAGAAGAAAAGAAGGAAAGGAAAATAATTTCCACTAATTAATGCAATTCAGATCATCATTACTATAGCAATTTCCAAGAATTAGAAAGCAACTAAGTAATAAGGATTATTAAGGAATGTTAAGTGTACGCTTTAAAATCCTAGTGGTCGTTTGTTATTTCAAGAATTAAGAAGGATTAATTTCAGACTTTTGGTATACATAGAAGCCATTATAAA
Source organism: Lathyrus tuberosus (assembly GCA_022829125.1). NCBI lineage: Eukaryota > Viridiplantae > Streptophyta > Magnoliopsida > Fabales > Fabaceae > Lathyrus > Lathyrus tuberosus. The sequence continues at coordinate 13,166,835 of JALAZF010000024.1, read as the reverse complement.
ATCATCCAACTTCTAGATCATTTTCATAAACATCTTCCTAGAGATATGAATTCATCAATTGAGAGTCATAACAAATCTGTCATAAAAGATGTTTCAGAGATCTCTTCAAGCTTAGAAGTTTAACCTCCTCAGAGGCGAGCTGCATCTGAATCATCTGCGACATAGCCCTTGCCCTTATCGATACTTGCTTCTGACGAGGCAACATCAACAGTTCCTGAACAACCTTCAAAAGAAGGTTCTTCAGTACCTTCTCTGAGGCCAAAGAGAAGAAGTATGAAAAGGTCAAAGAGAATAAAGGTCAAGAAGCGGTTTTACCGACCGCTCTCGGTCATAGATGAGGAATAAAAAATTGAGACGAAGAAGTGGATTATGCCAATAGTGGATACCAATTGGCATGAGATGCTCTAGATAGGGATCTTTACTAGAGACATCATGTCCCCTTTTATTTAAAATATTTTTTGTAATCCTTTTGCTTAATATAAATGAAATAGCCATTGTGACCAAGATTTCTTCTGCATGCAAGAACATTCTAGTAACTTTCCTTAAGAATTTCTGAAGGAGCATTGGCAAAGTGAAACTGACAATAGAAACATCAGTAAAACTAATCAAACATTAACTCATAGCTCTTCAGAGAATCTTAAATAGGTTAGACTGCTAGATAACATTTCCAATAGTTATTATTATAGTACTGATAAGATTTAACCAATACTTAAATAATTTTAAACTCAAGACCATGTAAATATCACGTCTATAAAAAGGACTCAAGTAAGCTTTCTTCCATCATTACTTAATCCCTAAAACACTAAGTTGTACAAGAAAAAGCAAATCTGGGTTCTGAAGAGAGATTTCAGGAAGGTAGCATTACTAAATGCATCAACTTAAGCAAACCAAGGAAAAGCAGCAGCTGAAGGATCTGCAAGTAAGCAGACAACTTCAGAAGTGCTATCCTCAATAGCATCTTTTGTGAAAACAACCAGAAGAAGATCTTCAGGGTCTAGACGCAGACACTAGCTGAAAAAATAGACTATGGAGTTTACTAAGGAAAAATGGAAAGATTACTTAGATAGTCTGGACATGTAAGATGATCCTAGGTAGATCCTTAGGGACAATCCAACATACCAGAATCATCCAATTGTCTTGTAATAGCTTCCTTTCCATTAATGAAATAAGTTACAAACATTGAGTACTTTTACCTATTTATTTTAGATTCTCATGAACAACATAGAATAAATATTCAATAGTTTAAAACTGAACACAAGCATGAACAAACTCTGAATTTATTAATAAGAAGCATAATACAGAGATTTCAATAGAATACAAAGCATAACTATGCAGAAATCTAACATCAGAATCTTTCATAGATAGCTTCAAACTTGTCTCTCAAAATCTTAGAAGAACTAGCCTCAGAACTTATGTTAACCCCCTGCTGAACAAGTCTCTTAGAAATAACTCGCCCATAAGGAATGGAGAAGGTATTTCCCTTTTGAAAAGAAGAAAGAGACCTTTTCAGATGGTCAAACATAACTCGAGGAAGATCAATCTTCGAATCTAAATTAAGAAGTAGAAGCAGATCTTTTTCAATAGGGTCCACAAGGTCTAAATCTTTATCCTAAGAAAGTAAGTTTGAATTCAGAATCTGATTCCAAACAACAACATCAGGAAGAAGATTTGAGACCTCTGATGTATTAGATGGATCTACAAAGATACACCAAGTAGGAAGATAGTTTTTCCAAACAAGAGTTCCTTGGATTTATCCAATCTCCTCACAATTGATCACATTTGCAATCACTTTAGAGGTTACTGTAATAGAAACACCAGTTTCTCTAGACAGAATATCATACTCAGAAATCAGATCAACAATGGAGGCATTAATCCAAAAGTCTTCGACAAAACTTGGATAAGTGAAACCACAGAGCATCTCAAAGTAGCCATTTTAACCTTGTTTAGACACAATCTTCCAGAAGTTGAAACCAATCTTAAGCAACTCATCAAAATCTACAAACTTTTCATTAATGACAACCAACTGATTCAAAGAAGAATGAACTGAGGAACTCATCTCAGGTTTGGTTTGATCAGCACATAATTAGGAAGAAAAGAAGAAGAAGAACTAAACAAGAATCATACAAGAATAAGAATATTGTTAGAAAGGACACAATGATGTTACACAAGACAGAGAATAGTAATAGCGAGTACCAAAAGAGAAAACATCATTACCCAGAGGTTCTTATCCAGCAAATGTTTCAATTCCACAAGATGAATTTCACCTTTATGACAATTTAAGCATTATAAAAGTTTTTGGAAAACTTTTTACTTAAACGATTATGTCGGACATAAAGAATCTTCTTCTGAAACTCAGAAACTGATAACATTCAGAAGCTATCATCCATCTGAGTCTAGTAGATCTAGACTAAGATAGAGATATCATCTTTCAGTTACAATACTCTAAGATTCTATTCAAAACTAGCACTTCATCTTGAAACAAGAGTTATGAGCGATAGATGAATATTGAATTGAATTCTAGACAGCTAACAAACAACAGTAACGAAACAGAAGGTGAAGAAACTATTTCCATAAATAAGATCATCATTTGGCTTAATATGACATTTAGTATAGACAAACACATCAGAGTTTCCTCTTAAAGATTTCTGATGTTCTTCTTTTCAAAAGAACTTCTCTAGAAGTCTAACAGAAACTTTGTATTTAAATCTATACAAATGTTTCATTGAATCAAAAGATAAACCAGTGAAGAGCAAGCATTCCCTTTTTTTTTTTGGCCAGACTCGATTCAGTATTCAGACTTGACCAATAGAGTGTGAACATAGCTTTGAGTGGATTCTGATTCAATGAGTGTCTAAACATTGATTCTACTACTCTCACCAAATTCAGTACCACCAGTACTAGAATCTAGGTTGTTGGCTCTTCCTCCAATAAATGTTGTAAACAACCTTATGGAAGATGCCTCTGCTTCTTTCCTTGATATCTGTAGCAGATACATTATGATACTCATATTTATATAAAACCATACATGTAAGTACAAATAGGCTCTTCTTTACCTTATGTCTCTTTCTGATAATAAAATCATAAACCACTCTAGAGTATAAGTCTAGAGTGAGATATGATACGAACAAAATCTTGTTCTAAGCAGAAGCACTAATCTCATTGCCTAGGATTAAATCTTTTGACTTTGAAATTAATGACAAGCTCAAAACCAGATGATGTTAACTATCATAAATTGACATAAAGAAAATCAAAGTAATGTCTTAGTACAGCTGACAGAACCCAAACAGAGATTTAAGGCTTCTCATAGAAATGTATTTTAATACAGCTTCCATGATGATCCTCAATCAAGAAGAAATAAAGTTTCCTTAGATATCAACTTAAGGAACGGAGTCCATATTATCAAATATTTTGAAACAAGATAGATTTGACAACATCTCTTGCTCTTCAATACTTTATTTTTATTTTCGAACATATATGTTTCTTTTCATCTATATCCTGCACTAATATTAGCTTCAAAAGTTTAGACATTGAAGGGCATCTGATATTAGGTTCTCGTAGTGTTTCTTCTTGCTTTCAGATATGGGAAATCAGTTGAAATACAAGTATTTCAGAAGCATCTGAAGTTACTCTTCTATCAACAGATATCACAATCCATTCAGCCAGTATGGAAGTTCTTCTGACAAGAAACCTAAGTTTCTTATCATTAGTCATTACAAAGAACTTGAGCTAAATTGAGAAGGTGATCTTTTGAATAGTTTTTCATCATCTAACTTCATTTCTTTCCTTTGAAGACTGTAAGATAAACCTTCATAACACAGCAGATTCAAGATGTAAACATCCTAAATAACTGTGATCTTAGATTTAAGTCTCAGAGCAATCTTCTCAGAATTTACTTGAAAATATTAGATGAAGTGTAACTGTTCAAGCTTCAAAAGCTTATCCCCACAAATCCAAGCATAAGAATTCAAAGATTATCCAAGCATCAGACACATCAATGATGTTGATATACTCAGAAGTGAGATATAGCATCTACCAGAATGCAACTACCTCTGAAGATATTCAATATGCATCTTCTGAGATGGTGAAAGAGATTTTCGAGATGATCATCTTTACACCATTAACTTCCATAGTAATACCTATTTCAAGGATATTCTATAGATCTTCAGCAACCCTTTATCAAGACTAATGAGCTAAAAATATGTTTAGCCTTTCCATCATTTAAATTCAGTGGAATCATCCTTTGAATATGGTAGGAAAAGCCGTATGATATTTTTCAAGTGGCACTTGATTCCTTCTTGAAGAAAAATTATACTTTTCTTATTGAGTCATTATCTGCGCCATTGTTAAGTGTTAAGCACAGACTATGCTATGATACCAATTGAATGTGTGAAAAGTACAAAATAAGTGGAGGGTTGAATTGTCTTTTGCGTTTTCTTTAATTTAACTTCTGATCAGAGTTTCAGAATCAGAACTGGTGTTCAGATTCTATTTTAATTCATTGGCAGCGGATATAACAGAAGTAAACAAATAACAGCAGAAGACACAAAAGATTTATCCTAGTTCCTCCCCTAACTGAGAGTACTCCAGTCCCCTTACCTCACAATAGATTTTCATTATAACCACTTCATAATTACAATCGCTTATGCTTCTGCATAACTCTTTTACACTTGCTCAGACCAACTGTCTGATACTTTCTTGCTTAGAGCACATGTCTAAGACTTCTGCTCGCATCCTCTGACTGAGCCACCAACTCTTCTAGCCATCCAGACTGAGACTTCCTTGCTCACATCCTCTGACCGAGCCACTTACTCTTATGGCCATCCAGACTGAGACTTCCTTGCTCAAGCAGCACTTGAGACTTCGTACTCATGCCCCTCAGACATAGACTTTTCCTTTGCTCAATCAGCCTTGCTGAATAAGACTTTCAATGCTCAAGCACTTAAGAAATGAGACTTATATGTTTTAAGCATCTGGGATCAAGACTTCTGATCAATCGGCCTTGCTAATTAAGAATCTTACAGCTCAAGCACATAGCAGGAGACTTACGTAGCTCAAGTATCTTGTCTTAAGACTTGTTGCTTGAATCCTAAAATGAGACAAGACTTTTGCTCAAGCACATAGCAAGAGACTTTGATCTAAACTGATGAATAGACCCAGTAGGATAAGTAACAAGTGTACATGATACAAGTATCAGAGGTACGGGATATCACCATAACAAAGACCTAAATCACTTATGATTTCTAAGATATACAATGTTTAAGAAATCTTAAGGCTTTTACAATTACAGCCTAAAACCAGAAAATCTACATATTACAATAGAGTGTATAATTGCTTGATCTTGCTACTCCTTTGTCTGAAGAATCCTTGTTCTTATTTTCAGTAAGAACCTTCAGCCATATTTATAGCCTTTGCAGAAAACTAGCCGTTGAGGGAGTAACATGATCAAGTGTCTTTGTCTTTGCCCTATAGTACAAGAGATGTTGAAGATGGATGCATAGCAGATTCTGAATCCAGTGTGTAACACTTTAACCTTTGAGTCTTCAACAGGTTCTCGTACTGATAGAGCCGTTAGAAGTAGTCATCCATAGAGTATGTCAGCTTTTCTTGAGCCTTGTAATCTATAGACTCTAACTGATAAGACAATACAATTAACTTTCTATAGTACGAACGACTTCCAGCTTTATCACCAACTCGGAGAGGTACCAGATTCTGATATACAATTGCCAAGTGTAGTGACTCACCTAAATAGTGGACCTTTAGCACCAGAGTCTGCGCACGCCACACCAACAAACGTTCTTCAGATTCTACCACCAGAAGCTAGCATTGAAGCAACTCACAAGTGTGTCTAAGTAAAATAGATTCTGATTATTTATGTACAAGAACGAGAACCTGCATAAATAAAACACACATCAAATAAACCATTGCTCTTTCAATACTTTTGTTATCATCAAAACTAAAAGAGAATATGTCATGAACAATTCTAGTTCTAACACAACATAGTTTCTTTTTAAAGATTTTTGAAGATTTGTTTGTTATGAGTTAAAAGAATTTCTCTAAAGATCTATCAGAGACTTTGTATTCACTCATACATAAACAATTCATTTAGTCAAGAAGATTGCAAAGTAAAGAACATAACATACCTTATTTTTAGTTTTTCTTTGCCAGGCTTCGAGAAAGTATTCAGATTTGACCATGGAATCTGAATCTTGTCTTTAAGTGAATTTTGAGTCAATGACACTTATACCAATGATTCCACTTTCTTCTCCAAACTCCATACTTTTTTCATTCTTCAGCTTTTGAGTTTGGTGTGTAGACTTTTCTTCCATCATAGGTTGTAAGCAACCATTGATCAAGTGTCATGGAAGATGCCTTGTTCATTTCTTCTGTGATATCTGCAACAAATACAATTTAGGATTTGAGTACCCATATTTCTGTGGGTCCTAAAATTTTAGTCCTGACAGGCTTTCTTTTGCTTCATGCCTTAGTCTGATAGTAGTACTTTGATTCATTCTAGAAATTGAGTTCTAGGATGAGTTTTTGTACTAACAAAACCTGTTCTTAGTATAGTCTTTGATTTCATTATCTTGAATTCATTTATTATCAAACATTTGACTTTATAATCCTTGATTTTGAAATCTATGACAAGTATAGATCCAGATAGTGTTTTCTATCAGAGGTTAGCATAAAATAAGTTTTCAGCATTGTCTAAGTATTTCCAGAAAAAGAAAAGTTGAAAGGTTTCTCAAGTAATTGTCCTTTAACACAAATTCAATGATAACCTTCAACTTTATTAGGAGCAAAGAAGTCAATTAAGATATGATGTTGAGAAGCAAACTCCTTATTGTAAATTTTTTTCCAAGAAACTTGATCTTCTCTTGAGATATTTTTAAATACTCTTTTAGATGATTAATCTCTAGCTTCATGATTTCAGCTCGTTTATTAAAACAGCTAGAGTGATCATGAGCTCAAAAAAAATATTGAAGCAAGATAGATTAGAAGTTACATCTTTCTTTTCAATATTTGATTTATTCTTGGATTCAGATGCTTCTTCAGAAGATGTAATGGCTAGCAAAGCCAGATTACCCTTTTCATCCCTTTCTGAATCCTCAACTTTGCCAGCTTCATTTGGATATGCTTTGAAGAACTCTGACATTTTCTTTATGGGTTTTTATGTCTGGTAGCTTTTCTCATTGTTCTTAAGATTGGGAAAATCAGTTGAAATATGATTATTTCAGAAGCTTCTAAAGTTACTATTTCCATCAACGGAGTTCTCATTCCTTTTAGCCAGCTGATAGAATCTTTTGAGAAGGAAGGCCAATTCCTTATCATCAGACATTCCAAAGGAATTTTCTTTAACACGCTTGAGGAAAGTGTCACGGCGGGAAAAATTATTGAGATTAAGTTATTGATTAGCTTAACTCGAAAAGCAAGAGTTGCCACCGAACTTTATTGTTTCCAAAGGGAAAAAGGAAAAAGGTCGAACAAAACCCACCAAAAGGAAAATAAAAAGCTAAAAAGAGAGTTTTGAATACGGGGGTTACTGAGCAAGGGGAAGGTATTAGCACCCCTCACATCCATTGTACTCAATGGGAATCACTTACAAATTTATGTTTATATAAAGCTAGGTTGTTTGTTGATTTATTTTAAATGGAAAGACATTTTGTCATATTCGAGTGGAAAACTCAACTTACAACCCATAAGTATATGGAAATGAGCATTTGCATCATCTTGATATGGAGAGCTTTTACTTGGACTTTCTCACAAGTACATCTCAACACTCAAGTGGAAAATGCCAGTCGTTTCTCAGCATCTTGTAGAAGTAGAATGGTTTGCATCACTGCAAGAATATACTAACATCTAGTCTTTTGAAAAAGACTCTTAAAGAAAAGTGCACAAAGGCGCAAAAAGAAGGTTCATGATGTTTGTCTTTTTTTAGAAGTTTTGAAAAGAGTGTGAATATTCTTAAGTGCTTTAGCATTTATTGAGAAAAGATTTTCGGGATCACTTGACAAAGTCAAGGTTTATTGAGAAAAGGTTTAAAGTTTGAAAACAAGATGTTTTTGAAATAGAGAGAAGTTTTGAAAATTTAAGAAGTGGGAAGGAGAAGAAGAGACTGTCCTAAAGCATAAGATAAATGATCTCATTGTCAGGTAGCCCAAGATAAAGCCTTTGTGTGTGCAAGTGTACTAACCACAAGAAGAGAAAAACATTTGACAAAGGTCAAAACCAACACTCTTTTCCCTTTAGATTGAGCCACAAGATGAACAAGCAACAAGCAGAGATGAATATTAAAGAAAACTAGATGAGTAAAAAGGTCATAGAGCCACAGAGAAAGCATCCAAGTCTTGAATTGAGGATCATAAAGTCTCAGGTGTAACATTATGTCTCAGATGAATCGCAAAGTCTCAGATATACTTGATGACTCGATTTTGTATCGTGCATTTTGATTCATTTCACACATTTCTACTTATTGTTTTATCGAGTCTTTATCATTTTCTATGCTATTTACTCATGTTTTCCTTTGTTTTGCCTTGACAGGTGTCCTATCAGCAATGTAGAAGAAAAGAATGAAAGTTGAGCTGAAGAATGAAGAAAAAGCAGCAAAAGTGCATGTTCTGGCCTCTTCAAAGGAATGGCGCTCGCCATGCCCTGAGGAAGGCGTCCGTCGTGCCCAAAAAGGAGGGAATCTCCAATTTGAAGCAATGGCGGTTGCCGTTTGTGGCGGGAGCAGTTTTCCTGCAGCAGTTTGGCAGTTGTGCTCATTTCAAATTCAAATCCGAGCCAAACTATTTGGAGCAAAGATTTCTCTATATATAGACCCCTTTGGAGGGTAGTTTCAGCATCCAAGTACCCCGCGGAAGCGCTGCCGAATTCTCTCTAGCCTAACTACATATTTATTGTCCAAAGTAACAATTGCTCACACTTAGTAGTTGTTACACTGTTGTATTTCGCTCTTTACATTTTCGTTGATTTGTACGCTTGGATCAAGTTATTATTCAATAGAAGTTTTAATTCCAGTTTATCTTCTTCGCATTTTACACGTTATTTATTCTTCTGTTTTACTGCATAATTTCGTATACGTGTCTGCAACATAACTTAATTTCTACAAAAAACTAAATCTGTATTTTTGTTAAAATCAACCAACATGTATGTTTTAATTTCCAGCACCGTTAACATGTTAGTTTTAGGATTTAATATGTTAGGCTAAACTCGTTTGAGCCCGTAGTTTGAGGACCGTCGTTTTGACGGGACTCTGTAGAAACCACCGGTGTAAAATATGATTGTTCAAGAATCCGACTTTAGTGTCTAGTTTTAATTTAAGTTGCTTTGCCGTGAGAGCGAGAGGCTACTTAACAACGTTTTGTCACGAGAGTGAGAAATGCATTAAGGTGTGTCTGATAGAACGAGAGTTTGAGGTAAGCACCGGATAGTAGACACTGAGCTCTGAACCTAAACACAGTGAGAGTGCTTTAGGCTTAATTTAGGCTTTGTTGGTTTTCAAAGTGCATCTTTTAATTACCGAGCGAGCGAGGGCAAAATCTTGGGGTCATTAGGTGTGGCTTGGTCAATAGCACGAGAGTGTGAGATTAAGTCTTTAAATCAGTATTTCCTACAGAATAAATTTAAGATCTTTGTTAACACCCGGAATTTACGGAGTCCCTTAGGAGCACGAAAATCATCCTTCGGTCTCATATCGTTATTTATTTCAATTCCCGTTAGAATTAAGATCCTTTTACCGCCGATTCAAGCCTTAGCTTTGCACCGCAATAATTGATCACTTTAGGTTGATTATTAGTCCCTGTGGGTTCGACAATCTTTTAAAACTACGCGCTAAGTTGTATACTTGCAGTAGTAATCCGACCAATACGCAAAGTCGCGATCAAGTTTTTGGCGCCGTTGTCGGGGACTAATTTAGTCAATAAAAAGTTGCCTTAGTCAGTATAGACTAAGGCAACTTTTTATTTTCCTTTGCAATCGTCGAGTGTATGCCAAATACTCGCTCACAAGGCGAAGATTTGGAGCAACCAATCAACAAAATCGAACGTTATATAAGTCTGAGACGTCGAATTAACGAATTCCTTCTTAGACATAACATCCCAGACCCTCTTATTCCCTACTCAGATTTGGAAACCGAATCAGAACCAGAACGAAACATGGCCGAAGGACCGAGAAACCGTCCTCTAAAGTATTATGCTGTTCCATCAAAAGAAGAACCACAAATAGCATTGTTGCCCCAGCTATTAACTGTAATGATTTCGAGCTAAAACCTTCGCTAATATCAGCAGTTCAACAAAACCAATTCTCAGGTAATGCTACGGATGACCCGAACCTTCATTTATCAATATTCGTGCAATATGCAGACACTGTAAAAGCCAATGGAGTCAGTCAAGAAGCAATAAGACTAAGAATTTTTCCGTTGTCATTGAGGGGTAGAGCTAGAGCTTGGCTCCAGTCTCTATCATCCCATTCAGTGACGACATGGGACTAGTTGAAGAAAGTCTTCTTAGCCAGATATTTCCCACCAAGCAAGATAACTATGTTGAGAGCCCAAATTAATCGATTTAAGCAAAAAGATAATGAATCTTTATTCGATGCTTGGGAGAGATACAAGGACATGTTGAGGATATGCCCACACCATAGACTTGAAGAATGGATGATAATACATACCTTTTACGGCGGACTATTGTACAATACCAAAATGAACCTGTGCGCTGCCGCAGGCGGTGCTCTAATGGATAAACCGTATGCAGAAGCTTATGAACTCATAGAGACTATGGCTCAAAACCATTTCCAATGGGGAGGTGAACGCGCTGGTGTAGAGAAACCAACTTCGAAAGGCGGAATGCATGAAGTTAACGGTATAGACCGAGTCAATGCTAAAGTGGACACGCTTGCTCAAAAGATCAAAAGTTTAGCAATATCACCACCAGCAGCTACCGTAGCTGCAGTGACACCAAATTGTGAAATATGCGGAAACCCTGGGCATACAAACGCTGAATGTCAAGTGTTGGCTAGTACTCTTACCGACCAAGTGAACTATGCTCAAGGGAACCCATATTCAAACACTTACAATCCTGGCTGGAGAAATCACCCGAACTTTTCATATAAGAACAACAATGCTTTGCATACACCAACCCCAGCACCTGCTGTTCCACCTGGTTATCAGAAAGGAGCGCAATCCACTCCACCACCACCTAGGAAATCAAATCTGGAAATCATGATGGAAAACTTCATAAATGCTCAAGTTCAACAAAACAAAGAGTTCGCAAATCAAAACCCTCATGCGAGCGAATTGATGAAACAAATGTCGAGTAAACTTGATGTTATGGCTACCCACAACAAAATGTTAGAAACTCAAATCACTCAAGTAGCCCAACAACAATCAACTATAGGAGCCCCTGCTGGAGCATTTCCTGGCCAACCACAACCAAATCCAAAAGGTCATGCTAACGCTATTACTTTGCAAAGCGGAACAGAATACGATGGACCCGTTGACCCGAGACTCCAAAATTCAGCCATGCACCAAAAATTCCTCTAAGGAAACTGAGAAAGTAAGAGAATCAAATACTGAGAAGGAAGATGAAAGCGGAAAGGCCGCAGAGAAAGAAACACCCTATGTGCCTCCGCCACCATACAAACCACCAGTAGCTTATCCTGGAAGATTAGCTAAATCCAAAAACAAAGGACAATTCAGGAAATTCGTAGAGCTTCTAAAGCAACTGAATATAACCATACCATTCACAGAAGCTATTACGCAGATGCCTTCATATGCCAAATTTCTTAAAGAGATCCTATCCAATAAGAAGAAGCTAGAGGATAACGAAACCGTTATGCTCACTGCTGAGTGTAGCGCTATACTTCAAAATAACATGCCTCATAAACTGAAAGATCCAGATAGTTTTTCCATACCGTGTGTAATCGGAAAGTCTGTCATAGACAAAGCGTTATGCAACTTAGGAGCCAGTGTTAGCCTAATGCCCTTATCAATATGCAAGAAACTTGATTTAGGAGAACTGAGGCTAACAAAAATGTCTCTAAAACTAGCGGACCATTCTGTTAAATATCCAGTAGGTATGCTAGAAAACGTGCCAGTTCGTATATGTCAGTTCTATATTCCGACATATTTCATGATAATGGACATTAAGGAAGATTCTAATATACCAATCATCTTATGTAGACCGTTCTTAGCAACAGCAGGAGCTATAATAGATGTTAAGAAAGGAAAAGTAACCTCTGAAGTAGCGGAAGAAAAAGTCGAATTCATCTTATCCCAATTCCTAAAAGCCCCACCTTTAGACAATTCATGCTGCTTTCTAGAAGTTATCGACGAATGCGTCAGAGAGATGGAGAAGGAACCAACCAGGTACACGGAAGTACTAAAGATTCCAGCCCCTCCAATATTCGAAGACGATAACTGGCGTGAGGCATACGAAGATGATAGTCTAAGAGAATGCCTAGCACTGACACCCGATCCAATCCCTTTCCCAAAGAAACCATTTGTAGAACTTAAAACACTACCCAAGAATTTAAGATATGAGTTCCTAGACACTGAACTTGAAAAACCCGTAATAGTTAATGCTGATTTAGGACAAATAGAAACTGAGAAACTATTGGAAGTCTTAAGAAAGTATCCCACAGCTCTTGGATACAACATCTCCGATCTAAAAGGAATAAGTCCCTCTATATGTATGCATTGAATCATGATGGAGGAAGACTGTAAGACATCTAGAGAACATCAAAGAAGATTGAACCCTGTCCTAAGCGATGTAGTCAAGAAATAAGTGCAAAAAATATTAGAAGCAGGAATCATATACCCGATATCTGACGGTAACTGGGTCAGCCCAGTGCATGTCGTACCAAAGAAGGGAGGTGTTACGGTTGTAACTAACGAAAAAGGCGAGTCCTTAGAAAAACGAACTCAAACTGGATGGAGGATGTGCATAGACTATAGGAAGCTGAATAAGGCTACTAGAAAAGATCATTTTCATTTACCCTTCAAAGACCAAATGCTTGAACGGCTAGCCAAACATTCACATTTCTGTTACTTAGACGGATACTAAGGATTTTTCCAAATACCTATTAATCCTGATGACCAAGAAAAGACCACATTTACCTGCCCCTATGGCACGTTTGCCTATCGACGAATGCCGTTTGGAATGTGTAATGCTCCCGCAACTTTTCAGAGATGCATGATGTCGATCTTTGCGGATTTCATAGACGACGTAATGGAAGTATTTATGGACAATTTCTCTGTATGTGGGGAAGTTTCAAAAATTGTTTGTCAAACCTTGAGATGGTGCTTGAACGATGTGTTAAAGTGAACCTTGTGTTAAATTGGGAGAAATGCAATTTCATAGTATGACAAGGAATAGTTCTTGGACATGTAGTATTCGATAGAGGTATCGAAGTAGACAAAGCAAAGATAGAAGTCATAGAAAACCTTTAACCTCCAAAAACAGTTAGAGAAGTACGAAGCTTTTTGGGACATGCCGGTTTTTACCGACGATTCATTAAAGACTTCTCTAAGATTACAAAACCTCTGACTGAACTATTAATGAAAGAAGCCGAATTCATATTCGATGAAGAATGCTTGAAAGCATTTGAACATCTAAAGAATGCTCTTATTACCGCACCCATTATGCAACCACCTGATTGGAGTTTACCATTTGAAATAATGTGCGACGCTAGTGATTACGCTGTAGGCGCTGTCTTAGGACAAAGAAAGGATAAAAAGCTTCATGCTATTTACTACGCAAGTAGGACCTTGGACAACGCACAGATGAACTATGCAACCACAAAAAAGGAACTCCTGGCCGTTGTATTTGCCTTAGATAAATTTCGTTCCTATCTAGTAGGAGCAAAAATCATTATCTATACCGAACATGCTGTGATTAGGTACTTGTTGACTAAGAAGGATGTCAAACCAAGACTCTTAAGATGGATCCTGCTTTTGCAAGAATTTAATTTGGAAATTAAGGATAAGAAAGGTACAGAAAATGTAGTAGCAGATCATTTCTCTAGGATTGAGGATCTAAAGCCCGAAGAAGTGCCTATAAACGATGAGTTCCCTTACGACAGACTAGTAGCCCAGTTGGAAAGCGAAAGCGAGACTATAGAATATTCCTTGTTATTTAACGATGCAGAAACAAATGAAGTAGTAGAAGCGATCCGTACTGAAACCGCATTGCCATGGTATGCTGACTTTGTTAACTACCTAGCAGCCAAAGTGCTTCCACCAGATCTAACATACCAACAAAAGAAGAAGTTCTTCCATGATCTTAAACAGTACTATTGGGATGAACCCCTACTATTCAAAAGAGGTGCCGATGAAATATTTCGTCAATGTGTCCCTGAATCAGAAGTAGCGGATGTCATATCCCATTGCCATGCTGCACCATATGGAGGACATGCGAGTACATCAAAGACATGCGCAAAGATACTATAATCTGGCCTTTTCTAGCCAAACCTCTGGAAGGACGTGCACATCGCTGTTATGAACTGCGACCGGTGTCAACGCACTGGAAATATTTCTAGACGCGATGAGATTCCGTAAAAGGGAATTTTAGAAGTAGAAGTCTTTGACGTATGAGGGATTGATTTCATGGGACCTTTTCCATCTTCTTTTGGAAACAAATACATACTTGTCGCAGTTGATTACGTATCAAAGTGGATTGAGGCGATAACTTCTCCTACAAATGATGCACGAGTGGTGGTAAAACTCTTCAAAAACATAATTTTTCCCAGATTCGGTGTACCAAGAATTGTCATTAGTGATGGCAGTTACCATTTCATTTCAAATGTCTTCGAGAAGCTATTGCTTAAAACGGAGTACGACACCGAGTAGCAACACCCTATCACCCTCAAACAAGCGGACAAGTAGAGGTATCAAATAGGGAGATCAAACAAATTTTAGAGAAAACCATTGCAACTTCTAGTAAGGATTGGTCTACTAGACTTCATGAAGCTCTGTGGGCTTATAAAACAGCCTACAAGACCCCTATAGGAACCACACCATACAAACTAGTTTATGGAAAATCATGCCATCTTCCTGTGGAACTTGAGCACAAAGCTTATTGGGCTATCAAGACCCTGAATATAAACTATAAGGCAGCAGGCGAGAAAAGGATTCTGGATATCCATGAACTAGAGGAACTAAGACTTGATGCTTATGAAAATGACCGAATATACAAAGAAAGAACCAATAAATGGCATGACAAAAGGATGGCAAAGAAAGAGTTCAACGAAGGAGATATAGTTCTTATCTTTAACTCTAGACTTAAACTTTTTCCTGGGAAGTTACGTTCTAGATGTTCTGGTCCCTTCGAAATTACAAAAGTTCTACAAAGTGGAGCAGTTGAAATTAGAGGAAAGTCGAAAGAGACATTCATTGTGAACGGCCAAAGACTCAAGCACTACCTGTAATACCCCAAATTTTGACCACTTAGATTTCCCATCATTTTGAAAATCATCATCACAATATGGATGAACCATCATGCTTCATCAGTCTCCCCAAAGATGGGTGAGCATCCAATACAATCAAAATTAGGGTTTCAAGCCCTCTCTGAGTGCTTAGACAAAGGATCAATCAAGAAATGACATGATCTTCAACTTGTATAATCTCTTAAATATCCACAATGGATCAAAAAGGACTCCCACTTCAAGGATTAAGCACAAGGCTGCTCCCTTCTAGGTGGATCAAGTCTCAAGATCGACAGTGTCACCAAATTAGGGTTTTGGTCGACCAGGGCCTCCAGATGGAAATTTTCATCTGGGCACAAGGCAATGATCCAAAACATGACCTAATATACTTCATGTAACCTCATGAACCCATGCATCAAGTCAATTTTGCCTCAGGGGATGCATTCATCAAAAATCAGGAATTAGGGTTTCTTGACCTAATTCACCCCTAAGTTGACTTTTGGGACAAACCATGAGCCAAGACCTCAAGACATGATTTGAGGGTCTCTAATATACCATATTGATCCATTTGGAACAATGTATTGATCCAAGAAGCTTGAGCAACAAGTCTCATTTTCATCTGCACCACAATTAGGGTTTTAAGAGAAAAGTCAACTGTAACTTTGACTTTTGACCAAGACATGCTCCCAAACCCTAATACATGATTGAATATACCCTATGACACCCATGGAACATGTCCATCAAGTTTGATTTAGGTCAAGGACATGATTTCCTGAAGAATTGCACAGTTTGGAATTCATCTGATAAAAAGTCAACTGTGCACAAAAGTCAACTTTGACTTTTTGAGATTTTTCACCAAAATGGATTTTTAACCCTAAAATGATGTTAATGTATGATTTGAATCATCATTCATCAAGAAAAATCAAGAAAAGTGAGATAACTTGTAAAAGGGGTAACCATAAAACTTAGAAATTTTTCTAAGTTAAAAATAAAGTGGCAAAGGTACCAACTTTGGAGGACCATAACTCCTAAACCACAAGGCCATTTTTTCTCATCCAAAGATGGATTTGTAGCCCTCATTATCACCTACAAAAACTTCAACTACAAGTCATTCCAATTCATTAAGGATTTTGAGTTATGGAGTGATCAAAGTGGCTGAAAAGTGAAAATGTCACTATTTCCAACACTTAGTGAAATTTTCACTAAGTCAGATTCTGCCTCACTTTTTTCCAAATGTAGGGGGATTTTTCACTTGGAATCAAAAGAGATCAAAACCAAACTTGTTCAAACAGTTGTTGTATCATGTAAGAGCTTTCCAAAATGGCCAAGAACATTGCCAAATTCAACCTACACCATGAGATACAACATTGCCAAGTTGCCTTGCTGAAATCTGTCAAGGCAAGGCAGAATTTGCAACTTTGGTCGATTTGCCAAAATCAGCCAAATTCAATTGCTCCTATCCACTTGGACACCTCAGAGGATTGAATCTAAAGGGGACAATCACTGAGCCAAGCCTCCAAAGTCCATGGAACAAGAAATAGCATGTTGAACCTAGAATGGCCAAAATAGGGACAAGACTTCAAATTTGGAATGAGGCATTCAATGAAACCATCAAGGTGGCATGGACTGAGCCATTCTCATCTGAAATCAGTCAAGACTTATCCAAGACCAAGGGGACCAAAGCTCTGTGCCCTAACCTCTAGTCAATGGCTAGAGGAGACTTGGATTTTCATTTGCCAACATTGGCCAAACCTACTTACCAGCTGCCATGCACTATTCCTTGCAAAAAAAACTTGCTCTACTATAAATAGAGCTCAATTGTGGTCAGTTTGAGTACACCAAAGCCATCTAACAGATGCTTTCCTCAAAATCTCTTCTTTCACTCCAATTTTGCCTTCTAAGACAAGTCACTATCGGGTTTTGAGTTTGAGAGCAATTCCAATCAAACCAATCACTCACACACCTCACATACATCACATATGAGCTGATCAAACACTTAGATTACTTCTGAAACATCAATTTCACAAAATCACCAGCTGGTTGCTCAAAATTTCAAACAAGTTGCAGCTGAGGTGCCACAAAATGATCCAGCCAATTTCAATCAAGTCCAACCATCCAAACACAGTCCATAGGGTGTAGGGAAGCTGTTCAGATCATCACCACACATCTGTAACACCTCCAAATCAAAAATCACTTTGAACTTGCTGTCACGACTTGGAGGTAAGCACATACTTGGTCATCTCTCAATCTATGCATATTTCCTTGCATAATAATTTGGCCATATGTTCATAATCATGCATGGAATGCTTTCCCTCAATTAATTGCATTGTTTGAATCGTGTATCAAAAATCCTAGCCTTCATGCAGAAATTAGGGTTCTTGAGGTCTCTTCGTGATTTCTTGTTGTATGTTTAATTTAAATGAAATTAAAGTACATAGACATGATCGTGAGGTTGAGGCGAGTATAATGATATGTGGATTGCATGATATGATTACGTATTCATGGAGATTGGATAGAAAATGCAAATCTGAGAAACCAAGAACACGCGCGTGTTCTTCAGATTGTTCTTGACGCCATTTTTAGAAATTCAAATATTTGAATTTTGTGATTTTGTTTAATTGATTCAAAAATTAATTTCTCTCTGAGTTTTAATGATTTTGAGTTGATTCTTTTTTTAATAATTCACAAAAATGTTAAAATATTTTATTTTCACAAAAAATCCCAAAAATATTATTTATTTCATATAATTGATATTTTTGCAAAGAATTAATATTTTAATTGTTTTTGACATTTTAAATATTTTTTCTACATTGATTTTGCAACTTTTAATGCTTTCTAATTATTTTGTAGGTCAATACTTAATTTTTGAAGCATTAATCCAAGATCACAATTTGTTTTCCATGTGTTAAACAATTTTTGATCATTTTAATTGAATTTGTATTCAATTAAATACATTTTGAAAACAAATTAGGGTTTTGGATTAATTCAACCCTCATAAATCATTTTTAAAACTTTTTGGGCCTCTTGAGAGAGTGTAAGACCCATCCCCCCTTGTACAAAAACTTTTTGGGCTTCATTCATTGTATAAGTCCCTCTGTACAAGTGAACGGCGCGATTGTCGCCTTTTTTAAATAAACCTGGGCCTACCCTCGAGTAGTAAGACCCATTTCTTTTTCTTAAAACATTTTGGGCCTCTTGAGAGAGTGTAAGACCCATCCCCCCTTGTACAAAAACTTTTTGGGCCTCACTCATTGTATAAGTCCCTCTGTACAAGTAAACGGCGCGATCGTCGCCCGTTTAAAAATAAAAGAATCATCTGGGCCTCTCCTTGAGCTATAAGACCCATTCAAAACACTTTGGGCCTCTATTAGAGTGTAAGACCCAATCCCCCTTTTAACCAAAACATTTTGGGCCTCACTTATTGTATAAGTCCCTCTGCGTTAAAAGAAAACCTCGGCGCGATCGCCATTTTTAAACGAAAAATCATTTGGGCCTACCCTCGTGTTATAAGCCCCACTCTTTTTCTTTAAACCTCTTGGGCCTCTTGAGAGAGTGTAAGACCCATCCCTTTGTACATAAAACCTTTTTGGGCCCCAGTCACTTGTATAAGTCCCGCTGTACAAATTCAAACAGTGCGCTCACTGATAAAACCCTGGGCCCTCCTTGAGCTGTAAGCCCCAAATCTTTCTTTTTCAAAGCACTTCCTCCTTTGATTTTGAATATACTTTTGTTTTCAATCTTTCTTTGTTGAACAACTAACCAAACAGCATGGAAGCACTACAACCGAGTAAGTGGTTATCGCTTTCATTTATCGCTTTCATATATATATATATATAACTGTATTGTGGGGCTGTTTCACTGTAAGTCTCCTTTCATAAACTCATATATATATATAACTGTATTGTGGGGCTGTTTCGCTGTAAGTCTTTTTTCATAAACTCATATCTACTGTGTAATAATAGTATAGATATTTCGAGTTTCCCCGGCAACTACGTCTAGAACTAGGTGACGCCGTTTCATTTATTCGTAGAAATAGACGCCTAGATCCCCAATAGGAGCACCAGATACAGTCTTCTCTTCAGCTGTCCTCCTTAGGAATCGTCAAGAAGCTCTACTCCCCAAGATGAATGTATTCTCCGTGAATGGCATCTTTGAGTTTCTTCCAAATTCTCGAGCTTTCCTGACTTGATCTATTCCTTGTGGATAGCTTGCCTTGAATGTCTCGGGGTTTGGGTACCCACTACGGTCATAATCTTGGACCTTAAATAAGGAACCCTCTTTAAAAGTTAAAAGTCGCTGGATAGCAAACCTCGCACGTTTACCAGTGGTTTTTATCTTTAAAAGAGTTATCTCTCCTAATGGAAAGGAGATGATAGACCCACGGGCTTCTTAAAAGCATCGGCCTCCTCTTGGGCATTATTCAAGGACACTACGGCTTCTTAGAATTATTCACAGCCTCCTCTTAGGCTTCGTATAATGATTTCTTCCTTCGGGAATGATAGCCTCCTCTTGGGCTTAGTACAAGGACCCGTCGGCTTCTTAAAAGTTTCCAGCCTCCTCTTGGGCTTCGTACAAATTGTCCCGACGACCTCCTAGAGGTATAGGAACATAACCTAGTCATCCTCATAGAACAGTCCTTTCATAGAGTCTACTACTGTTTCTCAAAGCATAGTACAAAAGATAAAACTCTTGACATGGACAACCTAACTTCCTTGAGTCTCAAAGACATTCTCAAGTGACCCCTTCGTTAAATAGGAAGGAAACCCGCAGACTCTGACAGTCTCAATACCCTTTGGATTTCCCGTTTCCTCAAAGAGAATGAAATATCCCTGATCCTCAAATCAAATCCCTGAGTACAGTGTTACTCATATAAGAACTGATTTTCTCTTTTAAAATCAGTATATTGGATCTGTCACTCAACTGAAACAAACATTTAGCCTCCATCTCGGGCTTCGTACGAGATACAAAAACACTCTCTTGTTGAGTATCAAAGACTCTCTTGTTGAGTCAAACTTTTAGCCTCTATCTCGGGCTTCGTACGAGACACAAAGACTCCCTCGTAGAGTCAAACAAACAATAGCCTCTATCTCGGGCTTCGTACGAGACACAAAGACTCTATCGTCGGGTCAAAAACTTGTAGCCTCTCTCTCGGGCTTTGTACGAGACACAAAATAGCCTCCTCTTAGGCTTTGTATAATGATTTTCCTAGCGGAAATTAGCCTCCTCTTAGGCTTTTGTATAAGAAAACCAATGGTTGATCCAATCAACCTTTTAGCATCAAAGCTGTGCCTCATTCACAGTACACAAACATCAACAACTCCTTTCCTTTCATCTAATCGCTGTAAGCGGCAAGCCTCTGGATCATCTATATCCATGCCACTGTCCCTCTTTTAGCATGAGAAATTCCTAAGGAAAGATGGCATTGCTCTACACTGAGTTAAAGTCTTATTCTTCAGGTTAAAACCCTTTCTCCAGAAATTATGGCATTGCTCGGATTCGCGTATCCCAGTTAAAGTAATTCTCCTTCCCCCTCTTTAGAGATGACAAATTCTCTCTAAAGTCGAGGTCTTTCAGCTTCACGTCTTGGGCTTTGAACAAGACACAAATAGACCTTTCAGCTTCACATCTTGGGCTTTGAACAAGATACAAACCACCTTTCGCTTCACGTCTTGGGCTTTGAACAAGACACCAAAAAACCAATTTCCTCCCATAGAATAGGAGGAACTACGAACGCTCTGATTTCCCTGTTTCGGTAAACGGGAATACGTAGGCATAAGATCGAAAGAAAAGATTTTAGCGAGCACACTAAATAAAAAACCCAAATCCCATATCTCCATCAATCAAAAGCAGTAATTCAAAAACATCAGTCCTAACATCCTAATCCTAGTTCCCCGCCAGAAACATTAAGCCCTAAAAAGAAAGAAAACCGTACTGGCAAAAATACAAATAATCAGTACAAAGGCCCCCCACATTGATAGCATCCGTAACCTAACAGACCGCTGTTTAAACTCAGTATGCAAGCAGGGTTAATTAGAGACATCTATTTCCCTTCCTTATTCAGCTCACAATAGGATAAAAAATGAGTCGACCTGTAGTTTTAAGCTCAAACCGCAGAGAGCGACCAGCGCTTAAGAACCGCGTCCAAAATCGCTCGCTACAGAAAAAGTGGCGCCCACCGTGGGGCCCGTTCCTTTCTTTCTACTTCTCTTGTGTGAAAAATTACACAAATGGCGACTCTGCTGGGGAGTCTCCTTTTCTGCCTTAGGGCATCATCCCCGTTTTCTACGGAAAATGGGAACTCTACCGAAGAGAAAGATTGACCTATGCTGGTCTATCTCTTAGGCAGGGAACCACAGATTGGGGCTTCCGCCGGGGAACCCATTTTCTGTCAGGAACTTAGGATTCATAGCTTTATAAGTCTAGGATGATTAGGACAAATATATATACTGCCTTTCCTAATTGCTATACGTGTTTATTTTTCTGCTAATGGGAATGCGGGTGATGCCGTATGTGGAAAGATTGAGTATACACCTAGAAAAGCCAAACCCTTTCGTAGTGCGGAAGCTATCGGAAATAGCTGTTACGCGATACTACCCTCATTTGAGGCTGGTGATCTATTCTCGGTGAATAGCACTTACTCTAAGATTGCACACAACTCGCTGGCGATCCGCTTGTTGTCTGCCTTCCTGGGAGGAGCTGATGATAATGAGTACAGGTACAAAAATCACCCTAGTATAAACCTTTGGGGATGGGTAGAGCCTTGACTTCATGACAACGACCCTCTGACCCCATGTTTTTTTCTATGTTTTTGTGTGCTGCATTCATGCATTCATTTAATAAAACATTAAAACATTCAAAAAACTTTCTCTTCTAGTCTCTCTGTTTTTCAAATTAAACTAAGACTGTGATTGCAAATATCAGAGAAAAGGATTACGCTAATGGATTTCGGTAGAAGGAGAACTCGCCAGTATACCTTCAAGGTTCCAAAGCTAGAGGATTTGAGAAGGTTAGCAAGGATGATCGTTAACCCAGAGGCTTTTAGAGCCAAGCACGGTGGTATGCTACCACTGTTAAGAGTCCATGTGATTGAGGGAATCATGGACGCGTTCATTCAGTTATACGATCCGGTTTATCACTGTTTCACATTCCCGGATTACCAGTTATCACCAACACTGGAGGAGTATTCTCATCTGGCTGATTTACATATCACAGATCGAGCTCCATTTTCTAGACTGGAAGAAATTCCAAAGAATCAGATCATTGCAAGAGCAATTCATTTGGACGAGTCTGAGGTTAAGACTCACATGATTACTAAGGGTGGCATCCAAGGTTTGCCAGCCCAGTTCTTAACAAAAAAGGCTCTATACTTCGCTAGTATAGGGAACGGGACTGCTTTTGAAAGCATCTTTGTCTTGCTCACCTACGGGTTATTTTTGTTTCCCAACATCAATAACTTCGTAGATATCAACGCTATTAAGGTTTTTCTCATTGGAAACCCTGTGCCGACTTTGCTTGCAGATGCGTATCATTCTGTACACTTGGGAAATTTGTACAGCGGAGGAGAGATCACATGCTGTGTACCTTTGCTCTACAAATGGTTTATCTCTCACTTGCCCAAGTCTGCTGCTTTTTGGGATTGCAAGAGTGTCTTACGTTGGTCGCAGAAGATCATGTCTCTCACCAATTCCGATATAGATTGGTGTAATAGGATTTATGAGGGAATCAGAATCATTGACCGTTGTGGAAACTTCCCCAGCGTACCCCTCATAGGAACTAAAGGAGGAATCAACTATCATCCGATATTGGTTCTTCGTCAATTTGGATACCCGATGAGACACATCCCACTGGGTGTTCATCTGGAAGGTCTTTTATTCAAAGAAGGAGAAAGTGACAGAGCACTAAAGATGGAAATAGTGCAAGTTTTGAAACAGGTTCATAAGAAAGGACGAGAGTCTCTGGGAAAACCGGACTGTGTCTCGGTGGAGCCTTATCTCCATTGGGTACAAACCAGAGCTCTCAAGCTAAAAATGCCTTATCCTCGTTATAGAATTCTTCCACCGAGGGAAACTGTCATGTACTTCATGACGGAAACTGAAAAGCTTCAGGTTACTCTTAACAAAGTTCAAAAGGAAAGAAGATCTTGGAAGAACAAGTACCGCACCCTCGATGTATAGTGTATCCAAATACAGCAACTACTAAAAGAGAAAGATGCTCTGATTGAAATTTTGGAGCAGCATGCTGTAGAGAATCAAGATGACCAAAGGAATTTCCTCACTCCTTTCACTTGGCAAAGGAATGACAACCCGACAACGGCCCAAGCGCCCCGGTCAAAGAAAAGGAAGATACCAGAATCAGCACCCGGTTTCTCCTCAGAGAGGACTCGGGACCCTTTAGCTTAGGTTTCTGTTTCTGCACTTTGTAATCTACTGTATTTCCATTTCTGTAATCCTTTGGAATTCAATAAAAAGGGGTTTCCCCACTGTTTGATATTTGCAATCTAATTGTCGAAGTTTATTTTGATTAAACCAAAAAAACAATTAATATAATCATTGCATTCATCATTCTCACATCGCGTATTCTTCTTCCCTATGAATCTCACGTTTGTGTCTCGATTCTAGAGTCAAACTGTCTCATTCGTATAATACTCGGGCCAATCGTCAGAAAAAGATGGATGATCTTGAGGAAGAAAACAGAGAGTTGAAAGAAGAGATCGACGCTCTGAGAGAGGATATGAGAAAGCTTCGTAACGACATGCAAGCCATGGCAGAAGCTCAGATACAAAGAACTGTGATCTCAGAGATCACCTCAACGCCTATCATAGAAAAGTATGATCCTAGGTATCAGATGCCGAAAGATCGTCCTTGGGGCATGCCTGTTAACTATATCCCAGAAGGATATGTTCCGCCGATCACTGAAGATCAGGGAATCGCAACAGAAGCCGCTGGGCCTGAAGGTTACAAACTTCGGGAAAGCGAAGATGCCAGGGGCATACTAAAGACTCCTGAAGGTTACAAACTTCGGGAGGCGCCAAGACTTACTGCCGTAGTCACGGTACCACCCCCTGTGGTGCACACTGTCCCAGAAGGACAGATTCCACAGACACCTTCTGGTAAGAAGGAAACTATGTTTGACAGAATGGATGAATTCCAGGAGCAGTTCTTGGAAATGCAGAAAGAGCTACAAGCCATTCGTGGTCAGGATCTATTTGGAAAGGACGTCGCAGACCTCTGCTTGGTCCCAAATGTGAAAGTCCCGCACAAGTTCCAAGTGCCCGACTTTGAAAAATACAAGGGTAACTCTTGCCCTTAGAGCCATCTGGTGATGTACGCTCGGCGGATGTCAGCTCAGACGGAGAATCAGGACCTGCTGATTCACTACTTCCAGGATAGTTTAACCGGTGCCGCACTCAAATGGTACATGGGTTTAAACCGTACTACGATCAGTACATTCAGAGATCTTGGTACTGCCTTCGTCCAACAATACAAATACAATTTGGACATGGCACCCGACAGAGATCAACTCAGATCGATGTCGCAAAAGGACAAGGAAACCTTTAAGGAGTATGCTCAAAGGTGGCGTGAAATTTCCGCTCAAATTTGTCCACCTCTTGAGGAAAAAGAGATGACAAAAATCTTCTTAAAGACCTTAAGCTCATTTTACTATGACTAAATGGTTGCCAGTGCACCCAGTGATTTCACCGAAATGGTCGGCATGGGTGTACGTCTTGAGGAAGCCGTCCGAGAAGGACGTTTGGCAAAAGACACTGGATCAATGAGCGGTACTAAAAAATACGGTAGTGCTCTCCCTAAGAAAAAAGAGCAAGATATTGGGAATATCTCTCTCGGAAAGCAAAGGCGACGTTATCAGCCAGTAGCAGCTGTTACTCCTGTTATCGGCCCCGCGCCTGTTCCTATGTATCAACCTCAGGTTGCCAGAGCCAACCTGACCAACAAAGGACACAACAGTCTCTTCAGCAGGCTCGTCCTCCATATAACAACAACCGTACAACACGGCCACCAGGATTTGATCCTATACCCGTAACGTACGCAGAGATGTTTCCGTTACTGCTGGCTAAGGGGCACATTCAGACTAAGTCTCCCCTTTCAGTTCCAGAAAATCCGCCTTTTTGGTTTAAAGCGGATCAAACATGCCCTTATCATCAAGGAGGTTCGGGGCATAACATTGAGACTTGTCTCAATTTCAAATCTGACGTGCAAAAGCTTGTTAGGAGCGGGCTCTTATATTTCAAAGATACGAATCCTAATGTTCTTACGAACTCGCTGCCTCAACACGAGAAAGCTGCAGTCAATCTGATTGAGAAAGAGACTAACAATGTCTATCAAATTCACGATGTACTCTTATTGGGGACCAATCTGGTCAAGATGCATTGTAGACAGAGTGGATATGGCCATGTGCCACCTCATAATTATCACCAGTGTGATATCTGCTCTAAAGACAACCAGGGGTGTTCTGTAGTGCAAGCAGCTCTACCGGGACAAATGGATCTTGGATGGATCCAAGAGCACCGAGTTCGTGGAGTTAACATGGTTTACACGAATTCCAACATCATAATCTGCCGCGGCACGATTACAGTTCCTGTCTGATTTGCTCGGTAAACAAATAGGGATGCTCTTTCATACAAGAGGCCCTCCAGTGTCAGATGGATCTTGGATGGATCCAAGACTACCATGATAGGAATTCCTATCAAATCAATATGGTTCAGATCTTTGACATTCGCGTGATGAATACCAACCTGGTAGAGTTACATGCTGAGCAGGTCCGACTCGGATTCTTAATATCACATGATTATCAAAACTGTAAAGCAGGTTACGAAAACGATCAAGGTTGTACCTTTGTCCAGGAGGCACTTCAGCACTTGTTAAATCACTGGTGGATGCCAATCTATATGGACGAAGATACTCAGCAGATTAGTATCAATCACAGGAATCCTACTCGTCGTCAAAGTCAGGATGTCCGATCAATGGAAGATAACCTAGTGAAGTTACATTGTATTCAAAGTGGGCGTGGCCAGGTGCCACCACACGACTATGACAGTTGTAGCGTCTGTTCGGAAAGTAACCAAGGGTGTTACCTTGTGAGAGAAGCTCTTCAGGGTCAGGTCGATCATGGAGAAATTCGTCCATATCCCGGTTCAGGACCCATCATTTGGTCGCCGAACTACCTTGCCGAGCAAGTTGAGGATGTTGTCACGATCTCTGGTCATCACAGGACCAGGGATGCTTTTGCCATCATCCCTCTACTTGACGAATCTAGAGTTCCCAACCGGGAACGGATCAAGGTTACTTATGATGGTCAGAAAAATCAGAAGGTTCCCATAGTCATCTATCTACCGGGGCCACTACCGTATGAATCAGCTAAGGCAATCCCTTACAAATACGGTGCAACAATAATCGAGAATGGAAAGGAAATTCCATTACCCTCCGTCGTGAATATTGTAGACATCAGTCATGTAACACGGAGCGGTCGAATCTTTAACCGAGGGGTTGGAGAATCCAACAAAGAAAAGGAACTTCATGCGGAAATTCCTGGTCCACCAGTCAGTCAATCTGGTAATCCCGACTTTTCAAAAGACAAAGATGAGATGCTAAAGCTCATCCAAAGGAGTGAATATAACATTGTTGATCAACTGTTACAGACTCCTTCAAAGATCTCAGTATTATCACTGTTACTCAGTTCAGAAGCACACAGAGAGGCTCTACAGAAAGTCTTGGAGTAAGCCTTTGTGGAACAGGATGTAACAATCATACAATTCGATAGCATTGTCTCTAACATCACTTCCTGCAATAATTTGGGATTTAGTGATGAGGAATTACCTGAAGAGGGTCGCCGTCATAACATGGCGCTCAACATTACAGTTAACTGCCAGGACGATGCTTTAGCCAACGTACTGGTAGACACAGGGTCAGCCCTGACTGTTATGCCGAAGTCCACTTTAACGCAATTATCATTTAAGGGCCCTCCGATGAGAGTCAGCGAGGTCGTCGTCAAAGAATTCGACGGATCCAGAAAAACAGTTAACGGGGAAGTTGATCTTCCCATAACTATTGGTCCTCACACTTTCCAAATCACTTTCCAGGTCATGGACATCCGGGCAACATACAGTTGTTTATTAGGAAGACCTTGGATACATCAGGCTGGAGCGTTTACTTCAACCCTCCACCAAAAGCTAAAGTTCGTCAAGAACGATCAACTTGTCACGGTTTGTGGGGAACAAGCCTTGCTTGTGAGCAACTTATTATCATCTACTTGTGTGGAACCCGAGGAGGTTATTAGAACTCAGTTCCAAGCACTATCGGTGAGCAAGAACGATCAATTTGAAGGAGGAACCTCGATTTCCTCAAACAACGATGCTATCAAAGCGGTCGAGAGTACCGATACAACCGGATGGGGACAGCTTGTCATTCCCACTGACAATAAAATAAAGAAGGGTATTGGTTTTTCTGCGACCTGTACTCAGACAGCCGCCAACGATGAAAGTCTTCATCCCCTTCAAAACTTCTTCCACAGTGGAGGTTTTCTTCACCCAGTGTCTCAGACAGTTCATGCTATCAATGAGGAAGATCCCTCTGACACAGATGAAGAATGGAAGTCCTACCTTAACAAGGACGGCTATATGTCTCAGGAAGAGGTGCCTATGCCTTTTTGCTTTCCTACAGAATGTCCGAGATTTATACCAAGATCAGATGTCGAAATGATCTACGGAGATTGTGATCCGGAAGGATGCCGTGCTCCGCCAAATTCATTAGAGGAAGACACTCTGATGAAAGAAAACTTTGATCACAATTACTATGGCCCGATGGATGGCTTGCCAATGTGGCAGCCTTACCCAGGAAACTTGGGGCAAGAAAGTCAGCCGAGTAATGAAACTCAGCTGAGCGTCATTGAAAAGAATACCTGTGTCCCCGCCATGTCATGGGATCAACACTCAGGTCATTCGGAAACTACTCAACATGAAGATGAATTCGTAACGTTTGCAGGACTAGAATTCATCAACTATGCTTTTCCTGAGGTCAACGTCATCGAGAAGGGTGACTTCTCCAGTTCCAAAGAAGTTTGGGACACTTTGGGACAACCAAGTGGAAAATACGACTTTATGGTCAAGTACACTGCTCCCGAAAGCTCTCGTATCAGGCTCGAAGATATCCAGTCAACTGGATGGGGAGATACAGCTGAGAGCACCAATGCTATGCAAAATGCAACAGAGGAATCCTCCTACGACAATTCTGCTTGGGAAACAGATTCCAATGATCCTACTCCACTAGAAATCAGCGTCATTTCTGAAGACAAATCAAGGAAGGTGCCAGACTTTGTGATTCACCGAGAAGTTCGCCGCCAATGGGTTGCTGTCGAGGTTCTGAAGGTCGTTCACCAGTCAAAGTAATTGCCATCTTTAAACCTTTCACCCTGCCCAGGTGAAACGGATGTTTTGATAGGGCTCGTTTTCTGTAAATTTCTCTCTTCGCTTCGTCCAAAGCGACAGAGTTTTGTTTTATAGGGCTGTAGTTTCAAGATTCGACTTGTTCATTAATAAAATAACGTCGTTCTGTAATTTCCGCATTAATTGCTGTTTTCTCTTTTTGCTTTTTCAGAAAATGGTAATCCTAAAAAACATTCAAAAATAAAAACAAGCAGTAAAATAAATACACTGCACACACTTACATTTTCTCTATCTCTTCTAAACACGAATCATCACGTCATGCAGATTGCTTGTTTTATACCCCGTTGAAACATACGATCCGATGCCTTCTTCCAACTTTGAGTTCCCGGTATTCGAGGCTGAAGAAGAAAATGACAACGAAATTCCAGATGAGATCTCCCGATTACTCAGACAAGAGGAAAGGTCCATTGAACCTCACAAAGAGCCGTTGGAAATGGTAAACTTGGGTTCAGAGCAAGAGAGAAAAGAAATCAGGATTGGGGCACTGCTCAATCCAACTGTCAAAGAAAGTTTGATAAAGCTTCTCAAAGAATTCCCCGATGTATTCGCTTGGTCCTATCAGGATATGCCAGGGTTGGATACCAGCATCGTGGAACATCACTTACCGCTAAGATCAGAATGTCCGCCAGTAAAGCAAAGGTTGAGACGGACTCACCCGGACATGGCCATCAAAATCAAAGAGGAGGTACAGAAACAGATCGACGCGGGTTTCCTCGCTACATCTGAATATCCTCAATGGTTAGCCAACATCGTACCCGTTCCCAAAAAGGATGGAAAGGTCAGAATGTGTGTTGATTACAGAGATCTAAACAAGGCAAGTCCAAAGGACGACTTTCCTTTACCACGCATTGACATGCTGGTAGACAGCACAGCAAAGTTCAAAGTTTTCTCCTTCATGGATGGATTCTCGGGCTATAACCAGATCAAAATGGCGCCGAAAGACATGGAGAAAACTTCATTCATTACCCCATGGGGTACCTTTTGTTACAAGGTAATGCCGTTCGGTTTGAAGAATGCCGGGGCAACCTATCAAAAGGCCATGACTACTCTGTTTCATGACATGATACACAAAGAAATCGAGGTATATGTCGATGATTTGATTGCAAAATCAAGAACAGAGGATGAGCACGTTGAACATCTGTCAAAATTGTTCGAACGTCTAAGAAAATTCAAGCTCCGCTTGAATCCTAACAAGTGCACCTTCGGTGTCCGTTCGGGGAAATTACTAGGGTTCATCGTCAGCCAGAAAGGAATTGAAGTTGATCCTGACAAGGTCAAGTCCATTCAAGAAATGCCTTCTCCGAAAACTGAAAAACAAGTCAGAGGATTCCTGGGACATTTGAACTACATCTCCAGATTCATATTCCTTATGACTGCGACATGTGCGCCGATTTTCAAATTACTCAAAAAGAACCAGGATTGCGTTTGGTCAGAAGATTGCCAAACCGCCTTCGACAGTATCAAGGAATATCTGTTGAATCCTCCGATCCTATCACCTCCAGTGGAAGGAAGACCACTGATCATTTACCTCACAGTCCTAGAGGACTCAATGGGATGTGTACTTGGCCAACAAGACGAAACTAAAAGGAAAGAGTCTGCCATTTACTATCTAAGCAAGAAATTCACCGACTGCGAGACTCGGTACACAATGCTTGAGAAAACTTGCTGTGCTTTAGCTTGGGCAGCCAAACGTCTACGCCAGTACATGATTCGTCATACTACTTGGTTGGTCTCCGAAATGGATCCAATCAAGTACGTTTTCGAAAAACCTGCTCTCACGGGAAGGATTGCCCGTTGGCAGATGTTACTATCAGAATATGACATAGAGTACCATGCTCAGAAAGCCGTTAAAGGAAGTATTTTAGCCGATCATTTGGCTCATCAACCGATTGACGATCAAGAATCAATCGGGTTTGACTTCCCAGACGAAGATGTCATGTATCTAAAGATGAAAGATTGCGATGAACCGCTACCCAGTGAAGGGCCAGAACCAGGTTCCCAGTGGGGACTTATCTTTGACGGAGCAGTCAATCATTATGGAAATGGAATTGGGGCAATCATTGTTACCCCTCAGGGTTCCCACATTCCTTTCACCGCTCGACTTACGTTCAAATGTACAAACAACGAGGCCGAATACGAAGCTTGTATTATGGGTCTCGAAGAAGCGATTGATTTAAGGATCAAAAACTTGGACGTATACGGCGACTCAGCCCTGGTTATTAACCAGATAAAAGGAGATTGGAACACATACCAATCAGGATTGATTCCTTACAAAGACTATGCAAGAAGGTTGTTACCCTTCTTCAACAGAGTCAACTTTCATCACATCCCTCGTGATGAGAATCACATGGCTGATGCATTAGCCACTCTCTCTTCCATGATTAGTTTAGGTCGATGGAATGACATACCTAAGATCGACATCATGCGCCTTGAACGGCCCGCTTACATCTTCGCGATTGAAGCAGTCATAGACGACAGACCTTGGTATCACGATATCAAATGCTTCCTTCAGAAATAAGAGTACCCATCTAGGGCACTCAGAAAAGACAGGAAAACCCTCAGAAGATTGGCTGGAAACTTCTTCCTGAGCGGTGACACTCTTTATAAGAGAAATTTTGACATGGTCTTGCTCCGATGTGTCGACAGACCAGAAGCAGACATGCTCATGAAAGAAATTCATGAAGGATCCTTTGGCACTCATGCCAACAGACACACAATGGCGAGAAAAATTCTCAGGGCCGGGTATTATTGGTTGACCATGGAATCCGACTGCTACAAGTACATAAGGAGGTGTCACAAGTGTCAGATATACTCTGACAAAATTCATGTACCGCCATCACATCTCAAAGTTCTTTCTTCCCCGTGGCCTTTTTCCATATGGGGAATCGACATGATTGGTATGATTGAGCCCAAGGCTTCAAACGGACATCGGTTCATCCTGGTAGCCATTGATTATTTCATATGGGGAATCGACATGATTGGTATGATTGAGCCCAAGGCTTCAAACGGACATCGGTTCATCCTGGTAGCCATTGATTATTTCACCAAGTGGGTCGAAGCAGCGTCATTCGCCAATGTAACCCGACAAGTGGTGGTCCGATTTATCAAAAACAATATCATCTACCGTTATGGTGTTCCAAGCGAGATCATTACTGATAATGGATCTAACTTGAATAATAAGATGATGAAAGAGTTGTGTGCAGAGTTCAAGATCGAACACCATAACTCATCTCCCTACCGACCCAAGATGAATGGAGCGGTAGAAGCGGCTAACAAGAACATCAAGAAGATTGTTCAAAAGATGGTTGTAACCTATAAAGACTGGCACGAGATGCTACCCTTTGCTCTTCACGGTTATCACACATCTGTCCGCACTTCAACAGGGGCTACCCCTTTCTCTCTAGTATATGGCATGGAAGCAGTGCTCCCCATAGAAGTAGAGATCCCATCAATCCGGGTATTGATGGAAGCTCAGCTCACCGAAGCTGAATGGTGTCAAAGTCGACACGACGAACTGAACCTGATCGAAGAAAAGAGAATCACGGCACTAGGCCATGGTCAGTTGTATCAACAGAGAATGAAGAGGGCGTTCGACAAAAGGGTCTGACCTCATATTTTCAGAAAAGGAGACCTCGTGCTCAAGAAGATACAATCATTTCTCACTGACTCTCGGGGCAAATGGACCCCAAATTATGTTGGCCCCTATGTGGTCACGAAAGCTTTCTCAGGCGGCGCCTTGAGACTTGCAACCATGGACGGAGAGGAATTTTCCTACCCCACGAATGTTGATGTAGTCAAGAAATACTTCGCCTAAAAAAACGTCTCGGTGGATTGAAAACCCGAAAGGGCGGTCCAGGCAAAAGTTAGAGACATGAAAAAAAATCATCCTGATGGATTGGAAATCTCATAGTACAATCCAGGCAAAAATTAGGGATAATGGCAAGTAACTATGTTCAACAGAGGCAAGTCCCTCAGCAGTAGTTACAACATCATCTATCAGAGGAAAGCTCCAGTCAAAGGTCATCTTCGACGGAAGCTCAGGATGTCCCGAACTCAAAGTTGGTAGAAGGATAGTGGTCGTTATGTTTCAACGTAGCCCTTTTCCCTGTAAATTACCATTTTCTAACTTTGTATATACTCTTTGGAATCATGCGTTTGGTTGATCTCCATCTTATCAATAAAATTTGAGCCCTTGTGCTTTTGTTTGTAATTCTTTACTTGTTTTAGCTTTACAGAACGACGTTGTTTAAACTTAATCAACGATTCTTGAAATAAAATAAAAATAAATTTACTTGTTAAACTTTTTCTGCTTTTAAATTAAAGATGGCATTTCTTTTGACTGTTGAACATCAGAAGAACATCGATCTCTTCTCCCGAAGTAAGCGAACTTCAGTTGAGACCTTGTTTCGTCTGACATCCTCGGCCGAGTTCTCATCTCCTAAGCCCGATCAACATAGCTCCCAACGGGACTATCTCTCCTAAGCAAGGTGGAATTGCTATTTTGAATCAACGGTACTTCTTCACCCCGCGATGGCCGAGTATCCAATTGTGTTCATCTCTTAGTCTGTATGTTGCGTTTGTTTTGTCAGCATATACATATATACATCATGCATTTCTTTATTTGCATTCACATTTCATATTGCATCACTATCACTCTAGTCGGTCCTGTCCCCTAGTGGTAGAAGTCCTCTCAATCGAGTTGTCAGTTCTTGCCTCGTCAGGAAATACTGTGTCTGAACAACCTCGCTTCCAGTTTAATTCTGGAAAGAAGTTGGTCCTTGACCACTTTGATAACTTGAACCTCTGAAAAGCCAGAGAAAACTTTTAATAAGCATCACTCTTCGCCATTGAAGATGATATCCTTGCTTTCCCGGATTAAGGAAAATCCACAGAGAAAGCCTCGTGATCAGAGATTCGGCAGCACGCCAGTTTTGCTCCGAAAAACCACTGATGAGAAGGTCATTGGCACCTCAAAATTGGATCCTATCATATGGCATTTCTCCGGGAAGATCCCGAGAAAAGTATGATGTAACCCCAAACGAAAACAGTCTCTCAAGAGACTCGCTTTCCCCAGTAGAATCGACAAATGGCGTCTCCAAAACAGAGAAGTTTGTGTACCTCTACAACTCATACGAATGGGTTCCCCAGCAAGTCTGACATCAAAACTTTTTCCACTCAAATGGCATCTCCCCAGGAAAATTCGGCGAGAAGTTTGAAGGAAAGCCGCTACGAATAGCGTCCCTTTTCCGTAATGTTTATTGACAAAAGAAACTAAGACCAGTTCCTTGGTAGGAAACCAGGATCGAGGGGAAGTTGATAAAAGAAACTAAGACCAGTTCCTTGGTAGGAAACCAGGATCGAGGGGAAGTTTATTTCAAAAGAGACTGAGACCAGTTCTTGGTAGGAGACCAGGATCGAGGGGAAGTTTACCTTTTCTAAGCATCATTGCTTAGCTAAAGAAGATGAATGCATAAGCTACCATTCATAACCACCATCAAAATTTCGGGTATTCCGATATTTAATCCTCTTGCACCCCGAATGCCCAAATCCCTTCGTCATTCACACCTTCGGGTCCAAGAAGATTAAATAGGGGCATCTGTAATACCCCAAATTTTGACCACTTAGATTTCCCATCATTGTGAAAATCATCATCACAATATGGATGAACCATCATGCTTCATCAGTCTCCCCAAAGATGGGTGAGCATCCAATACAATCAAAATTAGGGTTTCAAGCCCTCTCTGAGTGCTTAGACAAAGGATCAATCAAGAAATGACATGATCTTCAACTTGTCTAATCTCTTAAATATCCACAATGGATCAAAAAGGACTCCCACTTCAAGGATTAAGCACAAGGCTGCTCCCTTCTAGGTGGATCAAGTCTCAAGATCGACAGTGTCACCAAATTAGGGTTTTGGTCGACCAGGGCCTCCAGATGGAAATTTTCATCTGGGCACAAGGCAATGATCCAAAACATGACCTAATATACTTCATGGAACCTCATGAACCCATGCATCAAGTCAATTTTGCCTCAGGGGATGCATTCATCAAAAATCAGGAATTAGGGTTTCTTGACCTAATTCACCCCTAAGTTGACTTTTGGGACAAACCATGAGCCAAGACCTCAAGACATGATTTGAGGGTCTCTAATATACCATATTGATCCATTTGGAACAATGGATTGATCCAAGAAGTTTGAGCAACAAGTCTCATTTTCATCTGCACCACAATTAGGGTTTTAAGAGAAAAGTCAACTGTAACTTTGACTTTTGACCAAGACATGCTCCCAAACCCTAATACATGATTGAATATACCCTATGACACCCATGGAACATGCCCATCAAGTTTGATTTAGGTCAAGGACATGATTTCCTGAAGAATTGCACAGTTTGGAATTCATCTGATAAAAAGTCAACTATGCACAAAAGTCAACTTTGACTTTTTGAGATTTTTCACCAAAATGGATTTTTAACCCTAAAATGATGTTAATGTATGATTTGAATCATCATTCATCAAGAAAAATCAAGAAAAGTGAGATAACTTGTAAAAGGGGTAACCATAAAACTTAGAAATTTTTCTAAGTTAAAAATAAAGTGGCAAAGGTACCAACTTTGGAGGACCATAACTCCTAAACCACATGGCCATTTTTTCTCATCCAAAGATGGATTTGTAGCCCTCATTATCACCTACAAAAACTTCAACTACAAGTCATTCCAATTCATTAAGGATTTTGAGTTATGGAGTGATCAAAGTGGCTGAAAAGTGAAAATGTCACTTTTTCCAACACTTAGTGAAATTTTCACTAAGTCAGATTCTGCCTCACTTTTTGCCAAATGTAGGGGGATTTTTCACTTGGAATCAAAAGAGATCAAAACCAAACTTGTTCAAACAGTTGTTGTATCATGTAAGAGCTTTCCAAAATGGCCAAGAACATTGCCAAATTCAACCTACACCATGAGATACAACATTGCCAAGTTGCCTTGCTGAAATCTGTCAAGGCAAGGCAGAATTTGCAACTTTGGTCGATTTACCAAAATCAGCCAAATTCAATTGCTCCTATCCACTTGGACACCTCAGAGGATTGAATCTAAAGGGGACAATCACTGAGCCAAGCCTCCAAAGTCCATGGAACAAGAAATAACATGTTGAACCTAGAATGGCCAAAATAGGGACAAGACTTCAAATTTGGAATGAGGCATTCAATGAAACCATCAAGGTGGCATGGACTGAGCCATTCTCATCTGAAATCAGTCAAGACTTATCCAAGACCAAGGGGACCAAAGCTCTGTGCCCTAACCTCTAGTCAATGGCTAGAGGAGACTTGGATTTTCATTTGCCAACATTGGCCAAACCTACTTACCAGCTGCCATGCACTATTCCTTGCAAAACAAACTTGCTCTACTATAAATAGAGCTCAATTGTGGTCAGTTTGAGTACACCAAAGCCATCTAACAGATGCTTTCCTCAAAATCTCTTCTTTCACTCTAATTTTGCCTTCTAAGGCAAGTCACTATCGGGTTTTAAGTTTGAGAGCAATTCCAATCAAACCAATCACTCACATACCTCACATACATCACATATGAGCTGATCAAACACTTAGATTACTTCTGAAACATCAATTTCACAAAATCACCAGCTGGTTGCTCAAAATTTCAAACAAGTTGCAGCTGAGGTGCCACAAAATGATCCAGCCAATTTCAATCAAGTCCAACCATCCAAACACAGTCCATAGGGTGTAGGGAAGCTGTTCAGATCATCACCACACATCTGTAACACCTCCAATTCAAAAATAACTTTGAACTTGCTGTCACGACTTGGAGGTAAGCACATACTTGGTCATCTCTCAATCTATGCATATTTCCTCGCACAATAATTTGGCCATATGTTCATAATCATGCATGGAATGTTTTCCCTCAATTAATTGCATTGTTTGAATCGTGTATCAAAAATCCTAGCCTTCATGCAGAAATTAGGGTTCTTGAGGTCTCTTCGTGATTTCTTGTTGTATGTTTAATT
This sequence comes from Lathyrus tuberosus, assembly GCA_022829125.1. NCBI lineage: Eukaryota > Viridiplantae > Streptophyta > Magnoliopsida > Fabales > Fabaceae > Lathyrus > Lathyrus tuberosus. Next base: position 13,129,941 of record JALAZF010000024.1, on the reverse strand, counting down.
TAAATGAAATTAAAGTACATAGACATGATCGTGAGGTTGAGGCGAGCATAATGATATGTGGATTGCATGATATGATTACGTATTCATGGAGATTTGATAGAAAATGCAAATCTGAGAAACCAAGAACACGCGCGTGTTCTTCAGATTGTTCTTGGCGCCATTTTTAGAAATTCAAATATTTGAATTTTGTGATTTTGTTTAATTGATTCAAAAATTAATTTCTCTCTGAGTTTTAATGATTTTGAGTTGATTCTTTTTTTAATAATTCACAAAAATGTTAAAATATTTTATTTTCACAAAAAATCCCAAAAATACTATTTATTTCATATAATTGATATTTTTGCAAAGAATAAATATTTTAATTGTTTTTGACATTTTAAATATTTTTTCTACATTGATTTTGCAACTTTTAATGCTTTCTAATTATTTTGTAGGTCAATACTTAATTTTTGAAGCATTAATCCAAGATCACAATTTGTTTTCCATGTGTTAAACAATTTTTGATCATTTTAATTGAATTTTTATTCAATTAAATACATTTTGAAAACAAATTAGGGTTTTGGATTAATTCAACCCTCATAAATCATTTTTAAAACTTTTTGGGCCTCTTGAGAGAGTGTAAGACCCATCCCCCCTTGTACAAAAACTTTTTGGGCTTCATTCATTGTATAAGTCCCTCTGTACAAGTGAACGACGCGATCGTCGCCTTTTTTAAATAAACCTGGGCCTACCCTCGAGTAGTAAGACCCATTTCTTTTTCTTAAAACTTTTTGGGCCTCTTGAGAGAGTGTAAGACCCATCCCCCCTTGTACAAAAACTTTTTGGGCCTCACTCATTGTATAAGTCCCTCTGTACAAGTAAACGGCGCGATCGTCGCCCGTTTAAAAATAAAAGAATCATCTGGGCCTCTCCTTGAGCTATAAGACCCATTCAAAACACTTTGGGCCTCTATTAGAGTGTAAGACCCAATCCCCCTTTTAACCAAAACATTTTGGGCCTCACTTATTGTATAAGTCCCTCTGCGTTAAAAGAAAACCTCGGCGCGATCGCCATTTTTAAACGAAAAATCATTTGGGCCTACCCTCGTGTTATAAGCCCCACTCTTTTTCTTTAAACCTCTTGGGCCTCTTGAGAGAGTGTAAGACCCATCCCTTTGTACAGAAAACCTTTTTGGGCCCCAGTCACTTGTATAAGTCCCGCTGTACAAATTCAAACAGTGCGCTCACTGATAAAACCCTGGGCCTCTCCTTGAGCTGTAAGCCCCAAATCTTTCTTTTTCAAAGCACTTTCTCCTTTGATTTTGAATATACTTTTGTTTTCAATCTTTCTTTGTTGAACAACTAACCAAACAGCATGGAAGCACTACAACCGAGTAAGTGGTTATCGCTTTCATTTCCCGCTTTCATATATATATATATAACTGTATTGTGGGGCTGTTTCACTGTAAGTCTCCTTTCATAAACTCATATATATATATAACTGTATTGTGGGGCTGTTTCACTGTAAGTCTTCTTTCATAAACTCATATCTACTGTGTAATAATAGTATAGATATTTGGAGTCTCCCCGACAACTACGTCTAGAACTAGGTGACGCCGTTTCATTTATTCGTAGAAATAGACGCCTAGATCCCCAATAGGAGCACCAGATACAGTCTTCTCTTCGGCTGTCCTCCTTAGGAATCGTCAAGAAGCTCTACTCCCCAAGATGAATGTATTCTCCGTGAATGGCATCTTTGAGTTTCTTCCAAATTCTCGAGCTTTCCTGACTTGATCTATTCCTTGTGGATAGCTTGCCTTGAATGTCTCGGGGTTTGGGTACCCACTACGGTCATAATCTTGGACCTTAACTAAGGAACCCTCTTTAAAAGTTAAAAGTCGCTGGATAGTAAACCTCGCACGTTTACCAGTGGTTTTTATCTTTAAAAGGGTTATCTCTCCTAATGGAAAGGAGATGATAGACCCACGGGCTTCTTAAAAGCATCGGCCTCCTCTTGGGCATTATTCAAGGACACTACGGCTTCTTAGAAGTATTCACAGCCTCCTCTTAGGCTTCGTATAATGATCTCTTCCTTCGGGAATGATAGCCTCCTCTTGGGCTTAGTACAAGGACCCGTCGGCTTCTTAAAAGTTTCCAGCCTCCTCTTGGGCTTCGTACAAATTGTCCCGACGACCTCCTAGAGGTATAGGAACAGAACCTAGTCATCCTCATAGAACAATCCTTTCATAGAGTCTACTACTATTTCTCAAAGCATAGTACAAAAGATAAAACTCTTGACATGGACAGTCTAACTTCCTTGAGTCTCAAAGACATTCTCAAGTGACCCCTTCGTTAAATAGGAAGGAAACCCGCAGACTCGGACAGTCTCAATACCCTTTGGATTTCCCGTTTCCTCAAAGAGAAGGAAATATCCCTGATCCTTAAATCAAATCCCTGAGTACAGTGTTGCTCATATAAGAACTGATTTTCTCTTTTAAAATCAGTATATTGGATCTGTCACTCAACTGAAACAAACCTTTAGCCTCCATCTCGGGCTTTGTACGAGATACAAAAACACTCTCTTGTTGAGTATCAAAGACTCTCTTGTTGAGTCAAACTTTTAGCCTCTATCTCAGGCTTCGTACGAGACACAAATACTCCCTCGTAGAGTCAAACAAACAATAGCCTCTATCTCGGGCTTCGTACGAGACACAAAGACTCTATCGTCGGGTCAAAAACTTTTAGCCTCTCTCTCGAGCTTTGTACGAGACACAAAATAGCCTCCTCTTAGGCTTTGTATAATGATTTTCCTAGCGGAAATTAGCCTCCTCTTAGGCTTTTGTATAAGAAAACCACTGGTTGATCCAATAAACCTTTTAGCATCAAAGATGTGCCTCGTTCACAGTACACAAACATCAACAACTCCTTTCCTTTCATCTAATCGCTGTAAGCGGCAAGCCTCTGGATCATCTATATCCATGCCACTGTCCCTCTTTTAGCATGAGAAATTCCTAAGGAAAGATGGCATTGCTCTACTCTGAGTTAAAGTCTTCTCCTTCAGGTTAAAACCCTTTCTCCGGAAATTATGGCATTGCTCGGATCCGCGTATCCCAGTTAAAGTAATTCTCCTTCCCCCTCTTTAGAGATGACAAATTCTCTCTAAAGTCGAGGTCTTTCAGCTTCACGTCTTGGGCTTTGAACAAGACACAAATAGACCTTTCAGCTTCACATCTTGGGCTTTGAACAAGATACAAACCACCTTTCGCTTCACGTCTTGGGCTTTGAACAAGACACCAAAAAACCAATTTCCTCCCATAGAATAGGAGGAACTACGAACGCTCTGATTTCCCTGTTTTGGTATACGGGAATACGTAGGCATAAGATCGAAAGAAAAGATCTTAGCGAGCACACTAAATAAAAAACCCAAATCCCATATCTCCATCAATCAAAAGCAGTAATTCAAACACATCAGTCCTAACATCCTAATCCTAGTTCCCCGCCAGAAACATTAAGCCCTAGAAAGAAAGAAAACCGTACTGGCGAAAATACAAATAACCAGTACAAAGGCCCCCCACATTGATAGCATCCGTAACCTAACAAACCGCTGTTTAAACTCAGTATGCAAGCAGGGTTAATTGGAGACATCTATTTCCCTTCCTTATTCAGCTCACAATAGGATAAAAAATGAATCGACCTGTAGTTTTAAGCTCAAACCGCAGAGAGTGACCAGCGCTTAAGAACCGCGTCCAAAATCGCTCGCTACACTACCACTTAGTAGAAAACAAGGAATTCTGCACAAATTACAAGTTGGAAGAGCTTTCCGCTCCTCCGGACGAATGATGCCCTTTTTCAGTTTCAATGTCGAGCTTCCAACATTAAACAAAGCGCTCAGTGGGAGCTAAACCACGATCTTTAGTTATTGTTTATTTATCTGTTAGTTTTAAGACATTGCGTGCATGTTAAGTATGAAATCTATTTCATATGCATTACCATTTGTTTCATTTTATTATTACTATTATTATTATTATTATTATTATTACTATTTGTATCTTAATTATACTGATGCGTAATTATAATATTATTTCCCTAATAGTGTAATATTTTCAATTTTCAGGATAACCTTCTCTAGGATACCTTTGACCTGTGACCATGCAGACATTCGAGAACCATACCGTTGTCTTCAGGAATGATGTTCAGAGGCGTCGATTTGAGACTTTGTCTCAAAGAGATTTTGGTCTGTCCATCTACTCTGATGACTCTGCTATGCAAACCCTTAGTATCCAGGACAACGTTGTTTACCTTCTGAACCAAATAGATTGGACTAACTTTTCCTTAGAAAAGAAATTCAGCACCTACCGTAACCTGACTTTGGAGTTCCTTAGCTCCCTTTACTATGATTCCACCCGTGGTTTTGGATTTGGCTGTGGATTGGCCACTTTCAGGTTGTTTGGAAAAAAATATAGGTTCACACACCATGAACTTGCTGACTTGTTGGGTTTTCCTAATGAGCCTGATGCTGTAACCAAAACTCATGATGATGCCTTTACTAGTTATGATCTTCAACAATTATGGGGTACCATATCTAGAAACGATAATGCTGAGCCTGATGTTATGTTTTCTGAGAGTATCCACAATCCAGGATGGAGATATTTTCATAAGATTATTGCTCACACTTTCTTTGGTAAGGAAGAGAACACCACCTCTGTGTCTAGGGATGAACTGTATATCATGCTTTGTGCATCCCAAGGAAAATCTGTTAATGCTGCCCCGTTTTTACTTGCTAACTTTCGCCGTCTTGCTTGTGATTTTTTTGAGCCAATCATAATAGGTGGGTTGGTAACGATGATTGCTGATGCAATTGGAATGAGATATCATCTGAATCGTTCCTTTGCTTTCGGTGGCATTCGTCCAATGGACATCAACTTTTATTTCAACCGTGGCATAATTGCAAATCTTGGCCCTGTTGAATTTGAGCTGCTTATTGACAATGTTGTAGTTCATGCCTTTACCCTGCCTAACCATGAAAAAATCAGTGTGCACAACAAGAATAACTGGCTTTCTGATTTGGAGGTCTTCAAGCTTATGGGAACCGTGATACTGTTATGTCTGCCACTGCCACTCAAAGTTCCGAGATTAATCCTGTTATTCCAACTATCACTTTAGTTGCTTCTATAAATGGAATCCGGTCCGAATTGGATTCTGTTCGAGACGAGATTTCCTCTCTCAGAGTTGATTTCATAGGACTTATGGATGTTGTCCATGAGGAGCTGGATCATTTGTTCCAGATTTTCTATTCCCTTAGGCAACATCATGGATGATTCCGAGGCTGTACCATTTTCCCTGTTTTCTTAGGATAGTTTGCTTCCCTGTAAAGTGTTTCCCTTTCCCGTATTGTCTGTACTGTTATTTCTCATTTCACTGTATACCGTCGGAATGCCGACGAGTAATTGTAATGTACTTCAAATTCGATCAATGCAATTTCCTTTCCTTAGTATTTTATGTTTCAGTATTATTTAAGTGTTGTAGAGCCCTATCTAATTCCATTTAGTACTTAGTATCTCATGTTTGTGCTAAAAAAAAGAAAAAAATATCAAATAGCTGCATTCTGTTAGTGCCAGAATTCAAAATTTGTGCTTTAAGCAAATGGCGACCGCCATATGCCTAACGGCCCTCGTCGTTCTGTCCTGGGAGGCAGATGGCGTAATTTTTGAATTCAAACACGTTTTTCTCTTCATATTCCCCATTTAAACCATCGTTTCATGTTTCAAGGCACCCTAACCACCACATTAACTCCTCATTATCCTACCATAACTTCCAACCACCCAAATTCCTTCCTTTATCCCTATTTAAACCCTTGGAACCACATATTTTCCATCATCACACTCAAACTAACCTCCATATTCAAACCACTCAGAAACTCTCTACTTGCAACACCATTCCAAAAAAATGGAAGCCAATCAAGAAGTTGATTACATGAGTATAGTGTTCCCTGAAGGAGTAATCGGAGACACCTAGCGTACAAACTTCCACAGAATCTCCAAAAGACCCATTTAGGCAACGAGGTATCCTGACCCAGAAACTCTTCGTACCTTAGGTCTCTTCCGAAGTGTCTCTTGGATGCTCAAAAATCTAGGTATGACTCAGTTTTTCTCAATGTTTAATGCTTCTTCTGTTAGGCTAACTTACGAGTTTCTTAGTTCACTTTGTTATGTCGATGACCCTACCCGTACCACTGGAACCATACACTTTAGAATGTTTAATGTTGATTACTCGCTGACCCAAGAGCGCATAGGAGAGATTTTTGGTTTTCCTACTGGTGATGGACTTGCAACTCTGGCACCCCTCGAGAGTGACTGGGAGGCCGGAGCCTTCCACTTTTGGCACCAAAGCATCACCACCACCACCACCAAATGGGAAGGCCTAAAGGCCACTACCATCCACAACCCAGCCATCCGGTACTTTCACCGCATCCTTGCTTCCACCATCTTTGGATGTGAGAACCCAGGTAATGTGAACTCGAAAGATTTATTCTTTATCCACTGTGCTCTCCTCCAAACCCCAGTGAATCCCATACCATTTCTCCTGGCCCACTTTATAAGTGTCGCAAATAGAACTGGCAGTTCCATCTGTATCGACGGAATCATTACCGCCATAGCTTGCTCATTGGACTTAGAGGCTGATTTAGAAAATGCCGATACTATCCCTTGTCTCTATGCCGATCTTGAGTTTTGCCGTAATATGCGGCTTGTCAAAAGTTTGCCCGGTGGCAGGTATCAGATTATTGTCCGTACCCGTGAGTTCCGAGGTTTCTCTTTGCCTTTCTTTGAGCGCATTGATATGCGTGTTAACACTAACTTGTTGTTTGATTTATGAGCGCCAGACTTAAAGGCGGAGAGTGATGCGAGACGTTATCGTGAGGTTATGGGACAACCTTCTGGGCAGCCCCGTACTCGTAGCCACGCTGCTGACACACCTGGGCCTAGCACCCAAACACACACTCCTCCTTTTTCTGATTTTGCAGGTATGCGTACATCGCTGGAAGACATCTTATCGGAGCTTAGGCAGCAAAGAGAGAGAGAAGCCGAGCGTGACGTCATGATGCATGATATGCAGAGGAGACATGTTGAGTTTATGGAGAGGACCCGACTTGATTTGAGAGACATTGTCTCTGAGATGGCAGGGTTACGTATAGAGGTGCATCGTATCGCAGATTGTGTTCATCACATTCCACAAGATAACCCAGCTTTCAGACAGGACCGACACCCTTGCGGGGGTCGTGCCACCACCATTGATTCCCGCCAGGTTCCATCGCTCTTTCTTTTGCCTTAGGCTAAGACATTGAGGACAATGTCTAGTTTAAGTGTGGGGGAGAAGTCATTTACCACTTTTATATATTTCTTGTTATTTCCTGCTTTCTAGTTTTAGTTTGCTTTATTGAGTCATATGCGCGTTTGAGTCGATTGTTACTTTACATTTTCGCATTGTCTATTAACTCCCTTATTTTGACCCCAATTTCAAAAAAATAATTTCCGTTTGACTCAATGGCATGACATATTAAGTACAGATTATTTTATCTTTGTTTTAGGCTATGTAGACAGACTTGGGAAAGTTTTGTTAATATCGTTACCGTTCCTACACCCTAGAGTTCCTAAGTATGCGATATCGGTTTAAGTACACATTATGCCGAGACCTTGTTCCTAGTTCTTTAGAAGTAGCCTCTTTATTAGTTTATATCAACAGTCAGCACCATCCTTGCGTGTGAACTAAGTAATGAACCGATGCAAATATGTGTTGATCTCAAAATTTATGATTATGTGATTTTTATTGGATATTGCGAATGAAAGACCTATTCTAACTAAGGTGGCCCTCACCCGACCATTTAGCCCAAAGGCTCAGACTCTTGAAATTCCAGTTTAAAAAAAAAGTTTAATAAGAGATCATAAAACACTAACAGGTTCACTTACCATGTAAACACGAAGGATAACAGGCTTAATGTGATTGCGCTAGAATGAAAGAGAAGTGAATAAGAACGAAGACTGTAGGTCGAGTTATAATGTCATTATTTGAACTGGTATTGCATAGGAAGAAACTCTTTGTCTGTTTTTGTAGAATCGTGTAGTTACGGTATCCTTGTTTTCATTATTTAGTACCTATCTGTGTAGCATTAGCCTAGCAACCTTGCGCTTTTATCGTTTTCGTCGTGCCTATGAGTCGAACATCGTACTTACTGTTTTATTTCATTGGGAATTTGCTTGAGGACAAGCAAAAGTCTTAATGTGGGGGAGTTTGATGACTCGATTTTGTATCGTACATTTTGATTCATTTCGCACATTTCTACTTATCGTTTTATCGAGTGTTTATCATTTTCTATGCTACTTACTCATGTTTTCCTTTGTTTTGCCTTGACAGGTGTCCTATCAGCAATGTAGAAGAAAAGAATGAAAATTGAGTTGAAGAATGAAGAAAAAGCAGCAAAAGTGCAAGTTCTAGCCTCCTCAAAGGAATGGCACTCGCCATGCCCTGAGGAAGGCGTTCTCCGTGCCCAAAAAGGAGGGAATCTCCAATTTGAAGCAATGGCGGTCGACATTAAGCAGACGGCGGTCGCCGTTTGTGGCGGGAGCAGTTTTCCTGCAGCAGTTTGGCAGTTGTGCTCATTTCAAATTCAAATTCGAGCCAAACTGTTTGGAGCCAAGATTTCTCTATATATAGACCCCTTTGGAGGGTAGTTTCAGCATCCAAGTACCCCGCGGAAGCGCTGTCGAATTCTCTCTAGCCTAACTACATATTTACTGTCCAAAGTAACAATTGCTCACACTGAGTAGTTATTACACTGTTGTATTTCGTTCTTTACGTTTTCGTTGATTTGTACGCTTGGATCAAGTTATTATTCAATATAAGTTTTAATTCGAGTTTATCTTCTTCGCATTTTACAGGTTATTTATTCTTCTATTTTTACTGCATAATTTCGTATACGTGTCTGCAACATAACTTAATTTCTACAAAAACCTAAATCTGTATTTTTGTTAAAATCAACCAACATGTATGTTTTAATTTCCAGCACCGTTAACATGTTAGTTTTAGGATTTAATATGTTAGGCTAAACTCGTTTGAGCCCGTAGTTTGAGGACCGTCGTTTCGACGGGACTCTGTAGAAACCCCCAGTCTAAAATATGATTGTTCAAGAATATGGCTTTAGTGTCTAATTTTAATTTAAGTTGCTTAGTCGTGAGAGCGAGAGGCTACTTAATAGCATTTTGTCACGAGAGTGAGAAATGCATTAAGGTGTGTCTGATAGAACGAGAGTTTGAGGTAAGCACCGGATAGTAGACACTGAGCTCTGAACCTAAACACAGCGAGAGCGCTTTAGGCTTCATTTAGGCTTTGTTGGTTTTCAAAGTGCATCCTTTAATTACCGAGCGAGCGAGAGCAAAATATTGGGGTCATTAGGTGAGTCTTTAAATCAGTATTTCCTACAGAATAAATTTGAGATCTTTGTTAACACCCGGAATTTACGGAGTCCCTTAGGAGCATAGAAATCATCCTTCGGTCTCATATCGTTATTTATTTCAATTCCCGTTAGAATTAAGATCCTTTTACCTCCGATTCAAGCCTTAGCTTTGCACCGCAATAATTGATCACTTTAGGTTGATTATTAGTCCCTGTGGGTTTGACAATCTTTTAAAACTCAGCGATAAGCTGTATACTTGCAGTAGTAATCCGACCAATACGCAAAGTCGCGATCAAAACTCCAAAGTCTTAGATAAACCAGAAGCAAAGGGAAAGCACTAGGTCCTAAGTCCATAGTCCAAAATACTCCTCAAGTAAGGGATAGTAACACAAATTCCAAGAGATTAAGTTTTTAGGGTCTTAGCCATTTTATCATGTTTTTAGTTCTTTTTGAATTAAGTAAGCAAAAGAACGCATAAAGATAAAAGGCAAAAAATAAAGACAAAAATGTAAATGCCATGAATGTAAATGACATAAAAGTAAATGACATAAATGTAAAGGCATAAAGTAAAAGACATAAAGGTTAGCACAATTAATATGTCAATGTTAGTAATTAGTGAGAATTTAATTGAGTCGAGACAATTTAGCGCTATGTTAAGCAATCGTAAGTGGACTTATGTAGAAGTCACACTTATTTGAGGTCGGTCAATAATAGTTTATGTGTTCAAACATGCTAGAGAAATGATACAAAACCAGTCTCCTAAAGCAATGTATTACAATAGTTAAAACAAAGAAGAAAGGAGATGAAGAAGAGAAGATAGCCGAGGAAGTGAAATGAAGGCTCAAGCAATCACTAAGGATCATCTATCAACAAGTCAAAGGCCACAAAGTAATGATCATCAAGGGATAACTTATCACTGATGCAAAGTGTCACAGATGATCCAAATGATCATCTGTTAACATTTTTGAATCAAAGAAGGTTCAATCAACCAAAGGATCATCAACCAAACACTTGAAATGTTGAAAATATGTTCAACTAAGCAATCATCAAGAGACATGTTCAAGACCTTCCCAAAATTGAATAAAATCAAAATAAAAAAGAATTTAAAAATGATTTTAAAAGGAAATTAAAACAAAAATGTCAAAGATGCATCAAAACACCAAATGAATGATTAAGAAAATTATGAGAAGTCATAAATATTTCTGAAAGCACCTGTTGTTTGACTAAATTTTGCTAAAACATTCTGATGATAATCTTGAAGAATCTGCAGGAGAAAAAGATGTCGAAGGAAATGTCTCGACATCCTGGCTGACTTGGTAAGTTAGCAGGTTCTAATCAGTTGCAAGAATTAAGGAACAGATCAAGGAAACATAGGATCAAAGATTGAAAGGCCAAGACAATAGAATACTATATAAGGAGACTTAGACCTAGGGTTAGCGCGTAATGTACATTATGTATCACTTGTAACTTTGTAACTTAGTTCCTTTGTGTTGAATAAGGGTTTAGGGTTTGAGAGTCGTTGGCTCTCTTAGGAGTTGTAAGTCTCCACTCTGTATTATAGGATGCAGGGTGGAAGGCATAGGTATATGGATACAACCAGAAACCTGTAGGTAATGGTTGGTGTATTGTTCTTGGACGAAGCTTTGAAACAAGTCTAAGATAGCTTGAAGGTCAAGAAACCGCGACAGTTCTGAATTGGCAGAAGACAGAGACATCACAGGTTGTGATTAGGATGTGAGTGGGGTATCTCAGATCAAGGTTCTAAACGGTTGAGTTTAACCTTGATAAAGATGTCCATGGGGTAGATGTTAGGTATAAAGTTGTAAACGGGGGAGTTTAGCTTTGTAATAGCCTACACGATAGTGAAGTCTTCATCCTGGATTGGTATCCCCCAGATGTAGGTGAATTGCACCGAACTGGGTTAACAATTACTGTCTTATTTTAACATTCTGCAATTTACAGTTTTGTTAATGTTCTTGACTGACATGTTGGATCAGATGTCGTGACATCTGTGTGTGTGCAGTTTTGATATTCAAGGTATCAGTCTGTTGTTGTGCCTTCTAGTTTAAAAGATTATGTAGCACAATGTCTTGATATGTGTTAGGACATCTGATGTTTGCATAGGCCAAAATTTTAGAACTATGCCTTGAAGACATGAAGACGCGTCTTATGTTTTCCAGTCATTACCTTGGGTGTTCAGTGGAGGAGCACCAGTTACCTTAGTCAGGGGGAGAGACCTCTTGATCTAAGATGAAGTTCCAGTTTGCATTTGTGCGTCAAGCAAACTGAGATGTCAAGATGGCTTGACATTATTGTTGAAGTTCTAGTTTGCATTTGTGCGTCAAGCAAACTGAGATGTTAAGATGGCTTGGCATTATTGTTGAAGTTCCAGTTTGCATTTGTGCGTCAAGCAAACTGAGATGTCAAGGAGGATGGCTTGACATTATTGTGGAAGTTCCAGTTTGCATTTGTGCGTCAAGCAAACTGAGATGTCAAGGATGATGTCTTGACATTAGAGTGTTGCTGCAAGTTGTGGGAAACTTGGCAATGCATACTTGAATGGTTCTTATTGGATGCTTAAGAATCATTGTTGAGTCTGGGGAATTTATTTTTCTCTGCAGACTGTTACTCACAATGCTGTGAAGATTTCTCTGTAATGTCTAATCAGAAGAAGAATCTGGGAAGAATAGACAATTTCTGACATGATGTCAGGACATTGGTTCTTTGGTCGCTTCTCTCAAAAGAAGAAATAGTCAACAATCTTGGCCGGTGCACATGTAGTAGAGTTATTGGCGCTTTGAATTGACCAGCGTTTTTGTTCGATGGTTTGTTTCTTTCAAAGGAAATTATCTGCTATAAATAGGATTGTTGTGACACTTCTTGGTCTCATAATTCCTTCTTTCCAAGTGAATGTTCGATGGCATTTTTCAAGATCTGGATGAGTTGCGTCTGGGTTTGGGGCTGTCTTGGTCACGTTTGCCAAGTTTTGGCTAAAAATGGGGAGAATGGTTCTGGTTTTCTGGTGCTGTCTGGGTTTGGGTACATTCCTGCAGTTGTTTTGCAAGAATGTTGGTTAAGATGTTTTAACATCTTAGCAATTTTTTTCTTGTGTCTTGTGATCTGAGTTGTGAAGCAGGTTGTGTCTTGTGACCTGAGTTACGGAATTTATGTTCTCAGTGTTACGAAGCCTACAACTGTTGTTTCTTTTCTAGAGTCTTCTGGTACTCAAGAAGACCTCTTTTGGAAGAAGGGGGAATATGTTGAGGGGGAGACTCTCTCAGACCTTAGCTCCAATCAATTCTGAAGATAAAGAAATCTTGATGAAGGAGCCTTGCTGAAAATGTTTGTTTTAGCCAAAAAATTTCAAAAGGGGGAGATTGAAAGCACTTGTTGTTTGACTAAATTTTGCTGAAACATTCTGATGATAAACTTGAAGCACCTGCAGGAGAAAAAGATGTCGAAGGAAATGTCTCAACATCCTGGCTGACTTGGTAAGTTAGCAGGTTCTAATCAGTTGCAAGAATTAAGGAACGGATCAAGGAAACATAGGATCAAAGATTGAAAGCCCAAGACAACAGAAGACTATATAAGGAGACTTAGACCTAGGGTTAGCGCGTAATGTACATTATGTATCACTTGTAACTTGGTAACTTAGTTCCTTTGTGTTGAATAAGGGTTTAGGGTTTGAGAGTCGTTGGCTCTCTTAGGAGTTGTAAGTCTCCACTCTGTATTATAGGATGCAGGGTGGAAGGCATAGGTATATGGATACAACCAGAAACCTGTAGGTAATGGTTGGTGTATTGTTCTTAGACGAAGCTTTGAAACAAGTCTAAGATAGCTTGAAGGTCAAGAAACCGCGACAGTTCTGAATTGGCAGAAGACAGAGACATCACAGGTTGTGATTAGGATGTGAGTGGGGTATCTCAGATCAAGGTTCTAAACGGTTGAGTTTGACCTTGATAAAGATGTCCATGGGGTAGATGTTAGGTATAAAGTTGTAAACGGGGGAGTTTAGCTTTGTAATAGTCTACACGATAGTGAAGTCTTCATCCTGGATTGGTATCCCCCAGATGTAGGTGAATTGCACCGAACTGGGTTAACAATTACTGTCTTATTTTAACATTCTGCAATTTACAGCTTTGTTAATGTTCTTGACTGACATGTTGGATCAGATGTCGTGACATCTGTGTGTGTGTGCAGTTCTGATATTAAAGGTATCAATTTACTGTTGCGCCTTCTAGTTTAAAAGATTATGTAGCACAATGTCTTGACATGTGTTAGGACATCTGTTGTCTGCATAGGCCAGAATTTCAATTTCAAATAGAAGGATCTCAAAAGCTGGATGCAAAAATATTTGAAAATGATCAAAAATAAAATGCAAAATGAAAATTAAATGAAAATTAGAAGAAAATAAGGATTAAATGCAAAATGATTTTTAAAAATTATGCAAAAAATATATGTAGTAGAAAATATTTTTATGAAGTTATGGAAAAAATATAGTCAAAAAGCATTAAAAATATTAAGGCTAGGGTGACCCAAACATTGATCTGTAAGGTTTTGAGAAGCAATAGAAGCACATGCCACTAGTGGTGATAGATGATATAATCTTCCGAACTCACTCCATGTTCCAATCACCTGTCATGTACGTCAATCCTGGACATATACAGAATTATCAATAAATAGAATTGAACAATTAAGAGTGCGAGTGAGCTTTTTAACAAATATTAGATTGATATGGAAATCAGGAATATAGAGTACATAATCTAAGACATGTTTGAAAGTGGGTATGTATGACCAAGGCCTTGAACTTTGATTTTAGAGCCATCCGCCACTGTGATAGTAGACAAAGAATCATAATAAGACAAGTTAGATAAACTAGATTTATTATCAGTTATTTGATCAGAGGCACTAGAATTAAATATTCAAAGACGATAGGAAGCAGCTGTAGAGAGAAAGGTTACAGGATTACCCGATTAAATAACGATGACAGAAGATAATTTTATAATTCGATAATTGACACTGTTATTGTGAAAGATTCGAAAATGATAATATCCTACATTAAAGGGCGTTAACTTTAAATAGCCTACGTGGTCCTAGACTAAGATTGGTTTTAGAAAACAGAATTAACAAAACCTAAAAGTAGGGGGGTCTAACATTTTTCAAACTAGGTTTTGCCTAATGACTAAAGGGAGAATAATGTTACCCAACTTATTTTGTTGGGCAATAAAGTTAGCACTTTTAAATAAAGTTCACACTTTAACATCCTGCATGATCCATGATGAGATTGATCTCCGAAAACATAGTTATGAATGACTTCTTTAGTTAGGTCAACAATTATACAGCAACCAATATTGTAGCTGCATGTCTCTTTCCATTCCAGCTACAAAACATTATCAAAATGTGAATTGTTTGAATAATGTTCTATCATATTTAACAAACTTTGATACGGTAGATGTCACTGTCACTACCTTATTTATTATTTATTAGACGGAATATTATAAAACAACATTCTATTATCTATAACCTATAAATAAGAGAACACAACACCCACATGCATTCTCAAAACAGATAGAAAAACAAGAAACAAGATGAATGTTTTACTATCCTTAAACTCAAGCTCAAGCCTAATCAACATTTCAAAACCATACAAACATCATCATAACCTTCCACTTTCAAATAATCATCAAAGACAACCTCGTACAGTACACTTTTCCGTTTCATGCAGAGCCACAAAAAGTGTTCCAATGAATCATAAGCTAGATGATGATGATGGAAACTTGTACAAGATACTATGTTTGAGTTCCAATACAGCAACAGCAGATGAGATAAAGGGAGCATATAGAAGAATGGCTCTTCAGTATCATCCTGATGTTTGTCATGATGGTTTGAAGAAAGAGGAATCAACGAGGATGTTTGTACAAGTTAATGCAGCTTATAAGACTCTGTCGGATCCAAAGCTTAAAGAAGAGTATGATTCAAAGTTGTTGGGTTTGGGTAATTTGAGAAGAAGTAAATGGATGGAACAAGTTGTTGAGTTGAGTAGAAGATCTCAAAGAGGTAAGGCTGGTGCATCATCATGGGGTTGTAGAATGAGGGCCATAAATAATAACTAGTTTTTCAATTAGCTATCTATTCATGTCATTGTTTTTCTTGTATTTTTCTTGAGGCTCAATTAAGTCCCTCACCGGTGAAACCAAAAAAAAAAATCAATAGATTAAATAATAATTCAAATTTAATATAATTAAAATGAGAACATGTAAAATCAATTGTAGGTAATTTTTTTTACCCAATAATATGTCATCATTTATAGATTGTTTTCGTTTCTCTCAAGCTTTTTCAATTGTAGTTTTAATTCTTTCTAGACAATCACCGTTAGAAACAAAGAGAAAGTGCTTCATGTGCAATGTCCATGGTTTGGTAATTGGTGTTTTATAAAGCCACTGCAAATTTTTAATCCCAATTTCTCACTTTTCTCTCAGTCGCTTTCTTCTCCGATTAGTTTCGGTTTTGCCAGCGATTTCGGTACTAATCGGCGTTTCCGAGCGATGGTTTTAATTATCGTTCAATTTTGTGGTGTGGTAAGTTCCAAAGAATTACACTTCTAATACTTTATAATTTGCTGCCATGCTCAATATTTTTTTTAAATGTTAGATGTATCATGGAATGTGAAAGCAAAATTACCTAGTGCTATACATTTACAGAACTGCGTGAATGATTTGGGTAAAGTTCCTCTCAAGTTTATTGCATTTAATAACAATGTAGAAGATTAGGTGTTCGATTATGGATTATGAATTTAGAAATGCGTGAATGATTTGGGTAAAGTTTTAACTGATCATTTCATGATAAATTTTGTTTTTGTTCCTAAGAAGTATTTAAATTCAAATAATACTAACCACTAATATTTTTGCTGTTGTTATAATTCTTAATCTCGTCCACTGTCACAATATCAAGTCAAATACCATATAGTTTATGAGATGAGAGCGTGATTATGTGTATCGTAAAAAAAATTGACACTAAATATGAAGCTTTTAAATAAGGTCTTTTGATATAGGGTTTTTTTTGTTGAGTTGGGTTTGGGATGACGTGGTTTTTTTTTATAAAAAAAAAAGCAAGGATTATAACATTATACCAAAGAGTACAAGGGGTATTCAACCCTTACAAAAAAACTACAACAATCAACTACTAATAAGACATAACTTAGGATTGTTCAACCAACTGGCCAAGGAACAAATCTTAGAAATAACAGCCCCCCTATACAGCCACTTCCACACAGAAATTTTAATAGAGTTGATACACTTTTCTTCAGAAAACTTAACAAGATTAAAGATCACATCATTGCGGCATAACCATAAATGCCAAACCATGGCTATCCAAACAACAATGTTACGTGGTTAATTACGGGTGATGTTAAACATGTTAATAATTTGATCTGAATTTATTAATTAGGTTATATTTGAGTGTCGAACAAAAGAGCAATATTAGTCTATCCACAATGCTCCATCTTAAACGGAAAATTTATCCACATACACTTGTACCGCCGTTGACACTTTTAAATGGGACACCTCCTAACTGTGAAGTATTAACAAATGTGAGTAGTGTAGATAATAGTCCCACATTGGATAGAAATGTGGTGACTTGAGTATTTATAAGTGAGAGAACTCATACACCTATCACCTTAAGGTTTTTGGTGAATATGTGGTGTCTCTCTCATTTGTGTTGCTCTTGGTCCAATATTGATTCTCCTCCTCACGTTAAAATAACGTTGATTACATAATTGGTGCAGGAAATAGGGAAAGAGCATCGGTACCATTAGTCGAATAGTTTTAGGTGGCATGGAGGTAAAAGGAGAAATTTTTAAATACTAGTATCAGTCTACTTTTATACTTATGTTAAAAATATGTTGTTTATTGTGATAGGGACTCAAAAACTTGTCAACTTGAGTAGTTGATGAAGCAACATGTGAGACCACTGTTGTTGATGACATTAGTGCTGAGGATGGAGAATCTATTGAACATATTATAAATATTGATAGCATGGAGGATATTCTTAGCATGGACCTAAAAAGATTAAGTCCCCATGAGACAAGGAAATTTCAATTTCCAAGTCTGGACATGGCTTATGAGTTCTACAACCAGTATGCTAAACTAAACGGGTTTGCAGTTCTCAAGAGCAAGATCCTTCGAAGCAAGACAGGAGAAATATTACAACAGACATTTCTTTATCACAGACAAGGGTTTAGGGAGGATAGAGGTTTAACAATAGAAAATCATAAGCGTGAGTGTAAACTTGAGACTCGGTGTGGATGTGAAGCAAATTTTCGAGTGCATATAGATATGTTCTCATAATGTTGGTGGATAACAGTTTTTAACGATCAGTACAATCATGAGCTTTTAGATGAAGAGTACCATGGAATGTTTGCTTCACATCGAAAAATGAAAGAGTCAGATATAATGCAGTTGAAAGACATGTTGAAGGTTGGAATAAGGTCGTCTCAATTCTATGGTTCTCACAATGTTGGTGGATAATTGTTTTTAACAATCAGTACAATCATGAGCTTTTAGATGAAGAGTACCATGGAAGGTTTGCTTCACATCGAAAAATGAAAGAGTCAGATATAATGCAGATGAACACCATGTTAAAGGTTGGAATAAGGTCGTCTCAATTCTATGGTTCTTTTGCCAACCAATCAGGAGGGTATGAAAAAATAGGGTTTCGTATGAAGGATATACATAACCAAATAGGAAAGCAACGCCTTTAGCAACGATGTGATTGTAAAAATGCTTTAAACTATCTTTGTGGGTTGGCATCAGATGACCTGATGATGTTTTATCGCCACACTGTTAACGGAGATGTTAATGGAGAAGGTAGGCTTGAACACCTTTTTTGGTGCGATGGTATAAGCCAAATGGATTTCAAAGTTTTTGGTGATGTGTTGGCATTTGATGCAACATACATGACCAACAAATACCATTGCCCCTTAGTGGTGTTTTTTGGAGTTAATAACCATAATCATAATATTATATTTGGCGGTGCTATTGTTGCAAATGAAAAAAAAAAGAAACATATGTGTGGGTTCTTGAACAAATTTTGGAAGCGATGTCAGGTAAATCTCCTATATCAGTTATTACTGATGGTGATCTTGAAATGAAGAAAGTTATACAAAGAGTGTTTCCGAATGCTTATCATAGGTTGTGTGCTTGGCATCTAATTCGCAATGCAACGTTTAGGAAATACATGTTGGGTGACTATGACCTGGGTCAGTTTCGACGCAAGTGGGCTGACATGATTGACACATTTGGGTTGCATGACAACAAGTGGGTTACTGAACTATATGCAAAGAGAAAGATGTGGGCTACAACTTATATACGCGATTTTTTTTGCTGGGTTCAGAACTACCTCCTGGTGTGAGGGGTTACATTCAAAAATGAGGAAGTTTCTTCACTCACAATATAATTTAACTGAATTTTATTACATTTTCATCGGTGCCCTAATTACATGTGTTATAAGGAAGTCGAAGCTGACTTTGCATCAAATTACGACGATCCCGTGCTACAAACAAGATTTCACAGTAAGGAGCGTTGCGCTGGGAAGTTATTTACAAGGGAAATATTTTTTATGTTTCGTGATATTCTTGCACGGTCTGCAAAGATGGTAGTGGCAACATGCAATCAAACTTATACATGCTTCATATACACAATTTGCAAGTACCAAGCATCAAAAAGGGAGTGGAACGTATCATTCTATCATGATGGTGACGTATTTAAATGTTCTTGCACGAAGATGGAATCATTTGGCCTCCCATGTGAGCATATTATTGCGCTATTAATTTTTTTAGATGTTGCAGAATTTCCAAAGACTCTAGTGGTTGATCGATGTACAAAGAACGTGAAGGAAGAAATATGTAGCACAAATAAGCATCTTCCAAAATACTGGGATTCACACAAGTCAAGATATTGTGCTCTTATGTTTCGATATATGCGTTTAAGAAAATTAGTAAGTGATAATGGTGGTGATTTCAATGACCATATGAAACAAGTTATTGCCGATATCTAAAAGATGGAAGAAAAAAGGGGCTTACATGATGGTGGAGCCACAAATTCAAGTGAAACTGTCCATGAGACATTGAAGGATCCTGCTCTAGCTAGAATTAAAGGATGCGCTGGGGAATCTTCATCACATTAGAAAAAAAGGAAGTGAATTCAGTGTTCTACTTGCGAAAAATTCGGGCATAATAAGCAAACATGTCCAATACCTCGACATCATAAGCAAACACGGCATATTCGTCACACGGAGATTTTCACAACATTGAATTCAGTTATGAATCTGTAAACAATTTTTTTAATGTTGTTATTTAATGGTATCATTATATCATTATATATATATATATATATATATATATATATATATATATATATATATATATATATATATTACCCATTGTTATAATTATATATGGTTCTTGCAGTTGCATAACGATCTTGACTGAAGATACAACGACATCAATCTAAAGCTTCCCAAACAACAACATCAAGAGCTTTCTGAACAACATCTAGAGCTTCCCATAATCCATCATCCTATACGACCATAGTTAGATTATGCTTTTATGTGATAATCAGATGCTTAAAAGTTAGACTACCGTGATTATGCATATTAGTTTTAGTTAGAATCACAAAGTTGTGTGAATGTGTACTATTTATGGTTACACTTATTAGAATTTTGTTTAAAAGAGTATTTTGTTCATGATATTTCCAGTAGTTATGCTTGGTGAGCTTATATTGAAGATGTTGATACAACCTTTTCAGGTTATAGATTAGTTATATGTTTAGTTAGTTGTATCCTATGATAGCTCTCAAGTAGTTTCAACAGGTTCCCGAATCCTTTCTTTCCAAGGGTTGGTTTGATTGTTAGAAATCATAAATTGAAATTAGAAATGGTTGGACTACTGATATGAACCTTTATCCTGACATACACATTCAATTTTGTGTGATAGCATTTGAGAATTGGTCCCTATTAAATTTGGTATTTTCAAGTTTTGTCCCTATTTGAAAAATATGCATTTTAGTCCCTTAAATAATTTATATCTAAGGCATATTAGTTGCCCAAAATAGAGAATAATGTTTCAAGAAAAATAGGGATTATTCTTATAATGTCTCAAAATTGTAGGGACTAAACATATTTAAGCCTCAATATGATATTCTTCTAAGTAGTTCTCTATGAGATATAAAATGGATGTTTAATGAGCAATCTTATATTCTAAAACAATAGTTTTGTTGGACATAATACGATTTGATCAGGTTTCATGAATTTAGTTTTAGGCACATTCTGCTAACCATTTCCAAAATATATTTTCAGACAAACAAGGTGTTTTTATGCGTGTTTGATGAATTATGGATGATGCAACTAGTTATTTTCTTAGCTTTTCTCTTTCGTAGTCTTGTGCTCTCTAAAATCTCTAAATCATACTTTGATATGGCCTTGTTGTTTATCTAGAAACGGAAAGTGAGTATTGATTGGTTAAATTTTGGAGTTATATATAAACAGTGATTTTCAGTTACAAATATTGGTTAACTTAAGCATCAACTTTGTGAGAATACACTATTGCATTGAATTTCAATATGCTACTGCTCAAACAAGTACACTGTTGCATTGAATTTCAATATGCTACTGCTCAAACAAGTACACTATTGCATTGAATTTCAATATGCTACTGAACAATGATGTTCAAAATCAAATGAACAAATTCTAGTTTACAATCTAAAAAATAGACAACACCTGAAATTAGCATTGAATCTACTCGTAAGCTTTAGCCGAACCGACAACACCGCTGTCCGAACCGACACACCACTGCCCGAAACAGTTCTGCAACAAAATCTCACAGTTCCTTAATAACCTATATGTATAGGATTCATTTTCATGCAGAGTATATTTATCACTCTTCTGGATAGAGGCTTTAGCAATGCTATAGCGTAGTGGAATTTAAATCACCATTGTTCCACGATACTCTATTTGGTGTCAAATATTGTTAAATCGCCATTTTTCGATAAAGAAATTGAATCAGCATTTATAACCTATATGAACTATATAACTATCGGGTATTTATTCCTGCATTGTATTCTGGCATTTATGTTAGTTGTTCAAATTTTAGCACTGGATTACTGGACTTCCATTTGAGTCATCATACTGTATGTATAATGTCTGGGAATCAAGTTGCTAACCTGGAGAAAAGTTCTATATTTTCAACTTGCATTATACATACATATTTCTTTAAACTCGAAAAATCAAACTTGTATATTTAACATAAAATCTCAAACTACTTTTCAATGTATTTGTTTCAGTTTATTGGAAATTTAGAGCCATACGTGCATGATGGTGCCTCAAAAGGATAGATGTTAGGTTCTACACTAGGGTTACCAAATTAGATCTAAAGTTGCATAAGAAAATAAACACAATAATAATAACTTTTCAGAATTTTTTTCATGTCCTCAACAACCAAGATACAACTGAATATAAAGCTAGGGTTAGAAAAGCTAAAAGGGCCATGGGCCACTAAACCCAATAAAAGAAATACACAATTAAAATAAATGCTAAAGGTACCTCCCTAATTAAAAGTAACAATCTTTGGGTAAAACAAATACTTTCTTTTCTCTAGTGGGCCTTTGCCTAACAATAATCAATAGGTCCAAAAGAACCTTGTCCTCAAGGTTCAAGGAGGGGGAGTCATCCGAGTAAGTGGGAAGTGGGTTGGATTGAGCAGCAAGTGGGCCGGGTGTGTGCCTTCGTGTGGGATGAAGATGAGCTAAAGGAGTTGACGTGTCAAGCCGAGGAGTGGCCGCGGAAACATTAGGGTTGGGAGTAATAAAGGAGGTTTTGAATTTTTTATTGGTAGTAGAAAAAGATGGGGAAGTGGATGGCGCATGGCTCGAGGTCTATGGGGCAGTGGGATTAGGTGAGACGTGCTTGCGTTGGGATATGTTCGGGAGGGAAACAACTGTGTTTACAGCTTGGGTGGTGGAAGAATCTGGTCCATTATGGGAAGGGGGCCTGCCACGTGGGTTAAAGAAAGGTGAAATCGGAGATTTAATATTTAAATCTTGGTAACGTGGGTGGGAAGTAGAGATAGGGGTGGGCCCATGCGGTGAGTTACCCAGCTGAGAAACATTATGCACTTCAACGGTACTTTGGTTAGCTTTAAAAGCACCTGGGAACTTAATAGTTTCATTTGCTCCTTTGTTTCTCTCCACTTTCTTTTTGTTATTACCGTCTGAACTTTTCTCCACAAAAACCCGTTGAACCTCAACACTAGCAGCTTCTGAAAAATTGTCTTTTTGGGTTTCCTCTGTCCCTTCATTTTCCTCTTCCGCCCTTATGTGTTCATCAAACTTTAACAAGTCAGTTGGAAGAGAAAAAACATTTTCTTTTGAACCAAAAAAGGGTCTCAAGAGGGAGACATGCACAACCGGATGGATTTTGGAGGACGACGATAGATCCAACAGATAGGCGACTTCACCTACTCTCTTGATGACGGTAAAGGGCCCAAAAAAATGCTTTGATAATCTCTGCGAAGTTCGTCTTGTAACGGTTTGTTGACGATAGGGCTTCATCTTCAACAAAACAAGATCTCCTGTCTTGAAGGTAAAATCCATCCTTTTTTTGTTCGCTTGTTTCTCCATCTGGATTTGACTTATTCTTAAGTTTTCTTTTAACTTTGACAGGATCTGGTCGCGTTGGTCCAAGAGACTTCTCCGAGAGTCCATATCGTCCGGCTGGGATACATAAGAATGAATACTTTGGGGATCTCGTCCATAAAGAGCTTTGAAAGGCGTCATCTGGATGGCCGTGTGAAACGAAGTGTTGTACCATAACTCGGCTAGATGAAGGAACTTATACCATTGTTTCGGATGGTCACTCGCAAAACAACGGAGGTATGTCTCAATTGATTTGTTAACCACTTCTGTTTGGCCATCGGTCTCAGGGTGATAATCTGTGCTATATTTTAACGTAGTCCCTTGTGCTTTAAAAAATTGTTTCCAGAAATTGCTTAGAAAGAGAGGATCTCGGTCCGAAATAATAGTTTTGGGGGAACCATGCAGACGCACGAATTCCACCGAAAAACGGGAAGCAAGATCTTTAGCTGTGAAGTGTGTTGGCATTGCAATAAAGTGACAGTATTTCGTGAGTCGGTCACAAATGACCCAGATAACAGTATGTCCAAAAGAAGGAGGCAAGTGAGTAATAAAGTCCATTGTCAATTCTTCCCATACCTGATTTGGAATTGGTAACAATTGCAATAACCCTTTTTTTTCTGTGTTTCGTGCTTGTTGTGCTGACAGGTGCGACAGTGTTTGACAAAGTGTTTTGTGGCGATGGATAGGCCTGGCCAAGAGAAGGAGGATGACACACGAGCCAAGGTAGCCTTAACCCCAGAATGATCGGATGTGGGTGTGCTGTGAAACTCGTGCAGAATGTTATTTCGGAGGTCGTCTACTTCAGGTATGAAAAGTCTATTATTGTAATATAACAACCCCTTTGAAAATTTGTAGAGATTCTTCTCATTGTGATTCTGCAGTGTGTGAGTAACTAACGCTTGACCTACTTTGTCTTGAGCATAGAATGCACGTAGTGTTACCAAGAGGTCGGGGATAGGTGATGAGAGGGTTAACAACAAAGATTCGCCAGAGTGATACTGTCTACTCAGAGCATCAGCGACTAGATTTGACTTGCCAGGTTTGTAAAAGATCTCAAAGTTAAAACCTTGTAATTTTGAAGCCCATTTCTGCTGTTCTGGAGTCTGAATTTTCTGTAGTAATAGATTACATAGGATCTTTTGATCATTTTAGATATGGAATTGTTGTCCAATGATATACTGACGCCATTTTTTACTGCTTCTGTCACAGCAAACATCTCACGGACATAGACAGGTGCGGCTTGCATTCTTGGGCACAACTTCTTACTAAATAAAGCGATTGGATGACCATCTTGGGATAGCACGGCACCAACAGCAACTCCTGAGGCATCAGTTTCTATAATAAAACGTTTTGTAAAGTCTGGCAATGCCAGGACCGGCATGTCGGTCATATGCTTTTGTAATTTTGTAAAGGCTTCGGCCGCTGCCGGACTCCAGCTAAATTTAGTGGAACGTAACAAATCGGTGAGAGGAGCGGCGAGAGTGGCATAATTGTAAACAAAGCGACGATAGAATCCTGTGAGGCCCAAAAAACCGCGTAACGCCGTGATTGAACGTGGTTGAGGCCAATCCAAAATGGCCTTGACTTTTTCTGGATCGGGTGCAACATCACCCACTGAAATCACATGACCAAGGTAATGAACTTCCTGCACTGCAAAAACACACTTTGACAATTTGACTACATAAGAATTGGATTTTAATAACTAAAAAATGACCTGCAAATGTGTTAGTTTATCATGCAAAGTGGAACTATAAACCAGTATGTCATAAAAAAAAAAAACTAAAACAAATTTTCTCAAGTGGGGGCATAGCAAATCATTCATGGCTAATTGAAAAGTAGAAGGGGTGTTAGTGAGCCCAAAAGGCATAACTAAAAACTCGTAATGCCCATCAAAAGTCCGAAAAGCCGTTTTATGTGTATCTTCCGATGCAACTCGGATCTGGTGGTAACCGCAGCGTAGGTCTAACTTAGTAAAGAATTTAGCAGAGCCTAATTCATTTAAAAGTTCATCAATGGTTGGGATGGGGAATCTGTCTTTGATTGTGACTGCATTTCGGGCGCGGTAGTCTACGCAAAATCTCCATGTTCCATTTTTCTTTTTAACAAGTAAAACTGGAGAGGAAAATGGATTGTGACTAGGGACAATGACACCTTGTTATAACATTTCTTGAATAATTGATGTCATAGCTTCCTTTTGTGAATGGGGGTAACAGTATGGTTTAATATTGATAGGTGGTGTGTTTTTTTCAAGAGGGGTGTGATGGTCATGGGGACGTTTCGGGGGCAGGCCGGTTTGGGGTTTGAAAATTGTTTGGTAATTTTGGATTAATTTATGAATTTCGGGATGAATGTTTTGGGGTAAGTCTGCCAAGGCTGGGGGTGAAGGGAGGTGGGGAGATGGGTGTTCTGTTGTTTGAAAAGTCAGTAAATAGAATGAGGCAACAGAGTTTGTATGGATCAATTGGCGGAGTTGGTGGAAGGTTGTGTGGGTTGGGTGAGATGAAGGATCTCCTTTTAGGGTGATGGACTCTGTTAGATGTTTGAAAGTTATTGAGGGAATTGAAAAATCAGTCTGAATTTGGCCTAATATGTGCAACTAAGCCATGCCTAGAACCACATCAGCACCTTCAATTGGTAGTAAGTAAAAAGGAATTTGGAAAGGCTTATTTTGAACGACCAGTTGAACATTGTTACAAACACCCTCACATTGTAAATGGGATCCATTGCCTACCATAACCGAAAATTGTGGTGTAGGGGTGGCTTTGAGGTTAAGATGATGAGCGATACGGGGCTGTAAAATATTGTGAGTGATGCCCGTATCCACAAGAACCATGACTGATAACCCGCCAATGGAGCCTTTGAACTTGAGTGTTTAGGGGGAAAATTGGCCTGTTAGTGCTTGGGTTGATAGCTGAAAGTAGGTGTCCGTAGAGTCTTGATCAACAAGTTGATTGTCCATGCTATCTTGGATTAGAGTGGGCTCTTCCAAGATATCTTCTTCAGCCAAAAGAATAAGAAATTTAGAAGTAGAACACTTGTAACCTGGAATGAATTTCTCATCACAATTAAAACACAAGCCTTGGGCACGTAGTTCTTGAAGTTGTGCTTGAGAGAGGCGTCTAATGGGATATTTGGGAGGGATTGTGGTTGGCTGAGGTGTTGCTTGGCTAGGTGATTGGACAATTTTTGGGGCCTGGGTGTTGGGTATATTGTTGCTGTTTTTTTGGTAAAAGCTAGTGAAGGGTTTGGAGATTTTGGGTTTAGAATCCTTAAGTTTGGATTCTATCAATTTTGCAAGGCCAATAGCTTGTGAGATTGAGGTAGGTTTGTGGATGGCTATCTCATTGCGAAATTCATTGGATAAACCAGAAATAAAACAATTTAAAATTGCATCTTGTGGTAAACCAACAACTTGAGTGCCTAACTTTTCGAACTTGGTTTGATACTCCACAACCGAACCATCTTGTTTAAGTTTAAATAATTCAGCTTGATGATTTTCATAAGATGAAGGACCAAAGCGTAATGCCAAATCTTTTGTAAACGTGACCCAATCAGATAATAATAAACTTTGGTGCATCCATTTAAACCAACCCAAAGCATCATCTTTCATATAAAATGAAATCAATGACATTCTATTTTCATGAGGCATATTATAAAAACTAAAAAATTATTCAGCTTGAAACATCCACTCAAGAGGATTTGTACCATAAAAAATGGGTAGGTCAAGTTTAGGGGTTCGCATAGGGGGTAAAGGGGGAATATGGGGAACTGGTGGGTAATATGGGAAATTGTAACTTGGATTTGCAGCAAAAGCTGTTTGGGGGGAAAAGTGTGGTGGAAAGGAGGTTGGGGTGGTATAGTTGTAGTATTTGGCAAGAATGTGGCTGGTGGAGGGGGATGGTTGTGGGAAAAAATCGTGGGGGTTCTAAGGGGAGTATTTGATGGGGTAATGACCTGAGGTGTGGGGGTAGAGGATAGGGGAGCATGAGGGGGGTTTAGGATAATACCTGACGAACTTGCTGCCATTGAGCTTGCTGCCATGGAATTAATTGCAGGCTGTTTTTCCATTTGTTTTGTGAGATTGTTAATGGCAGCCATGACTGCTTCAAATCTTGAATCCTCCAAAGTTTTATCATTTTCGAATCTGGTTTGCAGCCTTCCAATATGAGTCTCTAAATCTGCAGTCACTCTATCAAACCTTTCATCTAATTGCTCTTGGTTGAGAGCCATAGCTTTATCAATCAAAAGTTGTGATGTGTGGACAGCTTCCTCCACTATTTCTCTTGAGGAGGGGTTAGTGGATTTTGGGGGAGCCATTGAATTCACTTGTAGAAAGCACCAATGTTAGGTTCTACACTAGGGTTACCAAATTAGATCTAAAGTTGCATAAGAAAATGAACACAATAATAATAACTTTTTAGAATTTTTTTCATGTCCTCAACAACCAAGATACAACTAAATATAAAGCTAGGGTTAGAAAAGCTAAAAGGGCCATGAGCCACTAAACCCAATAAAAGAAATACACAATTAAAATAAATGCTAAAGGTACCTCCCTAATTAAAAGTAACAATCTTTGAGTAAAACAGATACTTTCTTTTCTCTAGTGGGCCTTTGCCTAACAATAGAAGCATTAGTTCTGCTAGTAGCCAACAACACCTACGTGATGTCGTAATTGAATACCACTTTTCCATTTTGGCTTCTGATGTATTATTTGTCTTTCTGTCTCTACTTTTCGGCATTGGTATTTAGCTAATAACTAGTTCTCACACCCTTATTTAGCTAACAAATAGTTTAGTAGAGACTCAAAATTTCATGTTAATTATAAATAAGCAATACTTGCAAAAATTAGAAACACGGGAAAAAACATTATTATTCAAAATAACGATAAAAAAGAATAAATGCAACCGCCTCATTAAAAACCTTATTAGTTAAAAGAAAAAAGTGCAGTAAAACGACAACAAAGAATCTAACATAAGTGATTGAAAAAAAACACAACCATAAGGGTCATATAAACTAACTTAATTCTACTACTAAGGGTCCTTGTAGACATGGCTACAATAGCTTAGAGAAAACTAATTGAAACTTTTTAATGCAATGCATCAAGCCTTTTCAGCCTTATCCACCAAAATTACATTGTCTATCTCATCATCATCATCTGATATTTCATCCTTGAAGTGTTCTTTCATACGCATGAAGAGAATTACCCAACTTGACACCTATGGTCCTTAAGACAGTTGAATCAGTCAAATCCCTCTGTAAAACAAAAAAGCACAAACTAGAAGTTATTACTTCTATGAACTACTGTAAGAATGGAGCATTAGGACAAGGACAATAATCAGCTACTTAAAACTCAACATGGATCATTGCCATAAATAAGGGGAAATCAGGACAAAGGGAGTCATTCTTTAATAGGATAACTCAGTGTAGAAGAAACAATCCAATATGAATGGAAAACACTAAGGAAGAAATATATTATCCATTTTCTATTCAATTTCAATAAAAAGTTCATTTTTTAAAATAATTTTAGAGCAAGTCAGTTTGAATTTTGTGTCCACGTCATCTACTCACACACAATTAGACTATCACCTGCACTAAATTACACACAAAGTTCAATACATTAGAATAGCTCAGATAACGGGTTGACGCACACGTACATGACTAAACAAAATTACACAAACCATTTTCCAAAAGATGTAATTGTAAAATCTTATCAGTACCATCATGGTTTTAAATTGCGGTCCGCAACCGCAATTGCACCCGCAATATTGCGGATGCGGTTGCCTCCGCAACCGCATCAGACCGCAATTGCGGTGTGATTTGAAAATTATGCCTCCGGCTATGTTTGGAACCACATTAGATAATTTCAATCATGTTTCTTCAAGTATTTCTATGTAAAATCAAAATATTAGAATCCTAAAACTCAATTTACTTATTATGTAATGAAAAAATTTAACATTAAGTGTTTTTCAACTTTGTATTTCAAACACCTCCTTATAAAAATTCACACCGCAACGGTCGCAATACGCATCGCAACACCCACAATGACCGCAATCGCAACACCCGCAACCGCAACCGCATCCGCGGCCGCAACCGCAATTTAAAACCATGAGTACCATAGTATAGAATAATGTCAATACAATAATGATAATGATAAAAAAAATAAAACAAGATTTTCATCTCCTAGTGCTCTTCAAATATATATGTAGTACATACTCAAGATTTAACTATCATAAATAAGAAGAGAAACTAACAAGATTTAGTTGTTGCTAATAGCCTCAAGATTTATTTTTCTTATATATATAAAATGTGCTACACTTAAATAGAACAAGAATCGATAACACGCATTGCTAACATAAGAATTAAAACACAATCCAAGAGATTGTACAAACTCTTGTGCGATTTCAGGCCAGTTAACATCAGGGTATGCAGAAAGATGTGCATTGTAATTTACAACTGCACTGAAAAATTTTCCCAAAATCTTAACTTGTGACAGTTCCTTCCTTTCTCTACTTAGTCTCACGGCAAATTTCTCTATTTCTTTCCCCAAAGTTGTAGGTGAAGCTGACTGAAGAATATCACAGAAAAACTACCAAGTTCAAAAATATACAAGCAAAATATTAATATATACCATGGCCACTCATGTATTTAAGAAAAATATAGGAGGTAGAGAGGTCGGTGTTGTGGGTTTTGTGTGAATTCTGAGAAGGTGGAGAAGAAAAAAAAAAGGAGTTTGCTTGGCATCTTAAACCACTGAGGAGGGAGAACACGAGTGTGTTTTAGTGAAATTTTTACCAAAAGAACCATATTTTCCTTCAATAAAACTCAATCTAACCATTCTTCCATCATATTATCTAAAATATTCAAGTTTCAAACAAAACAAAATATTAACGTTACAGAGGACGCCAATAGCAGGAAAATCCCCTTTAAATTTAAAGAGGGAGCACCAATAGGTGGATAGACACTCTTAATTAAAGTGAAGTTCAAGATGTGTATCATCAAAATCTCGATTCATAAGACCTACTTAGTCCAATTAGGTAAGATTGGACATATGGATCGTCAAAATCATAATTATCAAATTATAAGACCTACTTAGTCTAGTTTGATAACAATAAACATATGAATCGTTGAAATTAAAATTCTCAAACTGTAGTTAATCTACTTAGTCCAGTTTGGATTTTGAATCAACAATGTGCCACTTACATCAATTATTTGGGAAAGGTTTTGATTGTCTGTTTTAAAATGTGATGTATAGAGGAGATGTCCTCCTATAGAGTGGGCTCATGGTCTCATCTGAGGGGATGCTGATTTTTGTGTGCCTTGATCAAAGCCCAAGGTTGAAGCTAAAAGAAAATGACTCCACCGGGGAGGGTTTTATCTGTCTTGTACAAAGCCCAAGATTGAGGCTAACTGACTCCACTGGGGGGAATTCTTATATAAATCCTAAGAGGAGGCTAACTTTTGCTGAGGATTATTGAAATCCAGAAGCAGGTCCAAATTGTGTTGGGGAATCCAAAGGTTTACTCTTGCTGGGAATCAAGGAAGAGTTGAAATATCATATGCCAAGAGGTTTTGATTCTATTGGGGATTTTTTTATGGTAAATTGACCCAGGTTGGAGATTTTTTAAGGTAAAAGTTTACACCTTGTTGGGGGTCAGAGGAGTTTACAAGTTGAGTTTGAAAACCTATGGAGGTTTTAACTATGCTGGAGACTTAGTGTATTGGTATAATGATCCGGGGTTTTCCTGTACTTTTTAGGAAACTTGAGGGTTTCTGTGTGAGATCCAATAGGAGATGAGACTTTCCAAGTCTGCTTGTATGAAGCCCAAGAGGAGGCTGAGACTGTCCAGGTCTCTCAAGGAGTGGTAGGCTATGATGTAGAGAAGGGTCTTTGTATGATGCCCAAGAGGAGGCTTAGGGTTTAAGGGATGAAGATCAACCCTAGAATGATCTGATGTTTTGGAATTCTTGACTCTCCTGAGGATTGAACTAGTAGAGATGACTAATTTATATCCTATGCCTTTAGAAGGCCTTTGGGTCCTTGTACTAAGCCTAAGTGGAAGCTATGGGGAACTTCTAAGAAGCCTGTGGGTCCTTGTACTAAGCCCAAGAAGAGGATGAGGATGCTTTTAGGAAGCCTGTGGGTCCAAACCTAAGAAGAGTTCAAGAAAGGTTTCACCGGGAATTAATCTTTTCTTTGCTGAACAGTTCTAGGGTTTGAAGAAATTCTAAAGAGGTTTCATCGGGAATTAATCCTCTTTGGGGAAATGAATTTCTTGTATACATATATATATCTAAGTTTTGAAAGTCTTGAGAAAAGTTTCACTAGGAATAATGCCTTTCTCTGTTCCATATTGTATAAGCCCAAGAGGAGGCAGACTGTATAGGGAATCTCCTATGAGGGAACTAGTTTTGACTAAGTTGAAAGTAACCTCTGGTTTGACCTAAACATAGACCTAACTGCTGGAGAAAACTCTAAGCAAGATATGCACAAGTATATACAGACAATTATATTGACATATATATAAAAATAGGCATTGAAAAAATGTGGGGACTTACCTTTTGAGAAGAAGCCCAAGTGTATTATGATCTGTTGTATTGACTACAACTGTATTGCCTCTTTTAGGGTTTCAAGAAATTGAAGAAAGTTTTGAGAAAACTTATGAATTTGAATTTCAATAAAAAAACAAGTTGTTTTTAAAAGAAAAAGATTGTTTGGGGCTTATACAATAACTGAGGCCCATATGACTTATTTGAAAACATTGATCGCACTGCGATACCGACAGACGTTTTGGGACTTATACTATAGTAGAGGCCCAAAAATTGTTTTTGTACAAAGAGGGGTTGAGTCTTACACTCTATTAAAGGCCCAAAAGTGTTTGTGAAAAAAGAAAACTGGGGCTTATACTCAAGGAGAGGCCCAGATGATTTATTTGAAAAGGCGATGATCGCGCCGTGATTTGAAAACCACAGTGGGACTTATACAATGACTGGGGCCCAAAATTATTTATGTACAAGAAGGGTGGGTCTTACACTCTATTAGAGGCCCAAAAGTTTATTTTTATACAAGAGATGGGGCATATAGCTCAAAGAGATGCCCAGATGAAAAACAGCGATCACACCGTTTATTTTGAAAATTGTATTGGGACTTATACAATGACTGAGGCCCAAAAAATTGTATTTACAATGGGGATGAGTCTTACACTCTATTAGAGGCCCAAAAGTGTTTCAAATGAAGTTTGAAAAATCAAAATTAAAAGAAACCCTAATTTTAATTTAAAAAATATAATTTTCAAAGGAAATTAAATAAAAAATGATATAAAATATCATTTATATTCAAAAAAAAGTTGTCAACTTTGAAAATGTTTTGAAAAATCATGTTTAATCACATAAAAGCTTGAAATTCATTTGAATTTGAAAAATCAAGGTGGAAATTTCATTAAAAAATGTTAAAAAACAAATAAAATGAAATTATTTACAAAAATCTAAAATATATTAAATAAATAATATTTTTCTGATTTTTTTGTAGAATAAAATATTTTAACATTTTTGTGACTTTTTATAAAAAGAAACAATAAAAAATGATTAAAAATGAAAGAGAAATTAATTTTTCAAATCAATTAATAAAAATATCAAATATTCAAAAATTCAAATATTTGAATTATGGCGTGAAGAACTTCATCTTCTTCCTCGCACGTGCCCTAACTCTCAGATTTGCAAAACCTCATCTATCTCACTGAATACGTAATGAAATTGACTTTTGTAAACATGAAAGTTGTTCGTTTTTGAACAAGGATTTCAGTGATATAAATTAATTGCATTTATAATAAGTGTGGAGTGAGAAATCAAAAGATGAACTCAAGAACCCTAATTTCTGCCAGAACACTATGAAATCCTATACAAGATAGCTACAAAGCAATTGATTGAGGGGAAACACTTTACATAAGTGCAGAAACGTGTTTGTAACTTGAAAACACATTTATGATGCATGGATCATAGAGTTTGAGAGTGTCAGGCTTACCTCTGTAAGAGGAAATTGAATCCTCAGTTGTAGGTGTTACAGGTGTTGTGTGATAATCTGGACAGCTTCCTTGGAGCTCAAGTAGTGTGTTTGCAAGCTTGGAATTGATTGAAACACCTTGGATCTTGTTGTGGTACCCTAACTGCAAGTAGGCCAAAAAGCTTGAGCAAATGGATGGTGACTTTGTGATTCTGGTGTTCCATATGTGTTTTGAGGTTATGGATCACTTGTATATGACATATGTAAGGTGTTAGGATGGTTGGTTTGTGTGGAATTGCTCTCTATTTGAAAATTGGGATGTGACTTGTAAGAGAAGTAAATTCGGGTTTTTTAGAGTGATTGGAAGGAAATCATGAGTTGTTATGCTTTGGAGTACTTGAATTGTGTCATACCCCAAATTTTGACCACAAGATTTTCCATCATTGTGAGGATCATTGCCACAGTATGGATGTACCATCATACCTCATCAATCTCCTCAGGGATTATTGAGCATTCACTACAATCAAGAATTAGGGTTTTGAGCCCTCTCAGAACACTTAAACAAAAGATCAAGCCTCAAGATCGACAGTGTAACCAAATTAGGGTTTTGGTCGACCAAGGCATCCAGATGAAAATTTTCATCTGGGCATGAGCCAATACCTTAAAACATGATCCAAAATGACCAAAGGGACCTCATGGATCCAATCATCAAGTCAAAATGGCATCAGGGGAAGCATTCATCAAAAATCAGGAATTAGGGTTTTTTGACCTAATTCAGCCCTGAGTTAACTTTTGAAGCAAGACATGAGCCAAGACCTCAAGACATGATTTGAAGGCCTCAAATACACTAAATTTATCTAATTGCAACAATGGATTGATCCAAGAAGCTTGATTCACAAGTTTCAAATTTATCTGGACCACAATTAGGGTTTTGAAGAAAAGTCAACTGTACCTTTGACTTTGGACCAAGACATATTCCCAATCCTTGGGACATGATTCAAGACACCCTAAGACACCTATGGAGTCCATCCATTAGGTTTGAATTAGGTCAAGAACTTGATTGCATAGAGGATCACACATTTGGGAATTCAGCTCACAAAAAGTCAACTGTGCCCAAAATCAAGTTTGACTTTTTGAATTTTTTCACAAATGTGGCTCCCCTAAGTCAAAAACAATGTTAATACATGGTTTTGATCATTATCCCTCAAGAAAAATCAAGAAAAGTGAGGTTTCTTGCAAAAGGGGCAACCATAAGAAACTTAAATTTTTCTAAGTTATGGAACAAAATGGATATGGTACCAACTTTGCGAGGTCATCACTCCCAAACCCTAAGGCCTTTTTTTTCCATCCAAATCTCAAATTAAAGTTCACATGACATACTTCAAAAATTTCAACTACAAAAGATTCCAAATCCTCATGGATTTTAAGTTATGGATTGATCAAAATCACAAAAACATGAAAATGACCACTTTTTCCAACACTTAGAAATTTTTTTAGACAGAATCTGTCTAAGTTTTTTACCAACTTTTGGACCATTTTTCACATTGATCCAAGTGGAACCAGGTCCATTGGTGGACATCAAAGTTAAAGTATGTCATACAAGCTTTCTAAAGAGTACAAGAACTCCCATTAATTCAACTGGAGCAAGGAGTTTTGAACCTCACAACATGCCTTGCTCAAACTAGTTTTCAAGACAGATTGTGTGCATTACTTGTGGCACATGATTCTTGAGTCCAATTTTGGTAGAACCTGCAAGCTTGGACCCTAAGGCAAGAATCCAATCCCTTTGGCATGTGATCATCAATGTTGCAAATCCAAAACCAAGCTTTGTCATTTGGCATTGATGTGGTACATTGAGGTGGCATGAACTAGCACATATCAGTCTAATTAAGTCAAGGTTGTTGCAAAAAATCAAAAGACCTAAAGCTACAAGACCAGATCAAGTCAATGGCTAAGAGAAGACTTGGTACCTTGGCATTTAAGAAAGTGATACATGAGCATATCCATTGGATAATAGAGTGAACCAGTTGCCATTCACTATTCCTTCAAAAACAAACCTCCTCTACTATAAATAGATGTCATTTTTGATGTTTCAAACCACACCAAAACAATACCAAAGCCTTGTTTTCTCACTATCCCTCTCTTACTTCAATTTCAAGTCACATTGGAGCAATTTGGGAATTCTTGAAACCAGAGCAAAAATCACTCAAATAACTTTCCAAACACATCATAAATCATCCATTGGAGGTGTTCAAACCTTAATCCTCAGTGTACAACATAAAAAATCAGAAATTCAACCTCCTTGAGCTGTTCCAACAAGTATCCTTCAACTGTAACACCATTTTGAGTGGGATACTATTTTGGTCACTTTTGCCACTTTTGCAAGAAAGAGTCAATTCTTGTTCCTGAGGTTTCCAGCTGGTTTTGATCATCCTAAAAGCTTCTAAGGGATCAATCAAGAGTGTCTAAAGCATTGGATTACTTCTGGCACAAGCATCTTGACAGTTAGCACAAGGAGCTTCAAGAGGTAAGTGCATAACAACTTGAACTCTTTAAAATATGCATTGCTTTGATGTCCATTGATCATGAACATATCATACAGATCATATGTGTTGTGTTTGAACCAATTTACCATACTATTATTGCTTGTATGATGTGGTAGCATAGAACTTCCAAATCTTGGCCTATTTTGAAACCACTATCAGGTTTTAAAATCGAAGAATCTTTAGAAAATTATGAGACCACCATTATATTACTCATGAAATTCTAGGCATGATCCATCTAAATTTCATCCAATTTCATGGAGAAATGAGGAAGATATGATCCTTCTTGCAAATCACACAAAACTTGGTTTTTGCCTTGGCTTGACCTGAATTTAGGCTACCCATATATGTTTCTGGGGTGGTTTTGATACACGGATGTATCACCACCCCAGTGGTAGTAGCGCGCATGTGTTTGGTTGGAGGGCGTGGGTTCAACACCCACCCAGGCCATTTTTATTCCCCTCTCATTTTGCTATTTTTTCATATTTTTCAAGATTTTCTTAATTAATCTCAAAATTAATTTCTCTCTCAATTTTAATTATTTTTTATTGGTTCTTTTTTTGAAAATTCACAAAAATGTTGAAATATTTTATTCCACAAAAAATTTGAATTTATATTATTCATTTAAAATAGTTTGAATTTTTGTAATTAATTTCATTTTATTTGTTTTCAAACATTTTTAAAATGAGATTTCCACCTTGATATTTCAAAATCAATTCAATTTCAAGCCTTCATGTGATTAAACATGATTTTCCAAAATATTTTTCAAAGCTTACCATTTGTTTTTAAATAT
Source organism: Lathyrus tuberosus (assembly GCA_022829125.1). Lineage (NCBI taxonomy): Eukaryota > Viridiplantae > Streptophyta > Magnoliopsida > Fabales > Fabaceae > Lathyrus > Lathyrus tuberosus. The sequence goes on along the minus strand of JALAZF010000024.1, from coordinate 13,093,497 downwards.
ATTTTATATTTTATATTTAATTTCCTTTGAAAATTATATTTTTATTTTAATTAAAATTAGGATTTCCCTCAATTTTAATTTTTTAAACACTTTTCAAAACACTTTTAAGCCTCTTGGTAGAGTGTAAGTCCCATCCCTTTGTAAATAAACCATTTTGGGTCTCAGTCATTGTATAAGTCTCGATATGTTTTTAAAAATCTCGGCGCAATCGCCATTTTCAAAACAATTTTCATCTGGGCCTCCCCTTGAGTTGTAAGTCCCATTTTTATTCTTTTTCAAACACTTTTGGGCCTCTAATAGAGTGTAAGACCCAACCCCTTTGTACATAAATAATTTGGGCCTCAGTCATTTGTATAAGTCCCGGTACAATTTTCAAAATAACGGTGCGATCATTGTTTTTCATCTGGGCATCTCCTTGAGTTGTAAGCCCCATCTCTTGTATAAAAATAAACTCTTGGGCCTCTAATAGAGTGTAAGACCCATCCTTTTTGTAAACATAATAACTTGGGCCTCAGTCATTGTATAAGCCCCTCTGTGTTTTTCAAAACTACGACGCGATCGCGCCTTTTCGAAAGAATTCATCTGGGCCTCTATTTAAGAATAATCCCCAAACTTCCTTCTACAACAACTTTCCTTTTGATTTAGATTCAAATTCTAAGTTTTATCAAAACTTTCTTCAATTTCTTGAATGACTAACCATAAAGATGTAGTTGCTATGCTTGGGCTTGCACAACTGTAAGTTCCACTATCTTTTCAACACATACTTGTCTATATATTTCATCTGTATATATATATATATATATATATATATATATATATATATATATGCTTGTACATGTTTGCTTAGAGTTTTCCCCAACAATTAGGTCTAGGTCTTGATCAAACCAGTGGTTATTCTTTTAACATAGTCAAAACTAGTTCCCCATACGAAATTCCAGATACAGTCTTGCCTCCTCTTGGGCTTATACAATATGGAATAGAGAAAGACATTATTCCCGGTGAAAATTTTCTCAAGACTGTCACAACATAGAAATATTTGTACAAGAAATTCATTTCCTCAAAGAGGATTAATTCCCGGTGAAATCTCTTCTGAATTTCTTTAAACCCTAGAATTGTTCTGCAAGGAAATGACTAATTCCCGGTGAAACTTTCTTGAACTTTTCTTAGGTTTGGACCCACAGGTTTCCTAAAAGCATCCCCAACCTCCTCTTGGGCTTTATACAAGGACCCTCAAGCTTCCTAGAAGTTCCCAGCCTCCTCTTGGGCTTAGTATAAGGACCCGAAGACCTCCTACAGGTATAGGGTAGAACTTAGTCATCTCTACTAGTTCAATCCTCCAGAGAGTCAGAATTTCAGAACATCTGTTTATTTTTAGGGTTGATCTTCATCCATTTAAAAATAGCCTCCTCTTGGGCTTCATACAAGTAGACTTGGACAGTCTTAGCCTCCTCTTGGGCATCATACAAAGATCATCCTCCAGTTAAGAGTCAATCTCTTCATACCAGTAGACTTGGAAAGTCTCATGTCCTCTTGGATCTCAAAGAAACCCTCAAGTTTCCTAAAAGCACAGGAAAAACCCTGATCACTTCATCAATCTCTAGCAGAGTTTGAAACCTCCATAGGTTTTCATACTCAAATTTTAAACCTTTACCATCAATAAAACCTTAAACAGAATCATAACCTCAGGGCATCTGATATTCTCAGCAAGAGTTGATTCCCCAATTTGGACCTGTCTCTGGATCTTAATAATCCTCAGCAGAAGCCAGCCTCCTCTTAGGCTTCATAGAAGAATTTCCCTAGCCAGCCTCCTCTAAGGCTTTGTATAATGATTTTTCCTCGGCAGATTTAGCCACAATCTTGGGCTTTATATAAGACAGATAAAACCTCTCCCTAGTGGAGTCAATTTATTTTAGCTACAATCTTGGGCTTTGTACAAGACAGATAAAACCTCTCCTCGGAGGAAATCAAGAGTTCACTCTGTAGGAAGACATTTCTCTGTATATCACATATCAAAACAAATAATCAAACAAACCCTAATTCCAGATAACTGCTGTAAGTGGCACACTTGTTGATTCAAAATTCCAAGTTGTGGTCCCTCTTTTATCCTGGTATACTTCCTCTTTCATCTAATTGATGTAAGTGGAAAGCCTTTGGATCATTTACATCCAAGCCAATGTCCCTCTCTTTGCATGGAAGATTCCTAAGGAAAAATGACATTGCTCTACACTGAGTTAAAGTTTCTTCCTTCAAAACATTTCTCTTATAAAGGAAATTATGGTATTGCTGGATTCCATACATTCCAGTTAAAGTAATTCTCCTTTATAATCAGTTACCCAACATTTGTGATAAACAGGTGAGATACGTCCCTTTAGAGATACCAAATTCTCTCTCAGTCAAACCCTTTAGCTTCAATCTTGGGCTTTAAATAAGACACCAAACATCTTTTTCCTCCCATAGAATAGAAGGAACTACGATTGTTCTGATTTCCCGAGTACCTTTATGGGAATACGTAGGCATAAGATTGCGAAATCTTAGCGAGCACACATACCAAAAACTTTAGGTCCAGTACCTTACAAAAAACAACGGAAAACCCGATAACAACAAAAATACTCTCTTAACACTCCCAAGGAGAAACTTTCCCAACCCATAACAGATACACACCAAAAATTATTTAAACATGCCAAAGAAGATCTATGGATAACCATATATACACTGGGTAATTGACAACTTCCCTTTGTATAACCTGACCCCGAACCCCCAATCTCTTAGCATTTGTTAAAGAAAACATTTGCGTGCGAGGTTAGTTTTAGATAGCTTCCCTTTCCTTTCCAGCTTCATAGGATAAATAAGAAATCAGAAAGTAACACCCTATTCCAACCATTGCGGTAAGGTGCTCGCGTCACCGACAAAAATCGCACGCTATAGAAAAATGACGACTCTATTGGGGATATCTTTAGGATTAGAGTTCCTAAAAGGTCTAGGTTTTGTTTGGCATTTTCTATACTTTCTACTATATATATATATATATATATATATATATATATATATATATATATCATTTACTGTTATACTACTTGATACCCGTGTTTAAATTTTTGTTAACTGGGAATGTGATTAATACACATGTGGAAAGTTTGAGAGAACATTAAGATAAGTGGTGAAATATCCAGGAAACACTTATAGGGAGTGAATCCCGACCAAGCTAACTTGGCAGTCCACCGAATCAGTCGAGGTACCCGTGCGGAAATGTCGATGTTGAACGACCGATTGTCGTGAAAGCATTGTCTATCCAAGTGCGGTACCTATGACCCTGAGGATTTAGTAGACATTAACCATATGGCCATTTGGTAGTGCGGTGAATATCGGGAATAGTTGATACGCGATACTACACTCAAATGAGATTAATCCTAGGATATTACAATTAGCTCAAGTGAATCAGCTTGTTGTTGGTATCCCTAGGAGGGGTCAATGACTTTGGGAACCTTTTATAACTCGTTCTACAGGTACAAAAATTGACCAAAATAGTACAACCTTTGGGGATGGGTAAAGCCATGACTCCATGCTCGTGACGTTGAACCCTTAAACCTATGTTTTCAAATGTTTTTATGTGCTGCATTCATGCATTCATTAAAAAACTCTTTTCAAACAAGAAAAAAATCTTTTTTTCAAAAGAACTAAAAAACAATAATTGCAAATATCAGAGGTTGCATTATGGATTTCGATAGAAGAAAGACGCACAAGTACACCTTCAAGGTTCCAAAACTAGAAGACTTTAGGAAATTGGGGAGGATGATTACCAATCCCGAGGCTTTCAGAGCTAAGCACAGAGGATTGTTGTCTCTGTTAAGGGTCAACATGGTTGAAGGAATCTTGTATACGCTGGTATAGTTCTACGATCCAGTTTACCACTACTTCACTTTCCTAAATTACCAACTTGCACCAACCTTGGAAGAGTACTCCCACCTGATTGATTTACCTATCACTGATCAAGCTCAATTTTCTGGAGTGGAAGAAATTCCAAAGAATCAGACCATTGCAAGAGCAATCTCTTTGGATGAGTCAGAAGTTAGGACTCACATAACCACTAAAGGAGGAATCCAGGGTTTACCGGCTAAATTCCTGATGGAGAAAGCTCTATACTCTGCTAGTATAGGAAACATAACTTCCTTCGAAGACATCTTTGGTCTGCTCATATATGGGTTATTCCTCTTTCCCAACATTGACAACTTCGTCGATACCAATGTTGTTAAGATATTCTTAATAGGAAACCCCGTACCAACCTTGCTCGCAGATGCTTATCATGCTGTACACTTAAGGAATTTGTACAAAGGAGGAATGATCACATGCTGTGTACCCTTACTCTACAAATGGTTCATTTCCCATTTGCCCAAGTCTGCTACTTTTTGGGATCACAAGAGTACTCTACGTTGGTCACAAAGGATTGTGTCTCTTACTAATTCAGACATAGACCAGTACAATCGGATTTACGAAGGGATATAGATCATCGACAGATGTGGAAATTTCCCTAACATACCCCTCATTGGAACTAAAGGAGGAATCAATTATCATCCAATTTTAGCTCATCGTCAACTCGGATACACGATGAAGAATATCCCACATAATGTTCATCTGGAAGGTCTTTTCTTCAAGGAAGGAGAAAATGACAGGGCACTAAAGAAAGAAATAGTGCATTCTTGGCAACATATTTACAGGAAAGGAAGGGGGTCTCTAGGAAGACCAAACTGTACCACCATGGAACCTTATCTCCATTGGGTGCAAACTAGAGCTATCAAACTAAGGATGCCTTACCCTCGTCAAGAAGTTTTTCCCTTAAAGGAATCTGTCCTTTATTTTATGTCTGATGCGGAAAAACTCCAGGTCGCTCTCAACAAAGTTCAACGTGAGAAGAGCTCTTGGAAGAACAAATACCAGATCCTTAATTTGGAATGTATCAAGATTCATGAACTATTAAAAGAGAAGGATGCTCTGATTGAAATATTAGAATAGCATGCTATAGAAAGTCAGGAAGACCGAATAAATTTGCTCGCTTCTTTCACTTGGCAAAGGGTCGTCGACCCGACAACGACTGAAGAGCCTCGATCAAAGAAAAGGAAAATACAGGAACCAGCATCTAGCTCTCTTTAGAGAGAACTCAGGATCCATGAGTTTAGACATTTTCCTTGCAGCACTTTGTAAAATACTGTACTTTTTCATTGTAAAATACTGCAATCTTTCGAATTCAATAAAAGGGTCTCCCCCATTGTGTGATATTTGCAATCTATTTGTTGAAGTTTCTTTTTGAATAAAACAAAAACTAAAAAATATATCTTTGCATATCATTCATTATTCTCACATAACACATTTTTCTTATCCTTGAGTCTCACGTATGTGTCACAATTCTGGAGTCAAACTGTCTCACTCATACAATACTCGGGCCAATCGACAAAAGAAAATGGACGATCTCGAGGAAGAGAACAGAGATCTAAGAGAAGAAATCGACGCTCTAAAGGAAAGTTTGGAAAAACTTCACAGCAACATGCAAACCCTGGTTGCAGCTCAGGAGCAGCAGCATCAAAGGACTGTGATCTCAGAGATTACATCTACACCCATATTGGAGACACATGAGAATCATCCTCGGTACAAAATGCCTAAGGGTCGCCCCTGGGGTATGCCTTTCAACTTTATACCTGAAGGATATATCCCACCGATCACTGAAGACCCAGAAACCGTAGCAGGAACCGCTGGACCTGAAGGTTACAAACTTCGGGAAAGTGAAGATGCAAGGTTTACAATGGCAACTCCTGAAGGTTACAAACTTCAGGGCACTGAAGTACCAAGGTTCACCGCTATAATGTCTATACCACAACTCGTGCTACACACTGTCCCGGAAGGACAGATTCCGCAAGCGATTTCTAGTGGAAACGAAGACATGTATGAATGGATGAATGAGTTCCAGGAACAATTCTTGGAAATGCAGAAGGAACTGCATGCCATTCACGGACAAGACTTATTCGGAAAGGACACCACCGACCTCTGTCTGGTCCCTAATGTAAAGATACCGCACAAATTCAAGGTTCCTGACTTTGAAAATTATGAAGGCAACTCTTGCCCTCAAAGTCATTTGGTGATGTACGCTCGAAAAATGTCTACTCAGATAGACAATTAACAGCTACTGATCCATTACTTCCAAGAAAGTTTAATGTGTGCTGCACTCAAATGGTACATAGGTTTAAATCGCACCAAGATCAGTACTTTCAGAGATCTCAAGGCAGCCTTCGTTCAGCAGTATAAATACAATTTGGACATGGCACTGGATATGGATCAGGTCGGGGAAATGTCACAAAAAGACAAAGAAACTTTTAAAGAATATGCTCAGAGATGGCGTGAAATTGCCGCTCATATCTGTCCCCCTCTTGTGGAAAAGGAAATGACAAAGATTTTCCTAAAAACTTTGAACTCGTTCTATTACGACCGAATGGTCGCCAGTGCATCCAGTGACTTCACTGAAATGGTGAACATGGGAGTACGCCTTGAAAAAGCAGTCCGAAAAGGACGATTGGTCAAGGATGCAGAGCCATCCAGTCGTACCAAAAGATACGGTAGTGCTTTCCAAAAGAAGAAAGAGCAGGATATCAGTAATATCTCTCTAGGAAAGCAAAGGCAAAGGTATCAACCAATTGCGGAGGTAACTCCCGCTATCAACCAATTCAGCAACAGTATCAGCAAAGGCCGCAATAGCCTTTTCAGCAGGCTCGTCCACCATACAATAACAACAATCGTACTACATGACCATCAGGGTTCGACCCTATACCGATGTTGTACGCAGAACTATTTCCACTTCTACTGGCCAAGGGGCACGTCCAAACCAGGACTCCTCTCGCAGTACCAGAAAATACACCTTTTTGGTTCAAAGCATATCAAATTTGCCCTTACCATCGAGGAGGAACGGGACACATCATTGAGAATTGTCTCAGCTTTAAGTCTGATGTACACAAGCTTGTCAGGAAAGGGATCTTATATTTCAAAGATACTAACCCGAATGTTAAGATGAACCTGTTACCACAACATGAGAAGACTGCAGTGAATTTAATAGAGGAGGAATCTAGCCGCAGTTATCAAATTCCCAATGTATGCTTACTGGGAACCAACCTGGTAAAGATCCATTGCAAACAGAGCGGGTACAGTTATGTGCCATCTCACAACTATCATCAGTGTGATATCTGCTCCAAGGACAATCAAGCGTGTTCCGTAGTATAATCAGCTCTGCAAGAACAAATAGATTTGGGCTAGATTCAGGATCACATGATTCGTGAAATAAACATGGCCCATGCACATCCCAACATTGTTCAGAACCATGACATCCGTACAATGAACGTCAACTTAGTGGCGATGCATTTGAGACAAAATCAGTATTATAATCTACCATGGCACGATCATAGCACTTGTCCAATCTGCTCAACAAACAATCAGGGATGCTTTTTTGTACAAGAGGCCCTCCAACGTCAGATGGATCTCAGATGGATCCAAGACTACCGTGAAAGAAATGAGTATCAAGTCAATATGGTTCAGATCTTTGACATACGCTTTATGAATGCCAGTCTAGTGGAGTTACATGCTAAACAGGTCAAACTCGGTTTTCTGGCTTCACATGATTATCAAGACTGTAAAGAATGTTGTGAAGACGACCAAGAGTGTGCGCTTGTGCAAAGAACACTTCAACATCTGTTGGACCACTGGTGGCTTCCAATCTACCTGGATGAAGCTACGCAACAGATTAGCATGACTGATGGGAATCCTGGTAGACATCAAAATCGTGATTTCCGCTCAATAGATCTAGTAAAGATGCACTGCATACAAAGCGGGTACGGTCAAGTACCACCTCACAATTATGAGTGCTGTCGAGTATGCTCGGAAAATAACCAAGGATGTTATCTCGTACGAGCAACCCTCCAAAATCAGTTGGACCGGAAAGAGATTCGAATATGTTCAAGTTCTGGGTCAATCAACATGATACAAGACTACCTCCCTAGTCAGAAGAAAAGCATTGTCATAATCACCGGTCATGGAATAACCAAGGACGTTTACGCCATAATCCCTCTACTCAATGAATCAAAGATCCCTCTTGATAGTAGAAAAGTTCCTAACCAGGAACAAATCGAGGCTGCCTACGATGGTCAGAAAAATAAAAAAGCTCCTATGGTTATCTACCTTCCAGGTCCAATATCGTACAAGTCAGATAAGGTTGTCCCTTACAAGTTTGGTGCAACGACCATCGAGAACGGAAAATAAACTCTATTACCCTCCGTCGTGAACATTTTCGACATCAATCGAGTTACCTAGAGCAGTCGAATCTTCAACAGAGGAGTCAGAGAACCTGCCAAAGAAAAGGAACCTCAAACGGAAGTTCCTAACCAACATGTAGGTCAATCTAGTAATCCAGAACTTGTAAAGAACAACGATGAGATGCTGAAGCTCATCCAGAAAAGCGAGTACAACATTGTGGACCAATTGTTGCAAACTCCATCTCGAATCTTTGTACTATCTCTCCTTCTTAGTTCAGAAGCTCACAGGGAAGCTCTACAGAAAGTCTTAGAGCAAGCCTTTATGGAACAAGACGTGACGGTAGGACAATTTGACAGCATCATCTCCAACATCACTTCCTGCATCAACTTAGGATTCAGTGATGAAGAACTGCCAGAAGAAGGCAAGAATCATAATATGGCACTTAACATTACAGTCAACTGCCAAGACAATGCTTTAGCCAGGGTTCTGGTGGACACGGGATCATCTTTGAATGTTATGCCAAAATCGACTTTGGTACGACTATCGTGTCAAGGAGCTCCGATGAGAGGTAGTGAGATTATCGTCAAACCCTTTGACGGATCCAGAAAAATAGTTATCAGAAAAGTCGATCTTCCCATAACCATTGGTCCACACACTTTCCAAGTCACTTTTCAGGTCATGGACATCCGAGCAGCATACAGCTGTTTATTAGGAAAACCTTGGATACACGAAGCTGGGGCAGTCACTTCGACACTTTACCAGAAACTAAAGTTCGTCAAGAATGAAAAATTAGTCACAGTATGCAGAGAGCATACCTTAATCGTGAGCAACTTATCATCATTCTCCTGTGTAGAACCAGAGGAGGTTGTAGGAACCTAGTTTAAAGCACTCTCGATGAGCAATGAGAATTGACCAGAAAGAGGGACATCGATTTCCTCATACAAGGACGCTCTCGAAGTAATCATGAGTAATGACACAAAAGGATGGGGACAGATTGTAATTCCTACTGATAACAAGACAAAGAAAGGTCCTGGTTTCTCTTCAACCTGTACCCAGACTACTAAGAAAGATGAAAATTTTCGTCCCATTCAGGATTTTTCCACAGCAGAGGTTTCCTCCACCCAGTGTCTCAAGAAGTACACACCATCAATGAAAGGGACTCCTCCAATGCGGATGAGGAGTGGAAGTCTTATCTCAACGATGACGGTTATATGTCTCAGGGAGAGGCACTCACGCTATTCTGTTTTCCCAAGAAAAGTCCAAGATATATACCAAGGTCATACGTCAGGATGATCTATGGAGATTGTGATCCTGAAGGATGTCGTGCTCCACCCAATTTATTAGAGGAAGACAATCTAATGAAAGACAACTTTGACTACGACTATTATAATCCCTTGGATGACTTGCCTATCTAGAAGCCGTACACAGAAGACTTGGGGCAGAAGGGTCAGTCGGACGATGCTTGTCAGCTGAGGAATATTGAAAAGAATACCCATGTCCCCACATAATCATGGAATCATTACTCAAGACATTCCGAAAAGGTCTGGCACCACGGTGATGAATTCACAAAGTTTGTAGGACAAGAATTCATTAACTACAGATTTCCTAAAATCAACGTCATTGAGGAAGATGACTCATCCAGCCCCACAGAAACATGGGACACCTTAGGACAGTTGAGCGGCAAGTATGACTTCCTAGTCAAATACACTGCTCCCGAAAGCTCTCGCATCCGATACGAGGACATCCAGCCAACTGGTTGGGGAGATCTCCTTGAGAGTAAAAACGCTATGGAATAGGCGACAGAAGGATTCTCCTATGACAACTCTGCATGGGAAGAAGACTTCAATGATCCTACTCCGCCAAAAATCAGCGTTGTTTCTGAAGACAAACCAAGAAGAAAAGTACCAGACTTTGTGATTCACAGAGGAGTTCGTCGCCACTGGGTTGTTGTCGATGTCCCGAGAGTCGTCCATAAGTCTAAGTAATTACCATCTTAGTTTTAACCTTCCACCTTGCCCAGGTGAAACAGATGTTTTTATAGGGCTCACTTTTCTGTAAATATCCCTCTTCGCTTCGCCCAAAGCGACAGAGTTTTGTTTTATAGGGCTATATTTCAAGAATCGAAAAATCATGAATAAGTAATGTCATTCTGAATTCCCGTATTTATTGCTGTTTTCACTTTTAATTTTTCACAAAATGGTAATTCTAAAAACAACCCAAAATAAAAACAAGCATTTTTAGAAAATACATTGCACACACTCTTGCATTCTCTCTGTCTTTGCTAAAAAATGAATCATCACGTCATGTAGATAGCTTATTTTAAACCCCATTGAAACATAAGATCCAATGCCTTCTCCCAACTTTGAATTCCCAGTATTTGAAGCAGAAGAAGAAAAGGACGAAGAAATTCCAAACGAGCCGTTGGAAACGGTCAATTCAGGTTCGGAAGAAGAAAAGAAAGAAGTTAAGATTGGAGCACTGCTCAGTCCAACTGTCAGATAAGACTTGATAAAACTTCTCAAAGAGTTTCCAGATGTATTTGCTTGGTCCTATCAGGACATGCCAGGGTTGGATACCAGCATCGTGGAACATCATTTACCGCTAAAAGCAGAATGTCCGCCAGTAAAACAAAGACTGAGAAGGACTCGTCCAGATATGGCCATCAAGATTAAGGAGGAAGTGCAGAAATAGATCGACGCAGGTTTCCTCGCCACCTCAGAATATCCTCAATGGTTAGCCAACATAGTGCCAGTTCCGAAAAAGGACGGAAAAGTCGGAATGTGTGTAGACTATAAGGATCTGAATAAAGCAAGTCCCAAGGATGACTTCCCTCTGCCACACATTGACATGCTGGTAGATAGCACAGCAAAATTCAAAGTCTTCTCCTTCATGGATGGATTCTTGGGCTATAATCAAATCAAAATGGCGCCGGAATATATGGAGAAAACTTTATTCATCACCCCATGGGGCACCTTTTGTTACAAGGTAATGCCGTTCGGTCTGAAGAACACGGGGGCAACCTATCAAAGGGCCATGACAACTCTGTTTCATGACATAATGCACAAAGAGATTGAAGTGTACGTCGATGACATGATTTCCAAATCTAAAACGGAAAAAAAGCATGTGGAACACCTATAAAAGTTTTTCGAGTGTTTGAGAAAATACAAACTCTGCCTGAATCCTAATAAGTGCACATTCGGTGTTCGCTCCGGATAGCTCTTAGGATTCATCGTCAGCCAAAAAGGAATCGAGGTTGACCCTGACAAGGTCAAGGCCATTCAAGAAATGCCTTCACCAAAGACTGAAAATAGGTCAGAGGATTTTTGGGACGTCTCAATTACATCTCAAGATTCATATCCCTCTTGACCGCGACATGCACGTCGATCTTCAAATTACTCAGAAAGAATCAAAGCTGCGTATGGACAGAAGACTGCCAAAAAGCTTTCGACAACATCAAAGAATATATGTTGAATCCACCTATTCTATCTCCTCCAGTGGAAGGAAGACCACTGATCATCTACTTAACAGTCTTGGAAGACTCCATGGGTTGTGTACTTGGCCAACAAGACGAGACAAAGAGAAAAGAGTCTGCCATCTACTACTTAAGCAAGAAGTTCACGGACTATGAAACTCGGTACAGTTTGCTCGAGAAAACTTGTTGTGCTCTGGCTTGGGCAGCCAAACGTCTTCACTAGTACATGATTTGTCAAACTACTTGGTTAATCTCCGAAATGGATCCAATCAAGTACGTCTTTGAAAAGCCTGCTCTCACAGAAAGGATTGTCCGTTGGCAGATGTTGTTATCGGAATACGAAATTGAGTACCATGCTCAAAAAGCCGACAAAGGGAGTAGTTTAGCCGATCATTTGGCTCATCAACTGATTGACGATCAGGAATCAGTCGGATTTGACTTCCCAGACGAAGATGTCATGTACTTGAAAATGAAAGATTGCGATGAACCGCTACCTAGTGAATGGCCAGAACCAGGTTCCCAATGGGGACTTATTTTCGACGGAGCTGTCAACACTTATGGGAACGGAATTGGGGCAATCATCGTAATACCTCAGGGTACCCATATTCCTTTCACTTTCAGATTAACATTCAAATGCACAAACAACGAGGCCAAATACGAAGCTTGTATCACGGGTCTCGAAAAATCCATTGACTTAAGGATTAAGAATTTGGATGTGTATGGAGACTCATCCCTGGTTATCAATTAGATCAAAGGAGAGTGGAATACATACCAATCAGGATTGATTCCTTAAAATATTATGCAAAAAGGTTATTCACATTCTTCAACAGAATCGAGTTTCTTCATGTCCCGTGAAGAAAATTACATGGCTGATGCACTAGCCTCTCTCTCTTCCATGATTCCTGTAAGTCAATGGAACGACGTACCTAAGATTGACATTATGCGCCTTGAAAGGCCCGCTTAAATCTTTGGAATGGAAGCAATCATCGATGACAAACCCTGGTATCATGATATCAAGTGCTTCCTTCAAAGACAAGAGTACCCGCCTGGGGCATCAAGAAAAGACATGAAGACTCTCAGAAGACTGGCAGGAAACTTCTTCCTAAACGGTGATACACTCTATAAGAGAAACTTTGACATGATTTTGCTCAGATGCGTAGACATACAAGAAGCAAGCATGCCGATGAAAGAAATTCACGAAGGATCCTTTGATACTTAAGCCAACAGACACACAATGGCGAGAAATATTATGAGAGTAGGATATTATTAGTTGACAATGGAATCCGATTGCTACAAGTATATAAGAAGGTGTCACAAGTGTCAGATATACGCAGACAAAATCCATGTATCGCCGATGCATCTCGAAGTTCTTTCTTCTCCATGGCCTTTTTCTATATGGGGAATCGACATGATTGGCATGATTGAACCCAATGCTTCAAACAGACATCAGTTCATCCTTGTAGCCATTGACTACTTCACCAAGTGGGTCGAAGCAGTGTTATACACCAATGTAACCCGACAAGTGGTGGTCCAATTTATAAAAAACAATCTCATCTGCCGTTATGGTATTCCAGGCCAGATCATTACTGATAATGGATCCAACTTGAACAACAAGATGATGAAAGAGTTGTGTGTTGAGTTCAAGATCGAACACCATAACCCATCTCCCTACCAATCTAAAATGAATGGAGCGGTAGAAGCGGCTAACAAAAATATCAAGAAGATTGTTCAAAAGATGGTTGTAACCTATAAAGACTGGCACAAGATGCTACCCTTTGCTCTTCACGGTTATCGCACATCTGTCTGCACTTCAACATGGGTAACCCCTTTCTCTCTAGTATATGGCATGGAAGCAGTGCTCCCCATAGAAGTAGAGACCCCATCAATCTGGGTATTGATGGAAGCTAAGCTAACAGAGGCTGAATGGTGTCAAAGTCGACACGATGAACTGAATCTAATCGAAGAAAAGCGAATAACGACTCTATGCCATGTTCAGTTGTATTAGCAAAGAATGAATAAAGCGTTCGACAAAAAAGCCCGACCTCGTGTCTTCAGAAAAGGAGACCTCGTGCGTAAGAAGATACAATCATTTCTCACTGATTCCAGGGGCAAATGGACTCTGAATTATGATGGCCCTTACGTTGTTAAGAAAGCTTTCTTAGGCGATTCCTTGAGACTTGCAACCATGGATGGAAAGGAGTTTACCTACCCCCACGAATGTTGATGTAGTCAAGAAATAATTCTCCTAAATAAAAAAAACGTCTCGGTGGATTGAAAACACGAAAGGGCGATCAGGCAAAAATTAGAGACATAAGCGAAAATCATCCCGATAGATTGAAAACCTCAGAAGGCAATCTAGGAAAAAATTAGGGATTCATGGTAAGTAATTACATCCGACAAGGTTCAATCCCTAGCGGTAACACCATCCGTCGAAAGACTTCACCCAAGGTCACCTTCGACAGAAGCTCAGAATGTCCAGAATTTAAAGTTGGTAGAAGGATAGCGGTTGTTATGTTTCAATGTAGCCCCTTTTCCGTTAAATTATCATTTTTCTAACCTTTGTAATGCTCTATGGGATTACGCGCTTGGCAGATTACCATTCTATCAATAAAGTTTGAGCCCTAGTGCTTTTGTTTGCAATTCTCATTTATTTTGCTTTATAGAATGAAATTTTTAACATGATCAATGATTCTTAAAAAAGATGAATTTAACTTTCAAATTTTATTCTGCTTTTAAAATAAAGATGGCAATCTCTTTTTGATTAATGAACACAAAAAAGAACATCGATGGCTTCTTCGGGAGTGATCAAACCTCAAAATGCAGAATCAAAGTACTCCTTCTAAACCAGTACCCCATCTGATATCCCCGACGGAGTTCTTACCTCTAAAGACCAATTGATGATTTTCTCTTTCCAGTAGGGTTTACCTCTCCTAAAGCAAGAAAGGATTGCTGTCTTGAACCATTGATACTTTTTATCCCCCCGCAGTGGCCGAGTATCTAGTCGTGTTCATTCACTAGCCTGATGTCGTGTCTGTTTTGTCAGCATAAACATACATACATCATGCATAACTGATTCATATTCATATTCATATTGCATTACTATCACTTTGGTCATACTCATCCCCAAGTGATAAACATCCTCGCGCCAATAAAGTTGTCAATTTTCCTTTGCACGTCAGATAGGACAAAATCCAGGTTTGGGTTCTTTCCTCGTCAGGAAACGTATTGTCTAAACAATCTCTCCCCAGTTTATTTCTGGATTGGAGACTGTCCTTGACCACTTTGATAACTTGAGCCTCTGAAAGGCAAGAAGACATTCGACAGACACTTTTGGAACATCGCTCTTCACCATTGAAGATGATATTTTTGCTTTCTCGGATTAAGGAAAATCCCCGGAGAAAGCCTCTTAACCGAAGACTCTCGGCAATACATCAGTTTTTGTCTCATGAAATTCGATGTTAATGAAGTCATCAGCACCTCAAAATTGGATCACATCACATGGCATTTATCCAAAAAGATCTCGAAGGAAAGTATGATGTAACCACACAAAAAAAAACGGTCTTTCAAGAGACTCGTTTTCCCTAATAAAGTCGACAAATGGCACCTCCAATAGAGAAGTTTGTACACCTCTACAGTTCAGACAGACGGGTTTCCCCAGCAAGTCTGACATCAATTCATTTTTCCATCAAATGGCGTCTCCCCAGTAAAACTCGGTGAGAAGTTTGATGAAGACCGCTACAAATAGAGTTCCTTGTCAAGAAAGAAACTCGACATGAAGAAACTGAGACCAGTTCCGTGGCTGAAGACCAGGTTCGAGGGGAAGTTTATTTCAAAAGAAACTGAGACCAGTTCCGTGGCTAAAGACCAGGATCGAGGGGGAGTTTATTTCAAAAGAAACTGAGACCAGCTCCGTGGCTGAAGACCAGGATCGAGGGGAAGTTTTACACTTTTCTAAGTAACATTACTTAGCAAAAGAAGATGAATGAGCAAACTGCTATTCATAACCACAGTCAAAATTTTGGGTATTCCGATATTTAATCTTCTTGCACCCTAAATGTCCGAATACCTTTGCCATTCAGACCTTCGGGTCCCAGAAGATTAAATAGGGGCATCTGTCATACCCCAAAGATTTCCCATCATTGTGAGGATCATTGCCACAATATGGATGTACTATCATACCTCATCAATCTCCTCAGGGATTGTTGAGCATTCACTACAATCAAGAATTAGGTTTTGAGCCCTCTCAGAACACTTAGACAAAAGATCAATCAAGAAATGACATGATCTTCAACTTGTCTAACCTCTCAAACATCCATGAAGGATCAAGAGGTCTCCCATATCATTAATCAAGCACAAGGTTACAATATTCCATGTGGATCAAGCCTCAATATCGATAGTGTCACCAAATTAGGGTTTTGGTCCACCAAGGCCTCCAGATGAAAATTTTCATCTGGGCATGAGCCAATACCTCAAAAAATGATCCAAAAGGACCAAAGGGACCTCATAGATCCAATCATCAAGTCAAAATGGCCTCAGGGGAAGCATTCATCAGAAATCAGGAATTAGGGTTTTTTGACCTAATTCACCCCTGAGTTGACTTTTGAGGCAAGACATGAGTCAAGACCTCAAGACATGATTTGAAGGCCCCAAATACACTACATTGATCCATTTGCAACAATGGATTGATTCAAGAAGCTTGATTCATAAGTTTCAAATTCATCTGGACCACAATTAGGGTTTTGAAGAAAAGTCAACTGTACCTTTTACTTTGGACCAAAATATGTTTCCAAACCTTGGGACATGAATCAAGACACCCTAAGACACCTACGAAATCCATCCATTAGGTTTGAATTAGGTCAAGAACTTGATTGCATAGAGGATCACACAGTCTGGAATTCATCTGACAAAAAGTCAACTGTGCCCAAAATCAAGTTTGACTTTTTGAATTTTTTCACAAATGTGGCTCCCCTAAGTCAAAAACAATGTTAATACATGGTTTTGATCACCATCCCTCAATAAAAATCAAGAAAAGTGAGGTTACTTGCAAAAGGGGCAACCATAAGAAACTTAAATTTTTCTAAGTTATGGAACAAAATAGATTTGGTACCAACTTTGCAAGGTCATAAATCCCAAACCCTAAGGCCTTCTTCTTCCATCCAAAGCTCAAATGAAAGTTCACATGACATACTTCAAAAGTGTCAACTACAAAAGATTCCAAATCCTCATGGATTTTAAGTTATGGATTGATCAAAATCACAAAAACATGAAAATGGCCACTTTTTCCAACACTTAGAAATTTTCTTAGACAGAATCTGTCTAAGTTTTTTAGCAACTTTTGGACCATTTTTCACCTTGATCCAAGTTGAACCAGGTCCATTGGTGGACATCAAAGTTAAATTATGTCATAAAAGCTTTCCAAAGAGTACAAGAACTCCCATTAATTCAACTGGAGCAAGGAGTTATGGACCTTACAACATGCCTTGCTCAAACTGGTTTTCAAGACAGATTGTGTGCATTACTTGTGGCACACGATTATAGAATCCAATTTTGGTGACTATGCAAGACTGATCCTCATCCAAATTCAACAAGAATCTCAGTCAATCATGAAGAACCTGCAAGCTTGGACCCTAAGACAAGAATCCAATCCCTTTGGCATGTGATCATCAATGTTGCAAATCCAAAATCAAGCTTTGTCATTTGGCATTGATGTGGTACATTGAGGTGGCATGAACCAACACATATCAGTCCAATTAAGTCAAGGTTGTTGCAAAAAATCAGAAGACCTAAAGCTATAAGACCAGCTCAAGTCAATGGCTATGAGAATACTTGGTACCTTGGCATTTCAGAAAGTGATACATGGGCATATCCATTAGATAATAGAGTGAACCATTTGCCATTCACTATTCCTTCAAAAACAAACTTCCTTTATTATAAATAGAGGCCATTTCTGATGTTTCAAACCACACCAAAACAATACCAAAGCCTTGTTTTCTCACTCTCTCTCTCTTACTTCGATTTCAAGTCACATTGGAGCAATTTGGGTATTCTTGAAACCAGGGCAAAAACCACTCAAATAACTATTCAAACACATCATAAATCATCCATTGGAGGTGTTCAAACCTTCATCCTCATTGTACAACATCAAAATCAAAAAGTCAACCTCCAAAACCTCAATTTTTAACTTTTCTGCATTTTTCAAGCCATGTCTTGATCCAATCACTTTCAAAACCAATTAATCCTTCAAATACTCTCCAAATATCATCCTTGAGTTGTTCCAACAAGTATCCCTCAACTTTAACACCATTTGAGTGGGATACTATTTTGGTCACTTTTGCCACTATTGCAAGAAAGAGCCAATTCTTGTTCCTGAGGTTTCCAGGTGGTTTTAATCATCCTAAAAGCTTCTAAGGGATCAATCAAGAGTGTCTAAAGCATTCGATTACTTTTGGAACAAGCATCTTGACAGTTAGCACAAGGAGCTTCAAGAGGTAAGTGCATAACAACTTGAACTCTTTAAAATATGCATTGCTTTGACGTCCATTGATCATGAACATATCATACAGATCGTATGTGTTGTGTTTGAACCAATTTACCATGCTATTATTGCTTGTATGATATGGTAGCATAGAACTTGCAAATATTGGCCTATTTTGAAACCACTATCGGATTTTAAAATAGAAGTATCTTTAGAAAATTCTGAGACCACCATTGGATTCCTCATGAAATTCTAGGTAAGATCTATCAAAATTTCATCCAATTTCATGGAGAAATGAGGGAGATAGTATCCTTCTTGCAAATCACACAAAACTTGGTCTTTGCCTTGGCCTGGCCTGAATTTAGGCTACCCATATATGGTTCTGGGGTGGTTTTGATACACGGATGTATCACCACCCCAGTGGTAGCAGCGCACATGTGTTTCGTTGGAGGGCGTGGGTTCAACACCCACCCAGACCATTTTTATTCCCCTCTCATTTTGCTATTTTTTCATATTTTTCATGATTTTCTTAATTAATCTCAAAATTAATTTCTCTCTCAATTTTAATTATTTTTTATTGGTTCTTTTTTTGAAAATTCACAAAAATGTTGAAATATTTTATTCCACAAAATATTTGAATTTATATTATTTATTTAATATAGCTTGAATTTTTGTAATTAATTTCATTTTATTTGTTTTCAAGCATTTTTAAAATGAGATTTCCACCTTGATCTTTCAAAATCAATTGAATTTCAAGCCTTCATGTGATTAAACATGATTTTCCAAAATATTTTTCAAAGCTTACCACTTTTTTTAAATATATTTGATATTTGATATTTAATTTCCTTTGAAAATTATATTTTTATTTTAATTAAAATAAGGGTTTCCCTAAATTTTAATTTTTTAAACACTTTTCAAAACACTTTTGGGCCTCTTGGTAGAGTGTAAGTCTCATCCCTTTGTAAATAAACCATTTTGAACCTCAGTCATTGTATAAGTCCCTATACGTTTTTAAAAATCTCGGTGCCATCGCCGTTTTCAAAACAATTTTCATCTGGGCCTCCCCTAGAATTGTAAGTCCCATTTTTCTTCCTTTTCAAACACTTTTGGGCCTCTAATAGAGTGTAAGACTCAGCCCTCTTTGTACATAAATAATTTGGGCCTCAGTCATTGTCGTATCTGCGAAAATCAATTGGCGGAAAAGAACAGAAGAGACATCACTGAATGTTATTTATCCCTACGCAGGGAAAGGAAACGATCGAATAAAACCTCAACAAAGGGAAAGGAATGGTCGTCGCAACCATAGCCTAGGTTCAGGAGTCGGTTACGCGAGAGGAAGGTATTAGCACCCCCTCGTGTCCATCGTACTTGATGGGATCCACACTTGTTGTTATCGATCAAAGGGTGTAGGGTATCTGAAGGTCAACTTCTAACTGGAAATGGAACGGGAGAAAAGCGAAGGAAAAGAAATGAAGTAACTAGATATGACATCGCCGTCCTATGCCTACGTATCTTCGTGGACAAACGAAGAATCAGAGTCAACGTAGTTTGACGGACTACGGATTTGTGGGGGAAGGTTGCTCGCCAAGACATCGCCGTCTTGTGCCTACGTATCCTCAATCTAACGCGAAGGAGGAAGTCAGAGCAGTCGTAGTTCGACCTACGGGTCGAAAAGGTGGGAAGAGTGCTCGCCAAGACATCGTCGTCTTGTGCCTACGTATCCTCAATCTAACCAGAGAGAGGAAATCAGAGTGTCCGTAGTTCGTGGGACTACGGGAAAAGGACGGAAGGGTGCTCCTACTACCGATCAGAATCGGTAGAAAAGAAAGGAGAAACAAAGGGGTTGATAAATAATATTGTGCTCGCAAAGATCTCGCACGATCTCCTGCCTACGTATCTCCATTAACCAATGAAGAATCAGAGCGACGTAGTTCCCCTTACTAAGGGTGACCCTGATTTGTTTGTGTTTTTTAGTAGAATACGCCAACGTTCGCGTTCCAGCAGTTTATGTGTTGCCGCTCGTTGTGGAGTTTTACGCGTTTACCTGTTTGCGGTAGAACTGAAATGACGCATCCTTTACGAATAGAGTGAGGGAGATGAGAAGAGAATCCTGAAGGAAGGCGGTTTTTTGTTTTTATTTTTTAGAAAGAAGTGTTTTGGTTTATTGTTTGTAACTCATATTGCACTAAAGTCTATGACATAGGAACGAATGCGTCGCATAGTTATCCCCAACAGGACGTATGCAAAACACTCTAGAAAGGCGAAGGGAGACCCCCCCTTTCATTTCTCATGTACTTAAGGCTCATGGCGTACAATACTTTTTGCCTTTATTACATGTTTTTTATTTTGTTTTGAGAAGAGAGAAGAGACTCAAAGTTGTAAAGTAAAATCTAAGGGGAGACTAATTGTAGTCCTAATGTTAGCATGCATTTGTTGGTCCTAGGGGTTCAGTTAAGAGGAAGAAAGAAGGAACTTCTACCTAGATGGACAAGTAGGAATTGAATTACCTAATGCTCATCCTATCTTAACTTTAATCAAAAATTAAGGTTAAGATAAGATCCCGAAGGGGTGTGAAAGAGTTACACAAATAAGCATTATATCACGCAATCCACAAATGAAAGCATAAGAGGAAGCAAATAATAAAAAGGGATGAAAGAAGATTTGAGTAATCATATACTCAAGTTCCTTACCTCATAAGCCAACTTAAGCAACCTTGGTTAAAAGATGGTAAATTACAAGCACTAGTTACCAATTACTTGAAAAGTTATGCATTAAGTTCCTAAACTAAGACTAGGTGTCCTATACTTGTGTTAGATGCAACATACAACTATAAACAATGCAAGATGAGTTCTAAGAGTGAAGTAACATGTATAGGTCAGTAAGTATACCTAATTAACTTCTACTTATGTTAGGATGTCAAAAGAAATCAAACTAGGTCAAACTATGCACTAAAACACCACACAATTGCATATTGCTCACAAACTAGGTGACATAAGTGTTTAGGAGTCATGTAAATGGATTAGGACATGAATATTCATCAAAGTCAGAAGTTAACATCATGTGGAATGTATTTAAGAATGTGCAGATGGAATCATGGCATTCATATTTAAACACTTTCAAAAGAACAAGTCAATCTTTCTTAAGAACATGTCAATTGAAGTGAAACTACCACATGAAAAGGTATGGCATACAAGTGGAGATGAAATGGGCATACAATGAAACCAAGTCAGTATGTAAGCCATATTACAATGTCTAAACATGTCCTATAATCATCACATGAATCTCAAGCCATTATATGTTTAAAGATTAAGGCAAAGTAAGCACAAAGCACAATCAACTAGTTCTCAAATGTTAGTAACTTGAAGTGCAAGTAAAAGTGAAACACAAGTAGTTCATATACATGTTAGACAAGCTTGGGTCAGTACTTAATGACTCCTAATAAGTCATGTCTAAGTCCTATAAGCATTGGGAAAGATTGAATCCAAAAAGGTCAGACAAGTTGGTCAAACAAAGTGTAATTGAAGGATGCAAGTCAAGGTTATGTTTCATTGATCATAGGATGCAATTATGGGTCATCATGCTTCATGTAAGTTTATGTTCACATTAGGGGTCATGTAAAATGAAATTGGAAGTATATTGAATGCGTCATTGTCAAAGCATATTGAACATCCATATAAATGAGCACAAGTCCTAACATTTAGGCAACATCTAAAAGTCATACAACTTCAAACAAGTAAGATGAAATTATAGGTCAAGTAAACATGATTAGAGGCATCCTAAGTCAGTAGCTACAACATGTTTAATCATTTTTCAAGTCTTGTAAAAGCTAGCAAGAGAATGGTCTTAAAAGACCCAAGAAGAAGGAGCAATCAAAAGATGCATTTCATATCCAACTTTAACATATTACAAGTCAATCAACACTCATCAAGACATGAGCTATAATGAGCTATGAAAGCTTATAAATGTGCCACAACATGCAATTACAAATGCCTTAAAAGCTCCTCAAAATGGCATTGATGCATCATCAAAATATCCTAATAAATGGCTCTAACAATCACATACACCAATGAAGTATTGAGCACATATGGAATGATATTAGAGGTCCTAAAAATTAAGGTATACAAGTCATGCTATCATGGAGTTAGTGATCAATCACACCAAGAAGATATGCTCAAAATTTACCTCCTAACATGTTCAAATTATGGCAAACACTTCACATAGGATCAATTGCTAAAACTTCATAAGATGGCACCATAAACACATATAAAATGGCCTAAAAAATCCCTAAAAATTGGACAAGGTCTATCAATGTACCCTAAAGTTATGTGTCAAGCCTCATGCAAAAATTCAGTTCACAACTCTTTGTAGAAAATCAGTTATGAACCATATAGCACAAAGTATTAGCATAGGAACACATCACAAAAA
This sequence comes from Lathyrus tuberosus, assembly GCA_022829125.1. Lineage (NCBI taxonomy): Eukaryota > Viridiplantae > Streptophyta > Magnoliopsida > Fabales > Fabaceae > Lathyrus > Lathyrus tuberosus. The sequence goes on along the minus strand of JALAZF010000024.1, from coordinate 13,070,842 downwards.
AAAATTCAACGAAAAATGACAAACTAATTAAAAATGAAAATAAGAATCATAAAAAATTGATTAACATCTTTATGAATCCACACGAATTTATCTAGGATTTTTAGGCCTCAGGATCTATTTTTAAAAATTGATTTTTGAACATACATCAAAAGAAAATGAAGATACACAAAAATAGAGTCAAGGGTGAAAACATAGCAATTATCAGTTCATATTCCTCATGGGCTTAACAACGGGGGGTACGCATTGCAAAAATAAGGAGGCCCAAGGCGCCTCAGGCCTGATGGCTTATAATATGGGGATCGGTCAATTACGTTGACTCCATACGATGCGTTGGATCAAGTCAGCGTGAGATGATCAGATTTTTATGCTAATCATGTGGCTGGGAATGGATGTACAGGGTAACAAACATATACTTACGCAGACAACACACCTCCATCACAACATTACATTTATCAAAAACGAAATAAAAAAGAAAAAAAGGAAAAAGAAAATGAGCAACACGTGAGGGGGAGGATGCAATTTTAATGTGATGTCCCTCTCTCATTGGCTGTTATGGAAATGCATGGCCAAATGAATACCTGACACATATGCAAACGGAAACGACTGAGGTTAACCTAACAGACGCCGAAGCTCCGCTCCGTTCGTCCTCTCCGATCACAGCGCCACCGTGGTCGGTGGTAGAAATTCCCAGAAAAATCACATGAGTACATCATCTTGCTCAGTTTTTCACGTAGAGCACGGATCTACTATTATATTTTCATATCACATGTATGTTAGCTAGATCGAGGCAATCTTTAAATGCCCAAAAAATTAAGAAACTACATTTTGCCTAGTTCTTTAACACAACAACAATGCCTCTCTAAAGAGGACCCAAGTAACACCTACCACATTCTTCTATCAGTGAGATTCGATACAAAAAACTCAAAGTTTAATGATACTGACCTGGCCGGAGAATAAAGCAATAGGTTCCAAGAAGTCCAAAGATAGCTCCTATGTGCCTTGAGATCACTACCTTGTGTGGCTTAATATGGCAATGGTGCGCATGATGAAGGATTGTGGCAATGCAGCAAGTTTACTTTGTATATTTCCAAAGGAGATAACACATTTTATGAGACTTGTAGAAGAGTTCAAGGTAGAGACTTTAGTGAGATACATCTTGGGAATTTGTGAGTGAAATGGTGTGATTTTTGTATCTATTGAAAGAATGAATTTGATACAAGAACATTGTTGTTTGGTGCAAATCAACATGAAGCTTGGATCACAATGCCAAAGAACCATGAAAGTGAGAGCTATGCAACTGATTTTCTTTTGTTTGACTCAAAAATCTCTAAGTGTTTTAGTAACCTAACATATCCAAACCTCCACCCTTAATCACTTGTAACTACCAACTCAAAGGACCATTTGTGATGAAATTGAAATGTGTGCAAAATTTGTAGATCAAAGAACATTATCTATGTTGAAAGCATCTTGAAATCGTGCCTTAATCATGGAAATATTTGGCCATGAACATAGCTACTCATATATGAAAACCTACTAAAAATAGAAATGTCTAAAACCAAACTTTCCAAAAATGGCATATTTCCAAATTTAGCAACTCTCCACCAAGTCTTGATTCTTGATGATCCCTTTGGATTTTCTTGATCAATTTTGTTTATTGCCCATGTTTGACATGAGGAACGTGACTTTCACTTTTAAAAAGTCAAGAGTTGACTTTTTTTTTGAGTAATTGACTTTTCCCCCAATTTCTTGATTTTCAATCAATCCTCCAATTAGAACCCTTATGAATGCAATTAATGGCTCAAATTCCATTCATAGACACTTGTGAACATGCAGAATATCATATGTCAAGTTTTTCCCAAAAATCAGAAATAAAATGACTTTTATGCAAAACCCTAATTTGGTCCCCAAGAGTTAGGAGAAAATGATTGATCCTCAGAATCCAAATTCCTCTGACTATGATGTAGATTGCCTCAAACCAAGATGATTCCTGTGATAAGATGATGTCCAAGACCCAAGAATCCTACTCATGGAGGTGCCTCAAGCTCAAAAGGTCAAAACCCTAGTTGATGACCAACCATCATGAGTGTGCACTCTTCCTTCATTCTTTTGCCAAATTCAAAACTCTTGATGACATGATGGGCTATATGAGGTGCCTTTGAAGTATGATGGATCCTTGTGGCTTGGTCATTTGACATATTTCAATCTCCTTGCCTTATATTATCAATGATAGGGACACCCTTGATACCATGCCTTGAGAAAACCAAATGATGTATGCAATGTTCACGACCTAAATGCAAATGAAGTGAAGCATAAGCCAATGGTATAGAGTAATAAATAAGAGGGCAAATTTTGGGGTATTACAGCTGCCCCTATTCAATCAACTGTGGACCTGAAGGGATGAGAGAAGCGGCTGTCAGACATTCAAGGTGAATAGGGATTGAATACCGGAAGATCTAGAAAATTTGCGCTCTGTGGGTAGAAGAAAATGTGTGGTAATATTTTTTTAATTCTCGACAGATGTCAACCGGAAGGTGGTCTGTGCGGATAATTGGCTATCAAACTAAGTTGGATCAAGCAAAGGATACGAGAACAGCCGAAGGAGGACTCGAAGAGAAAGACCGGTCGAAGGCGGACTACCAATCAAAGAAAATGAGAACGGCCGAAGGCGGACTCGAAAGGAAAAACCAGCCGAAGGTGGGCTAACACATAAAGGATACGAGGACGGCCAAAGGCGGACTCGAAAAGAAAGGCCAAGCCGAAGGTGGTCTAACAACAAGAGGTACGAGAATGGCCAAAGGCGGACTCGAAAGGAAAGACCAGCCGAAGGTGGGCTGACACATAAAGGAAACGAGGACGACAGAATGCGGACTCGAAAAGAAAGACCGGCCGAAGGCGGACTAACTACCAAAGAAAACGAGAACGGCCGAAGGCCGACTCGAAAGGAAAGACCGGCCGAAGGCGGACTAACACATAAAGGATACGAGGACGGCCTAAGGCGGACTTGAAAAGAAAGACCACCCGAAGGTGGGCTAACACACAAAGGGTACGAGGATGGCCGAAGAAGAACTCGAAAGGAAAGACCGGCCGAAGGCGGACTAACAATCAAAGAAAATGAGAAAGGCCGAAGGCGGACTCGAAAGGAAAGACCAGTCGAAGGTGGGCTAACACACAAAGGGTACGAGGACGGCCGAAGGCGAACTCGAAAGGAAAGACCGGCCGAAGGTGGACTAACAATAAAAGAAAACGAGAACGGACGAAGGCAGACTTGAAAGGAAAGACCAACCGAAGGTGGGCTAACACATAAAGGATACGAGGACGGCCAAAGGCGAACTCGAAATGAAATACTAGCCGAAGGTGGGCTAACAATCAAAGAAAACGAGAATGGCCGAAGGCGGACTTGAAAGGAAAGACCAGCCGAAGGTGGGCTAACACATTAAGGATACGAGGACGACCGAAGGCGGACTCGAAAAGAAAGACCAAGCTGAAGGTGGACTTGAAAAGAGAGAAAACGAGAACGGCCGAAGTCAGACTCGAAAGGAAAGACCATCCGCAGGCGGCCTAACAAGTAGGGAATACACCATACAGGATAACTCTACTGGGGATAACAAATAACGAAGGGTAAGAGCAACAGTTCTATGACCCTCAAGTTTGTCTAAAATCACTGCTGGGGAACTGGCTATGCCTTAACTCTGGGGGTACACAATCTAATAGAACCCTTTTTGGGTATTCGAATAAAGTACCAACTGGCTTATGCTTCGTATGCACATGTTTGAATTTTTCCATGGCTTAATGCTCCATATCAATGGAAATGTTACGCGTTTTAGAGGATGCAATGCAATTATCACTATATGCAAGATGCAAGGAGGCTCCTCAGCAAAATAAATGGTGAGGACATGAAGGCAACTTCGCTTGGGATAATAATAGTAACTCTACTGAGGAAACTACCACCGATCTGATCTTCCGACTTTCTGTGGGAAAATATCAACTCAGCTGGGGATAACGTTGACACAATCTGGGCTCTGAACTGCCAAACTTGCTGAGGATTACTGTAAAGAATGATGATCTTGCTGGGGGAAGGACTATAACCATAGAACTTCGTTGGGGAAATGACAACCTCCAGGCCTGGCTGCTAAGGAGTTGAGATCAAGCGAACTCTTATTGAGGAGGGAACAACCTGCTGAGGAGATTGAGATCAAGCACCTTCTGCTGGGGATGACCTCTGAACTTCATACTGATCATGAGATAAGAAGATAAATCTGGAGTGCCAATAACCACTGGACTTTAATTGCAGGTAACATCATTGATCTGACATGCTGGAGGAGGAGAATGCTCTGACTTTCCACCTTTTTCAAAACTGCTTGGGAATATTCCATCCCTTTGCGCTACGGGGAATGAGGAATCCTTATACAATGCTGGGAATAATAACCCCCAGGAAGAGATTTCCTGTTGAGGGACCCACTCCTGCTTGGGGAGAGCCATGACCATGGACTCCACTAGGGAAATCAAACTTCCTGATGTCTTGCTAGAGGAGAGACATTCTGATACTCTGTTGGGAAGAGATAGAATACTGAATTCTGCTGGAGAAAAGAGATCAAAGACACCTCATGCTGGAAATGACCTCTGTTTCAAGCTTCTGAGTTGATCAACATCCCATTGATCATCATGAGTGAACAACGATTCATTTAATTATCCATTTTCCCCAGACTACAAGGTCTATGAAAGAATTTCATCTCGAGAGGATTTTACAGAAGACATAGCATTCAAAATGCCCCAGTGTCTTCAAACTCTTTGAGAGGTGCTTTTGACTAGTCATCTTTTGAAAAGGACAACTTCTCGTACTCTTGAGGTGGCGTGCCTTGAGTCTTGAAGAAACTTTGCCCCTAACGATCTTAGAGAGATTTTCCAAATCGACCTGATTGTTCCATATTGAACGCTTTTGGAGAGATTCAACGGATCTCAACGTGGTTGCCCCCCAGTTTGGCTAAACTTTGAAGAAATTTCTCGCCGTGACTTCCCCTGATTGACCGCTCTCTGAAAAGACTTTCTCAACTTAACTGCCCCAGCTTAGCTACACTTCGAAGAGATTTCTCAGCGTGACTGCCCCTGATTACACTGCTTTTGGAGAGATTTATCGAATCTCGACATGATTGTCCCATATTGGATGAACCTCGAAGACATTTCTCAATGCGATTGCCCCAGATTGGTTACATCTCAACACAACTGGCTGGGAACGCCTTTGCCTCACATAGTCTTTTAGCAACATGTCCTCTAGAGTCTCAGGCATATCAACTTGGCATGATCAAGCTTCTCGACTGATGTTCATCATGTAAGCTTCTTTGATGTCACACAAATGTATGCAAGCAGAAAATATTTATTCTGAAAATGATTATTCAAATGCAACACACATGTTAATATTGAAGTCTTTTATTGAAAAGATGTCGCGAAGCTACGTGAGCGAATCACTGCTTAGAATACGACATTGATTTTTGAATGAAAGAAAACATGCACATGCAATACCAACAAGATCTTTTAGCATCACTCATGGGAGTCAGGAACGCTATCTCATCGGAGTACATTCTTGAAATAAAACCTATTTCAATTAGGACTTTTGAGGGTTGTATCGTGGTCTGGTTCACGGTTTTCATAGAAAAAGGATTCATAGGCTCAAAGTTTATCGGTGCCCACCCACTCTTCGTGATGTTCTCCATTTCTACGTTCAGCTAATCTGGCACAAGCGTTCATCTCTCAAAAATATGTTATGACCTTTAAGGAACCCATGTAACTGATGGTTTGACACCTAATGAGGTTTTGGAGTGGCAGTCACCCATTTTGTCTTTTGTTCGTAGTCACACGACTTTGTTCTTGCTCGAGGATTTTCTTTTGTAATCCTTTTCGTTTTTCACTTTCTCATTCTTTTGCTTTTTGTTCCCTAAATTTTGCCTGGACTGACTCTTTTGAATCTTTAGATTTTGAAGTCCAGCGGGATGCCCTAACTTTTGCCTAAGTCACTTTGTTTTCAAGTTTCAACTTAGCGGGCTTTTTTCTTTTTTTTTTGAATAATTCGTGTGACACTGGTTTGTCTAACTTGTTTGAAAGGGTTGTGACTACCTCACTCCTTGATCATTGATGGATAACCATTATGGTTTCACATCTTTTGATCTCTTGATGGTGTGGAATAGAAGATAATGGATCCTCAGATGCACACTCCTTTTGAAATTTGAACGCCCGGTCAAATTAACTGACGCCTACCCTACCCCTGGATTAAATGTGAGGGTTTTTTCATACGAAAAGAAACTCCTACTTCAAGGCTTAATGGGGTTAACGAGGGTCTATCTCCCTTATATCTCCAGTGTTTGGGGATTTGAAACAATGCTTGTACATCGTCAACAGGGTCTTATTCAAAAGCACACGATCAGAGATTTTTACATTTTTACTTCATCATTCTCCCTCTAAGAGTTTAAGCAAGAAAGTCAGTATTGCAAAGTGCATAAACATTTAAAAATGATCATGAGCGGATTACTTCAAGAAAAACATGTTCATTGTATTATGATTGTCATTTAAAAAATGAACAAATTCTTACATGCAAACAATGTTTAAACAAACAAATAAAGGCTACATATGAAAATGCAGTAAATGAACAGGAAATTGTCATCGTTGAGGAGACTTGGCTCCGTCTGGACTTGTTGATCTAGGGGACTTTTAGCATTCAGCAGTCTGGATGTTCATTCTATTACTGGGTTGGTGCCAGATTCCTACCTTTTTCTGGTGTGAACACAATAGTCTTGGAGTCGATCAGATCCTGGACCTTGTCTTTACCCTTATCTCTGAATGCCTTACAATCTTCAATTAAATGGCCAGGTTCCTCAGAATGGTAGTCACAGTAGGCATCGGGATCAATCCCCACAGGATAAGGAGAAATAACCAGAACTAATCGCTTGGTTTCCCCCAATGAAAGCTCGAGCAATTGAGGGAACAACTAGATATGAGGCACATAAATTGTGTCGAACTCCCTTGTTGGTTTCCTATGCTTCTAATGACCTGCATAAGCATTTGGATGATACCAATTCTGATTGATCATCTGATTATCATTACAGACAACGGCTGTTGGGAAGAAGCCCTTAGAAGTACAGGTTGCGAATGATATTCATGAGTTACCCCTTGAATTCACTTGATGAATGAGAACTAGCCGCTGACAAGAAATTCTAGAAACTGCAAGGTTTTGGAAGAGATCCACAAAGTGCTTCATGGTTTGAAGGAGATTCCAAAGAGATAGGTGGAATAACACCTTCCGTTGCAGCAGTGGGCGCGAGACTGCCCTCTTTTCTCAACATAGTTCTCATGACCTTTATGACCAAGCCTATCTGAGTCTTTAGCTGATGAACTTCCTCTCTCAGCATTTTCTGATCCTGGAATAATGCTTGTAGGTCCACCATGAAATGCCCCATTTGGTTGCGGACAACCGTCAGTTCTGCTTGAATTTGCTCCATGATCAACTTTCAACTTCTTTGAAGAGTTAAGTCTGAAATTCTGAAGAAGACCAGATCAGGATGAGAATAACCAGCTTCAAACATCTGTTATGAAAATGAGTATGGAAATGCTATGCAAATTCCATGTTCAAATATTTCCAAGGAATCATTCTGCTTTGATTTAAGTTTTCAAGAGGAATACCACAAGGAAAAGATAGACAGCTCGGGTACGAGACTCAAAGTTAAGATCCTTAGAAATAAAAGAACATGTATGTCTGGATGATGGTATGGATGCAGAGACATGGGATCAAGGCTTCCACAAATTCTAAATAAGGATTATGTTGATGACTGGATAAGTACATAGGTCTGCTCTAGAGAAATTTCTGGAATACCAGAATGTCCGAATAATCAGAATGCCAGAATATCGGCGTAATCAGAATACCAGAATAATCAGAATGTCGGAATACCAAGCTGATAAATCCACACTGATATGAAAACCAGAATACCAGAATAATTCGAACACCATAATAACATGCTGATAAGTACACACTGATAAGAAAACCAGAATACCGGGTAGGATAAAGGTTACGGTTACCTACAAATCTGTAAACACCCCGCCCATTCTCATATGTAGGTTCTAAAACGAAGGATCCTCAGTTTCTGGTAGTGAGGTCGAGAAGCAATAATACATTCATCCTTCTGGGTACAGTATTATTGCCAATCGAGGAGTGCCTCCACTGATTCCCCCTCAAAAAAGGTCATCCTATAGAAAGTTCTCAACTTTGGGTCCTAGGATCAAGAAGCGTAATGGGTTTTCCATTTCTGGTCTGCCATTATCGCCCCTTGGGAGGAGTGCCTTAACTGAGTCCTCGAGAATGGTCACCAGAGTCGACAGCTCATCAAGGGAATATCCAATGGCCTACATTAACATGTAGTATCAGATATCTCCTAGAAGAACCTCGTCTAGATGTGGGTCTCATGAACACTACACGTGGTCACCACCACGCAAGCGACACGACTATCCACTCTAAATCCTATGAGTATACTCAAGACTGGGTAGTGGTCTTATCTCTTAGAACACCCTGCCCACCAAATAGAAAAATCCAGCACAATCCAGCATATAATATATGGCAACAGTGAAATGAAAAGCAAGTAGATGTAATAAACCAGTAAACATGCAACAATTCCATAAATAGAGTGAGTAAAGTAAATAGATAAACACCCTAAAATCGAAAACAGGCAAGCGCTATGATTGACTCGCTTAGGGATGGGAAACTCCCCAGTAGAGTTGCCAGCTGTCGTATCTGCAAAAATCAACCGGCAGAAAAGAACAGAAGAGTCGCCACCGAACTTTATTTATCCCGATGCAGGGAAAGGAAACGATCGAAGAAAACCTCAACAAAGGGAAAGGAATGGTTGTCATAACCATAGCATGGGTTCAGGAGTCGGTTACGCGAGAGGAAGGTATTAGCGCCCCCTTGCATCCATTGTACTCGATGGGATCCACGCTTGTTGTTATCGATCAAAGGGTGTACGATTTCTGAAGGTCAACTGCTAACTGGAAACAGAACGAGAGAAAAGGGAAGGAAAAGAAATGAAGTAACTCGATAGGACATCGCCGTCCTATGCCTATGTATCTTCGTGGATGAACAAAGAATCAGAGTCGACGTAGTTTGACAGACTACGGATTTGTGGGGGAAGGTTGCTCGCCAAGACATCGCCGTCTTGTGCCTACGTATCCTCAATCTAACACGAAGGAGGAAGTCAGAGCAGTCATAGTTCGACCTACAGGTCAAATAGGTGGGAAGAGTGCTCGCCAAGACATCGTCGTCTTGTGCCTACGTATCCTCAATCTAACCACAGAGAGAGGAAATCAGAGCGTCCATAGTTCATGGGACTATAGGAAAAGGACAGAAGAGTGCTCCTACTAACTGTCATAATCGGTAGAAAAGAAAGGAGAAACAAAGAGGTCGATAAATAAGATTGTGCTTGCAAAGACCTCGCACGATCTCCTGCCTACGTATCTCCATTAACCAATGAAGAATCAGAGCGAAATAGTTCCCCTTACTAAGGGTGACCCTGCTTTGTTTGTGTTCTTTAGTAGAATACGCCAACGTTCGCATTCTAGCAGTTTAGGAGTTGCCGCTCGTTGTGGAGTCTTACTCGTTTACCTGTTTGCGGTAGAACAGAAATGACACATCCTTTACGAATAGAGTGAGGGAGATGAGAAGAGAATTCTGAAGGAAGGAGGTTGTTTGTTTTTATTTTTTAGAAATAAGTGTTTTGGTTTATTGTTTGTAACTCATATTGCACTAAAGTCTATGACATAGGAACGAATGCGTCACATGGTCGTCCCCAACAGGACGTATGCTAAACACTCTAGAAAGGCAAAGAGAGACCCCCCCTTTCATTTCCCATGTACTTAAGGCTCATGGCGTACAATACTTGTTTCCTTTATTACATGTTTTTGATTTTGTTTTGATATAAGAGAAGAGACTCAAAGTTGTAAAGTAAAATCTAAGGGGAGACTAATTGTAGTCCTAATGTTAGCATGCATTTGTTGGTCCTAGGGGTTGAGTTAAGAGGAAGAAAGAAGGAACTTCTACCTAGATGGACAAGTAGGGATTTCATTACCTAATGCTCATCCTACCTTAACCTTAATAAAAAATTAAGGTTAAGCTAAGATCCCGAAGGGGTGTGAAAGAGTTACACAAACAAGCATTATATCACGCAATCCACAAATGAAAGCATAAAAGAAAGCAAATAATAAAAAGGGATGGAAGAAGAGTTGAGTAATCATATACTCAAGTTCCTTACCTCATAAGCCAACTTAAGAAACCTTGGTTAAAAGAAGGTAAATCACAAGCACTAGTTACCAATTACTTGAAAAGTTATGCATTAAGTTCCTAAACTAAGACTAGGTGTCCTATACTTGCGTTAGATGCAACATACAACTATAAATAATGCAAGATGAGTTCTAAGAGTGAAGTAACATGCATAGGTCAGTAAGTATACCTAATTAACTTCTACTTATGTTCACATAAGGGGTCATGCAAAATGAAATTGGAAGTATATTGAATGTGTCATGTCAAAGCATATTGAACATCCATACAAATGAGCACAAGTCCTAACATTTAGGTAACATCTAAAAGTCATACAACTTCAAACAAGTAAGATGAAATTATAGGTCAAGTAAACATGATTAGAGGCACCCTAAGTGTTAGTTCTTTAATTTTAAGGGTTGGCATTAATTTTGTAAAACAAATAATAGCAGCAATATGTTAGATAGTTTTGTTCATCTTGCTAAAGAAGAACAGGTTGAGCAAGAAGTCCTAGTGTGCATTGGAACATGTTGAGCTGAAGTAGTGTTAACATCTGAAACAACATGTACTATCGAGATGTCCCATGCAGGTTCATTCGACATCGCGCCAGAACTGAAGAGAATGTAGAATTCTGTTATATTCTAACAGATGCAGAAGTTTCAGGAAATAATATGCAAATTCCAGGTGGCGCTGAATTAAAAGGTTTGAAGATTCAAGTCTGAATTTGAGAAGAATATGGGAAAATATGCAATTTCTAAATATGGAGATATTTTAGGAAGTTAAAGATTGAAGTCCTATTATGTAGCAGAAGTCTCTGCTGATTTATAGCAGCTCATTTGCTATGTTTTTGTAGGCCCAAATCCAATTGGAAATAGGTTATAAATTGATGTTTGTAACCTAGTTTGAAATTGAACCAAAGATGTAAAATTTCTATTATTAGGGTTGGTTCTTGTACCACTCGACCCGTGAGTTGGACAGTTTGTTAGTGTGATCCTCGAAACTGTTAAGTAAGAGGAGTATTGTTCTTGGAGGAAGCTTTTAAGTAACTCTAAGTTGTGTCTGGAAAGGTGTCGTTCTTGTTGAACTATTGTATAGGTAAAGAGCCGTTGATACAGTGGCGGATTGTCAACTGCTAGACATCATTGCGATGATTGGGAGTGAGAAGGGTTTCTCATATCTAGAGAGGATCTAGGTAGAAGGGTCATTGGGTAGTGATTAAGTGATAAGTTGTAAACGGGTAGTTTAGCTTTGAATTGATACTACTAATAGTGGACTTCATCCCTGGCTTGGTAGCCCCCAGATTAGGTGTGTTCGACCGAACTGGGGTAACAATTTTGTGTGTCTTGCTCTTTATCTTTTCAGTACCATGATTTGTGCAATATACCTTGCCCTTTATGATCATGTCAGACCAGATATCGAACGGCATGTTCTAGGACATCTGAATTCTGCACATGCACCAGAATTTCAATTGGTATCAGAGCAGGTCATTCTGTTCTGTATCTGGATGAGATCCCAGGGAAGATACTTTCTGGTTCATGGTCAAGGTAGAAGCTTTCTACTGAAAAGTTGTTTGAACTTGGAGTAGTTCATATAGGTGTGAGAATGGTCCCTAGAAGTGGAGGATGGATTGTTCGTGACAGGCAGTGGCATGTGCTGAAGGCTTAGAGGAGTGATTGAAAAGTTGTTGTGTTGTGGTTTGAATTATTTTCAAACTTGTGGTATTGTGGTGTCACCTGAATTACTATGCTAGGGATGATATGTGACACCTGAAGGTTTTGAGGAGTTTGTATTTTGATCCGCTGCGAATCTATCTGAAAACTCCTAAGGTTGTAACTGAGAAGGTTGTTCTTCTCTGTATGTATATCCTATGGTAATGGGATTTATGCAAGACTGCTTCAACTTACAGTGTCAACGATACTTGAAGATTATTGTTCAAGTCCACTCATAAAGGCATTATTAAGTGAAGGTGTGAGGAAGAGAAGTAATTTACTTTTGCCTCTACTCCTAAAAGGACTAATCTCCAGTCTTTGATCTCTTGATGTGTTCATTGGATTGATGTCCTATCTCGTATTAGAACATCACGCCAGAATTGTGGTGAATTCTGAAGGAATGGCACAGCAGATGCTCTGGGTGCTAAACTAATGTGGTTTGATCACATGAGTTTGGAGCCTACTCCTGATCTGGAAGAGGAGGCGTCTAGGTGGTTTGTCTAAGAAGTTTCTGGTCCTGGAACTTATCTTAGATGTGTGAGTTGATCAAGGTGTGATCAACGTGTTATTTACTCCTGTGCCAGTTTATTTCTGGTCCTTGCTGCAAGAGTGGAGAACCTGAGATTCAAGAAGTATTATCTTTAGCAGACTTCTTGGACATGAAGGTCAAAGATCAAAAGGTCATGTTTTTTCTCTGGAAGCATGCTCTAAATGATCTTGTGAAGATAGATAAGTATTGACTGTGTGTGCTTAGGATTGATATAATCTAATCACAGTCTGTGCTGTTATTAAAAGGGAGAATGTATGATTCTCTGAAGTGTTCTTAGCAGATTCTGACCTGATGCATTAAGAATTTATTGTCTCAAGCTGTCTGGATGTTGTTTCTTTGAGTCAGGATGAAGGCTGTTTACTCAAACTTGATGACATTTATCAAGTCTATGAGAGCATGGAACTCTCATTCTGGTGTAGTGGAGAACTTTCAAGGGTTAAGCACTATGGAGTTGAATCAACCGGTGGGGTTGGTTGGTGACTATACGCTTGGATGAGGATTTAGAAGAGGCAAATTGGTTGTGGAATGTTGGTGACATCCAACATCTCAAAGTCAGGCAAGATGCTGTGATTTAAGGAGAAACTCTTGTGATGTTCCTGCTGCTGAATATGGTTGTGATATGACCTGGAAGCTTGATCAGCTATTGATGATTGATCCTCGTGTGTTCCCCTGCTAGAGCTTGACTATAGATGATATCTTCAGAAAAGCTCTGTGAAGATGTGTAACTGAGATTGATGTTGGAGCATCAATTCAGGTGGTTATTGCTTGTTCAGCCAAGGTTGTTTTGCGCAGAAAGAAGTCCAAGATCAAGCCACTGATCCAAGTTAAAGTAACTTGTGAATATATGTTGTCAAACGTATGCAGAAGATTACACACAAATTGACATACCTTGTGTGAGAAGGCAATCTTATTCTGACTAATAATAGATACTTTGATAGGAGACTTAGTATTTGTCTATTATTGATGTTATGCATAAGGGTAAATACTTTGACGAGAGACTAAGTATTTGTCTAGAGAATTATGCAAGTCTGTAGTCTGAATATTATGGTTGTGTGATTGATGACAACCTGAGGTAACCTTATCAGCTGACTGTATCAGAAGTGTGTGAATGAAGAAGTGAGCATCATCTGCTATTTGTTTGTGAATCTTTCTTGGATATCAAATACCTTGTCGGGAGCTAGGTATGAGTCTGATGGAGATGTGTATGTGACTGATGGTAAAGACCTTGTTGGGAGCTTGGTAGTTATCTGATGTGTGGATGCAATTCAGATTTCTGAATTGTGTGAGAGTTTACTTCTCTCTGTTGTGATCAGGTGGTTGTGATTACCTGAATAAAATGTAGAAGGTGTGATCTTTTATCCAATGCTGATGTCCTACATAATGTTACAACATCATTGGTTGTTGTGTACCCTGGATGAAGGTCTGAGATAGTGCTTGTGGAGTTGGAAAAAGCTGCATTAGTGTCTGAAGTGGCAGTTCTGACATAATGTGGATTAGAATGGGCATATTCTGATCTTGATGATAAGTAGTTTGTTCTGGCAATGCATGACTACTTTCATGATGGAGACTTCATTAGGTGTTTGTGAATGTAAGGACAGAAGGGTGTTGTCAGTGGTGTGATCTGATCAGAAGGGCTGAAGGTTCTTCCAATACAAGTGAAAGGTGGTGGCAATCCTTATCTTGTGTTGCAAGAAATCTAAAGACATTTGTTATGGAATATGTGTGAAATTCCAAATCAAGTGGGCTTTTATGTTGGACTTGGTATAATCCTGGTAAGATTATGCTCAACAAATACTAGAAGTGACAGTTCTTGATGCTGAGAATGTGGCAATATCATTGTGCTATCATCTGGTGTCAAGTGTTCATCTTCACAAGGAGCTTTGGTTGTTCATGTCAAGGGGAGTTAAGGCTGTTGTCTATAGCCTATTGCAGCTTGTGTGCTGGTCAAGTTTGTGCAGTGTGATGTCAAACTTCATGATGGGATACATCATAGCTGGGTAGAGAGAGGTCTAAAAAGCAGATTTGGTGGTTTTGGGTGACTTTAGTTTCGCTCTACTGCCTTGAAGGAATCTAGAAGGGATTGAGAGAAGTCGTCTCAGTATCCATCAAAAAAGAAAATGTGCTTGTGTTCTATGGAGTTTTGGGTGGATAATGTTGTGAGCAAGCAGACATTGTCTAATAAGATGTCAGAACATGGTACAGGACATGTTTTTCTTGGGCCAAACAAGGAATTACTCTGGACGGTGGTATAAGGATAAGGCAAAACATGTGTCCCTGCCTATGCATAGAATGTTGTTGGCTTAATTTATGGTAAGATTCAGTTGGGAAACATTTAAGGCAGTCAAGGCAGTTTATGGAAGGTAGGCATTGAATGTTGAATATGGTTTTTGATACCTAAAATAGCGTTTCTTTGACCAAGAACCTTGACATATTCAAGGCTCGTTAATTCCTAAGTTACTGGTCAGCTATTTATAGGGGCTGCTCTCTTCTCCTCCTGCCAAGTGAGTGTCTTGTTTCACTATTCTTATGGCGTTTATTCGTATTTGGGTAAGTGTCACTTGGGTCTGGTTCTGTGAGGGCCTTCTTTGCCAAGTTTTGGCTAAAAAGGGGGAGAAAGGGTGTGTGAAATGGGTTATGCAGATGCCTTGTTCTGAGTCTGCACTGAGTCTGTACTGAGTCTGCAGTTCCAATTATTTGCAAAGAGAGTGTTAAAATTCTTGAGTTGGTATTGAGTTCCAATTGTGACTTGTGTCCTGAGTTATGAACACAGTTGTGACTTGTGTTCTGAGTTACCTGGGTTAATAGATTGATACTTCCTAAGTTTCATCTTATACCACAGGTTGACTGGGGGCGTTTGATCAAGCAAGGTGTGCAGAAATCTCGTATGCCACCTTTGGTCCTTTGTGTTGAGACAGAAGCTTCTTTTCTGGAGGAGTCTTCTTCTATGTAGCTGGATCCTTCTTGAAAGGAAAAAGAAATGTGTAGAAGAATGTTCCTCAGATTCCTGATTTGAGGGGGAGTATTGGATATCTTCTTCCTCATGTGCATAACTTCGGGACTTTCTACTTCTTACCTCCTGATGTGCTGCCTGAAGTGATTGTGGTGGGATGCTCGAAGGTGATGTTATGGAGCTCATAGAAATCTGCTGCCAAAAGAGTTGTCAGACATGATGTCCTAACATCATTCAAATATTCCCTAGAAGATGTTTCTCCAAGATTGCTATTCACAGTAGCTACTGATGGTTACTGGTAGGTTCAGTAGTTGCTGATGACTACTGACAGTAGTATAGAAGTGTGATTGCTGCTGAAATCTGAGTTGTAATGGTTATGTATTTGTTTTAGCCAAAATTTTCCAAAGGGGGAGAATGTTAGTTCTTTAATTTTAAGGGTTGGCATTAATTTTGTAAAACAAATAATAGCAGCAATATGTTAGATAGTTTTGTTCATCTTGCTAAAGAAGAACAGGTTGAGCAAGAAGTCCTAGTGTGGATTGGAACATGTTGAGCTGAAGTAGTGTTAACATCTAAAACAACATGTCCTATCGAGATGTCCCATGCAGGTTCATTCGACATCGCGCCAGATCTGAAGAGAATGTAGAATTCTGTTATATTCTAACAGATGCAGAAGTTTCAGGAAATAATATGCAAATTCCAGGTGGCGCTGAATTAAAAGGTTTAAAGATTCAAGTCTGAATTTGAGAAGAATATGGGAAAATATGCACTTTCTAAATATGGAGATATTTTAGGAAGTTAAAGATTGAAGTCCTATTATGTAGCAGAAGTCTCTGCTGATTTATAGCAGCTCATTTGCTATGTTTTTGTAGGCCTAAATCCAGTTGGGAATAGGTTATAAATAGATGTTTGTAACCTAGTTTGAAATTGAACCAAAGATGTAAAAGTTATATTATTAGGGTTGGTTCCTGTACCACTCGACCTGTGAGTTGGACAGTTTGTTGTGTCTGGAAAGGTGCCGTTCTTGTTGAACTATTGTATAGGTAAAGAGCTGTTGATGCAGTGGCAAATTGTCAACTGCTAGACATCATTGCGATGATTGGGAGTGAGAAGGGTTTCTCATATCTAGAGAGGATCTAGGTAGAAGGGTCATTGGGTAGTGATTAAGTGATAAGCTGTAAATGGGTAGTTTAGCTTTGAATTGATACTACTAATAGTGGGCTTCATCCCTGGCTTGGTATCCCCCAGAGTAGGTGTATTCGACCAAATTGGGTTAACAATTCTGTGTGTCTTGCTCTTTATCTTTTCAGTACCATGATTTGTGCAATATACCTTGCCCTTTATGATCATGCCAGGCCAGATGTCGAATGACATGTTCTAGGACATCTGAATTCTGCACATGCACCAGAATTTCACTAAGTCAGTAGCTACAACATGTTTAATCATCTTTCAAGTCTTGTAAAAGCTAGCAAGAGAATGGTCTTAAAAGACCCAAGAAGAAGGAGCAAACAAAAGATGCATTTCATATCCAACTTTAACATATTACAAGTAAATCAACACACATCAAGACATGACATATAATGAGCTATGAAAGCTTATAAATGTACCACAACATGCAATTACAAATGCCTTAAAAGCTCCTCAAAATGGCATTGATGCATCATCAAAATATCCTAATAAATGGCTCTAACAATCACATACACCAATGAAGTATTGAGCACATATGGAATGATATTAGAGGTCCTAAAATTTAAGGTATACAAGTCATGCTATCATGGAGTCAGTGATCAATCACACCAAGAAGATAAGCTCAAAATTTAACTCCTAACATGTTCAAATTATGGCAAACACTTCACATAGGATCAATTGCTAAACCTTCATAAGATGGCACCACAAACACATCCAAAAGTGGCCTAAAAAATCCCCAAAAATCGGACAAGGTCTATCAATGTACCCTAAAGTTAAGTGTCAAGCCTCATACAAAAATTTAGTTCACAACTCTTTGTAGAAAATCAGTTATGAACCATATAGCATAAAGTATTAGCATAGGAACACATCACAAAGAAAAATTCAAGGAAAAATTCCAAACTAAGTAAAAATGAAAATAAGAATCATCAAAAATTGGTTAACACCTTTATGAATCCACATGAATTTATCTAGGATTTTTAGGACTCAGGATATATTTTTAAAAATTGATTTTTGAACATACATCAAAAGAAAATGAAGATACACAAAAATAGAGTCAGGGGTGCAAACATAGCAATTTTTAGTTCATATTCCTCATGGGCTTAACAACGGGGGGTACGCGTAGCAAAAATAAGGAGGCCCAAGGCGCCTCAGGCCTGATGGCTTATAATATGGGGATCAGTCGATTACGTTGACTCCATATGATGTGTTGGATCAAGTCAGCGTGAAATGATCAGATCTTTATGCTAATCATGTGGTTGGGAATGGATGTACAGGGTAACAAACATATACTTGCGCACACAACATACCTCCATCACAACATTAAAATTATCATAAACGAAATAAAAAAAGAAAAATAGGAAAAAGAAAATGAGCAACACGTGAGGGGGAGGATGCAATTTTAATGTGATGTCCCTCTCTCATTGGCTGTTATGGCAATGCATGGCCAAATGAATACCTAACACATATGCAAATGGAAATGACTGGGGTTAACCTAACAGGCGCCGGAGCTCCGCTCCAGTCGTCCTCTTCGATCACAGCGCCACCGTGGCCGGTGGTAAAAATTCCCAGAAAAATCACATGAGTACATCATCTTGCTCAGTTTTTCACGTAGAGCACGAATCTACTATTATCTTTTCCATATCACATGTATATTAGCTAGATCGAGGCAATCTTTAAATGCCCTAAAAATTAAGAAACTACATTTTGCCTAGTTCTTTCACACAACAACAATGCCTCTCTAAAGAGGACCCAAGTAACACCTACCACATGCTTCTATCAGTGAGATTCGATACAAAAAACTCAAAGTTTAATGATACTGACCTGACCGGAGAACGAAGCAATAGGTTCCAAGAAGTGCAAAGATAGCTCCTATGTTCCTTGAGATCACTACCTTGGCCAAATAAAGGCTTAACACTCTCTGAATCAGGCTGCCAAATGGGTTTTGATGAAGATGATGTTGAACTCGAATCTGACAATAGAGTAGTTACAGCTCTACCTCCATGCGTGTAGGAGCTTAATTAAAGTTTGCAGATGATGATTCTTGATGAGAAATGGAAGAAGAGTCTTTGTACAGTGAGTTTCGAAGGGATTTGCTAAAGTGGAGAGAAATCAGAGAATGGTGAAAAATGGTTGTTATAGCCTAACTAACTTCGGTTATGATTGGTTAAGACTTTATATATGCAGGGCTTTTGTATGGTTAACAATGTAATCATGGTTAGAGAGTTAGTTATGGTGAAGTTAAGTAATATTGAAAGTGAGAGTGAGATCAAATGTATGACACGGTCTTGGTGTAGTGTAGGTGCATGGTGGTTGTGGAGTTTCCTAAGGTGATGGAGGGTGGCGATGCAATGCTACAGTGTAGCTGGTACAAATGAAAAGCTTGCTCATAAAGCTCTTATTTTTCCTCTCAAAATTCGAACATATGTGGTATGTAGGTTGTACACATGGATGTGAGAAAGGTCTTGTGTGGCTTAATATGGCAATGGTGCGCATGATGAAGGATGGTGGCAATGCAGCAAGTTTCCTTTGTATATTTCCAAAGGAGATTACACAATTTATGAGACTTGTGGAAGAGTTTGTAATTCTGGTACATGTGCAGAATCTAGATGTCCTATAACACGCCATTCAACATCTGGTCTGACGTGAATACAAATGGCAAGGTATATAACAATAATCACGGTACTGAAAAGATAAAAGAAAGACACACAGAATTGTTAACACACCTACTTTGGGGGCTACCAAGCCAGGGATGAAGTCCACTATCAGTAGTATCAATTCAAAGCTAAACTCTCCGTTTACAGCTTATCACTAAATCACTACACAATGACCCTTCTATCTAGATCCTCTCTAGCTATGAGAAACTCTTCTCAATCCCAATCATCGCAATGATGTCTAGCAGTCAACAATCCACCACTGCATCAACGAGTCTTTACCTAAACAACAATTCAACAAGGAAAACACCCTTCCAAGACACAACTTAGAGTAACTTAAAAGCTTCCTCCAAGAACAATACTCCTCTTACTTAGCAGCTTCGAGGATCACACTAACAAACTGTCAAACTCACATGTCGAGTGGTACAGGAACCAACCCTAATACTAGAAATTTTACATCTTTGGTTCCATTTTTAAACTAGGTTACAAAGCATCTATATATAACCTATTCCCAACTGGATTTGGGCCTACAAAAACACAACACATGAGCTGCTACAAGTCAGCAGAGACTTCTGCTATAAATCAGGACTTCAATCTATAACTTCCTAAAATATCTCCATATTTAGAAAGTGTATATTTTCCAATAATCTTCTTAATTACAGATTTGAATCTTCAGACCTTTTAATTCAGCGCCACATAGAATTTGCATATTACTCCCTGAATCTTCTGCATCTGTTAAGGTATAACAGAAACATTGATTCACTTCAGTTCTGGCGCGATGTCGAATGGTCCTGCATGGGACATCTTGATATGACATGTTGTTCCAGATGTTGAAACTACTTCAGCTCAACATGTTCCATTGTACACTAGGACTTCTTGCTCAACCTGTTCTTCTTTAGCAAGATAAAACATCCTGTCTAACAAATTACAGTTATTATTTGTTTTACAAAATTAATGCCAACCCTTAAAATAAAAGAACTAACATTCTCCCCCTTTTGCAAATTTTGGCTAAAACAAATACATAAACATTACAACTCAGATTACAGCAGCAATCACAACCCTACACTACTGTCAGTAGTCATCAGCAACTACTGAACCTAACAGTAGCCATCAGTAGCTACTGAGAACAGCAATCATGGAGAATCATCTTCTTGGGAATACTTGAATAATGTTAGGACATCATGTTTGACAACTCTTTTCAGCATTTTCTATGAGCTCCATAACATCACCTTCGAGCACCACAGCACAATAACTTCAGGCAGCACATTAGGACCTCAGATGTAGAAGGTCCTGAAGTTATTTGGTGCACATGAGGAAGAAGATATCTGGTGTACATGAGGAAGAAGATGTCTGACACTCCCCCTTAATACAACACATTTCTTTTTCCTTCCAGGACAGACCCAGATTAATTGTAGAAGACTCCTCCAGAAAAGAAACATTTGTCTTGACACAAAGGACCAATGGTGGCATAAGAGATTTCTGCACACCTTAATTGATCAGAAACCCCTAGTCGACCTGTGGCATAAGATGAAACTTAAGAGATATCAATCTATCAACCCAGGTAACTCAGAACACAAGTCACAACTGTGTTCATAACTCAGGACACAAGTCACAAAGACTCAACACCAACTCAAGGAAGGGACACCCTCTTCGACCTCCCTACACACATTAGGAACTGCAGACTCCAGACATGGCATCTGACCAGACCATTTCGCACACCCTTTCTCCCCCTTTTTAGCCAAAAATTGGCAAAGAAGCCCCTCACAGAACCAGACCCAAGAGATGCTCACCCAGATACGAACAAACGCCATAAGACTTATGAAACAAGAACACTCACTTGGCTGAAGGAGAAGAGAACAACTCCTATAAATAGCTGACCAGTTACTTTGGAATTAACGAGCTTTGAATATGTCAAGGTTCTTGGTCAAAGAACCGCTATTTTAGGTACAAAAAAAACTCCATTCAAATTCAATGTCTTTCTTCCAAAACTGTCTTGACTGCCTTTATTGTTTCTCAACTGAATCTTACCATAAATTAAGCCAATAACGTTCCATGCATAGGCAGAGACACGTGTTTCACCTTATCCTTGCACTACCGACCAGAATAATTCATTGTTTGGCTTAAAAGAAACATGTCCTATACCATGTTCTGACATCTTACCAAACAGTTGTCTGCTTGCTCATAAACTAATCAACCCAAGACTCCACATAAACTTATACATTCCAAGACGCAAGTACATCTTCTTATCTAATGGATATTGAGACAACATCTACTGATCAATACAACTCACAATCCCTTCTAGATTCCTTCAAAACAGCAGAGAAAAATAAATTCTCCTAGATACAACAATTCTGCTTTTCAGACTCCTTCTGCATAAGTACTAGCTTCACGCAGCTAGGGTAAGTCCTATCATGGTGTTTGACATCACACTGCTACACAAAAATCTGCACACTTACAGTAATAGACCATAGACATTAACCTTAACTCCCCCTGACATGAGCAACCAAAGCTAGCACATCGGTTTTTCCATGTTCTCAACACTTAAGTACTGCCACTACTTGTAATTGTTGAGTAAGATCTCACTATGTTAATTTCAGATACATGGTCTGCCAAGTCCATTAGAAGAGCCCACTTAATTTGGAATTTCTCACAAACTCCATAACAGATGTCTTTAGATTACTCGCAACACAAGATAAGGACTGCCACCCCCTTTTACTTGTATTAGAAGGAACCTCTTTTTCTTAAACCAGTCTGATCAGATCACACCACTGACAACAACCTCCAGTCCTTACATTCACAAGCACCTAATGAAATCTTCATCATGAAAATAGTCATATATTGCCAGACCAAACTACTTAACATCAGGATCAGAATCTGCCCATTCTAATCCATATTATTTCAGAACCGCCACTTCAGACGATAATGCTGCTTCCTCCAACTCCACAATCATGGTTCCTAGACCTCAATCCAGGATACACGACAAATAATGATGTTGTAACAATATGTAGGACATCAGCATAGGATAAAATCACACACCTTCTGTATTTTATTCAGGTAGTCACATCCACCTGATCACAGCTAGCACCAGCAGCTTTACCGAAGGCAAACTCAAACGAATCTCATCAGACAACTAGACAAAACCTAGGCTCACTCTTCATCCTTTTAACCACAATTGGACAACCTCTTATCCTACCAAGGCACCAAACACGAAGTTCTGACATCCAATGTGACATGGTTAAAAACAGTTTCCCAAGAAAACAAGTTTCCAACCCAAAGACCAATTTGACTGGTCTGGTGATACAAACAAGGACTCTTTATGCAGTATAAAAAAACCAAGCCTCCTTGCTCCTAACCACACATCACAGATAGTACCATGAGTCAATCTAAGAAGGATGCAAAAAGAAGTCACATGCAGAAAGTCAAGGAACCAGATCCACAGAGGTTGAAGGACTAAACATTGTCCACAACTAGGACAACTTCAGGAGCAACAAGAACAAGAAAGGCATCAGAAACAAGAATGAAAGCCACCAAGAAAAGCCAAGTGCAACTTCATGCGTCTGAAGATGAAGGGGATGAAGATTGGAAGACTTTTCTTGATTCGGGGGGTTGGGATAACCTATAGACCCTTTGTTTGTTGCTTTTACTAATCGTGTATGCTTTCAACAGTGCAATAAAGTTCAGTTTTAATTTTGTTCCATCTACACTAAACAAATGCAATAAGGATCACAACTGTACAAAAGCATCCCAGCACTTTTAATGCAACTGCCTAAATTGCTTCTGGCCAAAACACATCATAAAAATGCCGCAACAGAAAACCGAAATCAGACCATCTCTTTAGACATATATCAATCATGCTAAGTACCAATAACAAACTCTCATCACACGTCCAGCTGCATAGAATTTTGACACTTTCCCCCTATCAAGAATAACATGTGCTTCTTCGTACCTTGAAGAAAGGAAAACATAAGACGCATCTTCATGTCTTCAAGAGCTCACTCTTTGTTCAACTCACAAGTTGACCACAATCATCCCTTGTACCAATACTCACATGATCCCAACTATCTAAGACCACCAGTACTCCTTTGCACGAAGAATACCATGCACACTCAGTTCAACGCACCTGCTGAACACATTCACCTACAGCTTGGCCTTCACAGCCGGTAGAGGCTTGTGACCTCAAAAAAAATCACAACATTCTGAACAGAGTGTTCTATCAATAGGTGTTTAAGACATCAGTCTTGACATCAAGAGCAGAGTCCAGCTGCACCAAAAAAACACATTCCAACCACGGAATAACCCAACACATCACACGAGCATGTGAGCAGCATTCTCTCATTCAACTCTCCAAAGGTAATGCCTATCATTCTCAGCAGCACAGACTGTGATTGGATCACCCATAGTCACTACTAATCTAGCTTCACACGATCATTCAGATGATGCTTCCAGAGAGAAATCATGCCTCTTTGATCTTTGACCTTCATGTCCAAGAGGTCTGCTAGCAATAATACTTCTTGAATGTCAGGATCTCCACTCCTGCAGCAAGGACCAGAAATAAACTGACCTCAGGAGTAAATAACATGTTGATCGCACCATGACCAACTCACACATCTAAGACAAGTTCCAGGGCCAGAAACTTCTTAGACAAGCCACCCAGATGCCTCCTCTTCCAGATCAGGAGTAGGTTCTAAACTCATGTGATTAAACCACCTAAGTTCAGCACCCAGAGCATCTGCTATGCCATTCTTATAGACCATATAATTCTTCACAATTCTGACTTGATGTTCTAACATAAGATAGGACATCATTCCAAGAAACTCACCAAGAGACTAAAGATTGGAGATTAATCCTTTTAGGAAATTACTTCTCTCTTACCTCAGATCCCTTCCTTACCCTTCACTTATTAATGCCTTTATGAGTGGTCTTGAAAAATAGTCCTCAAGTATCGTTGACACATTAAGTTGAAGCAGTCTTGCACACCTCCCATCACCATAGGATATACATACAAAGAAAAATAATCTTCTCAGTTACAACGCAGCGAATCAAAATACAAACTCCTCAAAACCTTCAGGTGTCACATATCAGTCCTAGCATCATACTCCAGGTGACACCACAATACCACAGGCTTGAAAATAAATCAAACCTAACATAACCACAACACAGCAGCATTTCAACCAAAACTTCAAGCCTTCAGCACATGCCACTGCCTGTCACGAACAGTCCATCCTCCACTTCTAGGGACTATTCTCACAACTATATGAACTTTTCCAAGTCCAAACAACTTTTCAATAGAAGGCTTCTACCTTGACCATGAACCAGAAAGTATCTTCCCTCGGATCTCATCCAGATACAGAACAGAATGACCTGCTCTGATACCAATTGTAATTCTGGTACATGTGCAGAATCCAGATGTTCTATAACATGCCATTCAACATCTGGTCTGACATGAATACAAATGGCAAGGTATATAACAATAATCACGGTACTGAAAAGATAAAAGAAAGACACACATAATTGTTTACCCAGTTCGGTTTAACACACCTACTCTGGGGGCTACCAAGCAAGGGACGAAGTCCACTATCAGTAGTATCAATTCAAATCTAAACTCTCCGTTTACAGCTTATCACGCAATCACTACCCAATGACCCTTCTATCTAGATCCTCTCTAGCTATGAGAAACTCTTCTCAATCCCAATCACCGCAATGATGTCTAGCAGTCAACAATCCACCACTGCATCAACGACTTTTTACCTAAACAACAATTCAACAAGTAAAACACCCTTCCAAGACACAACTTAGAGTTATTTAAAAGCTTCCTCCATGAACAATGCTCCTCTTACTTAGCAGCTTCGAGGATCACACTAACAAACTGTCCAACTCACATGTCGAGTGGTACAGGAACCAACCCTAATACTAGAACTTTTACATCTTTGGTTCCATTTTTAAACTAGGTTACAAAGCATCTATATATAACTTATTCCCAACTGGATTTGGGCTTACAAAAACACAGCACATGAGCTGCTACAAGTCAGCTGAGACTTCTGCTACAAATCAGGACTTCAATCTATAACTTCCTAAAATATCTCCATATTTAGAAAGTGTATATTTTCCAATAATCTTCTTAATTACAGATTTGAATCTTCAGACCTTTTAATTCAGCGCCACATAGAATTTGCATATTACTCCCTGAATCTTCTGCATCTGTTAAGGTATAACAGAAACATTGATTCACTTCAGTTCTGGCGCGATGTCGAATGGTCCTGCATGGGACATCTTGATATGACATGTTATTCCAGATGTTGAAACTACTTCAGCTCAACATGTTCCATTGCACACTAGGACTTCTTGCTCAACCTGTTCTTCTTTAGCAAGATAAAACATCCTATCTAACAAATTGCTGTTATTATTTGTTTTACAAAATTAATGCCAACCCTTAAAATAAAAGAACTAACAGAGTTCAAGGTAGAGACTTTAGTGAGACACATCTTGGGAATTTGTGAGTGAAATGGTGTGATTTTTGTATCTATTGAAAGAATGAATTTGATACAACAACATTGTTGTTTGGTGCAAATCAACTTGAAGCTTGGATCACTATGCCAAAGAACCATGAAAGTGAGAGCTATGCAACTGATTTTCTTTTGTTTGACTCAAAAATCTCTAAGTGTTTTAGTAACCAACCATATCCAAACCTCCACCCTTAATCACTTGTAACTACCAACTCAAGGGAGCATTTGTGATGAAATTGAAACGTGTGCAAAGTTTGTAGATCAAAGAACATTATATATGTTGAAAGCATCTTGAAATCGTGCCTTAATGATGGAAATATTTGGCCATGAACATTTCTACTCATATATGAAAACCTACTAAAAATAGAAATGTCTAAAACCAAACTTTCCAAAAATGGCATATTTCCAAATTTAGCAACTCTCCACTAAGTCTTGATTCTTGATGATCCCTTTGGAGTTTCTTGATCAATTATGTTCAGTGCCCATGTTTGACATGAGGAACGTGACTTTCACTTTTAAAAAGTCAAGAGTTGACTTTTTTCTGAGTAATTAACTTTTCCCCCAATTTCTTAATTTTCAATCAATCCTTCAATTAGAACCCTTATGAATGCAATTGATGGCTCAAATTCCATTCATAGACACTTGTGAACATGTGGAATATCATATGATCAAGTTTTGCCCAAAAATCAGAACTAAACTGACTTTTATGCAAAACCCTAATTTGGTCCCCAAGAGTTAGGAGAAAATGATTGATCCTCAGAACCCAAATTCCTCTGACTATGATGTAGATTGCCTCAAACCAAGATGATTCCTGTGATAAGATGATGTCCAAGACCCAAGAACCCTATTCATGGAGGTGCCTCAAGCTCAAAAGGTCAAAACCCTAGTTGATGACCAACCATCATGAGTGTGCACTCTTCCTTCATTCTTTTGCCAAATTCAAAACTCTTGATGACATGATGGGCCATATTAGGCGCCTTTGAAGTATGATGGACCCTAGTGGCTTGGTCATTTGACATATTTCAATCTCCTTGCCTTATATAATCAATGATAGTGACACCCTTGATACCATGCCTTGAGAAAACCAAATGATGTATACAATATTCACGACCTAAATGCAAATGAAGTGAAGCATAAGGCAATGATATAGAGTAATAAATAAGAGGCAAAATTTTGGGGTATTACAGTCATTTATATAAGTCTCGGTACAAATTTCAAAATAACGGTACGATCGTTGTTTTTCATCTGGGCATCTCCTTGAGTTGTAAGCCGCATCTCTTGTATAAAAATAAACTCTTGGGCCTCAAATAGAGTGTAAGACCCATCTTTTTTGTAAACACAATAACTTGGTCCTCAATCATTGTATAAGCCCCTCTGTGGTTTTCAAAATTATGACGCGATCGTCGCCTTTTCGAAAGAATTCATCTAGGCCTCTTTTAAAGAATAAGCCCCAAACTTCCTTTTACAACAACTTTAATTTTGATTTAGATTCAAATTCTAAGTTTTATCAAAACTTTCTTCAATTTCTTGAATAACTAACCATACAGCTATAGTTGCTATGCTTGGGCTTGCATAACTGTAAGTTCCACTATCTTTTCAACACATTTTTGTTTATATATTTCATCTGTATTTATATACATATATATATATATATATATATATATATATGCTTGTACATGTTTGCTTAGAGTTTTCCCCAGCAATTAGGTCTATGTCGCTCCCGGGATTTTCATCCAAGTACAAACGCGAAAGTGGCATCGAAACAGAGTCGCCAGCAATGTGTATTTATCCCAAGAGAGGGAAAGGAAACACTGCATAAACCTAAGGGAAAGGAAAGAGCATGGTCTTGCGACCAAGAGAACTGGGTTTGGGAGTCGGTTAAGCGAAGGGAAGGTGTTAGCACCCAACACGTCCATCATACTCGATGGGATCCACGCTCGTCGTCTCGATCAAAGGGTGATAGAAAAGATACTGGAAAAGGAATGGAAAGAGAACGAGAAAAAAAATGTAGGGAAAATAAAAGAAGTGCTCGAATGGGCCCTACCCCACTGCCTACGTATCTCATCGGGAACATGAGAATCAGAGCGACGTAGTTCCCCTTAGCCAGGGAAAGTTGTTTGTGTTTTTTAGTGGAAACGTCAACATTCGCGTCCTAGCAGTTAGGTGTTGTAGCTCGCTGTATGGAGACTTAGGCGTTACCTGTTTGCGGTAGAACGAACATGACGCGTCCTTAAGGAATGAGTGAATGAGATGAGGAGAGAAATCCCGAAGGAAAGACGTTATTGTTTGTTTGAAGTTTTTTTAGAAAGAAGTGTTTTGATTGTTTTGTGTTTACAACGCATATTGTATTTAAGTCCTTCACGTAGGATCGAATGCCTCGCATATCGACCCAAGATGGGACGTATGCTACACATTCTAAGAAAGTGAGAGAAGACCCCTCACTATCTCATTCTCACATGAAAGGCTCAAATACAATATTTGTTATGCCTTTTATTAAGTGTTTTTTATTTCTATTTTGAGATGAGAAGGAGACTCAAAAGATTGAGAAAGGTAAAATCTAATGAAGGGGACTAAGACTCAAACCCTAAAGTTGTCATACATGGATGTTCCTATGGTTAATGTGGTTTAAGAAACCTAATCCTAAGAGAAAGGAGAAGAAGAGTGAATTAAACAACTCACTTCTAAAGTAGAAGATGAGTTATAACTCTAAAGAGGGAAGAAAGAAGTTATTCAAGGAAAGCATATAAATGCTCATCATGATCACAAGTAGAATGATTAAAAGAGATAAGAGAAAATGAAAGAAAGAGGTGTATGTGGAAGCATATCCACACACTTACTTACCCTTGGCGCCTACATGAAAAGCTTAGTCCAAAAAACTATTTACAAGTAGTAAAATAAGGAAAGAATAACAAGTAATGATCAAACAAATTAAGAATCAATGGATAAAGATCCTAAGAGTTGAAAATCAATCAAGGTAAGAACCTATGCTCTAAGGATGTCCTCTAATGTTAAGATATCTAACCCACACAAACTATGCACAAGCAAAGTCTTAAACATCAAATAAAAGCACCTATGAAAGGAATAGATGAAAGATAAAGGAATATGCAATGTGAACATGAAATAATGCTTCAAAAAAGATCAAGGTCAGAACCACATACCATTTATAAATGTCTCACAATGCATATGAATCATCATACAAATCATGGATGCAATGATACAAGTAGAAGAAATAAGATGAAGTAGAAATAAGAAAGAAAGAAACAATTTTCAATTAGATGCACAAAGTGACATACCAAAAGTGCATAACATGTGAAATGATTAATGAATGCATATGGGCAGTGGCATATTATTAATGAGATGCAAATGGAAGGTATAAAATGGCATACAAAATGTAAGCACAAAACCCATAGAGCATAGGAAGAGATAAGATGCAAGTTTAATTCAATCAAGTTCATGTAATGGAACAAATTGAAACAAGCATACTTAAGTGGCAAGAAGTGAAAACAAATGACCTATAATCATGGATTAAGATGACCTATATTATCATACAAGTGAGCTATAAAATCATACAAAGTGAATACAAGAGGTGGCACAAGTGCCTCAACAAAATCATATGAGAATGAAGTAGAGGAATGTGCACACATGTAACCTCAAATACAAAGCATCAAACAAATATCAAAGCATATGAAAAAATATTAAAAATAGGGCCTAAATAATCCAAGTCAGAATCACAAACATGTATAAAAAACTCATCGCAAAACTCAAAAGAAAAATGCATCAAAAGGCCTCATGAAAACACATTGAAACACACCACAAAAATGCTCAAATAAGAACTCCTAAACACATGATAAAATGACTTAAAAAATCAAAATAAAATTTATTTAGAGGGTTTAATGTATTATCTAACAAATGCAAAAAGAATGGATGAAAAACAGTGTGTGAAATGAGAGAAATAAAATGTACAAGTTTGAACATCAATGAAGAACCTCATTCAAAAGGAAATTGAAAAGAAATTATTGAATAATATGTAAAATCCATGAAATCAGAATTAAAAATTGTAGAAAATTATTTAAATGAGTAAATATGTCACATGAATTTATTTGGAATTTTTCAATGTGTTTTAGTATTTTTAAAATAAGAAAGTAGAAATAATACGAAAAAGAAATTAAAAAACAAAATAAAAGAGTGCAGGGGGTGCAAAAAGAGTAAAAGGCACGTTCAAAATGATTGGGCCCAAATTCAGGGGTGTGTGAAAAGCAATCAAAAACCCAATCCAATTATACGTGTGTTTGTGCGTGGAATGGTGTATGTGCAGTCAATACGTGAATGCAACCATGGCCATTAGATCAAACAGTCACAATCAAACAAGAAAAGCAATAAAATCCAGCGAATCAGCATGCACGAACACCAAAGTTACCATGTACGCACACGCATGTAAACATCTGAGTCCAAAAAAGGAAGCACGTGACCAGCCACATCCTCATTAATGTGTTGTCAGTATATCAATCGTTGGATGAACATAAATCGGACGGACGTGTTTTAACCTGGCCTAAAACCCTAAACGCATGCTCACTGGCCGGAGAATGACCTCCAATCATCTTCTCCAGCCACTTTCGGCCACCTGGAAAACTCTCACGTCCCAGAAATCTATGAACCGCCTACCAAAATGAATAGGAAGTCACGTAGGTCAAGAATCTAGGCTCAGTTTTCACATATCACACACATATGAAGAGAAACGAAGAGATGAATATTGCCCTAATTTTCAGTCTATGCACTTAAAGTGCCTATCATCTAGCCAGAACTCACACTGCTTCTAATAAGCTCCAAAACAACAGAAAAACAAGCTCAAATCACATGAATCCGAAGAAATAAGGTTGAGGAAATTAGAACCTGAAATTTGGAGAAGATTGAGTTGTAAGAAAACCAGAGAATCTTGTGAGATCTTGATCTTCTTAGAACTTTAATTTCGAGCAAAATAAATGCTGTTGAATCTTGAGATCTTGAAAATAGAGAGAAACTCGAAACTGTGATGAAGCTACAATTGGAAAATGGTGTTGATTCGGTTGGTTCTTGATCCAGAAATGCACTATTGATGATGATAGAGATGAAGTAGATGAAGAACGCTGGTGAATTCGTGTAGAGAGAGAGAGAGCGAGAGAGCGAGTTCAGAGAGAAAGCTTGAGAGTAATTTGTGAAGATGTGAAAAAATGGGAGAGTCCTTGAAATCGTGTGTGAGTTTGAATTATATATGTTGAGTTTAGAAGTTAACTACAATGGTTAAGTGAGTTGGTGAGTGAGGTTAACTGAGTTCAACCTAACTAACTGAGTTAAGTTAGTTAGGGGCGAGTTGGGAAGGTTTAACTATGGTGTGGAGGGTTCATGATCACTTATGGTGGTGATGGAAGTGAATGGTGGTGATGAGAGTGTTGCCGCAGCAGAAACTTGTAAGACAAGTTAATTCTTTTCCTCTTGCATGTATGATGGCATGGAGTGTACATGGTGTAAGGGAGAATGCTTGGCTTTAAGAGGAAAGAAAAGGTGACTGGTGTGTAGTATGCGTGTGACTTGAATTAACCCAACAACAACAATGTTACAACATTGGCATCTTAGCAGCCTGGTTTTAATGCAAATAAGAGACTTTGAGGGTGAATATCTCTCACTTGGATGGATGATAATGCACAATTTTGGTGGCAAATGAAAGAGGGAACATGGGAGAATAAGTTTGATGTTGAAATGAAGATGAAATGAAGCTTTTAAGATGATGGAAAATGGCTTAAAACATCAAGGTACCAAAACTGGTTTAAGGGCGTGTGACCTGGTAAGCTGGCATGGCATCATGTCTTGTGAATTTCAGCATGAACACCTCAACTTTGGACCCCTATAACCCCATCATAACTTGCTCATATGGAAAAATATCCAACATCAAAGTTGAAGAAGAGGACATTGAGATGAACAACTTTGATGTTCAACATTTTTTCATTTGGAGCCTCCATCATTGAGAAAAGTAGCTTGACATTTTGCCCACCATGTGTTTGATGAAATTATGGCCTATTGGCCTGAACTTGCCTTGCCATGACTTGGTTTTTGCCCTAGTTTTGTCAAACTTTGATCAATCATAACTCTCTCAATATTGATCCAATGGAGGTGTTCTTTATATGGATTTGAAGATTAGAATGTGAACTTTAATTGGTTCAACTTGGGCCTGAGGTTTGAAGCTTTTATCATTGAGAAAGGAAGCCTCAAAGTGAGGTGCAAAATGGTCCAAACTTGCCATTTTTGGAAACCCTAAGTTTCTAAAAATGGAAACTTTGTACATTTCTTGATTTTTCATGATTCCTCCATCATTTCTTGATCAAATCTTGTCCAATGAATATATGTAACTTGAATTTCATGAATTTGACCTTAAAAAGTCAGGAGTTAACTTTTCCCACTGCACAGTTGACTTTTCCCCAAATTGCCTGATTCTTAATCAATTTGTCAATTAAACCTCTTTTGAAGTGAATCAATGGGCAAGCTTCCATCCTTAGACCTTTGAGGACATGTATAATACCATGAGATCAAGTCTTGCCTAAGAAATCAGAAATAAACTACTTTCAAGGCAAACCCTAGTCTCAAACCCTCAGTCTAGGAGAAAATAACATATCCTCCAAATCCAAATTCCTCTGAATATGATGTATATCCTGTCTAACAAAGATGAGATACGACATTTGGAGGTGATAAAAGCTCAAAGATCTTGCCCATTGGGGCATTCTACTCAAGAATTCCAAAACCCTAGTTTTGCACTGAGTAGGAAGGTGTGATTCCCTGCATTCTCTTGTCAAGCCTGATCATATGATGAGGTGATGACCCATTAATACCTCTTGAGGCTCAAGGCTCCTTGGATTTGACTTAGACACCCTGATCCCATGTCAAAGAACCAATGAAATGCCAATGATGATTATGTAAAAAAATACAATGCAACATAAGCCAGTAAAAGCTAAAAGCAAGAGGGCAAATTTTGAGGTGCTACAGTCTAGGTCTAGATCAAACCAGCGGTTATTCTTTTAACACAGTCAAAACTAGTTCCCCATAGAAAATTCCAGATACAGTCTTGCCACCTCTTGGGCTTATAAAATATGGAACAGAGAAAGGAATTATTCCCGGTGAAACTTTTCTCATGACTGTCACAACTTAGAAATATTTGTACAAGAAATTCATTTCCCCAAAGAGGATTAATTCCTGGTGAAACATCTTCTGAATTTCTGCAAACCCTAGAATTGTTTTGCAAGGAAAGGACTAATTTTTGGTGAAACCTTTCTTGAACTTTTCTTAGGTTTGGACCCACAGGCTTCCTAAAAACATCCCTAGCCTCCTCTTGGGCTTTATACAAGGACCCTCAGGCTTCCTAGAAGTTCTCAGCCTCCTCTTGGGCATAGTACAAGGACCCGAAGACCTCCTACAGGTATAGGACAGAACTTAGTCATCTCTACTAGTTCAATCCTCCAAAGAGTCAGAATTTCAGAACATCCATTTATTTTTAGGGTTGATCTTCATCCCTTTAAAAATAGCCTCCTTTTGGGCTTCATACAAGTAGACTTGGACAGTCTTAGCCTCCTCTTGGGCATCATCCAAAGATCATCCTCCAGTTAAGAGTCAACCTCTTCATAACAGTAGACTTAGAAAGTCTCATCTCCTCTTGGATCTCAAAGAAACCCTCAAGTTTCCTAAAAGCATAGGAAAAACCCCAATCACTTCTGTAGCGAGCGATTTTGGACGCGGTTCTTAAGCGCTAGTCGCTCTCTGCGGTTTGAGCTTAAAACTACAGGTCGATTCATTTTTTATCCTATTGTGAGTTGAATAAAGAAGGGAAATAGATGTCTCCAATTAACCCTGCTTTGCATACTGATTTTAAACAGCGGTCTGTTAGGTTACGGATGCTATCAATGTGGGGGGCCTTTGTACTGGTTATTTGTATTTTCGCCAATACGGTTTTCTTTCTTTTTATCTAGACAAAAGGTTTCTGGCGGGGAACAAGGATTAGGATGTTAGGACTGATGTTTTTGAATTACTGCTTTTGATTGATGGAGATATGGGATTTGGGTTTTTTGTTTAGTGTGCTCGCTAAGATCTTTTCTTTCGATCTTATGCCTACGTATTCCCGTTTACCGAAACAGGGAAATCAGAGCATTCGTAGTTCCTCCTATTCTATGGGAGGAAATGATTGTTTTTGGTGTCTTGTTCAAAGCCCAAGGCGTGAAGCGAAAGGTGATTTGTATCTTGTTCAAAGCCCAAGATGTGAAGCTAAAAGGTCTCAACTTTAGAGAGAATTTGTCATCTCTAAAGAGGGGGTTGTATGTCACAACTGTTTATAAAGGAGAATTACTTTAACCGGGATATGTGAATCCGGCAATGCCATAATTTCCTGAGAATGGGTTTTTAACCTGAAGGAGAAGACTTTAACTCAGTGTAGAGCAATGCTATCTTTACCTAGGAATTTCTCATGCTAAAAGAGGGACAGTGGCATGGATGTAGATGATCCAGAGGCTTGCCGCTTACAGCGATTAGATGAAGGGAGTTGTTGATGTTTGTTTACTGTGAATGAGGCACAGTTTTGATGCTAAAAGGTTAATTGGATTAACCAGTGGTTTTCTTATATAAAGCCTAAGAGGAGGCTATCATGTGTCTCGTACAAAGCCCGAGAGAGAGGCTAAAAGGTTTTGACTCAACGATGGAGTCTTTTGGTATCTCGTATAAAGCCTGAGAGAGAGGCTAAAAGGTTTTGACTCAACGATGGAGTCTTTTGGTATCTCGTATAAAGCCCGAGATGGAGGCGATTGGACTCAACAAGAGAGTTTCTTTTTTTGTATCTCGTACGAAGCCCGAGGTGGAGGCTGTTGCTAGTTTGGCTCAATAAGAACCTTTTTGTATCTCGTATAAAGCCCGAGATGGAGGCAAAAAAGGGTGTTTGACTCAACGAGGGAGTCTCTTATGTGTCTCGTACAAAGCCCGAGAGAGAGGTTAAAAGTTGTTTGATTCCGCTGGGGGAGAATCATTGTACAAGGCCCAAGAGGAGGCTAGGGTGACTGTTTCAGTTGAGTGACAGGTCCAGTATACTGATTTTCAAGAGAAAATCAGTTCTTATATGAGCAACACTGTACTCAGGGATTTGATTCAAGGATCAGGGATATTTCCTTCTCTTTGTGGGAAATCCGAAGGGTATTGAGACTGTCCAAGTCTACGGATTTCCTTCCTATTTAACGAAGGGGTCACTTGAGAATGTCTTTGAGACTCAAGGAAGTTAGACTGTCCAAGTCTAGAGTTTCATCTTTCGTACTATGCTTTGAGAAACAGTAGTAGACTCTTTGAAAGGACTGTTCTATGCAGATGACTAGGTTCTGTTCCTATACCTCTAGGAGGTCATTGGGACAATTTGTACGAAGCCCAAGAGGAGGCTGGAAACTTTTAAGAAGTCGACGGGTCCTTGTACTAAGCCCAAGAGGAGGCTATCATTCCCGGAGGAAGAGATCATTATACGAAGCCTAAGAGGAGGCTGTGAATACTTCTAAGAAGCCGTAGGGTCCTTGTACTAAGCCCAAGAGGAGGCGGCGTTGCTTTTAGGAAGCCTGTGGGTCCTTGTACGATGCCCAAGAGGAGGCCGATGCTTTTAAGAAGCTCGTGGGTCCCCAAACCCCGAGAAATTCAAGGCAATGCTATTCACCGAGAATAGATCAAAGTCAGGAAAGTTCGAGAACTTGGAAGAAACTCAAAGATGCCATTCACGGAGAAGAAATTCATCTTTGGGGAGTAGAGTTTCTTGACAATTCCTAATGAGGACAGCCGAAGAGAAGACTGTATCTGGCGATCCTATTGGGGATCTAGTTGTCTATTTCTACGAGTAAACGAAACAGCGTCACCTAGTTCTAGACGTAGTTGCCGGGGAAACTCTAAATATCTATACTATTATTACACAGTTGATATGAGTTTATGAAAGAAGACTTACAGTGAAACAGCCCCCCAATACAGTTATATGTATATGAAAGCGGTAAATGAAAGCAATAACCACTTACTCGGTTGTAGAGCTTCCATGCTGTTTGGTTAGTTGTTCAACAAAGAAAGATTGAAAACAACAATATATTCAAAATCAAAGGAGAAAGTGCTTTGAAAAAGAAAGTTTTGGGGCTTACAGCTCAAGGAGAGGCCCAGGGTTTTATCAGTGAGCGCACTGTTTGAATTTGTACAGAGGGACTTATACAAGTGACTGAGGCCCAAAATGTTTTCTGTACAAAGGGATGGGTCTTACACTCTCTCAAGAGGCCCAAAAAAAGTTTTAAAGAAAAAAGAGTGGGGCTTACAACACGAGGGTAGGCCCAGATGACTTTTCCGTTTGAAATGGCGATCGCGCCGAGGTTTTCTTTTAACGCAGGGGGACTTATACAATAAGTGAGGCCCAAATGATTTTGGTTAAAAGGGGATTGGGTCTTACACTCTATTAGAGGCCCAAAAGTTTTGAATGGGTCTTATAGCTCGAGGAGAGGCCCAGGGTTATTTTGAAAAGGCGACGATCGCGCCGTTTGTTTTTTGACGGTATTGGGACTTATACAATGCACTGAGGCCCAAAATGTTTTGGTCAAGAAAGGATTGGGTCTTACACTCTATTAGAGGCCCATGTGAGTTATGAAAATGACTTATGAGGGTTGAATTAATCCAAAAACCCTAATTTGTTTTCAAAAATGTATTTAATTGAATAAAAATTCAATTAAAAATGATCAAAATTGTTTAACATATGAAAAACAAATTGTGATTTTGGATTAATGCTTCAAAAATTAAGTATTGACCTACAAAATAATTAGAAAGCATTAAAAGTTGCAAAATCAATGTAGAAAAAATATTTAAAATGTAAAAAACAATTAAAATATTAATTCTTTGCAAAAATATCAATTATATGAAATAAGTAATATTTTTGGGATTTTTTGATAAAATAAAATATTTTAACATTTTTGTGAATTATTAAAAAAAGAATCAACTCAAAATCATTAAAACTCAGAGAGACATTAATTTTTGAATCAATTAAACAAAATCACAAAATTCAAATATTTGAATTTGTGAAAAAGGCGCCAAGAACACAAGCAAGAACACGCGCGTTTTTCTGGGTTTGGCTGATTTGCGTTTTTCATCAAATCTCACTGAATGCGTAATTATATCATGCAATCCACATATCATTATGCTCGTCTCAACCTCACGATCATGTCTATAACACTTAATTTCATTTAAATTAAACACAAAACATGAAATCACGAAGAAACCTCAAGAACCCTAATTTCTGCATTAAGGCTAGGATTTTTGATACACGATTCAAACAATGCAATTAATTGAGGGAAAACATTCCATGCATGATTATGAACATATGGCCAAATTATTGTGCGAGGAAATATGCATAGATTGAGAGATGACCAAGTATGTGCTTACCTCTAGGCCGTGACAGCAAGTGCAATGTGATTT
The DNA here is from genome assembly GCA_022829125.1 of Lathyrus tuberosus. NCBI lineage: Eukaryota > Viridiplantae > Streptophyta > Magnoliopsida > Fabales > Fabaceae > Lathyrus > Lathyrus tuberosus. Next base: position 13,033,525 of record JALAZF010000024.1, on the reverse strand, counting down.
TTGATTTGGAGGTGTTACAGATGAGTGGTGATGATCTGAACAGCTTCCCTACACCCTATGGAGTGTGTTTGAATGGTTGGACTTGATTGAAATTAGCTGGATCATTTTGTGGTACCTCAGCTACAACTTGGTTGAAACCTTGAGCAACCAGCTGGTGATTTTGTGAAATTGGTGTTTCAGAAGTGATCTAAGTGTTTTATCAGCTCATATGTGATGTATGTGAGGTGTGTGAGTGATTGGTTTGATTGGAAGAGCTCTCAAACTCAAAACCCGATAGTGACTTGCCTTAGAAGGCAAAATTGGAGTGAAAGAAGAGATTTTGAGGAAAGCATCTCTTTGATGGCTTTGGTGTACTCAAACTGATCACAATTGAGCTCTATTTATAGTAGAGCAAGTTTGTTTTGCAAGGAATAGTGCATGGCAGCTGGTAAGTAGGTTTGGCCAATGTTGGCAAATGAAAATCCAAGTCTCCTCTAGCCATTGACTAGAGGTTAGGGCACAGAGCTTTGGTTCCCTTGGTCTTGGATAAGTCTTGACTGATTTCAGATGAGAATGGCTCAGTCCATGCCACCTTGATGCTTCCATTGAATGCTTCAATCCAAATTTGGAGTCTTGTCCCTATTTTGGCCATTCTAGGTTCAACATGCTATTTCTTGTTCCATGGACTTTGGAGGCTTGGCTCAGTGATTGTCCCCTTTAGATTCAATCCTCAGATGTGTCCAAGTGGATAGGAGCATTTGAATTTGGCTGATTTTGGAAAATCGAACAAAATTGCAAATTCTGCCTTGCCTTGACAGATTTCAGCAAGGCAGCTTGCCAATGTCATATCTCATGGTGTAAGTTGAATTTGGTAATGCTCTTGACCATTTTGGAAAGCCCTTACATGATACAACAACTGTTTGAACAAGTTTGGTTTTGATCTCTTTTGATTCCAAGTGAAAAATCCCTCTACATTTGGCAAAAAGTGAAGCAAAATCTGACTTAGTGAAATTTTCACCAAGTGTTGGAACAAAGTGTGATTTCTTGATTTTGATCACTCCATAACTCAAAATCCTTAATGAATTGGACTTAGGTCTAGTTGAAGTTTTTGTAGAGGGTAATGAGGGCTACAAATCCATCTTTGGATGAGAAAAAATGGTCATGTGGTTTAGGAGTTATGATCCTCCAAAGTTAGGGTATTAGTGGTACTTTTTCCATAACTTAGAAAATTTTCTAAGTTTTATGGTTACCCCTTTTACAAGTTATCCAACTTTCTTTGATTTTTCTTGATGAATGATGATTCAAATCATACATTAACATCATTTTAGGGTTAAAAATCCATTTTAATGAAAAATCTCAAAAAGTCAAAGTTGACTTTTGTGCACAGTTGACTTTTTATCAGATGAATTCCAAACTGTGCAATTTTCCATGAAATCATGTCCTTGACCTAAATCCAACTTGATGGACATGTTCCAAGGGTTTCATAGGGTACATTAAGGCATGTTCTAGGGTTTGGGAGCATGTCCTGGTCAAAAGTCAAAGTTACAGTTGACTTTTCTCGCGAAACCCTAATTGTGGTGCAGATGAACTTGAGACTTGTTGCTCAAGCTACTTGGATTAATCCATTGTTCCAAATGGATCAATATACTTCATTAGAGACCCTAAAATCATGTCTTGAGGTCTTGGCTCTTGATTTGTCCCAAAAGTCAACTTAGGGGTGAATTAGGTCAAGAAACCCTAATTCCTGATTTTTTATGTATGCATCCCGTGAGGTCAAATTGACTTGATGCTTGGGTCCATGAGGTTCCATGGAGTATATTAGGTTGTGTTTTGGATCATTACCTTGTGCCCAGATGAAGATTTCCATCTGGAGGCCCTGGTCGACCAAAACCCTAATTTGGTGACACTGTCGATCTTGAGACTTAATCCACCTAGAAGGGAGCAACCTTGTGCTTAATCCTTAAAGTGGGAGTCCTTTTTGATCCATTGTGGATGTTTGAGAGGTTAGACAAGTTGAAGATCATGTCATTCCTTGATTGATCCTTTGCCTAAGGCTCTGAGAGGGCTTAAAAACACTAATTCTGATTGTAGTGGATGCTCACCCATCTTTGGGGAGACTGACAAGGTATGATGGTTCCCCCATATTGTGATGATGATTTGCACAATGATGGGAAATCTTAGTGGTCAAAATTTGGGGTATGACAGATGCCCCTATTTAATCTTCTTGGACCCGAAAGTGTGAATGGCGAAGGTATTCGGGCATTCGGGGTGCAAGAGGATTAAATATCGGAATACCCGAAATTTTGATGGTGGTTATGAATGGTAGCTTGCGCATTCATCTTCTTTTGCTAAGCGATGATGCTTAGAAAAGGTAAACTTCCCCTCGATCCTGGTCTTCAGCCAAGGAACTGGTCTCAGTTGCGGAAACAAACTTCCCCTCGATCCTGGTTTCCTACCAAGGAATTGGTCTTGGTTTCTTATGTAAACTTCCCCTCGATCCTGGTTTCCTACCAAGGAACTGGTCTTAGTTTCTTATGTAAACTTCCCCTCGATCCTGGTTTCCTACCAAGGAACTGGTCTTAGTTTCTGATTGTAAACTCCCCCTCGATCCTGGTTTCCTACCAAGAAACTGGTCTTAGTTTTTTTTGTCAATAAACTTTATTGACAAGGGACGCTATGCGTAGCAGTTTTCCTCAAACTTCTCGCTGAATTTTGCTGGGGAGATGCCATTTGAGTGGAAAAAGTTTTGATGTCAGACTTGCTGGGGAAACCCAATCGTCTGACTTGTAGAGGTGTACAAACTTCTTTGTTGGAGACGCCATTTGTCGATTCTACTGGGGAAAGCGAGTCTCTTGAGAGACTGTTTCCACTTGGGATCTTACATCATACTTTTCTCGGGATCTTCCCAGAGAAATGCCATATGATGGGGTCCAATCTTGAGGTGCCGATGACTTTTTCATCAGCGGATTTTCGGAGCAAAACTGATGTACTTCCGAACCTTTGCTTAAGAGGATTTCTCTGGGGATTTTCCTTAATCCGGGAAAGCAAGGATATCATCTTCAATGGCGAAGAGTGACATCTGTTGAAGGTTCTCTGGCTCTTCAGAGGTTCAAGTTATCAAAGTGGTCAAGTGCCGACTCTGACTTAAGGATACACTGTGGTGAGGTTGTTCAGACACAACGTTTCCTGACAAGGAAAGAACTGACAACTCGATTGAGAGGACTTTTATCACTAGGGGACACGACCGACTAGAGTGATAGCGATGCAATATGAAATGTGAATGCAAATCAATAATGCAATGATGCATGCATGTTTATGCTGACAAAACTGACGCGACACACAAACTACAAGATGAACATGACTGGATACTCAGCCATCGCGGGGCGTAAAGAGATATCGCTGGTTCAAGATAGCAATTCCACCTTGCTTAGGAGAGAGATTCCCTGTTGGGAGCTAAGTTGGTCGGGCTTAGGAGATGAGAACTCGGCCGAGGATGTCAGACGACTCATGGTCTCTGACATTATTGATCCTTCATTCAGGCGTACTGGGTTAGAAGGAGTACTTTAATTCTGTACTTTGAAGTTTGCTTACTTCTGGAGAAGCGGTTGATGTTCTTCTGATGTTCCACAGTCAAAAGAAATACCATCTTTATTTTTAAAAGCAGAAAAAGTTTAACAAGTAAATTCATTTTGTTTTATTTCAAGAATCGTTGATCATATTAAAATGTCGTTCTATAAAGCTAAAACAAATAAGAATTGCAAACAAAAGCACAAGGGCTCAAATTTTATTGATAGGATGGAAATCAGCTAAGTGCGTGATTCCAAAGAGTATTTACAAAGTTTGAAAAATGGTAATTTACAGGGAAAAGGGCTACGTTGAAACATAACGACCACTATCCTTCTACCAACTTTGAAATCTGGGCATCCTGAGCTTCTGTCGAAGATGACCTTGACTGGAGTTTTCTTCCGATGATGTAACTGCTGCTGCTGAGGGATTTGCCTCTGTTGAACATAGTTACTTGCCATTATCCCTAATTTTGCCTGGATTGTACTATGATATTTCCAATCCACCGGGATGATTTTTTTCATGTCTCTAACTTTTACCTGGACCGCCCTTTCGGGTTTTCAATCCACCGAGACGTTTTTTCTCTTTTTTTTTTTAGTTTAGGCGAAGTATTTCTTGACTACATCAACATTCGTGGGGTTGGCAGATTCTTCTTCATCCATGGTTGCGAGTCTCAAGGCACCGCCTGAGAAAGCTTTCTTGATCACATAGGGGCCGTCATAATTCGGGGTCCATTTGCCCCGGGAATCAGTGAGAAATGATTGTATCTTCTTGAGCACGAGGTCTCCTTTCCTGAAGACACGAGGTCGGACCTTTTTGTCGAACGCCCTCTTCATTCTCTGTTGATACAACTGACCGTGGCATAGTGCTGTTATTCTCTTTTCTTCGATCAGATTCAGTTTGTCATGTCGACTTTGACACCATTCAACTTCGGTGAGCTTAGCTTCCATCAATACCCTGATTGACGGGATCTCTACTTCTATGGGGAGAACTGTCTCCATGCCATATACTAGAGAGAAAAGGGTTGCCCCTGTTGAAGTACGAACAGATGTGCGATAACCATGAAGAGCAAAGGGTAGCATCTCGTGCCAGTCTTTATAGGTTACAACCATCTTTTGAACGATTCTTTTGATATTCTTGTTAGCCGCTTCTACCGCCCCGTTCATCTTGGGTCGATAGGAAGATGAGTTATGATGTTCGATCTTGAACTCAGCGCACAACTCTTTTATCATCTTATTATTTAAGTTAGATCCATTGTCAGTAATGATCTCGCTTGGAACACCATAACGGCAGATGATATTGTTTTTGATAAATCGGACCACCACTTGTCGGGTTACATTGGCGTATGACGCTGCTTCGACCCACTTGGTGAAGTAGTCAATGGCTACAAGGATGAACCGATGTCCGTTCGAAGCCTTGGGTTCAATCATGCCAATCATGTCGATTCCCCATATGGAAAAAGGCCACGGGGAAGAGAGAACTTTGAGATGTGATGGCGGTACATGAATTTTGTCGGAGTATATATGACACTTGTGACACCTCCTCATGTACTTGTAGCAGTCGGATTCCAGGGTCAACCAGTAATACCCTGCTCTCAGAATTATTCTCGCCATTGTGCGTCCGTTGGCATGAGTGCCAAAGGATCCTTCATGAATTTCTTTCATAAGCATGTCTGCTTCTGGTCTGTCTACGCATCGGAGCAAGACCATGTCAAAATTTCTCTTATAGAGAGTGTCACCGCTCAGGAAGAAGTTTCCAGCCAATCTTCTGAGGGTTTTCCTGTCTTTTCTGAGTGCCCCAGATGGGTACTCTTGTTTCTGAAGGAAGCATTTGATATCGTGATACCAAGGTTTGTCATCTATGACTGCTTTAATTGTGAAGACGTAAGCGGGCCGTTCAAGGCGCATTATGTCGATCTTAGGTCCTACACTAATCATGGAAGAGATAGTGGCTAATGCATCAGCCATGTGATTCTCATCACGAGGGATGTGATGAAACTCAACTCTGTTAAAGAAGGGTAGCAACCTTCTTGCATAATCTTTGTAAGGAATCAATCCTGATTGGTATGTGTTCCAATCTCCTTTTATCTGATTGATAACCAGGGCTGAATCGCCGTATACGTCCAAGTTTTTGATCCTTAAATCAATTGCTTCCTCGAGACCCATAATACAAGCTTCGTATTCGGCCTCGTTGTTCGTACACCTGAACGTAAGTTGAGCGGTGAAAGGAATGTGGGTACCCTGAGGGGTAACAATGATTGCCCCAATTCCGTTTCCATAATGATTAACTGCTCCGTCAAAGATAAGTCCCCATTGGGAACCTAGTTCTGGCCCTTCACTGGGTAACGGTTCATCGCAGTCTTTCATCTTTAGATACATGACATCTTCGTCTGGGAAGTCAAACCCGATTGATTCTTGATCGTCAATCGGTTGATGAGCCAAATGATCGGCTAAAATACTTCCTTTAACGGCTTTCTGAGCGTGGTACTCTATGTCATATTCTGATAATAGGATTTGCCAACGGGCAATCCTTCCCGTAAGAGTATATTTTTCAAAGACATACTTGATTGGATCCATTTCTGAGATCAACCAAGTAGTGTGACGAATCATGTACTGGCGAAGACGTTTGGCTGCCCAAGCCAAAACACAGCAAGTTTTCTCAAGCATCGTGTACCGAGTTTCACAGTCGGTGAATTTGTTGCTTAGATAGTAGATGGTAGACTCTTTCCTTTTGGTTTCGTCTTGTTGGCCAAGTACACACCCCATTGAGTCCTCTAGGACTGTGAGGTAAATGACCAGTGGTATTCCTTCCACTGGAGGTGATAGAATCGGAGGATTCAATAGATATTCCTTGATACTGTCGAAGGCGGTTTGGCAATCTTTTGACCAAACGCAGTCCTGGTTCCTTTTGAGTAACTTGAAAATCGGCGCACACGTGGCGGTCATAAGGAAGATGAATCTGGAGATGTAGTTCAAATGTCCCAGGAATCCTCTGACTTGTTTTTTAGTTTTCGGAGAAGGCATTTCTTGAATGGCCTTGACCTTGTCAGGATCAACTTCAATCCCTTTCTGGCTGACGATGAACCCTAAGAGTTTCCCTGAACGGACACCGAAGGTGCACTTGTTGGGATTCAAGCGGAGCTTGAATTTTCTTAAACGTTCGAACAATTTTGACAGATGTTCAACGTGCTCACTCTCTGTTTTCGATTTTGCAATCATATCATCGACATATACCTCGATTTCCTTATGTATCATGTCATGAAACAGAGTAGTCATGGCCCTTTGATAGGTTGCCCCGACATTCTTCAAACCGAACGGCATTACCTTGTAGCAAAAGGTGCCCTATGGGGTAATGAACGAAGTTTTCTCCATGTCTTTCGGAACCATTTTGATCTGGTTATAGCCCGAGAATCCATCCATGAAGGAGAAAATTCTGAATTTTGCTGTGCTGTCTGCTAGCATGTCAATGTGCGGTAAAGGAAAGTCGTCCTTTGGACTTGCCTTGTTCAGATCCCTGTAATCAACACACATTCTAACCTTTCCATCCTTTTTGGGAACGGGTACGATGTTGGCTAACCATTGAGGATATACAGATGTAGCGAGGAAAACTGCGTCAATTTGTTTCTGCACCTCCTCTTTGATTTTGATGGCCATGTCCGGGTGAGTGCGTCTCAACCTTTGCTTTACTGGCAGACATTCCGATCTTAACGGTAAGTGATATTCCACGATACTGGTATCCAACCCTGGCATATCCTGATAGGACCAAGCGAATACATCAGGAAATTCTTTGAGAAGCTTTATCAAACCTTCTCTGGCAGTTGGACTGAGCAGTGCCCCAATCCTGGTTTCTTTTCTCTCTTCTTTGGAACCCAAGTTTACCGTTTCCAACGGTTCTTTGTGAGGTCCAATGGACCTTTCCTCTTGCCTGAGTAGTCGGGAGATCTCTTCTGGAATTTCGTCGTCATTTTCTTCTTCAGCCCCGAATACCGGGAACTCAAAGTTGGGAGAAGGCATCGGATCGTATGTTTCAACGGGGTGTAAAACAAGCAATCTGCATGACGTAATGATCCGCGTTTAGAAGAGATAGAGAAAATGCAAGTGTGTGTAGTGTTTTTATTTTACTGCTTGTTTTTATTTTTAATTGTTTTTTAGGATTACCATTTTCTTTGAAAAAGCAAAAAGAGAAAACAGCAATTAATGCGGAAATTACAGAACGACGTTATTTTATTAATGAACAAGTCGATTCTTGAAACTACAGCCCTATAAAACAAAACTCTTTCGCTTCGGGCAAAGCGAAGAGGGATATTTATAGGAAGCGAGCCCTATCAAAACATCTGTTTCGCCTGGGCAGGGTGAAAGGTTAAAGATGGCAATTACTTTGACTGATGAACGACCTTCGGAACCTCGACGGCAACCCATTGGCGACGAAATCCTCGGTGAATCACAAAGTCTAGCACCTTCCTTGATTTCTCTTCAGAAATAACGCTGATTTCTGGTGGAGTAGGATCATTGGAATCTGTCTCCCAGGAAGAGTTGTCGTAGGAGAATTCCTTTGTTGCATTCTGCAGAATATTTGTGCTCTCAGCTGTATCTCCCCATCCAGTTCGCTGGATATCTTCGAGCTTGATACGAGAGCTTTCGGGAGCGGTGTATTTGACCATATAGTCGTATTTTCCACTTGGTTCTCCCAGAGTGTCCCTGTCGCTCCCGGGATTTTCATCCTAGTACAAACGCGAAAGTGGCACCGAAACAGAGTCGCCAGCAATGTGTATTTATCTCATGAGAGGGAAAGGAAACACCGCGTAAACCTGAAGAGAAGGAAAGAGCATGGTCTTACGACCAAGAGAAATGGGTTCGGGAGTCGGTTACGCGAGAGGAAGGTATTAGCACCCCCACGCGTCCATCGTACTCGATGGGATCCACGCTTGCTTGCTTCAATCAAAGGGTGTAGAAAATGATACTGGAAAAGGAACGAAAAGAGAACTGGAAAAGGAACGAGAAACAAATGTAGGGAAAATAAAAGAAGTGCTCGCATGGGCCCTACCCCACTGCCTACGTATCTCATTGGGAGCATGAGAATCAGAGCGACGTAGTTCCCCTCACTAGGGATGGATTGTTTTTTTAGAGAACGGCTTACGTTCTAGCTCAGGTGTTGCAGGCTCGCTGGTCCGAGTGCGTTACCATCTTGCAAGAGAACGAGTAGAAGCGCGTTCGTGCGTTGAGAATGAATGAGATGAGAAAAGAATTCCCGAAGGAAAGACGTTATTGTTGGTTTTTGTCTTTTAAGAGTCTTTTCATTTGTTTGCATATGACAGTGTATCTGGATCTTAGCCATTGGAATGTGTACGTTCTCACATTCCAAGATGGAATGGGTAAGAATGCACACTAAGAGTGAAGAAGACCCCCACACTTAGTTCCAATTGTCAAGGTTCAAACACACTAGCATACTTGTGTTTATTAAGTGTTTTGTTGATTATGAAGTGAAGAAGTGTTTTTTATTATTTGCACCTTCAACAAGTATTGCATTTAAGTCCCTCATACAAGATCAAATGTTTAACACATTGACCCAAGATGGGCTATATGCTACACATTCTAAGATTACAAGAGAAGACCCCTTATAATCTTTTCTTTATATGAAAGGCCTAAATGCAATAAATGCCTACCTTTATTATATGTTTTGAATTTTCTTTGAGATGAGAAAAGAGACTCAAGAGAGGATAAAGGTAAAACCTATATGGACTAAGACTCAATCCTAATTGAAGATTAAAGGGAGTGATCCTAAAGGTTTGTGAGGTTTCAACCTAAAGTCTAAAGAAAGAAAGAATTAAACAATTCACTTCCAAAGTAGAAGATGAATTGTAATTCAAAAGGGGAAAGTAATGAGTTATTAAAAGAAAGCACATAAGTGCTTAGCAAAACACAAAATGGAATTGTAAAAGAGAAAGGAAAGAAATTTGAATGTGGATTCCTTGTCCACACTCAATTGACACTTACCAAAGCCCCTACATGGTTAGTAAACATGTATAAGAAGTATAAGAAGTAAAAGAACATGTAATGCATCATAAAACTCAAAAGAATTAAATGAGAAAACAAATCCTAGAACCACAACCAGAATGGGCATCATATGGACAACAAGTGAATATCATCATGCAAGTGCAAGTGAATAAGCAACAATCATCATCCATTAGCATTTAAACATGTTACAAGAAGAAGGGATAGATGAAAGATGGAAAGAAATGAAGAGGACATGCATAAATGGAACATGTAAATCAACAACCAGAATTGAAACTAAATGGAAAATGGTTTATAAACATCTCAAAAGTATTTATGAATCAACTTCAAGACATTCAAGAAGTAATATAAGAAGAATTGAAATGAAAGTTCAAAAAGAGAACACAAGTACAAACACAACATGTTAAAGGTGCACAAGGTTTAAATGAAAGTCAACATGCAAGGATGACATATAATATGTACCAATGACCTATAATGTCAAGTGAATGGTTCACCAAATATGCAAATGATCATGCAAGTATACACCAAAGAAAACATGCACCAAAGATTACAATGATATGACATGTTATAAGGCTTTAAATGAAATGCATCAAACAAAAATCAAATGGCCTCATGAAAAATATGAAAACATGGTATTGGAGTTCACTAATCAGAGATGAATCACATATCAAAATAGCATATCAAAATTCAAAGCAAAATGACTTCAAACAAAGCAATTAGGTCAAGTTGAAATGTCATGCAAAGTGGTACAAATATAGGCATCAAGACATGTCATAAAGTGGTCCAAAAAACCAAACAAAAATCATTTAACATGCTTAAATGTATTAATGACTCAATGCAAAAAGAAGAGCATCAAAACAATTTTTAATGATCAAGAACAAAATTAAACAAGATCATGTACCATATTAAGAATGCACATCAAAGAAATTCAAAGAAAATTATGGAGCAGGGGCAAAAATGTCATAAAATCAGAAAATAAAAACATGAAAAATTTCATAAATGTTTCAATGATGTTCATGAATTTTTGTGGAATTTTATGATATGTTTTGGTATTTTTAAAAATTAAAAATCAAACGTGTAGAAAGAAATAAAAATGAAAAATAAATGCAAAATGCAGGGGGTATGAACATAGCAATTGGACAGTGCAAATTCATTGGGCTTCCAAACAGAGGGGGTGTGATTATCAATCTGCATATGTCCATTAAGCACGCAGAACATACTAACAAACATGAACCCTCAGTCAACAATCTTGACTCACTCACAACCATTAGATCAAGTCCAAGTCAAACCAAAGTCAAAGTACTCAAAATCAACGCATGCACGTGAGGACACATGCCACTTACCATGTACCAGGCCACACAAGGTTTAAATAAAATTCAGAAAAATGCATGTGAGTGGCATGTGATTTTTAATGTACTGTCACATTTTGGAGCGTACGATCATGAAAAACACACGGCTGAGATTAAAACGCACACAAACCCTAATAGTTAAAGTCACCGGCCGGAGATGACCTCCGGTCATCTTCTCCGGCCAGCAGCCATCACCTGCAACTCACATTTTCTCCAGAAATTCACAAGCCATATACCAAACGAAAGCTAAGCTCATGAGGAACACAAATCCAACAACAAAATTCAAAGATCAAGCATGGATACAGAGAATCGAAGAAGAGAAATTTGCCCTAAGTTTCAGTTCTAAACTCCTAAGGAGCTCTATCAACTAACCGGTTTCATATAGCTTCTAATAAGCTCAAATAACACATCAACCAGTTAAAATAACATCAAATCGTGCAAGCAAAGTTTGAGAACTTTTGGAACCTGAAACTTGAAGATTTTTGGATTTTTGAGAAAACCAGAGGTGAGAACTTGTTCTTGAACTTCTAGAACTTCAATTTGAGCAAAATAAATGCTATTTGATCTTGAGAATAAGAGGAAATCTGAATCTGAAATTGGAGATAACTGTGCTATTCCATGCTTCAGTGATGTCTTCTTGCTTGATTGTGAAGGTTGAAGAAGAACTTGAGGAATTCGTGCAGGTAGAGAGAAAATTCAGAGAGAAAGTTGAGAGTGCTTTTGGAGTGAGAGTGAAACAATGAGAATCTCCCTTTCCAAATCTGTTAGAATTGTTTATATAGGCGTGGTTATGATTTGACCCTGGTGGTTGATGGTTAGAACTACAGTTAACTGAGTTAGTTAACTGAGTTTGAGTTAACAGAATGAGTCATGACAGTTAGTGACACGAGTTGGAGAGGTTTTGTTTTAGTGTGGAAGAGCTCATGGTCACTTATGGTGAGGATAATGGTGAGGTGGTGTTATGCAGCAGTAGCTTGTGGTGGAAGTTTCGCAAGTTTCCCTTCTCATGTAAGAAGTAACAAAGTGGAAGCACGTGCAAGAATGTTTGGGCAAATGAGGAAAAGAAAACAGCTGGTGATGGTGAAGTGTTTGTGGTGTGATTGAACCAAAACAAAGTGTGAACTGCTACACATGACAGTCAATGCCTCAATGCAGATGGTGATGTTTGAACATGGATTTCTTTATGACCAAGGCACGAAAATGAATCATCTTGGTGTCAATGGATTGAGGAAGCATCATAGGACAATTTTGGTGTTGGACTTGAGTTGAAAAGGTACCTCAAACATGTCTAAAAATCATCATAAACAGATGGAAAAACGACTGGTGCATGGGCGAGCAATTTGTGGCATGGCATGGCAAGCTGGCCTAGTGATTTTTAGCATGATCACACCAACTTTGGACCAACATCTCTACCTCATAACTTGATCAAATCAAAAATTGTCCAACATGAACATTAAAGATGACACTACAAAGAACAACTTTGATGTTGAAAACTTTTCCATTTGAGGCTTTTATCTTGGAGAAATTGAGCTTGACATTTGGCACACCAGGTGTTTGTAGAAATGACATGCGCGTGACCTGAAACTTGCCCAAGCTGACTTGCATTTTGCCCAAGTTTCCCTCAACTTTGATCATCTATAACTCTCTTAATTTTTATCCAATGGAGATGTTCTACACATGGATTTGAAGCTTAAAACAAGATCTTTCATTGAGGCAGAGTGGATTTTTCATTTGGTGCTCCAAATTTAAATGGCCTTGGTTCAAACTCTGATGCAAAATGGCCAAAACTTGCTATTTTTAGCAACCCTACTTCATCCAAAAATGGCAACTTTTTACATCTTGATTTTTTCATGATTCCTTTGGAATTTCTTGACCAAATTTTGTACATTGGACATATGTAACATGAATTTCATGATTTTGGGCTCAAAAAGTCAAGAGTTGACTTTTTCCTCTGATTATTTGACTTTGCCCCAATTTCTCTGATTCTTGATCTTTCTTCCAATTGAACCACTTCTAAAACCAATTGAGATGCAATTTTCCACATACATACACTTAGGGACATATGGAATACCATGACATCAAGTTTTGTTCAAAAAAACAGAAATACCCTGATTTAATTGGAAACCCTAATCTTGACCTCCTCTGGTTAGGAGGAAATTGCACATCTTCCAAATCCAAATTCCTCAGAATATGTTGTGTATCCTCTTAAAGGATGATGAGATATACCATTTGAGGATGATTTTGAATCAATGAGCCATCCCTTTTGAGGATTTTCCTTCAATTTTTGGACTTCTTGCATAGTGTAGGATGTAATGCTTCAATCTCCTATTGAATCTCACCTTCTTGAGGTTGTGGAGGATCAATTGGGATAGTATGAGACATGAGAGGCCTCTTGGCTTGCCTTGAGGAAACTTGATTTACCTTTTTGTGCTTTGAATGATCTCTTGATTGTCCATCTCCCACCTGATCACATGCCCTGATGGTAAGAAGGATGCCATGCTTCATTTTTCTATGTTAAATGCCATGTAATGTTAATGAGGTGGATATGATATGATAAATGATAATGCCATGCTATGATGACAAAGAGGGAGAGAAAATTTTGGGGTATTACAGTCCCAAACTTCTTTGGACCTAGAGGAGTCATCTCTCTCGATGACGTTGACCTCGGGAAAAGTATAGTTGATGAACTCAAGTCCTGCGAACGTTGCGAATTCATCTTCCTGTTGAGTAGTTTCTGAATGACCCGAGTGTTGATCCCATGACATGGTGGGGACACGGGTATTCTGTTCAACGACGGTCAGCTGATTTTCATTGCTCGGCTGAATTTCTTGCCCCAAGTTTCCTGGATAAGGTTACCACATTGGCAGACCATCCATTGGGCCATAGTAGGTGTAGTCAAAATTGTCTTTCATCGGAGTGTCTTCCTCTAATGAATTTGGCGGAGCGCGGTATCCTTCCGAATCACAATCCCCGTAGATCATTTCGACATCTGATCTTGGTATAAATCTCGGACTTTCTGTAGGAAAGCAAAAAGGCATAGGCACCTCTTCCTGAGATATATAACCGTCCTCGTTAAGATAGGTCTTCCACTCTTCATCTGTGTCAGAGGGATCTTCTTCATTGATAGCATGAACTGTCTGAGACACTGGGTGAAGGAAACCTCCACTAGGGAAGAAGTTTTGAAGGGGATGAAGACTTCCATCGTTGGCAGCTGTCCGGGTACAGGTTACAGAAAAACCAAGACCCTTCTTTGTTTTATTGCCAATAGGAATGACAAGCTGTCCCCATCCGGTTGTATCGGTACTCTCGACCGCTTTGATAGCATCTTTGTATGAGGAAATCGAGGTTCCTCCTCTGAATTGATTGTCCTTGCTCACCGACAATGCTTGGAACTGAGTTCCAATAACCTCCTCGGGTTCTATACCAGCAGATGATGACAAGTTACTCACAAGCATGGCTTGTTCTCCACAGACTGTGACAAGTTGATCGTTCTGAACGAACTTTAGCTTTTGGTGGAGGGTTGAAGTGACCGCTCCAGCCTGATGTATCCAAGGTCTTCCTAATAAACAACTATACGTTGCTCGGATATCCATGACCTGGAAAGTGACTTGGAAAGTGTGAGGACCAATAGTTATGGGAAGATCAACTTCGCCGATAACCGTTTTTCTGGATCCGTCGAATGCTTTGATGACAATCTCGCTGACTCTCATCGGAGGGCCCTTGAATGATAATTGCATCAAAGTGGACTTCGGCATAACATTCAGGGCTGACCCTGTGTCTACCAGTATGCTGGCTAAAGCATCGTCCTGGCAGTTAACTGTAATGTTGAGCGCCATGTTATGACGGCGACCCTCTTCGGGTAATTCCTCATCACTAAATCCCAAATTGTTGCAGGAAGTGATGTTAGAGACAATGCTAACGAACTGTCTGATTGTTACATCCTGTTCCACAAAGGCTTGCTCCAAGACTTTCTGTAGAGCCTTCTGGTGGGCTTCTGAACTGAGTAACAGTGATAACACCGAGATCTTTGAAGGAGTTTGTAACAGTTGATCGACAAAGTTATATTCACTCCTTTAGATGAGCTTCAGTATCTCATCATTATTTTTCGAAAGGTCGGGATTACTGGACTGACCGACTGATAGATCGGGAGCTTCTATCTGAAGTTCCTTTTCCTTGTTAACTTCCCCAACCCATCGGTTGAAGATTCTACCACTCCGTGTTACTCGACTGATGTCTGCAATGTTCACAACGGAGGGTAATGGAATTTCCTTTCCATTTTCAATTATTGTTGAACCGTATTTGTAAGGGATTGCCTTAGCTGATTCATACGGTAGCGGTCCTGGTAGATAGATGACTACTGGAGCCTTTTGATTTTTCTGACCATCATAAGGAATCTCGATTCGTTCCCGGTTGGGAACTTTAGATTCGTCAAGTAGAGGGATAATGGCAAAAACATCCCTGGTATGGTGATGACCAAAGATTGTGACAACATCCTTAACTTGCTCGGCAAGGTAGTTCGGCGACCAGTTGGTGGGTCCAGAACCCGGATATGGACGAATTTCTCCACGATCGACCAGACCCTGAAGAGCTGCTCTCACAAGGTAAAACCCCTGGTTACTTTCCGAACAGACACCACAACTGTCATAGTTGTGTGGTGGCACCTGGCCATGCCCACTTTGAATACAATGTAACCTCACTAGGTTAGCTTCGACTGATCGGACATCCTGACTTTGACGCCGAGTAGGATTCCTGTTACTGATACTAACTTGCTGAGTATCTTCATCCATGTAGATTGGCATCCACCAATGATTTAACAAGTGCTGAAGTGCCTCCTGGACAATGGTACAACCTCGTTCGTTTTTGCAACCCGCCTTATAGCTTTGATAGTCATGTGATATTAAGAATCCAAGCCGGACCTGCTCAGCATGTAACTCTACGAGGTTGGTATTCATTACGCGAACATCGAAGATCTGAACCATGTTGATTTGATAGGAGTTCCTATCATGGTAGTCTTGGATCCATCCAAGATCCATCTGATGCTGGAGGGCCTCCTGTATGAAAGAGCATCCCTGTTTGTTTACCGAGCAAATCAGACAAGAACTGTAATCGTGTCGTGGCAGATTATGATACTGGCTTTGCCTTGAGTGCATCGCCACCAAGTTGACATTCAATGCACGGATGTCGTGGTTCTGAATGACGTTAGAATTCGTGTAGACCATGTTAACTCCACGAACTCGGTGCTCTTGGATACATCTGAGATCCATTTGTTCCTGTAGAGCTGCTTGCACTACCGAACATCCTTGATTGTCTTTAGAGCAGATATTACATTGATGATAGTTATGAGGTGGCACATGGCCATATCCACTCTGTCTACAATGCATCTTAACCAGATTGGTTTTCAACAAGAGTACATCGTGAATTTGATAGGCATCGTTAGTCTCTCCTTCTATCAAATTGACTGCAGCCTTCTCGTGTTGAGGCAGCGGGTTCGTGAGAACATTATGATTCGTATCTTTGAAAGATAAGACCCCGCTCCTAACAAGCTTTTGCACGTCAGACTTGAAATTGAGACAAGTCTCTATGTTATGCCCTGGACTTCCTTGATGGTAAGGGCATGTCTGATCCACCTTAAACCAAAAAGGCGGATTTTTCGGTACTGTAAGAGGAGATTTAGTCTGAATGTGCCCCTTAGCCAGTAGTAATGGAAACAGTTCTGCATACGTTACGGGTATAGGATCAAATCCTGGTGGCCATGTTGTATGGTTGTTATTATATGGGGGACGAGCCTGCTGAAGAGGCTGTTGTGTCCTTTGCTGGTCAGGTTGGCTCTGCGCAACCTGAGGTTGATACGTTGGAATAGACGCAGGGTTGATAGCAGGAGTCACAGCTGCTACCGGTTGATAACGTCGTCTTTGCTTTCCAAGAGATATATTCCTGATATCTTGCTCTTTTTTCTTAGGGAGAGCACTACCATATTTTTTAGTACCGCTCGTCGATCCAGTGTCTTTTACCAAACGTCCTTCTCGGACGGCTTCCTCAAGACGTACGCCCATGCCGACCATTTCGGTGAAATCACTGGGCGCACTGGCAACCATTCGGTCATAGTAAAATGAGCTTAAGGTCTTTAAGAAGATCTTTGTCATCTCTTTTTCCTCAAGAGGCGGACAAATTTGAGCGGTAATTTCATGCCACCTTTGAGCATACTCCTTAAAGGTTTCCTTGTCCTTTTGCGACATTGATCTGAGTTGATCTCTGTCGGGTGCCATGTCCAAATTGTATTTGTATTGTTGGACAAAGGCAGTACCAAGATCTCTGAATGTGCTAATCGTAGCACGGTTTAAACCCATGTACCATTTGAGTGCGGCACCGGTTAAACTATCCTAGAAGTAGTGAATCAGTAGGTCCTGATTCTCCGTCTGAGCTGACATTCGCCGAGCGTACATCACCAGATGGCTTTGAGGGCAAGAGTTACCCTTATATTTTTCATAGTCGGGCACTTGGAATTTGTGCGGGACTTTCACATTTGGGACCAAGCAGAGATCTGCGGCGTCCTTTCCAAATAGATCCTGACCGCGAATGGCTTGCAGTTCCTTCTGCATTTCCAAGAACTGTTCCTGGAATTCATCCATTCTATCGAACATAGTTTCCTTCTTACCAGAAGGTGTTTGTGGAATCTGTCCTTCTGGGACAGTGTGCACCACAGGGGGTGGGACCGTGACTACGGCAGTGAGTCTTGGCGTTTTCCGAAGTTTGTAACCTTCAGGAGTCTTCAGTATGCCCCTGGCATCTTTGCTTTCCCGAAGTTTGTAACCTTCAGGCCCAGCGGCTTCTGTTGTGATTCCCTGATCTTCAGTGATCGGCGGAACATATCCTTCCGGGATATAGTTAACAGGCATGCCCCAAGGACGATCTTTCGGTATCTGATACCTAGGATCATACCTTTCCACTATGGGCGTTGAGGTGATCTCTGAGATCACAGTTCTTTGTAGCTGAGCTTCTGCCATGGCTTGCATGTCGTTACGAAGCTTTCTCATATCCTCTCTCAGAGAATCGATCTCTTCTTTCAATTCTCTATTTTCTTCCTCAAGATCATCCATCTTTTTCTGACGATTGGCCCGAGTATTATACGAATGAGACAGTTTGACTCTAAAATCGAGACACAAACATGAGATTCGTAGGGAAGAAGAATACGTGATGTGAGAATGATGAATACAATGATTATATTAATTGTTTAAGGTTTAATCTAAATAAACTTCGACAATTAGATTGCAAATACCAAACGATGGGGAAACCCCTTTTTATTGAATTCAAAGGATTACAGAAGTGGAAATACAGTAGATTACAAAGTACAGAAATAGAAACCTAAACTAATGGGTCCTGAGTCCTCTCTGAAGAGAAATCAGGTGCTGATTCTGGTATCTTCCTTTTCTTTGACCGGGGCTCTTGGGCCGTTGTCGGGTTGTCACTCCTTTGCCAGGTGAAAGGAGCGAGCAGATTCCTTTGGTCATCTTGATTATCTACAGCATGTTGCTCCAAAATTTCAATCAGAGCATCTTTTTCTTTCAGTAATTGCTGTATTTTGATGCACTCTATGTCGAGGGTGCGGTACTTGTTCTTCCAAGACCTTCTCTCCTTTTGAATTTTGTTGAGAGTAACCTGAAGCTTTTTAATTTCCGTCATGAAGCACATGACAGATTCCCTCGGCGGAAGAATTTCGTAATGAGGATAAGGCATCTTTAGCTTGAGAGCTCTAGTTTGTACCCAATGGAGATAAGGCTCCACCGAGACACAGTTCGGTTTTCCCAGAGACTCTCGTCCTTTCTTATGAACATGCTTCCAAGCGTGTACTATTTCCATCTTTAGTGCTCTGTCGTTTTCTCCTTCTTTGAAGAAAAGACCTTCCAGATGAACACCCAGTGGGATGTGTCTCATCGGGTATCCAAATTGACGGCGAACCAATACCGGATGGTAGTTTATTCCTCCTTTAGTTCCTATAAGGGGTACGTTGGGGAAATTTCCACAACGGTCGATGATTCTGATTCCCTCATAGATCCTATTACACCAATCTATATCAGAGTTGGTAAGAGACATGATCTTTTGCGACCAACGTAAGGCACTCTTGCAATCCCAAAAAGTAGCAGACTTGGGCAAGTGAGAGATAAACCATTTGTAAAGCAGAGGTACACAGCATGTGATCTCCCCTCCACTGTACAAATTCCCCAAGTGTACAGAATGATACGCATCTGCGAGCAGAGTCGGCACAGGATTTCCAATGAGAAAAACCTTAATGGAGTTAATATCGACGAAGTTATTGATGTTAGGAAACAAAAATAACCCGTAGGTGAGCAAGACGAAGATGCTTTCAAAAGCACTCATGTTTCCTATACTGGCAAAATATAGGGCCTTCTTTGTCAAGAACTGGGCTGGCAAACCTTGGATGCCACCCTTAGTGGTTAGGTGAGTCCTAACTTCAGACTCGTCCAAATGAATTGCTTTTGTAATAGTCTGATTCTTTGGAATTTCTTCCAGTCCAGAAAATGGAGCTCGATCTGTAATGTGTAGATCGATCAGGTGAGAATACTCCTCCAGCGTTGGTGCAAGCTGGTAATCCGGGAATGTGAAACAGTGATAAACCGGATCATAAAACTGAACGAGCGCATCCATGATTCCCTCAATGACATGGACTCTTAATAGTGGTAGCAAACCTCCGTGCTTGGCTCTGAAAGCCTCTGGGTTAGTGATCATCCTTGCTAACCTTCTCAAATCCTCTAGTTTTGGAACCTTGACGGTATACTGGTGAGTTCTCCTTCTACCGAAATCCATTAGTGCAATCCTTTTCTCTGATATTTGTAATCACAGTCTTAGTTTAATTTGAAAAACAGAGAGACTAGAGGAGAAGATTTTTTTGAATGTTTTAATGTTTTTTAGATGAATGCATGAATGCAGCACACAAAAACATAGAAAAAACATGGGGTCAAAGGGTCGTTGTCATGAAGTCAAGGCTCTACCCATCCCCAAAGGTTTATACTAGGGTGATTTTTGTACCTGTACTCATTATCATTAGCTCCTCCCAGGAAAGCAAAACAACAAGCGGATCGCCAACGAGTTGTAGTGCAATCTTAGAGTAAGTGCCATTCACCGAGAATAGATCACCAGCCTCAAATGAGGGTAGTATCGCGTAACAACTATTTCCGATAGTTTCTGCACTACGAAAGGGTTTGGCTCCTCAGCTTCTTAGACTTAACAACCGGCCCATTGGCTAAGAGAGTGAATAGGTTGCGTTGGTCAGCCTCCACTGAGGTTGATGGTCGACCCCGTCGCCGTCACTTATCTTAAGTGTATACTCATTCTTTCCACATACGGCATCACCCGCATTCCCATTAGCAGAAAAATAAACACATATTCAATTAGGAAAAGCAGTATATATATTTGTCCTAAACATCCTAGACCTTTAAAGCTATGAATCCTAAGTTCCTGACAGAAAATGGGTTCCCCGACGGAAGCCCCAATCTGTGGTATTCACACAAGAGGTGAAAAGGGAAATCATAGTTCGGCCCCACGGTGGGCGCCATTTTTTCTGTAGCGAGCGATTTTGGACGCGGTTCTTAAGCGCTGGTCGCTCTCTGCGGTTTGAGCTTAAAACTACAGGTCGATTCATTTTTTATCCTATTGTGAGCTGAATAAGGAAGGGAAATAGATGTCTCCAATTAACCCTGCTTTGCATACTGATTTTAAACAGCGGTCTGTTAGGTTACAGATGCTATCAATGTGGGGGGCCTTTGTACTGGTTATTTGTATTTTCGCCAATACGATTTTCTTTCTTTTTATCTAGACAGAAGGTTTCTGGCGGGGAACAAGGATTAGGATGTTAGGACTGATGTTTTTGAATTACTGCTTTTGATTGATGGAGATATGGGATTTGGGTTTTTTGTTTAGTGTGCTCGCTAAGATCTTTTCTTTCGATCTTATGCCTACGTATTCCCGTTTACCGAAACAGGGAAATCAGAGCGTTCGTAGTTCCTCCTATTCTATGGGAGGAAATGATTGTTTTTGGTGTCTTGTTCAAAGCCCAAGACGTGAAGCGAAAGGTGATTTGTATCTTGTTCAAAGCCCAAGATGTGAAGCTAAAAGGTCTCAACTTTAGAGAGAATTTATCATCTCTAAAGAGGGGGTTGTATGTCACAACTGTTTATAAAGGAGAATTACTTTAACCGGGATATGTGAATCCGGCAATGCCATAATTTCCTGAGAAGGGGTTTTTAACCTGAAGGAGAAGACTTTAACTCAGTGTAGAACAATGCTATCTTTCCCTAGGAATTTCTCATGCTAAAAGAGGGACAGTGGCATGGATGTAGATGATCCAGAGGCTTGCCGCTTATAGCGATTAGATGAAGGGAGTTGTTGATGTTTGTTTACTGTGAATGAGGCACAGTTTTGATGCTAAAAGGTTAATTGGATTAACCAGTGGTTTTCTTATATAAAGCCTAAGAGGAGGCTATCATGTGTCTCGTACAAAGCCCGAGAGAGAGGCTAAAAGGTTTTGAGTCAACGATGGAGTCTTTTGGTATCTCGTATAAAGCCCGAGAGAGAGGCTAAAAGGTTTTGACTCAACGATGGAGTCTTTTGGTATCTCGTATAAAGCCCGAGATGGAGGCAATTGGACTCAACAAGAGAGTTTCTTTTTTTGTATCTCGTACGAAGCCCGAGGTGGAGGCTGTTGCTTGTTTGGCTCAATTAGAACCTTTTTGTATCTCGTATAAAGCCCGAGATGGAGGCGAAAAAGAGTGTTTGACTCAACGAGGGAGTCTCTTATGTGTCTCGTACAAAGCCCGAGAGAGAGGCTAAAAGTTGTTTGATTCCGCTGGGGGAGAATCGTTGTACAAGGCCCAAGAGGAGGCTAGGGTGGCTGTTTCAGTTGAGTGACAGGTCCAGTATACTAATTTTTAAGAGAAAATCAGTTCTTATATGAGCAACACTGCACTCAGGGATTTGATTCAAGGATCGGGGATATTTCCTTCTCTTTGTGGGAAATCCGAAGGGTATTGAGACTGTCCAAGTCTACGGGTTTCCTTCCTATTTAATGAAGGGGTCACTTGAGAATGTCTTTGAGACTCAAGGAAGTTAGACTGTCCAAGTCTAGAGTTTCATCTTTCGTACTATGCTTTGAGAAATAGTAGTAGACTCTTTGAAAGGACTGTTCTATGCAGATGACTAGGTTCTGTTCCTATACCTCTAGGAGGTCATCGGGACAATTTGTACGAAGCCCAAGAGGAGGCTGGAAACTTTTAAGAAGTCGACGGGTCCTTGTACTAAGCCCAAGAGGAGGCTATCATTCCCGGAGGAAGAGATCATTATACGAAGCCTAAGAGGAGGCTGTGAATACTTCTAAGAAGCCGTAGGGTCCTTGTACTAAGCCCAAGAGGAGGCGGGGTTGCTTTTAGGAAGCCTGTGGGTCCTTGTACGATGCCCAAGAGGAGGCCGATGCTTTTAAGAAGCCCGTGGGTCCCCAAACCCCGAGAAATTCAAGGCAATGCTATTCACCGAGAATAGATCAAAGTCAGGAAAGTTCGAGAACTTGGAAGAAACTCAAAGATGCCATTCACGGAGAAGACATTCATCTTTAGGGAGTAGAGTTTCTTGACAATTCCTAATGAGGACAGCCGAAGAGAAGACTGTATCTGGCGATCCTATTAGGGATCTAGTTGTCTATTTCTACGAGTAAACGAAACGGCGTCACCTAGTTCTAGACGTAGTTGCTGGGGAAACTCTAAATATCTATACTATTATTACACAATTGATATGAGTTTATGAAAGAAGACTTACAGTGAAACAACCACACAATACAGTTATATATATATGAAAGCGGTAAATGAAAGCAATAACCACTTACTCGGTTGTAGAGCTTCCATGCTGTTTGGTTAGTTGTTCAACAAAGAAAGATTGAAAACAACAATATATTCAAAATCAAAGGAGAAAGTGCTTTGAAAAAGAAAGTTTTGGGGCTTACAGCTCAAGGAGAGGCCCAGGGTTTTATCAGTGAGCGCACTGTTTGAATTTGTACAGAGGGACTTATACAAGTGACTGAGGCCCAAAATGTTTTCTGTACAAAGGGATGGGTCTTACACTCTCTCAAAAGGCCCAAAAAAAGTTTTAAAGAAAAAAGAGTGGGGCTTACAACACGAGGGTAGGCCCAGATGACTTTTCCGTTTGAAATGGCGATCGCGCCAAGGTTTTCTTTTAACGCAGGGGGACTTATACAATAAGTGAGGCCCAAATGATTTTGGTTAAAAGGGGATTGGGTCTTACACTCTATTAGAGTCCCAAAAGTTTTGAATGGGTCTTATAGCTCGAGGAGAGGCCCAGGGTTATTTTGAAAAGGCGACGATCGCGCCGTTTGTTTATTGACGGTATTGGGACTTATACAATGCACTGAGGCCCAAAATGTTTTGGTCAAGAAAGGATTGGGTCTTACACTCTATTAGAGGCCCATGTGAGTTATGAAAATGACTTATGTGGGTTGAATTAATCCAAAAACCCTAATTTGTTTTCAAAAATGTATTTAATTGAATAAAAATTCAATTAAAAATGATCAAAATTGTTTAACATATGAAAAACAAATTGTGATTTTGGATTAATGCTTCAAAAATTAAGTATTGACCTACAAAATAATTAGAAAGCATTAAAAGTTGCAAAATCAATGTAGAAAAAATATTTAAAATGTCAAAAACAATTAAAATATTAATTCTTTGCAAAAATATCAATTATATGAAATAAATAATATTTTTGGGATTTTTTGATAAAATAAAATATTTTAACATTTTTGTGAATTATTAAAAAAAGAATCAACTCAAAATCATTAAAACTCAGAGAGAAATTAATTTTTGAATCAATTAAACAAAATCACAAAATTCAAATATTTGAATTTGTGAAAAAGGCGCCAAGAACACAAGCAAGAACAACGTGTTTTTCTGGGTTTGGCTGATTTGCGTTTTCCATCCAATCTCACTGAATACGTAATTATATCATGCAATCCACATATCATTATGCTCGTCTCAACCTCACGATCATGTCTATAACACTTAATTTCATTTAAATTAAACACAAAACATGAAATCACGAAGAAACCTCAAGAACCCTAATTTCTGCATTAAGGCTAGGATTTTTGATACACGATTCAAACAATGCAATTAATTGAGGGAAAACATTCCATGCATGATTATGAACATATGGCCAAATTATTGTGCGAGGAAATATGCATAGATTGAGAGATGACCAAGTATGTGCTTACCTCTAGGCCGTGACAGCAAGTGCAATGTGATTTTTGATTTGGAGGTGTTACAGATGAGTGGTGATGATCGGAACAGCTTCCCTACACCCTATGGAGTGTGTTTGAATGGTTGGACTTGATTGAAATTGGCTGGATCATTTTGTGGTACCTCAGCTGCAACTTGGTTAAAACCTTGAGCAACCAGCTGGTGATTTTGTGAAATTGGTGTTTCAGAAGTGATCTAAGTGTTTGATCAGCTCATATGTGATGTATGTGAGGTGTGTGAGTGATTGGTTTGATTGGAAGAGCTCTCAAACTCAAAACCCGATAGTGACTTGCCTTAGAAGGCAAAATTGGAGTGAAAGAAGAGATTTTGAGGAAAGCATCTATTTGATGGCTTTGGTGTACTCAAATTGATCACAATTGAGCTCTATTTATAGTAGAGCAAGTTTGTTTTGCAAGGAATAATGCATGGCAGCTGGTAAGTAGGTTTGGCCAATGTTGGCAAATGAAAATCCAAGTCTCCTCTAGCCATTGACTAGAGGTTAGGGCACAGAGCTTTGGTTCCCTTGGTCTTGGATAAGTCTTGACTGATTTCAGATGAGAATGGCTCAATCCATGCCACCTTGATGCTTCCATTGAATGCTTCAATCCAAATTTGGAGTCTTGTCCCTATTTTGGCCATTCTAGGTTCAACATGCTATTTCTTGTTCCATGGACTTTGGAGGCTTGGCTCAGTGATTGTCCCCTTTAGATTCAATCCTCAGATGTGTTCAAGTGGATAGGAGCATTTGAATTTGGCTTATTTTGGCAAATTGAGCAAAATTGCAAATTCTGCCTTGCCTTGACAGATTTCAGGAAGGCAGCTTGCCAATGTCATATCTCATGGTGTAAGTTGAATAAGGTAATGCTCTTGACCATTTTGGAAAGCCCTTACATGATACAACAACTGTTTGAACAAGTTTGGTTTTGATCTCTTTTTATTCCAAGTGAAAAATCCCTCTACATTTGGCAAAAAGTGAAGCAAAATCTGACTTAGTGAAATTTTCACTAAGTGTTGGAACAAAGTGTGATTTCTTGATTTTGATCACTCCATAACTCAAAATCCTTAATGAATTGGACTTAGGTCTAGTTGAAGTTTTTATAGAGGGTAATGAGGGCTACAAATCCATCTTTGGATGAGAAAAAATGGCCATGTGGTTTAGGAGTTATGATCCTCTAAAGTTAGGGTATTAGTGGTACTTTTTCCATAACTTAGAAAAATTTCTAAGTTTTATGGTTACCCCTTTTACAAGTTATCCAACTTTCTATTATTTTTCTTGATGAATGATGATTCAAATCGTACATTAACATCATTTTAGGGTTAAAAATCCATTTTAGTGAAAAATCTCAAAAAGTCAAAGTTGACTTTTGTGCACAATTGACTTTTTATCAGATGAATTCCAAACTGTGCAATTTTCCATGAAATCATGTCCTTGACCTAAATCAAACTTGATGGACATGTTCCAAGGGTGTCATAGGGTACATTAAGGAATGTTCTAGGGTTTGGGAGCATATCCTGGTCAAAAGTCAAAGTTACAGTTGACTTTTCTCGCGAAACCCTAATTGTGGTGCAGATGAACTTGAGACTTGTTGCTCAAGCTTCTTGGATTAATCCATTGTTCCAAATGGATCAATATACTTCATTAGAGACCCTCAAATCATGTCTTGAGGTCTTGGCTCTTGATTTGTCCCAAAAGTCAACTTAGGGGTGAATTAGGTCAAGAAACCCTAATTCCTGATTTTTGATGTATGCATCCCCTGAGGTCAAATTGACTTGATGCTTGGGTCCATGAGGTTCCATGGAGTATATTAGGTTGTGTTTAGGATCATTGCCTTGTGCTCAGATGAAGATTTCCATCTGGAGGCCCTGGTCGACCAAAACCCTAATTTGGTGACACTGTGGATCTTGAGACTTAATCCACCTAGAAGGGAGCAACCTTGTGCTTAATCCTTGAAGTGGGAGTCCTTTTTGATCCATTGTGGATGTTTGAGAGGTTAGACAAGTTGAAGATCATGTCATTCCTTGATTGATCCTTTGCCTAAGGCTCTGAGAGGGCTTAAAAACCCTAATTCTGATTGTAGTGGATGCTCACCCATCTTTGGGGAGACTGACAAGGTATGATGGTTCCCCCATATTGTGATGATGATTTGCACAATGATGGGAAATCTTAGTGGTCAAAATTTGGGGTATGACAACTTCATCAATCTCCAGCAGAGTTTGAAACCTCCATAGGTTTTCATACTCAAAGTTTAAACCTTTACCATCAATAAAACCTTAAACAGAATCAGAACCTCAGGGCATCTGATATTCTCAGTAAGAGTTGATTCCCAAATTTGGACCTGTCTCTGGATCTCAATAATCCTCAGTAGAAGCCAACCTCCTCTTAGGCTTCATATAAGAATTTCCCCAGCCAACCTCCTCTTAGGATTTGTATAATGATTTTTCCTCAGCAAATTTAGCCACAATCTTGGGCTTTGTACAAGACAGATAAAACCTCTCCCTAGTGGAGTCAATTTCTTTTAGCCACAATCTTGGGCTTTGTACAAGACAGATAAAACCTCTCCCCAGTGGAGTCAATTTCTTTTAGCCTCAATCTTGGGCTTTGTACAAAACAGACAAAACACTCCCCAGAAGAGTCCATCTCTTTTCAGCCTCAATCTTGGGCTTTGTACAAGACAGATCATACTCTCCAGTTGAGTCAATCTCCTTTTAGCCTCAATATTAGGCTTTATACAAGACAGGTGTAAAACTCCCTAGTAGAGTAAACTATTTAGCTTCAACCTCGGGCTTTGATCAAGGTACACAAAAATTAACATCCCCTCAGAGGAAATCAAGAGTTCTCTATGTAGGAAGACATTTCTCTGTATATCACATATCAAAACAAATAATCAAACAAACCCTAATTCCAGATAACTGTTGTAAGTGGCACACTTGTTGATTCAAAAATCCAAGTCGTGGTCCCTCTTTTATCTTGGTAAACTTCCTCTTTCATCTAATTGTTGTAAGTGGCAAGCCTCTGGATCATTTACATCCAAGCCAATGTCCCTCTCTTAGCATGGAAGATTCCTAAGGAAAAATGACATTGTTCTACACTGAGTTAAAGTTTCTTCCTTCAGGACATTTCTCTTATAAAGGAAATTATGGCATTGCTGGATTCCATACATTCCAGTTAAAGTATTTCTCCTTTATAATCAGTTACCCAACATTTGTGATAAACAGATGAGATACCTCCCTTTAGAGATAACAAATTCTCTCTCAGTCAAACCCTTTAGCTTCAATCTTGGGCTTTAAACAAGACACCAAACATCTTTTTCCTCCCATAGAATAGGAGGAACTATGATTGTTCTGATTTCCCGAGTACCATTACGGGAATACATAGGCATAAGATTGCAAAATCTTAGCGAGCATACATACCAAAAACTTTAGGTCCAGCACCTTACCAAAAACAACGGAAAACCCGAAAACAACAAAAACACTCTCTCAACACTCCCAAAGGAGAAACTTTCCCAACCTATAACCGATAAACACCAGAAAGTATTTAAACATGCCAAAGAAGATCTATGGATAACCATATATACACTGGGTAATTGACAACTTCCCTTTGTATAACCTGACCCCGAACCCCCAATCTCTTAGCATTTGTTAAAGAAAACATTTGCGTGCAAGGTTAGTTTTAGATAGCTTCCCTTTCCTTTCCAGCTTCATAGGATAAATAAGAAATCAGAAAGTAACACCTAATTCCAACCATTGTGGTAAGGTGGTCGCGTCACCGACAAAAATCGTATGCTACAAATTGATCAGAAAGAACCTCTATTTATAGTAGAGCAACTTTGTTTTGGGAGCAATAGTGATTGGAGGCCGGATAACTCCAATATCCATTAAACATTGTTGTGTAGCCAAAGTCTCCTCTAGCCATTGACTTGAGTCAATCTTGAAGGCTATGATCTTCTGTTGCAGGGATAAGGCTTGACTCCTTTAGTGATTAATGACTCAGTCCATGCCACCTCAATGTATCTCTTGAATGCTTTGAAACAAAATTGAAGTTTTTGGATTTGTAACATTGAATTTCACATGCCAAGCAATAGAATTTTTAACTTGGTGGCTTTGTGATCAAATCCTTCATCATTCAAGTTGATTTTGGACAGAAATGAAATGATGAAAGTGTCCAAAATTGGCTCAAGAAATCGTGGGAACCAAGTTATGTTTTCATGCCTTTGTGTGGGCAGTGTGAAAAATGCCATTTTTGGAGGCTTATAACTCCTTGCTCAAGCTGAACCATTGGAGGCTCTTGTACTTTTTGGAAATCCCCAATAACATACTTCAACTTTGATGTCCAACTTTGGTCTTGAATCATCTTAGATCATAATAAAAAATTACCTCAAAGTTAAAGAAAATGAAAAACAGATTCTGTCCAAAATTTCACTAAGTGTTGGAAAAAAGGCCATTTTCATATTTTTGTGATTCTGATCAATTCATAACTCAAAATCCATGAGGATTTGGAATCTGTTGTAGTTGACAATCTTGAAGTATGTAATGAGATCTTTCATTTGAGCTTTGGATGGAAGAAAAAGGTTGCTTCGATCACAAGTTATGGTCTTGCAAAGTTGGGTATAAATCACTTTTTTTCATAACTTAGTGAAATTTCAAGTTTCTTATGGTTGCCCCTTTTGCAAGTAACCCCACTTTTCTTGATTTTTCTTTATGGATGATGATCCAAACCATAAGTTAACATTGTTTTTGACTTAGGGAAGCCTTGTTTGTCAAGAAATTGAAAAAGTCAAACTTGATTTTTGGTACAGTTGACTTTTTATCAGATGAATTTCAAACTTGGTGATCCTCTATGAAATCATGTCCTTGACCTAATTCAAACCTAATGGATGGATTCCATAGGCGTTGTAGAGTGTCTTGAATCGTGTCCCAAAGTTTGGGATCATGTCTTAGTCAAAAGTCAAAGGTACAGTTGACTTTTCATCAGAAAACCCTAATTGGTCCAGATGAATTTGAATCCTTGTATTGCTTGCGAACCAAGTTCTTTGAATCAATCCAATCTTGTAAATGGATCAATATGATGTATTGGAGGTCTTAAAAACACTTCTTGAGGTCTTGGCTCATGCCTTGCTTCAAAAGTCAACTTAGGGGTGAATTAGGTCAAGAAACCCTAATTCCTGATTTTTTATCAATGCATCCCCTAAGGCTATTTTAACTATGATTGGATCCATGGGGTCCCTTTGAGCTTCTTGGATCATGTTTTGAAGTATTGGCTCATGCCCAGATGAAAATTTCTCCCTGGAGGCCTTGGTCGACCAAAACCCTAATTTGGTGACACTGGTGATCTTGAGTCTTTATCAACTTGAGATGTTGCATTTTCATGCTTAATTATTGATGTGGGAGACATCTTGATCCTTAATGGATGTTTGAGAGGCTTGACAAGTTGAGGATCATGTTCATTCTTGATTGATCCTTTGTCTAAGTACTCTGAGAGGGCTCAAAACCATAATTCTTGATTGTAGTGAATGCTCAACAATCTTTGAGAGGATTGATGAGACATGAAGGTTCATCCATATTGTTATGTTGATTTGCACAATGATGAGAAATATTTTGGTCAAAAATTGTGGTATGACAACTTGACATGTGTATCATCAAAATTAAAATTCTAAAGCCACATTTAATCAAACTAGGTAAGATTTAAACCTCTCAAAGTTAGAGTTCTCTAGCGGTACTCTAGTTAGACAACCGTTGACGTATGGATCGTTAAAATCGAAATTATCTTACTGAATATAATTACGTAAAATCGAACAAATGAATTATGAAATTCCTAATTTTTAAATTGTACTTAATTTAATTAAGTAAGAGTCAACATTAAGTCATTGAAATTAGTACTCTTGAGTTAGATTTAGTTTATATTTAACAAAATATAATATTTTAAATTTAACTTTATGAAAAAATTGAACAAAAATAATTCAGGGTGGAGTTCAAGACATGTGTATCATCAAAATTTC
Organism: Lathyrus tuberosus; assembly: GCA_022829125.1. Lineage (NCBI taxonomy): Eukaryota > Viridiplantae > Streptophyta > Magnoliopsida > Fabales > Fabaceae > Lathyrus > Lathyrus tuberosus. Next base: position 13,003,313 of record JALAZF010000024.1, on the reverse strand, counting down.
TATTCATAAGACCTACTTAGTCCAATTAGGTAAGATTGGACATATGGATCGTCGGAATTCGGACTATTAAGTCGTGCGTGGTCTTGTTAGGTCAGACTTGACATATGGATCGTCAAAATCATAATTATCATATTATAAGACCTAGTTAGTCTAATTAGGTAACATTTGACCTACGAATCATCATAATTATGATTATTAAGTTGTACTTAGTCTAATTTGATAACAATAAACATATGCATCGTTGAAATTAAAATTCTCAAACTGTACTTAATCTAAATAGATAACATTGGATATCTGAATCATTCTAATTATAATTCTTAAGCCGTAATTTGTCTAATTATGTAAGACTTGACATCTGTATCATCAAAATCAAAATTCTAAAGCCATATTTAGTTCAACTAGGTAAGATTAAATCTCTCAAAGTTAGAGTTCATTAGTCGTACTCTAGTTAGGTAATCGTTGACGCATGGATCGTTAAAATTGATATTATCTTACTGAATATAATTACGTGAAATCGGACATATAAATTATGAAATTCCAGATTTTTAAATTGTACTTAATTTAACTAGGTAAGACAGAATATCTATGTCATTGAAATTAGTACTCTTGAGTCAGATTTAGTCTATATTTATCAAAATATAATATTTTAATTTTAATTTCATGTAAAAATTGAACAATAATAATTCAGGGTGGAGTTCAAGACATGTGTATCATCAAAATCACAATTCATAAGACCTACTTAGTCCAATTAGGTAAGATTGGACATATGGATCGTCGGAATTCAAACTATTATGTCGTACGTGGTCTCATTAGGTCAGACTTGACATATGGAATATCAAAATCATAATTATCAAATTATAAGACCTACTTAGTCTAATTAGGTAACATTTGACATACGAATCATCATAATTAGGATTATTAAGTTGTACTTAGTCTAATTTGATAACAATAAACATATAAATCATTGAAATTAAAATTCTCAAATTGTACTTAATCTAAATATATTTTATTGGATATCTGAATCATTCTAATTATAATTCTCAATCCGTAATTTGTATAATTAGGTAAGACTTGACATCTGTATCATCAAAATCAAAATTCTAAAGCCATATTTAGTTCATCTAGGTAAGATTAAATCTCTCAAAGTTAGAGTTTTTTAGTCATAGTCTAGTTGCGTAACCGTTGACGTATGGATTGTTAAAATTGAAATTATCTTACTGAATATAATTAAGTAAAACCGAATATATAAATTATAAAATTCCAAAATTTTAAATTGTACTTAATTTAACTAGGTAAGACTGAATATCTAAGTCATTGAAATTAGTACTCTTGAGTCAGATTTAGTCTATATTTATCAAAATATATTATTTTAATTTTAATTTTATGAAAAAATTGAATAAAAATAATTCAGGGTGGAGTCTAGGACATGTGTATCATCAAAATTCCAATTCATAAGACCTACTTAGTCCAATTAGGTAAGATTGGACATATGGATCATCGGAATTCAGACTATTAAGTCGTACGTGGTCTCGTTAGGTCAGACTTGACATATGGATCTTCAAAATCATAATTATCAAATTATAAGACTTACATAGTCTAATTAGGCAACATTTGACATACGAATCATTATAATTAGGATTATTAATTTGTACTTTGTTTAATTTGATACAATAAACATATAAATCATTGAAATTAAAATTCACAAACTGTACTTAATCGAAATAGATAATATTGGATATCTGAATTATTCTAAATATAATTCTTAAGCCGTAATTTGTCTACTTAGATAAGACTTGACATGTGTATCATCAAAATCAAAATTCTAAAGCCATATTTAGTCCAACTAGGTAAGGTTAAACCTATCCAAGTTAGAGTTCTTTAGTCGTACTCTAGTTATGTAACCATTAACATATGGATCGTTAAAATTGAAATTATCTTACTGAATATTGTAGCGCGAATTTTTGTGTGGTTGCGAAGCACTATATCTTTGGGGTACTACATTTCGATTCATTTTTTATCTTATTGAAGCTGATTAAGGAAGGGAAATAGATGTCTCCAATTAACCCTGCTTGCATACTGAGTTTAAACAGATGACTGTTGGTTTAAAGATGCTATCGAGAATGTGGGTCTCTCTTAGGTTATTTTGCTACAAACACAGTGTCTGGACTATAGGTGAGGTTTTTGGTAGGATGCTAGGACTTGGTGCTTTTTGGGTTGATATATGGGGATACCGGATTTGGGTTTTTGATTAGTATGCTCGCTAAGATTTTTTTCAATCTTATGCCTACGTATTCCCGTTCAACGAAATAGGGAAATTAGAGCGATCGTAGTTCCTCCTATAGAAAAAGGTGTTTTGGTGTCTTGTTCAAAGCCCAAGACGTGAAGCTAAATGGTTTGTTTGTATCTTGTTCAAAGCCCAAGATGTGAAGCTAAAGGGTTAGAGAGAGTTTGTCATCTCTAAAGAGGAGTTGTTGATGTTTGTATGCTGTGAGCAAGGCACAGGTTTGATGCTGAAAGGTTAATTGACTCACCCGAGGTTTTCCTTACACAAATCCTAAGAGGAGGCGATTGACCCAATAAGAGGGTGCTAACAAGTGGCTGACTCAACAAGAGAGTGCTCTTATGTGTCTTGTACGAAGCGCAAGACGGAGGCTAAAAGGTTTTGACTCAACAAGAGAGTTTTTTATCTATCTTATATGAAGCCTAAGACGGAGGGTAAAAAGGTTTGACCCAATAAGAGAGTCTTTTATACTCAACAAAAGAGTGATTTGATGTCTCGTACGAGGCCTGAGATAGAGGCTAAAAGGGTGATTGACTCAACAAGAGAGTCTTTTATACTCAACAAGAGAGTGTTTTAGTATGTCGTACAAAGCCCGAGATGGAGGCTAAAAGGAAGTTGACTCAATAAGAGAGTCTTTTTATACTCAACAAGAGAGTCTTTTAGTATCTCGTACGAAGCCCGAGATGGAGGCTAAAAGAGAAATGACTCAACAAGAGAGTCTTTTATACTCAACAAGAGAGTGATTTAGTATCTCGTACGAAGCCCGAGATGGAAGCTAAAAGGGAAGTGACTCAACAAGAGAGTCTTTTAGTATCTCGTACGAAGCCCGAGATGGAGGCTAAAAGAGAAGTGACTCAACAAGAGAGTCTTTTATACTCAACAAGAGAGTCTGAAAAGGTTAGCTCCGCTAGGGGAGAATCATTGTACAAAGCCCAAGAGGAGGCTAAAAGCGCTAGTAACTGTTTCAGTTTAGTGACGGGTCCAATATGTTGGATAAAAGAGAAAATAAGTTCTTATGAAGGAAAGATTAACGGTATTGTTGTGCTTTGGTATTGATCAGAGGATCAGGGTTATTTCCTGTTCTTTAAGGAAATGAAAAATCCAAAGGGTACTGAGACAGTCCAAGTCTACTGGTGTTTTGAGAAATCGATTCTCAGATAGTGAGTAATCTTTGTATGATGCCCAAGAGAAGGCTGGTATGTTAAGGGATGAAGGTCAACCCATTAACTGGTCTGACACTGGACTCAGAAAGACAGCTCTAGCAAATTGATGACTAGGTTATGTTCCTATACCTGTAGAGGTCTCTGGGTCCTTGTACTAAGCCCAAGAGAAGGCATGAGAGCTTTTAAGAAGCCGAAGGGTCCTTGTACAACGCCCAAGAGGAAGCGGCGATGCTTTTAAGAAGCCCGTGGGTCCCCAAACCCCGAGAAGTTCAAGACATGCTATTCAGCGAGAATAAATCAAGCCAGGAAGGTCCGAGAATTTGGAAAAAACTCAAGAGATGCTATTCACGGAGAATATATCAACTCTGGGGAGTAGAGTTTCTTTGACAATTTCTAAGAATGACAGTCTGAGAAAGGGTTCACCGAGAATGTTGCCTTTCATGTCTCCATATTGTTTAACCCCAAGAGGAGGGAAGACTGTGTCTGGTAATCCTATGGGGATCTAGTTTTGTTTGTATTTAAGAGTGACCAACTGGGCTTTACCTAGTGCTAGACGTAGTTGCCGGGGAAAACTTTAAATAACTATACTAGTATTACACAGTTGATATCTGACAAGTATATACAAGTTTGTGAAAGAAGACTTACAATGAGCAGCCCCACAATACAGTTATATATATATATATATATGAAAGCGGATAAAGAAAGCCGGTAAACACTTACTCGGTTGTAGAGCTTCCATGTTGTTTTGTTAGTTGTTCAACAAAGAAAACTTTGATAACAATATTATATTCAAAATCAAAGGAGAAAGTGCTTTGAAAAGATTGTTGGGGCTTACAGTTCAAGGAGAGGCCCAAGGTTTTAACGATGATTGCACCGTTGTTTTGAATTTGGACAAGGACTTATACAAGTGACTGAGGCCCAAAAAAGGTTTTCTGTACAAAGGGATGGGTCTTACACTCTCTCAAGAGGCCCAAAGGTGATTTAAAGGAAATGAATGGGGCTTATAACACGAGGGTAGGCCCAAAGGGTTTTGTTTGAAAAATGACGATCGCGCCGAGATTTCTTTAACGTACTGGGTCTTATACAATGTATTATGGCCCAAAAAGGTTTTATCTGCAAGGGATGGGTCTTACACTCTAATAGAGGCATAAAGGCTTATTTTTATACAAGTGGTGGGGCTTACAGCTCAAGGAGAGGCCCAAGGATGTTTTAAAGAAAGGAAATGGGGCTTATAACACGAGGGTAGGCCCAAAAGTTTTCTGTTTTGAAATGGCGATCGCGCTGAGATTTTTGAACATGCAGTGGGTCTTATACAATGACTGAGGCCCAAAAAATTTTGGTTTTAAAAAGGGGTTGGGTCTTACACTCTAATAGAGGCCTAAAATTGTTTTTGCATAAGTGATGGGGCTTACAACTCAAGGAGAGGCCCAATGATGTTTTAAAGAAAGGAAATGGGGCTTATAACACGAGGGTAGGCCCAAAAGTTTTTCGTTTTGAAATGGCGATCGCGCCGAGATTTTTGAAAACACAGTGGGTCTTATACAATGACTGAGGCCCAAAAAATGTTGGTTTCAAAAAGGGGTTGGGTCTTACACTCTAATAGAGGCCCAAAATTGTTTTTGTATAAGTGATGGGGCTTACAACTCAGGGATAGGCCCAAATGATTTTAAACTGGCGATCGCACCGAGATTTTTTTTATTGTGTTGGGACTTATACAATATCTGAGACCCAAAAATGGTTTATGTACAAAAAGGGATGGGACTTACACTCTATTAGAGGCCCAAAAAGGGTTTATGTACAAAAAGGGATGGGACTTACACTATATTAGAGGCCTAAAATTGTTTTTAAAAGATTTGTGAGGGTGAAAATCAAAGAAACCCTAATTTTGTTTTCCTTTAAAAGTAAATATTTAAAGAAAATCAATAAAAATGATAAAAATACCAAATAAGTTTGAATAAACCACTTGTGATTTTTGTTTAAGGTTTGAAAAATGAGGTTTTATTCACAAGATGAATTAAAACTCATTTGGTTTTGATTTTCAAGGTAAATATTCACTTTTAAATGTTTAAAAACAATTAAAAATGAATTTATTCACAAAAATACTAATTATATTAAATAAATAATATAAACTTGATTTTTTTGTTGAATAAAATATTTCAACATTTTTGTGATTTTTTACAAAAAGAACCAATAAAAAATAATTAAAATTGAGGGAGTTATTAATTTTTCAAATCATTAAAAATAATAAGAAAAATAATAAAATATAAAAAAACATGAAAAAGTGGTAAACAAGAGAATCTGAGGCGAGGGGGATTCAAACCCCAGAACTCTTGTGTATAGGGCGCGCGACTTACCACTGGGGTGGTGATATGTCCGTTGATTGAAACACAACCACAAATATACAAGGCTTGCCTTGTTTTTGGCCTGGCCCAAGGCAAGGCAAGGCAAGATTTTGGTCAGAAACGTGAAGGCCATAACTTTCTCATTTCTCCATGGATTGGTACAAAATTTAGGTCTATCCTGCCTAGAATTTCACAAGGAATCCAATGGTGGTGGTGTTTTTTTTCAGATCATGCTCCTACTGAAAAACCCGAAAGTGGTATTGAAATAGGCCATGATTTGCATTTTCTGTGCTACCTCTTGGTACAGGTGCGAATTACATGATAAATTGGTGCAAACACAACACATATAAGATGTATAAGAGATGCATGATCAGTGGACATCAAAGGAAAGCATGATTCTAAGAATTCAAGTTGGGATGCTTACCTCTTTTTGGAGCTTTTGTGCAATCTGCCAAGTACCTTGTTCCAAAAATGATTTGATGCTTTGGACACCCTCAAATGATCTCTTAGAAGCTTTTAGGATGATTGGAATCAGGTGGAAACCTCAGGAACAAGTTTGAGCTCTTTCTTGCAAAAGGGGCAAAAGTGACCAAAATAGCAACTCCCTCAAATGGTGTTCCAGATGTGTGGAACCATTTGGGACAGTTCAAGGATGATATTTGGAGTATGTTTGAGGTTTTATCTGGTTTGGAAAGTGACTGAATCAAGACATGGCTTGAAAAATGCAAAAAAGTCCAATTTTGAGGTTTTGAGAGGTGACTTTGTGATTTTGGTGTTACAGGTCACTTGTGAGTGTTTGGATCACCTCTATATGATGTTTATGAGGTGTGTGTGTGTGTGTGATTGGTTTGATTGGAATTGCTCTCAAACTCAAAACCCGATAGTGACTTGCTTTGGAAGGCAAATTTGGAAGTGAGAAGGTGATTTTGAGGAAAACATCTGTTTGATGACTTTGGTGTACTCAAACTGATCACAAATGAGCTCTATTTATAGTAGAGCCAGTTTGTTTTAGGAGCAATAGTGATTGGCAACTGCAGCTGAGGTTTGGCCAATGTTGATCAATGGGAATCCAAGTCTCCTCTAGCCATTGACTAGAGATTAGGGCACAGGCTGCTGGCTCCCTTGGTCTTGGATAAGTCTTGACTGAATTCAGTTGGGAAGGGCTCAGTCCATGCCACCTTGGTGCATCCATTAAATACCCCAAACCAAAATTGGAGTCTTGTCCCTCTTTTAGGCATTTCTAGGTTTGGCATGCTACTTTTGGTTCCAAAGACTTAGGGGCTGATGGATCAGTGTTTGTCCCTCCTTGGTCGCCCCTTGAGGTGTTCAGATAGATATATTTGCTTTCCCTTTGCAAAATTTGAGCAAATCGAGCAAAACTCCCAAATCTGCCTTGCCATGACAGTTTGCAGCAAGGCATATTGGCATGGTCATATCTCATGGCTCAAGTGGAATTTGATGGAGTTCTTGGCCATTTTGGAAAGCCCTCATATGATACAACAACTCTCTGATCATAGTTGGTTTTGATACCTTTTGGATCCAAGTGAAAAATGCCCCAACATTTGGAAAAAAGTGAAGGCAGATTCTGACTTAGTGAAAATTTCACTTAGTGTTGGAAAAAAGTGACATTTTCACTTTTTGTGATTTTGATCATTCCATAACTTAAAATCCATGAGGAATTGGAATGAGTTGTGTTTGAAGCTTTTGTAGAGTGCCATGAGAGCTACAAATCCAACATTGAATGGGGAAAAATGGCTTTGTGGTTTTGGAGTTATGATCCTCCAAAGTTGGTACCCTAGCCACTTTCATGGTTACCCCTATTACAAGTTATCCCACTTTTCTTGATTTTTCTTGATGAATGATGATTCCAATCACACATTAACATCATTAAATCTCAAAAAGTCAAACTTGACTTTTGTGCACAGTTGACTTTTTGTCAGATGAATCCCAAACTGTACGATTCTCTATGAAATCAAGTCCTGTTTGGGAGCATGCCTGGTCAAAAGTCAAAGGTACAGTTGACTTTTTCCGCGAAACTCTAATTGTGGTTCTGATGAACTTGAAACTTGTGCACCAAGCTTCTTGGATCAATCCATTATTGCAAATGGATCAATGTGGTTTATTAGAGACCATCCAATCATGTCTTGAGGTCTTGGCTCATGTTTTGTCCCAAAAGTCAACTTAGGGGTGAATTAGGTCAAGAAACCCTAATTCCAGATTTTTAGTGAATGCATCCCCTGAGGCCAAATTGACTTGATGATTGGGTCCATGAGGTCCCTTGGAGCATCTTAAGTTGTTCATTGAAGCAATGGCTCATGCCCAGAGGAAAATTCCCATCTGGAGGCCTTGTTCGACCAAAACGCTAATTTGGTGACACTGTCGATCTCGAGGCTTAATCCACCTAGAAGGGAGCAGCATTGTACTTAATCCTTGAAGTGGGAGTCCTTTTGATCCTTTGTGTATGTTTGAGAGGTTAGACAAGTTGGAGATCATGTCATTCCTTGATTGATAATTTGTCTAAGAGCTCTGAGAGGCTTGAAACCCTAAGTTTGATTGTAGTGAATGCTCACCCATCTTTGGGGAGACTGATGAGGTATGATGGTTTACCCATATTGGGATGATGATTTTCCCAATGATGGGAAATATTAGTGGTCAAAATTTGGGGTATGACAGATGCCCCTATTTAATCTTTCTTGGACCCGAAGGTGTGAATGGCGAAGGTATTCGGGCATTCGGGGTGCAAGTGGATTAAATATCGGAATACCCGAAATTTTGATGGTGGTTAAGAATGGTAGTTCACACATCATTCTTCTTTTGCTAAGAAATGATGCTTAGAAAAGGTAAAAACTTCCCCTCGATCCTGGTCTTCAGCTAAGGAAATGGTCTCAATTTCTGAAACAAACTTCCCCTCGATCCTGGTTTCCTACCAAGGAACTGGTCTAAGTTTCTAATGTAAACTTCCCCTCGATCCTGGTTTCCTACCAAGGATCTGGTCTTAGATTCTGAAAACTTCCCCTCGATCCTGGTTTCCTACCAAGGAACTGGTCTAAGTTGCTGAAATAAACTTCCCCTCGATCCTGGTTTCCTACCAAGGAACTGGTCTCAGTTTCTTTTGTCAATAAACTTTCTTGACAAGTGACGCTATTCGTAGTGGTTTTCCTCAAACTTCTCGCCGATTTTTCCTAGGGAGATGCCATTTGATGGAAAAGGTTTAGATGTCAGATTTGCTGGGGAACCCATTCGTCTGAGTTGTAGAGGTGCACAAACTTCTCTGTTTGGAGACGCCATTTGTCGACTCTACTGGGGAACACGAGTCTCTTAAGAGACTATTTTCGCTTGGAGATTACATCATACTTTTCTCGGGATCTTCTCGGAGAAATGCCATATGATGTGATCCAATTTTGAGGTGCTGATGACCTTTTCGTCAGCGGATTTTTTTGGAGAAAAACTGTTGTATTATCGAATCTCTGATTAAGAGGCTTTCTCTGGGGATTTTCCTTAATCCAGGAAAGCGAAAATATCATCTTCAATGGCGAAGAGTGACTTTTGTCGAACGTTTTCTGGTCTTTTAGAGGTTTAAGTTATCAAAGTGGCCGCGGACCAACTTCAATTCAGAAATAAACTAGAGGAGAGATTGTTCAGACGCAACACTTCCTGATGAGGAAAGGGCTGACAACTCGATTGAGAGGACTGTTATCACTAGGGGACAAGACCGACTAAAGTGATAGTGATGCAATATGATTATGAATGTAAATCAATAATGCATGATGTATGTATGTTTATGCTGACAAAACTGACGCGACATACAAACTGACGGATGAACACGACTGGATACTCGGCCATTGCGGGGGATGAAGAAGTACCGCTGGTTCAAGATAGCAATTATGCCTTATTTAGGAGAATGTAGTTCCCGCGGGGAACAACCGTTGATCGGGCTTAGGAGGTAAGAACTCTGCCGGGGGTATCAGATGGGAAAGTCGCATCTGATACAGCTGATCCTTCATTCAGGTGCACTGGTTTAGAAGGAGTTCTCTGATTTTGCACTTTGAAGCTCAATTACTTCTGGAGAAGCGAGCGACGTTCTTTCGATGTTCAACAGTCAAAAGAAATTGCCCTCTCTTTTTTTTTAAAGCAGAAAATTTTTTGACAAGTAAATTCATTTTTGTTTCATTTCAAGAATCGTTAATCATGTTAAAAACGTCGTTCTATAAAGCTAAAACAAATAAGAATTGCAAACAAAAGCACAAGGGCTCAAATTTTATTGATAGGATGGAAATCCGCCAAGCGCGTGATCCCATAGAGTATTTACAAAGTTAGAAAATGGTAATTTAAGGGAAAAGGGCTATATTGACACATAACGACCATTATCCTTCTACCAACTTTGAATTCTGGGCATCCTGAGCTTCTGTCAAAGATGACCCTGACTGGAGTTTTCCTGACGGATGGCATGACTGCTGCTGAGGGATTTGCCCCTGTTGAACATAGTTACTTGCCATTATCCCTAACTTTTGCCTGGATTATACTGTGCTGTTTCCAATCCACCGGGGATGATTTTTGATCATGTCTCTAATTTTTGCCTGGACCTCCCTTTCGGGTTTTCAATCCACCGAGACGTTTTTTTTAGTTTAGGCGAAGTATTTCTTGACTACATCAACATTTGTGGGGTAGGCAAATTCTTCTCCATCGATTGTTGCAAGTCTCAAGGCGCCGCCTGAGAAAGCTTTCTTAACCACATAGGGGCCGTCATAATTCGGAGTCCATTTGCCCCGAGAATCAGTGAGAAAATATTGTATCCTTTTTAGCACAATGTCTCCTTTCCTGAAGACACGGGGTCGGACCTTTTTGTCAAATTCCCTCTTCATTCTTTGTTGATACAACTGACCGTGGCATAATGCCGTTATTCTCTTTTCCTCGATCAGATTTAGTTCGTCGTGTTGACTTTGACACCATTCAGCCTCTGTTAGCTTAGCTTCCATCAATACCCGGATTGATGGGATCTCTACTTCGATGGGGAGCACTGCTTCCATGCCATATCCTAGAGAGAAAGGGGTTGCCCTTGTTAAAGTGCGGACAGATGTACGATAGCCGTGAAGAGCAAAGGGTAGCATCTCGTGCTAGTCTTTGTAGGTTATAACCATTTTTTGAACAATCTTCTTGATGTTCTTGTTAGCCGCTTCTACTGCTCCGTTCATCTTGGTTCGATAGGGAGATGAGTTATGGTGTTCGATCTTGAACTCTGCGCACAACTCTTTCATCATCTTATTGTTCAAGTTAGATCTATTATCAGTAACGATCTGGCTCGGACCACCATTTGTCGAGTTACATTAGCGTATGACGCTGCTTCGACCCACTTGGTGAAATAGTCAATGGCTACCAGGATGAACCAATGTCCGTTTGAAGCCTTGGGTTCGATCATGCCAATCATGTCAATTCCCCATATGGAAAAAGGCCACGGGGAAGAGAGAACCTTGAGATTTGTTGGCGGTACATGGATTTTGTTGGAGTATATCTGACACTTGTGACACCTCCTCATGTACTTGTAGCAGTCGGATTCCATGGTCAACCAGTAGTACCATGCTCTTAGAATTTTTCTCGCCATTGTGTGTCCGTTGGCATGAGTGCCAAAGGTTCCTTCGTGAATTTCTTTCATCAGCATGTCTGCTTCTGGTCTGTCTACGCATCGGAGCAAGACCATGTCAAAATTCCGCTTATAGAGTGTATCACCGCTCAGAAAGAAGCTGCCAGCCAGCCTTCTGAGGGTTTTTCTGTCCTTCCTTAGTGCCCCAGGTGGGTACTCTTGTTTCTGAAGGAAACATTTGAAATCGTGATACCAAGGTTTTTCGTCTATGACTGCTTCGATCGTGAAGATGTAAGCAGTCCTTTCAAGGCGCATTATGTCGATCTTAGGTAGGTCGTTCCATTGACCCACACTAATCATGGAAGAGAGAGTGGCAAACGCATCAGCCATGTGATTCTCCTCACGAGGGATATGATGGAACTCGATTCTGCTAAAGAAGGGTAACAACCTTCTCGCGTAATCTTTGTAGGGGATCAGTCCTGATTGGTATGTGTTCCAATCTCCTTTGATCTGATTGATAACCAGGGCTGAGTCGCCATAAACATCCAAGTTTTTATTCTCAAATCGACCGCTTCTTCGAGACCCATGATACAAGCTTCGTATTTGGCCTCGTTGTTTGTGCACTTGAATGTCAGTCGTGCGATGAAAGGAATATGGGTACCCTGAGGTGTTATGATGATTGCCCCAATTCAGTTTCCATAATGATTGACAGCTCCGTCAAAGATAAGTCCCCATTGGGAACCTGGTTCTGGCCCTTCACTGGGTAGCGGTTCATCGCGATATTTCATCTTTAAATACATGACATCTTCGTCTGGGAAGTCAAACCCGATTGATTCCTAATCGTCAATCAGTTGATAAGTCAAATGATCGGCTAAAATACTCCCTTTGACGAATTTCTAAGCATGGTACTCTATGTCATATTCTGATAACAACATCTGCCAACGGGCGATTCTTCCCGTGAAAGCAGGTTTTTCAAATACACACTTGATTGGATCCATTTTGGAGACCAACCAAGTAGTGTGACGAATCATGTACTGGAGAAGACGTTTGGCTACCCAAGCCAGAGCACAACAAGTTTCCTCAAGCATCGTGTACCGAGTTTCGCAGTCGGTGAATTTCTTGCTCAGATAGTAAATGGCAGACTCTTTCCTTTTGGTTTCGTATTGTTGGCCAAGTACACAGCTCATCGAGTCCTTTAGGACTGTTAGGTAGATGCTCAGTGGTCTTCCTTCCACTGGAAGTGATAGAATCAGTGGATTCAACAGATATTTCTTGATACTGTCGAAGGCGGTTTGACAATCTTCTGTCCAAACGCAGTCCTGGTTCTTTTTAAGTAACTTGAAAATCGGCGCGTATGTCGCGGTCATGAGGAATGTGAATCTGGAGATGTTGTTCAAACGTCCCAGGAATCCTTTGACTTGTTTTTCAGTTTTCGGAGAAGGCATTTCTTGAATGGCCTTGACCTTGTCAGGATCAACCTCAATTCCTTTTTGGCTGACAATGAACCCTAAGAGTTTCCCTGATCGGACACCAAATGTGCACTTGTTGGGATTCAAGTGGAGTTTATATTTTCTCAGCCGCTCAAATAGTTTTGACAGGTGGGTCACATGCTCCTCCTCTGTTCTAGATTTGGCAATCATGTCATCGACATATACCTCGATTTCCTTGTGTATCATGTCATGAAACAGAGTAGTTATGGCCCTTTGATAGGTCGCCCCGGCGTTCTTCAAATTGAATGGCATTACCTTCTAACAAAAGGTATCCCATGGGGTAATGAACGAAGTTTTCTCCATGTCTTTCGGCGCCATTTTAATCTGGTTATAGCCCGAGAATCCATCCATGAAGGAGAAAACTTTGAACTTTGTTGTACTCTCAACCAGCATGTCAATGTGCGGTAAAGGAAAGTCGTCCTTTGGACTAGCCTTGTTTAGATCCCTATAATCCACACACATTCTGACCTTTTCGTCCTTTTTTGGAACGGGTACGATGTTGGCTAACCATTGAGGATATTCTGATGTGGCGAGGAAACCTGCGTCAATCTGCTTTTGTACCTCCTCCTTAATTTTGATGGGCATGTCCGGGTGAATCCGTCTCAACCTTTGTTTTACTGGCGGACATTCTGACCTTAATAGTAGATGATGTTCCACGATGCTGGTTTCCAACCCTGGCATATCTTGATAGGACCAAGCGAATACATTGGGAAACTCTTTGAGAAGCGTTATCAAACTCTCTTTGGCAGTTGGACTGAGCAGTGCCCAAATCCTGATTTCTTTTCTTTCCTCCTTTAAACCCAAATTGACCGTTTCCAACGGCTCTTTATGAGGTTCGATGGCCCTTTCCTCTTGTCTGAGTAGTCGGGAGACCTCTTCTGGAATTTCGCCATCAGCTTCTTCTTCAGCCCCAAATACCAGGAACTCAAAGTTACGAGAAGGTGAAATTCTAGTATCAGACGTGTGATGTTAAGGTGTGATGTCACAACAACACACTCTGCACAATGGATAGCAATAACAGTAAAATAACACCAAGAATTGTTGACCCAGTTCGGTTACAACCAACCTACTCTGGGGGCTACCAAGCCAGGGATGGAATTCACTACTTGTAGATATAATTTACAGACTCAACAACCCGTTGACAATCTCCTAAACTTATACTCTACTAATGACTTCCTACCTAAGAAACCACTTAGGTATGAGAACACCACTCAATCCCTTACAAACTCTCAAAGAAACCACTTTGAGTAACCTTGATCTTACTTCACAGCTTTGATCAAGCAACCACTCTCTATTGCTTCACAGCTTCTAGAGAGGAAAGAAACTCAACACCTATTCAAACCCTAGAATAGTGTAAATACAAGCACTCTAAACAAACTCTAGACACTAAGCCTCCAGCTCCTGATCTTCTGAATGTTTTCTGTACCTTTTTCCTTTGGTCTTGTGCGCTTTATATAGCTCCTTGAATTGGTCTTGGACTTGCTACAATATCTCCCAGATTTGTTATTCAAAACTGAATATTTAAAACAGATTTTCTCCTAAAATCTTTTTAAATCTTCAACCTTTTAAATCTCCTACAAATCTGCACCAGATCTCCTATGCAGCAGCAAATATCTATCCCAAGATATTCGCATCCAATGAGACAGCTTGCTCTCCACAATTCCAGCTAATACGCAACCCTAACAATATCACAGCCTGCTGTTGTTAATTCTGCAGATCTGATGTTACAACATCTCCATGTGACATCAGACATCCAACTTCAGCTATTAATTACTTAACATAACCCAGTGTTAAGACTTCAATGTTGCAACATCAGCACCTTGACATCAACATTGAACATACCTTGTTTTACCAAAATTCCAGCCAATCCAAGAACTAACAATCTCCCCCTTTGGCTAATTTTGGCTAAAACACTGCACCTTCAGAGACTTTAGCAGCGGAAAAACTTCAAAAATTTGAAACTCCATCAGCAGCAGTTTGACAATAATCATAGTCTTCATCACTTGATCTGCTGCAGCACCATCTTCATTATTGACAACAACCATCTGGTGCTCCCCCTCTAAAATATGAACCAGCATCACAGTTGTTCAGTAGCTCACAATGTGCATCACTTTTCTCCCCCTTGATGTCTGCACTCTTCAAATGCTATGATATCTGCATCACTAGCTCAGTCTAAACCCCCCCTTAATATCTGCATCACATTAGCAGCATTTGGCAATAACACTCTTTGATACTCTTGACTCTCTATTTTCTCCCCCTTTTTAGCCACAATTTGACAATCTTCAGTTAGAAGCCCTATTAACTATAGTCAGTACACCCTAGCTCTCATTGTTAGCCTCACAGTTAGCAACCAGGCAAAATAAATCATAGAAGAAAACTAAAAATAAAACTAGTGCATATAACAGCACAAAATTCAAATTACATAACCAGCACAGCAAAAAACTAAAAATAGAAACTACTATCTAAAAACAGCAGATGGAGGTTAGTCTTCTTCTGAACTTGCTTCATCTGCACTATCTTGTCCTTCATCTTCAGAGTCAGCATGATCATCTTGTTCCAAACTTTGGATCATCTTCTCAATCTTTTCTTTTATAGTCAGACTGGTATTAATCACAACATCTAAGTCTTTGCGGGTTGCCTTCAGCTCTGCTAGCAAATCAGCCTTGGAAGTTTTCTTCTTGATACCTGCATTTGATGTTGACACAATATCTGCAACATGGCTTCCCATAAACAATTTCTGATGCAAGGATAATGGAGACTTCCTCTTGCATGCTTTATCTGCACAAGTCAATATTCCTGGTTGTTGACTCAGAATGACTCCACTAATGAGAGAAGGAAATGCTATGGGAATTTTAATAGCATTTGTTGTTGTATGTTTTATAGTCTGATCAAATATGTATGTGCCATAGTCAAACTTTTTCTGTGTACCAACAGCATAGATAAGTCTTCCTAATCCCACAGCTAGGGTGGTTTTATGATTCGTGGGCACCCAGTTTGCAGCTCAAATCCTGTGTAGTATAGCATACTTCACACTCAGTTTTCTAGTTGGTAGCTTTTCTTTTAATGGCCATACTCTAACCTGTCCAGCAGTAATTACCTTGCACACTTCATTATCTGTATCCTCCAGTTCTGGATACTCTGCATCCTCTCTTCCTAAGTAGCTGTTGACAATCTTAGGAGAGAACTCAACACATTTTCCTCTGACAAAAACCTTCATATAATCTGGACTGCTCTGGTCAGAGATATTTATAGGAAGATTTACTATGAATTCCTTTACCAGACCATCATAGCACCTTGAAAATCCACACACAGTTTTCATTAACCCAGCAGATTTAATTCCTTCCATCACTTCTTTAATCTCCATAGCTTCTTTGCCAATCTCTCTCTCAAGATCAATTCTCCTTTGGCAAATGAACTTCCACATATAGGCATTGCTTGCACGGTGGAAGGAGATGTTATCCACAGGCACATCTGGGACTTTGTCAGCAATCCTTTTTGTGATAGATTTTCTGACATGAGTGATGTTCTGAACATCATCCTCATCATCATGCTCAGACTTAGATTGTTCCATAATATTCCTCTTTCTTGGAGTCACTTCGACCTTGCTCCAGGCTTTAGTTGGCCCAACAACAGTCTTTTTCTTCTTATCATCTGAAGCCTTCTTTGGATAAGATTCACCCTGCTTTTCCTTCCTTGTTCTTAGTCTCTTAGCCAGACCAGGCACTGCTCTTCCAATGACTTCATCATCGGATAAGTCATCAACATTAATCACATCAGTACTCTTTTCTCCTCCAGGAGTAGTCTCATCATCCCTAATAGGCGATGTTCTGACATCCCCTTCAACATGAGTATCTTCTGCTTCAGTATTACCTTCAACTTCCTTCTCAGCATCTTCGATTACGGAGACCGCCAATCTGTGAAGATTTGTATCAGTAGATTGCATGTCACTCTTTTCTCTTGTACCCTGATCAACAGCCATTTGTCTCAGGGGTCTAGATAAACCCTTAATAGGAAGTCCTTTCTCAAAAATTTTGTCCACGATCTGCCCTATGCACTTATCAACATCTACCCTTTCCTCAGTAGTTTGTGGATGCAGGTTAGTAGTTCTAGGTTTGTCACCAAATAACATGCTAGTAACAACTTTCATTGTTTTAGGATTCTTAAAAATAGTAGCAGGTCTCTTGGGAGTTAGTTTAGTGGGTCTCGTAGTACCTGATTCAGGAAGAATGGTTGAGAGGGGCTCAATGTCCATAGGATCGAATGTTGAACCTTCGTCAGTGGAAACCCTAGCTGTTCCTTTTGTGGAACTCTGACACTCAGATTTCTTGGATGGAGACGCCATGACTCTTTTCAGTGAGGGTTGATTCTTGAAGACGAAGAAGTTAATTCGTTGCAAGAACAGGGCTTTGAAGAAGCGTGATGTTGCAACGCTGGGAAAGGGGGGTCTGAGGCAAGGAGCTTGATTTGGAGTGTCAATGACTTTTTCCCTCCATAAATAATTTCCTTTTAAACAATTCACATCAGGACTTACTAACTCTGAGTGACCTTTCAGCCTCCTGATGTAATAGTCTGATGTTATAACATCAACTTGAACATCATTAGTTGAATTTCCTTCAAGAGAAATCCACTGATAGCAGTTATCCTTGGTTCTGGTACCCTTCATAACAATCTGATTATGCCCATCAGAAACCACATACCCATGCTTAGTGTAGTTTACCTTGTACCCTTCATCACACAACTGGCTTATGCTGATCAAATTTGCATTTAAACCACTGACAAACAGAACATTATCAAGTTCAGGTCTACCATCACCTTGCACCTTCCCAACCCCTGCAACAACACCTATTTCTCCATTGCCAAATATAACCTCATGAGAGGGACAATGACTGACTTCAGCAAACATGGATCTACATCCAGACATGTGTTTGGAACACCCACTATCAAAATACCATGTTCCTTCTTTAAACTCTCTATCAGCCATGTGAACCAATAAGCACTTCACCTTCTCCTTAGGTACCCATTGTTTAACAACTTTGGGCCTGTACTCTCTCCATCTGTTTTGAGGTTGAGGATATCCATGCAGCTTGTAGTAAGAGTACTGCATATGTCCAAACCTTCCACAATAATAGCATCTCACCCTTTCATCTCTGAATATTCTGCCATGATGAGATTGCTTAGGCTGCCAACCATAATGTGGTCTCCTCCTACCATAATTGGCCTACATTCTATTATGTTGGTATCTTCTCCCATAAGAAGGCTGAGAATGCAGTTTCCTAGATTGTCTCCCATGATGGTGTGGCTTTCTTCTTCCATAAAAATGAGGAACATCATTGGTGTATCCATATCCATAACCATACCAGTTGTCCTGATGTTGAGACACCTGATGAGACATGTGCTGTTTGAACTGAGCAGCTTGCATGCTCTTGTGATATTGGGGAGGCATGTACTGACTAGCTCCTTGAGGCTGCATTTTCCTCTGTTGGGGACCATCCTTTTTCTCAACATTCTGAGGCTGAACATCCTTCTTAGGGGTAGTATCTTGTCTCTTTGCTTGAGACACCGGTTGGGACACCTCCTCCTTTGCTCCTGAGGTGCTTCCCACATATCCTATACCAGACTTATCACCTGCAACCTTTTCTGTCTGAAGGATCTTGTCAAGTGTGTCTGTACCACAGCTCAGCAGCCTAAGAGACTTGGTCATTTGATCAAGGTGAGCTTTAACCAGTACAACTTCATTTTCCAGATCAGCTTTTTCATTCTCAAGCTGAGCAATCTGTTGCTTGTGGCACTTGTTTTCTTGACAAATCTCAGCACTTTTTAGACACAACTCTTGATAGGTGGAAGCTAACTCCTCATAGGTTACTTCTCCATCACTAGAATCATCATCAGAAACAATAGCTCCTGTTAAAGCTCTCACATGCTTCGCTGACTCACTTTCACTTTCACTATCTGAGTCAGACCAGGAAACTGTCATGCCCTTCTTCTGCTTTTTCAAGAAGGTGGGACATTTTTCTTGACATGTCCATACCCTTCACACTCAAAGCACTAAACTCCTTTATCTTGGGTAGTTTTCTCTTCATCCTTCTTGCTGGTGTCAGAGGTCATGTTCTTGACATTAGGCCTGGAGTTATTGTTCATTCTCTTGAATACTTTGGTGAACTGTCTTCCCAACATAACTATGGCCTGAGATAGATCCTCCTGGGATTCAGAACTCTTCCCTTTCTCTTCTTCACCATTTGACACCAGGGCTATACTCTTTGGCTTCTTTTCTGGTTCTTCCTCATTCAGCCCAAGCTCAAAAGTTTGAAGAGATCCAATGAGCTCATCAAATCTCATTTTGCTAATGTCTTGTGATTCTTCAATGGCAGTAACCTTCATCTTATACTTATTAGGTAGGGACCTAAGGATCTTCCTCACAAGCTTTTCATCTGACATCTTCTCACCAAGAGCACTGGATGCATTAGCCAGCTCCAGAACATTCATGTGGAAGTCATGAATAGTCTCATCATCCTTCATCTTCAGGCTTTCAAATTTTGATGTTAAAATCTGAAGTCTCGACATCTTAACTCTAGATGTTCCTTCATGTGTAGCCTGCAAGATATCCCACGCTTCCTTAGCAACTTCACAGGTATTGATTAACCTGAAGATATTCTTATCCACTCCATTGAAGATTGCATTCAGAGCTTTGGAATTTCCAAGGGCAAGCTCATCTTCCTCCTTGGTCCACTCTTCTTCAGGCTTTGGCTTAGAGGTGCCTTCTTTATCTTTGCCAGCATCATCCTTCTCACACATGACAGGAGCTTTCCATTCTTTAATAACAGCCTTCCAAGCCCTACTGTCCAAGGATTTTAAGAAAGTGGTCATCCTTGGCTTCCAATAGTCATAATTGGATCCATCCAAAATAGGGGGCCTGTTGACGAAACCTCCAACTTCTTTGTCCATCTTTACACCAGAAAGTAACTTCCCTAGATCTCACCCAGAGACAGACAGGATGCCTGCTCTGATACCAATTGAAATTCTGGTATCAGGCGTGTGATGTTAAGGTGTGATGTCACAACAACACACTCTGCACAATGGACAGCAATAACAGTAAAATAACACCAAGAATTATTGACCCAGTTCGGTTACAACCAACCTACTCTGGGGGCTACCAAGCCAGGGATGGAATTCACTACTTGTAGATATAATTTACAGACTCAACAACCCGTTGACAATCTCCTAAACTTATACTCTACTAATGACTTCCTACCTAAGAAACCACTTAGGTATGAGAACACCACTCAATCCCTTACAAACTCTCAAAGAAACCACTTTGAGTAACCTTGATCTTACTTCACAGCTTTGATCAAGCAACCACTCTCTATTGCTTCACAGCTTCTAGAGAGGACAGAAACTCAACACCTATTCAAACCCTAGAATAGTGTAAATACAAGCACTCTAAACAAACTCTAGACACTAAGCCTCCAGCTCCTGATCTTCTGAATGTTTTCTGTACCTTTTTCCTTTGGTCTTGTGCGTTTTATATAGCTCCTTGAATTGGTCTTGGACTTGCTACAATATCTCCCAGATTTGTTATTTAAAACTGAATATTTAAAACAAATTTTCTCCTAAAATATCTTTAAATCTTCAACCTTTTAAATCTCCTACAAATCTGCACCAGATCTCCTATGCAGCAGCAAATATCTATCCCAAGATATTCGCATCCAATGAGACAGCTTGCTCTCCACAATTCCAGCTAATACGTAACCCTAACAACATCACAGCCTGCTGTTGTTAATTCTGCAGATCTGATGTTACAACATCTCCATGTGACATCAGACATCCAACTTCAGCTATTAATTACTTAACACAACCTAGTGTTAAGACTTCAATGTTGCAACATCAGCACCTTGACATCAACATTGAACATACCTTGTTTTACCAAAATTCCAGCCAATCCAAGAACTAACAGAAGGCATCGGATCGTATGTTTCAACGGGGCTTAAAACAAGCAATCTGCATGACGTGATGATTTGTTTTTAGAAGAGATAGGGAGAAATACAAGAGTGTGTGCAGTGTTTTTTTTTTGAAAAACTGCTTGTTTTTATTATTGAGTTGTTTTTTAGGATTACCATTTTCTGGAAAATGAAAAGAGAAAACAACAATTAATGCGGAAATTACAGAACGACGTTTATTTTATTTATGAACAAGTCGATTCTTGAAACTATAGCCCTATAAAACAAAACTCAATCGCTTTGGGCAAAGCAAAGAGGGATATTTACAGAAAGTGAGCCCTATCAAAACATTCGTTTCACCTGGGCGGGGTGAAAGGTTAAAGACGACAATTACTTTGACTTATGAACAATCTTCAGAACATCGACAGCAACCCATCAGTCGCGAACTCCTCGGTGAATCACAAAGTCTGGTACCTTCCTTGATTTGTCTTCAGAAATAACGCTGATTTCTGATGGAACAGGATCATTGGAATCTGTCTCCCAGGCAGAGTTGTCGTAGGAGGATTCCTCAGTTGTATTTTGCATAGGATTCGTGCTCTCAGGTAAATCTCCCCATCCAGTTGGCTGGATGTCTTCGAGCCTGATACGAGTGCTCTCAGGAGCAGTGTACTTGACCATATAGTCGTATTTTCCACTTTGTTATCCTAAGGTGTCCCACACCTCTTTGGAACTGGAGGAGTCATCTCTCTCGATGACGTTGACCTCTGGAAAAGCATAGTTAATGAATTCTAGTCCGACAAGCTTTGGCAATTCATCCTCGTACGGGATATTTTCTCAATGACCCGAGTGTTGATCCCATGATATGGTGAGGACGCAGGTATTCTGTTCAATGATGCTCAGCTGACTTTCATTGTTCGGCAGATCTTCTTGCCCTGAGTTTCCTGGGTACGGCTACCAGATAGGCAGACCATCCATTGGGCCATAATAGTCGTGGTCAAAGTTGTATTTCATGAGAGTGTCCTCCTCTAATGAGTTTGGCGGAGCACGGAATCCTTTCGGATCACTATCTCAATATATCATTTCGACGTCTGACCTCAGTATAAATCTCAAACTCTGCGCGGGATAGAAAAATGGCGTAGGTACCTCTTCCTGAGAGATATAACCGTCCTCGTTAAAATAGGACTTCCATTCCTCATCTGTATCGGAGAAATCTCCCTCGTTGATGGTATGGACTACTTGAGATATTGGGTGAAGGAAACCTCCATTGTGGAAAAAGTCCTGAATGGGATGAAGACTTTCATCGTTAGTAGCTGTCTGGGTGCAGGTTGAGGAAAAACCAAGACCTTTCTTTGTTTTATTATCAGTAGGAATGACAAGTTGTCCCCATCCTTTTGTATTGTTATTTTTTATCACTTCGAGAGCATCTCTGTACGAGGAAATCGATGTTTCTTTGTCTGACTGATTCTTGTTGCTCATCGAAAGTGCTTGGAACTAAGTTCCAACAACCTCCTCCGGCTCTACACAAGTAGATAATGACAAGTTACTCACGAGCAACGCTTGTTCTCCACAGACCTTGACGAGTTGATCGTTCTTGACGAACTTCAGTTTCTGGTGCAGTGTCGAAGTGACTGCCCCAGCCTGGTGTATCCAAGTCCTTCCTAATAAGCAACTATATGTTGCCCGGATGTCCATGACCTGGAAAGTGAGTTGGAAAGTGTGAGGACCAATAGTTATGGGAAGGTCGACTTCGCCGATAACTGCTTTTCGAGATCCGTCAAATGCTTTGACGATGACCTCACTGCCCCTCATCGGGGATCCTTTGAATGATAGTCGCATTAAAGTGGACTTTGGCACAACGTTGATGGTCGATCCTGTGTCTACCAGTACGCTGGCTAAAGCATCGTCCTGGCAGTTAACTGTGATATTGAGCGCCACGTTGTGGCGTTTGCCCTCCTCTGGCAAATCCTCATCACTGAACCCTAAGTTATTGTAGGAAGTGATGTTAGAGATGATGCTATCAAACTGTCGTATTGACACATCCTGTTCCACAAAGGCATGCTCTAAGACTTTCTGTAGAGCTTCTCTGTGGGCTTCGGAATTGAGTAAAAGTGATAGTACCGAGATCTTTGAAGGAGTTTGTAACAGTTGATCAACAATGTTGTATTCGCTCCTATGGATGAGCTTCAACATCTCATCGTCGTTTTTTGAAAGGTCGGGATTACTGGATTGACCGACTGGTGGATCAGGTACTTCGGTCCGAAGTTCCTTTTCTCTGTTAAGTTCTCCAACTCCTCGGTTGAAGATTTGACCGCTCTGTGTTACTCGATTGATGTCTGCAATATTCACGACGGAGGGTAATGAAATTTCCTTTCCATTCTCAATTATTGTTGCACCGTATTTGTAAGGGATTGCCTTAGCTGATTCATACTGTAATGGTCTTGGTAGATAGATAACTACAGGAGCCTTCTGATTTTTCTGACTGTCGTTAGTAACTTCAATCAGTTTTTGGGTAAGAACCTTTGATTCATCCAGTAGAGGAATGATGGCACAAACATCCTTGTTCCTCTCAGGATCAGAGATTATAACCACATCTTTGATTTGATCAGCGAAGTAGTCGGGCGTCCAGTTGTTAGATCCCGAAACTGAATATTGTTGAATCTCTTTGCGGTCCAACTGACCTTGAAGGGCTGCTCGCACGAGGTAACATCCTTGGATATTTTCCGAGCAGACTCTACAGTGCTCATAGTTATGTGGTGGCACCTTGTCACGTCCGCTTTGAATACAATGTAACCTTACTAGGTCAGTTTCCATAGATCAGACATCCTGACTTTGATGCCTAGTAGGGTTCCCATTAAGCACACTGATTTTTTTGCGTGTCTTCATCCTCATAGATCGGAAGCCACCAATGATTTAAAAAATGTTGTAAAGTTCTTTGAACTAGAGTGCACCATTGGTTACTCCCACTGCATATTGTACAGCTCAGATAATCGTGAGAAGTGAGAAAACCGAGTTGGACTTGCTTGGCGTGTAACTCCACCAAGCTGGTATTCATCAGACGAATATCAAAGATTTGAATCATGTTGATCTGATAACGATTTCTATCATGGTAGTCCTGGATCAATCCAAGATCCATCTGACGCTGGAGGGCCTCTTGTACAAAAGAGCATCCCTGATTGTTTACCGAGCAAATCAGACAGGAATCATAATCGTGTCGTGGCAGATCATGATACTGGCCTTGCCTTGAGTGCATTGCCACTAGGTTGATATTCATCGCATGGATGTCGTGGTTCTGAATGATGTTGGAATTCGTACAAGTCATGTTGACCCCACGAATTTGGTGCTCTTGGATCCATCCGAGATCCAATTGTTCCTGTAGAGCTTATCGCACCACAGAACATCCTTGATTGTCCTTAGAGCAGATATCACACTGGTGATAGTTATGAGGTGGTATATGCCCATACCCACTATGTCTGCGATGCATCTTGACCAGATTGGTCCTCAATAAGAGTACATCATGAATTTGATAGCTGCCGTTAGACTCTCCCTCTATCAAATTGACTGCAGCTTTCTCGTGTTGAGGCAACAGGTTCGTGAGAATATTTGGATTCGTATCTTTGAAAGATAAGACCCTGCTCCTAACAAGATTTTGTACGTCAGATTTGAAACTGAGACAGTTTTCTATGTTATGCCCTGGTCCTCCTTGGTGGGAAAGGCAAATCTGATCCGCTTTGAACCAAAAAGGCAGATTTTCCGGTACTGTAAGAGGAGACTTAGTTTAGACATGCCCCTTGGTCAGTAAAAGTGGAAACAGTTCTGCGTACAACATGGGTATAGGGTCGAACCCTGGTGGTCGGGTTGTACGGTTGTTGTTGTACGGAGGACGAGCCTGCTGAAGAGGCTGTTGATTAGGTTGGCTCTGCGCAACTTGAGATTGATACGTAGGAACAGGCGTAGGGTTAGTAGCAGGATTTATAGCTTCTACTGGTTGGTAACATCGCCTTTGCTTTTCGAGAGAGATATTCCCAATATCCTTCTCTTTTTTCTTAGGGAGAGCACTACCGTATCTTTTCGTATTACTTGATGATCCAGCGTCTTTAACTAAATGTCCTTCTCGGACCGATTCCTCAAGACAAACTCCCATGCCTACCATTTCGGTGAAGTCACTGGGCGCACTGGTAACCATTCTGTCGTAGTAAAATGAGCTCAAGGTTTTCAAGAAGATCTTTGTCATCTCTTTTTCCTCAAGAGGTGGACAAATCTGAGCGACGATTTCACGCCATCTCTGAGCGTACTCCTTAAGGGTTTCCTTCTCCTTTTGTGACATCGATATGAGTTGATATCTGTCTGGTGCCATGTCCAAATTGTACTTATACTGCTGAACGAAGGCAGCACCAAGATCTCTGAACGTAGCGATCTTAGTGCAGTTTAAACCCATGTACCATTTTAATGCAGCACCAGTTAAACTATCCCAAAAGTAGTGAATCAGTAGCTCCTGGTTCTTTGTCTGAGCTGACATTCGCCGAGCATACATCACTAAGTGACTTTGAGGGCAAGAGTTACCCTTGTACTTTTCAAAATCCGGCACCTGGAACTTTTGCGGAACTTTCACATTGGGGACCAAACAAAGGTCTGCGGCGTCCTTTCCAATTAAGTCCTGACCGTGAATGGCTTGCAGTTCCTTCTACATTTCCAGGAACTGTTCCTGGAATTCATTCATTTTTTTGACCATACTTTCGTTCCCACCAGAGGGTATCTGTGGAATCTGTCCTTCCAGGACAGTGTGTACCACGGGCGGTGGTATAGTCATTATGGCAGAGACTGTTGGCGCCTCCCGAAGTTTGTCACCTTCAGGAGTTTTTGTCATGTCCCTGACATCTTCTCTTTCCCGAAGTTTGTAACCTTCAGGCCCAGCGGTTCCTGCTACAGTTTCCGGATCTTCCATGATCGGCGGAATATATCCTTCCGGGATATAGTTGAGCGGCATGCCCCAGGGACGATCTTTTGGCATCTTATGCCTAGGACCAGACTTTTCCACTATGGACGTCGATGTGATCTCTGAGATCACAGTTCTTTGTTGTTGTATCTGAGCTTCTGCTAGAGCTTGCATGTCGTTATAAAGTTTTCTCAGATCTTCTTTCAGAGTGTCGATCTCTTCTCTCAACTCTCTGTTCTCTTCCTCGAGATCATCCATCTTTTTTTCTGACGATTGGCCAGAGTATTGTACGAATGAGACAGTTTGACTCTAGAATCAAGACGTAAACGTGAGATTCGTAGGAAGAATGCGTGATGCGAGAGTGATGAATGATATGCAATGATTATATATGTTTTTGTTTATTCAAAGTAAACTTTGACAATTAGATTGCAAATATCAAACAGTGGGGAAACCCCATTTTATTGAATTCAAAGGATTGCGGAAATGGTTACAGTAATTTACAAAGTGATGTAAAAGGAAAACTAAGCTAATGGATCCTGAGTCCTCTCTGAAGAGAGCTCAGGTGCTGGTTCTGGTGCTTTCCTTTTCTTTGACCGGGGCTCTTGAGCCGTTGTCAGGTTGTCATTCCTTTGCCAAGTGAAAGGAGCGAGCAAATTCCTTTGGTCATCCTGATTCTCTACAACATGTTGCTCTAAAATTTCAATCAGAGCATCTTTATCTTTCAGTAGCTGCTGTATTTTCTTACACTCGACATTGAGAATGCGGTACTTGTTCCTCCAAGACCTCTTCTCCTGCTGAACTTTGCTGAGAGTAACCTGCAGTTCTTCCGTCTCAGACATGTAATAAAGGGCAGAGTCCCTTAACGGAAGAACTTCCTGACGAGGATAAGGCATCCTCAGCTTGAGAGCTCTAGTTTGTACCTAGTGGAGATAGGGCTCCACCGAGACACAATCTGGCTTTCCTAGAGACTCTCGTCCTTTCCTGTGAACATGTTTCCAGGCGTGCACTATTTTCGTCTTTAGTGCCCTGTCATTTTCTCCTTCCTTGAAGAAAAGACCTTCCAAATGAGCATTGCGTGGGACATGCCTCATTGGGTATCCAAATTGACGAAAAACCAACACCGAATGATAATTGATTCCTCCCTTAGTTCCTATAAGGGGTACATTTGGGAAATTTCCACAACGGTCAATGATTCTGATCCCATCATAGATTCGATTGTACCAATCGATGTCAGAGTTGGTAAGAGACATGATTCTCTGCGACCAACGTAAAGTATTCTTTTGATCCCAAAATGCAGCAGACTTTGGCAAATGGGAAGTGAACCATTTGTACAGTAGGGGTACACAACACGTGATCATTCCTCAGCTGTATAAATTCCTTAAATGTACCGAATGATACGCATCTGCAAGTAAGGTCGGTACAGGGTTTCCGATCAGGAAAATCTTAATGGCGTTGACATCTGCAAAGTTATCGATGTTGGGAAACAAAAATAACCCGTAGGTAAGCAAAATAAATATGCTCTCGAAAGCGGCCACATTCCCTATACTAGCAAAGTATAGAGCTTTCTTTGTCAAAAACTGGGCTGGCAAACCCTGGATGCCACTCTTAGTGGTTGTGTGAGTCCTGATCTCTGACTCATCCAAGTTAATTTCTCTTGCAATGGTCTGATCCTTTGGAATTTCTTCCAGTCCAAAAAAGGGAGCGTGATCAGTAATGTGTATATCAGTCAGGTGAGAATACTCCTCCAGTGTTGGTGATAGTTGATAATCCGGGAATGTGAAACAGTGATAGACCGGATCGTAGAACTGGATTAGTGTGGACAGGATCCATTCGATTACATGGACCCTTAATAGAGACAGGAGTCCTCCATACTTGGCTCTGAAAGCCTCGTGGTTGGTGATCATTCTCGCCAAACCTCTCAAATCCTCTAACTTTGGAACCTTGAAGGTGTACTTATGAGTTTTCCTTCTACCGAAATCCATTAGCGTAATCTCATTTCTCTGACATTTGCAATCATTGTCTTAGTTTAATTTGAAAAAAGAGAGACTAGAAGATAAGATTTTTCTTTGTTTTAATGTTTTTTAGATGAATGTATGAATGCAGCACACAAAAACATAGAAAAAACATGGGGTCAAAGGGTCGGTGTCATGAAGTCAAGGCTCTACCCCCCCCCCCCCCCCCAAAGGTTTATACTGATGATTTTTTGTACCTGTCCGCAAAATCATTGACCCCTCTTGGGATGACAACAACAAGCGGATCGCCA
This sequence comes from Lathyrus tuberosus, assembly GCA_022829125.1. Lineage (NCBI taxonomy): Eukaryota > Viridiplantae > Streptophyta > Magnoliopsida > Fabales > Fabaceae > Lathyrus > Lathyrus tuberosus. The sequence goes on along the minus strand of JALAZF010000024.1, from coordinate 12,975,329 downwards.
GCGAGCTGATGCATCCTAGAGTGATCTCAGATGAGGGTAGTATCGCGTGACAACTATTTCCGATAGCTTCCGCACTACAAAATGGTTGCAGCCTACTAAAAACCTCAGCTTCTTAGATAACCCAGTCGACCACACTACTTGTAACAACCGAAGTCGTATAGGCAATGTATCTGCAAAGGGAGTCTCCACTGAGTTTGATTGTCGATCGGGGACTCTTAACTGGGATTACTCCCCACAAGATTACCCGCATTGCCATCACATATCTTAGGTGTATACTCAATCTTTCCACATGCGGCATCACACGCATTCCCGTTAGAAGAAAAATAAACACAGATATCAATTAGGAAAAGCAGTATATATATTTGTCTTACTCATCCTAGACCTCTAGTCTTATGATCCTATACAGACAATGACCCCCCAGCAGAGTGTCATTTCGGTGAAAACAGGGTTTTCTTCCAAAGAGATGGGAAGAGAACAAGTACCTCTCAAATTCCCCACCAGAGTCGTCATTTTTTTGTGTCGCGAATTTTTGTGTGGTTGCGAAGTACTATCGCTTTGGGGTACTACAGTTCGATTCATTTTTTATCCTATTGAAGCTGATTAAGGAAGGGAAATAGATGTCTCCAATTAACCCTGCTTGCATACTGAGTTTAAACAGATGACTGTTGGTTTACAGATGCTATCAAGAATGTGGGTCTCTCTTAGGTTATTTTGCTACAAACACAGTGTCTGGACTATAGGTGAGGTTTTTGGTAGGATGCTAGGACTTGGTGCTTTTTGGGTTGATATATGGGGATACCAGATTTGGGTTTTTTATTAGTATGCTCGCTAAGATTTTTTTCAATCTTATGCCTACGTATTCCCGTTTAACGAAACAGGGAAATCAGAGTGACCTTAGTTCCTCCTATTCTTTGGGAGAAAAAAGTGTTTTGGTGTCTTGTTCAAAGCCCAAGACGTGAAGCTAAATGGTTTGTTTGTATCTTTTTCAAAGCCCAAGATGTGAAGCTAAAGGGCTAGAGAGAGTTTGTCATCTCTAAAGAGGAGTTGTTGATGTTTGTATGTTGTGAGCAAGGCACAAGTTTGATGTTGAAAGGTTAATTGACACACCCGAGGTTTTCCTTATACAAAGCCTAAGAGGAGGCGATTGACCCAATAAGAGGGTGCTAACAAGTGGCTGACTCAACAAGAGAGTGCTCTTATGTGTCTTGTACGAAGCCCAACACGGAGGCTAAAAGGTTTTGACTCAACAAGAGAGTTTTTTATCTGTCTTATATGAAGCCTAAGACGGAGGCTAAAAAGGTTTGACCCAATAAGAGGGTCTTTTATACTCAACAAGAGAGTGATTTGATGTCTCGTACGAAGCCCGAGATAGACGCTAAAAGGGTGATTGACTCAACAAGAGAGTCTTTTATGCTCAACAAGAGAGTGTTTTAGTATCTCGTACAAAGCCCGAGATGGAGGCTAAAAGGATGTTGACTCAACAAGAGAGTCTTTTTATACTCAACAAGAGAGTCTTTTAGTATCTCGTACGAAGCCCGAAATGGAGGTTAAAAGAGAAGTAACTCAATAAGAGAGTCTTTTATACTCAACAAGAGAGTGATTTAGTATCTCGTACGAAGCCCGAGATGGAGGCTAAAAGGGAAGTGACTCAACAAGAGAGTATTTTTATACTCAACAAGAAAGTCTTTTAGTATCTCGTACGAAGCCCGAGATGGAGGCTAAAAGAGAAGTGACTCAACAAGAGAGTCTTTTATACTCAACAAGAGAGTCTGAAAAGGTTAGCTCCGCTAGGGGAGAATCATTGTACAAAGCCCAAGAGGAGGCTAAAAGTGCTGGTAACTGTTTCAGTTTAGTGACAGGTCTAGTATGTTGGATAAAAGAGAAAATCAGTTCTTATGAAGGAAAGATTAACGGTATTGTTGTGCTTTGGTATTGATCAGAGGATCAGGGTTATTTCCTGTTCTTTAAGGAAATGGAAAATCCAAAGGGTACTGAGACCGTCCAAGTCTACTGGTGTTTTGAGAAATCGATTCTCAGATAGTGAGTAATCTTTGTATGGTGCCCAAGAGAAGGCTGGTATGTTAAGGGATGAAGTCAACCCATTAACTTGTCTGACACTTGACTCAGAAAGACAGCTCTAGTAAATTGATGACTAGGTTCTGTTCCTATACCTGTAGAGGTCTCTAGGTCCTTGTACTAAGCCCAAGAGAAGGCATGAGAGCTTTTAAGAAGCCAATGGGTCCTTGTACAACGCCCAAGAGGAGGCGGGGATGCTTTTAAGAATCCTGTGGGTCCCCAAACCCAGAGAAGTTCAAGACATGCTATTCACCGAGAATAGATCACGCCAGGAAATTTCGAGAATTTGGAAGAAACTCAAGAGATGCTATTCACAGAGAATAGATCAACTCTGGGGAGTAGAGTTTCTTTGACAATTTCTAAGAGTGACAGTCTGAGAAAGGGTTCACCGAGAATGCTTCCTTTCACGTCTCCATATTGTTTAACCCCAAGAGGAGGGAAGACTGTGCCTGGTAATCCTATGGGTATCTAGTTTTGTTTGTATTTAAGAGTGATCAACAGGGCTTTACCTAGTGCTAGACATAGTTGCCGGGGAAAACTCTAAATAACTATACTAGTATTACACAGTTGATATCTGACAAGTATATAAAAGTTTGTGAAAGAAGACTTACAGTGAGCAGCCCCACAATACAGTTATATATATATATATATATATATATATATATATATATATGAAAGCGGATAAAGAAAGCGGGTAAATAATTACTCGGTTGTAGAGCTTCCGTGCTATTTTGTTAGTTGTTAAACAAAGAAAACTTTGATAACAATATTATATTCAAAATCAAAGGAGAAAGTGCTTTAAAAAGATTGTTGGGGCTTACAGCTCAAGGAGAGGCCCAAGGTTTATACGATGATTGCACCGTTGTTTTGAATTTGTACAGGGACTTATACAAGTGACTGAGGCCCAAAAAAGGTTTTATGTACAAAGGGATGGGTATTACACTCTCTCAAGAGGCCCAAAGGTGATTTAAAGGAAAGGAATGAGGCTTATAACACGAGGGTAGGCCCAAAGGGTTTTGTTTGAAAAATGACGATCGCGCCGAGATTTCTTTAACGTACTGGGTCTTATACAATGTATTGAGGCCCAAAAAGGTTTTATCTGCAAGGGATGGGTCTTACACTCTAATAGAGGCCCAAAGGCTTATTTTTGTACAAGTGGTGGGGCTTACAGCTCAAGGAGAGGCCCAAGGATGTTTTAAAGAAAGGAAATGGGGCTTATAACACGAGGGTAGGCCCAAAAGTTTTCCGTTTTGAAATGGCAATCGCGCCGAGATTTGAAAACGCAGTGGGTCTTATACAATGACTGAGGCCCAAAAAATTTTGGTTTCAAAAAGGGGTTGGGTCTTACACTCTAATAGAGGCCCAAAATTGTTTTTGCACAAGTGATGGGGCTTACAACTCAGGAAGAGCCCCAAGGATTTTTTAAAGAAAGGAAATTGGGCTTATAACACGAGGGTAGGCCCAAAAGTTTTTCGTTTTGAAATGACGATCGCACAGAGATTTTTGAAAATGCAGTGGGTCTCATACAATGACTGAAGCCCAAAAAATTTTGGTTTCAAAAAGGGGTTGGGTCTTACACTCTAATAGAGGCCCAAAATTGTTTTTGTACAAGTGACAGGGCTTACAACTCAGGGAGAGGCCCAAATGATTTTAAATTGGCGATCGCGCCAAGATTTTTTTATTGTGTCAGGACTTATAAAATATCTGAGGCCCAAAAATGGTTTATGTACAAAAAGGGATAGGACTTACACTCTATTAGAGGCCCAAAAATGGTTTATGTACAAAAAGGGATGAGACTTGCACTCTATTAGAGGCCCAAAATTGTTTTTAAATGATTTGTGAGGGTGAAAAAATCAAAGAAACCCTAATTTTGTTTTCCTTTAAAAGTAAATATTTAAAGAAAATCAATAAAAATGATAAAAATACCAAATAAGTTTGAATAAACCACTTGTGATTTTTGTTTAAGGTTTGAAAAATGAGGTTTTAATCACAAGATGAATTAAAACTCATTTGGTTTTGATTTTCAAGGTAAATATTCACTTTTAAATGTTTAAAAACAATTAAAAATGAATTTATTCACAAAAATACTAATTATAATAAATAAATAATATAAACTTGATTTTTTGTGGCATAAAATATTTCAACATTTTTTTGATTTTTTGAAAAAAGAACCAATCAAAATTAATTAAAATTGAGGGAGTTATTAATTTTTCAAATAATTAAAAATAATAAGAAAAATAATAAAATATGAAAAAACATGAAAAAGTGGTAAAAACGAGAATCTGGGGCGAGGGGGATTCGAACCCCAGACCTCTTGTGTATAGGGTGCGCGCCTTACCACTAGGGTGGTGATACATCTGTTGATTGAAACACAACCACAAATATACAAGGCTTGGCTTGTTTTTGGCCTGGCCCAAGGCAAGGCAAGGCAAGATTTTGGTCAGAAACGTGAAGGCCATAAATTTCTCATTTCTCCATGGATTGGGACAAAATTTAGGTCTATCCTGCCTAGAATTTCACAAGGAATCCAATGGTGGTGGTTTTTTTTCAGATCATGCTCCTATTGGAAAACCCGATAGTGCTTTTGAAATAGGCCATGATTTGCATTTTATGTGCTACCTCTTGGTACAGGTGCGAATTACATGATAAATTGGTGCAAACACAACACTTATAACATGTATAAGAGATGCATGATCAGTGGACATCAAAGGAAAGCATGATTCAAATAATTCAAGTTGTGATGCTTACCTCTTTTTGGAGCTTTTGTGCAATCTGCCAAGTACCTTGTTCCAAAAATAATTTGATGCTTTGGACACTCTAAAATGATCTCTTAGAAGCTTTTAGAATGGTTGGAATCAGCTGGAAACCTCAGGAATAAGTTTGACCTCTTTCTTGCAAAAGGGGCAAAAGTGGCCAAAATAGCAACTCCCTCAAATGGTGTTCCAGATGTGTGGAACCATTTGGGACAGTTCAAGGATGATATTTGGAGTGTGTTTGAGGTTTTATCTGGTTTGGAAAGTGAGTGAATCAAGACATGGCTTGAAAAATGCACAAAAGTCCAATTTTGAGGTTTTGAGATGTGACTTTGTGATTTTGGTGTTACAGGTCACTTATGAGTGTTTGGATCACCTCTATATGATGTTTATGAGGTGTGTGTGTGATTGGTTTGATTGGAATTTCTCTCAAACTCAAAACCCGATAATGACTTGCTTTGGAAGGCAAATTTGGAAGTGAGAAGGTGATTTTGAGGAAAGCATCTGTTTGATGGCTTTGGTGTACTCAAACTGATAAAAAATGAGCTCTATTTATAGTAGAGCAAGTTTGTTTTGGGAACAATAGTGATTGGAAACTGCAGCAGAGGTTTGTGAAGGCAGATTCTGACTTAGTGAAAATTTCACTAAGTTTTGGAAAAAAGTGACATTTTCACTTTTTGTGATTTTGATCATTCCATAACTTAAAATCCATGAGGAATTGGAATGAGTTATGTTTGAAGCTTTTGCAGAGTGCCATGAGAGCTACAAATTCAACTTTGAATGGGGAAAAATGGCCTTGTGGTTTAGGAGTTATGACCTTCCAAAGTTGGTACCCTAGCCACTTTGTTCCCTAACTTAGAAAATTTTCTAAGTTTTTATGGTTACCCCTTTTACAAGTTATCCTACTTTTCTTGATTTTTCTTGATGAATGATGATTTCAATCACACATTAATATCATTTTAGGGTTAAATAACCATAATTGAGAAAAATCTCAAAAAGTCAAAGTTGACTTTTGTGCACAGTTGACTTTTTGTCAGATGAATTCCAAACTGTGCGATTCTCTATGAAATCAAGTCCTTGACCTAAATCAAACTTGATGGATTGATTTCATAGGTGTTATAGGGTGTATTGAATCATGTCCCAAGGTTTGGGAGCATGCCTGGGTCAAAAGTCAAAGGTACAGTTGACTTTTTCTGCGAAACCCTAACTGTGGTTCTGATGAACTTGAAACTTGTGCACCAAGCTTCTTGGATTAATCCGTTGTTGCAAATGGATCAATGTGGTTTATTAGAGACCCTCCAATCATGTCTTGAGGTCTTGTCTCGTGTTTTGTCCCAAAAGTCAACTTAGGGGTGAATTAGGTCAAGAAACCCTAATTCCTGATTTTTAGTGAATGCATCCCCTAAGGCCAAATTGACTTGATGATTGGGTCCATGAGGTCACTTGGAGCATCTTAAGTTGTGCATTGAAGAAATGGCTCATGACTAGAGGAAAATTTCCATCTGGAGGCCTTGGTCGACCAAAACCCTAATTTGGTGACACTGGCGATCTCGAGGCTTAATCCACCTAGAAGGGAGCAGCCTTGTGCTTAATCCTTGAAGTGGGAGTCTTCTTGATCCTTTGTGGATGTTTGAGAGGTTAGACAAGTTGAAGATCATGTCATTCCTTGATTGATCATTTGTCTAAGAGCTCTGAGAGGGCTTGAAACCCTAAGTTTGATTGTAGTGAATGCTCACCCATCTTTGGGGAGACTGATGAGGTATGATGGTTTACCCATATTGGGATGATGATTTGCCCAATGATGGGAAATCTTAGTGGTCAAAATTTGGGGTATGACGAATATAATTACGTAAAACTGAACATATGAATTATTAAATTCCTAATTTTTAAACTGTACTTAATTTAACTAGGTAAGACTGAACATCTAAGTCATTGAAATTAGTACTCTTGAGTCGGATTTAGTCTATATTTATAAAAATATAATATTTTTTAAAAATGAAAAAATAGTTTTGACATTTGGTGAAAAAATTGATTAAAATATAATTTAAAAAAAAAAGATAAAAACAAAAATGCAAGCCATAAATTAATTAAATATTAATAAAAAAGATAAAATGTAGAACTACGAGGCACATGGTTTGAATGCATTCCCTCTTGGTTTCTAAACTTTATCCTGACCATTGTGTTAATGTATCCGTCAGTAACATTTATGATTAATACTATATATATTTGCATATAATTTTGATACGGTAAGACCTACATTGACCCACCATCTCCATTGTATCCAACTTCCCCTATTTTTCTGGGAAGAGTAACTTGTTATTAGCATTTGTTATGACAACTTAAATGAATTCGTCACACAACACCTTCCCATCTCCCTTATTTTTCTGCAAATGGTTGAAACTTCAATACTTTCTTTTTCTTATAAAACCCTTAGAAGTTAATGAAACAAAAACCATCTCTCACTGCTCTTTTCTTTGTATTGACATAGACACTACAAGAAAAGATAAAGATATGACTATTAATGGTGCTAGTAAGGAAACTTTACCTCAGACAAATCAAAGAGCTACGATAGATGAGGTAATCCTTATCTCTTGCTACCTTCTATTCATCAATTTTTGATTTTATTTTTTCAATTTTCATTTTCTAACCTATTATCACTTATGTTCTGGACTGGACCGGGATTTCCTACAATCAAACAGGCCCAATCCATACAGCTTGAAAAAGCCCAATAAAGTACTAGAGAATGACACATGACTACCATACGCAAACCCAAAAGCATGTCGGGCACCCTGAGAATCCGAGGACACATGAACATCCGAAGACAAAGGAAGGCATCACGCCCTGATAAGAACCTCCACGACATAGTAACATCTCCCCGCGAGAACACTCCCAATCCCCGCTGACTCACAGGTCCTCGACATACATGGATCGCCTCCATTAGGTCGAAGTTCAGACCGCGACCACCACATCTCCTCGACATCATATACTCTTCTCGGAGGAACCCTTCAACGGTCTTGTTCATACAAATACGTTTCATGTAACCGTCTAATAATGGCATTAAAGGGACAGTTACACTAGGGCGTTGACCACGAGCTGATCATTATTACTACACGTAAGCCCTAGCAATTACTTGGAACGGGTCACACGCTGGTCCCACCCGTTGCAAGTAACCGTTGGCCACGCGCTGGGGGTCTCCTATAAATACCCTTTCACTTGAGAGGGCTAGGGAAGTTAACTTCTTACTCTCACTCATACTCTCTGTATTTGTTGTGCACTCATTGACTTAAGCATCGGAGTGTCCTACAGGTACACCCCCTGCTGTCTCTCATCATCACTGAAGTAACGATTATTCCAGACACCATTGGCCACTTTCAAATAATCTGATCCAGGTACGATCAGTGGCGCCGACTGTGGGGATATCCTAAACTTCCCCGTTTTTCCTTTGCGACAAACCAAAGTTTCCTAATTCAACTACCAGCAATGGCCAACCCGTCCGCAAATTAAGTTATAGATAATGTCATTGCACAGCTCGGTGGTAACACCCATGGCGATAACAATGTTCTTCAGCCCGTCGTGGAGAATGATATCAGAGATGAAGTCACCGTTTCCCCGTCTTTCGACGAGGTAGAGTACGAGACTGCTCAACAAGATGCACAGGAAGCAATCCTCCAGCCCACATACCATCCCCTGGATCCACCACCAAATGCGGATCCGAGCACTGCTGCTTTGTTTGCGTTGGTCAATCAGACCAATCAAATGATCTTCAACCAAAACTTACGGATCGAGAAGCTAGAAAAGGGCCGTGGTCGATCTTCCCCATGAAAGCACCGACTACCACCTTACCCCGGACGTTCACTATCTCCGGTGGAATCTCGCAGTACCTCCCCGGTAAATAAAGGACGCAAGCCATGTTTGGAGCACAACCAGACCGAGCATCCACTGAAGCGCCATCGCTCCCCGCCACCAAAAGCGGCCACTCATCCCTTGAAGACTAAGAAGAGCAAGCCTTATGTCGAGGATCCGAGAGTCCGTCACCAAGAGAGCTCCCCGAGACGTCATTATGTTCGGGGCCATATTTCTCCTTCTGTATCCCCAGGAGATAGCGATGACGAAGACTACCGGACTCCCCTATCCAGACAAATAATGGAAGCCCCTATTCCTAAAGGCTTGGAGAGACCTCCATCCTTGGGGACGTACGATGGGACATCTGATCCAGACGACCACGTCGAGAGCTTCGAGGCTCTTCTCGACTTTAGAAACGTCTCCGGCGCTATCAAATGTCAGCTATTCCCTACGACTCTTCGAAAAGGGGCCATGGCTTGGTACAAAAACCTGGCACCTGAATCTATAGCGTCCTGGAAAGCTCTGAGGGAAATCTTTAGGAAGCATTTTATGGCTTCTCGAAGGCATCCAAAAACTATATCATCCTTGGAGGCCATCTTCCAAGATAAGAAAGAATCTCTCCGGAGCTACATAGAGAGATTCAACAAGGAAGCGGTCGAGGTCCACACGACCGACCATATTAAATTATATCTTATCATCAAAGGACTGCGGGTCGGTTCCAAGTTCGCGGAATCTGTCGGGTTACACCGTCTGGCAGCTTCGAAGGATTCCTCGAACGAGCTCAATCACATATCGAGTTCGAGGAAGCAGAAGCCGCCCAGATTGCCCTTGATTTAAGAAGCAGAGAAGGCCCCCGCGGCCGGAACCGGGAGGACTCCCCCACACCTAGACGAGGAGGGGATAAGAGAAGAGAAGATTCCCCTCCACCTAGACGAGGCGGGGAGAAGAAGAAAGAAAATCGGCATAAAGAGCCCCGGGAATCTCGAGAACCTGCCGGGCTTTTCAAAGATTACGCTCTGCTAAATGTGTCTCGTGCGCGCATTTACAGCGAATGTGCAAATTCGGAATTCGTAAAAGGGGGAATCCATTTCCCAAAGCCAACAGCTCCCAAACCAAACACTGACAAATCCAAGTATTGCCGGTTCCATCGTAGTCACGGGCATGTTACCGAGGATTGCATCCACCTTAAGGATGCAATCGAAACATTGATTAAAGAAGGCTACCTGAAAAAGTACGCCAAACAAGACGAAGTTCCTTGACCTTCCGGCCAAGAAGCTCTAAATATCGAGGAGTCAAACCATCCCAACACCGAAAAACTACAGGTCGCCTTAAGCATCACACGACCTGAAGACTTCGGTTTCCTTGGAAATATTAGCGACGCTGAAGCTGTTCGAAACATGTGGAAGAGCTTCCCGGCAGAAGAGCTCGTAAGTGTTCGCAGTACCTGGGAAAGTTTTCCCCAAGCCCTAGTCATATCAGGCGGAGATCCTGAACGAGTGACCGTCGGTTCAATAAAGAGAAAATTCGACGAACTAAGGATGTCCACTCCTCGAGACCCAACTCTCAGCTTATCTCATGGAAAATCATGCCCTATAAGTTTCTATCTAGAGGAATTACCAAGCGGATCCCTGAATGCTAATATACCCCTCCTAATTCGAGCACAAATGGCCAACTTTGATATGCACCGGATTTTGGTCGATTAGGGAAGCTCGGTGGACATCATGTAGACTCACCTCTTCGACACTCTCCAGCTGACAAAGCATCACCTGTCCCCATACGTGGGATCTGATCTACAAGGCTTCAACAGCACATCTATAAGACCTCGAGGTTATGTAGAATTGGTGGTCACATTCGGAGCAGGTGAAATAGCTCGACAGGCGAAGACGCGTTTCCTAGTGGTTGACTGTCCTTCTCTCTACAACTGCATCTTGGGAAGAACCACCTTGGCCGAAATAACGACTGTACCATCCATTGTCCACCTAAAAATGAAATATTATACTACTCGAGGACGTGTGGTAACCCTACACGGGGATATTGAAGCAGCCAGAAGATGTTTCGATGCAGCGATCAAAGGCCTTAGTGTCGTCGGTGGTGTCCACCCCAAAAGGGCAGTTGCAGATGTCGCACAGGTTCCACTGCCGCCGGTCAGCGCGGTCGACCTTGATAGCAGGTTCTCCGGGGAACAGGAAGAAGTTGCAAGCAAAGACCTCTCAGTCGAAATCAACGGGCAGCCTACCTACCCAACGTGCCCCATCCCAGACGGAGACTTCGAACTGATCCCCCTTGGCGATGACCCAAAGCGAACTGTGAAGATCGGCCATGGACTCCCCGACCTGGCGAGAAGACAACTGAAGGCATGTCTCCGAGAGAATGCAGATTTGTTCGTGTGGAGCGCTTTAGAAATGCCCGGATTAGATCCTCAAGTGGCTTGTCACCAGCTGACCATAGATCCAAATGCTAGGGCTATAGCTCAACGTAGGCGTAGGCAGTCTCCAAAAAAAATGGAGGCTGCTGAAAAAGCTGTAAAAGACCTCCTAGAGGCAAACTTTATTTCGGAAGCCAAGTACACCACTTGGTTGTCCAATGTTGTACTTGTTAAAAAATCTAATGGAAAATGGAGGATGTGTATTGACTACACGGATCTTAATCGGGCATTGCCCGAAAGACTCTTACCCATTGCCTAACATCGACCGATTGGTCGACAACCCTGCAGGATTTAAATTGTTATCTTTCATGGACGCTTATTTGGGATACAACCAAATCCCCATGGATGAGGCCGACAGAAAGCACACGGCTTTTATGACTGAGTCGGGCAATTACTATTATAATGTGATACCCTTTGGTCTGAAAAATGTTGGCGCCACCTATCAACGAATGATGAACAAGGTCTTCCAAGCGAAAATTGGTGACATGCTCGAACTCTATATGGACGACATGATCGTCAAGTCCGTAGAAGACGTCGACCACGCTGCTCATCTTAAAAAGGTGTTCGACACAGCGAGGAAATGTCGCATGAGATTCAACCCCGACAAGTGCACTTTCGGTGTCCGAGCAGGGAAATTCCTCGGATTTTACCTTACGGAGAGAGGAATTGAAGTGAATCCCGACAAATGTAAGGCCTTCTCCGAGATTCCCATTCCGAACTCAAAGAAATTGATACAGTCACTTAACGGGATGCTCACTGCCCTTTCCTGCTTTGTCGCTAAATCCGCCCAATACGCGCTCCCCTTTTTCAAACTTCTTCGACAAAAAGTGACGTTTGAATGGAGTGAAGAATGCGAACAAGCCCTCCTCCACCTAAAACAAGTCTTGTCACAACCCCCGGTCTTGTCCCGACCAAACGACGGAGAAACACTTTTCTTATACCTGGCCATCACCGGCGAAGCGGTAAGTGCTGTCCTCATACGGGAAACCCCCGACGAACAGAAACCGGTTTATTTCACGAGCAAAGCTCCAGGGTCCCGAGCTCAGATACCAACAGATTGAAAAAGTCGCCTTGGCCCTCGTAACTACAGCCAGAATATTACGTCACTACTTCCTGGCCCACACAATAGTGGTGAGAACTGAGGAGCCTATCAGACGGCTCCTTAGTCGGCCATATATGGCAGGGAGAATGCTCCGGTGGTTTCTCGAGCTATCCGAGTTCGACGTTCGTTATGAAGGGAGAAAAACCTTGAAGGCCCAGGTACTGGCCGACTTCGTAGCGGAAATAACAGTCCCCGAATACTCGACCAATGGCTCCCAAAGATGGACAATTTACGTCAACGGAGCCTCCAGTGCAAAGGGCAGCGGGGCAGGCATTATCCTCGAAAACGAGGAAGGCATCTTGATAGAAGTCTCGCTAGAGCTATCTTTCAAAACATCAAACAACCAAGCCGAATATAAGGCTTTCCTCGCAGGACTCCGACTCGCAGAAGACCTTGGCGCAAAAGAAGTCAAAATCTTTACGGACTCTCAACTCGTAGCATCACAAGTTAGGGGAGAATTCCAGGCCAAAAATGATGGCCTCATTGAATACCTAACCTTGGTGCAAGAAAAATTGAAGAAATTTGTCTCCGCGGAGGTGGCTCACATCCCGTGCGAGCATAACACTCGAGCAGACGTGCTCTCCAAGCTAGCGAGCACTAAGAAGAAATGAGGGAACAAATCAGTAATCCAAGAAATACTGACACATCCAAGCATCAACAAACCCACGTCGACCACCGAGGTGAACGTTATCGGGGACGCAAATTGTTGGATGACTCCTATTTACGAATACCTGATGACGGGTGCACTGCTCGACAACCCTAAAGAAGCTGGGATAGTTAGGAGGCGGGCATATGCATACACCATAGTCGACGGTAAGTTATATCGTCGAGGATTCTCCATCCCTCTACTCTGGTACGTCGGGGAAAATAAAGTTTCCGAAATTCTCCAGGAAATACATGAAGGAATCAACGCACAATACCTAGGCGGAAGATCCTTAGCTCGAAAAGCTATCCGAGCAGGATATTACTGGCCCACTATGCAACAAGACGCAAAAGAACATGTCAAAAAATGTGATCGTTGTCAGAGGCACGCCGACATGCACCTCGCTCCTCCAAACGAGCTTAAATCATTGTCATCCCTGTGGCCCTTTGCGTGGTAGGGAATGGATATCCTCGGACCTTTTGTCGTAGGATCATACTAAAATAAATACCTCATCGTCGGGGTAGATTACTTCACAAAGTGGATCGAGGCAGAAGCGCTAGCCAAGATCACTGGTTTCAACATATTACGTTTCTACAAGAGAAATATACTCGCCCGATTCGGCGTGCCTCAGGCCATTGTCACAGACAATGGGACACAGTTCACCGACGAAAACTTTCAAGACTTCGTTGCCAAACTGGGTACGAAACAACATTTTACGTCAGTCGAATACCCACAACCCAACGGGCAAGCTGAGGCAGCAAACAGAGTAATACTCCGAGGACTCAAACGACAACTCGGCAAGGCCAAACAATGGTGGGTCAAGGAATTACACAGCGTCCTCTGCGCATATCGGACTACCCCTCATTCCACGACCAGGGAGACCCCGTTCCGATTAACATATGGAACCGAGGCAGTAATCCCTGTGGAAATCAGGGAACCGTCGAGAAGGACAGAAGCTCCCCTCGACAAAGAAGCGAACGAAGAAGCCCTTCGCGAAGAACTCGACCTGGTCGAAGAAATAAGGACGGGCGCATCCCTCCGAGAAGCCTCTTTAAAACAAAAAATAACTTTGCCTTATAATGACAAAGTCATCAAACGAGATTTCCAAGTAAGCAGTCTTGTCTTACGGCGAAATTAGAAAAACTCACGTGAAGGAAAGCTGGCTGCAAATTGGGAGGGCCCCTACCGCGTCATTGCAAAGACGGGGACAGGTGCTTATTACCTCGAAAATCTCCAAGGTGAACAACTTGCTCGACCATGGAATGCTGAGAAGCTTAAACAATATTACAGTTAAATGCCACATGTAACTATATTAAAGTTGCCATTACGGGGAGCGTGCCATGGTACAAGCACGACACCTCTATACGCTAACGAAGGTCACAAGTCACGTTGTGTGTGCGGTGAACTTTTGGCCCGGCAAGGGGTACTCTATCGAGCTCCGTCGTCGACGTACCTTGCAGGCAGAACACCCAGCTCGCGATGGGAAGTTCACGCCATGAAACTAAGACCTCAACCAATCTCTTAGCTTCATCAAAGGTCGGGGTACGACCGCTGACCACTCGACCAGCCCCCTTTGCAATCAAGGATCACTAGAGTCGAGCAAACTCCCAAGTATCCAGCAAAATCAAAATAACTTAGACAAAAACAAGTAAAATACCACACACAGACCAGATAAAGAGGCAAAAGTGAAAGTACTAAATCGGGCAAATCCATTGCAAAGATATCACATAAAGCTCCGGCTCTTAGGCCGGGCAAATCAAAAAGTATGGCACGCAGGCTAGTCAATACAAAAAATTGGCACGCAGGCCAAACCGAACTGAATACAGCATCACTCAGCAGCAGCATCAGCTGCCTTAGGATTCTCCTGTTCCCCGCCCACTGTTTATCCGGGCAATACAATCTTGCCGTCGACCACCTCAAACTTGGAATCAGCTCTGTCGGTCACGAGGTCCGGATTCAGGAGCTTAAGCTGCGCCACAACGTTCTGGAACCCGACATCTACAAACTCTAGAGCGTCATCTTCAGCCAATCGAAGGTCCTTCTCGGCCTCCCTGAGCTTGCCTATCAGGGCTGCTCGAGAGGTTAACAGTTTATCCTCCTCAGTCTCGTTCTCAGCTGGCCGAACAGCTTCTTCCAATACAACTATCCTGCCCTTAAGACGCTGCTCTTCCCCTTCTAACGCAGCAACCCGAGTAAGGTGACCCTTCGCCGCATCCTCTGCTTCCTTCAACTTCCTCTCCGACCGTTCTTGCTGCTCGCGTTGTTCTCTATTCAGCTCCCTGCAATCCTTCAAATCCTTCTGCACACCGAGCAATTCAGCCCCCAAAGCCTGAAGCTTTTCTTCTAGTCGAGAAAGCTCAGATGCAGAACAACTTTCCTCATTCAGAACGAGGGCAGCCGAACAGAGCCGCATAACGGCAGACATATCCTCCATGATTATTTTCCTCCTCGCCTCCGGAGTACTCCCCAACAAAGCCTGAACTTCAGAAGGGGCGACACGAGGACAAACAACCTTGGGGAAATAATGACGCTGGAGATGACACGGAGGAATCTCAAAGCTTGCAGGAGGAGGAAGAGGACTACCCTCCACGTCGACAACGAGCGGCCCAGCAGTCCTCGCCCGCTTAGGTGTCCCTTGATCCCCCGGGGACTGATCCTCAGAGGTCACGGGTGTAGCTAACGTTGCGTGAGCTTGCTCGAAACCCTCGGGCACTGCAGTAGAGGGAGCATTCTCGGGCACCGTCATAGAAGAGGCAGGCTGAGAGGTACTTTGTTCAGCTGGACGGGATTGTTCTTCCCTCGCCCTTTTTGCCCTCAGCTTCGAGTATCTTTCTGCAGCTTTGACCATTTTCTCTGCAAAAAGAAAGAAAAATATTAGTAAAACAGGATACACAAACAAGAAACAAATCTAACTCGAGGATCGTCACACCACCTAAAAGCTCGACTGCCTCCTCATCGGAGAAAGTCTCGAGCAAGACACGAGTATTAATCAGGCGACGGATCTTCGGCACCTGCTCATCACCACCGGTCGAGGTCTCTCCGCTCGCGGATACGCCGGAGACTTTATTCAAACTCTCCACGTACTCGACAATTTCGGCATAAGCCTCACGATCCTCGACGCTGAGCTTATTATGTCTCACTTTATATTTATCAACCCCCTCTTTATAGTGCTCCTCTGTCCAATAGAGGGGAAATTTTGGCACCATCACTTCGGTAGGCAGCCCATTCACTTCTTGATTCACCCGATCATAAATCGAATTAATGGCCTCGGGAGAGACCGGCTTCACGAAATAATAACGCCACTTGAAATCCCGAACAGAATCCAAGTAGGTATGAAATAGAACTTTATTCTGTTTGAACGACACCCAGCCGTGTCGACCGTCAGTCATAGAACGCTGCAGATGAAAAATCTAAAGAAATAAAAAGAGGCACCGTTGCCCTGACCTCCAAATACTTGCAGACGAGCTCAAAATCCCGAAGAAAAGCCAAAGAATTCGGATGGATTTGCGATGGTGCCAACTTCCACCATTTAAAGACCCCCTCTTGGAAATCTGTGAAGGGGAGCCTCCAACCCGCCTCTTGAAATATAAACTCGTACACAGGGAAGTGCATTCCCATATATGGTGTACATATACACTGGTCCTCGTCGGGACGGTACACCTTCCAAGATTTCTCAGAACCAAGCAACCTATGCTCAACAGTGCAAAACCCATTTTCGTCGGGGAATGTGAAGACCGACGACATAGTGAGGGCCTCATCACATACCCAGTCCTTAAACGGACGCTCTTGCCTATAAGCCATGTAGGCCATCGGGATTTCAGCTTGGCTATCCTCCTCGAATTCACCTACAGCTACTTCAGCGGCCAATCTGTCCATCAACCTGAAAAGCAGAAGGGAACAGGTGAATTCGACGAGTCATACCTAACTAGCCAGTCGAAGATGAACGACAGATGTCCTCGGGAAACTCATCACGTCCTCGGATAATCTCGCCCCTTTCCCCATAAAATCAACGGAAAAGAGTAATTATTGGGGACCCTAAACATTATCAGGTCCCCGCGACGTCCATTACACTCCCCAGAAAGTTTCTACGAATCCCCGGAATATTCATCCAGCTCCTCGGTTCTATTCAACGGGTACAGAAACACAGAAAACCTCATAAACTCTTTCTCTTAAAACAACTAAAGATCCCTGCCGTATTCACCATGAATCTTTCCATTTCTCACGAGAACTTTCATCAGTGCATCAAAGAAACGGTCTCAAGAAAACTAAACTAAAGAAAGATACCAGAGAAAACAACAGTTTGAAGAAAATACCTTGTAAATGGCGGAATAGGGTTCAGGCACGGCGTAGCGCGACGGTGAACGGCGAACTTGCGGCGGTTGACGGCAGCAAACGGAAGATGAGAAAACGGAGAAACAAGAAGAAACGATTGTTGGACGAAATAACGAAATATGAGAAATGAAGGGAAGGGAGAGTATTTATAAAGAAATCACGGAACTCGAGAAACCTGTGGCACTCGAGTACCCTAACCTAGGCAGCCACCCTATGCAATGATGACTAGTGACACGTGGCACACTGACACCGCTCAGAAAACCCACACGCGTCCTTTCGCCATCCCATCGTTTCAAAACGAAAACTTCTCGTCTCCCCAACACTTCAATCATATGCGACTCTCCGTTGACCACGAACTGCCAGTGCCCGCCTCATGATAACTACTTGCATAGTATTGATGCCCGACGTCATGATAATCAGGCGAATTTCAACCATGCTGACAACCTCCTCGGGTCAGCCCTTGACATTTCCCCGACACAATTATTGACCCTCAAGTCATTACTCTGATACCTCAAAGCAACGACTTGGGGGGACTCCTGTTCTGGCTTGGACCGGGATTTCCTACAATCAAACAGGCCCAATCCATACAGGTTGAAGAAGCCCAATAAAGTACTAGAGAATGACACATGACTACCATACGCAAACCCAAAAGCATGTCGGGCACCCTGAGAATCTGAGGACACTTGAACATCCGAAGACAAAGGAAGGCATCACGCCCTGATAAGAACCTCCACGACATAGTAACCTCTCCCCGCGAGAACACACCCAATCCCCGCTGACTCATAGGTCCTCGACATACATGGATCGCCTCCATTAGGTCGAAGTCCAGACCGCGACCACCACATCTCCTCGACATCATAGACTCTTCTCCGAGGAACCCTTCAATGGTCTTGTTCATACAAATACGTTTCATGTAACCGTCTAATAATGGCATTAAAGGGACAGTTACACTAGGGCGTTGACCATGAGCTGATCATTATTACTACACGTAACCCCTAGCAGTTACTTGGAACGGGTCACACGCTGGTCCCACCCGTTGCAAGTAACCGTTGGCCACGCGCTGGGGGTCTCCTATAAATACCCTCTCACTTGAGAGGGCCGGGGAATTTAACTTCTTACTCTCACTCATACTCTCTGTATTTGTTGTGCACTCACTGACTTAAGCATCAGAGTGTCCTACAGGTACACCCCCCTGCTGTCTCTCATCATCACTGAAGTAACGATTATTCCAGACACCATTGGCCACTTTCAAATAATCTGATCCAGGTACGATCAAATTATATGATGCATTTACTACCTAGATTCACTCTCAATTTTTAAGTGAAATGCTTACTATCATGCATGGTTTGAGATTCTCTTATGGTGATGCCATGAACCTTCTTCAGGTATACATTTGTTGTATTTGGTTTCTTCATTCAAATTTATTTAATTTCACCTTTTTAACTGTCCTTTTATAAAAACAAATCGTTCAGGTTCATGAGTCTCAAGTTAATGAGTTACTTACCATGGCTAACATCATGTTGAGAAAACTTGTCATCATAGAGACCAAGTTGGATAAGCCAGCAAAACCTATAATTCATATTTGAGTCAGAGTCTTGGACCACGGTCTAAAAGAAGCGGAACTCCAATTTTAAAACAAAACATGCTGCTAAGTCACCATTTAACTGTTCAAAATATTCGTGGGAAGATAATGTTGACAACATTATCTTGATAACATCGGATGATGACACAAACAACAAACTTGGCAACAACATTAAGCATTCATCTATGCTTAACATAACAAGCAAGGCATAAAATCAATTTATACTAAGTTTATGTTTAATTGATTATTTTTTCTGTAACCATTATTAAATTTGTCATAGAGGAAACACAAGTTGTATCTGATAAAGAATCAAGCAACAACATCAAAGAAATTGTCCTTCACACCTTTATCGAGAGCAACAACATCAAGGAGATTGCCCTTCACAACTTTACCCAAAGAGAGACAATTCAAAGTTCCAAAATTAGAGATTAAAGGAGATAAGATAATATCTAAGGTGAGCATCAATCAGCTATATTTTTTTATATTTTATTTTGTTACTTTGGATATCTAATCAATTACTCATTAACAGATTGTTGAGACCAACTTCGTAACCACCCAAGAAATGAAACTTCAACCTATATAAGAACATGTTTCATATTATGTTTTTCATGCTAAGAATGATCCCAGGTATTATTTTTGAAATAGTTGTCATTTTTAATTCCACGATAACATGTAATGACATCAACCTATATATATATATATATATATATATATATATATATATTGTCGCTCCCGGGATTTTCATCCAGGTACAAACGCGAAAGTGGCACCGAAACAGAGTCGCCAACAATGTGTATTTATCCCAAGAGAGGGAAAGGAAACACTGCATAAACCTGAAGGAAGGAAAGAGCATGGTCTTACGACCAAGAGAACTGGGTTTGGGAGTCAGTTACGCGAGAGGAAGGTATTAGCACCCTCTCGCGTCCATCGTACTCGATGGGATCCACGCTTGCTTGTCTCGATCAAAGGGTGTAAGGAAAGGATACTGGAAAAGGAACTGCTAGCTGGAGAACTGGAAAAGGAAACAGGAACGGGAAAGAACAAAGAAACGAGGAAGAAAAGAAAAAAGAAGTGACTCGGTAGGACGTCCTCGGAGTCCTAGGCCTACGTATTCCCTCGGGAACGGGAAAATCAGAGTCAACGTAGTTCGGACACGAACTAGGGGGTGGTTCCTCGCCAAGACATCGCCGTCTTGTGCCTACGTATCCTCAATCTAACCAGAGAGAGGAAATCAGAGCAGTCGTAGTTTAACTTACGGGTCGAAAAGAGACAAAGAGGTGATAAAGAAAGGTTGTGCTCGGAGAGATCTCGCACGATCTCCTGCCTACGTATCTACATTAACCAATGAAGAATCAGAGCTTCGTAGTTCCCCTCACTAGGGGTGGATTGTGTTTTTTAAGGAACGACTTACGTTCTAGCTCAGGTGTTGCAGCTCACTGAATCGAGACTTAGGCGTTACCGTCTTGCAAGAGAACGAGTAGGAGCACGTTCGTGCGTTGAGGGTGAGTGAGATGAGAAAAGAATTCCCGAAGGAAAGACATTATTGTTTGTTTTTGTCTTTTATAAAGAAGTGTCTTATTGTTTTGTGTTTTGTAATGCACATTGTATTTAAGTCCCTCATGTAAGATAGAATGCCTCGCATAACGACCCGAGATGGGACGCACGCTAAACATTCTAAGAAAATGAGAGAAGATCCCTCACTTTCTTATTCTTACATGAAAGGCCTAAATACAATGTTTGTTTTGCCTTTATTAAGTATTTTTACTTTTGTTTGAAGATGAGAAGAGATAAAACGCAAAGGTAACTCTAAAGGGAAACTAAGAGTCCTAATGTTATCATGCATGGATGTCCTATGGTTAGTGAGGTTTAGGAAGAAAGACTAACTAAAGTTATCATGCTTGGATTGAGAGCCTAATGTCTATCCTACTCCGAGCTTAATCAGAAATTAAGTCCGACTAGGAGCCTTAAGGGAGCATGCGAATACCGAGTAATCAACAAGTAAACACCAGACAGCCCAATCACAAAGAGAAAATCAACTACGAAACCAAATCAAAAGAAAATCAAGTACAGATAGCAAATCAGGAATTAATCGGAAATTAATCAAGAATATCCAAGTTAGAATTAAAATGCAAATTAATCTACAATTAAAAAAACGAGATTAAAAGTTAATCACCCACCAATTTAAAACCTAAACCTAGGATTAATTAATTTCTAATTGAAAATTAATACTAAAATCCAAAGTTATATAAAAAACTAGTTCTAAAAACTATACACTAAAACTATTTCTAAACTAATCAAGATTAATAAAATCTAATTAAAACAAATACTCAAATTAAAAATACTAATCTCTAATTAAGATCTAATTATAAACTAATTCTGAAAAATATTATCTAGTTATCCTAAAACAATTAATCAAAAACCAAAATATAAAATATAAAAAAAACTAAACACTTAAAAAAAAGGGCAGTCAGATTCTAGGGGTGGTGTAAGAAATGTCCAGACAGATGGGCTTTAAGGCTGAGGCCCAATAATTTTTCTCTTTCAGCCAGGGGGTGCAAGCAGTATTCTGGTGGTGTGAAATCAACAACAGGCGCTGGGCTTTGTGTTGGGTCCAAGGTTTTACCAAGAAGCCAGGGGAGGGTTTAGCGAATGAAAACGGGGTGGCGGATGGAAAATAGGTGCATGGGCCCAATGAAGCCAAGGGGGTGCAGAATGTTTTGGTGGTGTAGAAAGAAAAAACAATTGGGCTTAAAAAACCCGGCCCAAGCCAATGGAGCAAATGGTTTTAAAACCTAAAAACTCATTCTCAGTCGTCTCTTTCGTCTACTTCTTCACCACCAAAACAAATCCACCGCCAACCTTCTCAAACAGTCGGCGACGGAATCAACTCCCTCCACTCTTGTCCACTTCTCAACTTCGTCTCTCTCCTTGCGTCACCCTTCTCCTCTTTACCGTGTCATTCCTCCCTCCGTCTTCTTCTCCTTTGCAAACGAGCATCAACGGATATGAAATTCTCCGCCGCGCCGTCAACTTCTCGCTCTACTCAACAAAATTCGCCACCGCAACACTGCCCTTCTTATCTCAACTCAACACCGTCGTCGACACCTGTGTCGTGATCTCGTCTCCTTCGAAACCTCCGTCATGGTTCAATGGCTACTACATCATGTTCGTTCAACACACCAACATCATTTTTGTAAAAACTCGCCGGAAATGAAACAGGTGTTTCCACGACGTCGTTCTCCATCAACAAAGTTCTAACACAACCGAGTTGCAGATCAAAAACAGCAAACACATGAATAGATTATCACACACCAAAGTTAGGAACGATATTGACGTACCTGCCGGAGATAGTCCGACGCTCCTTCGATCGCAAGTGAACTGGTTCGAGCCGAGAAAAACTTCAGGTATGCATAACTCTCTAACTCTTTGTCTTCGAAATCGCTTCCTCACTCTTCCTTTTCAGTTTCTCGATCTTCTTCTTCTTTGAACTCCTGCGTTCGTTGTCGTTGCTATATGAGTTATTGTTGTGATGTTGAAACCAGTTTCTGCGTTCTTCTCCTTCTTTTGCAATTCACTTTTGCTGGTTTCTTGATTTGGAATAGTGAAGTCAGGTTCTTATTTCTGCAGGTTTTTTGTGGAATTTGTGAAAATGATGAAGCTGATGACGAAGGAAACTGCGGCTTTTTTGGTATGAAGATTATCGATGGTTAATTGAAGAATAATGGAGATGATGAATGATGAATTGGAAATGGTGAGTGGTCGTTTGTTGCTATTTCAACAGTTTGCAGGTTTTGAAAATAGAGGAATGAAGATCGTCCCCTCCTCAATTCCACTGCAGCTTGTTCTTATACAGTGACTTGGGTGAGGGTAGTTTAGTATTTCCAATTAAAATTCTGTTAGAGAATACACTGCACAATTTTGTTACGTGAGTTTGTGTAAATAGCGTGAGCTGTGAAAAAAGGTCACGAATTTGTACGTGTTGTGAATTCCACCACTTTTTATTTTTTTGCATTTTTTCCTTTCTAAACTTTGGTTATGTAACCATACACCTGCTACGTACTGAATTGTGCAATGTATTTTCTTCGGTCAGCAGCCATGATGAAATAAAAACAAAAGGTTAATCATTCTAAAGAAATGGATATTGGCTTTTAGAAGTAGATCTCAAGTGGTTTATGGTCAATGGATTGGATTAAATGGATGTGGATTAGAATGGATTAAAAAGAATAAGGAGTTTATATATGGGTTAAAGAAAAATGAATGGATATGGATATTTGGAAATGTGTATATGATAAAATGGATTTAGAAATTGGTTGTATAAAAAAGAAATGGTTTATGGATAATAAAAATGGATAATGGAATAAGGTTTGATGGACTTGGATTACAAAGTGGATATCTATAGAATATGGATTGGATGTGAGTAATTGAATTTGAAATGGATAACATGAAATAAATGAAATTAGATGAAATGGATTAAATTGAAAGGAGGATAAAAAAATGAAAATGGTTGATGGATTAATAATAATGAGTTTGGATATGGATTATGGATAGAAAAAAAAAGATGGACAAAAGAAATGGATAGGTGGATTAAAAATAACTAGTTTGAATATGTATTATGGATAGAAAATGGCTAACCAAATGAATTCAAACCAATCACCAACTTTCCACAAGCCTCTGACAAAATGGTCACAGCTACCACTGAACAATCTGGCCACTCACATGATCCACTGAAGAATCTCAACTGATAAACAATCCACAAGCTCAACTTTGAACAAGAACTCTAATTCTCTTTGAGATGTACACCCTGATTGACACAAATGAAATCTTGGGCCGATGCTTTTGATGCCTCCTCTGAATAAGAAAACCTCTGCACCTCTGAATATCAATAACAAGAAAACCCCTCGATCCCATGTCTTAGGAACCCAATGCAAATGATATGAATATGAATATGAATATGACCTACTGAATGCAAAATGAGAAAGAAACATAAGCCAGAAAAAGGTAGGGCAAATTTTGGGGTGCTACAACTGCCCCTATTCAATCGACTTGGACCTGAAAGGATGATAGCAACGGCTTTCAGACATTCAAGGTAGAAGGTGATTGAATATAAAAAGAACCCAGAAATTTGCATAAAGAACACCATCCCTGCTGATAGAGGGAATTGGTGAAGAAAATCTTCAACATGACTTCACATGAGAGAGACCTGAACGTCAACCTCTGCAGGGGGAAGTGCAATAAGAAATCTTCAACATGACTTCACATGAGAGAGACCTGAACGTCAACCTCTGCGGGGGAAGTACAATAAGAAATCTTCAACATGACTTCACATGAGAGAGACCTGAACGCCAACCTTTGCGGGGAAGACAGCTCAACATCGTCAAGGAATTAACGAAGATTACACATTGTCATAGGGATGACAGGAAGAAGATGAAACCCAAGAAACACCTCGTCAAACGGTTGACGGGAAGAAAACCTAACCGAAGAGAACACATTGTCATAGGGATGACAGGAAAAAGATGAAACCCACAGAAATAAAAGTGAACCCCAGAACCGCACCGATTATTTATCCGAAGAACCACATTGTCATAGAGATGACAGAAAGAAGATTCCACCGTAGGAACACATCGTCATGGGGATGACGGAAAAAAAATCTAAAAAGATAACACATTGTCATAGGGATGACAGAAAGAAAATTCCACCGCGGGAATACATCGTCATGGGGATGACAGAAAGAAGATGAAACCCAATAAAACACCTCGTCAAGGGGTTAACGGGAAGAAAATTGAAAACATCCGAAGGTACGAAACCTGAGCTCGGAACACATCGTCAAAGGGTTGACGGGAAGAAACTGAAAACATCCGAAGGTACGAAACCTGAGCTCGGAACACATCGTCAAAGGGTTGACGGGAAGGAACTGAGAACATCCGAAGGTATGAAACCTGAGCTCGGAACACATCGTCAAAGGGTTGATGGGAAGGAACTGAGAACATCCAAAGGTACGAAACCTGAGCTCGGAACACATCGTCAAAGGGTTGACGGAAAGGAACTGTCTGCTGAGGAATGGCTTGGCATTCTCTTTTGGGATATGTCACTGTTCTGACTGAAAATTGATTCGGGTTTCTGTACAAGGTACCAAATCCGGCTTATGCTTCACATGCATATGTTTGAATTTTTGGCGTAATGCTCCATACACAATGGAAATGCTACGCGTTTGAGGATGAAATGCAAAATGCTTATGATATGCAAAAGATACCCCTCTAGCAAAATAAATGTTGAAGAGAAGAGGCCAACTCCGCTGGGGATGGTGAACTGAATTATCTCCGAGGTTACGACCCCTGCCGAGGAAGTCACACTGACCGGCCTTCCTGATATAACCACTACTGAAGATGAAACCCAAAGAGAACTCCCACTCTATTGGGGATTACAAATAAACCTTGAAGATGGACCCCAAAGATTTGTTACGGAAGAGGTGTCAATAACCATTGGACTTTGAATCTGGTGGGGATGTCAACCATTATTGATCAAGCCATTGAGATGACTATCACCCGCTTGAGGTCAGTAACAGAGAACCTGCTGGAGGATATCATCGAACTTAGCCTGTAGTTGGGGAAACACCCTTAACCTGCTGAGGAATACCAACCATCACCAACACCTCTGCTCGGGGAACAACGGTTGATGATCTCCACTCTGCTAGGGGACAACATTGAGCTTACTCCTCTGCTGGAGACTTACTTTCTACCCTTACTCTGTTGGGGAGAGAAACTCTACTGGGAACGTCACGTGTCGACCATCAACATGAACCCTGCAGATGGGATATGACCAAAAGATGCCCTGATACAGCATAGCCCATAAAGGAACCTGTCTTCGAGAGGTCTCATGAAGGTCTTATATATCTTGCCCCATGATCTTGATTAACCGTTCTCCTGAGAAAAACCCTTTTGCTTTTGGGGTGACCTGCCCCAGCCTTGAAGTGATTTTGCCCTTGACTGGCTGATCTGTGAAGGAGTACCTCTGGCTGACAAACCTTTGAGAGATTTGTCGAATCTCGACCTGATTACCCCAGATTGGCTGAATCTTGGAATGAATTGCCCATTTGATATGACTATTTGATGGCTTGCCCCTGCTCAACGGAGTATTTAGGCACTATGCACTTATGTTGATCAATCTTTTCATTGCAGAAACTTCCCTGATCAAGCACTTACTCGCAAGTAAAACAATTTGTTTTGGAAATGGCCATTTAAATGCAATGCATATGACAGTTTTGAAATCCAAGTCTGTTCACTGAAAAAAAAGTCGTGACATATAGTGAATGAATCACTAATCAAAGTGTCACTGATACCAACATGAATGTTAAGAAGATCCTTTTAGGAGTCAGGTTCGACGCGATCTTTACCAAAGTATGCTTTCAAAACAACCTTGCTTCAATTAGGTCTTTTAAAGGTTGTAACGTGGCCTGGTTCATGGTTTGAGAAAGAAAGGATATAAGGCTCAAAGTTTTGTTTTAACCCACCAAATCTCCTTGATGTTCTCCAGTCCTACGTTCAGCTAACTTGACACAAGCGCTCACCTTTCAACAAGGTTAATGAATGGTATGAGGATAGAAAGAACCCACACGGTTTTTGGAGTGATAGCCACCCCTTTTGCCTTTGGTGTCTGTAAACACACGACTTGTTCTTTACTTGAGGATTTTTCTTTTTCCATCCTCTTATTTTCGCTTTTTATTCTTTTGCTTTTCCCTGATTTTGCCTAGACTAACTCTTTTGAATTTTTCGATTTCTAAGTCCAGCGGGATGCCCTAACTTTTTCCTAAGCCATTTGTTTTCAAGTTTCGACTTAGCGGGCTTTCTTTTTCTTTTGATTCTTTTTTTCCTTCTTTTTTTTTGAACAAATCGTGTGACACTGGCTTGCCTGACTTGTTTGAAAGGGATGTGACTGCCTCACTCTTCGATTGGTGAGGGATAACCATAGATTTGATCCTTGAATTGAACGCTCAGTCAAATTAATTGACACCTACCCTGCCCCAGGTTAAGATTGAGGGTTTTTTCGTTTTCAGAAAGAAACTCCTACTTCTAGGCTCAAAGGGATTGACAAGGGATTATCTTCCTTATATCTCTGGTGTTTAGGGATTTGAAACAATGCCTGTACATCATCAGTAAGGTTTTGTCCCAAAAGCATACCATCATAAGTTCTGCATCTTTGAATTTCATCATCCTCCCTTAGATCCTGCTTAAACAAGGGTTAGATATCAATAAAGAAAATATGAGTGAACACAGATGGATTTAATCAAAACATGCATATTCATTTCATTATCATTATCAACTGAAAACAGACGAGTTTTACAAATGAGTTTGCACTTTAACATAAAAGAAACTACAAATGCAAAGAAATGACATGATCTAAAAGATTGCCAGCTTCGGGGAACTGGGCTTTCCAAACTTGACTTGCTGCCGAACTAGCCATCTTCAGAATTGCTCATCGAAGTCAGTCTGATAAAAAATTGCACCACTGCTCTCGGTGTCTTCTTCCATAACCTGAACTGATGAACCCACATGACTGGATGAAGGAGAATTATTGATCTGAATACCCTGAGGCGTGAATGAGAACATGTTGGAGTCAAGAAGTGTCTGAACTTTGCTCTTGAGCACCTTACAATCTTCAGTTGAATGCCCCTGTGCCCCAGCATGGTAGTCACAATGGGAGTTGACATCAAAACCTGGTGGGTACGGAAAAGGCACTGGCTTCAATCCCTTCGGCACTATTAATCCACCTCTGATCAAATCCGAAAACATTTGACTGTACGGCATTGGCAAATAGGCGAAATGCCTCTCTGGCTTCCTCGGTCTTTGTCGGGCGTGCTAACGCGGCTGACGGCGGTACGACCGTTGATTCTGAGGAGATCCCTGATACGAAGACCCAGACGATTATTGACTCTGAACAGTTGATGCATCTGAATATTGAGGATGAGATGGTGGATGTTCCCTGATGAAATTACTTTCTTCCTCTAATTCTTCCTGAGAACTGACAACTGATTCGCTTTCATTAGCTTGGAAGTTCGAGAGGCCTTGGAGCTTTCCACACTTGAGCAACCTCTTAATACGTTCTCCCACCATCACCGGGTCAGAAAATTTTGCTTCCCCATTGGCAATCATCTTTTTCGAATACGGCCCTTGCAAGGTATCCATGAACAAATCAACCAGTTCTCTATCCGACTATGGCGGTTGAACACGAGCGACTAACTCTCTCGATCTCTGAGCGTACTCTCAGAATGATTCATTATCTGCCTGAGACAAGTCTTGCAAATGCATTCGACTGGGAGCCATGTCAAGATTATAGTTGTATTGCTTCACAAAGGCGTTGGCTAGATCTGTCCATGATCGGATGCTACCACTCTGCAACTGCATATACCAATTCATTGATGCCCCACTCAGACTGTCCTGAAAGCAGTGAATCATGAGCTTATCATTGTCAACATGTAAGGTTATTCTTCTGCAGAACATCACCAAATGTAGTTTTGGGCAGCTATCCCCTTTGTATTTTTCAAATTTTGGCATCTTGAACTTTGAAGGCAACACAAGGCCGAGCACCAAACACATGCTCAAAGCATTCAAATCAAGAGTATCACGCCTCTCCAGGGCTTTAAGTTTTTCGTCCAACACACGGTATCTTTCATCAAATGCAACGACCCTTGGATCCTTAGGTTTAATCTTTGGAACTACCCCTTGGAAATCTGGTACAGAGAAGGCAAAGCTCTGATAGTCTGTGGCATCAAGAGAAGAAGAATGTCCATCTCGGACGATGGTACGCTCGTGTATAGCCTGATCCTCAACAGGAATTCGTACAGGCTGAGCTTGAGCAACATTGTTCACTGGAGGTGGAATGACATTCCCAATCACAGAAGTCCTCTGAACATTGGCTTCTCCCCTGTTCATGGCTGTCATAGCTTCCATAAGTTGATCCAACTGACTCTTCATCAATTCAACATTGGCCCTAGTCACAAACTAATTATGCTCTTTAGAGTTCATGATGATCTCCCCAAAAGCTGATTAAAGTCTGATGAGAAAGTCTAGAAATCAACTGCGGTTCAGACAAAGGATGGATGAGCACTCTGATCAGGTCGGAGACAGATATGCAAAAATGATGCAAGATGCAAATGCAATGCAATATGAATGCAGCAGACATGGGATCAAAGCTTCCACAAATTCTGAATAACTGCTGTGCTACTGACTGGATAAGTTCACAAGTCTGCTCTGAAGAGAATACTAGAATACCAGAATACCGGATGATCAGAATACCAGAATACCAGCATATCGGCATAA
This sequence comes from Lathyrus tuberosus, assembly GCA_022829125.1. Taxonomy (NCBI): domain Eukaryota; kingdom Viridiplantae; phylum Streptophyta; class Magnoliopsida; order Fabales; family Fabaceae; genus Lathyrus; species Lathyrus tuberosus. Next base: position 12,946,260 of record JALAZF010000024.1, on the reverse strand, counting down.
TCGGAATACCCGGCTGATAAGTTTGCACTGATAAGAGAACCAGAATACCAGGTAGGATGAAATTCAAGGTTACCTGCAAACCTGTAAACAGCCTGCCCCTCTCACATGTGGGTGCTAAAATCCTCAATATCCCGGGCTCTCAGGTCGATAAATGATGATACGTTCACCATTTCGGGTTTGGCATCATCACCAATCGGGAGGCCTCAACTGATTCACAAAAACGAATGATCCTCAGCTTCAGAGGTTTGAGAAGCAATAGCACATTCAGCCCGAAGGATACAATGCTATCGCCAATCAAAGAGGTCGTCCGCTGATTCACTTCAAAAGGAAGAGGGGTCACCCTAACAGGTCATCCAGACTTAACAGCTCTTCCAGATAGCTCTACCATCGTGGGAAATCCACAACGCATAATTCTCTAGAGAGAACCACATCCAGATTGTGTTTCATATTCCCTCCTCAAACCGAGATGGAACGCGAGAGGATATGAAACACGTTAATCATAAGTGCACTCAGGCCTGGGTACTGGGCCTATCTCTCAGAATACCCCATCCCGCCAAACAGAAAACAATACAGCAGTGTAGCATAATACATCATATAAAATGAAAATGCAAAAATGTAGTAAATACGGTAGTATACAGTAAAGCAAAAATATAGTAAATAGCAATACAGTACAACAGTAAATACAGCACAATGGTAAACACCCAATGAAAGAAAAACAGACAAGCGCTAGGATTGACTCGCAAAAGGGATGGACCAGCAAGAGGTCAACATGTCCCCAGCAGAGTCGCCAGCTGTCGCTCTCGGGATTTTCATCCAGGTACAAACGCGAAAGTGGCACCGAAACAGAGTCTCCAGCAATGTGTATTTATCCCAAGAGAGGGAAAGGAAACACTGCATAAACCTGAAGGAAGGAAAGAGCATGGTCTTATGACCAAGAGAACTGGGTTCGGGAGTCGGTTATGCGAGAGGAAGGTATTAGCACCCTCTCGCGTCCATCGTACCCGATGGGATCCACGCTTGCTTGTCTCGATCAAAGGGTGTAAGGAAAGGATACTGGAAAAGGAATTGCTAGCTAGAGAACTGGAAAAGGAAACAGGAACGGGAAATAACGAAGAAACGAGGAAGAAAAGAAAAAAGAAGTGACTCGGTAGGACGTCTTCGGAGTCCTAGGCCTACGTATTCCCTCGGGAACGGGAAAATCAGAGTCAACGTAGTTCGGACACGAACTAGGGGGAGGTTGCTTGCCAAGACATCGCCGTCTTGTGCCTACGTATCCTCAATCTAACCAGAGTGAGGAAATCAGAGCAGTCGTAGTTCGACTTACGGGTCGGAAAAAGACAAAGAGGTGATAAAGAAAGGTTGTGCTCGGAGAGATCTCGCACGATCTCCTGCCTACATATCTCCATTAACCAAGAAGAATCAGAGTAACGTAGTTCCCCTCACAAGGGGTGGATTTTGTTTTTTAAGGAACAGCTTACGTTCTAGCTCAGGTGTTGCAGCTCGCTGAATCAAGACTTAGGCGTTACCGTCTTGCAAGAGAACGAGTAGGAGCACGTTCGTGCGTTGAAGGTGAGTGAGACGAGAAAAGAATTCCCGAAGGAAAGACGTTATTGTTTGTTTTTGTCTTTTAGAAAGAAGTGTCTTATTGTTTTGTGTTTTGTAACGCACATTGTATTTAAGTCCCTCATGTAAGATCTAATGCCTCGCATAACGACCCGAGATGGGACGCACGCTAAACATTCTAAGAAAATGAGAGAAGATCCCTCACTTTCTTATTCTTACATGAAAGGCCTAAATACAATGTTTGTTTTGCCTTTATTAAGTATTTTTACTTTTGTTTGAAGATGAGAAGAGAGAAAACGCAAAGGTAACTCTAAAGGGAAACTAAGAGTCCTAATGTTATCATGCATGGATGTCCTATGGTTAGTGAGGTTTAGGAAGAAAGACTAACTAAAGTTATCATGCTTGGATTGAGAGCCTAATGTCTATCCTACTCCGAGCTTAATCAGAAATTAAGTCGGACTAGGAGCCTTAAGGGAGCATGCGAATATCGAGTAATCAACAAGTAAACACCAGACAGCCCAATCACAAAGAGAAAATTAACTACGAAACCAAGTCAAAAGAAAATCAAGTACAAATAGCAAATCAGGAATTAATCGGAAATTAATCAAGAATATCCAAGTTAGAATTAAAATTCTAATTAATCTATAATTAAAAAAACGAGATTAAAAGTTAGTCACCCACCAATTTAAAACCTAAACCTAGGATTAATTAATTTCTAATTGAAAATTAATACTAAAATCCAAAGTTATATAAAAAACTAGTTCTAAAAACTATACACTAAAACTATTTCTAAACTAATCAAGATTAATAAAATCTAATTAAAACAAATGCTCAAATTAAAAATACTAATCTCTAATTAAGATCTAATTATAAACTAATTCTGAAAAATATTATCTAGTTATCCTAAAACAATTAATCAAAAAACAAAATATAAAATATAAAAAAAAAAAAACTAAACACTTAAAAAAAAGGGCAGTCAGATTCTAGGGGTGGTGTAAGAAATGTCCAGACGGATGGGCTTTAAGGCTGAGGCCCAATAATTTTTCTCTTTCAGCCAGGGGGTGCAAGCAGTATTCTGGTGGTGTGAAATCAACAACAGGCGCTGGGCTTTGTGTTGGGTCCAAGGTTTTACCAAGAAGCCATGGGAGGGTTTAGCGAATGAAAACGGGGTGGCGAAAGGAAAATAGGTGCATGGGCCCAATGAAGCCAAGGGGGTGCAGAATGTTTTGGTGGTGTAGACAGAAAAAACAATTGGGCTTAAAAAACCCGGCCCAAGTCAATGGAGCAAATGGTTTTAAAACCTAAAAACTCATTCTCAGTCGTCTCCTTCGTCTACTTCTTCACCACCAAAACAAATCCACCGCCAACCTTCTCAAACAGTCGGCGACGGAATCAACTCCCTCCTCTCTTGTCCACTTCTCAACTTCGTCTCTCTCCTTGCGTCACCCTTCGCCTCTTTACCGTGTCATTCCTCCCTCCGTCTTCTTCTCCGTTCAAACGAGCATCAACGGATATGAAATTCTCCACCGCGCCGTCAACTTCTCGCTCTACTCAACAAAATGCGCCACCGCAACACTGCCCTTCTTATCTCAACTCAACACCGCCGTCAACACCTGTGTCATGATCTCGTCTCCTTCGAAACCTCCGCCATGGTTCAACAGCTACTACATCATGTTCGCTCAACACACCAACATCATTTTCGCAAAAACTCGCCGGAAATGAAACAGGTGTTTCCACGACGTCGCTCTCCATCAACAAAGTTCTAACACAACCGAGTTGCAGATCAAAAATAGCAAACACATGAATAGATTATCACACACCAAAGTTAGGAACGATATTGACGTACCTGCCAGAGATAGTCCGGCGCTCCTTCGATCACAAGCGAACTGGTTCGAGCCGAGAAAAACTTCATGTATGCATAACTCTCCAACTCTTTGTCTTCAAAATCGCTTCCTCACTCTTCCTTTTCAGTTTCTCGATCTTCTTCTTCTTTGAACTCCTGCGTTCTTTGTCGTTGCTATGTGAGTTATTGTTGTGATGTTGAAATGAGTTTCTGCGTTCTTCTCCTTCTTTTGCAATTCACTTTTGCTGGTTTCTTGATTTGGAATAGTGAAGTCAGGTTCTTATTTCTGCAGGTTTTTTGTGGAATTTGTGAAAATGATGAAGCTGATGACGAAGGAAACTGTGGCTTTTTTGGTATGAAGATTATCGGTGGTTAATTGAAGAATAATGGAGATGATGAATGATGAATTGGAAATGGTGAGTGGTCGTTTGTTGCTATTTCAACAGTTTACAGGTTTTGAAAATAGAGGAGTGAAGATCGTCCCCTCCTCAATTCCACTGCAGCTTGTTCTTATACAGTGACTTGGGTGAGGGTAGTTTAGTATTTCCAATTGAAATTCTCTTAGAGAATACACTGCGCAATTTTGTTACGTGAGTTTGTGTAAATAGCGTGAGCTGTGAAAAAAGGGTCACGAATTTGTACGTGTTGTGAATTCCACCACTTTTTCTTTTTTTGCATTTTTTCCTTTCTGAACTTTGGTTATGTAACCATACACCTGCTACGTACTGAATTGTGCAATGTATTTTCTTCGGTCAGCAGCCATGATGAAATAAAAACAAAAGGTTAATCATTCTAAAGAAATGGATATTGGCTTTTAGAAGTAGATCTAAAGTGGTTTATGGTCAATGGATTGGATTAAATGGATGTGGATTAGAATGGATTAAGAAGAATAAGGAGTTTATATATAGGTTAAAGAAAAATGAATGGATATGGATATTTGGAAATGTGTATATGATAAAATGGATTTAGAAATTGGTTATATAAAAAAGAAATGGTTTATGGATAATAAAAATGGATAATGGAATAAGGTTTGATGGACTTGGATTACAAAGTGGATATCTATAGAATATGGATTGGATGTGAGTAATTGAATTTGAAATGGATAACATGAAATAAATGAAATTAGATGAAATGGATTAAATTGAAAGGTGGATAAAAAAATGAAAATGGTTGATGGATTAATAATAATGAGTTTGGATATGGATTATGGATAGAAAAAAAAAAGATGGACAAAAGAAATGGATAGGTGGATTAAAAATAACTAGTTTGAATATGTATTATGGATAGAAAATGGCTAACCAAATGAATTCAAACCAATCACCAACTTTCCACAAGCCTCTGACAAAATGGTCACAGCTACCACTGAATAATCTGGCCACTCACATGATCCACTGAAGAATCTCAACTGATAAACAATCCACAAGCTCAACTTTGAACAAGAACTCTAATTCTCTTTGAGACGTACACCCTGATTCACACAAATGAAATCCTGGGCCGATGCTTTTGATGCCTCCTCTGAATAAGAAAACCTCTGCACCTCTGAATACCAATAACAAGAAAACCCCTCGATCCCATGTCTTAGGAACCCAATGCAAATGATATGAATATGAATATGAATATGACCTACTGAATGCAAAATGAGAAAGAAACATAAGACACAAAAAGGTAGGGCAAATTTTGGAGTGCTACATATATATATATATATATATATATATATATATATATATATATATATATATAATTTTCTTATGCATTAGGTGAGGAATTGTTCAAGATTGAAACTTTAATATGCTTAAGAAAGAATTTTTAGACTCTGTGTCCGGGAAGGATAATTGACAGCGATGTACTTTAAATGATTGCAGCCTTATCCAACTTTTAAAATAAGTATTTGCATTCATGAAATAATTTTGTTAATTGATTGCAGATCTTTCACATTATGTCTCTTAAGACAACTTGGATTGAGAGGAATGTTGCATTCCCATATATATGGTCACTTCCCCCATTGTTTGTGGTATGTATTCGTTAATAAAAATAATTTAACATATGTATGCTTATTTATGGTGTGAAACTAGTTTTAAAAATAATTCTTTTCATACATATGTTTGGTAGAGAGACGTATATCGTGGTACATCAATTGAAGATGTGGTTAGTGAGTATGCAAAGAATTGGATGCCCCATTTTGAGAATCTAAAGCATGTATGAGTTAGGTTTCATAAAGTATTAAATTTACCGTAAATATATTGTGAAGTCATTTGACTTTCTTACTTGTAATTTAATTTTGTTAGATTTATCTACCAATTGAAGATTGTGTTGGCAATTGGTTTCTAATGGTTGCCTATGTCCAAGAATAGATTTTGTATCATTTTGATCCGGGCTTTGAAAAAAGAACTATAGCCCCTAGACAATAGACCATTAAAGAAATGGTAAAGTACTTGTGATGATTTGTATTTGAATCTTTCACTAATCTATTGTTGAAACAGTATATCAGGGGGTGTTTTTATCGTATCCGCAGGGATTGTGCGATATTTTGATGCTTGCTGTTCAATAGTCGAAACGTTTTGAGTAAGGGGTTTTTAAATTGTTCTTTGTTTTGTAACATCAATTTTGGTAGCAAAGAAGTAAACTATGACAAAGATGTTGTAAATTTTATAAAAGTATGTCAAGATTAGATTTCGCTAATCCTTTTCATACATATCCGATTAATCAAGCATATGAACTTAGTTTCGACCAATACAATCGTAATCGTGTATCCTCTCGAATAAGTTTATATCTAAAGCAAATTCGTGAGTATCATTTTTTAGACCGTTAGATGATGTCTCACGCTAACAATCGAAACAACAATTGTTAAGATTAATACAAAGCGAATATTAAACCCCAAATCTATGTCTAGAGTTTGGTTTTTAAGAGATGAAGATATTAGGTCAAGGTATGGAAAATCTATGTCTAGAGTGATTCAAACCACAAATACATCATTAAGAACAAACAACTTCATCATATATTCATCATCAACCTTGTTCATATACAAAAGATCAAAAGAAATACATATAAGCAAGATTAACTACCTCTAATCTTAACACAAGAGGTTTAGCTACTCATTTCCATGGTAGCTTGTATCACAAGTTTAAAGAGGAGATGAAAGAACATCCGTGTCGAATAATTGAGATCGGATGTGACTTCAACTTCTCTATGTGGAAATTCACTCTTGGATGATCAAAACTCAAAAAAATATGTTTTGGTGTGAAAATATCAAGTTATGATCCCAAGAAAACATAAAAATCTATTTATAATACACTTGAGATCAGCAACATTCGCACTGCGAATGAATCATTCGCCTAGCAAATGAAAGAAAATGGTACCTTAAGTGCCTCTGAAAGTTAAACCGCCCTTGGTTGTTTTCGTGAGTTTGCAAAGCGAACCATTCATTCGCAAAGCGAACCACTCGCCAAAACATTCCCAAAGCGAATTTTAGGTCCTTTTCCCCCTGTTTTGTTCGCTGAGAGCTTCGGTAATATTCGCAAAGCGAACATTCACTAGGGACTTCGCCAGGGTTCAAAAAGCGAACCTGCTGTTGTTTTCCACTTTCTTTGGCATCTTGCATCAAGTCTTTGTGTCTTCTATCTTTGATGTTTTTAGTGCACTTTCCTGCACAATAGCACACAAATTACAAGCACCAATGGTATAAATATAATGCATGAAGAACAACAACAATTCAATACAAAAATCCACAATTAAGACATGAAAGTAATGAAAAATGCCAAGTATCAAGTATAAATATATATCATGTTTAACATCTAACAACTCTCCCCAACTAATTCTTTGTTTGTCCTCAAGCAAAGTATGCCTCTCATTGAAAATAAGAGGATTTGCTCGAGCATTTGATTCAATCCAAGAAAGGATAAACGGCTCAAATAAAACAACAATTGTAACAAAGCATAATTACACAATCCTAGAATCGACAATGGAAAACAACTTGATTCTTAAAACAAATCTCAGACATTGTTTCCAGAAACAACTAAACAATCATGCTTATGTCACTCTACACTCCTCTTCGAAACAAGATTAAAGGAAATTAACGCGTTTGCAACCGCGGGGCAATTTCTCTCAAATGACAAATGAAGCAAATACTAAGCAATTCATACAATATCTAATCGATCGCAAGAAATTATAGAAGGAAAAGATCACTAAGGGCTTTTATCGGTTGTAACTTGATCGGGGTTAAAAACAAAGGACATATGTACTCGGCCATTGAAACATGAAAGGGTAAAGACTTTGAAGAGCATTTCTTTTTCAAAATTTCTGATCTTGTTCAATCCTTATTTCTTTCTTTCACAATGCATTCTCTTCTTTTCTTTTTCTTTTCTTTTTGTTCTTTTTCTTTCTTCTCTTTTTTTTTTTTTCAATTTCTTTGTCTTAGAATGCATTGTATCACCAACTCCTTTTTCTCTTTTCAAGATAAACCATTCTCCCCAACTTCAACATTGCCATAATCTTGGCTTAAATGCTCTTCAAAACGGGTAAAAATCGGGTTCATAATTCAAACAAAAATTTCATTTCGGCTCAAAAGAGGTTTCAAATACGTGCACACTCACAAGGTGACTTGAAGTGTTTTTGGAATGGTGGTTATACTCAGAGTGCACAAACATTGCCTTGATCATTTCTATGTTTCCATAATTTCAAAACAACAAGCAAGATAAAGCATGAATTATAAGTATAAAACAACATTCATCATTAATCCTATGCATTTAGTATAACATGGAGGTTTCTGACTTTTGTGATTTTTGGACCTAAATGACACAAGCACTCAAATAGAGTTGTAAGAAGAAACAAAATTTTCATTTGTACAAAGACAACAAAGTTCCCAAACATTCTAAATTCTAGAACTAGGTAACTAGGTACCTTACAACAACATCATGCTTAAAGTACTATCGTAGCCATCCAATCTAGGAGGAATCTTATTTGATGCACAATCAACACCAACCTAAGTTTCTTCCACAAAACATCCAAAAGTTGGAAATATTAACTTCCACAAGCATACCAACATAAAACAATAAAAAGCATATTAACATCTAAGAGTTGAACATTCGTAAACTGGAGAATTCAACTGTTAATAACAACAATTAACACAAACGCATACCAACAATTTAAGTGTTGAGCATTCGTAAGCTGAAGAACTCAACACTTAATAACAATAATTAAAACCGAAATATTAGTAAAATTAAAAACATAATTTTTTTTTACTGAAAAACAATAAATATTACTAATAATAATAATAAAAATGTACTGGTGTGAACACACCTACAGAGTCAAAAGTACCACCAAAGGGTACAAGTACATCCAAATATCCAAAATAATCCACAAAGTGGATAGAATACATCAATAAAAACTGAAATAAAGAACAAAATACAAGAAAACTTCACTTTGATGCCCAAAGGAAGTACAAAATCATCAGTACAAAAAAAACCAGTCCTCCTCGGACTCTGAAATACACCTCAACCTCCTCATCTTCTGAGCCAGAACAAAAAAATTAGTCCTCCTCAGACTCTGAAGCATACACCTCAACCTTCTCATCCTCTGAGCTAGAACCTGAACCAGATACCTCTACCTCAGCACCATCACCCTCCTCATCAGCATCATCATCAACACCAGCTACGTCCTCTGCCCTTTCGAATACTGGCCTGGCCTCAGGCCAACCAGCATGTGCAAGGAACTGCTCCCTTGACATCATCGTATGCTCAGTGGCAGGATCGCGAATCTGCAGCTGTAGTACCTGCATAGAGTCATGTAAATCAGTCATGGCACGCTGAGAAGCTGCCATCTTATCCCAGTTGTACTGGCATATCTCCTGTTGATAAGGGTAAAATCCCTGAGATCCAGAACCAGAAGCACCCCCACCCCTTGTGCTAGCCTCAGCACCAGCACCCGACGTCTCACCCCTTGTCCCCTTTGGTTTGCAGAATTTGTCGACATAACAATCATCAATAGCCGACGGGATAATGACTTGGCGGTGTGTGGGAATATCAACCCCCATCACCCGCACACAAAGACATGATAAGACAAGGAAATGCGAGAGGGGCATTCGCCGGAGAAGCGGGTACCACCAAGGCCACTCTCAACAATTGTCCTAATCTCATCGGCTATAATACGGGCTACGTCAATCTGTACATTTGTCAAAATACTATAGACAAGGTGTGCAAGAGGAATCGGGATGGTGGATGAATTCGATTTTGGCTTGATATTGGTTATCACCAAAAACAATATGAGCTGGGCCAAAGGTTGCATGTCCTCCCGCCGGTACCTAATAGCAACCCCAGATGGGTTGAGTCCAACTGATTTTCCCGGTCTAAGGAGATCTCTGGTCATTTTTGGGATATCTCGATGAAGGTGTAGGTCCCTATGGTAATCATCAATCTCGCTAGCTCTTAAAGGCAGAGGACTTCCAAGAGAATACTAATGGCTCTACGGTCAAATCTCACGACCTTCCCCCCAACTAAGGTTGTCCAACTAAACTGTTCGCCATCATCAGGAAGGGCGTTGGCATAAAATTCTCAGACAAGCTCTACATTATAGCTGTCGACTGGAGTTATCAGTCGTCCCCATTTTTTCTGTTCCAATAGTGAAACCATAGACCGATAACTCCCTTGGTCACTTAGGTTGAATCTCTTTTCCGCTAAGATGCTTCTTTTTTCAAAGGTAAGATACCTTGCTGCTTGTTTGGCACCTCTAAAGCGAGTGTCGTCAAACTGTATTGGAACTTGTCGTGATGTGGTGGCTTTTCGCTTTTTAGCGGGATTAGTCTTTGGACCCATCTGCACAAATCAACAAACAAACAATAACAAAGTAGAAATAGAGTCATTAGAATTGGAAGCCAAAAGCAAATCACAACTGAAACAATATAAAAAAATTTCAGCATTCTGTTCTATTCGCTCCAGAGTTCGCAAAGTGAAGGCTGGCGAACATTCGCCTCAGATTCGTAAAGCGAAGGTCTGGCGAATTCTCGCCCAGGTTCGCAAGGCGAATAAAGTAGCGAACCCACGAAAATTCAAAAAAACATAGCAACCAAACAGTCCAACATTAGAGCATCATTCTCAAAATCATTTATATTCTAAGGCTTAATCAATATTCAGCATGCATCAGCATCTAAACCTTACAACAGAAATTAAACCCTAAATTCATAGATGTCTCTAATGTAAACCACAACCCTAGCATAATGTCTAACAGAAATTAGCAAGGAAAAGGAGATGCAAACCTAAACTTGTGATTGAAATTGGGGGAAAAACTTGGGTGAAATTTGAGAAACAGAGCATGTGAGGAAATGCGTTCTTGAGAGATTGAGTTGTTTGAATGATAGAGAAGCAAGAGTGGGAGTAGGGTTTTCCCTCTCAATTGTTCCGAAAATGAAATGGGTGTTGGGCCTAAGTGTTGGCCCACCCAAAATATTAAAACCCTTTTTTAAACTGAGGTGGCAGTAAAACATTTTCCCTGTCTCGCTGGGTTCGCAAAGCGAACTGGCTGGCGAATGCTCGCCCCGGGTTCGCAATGCGAACGCCAGCGAACATGACAGGTTTTGCATATTTTTTTCTGCACTACTGCCACTTCCTAAATCATTCTAAACATCAAACATCATTAAAACAGCAAATAAAGCAATAAATACTTACAATGTTGGGGTGCCTTCCAACAAGCGCTTGTTTAACGTCAGCTAAGCTCGACGGTCCAATGCAACCTCAAGATCGCAAAATGGCACAACTGAGGGATTTCGCTCGAAATCACCACCGAGCTAAATCTTTAACCTCTAACCATTAACAGTCCAATTCTCATTTAAAGTTGTGTCTTCAATGACTATTGCCCCATATTGCTTGATTTCACGAATCCGGAATGGACCAGACCACTTAGATTTCAATTTACCAGGGAACAGTTTTTATCGAGAATTGAAAAGTTGGACCAGCTGCCCTACTTCAAACTGTTTGGTCAGTATCTTTTTGTCATGGTAAGTTTTGACTCTATCTTTATATAGTTTGTTGGAATCATATGCTTGGAGGCACAATTCCTCCATTTCATGCAATTGCATCTTTCTTCTGTCTCCGCTTAAAGTTGGATCAAAGTTCAGAAATTTCAAGGCCCAAAATGCCTTATGTTCCAACTCCATCGGTAAATGACAATTCTTACCATAGACCAATTTAAAAGGTGTGAGTCCAATCGGAGCTTTAAAACCTGTTCGATAGGCCCACAGAGCATCATCTAGCTTATTTGACCAATCCTTTCTTGAGGATGACACCGTTTTTTCCAAAATTCTTTTAATTTCCCGGTTTGATACCTCCGCTTGCCCATTGGTCTGTGGATGATATGGTGTTGCAACTTTGTGCTTTACACCATAGTGCTCTTAGGCTTTTTCAAGCTGGGTCTTGCAAAAGTGGGATCCTCCATCACTTATCAACACCCGCAGAGTACCAAATCGAGAAAAATGTTTCTTTTCAAAAAATTTATCACAGTTTTTCCGTCTGCTTTAGCACATGCTATTGCCTCTACCCATTTGGATACATAATCAACTGCGACCAAAATATACTCATTGGAAAACGATGATGGAAAAGGTCCAACAAAGTCAATTCCCCAACAATCAAACACTTCAATTTCCAACATGTTTTGTAAAGGCATTTCACGCCTCTTTGAAATTCCACCACTCCTTTGAAACTTGTCACAACTTTGTTCAGGCTTATGCGCATCTTTGAATAAAGAAGGCCAATAAAAGTCCGATTGAAGAACTATCGTTGCCATTCTTATTCCGTTAAAATGTCCTCCATAAGGAGAGCTGTGACAATGCAAAAGTATGCTAGTGGCTTCATCATTTGACACACATCTTCTTAAAAGGTTATCGACACCAAGCTTAAACAAATATGGTTCATCCCAACAAAAGACTTGGAGTCCGACAAAAATTTATTTTTCTGATGGTGAGTTAGACCATCCGGTATTAATCCGGCGGCTTTGTGATTAGCCATGTCGGCGAACCATGGTCTAACTTGCACCATATACAACTTTTCGTCCAAAAATTCCTCTTTAACCTCTAATTCATTTTTGGTCACTTCAACATTTACAAGGCGGGATAAGTGATTCGCCACCAAATTCTCAGATCCTTTCTTGTCACGAATTTCCAAATCAAATTCTTGTAACAAGAGGATCCAATGAATTAGCCTTTATTTTGAATCTGGCTTGGTGAGCAAATACTTAATCACCGTGTGGTCCGTGTAAACGACTACTCATGACCCAATTAAATAAGAACGAAATTTTTCCAATGCATACACTATCGCAAGAAACTCTTTTTTAGTTGTTGCATAGTTTACTTGAGCTTCGTTTAAGACTTTGCTCGTATAGTGTATAGCATAAAAAAAATTTGTTTTCCGTTGACCCAAAACCGCACCCACCGCATAATCGCTCGCGTCACACATGAGTTCAAAATCCATTTTCCAATTGGGAGCGATGATTATGGGTGAGGTAGTCAAACTTTTTTTAAAGAATTAAAAGCAAACATGCAGGATTCATCAGAATTAAAGGACTTATCTTTGTTAAGTAAATTGCTCAAAGGCTTTGCTATCTTCGCAAAATCCTTGATGAACCTCCGATAAAATCCCGCATGTCCGAGAAAGCTCCTTATACCTTTTACATTCAACGGTGGTGGCAATTTCTCAATAACATCAACTTTGGCTTGATCGACTTCAAGGCCCTTTGAAGAAACTTTGTCGCCAAGCACAATTCCTTCGGTTACCATGAAGTTACATTTTTCCCAATTGAGTACCAATTTGGTTTCCACGCACCGTTCCAAAATCGCATCCAAATTTTTCAAACAAATATCAAACGATTGCCCAAAAACCAAGTCATCCATAAAAACCTCAATTGTCTTTTCAATCAAATCTGAGAATATTGCTTGCATACACCTTTGAAAAGTCGTCGGTGCATTACACAACCCAAACGACATCCTCCTATAAGCGAAGATTCCAAAAGGGTATGTAAAAGCGGTTTTTCATGGTCCTCCGGGTTCACGATAATTTGGTTGTAACCCGAATAACCATCTAAAAAACAGTAGAATTATTGACCGGAAAGTCTCTCGAGCATTTGATCCATAAACGGGAGAGGGAAATGATCTTTCCTCATAGCTTGGTTAAACCTACGATAATCTATGCACATTCTCCACCCGATTACGGTTCTCGTTGGGATTAACTCATTTTTCTTGTTTCGGATAACCGTCAATCCGCCTTTTTTCAGCACCACTTGTACCGGACTAACCCATGGGCAATCAGAAATGGGATAAATCATTCCGGCATCTAACATTTTTACCACTTCCTTCCTAACCACCTCTTTCATGGTAGGTTTTAAGTGACGTTACGGTTGAGCGTCTGGTTTGAAATCTTCTTCCATGAATATTCGATGCATACAATAAGAGGGACTTATTCCTTTTAGATCGGAAATAATCCATCCCATTGCATCTTGATTCTTCTTCAAAACACTCATTAGTTTTTTCTCCTCCATTGTGGTTAGCTCCATGCTTATTATCACCGGTTTATGCCCCTCATCATTAAGAAAAACATACTTAAGATGAGACGGTAACAACTTCAATTCAAGGCTAATTTCCTTATTGTTCTAGTTCTCGCAAACACTTTTCGATCTCTTTTTCTTCGGCTTCATCAATTTTTTTGAAGAGCATTCGTGAGAACTTTTTGCAAAGGGGTTGGAACTTGTAATTACTCCTTTACTTCTTCAATTGCCTTCTTCGTTGCGTCTATTCTAAAATAATCGCCTTTGTCCTTTTTGTGCTCATGGACTCAAATAGATTGAAACAAACCTCCTCATCTTGGACTCTAACCTTCATAAGACCGTCGTCCATATCAATTGCCATTCTAGCAGTTTTCATAAACGGTCTTCCAAGAATCAATGAAGCGTCTTCATCTTCCTCCATTTCAATCACCACAAAGTCGATAGGAAATAAAAATTTGTCCACTTTAACCAATACATCTTCCGCTACACCGTGAGGACGGGTAGTGGATTTATCGGCAAGTTGCAATGTCATTTGAGTGGTTCTCAATTCCATCTGTCACAACCGTTTCACAATAGACAAAGGTATCAAATTGATACTAGAGCCCAAATCAATCAACCCGTTGCCAACATAGATATTTCCTATTGTAACTAGCATCCACCATGATAGTCTCCTGATCCGTATACCTCTTCTTTTTTGTGAGAATATCCTTCATAAATTTTACATATTTCGGCATTTGCTCCAAAGCCTCAGAAAATGGAATATTTATTTGTAATTGTTTGAAAATATCCATAAACCGAGCATAGTGCCTCACACTATCTTTCTTTGACAGAGCATGTGGATATGACAAATGTTGGATCAGAATAGTACTCAACGGTTCCTTCCCCTTCCTAGTTTTTTTCAATTTTTCTTCTTTATTTCTTTTTTCTTCTTCCTCACATTTTTTTCATTTCATTTTCAACTAAATCACCCTCAACATTTTTTTCTACTTCAATCTCATCACTATCCTTTTCTTTTTCAACTACTTCCTCCTCCTCCACTACAACTTCACCTATGCCCATGTCAATCTCTCTTCCACTTCTTGTTAGAATAGCCTTACAGTGCTCTTTTGGATTTGGTTGAGTATTTGCCGTAAAAGTTCCCTTGTGTTGGTCGGCCAATTGTTTTGATAATTGTCCGACTTGCGTCTCAAGATTCTTTATGGCCGCATCGATATTCTTCTGATTTGACATTTACATTTGCATAAACTGCGTGAGAGTGTCCTCCATTTTTGTATTTCCAACTGGAGCTTGTGGAGGTTGAGTGTAATTTTGGTATTGTTGACGATTTGAAGGTCCGGCTTCTTGCGGTCTCCACGGTTGTTGATAACCCTGATTACCTTTTGGTTGGTAACCTTGGTTGCCTTGTTGGTAAAGAGGTCGAGGTTGGTATCCTAGATTTTGGTTTCCAGCATAATTTACCTCTTCCACTACTGGAGGACAATACCCGGTATGGTGATCTCCTCTTAAAAGCTCACAACTCGCTATTATTTAGTTTTTGTTGGGAACTTCATGCATCTCTTTTATTTGTTGTGGAAGTTTTACCATTTGTTGTGTCAACTACTCCACTTGTTGTGATAACAGTTTGTTTTGTGCAAGAATTGCATCATTAGTTCCCAACTCAAGCACTCCTCCTTTCTTTTGCGAAGGGCCATGGTTATGGTTCCCCTGATGGTCATTTAAAGCTATCTTATCAATGATGGCAATGGCTTCTTCGGCACTTTTGCTCATTAAGGATCCACCCGCAGTGGCATCTAACAATGTTTTATGCACTAATTGAAGACCGTTTCTAAAAATGTGAAATTGAGTCAGCTCATCGAAACCATGCCCTTTACACTTTTTGAACATAGATTTGAATCTCTCCCAAGCTTCGTTGAGAGATTCATTTCCACCTTGAGTGAAAACTGCAATTGCGGTTTTTGCCTCCATGAAACGATTATGTGGAAAAAATCGTTCCAAATTTTTTTTCTCAAGTACATTCCAGTCAGTCATGATTGTCGTAGACTGGTCAAGATACCATTCCTTGGCCTTCCCAATGAGGGAATGCGGGAATAGTCTCTTAAACAGTGACTCTTCTTCAGCTTCGGGCGTACCAGTTGCTCCCGTAATCTCATAGAACTTAGTCAGGTGTGTAAAAGGATCCTCGTGATCCATACCAGTAAAAGGATTCTGATATAGAAGCGAGAGGATACCGGTCTTCATTTCTGAATGGCAACCGTTCTGAGCATTGCGTAAAAATTATGCGGTGTGTCTCGGACTATTTGTACAAGGTCTTGAAGCTGGTGATGGTGGTGGTGGTTGTGGTGCAGCCATAGGTGGCGGTAACTGTGGTATTTGCGTCGAAGTTGAACTCTCGTCTCGCTCTCGTCTTTCTTTGGCAAGTTGCCTCCTCCGCCTTGTTCTGCTATTCAACCTACGCGCAGTTCTTTCGATTTCAGGATCAAAAAGAAGTTGGTCTATGGGTAACTTTCCAAGCATAAAACGGAGTCTGCACACTAAACCAAAAACATCAACAAGCTCAAGAAAAAGTTAAAAATCTTAAAACAAAACAACTATTGCAATGCTTGCAATATCAAACAACAATCCCCGGTAACGGCGCCATTTTGTTGAAACAGTATATCGGGGGGTGTTTTTATCGTATCCGCAGGGATCGTACGATATTTTGATGCTTGTCGTTCAATAGTCGAAACATTTTAAGTAAGGGGTTTTCAAATTGTTCTTTGTTTTGTAACATCAATTTTGGTAGCAAAGAAGTAAACTATGACAAAGATGTTGTAAGTTTTATAAAAGCATGTCAAGATTAGATTTCACTAATCCTTTTCATACATATCCAATTAATCAAGCATATGAACTTAGTTTCGACCAATACAGTCGCATATCCTCTCGAATAAGTTTATGTCTAAAGCAAATTCGTGAGTATCGTTGTTTAGACCGTTAGATGATGTCTCACGCTAACAATCGAAACAACAACCGTTAAGATCAATACAAAGCGAATATTAAACCCCAAATCTATGTCTAGAGTTTGGTTTTTAAGAGATGAAGATATTAAGTCAAGGTTTGGAAAAATCTATTTCTAGAGTGATTCAAACCACGAATACATCATTAAGAACAAACAACTTCATCATATATTGATCATCAACCTTGTTCATATACAAAAGATCAAAAGAAATACATATAAGCAAGATTAACTACCTATAATCTTAACACAAGAGGTTTAGTTACTCATTTCCATGGTAGCTTGTATCACAAGTTTCAAGAGGAGATGAAAGAACATCTGCGTCGAATAATCGAGATCCGATGTGACTTCAGCTTCTCTATGTGGAAATTCACTCTTGGATGATCAAAACTCAGAAAAATGGTGTGAAAATATCAAGTTATGATCCCAAGAAAACATAAAAATCTATTTATAATACACTTGAGATCAGCAACATTCGCAATGCGAATGAATCATTCGCCTAGTGAATGAAAGAAAATAGCACCTTAAGTGCCTCTGAAAGATAAACCGCCCTTGGCTATTTTTCGTGAGTTCTTAAAGCGAACCATTCATTCGCAAAGCGAACCACTCGCCAAAACATTCACAAAGCGAATTTTAGGTCCTTTTCCCCCTGTTTTGTTCGCTGAGAGCTTCGCCAATGTTCGCAAAGCGAACATTCGCTGGGGACTTCGCCAGGGTTCGCAAAGCGAACCTGCTGTTGTTTTCCACTTTCTTTGGCAGCTTGCATCAAGTCTTTGTGTCTTCTATCTTTGATGTTTTTAGTGCACTTTCCTGCACAATAGCACACAAATTACAAGCACCAACGACATAAATATAATGCATGAAGAACAACAACAATTAAATACAAAAATCCACAATTAAGACATGAAAGTAATGAAAAATGCCAAGTATCAAGTATAAATATATAGCATGTTTGACATCTAACATCTATTAACTTATACTTTTACCAATTGAATTTTTGCAGTGGCAAGTTATCACTCAAATGGTGCAAATTATGCAAACTAACTATTTTCCTCCCAACTTTCTATTTGAAGCACAACACTTAGCAAATTGGGATATGGCTGAGCCCGTAGGGCTTGTTTCAGAAGGATTTTGGTACCACAATATTCAATTCATTTTAACCATTGTGTATTCATTTCCATATATAAAACACTTTTCAATCATATGTGATAATTGTTCATTTTGAATAAGCAGCCAACACTCCGCGGTGTGGGTCTTACAATGGCTAGCAATGGGTTTGTCGTTCACACCAAACATTCATGTTATGGTGGGTATCTTTAAGAGATAAAATGGTCATTTAATTTGGAATATTAAATATTTTTCTTGGTGCTAATATTATCAATTAATTTTGACAGATGAATGAAGATGTTGTCAGAATGAATGTGGCGATTGATTTGCTGTTAGGTGACCACAATGAATATAAAGGCATCTTGATGGACAAGGCTGAAAAAGCTTGGCACACTGAATGATGTCTAAACATAAAAATATTCAATTAGTTTTCTTTAGAACATTGTGGGCATGTCTACAATGGCCGCTTGCATTAGAATCAAGTTAATCCACAGGAAATTTCCCTTTTTACTTAGCTTTTTTTAAATTACTTTTGTTAGATTTTTTTTATTGTTGCATCACTGCACTCTTTTTTCCTTCAATGTATTTTAATCCCTTTGGGGTTTTCTGATAAGGTTTTAATGAGGCAGTAATTTTTATGCTTTTTTCTTATTATACAATTTTGATAATTCAATTAAATTCATAAACTTATTATTAGTTGTTGAGTAATAACACCTTAGGATATCTGTTATGAGAATGTTGTGATTGACAAGATTTGAGCAGTATATTCTGAGAGGATACTTGATTAGAGAAGTGATTAATTTATAAGGTAGCATACTTAACAGGTTCTGTATGGCAATTTTTATTGCAGTGGAGGAATTTTTTTGTCACTGGTTATGTTCTGGTTGTGGGGACTCTATGTTTTAGCAGGTACTGCAATCGTGTAGAAAGAAAGAGATTAATTTTATAATTCAGGGGTTAGTATTGTCCTATCATAATTGGTGTGTTGGATTTTCCCGGTTATATGGCAGCAGTTGTTGTTCATGTCAAGAGTTAGAAAGGGCATAGTTTTGTTAGTGTAGTATCCATCGGAGCGGTCAGTGATATGGTTGTGTTTGTTTTGAAGTGGCTGCATCTCGGTATTGGATGTATCCCAGAATTTCTTTTCAGCTAAGGTCTTTTGTGCTTATGGTGCGTTCGAGCTTGGTTATTTGCTTGAGACGGATCTTATCGGTAGCTTGGATTTGGATGCGTGTAGAATCTTGTTTATCAATGTTTATATGTATTTGAGTAGCTGTAATTAATTTTGGGGTTGGATTAACTTTGGTGGAGTTTCTGTCATCCACTTGATATGCTATGCCTTGCTTCAGGGACTGTCCATTTATTAGTGAATACAAGTCACTGAAATCACTTTCAAAACAATTATCTTTTAGTTCTTGATTCAAGTTACCCGATATGCGAATGCGTAGATGTAAAGTGAAGTGGATTGAAAATGGGAGTAAGGTTGTTTTAAAAAGAGGTTTGTAATTGTAATGCGTTCTGGATTGGTTTGTTGTTAGAGATCACACAATAGAAATAGAAATACTAACAAGATATTTATTGATTGATGATTATTGAGACTGAGAAAGAGAATAGATATTTTATGGAGATCGATGGGGCTAGCTACAGTTAGAGCGTTTTCCATTTGTGTTGTTGCTGCATCAACCATCACACTCTCGACTCACTGCCATTTCCTTCTAACTTTTTCTCTTTTTTTTCTTCCTGTACGTTCTCTTTCTTTCTATTAAAATCAAATTTATAATTGTTTTAAGGGATTTCTTCTTACTTTGCACTATCTTTTCAATGCAATTCTTCAGTTTCTTTTCAAAAAAACTACAAATTCAATCTTGATAAATCAATTCAACATGCTGCAAACTCAAAACTATCATATAGTTTACTCAATGTCGAAATTGACATAAATGATGAAGCATGTGAATTAGTCAGTGGAGGGGAGCTTTCCCTTGAGGACGACGATGACAACATTCATGCTTATCTCTTCAAGGCTGTCAAAAATAATAATAAGATTGGCCTATTACTTCTTTAAGATATTTATGGCTTTGAGGATTCCTTCACAAGAGATTTTGCATATCGGGTAGCTTGCAATGGTTTCAAGTATGTTTCTATTTGCGAGAAGTTATGCAAGAGTGGACATGTAGATAAAATTTGACATGATTGGTTTGTGATTCTTTGTTAATTGTTTGCAGGAATCATCCAGTACATATGAGCTTACATAGGTGTTGTGTATTTTTTAGATTGTAAACTAGAAGTTGTTCATTTGGTTTTAAACATCATTGTTCAGTAGCATATTGAAATTCAATGCAACAG
The DNA here is from genome assembly GCA_022829125.1 of Lathyrus tuberosus. Lineage (NCBI taxonomy): Eukaryota > Viridiplantae > Streptophyta > Magnoliopsida > Fabales > Fabaceae > Lathyrus > Lathyrus tuberosus. The sequence continues at coordinate 12,925,891 of JALAZF010000024.1, read as the reverse complement.
TGTACTTGTTTAAGCAGTAGCATATTGAAATTCAATGCAACAGTGTATTCTCACAGTGAAGTTGATGCTTAAGTTAATCAATGTTTGTAACTGAAAATCACTATTTTATTTAGTTTATGCATGAGCTTTCAAAGATACTCTATTTGATATGAGTTTTGGAGGAATAATCATTGAGGAAGCACTGAGTTTAATATGTAAAAGAGCACTTTTTGAAAATATATTTTGGTTCAGGTGTTGTGAGTTTTTGTTGTTGAACTATTTAATTTCTTCGATCATGTCAACTTTCAAATATTTATCAACTGTATGATTTTGTTGTGTTACCATTCTAGTCGGATCTCTAATGGACACACTTCATATGTAGCAACTATATGATTTTGTTATGTTCCCATTCGAGACAAAGTACGAACACAATTATTTACTTCTCAATAGATATAGATAAATCTCATCTCACTCATTTGATTAATAATATCTTGAATTCATTGAATCAAGAGACAACCTACTTTACCTTTTACTACTTCTTACTTGTAAGTAAGAGCAATAATTATTATTTTAGTTATATAGTTGATTCTAATTTTGTTTTTAATTCTTCAAACAGTAGTATTAAAATTTCTTCCAATTAGAATTTTAGAAATGATGATATATTGACAAATTCTCATTTGTAAATATTGTAACATCATATGCAAGTTGTCATGATATTCTGTCTTCTAGATTTTTTCAAATATAGCAGTGGCTGTCAAATTTCATATTTTTTTGCATTTTATTGCTACCAAGATATTGCAACAAGAGGAAACTGCAGAGAAACTTCCCATAAACTAACAACAGTATTAAAACTTGGGCAACAATATTAAAAATATGACAGTGCAGAAAATTGTAATGAAATAAACGACTTCATTGCAATATATCCAAAAAAAAGTTACAAACTAACTGTGCAGGAAATGTTACATTGATAACAAAATGAAAATGCACAAAATGTTACACTGATAAAAAATGACAGTACAATAGATGTACGATTCATCGCGTCTTATAACCAATTTACAAATTTCCTATTATTCTATAATTCTAATCATCTAATTCTGCTTGTCTTATAATTTTTGCAATTGCTGTCAAACTTGTGTAAAATGCCATTCCTCCACTAGTGCATGATGTTGCTTCCAATATGCAGAGTGTGTCAAATACTCTTCCTTAACTAGTGCAGAAAGTTGCTTCCAATATCCTTGCAGAGTTTTGAAGACATGAAACTATACATTAACATTAATATTCAACTCGGTGTCTCTCATTCTATTGTAATAATTGGACATGGTCAACTTGTTGCATCAGGTTGCGAGTGTTGTTAGCCCGTCATCTGCTATATCTACACAACAATAATAAAAAACAGAATAAACAAAATAGACTCATTGCTTTGTCTATAATTTTTTTTTAATCATAAACATTTAGTCACATTGACTAAAGTTCAGTTAGCGATAGTGGTCAAATCTAGTCAACTTTGTACAAGTTACAAGCAATGTGTGCCAATCTTATGTCTGATATGTTTGCACATAGTCATAACTTCAACCTTACAAGTTCAAAACATCCTGATAGATCTTTGAGTGTTGTACGAGTTCTACAAGTGCTCAAAAAGCTGAAAAGCATAAAGAAAGAAATTCAACTAAGCCTCAATTCTACAAGAGTTCAATTTGGTTTTGTTGCTTCTTGTGAGAACTTAGTTAACCAAATATTAAATACATAGTTTGTAGAGAGAATATCTTTGGAACTCTAAAGTACATATCTAATACCTGCAATTTTGTAGGCTTTGTTGTTTCTCAGCAGCACTGATACACCATCTTGATCACATAATTCCTCAAACATGTCTTTGTTTGGAGTCATGTACCACGTAGGCCCTGAATCCATAATCCACTCTTTGCTATAGTTGCTAGCTGCTTGAAACCACAAGAACAACAGATGATTCATAATCATCTTGCATAATAGTTTTGTTTCCATTATCCTTACCTCAATGAATATTCAGGCATTCAGGGAACACTTTTCTTTTGTCAACCTCCTTCTCAAAGTGATAACACCTAATTGCAGGAGCATCACCGCCGTAAGACTTCTGTTGGCCTTTACCCTTCTTCTTCTCAAACCTGTCATCTTTTTTCAAGAATTTCCCCTTAACGGACAATGGCTTGTGCTCCTTTCGTTTGTTCAAATCCTTAAAGTACAAGGCTTATTGAACTTCTTCAAAGGTCAACGAATCCCTTCCATATAAGAGAGTTTCTTTGAAATGATCACGAGACTTAGGTAAAGAACACAATAATAATAACACTTGATCTTCATTATCGATACTAAGCTCGATAATCTCTAGATCAAGAATCAGCTTGTTGAACGTATCCAACTGCTCCGCCAAGACAATATTTTTACTCATCTTGAATGAATACAGAGTTTGCATCAGGTACAGACGATTTACTAGGGATTTGGTCATGCACAACCCTTCGAGTTTGCTACACACACCTGTTGCCATTTTCTCCTTCGAGACTCGTCGAAGAACCTTATCACCAAGGCTCAATATGATGGCACTTTGAGCTTTCTCGATCATCTTCGTTTTCTCCTTCTCCGTTAGCGCAACATCCATCTGCTCTGATCCTCTAACACTTCTAACAAACCTTGTTGAACCAGTAGAGCTTGAATTTTCAAGCCCCACAAACCGAAATCAAACACCGATGAATTTTTCAATCTCATACTTCATTGACAATATCTAGATCCACGCTCACTGCGCTAGTTTGTTGTGACAATTGTTGCAATAGAAACGAAGCAATATTGTGAAAAAGAAAGGTTTTCTTGAACAAACATAAGAAACTCTTTTAATTTTACGAGAGAGAGAGAGAGAGAGAGAGAGAGAGGAACAAAAATTTCTTAAACCGTTTTTCTATTCACTTTCACAATTAGGGAAAAAATGTTACAAGTGAATAACAACAACCAACGCTTAACCCTCTCTCAACAACTTGAGAGAGCAGCCTATTTATAGACTACAAGCTAACTTAAACACCAAGCTAACTTAAACACTCAACTAACTTAAGCATTAAGTTACCTTATAAAACTGCATGATAGAACATGTTTTGACTACAACATGCACAACTCTGTCGAATCATGAAGTTATTCCTGTCGAGACTAGAGTTCGATCCAAAATACCACAATATCCATTAATAATTGATAAAAAATTTTAAATATTATTTTGTTGGATATAAAATATTAGTATTATTATTATATATTTTGTTAAATATGAAATTATTCCATTATTAAAATTATTATTATTATTATTATTATTATTATTATTATTATTATTATTATTTAATGCAATATAAAATGTTATTTTATTATTATTATTATTATAGTAATTCTAATATAATTATATAGTAAAAAAAGTAATATGAGTATGATTTATTATTATTATTATTATTATTATTATTATTATTATTATTATCATCATCTTTATGTACAATATTTTAAACTATTTGTATTTATCTTTCAAATGAGAAAAAATAAATTTTAATAAAATAAAATTGTTTTTAAAATAATTTAAATAATACTAGTCTCCATAAATATTCGTAAATATTCACGGATATGTAAAACTTCACCGATACTCTTTGCTAAATACCCCTGCGACTATGGAGCAAACATTAATATGATTTTTTTTTTAATAGGCAATTATATTGATGAGAGCAAAAGAGATGCTCCAAAAATACAGTAAAATTAGAGAGCAACACCCCTATCTCCTACAAAAGCTAATATGATATTTATTCAACATGCGAATAACATAAGACTAATATATGTTTTATGGATACCCATTGTCTTTCTAATCAACGCTCATTTAGAAAATAAGAACTTTCTAATTAATAACCTTTGAGAAATAATAATAATAATAATAATTAATATCCTTTAAGAAAATAAAAATAAAAAATTAGTTAAAATAAGACAAATTCTTGACCAATAAAAAGTAAAATTTAAGACAAGTTAACAAAAAATTCTAAAATATAATTTAAAGAGATAATGAAATTAATAGAGTTGAAAAAAAACACTAAATATAATTTAAAATTTAAAATTTATTAGTAAATATATGTTATTAAAAACACTAAATATATGTTATTATAAATGTTATTATAAATGTTATTAAAAACACTAAATATATGTAAAACAAAAAAAGTGGTTTAATGTAAGAGAGTAAAATTAACAAAAAATACCACGTTTAAGTATCTAGAAAAATGTTATGATAATACAAATATTGACATAAGATATACATATTTAATAATTAAAAATCAAATATATTTTTAAAAAAATATTAAAGATATTTAAAGAAAACACTAAATATCTATATTTGATTTCTTTCATATTTATGTTATAACATGCCTTGTTTAACTAATACTCTTCTAAAAAGTAATTAAAAAAAGTAATACTAACTTGTGACTCAAGGGAAATAGATAAGAGATAAATATAGTAAAAAAAATTTAAAAATTGTGAGTTGAATTTAATATACTATGTCTATAATTAATGATTTTATTGTTCTTTTTAATATGAGTTTTTTATTTGTGGGATTTTTAACATGTACCCTACGAGTATAAGTTATCATTACCCATAAAAAAAATCAATCTACATTAAATATGGCAATAATAAAAACTGTATTCGTAAATATCTGCGTGTACAATCCTTAACAAGCATGAGTTCGATGACTTATTGGGAATCCACAAGTAAAAATAATTCACAAATATATATACAGATTTGATGGTATGTCCATAAGTATTCTTATCCATTAATAATGAAACTATTATTATTATTATTATTATTATTATTATTATTATTATTATTATTATTATTATTATTATTTAGTTGAATATGATACATTATTATTATTATTATTATTATTATTATTATTATTATTATTATTATTATTATTATTATTATTATTATTTTACTGAATATAATATAATTATATAATAAAATAAGAAATAAAATGAATATCATTAATTTTGTTATTTTTATTATTATTTTGTGTTAAATTTTAAATTATTTCGTATGCCTCTAAAAGGAGAATAAATAAATTTTAAGTAATTATATATTTTTAAATAATATTTAAATAATAATTTATTTTAATATTTGTAAATATTATTCATAGATATGTCAAAATCTACATATACCTTACGAGTATGAAGTGGATATGAATATCATATTTATTCAATAGATTAATAGAATAGTAATACTTATCTTCATGGGTACTCATCATCATCCCTTATCAAAATTAATCATTAAAATAAAATAAATTACAAGGTCCAATCTTATTTACAAGAGAAAATTTATTTTTTAATTTATTGAATATTCAATTTATCTGTATTGCATAATGGACCATATACATTGATTTTTCTATGAATCAAAAATGTTAAATTTCTTTCATAAATAAATCCAAATGGAGTATTAATTAATAGTCTTCTAGAAATATATATATATATATATATATAAGCAAACACCCTCATATTCACAAAAACAAAGAGAAAAAAACAAAATCAAAATGAGTGTTTTATTATCCTTGTACTCAAGCTCAAACCTAATCAATATTTCAAAACCATACAGACATCATCATAACCTTCCACTTTCAAATAATCATCAAAGACAACCTCTTATAATACAATTTTCTGTCTCATGCAGAGCCACAAACAGTGTTCCCATTGATCATAAGCTACTAGATGATGATGATGATGGAAACTTGTACAAGATACTATGCTTGAGTTCCAATACAGCAACAATGGATGAGATAAAAAGAGCTTATAGAACATTGGCTCTTCAATATCATCCTGATGTTTGTCATGATGGTTTGAGCAAAGAGGAATCTACGAGGATGTTTGTAAAACTCAATGAAGCTTACAAGATATTATCAGATCCAAAGCTTAAAGATGAGTATGATTCAGAGTTATTGGGTTTGGGTGCTTTGAGAAGGCGTAGGTGGATGGAACAAGTTGTTGAGTTGAATAGGAGATCTGATACACGTAAGGGTGATGCATCATCATCATGGGGCTGTAGAATGAGAGCGAAGAATAATATCAACAAACATCATTATAAGAGCTAGTTTTTCAATTACTTTATTATTCATGCGATTATTTTGTTGTATTTTCCCATCATAAATAGTGTTATTTAAACATTCATAATTTGACACTATTATAAAAATAAATCATTTATATCTATTGATTGAAAATCTAGAAAATCAACATAAATTTAGTTTTATGTTTAAATATGATAGTTAAAAGCACACATAGATACAAAACAACTGACAATTGACTAAAAAAACAGAACAACCGTAATCAGTGTCGCAACAACAATATTACTAATCAAAATCACATAAACCTTTACGCGACTGCAGCGCAAGTGTTATTTAAAGCATTTGTGTTATTTAAACACTTATAATTGTTTACTGTATAAAAATAAATCACTTATATCTATTGATTGAAAATGTCGAAATACATAGTAAATTTAGTTTTATCTTCAAAGGATCACCATGTGTAGTTCCCCGCTGTCGAATTATTCTTCCCCCTATGTCACACTACAAGATACAACGTTCCCTCTCTCTCTCTCTCAAAATTTCTGCACAAACACAACCTCGGCCTCTGTTTCACTCTCTTATTTTATTTTCTTTTTTAATTTAGACTATTTTACCATATGTTTCAATTTGGGAATTTCTTTTTCCACCCTATATGTTGCTCACCCATCTTACGATGAAATTTCAATAATGCTTTTAAAATCTGGAAGATGTAAAGGACAAAAACAAATTCGAAATTGAAATCCGGACCTGCCCCTCACCACACCATACCAATATCTCAAATCCTGACCAAAACAATGTTGAAAAAATACACTTGAATGGATTGTAAATGTTGAGGGTGACAATAACTACGTTTATCGAGTTGTTTCAATTTTGCTCGATAAAGGAGAGGAGAATCATACACTTGTCCGCTAACAACATATCAAGTAATTAAGGCGCATAAAGAATCATACTCAATGCTATACAGAAGAAAAAAAAGAACATTTTGATACAATTCATAAATTTATTATTCATTGTGTTAGCACTCCGACACTTGAGGAAAACTTGATGTGGTTCCCTAAAATGGGTCATCTTATAACAAGTGCATATAATAGGGTGTATTGATCTGACAATTTATGGGTTCTCGGGAGCAATTTTTCCACTTCGAAATGCCTTACCTCAAAATCCAACCAATCACATTATGTGTCTGTCATACCCCAAATTTTGACCACTAAGATTCCCCATCATTGTGTAAACCATCATCACAATATAGATGAACCATCATGCCTCATCAGTCTCCCCAAAGATGGGTGAGCATTCACTACAAACAAGAATTAGGGTTTTTGAGCCCTATCAGAGAACTTAGACAAAGGATCAATCAAGAATTGACATGATCTTCTACTTGTCTAAACTCTCCAACACCTATAAAGGATCAAGAGGACTCCCACATCAAGAACCAAGCACAAAGTTGCTACATTCCAAGTGGATTAAGCCTCAAGATCGCCAGTGTCACCAAATTAGGGTTTTGGTCGACCAAACCCTCCAGGTGGAATTTTTCCTTTGGACTTGAGCCAATGCTTCAAAGCATAACCCAAGATACTCTATGAGACCTCATGGACCCAATCATCAAGTCAATTTAACCTCAGGGGATGCATTTATCAAAAAATCAGGAATTAGGGTTTCTTAACCTAATTCACCCCTAAGTTGACTTTTGGGGCAAAACATGAGCCAAGACCTCAAGACATTATTTGAGGGTATCCAATACACTACATTGATCCAATTGTAATAATGGATTGATCCAAAAAGCTTGGTCTAAAAAGTTCATTTTCATCTGGACCACAATTATGGTTTTGAGAGAAAAGTCAATTGTACCTTTGACTTTTGACCAGGACATGCTCCCAAACCTTGGGACATGATTCAATACACACTATACCACCTATGGAATCCATCTATTAAGTTTGATTTAGGTCAAGGACTTGATTTCATAAAGGATCGCACAATTTAAAATTCATCTGAAAAAAAGTCAACTGTACAAAAAGTCAAAGTTTGACTTTTTGATTTTTTGGTCAAACAAGGTTCCTTAACCCTAAAACAATGTCAATGTGTGATTGGAATCATCATTCATCAAGAAAAATCAAAGAAAGTGAGGTTACTTGCAAAAGAGGTAACCATAAAAAACTTAGAATTTTTCTAAGTTATGACACAAAGTGGTTAGGGTACCAACTTCCAAGGATCATAACTTGATATCCAAGCAACCATTTTGGATGATCCAAAAATGGATTTGGAGCTCTCATGTCATACTTTAAAAGTGTCAACTACATCTCATTCCAATTCCTCATGGATTTTTAGTTATGGAGTGAGCAAAATGGCTGAAAACATGAAATGTCACTTTTTTTCCAACACTTAATGAAATTTTCACTAAGTCAGAATCTGTCTTGCTTTTTTTTTAAATGTAGGGGCATTTTTCACTTAGATACAAAAAGTTTCAAGACAAACTATGATCACACATGTGTTGTATCATATGAGAGCTTTTCAAAATGACCAAGAGCTTCATCAAACTCCACTTGAGCTTGGAGTTATGACAGCTGCAACATGCCTTGCTGCAAACTGTCTTGGCAAGGCAGATTTGTGTATAAGAGTTCGATTTGTCCAAATTGTGCAATAACAAGCATGGTTATCCATCTGCACACCTCAAGGGGGAACAACTAAGGGACAAACACTGATTCATCAGCCTCCAAAGTCCCAAAATCTACAAGTAGCATGCCAAACCTAAAAAGGCTAAAGATGCTTCAAGACTCCAATTTTGTTTTGGAACATTTAATGGGTGCTTAGAGGTGGCATGTATCAGAGCAAGAATGAACACTTCAGTCAAGCCTTATCCTTGAATCAAAGAACCATAGGCCTGTGCTCTAATCTCAAGTCAATGGCTAGAGGAGACTTAAGATTCCATTTGATCACAATTGGCCACAGACCTGTACCAGTTGTCATTTCGTATTCCTTGCAAAACAAACTTGCTCTACTATAAATAGAGCTCAATTGTGATCAGTTTGAGTACACCAAAGCACCTAAACTGGTGCTTTCCTCAAAATCTCCTCTTCACTCCAAATTTTTCCTTCTAAAGCAAGCCACTATCGGGTTTTGAGTTTGAGAGCAATTCCAACCAAACCAATCACACACACATCTCACATATAACATATAGAAGTGATCCAAACTCTCACTTAATATCTGGAACACCAATTTCACAAAATCACCAGCCATCTGCACAAGCTTTTGACAGATTTGCAGTTGAGGTGCCAAATCCAGTTCCAGCTCAATTCAATCCATTCCAAGCATTCAGACACACTCCATAGCACCTAAGGAAGTTGTCCACATAATTGGAACCAAGTTGTAACACCTCCAACTTAAAACACGATCACCAGCTGCAAGAGGTAAGCCTCAACTTGGCCATCTCATGATTCATGCATATTTCCTTGCACAATAATTTTGCCATATGTTCATAATCATGTATGGAGTGTTTCCCCTTAATTCATTGCTTTGTTTGGATCGTGTATCAAATTTCTGAGCCTTCATGCAGAAATTAGGGTTCTTGAGGTTTCTCTTTGATTTCTTATTCCATACGTAAAGTAAATGAAATTAAAGACCATAGACATGATCGTGAGGTGAAAACGAGTAGATTGATATGTGGTTTGTGTGATTTCATCAAGTATTCAGTGAGATTGATGAGAAAATGCAAATCAGCCAAGAACAGGGCACGCGGGCAAAACCAAGGTGTTCTTGGCGCCCTTTTTCAAATATTTGAATATTTGAATTTTGTGATTTTATTTAATTGATTCAAAAATTATATTCTCTCTGAATTTTAATGATTTTGAGTTGATTCTTTTTTTAATAATTCACAAGAATGTTAAAATATTTTATTTTACAAAAATTTCCCAAAAATATTATTTATTTCATATATTTGATATTTTTGCAAAGAATTAATTTTTATTTGTTTTTTAACATTTAAAATATTTTTTCCTTATTGATTTTCTAAACTTAAATGATTTTCAATCATTTTGTGGGTAGAAACATGATTTTTGAAACATTGATCCAAGATCACCACTCATTTTTCACATGTTTTCAATAATTTTTATTAACTTTTAAACAAAATTAATTTCATTTTAGACAAAATTAGGGTTTTGATTAATTCCATCCTCATCAATCTTTTTCAAACACTCTTGGGCCTCTAATGGAGTGTAAGACCCAATCCTTCTTTGAAACCAAAATAGTTTGGGCCTCAGTCATTGTATAAGACCCACGGTGTTTTTAAAAATCTCGTCGCGATCGTCAGTTTAAAATAAAACCACTTGGGCCTCTCCTTGTGTTGTAAGCCCCATTCTTTTTCTTGAAATCACTCATGGGCCTCTAATAGAGTGTAAGACCCAATCCTTTGTACATAAACCATTGTGGGCCTCACTTATTGTATAAGTCCCTCTGTACATTTTCAAAACAGTGGTGCGATCATCGCCCTTTTTTACGAAATAATCCGGGCCTACCCTCATGTTGTAAGTCCCATTTATTTTCTTTTAAAACATCCTTGGGCCTCTAATAGAGTGTAAGACTCATTCCTTGTAAATAAGATACCTTGTTGGGCCTCAAATATTGTATAAGACCCACTATGTTTTCAAAAACCTCGGCGCGATCGTCGTTTTCAAACAAACCATCTAAGTCGACCCTCTTGTTGTAAGTCCCATCTTTCTTTTTTCAAAATAATCTTTGGGCCTCTAATAGAGTGTAAGACCCAACCCCTTTGTACAGAAACCTTTTGGGCCTCAGACGTTGTATAAGTCCTAGTACAATTTTATCAAAATAACTTCCCTTTTGATTTAGATTCAAGTATACAATTGTTATCAAGACTTTCTTTAATTTCTTTGAACAGCTAACAATACAGCATGGAAGCTTGCCTGTAAGTTTTTATCCGCTTTCATTTACTTGTTTAATATACATAACTGTACTGTGGGAAGCTGCGCATGGTTAGTCTTCTTTCGTTCTTCAAAATACATGTCAAATATATATAACTATATTGTGGGAAGCTGCACATGGTTAGTCTTCTTTCATACTCCTTTACATACTTGTCATATATCAACTGTATATATACTAGTATAGTTATTTAGAGTTTTCCCCGGTAACTAGGTCTAGAACTAGGTAAAGCCCGTTTGGTCACTCTTAAATACAGTCAAAACTAGATCCCCATAGGATTTCTAGATACGGTCTTCCCTTCTCTTGGGTTTAAACAATATGGAACAAAGAGAAAGGCAGTATTCCTCGTGAACCTTTTCTCAGACTGTCACCCTAGAAATTGTCAAAGAAGTTCTACTCCCCAGAGTTGATCTATTCTCGGTGAATAGCATCTCTTGAGCTTCTTCAAACCTCAGAATTTTCACTAAATGATCTATTCTCGGTGAATAGCATTTCTTAAATTTTTCTTGGTTTGGGACCCACAGGCTTCCTAAAAGCATCCCAGCCTCCTCTTGGGCTTTGTACAAGGACCCGTAGACTTCTTAAAAGTTCTTATGCCTTCTCTTGGGCTTCGTACAAGGACCCTCACGATTTCTTAGAGGTATAGGACAGAACTTAGTCATCCCTTGCTAGAGCTGTCTTTCAAAAAGGAGTCACAAAAGCCCTCAGACCAATTTTAGGGTTGATACTCATCCCTTAAACGAGTCGGCCTCCTATTGGGCGTTATACAAAGATAGACCACACTAATAGACTTGGACAGTCTAAATCCCCTCTTGAGCCTCAAGGACATTCTCAAGTTTCCTACAAACATAGGGAGAAACCCCAGATTCTGGATTAATCTCCAGCAAGAGTTAAAACTTGTGGGTTCTAAAACCCCGTCTCTCTCCTAAAATCCCCAAGCCAGGGTCAGATTATCATCGTAGAATACTATCTCAAATCAGAACCTCAAGGTATCTGATCCATCAATTCTTCTGTATTCCACTGCAAGAGTTGGTTTCCACATTTGGACATACCTAGGGATCTCAAGAATCCCTAGCACAAGTTAGCCTCCTCTTAGGCTTTGTATAATGATCCTTTCCTCAGGAAAGTCAGCCTCCTCTTGGGCTTTGTACAATGATTCTCCCCAACAGAGTTAACCTTTTCAGACTCTCTTGTTGAGTCAACCACTTTTCAGACTCTGTTGTTGGGTCAATTACTTTTGAGACTCTCTTGTTGAGTCAACCACTTTTCAGACTCTCTTGTTAAGTCGATCACCTTTTCAGACTCTCTTGTTGAGTCAATCACTCTCATAGACTCTCTTGTTGAGTCCATCACCTTTTTGTACTCTCTTGTTGAGTCAACCCTTTTTAGCCTCAATCTCGGGCTTTGTACGAGACAGATAAAATCACTCTCTTATTGAGTCAACCCTTTTTAGCCTCAATCTCGGGCTTTGTACGAGACAGATAAAATCACTCTCTAGTTGAGTCAAACCCTTTTAGCCTCAATCTTGGGCTTTGTACAAGACAGATAGAACACTTTCCCCGGAAAAGTCAAATTGTTAGCCTCCTCTTAGGCTTCATATAATGATATCCCCAAAGAGTCAGTCTCTTTTAGCCTCCATCTTGGCCTTTGTACAAGACACCAATATATCCACTCTCTTGTTGAGTCGGTCTCAGTCACCCTCCTCTTAGGTTTTGTATAAGGACTTCCCCAGTGGAGTCAATCAACATCTTACCTTCAACCTTGGGCTTTGATCAAGGCACACAAAAATTAACAATCCCTTTTTAGAGATAACAAATTCTCTTTCAGTCAACCTTTTAGCTTGAATCTTGGGCTTTGAACAAGACACAAATATTCCTTTTATCCTCTGTCTTGGGCTTTGAACAAGACACCAAAACATCTTTTTCCTCCCTTAGAATATGAGGAACTACGATTGCTCTGATTTCCCTGTTTCGTTTAACGGGAATACGTAGGCATAAGATTGCGAAATCTTAGCGAGCATACTAATCAAAAACTCTAGGTTCAATGCCTTCATACTAATCAAAACTTAGGTCCAACACCTTCCCAAAAACATCAACAAAAAACTCACTCTCCCTGTCACATTTCCTATGAAACTTTTCCAAACCCATTAACAGATAAACACCACCAAGTACAAAGCTAAACCTAAAGCTAATATCCTGTGGATAACCACATATAGGATGGGTAACTGACAACTGCCCATTGTATAACCTGACCCCAGACCCCCCAATCTCTTTAAGCGTTTGTTCAGTTAAACATTCGCGTGCAAGGTTAGTTTTAGATAGCTTCCCTTTCCCTTCCAGCTTCATGGGATAAATAAGAAATCAGAAAGTAGCACCCCTTTCTCCTCGAGGAGGAAAACCCAAACTTCAGCGATAAGGTGGTCGCGTCACCGACAAAAATCGCTCGCTACACTAAAATGGCGACTTCACTGGGGACGCATTTTATTGTTTAGGACTAGGATTATTATAGCTCCTAAGAGGTCTAGGATGTTAGCTTTTGGAATGAATATATATATATATTGCTTTTCCTACTTGATATCCGTGTTTATTTTTCTGCTAATGGGACTGCAGGTGATGCCGCATCTGGAAAGATTGAGTATACACCTAAGATAAGTGATGGCACAAGACGGGTAATCTTACAGGGAGTGACTCCCAAATAAGAGGTCCCGGTAGCCCATCGAATCAGTGGAGATACCCTTTGCGGATTCAATACCTATACGACTTCGGTTGTTGAAAGCAGATTGTTTGATTGGGCTATCCATGAAACTGAGGATTTTAGTAGACTAAGACCGTGTTACTATTTTGTAGTGCTGAAGCTATCGGAAATAGTTGTCACGCGATACTACCCTCATTTAAGATTACTTTAAGATACATCAGCTCGCTCGGGTGAACCAGCCTGCTGTTGTTATCCCAAGAGGGGTTAATGATTTTGCGGACAGGTACAAAAAATCACCAGTATAACCTTTGGGGATGGGTAGAGCCTTGACTTCATGACACCGAACCCTTGACCCCATGTTTTTTCTATGTTTTTTTGTGCTGCATTCATGCATTCATTTCATTTAAAAAACTCTTAAACAAAGAAAATTTTCTCTTCTAGTCTCTCTTTTTCAAATTAATATGAGACAATGATTGCAAATGCCAGAGAAAAAGATTGCGTTATGGATTTCGGTAGAAGGAGGACTTAGAAGTACACCTTCAAGGTTTCAAAATTAGAGGATTTAAGAGGATTGGCGAGGATGATCACCAACCCTGATGCTTTCAGAGCTAAGTATGGAGGACTGCTGTCTCTGTTAATGGTCCATGTAATTGAAGGAATCATGTCTACACTAATCCAGTTCTACGATCCGATCTATCACTGTTTCACATTCCCGGATTATCAGCTAGCACCAACACTTGAGGAGTACTCTAACCTGACTGATTTACCCATTACTGACTAAGCTCCCTTTTCTGGACTGGAAGAAATTCCAAAAGATCAAACTATTGCAAGAGCAATCCATTTGGACGAGTCAGAGGTTAGGACTCACATGATCATTAAGAGTGGAATCCAAGGTTTTCCAGCCTAGTTTTTTATAAAGAAAGCCCTGTACTTTGCTAGTATAGGGAACGTGCCTACTTTCGAGAGCATCTTTGTACTGCTCAACTACGAGTTATTTTTGTTTCCTAACATTGATAGCTTCGTTGATATCAATGGCATTATGATTTTTCTAATTGGAAACCCTGTGCCAACCTTGCTTCCAGATGCTTATCATTCTGTACACTTAAGGAATTTGTACAGCGGAGGAATGATCACATGTTGTGTACCCCTGCTATACAAATGATTTACTTCCCATTTACCCAAGTCTGCCACATTTTGGGATCAAAAGAGTACTTTACGTTGGTAGCAGAGAATCATGTCTCTTACCAACTCTAACATCGATTGGTATAATCGAATCTATGACGGGATCAGGATCATTGACCGTTGTGGAAACTTCCCTAATGTACGCCTCATAGGAATTAAAGGAGGAATCAATTATCATCCATCTTTAGTTCGTCGTCAATTCGGATACCCGATGAGGCATGTCCCACGTAATGCTCATCTGGAAGGTCTTTTCTTCAAGGAAGGAGAAAATGACAAGGCACTAAAGACAGAAATAGTGCATGCCTGAAAACATGTTCACAGGAAGGGAAGAGAGTCTCTAGGAAAACCAGACTGTGTCTCTGTAGAGCCTTATCTCCGCTGGGTACAAACTAGAGCTCTCAAGCCAAGGATGCCTTACCCTCGTCAAGAAGTTCTTCTGTTAAGAGAATCTGTTCTCTATTTTATGTCTGATACGGAAAAACTTCAGGTTACTCTCAACAAAGTTCAACATGAGAAGAGGTCTTGGAAGAACAAGTGTCGCATTCTCAACGTGGAGTGTAACAAAATACATCAACTGTTAAAAGATAAAGATGCTCTGATTGAGATTTTAGAGCAACATGCTGTAGAGAATCAAGATGACCAAAGGAATTTGCTCGCTCCTTTCACTTGGCAAAGGATGACAACCCGACAACGGCTCAAGAGCCCCTGTCAAAGAAAAGGAAAATACCAGAACCAGCACCTGAGCCCTCCTCAGAGAGGACTCAGGATCCATTAGTTTAGACATTTCCTTTTACAACACTTTGTAAATGACTGTATTTCCATTTCTGCAATCTTTGAATTCAATAAAACGGGGTTTCCCCACTGTGTGATATTTACAATCCAATTGTCAAAGTTTCTTTTGATTAAATAACAAAAAAAATTAATTAATTAATCATTGCATATCATTCATCATTCACACATAGCGCATTCTTCTTCCCTACGAATCTCATGTTTGTGTCTCGATTCTAGAGTCAAACTGTCTCATTTGTACAATGCTCGGGCTAATCGACAAAAGAAAATGGATGATCTCGAGGAAGAGAACAGAGAGTTTAGAGAAGAAATCGACACTCTGAAAGAAGATCTGAGGAAACTTCACAATGACATGCAATCTCTGGCAGCAGCCCAGATTCAACAACAAAGGACTGTGATCTTAGAGATCACATCGACGCCCATAGTGGAAAAGTATGATCCTTGGTATAACATGCCAAAAGATCGTCCCTGGGGCATGCCACCCAACTATATCCCAGAAGGATATATTCCGCCGGTCATGGAAGTTCCGGAAACTGTAGCAGGAGCCGCTGGGCCGGAAGGTTACAAACTTCGGGAAAGCGAAGATGCAAGGGGCATGACAGCAACTCCTGAAGGTTACAAACTTCGGGAGAGGGAAGCACCAAGAGTCACTACCGTAATGACTATACCACCACCTGTGGTACATGATCGGTAAAATAACAAGTGTACTATTTTTACCGATGTAGTAATAATTTGGGGTTTTCCCCAGAGTCGATCTCTTGAGGACTGCTCAGAATGTGTAGTGCAGAGACTATTTCAATTAAACAAAAGTTCCTTTGTTTGGTTTTAATATGGTTCTATAACTATGTTCTATGAATAAAAGCACTTAAAAGATAAATAAGTTATTTTGACAAATATGAGAATAATACTAGGGAGAGGTGTATGAGATCCCTTATAATGACATCTTCTCTAACATTTAGCAAAATCACTACTAGACCAAAATCATTACCGTCTTTTAAGATTAGTTTTCAAAAATTCCTTTAAAGAAAACCCTTTGGTATTCCCTCTACACCCTAATTCCTTGGTTGTATAGAGAGAATCCCAAGCTTTACTTTTTATCAAAAGTGATACGGTTAAACTATGACATCCCATTACAAAAAGAAATCAGGGACACCCCCTAGCATTGAGGGGTTTAGCCTCTCATGTTCATAAGAGAAACAATAACTGAATAAAAATAAAGAAAAGCCATTACACTAATAATCGGATTCCTTCGATCTTCAATTGCTTCCGCGGTTGAGAGATCTCCGTTCTCCAAGAACTCGTGAAAACATCCACAATAATACGTAATTCAAAAAGTGTTTTTCTTTCGTGCCTTCCTCAGCTTAAAAAGTGTCAGATCACTAAATAGCATGTGACATTCCCAAAATACCCTCCAAGGACATTTAATTGGAATAATTAAAAAATACAAAATTCCCCTCCAGTGGCCCTGACACGGGCAGCCGTGTCAGGCTGCTTAATCTTCATGCGCCAAGGCAGTGTTTTAGGGGTCCTGACACGGGCCGTGTCCTGTGACACGGGCAGCCGTGTCAGGCTTCTGCTTGGTCTTTTCCTTGAACTTTTGGCACTTTAGCTTTCACACGTGCATCTGATTAATGACTTTATACAAACCTGAGAAACACAAAGAAAACACTACCACATCAAAGCACAAACGGTCTAAAAACGGAATAATATTAAAACAAAAACTTGCTTAAATAAAACACAAACACTAAGTAAAAATGCAATACTATGAATTCAAATACCGAAAACATAACGGAAAAGCTAGACACAAACGCCTGAAAAACTACGAGTGAAAACCACTGATCAAACTCCCCCAAACTTAAACTTTTGCTTGAACTCAAACAATAAGCTTGCATAAAGAATTGAAGTGCAAATGAACTGTCATAAGAAAGATTTTATCGAGTGGATGTGACGATACTCGTACGTGAGCTTTTCATTCCACGTCACTCAACAAGTTGTCTTGGTACTTCTCCGTCAACAAAGATATCACACAAACACTATACCGCGGTAAGACCACGGACCTAAATCCCCTTTTCGGCTACCTCTCCAACTATGCTTTGGGCTTAAGTCTTCTTCTCGATTTTCTACCCCTTTCATTTGGACAATCATATTAAGGCACTTCTGATGATTTTTCCTCATATGCACAAAATTGATCAAAATTTTTTTTTCTAAGCACCATTATTTTTCTCGCACATTGGCGTATATTTGTCCCTTTTGGGACGGCTTTTTAGATTCAACCCCCGTTAGGCTAAATAACCGGGTGAGGGTTACCCAACTTAGAAGGACTAGTCGTGGTTATTGCTTCGGACTATACCTTTAAGTCAATATGTCTGCTCTCGCTAGCCCATATGAGTTTAAAAATAATTTTTGAAAACTAATAAGTCCTAATTAACTTTAAAGCGCTCTCGCTGTTTTTAAAACTAATGCTCGATTTCAGCTATCCGGGTAAAATCTCACACTCTCGTGGTCTTGGCCTTAACCTTTGTTACCTTTTTACTCTCGTAATAAAAGTTGGTTTAAATTAAGAAATCGAAGCCAAAAAATAAGTTGATTTATAATTTTTGCTTAGAAATATTTAATCCATTCCGGTTACTCAATTACATACCGATAAAATCGGTTTAGCTCGACATACTAATTAAAATAAACATGAATGTGAATGAATGATTAAACATAAACTCAGACATAATAGAAGAAAAACAATTGCTATAAATTGAAATGATAAAACCTGGTAAATGCAGTCTAAGCAATTCCTCCACAGATCGGTAGGCTTTTGCTTGAATAAATTGAAAGAACAAAATGATGAAGGCAGGAAACAAAAACTTAAACTAAGGTGCAATAGTTCCTCAATGTGAGAAACTATTACTTTGTTCGGTAATAGGGGACAAGGAAAACGGTAAAGGAAACAAAACAAAACAAGAATGAAATTCTGGAAATAATTCTGCAGCAATACGGCACTTCGGAAAGGAAAATTGACCACCCTTTGTTCTTGGAATCCTTCTCATATATATAGCCTTAGCTGTGGCAGTAGTTGGAGAAAATGTAGGGACACCACTTTAACAGTTACTTGGTTTGGAACCTAGAAATCTTTGGAGAAAATGTAAACGTGCAATAACTGAAATTCTGAAGCTTCGTGACCACGTCTGTGCTTAACATATTAATTCTGTTTTTGATTTCATGATGATCGTGAGGGAGTTGTGACTAGCGTGATGCATTTGAAATCCATGACGGTCGTCGTGGGAGCTGTGACGGTCGTCACACCAGTAAAATATGATTTCTGCTATTTTTCTGTTATTTTCTGCTCTTTCCTTGCTTGTTCTGCTTCTTTTCCTTTGCATACTTTTAACTTGGAAACTGAAATACCTGCGAAAACACTTAAATATTCTCGGAATAATCGGAGATCAGACGGAAATGGACTAAGATTTTAACATAAATCAAAGTAAAAATACTATATGTTTTCGTGTTATCACTATGGCACAAATCTACACGTTGGACTCGTCTCCTTACTCAGAGAATTCGGGGTGTTTGTGGTATACCTAAGTTTTCCGATTTTCCCAATTCCTCATTAAGCTCCTTTTCACTCAAACTCTATATACTTTCTCCACCCTCACTCACTATCTCTCGCAATAACAGAATAAACAATATTTTTTTTTTCAGTTCAGATTCGGGAGATTTCACAGTAGTTTTCAAACGCAACTTCAAACACGACACGACACTAATAGACTAAAAAAACGAAAATTAAAAACAAACACAAAGCAAGTAAACCCCCCCCCCCCCACACATGAACTCAACAGTGGCCTCACTGTTTAAGAACAATTGTAGGAGGGGACTCACAGAGCCTCCCTGAGGAGGAGGGTTGTGGTGCAGCCTCATCTGCTACATCCACTCATGTATCTCTGTAATCATCTTCCCCTGGTGGGCCTGCTCACTTCCTTGGCGGGACTGCTCCCCTATAATCTCGCCGATCTTTGTTTGCAACCAAGTCCATTGGTCCGGTGTCATAGAGAAAGCTTCCGTCCCAGTATTCAATGCTCCGGTATGAGGGGGACAGTTTGATATGGTTCTGGTTCAGCCCGAAAACTGTCTGATTCTTGTGTACCTGCATCAAAAGTGTCATCATCTTGCTCGTCCACTACATCGAGGACGGCACCTCCATAGCACCAATTATTAGTATCATTAATCCCACAACGGTGGGGGTTCGGAAGAGACATCAGATACTGACCAGAACATATTAAAGAGTAAGAATCATCGGCTAAAATAATCATACGTTGTTGGACCAAAGCATTCATGTCCAGCCTAGAGTTACCTGAAATCGGTGTTTCACCAAGTATAGTCGGGTCGTATCCCAGGTGTTCAGCGATCTGGGTGATCATACCCCCAACAGATATGCCACCAGATGCGGCCCTACCAACTCTGCCCATATAATCTGCCTCAAACGCAGCAACACTCACCGGAATACCTTTGGTCATCGCATATAGAAAATACAATTCCTTTTACATGGCGACCCCTGTACTGTCAGCCCAGCCAAACAGTGTGTAGGCAAGGCATTTCTGCGCATATCAAAAATAGGGATTCTGAATCCCTGAAGCCTTTGCTGCTTTTGCCACATACTCAGTGTGGCCGGTGATGGTCATCCAGAAACAACGTGCGTCGAAGTCCTCAGGAACAAATCCAGGACCATCAATTGGGAGGTTCAGAATCCTTCCTATGTCCTCCACCGTTAGCTCGTGGTCATTGTCATAAAGCCTGAAACTCATGGTACCAAAAAACACATAAGCAGAACCTGTCCATTTTTTTCTAAGTCTAAATTCAATAGTGCTTAGGAACTCAAGAGTGATACGTTCGTATGTGGGTGCCGTAAAATGCATAAATGCTAGCATGCCTAATTTGTGGAACATCCTATCCACCTCAACAGATAGCCCTAGTTGTGAAAGAGTTTCAGGACATAAATACCTTGTCGGAGTAATTTTTTGTTTGACATGCAAACCATACCTCCGCTCATGTTCCTCAGTGTCGAAGATAATTTCGTGGGCGTTTGGCCTCCGGATTGTGCGCTTCCGTGGGCGCGAGGGCTCTGCAGCGGGTTGTTTTCCCTTATCTCCTCTCTTTGGGGGCATTTGCGTCCGCCTGAAAAATCAAGAAAACTAAAAATAGGAATTAGTGAAAAAATTTACCATAGACTTGACGAGGATGATGAGAGGAACAACTTTTGTGAAGCAATGTATGGGTTTAGGTGAGTGGGTGCTTGGGAAAATGAAGGTTTTGTGAAGAGAGGCAATGGAGTTTTAGGTTTTGTGAAGAGAATAGAGGAAGAAGATGAGTTAATTCGGTAGCAAGTGGGTTAATAAGTGGTAAAAATCCGTGGGGCTCACCAAGGAAAAAATTTTCAAAATTCCTCAAGGAAAAAAACTCAGCGCCCTGCCTGACACGGGCCGTGTCCCTTGACACGGGCGGCCGTGTCAGGCTTCTGACTACCACCAGAATCCTCATTTAAAATGCCTTCTCCCAGGACCCCTGACACGGGTCGTGTCCCGTGACACGGGCGGCCGTGTCAAGACACTGACTTCTTCCAAACATTCCTCTTTTTCCATGCTTCCTATCTCCCCTAACACGGGCCGTGTCCCGTGACACGGGAGGCCGTGTCAAGGCACTGACTACCTCCAAAAAATCATCCCGACTTGCATTTTTTTGGCCCATTTTTTTTTTAATTATTCTTTCTCAAGCTTGCTATGTGAATGATAACAAAACATACATTTGCAAAATAAACAAAATAATAATTAGAATGAAAAATCGTGGGTTGCCTCCCACGCAGCGCTGCATTTAACGTCGCATGGCTCGATGGTCGTCCGTCCTACATTGTAAGACGAATGATATCCACTTGACCTACCAAATCTCCTTGGTAGTAGGGCTTCAACCTCTGCCCATTGACCTTAAAGGTATCTCCGTTAGTTTGATTTTTCAACTCAATCGCTCTATGCGGAAATACTCTGTGAACTACAAACGGTCCCGACCATTTAGACCTGAGCTTTCCAGGGAATAGTTTCAACCTGGAGTTGTACAAGAGGAACAGTTGTCCTTCAAAAAACTATTTTCTCACAATCCTTCTATCATGCCATTTTTTCGTTTGTTCTTTATAGACTTTGGCATTTTCATATGCGCGGTTCTGAAATTCTTCTAACACATGGAGTTGAAGAATTCTAGAGCTTCCGGCTTGAGATAGATCCATGTTCAGAAATTTTGATGCCCATAATGCCTTGTGTTCTAATTCCAAAGGTAGAAGGCAAGCTTTCCCGTAGACTAGCTGGTAGGGTGACATACCGATCGGTGTCTTGAACGCCGTTCGATAAGCCCATAATGCGTCATCCAATTTTGTTGCCCAATCCTTCCGAGAGGAACTCACTGTCTTTTCAAGAATTTGTTTGAGTTTCCTGTTTGAAACTTCCACTTGGCCACTTGTTTGAGGATGGTAGGGAGTGGCAATACGATGTTTCACATTGTACTTCAGGAGTAATCTTTCCATGAGGTGATTTAGGAAATGAGTTCCTTCATCACTTACTAATGCTCTTGGTACTCCAAACCTTGCAAATATATTCTCCTTTAGGAACTTCACAACAACCTTAGCGTCATTTGTCGGCAATGCCACAGCTTCAACCCACTTAGATACATAATCCACCGCTACCAAGATATAATTTTTTCCAAATGACGGTGGAAATGGGCCCATGAAGTCTATCCCCCAAACATCAAACAACTCAACTTCTAGCATGAAATTCTGGGGCATCTGGTTCCTCTTTGATATATTCCCAGTTCTCTAACATTTATCACACTTTTTTACCATCTCTTGAGCATCTTTGAACAATGAGGGCCAGTATAACCCAAACTAGAGGACTTTGGCTGCGGTTCTGTCACCGCTGAAATGCCCTCCATACTCAGAGTCATGGCATGCCTTCAGAATGCCCTTCTATTCCTCCTCAGGCACACATCTCCTTACCAATCCATCAACCCCTCTTTTGTATAAGAACGGATCATCCCACAAGTAAAACCTGCAATCATGAACAAACTTTTTTCTTTCTGTTAGAGTCAAAATCTTCGGGTATTACACCACCCACTAAATAGTTTGCATAATCCGCGAACCAAGGAACACCAATAACAGCAAGGATGTGTTCATCAGCAAACTCATCCTTTATTGGGCGTTTGTCCTCTGTTTCTTCAATAGGTGACATCCGAGAGAGATGATCAGCAACAGTGTTTTCACACCCTTTCTTGTCACGAATTTCCACATCAAACTCTTGAAGGAGTAAAATCCATCTAAGGAGTCTTGGTTTGGAATCCTGCTTAGCAAAAAGACACTTCAAGGCAGCATGGTCAGTATAAACAATAACTTTTGAACCCAACAGATATTGCCTGAATTTATCAAAGGCATAGACAACAGCAAGAAACTCCTTTTCGATAGTGGCGTAGTTCATCTGTGCAGGGTTCAACACATGACTAGCATAATAAACCACATGCAATAGTTTATCTCTCCGCTGTCCTAGAACAGCCCCTACTGCAATGTCTCTAGCATCGCACATGATCTTAAATGGTAGAGACCAATCGGGGGCAATCACAATTGGTGCCGACACTAATTTATTTTTCAGTGTCTCAAATGCGTCAGCACATTCCTTATAAAAAACAAAAGCCCAATCCTTAACCAAAAGGGTGGTAAGGGGCTTGGTTATTTTGGAAAAATCTCTTATGAACCGGCGGTAGAAACCCACATGGTCTAAGAAACTTCGTATACCTTTTTCATTCACCGGGGGTGGAAGTTTTGAGATTACTTCCACTTTAGCTTGGTCAACTTCGATTCCTTTGTGGGAAATCTTGTGACCCAGAACTATGCCTTCACGTACCATGAAATGGCACTTCTCTCAGTTGAGGATCAAGTTGCTCTCCTGGCATCTTTCTAAAACAAGAGAAAGGTTAGTTAAACAATTATCAAAAGAAGATCCAAATACCAAAAAGTCGTCCATGAAAACTTCCATATGCTTTTCAAGCATGTCAGCAAAAATGGAAGTCATGCACCTCTGAAAGGTGGCCGGAGCGTTACATAGCCCGAATGACATTCTTCTATAAGCAAAGACTCCATAAGGGCAAGTAAAGGCTGTCTTCTCTTGATCTTCTGGTGCAACCGCAATTTGGTTGTACCTTGAGTATCCATCCAAGAAACAGTAATAATCATGACCCGCTAACCTTTCCAACATTTGATCAATGAAGGGAAAAGGGAAGTGGTATTTCCTGGTAGTTAGATTCAACCTCCGGTAGTCAATACACACACGCCACCCTCTGATCGTCCTTGTAGGAATCAACTCATTTTTCTCATTTTTAATGACGGTGGTTCCTCCTTTCTTGGGCACTACATGGACAGGACTCACCCATGAGCCGTCAGATATTGGGTAAATCAAACCCACATCAAGCAATTTCACCACCTCTTTTCTTACAACTTCTTTCATGGCTGGATTAAGTCTTCTTTGAGGTTGGACAACCGGTTTATGATCATCCTCCATGAGAATTTTGTGCATACAAACAGTAGGACTGATACCCTTCAAATCTTCAATTTTCCAACCCATAGCTCCCTTGTACTTTTTAAGAACTTCAATCAACTTATCTTCTTGGATAGTTTTTAGGCTAGCACTTATGATGGCTGGACATTTACCTTCGGTGTCGAGGAAGACATACTTGAGGCTTTCGGGTAGTTCTTTTAATTCAGCCCCCTTTTTAGTCTCTTCACCACCTTCCGTGAGTTGAGGTGTCCTAAGAACTTCCCACCGGTGCTTTCGAGGTCCCTTAAATGGAGGTTGAACTTCCATCATGGCAATCACTTCCAACTCTTTTTCACCGACTTCTTCACTATCTTCAAAATTTGATAAACTCAACACTTTTTCCAACGGTAACTTTTGTGCATTTACCGGATTCTCATTATCAATCACTCGATCTATCACCTCTATAGTATGGCTCGTACCAATATCATCTTTGTGCTTCATAGTGTTTCACACATCAATCTTCAACTCCTCATCATAGACCTTAAGAGTCATAGTGCCCTCTTCTATGTCTATCAAACATCGTCCGGTCTCCAAAAATGGCCTTCCCAAAATGAGTGGTATTTCTTCGTCCTCCGGGATCTCTAAAATAACAAAGTCCACCGGGAACACAAACTTATCAATCTTCACTAGAACATCTTCTACTATTCCGTAAGGCCTCTTAACAGAATGATCGACAAATTGTAAAGTCATCCTAGTGTCTTGTACAGTTCCAATACCCAACATTTTTTATATGGACAACGGCATAAGGCTTACGCTCGCCCCCAAATCAATAAGAGCCTTATTGAAATACCTATCTCCAATAGTGCATGGAATGGTGACCGAGCCTCTATCTTTCTTTTTCACCAGAATCTTCATTCCCTGCAAAATAACAACACAAGTTTCGGTTAGAATAATAGGTTCCGTATCGACGGATCTCTTCTTGGAAATGATGTACTTCATGAACTTGGCATATGTAGGCATTTGCTCAAGTTCCTCTAGGAAAGGAATATTGAGTTCAAGTTTCTTGAACATTTCCAAGAATTTTTCAAAAATTTTCTCGTGCTGCCCCTTCTTTTTGTTTCTAGTTGGAAAGGGGAGCTTGATGTTCTGTTTGGGCTCAATGATCTTCTCCTTGGTTACTTGCTCAGGTATAGTCACTTCTTCATTCACAACCTCATTTTCCTTAATTTCCAACTCAACTTCAAGTAACCGGTCTTCACTCTCAGATTCTATCTCGGTGTCCTCTTGAGGTTTGGTACGTCTCGTGGTTACCGCACTAACATTATTATGCTCTCGCGGGTTGGTTACCGTTGAACTTGGAAGAGTACTCTGTGCTTGAGAACTTGCTAACTGTTGAGCTATTTGGCTCATCTGGACCTCTAGATTTTTGATGGAGGCACCTGTATTCCTAAGATTACTTCGTGTTTCTTCTTGAAATTGAGAGCTTTGAGCTGCCATCTTCTCAATGGAAATTTCCCAATCCGCTTTCTTTTGGACCTGTTGTTAAGGTTGGTAGTACTGTTGAGGTTGTTGCTGATATTGTTGCTGTTGTGGTGGTGGTTGCTGTTGTTGGGGCTGGTTCAGGTATGGAGAAGGTCCTTGCTTCAGAACATTTCCTTGTTGATCCTTCCAGGAAAGGTTTGGATGATTTTTCCATCCTGGATTATAAGTGTTCGAATAAGGATTATTCTGCTTCAGAAAGTTGATTGCTTCAACCTGTTGTGGTGTAGCCACACAATGCATGGCAAAGTGAGGACCTCCACAAATTTCACAATTCACCGCTTGAACCGGTTGCACTTGTGCTACCATCTTTGTATCTAGACTCATTTTCTTTAACCTTCTCTCCACTTCAGCCGCAATTTGATCTTCCATTTTCACAACCTATTCTGTTAACTTCAAGTTAATTATCTTCTCAGGTTGGCTAACACTGTGATCATACAGCTCCAGTTGCTCATTTGCTGCAATCGCTTCAATTATATTTTTAATGCCAGTGGCTGTTGAAAAATTTGTAGAACCACCGGCAGCTGTATCGATAAGCTGCTTTGTCTTCATCCTTAACCCATTCACAAAATTCTGCATTTGTTCGGTTGCGTCCATATTATGGGTGGGACATGCAACCAAACACCTCTTAAATCGCTTGTAAGCATCTCCGAGTGATTCTCCTTCTTTCTGCTTGAAATTAACAATGTCATATCTCTTTCGGATGTATACAGATGCAAGAAAATACTCGTTCAGAAATGTAGTCTCCATCTCTTGCCAAGTAGTAATACTCCCAGCGGGTAGTGAATAAAACCACTCTTCGGCGTCATCGGATAAAGTGAACGGGAACATCACCAACTTCTTTGCCTCTTCAGGGTGTCCCTCAATCTTCAAGGACGTGCTCATGGTAAGGAACCTTTGCAAGTGCTTGTTGGCATCTTCATTGATTCTTCTTGAAAACGGCTTACTCTGAAGCTGTCGGATGGTAGATGGGTGCAGCTGGAACTGTGCAACAGTAACTGGTTGATTAACGATTGTCAACCGTACTGCTGGAGCGTTTGCCCGACCATAATCACCGAGAAGTCTTTTGGAATGTGGATCTTTCGCCATGATACTAGTTTCTGACTCGGAGTCTGAACCGGAATCTGTGTGCTGGGAGTGGCCTGAAACTAACTCTTTTTTCTCGGGCTCAGGAATAATTGGTTCTGAACTCGATGCTGCCAGCCTTTCTAGCTTAGCTTGCCGACGTCTGGCATGCAAGAATCTTTCTGGTTCTGCGTCAAAAGAAAATTCAGCTGAGGCCTTACCTCGCATACACAGGTTAGCAAAGTATTAGTAATTATAAAAAAATATAATAGTACAGGAAAATAAACTCAATTTTGGGCACAAGGTGACAAAATTTCAATTGAAATAAAATCGACACTATGAATTTGGCAGTCCCCGGCAACGGCGCCAAAAACTTGATCGGTAAAATAGCAAGTGTACTATTTTTACCGATGTAGTAATAATTTGGGGTTTTCCCCAGAGTCGATCTCTTGCGGACTGCTTAGAATATGTAGTGCAGAGACTATTTCAATTAAACAAAAGTTCCTTTGTTTGGTTTTAATATGGTTCTATAACTATGTTCTATGAATAAAAACACTTAAAAGATAAATAAGTTGTTTTGACAAATATGAGAATAATACTAGGGAGAGGTGTATGAGATCCCTTATAATGACATCTTCTCTAACATTTAGCAAAATCACTACTAGACCAAAATCATTACCGTCTTTTAAGATTAGTTTTCAAAAATTCCTTTAAAGAAAACCCTTTGGTATTCCCTCTACACCCTAATTCCTTGGTTGTATAGAGAGAATCCCAAGCTTTACTTTTTATCAAAAGTGATACGGTTAAACTATGACATCCCAATTCCTCGGCAATGTCTAATAGAATATTGTCGTATGAAAAACGTTAATCAAAGTTTTTCAAACCTAAATCAACCATGAATCAAAACCCTATTTTCCAATATCGATTTGCATTAAGAACAATCATACAACAAAATGATAATGAGAACACAGTGAAATTAGTATAAAATAGATCCAATTGTCATTACAAAAAGAAATCAGGGGCACCTCCCTAGCATTGGGGGGTTTAGCCTCTCATGTTCATAACAGAAACAATAACTGAATAAAAATAAAGAAAAGCCATTACACTAATAATCAGATTCCTTCGATCTTCAATTGCTTCCGCGGTTGAGAGATCTCAATTCTCCAAGAACTCGTGAAAACATCCACAATAATACCTAATTCAAAAAGTGTTTTTCTTTCGTGTCTTCCTGTAGCGAGCGATTTTGGACGTGGTTCTTAAGCACTGGTTGTAACACCCCGATTTTTAACAGCGGGAGTGTATATTTTTTTTTTGAATGCCATACCTAATATTGACAACTGTCTTTTCAGGAAAATAATAAAAATGATTAATCAGAGTACGAGCTTTCGATCTAAGTCTTTTCCATACATAGGACCAGCGTAATGGCCACTAGTATAAACATTTGTCCATACACATAACGATAAGCACTCAGCTTTAATAATAACAGCAACAACAACATGGACAACCTCAAAACACGACCCTAAGCTGATCTTGAATTCCTAGTCCCAAGACATTGCATCTTACAAGCATTCACGACACCTGGATGCCTTAACTATCACGACTTCTAAACCTGGGTGGTCGTTAGCCACATCATAATAATAGTAGAGGGTCACGATCTAAAAACAGCATATATGGAAGAATACACACATGCCAGCAGAACATGATATACATAACAACATGAATAAGATGACAATATGATATGCAGAGCAACATAAATGAGGTGACAGTATGATATATGTAACAATCACAACATTTAATTTAACACACAAATGCAATGCACACACATTTAATTTAACACACAAATGCAATGCACAAACATTTAATTTAACACACAAATACAATGCACAAACATTTAATTTAACACACACATGCAATGCACACACATCCTAAATGCAGACCTCTATGAATTTGGTGGTCCCAATTCGTCGGGTACCCTCACCATGCATGAATCCCGGAATTTTACCTCTCCACAGAGAGTCGTGATACCCCCTTGGGTCCTCACTAACCGTGCTGCCTCGCAGACACAAAAGTGTTGCCCTTGCGAACACCCAGAGTTGCCTCCCTCGCATTCTCTTGACTCAATTTGATCTCAAAGGATCGATGATGGCTCAGTCACATCACCTGGTGCAGTAGAATTCCCTTTGGGATTAGGTGATGATTCAGAACCCATCACCCTGGCCCGTTCGGCGCCAACTACCTACACGCAACTATGGTATGCATGACTCACACATGCAAATGCAACAGTTTATATAAACACAATATGTATAATCACAAAATGTAAAGTCACAATTCACAATTCAGTTCATATATCTATCACAGATCATATGAATAATTCTCAGTACCAACAAGTGGCTCAGACACACCTCGTGTTGTCCTCCTCGACATACACATCAATCGTAATTCATATATTTATCACAAATCATGTGAATAATTCTCATTACCAACAGGTGGCTCAGACACACCTCGTGTTGTCCTCCTCGACATACACATCAACAGTAAATCATATATTTATCACAAATCATATGAATGCACATCACAAGTTTAGCATCATAGCATAAACACACATCCCCAACTGGGCACACAATCATGTATATAACCACATATCCCCAACTGGGCACACAATCATGTATATAACCACATATCCCATACTGGGCACACAATCATCACACATCCCCATAAGGGCACACAGTCATGAATACAACCACACATGCATTCAATCACATATAATATCGTTAGAAAGTGCCCTTACCTGAGCAAGCTTCCAACCTAAACAACCTACGCTACGTAAGATCAATTCGTCCCTCACGATGAAACCTCGTAATCGGATCCCACTGTAAACCTTTATAATACACAAAGGACTTATGTTAAAACCACTCGGATATATCCTACAACAAGGTTGGGTCTTGGTCGCTAACCTACTCAATCAGGTTTTGGTTACGACACTGGTTTCTACCCTAATCGCTTTATAAAATAAATCTTTTCAAATAAGAAAGAAATTAGTTTTCCTCTTAAAAGAATAAATATCAAACTCAAAGAAAATTTTCCACAAACCATTTTAAATTCTTTTACTTGAACCCATAATTGCGTCAAATTATTTTTCTCGCACTATGAATAAATTCAGCGAAACCGAAATATATAAATCACCCAAAATAAGATTTTAACCCCAAAATAAAACCACCTAATATCCCATAAATACCAAATAAATAACCAAAATATTTATTTCACAACTATCAAATTAACTTATCTCCTTGTATCAAAATACTTTAATCATACTATACATAAAATTAATTAAACAAATAAAATACTACAAAATATTCCAATTTCAATAATATTCTAAATTAAAATTTAGAATAAATAATAGTTTTCCAATCACAATAAATTATTTTGGATCTAAAAATATTTCGACACAAAACTAGTTAACAGTTTTTTTTTCAACGGTACCAAAAATCGGCACAGATCGTACTTTAACGTACTACTCCGAACGTATCCGAAAAATTACGAAAAAATAAAATAATTATCTAAAAATATATAAATAAAGATAAATAATTATTCTTTCAGTTTAAAAAAACGGGATAAAAAAATATCAAACGGAATGAAAATTACGAGACCGGAAGTAAAACTCACATTGTGGCGCCCGCCACACTAATGAAAAGTGGCGCCTGCCACACAAAGAAATGTGGCGGAAGCCACACAAGAACACAAATATAAAGGGTGGGTCCCGCCACCCACTTATTTCTTTAATATTTTTTTTTCTTTCTTTTTTTTTTCCCACCAAATATATAAATAAATATATATAATCTTAAATAAATAATAATAATAATCCAAATAAAATACCCACAGATAAATTAAATAGGTACCAATATTTTTTCTTTAAAAAAAATATAATCCAATAATCGGATAGAAAATATTTTTACTACCCACAATAATAATTCCTACACAAAACTGAAAACAGGGGGTATTCTATCGGTGTAAAAATTTACCAAATCTAACCACATAATTTAATACTAAAATAAAATAAATAATTAACCAACTAAAAAAAATTAAATAAATAACAAAACATAAAAACTCACCTCCGTATTTTATGCGTGAGTGAGAGATCAGAAAGAAAAATAATGAGTCAAGCTTCTCACATATATAGTTTTTTCCAATTCATCACCACCCTTCATTATCAATGGCATAGATTTCTCACCCTCTCCCTCTCTCACACGTGACTAATCATAATCACCAAATAAAATATCATGATATTTAATTTGCCGCCTTACTATACCATTAAACCCGTTAATTCGTTCGGTCTCCTCGTTCGCTCACAGACGAGTCGTAAAACACTCCCGAATAACTTTTTCGAAAACAGAAAAATTCTACCGTCATCTTTAAAATAAAACACAACATTATTTTCGACTAAATTTTTATTCCGGACAAATAAATTTTTCCGCCGCTTAGAAAAATAAAATGAGATTAAATTTTCATTTCCGGCGATAAACAAACTCCTATTTAAAATTTCCGACAACACTCAGAGTCCGTGGAAAATAAAACGACGGCTATATTTTTCTCGTTTTCTCAAAACATCAACAGAGTCACGTTTCCAGAATTTCCGATACCTTAAAAGTATCTGAAATCAATTATAATCCTCGCCAATTTTAAAAAAAAGTCTGATCAATTGCCAAAAGAAAACATATGTGTCAGTCTGCTACACAACTGGAAACCCTAAAAATATCGGGTATAAATAGTTTGCTACCCCAAAGTTTCGTAGAAACACCGATTAATTGATAAAACATCGCAAAATAATACCGACTAAAATATACGGGTCTTACATTACTTCCCACCAAAAAGGAGTTTCGTCCTCGAAACTCGAGGTAAATGTAACAACTTACCAATTTATCTCTAACACACTCACTAGAACGACCGCGCACCTATTGCAACCCTCTACAAAGTCACATTGACTCGGACTCTAGACGCAACGCTAAAACCCCACACTATCTAAGCCGACAAGAATAATTCATTCCATTCAACACAATCTTGTCTACTATCAACAACAGATTAAGGATGATCAGTTCCTCAATTTGTCAATAGGTAGGCGACAACCATGATGGTGGAATAAACCATCGTTACCAACTACAATAGTGTTCTCCTCATCCCGTTCTCCATTTTATGCAAGACACAAGGGTCCGATAGTCGCTTCGATGTTTCCTAAATGTTTCCTCCAAATTCCTGTTACTTCACTCTCCAAAGTGAGACACAATTTCCCCAAAACAAGTTACGGTTTCTCTCACGCTCACTTGGCTCAGAACAACCATTAAGTATCCTCCCAAAACAGTAACAGCTAATACCCGAGTACAATTCAACCTGTTTCACTCCAAACAAAGTAGTCATCTACGTAGAGAACTCCACATTTTTCCTAAGGTCCATAATTCCTTAGTTATTCCTTCCATCTCAATACCATGGCGACCTATATATGTTCCCATCCGAATTCATTCCCCTTACCATCTTAATATTACCATCCGAACGTCCGGTTGGTGATTGAAACTTCCCTAATCTTTCTTCCACCTGCCAAACTATGCCATCTACAACACCCAAATTTCCTTTTCACCAGTATTACACTATTTGGTCACCCTCTACCACAACTACCTTATTTCCAAATCATAACTTAGTTTACTCTCGTATGCCTTAACCTTAAACGTTCCTCATCGTTGGCTATCCCCATTTGACATACCACTTTTTTCGTATCATCCTACATCAGCTTCCAAAAATTCATTGAGTTTCCTTTTCCTCTTACAACTAAATTCTATTTCCCTCAACGAGCTCATCAATCAAACCATTTTTTGATTGTTTCCCTATCTCATCTTCTATTGTCAAACTGTTCTCGATGTCAACCTCTGATGTTCAATAATTTCTCAATGCCTATTTTCCATTATGCTTCTCTAGTCTTCATTATAACAAGTACAACGAATCCAAGCCTTACTAGTCTCCGCCAAACATTTCCACTTCATCCTTGATTCGTCCGAATAGACAAATGTTTGATCCTCTCTACTCCCGAATATACCCAATGCACCTTATGTGACCTAATCTAGTTGTACCTTCAACTCTTAAGCATACCCTTACCATTACTTTTTTTTCCGGTTTATGGGCGAGGTAATTTCTTGCACGAATTCTAAATCGCCCTAATCCACATCTCTAACCGTTCCTCTCACACTTTGTCTTAACACTTATTCCCCAAAACCAATCTTTTCACTCCACCCATTCGTTCATCAATGACATAATGTACTTAACCTCGTCCAGACTTCTCATGTCTCATGTGGAATCTCCAACAGGCTTTTCACTTAGTAACTCCATCATCCTAATTCTGAATATAACCACCCATCTAGTCACTAATACACTACTCATTAACCTTGTGATATCAAAATTTCCAACCGCAGGATTATTCTCTTACCACTTATACCGCTTCTTAAATATTAACTTTACGTCCGAGCGCAACCCCATCATCTATAGCATACACTCTTGAGGAAATGCTTAGTATCCTTCCCATTTCCATTTGGGTCATATCCTTGGTAGTCCTTCCTAGGCAACGAGGTAGTCAACCTTCTTATTAAAAAAATCTGTGTTACCTGAGCACTTTCTTGCTTGCATACAACCTTATTCTTCCTTTGTAACCACCTTTACGATACTGCAACTCCAAAGTCCCTTATACTAGGTCCTCTTATAACATCTAGG
The DNA here is from genome assembly GCA_022829125.1 of Lathyrus tuberosus. NCBI lineage: Eukaryota > Viridiplantae > Streptophyta > Magnoliopsida > Fabales > Fabaceae > Lathyrus > Lathyrus tuberosus. The sequence continues at coordinate 12,892,339 of JALAZF010000024.1, read as the reverse complement.
AGTTTCCAACTTCAAAAATCTTAGTAACCAAACGCCTATAGTCGTTTCCCAACCTACCATGACCTCTATCTTGTCAACTTCAACCCACATCTTTACTCTCCTTCACCCAATCTAAATATCCTTGTTCTAAATCAATGTTCGTCCTATCCAACCTACTCTTCGTTGTTCTATCTATCTTCAATTGCTTATGACTATCCAATGGTCATAATATCCTTTTATAACACAACCCAATCCTCTTTCGCATAAGTTCTTGCTAAACATCAGGACACATCCATTCACTCCTCAGTTTCTTATTCAATCCTAGCTTTTTCTAAGGTAACAACCAACATTATTACTCTACGATCTAACACTCTAAAAGAATTATCCTTCCAAAACATACATATCTTACTCATTCATCTAGTCACTTAGCACTTATCTCAAATCTTAACACTCAATCTTTTAGGAATAAAACCAACCCATATATCCTTTTGCTAACTTTTCTTTATTCTCAGGTTCGATCCCTAAATCCAAATCTAAACTTTGATCTTCACGAAATCCATATACTTGTTACACCATATAACTCCATTCATTAATTCTTCATACATGGCTCTGTGTCCTTCTAGATATTAACTTTCAGCGTCTTATCACTCTTCTAACAACCCATTGTCTACCCGCGGTATGATATTTCTAGCAAAACCATGTCACCCATACTTGAATTGCTTTAGAACTTCCCTACTCTACTCATATAATTACTTAGATCCATGGTGCTACTTCTACCTCTTCCTCCTATAAACCGTAATACTTTTTCTCTCCCAAACTCCTACTTCTAATTTTTCTGATGACAACTCCATTGATGGTCACTTCCACTAAAACCTATCCATGTGATACTTGGTTTCCCTCCTTTTAACATCACATGATTCATCCTTACGGTATTTAGTTACCTATCTAACCTAGCTTAAGAAACCAAATTGAAACCTCAAGCACCTACCAATCATATAACCTTCTTCCAACTTTCCTGGGTTTCGGCCACTTTCAACGTGTAACCCGCTTTCTTCCTAGAGAAGATGTCCCATTAATCTCCATGTATAGTAATTGTCTCCAAACGACATCTATAACTGCTCTTTGATTCCAAAGAAATATTACCTTTTTCATAGTCCATAAACTGCATCTCCTCTCATTCGGAACTCACCGGAATGAACATTCAATCATTTTTCTCTCAAAAGGACCTCCAAATCAAGTCCTTACTTACAATCCTGTGAAACCTTGACTTCCACTCATCCCTACTCAACACCTCGGAGTGATAAGGACAAACAAAACCTCTCATCCATAGCATTACTGCAGAAAACCTTGTAGTTCTTACTCGATTCAATCTCACTACCTCTAGATCACTACCTCTAAAGAAAACGGAGACACATGTCGACCAACGTCGACAAATGCTCAAGGGGTTTAACTATGCTTCTTACTGAAGTATTTTGGGAGACCTCAACTTCAGTTAAGAAACAAATGATTACCTAAACACATAACCTGCTGGACTCAAGACACAAACCACATAACACATAGGACTCCACACATTTACTCCCACTAAACCCGACACTTGATCAACTTAGGACACCCGACTCACAACCCCATGAAAATCTTAGACCAAAGCTCTGATACCACAAGGTAACACCCCGATTTTTAACAGCGGGAGTGTATATATATTTTTTTTAATGCCATACCTAATATTGACAACTGTCTTTTCAGGAAAATAATAAAAATGATTAATCAGAGTACGAGCTTTCGATCTAAGTCTTTTCCATACATAGGACCAGCGTAATACCCACTAGTATAAACATTTGTCCATACACATAACGATAAGCACTCAGCTTTAATAATAACAGCAACAACAACATGGACAACCTCAAAACACGACCCTAAGCTGATCTTGAATGCCTAGTCCCAAGACATCGCATCTTACAAGCCTTCACGACACTTGGATGCCTTAACTATCAAGACTTTTAAACCTGGGTGGTCGTTAGCCACATCATAATAATAGTAGAGGGTCACGATCTAAAAACATCATATATGGAAGAATACACACATGCTGGCAGAACATGATATACATAACAACATGAATAAGGTGACAATATGATATGCAGAGCAACATAAATGAGGTGACAGTATGATATATGTAACAATCACAACATTTAATTTAACACACAAATGCAATGCACACACATTTAATTTAACACACAAATGCAATGCACAAACATTTAATTTAACACACAAATGCAATGCACAAACATTTAATTTAACACACACATGCAATGCACACACATCCTAAATGCAGACCTATATGAATTTGGTGGTCCCAATTCGTCGGGTACCCTCACCATGCATGAATCCCGGAATTTTACCTCTCCGCAGAGAGTCGTGATACCCCCTTGGGTCCTCACTAACCGTGCTGCCTCGCAGACACAAAAGTGTTGCCCTTGCAAACACCCGAAGTTGCCTCCCTCGCATTCTCCTGACTCAATTTGATCTCAAAGGATCGATGATGGCTCAGTCACATCACCTGGTGCAGTAGAATTCCCTTCGGGATTAGGTGATGATTCAAAACCCATCACCCTGGCCCGTTCGGCGCCAACTACCTACACGCAACTATGGTATGCATGACTCACACATGCAAATGCAACAATTTATATAAACACAATATGTATAATCACAAAATGTAAAGTCACAATTCACAATTCAGTTCATATATCTATCACAGATCATATGAACAATTCTCAGTACCAACAGGTGGCTCAGACACACCTCGTGTTGTCCTCCTCGACATACACATCAATCGCAATTCATATATTTATCACAAATCATATGAATAATTCTCATTACCAACAGGTGGCTCAAACACACCTCGTGTTGTCCTCCTCGACATACACATCAACAGCAAATCATATATTTATCACAAATCATATGAATGCACATCACAAGTTTAGCATCATAGCATAAACACACATCCCCAACTGGGCACACAATCATGTATATAACCACATATCCCCAACTGGGCACACAATCATGTATATAACCACATATCCCCAACTGGGCACACAATCATCACACATCCCCATAAGGGCACACAGTCATGAATACAACCACACATGCATTCAATCACATATAATATCGTTAGAAAGTGCCCTTACCTGAGCAAGCTTCCAACCTAAACAACCTACGCTACGTAAGATCAATTCGTCCCTCACGATGAAACCTCGTAATCGGATCCCACTGTAAACCTTTATAATACATAAAGGACTTATGTTGAAACCACTCGGATATATCCTACAACAAGGCTGGGTCTTGGTCGCTAACCTACTCAATCAGGTTTTGGTTACGACACTGGTTTCTACCCTAATCGCTTTATAAAATAAATATTTTCAAATAAGAAAGAAATTAGTTTTCCTCTTAAAAGAATAAATATCAAACTCAAAGAAAATTTTCCACAAACCATTTTAAATTCTTTTACTTGAACCCATAATTGCGTCAAATTATTTTTCTCGCACTATGAATAAATTTAGCGAAACCGAAATATATAAATCACCCAAAATAAGATTTTAACCCCAAAATAAAACCACCTAATATCCCATAAATACCAAATAAATAACCAAAATATTTATTTCACAACTATCAAATTAACTTATCTCCTTGTATCAAAATACTTTAATCATACTATACATAAAATTAATTAAACAAATAAAATACTACAAAATATTCCAATTTCAATAATATTCTAAATTAAAATTTAGAATAAATAATAGTTTTCCAATCACAATAAATTATTTTGGATCTAAAAATATTTCGACACAAAACTAGTTAACAGTTTTTTTTTCAACGGTACCTAAAATCGGCACAGATCGTACTTTAACGTACTATTCCGAACGTATCTGAAAAATTCCGAAAAAATAAAATAATTATCTAAAAATATATAAATAAAGATAAATAATTATTCTTTCAGTTTAAAAAAAAGGGATAAAAAAATATCAAACAGAATAAAAATTACGAGACCGGAAGTAAAACTCACAGTGTGGCGCCCGCCACACTAATGAAAAGTGGCGCCTGCCACACAAAGAAATGTGGCGGAAGCCACACAAGAACACAAATATAAAGGGTGGGTCCCACCACCCACTTATTTCTTTAATATTTTCTTTTCTTTCTTCTTTTTTTTTTCCCCACCAAATATATAAATAAATATATATAATCTTAAATAAATAATAATAATAATCCAAATAATATACCCACAGATAAATTAAATCGGTACCAATATTTTTTCTCTAAAAAAAATATAATCCAATAATCGGATAGAAAATATTTTTGCTACCCACAATAATAATTCCTACACAAAACTGAAAAATGGGGTATTCTATCGGTGTAAAAATTTACCAAATCTAACCACATAATTTAATACTAAAATAAAATAAATAATTAACCAACTAAAAAAAATTAAATAAATAACAAAACATAAAAACTCACCTCCGTATTTTATGCGTGAGTGAGAGATCAGAAAGAAAAATAATGAGTCAAGCTTCTCACATATATAGTTTTTTCCAATTTATCACCACCATTCATTATCAATGGCATAGATTTCTCACCCTCTCCCTCTCTCACACGTGACTAATCATAATCACCAAATAAAATATCATGATATTTAATTTGCCGCCTTACTATACCATTAAACCCGTTAATTCGTTTGGTCTCCTCGTTCGCTCACAGACGAGTCGTAAAGCACTCCCGAATAACTTTTTCAAAAACAGAAAAATTCTAACGTCATCTTTAAAATAAAACACAACATTATTTTCGACTAAATTTTTATTCCGGACAAATAAATTTTTCCGCCGCTTAGAAAAATAAAATGAGATTAAATTTTCATTTCCGGCGATAAACAAACTCCTATTTAAAATTTCCGACAACACTCGGAGTCCGTGGAAAATAAAACGACGGCTATATTTTTCTCGTTTTCTCAAAACATCAACAGAGTCACGTTTCCAGAATTTCCGATACCTTAAAAATATCTGAAATTAATTATAATCCTCGCCAATTTTAAAAAAAAGTCTGATCGATTGCCAAAAGAAAACATTTGTGTCAGTCTGCTACATAACTGGAAACCCTAAAAATATCGGGTATAAATAGTTTGCTACCCCAAAGTTTCGTAAAAACACCGATTAATTGATAAAACATCACAAAATAATACAGACTAAAATATACGGGTCTTACACTGGTCGCTCTCTGCGGTTGAGCTTACTACAGGTCGATTCATTTTTTATCCTATTAAAGATGATGAAGGAAGGGAAATAGATGTCTCCAATTAACCCTGCTTTGCATACTGAGTTTAAACAGCGGTCTGTTAGGTTACGAATGCTATCAATGTGGGGGGGGCCTTTGTACTGGTTATTTGTATTTTCGCCAATACGGTTCTCTTTTTCTCTTTTTAGGACTTTATAGCGGGGAACAAGGATTTAGGATGTTAGGACTGATGCTTTTGATAGATACATGAGAGTATGGGATTTTGGGTTTTTGTTTAGTGTGCTCGCTAAGATTTTTCTTTCAATCTTATGCCTACGTATTCCCGTTTACAGAAACAGGGAAATCAGAGCGTTCGTAGTTCCTCCTATTCTATGGGAGGAAATGGTTGTTTTTGGTGTCTTGTTCAAAGCCCAAGACGTGGAGCGAAAGGTGGTTTGTATCTTGTTCAAAGCCCAAGATGTGAAGCTAAAGGTGTTGACTTTAGAGAGAATTTGTCATCTCTAAAGAGGGGGTTGTATGTCACAACTGTTTTATTAAGGAGAATTACTTTAACCGGGATATGTGAATCCGGCAATGCCATAATTTCCTTTAAAGGGGATTTTAACCTGAAGGAGAAGACTTTAACTCAGTGTAGAGTAATGCCATCTTTCCTTAGGAATTTCTCATGCTAAGAGAGGGACAGTGGCATGGATGTAGATGATCCAAAGGCTTGCTGCTTACAGCACTTAGATGAAGGGGAAAGAGTTGTTGATGTTTGTGTACTGTGAACGAGGCACAACTTTGATGCTAAAAGGTTAATTGGATTAACCAGTGGTTTTCATATATAAAGCCTAAGAGGAGGCTATTATGTGTCTCGTATAAAGCCCGAGAGAGAGGCTAAACGGTTTTGACTCAACGAGGGAATCTTTTGGTATCTCGTATAAAGCCCGAGATGGAGGCTATTTGACTCAACAAGAGAGTTTTTTGTATCTCATACGAAGCCCGAGATGGAGGCGAAAAGGGAGATTGACTCAACGAGGGAGTCTTTTAGGTGTCTTGTACAAAGCCCGAGAGAGATGCTAACTTCAATGGAGAAGGATCATTATACAAATCCTAAGAGGAGGCTATGGTTACTATTTCAGTTGAGTGACAGGTCCAGTATACTGATTTAAAGAGAAAATCAGTTCTTATATGAGCAACACTGTACTCAAGGATTTGATTCGAGGATCCGGGTTATTTCTGTTCTTTAAGGAAGTGGGAAATCTGAAGGGTATTGAGACTGTCCGAGTCTACGGGTTTAATTCCTATTTAACGAAGGGGTTACTTGAGAATGTCTTTGAGACTCAAGGATATTAGACTGTCCAAGTCTAGAGTTTCATCTTTTGTATTATGCTTTGAGAAACAGTAGTAGACTCTTTGAAAGGACTGTTCTATGCAGATGATTAATTTCTGTTCCTATACCTCTAGGAGGTCGTCGGGACAATTTGTACGAAGCCCAAGAGAAGGCTGGAAACTTTTAAAAAGCCAAGAGGTCTTTGTACTAAGCCCAAGAGGAGGCTATCATTCCCAGAGGAAGAGATCATTATACGAAGCCTAAGAGGAGGCTGTGAAAACTTCTAAGAAGCCGGCGGGTCCTTGTACTATGCCCAAGAGGAGGCCGAGGTTGCTTTTAGGAAGCCTGCGGGTCCTTGTACAATGCCCAATAGGAGGACGATGCCTTTAAGAAGCCGATGGGTCCCCAAACCCCGAGAAATTCAAGGCAAGCTATTCACAAGGAATAGATCAAGTCAGGAAAGTTCGAGAATTTGGAAGAAACTCAAGAGATGCCATTCACAGAGAAAAGATCATCTCTGGGGAATAGAGTTTCTTGACAAGTGCTTTTAAGAAGCCTGTGGGTCCCCAAACCCCGAGAAGTTCAAGACATGCCATTCACCGAGAATAGATCAAGCCAGGAAAGTCCGAGAATTTGGAAGAAACTCAAGAGATGCCATTCACGGAGAAAAGATCATCTCTGGGGAATAGAGTTTCTTGACAACTTCTATGAGTGACAGTCTATGAAAGGGTTCACCGAGAATGCTGTCTTTTATGTCTCCATATTGTTTAACCCCAAGAGGAGGGAAGACTGTGTCTGGTAATCCTATGGGGATCTAGTTTAGACTATTTCTAAGAGTGATCAACGGCTTTACCTAGTGCTAGACGTAGTTGCCGGGGAAACTCTAAATATCTATACTATTATTACACAGTTGATATGAGTTCATGAAAGAAGACTTACAGCGAAACAGCCCCACAATACAGTTATATGTATATTAAAGCGGTAAATGAAAGCAATAACCACTTACTCGGTTGTAGAGCTTCCATGCTGTTTGGTCAGTTGTTCATCAAAGAAAGATTGAAAACAACAGTATATTCAAAACCAAAGGAGAAAGTGCTTTGAAAAAGAAAGATTTGGGGCTTACAGCTCAAGGAGAGGCCCAGGGTTTTATCAGTGAGCGCACTGTTTGAATTTGTACAGAGGGACTTATACAAGTGACTGAGGCCCAAAAATTGTTTTCTGTACAAAGGGATGGGTCTTACACTCTCTCAAGAGGCCCAAAAAGTTTTAAATAGAAAGAGTGGGGCTTATAACACGAGGGTATGCCCAGTTGACTTTTCGTTTGAAATGGCGATCACGCCGAGATTTTCTTTTAACGCGAAGGGACTTATACAATAAGTGAGGCCCAAAATCATTTTTGTTAAAAGGGGGTTGGGTCTTACACCCTAATAGAGACCCAAAAATTTTGAATGGGTCTTATAGCTCGAGGAGAGGCCCAGATGGTTATTTTTCAAAAGGGCGACGATCGCGCCGTTTGTTTTTGACGGTATCAGGACTTATACAATACACTGAGGCCCAAAAATGATTTGGTCAAAAAAAGATTGGGTCTTACACTCTATTAGAGGCCCAAAAAGTTTTGAAAATGATTTATGAGGGTTGAATTAATCCAAAACCCTAATTTGCTTTCAAAAATGTATTTAATTGAATAAAAATTCAATTAAAATGATCAAAATTGTTTAACATAGGAAAAACAAATTGTGATCTTGGATTAATGCTTCAAAAATTAAGTATTGACCTACAAAATAATTAGAAGGCATTAAAAGTTGCAAAATCAAGGTGGAAAAAATATTTAAAATGTCAAAAACAATTAAAATATTAATTCTTTGCAAAAATATCAATTATATAAAATAAATAATATTTTTGGGATTTTTTGGGAAAATAAAATATTTTAACATTTTTGTGAATTATTAAAAAAAGAATCAACTCAAAATCATTAAAACTCAGAGAGAAATTAATTTTTGAATCAATTAAATAAAATCACAAAATTCAAATATTCAAATTTTGAAAAAAAGGCGCCAAGAACACGCGCGTATTCTGGGCTTGGCCAGATTTGCATTTTCTCTCCAATCTCACTGAATACTTGATTATAACATGCAATCCACATATCATTATGCTCGTCTCAACCTCACGATCATGTCTATGTCAATTAATTTCATTTAAATTAAACATATAACAAGAAATCATGGAAAATCCTCAAGAACCCCAATTTCTGCATGAAGGCTAGGATTTTTGATACATGATTCAAACAATGCAATTAATTGAGGGGAAACATTCCATGCATGATTATGAACATATGGCCAAATTATTGTGCAGCAAAAAATGCTTGGATCATAGAGTTAGAAGAGCTCATGCTTACCACTTGCAGCTGGTGATCGTGTTTGGTGTTGGAGGTGTTACAGCTTGGTTCCAATGATGTGGATAGCTTCCCTAGGTGCCAAGTGATGTGTCTGAGTGCTTGGAATGGATTGAAATGGTTTGGAGTAGAAGATGGCACCTCAACTGCAAAACTGTCAAGAACTTGAGCAATTGGTTGGTGATTTTGTGAAATCTGTGTTTTAGATGTTATGTGAGTGTTTGGATCACTTCTATATGATGTATGTGAGGCGTGTGAGTGATTGGTTTGAGTGGAATTTCCCTCTAGCTCAAAACCCGATAGCTACCTTGCTAAGAAAGGCATTTTTGCCAAGAGAAAGAGATTTTGAGAAAGGCAAGTGTTGTAGGCCTTTGGTGTACTTAAACTGACCACAATTGAGCTCTATTTATAGTAGAGCAAGTTTGTTTTGCAAGGATTAGTGAATGGCAACTGCTGAGTAGGTTTGTTCAATGTTGGCCAATGGAAGTTCAAGTCTCCTCTAGCCATTGACTAGAGGTTAGGGCACAGGCTGCTGGTTCCCTTGGTCTTGGATAAGTCTTAACTGAATTCAAATTAAAATGGCTCAGTCCATGCCACCTTGATGCTTCCATTGAATGCCCCAATCCAAATTTGGAGTCTTGTCCCTATTTTGGCAATTCTAGGTTCAACATGCTATTTCTTGTTCCAAAGACTTTGGAGGCTTGGCTCAGTGATTGTCCCCTTTAGATTCAATCCTCAGACATGTCCAAGTGGATAGGAGTGTTTGGATTTGCACAATTTTGGCAAATCGAGCAAAATTGCAAATTCTGCCTTGCCTTGACAGAATTCAACAAGGCCATTTGACAATGTCATATCTCATGACTCAAATGGAATTTGGTAATGTTCTTGGCCATTTTGGAAAGCCCTTACATGATACAACAACTGTTTGAACATGTTTGGTTTTGATATCTTTTGAATCCAAGTGAAAAATCCCCCTACATTTGGCAAAAAGTGAAGACAGATTTGGACTTAGTGAAAATTTCACTAAGTGTTGGAAAAAGTGACATTTTCATTTTTCAGCCATTTTAATCACTCCATAACTCAAAATCCTTAATGAATTGGACTTAGGTCTAGTTGAAGTTTTTGTAGAGGGTAATGAGGGCTACAAATCCATCTTTGGATGGGAAAAAATGGCTTTGTGGTTTAGGAGTTATGATCCTCCAAAGATGGGACCCTTGTCACTTTATTTTTAACTTAGAAAATTTTCTAAATTTTTATGGTTACCCCTTTTACAAGTTATCCAATTTTTCTTGATTTTTCTTGATGAATGATGATTCAAATCATACATTAACATCATTTTAGGGTTAAAAATCCATTTTGGGGAAAAATTTCAAAAAGTCAAAGTTGACTTTTGTGCACAGTTGACTTTTTATCAGATGAATTCCAAACTGTGCAATTCCTCATGAAATCATGTCCTTGACCTAAATAAAACTTGATGGACATGTTCCATGGGTGTCATAGGGTATATTGAATCATGTCTTAGGGCTTGGGAGCATGTCCTGATCAAAAGTCAAAGTTACAGTTGACTTTTCCCTTAAAACCCTAACTGTGGTGCAGATGAAATAGAGACTTGTTGCTCAAGCTTCTTGGATCAATCCATTGTTCCAAATGGATCAATATAGTTCATTAGAGACCCTCAAATCCTCTCTTGAAGTCTTGGTTCATGATTTGTCCCAAAAGTCAACTTAGGGGTGAATTAGGTCAAGAAACCCTAATTCCTGATTTTTGATTAATGCATCCCCTGAGGCAAAATTGACTTGATGATTGGGTCCATGAGGTTCCATGGAGTATATTAGGTTATGTTTTGGATCATTGGCTTGTGCCCAGATGAAAAAGTTCCATCTGGAGGCCCTGGTCTACCAAAACCCTAATTTGGTGACACTATCGATCTTGAGACTTAATCCACCTAGAAGGGAGCAGCCTTGTGCTTAATCCTTGAAGTGGGAGTCCTTTTGATTCAATGTGGATGTTTGAGAGATTAGACAAGTTGAAGATCATGTCATTCCTTGATTGATCCTTTGCCTAAAAGCTCTGAGAGGGCTTGAAACCCTAATTTTGATTGTAGTGAATGCTCACCCATATTTGGGGAGTCTGATGAAGTATGATGGCCCATCCATATTGTGATGATGATTTTCACAATGATGGGAAATCTTAGTGGTCAAAATTTGGGGTATGACAGATGCCCCTATTTAATCTTCTTGGACACGAAGGTGTGAATGACGAAGGTATTCGGGCATTCGGGGTGCAAGAGGATTAAATATCGGAATACCCGAAATTTTGATGGCTATGAATGGCAGCTTACGCATTCATCTTCTTTTTCTAAGCAATGATGCTTAGAAAAGGTTAACTTCCCCTCGATCCTGGTGTTCAGCCAAGGAACTGGTCTCAGTTTTATTTTGAGATGAACTTCCCCTCGATCCTGGTTTCCTACCAAGGAACTGGTCTTAGTTTCTGATTTAAACTTCCCCTCGATCCTGGTTTCCTACCAAGGAACTGGTCTTAGTTTCTGATTTAAACTTCCCCTCGATCCTGGTTTCCTACCAAGGAACTGGTCTTAGTTTCTTTCGTTAATAAACTTTACTGACAAGGGACGCTATTCGTAGCGGTTTTCCTTCAAACTTCTCGCCGAATTTTCCTGGGGAGATGCCATTTGAGTGGAAAAAGTTTCGATGTCAGACTTGCTGGGGAACCCAGTCGTCTGAGTTGTAGAGGTGTATAAACTTCTCTGTTGGAGATGCCATTTGTTGACTCTACTCGGGGAATGCGAGTCCCTTGAGAGACTGCATTCGTTTGGGGTCTTTACATCATACTTTTCTCGGAGATCTTCTCGGAGAAATGCCATATGATGTGATCTAATTTTGAGGTGCCGATGACCTTTTCATCAGTGGATTTTTCGAAGGAAAACTGCCGTACTGCTGAATCTCCGATTTAGAAGGCTTTCTCTGTGGATTTTCCTTAATCTGGGAAAGCAAGGATGTCATCTTCAATGGCGAAGAGTGATGCTGGCTGAGGGTTCCTCCGGTTTTTCAGAGGTTCAAGTTATCAAAGTGGTCAAGGGCCAACTTCAATCCAGAAATAAAACTGGAGGAGAGAGAATGTTCAGACGTAACACTTCTTGACGAGGAAAGGGCTGACAACTCGATTGAGAGGACTTTTATCACTAGGGGACAAGGCCGACTAGAGTGATAGTGATGCAATATGAAATGTGAATGCAAATCAATAATGCAATGATGCATGTATGTTTATGCTGACAAAACTGACGCGACATATAGACTGACGAGTGAACACGACTGGATACTCGGCCATCGCGGGGCGTGTAGAAACGTCGCTGGTTCAAGATAGCAATTCCACCTTGCTTAGGAGAGATAGTCCCTGTTGAGAGCTACCGTTGATCGGGCTTAGGAGATAAGAACTCGGCCGAGGCGTGTCAGAAGAAACAAGGTCTCTGACATAGTTGATCCCTTCATTCAGGCGTACTGGGTTAGAAGGAGTACTTTGATTCTGCACTTTGAGGTTCACTTACTTCTGGAGAAGCGACCGATGTTCTTCTGATGTTCAACAGTCAAAAGAAATTGCCATCTTTAATTTAAAAGCAGAAAAAGTTTTAACAAGTAAATTCATTTTTGTTTTATTTCAAGAATCGCTAACAACGTCATTCTGTAAAGCTAAAACAAATAAGAATTACAAACAAAAGCACAAAGGCTCAAATTTTATTGATAAGATGGAGATCAGCCAAACGGGTGATTCCAAAGAGTATATACAAAGTTAGAAAATGGTTATTTACAGGAAAAAGGGCTACGTTGAAACATAACGACCACTATCCTTCTACAAACTTTGAATTCGGGGCATCCTGAGCTTCTGTCGAAGATGACCTTGACTGGAGTTTTCTGACAGATGATGTAACTGCTGCCGCTGAGGGATTCGCCTCTGTTGAACATAGTTACTTGCCATTATCCCTAATTTTTGCCTGGATTGTACTGTGATGTTTCCAATCCATCGGGATGATTTTTTTTTATGTCTCTAACTTTTGCCTGGACTGCCCTTTCGGGTTTTCAATCCACCGAGACTTTTTTTTTTAGTTTAGGCAAAGTATTTCTTGACTACATCAACATTCGTGGGGTAGGCAAATTCCTCTCCGTCCATGGTTGCAAGTCTCAAGGTGCCGCCTGAGAAAGCTTTCGTGACCACATAGGGCCCATCATAATTCGGAGTCCATTTACCTCGCGAATCAGTGAGAAATGACTAGATCTTCTTGAGCACGAGGTCTCCTTTTCCGAAGAAACGAGGTCGGACCTTTTTGTCAAACGCCCTCTTCATTTTCTGTTGATACAATTGACCATTGCATAGTGTCGTGATTCACTTCTCTTCAATCAGATTCAGTTCATCGTGTCGGCTTTGACACCATTCAACTTCGGTGAGCTTAGCTTCCATCAATACTCGGATTGACGGGATCTCTACTTCTATGGGGAGCACTGCCTCCATGCCATATACTAGAGAGAAAGGGGTTGCCCCTGTTGAAGTGCGGACAGATGTGCGATAACCGTGAAGAGCAAAGGGTAGCATCTCGTGCCAATCTTTGTAGGTTACAACCATCTTCTGAACAATCCTCTTGATGTTCTTATTGGCCGCTTCTACCGCTCCGTTCATCTTGGGTCGGTAGGGAGATGAGTTATGGTGTTCGATCTTGAACTCTGCACACAACTCTTTCATCATCTTATTGTTCAAGTTAGATCCATTATCAGTAATGATCTCGCTCGGAACACCATAACGGCAGATGATATTGTTTTTGATAAATCAGATCACCACTTGTCGGGTTACATTAGCGTATGACGCTGCTTCGACCCACTTGGTGAACTAGTCAATGGCTACCAGGATGAACCGATGTCCGTTTGAAGCCTTGGGCTCAGTCATGCCAATCATGTCGATTCCCCATATGGAAAAAGGCCACGGGGAAGAGAGAACTTTGAGATGTGATGGCGGTACATGAATTTTGTCAGAGTATATCTGACACTTGTGACACCTCCTCATGTACTTGTAGCAGTCGGATTCCATGGTCAACCAATAGTACCCTGCTCTTAGAATTTTTCTCGCCATTGTATGTTCGTTGGCATGAGTGCCAAAGGATCCTTCATGAATTTATTTCATAAGCATGTCTGCTTCTGGTCTGTCTACGCATCGGAGCAAGACCATGTCAAAATTTCTCTTATAGAGAGTGTCCCCACTCAGGAAGAAGTTTCCAGCCAATCTTCTGAGGGTTTTTCTATCTTTCCTGGATGCCCCAGGTGGGTACTCTTGTTTCTGAAGGAAACATTTGATATTGTGATACCAAGGTTTGTCGTCTATGACTGCTTCAATCGTGAAGATGTAGGCGGGCCGTTCAAGGCGCATTATGTCGATCTTAGGTATGTCATTCCATTGACCTACGCTAATCATGGAAGAGAGAGTGGCTAATGCATCAGCCGTGTGATTCTCCTCACGAGGGATATGATGAAACTCAACTCTGTTGAAGAAGGGTAACAACCTTCTTGCATAGTCTTTGTAAGGAATCAATCCTGATTGGTATGTGTTCCAATCTCCTATTATCTGATTGATAACCAAGGCTGAGTCGCCATATACGTCCAAGTTTTTTATCCTTAAATCAATTGCTTCCTCGAGACCCATAATACAAGCTTCTTATTCGGCCTCGTTGTTCGTACATTTGAACATAAGTCTAGCGGTGAAAGGAATGTGGGTACCCTGAGGAGTAACAATGATTGCCCCAATTCCGTTTCCGTAATGATTAACTACTCCGTCAAAGATAAGTCCCCATTGGGAACCTAGTTCTGTCCCTTCACTGGGTAGCGGTTCATCGCAGTCTTTCATTTTTAGATACATGACATCTTCGTCTGGGAAGTCAAACCCGATTGATTCATGATCGTCAATCGGTTGATGAGCCAAATGATCAGCTAAAAAACTTCCCTTAACGGCTTTCTGAGCGTGGTACTCTATGTCATATTCTGATAACAGCATCTGTCAACGGGCAATTCTTCCCGTGAGAGCAGGCTTTTCGAAAACGTACTTGATTGGATCCATTTCGGAGATTAACTAAGTAGTATGACAAATCATGTATTGGCGAAGACGTTTGGTTGCCCAAGCCAAAGCGCAGCAAGTTTTCTCAAGCATCGTGTAACGAGTCTCGCAGTCGGTGAATTTCTTGCTCAAATAGTAAATGGCAGACTCTTTCCGTTTAGTTTCATCTTGTTGGCCAAGTACACATCCCATCGAGTCCTTTAGGACTGTGAGATAAATGATCAGTGGTCTTCCTTCCACTAGAGGTGATAGAATCGGCGGATTCAACAGGTATTCCTTAATACTGTCGAAGGCGGTTTGACAATCTTCTGTCCAAACGCAATCCTGGTTCTTTTTGAGTAACTTGAAAATCGGCGCACACATGGCGGTCATAAGGAATATGAATCTGGAGATGTAGTTCAAACGTCCCAAGAATCCTTTGACTTGTTTTTCAGTTTTCGGAGAAGGCATTTCTTGAATGGCCTTGACCTTGTCAGGATCAACCTCAATTCCTTTCTAGCTGACGATGAACCCCAGTAGTTTCCCTGAACGGACACCGAAGGTGCACTTGTTGGGATTCAAGCGGAGCTTGAATTTTCTTAGACGTTCGAACAATTTTGACAAATGTTCAACGTGCTCACTCTCTGTTTTAGATTTTGCAATCATATCATCGACATACACTTCGATTTCTTTGTGTATCATGTCATGAAAAAGAGTTGTCATGGCCCTTTGATAGGTTGCCCCGGCATTCTTCAAACCGAACGGTATCACCTTGTAACAAAAGGTACCCCATGGGGTAATGAACGAAGTTTTCTCCATGTCTTTCGGTGCCATTTTGATCTGATTATAGCCCGAGAATCCATCCATGAAGGAGAAGACTTTGAACTTTGCTGTACTGTCTACCAGCATGTCAATGTGTGGTAAAGGAAAGTCGTCCTTTGGACTTGCCTTGTTCAGATCTCGGTAGTCGACACACATTCTAACCTTTCCGTCCTTTTTGGGAACGGGTACGATGTTGGCTAACCATTGAGGATATTCTGATGTGGCGAGGAAACCTGCGTCAATCTATTTCTATACCTCCTCTTTGATTTTGATGGCCATGTCTGGGTGAGTGCGTCTCAACCTTTGTTTTACTGTCGGACATTCCAATCTCAACGGTAAGTGATGTTCCACGATGCTGGTATCCAACCCTGGCATATCCTGATAGGACCAAGTGAATACATCAGGAAATTCTCTGAGAAGCTTTATCAAACCCTCTCTGGCAGTTGGACTGAGCAGTGCCCCAATCCTGATTTCTTTTCTCTCTTGTTCTGAACCCAAGTTTATCGTTTCCAACGGTTCTTTGTGAGGTTCTATGGACCTTTCCTCTTGTCTGAGTAGATGGGAGATCTCTTCTGGAATTTTGTCGTCATTTTCTTCTTCAGCCTCGAATACCGGGAACTCAAAGTTGGGAGAAGGCATCGGATCGTATATTTCAACGGGGTTTAAAACAAGCAATCTACATGACGTGATGATTCGTGGTTAGAAGAGATAGAGAAAACGCAAGTGTGTGCAGTGTTTTTATTTTACTGCTTGTTTTTACTTGAATTGTTTTTTAGGATTACCATTTTCTGAGAAAAGCAAAAAGAGAAAACATCAATTAATGCGGAAATTACAGAACGGCGTTATTTTATTAATGAACAAGTCGAATCTTGAAACTACAGCCCTATAAAACAAAACTATGTCGCTTTGGGCTAAGTGAAGAGGGAAATTTACAGAAAGCGAGCCCTATCAAAACATCCGTTTCACCTGGGCAGGGTGAAAGGTTAAAGACGACAATTACTTTGACTGATGAACGACCTTCGGAGCATTAACTGCGACCCATTGGCGACGAACTCCTCGGTGAATCACAAAGTTTGGTACCTTCCTTGATTTGTCTTCAGAAATAACACTGATTTCTGGTGGAGCAGGATCATTGGAATCTGTCTCCCAAGCAGAATTGTCGTAGGAGAATTCCTCTGTTGCATTATGCATAGCATTTGTGCTCTCAGCTGTATCTGCCCATCCAGTTGGCTGGATATTTTCGAGCCTGATACGAGAGCTTTCGGGAGCGGTGTACTTGACCATAAAGTCGTATTTCCCACTCGGTTGTCCCAAGGTGTCCCAAACTTATTTGGAACTGGAGGAGTCATCTCTCTCGATGACATTGACCTCGGGAAAAGCATAGTTGATGAATTCAAGTCCTGCAAACGTTGCGAATTCATCTTCATGTTGAGTAGCTTCAGAATGACCTGAGTGTTGATCCCATGATATGGTGGGGACACTGGTATCCTGTTCAATGAGACCCAGCTGATTTTCATTACTCGGCTGACTTTCTTGCCCCAAGTTTCCTGGGTAAGGTTGCCACATTGGCAGACCATCCATTGGGCCATAGTAATTGTGGTCAAAGTTGTCTTTCATCAGAGTGTCTTCCTCTAATGAATTTGACGGAGCACGGCATCCTTCCGGGTCACAATCTCCATATATCATTTCGACGTCTGACCGTGGTATAAATCTCGAACTCTGTGCGGGATAGCAAAATGGCGTAGGCACCTCTTCCTGAGACATATAACCGTCCTCATTCAGATAAGACTTCCATTCTTCATCTGTGTCAGAGGGATCTTCCTCATTGATAGCATGTACTGCTTGAGACACTGGGTGGAGAAAACCTCCACTATGGAAGAAGTTTTGAAGGGGATAAAGACTTTCATCGTTGGCAGCTGTCTGGGTACAGGTTGCAGAAAAACTAAGACCCTTCTTTGTTGTATTGCTAGTAGGAATGACAAGCTGTCCCCATCCTGTCGTATCGGTATTCTCAACTGCTTTGATAGCATCATTGTATGAGGAAATCGAGGTTCCTCCTCTGAACTGATTGTTCTTGCTTACCGACAGTGCTTGGAACTGAGTTCCAATAACCTCCTCGGGTTCTATACCTGCAGATGATGACAAGTTACTTACAAGCAAGGCCTGTTCTCCACAGACTGTGACGAGTTGATCGTTCTTGACGAACTTTAGCTTTTGGTGGAGGGTTGAAGTAACTGCTCCAGCCTGATGTATCCAAGGTCTTCCTAATAAACAACTGTATGTTGCCGGATGTCCATGACCTGGAAAGTGACTTGGAAAGTGTGAGGACCAAATGGTTATGGGAAGATCAACTTCGCCGATAACCGTTTTTCTGGATCCGTCGAACGCTTTGACGACGACCTCGCTGATTCTCATCGGAGGGCCTTTGAATGATAATTGCATCAAAGTGGACTTCGGCATAACATTCAGGGCTGACCCTGTGTCTACCAGTACGCTGGCCAACACATCGTCCTGGCAGTTAACTGTGATATTGAGCGCCATGTTATGACGGCGACCCTCTTCGGGTAATTCCTCATCACTAAATTCCAAATTATTGCAGGAAGTGATGTTAGAGACAATACTATTGAACTGTCTAATTGTTACATCCTGTTCCACAAAGGCTTGCTCCAAGACTTTCTGTAGCGCCTCCCTGTGGGGTTCTGAATTGAGTAACAGTGATAATACCGAGATCTTTGAAGGAGTTTGTAACAGCTGATCAACAATGTTGTATTCACTCCTTTGGATGAGCTTCAACATCTCATCATTATTTTTCGAAAGGTCGGGATTACTGGATTGACCGACTGGTGGATCAGGAGCTTCCGTCTGAATTTCCTTTTCTTTGTTAAGTTCCCCAACCCCTCGGTTAAAGATTCTACCACTCTGTGTTACACGACTGATGTCTGCAATATTCACGACGGAGGGTAATGGAATTTCCTTTCCATTCTCAATTGTTGTTGCACCGTATTTGTAAGGGATTGCCTTAGCTGATTCATACGGTGTTAGTCCCAGCAGATAGATGACTACGGGAACCTTCTGATTTTTTTGACCATCATAAGTAATCTCGATCCGTTCCCGGTTGGGAATTTTAGATTCGTCAAGTAGAGGGATGATGGCAAAAACATCCCTGGTCCTGTGATGTCCAGAGATGGTGACAACATCCTCGACTTGATCGGCAAGGTAGTTCTCGGTGTCCAGTTGACGAGTCCAGAACCCGGATATGGGCGAATTTCTCCACGGTCCACCTGACCCTGAAGAGCTGCTCTCACAAGGTAACACCCTTGGTTACTTTCCGAACAGACACTACAACGGTCGTAGTTATGTGGTGGCACCTGGCCACGCCCACTTTGAATACAATGTAACCTCACTAGGTTACCTTCCATTGATCGGACATCCTGACTTTGACGACGAGTAGGATTCCTGTTACTGATACTAATTTGCTGAGTATCTTCATTCATGTAGATTGGCATCCACCAATTATTTAACAAGTGCTGAAGTGCCTCCTGGACAAGGGTACAACCTCGATCGTTTTCGTAACCCGCTTTACAGATTTGACAGTCATGTGATATCAGAAATCCGAGTCAGACCTGCTCAGCATGTAACTCTACCAGGTTGGTATTCATCACGCGAATATCAAAGATCTGAACCATATTGATTTGATAGGAATTCCTATCATGGTAGTCTTGGATCCATCCAAGATCCATATGACGCTGGAGGGCCTCCTGTATGAAAGAGCATCCCTATTTGTTTATCGAGCAAATCAGACAGGAATTGTAATCGTGCCGCGGCAGATTATGATACTGGCTTTGCCTTGAGTGCATCGCCACCAAGTTGACATTCATTGCACGGATATCGTGGTTCTGAATGACGTTAGAATTCGTGTAGACCATGTTAACTCCATGAACTCGGTGCTCTTGGATCCATCTGAGATCCATTTGTTCCTGTAGAGCTGCTTGCACCACAAAACATCCCTGATTATCTTTAGAGCAGATATCACACTGGTGATAATTATGAGGTGGCACATTGCCATATCCACTTTGTCTACAATGCATCTTGACCAAATTGGTTTTCAACAAGAGTACATCGTGAATTTGATAGACATTGTTAAATTCTCCTTCTATCAAATTGACTGCAGCCTTCTCATGTTGAGGCAGCGGGTTCGTGAGAACATTAGGATTCGTATCCTTGAAGGATAAGACCCCGCTCCTAACAAGTTTTTGCACGTCGGACTTGAAATTGAGACAAGTCTCTATGTTATGCCCTGATCCTCCTTGATGGTAAGGGCAAGTTTGATCCACCTTAAACCAAAAAGGCGGATTTTCTGGTACTGTAAGAGGAGACTTAGTCTGGATATGCCCCTTAGTTAGTAGTAATGGAAACAGCTCTGCGTACGTCACAGGTATATGATCAAATCCTGTGGCCGTGTTGTACGATTGTTGTTGTATGGAGGACGAGCCTGCTGAAGAGGCTGTTGTGTCCTTTGTTGATCAGGTTGGCTCTGCGCAACCTAAGGTTGATATGTAGGAATAGACGCAAGGTTGATAGTAGGAGTCACAGCTGCTACCGGTTGATAACGTCGCCTTTGCTTTCCGAGAGAGATATTCCCAATATCTTGCTCTTTTTTCTTAGGGAGAGCACTACCGTATTTTTTAGTACCGCTCGTCGATCCAGTGTCTTTTACCAAACGTCCTTCTCGGACAGCTTCCTCAAGACGTACACCCATGCCAACCATTTCGGTGAAATCACTAGGCGCGCTGGCAACCATTCGGTCATAGTAAAATGAGCTTAAGGTCTTTAAGAATATCTTTGTCATCTCTTTTTCCTCAAGAGGTGGACAAATTTGAGCGGCGATTTCATGCCACCTTTGAGCATACTCCTTAAAGGTTTCCTTGTCCTTTTGCGACATTGATCTGAGTTGATCTCTGTCGGGTGCCATGTCCAAATTGTATTTGTATTATTGGACGAAGGCAGTATCAAGATCTCTGAATGCGCTAATCGTAGCACGGTTTAAACCCATGTACCATTTGAGTGCGGCACCGGTTAAACTATCCTGGAAGTAGTGAATCAGTAGGTCCTAATTCTCCGTCTGAGTTGACATCCGCCGAGCGCACATCACCAGATGGCTTTGAGGGCAAGAGTTACCCTTGTATTTTTCAAAGTCGGGCACTTGGAACTTGTGCGGGACTTTCACATTGGGGACTAAGCAGAGATCTGCGGCGTCTTTTCCAAATAGATCCTGACCACGAATGGCTTGTAGTTCCTTCTGCATTTCCAAGAACTGCTCCTGGAATTCCTCCATTCTGTCAAACATAGTTTCCTTCTTACCAGAAGGTGTCCGTGGAATCTGTCCTTCCGGGACAGTGTGCACCATAGGGGGTGGGACCGTGACTACGGCAGTAAGTCTTGGCGTTTCCCGAAGTTTGTAACCTCCAGGAGTCTTCAGTATCCCCCTGGCATCTTTGCTTTCCCGAAGTTTGTAACCTTCAGGCCCAACGGCTTCTGTTGTGATTCCCTGATCTTCAGTGATCGGCGGAACATATCCTTCCGGGATATAGTTAACAGGCATGCCCCAAGGGCGATCTTTCGGCATTTGATACCTAGGATCATACTTCTCCACGATGGGCGTTGAGGTGATCTCTGAGATCACAGTTCGTTGTAGCTGAGCTTCTGCCATGGCTTGCATGTCGTTACAAAGCTTTCTCATATCCTCTCTCAGAGCGTCGATCTCTTCTTTTAACTCTCTATTTTCTTCCTCAAGATCATCCATCTTTTTCTAACGATTGGCTCGAGTATTATACGAATGAGACAGTTTGACTCTAGAATCGAGACAAACGTGAGATTCGTAGGTAAGAAGAATTCGTGATGTGAGAATGATGAATGCAATGATTATATTAATTGTTTTTTGGTTTAATCAAAATAAACTTCGACAATTAGATTGCAAATATCAAACAGTGGGGAAACCCCTTTTTAATGAATTCAAAGGATTACAGAAATGGAAATACAGTAGATTACAAAGTGCAGAAACAGAAACCTAAGCTAATGGATCCAGAGTCCTCTCTGAGGAGAACTCGGGTGCTGATTTTGGTATCTTCCTTTTCTTTGACCAGGGCTCTTGGGCCGTTGTCGGGTTGTCATTCCTTTGCCAAGTGAAATGAGCGAGCAAATTCCTTTGGTCATCTTGATTCTCTACAGCATGTTGCTCTAAAATTTTAATCAGAGCATCCTTATCTTTCAGTAATTGCTGTATTTTGATGCAATCTAAGTCGAGGGTGCGGTACTTGTTCTTCCAAGACCTTCTCTCCTTTTGAACTTTGTTGAGAGTAACCTGAAGCTTTTCAGTTTCCGTCATGAAGTACATGACAGATTCCCTCGGCGGAAGAATTCCGTAACGAGGATAAGGCATCTTTAGCTTGAGAGCTCTAGTTTGTACCCAGTGGAGATAAGGCTCCACCGAGATACAGTCCGGTTTTCCTAGAGACTCTCGTCCTTTCTTATGAACATGCTTCCAAGCGTGCACTATTTCCATCTTTAGTGCTCTGTCACTTTCTCCTTCCTTGAAGAAAAGACCTTCCAGATGAACACCCCGTGGGATGTGTCTCATCGGGTATCCAAATTGACGACGAACGCGAACTGGATGGTAATTGATTCCTCCCTTAGTTCCTATAAGGGGTATGTTGGGGAAGTTTCCACAACGTTCAATGATCCTGATTCCATCAAAGATCCTATTACACCAATCTATATCAGAGTTGGTAAGAGACATGATCTTCTGCGACCAACGTAAGGCACTCTTACAATCCCAAAAAGCAGCAGACTTGGGCAAGTGAGAGATAAACCATTTGTAAAGCAGAGGTACACAACACGTGATCTCCCCTCCACTGTACAAATTCCCCAAGTGTGCAGAATGATACGCATCTGCGAGCAAAGTCGGCACAGGATTTCTAATTTGAAAAACCTTAATGGCGTTAATATCTACAAAGTTATTGATGTTGGGAAACAAAAATAACCCGTAGGTGAGCAAGACAAAGACACTTTCAAAAGCAGTCACGTTTCCTATACTGGCAAAATACAGGGCCTTCTTCGTCAAGAACTGTGCTGGCAAACCTTGGATGCCTTCCCTAGTGGTTATGTGAGTCCTGACCTCAGACTCATCCAAATGAATTGCTCTTGCAATGGTCTGATTCTTTGGAATTTCTTTCAGTCCAGAAAATGGAGCTCGATCAGTGATATGTAGATTAGTCAGATGAGAATACTCCTCCAGCGTTGGTGCTAGCTGGTAATCCGGGAATGTGAAACAGTGATAAACTGGATCGTAAAACTGAATGAGCGCATCCAGGATTCCCTCAATCACATGGACTCTTAATAGTGGTAGCAGATCTCCGTGCTTGGCTCTGAAAGCCTCCTAGTTAGTGATCATCCTTTCTAACCTTCTTAAATCCTCTAGCTTTGGAACCTTGAAGGTGTACGTATGAGTTCTCCTTCTACCGAAATCCATTAGCGCAATCCTTTTCTTCGATATTTGCAATCACAGTCTTAGTTTAATTTGAAAAACAGAGAGACTAGAAGAGAAGAATTTTTTGAATGTTTTAATGTTTTTATTAAATGAATGCATGAATGCAGCACACAAAAACATAGAAAAAACATGGGGTCAAAGGGTCGTTCTCATGAAGTCAAGGCTCTACCCATCCCCAAAGTTTTATACTAGGGTGATTTTTGTACCTGCACTTATTATCATCAGCTCCTCCCAGGAAAGCAAAACAACAAGCGGATCGCCAGCGAGTTGTAGAGCAATCTTAGAGTAAGTGCCATTCACCGAGAATAGATCACCAGCCTCAAATGAGGGTAGTATCGCGTAACAACTATTCCCGATAGTTTCCGCATTACGAAAGGGTTTGGCTCCTTAGTTTCTCAGACTTAACAATCGGCCCATTGTCTAGGTGAGAGAATGGGTTGCATTGGTCAGCCTCCACTGAGGTTGATGGTAGACCTTGTCGCCATCACTTATCTTAAGTGTATACTCAATCTTTCCACATGCGACATCACACGCATTCCCATTAGCAGAAAAATAAACACGTATAGCAATTAGGAAAAGCAGTATATATTTGTCCTAAACATCCTAGACCTTTAAAGCTATGAATCCTAAGTTCTTGACAGAAATTGGGTTCCCCGGCGGAAGCCCCAATCTGTGGTTTTCACACAAGAGGTGAAAAGGTTTGAAAGAAATGCCCCATGGTGGGCGCCATTTTTCTGTAGCGAGCAATTTTGGACGTGGTTCTTAAGCACTGGTCGCTCTCTGCGGTTGAGCTTACTACAGGTCAATTCATTTTTTATCCTATTAAAGATGATGAAGGAAGGGAAATAGATGTCTCCAATTAACCCTGCTTTGCATACTGAGTTTAAACAGCGGTCTGTTAGGTTACGGATGCTATCAATGTGGGGGGGCCTTTGTACTTGTTATTTGTATTTTCGCCAATACGGTTCTCTTTTTCTCTTTTTAGGACTTTATAGCGGGGAACAAGGATTTAGGATGTTAGGACTGATGTTTTTGATAGATACATGAGTGTATGGGATTTTGGGTTTTTGTTTAGTGTGCTCGCTGAGATTTTTCTTTCAATCTTATGCCTACGTATTCCCGTTTACCGAAACAGGGATATCAGAGCGTTCGTAGTTCCTCCTATTCTATGGGAGGAAATGGTTGTTTTTGGTGTCTTGTTCAAAGCCCAAGACGTGAAGCGAAAGGTGGTTTGTATCTTGTTCAAAGCCCAAGATGTGAAGCTAAAGGTGTTGACTTTAGAGATAATTTGTCATCTCTAAAGAGGGGGTTGTATGTCACAACTGTTTTATTAAGGAGAATTACTTTAACCGGGATATGTGAATCCAGCAATGCCATAATTTCCTTTAAAGGGGATTTTAACCTGAAGGAGAAGACTTTAACTCAGTGTAGAGTAATGCCATCTTTCCTTAGGAATTTCTCATTCTAAGAGAGGGACAGTGGCATGGGTGTAGATAATCCAAAGGCTTGCCCCTTACAGCAGTTAGATGAAGGGGAAAGAGTTGTTGATGTTTGTGTACTGTGAATGAGGTACAACTTTGATGCTAAAAGGTTAATTGGATTAACCAGTGGTTTTCTTATATAAAGCCTAAGAGGAGGCTATTATGTGTCTCGTACAAAGCCCGGGAGAGAGGCTAAAAGGTTTTGACTCAACGAGGGAATCTTTTGGTATCTCGTATAAAGCCCGAGATGGAGGCTATTTGACTCAACAAGAGAGTTTTTTGTATCTCGTACGAAGCCCGAGATGGAGGCGAAAGGGGTGATTGACTCAACGAGGGAGTCTTTTATGTGTCTCGTACAAAGCCCGAGAGAGAGGCTAACTTCAATGGAGAAGGATCATTATACAAAGCCTAAGAGGAGGCTATGGTTACTATTTCAGTTGAGTGACAGGTCCAGTATACTGATTTAAAGAGAAAATCACTTCTTATATAAGCAACACTGTACTCAAGGATTTGATTCGAGGATCCGGGTTATTCCCGTTCTTTAAGGAAGTGGGAAATCTGAAGGGTATTGAGACTGTCCGAGTCTACGGGTTTAATTCCTATTTAACGAAGGGGTTACTTGAGAATGTCTTTGAGACTCAAGGATATTAGACTGCCCAAGTCTAGAGTTTCATCTTTTGTATTATGCTTTGAGAAACAGTAGTAGACTCTTTGAAAGGACTGTTCTATGCAGATGATTAATTTCTGTTCCTATACCTCTAGGAGGTCGTCGGCACAATTTGTACGAAGCCCAAGAGGAGGCTGGAAACTTTTAAAAAGCCAAGAGGTCCTTGTACTAAGCCCAAGAGGAGGCTATCATTCCCGGAGGAAGAGATCATTATACGAAGCCTAAGAGGAGGCTGTGAAAGCTTCTAAGAAGCCGGCGGGTCCTTGTACTATGCCCAAGGGGAGGCCGAGGTTGCTTTTAGGAAGCCTGTGGGTCCTTGTACAATGCCCATGAGGAGGACGATGCCTTTAGGAAGCCGATGGGTCCCCAAACCCCGAGAAATTCAAGGCAAGCTATTCACAAGGAATAGATCAAGTCAGGAAAGTTCGAGAATTTGGAAGAAACTCAAGAGATGCCATTCACAGAGAAAAGATCATCTCTGGGGAATAGAGTTTCTTAACAAGTGCTTTTAAGAAGCCTGTGAGTCCCCAAACCCCGAGAAGTTCAAGACATACCATTCACCTAGAATAGATCAAGCCAGGAAAGTCCAAGAATTTGGAAGAAACTCAAGAGATGCCATTCACGGAGAAAAGATCATCTGTGGGGAATAGAGTTTCTTGACAACTTCTATGAGTGACAGTCTATGAAAGGGTTCACCGAGAATGCTGTCTTTCATATCTCCATATTGTTTAACCCCAAGAGGAGGGAAGACTGTGTCTGGTAATCCTATGGGGATCTAGTTTAGACCATTTCTAAGAGTGATCAACGGCTTTACCTAGTGCTAGACGTAGTTGCCGGGGAAACTCTAAATATCTATACTATTATTACACAGTTGATATGAGTTTATGAAAGAAGACTTACAGCGAAACAGCCCCACAATACAGTTATATGTATATTAAAGCGGTAAATGAAAGCAATAACCACTTACTCGGTTGTAGAGCTTCCATGCTGTTTGGTTAGTTGTTCAACAAAGAAAGATTGAAAACAACAGTATATTCAAAATCAAAGGAGAAAGTGCTTTGAAAAAGAAAGATTTGAGGCTTACAGCTCAAGGAGAGGCCCAGGGTTTTATCAGTGAGCGCACTGTTTGAATTTGTACAGAGGGAGTTATACAAGTGACTGAGGCCCAAAAATTTTTTTTTGTACAAAAGGATGGGTCTTACACTCTCTCAAGAGGCCCAAAAAGTTTTAAAGAGAAAGAGTGAGGCTTATAACACGAGGGTATGCCCAGTTGACTTTTCGTTTGAAATGGCGATCACGCCAAGATTTTCTTTTAACGCGAAGGGACTTATACAATAAGTGAGGCCTAAAATGATTTTTGTTAAAAGGGGGTTGGGTCGTACACCCTAATAGAGGCCCAAAAATTTTGAATGGGTCTTATAGCTCGAGGAGAGGCCCAGATGGTTATTTTTCAAAAGGGCGACGATCGCGCCGTTTGTTTTTTACGGTATCAGGACTTATACAATACACTGAGGCCCAAAAATGATTTGGTCAAAAAAAGATTGGGTCTTACACTCTATTAGAGGCCCAAAATGTTTTGAAAATGATTTATGAGGGTTGAATTAATCCAAAACCCTAATTTGCTTTCAAAAATGTATTTAATTGAATAAAAATTCAATTAAAATGATCAAAATTGTTTAACATAGGAAAAACAAATTGTGATCTTGGATTAATGCTTCAAAAATTAAGTATTGACCTACAAAATAATTAGAAGGCATTAAAAGTTGCAAAATCAAGGTGGAAAAAATATTTAAAATGTCAAAAACAATTAAAATATTAATTCTTTGCAAAAATATCAATTATATAAAATAAATAATATTTTTGGGATTTTTTGGGAAAATAAAATATTTTAACATTTTTGTGAATTATTAAAAAAATAATCAACTCAAAATCATTAAAACTCAGAGAGAAATTAATTTTTGAATCAATTAAATAAAATCACAAAATTCAAATATTCAAATTTTGAAAAAAATGCGCCAAGAACACGCGCGTATTCTTGGCTTGGCCAGATTTGCATTTTCTCTCCAATCTCACTGAATACTTGATTATAACATGCAATCCACATATCATTATGCTCGTCTCAACCTCACGATCATGTCTATGTCAATTAATTTCATTTAAATTAAACATATAATAAGAAATCATGGAAAATCCTCAAGAACCCTAATTTCTCCATGAAGGCTAGGATTTTTGATACACGATTCAAACAATGCAATTAATTAAGGGGAAACATTCCATGCATGATTATGAACATATGGACAAATTATTATGCAGCAAAAAATGAATGGATCATAGAGTTAGAAGAGCTCATGCTTACCACTTGCAGCTGGTGATCGTGTTTGGTGTTGGAGGTGTTACAGCTTAGTTCCAATGATGTGGATAGCTTCCCTAGGTGCCAAGTGATGTGTCTGAGTGCTTGGAATGGATTGAAATGGTTTGGAGTTAAAGATGGCACCTCAACTGCAAAACTGTCAAGAACTTGAGCAATTGGCTGGTGATTTTGTGAAATTTGTGTTCCAGATGTTATGTGAGTGTTTGGATCACTTCTATATGATGTATGTGAGATGTGTGAGTGATTGGTTTGAGTGGAATTGCCCTCTAGCTCAAAACCTGATAGCTACCTTGCTAAGAAAGGCATTTTTGCCAAGAGAAAGAGATTTTGAGAAACGCAAGTGGTGTAGGCCTTTGGTGTACTTAAACTGACCACAATTGAGCTCTATTTATAGTAGAGCAAGTTTGTTTTGCAAGGAATAGTGAATGGCAACTGCTGAGTAGGTTTGTTCAATGTTGGCCAATGGAAGTTCAAGTCTCCTCTAGCCATTGACTAGAGGTTAGGGCACAGGCTGCTGGTTCCGTTGGTATTGGATTAGTCTTGACTGAATTCAAATGAAAATGGCTCAGTCCATGCCACCTTGATGCTTTCATTGAATGCTCCAATCCAAATTTGGAGTCTTGTCCCTATTTTGGCAATTCTAGGTTCAACATGCTATTTCTTGTTCCAAAGACTTTGGAGGCTTGGCTCAGTGATTGTCCCCTTTAGATTCAATCCTCAGATGTGTCCAAGTGGATAGGAGTGTTTGGATTTGCACAATTTTGGCAAATCGAGGAAAATTGCAAATTCTGCCTTGCCTTGACAGAATTCAACAAGGCCATTTGACAATGTCATATCTCATGACTCAAATGGAATTTGGTAATGTTCTTGGCCATTTTGGAAAGCCCTTACATGATAAAACAACTGTTTGAACATGTTTGGTTTTGATCTCTTTTGAATCCAAGTGAAAAATCCCCCTACATTTGGCAAAAAGTGAAGACAGATTTGGACTTAGTGAAAATTTCACTAAGTGTTGGAAAAAGTGACATTTTCATTTTTCAGCCATTTTGATCACTCCATAACTCAAAATCCTTAATGAATTGGACTTAGGTCTAGTTGAAGTTTTTGTAGAGGGTAATGAGGGCTACAAATCCATCTTTGGATGGGAAAAAATGGCTTTGTGGTTTAGGAGTTATGATCCTCCAAAGTTGGTACCCTTGTCACTTTATTTTTAACTTAGAAAATTTTCTAAGTTTTTATGGTTACCCCTTTTACATATTATCCAATTTTTCTTGATTTTTCTTGATGAATGATGATTAAAATCATACATTAACATCATTTTAGGGTTAAAAATCCATTTTGGTGAAAAATCTCAAAAAGTCAAAGTTGACTTTTGTGCACAGTTGACTTTTTATCAGATGAATTCCAAACTGTGCAATTCCTCATGAAATCATGTCCTTGACGTAAATAAAACTTGATGGACATGTTCCATGGCTGTCATAGGGTATATTGAATCATGTCTTAGGGCTTGGGAGCATGTCCTGATCAAAAGTCAAAGTTACAGTTGACTTTTCCCTTAAAACCCTAACTGTGGTGCAGATGAAATTGAGACTTGTTGCTCAAGCTTCTTGGATCAATCCATTGTTCCAAATGGATCAATATAGTTCATTAGAGACCCTCAAATCCTCTCTTGAGGTCTTGGTTCATGATTTGTCCCAAAAGTCAACTTAGGGGTGAATTAGGTCAAGAAACCTTAATTCCTGATTTTTGATGAATGCATCCCCTGAGGCAAAATTGACTTGATGATTGGGTCCATGAGGTTCCATGGAGTATATTAGGTTATGTTTTGGATCATTGGCTTGTGCCCAGATGAAAAATTTCCATCTGGAGGCCCTAGTCGACCAAAACCCTAATTTGGTGACACTGTCGATCTTGAGACTTAATCCACCTAGAAGGGAGCAGCCTTGTGCTTAATCCTTGAAGTGGGAGTCCTTTTGATCCATTGTGGATGTTTGAGAGGTTAGACAAGTTAAAGATCATGTCATTCCTTGATTGATCCTTTGCCTAAAAGCTCTGAGAGGGCTTGAAACCCTAATTTTGATTGTAGTGAATGCTCACCCATCTTTGGGGAGACTGATGAAGTATGATGGCCCATCCATATTGTGATGATGATTTTCACAATGATGGGAAATCTTAGTGGTCAAAATTTGGGGTATGACACTTCCTCAGCTTAAAAAGTGTCAGATTACTAAACAACATGTGACATTCCCAAAATACCCTCAAAGGACACTTAATTGGAATAATTAAAAAATCACAAAATTCCCCTCCAGTGGCCCTGACACGGGCCGTGTCCCATGACACGGGCAGCCGTGTTAGGCTGCTTAATCTTCATGCGCCAAGGCAGTGTTTCAGGGGCCCTGACACGGGCCGTGTCCTGTAACACGGGCAACCGTGTCAGGCTGCTTAATCTTCATGCGCCAAGGCAGTGTTTCAGGGGCCCTGACACGGGCCGTGTCCTGTGACATGGGCAGCCGTGTCAGGCTTGGGATTGGTCTTTTCCTTGAACTTTTGGCACTCCAGCTTTCACATGCGCATCTGATTAATGGCTTTATACAAACCCGAGAAACACAAAGAAAACACTACCACATCAAAGCACAAACGGTCTAAAAACGGAATAATATTAAAACAAAAACTTGCTTAAATAAAACACAAACACTAAGTAGAAATGCAATACTATGAATTCAAATACCGAAAACATAACTGAAAAGCTAGACACAAACGCCTGAAAAACTACGAGTGAAAACCACTGATCAGTACACACTGTCCCGGAAGGGCAGATTCCACAGATACCTTCTGGTGGAAATGAAAGTATGAACAATAAAATAAAGGAATTCCAGGAAAAATTCCTGGAGATGCAGAAGGAAATGCAAGCCATTCTCGGTCAGGATCTATTTGGAAAGGACGCCGCAGACCTTTGTTTGGTCCCCAATGTGAAAGTTCCGCATAAATTCCAGGTGCCCGAATTTGAAAAATACAAGGGTAACTCTTGCCCTCAAAGTCACTTGGTGATGTACGCTCGGAGGATGTCAACTCAGACAGAGAACCACCATCTGCTGATCCACTATTTCCAAGACAGTTTAACCGGTGCCGCACTCAAATGGTACATGGGATTAAACCGCACCAAGATCGTCATTTTCAGAGATCTTGGCGCTGCCTTTGTTCAACAATATAAATATAATCTGGACATGTCACCGGATAGAGATCAACTCAGAGCCATGTCACAGAAGGATAAGGAAACCTTTAAGGAATATGCTCAGAGATGGCGTGAGATTGCCGCCCAGATTTGTCCACCTCTTGAGGAAATAGAGATGACAAAGATCTTCTTGAAAACCATGAGCTCATTTTACTACGACAGAATGGTCGCCAGTGCGCCCAGTGACTTCACTGAGATGGTGGGCATGGGAGTTCGTCTTGAGGAAGCTGTCCAGAAGGACGATTGGTCAAAGATACTGGACCATCAAGCAGTACCAAAAGATTTAGTAGTGCTTTCCCTAAGAAAAAAGAGCAAGATATTGGTAATGTCTCTTTCGGAAAGCAAAGGCGAAGATACCAACCAGTAGCAGCTGTAACTCCTGTTATCAACCATGCGCCTGTTCCTACCTATCAACCTCAGGTTTCTCAGAGCCAACCGCATCAACAACAATATCAGCCAAGGACACACAACCTCTTCAGCAGGCTCGTCCTCTGTACAAGAACAACCGTACAACGCGACCACCAGGGTTTGACCCTATACCAATGTTGTACGCAGAATTGTTTCCATTACTACTGGTTAAGGGGCACTTCCAAACCAGGTATCCTCTTCCAATACCGGAGAATCCTCCTTTTTGGTTCAAAGCGGATCAGACTTGTCCTTACCATCAAGGAGGACCAGGGAATAACATAGAAAACTGCCTCAACTTCAAATTTGATGTGCAAAAGCTTGTCAGAATCGGGGTCTGATCCTTCAAGGATACAAATCCAAATGTTCAGACGAACCTATTGCCGCAACATGAAAAAGCTGCAGTAAATTTCATAGAGGGAGAGTCTAACCACAGCTATCAAATTCATGATGTACTCTTATTAAGGGCTAACCTGGTCAAGATGCATCGTAGACAGGGCGGATATGGGCATGTACTACCTCATAATTATCACAAGTGTGATATCTGCTCTAAAGACAATCAAGGATGTTCTGTGGTGCAATGAGCTCTACAAGAACAGTTGGATCTCGGTTGGTTCCAGGATCACATAATTCGTGGGGTCAACATGACTTATACGAATTCCAACATTATTCAAAACCACGACATCCGTGCGATGAATGTCAACTTGGTAGCAATTAACTCAAGGCAAAGCCAACATCATAATCTGCCACTGAATGATTATGATTCCTGTCTGATTTGCTTGGTAAACAATCAAGGATGCTCTTTTGTACAAGAGGCCCTCCAGCGTCAGATGAATCTTGGATGGATCCAGGACTACCGTGATAGAAATCCCTATCAGGTCAACATGATTCAAATTTTCGATATTCGCTTGATAAATATCAGCTTGGTGGAGTTACACACTAAGCAAGTCCAGCTTGGTTTTCTGACTTCGCATGAGTATCAGAACTGTAAAGTGTGTCGTGAGAGTGACCAAGTTTGTGCACTCGTTCAAAGGACACTTCAACATTTGTTAAACCACAGGTGGCTTCCGATGTATCTAGATGAAGAAACACAACAAGTCAGTATGATCGATGGGAACCCTACTAGGCATCACAGTCAGGATGTTCGATCAATGGAAACAGACCTAGTGAGGTAACACTGCATACAAAGTGGGCGTGGCCGGGTGCCACCACACAACTACGAGCGCTGTAGAGTTTGCTCGGAGAATAATCAAGGGTGCTACCTCGTGCGAGCAGCCCTTCAAAGTCAGTTGAACCATAAGGAAATTCAACCATGGTCAAGCTCTGGTTCAATGTCAAACTATCATCCTGATCAAAGCGGGGATGTTGTCTTGATCCTTAAACGAGAAGTGAACATAGATATATGCGCCATAATCCTTTTACTCCGTGAATCATGAGTCCCTCTTGATGGTGGAAAGGTTCTCAATCTTGAACCAATTGAGGCCGGTTATGATGGTCAGAAAAGTCAGAAGGCTCATGTAGTTATCTATCTGCTGGGACCAGTACCGTACAAATCCGATAAGGTGATCCCTTACAAGTACGGTGCAACAACAGTTGAGAATGGAAAAGAAGTTCCATTACCCTCTGTCGTGAATATTGCAGACATCAGTCGAGTAACCCGGAGCGGTCGAATCTTCAACCGAGGAGTTATAGAACCCAGTAGAGAAAAGGAACTTCAAACAGAAGGTCTAGTTCAACCAGTGGGTCAGTCCAATGATCTCGACCTTTCAAAGAATGACGATGAGATACTGAAGCTCATCCAAAAAATGAATACAACATTGTTGACCAGCTGTTACAAACTCCTTCAAAAATCTCTGTGTTATCTCTATTACTCAGTTCTGAAGCTCATAGAGAGGCTCTACAGAAAGTCTTTGAGGAAGCCTTTGTGGAACAAGATGTGACGATAGGACAATTCGATAGCATCATCTCCAACATCACTTCCTGCAACAACTTGGGTTTTAGTGGTGAGGAACTACCAGAAGAAGGAAAAAGTCACAACATGGCACTCAAAATTACAGTCAACTGTCAGGACGATGCTTTAACCAGCGTGCTGGTAGACACCGAATCAGCTCTAAAT
Organism: Lathyrus tuberosus; assembly: GCA_022829125.1. Classification (NCBI taxonomy): domain Eukaryota; kingdom Viridiplantae; phylum Streptophyta; class Magnoliopsida; order Fabales; family Fabaceae; genus Lathyrus; species Lathyrus tuberosus. The sequence goes on along the minus strand of JALAZF010000024.1, from coordinate 12,858,652 downwards.
GTTATGCCGAAATCCACTTTAATGCGACTATCATTCAAAGGATCTCCAATGAGGGGCAGTGAGGTCATTGTCAAAGCATTTGACGGATCTCGAAAAATAGTTATCGGCGAAGTCGACCTTCCCATAACTATCGGTCCTCACACTTTCCAAGTCACTTTCCAGGTCATGGACGTCCGGGCAGCATACAACTGTTTATTAGGAAGACCTTGGATACACCAGGCTGGGGCAGTCACTTTGACACTTAAACAGAAGCTGAAGTTCGTCAAGAACGACCAACTAGTCACAGTCTGTGGGGAACAAGCCTTGATCGTGAGTAACTTATCATTGTCCACTTGTGTAGAACCAGAGGAGGTTGTTGGAACTCAGTTTTAAGCACTGTCGGTGAGCAATGAGAATCAATCAGAAAAGGAACATCGATTTCCTTATACAAAGATGCTCTCAAAGTAACCGAGAATAACAATGCAAAGGGATAGGGACAACTTGTCATTCCTACTGATAACAAAATAAAGAAAGGTCTTGGTTTTTCTTCAACCTGTACCCAGACTGCTACTAACAATGAAAGTCTTCATCACATTCAGGACTTCTTCCACAGTGGAGGTTTCCTTCACCCAGTGCCTCAGAAAGTGCATATCATCAACGAGGGAGATCCCTCCGATATAGGTGAAGTATAGAAATTCTATCTTAACGAGGACGGTTATATGTCTCAGGAAGAGCTGCCTACGCCATTTTGCTATCCCGTACAGAGTCCGAGATTTATACCAAGGTCAGATGTCAAGATGATATAGGGATATTATGATCCGGAAGGATGTCGTGCTCCACCAAACTCAATAGAGGAAGACACTCTGATGAAAGACAACTTTGACCACGACTATTATGGCCCAATGGATGGCCTGCCTATCTGGCAGCCGTACCCAGGAGACTTAGGGCAAAAGAGTCATCCGAACGATGCATATAAACTAAGCATTATTGAAAAGAATACCTGCTTCCCACCATGTCATGGGATCATTATTCAGGGCATTCAGAAAATATCCAGCACGACGATGAATTTGCAAAGCTTGCAGGACTAGAATTCATCAACTATGCTTTTCTTGAGGTCAACGTCAACGAAAGAGATGACTCCTCCAGTTCCAAAGAAGTGTGGGACACCTTAGGACAACCAAGTGGCAAATTCGATTACTTGGTCAAGTACACCGCTCCTGAGAGCTCTCGTATCAGGCTCGAAGACATCCAGCCAACTGGATGGGGAGATTCACCTGAGAGTAAAAATACTATGCAAGATACAACAGAAGAGTTCGTCTACGATAACTCTGCTTGGGAAACAGATTCCAAGGATCCTGCTCCACCAGAAATGTATCTCTTCGCTTTACCCAAAGCGACAGAGTTTTGTTTTATAGGGCTGTAGTTTCAAGAATCGACCAAATCATAAATAAAATAACGTCGTTCTGTAATTTCCGCATTTATTATTGTTTTCTCTTTTCGCATTTCCAGAAAATGGTAATCCTAAAAAACAACTCAAATAATAAAAACAAGCAGTTTTCCAAAGAAAATACACTACACCCACTCTTGCATTCTCTCTATCTCTTCTAAAACAAATCATCACGTCATGCAGATTGCTTGTGTTAAATCCCATTAAAACATACGATCCAATGCCTTCTCCAAAGACTGAGAAACAGGTCCGAGGATTTTTGGGACGTCTGAACTACATTTCCAGATTTATATTCCTTATGACCGCGACATGCGCGTCAATCTTCAAATTACTCAAAAAGAATGAGGACTGCGTTTGGTCAAAAGACTGCCAAACCGCCTTCGACAATATTAAGGAATACATGTTGAATCCACTGATTTTATCACCTCCAGTGGAAGGAAGGCCACTGATCATATACTTAACAGTCTTGGAAGACTCGATGGGCTGTGTACTTGGTCAACAAAACGAAATAAAAAAAAAGAGTTTGCCATCTACTATTTAAGCAAGAAATTCATCGACTGCGAGACTCGGTACTCTATGCTTGAGAAAATTGTTGTGCTCTGGCTTGGGCTGCCAAACGTCTTCGCCAGTATATGATTCGTCACACTACTTGGTTAATCTCAGAAATGGATCAAATCAAGTACATCTTTGAAAAACCTGTTCTCACAGGGAGGATCGCCTGTTGGCAGATGTTGTTATCAAAATATGACATAGAATACCACACTCAGAAAGCCGTTAAAGGAAGCGTTTTAGCCGATCATTTGGCTTATCAACCGATTGACGATCAGGAATCAATCGGGTTTGACTTCCCAGACGAAGATGTCATGTATCTAAAGATGAAAGATTGCAATGAACCGCTACCCAGTAAAGGGCCAGAACCAGGTTCCCAATGGGGACTTATCTTTGACGGAGCTGTCAATCATTATGGAAACGGAATTGGGGCAATCATCATAACACCTCAGGGTACCCACATTCCTTTTACCGCCCGACTAACATTCAAGTGTACGAACAACGAGGCCGAATACGAAGCTTGTATTATGGTTCTCGAAGAAGCGATTGACTTAAGGATCAAGAACTTGGATGTATATGGCGAATCAGCCCTGGTTATCAATCAGATCAAAGAAGATTGGAACACATACCAATCAGGACTGATTCCTTACAAAGATTATGCGAGAAGGTTGTTACCCTTCTTCAACATAATCAAGTTTCATCACAGCCCTCATGAGGAGAATCACATGGGTGATGCATTAGCCACTCTCTCCTCCATGATTAGTGTGGGTCAATGGAATGACATACCTAAGATCGACATAATGCGCCTTGAACGGCCCGCTTACATCTTCACAATTGAAGCAGTCATAGACGACAAACCTTGGTATCACGATATCAAATGCTTCCTTCAGAAACAAGAGTACCCACCTAGGGCACTAAGGAAAGACAGAAAAACCCTCAAAAGGCTAGTAGGTGTCGTTCCCGAGGATTTGCATCCATGGTACAAACGCGAAAGTGGCGCGAAAACAGAGTTGCCAGCAATGTGTATTTATCCTCAGAGAGGGAAAGGAAACACTGCGTAAACCTGAGGGAAGGAAAAAGACATGGTCTCACGACCAAGAGAAACGGGTAAGGGAGTCGGTTACACAAAGGGAAGGTGTTAGCACCCCATACGTCCATCGTACTCGATGGGATCCACGCTTGCTGTCTGTATCAAATGGTGTCGTCATCTGGAGCTCCACTGCTACTGGAAAGGAGAAGAAACAGGAACGGAAAGGAACAAAGAAATGAAGAAGAAAAGAAAAAGAAGTGACTCGATAGGACATCGCTCGTCCTATGCCTACATATTCCCTCGTGCAATGGGAAAGTCAGAGTCAACGTAGTTCGGACACGAACTAAGGGGGGAGGTTGCTCGCCAAGACATCGCTGTCTTGTGCCTACGTATCCTCAATCGGACTAGAGAGAAGAAATCAGAGCAGTCGTAGTTCGACCTAACGAGGTCGGTCAGTGTTTTTTATGAGCGACGTTAGATTTGCGTCTGGCAGTTAGCGTCAATGCCTGTTTGCGACGAGACGGAAGTAACGTGCCCTTTTCTGAAAATGATTTGAGATTAACGATCCCGAAGGATGAAAAAGGTTTGAGTTTGTTTTTGTGTTTTTTAGACAGAAGTGGATTGAAGTTAGTTCGTAACTTGCATTGCACCGAAGTCTATGATATAGGAACGAATGCTTAGAAAATCGTTCCAAAATGGAACGTCCACTAAACACCCTAGAAAAATGAGAGGAAACCCCTCATTCCTCACTTTCCACATGCAAGGCTCATGCGCAATACACATTAATTTTATTAAGTATTTTAGAAGTGTTATGAGATGAGAAGAGAAGACTCAAAGGAAAAGAAAACACTAAGGGGAATTTTATCCTAATGTTGTCATGCAAAGGTGGCCCTATAGTTGAGTTTGAAAGGGGAAACATCTACTTAAGTTAGCATGCAAAGGGAAGCCTAATGCTAATCCTAGTCCAAGCTTAATAAAAAATTAAGTTAGAATAGGTAGCTCTAAGGGAGTGAATCCAAAACTTAAACAAGTCTTGAGATTCAAGGGAAGGAAAGAGTGAAAGAGATGAAGAAGGAAAGAAGAAAATGAGTAAAAATAGCAGCTACAACAGCGCATCTGCAATAACACAATAGTAAAAAGCAGCACACAAGCAAGACAGCTTTCCACAGCTCACAATTCAGCACAAAGATAGGTGTAAAATGTCAACCAGCAACACATATAACAGCATACATTCATATAGACGGCAGTAGAAACAGGGAAGCATGTGATTCGCTTGAATACAACTCAAACATGGCAAAGCAAACATGCATCAAGCATTACATTTCACAATTAATCATGATCACAATCACGTCACACACCATGGTACACAATACTTGAATTCATCATGAAAGAATGCACATCATTTGATAATGGACAAGTCAAAACAAACATGCATCTCATGAAGTTAAGTGCAAGCAATCATGTTCAAACAAACAACTCCAGCAACATCAACAACAAGTCACAATCAACATGCTCAAGAAGTGTGTGCTATGTGTTCATCGCATCGGGAACACAACATCACAAACATGATAATAAACGATAAAAATCCAAGAGCCGCGTGTCGGAAAATTGTACACATACAATGGTGTGAGGTGCAACAGCATCAAAATAGACATTAGATGAGTATCATATCAATCCATGAAGATTAAAAATGAAACGGGATCGAAACATGCTCGAAAATGCACAAAAAACACACTCTGCAGCAGTGTTAATCGATTAACCAATTGCAGTGCAATTGTGTTAATCGATTAACAGCTCTGAATACGCACATTTTGCACTGGTTAATCGATTAACCTAATTGCACTGCAATCGGTTAATCAATTAACACTGTAAAATCAGCACAAAATCAGTTTAAAAATCACTTCCAGCAGCAAAAGCACTTATCCAATCATCTCCAATTATCATGTAATCAACAATGCACGAAAATTAAGTTCAGAAACAACATTCAAACATCATTTAAATTCAATAATCATCAACATCCACAATCAAGATCAACCAAATGAATCAAAACACATCAAAATTCATGGATCTACATTGTATAAGTTACAATTAAGCTAAAATGAGTATGGATCTGAAATTAACCAACCTACAAAGCTGAGATTTTCTTTGGTAATTGTTGTAAACAGAAATGGATGAATTCAAGTAGAGAAATCCAAGATCTACAAGCTTCTTGCACTCAAAAGTTAAAGATCCAAGCAAATAAGCAACAAAACTCCAAAATCACTTTCAATAATCACTTCTGAAAAATCAGAACTAGATCCAAACAAAAATCTAAGTTGAAAAGCTGAAATGTAGTGATGATGAGAGGCTTTAGCTCAAGAATTAACAAGTTCCAATGAAGAACTTGTTAATCTTTGAAAGAGAGCTTTGAGTGTGGTTGAAAAATGGAGGTTGAGGATGAAAAAATGAGAGAGAATTGAGAGAATTCTGAAATTTGGGAGTGAAAATATGATCTAGGTTTTTAGAGGTTTAGAATGAATTAGTTTAAATAACCCCTAAGTTAGGAGTTAAGTTTGGGTTTGGAGTGAGGTTAAGTGAGTGGAAATTGGGATGAAATGTGAATTAGGAAAGGAAATATGGAATTGGAGTGGAAAGAATTTGAATTTTTGAATGGAAAATCAACTCTCTAGATCCTTCTACTGATGTGTAGAATTAAAATGGGTGATAAGAAATTGGATTAAAAAGAAACAGCTCTGGAAATGCAGCATTTGGGCAAAATTCACAATGGTTAATCGATGAACCTAATTGCACTGCAATTGGTTAATCGATTAACACATTCAAAATTTGAATTTTTGCGCCAAAAGGAGGGAAACTTGGATATTCGTCTGGTTCTACCCGTTCTGAACCATGATAGACCTCTGAAACTTGCCATTTGATATTATCACTGGAATACACTTGAAATATGCTGTGAAATGTATTTTCACACTCGGATTAAACCGCTGATAACAACTGTCTGGTGCTGAATAACTGATCAAAAATTGACTGCCGGAGTTTCTGATCATCCAGTCATTTAATGAGCAAAACAAATGCTCAAAAAGACTTGGAAAGCTATCTTCTTGGCTCCGAACACTATTAAAAATCATACTGGAACTAATGACGCTGTGAGCTGCTGAAAGAATACCTTGATCCCATGCTCAAAAGAACTATGCAAATGCAGAAATGACAATGCAAATGAAATGAAGCATAACCCAAAAAGGTTAGCAACACTAGGGCAAATTTTGAGGTGTTACAGCTGCCCCTATTCAAATTTCTTGGATACGAGGGTATGGAAGCAACGACTTTCAAACAATCGGGATACACGGAGATTGAATACCAAAATAACGAGGAATTTTGCAACCTGTGGGGATGATGAAATAACGTGAATACGAGAACGGCCGAAGGCGAACTCGGAAAGGCAGACCGACCGAAGGCGGACTAAACTGGGGATATAAGGATACTACGAGAACGGCCGAAGGCAGACTCGAAAAGAAAGACCGAGCCGAAGGTGGACTTTCAAAGAAAGACTATGCCGAAGGTAGACTTTCACACAAAGGATAGGAGACCATGCCGAAGGTGGCTCGAAAAAGAAAGGCCAAGCCGAAGGTGGGCTTTCAAACAAAGGATACGAGACCATGCCGAAGGTGGACTCGAAAAAGAAAGGCCAAGCCGAAGGTGGGCTTTCAAAGAAAGACTATGCCGAAGGTAGACTCTCAAACAAAGGATACGAGACCATGCCGAAGGTGGGCTTTCAAAGAAATACTATGCTGAAGGTAGACTCTCAAACAAAGGATACGAGACCATGCTGAAGGTGGGCTCGAAAAAGAAAGACCAAGCCGAAGGTGGGCTTTCAAAGAAAGGCTATGCTGAAGGTAGACTCTCAAACAAAGGATACGAGACCATGCCGAAGGTGGACTCGAAAAAGAAAGGCCAAGCCGAAGGTGGGCTTTCAAAGAAAGACTATGCCGAAGGTAGACTTTCAAACAAAGGATACGAGGCCATGCCGAAGGTGGGTTCGAAAAAGAAAGACCAAGCCAAAGGTGGGCTTTCAAAAAAAGGCTATGCTGAAGGTAGACTCTCAAACAAAGGATACGAAACCATGCCGGAGGTGGACTCGAAAAATAAAGACCAAGCCGAAGGTGGACTTTCAAAGAAAGGCTATGCCGAAGGTAGACTCTCAAACAAAGGATACGAGACCATGCCGATGGTGGACTCAAAATAGAAAGGCCAAGCCGAAGGTGGGCTTTCAAAGAAAAACTATGCCGAAGGTAGACTTTCAAACAAAGGATACGAGACCATGCCGAAGGTGGGCTCAAAAAAGAAAGCCCAAGCCGAAGGTGGGTTTTCAAAGAAAGGCTAAGCCGAAGGTAGACTTTCAAAGAAAGACTATGCCGAAGGTAGACTTTACTGGGGAGAACAAGATAACAGCGGGTGCAAGGACGACCGAAGGCGAACTCGAGAAAAGGGAAAGACCAAGCCGAAGGTGGACTTTTTAAAGAAAGACTATGCCGAAGGTAGACTTTCAAACAAAGGATATAAGACCATGCCGAAGGTAGGCTCAAAAAAGAAAGACCAAGCCGAAGGTGGGCTTTCAAAGAAAGACTATGCCGAAGGTAGACTTTACTGGGGAGAACAAGATAACAACGGGTGCGAGGACGGCTGAAGGCGAACTCGAGAAAAGGGAAAGACCAAGCCGAAGGTGGACATTTTAAAGAAAGACTATGCCGAAGGTAGACTTTCAAACGAAGGATATGAGACCATGCCGAAGGTGGGCTCGAAAAAGAAAGACCAGGCCGAAGGTGAGCTTTCAAAGAAAGGCTATGCCGAAGGTAGACTTTCCAACAACAATATGTAGAATCGACAGTTCCACAAAGATGACTCCGCCGGGGAAAAAGAGAAATCTAAATAGACAACTCTGCGGGGGAGTATAGGAAGGACCAACAAGAAGGACGGACCCACTGGTTGTGGTGTAGTGTTAAACAACATCTTTTGAATCTTGTTACTTTCTACTGGGGAAAGAATCTGGTAAAGGATATCAAACCTGGCTTATGCTTCGAATGCATATGTTTGAATTTTCCTATGGCGTAATGCTCCATACGAAATGGAAATGCTACGCGTTTGGGAGGATGCCATGCAAAAATGCTTATGCAATGCAAAAGAGGCGTCTCAGCAAAATAAATGTTGAAGACCAAGACAGCTCCACTGGGGATGACAAACTAAATTGTCCTCTGAAATAAGAGACCCTGATGAGAAAGACTTCACTCTGCTGAGGAAGATCCTGGTCACAAACTCTGCTGGATATGAAAACTCTGAGAGAAGATCCACTCTGCTGGAGATGGATAAAAATGAATAATGAAGATGGAAACCAAAGAGAAATTCTCTCCACTAGGGATTACCAATGACTTCCATCAAAGACAGAACTCAACACCTGGATTTGAAATATGCCAATAACCATTGGACTTAAGATCTGTCGGGGATTTCGACTGCTGTTGAACAAACCACTGTGAAGATCACCATCAAACTTTGCTTGGGGAAACAAGTCAATAATTCCAGACCTGCTTGGGGATATTACTGAACTCAACCTGTTGTTGGGAGCTGCCATTGCTTTTACTCTGTCGGGGAATATCAGTACTTTTACCCTGCTGGGGAGTACCGGCCATGACCAGCAAACCTGCTTGAGGAACGGTAGATGCTGATATCCACCCCGCTAGAGGATAACATCAAGCTTACTCATCTGAGGGGATTAACTCATACATTTGCTGGTGAGGAAAACATTTCTCGACTAGCTGAGGAGAACGAGTGCTCAGGCCCTGCAGGGAAAATAACATCTTTTTCCAAAGAAGATATTCTATAAGTCTCTTGCTGGGAATGCGTCAGCATCAACTTCTGACTGCTTGCAGAAAGAGTAATGAAACAACCACAACTCTGGCTAGGGAAATAATCCTTTGTATTCTGCTAAGGAAGGTAATCCTCGACACCCTGGCTGGGAAACCTGCCGAGGAGGATGAACTTTTCGATGTCGAGGAGAGTAGCTTTACTGGGGAAGGACAAACCTGTTACCCTGCAAACAGAATCAACAGAAAGTTCTATATGCAAAAAGGCTACTTCTATTACCATTACAACGACTGTTGCCTAAGCAATTTGCACTGTTTTCTGATATGCTTCACAAAGCTTAACATTTTCGCATGCAATGTTTTATCAAAATATCAGAAGTTTTCACAAACAAAACAGCAAAAGTAAAAAGAACACAAATGGAAAGCTTTTGAGTGAAATGAAAATTTTAGGCTAAAATACAGTTTTGGTCCCCCTGTTTGTCAAAATTCACAGTTTTGGTCCCCCTATTTTTTTTTTAACAGTTTTGGTCCCCCACCCCAATTTTGGCCCAAAAAAAGTGGTGAACAGTAACTTGTCCGTACATGTCCGTACATGAACAGTGCACGTCCGTACATGAACAGTGAGGGGTGGGGGACCAAAACTGTTAAAAAAAAAAAACAGGGGGACCAAAACCGTGAATTTTGAAAAACAGGGGGACCAAAACTGTATTTTAGCCAAAATTTTATTGAATGGAATTGGCCTGTGAATAGGCATTTACATTCGGAAGAAATTCCTGAAAAGAGGTAATTGCAAAAAAAGAAATAAAAGAAAATACACATGTCGGCAATGTGTGGAACAGAAATCCACCATGATTCAATTCAGCTATGACCCAATATGCCTCGCTTATTCGCAGATGTTTTGGCCTTCGAAGAGACTGTCTGGACTGATTTCTTTCCTTCGAAATTTCCATGTATCAAAATTGTTCACAGATTGAACGCAGCTCGTAGCCTCTTGCTTTCAAATCCCTAACTTTAACCTGGATCGCCCTTTTCGGGTTTTCAATCCACCGGGATACCCGTTTTTGCTAAAGTTGCCTTTTCAGGTTTTCAACCTTGCGGGTTTATTCTTTTTTTTTCTTCTTTTTATCCCTAATTTTTGCCCAAACCTTTTCTTTTTTATGGTTCGTCGGGATGCCCATTTTTGTCTGGAATTTCTTTTTGTGTCCAGCGGGTCTTTTTTATGCAAAGTATTGTTTGACTACGTCTGCGTTCACAGGGGACATAAAATCGTCGCCATCCATAGTTGAGAGTAATAAGGCTCCACCAGAGAAAACCTGTCTTACTACATATGGCCCTTCATAGTTTGGAGTCCATTTTCCCCTGTGATCTATTTGAGGAGGAAGGATCCTTTTCAAAACTAACTCACCATCCTGAAAACACCGAGGACGCACTTTCTGATCAAAGGCTTTCTTCATCCTGCTCTGATACAACCGACCATGTGCAATGGCTGCCAGTATCTTCTCTTCAATAAGGTTCAGCTGATACAGTCTGGAACGCACCCACTCAGCTTCATCAAGCTTCACGTCTACCTGGATTCTTAAAGAAGGAATCTCAACCTCTAATGGTAGAACTGCTTCCATACCATATACTAGTGAGAAAGGAGTTGCCCCAGTCGATGTGCGTATCGAAGTACAATAACTATCATACCCCAAATTTTGACCACTAAGATTCCCATCATTGTGCAAATCATGATCATAATATGGGTGTATCATTATGCTTCACCAGTCTCCCCGAAGATGGGTGAACATCCACTACAATCCAACTTAGGGTTTCGAGCCCTCTCAGAGTTCGTAGACAAAGGATAAATCAAGGAATGACATGATATTCAACTTGTCTAAACCTCTCAAACATCCACGATGGATCAAGAGGACTCCCACAGCAAGATTAAGCACCAGGATGCTCCCTTCTAGGTGGATCAAGCCTCAAGATCGCCAATGTCACCAAATTAGGGTTTTGGTCGACCAGGGCCTCCAGTTGGAAATTTTCCTCTGGGCATGAGCCAATGCTTCAAAGCATAACCTAATATACTCCATGGAACCTCATGGGCCCAAGTATCAAGTCAATTTGACTCAGGGGATGCATACATCAAAAATCAGGAATTAGGGTTTCTTGACCTAATTCACCCCTAAGTTGACTTTTGGGACAAATCATGAGCCAAGACCTCAATAGAGGATTTGAGGGTCTCTAATACACCACATTAATCCATTTTCAACAATGAATTGATCCAGGAAGCTTGAGCAACAAGTCTCAATTTCATCTGAACCACAGTTAGGGTTTCACGAGAAAAGTCAACTTTGACTTTTGACCAGGACATGCTCCCAAACCCTAAGACATGATTCGATACACCCTATAACACCCATGGAACATGTCCATCAAGTTTTATTTAGGTCAAGGACTTGATTTCCTAAAGGATTACACGGTTTGGAATTCATCGGATAAAAAGTCAACTGTGCACAAAAGTCAACTTTGACTTTTTGAGATTTTTCACAATTATGGATTTTTAACCCTAAAATGATGTTAATGTATGATTTGAATCATCATTCATCAAGAAAAATCAAAGAAAGTGGGATAACTTGTAAAAGGGGTAACCATAAAAACTTAGAAAATTTTCTAAGTTATGAACAAAGTGGCAAGGGTACCAACTTTGGAGGATCATAACTCCTAAACCACAAAGCCATTTTTCCCCATCCAAAGCTTGATTTGTAGATCTCATGTCCCTCTACAAAAACTTCAACTAGACCTCATTCCAATTCTTCATGGATTTTGAGTTATGGATTGATCAAAATCACAAAAAGTGAAAATGTGACTTTTTTCCAACACTTTTTCACTAAGTCAGAATCTGCCTTCACTTTTTTCCAAATGTAGGGACATTTTTCACTTGGATCCAAAAAGTATCAAAACCAAATATGATCAAACAGTTGTTGTATCATATAAGGGCTTTCCAAAATGGCCAAGAACATCACAAATTCAATTTGAGCTAAGAGTTATGGTAGTGGCAAAATACCTTGTTGAAAACTGCCAGGGCAAGGCAGAATTTTGCATTTTTGGTCGATTTGCCAAAATCAGCCAATTTCAAGCATTGTCATCATCTTGGACACATATGAGGATCAAATCTAAAGGGGACAATCACTAAGCCAAGCCTCCAAAGTCCTTGGAATAAGAAGTAGCATGCCAAACCTAGAATTGCCTAAAAGAGGGACAAGACTCCAATTTTGGATTGGAGCATTTAATAGATGCTTAGAGGTGGCATGGACAAACACATTTGCAACCGAATTCAGTCAAGATTCCTCCAACAAGTAGGGAACCAAAGCCCTGTGCTCTAACCTCTAGTCAATGGCTAGAGGAGACTTGGATTTTCATTTGCCAACATTGGCCAAACCTCTGCTGCAGTTTCCATTCACTATTGATCCCAAAACAAACTTGCTCTACTATAAATAGAGCTCATTTGTGCTCAGTTTGAGTACACTAAAGCCATCGAACAGATGCTTTCCTCAAAATCCCTTTCTCTTGGCAAAAATGCCTTCTTTAGCAAGGTAACTCTGAGTTTTAGAGTTTGAGAGCTTTTTTAATCAAACCAATCACACACACACACCTCATAAACATCATATGTAGGTGATCCAAACTCTCACAAGTGACCTGTAATCACAAAATCACAAAGTCACCTCTCAAAACCTCAAAATAGGCTTTTTGTGCATTTTCAATCCATGCCTTGATTCAGTCACTTTCCAAAATAGATAAAACCTCAAACACACTCCAAATATCATCCTTGAACTGTCCCAAATGGTGCCACACATCTGGAACACCATTTGAGAGAGTTGCTATTTTGGTCACTTTTAACCCATTTTGTAAGAAAGGGCCAGTTTGTGTTTTTGCAGGTACTAGCTGATTCCAAGCAACCTAAAAGCTTCTAAGGGATCATTTATGTGTGTCTAAAGCATCAAATCATTTCTGGAATAAGAGGCTTGACAGATTGCACAAAAACTCCAAAAAGCTCAAAAAGAGGTAAGCCTCATGACTTGAACTTTCCAAAATATGCAATTCTTTGAAGTCCACCGATCTTGCACACCTCATACATGTTATATATGTTGTGTTTGAACCAATTGATCATGTAATTCATGCATGTATCAAAGTGTAGCATAGAAAATGCAATTATAGGCTTTTTTCAAAACCACTATCGGGTTTTGAGGAGGGAGTGTGATCTGAAAAAACTACCACCACCATTGGATGCCTTGTGAAATTCTGGTCCAGATGCATATAAATTTTGTCTCAAACCATTAAGAATTGAGAAAGTTATGAACTTCACGTTTCTGAGCCAAAACTTGTCTTGCCTTGCCTTGGGCCAGGCCTAAAACCAAGGCATGACTTGTATATTTGTGTTTTCACTCAAAACAATGGATGTATCACCACCCCAGTGGTAAGGCGCGCACCTTGTGACCTTGAGGTTGTGGGTTCAAACCCCACCCAAGCCATTTTGTGTTTTTTTCACATTTTTCCATTTTTTCCAATATTCCATGTTTTATTAATTAATTGGAAAATTAATCACTCACTCAATTTTAATTATTTTTTATTGGTTCTTTTTGCAAAAAATCACAAAAATGTTGAAATATTTTATTCAACAAAAAAATTAAGTTGATATTATTTATTTAATATAATTAGTATTTTTGTGAATAAATTCATTTTTATTTGTTTTTAAACATTTTAAAATGAACGTTCATCTTGAAAAATCAAGACCAAATGGGTTTTAATATCTCTTGTGATTAAAACTTCATTTTTCAAACCTTAAACAAAAATCACAAGTGGTTTATTCAAATTCATTTGGTATTTTTCATTGATTTTCTTTTAATATTTACTTTTAAAAGAAAACAAATTAGGGTTTCTTTGATTTTCACCCTCACAAATCATTTTCAAACACTCATGAGCCTCTAATAGAGTGTAAGACCCAATCCCCTTTTAACCAAAATAATTTTGGGCCTCAGATATTGTATAAGTCCCTCTGCGTTAAAAGAAAAGTTCGACGCGGTCGTCGCCCGTTTAAAAATAAAACCTGGGCCTCTCCTCGATCTATAAGACCCAACCCCTTTGAAAACCAAACCATTTTGGGCCTCAGTCATTGTATAAGACCCACTGCGTTTTCAAAAATCTCGGCGCAATCACCATTTCAAAGGAAAAATCATCTGGGCCTACCCTCTTGTTATAAGCCCCCACTTTTTTTCTTTAAACCTTTTGGGCTTCTTGAGAGAGTGTAAGACCCATCCCTTTGTACAGAAAATCTTTCTCGGGCCTCAGTCACTGGTATAAGTCCCTCTGTACAAAACGATAGTGCAATCACTGATAAAAACCTGGGCCTCTCCTCGAGCTGTAAGCCTCAATCTTTCATTTTAAAGCACTTTCTCCTTTGATCTTGAATATACTATTGTTTTTCTTTGTTGAACAACTAACCAAACAACATGGAAGCTCTACAACCTAGTAAGTGGTTATATGATTTCTTTATCTGCTTTCATATACATATAATTGTATTGTGGGGCTGTTTCACTGTAAGTCTTCTTTCATAAACTCATATCGACTGTGTAATAATAGTATAGATATTTAGAGTTTCCCCGGCAACTACGTCTAGCACTAAGCCCCGTTGATTACTCTTAAAATAGACAAAACTAGATCCCCATAGGATTACCAGACACAGTCTTCCCTCCTCTTGGGGTTAAACAATATGGAGACATGAAAGGCAGCATTCTCGGTGAACCCTTTCACAGACTGTCACCTTTAGAAATCGTCAAAGAAACACGATTCCCCATAGATGATATTTTCTCCGTGAATGGCATCTCTTGAGTTTCTTCCAAATTCTCGAACTTTCCTGGCTTGATCTAATCTCTGTGAATAACCTGTCTTGAATTTCTCGGGGTTTGGGTACCTACAGGCTTCTTAAAAGCATCCCCGCCTCCTCTTGGGCATTGTACAAGGACCCGTCGGCTTCTTAGAAGTATTCACAGCCTCCTCTTAGGCTTCGTATAAATGATTTCTTCCTCCGGGAATGATAGCCTCCTCTTGGGCTTCGACCAAATTGTCCCTCGGCTTCTTAAAAGTTTCCAGCCTCCTCTTGGGCTTCGTACAAATTGTCCCGACGACCTCCTAGAGGTATAGGAACATAAATTAGTCATCCTAATAGAACAGTCTTTCAAAAAGTCTAGATCTTGCTACTGATGTTTCTTAAACGTAGTACGAAAGATGAAACTCTAGACTTGGACAGTCTAATTCCCTTGAGTCTCAAAGACATTCTCAAGTTCCTTTCAGAACTATGAGAGGAAACCCGTAGACTTGGACAGTCTCAATACCCTTTGGATTTCCCATTTCTTTAAAGAACAAGAAATAACCCTGATCCTTGAATCAAATCCCTGAGTGCAAACAGTACTCATATAAGAATTGATTTTCTCTTTATCCAATATACTGGACCTGTCACTAAATTGAAACAATTACAGTAGCCTTCTCTTGGGCTTGATACAACGATTCTCCCCAGCGGAGCTAACCTATTCACACTCTCTTGTTGAGTATAAAAGACTCTCTTGTTGAGTCAAACCTTTGTAGCCTCCATCTCGGGCTTCGTACGAGATACAAAACACTCTCTTGTTGAGTATAAAAGACTCTCTTGTTGAGTCAAACCTTTGTAGCCTCCATCTCGGGCTTCGTACGAGATACAAAACACTCTCTTGTTGAGTATAAAAGACTCTCTTGCGGAGTCACTTCCCTTTTAGCCTCCATCTCAGGCTTCGTACGAGATACAAAAGCACTCTCTTGTTGAGTCAACCCTTTTAGCCTCTCTCTCGGGCTTCGTACGAGACACATAAAAACACCCTCTTGTTGGGTCGATAGCCTCCTCTTAGGCTTTGTATAAGAAAACCCTGATTGAACCAATCAACCCTTTAGCATCAAAGCTGTGCATCGTTCACAGTAAACAAACATCAATAACTCATTTTTCTTCATCTAATTGTTGTAAGCGGCAAGCCTCTGGATCATCTACATCCATGCCACTGTCCCTCTTTTAGCATGAGAAATTCCTAAGGAGAGATGGCATTGCTCTACACTGAGTTAAAGTCTTCTCCTTCAGGTTAAAAAACCCCTATAAAGGAAATTATGGCATTACCGGATTCACATGTCCCATTAAAGTAATCCTCTGTTATAACTAGTCACCCAACAGTTGTGACAAACAAACCCCTCTTTAGAGATGACAAATTCTCTCTAAAGACGAAACTTTTAGCTTCACGTCTTGGGCTTCGAACAAGATACAAATAGACCCTTCAGCTTCACATATTGGGCTTCAAACAAGATACAAACCACCTTTAGTTTCATGTCTTGGGCTTTGAACAAGACACCAAAACACCCTTTCATCCCATAGAATAGGAGGAACTACGATCGCTTTGATTTCCCTGTTTCGGTAAACGGGAATACATAGGCATAATATTGAAAGAAAAATCTTAGCGAGCACACTCAACAAAAACCCACAATCCCATACCCACATACATCAATTAAAAAGTATTAGTCTTAACCCCCTACCCATGAACATTACCGGTGTTCCGTTCTAAATAAAGTAAGAAGAAAGAGGCCCCACTTCCATATCGCATCCGTAACCTAACAGACTGCTGTTTAAACTCGGTATGCAAGCAGGGTTAATTGGAGAAATCTATTTCCCTTCCTTAGTCAGCTCAATAGGATAAAAAATGAATCGACCTATAGTACCCCTAAAAGAGCGACAATGCTTAAGAAACACGTCCAGTTTCGCTCACTACAGAAAAGTGGCGCCCACCGTGGGGCCCAAAATCTTTCTTTCTTACAAATTAAGGTGAAAACCTTGGACAAGTCATTTTCATGGCGGTGGCCACCACAGAAAAGTGGCGCCCACCATGGGGCCTAGTCTTTGATTTTCTTTCTTTTTTTCTTAAAGTAAAAGCCTTTTGCCAGTTATTTTATAACGGTTTCATCGGGGGATGTCATTATTGCTAGGATCGGCCTTCACTAGGATCTTAGGTCAAAACCTTTAAATTGGGAAGAAACCACAGAGTGGCGCCTCCGCCGGGGAGCCATTTTCTGTCAGGAACATAGGATTCATAGCTCTTAAAAGTCTAGGACATTAGGACAAATATATATACTGCTTTTCCTAATTGATATATGTGTTTATTTTTCTGCTAATGGGAATGCGTGTGATTCCGCATGTGGAAAGATTGAGTATACACCTAGGAAAAACCCTTTTAGTGGTGCGGAAGCTATCGGAAATAGTTGTCACGCGATACCACCCTCTTTTGAGGACTCTTCGAAAAAACACCACCTAGCACGGTTCCCGGCCCGCTAGTGTTTTTCTCGACAGAGTTGATGATGTTGAGAGACGGGTACAAAAATCACTAGTATAAACCTTTGGGACGGGTAGAGCCTTGACTCAATGACACCGACCCTTTGACCCCATATTTTTTCTATGTTTTTGTGTGCTGCATTCATGCATTCATTTAAAAAACATTACATCTAAGAAAATCTTCTCTTCTAGTCTCTCCTTTTTTTCAAATTAAACTAAGACAATGATTGCAAATGTCAGAGAAAAGGATTGCGCTCATGGATTTCGGTAGGAGGAGAACTCATCAGTACACTTTCAAGGTTCCAAAGTTAGAGGATTTAAGAGGGTTGGCGAGAATGGTCACTAACCCTGAAGCTTTCAGAGCCAAGTACGGAGGTCTGCTACCTCTGTTAAGGGTCCAAGTAATTGAAAGAATCATGGATGCACTCGTTCAGTTTTACGATTCGGTCTATCACTGTTTCACATTCCCGGATTATCAGCTCGCACCAACGCTGGAGGAATATTCTCATTTGATTGATTTAAACCTCACTGATCGAGCTCCTTTTTCTGGACTGGAAGAAATTCCAAAGGATCAGACCATTGCAAGAGCAATTTATTTGGACGAGTTAGAGGTCTGGACTCACATGACCACTAAGGGTGGCATACAAGGTTTGCCTGCCCAGTTCTTGACAAAGAAGGCCCTGTACTTCACTAGTATAGGGAACGTGACTGCTTTTGAAAGCATCTTTGTCTTACTCACTTACGGGTTATTTTTGTTTCCCAACATCAATAACTTCGTCGATACCAACTCCATTAAGGTTTTTCTCATTGGAAACCCTGTGCCGACTTTACTCGCAGACACATATCATTATGTACACTTAGGGAATTTGTACAACGGAGGGGAGATCACATGTTGTGTACCTCTGCTATACAAATGGTTTATCTCCTATTTGCCTAAGTCTGCTGCTTTTTAGGATCAAAAGAATACTTTACGTTGGTCGCAGAGAATCATGTCTCTTACCAACTCTGACATAGATTGGTGCAATAGGATTTATGAGGGAATCAAGATCATTAACCGTTGTGGAAACTTCCCCAACGTACCCCTCATAGGAACTAAGGGAGGAATCAATTACCATCAAGTATTGGTTCATCGTCAAAGAAGGGGAAAATGACGGAGCACTAAAGATGGAAATAGTGCACGCTTGGATATATGTTCATAAGAAAGGACGAGAGTCTATAGGAAAACCGGACTGTGTCTCGGTGGAGCCTTACCTCCACTGGGTACAAACTAGAGCTCTCAAGCTAAAGATGCCTTATCCTCGGCCCGAAGTTCTTCCGCCAAGGGAGTCTTTCATGTACTTCATGACTGAAATGGAAAAACTCCAGGTTACTCTCAACAAAGTTCAGCGGGAGAGTAGGCCTTGGAAGAACAAGTACCGCACCCTCAATGTGGAGTGTATCAAAATACAATAACTACTGAAGGATAAGGATGCCTTGATTGAAATTTTGGAGCAGCATGCTGTGGATAATCAGGATGACCAAAGGAATTTGGTCGCTCCTTTCACCTAGCAAAGGAATGACAATCCGACAACGGCCCAAGAGCCCCGGTCCAAGAAAAGGAAAGTACCAGAATCAGCACTCGGTTTCTCCTCAGAGAGGACTCGGGACCCCTTAGCTTAGGTTTCTGTTTCCGCACCTTGTAATCTACTATATTTCTATTTTCGTAATCCTTTGAATTCAATAAAACGGGGTTTCCCCACTATTTGATATTTGCAATCTGATTGTCGAAGTTTATTTTGATTAAACCAAAAAACACTTAATATAATCATTGCATTCATCATTCTCACACAACGTATTCTTCTTACCTACGAATCTCATGTTTGTGTCTCGGTTTTAGAGTCAAACTGTCTCATTCGTATAATACTCGGGCCAATCGTCAAAAAAAGATGGATGATCTTGAGGAAGAGAACAGAGAGTTGAAAGAAGAGATCGACGCTCTGAGAGAGGATATGAGAAAGCTTCGTAACGACATGCAAGCCATGGAAGAAGCTCAACTACAAAGAACTGTGATCTCAGAGATCACCTCAACGCCCATAGTGGAGATGTATGATCCTAGGTACAAAATGACGAAAGATCGTCCCTGAGGCATGCATGTTAACTATATCCCGGAAGGATATGTTCCGCCAATCACTGGAGATCCGGAAACTTCAGCAGAAGCTACTGGGCCTAAAGGTTACAAACTTCGGGAAAGCGAAGATGCCAGAGGAATATTGAGGATTCCTGAAGGTTACAAACTTCGGGAAACACCAAGATTCACGGCCGTAGTCACGGTACCACCCCCTGTGGTGGACACTGTCCCGGAAGGATAGATTCCACAGATACCTTCTGGTAGAAAGGAAACTATGTTCGACAGGATGGATGAGTTCCAGGAACAGTTCTTGGAGATGCAAAAGGAACTGCAAGCCATCCGCGGTCAAGATTTATTTAGAAAGGACGCCGCAGACCTTTGTCTGGTCCCCAATGTAAAAGTTCCGCACAATTTCCAAGTGCCCGACTTTGAAAAATACAAGGGTAACTCTTGCCCTCAGAGTCACTTGGTAATGTATGCTCGGCGAATGTCGGCTCAGACAGAGAATCAGGACCTACTGATTCATTACTTCCAAGATAGTTTAACTGGTGCCGCACTCAAATGGTACATGGGTTTAAATCGCGCTATGATCAGCACATTCAGAGATCCTGGCATTGCCTTCGTCCAACAATATAAATACAATCTGGACATGGCACCAGACAGAGATCAGCTCAGATCAACGTCGCAAAAGGACAAAGAAACCTTTAAGGAATACGCTCAGAGATGGCATGAAATTGCTGCTCAAATTTGTCCACCTCTTGAGGAAAAAGAGATGACAAAAATATTCTTAAAGACCTTAAGCTCATTTTACTATGACAGAATGGTTGCCAGTGCGCCCAGTGACATCACCGAAATGGTCGGTATGGGGGTACGTCCCGAGGAAGCTGCTCGAGAAGGACGTCTAGTAAAAGACGCTGGATCATCAAGTAGTACAAAATCATATGGTAGTGCTCTCCCTAAGAAAAAAGAGCAAGATATTGGGAATATCTCTCTCGGAAAGCAAAGGCGACGTTATCAACCAGTAGCAGTTGTGACTCCTGCTATCAATCCCGCGCCTACGTATCAACCTTAGGTTGCGCATAGCCAACCTAATCAACAGCAATTTCAGCAAAGGACACAACAGCCTCTTCAGCAGGCTCGTCCTCCATACAACAACAACCGTACAACGCGGCCACCAGGATTTGATCCTATCCCCGTATCATATGCAGAACTATTTCCGTTACTACTAGCCAAGGGGCACATCCAGACTAAACCCCCTCTTGTAGTACCGAAAAATCCGCCTTTTTGGTTTAAGGTGGACCAGACTTGCCCTTATCGTCAAGGAGGATCAGGGCATAACATAGAGAACTGTCTCAGTTTTAAATCTGACGTGCAAAAGCTTGTTAGGAGCGGGGTCTTATCTTTCAAAGATACGAATCTGAATGTTCTCACGAACCCACTGCCTCAACATGAGAAAGTTGCAGTCAACCTGATAGAGGGAGAGTCTAACAATGTCTATCAAATTCACGATGTACTCTTGTTAAGGACCAATCTGGTCAAGATGCATTGTAGACAGAGTGGGTATGGCCATGTGCCACCTCATAATTATCAACAGTGTGATATCTGCTCTAAAAACAATCAGGGATGTTCTGTGGTGCAATCAGCTCTACAGGAACAGATGGATCTCGGATGGATCCAAGAGCACCAAGTTCGTGGAGTTAACATGGTTTATACGAATTCCAATGTCATTCAAAACAACGACGTCTGTGCCATGAATGTCAACTTGGTGGCGATGCACTCCAGGCAAAGCCAGTATCATAATCTACCATGGCATGATTACGGTTCTTGTTTGACTTGCTCGGTAAACGAACAGGGATGCTCTTTTGTACAGGAGGCCCTCCAGCGTCAGATGGATCTTGGATGGATCCAGGACTACCATGATAGGAACCACTATCAAATTAACATGGTTCAGATCTTCAATATTTGCTTAATGAATACCAACCTGGTAGAGTTACATGCTGAGCAGGTCCGACTCGGGTTCCTGATTTCACATAACTATCAAAGTTGTAAGGCGGGTTGCAAAAACAATCAAGGTTGTGCCCTTGTCCAGGAGGCGCTTCAACACTTATTAAATCACTGGTGGATGCCAATCTATATGGATGAAGATACTCAGCAAATTAGTATCAATAACAGGAACCCTACTCGGCGTCAAAGTCAGGATGTCCGATTTGGGGAAGCTAACCTAGTAAGGTTACATTGCATTCAAAGTGAGCGTGGCCAGGTGCCACCACAGAACTACGAACGTTGTAGAATCTGTTCAGAAGATAACCAAGGGTGCTACCTTGTGCGAGCAGCTCTTCAGGGTCAGGTGAATCGTAGAGAGATTCACCCATATCCGGGTTCCGGACCAATCAACTGGGCGCCGGACTACCTCGCTGAGCAAATTGAGGACGTTGTCGTAATCTCTGATTATGAGAAAAACAAGGATGTTTGTACCATCATTCCTCTACTTGACGAATCGAGAGTTTCCAACCAGGAACAGATCGAAATTGCTTACGACAGTCAGAAAGATCAGAAGGCTCCCATCGTCATCTATCTACCAGGACCACTACCGTATGAATCAACTAGGGCAATCCCTTACAAATACGGTGCGACGATAATTGAAAATGGAAAGGAAATTCCATTACCCTCTGTCGTGAATATCGCAGACATCAGTCGTGTAACATAGAGTGCTAGAATCTTCAACAGAGGAGTTGAAGAGTCCAGCAAAGAAATGGAACCTCAGACAAAAGTTCCCAATCCACCGGTCGGTCAATCCAGTAGTCCCGACCTTTCGAAAAACAATGATGAGATAGTGAAGCTCAACCAAAGGAGTGAATACAACATTATTGATCAACTGTTATAGACTCCTTCAAAGATCTCCATGCTGTCACTTTTACTCAGTTCAAAAGCGTACAGGGAGGCTCTACAGAAAGTCTTGGAGCAAGCCTTTGTAGAACAAGATGTAACAATCAGACAGTTTGATAACATTGTCTCTAACATCACTTCCTGCAATAACTTGGGATTTAGTGATGAGGAATTACATGAAGAAGGGCGCCGTCATAACATGGCGCTCAACATTACAGTCAACTGCCAGGACGATGCTTTAGCCAGCGTACTGGTAGACACAGGGTCAGCCCTGAATGTTATGCCGAAGTCCACTTTGATGCAATTATCATTCAAAGGCCCTCCGATGAGAACCAGCGAGGTCGTCGTTAAAGCATTCGACGGATCCCAAAAAATGGATATTGGCGAAGTCGACCTTCCCATAATCATCGGTTCTCACACTTTCCAAGTCACTTTCTAGGTCATGGATATCCGGGCAACGTACAGTTGTTTATTAGGAAGATCTGGGATACATCAGGCTGGGGCAGTCACCTCGACCCTCCACCAAAAGTTAAAGTTCGTCCAGAACAACCAGCTCGTCACGGTCTGTGGAGAACAAGCCTTGCTCGTGAGTAGCTTATCATCATCTACTTGTGTAGAACCCGAGGAGGTTATTGGAACTCAGTTCCAAGTGCTTTTGGTGAGCAAGCACAATCAATCCAAAGAGGGAACTTCCATTCCCTAATACAAAGACGCTATCAAAGCGGTCGAGAGTACCAATACAACAGGATGGGGACAGCTAGTCATTCCTAGTGACAATAAAATAAAGAAGGGTCTTGGTTTTTCTACAACCTGTACCCAGACAGCTACTACTAGCGATGAAAGTCTTCATCCCATTCGGAACTTCTTTCACAGTGGAGGTTTCCTCCGACCGGTGACCCAAGAAGTACACACTATCAATGAGGAGGATCCCTCTGACACAGATGAGGAATGGAAGTCCTATCTTAACGAGGACGGTTATATGTCTCAGGATGAAACGCAGACTCCATTTTGCTTTCCAACACAGAGCTCGAGATTTATACCCCGGTCGGATGTCGAAATGATATATGGAGATTGTCATCCGGAAGGATGCCGTGCTCCACCAAACTCATTAGAGGAAGGCACTCCGATGAAACACAACTTTGACCACAACTATTATGGCCCGATGGATGGCCTGCCAATGTGGCAGCCGCATCCAGGAGACTTGGGGCAAGAGAATCAACCGAACAATGAAAATTAGATGAGCATCATTGAACAGAATACCTGTGTCCCCACCATGTTATGGGATCAACACCCAGGGTATCCTGAAAATACCCCGCACGATGATGAATTTGCAACGTTCGCAGGATTAGAGTTCATAAACTATGCTTTTCCTGAGGTCAACATCATCGAGAGAGATGACTCCTCCGGTTCTAAAGAAGTATGGGACACCTTGGGACAACCGAGTGGTAAGTTCGACTACTTCGTCAAGTACACCGCTTCCGAAAGCTCTCGTATCAGGCTCGAGGACATCCAGCCAATTGGATGGGGAGATCTACTTGAGAGCACAAATGCTATGCAAAAGGCAACAGAGGAATCCTCCTACTACAATTCTTCTTGGGAGACAGATTCCAATTATCCTGCTCCACCAGAAATCAGCGTCATTTCTGAAGACAAATCAAGGAAAGTACCAGACTTTGTGATTCACCGAGGAGTTCTCCGCCAATGGGTTGCTGTCGATGTTCCGAAGATCGTTCATAAGTCAAAGTAATTGCCGTTTTTATCTTAACCTTTCACCCTGCCCAGGTGAAACGGATGTTTTGATAGGGCTCGCTTTCTGTAAACTTTCCCTATTCGCTTTGTCCAAAGTGACAGAGTTTTGTTTTATAGGGCTGCAGTGTCAAGAATCGACTTGTTCATTAATAGAATAACGCCGTTCTGTAATTTCTGCGTTAATTGCTATTTTCTCTTTTTGCTTTTCTCAGAAAATGGTAATCCTAAAAAACATCTCAAATAATAAAAACAAGCAGTAAAAGAAATACACTGCACACACTTGCATTTTCTCTATCTCTTCTAAACACGAATCATCACGTCATGCAGATTGCTTGTCTTAAACCTCGTTGAAACATACGATCCAATGCCTTCTCCCAACTTTGAGTTCCCGGTATTTGGGGATGAGGAAGAAGTTGACGGCGAAATTCCAGAAGAGATCTCCCGACTACTCAGACAAGAGGAAAGGTCCATTGAACCTCATAAAGAACCGTTGGAAACGGTAAACTTAGGTTCGGAAAAAGAAAGAAAAGAAATCAGGATTGGGGCAC
Source organism: Lathyrus tuberosus (assembly GCA_022829125.1). NCBI lineage: Eukaryota > Viridiplantae > Streptophyta > Magnoliopsida > Fabales > Fabaceae > Lathyrus > Lathyrus tuberosus. The sequence goes on along the minus strand of JALAZF010000024.1, from coordinate 12,834,134 downwards.
TGCTCAGTCCAACTGCCATAGAGGGTTTGTTAAAGCTTCTCAAAGAATTCCCCGATGTATTCGCTTGGTCCTATCAGGATATGCCAGGGTTGGATACCAGCATCGTGGAACACCATTTATCATTGAGATCGGAATGTCCGCCTGTAAAACAAAGGTTGAGACGGACTCATCCGGACATGGCCATCAAAATCAAAGAGGAGGTACAGAAACAGATTGATGCAGGTTTCCTCGCTACATCAGAATATCCTCAATGGTTAGCCAACATCGTACCCGTTCCGAAAAAGGATGGAAAAGTCAGAATGTGTGTCAATTACAGAGATTTAAACAAGGCTAGTCCAAAGGACGACTTTCCTTAACCACACATTGACATGCTGGTTAACAGTACAGCAAAGTTCAAAGTTTTCTCCTTCATGGATGGATTCTCGGGCTATAACCAGATCAAAATGGTGCCGAGAGACATGGAGAAAACTTCGTTCATTACCCCATGGGGTATCTTTTGTTACAAGGTAATGTCGTTCGGTTTGAAGAACACCAGGGCATCCTATCAAAGGGCCATGACTACTCTGTTTCATGACATGATACACAAAGAAATCGAGGTATATGTCGATGATATGATTGCAAAATCTAAGACAGAAGAGGAGCATGTGACCCATCTGTCAAAGTTATTCGAGCGGTTAAGAAAGTACAAACTCTGCTTGAATCCCAACAAGTGCACCTTTGGTGTCCGTTCGGGAAAACTTTTAGGGTTCATCGTCAGCCAGAAAGGAATTGAGGTTGATCCTGACAAGGTCAAGGCCATTCAAGAAATGCCTTCTCCGAAGACTGAAAAACAAGTCAGAGGATTCCTGGGACGTTTGAACTACATCTCCAGATTTATATTCCTCATAACTGTGATATGTGCGCCGATCTTCAAATTACTCAAAAAGAATCAGGACTACGTTTGGACAGAAGATTGTCAAACTGCCTTCGACAGTATTAAGGAATACCTATTGAACCCACCGATTTTATCCCCTCCAGTGGAAGGAAGACCACTGATCATTTACTTAACAGTCTTGGAAGACTCAATGGGGTGTGTACTTGGCCAACAAGATGAAACCAAACGGAAAGAGTCTGCCATTTACTATCTGAGCAAGAAATTCACCGACTGTGAAACTCGGTACACGATGCTCGAGAAAACTTGTTGCGCTTTGGCTTGGGCAGCCAAACGTCTGCGCCAGTACATGATTCGTCACACTACTTGGTTAATCTCCGAAATGGATCCAATCAAGTATGTATTTAAAATACCTGCTCTCACGGGAAGGATTGCTCGTTGGCAGATGTTGCTATCAAAATATGACATAGAGTACCAAGCTCAAAAAGCTGTTAAGGGGAGCGTTTTAGCCGATCATTTGGCTCATCAACCGATTGACGATCAAGAATCAATCGGGTTTGACTTCCCAGATGAAGATGTCATGTATCTAAAAATGAAAGATTGCGACGAACCGCTACCCAGTGAAGGGCCAGAACCAGATTCCCAATGGGGGCTTATTTTTGACGGAGTTGTCAATCATTACAGAAACGGAATTGGGGAAATTATCATAACACCTAAGGGTACCCACATTCCTTTCACTGCCAGACTTACGTTCAAGTGCACAAACAACGAGGCCGAATACAAAGCTTGTATTATGGGTCTCGAAGAAGCGATCGACTTAAGGATCAAGAACTTGGACGTATATGGCAACTCAGCTTTAGTTGTCAATCAGATAAAAGGAGATTGGAACACATACCAATCAGGATTGATTCCTTACAAAGGTTATGTAAGAAGGTTGTTACCTTTCTTCAACAGAATCGAGTTTCATCACATCCCTCGTAATGAGAATCACATGGCTGACGCTTTAGCCACTCTCTCATCCATGATTAGTGTAGGTCAATGGAATGGCATACCTAAGATCGACATAATGCGCCTTGAGCGACCCGCTTTCATCTTCGCGATTGAAGCAGTCATAGACGACAAACCTTGGTATCACGATATCAAATGCTTCCTTCAGAAACAAGAGTATCCACCTGGGTCATCCAGGAAAGACAGAAAAACCCTCAGAAGATTGGCAGTCAGCTTCTTCCTGAGCGGTGATACACTTTATAAGAAAAACTTTGACAAGGTCTTGCTCCGTTGCGTAGACAGACTAGAAGCAAACGCACTGATGAAAGAAATTCATGAAGAATCCTTTGGCACTCATGCCAACAGACACACAATGGAGAGAAAAATTCTAAGAGCATGGTACTATTGGTTGACAATGGAATCCGACTGCTGCAAGTACATGAGGAAGTGTCACAAATGTCAGATATACTCAGACAAAATCCATGTACCGCCAACGTATCTCAAAGTTCTTTCTTCCCCATGGCCTTTTTCCATATGGGGAATCGACATGATTGGCATGATTGAGCCCAAGGCTTTGAACGGACATTGGTTCATCCTGGTAGCCATTGACTACTTCACCAAGTGGGTCGAAGCAGCATCATACGCTAATGTAACCCGACAAGTGGTGGTCTGATTTATCAAAAACAATATCATCTGTCATTATGGTGTTCCTAGCCAGATCATTACGGATAATGGATCCAACTTGAACAATAAGATGATGAAGGAGTTGTGCGTAGAGTTCAAGATCGAACACCATAACTCATCTCCCTACCGACCTAAGATGAACGGAGTGGTAGAAGCGGCTAACAAGAACATCAAGAAGATTGTTCAGAAGATGGTTGTAACCTACAAAGATTGGCACGAGATGCTACCATTTTCTCTTCATGGTTATCGCACATCCTTCTGCACTTCAACAGGGGCAACCCTTTTCTCTCTAGTATATGGCATGGAAGCAGTGCTCCCCATAGAAGTAAAGATCCCATCAATCCGGGTATTGATGGAAGCTAAGCTTAGAAATGCTGAATGGTGTCAAAGTCGACACGACGAACTCAATCTGATCGAAGAAAAGAGAATAACGACACTATGCCACGGTCAATTGTATCAACAGAGAATGAAGAGGGCGTTTGACAAAAAGGTCCGACCTCGCGTCTTCAGGAAAGGAGACCTCGTGCTCAAGAAAATACAATCATTTCTCACTAATTCTCGGGGCAAGTGGACTCCGAATTATGATGGCCCCTATGTGGTCAAGAAAGCTTTCTCAGGCAGCGCCTTGAGACTTGCAACTATGGACGGAGAGGAATTTGCCTACCCCACGAATGTTGATGTAGTCAAGAAATACTTCGCCTAAAAAAAATGTCTCGGTGGATTGAAAACCCGAAAGGGCGGTCCAGGCAAAAATTAGAGACATGATCAAAAAAATCATCCCGGTGGATTGGAAATCTCAAAGTACAATCCAGGCAAAAATTAGGGATAATGGCAAGTAACTACATTCAACAAAGGGGCAAATCCCTCAGCGGTAGTTACGTCGTCCATCAGAAAACTCCAATCAAGGTCATCTTCGATGGAAGCTTAGGATGTCCAAAATTCGAAGTTTTGTCATGTTTCAATAAAGCCCTTTTCGCTTAAATTACCATTTTCTAACTTTGTAAATACTCTATGGAATCACGCGTTTGGTTGATTTCCATCCTATCAATAAAATTTGAGCCCTTGTGCTTTTGTTTATAATTCTCATTTGTTTTAAGCTTTATAGAACGACATTTTAACATGATCAACGGTTCTTGAAACGAAACAAAAATGAATTTACTTGTTAAAACTTTTTCTGCTTTTAAAACTAAAGATGGCAATTTCTTTTGACTATTGAGCATCGAGAGAACGTCCCTCGCTACTCCAGAAATAAGCGAGCTTCAAAGTGCAGAATCGAAGTACACCTTCTAAGCCAGTGCGCCTGAATGAAGGATCAGCTGTATCAGATGCGGCTTTCCCATCTAATACCCTCGGCCGGGTTCTTATCTCCTAAGCCCGACCAACGGTATTCCCCGCAGGGACTGTCTCTCCTAAGCAAGGCAGAATTGCTACTTTTGGATCAACGGTACGACTTCGCCCTGCGATGGCCGAGTATCCCATCATGTTCATCTTTTAGTCTGTATGTCGCGTCAGTTTTGTCAGCATATACATACATACATCATGCATTCTATTTGCATTCTCATTCATATTGCATCACTATCACTCCAGTCGATCGTATCCCTAGTGATAGCTGTCTTCTTGGTCGAGTTGTCAGTTCTTTCCTCGATTAGGAAATGTTGCGTTTGAACAATCTCTCCTCCAGTTTATTTCTGGATTGAAGTTGGGTCCTTGACCACTTTGATAACTTGAACCTCTGAAAGACCAGAGAACCTTCAACCGATGTCACTCTTCGCCATTGAAAATGATATTTTCACTTTCCCGGGTTAAGGAAAATCCCCAGAGAAAGCCTCTTAATCAGAGATTCGGCAATACAGCAGTTTTGCTCCCAAAAACCATTGATGAAAAGGTCATCGGCACCTAAAAATTGGATCCCATCATATGGCATTTCTCCGGGAAGACCCCGAGAAAAGTATGATGTAAGACCCCAAATGGAAGCAGTCTCTCAAGAAACTCACTTTCCCAAGTAGAAACAAATGGCGTCTCCAATAGAGAAGTTTGTACACCTCTACAACTCAGACAATTGGGTTCCCCAACAAGTCTGACATCATTCTTTTTCCCATCAAATGGCATCTCCCCAGGAAAATTCGGCGAGAAGTTTGAGGAAAACCGCTACGAATAGCGTCCCTTATCAATAAAGTTTATTAACAAAAGAAACTAAGACCAATTCCTTGGTAGAAAGCCAAGAACGAGGGGAAGTTTATTTCAGAAACTGAGACCAGTTCCTTGGTAGGAAACCAAGAACGAGGGGAAGTTTATATCAGAAACTTAGACCAGCTCCTTGGTAGGAAACCAGGATCGAGGGGAAGTTTATTTCAGAAACTTAGACCAGTTCCTTGGTAGGAAACCAGGATCGAGGGGAAGTTTATTTCAGAAACTAAGACCAGTTCCTTGGCTGGAAACCAAGATCGAGGGGAAGTTTACCTTTTCTAAGCGTCATTGCTTAGCAAAAGAATATGAATGCGTAAGCTACCATTCATAACCACCATAAAAATTTCGGGTATTCCGATATTTAATCCTCTTGCACCCCGAATGCCTGAACACCTTCGTCATTCGCACCTTCGGGTCCAAAAAGATTAAATAGGGGCATTTGTCATACCCCAAATATTGACCACTAAGATTCCCATCATTGTGCAAATCATGATCACAATATGGATGTATCATTATGCTTCATCAGTCGAAGATGGGTGAACATCCACTACAATCAAACTTAGGGTTTCGAGCCCTCTCAGAGTTCTTAGACAAAGGATCAATCATGGAAGACATGATCTTCAACTTGTATAAACCTCTTAAACATCCACAATGGATCAAGAGGACTCCCACAACAAGGATTAAGCACCAGGATGCTCCCTTCTAGGTGGATTAAGCCTCAAGATCGCCAGTGTCACCAAATTAGGGTTTTGGTCGACCAGGGCCTCCAGTTGAAAATTTTCCTCTAGGCATGAGCTAATTATTCAAAGCATAACCTAATATACTCCATGGAACCTCATGGGCCCAAGTATCAAGTCAATTTGACCTCAGGGGATGCATACATCAAAAATCAGGAATTAGGGTTTCTTGACCTAATTCACCCCTAAGTTGACTTTTGGGACAAATCATGAGCCAAGACCTCAAGAGAGGATTTGAGGGTCTCTAATACACCAAATTTATTCATTTTCAACAATGGATTGATCCAGGAAGCTTGAGCAACAAGTCTCAATTTCATCTGAACCACAGTTAGGGTTTCGCGAGAAAAGTCAACTGTAACTTTGACTTTTGACCAGGACATGCTCCCAAACCCTAAGACATGATTCAATACACCCTATAACACCCATGGAACATGTCCATCAAGTTTGATTTAGGTCAATGACTTGATTTCCTAAAGGATTGCACAGTTTGGAATTCATCGGATAAAAAGTCAACTGTGCACAAAAGTCCACTTTGACTTTTTGAGATTTTTCACAATTATGGATTTTTAACCCTAAAATGATGTTAATGTATGATTTGAATCATCATTCATCAAGAAAAATCAAAGAAAGTGGGATAACTTGTAAAAGGGGTAACCATGAAAACTTAGAAAATTTTCTAAGTTATGAACAAAGTGGCAAGGGTACCAACTTTGGAGGATCATAACTCCTAAACCACAAAGCCATTTTTCCCCATCCAAAGCTTGATTTGTAGATCTCATGGCCCTCTACAAAAACTTCAACTAGACCTCATTCCAATTCTTCATGGATTTTGAGTTATGGATTGATCAAAATCACAAAAAGTGAAAATGTGACTCTTTTCCAACACTTAGTGAAATTTTCACTAAGTCAGAATCTTCCTTCACTTTTTTCAAATGTAGGGACATTTTTCACTTGGATCCAAAAAGTATCAAAACCAAATATGATCAAACAGTTGTTGTATCATATAAGGGCTTTCCAAAATGGCCAAGAACATCACCAAATTCAATTTGAGCTAAGAGTTATGGTAGTGGCAAAATGCCTTGCTGAAAACTGCCAAGGCAAGGCAGAATTTTGCATTTTTGGTCGATTTGCCAAAATCAGCCAATTTCAAGCCTTGTCATCATCTTGGACACATCTGAGGATCAAATCTAAAGGGGACATTCACTGAGCCAAGCCTCCAAAGTCCTTGGAACAAGAAGTAGCGTGCCAAACCTAGAATTGCCTAAAAGAGGGACAAAACTCCAATTTTGGATTGGAGCATTTAATAGATGCTTAGAGGTGGCATGGACTGACACATTTGCAACTGAATTCAGTCAAGATTCCTCCAACAAGTAGGGAACCAGAGCTCTGTGCTCTAACCTCTAGTCAATGGCTAGAGGAGACTTGAATTTTCATTTGCCAACATTGGCCAAACCTCTGTTGTAGTTGCCATTCACTATTGATCCCAAAACAAACTTGCTCTACTATAAATAGAGCTCATTTGTGCTCAGTTTGAGTACACCAAAGCCATCAAACAAATGCTTTCTTCAAAATCCCTTTCTCTTGGCAAAAATGCCTTCTTTAGCAAGGTAACTCTGAGTTTTTAAGTTTGAGAGCTTTTTCAATCAAACCAATCACACACACACCTCATAAACATCATATGTAGGTGATCCTAACTCTCACAAGTGACCTGTAATCACAAAATCACAAAGTCACCTCTCAAAACCTCAAAATAGGCTTTTTGTGCATTTTTCAAGCCATGTCTTGATTCAGTCACTTTCCAAACCAGATAAAACCTCAAACACACTTCAAATATCATCCTTGAACTGTCCCAAATGGTGTCACATATCTGGAACGCTATTTGAGAGAGTTGCTATTTTGGTCACTTTTAACCCCTTTTGCAAGAAAGGGCCAGTTTGTGTTTTTGCAGGTACCAGCTGATTCCAGGCATCATAAAAGCTTCTAAGGGATCATTTGAGTGTGTCTAAAGCATCAAATCATTTCTGGAACAAGAGGCTTGACAGATTGCACAAAAACTCCAAAAAGCTCAAAAAGAGGTAAGCCTCATGACTTGAACTTTCCAAAATATGCAATGCTTTGAAGTCCACTGATCATGCACACCTCATACATGTTATATATGTTGTGTTTGAACCAATTGATCATGTAATTCATGCCTGTATCAAAGTGTAGCATAGAAAATGCAATTATAGGCCTTTTTCAAAACCACTATCGAGTTTTGAGGAGGGAGTGTGATCTGAAAAAACTACCACCACCATTGGATTCCTTGTGAAATTCTGGTCCAAATGCATATAAATTTTGTCTCAAACCATTAAGAATTGAGAAAGTTATGACCTTCACGTTTCTGAGCCAAAACTTGCCTTGCCTTGCCTTGGGCCAGGCCTAAAACTAAGGCATAACTTGTATATTTGTGTTTTCACTCAAAACAATGGATGTATCACCACCCCAGTGGTAAGGAGCGCGCCTTGTGACCTTGAGGTCATGGGTTCAAACCCCACCCATGCCATTTTTTATTTTTTTCACATTTTGCCATTTTTTCCAATATTCCATGTTTTATTAATTAATTGGAAAATTAATAACTCACTCAATTTTAATTATTTTTTATTGGTTCTTTTTGCAAAAAATCACAAAAATGTTGAAATATTTTATTCCACAAAAAAATTAAGTTTATATTATTTATTTAATATAATTAGTATTTTTGTGAATAAATTCATTTTTATCTGTTTTTAAACATTTTAAAATGAACATTCATCTTGAAAAATCAAGACCAAATGGGTTTTAATATCTTCTGTGATTAAAAATTCATTTTTCAAACCTTAACAAAAATCACAAGTGGTTTATTCAAATTCATTTGGTATTTTTCATTGATTTTCTTTTAATATTTACTTTTAAAAGAAAACAAATTGGGTTTCTTTGATTTTCACCCTCACAAATCATTTTCAAACACTCATGGGCCTCTAATAGAGTGTAAGACCCAATCCCCTTTTAACCAAAATAATTTTGGGCCTCAGATATTGTATAAGTCCCTCTGCGTTAAAAGAAAAGTTCGGCGCGGTCAACGCCCGTTTAAAAATAAAACCTGGGCCTCTCCTCGAGCTATAAGACCTATTCAAAACTTTTGAGCCTCTATTAGAGTGTAAGACCCAACCCCCTTTGAAAACCAAACCATTTTGGGCCTCAGTCATTGTATAAGACCCACTGCGTTTTCAAAAATCTTTGCGCAATCGCCATTTCAAACGAAAAATCATCTAGGCCTACCCTCGTGTTATAAGCCCCCACTCTTTTTCTTTAAACCTTTTGGGCCTCTTGAGAGAGTGTAAGACCCATCCCTTTGTACAGAAAATCTTTCTCGGGCCTCAGTCACTGGTATAAGTCCCTCTGTACAAAACGATAGTGCAATCACTGATAAAAACCCGGGCCTCTCCTCGAGCTGTAAGCCCCAATCTTTCATTTCAAAGCACCTTCTCCTTTGATCTTGAATATACTGTTGTTTTTCTCTGTAGAACAACTAACCAAACAGCATGGAAGCCCTACAACCGAGTAAGTGGTTATATGTTTTCTTTATCCGCTTTCATATACATATAATTGTATTGTGGGGCTGTTTCACTGTAAGTCTTCTTTCATAAACTCATATCGACTGTGTAATAATAGTATAGATATTTAGAGTTTCCCCGACAACTACGTCTAGCACTAAACCCTGTTGATTACTCTTAAAATAGACAAAACTAGATCCCCATAGGATTACCAGATACAGTCTTCCTTTCTCTTGGGGTTAAACAATATGGAGACGTGAAAGGCAGCATTCTCGGTGAACCCTTTCACAGACTGTCACCTTTAGAAATCGTCAAAGAAACTCTATTCCCCAGAGATAATCTTTTCTTCGTGAATGGCATCTCTTGAGTTTCTTCCAAATTCTCAAACTTTCCTGGGTTGATCTATTCTTTGTGAATAGCCTGTCTTGAATTTCTCGGGGTTTGGGGACCCACAGGCTTCTTAAAAGCATCCCCGCCTCCTCTTGGGCATTGTACAAGGACCCGTCGGCTTCTTAGAAGTATTCACAACCTCCTCTTAGGCTTCGTATAAATGATTTCTTCCTCCGGGAATGATAGCCTCCTCTTGAGTTTCGTACAAATTATCCCTCGGCTTCTTAAAAGTTTCCAGCCTCCTCTTGGGCTTCGTACAAATTGTCCTGACGACCTCCTAGAGGTATAGGAACAGAAATTAGTCATCCTAATAGAACAACCTTTCAAAAAGTCTAGATCTTGCTACTGCTGTTTCTTAAATGTAGTATGAAAGATGAAACTCTAGACTTGGACAGTCTAATTCCCTTGAGTCTCAAAGACATTCTCAAGTTCCTTTCAGAACTAGAAGAGGAAACCCGTAGACTCGGACAGTCTCAATACCCTTTGGATTTCCCATTTCTTTAAAGAACAGGAAATAACCCTGATCCTCGAATCAAATCCCTGAGTGCAAACAGTACTCATATAAGAACTGATTTTCTCTTTATCCAATTTACTGGACCTATCACTAAACTGAAACAGTTACAGTAGCCTCCTCTTGGGCTTGATACAACGATTCTCCCCAGCGGAGCTAACCTATTCACACTCTCTTGTTGAGTATAAAAGACTCTCTTGTTGAGTCAAACCTTTGTAGCCTCCATCTCGGGCTTCGTACGAGATACAAAACACTCTCTTGTTGAGTATAAAAGACTCTCTTGTTGAGTCAAACCTTTTTAGCCTCCATCTCGGGCTTCGTACGAGATACAAAACACTCTCTTGTTGAGTATAAAAGACTCTCTTGCGGAGTCACTTCCCTTTTAGCCTCCATCTCGGGCTTCGTACGAGATACAAAAGCACTCTCTTATTGAGTCAACCCGTTTAGCCTCTCTCTCAGGCTTCGTACGAGACACATAAAAACACCCTCTTGTTGGGTCGATAGCCTCCTCTTAGGCTTTGTATAAGAAAACCCTGATTGAACCAATCAACCCTTTAGCATCAAAGTTGTGCATCGTTCACAGTAAACAAACATCAATAACTCCTTTTCCTTCATCTAATTGCTGTAAGCGGCAAGCCTCTAGATCATCTACATCTATGCCAATGTCCCTCTTTTAGCATGAGAAATTCCTAAGGAGAGATGTCATTGCTCTACACTGGGTTAAAGTCTTCTCCTTCAGGTTAAAAAACCCCTATAAAGGAAATTATGGCATTACCGGATTCACATGTCTCGTTAAAGTAATCCTCCTTTATAACCAGTCACCCAATAATTGTGACAAACAAACCCCTCTTTAGAGATGACAAATTCTCTCTAAAGACGAAACTTTTAGCTTCACATCTTGGGCTTCAAACAAGATACAAATAGACCCTTCAACTTCACATCTTGGGCTTCGAACAAGATACAAACCACCTTTAGCTTCATGTCTTGGGCTTTGAACAAGACACCAAAACACCATTTCCTCCCATTGTCATCCAATAATACCCCGCTCTCAGCAGTTTTCTGGCCATAGCATGTTCATTGGCATGGGTACCGAAAGGTCCTTCATGAACTTTCTCCATTAACAGGTTTGCCTCGTGTTCATCAACACAACGTAGCAAGACCATGTCAAAATTCCTTTTGTATAACACATCGTCTTTTGTCAGAAAGAAATTTCCCGCCAGCATCCTTAGAGTTTTCTTGTCTTTGGTCGATGCACCCTCTGGATACTCCTGAGTCTTCAGAAAAACCTTAATATCCTGATACCAAGGTTTACCATCTGATACATCTTCTATTGCAAACACAAAAGCTGGTCTATCCAAACGCATGATTCTGATCGAAGGAGTTTCATTCCAACGATTCACCCGATACATTGAAGATAACGTTGCCAACGCATCTACCATCTGATTCTCCACCCGAGGTATATGATGGAAATCAACTCTGTCAAAGAACGGTAACAACCTTCTGGCATAGTTGTTATAAGGCACCAAGTTTGCTTGACGAGTTTCCCATTCACCTGTAATCTGATTAACTACTAACACGGAATCACCATAAACATCGAGGTTCTTGATTCTCAAATCAATTGGTTCTTCTAACCCCATGATGCATGCTTCATACTCCGCCTCATTGTTGGTGTATATGAACGCTAATCGGGAAGTGAAAGGTATATGAGAACCTTTCGTAGTTGTAATGACTACCCCGATTCTGTTACCGTATGAATTAACAGCCCCATTAAAAACCAGCTTCCATTGGGACCCAATTTCTGGCCCTTATCAGGTAGAGGCTCTTCACAGTCTTTCACCTTCAGATACATAATGTGCTCATCAGGAAATTCGAACTTCATCGGTTGATAATCCTCAATTGGTTGTTCAGCGAGATATTCTGACAAAACACTTCCCTTAATGGCTTTTTGGGAAACATATTGGATATCATATTCTGTCAGAACCATCTGCGAACGGGCTATTCTTCCAAAAAGCGCTTGCTTTTCAAACACATACTTGATCGGATCCATCTTCGAAATCAAGAGGGTTGTATGGTTTAACATATACTGCCTCAAACGCTTAGCTACCCAAGTAAGTGCCCAACATGTTTTCTCCAGTATTGAGTACCTTGACTCACAATCAGTAAATTTCTTACTCAGGTAGTAGATGGAATGCTCTTTTCTACCCGACTCGTCGTGTTGACCGAGCACACACCCTATTGAGTTCTCAAGAACCTTAAGATACATAATCAATGGCCTTCTGTCGCTCCCGAGGATTTGCATCCATGGTACAAACGCGAAAGTGGCGCGGTAAACAGAGTCGCCAGCAATGTGTATTTATCCCAAGAGAGGGAAAGGAAACACTGCGTAAACCGGAGGGAAGGGGAAAGACATGGTCTCGCGACCAAGAGAAACGGGTAAGGGAGTCGGTTACGCGAAGGGAAGATGTTAGCACCCCACGCGTCCATCGTACTCGACGGGATCCACGCTTGCTGTCTCGATCAAAGGATGTCATCGTCTGAAGCTCCACTGCTACTGGACCGGAGAAGGAACGAGAACGGAAAGAACAGAGAAACGAAGAAGACAAGAAAAATAAGTGACTCGATAGGACATCCTCGGAGTCCTAGGCCTACGTATTCCCTCGTGCAATGGGAAAGTCAGAGTCAACATAGTTCGAACATGAACTAAAGGGGGGAGGTTGCTCGCCAAGACATCGCCGTCTTGTGCCTACGTATCCTCAATCGGACGAGAAAGAGGAAATCAGAGCAGTCATAGTTTGACCTAACGAGGTCGGTTAGTGTTTTTTATAAGTGACGTTAGATTCGCGTCCGGCAGTTAGGGTCGATGCCTGTTTGCGACGAGACGGAAGTAACGCGCCCTCTTCTGAAAATAGGTTTGAAACTTAAGAATCCCAAAGGATGAAATGGTTTGAATTTGTTTTGTGTTTTTTAAGACAGAAATGGTTTGAAGTTATTTCATAACTTGCATTGCACCCAAGTCTATAACATAGGAATGAATACTTCGCGCATCGTCCCCAACAGGACGTACACCAAGTACCTTAGAAGAATGAAGGGAAACCCCCAATACTTCACTTCCCATATATAAGGCTCATGCGCAATACATGTTAATCCTTTATTAAGTGTTTTAGGATTGTTATGAGATGAGAAGAGAAGACTCAAAGGAAAAGAAAACACTAAGGGGAAACTAAATGTTCATAATGTTGTCATGCAAAGGTGGCCCTATAGTTGAGTTTGAAAAGGGACACGTCTACCTAAGTTAGCATGCAAAGGGAATCCTAATCCTACTCCAAGCTTAATCGAAAATTAAGTTGGACTAGGTAGCTCTAAGGGAGTGAATCCAAGACTTAAACAAGTCTTGAGATCCGTGGGAAGAGAAAGAGTGAAAGAGATGAAGAAGAAAGAGAGGTATAAGATAAGAAAAGAGATGGGGCAGCAAGCACATCATACACATCATTTCCAATTCATATCATTAATCATGCTTCAAAGACCACACAAGAAAGCTCAAGTAAGCAAGTAAAAGCAAATAAGAAAGGATGCAAGCAAACTTGCATAAGAAGCACAATTAAACATCATTGAACCTCACACAAAGATGACATGAATAAGGTAAGATGAAAATGAATCCAAGTCAGAACTTAAGTCATGCCAAAGTTAACCAATTCAAGTATTGGAAAAAAGACCTTAAGAGCATCAAGTATGCATCTCAACAACACTCAAACAATTAGCAACAATTAACTCATGCACAACATAACTTCAAGTGATCAAACAAAGTGAAATCAAGGCATGAAAGCAAATGGGCAGCAATGTGAACATGTATCTCAATTCAAATATCAACTCATGAATAGAAAGAAGATGCAACAAGAATCACATTCAAGGCATGCTCAGCAATTATGCAAACATCCACTTTAAACATCTATGCAAACAACACATAATAAAGTGAAGCAAGAAGCAAGATATGATCACATAATGGACACAAAATCAAGAGGATCAAAACCTTAAACATGTCATTTAAATCAAAAAAAAGTCCTCAAGCATTGATTGGATCATACAAGAAAACATCTCACAAGATTAGGTTAAGCACACCAAAGGATTCAAGTCAAAACATTGTCAATTTAGAAAATCAAGAACAAATAGGAAAATGGACAAATGAGGATGAATCCAAATCCACAAACAAGCTAAGATAGTACATGATCATACCAAATAATAATCTCAAGCATCATTCAATCACAAGTAATCAAAAGCATTTAAACTAGATCAAGTATCCAAGCATGCTTCAATCAAATTCAAACCACAAGTAGGTATCAACCAAAAATAGGAAATTGATCCAATAAATTCCCAAAAATTAATCAAAGGCAATTTTTAACATCCAATTAACATGTTCAAAAATATTGGAACAGAACTAGCTCAAGAGCATGTTCAAAAGTGTCCCACAAGTCAAGATATGCACATAATCGAGCAAGGATCGAGGGTCCTAAGACTTGGATGGAAAGTCACTAAAAGTAACTCAAAACATCATCAAACTAGCATAAAAACAACCTCATATGATCCCCCACAAGTAACCAAAATATTGGTCTCAAATGATATGTAAAAGTTAAGAAACATCCTAACCCTAGAGGAAGGGTATCATTGGAAACTCATCACCAAATTAATTCAAAATAAAATAGGAAAAAGAAATTAAAAATAAAATAAAAAATCATGAAAATAAACTCAAGACAAACATGGATCAGAAAACAATTATTTTGTATTTTTATGATGCATTTATCAATTAAAACAAAATTAAAAACTAAAAAAATAAAATGAAAAATAAATTAGAATGAAGCACAAGGCACAGGGGGGGGTGCAATAGCAATTATCAGCAGCACATGATTCCAAGTACACGCACGCTTGGGCCAAAAAGAAGGGTGGTGCGAAAATCAGAATAGCAATGCCCAATACACCATCAGAATAAATAAATAAAAAAACGAAATAAGAAAAGGGAAAGGGAAAAAAATGTAACGCAGCAACACATACACCTTTCATCAATCGGTCACAATTGTTTAAGTAGGAAAAAGACATAAATGAAAAGTGATCTAATAAACTCCCAAAAAATAATCAAAGGTAAGTTTGAACATCCGATTAACATTTGCAAAAATATTGGAACAGAACTAGCTCAAGAGCATGTTCAAAAGTGTCCCACAAGTCAAGATATGCACATAATCGAGCAAGGATCGAGGGTCCCTAAGACTTGGATGGCAAGTCACTAAAAGTAACTCAAACCATCATCCAACTAGCATCAAATCAACCTTATATGATCCCCCACAAGTAACAAAAAATATTGGTCTCAAATGATGAGTAAAAGTTAAGAAACACCCTAACCCTAGAGGAAGGGTATCATTGGAAACTCATCACCAAATTAATTCAAAATAAAATAGGAAAATGAAATTAAAAATAAAATAAAAATCATGAATATAAACTGAAGACAAACATGGATCAGAAAACAATTTTTTTGTATTTTTATGATGCATTTATCAATTGAAACAAAATTGAAAACTAAAAAAATAAAATGAAAAATAAATTAGAATGAAGCACAATGTAGAGGGGGGTGCAATAGCAATTATCAGCAGCACATGATTCCAAGTACACGCGCGCTTGGGCCAAAAAGAAGGGTGGTACGAAAAGCAGAATAGCAAGGCCCAATACACCATCATAATAAATAAATAAAAAAACGAAATAAGAAAAGGGAAAGGGAAAAAATGTAACGCAGCAACACATACACCTTTCATCAATCGGTCACAATTGTTTAAGTAGGAAAAAGACAAAAATGAAAACCCAGCCAACCAGTCTTCGCCATGTCATCGTCTCCTTCACGAGACAAGCCCTAATCACACTCATACATCGTGACTTGCAGAGAATAACGCAGCAAACAAACCAACTTCTACACCATATTAATCCGTGGAAACTTAATCAAAAGCAACAAAATAACACATGAAACCGAAGCTCGTGGATCATAGAATATCATGATTCTATTTATTTATTAAAATACAAACCCTAACACAGGTAAAAATGAACTCAAAGAGGTGGGTACCAACACATCAACACACATTTAAACATGTCATCAACATCATATTCAAGGATTCAAACAATGCCATCATTTCAGGCCTCAGCAGATGCAGTATTAAGATCTATCATGTGATTCTAAAAAGAGTTTTAGAGAAGCATACCAAGTGGAGAAAAGTCCACTGCTCCTTCAACCTTGTGCAAGAAAGCCTTGAGCAAATGCTTTAACTCACCTCTGTCAGCTCCTTTAGGCTCCAATAATAGTGAAGAATGCCAGGAAAAAGGGAAAAACTTGATGAAGAAGATGGTTCGAAAATGCAAATTAGCTTGAGAGCCTTGAGTATTCCAGATCTGAACTTGCTTCCTCCAAAGTGTCCTCCTCTTATTTTTAGGGTTTAAGGAACTTATATAGGATGGGTTAAGGGTGATAGTGGGCCTGAAATTTAGTGATAGGTTTTCTATAAAAAATTTGAGAATTGGAGGTTTTTTTAGTGTGTACCGGCTATGGCCTGTGGTGGGTGATTTTTGTGTGTTTTTGTTTAGCAAGAGAGTGTGTAAAAAGGGTGTGAGAGGGTGGTGGAGATAGCAGGCACGTGGGACTGATATTAAGTTTTTTTTCTTTCTAAAGTTGGACCAAAATGGGGTATTGTGTGCATGGAGAGTACATGAGATGTTTGGTCGTTTTTGGTAATATTTTGGCAAGGAAAATAAGAGAGCATGCGTGCCAAATTAGAATGCACACTTTGCTGCAAGAAAACTACACAAAAAGTGTCAAGAGAGATGCCTTGAAATGGGTTGATGCACTCTACTTTGGTTGAGCATATCTTGATCAATATTGCTCCAATGAAAGTAAACTTGAGCTTGCATAAAACTAGGAAGATCAATGACTAGAAAACATGTTGGAACCAACTTGAAATAATGCTTGGATTAGAGTGAAAAAATTACTTGAAATGGTGTCCTTAAAATCTGCCAAAACAGCTTGGAAATAACTCTAAGTTTTTTTTGAATTTTGCAATTTGAAACCTTGATTTTTGAACCATCATAACTTGTACTACAATGATCCAAATGAAGCAATTTTTGATTCTTTAGAAAGCTTGCACAATAGGGAATAAAAATGATGTTGGAATCTGGTTGAAATAGAGCTTGGGAGTATGTGAAAATTTTCCATGAACATGATTGCACAAAACTGTCCAAGAATAACTTAGAAAAAATTCTAAGTTTTCAAATTTTACAACTTGAAAACTCCAAATTTGGGACACCATAACTTTCTCAAAAATAATCCAAATGAGACAAACTTTACATGGTTGGAAAGCTTGAAACAAGTTCTACAACTTTCATGTTTGAGGAAAATTGAGATGGAGCATGGATCATGAAGAAATCTGGCCTTGAAAGTAGCTACTAAAAGATGCAAAAGTTGCAAAAACTAGTAAGTTCTAAAACCTAGTTTCTTCCAAAAATGGCAACTTTTCAACTTTCTTGATTTTTGATGATTTTTTGAACATTACTTGACCAAATCTTGTTCATGGACCATATAACGAGGTCAGTTAGTGTTTTTATGAGCGACGTTAGATTCGCGTTCGGCAGTTAGGGTCGATGCCTATTTGCGACGAGACGGAAGTAACGCGCCCTCTTCTGAAAATAGGTTTGAAACTGAAGAATCCCGAAGGATGCAAAGTTTTGAATTTGTTTTGTGTTTTTTAAGACAGAAATGGTTTGAAGTTATTTCATAACTTGCATTGCACCCAAGTCTGTAACATAGGAACGAATACTTCGCGCATCGTCCCCAACAGGACGTACACCAAGTACCCTAGAAGAATGAAGGGAAACTCCCCATACTTCACTTCCCATATATAAGGCTCATGCGCAATACATGTTAATCCTTTATTAAGTGTTTTAGGATTGTTATGAGATGAGAAGAGAAGACTCAAAGGAAAAGAAAACACTAAGGGGAAACTAAATGTTCCTAATGTTGTCATGCAAAGGTGGCCCTATAGTTTTGTTTGAAAAGGGACACATCTACCTAAGTTAGAATGCAAAGTGAATCCTAATGCTAATCCTACTCCAAGCTTAATCGAAAATTAAGTTGGACTAGGTAGCTCTAAGGGAGTGAATCCAAGACTTAAACAAGTCTTGAGATCTGTGGGAAGAGAAAGAGTGAAAGAGATGAAGAAGAAAGAGAGGTATAAGATAAGAAAAGAGATGGGGCAGCAAGCACATCATACACATCATATCCAATTCATATCATTAATCATGCTTCAAAAGACCACACAAGAAAGCTCAAGTAAGCAAGTAAAAGCAAATAAGATAGGATGCAAGCAAACTTGCATAAGAAGCACAATTAAACATCGTTGAAACTCACACAAAGATGACATGAATAAGGTAAGATGAAAATGAATCCAAGTCAGAACTTAAGTCATGCCAAAGTTAACCAATTCAAGTATTGGAAAAAAGACCTCAAGAGCATCAAGTATGCATCTCAACAACACTCAAACAATTAGCAACAATTAACTCATGCACAACATAACTTCAAGTGCTCAAACAAAGTGAAATCAAGGCATGAAAGCAAATGGGCAGCAAGGTGAACGTGTATCTCAATTCAAATATCAACTCATGAATAGCAAGAAGAAGCAACAAGAATCACATTCAAGGCATGCTCCGCAATTATGCAAACATCCACTTTAAACATCTATGCAAACAACACACACTAGTACAAAAATGCCTTTTTAGCAAACGTTTTTAGGTCAGTTTATAATTTACCTGACTTAAGAAGTGACACGGTGGCAATTCCGTAAATATTTGTAATTTTGTTAGGTCGGGTGTACACTAAACTGACCTAAGAAAGATTAAATATAAAAAATATAATTTGCATTAAATTTCTTAAGTCGACTATTTTTTTAACTGACTTAAGAAGTCTATTTATTAAGTCAGGTGTTTCGCAACTGACCTAAGAGGATCTAATAAGACGTCGGTTCGATTCCAGCTTAATGCATTTTAGTGAAATAAAACAATAATAATATAATTTTTGGTCCACAAGGGAGAGAGGGTCCTGGACCCTCAAATCTCAACCTTACGATTAATCTATGTTGTGATCTAATGCTGAAGCGAAAGGGTGCATGGTAGGCTATTGGATGCATACACACGGGATTATAAGGGATAAGGAAAAAAAAAGGGAAAGGGCACGACACCCCTTCATTTCCTCTCTCTTTCTCGCTCGTCTTATCAAATTCTCTCAAAGGGTTCTAAACCCTAACGCCGCCACTCACCGTTCAACTCTCGTCGCGCCTCTCAATTCTTCTCCGCCCTCGTTCTCTCTCACCCTAGCCCTAAATCAATCAACAACAACAAAACCCAAACCCCGGCAACCCCAATTCCCCGAGTTCATTACGATTTGATGATTACATGTATAATGATTCAAAGTGTAAAGCGGAAAGAAAAAAAAGGACGCCGGAGATGGAAGGTGAGGAGGAGCAATCGAGACCTTCAAGAAGCTTCATTCACAGCTAAGTTCTATTCTCCCCTTTTTTTTCGTTTTCGCGATATGTGAGTCGTTGAGTGTTCTGATGATGATGTGATGCTCTGTGAAAAAAAAAGTTAGTATTTGTGTGTTGGTACGATTTCTGTGAGATGATGATGAACAAACGTGTTCTTCTGATCTCTATGTTTTTTTTCCGGTGACTTTGTTTCGTGATAGGTCTGATTGTTGGTTCTGTGGTGGTTCTGATTGTTGTGTTGCGAAATATATTGAAATTTCACTTTGTTACTGAAATTTCAACGTCTCACTCTGTAACTTATAAGTTTGCTGCTCTATTAGGAAAACTTCAAGTGTTAGTTTATTTTCTTAGTTAATTAATTATCATTGGTGAATTTTCAATTTAAAGTCTTAAACAATAAGAACGATATCAAAAATTTGAACGATATTAACATGTGAATACGAGCAATATTTGATTCAACAACCTATACAATAGTTTGAACCATTTGAGTATTTGTTTGAGGAGTTGAGAGCTGGTTTTGTCATACATTTAGACTCTTGCTCTGTGACTCAATAGTTTAGAGAGAAAGTTCAACCAACACAAAGATTAGCTATAAAGTTGCTGACAAAATTACTGATTTGTGATATCAATTTTATCTTTTTCTGCTGATTTGATGGTGCTTCACTAAGCATATGTTTTTTTTGGTTGAGACTTAATTTTGGGTTTTGCTTAATGTGAAGCTTGGAACTCCTGGTGATGATGTGGATATACCTGATACTCCTTCGTCCTCTTCTTTTGAGAGGAAGAGAGCTGCTGAAGCTGCGCCTCCTAAACAGCCTGAACCGGAGCTAGAGCCTGAGCCCATGGAAGAGGCTTGACAATTCATACTTGTTTTTGGTACTGTTGCACATAGCAAAACTGGAGATATCTTGTATAAGGCACAATCTCAGGATGAAGATGCTCTTGTTCAAGCTGCTGCTCAGTTGCATATGATTTTCTTTAATAAAAGTGGAAACATTCTTGGTACATTTTACTTGCTATTTCTTTTGGAAACACAGCTAATTAGTTGGCCACTTGGGCTCATATAATCATGTTCTTTAATATTTCAGAAGTCAAGTTCAACACTAGTATACTTCAGTATGAAGTCCTGGAGACCTTAGAGTTCACTTCTGATAGGAAAAGAATGTCAGTAGTGTTGAAAGATTGCCAAAATGGAAAGATCCTTCTCCTGTCAAAAGGAGCAGACGAGGCTATTCTTCCATATGCTCGTGCTGGTTTGTTTTTTTTTGTTTGTTTGTTTTCTTTTTTGCTTAATTGTATTTTAAGAGAATCAAATATTATTTACATAGGGTGTTTCTTTCAATTTATATTACGACTGTTTGATAGTACCTTCTCCTCCAACTTCATTATAATTTTCTTCTATTAATATGAATCAGCACGATACTGGCTTAGAACCAGTTAAAATGGTTTCGGACGAGTAGGAGTGAGCTATCAAGATTTAATTCTCATGCCTTATTGTTAAAACTTGGAACCACCTTGTTATATCCTTACCAAATACAGATGCTAAATGTTTCTCAGTTATTTTAATCTTTTCCTTTTTTTCCTTTCAATCTGACCTATATTACACGGGTTCCTGTTCCTTGTGTGACCTTGTTTACATGGGTTGTAACAAACAAAGGCAATCTAATCCAAGTCCAATTAAACTTTATCATATAAGTTAGATTAATTGGATTGCTTTAAAATTGACGTAACTGATCACGGTTAAATGAAACTCAAAAT
Organism: Lathyrus tuberosus; assembly: GCA_022829125.1. Lineage (NCBI taxonomy): Eukaryota > Viridiplantae > Streptophyta > Magnoliopsida > Fabales > Fabaceae > Lathyrus > Lathyrus tuberosus. Next base: position 12,812,880 of record JALAZF010000024.1, on the reverse strand, counting down.
TAAATATTTGATTTGGACTTCTAATCACTTCCTAACTTACCAATGAATATTTCCATGTTTGTGTTTCTTCATAAAACATTATAATGGGTTTCTTCATAAAACATTGCTTTGATCTGTTTGGATTTTGTCCAAACTTATCAGGTCAATTTTACTGATAAAAGTTTCAAAACTGAACCTAAACAACTAATGGACTACCTAGAATGTGATTACTCTGATGCCTGCATTTGTTGAGCAGTTATTTAGTTTTACATCTGACACTATTACTTACTGCAGGGAAGCAAACCCGTCACTTCATTGAAGCTGTGGAACAATATGCTCACTTGGGATTACGTACACTATGTTTGGCTTGGCGTGAGTTAAAGAAAGATGAATATCAAGATTGGTCTTTGATGTTTAAAGAAGCCAGTAGCACTTTGGTTGATAGGGAGGTAAAGAAGACACTTTTTACTTTTTACAGATTTTATATAATGTATAAGAACTTGTCTTCTTAGTTTAATATACTTTACAGTGGAGAGTAGCTGAGGTCTGCCAAAAAGTAGAACATGACTTGGAAATTCTTGGTGTTACGGCGATAGAAGATTGCTTACAGGTGAATGTGTTGTATTTGCTGAGAGCAATCTATTTTTAGATAGTCCTTACCTCTGTTTTTGTTATCTGATTTAAGATCATAATTATAAAATCCTATTATTTTACTGAACTTCTATCTATCTTAGATAGTTAAAGGGATAAAGGGAAAACAAATTAAAGCAAGACTTTCCCTTGTGTTTATTTGATGGCCATCATTTCTTTTTTATTTGATATCTTTCAGGATGGAGTTCCTGAAACAATAGAATCACTTGAAATGAATTTAGCGTTTTCTTCAATCATAATTTTGTTGATCAACTTCATCAGAACTTGTTCAAACTCTTCACCATCACACCAACCATGAATTTCAGCCTTAACAAGTGAAGGATCTTTGCATATCAAATCCCATACTGGAAAATTCTTCCTTGGCATCACAAAGTCTCTTTCTCTAAGCCTCAAGCTAGGACAGTAATCACCAGCACCATCACCAAGGTAGATGAACTTCTTGTTATCCACTTCACTAACTGTATTTTGAATTCTATCAATGATTAATCCCTGTAACAATGATTTGAAAAAGTTTAAGTATATTTTGTAGAACTTTCAACTAAAGGACATAAAACCAAATATGAAGTTTATACCTTGCACATATTTGGAGGGCAGCCATGTGAAGCTTTATTGAAATCATGATAAGGCAAAATTGTTAATCTCCCATGATGATTAATATAACCAGGATTAGTGTTAATTCCCAAATGCTTCAAAATTGTTTCAATGAAGAAAATATTGGCATCGCTAACAATTCTCAAATCACATCCTAAAGCATGTGCAGATTTAATTGCAGGTATGATTCTTGGATGAATTGGAATCCTACGAAGAACCTTTTCAATCTCTTGAATTGTAATACAATGAGAATAAAGCTCCATCATCATCCTATCCTATAATTTCAAAAAAAAAAAAACATACCATTTGGGTTTTGTGGTTTGTTTTGGACCTTGGAGGATATGTTATTATTTGCTCGTGGTACTCTTTGTCCTTCTCGTATTTACTCAATATGTTTTCCAATCTTAAGTAATAATAAAATCTTGTGAAATGCTTCTTGTATTGTATGCATTCATTGCGGTGTTCGGAATAGAACATTCTTTTTAGTAGACAAGTATAATTCAGAGCAGGATAGTTTAAAAGGTTTTGATTTTGAAGTTAATCTTTTCATTGTTCTGCTGCATCATTCAGGATGTGGCTTTTGTTATTGATGGATGGGCTCTTGAGATAGCACTTAAACACTACCGCAAGGCTTTCACTTTGCTGGCAGTATTGTCAAGGACTGCTATATGCTGTCGTGTGACACTGTTGCAAAAAGCACAGGTGTTTTTTTTACAACAGTACCGGTGTATAAAATTATGTTGCCTGGTCTTGTTTTAAGAAGCTATATTTTACATTCATTTTTTCTAAATTTATATTCTCTGTTATATGCTTGGCCTGTTCTATCTTGGTTCTATTTAACTAACTTATTAGAAGATGAAGGACAAGACAAGACCAAATATTTTGTTTTCCTCTTGGCGAAAAACATAATACTGCTGTTTGTATTGTTTCTGTTAATTTATCAAAAAATTACGGCATTGGTGTGACTTGTATACCACTATTTGATGCAGCTTGTACAGATATTAAAATCATGTGATTATCAAACATTGGCAATTGGCGATGGAGGAAATGATGTAAGGATGATACAACAAGCAGATATTGGTGTGGGCATAAGTGGCAGAGAAGGATTACAGGCAGCAAGAGCAGCTGATTACATCAAGAGTTATCTCTATTGAGTTTACATTTTAGTGTAACTGAACTAATTTGTTATTTTGATTGACAATATTTTTACTTCTATGATTTTATTTTGAATTCTATGAGATATATGGAACAAAAAGATTATGTGTTATATTAATATTATTATTTTGCTTACTGATATGCTGTTGTGGTTAGTCGTATATATATATATATATATATATATATATATATATCACAAAAAAAAACAACTTGTTAGGTCGGTTTATTTTATCCGATGTAAGAAACAAAATTCTTAGGTCAGGTATAAATGGGTTAAAAGATTTCTTTGGTGCCAAGACTTATTAAGTCATCCCAGCGTTAACCGACTTAATAAGAAGTTCTTAAGTCAGTTCAAAAACCGACTTAAGAAGTTAAAACTTCTTATGTCGGCAATTCTTAGGTCAGCCTCGGACCCGACTTAAGAAGTAGTTTTTAACCGACTTAAAAAGTGTTTTTTCTACTAGTGACATGATAAAGTGAAGCAAGAAGCAAGACATGATCACATAATGGAGACAAAATCAAAAGGATCATAACCTTAAACATGTCATTTAAATTAAAAAAAAGTCCTCAAGCATTGATTGGATCATACAAGAAAACATCTCACAATATTAGGTTAAGCACACCAAAGGATTCAAGTCAAAGCATTGTCAACTTAGAAAATCAAGAACAAATAGGAAAATGGACAAATGAGGATGAATCCAAAGCCACAAACAAGCTAAGACAGTACATGATCATACCAAATAATAATCTCAAGCATCATTCAATCACAAGTAATCAAAAGCATTCAAACTAGATCAAGTATCCAAGCATGCTTCAATCAAATTCAAACCACAAGTAGGTATCAACCAAAAATAGGAAAGTGATCCAATAAACTTCCGTCTCGTCGCAAACAGGCATCGACCCGAACTGCCGGACGCGAATCTAACGTCGCTCATAAAAAACACTAACCGACCTCGTTAGGTCGAACTACGATTGCTCTGATTTCCTCTTTCTCTTCCGATTGAGGTTACGTAGGCACAAGATGGCGATGTCTTGGCGAGCAACCTCCCCCCTTTAGTTCGTGTCCGAACTACGTTGACTCTGAATTTCCCATTGTATGAGGGAATACGTAGGCCAAGGACTCCGTGGATGTCTTATAGAGTCACTTCTTTTTCTTTTCTTCTTCATTTCTCCATTCTTTCCGTTCTCGTTCCTTCTCTGGTCCAGTAGCAGTGGAGCTTCAGACGAAGACATCATTTGATTGAGACAGCAAGCATGGATCCCGTCGAGTACGATGGATGCGTGGGGTGCTAACACCTTCCCTTCGTGTAACCGACTCCCTTACCCATTTCTCTTGGTCGCGCGACCATGTCTTTCCCCTTCCCTCCGGTTTACGCAGTGTTTCCTTTCCCTCTCTTGGGATAAATACACATTGCTGACGACTCTGTTTACCGCGCGACTTTCGCGTTTGTACCATGGATGCAAATCCTCGGGAGCGACACCTTCCTGGCACTGGCGGTATAAGGACCGGAGGTTCCTGCAAATATTCTTTTATTTTTTCAAACGCCTTTTGACAATTTTCGTTCCACCTGACCGCCTGATCTTTTCTTAGCAACTTGAATATCGGTTCACACGTGGCTGTAAAATGAGAGATGAATCTAGCAATGTAGTTCAACCTCCCTAAGAAACCACGAACCTCTTTTTCTATTCTTGGCTCAGGCATTTCTTGAATGGCTTTTACTTTAGCAGGGTCAACCTCGATACCTTTTTCACTGACAATAAACCCAAGTAGCTTTCCAGATCTCACCCCGAAGGTGCAGTTGTTCGGATTCAACCTTAGTCTGAACTTTCTCAACCTTTCAAATAATTTCTAAAGATTAACCAGATGTTCTTCTTCCGTCTGTGACTTCGCAATCATGTCATCAACATAGACCTCGATCTCTTTGTGAATCATATCATGAAAGAGAGTCACCATCGCCCGCTGATATGTTGCCCCAGCATTTTTCAATCCAAAGGGCACCACTTTGTAACAGAATGTTCCCCACGGTGTTATGAACGTTGTTTTCTCCATGTCCTCTGGGGCCATCTTGATTTGGTTATACCCAGAGAAGCCATCCATGAAGGAAAACACAGAATACTGAGCGGTGTTGTCCACTAACACATCAATGTGAGGAAGCGGGAAGTCGTCTTTTGGGCTTGCTCTATTCAGATCTCTGTAATCAACGCACATCCTGACCTTTCCATCCTTCTTAGGTACAGGTACAATATTAGCAACCCATGGAGGATAATTCGTTACAGCAAGAAACCCAGCATCTAACTGTTTCTGAACCTCTTCTTTAATCTTGACAGACATTTCCGTTTTCGTCCTTCCCAGCTTCTGCTCAACTGGAGCACATCCTTCTTTGAGCGGCAGCCGGTGTACCACGATGTCAGTGCCGAGCCCAGGCATGTCTTGGTAAGACCAGGCGAAGATATCCACATACTCTCGGAGCATTTCAATCAATCTTCCCTTGACAGTGTCTTCCAAAGCAGCCCCAATCCGTACCTTTTTCTTTGCGTCCTCGGTTCCCAAGTTAACAACCTCGATTTCCTCCTGATAAGGCAGAATGACCTTTTCCTCCTGTTTTAATAGCCTGGCTAATTCCTCTAGTAAGGCACAATCTTCATCAGTCCCCTCTTCAGCCTGATATATGGGATTATCGAAGTCATATCGAGCCATAGCCGAATCATGATGGGTGGAATCTGAACAAGAAAACCTGCATGATTGATGATATATGTTTATTATGGATGCATTAAACAAAAACACAATGCCATTTTGCTGTGGTTTTAATGCAAAAATAAAAAAATAAAAACCAGGGATCAAAACATTTGAATGCGAAAACGTCCTTTATTAATGATAAAGAAAAAGCATACAAAAACATTCAAGCCCTACAAACAAGAATCGCTACGTCTTGGGCAGAACTTAGGATTAACATAGATGACAAATAGGAACAATTACTCTGGTCCGGTCAATTGAATGACTCTTTCTGATGACCAGTTGCGAAGACTTTGACCTGGGATACAGGGGCGGATCCAACTATCCATATCACAATCACTATCCCCATCCTCCTCAATAGCATTGATTCTGTCAAAGAACACACCGGCACTGGTGAAACGAACTAGACCCACTACAAGAAAATTGGCAAATTGCGACGGTTCGTTTTGGCAGATTACGACGGTTAGAACCATTGCAATTTGCAAGTTACGACGGTTTTAGAACTGTCGCAGAAACGTGCGTCGCGAGGCCATATTGCGACGGTTGTGAAAACTGTCGTGCAAAACGTCATTATTTTCACGACGGATAGTTAACTAACGTAATCTCGAATTTGTGACGGTTTTCAACCGTCTTAACTTGCTTATTGATTTTTGTTTTAGTTGCTGATCGTGACGGTTACAACTATCGTAATTTTCCGTTGGATACATGTTTATATCGTTGATTGCGACGGTTATAACTATCGTAAATTTCCAAATGTTTTTTGTTTTTATTGTTGATTACAACGGTTACAACTATCGTAACTTTCCGTTTGATTCATGTTTATATCATTGCTTGTGACGGTTTTAAGGGCGGTTTCAAAAATCCGCCATAGAAACCGCTGTAATATATATATATATAAGGACGATTTTCAAAGAACCGTCGTAACCTAATTGTCGTAAAATGACATTTTTCTTGTAGTGACCATAGAAATTGGGAGGCTCTTCAGGACGCTAGGTGGCTTATATCCCAGTCCATGAGTATTCCGCTTTTCCTGGACATCAATAATCTGACCCCACTTTTGTGAACCGCCAGCTTCAACCACGGCCCGAGCATCTTTGAAGGAAGACATAGAAATCTCTGGATGATGTACCACTATAGGCTGAACCACTTCAGATTGGCTACCTTCCTTGAGAGGCTTCTCAGTTATCTTCACTGCTTCGAAACCCTGACATAGAGTTTCATGTATTTCGCCATCTACCTCCACATACTTGAAAGTAGATAGCTGGCTTATCATGATATCCTCTTCTCCACAAACCGTCACCACATGCCCGTCTACCATGTACTTTAAATTCTGATGCAATGTAGACGTCACAGCCCCAGCACTGTGAATCCATGGACGACCCATCAGACAACTGTAGGCAGGTTGGATGTCCATGATATAGAAGGTAGCATCAAAAACCTCTGGCCCAACCTTAATTGGTAGTACAATCTCTCTGAAAACAGATCTCTTCGAGCCGTCGAAAGCGCACACCACCAAATCACTTGGTGTGCATATCAACCCTCGGGTGTCCAGCTTCATCAAGGCTTTCTTAGGCAGAACATTCAAAGAGGATCCAGTATCCACAAGCACATGAGACATCAATGATCCACGGAACTCAACAGAAATATGCAAGGCAATATTATAGTTTCTCCCAGCTGGAGTCAAGTTAACATCAGTAAAACCCAAACCATTGCATGCATTAACATGGGCCACCACCCCCTCCAACTGATTAACTGATATCTCCTGAGGTACGTAAGCGGCATTCAGTACTTTCAGCAATGTGTTTCGGTGTGCCTCGGAACACACTAACAGGGACAAGATAGAAATCTTGGACAGAGTCTGATGCAATTGATCAACAATTTTATAATCACTTTTCCGAATCAGTCTCATAAACTCTTCTACATTCTCGGAGAAAGAATTATCAATCGGCCCTGCCGTGGAGTCATTCACTACTGGCGCTTGCACATAACTATCTACAACCTGCTTTCCTTTGTCTTGTTTAGAACTACCAGTTTGATCATTAGAAGGGATAAAGACCCTACCACTTCTCGTGATAGCCCCTGCCTCAATATTGTTTTCAACACAAGAGTTCACTACAGAAGTTCCCACCAGTTCTTGTTTCTGTTCATTAACGAACACTTCGGCTCCATAGTTCCAAGGAATGGCCTTGGTGCTCTCATATGGTACGGGTCCGGGAGCTCTAATAATAACCGGTGTTGGTCTTACCTGCCCTGAAATAGTGATTGTTTTGAAAGTGATAGTAATGGTAGCAACCTCATTTTTCCTGCTAACAACTTCTTTCTGTTGGCCACATCGGTCAAACTGCAATCGACCTTCATCTATCAACTTTTGAATTCCTGATTTCAACAAACCACACCCATTCACTTGCGACATACACTCTGAGAAATTCTCATCACATCCGGGGGACACCCCACCCCTCAATAACCTCTCCTTTACCACCATCAAAGGAGTCCTTAATTCAGTAACATCCGTAACCAAATTCAAAGATTCATTCTCCTCTAACACAACATTAACCCTCGGCCCACCGTGGTTCGGTATTGGGTTTTGGATGACATTTGGCCCATCATTTGAAAAGTTAATGGCCTTTGAATCCACCAAGTCTTGGACTACGTGCTTAAAAGCTTTGCAGTTCTCAATATAGTGTCCGGGTGCCCCAGAATGAAAGTCACTATGGGCGTTAGGAATATAACCCGGAGGTGGATTATCGGTGGGAGGAGCTAGAGTCCTTTTCTGGATTAACTGCAACTGTAGCAAATGCTAAAACAACTGTGAATATGGTAGAGGTGGAGTATCAAAATGTCGGTTTTGTTTAGGCCTTGGCTTATATTGGCGCGGAGCCTGATTTTGCTGCTGCTGAGGTGGAAGCGCTGCAAGAATTGTCACTGAAGCTACCTGTTGGTTATAACTCTGATGCTGCTTTCCTTTACCTCGGTAAGACGACATAGAATTTATTTCCTTCTTCTTCTTGTAATTCGCATAGGGTTTCTTCCCTTGACCAGAAGACGACCTATCACCACCTGCTACCTTCCCCGCTTTGATTCCACACTCTAACATCTCCCCAACCATGATCAAATCAGCAAACTTACCTGATGCGCAGGTAACAGTTTCTCATAATAACTTCCCGGCGAAGTATCCATAAACAAATTCAACATTTCCTTCTCCAACATGGGTGGTTGTACCCTTGCCGCTAGTTCACGCCATCTCTGCGCATATTCCTTAAAGCTTTCGTTATTCTTTTGAGACATATTCTGTAACTGGGTCCTGTTGGGAGCCATATCAGTATTATATTTGTAGTGCTTGATAAAGGCCTCGACCAACTCTCTCCAATTACGTACATGGCATCTCTCCAATTGCATATACCATTCCAAGGATGCCCCAGACAGGCTGTCCTGGAAAAAATGCATCAGCAATTTCTCATCTTTAGAGTACGCAGCCATCTTCCTCGCATACGCCCTGACATACATCTTAGGACATGTGGTACCATTGTATTTCTCAAAAGTGGGTACCTGAAATTTGTGCGGAATTACAACTCCGGGAACCAGCCCCAAATCCTTCAAATCCATTCCTACAAAATTCTAATTCACCACTCCCCTTAGTTCTTCTTCAATCAATCTGAACCTTTGATCATTGTTTGCCTGAGGACCAGCATCCCCGCCTGGCATAGAGAAAATGTCATCTTGTTGGTCTTCGAAACGACGACCATGAACAGTACAAACACTTCCTCCTCCCACAACAGAAGGAATCACAAGCTGCTCTCCTCCACCCAGAGGGATCACAACACCAGGAATGGGGATCTCTACGCCCACAGGACCTCCCTGAGCACCGTTACCAACAACGCCATTATGGACTCCTCCATGAAGAACCCCGTCTTCATCCACTCTTGCCACTAAGGGTTGGACCAGAGTCCTGAATTGCTCTTGCCCTTGGGTAACACCTTGCATCAGCTCCATGAATTGGTCTATACGGGCCTGCATGGCGGTCATCTCTGCTTGCATCTTCTCCATAATTCTCCTCTGATTTGATCTAGTAGAATACCGGTGATGGCTGGTTATCAATCCTGCCTGCAACCAAATAAAGGTTAGAAAAACCCGGGACGAGCACCTGTTATGCAAAAAATGATTATGATTATGCAAATGCAAATGAACATGTTTGAATATTTGCAGGGCGATCCACCCCTTGATTCCAGTTTAAAGACAAGATATGATGAAACTCCTGCTCAATAAATCAGAGAAACTCACTGTCAGAGATTACAACCCAAGATAACATAATAAGTCTGAAACAAAAGAAGTAAAGATCCCAGCCAACAATTTTGGTGGTGACCCAAAATACAAAGAAAAACAAACTACAGAGTATCATCAATGCGTGAGTTCTCTTCAACTATCATGGTTTTGCACCCTTTGAGAACCACTGCCCAAGCTAGAGCCTTCACCCCTAGGCCTCTTTACTTCAGCTCGCATCTTCAGCTCTTCTATGGTTGCTATGGCCTCATTCAGTCGCTCCTCAACTGCGTGTCTCTGGAATTTCCCTGATAAGATCTCCTAATCTTTCTTCCTGAGCTTCATCTTCAAACTCTCGATCTGATCCAGGAACTTGTCTTCTTTCTGTTTGTTGGCAGTTATTGCAGTATCTCGGTAAGCGTTGAACTTGTGAATTTTTGACCAAGCTTTGGATAGGTCTTCCTTCTTGGATTTGAGAATCTTGCTAACACCTTTTAGAGCTTGCCCTACCTTTTGTCTGGCTGTGACCTCTTCAGCTAGCTCTTTTTCTTTCTTAGCGAGAAGCTCTGTCTTCAATTTGGCGACATGAACAGCTTCACCTCGCTCATGTTTCAACTGGTAAATTTCTTTGTGTAGCTCGTCGTTCTCCTCTCGCAGCTTCTCTTTCTTAACCCACGGTTTATTATACTTCTCTATCTTCATCGTGGTTGGTGGCTCAATCAACAAAGGGTACAAAGGCAGATCTATTGGGAAAGGAAGAAGCTCATCTTCTGCCCTTTTCCGGACCCACTCCACATACGGAGAGAAAGCTTGATTGTTGCACTTCCCAAAGAAAGTATTTCCTCTGTTAAAAACTTGTTTCCAAGTGTTCACGACTTTCCTTACCATCTCTTGGTCTGCAGTACCATTGAAAAACAAGGATTCTCTAATATCTTGTTCCTCAGGGGGAGTCTTCAATGCATACCCAAATTGTCTGATAGCAAGGGAAGGGTTATAATTAATTCCGCCTTTCCTCCCTATTAAGGGCACATTTGGGAATCCTCAGCAGCTGAAAATGAGCTCAATCCCTAGCAAACTGTGATTAAACCAAACGATGTTGTCGGCAGTCAATCCCATCAACCTTTTAGACCACTTCATAGAATCCCTTGCATCAACTAAAGCCCCAGCTTTAGGGAGATGACTAAAAAACCATGTAGATAGGAGCGGCGCGCAGCAACTTACAGTCCTTCCTCGTCTCTTTTCGTTCTTGTAGTGGACTGAATGATACACGTCACCAAGAAGGGTAGGCACAGGGTTTCTCAAGATGAAAATCCGAATTCCATGCATGTCAATAAACTCTGGGATGTTGGGGAATAGGACAATCCCATAAATGCAAAGAGCTAAAATAGCATTGAAAGCAGACTAATTTCTCTCCTTAGCACATGAGCTGGCTTGGTCAAACAGAAACTTCAAAGGGAGGCCTTTAAACCCTTGCTTGTCAATAACATTGTTACTCAGAATGGATTCCCCAACATGAATAGCAGCCGCCATCTCTTCCAGTTCTGGCTGTTCCTCAGAGAAGAAAGGTATCCTCGGCTCGACAAAGATTCCCAAAATAAATGAGAACTCCTCTAAGGTCGGAGCCAATACATAATCCGGAAAAGTGAAACAACGCAAAGGAGGGTCATAGAATTGGAGGAGCGTGTGAATGGCATCGTGCTCTTCTTGTGAAATATTTCGGACAACCTTCAATATCTTCCCATATTCCTCCTTAAACTTGGCGCGGATCTCAGAATCAGCCATACTAATCAACTTGTGAATCAACTTCAGAGTCGGATCTGGGAACGTGTATGCTACATTCTTCTTCCTCTGAGCTTCCATGACGAGAACACCTCAACAACCGGAATCAAGGGTAAGATGCAAGTCCTGAAAAATGTCAAACATGTTAGAATGCAAGAAATGATGCAAATGCAAACATGGGATCAAGGTATCACTGCTCTGGACATGTGTTGTGCTGATAACTGAACAAGGACCACAACCCAGAAAACCAGAATTCCAGAACATCGGACCACTGAGATAACCAAAAAGTCAGGTAAATAACTATACACTGACGAGAAATCCAAAAAACCGGGTAGGTTGAAAGTTTTAGTTACCTGCAGACCTGCAAACACCCATCCTCTCTCATATGTGGGTTCTAGAAAATGGGATCCTCAGTCTCGGATTCTCGATTTGAGAAGCAATAGTACATTCATCCCTCGGTGTACAATACTATCGCCAAACAAAGAGGTCGTCCACTGATTCCCCAAAAAATAAGGTCATCCTATGCAAGTTCCCAGCATTGGGTCCTCGGATCGACAAGTGTAATGGGTTTGCCATTTCTGGTCTGCCATTATCACATGTCGGGAGGAGAGGCGTTGCTGAGTCCTCGGAAGAAACGGTGGCCAGAGTCGACAGCTCTCTAGATCAACATTCTGAAATGCGCAAGACATGCACGTCAGAATATCTCCCAAGATAGCCTCGTCCAGATGTGAATTTCGTGAACACCAAACGCACCAAGATGACGCGTAGGTCCCACTACTTTCCACTCTAGTCCTAAGTGTATGCTCAAGCCTGTGTATTGGGCTTATCTCTCAAAGAATCCCAACCTGCCAAACAGAAAACCAGCACAGCACAGCACAATCCAGCATAATAATGAAATGCAATGCAATAAATGCACTAAATGTAAAATAGTAATACAGTAATACAGTAATACAGTAATATACAACAAAATAAAGCACCATAATAAACACCCAATGAAACAAAAACAGACAAGCGCTAGGATTGACTCGCAAAAGGGGATGGACCAGCAAGAGGTCAACCTGTCCCCAGCAGAGTCGCCAGTTGTCGCTCCCGAGGATTTGCATCCATGGTACAAACGCGAAAGTGGCGCGAAAATAGAGTCGCCAGCAATGTGTATTTATCCCAAGAGAGGAAAAGCAAACACTGCGTAAATCTGAGGGAAGGAAAAAGACATGGTCTCACGACCAAGAGAAACGGGTAAGGGAGTCGGTTACGCGAAGGGAAGGTGTTAGCACCCCACACGTCCATCGTACTCGATGGGATCCACGCTTGCTGTCTGTATCAAAGGGTGTCGTCATCTGGAGCTCCACTGCTACTGGAAAGGAGAAGAAACAGGAACGGAAAAGAATGAAGAAACGAAGAAGAAAAGAAAAAGAAGTGACTCGATAGGACATCGCTCGTCCTATGCCTACGTATTCCCTCGTGCAATGGGAAAGTCAGAGTCAACGTAGTTCGGACACGAACTAAGGGGGAAGGTTGCTCGCCAAGACATCGTCGTCTTGATACTACGTATCCTCAATCGGACTAGAGAGAGGAAATCAGAGTAGCCGTAGTTCGACCTAACGAGGTCGGTCAGTGTTTTTTATGAGCGACATCAGATTTGCGTCCAGCAGTTAGGGTCGATGGCTGTTTGCGACGAGACAGAAGTAACGTGCCCTTTTCTGAAAATGATTTGAGATTAACGATCCCGAAGGATGAAAAAGGTTTGAGTTTGTTTTTGTGTTTTTTAGACAGAAGTGGATTGAAGTTAGTTCGTAACTTGCATTGCACCGAAATCTATGATATAGGAACGAATGCTTAGCAAATCGTTCCAAAATGGAACGTCCACTAAACACCCTAGAAAAATGAGAGGAAACCCCTTATTCCTAACTTCCCACATGCAAGGCTCATGCGCAATACACGTTAATTTTATTAAGTATTTTAGAAGTGTTATGAGATGAGAAGAGAAGACTCAAAGGAAAAGAAAACACTACGGGGAATTCTATCCTAATGTTGTCATGCAAAGGTGGCCCTATAGTTGAGTTTGAAAGGGGAAACATCTACTTAAGTTAGCATGCAAAGGGAAGCCTAATGCTAATCCTAGTCCAAGCTTAATTGAAAATTAAGTTGGAATAGGTAGCTCTAAGGGAGTGAATCCAAAACTTAAACAAGTCTTGAGATTCAAGGGAAGGAAAGAGTGAAAGAGATGAAGAAGGAAAGAAGAAAATGAGTAAAAACAGCAGCTACAACAGCGCATCTGCAATAACACAATAGTAAAAAGCAGCACACAAGCAAGACAGCTTTCCACAGCTCACAATTCAGCACAAAGATAGGTGTAAAATGTCAACCAGCAACACATATAACAGCATACATTCATATAGACGGCAGTAGAAACAGGGAAGCATGTGATTCGCTTGAATACAACTCAAACATGGCAAAGCAAACATGCATCAAGCATTACATTTCACAATTAATCATGATCACAATCACGTCACACACCATGGTACACAATACTTGAATTCATCATGAAAGAATGCACATCATTTGATAATGGACAAGTCAAAACAAACATGCATCTCATGAAGTTAAGTGCAAGCAATCATGTTCAAACAAACAACTCCAGCAACATCAACAATAAGTCACAATCAACATGCTCAAGAAGTGTGTGTTATATGTTCATTGCATCGGGAACGCAACATCGCAAACATGATAATAAACGATAAAAATCCAAAAGTCGCGTGTCGGAAAATTATGCACATACAATGGTGTGAGGTGCAACAGCATTAAAACAGTCATTAGATGAGTATCATATCAATCCATGAAGATTAAAAATGAAACGGGATCGAAACATGCTCAAAAATGCACAAAAAAACACTCTCCAGCAGTGTTAATCGATTAACCAATTACAGTGCAATTGTGTTAATCGATTAACAGCTCTGAATACGCATATTTTGCACTGGTTAATCGATTAAACTAATTACACTGCAATTGGTTAATCGATTAACACTGTAAAATCAGCACAAAATCATTTTGAAAAATCACTTCCAGCAGCAAAAGCACTTATCCAATCATCTCCAATGATCATGTAATCAACAATGCACGAAAATTAAGTTCAGAAACAACATTCAAACATCATTTAAATTCAATAATCATCAACATCCACAATCAAGATCAACCAAATGAATCAAAACACATCAAAATTCATGGATCTTGTAGCGAGTGATTTTTGGATGTGGTTGCGAAGCACGATCGCTCTGGCACTACAGCTCGATTCATTTTTTATCCTATTAAAGCTGATGAAGGAAGGGAAATAGATGTCTCCAACTAACCCTGCTTGCATACTGAGATTAAACAGCCGAAACTATTGGTTTACAGATGCTACAAAGATTCGGGGTTTCTCCTAGTTTATTTTGTTGACGAGGGGTGCTTTAGGCTATCAGTTGAGATGTTAGGACGGATATATATATATATATATATATATATATATATATATATATGAAAGTATGGGATTTTGGGTTTTTGTTTAGTGTGCTCGCTAAGATTTTTCTTTCAATCTTATGGCTACGTATTCCCGTTTACAGAAACAGGGAAATCAGAGCGTTCGTAGTTCCTCCTATTCTATGGGAGGAAATGGTTGTTTTGGTGTCTTGTTCAAAGCCCAAGACGTGAAGCGAAAGGTGGTTTGTATCTTGTTCAAAGCCCAAGATGTGAAGCGAAAAGTGTTGACCTTAGAGAGAATTTGTCATCTCTAAAGAGGGGTCTGTCTGTTATGACTGTTTATAAAGGAGAATTACTTTAACCGGGATTTGTGAATCCGGCAATGCCATAATTTCCTTTATAGGGGATTTTAACCTGAAGGAGAAGACTTTAGCTCAGTGTAGAGTAATGACATCTTTCCTTAGGAATTTCTCATACTAAAAGAGGGACATTGGCATGGATGTAGATGATCCAGAGGCTTGCCGCTTACAGCAGTTAGATGGAGGGGAAGGAGTTGTTGATGTTTGTGTACTGTGAACGAGGCACAACTTTGATGCTAAAAGGTTGATTGGATCAACCAGTGGTTTTCTTATACAAAGCCTAAGAGAATGCCATTATGTGTCTCGTACAAAGCCCGAGAGAGAGGCTAAAAGGTTTTGACTCAACGAGGGAATCTTTTGGTATCTCATATAAAGCCCGAGATGGAGCCTAATTGACTCAACAAGAGAGTTTTTTGTATCTCGTACGAAGCCCGAGTTGGAGGCGAAAGGGTGATTGACTCAACGAGGGAGTCTCTTATGTGTCTCGTACAAAGCCCGAGAGAGAGGCTAAACTTTGTTTGACTCCGCTGGGGAGGATCATTGTACAAAGCCCAAGAGGAGGCTATGGTGACTGTTTCAGTTGAGTGACAGGTCCAGTATACTGATTTTGAAAGAGAAAATCAGTTCTTATATGAGCAACACTGTACTCAAGGATTTGATTCAAGGATCCGGGTTATTCATGTTCTTTAAGGAATTGGGAAATTCGAAGGGTATTGAGACTGTCCGAGTCTACGAGTTTTCTTCCTATTTAACGAAGGGGTCACTTGAGAATGTCTTTGAGACTCAAGGAGATTAGACTGTCCGTGTCTAGAGTTTCATCTTTTGTACCATGCTTTGAGAAACAGTAGTAGACTCTTTGAAAGGACTGTTCTATGCAGATGACTAATTTCTGTTCCTATACCTCTAGGAGGTCGTCGGGACAATTTGTACGAAGCCCAATAGGAGGCTGGAAACTTTTAAGAAGCCGACGGGTCCTTGTACTAAGCCCAAGAGGAGGCTATCATTCCCGGAGGAAGAGGTCATTATACGAAGCCTAAGAGGAGGCTGTGAATACTTCTAAGAAGTCGTAGGGTCCTTGTACTAAGCCCAAGAGGAGGCTGGGTTGCTTTTAGGAAGCCTGTGGGTCCTTGTACGATGCCCAAGAGGAGGCCGATGCTTTTAAGAAGCCCGTGGGTCCCCAAACCCCGAGAAATTCAAGGCAAGCTATTCACAAGGAATAGATCAAGTCAGGAAAGTTCAAGAATTTGGAAGAAACTCAAAGATGCCATTCACGGAGAATACATTCATCTCTGGGGGTAGAGTCTCTTGACAATTCCTAATGAGGACAGCCGAAGAGAAGACTGTATCTGGTGATCCTATTGGGGATCTAGTTGTCTATTTCTACGAATTAATGAAATGGCATCACCTAGTTCTAGACGTAGTTGCCGGGGAAACTCTAAATATCTATACTATTATTACATAGTTGATATGAGTTTATGAAAGAAGACTTACAGCGAAACAGCCCCACAATACAGTTATATGTATATGAAAGCGTATAAACACTTACTCGGTTGTGGAGCTTCCATGCTGTTTGGTTAGTTATTCAACAAAGAAAGATTAAGAACAAAAGTATATTCAAAATCAAAGGAGAAAGTGCTTTGAAAAAGAAAGATTTGGGGCTTACAGCTCAAGGAGAGACCCAGGGTTTTATCAGTGAGCGCACTGTTTGAATTCGTACAGAGGGACTTATACAAGTGACTGTGGCCCAAAAATTGTTTTCTGTACAAAGGGATGGGTCTTACACTCTCTCAAGAGGCCCAAAACGTTTAAATAAAAAGATTGGGGCTTATGACACGAGGGTAGGCCCAGTTGACTTTTTGTTTAAAAATGGCGATCGCGCCGAGATTTTCTTTTAACGCGAAGGGACTTATACAATAAGTGAGGCCCAAATGATTTTGGTTAAAAGGGGGTTGGGTCTTACACTCATTTAGAGGCCCAAAAAGTTTTAAATGGGTCTTATAGCTCGAGGAGAGGCCCAAAAGGTTTTTTTTTTCAAAAGGCGACGATCGCGCCGTTTGTTTTTGACGGTATCGGGACTTATACAATACACTGAGGCCCAAAATGATTTGAAAAAAAAGGATTGGGTCTTACACTCTATTAGAGGCCCATGAGTGTTTGACAGTGATTTGTTTGAGTGAAAATCAAAGAAACCCTAATTTTATTCTTTAAAAGTAAATATTTAAAGAAAATCAATGAAAAATACCAAATAGGTTTGAATAAACCACTTGTGATTTTTGTTTAAGGTTTGAAAATGAGGTATAAATCACAAGAGATATTAAAACTCATTTGGTCTTGATTTTTCAAGATGAATATTCATTTTAAAATGTTTAAAAACAAATAAAAGTGAATTTATTCACAAAAATACTAATTATATTAAATAAATAATATAAATTCAATTTTTTTGTGGAATAAAATATTTCAACATTTTTGTGATTTTTTGCAAAAAGAACCAATCAAAAATAATTAAAATTGAAAGAGTTATTAATTTTCCAATTAATTAATAAACCATGAAAATATTGGAAAAAATGGCAAAATGTGAAAAAACACAAAAGGGCATGGGTGGGGTTTGAACCCAAGACCTCAAGGTTACAAGGCGCGCGCCTTACCACTGGGGTGGTGATACATCCATTGTTTGAAACAAAACAACAAATATACAAGGCATGACTTGATTTTAGGCCTGGCCCAAGGCAAGTTTTGGCAAGTTTTGGCTCAGAAACGTGAAGGTCATAACTTTCTCAATTCTTAATGGTTTGAGACAAAATTTATATGCATCTGGACCATAATTTCATAAGGAATCCAATGCTGGTGGTAGTTTTTTAAGATCACACTCCCTCCTCAAAACCCGGTAGTGGTTTTGAAAATGACCTATAAATGCATTTTCTATGCTACAACTTGGTACAAGCATGGATTACATGGTGAATTAGCTCAAACACAACATATACAACATGTATGAGATGTTTATGATCAATGGACTTCAAAGCATTGCATGTTTGAAAGATTCCAAGTTGTGAGGCTTACCTCTTTTTTTGAGATTTTGGAGCTTTTGTGCAATCTATCAAACCTCTTGTTCCAAAAATGATTTGATGCTTTAGACACACTTAAATGATCCCTTAGAAGCTTTTAGGATGATTGGAATTGACTAGTACCTGCAAAAACACAAACAGTCCCTTTCTTGCAAAAGGGGTTAAAAGTGACCAAAATAGCAACTCTCTCAAATGGTGTTCCAGATGAGGGGAACCATTTGGGACAGTTCAAGAATGATATTTGGAGTGTGTTTGAGGTTTTATCTAGTTTGGAAAGTGACTGAATCAAGACATTGCTTGAAAAATGCAAACAAAGCCTATTTTGAGGTTTTGAGATGTAACTTTGTGATTTTGTGATTACAGGTCACTTGTGATAGTTTGCACAACTTACATATGATATATATGAGGTGTGTGTGTGATTGATTGTGATGGAAAAGCTCTTAAGCTCAAAAACTCAAAGTTGCCTTGCTAAAGAAGGCATTTTTGCCAAGAGAAAGAGGTTTTGAGGAAAGCATATGTTTGATGGCTTTGGTGTACTCAAACTGATCACAAATGAGCTCTATCTATAGTAGAGCAAGTTTGTTTTGGGATCCACAGTGAATGGCAACTGCAGCAGGTGTTTGTTCAATGTTCGCCAATGGAAATCCAAGTCTCCTCTAGCCATTGACTAGAGGTTAGGGCACAGGGCTGTGGTTCCCTTGGTCTTGGATAAGTCTTGACTGAATTCATTTGCAAATGGCTCAGTCCATGCCACCTTGATGCTTCCATTGAATGCTCCAATCCAAAATTGGAGTCTTGTCCCTATTTTGGCCATTCTAGGTTCAACATGCTATTTCTTGTTCCAAAGACTTTGGAGGCTTGGCTCAGTGATTGTCCCCTTTAGATTCAATCCTCAGAGGTGTCCAAGTGGATAGTAGCATTTGGATTTGGATGATTTTGGCAAATCGAGCAAAAATGCAAATTCTGCCTTGCCTTGGCATATTTCAGCAAGGCAACTTTCCAATGTCATATCTCATGACTCAAATTGAATTTGGTAATGTTCTTGGCCATTTTGGAAGGCCCTTACATGATACAACAACTGTTTGAACATATTTGGTTTTGATCTCTTTTGAATCCAAGTGAAAAATCCCCCTACATTTGGCAAAAAGTAGGGTAAAATCTGACTTAGTGAAATTTTCACTAAGAGTTGGAACAAAGTGACTTTCTTGATTTTGATCACGCCATAACTCAAAATCCATGAGGAGTTGGAATTAGGTCTTGTTGAAGTTTTTGTAGAGGGCAATGAGATCTACAAATCAAGCCTTGGATGGGAGAAAATGGCTTTGTGGTTTAGGAGTTATGACCCTCCAAAGTTGGTACCCTAGCCACTTTATTTTTAACTTAGAAAATTTTCTAAGTTTTTTATGGTTACCCCTTTTACAAGTTATCCAACTTTTCTTGATTTTTCTTGATGAATGATGATTCAAATCATACATTAACATCATTTTAGGGTTAAAAATCCATTTTTGTGAAAAATCTCAAAAAGTCAAAGTTGACTTTTGTGCACAGTTGACTTTTTATCAGATGAATTTCAAACTGTGCAATTCTTCAGGAAATCATGTCCTTGACCTAAATCAAACTTGATGGACATGTTCCATGGGTGTCATAGGGTATATTGATTCATGTCATAGGGCTTGGGAGCATGTCCTGGTCAAAAGTCAAAGTTATAGTTGACTTTTTCCTTAAAACTCCAACTGTGGTGCAGATGAAATTGAAACTTGTTGCTCAAACTTCTTGGATTAATCCATTGTTGGAAATGGACTAAAATACAGTTCATTAGAGACCCTCAAACCCTCTCTTGAGGTCTTGGCTCATGATTTTCCCTAAAAGTCAACTTAGGGGTGAATTAGGTCAAGAAACCCTAATTCCTGATTTTTTATTAATGCATCCCCTGAGGCAAAATTGACTTGATAATTGGGTCCATGAGGTTCCATGGAGTATATTAGGTTACGTTTTGGATCATTGGCTTGTGCCCAGATGAAAATTTTCCATCTGGAGGCCCGGGTCGACCAAAACCCTAATTTGGTGACACTGTCGATCATGAGACTTAATCCACCTAGAAGGGAGCAGCCTTGTGCTTGATCCTTGAAGTGGGAGCCCTTTTAATCCATTGTGGATATTTTAGAGGTTAGCCAAGTTGAAGATCATCTCATTCCTTGATTGATCCTTTGTCTAAGAACTCTGAGAGGGCTTGAAACCCTAATTCTTGATTGCAGTGAATGCTCACCCATCTTTGGGGAGACTGATGAAGTATGATGGCCCATCCATATTGTGATGATGATTTTCACAATGATGGGAAATCTTAGTGGTCAAAATTTGAGGTATGAAAGATGCCCCTATTTAATCTTCTTGGACACGAAGGTGTGAATGACGAAGGTATTCGGGCATTCAGGGTGCAAGAGGATTAAATATCGGAATACCCAAAATTTTGATGGTGGTTATGAATGGTAGCTTACGCATTCATCTTCTTTAGCTAAGCAATGATGCTTAGAAAAGGTAAACTTCCCCTCGATCCTGGTCTTCAGCCAAGGAACTGGTCTCAGTTTCTAAAATAAACTTCCCCTCGATCCTGGTTTCCTACCAAGGAACTGGTCTTAGTTTCTGATGTAAACTTCCCCTCGATCCTGGTTTCCTACCGAGGAACTGGTCTTAGTTTCTTTCGTCAATAAACTTTACTGACAAGGGACGCTATTCGTAGCGGCTTTCCTTCAAACTTCTCGCCGAATTTTCCTGAGGAGATGCCATTTGAGTGGAAAAAGTTTCGATGTCAGACTTGCTGGGGAACCCAGTCGTCTGAGTTGTAGAGGTGTACAAACTTCTCTGTTGGAGATGCCATTTGAGAGATTGTATTCGCTTGGGGTCTTTACATCATACTTTTCTCGGAGATCTTCTCGGAGAAATGCCATATGATGTGATCCAATTTTGAGGTGTCGATGACCTTTTTATCAGTGGGTTTTTCGGAGAAAAACTGCCGTACTGCCGAATCTCCGATTTAGGAGGCTTTCTCTCGGGATTTTCTTTAATCCGGGAAAACAAGGATATCATCTTCAATGGCGAAGAGTGATGTTAATTGAGGGCTCTCTGGTCTTTCAGAGGTTCAAGTTACCAAAGTGGTCGAGGACCCAACTTCAATCCAGAAATAAAATTGGAGGAGAGAGAATGTTCAGACGTAACACTTCCTGACGAGGAAAGGGTTGACAACTCGATTGAAAGGACTTTTATCACTAGGGGACAAGACCGACTAGAGTGATAGTGATGCAATATAAAATGTGAATGTAAATCAATAATGCATGATGCATGTATGTTTATGCTGACAAAACTGACGCGACATACAAACTGACAGGTGAACACGACTGGATACTCGGCCATCGCGGGGCGAAGAAGTACCGTTGGTTCAGAATATCAATTCCACCTTGCTTAGGAGAGATAGTCCCTGTTGGGAGCTAAGTTGGTCGGGCTTAGGAGATGAGAACTCGACCGAGGCGTGTCAGACGAAACAAGGTCTCTGACACAGTTGATCCCTTCATTCAGGCGTACTGGGTTAGAAAGAGTACTTTGATTCTGCACTTTGAGGTTCGAATACTTCTGGAGAAGCAACCGATGTTCTTCCGATGTTTAACAGTCAAAAGAAATTGCCATCTCTATTTTAAAAAAGCAGAAAAAATTTTATCAAGTAAATTCATTTTTTGTTTTATTTCAAGAATCGTTAATCATGTTAACAATGTCGTTCTGTAAAGCTAAAACAAAGAAGAATTACAAACAAAAGCACAAGGGCTCAAATTTTATTGATAAGATGGAGATCAGCCAAACGCGTGATTCCAAAGGGTATATACAAAGTTTGAAAATGGTAATTTACATGGAAAAGGGCTACGTTGAAACATAACGACCACTATCCTTCTACCAACTTTGAATTTGGGACATCCTGAGCTTCTGTCGAAGATGACCCTGACTGGAGTTTTCCTCCGATGGATGATGTAACTGCTGCTGCTGAGGGACTTACCTCTGTTGAACATAGTTACTTGCCATTATCCCTAATTTTTGCCTGGATTGTACTGTGACGTTTCCAATCCACCGGGATGATTTTTTCCATGTCTCTAACTTTTGCCTGGACCGCCCTTTCGGGTTTCCAATCCATCGAGAAGTTTTTTTTTTTAGTTTAGGCGAAGTATTTCTTGACTACATCAACATTCGTGGGGTAGGAAAATTCCTCTCCGTCCATGGTCGCAAGTCTCAAGGCGCCGCCTGAGAAAGCTTTCGTGACCACATAGGGGCCATCATAATTCGAAGTCCATTTACCTCGCGAATCAGTGAGAAATGATTCTATCTTTTTTAGCACGAGGTCTCCTTTTCTGAAGACACGAGGTCGGACCTTTTTTTCGAACGCCTTCTTCATTCTCTGTTGATACAACTGACCATGGCATAGTGTCGTTATTCTCTTTTCTTCGATCAGATTCAGTTCGTCGTGTCGGCTTTGACACCATTCAGCTTCGGTGAGCTTAGCTTCCATCAATACTCGGATTGGCAGGATCTCTACTTCTATGGGGAGCACTGCTTCCATGCCATACACTAGAGAGAAAGGGGTTGCCCCTGTTGAAGTGTGGACAGATGTGCGATAACCATGAAGAGCAAAGGGTAGCATCTCGTGCCAATCTTTGTAGGTTACAACCATCTTTTGAACGATCTTCTTGATGTTCTTGTTAGCCGCTTCTACCGCTCCGTTCATCTTGGGTCGGTAGGGAGATGAGTTATGGTGTTCGATCTTAAACTCTGCACACAACTCTTTCATCATCTTATTGTTCAAGTTAGATCCATTATCAGTAATGATCTCGCTTGGAACACCATAACGGCAGATGATATTGTTTTTGATAAATCGGACCACCACTTGTCGGGTTACATTGGGGAATGACGCTGCTTCGACCCCGTTAGTGAAGTAATCAATAGCCACCAGGATGAACCGATGTTCGTTTGAAGCCTTGGGCTCAATCATGCCAATCATGTCGATTCCCCATATGGAAAATGGCCATGGGGAAGAGAGAACTTTGAGATGTGATGGCGGTACATGAATTTTGTCGGAGTATATCTGACACTTGTGACACCTCCTCATGTACTTGTAGCAGTCGAATTCCATTGTCAACCAATAGTACCCTGCTCTTAGAATTTTTCTCGCCATTGTGTGTCCGTTGGCATGAGTTCCAAAGGATCCTTCATGAATTTCTTTCATAAGCATGTCTGCTTTTGGTCTGTCTACGCATCGGAGCAAGACCATGTCAACATTTCTCTTATAGAGAGTGTCACCGCTCAGGAAGAAGTTTCCAGCCAATCTCTAGAGGGTTTTTCTGTCTTTTCTGAGTGCCCCAGATGGGTACTCTTGTCTCTGAAGGAAGCATTTGATATCGTGATACCAAGGTTTGTCGTCTATGACTGCTTCAATCATGAAGATGTAAGCAGGCCGTTCAAGGCGCATTATGTCGATCTTAGGTAGGTCTTTCCATTGACCTACACTAATCATGGAAGAGAGAGTGGCTAATGCATCAGCCATGTGATTCTCCTCACGAGGGATGTGATGAAACTCAACTCTGTTGAAGAAGGGTAACAACCTTCTTGCATAGTCTTTGTAAGGAATCAATCCTGATTGGTATGTGTTCCAATCTCCTTTTATTTGATTGATAACCAAGGCTGAATCGCCGTATACGTCCAAGTTTTGATCCTTAAATCAATTGCTTCTTCGAGACCCATAATACAAGCTTCGTATTCGGTCTCATTGTTCGTACATTTGAACGTAAGTCTGGCAGTGAAAGGAATGTGGGTACCCTGAGGGGTAATAATGATTGCCCCAATTCCGTTTCCATAATGATTAACTGCTCCGTCAAAGTTAAGTTCCCATTGGGAACCTGGTTCTGGCCCTTCACTGGGTAGCGGTTCATCGCAGTCTTTAATCTTTAGATACATGACATCTTCATCTGGGAAGTCAAACCCGATTGATTCTTGATCGTCAATCGGTTGATGAGCCAAATGATCGACTAAAATACTTCCTTTAATGGCTTTTTGAGCGTGGTACTCTATGTCATATTCTGATAATAACATCTGCCAACGGGCAATTCTTCCCGTGAGAGCAGGTTTTTCGAAGACGTACTTGATTGGATCCATTTCGGAGATTAACCAAGTAGTATGACGAATCATGTATTGGCAAAGACGTTTGGCTGCCCAAGCCAAAGCGCAACAAGTTTTCTTAAGCATCATGTACCGAGTCTCGCAGTCGGTGAATTTCTTGTTCAAATACTAAATGGCAGACTCTTTCCTTTTGGTTTCGTCTTGTTGGCCAAGTACACATCCCATTGAGTCCTCTAGGACTGTGAGGTAAATGATCAGTGGTCTTCCTTCCACTGGAGGTGATAGAATCGGAGGATTCAATAGATATTCCTTGATATTGTCGAAGGCGGTTTGGCAATCTTCTGACCAAACGCTATCCTGGTTCTTTTTGAGTAATTTGAAAATCGGCGCACAGGTCGCGGTCATAAGGAATATGAATCTGGAGATGTAGTTCAAACGTCCCAGGAATCCCCTGACTTGTTTTTCAGTTTTCGGAGAAGGCATTTCTTGAATGGCCTTGACCTTGTCAGGATCAACCTCAATTCCTTTCTGGCTGACGACGAACCCTAGTAGTTTCCCTGAACGGACATCGAAGGTGCACTTGTTGGGATTTAAGCGGAGCTTGAATTTTCTCAGACGTTCGAACAATTTTGACAGATGTTCAACTTGCTCACTCTCTGTTTTAGATTTTGCAATCATATCATCGACATATACCTCAATTTCTTTGTGTATCATGTCATGAAAAAGAGTAGCCATGGCCCTTTGATAGGTTGCCCCGGCGTTCTTCAAACCGAACGGCATTACCTTGTAACAAAAGGTACCCCATGGGGTAATGAACGAAGTTTTCTCCATGTCTTTCGGCGCCATTTTGATCTGGTTATAGCCCGAGAATCCATCCATGAAGGAGAAAATTTTGAACTTTGTTGTGCTGTCTACCAACATGTCAATGTATGGTAAAGGAAAGTCGTCCTTTGGACTAGCCTTATTCAGATCCCTGTAATCAACACACATTCTGACCTTTCCGTCCTTTTTGGGAACAGGTACGATGTTGGATAACCATTGAGGATATTCAGATGTAGCAAGGAATCCTGCGTCAATCTGTTTTTGTACCTCCTCTTTGATTTTGATGGCCATGTCCGGGTGAGTGCGTCTCAACCTTTGCTTTACTGGCGGACATTCCAATCTTAATGGTAAGTGATGTTCCACGATGCTGGTATCCAACCCTGGCATATCCTGATAGGACCAAGCGAATACATCGGGGAATTCTTTGAGAAGCTTTATCAAACTCTCTTTGGCAGTTGGACTGAGCAGTGCCCCAATCCTGATTTCTTTTCTCTCTTTTTCCGAACCTAAGTTTACCGTTTCCAACGGCTCTTTGTGAGGTTCAATGGACCTTTCCTCTTGTCTGAGTAGTCGGGAGATCTCTTCTGGAATTTTGTTGTCAACTTCTTCTTCAGCCTCGAATACCGGGAACTCAAAGTTGGGAGAAGGCATCGAATCATATGTTTCAACGGGGTTTAAAACAAGCAATCTGCATTATGTGATGATTCGTGTTTAGAAGAGATAGAGAAAATGCAAGTGTGTGCAGTGTTTTATTTTACTGCTTGTTTTTATTTGAATTGTTTTTTAGGATTACCATTTTCTGAAAAAGCAAAAAGAGAAAACAGCAATTAATGCGGAAATTACAGAACGACGTTATTTTATTAATGAACAAGTCAATTCTTGAAACTACATCCCTATAAAACAGAACTCTGTCGCTTTGGGCTAAGCGAAGAGGGATAATTTACAGAAAGCGAGCCCAATCAAAACATTCGTTTCACCTGGGCAGGGTGAAAGGCTAAAGATGGCAATTACTTTGACTTATGAACGATCTTCGGAACCTCGACGGCAACCCATTGGTGGCAAACTCCTCGGTGAATCACAAAGTCTGGCACCTTCCTTGATTTGTCTTCAGAAATGACGCTGATTTTTGGTGGAGCAGGATCATTGGAGTCTGTCTCCCAGGCAAAATTATCATAGGAGAATTCCTCAGTTGTATTTTGCATAGCATTTGTGCTCTCAGCTGTATCTCCCCATCCAGTTGGCTGGATGTCTTCGAGCCTGATACGAGAGCTTTTGGGAGAAGTGTACTTGACCATAAAGTCGTATTTCCCACTCAGTTGTCCCAAGGTGTCCCAAACTTCTTTGGAATTGGAGGAGTCATCTCTCTCAATGACGTTGACCTCGGGAAAAGCATAGTTGACGAATTCAAGTCCTGCAAACGTTGAAAATTCATCTTCATGTTGAGTAGTTTCTGGATGAAATGAGTGTTGATCCCATGACATGGTGGGGACACAAGTATTCTGTTCAAAAACGGTCAGCTGATTTTCATTGTTCGGCTGACTCTCTTGCCCCAAGTTTCCTGGGTAAGGCTGCCACAATGGCAGACCATCCATTGGGCCATAGTAATTGTGGTCAAAGTTGTCTTTCATCAGAATGTCTTCCTCTAATGAATTTGGCGGAGCACGACATCCTTCCGGATCACAATCTCCATATATCATTTCGACGTCTAACCTTGGTATAAATCTCGGACTCTGTGCGGGATAGCAAAATGGCATAGGCACCTCTTCCTGAGACATATAACCGTCCTCGTTCAGATAGGACTTCCATTCTTCATCTGTGCCAGAGGGATCTTCCTCATTGATAGCATGTACTGCTTGAGACACTGGGTGAAGAAAACCTCCACTGTGGAAGAAGTTTTGAAGGGGATGAAGACTTTCATCGTTGGCAGCTGTCTGGGTACAGGTTGCAGAAAAACCAAGACCCTTCTTTGTTGTATTGCCAGTAGGAATGACAAGTTGTCCCTATCCTGTTGTATCGGTACTCTCGACCGCTTTAATAGCATCATTGTATGAGGAAATTGAGGTTCCTCCTTTGAACTGATTGTTCTTGCTTACCGACAGTGCTTGGAACTGAGTTCCAATAACCTCCTCGGGTTCTATGCTAGTAGATGATGACAAGTTGCTCATGAGCAAGGCCTGTTCTCTACAGACTGTGACAAGTTGATCGTTCTTGACGAACTTTAGCTTTTGGTGGAGGGTCGAAGTGACCGCTCCAGCCTGATGTATCCAAGGTCTTCCTAATAAACAACTGTACGTTGCCCGGATGTCCATGACCTGGAAAGTGACTTGGAAAGTGTGAGGACCAATAGTTATGGGAAGATCAACTTCGCCGATAACTATTTTTCTAGATCCGTCGAACGCTTTGACGACGACCTCGCTGATTCTCATCGGAGGGCCTTTGAATGATAATTGCATCAAAGGGGACTTCGGCATAACACTCAGGGCTGACCCTGTTGTAATACCCCAAAATTTGCTCTCCCCTTTTGTCATCATAGCATGGCATTATCATTTATCATATCATATCCACCTCATTAACATTACATTGCATTTAACATAGAAAAATGAAGCATGGCATCCTTCTTACCATCAGGGCATGTGATTAGGTGGAAGGTGGACAATCAAGGAATCATTCAAAGCACAAAAAGGTCAATCAAGTTGCCTTAAGGCAAGCCAAGAGGCCTTTCATGTCTCATACTATCTCAATTGATCATCCACAACCTCAAGGATAAGAGATACAATGGGAGATTGAAGCACTACATCTTTCATTATGCAAGAGGTTCAAAAATTGAAGGAAAACCCTCAAGTGAGATAGCTCATTGATCCAAAATCATCCTCAAATGGTATATCTCATCATCCTTTAAGAGGATACACAACATACTCTGAGGAATTTGGATTTGGAAGATGTGCAATTTCCTCCTAACCAGAGAGGGTCAAAATTAGGGTTTCTAATAAAATCAGGATATCTCTGATTTTTTGGACAAAGCTTGTTGTCATGGTATTCCATATGTCCCTAAGTGTATGTATGTGGAAAATTGCACCTCAATTGGTTTTAGAAGTGGTTCAATTGGAAGAAAGATCAAGAATCAGAGAAATTGGGGCAAAGTCAAATAATCAGAGGAAAAAGTCAACTCTTGACTTTTTGAGCCCAAAATCATGAAATTCATGTTGCATATGTCCAATGTACAAAATTTGGTCAAGAAACTCCAAAGGAATCATGAAAAAATCAAGATGTGGAAAGTTGCCATTTTTGGATGAAGAAGGGTTACTAAAAATAGCAAGTTTTGGCCATTTTGCATCAGAATTTGAACCAAGGCCATTTAAATTTGGAGCACCAAATGAAAAATCCACTCTGCCTCAATGAAAGATCTTGTTTTAAGCTTCAAATCCATGTGTAGAACATCTCCATTGGATAAAAATTGAGTGAGATATGATTGATCAAAGTTGGAGGAAAGTAGGTTCAAAACTAGGTCATGATCAAGATTTTCAGGGCACGCGCGCAGTCATTTTAACAAACATGTGGTGGGCCAAATGTCCACTCATTTTTCTCATGGTTAAAGGCCTCAAATGAAAAACTTTTCAACATCAAAGTTGTTCCTTGTAGTGTCCTCTTCAATGTTGATGTTGTGAAAATTTTGATTTAACCAAGTTATGAGATAGTTTGGAGGGTTCAAAGTCATGTTGTTTGTGCTGAAATTTTGTGTGCCCAATTGCCTTGCCAGCCAACCTTTTGCCACGCCCACCAACCAGTTGTGAACCATTGTGTTCATAGCTATTTTTAGACATGTTTGAGACCTCATTTCACTTCAATTTTCAAACCAATATTGTTCCCCAATGTACCCTCTTTCAAATGAACCCATGAACTCCCTAAGGCAGTCATTGAGTAGAGAGAAAAACCTCCATAAACCACCATATGTTGACACTGATACATTGATGACATGCTGCATGATTTGGTTCAGTCACACCACAAACACCTCCTCACTTTTGTTTCCTCTTTCAACCAAGCACAAGTTACTTACATAATGCACACTGTCACGTGCCATACATGAGAATAGAAGGAACAAACTTGCTTAGCAAGTTTCTGATGCACAGATTGGCAGCTTCACTCTCCTTTTCTCCCTTCCACCATAACTGTCATGAGCTTGACCTCACCATAACTCAGCCTCTATAACTCGCCCCTAACTAACTTGACTCAGTTAGTTAGGGTGCACTCACTTTAACTCATCCAACTCAGTTAACTCCACTCATTAAACCATGGTTAGTTCATACTATAAATAGAAAACTCACACTCAAATTTCATTCCCAGCCACATTCTCTCAAAAACACTTCAAATTCTTTCCACATTCTCTGATTTTTCTCCCTCTCTGTACACGAATTTCATCATCATCTCCTACATTTCATCTCCATCTTCATCTTGATTCTACTTTGGAGATTAAGAACAAGAGTGCATAGGTTCAGTTAAAGAAGTTCAGGATCAAGAGAGTTGAAATTCTGGTTGATTCTTTGCACGAATTCAAGCTCTCAAGCCTTTATTTGGCCAAGTGAAGCTCAAGGAAGAAGCATCTCCTTCTGGTATTCTGGTGCATTCCAAGTTTCATCATCATTCAGGTTTGAACTCTTGAAATTACCTTGCACGATCTCTGTCTATTTTTACTTGTTTTTTTTGTGTTTTAAGCTTGCTAGAAGCTCTGCTCAAACCGGCTAGTTGATAGGCCTCCTAAAGGCTTAGTTGCAAAACCTAGGGCTTACTTTAATCTTCTCTGTTCTCTCTGCGTATGTGTGGTATGTGAAAAATAAGGCTGAATCCTTGATCTCCATAATTTCCTCTTCATTTTGGTATGCGGATTGTGTGTTTTGGTGAGAGGCGAAAATTACAGGCGGTGGCTGTTGGCCGGAGAAGGTGACCGGAAGTCATCTCCGGCCGGTACCTTTGAATGCTAGGGTTTTCTCACGTTTTAATCGGGTCCGTTCATTTTGCGCGATCGTGTGGCTTGAGTGGTGACAGCACATTAAAAGGCATGTGCTTGTCACATGTGTATTTTCTGAATCCACTTAAACAGCGTGTGGCATGGTACACGATAGGGAGTGTGGACATTCATATGTGCGCGTTGATGTTGTTTACTTTGACTGGATGTTGACTGTGACTTGATCCAATGGCTTGTGTGGTTTTGACTATTGTTGACTGAAGAGCATGGTAGTTATTGTGGATTGCGCGTGTAATGGACTTAGTCAGATTGATATCCACACCTCCCATGTTTTCAAGCCCAATTAAATTGAACTATGGATTTGCTATGGTTGCACCCCCATTCATATGTCCATTTCATTTTATTTTCTTCATTTTGCTCACGTTTGCTTTTTAATTTTTAAAATTACAAAATAGCATCATAAAATTCTACAAAAATTCATGTGTATTCTTAAAACATTTAGGAAATTTTTCATGATTTTATTTTCTGATTTTATGACCATTTTGCCCCTGTTCCATTATTTCTTTTGAATTTCCATTTGCATGCATACTTAATGTGACATATGATTTTGTGCATTTTTGTTCTTGATCATAAAAAATGATTTTGATGCCTTTCTTTTTGCATTGTGGTCACAATATGTTGAGGTATGTTTGAGATTTATGAGATGATTTTTAAGTCTTTTTTGGATGACTTTTGATGTGTTGCTTTGAGCATGAATACATGAAACTTCCATGAGACTTTGACCTAATTGTTGAGTGACTTTGGTTCTGATTCATTGCTTGTGAACTTGATATGTTAATGGCATGTGTTTAAGGTGTTTTATTGGGGAAAGTCATAATTTTTGAAGCATGTTTGCTATTTGTTTGAAGCATGAAGTTTAACTTGTTCATTTTGTGAATGCATGCCTCATGTTTGGTTTGCTTGATCATGAAGGCACTTGTGCCATGAGTTGTGGTTTTGTTTGAGGATGTATAGCATGTTAATTGACTTCTGATTGTGACATTTGGGTTTCATCTTTGCATGTTTGATGTTTATCTTGCACCTTAAGTCACTTGTTTCACAAGTATGAACCACATTCACATCACTTCACCTTTTCTTCTTTGCTTCTTGTTGGATTGAGATTTTGTTTGCATGATTTGGTATGCTCATTTAGGATAACATTAGGTTGTGTAAATATGAGTTACATTCTGACTTGGAAGCATGTATAGCATTCAATCTCATTTTACTTTGTTTGTCAACTTGTTTGAATTTGATTTGTTCATTATATTTTCTTACTTTACTTGTAAGTGATTGTGCTAACCATGTAGGGGCTTCGGTAAGTTTCAATTGAGTGTGGATAAGGAATCCACATTCAACTTCTATCCTTTCTCTTTTACAATTCCATTTTGTGTTTTGTTAAGCACTTATGTGCTTTCTTTTAACAACTCATTACTTTCCCTTTTTGAATTACAATTCATCTTCTACTTTGGAAGTGAATTGTTTAATTCTTTCTTTCTTTAGACTTTAGGTTGAAACCTCACAAACCTTTAGGATCACTCTCTTTAATCTTCAATTAGGATTGAGTCTTAGTCCATATAGGTTTTACCTTTTCTCCTCCCTTGAGTCTCTCTTCTCATCTCAAAGAAAATTCAAAACATATAATAAAGGTAGGCACTTATTGCATTTAGGCCTTTCATATAAAGAAAAGATTATAAGGGGTCTTCTCTTGTAATCTTAGAATGTGTAGCATATAGCCCATCTTGGGTCGATGTGTTAAACATTTGATCTTGTATGAGGGACCTAAATGCAATATTTGTTGAAGGTGCAAATGATAAAAAACACTTCTTCATTTCTTAATCAACAAAAACACTTAATAAACACAAGTATGCTAGTGTGTTTGAACCTTGACAATTGGAACTAAGTGTGGGGGTCTTCTTCACTCTTAGTATGCTTTCTTACCCATTCCATCTTGGAATGTGAGAATGTACACATTCCAATGACTAAGATCCAGATACACTGACGTATGCAAACAAATCCAAAACACTTTCCTTCTAAAAGACAAAAACAAACAATAACGTCTTTCCTTCGGGAATTCTTTTCTCACCTCATTCACTCTCAACGTACGAACGTGCTCCTACTCGTCCTCTTGCAAGATGGTAACGCACTCGGACCAGCGAGCCTGCAACACCTGAGCTAGAACGTAAGCCGTTCTCTAAAAAACACAATCCATCCCTAGTGAGGGGAACTACGTCGCTCTGATTCTCATGCTCCCGATGAGATACGTAGGCAGTGGGGTAGGGCCCATGCGAGCACTTCTTTTATTTTCCCTACATTTGTTTCCCGTTCCTTTTCTTTTCTTTCTCCTTTCTTTCTTTCAGTTCCTCTTCCAGTGTTCTTTTCTATCACCCTTTGATCGAGACAAGCAAGCGTGGATCCCATCGGGTACGATGGACGCGAGGGGGTGCTAATACCTTCCTCTCGCGTAACCGACTCCCGAACCCATTTCTTTTGGTCGCAAGACCATGCTCTATCCTTTCCTTCAGGTTTATGCGGTGTTTCCTTTCCCTCTCTTGGGATAAATACACATTGCTGGCGACTCTGTTCGGTGCCACTTTCGCGTTTGTACTAGGATGAAAATCCCGGGAGCGACAGCTGGCGACTCTGCTGGGGAAAGGCATTTTGACCTATTGCTGGTTCATCCCTAAGCGAGTCAATCCTAGCGCTTGTCTGTTTTTCTTTCATTGGGTGTTTACTGTTGTGCTATATTTACCATTTTATTGTATGGTTATTTACTGCTTTACGGTACATTACTGTATTTACTGCTTCTTAGCATTACATATCATATTATTGCTGTTGTGTTGGACTGTGCTATTTTCTGTTTGGCGGGATGGGATTTCTGAGAGATAAGCCCATTACACAGGCTTGAGTATACACTTAGAATTAGAGTGGAGAGTAGTGGGACCTACGTGCCGTTTGGAGTGCGTTGGGTGTTCACGAAATTCACAGCTAGACGAGGCTATCTTGGGACACGTCGTGGCATACGCATCTTGCGTATTCCAGGATGTAGATCTAGAGAGCTGTCGACTCTAGTGACCGATCATGAGGACCTTAGTGGAAATATCCCTCTTTAGTGGTGACAATGGCAGACCACATTCTGTGGCAAACCCATTCGCACCCGAGGGCCCACTTTGGAACTTGCATAGGATGACCTTTATTTTCTAAGGGGAGTCAGTGGACGACCTCTTTGATTGGCATAGCATTGTATCCTACGGGCTGAATGTGCTATTGCTTCTCAAACCTCCGAAGCTGACAAGCCTTATTTTCTAAGAACCACATGTGAGTATGGGCGGAATGTTTACAGGTTTGCAGGAAACCCAGCCTCCTACCTACCTTATTTGTGATTCTATGATGATTTCAGACATTGTATCCTATGACAGTGATTTAAGTGTTCATCTCAGATATTGCCAGACTCAGTACAGAGACACAGTGCACACAGTTCAATACAGACACCGACACTTGATTACCTGATCACATGCCCTTTTGCATTGCATTATCATATCATAACAGTTATGTTTGTCATTTTCAGGTGCATAATACATTTCTGATTCCAATCCATGGGTTCAACAGAGATCGTCGCCGAGAGAAAGAACAATGTGTCTTACAAGTTTCCAGATCCTGTCTTGGATTCATTGCTCAAAGTTATAGATATGGCTGGTCCGGGTATTCTTGATAGGTTTCAGAAGAGCTACGGGAATTTGGTTGGGATGGTCCGTACAATCACCAAGTATGAACATGATGCTTTGCACACTCTGCTGCAGTTCTACGAGCCTTCGTTGAGGTGCTTTCTTTTTTCAGATTACATTTTGATGCCAACACTGGAAGAATTCTCATTTATTTTGGGAATTCCGATCACACCGGCAATACCATTCTTCTCTGGTAGTTCTCCCAGCGTAAAAGAAATTGCTGCTGCTTTACAAATGGATCAGGCAGTGATAAAGAGTGGTGTGAGCAGTAAAAATGGAGTTAGCGGATTTCATTTAGAATTTCTGTCTGGACAGGCCCAAGAGGCTGCAAGTGCTAAAAATTGGACGGTTTACAATTCCATTCTGGCTCTCTGCATATATGGCCTAGTTTTCTTTCCCAATCAGCAAGACTTTGTGGATATGCAAGCAACGAGAGTTTTTGTCCTTAAAAATCCAGTCCCTACTTTGTTAGGAGATTTTTATCATTCCGTGCACTATAAGAATGAGAAAAGGAGGGGAGGATCTGTTAGTTGTTGTACTCCACTGTTGAGTCATTGGTTTTTCAAACATCTGCCTCAGACAGGTGCCTTTGTGGAAACCAAAGATGTGGCGAAATGGTCTAAACGATTGATGAGTTTAACTGCTGATAACATTGTATGGTTTGACCACCGGTTATTGAGAATAGAGCTGGTCACAAGATGCGGAAATTTTCCAAATGTGCCTTTGATTGGCAGAAAAGGAGGGATCAATTATAATCCAGTTTTGGCCATCCGACAGTTTGGGTATGCTTCCAGGGATCCTCCTACAGAGCAAGATGTGGAAGAATCTTTATTCTTTACAGGAACTAAAGATGTGAAGGTGGTAGAAGTAGTGAATGCTTGGAAAGATAAGCACAAAATTGGAAAAGCAGTTTTTGGAAAAGGAGATTGTAGATCTTACCCTGAATATGACAGGTGGATTGAGACGAAAGTAAAGGAATTGCTTTTACCCTTTTCAAGGGGACCTCTTTTATGCTCAGCACAGCCAGAACAACCCACTATGGTGGCTATTGAAGAATGTGAGAAGTGGAAGAAAATGGTCAGAGAGTTGCAGATAGAGAATTCTGGAATGAGCAGATGTCTTCAGAAAGCTCTAGCTGACAACAAAGAGTTGGAAAAGAGAGCCTTGAAAGCGGAAAAAACCTTGGCTGACAAAGAGGAAGATTTTGATGACAGAGCTCGGTACTTTCGGAAACTTACTTTGGGAGCAGATGACACTAGTCAGGCTCACAAGATTACAAAACAGGCTTTAGCCCGAAGCAAGGATTCATTAGCTCAACTTCGTCAAGCTTGGGATGAAGTCAGAATTGAAAATGCCGAGTTAAAGGATCAGTCGAAGACTAAAGACGAGGAGCTTAAAAAGGCACATGAGCAGAGGAGAAAGTATCGGGAAAGTCTCGATAAAAGTCAAGAGCAGTTAGAAGAAGCTAGAGGTGAGCTGAGGAATACCAAGAAAGAGCTTGAAGAAGTCATGATAGAAAGGGAGATACTCAAGACGCAAGCCGGCATAAAGAGGCATAAAGGAGTGTGTGATGACGAAGCTCTGATGCTGCATATGGGTTCTTTAACTGAAGCTCTTGAGAAAAGGGATGTCTTGATCAAAGAGATGATTGAAAAGCCGAATCACCAGCGTACCCGTATACTTTTTGAGGAAATCAAGTATTCAAGTGATAAGCTGAAGGGTGTGGAATTGTCAGATTAATGTGCTTTTCCCTGTATTTTGTTGTTAATGGATACCATCAGGCTTGTTGATGGATCCATTTTTTCCTTGTATTGCATTTGCGGTTGAACCTTTCTTAAATGTACTTGAATATTTTATTGAATGAGTACGAGCAGTTTTATTCAGGATTATTTCTTATCAGATAGCTGCACACAAGCACATGACCACAATACGTCTCTTTATATCACGATTTCTGGTCTTCAGATTTCTGTGGTTGGATTGGAATCAGGGTATAAAGCACCTCGGAAATGACAAACATGGCATTGCATATCATTTTGCATTTTTGTTACTTGCTTTTCAGGCACTCGTTGCAGGGACTCTAACCTTTATTTGGTTTCAGGCAGTATAGCGGAGAGTCATATTCACCGATATTCGACGCGAAGGAATCAAGTAAGAATCATGGATCAAGTGCAAAGTGATTTGGCGGAAATGAGGGCGCGTATGGACCAGTTCATGACCCTCATGACTGGCATGGCGCAAAATCAGGAGAGACTGAGGCTTCTGGTAGAGCGTCCCGACAATGGGCCCGAAGGTGATCATCATGACAATTCACAGGGACATGGCATTCCTCCCCCCGGCGGTAACCCTCCTCCTGGTGGTAACAATCGGGGTAATGGAAATGGTAGGCATGCTGGTGTTACTCTTGAGGATACTCTGGAAGACCAATTTACTCTGCTGGATGCTGATGTGGGTAATCAAGGGGATCGAAGGTATGATGAGTTAGCAGAGAAGATCAGGGCCATAGAATGCAAGAACTCTATGGGTATTGATGTTACCAGCTTGGGGCTGGTCTCAGGAGTCAGAATTCCCCCTAAATTCAAGCCTCCCACTTTCGATAAGTATCACGGCAATGCGTGTCCCCAAACGCATCTTCAAGCTTACTTTGGGAAGATTTCAGCCCATACGGATGACGAGAAGCTATGGATGCACTATTTTCAGGACAGTCTGGCTGGGGCGTCCTTGACCTGGTACATGAAGTTGAATAGAGCTGCTGTGAAGAATTGGAAAGATCTGGCAGAAGCGTTCCTGAAGCAATACCAGTATAATATTGACATGGCGCCCAACCGCACTCAATTGCAGGGATTGTCCCAGAATGCCAAGGAGAGTTTCAAAGAATATGCACAGAGGTGGAGGGAAATGGCTGCCCAGGTTCAACCTCCCTTGTCAGACAGAGAAATGGCAGATATGTTCATGGGCACCTTGCAAGGGGCCTATCTGGATAGATTAGCTGCTTGTCCGTCGACTGGATTTGCTGATATTGTGATTGCGGGAGAAAGAATAGAAAGTCTGTTAAAGCTTGGAAAGATCCAGGATGTGAATGGGGCTGGCTCTTCGGGGACGAAGAAACCGTTTGCTAGTAACCAGAAAAGAAGAGAAGGTGATACGAATGCTGTGTTTAGAGGACGAGGCAGAGGGCGTTCTCGAGCTTATTATCAGGTAGATGCTGTGACAATCCCCACACCGTCCGTTCAGAAACAACAACCCCAACAACAAGTTCAACAGCAACAACCCTTTTTCCAGCAAAGGTCTAGACAGAGGGATCGTAAGATGGATCCTCTCCCTATGACTTATGCCGCGCTGTTGCCCCGGCTACTCGAGTTAAAGTTGGTAGAACTCCGTACTATGAAAGCTCCGGTTGCTGGAAACCTGCCACCTAACTTCGATGCTAATGCTCGTTGTGAGTTCCACTCAGGTGCTCAGGGGCACTCCATTGAAAAATGCTGGGCTTTCCATCATAAAGTACAAGATTTGATTGATGCTAAAGCCATCAATTTCTCTCCCGCTCCGAATATTACTCAGCATCCCATGCCTGATCATAGTGCAGCAAATGTGTACGCTGTTGAAGATGGGAGGAGATTGAATTTGGTGTTAGACGTTCATCAAGTGAAAACTTCTTTGTTGGTTGTAAAAGATCGTTTATTGAAGGGACTGGTGTTCCCGGGCTGTAATCAAGAGTGCTCTGAGTGTATGAATCAGGAGAACGGCTGTGATAAGTTGAAGATGGGTTTACAGAATCTGATCGATGAAGGATGTCTACAGTTCGATAGAGTCGTGAAAGACACTGATGAGATATCAACCGTGACCATCTATTACACTCCCGCTGAGATTCAAATGCCGGTCAATGCAGTTCCCGTGGCGAGTGTTGCGCCAGAAAGGCCCAGTCCTGTCACTATCACGGTGCCAGGACCAATTCCGTTCACGTCTACGAAAGCTATCCCATGGCACTATGGGGCAGATGTATATTACGAAGGTAAAAAACAGGAAGTTGAGTCATCAGTCAGCCCAAATGTTGATAACGTAGGGGGTGTAGGGGGTTTTACAAGGAGTGGAAGGTTGTTCGCTCCCCAAACCTTGAGAAGTGATAAGGAGGTAGAAGCTGCAGCAAAGGATAAGGGTAAACAGGTGGTTGAAAGTGCGCCTACACCTGAAGCAGAGACAAAGATTACTTTTGATAAGGAAATGGAAGAATTTATGAAGATAATCAAGAAAAGCGATTATAAGATTGTGGACCAACTGAATCAGACCCCTTCAAAGATTTCAATCCTGTCACTATTGATGTGCTCTGATGCGCACCGACAGGCGTTGTTGAAAGTGTTGAAGAGTGCATACGTGCCACAAGAAATTACTGTTAATCAGCTCGAGGGCGTAATCTCCAATGTCAATGTTAGCCATGGCTTGGGATTTACAAGCAGAGATTTGACTGTTGAAGGAAGAAACCATAATAAGGCTTTGCATATCACGATGGAGTGTAAGGGCGCAGTGTTACCTCATGTACTGGTAGACACTGGTTCATCACTCAATGTCTTGCCCAAGAAGGCATTAATGAAGCTGGAAGTTGACGGTTTGATCTTAAGGCCTAGTGAATTGGTGGTTAGAGCATTCGATGGAACTAGACGATCTGTGTTTGGTGAGGTGGAATTGCCCGTACAAATTGGGCCACAGGTATTCAAATCCACGTTCCATGTAATGGACATACAACCTGCATATAGCTGCCTATTGGGACGCCCTTGGATTCACGGAGCCGGGGCTGTTACTTCTACTCTACATCAAAAGCTGAAGTATGAGTTTGAAGGGCAGGTTGTGACAGTGTGTGGGGAAGAAGACATCTTTGTGAGTCACTTGTCTACGTTCAAGTACATTGAAATGGATGGGGAAATTCATGAGATGCTGTGCCAATCATTTGAAGCAGTCAACATTGACGATGCACTTGAGTCTTCTTCTGTACCAGTTGGGGCTGGTACCTCCATTTCATCTTACAAACAAGCTGTCGAAGTCGTCAGGGCAGGCAACGCCCAAGGTTGGGGCAGGTTGATAGAGACCCCAATGAAGGAAGACAAATTTGGTATTGGTTATCATCCCTCTACAACTTCAGATGCGGGGAGCAGGGGACCCATCACTTTCAATAGTGGGGGAATTATCTACACGGACCAGTCTTGTGCAGCCACAGAGGATAGTGTTGACAGTGATTGTGACCTGGACAATTGGGTACGCCCTCATGTTCCGGGACAACAAGTGCAGAACTGGTTCGTTGAAGAAGTCATCCGGGTTACTCTTCAGACAGAGTAATTTTTCTTTGTTTTTTCTAACCATAATGCATGACAAAATCTTGCGCTCTGCCCAAGGCGTATAGATTCATTTGTAGGGCCACCATGGTTGCATTTGCAATGTTTAATCATTAATAAAGGACGTTTTGCAATCAAATTTTGTTCTCTGTCTTTCAGTTTTTATTTTTGCACAAAAAAATAAAATGGCAATGTTTCATTTTCTTTTGATTTGCTTAAAAATAAATTCTAAAATAAGGCATGAACCCGTTCATGCAGACTTGATCCTCCGGATACCACTGATAACGATTTTGATATGGCTATGTATGACTTTGACAATCCGATTTATCAAGCCGAAGAAGGGGATGAGAAAGATTGTGAACTCCCTGAAGAACTGGCCAGATTGTTGAAACAAGAGGAAAGGGTCATCCAGCCTCATCAGGAGACTGTAGACATCATCAATATTGGTACCAAGGACGCCAAGAAAGAGATCAGGATTGGTGCCAGCTTGCAAGCAGATGTGAAGCAAACTTTGACGGAAATGTTGCGCGAGTATGTTGACATCTTCGCCTGGTCGTATCAAGACATGCCGGGATTGGATACAGATATTGTTGTGCACAGGCTGCCATTAAGAGAAGAATGTCCGCCAGTCAAGCAGAAACTTCGTCGGACTCACCCCGACATGGCTTTAAAGATTAAGGAGGAAGTCCAGAAGCAGTGGGATGCTGGTTTTCTTGCTGTGACAAAGTATCCGCCATGGGTAGCCAACATCGTGCCAGTACCGAAGAAAGATGGAAAAGTGAGAATGTGTGTGGATTATCGAGATCTTAATAAAGCTAGCCCGAAAGATGATTTTCCACTACCTCATATTGATGTGCTGGTCGATAATACAGCTCAATTTTCAGTGTTCTCATTTATGGACGGGTTCTCCGGGTACAACCAGATCAAGATGGCACCTGAAGACATGGAGAAGACCACGTTCATTACTCCGTGGGGTACTTATTGTTATAAAGTAATGCCTTTTGGGTCGAAAAACGCAGGGGCAACGTACCAGCGGGCGATGGTGACATTGTTTCATGACTTGATTCATAAGGAGATCGAATGTTATGTAGATGATATGATTGCCAAGTCGAGAACAGAAGAGGAACATCTGGTTAACCTGAAAAAGCTGTTTGAAAGGTTGAGAAAGTTCCGTCTGAGATTAAATCCAAACAAGTGCACGTTTGGGGTGCGTTCTGGAAAGTTACTGGGTTTCATTGTGAGCGAAAGAGGAATCGAGGTTGATCCTGCCAAGGTGAAAGCAATACAAGAAATGCCTGAACCGAGAACAGAAAAAGAGGTTCGTGGTTTCTTGGGCAGATTGAACTACATTGCGAGGTTCATATCTCACCTAACAGCCACGTGTGAACCAATATTTAAATTGTTAAGGAAAGATCAAACGGTCAGGTGGAATGACGATTGCCAATTGGCATTCGATAAGATAAAAGAATACTTGCAGGAACCTCCGATTCTAATGCCTCCAGTTGAAGGGAGACCGCTGATAATGTATCTGACAGTGCTTGAAGGTTCCATGGGTTGTGTTCTCGGTCAACATGACGAGACAGGTAGGAAGGAGCATGCTATTTACTACCTGAGCAAAAAGTTCAATGATTGTGAGTCCCGATACTCAATGCTTGAAAAGACATGCTGTGCGCTTGCATGGGCCGCTAAGCGATTGAGGCAATATATGGTTAGGCACACGACCTTGTTGATTTCAAAAATGGATCCTATCAAGTATATTTTCGAGAAACCAGCATTGATAGGCAGAGTTGCACGGTGGCAAATGGTCTTGACAGAGTATGACATTCAGTACACTTCACAAAAGGCCATCAAAGGAAGTATCTTGTCCGATTATCTTGCGCAACAGCCAATGGATGATTACCAACCCATGAAGTTTGACTTCCCTGATGAGGACATCATGTTTCTCAAAGCTAAAGACTGTGAGGAACCACTCCCGGAGGAGGGGCCAGACCCTGAATCCAAATGGAGTCTGATGTTTGATGGGGCTGTCAATATGAATGGGTGCGGAGTTGGAGCAGTTCTTATCACGCCGGAAGGTGTTCATATGCCTTTCACTGCCCGAATAACTTTCGGATGCACCAACAATGAAGCAGAGTACGAAGCTTGTATAATGGGGATCGAGGAGGCGATTAATCTACGGATTAAGACCCTTGATATATTTGGTGATTCAGCTTTGGTAATCAATCAAGTGAAAGGGAGTTGGTACACGCACCAAGCAAATCTAGTGCCGTATAGAGATTATACAAGGAGGTTGCTGACGTTTTTCACAACAGTGAAACTGTACCATATTCCTCGAGATGAGAATAGGTTCGCTGATGCCTTGGCCACTTTGTCTTCCATGATAAAAGTGCAAGGATGGAACCATGTACCTAAGATTGAGGTATCCCGCCTTGACAGACCAGCATTTGTGTTTGCGGTCGATGCAGCGTCTGATGACAAGCCATGGTTTTATGACATTAAGTGTTTCTTGAAAAGTCAAGAGTATCCGCCCGGGGCATCGTCCAAAGACAGGAAGACGTTGAGAAGGTTAGCTGGTAGTTTCTTCCTGAACAAAGATGGCGTGCTGTATAAAAGAAATTTTGACACGGTCCTGCTTAGATGTGTGGATAGACATGAAGCAGACTTGTTGATGATTGAAGTGCACGAAGGCTCTTTCGGTACTCATGCCGGAGGGCAGGCAATGGCTAAAAAGTTGTTAAGGTCGGGATATTATTGGTTGACTATGGAGTCAGATTGTTGCAAATATGCCCGCAAATGCCATAAATGCCAGATCTATGCAGACAAGGTGCATGTGCCTCCAAATCCGTTGAGTATCATGTCGTCGCCTTGGCCGTTTGCCATGTGGGGCATTGATATGATCGGAAAGATTGAGCCCACAGCTTCCAATGGTCATCGTTTCATCTTGGTGGCAATTGATTACTTCACCAAATGGGTTGAAGCCGCATCCTATGCCAATGTTACAAAGCAAGTGGTCGCTCGTTTCTTAAAACGGGATATCATTTGCCGATATGGAGTTCCCGAAAGAATCATTACTGATAATGGTTCTAATTTGAACAATAAGATGATGGCTGAGTTATGCCGGGACTTCAAAATCGAACACCACAATTCTTCTCCGTACCGCCCAAAGATGAATGGCGCGGTCGAATCGGCCAACAAAAATATCAAGAAGATTGTACAGAAGATGGTTGTCACGTACAAAGATTGGCATGAGATGTTACCATTTGCTTTGCATGGGTATCGAACGTCGGTACGCACGTCCACTGGGGCAACCCCATTCTCACTTGTATATGGTATGGAGGCAGTGCTACCGGTTGAAGTAGAGATTCCGTCCCTCAGAGTCATGATGGATGTTAAGCTAGATGAAGCTGAATGGGTACGAGCCAGATTTGATCAGTTGAGCCTTATTGAGGAAAAGCGATTGGCGGCTGTATGTCATGGGCAACTATACCAGCGCAGAATGAAGCAGGCATTTGACCAAAAGGTGCGTCCTCGGGT
Organism: Lathyrus tuberosus; assembly: GCA_022829125.1. Lineage (NCBI taxonomy): Eukaryota > Viridiplantae > Streptophyta > Magnoliopsida > Fabales > Fabaceae > Lathyrus > Lathyrus tuberosus. Next base: position 12,770,309 of record JALAZF010000024.1, on the reverse strand, counting down.
TTACAAAGTCGGAGATGTGGTACTCAAAAGGATCCTTCCTCCCAATACAGATCACAGGGGCAAATGGACTCCTAATTATGAAGGTCCATTCGTGGTTAAAAAGGTCTTTTCGGGCGGAGCTTTATTGCTTACAACCATGGATGGCGAAGACTTTTCATCTCCTGTCAACTCGGACGTAGTCAAAAAATACTTCGCATGAATAGACCCGCTGGATAACAAAAATAAAAAAGAATCCAGGCAAAAAAGGGCATCCCGGCGAACCAAAAACAGAATAAGGTTCGGGCAAAAATTAGGGATATAATTGAAAAGATTTGTACACCCGGTAAGTTGAAAACCCGAAAGGGCAACTTAGGCAAAAAAGGGTATCCTGGTGGATCGAAAACCTGAAAGGGCGGTCCACACAAAAGAGGGATTTAAGCGAATGACTACGGTTTGAGTTATCTGTACCCATTACCGTTTGAACAACTGACGTTCTGAAGGATAGGAATCGGTCTGATCATTCCTCAGAAGGCAAGGTCGGGGAGTTTTGAAGACATACTGGTCATAACAGAATGGAAACTCAGTGGAATTCCGTTTTCACATTGCCATTAGGATAGTTTCTTTTCTCAATTTTCAGCGATCACCTCTTTCCAGGGATTGCTTCCAGATGTAATTGCCTATTCTGGGCTCTCAGTCAATAAATGGAATTTCAATAAAAAGCCTCCTATTTTTGTTTTATTGCTTTGTTTGCAAAAACGTCCTAATTTTTGATAAAACATTGCATTTGAAAACATGGCAGCCTTGCAATAACATGCGCAAAAAAAAAATATTTGAAATTACTTCGAATGTTGAATACTCCCGGATGGTGGGTTCTAGCCACGCAATATTCGGGGCATGTGGGCATATTCTTTTGTTGCAGGTAGCAGGTGCAGATGATTTTAAGCACAAGACCAGCAATAAATCACCCCACGCAAAAGACTGGGGCAATTATGGGTAAGGAGATCGGCGTTCATCGTTCGGTCGACGATTGTTCATAACGGGTCGATATCAGTGAATTAAGTTCAACTGGGTACCGTTGCATCTTATTAAGTCGATTCTCTCATTCAGTACTTCCAACAGCTACAAGCTTTTCTATATCGATAACGGTCACAGGTTCCCCAAAAGAGTGGTCTCGTCGACACCGAAACTGATGGTCATTATCCCCAGCGAAGTCACAAGAGTTGGAAGAGGCTAGATCTTCTGTAAAATCCTCTTAGGACATCCGCTCCGGGGACAAATTATTGGTTTTCTTAAGCATGGGGCATGTTGTTTCCCCAGCATGAAGTGTTGATCACCCCCAGTAGAATTTGATGGTCATTATCCCCAGCGAAGTCGCAGGAGTTTGAAGAAGCTAAATCTTCTGTAAAATCCTCTTATGACATCCTCTTCGGGGACAAATTGTTTGGTTCCCCAGCATGAAGTGTTGATCATCCCCAGTAGAGTTTGAGGACAGTTGGTCTTCTGTAAAATCCTCTCAAAAGGCATTCCCCAGCACGAGACGTTTTAAAGCAGTTTCCTCCAGCAGAGTTTGTTATAAACTCGTCATCCCCAACGGAATTGTCTAAAGGAAAGCTCGCCTAACATGGGGCATTGTGGTACTTATCCTAAGCTTGACAGTCATATTCTGCGGCAGACTACTGTGGATTTGCTTTGAGTTTCCCCAAAGGACTCTTTCCTAGCAAATTGCAGGGGAATGTTCTAACCAGGATTTGCATATCCCTGGCAGAGTAGCCCTGATACCCAGCAAGATCGTATCTCTGGTCATGGTATCCCCACAAATGTCAGCATCGAATCTTGTCAGCAATACTCCCCAGCTGAGTTGTCGTTCTCCCCGCAGAGGTTTATAAGATCGGCAGAATCTATTCCTCAACAAGGATGGTACCGCCTTTCCCCAGCTGGGTCAGAAGGTTGATAATCCCTATAAAGGATTTTGGGTTGAATAAATCCCCAAGCAGAGTTTTAATGGCTCATTTCCCAGCAGGACGTCATTAAAAATTCTCATCCCCAGCGGAGTTGCTGTGACCAGAATTCATTCCCCCAAACAGATGGAATAATTCCTGGCAGAGTCATCATTCTCTCATATCTTAAAGTCCAATTTATTTTTGGCAAACTTGGCAATTCGAAGCAGACGGATTGTTCATCCATTCGCCAGCAGAGATATTATCCTCTCAGGAACCTCTAAAGTCAAGTCATTGATCATTGTTCCTCAGCAGAGTCAGCAGAGATGTCTGACACGGATGCAGAGAGTAATACAATTTTGCAAATTCTTAAAGTCCAACAGTGGATTGGCAAAAGTCCGTCTTCGGGTGGCAAAAGTCCAACAGTGGATTGGCAAAAGTCCATCTTCGGGTGGCAAAGCAGCCAAAAGTCCAACAGTGGATTGGCAAAAGTCCATCTTCGGGTGGCAAAGCAGCTAAAAGTCCAACAGTGGATTGGCAAAAGTCCGTCTTCGGGTGGCAAAAGTCCAACAGTGGATTGGCAAAAGTCCGTCTTCGGGTGGCAAAAGTCCAACAGTGGATTGGCAAAAGTCCATCTTCGGGTGGCAAAGCAGCTAAAAGTCCAACAGTGGATTGGCAAAAGTCCGTCTTCGGGTGGCAAAAGTCCAACAGTGGATTGGCAAAAGTCCATCTTCGGGTGGCAAAGCAGCTAAAAGTCCAACAGTGGATTGGCAAAAGTCCGTCTTCGGGTGGCAAAAGTCCAACAGTGGATTGGCAAAAGTCCGTCTTCGGGTGGCAAAAGTCCAACAGTGGATTGGCGAAAAGTCCATCTAAGGGTGGCAAATTCTAAAAGTCCAACAGTGGATTGGCAAAAGTCCATCTTCGGGTGGCACGAAGCTGCAAAGTCCACCAGTAGTGTGGCAGGCCAGTAGTCGTCTGGAATTGCATAAAAGACATTATTAAAGTCCACCAGTAGTGTGGCAAGCCAGTAGTCGTCTGGCGTCGTTCAAAAGACGTTATCAAAGTCCACCAGTAGTGTGGCAAGCCAGTAGTCGTCTGGCGTCGTTCAAAAAGACATTTCCAAAGTCCACCAGTAGTGTGGCAAGCCAGTAGTCGTCTGGCGTCGTTCAAAAAGACATTTCCAAAGTCCACCAGTAGTGTGGCAGGCCAGTAGTCGTCTGGAATTGCATAAAAGACAGTATTAAAGTCCACCAGCAGCGTGGCAAGCCAGTAGTCGTCTGGCATCGTTCAAAAGACAGATTTTTCCGACAGTGTTTCATTGAAGATTCAATCCAGCAATGTCGGGGGGTTTCTTCTTCACCCAGAGCAAATTTTTGGTTATTTTTGGTATTCAATCACTATATACCTTGAAAGTCCGAAAGCAATTGCTTTCAGGCATTCAGGTCTACAGCGCTTGAATAGGGGCAGCTGTAATACCCCAAAATTTGCTCTCCCCTTTTGTCATCATAGCATGGCATTATCATTTATCATATCATATCCACCTCATTAACATTACATTGCATTTAACATAGAAAAATGAAGCATGGCATCCTTCTTACCATCAGGGCATGTGATTAGGTGGAAGGTGGACAATCAAGGAATCATTCAAAGCACAAAAAGGTCAATCAAGTTGCCTTAAGGCAAGCCAAGAGGCCTTTCATGTCTCATACTATCTCAATTGATCATCCACAACCTCAAGGATAAGAGATACAATGGGAGATTGAAGCACTACATCTTTCATTATGCAAGAGGTTCAAAAATTGAAGGAAAACCCTCAAGTGAGATAGCTCATTGATCCAAAATCATCCTCAAATGGTATATCTCATCATCCTTTAAGAGGATACACAACATACTCTGAGGAATTTGGATTTGGAAGATGTGCAATTTCCTCCTAACCAGAGAGGGTCAAAATTAGGGTTTCTAATAAAATCAGGATATCTCTGATTTTTTGGACAAAGCTTGTTGTCATGGTATTCCATATGTCCCTAAGTGTATGTATGTGGAAAATTGCACCTCAATTGGTTTTAGAAGTGGTTCAATTGGAAGAAAGATCAAGAATCAGAGAAATTGGGGCAAAGTCAAATAATCAGAGGAAAAAGTCAACTCTTGACTTTTTGAGCCCAAAATCATGAAATTCATGTTGCATATGTCCAATGTACAAAATTTGGTCAAGAAACTCCAAAGGAATCATGAAAAAATCAAGATGTGGAAAGTTGCCATTTTTGGATGAAGAAGGGTTACTAAAAATAGCAAGTTTTGGCCATTTTGCATCAGAATTTGAACCAAGGCCATTTAAATTTGGAGCACCAAATGAAAAATCCACTCTGCCTCAATGAAAGATCTTGTTTTAAGCTTCAAATCCATGTGTAGAACATCTCCATTGGATAAAAATTGAGTGAGATATGATTGATCAAAGTTGGAGGAAAGTAGGTTCAAAACTAGGTCATGATCAAGATTTTCAGGGCACGCGCGCAGTCATTTTAACAAACATGTGGTGGGCCAAATGTCCACTCATTTTTCTCATGGTTAAAGGCCTCAAATGAAAAACTTTTCAACATCAAAGTTGTTCCTTGTAGTGTCCTCTTCAATGTTGATGTTGTGAAAATTTTGATTTAACCAAGTTATGAGATAGTTTGGAGGGTTCAAAGTCATGTTGTTTGTGCTGAAATTTTGTGTGCCCAATTGCCTTGCCAGCCAACCTTTTGCCACGCCCACCAACCAGTTGTGAACCATTGTGTTCATAGCTATTTTTAGACATGTTTGAGACCTCATTTCACTTCAATTTTCAAACCAATATTGTTCCCCAATGTACCCTCTTTCAAATGAACCCATGAACTCCCTAAGGCAGTCATTGAGTAGAGAGAAAAACCTCCATAAACCACCATATGTTGACACTGATACATTGATGACATGCTGCATGATTTGGTTCAGTCACACCACAAACACCTCCTCACTTTTGTTTCCTCTTTCAACCAAGCACAAGTTACTTACATAATGCACACTGTCACGTGCCATACATGAGAATAGAAGGAACAAACTTGCTTAGCAAGTTTCTGATGCACAGATTGGCAGCTTCACTCTCCTTTTCTCCCTTCCACCATAACTGTCATGAGCTTGACCTCACCATAACTCAGCCTCTATAACTCGCCCCTAACTAACTTGACTCAGTTAGTTAGGGTGCACTCACTTTAACTCATCCAACTCAGTTAACTCCACTCATTAAACCATGGTTAGTTCATACTATAAATAGAAAACTCACACTCAAATTTCATTCCCAGCCACATTCTCTCAAAAACACTTCAAATTCTTTCCACATTCTCTGATTTTTCTCCCTCTCTGTACACGAATTTCATCATCATCTCCTACATTTCATCTCCATCTTCATCTTGATTCTACTTTGGAGATTAAGAACAAGAGTGCATAGGTTCAGTTAAAGAAGTTCAGGATCAAGAGAGTTGAAATTCTGGTTGATTCTTTGCACGAATTCAAGCTCTCAAGCCTTTATTTGGCCAAGTGAAGCTCAAGGAAGAAGCATCTCCTTCTGGTATTCTGGTGCATTCCAAGTTTCATCATCATTCAGGTTTGAACTCTTGAAATTACCTTGCACGATCTCTGTCTATTTTTACTTGTTTTTTTTGTGTTTTAAGCTTGCTAGAAGCTCTGCTCAAACCGGCTAGTTGATAGGCCTCCTAAAGGCTTAGTTGCAAAACCTAGGGCTTACTTTAATCTTCTCTGTTCTCTCTGCGTATGTGTGGTATGTGAAAAATAAGGCTGAATCCTTGATCTCCATAATTTCCTCTTCATTTTGGTATGCGGATTGTGTGTTTTGGTGAGAGGCGAAAATTACAGGCGGTGGCTGTTGGCCGGAGAAGGTGACCGGAAGTCATCTCCGGCCGGTACCTTTGAATGCTAGGGTTTTCTCACGTTTTAATCGGGTCCGTTCATTTTGCGCGATCGTGTGGCTTGAGTGGTGACAGCACATTAAAAGGCATGTGCTTGTCACATGTGTATTTTCTGAATCCACTTAAACAGCGTGTGGCATGGTACACGATAGGGAGTGTGGACATTCATATGTGCGCGTTGATGTTGTTTACTTTGACTGGATGTTGACTGTGACTTGATCCAATGGCTTGTGTGGTTTTGACTATTGTTGACTGAAGAGCATGGTAGTTATTGTGGATTGCGCGTGTAATGGACTTAGTCAGATTGATATCCACACCTCCCATGTTTTCAAGCCCAATTAAATTGAACTATGGATTTGCTATGGTTGCACCCCCATTCATATGTCCATTTCATTTTATTTTCTTCATTTTGCTCACGTTTGCTTTTTAATTTTTAAAATTACAAAATAGCATCATAAAATTCTACAAAAATTCATGTGTATTCTTAAAACATTTAGGAAATTTTTCATGATTTTATTTTCTGATTTTATGACCATTTTGCCCCTGTTCCATTATTTCTTTTGAATTTCCATTTGCATGCATACTTAATGTGACATATGATTTTGTGCATTTTTGTTCTTGATCATAAAAAATGATTTTGATGCCTTTCTTTTTGCATTGTGGTCACAATATGTTGAGGTATGTTTGAGATTTATGAGATGATTTTTAAGTCTTTTTTGGATGACTTTTGATGTGTTGCTTTGAGCATGAATACATGAAACTTCCATGAGACTTTGACCTAATTGTTGAGTGACTTTGGTTCTGATTCATTGCTTGTGAACTTGATATGTTAATGGCATGTGTTTAAGGTGTTTTATTGGGGAAAGTCATAATTTTTGAAGCATGTTTGCTATTTGTTTGAAGCATGAAGTTTAACTTGTTCATTTTGTGAATGCATGCCTCATGTTTGGTTTGCTTGATCATGAAGGCACTTGTGCCATGAGTTGTGGTTTTGTTTGAGGATGTATAGCATGTTAATTGACTTCTGATTGTGACATTTGGGTTTCATCTTTGCATGTTTGATGTTTATCTTGCACCTTAAGTCACTTGTTTCACAAGTATGAACCACATTCACATCACTTCACCTTTTCTTCTTTGCTTCTTGTTGGATTGAGATTTTGTTTGCATGATTTGGTATGCTCATTTAGGATAACATTAGGTTGTGTAAATATGAGTTACATTCTGACTTGGAAGCATGTATAGCATTCAATCTCATTTTACTTTGTTTGTCAACTTGTTTGAATTTGATTTGTTCATTATATTTTCTTACTTTACTTGTAAGTGATTGTGCTAACCATGTAGGGGCTTCGGTAAGTTTCAATTGAGTGTGGATAAGGAATCCACATTCAACTTCTATCCTTTCTCTTTTACAATTCCATTTTGTGTTTTGTTAAGCACTTATGTGCTTTCTTTTAACAACTCATTACTTTCCCTTTTTGAATTACAATTCATCTTCTACTTTGGAAGTGAATTGTTTAATTCTTTCTTTCTTTAGACTTTAGGTTGAAACCTCACAAACCTTTAGGATCACTCTCTTTAATCTTCAATTAGGATTGAGTCTTAGTCCATATAGGTTTTACCTTTTCTCCTCCCTTGAGTCTCTCTTCTCATCTCAAAGAAAATTCAAAACATATAATAAAGGTAGGCACTTATTGCATTTAGGCCTTTCATATAAAGAAAAGATTATAAGGGGTCTTCTCTTGTAATCTTAGAATGTGTAGCATATAGCCCATCTTGGGTCGATGTGTTAAACATTTGATCTTGTATGAGGGACCTAAATGCAATATTTGTTGAAGGTGCAAATGATAAAAAACACTTCTTCATTTCTTAATCAACAAAAACACTTAATAAACACAAGTATGCTAGTGTGTTTGAACCTTGACAATTGGAACTAAGTGTGGGGGTCTTCTTCACTCTTAGTATGCTTTCTTACCCATTCCATCTTGGAATGTGAGAATGTACACATTCCAATGACTAAGATCCAGATACACTGACGTATGCAAACAAATCCAAAACACTTTCCTTCTAAAAGACAAAAACAAACAATAACGTCTTTCCTTCGGGAATTCTTTTCTCACCTCATTCACTCTCAACGTACGAACGTGCTCCTACTCGTCCTCTTGCAAGATGGTAACGCACTCGGACCAGCGAGCCTGCAACACCTGAGCTAGAACGTAAGCCGTTCTCTAAAAAACACAATCCATCCCTAGTGAGGGGAACTACGTCGCTCTGATTCTCATGCTCCCGATGAGATACGTAGGCAGTGGGGTAGGGCCCATGCGAGCACTTCTTTTATTTTCCCTACATTTGTTTCCCGTTCCTTTTCTTTTCTTTCTCCTTTCTTTCTTTCAGTTCCTCTTCCAGTGTTCTTTTCTATCACCCTTTGATCGAGACAAGCAAGCGTGGATCCCATCGGGTACGATGGACGCGAGGGGGTGCTAATACCTTCCTCTCGCGTAACCGACTCCCGAACCCATTTCTTTTGGTCGCAAGACCATGCTCTATCCTTTCCTTCAGGTTTATGCGGTGTTTCCTTTCCCTCTCTTGGGATAAATACACATTGCTGGCGACTCTGTTCGGTGCCACTTTCGCGTTTGTACTAGGATGAAAATCCCGGGAGCGACACCTGTGTCTACCAGTACGCTGGCTAAAGCATCGTCCTGGCAGTTAACTGTGATATTGAGTGCCATGTTATGACGGCGATCCTCTTCGGGTAATTCCTCATCACTAAATCCCAAATTATTGCAGGAAGTGATGTTAGAGACAATGCTATCGAACTGTCTGATTGTTACATCCTGTTCCACAAAGGCTTGCTCCAAGACTTTCTGTAGGGCCTCCCTGTGGGCTTCTGAACTGAGTAATAATGATAATACCGAGATCTTTGAAGGAGTTTGTAACAGTTGATCGATAATGTTGTATTCACTCCTTTGGATGAGCTTCAGCATCTCATCATTATTTTTCGAAAGGTCGGGATTACTGGATTGACCGATTGATGGATTAAGAACTTCTGTCTGAGGTTCCTTTTCTTTGTTAAGTTCCCCAACCCCTCGGTTGAAGATTCTACCACTCCGTGTTACTCGACTGATGTCTGCAATGTTCACGATGGAGGGTAATGGAATTTCCTTTCCATTTTCAACTATCGTTGCACCGTATTTGTAAGGGATAGCCTTAGTTGATTCATACGGTGTTGGTCCCGGCAGATAGATGACTATGGGAACCTTCTGATTTTTCTGACCATCATAAGTAATCTCGATCCGTTCCCGGTTAGGAACTTTAGATTCGTCAAGTAGAGGGATAATGGCAAAAACATCCCTGGTCCTGTGATGACCAGAGATCGTGACAACATCCTCAACTTGCTCAGCAAGGTAGTTCGGTGTCCAGTTGATGGGTCAAGAACCCGGATATGGGCGAATCTCTCCACGATCTACCTGACCCTGAAGAGCTGCTCTCACAAGGTAACACCCTTGGTTACTTTCTGAACAGACACTACAATGTTCATAATTGTGTGGTGGCACCTGGCCACGCCCACTTTGAATATAATGTAACCTCACTAGGTTAGCTTTCACAGATCGGACATCCTGACTCTGACGCCGAGTAGGATTCCTGTTACTGATACTAATTTGTTGGGTATCTTTATCCATATAAATTGGCATCCACCAGCGATTTAACAAGTGCTGAAGTGCCTCCTAGACAAGGGTACAACCTCGATCGTTTTCGCAACCCGCCTTACAGCTTTGATAGTCATGTGATATTAAGAATTCGAGTCGGACCTGCTCAGCATGTAACTTTACCAGGTTGGTATTTATCCCGCGAATATCGAAGATCTGAACCATGTTGATTTGATAGGAGTTCCTATCATGGTAGTCCTGGATCCATCCAAGATCCATCTAACGCTGGAGGGCCTCCTGTATGAAAGAGCATCCCTGTTTGTTTACCAAGCAAATCAGACAGGAACTGTAATCGTGCCGCGGAAGATTATGATACTGGCTTTGCCTTGAGTGCATCGCCACCAAGTTGACATTCATTGCACGGATATCATGGCTCTGAATGAAGTTGGAATTCGTGTTAACCATGTTAACTCCACGAACTCGGTGCTCTTGGATCCATCCGAGACCCAACTGTTCCTATAGGGGTGCTTGCACTACAGAACATCCTTGATTGTTTTTAGAGGAGATATCACACTGGTGATAATTATGAGGTGGCACATGGCCATATCCACTCTGTCTACAATGCATCTTGACCAGATTGGTTTTCAACAAGAGTACATCTTGAATTTGATAGACATAGTTAGTCTCTCCTTCTATCAAATTGACTGCAACCTTCTCATGTTGAGGCAGCGGGTTCGTGAGAACATTAGGATTCGTATCCTTGAAGGATAAGACCCCGCTCCTAACAAGTTTTTGTACGTAGGACTTGAAATTGAGACAAGTCTCTATGTTATGCCCTGGACTTCCTTGATGATAAGGGCAAGTTTGATCCACCTTAAACCAAAAAGGCGAATTTTCCGGTACTATTTAGTCTGAATGTGCCCCTTAGCCAGTAGTAATGGAAACAACTTTGCGTACGACACGGGTATAGGATCAAATCCTGGTGGTCGTGTTGTACGGTTGTTGTTGTATAGAGGACGAGCCTGCTGAAGAGGTTGTTGTGTCCTTTGTTGATCAGGTTGGCTCTGCGCAACTTGAGGTTGATACGTAGGAATAGACGCAGGGTTGATAGCAGGAGTTACAGCTGCTACCGGTTGATAACGTCGCCTTTGCTTTCCGGGAGAGATATTCCCAATATCTTGCTCTTTTTTCTTAAGGAAAACACTACCGTATTTTTTAGTACCGCTCTTCGATCCAGTGTCTTTTACCAAACGTCCTTCTCGGACGGCTTCCTCAAGACGTACGCCCGTGCCAACCATTTAGGTGAAATCACTGGGCGCACTGGAAACCATTCGGTCATAGTAAAATGAGCTTAAGGTCTTTAAGAAGATCTTTGTCATCTCTTTTTCCTCCAGAGGTGGACAAATTTGAGTGGCAATCTCACGCCACCTTTGAGCGTACTCCTTAAAGGTTTCCTTGTCCTTTTGCGACATCGATCTGAGTTGATCTCTGTCGGGTACCATGTCCAAATTGTATTTGTATTGTTGGACGAAGGCAGTGCCAAGATCTCTGAATGTGTTGATCGTGGCACGGTTTAAACCCATGTACCATTTTATAGCGGCACCGGTTAAACTATCCTGAAAGTAGTGAATCAGTAGGTCCTGATTCTCCGTCTGAGCTGACATTCGCCGAGCGTACATCACCAGATGGCTTTCAGGGCAAGAGTTACCCTTGTATTTTTCAAAGTCGGGCACTTGAAATTTGTGTGAAACTTTTACATTGGGGACCAAGCAGAGGTCTGCGGCGTCCTTTCCAAATAAATTCTGACCGCGAATGGCTTGCAGTTCCTTCTACATTTCCAAGAATTGTTCCTGGAACTCATTCATTCGGTCAAACATAGTTTCCTTCTTACCAGAAGGTATCGGTGGAATCTGTCCTTCTGGGACAGTATGCACCACAGGGGGTGGTACCGTGACTACAACAGTAAGTCTTGGCGTTTCCCGAAGTTTGTAACCTTCAGGAGTCTTCAGTATGCCCCTGGCATCTTTGCTTTCCCGAAGTTTGAAACCTTCAGGCCCAGCGGCTTCTGTTATGATTCCCTGATCTTCAGTGATCGGCGGAACATATCCTTTTGGGATATAGTTAACAGGCATGCCCCAAGGACGATCTTTCGGTATTTGATACCTAGGATCATACTTCTCCACTATGGGCATCAAGGTGATCTCTGAGATCACAGTCCTTTGTAGCTGAGCTTCTGCCATGGCTTGCATGTCGTTACGAAGCTTTCTCATATCCTCTCTCAGAGCGTCGATCTCTTCTTTCAACTCTCTGTTTTCTTCCTCAAGATCATCCATCTTTTTCTGACGATTGGCCCGAGTATTATACGAATGAGACAGTTTGACTCTAGAACCGAGACACAAACGTGAGATTCGTAGGGAAGAAGAATACGCGATGTGAGAAGGATGAATGCAATGATTATATTAATTGTTTAAGATTTAATCAAAATAAACTTTGACAATTAGATTGCAAATATAAAATGGTGGGGAAACCCCTTTTTTATTGAATTCAAAGGATTACAGAAATGGAAATACAATAGATTACAAGGTGCAGAAACAGAAACCTAAACTAATGGGTCCCGAGTCCTCTCTGAAGAGAAATCGGGTGTTGATTCTGGTATCTTCCTTTTCTTTGACCGGGGCTCTTGGGCCGTTGTCGGGTTGTCATTCCTTTGCTAGGTGAAAGGAGTGAGCAAATTCCTTTGGCTATCCTGATTATCCACAGCATGTTGCTCCAAAATTTCAATCAGAGCATCCTTATCTTTCAGTAATTGCTGTATTTTGATGCACTCCACGTCGGGGGTGCGGTACTTGTTCTTCCAAGACCTCCTCTCCCGTTGAACTTTGTTGAGAGTAACCTGAAGCTTTTCAGTTTCCGTCATGAAGTACATGACAGATTCCCTCGGCGGAAGAATTCTGTAACGAGGATAAGGCATCTTTAGCTTGAGAGCTCTAGTTTGTACCCAATGGAGATAAGGCTCCACCGAGACACAGTCCGGTTTTCCCAGAGACTCTCGTCCTTTCTTATGAACATGCTTCCAAGCGTGCACTGTTTCTGTCTTTAGTGCTCTGTCATTTTCTCCTTCCTTGAAGAAAAGACCTTCCAGATGAACACCCCGTGGGATGTGTCTCATCGGGTATCCAAATTGACGGCGAACCAACACCGGATGATAGTTGATTCCTCCCTTAATTCCTATAAGGGGTACGTTGGGGAAGTTTCCACAATGGTCAATGATCCTGATTCCATCATAGATCCTATTACACCAATCTATATCAGAGTTGGTAAGGGACATGATCTTCTGCGACCAACGTAAGGCACTCTTACAATCCCAAAAAGCAGCTGACTTGGGCAAGTGAGAGATAAACCATTTGTAAAGCAAAGGTACACAGCATGTGATCTCACCTCCGCTGTATAAATTTCCCAAATGTACAGAATGATGCGCATCTGCGAGCAAAGTCGGCACAGGGTTTCCAATGAGAAAAACCTTAATGGAGTTGATATCGACGAAATTATTATTGTTGGGAAACAAAAATAACCCGTAGGTGAGCAAGACAAAGATGCTTTCAAAAGCAGTCACGTTTCCTATACTGGCAAAATACAGGGCTTTCTTTGTCAAAAACTGGGCTGGCAAACATTGGATGCCACCCTTGGTAGTTAGGTGAGTCCTAACCTCAGACTCGTCCAAATGAATTGCTCTTGCAATGGTCTGATTCTTTGGAATTTCTTCCAGCCCAGAAAATGGAGCTCGATCTGTGATATGTAAATCAATCATATGAGAATACTCCTCCAGCGTTGGTGCGAGCTGGTAATCCGGGAATGTGAAACAGTGATAAACCGGATCATAAAACTGAATGAGCGCATCCATGATTCCCTCAATCACATGGACTCTTAATAGTGGTAGAAAACCTATGTGCTTGGCTCTGAAAGCCTCTGGGTTTGTGATCATCCTTGCTAACCTTCTTAAATCCTCTAGCTTTGGAACCTTGAAGGCGTAACTATGAGTTCTCCTTCTACTGAAATCCATTAACGCAATCCTTTTCTCTGATATTTGCAATCACAGTCTTAGTTTAATTTGAAAAACAGAGAGACTAGAAGAGAAAGTTTTTAAATGTTTTTAATGTTTTTTAAATGAATGCATGAATGCAGCACACAAAAACATAGAAAAAACATGGGGTCAAAGGGTCGTTGTCATGAAGTCAAGGCTCTACCCATCCCCAAAGGTTTATACTAGGGTGATTTTTGTACCTGTACTCATTATCATCAGCTCCTCCCAGGAAAGCAAAACAACAAGCGGATTGCCAGCGAGTTGTAGAGCAATCTTAGAGTAAGTGCCATTCACCGAGAATAGATCACCAGCCTCAAATAAGGGTAGTATCGCGTAACAACTATTTCTGATAGTTTCCGCACTACAAAAGGGTTTGGCTCCTCAGCTTCTCAGACATCACAATCGGCCCATTGTCTAGGTGAGAGAATGGGTTGCATTGGTCAGCCTCCACTGAGGTTGATGGTCGACCCCGTCGCCATCACTTATCTTAAGTGTATACTCAATCTTTCCACATGCGGCATCACACGCATTCCCATTAGCAGAAAAATAAACACGTATAGCAATTAGGAAAAGCAGTATATATATTTATCCTAATCATCCAAGACTTTTAAAAGCTAAGAATCTTAAATTCCTGACAGAAAATGGTTTCCCGACGGAGTCACCAATTTGTGGTTTCATTTCAAATTAACGGCGTTTTGACCTAAGATCCTAGTGACGTCAAGGTTTCCAAAAAAAAGAACAAGATCCCTAAAGAGACCTGCGTTTTCCCCAGCAGAGTCGCCATTCTTCTGTAGCGAGTGATTTTTGGATGTGGTTGCGAAGCACGATCGCTCTGGCACTACATCTCGATTCATTTTTTATCCTATTAAAGCTGATGAAGGAAGGGAAATAGATGTCTCCAACTAACCCTACTTGCATACTGAGATTAAACAGCCGAAACTATTGGTTTACAGATGCTACAAAGATTCGGGGTTTCTCCTAGTTTATTTTGTTGACGAGGGGTGCTTTAGGCTATCAGTTGAGATGTTAGGACGGATATATATATGAAAGTATGGGATTTTGGGTTTTTGTTTAGTGTGCTCGCTAAGATTTTTCTTTCAATCTTATGCCTACGTATTCCCGTTTACCAAAACAGGGAAATCAGAGCGTTCGTAGTTGCTCCTATTCTATGGGAGGAAATGGTTGTTTTGGTGTCTTGTTCAAAGCCCAAGACGTGAAGCGAAAGGTGGTTTGTATCTTGTTCAAAGCCCAAGATGTGAAGCAAAAAGTGTTGACCTTAGAGAGAATTTGTCATCTCTAAAGAGGGGTCTGTCTGTTACGACTGTTTATAAAGGAGAATTACTTTAACCGGGATTTGTGAATCCGGCAATGCCATAATTTCCTTTATAGGGGATTTCAACCCGAAGGAGAAGACTTTAGCTCAGTGTAGAGTAATGCCATCTTTCCTTAGGAATTTCTCAAACTAAAAGAGGGACATTGGCATGGATGTAGATGATCCAGAGGCTTGCTGCTTACAGCAGTTAGATGGAGGGGAAGGAGTTGTTGATGTTTGTGTTCTGTGAACGAGGCACAACTTTGATGCTAAAAGGTTGATTGGATCAACCAGTGGTTTTCTTATACAAAGCCTAAGAGAAGGCTATTATGTGTCTCGTACAAAGCCCGAGAGAGAGGTTAAAAGGTTTTGACTCAACGAGGGAATCTTTTGGTATCTCGTATAAATCTTGAGATGGAGGCTAATTGACTCAACAAGAGAGTTTTTTGTATCTCGTACGAAGCCCGAGATGGAGGCAAAAGGGTGATTGACTCAACGAGGGAGTCTCTTATGTGTCTCGTACAAAGCCAGAGAGAGAGGCTAAACTTTGTTTGACTCCACTGGGGAGGATCATTGTACAAAGCCCAAGAGGAGGCTATGGTGACTGTTTCAGTTGAGTGACAGGTCCAGTATACTGATTTTGAAAGAGAAAATCAGTTCTTATATGAGCAACACTGTACTCAAGGATTTGATTTGAGGATCCGGGTTATTCATGTTCTTTAAGGAATTGGGAAATCTGAAGGGTATTGAGACTGTCCGAGTCTACGGGTTTTCTTCCTATTTAACGAAGGGGTCACTTGAGAATGTCTTTGAGACTCAAGGAGATTAGACTGTCCGTGTCTAGAGTTTCATCTTTTGTATTATGCTTTGAGAAACAGTAATAGACTCTTTTAAAGGACTGTTCTATGCAGATGACTAATTTTTGTTCCTATACCTCTAGGAGGTCGTCGGGACAATTTGTACGAAGCCCAAGAGGAGGCTGGAAACTTTTAAGAAGCCGACGGGTCCTTGTACTAAGCCCAAGAGGAGGCTATCACTCTCGGAGGAAGAAATCATTATACGAAGCCTAAGAGGAGGCTGTGAATACTTCTAAGAAGCCGAAGGGTCCTTGTAGTAAGTCCAAGAGGAGGCTGGGTTTCTTTTAGGAAGCCTGTGGGTCCTTGTACGAAGCCCAAGAGGAGGCCGATGCTTTTAAGAAGCCCGTGGGTCCCCAAACCCCGAGAAATTCAAGGAAAGTTATTCACAAGGAATAGATCAAGTCAGGAAAGTTCGAGAATTTGGAAGAAACTCAAAGATGCCATTCACGGAGAATACATTCATCTCTGGGGGTAGAGTCTCTTGACAATTTCTAATGAGGGCAGTCGAAGAGAAGACTGTATCTGGTGATCCTATTGGGGATCTAGTTGTCTATTTCTACGAATAAATGAAACGGCGTCACCTAGTTCTAGACATAGTTGCCGGTGAAACTCTAAATATCTATACTATTATTACACAGTTGATATGAGTTTATGAAATAAGACTTATAGCAAAACAGCCCCACAATACAGTTATATGTCTATGAAAGCGGTAAATGAAAGCGTATAAACACTTATTCGGTTGTAGAGCTTCCATGTTGTTTGGTTAGTTGTTCAACAAAGAAATATTAAGAACAACAATATATTCAAAATCAAAGGAGAAAGTGCTTTGAAAAAGAAAGATTTGGGGCTTACAGCTCAAGGAGAGGCCCAGGGTTTTATCAGTGAGCGCACTGTTTGAATTTGTACAGAGGGACTTATACAAGTGACTGTGGCCCAAAAATTGTTTTCTGTACAAAGGGATGGGTCTTACACTCTCTCAAGAGGCCCAAAAGGTTTAAATAAAAAGAGTGAGGCTTATGACACGAGGGTAGGCCCAGTTGACTTTTCGTTTAAAAATGGCGATCGCGCCGAGATAATCTTTTAACGCGAAGGGACTTATACAATAAGTGAGGCCCAAATGATTTTGGTTAAAAAGGGGTTGGGTCTTACACTCTATTAGAGGCCCAAAAAATTTTAAATGGGTCTTATAGCTCGAGGAGAGGCCCAAAAGGTTTTTTTTTCAAAAGGCGACGATCGCGCCGTTTGTTTTTGATGGTATCGGGACTTATACAATACACTGAGGCCCAAAATGATTTGAAAAAAAAATCGATTGGGTCTTACACTCTATTAGAGGTCCATGAGTGTTTGACAGTGATTTGTTTGAGTGAAAATCAAAGAAACCCTAATTTTATTCTTTAAAAGTAAATATTTAAAGAAAATCAATGAAAAATACCAAATAGGTTTGAATAAACCACTTGTGATTTTTGTTTAAGGTTTTAAAAATGAGGTATAAATCACAAGAGATATTAAAACTCATTTGGTCTTGATTTTTCAAGATGAATATTCATTTTAAAATGTTTAAAAACAAATAAAAGTGAATTTATTCACAAAAATACTAATTATATTAAATAAATAATATAAATTCAATTTTTTTGTGGAATAAAATATTTCAACATTTTTGTGATTTTTTGCAAAAAGAACCAATAAAAAATAATTAAAATTGAAAGAGTTATTAATTTTCCAATTAATTAATAAACCATGAAAATATTGGAAAAAATGGCAAAATGTGAAAAAACACAAAATGGCATGGGTGGAGTTTGAACCCAAGACCTCAAGGTTACAAGGCGCATGCCTTACCACTGGGGTGGTGATACATCCATTGTTTGAAACAAAACAACAAATATACAAGGCATGACTTGGTTTTAGGCCTGACCCAAGACAAGTTTTGGCTCAGAAACGTGAAGGTCATAACTTTCTCAATTCTTAATGGTTTGAGACAAAATTTATATGCATTAGGACCAGAATTTCATAAGGAATCCAATGGTGGTGGTAGTTTTTTCAGATCACACTCCCTCCTCAAAACCCGATAGTGGTTTTGAAAATGACCTATAAATGCATTTTCTATGCTATAACGTGGTACAAGCATGGATTACATGGTGAATTAGCTCAAACACAACATATACAACATGTATGAGATGTTTATGATCAATGGACTTCAAAGCATTGCATGTTTGAAAGATTCCAAGTTGTGAGGCTTACCTCTTTTTTTGAGATTTTGGAGCTTTTGTGCAATCTGTCAAACCTCTTGTTCCAGAAATGATTTGATGCTTTAGACACACTCAAATGATCCCTTAGAAGATTTTAGGATGATTGGAATTGACTGGTACCTGCAAAAACACAAACAGTCCCTTTCTTGCAAAAGGGGTTAAAAGTGACCAAAATAGCAACTCTCTCAAATGGTTTTCTAGATGAGGGGATCCATTTGGGACAGTTCAAGGATGATATTTGGAGTGTGTTTGAGGTTTTATCTGGTTTGGAAAGTGACTGAATCAAGACATGGCTTGAAAAATGCAAACAAAGCCTATTTTGAGGTTTTGAGAGGTGACTTTGTGATTTTGTGATTACAGGTCACTTGTGATAGTTTGCACAGCTTACATATGATATATATGAGGTGTGTGTGTGATTGATTGTGATGGAAAAGCTCTTAAGCTCAAAAACTCAAAGTTGCCTTGCTAAAGAAGGCATTTTTGCCAAGAGAAAGAGGTTTTGAGGAAAGTATATGTTTGATGGCTTTGGTGTACTCAAACTGATCACAAATGAGCTCTATTTATAGTAGAGCAAGTTTGTTTTGGGATTCACAGTGAATGGCAACTGCAGCAGGTGTTTGTTCAATGTTTGTCAATGGAAATCCAAGTCTCCTCTAGCCATTTACTAGAGGTTAGGGCACAGGGCTGTGGTTCCCTTGGTCTTGGATAAGTCTTGACTGAATTCATTTGCAAATGGCTCAGTCCATGCCACCTTGATGCTTCCATTGAATGCTCCAATCCAAAATTGGAGTCTTGTCCCTATTTTGGCCATTCTAGGTTCAACATGATATTTCTTGTTCCAAAGACTTTGGAGGCTTGGCTTAGTGATTGTCCCCTTTAGATTCAATCCTCAGAGGTGTCCAAGTGGATAGGAGCATTTGGATTTGGATGATTTTGGCAAATCGAGCAAAAATGCAAATTCTGCCTTGCCTTGGCAGATTTCAGCAAGGCAACTTTCCAATGTCATATCTCATGACTCAAATTGAATTTGGTAATGTTCTTGGCCATTTTGGAAAGCCCTTACATGATACAACAACTGTTTGAACATATTTGGTTTTGATCTCTTTTGAATCCAAGTGAAAAATCCCCCTACATTTGGCAAAAAGTAGGGTAAAATCTGACTTAGTGAAATTTTCACTAAGTGTTGGAACAAAGTGACTTTTCTTGATTTTGATCACTCCATAACTCAAAATCCATGAGGAGTTGGAATTAGGTCTAGTTGAAGTTTTTGTAGAGGGAAATGAGATCTACAAATCAAGCCTGGGATGGGAGAATATGGCTTTGTGGTTTAGGAGTTATGACCCTCCAAAGTTGGTACCCTAGCCACTTTATTTTTAACTTAGAAAATTTTCTAAGTTTTTTATGGTTACCCCTTTTACAAGTTATCCAACTTTTCTTGATTTTTCTTGATGAATGATGATTCAAATCATACATTAACATCATTTTAGGGTTAAAAATCCATTTTTGTGAAAAATCTCAAAAAGTCAAAGTTGACTTTTGTGCGCAGTTGACTTTTTATCAGATGAATTCCAAACTGTGCAATTCTTCAGGAAATCATGTCCTTGACCTAAATCAAACTTGATGGACATGTTCCATGGGTGTCATAGGGTATATTGATGCATGTCATAGGGCTTTGGAGCATGTCCTGGTCAAAAGTCAAAGTTACAGTTGACTTTTTCCTTAAAACCCTAACTGTGGTGCAGATGAAATTGAAACTTGTTGCTCAAACTTCTTGGATTAATCCATTGTTGCAAATGGATCAATATAGTTCATTAGAGACCCTCAAACCCTCTCTTGAGGTCTTGGCTCATGATTTGCCCTAAAAGTCAACTTAGGGGTGAATTAGGTCAAGAAACCCTAATTCCTGATTTTTGATGAATGCATCCCCTGAGGAAAAATTGACTTGATAATTGGGTCCATGAGGTTCCATGGAGTATATTAGGTTAGGTTTTGGATCATTGGCTTGTGCCCAGATGAAAAATTTCCATCTGAAGGCCCTGGTCGACCAAAACCCTAATTTGGTGACACTGTCGATCATGAGACTTAATCCACCTAGAAGGGAGCAGCCTTGTGCTTGATCCTTGAAGTGGGAGTCCTTTTGATCCATTGTGGATATTTTAGAGGTTAGACAAGTTAAAGATCATATCATTCCTTGATTGATCCTTTGTCTAAGAACTCTGAGAGGGCTTGAAACCCTAATTCTTGATTGCAGTGAATGCTCACCCATCTTTGGGGAGACTGATGAAGTATGATGGCCCATCCATATTGTGATGATGATTTTCACAATGATGGGAAATCTTAGTGGTCAAAATTTAGGGTATGATAGATCTACATTGTATAAGTTGCAATTAAGCTAAAATGAGTATGTATCTGAAATTAACCAACCTACAAAGCTGAGATTTGCTTTGGTAAGTGTTGTAAACAGAAATGGATGAATTCAAGTAGAGAAATCCAAGATCTACAAGCTTCTTGCACTCAAAAGTTGAATATCCAAGCAAATAAACAACAAAACTCCAAAATCACTTTCAATAATCACTTCTGAAAAATCAGAACTAGATCCAAACGAAAATCCAAGTTGAAAAGCTGAAATGTAGTGATGATGAGAGGCTTTAGCTCAAGAATTAACAAGTTCCAATGAAGAACTTGTTAATATTTGAAAGAGAGCTTTGATTGTGGTTGAAAAATGGAGGTTGAGGATGAAAAAGTGAGAGAGAATTGAGAGAATTCTGAAATTTGGGAGTGAAAATATGATCTAGGTTTTTAGAGGTTTGGAATGAATTGGATTAAATAACCCCTAGGTTAGGAGTTAAGTTTGGGTTTGGAGTGAGGTTAAGTGAGTGGAAATTGGGATGAAATGTGAATTAGGAAAGGAAATGTGGAATTGGAGTGGAAAGAATTTGAACTTTTGAATGGAAAATCAACTCTCTAGATCCTTCTACTGATGTGTAGAATTAAAATGGGTGATTAGAAATTGGATTAAAAAGAAACAGCTCTGAAAATGCAGCATTTGGGAAAAATTCACAATGGTTAATCGATTAACCTAATTGCACTGCAATTGGTTAATCGATTAACACATTCAAAATTTGAATTTTTGCGCCAAAAGGAGGGAAACTTGGATATTCGTCTGGTTCTACCCATTCTGAACCACGATAGACCTCTGAAACTTGGCATTTGATATTATCACTGGAATACACTTGAAATATGTCGTGAAATGTTTTTTCGCACTCGGATTAAACCGCTGATAACAATTGCCTGGTGCTGAATAACTGATCAAAAATTGACTGCCGGAGTTTCTGATCATCCAGTCATTTAATGAGCAAAATAAATGCTCAAAAAGACTTGGAAAGCTATCTGCTTGGCTCTGAACACTATTAAAAATCATACTATAACTGATGACGCCGTGAGATGCTGAAAGAATACCTTGATCCCATGCTCAAAAGAACTATGCAAATGCAGAAATGACAATGCCAATGAAATGAAGCATAAGCCAAAAAGGTTAGCAACACTAGGGCAAATTTTGAGGTGTTACAGCAGGCAGTTTCTTTTTGAGCGGTGATACACTCTATAAGAGAAACTTTGACATGGTCTTGCTCCGATGCGTAGACAGACCAGAAGCAAACATGTTGATAAAAGAAATTCATGGAGGATCCTTTGGCACTCATGCCAATGGACACACAATGGCGAGAAAAATTCTGAGAGGAGGGTACTATTGGTTGACCATGGAATCCGATTGCTACAAGTACATGAGGAGGTGTCACAAGTGTCAGATATACTCAGACAAAATCTATATACCGCCAACGCATCTCAAAGTTCTCTCTTCCCCATGGCCTTTTTCCATATGGGGAATCGACATGATCGGCATGATCGAACCCAAAGCTTCAAACAGACATCGGTTCATCCTGGTAGCCATTGACTACTTCACCAAGTGGGTCAAAGCAGCGTCATACGCCAATGTAACCCGACAAGTCATCGTCCGCTTTATCAAAAACAATATCATTTGCCGTTATGGTGTTCCAAGCCAGATAATTACTGATAATGGATCTAACTTGAATAATAAGATGATGAAAGAGTTGTGTGCTGAGTTCAAGATCGAACACCATAACTCATCTCCCTACCGACCCAAGATGAACGGAGCGGTAGAAGCAGCTAACAAGAATATCAAGAAGATCGTTCAAAAGATGGTTGTAACCTACAAAGACTGGCACAAAATGCTACCCTTTGCTCTTCACGGTTATCGCACATCTGTCCGCACTTTAACAGGGGCATCCCCCTTCTCTCTAGTGTATGGCATGGAGGCAGTGCTCCCCATGGAAGTAGAGATCCCATTAATCCGGTTATTGATGGAAGCTAAGCTAACAGAAGCTGAATGGTGTCAAAGTCAGCATGACGAACTAAATCTGATCGAAGAGAAATGAATAACGGCTATATGCCACGGTCAGTTGTATCAAAAGAGAATGAAGAAGGCGTTTGACAAAAAGGTCTGACCTCGCGTCTTCAGAAAAGGAGACCTTGTGCTCAAGAAGATACAATCATTTCTCACTGATTCTCGGGGCAAGTGGACTCCCAATTATGACGGCCCCTATGTGGTCAAGAAATCTTTCTCAGGTGGTGCCTTGAGACTCGTAACCATGGATGGAGAAGAATTTGCCTACCCCACGAATGTTGATGTAGTCAAGAAATACTTTGCCTAAATTAAAAAAAACGTCTCGGTGGATTGAAAACCCATAAGGGCGGTCCAGGAAAAATTTAGAGACATAATCATAAATCATCCCGGTGGATTGGAAATCTCAAAGTACAATCCAGGAAAAAGTTAGGGATAATGGCAAGTAACTACATCCAACAAGGGGCAAATCCACCAGTAGCAGTCACACCATCCATCAGGAAAAATCTAGTCAAGGTCATCTTTGACAGAAGCTCAGGATGTCTAGAATTTAAAAGTTGTAGAAAGATAATAGTCGTTATGTTTCGATGTAGCCATGTTCCCATAAATTACCATTTTCTAAATTTTGTAAATACTCTATGGAATCACGCGTTTGGCTGATTTCCATCTTATCAGTAAAATTTGAGCCCTTGTGCTTTTGTTTGCAATTCTTATTTGTTTTAGCTTTAGAGAACGACGTTTTAACATGATTAACGATTCTTGAAATAAAACAAAAATGAATTTATTTGTCAAACTTTTTCTGCTTTTTAAATAAAGATGGCAATTCTTTTGACTGTTGAACATCGAAAGAACATCGATCGCCTCTCCCAAAAGTGATTAAGCTCCAAAGTTCAGAATCAAAGTACTCCTTTTGAACTAGTGCGCATGAGTGAAGGATCAACTGTGTCAAATGCGAATATTCCATCTGACATCCCCGGCAGAGTTCTTACCTCCTAAGCCCGACCAAGGTTTTTCCCCATAGGGACTATCTCTCCTAAGCAAGGCAAAATTGCTATCATGAACGAATGGTGCTTCTTCGTCCCCCGCAGTGGTCGAGTATCCAGTCGTGTTCATCTATTAGTTTGTATGTCGTGTTAATTTTGTCAGCATATACATACATACATCATGCATTATTGATTTACATTCACATTCATATTACATCACTATCACTCTAGTCGGTCTTGTCCCCTAGTGATAAAAGTCCTCTTGTCAATCGAGTCGTCAGCTCTTTCCTCGTCAGGAAGCGAATCAGCTAAGTAATCTCTCCCCAGTTTATTTCTGGGATGAAGTCGGTCCTCAACCACTTTGATAACTAGAACCTCTGAAAAACAAGAAAACCTTCGACAAACGTCACTCTTCACCATTGAAGATGATATCCTCGCTTTCCCGGATTAAGGAAAATCCCCTGAGAAAGCCCCTTTATCGAAGATTCGGCAACACAACAGTTTCTCTCTGAAAATTTTCTATCAAATGTGGTCATCAGCACCTCCAAATTGGATTATATCACATGGCATTTCGCCGAGAAGATCTCGAGGAAAAGTATGGTGTAATATCTCCAAGAAGAAAGCAGTCTCTCAAGAGACTCGTTTTTCCCGGTAGAGTCAACAAATGGTGTCTCCAACAGGGAAGTTTGTGCACCTCTACAACTCAGATGAATGGGTTCCCTAGTGAGTCTGACATCAAAACTTTTTCCCATCAAATGGCATCTCCCCAGGAAAATTCGGCGAGAAGTTTGGGGAAAACCGCTACGGATAGCATCCCTTGTCAAGAAGCTTTATTGACAAAATAAACTAAGACCAGTTCTTTGGTAGGAAACCAGGATCGAGGGGAAGTTTATTTCAGAAACTAAGACCAGCTCCTTGTTAGGAAACCAGGATCGAGGGGAGTATATATTAGAAACTGAGACCAGTTCCCTGGTAGGAAACCATGATCGAGGGGAAGTTTACATTTTCTAAGCATCATTACTTAGCGAAAGAAGATGGATGAGCAAACTGCCATTCATAACCACCATAAAAATTTTGGGTATTCCGATATTTAATCCTCTTGCACCCCGAATTTCTGAATACCTTCGACATTCACACCGGGTCCAAGAAGATTAAATAGGGGCATCTGTCATACCCCAAATTTTGACCACTAAGATTCCCCATCATTGTGTAAATCATCATCACAATATGGATGAACCATCATGCCTCATCAGTCTCCCCAAAGATGGGTGAGCATTCACTACAAACAAGAATTAGGGTTTTTGAGCCCTATCAGAGAACTTAGACAAAGGATCAATCAAGAATTGACATGAGCTTCAACTTTTCTAAACTCCCCAACACCTATAAAGGATCAAGAGGATTCCCACATCAAGAACCAAGCACAAAGTTGCTACATTCCAAGTGGATTAAACCTCAAGATCGCCAGTGTCACCAAATTAGGGTTTTGGTCGACCAAAGCCTCCAGGTGGAATTTTTCCTCTGGACATGAGCCAATGCTTCAAAGCATAACCCAAGATACTCCATGGGACCTCATGGACCCAATCATCAAGTCAATTTAACCTCAGGGGATGCATTTATTAAAAAATTAGGAATTAGGGTTTCTTGACCTAATTCACCCCTAAGTTGACTTTTGGGACAAAACATGAGCCAAGACCTCAAGACATGATTTGAGGGTCTCTAATACACTACATTGATCCATTTGCAATAATGGATTAATCCAAAAAGCTTGGTCTACAAAGTTCTTTTTCATCTGGACCACAATTAGGGTTTTGAGAGAAAAGTCAACTGTACCTTTGACTTTTGACCAGGACATGCTCCCAAACCTTGGGACATGATTCAATACACCCTATATCACCTATGGAATCCATCTATTAAGTTTGATTTAGGTCAAGGACTTGATTTCATAGAGGATCGCGCAGTTTAAAATTCATCTGATAAAAAGTCAACTGTACAAAAAGTCAAAGTTTGACTTTTTGATTTTTTGGTCAAACAAGGTTCCTTAACCCTAAAACAATGTTAATGTGTGATTGGAATCATCACTCATCAATAAAAATCAAAGAAAGTGAGGTTACTTGCAAAAGGGGTAACCATAAAAAACTTAGAATTTTTCTAAGTTATGGAACAAAGTGGTTAGGGTACCAACTTCCAAGGATCATAAATTGAGATCCAAGCAACCATTTTGGATGATCCAAAGATGAATTTGTAGCTCTCATAGCATACTTTAAAAGTATCAACTACATCTCATTCCAATTCCTCATGGATTTTTAGTTATGGAGTGATCAAAATGGCTGAAAACATGAAATGTCACTTTTTCCAACACTTAGTGAAATTTTCACTAAGTCAGAATCAGTCTTGCTTTTTTTCAAAATGTAGGGGAATTTTTCACTTAGATCCAAAAATTTTCAAGACAAACTATGATCACACATGTGTTGTATCATATGAGAGCTTTCCAAAATGACCAAGAGCTCCATCAAAATCCACTTGAGCTTGGAGTTATGACAGCTGCAACATTCCTTGCTGCAAACTGTCTTGGCAAGGCAGATTTGTGCACAAGAGCTCGATTTGTCCAAATTGTGAAATAACAAGCATGGTTATCCATCTGCACACCTCAAGGGGGAAGAACTAAGGGACAAACACTGATTCATCAGCCTCCAAAGTCCCAAAATCTACAAGTAGCATGCCAAACCTAAAAAGGCTAAAGATGCTTCAAGACTCCAATTTTGTTTTGGAACATTTAATGGATGCTTAGAGGTGTCATGTATCAGAGCAAGAATGAACACTTCAGTCAAGCCTTATCCTTGAATCAAAGAACCATAGGCCTGTGTTCTAATCTCAAGTCAATGGCTAGAGGAGACTTGAGATTCCATTTGATCACAATTGGCCACGGACTTGTACCAGTTGCCATTCCCTATTCCTTGCAAAACAAACTTGCTCTACTATAAATAGAGCTCAATTGTGATTAGTTTGAGTACACCAAAGCACCCAAACTGATGCTTTCCTCAAAATCTCCTCTTCACTCCAAATTTTGCCTTCAAAAGCAAGCTACTATCTGGTTTTAAATTTGAGAGCAATTCCAACCAAACCATTCACACACACACTTCACATATGACATATAGAAGTGATCCAAACTCTCACATAACATCTGGAACACCAATTTCACAAAATCACCAGCTATCTGCACAAGCTTTTGACAGATTTGCAGTTGAGGTGCCAAATCCAGTTCCAGCTCAATTCAATCCATTCCAAGCATTCAGACACACTCCATAGCACCTAGGGAAGCTGTCCACATCATTGGAACCAAGCTGTAACACCTCCAACTTAAAACACGATCACCAGCTGCAAGAGGTAAGCCTCAACTTGGTCATCTCATGATTCATGCATATTTCCTCGCACAATAATTTTGCCATATGTTCATAATCATGTATGGAGTGTTTCCCCTCAATTCATTGCTTTGTTTAGATCGTGTATCAAATTTCTGAGCCTTCATGCAGAAATTAGGGTTCTTGAGGTTTCTCTTTGATTTCTTATTCCATGCTTAAAATAAATAAAATTAAAGACCATAGACATGATCGTGAGGTGAAAACGAGTAGATTGATATGTGATTTGTGTGATTTCATCAAGTATTCAGTGAGATTGATGAGAAAATGTAAATCATCTAAGAACAGGGAACGCAGGCAAAACCAAGGTGATCTTGTCGCCCTTTTTCAAATATTTGAATGTTTGAATTTTGTGATTTTATTTAATTGATTCAAAAATTAATTTCTCTCTGAATTTTAATGATTTTGAGTTGATTCTTTTTTTAATAATTCACAAAAATGTTAAAACATTTTATTTTACAAAAATTTCCCAAAAATATTATTTATTTCATATATTTTATATTTTTGCAAAGAATTAATTTTTATTTGTTTTTTAACATTTAAAATATTTTTTCCTTCTTGATTTTCTAAACTTAAATGATTTTCAATCATTTTGTTGGTAGAAACATGATTTTTGAAACATTGATCCAAGATCACCACTCATTTTTCACATGTTTTCAATAATTTTTATTAATTTTAAAACAAAATTAATTCCATTTTAGACAAAATTAGGGTTTTGATTAATTCCACTCTCATCAATCTTTTTCAAACACTCTTGGGCCTCTAATAGAGTGTAAGACCCAATACCTCTTTTAAAGCAAAATAGTTTGGGCCTCAGTCATTGTATAAGACCCACGGTGTTTTCAAAAATCTCGGCGCGATCGCCAGTTTAAAATAAAACCACTTGGGCCTCTCCTTGAGTTGTATGCCCCATTCTTTTTCTTGAAATCACTCATGGGCCTATAATAGAGTGTAAGACCCAATCTTTTGTACATAAATCATTGTGGGCCTCACTTATTGTATAAGTCCCTCTGTACATTTTCAAAACAGCGGTGCGATCGTCGCCTTTTTTTACGAAATAATCTGGGCCTACCCGCATGTTGTAAGTCCCATTTCTTTTCTTTTAAAACATCATTGGGCCTATAATAGAGTGTAAGACCCATTCCTTGTAAATAAGATACCTTGTTGGGCCTCAAATATTGTATAAGACCCACTGTGTTTTCAAAAACCTCGACGCGATCGCCGTTTTCAAACAAACCATCTGGGCCTACCCTCGTGTTGTAAGTCTCATCTTTCTTTTTCAAAATAATCTTTGGGCCTCTAATAGAGTGTAAGACCCAACCCCTTTGTACAGAAACCTTTTGGGCCTCAGACGTTGTATAAGTCCCAGTATAATTTTATCAAAACAACTTCCTTTTTGATTTAGATTCAAGTATACAGTTGTTATCAAAACTTTCTTTAATTTCTTTGAACAACTAACAATACAACATGGAGCTTGCTCGCCTGTAAGTTTTTATCCGCTTTCATTTACTTGCTTTAATATATATAACTGTACTGTGGGAAGCTGCGCATGGTTAGTCTTCTTTCATTCTTCTAAATACATGTCAAATATATATAACTGTATTGTGGGAAGTTGTGCTTGGTTAGTCTTCTTTCATACTCCTTTACATACTTGTCATATATCAACTGTATATATACTAGTATAGTTATTAAGAGTTTTCCCCGATAACTAGGTCTAGAACTAGGTAAAGCCCGTTTGGTCACTCTTAAATACAATTAAAACTAGATCCCCATAGGATTTCCAGCTACATTCTTCTTCTTTCTTAACTCCAAGTTGAAGAGGTTCCTTTCTGTTGCTGATAAAGGGGTGACTTGAATCGACAAAAGTTTCTTTCTTGTTGTTCAAGTAAGAAGAGAAAGAAGCATCACAGAGGTTAATGAGTTTTGAACTTTGATTCCATATTGTAACATTTCTCTACATGCTTTCAATTTTTGAGAAAATTGGATCAAATTCTTTCAATTGCCATAAGCAGTGGCAGCTTCTGCATTTATAGTGAAACTCTAAAAGGTGTTAGTTAAACCTTCCACCTAAGCTCTATTGTGCGCTCTATGAAAAAGTGATGCATTGAATATCTATATGGATTTTTTTATTTGAGTATTATGGTGAATTGGTGATTGAATGTGTTTGAATTAGTTTATTTTGTAAAAGAATGAAAAATACTGCTGAAATGAGAGTTGTTTTGGCTTCTTGTTGAGTTGAGTCATGCTATCAGTTTCTTGGCTTGTTGAGTTATTTTTTCATGACTTGAAACATTAGATATGAATAAATATATTTTTGAATTCAATCATGACAAAATAAAGTGACACAATGGCTATGTGAAATTCTAGATCCTTATCAAATAAAAGAGTGGAATAGTATTGGTAGTATAGAAAATAGAGATTATGATGTTTAAATGGTGATACCACTATGCATTCTTGGTATGTACCTCATCTTATCTTTCGACTTCTTCTCTCATGGAAGATTGATTTTGTTCTGAGAGGTGAAAGTGGTAAAGACAAAGATACTATAAGTAGTATATAACAGTTTGAGAAATGAAGTAAAAGAAGTAAAATTATTAGAACTTTTTGGAGTGCAAAAGGGTCATAAGAATTTGAAATATACTTACAGGAATACTCATTTATGTGAAGGAAAGGAAGTAGATGCAAGAGAGGATTTAAAATGAATAGCATATTTAACAGTAGCTCTATAAGTAGGCTAATGGAAGATGCAAATTATCAAATTTGTAGGACCATATCCATGTAGCTTAATTGACTATATATATTATAGATAGAAGTTGACTAATTTGTGATTTTTTTAATGAGTTTGTGATTTTGATTTAAATTGATTTGTAATTTTGATTGCGAAAGGAAATAGGAAATGATTTTTTTAAATAAAAAATTTATGCAAAATATTATATTAAAAAAAGTCTTAAACGATGCTAAAATTAAGTTTAAAATGTTTTTTTTATTAAATAAAATATAAAAAAACAAGTATAACAGTTCGGTTCTTTAACAAATGGTTCGGTTTGGAAAATTTTATCTTCTAATGGTTTGGTACAGTTCGCAGTTTCGAACCGTTATGCCAAACCAAAAATTTTGGTTCGGTTCAGTTCTGAAAAAATGGAAACGGTTCGGTTCGGTTCAGATGACCTTATATAATGGTTTGGTTCGGTTCGGTTCAGTTTTCTCACAGAACTATACCATGAACAGTTCTAGTATCACTTTACTCAAATCACATCTGGGTATTATACAGATCATACAATATTCTCTAATGTATAATTTTTTAGGGTACTAGTGGGTCTCCCTATACAATAATAGTTGCTTCAAAGGTTATAAGTTTCATTTCAAAATTAAATGTTTTAGGTGAATTTAGATGATTGTTCTGCAATGCAGGTACTTCGATTTCGTAATATGGATGGTGATAATAATTCAATTGCAAGTCCAGTTATAGAACAAACGTTTCTTGCTATTTTGACTCGATTTCATAGCGATGTTAATGTTTTGTTGTGTGTGTTCTGTACGGTGATTAACATTGTTGAAAAACTCATGCAGTGCTGTTGGCATCTTCCATTGACAAACTCACTTGCATAAAGTTCGGTATTTCTTTTTGGATCGAATTTCGTTTATGTTTCATTATTTATGTGTGGGTTATGTTTCATTATGAGTTACACTGTAGTTTACATTGTTTAACAGCTTAATTTGATTACGGTTATGTTGGGATCCAATTGGTTATTGTTAGTTTGGTTGGTATTCATGTCTGTTTTGGTGTTGATTTTAATTTGTAAGTGACACTCTGTTCTTTTCGGTACACTGCAGAAGGTAATAACTTTGTGTGAAATCTCAAATTAGTTGAAGTCAGCAAAGAATGTTCAAGGCAAAACTCAGCTTAGTCTGCAATTATAAAGTGAATTATTTCCTACTATTATCAGCACCATAAGATTCTCATAGCACACACATTACAAATGTGGCAGTTAAAAAAGCAAAGGTATATGCAATATTTTTTTTATAGAGTTGTCACAAATGATCTATAACTTTTTTTCATCGACAGAGAAAGTACCTCCACATCATCAACAAAGTTGATAATGAAGCCTATGCAAATGTTTGCAAGGGAAATAATCATCAGTGCCTAAAAAAATCAGCATCATATTAAAGGGCACAAAGTTAACTAATTTTCAATTAATTACTTATTATTATAAATTAATTAGATTAGGAGTTGTTGGGCCAATTTCACTAGTTTTCTAAACTCACTTGATATATGAACCTCATAGTTACTCTCCTTTACAAAATTGTTGCCTTATTATTTCAATCCGGTTGCATCATGTTTTAATCCATGTACATATTGTTTATCTTTGAAGATTATTTAAATATCAAATTTGCGATGTTATATTTCTTATTAATATTGATATGATTTTGTTTTGTTCAGATTGTCGAGGATGAAAATGTAGAACCTGATTCCAAATTTTGTGCTTTAGTCACAGAGTGAGGATGAAATTGTCGAGGTGTCCATCAGGAATTGTAGTTCTGATGTTGATTCATGTTATTAGAAATGTATTACGTGACATTCATTATCTAGACAAAGCATAACTACTGTACGCTTATGTGTCTCCTGTTGTATTTTCTTGTTTCATTGGTATTGATAACTCAACGGTAAGCGAACAAAACGTTTATGTAGTTGTTTTGTATTGCATGTATTTAATGAAAAACATGTAGTTGCTTAACTTATTATATGTAAACATGATGTTAGGATGGTTGTTTTGGTTGTACTTTTTGTTTATTGAATGTTTAGTGGTATACAAAATATTTGAATTAATTAAAATATTGGTTCTAATTCTAATTAAATATAATATAATTATGAAAATGAAACAAACATTCTATTTAAAGAAAAAAGGGTGTAAAAATACCACATCAATGGTAAAGTCGGGTGTAAAAATGCCAACATCAATGATAAAATCGGGTGTAAAATGTCAACATCAATGGTAAAATCGGGTGTAAACATGCCAACAATAGCAAAAACGGGTGTAATACACCGCATTTTTACACCCTATTTAAAGAAAATAGGGTGTAAATTTGCAAACCTCTAAGGTATTCACTGCTCATTTTACATCCGATGTTTATGAAATTGGGTGTACATTCGTTTGATTGAAATGCTATTGTTTACACATTTACGCCCATTTTCTATAAAATAGGGTGTAAAATGGAATATACATCCGTTTTAAACAACAAATTATGCAATATACCATCTATAAATGTATATATTCAAAAACTTACACCCGGTTTCTATAAAAAAAGAGTGTAATATAACATCAAATTTTCACCCGTTTTCTATAAAATAGAGTGTAAACTGGAATGTATATACATTTGTTTAAACAAAAAAAAGGTGTAATATAGCATCTATAAATGTATATATGTAAAATGGGTGTAAATTTGTCAGTCATTTCTTGTAACGCCCTGTTTTTGTTTAATTATTATTTGTGAATATAATAATGAGTTGTTGTAGTTGATTGTATGTTTGTTGTGTATTTGTTATGTTTTATGCACCCGTAGTGAAGGGTAGTGGCCTTAAGGATAAGTCTTGGGGTTAGTGGGGGTGTGCGACTAAAAGCGTAGAGAATCGGTGGTGTAGAGTGTAAGATTAATTAATCTATTATTAATTAATTAGAGTGGTGTAAAGTTGGATATTAGTGGAATTATGTGAGTGATGTGAATTATTATTATTATTATTATTATTATTATTATTATTATTATTATTATTTGATAATATGGATCAAAAATATTAATAATAATATAATGGGATAATATAATGAGATAATTAGATGGGTAAAGGTGTGAAGGACATTGTGGTAATTATGTGAGGGTTAAGTGAGGAAAAATAAGGCAATTCATTATTTGGGGTATATGAGAGAAGTAGAGAGTGAGAAGTCATTATTTTTCATTCCACGCAAAAGAAAAGGCAAAAGGGAGAAAGAGTGAGAAGAGCTAGGGCAAGAGGAAGGAAGGGAGAAGTCATTGAAGCAAGGAAAGCTCATCACTTTAAGGTAAGGGTGGGATTTCTTTAATCACTCAAGGGTTAGATGATGTAGGTATGTGGGTAGGAATCATTAGGTTGATGCCATGGATTGTTGTTTGTGGATTGTTTGGGGTTTTTGGGAAGAATCTATAACTAAAAATGTTTGGAATTGATGAAATTGTTGTATTCGAATTGTTGTGATTATTGTGAATAATGTATATGTGGTATAAACGGGTTTTGATGACTTAAACTGGGGTTATTGGGGTTAAAAGTGCAATTTAAGGGTGTGAAATCGCAGTGGGAGAAGTGTTGTCATCGCAGGAATTTTTGGTTGAATCGCGGAGCCCGCTCTAGCCCGCTTAGCGCGGTCCCCCTGGCAACTCATTTTAAAAACTTCGAAAATTCATAACTTTTGACTCGTAAATTCGTTTGGGTCGCCGTTCGAATCGTTGGAAAGCTGACTTTATGTACCTTATGTTAAAATTATTTTCAATGATGGATTTCCAACTATTCGACGTGCCATATGTGTTTCCGTGTAGGTTCCGATGTGTTGAAATGTGAAATGTAGGAGTTAGTCGTAGGAATGTGTGTTGTGATTGTTGCTTATGATGTTGCGTGATGTTGTTGAGAAGTTGTTGTAGCATACCATGTGATTGTAATCGTTGTTGCTTATAATATTGTGTGATGATATTGTTGACTAATTATGGTATGATGTGTTGTGACTTAACTGATAAATGCAATAGTTGTTGTTTTATGAAGTTGCATGATGTTGTTGTTGTGACGTAACTTGTAAATGCACTAGCTGTTACTTATGTGGTAGTATGATGATGACGTTGAGTTGTTACGGCATGTTATGTGGTAGGCATGTTTTGATGAGCTATATGCATGTTTCGATAAATGTGTGTTGATTGTCGAGTGGTGTTGGCATAATGATGAATGTGCTAGGTGTATGCATGAGTCGTTGTTGCATGTTGTCATTGATGGTGCATGGCATATGCATAGTTGTGGGATGGCGTGCCCAGGTGGGGAGTTATCGTCTATCCGAATTTCTTGATGGAATCGTTGTTGTTGGCGTGATTGTGTGCCCAGATGGGGTGTAAGCAATCACAGTTATTGGTGCGATCATGAAAGAGGGGTCGTACGTGACCATGAAACAGGGGTCGTTGGTGTGATCATGAAATAGGGGTCATACTTGACCATGAAACAGTGGTCGAGAGTTCCGACGGGAACTGTGACCATGAAACAGGGATCGATCATGGTACCACATGCATTGAGTCTAGTTTGTGTCTCTCTGCATTACTCTTTGATAGTTGTTTTGCATTGTGATTGGATTGATTATCTGTGTTGTGTTGAATTGTGTGAATGGTGTTGGAAGTGGTAATATGGGTGATATACTTAATAATTTATGCTCTTATATTTATATCATCTTTCCCTTTTGTTTGATTTGAGAATCTCACCCCTTCTGTTTGAATGTTGCTTCCACGTGGGTAACGTGCAGATAATCAGGAGTAGTGTGGAAGTCGTGGTCGGTGAAGGCGATGTGCTTCACTTTAGTTTGGAGTTTGCTCTGATATGTAACATTGGGAGTCGGGAACGCTTTATGCATGATTTTACCTTGTTAAAGAATTACAGTTACCTTTACATTTTTGACAACTAATATTTTGATTAATTGAAACCGTTATATTTTGTTGATCACAATGAGGAATTTCCGCCGTGTAATAAAGATGATTATTGGATTAAAGTTGCATTAATATTTATTATATGTTACATGTCTTATTTATGAGCAAGTTCTTGTTGAAAGTAATACCCTTTTATTTCGAGTTGTTTCGTTTTACTTTGATTTTTCGATTAAATTATTCGGGGAAATTTAGGGTGTTACATTTCTCACCCGTTGAATTCACACCCTCCAATAACGAGTGTTAAATGTATAAAAAACAGGTGTAATTTCATATTTCTGGACTAGTGTTACGATGACAACTTGTATCTTCTTCATTAAAATCAACCAAAACAAACCCTTTTATTATTTCTACCCCGACCTACGAGGTTTTGATCCTTTCTTTGTACGTAGGCATAAGACTTCATGTCTTATCAAACACAAAAACAATAAAAAAAAACACTTCTTTTCTCATCTCCGTAATCTTCTTTCAGCAAACACTTATAACCAACACAAATATTTCAAGAGGTTCCTATAGGATACTATAAATGCTTAGGATGCTAGTACCTTCCCTTAACATAACCAACCCCCTCTCCTTTGATCTATTTATTGCTTAACTTTTAGCCTTTTTGCTTTGCATGTTTATTGTGGGTTTATTCGATCTTTTTTTCATTCTCTTGGAAAAATAAAAGTTCGGTGGTGACATCTTGTTTTGTGAGTCTAGCTAATCAATAGCTTGGTCTCCGATTCTTCACGCTCCCTTTCTTGATTTTAATCACAAACTTTATAATTTGAATCATCTTGCATTGACTTTTAGTCAATTGTCTGATTTATACATGCAAAAGACATTTTATAAAAAACGATTCTTTTCTAAGAGATCTTCAAATGACTAATTGTGAGAGGCTCGATTAATAGGGAGATAAATATATGACAAGAAGCAACGTTTAAAATCTCATAGATACCCTAGGAGAAATTTCATCAAAATAGAGGGAACCTCTAGAGGTTGAATAAATAAACCGACACCCACCCTTTTTAAATTCTATTTATGTTACCTCCCAAGGTGCCCAATTATTTAGGAATGATGAAACCACTAGGAGAAACCATAATCAACCACGATCACATGTTCAAGAAAGGGAGCGTGTCAATCAACGTTTTCACAAAAAGTTTTCTCATATGCACTTTTTACAATGCCCATTAAGAACAAATACCATAATAGAATCACATTGCATGAAAAATTACCTTACCCATCCAACGTAAAAGAAAAAACTAGATTGTGAAACCATACCTTATAAAAACCCTAATCTTATGTTTGAAATGGGTACTATGTTGTTCATAAATCTGCACCTTTTGGGCCAAAAGTTGCAACAGCATCACCTACTGTTAGAAATATTTTATCTTCTCCAATTAAGCCTGATAACGCCGATGCATGAAGCTTCTCAATTACAATTGTTCCCGGGTTCGCCAAAACAAGCTGTCAAAAAGATCACAAACATAAATGTATTTCTTGGCACACAAGCAATCCATTCAACTTAACCAATTATTTTGAATTTTGTACCTGAATGTCTCTTTTCTTGAGGCTCTTGATTAAATCTTCAAAGGCATGAATGCCACTAGTATCAATATCAGTAACAGCTACAATAATATGACTGCTTAATCAGTATATTCAGTTATCAAAATCAATCATGAAAAAAGGATTTCATTGAAAGCCTTACGTGACATTTCAACGACGAGATACTCTATACTAGGAAATTCACTTGATGTTCTTTGAATCTCT
Source organism: Lathyrus tuberosus (assembly GCA_022829125.1). NCBI lineage: Eukaryota > Viridiplantae > Streptophyta > Magnoliopsida > Fabales > Fabaceae > Lathyrus > Lathyrus tuberosus. The sequence continues at coordinate 12,734,037 of JALAZF010000024.1, read as the reverse complement.
TCATCCGCTAGCCACTTCAATATTCTGTCTTTGATGTAGTTGGAGTTTGAGAAATAGATTGCAGAATCAACCCTGACGATGAGCATGCCGGGAATCTGAGATGCTTTGGGATATTGCAGAATGTTTCTATAAATAGTTGTCCCTGGAAGCTTCCCAAGTACCGCGGTCCTTGGCCTCGTCACTTGTAAAAGTATTTTCGCAAAAGATATTGCCACCTGCGTAAACAAAAATGGTTTTAAATCGCAGTTGCAATAACATTGCGATACTCAATATTTTAAAAAAACTATGGTCAAATACAGATAAAAGTATTTGATATTTTGATTACCGCGATTAGAAGACCAATCTCAACACTTTGGAAGACGACACCGAAGAAGGCTCCCATGCAAGCTAGAAAGTCGAATTTGTCAATCTTCCAAAGCAGAATAACTGCCTTAATATCTATAAGGCTCATCACAGCGGCTATGATAATTGATGCAAGCACTGCATTCGGAGTGTACTTGAATAGCGGTGTAATCACCAACAGTGTTAACAACAACACTATGGACATAACTATGTTTGATACAGCAGTTTTACAACCAGCCATATAGTTCACAGCCGATCGCGAAAATGATCCTGCAAAAACATCAAAAACAAACGCTCATTAAGATGATTTACAAGATTCTCAATAGAACTCGTCCTCTTTTTTGTACCTGTCGCTACATAACAAGATGTCATCGAACCGATAACGTTCATTGTTCCCAATGCCACCATTTCTCGGTTGCCATCTATCGAATAGTCCTTCATAGCAGCAAATGTTCTTCCAATAGCCACAGCTTCCTATAAACATTTAACAAAATTGCCTCAAATGTAACATAAATGTTAATGAAACAAAACAAAAGAAGAAAACTCGGTAAATGTTTCTTACCGTGAGCGCTACCATGCCAGATATCACACCAATCCTAATACCAGCACTTAAATATTTTCCACTGAAATATATCTCATTAACAGATGATGGATTCACACCCTGTCTTATATGTTTTACCTGAAAATAGCATAGTTTTAAGTCTTAATGCTTCATTTTGTTTGAAATTATTCAAGAAATTTTAAACAAAAAGCTACTTACAATTGCTACTCCTTTCTTGTCAGCCCTTGTAATGTAAACACAAAAAGTAGAAACAATAACACATATCATAGGAGAAATTGCAGCCACCCAAAAGAGTTTCTTATTCTTCTTAGCCTATTCATTACAACATAATCATAGTCATATATAAAGGTTCAATAAATGGAAATGAAGAGAGAAAGAGAAATTGTTGGCATTATTACAATAAATTTTGTTGTAAGAAGGAAAGCCAAGAATGATACTCCAATTACTATTGTCTCCCAATTCCACTGTAACCAAAGATTAAAACAACTTAGTTAAGTGCTTATAACAATAAGTGCTTGCGTAATAAGTTATCATAAGTTGTTTTCGTAAGTTCTTCCATATAGACGTCTCACAAATACTTATATCAAAGCTGAAATAAGTCAATTTGAAAAGAAAAGGAAAGCTTACGCCGTGGTGGGCTGCACTAAAAACCGATCTCATGACAGAAATAATATCAGTTTTCTTAGTGAATTGTTTAATGCCAAGAAGACCTTTAAGCTGTTGGAGTGCAATAGTAATGGCAGCTCCACCCATGAATCCAGCAATGGCAGCATGAGATAGGAAATCAATCAAGAAACCGAGCCTGCGAAATTCACCTCATACGGATTATAACATAACCAACACAAAGACAAGAATCATTTCACTACCAATCCAATAATAGTACCTTAAAAGTCCAAGTGCCATTTGAGTAATTCCTGCAAAGAAAGTCGCGGTAAATACAAGACGAAGATATTCATGACTTTTGAAGTTAGGTATTTCATCGGTTAGCAAGGTGCCAAGCAAGAGAGACACCACAGCTACTGGTCCTATAGCAATATCTCTTGAACTTCCCATAAAAGCATACACTAGAGGAGCAACAAAACTTGTATCTACAACAACAAAAAAACCAAGTCGTCGTCGTCGTCATCATCATATAACCGAACTAATAAGTCTAAATTACTGATAGAATAAACAAAGATTCTTACATAGTCCATAATGTGGTTCCAAATTTGCAAGATTTGCATATGCAATATCCTGATATTCATTCACATTTACACAAACATCTAATCAGATTTCATCATAGTATCCTATCATGTCATGTCATAATATTATTTCTCGAAATATCTATATACCTGAGGAATGCAAAGACTTGCAATGGTGAGTCCAGCAATCAAATCACCCTTGAAACTCTTAAGATTGTAATCTCTTCCCCACTCGAAAATCGGGAAAACAGTTTGGAGTCCAAGAACAAACCTTCTTGATCCTTTTTGGTTCTTAAACTTGCCAAAAGGGTCATCAGAGAAGAATGTTTCATTGAAATTATGTTTGATATCATGGAAAAGTGATTGCTTAGGAGGAGATGAAACTTTGTGAATATGTTGTGGAAGAATATTATCCTGATTGCTTTTTATTTCCTCCATTGTCTTTGCCACAGCTTCATCATTAAGAACCTCACTCATTTTAATCAATAGCTTTGCAATGCAAAATCAACCATACACTAATAATTCAGAAACAGAAGTGTAGCTTTTGTAATTTAGCATGGAAGTCTATTTTTTTCTTAAAAGTCTTCATGTTAGAAAAGTATAGGTAGATGCATTGTAACATTTAGTTATTTGAAGTTTAGCTTAAAGTTAAAAGAATGATATTGGAATCTCCGGTTAATTTGGATAAAGAATATTATTGAATCTTAGAGGGACATTGTGAAAGTGGCAAACCAAGTGATGTCACAAGAGAGGACATGACCCTTGCACTTGTTTAAGTCACCTGGTGGATTTAATGAGGCAATAAATCAATGGTTAGTATTATATGGAAGGAAAATTATAAGTTTGTGAAAAATGAAAAATGTGAATTAAGGTTTAATGTAGATCAACATATTGTTTTTTAGCCCCATGCAGTTAAGTACACTTTTGCACATGTAAAATAAGGGGATTATTTTAGTTTAGTGCTCTTTTCTTAATATTACTCGTAAATTTTAATCCAGACACCTCTAAATTTGAGACATCACTTTCAATCAAATACTCTCATAAATATTTGCAAAGAAAACAGTTATATGTAACGTTATTTTAATCACAATTACATACTAAATAATATATCCTTCTAAACTAAGAAAGACCCTCAAAATACAGTATTAAAACGAAAATACAAAAAATCACTAAAACAAAATACAACATACCAAAAAAATCAAAATATGTGTCTTTAAGCAAGGAGAATCTTCTCCTTAAAAAGCAACCATGATTCAGCCAAAAAGTGTGAACATACAACAACAAGCTGAATCTCCATGACAAAAGAATTGAAAAGCTTGAATGAAGAATAGTTGTATGTGATCAAAATGAAATGTAATTCTCAATCTCAATTATTACAATGGAAAGTACCACTATATATAGCTAAGACAAGTTGGTTAAAGCCTAACTAACTCTTCTCAACTACCTCTATCTAAATTCTAAAGTTAGTTAGCACAAAGAGAAAATAGAGATTACATGGCATTGTTATTGTTACATTGTTTATTATCTTCATTATCATTTACAGCCCCCCTCAAGCTGGAATGAATATCAATCATTCCAAACTTGGCTTGAAATGTATTGAAAGGACCAGGTTGGAGAGACTTGGTAAAGATGTCTGCAACTTGCTCCTTAGAAGTGACAGGCATGAGATGAACAACTCCAGCTAGAACTTTCTCACGTACAACATGACAATCAATCTCTATGTGTTTTGCGCGCTCATGAAACACAGGATTGGCAGCTATATGCATGGCAGATTTGTTATCACAGTAGATAATGATGGGCATTGGATGATTGATGTGAAAATCATGAAGAATATTGAGAAGCCAAACCCCTTCACAAGTAGCTTGAGCAAGAGCACGATACTCAGCTTCAGATGAAGATCTGGAAATGACAGGCTGCTTCTTGCTTTTCCAACTAATGAGTGAAGTGCCAATGAAGTAACAGATGCCAAAAGTGAATCTTCGTGTATCCGGGCAAGCCCCCCAGTCTGAATCTGAAAAACCTTTTAGACACAAAGAGGAATTAGATTGAAATATGAGTCCTTGGCCTGAATTATTTTTGAGATACTTCAGAACATGTAGACCAGCTAACATATGTTTATCTGTTGGAGCAGCAAGAAATTGACTTAATTTGCTGACAGCATATGCAATTTCAGGTCTGGTATGTGTGAGATACAATAAACGACCAATAAGCATTCTGTAGGGAGTAGGATCGGATATAGGTGTGCCATAGGTTTTGTGGAGTTGAAGATGAGGTTGCATAGGGGTGGAACATGGTTTGGCACCAAGAAGACCAGCATCAGAAATCAAATCAAGAGTGTATTTTCTTTGACATAAAGAAATGCCATGAGTACTGCGAGCCACTTCAAAGCCTAGGAAATATTTGAGAACTCCCAAGTCTTTGATGCTGAATTTATCATCCAAAGAAGATTGGATTTGTAAAATTTCATGAGAATCAGTGCCTCAAACTACTAAATCATCAACATAGACCAGAATCATAGTGAAACCTTGAGAAGAAGTCTTAGTGAAAAGTGAGTAATCTGCTTTGTATTGAAGATAACCTGATGCAATAAGAGTGTCAGTGAGTTTTGTGTTCCATTGTCTGCTAGCCTGCTTCAGACCATAAAGAGATCTTTGTAATTTGCAGACAAGATTTGGAGTAGGCAAAATGAGACCAGGTGGAGGTTTCATGTAGACTTCCTCATTAAGATCACCATGGAGAAAAGCTGTGTTAACATCAAGTTGGAACAAAGGCCAATTGTGAACAGCAACAATAGTTAAGCAAACTCTAACAGTAGTCATTTTAACAACTGGACTGAAAGTATCAGTGTAATCTAGTCCTTCAGTTTGAGTGAACCCCTTTGCAACAAGTCGTGCCTTGTACCTCTCAATAGTACCATTAGCATGCATTTTTACTTTAAAAACCCACCTGCAGCCAATGGCTTTCTTGTTTGAAGGTAAGGGCACAAGATCCCATGTTTTAGTTTTAACCAGAGCCTGCAGTTCAGCATTGATAGCATTTCTCCAATTCTCATCACAAATAGCATGCTCATATGATGTAGGTTCAGGATTGGCATACAAATTTAACATGTAATGTTTATGAGAGGATGAAAAGGAATCATAGGATATAGAAGATGAAATAGGATACTTACAGGTGGATGAAGATGATGCCACAGCTGAGTCGGGACGGTGAATCAGATTACAATGATAATCTCTTAGATAATTAGGAGGATGTACCTGTCTATTGGATCTTCTTACAGGTATGGGCTCATAATTAATAGAAGGAAGATGATTGGTTTCATTGGTAGGAGAATGTGTAGTAGTCATAGGTTGAATGGGATTGGGATCTATAGAATGAGAATTGTTCTCAGTATGACCATTGTCAACTGAATGATTAGATGTAGGATATGGAACTGAATTAGGCAGAAACATATAATCAAACAAATCGTCCAGGTGTGTAGTAGTGTGTGAAGAGGATGAGGACAGAGGAAGATTATGTTGATATGGAAAATGAGATTCAAAGAAAACAACATCTCTAGAAATAAAAAGTTCCTTATTATGCAGATCAAACAAAATGTGTCCTTTGACACCAGGTTTATGACCTAGGTTAATGCACTTTCTAGATCTTGAATCTAATTTCTTTCTATTGGATTTTAGAGTGGCTGCATAGCACAAAGAGCCAAAAACTTTCAGGTTGGTCATATCAGGTAAAATGTTGTAAAGAACTTGGTAAGGTGACTTGTGTTTTAAGAAAAGTGTGGGAAGTCTATTTATGATATGAACAGCATAACTCACTGCATGAGCCCAAAATAATGGAGGCAAATGAGCTTGAAATAAAAGGGCTCTAGTGATGCCTAAGATATGTTGATGTTTTCTTTCAACAATACCATTTTGTTGAGGTGTGGCCACACAAGATGTTTGGTGGATGATACCTAATTCATTGTAAAAATCAGGCATCAAAAATTCATTGCCATTATCTGATCTAATGCACTTTACATGGCATTTGAATTGAGTTTTGACCAACGCTACAAAGGACTTGACATGAGAAGTGGTTTCAGATTTTAGTCTCATAAGGTATAACCATGTAAATCTACTCTTATCATCAACTATGGTTAAGAAATACCTATAGCCCATCATGGATGGTATGGCCAATGGACCCCAAATATCCATATGTAATATGTCAAATGTGGATTGGGAAACATGAGAACTAGGAGAAAAAGGCAATCTTTTCTGTTTTGCATAAAAAAAATACATCACAAGGCAATTTGATATTGACAGGTTTAATGAAAGGAAAATCTTTATTGAGTTTAATCAATTTTGTATTAGAAGCATGTCCCAATCTAATATGCCATAGGCTACATTCAGGATAATGACTATTTGAATGATTAACAGAAGAATTGATACAATGTATGGGAGGAGTCTTAGGTAATGTAACTGAAGGATAGGTCAAGAGATATAATCCACCATGTAACTCAGTTGTGCCAATCATCTTCAGAGAAGACTTGTCATGTACAGTACATGAATTATCATTAAAAACAAGTTGGCAATTGAGTAATTTGGTTAATTTTGGGACAGAAATGATATTAAAAGCAAAATGAGGCAAATAAAGAACATCAGTGATGTAAAAATTGTTGTTAAACTGAATAGTGCCTGAAAGGTTAGTGGTGACAAGACTGCCATTTGGTAGTTTGAGGGTGATGGGCTTAATTTGCTTAAGACACTGAAAATACTCACGAGTAAAACAAACATGATCAGTGGCTCCTGTATCTAATATGAATGATGCAGGATGAAAAGAATTTGGGATAGTGCAGATAATACCTGATCCAAGATCAGTTTGAGAAGTTAACTGGTTAATGCTATGAGGTTGCAACTGTGATGATCCTTGAAGTAAGGCTAGCAATGCTTGATGCTGCTCTGGTGTAAAAGCCAAACCATGAGATGTTGGTGCACTTGCTTCAGTATCTTTCCCTGATGTGTTTTCAGGTCTATCAGATGCAGTATTGCATTGATTGATTGCACCTTCGTGCTTCCAATGAGGAGGATAACCATGCTTTTTGAAACAAGTGTCAATGGTGTGATTAGTCATACCACAATGTGTGCAAACACGATTGTTTCTGCCTCTACCACCAGAAGATCTTCCTCCTCTAATGCTGCCTCTACCACGCATATTGGAATATGATTTAGACTGAGTATCACGATTGGTCTGGTACTTATTAGAAGATGGGGTGACCAAAATCTTGGACTCATCAATGGGAAGATTAGCTTGTCTTTCTTGTTGAACAAGCAAGGAATATACTTTGCAAATGCTAGGGAGAGGATCCATAAGCATTATTTGTGACCTAATGGCAGAGTATTGATCATTCAGCACTTTCAAGAAACGAATTACTTGATCACTAGCTTTGTAAGCACGAATCTTGGTAATGGCAAGACAAGTAGTATCACATTCACATTCAGGAATTGGTCTAAAATTATCTAGTTCTTGCCATAAGATCTTCAGTTTTGTGTAATAAGAAGAAACAGAAGTATCACCTTGTTTCAATGTGTAGATTTCTTCTTGGATATCTGAAATTCGAAAGACATCGTCTTGATAAAATCGCTCCTTGAGCTCATTCCACATATCAGCAGCATTATCCATCCAAAGAATGCTTTGAGCAATTTCAACTTCTACAGCATTCTTGATCCAAGACATGATCATGGTGTTACATCTATCCCAAGCTATGGAATTTGGTTCAAGATCAGAGGGTCGTGGTAAAACACCATTAGTGAAATGCAACTTGTTCTTAGAACGTAGAGCCATGGTCATGGAGCGCGACCAAGAGTGATAATTGTTATTGGAAAGTAATGGTGTAACCAGAATTAAAGCAGGATTTTCATTTGGATGCATGAAATAAGGGTTTAGGATATCGGTTTGATAACCTTTATTGTTGTTTCTTGAAGAAGATTCACCATGATCGTTTCTATTAGAGCTTGAAGATGACATGGTGAGAAACAACAATGTTGCAGAGGATGCAGAAAAGAAGAGAAAGAAGAAAAAATGGATCGAAAGAAGAAGAAGAAGATTGAGAAAGAATGGAGCGGAAAGCAAAATCACAGGCCTATGATACCATGTGAACATACAACAACAAGCTGAATCTCCATGACAAAAGAATTGAAAAGCTTGAATGAAGAATAGTTGTATGTGATCAAAATGAAATGTAATTCTCAATCTCAATTATTACAATGGAAAGTACCACTATATATAGCTAAGACAAGTTAGTTAAAGTCTAACTAACTCTTCTCAACTACCTCTAACTAACTTCTAAAGTTAGCTAGCACAAAGACAAAATAGAGATTACATGGCATTGTTATTGTTACATTGTTTATTATCTTCATTTAGCATGGAAGTCTATTTTTTTCTTAAAAGTCTTCATGTTAGAAAAGTATAGGTAGATGCATTGTAACATTTAGTTATTTGAAGTTTAGCTTAAAGTTAAAAGAATGATATTGGAATCGCCGGTTAATATGGATAAAGAATATTATTGAATCTTAGAGAGACATTGTGAAAGTGGCAAACCAAGTGATGTCACAAGAGAGGACATGACCCTTGCACTTGTTTAAGTCACCTGGTGGATTTAATGAGGAAATAAATCAATGGTTAGTATTATATGGAAGGAAAATTATAAGTTTGTGAAAAATGAAAAATGTGAATTAAGGTTTAATGTAGATCAACATATTGTTTTTTAGCCCCATGCAGTTAAGTACACTTTTACACATGTAAAATAAGGGGATTATTTTAGTTTAGTGCTCTTTTCTTAATATTACTCGTAAATTTTAATCCAGACACCTCTAAATTTGAGACATCACTTTCAATCAAATACTCTCATAAATATTTGCAAAGAAAACAGTTATATGTAACGTTATTTTAATCACAATTACATACTAAATAATATATCCTTCTAAACTAAGAAAGACCCTCAAAATAGAGTATTAAAACGAAAATACAAAAAATCACTAAAACAAAATACAACATACTAAAAAAATCAAAATATGTGTTTTTAAGCAAGGAGAATCTTCTCCTTAAAAAGCAACCATGATTCAGCCAAAAAGTGTGAACATACAAGAACAAGCTGAATCTCCATGACAAAAGAATTGAAAAGCTTGAATGAAGAATAGTTGTATGTGATCAAAATGAAATGTAATTCTCAATCTCAATTATTACAATGGAAAGTACCACTATATATAGCTAAGACAAGTTGGTTAAAGCCTAACTAACTCTTCTCAACTACCTCTAACTAACTTCTAAAGTTAGTTAGCACAAAGAGAAAATAGAGATTACATGGCATTGTTATTGTTACATTGTTTATTATCTTCATTATCATTTACAACCCCCCTCAAGCTGGAATGAATATCAATCATTCCAAGCTTGGCTTGTAATGTATTGAAAGGACCAGGTTGGAGAGACTTGGTAAATATGTCTGCAACTTGTTCCTTAGAAGTTACAGGCATGAGATGAACAACTCCAGCTAGAACTTTCTCACGTATAACATGACAATCAATCTCTATGTCTTTTGTGCGCTCATGAAACACAGGATTGGCAGCTATATGCATGGCAGATTTGTTATCACAGTAGATGATGACAGGCATTGGATGATTGATGTGAAAATCATGAAGAATATTGAGAAGCCAAACCCCTTCACAAGTAGCTTGAGCAAGAGCACGATACTCAGCTTCAGATGAAGATCTGGAAATGACAGGCTGCTTCTTGGTTTTCCAACTAATGAGTGAAATGCCAATGAAAAATGTGAATTAAGGTTTAATGTAGATCAACATATTGTTTTTTAGCCCCATGCAGTTAAGTACACTTTTGCACATGTAAAATAAGGGGATTATTTTAGTTTAGTGCTCTTTTCTTAATATTACTCGTAAATTTTAATCCAGACTCCTCTAAATTTGAGACATCACTTTCAATCAAATACTCTCATAATTATTTGCAAAGAAAACAGTTATATGTAACGTTATTTTAATCACAATTACATACTAAATAATATATTCTTCTAAACTAAGAAAGACCCTCAAAATAGAGTATTAAAACGAAAATACAAAAAATCACTAAAACAAAATACAACATACCAAAAAAATCAAAATATGTGTCTTTAAGCAAGGAGAATCTTCTCCTTAAAAAGCAACCATGATTCAGCCAAAAAGTCTAGTAGGATTTTGTCAATAACCAACTGAATCCAAAACCCGCAAGTTCAATCTTCTTTCATTAAAAACAAATATGAATCACTTTATAAATCAAACCCAAATATATCTTTTTTCAAACAAATTTATAATTTAATAGAATATCTACCAAACTAATTTAAAGTAAAAAGCTTTTCCAAAAAATGCACTTTTAATCAAAGCTCTAATTAACTAAAAATATAATAAATATAAAAATAGATGTTGAAGTGATATTCAAACAGTGTGGTGCGCGCCATAGTCAAATAGAGATAAGATGTCTCACACTAAGTCAAGACATTTTAAATTACCTATAAAAATTAATCAATCAATTGTAGTAAGATGGGTTAATGAAAATGTGATAGTCAAAGTAGATGAATCGTCATATTCATACATTATAAGAAATTTGACACACATACACTTCTTCAGAAATGTACACATTTAAAAATGCACTCTTAACATCTATTTGGTACAAAATGATGTTATGATTTACTGCAAACGAAACTAAAAGACGAATAGACTCTAACCTTGCAACTGGCGCAAAGGTTTTTGTATAGTTTATCTCCTCTTACTGACTATAACCTTGTGCTACCATACGAGCCTTGTTTCAGACGACTTCACCTTTCTCATTGAGCTTGTTTCTGAACACCCATTTGATTCCAATGACATGTACACTTTTTGGTTTCTGAACAAGATCCCAAACGCCGTTTCTGGTAAATTGATTCAGCTCCTCTTGCATAGCCAGAATCCATTCATTATCCAAAATAGCTTCATCAATAGATGTGGGATCTATCAAAGATACCAAACCCAGAAGAGATTCTTCAAAAGGTTTGAACAAAGATCGAGTTCTGACTGGTGCATTTTTTGCCTCCCAGAATCAATTCTTCAGAATGAGAAGTTCTTGGTCTACTCTTCTTCTAATGAGATGGACCAACGATAGCTTCTGGTTGAGTCGTTTCTGAGTCTTTTGCTTTAGCGTCCTTGTAATGGACTGGGCCGCGGTCTGCCCAACTGTCGAGCAGACCCAATTCAGTAATGGGTCGGCCCAGCGTGATCCTTCCTATGACCAGCGCCAAGCACAACTTCGCAAGGCCGAGGACCCCACATGTCCTCCACTCGTTAGCCGCCTAGCAAACACCAATGTCGGGCATAACCTTACAGTCGGGGAGAACCTCTTTCTCCTCGACCTTTACGTGCTCCTCCCCGCGAGGACACGTTCTCTTGTAACTTCTCACTCCCGAAGGAATCGGTCTGCCCTACTTCCGGAGATTTAGGGACCGTTACACCAGGGCGAAGACCACGTGCTGGTCTTCACTACGCCACGTAAGCCCTGGCAGTTGCTTGGATTGGGCATTACAATCCGGCCCAGTGCAAGTAACCTTTGGCCCCGCACCGGGGGCTCTCAATAAATACCCTCTCACTTAAGAGGGCCAGGTTACACCCTTTCTTCTTGAGCGTCGGAGTACCTTACAGGTACACCCCCCCGCCGTATCATCATCACCGGAGCTGAAGTCCATACGACATTGCTGGCCACTGAACAACTGTCTGATCCAGGTAAGATCAATGGCACCGTCTGTGGGAAACATTGCTTCCCCGTTTTTCCTTCAACGATAAACCAAAGCAATCCTTTCGTTCATCACCAGCATGGCCAATAACCCGTCTGCGAACAAAGCTCTGGACACCGTCCTCGTGCAACTCGAGAACGGAAACCACCGTGAGGACGCTGCTGCCCTCAACGTCGAAGAAGGCGACGTAAGAGACGGGCAGACCGCCTCCCTAGACTCCCAAGACACGGCTTACGACGCCGCCCGCCAGGACGACCAGCAAGCCGTCTTTCAGCTAGTTGCTCCTCCGCCTAATGCAGATTCGAGCACCGTGGCCCTATTTGCCTTGGTCAATCAGACCAACCAGCTGATCATGCACTAGAATCTCAGAATTGAAGCACTCGAGCAAGGGCGGGCACGACGATCTTCCCCGCGAAGACATCGTCGCCCACCTTCACCTCGCCGTTCTCCTTCCCCGCGAAGGACTCCTTCCGAAGAATCTCAAACCCCCTCGCCGGTGCGCGAGGGCTGTCAGCCAAGCCTCGAACGCCCTCAACCGGCGATCTCCCAGAAGTGCAATCGTTCCTCGCCTCGGAAGGAACCCAGGCCCTCCTCAACTACCAAGAAGACCAAGACCACCGAGGAGAGGCCGAGGAATCGTTCAAGGAATTCCCCTCCACGACAAGAACCTGGTCGACATCACTGATCCCCTTCGAGGTCCCCGGTCGGAAGCGACGATGACGACCAGAGGACCCCCCTATCATGGGAGATCATGGACGCCCCAATTCCTGCGGGCATGGAGAAACCCCCGCCACTGGGGACCTACGACGGCCTGGCCGACCCCGACGATCACGTCGAAAGTTTTAAAGCCATGCTTGACTTCAGAAACGTCAGGGGAGCCATTAAGTGCAGGCTTTTCCCCACTACCTTGCGGAAGGGCGCCATGACTTGGTACAAAGGTCTGGCACCCGGGTCGATCACATCCTGGAAGCAACTAAGACAACGCTTCACCAAACATTTCACAACGTCTCGTCGACACCCGAAGACGGAGGCTGCACTATAGAGCATCTTCCAGGGGAAGAACGAATCTCTCAGGAACGACATTGAGAGATTCAATAGGGAAGTTGTCGAGGTTCATACGACCGACGACATGAAGAAGTATTTAATCATCCACGGACTACGTTTTGGATCCGATTTTGCCAAGTCCGTGGGCCTCCGCAGACCTCGCCGTCTAGAGGACCTCCTCCAACGAGCTCAGTCGTACATCGAGCTCGAGGAATCGGAGGCAGCACAGATCGCCCTTGAGGCGAGGCGGAAGGAAGGCCCCCGCGGCCACAAAGAAGAAGACTCTCCTCCCCGACGAGGAGGAGAAAGAAAGAAAGAAAATCTCCCCCGGGATCCTCATGAACCGTGTGGACCAGCTGGCCGGTTCACGGAATACACCCCGCTCAACGATCCCCGCGCGCGAATCCTCTCCGAGTGCTCCAACTCGGAATTTCTTAAAGGAGGCGTCTTCTTTCCGAAGCCAACGAGCCCCAAATCAAACACGGACAGGTCCAAGTATTGCAGGTTCCACCAGAGCCATGGACATGTCACGGAGGACTGCATCCATCTCAAAGATGCAATTGAGATCCTGATCAAGGAAGGGCACTTAAAGAAATACGCCCAGAAGAATGACGCTCCTCGTCCCAGTTCCTGGGAAGCCCAAAACGTCGAGGAAATGACACCTCCTCCTGACGAGAGTCGGCTTCAGGTCGCCCTCAGCGTCACTCGACCCAAAGACTTCTTTGTCCCCGAAGGCATCGAAGGCCAAGAAGCAGTTCGCAGCATGTTGGCAAACTTCCCCCATGAAGACTCTGTCGCTGCTTGCAACACATGGGAAGGTTTCCCCAAGACTATGGTCATCTCCGGGGGTGGTTACGAGAAGGTGTCCGTCGGGTCGATCAAGCAGAAATTTGACGAACTGGAGTCCGCAACATCGGTGAAGACCACTACTCTCGAGAAGGTGCTAGGGAAATCAAACCCTATCACCTTCTACCTTGAAGAGCTCCCAGGCGGAGCGCCCAACGCCACCATCCCCCTCTTGGTCAGGGCACAGATGGCGAATTATGACGTTCGAAGGATCCTCGTTGACCAGGGAAGTTCGGTCGACATCATGTATGCCCATCTGTTCGGGACTCTCCAGCTCGACGAGAGACATCTGACTCCGTATGTCGGTTCAGATCTGCAGGGGTTCAACGACACCACCACCAGACCATGGGGCTACGTTGAACTGATGGTCACATTCGGGGCCGAAGACACCGCCCGCCAAGTGAAGACCCGCTTCCTGGTGGTTGAATGCCCATCCCTCTACAACTGCATCCTCCCTCGGAAGGACCACCCTGGCCGAACTCACAGCAGTACCATCAATGGTCCACCTCAAGATGAAGTACTACACGGCCAGGGGATGTGTAGTTACGATGCACGGGGACATAGAAGCGGCCAGGAGGTGCTTTAACGCTGCGATCAAAGGCATGAGTTCCATCGGCACCAAACCCAAGACCGAAGCAAAGCCATCCACGGACACCGTACAGAGGCCTCTCCCGCGCTTCAACGCGGTCGACCTCGACAGCAGGTTCCTGGACGAGCACGATGAGGGCAGAGCAGCAGACCTCGACGTCCAGGCAGAAAACAACGGACGGCCTCTCCACCCAACGCGCCCCATCCCAGACGGAGACTTTGAGCTCGTGGCCCTCGGGGACGATCCAGACCGTAACATGAAGATTGACACCGAGATCCCCGACCTGGCAAAGGAGCAGCTAAAGACATGTCTCCGGGAGAACGCTGATTTGTTCGCATAGAGCGCCTCCGAGGTGTCTGGCCTTGACCTCGAGGTGGCTTGCCATTAGCTCGCAGTAGATCTGGCCGCTAGGGCCATAGCTCAACGTAGGCGTAAGCAGTTTCTCGAAAAAGCGGAGGCTGCTGAAAAAGCTGTAAAAGACCTCCTAGAGGCGAATTTTATTTCGGAGGCCAGGTTCACAACCTGGCTATCCAACGTTGTACTCGTCAAAAAGAATAATGGAAAATGGAGGATGTGTGTTGACTATACTGATATTAACCGGGCATGCCCGAAAGACTGCTATCCTTTGCCTAACATCGACCAGCTGGTCGACAATTCTGCAGGTTACAAACTATTATCCTTCATGGACGCCTACTCGGGATACAACCAAATTCCCATGGATAAGGTTGACAAACAGCACACGGCTTTCATGACCGAGTCGGGAAATTACTACTACAACGTAATGCCCTTCGGCCTGAAGAACGCCGGTGCGACCTACCAACAGATGATGAACAAGGTTTTTCGGGTTGAAATTGGCAACATGCTCGAGGTCTATATGGACGACATGATCGTCAAATCCGTGGAAGAAGTCGACCATGCCGCGCACCTCAAGAAGGTGTTCGACATAGTGAGGAGGTGCTGCATGAGGTTCAATCCCGACAAATGCACCTTCGGCGTTCGGGCAGGTAAGTTCCTCGACTTCTACCTCACAGAGCGAGGAATCAAGGCCAACCCCGACAAGTGTAGGGCTTTCTCTGAGATCCCTACTTCGGACTCGAAGAAGTCAATACAATCATTGAACGGGATGCTCACCGCCCTCTCCCGCTTCGTCGCCAAGTCAGCACAATATGCGTTCCCGTTTTTCAAACTTCTTCGACAAAAAGTGACGTTTGAATGGAGCGAAGAGTGCGAACAGGCGCTCCTCCACCTAAATCAAGTCCTATCACGACCCCTGGTCCTCTCACGGCCTGATCACGGGGAAACACTATTCTTGTATCTCGCAATCACGAGTGAAGCGGTCAGCGCCGTCCTCACCCGGGAAACCCCGAACAGGCAAAAACCGATTTACTTCACGAGTAAAGCCCTCCAAGGCCCCGAGCTCAAGTATCAGCAGATAGAGAAAGTCGCCCTGGCCCTCGTCACCGCGGCCAGGAGGCTGCGCCATTACTTCCTAGCCCACACTGTCGTCGTCAGGACCGAACAGCCTATAAAGCAACTCCTGGGACGACCAGATATGGCGCGGAGGATGCTCAGGTGGTCGCTCGAACTCGCTGAATTCGACATCCAATACGAGGGAAGGAAATCCCTGAAGGCTCAGGTATTGGCTGACTTTGTGGCGGAGATGACCATCCCGGAACCTTCGATCAACGGATCCCAAAAGTGGACGATCTATGTCGACGGAGCATCCAGCACGAAGGGAAGCGGGGCGGGCATTATCCTAAAAAATGAGGAAGGCATCCTGATCGAGGTTTCCCTCGAACTATCCTTCCCGACGTCTAACAACCAAGCAGAGTACGAGTCTTTCCTCGCCGGGCTTCGGTTGCCCGAGGACCTCGGCGCCAAGGAGGTCAAAATCTTCACCGACTCCCAGCTCGTGGCCTCGCAAGTCCGAGGAGAGTACCAAGCCAAGACCGACAGCTTCATCGAATACTTGACCTTGGTGAAAGAAAAGATGAAAAAATTCACCTCCGCGGAAGTAACCCACATCCCTCGCGAGCACAACACCCGAGTAGATGTCTTGTCCAAACTGGCAAGCACAAAGAAGAAAGGCAGAAACAAATCCGTCATACAAGAAGTGCTTTCCCGCCCGAGCATCGATAAACCTGTTCCGGAAGTGGACGTGAACGCCATTGGGGAAAGCAATTGCTGGATGACCCCAGTATATGAATATTTCACGACGGGAA
The DNA here is from genome assembly GCA_022829125.1 of Lathyrus tuberosus. Lineage (NCBI taxonomy): Eukaryota > Viridiplantae > Streptophyta > Magnoliopsida > Fabales > Fabaceae > Lathyrus > Lathyrus tuberosus. The sequence continues at coordinate 12,717,473 of JALAZF010000024.1, read as the reverse complement.
AATTGCCCGAAGATCCCAAGGAAGCGGGGATGGTCAAACTGCGGGCGTGCTCATACACAATAGTCGAGGATAAGCTATACCGGCGAGGGTTTTCAATTCCCCTCCTCAGGTGTGTCGAGGAGGTCAAGGTCCCAGGCATACTCCTGGAAATCCATGAGGGAATCAATGCACAACACCTCGGCGGACGATCGTTAGCCTGTAAAGCACTTCGGGCAGGGTATTACTGGCCCACCATGCAATAGGACGCCAAGGAACACGTCAAGAAGTGCGATAGATGCTAGCGGCACGAGGACATGCACCTCGTTCCTCCTAATGAGCTTAAAACACTGTCCTCCCCATGGTCGTTTGCATGGTGGGGAATGGATATCCTCGGACCTTTCGTCATGGGATCGTACCAAAATAAATACCTCATTATCGGGGTGGATTATTTTACGAAGTGGATCGAGGCGGAAGCGTTGGCCAAAATCACGGCCTTCAACATACTACGTTTTTACAAGAGGAACATCCTCACCCGATTCGGTGTACCCCAAGCTATCATCACCGACAATGGAACACAATTCACTGACAGGAACTTCCAGGACTTCGTCACCAAACTGGGCACGAAGCAGCACTTCACGTCAGTCGAGCACCCTCAAACGAACGGGCAAGCCGAAGCGGCGAACAGAGTAATCCTCCAAGGATTGAAATTTCGATTAGGAGACGCCAAACAACGGTGGGTCCAGGAGCTACACAGTGTCCTCTGGGCCTACCGAACAACCCTGCATTCCACGACCGGGGAGACCCCTTTTCATCTAACCTACAGAACGGAAGCAGTGATCCCCGTGGAGATCAGGCAACCCTCGAGGAGGACGGAAGTCCCCCTCGACGGAGACGCGAACAACGAAGCCCTGAGGGAAGAGCTCGATTTTGTTGAGGAGACACATTCGGGCGCTTCTCTCCAAGAAGCTTCACTTAAACAGAAAATAACTTTGCGTTATAACGACAAAGTTATCAAACGTGATTTTCAAGTAGGCACCCTTGTCCTGCGAAGGAACCAGAAAGATTCGCGAGAAGGCAAACTCGCCGCGAACTGGGAGGGCCCGTACCGTGTCCGCTCGAAAACGGGGACAGGAGCCTACTTCCTCGAAAATCTGCACGGGGAAAAACTTGCTCGACCATGGAACACTGAGAAGCTAAAACAGTATTACAGTTAAGCACTGCCCGCGACACACTAGCATCGCGGGTACGGGGACGCACTAGGGTACGAGCGCGACACCCTTATACAAAACACGATGGTCAAGGGCTACGTTGTGTGTGCGCGAGCACTTTGATCCGACGAGGACACCTTGATCGAGCTCCTGCGTCGTCGTACCAATTAGGCAGAACACCCAGCTCATGATGGGAAGTTCACGCCACGAAGCTAAGACCTCGACCGAGCTCTTAGCCTCGTTGAAGGTCGGAATACACTTCCGGCAACTCGACCAGCTCTCCACGCAGTCGAGGATTATCGAAGTCGAGCAAGCCCCAAAATCTCTATTACTTCAAAAATAAACAAAGTATAGCAAATACAATAACATCACACACAAGCGAAAACATACAAGCATAACACGAGCAGATAAACGAAAATGCATTAAGCCGGCAGAAGCCCATTGTACAAGTGTTACAGACAAGTATCAAGAAGCCCTTGGCTCGCAGGCCGGGCAAAGATCATCACAAATGGCACGCAGGCCAAACAAAAGACAAAAAGTAGTGGCGCGCAGGCCGAACAAGCAAAGGAACTAAACAGCGATCTCTTCCTCGATCTGGTCAGCGTTCTCCCCCTTCTTCTTCTCTGGCAGGTCCAACTTACCATCGACCACACGAACAAATGGGTTAATCCTGTCAAGCGCGAGCTGGACACCTGGATTTTCGGCTTCGACCTGCTCCACAGCATTTTTGAAACCTATCTCGAAGGCCTCCAAACTATCTTGCTGAAGCTCCCGAATCTTAGCGATCAAATCCGCACGGCTGGAGAAACCTTTCTCCTCGGCCGACTCATTTTCTGAAGGACGGGTAGCAGCTTCCAACTCCGAAATTCTAGTCCGAAAGCGGTCACGCTCCTTTCGAGTCACCTTCAGCGCAGCGTTGGCCTGGTTCAACTCCTCGAGGACACGGGCGTGCTCCTCGTACTTGGCCTGGGCCTCTCGCAAGTTAACCTCAATTTTGTCCTTCTCCTTCTCAAGGGCAGTGCATTCATAATTTATCTTCTGCAGTTCAGAGGCAGAGGGGGTCCCCTCGCTTAATATCAAGGTTGTCTCAAAGACTCGAATCATCGCCTCCAGGTCCTCGACAAGCGCCTCTTTTTTGGCCGCTCCATCCATTTCCAGTACTGCATTCACCTCGGTCTCAGCAACGACGAGAGGGCTTCCCCCGAAGAAGTTCCGCTGAAGATGGCACGCGGGTAATAGAAACTTCTCCGTGGGGACATGCTCCTCGAGGTCCACGAGGACGGGGCCCTCAGTCCTCGCCCTTTTTGCAGGGGTGCTCTCTAGAGGGGGAGACTGGCTGCAATGTGGAGAAGACGAGCTGCTCGTCGCGCCGATCGGCACTGCTGCCTGGATAACGTCGCGAATATGGCCCTTAGCTCATTTGGGAGCTCGCTCAGCAGCCATCTTCATGATGCACTCGGTGGTGTTCGACATTTGAGCTGCAAGGGAAAACACGATACAGGTTAGCACAAGGAAACAATACTAAGTGCACGCACAAACAGGATAATTGGTTCCTACCTAAAATCCTATTGGCCTCATCAGGGGACTTGCACTCAAGGAGAGCCTTGGTGTTTATATAACGGGCCTCGGTCTTAACCCTTCCCTGTGATTCAAGGATAGATTTTTCGTCCCTCGTTACACACACCGCCCGGCTGAAGCCAGTGACATACACGACCAGCTTAGCGTACCCCTCTTTTTCCTCCTCCGACAGTTCGCTGGGTTTCACGAGGTATTCGTCCGTACCAAGCGCAAAGTGTACATCGTCCCACTCCAGGGGGCACTTGGACACAAACCTCTCCTGCCCGGCACTGTCGGTCACGATGTCATAAAGCGTGCCCACAGCCTCGTGCGTCGCGGGCATGACATAGTAAAACCTATCTTTGAAATTCCTAACCGAATCCAAATACGCCTTGAACAGATTCCTCGGCTGTTTGAAGGAGACTCAACTATGTCGCCCTTGGTCAGTTGCCCGTTGGAGGTGGAAGACGCGGAAAAAGAGCGAGAGGGTTGTCTCGACGTTGAGATAGTCGCACACGATCTCAAAGGCCCGCATGAAGGCGCGTGCGTTAGGATGCAGCTGAGACGGCGCCAGGTGTAGCCGGTTGAACACCCCCACCTGAAAGCTGTTGAAGGGGAGGCGAATACCGGCCTCTTTAAAAGCGAACTCATATATGGGGAACCTTAACCCACGGTAATTCGAGCAGATCCGGTGATGTTTCTGAGGCTGAAAGACCGACCATTTCGCTTGTTCGCCCTCCGTGACATCCTCGACGATGGCGAAAACGTCCGTGTCGTCGATGGTAAAATGGGAATGAATGCGTAGAGGCTCCTCGCCGGCCCAGTCGACAGCCGGACGTAGGAGCTCCTCCCCGGAAAGCTGCGCGGGGCCGTCCACGTCGCGCTCGGTGTCTATCTGGAGAATCCTCGCAATCCTCACGGCCATTTTTACCTAAAAAGCAGAGGAAATAGGTGAATTGGTTGGCCACGACCAAATCCACCCTTCCACCGCCGATCAAGTGAAAGGGTAGCGAGAGCACGGGAGATGCTCGGGACAACGGCGAACTACCCGATACCGTTGCCCCTGGACCTTCTCCAGGTCTCTGATCCTCTCTCGCCTCACCTCCCTGGGACATTCATCACATGTCCTCTGGGTATTCATCGGGTCCTCGGGATATTCATCCCAAGCCTCCGCCAAATCGGACGGAACCCTAGAAATGTCCTATCGTTTCTCACCAGAGGCTCCACAGCCATGCCGAAAACTTTACCGGTTTGCCAAAAAACTACTAAAAGAAACAAAAATGGAATAGAAAAGGATTGAAGGTTTACCTGAAACAGTGGTGGAGAGCGGACCGGTACGGTGAAAACGGCAGCGCGCGGTGGTGTACGGCGGTGGAGCAGCGACGGTGAACAGAAGAGAAATTTGGAGCGGAAAAGGTGGGAACGTGCAAATAGAACAAACTCAACCCTTTTATAGGCCCCTCACGGGACTCGAGGAGTCCCTAGGGTTTTGAGTGCCCTAGGCCTAGCCGCCCCTAGGCATTAATGACAGACGACACGTGGCACACGTGTTCCTGCGTTTACCTCTTCATCTGCCTCGCTCCTCCGCCTCTCAATCGTCCGTCTTCCCCGCGTCACCGTCTTCGCGAGTCGCGCAGAGTCTCAGATACGTGCCCGCGCAACACCCCGTGCTCATGGCCTCCTCATTGCGTTTTAGCTCAAAGACACTTCATCGTCGACATCCGTACGAGGAGCCTTGTTTCAAGTCGATCCAAAAGTCATTACTCCGATATCTCGGAGCAACGACTTGGGGGGCTCCTGTCCCGAACTGGGCCGCGGTCTGCCCAACTGTCGAGCAGGCCCAATTCAGTAATGGGTCAGCCCAGCGTGATCCTTCCTATGACCAGCACCGAGCACAGCTTCGCAAGGCCGAGGACCCCACATGTCCTCCACTCGTTAGCCGCCTAGCAAACACCGATGTCGGGCATAACCTTACAGTCAGGGAGAACCTCTTTCTCCTCGACCTTTACGTGCTCCTCCCCGCGAGGACACGTTCTCTTGTAACTTCCCACTCCCGAAGGAATCGGTCTGCACTACTTCCGGAGATTTAGGGACCGTTACACCAGGGCGAAGACCACGTGCTGGTCTTCACTATGCCACGTAAGTCCTAGCAGTTGCTTGGATTGGGCCTTGCAATCCGGCCCAGTGCAAGTAACCGTTGGCCCCGCGCCGGGGGCTCTCTATAAATACCCTCTCACTTGAGAGGGCCAGGTTACACAACATATTCTAACTCTCACCTGTTTTTCTGTACTTGCTTACTCCCTTTCTTACTTGAGGGTCGGAGTACCTTGCAGGTACCCCCCCCCCCCCCCCCCCCGCGCCGTATCATCATCACCGGAGCTGAAGTCCATGCGACGTTGCTGGCCACTGAACAACTGTCTGATCCAGGTAAGATCGGTTCTTATCGTTGCTTTCTGAGTCTTTATCTCCAGAATCTTTATCCTTGGATTCTGAGAAGGTAATCTTCATATCTGCAAGTTTCTCAACTAACTTTGAATTTTCAGGATAAACCTTATCATTGAATCTAAAATAAATTTATTCCTCAATAGTTCGTGTTTCTTTGTTAAAGTTTTTGTAGCTTTTTGAGCATTCAGATTATTCTAAGAGTAAACACTTTTGTGCCTTAGAATCAAACTTGCCAAGATTATTTTTAGTGTTCAACATAAAACAAACACATTCAAAATGATGGAAATAAGAAATGTTGGGCTTTGTGTTCTTCCACAATTCATAAGGAGTCTTACCCAGAATAGGTCTAATAGAAATCATGTTCTGAATATAACATGCCGTCTTAACTGCCTCTGTCCAAAAATGGTTAGCCATATCAGTCTCTTAGATCATGGTGTAGGCAATCTCTTGCAAAGTCCTATTCTTCCTTTCTACAACCCTATTTTGTTGTGGAGTTCTAAGGCAAAAGAAATCATGGGAAATGCCATAAGCATCAAAAAGATTTTCAAAATGCTTATTTTTAAATTCGCCACCATGATCACTTATGACTCTAACTATTTTGCAATCCATCTTTATTTGCACTTGTGAGCCGAAGGTAGAGAACACAAAATGTGACTCATCCTTATGTTTCAAGAACTTTACCCATGTCCAACAACTATAGTCATAAACAATGACCAGTCCATACTTCTTACCATTGATAGAGGCAGTTTTCACTGGCCCAAACAAATCAATGTGCAGAAGCTCTAATGGTATGGAAGTAGAAACAACATTTTTCTCTTTGAAAGAAGTCTTTGAAAACTTTCCTTTCTGACAGTTTTACATGACTTTTGATTAAAAATGATATTGTAACCATTGTCACTAAGCTGATTAATAGACAATAAGTTATGTATCTAACCATTGACCAAATAAACATTAGTAATAAAATGGAGCTTACCATTACCAACACTTCTAGAGCCAATGATCTTTCCTTTCTGGTTTCCTTCGAAACCAACGAAGCCTCCAAGCTTATGTTCTAAATCTTGGAACATATGCCTTCTTCCTGTCATGTGTCGCGAGCATCCATTGTCCAGGTACCATGACTGGTGTCTCAATTGAACTGCTAAGGATATCTGCAACATAAATGATCTTATCATTAGGTACCCACTTTTTGGGTCCTCTTTTGTTAGTTCTCCCAGAGTTTTTTACACCCTTGGTTGTCTGTGCGACAGAATAATCAAGTGGAATTTATGCATGATACTTAGGTTTTAGAACAGAGTTCTGTGTCTGTGAAAGTTTCTGTGTCTATGCAAAATAGTTAAGCTCAGTGCCAACAGGCAAGAAATGCTCATAGAGAGGTTTCCGTTTTACCTTCTGAATTTCGTTAGGTTTTGAAGTTTCTGTACAACCTAGACCTTTCTTGCCATTTCTACTAACTCCAAAGATCATGGAAACCATTTTTCTTCTATCTATGCTTTTAGCCAGAAAGTACTGGAATGATCTGTCATATCTGATGACGCAATTAGTACCAGAAGCTTCAAAGACTATTTCTTCCCCTAATTTTGAAATTTTGCTTTTCAAAGCAGAGTTGTTACTTTCTAAAGAATATATCTTTTCATTTAAAGAAGAAATGTCATTTTCAAGCTCGCTACCATTTTCAGAAGTAACTACTTAGCCAAAGTATCTTCTTGACATTTTATAGAAATGTGCAAGGCACGATTGTGATTGATACCTTCTTTGGACAATTCTCCTCCACCAAAGCTTAATGTGTTACAGGCGGTGATGTTAGCTATCACATTATCAAATTGTTCAATAGTGATATCCTGTGTCACATGAGGTTGAGCAAGAAGCTTCTGCAAAGCACTGCGGTGTGCGGGAAAGCATATAAGGATAGACAGTATGGAAATCTTTGATGGTTTCCAATGTAACTAGTTGACAATCTTGTAATCACATCTTTTAATGATCTTAAGAAACTTTTCATCTTCATCAAAAGAGATAGCATCTTTATCCTTAACAGGAACAACAGTAGTAGTTTCTTTTGTCACTTGAGGTATCACACGGATATGAGGGTTATAAATTCAACCACTACGAGTCATTCTGCTCGGCCCTGCTATATTTGTCACCTCGTCATTCACAACTTTCGATCCTTTTTCTGAATTCACAGCCTTCTAATTACCATCAGCCACTTCATAATTCCAAGGCACAACTTTTGTACTCTTGAAAGCAAAAGGAGTGGGTCTTCGCTCAACAAACGACTTCGGAACATAAACCATCTTCTTAGCTTAAACAGGGTCACAACTAGATCTGGAAGTTTAGAGATTGGTTTAGGCAAATTGAAGACAAGTTCCACTTCTTTGTGAGTAGACTCGGCTTTCTTGAACACAAGAGTTGGTAAATTGAACATTGGCTTAATCACAACTACCTCATTCTTTTTCACACACTTACTGATCTGAATCACACCTTGGTCAATTAAAGCTTGGACGTCCCTTTGGACTCCATCACAACCCTTCGGCTGAATAGCACATTCAGAACAATTCTTGTGGCACTCTTTGGCTAAACCAGCTTCAACCAACTTTGCATGAAACTCTGGCAGCGAAGTTTTGATATCCTTCACATCACAGATCAAAACCTCATCAATTTCTTCCTCTATAGCATTGACAGATGCCTCATGGGAGGGCAGAGGATTACTCTTCACATTCGGATTTGTATCGTTGAAAGACAGAATCTTCTTCTCAACCAACTCCCTTATAATATGCTTTAAGGCATATCAACCTTCAAGATCGGGACCGGGAGCCCCCTCATGGAAAGGACAATGGGCGTTAGGGTTGTAATATGGTAGAAGTTTCTCTGGTGGCGGACCCAATGGCCTTGGAGTTTCCAAGCCTTGCTCAATGAGGAACAGATACAGCTTTGTATATGTCATAGGGATAAGAGGTATAGGTGGCCTCCCTCCCTGTCTTCTATTCTGAACCTAATTATTCTTGCATTGAACATGATTTTAAGGAGCGTTGGACGCTTGTTGATACTTGGGACAGGAGGAGCTTGTTGAAAAATAGGCACTTGTTGATTGAAAGTCGGGGTAACAGCTGCCACATATGGTTAAGGGGCATACTGATATGCTAGTTGTTGAATGAACTGTTGTTGTTGTTGCTGACGTTGTTGTTGATGTTGTTGATGCTTCCAAGAAGGTTTTCTTCTACGGGGAGACATTATAGCATTGGTTTCTCCTTCTTTCTTCTTTTGAAAACTACTAGAAGGCTTTTTGGTCGCATCCTTGGAACTACCAACTGAACTATTCATCCTCCCATTCTTCAAACCCAATTCTATCTTTATTCCCACAGCTACCAAATCAGAAAAGTTGGCAGTGACACTACCCACCATTCTCTCATAAAACTCTGGCCGCACAGTATCGACGAACCAATCTACTAGCTCTTTTTCTGACAAAGGAGGCTATACTTGAGAGGCAATCTCCCTCCATCTTTGTACATATTCTTTAAAGGATTCGGAGCTTTTCTGCGACATACTCAGTAAATGTCTTTTATCTGGCGCAAGATCCATGTTGTATTTGTAATGCTTAATGAAAGCATCAGAGAGATCTTAGAAGCAACAAATTTGTGAGTGGTCCAAACTAAAATACCACTTAGAAGATGCTCCCTTTAAACTATCTTGAAAGCAGTGGATCATCAACTTGTCGTTGTCCACGTAGGTAGCCATTTTGCGATAGTACATGATCAAATGACTTTTAGGACACGAGGATCCGTCATATTTGTCAAAGTTGGGAGTCTTAAACTTGGTTGGAATCACCAATCCAGACACCAAGCACATCTCACAAGCAGTAGCTCTAAATATCTGATCCTCTTCCATTGCCCTAAGCCTTTTCTCAATTATTTCCACATTCTCCCTTAACTTATAACGCTTCTCATCTTCATACTCAGACTCATCGGGTATATCATATACTTAATGATGGTCATTAAAGTAAGGCTGATTCACACGAGTGTGCACGACAGCAGGTGCAAAGGTTGGAACTATGTTGGGAACATCAGCATTCAATGGAACAGTCTGTTGAGTAGTAACATGAACTTGTGGCTGAGGTACAAAACTTGACGGAAGGCCAAATAGAGGCAAAGTAACAAGAGTAGTAACTGGAAGAGAGTCAATCACAGGATTTGCAATCTCAGAAACAACAGTCGGTTGGGTGTCCATCTTGGCACGGACTACTTGTAGCATCTCCATGATTTGTCCAACATTACCACGGAGGTCTTCCAACTCATCATTGACACGATCAATCTCATGCTCACATTTTTCCATCCTTCTTCTGGCTTGAGCACGGGTATTGTACTGATGTGGAGGATTCAGCGTGAAAACTGGAGATGATAAGACGAAATGAGTTTATGTTGAAGAAATGCAATGTAAATGTGACAACAGATGTAAAATTCAAGATGCAATGCAAAATCTTTCGTGGAACTTAATAGATATTTGCAAACATCAAGGAGAAAGAAAACTCATTTCATTCATTCAAAAGAGTGGATTACAAAATATTTAGTACTTCTTACAAGAGTCCTAAACAAAAAGCTAAATAAAAGCTAACAAAAGCCCTAAGGAGATTCTCCTAGTAGCCTTATGTTGAGCATCTTTATCTGCTCCTTCATCCAAGTCTTCTCGAGAATGAGCTTATCTACGATCTGCTTCCAAGGAGTTGACTGAGGGCTAGAGGAAAATAAATCCTCTTGCACCTTCCTCTTCTTACAAGAGAGTACTTCTTCAGTCTTCATCTGTAGTTGTCTTTGGAGTTATGTGTTCTCTTCGACGACAACTTGATACTTATTCTTCCAAGCATCTCCTTCTCGTTGCACTTTGCTCAAAGAGATCTTCAACTTCTCTGCTTCAGACATGAAAATTAGAGTGGGATCTTTCTTCAGAAGTATGGGCTCTTGTCGAGGATAATGTATCTTCAGCTTGATGGCCCTATCTCGTAGCCATTGGAGATAGGGTTCCAAAGAAATATAGTTTGGTTTTCCCAAGTCTTTCTTCCCTCTTCTATGCAAATGGCTCCAAGCACTCACAATCTTCTCCGTGAGCTCCTTGCTATCTTCACCATCTTTGAAGAAGATACTCTTTATATGAACACCATTGGGCTTGTCTTTCAAAGGATATCCTAGCTGACGGCGAGCCAAGACTGGATTGTAACTGATCCCTCCTTTGGTACCAAGAAGAGGTACATTACCAAAGTTTCTACAGCTATCAATGATCATAACTCCATCATAGACACGATTGAACCAATCAATAACATAGTGGGTGAGAGACATAATCTTTTGTGACCACCAACCATTCTTGAGGTCCCAAAATGAGCTTGACTTGGGCAAGTGAAAAATAAACCACTTGTACCACAATGTCACACAACATGTGATCATCCCTCCTCTATGGAAGTTCCTTAGGTGAATGGAGTGATAAGCATCTGCTAAAAAAGTAGGCAATAGATTCTTCTTTAGGAAAATCTTGATAGCAATGATGTTGACGAAGTCTTCAAAGCTTGGGAAAAGAAACACACCATAGATAAGTAAGGCAAGAATAGCCTCAAATGCATCCATGCTCATGTGATTTTCATAATACTGAGCTCTACCTACAAAAAACTTTGTCGTCAACCCAAAGACTCCTCCTTTGGTGGTCATGTTAGCTTGAATTTTTTACAGTCCCAAATGTGTGGCTTTGGCAATGTCTTGCTCCTTAGGATCCTTCTCCAGGATAGGAAAGGGAGACTCATCAAGGATAGGCAAACCAACCAAGTAAGAGTACTCTTCCAATGTAGGCACAAGTTGGTAGTCGGGGAAGGTGAAACAGTGGTAGACTGGATCATAGAGTTGGAGTAAGGTAGAGAGGTGTCCATCTTCCATCTTAGTCTTCAATAGTGATAATAGCTTCCCATACTTTTCTTAAAACCTTCTTGGCCTGCAACCAAAGCTCCCAATCTCTTTAGGTCATCCAGCTTAGGACTCTTGAAAGTGTACTTCAAAGTCTTTTTCCTTTCACAATCCATGACAATCTTATGATGTTTACAAACAAAAGCTCTAAGTTCCATGAAACTCTATGAAAATTATGCTTATTAATGCATGTATGCACAAATAAAACAAGAACCACACTCAAACATGGTGTAAGGCTTGCATGAAGTCAAAGGTTTAACCCTCCCATTAGGTATGCACTAGGGTTTATTTGTGTACCTGTACAGCGGGTTCTAACAAGTTCCCAAAGTCATCAGTCCATCTTTCAGATATTATCAATTTTGCAATTACTCAGTAGTTAATTATATTCTCAAGAGAACCTCTTTTGAGTGTAGTATCGCGTATCAACTATTTTGGGTCTACACCCTCATAGTCATCGCACTACGTTCCTAACAAGTCCAAGTGGGTGTTTACCATGAAAATTAGTAAACAACCGCTGGTCTTCCAAATCGAAAAGGAATTTGGTTACTTACAGGATCGACCATACTGATCCTAGGACATGTGCTAGTAAATCTTAAAATAAAGTTTGGAAAATGGTGAATACTTCGACAGTATTCATGATCTAAAAGTTAACAACTTTAAAAATTCAAAGAAAGTAAATTGCAGAAACTTAATAGAAAAGCAAGTAAATACATTGAAAATAACTTGGGCAATAAAGAAGATAAACTTGTGGGTAAAAAAATAAAACTTGAATTAAAGTGTAAATATATGGTGTTTCATCAAACGTACATTTTCTCAACACACTCTTTTCTCTACACACGGGTACTTTGAGTAATAATTCTAGAGATATTTTACAACTTCGAACACACCCCATCCTAACGCTAAGACTTCCTATTTATAATGATCGAAATAACTACCTCTAACGGCCTTCCTACGAAAATAAGACAAGTGGCACTCGACATGTCTTCTTTTCTTGAAAATGCTCCACGTGTCTCTCTTAAAACCTGGATAAGAACAAAGTTCCCTCCTTTATTTGAATTCAAATCTTACGTCAAAACACCGTCACTAGTTCCCTGTCGAATCAACTTCCAAGACTTAGAATATTTTTCCTAAATCTGTTCAACATATTATCCTTGTACAAAAGGTGACTTTGACAAAAAATACCCAGGTTTCACAGTTTTGTCGAAGCCTCTCATAACTTCATATAAATTGTTTTTCTTTATTAATTCCATTAATCCAAACTAGGCGTCGAATTTGGGAGCTAACAAATTGCCCCCAAAAAATTTCATTTTCGACATTACTGAAGAAAAAGACATTTTTTATAGTCTTATTCGACACCTCAAATGATCCATGTACGGTTCGACGTTTCTGATTAATTAATATTATAAAACGGTTCTCCTTCTTCAGCACGCATATGACGTCATGGTCATGATTACGCTTTTCTGAAAACGTCCCCTCAACCTACGTGAGAATCTTTGTCATCATCACGCCTCCTAAACCCTAGGAGATTATGGGGCTAGGCATTAACTGTCATTGTTCCATCAAAGATAGTGGGAAGGACACGCGTCCCACTCCAATTTTAACCATTAATGCCATCTTGGAACCGCTCCCACTTACATCCTTATAAATACTCCCTTTTTCATTTCTTTTCACTTTTTACATTTTTTGAACTCTCAACTCTCATAATCTCCTTCTACCTCAGAGAACCCATATTTTTCCTCTTCACATTTCAACAATGGCTTCATTAACCCGATCCACCAAAGATGCCAACAAAGCCACTAAGGAATCCACCAAGCTTGTGAAGGTCCCTAAGAAGATTTCTCAGCTTCCTCCATTTGACACGATCAGTGGTCCAGCTATGGTGGGAAATCAACAATATCTGCCTGAACCACTTGCTGAGGAAAAGAGAATAATTTATAACTCTCAGGTACTCATTCCTCTCACTATTCCTGGTAAGCCTTTGGCTTTGTTAGGTCCTTTATCTGATGTTAATGCTGATCCTAGCACACTTAGGGATTTCTTTCCAACTTACCATAAATACAAACCCATAGGTCATGCCAAAAAACCTAGGGCTAGTAATGAGGATCCCAATCCCGCTAATCAGAGCAACCCTCTGACTGAAGAGGAAATTGACCTTAGGTACATGAATAATTTTAGTGTATTTCAAACAAGCCCGTCTTTTAAGGATCCCTCTGATTTTCTAGGATGGTTAGAGAAATTGGAGAAAACAAAGTCCCAAGTCTGGAAAGACATGGGCATTTTTGATTTGATTATGCTGTCAAAAGTAGGTCCTGACTACTGTTCGAACAAGCTTGACTCTTCCTTGTATTTTTGGGACAGCACCCATTACACTTTCCATATTCCCTGTGGAATGATGACCCCCACCTTATTCGACGTAGCCGCTATCACAGGGCTCAAACTGACTGGCAACACATATGACCCCTACTACATGTCTAATGATAGCATAAACTTTGCAACCTTTAGGGCAGCATATTTGACCCACGTAGCACATTACCATGACAAAAATGTAGAGGAGGTTTCTGATGTAGAGCACATAGCCTTCTTAGCATTATGATGGTCTCGTTGTGTCTTCTGTTCGAAGTCACTCCAAGTAGCCAGGAAATTATTAACCATGGCGAACCAACTCCACTCTGGCCATAATCTATGTTTGAGCGAACTAGTTCTGGCCAGTCTTTATGAATCTATGACCGAAGGTATTTCCCAACTTAAGTGTCTAGGAGACAAAGGGAATCTCCTCCTCATTGGGCCTTTCTGACTTATGCAATTGTGGCCGAATGCTTCATTCAAAGCTTGCCTTCCTTACAAAAATCTGATTAATGAAGATGTTGACGAAGTGAAGAACAGGAGAGTCGAAGGTCCACACTTGGCCAAATTAACTCCTAGTGACGAAGGTCGTCCTATTCAACAATCCTTCACTAGCTATATCATGATGTTTTCCAAACGCTACGACTTCTCATCGAACATGGCTCCCTTCGCTGCAAGGAAATGCGGTCCTGAATGGTTTACCAGGCCATTTCCAGCTCCGTCGAAGGCCCAAGAAGCAGAGTCCATTGTAATATGGGAAGATTTCCTAACCCTAGGGTTTCAACCCTCAGATTCAATCTTTCGAAGAGTCTGGTTACCTTGATCGCTTATCTGCCCAATCTTGTCGCTCGACACTTTGGCTTAGTTCAAGTCTTACCCAAACCTCTTTATGAGAAGAAAAGCCTCATCCTCCTTTATAATGCAGTCCACACTGAAGCTGTGACTATTAAGAAAATTGCTCAGTATGATGGTCGAACACAACTTCTTCCCGTTGCTTTCAAACCAAGCTTTCTCTGTACCCAACAGTTTAATGAATGGTGGAAAGCTTACTATGCTGAAGAGTTTTTCGACGTGGCTGCTTTTACTCAGCATATTAACAAAGGCTTTCCTCTATGTGCAGGAAAAGGTCAAGAAAGGTACTTCGACGCATATCAAGGGTATCCAAGCATTCCATAAATACTTTGAAACTGCCTATAGGCCTAATGATATTGGTCGAACTGTTCGCGAAGTAGCTATTACTTTAAAGGAATATTTTATAACGAAAATGGAGAATCTAAAGATCCCTTCGTACGTTCCTCCCGAGAAACGGTACGAAACGACTTTTAACATGTATCCTCCTAAATTCCCTCGACTGCCAAGTGCTAACTTTGGAGTGGCCCTTAGCCCTCCATTCCCAGTCTAGTTCATCTGAGGGGATTCTATAAAAATCCTTCGACAAGAATCACAAAAGCGTGCTCAGCGGGTGGTTGCGACTAAGCACACATTAGACAGTTTCAAAGGTCACCTTCATATAAGGAATGAAGATGTTCGCATCGAGTTCGAAATATATGAAGGTGTGGAATAGGGAAGATTTCGACCAAACATTTTCCATTACTCATTCTCTTTTACTTATAATAACTGTTTCTATTTTACTTTAGCCGTGAAGATTCCACCGAAGAAACCAACAGCCAAGAAACCAGTCGAAGTAAAGGAGGAAGGAGAAAGTAAGGCAGCAACAACAACAAAGGTATTTTATCTCCCTTATTAATTTTGTCGCTTTGCCATATGCTCTATTATATTTCTAACATTTCTTTCCAGGGTGCTCGAAAACCACCCCCAACTCCCCAAAAAAGGAAATCCAAAGAAATCGAAGTCTTGGTGGTTGAGTCAGATGATGAAGTCCTGTCTCCGACTGCTAAATAACCCCTCAAGAAAAGAAAAAGGCAACTCAAGTGGCTGAGGCTTTGGCCCAACCACAAGCAAAAGGTGTGACGGTTTCGACCAAGAAACCTACTTCTCTTAAAATACTGGAGCCAACTCCTGAGGAATTGTCCAAGAAAGCCGCGGATCAGCCCGAAAGCGACAACTCCAGCCCTGGGGATGATGTTTCCAAGGTACCAAATCTTACACCTTAGCTTTTACTTAGTAATCTTTTCGAATTACTGACCTTCGATTGCCCTTTTCAGGATGGTGTAGGTATTTCTACCCAACCAGCTACCAAGTCAACTAATACCACAATTCTCAATAGCGAGGTCGAACCTACGTATCATCCTACTTCTGCCAAAGATTTTGAGAAAAAATATATGAGCGAAATTAATCAGACGGTCGAGGAACAACGCGAGACTTCGCCGCCCAAAACTACAACTCAAAATTCCCACACCAGTGGGTCTGAGCGCGAAGGTGGCCAAGAGAAGGAAACTCAGGCAGAGACAACTAAGGATGATATGGAGGTAGATCGCACTGAAGTCTGCATTGAAGATGAAGCTGAGGATGGCTCCCCAAGAGTCGAAAACCTAGATTCCATCCCGCAAGATCAAGACGATGATATGGAAGAGGTGGAAAATTGATCCTTGTTCCAAAACTATTCCATGCCTCCTATTGAAGAGTTTGTGGATGTAGAAGAAAATGCTGAGGAAGATGAAGACAAATACGAAGAAGAGGAGGAGGAAACTCGTGATGACACAACCAAGAAACCAACCCCTGATCCTGCCCTGGTGAATGTAAAGGATTCAACTAAGACCACTGCAGCCTTTTCTATGGAAGAACTGGCATCATTAAAAAAGAACAGCCCTCGTGAATACCTAAAAGCTCTGATCAGTTCTAGAGGGAGTTTGTCTGAGAAGAGTCTTAGTTCTTCCTCAATATCAGGTGGCCAATCCTCAAACAATCCTGCGAATGAAATACTTTTGAAGATCAAGGAGAAGATTTTTAAAGGTGATCTGTTTCGACTTTTGGAGTCCCGCTCTATTTCTAAATTTTCTTTAAAAGGTCTTCTTAAAAAGTTTGATATTCTGACCGCTTCTCCTGAAGTTGTGAACGTCATCCTGGAGCTGAATGCCATGATCGAGCAAGCTACTGCTGACCTTAACATAATAACGCAAGTTTTGAAAGATATTGAAAGTAAGGCTGGTTCTGCAGCAGCTGCATGGGACGCCGCCTCCGAGTCAACTAACCGATTGGCAAATTTAGAGAAAGCTCTGGAACAAAACAAGGATGAGATCGAAAGTAATAATCAAGATATCGCCTCTTAGGAGGAACAAATAAAAGAGCTATAGATCAAAATTTCAAAGGCCAGGAGACGAAATGTTGAACTTTTGAAATTCGACAATTCTAAGGTGACCAAAGAGCTTGATATTGGACTGGGACATGTTGATAAAGCCCAAAAGTTGGAAACAGAGTTAGAGACTCTAAGGTCGACCAAGTCTGTTTGTGAAAAATGGCTAGAGCTTCTGAGGGCGAAATATTTCAATATGAAGGCTAATCTTCCATTTTAGCTCTAGTCCTTTTTTTTCAAATTTATCATAACTCTAGATTTTATTATGTAATGATTTTGAGCCCTTCGTGGTTCTTTTCGATGTAACGAATTTAGCCATTCTAGCAAAATTTTTATTTTACCATGTTGGCTTTGACTATTTCATATGTGATTACTCTTTTGCTATTTTTATCTCTTGGAGTGCAAGTTTATATTTCTTCTAATATTTTCCATTCACTCTCAAGATCATTTTATCCTCGCTTAACTCTTCGATCTCATATGTGCCGTTAGAGAATACTTGAATAACTTGAAAAGGACCTTACAATTTAGGGGACCATTTCCCTAAAGTCCTATCTTTTCGATCCATAGGAAGGATAAGTTTCCAAACCAAGTCTTCAGGAAAAAAATGCTTTAACTTTAACTTTCTTGTTATAAGACTTCTCTACTCTCTTTTTCTGTCTTTTTAGCAATTCCAAGGCATTGAGTCTCTCTTCGTCCAGATCAACAAACTTGTCCAACATCATATTCCAATATGTTTCTGATGGAATTTCATGATGTCTTTGAATTCTTGTCAATTGTAAATAAATTTCCGCCGGTAAGACTGCATCATGGCCAAATGTCAATCGAAATGGAGTCGTATTAGTAGCCTCCTTAAGGGATGTTCGACATGCCCAGAGGACTTGGTCTAAAGTCTTATGCCAGTTTCTAGTCTTCTTCCCCCACATGTTTCTTAATCAAACCAATGACAACCTTATTTGCTGCCTCAACTTGGCCATTAGCTTGAGCGTAGTAGGGTGTAGATGTTAACAGTTTGAAACCCATTTCCTTAGCAAATTCTTGCATCTTTTGACCAGTAAATACCGATCCTTGGTCTGTTGTAATAGTTCCTGGAATTCCAAACCTGTAGATGATGTACTTCTTGATGAATTCGATCACATCCTCTTGGTCAATGTTCGTCAGTAGTACAACTTCAATCCATTTTATAAAATATTCAATACCAACCAAAATGTACCTTTGAATTTTGGATGACGCTGGTCGAATCTCTCCAACAAGATCTAGAGCCCAGCCTCTAAAGGGCCATGGTTTGACTATAGAATGCAATTCACTTGCAGAAACATGTTGTATGCCTGCATGCACTTGACATGCTTGACACCCTTTTGCAAACTCAATACAATCTTTCAACATGGTGGGTCAATACATTCCGTGTCAAAATAACAACCACTTCATTTTATGGCCCACCTGATGTGCCCCACATGCCCCACTATAGACACTCGAAAAGGCTAGATATGCCTCAAATTCACTAAGACATTTAAGCAAAACTTCCTCAGGAGTCTTTTTAAACAATTCATTTCCCAAAAGAACGTAACTTAAAGCTCGATACCTAATTTTTCATTCAAAAGACGATGTTGGGTTTTGCAAATATTCCACTATTGGTTTTCTCCAATCTTCGTCCGTCAGGCTGTATATTGCTAATATCTCGAAGTTCTATTTGTCTTCATATCCTAGCTTTGTTGTTTCTAGATATGATGGAGATAATCTGGCTGACACAACCCTCCCTCTGACCTCGATCGCATCTTGCAACATTTCTTTCAAAATTTTATACCTAGAGGCAATCTGAGCCAAATCATTAGCTACATGATTTTCTAATCGAGGAATGTGTCGAATGTTAACCAACTCAAATCTTTTTAAGAGTCAATTGGCTATCACGAAATACATGATGAGATTTTCTTTCACACATTTGTACTCCTTTGTGATTTGTTTTATTGCCAACTCTGAGTCACCCATTATTTCTACTCGAGTTGCCCCCAATTCCAACAATATTTCAAGTCCGGCTATAAGAGCCTCGTATTCAGCCTCATTATTCGAACAGATACCTTTGACTTTATACTTGAATTTTGTTGGAATTTTGTTAGGAGAAATAATCAAGACTCCTACGCATATTCCGTCTTTATGACTCGAACTATCGAAGTACAACTTCCAAGGTTCTAGTTCGAGGTAATTTAATGATTCCTCATTTATAGAGTGGTCGACTATAAAGTCCACCACTACTTGTCCCTTAACAGCTTTTAAGGGCACATAAGTTAAAGAATATTCAGTTAAAGCTAATGCCCATTTGCCAATTCGACTATGTAAAATTGGTTTCGACAACATATGCTTTATAACATCAAAATGTGAGGAAACAAAAATGTCAACAGGTTTTATATAATGATTTAGTTTTATACGTGATAAATACAAACACAAGCATAGTTTTTTGATTGTGCTATACCTAGTTTCTGAATCGTTCAAGACCCTACTAAGATAGTAAATGGCTCTTTCGACACCATTTTCATCTTCTTAAGCTAACATGCTCCCTAAAGTCTTCTCCGACACAGGTATATACAACCTCATACTCCTATTTCGACAAGGTGGAATCAGAATTGGAGGGTGGCTCAAGTACTCCTTGATTTTGTCGAAAGCCTCTTCTTGAGCTTGCCGTCAGTCGAATCCTTCCTTCTTGAGTCGAAGCAGAGGTGAGAAGGCTTGAGTTTTGCCGCTAAGGTTCGAGATAAACCTTCTTAAGAAATTACTCTTGCCCAGTAATGACTGTAACTCCTTATTTGTCGATGGCGCTTTCACCTCCATTATGGCCTTGGTCTTGTTCTGGTTTATTTCAATTCCCTTTTTGTGGACCACAAAGCCTAAGAAATACCCCGCCTACACACAAAAAGCAAATTTGAGAGGATTCATTTTCAAACCATGTCTCCTCATCCTTTCGAAGGATTGTCGGAGATGGTCTATGTGATTTTTCCCTGAAATTGACTTTACAACAATATAATCAATATAGACCTGCATAAAAGTCTCAATAAAATCATGAAAAATCGAATTCATTGCCCTTTGGTATGTTGCCCCCGCATTTTTTAAGGCGAAAGGCATCACCACCCATTCATAAGTTCCTAATGCTCCAGGACATCAAAATGTTGTTTTTGGGACATCCTCTTCAGCAATGAATATCTGATCATACCCTGAATATCCATCAAGCATATTAAGGTATTCGTGCCCCGCGGCAGAATTGATTAACATTTTCTCCACAGACATCGAATACTCATTCTTTGGGGTTGCATCATTTAAATCTCTAAAATCTCTGCAAACCCTCAAAGTACCATTTTTCTTAATAACTGGCATGATATTTGAAAGCCATTCGACATACCTGGTTGTACGGATGAATTTGCATCGCAGAAGTCTTTTGACCTCCTCTTTAATCTTCGAGAGAATTTCAGGTGCAAACCGCCTTGGATTCTTCTTAATGGGCTTCTTCCCAGGCTTGATTGGCAACTTTAATTCAACTAGCTCTCTGCTCAAACCAGACATCTCGTCATAGTCCCATGCGAAGTAGTCTTTGAACTCCTTCAGAAATTTGATCACTTCGACTTTGAGTTGAGGGTTGATATTGGAACTGATATACATTGGCCTTTTTGTCGCCCCATCTCCTAAGTCGATCTCTTCAAGTGGATCTTGCACTAGCATTTTGATGTTGGTTGCCAGCGGATATTTCTCGAACCCCAAAGGCACGTCATCATAAATGGCATCGAGCCTCTGGCCTTGCACTTCATCCCGAACCTTATCAGGTGGTTCTGGGTCGAAGTCCTTACCAGGACTTTCCTGATATGATTCCTTCTTGGCTTCGACATCCATGAATTTTACTTCAGCCTCCAAGGCCGCTTTTAATTTATTTTCGACTATATAAGCCGAAATTCTTTCGAGCACTGGCAACTCAGTCATCGTCACCAAACTCGCTCCCCAAACCTGTTGGGTCGATTCCAGATGTCCCTATGTATGCAAGGTCGTCTTCTCCCACAACCTCTCGATCCCACTGAAAACCATTAGTGGGGTGCAAGTACAAAGACCAATACACAATGTCATCTGGAGTAAATGCAAAACTGGCCGGATTGCAAGAAGCGATATTAGCCAAATGTTTGTCGAAGCTGCGTTTATCGACATGATTAACTAAAGCCATAAAATAGCTCTGGTCTACTTCGATATTTTCCACAATACAATCTGTTCGCCAGATGGTAATTCTTTGATGCATTAATGATGGTAATGCTCCTATGTCGTGAATCCATTCACGCCCTAACAATAAATTGTAGTTAGCCTTAGTCTCCACAACCATGAATATGGTTGGTCTAGTAATGGTTCCTACCGTCAGGTCAACTTGAATCACCCCTAACGTGGTGCCAACTTTTCCTTCATAGTTGGATAACACCATATTATGGGGCTTCGTGTACGTGTCGAACTTCCCTATCTTTTTTAGCATGAAATGCAGCATCAGGTTTACTACTGCATCGTAATTTACCAGGATCTTGTTGACTGGCACATCTTCGATTTTTCCTATAATAAAGAGAGGCTTTAAGTGACTTTTCATAGCCTCATCAGGTCTTTCGAAGAACGCATTCTGTTCTTCTACACAATCGTTGTTCATAACATAGTAACAAACTAGCTTGTGAGTGGCTATCTCTATGTCGGTATTATCCTCCAGCTCTTCGACCTCGGTAACTTGGTCGAACTCCCTTGACAGCACAGATACTACATTAACCATGATATCCAAAGATGCTTCTGAATTTGTATCGAATTCATTAGTGAGCATCTCGTCTTCAGCGATCGAACGATCATACTCCTTTTTAGCCTCTTCTTCTTGAGTGGGAAATAACTTCCCCTCTACAGGCTTCTTTTCGATGGGTTTTAACTCCTTTTTCTCACCTTATTCAGCAGGTACATTGGTGTTTGATTCAGCTTTCTGATTCTCTCTGGCCTCCCTTTCTGCCTTCCTTCTCCTTTGCTCCCTTCTCCATTGAGATCTAGTCACCGAATTCTTGCCTTTGTAGTTCTAAGAGATATAAGCTGACTTCCTGGAGGTATGGAACTCCCTACGGTACCCAATCGATGAAACCCTGTTGACCTCGAAGTTTTGCCACTTTGTTGGCCTCGCTCTCTGTCTTCGACTGGCTTTGCCCACTTTCCCCTGGAAGCCTGTGCAGTTGGTTTGAAAGTGGTAAGTTTGGCACCTGGGAATCTTTGCTTCGCTTGATCCTGCCCCCTGTATGGCCTCTTTTTGTCGAAAACTTGGTAGCTATCGGAGTCTTTCCAGTTTCCTCTGGCCTTCGCCAATCGAACTCCCTCCATACTTTGGGTCACTTTCATGTCGAACACGGCATTGCACCTTGGGCAGAGCATAACCTCCGACTTTTTCTTCTGACACCTATAGAGGAAATGGATCAGGCTCTCCTCTTCCTTCAGGAAAGCTAGTTTGTTGTATTCCTATTGTCGTCGCTCTTTGTCAATTTCCATCGAAGTTTCTTGTGAAAATTCGACCATGTTAACATCCATAGCGACATCCTCAGTAATTTCCAAATTTTGAAACATCATTGTAAGACCATCAGTAGCCTTGTTTAAGTTATCCATCTGCACAAAACCATTAGCGGTTTATTTTGTTACCATCACCAGATTAGAATCCTCAGTGATTCCTATAGTATCCAAACCATCAGCAGTTTCGTTGTTACAACCTTTGACAATTCCTTTGGTGAGGCCATCAGTAACCTCACATATGCAATCTTTCATAACCTTGTCGTCAAGATCCTCAGTGATCTTAACCATGACAGAATCATTGATGAAGTCGTCAGTGACTTTGATCATGTTAATGTTATGAGCGAAGTCATCAGTAACTTTGATCATATTGACAACAGTTGGTTTAGTGAAATGAGCATCAGCCACTTGCAAAGGGTCAACTTCGATTTTCTTCTGAGCCTTCACTTTTTCTCCAAACCTTAGTCTTCCATCCTTGACGGCATTCTGAACGAGATCCCTGAAAAGAAAACATTGAGATGTTTTATGACCCAAGAAATTATGATACTTACAAAAACCTCTCTTCTTCCTTTACTCTAAAGGAGGCATTTTAGCACCGGGAGGCATTACCATTTGACCATCCTTAACTAACAAGTCGAAGATTTCGTCACATTTGGTGACATCGAATGTATAAGTTTTCTTAGGAAATCTATCGTTCCTTTCTGGTTCGACTCGGTTTTTCCCGTTCGAAGGGGCTAAGACTTTACATAAATAAGGGGGCCCTTGCTTTAACTCAGCGAGATCAATCTAACTTTCGTCGAAGTTTGAAGGCTCATTATATTGCCCCTCGTCGCCTTCATTAAATTCGACGTAGGCCACCCTCTTGTTTTTATTTGCTCTGGCTTTTTCCTCCTTCAAGCGTTCTAATTGTCGAACCCTATCAGCTAGTTGGGCCATATCTCTCAAGTACTGGGTGTCCAGTTTCTTTCTAATAGAATAGTCTAGACCCCCAGCGGCCATTTCGACCAATTCGTGTTTTGGAACTTATGTAAAACATCTGGCTTTGAGTAGACGAAATCTATTCAAGTAATCATCTATTGGCTCAGTAAACTTTTGTTTGATATTGGCCAATTACTTCAGGCTAATCTTGGTTTGTCCTATATAAAAATGTTCATGGAACAATCTTTCTAACTGAGTCCAATTATGGATCGAATTTGGTGGCAAGGCTGTAAACTATGTGTTGCACCCCAAAATTTGCCCTCCTTACTTTAGTACTAACTGGCTTATGTTTCATTTCATTTTTGCATTATCATGTGTGCATATCATTGGTTCTTAGCATGGGGTCAAGGTGCCTGAGACAAGTTCAAGAGGAGAAGATGTTCTTCAAAGGGTCAAGCAAGAGAGCTCAGGTGAATCACTCTCCTAACCAGTGCAGAAATTAGGGTTTGAGATTCTTGGGTTTATTGCTCCAATGGGTAAGCTCCTTGGGTTTTTATCATCATCAAATGGCATATCTTATCTTTGTTGGAGAGGATACACATCATATTCAGAGGAATTTGGATTTGGAGACTGTGTTATTTCCTCCTAGACTGAGGGTACCAAAATTAGGGTTTTCTATAAAGTCAGTTTATTTCTGATTTCTTGGGCAAGACTTGATTCCATGGTATTACTTGGGTCCCTAAGTATCTAGGAATGGAAGATTGTCCATCAGTTTGGTTCAGGAGAAGTTCAATTGGCCAATGGATTGGGAATCAGGAGAATTGGAGAAAAGTCAACAGTGAGAGGGGAAGTCAACTGTGGAATTTTGAGGTTCTCTTCAAGGTTTTCAAGGTCTCACATCCTCATATGGTCTTCAAGAGTCAAGTTTCACACCATTTATCAAGGATCAAGTGTTGGTACAAAAGTTGCTAAATATGGAAATGACCTATAATTTAAAAGTTTCCTTTTTGGGCAAGTTCTTACACTACATTCAACTTGACTTTTCATCATCAAGAAAGCTTCAAATGAATTTTCCTCAAACATGAAAGTTAAAGATCTTTTTCTCCTTTTTCCAACAAGTACTAGTGGGTCTCCATATCATTTATGAAACTCAAGTTATGATCAAAAGAAGGCAAAGTGGTTTTTAGGGTTCCATTTTCACAACTTTTGCACTTTGGGACATATGGACCTATAATTAATTCCATTGCTTCAAGGCACATTCCAACATCAAAGAACAATCCCTAAGGAGCATTTTTTGCCTTTTAAATCAAGAAGTTCCATGGTTTATTCATCACTTATTCTCCATTATGCAAAAATGCCAAATTATTGAAAACTCATGAATCAAAATGTTTCAAGGCCCAATTTCAATTTAGGTGTGATTAGAAATTGTGGAACAAGTGATCCATCATGAAATATTTGGATATCCATGCAGGTAGGAGGGTGTATTTCACATTATTCAATTTTCTAAAATCCTCCAAATCTCATTAACCAAAGAATTACCAGGGCCCAAATGCTGATCAGTGATTTAACCTAGCCTATTTAAGATTACTCATGCTAGGGTTAGAGGTTAGGACACGTGATTTCAAGGAGAACCAAAGCTTGAACCCTAAAACTTTTCTTCATCGAATCTCTCAATTCACAAGGGCTTTTCACAAGATTCTTTCACAACTTTTATCCTTGGCATCTACAGAATACAAACCATCCCTCGTTTGAAGCTAATAGCAAGGGAATAAGTTGCTTGATCTCAGGTTAGTGATGTTTTTCATGGTCTTAAAACTCTCTTTTTAAATATGCATAATGTCGTGTGACATCCATGGATCATTCTGGTATATTTTGTTTTGCATTTGGACGTGTAGATGGCTTGTATCGTGTGTTTAAAGTTTTGGACCCAAACCTTTTCTCATTCGTTTTGCTTTATGTGATGGTTATGTGTGAAAAATAATGGGATATTTGAGATCCTCATGAAATTCTGGACAAAATGGTGTATTTGTTTGCGTTTTCTGGGTTTTTTTTAAGTTGCAGGTGGCCGTGGGTGGCGGCCGGAGCTAGGGCTCCAACGTCTGGTGTGAATTCCGGCGAGCTAGGGTTCCAAGGTTGGAGAGATAATCTTGGCCGTCCGTTGCTGTGATCGTGTGGTCCGCAGCTGGCCACGTGTTGTTTTTTTTCTTTTTTTTCTGAGTTTTATTTAATGGTTCCATGTGTGCCTTCCTATACTTGTTGCCATGTACCCTCTGATCTTGTCCTCTTATCTTGCGTACTTTTTATTTTGTTTGACTGATCCCATGCGTTGGATGATTTGTGTGGCTGATATTGTGACAACAAATTAATGAGAGCATGTGAGACTCACGTGGCTTGTGCATGGTATGCTGGGAGGTTGTGTGTGCGTGCGTGTTTGATAATTATGGTGTACTTGCTAATCATGGCCTTTGATCATAATGACTGGTTGATTATGTCGACTTGTTTTTGAGCGTCTGATGAATCATGTGGCCCTTATTGAACATGAGCATTGACTGGTTGTATTGTGTTTCATTGACTTTCGCTTGTTGGACTTTGTGAGCTAGGCTTTCTATCTGCACCCCCATATGAGCCCGGTTACCTTTCTGAACGTGTTTTTATTCCTATCCACACCCCAATGCATTTTCATATTTTTATTTTATTTAATTGTGTGCACTAATTCATTTTTAAATTTTAAAAATAGATAATTGCATTAAAAAATTCCCAAAAAATTCATGAATCACACTTAGCATTTAATAAAATTTTCCCAAATTTTATTTTTCATTTTTATTTTATTTTTAGTGGCTGAATTAATTAATTGTTTAATTTCTTTTTGAATTTATTTAATTCTGTACACATTGCTTTGTTTATTTTATTTCTCATCATCCATAAAACATTTTGAACTCATTCCTTTTTCATTGTTTCACCAACACATTGAATTGCATTAAAATATTTGTTTCTCATTTTTAAAGTCATTTCATATTGCATTTTAGTCCTCCTTTCTTGCATATTGAACCATATTTCTCATTTGACTTTACATGATTGTTTGAGTGACTTTTATTTTGAATTTTGGCATGAGTTTTTGATTTGTTGTTTGCTTCTGGTTGAGGTACGTTGATAATTAATTTGGTGATTTTAGAAGGTGTTTTGCTAATTGTTTGATTGCTTTTATTTGAGGTCTTCTTGGATGCCTATCTTTTCTGGTTACCTGTTTGAAGAGGCACTTGTGCCACTGCTTGAGGGTTTGTTTCTTTGATTTCTTAATTCATGTTTGAATTGTTATAGTTCATTTGATCACTATTATATGTAATTGTTTGGGTTTCATTTGCCTTAATATTATTTATGTCTGTTTTGTACTAACCTTTTATGCAGGGGTTGAGGTAAGTTCTTTGAGGGTGTGGATAGTTATCCATGTTCACTCTCACCCTTTCTGTCTCTTATCTTTTATTTTCTTTAGGCTTAGGTTATCGTCAAACCTCACTAACCGTAGGTCACCCATGCATGATAACGTTAGGACTCTTAGTTTCCCTTTAGAGTTTCCCTTGTGTCTTCTCTCTTCTCATCTCAAAACTTCTTGAAAACACTTAATAAGGATAAAGTGTATTGCGCACGAGCCTTAAGCGTGGCGAATGAGAAATGAGGGGCTTCCTCTCATCTTTCTAGAGTTCTTACCGAGCGTCCTGTCTTGGGACGATGCGTTAAGTATTCGTCCCTGTGCCCTAGACTTTGGCGCAATGCAACTTATGAACTAACTCAAGTCACTTCCGTCCTAAAAATAATACAAACAAACTTCAAACCTTTTTGTCCTTCGGGATCGACAAACTAAAGGCTATTTTCAAAAAGGGCACGTTACTTTCCGTCTGAGTCGCAAACATGCATCGACCCTAACTGCCGGACGCGAACTTAACGTCGCTCATAAAAAACACAAAAAGAACTTGGTCCGAACTACGTTGACTCTGAATTTCCCATTGCACAAAGGGAGTACGTAGGCCTAGGACGTCGACGTCCTACCGAGTCTGTCTTTGTCTTTCCCGTCCGATAACTAACCCTTAGAATAGACAACAAGCGTGGATCCCATCGAGTACGATGGACGCGTGAGGTGCTAGCACCTTCCCCTCACGTAACCGACTCCCGAACCCAAGCTATGGTTGCGATGACCATTCCTTTCCCTCTTCCTCGGGTTTATGCGGTGTTCCCTTTCCCTCCCTTGGGATAAATTTACACGGCTAGCGACTCTGTTTTCCGCGCCACTCTCGCGTTTGTACCTGGATGAAAATCCTGTAAGCGACAGCTGGCGACTCTGCTGGCGACTCTGGTTGACCTATGCTGGTCCATCCTTAAGCGTGTCAATCCTAGCGCTTGCTTGTCTTTGTTCTATTTGGGTGTTTTTGTTTTTGCTTTGCTGTGTTTGTTATATTTTATTTTTACCGCATTTTCTGCATTGCATTTCATTTTTATTACTGTTATACTGGATATTGTTGTGTTGTGCTGGCTGTTTCTGTTTTACAGGTTGGGTTGTTCTGAGAGATAAGCCCAATACCCAGGCTTGAGCACACCCTAGGACTAGATTGGAGAGTAGTGGGACCTACGTGCCCGCTTGGTACGTTTGTGTGTTCATGAAATTCACAACCAGACGAGGCTATCTTGGAACGTATTCTAGCGTGTGTGTCTTGCGCATGTTAGGATGTCGATCTAGAGAGCTGTCGACTCTGGTGACCGATCACCGAGGACCTTAGTGGAAACATCCCTTTTTAGGGGTGACAGTGGCAGACCACATCTTGTGGCAAACCCATTCGCACCCGAGGGCCCGCTTTGGAACTCGCATAGGATGGCCCCTATCTTTTGAAGAGAATCAGTGGAGGCACTCCTCGATTGACGATAGTACTGTACCCCGAGGGATGAATGTACTATTGTTTCTCGACCTCAGTGCCAGAAGCTGAGGACCTTCTGTTTTGGAGAATCAGTTGAGGCCTCCTCGATTGATGATGATGCCAAACCAGAAATGGTGAACGTATCATCATTTCTCGACCTGAGAGCCCGGGATACTGAACATCCTAGTACCCACACGTGAGAGGGGATGGGTGTTTGCAGGTTTGCAGGTAACCGAAACCTTCAACCTACCCGGTTTTTCTGGATTTCTCATCAATGTTTGATTATCTGGGTTCCTGGTTATCTTAGTGGTTCGGTATTTTGGAATTCTGGTTTTCTGGGTCGTGGTTCTCGTGCAGTTAACAGCACAGCACATCCAGCAGTGTTACCTTGATCCCATGTTTGCATGAGCATATCATTTTTCTTGCATTCTGACATGTTTGACATTTTTCAGGGCTTGCATCTTACTCTTGATTCCGGTTTTCTGAGCTTACCTTGGCATGGATGTCCAGAGAAAGAAGACTGTTGCCTATTCGTTCCCAGATCCGACCTTGACGTTGATTCACAAGCTGATTAGTATGGCTGGTCCCGGAGTTCGTACAGAGTTCAGTGGAGGGTATGGGAGACTTCTGAAGTTTGTCTACAATATCTCCAAGTATGAGAAGGATGCCATTCATACACTTCTTCAGTTTTACGATCTGTCTTTGCGTTGCTTCACTTTCCCAGACTACATCTTGGCCCCAACGTTGGAGGAGTTCTCATTTATTTTTTGGAATCCCCATCAGGCATGACATAGTATTCTTTTCTGAAGAACACCCCAGGATAAAGGAAATGGCTATTGCTCTTCATATTGGTGAATCTGTTCTGAGCAGTAATATTGAGGAAAAACAAGGAGCTAAGGGTTTCTTATTGAAGTTCTTGTTTGATCAAGCTTGCATACATGTTAAAGAGAAGAATTGGACTGCTTTCCAAGCTATTTTGGCTATGTGCATCTATGGGATTGTCCTGTTTCCCAATGTTCCTGATCTGGTGGATATGCATGCTATCAGAATCTTTATTTCGAAGAATCCTATACCTACCTTGCTAGGTGATGTGTATCACTCAGTCCACTAGAAGAATGAAAATAGGCGAGGGAAAACTATGAGTTGTTGTCCACCGCTCTTATCTACTTGGTTTCTGAGCCATCTCCCCGAAACTGGCGCTTTCGTTGATACGAAAGATTCTCTGAAGTGGTCAAAGAGGTTAATGGGCTTGACTGCTGACAATATTGTCTGGTTCAACTGTGATTTGCTAGGAATAGAGATTATTTGCAAGTGCGGAGAATTCCCTAATGTAACCTTGATAGGGAGAAGAGGTGGAATTAACTATAATCCTTCCCTTATTATCAGGCAGTTTGGTTATCCTTTGAAAGGTCCACTTGAAGAGCGAGATATCAAAGAGTCCTTATTCTTCAATGGTACTGAGGATCAAGAGATGATAAGGAAGATTGTGAATGCTTGGAAGCAGGTGACCAAGAAGGAAAAAACTTCGTTCGGGAAATGTAACAACCGGGCTTTTCCTTCCTATGAAGAGTGGATCAAGAAGAGAGCAGAAGAGGAGCTTCTTCCCTTCCTGGTAGAACCACCATCTTACCCCTTGCCGATTGAGCCTCCTGCCACAGTTGAGATAGAGAAGTTTAACAAGTTGTGGGCTGAAAAGGAAAAGCTGCGAGAAGAAAATAGTGAGCTACAAAGAGAGATTTATCAGTTGAAACATGAGCGGGGTGAAGCTGTTCATATCGCCAAGTTGAAGACAGAGCTCCTCGCTAAGGCAGAAAAGGAGCTAGCTGACAAGGTCGCGGCCAGACAAAGGATGAAACAAGCTCTAGATGGTATCAGCAAGGTTCTCGAGTCTAAGAAGGAAGAGTTGGACAAGGCTTTGTTAAAAATTCACAGGTTCAATGCTCACTGAGAAACTGCAATGGCTGAGAATAAGCAAAAAGAAGACAGTTATCTGGCTCAGATTGATCAATTGAAGTCGCAGCTCAAGAAGAAAGACGCTGAGATCTTATCAGGGGTATTCCAGAGACAAGCAGTTGAGGGTCGACTCAATGAAGCCATAGCCTCCATAGAGGAACTAAAGGTCCAAGCTGAAGTGAAGAGATCTAGACATGAGGGACATAGCATGGATGGTGTTTCTGGAGAAGACGCTTGGGAGTTACATTGCCGATACTTGGAAGGGATCATGCATAGGAGAGACGTTCTCATTCAACAGCTAATTCAGAGACCGAAGCATCCCGACACCAGAAAGTTGTTCAAGGAAATTCAAGATTGGAGCAAAAAGCATAATGGATGGGGGGGATTGACACTTGTAGACTTTGATGACATGCCGTAGTTTTCTATTTTCTTTCATTATTCGGACCACCGCCAGACTTGTTGGTTGGGATCTATGATTATTGTGTTCAGACTTGTTATCTTGGATTTGTGATTGTTGACATTTGGTTTTCCTCTGGTTTTCTTAATATATGAGCAGAAGTTTCGTTCTATCTTGTTGTTAAAGTGGAATTAAGGGGTGGATCGCCCTGCGAATATTCAAACATGTTCATTTGCATTTGCATATTCATAATCATTTTGCATAATCATTTTGCATAATCATTCTGCATAACAGGTGTTTATCTCTGGTGTTCTTACTTTATTCTCCTCCGCAGTACAGGATTGATCAGCCAGTTCATCAGTGTTCTACTCAGTCTGTGATAACCAGAGGATAGTCATGGAACAACTCCGTCCAGAGATGCTTGAAATGAAGGTTCAGATGAGGCAATTTGGGGAAGACATGCTGGTCATGTCCCAGGAGCAGAAGATGCTGAGGGAGGAGGTCAGTCAGATGAAGACTCAGATGGGTTTGGTCATGGAAATCTTGAAAACATTGCTAAAGAAGGAAAATAGTCATGTGCTCGCTTCCACAACAGAGGTCCTCGCTCCTCCCATCTCTTTGGGATTTGATCGTGGATTGCCTCGTGAATCTCTTCCCCAAGCTGAAGTTCCAGGACTTTCCCAACCGCAACCAGGTCATGTCTCCCAAGATAAGCCTAAGAATAAAAAGTGTACACAGAGACAGGAGAAGTCTGAAAGAGTTTTTCATCTGCTCCCTATGCCATATTCTCAACTATTACAGCATCTCCTTCAGTTGCAACTGGTACAGAAAAGGACTTTGGCTCCTCTCACTGGTAATCCTCCACCAGGCTATGATGCAAGGGCCCATTGTAATTTCCATTCTGGAGCACCAGGGCATACTGTGGAGAAATGTAAGGCCTTTCAGTACACTGTCCAAGATCTGATTGATTCGAGGAAAATTGAATTCACACCAAGCGGCGTAAGCATACAAGGTGGTCCCACTCTAGCTGCTAAAAAAGAAGTGGGTATCCCCGTTGCTTCTCCTAAAGCCACATCAGGTCAGGGGCATTTCTTGGTCTTAGAATCCCCACATCTGCAAATGCTGCCTACGCCTCGACCAAGTCTGAAGAGAAAAGTGCCTGAAAAGATTATGCGCTCGAATCAGCATCAACAACAGAAGTATCAGCATCAGAATCAGCATAGGCCGCGCAACAACTTGGAAAGAAGGAATGCTCCTCTTCATCCAGTTCCTAAGTCGTACAATCAACTCTTGCCACACCTGGTTCGAAACTCATTGGTGGAGCCTAAGACTCTGAAGCCTGTTCCAGATCCATACCCTCCGGGGTACAATCCCCATGTGCAATGTGGATATCATAGAGGATCTATGGGGCACTCAACCGAAGATTGCAAAGCCTTCCAAGCCAAAGTGCAACAATTGATTGACAAAGGGTACATATCATTTCCAGAAGGAGACTTGGTTGTGCATGTCGACCTCTCATCTATTTGAAGACTTTAAGGGTCATCTCCTAAAGCCAGTAGTCCAAGCGGAGTCAAGTCTTCTCAACAGCGGCAATCATCAGTTTCTTTACTACATTTTCATTTGTAGTTTTTCATTTCTTGTTAAAGCATCGTATGCATGTAAGACTTGTTTGTTTTTTTAATGATGATATTAATGCAACGAGTATGTTTTTCTTGAAGTAATCCATTCGTGTTCACTCTTAAATGTCTATATGCACTGCAATACTAATTTTTCTTGTCTATAACTCTTGAGGGAGGATGATGAGACGAAAACGCAAAATCTCTGGTTGTATGTTCAAGGATAGAACCCTGTTGAGGATGTACAGGCATTGTTTCAAACCCCTAAACACTGGAGAGATAAGGAAATAAACCTTCGTTAGCTCCTTTGAGCCTTGGAGTAGGAGCTTCTTTCGTACAAAAAAAAAACCCTCATACTTAACCCAGGGGCAGGGTAGGCGTCAGTTAGTTTGACTGAGAGTTCAAATTTCAAGGAGAGTGTGCATCTGAGGATCCATTACCCTCTATCCCACCATCAAGAGGTCAAGAGATGTGAAACCACAATGGTTATCCATCGACAATCAAGGAGTGAGGCAGTCACAACCCTGTCAAGCAAGTAAGACAACCAGTGTCACACACTTTGTTCAAAAGGGGAATAAAAAAAAATGGAAAGCCCGCTAAGTCGAGACTTGAAAATAAGCAACTTAGGCAAAAGTTAGGGCATCCCGTTGGACTTCAAAATCGAAAAAACTCAAAAGAGTCAGTCCAGGCAAAAATTAGGGACCAAAAAGCAAAAGAAAGAAAAAGCGAAAAGCATTACAAGAGAAAATCCTCGATAAGAACAAATTTGTGTGATTACAGACACAAAAGGGAGGACTGCCACTCCAAAACTTCCTTAGGTGTCAAACCATTAGGGGCATGGGTTCCTTAAAGATCATAAACCTTTTGAGAGATGAACATTTGTGTCAGATTAACCGAACATAGGACTGGAGAACATCACGGAGAGTGGGTGAGCACCGATAAATTTTGAGCCATAAATCCTTTTTCTGAAACCGTGAACCAGACCACGTTATAACCCTTAAAAGTCCTAATTGAAACAGGGTTTATTCCGAAAGCATACTTCAACAGGATAGCGTTCATGACTCCTATGAGTTGTGCTAATAAGATTTGTTGGTATTGCATGTGCGCATTGTTTTTCCATTCAAAAATCAAGGTCGCATCCCGGCCAATGATTCGTTCACAAAGCTTGGCGACGCATTTTCAATAAAGCTTCAAGGTTAACATGGGTGTTGCATTAAAATTGTCATTCTCATAATAAACATTTTCTGCTTGCATGTGTTTGATATCCAAGAAGCTTACACGATGAACGACAGTCCAGAAGCTCGATTACGCCAGGTTGAGATGGTGAAAACTCCGAAGGACAATCACGTCAAGGGGTATGTGGCTAAGAGACTGTGCACAGCCTGGGGGTTCCCAATAAATGGTGATAAGATACAGCTAATCTGGAGCAGTTACGTTGAAAACTCTCCCTAAAGCAGTCGAACTGGGGCAATTAGGTCGATTCGAAAAATCTCTGTAAGATCTAAGATCAGGGGTAAAGTCACTTCGAAGCTCATATTGGGGCATGCCACTTCTAGAGCGCGGGGGGTTGTCCACTCCTGAAAATGGATAATTGAAAACACCTCCTCAAGGTTCAAAATACTAAAGCAGAATATTTTCAAGTCATTACAATCCCTTTCGAGGTAATGTACTTTATCGATTATGAAGACTGGGGCAGTTATGTCGAGATATGATAAGTCTCTCCAAGAGTTTGAAGACCCTGGGGCAGTGCGAACGCCCGATCTTCTGTAAAATCCTCTTGAGATGATTTCTTCCATTAGACCTGGTGGTCTGGGGCAAGTGAAAAGTTCAAAAAGCCGCTTATGACCTTAGAAACAAGTCAGGATTGAATGGCAACGGGATTGTATTTCCCCAGCAGTTTGCTCTCCCCAACATTGAGATTGCACCTTTCCTCAGCAGAGCAGACCTTCCCCAGCAGGAGACTTGGGAAGTATTTTCTCCGGACCAAGACGCTATCTCCCCACATAATCAGGGTTTTCACTTCCCCATCCAGTCAGGAAGCGTGCTTTCGCCGACAATGTCATATTCTGGTCCCCCGCAAGGTGGGAGTAAAGTCATTCTCCCCACCAGCAGGCTAAGTTCAGCAATTTTCCCCAAGCAGGATGGTATTATGGGTTGGCATCCCCAACAGGTCCTGAGCCCAATTGGATATTAGCAATCTTCAGTAACAGACTTCCAGTCCTGTTATTGGCGTTCATTCTTAACTCCCCCAGCAGAGGAGAAATCTCAGGTTTTGGATGTTACCTCCAGTAAAGGTCACAGGTAATCCCCGGTAAAGTGTATATGCTTGGGATTTCATCCCCAGTAGAAGTTGTTGATCCAAAGAGTCGGTTAGTGTGATCCTTCTCAGTAGAGTTCTTGGATTCAGAGGACAATTTATTTTTGTCATCCCCAGCTGAATTGGTCTTTCCTCTCCGACATTTATTTTGCTGGAGGGACCCTTTTTGCATATCATAAGCATTCGCATTGCATCCTCAAACCCGTAGCATTTCCATTTCATATGGAGCATTACGCCACTATTCAAACATTTGCATTCGAAGCATAAGCCAGGTTTGATACTTTCTTTGCCAGTTCTCTTTCTCAGCAGAGATGGCATGACTCAGGAGATCCTGGAGGGACGCGTTCCTCACACTTGTGCTCCCCGAAAGAGTCTTTTATTTAGACTTCTCCTTTCCCCAGCGGAGTCATCTTATCTGTGGATCGTGAGTCCGTTAGAAGTTTGGCCTTTCTCCTTTGAGGATTCCAGTTCTCGCCTAATGGTCATCTCTCGCTTGACATATTTTGTTTGCCAGTTTCCCTTTATCAGCAGGGATGGCATTTGTTTCACTAGTTCCCTTTATCAGCAGGGATGGCATTTGTGTTGCTAGTTCCCTTTATCAGCAGGGATGGCATTTATTTTGCTAGTTCTCTTTATCAGCAGAGATAGCAATCCTTTGAAGGTTTTCTTTCGTCAGTCCCCTTTATCAGCAAGGATGGCTTTTGTTTTGCTAGTTCTCTTTATCAACAGAGATAGCAATCTTTTGGATATTTTCTTTCGTCGGTTCCTTTTATCAGCAGGGATGGCTTTTGCTAGTTCTCTTTATCAGCAGAGATGGCAATCTTTTAGACATTTTCTTATGTCAGTTCCCTTTATCAGCAGGGATGGCTTTTGTTTTGCTAGTTCTCTTTATCAGCAGAGATAGCAATCTTTTGGATATTTTCTTTCGTCAGTTCCCTATATCAGCAGGGATGGCTTTTGTTTTGCTAGTTCTCTTTATCAGCAGAGATAGCAATCTTTTGGATATTTTCTTTCGTCAGTTCCCTTTACCAGCAGGGATGGCTTTTGCTAGTTCTCTTTATCAGTAGAGATAGCAATCTTTTGGACATTTTCTTTCGTCAGTTCCCTTTTTCAGCAGGGATAGCAATCCTTTGAAGATTTATTTTGTCAGTTCTCTTTATCAGCAGAGATGACATAACCTGGGAGAGTTTGTTTCACTTTATACCCAGCATAGCTAGCACTCGTCCGTGTTGTGACAGTACAACATTTATGACTGATTCTCCAGTGGAGGATTGCAAATTTCCGGGTTCTTTAGTATTCAATCTCCGTGTATCCTGATTGTCTGAAAGTCGTCGCTATCATACCCTCAGGACCAAGTTGATTG
This sequence comes from Lathyrus tuberosus, assembly GCA_022829125.1. Classification (NCBI taxonomy): domain Eukaryota; kingdom Viridiplantae; phylum Streptophyta; class Magnoliopsida; order Fabales; family Fabaceae; genus Lathyrus; species Lathyrus tuberosus. Next base: position 12,681,752 of record JALAZF010000024.1, on the reverse strand, counting down.
AATAGGGGCAGCTGTTGCACCCCAAAATTCGCCCTCCTTACTTTAGTATTAACTGGCTTATGTTTCATTTCATTTTTGCATTATCATGTGTGCATATCATTGGTTCTTAGCATGGGGTCAAGGTGCCTGAGGCAAGTTCAAGAGGAGAAGATGTTCTTCAAAGGGTCAAGCAAGAGAGTTCAAGTGGATCACTTTCTCCTAACCAGTACAGAAATTAGGGTTTTGAGATTCTTGGGTTTATTGATCCAATGGGCAAGCTCCTTGGGTTTTTATCATCACCAAATGGCATATCTTATCTTTGTTGGAGAGGATACACATCATATTCATAGGAATTTGGATTTGGAGACTGTGATATTTCCTCCTAGACTGAGGGTACCTAAATTAGGGTTTGTTATAAAGTCAGTTTATTTCTGATTTTTTGGGCAAGACTTGATTCTATGGTATTCCTTGGGTCCCTGAGTATCTAAGAATGGAAGATTGTCCATCAGTTTGGTTCAGGAGGAGTTCCATTGGCCAATGGATTGGGAATCAGGTGAATTGGGTAAAAGTCAACAGTGAGAGGGGAAGTCAACTGTGGAATTTTGAGGTTCTCTCCAAGGTTTTCAAGGTCTCACATCCTCATATGGTCTTCAAGGGTCAAGATTCACACCATTTATCAAGAATCAAGGGTTGGCACAAAAGTTACTAAATATGGAAATGACCTATAATTTGAAAGTTTCCTTTTTGGGCAAGTCCTTACACTACATTCAACTTGACTTTTCACCATCAAGAAAGCTTCAAATGAATTTTCCTCAAACATGAAAGTTGAATATCTTTTTCTCCTCTTTCCAACAAGTACTAGTGGGTCTCCATATCATTTATGAAACTCAAGTTATGATCAAAAGAAGGCAAAGTGGTTTTTAGGGTTCCATTTTCACAACTTTTGCATTTTGGGACATATGGACCTATAATTAATTCCATTGCTTCAAGGCACATTCCAACATCAAAGAAAAATCCCTAAGGAGAATTTTTGGCCTTTTAAATCAAGAAGTTTCATGGTTTATTCATCACTTATTCTCCATTATGCAAAATTGCCAAATTATTGAAAACTCATGAACCAAAATGTTTCAAGGCCCAATTTCAATTCAGGTGGGATTAGCAATTGTCAAATAAGTGATCCATCATGAAATATTTGGATATCCATGCATGGAGGAGGGTGTATTTCACATTATTCAAATTTCCAAATTTGCCCAAAACTCATTAAACAAAGAATTACCAAGGCCCAAGTGATCATCAGAGAATTAACCTAGCCTATTTAAACTTACTCATGCTAGGGTTGGAAAAGAAGGACACGTGATTTCAAGGAGAACCAAAGCTTGAACCCTAAAACTTTTCTTCATCGAATCTCTCAATCCACAAGGGCTTTTCACAAGATTTTTTCACAACTTTTATCCTTGGCATCTACAGAATACAAACCATCCCTCGTTTGAAGCTAATAGCAAGGGAATAAGTTGCTTGATCTCAGGTTAGTGATGTTTTTCATGGTCTTAAAACTCTGTTTTTAAATATGCATAATGTCGTGTGACATCCATGGATCATTCTGGTATATTTTGTTTTGCATTTGGACGTGTAGATGGCTTGTATCATGTGTTTAAAGTTTTGGACCCAAACCTTTTCTCATTCGTTTTGCTTTATGTGATGGTTATGTGTGAAAAATAATGGGATATTTGAGATCCTCGTGAAATTCTGGACAAAATGGTGTATTTGTTTGCGTTTTCTGGGTTTTTTTTAAGTTGCAGGTGGCCGTGGGTGGCGGCCGGAGCTAGGGCTCCGGCGTCTGGTGTGAATTCCGGCGAGCTAGGGTTCCAAGGTTGAAGAGATAATCTTGGCCGTCCGTTGCTGTGATCGTGTGGTCCGCAGCAGGCCACGTGTTGTTTTTTTTCTTTTTTTTCTGAGTTTTATTTAATGGTTCCATGTGTGCCTTCCTATACTTGTTGACATGTACCCTCTGATCTTGTCCTCTTATCTTGCGTACTTTTTATTTTGTTTGACTGATCCCATGCGTTGGATGATTTGTGTGGCTGATATTGTGACAACAAATTAATGAGGGCATGTGAGACTCACGTGGCTTGTGCATGGTTTGCTGGGTGGTTGTGTGTGCGTGCGTGTTTGATAATTGTGGTGTACTTGCTAATCTTGGCCTTTGATCATAATGACTGGTTGATTATGTTGACTTGTTTTTGAGCGTCTGATGAATCATGTGGCCCTTATTGAACCTGAGCATTGACTGGTTGTATTGTGTTCCATTGACTTTCGCTTGTTGGACTTTGTGAGCTGGGCTTTCTATCTACACCCCCATATGAGCCCGGTTGCCTTTCTGAACGTGTTTTTATTCCTATCCACACCCCCATGCATTTTCATATTTTTATTTTATTTAATTGTTTGCACTAATTCATTTTTAAATTTTAAAAATAGATAATTGCATTAAAAAATTCCCAGAAAATTCCTGAATCACATTTAGCATTTAATAAAATTTTCCCAAATTTTATTTTTCATTTTTATTTTATTTTTAGTGGCTGAATTAATTAATTGTTTAATTTCTTTTTGAATTTATTTCATTCTGCACACATTGCTTTGTTTATTTTATTTCTCATCATCCATAAAACATTTTGAACTCATTCCTTTTGTATTGTTTTACCAACACATTGAATTGCATTAAAATATTTTTCTCTCATTTTTAAAGTCATTTCATATTGCATTTTAGTCCTCCTTTCTTGCATATTGAACCATATTTCTCATTTGATTTTGCATGATTGTTTGAGTGACTTTTATTTTGAATTTTGGCATGAGTTTTTGATTTGTTGTTTGCTTCTGGTTGAGGTACGTTGATAATTAATTTGGTGATTTTAGAAGGTGTTTTTCTAATTGTTTGATTGCTTTTATTTGAGGTCTTCTTGTATGCATGTCTTTTCTGGTTACCTGTTTGAAGAGGCACTTGTGCCATTGCTTGGGGGTTTGTTTCTTTGATTTCTTAATTCATGTTTGAATTTTTATAGGTCATTTGATCACTATTATATGTCATTGTTTGGGTTTCATTTGCCTTAATATTATTTATGTCTGTTTTGTACTAACCTTTTATGCAGGGGTTGAGGTAAGTTCTTTGAGGGTGTGGATAGTTATCCATGTTCACTCTCACCCTTTCTGTCTCTCATCTTTTCTTTTCTTTAGGCTTAGGTTATCGTCAAACCTCACTAACCGTAGGTCACCCATGCATGATAACGTTAGGACTCTTAGTTTCCCTTTAGAGTTTCCCTTGTGTCTTCTCTCTTCTCATCTCAAAACTTCTTGAAAACACTTAATAAGGATAAAGTGTATTGCGCACGAGCCTTAAGCGTGGGGAATGAGAAATGAGGGGCTTCCTCTCATCTTTATAGAGTGCTTAGCGAGCGTCCTGTCTTGGGACGATGCGTTAAGTATTCGTCCCTGTGCCCTAGACTTTGGCGCAATGCAACTTATGAACTAACTCAAGTCACTTCTGTCCTAAAAAAAATACAAACAAACTTCAAACCTTTTTGTCCTTCGGGATCGTCAAACTAAAGGCTATTTTCAAAAAGGGCACGTTACTTTCCGTCTGAGTCGCAAACAAGCATCGACCCTAACTGCCGGACGCGAACTTAACGTCGCTCATAAAAAACACAAAAAGAACTTGGTTCGAACTACGTTGACTCTAAATTTCCCATTGCACAAAGGGAGTACGTAGGCCTAGGACGTCGACGTCCTACCGAGTCTGTCTTTGTCTTTCCCTTCCCCGTCTTAGTACAGCCATAGATGATAGGATAACTCACCCTTAGAATAGACAACAAGCGTGGATCCCATCGAGTACGATGGACGCGTGGGGTGCTAGCACCTTCCCCTCGCGTAACCGACTCCCGAACTCAGGCTATGGTTGCGATGACCATTCCTTTCCCTCTTCCTCGGGTTTATGTGGTGTTCCCTTTCCCTCCCTTGGGATAAATTTACACGGCTGACGACTCTGTTTTCCGCGCCACTCTCGCGTTTGTACCTGGATGAAAATCCTGGGAGCGACACTATGTAAAAGCGTTTTTGGTGAGAGATCTTGGGAAATATTTTACCCTAAGGTTTTCATTATTCGAAATCTCTCCAACCTCTATCAAGTACCTAGCCACATGTTTGACAGTGGATTCAGTGGTATCCTTAGAAAATTTAGTGAATTTAGGAACTTTCCATCTAGGAGGTAGTTCTGATTGTAAAATATACTCTGATAATGGTAAAGTATAGTTTGGTCTTCGAAGACCAAAGTTTACCCCATTTCGCGCCATTATCCTTTCGACCATGGCTGCTATATTGTTATCTGCGGCCATATCATCACGTCGAATATGTTGTACAACGTTATCAATATTTTGATCCTACTCACCATTACTACCTATGGTCTCTCCTCAATTGGAATTTGAGGTTGGGCTCTAGGGGGTTTGACCCTAGGCTGTTCGACCGTTACTCCTGGATTGGCTAGATTTGCATGGGGCGGGTTTCTTTGGTTTTGCTGGACTTGGTTAATAGTAGGGTCTTCGTCGAGGATTACTCCCTGATTCTCCAATATGTATTCTCTCTGTGGATGTCGATGAGGCTGTGGTACTCCTAAAAAATCCACAAGGCGTGCATCAGTGCTGTCATTTGTTGGTCGGATTGAGTAGTACTTTGGATTAGGGGATTAAAAATAGTCCCCATTGTTTGGGCCAACATTTGGACCATTTCGTGATTACTCTCATCCATTTGTTGCCTAATAACCGTTGCAGAATTATTAGTCAGGTTTGGCATTTGTGTAGAATAACCCATTCCTAAGGGTTGGCTAGTTTGACCTATGTTTATCCTAGATCCTGATCCTTGTAATGGTGAAGTAACATTCATTACTGGTTCTGAGAATGTTGAGACGGTGTTATGCAAGTTCGCCATCATAGATGTTGGCATTCCATAGGGTTACTCTTGACCACCTAAGGGCATAGAGAAACCTGGAGGCATGAAGGGCCTACTCGAAGCATTCCCTATTGGTGGAGGGATTACTGGAGGACCCCTAGGCCCAATATAAATTAGAATGGGCTCACTATGGGTAATCAACTGCGTGGGCATCGAACTTGCCATGGATGGCATTGGTTCTGACACAGTTGCTGGAACCGTTGTTCCCTAGGTCGAATATACCTGGGGCTGTTCTCCATTGTTACTCGATGAACTTTGAGGAATCAAAACATTTGGCTGATTTGAATTCGTCATTCTTCTCGTATATCTTCTCCTTAGTCTATCTTCGTTAGTGGTGGCTACCCTACACTCCACAGCAAAATGGAATTGCAGAAAGAAAGAACAGAACCATCATGAACATGGTGAGAAGTATGTTGAATGGAAAGAATCTACCTAAAGAATTATGGGGAGAAGCGGTTTCGACATCAACATACATATTAAACAGATGTCCAAAGAAGAAGCTTGAAGGAATCACACCAGAAGAATGTTGGTCTGGTGTCAAGCCTAGCCTCAGTCACTTGAAGGTGTTTGGATCTATAGCACATAGACATGTGCCAGATCAGTTGAGAAGAAAGCTTGATGAGATGATCTTGATAGGATATCATTCGACTGGAGGTTACAAGTTGTTCGACCCAGTGAACAAGCAGATAGTGATCAGTAGGGACGTGATCATAGGTGAGCTTAAAGAATGGGATTGGACTAAGAATGTCAAGAAGGATTCAGTGAGAATCTCTTGTGAAGAACCAGCCATTGAAGTCGAAAGAGAAGTTCGACAAGAACAAGTCAGAGGTGAAGCCGGCCCAAGCAAACCTCAACGAACAAGACAATGCTCGCAAGGTTGAAAGAATGTGTGATTACATAAGATGATGTGGTTGATGAAGAGGGTGAGCTGGTACATTATGCTTTCTACGTAGATGTCGAACCAGTCAATGTAGCTGAGGCATTGAAAGATTCGAAGTGGGTGAAAGTAATGAATGAGGAGTTAGACTCCATCGAAGTCAACAACACCTGGCCACTTGTCGAATTGCCTCAAGGCAAGAAGGAAATTGATGTGAAGTGGGTTTACAAGGTGAAGATGAATCCTAAAAGAGAAGTAACTCGACACAAGCAGAGACTTGTAGCGAAAGAATTTCTTAAGAAAGAAGGAATAGACTTTGACGAAGTGTTTGCACCTGTTGCTAGGATCGAAACAATCAGGTTGGTTGTTGGTCTAGCAAATATGAACAATTGGCACACATGTCAGATGGACGTGAAGTGTGCATTTCTTAATGGCCGCTTAGACGAAGAAGTTTATGTCGCACAACCAGCTGGGTATGTGAAATGAGGCGAAGGAAGAAAGGTGTACAGGCTGCATAAAGCCCTGTATGGACTTAAGCAAGCTCTAAGAGCTTGGAATAAGAAAATCGACATCTTCTTAAGGGAGAAAGAATTTTTGAAGTGTACGAATAAGCATGGAGTGTATGTAAGAAGAAGCAGTAGTGAATTGCTTATACTATGCCTCTATGTCGATGAACTGTTGATAACAGGAAGTTGCAAGAAGAAGATCGAAGACTTCAAACATGACCTGAATGAGGAGTTTGAAATGTCACACTTGGGAGACCTCTCATATTTCCTTGGCATCGAATTCTACAAGACTAGTAGAGGTTTGATGATGCACCAAAGAAGATATGCACGCGAAATACTCAAGAGATTTGAGATGCAAGATTGCAACCCAACTTCGACTCCAGCTGAGACCAGATTGCAACTGTCGAAAGATTCAGATGAAGATGATGTTGACCCAACCCAATACAGAAGACTTATTAGGTCACTTAGATATCTTTGTCACACAAGGCCTGACTTAGCATATAGTGTGGGTATGGTAAGTATATTCATGAAAAAGCCAAAGATATCACACCTAGCAGCAACGAAGAGGATAATGAGGTATCTGAAAGGGACTCTCGACTATGACATTTTGTTTCCTGCAGCTGATGAAGGAAAAGAATGCAAGTTAGTGGGATACACCGACTCTAGTTGGTGTAGTGATGTTGAGGATAGAAAATCCACAATTGGCTATGTGTTTATGTTAGGTGGTGCACCAGTTTCTTGGAGTTCGAGAAAGGAGCCAGTGATGGCATTGCCATCTTGCGAAGCAGAATATATAACTGCTTCTTTTTTTGCATGTCAAGCAACCTGGATGGTGAACCTAGTCGAAGAGATCACAGCGAAGAGTCATGGAGCAATTACCATGAAGATCGACAGCATGTCAGCTATCAACTTGGCAAAGAATCCAATAGCACACGGTCGAAGCAAGCACATCGAAATGAGGTTTCATTATCTTCGAGAGCATGTAGCAGAAGGGAAGATGAACTTGGAACACTGCAGAACTGAGAATCAGATTGCAGACATCATGACGAAGGGAATGCCAGTCGAAGTGTTCAAGAAGCTAAGGTCTATGATAAATGTAGATAGTTTAGACACAATGAATTAGGTGGTGTGTTAAATATGTAATTCATTGTTTTAGAAAGATTAGATTTAATTTAGAAAGATCAGATTTGATTTAGAAATATTAGATTAGATATTTTTGGGCTTTTATAGTTTGGACTTTAGCTTGAGATGCAAGTTAACCTAAATCTAAAAATAGGGAGGAACCCTTATCATTGTAATCATCAAGTTTGATAATCATGGTTTTGCAGTTGCAAAGTGATAATAAAATTTCACAGTTGTGGACAGAGAGTTACTCTGCAGTTCATACTCATCTTCTTTAAATGTGTTCTTGTTTTTGTTCATTATCATTACATAACAATCTTAAGATCAAAATTGAGAAGAATTTACTATAGATCGTGGTTGGATTTCAACAAATTTACCCTTAGCTTAACCTTAGATCATAAAGATAATAAAAACTAAAAAAATATATATATGTTCATTTAGAATAGTTAACTGCACCTCAACTGCTTAAAGATCCAATACCAAATACTAGAAGCCAAATTACACATAACAAATAAGTGAGAGATAAATTCAAAGCATACCTCATACAAGACACAGAAGATATCGTCTGGATCAGCTATGACCTTATGAAAGATACTTGAATTAACATTTATCTCTTTCAACTAAATTTCTTTGGCTTCAAATATGTTCAAAGGCCCATTAAACAACTTAACCTACTCTTCTAAATTCCTACAATGATTCTTATGAGATTCCTTCAAACACAACTTTAATATCTTTCATAATCTATGATGTATAGGTGTGTGTATAGTATTTAGTGCAGGGATCAGTATTGGTATAGAATATAACATTTTTAAAAAAGTTTAAAGTATAAGTACATTAATAAAAAAACAAAGAAATTAAAATGCATAAATATATAATATTAATATCTAAAAAAATTACAAATTTTATTCTAAATTATATAATGCAATAATAAAATATTACAAATACAATAGATGTGTTTACTCGGTACCGATACTTATTATCGTTTTAGAAATAGCATTCTCGAACAGATTAAACTTAGTAGTTTGTTTTGAAAAACTAGAATAACACCATACAAAAAAATTTCATATGTATGTAAACATGAACAGAATTTCGAATGTGAAATCATTCTCTCATGATTCTGTCGTTTTACAGCTGTAGATATTGACATATCAAAAATTCCAATGACTATTTAAATCTGTGAACTACACTATTACTATATAGTTAAATATTTCTCAATGATTTACTACATGCAATAATGTTAAATAATGGTACTAAATCATCATTTTCATAAGATAGCTTCCCATTCAAATTGCTCCACTACACCCAACCATGTCTACAGTCAACTTAAATGAATAGCAATATAGTATAGCATAATCAATTATCAAGCAAAACCAGTTTTTTTTTTTCCTTAAAAACTTGTGACGTGCATTTCAAAGATTAAAAAATAGCTTTCAATTAATAACACTCCACCCATCGTACAAATTCAACCCTTTTAAACCTCAATGAATTTAGACGCAATTAAGGCTTTCTTCATCTGATTTTTTTAATATAAAAAATATCTGTGTTAATAAATTACTATTAATTGATATTGATATTTTTCAATAGGTTGCATCTCTGGTTTTGATTCCTAGGTGTTTTTGAATCTTGATGTAGACTTTGGGTGGGATATATATATATATATATATGATCCGTGATGACCAGAAGGAGATCGTCGCAGCCTTCGTGTAGGACAAGAGTAGATGCTCGTAGGAGAAGAAAAAAGGGGTGGAGGTACCTGCAAGGTACTCCGATGCCAAAGTAAGTATTTGGTCAAGAGGAAAAGGGGAAAGCAAGTAAGAGAAGTCAAGTGTATGATTTGTGATACCTGCCCCTCTCAAGCGAGGGGGTATTTATAGACGGGATTCTGACGTGCAAAGCGCGTGCTTCTTCTAACTGTTCCCGAAATATCCGGGGAGATAGTTGGTCGCGTGAACTATTTTGCGTGTGAGGGGGACATGCCCAACGACTATATTGTGCCCAACGGCTATATCGTGCCTATTGGGCCTGTTCGCCAGTTATGACGGATTGGGCCTGGTCCTTAAGGGCATGGAGCCTTGCCCGGTCCAGAACAGGAGCCCCCCAAGTCATTGCTCTGTTGGAGAGTAATGACTTTTAGGTAGCGGTGAATTCGACAATACTGTCGGGGAGGTGGATGCCCGCTTGAAATGTTCCTTTTGTGTCCGACCAGACGTGGTCATCAGCCATTAGCGCGAAACGTCGACCAGGGTTTGCAGCGTCCTCGGAGAAATGGGAGTTTTTTTGGCGAGCATTTCTGCCCGGATGTGTTCACTTCGACGGAGAGGCTTGCTCGTATGGGCCAAGTGTTAATGTGTTTTTTGCGTTGAACCAGGCGAAGAGTTTTTGTGACACGTGGTGTACATTTATGGCCTTTGTCAGTCCTAGGGGCGTATAGGCTATGATGACCTTCACGATTCCCCACGATCAAATGGCTATAAAAAGGTGGGGGAAGATTTCACTTTCATAATTTCACAAGTTTTTCACTCTTTGCTCTCGTTTGCTCTGCAATTAGTCTTCGCCGGAGCTTCTCTTCGCCACCGACAACTTCTTCTTCTACTTGTAAGTTCTCTCTTCCTTTCTGGATATTTTTATAAGTTTTCCGGTAGAAGTTCATATTTTTCGGTTGAACTTCATGTGTTCTTTGATGAACACATTAATTCCAGGAAATTTTATGAAGAACGTGATGAACTTCTATGAATTTCTAGAATTCTGTAGAAATTGTAGCGTAGATCTTTGTAGAATCTGGTTAGGTGTAGAATTTAGTTTGTAGTCGGGCACTAGGCCTGTTCGGAATCTAGAGTGAGTTCGGGACGAACATGCGTCCTTGTATGTGCCTCTGCGATTCCTGGTCGCGGGGACATTAGCTATTTGTAGGTAATTTATGCGAGCACGTGGTTATCCTCGGATTCGTTAACGCCCTTTCACTTGATTATTGGTGGAAGGGTGGATTTGATCATGGGCGTCGAATTCACTTCTCTTCCTCTGCTTTTCAGGTGAAAATGGCTGAACCCCGCGATGACGTTATGCCCGACGCACAGGAAGTACCCGAGGGGCCTAGTGTGTCCGCCGATTACTCGAATATCAAGGTCGCGGGAGGGGACCTTGACTGGCTTGGGCACGAGCCCTTGTCTTTTCGATCAACCTTCTCCGAGGAGGAGATACGGGACTTCGATCTGTTGGAGAGGCGCGACGAGGGTGCTCCATGGGCCTGGAAAGCTTTCCGTCCCGGGGAGCACGATAGAATTTGTTCCTCGTACCCGGGACTTCGCTTTCCTATGTATGAGTTTGCGTTCACGGAAGCTAAGATGCGTCTTCCATTCACCGACTTCCAATCCTCCTTGTTTACCTATTTGGCTTTGTGCCCGTCCCAGCTTCATCCAAACGCCTTAGCTTTTATAAGGGCCTTTGAGTTGGTGTGTCGTTATCTCAATATCGGAGCGACCACAGACCTCTTCTTCTGCCTCTTCTATATTTAGCGGAGCACGACGGGGTCGAAACAGAGTTGGGTATCGTTTAAGCAACAGAATAGGCTGTTTTGGCCGTATTCTGATTCGATACGCAACTTCAAGGACAGGTTTCTAGTCGTGAGGCCTATGACTGAGGAGGCGAAGAGGAGCATCTCGACCGTTGAGAGGGTAATGTTGGATGGTCGGGAGAGGGATAGTGTGGTCTCCATTTTCCCTTTGGAATGGGCCTACACCCATTTTAAACGCCGAACAGATCAGTTCCTGGTGAAGCATGAGCAACTTTTCCCGGCTGATAAGGAGTCGTACAGGATCCTTCAAGCTTACGTGGAGAGCTTTTCTCCGGCCTACGTCGTCGATCGGGACGGTAATCAGCTGGTCGGGGAGGATGGGCCTGTCCGAGCAGCTAGATATATTAATGTCAAAGCTCTCCTCGAGTGCGATAACGACGACGACGCTATGACTTTGCTTGGTATGCTTCACTATTTTGTTTTATCTCTTTAGATTCTTCTTGTCTTGACTTGTTACGTGTGTTCGCAGGTATGATGGCTGATATGCGAGAATGTCTGATGAGGTCGCAGGCGACTAAAGTCTATAGGAAGGTGACCACAGGCGCCAAGACCGGGGTACCCAAGCAGACAGTGATAGAGAGTTTTACCGCTGGGCCTGCCCCTGACCCGGAGAGAGCCTCAATGCCGCTGACACCGGAGGGTTCCCATAAAAGGAAGAGAGATGCCGCGGGGACTCCTGTGTCCGCTGGTCCAGGTGGGTCTGGTGTCGGTCATCTTGTCCTGCCCGCCTGCTATACTCGCCGGGATCTGTTCGCTGAAGGGGATTCGATTGAAGTCCGTGAGTCTGAAGGCGTGGCTATCCTGAACGCCAATTCTAAAGCGAGGAGGAAACAGTTGTGCCAGGACGCGGCGGGTATGTTTAGGGTTCTTGAAGCTGCCCTTGTCCTCGCAGACAAATGAAGCCGCTACTCGGGCGAGCCTTGTGACATCCAAGAACAGAGTAGCCGAGCTAGAGGTAGAAAACAACAAACTGTTCAATGATTTAAAACATTTTGAAGGTCACCAGGAGGCCAGGGTGTTGCTCCAGGCGGAGGTGACTCAGCTGAAGCTGACCGCGCTCAACGCCGACGAGGAGAGGGAAAAGCTACAGGCGAGGATCGCCGAGTTGGAAGGCTTGACTTCAGTCGTCCAGGACGAAAATGATGACGAGTAATCCTTGAAGTCGCGGGCTGATCTAATCAGGAGGATTCGGATCCTTGGCGAGGACAACCTGAAAGCCGCTGAGTTCGACTTTAATGCGGCAAAAGAGCAGATGGTGGCCCTTAACTCCGACGTGCAGCTCCTGACGAATGGAATGGGTTTGTTCAACAGGGTGGTGAATGGTCGAGTTGTCCCCGCGGAAGAGGATGGTGAAGTCGCGGTGTAGGACTTTGTTGTTTTTTAGCATGTTTTGTGGGCCCGCGTGCCCTTATCGATTTGTATTTATCACTTTGTATGGGCGCTGCCCCTTTTTGTATTTGTGACACTCTCTGGTTGTGGCCAGTATTTTAATATATTTGGATTTTGTAGATGTTTTATATGAACTTTGCTCTTTTTTTTTATGTGTGCGTGTGTCCTCGGCTGGGCATAAAACCTGCCGAGGAGGGCAGAGTGGTTCTGCCCACGATGAGGCTGGGACTTCGTTTGAGGTACTAAACTCATAGGCTTGGACCGTTCCCATCGCGAGCTGGGTGTCCTGCCTGAATGGTGCGGCAACGGCGGAGCTCGGTCAAGGTATCCCCGTTGTGCGCAGAATCTGCTCGCACTAAGAGCAGAAGCTGGCCGGTGTTGTAATGCGTGTCGTGCTTCACCAGGGCACGATACGATGGTCGCGCAATTCTTCCCGTTTTGGGTAGATTATGACGGCGACTTGTCTATCCTCGTGGTTAAGGACTTAGCTATAGTATTGCTTGAGTTTTTCAGCATTCCATGGTCGAGCAAGTTGTTTTTCGTCCAGTGTTTCCAAGTAATACGCTCCCGTGCCCGTTTTGGACTTGACTCTGTAAGGTCCTTCCCAGTTCGCTGCCAGTTTCCCTTCGCGAGAATCCTTCTGGTTCCTGTGGAGGACCAGACTGCCTACGGGGAAATCCCGTTTTATGACTCTGGCGTCATGTCGCAACGTTATTTGTTATTTCAGCGCGGCCTCGCGGAGGGCAGCCCCTGATCTAATTTCTTCGACCAGATCAAGCTCCTCGCGTAAAGCCTCGTCGTTCATTTCTTCGTCGATGGGAGCTTCTGTCCTTCTAGAGGGCTCCCTTATTTCTACCGGTATTACCGCCTCTGTTCCGTACGCTAGTCGAAAAGGGGATTCCCCGGTGGTGGAATGAGGTGTCGTCCTGTATGACCAAAGGACGCTGTGGAGCTCCTCGACCCACCTTTTCTTGGCCTCACCTAACCTTCGTTTCAATCCGCGCAAGATTACTCTGTTCGCGGCCTCTGCTTGCCCGTTGGTTTGGGGATGCTCGACAGAAGTGGAGTGTTGTTTCGTTCCCAGCTTGGCGACGAAGTCTTGGAACTCTCTGTCCGTGAATTGGGTTCCGTTGTCGGTTACGAGGGCCTGGGGTACCCCGAATCTGGCGAGGACGTTTATTTTGTAGAAACGCAGTATGTTAAAGGCTGTGATCTTGGCGAGCGCTTCGGCTTCAATCCATTTTGTGAAGTAGTCGACGGCCACGATTAGGAATTTATTTTAATAAGATCCCGTTGTAAAGGGGCCTAGGATGTCCATCCCCCACCAGGCGAAGGGCCACGACGAGGAGAGGGTCTTCAACTCGTTGGGGGTGCCAAATGCATGTCCCCGTGGCGCTGGCAACGGTCACATTTTTGCACATGTTCTTTGGCGTCGTGCTGCATGGTCGGCCAATAATATCCTGCGTGCAGAGCTTTTCGGGCTAAGGATCTTCCCCCTAAGTGTTGTGCGTTGATGCCCTCATGAATTTCTTGTAGGATTTCGGGGACCTGGGCCTCATCGACGCATTTTAACAGGGGAATGGAAAACCCTCGTCGATATAACTTGTCTTTGACCAGTACGTACGAGCAGGCTCGTCTTTTAGTTATACTGGACTCCTTGTTGTCTTCGGGAAGTTCCCCTTTGGTGAGGTAATTGTATACCGGGGTCATCCAACAATGGGGGTCCCCGACGCTGTTTACATCTACCAGGCCCGGCTTCGTGATGCTCGGGCTGGTCAGTGTTTCCTGTATGACGGATTTGTTTCCCCCCTTTTTCTTGGTGCTGGCTAGTTTGGAGAGGATGTCTGCTCGGGTATTCTGTTCGCGCGAGACGTGCTGAACTTCCCATGCTTCAAACTCCGCCATTTTGTCTTTTACTATGGCCAAGTATTCGGCGAGTTGGTCGTTCTTTGCTTGGTACTCTCCTCGTACTTAGGATGCCACAAGCTGGGAATCTGTGTAGATTTTTATTTTCCTCGCGCCGACGTCTTTGACCAATCGCAATCCCGCGAGGAAGGCTTCGTATTCAGCTTGATTGTTTGATGTATTGAAGGAGAGGACCAGGGACACTTCGATCAGGGTCCCTTCCTCGTTTTCGAGGATTATTCCTGCTCCGCTGCCCGAGGGGCTCGATGCGCCATCTACGTAGATGATCCACTTTCGTGTCCCTCCCGGAGGGGATGGTTATGGGGTCATCTCTGCTACGAAGTCGGCCAGGACCTGTGGCTTGAGGGCTTTCCTTCCTTCGTAGTGGATGTCGAACTCGGACAGTTCAAGGGACCATTTTAGCATCCTGCCCGCCATATCTGGTCGGTTTAACAGCTGCCTAATTGGCTGGTCGGTTCAGACCACGATAGTGTGCGCCAGGAAGTAATATCTGAGTCTCCTCGTGGCAATTATGAGGGCAAGGGCCACCCGTTCTATTTGCGTGTACCTCACTTCGAGCCCTTGTAGAGCTTTACTGGTGAAGTAGATGGGTTTCTGTCTGTCAGTAGTCTCGCGAATAAGTGCTGCACTTACTGCTTCGTTGGCCACAAAGAGATATAGGTATATGGCTTCCCCACGGTCTGGTTGGGACAACACTGGTGGCGCGGACAGAGCTTGTTTGAAATGGGCAAGGGCCCGCTCGCATTCGTCCGTCCACTCGAAATTTGCCTCCTTCCTAAGTAATTTGAAGAAGGACAGGGCGTGCTGGGCGGACTTGCTGACGAAGCGAGCAAGGGACGCGAGCATCCCGTTGAGGGATTGTATCGCCTTCTTCGACCGTGGCGTGGGGAATTCCACGAATGCCCGACATTTGTCCGGGTTTACCTCTATTCCTCTTTCGGTGAGGTAAAATCCGAGGAATTTTCCTGCTCGCACACCGAAGGTGCATTTTTCTGGATTAAAACGCATTTTACACTTTCGAGCTTGGTCGAACACCTTGCGCAAATGGGTGGTGTGGTCGGATTCCTCTTGGGATTTCACGATCATATCGTCTATGTATACTTCGAGCATGTCGCCGATTTCTGATCGGAAGACTTTGTTCATCATGCGCTGGTAAGTGGCCCCGACATTTTTTAGTCCAAAGGGCATTACGTTATAGTAATAAGGGTTAAATAAGTATTAGGTCCCTGAAAATAACCCAACTTT
Organism: Lathyrus tuberosus; assembly: GCA_022829125.1. Classification (NCBI taxonomy): domain Eukaryota; kingdom Viridiplantae; phylum Streptophyta; class Magnoliopsida; order Fabales; family Fabaceae; genus Lathyrus; species Lathyrus tuberosus. The sequence continues at coordinate 12,666,145 of JALAZF010000024.1, read as the reverse complement.
GAGGTTTAGTCCCTAAAAAAATTTCCTTTAAGGTTTGGTCCTCCTAAAATTTGCTGTTTCTAACTCTAATCCCTCCCGTTAGTTTTCACCAACGGCAGATGACGTGGCATGCATGTGTGCATTGACCAGTCAAAAAATACTTTTTTATATTACATTTATTCTCCTCTCTCTCACTCCTCTTCTTCTTTCCCTCTCCACCTTTTCTTCTACCCTCATTTTTCTACCCTCATTTCTCTTTCTCTCTCTCTCATTTCTCTCTCTCTCTCTCTCTCTCTCTCTCTCTCTCATTTCTCTTTCTCTCTCTCTCATTTCTCTGTTGCATGCTTAGAATAGAACCAACCAACCGGATGGATTGGTATTACTTGGGATTGGTTCACAAACACGATAGCCGAAATGGTGATGCTGCGGATTGCTTCCAGGAAGCTTCCATGCTGGAAGAGTTAGATCCCATTGAAAGTTTCAGCACCTTTTTTTGAATATATTTGATTTTTTAATGGTTAATTTGGTTAATTTTGCAGTCTGCAATGAGATCTATACCATTATGATTTGTAGTTTATACAATGGGACACAATAGAATTAGTTTTAGGAAATGTTTTCTTCTTTTCAAATGATTTGTTATCACAAACTAGGCTCAGAAAAGGGATTGAAAAAAAAATTTAGGAAATAAAGTGACATTGAGTGAGTTGTAAAGAACTTTGATCGGCAAGATTTTATTGTAGTTCAATAGCTGCTCAGCCATGTAAATGTATGTTACTTATTTGAACAGAATCCGTCTTGCGGCTTGTGAAAGTAGATTTATTTTCCTCCAATTATGTGTCGGGTTTTTTGGCTAGACCTACAAGGTTTTTTGACTTATAATCACAAACGTCTTGTTTTATTTCCTTGCTCAATGCAGTGCACAATTTGGTGTAAATTATAGAAAATAACAATTTGTTTAAAAAATCACGCCACAAACATTCATGCTCTCTGCTTAAAAGGAACTCAATATGCAAACACAATGTTGATGATAAAGTTGTGCTGATTCAGAAAAAGTCTCAATAAACTGTCAATAGATGGTCCAACCTACCAACCTAACATAGGGATTACAAATTATAATTCAGATACTATTACAACATATATGCACACATTACTGAACATAGATTCTCAAGTTTGACTCTTCTCAATATAAGCATTGTCCACATTTAGTATTGCCAGTGCCTAGTTCATGACATAGTATCAGTGTATCTAAAACAAAGTGACCCATATATTGATTCTAATTTGGCCCCATTATTAGAATAAATAGGGGAAGACATTAGGGAGATGATCATTGTGGAATTTGATAGGAAAATTGGCATATAATTGAAAATCCATCTTATCCTATACATACTTGTATTGATTTACAATTATGAACATTTTCAGTTTGAGTGGAATTCTAGAACACAAATCACCATGTGGTTTGACAACACAGATGAGGAAGCCAGTCTGCTTCGTGACTATGGTATTGAACAATAATTAACAGAAAAAGAAAAGAAAAACAGTGTGATATTTGGATGTACTAATTAATTGCATGCTGTTTTTACTATTTTTCACAGGAAATAAGTACTGGAGTGGGCTTCTGCATGATTATTATGGTCTCAGAGCTGCTATTTATTTCAAAAATTTAATAGAAAGCTTAGAGAAAGGTGAGGTTTTCAAGCTAAAGGAATGGAGAAGAGAGTGGATAAAACTTACCAATGATTGGCAAAGCCGTAGAAATATATTTCCGGTTGTAAGTAGAGGAGACGCTTTAAACACTTCTCGGTGGCTCTTCAACAAATACCTCAACCTTAGCAATCCTGAGACACTGGAGAGCTGGACTGAATACTATTAAGTGGAATTTTAATGAACAGTTCTGTTAAATTAAATGTATATGAAACCAAAACCATGTTGTTAAGGTGGAAAAGGAAATAATGGTTTCCCAGTTGGTGCAAAATATGTATAATAAACTATGGTATTGAACAACAATTAACAGAAAAAGAAAAGAAAAGCAGTGTGATATTGATATTCAGATCTCAATGCATGCAATAGAGAAATGAGACAGAGAGAAAGAGAAATAAGAGAGAGAGAGAGAGAGAGAGAGAGAGAGAGAGATAGAGAGAGAGAGAGAGAGAGAGAGAGAGAGAAAGAGAGAAAGAGAGAAAGAGAGAAAGAGAGAGAGAAATGAGAGAGAGAGAGAGAAAGAGAAATGAGGGTAGAGAAAAAGGTGGAGAGGGAAAGAAGAAGAGGAGTGAGAGAGGAGAATAAATGTAATATAAAAAAGTATTTTTTGAGTGGTCAATGCACACATGGCATGCCACGTCATCTGCCGTTAGTGAAAACTAACGGGAGGGATTAGAGTTAGAAACGGAAAATTTTAGGAGGACCAAACCTTAAAGGAAATTTTTCTAGGGACTAAACCTCAAAGTTGGGTTATTTTCAGGGACCTAATACTTATTTAACCCTAGTAATAATTCCCCGAGGAGGTTATGAATGCCGTGTATCTCTTGTCCTCGTCTGCCATCGGGATTTGGTTGTATCCTGAATAGGCGTCCATGAAGGACAAGAGCTTGAAACCTGCGGAATTATCTACGAGCTTATCTATGCTCGGTAGTGGATAAACGTCTTTCGGGCAAGCCCGATTGAGATCGGTGTAGTCAATGCACATGCGCCACTTCCCATTACTTTTCTTTACAAGTACAATATTTGAGAGCCAGGTCGTGTACCTGGCCTCAGAAATAAATTTTGCCTCTAAGAGGTCTTGTACAAGTTTTTCGGCAGCCTGTGCCTTCTCCTCGGATTGTTTCCTTCTTTGTTGGGCAACGGCGCGGGCAGCTGGATTTATTGTCAAGTGGTGACATGCAGTTTCTGGATCAAGGCCGGGCATATCTGCTGCACTCCACGCGAACAGGTCGGCGTTGTCGTCGAGGCATTTCTTCAAATCATCCTTTACCTCTTCGGGGAGACCAGAGCCTATCCTTACTCCCCTGCTGGGGTTGTTACTGAAGGTGATGATCTCGAATTCTCCGTCTAGAACTGGTCGTAATAGTGTAGGAGACGGGGAGCTCGTCAATCCTAACTTTCCATGCTCGTCCCGATCTCCACTTCTATCTGCAGTAAGCCTGCTGTCGAGGTCAATGGCGTGCACGGGAAGCGTGGGCTTTTTCTCTGGCTAGCCTTCTTCGGCTGGAATCTCGTCCTCTCTGGTGCGCTTTGCCGACTTCACTGTTGTCGCGATTTGGTTCTGCCCTTTGGTCGCGGCCTCGAAGCATCTGCGAGCAGCTTCGATATCGCCGTGCAGAGTTGCGATGTGTCCCTTCTCAGTGTAGTACTTGAGCTTGAGGTGGACTGTCGATGGGACAACGACGAGTTCGGCAAGAGCTGGTCTACCGAGGATGCACTGATACAGCGAGGGGCAATCAATGACTAGGAATTGCGTTTTGATTGTCCGAGATGCCTCTTCTTCGCCAAACGTGACTGGAATCTCCACGTAACCCCAAGGTCGGGCAGTTGCTCCATTGAATCCTTGGAGATCAGATCCTATGTACGGGGAGAGATTATATTTATTCAGCTTCAGTGCGCGGAACAGGCTGGAGTACATGATGTCCACGGAGCTGCCCTGGTCAATCAGGATTCTCCGCACATCAGTGGATGATAATCTGGCCCTGACCAGCAGAGGAATGTGGGAGTTCGGCGATCCTTCGGGGAGTTCTTCTCTATAGAACGTGACGGGCTGTGACCGGCCTTTGCCCTTGCCGATTGTGTACAATTGGTCGGGGCTGTTGTCGATTAGCTATTCAAACTTTCGTTTGATGGACCCTATCGTGAGTTCATGGTACCCCCCACATGAGATAACCATGATTGTAGGAAAGGTTTCCCAAGTGCTGTGTAAGAATGCCTGGGAAGTCGGGCCGAAGTGGCCAGGAACGAGGAAGTCCTCTGGTCGGCTGATGGACATTGCGACATGCGGGGGAGGACTAGAGGGGGTTGATTCTGCTTCTTTCTTAGGATCAGACGTGTCTCGTCGAGAGGACTCTCCCTTCTTCACGTATTGCTTCAGGTGACCCTCTTTGACGAGGATCTCTATGGCGTCTTTGAGGTGCATGCAGTCTTCCGTCACGGGCCCGTGACTCCGATGGAAACAACAGTATTTACTTTTGTCGATGTTTCCTTTGGACGCGGTCGGTTTAGGGAACCAGACACCTCCGTGTTTTAATTCGGTGTTGGTACAGTCGGAGAGAATACGCTCGCGTGAGGTAGAGAGCACAGTGTATTCATTGAATCGGCCAGCTGGCCCTTTGCCTTCACGGGACGTTCCTCCCGTCGCTTCTCCTTGCCTTTACGAGATGGCTCTGAATCCTCCTTTTTGGGTGCTCGGGGCGCTTCCCGATCTCTAGCGTCCCGGGCACGATATGCGGCTTCTTTCTCCTCGTAACGGATGTAATCTTTGGCCATGTGGAGAAGCTCTGTCAGCGTTCGAGGAGCTTCGATCCCGACAGCTTTGCGGAAGTCGCTCTTCGGCCGGAGTCCTTTCTCGAGGAGGTATTTCTTCATGTGGTCGGAAGTTTTGACTTCCACTGCCTCCTTATTAAATCTCTCGATGTATTCCCGCAGAGGTTCTTCTCGGCCTTGTATGATGGCCTCTAAGGTTGCCTCCGTCTTTGGATGTCGTCGGGAGGCTGTGAAATGGCGGGTGAACCGGCCTTTGAGGTCGCGCCAGGAGGAGATGGATCCTCGAGGGAGTCTTTTGAACCATGTCATCGCGCCTTTCCTCAAGGTGATGGGAAATATTTTGCAGCGGATGGCTCTGGAGACGCCGTGATACTGGAGGATAGCCTCGATGTTCTCTAGGTGTTCGTTTGGATCTGACGTGCCATCGTACGTAGCTAGTGTGGGAGGTTTCTCTAACCCGCGGGGAATCCGGGTGTCCACGATGTTCCTCGTGAACGGGCCTTGGGCTTCGTCGTCACTACTAGAGCTGTGAGAGAATGACGGAGAAAGACTGTGGTCGCGGCTTTGACTGCGGCGAGGAGAGTGTCCGCGGGTATGCCCGCGCTCGTGCTTGTCCGAGTGTCGATGACTTTTGGAAGTAGGGGAGTGCCTAGTTGTCCTAGGAGAACGACGATGCCGGCGAGCACGGTCGGGTGTTGGACTCCTTGATCTTGACCGTTCCTTGACCGGGGAGGGACTATCACGTCTCCTCTTTGAGTGATCTCGCGGAGGCGGGGAGAGGTCCAGCGTCTCTGAAGTGTGATGTTCTTGAAGGGCGTGCTCGAGGGCGCTGATCTTTTCTCCCTGCTGGACGATGAAACGATTGGAATTGTTCAAAGAGGCGATGAGCACCGCGGTGGTCGGATCAGCGCCTTGAGGAACCGGAATGGGTTCGAAGGAAAGTTCTATGGCATGCGCTCGTGGTCTTTGTACGTCGGGCTTTGGGGAAGCCGGTCCACCGTTGCGCTGGACGTTTTCGGACGGGAGGTGTCCGACGAAAGCGTCGTTGTCGACATCGACCGCGGCGGTCACAGGCTCATGATGGACGTCACTCTTGATGAAAGCCATGATGATCTGGGATTTCGGAGAGAGATGAAAGCTTTGGTCTTTTGAGCGAAAAGATGAGGGATCATGATTCGAAAAGACGGGGAAGCTGGATTCCCACAGACGGCGCCACTGATCCGTGATGACCAGAAGGAGATCGTCGCGGCATTCGTGTAGGACAAGAGTAGATGCTCGTAGGAGAAGAAAAAAGGGGTGGAGGTACCTGCAAGGTACTCCGATGCCAAAGTAAGTATTTGGTCAAGAGGAAAAGGGGAAAGCAAGTAAGAGAAGTCAAGTGTATGATTTGTGATACCTGCCCCTCTTAAACGAGGGGGTACTTATAGATGGTATTCTGACGTGCAAAGCGCGTGGTTCTTCTAACTGTTCCCGCAATATCCGGGGAGATAGTTGGTCGCGTGAACTATTTTGCGCGTGAGGGGGACATGCCCAACGGCTATATCGTGCATATTGGGCCTGTTCGCCAGTTATGACGGATTGAGCCTGGTCCTTAAGGGCAGGGAGCCTTGCCCGGTCCAGAACAATATATATATATATATATAGGGAAATGCTAACATACACCCAAAAATGGTGGGCCTCACACAAAAAGACACTACATCTATTTTCTTTCTATTTTTTGTTTCATCTTTCTAATGTGGGTCCCACCCAAAATTGGTGGATCGCACACAAAAATACACTAAGGTGTATGTTGCTAATGCACACATACATGAGTGTACATTAGCATAACCCATATATATATATATATATTGTTGGAAAATTCTGTAAAGGCATATGAATCCAGGACTGAATCGTGAATAAAGTCACTTTCCTTAAAAGTATTTTGAGCACTCTCTTTTTCATCTTGGAGTTGGAACACAAGAATGCCTGGGATAATTCAGCCTTTATTGAATCTGCGCAAGACCGACGAAAATTCGATTATGTAGCGAAGAGTGTTTGGAATTTTGTACAAGAGAATATTTTGTTTTGATGTTATTTTCTGAATTCGCAAATGAGGTATTTATAAGCCATTAATGCGTTGTTTCACAAGGTTGCAACCCTTGATGAAGCAACACATTTTAATCAAAGGTTGTTATGTTTCCAACCATTGCCTATGTTCATTCTCTAGCAACTCTTCACGAAATGTTGCTTCTTTTCGAATTCAAAAAATTAATATCCACTTGAATATTTTCTTGTCATTTTGGAACACACCTATACTTATTGTTATTGTTAATAATTTATAACAATCCCCACTTGTTCTAATAATGACAAGATCAATTCCTGAAATAAAAGGAAACAAAGAATGTTAATACAGTTAAGTATCTTTCGATTTAAAACTTAACCTTAGTAAAGACAACGCAAAGTCTAATCGGAATGTTAGGTAGCAATGCTTTTAGACCATTAATCCATGTGAATAGACCGACGTTACCTCACACACATTCCTTAAGGTTCTTCGCCTACATTTCTCGCCTAGCACTTATTTATGGCCATATGATTTCCTGTTTCATGAATTTTTCATGAGAGAAACTCCAACTCTCACTTTGAGACGGCACCATCTTAAAATTCACATAGGTGAAGTTCATATTGTATCTATTCCATGAGATACGTACCCTCGGTATTGAACTTCATTAAGAGTTTAAATAAAACTCAACCCTCATTTTAAAGTTAAACATTATCACCAAATGTTCAACAAACATCCAAATCAACAACTTGTTGTTACCCATTGAATCTTGAGGTTAATGTTCTACTAACGTAAGATTGGGTTGCCGCCGTTGTTGGAACTCTTACTCAAGGAGTTTCAACCCCGTGCCTCTCGAGGTTGTTTTTACTAAGTCTCTGGCCAGTGGCTTAGTAAATGGATCAGCCAAATTATAGCTTATTCGTATATAAGTGAGTGAAATGATTCCATCTTTGATCAATTTTCTCAAAAATGAATGTCTAAGTCCTATGTGTCTAGACTTTCCATTATACACTTCGTTGAATGCTCTAGCTAAAGTGGCTTGGCTATCGCAGTGTATCAACACCTTTGAAACATTGTCTTTTTCCAATGGAACTTCTAACAGAAGATCCCTCAGCCATTCCGCTTCTTGACCAGTGGAAGCAAGAGCCACAAACTCTGATTCCATGGTTGAAAGAGTAATGCATGTTTGTTTCTTGCTCTTCCAAGAAATTGCTCCTCCAGCTAATGTAAATATCCACCCAGTTGTAGATTTATGATCTCCTACATTGGATATTCAACTTGCATCAGTATATCCTTCTAGTATGGCGGGAAACCTGCCATAGTGAAGGCCAAGATTTTTGGTCTTTTGTAGATAGCCGAAAATCCTTGTGATTGCCTTCCAATGTTCTTTATTTGGATTACTAGTAAATCTACTCATTTTACAGTCTGCAAATGATATGTCGGGTCTGGTACATTGCATCAAGTACATAAGACACCCTATCGCACTTGCATACTCCAATTGAGCCACTGCTCTTCCATTGTTCTTTTGAAGTTTGACGACATGATCAAATGGAGTGGCTACTTCCTTAAAGTTTAGGTGTTTGAACTTATCAAGCATTTTTTCAATATAATGTGTTTGACTAAGTTCATAACCCTCACTATTTATCCTTACTTTGATCCCTAAAATTGTGTCAACTAATCCAAGATCTTTCATCTTGAATGTGGAAGTTAGAAATCTTTTTGTTTCTAAAATTCCATCCATGTTGTTGCTAATTATCAACATATCATCAACGTATAGACAAAGGAATATTACAATATTTTTCCATACCTTTGTGTATAAACATTTGTCACAAGAATTGGGAGTAAATCCATTTGAAAGTATGACAGAATCGAATTTTTGATGCCATTGTTTTGGTGCTTGCTTTAGTCCATATAGGGATTTGACAAGCTTACACACCTTTTGTTCATTTCCAGGAAGCACATAGCCTTCTGGTTGTTCCATGTAGATTTCCTCATCGAGATCTCCATTTAAAAATTCTGTTTTAACATCCATTTGATGAACTATAAGGTCATTCAAAGAGGCCAAGGTGAACAATACTCTAATTGTTGTTGTTCTCGCTACTGGTGCATATGTGTCAAAGTAATCAACACCCTCTTTTTGTCTAAATCCCTTTGCTACTAGTCTTGCCTTATATATGTTTAATGTACCGTCACTGTGATACTTCTTTTTAAACACCCACTTGCATCCAATGGGCCTTGATCCCTTTGGTAAGTCAACAAGTTCCCAAGTGTGATTTGATGTGATTGAATCCATTTCATCTTGGATATCATCCTTCCAAAATGAAGAATCCCTTGAAGTCATTACTTCCTTGTAAGTTTTAGGATCATCTTCTACTTGAAGAATAACGGGAATATTCCGAACATAATTCTCACAGTTTCCTTCAACTAGATAAAAAGAAATTAGTTGAGAATCAATTTCGTTTGGTCCTAGATCCTTTGTTTTCTGGATTCTCTTGCTTATCCTAGGCTCGGGTTGAGTTTTAATTATCCAAGAAGAACTTTTGGGTTGTATCTCGATACTTCGAGACGAATCTTCCTCACGAGATTCTTTGTTTGTGGGAGACTCTGATTCTTTATCCTTAGTAATAAGGTTTTCAAAGAATTCTACATCTCGGGATTCAATAATTATATTAGAATCTAAGTTTAAAAGTCTATATGCTTTACTATTTGGAGCATATCCTATAAAAGCACATTTGATTCCTCGAGGACCCAATTTAGTTCTCTTGGGATCCATGTTTTTATAGTATGCCACACACCCCCACACTCTAAAGTAACTGGTATTTGGTATCCTGCCTTTCCATACCTCATATGGGGAAATACTGGTTTTCTTCAAAGGAATTCTGTTAATTATGTGGCAAGCGGTTAGTAAGGCCTCACCCCACAAATTAAATGGCAATTTGGAATGCATTAACATGGCATTCATCATCTCTTGATATGTTCGATTCTTTCTCTCGGCTACACCATTTTGTTGTGGTGTGCGAGGTGCGGAGCATTCATGTATAATGCCATGTTCTTCAAAAAACTTATCAAATTCTGTAGAAAAGTATTCACCGCCCCTATCACTCCTAAGGACTTTGATACTTTTATTTAATTATTTTTCTACTTCTGCTTTGTAAAGTTTAAAGGCATTAAAAGCATCATCTTTATGCTTTAAAAGATACACATATGTGTACCTAGGAGAATCATCAATGAATGTAATGAAATATCTATTTCCCCCATGGGTTAACATGCCATTAAATTCGCACAAATCTGAATGTACAAGATCAAGGAGATTTGTATTTCTTTTAACACTTTTGAAAGGTTTCTTAATCATTTTTTATTTAACGCATAATTCACATTTTTCGAAATCATTTATATTGCATGAAATCAAAACAGATTTAATTAGTCTCTTCATAGAACTAATACCGGTGTGTGCTAATCTATTATGCCATAAAGAAACAGACTCAAGCATGTAAGCAAAATTAGAAATTTCATTAATATTATTGTCGGTAGTACATAGTTTGATCATTCCCTCAGCGGAATAACCTTTTCCTATAAATACACCATTACAGGTCAAAATAAGCTTGCCTGATTCATATATAGATTTAATTCCCAGTTTACTCAACAAATCCCTACTAACAAGATTTCTAGTCAATGTCGGGGACATGAAGTACATTAACAAGAGTGACTTTCTTTCCGGAAGTGAAGTGATACTTTTATTTAATTGTTTTTCTACTTCTGCTTTGTAAAGTTTAAAGGCATTAAAGGCATCATCTTTATGCTTTAAAAGATACACATATGTGTACCTAGAAGAATCATCAATGAATGTAATGAAATATCTATTTCCCCCATGGGTTAACATGCCATTAAATTCGCACAAATCTGAATGTACAAGATCAAGGAGATTTGTATTTCTTTTAACACTTTTGAAAGGTTTCTTAATCATTTTTTATTTAACGCATAATTCACATTTTTCGAAATCATTTATATTGCATGAAATCAAAACAGATTTAATTAGTCTCTTCATAGAACTAATACCGGTATGTGCTAATCTATTATGCCATAAAGAAACAGACTCAAGCATGTAAGCAAAATTAGAAATTTCATTAATATTATTGTCGGTAGTACATAGTTTGATCATTCCCTCGGCGGAATAACCTTTTCCTATAAATACACCATTACAGGTCAAAATAAGCTTGCCTGATTCATATATAGATTTAATTCCCAGTTTACTCAACAAATCCCTACTAACAAGATTTCTAGTCAATGTCGGGGACATGAAGTACATTAACAAGAGTGACTTTCTTTCCGGAAGTGAAGTGATACTTTTATTTAATTGTTTTTCTACTTCTGCTTTGTAAAGTTTAAAGGCATTAAAAGCATCATCTTTATGCTTTAAAAGATACACATATGTGTACCTAGAAGAATCATCAATGAATGTAATGAAATATCTATTTCCCCCATGGGTTAACATGCCATTAAATTCGCACAAATCTGAATGTACAAGATCAAGGAGATTTTTATTTCTTTTAACACTTTTGAAAGGTTTCTTAATCATTTTTTATTTAACGCATAATTCACATTTTTCAAAATCATTTATATTGCATGAAATCAAAACAGATTTAATTAGTCTCTTCATATAACTAATATCGGTATGTGCTAATCTATTATGCCATAAAGAAACAGACTCAAGCATGTAAGCAAAATTAGAAATTTCATTAATATTATTGTCGGTAGTACATAGTTTGATCATTCCCTCAGCGGAATAACCTTTTCCTATAAATACACCATTACAGGTCAAAATAAGCTTGTCCGATTCATATATAGATTTAATTCCCAGTTTACTCAACAAATCCCCACTAACAAGATTTCTAGTCAATGTCGGGGACATGAAGTACATTAACAAGAGTGACTTTCTTTCCGAAAGTGAACTTGAGTTCGACGGAACCAGTTCCAACAACTTTAGATCGTACTTCATTTCCCATTTGTACTTCCTGTCCATCAATTACCTCATAATAGGTTTTAAAAGCAACCTTGTCATAACAGACATGTACAGTAGCACATGTGTCATACCACCATCCTTGCACTTTGCCTTTGATTTCCATTACTTTGCTCACTGTAGCGATTATTTTATCATTTGCATGAATTGTATTCACCTTATTTTTTGACTTGTTGTGCCTGCAATCTCGAGCATAGTGTCCGGGTTTTCCACAAAAACAGCCGCTTTTCGGACCTTTCGAACCTCCAGAATTTTTGAATTTGTTGTGTTCCTTTTTAGGTCCAAGATGACTTCTCATGTCATCATGTTTCTTTTTTCGTTTGGAAGTCACAGTGTTGGCTTTGGAAACACCAGCATATTCTGATTTATCCCTTTCCTTCGATTCCTCCTCGATTCAAAGATGTTTCTGGATTTTCTCTAAAGAGAAGTCCTCAAAATTGTGCAACAATTTCTTTCTATAGCCTTTCCATGAAGATGGTAATTTTGCAATGATTGCACCAACTTGAAAGGTCTCAGGAATGTCTATTTTCACATCCTTTATTTTATTTACGAGAACCTGTAACTCGTGCACTTGGGGAAGAATAGGCTTGGAATCTATGAATTTAAAGTCAAAGTATTTAGAAATTAAAAACTTCTTCGTACCTTCCTCTTCGGCCTTGAATTTAAATTCGAGTGCTTTCTAGATTTCTATTGCAGATTGAGTATCAGTATAGAGGTCGTAGAGACGATCAAATAGTGTATTCAGGATATGTCCACGGCATAGCAGTTCATCCTCTTTGTCGCTCCCGGGATTTTCATCCAAGTACAAACGCGAAAGTGGCACCGAAACAGAGTCGCCAGCAATGTGTATTTATCCCAAAAGAGGGAAAGGAAACACCGCGTAAACCTGAGAGAAGGAAAGAACATGGTCTTGCGACCAAAAGAACTGAGTTCGGGAGTCGGTTACGCGAGAGGAAGGTATTAGCACCCCTCGCGTCCATCGTACCCGATGGGATCCACGCTTGCTTGTCTCGATCAAAGGGTGTAAGAAATGGAAAAAGAACTGCTAACTGGAGAACTGGAAAAGGAAAGGAGAGAGAAAGAGAAGCAAATGTAGGGAAAATAAAAGAAGTGCTCGCATGGGCCCTACCCCACTGCCTACGTATCTCATCGGGAGCATGAGAATCAGAGCGACGTAGTTCCCCTCACTAGGGATGGATCGTTTGTGTTTTTTAGGAACGGCTAACGTTCTAGCTCAGGTGTTTGCAGGCTCGCTGGTCCGAGTGCGTTACCATCTTGCAAGAGAACGAGTAGAAGCACGTTCGTACGCTGAGACTGAGTGAGGTGAGAAAAGAATTCCCGAAGGAAAGACGTTATTGTTTGTTTTTGTCTTTTAGAAGTTTTTTCATTTGTTTGCATATGACAGTGTATCTGAATCTTAGTCATTGGAATGTGTACATTCTCACATTCCAAGATGGAATGGGTAAGAAAGCACACTAAGAGTGAAGAAGACCCCCACACTTAGTTCCAATTGTCAAGGTTCAAACACACTAGCATACTTGTGTTTATTAAGTGTTTTTTTGTTGATTAAGAAATGAAGAAGTGTTTTTTATTTATTCTTCAACAAGTATTGCATTTAAGTCCCTCATACAAGATCAAATGTTTAACACATTGACCCAAGATGGGGCATATGCTACACATTCTAAAATTATAAGAGAAGACCCCTTATAATCTTTTCTTTATATGAAAGGCCTAAATGCAATAAATGCCTACCTTTATTAGATATTTTGAACTTTCTTTGAGATGAGAAGATGAAAGACTCAAGAGAGAGGTAAAGGTGAAAACTAAGGGGAGACTAAGACACACCTTAGTGTTAGCATGCTCGGAGATCCTATGGTTAATGTGGTTTAAAACCTAACTCTAAAGAAGAGAATGAATTAGACAATTCACTTCTAAAGTAGAAGATGAATTGTAATTCACAAAGGGAAAGTGATGAGTTATTAAAAGAAAACACATAAGTGCTTAACAAAACATAAAATGGAATTGTAAAAGAGAAATGATAGAAGTTGAATGTGGATTCCTTATCCACACTCAATTGCAACTTACCAAAGCCCCTACATGGTTAGTAAACATGTGTAAGAAGTATAAGAAGTAAAAGAACATGTAATGCACCATAAAACTCAAAAGAATTAAATGAGAAATCAAATCCTAGAACCACAACCAGAATGTACATCATATAGAAAACCAATGATTACTATCAAGCAAACTCAAGTGGATAGGCAACAAACATCATCCATGACATTAGAACATGATATCATGAGAAAAGGGAGAATGAAAGATGAAAGGAAAAAGAAGAAATGTGCATAAATGGAACATGTAATCCATGGATCAGAATTGAAATGAAATGAAAAATGATTCACAAACATCTCACAAGTATTCATGCATGACACATCAAAACATTTGAGAAATGATAGAAGAAGTAGAATTGAAATGGAAGTTCCAAACAAAGGAAAATGCAAACACAACATGTTAAAGGTGCACAAGGTTCAAATGATAATCAACAAGCAAAGATGACATATGATATGTATCAAATGTCCTATAATGTCAAGAGTGTAGCTCACCAAATAGGCAAATGATCATGCAAGTATACACAAAAGAAAACATGTAAACATGCACAAAAGATTACAATGATATGACATGTTATAATGCTTTAAATGAAATGCATCAAAAAAAAATCAAATGGCCTCATGAAAATTATGAAAACATGGTATTGAAGCTCACTAATCAGAGATGAATCACATATCAAAGTAGCATGCAAGGAACCAAGGCAAAAATGATGTCAAACAATGCACTTAGGTCAAATAGACATATCATACAAAGTAGCACAAAAGTGAACACCAAACATGCCATAAAATGACCTAAAAAATCAAATAAAAATCACTTAACATACCTCAAGATGCTAATGACTCAATGCAAAAAGAAGAGCATCAAAACAATTTTTAATGATCAAGAACAAAATTAAACAAGATCATGTACCACATTAAGAATACACACCAAAGAAATTCAAAGAAAATTATAGAACAGGGGCAAAAAGGTCATAAAATCAAGAAATAAAATCATGAAAAATTTTCTAAATGTCTTAATAAATCTCATGAATTTTTGTGGAATTTTATGATGATATTTGATATTTTTAAAATTCAATTATGAAACGTGTAGAAAAAATGAAAATAAAATAAAAATGCAATATGAATGGGGGTGTGAACTTAGCAAAATATTAGTTCAAAATGCTTTGGGCTCTAAACAGGGAGGTGTGAATAACAAATCAGCTTTGGTCCACTAACGCGCAGTACACATTAACAACCATGGAGCTCAATCAACAATAGTCAAAGCCATACAAGCCATTGGACCAAGTCAAGTCAATACAAGAGTCAAAGTAATCACAATCAACACGCACACGCGAATGACCACACTCTCTACCGTGTACCACACCACATAGTGCTTAAGTGAGTTCAGAAATGATGCACATGACATGCACATGCATTTTAATGTGTTGTCACGCCCTTAGCCATACGATGAGGAAAAATGAACGAACAGGATTAAAACGTGCTAAACCCTAACATTCAACCACTGGCCGGAGAAGGACCTCCGGTCATCTTCTCCGGCGAACCACCACCACCTGCAAACTTCAACTTTCACAGAAATGCATCATTCATATACCAAAATGAAGAGGAAGCTATGGAGATCAAGAATACACCATTATTTCTCATAGATCATGCACACATAACACAAACCGAGCCAAAACAATTTGCCCTAAAATCACACCTAAACTCCTAAAGAGCCTATCAACTAGCCAGGACTCACGCAGCTTCTAATAAGCTTTAAACCATATAGAAACAAGCTAAAACAATGCAATAGAGTTGGAGTGATTGAAACCTGAAGTTTGCAGATCCTTGAAGCAAAAGAAAACCAGAGATCCACTCTTGATATGGAGCTTGATTCGTGCAAAATAAATGCAGTTGAGCCTTGAGATATTGAAAGCAGAGAGAGAATCAAAATGTTGATGAAGCTTCACTTGAGGAATTCATGTGGATTTTGATGGTTCTTACTTCAGTCTTGTGCCATTGATGATGATGAAGATGAAGTAAATGAAGGTGAATGAAGATTCGAGCAGAGAGAGATGGTGGAGAGAATGCGAGAGTGTTTGAGAGGGAGAGTGAAAAATGAGAAAAATGAAGCCAGCCCCGAAATTGGAGAGTGTGACTTCTATTTATGGTGAGCTCTAATCATGGTTTAGTGAGTGGAGTTAAGTGAGTCAAGGTGGTTAAACTGAGTCCACCCTAACTAACTGAGTCAAGTTAGTTAGGGGCGAGTAGCCAAGGTTGGGTTATGGTGAGGTCAAGCTCATAACAGTTGTGGTGAGGATGAGAGTGAAGCTGAGGTGGTGAGGTTATTGTGACAGAAACTTGGTAAGCAAGTTTGTTCTTTCTATTCCCATGTATGGCACGTGATAGTATGCATTGTGTAAGTAACATATGCTTGACTAAATGGGGAAATAAAATTCGTGAAGTGTTTGTGGGATGACTGAGCCAAAATCATGCACTAAACTGTCAATGCACCAGTGCCAACATGAGGTGGTTTGAGGAAGTTTTTCTCTCTGCTCAATGAATGAATTGGTGTGCTTTTGGAGTCAATTGAAAGAGGAGATATTGAAGAACAATGTTGGTTTGAAAATTGAAGTGAAATGAGGTCTCTAACATGCCTAAAAATGACCACAAACAGATGGAAAAAGAAACTGGTACATGGGCGCGCAGACTTGTGGCATGACCTGGTTGTGACCTGGTCAAATTTCAGTTGCAATGACCATTCTTTGAGCCATCATAACTCCTTAACCTTTGATCAGATGAAAAATTGATAAACACCAACTTTGAAGATCTCACATAGAGGAACAACTTTGATGTTGAAAAGTTTTCCATTTGAAGCCTCTAATCATGAGTAATTGATCAATACATTTGGCCCACCAAGTGTTTGAGAAAATGACTGCGCGCGTGCCCTGAAAATCTTGGTCATGACCTAGTTTTGAACCTACTTTGCTCAAACTTTGATCAATCATATCTCACTCAATTTTTATCCAATGGAGATGTTCCACATATGGATGTGAAGCTTAAAACAAGATCTTTTGTTGTGGCCGAGTGGAATTTTCATTTGGTGCTTCAATTTTAAATGGCCTTGGTTCAAACTCTGATGCAAAATGGCCAAAACTTGCTATTTTTAGTAACCCTTCATCTTCCAAAAATGGCAACTTTCCACCTCTTGATTTTTTTATGATTCCTTTGGAGTTTCTTGACCAAATTTTGTACATTGGACATATGTAACATGAATTTCATGATTTTGGGCTCAAAAAGTCAAGAGTTGACTTTTTTTTCTGATTATTTGACTTGGCCCCAAATTTCCTGATTTTTTATCTTTCTTCCAATTGAACCACTTCCAAAACCAATTGAGAGGCAATTTTCCACACACATACACTTAAGAACATGTAGAATACCATGACATCAAGTTTTGTCCAAAAAATCAAAGATTCTCTGATTTAATGGGAAACCCTAGTTTTGGTGCCCACCTCCTAGGAGAAAAATGTGCAGTCTTCAATTTCAAATTCCTCAGAGTATGTTGTGTACCTTCTTAAAGGATGATGATATATGCCATTTGAGGATGATTTTGGATCAATGAGCTATCTCTTTTGAGGGTTTTCCTTCAGTTTTTGAACCTCTTGCATAGTGAAAGATGTAATGCTTCAATCTCCCATTGTATCTCTTATCCTTGAGGTTGTGGATGATCAATTGAGATGGTATGAGACATGAAAGACCTCTTGGCTTGCCTTGAGGGCACTTGATTGACCTTTTTGTGCTTTGAATGATTCCTTGATTGTCCACCTTCCACCTGATCACATGCCCTGATGGTAAGAAGGATGCTATGCTTCATTTTTCTATGTTAAATGCAATGTAATGTTAATGAGGTGGATATGATATGATAAATGATAATGCCATGCTATGATGACAAAGAGGGAGAGCAAATTTTGGGGTATTACAGCTGCCCCTATTCAAACACTGTAGACCTGAATGCCTGAAAGCGGTTGCTTTCAGACTTTCAAGGTATATAGTGATTGAATACCAAATATAACCAAAAATTTACTCTGGATGATGAGGAAGAAACTTCCCCGACATTGCTGGATTGAATCTTCAATGAAACATTGTCGGAGAAAACTGTCTTTTGAACGACACCAGACGACTACTGGCTTGCCACACTGCTGGTGGACTTTAGAAATGTCTTTTTGAACGACGCCAGACGACTACTGGCTTGCCACGCTGCTGGCGGACTTTAATAATGTCTTTTATGCAATTCCAGACGACTACTGGCCTGCCACGCTACTGGTGGACTTTGATAATGTCTTTTATGCAACTCCAGACGACTACTGGCCTGCCACGCTACTGGTGGACTTTAGAAATGTCTTTTTGAACGACGCCAGACGACTACTGGCTTGCCACGCTGCTGGCGGACTTTAATAATGTCTTTTATGCAATTCCAGACGACTACTGGCCTGCCACGCTACTGGTGGACTTTGATAATGTCTTTTATGCAACTCCAGACGACTACTGGCCTGCCACGCTACTGGTGGACTTTGCAGCTTCGTGCCCCCCGAAGACGGACTTTTGCCAATCCACTGTTGGACTTTTAGAATTTGCCACCCTAAGATGGACCTTTCGCCAATCCACTGTTGGACTTTTGCCACCCGAAGACGGACTTTTGCCAATCCACTGTTGGACTTTTAGAATTTGCCACCCTTAGATGGACCTTTCGCCAATCCACTGTTGGACTTTTGCCACCCGAAGACGGACTTTTGCCAATCCACTGTTGGACTTTTGCCACCCGAAGACGGACTTTTGCTAATCCACTGTTGGACTTTTAGCTGCTTTGCCACCCGAAGATGGACTTTTGCCAATCCACTGTTGGACTTTTGGAATTTGCCACCCTTAGATGGACCTTTCGCCAATCCGCTGTTGGACTTTTGCCACCCGAAGACGGACTTTTGCCAATCCACTGTTGGACTTTTGCAATATTCCAATACCGGATTGCACTCTGCATCCGTGTCAGACATCTCTGCCGACTTTGCTGAGGAACAATAATCAATGACTTGACTTTAGAGGTCCCTGAGAGGATAGTATCTCTGCTGGAGAATGAATGAACAATCCGTCTGCTTCGAATTGTCAAGTTTGCCAAAAATAAATTGGGCTTGAAGAATAATAAATCTGCCAGTAATCACTTCACCTGCTGGGGGGAATGAATTCTGGTCACAGCGAATCCGCTGGGGATGAGAATTTCTTTGCATGGCGTCTTGCTAGGGAAGAAAAGTCATACAAACTCTGCTTGGGGATCTATCTAATCCAAGACCCTTTGTAGGGGTTATCCACCTTCTGACCCGGCTGGGGAAAGACTGTACCATCCTTGTGGAGGAATAGATTCTGCCGATCTTATAAACCTCTGCAGGGAGAACAACAACTCAGCTGGGGAGTATTGCTGACAAGATTCAATGCTGGCCTCTGTGGGGAATCATTACCAGAGACACAACCTTGCTGGGGATCAGGGCTACTCTGCCAGGGATATCCAAATCCTGGTTAAAACATTCCACTGCAACTTGCTAGGAAAGAGTCCTTAGAGATCTGTTGGGGAAACCCAAAGCAAATCCACAATAGTCAGCTGAAGGATATGACTGTCGAGCTTAGGATAAGTACCACAATGCACCATGTTAGGCGAGCTTCCCTTTAGACAATTCTGTTAGGGATGAGGAGTTTATAACAAACTCTGCTGGAGGAAACTGCTTTAAAACGTCTCGTGTTGGGGAATGCCTTTTGAGAGGATTTTACAGAAGACCAACTGTCCTCAAACTCTACTGGGGATGATCAACACTTCATGCTGGGGAACCAATCATGCCCCATGCTTGGATAAACCAACAATTTGTCCCCGAAGAGGATGTCATAAGAGTATTTTACAGAAGATTTAGCCTCTTCAAACTCCTGCGACTTCGCTGGGGATAATGACCATCAGTTTCAGTATCGGCGAGACCACTCTTTTGGGGAACTTGTGACCGTTATCGACACAAAAAAGTTTGTAGCTGTTGGAAGTACTGTATGAGAGAATCGACTTAAGAAGACACAACGGTACCCAGTTGAACGACCGTCATCCGACCGATGAACGCCGACCTCCTTACCCGTAATTGCCCCAGTCTTTTGCGTGGGGTAATTGATTACTGGTCTTGTGCTTAAAATCATCTGCACCTGCTACCTGCAACAAAAGAATATGCACACATGCCCCGAATATTGCGTGGCTAGAATCCACTATCCGGGAGTATTCAACATTCAAAGTAATTTCAAATGTTTTTTTTTCGCGCATGTTATTGCAAGGCCGCCATGTTTTCAAATGCAATGTTTTATCAAAATTAGGACATTTTTGCAAACAAAGCAATAAAACAAAAATAGGAGGCTTTTTATTGAAATTCAATTTATTGACTGAGAGCCTAGAATAGGCAATTACATCCGGAAGCAATCCCTGGAAAGAGGTGATCGCTGAAAATTGAGAAAAGAAGCTATCCTAATGGCAATGTGAAAACGGACTTCCACTGAGTTTCCATTCTGTTATGACCAGTATGTCTTCAAAACTCCCCGACCTTGCCTTCTGAGGAATGATCAGACTGATTCCTATCTTTCAGAATGTCAGTTGTTCAAACGATAATGGGGTACAGATAACTCAGACCATAGTCATTCGCTTAAATCCCTCTTTTGTGTGGACCGCCCTTTCAGGTTTTCGATCCACCAGGATACCCTTTTTTGCCTAAGTTGCCCTTTCGGGTTTTCAACTTACCGGGTGTATAATTTTTTTCAATTATATCCCTAATTTTTGCCCGAACCTTATTCTGTTTTTGGTTCGCCGGGATGCCCTTTTTTGCCTGGATTTTTTATTTTTATTATCCAGCGGGTCTATTCATGCGAAATATTTTTTGACTACGTCCGAGTTGACAGGGGATGAAAAGTCTTCGCCATCCATGGTTGTAAGCAATAAAGCTCCGCCCGAAAAGACCTTTTTAACCATGAATGGACCTTCATAGTTAGGAGTCCATTTGCCCCTGTGATCTGTATTGGGAGGAAGGATCCTTTTGAGTACCACATCTCCGACTTTGTAAACCCGAGGAGGCACCTTTTGGTCAAATGCCTGCTTCATTCTGCGCTGATATAGTTGCCCATGACATACAGCCGCCAATCGCTTTTCCTCAATAAGGCTCAGCTGATCAAATCTGGCTCGTACCCATTCAGCTTCATCTAGCTTAACATCCATCATAACTCTGAGGGACGGAATCTCTACTTCAACCGGTAGCACTGCCTCCATACCATATACAAGTGAGAATGGGGTTGCCCCAGTGGACGTGCGTACCGACGTTCGATACCCATGCAAAGCAAATGGTAACATCTCATGCCAATCTTTGTACGTGACAACCATCTTCTGTACAATCTTCTTGATATTTTTGTTGGCCGCTTCGACCGCGCCATTCATCTTTGGGCGGTACGGAGAAGAATTGTGATGTTCGATTTTGAAGTCCCGGCATAACTCAGCCATCATCTTATTATTCAAATTAGAACCATTATCAGTAATGATTCTTTCGGGAACTCCATATCGGCAAATGATATCCCGTTTTAAGAAACGAGCGACCACTTGTTTTGTAACATTGGCATAGGATGCGGCTTCAACCCATTTGGTGAAGTAATCAATTGCCACCAAGATAAAACGATGACCATTGGAAGCTGTAGGCTCAATCTTTCCGATCATATCAATGCCCCACATGGCAAACGGCCAAGGCGACGACATGATACTCAACGGATTTGGAGGCACATGCACCTTATCTGCATAGATCTGGCATTTATGGCATTTGCGGGCATATTTGCAACAATCTGACTCCATAGTCACCCAATAATATCCCGATCTTAACAACTTTTTAGCCATTGCATGTCCTCCGGCATGGGTACCGAAAGAGCCTTCGTGCACTTCAATCATCAACAAGTCTGCTTCATGTCTATCCACACATCTAAGCAGGACCGTGTCAAAATTTCTTTTATACAGCACGCCATCCTTGTTCAAGAAGAAACTACCAGCTAACCTTCTCAACGTCTTCCTGTCTTTGGACGATGCCCCGGGCGGGTACTCTTGACTTTTCAAGAAACACTTAATGTCATGAAACCATGGCTTGTCATCAGACGCTGCATCGACCGCAAATACAAATGCTGGTCTGTCAAGGCGGGATACCTCAATCTTAGGTACATGGTTCCATCCTTGCACTTTGATCATGGAAGACAAAGTGGCCAAGGCATCAGCGAACCTATTCTCATCTCGAGGAATATGGTACAGTTTCACTGTTGTGAAAAATGTCAGCAATCTCCTTGTATAATCTCTATACGGCACTAGATTTGCTTGGTGCGTGTACCAACTCCCTTTCACTTGATTGATTACCAAAGCTGAATCACCGAATATATCAAGGGTTTTAATCCGTAGATTAACCGCCTCCTCGATCCCCATTATACAAGCTTCGTACTCTGCTTCATTGTTGGTGCATCCGAAAGTTATTCGGGCAGTGAAAGGCATATGAACACCTTCCGGCGTGATAAGAATCGCTCCAACTCCGCACCCATTCATATTGACAGCCCCATCAAACATCAGACTCCATTTGGACTCAGGGTCTGGCCCCTCCTCCGGAAGTGGTTCCTCGCAGTCTTTAGCTTTGAGAAACATGATGTCCTCATCAGGGAAGTCAAATTTCATGGGTTGGTAATCATCAATCGGCTGTTGCGCAAGATAGTCGGACAAGATACTTCCTTTGATGGCCTTTTGTGAAGTGTACTGAATGTCATACTCTGTCAAGACCATTTGCCACCGTGCAACTCTGCCTGTCAATGCTGGTTTCTCAAAAATGTACTTGATAGGATCCATTTTTGAAATCAACAAGGTCGTGTGCCTAACCATATATTGCCTCAATTGCTTAGCGGCCCATGCAAGCGCACAGCATGTCTTTTCAAGCATTGAGTATCGGGACTCACAATCATTGAACTTTTTGCTCAGGTAGTAGATAGCATGCTCCTTCCTACCTGTCTCGTCATGTTGACCGAGAACACAACCCATGGAACCTTCAAGCACTGTCAGATACATTATCAGCGGTCTCCCTTCAACTGGAGGCATTAGAATCGGAGGTTCCTGCAAGTATTCTTTTATCTTATCGAATGCCAATTGGCAATCGTCATTCCACCTGACCGTTTGATCTTTCCTTAACAATTTAAATATTGGTTCACACGTGGCTGTTAGGTGAGATATGAACCTTGCAATGTAGTTCAATCTACCCAAGAAACCACGAACCTCTTTTTCTGTTCTCGGTTCAGGCATTTCTTGTATTGCTTTCACCTTGGCAGGATCAACCTCGATTCCTCTTTCGCTCACGATGAAACCCAGTAACTTTCCAGAACGCACCCCAAACGTGCACTTGTTTGGATTTAATCTCAGACGGAACTTTCTCAACCTTTCAAACAGCTTTTTCAGGTTAACCAGATGTTCCTCTTCTGTTCTCGACTTGGCAATCATATCATCTACATAACATTCGATCTCCTTATGAATCAAGTCATGAAACAATGTCACCATCGCCCGCTAGTACGTTGCCCCTGCGTTTTTCAACCCGAAAGGTATTACTTTATAACAATATGTACCCCACGGAGTAATGAACGTGGTCTTCTCCATATCTTCAGGTGCCATCTTGATCTGGTTGTACCCGGAGAACCCGTCCATAAAGGAGAACACTGAAAATTAAGCTGTATTATCGACCAGCACATCAATATGAGGTAGTGGAAAATCATCTTTCGGGCTAGCTTTATTAAGATCTCGATAATCCACACACATTCTCACTTTTCCATCTTTCTTCAGTACTGGCACGATGTTGGCTACCCACGGAGGATACTTTGTCACAGCAAGAAACCCAGCATCCCACTGCTTCTGGACTTCCTCCTTGATCTTTAAAGCCATGTCGGGGTGAGTCCGACGAAGCTTCTGCTTGACTGGCGGGCATTCTTCTCTTAATGGCAGCCTGTGCACGACAATATCCGTATCCAACCCCGGCATGTCTTGATACGACCAGGCGAAGATGTCAACATACTCGCGCAACATTTCCGTCAAAGTTTGCTTCACATCTGCTTGCAAGCTAGCACCAATCCTGATCTCTTTCTTGGCGTCCTTGGTACCAATATTGATGATTTCTACAGTCTCCTGATGAGGCTGGATGACCCTTTCCTCTTGTTTCAACAATCTGGCCAGTTCTTCAGGGAGTTCACAATCTTTCTCATCCCCTTCTTCGGCTTGATAAATCGGATTGTCAAAGTCATACATAGTCATATCAGAATCGTTATCAGTGGTATCCGGAGGATCAAGTCTGCATGAACGGGTTCATGCCTTATTTTAGAATTTATTTTTAAGCAAAACAAAAGAAAATGAAACATTGCCATTTTTTTTTTTTGTGCAAAACCAAAAACTGAAAGACAGAGAACAAAATTTGATTGCAAAACGTCCTTTATTAATGATTAAACATTGCAAATGCAACCATGGTGGCCCTACAAATGAATCTATACGCCTTGGGCAGAGCGCAAGATTTTGACATGCATTATGGTTAGAAAAAACAAAGAAAAATTACTCTGTCTGAAGAGTAACCCGGATGACTTCTTCAACGGACCAGTTTTGCACTTGTTGTCCCGGAGCATGAGGGCGTACCCAGTTGTCCAGGTCACAATTACTGTCAACACTATCCTCTGTGGCTGCACAAGACTGGTCCGTGTAGATAATTCCCCCACTATTGAAAGTAATGGGTCCCCTGCTCCCCGCATCTGAAGTTGTAGAGGGATGATAACCAATACCAAATTTGTCTTCCTTCATTGGGGTCTCTATCAACCTGCCCCAACCTTGGGCGTTGCCTGCCCTGACGACTTCGACAGCTTGTTTGTAAGATGAAATGGAGGTACCGGCCCCAATTGGTACAGAAGAAGACTCAGGTGCATCGTCAATATTGACTGCTTCAAATGATTGGCACAACATCTCATGAATTTCCCCATCCATTTCAATGTACTTGAACGTGGATAAGTGACTCACAAAGATGTCTTCTTCCCCACACACCGTCACAACCTGCCCTTCAAACTCATACTTCAGCTTTTGATGTAGAGTAGAAGTAACAGCCCCGGCTCCGTGAATCCAAGGGCGTCCCAATAGGCAGCTATATGCAGGTTGTATGTCCATTACATGGAACGTGGATTTGAATACCTGTGGTCCAATTTGTACGGGCAATTCCACCTCACCAAACACAGATCGTCTAGTTCCATCGAATGCTCTGACCACCAATTCACTAGGCCTTAAGATCAAACCATCAACTTCCAGCTTCATTAATGCCTTCTTGGGCAAGACATTGAGTGATGAACCAGTGTCTACCAGTACATGAGATAACACTGCGCCCTTACACTCCATCGTGATATGCAAAGCCTTATTATGGTTTCTTCCTTCAACAGTCAGATCTCTACTTGTAAAGCCCAAGCCATGGCTAACATTAACATTGGAGATTACGCCCTCGAGCTGATTAACAATAATTTCTTGTGGCAAGTATGCACTCTTCAATACTCTCAACAACGCCTGCCGATGCGCATCAGAGCACATCAATAGTGACAAGATTGAAATCTTTGAAGGGGTCTGATTCAGTTGGTCCACAATCTTATAATCGCTTTTCTTGATTATCTTCATAAATTCTTCCATTTCCTTATCAAAAGTAATCTTTGTCTCTGCTTCAGGTGTAGGCGCATTTTCAACCACCTGTTTACCTTTAGCCTTTGCTGCAGCTTCTGCCTCTTTATCACTTCTCAAGGTTTGGGGAGCGAACAACCTTCCACTCCTTGTAAAGCCCCCTACACCCCCTACGTTATCAATATTTGGGCTGACTGACGACTCAACTTCCTGCTTTTTACCTTCGTAATATACATCTGCCCCATAGTGCCATGGGATAGCCTTCGTAGATGTGAACGGAATTGGTTCTGGCACCGTGATAGTGACAGGACTGGGCCTTTCTGGCGCAACACTTGCCACGGGAACTGTATTGATTGGCATTTGAATCTCAGCGGGGGTGTAATAGATGGTCACGGTTGATACTTCATCAGTGTCTTTCACGACTCTGTCGAACTGTAGACATCCTTCATCGATCAGATTCTGTAAACCCACCTTCAACTTATTACATCCATTCTCCTGATTCATACACTCGGAACAATCTTGATTGCAGCCCGGGAACACCTGTCCCTTCAATAAACGATCTTTTACAACCAACAAAGAAGTTTTCACTTGATGAACGTCTAACACCAAATTCAATCTCCTCCCATCTTCAATAGCGTACACATTTGCTGCACTATGATCAGGCATGGGATGCTGAGTAATATTAGGAGCGGGAGAGAAATTGATGGCTTTAGCATCAATCAAATCTTGTACTTTATGATGGAAAGCCCAGCATTTTTCAATGGAGTGCCCCTGAGCACCTGAGTGGAACTCACAACGAACATTAGCATCGAAGTTAGGTGGCAGGTTTCCGGCAACCGGAGCTTTCATAGTATGGAGTTCTACCAACTTTAACTCGAGTAGTCGGGGCAACAACGCGGCATAAGTCATAGGGAGAGGATCCATCTTACGATCCCTCTGCCTAGACCTTTCCTGGAAAAAAGGTCGTTGCTGTTGAACTTGTTGTTGGGGTTGTTGTTTCTGAACAGACGGTGTGGGGATTGTTACAGCATCTACCTGATAATAAGCTTGAGAACGCCCTCTGCCTCGTCCTCTAAACACAGCATTCGTATCACCTTCTCTTCTTTTCTGGTTACTAGCAAACGGTTTCTTCGTCCCCGAAGAGCCAGCCCCACTCACATCCTGGATCTTTCCAAGCTTTAACAGACTTTCTATTCTTTCTCCCGCAATCACAATATCAGCAAATCCAGTTGACGGACAAGCAGCTAATCTATCAAGATAGGCCCCTTGCAAGGTGCCCATGAACATATCTGCCATTTCTCTGTCTGACAAGGGAGGTTGAACCTGGGCAGCCATTTCCCTCCACCTCTGTGCATATTCTTTGAAACTCTCCTTGGCATTTTGTGACAACCCCTGCAATTGAATGCGGTTGGGCGCCATGTCAATATTATACTGGTATTGCTTCAGGAACGCCTCTGCCAGATCTTTCCAACTCTTCACAGCAGCTCTATTCAACTTCATATACCAGGTCAAGGACGCCCCAGCTAGACTGTCCTGAAAATAGTGCATCCATAGCTTCTCGTCATCCGTATGGGCTGAAATCTTCCCAAAGTAAGCTTGAAGATGCGTTTGGGGACACGCATTGCCGTGATACTTATCAAAAGTGGGAGGCTTGAATTTAGGGGGAATTCTGACTCCTGAGACCAGCCCCAAGCTGGTAACATCAATACCCATAGAGTTCTTGCATTCTATGGCCCTGATCTTTTCTGCTAACTCCTCATACCTTCGATCACCTTGATTACCCACATCAGCATCTAGTAGAGTAAATTGGTCTTCCAGAGTATCTTCAAGAGTAACACCAGCATGCCTACCATTTCCATTACCCCGATTGTTACCACCAGGAGGAGGGTTGCCACCGGGAGGAGGGATGCCATGTCCCTGTGAATTGTCATGCTGATCACCTTCGGGCCCATTATCTGGACGCTCGACCAGAAGCCTCAATCTCTCCTGATTTTGCGCCATGCCAGTCATGAGGGTCATGAACTGGTCCATACGCGCCCTCATTTCGGCCAAATCACTTTGCACTTGATCCATGATTCTTACTTGATTTCTTTGCGTCGAATATCGGTGAATATGACTCTCCGCTATACTGCCTGAAACCAAATAAAGGTTAGAGACCCTGCAACGAGTACCTGAAAAGCAAGTAACATAAATGCAGAATGTTATGCAATGCCATGCAATGTTATGTTTATCATTTCCAAAGTGCTTTACACCCTGATTCCAATCCAAACCACGGAAATCTGAAGACCAGAAATCGTGATATAAAGAGACGTGTAGTGGTCATGTGCTTGTGTGCAGCTATCTGATAAGGAATAATTCTGAATAAAACTGCTCATACTCATTCAACGAAGTATTCAAGTACATTTAAGAAAGGTTCAACCGCAAATGCAATACAAGGAAAAATGGATCCATCAACAAGCCTGATGGTAACCATTAACAACAAAATACAGGGAAAAGAACATCAGTCTGATAATTCCACATCCTTCAGCTTATCACTTGAGTATTTGATCTCCTCAAAAAGTATACGGGTACGCTGGTGATTCGGCTTTTCAATCATTTCTTTGATCAAGACATCCCTTTTCTCAAGAGCTTCAATTAAAGAACCCATATGCAGCATCAGAGCCTCGTCATCACACACTCCTTTGTGTCTCTTTATGCCGGCTTGCGTCTTGAGTATCTCCCTTTCTATCATGACTTCTTCAAGCTCTTTCTTGGTATTCCTCAGCTCACCTCTAGCTTCTTCTAGCTGTTCTTGACTCTTACCGAGGCTTTCCCGATACTTTCTCCTCTGCTCATGTGCCTTTTTAAGCTCCTCGTCTTTAGTCTTCGACTGATCCTTTAACTCGGCATTTTCAATTCTGACTTCATCCCAAGCTTGACGAAGTTGAGCTAATGAATCCTTGTTTCGGGCTAAAGCCTGTTTTGTAATCTTGTGAGCCTGACTAGTGTCATCTGCTCCCAAAGTAAGTTTCCGAAAGTACCGAGCTCTGTCATCAAAATCTTCCTCTTTGTCAGCCAAGGTTTTTTCCGCTTTCAAGGCTCTCTTTTCCAACTCTTTGTTGTCAGCTAGAGCTTTCTGAAGACATCTGCTCATTCCAGAATTCTCTATCTGCAACTCTCTGACCATTTTCTTCCACTTCTCACATTCTTCAATAGCCACCATGGTGGGTTGTTCTGGCTGTACTGAACATAAAAGAGGTCCCCTTGAAAAGGGTAAAAGCAATTCCTTTACTTTCGTCTCAATCCACCTGTCATATTCAGGATAAGATCTACAATCTCCTTTTCCAAAAACTGCTTTTCCAATTTTGTGCTTATCTTTCCAAGCATTCACTACTTCTATCACCTTCGCATCTTTAGTTCCTGTAAAGAATAAAGATTCTTCCACATCTTGCTCTGTAGGAGGATCCCTGGAAGCATACCCAAATTGTCGGATGGCCAAAACTGGATTATAATTGATCCCTCCTTTTCTGCCAATCAAAGGCACATTTGGAAAATTTCCGCATCTTGTGACAAGCTCTATTCTCAATAACCGGTGGTCAAACCATACAATGTTATCAGCAGTTAAACCCATCAATCGTTTAGACCATTTCACCACATCTTTGGTTTCCACAAAGGCACCTGTCTGAGGCAAATGTTTGAAAAACCAATGACTCAGCAGTGGAGTACAACAACTAACAGACCCTCCCCTCCTTTTCTCATTCTTGTAATGCACGGAATGATAAAAATCTCCTAACAAAGTAGGGACTGGATTTTTAAGGACGAAAACTCTCGTTGCTTGCATATCTACAAAGTCTTGCTGATTGGGAAAGAAAACTAGGCCATATATGCAGAGAGCCAGAATGGAATTGTAAACCGTCCAATTTTTAGCACTTGCAGCCTCTTGGGCTTGTCCAGACAGAAATTCTAAATGAAATCCGCTAACTCCATTTTTACTGCTCACACCACTCTTTACCACTGCCTGATCCATTTGTAACGCAGCAGCAATTTCTTTTACGCTGGGAGAACTACCAGAGAAGAATGGTATTGCCGGCGTGATCGGAATTCCCAGAATAAATGAGAATTCTTCCAGTGTTGGCATCAAAATGTAATCTGAAAAAAGAAAGCATCTCAACGAAGGCTCGTAGAACTGCAGCAGAGTGTGCAAAGCATCATGTTCATACTTGGTGATTGTACGGACCATCCCAACCAAATTCCCGTAGCTCTTCTGAAACCTATCAAGAATACCCGGACCAGCCATATTTATAACTTTGAGCAATGAATCCAAAACAGGATCTGGAAACTTGTAAGACACATTGTTCTTTCTCTCGGCAACGATCTCTGTTGAACCCATGGATTGGAATCAGAAATGTATTATGCACCTGAAAATGACAAACATAACTGTTATGATATGATAATGCAATGCAAAAGGGCATGTGATCAAGTGTCTGTGTCTGTATTGAACTGTGTGCACTGTGTCTCTGTACTGAATCTGGCAATATTTGAGATGAACACCTAAATCACTGTCATAGGATACAATGTCTGAAATCATCATAGAATCACAAGTAAGGTAGGTAGGAGGCTGGGTTTCCTGCAAACCTGTAAACATCCCGCCCATACTCACATGTGGTTCTTAGAAAACAAGGCTTGTCAGCTTCGGAGGTTTGAGAAGCCATAGCACATTCAGCCCGTAGGATACAATGCTATGCCAATCAAAGAGGTCGTCCACTGACTCCCCTTAGAAAATAAAAGTCATCCTATGCAAGTTCCAAAGTGGGCCCTCGGGTGCGAATGGGTTTGTCACAGAATGTGGTCTGCCACTGTCACCGCTAAAGAGGGATATTTCCACTAAGGTCCTCATGATCGGTCACTAGAGTCGACAGCTCTCTAGATCTACATCCTGGAATACGCAAGATGCGCATGCCACGACGTGTCCCAAGATAGCCTCGTCTAGCTGTGAATTTTGTGAACACCCAACGCACTCCAAACGGCACGTAGGTCCCACTACTCTCCACTCTAATTCTAAGTGTATACTCAAGCCTGTGTAATGGGCTTATCTCTCTGAAATCCCATCCCGCCAAACAGAAAACAGCACAGTCCAGCACAGTATAATATATAAAAATGCTAAAATGCAGTAAATACAGTAATGTACAATAAAGCAACAAATAACCATACAATAAAACGATAAATACAGCACAACAAAAAACACCCATTGAAAGAAAAATAGACAAGCGCAAGGATTGACTCGCTTAGGATGGACCAGCAATAGGTCAACCTGTCCCCAGCAGAGTCGCCAGCTGTCGCTCCCGGGATTTTCATCCAAGTACAAACGCGAAAGTGGCACCGAAACAGAGTCGCCAGCAATGTGTATTTATCCCAAAAGAGGGAAAGGAAACACCGCGTAAACCTGAGAGAAGGAAAGAACATGGTCTTGCGACCAAAAGAACTGAGTTCGGGAGTCGGTTACGCGAGAGGAAGGTATTAGCACCCCTCGCGTCCATCGTACCCGATGGGATCCACGCTTGCTTGTCTCGATCAAAGGGTGTAAGAAATGGAAAAAGAACTGCTAACTGGAGAACTGGAAAAGGAAAGGAGAGAGAAAGAGAAGCAAATGTAGGGAAAATAAAAGAAGTGCTCGCATGGGCCCTACCCCACTGCCTACGTATCTCATCGGGAGCATGAGAATCAGAGCGACGTAGTTCCCCTCACTAGGGATGGATCGTTTGTGTTTTTTAGGAACGGCTAACGTTCTAGCTCAGGTGTTTGCAGGCTCGCTGGTCCGAGTGCGTTACCATCTTGCAAGAGAACGAGTAGAAGCACGTTCGTACGCTGAGACTGAGTGAGGTGAGAAAAGAATTCCCGAAGGAAAGACGTTATTGTTTGTTTTTGTCTTTTAGAAGTTTTTTCATTTGTTTGCATATGACAGTGTATCTGAATCTTAGTCATTGGAATGTGTACATTCTCACATTCCAAGATGGAATGGGTAAGAAAGCACACTAAGAGTGAAGAAGACCCCCACACTTAGTTCCAATTGTCAAGGTTCAAACACACTAGCATACTTGTGTTTATTAAGTGTTTTTTTGTTGATTAAGAAATGAAGAAGTGTTTTTTATTTATTCTTCAACAAGTATTGCATTTAAGTCCCTCATACAAAATCAAATGTTTAACACATTGACCCAAGATGGGGCATATGCTACACATTCTAAAATTATAAGAGAAGACCCCTTATAATCTTTTCTTTATATGAAAGGCCTAAATGCAATAAATGCCTACCTTTATTAGATATTTTGAACTTTCTTTGAGATGAGAAGATGAAAGACTCAAGAGAGAGGTAAAGGTGAAAACTAAGGGGAGACTAAGACACACCTTAGTGTTAGCATGCTCGGAGATCCTATGGTTAATGTGGTTTAAAACCTAACTCTAAAGAAGAGAATGAATTAGACAATTCACTTCTAAAGTAGAAGATGAATTGTAATTCACAAAGGGAAAGTGATGAGTTATTAAAAGAAAGCACATAAGTGCTTAACAAAACATAAAATGGAATTGTAAAAGAGAAATGATAGAAGTTGAATGTGGATTCCTTATCCACACTCAATTGCAACTTACCAAAGCCCCTACATGGTTAGTAAACATGTGTAAGAAGTATAAGAAGTAAAAGAACATGTAATGCACCATAAAACTCAAAAGAATTAAATGAGAAATCAAATCCTAGAACCACAACCAGAATGTACATCATATAGAAAACCAATGATTACTATCAAGCAAACTCAAGTGGATAGGCAACAAACATCATCCATGACATTAGAACATGATATCATGCGAAAAGGGAGAATGAAAGATGAAAGGAAAAAGAAGAAATGTGCATAAATGGAACATGTAATCCATGGATCAGAATTGAAATGAAATGAAAAATGATTCACAAACATCTCACAAGTATTCATGCATGACACATCAAAACATTTGAGAAATGATAGAAGAAGTAGAATTGAAATGGAAGTTCCAAACAAAGGAAAATGCAAACACAACATGTTAAAGGTGCACAAGGTTCAAATGATAATCAACAAGCAAAGATGACATATGATATGTATCAAATGTCCTATAATGTCAAGAGTGTAGCTCACCAAATAGGCAAATGATCATGCAAGTATACACAAAAGAAAACATGTAAACATGCACAAAAGATTACAATGATATGACATGTTATAATGCTTTAAATGAAATGCATCAAAAAAAAATCAAATGGCCTCATGAAAATTATGAAAACATGGTATTGAAGCTCACTAATCAGAGATGAATCACATATCAAAGTAGCATGCAAGGAACCAAGGCAAAAATGATGTCAAACAATGCACTTAGGTCAAATAGACATATCATACAAAGTAGCACAAAAGTGAACACCAAACATGCCATAAAATGACCTAAAAAATCAAATAAAAATCACTTAACATACCTCAAGATGCTAATGACTCAATGCAAAAAGAAGAGCATCAAAACAATTTTTAATGATCAAGAACAAAATTAAACAAGATCATGTACCACATTAAGAATACACACCAAAGAAATTTAAAGAAAATTATAGAACAGGGGCAAAAAGGTCATAAAATCAAGAAATAAAATCATGAAAAATTTTCTAAATGTCTTAATAAATCTCATGAATTTTTGTGGAAATTTATGATGATATTTGATATTTTTAAAATTCAATTATGAAACGTGTAGAAAAAATGAAAATAAAATAAAAATGCAATATGAATGGGGGTGTGAACTTAGCAAAATATTAGTTCAAAATGCTTTGGGCTCTAAACAGGGAGGTGTGAATAACAAATCAGCTTAGGTCCACTAACGCGCAGTACACATTAACAACCATGGAGCTCAGTCAACAATAGTCAAAGCCATACAAGCCATTGGACCAAGTCAAGTCAATACAAGAGTCAAAGTAATCACAATCAACACGCACACGCGAATGACCACACTCTCTACCGTGTACCACACCACATAGTGCTTAAGTGAGTTCAGAAATGATGCACATGACATGCACATGCATTTTAATGTGTTGTCACGCCCTTAGCCATACGATGAGGAAAAATGAACGAACAGGATTAAAACGTGCTAAACCCTAACATTCAACCACTGGCCGGAGAAGGACCTCCGGTCATCTTCTCCGGCGAACCACCACCACCTGCAAACTTCAACTTTCACAGAAATGCATCATTCATATACCAAAATGAAGAGGAAGCTATGGAGATCAAGAATACACCATTATTTCTCATAGATCATGCACACATAACACAAACCGAGCCAAAACAATTTGCCCTAAAATCACACCTAAACTCCTAAAGAGCCTATCAACTAGCCAGGACTCACGCAGCTTCTAATAAGCTTTAAACCATATAGAAACAAGCTAAAACAATGCAATAGAGTTGGAGTGATTGAAACCTGAAGTTTGCAGATCCTTGAAGCAAAAGAAAACCAGAGATCCACTCTTGATATGGAGCTTGATTCGTGCAAAATAAATGCAGTTGAGCCTTGAGATATTGAAAGCAGAGAGAGAATCAAAATGTTGATGAAGCTTCACTTGAGGAATTCATGTGGATTTTGATGGTTCTTACTTCAGTCTTGTGCCATTGATGATGATGAAGATGAAGTAAATGAAGGTGAATGAAGATTCGAGCAGAGAGAGATGGTGGAGAGAATGCGAGAGTGTTTGAGAGGGAGAGTGAAAAATGAGAAAAATGAAGCCAGCCCCGAAATTGGAGAGTGTGACTTCTATTTATGGTGAGCTCTAATCATGGTTTAGTGAGTGGAGTTAAGTGAGTCAA
The DNA here is from genome assembly GCA_022829125.1 of Lathyrus tuberosus. Classification (NCBI taxonomy): domain Eukaryota; kingdom Viridiplantae; phylum Streptophyta; class Magnoliopsida; order Fabales; family Fabaceae; genus Lathyrus; species Lathyrus tuberosus. The sequence continues at coordinate 12,631,980 of JALAZF010000024.1, read as the reverse complement.
GGTGGTTAAACTGAGTCCACCCTAACTAACTGAGTCAAGTTAGTTAGGGGCGAGTAGCCAAGGTTGGGTTATGGTGAGGTCAAGCTCATAACAGTTGTGGTGAGGATGAGAGTGAAGCTGAGGTGGTGAGGTTATTGTGACAGAAACTTGGTAAGCAAGTTTGTTCTTTCTATTCCCATGTATGGCACGTGATAGTATGCATTGTGTAAGTAACATATGCTTGACTAAATGGGGAAATAAAATTCGTGAAGTGTTTGTGGGATGACTGAGCCAAAATCATGCACTAAACTGTCAATGCACCAGTGCCAACATGAGGTGGTTTGAGGAAGTTTTTCTCTCTGCTCAATGAATGAATTGGTGTGCTTTTGGAGTCAATTGAAAGAGGAGATATTGAAGAACAATGTTGGTTTGAAAATTGAAGTGAAATGAGGTCTCTAACATGCCTAAAAATGACCACAAACAGATGGAAAAAGAAACTGGTACATGGGCGCGCAGACTTGTGGCATGACCTGGTTGTGACCTGGTCAAATTTCAGTTGCAATGACCATTCTTTGAGCCATCATAACTCCTTAACCTTTGATCAGATGAAAAATTGATAAACACCAACTTTGAAGATCTCACATAGAGGAACAACTTTGATGTTGAAAAGTTTTCCATTTGAAGCCTCTAATCATGAGTAATTGATCAATACATTTGGCCCACCAAGTGTTTGAGAAAATGACTGCGCGCGTGCCCTGAAAATCTTGGTCATGACCTAGTTTTGAACCTACTTTGCTCAAACTTTGATCAATCATATCTCACTCAATTTTTATCCAATGGAGATGTTCCACATATGGATGTGAAGCTTAAAACAAGATCTTTTGTTGTGGCCGAGTGGAATTTTCATTTGGTGCTTCAATTTTAAATGGCCTTGGTTCAAACTCTGATGCAAAATGGCCAAAACTTGCTATTTTTAGTAACCCTTCATCTTCCAAAAATGGCAACTTTCCACCTCTTGATTTTTTTATGATTCCTTTGGAGTTTCTTGACCAAATTTTGTACATTGGACATATGTAACATGAATTTCATGATTTTGGGCTCAAAAAGTCAAGAGTTGACTTTTTTTTTCTGATTATTTGACTTGGCCCCAAATTTCCTGATTTTTTATCTTTCTTCCAATTGAACCACTTCCAAAACCAATTGAGAGGCAATTTTCCACACACATACACTTAAGAACATGTAGAATACCATGACATCAAGTTTTGTCCAAAAAATCAAAGATTCTATGATTTAATGGGAAACCCTAGTTTTGGTGCCCACCTCCTAGGAGAAAAATGTGCAGTCTTCAATTTCAAATTCCTCAGAGTATGTTGTGTACCTTCTTAAAGGATGATGATATATGCCATTTGAGGATGATTTTGGATCAATGAGCTATCTCTTTTGAGGGTTTTCCTTCAGTTTTTGAACCTCTTGCATAGTGAAAGATGTAATGCTTCAATCTCCCATTGTATCTCTTATCCTTGAGGTTGTGGATGATCAATTGAGATGGTATGAGACATGAAAGACCTCTTGGCTTGCCTTGAGGGCACTTGATTGACCTTTTTGTGCTTTGAATGATTCCTTGATTGTCCACCTTCCACCTGATCACATGCCCTGATGGTAAGAAGGATGCTATGCTTCATTTTTCTATGTTAAATGCAATGTAATGTTAATGAGGTGGATATGATATGATAAATGATAATGCCATGCTATGATGACAAAGAGGGAGAGCAAATTTTGGGGTATTACACTCTTTACGTTTCTTTCGCTCGTTCTTGAGTTCATCAGAATCATCCTCGGTTGGTTCAAGAATTGGTGGTAAGTCAGGATCTAAGACATAGCGAACTTTCAGAGCGGCCAGTAGGAATGTCATCTTATCTTGCCATCGAGTGTAGTTGGTACCATCAAAGCGATCTAACTTAACTAGGTCCTGGTTCATAACTTTGATGCTTGAAACTGCAGTGTCGGAAGCCATTTGAATACTTTTAAGACTGTTGGAAAATTCTGTAAAGTCGAATGAATCCAAGTCTGAATCGTGAATGATGTCACTTTCCTTAAAAGTATTTCGAGCACTCTCTATTTCGTCTTAGAGTTGGAACGCAAGAATACCCAGGATAATTCAGCCTTTATCGAATCTGCGCAAGACCGACGAAAATTCGATTATGTAGTGAAGAGTGTTTAGAATTTTGTACAAGAGAATATTTGGTTTTGATGTGATTTTCTGAATTCGCAAATGAGGTATTTATAAGCCATTAATGTGTTGTTTCACAAGGTTGCAACCCTTGACAAAGCAACACATTTTAATCAAAGGTTGTTAAGTTTCCCATCATTTCTTATGTTCATTCTGCAGCAACTCTTCACGAAATGTTGCTTCTTTTCGAATTCAAAAAATTAATATCCACTTGAATATTTTCTTGTCATTTTGAAACACACCCATAATTATTATTATTGTTAATAATAATAATAATAATATATATATATATATATATATATATATATATATATATATATATATATGTTTAATTTAACTTTATGATTAATAGTTCTCAATGGGATTTAATTATTACATCAATATTTAAATATAAAATATTTTAAATAAATTATGATAATTAAAAAATTTAATTATGATATTAAAATTATTAATAATTAATATTATGCTTACATGTTTATTCTTTAAGCTAAAGAATAATTAATTAATATTTGTATTAAAATATTTTTACATATTGAAAAACTCCTTTGGAATGTTTATGTCAAGAAATATAAATTGTGGATAAATTGAATCTATACTTACAATCTAAAAACATCAGATCTAACTGTCTATACTTCAACTAGCCATAGTTCTTCAATCCTTATGTTCAAGCATCGTAATACACTCCTGCAATCTGCAATTTGGACTAGTTTCCAAAACACAAAGAAACATGAAATAGGGAAGGTTTACCACATGTTGAGAGGTGTCAAGCCTAACATAAGTTAGAGAAGATTGTTCTATGGGAATCGGGCTAGACCGAGAGCAATGTTCACTCTATGGCTAACCTGTCAGAATAAATTACCCACGAAAGATAGATTACAACGTTTTGACATTATCATTGATGGTAAATGTGTATTTTGTGGGTTACAAGAGAGTTGTAAACAATTGTCCTTTGACTGCAATGTGACAAAAGGAGTGTGGAGCAAAGTCATGCGTTGTATGAGTATTACCCATGCTTTTGGGGGCTGGAATAGTGAGTTGAATTGGCTATGCCAAAACACGAGAGATAAAATATACAAGAAAAAGCTTCTAAGGATTGTTATAGCAGAAACTATATACACTATATGGACGGGTATGAACAAAATGATCTTACCGAACAAGACAAAAAGATCATTGATATTATTCTCTTAAGAGCCGAGAATGACAAAATACTTGCTATGTATTGTAATAGAATTTGAATGTTATGTATTGTAATAGAATTTGATTGTTAGTTGGTTCTTTCTTTTGAATCGACTTTGTACTATCTTGATTTTTTAAAAATATAATTCTTTCTTTTGATCCAAAATATTTACATATTAAAGAAAAATAAATAATATCATTAAAATTATATTAGTAAAGCTCTAATAATATAATTTAAAATTTAAAATATATTTTATAGAGAAAAAAAAAATTCATACTGATGCATATTTAGTGCATGTCAATGTGACCACTTGTTAAGAACTCGTATATTAATAACTTCTAACACAGCTACTTTATTTTTAAAATATCAGTTTTTTTTTTGTTTATATATAATAAATATTATAATTCTTTATATTATTTTTATTTTATTTTTTGATTTCTTACTTGTTAGCACACTTTTCGCATAAATTAATTAGAATGTCATTGGCATAGACTCATAACAAATCTTTAAGTGATTCAGAATCTTTTCCACCAACATGAAACTATTAACTATATGGAATATGTTAATAGTATATTTAATGCATTAAATCAATATTATTTTTTTAATATTGCAATTTTTTATTACATCAGCATAAAAAAGAAAAACAGAAACAAACTCCACATACCCACCCACTGTATGTAAATAAATAAATTGATAATTTTTGGTCAATCTCAATAATTAAGTTTATCCATGGGTGCTATGTTAGTCTACAATATCTTCTTGGTTCATAGGAGAATTCCATTTTTAAGACTTATTTTTCTATATATTCCTGTTTTTCTCTAATGTCAACCCATCGCTTTTTCCTAACCACTTGAAAAATATTTAATAATTTTTTTTAGTTGTTTACATAATTATAAAATATGTTTGTTTGGAAAAATAAATAATTCTCATTTTCATTTTTAATCTTCATTATCAGTTATACAAAGATTTTCCCTTGGGTTTATTTTTAAAAATTGTGTAAGTATTTAAATTTACATACAATTTCGTGTTACTTTTACTTTTATGTATAAAATTTAAAATAAAAAATAATATTGAAAAAATTTCAATGATCAGTGAACCGTGAAAATATTCATAACTTTTTCATCCTTACCAAATTTATTTTTGAGATATGGATTGACATAAAATAATAAAATCTTAAATTCGACAGTAATTATGTGTAGACCTATGGTCCCATTTGGAATCTTTGAATCATGTAGGAAGTGATGTGAGCCCAAGTATGCAGGTATCTAGAAGCATACATCTTCATCCTAAGAAACTTCTCCATCCATTCTCGTTTATAAGCAAATTTTGACTTCCTAAATTCATTTAATAAAGGGTTAAATAAGTATTAGGTCCTTGCAAATAACTCAACATTCAAGTTTGGTCCTTAGAAAAATTTTCTTCAAGGTTTGGTCCTCCTAAAGTTTTCCGTTTGTAACTGTAGTCCCTCCCGTTAGTTTCCACTAACGGAGGATGATGTGGCACGCCATGTGAAAATTTTTTGATGACGTAGCTTATATGTGGCAATGCCTACGTGGCAAAAATTGCTGACATGTATGCCACGTGGCAATAGTTTCAATTTTAATTTTTTTTATATTTATATCATATTTGAATCCAGAAATTGTAGCTAATTTGCAGCTACTTTCTAGCTAATTCCTAGCTAATCTCTAGCTAATTTAAACACAATATTTTTGTAGCTAATTCATAGGTAATCTCTAGCTAATTCATAAAACCTCCAGATTCTTTTTCCATTCATACTGAACACTCACCTTAATTTGATTAAATTTTTTCCCAAACATATCAAACTTGCTGTTTAACCTCTCCAAACTCTAGTGGCAACATAATGTTTGACAATGAAGACAAGCTTATTTTTAAGTATGCAAAGAATTTTATAATGCACTTTGTTTAGATAACCTGCTTAATTTTTATTTGCACGATCCTTATTGTCATGTTATTAATTGGATACATGCCACACTAAATGCATTACATTTTATAACTGCTCAAAGCAATGTTCAGCAATCATGTAAATGTAATTACTTAATTTCATCATAACAACTTATACTCAATCATGAACACTATGATGCTTCAGCTCCCTCATCCCAGGCAGGGCCAGTCCATTCCCACAAACCAATATCATCTACTACTTCATAATGTTGTTTGTTCAAACAAACTTTGAGAGGTTCCATTCCAGGTGCCTTCACCACTATAAAATGAAAAACAAGAAACACTATTCATTATCAAAAGACTTTAGATAGAACCAGCCAATAAACCCAATGTATAAGTGACCTAGATAGAACCAACCAGTACACAATCAACAGTTAAGTCCAGAAGCAGTTTGTTCATTTATTCTAGAGCCAACATATTTAACCATCAATCCCTTTAAATTCTTTCCTTTTAATTAATAATAAATGGCCACTTTTTAAGTCCTTCACTTTTTAAATTCTTCCCTTTTAATTAATGGTGCAGTTTCAATTCAAGTCCTTCTCAGCATATGCCTTGTTTTACCACTCAGGTTTCTTTATATAACCTGATAAGTTGCACTGCAACTATTGTATATATTTGAACATTTTAGCTATTCCTAATTTAACAAAATTAACAAGGAATAACAGGTAAAATAATAGCTCCAGCAAGCACTAAGGCCAGGTGCATTGAATTAACTCCAGAATGGAAAAGGCAAATTGATGTTTTAGTTGTAATATTAATAAGAATAATAGCTCATATCCACAAGTGAAAGGAAATATACAAGACAAAATTACACCAAATACTGCTCAAGAAGAAAGAATGCAATGGTAGCAACATACCCGATCTAAGAAATATTTAGCAACATCGGGAAGATTATACAATTCCTCTCTTCTCTTATATGTTTCCTGAACATCAGGATCTTTCCATATCTCATCCACCATAGGAGCATACTCATGTGTAGCAGCAGGGAAGAAAAATGCTTGAATCTTTGATTGATCGAGTAAATGCTTGGTTTATTTTCATCAGTTGTTGTTTCTGCTAAACGTATATTGCAGAGTTAATTAGATTCACTCACAGAACTCAGAAGTTACCAAAGGCATTTAGAACTCCTACTAAGACAAAGTAACTCCCAACAACAGTTTTATTGAAAAATTGGTTTTTGATATTGAGCTCAATGGTACTATGCATATTGTCGAACCATCTAGTCAGAATAAGAGATAGACTTGGTGTTGTTGCTGTTATCAGTTATACATTTAAATTGTCTTTATAATAAGAAATGTTCATTATTGTTGAATTTTGATGTAGTTTAACAACTGTATAACAAATGAATCGAGTACTAATGGTTTGATTTAAAGTTCCAAGAAACATACAGAGCAAATGTGAACATTTTCATACTTTATATCAAAAGACTTTACTCGGAAAATTTAATCAAAGAAGATGAAAGACCAAAGTAATATGAGAAACTTGAAGTGTAATTCACCATGATAACCTACTTAACATAACAAATACCAGAGATATATATGCATCCACTCAGTACAGTTATGATGAAAGCAGATCTATATTGAGTATATACCTGCAGCCATTCTTGACCACCCATCGAACACCCACGTTTTTGCAATACTCACTGCTAAGCCTGTTACCAAGATAACCTGCACGAACCAATTACATCAAAAATCAGAAAGAAAAGCTCACAATGAAATCAAGCACTCCAATAACTAAAAGCAATTCAAGGGTTGTAAGTTGGTTTGTTCAACTCAGGACAACTAACTCTTTTTTTCAATAATTAACTTTCATTTTCAAAAACCAAAGCCTTTCCCTATAAATTCACATTCATCACCAATTTTAGGAAGACCGGTTCATTATTTACAGAGAATTCACAAATCACTCAGAAAAAAAGAATTCCTAAATCATTTTACAAATCATCATCAACCTCCCAGATTAATCCCACAAAACACACTTCATCAAATCTTCATCACACCAGAAACGAGAGTGAAAGAAGAAGAAGCAGTACAAAAGAAGAAGAGTGAAGGAGAAGAGCGAGCGGAAGTAGAAAGAACAAGAGAAAGAAGACGAAAGAAAAGAAGTAAAGTACCTAAAATCAAGCATCCTCCGAATTTCTATTTGTCGTCGCCGTCAAGGTTGATCGAATCTTCAACCCTTTCGTGGTTTCTCGACACTAAGCTGTCGTTTGGGGACCTACGATTACTTCCCCATGTTTATTACGTGATACGAACATCTCGTCTCAGATCTTATAGCTGCGGCCTTGGACGGAGGAGGACGGTGGGTTTTTAGGGTTTAGGCATTTGTTTAGTTGTAGAGAGAGAGAGAGGAGTATTCAAGGAGAGAGAGAGAGAGAGGAGTATTCAAGGAGAAAATCATTTCTGACGTGGCATAAGAATACACAGTTGGCAAAAGATGATTGCACACTTGGCGTGCCACATCATCCTCCGTTAGTGGAAACTAACGGGAGGGACTACAATTGGAAAACTTTAGGAGGACCAAACTTTGAAGAAAATTTTTCTAGGGACCAAACTTGAATGTTGGGTTATTTTCAGGGACCTAATACTTATTTAACCCTTTAATAAATGATGTATTTGGACTATATATATGGTAGATGCATTAATTACTTAATAAATCTAAAATGTTAAAAGTTGCTTATAAATAGAAATGGAGGGAGTAAGTTTTAATCTATGTTAATGTTTCCACAAACCTGTCCATTATCTAACTAGGATTAGGGTCGGCCCAACACATCTCAAGATTTGAGACAAAATTTAAAACAAATTTTTTAATAAAATATAAATATTTTAGTAAAAATAATATATTTTAATTTTAAATTTTTTAAGATGTAATAATTTATTAAATCATTGTAATCGAGTTTAACATCTTCTCTTATATTAATAATAAAATCAATTCATCTAATCACATTTCTCATCTGTTTTTGAAAAACTCATAATTGAAAAACTTTTTTAAACTTAAATTTTCAAACAAACTTAGATATTAAATTTTCAAAGAAACTTAAAAATTTGTTATCTACGAGTGGAAATTTAAAGTAACCAATAACATAATACATATTACAAGAATGTTATTATTACACAAATTAAAAAAAATTACCTATTAATCAAAACATGTTTCATAGAAATAAAAAATAAAATTGAGACCTTAGGCGGTAGTAGCCTTGGTGGCCTACCCTTAGGGCCGACCCTGAATAGGATAGTCACACTAGGGACCACAACCGATATAGAAATTGGTACTCACGCCTCTACAAATAAGAGATTCAACATAAACTCTAACCATTCATTAGATACTCTAAATAGTATACATCCGAAGCTCTCATCATAACAAGTCACTAGGAATTATCATTTGTAATCTAGTAGGAACATTTGACACCCATCATCATTCTATGTGTTAAGAAATTTGGGAGGTCCTTGTTCTTGAGAAATTCAAGCCTCCTATTCTAGAGACCTTCGACGGAAAAAGAAAGCCTAATAATACTTGGTCACAATTAACATTGAAGTGTAAGCTTTTATTAGCCTCCTTAAAGGATGTTGCACTCAAAGGGTACACAAATTTATATCGCCATTCTATTATGGGATACAATGATCTTTGTTCAAATATTGGTTAACTATTTTTCGAGATGAAAACATGAAATGATGATCATTAAAAGTATGTTTAATGTTCATTAAGGTTACTCTAATACTCTAATATGTTAGGGAAAAATTTCACTATGGAGCATTGAACATTGTGAAGGTGATATCTGTATGGGTTCTCCCACTTATAAATGCTCAAGTCTCCACATTTCTAGCCAATGTAGAATTATTACCCATACTACTCACACTTGCTATACTCAACACTCCCCCTCAAGTGTGAGTCTATCCACAATCCTCTCCCTTAAGCGGAAGCTCTTTTCATCCACATACACTTGTACCACCGTTGAGACTCTTCAACGATGCTCTCCTTTAAGCGGAAACTCTTTTCATCCACATACACTTGTACCGCCATTGATACTCTTCAACGGAACACTCAACCCACCACCTGGGAGATACTTTAAGTACAAGTGAGTCGGTCATTCACTCGAACCAAAGGCTTTGATACCACTGTTGGGGGAGATTTTTCACTAGGGAGCATTGAACATTGTGGGACTTCTTTTTTTAGAGCATTACCTTTGTGAGAGACACACCACATATTCACCCAAAACCTTAAGGTGATAGGTGTATGGGTTCTTCCACTTATAAATGTTCAAGTCTCCACATTTCTAGCCAATGTGGGACTATTATCCATACTACACACACTTTTCATACTCAACATATATATTATCTCGCTTGTTTCAACAAAGTCACTATAGAAGTAGTTAATCCAAATTAGAAGAAGTTCGTAAGAGCTTTCCAGAACAGGATGAAAGTCAAACAATTCAATGAATGGCTATCACACAAACTGGACATCAACATATATAAAGTCACGAAGCGCGTCAAATGTTATATCAAGGAAGAAGAAGAAGGGTGAAAAAAAAGTAGCAAAAATGATAATAAATGGCACCCAAACAAAAAAGACTACTCATCAAGGCATTGAGATAATAAAAAACAAAATATGTCAAAATTTCGACGTGATCATAGAAGAAAATATGACTTCTCTCAACAACTTGGTTGAACGTGATACATAGTCAATTGCTGAAGGAGATTATACACACCAGTCTATTGGATGAGCGCCATAAACGAAATGGATAGATTGGTCCTAGTCAGTGTCAATGGTACTCCTATCACCGCACAATGGGACAGGATACCACTAAGTGATTTCAATTAAAAGGAAATTGAAAGTTGATATAAATGGAATATTTGAAGAGGTCCGTACAAGACTCTGGACCAAAAACAAGCACGAAAAGTGATGGGCAAGGTCTCCCCGATCTCTCTAAAGAAAAGATAGAGAGAGTAACTTAACATAAAACGACCTCCCCTAGTCTCCAAGATAGTGATGCAAGTGTTTTGATTCATACATACCTTAGATAAGTTGTAGTAGACATGCGTATGATTGTTGTGTTTATGTTAGTAGCCTTGATTATGGTTCTTTTGTTTTTCTCTAGTTGTACAAAGATGATGTGTTGATTGTTGTTTATCATTTACGTGATGTACATGAACTTAAAATTTTGTTAGAAAAAGAGTTTCAAATAGTGGGTTTAGGTGTTGTTAGTAAGATTATTAGGATAGAAATTAAAAAATATAGACGTTCTAGAAAGTTAGGGTTTAAAAAAAAAAGATATGTTGAAAAGGTTCTAGACAAATTTGACATAATAATTTAAAGGGTATGATTGCTCTTTGATGAAACAATTTTTTTAACACAAAAGATGTTGATTTATAAATATCAACAATGTGTTTACATTAATACATAACTATAAATAAATAATGTCACCAGAGATTGAACTCTAGACCAACATTTTACACCCATTTAACTTAACTATCACATACCAGTTGAGCTAACCCAAAACCTTAAGACATTGAGTTTATAGATATTATCACTTATAAAGTGTTTAATATCTATTTTTTCATATCTAATGTGAGATTCAGACTTACACTTGATATACTAACAAGAGCATCTATACTTGGCCAAAATGCATATCCAAATATATCTATTGTCTGTGATTTGTGTTTTTATTATCTTTTGTTTTATTTGTTGTTCTAACATTAATCTTTTAAGAGTTAACTTTTTGATGTTGATAGTTTTAGATTGAAAATCTAAAAATGATAAATAAAAACTTATATAATAAAAATGAAAGATAAAGGAAAAAACTATTTTCTTAGACAACTTGACTATAAATTTAATGGTTGACTTTGATAAATAAAATTTGACACACTTGGATCAATTAACAGAATTATAACAATATTTATTTAAAACCTTTCACATTCCAAACTCTATATATAGCATTGTCTTATTTCAAATGTCATATCCACTCTTGTCTAGTAACATCACTTGCTTTGGTACTTTCACATTTTGGATTCTATTATTTTTCAAAATGATTCATTATTTTAAGCTAAACTTCACATGAGAAAATGTGCTTATGCAGATACCTATACTTTCCTAATCAGTTGACTTTGCATAAAAACAAAAGACTCTGCTACTATACTTTGCTTGTGTTTTCTGCATGATGATTAATCAGTGTGTGATTTTTTTGCAGGTGATTGATTAAAATGAGTCAAGTTTTTAGTGATGGTGTTGTGGCAAGAACCATTGAGGAAATAAATAGCAACCCTTCTTCACATAGACATGCTGAAAATATTCTTCCACATAGGCACAAAGTTGCATCTCCTCCTAGGCAAACACTTTTCCAAGAGTTCAAACATAATTTCAATGAAACATTCTTCTCAGATGACCCTTTTGGCAAGTTTAAGAACCAAAAAGGATCGAGAAAGTTTATTCTCGGACTCGAGTCTATTTTCCCGATTTTCGAATGGGGAAGAGGATACAATTTTAAGAGTTTCAAGGGTGATTTGATTGCTGGACTCACCATTGCAAGTCTTTGCATTCCTCAGGTTAGTATAATATAACAGGCTATTGCATACTACAAATTTGTTTCTGGCTTTTATTCATTGTGATTTTGAATGATCATCACCCTTTGAAATGTGAATGCATATAACAGGATATTGCATATGCAAAGCTTGCATTTTTGGACCCACAGTATGCACTATGTAAGCATCTTGGTTTTTCCTATAATCAATTTTGACATGTTAGTTCAGTTATATAATGATGATGATGATGATGATGATGACGACTTGGTTTTTTGTTGTTGTTGTAGATACAAGTTTTGTTTGTCCTCTTGTGTATGCTTTCATGGGAAGTTCAAGAGATATTGCAATAGGACCAGTAGCTGTTGTGTCTCTCTTGCTTGGCACCTTGCTAACAGATGAAATCCCTAACTTCAAAAGTCATGAATATCTTCGTCTCGCATTTACTGCGACTTTCTTTGCAGGAATCACTCAAATGGCTCTTGGCCTATTAAGGTACTGTTATTGGATATTTGGATTTGGATTGGTAGTAAAACGATTCATGTCTTCGCGTTGTTTATGTTATAATCTGTACGAGGTGAATTTTGCAGGCTCGGTTTCTTGATTGATTTCCTATCTCATGCTGCAATTGTGGGATTCATGGCGGGAGCGGCCGTTACTATTGCACTCCAACAGCTTAAAGGTTTTCTTGGCATAAAAGATTTCACTAAGAAAACTGATATTATTTCTGTCATGAGATCGGTTTTTAGTGCAGCCCACCACGGCGTAAGCTTTCATTTTTCTTTTGAATCGACTAATTTCATCTTTGATACAAGTATTTGTGAGACGTCTATATGGAAGAACTTACGAAAACAACTTATGATAACTTATTACGCATGATAACTTATTACGCAAGCACTTAACTAAGTTGTTTTAATCATTGGTTACAGTGGAATTGGGAGACAATAGTAATTGGAGTATCATTCCTGGCTTTCCTTCTTACAACAAAGTATATTGTAAGAATGCCAACAATTTCTCTTCCTCTCTTTATTTCAATTTATTGAACCTTTATATATGACAATTATTATGTTGTAATGAATAGGCAAAGAAGAATAAGAAACTCTTTTGGGTGGCTGCAATTTCTCCTATGATATGTGTTATTGTCTCTACTTTTTCTGTTTACATTACAAGGGCTGACAAGAAAGGAGTAGCAATTGTAAGTAACAAAAATGAATTCATTAATTTCTTGAATAGTTTCAAACAAAATGAAGCACTTTTTAAGACTCAAAAATCATTATGGTGTTTCAGGTGAAACATATTGAAGATGGTTTGAATCCAATATCAGCCGGTGAAATATTTTTCAGTGGAAAATATCTTTCTGCTGGTATTAGGATTGGTCTGATTTCTGGTATGGTAGCACTCACGGTGCGTGAATTTATAGAAACTTTTCTTATCTCTTTTGTTTCATAAACATTTATAGAAAATTTCAGCCAATTTTCTTTAAAAAAATTATAGGAAGCTGTGGCTATTGGAAGAACATTTGCTGCTATGAAAGACTATTCGTTGGACGGTAATAGAGAAATGGTGGCACTAGGAACAATGAATGTTATCGGTTCGATGACATCTTGTTATGTAGCTACAGGTACTAAAAATTGGACTAATTCAATAAATTTTATCTTATATCGAAAACCTTGTAAATCATCTTAATGAGTTTTTGTTTTTGATGTTTTTGCAGGATCGTTTTCGCGATCGGCTGTGAACTATATGGCTGGTTGTAGAACTGCTGTATCAAACATAGTTATGTCCATAGTGTTGCTGTTAACTCTGTTGGTGATTACACCGCTATTCAAGTACACTCCGAATGCAGTGCTGGCCTCAATTATCATAGCGGCTGTGATGAGCCTTATCGACATTAAAGCGGTTGTTCTTCTTTGGAAAGTTGACAAATTCGACTTTCTAGCTTGCATGGGAGCCTTCTTCGGTGTCATCTTCAAAAGTGTTGAGATTGGTCTTCTTATCTCGGTAATCAAAATATCAAATACTTTTAGATGTATTTGACCATAGTTTTTTTTTGCAATATTGAATATTGCGATGTTATTGCAAACTGCGATTTAAAACCATTTTTATTTATGCAGGTGGCAATATCTTTTGCCAAAATTCTCTTACAAGTAACGAGGCCAAGGACCGCGGTGCTCGGGAAGCTGCCAGGGACAACTGTTTATCGGAACGTCCTGCAATATCCCAAAGCAGCTCAGATTCCCGGCATGCTCATCGTCAGGGTTGATTCTGCAATCTACTTCTCAAATTCCAACTACATCAAGGACAGGTATAACCAAAAATTTCTATATTTGCTTGGACCGAAAACATATTTAAGCCTTTCGTTTTCGATGAAATTGGGGCTGATGAATGAGTGAAACATATTTTACAGAATTTTGAAGTGGCTCACTGATGAAGAGGCTCAAAGGACAGCAAGTGAATTTGCCAGTATACAGTATCTCATCGTTGAAATGTCGCGTAAGGCTATTGGTGAAATACTCTTTTCATGATCGATTTCGATAACTGAATTTACTAATTATGCAACCATATTGTTGCAGCTGTTACTGATATCGACACTAGTGGCATTCATGCCTTAGAAGATTTACTCAAGAGCCTCAAGAAAAAAAGTGTCCAGGTACTAATCAATCACAAAGTTCATCAAATCGGTCTGAATAGACTGTGGGTGAAAAATCGATTAATTGCTTGTGTGCCAAGAAATGTATCTATAATAATGATACTATTATAATGTGTAAAACAACTTCTTCAACTTGTACTAAATAAATAATTTCTCATGTTTGTGATCTTTTCGACAGCTTCTTGTGGCGAATCCGGGACCGGTTGTAATTGAGAAGCTCCATGCATCAGAGTTATCAAGCTTAATAGGGGAAGATAAAATATTTCTAACAGTAGGTGATGCTGTTGCAGCTTTTGGTCAAAAGGGTGTAGATTCTTGAACAACATGATAACTATTCCAATTGAAGTGTTTTAAATTCAGATATAAAGAAAAAGAGTGTGTGAATTTGTTAATGAAGCTCTTAGGAACAATGAAAGGGCATGTAGATTTGTTTTCCTTAGTTTTTGTTTGATACTCATTTAGTCATTTATATCTAATTTCAATTGATGTCATGTAAAAAGTCATTAAGGGAAAATATGTGTTTTTTATGTTGATTTTGTTATATTATACCTCTTGTTTATGATCTTATATGGTGTGGAAGTTAATATAAATATTCTTTTGTGAATTATATATACTCTATGATTGGATTGAGTTATATTTAATGTGGAAATGGATATTATAAACAATGTTTTAGAGTTTAGGTGTGATTTATTAGAAGAGGTGATTCACCATTTTTAGTATGTTCACCTATATTTAATTAGTGGTGTTGTTGTTTTTGAACTTTTTAATCATATCATGAGAACATGAAACCACATGTCAACTTCTTGTAATGAATAATTTAGGTGATTTCTTAATATACCACCCAAGTTTTTTAGGCACCACGTAAAATTTTATTTTTGCCCCCAGATTTCGGATTTGCACATCCGGACGCACCAAATTTTTAAAAAACGCGGATATGTTCCGAATGTGCACATCCGGAAGAATTCATAATTTGCAAATCTGGAAAAAATCAAAAGAATTCCATAAAATCATTTACTTCTAAATATAATTAAATCAAATCTAATTAAAATCCAATATAATTAAAATTAATATCATTTTTTCAATATAATTAAATCCAATATAATTAAAATCTATATTAATTAAAATTATTATGATATTTAATATGATTAATTTTTTTCAATATAATTAATATGATTAATATGGTATTTAATTCTAAATTATTTTTTTATATTGAAAAAATTAATTTAATTTTATTGGATTTAAAATTATATGGTATTTACTTCTAAAATTGGATTTAATTATATTGGTATTGAAAATTATATGGTATTTACTTCTAAATTATATGGTATTTACTTCTAAATTATAATTAAAATTATATGGTATTTACGTCTAAAATTAATTTAATTATATTGGATTTAATTATATTGAAAAAATCATATTAATTTTAATCATATTAATTTTAATTATATTAGATTTAATTAAATTGGATTTAATTATATTGAAAAAATCATATTAAGTTTAATTATGTTGGATTTTAATTATATTAGATTTAATTATATTTAGAAGTAAATGATTTTATGGAATTCTTTTGATTTTTTTTCGGATTTGCAGATCAGAAATTCTTCCGGATGTGCACATCCGAAAAAAACTGAAAAATTTTAGAAAAATAGTGCGTCCGAATGTGCACCTCCAGAAATTGGAGACGAAAACGGAAATTCGATGTGCCTAAGAAACATAAGTGGTGTGATAAGAAACACTCCTAATTTATATTACACATACATACCAATTTTGGTAAGCATCTTCTTTGTGTGTGGCCCCAAGCAAAGTTCAACACCTACATCTCTACTAGTGGAGGATAAAGGATTGATATGAGATCATCATGGTAGATCATTAAAGGTTTTGTAGAAAAAATATTTTAATATATTTGAAACTTGTAATTTATAATAGGAGAATAAATTAGGTTAAAGAGAGATAAATTTAAATAATGGACGTATTTAATGGGTCTCGTACTAATAAAATAATTATAAATGTTATTAGTCTAATATTTACAATACTTTTTTAAGTTGATAAATGAATATTAATTATTCCAACCTTGCAAGTAAATTTGTTTGAATCGTTCTATTGGTAATTTTTTTGTTAATACATTTATCAATTTTAATGTGTTTTGTCTTGTAATGTTGAATTATATTATATGAAGTACTGATGGTTGATATATTGTCACAAAAACAACTTTCCCGGGCCTTCACACTATATCTTTGAATCTTCTAACACTTGTTTCATTCATAATAGTTCACAAATTCCTAATATCATATTATGAGCTCCCGATTTTAGAGGCTTTGCTTCTGTTTAAAAGTTTGTTTTTGTTTTCGTCTTAAATACGGGGAGTTTAAAATTCCAAGGCACTCTTCATATGTCAGTATTGTTCATTCGTGATTATTGTTCATGTGTCGGTACTGTTCATTAGTGATCATTGTGCATGTGTCAGTATTGTTCATCAGGGATCATTGTGCATGTGTTGGTATTATTCATATGAGATCACTTATCATGTGTCAGTACTTTTCATCCCGACGACACTTATTGTATCTCAGCACTATTCCTTCCGGCGACATTATTCACGCTTATCCAATTTATTTGTTTTCCGTTTAAAAAGAAAAAAAATTGGAACAGAGCTTTCGCGTCTCTTTGCTACTATTTGCTAAGAGCTTTTTCATCTTATTTTCTTGAGAAGAAACTTTTACAATTGTTAACCATTATAGTTGAAAATAGATCTATTGTGATTTTCATCTGTATCGGAGGAGTCACCCTCATTGATGGTGTGTATTTCTTGAAACACTGGGTGGAGGAAGCCTCCACTGTGGAAGAAGTCTTGAATGAGATGAAAACTTTCATCCTTCTTGGCAGTCTGGTTACAGATTGAAGAGAAACCAAGACCCTTCTTTGTCTTGTTATCAGTAGAAATTACCAGTTGTCCCCATCCTTTTATGTTATTACTCTCGATCACTTTGAGAGCATCTTTGTATGAGAAAATCGATGTCCCTCTTTCTGATTGATTCTCATTGCTCACCGTGAGTGCTTAAAACTGGGTTCCAACAACTTCCTCGGGTTCTACACAGGAAAATGATGATAAGTTGCTCACGATTAAGGCCTGCTCTCCACATACTGTGACTAACTTGTCATTCTTGACGAACTTCATCTTCTGGTGAAGTGTTGAAGTGACTGCCCCAGCTTCGTATATCCAAGGTCTTCCTAATAAACAGATGTATGCTGCCCGGATGTCCATTACCTGGAAAGTGACTTGGAAAGTGTGAGGACCGATGCTTATGGGAAGCTCGACTTCGCCGATAACTGTTTTTCTGGACCCTTCAAAGGCTTTGATGACGACCTCACTGCCTCTCATCGGAGATCCTTTGACTGATAGTCGCATTAGAGTGGACTTTGGCATGACGTTGAGAGCCGATCCGGTGTCTACCAGTACCCTGGCTACAGAATCGTCCTGGCAGTTGACTGTAATGTTAAGCGTCATGTTGTGATTTTTGCCTTCTTCCGGCAGTTCTTCATCACTGAATCCTAAGTTGTTGCAGGAAGTGATGTTGAAGATGATGTTGTCAAATTGTCTTATCGTCACATCTTGTTCCACAAAGGCTTGCTCTAAGACTTTCTGTAGAGCTTCCCTATGAGCTTCGGAACTGAGCAAGAGTGATAGCACAGAAATTCTCGAAGGAGTTTGCAATAGTTGGTCTACAATGTTATACTCGCTTTTCTGGATGAGCTTCAGCATCTCATCGTTGTTTTTTACCAGTTCTGGATTACTGGAATGACCAACTGGTTGATTGGGAAATTCTATTTAAGGTTCCTTTTCCTTGGTGGGTTCTCCAACTCCTCTGTTGAAGATCCGACAGCTCCGTGTTACTCGACTGATGTCTACAATGTTTACGACGGAGGGTAATGGAGTTTCCTTTCCATTTTCAATGGTTGTTGCACCGTACTTGTAAGGGATAGCCTTATCGAATTTGTACGATATTGGTCCCGACAGATAGATAACCCCAGGAGCCTTTTGATTTTTCTGACCATCGTAGGCAGCCTCAATTGGTTCGAGGTTGAGAATTCTTCTACTGTCAAGAGCGATTCTTGATTCATTGAGTAGAGGGATTATGGCGCATACGTCTTTGGCCATTTCATGATTAGAGATTATGACAACGTCTTTGCTTTGATCAGGAAGATTGTCTTGTATCACGTTGATCGAACTAGAACTTGAACATGGTCAGATCTCTTTGTGGTCCAACTGATTTTGTAGAGTCGCTCGCACAAGGTAGCATCCTTGGTTGTTTTCTGAGTAAACTCTATAGTGCTCATAATTGTGTGGTGCCACCCGACCACGTCCGCTTTGTATGCAGTGCAACTTCACTAGATCTGTTTCCATCGAGCGGATATCCTGACTTTGATACCTATCAGGATTCTCGTCAGTCATACTGATCTGTTGTGTAGCTTCATTCAAGTAGATTGGAAGCCACCAGTGGTCCAACAAGTGTTGAAGTGTTCTTTGGACAAGTGCACATCTTTGGTCGTTGTTAGTTCTTTAATTTTTAGGGTTGGCATTAATTTTGTAAAACAAATAATAGCAGCAATATGTTAGATAGGATATTTTATCTTGCTAAAGAAGAACAGGTTGAGCAAGAAGTCCTATTGTGCAATGGAACATGTTGAGTTGAAGTGGTTTCAACATCTGGAACAACATGTCGTATTAAGATGTCCCATGAAGGTCCATTCGACATCGCACCAGAACTGAAGTGAATTAAAGATTCTGTTATGTCTTAACAGATGCAGAATATTCAGGGAATATTATGCAAATTCTATGTGGCGCTGAATTAAAAGGTCTGAAGATTCAAATTTGAGAAGAATATTGAAGAATATACACTTTCTAAATATGGAGATATTTTAGGAAGTTAAAGATTGAAGACCTATTATGTAGCAGAAGGTTCTGCTGATTTGTAGCAGCTTATTTGCTGCGTTTTTTTGAAGGCCCAAATCCAGTTGGGAATAGGTTATATATAGATGCATTGTAACCTAGAATTGTAACTCAACCTAAGATGTAAAAGTTCTATTATTAGGGTTGGTTCCTGTACCACTCGACATGTGAGTTGTACAGTTTGTAAGTGTGAACCTCGAAGCTGTTAAGTAAGAGGAGTATTGTTCTTGGAGGAAGCTTTTAAGTAACTCTAAGTTGTGTCTTGGAAGTGTGTCTTCCTTGTTGAATTGTTGTATAGGTAAAGAGCCGTTGATGCAGTGGCAGAGTGTTGACTGCTAGACATCATTGCGATGAATTGGAGTGAGAAGGGTTTCTCATATCTAGAGAGGATCTAGGTAGAAGGGTCATTGGGTAGTGATTAAGTGATAAGCTGTAAACTGGGAGTTTAGCTTTGAATTGATACTGCTGATAGTGGACTTCATCCCTGGCTTGGTAGCCTCCAGAGTAGGTGTGTTAGACCGAACTGGGTTAATAATTCTGTGTGTTTTGTTTTTATTTTTTTAGTACCGTGCTTATTGTTATATACCTTGCCATGTGTGTTCATGTCAGACCAGATGTCGAATGACTTGTTATAGGACATCTGAATTCTGCACATGTACCAGAATTTGAATTGGTATCAGAGCAGGTCATTCTGTTCTGTATCTGAATGAGATCCGAGGGAAGATACTTTCTGGTTCATGGTCAAGGTAGAAGCCTTCTACTGAAAAGTTGTTTGGACTTGGAGAAGTTCATATAGTTGTGAAAATGGTCCCTAGAAGTGGAGGATTGACTGTTCGTGACAGGCAATGGCATGTGCTGAAGGCTTGGAGTTTTGGTTGTATAGCTGCTGTGTTGTGGTTATGTTAGGGTTTGATTTATTTTCAAACCTGTGGTATTGTGGTGTCACCTGGATTATGATGCCAGGGCTGATATGTAACACCTGAAGGTTTTGAGGAATTTGTATTTTGATCCGCTGCGTATCTATCTGAAAAACTCCTGAGGTTGTAACTGAGAAGGTTGTTCTTCTCTGAATGTATATCCTATGGTGATGGGATATATGTAAGACTGTTTCAACTTACTTTGTCAACGATACTTGAAGATTATTGTTCAAGTCCACTCATAAAGGCATTGATAAGTGAAGTTGTAAGGAAGAGATCTGAAGATAGTGAGAAGTAATTTACTTTTGCCTCTTTTCCTAAGAAGGATAATCTCCAGTCTTTGATCTCTTGATGTATTCCTTGGAATGATGTCCTATCTTGTGTTAGAACATCACGTCAGAATTCTGTTGTCTAAAGGAATGGCATTGCAGATGCTCTGGGTGCTAAACTAATGTGGTTTGATCACTTGGGTTTAGAACCTACTCCTGATCTGGAAGAGGAGACATCTGGGTGGTATGTCTAAGAAGTTTTTGGCCCTGGAACTTACCTTAGATGTGTGAGTTGGTCAAGGTGTGATCAACATGTTATTTACTCCTGAGGTCAGTTTATTTCTGGTCCTTGCTGCAGGAGTGGAGAACCTGAGATTCAAGAAGTATTATCTCTAGCAGACTTCTTGGGCATGAAGGTAAAGACACTCATCAACTGATCAGGAGTATTCCAAATTATCATATGGGAAAATGATAGGGAATGATTGCCTTTGGAGAGTGGGATGAGAGAATACTGTTCTTGTGTTCTTGTGATCTTCTGTGATGTGATGGGTTATGATGGTTGTTTCTGGTCCCAAGGCTTAAAGGGAGAAGCTTGGAGATTCTGTTTTGGAATGTGGTGTTTTTCTTAGTGCAGCTGGACTCTGTTCATGATGTCAAGACTGATGTCTTAACATCTGTTGACAAATCATTCTGTTCAGAATGTTATGGTTTTTTGTCTCCTGAGATCACAAGCCTCTACCTGATTTATGTACTGATGTGAGGGTCAAGCAGTAGGTGAATGTGTTCAGCAGGTGTGTTGAACAGAGGGTCCGCTCTTGAAGACATGAAGATGAGTCTCATGTTCTCCATTCATTTAAGGTGTTCATCTTGCAAAGGAGTACTGGTGGTCTTAGATAGAGAAAAGTCGATCAGATTGGGATCATGTGAGTATTGGTACAAGGGATGATTGTGTTCAACCTGTGAGTTGAACAAAGAGTGAGCTCTTGAAGACATGAAGATGCGTCTTATGTTCAAGGTACGAAGAAGCACATGTTATTCTTGATAGGGGGAGAGTATTGCAATCTTATGCAGCTGGACGTGTGATGTTAAGGGGGAGATTGATAATTCTGCAGCTTTTGCTGTTGGCATTTATTTTGAAGCAAATTAGGAATTTGCATTCATAAGGATTAAGTGTGCTGGGATGTGTCTTGTGCAGTTGTGATCTGTATTGCATATGTTTAGTTGACAGGAAACAAAATTTTATTGCGCTGCTGAAAGCATACAAGATTAGAAAAGGCAACAAACAAAGAGTCTAAAGATTATCCCAACCCCCCGAATCAAGAAATGTTTTCCAATCTTCGTCCCATTCATCATCAGAAGCTTGAAGTTGCACTGAAGGTTTTTTGATGGTCTTCATCCTTGTCTCTGATGTTTTTCTTGTTCTTGTTGCTCCTGAAGTTGCCCCAGCTGTGGACACTATTTTGTTCTTCAACTTCTGTGGATCTGGTTTCTTGACTTCCTGCATGTGTCTCTTTCCTGCATCCTTGTTAGACTGACTCATGGTTCTATCTGTGATGTGCTGTTAGAAGCAAGGAGGCTTGGTTTTTATACTGCATAAAGAGTCTTTGTTTGTATCGCCTAACCAGTCAAAGTGGTCTTTGGTTTGGGAACTCTTTTTTCTTGGGACCTTGTCACATTGGATGTCAGAACTTCGTGTTTGGTGCCTTGGTAGGTTAAGAGGTTGTCCCATTGTGGTTAAAAAGGGGGAGAGTGAGCCTAGGTATTGTCTAGTTGTCTGTTGTGATTCTTTTGAGTTTGTTTTCGGTACAGCTGCTGATGCTGGTTGTGACCAGGTGGTTGTGATCACCTGAATAAAATGCAGAAGATGTGTTCTTTTATCTTATGCTGATGTCCTACATATTGTTACAACATCATTGGTTGTTGTGTATCCTGGATGAAGGTCTGGGACTGTGCTTGTGGAGTTGGAAGAAGCAGCATTATTGTCTGAAGTGGTAGTTCTGATATAATGTGGATTGGAATGGGCAGATTCTGATCCTGATGTTAAGTAGCTTGGTTTGGCAATACATGACTACTTTCATGATGAAGACTTAATTAGGCGCTTGTGAATGTAAGGACAGAAGGTTGTTGACAGTGGTTTCTTCTAATACAAGTAAAAGGTGGCGGCAGTCCTTATCTTGTGTTGCAAGTAATCTAAAGATATTTGTTATGGAATATGTGAGAAATTCCAAATCAAGTGGGCTTTTATATTGGACTTGGCAGACCATGTATCTGAAATGAACATGGTGAGATCATGCTCAACAAATACAAGAAGTGGCAATTCTTAAGTGTTGAGAATGTGGTAATATCGTTGTGCTATCATCTGGTGTCAAGTGTTCATCTTCATAAGGAGCATTGGTTGTTCATGTCAGGGGGAGTTAAGGCTATTGTCTATGGTCTATTACTGCAAGGGTGCATATTTTTGTATAGCTTGCGTGCTGTCCAAGTTTGTGCAGAGTGATGTCAAACAACATGAGGGGACATGTACTACTGAGTGTAGTTAGGGTGTTTTAAGGCTGGTGTGATATCCTAGCTACGTGAAGCTAGTGCTTATGCAGGAGGAGTCTGAAGAGCAGAATTGTTGTATCTGGGAGAATTTATTTTTCTCTGCTGTTCTGAAGAAATCTAGAAGGGAATGTGAGTTGCGCTGATCGATAGAAGTCGTCTCAGAATCCAACAGAAAATGTGCTTGTGTTTTGGAATGTATAATTTTTTGTGGAGTCTTGGGTTGATTATGTTGTGAGCAAGCAGACATTGTTTGATAAGATGTCAGAACATGGTACAGGACATGTTGTTCTTGAGCCAAACAAGGAATTATTCTGGACGGTGGTGTAAGGATAAGGTGAAACACGTGTCTTTGCCTATGCATGGAACGTTATTGGCTCAATTTATGGT
The DNA here is from genome assembly GCA_022829125.1 of Lathyrus tuberosus. Classification (NCBI taxonomy): domain Eukaryota; kingdom Viridiplantae; phylum Streptophyta; class Magnoliopsida; order Fabales; family Fabaceae; genus Lathyrus; species Lathyrus tuberosus. Next base: position 12,608,411 of record JALAZF010000024.1, on the reverse strand, counting down.
AAGAATCAGTTGAGAAGCAATAAAGGAGGTCAAGACTGTTTTGGACAGTAGACATTGAATTTGGATGGAGTTTTTAGTACCTAAAATAGCGTTTCCTTGACCAAGAACTTTGACATATTCAAAGCTCGTTAATTCCAAAGTAACTGGTCAGCTATTTATAGGGGATATTCTTTTCTCCTTCAGCCAGTGAGTGTTCGTGTTTCATAAGTCTTATGGCGTTTGTTCGGTTTTGGGTGAGCACTACTTGGGTCTGGTTCTGTGAGGGCTTTCTTTGCCAATTTTTGGCTAAAAAGGGGGAGAAAGGGTTTGCTAAATGGTTTGCGCAGATGCTTGTCTGGAGTCTGCAGTTCCAGATGTGTTTCAAAAATGTCAAAGAGGGTGTTCTATCCTTAAGTTGGTGTTGAGTCTTTGTGACTTGTGTCCTGAGTTATGAACACAGTTGTGACTTGTGTTCTGAGTTACCTGGGTTGATAGATGGACACTTCTTAAGTTTCATCTTATGCCACAGGTCTACTAGGGGCGTTTGATCAAATATGGTGTGCAGAAATCTCTTATGCCACCATTGGTCTTTTATGTCAATACAGATGTTTCCTTTCTGGAGGAGTCTTCTACATTTGTTCTGGGTCTGTCCTGGAAGGAAAAAGAAATGTGTTGTATTAATGGGGAGTGTCAGATATCTTCTTCCTCATGTGCACCAAATGACTTCAGGACTTTCTACTTCTTAGGTCCTAATGTGCTGCCTGAAGTTGCTATGCTGTGGTGCTCGGAGGTGATGTTGTGGAGCTCATAGAGTATGCTGGAAAGAGTTGTCAAACATGATGTCCTAAAATCATTCAAGATTTCCAAAGAAGATGATTATCCATGGTTGTTGTACACAGTAGCTACTGATGGTTACTGTTAGGTTCAGTAGTTGCTGATGACTACTGACAGTAGTATACAGTTGTAATTGCTGATGTAATCTAAGTGTTAATGTTTATATAATTGTTTTAGCCAAAATTTACCAAAGGGGGAGAATGTTAGTTCTTTAATTTTTAGGGTTGACATTAATTTTGTAAATCAAATAATAGCAGCAATATGTTAGATAGGATATTTTATCTTGCTAAAGAAGAACAGGTTGAGTAAGAAGTCATATTATGCAATGGAACATGTTGAGTTGAAGTGGTTTCAACATCTGGAACAACATGTCCTATTAAGATGTCCCATGAAGGTCCATTCGACATCGCACCAGAACTGAAGTGAATTAAAGATTCTGTTATGTCTTAACAGATGCAGAATATTCAGGGAATATTATGCAAATTCTATGTGGCGCTGAATTAAAAGGTCTGAAGATTCAAATTTAAGAAGAATATTGAAGAATATACACTTTCTAAATATGGAGATATTTTAGGAAGTTAAAGATTGAAGACCTATTATGTAGCAGAAGGTTCTGCTGATTTGTAGCAGCTTATTTGCTGCGTTTTTTTGAAGACCCAAATCCAGTTGGGAATAGGTTATATATAGATGCATTGTAACCTAGAATTGTAACTCAACCAAAGATGTAAAAGTTCTATTATTAGGGTTGGTTCCTGTACCACTCGACATGTGAGTTGGACAGTTTGTAAGTGTGAACCTCAAAGCTGTTAAGTAAGAGGAGTATTGTTCTTGGAGGAAGCTTTTAAGTAACTCTAAGTTGTGTCTTGGAAGAGTGTCTTCCTTGTTGAATTGTTGTATAGGTAAAGAGCCGTTGATGCAGTGGCAGAGTGTTGACTGCTAGACATCATTGCGATGATTGGGAGTGAGAAGGGTTTCTCATATCTAGAGAGGATCTAGGTAGAAGGGTCATTGGGTAGTGATTAAGTGATAAGCTATAAACTGGGAGTTTAGCTTTGAATTGATACTGCTGATAGTGGACTTCATCCCTGGCTTGGTAGCCCCCAGAGTAGGCGTGTTAGACCGAACTGGGTTAACAATTATGTGTGTTTTGTTTTTATTTTTTCAGTACCGTGCTTATTGTTATATACCTTGCCACGTGTGTTCATGTCAGACCAGATGTCGAATGACTTGTTATAGGACATCTGAATTCTGCACATATACTAGAATTTCAGTCGTCTTTGTGACACACTTTACAGTCTTGATAACCATGTGAAGCCAGAAATCCATGCCTGGCCTGCTTAGCGTGTAATTCTACCAGACTGGTATTCATCAAGCGAATATCAAAGACCTGAATCATATTGACTTGATGGTTATTTCTCTCCTAATAGTCTTGAATCCATCCGAGATCCATCTGACGCTGGAGGGCCTCTTGTACAAAAGAGCATCCATGATTGCTTATTGAGCAGATCAGACAAGTATTATAATCGTGCCATGGCAGATTGTGGTATTGACTTTGTCTTGAGTGCATTGCCACCAAGTTGACGTTCATCGTCAGAATGTTGTGGTTCTGGACAATGTTGGGATGCGCATGGGCCATATTGTCTTCACGGATTCGGTGATCTTGGATCCATCCGAGATTCATTTGTTCTTGTATAGCTGATTGCACTACGGAACATCCTTGATTATTCTTTGAGCAGATATCACACTGGTGATAATTGTGAGTGGGTACATGACTGTACCCGCTCTACATACAATGCATCCTGACCAGATTGGTTCCTAATAGGAGTACATCGTGAATTTGATAACTGCGGCTAAATTCCTCCTCTATTAAATTTACGGTAGTCTTCTCATATTGAGGCAACGAGTTTGTATGAACATTCGAATTAGTATCTTTGAAAGATAGGACTCCGTTCCTGGCAAGCTTCTGCATATTAGACTTGAAGCTGAGACAGTTCTCAATGTTGTGCTCCGGTCCTCCTTGATGGTAAGGGCAAGTTTGATCCTCTTTGAACCAAAAAGGCGGATTTTCCGGTATCGTAAGAGGAGTCCTGGTTTGGACGTGCCCATTGACAAGTAGAAGTGGAAACAGTTCTGCGTACAACATCGGTATAGGGTCGAACCCTGATGGTCGTGTCGTACGATTGTTATTATTGTACTGTGGACGGGCCTGCTGAAGGGGTTGTTGTGTCCTTTGCTGATACTGTTGTTGACCTGGTTGGCTCTGAGTAACCTAAGGTTGATATGTTGGAGCCGGCGCAGGGTTGATAGCGGGAGTTACCGCTGCTACTGGTTGATACCTTCGCCTTTGCTTTCCTAGAGAGATATTACCAATATCTTGCTCTTTTTTCTTTTGGAAAGCACTACTGTATCTTTTGGTACCATTTGATGGCTCTGCATCTTTGACCAGTCGTCCTTCTCAGACTGCCTCTTCAAGGCGTACCCCGATGTTCACCATTTCGGTGAATTCGCTGGGCGCACTGGCGACCATTCGGTCGTAATAGAATGAGCTTAAGGTTTTCAAAAAGATCTTTGTCATATCTTTTTCCTCAAGAGGGGGACAGATCTGGGCGGAAATTTTACGCCATCTCTGAGAATATTCCTTAAAAGTTTCCTTGTCTTTCTACGACATTGCTCTGAGTTGATCTCTGTCTGGTGCCATGTCCAGGTTATACTTTTACTGTTAAACAAATGCAGCGCTGAGATCTCTTAAAGTGTTGATCATGGTTCGGTTTAAACCCATGTTGTAACGCCCCAGTTTTAGTTAGTTTTATTTAATTGAGTCGTTTTGATTATTTTATTATTATATTATTTTATTTTTGACTTTTATGTGATAATATATTATTTTTCGTCGTGAATATGTTTTATCGCGTTTTGGGAGCGTTTGCGAGATATTTGAGTGTAGGGGTATTTTAGTCATTTCATTTATTTTCTTAAGTTAGAAAACATAAATAGAAAGAAAAAGAGAGAAAAATAGTAAGGAAAGAAAAAGAAGAGAAGAAAAAGAGAAAGAAGGAAAGAGAAGAGAAAGAAGAAAAGAGAGAAAAACTTGTGGATTTAGGAACCGATTTAACCGACTTTTCAAACGCGATTTAATCGGGTAAGGGTGCGAAACTCGATTATACTATGTTTGTGTATGATTATGTATGTTTGTGTGGAAGTTTTATTGGTTTTCAAATATAGGTCAAAATGAGATAAACGAGTAGAAATCGATGTTTTCGCGGTTGGAAATCGGTGTAAATGTTGTAGAATACTAGTTACCATGATTGGGTTATGTTTTGATTGCTATGTGTTGGTTTGGAAGTGTTTTGGTGGGGAAAATATGGTTTTGGGTTATGTAACAGCGCTGCTGGGTTTTTCTGAATTCGCAGGTTCGCACTGCGAATCCCCTAGCGAAGGGGAAGCGAGCATTTGCTGGCTATTCACACTGCGAAGGTGAGGGCAAACATTCGCCAGAGATTCGCAATGCGAACTTTACCTCATTTCAGTTATGACTTGGTTCGCCAGACGTTCGCACTGCGAATGAGGCAGCGAATAAGTGTTGGCTAGGCATTCGTCAGAGACTCGCACTACGAGCTGTAGGCTATTTTACTTTCTGTCATGGTTCGCTGGGACATTTGCACTGCGAATGAAGAAGCGAAGGACTCGCTAGGAGCTTCGCATTTCGAATATGACAGTTTTTCCCAATTTGTTTTCTTTATAACTTTTGATCCGTGAGTCGGTTTGAGGCGCAGTTTGGTGCGTTGGAAAGCTTTTGACATGTTCTTTCTTATTAAAATGGTTTTGAGATTGTTGGCCGATTAAATTATGTGGGAAATTTGGAAAGGTGTTGTTTGGTCAACTTGTACCATTTTAATTGTGTGTATTTGATGTGTTATCATGCAATATGCCTTTGATAGATATGGTATGACTTGTGTGCTATTGTATGATGTAAATGCATTGTTTTGGGCTTGATGGTAAAGCATGATTATTGTTGGTTGAGATGGTTGCATGTATGTGTGCATTTGAATGTCATGAGTCATTGTATGCCAAGCATCATGATATGCATTCTTGTGATGTCGTGTACCCTAGTGGGTGTGACCGACGAATCGATTCCAGAGGGAATCCGCTATAACATCGTGTGCCTTATACGAAGAGGACTTAAAGCGATGATTATAGACGATCGTGCGCCTTATACAAAGAGGACTTAAAGCGATCGGATTGTGCGCCTTATACAAAGAGGACTTAAAGCGATCCATAAACGTCGTGCGCCTTATACCAAGAGGACTTAAAGCGACGGGGAACATCGTTTGCCCGACGGGGAGTTACAATAAGTAACAAGCAATGGTTCCAATAGTTCCTGAGTGAACTAGTGTTGAGACGATGGATGGATGGTACCGCATGTCCATTGCATAGAGTCGTTGTGTCGGTCTCTGTGCATTTGCATAAATCATGAATGGATTGATTATGTGTGAGAATTGTGAATGGATGCATTATGTGTGGAAAATCATGAATGGATTGATTGTGTGTGGAATTGGGGATGAAATTGATGAGTTGATAAATGTATATATGTTGGTGATATTTGTATTGTGCATGGTTGATATACCTTGGTGATGGATATCTGAAATATACATTGTGTTGTTTTATGTTTGAATTCTGGTATAAGTTGTGGTGAGAATATTTTATATGTGTAATTTTGTGTTATTATATAATTGTATGCAATTATATTATGATTGTGTTTCTCACCCTTCTGCTGTTTTAAATGCTCTACGAGGCATTGCAGATTAAATTGCTGAAGGTCTTTTTGTGAAGCTTAGGTCTTCATTCTTTTGTCGGTCGGCTCTGATATGTAGCACCGGGTAGTTGGGGAGATCGAGTATGATTATTATGTATATATATCTTTTGGATTGTGCATGTATGGATCTGTGTATGACCGACAAACTCTTTATGTGATATATATATATATATATGAGATTCAGTTGCAGATTTTCCGCTTTTATTCTGTATCTGAATTGTGGGTGTTAGGAACTAAGTTCCTTTGTTATGTGCTACCTGAATTGTTGCATATCTATATGAGTAGGTTGTTGTATGTTTGTTTCAAATTGATGTGACGCCTCTGTCTATGCCGTGAATTTTTAATTATACTCTGATTAACTTTTATCACTTATTTTAGTTGGGGGTATAGTTAGGGGTGTTACATTAAGTGGTATCAGAGCCAGTCCGTGTCAGTTTGTGTCAGTCCTTGTCGGTGGTGGTGTTTGGGTGAGCTGTTTGTTTAACCATAGTTGCTGTTATTGGAAATGAACAGAATATGGCTGGTAGGAGTGATGCTACTTTAGCTGCTGCGATGCAAGCTATGGCTCGGGCTGTGCAGGGTGCACTTAATGCTGCTGGGAATGATGAGTTCAGGAAGAACAAACCGCCTATCTTCAAAGGAAGATATGATCCTGATGGTGCTCAAATTTATCTTAAAGAGATTGAAAGAATCTTCTGAGTGATGGATTGTGATGAGGATCAGAAGGTGAGACTGGGTACTCATATGTTACTGGAAGAAGCTGATGATTGGTGGGTTAGTACACGTCATATGTTGGAAGCTGCGGAGGAAGAGATCACTTGGGCTGTGTTTAGCATTGAGTTTCTGAGGAAGTATTTTCCTGAAGATGTAAGAGGAAAGAAGAAAATTGAGTTCTTGGAGTTGAAACAAGGTAGTATGTCTGTTGTTGACTATACTGATAAGTTTGTGGAGCTTGTGCAGTTTTATCCACATTATGCTGAAGCTACGACGGAGTTTTCTAAGTGTGTGAAGTTTGAGAACGGATTGCATCCTGAGATAAAGCAGGCAATCGGTTATCAAAGAATTCAAAGGTTTTCATACTTGGTGGATTGTTGTAGGATTTATGAGGAGGATAGTAAGGCTCGTTCTACTCACTATAAGAGTGTGAACGAGAGGAAAGGGAAGCAACAGTTTCGTGGTGGTCCTTATGTGACACCAGCCGATAAGGGTAAACAAAGGGGTAACTTTGAGAGAAGGCCAAGTGGAGGGGGTATGTCTAATTCTCCGAGATGTTTTGGGTGTGGTGAATTAGGACATCGTCAGTTCGAATGTAGGAAGGTTATGAGGAAGTGTTCTAATTGTGGAGGTTTAGGACATGTCGCAGCTGAGTGCAAGAGGAAGAATGTGGTGAAGTGTTTCAATTGTGGTGAACCTGGTCATATTAGTACAAAGTGTCCGAAACCGAAGCAAGCTCCAGCTGGTGGGAAAGTTTTTGCCTTGACGGGAACTCAGACTACAAGTGCAGACCGTCTGATCAGAGGTACTTGTTTTATTAATAGTACGCCTTTAGTTGCTATTATTGATACTGGAGCGACTCATTCGTTTATTTCGTCTGAGTGCGCGAAGCATTTGAATCTTGTGTTGTCTTCGATGGATGGAGAGATGGTTATTGATACTCCAGCAATGGGGTCAGTAACTACTTCTTTGGTTTGCTTAAGTTGTCCTTTGACCATTTATGGTAAAGACTTTGAGCGGAGGACTTAAAGCGATGATTATAGACGATCGTGTGCCTTATACAAAGATGACTTAAATCGATCGGATCGTGCACCTTATACAAAGAGGACTTAAAGCGATCCATAAACGTCGTGCGCCTTATACCAAGAGGACTTAAAGCGATGGGGAACATCGTTTTCCCGATGGGAAGTTACACTAAGTAACAAGCGATGGTTCCAATAGTTCCTTAGTGAACTAGTGTTGAGACGATGGATGGATGGTACCGCATGTGCATTGCATAGAGTCGTTGTGTCGGTCTCTGTGCATTTGCATAAATCATGAATGGATTGATTATGTGTGAGAATTGTGAATGGATGCATTATGTGTGGAAAATCATGAATGGATTGATTGTGTGTGGAATTGGGGATGAAATTGATGAGTTGATAAATGTATATATGTTGGTGATATTTGTATTGTGCATGGTTGATATACCTTGGTGATGGATATTTGAAATATACATTGTGTTGTTTTGTGTTTGAATTCTGGTATAAGTTGTGGTGAGAATATTTTATATGTGTAATTTTGTGTTATTATATAATTGTATGCAATTATATTATGATTGTGTTTCTCACCCTTCTACTGTTTTAAATGCTCTACGAGGCATTGCAGATTAGATTGCTGGAGGTCTTTTTGTGAAGCTTAGGTCTTCATTCTTTTGTCGGTCGGCTCTGATATGTAGCACCGGGTAGTCGGGGAGATCGTGTGTGATTATTATGTATATATATCTTTTAGATTGTGCATGTATGGATCTGTGTATGACAGACAAACTCTTTATGTGATATATATATATATATATATATATATATGGGATTCAGTTGCAGATTTTCCGCTTTTATTCTGTATCTGAATTGTGGGTGTTAGGAACTAAGTTCCTTTGTTATGTGCTACCTGAATTGTTGCATATCTATATGAGCAGGTTGTTGTATGTTTGTTTCAAATTGATGTGACGCTTCTGTCTATGCCGTGAATTTTTAATTGTACTCTGATTAACTTTTATCGCTTATTTTAGTTGGGGGTATAGTTGGGGGTGTTACACATGTACCATTTGAGTGCGGCACTGGTTAAACTGTCTTGGAAGTAATGGATCAGTAGCTGTTGATTTTCTATTTGAGTTGACATCTTTCGAGCGTACATCACCAAATGACTTTGAGGGCAAGAGTTGCCCTTGTATTTTTCAAAGTTAGGCACCTTGAATTTGTGCGGGATTTTCACATTAGGGACCAGACAATGGTCTACGGCGTCCTTTCCGAATAAATCCTGACCCCGAATGGCATGCAGTTCCATCTGCATTTCCAGGAATTATTCCTGGAACTCATTCATTCTTTCATACATGTCTTTGTTTCCACTAGAAATTACTTGTGGGATCTGTCCTTCCGGGACAGTGTGTACCACTGGTTGTGATATAGTCATTACGGCGGCGACTCTTGGTGCTTCTATGCCCCGAAGTTTATAACCTTAAGGAGTCGCTGCCATCACTCTTGCGTCTTCGCTTTCCCGAAGTTTGTAACCTTCAGGCCCAGCGGTTCCTGCTGCAGTTTCTGGGTCTTCAGTGACCGGCGAGATGTATCCTTCAGGGACAAAGTTGATAGGCATGCCCCAGGGGCGACCTTTAGGCATGTTGTACCAAGGATCATATGTCTCTACTACAGGCGTAGATGTGATCTCTGAGATCACAGTCCTTTGTTGTTGCCTCTAAGATGCTGCCAGGGATTGCATGTCACTGTGAAGATTTTTCAGATCTTCCTTCAGAGCGTTGACTTCTTCTCTCAGCTCTCTATTTTCTTTTGTCGATTGGCCTGAGTATTGTACGAGTGAGACAGCTTGACTCTAGAATCGTAACACATATGTGAGACTCGAAGATAAGAAGAGCGCGTTATGTGAGAATGATGAATGATATGCAATGATATATATATATATATATATATATATATATATATATATATATATATATATATATATATATAGTTTAATAAAAAAGAAACTTCAACAAATAGATTGCAAATATCATAGAGTGGGGAGATCCCTTCTTTTATTGAATTTGAAAGATTGCAGAAAGGGAAAATATAGTATTTTACAAAGTGCTGTAAAAGGAAATGTCTAAACTTATGGATCCTGAGTCCTCTCTGAAGAGAACTCAGATACTGGTTTTGGTACTTTCCTTTTCTTTGACCGGGGCTCTTTATCCGTTGTCGGTTTGTCAGTCCTTTGCCAAGTGAAATGAGCGAGCAAATTTCTTTGGTCTTCTTGATTTTCTACAACATGCTGCTCTAGTATCTTAATCAGAGCATCCTTTTCCTTTAGCAGTTCCTGAATCTTAGTACACTCCATATTGAGAATTCGGTACTTGTTTTTCCAAGAGCTTTTCTCCCGTTGAACCTTGTTGAGAGCGACCTGGAGTTTTTCCGTATCAGACTTAATATAAAGGACAGATTCCTTTAACGTAAGAACTTCTTGACGAGGGTAAGACATCCTAAGCTTGAGGGCTCTAGTTTGCACCCAGTGGAGATAGGGTTCCACGGAGATACAGTCTGGTTTTCCTAGAGACTCTCTTCCTTTCTTGTGAACATGTTTCCAGGCATGCACTATTTCCTTCTTTAGTGCCCTGTCATTTTCTCCTTCCTTGAATAAAAGACCTTCCAGATAAATGTTATGCGGGATATTCTTCATCGGGTATTCGAGTTGACGGCGAACTAAAATTGGATGATAGTTGATTCCTCCTTTAGTTCCTATGAGGGGTACGTTAGGGAAATTTCCGCATCTGTCGATGATCTTTATCCCCTCGTAAATCCTATTATACCAATCTATGTCATAGTTGGTAAGAGACATGATTCTCTGTGACCAACGTAGAGCACTCTTACGGTCCCAAAAAGCAGCAAACTTGGGTAAATGGGAAGTGAACCATTTGTAAAGCAGGGGTACACAGCATGTGATTATTCCTCCACTGTACAAATTCCTTAAGTGTACAGAATGATAAGCATCTACGAGCAAGGTTGGTATGGGGTTTTCAATCAGAAATATCTTAATGGCATTGGTATCGATGAAGTTATCGATGTTGGGAAAGAGGAATAACCCATATGTGAGCATAACAAAGATATCTTCGAAAGTAATTATGTTTCCTACACTGGAAAAGTATAGAGCTTTCTCCGTCAGGAATTTAGCTGGTAAACCCTGGATTCCTTCCTTAGTGGTCATGTGAGTCCTAACTTCTGACTCGTCCAAATAAATTGCTCTTGCAATGGTTTGATCCTTTGGAATTTCTTCCAGTCCAGAAAAGGGAGTTTGGTCAGTGATGGGTAAATCAGTCAGGTGAGAGTACTCCTCCAGTGTTGGTGCAAGTTGATAATCCGAGAATGTGAAACAGTGATAAACCGGATCGTAAAACTGAATTAACGTAGACAAAATTCCTTCAACAACATGGACCCTTAACAGAGACAACATTCCTTCATGATTAGCTCTGAAAGCATCGGGGTTGGTAATCATCCTTGCCAGCCTTCTTAAATCCTCTAGTTTCGGAGCCTTGAAGGTGTACTTGTGCGTCTTTCTTCTACCGAAATCCATAACGCAGTCTTTCTATGATATTTGCAATAACTGTTTTAGTTTATTTTGAAAAAGAAAGAGAAAAGAAAAGAGAAGATTTTTTTCTTTATTTAAGAGTTTTTTAAATGAATGCATGAATGCAGCACACAAAAACATTGAAAAAACATGGGTTCAAGGGTTCAACGTCACGAGCATGGAGTAATGGCTCTACCCATCCCCAAAGGTTGTATTCTGGTCAATTTTTGTACCTGTAGAACGGGTTAAAGGTTCCCAAAATCATTGACCCCCTAGGGATAACAACATCAAGCTGGTTCACCCGAGCAAGCTGTAGCAACCTAGGGTAATCTCAATTTGGGTGTAGTATCGCGTATCAACTATTCCCGATAGTTACCACACTACTAAATGCCCACATGGTTAATGTCTACTAAATCCTCAAGGTCACGGGTGCCGCACTGGGATAGCGTCTATTTTCACGACGTTAGTCGTTTAACATAGTATCCACACGGGCCCTCACCTGATTGATGGTCTACCAGGATCGCTTATTCGGGAATCACTCCCTGTAAGTCCACCCGTCTATGCCATCACTTATCTTAGGGTTCTCTCAAACTTTCCACATGCGTATCAATCGCATTCCCATTGACAGAAAAATAAACACGGATATCAAGTAGGAAAAGCAGAATATAATATATATAATATGTAGAAAAATTCTAACAACCTAGACCTCTTAGGATAGACAAAAAAAATGATTCCCCAGCAGAGTCGCCATTTTCCTGTAGCGTTCGATTTTTTTGGTGACGCGACCACCTTATCGTCATGGGTTTCTCCTCACCGCAATGGTAGGAGTGGGGTGCTACTTTCTGATTTCTTATTTATCCTATGAAAGTTGAAAAGGAAAGGGAAGCTATCTAAAACTAACATTGCACGTAAATGTTTAACTGAACAAATGCTTAAAGAGATTTGGGGAGTCCGGGGTCAGGTTATACAATGGGTAGTTGTCAATTACCCATCCTATATGTTGTTATCCACAGGTTGTTAGCAATTTTCCTTACTGCTTTCTACTTACTGGTGTTTATCTGTTGTGGGTTGGGAAAGTTTCGTTTTTGGGAGCATTTGAGAGAGAGAGTGAGTTTGTGATGATTTTGGTGAGGTACTGGACCTAAGGTTTTGATTAGAGTGAAGGTACTGGACCTAAATTTTTTGATTGGTGTGCTCACTAAGATTCCGCAATCTTATGCCTACGTATTCCCGTTTAAGAAAACAGGGAAATCAGAGCAATCGTAGTTCCCTCCTATTCTAAGGGAGGAAAAGATGTTTTAGTGTCTTGTTCAAAGCCCAAGATTGAAGATAAAGGAGTATTTGTGTCTTTTTCAAAGCCCAAGATTGAAGCTAAAAGGTTTGACTGAGAGAGAATTTGTTATCTCTAATGGGAGACATCTCGTCTGTTTATCACAACTGTTGGGTGACTGATTATAAAGGAGGGTTACTTTAACTGGAATATGTGAATCCAACAATGCCATAATTTCCTTTATGAGGGATTTGTCCTGAAGGGGAAAACTTTAACTCAGTGTAGAGCAATGCCATCTTTCCTTAGGAGTTTTTCATGCTAAGAGAGGGACATTGGCGTGGATGTAAATAATCCAGAGGCTTTCCACTTACAGCAATTAGATGAAAGAAAGGGATTTACCAGGATAAGAAATGGACTACAGCTTGGATATTTGAATCAACAAGTGTGCCACTTACAGCAGTTATCTGGAATTAGGGTTTGTTTTGATTTATCTGTTTTGATGTGTGATATACAGAGAAATGTCTTCCTACAGAGAGATTTTTATTTCCTCTGTAGGGATGTTGATTTTTGTGTGCCTTGATCAAAGCCTAAGGTTGAAGCTAAGAGATTGATTGACTCCACTGGGGAAGTCCTTATACAAAGCCTAAGAGGAGGCTGGAAAAAACTGACTCAACAAGAGAGTGTTTATCTATCTTGTACAAAGCCCAATAAGGCTAAAAGAGAATTGACTCTTTCGGGGATATCATTATACAAAGCCTAAAAGGAGGCTGGAAGGAATTGACTTTTCTGGGGAAATATTTTGTATGTCTTGTACAAAGCTCAAGATTGAGACTAAAGGGGATTTTTTTTGACTCCCCTAGGGAATATTTGTAGGTGTCTTATACAAAGCCCAAGATTGAGGCTAAAAGGGGAAACTGACTCTACTGGTGAGAGGTTTTATCTGTCTTGTACAAAGCCCAAGATTGTGGCTGAAAAAGAAGATTGACTCTACGGGAGAGTATGATTTTATCTGTCTTGTACAAAGCCCAAGATTGAGGTTGAAAAGAGGATTGACTCTGCTTAGGGAAATTTTATATGTCTTGTACAAAGCCCAAGATTGAGGCTGAAAAGAAACTAACTCAACAAGAGAGTGTTTTTATTTGTCTTGTACAAAGCCCAAGATTGTGGCTAAAATAGAATTGACTCAACAAGAGAGTGTTTTTTTAAGAGATTGACTCAACAAGAGAGTGTTGAAAAGGTGATTGACTCAGCAAGGGAGTGCTTTTGAGGCTAACTCTGCTGAGGAAAATCATTATACAAAGCCTAAGAGAAGGTTGTATTCTACTGAGGATTATTGAGATCCAAAGGCAGGTCCAAAATGAGGAATCAACTCTTGCTGAGGATTAGAGAAGAGTTGAGGTATCAGATGCCATGAGGCTCTGATTTGGGATAGTGTTATCCTGATTATAGGCTGACCCTGGCTGGGGGAATCTTGGATGAAAGACTAAGTCTTAGAACCCATGAGGGTTTTAACTCTACTAGATATTGATTAAATGACCAGGGTTTCTCCTGTGTTTCTAGGGAACTTGAGAATATCTTTGATATCCAAGAGGAGATGAGACTGTCCAAGTCTACTGGTATGGAAGAGTTTATCTTTGTATGATGCCCAAGAGAAGGCAAGTGTTTTAAGGGATAAGTGTCAACCCTTAAATTGGTCTGAGGTTTTGACTCTTTGGAAAGACTGCTCTAACAAAGGATGACTAAGTTCTGTCCTATACCTTTAAGAGGTCTTCAGGGTCCTTGTATTAAACCCAAGAGAAGGCATGAGAACTTCTAAGAAGCCGGAGGGTCCTTGTACAAAGCCCAAGAGGAGGCTGGGATGCTTTTAGGAAGCCTGTGGGTCCAAACTTAAGAAATGTTCAAGAAAAGTTTCACCGGGAATAATCTTTTCTTTAGTGAACAGTTCTAGGGTTTGAAGAAATTCAAGAGAGGTTTCACTGGGAATTAATCCTCTCTGGGCGAAATGAACTTCTTTGACAATTTTCTAATAGTGACATTCTGAGAAAAGTTTCACCGGGAATAATGCCTTTCTCTTTGTTCCATATTGTATAAGCCCATGAGGAGGCAAGACTATATCTGGAATTCCTATGGGGAACTAGTTTTGACTGTTGAAAGAGTGACCACTGGCTTTATCTATTTCTAGACCTAATTGCCGGGGAAAACTCTAAGCAGATAATATACAGGCATATATATACAGATGAAATATATATTGTATGTAAAAGAGGGTAGGAGGACTTACAGGTGAGCAAGCTTCCAGCACAAAGAAATATATATATATATATATATATATATATATATATATATATATATATATATATATATATATATATGCAAGCATGTAAAAGAAAGCTGATAAAACTTACAGGTGAGCAAGCTTCCATTGTAACAGCTGTATGGTTAGTTGTTCAAGAAATTAAAGAAAGTTTTGATAACAACTATGAATTTGAATCTAAATCAAAGGGAAAGTTGTTTTGAAAAGAAGATTGGGGCTTATACTCAAGGAGAGGCCCAGATAAAACAGTGATCGCACCGTTGTTCTGAAAATTGTACTGGGACTTATACAATGACTGAGGCCCAAAAAGGTTTTTTGTACAAAGAGATGGGTCTTACACTCTATTAAGAGGCCCAAAGTATTTGAAAAAGAAAAGAAATATGACTTACAACACAAGGGTAGGCCCAAATGATTTTGTTTTGAACTGGCGATCGCGCCGAGATTTTTGAAATCGCAGTGGGACTTATACAATGACTGAGGCCCAAAATGGTTTTCATGTACAAGGAATGGGTCTTACACTCTATTAGAGGCCCAAAAGTGTTTTGAAAAATATTTGTGAGGGTGAAAATAACCAAAACCCTAATTTGATTTTTAAATGTATTTTAATTGAATAAAAATTCAATTAAAATGATCAAAATTATCAAACATGTGTGAAAAACATGTTGTGATCTTGGATTAATGTTTGAAAATCATGTTTCATTCATAGAATAATTTGAAAATTATTTGACTTTGCAAAATCAAGAGAAAGGAATATTTTTAATGTTTAAAAACAAATAAAAACATAATTCTTTAAAAAAATGCCAAATATATGAAATAAATAATATTTTTTGTGAAATTTTTGTAGAATAAAATATTTTAACATTTTTGGGAATTTTCAAAAAAAGAACCAATAAAAAATAATTAAAATTGAGAGAGAAATTAATTTTGGAATTAATTAACAAAACCCATAAAAATGTGAAAAAATAGCAAAAATAGAGAAAATGGCAAAATGGTCTGGGTGGGTGTTGAACCCATGACCTGCCAAACAAGCACACATGCGCGCCACCACTGGGGTGGTGATACACCCGTGTATCAAAACCACCCCATGAACATATATGGGGTGCCTTGTTTTAGGCCTGGCCAAGGCGCCATGGCCTGGGTGTTGCCCAAGGCAAGGCCTGATTTTAGGTCTCTTGCGTGAAGGCTCTAACTTCCTCATGTCTCCATGGATTGGGACAAAATTTAGGTGTATCCTGCCTAAAATTTCATGAGGAATCTAATGGCGCCCTTGGAATTTTCAGAAAATGTTCCTATTTTAAAATCCGATAGTGATTTCAAAATAGGCCTAGATTTGCATGTTCTATGCTATCTCATCATACAGGCAGCAATATCATGGTAAATTGGTTTAAACACAACATATATGACATGTATGAGATGTTCATGATTAATGGACATCAAAACAATGCATGGTTTAGAGAGTTCAAGTTGTGATGCACTTACCTCTTGAACTTTCTTGTGCTATCTGTCAAGTTCCTTATGCCAGAAGTAATTCAATGCTTTGAACACTCTTGATTGATCCCTTAGAAGCTTTTAGGATGATTAAAACCAGCTGGAATCCTCAGGAACAAAAATTGGCTTTTTCTTGCAAAAGGGGCAAAAGTGACCAAGATAGTAACTCTCTCAAATGGTGTTCCAGATGAGGGAAACCAATTGGGACAGTTTGAGGATGATATTTGGAGTGTGTTTGAGGTCTGGTTTGGTTTTGGAAGTGACTGAATCAAGACATGGCTTGAAAAATGCAGAAAAGTCAAATTTTGAGGTTTTGGAGGTTGACTTTCTAATTTTGGTGTTTCAGATCAAAGGTGAGTATTTGAACAACTTAGATATGATATATTGGAGGTGTTTGGATCATGAACTGTGGTGGAATTGCTCTCTAACTCAAAAACTCAGAGATGACTTGCAAAAGAAGGCATTTTGGCCTAAAGAGAGAGATTTTGAGGAAAGCATCAGTTGTAGTGCTTTGGTGTACTCAAACTGATCACAAATGAGCTCTATTTATAGTGCAACAAGTTTGTTTTGCAAGCAATAGTGAATGGAAACTGGTACAGGCCTTTGGCCAATGTTGATCCAAGGGATTCTTTAGTCTCCTCTAGCCATTGACTTGAGGTTAGGGCACAGGCCTATGGTCCTTTGATTCAGAGCTGAATCTTGACTCATTCAGTTAGGAATGTCTCAGTCCATGCCACCTTGATGCACCTATTAAATTCTTGGAAACAAAATTGGAGTCTTGAAGCTTTTTAGCCTTTTTAGGGCACTCATGGCTACATGTAGTTCCTTGGACTTGGGAGGCTTGTGGATCAGATCTTTTCACTTGGATGTTATCCTCTGATGTGTCCAAATGGATGACAAGGCTTGGAGTTGTCCAAATTAGCTAACTCGAGCAAAGTGCACAAAATCTGCCTTGTAAAAATCAGTCCATGATGCCATGTTCCAAGGGTTGTATCTCCCTACTCAAATTGAATTTGGAGATGATCTGGTACTTGTTGGAAAGCCCTCATGGCATACTTCAACTTTGATGTTCACCAATGGACCTGGTTTAACTTGGATCAAGGTGAAAAATGTCCCTACATTTTGGAAAAAGTAAGGCAGATTCTGACTTTTTGAAAATTTCACTAAGTGTTGGAAAAAGTGTCATTTTCATGTTTTTGTGATTTTGATCAATCTATAACTCAAAATCCATGAGGATTTGGAATCTCTTGTAGTTGACACTTTTAAAGTATGTCAGATGGACTTTTATTTGAGCTTTGAATGGGAGAAAAAGGCCTTGTGGTTTGAGAGTTATGACCTTGCAAAGTTGGTACAAAATCACTTTTGTTCCATAACTTAGAAAAAATTTGGTTTCTCAAGGTTGCCCCTTTTGCAAGAAACCTCACGTTTCTTGATTTTTCTTAATGAATGATGATTAATACCATACATTAACATTGTTTTTTATTTAGGGGAACCATATTTGTGAAAAATTCCAAAAAGTCATACTTGATTTTGTGCACATTTGACTTTTTGTCAGATGAAATCCAAACTGTGTGATCCTTTGTGCAATCAAGTTCTTGACCTAATTCAAACCTAATGGATGGATTCCATAGGTGTTTTAGGGTGTATTGAATCATGTCCCAAGGTTTGGGAGCATGTCTTAGTCAAAAGTCAAAGGTACAGTTGACTTTTTCTTCAAAACCCTAATTGTGGTCCAAATGAAATTGAAACTTATGAATCAAGCTTCTTGGATCAATCCATTGTTGTAAATGGATCAATGTGCTTCCCCGGAAAAGCACTTCGCGGCAACATTGAAGCCTTAACGGACTCGGGCAATATATCAAGATTAGATTTCAAAAGGTAAATACTCCTTTCCATTTCTTCTTTCTTTTCTTTAAGGGAGCTGTTCCAGAAGTTGCACTTTCTTTCGATGTTGGTCCAGGCCCCCTATCCATTGGCATTGAATTAGGCAAGGCCAATCCATCTGTTAAGTCAGCTGGTTCTAGGTCAAAAGCTAGTGTAAAATATGAATTAGGTCGGGGTGGCTGGTGGTTTCGGGATCCCGTAGAAAATGCTTCTTTTACGCCTTGGGTATTAGCTGGTGTATTTGAGGCCCTCAAATCATATCTTGAGGTCTTGGCTCATGCTTTGCCTCAAAAGTCAACTTAGGGGTGAATTAGGTCAAGAAACCCTAATTCCTGATTTTTTATGAATGTACCCTCTGAGGCTAAATTGACTTGATGGTTTGGTTCATGAGGTCCCTTGGAGTATCTTGGGTTGTGCTTTGAAGCATTGGCTCATGCCCAGATGAAACTTTTCATCTGGAGGCCTTGGTCGACCAAAACCCTAATTTTGTGACACGGGCGATCCCGAGCCCTGATCCACTTGGAATGTTGCACTTCTGTGCCTGATTCTTAATATGAGAGTCCTCTTGATCCTTTATGTATGTTTAAGAGGTTAGACAAGTTGAAGATCATGTCATTTCTTGATTGATCTTTTGTCTAAGTACTCTGAGAGGGCTTGAAACCCTAAGTCTTGATTATAGTGTGTGCTCAACCATCTTTGAGGAGATTGATGAGGCATGAAGGTACATCCATATTGTGATGATGATTCTCACAATGATGGGAAATCTGGGTGGTCAAAATTTGGGGTATGACAATGTTGTGTTAAATAATAATAATTTTGTTATATCTCTCCCTAACGCGGAGAAAAATTCTATTGAAAATTGTGATAACTGGTTTTATGCTGAGACCGTCCCTGAGGACAAGGACGAGTTTGAAGATTTTGATGCAGGTGACCAGTAGGACGAGGACGCTCAGGACGACGAGCAGTTTGTGCCACCTCTTGAAATGCCTACCCAGACCGGTGGAGGGTCATCCTCTATGACTCAAGATCCATGGTCTTGGGTACAATCTCAGTTGGGTGACCTCCGAGCGGAGCAATCACGCCAAGGGGTAGAGTAGGCTCGACAGGGAGCGGTAATGGATGAAATGCACCAGCTGATGCAACAGTTAATGTTACAATTTCCTCCACCCCAGTGAGGTTTTGTGAGTTCCCCTCCTATGTTGTGCTAAAACATTGAGGTTAATGTTTGGTTCAAGTGTGGGGGGGGGGGGGGGGGGTTCTTGTTTTTCAGTATTTTCAATTCTGCATTACATTCCTTTAATGTTTATTTTTACTGTTTGTGTTTAATTTTGATTAGTGTGTTTGTGTTATGCGTGTTGCAGATTGAGGGTGTTTTTGCTGGATGAATGATGAAACATGTAGTTAGTGGATGAAAAGACGCATTCCCGACTTGATCCCCAGGAAACCCCCAAAAGTGAACATGGCTGAAGTATATTATTGGACGTGACATGTTGACACTGACCGAAGATTGGAGTACTGTGTACCCAGGCTGGAAAGTAAGCTACACAACGCTAGAGGTATTTCAAAACCTATAAGCTATACCAGACATAGTGAGAATCACAAAAGCCCAAACACATCATCATCATCATGAGAGTTCTTCAGGTATGACTTCATCACTCTTAATTTGCATAGTTGTCTATTGGAATTTCACTGCACACGTATACACTGAGGCACTTGTTTCTTTTAACCCCGAGCCTTTCCAGCTATCCCTTTATGTTATCCTTCGTTTAACCCCACTTGAGCCTTTCACCTTTTGTTTGTTTATTTACTGCATAATTAAACCATAAGCCAAACACTCCCTTACCCTGCTCATTTAGATGTTGTCAAATTTTGATCTGTGAAAAATACCGAGTTTGGTGTAGGGACAATCATGAGAACTAGGTAAGTGCAAGGAAAAAAAAAGAAAAAAAAAGAGAAAAGTAGAGAAAAGAAAAAAAAAAGAGAAACACAAAGAAGAAAAATGAATAAAGCACTTACCTAGAGAATGTTACAGTTGAAAAGTCTGCAAGACAAGCTCAAAAGAAAAATGTGAGCATTAAACTAAAAATCTTGTCACTATGGTGTCTGATACCCTTAATGTTTAAAAGTGCAAAGAACACATAGATGAGAATGAAGACACTAAATATGAGCCATAAACCACTTGTTTTCCCTTTTTGGTTGTTTATCCCACCTTGTCCCTAAGCCCCATTACC
This sequence comes from Lathyrus tuberosus, assembly GCA_022829125.1. NCBI lineage: Eukaryota > Viridiplantae > Streptophyta > Magnoliopsida > Fabales > Fabaceae > Lathyrus > Lathyrus tuberosus. The sequence continues at coordinate 12,588,300 of JALAZF010000024.1, read as the reverse complement.
ACCCTCAATGTCCTTAAAAAGTGTGTATTGTGTGTGTGTGAAATGAAGATAGATAATACTCAAACTTATGAGTTGATTTAGCATGCTCTGTCTGTTGAGTGTAAACGATTTAACCTAGAGAGATTTTGTGAGAGTGTTAAAAGTTGACAGGTATAGAGATAGTTTGATGTGGAAGTGCGACTGAATGTCGGATCGGTATGCAGGAAACTTGATTGGGAAAGTGAAAAGATGTTTACGAAAGGTATCAGATGTGTTGTGGTACATGGATTGTTAGGAATTCGGCGGTGACTGTTTTGCTGTCTAGAACATTACTTGAGGACAAACAATGATTTGAGTTTGGGGTTGTGATCGGTCACCATTTTTATGAGGTTTCATTCATTTATTCGGCATAAATTCAAGAAATCGGTAACACTTTATTGGTTTCTTTTATGGTTTTGGAATTAATTCCACCTTTTTCAGTTTCATTATAGCATAGCATGATTTAGAATTTTATGTCTATTTGGTAACACTTTATGCATTTGTTTGTTAGTTTATATGGTTTCAGGTCCAGATGCAAATCCCAAAAGATATGTGCGAAGAAAATGAAGGTTTCGGAGATTGGAAGAAGCTTTTGGAGGAAAGTCAGGAGGCTGACACGGCCACCCATGTCACCTGACACGAGCCGTGTCAGGCAAGAAGCAAGAAATGACAAAAATTGAGGAAACCAGGGAGCTGACACGTCCCGTGTCAGTAAGCCTGGGAAGAGTTATTTTGCAATTATGAGGCAAAAAGCCAACACGGCCGCCCGTGTCAACTGACACGGCCCGTGTTGGCCAAGGAGCTACATCCTCTTATTTTGGTGATTTTCTGTGCTTAGTCACTCCTGAGGGTATTTTGGGCATTTATAGTGCTGTTATATGATCTGTAACTAATTAGGCTACTGATTGAAAAAGAGAAAAAGACTTTTGATTTTACGAAAGATTTTACGTGAGAGTTTGGATGCTATCAAGTGATCGGGAGAAGGAAGATTCTTCATGAGCCATCGCGATTGAAGATCAAATTCCTCTGTTATTCTTGTAATGTTTATCTACTATTTTGTAATTTCTTTTAGTACCATGAGCGGCTAAACCCCCCCAACGCTAGGGGGTGTCCCTGAATCGCAATTGTAATGACTATGATTTTCATTGTTCTATGAGATATTACTTTTTCCCTTAATCTTTTGTTATGCAATGTTTTTAATGCTTTTTCGATCGGACAAATTGAAATTGATTTACGGTTAGGGTTTAGGTCGGGCCAACCAACCTAACGCTTTTGCATAACAATATTATAGTAGATATTCCCTAGGAATGGGGATACCCTGTAATAACCGAATTATTCTTGATCAAATATAATGCTTGTGATTCTTTCTTAACTGCTAAGGAATTAGGATAGAGATAGAATCTCAAAGGTTTTTTTGCTAAGGAATTAGGGAAAAATAACCTTAAGAATCGGTAAGGTTTGTTTAGAGTAATGTTTCCTAGAATAAGGATTGAGGATCTTTGCAGTGCAATTCATACAATTTCCTCTAGCTTGCTTCATAATATCTATCTTAAGTCAAGTTTATAATTCTGTTCATTTTATTATTGTTAGTTATAATTTCTCAAACATCAAACCCCAAGGAAACTTTTGTTTAATTGAATTAGCATATGCACTTACAATAACGCGCAGTCCTCGAGATCGATTCTGGGGATAACCCCTCTTATTACTACATCGTAAAAATATTACACTTGTTATTTTAATGATCATCCATCAAAGATTAGTCCCCATTGGGAACCTGGTTATGGCCGTTCACTGGGTAGCGGTTCATCGCAGTCTTTCATTTTCAAATACATGACATCTTCGTCTGGGAAGTAAAATCCGACTAATTCTTGATCGTCAATCGGTTGATGAGCCAAATGATAGGCTAAAATACTCCCTTTGACGGATTTCTGAGCATGGTGCTCAATGTCGTATTCTGATAACAGCATCTGCCAACGGGCGATCCTTCCCGTGAGAGAAGGCTTTTCAGAGACGTACTTGATCGGATCCATTTTGGAGATTAACCATGTAGTGTGACAAATCATGTACTGGCAAAGACGTTTGGCTGCCCAAGCTAGAGCACAGCAAGTTTCCTCAAGCATAGTGTATCGAGTTTCACAATCGGTGAATTTCTTGCTCAAATAGTAGATGGTAGACTCTTTTCTTTTGGTTTCGTCTTGTTGGCCAAGTACACAACCCATGGAGTCTTCCAAGACTGTCAGGTAGATGATCAGTGGTCTCCCTTTCACTAGAGGTGACAGGATTGGTGGATTCAACAGATATTCTTTGATACTGTCGAAAGCTTTTTGGTAGTCTTCTGTCCATACGCAGCTTTGATTCTTTCTGAGTAGTTTGAAGATTGGCGCACATGTCGCGGTCATAAGGGATATGAATCTGGAGATGTAATTCAGACGTCCCAGAAATCCTCTGACCTATTTTTCAGTCTTTGGTGAAGATATTTCTTGAATGACCTTGACCTTGTCAGGACCAACCTCAATTCCTTTCCGGCTGACGATGAACCCTAAAAGATTCCCTGAGCGAACACCGAACGTGCATTTATTGGGATTCAAGCAGAGTTTGTACTTTCTCAGACGCTCGAATAACTTTGACAGGTGTGTCACACGCTCCTCTTCTGTTTTAGATTTGGCAATCATGTCATTGACATACACTTCAACTTCTTTGTGCATCATGTCGTGAAACAGAGTAGTCATGGCCCTTTAATAGGTTGCCCCGACATTCTTCAAACCGAACGGCATTACCTTGTAACAAAATGTGCCCCATGGGGTGATGAATGAAGTTTTCTCCATATCTTCCGGCGCCATTTTGACTTGATTATAGCTCGAGAATCCATCCATGAAGGAGAAGACTTTAAACTTTGGTGTACTGTCTACCAGCATGTCAATGTGTGGTAAGGGAAAGTCATCCTTTGGACTGGCTTTGTTCAGATCCCTGTAATCTATACACATTCTGACTTTTTCGTCCTTTTTCAGAACTGACACTATGTTAGCTAGCCATTGAGGATATTCTGAGGTGACAAGGAAACCTGCGTCAATTTGTTTCTACACTTCCTCCTTGATTTTGATAGCCATATCAGGGTGAGTCCGTCTCAGCCTTTGTTTTACCGACAGACATTCTGATTTCAATAGTAAATGATGTTCCACGATTCTGGTATCCAACCCTGGCATGTTCTGATAGGACCAAGCAAATACATTGGGAAACTCTTTGAGAAGTTTTATCAAGCTTTCTTTGACAATCGAACTGAGCAATGCTCCAATCTTAACTTCTTTCTTTTCTTCCTCTGATCCCAAATTGACCGTCTCCAACGGCTCTTTGTGAGGCTCAATAGATATTTCCTCTTGTCTAAGTAATCGGGAGATCTCTTCTGGAATTTCTTCATCCTCTTCTTCTTCAGCTTCAAATACCGGGAATTCAAAGTTGGGAGAAGGCATTGGATCGTATATTTCAACAGGGTTTAAAACAAGCAATCTGCATGTCGTGATGATTCATTTTTTAGAAGAGATAGAGAGAATGCAAGTGTGTACAGTGTATTTTCTGAAAAAGGCTTGTTTTTATTTATTTTTGGGTTGTTTAGGATTACCATTTTCTGAAAAAAGAAAAGTGAAAACAACAATAACTGCGGAAATTACATAATGACATTGTTTATTTATGATTTTGTCAATTCTTGAAACTACATCCCTATAAAACAAAACTCTGTCGCTTTGGGCTAAGCGAGGAGGGACATTTATAGAAAGTGAGCCTTATAAAAACACCTGTTTCACCTAGGCGAGGTGAAAGGTCAAAACAAAGACGACAACTACTTAGACTTATGTACGAATTTTGGGACATCGACAACAACCCATTGGCGACGAACTCCTCGGTGAGTCACCAAGTCTGTTACCTTCTTTCTTGGTTTGTCCTCAGAAATGACGCTGATTTCTGGCGGAGCAGGATCGTTGGAGTCTTCCTCCTAGGCAGAGTTGTCGTAAACAAACTCTTATGTTATATCATCCTTAATGTTTTCACTCTCAAGAGGATCTCCCCATCTAGTTGGCTAGATGTCCTCGTATCTGATGTGAGAGCTTTCAGGAGCGGTGTACTTGACCAAGAAGTCGTACTTGCCACTCGGCTGTCCTAAGGTGTCCTATACTTCTGTGGGAGTAGAGGAGTCTTCCTTTTCAATGACGTTGACCTTAGGAAAAGCATAGTTGATGAACTCTTGTCCTACAATCTTTGCTAATTCATCGTTGTGCTAGATATCTTCGGAATGTCCTGAGTAATGATCCCATGATTCGGTGGGGACGTGGGTATTCCTTTCAATATTACTCAGCTGATAAGCATCGTTTGGCTTACTCTTTTACCCCAAGTCTTCTGGGTACGACTCCCAGATAGGCAAGTCATCCAAGGAATCATAGTAGTCCTGATCGAAGTTTTTCATTGGATCGCCTTCTAATGAGTTTGGTGGAGCACGACATCCCTTAGGATCACAATCTCCATACATCATCTGAACGTCTGATCTTGGTATATACCTCGGACTCTGTTTGGAAAATAGAATGGCACGTGCATTTCTTTCTGAGACATATAACCGTTGTCGTTGAGATAAGACTTCCACTCCTCATCCGTATCAGAGGAGTCACTCTTATTGATGGTGTGTACTTCTTGAGACACTGGGTGGAGGAAACCTCCACTGTGGAAGAAGTCTTGAAGGGGACAAAAAATTTCGTCTTTAGTAGTTTGGGTACAGGCTGATGAGAAACCAAGACCTTTCTTTGTCTTGTTATTAGTAGGAGTTATGAGCTGTCCCCTGTTGAAATAGTTTTAGGGGGTGTTTTATCGTATCCACAGAGATTATGTATATTTCCACCGTTCGATAGTTAAAAGGGTTTCAAATTTTAATCGTAACAAAGGTTTTGGTAATTTTCAATCGGATCGTTTGCATTCGAATTTTAGAAAGCAACTGTAAAAAGATTGGTTTTAGGGTTTGTAAAAACATGTCAAGATTAGGTTTCGGTAATCCGTTTCATACGTATCAGCTCGATCAAGCGTGTGAACTCGTTAACAATACATATAACCATATATGCTCTCAACAAGTTTCTCTCGAACACTTGTTGTGGGATTTACCATTTTGATCCGTTGTTGATCTCTCACACAAACTATAAATATGATAACTTTTAAGTTCAATATTTATGAACATCAACATTCAAAACTATCTCTAGCCTTGTGAATATATATGGAATAGAACTTAGGTCAAATTTAAAACATTTCTCTCGAACATGAATTAAACAACATATAAACCATGTAAACAAAGTTTTTCTTCTATATATATCATCAACAAGGTTCACAAGCTTAAGATAAAAGTTAATACATACAAAATAATGGATCACCTACCACTAATCTTGACATAAGAGAGCTTAGCTACACATCTTCATGGTAGCTTGGATGATAAGTTTCAAGAGGAGATGAAAGAACATTCGAGTCGAATAATCGAGAATGGATGTGACTTCAGCTTCTCTATGTGAAAATTCACTCTTGGATGATCAAAGTTCAGAAAAATATGCTTTGGTGTGAAAATATCAAGTTATGATCCCAAGAAAAAGTAAAAATCTATTTACAATACATTTGGAATCTGCTACATTCGCACTGCGAATGAATCATTCGCCTAGCGAATGAAATAAAATGGCACCTTAAGTGCCTCTGAGAGTTAAACCGCCCTAGGCTGTCTTCGTGGGTTCGCACTGCGAACCAGTCATTCGCAAAGCGAACCATTTGCCAGCACATTCGCAAAGCAAATTTTGGGTCCTTAAATCGACAATGCAAAAGAACTTGATTCTTACAATAGATCTCAGACCATGTTTCAAGAGACAACTAAATCATCATGCTCATGTCACTCTAACATTCCTCTTCGAAAAAGAATTGAAGGAAATTAACGTGTTTGCAACCGCGGGGAAATTTCGCTCAAATGACAAATGAAGCAGATACTAAGCAATTCATACAATATCTAATCAATCATAAGAAATCATGGAAGCAACAGATCACTAAGGGCTTTCATCAGTTGTAACCTGGCCGGGGTTAAAAAACAAGGGACATATGTACACGACCATTGAAACAAGAAAGGGTAAAGACAATGAAGAGCATTTCTTTTTCAAAATTTTCTAACTTGTTCAATCTTTATATCTTTTTTTTTTCACAATGCATTCTCTTATTTTTCTTTTCTTTTCTTTTTGTTCTTCTCATTTTTTTTTCTACACATTTTTGTTTAATTTCTTTGTCTAAGAATGCATTGTATCACCAAATCCCTTTTCTCTTTTCAAAATAAACCATTCTCCCCAACTTCAACATTGCTATAATCTTAGCCTAAATGCTCTTCAAAATGGGTTAAAATCGGGTTCATGATTCAATAAAAAAATTTCAGCTTAAAAGAGGTTTCAAATACGCGCACACTCACAAGGTGAATTTAAGTGTTTTTGGAATGGTGGTTATACTCACAGTGCAAAAACATTGCCTTGATCATTTCTATGCTTCCACAAATTCAAAACTACAAGCAAGATAAAGCATGAATTATAAGTATCAAACACCATTCATCATCAGTCCAAAGCATTTAGTATACATGAAGGTTTCTCACTTTTGTGATTTTTGGACCTAAATGACACAAGCAATCAAATGGAGTTGTAACAGGAAACACAATTTTCATTTGTACAAAGACAACAAAGTTCCAATTCATTCTAAATTCAAGAACTAGGTAACTATGTACCTTGCCACACATCATGCTTAAAGTACTATCATCGCCATCCAACTTGGAAGAATATTCTTTGATGATCACTCAACACCAACCTAAATTTCTTCCACAGAACATCCAAAAGTTGGAAATGTTAAATTTCCACAAGCATACCAACATAAAGCAATAAAAAGCATATCAACAACTTAAGAGTTGAACATTCATAAACTGAAGAATTCAACTCTTAATAACACTTAACACATAAGCATACCAACATATTTAAGTGTTGAGCATTCGTAAACTGAAGAACTCAACACTTAATAACTATATTTAAAACTGAAATATTAGTAAAATTAAAAACAGAATTTTTTTTAGTGGAAAACAACATGCATTACTAATAATAATAGTAATAATGTACTGGTGTGAAAACACCTACACAGTCAAAAGTACCTTAGCGGTACAAGTACATCAATAACAAAATAATCCACAAAGTGGATAAAGTACATCAATAAAAACTGAATCCAAGAAAAACTTCACTTTGATGCTCAAAGGAAGTACAAAATCATCATCACAAAAAAAAATCAGTCCTCCTCGGACTCTGTAGCATACACCTCGGTCTCCTCTCCTTCCTTAGAGCCAGATACCTCCACATCTTCACCATCTCCCTCGTCATCATCATCATCATCAGTAGGACCAGCCACATCCTCTCCCCCTCCGAATACTAGTCTGGCCTCAGGCCAACCAGCGTGTGCAAGGAACTGCTCCCTCGACATCATAGAATGCTCAACGGCGGGATCACGAATCTGAAGCTGGAGTACCTGCATAGAATCATGTAAGTCTAACATGGCGTGCTGAGAAGCCGCCATCCAGTCCCAGTTGTACTTCCAGATCTCTTGCTGATAAGGATAATAAATTTGTGACACAGAAGCATCTCCACCACTTGTGCCAGCTATTGCGGCAAAATCGTGAATATAAGCTATTGATTAACTTAACTCGAAAAGCAAGAGTCGCCACCACACTTTTATTTTATCCAAAAGGAAAGGAAAAATAGCGAACAAAACCTACATAAGCTCTATAACAAGAACAAGTGCACATAGACTGGGTAAGGGGGTTGGTTACGCAATGGGAAGGTGTTAGCACCCAAAACGTCTATAGTACTCTATAGGAACCCTTTGAAATATCTACCGCTTTTGGTTTGAAAATGTTTGTTTGAAAAGTGATTGAGGAGATGAGAAGAGAAATTGCTTTTAAGATTTTTGTGTTTGGAGAGACTTGTCGTCTCATGCCTACGTACCCACGATGTGCAATGTAGGATCAAAACCTTGTAGTTCGTGGCACAAAGAATGAAAATTTGTTTGTTTTGGTTGATTTTAAATGTAAAGACAAGTCGTCATTTCCAAGCGAATAATTCCGCTTAAAGAAATGAATCATGTCTAAACTTATGAAAAAGTTAAAGGAAAAAGTGCACGAGGGCACAAAAGAGAGTTTGATGAGTTTGGAGTTTTTTAAAGTCTTTTGAAAAAGGTGTCAATATGCTTATGTAGTTTAGCATTTGTTAAGAAATGAAAAGAAAAGAGTAAAAATCACTTGACGAAGTCAAGATTTGATTATGAAAGAGGTGATAGTTTGAAATCAAGAAAGTTTTGAAAAAGGGAGAAAGTTTTGAAAATTGAAGAATGGGTGGAGAAGAAGTGACTATCCTAAAGCATAAAGTAAAAGCTGAGGATAAGAAAGATCTAACCACAAATGTAGTTGTTTTCACCATAAACCATGCAAAAGCACAAGTCTTCGAAGTCTTCGAACCATAATTCCAAAGCAAAGGGAAAATGTCCTAGTTCTAAGTCTAAGGTTCCAAGAATAGCATTGGATGTCCTAGTTCTAAATCCAAGGATTCAAGAATAGCATTAAAGTCCAAGGTCTAGGTTCAAAACTCCATGTCCATTGCAAAGGATAGTAACCATAGTCCAAGATTAGAAGCACAAGTTTTTTAGAGGTTTTAGCCTTTATTAATGTTTTTGGTCCAAGTGGACAAAGAGAAAAAGGCATGAGCATAAACATGTGTCCAACGGACAAAGGAAAAATTGCGGAAGCATAAACATATGTCCAACGGACAAAGGAAAAATATGCGGAAGCATAAACACGTGTCCAACGGACAAAGGAAAAATACGCGGAAGCATAAACATGTGTCCAACGGACAAAGGAAAAATTGCATAAAAGTAAAAGAGAGATAGGGAGCGAGAAGGAATTGTAAAGAAGTTAGAAGTTAGTAATTAGTAATTAGTTGTTAGAGTAAGTGATCAATAATGATTGAATAGTGTACTTAGGTCAATGTTAATGAAGACTTGTTAGAAGATTGCTAGAATCAAATCCTCTACAACAACAAGCTTCATAGATTTTGAACCTAATACAAAAGATCAATCAACATTGAGTTATTTTCCGATACGGGACATAATGTTGCGCTATGTTAAGCAATCGCCGAGTAATTTACGGAGTAATTACCCTACAATGAGGCCGGTCAATAGCTCTTTGTGCTAATGCATGCTAGATGAACGATATGTAGATCGTCACCCGAAAGCAATACCGCACGAAAAGAAAAGAAGGTAGAGATCTAGTCTTGATCAAAATTCAACAACGGAATTCTATGATCTATAAGACTTTCATCGATCAAAAGAAAAGAGAAATAGATGAAGAGAAAGCCAAATTAAACCACACAATTATGTGATCTAAGGCTAAGAACAAAAGGAAAGGGAAGAAAATGGAAAAGGAACCAAAACAATAAAAAAATTAGGTGAAAAACACCATTCTGCCTCTGTGCAATCGATTGCACAGCAGAAAATCAACAATTCTTAGGCAAAAAATGCACTGTGCAGTCTATTGCACAGAAATACAAATCGATTGCACACCGACAGGCAGCACTAAATTTTTTGAAAAATTCAGCATCCATGATCCAATCATTTCTTCAAACACCTCATGGTCATGGATGAAAATTAGCACGAAAATACAAGTAAAACAACAACAAATAACACCAATGGATCATAAATTGCAAGATCCAAAGATCAAGCAACAAGAATTATTAAAGGATCACATTATGGAAGATGAATCAAGAACAACAATGGTGGAAAATGAGATTACCACTCCAAATCTAAAAATTGCTTTAAATTACTCCAAGATCCAAACTCCAAAGCCTAGATCTACAAGAATTGATGAAGAAAACAAGTTTGGATGAAGGTTTAGCTCAAAGTTGAACAAGATTCAATGTGAATTCTTGTTAACTTTCAAGAGAAGAAAAGTGAGCTTTGAGTGAATTTTGATGGTTGGGAAGAGAATTTGCAAGAGGTTTGTTGGCTCTCAAAAGCTTCAAGGGAAATTTTAGCAAGGTGAATTTGGCTATCAAAAGCTTGAAGAATGAATGAAATGAGGGTTCTATTTATAGAGTTTAGGCTTGGAAAATTTGGTGGATTGAAATTTGGTTTGGAAATGGAAATTAGGCTTGGAATTTGAATTTGGAGGGAAAATCAAGATCAAGTGGTGATTAGTGAAGGTGTATGGTGGGAATTAATTGTGATTATGGAGGATAATTATTTTTGGGTGATCTAGAATATTTTCAGTGGCCATTTTTCAAGATCAAGTGGCCATTTTTCAAGTTTTTCAACTGTGCAATCGATTGCACTATTGGTCCAATCGATTGCACTATTGGTCCAATCGATTGCACCAATCATTTTTTTCCTAGATTTTGAAGTTTTCAGCAGTGCAATCAATTCGCGCTTTGGCTCGATTTTTTTTTATTTGTCAAAGAAGCCATGGAAATAAACATATGAACATTGGAGTCTCTTGAATAATAGTCAATTAAATCTTGGAAACTCTTGATCAGATAATTTTGAATTATTCGCATATCAACTTTGACATTGTTCAGATGAAATTCATTCGAGCTGAGGGACTGTTATTTTGGCATTTTTGACCTGTTCTTCCCCTGAAAATGTCAATAAAGAGAAAATAAAATATTTTTTGGGTTTTGATTAAGGTTAGTAAAATATAAGCAAGTAAAGCAATAAAGTGAAAAAGAAACACACAGATGCTCGGTAAACCCTGCATGGCATAAACCCAAAGAAGAAAGGGACAAGGGAACCAATGTGTGATCTTGTTTGTGGTATAAGATGCAAAATGAGATACGAATGATATGTGGAATCTTAGGGGTCAAAAATTAGGGTCTTACACTGGCCTCAGCACCAGCACCAGATGACTCACTCCTAGTCCCCTTTGGCTTGCAGAACTTGTCGACACATCGATCATCAATAGCCGACAGGATCGTGACCTGGCGGCGTGCAGGAATATCAACCCCAGCTTCCGCACACAATGACATGATAAGACAAGGGAATGCGAGAGGGGCATTTTTACGAGAAGCGTTACCCCCAAGACCACTCTCCACAATTGCCCTTATCTCATCGGCAATTATACGCGCCACATCAATCTGCACGTTCGTTAAGATGCTATGGACTAGGTGAGCTAATGGAATAGTGATGGTTGAGGAATACGATTTTGGTTTAATATTGGTTACAACTAAAAGCAATATGAGTTGGGCCAAAGGTTGCATGTCCTCCCACCGGTACCTAATAGCAACCCCAGATGGGTTGAGTTCAAAATTCTTTCCCGGACGCAAAAGATCTCTGGTCATTTGAGGGATATCTTTGTGAAGGTGAATGTTAGTTCCTGTATTGGCCGGAATTTTGGTAAAACAATGGTGTTGTTAATGATGTCATATGTCTGATGTCTCAACATGAGTTCTTAACATTGAGTTGATGTTAAGTTCAGAAGGGTTGCAGTTTTGTATGCTGATGTTAAACATGATGTCTTGACATCAGTTGACAGAACATCAGAACATCAGTCTGATGTGTTTTGTTAGGGTTGCATTTGTTTAAGTGTGTTTTGAGAAGATCTGGTGGAGAGATTGCAGGCGAATATCATTGGACAAATATATTCTGTTGCAATCTTATATTGAGCAGATATTGTTACTATTTTCATGCAAAAAGATATGGAGAATAATTAGATTTAATTGAAGATTTAATTGAAGATTTGATTGAAGGTCTATTTAGTAGCAGAATCTTTTGCAGATTTGTAGCAGCTGATTTGTTGTGATTTGAAGGCCCAAATCCAGTTGGGAAATAGGTTATAAATAGAAGCATTGTAACCTAGTTTTAGCAAGCCAACCATCATGTAAATTATAAGGGCTGTGTTGGTTGATGAACCACCCGGTTTTGTGGGATGGTCATCATGTTTATCTCTAAGCCTGTAGGTAAGAGATGTATTGTTCTTAGAGGAAGCTGTTAAGCAACTCTAAGCATTGTTCTTAGTCATGAGGGTCATGTCTAGGTATTGTTATAGGAGTGTGTCTACTATTTGTATGTGTTTGGAGAGTTGTTGGAAATTAAGCTGTTGATGCAGTGACTGAGATGTTGACTGCTAGACATCATTGTGATGATTGGAAGTGAGATGGAGTCTCTTACCTAGGGAGAACTTAGGTAGAAGGGTCATTGGGTAGGGATTAAGTGAGTAGATTGTCAACTGGTATTGTTGAGTCTGTTATTTAATACTGCTAATAGTGGACTTCCTTCCTGGCTTGGTATGCCCCCAGATATAGGTTGTTAGACCGAACTGGCTGAACAAATTCTGTGTGCACTTTTCTTTTCAGCAACGTATTTAACTGTCTTTAATTGCCTTGCTGTTTATGTCAGACCAGATGTCTCGACATCATGTAGGACATCTGGGATCTGTTATACCAGAATTTCAATTGGTATAAGAGCAGGCATCCTGTTCGTTTTTCTGGGTGAGATCCTAGGGAAGATACTTTCTGGTTCATGTGCAAGGAAGATAGCTGTGCTGAAAAGTTGTTTGAACTTGGTCAGTTCATATGTTGCTTGAATGGTCCCTTGAAGTGGAGAATGGACTGTTCATGACAGGGTGTGTATTGGACTTGTTTGTTACCAGGCTTGTAGCTTTGGTGGTGAGCTGCTGTGTGGTTTGATTTATTTTCAAACCTATGTTGACTTATTGCACATGGAGTGTTGTGTTTGAGCAAAGGTTATTAAGTAGTGCCTGAAGGGTGTTGAGGAGTTGTTGTGTGTTCCGCTGCATGGTATCTGATGTAACCCTGGTTGTTTCTTGTGTCTCTGGTGGTGAGACTTTAGGAAGGTATTTTCTTGGAAAGACTTTAGAGTTTGGTCTCCTCAGCAGAAGAAGAATATATTTCAAATTAGGTATTGAAGACCAATATGTCCAGAATATTGATGATGAAAGAAGAGGGTGGAGCCAAAGCAAAAGAGTATCACTGTCAAATCTTTCATGCGGGAGTGAAGATCTTGATAAGTTATCTCTTAAGCGTATTTATGGTGACCTAATTAGGAGATCTTCCTGGTTATAGTGTCCAATGTAGTTCTGGTATATCTGAAGATGAATTCTCTTGTGAAGATACATGTTTCTGATTTTCAAAATCATGAACTGGAGGAAGTTTCATCAAGAAAGAAGCTGAGCTTGATATGTCAATCCTAATGTCTCGACATCGCGCTACACATCAGCAGTTTGTGGTAAATGCTGAGTCAAAGTCCTATTAGATTGTAGCTATTTTGAAGGATCACTGAAGCTGTGAAGTTGAACAATTTTTGAGATGCTGTTCATAATGTCATAGCATCTCAGCTATTCTGGTTGAAGAAAATGTAGTAATCTTGATAGCAGAAGAGAAGGAGATGATCCTTGTTTAAGCTAAAATGTCTGAGGACAATTTTATAGGGAAAATGCATCCAAGAGTCTGTGTGCAGTAGCAGTGTAAATCAGCCCGTGGTCAATTGGTGCATGCATGAGCTCTTTCAATTTTATGGCTTGAAGGATTGAAAGTAGCAGATTGTCTATGGTATGTTATCACTCTTAAGTTAGATGAGAGGTCTGAACCTTGTGCTTATAAGAAGAAGCTTCTGGAAGAGTGTGTTATGCAAGTTACTGCAGTTTTGTTGGTCTGATCTTGGAAGTTGATCAGATATTGATATGTTCTCGTGTGTTCGCTGCAAGAGATATGTGTGGATTACTATGATTGTAGTCTCCAAATCCTAGTAGATGTTTAATGTGATTTAGAATGATGTCGAAACTGATGTTGAAACATCACTTCAGTTCTTTGGTCAGGGTGGAGTGAAAGATCAAGACACTAACCTAACCTGGAAGGCTTTTGTGGTATGAATGGTTGTCATAATGGTTGTCATGAAGAAGATTCAGAAGATGCTAGAATTTGAAGAAGGGTTAAACCACAGGGATTTAAGATCAATTGCTATTTGTGATATTCACAAGTATTTAATTGATTATCCTTGAAAGACAAGATTAAGGATGTTCTGTCAATTGTTTTAACATCTTTTCATTAGAGGTTTGGAGAATCATGGGAGGGGTTCTACATTCACTCACAAGTTGCCTAGGTGTTGACTTGGGATTATTGCTTAGCATCTGTTCCTAGAAAGTATTGTGAATGACTTGTTCAGATGGTGGTGCTGTTGAAGATGAAGACGGAAGACTATGAAGACATCATAATCTTGTTGGTTACAGCTTAGATCAGTTTATTTATGATCTAAGTGGTTTGGAGCATGGTCTTTGTTCTGGTTGTGAAGGTCGAGGATAAGTGGAAGTTATCTCTGGCTTTCTACTGACGGCTCTACTAAGGGAAGTGACTTTCTTTAGTATTGTTATGTGTAACACCCCAAAATTTGCCCTCTTATTTTAGCGCTAACTGGCTTATGTTTCTTTTCATTTGCATTAGCATTGCTGCATTTGCATGTTTCTTTGAGCATGGGATCAGGGCATCTTCTTCAGCAGTACAAGATGTTCTCAGCACCGGTTTGATCTTTATCGACAGTTAAGGCCAAGCATTTAATTCTTGAAGTCTTTTTGAGCATTTATTTTGCTCATTAAGTGATTTGAAGATCAATAGTTCCGACAGTCAAATTTTGGTCAGCAATTCAGCACCGAACAACCGTCTCAACAATTTAATCGGGGCTCGGAAAATATTTCACGGCATGTTTCAAGTGCACTCAAGTAGTGAGGTCCAAAGATAAGTTTCATATGCATATTGTGGGTCAGAAAAGGTGGAATCAAGTCCGTCTCCATTTTCCCTCCTTTTGGCGCCAAGCAGAAAATTCAAATTTTCCTCATGGTAACCAGTTACTCACCGTTTGTTAATCGGTTACCCAGTGTAATTTTTGCCCAGAATCTGCATTTTTCAGCACTGCAGAATTTTCAAATCATTCTAGTGGTCATGTACATTGCTTGTGCCTACGTGGGAAGGATCTAGAACAGTTTCTTTTCATCATTTTCCACCCAAATTTTCCATTTCCACTCATCAATTTCCACCCCAATTCCACACTTCACTTCCTAACCCAGTTTTACCCCATTTTCCACTCACTCCAAACCCAAGCTAAATTCCTAAGCTAGAGGATATTTAAGCTCACTCATTCCAAACCAAGGGGGACCTAGATCATTTTCACTCTCCAATTTTTAGAATTCTTTCAATTCTCTCAACTTTTCTCTCATTTTCCAAAACCCTCACTCAAAGTTTCATCATCAAAGTTCATCAAATTTCACCTTGGAATTTGTTGATATTGAAACTAAACCACCATCCATTCACCAATTCTTGAAAGAATCTTGGATTTGCTACTGTTTTGGAGTGTAGAATCACTTTTGGAGCAGCTTTTCATTATTTGAGTTGTTCTAGCTTGGATTTTGGTTGTTCTTGCTTGGATCTTGCAGTTCATCACATAGATCTTTGGATTTCTTGCTTGGATCATCAATTTTCATTCTCAACATTCACCAAGGCAAACCTCAGCATTGTAGGTTGGTTTTCCCTAGATCTATAATTGATTTTGATTGATCATAGCTTTTGTAATGTAGATCCATTGATTTCATGTGTTGTTGATGCTTTTGCTTGATGTTGATCATGAATGTTGATGATAATAAATTTGCATGATGTTTGATTGTTGTTCATGAGCTTAATTTCGTGCATGAGTGATTGTATGATCATTTGGAAATAATTGGATAAGTGGTTTGATGCTTAAAAGTGCTTTTGAAACAGATTTTTTTTACAACTGTCCCAGAGTAACCGGTTGCTCACCGTTTGTTAACCGGTTACTCTGTGTATTTTTTGCGTAAATGGTCTGATTTTCAACTAAGTAACCGGTTACTCACCATTTGTTAACCGGTTACTCTGGGACAAAATGTGTATTTTAGTGCATTTTCTTGGTTGTTTGAGATCTGATGCATGCCTAAACTTCATGGACTAATATGTTGATGATTTGGGGATTATTCTTGAGCTGTTGCACCTCACACTATTGCATGAACACATTTCTCCGACACGTGATGCTTGGATTTCATCGTTTATGTGTATGTTTGCGTTGTTGAACACTTGATGCTATAAACACATACGCACACTCACTTGTTGATCATGTTCATTCTGCATTGCTGCTGGTTTGATGATGATTGTGCATACTTACTTGTATCCAATTTCATGATGTGCATACTTGATTCATTTGATCATATGCTATATGTTGCACACTTCCATGATGCTTGCAAGGTTATTCAACATGGTGTGTGGTTTGTTTATGATCATGATTAATTGAACGATGTATGTTGTTTGATGCACGTTTGCTCTGCCTTGATTGAATCGTATTCAAATGTGGTGCATGCTGTCCTGATTTCACATCTGAGTTTTGCATAAAGTACTGTCATATGTGCTGTCTATGTGTACATGTATGCTGTTTGACCTTTTTACACCTGTTTTCATGCCGGGTTTCATGCTGTTGAATGTTGTTTGGTGTATGTGCATGATTTCATTGCTGTTCTGAAGCAAGTGTGCTGTTGTAGGTGTTGTTCCTTCTCTTTTTTACTCCGTTCACTCCCTCGAGTCTCAAGACTTGTTCAAGTCTTGGACTCCTTTCCCCTTAGAGCTACCTAGTCCAACTTAATTTCTGATTAAGATTGGAGTAGGATTAGCATTAGGTTTTAGGTAATCGTCTCTCCTAAACCTCACTAACCATAGGTCACCCATGCATGATAACATTAGGACTCTTAGTTTCCCTTTAGAGTTTCCTTTGGGTCTTCTCTCTTCTTATCTCAAAACTTCTTGAAAACACTTAATAAAGATAAAGTGTATTACGCACGAGCCTTAAGCGTGGGGAATGAGAAATGAGGGGCTTCCTCTCATCTTTCTAAAGTGCTTAGCGGGCGTCTTGTCTTGGGACGATTCGTTAAGTATTCGTCCCTGTGCCCTAGACTTTGGTGCAATGCAAGTTATGAACTAACTTAAAAAACACTTCTGTCTAAAAAAACACAAAACAAATTCAAATCTTTTTGTCCTTCGGGATTGTTGGGTTTCAAATTTCATTTTCAGAAAAGAGCTCGTCGCTCACGTAAAAAACACTTACCCATTCGTGGTCGTACCCACGAACTACATTAGCTCTGATTCCTCTCTCTCGTCCGATTGAGGATATGTAGGCACAAGACAGTGATTGTCTTGGCGAGCAACCTTCCCCCCACAGTTCCCGTCCGAACTACTTTGACTCTGACTTTCCCATTGCACTGAGGGAGTACGTAGGCCTAGGGCATCGAATATGTCCTACCGAGTCCGTCTTAGTCACCCCCATCCCCGTTTTCTTTTGTTCAGCCATAGATAGTAGGACAGCTCACCCTCCGTTTAGACAACAAGCATGGATCCCATTGAGTACGATGGATGCGTACGGTGCTAACACCTTCCCCTCGCATAACCGACTCCCGAACCTGGACTATGGTTGCGATGACTATGTCTTTTCCCCCTTTCTCTTCAGGTTTATGCAGTGTTTCCTTTCCCTCTCTTGGGATAAATACACATTGCTGGCGACTCTGTGTTTTCTGCGCCACTCTCGCGTTTATACCGTTGGATGCGAATCTTTCGGGAGCGACAGCTGGCGACTCTGTTGGGGAATCTGGTTGACCTCTTGCTGGTCCATCCCCTTTAGCGAGTCGATCCTAGCGCTTGTTTGTTTTTCATTGGGTGTTTATTTGTTGTGCTTTATTATGTTGTATATTATTGTTTTACAACTTTTATTGCATTGCATTTTATTACTGTCATACTGGATATTGTTGTGTTGTGCTGGCTGGTTTCTATTTGGCAGGTTGGGTTGTTCTGAGAGATAAGCCCAATACCCAGGCTTGAGTACACCCTAGGACTAGAGTAGAGAGTAGTGGGACCTACGTGCCATCTTGGTGCATTGGTGTGTTCATGAAATTCACAACCAGACGAGGCTATCTTGGGACGCATTATGACGTGCGTATCTTGCGCATTTCAGGGTGTTGATCTAGAGAGCTGTCGTCTCTGGTGACCGTTTCTCCGATACCTCAGTTGCGCCTCTCCTCCCGACCTGTGATAATGGCAGACCAGAAATGGCAAACCCATTACACTTGTCGATCCGAGGACCCAATGCCGAGGGACTTGCACAGGATGACCTTATTTTTGAGGGGAATCAGTTGAGGCCTCCTCGATTGATGATGATGCCAAACTAGAAATGGTGAACGTATCATCATTTCTCGACCTGAGAGTCCGTGATATTGAGGATCCTTGGTTTTTTAGAACCCACACGTGAGATGGGATGGGTGTTTGCAGGTCTGGAGGTAACCGAAACCTTCAACCTACCCGGTTTTCTGGATTTCTCATCAGTGTTTGATTATCTGGGTTTCTGGTTATCTCAGTGGCTCGGTATTCTAGAATTCTGGTTTTCTGGGTTATGGTTCTTGTTCAGTTAACAGCACAGCACATCCAGCAGTGATGCCTTGATCCCATGTTTGCATGTGCATATCATTTTTCTTGCATTCTAACATGTTTGACATTTTTCAGGGCTTGCATCTTACTCTTCATTCCAGTTTTCTGAGGTTGCCTTAACATGGATGTCCAGAGAAAGAAGACTGTTGCTTATTCGTTCCCAGACCCGACCTTGACGTTGATTCACAAGATGATTAGTATGGCTGGTCCTAGAGTTCGTACAGAGTTCGGTGGAGAGTATGGGAGACTTCTGAAGTTTGTCTATAGTATCTCCAAGTATGAGAAAGATGCCATTCATACACTTCTTCAGTTCTATGTTTCGTCTTTGCGTTGCTTCACTTTCCCAGACTACATCTTGGCTCCAACGTTGGAGGAGTTCTAATTTATTTTAGGAATCCCCATCAGGCATGACATAGTATTCTTTTCTGAAGAACGTCCCGGGATAAAAGAAATGGCCATTGCTCTTCATATTGGTGAATCCGCTCTGAGCAATAATATTGTGGAGAAACAAGGAGCTAAGGGTTTCTTATTGAAGTTCTTGTTTGATCAAGCTTGCATACGTGTTAAAGAGAAGAATTGGACTGCTTTCCAAGTTATTCTGGCTATGTGCATCTATGGGATTGTTGGTTGGGGTCTTTGTTTATGCTTATTCAGACTTGTGTTGTAACAGATGTTTATTCTCTTTATATGATCAGGAATTCAGTTCTCTTCTATTGTTAAAAATGGAATCAAGGGATATATCGCCTTGATAATGTTCATACATGTTTGCATTGGCATTTGCATAATCATCTCATTTTTGCATAGCAGGTTATCTCAGATTCTCTGGTTTTCTTATGCTCTCTCTTTTTGACAGTCAAGATTGATCAACCAACTCATCGGTATTCTACCAGGCTTAATCAAAGCAGAGTAATGGACAAAGTTCAGGCAGACATGGCAGCTATCCAAGCTCGCATCGATTAATTCATGGAGATGATGCAGGGTGTGGTGCAGAGTCAGAATGAATTCAGAACTCTAGTTCAGCCTTTGGTGTCGCAGGTTGATGAAAATGGTATCTTACACGATGGTCTTCTTAATCGTGTTGTTCCTCCGGGCGGAGGTGGTGCTGGTATCAACATTCCTATCCCTGGTGCTGGTGGACAGGGTGGGATTCCTTCAGTGGTTGGAGAAGGAAGCACTGTTCGAGCTATCCAGGGCCATCGTTTTGATGATCAACAGGATGATGTTTTTTCAGTCAGAAGCTTGGACGCTGGTCTTCTTGTGGTCAGTGATGAGAGGATCCGTTTAATTGAGGCGCAATTGAAAGGGGTTGTGAAACAGGATGATCTGGGAATAGATTTGGACAACCTAGGGTTGGTCCCTGATATTGTCATTCCGTACAAGATTCAGATTCCTACACTGGAGAAGTATAATGGTTCTACTTGCCCGAGAACTCATGTAAAGGCGTATACCAGGAAGATGGCTACCCATGCCAAGGATGAGAAGCTAATGATGCACTTTTTCCAAGACAGCCTGTCCGGCGCGTCTTTGGAATGGTATATGGCACTGGAAAGTAGAGATGTTCGTACTTGGAGAGAGTTAGCTGCAA
This sequence comes from Lathyrus tuberosus, assembly GCA_022829125.1. Taxonomy (NCBI): domain Eukaryota; kingdom Viridiplantae; phylum Streptophyta; class Magnoliopsida; order Fabales; family Fabaceae; genus Lathyrus; species Lathyrus tuberosus. The sequence goes on along the minus strand of JALAZF010000024.1, from coordinate 12,568,152 downwards.
TTTTTATCAAGCATTACCAATACAACACAGACATGGCTCCCAACAGAACTCAGCTGTTGAGCATGTCCCAGAAAAATGATGAAAGTTTCAAAGAATACGCGCAAAGGTGGCGTGAATTGGCGGCTAGGGTATATCCACCAATGCTGGAGAACGAGATGTTGGATATGTTCATGGACACACTGCCTAAGCACTATTATGAAAAGATATTGCCTTGTTCTCTAGGCAAGTTTGCAGATGTGATTGCGATCGGACAGAAGGTAGAGGTTGGAATTAAGGCTGGAAAAGTTTCTAGTGGTGACGGATTGTCTTCCGAGCATGGAAAGAAGCCATTTGATGGTTATAAGAAGAAAGGAGAGGCCAATGCTATATCATCCCATAGGGGAAAAGGGAAACAGCGCCAAAACAATAATTGACAAGTAGCGTCGGTAACTATCCCAGCAACATTACCTCCGCCACAGCAACAAAGGAATAATGCTAATCAGAACAGGCAGCAGGGTCAGTATCAGAAAAGACAAAGAAATGCAGAGAGGCATTTTGAGCAACCACCGATGTCATATGCACAGTTGTTGCAACATTTGCTGCAGTTGCGTCTAGTTGAGCTCCGTACCCTGGCTCCACCAACAGGGGAACTGCCACGAGGCTACGATGCTAACGCACACTACGATTTTCACTCTGGTGCTCTAGGGCACACTGTGGAGAAGTGTAGGGCGTTTCATCACAAGGTGCAAGACCTTGTGGACTCCAAGGCTATCAATTTCTCGAATGTTGGGCCCAATGTTATTCAAAACCCGATGCCCGATCACAATGGGTCGAGGGTGAATGCGGTAATCAAGTAATGTGAAGCTTTGAATTTGATTATGGATTTTGAGGCGCTGAAGACTCCGCTGGCTGTGGTTAAAAATAGGTTATTGAAGGGTGACGTCTATCCGGGTTGTGATGAGAACTGTTCAGATTGTTTGACGAAGGATAATGGTTGTGATTCGTTGAAGAGGGGTATCCAGAATTTGATTGATGAGGGCTGTTTACAGTTTGATCGGTGTAATCAACAAGAAGAGGTTGTTGGAGAGAAGGTTGCTACTATCACTATTCCTTTCAAGACGGTTACTATTTCAAGTCCGGGAAGGCCACCTCCAGTTATTATCACAAGGGCTGGACCCATTCCGTATGAAAGTTCTAAGGCTATTCCCTGGAATTATGGCGCCAAGGTGTTTGTCAATGGGCAAAAGCAGGAATTAATGGCTACTTCACCGGTGAGTACTAGGTCAGAAGCTAAGGTTGAGACTGATGCTATAACGAGAAGTGGTAGAGTGCTTACTCCTGATAATGATCAACCTAGTACTTCTAGTCAAGATAAGGGAAAACAGGTAATGGATGGTTCTGTTCAGACTTCGGTGATTGTGGATTCTACAGTAAAGCCGGTTGATGATGCTTTTTCTGAAAATGTAGAGGAGTTTATGAGGCTCATCAGGAAAAGTGATTACAAAATTGTGGACCAGTTACATCAAACCCCGTCAAAGATTTCCATTCTGTCATTGTTGTTGTTATGCTCTGAAGCTCATAGGAATGCTCTTCTGAAAGTTTTGAATGCGGCCTATGTTCCTCAAGAGATTTCTGTTAACCAGCTGGAAGGGGTTGTAGCGCACGTGAATGCGGGTAATGGCTTGGGTTTCATAGATCTTGATTTGACTCCTGCTGGGAGAAATCATAATAATGCCCTGCATATTTCGATTGAGTGCCGTGGTTCATTGATGTCACATGTGTTGGTTGATACTGGATCATCGTTGAATGTATTGCCAAAGAAAGCATTAATGAAGTTAGATACCCGAGGACTTATTTGTACACCAAGCGACTTGGTGATGCGAGCTTTTGATGGCTCGAAGAGATCTGTCTTTGGTGAGATTGTGCTTCCGATCAAGGTTGGACCGAAAATCTTTGATGCAACATTTTATATAATGGATATTCAGCCAGCGTACAGCTGTCTGTTGGGTCGTCCTTGGATTCATGGTGCAGGCACTGTAACCTCCACTTTGCATCAAAAGCTGAAATACATGGTAGATGGTCACGTGGTGACAGTGTGCGGAGAAGAGGATATAATGATTAGTCAGCTGTCAACCTTCAAATACGTGGAAGTGGATGGTGAAATCCATGAGACGTTGTGTCAGGGGTTTGAAAAGGTGAAGGTTTCTGAAGAGGTTGTCCAGTCTGAGACTACAGAGCAGCCTGCAGGGGCAAATCAGCCTGAGGTTTCTATGTCTTCGTTTAAAGATGCCAAAGCTGTGATTGAGTCTGGTAGCTCACAGAGGTGGGGCCAAATGGTTGAAGTTCAGGAGAAGAGGGATACTTATGGATTGGGATACAAGCCATCTAGGAGAGACAGGGATCCTCACAAATTCTATGGCCCAGTCCGTTTCACCAGCGCCGGTGTTTTCTTCGACATGGTTCATGCCATTGAGGAAGAAGGGGACAGTGATTGTGACATGGATAGCTGGATCCGCCCTTGCATCCCAGGAGAAAGCCTGTGCAACTGGTCTTCTGAAAAAGTCATTCAAGTGACTAGCTTCGAGTAATTGCTTTGTTTTCCTATTATGTTAATCCTGCGTTCTGCCCAAGACGTAGTGATTTTGTTTGTAGGGCTTTAACTGTTGCATGTTTTGCTTTATCATCAATAAAGGACTTTTCACACTCAAATAGTTTGATCTCTGTTTTTCTATTTTTATTTTTATGCATTAAAAACCCACATCAAAATGGCAATGTGTTTCTTTTGTTGCATACATAATAAGACATACCTCATCAATCATGCAGGTCTTTTTGTTCAGATGACACCGATCATGACTCAGCTATAGCTCGGTATGACTTTGACAATCCAATCTATCAGGCTGAAGAAGAGACTGACGAAGATTGTGAACTGCCCGAAGAGTTGGCCAGATTGTTGAAGCAAGAGGAGAGGGTCATCTTACCTCATCAGGAGGAAATTGAGATTGTGAATCTGGGAATCGAGGATGCCAGAAAGGAAGTAAGGATAGGGGCTGCATTGGAAGACAGTGTCAAGGGAAGATTGATTGAAATGCTCCGTGAGTATGTGGACATCTTCGCCTGGTCGTACCAAGACATGCCTGGGCTCAATACTGTTATTGTTGTACACCGGCTACCACTCAAAGAAGGTTGTGCTCCGGTCAAACAAAAGTTGAGAAGAACTAAACCAGAGATGTCTATCAAAATCAAGGAAGAGGTTCAGAAACAGCTAGATGCCGGTTTTCTTGCCGTAACAAATTATCCTCCATGGGTTGCTAACATCGTGCCTGTGCCTAAGAAGGATGGAAAGGTCAGGATGTGTGTTGATTATAGGGATTTGAACAGAGCAAGCCCAAAGGACGATTTCCCGCTCCCTCACATCGACGTGTTAGTTGACAATACTGCTCAGTATTCGGTGTTTTCCTTCATGGATGGCTTCTCTGGGTATAACCAAATCAAGATGGCCCCAGAGGACATGGAGAAAACAACATTCATAACACTGTGGGGAACTTTTTGCTACAAAGTGATGCCCTTTGGATTGAAAAATGCAGGGGCAACCTATCAGCAGGCGATGGTGACTCTCTTTCATGATATGATTCACAAAGAGATTGAGGTCTATGTTGATGACATGATTGCGAAGTCACAGACGGAGGAAGAACATCTAGTGAATCTTTAGAAGCTATTTGAAAGATTGAGAAAATTCAGACTGAGGTTGAATCCAAACAAATGCACCTTCGGGGTGAGATCAGGAAAATTGCTGGGGTTTATTGTTAGTGAAAAAGGTATCGAGGTTGATCCTGCAAAGGTAAAAGCCATACAAGAAATGCCTGTGCCGAAAACAAGAAAAGAGGTTCGTGGTTTCTTGGGGAGATTAAACTACATTGCTAGGTTCATCTCGCATCTCATAGCCACGTGTGAACCAATCTTCAAGTTGTTAAGAAAAGATCAAGCGGTCAGATGGAATGAAAATTGTCAAAAGGAGTTTGAAAAGATAAAAGAATATTTGCAAGAACCTCCGGTCCTTATGCCGCCAGTGCCAGGAAGGCCTTTGATTATGTATCTCACGGTTCTTGAGAATTCAATGGGTTGTGTGCTCGGTCAACAAGACGAGTCAGGTAGAAAAGAGCATGCCATCTACTACTTGAGTAAAAAGTTTACTGATTGCGAGTCAAGGTACTCGATGCTGGAGAAAACATGTTATGCACTCGCTTGGGTCGCTAAGCGTTTGAGGCAGTATATGTTAAACCACACAACCCTCTTGATTTCAAAGATGGATCCGATCAAGTATATGTTTGAGAAGAAAGCACTTTCCGGCAGAATAGCCCGTTGGCAGATGGTTCTGACGGAATACGATATTCAGTATATTTCCCAAAAAGCCATTAAGGGAAGTGTTTTGTCAGAATATCTTGCCGAACAACCAATTCAGGATTATCAACCAATGAAGTTTGAATTTCCGGATGAGCATATCATGTATCTGAAGATGAAGGATTGTGAAGAACCTTTGCCTGATGAGGGACCTGAGATTGGATCTCAGTGGAAATTGGTTTTTGATGGAGCTGTCAATTCATATGGTAACGGAATTGGGGCAGTCATTATGACTCCAAAGGGTTCTCATATACCCTTCACTGCCCGATTAGCGTTCGTATGCACCAACAATGAGGCAGAGTATGAAGCATGCATCACGGGGTTGGAAGAAGCAATTGATTTGAGAATCAAGAACCTCAATGTTTATGGTGATTCTGCGTTGGTGGTTAATCAGATTACAGGTGAATGGGAGACTCGTCAAGCGAATCTTGTTCCGTATAACAACTATGCCAGAAGGTTGGTACCTTTCTTTGACAGAGTGGACTTCCATCACATTCCCCGGATAGAGAATCAGATGGCTGATGCGTTGGCAACGTTGTCATCGATGTATCAAGTGAATCGTTGGAATGTAACTCCTTTAACCAGAATCATGCGCTTGGACATACCTGCTTTTGTGTTTGCAGTTGAAGGTGTATCAAACGACAAGCCTTGGTATCATGACATCAAAGTCTTCTTGAAGAGTCAGGAATACCCAGCTGGGGCATCTTCCAAGGATAAAAAGACATTGAGGAGGTTACCAGGAAACTTCTTTTTGAACAAAGACGATGTGTTATACAAGAGAAACTTTGACATGGTCTTGTTACGTTGTGTTGATGAACACGAGGCAGGCCTGTTAATGGAAGAGGTTCACGAAGGTTCCTTTGGTACTCATGCCAATGGGCATGCTATTGCAAGAAAATTGTTAAGAGCGGGGTATTACTGGATGACTATGGAGTCTGATTATTTTAAATACGCACAGAAATGTCATAAATGCCAGATTTATGCTGACAAGGTGCACATACCGCCTACTCCTCTGAATTTTTTATCGTCACCTTGGCCTTTTTCCATGTGGGGCATTGACATGATTGGGAAAGTTGAGCCGACTGCTTCGAATGGACATTGTTTTATCCTGGTGGCTATTGATTATTTCACGAAGTGGGTAGAAGCAACATCGTATGCCAACGTCACCAGATAAGTGGTAGCCCGGTTTATTAAGAAGGACATCATCTACCGATATGGAGTCCCGAAGAGAATCATTACAGATAATGGTTCAAATTTGAACAATAAGATGATGAAAGAGCTATGTCAGAGCTTTAAGATTGAGCATCACAATTCTTCTCCCTATCGCCCAAAGATGAATGGGGCTGTTGAAGCGGCTAATAAGAACATAAAGAAGATGGTGCAGAAGATGGTAGTAACATACAAAGACTAGCATGAGATGTTGCCTTACGCTTTGCACGAATATCTTACTTCGGTACGCACGTCAACTGGGGCAACCCCTTTCTCACTAGTGTATGGCATGGAAGCAGTTCTGCCATTAGAAGTTGAGATTCCTTCTTTGAGAATTCTGACAGACGTGAAGCTTGATGAAGCTGAGTGGGTGCGTTCCCGGCTCAATGAATTGAACCTCATTGAAGAGAAGAGATTGAAAGCCATTGTGCATGGCCGGTTATATCAGAGCAGGATGAAGAAAGCATTTGATCAGAAAGTGCATCCTCGGTGTTTCCAAACTGGAATTAGTCCTGAAAAGGATCACTCCTCCTCAAACAGATCACAAGGGCAAGTGGGCTCCGAATTACGAAGGGCCATATGTAGTAAGACAGGTTTTCTCTGGTGGAGCCTTATTACTCTCAACTATGGATGGCAAAGATTTTACGTCCCCTGTGAACGCGGATGTAGTCAAAAAATACTTTGCATAAAAAAGACCCGCTGAACATAAAAAGAAGGTTCAGGCAAAAATGGGGCATCCTGGCGAACCATAAAAAGAAAAGGTTCGGGTAAAAATTAGGGATAAAAAGGAAAAAGAAATAAACCCGCAAGGTTGAAAACCTGAAAAGGAAACTTTGGCAAAAATGGGTATCCCGGTGGATTGAAAACCCGAAAAGGGCGATCCAGGAAAAAGTTAGGGATTTAAAAGCAAAGACTACGATCCGCGTTCGATCTGTGATCAATATTCACACTTGGAAGATTCGAAGGAAATGAATCAGTCCAGTCAGTCATCTTCAAAGGCCAAAGCATCTGCGGATAAACAAGTCATATGGGTTATAGCTGAGTCGAGTCATGGTGGATGTCTGTCCCCCACATTGCCGACATGTGTATTTTCTTTTACTTTTTGCGCAATTACCTCTTTTCAGGAATTGCTTCCAAATGTAAATGCCTATTTACAGGCTGATCATTCAATAAAGTCTGTATTTCAGTCAAAGAGCTTTTGTTTTTGTTTTACCTATTTTGTTTGTGAAAATATACGATATTTTTGATAAACATTACATGCTAAAATGTTGAGCTTTATGAAGCAAGTTGGAAAACAGTGGAAATTGCTTAGGCGTCAGTCACTATGATGATAATCAAAGTAATTATTTTTGCACATAGACCTTTCTGTTGGTTTTGCAGGATGACAGGTGTACCTCCCCAGTAGAGCTTCGTTCCCCAACTTTGAAGTCTGATCGTCCTCAGCAGTTTATTACCCTCCCTAGTAGAGTTGCTCCCCAACTTTGAAGTCTTATCGTCCTTAGCAGTTTATTACTCCCCCCAGTAGAGTTGCTCCCCAACTTTGAAGTTTGATCGTCCTCAGCAGTTTATTACTCTCCCCAGTAGAGTTGCTCCCCAACTTTGAAGTCTGATCGTCCTCAGTAGTTTATTACTCTCCCTAGTAGAGTTGCTCCCCAACATTGAAGTCTGATCGTCCTCAGCAGTTTATTACTCTCCCCAGTAGAGTTGCTCCCCAACATTGAATTCTGATCGTCCTCAGTAGTTTGCTGCTCTCCCCAGCCAGAGCATCGAGGATCGTCTTCCTTAGCAGAGTAAAGAAGTATTTCCCCAAGCGGAGTTGTTGAGGATCGTCCCCCTCAGCAGGATATAAGAGGTTTACCCCAAACCAGAGTTGTGATTTGGCTCATCTTTCCTCAGCAGGTAGCCAGAAGTTGTTATTTTTACAGCCTCTTCTGCAAGAAGTTGATGGAACATCTTCTTTGATCAAAGATGGTGTTTCCCCACAGAGCATGGGGTAGTCGTTTTTTTCTCAGCTAGTCAGGAAACATGTGTTTACCCCCTAGTAGAGTGGATGTTGGCAACTACTATTTTCCAAGCAGATGTGTCGATGAGGATCGTCCCCCTCAGCAGGATATAAGAGGATCGTCCCCCTCAGCAGGAGTACAAAGGATTGTGTACCCAGCCAAAGTTGTGTTTGGATTATTATTCCCCAGCAAGCATTCAGAAGTTGATTGCTCTAAGGTGGATGTTGTTGTATCTCCAATAAGAGATTCGTGGACAAAGATGTTATTATCCCCACAGAGTCCTGGGGTCTACTTTCCTCAGTTGGTTAGAAAGTATAGTCTCACCGGCAACGGTTTGATATAATCCCCAGCAGGGTGAGGGTAAAGTTATTTCCCTAGCAGTAGATTAAGCTCACTGACATCCCCAAGCAGAGCCTGGTGGTGATTGGTATCCCCAATAGGTCTTAAGTCCAATCGTTTTGGCAGGCGTCAAATCCAAGTTCTGAAGTATTTGGTGATCCCCGGCGGAGGAGTTTCCATCTTCAGTATTTATCTCCCTCCCCAGTTGGGTGGATATTCTCTCGGAGTTTCGTCCATCTCCAGTAGAATTGTTGATCTTGATATTCCCCTGCTGAGTGGGTATTCTCTCAGAGATTCGTCCATCTCCAGCAGAGTTGTTGATCTTTCCGTCCCCAACAGAGTGGGTTTTCTCTCGGAGATTCGTCTATCTCTGGCAGAATTGGTGATTGTGATCTTCCCCAGCAGAGTGAAGTTTTCCTCAACATGTTTTCTTTGGTTTGATGACAATGTAGTTTATTGTCCTCGGTGGAGCTGCTTCTGTTCTCAGCTTTTATTTCATTGGGACGGTCTTTTTGCATTGCATAAGCATCTTTTTGCATGGCATCCTCCCAAATGCGTAGCATTTCCACTTCGTGTGGAGCATTACGGCAAAATTCAAACATATGCATCCGAAGCATAAGCCAGGTTTGGGTTTTCCTTCGTCAGAAAGACCGGATTTCAGGAAGATATCATTCGACTTTACTCCACAGGTGTTGGATTTAGTCATTCAAAATGATATTTGACATTCCCTTGCAGAGTTGTTTTGCCAAGATTGTGAATCCATGATTTCATTTTTACCCCTTCGTCCAGGTGGTCCTTTGGTTTATCCCCTCAAGGTTCTTACCGTCAGACACTCGTCCGCGTTTCCTTCGGCACCCGTCCGTGTTTGAACCTTTTTGTTTCAATACCCGTCTGTATTGACCTTTTGATGACACTCGTCCATGTTTCCTTCGGCACTCGTCCATGTTTTCATGTCTTTTACCCGATATTGTTTTTCTACACACCTGTCCGTGTTGCCTTCCATTCCCCAGCGATATTAATCCCCGATAAAAGATGTTTACAACCTTTCGATACCCATCCGTATTGAACCTTTTAACACCCGTCCGTGTTCAGTTCATCATTTTAATCCCGAATAAGGCCAATCCCCAGTAGATTGAACCTCTTTACACCCATCCGTGTACCTTTTCGATACCCGTCCGTATTGAACCCTTTTACACCAGTCCGTGTATCTTTTTGATACCCGTCCGTATTGAACTCTTTACACCCGTCCGTGTATCTTTTTGATACTCGTCCGTATTGACCTTTTTGCACCCGTCCGTGTATCTTTTCGATACCCGTCCGTATTAAACCCTTTTACACCCGTCCGTGCATCTTTTCGATACCCGTCCGTATTGAACTCTTTACACCCGTCCGTGTATCTTTTCGATACTCGTCCGTATTGACCTTTTTGCACCCGTCCGTGTATCTTTTCGATACCCGTCCGTATTGAACCCTTTACACCCATCTGTGTACCTTCTCGATACTCGTCCGTATTGAACCTTTTTGTACCTGTCCGTGTATCTTTTCGATACTCGTCCGTATTGAACCTTTTTGCACCCGTCCGTGTATCTTTTCGATACCCATCCGTATTGAACCCTTTACACCCGTCCGTGTACCTTTTCGATACTCGTCCGTATTGAACCTTTTTGCACCCGTCCGTGTATCTTTTCGATACTCGTCCGTATTGAACCTTTTTGCACCCGTCCGTGTATCTTTTCGATACCCGTCCGTATTGAACCTTTTTACACCCGTCCGTGTACCTTTTCGATACTCGTCTGTATTGAACCCTTTTACACCCGTCCGTGTACCTTTTCGATACCCGTCTGTATTGAACCCATTTACACCCGTCCGTGTACCTTTTCGATACCCGTCCGTATTGAACCTCTTTACACCCGCCCGTGTATCTTTTCGATACCCGTCTGTATCTGATATCTTTGATTCGTTGACACCCGTCCGTGTTTATCCCCAGCATAGCTAACACTCGTCCGTGTTGTGACAGTGCAGCATTTATTACTTGTTCCCCAGCGGAGTCGTCCCTCATTTGAGGATTGCAAATTTCAGGTATTTTTGGTATTCAATCTCCGTGAATCTTTTGAACGTATGACAGTCGTTGCTATCATACCTTCAGGACCAAGTTGATTGAATAGGGGCAGCTGTAACACCCCAAAATTTGCCCTCTTGTTTTAGCATTAACTGACTTATGTTTCTTTTCATTTGCATTAGCATTGCTGCATTTGCATGTTTCTTTGAGCATGGGATCAGGGTATCTTCTTCTGCAGTACAAGATGTTCTCAGCACCGATTTGATCTTTATCAGCAGTTAAAGCCAAGCATTTAATTCTCGAAGCCTTTTTGAGCATTTATTTTGCTCATTAAGTGATTTGAAGATCAACAGTTCCGGCAGTCAAATTTTGGTCAGCAATTCAGCACCGAACAGCCGTCTCAACAATTTAATCGGGGCTCAGAAAATATTTCACGGCATGTTTCAAGTGCACTCAAGTAGTGAGGTCCAAAGACAAGTTTCAGAGGCATATTGTGGGTCAGAACAGGTGGAATCAAGTCCGTCTCCATTTTCCCTCCTTTTAGTGCCAAGCAGGAAATTCAAATTTTCCTCATGGTAACCGGTTACTCACCGTTTGTTAACCGGTTACCCAGTGTAATTTTTGCCCAGAATCTGCATTTTTCAGCACTGCAGAATTTTCAAATCATTCTAGTGGTCATGTGCATTGCTTGTGCCTACGTGGGAAGGATCTAGAACAGCTTCTTTTCATCATTTTCCACCCAAATTTTCCATTTCCACTCATCAATTTCCACCCCAATTCCACACTTCACTTCCTAACCCATTTTTACCCCATTTCCCACTCACTCCAAACCCAAGCCAAATTCCTAAGCTAGAGGATATTTAAGCTCACTCATTCTAAACCAAGGGGGACCTAGATCATTTTCACTCTCCAATTTTCAGAATTCTTTCAATTCTCTCAACTTTTCTCTCATTTTCCAAAACCCTTACTCAAAGTTTCATCATCAAAGTTCATCAAATTTCACCTTGGAATTTGTTGATCTTGAAACTAAACCACCATCCATTCACCAATTCTTGAAAGAATCTTGGATTTGCTACTGTTTTGGAGTGTAGAATCACTTTTGGAGCAGCTTTTCATTATTTGAGTTGTTCTAGCTTGGATTTTGGTTGTTCTTGCTTGGATCTTGCAATTCATCACATAGATCTTTGGATTTCTTTCTTGGATCATCAATTTTCGTTCTCGACATTCACCAAGGCAAACCTCAGCCTTGTAGGTTGGTTTTCCCTAGATCTATAATTGATTTTGATTGATCATAACTTTTACAATGTAGATCCATTGATTTCATATGTTGTTGATGCTTTTGCTTGATGTTGATCATGAATGTTGATGATAATAAATTTGCATGATGTTTGATTGCTGTTCATGAGCTTAATTTTGTGCATGAGTGATTGTATGATCATTTGGAAATAATTGGATAAGTGGTTTGATGCTGAAAAGTGCTTTTGAAACAGATTTTTTTTACTGCTGTCCCAGAGTAACCGGTTACTCACCGTTTGTTAACCGGTTACTCTGTGTATTTTTTGCGTAAATGGTCTGATTTTCAACTAGGTAACCGGTTACTCACCGTTTGTTAACCGGTTACTCTGGGACAGAATGTGTATTTTAGTGCATTTTCTTGGTTGTTTGAGATCCGATGCATGCCTAAACTTCATGGACTAATATGTTGATGATTTGGGGATTATTCTTGAGCTGTTGCACCTCACACTATTGCATGAACACATTTCTCCGACACGCGATGCTTGGATTTCATCGTCTTTGTGTATGTTTGCGTTGTTGAACACTTGATGCTATGAATACATACACACACTCACTTATTGATCATGTTTATTGTGCATTGCTGCTGGTTTGATGATGATTGTGCATACTTACTTGTATCCAATTTCATGATGTGCATACTTGATTCATTTGATCATATGCTATATGTTACATTCTTCCATGATGCTTGCAAGGTTATTCAACATGGTGTGTGGTTTGTTTATGATCATGATTAATTGAACGATGTATGTTGTTTGATGCACGTTTGCTCTGCCTTGATTGAATCGTATTCAAATGTGGTTCATGCTGTCCTGATTTCACATCTGAGTTTTGCATAAAGTGCTGTCATATGTGCTGTCTATGTGCATGTATGATTTTGACCTTTTTACACCTATTTTCATGCTGGGTTTCATGCTGTTGAATGCTGTTTGGTGTATGTGCATGATTTCATTGCTGTTCTGAAGCAAGTGTGCTGTTGTAGGTGCTGTTCCTTCTCTTTTTTACTCCGTTCACTCCCTTGAGTCTCAAGACTTGTTCAAGTCTTGGACTCCTTTCCCCTTAAAGCTACCTAGTCCAACTTAATTTTCGACTAAGCTTGGAGTAAGATTAGCATTAGGTTTTAGGTAGTCGTCTCTCCTAAACCTCACTAACCATAGGTCACCCATGCATGATAACATTAGGACTCTTAGTTTCCCTTTAGAGTTTCCTTTGGGTCTTCTCTCTTCTCATCTCAAAACTTCTTGAAAACACTTATTAAAGATAAAGTGTATTGCGCACGAGCCTTAAGCGTGGGGAATGAGAAATGAGGGGCTTCCTCTCATCTTTCTAGAGTACTTAGCGGGCGTCCTGCCTTGGGACGATTCATTAAGTATTCGTCCCTGTGCCCTAGACTTTGGTGCAATGCAAGTTATGAACTAACTTAAAAAACACTTTTGTCTAAAAAAACACAAAACAAATTCAAATCTTTTTGTCCTTCGGGATTGTTGGGTTTCAAATTTCATTTTCAGAAAAGAGTTCGTCGCTCACGTAAAAAACACTTACCCATTCGTGGTCGTACCCACGAACTACATTAGCTCTGATTCCTCTCTCTCGTCCGATTAAGGATATGTAGGCACAAGACAGCGATTGTCTTGGCGAGCAACCTTCCCCCCACAGTTCTCGTCCGAACTACGTTAACTCTGACTTTCCCATTGCACTGAGGGAGTCCGTAGGCCTAGGGCATCGAATATGTCCTACCGAGTCCGTCTTAGTCACCCCCATCCCCGTTTTCTTTTGTTTAGCCATAGATAGTAGGATAACTCACCCTCCATTTAGACAACAAGCGTGGATCCCATCGAGTATGATGGATGCATGGGGTGCTAACACCTTCCCCTCGCATAACCGACTCCCAAACCTGGACTATAGTTGCGATGACCATGTCTTTTCCCCCTTTCTCTTCAGGTTTATGCAGTGTTTCTTTTCCCTCTCTCGGGATAAATACACATTACTGGCGACTCTGTGTTTTCTGCGTCACTCTCGCGTTTGTACCGTTGGATGCGAATCTTTCGGGAGCGACACTATGGGGTAGTCTTGGACTACTTATTTTCTGAAGATTCAGATGTGGTAGGTTTGAAGTCTTTGGAGTTTCTAAGCAGGATGGAGGTTGTCTACTCAAACTTGATTGCTGAATCAAGTCTATGAGAGCATGGAAATCTGTTTCTGCAAAGGGAGGAGGTTCTTCTGAGTGGCAGAAGGTAGAGCTAAATTCAACAGTTTGGTGACATAATGTTCTGACATCTAGCTTAACATCAGAAGTCTCAACTGGTGATGTGGCACATCAGCTTTTGATAGGGTGATCTACAGGAATGAATAATAGGATGCTTCAAAAAGATCGTTCTCATGGCAGTTTGCAGGAGCTGCAGGAAGGAGAAGATGTTACATGATCATGGCTTAGGGAGTCTAAGTGTGTTTGCTATTGAGCAATTGGAACTTGTGACTTGAAGATCTGGTTTCCTTGGTGGATCAGGATATCTTTGTGAGAGTTCTGACAAACGTGAAAAAGGTCAAAATGTGGCATTTGGCTATTTTCATATGAGGATTCATGCTTGAGGTGATCAAACTGTGGCATTTGGTTGATCTCAGAAGTGAATTCGAAGAATCAAGATAATCAAAGTGTGGCAGCTGGTTATTATTGAGGATTGTCTTGGAACAAGTTACTCTTGGGTAGAAGGGTGATGAGTTGAAGACTCAAGGAGATTATTTTTCTTGAAGGTGGATGAGAGTTTATTTCTCTGGATTACTATGCTAGAGTATGTCCAGTTGGTGGAGCATATCAAGAATCATGGTGTTGATGTTTTGGTGTGTGGAAGATGTTCTAATTTGTGATAGGACATTATCTGGGATGATTACCTACATTGTATCTAAAGAGAATCTACCTAATCATACGGGAGAATGATGAAGTAGAAGGTCTGCTTTGGAAGGAGAATGTAGAGAAGACTGAAGTAGATTAGGTATTGATTGCTTGAAAGTCTGAATGTGGATATGTATCGCTAAAGGCAGAAGAAAAGCCTGTGAAGGGGACATAACCCTATTCTCAAGTCATGCTAGAGAGTACTTGATCAACCTGGCAAGATGTGGAGTTTTGGAGCATGTGAAGATAACAAACCAAGAGGGAATCATGTGAGTATACTAATTTGCAGTCTAAACTCTTTGCTTCAGAGAGAGTGTGCGTGTGGAGTTGGATGCTCAAGCATTTTTATTAGAAGATATGTTTCTGACTATGTGAATTAGAATGTGGAGATTATGGTCTTGTTTTTAGTAGTTTGTTCTGGCAATGCATGACTACTAATTTTGAAGACTTCACTAGTATCAACAACTATTGGTGGAAGTATCTCTTGAAGAGATTAGATCTCAGTAAAGCAGAGAATTTGTGGAGTCTGTGAGCAGTGTCAAACAAGTCAGGATACTTGGTTGTGTTCTTCAAAAGTGAAAGTACATTATGTGAATATGCTCAGCAAGTGTGCTCAAATGTTCATCTCCATCTAGAGCATTAGTTAACCATGATAGGGGGAGTACTTGTCTATGGATTCTGCAGCAAAGGTGCATATATTGTGAAGCTTGCATGCTGATCAAGCTTGTGGAGATTGGTTGCCTCTTATGAGGAGATAATGTCAGATAACATGTTATGACATTAGGCTGTTGGATGGCATGTTGGTGTGGACATGAATGGTTCTAGCCATGTGAAGCTAATTGTTTGTATCATGTGCGCACATGCTTCTGAGGAGAAGTCTGAAGACAATTTTATGCAGTTTTGGAAAAACTTTGTGAGGGTCTTTGTTGATGGGAGATGTCACACTTGTCTTTATGTGTGTTATTAATTCTAAGTAAGAGGAGTTTACTTAGAGTTCAGTGGAAGGCATTGTGAGTGTGCTTCAAAACTTGTGGATGATTGTGTGAAGCATTCCTGACTGGATGGATGAAGACTGTGTCTGGATTTTCCAAATACTATGATGTACTGGTCAAGGAGCATCAGTTGTCAAATATAAGGGGAGAAATTCTGTCTGTACTAGTGTGGTACTTGGATTGTTTGAGGATTAAGCATTTTGTGAATGCGTTCAGCAGGTGTGTTGAACAGAGGGTGCGCTCTTGAAGACATGAAGATGAGTCTTATGTTTTCCATTCATTTAAGGTGTTCTTCTTGCAAAGGAGAACTGGTTATCTTAGATAGGGAGAGTTGATCTTTTGTTGAAGAAGTTGTAATGTCAGACAAGATGTTGTGACATTGTGTTACTGGTGAAGTTCATGGTGTACTTGACAGTTTAGACCTGGTTCTATAGATTTGTGTGTCAATGGATTGAATCAGAAGTATACATTTACACCAATGTTTGTCAATTTTTGGCCAAAAAGGGGGAGAGAATGTACAATAGTAGCTGCTAAGTCTGGATTTTGTTCTGAGTATGTTGGTTGGCAGATTCAGAGTTTGTCCAATTGTGGCTAAAAAAGGGGAGAGTTAGCCTAGTTGTTGCCTAGTTGTCTGTTGTGGTTCTAGGCTTAAGGGGGAATGTGTAGTTTGTGCAGCTGTTTTGCTGGTTGCAGTTTTGAGGAGGAGTTGCTGCTGCTAGTTGTGTGCTGATGTTAGTTTGTATGGTGTTTTTCCGCTGGTATCTCTGGTGTAGGCTGAGATTGTTTTTGCCAAAATTAGCCAAAGAGGGAGATTTTTAGTTCTTGTATTGGCTGGAATTTTGGTAAAACAATGGTGTTGTTAATGATGTCATATGTCTGATGTCTTAACGTGAGTTCTTAGCATTGAGTTGATGTTAAGTTCAGAAGGGTTGCAATTTTGTATGCTGATGTTAAACATGATGTCTTGACATCAGTTGACAGAACATCAGAACATTAGTCTGATGTGTTTTGTTAGGGCTGCATTTGTTTAAGTGTGTTTTGAGAAGACCTGGTGGAGAGATTGCAGGCGAATATCATGGGACAAATATATTCTGTTGCAATCTTATATTGAGCAGATATTGTTACTATTTTCATGTAAAAAGATATGGAGAATAATTAGATTTAGTTGAAGATTTAATTGAAGATTTGATTGAAGGTCTATTTAGTAGCAGAATCTTTTGCAGATTTGTAGCAGCTGATTTGTTGTGATTTGAAGGCCCAAATCCAGTTGGGAAATAGGTTATAAATAGAAGCATTGTAACCTAGTTTTAGCAAGCCAGCCATCATGTAAATTATAAGGGTTGTGTTGGTTGATGAACCACCCGGTTTTGTGGGATGGTCATCATGTTTATCTCTAAGCCTGTAGGTAAAAGATGTATTGTTCTTAGAGGAAGCTGTTAAGCAACTCTAAGCATTGTTCTTAGTCATGAGGGTCATGTCTAGGTATTGTTATAGGAGTGTGTCTTCTATTTGTATGTGTTTGGAAAGTTGTTGGAAATCAAGCTGTTGATGCAGTGACTGAGATGTTGACTGCTAGACATCATTGCGATGATTGGAAGTGAGATGGAGTCTCTTACCTAGGGAGAACTTAGGTAGAAGGGTCATTGGGTAGGGATTAAGTGAGTAGATTGTCAACTGGTATTGTTGAGTCTGTTATTTAATACTGCTAATAGTGGACTTCCTTCCTGGCTTGGTATGCCCCCAGATGTAGGTTGTTAGACCGAACTGAGTGAACAAATTCTGTGTGCACTTTTCTTTTCAACAACATATTTGACTGTCTTTAATTGCCTTGCTGTTTATGTCAGACCAGATGTCTCGAAATCATGTAGGACATCTGGGATCTGTTATACCAGAATTTAAGTGAAGATCTCTATGGTAATCATCAATCTCACTGGCTCGTAATGGTAGAGGACTTCCAAGAACAGTACTTATAGTCCTACGGTCAAATCTCACAGTTTTCCCCCCAACCACAGTCGTCCAACTAAACAGGTCGCCATCATCAGGGAGGGCATTCACATAGAACTCCCGGACAATTTCCACATTATAACTATCGACCGGAGTTATCAGCCGATCCTATTTTTTTGCCTCCAAGAGAGCAGCAACAACTCGATAACTCCCTTGGTCACTTAAATTAAACCTCTTTTCGTCTAAAATTGTTCTTTTTTCCAATGTCAGATATCTCGCAGCTTGTTTGGCACCTTTAAATCGAGCATCAACGAACCGGATCGGCACTTGTCGCGATGTGGTTGCTTTTCGCTTTTTAGCGGGGTTAGTCTTTGGACCCATCTGCACACATCAACAAACAAAACAACACAAAGCACCAAAACAACTCATTAGAATTTAGAAACCAAATAAAATCAGAACTGAAACTTCATAAAAAAATAAAAAAATCTGCCATGTTCGCTCCAGTGTTCACATAGCGAGTGCTGGCGAACATTCGCCCCAGATTCGCTTTGCGAAGGTCTGGTGAATGCTCGCCCAAGTTCGCATTGCGAAATGGCCGGCGAATGCACGATAATTCAGAAAAACCACAACATTCTTCCTATCTTCAGAGCTCCATTTATCATTTATCATTCCTATTCTAAGGCTTGCAGAAAATTTAACATGCAGTGACTCAAACCATAAAACAGAAATTAAACCCTAAGATTACAAATGTCTCTAATGTAAATCATACCCTTAACCATATCTAACAGAAAGTAGCAAGGAAAAGAGATGCAAACCTGAACTAGATAATGAAAATTAGGGAAAGACAGGTGAAATCTGAGCAGCAAAAAGCACGTGAGGAAATTTGAGTTCTTGGGAGTTTGTTTGAATGAAAGAGGCAAGAGTGGGATTAGGGTTTTCCCCCTCAAGTGTTCAGCAATTGAAATGGGTATTGGGCCCAAGTGTTGGCCCACCCAAACAATTAAAACCCCCATTTTTTATGAGGTGGAAGCAAACACACATGTCCTGTCTCGCTGGGTTCGCAAAGCGAACTGGCTGTCGAATGCTCGTCCCAGGTTTGCAAAGCGAACGCCAGCGAACATGACAGGTTTTGCCAATTTTTTTCTTCAGCATTTCTGCCACCTTCTCAATTATTCAAATATCAAACATCATTAAAACAACAATTAAAGCGATAACTACTTACAATATTGGGGTGCCTCCCAACAAGCGCTTGTTTAACGTCGGCTAAGATCGACGGTCCAAGACGATCAACGATCATCAAGAAACACGAAACCAATCTCGCGATCAAAATCGCCTCCAAGATAAATTTTCAAGCGTTGGCCGTTCACGGTCCAACTTTCTTTTTTCTGCAAGTCCTCTATCACGACAGCTCCATAATGCTTAACATCCTAGACAAGAAACGGTCCATACCATTTGGACTTTAATTTTCTTGGAAACAATTTCAAGCGGGAATTGAACAAAAGTACCATCTGACTAACCCGAAATTCCTTTTGAGAAATTTTCTTGTCGTGATATCCTTTTACTTTTTCTTTGTATATCTTACTTGAATGGTAAGCATTATTTTGCATTTCTTCTAATTCGTGCAATTGGACTTTTCTCTTTTCATCGGCCAAACTCGGATCAAAATTCAACATTTTTAACGCCCAAAGAGCCTTATGCTCCCATTCAACGGGCAAATGGCATGACTTGCTATAAACCATTTGAAACGGATTTAGACCGATTTGCGCTTTGTAAGCGGTACGATATGCCCACAAAGCTTCATCTAACTTTGTGACCAATCTTTCCTCGAATTTGACATGGTTTTCTCTAAAATTCTTTTCACCTCTGTATTAGACACCTCGGCTTGACCATTCGTTTGTGGATGGTACGGAGTTGCAACTTTGTGTCTTACACCATAATGTTCTAAGACCTTTTCGAGCGGTGCATTGCAAAAATGCGAACCTCCATCACTAATTAACATACGAGGGGTGCCAAAATAGTAGAATATGTTTTTATTTAAAAAATTTATCACCGTCTTGCCATTGGCCCTTGATGACGCAATTGCTTCCATCCACTTGGAAACATAGTCAACCGCAACTAAAATATACTCGTTTGAAAAAGATTGTGGGAATGGTCCGACAAAATCAATGCCCCAACAATAAAAAATTTTGAATTTTAGAATAGCATGCAAAGGTATTTCATTTCTTTTTCCAATCCCGCCACTTCTTTGTCATGTATCACAACTTTTTGCATGGAGATTGGCATCTTTGAACAATGTAGGCGAATAAAATCCCGACTGGAGGACTTTAGTTGCCGTTCTTAAACCATTGTAATGTCCTCCGTACGGCGAGCTGTAACAATGCTAAAGGATACTTTTGGCTTCATCAAGAGTGACACACCTCATTAACATATTGTCACCTCCTAACTTAAACAAGTATGGTTCATCCCAAACATAGTAATTAGCATCCGAGAGGAATTTCCGTCTTTGATTCCAAGTTAGGTCCTCTAGTATAAAACCGGTGGCTTTGTGGTTAGCGAAATCTGCAAACCACGGCCTAACTTGCACTCAAAAAAGTTTTTCATCCGGAATTTCTTCACGGACCACATTCTCATGGTGAGTTACTTCTACATTGACCAACCTAGACAAATGATCTGCTACCAAGTTTTCCGATCCTTTCTTGTCACGTATTTCCAAATCAAACTCTTGCAACAAAAGGATCCATCAGATGAGCCTTTGCTTCGAATCTGGCTTAGTAAGCAGATATTTAATTGCCGAGTGGTCAATGTAGATAACCACCTTAGAACCAATCAGATAAAACCGAAATTTCTCAAGTACGTAAACAATAGCGAGTAATTCTTTTTCAGTGATGGCATAGTTAACTTGTGCCTCATTAAGAACTTTACTTGCATAATGAATAGAATGAAAAATTGTTGCCTTCCTTTTTCCCAAGCACCGCACCAACGGCATAATCGCTAGCATCACACATTAATTCAAAATTCAAAGTCCAATTTGGAGCAACGATTATGGGTGCGGTGATGAGTTTCTCTTTCAAAATTTTAAAGGCATTTAAACATTCATCATCAAAGGAGAAGAACTTATCTTTGTTGAGTAGATTACTCAATGGCCTTGCAACTTTGGAGAAATCTTTGATAAACCGCCGATAAAAGCCAGCATGGCCAAGAAAACTTCGGATGCCTTTGACATTTGTTGTAGGAGGCAACTTTTCAATCACTTCAATTTTTGCTTGATCAACCTCAAGGCCTTTAGAGGAGACTTTGTGGCCAAGCACAATCCCCTACGTTACCATAAAATTGCACTTCTCCCAGTTCAATACCAAATTTGTCTCAACACACCGTTCAAGAACGGCCTCCAAATTTCTCAAACAAAGATCAAAAGACGCTCCGAACACGGAGAAGTCGTCCATGAATACCTCCATCGTTTTTCAATAAGATCGGAGAAAATTGCTTGAACACAACGTTGAAACGTTGCCGGAGCGTTGCATAAACCAAAATGCATCTTTCGGTAGGAAAAAATCCCAAAAGGACAAGTAAATGCCGTCTTCTCATGGTCATCCGGGTCAACCAAATTTTGGTTATAACCGGAGTAACCATCCAAAAAGCAATAGAATTATTGGCCCGACAATCTTTCTAACATTTGGTCCATAAACGGAAGTGGAAAATGGTCTTTTCTTGTAGCGGTCTTTAGCCTCCTATAATCTATACACATCCTCCAACCCGTCACCGTTCTTGTCGGGATCAACTCATTTTTTTTCATTTCGGATTACGGTCATTCCTCCTTTTTTAGGCACAACTTGGACCGGACTTACCCAAGGACTATCAAAAATTGGGTAAATCATACCGGCATCCAAGAGCTTGATAACCTCTTTTCTCACTACTTCCTTCATCGTTGGATTTAAACGGCGTTGCGGTTGCGCGACCGGTTTGAAATCCTCTTCCATGAATATGTGATGCATACAATAAGAGGGACTTATTCCTTTTAGATCGGAAAGAGTCCATCCCATTGCTTCTTTATTTTTCTTCAAAACTTGAATTAACCGGTTTTCCTCACTGTCAGATAAAATGTTGGTAATGATAACCGGTTTGTTAAAACCGTCATCAAGGAAAGCATATTTCAAATTGGAAGGCAAAACCTTCAATTCAAGTTTAGACTTCTCCTCACTCACCTCTTTCTTTAACACTTCCTCTTCACATTCCCAAGGTTGTAACTCCTCCAAAGATTCAAGTTCCCTCAAACACTCTTCAAGTCCCCTTTCTTCTTCATCGGAAAATACCTCGAAGGAATCATCAAGAGCTCTTTGCAAAGGATACACTACATGAACTTGCTTTGTGACATCCATTATTGCTTCTTCCGTTGCGTCTATTCTAAAACAATCGCCTTTGTCATTCTTGTGTTTCATGGCCTCAAATAGATTGAAACAAACCTCCTCATCTTGGACTCTAACCTTCATAAGATCGTCGTTCATATCAATTGCCATTCTAGCAGTTTTCATAAAAGGTCTTCCAAGAATCAATGGTGCGTCTTCATCTTCCTCCATTTCAATTACCACAAAGTCGATGGGAAATAAGAATTTGTCCACTTTAACCAATACATCTTCCGCTACACCGTGAGGACGGGTAGTGGATTTATCGGCAAGTTGCAATGTCATTTGAATGGATCTCAATTCCATCTGTCCCAACCGTTTCACAATAGACAAAGGTATCAAATTGATACTAGAGCCCAAATCGATCAACCCGTTGCCCACATAGATATTTCCTATTGTAACCAGCAAGGTGACTCATCCCGGATCACTTTCTTTCCTTGGGAGAGTACGTTGAATGATAGCGCTACAACTCGCATCCACCATGATAGTCTCTTGATCCGTATACCTCTTCTTTTTTATGAGAATAACCTTCATAAATTTTGCATATTTCGGCATTTGCTCCAAAGCCTCGGAAAATGGAATGTTTATTTGCAATTGTTTGAAAATATCCATAAACCGAGCATAGTGCCTCGCACTATCTTTCTTTGAAGGAGCATGAGGATATGTTAAATGTTGGATCGAAATAGTATTCAACGGTTCCTTCCCCTTCCTAGTTTTTTTCAATTTTTCTTCTCTCTTTTTTTTTCTTCCTCACTTTTTTTCATTTCATTTTCAACTAAATCACCCTCAACATTTTTTTCTACTTCAATCTCATCACTATCTTTTTATTTTTCAACTACATCCTCCTTCACTACAACTTCACCTATGCCCATGTCAATCTCTCTTCCACTTCTTGTTAGAATAGCCTTACAATGCTCTTTCGGATTTGGTAGAGTATTTGCCGTAAAAGTTCCTTTTTGTTGCTCGGCTAATTGTTTTGATAATTGTCCGACTTGTATTTCAAGATTCTTTATGGCCGCATCGGTATTCTTCTGATTTGACATTGACATTTGCATAAATTGCGTGAGACTGTCCTCCAGTTTTGTATTCCCAACCGGAACTTGTGGAGGTTGAGTGTAATTTTGGTATTGGTGACGATTTGAAGGTCCGGCTTCTTGCGGTCTCCACGGTTGTTGATAGCCCTGATTACCTCTAGGTTGGTAACCTTGGTTGCCTTGTTGGTAAGGAGGTCGAGGTTGGTATCCTTGATTTTGGTTTCCAGCATAATTTACCTCTTCCACAACCGGAGGAAAATATCCGGTATGATTATCTCCTTTACACAATTCACAACAAGCTACTTGTACACTCTTGCTCGGAGAGTCATGAATCTCTTTTAGTTGTTGAGGAAGTTTGGACATTTGTTTCGTTAACAACTCAACTTGTTGGGATAATAACTTGTTTTGAGCAAGTATAGCATCATTGGTTCCCAAATCCAAAACTCCCGAAGTCCTTTGAGAAGGACCACGGTTATGGTTCCCCTGATGGTCATTTAAAGCCATCTTGCCAATTATGGCAATGGCTTCTTCGGCAGTTTTGCTCTTTAAGGATCCACCCGCGGTGGCGTCCAAAAAGGTTTTATGCACTAATTGAAGACCATTTTGAAAAATATAAATTTGAGAAAGCTCATAAAAACCATGCCCTTTACACTTTCTCAACATGGATTTGAATCTCTCCCAAGCTTCGTTGAGAGATTCATTTCCACCTTGAGTGAAAACTGCGATTGCTGTCTTAGCCTCCATGAAACGATTGTGTGGAAAAAATCTTTCCAAAAACTTTTCCTCAAGTACATTCCAATTCATCATGATTGTCGTTGATTGATCAAGATACTATTCCTTGGCCTTCCCAATGAGGGAATGCGGGAATAGTCTCTTAAACATTGATTCTTCTTCAGCTTCGGGTGCACCAGTTGCTCCCGCAATCTCATAGAACTTAGTCAGGTGTGTAAAAGGATCCTCATGATCCATACCAGTGAAAGGGTTCTGATATAGAAGCGAGAGGATACCAGTTTCCATTTTTGAATGCCGACCATTCTGAGCATTGCGTGCAAATTGTGTTGTATGTCTCAGACTATTAGTACAAGGTCTAGAAACAGGTGGTGGTGGTGGTGGTTCAGTCATGATGGGCGGTAACTGTGGTATTTGCGTCGAAGTTGAACTTCTGTCTCGCTCTCGTCTTTCTTTGGCAAGTTGCCTCCTTCGCCTTGTTCTGCTATTGATTTTACGAGCTGTTCTTTCAATCTCGGGATCGAACAGAAGTTGGTCTGCAAGTAACTTCCCTCGCATAAAACAAAGTCTACACACTAAACCAAACAAATCAACAAGCTCAAGAAAAAGTTAACAAGTTTAAAACTCAATAACTATTGCAATGCCCACAATATAACAACAATCCCTGACAACGGCGCCAATGCGTTGAAACTGTTTTAGGGGGGTGTTTTATAGTATCCACAGAGATTGTGTATATTGCCGCCGTTCGATAGTTAAAAGGGTTTCAAACTTTAATCGTAACAAAGGTTTTGGTAATTTTCAATCGGATCGTTTGCATTCGAATTTTAGAAAACAACTGTAAAAAGATTGGTTTTAGGGTTTGTAAAAACATGTCAAGATTAGGTTTCGGTAATCCGTTTCGTACGTATCAACTCGATCAAGCGTGTGAAATCGTTAACAATACATATAACCACATATCCTCTCAACAAGTTTCTCTCGAACACTTGTTATGGGATTTACCATTTTGATCCTTTGTTGATCTCTCACACAAACTATCAAAATGATAACTTTTAAGTTCAATATTTATGAACATCAACATTCAAAACTATCTCTAGCCTTATGAATATTGATGGAATAGAACTTAGGTCAAATTTAAAACATTTCTCTCGAACATGAATTAAACAACATATAAACCATGTAAACAAAGTTTTTCTTCTATATATATCATCAACAAGGTTCACAAGCTTAAGATAAAAGTTAATACATACAAAATATGGATCACCTACCACTAATCTTGACACAAGAGAGCTTAGCTACACATCTTCATGATAACTTGATATTTTCACACCAAAGCATGTTTTTCTGAACTTTGATCATCCAAGAGTGAATTTTCACATAGAGAAGCTGAAGTCACATCCATTCTTGATTATTCGACTCGGACGTTCTTTCATCTCCTCTTGAAACTGTTTCAACATCCCCATCCTTTTACGTCGTTACCCTTGATCACTTCAAGAGCGTCTTTGTATGAGGAAATCGACGTCCCTCTTTCTGATTGTTTCTCATTGCTCACCGAGAGTGCTTGGAACTGGGTTCCAACGACCTTCTCGGGTTCTACACAGGAGGATGATGATAAGTTTCTCAATATTAAGGCCTGCTCACCGCATATTGTGCCTAACTTGTCATTCTTGATGAACTTCAGCTTCTGGTGAAGTGTCGAAGTGACTGCCCCAGCTTCATGTATCCAAGATCTTCCTAATAAACAGTTGTATGCTGCCCAGATGTCCATGACCTGGAAAGTGACTTGGAAAGTGTGAGGACTGATGGTTATGGGAAGATCAACTTTGCAGATAACTATTTTTCAAGATCCATCAAAGGCTTTGACGATGACCTCGCTGCCTGTCATCGAGGCTCCCTGAAATGATAGTCGTATCAGAGTTGATTTTGGCATAACATTCAGAGCTGATCCTGTGTCTACCAGTACGCTGGCTAGAGCATCGTCCTGACAGTTAACTGTAATGTTAAGCGCCATATTGTGATTTTTACCTTCTTCTGGCAGTTCTTCATCACTGAATCCTATGTTGTTGCAGGAAGTGATGTTGGAGATGATGCTGTCAAACTGTCTTATCGTCACATCTTGTTCTATGAAAGGTTGCTCCAAGACTTTCTTCAGAGCTTCCCTGTTAGCTTTGGAACTGAGCAAGAGAGATAGCATAGTGATTCTCGAAGGAGTTTGCAACAGTTGGTCTACAATGTCGTACTCGCTTTTCTAGATGAGCTTCAGCATCTCATCGTTGTTCTTTACCAATTCTGGATTACTAGATTGATCGACTGGTTGATTAGGAACTTCTGTTTGAGGTTCCTTTTCTTTGGTGGGTTCTCCAACTCCTCTGTTGAAGATCCGGCCGCTCCGTGTGACTCGACTGATGTCGGCGATATTTACTATGGAGGGTAATTGAGTTTCCTTTCCATTTTCGATGGTTGTTGCACCGTACTTGTAAGGGATAGCCTTTTCTGATTTGTACGGTATTGGACCGGGAAAGTAGATAACCACGAGAGCTTTCTGATTTGCCTAACCATTATAGGAAGCCTCCATTAGTTCCCGGTTAAGGATTCTTCTATTGTTAGTAGGAATTTTGACTCGTTGAGCAGAGGGATTATGGCACAAATGTTTTTGGTCCTCCCATGATCAGAAATTATGACAACATCTTTGCTTTGATCAGGGAGATAGTCTGGCATCACGTTGATCGACCCAGAACTTGAACATGGTCGAATCTCTTTTTGGTCCAAATAATTTTGAAGAGCCGCTCGTACGAGGTAGCATCCTTGGTTATTCTCTGAACAAACACTACAACGCTCGTAGTTATGGAGTAGCATCCGGCCATGTCCACTTTATATGCAGTGCAACTTTACTAGATCTGTTACCATCGAGCGGACATCCTGACTTTGATGCCTATCAGGATTTCCATCAATCAAGCTAACCTGTTATGTAGCCTCATCCAAGTAGATTGGAAGCCACCAGTGGTCCAACAAGTGTTGAAGTGTTCTTTGGACCAGTGCACACCCTTGGTCGTCTTCACGGCATTGTTCACAGTACAAATAATCATGTGAAGCCAGAAAACCGATCCTGACTTGCTTAGCGTGTAATTATACCAGATTGGTATTCATTAAGCGTATGTCAAAGATCTGAACCATATTGACTTGATGGTTATCTCTCTCACGATAGTCTTAGATTCATCCGAGATCCATTTGACGCTGAAGGGCTTCTTGTACAAAAGAGCATCCCTGATTGCTTATTGAGTAGGTCGGACAGGTATTGTAATTGTGTTATGGCAGATTATGATATTGACTTTGCCTTAAATGCATCGCCACTAAGTTGACATTTATTGTGCGGACGTCGTGGTTCTGAACAATGTTGGGATGCGCATGGGCCATGTTGACTTCCCGGATTCGGTGATCTTGGATCCATCTAAGATCCATCTGTTCTTGTAGAGCTGATTGCACTATGGAACACCCCTGATTATTCTTTGAGCAGATATCACACTGGTGATAATTGTGAGGTGGTACATGACCGTACCCGCTCTGTCTACAATGCATCCTGACCAAATTGGTTCCTAATAGGAGTACATCGTGAATTTGATAACTGCGGCTAAATTCTTCCTCTATTAAATTTACTGCAGTCTTCTCATGTTGAGGCAACGGGTTCGTCTGAACATTTGGATTAGTATCTTTGAAAGATAGGACCCCGTTCCTGACAAGCTTCTGCACATCGGACTTGAAACTGAGACAGTTCTCAATGTTGTGCCCTGGTCCTCCTTGATGGTAAGGGCAAGTTTGATCCGCTTTGAACCAAAAAGATGAATTTTCCGGTACTGTATGAGGAGACCTGGTTTGGACGTTCCCCTTGACCAGTAGAAGTGGAAATAGTTCTGCGTACAACATCGCTATAGGGTCAAACCCTGGTGGTCGTGTCGTACGATTGATGATGTTGTACTGTGGACGAGTCTGCTGAAGAGGCTGTTGTGTCCTTTGCTGATACTATTGTTGATTTGGTTGGCTTTGAGCAACCTGAGGTTCATACGTTGGAGACGGCGCAGGTTGGATAGCAGGAGTTACCGCCGCTACTGGTTGATACCTTCGTCTTTTCTTTCCGAGAGAGAGATATTACTAATATCTTGTTCTTTTTTCTTTGGGAAAGCACTACCGTATCTTTTGGTACTGCTTGATGGCCATGCATCTTTGACCAATCGTCCTTCTCGGACTGCTTCTTCAAGGCGTACCCCCATGTTTACCATTTCAGTGAAGTCGCTGGGTGCACTGACAACCATTTGGTCGTAGTAGAATGAGCTCAAGGTTTTCAAAAAGATCTTTGTCATCTCTTTTTCCTCAAGAGGGGGACAGATCTGGGCAGAAATTTCTCGCCATCTCTGAACATACTCTTTAAAATTTTCTTTGTCTCTCTGCGACATTGCTCTGAGCTTATCCTATCCGGTGCCATGTTCAGATTGTACTTATACTGCTGAATGAAAGCAACGCCGAGATTTGTGAAAGTACTGATCTTGGTGCGGTTTAAACCCATGTACCGTTTGAGTGCGGCACCGGTTAAACTGTCTTTGAAGTAATGGATCAGTAGCTGTTGATTTTTTGTCTGAGTTGACATTTTTTGAGCGTACATCACCAAATGACTTTGAGGGCAAGAGTTGCCTTTGTAATTTTCAAAGTCAGGCACCTTGAATTTGTGCAGGATCTTTACATTAGGGACTAGACAGAGGTCTGCAGCGTCCTTTCCGAATAAGTCTTGACCGCAAATGGCATGCAGTTCCTTCTGCATCTCTAAGAATTGTTCCTGGAACTCATTCATCCTTTCGTACATGTCTTCGTTTCCACCAGAAATTGCTTGTGGAATATGCCCTTCTAGGACAGTGTGTACCACTGGTTGTGTTATAGTCATTAAGGCAGTGACTCTTGGAGCTTCAGTGTCCCAAAGTTTGTAACCTTCAGGAGTTGCTGTCATAACTCTTGCGTCTTCGCTTTCCCGAAATTTGTAACCTTCAGGCCTAGCGGTTCCTGCTGCAGTTTTTGGGTCTTCAGTGACCAGCGAGATGTATCCTTCAGGGACAATTTTGAGAGGCATGCCCTAGGGGTGACCTTTAGGCATGTTGTACCGAGGATCTTTCTCATGCATCTCCATAATAGGCGTAGATGTAATCTCTGAGATCACAGTCCTTTGTTGTTGTCTCTGAGCTGCTGCCAGGGATTGCATATCATTGTGAAGTTTTTCCAAACTTTATTTTAGAGCGTCGATTTCTTATCTCAGCTCTCTGTTCTCTTCCTCGAGATCATCCATTTTCTTTTGTCGATTGGCCCGAGTATTGTATGAGTGAGACAGCTTGACTCTAGAATCGTGACACGTATGTGAGACTCGAAGATAAGAATAACGCGTTACGCGAGAATGATGAATGATATGCAATGATATATTTTATTTTTAATCTTTGATAAAAAATAAACTTCAATAAATAGATTGCAAATATCATACAGTGGAGGGTGGAGACCCTGTTTTATTGAATTTGAAAGATTGCAGAAAGGGAAAAGTACAGTATTTTACAAAGTGTTGTAAGGAAAAAGACTAAGCTTATGGATCCTAAGTCCTTTCTGAAGAGAGCTCAGATGCAGGTTCCAGTATTTTCCTTTTCTTTGATCGGGGCTCTTTAGCCGTTGTCGGGTTGTCAGTCCTTTTCCAAGTGAAAGGATTGAGCGGATTTCTTCGGTCCTCCTGACTTTCTACAACATGCTGCTCTAATATCTTAATCAGAGCATCCTTTTCTTTTAACAGTTCCTGAATCTTGGTACATTCCACGTTGAGGATTCGACACTTGTTTTTCTAAGAGCTCTTCTCACGTTGAACTTTGTTGAGAGCGACCTGGAGTTTTTCCGTATCAGACATGAAATAAAGGACAGATTACTTTAACTGAAAAACTTCTTGGCGAGGGTAAGGCATCCTCAGCTTGAGGGCTCTAGTTTGCACCCAGTGGAGATAAGGCTCCATGGAGGTACATTTTGGTCTTCCTAGAGACTCTCTTCCTTTCCTGTGAATATGTTGCCAGGCGTGCACTATTTCCTTCTTTAGTGCTATGTCATTTTCCCCTTCCTTGAAGAAAAGACCTTCCAGATGAACATTATGTGGGATATGCTTCATCGGGTATCCGAGTTGACGGCAAACTAAAATTGGATGATAGTTGATTCCTCCTTTAGTTCCAATGAGGGGTACGTTAGGGAAATTTCCATAACTGTCGATGATCTTTATCCCCTCATAAATCCCATTATGCCAATCTATGTCAGATTTGGTAAGGGACATAATCCTTTGTGACCAACGTAGAGTACTCTTATGATCCCAAAAAGCAACAGACTTGGGTAAATGGGAAATGAACCATTTGTAAAGTAAGGGTACACAACATGTGATCATTCCCCCACTGTACGAATTCCTTAAGTGTACAGAATAATAAGCATCTGCGAGCAGAGTCGGTACGAGGTTTCCAATCAGAAATATCTTAATGGTATTAGTATCGACGAAGTTATCGATGTTGGGAAAAAGGAACAACCCATATATTAGTAGGACAAAGATATGCTCGAAAGTAGTTATGTTTCCTATACTCGCAAAGTACAGAGCTTTCTCTATCAAGAATTTAGCTAGTAAACCCTGGATTCCTCCTTTAGTGGTCATGTGAGTCCTAACTTCTGACTCGTCCAAAAAGATTGCTCTTGCAATGGCCTGATCCTTTGGAATTTCTTCCAGTCCAGAAAACGGAGCTTGATCAGTGATAGGTAAATCAATCAGATGAGAGTACTCCTCTAACATTGGTGTCAGTTGGTAATCCGGAAATGTGAAGCAGTGATAAATCGGATCGTAGAACTGAAGTAGCATAGACAGGATTCCTTCAACTACGTGGACCCTTAACAGAGACAGCAGTCCTCCATGCTTAGCTCTAAAAGCATCAGAGTTGGTGACCATCCTTGCCAACCTCCTTAAATTCTCTAGTTTTGGAGCCTTGAAAGTGTACTTGTGCGTCTTTCTTCTACCGAAATCCATAATGCAATCTTTCTGATATTTGCAATTATTGTTTTAGTTTATTTTGAAAAAAGAGAAGAGAAGAAGAGAATATTTTTCTTTGTTTAAGAGTTTTTTAAATGAATGCATGAATGCAGCACACAAAAACATTAAAAAACATGGGTTCAAGGGTTCAACGTCACGAGCATGGAGTCATGGCTCTACCCATCCCCAAAGGTTGTATTCTGGTCAATTTTTGTACCTGTAGAATGGATCCAAAGGTTCCCAAAATCATTGATCCCCCTAGGGATATCAACAGCAAGCTAGTTCACCCGAGCGAGCTGTAGTATCCTAGGGTAATCTCATTTAAGTGTAGTATCGCGTATCAACTATTCTCGATAGTCACCGCACTACCAAATGGTCATAGGGTTAAAGTCTACTAAATCCTCAGGGTCACGGGTACCGCACTGGGAAAACTCAGTTTTCACAACAATCGGTTGTTCAACAGGCTGAATCCACACAGGTCCTCGCCTGATTTAGTGGTCTACCAGGATTGCTTATTCAGGATTCACTCCCTATAAGTCTACCCGTCTATTCCACCCCTTATCTTAGGGTTCTCTCAAACTTTCCACATGCGTATCAATCGTATTCCCATTGACAGAAAAAATAAACACGGATATCAAGTAGGAAAAGCAGTAAATAGTATATAGTATATAGTATAGTATGATTGCTAACAACCTGGACCTCTTAGGAATTCTAATCCTAGTTTGGCATCCCCAGCAGAGTCTCCATTTTCCTGTAGCGTACGATTTTTGTCGGTGACGCGACCACCTCATCGTCATTGTTTTTCCTCACCGCAATGGCAGGAATTGGGTGCTACTTTCTGATTTCTTATTTATCCTATGAAGCTAGAAAGGAAAGGGAAGCTATCTAAAACTAACCTTGCACACAAATGTTTTCTTTAACAAATGCTTAAGATATTGGGGAGTTCGGGGTCAGGTTATACAATGGGGAGTTGTCAATTACCCATCCTATATGCGGTTATCCACAGGTTATTAGCAATTTCTTACTGTTTTCCACTTACTGGTGTTTGTCTGTCATGGGTTAGGAAAGTTTCTCCTTTGGGAGTGTTGAGAGAGAGTATTTTGTTGATGTCAGGGTTTTCCGATGTTTTTGGTAAGGTGCTGAACCTAAGGTTTTTGATTAGTGTGCTCGCTAAGATTTCGCAATCTTATGCCTACGTATTCCCGTTAAATAAAACAGGGAAATCAGAGTAATCGTAGTTCCTCCTATTTCAATGGGAGGAAAAAGATGTTTGGTGTCTTGTTCAAAGTCCAAGATTGAAGCTAAAGGTTATTTGTGTCTTGTTCAAAGCCCAAGATTGAAGCTAAAAGGTTTGACTGAGAGAGAATTTGTCATTTCTAAAGGGAGACATCTCGTCTGTTTATCACAACAGTTGGGTGACTGATTATAAAGGAGAATTACTTTAACTGGGATATGTGTATCCAGCAATGCCATAATTTCCTTTATAAGGGATTGATCCTGAAGTTGAAAACTTTAACTCAGTGTTGAGCAATGCCATTTTTCCTTTTAGGAATCTTTCATGCTAAGAGAGAGACATTGGCGTGGATGTAAATAATCCAGAGGCTTACCACTTACAACAATTAGATGAGAGAGAGGATTTACCAGGATGAGAGATAGACCACAGCTTGGATATTTGAATCAACAAGTGTGCCACTTACAACAATTATCTGGAATTAGGGTTTGTTTTGATTTATCTGTTTTGATGTGTGATATACAGAGAAATGTCTTCCTACATAGAGTTTTTGATTTCCTCTGAGGGGATTTTGGTTTTATGTGTTCCTTGATCAAAGCCCAAGGTTTAAGCTAAAGGGTTGATTGACTCCACTGGGGAGATTTTTTTTATACAAAGCTTAAGAGGAGGCTGAGAAGAAATGATTCTTCTGGGAAGTTTTTTTTTATCTGTCTTGTACAAAGCCCAAGATTGAGGCTAAAGGGGTTAACTCTTCTTAGGGAGTTTTTATATCTGTCTTGTACAAAGCCCAAGATTGAGGCTAAAGAGGTTTTGACTCCACTAGGGAGGGGTTTTATCTGTCTTGTACAAAGCCCAAGATTGAGGCTAAAGATTATGACTGACTCTGCTGGAGAAAATTTTATGTGGGTGTCTTGTACAAAGCCCAAGATTGAGGCAGAAAGTTCTGACTGATGATCATTATACAATGCCTAAGAGGAGGTTGATTAGGTAATTTTCTTATATGAAGCCTAAGAGGAGGCTAAATTCTGCTGAGGATTATTGAGATCTAGAGGCAGGTCCAAATTGGGGAATCAACTCTTGCTGGGAATTGCAGAAGAGTTGAAATATCAGAGACTATGAGGTTCTGATTGAGGGTTCATTGATAGTGATTTAACCCTAGCTGGGGAAATTTGAAGTGAAAGCTTAAAGATTGAGTTTTCTAACCTTTGGAGGTTTTAACTCTGTTGGAGACTGATGGAATGATCAGGGTTATTTCCTGTGCTTTTAGGAAACTTGAGGGTTTCTTTAAGATCCAAGAGGAGATGAGACTATCCAAGTCTACTGGTATGAGAAGGTTTATCTTTGTATAATGTCCAAGAGGAGGCTGATGTTTTAAGGGATTAGAATCAACCCTAAACTGGTTTGATGTTCTGACTCTTTGGAAAGACTGCTCTAACAAAGGATGACTAGGTTCTGTCCTATACCTGTAGGAGGTCTATGGGTCCTTATACTAAGCCCAAGAGGAGGCATGAGAACTTCTAAGAAGCCTGAGGGTCCTTGTATAGAGCCCAAGAGGAGGCTGGGGATGCTTTTAGGAAGCCTGTGGGTCCAAATCTAAGAAAAGTTCAAGAAAGGTTTCACCGGGAATAATCCATTCTTTAGTGAACAGTTCTAGGGTTTGAAGAAATTTAAGAGAGGTTTCACCGGGAATTAATCCTCACTGGCGGAAATGAATTTCTTAGACAGATTTCTAGTAGTGACAGTCTTGAGAAAAGTTTCACTGGGAATAATGCCTTTCTCTGTTCTATATTGTATAAGCCTAAGAGGAGGCAAGACTGTATCTGGGAATTCCTATGGGGAACTATTTTTGACTGTGTTGAAAGAGTGACCACTGGTTTGATCTATTCCTAGACCTAATTGTTGGGGAAAACTCTAAGCAGTTAATATACAGCCATATATATATATATATGAGATATATACAAGTTTGTAAAAAAAGGGTTGGAGGACTTACAGGTGAGCAAGTTTCCAGCATTACAAACAAATATATATATATATATATATATATATATATATATATACACAATGACTGAGGCCCAAAAAGGTTTATATACAACAAGGATTGGGTCTTACAGTCTATTAGAGGCCCAAAAGTGTATTTTTAAAAGACAGATGGGACTTACAACACAAGGGGAGGCCCAAATGATTTTGTTTAAAAGGTGACGATCGCGCCGCAGTTTTAGAAAAATACAGTGGGACTTATACAATGACTGAGGCCCAAAATTTATTTAGAAAGGGATGAGACTTACACTCTATTAAGAGGCCCAAAAGGTTGTTTTATATAAGAGTTGGGGCTTATAGCTCAAGGAGAGGCCCAAATAAACAAACAACGATCACACCGTTGTTTTTTAAGGATCGCAGAGGGACTTATACAATGACTGAGGCCTAAAAAGGTTTTTTGTACAAAGGGATGGGACTTACACTCTATTAGAGGCCCAAAAGTGTTTTGAAAAAGATTTATGAGGGTGTGTAATAATCAAAACCCTAATTTGATTTTAAAATGTATTTTAATTGAATAAAATTCAATTAAAATGATCAACATGTGTGAAAAACAAATTGTGATCTTGGATTAATGTTTGAAAAATCATGTTTCATTCATAGAATGATTTGAAAATCATTTGAATGAAAAACAAGAGAAAGAAATATATTTTTTAATGCCTAAAAAACAAATAAAAACATAATTCTTTACAAAAATATCAAATGTATGAAATAAATAATATTTTTGTGAAATTTTTGTGGAATAAAATATTTTAATATTTTTGTGATTTTTCAAAAAAAGAACCAATAAAAAATAATTAAAATTGAGAGAGAAATTAATTTTGGAATTAATTAATAAAAACCATAAAAAATGTGAAAAATAGCAAAATATGGCAAAATGGTCTGGGTGGGTCTTGAACCCACGAACTCCCAACCAAACACACATGCGCGCTACCACTGGGGTGATGATACATCCGTGTATCAAAACCACCCCATTAATACATAAGGGTAACTTGGTTTTAG
This sequence comes from Lathyrus tuberosus, assembly GCA_022829125.1. Classification (NCBI taxonomy): domain Eukaryota; kingdom Viridiplantae; phylum Streptophyta; class Magnoliopsida; order Fabales; family Fabaceae; genus Lathyrus; species Lathyrus tuberosus. The sequence goes on along the minus strand of JALAZF010000024.1, from coordinate 12,533,550 downwards.
GCCTGACCAAGGCAAAAACCAAGTTTTGGTGGATTTGCATGAAGGCTCTAACTTCCTCAATTCTCCATGAATTTGGACAAAATTTAGGTGTATCCTGCCTAGAATTTCATGAGGAATCCAATGGTACTTTTAGATTTTTCTAAAGATGTCCCTATTTTAAAAACCTGATAGTGGTTTCAAAATATGCCTAGATTTGCATGTTCTATGCTATCTCATTATACAAGCAATAATAGCATGGCAAATTGGTTCAAACACAACACATATGATATGTATGAGATGTCCATGATCAATGGACATCAAAGCAATTCATGATTTAAAGAGTTCAAGTTGTGATGCACTTACCTCTTGAAGCTCCTTGTGCTAATTGTCAAGATCCTTGTGCCAGAAGTGATCCAATGCTTTAGACACTCTTGATTGATCCCTTAGAAGCTTTTAGAATGATCAAAACCGGTTGGAATCCTCAGGAACAAGAATTGGCTCTTTCTTGAAAAAGTGGCAAAAGTGACCAAAATGGTAACGCACTCAAATGGTGTTCCAGTTGAGGGAAACTTGTTGGGACAGTTTGAGGATGATATTTAGAGTGTGTTTGAGGCTGTGTTTGGTTTTGAAAGGGACTGAATTAAGACATGGCTTGAAAATGCAAAAAAGTCAAAATTTGAGGTTTTGGAGGTTGGCTTTTTGATTTTGGTGTTTTAGATCAAGGTGTAGCGAGCGATTTTGGACGTGGTTCTTAAGCACTGTCGCTCTGGGGTACTACAGGTCGATTCATTTTTTATCCTATTGAAGCTGACTAAGGAAGGGAAATAGATGTCTCCAATTAACCCTGCTTGCTTACTGAGTTTAAACAGACGACTGTTGGTTTACAGATGCAGTTTAGATTGTGGGCCTCTCTCTGCTTATTTTGTTAAGACTGAAATGACGGGACTATGCTATTGGTAGGATATTAGAACTGATGCTTTTCGATTGGTGTATGAAGGTACGAGATTTTGGGTTTTTGATTAGTGTGCTCGCTAAGATTCTTCTGCAATCTTATGCCTACGTATTCCCGTTTAACGAAACAGGGAAATCAGAGCGATCGTAGTTCCTCCTATTCTATGGAAGGAAAAAGGTCATTTTGGTGTTTGTTCAAAGCCTAAAACGTGAAGCTGAAGGTGGTTTTATCTTGTTCAAAGCCCAAGACGTGAAGCTAAAGGGTCTATTTGTATCTTGTTCGAAGCCCAATATGTGAAGCTAAAGGGTTTCGACTTTAGAGAGAATTTGTCATCTCTAAAGGGGGCCTGTTTGTCACAACTGTTGGGTGACTGATTATAAAGGAGAATTACTTTAACTGGGATATGTGAATCCACCAATGCCATAATTTCCTTTATAGGGGATTTTTAACCTGAAGGAGAAGACTTTAACTCAGTTTAAAGCAATGTCATCTTTCCTTAGGAATTTCTCATGCTAAAAGAGGGACAGTGGCGTGGATGTAAATAATCCAGATGCTTGCCGCTTACAGAAATTAGATGGGGGGAAAAGGAGTTATTGATGTTTGTATACTGTGAACGAGGCACATATTTTGATGCTAAAAGGTTGATTGACTCAACCGGGGTTTCTTTATACAAAGCCTAAGAGGAGGCTATTGACCTAACAAGAGGGTGTTTTTATGTGTCTCGTACGAAGCCCGAGAGAGAGGCTAAAAGGGTTGACTCAACAAGAGAGTGCTTTTGTATGTGTCTTGTACGAAGCCCAAGACGGAGGCTAAAGGCGCTTGACTCAACAAGAGAATCTTTGTACCTCATACGAAGCCCGAGATGGAGGCTGAAAATGTTTGACTTAACAAGAGAGTCTTTTATACTCAACAATAGAGTGTTTTTGTATCTCGTACGAAGCCCGAGATGGAGGCTAAAAGGGGGTTGACTCAATAAGAGAGCCTTTTATACTCAACAAGAGAGTGATTTGGTATCTCGTACAAAGCCCGAGATGGAGGCTAAAAAGGTTAGCTCCGCTGGGGAGAATCATTGTACAAATCCCAAGAGGAGGCTAGGGTGCTGGTGACTGTTTCAGTTTAGTGACAGGTCCAGTATGTTGGTTAAAAGAGAAAATAAGTTCTTATATGGGTAATGTTGTACTATGAGATTGATCAGAGGATCGGGGAGATTTCCTGTTCTTTAAGGAAATGGAAAATCCAAAGGGTATTGAGACTGTCCAAGTCTACGGGTGTTTTGAGAAATCGATTCTCAGGTAGTGAATGATCTTTGTATGATGCCCAAGAGAAGGCTGGTATGTTAAGGGATGAAGGTCAACCCATTAACAGGTCCGACACTTGACTTAGAAAGACAGCTCTAGCAAATTGATGACTAGGTTCTGTTCCTATACCTGTAGAGGTCTCTGGGTCCTTATACTAAGCCCAAGAGAAGGCATGAGAGCTTTTAAGAAGTCGAAGGGTCCTTGTACAACGCCCAAGAGGAGGCGGGGATGCTTTTAGGAAGCCTGTGGGTCCCCAAACCCCGAGAAGTTCAAGACATGCCATTCACCGAGATTTTGGAAGAAACTCAAGAGATGCCATTCACGGAGAAAAGATCATCTCTGGGGAATAGAGTTTCTTTGACAATTTCTAAGGGTGACAGTCTGAGAAAGGGTTCACCGAGAATGCTGCCTTTCACGTCTCCATATTGTTTAACCCCTAGAGGAGGGAAGACTGTATATGGTAATCATATGGGGATCTAGTTTTGACTGTATTTAAGAGTGACCAACGGGCTTTACCTAGTGCTAGACGTAGTTCCCGGGGAAAACTCTAAATAACTATACAAGTATTACACAGTTGATATTTGACAAGTATATAAAAGTTTGTGAAAGAAGACTTACAGTGAGCAGCCCTACAATACAGTTATATATATGAAAGCGGATAAAGAAAGCGGGTAAACACTTACTCGGTTGTAGAGCTTCCATGCTATTTGGTTAGTTTGTTCAACAAAGAAAGCTTTGATAACAATATTATATTCAAAATCAAAGGAGAAAGTACTTTGAAAAGATTGTTGGGGCTTACAGCTCAAGGAGAGGCCCAAGGTTTTATCAGTGATTGCACTGTTGTTTTGAAATTGTACAGGGACTTATACAAGTGACTGAGGCCCAAAAAGGTTTTCTGTACAAAGGGATAGGTCTTACACTATCTCAAGAGGCCCAAAGGGTTATTTTTGTACAAGTGGTGGGGCTTACAGCTCAAGGAGAGGCCCAAAGAGTTTTGTTTTACAAGGCGACGATCGCGTCGAACTTTTTGATGGTATCGGGACTTATACAATAAGTGAGGCCCAAATTATTTTGGTTTTAAAAAAGGTTTGGGTCTTACACTCTACTAGAGGCCCAATGATTTTTAAAGAGTGGGGCTTATAACACGAGGGTAGGCCCAAAGGGTTTGATTTTTGAACTGGCGATCGCGCCGAGATTTTCTTTTAACGCGGAGGGACTTATACAATATCTGAGGCCCAAAATTGTTTTGGTTAAAAGGGGATTGGGTCTTACACTCTATTAGAGGCCCATGAGTGTTTGAAAATGATTTGTTTGAGTGAAAATCAAGGAAACCCTAAATTTGTTTTCTTTTAAAAGGAAATATTTAAAGAAAATCAAATAAAAATGATAAAAATACCAAATAAGTTTGAATAAACCACTTGTGATTTTTGTTGAGGGTTTGAAAAATGAGTGTTTTATCACAAGATAAATTAACACTCATTTAGTTTTGATTTTCATAGTAAATATTCACTTTTAAATGCTTAAAAAACAATTAAAAAGGAATTTATTCTCAAAAATACTAATTATATTAAATAACTAATATAAATTTAATTTTTTATGGAATAAAATATTTCAACATTTTTGTGATTTTTTGCAAAAAGATCTAATAAAAAATAATTAAAATTGAGGGAGTTATTAATTTTTCAAATCATTAAAAATAATAAGAAAAACAATAAAAAAGTGGAAAAAATAGCAAAAAGAGGATCTGGGGCTAGGGGGATTCGAACCCAAGATCTCTTGTGTATAGGGCGCGCGCCTTACCACTGGGGTGGTGATACATCCGTTGATAGAAACACAACCACAAATATACAAGGCTTGCCTTGTTTTTGGCCTGGCCCAAGGAAAGGCAAGACAAGATTTTGGTTGAAAACGTGAAGGCCATAACTTTCTCATTTCTCCATGGATTGGGACAAAATTTAGGTCTATCTTGCCTAGAATTTCACAAGGAATCCAATGGTGGTGGTATTTATTTTCAGATCATGCTCCTATTGAAAAACCTGATAGTGGTTTTGAAATAGGCCATGATTTACATTTTCTATGCCATCTCTTGGTACAAGCATGAATTACATGATAAATTGGTGCAAACACAACACATATAACATGTATAAGAGATGCATAATCAGTGGACATAAAAAGAAAGCATGGTTCAAAGAATCCAAGTTATGATGCTTACCTCTTTTTGGAGCTTTTGTGCAATCTGCCAAGCCACTTGTTCCAGAAATGATTTGATGCTTTGAACAACCTCAAATGATCTCTTAGAAGCTTTTAGGATGGTTGGAATCAGCTGGAAACCTCAGGAACAAGTTTGAGCTCTTTCTTGCAAAAGGGACAAAAGTGACCAAAATAGCAACTCTCTCAAATGGTGTTCCAGATGGGGGGAACCATTTGGGACAGTTCAAGGATTATATTTGGAGTGTGTTTGAGGTTTTATCTGGTTTGTAAAGTGACTGAATCAAGACATGGCTTGAGAAATGCACAAAAGTCCTATTTTGAGGTTTTGAGAGGTGAGTTTGAGATTTTGATGTTACAGGTCACTTGTGAGAGTTTGGACAGCTTAGATATGATATATTGGATGTGTTTGGATCATAAGCTATGGTGGAATTTCTCTCTAACTCAAAAACTCAGAGTTACCTTGCTAAAGAAGGTGTTTTTGCTTAGAGAAAGAGATTTTGAGGAAAGCAAGTGTTGTAGTGCTTTGGTGTACTCAAACTGAACACAATTGAGCTCTATTTATAGTAGAGCAAGTTTGTTTTGGCTGCAATAGTGAATGGCAACTGCAGCAGAGGTTTGGCCAATGTTGAGCAATGAGAATCCATGTCTCCTCTAGCCATTGACTAGAGGTTAGGGCACAGGCTGCTGGTCCCCTTGGTCTTGGATAAGTCTTGACTGAATTCATTTGGAAATGGCTCAGTCCATGCCACCTTGGTGCATCCATTGAATGCTCCAATCCAAAATTGGAGTCTTGTCCCTCTTTTAGGCATTTCTAGGTTTGGCATGCTATTTTTGGTTCCAAAGACTTGGGAGGCTTGGGATCAGAGTTGGTTCCTCCTTAGTCCCCCCTTGAGGTGTTTAGATGGATAGAGTTGCTTTCCCTTTGCAAAATTTGAGTAAATCGAGCAAAACTCCAAAATCTGCCTTGCCATGACAGTTTGCAGCAAGGCATATTGGCATTGTCATATCTCATGGCTCAAGTGGACTTTGATGGAGTTCTTGGCCATTTTGGAAAGCCCACATATGATACAACAACTGTTTGATCATAATTGGTTTTGATACTTTTTGGACCCAAGTGAAAAATGCCCCTACATTTGGAAAAAAGTGAAGGCAGATTCTAACTTAGTGAAAATTTCACTAAGTGTTGGAAAAAAGTGACATTTTCACTTTTTGTGATTTTGATCATTCCATAACTTAAAATCCATGAGGAATTAGAATGAGTTATGTTTGAAGCTTTTGTAGAGGGCCATGAGAGCTACAAATCCAGCTTTGGATGGGGAAAAATGGCCTTGTGGTTTAGGAGTTATGATCCTCCAAAGTTGGTACCCTAGCCACTTTGTTCCATAACTTAGAAAAATTTCTAAGTTTTTATGGTTACCCCTTTTACAAGTTATCCCACTTTTCTTGATTTTTCTTGATGAATGTTGATTCAAATCACACATTAACATCATTTTAGGGTTAAAAAACCATAATTGTAAAAAATCTCAAAAAGTCAAAGTTTGACTTTTGTGCACAGTTGACTTTTTATCAAATGAATTCCAAACTGTGCGATCCTCTATGAAATCAAGTCCTTGACCTAAATCAAACTTGATGGATTGATTTCATAGGTGTTATAGGGTGTATTGAATCATGTCCTAGGGTTTGGGAGTATGTCCTGGTCAAAAGTCAAAGATACAGTTGACTTTTCTCGCGAAACCCTAACTGTGATTCAGATGAAATTGAAACTTGTTGCTCAAGCTTCTTGGATTAATCCATTGTTGTAAATGGATCAATGTGGTGTATTAGAGACCCTCAAATCATGTCTTGAGGTCTTGGCTCATGCTTTGCCCCAAAAGTCAACTTAGGGGTGAATTAGGTCAAGAAACCCTAATTCCTAATTTTTTTTGTGAATGCATCCCCTGAGGTTAAGTTGACTTGATGATTGGGTCCATGATGTCCCTTGGAGCATCATAGGTTATGCTTTGAAGCATTGGCTCATGCCTAGAGGAAAATTCCATCTGGAGGCCCTGGTTGACCAAACCCTAATTTGGTGACACTGGCGATCTCGAGGCTTAATCCACTTGGAATGTTGCAGCCTTGTGCTTAATCCTTGATGTGGGAGTCCTCTTGATCCATTGTGAATGTTTGAGAGGCTAGACAAGTTGAAGATCATGTCATTCCTTGAATGATCCTTTGTCTAAGAGCTCTGAGAGGGCTTGAAACCCTAAGTCTGATTGTAGTGGATGCTCACCCATCTTTGGGGAGACTAATGGTTCATCCATATTGTGATGATGATTTGCACAATGATGGGAAATATTAGTGGTCAAAGTTTGGGGTATGACAGATGCCCCTATTTAATCTTCTTGGTACCGAAGGTGTGAATGGCGAAGGTATTCGGGCATTCGGGGTGATAGAGGATTAAATATCGGAATACCTGAAATTTTGATGGTGATTAAGAATGGAAGTTCACGGATTCTTCTTCTTTTGCTAAGCAATGATGCTTAGAAAAGGTAAAAACTTCCCCTCGATCCTGGTCTTCAGCCAAGGAACTGGTCTTAGTTTTCTGAAATAAACTTCCCCTCGATCCTAGTTTCCTACCAAGGAACTGGTCTTAGTTTCTTTTGAAATAAACTTCCCCTCGATCCTGGTTTCCTACCAAGGAACTGGTCTCAGTTGCTGAAATAAACCTCCCCTCGATCTTGGTTTCCTACCAAGGAACTGGTCTTAGTTTCTTTTGAAATAAACTTCCCCTCGATCCTGGTTTCCTACCAAGAAACTAGTCTCAGTTGTTGAAATAAACCTCCCATTGATCTTGGTTTCCTACCAAGGAACCGGTCTAAGTTTCTGATAGAAACTTCCCCTCGATCCTGGTCTTTAGCCAAGGAACTGGTCTTAGTTTCTTTTGTCAATAAGATTTCTTGACAAGGGACGTTATTCGTAGCGGTTTTCCTCAAACTTCTCGCCGAATTTTCCTGGGGAGATGCCATTTGATGGGAAAAACTTTTGATTTCAGACTCGCTGGGGAACCCATCTGTCTGAGTTGTAGAGGTGTACAAACTTCTCTGTTGGAGATGCCATTCGTTGACTCTACAAGGGGAGAACGAGTCTCTTGAGAGATTGTCTTTGCTTGGAGATATTACATCATACTTTTCTCAGAGATCTTTTCAGAGAAATGCCATATGATGTGATCCCATTTTGATGTGCTGATGACTTCATTAACATCGACTCTCCGGAGAGCAAAATCAATGTGTTGCTGAAAGTATTTAGTTGTGAGGCTTTCTCTGGGGATTTTCCTTAATCCGGGAAAGCGAAGATATCATCTTCAATGGCGAAGAGTGACATTTGCCGAACGTTTTCTCTGGTATTTCAGAGGTTCAGGTTATCAAAGTGGTCAAGGGCTGACTTCATCCCAGAAATAAACTGGAGGAGAGAGAGTGTGCAGACGCAACATTTCCTAACGAGGAAAAAACTGACAACTCGATTGAGGGGACTTTTATCACTAGGGGATAAGACCGACTAAAGTGATAGTGATGCAATATGAATGCGAATGTAAATCAATAATGCACGATGTATGTATGTATATGCTGACAAAACTGACGCGACATACAAATTGACGGATGAACACGACGGGATACTCGGCCACTGTGGGGGCTGAAAAGTATCAATGGTTCACGATAGCAATTCTACCTTTCTTAGGAGAGATAGTCCCTGCGGGGACAACCGTTGGTCGGGCTTTGGAGACAGGAGCTCTGCCGGGGATGTCAAATGGAGTATTCGCATCTGACACAATTGATCCTTCGTCCAGGCATACTGGTTTAGAAGGAGTACTTTGATTCTGCACTTTGAAGTTTTCTTACTTCTGGAGAAGCGATTGATGTTCTTTTGATGTTCAATAGTCAAAAGAATTGCCATCTTTATATTAAAAGTAGAAAAAGTTTAACAAGTAAATTCATTTTTGTTTTATTTCAAGAATCATTGATCATGTTAAAAACGTCGTTCTGTAAAGCTAAAACAAATAAGAACTGCAAACAAAAGCACATGGCTCAAATTTTATTAATAGGATGGAAATCAGCCAAACGCGTGATTCCATAGAGTATTTACAAAGTTGGAAAATGGTAATTTAAGGGAAAAGGGCTACATTGAAACATAACGACCACTATCCTTCAACCAACTTTGAATTCCGGGTATCATGAGCTTCTGTCGAAGATGACCTTGACTGGAGTTTTTTTATGGATGGCAGGACTGCTACTAGGGGATTTGCCCCTGTTGGACGTAGTTACTTGCCATTATCCCTAAGTTTTGCCTGGATTGTACTTTGAGATTTCCAATCCACCGGGATGATTTTTTTGATTATGTCTCTAATTTTTACCTGGACCGCCCTTTCGGGTTTTCAATCCACCGAGACGTGTTTTTTTTTAGTTTAGGCGAAGTATTTCTTGACTACATCAACATTTGTGGGGTAGGCAGGTTCCTCTCCGTCCATGGTTGCAAGTCTCAAGGCACCGCCTGAGAAAGCTTTCTTGACCACATAGGGGCCGTCATAATTCGGAGTCCATTTACCCCAAGAATCAGTGAGAAATGATTGTATCTTCTTGAGCACAAGGTCTCCTTTTCTGAAGACACGAGGTTGAACCTTTTTGTCGAACGCCTTCTTCATTCTTTGCTGATACAACAGACCATGGCATAGTGCCATTATTCGTTTTTCCTCAATCATATTTAGTTCGTCGTGCCGACTTTGGCACCATTCAGCTTCTGTTAGCTTAGCTTCCATCAATACCCTGATTGACGGGATATCTACTTCGATGGGGAGCACTGCCTCCATGTCATAAACTAGAGAGAAAAGGGTTGCCCCTGTTGAAGTGTGGACAGATGTGCGGTAACCGTGAAGAGCATATGGCAGCATCTCGTGCCAGTCTTTGTAGGTTATAACCATCTTTCGAACGATCTTCTTGATGTTCTTGTTAGCCGCTTCTACCGCTCTGTTCATCTTGGGTCGGTAGGGAGATGAGTTATGGTGTTCGATCTTGAACTCAGCACACAACTCCTTCATCATCTTATTGTTCAAGTTATATCCATTATCGGTAATGATCTGGCTCAGAACACCATAACGGCAGATGATATTGTTTTTGATAAATCGGACCACCACTTGTCGGGTTACATTGGCGTACGATACTGCTTCGACCCACTTGGTGAAGTAATCAATGGCTACCAGGATGAACCGATGTCCGTTTGAAGCCTTGGGCTCAATCATGCCAATCATGTTGATTCCCCATATGGAAAAAGGCCATGGGGAAGAAAGAACTTTGAGATGAGTTGGCGGTACATGGATTTTGTCGGAGTATATCTGACACTTGTGACACCTCCTCATGTGCTTGTAGCAGTCAGATTCCATGCTCAACCAATAGTACCCTGCTCTCAGAATTTTTCTCGCCATTGTGTGTCTGTTGGCATGAGTGCCAAAGGATCCTTCATGAATTTATTTTATCAGCATGTCTGCTTCTGGTCTGTCTACACATCAGAGCAAGACCATGTCAAAGTTTCTCTTATAGAGTGTATTAGGAAGAAGTTGCCAGCCAGCCTTCTGAGCATTTTTCTGCCTTTCCTTAGTGCCCCAGGTGGGTACTCTTGTTTCTGAAGGAAGCATTTGATATTGTGATACCAAGGTTTGTCGTCTATGACTGCTTCAATTGTGAAGATGTAAGCGGGCCGTTCAAGGCGCATTATGTCGATCTTAGGTAAGTCGGTCCATTGACCTACACTAATCATGTAAGAGAGGGTGGCTAAGGCATCAGCCATGTGATTCTCTTCAAGAGGGATATGATGAAACTCGATTCTGTTGAAGAATGGTAACAATCTTCTCGCGTAGTCTTTGTATGGAATCAATCTGGATTGGTATGTGTTCTAGTCTCCTTTGATCTAATTGACGACCAAAGCTGAGTCGCCATATACATCCAAGTTCTTGATCGTCAAATTAATTGCTTCTCGAGACCCATAATACAAGCTTCGTATTCGGCCTCATTATTTGTACACTTGAACGTAAGTCTGGCGGTGAAAGGAAGGTGGGTACCTTGAGGTGTTATGATAATTGTCCCAATTCCATTTCCATAATGATTGACAGCTCCGTCAAAGATTAGTCCCCATTGGGAACCTGGTTCTGGCCCTTCACTGGGTAGTGGTTCATTGCAGTCCTTCATTTTTAAATACATGACATCTTCGTCTAGGAAGTCAAATCCGACTGATTCCTGATTGCAATCGGTTGATGAGCCAAATAATCAGCTAAAATACTTCCCTTAACGGCTTTCTGAGGGTGGTATTCTATGTCATATTATGATAACAACATCTGCCAACGGGAGATTCTTCCCGTGAGATCAGGTTTTTCAAAGACGTACTTGATTGGATCCATTTCTGAGATTAACCAAGTAGTGTGACAAATCGTGTACTGGCGAAAATGTTTGGCTGCCCAAGCCAAAGCGCAGCAAGTTTTCTCAAGCATAGTGTATCGAGTCTCGCAGTCGGTGAATTTCTTGCTCAAATAGTAGATGGAAGACTCATTCCATTTGGTTTCTTCTTGTTGGCCAAGTACACACCCCATGGAGTCCTCTAGGACTGTGAGGTAGATGATTAGTGGTCTTCCTTCCACTAGAGGTGATAGAATCGGCGGATTCAACAGGTATTCCTTAATACTGTCGAAGGCGGTTTGGCAATCTTCTGTCCAAACGCAGTCCTGGTTATTTTTGAGTAATTTGAAAATCGGGGCACATGTCGCGGTCATGAGGAATATGAAATGGAGATGTAGTTCAAACGTCCCAGGAATCCTCTGAGTTGTTTTTCAGTTTTCGGAGAAGGCATTTCTTGAATGGCCTTGACCTTGTCAGGATCAACCTCAATTCCTTTCTGGCTGACGATGAACCCTAAAAGTTTCCCTGAACGGACACCGAAGGTGCACTTGTTGGGATTCAAGCAAAGTTTGTACTTTCTCAACCGCTCGAATAGTTTTTACAGGTGGGTCACATGCTCCTCTTCTGTCTTAGATTTTGCAATCATGTCATCGACATATACCTCCATTTCCTTGTGTATCATGTCATGAAACAAAGTAGTCATGGCCCTTTGATAGGTTGCCCCGGCGTTCTTCAAATCGAACGGAATTACCTTGTAAGAAAAGGTACCCCATGGGGTAATGAATGAAATTTTCTCCATATCTTTCGGCGCCATTTTGATTTGATTATAGGTCGAGAATCCATCCATGAAGGAGAAAACTTTGAACTTTGCTATACTGTCTACCAGCATATCAATGTGTGGTAAGGGAAAGTTGTCCTTCGGACTAGCCTTATTTAGATCTCTGTAATCGACACACATTCTGACTTTTCCGTCCTTTTTCGGAATGGGTACTATGTTGGCTAACCATTGAGGATAGTCCGATGTGGCGAGGAAACCTGCGTCAATCTGTTTCTGTACCTCCTCTTTGATTTTGATGGCCATGTCTGGGTGAGTCCGTCTCAACCTCTGTTTTACTGGCGGACATTCTGACCGTAACGGTAAGTGATGTTTCACGATGCTGGTATCCAACCCTGGCATGTCCTGATAGGACCAAGCAAACACATCAGGAAATTCTCTGAGAAGCTTTGTCAAACTCTTTTTGGCAGTTGGACTGAGCAGTGCCACAATCCTGATTTCTTTTCTCTCTTTTTCTGAGCCCAAGTTGATAGTTTCCAACGACTCTTTGTGAGGTTCAATGGACCTTTCCTCTTTTCGGAGTAACTGGGAGATCTCTTCTGGAATTTCGTCGTCCACTTCTTCTTCAGCCCCAAATACCGGGAACTCAAAGTTGGGAGAAGGCATTGGATCGTATGTTTCAATGGGGTTTAAAACAAGCAATCTGCATGACGTGATGATTTATGTTTAGAAGAGATAGAGAAAATGCAAGTGTGTGTGCAGTGTATTTTCTTTGAAAAACTGCTTGTTTTTATTATTGAGATGTTTTTTGGGATTACCATTTTCTGAGAAAAGCAAAAAGAGAAAACAACAATTAATGCGGAGATCACAGAACAACGTTATTTTATTTATGAACAAGTCGATTCTTGAAACTACAGCCCTATAAAACAAACTCTGTCGCTTTGGGCGAAGCGAAGAGGGAAATTTACAGAAAGCGAGCCCTATCAAAACATCCGTTTCACCTGGGTAGGGAGAAAGGTTAAAAGACGACAATTAATTTGACTTATGAATAATCTTCGGAACATCGACAGCAACCCATTGGCAGCGAACTCCTCTGTGAATCATAAAGTCTGGTACCTTCCTTGATTTGTCTTTAGAAATAATGCTGATTTCTGGCAGAGCAGGATCATTGGAATCTGTCTCCCAGGCAGAGTTGTCGTAGGAGGATTCCTCAGTTGTATTTTGCACAGTATTTGTGCCTTTAGGCAAATCTCCCCATCCGATTGGATGGATGTCTTCGAGCCTGATACGAGAGCTTTCAGGAGCGGTGTACTTGACCATGAAGTCAAATTTTCCACTTGGTTGTCCCAAGGTGTCCCACACTTCTTTGGAACTAGAGGAGTCATCCCTTTCGATGACGTTGACCTCGGGAAAAGCATAATTGATGAATTCTAGTCCGGCAAGCTTTACCAATTCATCGTCGTACTGGATATTTTCTGAATGACTTGAGTGTTGATCCTATGACATGGTGGGGACGTAGGTATTCTGTTCAATGACACTCAGCTGATTTTCATTGTTCGGCTGATTTTCTTGCCCCAAGTCTCCTGGGTACGGCTGCCAGATAGGCAGACCATCCATTGGGCCGTAATAGTCGTGGTCAAAGTTGTCCTTCATCAGAGTGTCTTCCTCTAATGAGTTTGGCGGAGCACGACATCCTTCCGGATCACAATCTCCATATATCATTCCGACACCTGACCTCGGTATAAATCTCGGACTCTGTGCGGGATAGCAAAAGGGCGTAGGCACCTCTTCCTGAGACATATAACCGTCCTCATTGAGATAGGACTTCCATTCCTCACCCGTATCAGAGGGATCATCCTCGTTGATGGTATGGACTGCTTGATGCACTGGGTGAAGGAAACCTCCACTGTGGAAGAAGTCCTGAATGGGATAAAGACTTTCATCGTTAGAAGCTGTCTGGGTGCAGGTTGTAGAAAAACCAAGACCCTTCTTTGTTTTATTATCAGTAGGGATGACAAGCTGTCCCCATCTTTTTGCACTGTTATTTTTTATCACTTCGAGAGCATCTCTGTATGACGAAATCGAGGTTCCTTTTTTGGATTGATTCTCATTGCTCACCGAAAGTGCTTGGAACTGAGTTCCAACAACCTCCTCAGGTTCTACACAAGTAGATAATGACAAGTTGCTCACGAACAAAGCTTGTTCTCCACAAACCGTGACCAGTTGATCGTTCTTAATGAACTTCAATTTTTGGTGTAGTGTCGAAGTGACCTCCCCAGCCTGGTGTATTCAAGGTCTTCCTAATAAACAACTGTATGTTGCCCGGACGTCCATGACTTGGAAAGTAATTAGGAAAGTGTGAGGACCGATAGTTATGGGAAGGTCGACTTCGTCGATAACTGCTTTCCGAGACACGTCAAACGCTTTGACGATGACCTCACTGCCCCTCATCGGGGACCCTTTGAATGATAGTCGCATTAAAGTGGACTTCGGCATGACGTTGATGGCCGATCCTGTGTCTACCAGTACGTTGGCTAAAGCATCGTCCTGGCAGTTAACTGTGATATTGAGCGCCATGTTGAGGATTTTGCCCCCCTCTGGCAAGTCCTCATCACTGAATTCTAAGTTGTTGCAGGAAGTGATGTTAGAGATGATGCTATCGAACTATTGTATTGCCACATCCTATTCCACAAAGGCCTGCTCTAAAACTTTCTGTAGAGCCTCCCTATGGGCTTCTGAACTGAGTAAAAGTGATAGCACTGAGATCTTTGAAGGAGTTTGTAACAGTTGGTCAACAATGTTGTATTCACTCCTTTGGATGAGCTTTAGTAACTCATCATTGTTTTTTGAAATGTCGGGATTACTGGATTGACCGACTGGTGGATCAGGAGCTTCTGTCGGAAGTTCCTTTTCTTTGTTAGGTTCTCCAACCCCTCGGTTGAAGATTCGACCGCTCCGTGTTACTCGATCGATGTCTGCAATACTCACGACGGAGGGCAATGGAATTTCCTTTCCATTCTCAATTATTGTTGCACTGTATTTGTAAGGGATCGCCTTAGCTGATTCATACGGTAATGGTCCCGGTAGATAAATAACTACAGGAGCCTTCTGATTTTTCTGACTGTCGTAAGTAACTTCAATTAGTTCCCGGCTAGGAACTTTTGATTCGTCCAGTAAAGGGATGATGGTACAAACATCCTTGTTCTGCTCAGGGTCAGAGGTTACAACCACGTCTCTAATTTGTTCTGCAAAGTAGTCCGGCATCCAGTCAACGGACCCCGAAGCTAGGTATGGGTGAATCTCCTTGCGATCCAACTGGCTCTGAAGGGCTGCTCGCACGAGGTAACATCCTTGGTTATTCTCCGAGCAGATTCTACAACGTTCATAGTTGTGTGGTGGCACCTAGCCATGTCCGCTTTGAATGCAGTGCAACCTCACTAGATCTGTTTCGGTAGATCGGACATCCTGACTTCGATGCCGAGTAGGGTTCCCGTTTGTCACACTGATTTGTTGCGTGTCTTTGTCTAGATAGATCAAAAGCCACCAATGGTTTAACAAGTGTTGCGAAGTTCTTTGAACGAGAGCACACCCTTGGTTATTCTCACAACATCCTTTACAGTTCAGATAATCATGCGAAGTGAGAAAACCAAGTTGGACCTGCCTGGCGTATAACTCTACCAAGCTGGTATTCATCAGACGAATATCGAATATTTTAATCATGTTGATCTGATAGGGATTTCTATCATGGTAGTCCTGGATCCATCCAAGATCCATCTGACGCTGGAGGTCCTCTTGTACAAAAGAGCATCCCTGTTTGTTTACCAAGCAAGTCAGGCAGGAATTATAATCGTGACGTGGCAGATTATGATACTGGCTTTACCTTGAGTGCATCGCCACCAAGTTGACATTCATTGTACGGATTTCGTTGTTCTGAATGATGTTGGAATTCGTATAGGTCATGTTGATTCCACGAACTCGATGCTCTTGGATCCATCCGAGATCCAATTGTTCCTGTAGAGCTGATTGCACCACAGAACATCCCTGATTATTTTTAGAGCAGATATTACACTGGTGATAGTTATGAGGTGGCACATGACCATATGCGCTCTGTCTACAATGCATCTTGACCAAATTGGCCCTTAATAAGAGTACATCATGAATTTGATAGATGTTGTTAGACTCTCCCTCTATCAAATTGACTGCAGCTTTCTCATGTTGAGGCAACGGGTTTGTGAGAATATTAGGATTCGTATCCTTGAAAGATAAGACCCCGCTCCTAACAAGCTTTTGCACAACGTATTTGAAACTGAGACAGTTCTCTATGTTATGCCCTGGTCCTTCTTAATGGTAAGTACAAGTCTGATCCGCTTTAAACCAAAAAGGCAGATTTTCCGGTACTGTAAGAGGAGACTTAGTCTGGACGTGCCCCTTGACCATTAGTAATAGAAACAATTCTGCGTATAACATGGGTATAGGGTCGAACCCTGGTGGTCGCGTTGTGCGGTTGTTGTTGTATGGAGGACGAGTCTGATGAAGAGATTGTTGTGTCCTTTGCTGAAATTGTTGTTGATTAGGTTGGCTCTGCGCAACCTGAGGTTGATACGTAGGAATAGGCGCAGGATTGATAGCAGAATTTATCCCCCCTATTGGTTGATATCGTCGCCTTTGCTTTCCGAGAGAGATATTCCCGATATCTTGCTCTTTTTTCTTAGGGAGAGCACTACCATATCGTTTTGTACTACTTGATGATCCAGCGTCTTTTACTAAACGTCCTTCTCGGACGGCTTCCTCAAGACTAACTCCCATGCCTACCATCTCGGTGAAGTCACTGGGCGCACTGGCGACCATTCTGTCATAGTAAAATGAGCTTAAGGTCTTTAAGAAGATCTTTGTCATCTCTTTTTCCTCAAGAGGTGGACAAATCTGGGCAGAAATTTCACGCCATCTCTGAGCGTACTCCTTAAAGGTTTCCTTGTCCTTTTTTGATATCGATCTGAGTTGATCTCTATCCGGTGCCATGTCCAAATTGTATTTGTACTGCTGAACGAAAGCATCGCCAAGATCTCTGAACGTGTCGATCGTAACGCGGTTTAAACCCATGTACCATTTTAATGCGGCACCGGTTAAACTATCCTGAAAGTAATGAATTAGTAGCTCCTGGTTCTTTGTCTGAGCTGACATTTGCCGAGCGTACATCACTAAATGACTCTGAGGGCAAGAGTTACCCTTGTATTTTTCAAAGTCGGGCACTTGGAACTTGTGTGGAACTTTCACATTAGGGACCAAACAAAGGTCCGCGGCGTCCTTTCCAAATAGATCCTGACCACGAAGGGCCTGCAGTTCTTTCTGCATTTCCAGGAACTGTTCCTGGAATTCATTCATTCTGTCAAACATGCTTTCGTTTCCACCAGAAGGTATATGTGGAATCTGTCCTTCCGGGACAGCGTGTACCACGGGTGGTGGTATAGTCATTATGGCCGAGACCCTCGGTGCCTCCTGAAGTTTGTAACCTTCAGGAGTTGCTGTCATGCCCTTGGCATCTTCGCCTTCCCGAAGTTTGTAACCTTCAGGTATAGCGGCTCCTGCTATGGTTCCCTGACCCTCGACGATCGGCGGAACATATCCTTCTGGGATATAGTTAAGTGGCATGTCCCAGGGGCGATCTTTTGGAATCTTGTACCTAGGATCATACTTCTCCACTATGGGCGTAGATGTGATCTCTGAGATCACAGTCCTTTGTTGTTGTATCTGAGCTTCTACTAGAGCTTGCATGTCGTTATAAAGCTTTCTCAGATCCTTTTTCAGAGTGTCAATCTCTTCTCTCAACTCTCTGTTCTCTTCCTCGAGATCATCCACCTTTTTCTGACGATTGGCCCGAGTATTGTACGAATGAGACAGTTTGACTCTACAATCGAGACGTAAACGTGAGATTCGTAGGTAAGAAGAATGCGTTTATGAGAATGATGAATGCAATGATTATTAATTATTTTTGTTTATTCAAAGTAAACTTCGACAATTAGATTGCAAATATCAAACAGTGGGGAAACCCCGTTTTATTGAATTCAAAGGATTGCGGAAATGGAAATACAGTAGATTACAAAGTGCTGGAAAAAGAAATCTAAACTAATGGATCCTGAGTCCTCTCTGAAGAGAGCTCAAGTGTTGGTTCGGGTGCTTTCCTTTTCTTTGACCGGGGCTCTTCGGGTGTTGTCAGGTTGTCATTCCTTTGCCAAGTGAAAGGAGCGAGCAAATTCCTTTGGTCATCCTGATTCTCTACAGCATGATGCTCTAAAATCTCAATCAGGGCATCTTTTTCTCTTAACAGTTGCTGTATTTTCCTGCACTCCACATTGAGAATACGGTACTTGTTCCTCCAAGACCTATTCTCTTGCTGAACTTTACTGAGAGTAACCTGAAGTTTTTCCGTCTTAGACATAAAATAAAGGGCAAAGTCCCTTAATGGAAGAACTTCCTGACGAGGGTAAGGCATCCTTAGCTTGAGAGCTCTAGTTTGTACCTAGTGGAGATAAGGCTCCACTGAGACGCAGTCTGGTTTTCCTAGAGACTCTCGTCCTTTCCTATGAACGTGTTTCCAAACGTGCACTATTTCGGTCTTTAGTGCCCTGTCATTTTCTCCTTCCTTGAAGAAAAGACCTTCCAGATGAGCATTCCGTGGGACGTGCCTCATCAGGTATCCGAATTGACGACGAACGAGAATTGGATGATAGTTGATTCCCCCCTTAGTTCTTATAAGGGGTACATTTAGGAAATTTCCACAATGGTCAATGATCCTGATCCCGTCATAGATTCGATTGTACCAATCGATGTCAGAGTTGGTAAGAGACATGATTCTCTGCGACCAACGTAAAGTATTCTTTTGATCCCAAAATGCAGCAGACTTGGGAAAATGGGAAGTGAACCATTTGTATAGCAAGGGTACACAGCACGTGATCATCCCTCCGCTGTATAAATTCCTTAAGTGTACCAAATGATACGCATCTGTGAGTAAGGTCGGTACGGGGTTTCCAATCAGGAAAATCTTAATGGCGTTGATATCTACAAAGTTATCGATGTTGGGAAACAAAAATAACCCGTAGGTGAGCAAAACAAAGATGCTCTCGAAAGCGGCCACGTTCCCTATACTGGCAAAGTATAGAGCTTTCTTTGTCAAGAACTGGGCTGGCAAACCCTGGATGCCACCCTTAGTGGTTATGTGAGTCCTGACTTCTGACTCGTCCAAATTAATTGCCCTTGCAATGGTTTGAACCTTTGGAATTTCTTCCAGTCCAAAAAAGGGAGCTTGATCAGTAATATGTAAATCAGTCAGGTGAGAGTACTCCTCCAGCGTTGGTGCAAGCTGATAATCCGGGAATGTGAAACAGTGATAGACCGGATCGTAGAATTGGATTAGCGTGGACAAGATTTCTTCAATTACATGGACCCTTAACAAGGACAACAGTCCTCCATACTTGGCTCTGAAAGCCTCATGGTTGGTGATCATTCTCGCCAGACCTCTCAAATCCTCTAGTTTTGGAACCTTGAAGGTGTACTTATGAGTTTTCCTTCTACCGAAATCCATTAGCGTAATCTCCTTTCTCTGATATTTGTAATCATTGTCTTAGTTTAATTTGAAAAAGAGAGACTAGAAGAGAAGATTTTCTTTGTCTTAATGTTTTTTTAAATGAATGTATGAATGCAGCACACAAAAACATAGAAAAAATATGGGGTCAAAGGGTCGGTGTCATGAAGTCAAGGCTCTACCCCCCCCCCCCCCAAAGGTTTATACTAGTGATTTTTTGTACATGTCTCTCAAAATCATTGATTCCCTTAGAGATAACATCAGCGGGCCGGGAACCGTGCTAAGTGATGTATCTTAGAATAATCTCAGATGAGGGTAGTATCGCGTGACAACTATTTCCGATAGCTTCTGCACTACAAAATGGCTTAAGTCTGCTAAAAACCTCAGCTTCTTAGATAAACCAGTCGACCACACTACTTTCATCAACCGAAGTCGTATAGGAAATGTATCTGCAAAGGGAGTCTCCACTGAGTTTGATGGTTGATCGGGGGCTCTTAACTGGAATTCACTCCCAGTAAGATTACCCGCATTGCCATCACCTATCTTAGGTGTATACTCAATCTTTCCACATGCGGCATCACACGCATTCCCATTAGCAGAAAAATAAACACATATATTAATTAGGAAAAGAAGTATATATATTTATCTTAATCATCCTACACCTCTAGTCTTATGATCCTATACAGACAATGACTCCCCAGCAGAGTCATCATTTCTGTGACATTTTGAGCACTCAGGTTTCAACCAGAGAGATAAGAGGACAAGATGTCCTACGTGGCCCCACGCTGGGCGCCATTTTTCTGTGGCGGCCACCGCCATGAAAATGACTTGTCCAAGGTTTTCACCATAAATTGTAAGAAAGAAAGACGGGCCCCATGGTGGGAGCCATTTTTTCTGTAGCGAACGATTTTGGACGTGGTTCTTAAGCACTGTCGCTCTGCGGTACTACAGGTTGATTCATTTTTTATCCTATTGAAACTGACTAAGGAAGGGAAATAGATGTCTCCAATTAACCCTGCTTGCATACTGAGTTTAAACAGACGACTGTTGGTTTACAGATGAGGTTTAGATTGTGGGTCTCTCTCTGCTTATTTTGTTAAGACTGAAATGACGGGACTATGCTATTGGTAGGATGTTAGTACTGATGCTTTTCGATTGATGTATGAAGGTACGGGATTTTGGTTTTTTGATTAGTGTGCTCGTTAAGATTCTTTTGCAATCTTATGCTTACGTATTCCCGTTTAACGAAACAGGGAAATTAGAGTGATCGTAGTTCCTCCAATTCTATGGGAGGAAAAAGGTCGTTTTGGTGTCTTGTTCAAATCCTAAGACGTGAAGCTGAAGGTGGGTTGTATCTTGGTCAAAGCCCAAGATGTGAAGCTGAAGGGTCTATTTGTATCTTGTTCGAAGCCCAAGATGTGAATTTAAAGGGTTTCGACTTTAGAGAGAATTTGTCATCTCTAAAGGGGGTCTGTTTGTCACAACTGTTGGGTGACTGATTATAAAGGAGAATTACTTTAACTGGGATATGTGAATCCAGCAATGCCATAATTTCCTTTATAGGGGATTTTTAACCTGAAGGAGAAGACTTTAACTCAATTTAGAGCAATGCCATCGTTCCTTAGGAATTTCTCATGCTAAAAGAGGGACAGTGGCGTGGATGTAAATAATCCAGAGGCTTACCGCTTACAGTAATTAGATGGGGGGAAAAGGAGTTGTTGATGTTTGTATACTGTGAACGAGGCACAGATTTTGATGCTAAAAGGTTGATTGACTCAATCGGGGTTTCCTTATACAAAGCCTAAGAGGAGGCTATTGACCCAACAAGAGGGTGTTTTTATGTGTCTCGTATGAAGCCCGAGAGAGAGGCTAAAAGGGTTTACTCAATAAGAGAGTGCTTTTGTATGTATCTTGTACGAAGCCCAAGATGGAGGCTAAAGGCGCTTGACTCAACAAGAGAGTTTTTGTCCCTCGTACGAAGCCCGAGAGGGAGGCTAAAGGGGGGTTGACTCAACAAGAGAGCCTTTTATACCCAACAAAAAGAGTGATTTGGTAAACGAAGCCCGAGATGGAGGCTAAAAAGGTTAGCTCCGCTGGGGAGAATCATTGTACAAAGGCCAAGAGGAGGCTAGGGCGCTGGTGACTGTTTCAGTTTAGTGACAGGTCTAGTATGTTGGTTAAAAGAGAAAATCAATTCTTATATGGGTAATGTTGTACTTTGAGATTGATCAGAGGATCAGGGAGATTTCCTGTTCTTTAAGGAAATGGAAAATCCAAAGGGTATTGAGACTGTCCAAGTCAACAGGTGTTTTGAGAAATCGATTCTCAGGTAGTGAATGATCTTTGTATGATGCCCAAGAGAAGGCTGGTATGTTAAGGGATGAAGGTCAACCCATTAACAGGTCTGACACTTGACTCAGAAAGACAGCTCAAGCAAATTGATGACTAGGTTCTCTTCCTATACCTGTAGAGGTCTCTGGGTCCTTGTACTAAGCCCAAGAGAAGGCATGAGAGCTTTTAAGAAGCCGAAGGGTCCTTGTAGAACGCCCAAGAGGAGGCGGGGATGCTTTTAGGAAGCCTGTGGTTCCCCAAACCCCGAGAAGTTCAAGACATACCATTCACCGAGAATAGATCAAGCCATGAAAGTTCGAGAATTTGGAAGAAACTCAAGAGATGCCATTCACGGAGAAAAGATCATCTATGGGGAGTAGAGTTTCTTTGACAATTTCTAAGGGTGACAGTCTGAGAAAGGGTTCACCGAGAATGCTGCCTTTCACGTCTCCATATTGTTTAACCCCAAGAGGAGGGAAGACTGTGTCTAGTAATCTTATGGGGATCTAGTTTTGACTGTATTTAAGAGTGACCAACGGGCTTTACCTAGTGCTAGACGTAGTTGTCGGGGAAAACTCTAAATTACTATGCTAGTATTACACAGTTGATATTTGACAAGTATATAAAAATTTGTGAAAGAAGACTTACAGTGAGCAGCCCCACAATACAGTTATATATATGAAAGCGGATAAAGAAAACGGGTAAACACTTACTCGGTTGTAGAGCTTCCATGATGTTTGGTTAGTTTGTTCAACAAAGAAAGCTTTGATAACAATATTATATTCAAAATCAAAGGAGAAAGTACTTTGAAAAGATTGTTGGGGCTTACAGCTCAAGGAGAGGCCCAAGGTTTTATCAGTGATTGTACTGTTGTTTTGAAATTATACAGGGACTTATACAAGTGACTGAGGCCCAAAAAGGTTTTCTGTACAAAGGGATAGGTCTTAAACTCTCTCAATAGGCCCAAAGGGTTAATTTTGTGCAAGTGGTGGGGCTTACAGCTCAAGGAGAGGCCCAAAGAGTTTTGTTTTAAAAGGCGACGATCGCGTCGAACTTTTTGATGGTATCGGGACTTATACAATAAGTGAGGCCCAAATTATTTTGGTTTTCAAAAAGGGTTGGGTCTTACACTCTACTAGAGGCCCAATGATTTTTAAAGAGTGGGGCTTATAACCCGAGGGTAGGCCCAAAGGGTTTGATTTTTGAACTGGCGATCACGCCGAGATTTTCTTTTAACGGGGAGGGACTTATACAATATCTGAGGCCCAAAATTGTTTTGGTTAAAAGGGGATTGGGTCTTACACTCTATTAGAGGCCCATGAGTGTTTGAAAATAATTTGTTTGAGTGAAAATCAAGGAAACCCTAAATTTGTTTTCTTTTAAAAGGAAATATTTAAAGAAAATCAAATAAAAATGATAAAAATACCATTTAAGTTTGAATAAACCACTTATGATTTTTGTTGAGGGTTTGAAAAATGAGGTTTTTATCACAAGATAAATTAAAACTCATTTAGTTTTGATTTTCATAGTAAATATTCACTTTTAAATGCTTAAAAACAATTAAAAAAGAATTTATTCTCAAAAATACAAATTATATTAAATAACTAATATAAATTTAATTTTTTTGTGGAATAAAATATTTCAACATTTTTGTGATTTTTTTCAAAAAGAACCAATAAAAAATAATTAAAATTGAGGGAATTATTAATTTTTCAAATCATTAAAAATAATAAGAAAAACAATAAAAAAGTGGAAAAAATAGCAAAAAGAGGATCTGGGGCGAGGGGGATTCGAACCCCATACCTCTTGTGTATAGGGCACGTGCCTTACCACTGGGGTGGTGATACATCCGTTGATTGAAACACAACCACAAATATACAAGGCTTGCCTTGTTTTTGGCCTGGCCCAAGGCAAGGCAAGACAAGATTTTGGTTGAAAACGTGAAGGCCATAACTTTCTCATTTCTCCATGGATTGGGACAAAATTTAGGTCTATCTTGCCTAGAATTTCACAAGGAATCCAATGGTGGTGGTATTTTTTTTAGATCATGCTCCTATTGAAAAACCCGATAGTGGTTTTGAAATAGGCCATGATTTGCATTTTCTATGCCATCTCTTGGTACAAGCATGAATTACATGATAAATTGGTGCAAACACAACACATATAACATGTATAAGAGATGCATGATCTGTGGACATCAAAAGAAAGCATGGTTCAAAGAATCCAAGTTGTGATGCTTACCTCTTTTTGGAGCTTTTGTGCAATCTGCCAAGCCACTTGTTCCAGAAATGATTTGATGCTTTGAACAACCGTAACTGATCTCTTAGAAGCTTTTAGGATGGTTAGAATCAGCTGGAAACCTTGTAACAATTAACAGAGGAACTTAGTTCCTAAAAGTTTGTTCCTACTAGGAACTTAGTTCCTACTACCCACAAATCAGATACAGAATAAAAGCGGAAAATCTGTAACTGAATCTCATATATTCATATCATAAAAGTTTGTTATAAACAAAGTCAACCATGTACATCCAAAAGATACATATACATATATGCCTAATCACTAACGGTCACCCCGACTACCCGGTGCCACATATCAGAGCCGACCGACAAAAGAATGAAGACCTAAGCTTCACAAAAAGACCTCCAGCATCTAATCTGCAATGCCTCATAGAACATTTAAAAACAGCAGAAGGGTGAGAAACACAATCATAATATAATTGCATATAACTATATAATAACACCAACATACACATATAGAATCTTCTCACCACAACTTACACCAGAATTCAAATACAAAACAACACAATGCATATTTCATATATCCATCACCAACGCATATCAATCATGTACAATACAATTATCACCAACAGAAATATACATATATATATATATATATATATATATATATATATCTCAACTCATCAATTCCAATCATAATTCCACACAAAATCAATCCATTCATGATTTATGCAAATGCACAGAGACCGACACAATGACTCTATGCAATATAATGCGGTACCATCCATCCATCATCTCAACACTAGTTCACTCAGGAACTATTGGAACCATCGCTTGTTACTTAGCATAACGCCCCGTCGGGAAAATGATGTTCCCCGTCGCTTTCGGTCCTCTTTGTATGAGGCTCACGACGTTTATGGATCGCTTTCGGTCCTCTTTGTATAAGGCTCACGATCCGATCGCTTTCGATCCTCTTTGTTTAAGGCTCACGATCGTCTATAATCATCGCTTTCAGTCCTCTTTGTATAAGGCCCACGATGTTATAGAGGATTCCATCTGGAATCGATTCGTCGCTCACACCCACTAGGGCACACGACATCACAAGAATGCATATCATGATGCTTGGCATACAATGACTCATGACATTCAAATGCACATATATATGTAACAATCTCAATCAACAATAATCATGCTTTGCAATTCAAGCCCAAAACAATGAATTTATTTGCCATACGGCCACAAACCATCATTACACCATCTAAACACATGCATTCGCATCATACAACAGCACACAAGTCATACCATATCTATCAAAGGCATATTGCAAGATAACACATCAAATACACACAATTAAAATGGTACAAGTTGACAAAACGACACCTTTCCAATTTCCCGACATAATTTAATCCGCCAAAAAAATCAAAACCATTTCAATAAGAAAGAACATGTCAAAATCTTTCCAACGCACCAAACCGCGCCTCAAACCGACTTACGGATCAAAAGTTATAAAGAAAACAAATAGGAAAATTTGTCATGTTCGCAATGCGAAGCTCCTAGCGAGTCCTTCGCTTCTTCATTCGCAGTGCGAATGTCCTAGCGAACCAAGTCAGAAAGGAAAATAGCCTAAAAAAATTCCTAAAGTTCATAGTGCGAACTCCCAGCGAATGCTCGCTTTCCCCTTAGCAGTGCGAGTCTCCCAGCGAACAGTGGCAGAAAGAAAACAACACAAAACAACACAAAGTTCGCAGTGCGAACCTCACGCGAACGTTCACCCTCACCTTCGCAGTGTGAATAGCCAGCGAATGCTCGCTTTTCCCTTCGCTAGGGGATTCGCAGTGCGAACCTGCGAATTCAGCAAAACCCAGCAGCGCTGTTACATAACCCAAAACCATATTTTCCCCACCAAAACACTTCCAAACCAACACATAGCAATCAAAACATAACCTAATCATGGTAACTAGTATTCTACAACATTTACACCGATTTACAACCGCGAAAACATCGATTTCTACTCGTTTATCTCATTTCGACCTATATTTGAAAACCAATAAAACTTCCACACAAACATACATAATCATACACAAACATAGTATAATCGAGTTTCGCACCCTTACCCGATTAAATCGCGTTTGAAAAGTCTGTTGAATCGGTTCCTAAATCCACAAGTTTTCCTCTCTTTTCTTCTTTCTCTTCTCTTTCCTTCTTTCTCTTTTTCTTCTCTTCTTTTTCTTTCCTTACTATTTTTCTCTCTTTTTCTTTCTATTATATGAAAAATATAATATCTACCCAAACAAAAGACCAAAATACCCCTACACTCAAATATCTCGCAAACGTTCCCAAAACGCGCTAACACATAATCACGATGAAAAATAATATATTTTCAAATAAAAGTCAAATATAAAATAATATAATAATAAAATAATCAAAACGACTCAATTAAATAAAACTAACTAAAACTGGGGCGTTACAAACCTCCGGAACAAGTTTGAGCTCTTTCTTGCAAAAGGGGCAAAAGTGACCAAAATAACAACTCTCTCAAATGGTGTTCCGGATGGGCGGAACCATTTGGGAAAGTTCAAGGATGATATTTGGAGTGTGTTTGAGGTTTTATCTGGTTTGGAAAGTGACTGAATCAAGACATGGCTTGAAAAATGCACAAAAGTCCTATTTTGAGGTTTTGAGAGGTGACTTTGAGATTTTGGTGTTACAGGTCACTTGTGAGAGTTTGGACAGCTTAGATATGATATATTGGATGTGTTTGGATCATAAGATGTGGTGGAATTGCTCTTTAACTCAAAAACACAGAGTTACCTTGGTAAAGAATGTATTTTTGCCTAGAGAAAGAGATTTTGAGGAAAGTAAGTGTTGTAGTGCTTTGGTGTACTCAAACTGAACACAATTGAGCTCTATTTATAGTATAGCAAGTTTGTTTTGGCTACAATAGTGAATGGAAATTGCAGCAGAGGCTTGGCTAATGTTAACCAATGAGAATCCAAGTCTCTTCTAGCCTTTGACTAAAGGTTAGGACACAGGCTGCTGGTCCCCTTGGTCTTGGATAAGTCTTGACTGAATTCAGTTGGAAATGGCGTATTCCATGCAACCTTGGTGCATCCATTGAATGCTCCAATCCAAAATTGGAGTCTTGTCCCTCTTTTAGGCATTTCTAGGTTTGGCATGCTATTTTTGGTTCCAACGACTTGGGAGGCTTGGGATCAGAGTTGGTTCCTCCTTGGTCCCCCCTTGAGGTGTTCAGATGGATAGAGTTGCTTGCCCTTTGCAAAATTTGAGCAAATCGAGCAAAAATCCAAAATCTGCCTTGCCATGACAGTTTGCAACAAGGCATATTGGCATTGTCATATCTCATGGCTCAAGTGGACTTTGATGGAGTTCTTGGCCATTTTGGAAAGCCCTCATATGATACAACAACTGTTTGATCATAATTGGTTTTGATACTTTTTGTACCCAAGTGAAAAATGCCCCTACATTTGGAAAAAAGTGAAGGCAGATTCTGACTTAGTGAAAATTTCACTAAGTGTTGGAAAAAAGTGACATTTTCACTTTTTGTGATTTTGATCATTTCATAACTTAAAATCCATGAGGAATTGGAATGAGTTATGTTTGAAGCTTTTGTAGAGGGCCATGAGAGCTACAAATACAGCTTTAGATGAGGAAAAATGGTCTTGTGGTTTAGGAGTTATGATCCTCCAAAGTTGGTACCCTAGCCACTTTGTTCCATAACTTAGAAAATTTTCTATGTTTTTATGGTTACCCCTTTTACAAGTTATCCCACTTTTCTTTATTTTTCTTGATGAATGTTGATTCAAATCACACATTAACATCATTTTAGGGTTAAAAAACCATAATTGTGAAAAATCTCAAAAAGTCAAAGTTTGACTTTTGTGCACAGTTGACTTTTTATCAGATGAATTCCAAATTGTGCGATCCTCTATAAAATCAAGCCCTTGACCTAAATCAAACTTGATGGATTGATTTCATAGGTGTTATAGGGTGTATTGAATCATGTCCTAGGGTTTGGGAGTATGTCCTGGTCAAAAGTCAAAGATACAGTTGACTTTTCTCACGAAACCCTAACTGTGGTTCAGATGAAATTGAAACTTGTTGCTCAAGCTTCTTAGATCAATCCATTGTTGCAAATGGATCAATGTGGTGTATTAGAGACCCTCAAATCATGTCTTGAGGTCTTGGCTCATGCTTTGCCCCAAAAGTCAACTTAGGGGTGAATTAGGTCAAGAAACCGTAATTCCTATTTTTTTTGTGAATGCATCCCCTGAGGTTAAATTGACTTGATGATTGGGTCCATGATGTCCCTTGGAGCATAATAGGTTATGATTTGAAGCATTGGCTCATGCCCAGAGGAAAATTCCATCTGGAGGCCCTGGTTGACCAAACCCTAATTTGGTGACACTGGCGATCTCGAGGCTTAATCCACTTGGAATGTTGCAGCCTTGTGCCTAATCCTTGATGTGGGAGTCCTCTTTATCCATTATGGATGTTTGAGAGGCTAGATAAGTTGAAGATTATGTCATTCCTTGATTGATCCTTTGTCTAAGAGCTCTGAGAGGGCTTGAAACCCTAAGTCTGATTGTAGTGGATGCTCACCCATCTTTGGGGAGACTAATGGTTCATCCATATTGTGATGATGATTTGCACAATGATGGGAAATCTTAGTGGTCAAAATTTGGGGTATGAAACAAGGATGAGTGTTTGAACAGCTTATATATGATACATTGGATGTGTTTGGATCATGAGCTGTGGTGGAATTGCTCCCTAACTCGAAAACTCAGTGATGACTTGCAAAAGAAGGCATTTCTGCATAATGAGATAGATTTTGAGGAAAGCAATTGTTGTTGTGCTTTGGTGTACTTAAACTAACCCCAAATGAGCTCTATTTATAGTAGAGCAAGTTTGTTTTGCAAGGAATAGTGAATGGCAGATGGTACAGGCCTTTGGCCAATGTTGATCCAAGGGAATCTCAAGTCTCCTCTAGCCATTGACTTGAGGTTAGGGCATAGGCTATGAGTCCTCTGTCAGAGATAAGGCTTGACTCAATTTAGTTAGCAATGTCTTGATGCTTGCCACCTTGTGAATCCATTGAATGCATTGAAACAAAATTGGAGTCTTTGAGCTTTTTAGCCTTTTTAGGGCATTTATGGCTACATGTAGATCCTTGGACTTGGGAGGCTTGTCGATCAGATCTTTTCTCTTTTATGTTATCCCCTGAGGTGTCCAAATGGATGACAAGGCTTGTGCTTGTCTGATTTTGCCAAATCGAGCAAAAATGCAAAATTTTGTCTTGTACAAGACAGTTGGAAATGGTGATTTAGAGGGGGTCATATCTCTCTGTTCAAATGGAGTTATGGAAAGCTCTTGTGCTTTTTAGAAAGCCCTTATATGGTCCAATTCATGTGTGATCATAGTTGGTCATGAAACTATCTGAATCCAATTGAAAAAACCTCATGAACTTTGATGCCCAAAGCTGACACTTAGACAGTTTTGCACTAAGTGTTATGTTCTTGATTTTCACCATTTTGATCCATCCATAACCAAAAATCCATGAAGAATCAGAGTTTCATGTAGTTAAAGCTTTTGTAGAATGTAGGAAGACCTACAAATCAGGCTTTCGATCATTCAAAATGGCTGTCTAGATCAGAAGTTATGGCCTTTGGAAGTTGGTACCAAAACCATTCAAATTTAGTAACTTAGAAAAATTTCCAATTTTTCAAGGTTACCCCTTTTACAAGTTATCATGATTTCTTGATCAATTCTTGTTCAAATGACATTATAAGTCATATTTTATGAAAATATGAGTTATAAAGAACATTTTTGCCAAAAAAAGTCATGTTTTGATTTTTGGCTCCGGTGCGGTTCTGCGCATAAAAACCCTAATTCCCAACTTTTGAGAAATGCATCCTCTGAGGGTAATTTAACTTTGCAAATTGCCTCTTAGGGTTATTTTGAGCATATTGAGTCATGGTTTGAAGTCTTGGCTCATGCTTTGCTCCAAGAGTCAATTTAGGGGTGAATTAAGTCAAGAAACCCTAATTCCTGATTTTTTTGGTAACTGCATCCCCTGAGGCTAAATCCACTTGATGATTGGGTTCATGAGATCCCTTGGAGTATCTTGGGTTGTGCTTTGAAACATTGGCTCATGCCCAAAAGAAAAATTTCCATCTGGAGGCCTTGGTCGACCAAAACCCTAATTTGGTGACACTGGCGATCTTGAGACTTGATCCACTTGGAATGTTGCAACTTTGTGCTTGATTCTTGATGTGGGAGTCCTCTTGATCCCTTATGGGGGTTTGAGAGGTTAGATAAGTTAAAGATCATGTTATTTCTTGATTAATCCTTTGTCTAAGTGCTTTGTGAGGGCTTGAAACCCTAATTCTTGATTGTAGTGAAAGCTCAACAATCCTTGAGGAAATTGATGAGGCATGATGGCACATCCATATTGTGATGATGATTTGCACAATGATGGGAAATCTTAGTGGTCAAAATTTGGGGTATGACACCAGGGTATAAACAAGTTCACAAAACCTAGGCCGAATGAACCAACTAGACTTTGATACCAACTATGTAACATTATAAACCTCAAACACTTATTTTATAAAAACATGTGTATAATTTACACAAAAATAGGGTGTCATATTTTCTCAGCTTAAACATCTTTCTCAATTATCATATTATAGCAGCGAAAATAAATAATTACATCTCAACTTTAATTGCCTCATAAATAAAAGCCATCTTCATTTCAAATCATAAAAGAAATAGTTCAATAACTCTCAGAACACAAAACAGAAAGGTAACCCGCCCCTGTTTTACATTATCAGAGCGACATGCGGAAACTAAAATAAACTCAAAAGAAATAAATGACAAAGAAGGCCACTACGCCATCCTTAAAAACACAACAACATCGAAGGTTCTTCTACTCAAGTATCTGCTCCACAAGCATAAAGAACAACACTGACAAACAAACAGGGGGTGAGAATACATTCATATATGTTAGTGGTGCATAAAACAACAAGAATAGTGCTATTAATATCAATCATCAATCAAATAAATCATCA
The DNA here is from genome assembly GCA_022829125.1 of Lathyrus tuberosus. Lineage (NCBI taxonomy): Eukaryota > Viridiplantae > Streptophyta > Magnoliopsida > Fabales > Fabaceae > Lathyrus > Lathyrus tuberosus. The sequence goes on along the minus strand of JALAZF010000024.1, from coordinate 12,502,687 downwards.
ACAATAATAATCAATAAAAAAATATGGTTATTGATCGGTCACCTATTCTACTTAGTTTCCGTTAGTTATTCGGCAAGAATTCTGTTTAATCGGTAACACTTTGGTTTGTTTCTATCGCTTTCCTTTAAGTATTTAATCGCATTTTGTTTGCTTGCATTGCTTTAGTTTAAATTTATGATAAATAAAATACTTTTGAAGTCTTGGTCTGGTAGTTTTGGTGTTTTCAGGTTCATGTGAATGTTCCGAGGAATGGGTGCGAATTCGGCTAAGTTCGGAGAGATTTTTCTCAAAGTCAGAGGCCTGACACGGGTGACCGTGTCACCTGACAAGGGCCCATGTCAGGATGGGAAGAGTAGAGAAGCTGAATTGAGAAACCAGTGGGCTAACACGGGTGCCCGTGTCGCCTGACACGGCCCGTGTCAGCATGCCTGAAGCTGCAAACTTAATTAACAAAGGCAAGAGGCCAACACGGGTGCCCGTGTCACCTGACACTACCTGTGTCGGCATGCGCGAACACATTTCTGATTTTTTTGAAGTATTGCCTATGTTAGTTCATTAAGGGTATTTTGGATATTGTGCATGGGAAGGAATAATCTGATACTATTAAGACTTAATTTTTGGAAGGAAGAATGGACTTTTTTTTGGATCGTATGAAAGAATTACAAAAGAAAGAATAGAGCTCTAGAGGATTGGAAAAGGAGGAGATTTTCATGACCGGAAGAAATTGAAGATAAACTTTTATCACCAATTCTTGTAATGTCTTTATTTTGTATTTTGTGTTCTTTGAATATTATGAGTAGCTAAACCCCCCAATGCTAGGTGTAGCGCGATTTTTGTGGTTTCGAATCACTATCGCTTTGGTACTACAGTTTGATTCATTTTTTTATCCTGTGAAGCTGATTAAGGAAGGGAAATAGATGTCTCCAATTAACCCTGCTTGCATACTGAATTTAAACAGATGACTGTTGTGTAGCGCGAATTTTTGCGTGGTTACGAAGCACTATCGCTTTGGGGTACTACAGTTCGATTAATTTTTTATCCTATAGAAGCTGATGAAGGAAGGGAAATAGATGTCTCCAATTAACCCTGCTTGCAAACTGAGTTTAAACAGAGGACTGTTGGTTTACAGATGCTATTAAGATTGTGGGTCTCTGTTAGGTTATTTTGTTAAAAAAATAGTGTCTAGGCTATTGGTAGGATGTTAGGACTGATGCTTTTCGATTGATGTATGAAGGTACGGGATTTTGGGTTTTTGATTAGTATGCTCGCTAAGATTTTTCCAATCTTATGCCTATGTATTCCCGTTTAACGAAACAGGGAAATCAGAGCGATCGTAGTTCCTCCTATTCTATGGGAGGAAAAAGAGGTTGTTTTGGTGTCTTGTTCAAAGCCCAAGACGTGAAGCTAAATGTAGTTTGTATCTTGTTCAAAGCCCAAGATGTGAAGCTGAAGGGTCTATTTGTATCTTGTTCTAAGCCCAAGATGTGAAGCTAAAGGGTTTTGACTTTAGGGAGAATTTGTCACCCTAAAGGGGTATATTTGGTCTGTTTGTCACAACTGTTGGGTGACTGATTATAAAGGAGGATTACTTTAACTGAGATATGTGAATCCAGCAATGCCATAATTTCCTTTATAGGGGATTTTTAACCTGGAGGAGAAGACTTTAACTCAGTTTAGAGCAATGCCATATTTCCTTAGGAATTTCTCATGCTAAAAGAGGGACAGTGGCATGGATGTAAATAATCCAGAGGCTTGCCGCTTACAGCAATTAGATGGGGAGAAAAGGAGTTGTTGATGTTTGTATACTATGAGCAAGGCACAGATTTTGATGCTAAAAGGCTGATTGACTCAACCGGGGTTTCCTTATACAAAGCCTAAGAGGAGGCTATTGACCCAACAAGAAGGTGCTTTTATGTGTCTCATATGAAGCCCGAGAGAGAGAGGCTAAAAGGGTTGACTCAACAAGAGAGTGCTAACAAGTGACTGACTCAATAAGACAATGCTTTAGTATCTCATACAAAGCCCAAGATGGAGGCTAAAAGTGATTGACTCAACAAGAGAGTGTTTTTGTATCTCGTACGAAGCTCGAGATGGAGGCTGAGAGGGAAGTGACTCAACAAGAGAGTCTTTTATACTCAACAAGAGAGTGTTTTAGTATCTCGTACGAAGCCCGATATGGAGGCTAAAAGGCGATTGACTCAACAAGAGAGTCTTTTATACTCAACAAGAGAGTGTTTTAGTATCTCGTACGAAGCCCGAGATGGAGGCTAAGAGGGAAGTGACTCAACAAGAGAGTGTTTTTGTATCTCGTACAAAGCCCAAGATGGAGGCTAAAAGTGATGGTGACTGTTCAGTTTATTGACAGGTCCAGTATGTTGGATAAAAGAGAAAATCAGTTCTTATGAGGGGAACGATTAAAGGTATTATTGTGCCTTGGCACTGATCAGAGGATCAGGGTTATTTCCTGTTCTTTAAGGAAATGGGGAATCTTAAGGGTATTGAGACTGTCCAAGTCTACTGGTGTTTTGAGAAATCAATTCTCAGATAGTGAGTGATCTTTGTATGATGCCCAAGAGAAGGTGGGTACGTTAAGGGATGAAGGTCAACCCATTAACAGGCCCGACACTTGACTCAGAAAGATAGCTCTAGCAAATTGATGACTAGGTTCTGTTCCTATACCTGTAGAGGTCTCTGGGTCCTTGTACTAAGCCCAAGAGAAGGCATGAGAGCTTTTAAGAAGCCGAAGGGTCCTTGTACAACGCCCAAGAGTAGGCGGGGATGCTTTTAAGAAGCTCGTGGATCCCCAAACCCCGAGAAGTTTAAGACATGCCATTCACCGAGAATAGATCAAGCCAGGAAAGTTTAAGAATTTGGAAGAAACTCAAGAGATGCCATTCACGGAGAAAAGATCATCTCTGGGGTGTATAGTCTCTTTGACGATTTCTAAGGGTGACAGTCTGAGAAACATTCCTTTCACGTCTCCATATTGTTTAACCCCAAGAGGAAGGAAGACTGTGTCTGGTAATCCTATGGGGATCTAGAGTTATTTGTATTTAAGAGTGACCAGCAAGGCTTTACCTAGTGCTAGACGTAGTTGTCGGGGAAAACTCTAAATAACTATACTAGTATTACACAGTTGATATTTGACAGGTATATAAAAGTTTGTGAAAGAAGACTTACAGTGAGCAGCCCCATAATACAGTTATATATATGAAAGCGGATAAACAAAGCGGGTAAACACTTACTTGGTCGTAGAGCTTCCATGTTGTTTAGTTAGTTGTTCAACAAAGAAAGCTTTTATAACAATATTATATTCAAAATCAAAGGAGAAAGTGCTTTGAAAAGGTTTTTGGGGCTTACAGCTCAAGGAGAGGCCCAAAGATTTGTTTAAAAATGGCGATCGCGTCAAGGATTTTGAAAGCACAGTGGGTCTTATACAATGACTGAGGCCCAAAAAGGTTTATGTACAAAAAAGGGTTGGGACTTACACTCTATTAGAGGCCCAATGATTAAAGATGGGTCTTATAACTCAAGGAGAAGCCCAAAGATTTTTGTGAAAAAGGCGACGATTGTGTCGAACCTTTTGACGGTATCGGGACTTATACAATACACTGAGGCCCAAAAAGGTTTGTATTTACAAAGGGTTGGGTCTTACACTATACCAAGAGGCCCAAAGTGTTTGAAAAAAGATTTGATGAGGGTTGAATTGATCAAAACCCTAATTTGTTTTCAAAATATATTTTAATTGAACAAAAATTCAATTAAAATGATCAAAATTGTTAAACATGTGTGGAAACAAATTGTGATCTTGGATTATTGTCTCAAAAATTATGTTTCTATTCACAAAATGATTGGAAATCACTAAAATTTGAAAAATCAAGAGGGAGAAAATATTTTAAATGTAAAAAACAATTAAAATATTAATTCTTTACAAAAATATCAAGTATATGAAATAAATAATATTTTTGGGATTTTTTTGGGAAAATAAAATATTTTAATATTTTTGTGAATTATTAAAAAAAGAATCAACTCAAAATCATTAAAACTCAGAGAGAAATTAATTTTTGAATCAATTAAATAAAAATCACAAAATTCAAATATTCAAATGTTCAAAAATGGCGCCAAGAACATGGAAAGAGCACGCGCCACCCTCTGTTTCTACAGATTTGCGTTTTTTATTCAATATCACTGAATACTTGATGATATCATTCAATCTACATATCAATCTACTCGTTTTCACCTCACGATCATGTCTATGGTCTTTAATTTCATTTATTTTAACCATGGAATAAGAAATCAAAGAGAAACCTCAAGAAGCCTAAAATTTGCATGAAGGTTCAGAAATTCCATACACGATTCAAACAAAGCAATTGATTGAGGGAAAACACTCTATGCATGATTATGAACATATGGCCAAATTATTGTGCAGCAAAAAATGCATGGATCATAGAGTTAGAAGAGCTCATACTTACCTCTTGCAGCTGGTGATCGTGTTTTGTGTTAGAGGTGTTACAGCTTGGTTCCAAGGATATGGATAGCTTCCCTAGGTGCTATGGAGTGTGTCTGGATGCTTGGAATGAATGGAAATGATCTTGAACTTGAGATGGTACCCCAACTACAAATGTGTCAAGAACTTGAGCAATTGGCTAGTGATTTTGTGATTTTGGTGTTCCAGATGTTGTGTGAGTGTTTGGATCACTTCTATATGATGTTTATGAGGTGTTTGTGTGATTGGTTTGGTTGGAATAGCTCTCAAACTCAAAACCTGATAGTGACTAGCTTTGGAAGGCAATTTTGGAGTGAAGAGGAAGATTTTGAGGAAAGCATCTATTTGATGGCTTTGGTGTACTCAAACTGATCACAAATGAGCTCTATTTATAGTAGGGCAAGTTTGTTTTGCAAGGAATAGTGAATGGCAACTGTTGCATAGGTTTGGCCAATGTTGATCAATGAGAATCCAAGTCTCCTCTAGCCATTGACTAGAGGTTAGGGCATAAGCTGCTGGTTCCCTTGGTCTTAGATAAGTCTTGACTGAATTTAGTTGGAAATGGCTCAGTCCATGCCACCTTGGTGCCTCCATTGAATGCTCCAAAACAAAATTGGAGTCTTGTCCCCTCTTTAGGGATTTCTAGGTTTGACATGCTATTTTTAGTTCCAAGGACTTGGGAGGCTTGGGATCAGAGTTGGTTCCTCCTTGGTCTCCCCTTGAGGTGTTCAGATAGATAAGTGTGTTTTTCATTTGCAAAAATTTGGCAAATCGAGCAAAATGAACAAATCTGCCTTGCTTTGACAATTTTCAGCAAGGTATGTTGCCATTGTCATATCTCATGGCTCAAGTGGAATTTGATGGGGTTCTTGGCCATTTTGGAAAGCCTTCATATGATACAACAACTGTTTGATCATAGTTGGTTTTGATACTTTTTGGATCCAAGTGAAAAATGCCCCTACATTTGGAAAAAAGTGAAGGCAGATTCTGACTTAGTGAAAATTTCACTAAGTGTTGGAAAAAAGTGACATTTTCACTTTTTGTGATTTTGATCATTCCATAACTTAAATCCATGAGGAATTGGAATGAGTTATGTTTGAAGCTTTTGTAGAGTGCCATGAGAGCTACAAATCCAGCTTTGGATGGGGAAAAATGGCCTTATGATTTAGGAGTTATGATCCTCCAAAGTTGGTACCCTAGCCACTTTGTTCCATAACTTAGAAAAATTTCTAAGTTTTTATGGTTACCCCTTTTACAAGTTATCCCACTTTTCTTGATTTTTCTTGATGAATGAGGATTCCAATCACACAATAACATCATTTTAGGGTCAAAGAGCCATAATTGTGAAAAATCTCAAAAAGTCAAAGTTGACTTTTGTGCACAGTTGACTTTTTGTCAGATGAATTCCAAACTGTGCGATCCTCTATGAAATCAAGTCCTTGACCTAAATCAAACTTGGTGGATTGATTTCATAGATTTTATAGGGTGTATTGTATCATGTCCTGGTCAAAAGTCAAAGCTACAGTTAACTTTTTCATCAAAACCCTAATTGTGGTTCCGATGAATTTGAAATTTGTTGCTCAAGCTTCTTGGATCAATCCATTGTTGCAAATGGATCAATGTGGTTTATTAGAGACCCTCAAATCCTCTCTTGAGGTCTTGGCGCATGATTTGTCCCAAAAGTGAACTTAGGGGTGAATTAGGTCAAGAAACCCTAATTCCTGATTTTTGGTGAATGCATCCCTTGAGGCTAAATTAACTTGATGATTGGGTCCATGAGGTTCCATGGGGTATATTATGTTATGCTTTGAAGCATTGGCTCATGCCCAGAGGAAAATTTCCATCTAGAGGCCCTGGTCGACCAAACCCTAATTTGGTGACACTAGCGATCTTAAGGCTTAATCCACCTGGAATGCTGCAACATTGTGCTTGATTCTTGCTGTGGGAGTCCTCTTGATCCATTGTGGATGTTTGAGAGGTTAGACAAGTTGAAGATCATTTCAATTCTTGATTGATCCTTTGTCTAAGGCTCAGAGAGGGCTTGAAACCATAATCCTTGATTGTGGTGAATGCTCAAACATCTCTGAGGGGATTGATGAGGCATGTAAGTACATCCATATTATGATGATGAATTTCACAATGATGGGAAATCTTAGTGGTCAAAATTTAGGGTATGACAGATGCCCCTATTTAGTCTTCTTGGACCCGAAGGTGTCAATGGCGAAGGTATTCGGGCATTCGGGGTGCAAGATGATTAAATATCGGAATACCCAAAATTTTGATGGTGGTCATGAATGGTAGCTTACGCATTCATCTTCTTTTGCTAACCGATGATGCTTAGAAGAGGTAAAAACTTCCCCTCGATCCTGGTCTTCAGCCAAGGAACTGGTCTCAGTTTCTGAAATAAACTTCCCCTCGATCCTGGTTTCCTACCAAGGAACTGGTCTATGTTTCTGAAATGAACTTCCCCTCGATCCTGGTTTCCTACCAAGGAACTGGTCTCAGTTTCTGATGTAAACTTCCCCTCGATCCTGGTTTCCTACCAAGGAACTGGTCTTAGTTTCTTTTGTCAATAAACTTTATTGACAAGGGACGCTATGCGTAGCGGTTTTCCTCAAACTTCTCACCGAATTTTCCTGGGGAGATGCCATTTGATAGAAAAACTTTTGATGTCAGACTTGCTGGGGAGACCCATTCGTCCGAGTTGTAGAGGTATACAAACTTCTCTGTTGGAGACGCCATTTATTGACTCTACTGGGGAAAATGAGTCTCTTGAGAGACTGCTTTCTGCTTGGGGATATTATATCATACTTTTCTCGGGATCTTCTCGGAGAAATGCCATATGGTATGATCCAATTTTGAGGTGCTGATGACCTTTTCGTCAGCGGATTTTTCGGAGAAAAACTGCCGTATTGTTGAATCTCTGATTAAGAGGCTTTCTCTGGGGATTTTCCTTAATCCGGGAAAGCGAAGATATCATCTTCAATGTCGAAGAGTGACATTTGTCGAATGTTTTCTTGTTTTTCAGAGGTTCAAGTTATCAAAGTGGTCAAGGGCCAACTCCAATCCAGAAATAAACTGGAGGAAAGAGATAGTGCAGACGCAACATTTCCTGACGAGGAAAGACCCGAAAACTCGATTGTGAAGACTTTTATCACTAGGGGACAAGACCGACTAGAGTGACACTGATGCAATATGAATATGAATGTAAATCAATAATGCATGATGCATGTATGTATATGCTGACAAAACTAACACGACATACAGACTAGTAGATGAACACGACTGGATACTCGGCCACAGTGGGAGATAAAAAGTATCGCTGGTTCAAGATAGCAATTCTGCCTTGCTTAGGAGAAGTAGTCCCTGTGGGGGAACAACCTTTGATCGGGCTTAGGAGATGAGAACTCGGCCAAGGATGTTAGATGGAGTATTCACATCTGACATAACTGATCCTTCGTTTAGGCGCACTGGTTTAGAAGGAGTACTTTGATTCTGCACTTTGAAGCTCGATTACTTCTGGAGAAGCGATCGATGTTCTTTCGATGTTCAACAGTCAAAAGAAATTGCCGTCTTTATTTTAAAAGCAGAAAAGTTTGACAAGTAAATTCATTTTTGTTTTATTTCAAGAATCGTTGATCATGTTAAAATGTCATTCTGTAAAGCTAAAATAAATAAGAATTGCAAACAAAAGCACAAGGGCTCAAATTTTATTAATAAGATGGAAATCAGCCAAACGCGTGATTCCATAGAGTATTTACAAAGTTTGAAAATGGTAATTTAAGGGAAAAGAGCTACATTGAAACCTAACGACCACTATTCTTCTACCACCTTTGAATTCGGGGCATCCTGAGCTTCTGTCGAAGATGACCGTGACTGGAGTTTTCTGATGGATGGCATGACTGCTACTAGGGAATTTGCCCCTGTTGGACGTAGTTACTTGCCATTATCCCTAACTTTTTCCTGGATTGTACTATGATGTTTCCAATCCACCGGGATGATTTTTTTTATTATGTCTCTAATTTTTGCCTGGACCGCCCTTTCGGGTTTTCAATCCACCAAGACGTTTTTTTTGTTAGTTTAGGCAAAGTATTTCTTGACTATATCAACATTTGTGGGGTAGGCAAATTCCTCTCCGTCCATGGTTGCAAGTCTCAAGGCACCGCCTGAGAAAGCTTTCTTGACCACATAGGGGTCGTAATAATTCGGAGTCCATTTGCCCCGAGAATCAGCGAGAAATGATTGTATCTTCTTGAGCACAAGGTCTCCTTTTCTGAAGACGCGAGGTCAAACCTTTTTGTCAAACGCCTTCTTCATTCTCTGTTGATACAACTGACTGTGGCATAGTGTCGTGATTCGCTTCTCCTCGATCAAGTTTAATTCGTCGTGTCGACTTTGACACCATTCAGCTTCTGTTAGCTTAGATTTCATCAATACCCGGATTGATGGGATCTCTACTTCTATGGGGAGCACTTCTTCCATGCCATAGACTAGAGAGAAAGGGGTTGCCCTTGTTAAAGTGCGGACAAACGTGCGATAACCGTGAAGAGCAAAGGGTAGCATCTCGTGCCAGTCTCTGTAGGTTACAACCATCTTTTGAACAATCTTCTTGATGTTCTTGTTAGCTGCTTCTACCGCTCCATTCATCTTGGGTCGGTAGGGAGATGAGTTATGGTGTTCAATCTTGAACTCTGCGCACAACTCTTTCATCATCTTATTGTTCAAGTTAGATCCATTATCTATAATGACCTGGCTCGGAACACCATAACGGCAGATGATATTGTTTTTGATATATCGTACCACCACTTGTCGGGTCACATTGGCGTATGACGCTGCTTCGACCCACTTGGTGAAGTAATTAATGGCTACCAGGATGAACTGATGTCCGTTTGAAGCCTTGGGTTCAATCATGCCAATCATGTCGATTCCCCATATGGAAAAAGGCCATGGGGAAGAGAGAACTTTGAGATGTGTAGGCGGTACATGGATTTTGTCGGAGTATATCTGACACTTGTGACACCTCCTCATGTACTTGTAGCAATCAGACTCCTTTGTCAACCAATAGTACCCTGCTCTCAGAATTTTTCTGGCCATTGTGTGTTTGTTGGCATGAGTGCCAAAGGATCCTTCATGAATTTCTTTTATCAGCATGTCTGCTTCTGGTCTGTCTATGCATCAGAGCAAGATCATGTCAAAGTTTCTCTTATAAAGTGTATCACCGCTCAGGAAGAAGTTTCCAGCCAGTCTTCTAAGGGTCTTTCTGTCTTTCCTGGATGCCCCAGGTGGGTACTCTTATTTCTGAAGGAAGCATTTGATATCGTGATACCAAGGTTTGTCGTCTATGACTGCTTTAATCGTGAAGATGTAAGCGGGCCGTTCAAGGCGCATTATGTCGATCTTAGGTAAGTTAGTCCATTGACCTACACTAATCATGGAAGGGAGAGTGGCTAATGCATCAGCCATGTGGTTCTCATCACGAGGGATGTGATGAAACTCGATTCTGTTGAAGAAGGGTAACAACCTTCTTGCATAATCTTTGTAAGGAATCAGTCCTGATTGTTACGTTTCCCAATCTCCTTTGATCTGATTGATAACCAGGGCTGAGTCACCATATACATCCAAGTTTTTGATCCTTAAGTCGATCGCTTCCTCGAGACCCATGATACAAGCTTCGTATTCGGCCTCGTTGTTTGTGCACTTGAATGTAAGTCTGGTAGTGAAAGGAATGTGGGTACCCTGAGGTGTTATGATGATTGCCCCAATTCCATTTCCGTAATGATTGACAGCTCCTTCAAAGATTAGTCCCCATTGGGAACCTGGTTCTGGCCCTTCACTGGGTAGCGGTTCATCGCAGTCTTTCATTTTCAAATACGTGACATCTTCTTCTGGGAAGTCAAACCCGATTGATTCCGATCGTCAATCACTTGATGAGCCAAATAATCGTCTAAAATACTCCCTTTAACGGCTTTCTGAGCATGGTACTCGATGTCGTATTCTGATAACAACATCTTCCAACGGGAAATTCTTCCCGTGTGAGCAGGTTTTTCAAATACATACTTGATTGGATCCATTTCGGAGATTAACCAAGTAGTGTGACGAATCATGTACTAGCGAAGACGTTTGGCTGCCAAAGCCAAAGAGCAGCAAGTTTTCTCATGCATAGTGTACCGAGTCTCGCAGTCGGTGAATTTCTTGCTCAAATAGTAGATGGCAGACTCTTTTCTTTTCGTTTCGTCTTGTTGGCCAAGCACACAGCCCATAGAGTCGTCCAAGACTGTGAGGTAGATGACCAGTGGTCTTCCTTCCACTGGAGGTGATAGAATTGGTGGGTTCAACAACTATTCCTTGATACTGCCAAAGGCGGTTTGGCAGTCCTCTGTCCAAACGCAGTCCTGATTCTTTTTGAGTAATTTGAAGATTGGCGCACAGGTTGCGGTCATGAGGAATATGAATCTAGAGATGTAGTTCAAACGTCCCAGGAATCCTCTGACTTGTTTTTCAGCTTTCGGAGAAGGCATTTCTTGAATGGCCTTGACCTTGTCAAGATTAACCTCAATTCCTTTTTGGCTGACGATGAACCCTAAAAGTTTCCCTGAACGGACACCGAAGGTGCACTTTTTAGGATTTAAGCGGAGTTTGTACTTTCTCAACCGCTCAAATAGTTTTGACAAGTGGGTCACATGCTCCTCTTCTATTTTACATTTTACAATCATATCATCGACATATACCTCGATTTCCTTGTGTATCATGTCATGAAAAAGAGTAGTCATGACCCTTTGATAGGTTGCCCCAGCGTTCTTCAAACCGAACGACATTACCTTGTAACAAAAGGTACCCCATGAAGTGATGAAGGAAGTTTTCTCCATGTCTTTCGGCGCCATTTTGATTTGATTATAGCTAGAGAATCCATCCATGAAGGAGAAAACTTTGAACTTTGTTGTACTGTCTACCAGCATGTCAATGTGCGGCAAAGGAAAGTCATCCTTTAGACTAGCCTTGTTCAGATCTCTGTAATCGACACACATTCTGACGTTTCCGTCCTTTTTTGGGATGGGTACAATATTGGCTAACCATTGAGGATATTCTGACGTGGCGAGGAAACCCGCGTCAATCTGTTTTTGTACCTCCTCTTTGATTTTGACGGCCATGTCCGGGTGAGTCCGTCTCAACCTCTGTTTTACTGGGGGACATTCCGATTTCAATGGTAAATGATGTTCCACGATGCTGGTATCCAACCCTGACATGTCCTGGTAGGACCAAGCAAACACATCGGGAAACTCTTTGAGAAGCTTTATCAAACTTTCTTTGACAGTTGGACTGAGCAGTGCCCCAATCCTGATTTCGTTTCTCTCTTTTTCTGAACCCACGTTGATCGTTTCCAACGGCTCTTCGTGAGGTTCAATGGACCTTTCCTCTTGTCGGAGTAATCAGGAGATCTCTTCTGGAATTTCGTTGTCAACTTTTTCTTCAGCCCTAAATACTGGGAACTCAAAGTCGGGAGAAGGCATCGGATCGTATGTTTCAACGAGGTTTAAAAGGAGCAATCTGCATGACATGATGATTTGTGTTTAGAAGAGATAGAGAAAATGCAAGTGTGTGCAGTGCATTTTTTCTTTGAAAAACTGCTTGTTTATTTTGAATTGTTTTTTAGGATTACCATTTTCTGAGAAAAACGAAAAGAGAAAACAACAATTAATGCGGAAATTACAAAACGACGCTATTTTACTTATGAACAAGTCGACTCTTGAAACTACAGCCCTATAAAACAAAACTCTATCTCTTTGGGCGAAGCGAAGAGGGAAATTTACAGAAAGTGAGCCCTATCAAAACATCCATTTCACCTGCGCAGGGTGAAAGGTTAAAGACGACAATTACTTTGACTTATAAACAATCTTCGGAACATCGACAGCAACCCATTGGCGGTGAACTCCTCGGTGAATCACAAAGTCTGGTTCCTTCCTTAATTTGTCTTCAGAAATAACGCTGATTTCTGGCGGACCAGGATCATTGGAATCTGTCTCCCCGACAGAGTTGTCGTAGGAGGATTCCTCAGTTGTATTTTGCATATTATTTGTGCTCTCAAGTATATCTCCCTATCCAGTTGGCTGGATATCTTCGAGCCTGATACGAGAGCTTTTGGGAGCGGTGTACTTGACCATGAAGTCAAATTTTCCACTTAGTTGTCCTAAGGCCTCCCACACTTCTTTGGAACTGGAGGAGTATCTGTCTCGATGACGTTGACCTCAAGAAAAGCGTAGTTGATGAATTCTAGTCCGGCAAGCTTTTCCAATTCCTCGTCGTACTGGATATTTTCTAAATGACCTGAGTGTTGATCCCATGACATGGTGGGGACGCAGGTATTCTGTTTAATGACGCTCAACTGATTTTCATTGTTCGGCTGATTTTCTTGCCCCAAGTCTCCTGGGTACGGCTGCCAGATAGGCATGCCGTCCATTGGGCCATAATAGTCGTAGTCAAAGTTGTCCTTCATCAGAGTGTCTTCCTCTAATGAGTTTGGTGGAGCCCGACATCCTTCTGGATCATAATCTCCGTAGATCATTTTGACATCTGACCTCGGTATAAATATCAGACTTTGTGCGGGAGAGCAAAATGGCGTAGGCACCTCTTCCTGAGACATATAACCGTCCTCGTTAAGATAGGACTTCCAGTCCTCATCTGTTTCAGAGGGATCCTCCTCGTTGATGGTATGGACTGCTTGAGGTACTGGGTGAAGGAAACCTTCACCGTGGAAGAAGTCCTGAATGGGATGAAGACTTTCATCATTAGCAGCTGTCTAGGTGCAGGTTGCAGAAAAACTAAGACCCTTCTTTGTTTTATTATCAATAGGAATGACAAGCTGTCCCCATCCTTTTGCATTGTTATTCTCTATCACTTCGAGAGCATCTCTGTATGAGGAAATCGAGGTTCCTTTCTCTGATTAATTCTCATTGCTCACCGACAGTGCTTGGAACTGAGTTCCAACAACCTCCTCTGGTTCTACACAAGTAGATAATGACAAGTTACTCATGAGCAAGGCTTGTTCTCCACAAACCGTGACGAGTTGATCGTTCTTGATGAACTTCAGTTTCTGGTAAAGTGTCGAAGTGACTGCCCCAACCTGGTGTATCCAAGTTCTTCCTAACAAACAGTTGTACGCTACCCGGACGTCCATGACCTAGAAAGTGATTAGGAAAGTGTGAGGACCGATAGTTATGAGAAGGTCTACTTCGCCGATTGTAGCGAGCGATTTTGGACGCGGTTCTTAAGCGCTGGTCACTCTCTGCGGTTGAGCTTACTACAGGTTGATTCATTTTTTATCCTATTAAAGCTGATGAAGGAAGGGAAATAGATGTCTCTAATTAACCCTGCTTTGCATACTGAGTTTAAACAGCGGTCTGTTAGGTTACGAATGCTATCAATGTGGGGGGGCCTTTGTCCTGGTTATTTGTATTTTCGCCAATACTGTTTTCTTTTTCTCTTTCTAGGATCTTCCGGCGGGGAATAAGGATTAGGATGTTAGGACTGATGCTTTTGATAGATACATGAGAGTATGGGATTTTGGGTTTTTGTTTATTGTGCTCACTAAGATTTTTCTTTCAATCTTATGCCTACGTATTCCCGTTTACCGAAACAGGGAAATCAGAGCGTTCGTAGTTTCTCCTATTCTATGGGAGGAAATGGGTGTTTTTGGTGTCTTGTTCAAAGCCCAAGACGTGAAGTTGAAAAGGTGGTTTGTATCTTGTTTAAAGCCCAAGATGTGAAGCTAAAAAGTCTATTTGTATCTTGTTCAAAGCCCAAGATGTGAAGCTAAAAGGTGTTGACTTTAGAGAGAATTTGTCATCTCTAAAGGGGTCTGTATGTCACAACTGTTGGGTGACTGGTTATAAATGGAGGATTACTTTAACCGGGATTTGTGAATCCGGCAATGCCATAATTTCCTTTATAGAGGATTTTAACCTGAAGGAGAAGACTTTAACTCAGTGTAGAGTAATGACATCTTTCCTTAGGAATTTCTCATGCTAAAAGAGGGACAGTGGCGTGGATGTAGATGATCCAGAGGCTTGCCGCTTACAGCGATTAGATGAAAGGGAAAGAGTTGTTGATGTTTGTGTACTGTGAATGAGGCATAGCTTTGATGCTAAAAGGTTGATTGGATCAACCAGTGGTTTTCTTATACCAAGCCTAAGAGGAGGCTATTGGCCCAACAAGAGGGAGTTTTTATGTGTCTCGTACGAAGCCCGAGAGAGAGGCTAAAAAGTTTTGACTCGACGATGAAGTCCTTTGGTATCTCGTATAAAGCCCGAGATGGAGGCTATTTGACTCAACAAGAGAGTTTTTGTATCTCGTACAAAGCCCGAGATGGAGGCGAAAGGGGTGATTGACTCAACGAGGGAGTTTTTTGTATCTCGTACGAAGCCCGAGATGGAGGCTAAACGTTGTTTGACTCTGCTGGGGAGAATCATTGTACAAAGCCCAAGAGGAAGTTATGGCGTTGTTTCAGTTAAGTGACAGGTCCAGTATACTAATTTATAAAGAGAAAATCAGTTCTTATATGAGCAACACTGTACTCAAGGATTCGATTCAAGGATCCGGGTTATTCCTGTTCTTTAAGGAAGTGGGAAATTCGAAGGGTATTGAGACTGTCCGAGTCTGCGGTTTTTCTTCCTATTTAACGAAGGGATCACTTGAGAATGTCTTTGAGACTCAAGGAGATTAGACTGTCCAAGTCTAGAGTTTCATCTTTTGTACTCTGCTTGGAGAAACAGTAGTAGACTCTTTGAAAGGATTGCTCTATGAAGCTAACTAAGTTCTGTTCCTATACCTTTAGGAGGTCGTCGGGACAATTTGTACGAAGCCCCAGAGGAGGCTGGAAACTTTTAAGAAGCCGATCGGTCCTTGTACGAAGCCCAAGAGGAGGCTATCATTCTCGGAGGAAGAGATCATTATACGAAGCCTAAGAGGAGGCTGTGAATACTTCTAAGAAGCCGTAGGGTCCTTGTACTAAGCCCAAGAGGAGGCGGGGTTGCTTTTAGGAAGCCTGTGGGTCCTTGTACGATGCCCAAGAGGAGGTCGATGCTTTTAAGAAACCAATGGGTCCCCAAACTCCGAGAAATTCAAGGCAAGCTATTCACAAGGAATAGATCAAGTCAGGAAAGTTCGAGAATTTGGAAGAAACTCAAGAGATGCCATTCACGGAGAAAAGATCATCTCTGGGGAGTAGAGTTTCTTGACAAGTGCTTTTAAGAAGCCTGTGGGTCTCCAAACCCCGAGAAGTTCAAGACATTCCATTCACCGAGAATAGATCAAGCCAGGAAAGTTCGAGAATTTGGAAGAAACTCAAGAGATGCCATTCACGGAGAAAAGATCATCTCTGGGGAATAGAGTTTCTTGACAACTTCTATGAGTGACAGTCTATGAAAGGGTTCACAGAGAATGATGCCTTTCATATCTCTATATTGTTTAACCCCAAGAGGAGGGAAGATTGTGTCTGGTAATCCTATGGGGATCTAGTTTAGACTATATCTAAGAGTGATCAACGGGCTTAATGCTAGACGTAGTTGCCAGGGAAACTCTAATATCTATACTATTATTACACAGTTGATATGAGTTTATGAAAGAAGACTTACAGTGAAACAGCCCCACAATACAGTTATATGTATATGAAAGCGGTAAATGAAAGCAATAACCACTTACTCGGTTGTAGAGCTTCCATGCTGTTTGGTTAGTTGTTCAACAAAGAAAGATTGAGAATAACATTATATTCAAAATCAAAGGAGAAAGTGCTTTGAAAAAGAAAGATTTGGGGCTTACAACTCAAGTAGCGGCCCAGGGTTTTATCAGTGAGTGCACCATGTTAATTTGTACAGAGGGACTTATACAAGTGACTGAGGCCCAAAAAGGTTTTCTGTACAAAGGGATGGGTCTTACACTATCTCAAGAGGCCCAAAAAAGTTTAAAGAAAAAGAGATGGGTCTTACTACTCGAGGGTAAGCCCAGATGATTTTTCCGTTTGAAATGGCTATTGCGCCGAGGTTTTCTTTTAACGCAGCGGGACTTATACAATAAGTGAGGCCCAAAATGTTTTGGTTAAAAGGGGATTGGGTCTTACACTCTATTAGAGGCCCAAAAATTTTGAATGGGTCTTATAGCTCAAGGAGAGGCCCAAAGTTATTTTTCAAAAGGCGACAATCGCGCTGTTTGTTTTTTACGGTATCGGGACTTATACAATACACTGAGTCCCAAAAATGGCTTGGTCAAAAAAGGATTGGATCTTACACTCTATTAGAGGCCCAAAATGTTTTGAAAATGATTTATGAGGGTTGAATTAATCCAAAAACCCTAATTTGTTTTCAAAAATGTATTTAATTGAATAAAAATTCAATTAAAATGATCAAAATTATTTAACATATGGAAAACAAATTGTGATCTTGGATTAATGCTTCAAAAATTAAGTATTGACCTACAAAATAATTAGAAAGCATTAAAAGTTGCAAAATCAATGTGGAAAAAATATTTAAAATGTCAAAAACAATTAAAACATTAATTCTTTGCAAAAATATCAATTATATGAAATAAATAATATTTTTTGGATTTTTTGATAAAATAAAATATTTTAACATTTTTGTGAATTATTAAAAAAAGAATCAACTCAAAATCATTAAAACTCAGAGAGAAATTAATTTTTGAATCAATTAAACAAAAATCACAATATTCAAATATTCAAATTTCTGAAAATGGCGCCAAGAACACGCACGTGTTCTGAGTTTCCCAGATTTGCGTTTTCCATCCAATCTCACTGAATACTTAACCATATCATGCAATCCACATACCAATCAACTCGTTTCAACCTCACGATCATGTCTACAACACTTAATTTCATTTAAATTAAACATAAAACATGAAATCACGAAGAAACCTCAAGAACCCTAATTTCTGCATGAAAGCTAGGATTTTTGATACACGATTCAAACAAAGTAATTCATTGAGGGAAAACATTCCATGCATGATTATGAACATATGGCCAAATTATTGTGCAGCAAAAATTGCATGGATCATAGAGTTAGAAGAGCTCATGCTTACCACTTGCAGCTGGTGATCGTGATTTGTGTAGGAGATGTTACAGTTGTGTTGTGATGATCTGAATAGCTTCCCTAGGTGCTATGGAGTGTGTTTGAATGCTTGGACTTGATTGAAATTGGCTGGATCACTTCATGGCATCTCAACTGCACTTTGGTTAAAACCTTGAGCAATTGACTGGTGATTCTGAGAAATCAATGTTCCAGTTGTTGTTTAAGTGTTTGATCAGCTCATATGTGATGTATATGAGGTGTGTGAGTGATTGGTTTGAGTGGAATTTCCCTCTAGCTCAAAACCCGATAGTTACCTTGCTAAGAAAGGCATTTTTGCCAAGAGAAAGAGATTTTGAGAAAGGCAAGTGTTGTAGGCCTTTGGTGTACTTAAACTGAACATAATTGAGCTCTATTTATAGTAGAGCAAGTTTATTTTGCAATGAATAGTGAATGGCAACTGCTAAGTAGGTTTGGCCAATGTTGGCAAATGAAAATCCAAGTCTCCTCTAGCCATTGACTAGAGGTTAGGGCACAGAGCTTTAGTTCCCTTGGTCTTGGATAAGTCTTGACTGATTTCAGATGAGAATGGCTCAGTCCATGCCACCTTGATGCTTCCATTGAATGCTTCAATCCAAATTTGGAGTCTTGTCCCTATTTTGGCCATTCTAGGTTCAACATGCTATTTCTTGTTCCATGGACTTTGGAGGCTTGGCTCAGTGATTGTCCCCTTTAGATTCAATCCTCAGATGTGTCCAAGTGGATAGGAGCATTTGAAATTGGCTGATTTTGGCAAATCGTTCAAAATTGCAAATTCTGCCTTGCCTTTGACAGATTTCAGCAAGGCAACTTGCCAATGTCATATCTCATGGTGTAAGTTGAATTTGGTAATGTTCTTGACCATTTTGGAAAGCCCTTACATGATACAACAACTGTTTGAACATGTTTGGTTTTGATCTCTTTTGAATCCAAGTGAAAAATCCCCCTACATTTGGCAAAAAGTAAGGCAAAATCTGACTTAGTGAAAATTTCACTAAGTGTTGGAACAAAGTGTTTTCTCTTGATTTTGATCACTCCATAACTCAAAATCCATGAGGAATTTGGACATAGGTCAGTATGAAGCTTTTGTAGAGGGCAATGAGATCTACAAATCAAGCTTTGAATGGGGCACAATGGCCTTGTTGTTTAGGAGTTATGGTCCTCCAAAGTTGGTGCATTAGTGGCACTTTTTCATGACTTAGAAAAATTTCTAAGTTTTATGGTTACCCCTTTTACAAGTTATCCAACTTTTCTTGATTTTTCTTGATGAATGATGATTCAAATCATACATTAACATCATTTTAGGGTTAAAAATCCATTTTGGTGAAAAATCTCAAAAAGTCAAAGTTGACTTTTGTGCACAATTGACTTTTTATCAGATGAATTCCAAACTGTGCAATTCTTCAGGAAATCATGTCCTTGACCTAAATCAAACTTGATGGACATGTTCCATGGGTGTTATAGGGTATATTGGTGCATGTCATAGGGTTTGGGAGCATGTCCTGGTCAAAAGTCAAAGTTACAGTTGACTTTTCCCTTAAAACCCTAATTGTGGTGCAGATGAAATTGAGACTTGTTGCTCAAGCTTCTTGGATTAATCCATTGTTCCAAGTGGATCAATATAGTATATTAGAGACCCTCAAATCATGTCTTGAGGTCTTGGTTCATGATTTGTCCCAAAAGTCAAGTTAGGGGTGAATTAGGTCAAGAAACCCTAATTCCTGATTTTTGATGAATGCATCCCCTGAGGCAAGATTGACTTAATGATTGGGTCCATGAGGTTCCATGGAGTACATTAGGTTAGGTTTTGGATCATTGGCTTGTGCCCAGATGAAAAATTTCCATCCGGAGGCCCTGGTCGACCAAACCCTAATTTGGTGACACTGTCGATCTTGAGACTTGATCCACCTAGAAGGGAGCAGCCTTGTGCTTAATCCTTGAAGTGGGAGTCCTTTTGATCCATTGTGGATATTCTAGAGGCTAGACAAGTTGAAGATCAAGTCATTCCTTGATTGATCCTTTGTCTAAGGCTCTGAGAGGGCTTGAAACCCTAATTTTGATTGTAGTGGATGCTCACCCATCTTTGGGGAGACTGATGAAGTATGATGGTTTCTCCATGTTATGATGATTTGCACAATGATGGGAAATCTTAGTGGACAAAATTTGGGGTATGACAGATGCCCCTATTTAATCTTCTTGGACACGAAGGTATGAATGACAAAGGTATTCAGGCATTCGGGGTGCAAGAGGATTAAATATCGGAATACCCGAAATTTTGATGGTGGTTATGAATGGTAATTCACGCATTCATCTTCTTTTGCTAAGCAATGATGCTTAGAAAAGTTAAACTTCCCCTCGATCCTGGTCTTCAGCCAAAGAGCTGGTCTCAGTATTCTGTTGAAATAAACCTCCCCTCGATCCTGGTTTCCTACCAAGGAACTGGTCTTAGTTTCTAAAATAAACTTCCCCTCGATCCTGGTTTCCTACCAAGGAACTGGTCTTAGTTTCTGAAATAAACTTCCCCTCGATCCTGGTTTCCTACCGAGGAACTGGTCTTAGTTTCTTTTGTCAATAAACTTAATTGACAAGGGACGCTATGCATAGCGGTTTTCCTTAAACTTCTCGTTGAATTTTCCTGAGGAGATGTCATTTGACAGAAACAGTTTTGATGTCAGACTTGCTGGGGAACTCAGCCGTCTAAGTTTTAGAGTTGCACAAACTTCTCTGTTGGAGACGCCATTTGTTGACTCTACTCGGGGAATGCGAGTCCCTTGAGAGACTGCCTTCGTTTGGGATTACATCATACTTTTCTCGGGATCCTCCCGGAGAAACACCATATGATGGGGTCCAATTTTGAGGTGCAGATGACCTTTTCATCAGCGGTGTCTTCGGAGCGAAACTGGTGTGCTGCCGAATCTCCGATTACGAGGTTTTCTCTGTGGATTTTCCTTAATCCGGGAAAGCAAGGATATCATCTTCAATGGCGAAGAGTGATGCTGACTGAAAGTTCCTCTGGTCTTTCAGAGGTTCAAGTTATCAAAGTGGTTGAGGACCCAACTTCAATCCAGAAATAAAACTGGAGGAGAGGTTGTTCAGACGCAGCGTTTCCTGACGAGGCAAGAACTGACAACTCGATTGAGAGAACTCTTATCACTAAGGGACAAGACCGATTAGAGTGATAGTGATGCAATATGATTATGTGAATACAAATAAATAAAAAATGCATGATGTATGTATGTATATGCTGACAAAACTAACGCAACACACAAACCAAAAGATGAACATGACTGGATACTCGCCCATCGCGGGGCGAAGAAGTACCGTTGGTTCAGAATAGCAATTCCACCTTTCTTAGGAGAGATAGTCCCTATTAGGAGCTACTTTGGTCGGGCTTAGGAGATGAGAACTCGGCCGAGGGTATCAGATGGGAAAGCCGCATCTCATACAGTTGATCCTTCGTTCAGGCATACTGGCCTAGAAGAAGTACTTTGATTTTGCACTTTGAAGTTCGCTTACTTCTGAAGAAGCGGTTAATGTTCCTTTGATGTTCAACAGTCAAAAGAAATTGCCGACTTTATTTTAAAAGCATAAAAAGTTTTAACAGGTAAATTCATTTTTGTTTTATTTCAAGAATCGTTAATCATATTAAAATGTCGTTCTGTAAAGCTAAAACAAATAAGAATTACAAACAAAAGCACAAAGGGTCAAATTTTATTTATAAGATGGAGATCAGCCAAACGCGTGATTCCATAGAGTATTTACAAAGTTAGAAAATGGTAATTTACAGGGAAAAGGGCTACTTTGAAACATAACGACCACTATTCTTCTACCAACTTTGAATTCGGGGCATCCTGAGCTTCTGTCGAAGATGACTTTGACTGGAGTTTTCCTCCGATGGATGGTGTAACTGCTGCTGAGGGACTTGCCTCTGTTGAATATAGTTACTTGCCAATATCCCTAACTTTTGCCTGGATTGTACTACGAGATTTCCAATCCATCGGGATGATTTTTTCTATGTCTCTAACTTTTGCCTGGACCGCCCTTTCGGGTTTTCAATCCACTGAGACATTTTTTTTAGGCGAAGTATTTCTGACTACATCAACATTTGTGGGGTAGGCAAATTCCTCTCCGTCCATGGTTGCAAGTCCCAAGGCGCCGCCTGAGAAAGCTTTCGTGACCACATAGGGGCCATCATAATTCGGAGTCCATTTACCTCGCGAATCAGTGAGAAATGATTGTATCTTCTTGAGCACGAGGTCTCCTTTCCTGAAGATGCGAGGTCAAACCTTTTTGTCAAACACCCTCTTCATTCTCTGTTGATACAACTGACCATGGCATAGTGCCGTGATTCGCTTCTCTTCGATCAGATTCAGTTCGTCGTGACGACTTTGACACCATTCAGCTTCGGTGAGCTTAGCTTCCATCAATACTCGGATTGACAGGATCTCTACTTCTATGGGGAGCACTGCTTCCATGCCATCTACTAGAGAGAAAGGGGTTGCCCCTGTTGAAGTGCGGACAGATGTGCGATAACCGTGAAGAGCAAAGGTAGCATCTCGTGCCAGTCTTTGTAGGTTATAACCATCTTTTGAACGATCCTCTTGATGTTCTTGTTAGCCGCTTCTACCGCTCCGTTCATCTTGGGTCGGTAGGGAGATGAGTTATGGTGTTCGATCTTGAACTCTACGCACAACTCTTTCATCATCTTGTTGTTCAAGTTAGATCCATTATCCGTAATGATCTGGCTTGGAACACCATAACGGGAGATGATATTGTTTTTGATAAATCGGACCACCACTTGTCGGGTTACATTAGCGTACGACGCTGCTTCGACCCACTTGGTTAAATAGTCAATGGCTACCAGGATGAACCGATGTCCGTTTGAAGCCTTAGGTTCGATCAAGCCAATCATGTCGATTCCCCATATGGAAAAAGGCCACGGGGAAGAAAGAACTTTGAGATGTGATGGCGGCACATGAATTTTGTCGGAGTATATCTGACACTTGTGACACCTCCTCATGTACTTGTAGCAGTCGGATTCCATTGTCAACCAATAGTACCCTGCTCTTAGAATTCTTCTCGCCATTGTGTGTCCGTTGGCATGAGTGCCAAAGGATCCTTCATGAATTTCTTTCATAAGCATGTCTGCTTCTGGTCTGTCTACGCATCGGAGCAAGATCAAGTCAAAATTTCTCTTATAGAGAGTGTCACCGCTCTGGAAGAAGTTTCCAGCCAATCTTCTGAGGGTTTTTCTATCTTTTCTGAGTGCCCCAGATGGGTACTCCTATTTCTGAAGGAAGCATTTGATATCGTGGTACCAAGGTTTATCGTCTATGACTGCTTCAATCGCGAAGATGTAAGCGGGCCGTTCAAGGCGCATTATGTCGATCTTAGGTAGGTTATTCCATTGACCTACACTAATCATGGAAGAGATAGTGGCTAAAGCACCAGCCATGTGATTCTCATCACGAGGGATATGATGAAACTCGACTCTGTCAAAGAAAGGTAGCAACCTTCTTGCGTAGTCCTTGTAAGGAATCAATCCTGATTGGTATGTGTTCCAATCTCCTTTAATCTGATTGATAACTAGGGTTGAGTCGCCGTATACGTCCAAGTTCTTGATCCTTAAATCAATTGCTTCTTCGAGACCCATGATGCAAGCTTCGTATTCGGCCTCGTTGTTTGTACATTTGAACGTAAGTCGAGCGGTGAAAGGAATATGGGTACCCTGAGGGGTAACAATGATTGCCCCAATTCTGTTTCCGTAATGATTAACTGCTCCGTCAAAGATAAGTCCACATTGGGAACCTGGTTCTGGCCCTTCACTGGGTAACGGTTCATCACAGTCTTTCATCTTTAGATACATGACATCTTCGTCTAGGAAGTCGAACCCGACTGATTCCTGATTGTCAATCGGTTGATGAGCCAAATGGTCGGCTAAAATACTTCCCTTAACAGCTTTCTGAGCGTGGTATTCTATGTCATATTCTGATAACAACATCTGCCAACGGGCAATTCTTCCCATGAGAGCAGGTTTTTCAAATATGTACTTGATTGGATCCATTTCGGAGACCAACCAAGTAGTATGACGAATCATGTATTGGCGAAGACGTTTGCCTGCCCAAGCCAAAGCGCAACAAGTTTTCTCAAGCATCGTGTACCGAGTTTCACAGTCGTTGAACTTCTTGCTCAGAAAGTAGATGGCAGATTCTTTCCTTTTGGTTTCGTCTTGTTGGCCAAGTGCGCACCCCATTGAGTCCTCTAGGACTGTGAGGTAAATGATCAGTGGTCTTCCTTCCACTGGAGGTGATAGAATCGGAGGATTCAATAGATATTCCTTGATACTGTCGAAGGCGGTTTGGCAATCTTCTGACCAAACGCAATCCTGGTTCTTTTTGAGTAATTTGAAAATCGGCGCACATGTGGCGGTCATGAGGAATATGAATCTGGAGATGTAGTTCAAACGTCCCAGGAATCCTCTAACTTGTTTTTCAGTTTTCGAAGAAGGCATTTCTTGAATGGCCTTGACCTTGTTAGGATCGACCTCAATTCCTTTCTGGCTGACGATGAACCCTAATAGTTTCCCTGAACGGACACCGAAGGTGCACTTGTTGGGATTCAAGAGGAGCTTGAACTTTCTTAAACGTTCGAACAATTTTGACAGATGTTCAACGTGCTCACTCTCTGTTTTTGATTTTACAATCATATCATCGACATATACCTCGATTTCCTTGTGTATCATGTCATGAAACAGAGTAGTCATAGCCCTTTGATAGGTTGCTCCGGCATTCTTCAAACCGAACGGCATTACCTTGTAACAAAAGGTGCCCCATGGGGTGATGAACGAAGTTTTCTCCATTTCTTTCGGTGCCATTTTGATCTGGTTATAGCCCGAGAATCCATCCATGAAGGAGAAAACTTTAAACTTTGCTGTACTGTCAACCAACATGTCAATGTGTGGTAAAGGAAAGTCGTCCTTTGGACTTGCCTTGTTTAGATCTCTGTAGTCGACACACATTCTGACCTTTCCGTCCTTTTTTGGAACGGGTACGATGTTGGCTAACCATTGAGGATATTCAGATGTAGCGAGAAAACCCGCATCAATCTATTTTTGTACCTCCTCTTTGATTTTGATGGCCATGTCCGGGTGAGTGCGTCTCAACCTTTGCTTTACTGGCGGACATTCCAATCTTAACGGTAAGTGATGTTCCACGATGCTGGTATCCAACCCTGGCATATCCTGATAGGACCAAGCAAATACATCGGGGAGTTCTTTGAAAAGCTTTATCAAACACTCTCTGGCAGTTGGACTGAGCAGTGCCCCAATCCTGATTTCTTTTCTCTCTTGCTCTGAATCCAAGTTTACCGTTTCCAACGGTTCTTTGTGAGGTTCAATAGACCTTTCCTCTTGTCTGAGTAGTCGGGAGATCTCTTCTGGAATTTTGTCGTCATTTTCTTCTTCAGCCTCGAATACCGGGAACTCAAAGTTGGGAGAAGGCATCGGATCGTATGTTTCAACGGGGTTTAAAACAAGCAATCTGCATGACGTGATGATTCGTGTTTAGAAGAGATAGAGAAAATGCAAGTGTGTACAGTGTTTTATTTTATTGCTTGTTTTTATTTGAATTGTTTTTTTTTTAGGATTACCATTTTCTGAAAAAGCAAAAAGAGAAAACAGCAATTAATGCGAAAATTACAGAACGACGTTATTTATTAATGAACAAGTCGATCCTTGAAACTACAGCCCTATAAAACAAAACTTTGTCGCTTTGGGCAAAGCGAAGAGGGAAATTTACAGAAAGCGAGCCCCATCAAAACATCCGTTTCACCTGGGTAGGGTGAAAGGTTAAAGATGGCAATTACTTTGACTGATGAACGATCTTCGAAACCTCGATGGCAACCCATTGGCGGCGAACTCCTCGGTGAATCATAAAGTCTGGCACCTTCCTTGATTTGTCTTCAGAAATAACGTTGATTTCTGGTGGAGCAGGATCATTGGAATCTGTCTCCCAGGCAGAATTGTCGTAGGAGAATTCCTCTGTTGTATTTTGCATAGTAGTCGTGCTCTCAGCTGTATCTCCCCATCCAGTTGGCTGGATATCTTCGAGCCTGATACGAGAGCTTTCGGGAGCGGTGTACCTGACCATATAGTCGTACTTTCCACTTGGTTGTCCCAGGGTGTCCCACACTTCTTTCGAACTGGAGGAGTCATCTCTCTCGATGACGTTGACCTCGGGAAAAGCATAATTGATGAATTCAAGTCC
The DNA here is from genome assembly GCA_022829125.1 of Lathyrus tuberosus. Classification (NCBI taxonomy): domain Eukaryota; kingdom Viridiplantae; phylum Streptophyta; class Magnoliopsida; order Fabales; family Fabaceae; genus Lathyrus; species Lathyrus tuberosus. The sequence goes on along the minus strand of JALAZF010000024.1, from coordinate 12,476,831 downwards.
TGCGAATGTTGCAAATTCATCGTCATGTTGAGTAGTTTCTGAATGACCTGAGTGTTGATCCCATGATATGGTGGGGACACAGGTATTCTGTTCAATGATGGCCAGCTGACTTTCATTACTCGGATGACTTTCTTGCCCCTAGTTTCCTGGGTAAGGTTGCCATATTGGCAGACCATCCATTGGGCCATAGTAGTTGTAGTCAAAGTTGTCTTTCATCAGAGTGTCCTCCTCTAATGAGTTTGGCGGAGCACGACATCCTTCCGGATCACAATCTCCGTATATCGTTTCGACGTCTGACCGTGGTATAAATCTGAGACTCTGTACGGGATAGCAAAATGGCATAGGCACCTCTTCCTGAGACATATAACCGTCCTCGTTAAGATAGGACTTCCACTCTTCATTTGTGTCAGAGGGATCTTCCTCATTGATAGCATGTACTGCTTGAGACACTAGGTGAAGAAAACCTCCACTGTGGAAGAAGTTTTGAAGGGGATGAAGACTTTCATCGTTGGCAGCTGTCTGGGTACAGGTTTCAGAAAAACCAAGACCCTTCTTTGTTGTATTGCTAGTAGGAATGATAAGCTGTCCCCATCCTGTTGTATCGGTACTCTCGACCGCTTTGATAGCATCATTGTATGAGGAAATCGAAGTTCCTTCTTTGAACTGATTGTTCTTGCTTACCGACAGTGCTTGGAACTGCGTTCCAATAACCTCCCCGGGCTCTACACAAGTAGGCAATGACAAGCTACTCACAAGCAAGGCTTGTTCCCCACAAACTGTGACAAGTTGATCGTTCTTGACGAACTTTAGCTTTTGGTGAAGGGTTGAAGTAACCGCTCCTGCCTGGTGTATCCAAGGTCTTCCTAATAAACAACTGTACGTTGCCCGGATGTCCATGACCTGGAAAGTGACTTGGAAAGTATGAGGGCCAATAGTTATGGGAAGATCAACTTCGCCGATAACTGTTTTTCTGGATCCGTCGAACGCTTTGACGACGACCTCGTTGATTCTCATCGGAGTGCCTTTGAATGATAATTGCATCAAAGTAGACTTCGGCCTAACATTCAGTGCTGACCCTGTGTCTACCAGTACGCTGGCTAAAGCATCGTCCTGGCAGTTAACTGTGATATTGAGCGCCATGTTATGACGGCGACCCTCTTCAGGTAATTCCTATTCACTAAATCCCAAATTGTTGCAGGAAGTGATGTTAGAGACAATGCTATCGAACTGTCTGATTGTTACATCCTATTCCACAAAGGCTTGCCCCAAGACTTTCTGTAGAGCCTCCCTGTGCGCTTCTGAACTGAGTAACAGTGATATATCGAGATCTTTGAAGGAGTTTGTAACAACTGATCAACAATGTTGTATTCACTCCTCTGGATGAGCTTCAGCTTCTCATCATTATTCTTCGAAAGGTCGGGATTACTAGATTGATCGACTGGTGGGTCAGGAGCTTTCGTCTGAAGTTCCTTTTCTTTGTTAAGTTCCCCAACCCCTCGGTTGAAGATTCTACCACTCCGTGTTACCCGACTGATGTCTGCAATATTCACGACGGAGGGTAATGGAATTTCCTTTCCATTTTCAATTGTCGTTGCACCGTATTTGTAAGGGATAGCCTTAGCTGATTCATACGGTAGTGGTCCCGGTAGATAGATGACTATGGGAACCTTCTGATTTTTCTGACCATCGTAATTAATCTCGATCCGTTCCCGGTTGAGAACTTTAGATTCGTCAAGTAGAGCGATAATGGAAAAAACATCCTTGGTCCTGTGATGACCAGAGACTGTGACAACATCCTCAACTTGATCGGAAAGATAGTTCGGAATCCAGTTGATGGGTCCAGAACTCGGATATGGACGAATCTCTCCACGATCCACCTGACCCTGAAGAGCTTCTCGCACAAGGTAACACCCTTGGTTACTTTCCGAACAGACGCTACAACGGTCGTAATTCTGTGGTGGCACCTGGCCACGCCCACTTTGAATACAATGTAACCTCACTAGGTTAGCTTCCACAGATCGGACATCCTGACTCTGACGCCGAGTAGGATTCCTGTTACTGATACTAATTTGCTGAGTATCTTCATCCATATAAATTGGCATCCACCAATGATTTAACAAGTGCTGAAGTGCCTCCTGGACAAGGGTACAACCTCGATCGTTTTCGCAACCCGCTTTACAGCTTTGATAGTTATGTGATATTAATAATCCGAGTCGGACCTGTTCAGCATGTAACTCTACCAGGTTGGTATTCATCACGCGAATGTCAAAGATTTGAACCATATTAACCTGATAGGAATTCCTATCATGGTAGTCTTGGATCCATCCAAGATCCATCTGACGCTGGAGGGCTTCCTGTATGAAAGAGCATCCCTGTTTGTTTACCGAGCAAGTCAGACAGGAATTGTAATCGTGCCGCGGCAGATTATGATACTGGCTTTGCCTTGAGTGCATTGCCACCAAGTTGACATTCATTGTACGGATATCGTAGTTTTGAATGACGTTGGAATTCGTGTAAACCATGTTAACTCCACGAACTCGGTGCTCTTGGATCCATCCGAGATCCATTTGTTCCTGTAGAGCTGCTTGCACTACAGAACATCCCTGGTTGTCTTTAGAGCAGATATCACACTGATGATAATTATGAGGTGGCACATGGCCATATCCAATGCATCTTGACCAGATTGGTTTTCAACAAGAGTACATCGTGAATTTGATAGACATCGCTAGTCTCTCCTTCTATCAAATTGACTGCAGCTTTCTCATGTTGAGGAAGCGGGTTCGTAAGAACATTAGGATTTGTATCCTTGAAGGATAAGACCCCGCTCCTAACAAGTTTTTGCACGTCAGATTTGAAATTAAGACAGTTTTCTATGTTATGCCCTGGTCCTCCTTGATGGTAAGGGCATGTTTGATCCACCTTAAACCAAAAAGGCGGATTTTCCGGTACTGTAAGAGGGGACTTAGTCTGGATGTGCCCCTTGGCCAGTAGTAATCGAAACAGCTCTGCGTACGATACGGGTATAGGATCAAACCCTGGTGGCCATGTTGTACGGTTGTTGTTATATGGAGGACGAGCCTGCTGAAGAGGCTGTTGTGTCCTTTGCTGATCAGGTTGGCTCTGCGCAACCTGAGGTTGATACGTAGGAATAGACGCAGGGTTGATAGCAGGAGTCACAGCTGCTACCGGTTGATAACGTCGCCTTTGCTTTCCGAGAGAGATATTCCCAATATCTTGCTCTTTTTTCTTAGGGAGAGCACTACCGTATTTTTTAGTACCGCTCGTCGATCCAGTTTCTTTTACCAAACGTCCTTCTCGGACGGCTTCCTCAAGACGAACTCCCATGCCCACCATCTCGGTGAAATCACTGGGTGCACTGGCAACCATTCGGTCATAGTAAAATGAGCTTAAGGTTTTTAAGAAGATCTTTGTCATCTCTTTTTGCTCAAGAGGCGGAAAAATTTGAGCGGTAATTTCACACCACCTTTAAGCATACTCCTTAAAGGTTTCCTTGTCCTTTTACGACATTGATCTGAGTTGATCTCTGTCGGGCGCCATGTCTAAATTGTATTTGTATTGTTGGACGAAGGCAGTGCCAAGATCTCTAAAAGTGCTCATCGTAGTACGGTTTAAACCCGTGTACCATTTGAGTGCGGCACCGGTTAAACTATCCTGAAAGTAATGAATCAGTAGGTCCTGATTCTCCGTCTGAGCTGACATCCGCCGAGCGTACATCACCAGATGGCTTTGAGGGCAAGAGTTACCCTTGTATTTTTCAAAGTCGGGCACTTGGAATTTGTGCGGAACTTTCACATTGGGGACTAAGCAGAGGTATGCGGCATCCTTTCCAAATAGATCCTGACCGCGAATGGCTTGCAGCTCCTTCTGCATTTCCAAGCACTGTTCCTGGAATTCATCCATTCTATCAAACAAAGTTTCCTTTTTACCAGCAGGTATCTGTGGAATCTGTCCTTCTGGGACAGTGTGCACCACAGGGGGTGGTACCGTGACTACGGCAGTGAATCTTGGCGTTTCCCGAAGTTTGTAACCTTCAGAAGTTTTCAGTATGCCCCTGGCATCTTCGCTTTCCCGAAGTTTGTAACCTTCAGGCCCAGCGGCTTCTGTTGAGATTCCTTAATCTTCAGTGATCGGAGGAACATATCCTTCCGGGATATAGTTAACAGGCATGCCCCAAGGACGATCTTTCGGCATTTGATACCTAGGATCATACTTCTCCACAATGGGCATTGAGGTGATCTCTGAGATCACAGTCCTTTGTAATTGAGCTTCTGCCATGGCTTGCATGTCGTTACGAAGCTTTCTCATATCCTCACTCAGAGCGTCGATCTCTTCCTTCAACTCTCTGTTTTCTTCCTTAAGATCATCCATCTTTTTCTGACGATTGGCCTGAGTATTGTTCGAATGAGACAGTTTGACTCTAGAATCGAGACACAAATGTGAGATTCGTAGGTAAGAAGAATACGCGATGTGAGAATGATGAATGCAATGATTATATTAATTGTTTGTTGGTTTAATTAAAATAAACTTCGACAATTAGATTGCAAGTATCAAACAGTGGGGAAACCCATTTTTATTGAATTCAAAGGATTATAGAAATGGAAATACAATAGATTACAAGGTACAGAAATAGAAACCTAAGCTAATGGGTCCCGAGCCCTCTCTGAAGAGAAATCGGGTGCTGATTCTGGTACTTTCCTTTTCTTTGACCGGGGCTCTTGGGCCGTTGTCGGGTTGTCATTCCTTTTCCAGGTGAAAGGAGTGAGCAAATTCCTTTGGTCATCTTGATTCTCTACAGCATGTTGCTCCAAAATTTCAATCAGAGCATCCTTATCTTTCAGTAATTGCTGTATTTTGATGCACTCTACATCGAGGGTGCGGTACTTGTTCTTCCAATACCTTCTCTCCTTTTGGACTTTGTTGAGATTAACCTGAAGCTTTTCAGTTTCCGTCATGAAGTACATGACAGACTCCTTTGGCGGAAGAATTTCGTAACGAGGATAAGGCATTTTTAGCTTGAGAGCTCTAGTTTGTACCCAATGGAGGTAAGGCTCCACCGAGACACAGTCTGGTTTTCCCAGAGACTCTCGTCCTTTCTTATGAACATGCTTCCAAGCGTGCACTATTTCCATCTTTAGTGCTCTGTCATTTTCTCCTACCTTGAAGAAAAGACCTTCCAGATGAACGCCCCGTGGGACGTGTCTCATCGGGTATCCAAATTGACGATGAACGAGAACTGGATGGTAGTTGATTCCTCCCTTAGTTCCTATAAGGGGTACGTTGGGGAAATTTCCACAATGGTCAATGATCCTGATTCCATCATAGATCCTATTACACCAATCTATATCAGAGTTGGTAAGAGACATGATCTTCTGCATCCAACGTAAGGCACTCTTGCAATCCCAAAAAGCAGCAGACTTGGGCAAGTGAGAGATAAACCATTTGTAAAGCAAAGGTACACAGCATGTGATCTCCCCTCCGCTGGACAAATTTCCCAAGTGTACAGAATGATACGTATCTGCGAGCAAAGTCGGCACAGGGTTTCCAATGAGAAAAACCTTAATGGAGTTGATATCTACAAAGTTATTGATGTTGGGAAACAAAAATAACCCGTAGGTGAGCAAGACAAAGATGCTTTCAAAAGCAGTCACGTTTCCTATACTGGCAAAATACAGGGCTTTCTTTGCCAAGAATTGGGCTGGCAAACCTTGGATGCCACCCTTAGTGGTTAGGTGAGTCCTAACCTCAGACTCGTCCAAATGAATTGCTCTTGCAATGGTCTGATTCTTTGGAATTTCTTCCAGTACAGAAAATGGAGCTCGATCAGTAATGTGTAGATCGATCAGATGAGAATACTCCTCCAGCGTTGGTGCTAACTAGTTATCTGAGAATGTGAAACAGTGATAAACCGGATCGTAAAATTGAACGACTGCATCCTTGATTCCCTCAATCACATGGACTCTTAACAGTGGTAGCAGACCTCCGTGCTTGGCTCTGAAAGCCTCTGGGTTAGTGATCATCCTCGGTAACCTTCTCAAATCCTCTAACTTTGGAACCTTGAAGGTGTAACTATAAGTTCTCCTTCTACCGAAGTCCATTAGTGCAATCCTTTTCTCTGATATTTGCAATCACAATCTTAGTTTAATTTGAAAAACAGAGAGACTAGAAGAGAAGTTTTTTTTTAATGTTTTAATGTTTTTTAGATGAATGCATGAATGCAGCACACAAAAACATAGAAAAAACATGGGGTCAAAGGGTCGTTGTCATGAAGTCAAGGCTCTACCCATCCCCAAAGGTTTATACTAAGGTGATTTTTGTACCTGTACTCATTATCATCAGCTCCTCCCAGGAAAGCAAAACAACAAGCGGATCGCCAGCGAGTTGTAGAGCAATCTTAGAGTAAGTGCCATTCACCGAGAATAGATCACCAGCCTCAAATGAGGGTAGTATCGCGTAACAACTATTCCCGATAGTTTCCGCACTACAAAAGGGTTTGGCTCCTCAGCTTCTCAGACTTAACAATCGGTCCATTGTCTAGGTGAGAGAATGGGTTGCATTCTTCAGCCTCCATTGAGGTTGATGGTCGACCCCGTCGCCATCACTTATCTTAAGTGTATACTCAATCTTTCCACATGCGGCATCACACGCATTCCCATTAGCAGAAAAATAAACATGTATAGTAATTAGGAAAAGCAGTATATATATTTGTCCTAAACATCCTAGACCTTTAAAGCTATGAATCCTAAGTTCCTGACAGAAAATGGGTTCCCCGGCGGAAACCCCAATCTGTCGTTTTCACACAAGTGAAGAAAAAGGAAATCAGAATTTGGCCCCACGGTGGGCGCCACTTTTCTGTAGCGAGCGATTTTGGACGCGGTTCTTAAGCGCTGGTCGCTCTCTGCGGTTGAGCTTACTACAGGTCGATTCATTTTTTATCCTATTAAACCTGATGAAGGAAGGGAAATAGATGTCTCCAATTAACCCTGCTTTGCATACTGAGTTTAAACAGCGGTCTGTTAGGTTATGAATGCTATCAATGTGGGGGGCCTTTGTACTGATTATTTGTATTTTCTCCAATACTGTTTTCTTTTTCTCTTTCTAGGATCTTCCGGCGGGGAACAAGGATTAGGATGTTAGGACTGATGCTTTTGATAGATACATGAGAGTATGGGATTTTGGGTTTTTGTTTATTGTGCTCGCTAAGATTTTTCTTTCAATCTTATGCCTACGTATTCCCGTTTACCGAAACAGGGAAATCAGAGTGTTCGTAGTTCCTCCTATTCTATGGGAGGAAATGGGTGTTTTTGGTGTCTTGTTCAAAGCCCAAGACGTGAAGCTGAAAAGGTGGTTTGTATCTTGTTCAAAGCCCAAGATGTGAAGCTGAAAAGTCTATTTGTATCTTGTTCAAAGCCCAAGATGTGAAGCTAAAAGGTGTTGACTTTAGAGAGAATTTGTCATCTCTAAAGGGGGTCTGTATGTCACAACTGTTGGGTGACTGGTTATAAAGGGAGGATTACTTTAACCGGGATTTGTGAATTCGGCAATGCCATAATTTCCTTTATAGGGGATTTTAACCTGAAGGAGAAGACTTTAACTCAGTGTAGAGTAATGCCATCTTTCCTTAGGAATTTCTCATGCTAAAAGAGGGACAGTGGCGTGGATGTAGATGATCCAAAGGCTTGCCGCTTACAATGATTAGATGAAAGGGAAAGAGTTGTTGATGTTTGTGTACTGTGAACGAGGCACATCTTTGATGCTAAAAGGTTGATTGGATCAACCAGTGGTTTTCTTATACCAAGCCTAAGAGGAGGCTATTGGCCCAACAAGAGGGAGTTTTTATGTGTCTCGTACGAAGCCCGAGAGAGAGGCTAAAAAGTTTTGACTCGACGATGAAGTCTTTTGGTATCTCGTATAAAGCCCGAGATGAAGGTTATTTGACTCAACAAGAGAGTTTTTGTATCTCGTACAAAGCCCGAGATGGAGGCGAAAGGGGTGATTGACTCAATGAGGGAGTTTTTTGTATCTCGTACGAAGCCCAAGATGGAGGCTAAACGTTGTTTGACTCCGCTGGGGAGAATCATTGTACAAAGCCCAAGAGGAAGGTATGACGCTATTTCAGTTAAGTGACAGGTCCAGTATACTGATTTTTAAAGAGAAAATCAGTTCTTATATGAGCAACACTGTACTCAAGGATTCGATTCAAGGATCCGGGTTATTCCTGTTCTTTAAGGAAGTGGGAAATCTGAAGGGTATTGAGACTGTCCGAGTCTGCGGGTTTTCTTCCAATTTAACGAAGGGGTCACTTGAGAATGTCTTTGAGACTCAAGGAGATTAGACTGTCCAAGTCTATTGTTTCATCTTTTGTACTATGCTTGGAGAAACAGTAGTAGACTCTTTGAAAGGACTGCTCTATGAAGCTGACTAAGTTCTATTCCTATACCTTTAGGAGGTCGTCGGGACAATTTGTACGAAGCCCCAGAGGAGGCTGGAAACTTTTAAGAAGCCGATCGGTCCTTGTACGAAGCCCAAGAGGAGGCTATCATTCCTGGAGGAAGAGATCAGTATACGAAGCCAAAGAGGAGGCTGTGAATACTTCTAAGAAGTCGTAGGGTCCTTGTACTAAGTCCAAGAGGAGGCGGGGTTGCTTTTAGGAAGCCTGTGGGTCCTTGTACGATGCCCAAGAGGAGGCCGATGCTTTTAAGAAGCCGATGGGTCCCCAAACTCAAAGAAATTCAAGGCAAGCTATTCACAAGGAATAGATCAAGTTAGGAAAGTTCGAGAATTTGGAAGAAACTCAAGAGATGCCATTCACGGAGAAAAGATCATCTCTGAGGAGTAGAGTTTCTTGACAAGTGCTTTTAAGAAGCCTGTGGGTCCCCAAACCCCGAGAAGTTCAAGACATGCCATTCACCGAGAATAGATCAAGCCAGGAAAGTTCGAGAATTTGGAAGAAACTCAAGAGATGCCATTCATGGAGAAAAGATCATCTCTGGGGAATAGAGTTTCTTGACAACTTCTATGAGTGACAGTCTATGAAAGGGTTCACAAAGAATGCTGCCTTTCATATCTCCATATTGTTTAACCCCAAGAGGAGGGAAGGCTGTGTCTGGTAATCCTATGGGGATCTAGTTTAGACTACATCTAAGAGTGATCAACGGGCTTAATGCTAGACGTAGTTGCCGGGGAAACTCTAATATCTATACTATTATTACACAGTTGATATGAGTTTATGAAAGAAGACTTACAGTGAAACAGCCCCACAATACAGTTATATGTATATGAAAGATTGAGAATAACATTATATTCAACCACTTACTCAAAGGAGAGCTTCCATGCTGTTTGGTTAGTTGTTCAACAAAGAAAGATTGAGAATTACATTATATTCAAAATCAAAGGAGAAAGTGCTTTGAAAAAGAAAGATTTGGGGCTTACAACTCAAGGAGAGGCCCAGGGTTTTATCAGTGAGCGCACTGTGTTAATTTGTACAGAGGAACTTATACAAGTGACTGAGGCCCAAAAAGGTTTTCTGTACAAAGGGATGGGTCTTACACTCTCTCAAGAGGCCCAAAAAAGTTTAAAGAAAAAGAGATGGGTCTTACTACTCGAGGGTAGGCCCAGATGATTTTTCCGTTTGAAATGGCGATTGCGCCGAGGTTTTCTTTTAACGTAGAGGGACTTATACAATAAGTGAGGCCCAAAATGTTTTGGTTAAAAGGGGATTGGGTCTTACACTCTATTAGAGGCCCAAAAATTTTGAATGGGTCTTATAGCTCAAGGAGAGGCCCAAAGTTATTTTTCAAAAGGCGACAATCGCGCCGTTTGTTTTTGACGGTATCGGGACTTATACAATACACGGAGGCCAAAAAATGGCTTGGTCAAAAAAGGATTGGGTCTTACACTCTATTAGAGGCCCAAAATGTTTTGAAAATGATTTATGAGGGTTGAATTAATCCAAAAACCCTAATTTGTTTTCAAAAATGTATTTAATTGAATAAAAATTCAATTAAAATGATCAAAATTGTTTAACATATGGAAAACAAATTGTGATCTTGGATTAATGCTTCAAAAATTAAGTATTGACCTACAAAATAATTAGAAAGCATTAAAAGTTGCATAATCAATGTGTAAAAAATATTTAAAATGTCAAAAACAATTAAAACATTAATTCTTTGCAAAAATATCAATTATATGAAATAAATAATATTTTTGGGATTTTTTGATAAAATAAAATATTTTAACATTTTTGTGAATTATTAAAAAAAGAATCAACTCAAAATCATTAAAACTCAGAGAGAAATTAATTTTTGAATCAATTAAACAAAAATCACAAAATTCAAATATTCAAATTTCTGAAAATGGCGCCAAGAACACACCAAGAACACGCGCGTGTTCTGAGTTTCCCAGATTTGCGCTTTCCATCCAATCTCACTGAATACTTAACCATATCATGCAATCCATATAACAATCAACTCGTTTCAACCTCACGATCATGTCTACAACACTTAATTTCATTTAAATTAAACATAAAACATGAAATCACGAAGAAACCTCAAGAACCCTAATTTCTGCATGAAGGCTAGGATTTTTGATACACGATTCAAACAAAGCAATTCGTTGAGGGAAAACATTCCATGCATGATTATGAACATATGGCCAAATTATTGTGCAGCAAAAATTGCATGGATCATAGAGTTAGAAGAGCTCATGCTTACCACTTGCAGCTGGTGATCGTGATTTGTGTAGGAGGTGTTACAGTTGTGTTGTGATGATCTGAACAGCTTCCCTAGGTGCTATGGAGTGTGTTTGAATGCTTGGACTTGATGGAAATTGGCTGGATCACTTCATGGCATCTCAACTGCACTTTGGTTAAAACCTTGAGCAATTGACTGGTGATTCTGAGAAATCAATGTTCCAGTTGTTGTTTAAGTGTTTGATCAGCTCATATGTGATGTATATGAGGTGTGTGAGTGATTGGTTTGAGTGGAATTTCCCTCTAGCTCAAAACCCGATAGTTACCTTGCTAAGAAAGGGATTTTTGCCAAGAGAAAGAGATTTTGAGAAAGGCAAGTGTTGTAGGCCTTTGGTGTACTTAAACTGAACATAATTGAGCTCTATTTATAATAGAGCAAGTTTGTTTTGCAAGGAATAGTGAATGGCAACTGCTAAGTAGGTTTGGCCAATGTTGGCAAATGAAAATCCAAGTCTCCTCTACATGATACAACAACTGTTTGAACATGTTTGAACATGTTTAGTTTTGATCTCTTTTGAATCCAAGTGAAAAATCCCCCTACATTTGGTAAAAAGTAAGGCAAAATCTGACTTAGTGAAATTTTCACTAAGTGTTGGAACAAAGTGTTTTCTCTTGATTTTGATCACTCCATAACTCAAAATCCATGAGGAATTTGGACATAGGTCAGTATGAAGCTTTTGTAGAGGGCAATGAGATCTAAAAATCAAGCTTTGAATGGGGCACAATGGCCTTGTGGTTTAGGAGTTATGGTCCTCCAAAGTTGGTGCATTAGTGGCACTTTTTCATGACTTAGAAAATTTTCTAAGTTTTATGGTTACCCCTTTTACAAGTTATCCAACTTTTCTTGATTTTTCTTGATGAATGATGATTCAAATCATACATTAACATCATTTTAGGGTTAAAAATCCATTTTGGTGAAAAATCTCAAAAAGTCAAAGTTGACTTTTGTGCACAGTTGACTTTTTATCAGATGAATTCCAAACTGTGCAATTCTTCAGGAAATCATGTCCTTGACCTAAATCAAACTTGATGGACATGTTCCATGGGTGTTATAGGGTATATTGGTGCATGTCATAGGGTTTGGGAGCATGTCCTGGTCAAAAGTCAAAGTTACAGTTGACTTTTCCCTTAAAACCCTAATTATGGTGCAGATGAAATTGAGACTTTTTGCTCAAGCTTCTTGGATTAATCCATTGTTCCAAGTGGATCAATATAGTATATTAGAGACCCTCAAATCATGTCTTGAGGTCTTGGTTCATGATTTGTCCCAAAAGTCAAGTTAGGGGTGAATTAGGTCAAGAAACCCTAATTCCTGATTTTTGATGAATGCATCCCCTGAGGCAAGATTGACTTGATGATTGGGTCCATGAGGTTCCATGGAGTATATTAGGTTAGGTTTTGGATCATTGGCTTGTGCCCAGATGAAAATTTTCCATCTGGAGGCCCTGGTCGACCAAACCCTAATTTGGTGACACTGTCGATCTTGAGACTTGATCCACCTAGAAGGGAGCAGCCTTGTGCTTAATTCTTGAAGTGGGAGTTCTTTTGATCCATTGTGGATATTCTAGAGGCTAGACAAGTTAAAGATCAAGTCATTCCTTGATTGATCCTTTGTCTAAGGCTCTGAGAGGGCTTGAAACCCTAATTTTGATTGTAGTGGATGCTCACCCATCTTTGGGGAGACTGATGAAGTATGATGGTTCCTCCATGTTATGATAATTTGCACAATGATGGGAAATCTTAGTGGTCAAAATTTGGGGTATAACACTGATAACTGCTTTTCGAGACCCGTTGAATGCTTTGACGATAACCTCACTGCCCCTCATCGGGGACCCTTTGAATGATAGTCGCATTAAAGTGGACTTCGGCATAACGTTGATGGCCGATCCTGTGTCTACCTGTACGCTGGATAAAGCATCATCCTGGCAGTTAACTGTGATATTGAGTGCCATATTGTGGCTTTTGCCCCCCTCTGGCAAATCCTCATCACTGAATCATAAGTTATTGCAGGAAGTTATGTTAGAGATGATGCTATCGAACTATCGTATTGACACATCCTGTTCCACAAAGGCTTGCTCTAAGACTTTTTGTAGAGCCTCTATGTGGGCTTCGGAACTGAGTAAAAGTGATAGCACTGAGATCTTTGAAGGAGTTTGTAACAGTTGATCAACAACGTTGTATTCACTCCTTTGGATGAGCTTCAGCATCTCATCATCGTTCTTTGAAAGGTCAGGATTACTGGATTGACCAACTGGTGGATTGGGACCTTCTGTCTGAAGTTCTTTTTCTCTGTTAGGCTTTCCAACTCCTCGGTTAAAGATTCGACCGCTCCGTGTTACTCGACTGATGTCTGTAATATTCACGACTGAGTGTAATGGAATTTCCTTTCCATTCTCAATTATTGTTGCAACGTATTTGTAAGGGATCGCCTTAGTTGATTCATACGGTAACAGTCCCGGTAGATAAATAACTACAGGAGCCTTCTGATTTTTCTGACTGTCGTAAGTAACTTCAATTAGTTCCTGGCTAAGAACCTTTGATTCGTCCAGTAGAGGGATGATGGTACAAACATCCTTGTTTTGTTGATGATCAGAGATTATGACAACGTCTCTGATTTGATCCGCGAAGTAGTTCGGCGTCCAGTTGATTGGCTCGGGACTCGGACACGTGTGAATCTCTTTACGATCCAACTGACCTTGAAGGGCTTCCCATACAAGGTAGCATCCTTGGTTACTCTCCGAGCAGACTCTACAGCGTTCATAGTTGTGTGGTGGCACCTGGCCACATCCGCTTTGAATGTAGTGTAACCTTACCAGGTTTGTTTCCATAGATCGGACATCCTGACTTTGATGCCGAGTAGGGTTTCCATTAAACACACTGATTTGTTGCGTGTCTTCATCCATATAGATTAAAAGCCACCAGTGAGAAAACCGAGTTGGACCTGCCTGGCATGTAACTCCACCAAGCTGGTATTCATCAGACGAATATCAAAGATTTGAATCATGTTGATCTGGTAAGGATTTCTATCATGGTAGTCCTGGATCCATCCAAGATCCATCTGACGCTGGAGGGCCTCTTGTACAAAAGAGCATCCCTGTTTGTTTACTGAGTAAGTCAGATAGGAATTATAATCGTGCTGCGGCAGATTATGATACTGGCTTTTCCTTGAGTGCATCGCCACCAAGTTGACATTCATTGCACGGATGTCGTGGTTCTGACTGATGTTCGAATTCGTATAGGTCATGTTGACTCCACGAACTCGATGCTCTTGGATCCATCCGAGAACCAATTATTCCTGTAGAGCTGATTGCACCACAGAACATCCCTGATTGTTTTTAGAGCAGATATCACACTGGTGATAATTATGAGGTGGCACATGGCCATATCCGCTCTGTCTACAATGCATCTTGACCAAGTTGGCCCTTAACAAGAGTACATCATGAATTTGATAGATGTTGTTAGACTCCCCCTCTATCAAATTGACTGTAGCTTTCTCGTGTTGAGGCAGCGGGTTTGTGAGAACATTCGGATTCGTATCTTTGAAAGATAAGATCCCGCTCCTAATAAGCTTTTGCACATCGGATTTGAAACTGAGACAGTTTTCTATGTTATGCCCTGGTCCTCCTTGATGGTAAGGACACGTATGTTCCGTTTTGAACCAAAAAGGCGGATTTTCCAGTACTGTAAGAGGAGACTTAGTTTGAACATGCCCCTTGACCAGTAATAATGGAAACAGTTCTGCGTACAACATTGGTATAGGGTCAAACCCTGGTTGTCACATTGTACGGTTGTTGTTGTACGGAGGACGAGTCTGCTGAAGAGGCTGTTGTGTCCTTTACTGATATTGCTGTTGATTAGGTTGGCTCTGTACAACCTGAGGTTGATACTTAGGAACAGACGTAGGGGTAATAGCAGGAGTTACAGCTGCTACTGGTTGGTAACGTCACCTTTGCTTTCCGAGAGAGATATTCCCAATATCTTGCTCTTTTTTCTTAGGGAGAGCACTATCGTATCATTTCGTACTACTTGATGATCCAGCGTCTTTAACCAAATGTCCTTCCCGGACTGGTTCCTCAAGACGAACTCCCATGCCCACCATCTCGGTGAAGTCACTGGGCGCACTAGCGACCATTCTGTCGTAGTAAAATGAGCTTAAGGTCTTTAAGAAGATCTTTGTCATCTCTTTTTCCTCAAGAGGTGGAGAAATCTGAGCGGCAATTTCACGCCATCTTTGAGTGTACTCCTTAAAGGTTTCCTTGTCCTTTTGTGACATCAATCTGAGTTGATCTCTGTCCGGTGCCATGACCAAATTGTATTTATACTATTGAACGAAAGCAGTGCCAAGATCTCTGAACGTGCCGATCGTAGCGCGGTTTAAACCCATGTACCATTTTAATGCGGCACCAGTTAAACTATCCTGAAAGTAATGAATCAGTAGCTTCTGGTTCGCCGAGCGTACATCACCAAGTGGCTTAAGTTACCCTTGTACTTTTCAAAGTCGGGCACTTGGAACTTGTGTGGAACTTTCACATTGGGGACCAAGCAGAGGTCCGCGACGTCCTTTCCAAATAGATCCTGACCGTGAAGGGCCTGCAGTTCTTTCTGCATCTCCAGGAATTGTTCTTGGAATTCATTCATTCGGTCGAACATGATGTCGTTTGCACTATAAGGTATCTGTGGAATCTGTCCTTCCGGGACAGTATGCACCATGGGTGGTGGTATAGTCATTATGGCCGAGACTCTCGATGCCTCCCAAAGTTTGTAACCTTCAGGAGTTGCTGCCATGCCCCTGGCATCTTCTCTTTCCCGAAGTTTTTAACCTTCGGGCCCAGCAGTTCCTAATGCGGTTCCCTGATCCTCAGCGATCGGCGGAACATATCCTTCCGGGATATAGTTGGTAGGCATTCCCCAGGGACATTCTTTCGGCATTTTGTACCTAGGATCATACTTCTCCACTATGGGCGTTGATGTGATCTCTGAGATCACAGTCCTTTGTTGTTGTATCTGAGCTTCTACTAGAGCTTGCATGTCATTATAAAGCTTTCTCAGATCCTATTTTAGAGTATCGATCTCTTCTCTCAACTCTCTGTTCTCTTCCTCGAGATCATCCATCTTTTTCTGACGATTGGCCTGAGTATTGTACGAATGAGACAGTTTGACTCTAGAATCTAGACGCAAACATGAGATTCGTAGGTAAGAAGAATGCGTTTATGATGATAATGAATGCAATGATTATTAATTATTTTTGTTTATTCAAAGTAAACTTCGACAATTGGATTGCAAATATCAAACAGTGTGGAAACCCCATTTTATTGAATTCAAAGGATTGCGGAAATGGAAATACAGTAGATTACAAAGTGCTGAAAAAGGAAATATAAACTAATGGATCCTGAGTCCTCTCTGAAGATAGCTCAGGTGGTGGTTCGGGTGCTTTCCTTTTCTTTGACCGGGGCTCTAGGGCCGTTGTCGGGCATCTTTTTCTCTTAACAGTTGCTGTATTTTCTTACACTCCACATTGAGAATACGGTACTTGTTCCTCCAAGACCTCTTCTCCTGCTCAACTTTGTTGAGAGTAACCTGAAGTTTTTCCGTCTCAGACATGAAATAAAGGGCAGAGTCCCTTAATGGAAGAACCTCCTGATGAGGGTAAGGCATCCTCAGCTTGAGAGCTCTAGTTTGTACCCAATGGAGATAAGGCTCCATCGAGACACAGTCTGGTTTTCCTAGAGACTCTCGTCCTTTCCTATGAACGTGTTTCCAAGCGTGCACTATTTCCGTCTTTAGTGCCCTGTCATTTTCTCCTTCCTTGAAGAAAAGACCTTCCAGATGAGCATTTCGCGGGACATGCCTAGTCGGGTATCCAAATTGACAACGAACTAACACCGGATGATAATTGATTCCCCCGTTAGTTCCTATAAGGGGTACATTTGGGAAATTTCCTCAACGGTCAATAATTCTGATCCCTTCGTAGATTTGATTGTACCAATCGATGTCAGAGTTGGCAAGAGACATGATTCTCTCTGAACAACGTAAAGTATTCTTTTGATCCCAAAATGCAGCAGAGTTGGGCAAATGGGAAGTGAACCATTTGTATAGCAGGGGTACACAGCATGTGATCATTCCTCCATTATACAAATTCCTTAAGTGTACCGAATGATACACATCTGCAAGTAAGGTTGGTACAGGGTTTCCAATCAGAAAAATCTTAATGGCATTGATATCTACGAAGTTATCGATGTTGGGAAACAAAAATAACCCGTAGGTGAGCAAAACAAAGATGCTCTCGAAAGTAGCCACGTTCCCTATACTAGCGAAGTATAGAGCTTTCTTTATCAAGAATTGGGCTGGCAAACCTTGGAAGCCACCCTTAGTGGTCATGTGAGTCCTGACTTCTGACTCGTCCAAATAAATTGCTCTTGCAATGGTTTGATCCTTTGGAATTTCTTCCAGTCCAGAAAACGGAGCTTGATTAGTAATATGTAAATCAGTCAGGTGAGAATACTCCTCCAGCGTTGGTGCAAGCTGATAATCCGAAAATATGAAACAATGATAGACCGGATCGTAGAACTGGATTAGTGTGGACAGGATTCCTTCAATTACGTGGACCCTTAACAAGGACAGCAACCCTCCATACTTGGCTCTGAAAGCCTCGTGGTTGGTGATCATTCTCGCCAGACCTCTTAAATCCTCTAGTTTTGGAACCTTGAAGGTGTACTTATGAGTTTTCCTTTTACCGAAATCCATTAGCGCACTCTTTTTTCTCTGACATTTGCAATCACTGTCTCAGTTTAATTTTAAAAAGAGAGACTAGAAGAGAAGATTTTTTGTTTTAATGTTTTTTAAATGAATGCATGAATGCAGCTCACAAAAATATAGAAAAAACATGGGGTTAAAGGGTCGGTGTCATGAAGTCAAGGCTCTACCCCCCCCCCCCCAAAGGTTCATACTGGTGATTTTTTGTACCTGTCCGCAAAATCATTGACCCCTCTTCGGATAACAACAACAAGCGGATCGCCAGCGAGTTGATGTATCCTAGAGTGATCTCAGATGAGGGTAGTATCGCATGACAACTATTTCCGATAGCTTCCACACTACAAAATGGCTTAAGTCTACTAAAAACCTCAGCTTCTCAGATAACCCAGTCGACCACACTACTTTCAACAACCGAAGTCGTATAGGCAATGTATCTGCAAAGGGAGTCTCCACTGAGTTTGATGGTCGATCAGGGACTCTTAACTGGAATTCACTCCCAGTAAGATTACCCGCATTGCCATCACCTATCTTAGGTGTATACTCAATCGTTCCACATGCGGCATCACACGCATTCCCATTAGCAAAAAAATAAACACAGATATCAATTAGGAAAAGCAATATATATATTTGTCTCAATCATCCTAGACCTCTAGTCTTATGATCCTATACAGACAATGACTCCCCAGTAGAGTTTCCATTTCTGTGATATGAATTTAGGGTTTCATCCCTTGAGAAGGCAAGAGAGAATGCCTCCCACTGTGGTCGCCACTCTGCTGTGGCATATTTTAAGGTTTCTACCTAAGAGATGGGAAGAGAACAAGATCTCGCTGTCCCCAGTGAAGTCGCCATTTTTCTGTTTGTGGAAAAATGGGGACAAATGATGACTAAGGTAAGACAGATCCTAATGGCACTCCCCAGTGAAGTCACCATTTTTCTGTAGCGTGAATTTTTGCGTGGTTGCGAAGCACAATCGCTTTGGGGTACTACAATTTGATTCATTTTTTATCCTATTGAAGCTGATGAATGAAGGGAAATAGATGTCTCCAATTAACCCTGCTTGCAAACTGAGTTTAAACAGAGGACTGTTGGTTTATAGATGCTATTAAGATTGTGGGTCTCTCTTAGGTTATTTTGTTAAAAAAACAGTGTATAGGCTATTGGTAGGATGTTAGGACTGATGCTTTTCGATTGATGTATGAAGGTACGAGATTTTGAGTTTTTGATTAGTATGCTCGCTAAGATTTTTCCAATCCTATGCCTACGTATTCCCGTTTAACGAAACAGGGAAATCAGAGCGATCGTAGTTCCTCCTATTCTATGGGAGGAAAAAGAGGTTATTTTGGTGTCTTGTTCAAAGCCCAAGACATGAAGCTAAATGTGGTTTGTATCTTGTTCAAAGCCCAAGATGTGAAGCTAAAGGGTCTATTTGTATCTTGTTTGAAGCCCAAGATGTGAAGCTAAAGGGTTTTGACTTTAGAGAGAATTTGTCATCTCTAAAGGGGGATATTTGGTTTGTTTGTCACAACTGTTGGGTGACTGATTATAAAGGAGGATTACTTTAACTGGGATATGTGAATCCAGCAATGCCATAATTTCCTTTATAGGGGATTTTTAACCTGAAGGAGAAGGCTTTAACTCAGTTTAGAGCAATGCCATCTTTCCTTAGGAATTTCTTATGCTAAAAGAGGGACAGTGGCGTGGATGTAAATAATCCAGAGGCTTGCCACTTACAGCAATTAGATGGGGAGAAAAGGAGTTATTGATGTTTGTATACTATGAGTAAGACACACATTTTGATGCTAAAAGGCTGATTGACTCAACCGGGGTTTCCTTATACAAAGCCTAAGAGGAGGCTATTGACCCAACAAGAGGGTGCTTTTATGTGTCTCGTACGAAGCCCGAAAGGGAGAGGCTAAAAGGGTTGACTCAACAAGAGAGTGCTAACAAGTGACTGACTCAACAAGAGAGTGCTTTAGTATCTCGTACAAAGCCCGAGATGGAGGCTAAAAGTGATTGACTCAACAAGAGAGTGTTTTTGTATCTCGTACGAAGCCCGAGATGGAGGCTGAGAGGGAAGTGACTCAACAAGAGAGTCTTTTATACTCAACAAGAGAGTGTTTTAGTATCTCGTACGAAGCCCGAGATGGAGGCTAAAAGGAGATTAACTCAACAAGAGAGTCTTTTATACTCAACAAGCGAGTGTTTTAGTATCTCGTACGAAGCCCGAGATGGAGGCTAAGAGGGAAGGGACTCAACAAGAGAGTCTTTTATACTCAACAAGAGAGTGTTTTGTATCTCGTACAAAGCCCGAGATGGAGACTAAAAGTGATAGTGACTGTTCAGTTTATTGACTGGTTCACTATGTTGGATAACAGAGAAAATCAGTTCTTATGAGGGGAACAATTAAAGGTATTGTTGTGCCTTGGCACTGATCAGAGGGTCAGGGTTATTTCCTATTCTTTAAGGAAATGGGAAATCCAAAGGGTATTGAGACTGTCCAAGTCTACTGGTGTTTTGAGAAATCAATTCTCAGATAGTGAGTGATCTTTGTATGATGCCCAAGAGAAGGCGGGTACGTTAAAGGATGAAGGTCAACCCATTAACAGGTCTGACACTTGACTCAAAAAGACAGCTCTAGAAAATTGATGACTAGGTTCTGTTCCTATACATGTAGAGGTCTCTGGGTCCTTGTACTAAGCCCTAGAGAAGGCATGAGAGCTTTTAAGAAGCCGAAGGGTCCTTGTACAACGCCCAAGAGGAGGCGGGGATGCTTTTAAGAAGCCTGTGGGTCCCTAAACCCCGAGAAGTTCAAGACATGCCATTCACCGAGAATAGATCAAGCCAGGGAAGTTCGAGAATTTGGAAGAAACTCAAGAGATGTCATTCACAGAGAAAAGATCATCTCTAGGGAGTAGAGTCTCTTTGACGATTTCTAAGGGTGACAGTCTGAGAAAGGGTTCACAGAGAATGTTGCCTTTCACGTCTCCATATTGTTTAACAACAAGAGGAGGAAAGACTGTGTCTGGTAATCCTATGGGGATCTAGTGTTGTTTGTATTTAAGAGTGACCAACAAAGCTTTACCTAGTGCTAGACGTAGTTGCCGGGGAAAACTATAAATAACTATACTAGTATTACACAGTTGATATTTGACGAGTATATAAAAGTTTGTGAAAGAAGACTTATAGTGAGCAGCCCCACAATATAGTTATATATATGAAAACGGATAAAGAAAGCGGGTAAACACTTATTCGGTTGTAGAGCTTCCATGCTGTTTGGTTAGTTGTTCAACAAAGAAAGCTTTGATAACAATATTATATTCAAAATCAAAGGAGAAAGTGCTTTGAAAAGGCCGTTGGGGCTTACAGCTCAAGGAGAGGCCCAAAGATTTGTTTAAAAATGGCGATCGCGCCAAGGTTTTTGAAAGCACAGCGGGTCTTATACAATGACTGAGGCCCAAAAAGGTTTATGTACAAAAAGGATTGGGACTTACACTCTATTAGAGGCCCCAATGATTAAAGATGGGTCTTATAACTCAAGGAGAAGCCCAAAGATTTTTGTGAAAAAGGCGACGATCGTGTCGAACCTTTTGACGGTATCATGACTTATACAACGCACTGAAGCCCAAAAAGGTTTGTATATACAAAGGGTTGGGTCTTACACTCTACCAAGAGGCCTAAAGTGTTTGAAAAAAAGATTTGATGAGGGTTGAATTGATCAAAACCCTAATTTGTTTTCAAAATATATTTTAATTGAATAAAAATTCAATTAAAATGATCAAAATTGTTAAACATGTGTGGAAACAAATTGTGATCTTGGATTATTGTCTCAAAAATTATGTTTCTATTCACAATATGATTGGAAATCACTAAAATTTGAAAAATCAAGAGGCAGAAAATATTTTAAATGTCAAAAACAATTAAAATATTAATTCTTTACAAAAATATCAAGCATATGAAATAAATAATATTTTTGGAATTTTTTGGGAAAATAAAATATTTTAATATTTTTGTGAATTATTAAAAAAAGAATCAACTCAAAATCATTAAAACTCAGAGAGAAATTAATTTTTGAATCAATTAAATAAAAATCACAAAATTCAAATATTCAAATGTTCAAAAATGGCGCCAAGAACATGGCAAGAACACGCGCCACCCTCTGTTTCTGCAGATTTGCGATTTCTATTCAATCTCACTGAATACTAGATGATATCATGCAATCTACATATCAATCTACTCGTTTTCACCTCACGATCATGTTTATGGTCTTTAATTTCATTTATTTTAACCATGGAATAAGAAATCAAAGAGAAACCTCAAGAACCCTAAAATTGGCATGAAGGTTCAGAAATTCCATACACGATTCAAACAAAGCAATTGATTGAGAGAAAACACTCTATGCATGATTATGAACATATGGCCAAATTATTGTGCAGCAAAAAATGCATGGATCATAGAGCTAGAAGAGCTCATGCTTACCTCTTGCAGATGGTGATCGTGTTTTGTGTTAGAGGTGTTACAGCTTGGTTCCAAGGATATGGACAGCTTCCCTAGGTGCTATGGAGTGTGTCTGGATGCTTGGAGTGGATTGAATTGAGCTGGAACTTGATTTGGCACCTGAACTGTAAATCTGTCAAGAACTTGAGCAATTGGCTAGTGATTTTGTGATTTTGGTGTTCCAGATGTTGTGTGAGTGTTTGGATCACTTCTATATGATGTTTATAAGGTGTGTGTGTGTGATTGGTTTGGTTCGAATAGCTCTCAAACTCAAAACCGGATAGTGACTTGCTTTGGAAGGCAATTTTGGAGTGAAGAAGGAGATTTTGAGGAAAGCATCTTGTCATACCCCAAATTTTGACCATTAAGATTTCTCATCATTGTGCAAATCATCATCACAGTATAGATGAACCATCATGCCTCATTAGTCTCCCCAAAGATGGGTGAGCATTCAATACTATCAAAATTAGGGTTTCAAGCCCTCTCAGAGTTCTTAGTAAAAGGATCAATCAAGGAATGACATGATCTTCAACTTGTCTAGCCTCTCAAAAATCTACAATGGATCAAGAGGACTCCCACTTCAAGAATCAAGCACAAGGTTGCAGCATTCTGAGTGGATCAAGCCTCACGATCGACAGTGTCACCAAATTAGGGTTTGGTCGACCAAGCCCTCCAGATGGAAGTTTTCCTCGGGGCATGAGCCAATGCTTCAAGGCATAACCTATGATGCTCCAAGGGACATCATGATAACACGAAAATGTATCGTATTTTGGCCTTAATTTACATTCAATTATTATATTATTTTCGTCTAATATCCGACTTTCTCGAGAATATTTAAGTGTTTTTGCAGGTGTCGCTCCCGGGATTTTCATCCTAGTACAAACGCGAAAGTGGCACCGAACAGAGGCGCCAGCAATGTGTATTTATCCCAAGAGAGGGAAAGGAAACACCGCTTAAACCTGAAGGAAAGGATAGAGCATGGTCTCACGACCGAAAGAAATGGGTTCGGGAGTCGGTTACGCGAGAGGAAGGTATTAGCACCCCCTCGCGTCCATCGTACCCGATGGGATCCACGCTTGCTGCTTCAATCAAAGGGTGTAAGAAAAGAATGCTGGAAAAAGGGAACTGGAAAAGGAAGGGAAAGAGAAAGAGAAACAAATGTAGGGAAAATAAAAGAAGTGCTCGCATGGGCCCTACCCCACTGCCTACGTATCTCATCGGGAACATGAGAATCAGAGCGACGTAGTTCCCCTCACTAGGGATGAATTGTTTGTGTTTTTTAGAGAATGGCTTACGTTCTAGCTCAGGTGTTGCAGGCTCGCTGGTCCGAGTGCGTTACCATCTTGCAAGAGAACGAGTAGAAGCGCGTTCGTACGCTAAGAGTGAATGAGGTGAGAAAAGAATTCCCGAAGGAAAGACGTTATTGTTTGTTTTTTGTCTTTTAGAAGGAAGTGTTTTGGATTTCTTTGCATATGATAGTGTATTTAAGTCTTAGCCATTGGAATGTGTACATTCTCACATTCCAAGATGGAATGGGTAAGAAAGCACACTAAGAGTGAAGAAGACCCCCATACTTAGTTCCAATTGTCAAGGTTCAAACACACTAGCATACTTGTGTTTATTAAGTGTTTTTATTGATTATGAAATGAAGAAGTGTTTTTTATTATTTGTACCTTCAACAAGTATTGCATTTAAGTCCCTCACATAAGATCAAATGTTTAACACATCGACCCAAGATGGGTTATATGCTATACATTTTAAGATTATAAGAGAAGACCCCTTATAATCTTTTCTTTATATGAAAGGCCTAAATGCAATAAATGCCTACCTTTATTATATGTTTTGAATTTTCTTTGAGATGGGAAGATGAAAGACTCAAGAGAGGAGAAAAGGTAAAAATCTATATGAACTAAGACTCAATCCTAATTGAAGATTAAAGGGAGTGATCCTAATGGTTTGTGAGGTTCCAACCTAAAGTCTAAAGAAAGGGTGAATTAAACAATTCACTTCTAAAGTAGAAGATGAATTGTAATCCAAAAAAGGAAAGGTGATGAGTTGTTAAAAGAAAGCACATAAGTGCTTAACAAAACACAAAATGGAATTGTAAAAGAGATGAAAGGAAAGAAATTTGAATGTGGATTCCTTATCCACACTCAATTGCAACTTACCAAAGCCCCTACATGGTTAGTAAACATGTATAAGAAGTATAAGAAGTAAAAGAACATGTAATGCATCATAAAACTCAAAAGAATTAAATGAGAAATCAAATCCTAGAACCACAACCAGAATGTACATCATATAGAAAACCAATGATTACTATCAAGAAAACTCAAGTGGATAGGCAACAAACATCATCCATGACATTAGAACATGATATCATAAGAAAAGGGAGAATGAAAGATGAAAGGAAAAAGAAGAAATGTGCATAAATGGGACATGTAATCCATGGATCAGAATTGAAATGAAATGAAAAATGATTCACAAACATCTCATAAGTATTTATGAGGCACATCAAGACTTTTAAGAAGTGATAGAAGAAGTAGGATTGAAATGGAAGTTCCAAACAAAGGAAAGTGCAAACACAACATGTTAAAGGTGCACAAGGTTCAAATGATAATCAACAAGCAAGGATGACATATGATATGCATCAATGTCCTATAATGTCAAGAGTGTAGCTCACCAAATAGGCAAATGATCATGCAAGTATACACAAAAGAAAACATGTAAACATGCACAAAAGATTACAATGATATGACATGTTATAATGCTTTAAATGAAATGCATCAAACAAAAATCAAATGGCCTCATGAAAATTATGAAAACATGGTATTGAAGTTCACTAATCAGAGATGAATCACATATCAAAGTAGCATACAAGGAACCAAGGCAAAATGATGTCAAACAATGCATTTAGGTCAAATTGGATGCACATACCAAGTAACACAAAAGTGAACACCAAACATGCCATAAAATGACCTAAAAAAACAAATAAACATCACTTAACATACCTCAAGATGCTAATGACTCAATGCAAAAAGAAGAGCATCAAAACAATTTTTAATGATCAAGAACAAAATTAAACAAGATCATGTACCACATTAAGAATGCACACCAAAGAAATTCAAAGAAAATTATGGAGCAGGGGTAAAAAGGTCATAAAATCAGAAAATAAAATCACCAAAAATTTTCTAAATGTTGTAATGACACTCATGAATTTTTTTGGAATTTTATGATACTATTTAGTATTTTTAAAAATTAAAAAGCAAACGTGTATGAAAATAAAAAAAATAAAGTGAAATGTAAATGTGAATGGGGGTGCAAGCATAGCAAAATGTGAGTTCAATATGATTGGGGCTTTGAAAGCGTGGGGTGTGAATAGCATAAGGCTTAAGTCCATTTACGCGCCAGTACACATTACTAACCATGCACTTCAGTCAAACCAAGTCAAAACAATAACAACCATAGGATCAAGTCAAGTCAACAACCAGTCAAAGTAAGCTAATCTAACGCATGTACATGAATGACCATACTCCCTACCATGTGCCACACCACATAATGCTTAAGTGAGTTCAAAAATGATGCACATGACATGCACATGCATTTTAATGTGCTGTCACGCCCTTAGCCATACGATGAGGAAAAATGAACGAACAGGATTAAAACGTGCTAAACCCTAACATTCAACCACTGGCCGGAGAAGGACCTCCGGTCATCTTCTCCGGCGAACCACCACCACCTGCAAACTTCAACTTTCACAGAAATGCATCATTCATATACCAAAATGAAGAGGAAGCTATGGAGATCAAGAATACACCATTATTTCTCATAGATCATGCACACATAACACAAACCGAGCCAAAACAATTTTCCCTAAAATCACACCTAAACTCCTAAAGAGCCTATCAACTAGCCAGGACTCACGCAGCTTCTAATAAGCTTTAAACCATATAGAAACAAGCTAAAACAATGCAATAGAGTTGGAGTGATTGAAACCTGAAGTTTGCAGATCCTTGAAGCAAAAGAAAACCAGAGATCCACTCTTGATATGGAGCTTGATTCGTGCAAAATAAATGCAGTTGAGCCTTGAGATATTGAAAGCAGAGAGAGAATCAAAATGTTGATGAAGCTTCACTTGAGGAATTCATGTGGATTTTGATGGTTCTTACTTCAGTCTTGTGCCATTGATGATGATGAAGATGAAGTAAATGAAGGTGAATGAAGATTCGAGCAGAGAGAGATGGTGGAGAGAATGCGAGAGTGTTTGAGAGGGAGAGTGAAAAATGAGAAAAATGAAGCTAGCCCCCAAATTGGAGAGTGTGACTTCTATTTATGGTGAGCTCTAATCATGGTTTAGTGAGTGGAGTTAAGTGAGTCAAGTTAGTTAAACTGAGTCATCCCTAACTAACTGAGTCAAGTTAGTTAGGGAGAGCGAAGATATGGTGTGGCTGGTTCATAATGTGTTACCATATTCCTGCTGCCAAACTTCTATAGCAAGCTTCCATCCTTTCCCTTTTCATGTATGGCTCGAGTAAGTGTGTAAAGAGTGCAGGCATGTGTTGGTCTTAATGAGGAAACAAACATACACACTTCTATCATGTACTTGATGTGTGCTTGAACCAGAATTATGCAGCAAATCATCATTGTAACAGTAGGTGTTTGAGGGTGAATTTCTCCCATGTTAATGCATGGTTTAATGAGGTTTTGGTGTCAAATGAAAGAGGAGCTATCATGGAACAATATTGATGTTGAAAACAAGTCAAATGGAAGTGTACAAGGTGATGAAAAATTGCTTGAAACAAAAGGAATCAAAACTGGTGTATGGCGTAGTAATGGGGTTGGTTGGCAAGGTAACATGGCGCATGGGTTTTCAGCATAATCAACATGACTTTGAACCCTTAAAACTATCTCATAACTTGATCAAACCAAAAATTGTCCAACATGAATATTGAAGATGACAATGCAATGAACAACTTTCATGTTGAAAAGTTTTCCATTTGAGGCCTTTAACCATGAGAAAAATGAGTGGACATTTGGCCCACCACATGTTTGTTAAAATGACTGCGCGCGTGCCCTGAAAATCTTGGTCATGACCTAGTTTTGAACCTACTTTGCTCAAACTTTGATCAATCATATCTCACTCAATTTTTATCCAATGGAGATGTTCCACACATGGATTTGAAGCTTAAAATAAGATCTTTGGTTGTGGCCGAGTGGAATTTTCATTTGATGCCCCAATTTTAAATGGCCTTGGCTCAAACTCTGATGCAAAATGGCCAAAACTTGCTATATTTAGTAACCCTTCTTCATCCAAAAATGGCAACTTTTTACATCTTGATTTTTTCATGATTCCTTTGGAGTTTCTTGATCAAATTTTGTACATTGGACATATGTAACATGAATTTCATGATTTTGGGCTCAAAAAGTCAAGAGTTGACTTTTTCCTCTGATTATTTGACTTGGCCCCAATTTTCCTGATTTCTGATCTTTCTTCCAATTGAACCACTTCCAAAACCAATTGAGAAGCAATTTTCCACCTACATACACTTAGGGACATATGAAATACCATGACATCAAATTTGGTCCAAAAAATCAAAAATTCCCTGATTTTATTAGAAACCCTAGTTTTGGTGCCCACCTCCTAGGAGAAAAATGTGCAGTCTTCAATTTCCAATTCCTCAGAGTATGTTATGTATCCTCTTAAAAGATGATGATATATGCCATTTGAGGATGATTTTGGATCAATGAGTTATCTCTTTTGAGGGTTTTCCTTCATTTTTTGAACCTCTTGCATAGTGAAAGATGTAGTGCTTCAATCTCCCATTGATTCTCTCATTCTTGAGGTTGTGGATGTTCCATTGAGATAGTATGAGACATGAAAGGCCTCTTGGCTTGCCCTGAGGAAACTTGATTGACCTTTTTGTGCTTTGAATGATTCCTTGATTGTCCACCTTCCACCTGATCACATGCCCTGATGGTAAGAAGGATGCTATGCTTCATTTTTCTATGTTAAATGCAATGTAATGTTAATGAGGTGGATATGATATGATAGATGATAATTCCATGCTATGATGACAAAGAGGGAGAGCAAATTTTGGGGTATTACAGCTGCCCCTATTCAAGCGCTGTAGACCTGAATGCCTGAAAGCGATTGCTTTCGGACTTTCAAGGTATATAGCGATTGAATACCAAATATAACCAAAAATTTGCTCTGGATGATGAGGAAGAAACTTCCCCGACATTGCTGGATTGAATCTTCAATGAAACATTGTCGGAGAAAACTGTCTTTTGAACGACACCAGACGACTACTGGCTTGCCACACTGCTGGTGGACTTTAATAACGTCTTTTATGCAATTCCAGACGACTACTGGCCTGCCACGCTACTGGTGGACTTTAGAAATGTCTTTTTGAACGACGCCAGACGACTACTGGCTTGCCACACTGCTGGTGGACTTTAATAATGTCTTTTATGCAATTCTAGACGACTACTGGCCTGCCACGCTACTGGTGGACTTTGCAGCTTCGTGCCACCCGAAGACGGACTTTTGCCAATCCACTGTTGGACTTTTAGAATTTGCCACCCTTAGATGGACCTTTCGCCAATCCACTGTTGGACTTTTGCCACCCGAAGACGGACTTTTGCCAATCCACTGTTGGACTTTTAGCTGCTTTGCCACCCGAAGACGGACTTTTGCCAATCCACTGTTGGACTTTTAGAATTTTCCACCCTTAGATGGACCTTTCGCCAATCCACTGTTGGACTTTTAGAATTTGCCACCCTTAGATGGACCTTTCGCCAATCCACTGTTGGACTTTTGCCACCCGAAGACGGACTTTTGCCAATCCACTGTTGGACTTTTGCCACCCGAAGACGGACTTTTGCCAATCCACTGTTGGACTTTTGCCACCCGAAGACGGACTTTTGCCAATCCACTGTTGGACTTTTGCAATATTCCAATACCGGATTGCACTCTGCATCCGTGTCAGACATCTCTGCCGACTTTGCTGAGGAACAATGATCAATGACTTGACTTTAGAGATTCCTGAGAGGATAGTATCTCTGTTGGAGAATAAATGAACAACCCGTCTGCTTCGAATTGTCAAGTTTGCCAAAAATAAATTGGACTTGAAGAATAATAAATCTGCCAGGAATCACTTCATCTGCTGGGGGGAATGAATTCTGGTCACAACGATTCCGCTGGGGATGAGAATTTCTTTGCATGGCGTCTTGCTAGGGAAGAAAAGTCATAAAAACTCTGCTTGGGGATCTATCCAATCCAAGACCCTTTGTAGGGGTTATCCACCTTCTGACCCGGCTGGGGAAAGACTGTACCATCCTTGTGGAAGAATAGATTCTGCCGATCTTATAAACCTCTGCGGGGAGAACAACAACTCAGCTGGGTAGTATTGTTGACAGGACTCAACACTGAACTCTGTGGGAATACAATGACCAGAGATACGATCTTGCCGGGGATCAGGGCTACTCTGCCAGGGATATGCAAATCCTGGTTAGAACATTCCACTGCAACTTGCTAGGAAAGAGTCCTTAGAGATCTGTTGGGGAAACCCAAAGCAAATCTACAGTAGTCTGCTGAAGAATATGACTGTCGAGCTTAGGATAAGTACTACAATGCCCTATGTTAGGCGAGCTTCCCTTTAGACAATTCCATTAAGGATGACGAGTTTATAACAAACTCTGCTGGAGGAAACTGCTTTAAAACGTCTCGTGTTGGGGAATGCCTTTTTGAGAGGATTTTACAGAAGACTAACTGTCCTCAAACTCTACTGGGGATGATCAACGCTTCATGCTGGGGAAACAAACATGCCCCATGCTTGGATAAACCAACAATTCGTCCCCGAAGAGGATGTCATAAGAGTATTTTACAGAAGATTTAGCCTCTTCAAACTCCTGCGACTTCGCTGGGGATAATGACCATCAGTTTCAGTATCGGCGAGACCACTCTTTTGGGGAACTTGTGACCGTTATCGACACAGAAAAGTTTGTAGCTGTTGGAAGTACTGTATGAGAGAATCGACTTAAGAAGACACAACGGTACCCAGTTGAACGACCGTCAACCGACCGATGAACGCTGACCTCCTTACCCGTAATTGCCCCAGTCTTTTGCGTGGGGTAATTGATTACTGGTCTTGTGCTTAAAATCATCTGCACCTGCTACCTGCAACAAAAGAATATGCACACATGCCCCGAATATTGCGTGGCTAGAATCCACTATCCGGGAGTATTCAACATTCAAAGTAATTTCAAATGTTTTTTTTCACGCATGTTATTGCAAGGCCGCCATGTTTTCAAATGCAATATTTTATCAAAAATTAGGACGTTTTTGCAAACAAAGCAAAACAACAACCAAAAAAAAAAAAAAAAAAAACAAGCTTTTTATTGAAATTCAATTTATTGACTGAGAGCCCAGAATAGGCAATTACATCAGGAAGCAATCCATGGAAAGAGGTGATCGCTGAAAATTGAGAAAAGAAACTATCCTAATGGCAATGTGAAAATGGAATTCCACTGAGTTTCCATTCTGTTATGACCAGTATGTCTTCAAAACTCCCCAACCTTGCCTTCTGAGGACTGATCAGACCGATTCCTATCTTTCAGAACGCCAGTTGTTCAAACGGTAATTGGGTACAGATAACTCAGACCGTAGTAATTCGCTTAAATCCCTCTTTTGCGTGGACCGCCCTTTCAGGTTTTCGATCCACCAGGATACCCTTTTTTGCCTAAGTTGCCCTTTCGGGTTTTCAACTTACCGGGTGTACAATTTTTCAATTATATCCCTAATTTTTGCCCGAACCTTATTCTGTTTTTGGTTCGCCGGGATGCCCTTTTTTGCCTGGATTTTTCATTTTATTATCCAGCGGGTCTATTCATGCGAAGTATTTTTTGACTACGTCCGAGTTGACAGGGGATGAAAAGTCTTCGCCATCCATGGTTGTAAGCAATAAGGCTCCGCCCGAAAAGACCTTTTTAACCACGAATGGACCTTCATAATTAGGAGTCCATTTGCCCCTGTGATCTGTATTGGGAGGAAGGATCCTTTTGAGTACCACATCTCCGACTTTGTAAACCCGAGGACGTACCTTTTGGTCAAATGCCTGCTTCATTCTGCGCTGGTATAATTGCCCATGACATACAGCCGCCAATCGCTTTTCCTCAATAAGGATCAGCTGATCAAATCTGGCTCGTACCCATTCAGCCTCATCTAGCTTAACATCAATCATGACTCTGAGAGACGGAATCTCCACTTCAACCGGTAGTACTGCCTCCATACCATATACAAGTGAGAATGGGGTTGCCCCAGTGGACGTGCGTACCGACGTTCGATACCCATGCAAAGCAAATGGTAACATCTCATGCCAATCTTTGTACGTGACAACCATCTTCTGTACAATCTTCTTGATATTTTTGTTGGCCGCTTCGACCGCGCCATTCATCTTTGGGCGGTACGGAGAAGAATTGTGATGTTCGATTTTGAAGTCACGGCATAACTCAGCCATCATCTTATTATTCAAATTAGAACCATTATCGGTAATGATTCTTTCGGGAACTCCATATCGGCAAATGATATCCCGTTTTAAGAAACGAGCGACCACTTGTTTTGTAACATTGGCATAGGATGCGGCTTCAACCCATTTGGTGAAGTAATCAATTGCCACCAAGATGAAATGATGACCATTGGAAGCTGTAGGCTCAATCTTTCCGATCATATCAATGCCCCACATGGCAAACGGCCAAGGCGACGACATGATACTCAACGGATTTGGAGGCACATGCACCTTATCTGCATAGATCTGGCATTTATGGCATTTGCGGGCATATTTGCAACAATCTGACTCCATAGTCAACCAATAATATCCCAATCTTAACAACTTTTTAGCCATTGCATGCCCTCCGGCATGGGTACCGAAAGAGCCTTCGTGCACTTCAATCATCAACAAGTCTGCTTCATGTCTATCCACACATCTAAGCAGGACCGTGTCAAAATTTCTTTTATACAGCACGCCATCTTTGTTCAAGAAGAAACTACCAGCTAACCTTCTCAACGTCTTCCTGTCTTTGGACGATGCCCCGGGCGGGTACTCTTGACTTTTCAAGAAACACTTAATGTCATGAAACCATGGCTTGTCATCAGATGCTGCATCGACCGCAAACACAAATGCTGGTCTGTCAAGGCGAGATACCTCAATCTTAGGTACATGGTTCCATCCTTGCACTTTGATCATGGAAGACAAAGTGGCCAAGGCATCAGCGAACCTATTCTCATCTCGAGGAATATGGTACAGTTTTAGTGTTGTGAAAAATGTCAGCAATCTCCTTGTATAATCTCTATACGGCATTAGATTTGCTTGGTGCGTGTACCAACTCCCTTTCACTTGATTGATTACCAAAGCTGAATCACCGAATATATCAAGGGTTTTAATCCGTAGATTAACCGCCTCCTCGATCCCCATTATACAAGCTTCGTACTCTGCTTCATTGTTGGTGCATCCGAAAGTTATTCGTGCAGTGAAAGGCATATGAACACCTTCCGGCGTGATAAGAACTGCTCCAACTCCGCACCCATTCATATTGACAGCCCCATCAAACATCAGACTCCATTTGGATTCAGGGTCTGGCCCCTCCTCCGGAAGTGGTTCCTCGCAGTCTTTAGCTTTGAGAAACATGATGTCCTCATCAGGGAAGTCAAATTTCATGGGTTGGTAATCATCAATCGGCTGTTGCGCAAGATAGTCGGACAAGATACTTCCTTTGATGGCCTTTTGTGAAGTGTACTGAATGTCATACTCTGTCAAGACCATTTGCCACCGTGCAACTCTGCCTGTCAATGCTGGTTTCTCGAAAATGTACTTGATAGGATCCATTTTTGAAATCAACAAGGTTGTGTGCCTAACCATATATTGCCTCAATCGCTTAGCGGCCCATGCAAGCGCACAGCATGTCTTTTCAAGCATGGAGTACCGGGACTCACAATCATTGAACTTTTTGCTCAGGTAGTAGATAGCATACTCCTTCCTACCTGTCTCGTCATGTTGCCCGAGAACACAACCCATGGAACCTTCAAGCACTGTCAGATACATTATCAGCGGTCTCCCTTCAACTGGAGGCATTAGAATCGGAGGTTCCTGCAAATATTCCTTTATCTTATCGAATGCCAATTGGCAATCGTCATTCCACCTGACCGTTTGATCCTTTCTTAGCAGTTAAAATAATGGTTCACACGTGGCTGTTAAGTGAGATATGAACCTTGCAATGTAGTTCAATCTACCCAAGAAACCACAAACCTCTTTTTCTGTTCTCGGCTCAGGCATTTCTTGTATTGCTTTCACCTTGGCAGGATCAACCTCGATTCCTCTTTCGCTCACAATGAAACCCAGTAACTTTCCAAAACGCACCCCAAACGTGCACTTGTTTGGATTTAATCTCAGACGGAACTTTCTCAACCTTTCAAACAGCTTTTTCAGGTTAATCAGATGTTCCTCTTCTGTTCTCGACTTGGCAATCATATCATCTACATAACATTCGATCTCCTTATGAATCAAGTCATGAAACAATGTCACCATCGCCCGCTGGTACGTTGCCCCTGCGTTTTTCAACCCAAAAGGCATTACTTTATAACAATATGTACCCCACGGAGTAATGAACGTGGTCTTCTCCATATCTTCAGGTGCCATCTTGATCTGGTTGTACCCGGAGAACCCGTCCATAAAGGAGAACACTGAAAACTGAGCTGTATTATCGACCAGCACATCAATATGAGGTAGTGGAAAATCATCTTTTGGGCTAGCTTTATTAAGATCTCGATAATCCACACACATTCTCACTTTTCCATCTTTCTTCGGTACTGGCACGATGTTGGCTACCCACGGAGGATATTTTGTCACAGCAAGAAACCCAGCATCCCACTGCTTCTGGACTTCCTCCTTAATCTTTAAAGCCATGTCGGGGTGAGTCCGACGAAGTTTCTGCTTGACTGGCGGACATTCTTCTCTTAATGGCAGCCTGTGCACGACAATATCCGTATCCAACCCCGACATGTCTTGATACGACCAGGCGAAGATGTCAACATACTCGCGCAACATTTCCGTCAAAGTTTGCTTCACATCTGCTTGCAAGCTGGCACCAATCCTGATCTCTTTCTTGGCGTCCTTGGTACCAATATTGATGATTTCTACAGTCTCCTGATGAGGCTGGATGACCCTTTCCTCTTGTTTCAACAATCTGGCCAGTTCTTCAGAGAGTTCACAATCTTTCTCATCCCCTTCTTCGGCTTGATAAATCGGATTGTCAAAGTCATACATAGCCATATCAAAATCGTTATCAGTGGTATCCGGAGGATCAAGTCTGCATGAACGGGTTCATGCCTTATTTTAGAATTTATTTTTAAGCAAAACAAAAGAAAATGAAACATTGCCATTTTATTTTTGTGCAAAAATAAAAACTGAAAGACAGAGAACAAAATTTGATTGCAAAACGTCCTTTATTAATGATTAAACATTGCAAATGCAACCATGGTGGCCCTACAAATGAATCTATACGCCTTGGGCAGAGCGCAAGATTTTGACATGCATTATGGTTAGAAAAAAACAAAGAAAAATTACTCTGTCTGAAGAGTAACCCGGATGACTTCTTCAACGGACCAGTTTTGCACTTGTTGTCCCGGAGCATGAGGGCGTACCCAGTTGTCCAGGTCACAATTACTGTCAACACTATCCTCTGTGGCTGCACAAGACTGGTCCATGTAGATAATTCCCCCACTATTGAAAGTAATGGGTCCCCTGCTCCCCGCATCTGAAGTTGTAGAGGGATGATAACCAATACCAAATTTGTCTTCCTTCATTGGGGTCTCTATCAACCTGCCCCAACCTTGGGCGTTGCCTGCCCTGACGACTTCGACAGCTTGTTTGTAAGATGAAATGGAGGTACCGGCCCCAACTGGTACAGAAGAAGACTCAGGTGCATCGTCGATATTGACCGCTTCAAATGATTGGCACAGCATCTCATGAATTTCCCCATCCATTTCAATGTACTTGAATGTGGACAAGTGACTCACAAAGATGTCTTCTTCACCGCAAACCGTCACAACCTGCCCTTCAAACTCATACTTTAACTTTTGGTGTAAAGTGGAAGTAACAGCCCCGGCTCCGTGAATCCAAGGGCGTCCCAACAGGCAGCTATATGCAGGTTGTATGTCCATTACATGGAACGTGGATTTGAATACCTGTGGTCCAATTTGTACGGGCAATTCCACCTCACCAAACACAAATCGTCTAGTTCCATCGAATGCTCTGACCACCAATTCACTAGGCCTTAAGATCAAACCATCAACTTCCAGCTTCATTAATGCCTTCTTGGGCAAGACATTGAGTGATGAACCAGTGTCTACCAGTACATGAGATAACACTGCGCCCTTACACTCCATCGTGATATGCAAAGCCTTATTATGGTTTCTTCCTTCAACAGTCAAATCTCTACTTGTAAAGCCCAAGCCATGGCTAACATTAACATTGGAGATTACGCCCTCGAGCTGATTAACAGTAATTTCTTGTGGCACGTATGCACTCTTCAACACTTTCAACAACGCTTGCCGATGCGCATCAGAGCACATCAATAGTGACAAGATTGAAATCTTTGAAGGGGTCTGATTCAGTTGGTCCACAATCTTATAATCGCTTTTCTTGATTATCTTCATAAATTCTTCCATTTCCTTATCAAAAGTAATCTTTGTCTCTGCTTCAGGTGTAGGCGCATTTTCAACCACCTGTTTACCTTTAGCCTTTGCTGCGGCTTCTGCCTCTTTATCACTTCTCAAGGTTTGGGGAGCGAACAACCTTCCACTCCTTGTAAAGCCCCCTACACCCCCTACGTTATCAATATTTGGGCTGACTGACGACTCAACTTCCTGCTTTTTACCTTCGTAATATACATCTGCCCCATAGTGCCATGGGATAGCCTTCGTAGACGTGAACGGAATTGGTCCTGGCACCATGATAGTGACAGGACTGGGCCTTTCTGGCGCAACACTCGCCACAGGAACTGCATTGACCGGCATTTGAATCTCAGCGGGAGTGTAATAGATGGTCACGGTTGATATCTCATCAGTGTCTTTCACGACTCTGTCGAACTGTAGACATCCTTCATCGATCAGATTCTGTAAACCCACCTTCAACTTATTACAACCATTCTCCTGATTCATACACTCGGAACAATCTTGATTACAGCCCGGGAACACCTGTCCCTTCAATAAACGATTTTTTACAACCAACAAAGAAGTTTTCACTTGATGGATATCTGTCACCAAATTCAATCTCTTCCCATCTTCAATAGCGTACACATTTGCTGCACTATGATCAAGCATGGGATGCTGAGTAATATTAGGAGCGGGAGAGAAATTGATGGCTTTAGCATCAATCAAATCTTGTACTTTATGATGGAAAGCCCAGCATTTTTCAATGGAGTGCCCCTGAGAACCTGAGTGGAACTCACAACGAGCATTAGCATCGAAGTTAGGTGGCAGGTTTCCAGCAACCGGAGCTTTCATAGTACGGAGTTCTACCAACTTTAACTCGAGTAGTCGGGGCAACAGCGCGGCATAAGTCATAGGGAGAGGATCCATCTTACGATCCCTCTGCCTAGACCTTTGCTGGAAAAAAGGTTGTTGCTGTTGAACTTGTTGTTGGGGCTGTTGTTTCTGAACAGACGGTGTGGGGATTGTTACAGCATCTACCTGATAATAAGCTTGAGAACGCCCTCTGCCCCATCCTCTAAACACAGCATTCATATCACCTTCTCCTCTTTTCTGGTTACTAGCAAACGGTTTCTTCATCCCCGAAGAGCCAGCCCCACTCACATCCTGGATCTTTCCAAGCTTTAACAGACTTTCTATTCTTTCTCCCGCAATCACAATATCAGCAAATCCAGTTGACAGACAAGCAGCTAATCTATCAAGATAGGCCCCTTGCAAGGTGCCCATAAACATATCCGCCATTTCTCTGTCTGACAAGGGAGGTTGAACCTGGGCAGCCATTTCCCTCCACCTCTGTGCATATTCTTTGAAACTCTCCTTGGCATTTTGTGACAACCCCTGCAATTGAGTGCGGTTGGGCGCCATGTCAATATTGTACTGGTATTGCTTCAAGAACGCTTCTGCCAGATCTTTCCAACTCTTCACAGCAGCTCTATTCAACTTCATATACCAGGTCAAGGACGCCCCAGCCAGACTGTCCTGAAAATAGTGCATCCATAGCTTCTCGTCATCCGTATGGGCTGAAATCTTCCCAAAGTAAGCTTGAAGATGCGTTTGGGGACACGCATTGCCGTGATACTTATCAAAAGTGGGAGGCTTGAATTTAGGAGGAATTCTGACTCCTGGGACCAGCCCCAAACTGGTAACATCAATACCCATAGAGTTCTTGCATTCTATGGCCCTGATCTTTTCTGCTAACTCATCATACCTTCGATCACCTTGATTACCCACATCAGCATCTAGCAGAGTAAATTGGTCTTCCAGAGTATCTTCAAGAGTAACACCAGCATGCCTACCATTTCCATTACCCCGATTGTTACCACCAGGAGGAGGGTTGCCACCGGGAGGAGGGATGCCATGTCCCTGTGAATTGTCATGCTGATCACCTTCGGGCCCATTGTCTGGACGCTCGACCAGAAGCCTCAATCTCTCCTGATTTTGCGCCATGCCAGTCATGAGGGTCATGAACTGGTCCATACGCGCCCTCATTTCGGCCAAATCACTTTGCACTTGATCCATGATTCTTACTTGATTTCTTCGCGTCGAATATCGGTGAATATGATTCTCAGCTATAGTGCCTGAAACCAAATAAAGGTTAGAGACCCTGCAACGAGTACCTGAAAAGCAAGTAACATAAATGCAGAATGATATGCAATGCCATGCAATGTTATGTTTATCATTTCCAAAGTGCTTTACACCCTGATTCCAATCCAAACCACGGAAATCTGAAGACCAGAAATCGTGATATAAAGAGACGTGTAATGGTCATGTGCTTGTGTGCAACTATCTGATAAGGAATAATTCTGAATAAAACTGCTCATACTCATTCAACGAAGTATTCAAGTACATTTAAGAAAGGTTCAACCGCAAATGCAATACAAGGAAAAATGGATCCATCAACAAGCCTGATGGTAACCATTAATAACAAAATATAAGGAAAAGAACATCAATCTGACAATTCCACATCCTTCAGCCTGTCACTTGAGTATTTGATCTCCTCAAAAAGTATACGGGTACGCTGGTGATTCGGCTTTTCAATCATTTCTTTGATCAAGACATCCCTTTTCTCAAGAGCTTCAGTTAAAGAACCCATATGCAGCATAAGAGCTTCGTCATCATGCACTCCTTTGTGTCTCTTTACGCCAGCTTGCGTCTTGAGTATCTCTCTTTCTATCATGGCTTCTTCAAGCTCTTTCTTGGTATTCTTCAGCTGGCTTCTAGCTTCTTCTAACTGTTCTTGACTTTTACCGAGACTTTCCCGATACTTTCTCCTCTGCTCATGTGCCTTTTTAAGCTCCTCGTCTTTAGTCTTCGACTGATCCTTTAACTCGGCATTTTCAATTCTGACTTCATCCCAAGCTTGACGAAGTTGAGCTAATGAATCCTTGCTTCGGGCTAAAGCCTGTTTTGTAATCTTGTGAGCCTGACTAGTGTCATCTGCTCCCAAAGTAAGTTTCCAAAAGTACCGAGCTCTGTCATCAAAATCTTCCTCTTTGTCAGCCAAGGTTTTTTCCGCTTTCAAGGCTCTCTTTTCCAACTCTTTGTTGTCAGCTAGAGCTTTCTGAAGACATCTGCTCATTCCAGAATTCTCTATCTGCAACTCTCTGACCATTTTCTTCCACTTCTCACATTCTTCAATAGCCACCATAGTGGGTTGTTCTGGCTGTACTGAACATAAAAGAGGTCCCCTTGAAAAGGGTAAAAGCAATTCCTTTACTTTCGTCTCAATCCACCTGTCATATTCAGGATAAGATCTACAATCTCCTTTTCCAAAAACTGCTTTTCCAATTTTGTGCTTATCTTTCCAAGCATTCACTACTTCTACCACCTTCGCATCCTTAGTTCCTGTAAAGAATAAAGATTCTTCCACATCTTGCGCTGTAGGAGGATCCCTGGAAGCATACCCAAACTGTCGGATGGCCAAAACTGGATTATAATTGATCCCTCCTTTTCTGCCAATCAAAGGCACATTTGGAAAATTTCCGCATCTTGTGACAAGCTCTATTCTCAATAACCGGTGGTCAAACCATACAATGTTATCAGCAGTTAAACCCATCAATCGTTTAGACCATTTCGCCACATCTTTGGTTTCCACAAAGGCACCTGTCTGAGGCAAATGTTTGAAAAACCAATGACTCAGCAGTGGAGTACAACAACTAACAGATCCTCCCCTCCTTTTCTCATTCTTGTAATGCACGGAATGATAAAAATCTCCTAACAAAGTAGGGACTGGATTTTTAAGGACGAAAACTCTCGTTGCTTGCATATCCACAAAGTCTTGCTGATTGGGAAAGAAAACTAGGCCATATATGCAGAGAGCCAGAATGGAATTGTAAACCGTCCAATTTTTAGCACTTGCAGCCTCTTGGGCTTGTCCAGACAGAAATTCTAAATGAAATCCGCTAACTCCATTTTTACTGCTCACACCACTCTTTACCACTGCCTGATCCATTTGTAACGCAGCAGCAATTTCTTTTACGCTTGGAGAACTACCAGAGAAGAATGGTATTGCCGGCGTGATCGGAATTCCTAAAATAAATGAGAATTCTTCCAGTGTTGGCATCAAAATGTAATCTGAAAAAAGAAAGCATCTCAACGAAGGCTCGTAGAACTGCAGCAGAGTGTGCAAAGCATCATGTTCATACTTGGTGATTGTACGGACCATCCCAACCAAATTCCCGTAGCTCTTCTGAAACCTATCAAGAATACCCGGACCAGCCATATCTATAACTTTGAGCAATGAATCCAAAACAGGATCTGGAAACTTGTAAGACACATTGTTCTTTCTCTCGGCAACGATCTCTGTTGAACCCATGGATTGGAATCAGAAATGTATTATGCACCTGAAAATGACAAACATAACTGTTATGCTATGATAATGCAATGCAAAAGGGCATGTGATCAGGTAATCAAGTGTCTGTGTCTGTATTGAACTGTGTGCATTGTGTCTCTGTACTGAATCTGGCAATATCTGAGATGAACACTTAAATCACTGTCATAGGATACAATGTCTGAAATCATCATAGAATCACAAGTAAGGTAGGTAGGAGGCTGGGTTTCCTGCAAACCTGTAAACATCCCGCCCATACTCACATGTGGTTCTTAGAAAATAAGGCTTGTCAGCTTCGGAGGTTTGAGAAGCCATAGCACATTCAGCCCGTAGGATACAATGCTATGCCAATCAAAGAGGTCGTCCACTGACTCCCCTTAGAAAATAAAAGTCATCCTATGCAAGTTCCAAAGTGGGCCCTCGGGTGCGAATGGGTTTGCCACAGAATGTGGTCTGCCATTGTCACCGCTAAAGAGGGATGTTTCCACTAAGGTCCTCATGATCGGTCACTAGAGTCGACAGCTCTCTAGATCTACATCCTGGAATACGCAAGATGCGCATGCCACGACGTGTCCCAAGATAGCCTCGTCTAGCTGTGAATTTCGTGAACACCCAACGCACTCCAAACGGCACGTAGGTCCCACTACTCTCCACTCTAATTCTAAGTGTATCCTCAAGCCTGTGTAATGGGCTTATCTCTCAGAAATCCCATCCCGCCAAATAGAAAACAGCACGTCCAGCATAGCATAATATATCATAGGGAATAAAAATGGTAAAATGCAGTAAATGCAGTAATATACAGTAATATACAGTAAATAACTATACAGTAAAACGGTAAATACAGCACAACAATAAACACCCAATGAAAGAAAAACAGACAAGCGTTAGGATTGACTCACTTAGGATGGACCAACAATAGGTCAACCTGTCCCCAGCAGAGTCGCCAGTTGTCGCTCCCGGGATTTTCATCCTAGTACAAACGCGAAAGTGGCACCGAACAGAGTCGCCAGCAATGTGTATTTATCCCAAGAGAGGGAAAGGAAACACCGTTTAAACCTGAAGGAAAGGATAGAGCATGGT
Organism: Lathyrus tuberosus; assembly: GCA_022829125.1. Classification (NCBI taxonomy): domain Eukaryota; kingdom Viridiplantae; phylum Streptophyta; class Magnoliopsida; order Fabales; family Fabaceae; genus Lathyrus; species Lathyrus tuberosus. The sequence continues at coordinate 12,435,644 of JALAZF010000024.1, read as the reverse complement.
CTCACGACCGAAAGAAATGGGTTCGGGAGTCGGTTACGCGAGAGGAAGGTATTAGCACCCCCTCGCGTCCATCGTACCCGATGGGATCCACGCTTGCTGCTTCAATCAAAGGGTGTAAGAAAAGAATGCTGGAAAAAGGGAACTGGAAAAGGAAGGGAAAGAGAAAGAGAAACAAATGTAGGGAAAATAAAAGAAGTGCTCGCATGGGCCCTACCCCACTGCCTACGTATCTCATCGGGAACATGAGAATCAGAGCGACGTAGTTCCCCTCACTAGGGATGAATTGTTTGTGTTTTTTAGAGAACGGCTTACGTTCTAGCTCAGGTGTTGCAGGCTCGCTGGTCCGAGTGCGTTACCATCTTGCAAGAGAACGAGTAGAAGCGCGTTCGTACGCTAAGAGTGAATGAGGTGAGAAAAGAATTCCCGAAGGAAAGACGTTATTGTTTGTTTTTTGTCTTTTAGAAGGAAGTGTTTTGGATTTGTTTGCATATGATAGTGTATTTAAGTCTTAGCCATTGGAATGTGTACATTCTCACATTCCAAGATGGAATGGGTAAGAAAGCACACTAAGAGTGAAGAAGACCCCCACACTTAGTTCCAATTGTCAAGGTTCAAACACACTAGCATACTTGTGTTTATTAAGTGTTTTTATTAAATGAAGAAGTGTTTTTTATTATTTGTACCTTCAACAAGTATTGCATTTAAGTCCCTCACATAAGATCAAATGTTTAACACATCGACCCAAGATGGGTTATATGCTATACATTTTAAGATTATAAGAGAAGACCCCTTATAATCTTTTCTTTATATGAAAGGCCTAAATGCAATAAATGCCTACCTTTATTATATGTTTTGAATTTTCTTTGAGATGAGAAGATGAAAGACTCAAGAGAGGAGAAAAGTTAAAAATCTATATGAACTAAGACTAAATCCTAATTGAAGATTAAAGGGAGTGATCCTAATGGTTTGTGAGGTTCCAACCTAAAGTCTAAAGAAAGGGTGAATTAAACAATTCACTTCTAAAGTAGAAGATGAATTGTAATCCAAAAAAGGAAATGTGATGAGTTGTTAAAAGAAAGCACATAAGTGCTTAACAAAACACAAAATGGAATTGTAAAAGAGATGAAAGGAAAGAAATTTGAATGTGGATTCCTTATCCACACTCAATTGCAACTTACCAAAGCCCCTACATGGTTAGTAAACATGTATAAGAAGTATAAGAAGTAAAAGAACATGTAATGCATCATAAAATTCAAAAGAATTAAATGAGAAATCAAATCCTAGAACCACAACCAGAATGTACATCATATAGAAAACCAATGATTACTATCAAGCAAACTCAAGTGGATAGGCAACAAACATCATCCATGACATTAGAACATGATATCATAAGAAAAGGGAGAATGAAAGATGAAAGGAAAAAGAAGAAATGTGCATAAATGGGACATGTAATCCATGGATCAGAATTGAAATGAAATGAAAAATGATTCACAAACATCTCATAAGTATTTATGAGGCACATCAAGACTTTTAAGAAGTGATAGAAGAAGTAGGATTGAAATGGAAGTTCCAAACAAAGGAAAGTGCAAACACAACATGTTAAAGGTGCACAAGGTTCAAATGATAATCAACAAGCAAGGATGACATATGATATGCATCAATGTCCTATAATGTCAAGAGTGTAGCTCACCAAATAGGCAAATGATCATGCAAGTATACACAAAAGAAAACATGTAAACATGCACAAAAGATTACAATGATATGACATGTTATAATGCTTTAAATGAAATGCATCAAACAAAAATCAAATGGCCTCATGAAAATTATGAAAACATGGTATTGAAGTTCACTAATCAGAGATGAATCACATATCAAAGTAGCATACAAGGAACCAAGGCAAAATGATGTCAAACAATGCATTTAGGTCAAATTGGATGCACATACCAAGTAACACAAAAGTGAACACCAAACATGCCATAAAATGACCTAAAAAAACAAATAAACATCACTTAACATACCTCAAGATGCTAATGACTCAATGCAAAAAGAAGAGCATCAAAACAATTTTTAATGATCAAGAACAAAATTAAACAAGATCATGTACCACATTAAGAATGCACACCAAAGAAATTCAAAGAAAATTATGGAGCAGGGGTAAAAAGGTCATAAAATCAGAAAATAAAATCACCAAAAATTTTCTAAATGTTGTAATGACACTCATGAATTTTTATGGAATTTTATGATACTATTTAGTATTTTTAAAAATTAAAAAGCAAACGTGTATGAAAATAAAAAAAATAAAGTGAAATGTAAATGTGAATGGGGGTGCAAGCATAGCAAAATGTGAGTTCAATATGATTGGGGCTTTGAAAGCGTGGGGTGTGAATAGCATAAGGCTTAAGTCCATTTACGCGCCAGTACACATTACTAACCATGCACTTCAGTCAAACCAAGTCAAAACAATAACAACCATAGGATCAAGTCAAGTCAACAACCAGTCAAAGTAAGCTAATCTAACGCATGTACATGAATGACCATACTCCCTACCATGTGCCACACCACATAATGCTTAAGTGAGTTCAGAAATGATGCACATGACATGCACATGCATTTTAATGTGCTGTCACGCCCTTAGCCATACGATGAGGAAAAATGAACGAACAGGATTAAAACGTGCTAAACCCTAACATTCAACCACTGGCCGGAGAAGGACCTCCGGTCATCTTCTCCGGCGAACCACCACCACCTGCAAACTTCAACTTTCACAGAAATGCATCATTCATATACCAAAATGAAGAGGAAGCTATGTAGATCAAGAATACACCATTATTTCTCATAGATCATGCACACATAACACAAACTGAGCCAAAACAATTTGCCCTAAAATCACACCTAAACTCCTAAAGAGCCTATCAACTAGCCAGGACTCACGCAGCTTCTAATAAGCTTTAAACCATATAGAAACAAGCTAAAACAATGCAATAGAGTTGGAGTGATTGAAACCTGAAGTTTGCAGATCCTTGAAGCAAAAGAAAACCAGAGATCCACTCTTGATATGGAGCTTGATTCGTGCAAAATAAATGCAGTTGAGCCTTGAGATATTGAAAGCAGAGAGAGAATCAAAATGTTGATGAAGCTTCACTTGAGGAATTCATGTGGATTTTGATGGTTCTTACTTCAGTCTTGTGCCATTGATGATGATGAAGATGAAGTAAATGAAGGTGAATGAAGATTCGAGCAGAGAGAGATGGTGGAGAGAATGCGAGAGTGTTTGAGAGGGAGAGTGAAAAATGAGAAAAATGAAGCTAGCCCCCAAATTGGAGAGTGTGACTTCTATTTATGGTGAGCTCTAATCATGGTTTAGTGAGTGGAGTTAAGTGAGTCAAGTTAGTTAAACTGAGTCATCCCTAACTAACTGAGTCAAGTTAGTTAGGGAGAGCGATGATATGGTGTGGCTGGTTCATAATGTGTTACCATATTCCTGCTGCCAAACTTCTATAGCAAGCTTCCATCCTTTCCCTTTTCATGTATGGCTCGAGTAAGTGTGTAAAGAGTGCAGGCATGTGTTGATCTTAATGAGGAAACAAACATACACACTTCTATCATGTACTTGATGTGTGCTTGAACCAGAATTATGCACTAAATCATCATTGTAACAGTAGGTGTTTGAGGGTGAATTTCTCCCATGTTAATGCATGGTTTAATGAGGTTTTGGTGTCAAATGAAAGAGGAGCTATCATGGAACAATATTGATGTTGAAAACAAGTCAAATGGAAGTGTACAAGGTGATGAAAAATTGCTTGAAACAAAAGGAATCAAAACTGGTGTATGGCGTAGTAATGGGGTTGGTTGGCAAGGCAACATGGCGCATGGGTTTTCAGCATAATCAACATGACTTTGAACCCTTAAAACTATCTCATAACTTGATCAAACCAAAAATTGTCCAACATGAATATTGAAGATGACAATGCAATGAACAACTTTCATGTTGAAAAGTTTTCCATTTGAGGCCTTTAACCATGAGAAAAATGAGTGGACATTTGGCCCACCACATGTTTGTTAAAATGACTGCGCGCGTGCCCTGAAAATCTTGGTCATGACCTAGTTTTGAACCTACTTTGCTCAAACTTTGATCAATCATATCTCACTCAATTTTTATCCAATGGAGATGTTCCACACATGGATTTGAAGCTTAAAACAAGATCTTTTGTTGTGGCCGAGTGGAATTTTCATTTGATGCCCCAATTTTAAATGGCCTTGGCTCAAACTCTGATGCAAAATGGCCAAAACTTGCTATATTTAGTAACCCTTCTTCATCCAAAAATGGCAACTTTTTACATCTTGATTTTTTCATGATTCCTTTGGAGTTTCTTGATCAAATTTTGTACATTGGACATATGTAACATGAATTTCATGATTTTGGGCTCAAAAAGTCAAGAGTTGACTTTTTCCTCTGATTATTTGACTTGGCCCCAATTTTCCTGATTTCTGATCTTTCTTCCAATTGAACCACTTCCAAAACCAATTGAGAAGCAATTTTCCACCTCCATACACTTAGGGACATATGAAATACCATGACATCAAATTTGGTCCAAAAAATCAAAAATTCCCTGATTTTATTAGAAACCCTAGTTTTGGTGCCCACCTCCTAGGAGAAAAATATGCAGTCTTCAATTTCCAATTCCTCAGAGTATGTTATGTATCCTCTTAAAAGATGATGATATATGCCATTTGAGGATGATTTTGGATCAATGAGTTATCTCTTTTGAGGGTTTTCCTTCATTTTTTGAACCTCTTGCATAGTGAAAGATGTAGTGCTTCAATCTCCCATTGATTCTCTCATTCTTGAGGTTGTGTATGTTCCATTGAGATAGTATGAGACATGAAAGGCCTCTTGGCTTGCCCTGAGGAAACTTGATTGACCTTTTTGTGCTTTGAATGATTCCTTGATTGTCCACCTTCCACCTGATCACATGCCCTGATGGTAAGAAGGATGCTATGCTTCATTTTTCTATGTTAAATGCAATGTAATGTTAATGAGGTGGATATGATATGATAGATGATAATGCCATGCTATGATGACAAAGAGGGAGAGCAAATTTTGGGGTATTACAGCAGATATTTCTATTTCCAAGTTAAAAGTATGCAAAGTGGAGAAAAGAAGCAAAACAAGGAAGAAAAGAAGCAGAAAACAGCAGAATCCAAATTCTGCTGGTGTGACGACCGTGGAAGGTCCACCACGACCGTGGCAGACTCAAAATGCATCACGACCGTCACAAGAACACCACGATCGTCACGCGCACTAAAAAGGTCATAACGTTCATAACACAGACGTGGCCATGAAAGGAAGCAGTTTTAACCAACGATCACATTTCTTCCGAGAATTCCTAGGTCTCCAACTCTTGCAACCAACTAAGTGGTGCTCCTATATTCTCGCCAACAATTGCAAATGTTGAGGCTATATATATGAGACGGATTCGACAGCTAAGGGGGGTGCTTTGGGCGGTTATTGTCGTACCGAAGCTCTGCCAAAATTAAACCTCAGCTTCTGTTTTCGTTCTTCGTTGTTTTCTTTGTTTCCTTTATTTTCAATTCCATTACCCTGCAAGTAGTAGTTTCCAACATTAGGGGACTGTTACAGTAGCTTAGTTTTATTTGTTTACAAACTCAGAACTCGATATTTCGCAATTCCGAAAGCTTCAATCCTGCCGACATTTGTGGAGGGGGTTGCTTGAAGAATAGCTTTTGTATCAGGTTTCGACATTTGCAATTAATATTAGAATTCTATTATTTTATTACCATGTTTGCTTTACTGTATTTCCGTTTATGTTTATGTTTATGTTTTTCGGTTTTAAATTCTATGTCTTGCTAAATTGTCTTGAGTCCGGCGTATGAGGACCGTCGTTATCGACGGGACTCGGTAGAAAATAATAGGTACGAACTTATGATTAAAAGTCTATTTTGGTTTTAACTTCTAACCGTAATTTAAGTAGCCTTGTCACGAGAGTGAGAGATTATTTAACATTGCTTTGTCATGAGAGTGAGAAGCATATTAAGGTTTAAGCCGAGATCCGCGAGAACGTGAGTAGTGAACCGGATAGTAGAAGTTAGGCATCATATCTAAATACAACGAGAGCGCTTTAGACGTTGGTTAGGATACTGCGATTTCAAAGAGTGTTTCCTAGTTACCGGGCGAGCGAGAGCAAAATCTTGGGATTAGGAAGTATGATTTTAGTTAAGACCGCGAGAGCATGAGACCGAGTCTTTAAGTTGGTATATTCTACGGAATAGGAGTATAGTCGTAATTAGCACCTCATTCTACGAGTCCTTAGGAGCGCGGAAACCATATCCCGACCTCGTTCTTTTATTATATTTTCCTTAGTTCTATTCTAGTTTTAGTTCTAGTTTCCCTTTTACCAAATATCATTAGCCTTAGCTTTACAAAGCGACGATAGATAACGATAGGTTGATATTGGTCTCTGTGGTTCGACAATCTTTTATATTACTTCGATAAATCCGTGTGCTTGCGGACGCATCAAGTTTTTGGCGCCGTTGCCGGGGACCAACATTCAATATTGTGATTCCGTTGTTGCACCGTATAGACTAAGGCACTCCTATAAAAAAAAATAATAATAATAATAAAAAAAAAATTTTTAAAAAATTAAAAAACTATGTATCACCCAAATTTTCTCTATGATAACCACTCACAATATCTTGAGGAGCCGCACCCAAATTTTTTATACAATTACCAACCGCAATACTCCCCATATTTTGAGGAACCGCAACCAAATTTTTCCTATGATTACCACTCCCAAAATTTTGAGGAACCCCAAGAATCGTACAATTCCAACCTCGAAATACTAATGGAAGATTTCCACGCGACGCTATCTCATTTTCGCCCAAATCACCACTCTCAATATTTTGAAGAACCGCAAGAATTCGTTCAGTCCAACCTCGAAACATTAATGGAGGATTTCATTGAAACATCAACCAATGCTAGACTAGAATCTATGATGGAGCACTTTGTGGACGCACAAACTATCCAGAATAAAGAGCTTAAAAGACAACATCTCGATAATCATGAGACCCTTAGGCGGCTGAACACCGTGGTCGAGTCCCTTGTGACTCACATTGAGGCATTGGAGACCGAAACCTTACTGCTTGCACTGACACCTATAGGTACCTCCCCTGAGGAGAATGCGTATGTTATAACAACCAGTAGTGAAGTACAACTCGAAAATCCTGAGGAGAGTGATAATGAGGTTAATGAGAGTTATGGTGAGAAAAGAGTTGAGATTGAGACAAATTCACCAACACCATCCGCAAACGAGGTTATCGAAGAGGTAGAGAATGAAGCACAAATTGTTGATCACCCTCCATATACCCCACCATATCCTTTCCCGTATAGGTTTGCAGACTCTAAAACGTATGTGCATGTATGGAAAATTATCCACGCACCCTTGTCTGGGGTCTTGCATAAAAAGAGAAAATTTGAAGACCAAACTAAGGAAAACATTACTGCTAAGAGGGTAAGGTTAAACTTTAAGGTGATGGATGAAATAACTAAACCCAAACTTGAAAAGCTAATACTTAGCATAGATCCAGAACCACCACCACAAGTTCAAAAGAATGAACTACCCCAAAGAAGGAAGAAAAGAAAAGGTGAGGGATATGTGAGATGGCTTGATAAATGGCCATGGAAACCGAAAATTAACACTTCCGTTCGTCGATCTATCGACGTTAAACAAAGTTATGCGTGGGAGGAAACCCATGAGTTTTTACTTTAATGTTTTCCTTTTATTGTTTGTGTTTGCAGAAAATAAAGAATTGTATCGCTCGTCACGTCTCAGCTACATTTAGGCAAAAGATCTTTAGATGACAATCCCTTGAGAAGACCTGGTGCCCACGGACATTCCTACGAATGTCTCTGCTGGTGGTGACACCAATGATGAGTACTTCCTTCGGAAATAGGCAATATGATGAACGGCTTCAAGAAAGTGAAGTTTCAGCAAATTCAGATATCTCGTAGTACAAGATGCCGGAGTAGAAGTGGTCAGCAGAGACAAGGACAACAAGGGAAAAATCAGAGTGAATTTGACTATGGTAGCACGCATGGGCATTCATACAGGTTCTATCTTTCCTTTACCGCCTTTTATCAAAACTTTGAGGACAATGTTTGGTTTAAGTGTGGGGGTGGAACTCTACCACTTTCATTTTAACACATTTTAGTTAGATTTATTGCTTTCTAGCATGATTTTAAAATTTTTTCTATTTTCGTTGCGTCTTTGGATGTGCTGTCAAGTCTTTATATGCGATTTTGTGTTTATCGATTTCCCACTCCCTTGAGCCACACCAAATATTTTGAAAATTTTTGCGTTAAAAATAGGGTTTCTTTTGAAAATCTTAGGTTACAGACGAAATTAAGGTTAGATTGTGAGTCGTGGGAAAAATTCCGCAAAATCGATATCGTCTTAACACCGTGAGCCTCCCTATTATGGAAATCGATTTGAGTACTTGTTATGCCGTAGCCTTAAGTTCTCACCCCTTTAGTAGTCCCTAATTAGTTTATTTAGCAGTCAGCACCATCCTAAGCACACACTAAGTAGGAAGCCGATGCAAATAAGTGTATGATCTCATGTTTAAATGGTAAATTGAAATGAAAAAAAAAATGAATGAAAAGAAATGCTCCTTCTAAGTTAGGTGATCCTCACCCAATCATTTAGCCCAACGGTGCAAACTTCTTTATTTTATTGATATTTAAGCCAATGTGCAAAAGAAAAAAAAATTGATAATAATAATGAGATCATAGTCACTAACAGGTTATCCTACCATGAGTGTGAAAGGATAACGGGCTTAATGTGATTGCGCCAGAATGAAAAGGGATGAAAGAAGGATGAGTTAGTTAGGTTTAGGTATAATGACATGATTCAGATTGGTTTGTATAGGAGGGAGGTTGATGACCGCAAAAGCGGAATTGTGTTGTTACGATATCCTTAGTGTGTAAGCTAGTACCTATGACACAAACTCAACCGAAGTAGAGTTGGTAGCCTAGGATGAGTATCCGTATGCACTATTTTTCTTACGAGTCATGGTTTGCTTGAGGACAAGCAAAGGTTTAAGTGTGGGGGTGTTTGATAACACGAAAATGTATCGTATTTTGGCCTTGATTTACATTCAATTATTATATTATTTTCGTCTAATATCCGACTTTCTCGAGAATATTTAAGTGTTTTTGCAGGTATTTCTATTTCCAAGTTTAAAGTATGCAAAGTGGAGAAAAGAAGCAAAACAAGGAAGAAAAGAAGCAGAAAACAGCAGAAAACAGCAGAATCCAAATTCTGTTGGTGTGACGACCGTGGAAGGTCCACCACGACCGTGGCAGACTCAAAATGCATCACGACCGTCACAAGAACACCACGATCGTCACGCGCACTAAAAAGGTCATAACGTTCACAACACAGACGTGGCCATGAAAGGAAGCAGTTTTAACCAACGATCACATTTCTTCCGAGAATTCCTAGGTCTCCAACTCTTGCAACCAACTAAGTGGTGATCCTATATTCTCGCCAACAATTGTAAATGTTGAGGCTATATATATGAGACGGATTCGACAGCCAAGGGGGGTGCTTTGGGCGGTTATTGCCGTACCGAAGCTCTGCCAAAATTAAACCTCAACTTCTGTTTTCGTTCTTCGTTGTTTTCTTTGTTTCCTTTATTTTCAATTCCATTACCCTGCAAGTAGTAGTTTCCAACATTAGGGAACTGTTACAGTAGCTTAGTTTTATTTGTTTACAAACTCAGAAGTCGATATTTCGCAATTCCGAAAGCTTCAATCCTGCCGACATTTGTGGAGGGGGTTGCTTGAAGTATAGCTTTTGTATCAGGTTTCGACATTTGCAATTAATATTAGAATTCTATTATTTTATTACCATGTTTGCTTTACTGTATTTCCGTTTATGTTTATGTTTATGTTTTTCGGTTTTAAATTCTATGTCTTGCTAAATTGTCTTGAGTCCGGTGTATGAGGACCGTCGTTACCGATGGGACTCGGTAGAAAATAATAGGTACGAACTTATGATTAAAAGTCTATTTTGGTTTTAACTTCTAACCGTAATTTAAGTAGCCTTGTCACGAGAGTGAGAGATTATTTAGCATTGCTTTGTCATGAGAGTGAGAAGCATATTAAGGTTTAAGCCGAGATCCGCGAGAGCATGAGGAGTGAACCAGATAGTAGAAGTTAGGCATCATATCTAAATATAGCGAGAGCGCTTTAGATGTTGGTTAGGATACTGCTGGCTTTCAAAGAGTGTTTCCTAGTTACCGGGCGAGCCAGAGCAAAATCTTGGGATTAGGAAGTATGATTTTAGTTAAGACCTCGAGAGCGTGAGACCGAGTCTTTAAGTTGGTATATTCTACGGAATAGGAGTATAGTCGTAATTAGCACCTCATTCTACGAGTCCTTAGGAGCGTGGAAACCATATCCCGGCCTCGTTATTTTATTATATTTTCCTTAGTTCTATTCTAGTTTTAGTTCTAGTTTCCCTTTTACCAAATATCATTAGCCTTAGCTTTACAAAGCGACGATAGATAACGATAGGTTGATATTGGTCTCTGTGGTTCGACAATCTTTTATATTACTTCGATAAATCCGTGCGCTTGCGGACGCATCACATCATAAACCCAATCACCAAGTCAATTTAGCCTCAGGGGATGCATACATCAAAAATCAGTAATTAGGGTTTCTTGACCTAATTCACCCCTAAGTTCACTTTTAGGACAATCCATGAGCCAAGACCTCAAGGGAGGATTTGAGGGTCTCTAACACACTACATTGATCCATTTACAACAATGGATTAATCCAAGAAGCTTGAGCAACAAGTTTCAATTTCATCTGAACCGCAGTTAGGGTTTCGCGAGAAAAGTCAACTGTACCTTTGACTTTTGACCAGGACATGCTCCCAAACCCTAGGACATGACTCAATACACCATATAACACCTATGAAATCAATCTATCAAGTTTGATTTAGGTCAAGGACTTGATTTCATAGAGGATCGCACAGTTTGGAATTCATCTGGTAAAAAGTCAACTGTGCACAAAAGTCAACTTTGACTTTTCGAGATTTTCCACAATTATGGTTTTTTAACCCTAAAATGATGTTAATGTGTGATTTGAATCATCATTCATCAATAAAAATCAAGAAAAGCGGGATAACTTGTAAAAGGGGTAACCATAAAAACTTAGAAAATTTTCTAAGTTATGGAATAAAGTGGCTAGGGTACCAACTTTGGAGGATCATAACTCCTAAACCACAAGGCTATTTTTCCCCATCCAAAGCTGGATTTGTAGCCCTCATGGCCCTCTACAAAAGCTTCAATTACACCTCATTCCAATTCATTATGGATTTTGAGTTATGGAATGATCAAAATGGCTGAAAACATGAAATGCCACTTTTTCCAACACTTAGTGAAATTTTCACTAAGTTAAAATCTGCCTTCACTTTTTTCCAAATGTAGGGGCATTTTTCAATTGGATCCAAAAAGTATCAAAACCAATTATGATCAAACAGTTATTATATCATATGAGGGCTTTCCAAAATGTCCAAGAACTCCATCAAATTCCACTTGAGCCATGAAATATGACCATGGCAACATGCCTTGCTGAAAATTGCCAAGGCAAGGCAGATTTTGGAGTTTTGCTCGATTTGCTCAAATTTTGCAAGGGGCAAGCAACTCTATCCATCTGAACACCTCAAGGGGGGGGGGACCAAGGAGGAACCAACTCTGATCCCAAGCCTCCCAAGTCTTTGGAACCAAAAATAGCATGCCAAACCTAGAATTCCCTAAAAGAGGGACAAGACTCCAATTTTGGATTGGAGCATTTAATGGATGCACCAAGATGGCATGGACTGACACATTTGCAACTGAATTCAGTCAAGAATGATCCAACAACTAGGGAACCACAACTCTGTGCTCTAACCTCTAGTCAATGGCTAGGGGAGACTTGGATTCTCATTTGCCAACATTGGCCAAACCTCTGCTGCAGTTGCCATTCACTATTGCTTGCAAAACAAACTTGCTCTACTATAAACAGAGCTCATTTGTGCTCAGTTTGAGTACACCAAAGCCATCAAACAGATGCTTTCCTCAAAACCACCTTCTCACTTCCAATTTTGCCTTCTAAGGCAAGTCACCATCGGGTTTTGAGTTTGAGAACAATTCCAACCAAACCAATCACACACACACACACACACCTCATAAACATCATATAGAAGTGATCCAAACACTCACATAACATCTGGAACACCAAAATCACAAAATCACCAGCCAATTGCTCAAGCCTTTGACAGATTTGCAGTTGGGGTACAATCTCAAGTTCCAGATCATTTTAATCCATTCCAAGCATCCAAACACACTCCATAGCACCTAGGGTAGTTGTCCATAACCTTGGAACCAAGCTGTAACACCTCTAACACAGAACTTGATCACCATCTGCAAGTGGTAAGCATGAGCTCTTCTAACTCTATGATCCATGCATTTTTTGCTGCACAATAATTTGGCCATATGTTCATAATCATGCATAAAGTGTTTACCCTAAATCAATTGCTTTGTATGAATCGTGTATGGAATTTCTGAACCTTCATGCAGAATTTAGGGTTCTTGAGGTTTCTCTTTGATTTCTTATTCCATGTTTAAAATAAATGAAATTAAAGACCATAGACATGATCGTGAGGTTGAAACGAGTAGATTGATATGTACATTGCATGATATAATCAAGTATTCAGTGAGATTGGATAGAAAACGCAAATCTGCAGAAACAGAGGGTGGCGCGTGTTCTTGCCCTTGTTCTTGGCGCCTTTTTTGAAAATTCAAATATTTTAATTTTGTGATTTTTAATTGATTCAAAAATTAATTTCTCTCTGAGTTTTAATGATTTTGAGTTGATTCTTTTTTTAATAATTCACAAAAATGTTAATATATTTTATTTTACCAAAAAATCCAAAAAATATTATTTATTTCATATAATTGATATTTTTGCAAAGAATTAATATTTTAATTGTTTTTGACATTTAAAATATTTTTTCCTTCTTGATTTTGCAAATTTTTATGACTTCTAATCATTTAGTAGGTCAAAACTTGATTTTTGGAACATTAATCCAAGATCACAATTTTTTTCCACATGTTTAACAATTTTGATCATTTTAATTGAATTTTTATTCAATTAAAAACATTTTGGAAATAAATTAGGGTTTTGATTAATTCAACCCTCATCAAACCTTTTAAAAAACCTTTGGGCCTCTAATAGGGTGTAAGACCCAATCCTTTGTAAATACAAACCCATTTTGGGCCTCAAATGTTGTATAAGTCCCGCTGTATTTCAAAAGTTCGGCGCGATCATCGCCCGTTTAAAACAAACCATCTGGGCCTCTCCTCGAGCTATAAGACCCATTCAAAATCATTTTTGGGCCTCTAATAGAGTGTAAGACCCAACCCCCTTTTAACCAAAACCTTTTGGGCCTCAGATATTGTATAAGTCCCTATGCGTTAAAAGAAAACCCCGGCGCGATCGCCAGTTCAAAAGTCAAATCGTTTGGGCCTACCCTCGTGTTATAAGCCCTCATTCCTTTTCTTTAAACCTTTATGGGCCTCTTGAGAGAGTGTAAGACCCATCCCTTTGTACAGAAAACCTTTTTGGGCCTCAGTCACTTGTATAAGTCCCTGTACAAAATGACAGTGCGATCACTGATAAAACCCTGGGCCTCTCCTTGAGCTGTAAGCCCCAACAATCTTTTCAAAGCACTTTCTCCTTTGATTTTGAATATAATATTGTTATTAAAGCTTTCTTTGTTGAACAAACTAACAAAACAACATGGAAGCTCTACAACCGAGTAAGTGTTTATCCGCTTTCATTTACTGCTTTCATATGTATATAACTGTATTGTGGGGCTGTTTCACTGTAAGTCTTCTTTCACAAACTCATATCAACTGTGTAATAATAGTATAGATATTTAGAGTTTCCCCGGCAACTACGTCTAGAACTAGGCAAATCCTCGTCTCTTTACCTCCGACGTTCACCCGGATATACCTTAACCCTGAGAATTTTCTTTTACAACAATTTTAGATAACTAGATCTAAGAAATCTCCCCCTTGAATAGTTCATATACAGAAGGCCAATGTTCCAAGTGAAACCCCTTCTAAAACTGTTCATCAGCCTCCTATTGGGCTTAGTGCAAGGACCCACAGGCTTCCTAAAAGCATCCCTGCCTCCTCTTGGGCATTGTATAAGGACCCGTCGACTTCTTAGAAGTTTTCACAGCCTCCTCTTAGGCTTCATATAATGATTCTTCCTCCAGGAAGATAGCCTCCTCTTGGGCTTAGTACAAATTGTCCTTCGACTTCTTAAAAGTTTTCTAGCCTCCTCTTGGGCTTCGTACAAATTGTCCCGATGACCTTCTAGAGGTATAGGAACAGAAATTAGTCATCTTAATAGAACAGTCTTTCCAAGAGTCTAGATCTTACTACTACTGTTTCTTAAGCACAGTACAAAAGATAAGACCCGTAGACTTGGGCAGTCTCAATACCCTTCGGATTCCCCGTTTCCTTAAAAAACAGGAAATAATCCCGGTCCTCAGATCAAATCCATAAGTACAACATTACCCATATAAGAACTGATTTTCTCTTTTAACCAATATATTGGACCTGTCACTCAACTGAAACAGTAATCATAGCCTCATCTTGGGCTTTGTACAATGATTCTCCCAGCGGAGCTAACCTATTCACACTCTCTTGTTGAGTATAAATGACTCTCTTGTTGAGTCAACCACCTTTAGCCTCCATCTCGGGCTTCGTACGAGATACAAAATCACTCTCTTGTTGAGTATAAAAGACTCTCTTGTTGAGTCAAACCTTTAGCCTCTATCTCAAGCTTCGTACGAGATACAAAAACACTCTCTTGTTGAGTATAAAATACTCTCTTGTTGAGTCAAACCCTTTTAGCCTCCGTCTTGGGCTTTGTACAAGACACATACAAAACACTCTCTTGTTGAGTATAAAAAGACTCTCTTGTTGAGTCGATCACCTTTAGCCTCCATCTCGGGCTTCGTACGAGATACAAATCAATCTCTTATTGAGTATAAAAAACTCTCTTATTGAGTCAAACCTTTAGCCTCCGTTTTGGGCTTCGTACAAGACACATACACAAGCACTCTCTTGTTAAGTCAACCCGTCCAGCCTCTCTCTCGGGCTTCGTACGAGACACAAAAGCATCCTCTTGTTGGGTCATTATCCTCCTCTTAGGCTTTGTATAAGAAAACCCCGGTTGAGTTAATCAACCTTTTAGCATCAAAGTTGTGCCTCGTTCACAGTATACAAATATCAACAACTCATTTTCCCTCCATCTAATTGCTGTAAGCGGCAAGCCTCTGGATTATTTACACCCACTGTCCCTCTTTTAGCATGATAAATTCCTAAGGAAAGATGGCATTGCTCTAAACTGAGTTAAAGTCTTCTCCTTCAGGTCGAAAATACCCTATAAAGGAAATTATGGCATTATTGGATTCACATATCCCAATTAAAGTAATCCTCCTTTATAATCAGTCACCCAACAATTATGACAAATAGACCCCTTTAGAGATGACAAATTCTCTCTAAAGTCAACACCCTTTTAGCTTCACATCTTGGGCTTCGAACAAGATACAAATAGACCCTTCAGCTTCACATTTTGGGCTTTGAACAAGATACAAACCACCTTTAGCTTCAAATCTTAGGCTTTGAACAAGACACCAAAACACCGTTTCCTCCCATAGAATAGGAGGAACTACGATCGCTCTGATTTCCCTGTTTCGGTAAAGGGGAATACGTAGGCATAAGATTGAAAGAAAAATCTTAGCGAGCACACAACATCAAAAACCTCTGGCCACAAATCCTCACATATCCATCAAAACATCCGAGTCGTATCCCCCACCAAAAGTCTAAACTCGATCAAAATAAACCTAAGAGAGGCCCCCCACATTGATCGTATCTGTAAACCAACAGTCATCTGTTTAAACTCAGTATGCAAGCAGGGTTAATTGGAGACATCTATTTCCCTTCCTTCATCAGCTCCAATAGGATAAAAAATGAATCGACCTGTAGTACCCTCCCAGAGCGATAGTGCTTAAGAACCACGTCCAAAATCGCTCGCTACAGAAAAATGGCGCCCACCGTGGGGCCAATCTTTCTTTCTTACAATTTAGGGTGAAAACCTTGGACAAGTCATTTTCATGGCGGTGGCCGCCACAGAAAAATGGCGCCCACCGTGGGGCCTTTCGTATTTCATCTCTGGGGTAGAAACCAAGGAGTGGGGACTTCACTGGGTTTAAGACTTTTTTGTTGACTTCACTAGGATCTTAGGTCAAAACCTTTAAGTTGGGAAAGTGCCACAGAATGGCGACTCCGCCGGGGAGCCATTTTCTGTCAGGAACATAGGATTCATAGCTCTTAAAAGTCTAGGGCATTAGGACAAATATATATACTGCTTTTCCTAATTGATATCTGTGTTTATTTTTCTGCTAATGGGAATGCGTGTGATGCCGCATGTGGAAAGATTGGGTATACACCTAGGAAAAACCACTTTCAGTAGTGCGGAAGCTATCGGAAATAGTTGTCACACGATACTACCCTCTTCTGAGGTTCTTCGAAATAACATCACCTAGCATGGTTCCCGGCCCGCTGGTGTTATCTCGACAAGAATTAATGATTTTGAGAGACAGGTACAAAAATCACTAGTATAAACCTTTGGGATGGGTAGAGCCTTGACTTCATGACACCGATCCTTTGACCCCATGTTTTTTCTATGTTTTTGTGTGCTGCATTCACGCATTCATTTAAAAAACATTAAACAAAGAAAATTTTCTCTTCTAGTCTCTCTTTTTCAAAATTAAACTAAGATAATGATTGCAAATGTCAGATAAAAAGATTGCGCTAATGGATTTCGGTAGAAGGAGAACTCATAAGTACACCTTCAAGGTTCCAAAGTTAGAGGATTTGAGAGGTCTGACAAGGAGGATCACAAACCATGAGGCTTTCAGAGCTAAGTACGGAGGTCTGCTACCTCTGTTAAGGGTCCATGTGATTGAAAGAATCATGGAGGCACTCATTCAATTTTACGATCCAGTCTATCACTGTTTTACATTCCCGAATTACCAGCTCGCACCAACGCTGGAGGAGTATTCTCACCTGACTGGTTTACATATTACTGATCAAGCTCCCTTTTCTGGACTAGAAGAAATTCCAAAGGATCAAATCATTGTAAGATCAATTTATTTGGATGAGTCGGAAGTCAAGACTCACATGACCACCAAGGGAGAAATCCCAGGTTTACCAGCCAAGTTTCTGGTAAAGAAAGCTCTGTACTTTGCTAGTATAGGGAAGGTGACTGCTTTTGAAAGCATCTTTGTTTTACTCACCTACGGGTTATTTTTGTTTCCCAACATCGATAACTTTGTAGATATCAACGCCATTAAGGTTTTTCTCATTGGAAAACCTGTACCGACTTTGCTCGCAGATGCATATCATTCTGTACACTTAAGGAATTTATACACCGGAGGAATGATCACGTGCTGTGTGCCCCTGCTATATAAGTGGTTTATTTCCCATTTGCCTAAATCTACCGCTTTTTGGGATCATAAGAGTACCTTACGTTGGTCGCAGAAAATCATGTCTCTTACCAACTCTAACATAGATTGGTACAATAGGATTTATGATGGGATCAGGATCATTGACCGTTGTGGAAACTTCCCCAATGTACCCCTTATAGGAATTAAAGGAGGAACCAATTATCATCCAGTCTTAGTTCGTCGTCAGTTTGGATACCTGATGAGGCATGTTCCACGTAATGCTCATCTGGAAGGTCTTTTCTTCAAGGAAGGAGAAAATGACAGAGCACTGAAGATGGAAATAGTGCAGGCTTGGAAACATATTCATAAGAAAGGACGGGAGTCTCTAGGAAAACCGGACTGTGTCTCGGTGGAGCCTTATCTTCATTGGGTACAAACTAGAGCCCTCAAGCTAAAGATGCCTTATCCTCGTCACAGAGTTCTTCCGCCAAGGGAATCTGTCATGTACTTCATGACTGAAACGGAAAAACTTCAGGTTACTCTCAACAAAGTTCAACAGGAGAGGAGGTCTTGGAAGAACAAGTACCGCATTCTCAATGTGGAATGTACCAAAATACAGAAACTGATGAAAGATAAGGATGCTCTAATTGAGATTTTGGAGCAACATGCTGTAGAGAATCTGGATGACCAAAGGAATTTGCTCGCTCCTTTCACTTGGCAAAGGAATGACGACCTGACAACGGCTTAAGAGCCCCGGTCCAAGAAAAGGAAAGTACCAGAATCAGCACCCGAGTTCTCCTTAGAGAGGACTCGGGACCCATTAACTTAGGTTTCTGTTTCCAGCACCTTGTAAATTACTGTATTTCCATTTCCTCAATCCTTTGAATTCAATAAAACGGGGATTTCCCCACTGTTTGATATTTGCAATCTAATTGTCGAAGTTTATTTTGATTAAACAAAAAAAAACACAATTAATATAATCATTGCATTCATCATTCTCACATCACGTATTCTTCTTACCTACGAATCTCACATTTTTGTCTCGGTTCTAGAATCAAACTGTCTTATTCATACAATACTCGGGCCAATCATCAAAAAAAGATGGATGATCTCGAGGAAGAGTAGAGAGAGTTAAAATAAGAGATCGACGCTCTGAGAGAAGATATGAGAAAGCTTCGTAATGACATGCAAGCCATGGCAGAAGCTCAGCTACAAAGAACTGTGATCTCATAGATCACCTCAACGCCCATAGTAAGGAAGTATGATCCTAGGTATCAAATGCCGAAAGATCGTCCCTGAGGCATGCCTGTTAACTATACCCCGGAAGGATATGTTCCACCGATCACTGAAGATCAGGGAATCATAGCAGAAGTCGCTGGGCCTGAAGGTTACAAACTTCGGGAAAGCGAGGATGCCAAAGGCATATTGAGGACTCCTGAAGGTTACAAACTTCATGAAACGCCAAGATTCACTGCCTTAGTAACGGTACCATCCCCTGTGGTGCACACTGTCCCGGAAGGACAGATTCCACAGATACCTTCTGGTAGAAAGGAAAGTATGTTCGATAGAATGGATGAATTCCAGGAGCAGTTCCTGGAAATGCAGAAGGAACTGCAGGCCCTTCGCGGTTAGGATTTGTTTGGAAAGGACGCCACGGACCTCTGTTTGGTCCCCAATGTGAAAGTCCCGCACAAGTTCCAAGTACCCAATTTTGAAAAATACAAGGGTAACTCTTGCCCTCAGAGCCACTTGGTGATGTACGCTCGGCGAATGTCAGCTTAGACGGATAATCAGGATCTACTGATTCACTACTTTCAGGATAGTTTAACCAGTGCCGCATTAAAATGGTACATGGGTTTAAACCGCGCTACGATTAGAACTTTCAGAGATCTTGGCACTGCCTTCGTCCAACAATATAAATACAATTTAGACATGGCACCAGACAGAGATCAACTCGGATCAATATCGCAAAAAGACAAGGAGACCTTTAAGGAATACGCTCAGAGATGGCGTGAAATTACCGTCAAATTTGTCCACCTCTTAAGGAAAAAGAGATGACAATGATCTTCCTAAAGACCTTAAGCACATTTTACTACGACCGAATGGTTTCTAGTGCGCCCAGCGACTTCACCGAAATAGTCGGTATGGGAGTGCGTCTCGAGGAAGTCGTTTGAGAAGGACGTCTAGTCAAAGACACTGGGTCGACAAGTGGTACTAAAAAATACGGTAGTGCTCTCTCTAAGAAAAAGGAGCAAGATATTGGGAATATTTCTCTCGGAAAGCAAAGGCGACGGTATCAACCAGTAGCAGCTGTAACTCCTGTTATTAACCCTGCGCCTGTTTCTACGTATCAACCTCAGGTTGCTCAAAGCCAACCTCATTCGCAACAATTTCAGCAAAGGACACAACAGCCTCTTCAGCAGGCTCATCCTCAATACAACAACAACCGTGCAACGCGGCCACCAGGATTTGATCCTATACCCGTATCGTACACAGAACTATTTCTGTTACTACTGGCTAAGGGGCATGTCCAGACTAAGTCTCCTCTTACAGTACCAGAAAATCCGCCATTTTGGTTTAAGGTGGATCAGACTTGCCCTTACCATCAAGGAGGACCGGGGCATAACATAGAGAACTGTCTCAGTTTCAAATCCGACGTGCAAAAGCTTGTTAGGAGCAGGGTATTATCTTTCAAAGATACGAATCTGAATGTTCTCACAAACCCGCTGCCACAACATGAGAAGGCTACAATCAATTTGATAGAGGGAGAGTCTAACAACACCTATCAAATTCACGATGTACTCTTACTGATGGCCAACTTGGTCAAGATTGTAAGTTCTAGTTATTGGCTGAAATTTTGTTAAAACAATGTTGATGTCATGGTTGATGTTGCAACATGAGCTTCTAACATTTATAGCTAACATTCTGGTTTATTGTTGAAGAGTTAAAGTACTGAAGAGTGATGTCACATGCGATGTCTTAACATCACTATACCAGAACATTAAAACATCAGACAGTTATGTGATTAGGGCTGCACGTGTTTTCTGGTGTGAATGAGAAATTCTGCTAAAGAGAATCAGAGAATATAGGCGAAGATCAAGGAAGAGATATATTCTGTTACAATCAGTTATGAAGATCAGGTTGTTGCGCATTTAAAGAATAAAGATATGGAGAATATTCAGAGTTAATTGAAGATTTAATTGAAGATATGATCTATTCAGAAGCAGATTTGTTACAGAAGATATGATATGATTTGAAGGCCCAAATCCAGTTGGATTACATTATAAATAGAATGCTTGTAACCTAGAAGGGGTACGGGTCCAAGATGTAGATCTTTAGGGCTTTGTCAAAGTGAACCACTCGGGTTGTGAGATGGTCACTGGGTGTAACTCAGAAACCTGTAGGTAATGAGTTTGAGTTTGGTATTGTTCTTGGAGGAAGCTTTGAAGCAACTCCAAATGGAGTCATGGAAGGGTGTCTTCTATGATTGTAAAGTTGTTGGTAATCAAGTTGTTGATGCAGTGACGGTGTAGTTGACTGCTAGACATCATAGTAATGATAGGAAGTGAGATGGAGTCTCTTACCTTGGGAGGACTTAGGTAGAAGGGTCATTGGGTAGTGATTAAATTAGGTAGATTGTCAACTGGTCTGTTGAGTCTGTAATTTGATACTACTAATAGTAGACTTCCTTTCTGGCTTGGTATGCCCCCAGATGTAGGTTGTTGAACCGAACTGGGTGAACAATTCAGTGTGTTATTTATTGTTTCTATTATTGCCTTGTTCAACAGATTGCGATGTTGTGACATTGCACTTTGACATCACACATCTGTACCAGAATTTCAATTGGTATCAGAGCAGGCATCCTGTCTATTTCTGGATGAGATCTAGGGAAGATACTTTCTGGTTCATGAGCAAGGAAGATAGTTAGAAAATTTCGTATGATCCCTTGGAGTGAAGAATGAAGGCCTGTAGCCTTGGTGGTAAGCTGCTGTGTGGTTTGACTTATTTTCAAACCTATGATGACCTAGTGCACTTGGAGTGTTGGGCAAGGGTTATTATGTTTTGCCTGAAGGTAGTAGAGGAGTTTTCTGGTGTATGTTCCGCTGTATATATATATCTGATGGAAAATTTCTGGTAGTTTGGTGTTAAGACTGCAACATTCTGCTCTCCTCTGAAGATGTGGTGATATGTGAGGACATCTTCAACTAGCTTGTTCATCCCAAGTCCACTCATAAAGGAACTCTTCTATAAGCATGTTGAAAAGAGGTCTAAATAAAGGTAGAAGTAATTTATTCTTGCATCCAACCTTACAAGGTCAATCTCTGGGTTGTGTTAAAGGATCTTTTGGTGTGAAGAGAACTTATGTCCTACCAGCAGATTGTGACATAATAGATGCTTGGGGGCTAAACAAATGTGTTGATCACATCTGTTTGGAACCTACTCCTGACTTGGAAGAGGAGGCATCTGGGCTGTGTGAGGATTCATCAAGAAAGAAGCTGAGCTTAATGTGTCAATCAGCCTTTGGTCAATTAGAATTGGTGTCTGCGTTAGCCTTGTGACTGGAAGGATCAGAAGAAGAAGACCAATATGTTCAGTACTGTGACTCCTTCATCCTTTTGATGGTGAAAGAAGAAGGTAAAGCCAAAGCTAAAGAGGATCACTGTCAAAGTTTTCATGCGGGAGGGAAGATCTTGATAAGTTATCTCTTAAGCTTAGTTGTGGTAACTGAATGAGGATGACATCAAAAGTTTGAAGATTCTTGAAATATTAGAGTAAACTGAAGTTTGTTATGCTCACGGTGAAGTATCAGGTCAAGCCACTTACCCAATCTAAAGTGATCAGTGGGGTGGATTAGCAAAAGAAGGATCAATCAGTGCCTCAAGTCTACAGAAAAAGGATGTCAGACCAGATAAAATGTTGTATCATGCATGACAATAGTTGAATATTTGTCTGCTTTGGATAGTGTTGTGCATTCAACTGAGGACATTATACATTGACGGGAGACTATGTATTTGTCTGAGGTTAAAGTACAGGTCTGCAGAAGGTTTGAGAATTAACTTTATGTTACTGTGTTGAAATTATTTTCAAGGGTTAAGCATCCTGGAGTTGAATCAACTGGTGGAGTTGATTGGTGACTATGGAGTATTATCCATATTGTCTGGGGTAAGAGGCAGATAGATTCTGCAATGTTGATGACATCCAACATATCTAAGTCAGACAGTGGTTGAGGCTGTAAGATATGAAGTCATCACATCTTGATGGTTACAGCATGGTCCAGTTGGTGGAGCATATCAAGAATCATGGTGATGATGTCTTGGTGGGTGGCAGATGTTCTAACGTGTGTTGGGACATTATCTGGTTGGATATCCTTGGTGAAGGATGATTATGCTCTGGTTCAGAAGCGTGGTGTCTACATTATGCCTAAGGAGCGTCTACATAGTCATACGGGAGGATGATGAAGTAGAAGGTCTACCTTGGATGGAAAATGTAGTTCAGGTATTGATTGGAAGTCTGAAGATGAAGAGCATGGTAAGGATTGAATGCCTTTGGAGAAAGGGACAATGGTACCAAAATGCATGTGCTCAGCAAGTGTGCTCAAATGTTCATCTTCATCTAGAGCATTAGTTAACCATGACAGGGGGAGTACTTGTCTATGGAAGCTTGAATGATGATCAAGATTGTGAAGATTGGTTGAATCTTGTGAGGAGTGAGCTCTTGAAGACATAAAGATACAAAGAAGCACAGGTTACCCTTGATAGGGGGAGATTATTAAAAGTTTGTGCAGCTGGACGTGTGACGAATATGTCTGCAGTTTTTGGTGATGGCTCTTATTGGGAGGCTGCATACATGAGGAGTTAGTGTCTTGTGCATTTGTGTTCCTTATTGCTTTTGCTTAGTATAGATGGAACAGAATTAAAACAAAAGTTTATTGCTTTTTGGAAGCTTACAAGATCAGTAAAAACAACAAGCAAAGGGTCTAAAGATTATCCCAACCCCCTGAATCAAGAAATGTCTTCCAATCTTCATCCCATTCATCATCAGATGCTTGAAGCTGCACTTGGTTTATCTTGATAGTCTTCATCCTTGTTTCTGATGTCTTGCATGTTCTTATTGCTCCTGAAGATGCTCCAGCTGTGGACAGTGTTGTGTCCTTCATCCTCTGAGGATCTGGCTTCTTGTCCTCGTGCATGTGCCTCTTTGATGCATTCTTGTTAGACTGACTCATGCTTCCGTCTCTGGTGTGCTGATAGGAGCAAGGAGGTTTGGTATTTATAGTGGATAATATGGCATTGGTTGTATCGCCTGACCAGTCAGAGTAGCCTTGGGTGTGGGAATCTGTATTTCTTAGGAAACTGTTTTTCTTGGCACATTGGTTACCAGAGTTTCGTGTTTGATGCCTGGGTAGAAGTGGTCCTAGTAGAATGAGGCTAGGTCTTGCTGTTATAACTGCTGGGCTGGTTAAGTGGGATGGTTTTTTGTCTCGTGCTGATGTCCTACATGTTGTTACAACATTATGGTTGGGTATGTACCATACTTATGGAGTTTGAAGAAGCAGCATTATAGTCTGAAGTGGCAGTTCTGACATAGTGTGGATTAGAATGGGCAGATTCTAATCTTGATGGTAAGTAGTTCAGGAAATACATGGCTACTTTCATGTTGAAGACTTCATTAGGAGCTGGTGTATGTAAGGACAGAAAGGTGTTTATCTTGTGTAAAAAATTTCCAATCAAATGGGTTGTTGTCCTTTGGACTTGGCATATCTTATACCTATGATCCCCATGAGGAATGTGGCATTATTGTTGGGATATCATGAAGGGCGTTGAGTGTAAAACTGATTACTATAGCCTATTGCAGCATGTGTACTGGTCAAACTTGTGCAGTGTGATGATGGGACCTGTCATAGCTGTGTAAAGATAGTGCCGATACAGGAGAGGTCTGAAAAGTAAAAGTGGTGTACTTGGATGATGGTTGGAAGCAATCTAGAAGAAGTTTTGAGAAGTTGCATCTATTAAATAAGAAGATGTGGTTAATGAGCCAGCAGGCAATGTCTGAAGAGATGTCAGAACATGATATAAGACATGTTTTTGCTTAAGCCAAACAGGGTGGTATTTTGGACGGTGGTGTTAGGATAAAGTGAAACACGTGGCTTAGACTGTGCGTGGAGCGTTATTGGCCTAATTTATGGTAAGATTCAGTTGTGAATTATTTAAGGCAGTCAAGGCAGTTTTTGGAAGGTAGGCATTGAATTTGAATGCAGTTTTTGATACCTAAAATAGCATTTGTTTGACCAAGAATATTGACATATTCAAGGCTCGTTAATTTCTAAGTTACTGGTCATCTATTTATAGGGGTTAGTTTGTTCTCCTTCAGCCAGTGAGTGTTTGTATCTCATAAGTCTTCTGGCTTTTATTCGTGTTTGGGTAAGCACTTCTTGGGTCTGGTTTTGCGAGGGTTTCCTTTGCCAATTTGTGGCTAAAAAGGGGGAGAAAGGAGGGAGATGGTCTATATGGGTTGCGCAGTGGTTTTGCTTGGAAGCTACAATTCCTGATGCAGCAGAAGAGGATGGTACATCCTTGAGTTGATGTTGAGTCTTTGTGACTTGTGTCCTGAGTTATGAACACAGTTGTGACCTGTGTTTTGAGTTACCTGGGCTGGCAGAATGACACTTCTCAACGTGTCATGTTATGCCACAGATTGACCAGGGGGTCTGATCAAAGAAGGTGTGCAGAAGTCTCTTATGCCATAATTGGTCTTCGATGAATGGACAAACATTTCTTTTCTGGGGGAGTCTTCCACAATGATTCCAGGTCTGAGTTAAAAGGAAAAAGAAATGTGCTACATCAAGGGGGAGTGTCTTAAATCGTCTTCCTCATGTACACCAGATATCTGTAATCTGAGTGCACAACTTCGGGACTTTCTACTTATTCCTCCTGATGTGCTGCCTGAAGTGATTGTGGTGGGCTGCGCTGCCAAAAGAAGGTGTCAGACATGATGTCTTAACATCATTCAAATATTCCTAGAAGATGTTTCTCCAGGATTGCTGCGCACAGTAGCTACTGATGGTTACTGTTAGGATCAGTGGTTACTGATAACTACTGACAGTAGTATAGAGATGTAATTACTGCTGTAATCTGAGTTGTAATGATTATATAGTTGTTTTAGCCAAAATTAGCCAAAGGGGGAGATTGTAAGTTCTAGTTATTGGCTGAAATTTTGTTAAAACAATGTTGATGTCATGGTTGATGTTGCAACATGAGCTTCTAACATTTATAGCTAACATTCTGGTTTATTGTTGAAGAGTTAAAGTACTGAAGAGTGATGTCACATGCGATGTCTTAACA
Organism: Lathyrus tuberosus; assembly: GCA_022829125.1. Classification (NCBI taxonomy): domain Eukaryota; kingdom Viridiplantae; phylum Streptophyta; class Magnoliopsida; order Fabales; family Fabaceae; genus Lathyrus; species Lathyrus tuberosus. The sequence continues at coordinate 12,409,708 of JALAZF010000024.1, read as the reverse complement.
TCACTATACTAGAACATTAAAACATCAGACAGTTATGTGATTAGGGGTGCACGTGTTTTTTGGTGTGAATGAGAAATTATGCTAAAGAGAATCAGAGAATATAGGCGAAGATCAAGGAAGAGATATTTTCTGTTACAATCAGTTATGAAGATCAGGTTGTTGCGCATTTAAAGAATAAAGATATGGAGAATATTCAGAGTTAATAATTGAAGATTTAATTGAAGATATGATCTATTCAGAAGCAGATTTGTTACAGAATATATGATATGATTTGAAGGCCCAAATCCAGTTGGATTACATTATAAATAGAATGCTTGTAACCTAGAAGGGGTACGGGTCCAAGATGTAGATCTTTAGGGCTTTGTCAAAGTGAACCACTCGGGTTGTGAGATGGTCACTGGGTGTAACTCAGAAACCTGTAGGTAATGAGTTTGAGTTTGGTATTGTTCTTGGAGGAAGCTTTGAAGCAACTCCAAAGGGAGTCATGGAAGGGTGTCTTCTATGATTGTAAAGTTGTTGATAATCATGTTGTTGATGCAGTGACGGTGTAGTTGACTGCTAGACGTCATAGTAATGATAGGAAGTGAGATGGAGTCTCTTACCTAGGGAGGACTTAGGTAGAAGGGTCATTGGGTAGTGATTAAATTAGGTAGATTGTCAACTGGTCTGTTGAGTCTGTAATTTGATACTACTAATAGTGGACTTCCTTCCTGGCTTGGTATGCCCCCAGATGTAGGTTGTTGAACCGAACTGGGTGAACAATTCAGTGTTTTATTTATTGTTTCTATTATTGCCTTGTTCAGCAGATTGCGATGTTGTGACATTGCACTATGACATCACACATCTGTACCAGAATTTCAATTGGTATCAGAGCAGGCATCCTGTCTGTTTCTGGATGAGATCTAGGGAAGATAATTTCTGGTTCATGAGCAAGGAAGATAGTTAGAAAATTTCGTATGATCCCTTGGAGTGAAGAATGAAGGCCTGTAGCCTTGGTGGTAAGCTGCTGTGTGGTTTGACTTATTTTCAAACCTATGATGACCTAGTGCGCTTGGAGTGTTGGGCAAGGGTTATTATGTTTTTCCTGAAGGTAGTACAGGAGTTTTCTGGTGTATGTTCCGCTGTATATATATATATATATATATCTGATGGAAAATTTCTGGTGGTTTGGTGTTAAGACTGCAACATTCTGCTCTCCTCTGAAGATGTGGTGATATGTGAGGACATCTTCAACTAGCTTGTTCATCCCAAGTCCACTCATAAAGGAACTCTTCTATAAGCATGTTGAAAAGAGGTCTGAAGAAAGGTAGAAGTAATTTATTCTTGCATCCAACCTTACAAGGTCAATCTCTGGGTTGTGTTAAAGGATCTTTTGGTGTGAAGAGAACTTATGTCCTACCAGCAGATTTTGACATAATAGATGCTTGGGGGCTAAACAAATGTGTTGATCACATCTGTTTGGAACCTACTCCTGACTTGGAAGAGGAGGCATCTGGGCTGTGTGAGGATTCATCAAGAAAGAAGCTGAGCTTAATGTGTCAATCAGCCTTTGGTCAATTGGAATTGGTGTCTGCGTTAGCCTTGTGACTGGAAGGATCAGAAGAAGAAGACCAATCTGTTCAGTACTGTGACTCCTTCATCCTTTTGATAGTGAAAGAAGAAGGTAAAGCCAAAGCTAAAGAGGATCACTGTCAAAGTTTTCATGCGGGAGTGAAGATCTTGATAAGTTATCTCTTAAGCTTAGTTGTGGTAACTGAATGAGGATGACATCAAAAGTTTGAAGATTCTTGAAATATTAGAGTACACTGAAGTTTGTTATGCTCACGGTGAAGTATCAGGTCAAGCCACTTACCCAATCTAAAGTGATCAGTGGGGTGGATTAGCAAAAGAAGGATCAATCAGTGCCTCAAGTCTACAGAAAAAGGATGTCAGACCAGATAAAATGTTGTATCTTGCATGACAATAGTTGAATATTTGTCTGCTTTGGATAGTGTTGTGCATTCAACTGAGGACATTATACATTGACGGGAGACTATGTATTTGTCTGAGGTTAAAGTGCAGGTCTGCAGAAGGTTTGAGAATTTACTTTATGTGACTGTGTTGAAATTATTTTCAAGGGTTAAGCATCCTGGAGTTGAATCAACTGGTGGAGTTGATTGGTGACTATAGAGTATTATCCATATTGTCTGGGGTAAGAGGCAGATCGATTCTGCAATGTTGATGACATCCAACATATCTAAGTCAGACAGTGGTTGAGGCTGTAAGATATGAAGTCATCACATCTTGATGGTTACAGCATGGTCCAGTTGGTGGAGCATATCAAGAATCATGGTGATGATGTCTTGGTGGGTGGCAGATGTTCTAACGTGTGTTGGGACATTATCTGGTTGGATATCCTTGGTGAAGGATGATTATGCTCTGGTTCAGAAGCGTGGTGTCTACATTATGCCTAAGGAGCGTCTACATAGTCATACGGGAGGATGATGAAGTAGAAGGTCTACCTTGGATGGAAAATGTAGTTCAGGTATTGATTGGAAGTCTGAAGATGAAGAGCATGGTAAGGATTGAATGCCTTTGGAGAAAGGGACAATGGTACCAAAATGCATGTGCTCAGCAAGTGTGCTCAAATGTTCATCTTCATCTAGAGCATTAGTTAACCATGACAGGGGGAGTACTTGTCTATGGAAGCTTGAATGATGATCAAGATTGTGAAGATTGGTTGAATCTTGTGAGGAGTGAGCTCTTGAAGACATAAAGATACAAAGAAGCACAGGTTACCCTTGATAGGGGGAGATTATTAAAAGTTTGTGCAGCTGGACGTGTGACGAATATGTCTGCAGTTTTTGGTGATGGCTCTTATTGGGAGGCTGCATACATGAGGAGTTAGTGTCTTGTGCATTTGTGTTCCTTATTGCTTTTGCTTAGTATAGATGGAACAGAATTAAAACAAAAGTTTATTGCTTTTTGGAAGCTTACAAGATCAGTAAAAACAACAAGCAAAGGGTCTAAAGATTATCCCAACCCCCTGAATCAAGAAATGTCTTCCAATCTTCATCCCATTCATCATCAGATGCTTGAAGCTGCACTTGGTTTATCTTGATAGTCTTCATCCTTGTTTCTGATGTCTTGCGTGTTCTTATTGCTCCTGAAGATGCTCCAGCTGTGGACAGTGTTGTGTCCTTCATCCTCTGAGGATCTGGCTTCTTGTCCTCGTGCATGTGCCTCTTTGATGCATTCTTGTTAGACTGACTCATGCTTCCGTCCCTGGTGTTCTGATAGGAGCAAGGAGGTTTGGTATTTATAGTGGATAATATGGCATTGGTTGTATCGCCTGACCAGTCAGAGTAGCCTTGGGTGTGGGAATCTGTATTTCTTGGGAAACTATTTTTCTTGGCACATTGGTTACCAGAGTTTCGTGTTTGATGCCTGGGTAGAAGTGGTCCTAGTATAATGAGGCTAGGTCTTGCTGTTATAACTGCTGGGCTGGTTAAGTGGGATGGTCTTTTGTCTCGTGCTGATGTCCTACATGTTGTTACAACATTATGGTTGGGTATGTACCATACTTATGGAGTTTGAAGAAGCAGCATTATAGTCTGAAGTGGCAGTTCTGACATAGCGTGGATTAGAATGGGCAGATTCTAATCTTGATGGTAAGTAGTTCAGGAAATACATGGCTACTTTCATGTTGAAGACTTCATTAGGAGCTGGTGTATGTAAGGACAGAAAGGTGTTTATGGTAAGATTCAGTTGTGAATTATTTAAGGCAGTCAAGGCAGTTTTTGGAAGGTAGGCATTGAATTTGAATGCAGTTTTTGATACCTAAAATAGCGTTTGTTTGACCAAGAACATTGACATATTCAAGGCTCGTTAATTTCTAAGTTACTTGTCAGCTATTTATAGGGGTTAGTTTATTCTCCTTCAGCCAGTGAGTGTTTGTATCTCATAAGTCTTATGGCTTTTATTCGTGTTTGGGTAAGCACTTCTTGGGTCTGGTTTTGTGAGGGTTTCCTTTGCCAATTTGTGGCTAAAAAGGGGGAGAAAGGAGAGAGATGGTCTATATGGGTTGCGCAGTGGTTTTGCTTGGAAGCTACAATTCCTGATGCAGCAGAAGAGGGTGGTACATCCTTGAGTTGATGTTGAGTCTTTGTGACTTGTGTCATGAGTTATGAACACAGTTGTGACCTGTGTTCTGAGTTACCTGGGCTGGCAGAATGACACTTCTCAACGTGTCATGTTATGCCACAGATTGACCAGGGGGTCTGATCAAAGAAGGTGTGCAGAAGTCTCTTATGCCACCATTGGTCTTTGATGAATGGACAAACATTTCTTTTCTGGGGGAGTCTTCCACAATGATTCCAGGTCTGAGTTTAAAGGAAAAAGAAATGTGCTACATCAAGGGGGAGTGTCTTAAATTTTCTTCCTCATGTACACCAGATATCTGTAATCTGAGTGCACAACTTCGGGACTTTCTACTTCTTCCTCCTGATGTGCTGCCTGAAGTGATTGTGGTGGGCTGCGCTGCCAAAAGAAGGTGTCAGACATGATGTCTTAACATCATTCAAATATTCCTAGAAGATGTTTCTCCAGGATTGCTGCGCACAGTAGCTACTGATGGTTACTGTTAGGATCAGTGGTTACTGATAACTACTAACAGTAGTATAGAGATGTAATTACTGCTGTAATCTGAGTTGTAATGATTATATAGTTGTTTTAGCCAAAATTAGCCAAAGGGGGAGATTGTAAGTTCTAGTTATTGGCTGAAATTTTGTTAAAACAATGTTGATGTCATGGTTGATGTTGCAACATGAGCTTCTAACATTTATAGCTAACATTCTGGTTTATTGTTGAAGAGTTAAAGTACTGAAGAGTGATGTCACATGCGATGTCTTAACATCACTATACCAGAACATTAAAACATCAGACAGTTATGTGATTAGGGGTGCACGTGTTTTCTGGTGTGAATGAGAAATTCTGCTAAAGAGAATCAGAGAATATAGGCGAAGATCAAGGAAGAGATATATTCTGTTACAATCAGTTATGAAGATCAGGTTATTGCGCATTTAAAGAATAAAGATATGGAGAATATTCAGAGTTAATAATTGAAGATTTAATTGAAGATATGATCTATTCAGAAGCAGATTTGTTACAGAAGATATGATATGATTTGAAGGCCCAAATCCAGTTGGATTACATTATAAATAGAATGCTTGTAACCTAGAAGGGGTACGGGTCCAAGATGTAGATCTTTAGGGCTTTGTCAAAGTGAACCACTCGGGTTGTGAGATGGTCACTGGGTGTAACTCAGAAACCTGTAGGTAATGAGTTTGAGTTTGGTATTGTTCTTGGAGGAAGCTTTGAAGCAACTCCAAAGGGAGTCATGGAAGGGTGTCTTCTATGATTGTAAAGTTGTTGATAATCATGTTGTTGATGCAGTGACGGTGTAGTTGACTGCTAGACGTCATAGTAATGATAGGAAGTGAGATGGAGTCTCTTACCTAGGGAGGACTTAGGTAGAAGGGTCATTGGGTAGTGATTAAATTAGGTAGATTGTCAACTGGTCTGTTGAGTCTGTAATTTGATACTACTAATAGTGGACTTCCTTCCTGGCTTGGTATGCCCCCAGATGTAGGTTGTTGAACCGAACTGGGTGAACAATTCAGTGTGTTATTTATTGTTTCTATTATTGCCTTGTTCAGCAGATTGCGATGTTGTGACATTGCACTATGACATCACACATCTGTACCAGAATTTCAATTGGTATCAGAGCAGGCATCCTGTCTGTTTCTGGATGAGATCTAGGGAAGATAATTTCTGGTTCATGAGCAAGGAAGATAGTTAGAAAATTTTGTATGATCCCTTGGAGTGAAGAATGAAGGCCTGTAGCCTTGGTGGTAAGCTGCTGTGTGGTTTGACTTATTTTCAAACCTATGATGACCTAGTGCGCTTGGAGTGTTGGGCAAGGGTTATTATGTTTTTCCTGAAGGTAGTACAGGAGTTTTCTGGTGTATGTTCCGCTGTATATATATATATATATATATATCTGATGGAAAATTTCTGGTGGTTTGGTGTTAAGACTGCAACATTCTGCTCTCCTCTGAAGATGTGGTGATATGTGAGGACATCTTCAACTAGCTTGTTCATCCCAAGTCCACTCATAAAGGAACTCTTCTATAAGCATGTTGAAAAGAGGTCTGAAGAAAGGTAGAAGTAATTTATTCTTGCATCCAACCTTACAAGGTCAATCTCTGGGTTGTGTTAAAGGATCTTTTGGTGTGAAGAGAACTTATGTCCTACCAGCAGATTTTGACATAATAGATGCTTGGGGGCTAAACAAATGTGTTGATCACATCTGTTTGGAACCTACTCCTGACTTGGAAGAGGAGGCATCTGGGCTGTGTGAGGATTCATCAAGAAAGAAGCTGAGCTTAATGTGTCAATCAGCCTTTGGTCAATTGGAATTGGTGTCTGCGTTAGCCTTGTGACTGGAAGGATCAGAAGAAGAAGACCAATCTGTTCAGTACTGTGACTCCTTCATCCTTTTGATAGTGAAAGAAGAAGGTAAAGCCAAAGCTAAAGAGGATCACTGTCAAAGTTTTCATGCGGGAGTGAAGATCTTGATAAGTTATCTCTTAAGCTTAGTTGTGGTAACTGAATGAGGATGACATCAAAAGTTTGAAGATTCTTGAAATATTAGAGTACACTGAAGTTTGTTATGCTCACGGTGAAGTATCAGGTCAAGCCACTTACCCAATCTAAAGTGATCAGTGGGGTGGATTAGCAAAAGAAGGATCAATCAGTGCCTCAAGTCTACAGAAAAAGGATGTCAGACCAGATAAAATGTTGTATCTTGCATGACAATAGTTGAATATTTGTCTGCTTTGGATAGTGTTGTGCATTCAACTGAGGACATTATACATTGACGGGAGACTATGTATTTGTCTGAGGTTAAAGTGCAGGTCTGCAGAAGGTTTGAGAATTTACTTTATGTGACTGTGTTGAAATTATTTTCAAGGGTTAAGCATCCTGGAGTTGAATCAACTGGTGGAGTTGATTGGTGACTATAGAGTATTATCCATATTGTCTGGGGTAAGAGGCAGATCGATTCTGCAATGTTGATGACATCCAACATATCTAAGTCAGACAGTGGTTGAGGCTGTAAGATATGAAGTCATCACATCTTGATGGTTACAGCATGGTCCAGTTGGTGGAGCATATCAAGAATCATGGTGATGATGTCTTGGTGGGTGGCAGATGTTCTAACGTGTGTTGGGACATTATCTGGTTGGATATCCTTGGTGAAGGATGATTATGCTCTGGTTCAGAAGCGTGGTGTCTACATTATGCCTAAGGAGCGTCTACATAGTCATACGGGAGGATGATGAAGTAGAAGGTCTACCTTGGATGGAAAATGTAGTTCAGGTATTGATTGGAAGTCTGAAGATGAAGAGCATGGTAAGGATTGAATGCCTTTGGAGAAAGGGACAATGGTACCAAAATGCATGTGCTCAGCAAGTGTGCTCAAATGTTCATCTTCATCTAGAGCATTAGTTAACCATGACAGGGGGAGTACTTGTCTATGGAAGCTTGAATGATGATCAAGATTGTGAAGATTGGTTGAATCTTGTGAGGAGTGAGCTCTTGAAGACATAAAGATACAAAGAAGCACAGGTTACCCTTGATAGGGGGAGATTATTAAAAGTTTGTGCAGCTGGACGTGTGACGAATATGTCTGCAGTTTTTGGTGATGGCTCTTATTGGGAGGCTGCATACATGAGGAGTTAGTGTCTTGTGCATTTGTGTTCCTTATTGCTTTTGCTTAGTATAGATGGAACAGAATTAAAACAAAAGTTTATTGCTTTTTGGAAGCTTACAAGATCAGTAAAAACAACAAGCAAAGGGTCTAAAGATTATCCCAACCCCCTGAATCAAGAAATGTCTTCCAATCTTCATCCCATTCATCATCAGATGCTTGAAGCTGCACTTGGTTTATCTTGATAGTCTTCATCCTTGTTTCTGATGTCTTGCGTGTTCTTATTGCTCCTGAAGATGCTCCAGCTGTGGACAGTGTTGTGTCCTTCATCCTCTGAGGATCTGGCTTCTTGTCCTCGTGCATGTGCCTCTTTGATGCATTCTTGTTAGACTGACTCATGCTTCCGTCCCTGGTGTTCTGATAGGAGCAAGGAGGTTTGGTATTTATAGTGGATAATATGGCATTGGTTGTATCGCCTGACCAGTCAGAGTAGCCTTGGGTGTGGGAATCTGTATTTCTTGGGAAACTATTTTTCTTGGCACATTGGTTACCAGAGTTTCGTGTTTGATGCCTGGGTAGAAGTGGTCCTAGTATAATGAGGCTAGGTCTTGCTGTTATAACTGCTGGGCTGGTTAAGTGGGATGGTCTTTTGTCTCGTGCTGATGTCCTACATGTTGTTACAACATTATGGTTGGGTATGTACCATACTTATGGAGTTTGAAGAAGCAGCATTATAGTCTGAAGTGGCAGTTCTGACATAGCGTGGATTAGAATGGGCAGATTCTAATCTTGATGGTAAGTAGTTCAGGAAATACATGGCTACTTTCATGTTGAAGACTTCATTAGGAGCTGGTGTATGTAAGGACAGAAAGGTGTTTATGGTAAGATTCAGTTGTGAATTATTTAAGGCAGTCAAGGCAGTTTTTGGAAGGTAGGCATTGAATTTGAATGCAGTTTTTGATACCTAAAATAGCGTTTGTTTGACCAAGAACATTGACATATTCAAGGCTCGTTAATTTCTAAGTTACTTGTCAGCTATTTATAGGGGTTAGTTTATTCTCCTTCAGCCAGTGAGTGTTTGTATCTCATAAGTCTTATGGCTTTTATTCGTGTTTGGGTAAGCACTTCTTGGGTCTGGTTTTGTGAGGGTTTCCTTTGCCAATTTGTGGCTAAAAAGGGGGAGAAAGGAGAGAGATGGTCTATATGGGTTGCGCAGTGGTTTTGCTTGGAAGCTACAATTCCTGATGCAGCAGAAGAGGGTGGTACATCCTTGAGTTGATGTTGAGTCTTTGTGACTTGTGTCATGAGTTATGAACACAGTTGTGACCTGTGTTCTGAGTTACCTGGGCTGGCAGAATGACACTTCTCAACGTGTCATGTTATGCCACAGATTGACCAGGGGGTCTGATCAAAGAAGGTGTGCAGAAGTCTCTTATGCCACCATTGGTCTTTGATGAATGGACAAACATTTCTTTTCTGGGGGAGTCTTCCACAATGATTCCAGGTCTGAGTTTAAAGGAAAAAGAAATGTGCTACATCAAGGGGGAGTGTCTTAAATTTTCTTCCTCATGTACACCAGATATCTGTAATCTGAGTGCACAACTTCGGGACTTTCTACTTCTTCCTCCTGATGTGCTGCCTGAAGTGATTGTGGTGGGCTGCGCTGCCAAAAGAAGGTGTCAGACATGATGTCTTAACATCATTCAAATATTCCTAGAAGATGTTTCTCCAGGATTGCTGCGCACAGTAGCTACTGATGGTTACTGTTAGGATCAGTGGTTACTGATAACTACTGACAGTAGTATAGAGATGTAATTACTGCTGTAATCTGAGTTGTAATGATTATATAGTTGTTTTAGCCAAAATTAGCCAAAGGGGGAGATTGTAAGTTCTAGTTATTGGCTGAAATTTTGTTAAAACAATGTTGATGTCATGGTTGATGTTGCAACATGAGCTTCTAACATTTATAGCTAACATTCTGGTTTATTGTTGAAGAGTTAAAGTACTGAAGAGTGATGTCACATGCGATGTCTTAACATCACTATACCAGAACATTAAAACATCAGACAGTTATGTGATTAGGGGTGCACGTGTTTTCTGGTGTGAATGAGAAATTCTGCTAAAGAGAATCAGAGAATATAGGCGAAGATCAAGGAAGAGATATATTCTGTTACAATCAGTTATGAAGATCAGGTTATTGCGCATTTAAAGAATAAAGATATGGAGAATATTCAGAGTTAATAATTGAAGATTTAATTGAAGATATGATCTATTCAGAAGCAGATTTGTTACAGAAGATATGATATGATTTGAAGGCCCAAATCCAGTTGGATTACATTATAAATAGAATGCTTGTAACCTAGAAGGGGTACGGGTCCAAGATGTAGATCTTTAGGGCTTTGTCAAAGTGAACCACTCGGGTTGTGAGATGGTCACTGGGTGTAACTCAGAAACCTGTAGGTAATGAGTTTGAGTTTGGTATTGTTCTTGGAGGAAGCTTTGAAGCAACTCCAAAGGGAGTCATGGAAGGGTGTCTTCTATGATTGTAAAGTTGTTGATAATCATGTTGTTGATGCAGTGACGGTGTAGTTGACTGCTAGACGTCATAGTAATGATAGGAAGTGAGATGGAGTCTCTTACCTAGGGAGGACTTAGGTAGAAGGGTCATTGGGTAGTGATTAAATTAGGTAGATTGTCAACTGGTCTGTTGAGTCTGTAATTTGATACTACTAATAGTGGACTTCCTTCCTGGCTTGGTATGCCCCCAGATGTAGGTTGTTGAACCGAACTGGGTGAACAATTCAGTGTGTTATTTATTGTTTCTATTATTGCCTTGTTCAGCAGATTGCGATGTTGTGACATTGCACTATGACATCACACATCTGTACCAGAATTTCAATTGGTATCAGAGCAGGCATCCTGTCTGTTTCTGGATGAGATCTAGGGAAGATAATTTCTGGTTCATGAGCAAGGAAGATAGTTAGAAAATTTTGTATGATCCCTTGGAGTGAAGAATGAAGGCCTGTAGCCTTGGTGGTAAGCTGCTGTGTGGTTTGACTTATTTTCAAACCTATGATGACCTAGTGCGCTTGGAGTGTTGGGCAAGGGTTATTATGTTTTTCCTGAAGGTAGTACAGGAGTTTTCTGGTGTATGTTCCGCTGTATATATATATATATATATATATCTGATGGAAAATTTCTGGTGGTTTGGTGTTAAGACTGCAACATTCTGCTCTCCTCTGAAGATGTGGTGATATGTGAGGACATCTTCAACTAGCTTGTTCATCCCAAGTCCACTCATAAAGGAACTCTTCTATAAGCATGTTGAAAAGAGGTCTGAAGAAAGGTAGAAGTAATTTATTCTTGCATCCAACCTTACAAGGTCAATCTCTGGGTTGTGTTAAAGGATCTTTTGGTGTGAAGAGAACTTATGTCCTACCAGCAGATTTTGACATAATAGATGCTTGGGGGCTAAACAAATGTGTTGATCACATCTGTTTGGAACCTACTCCTGACTTGGAAGAGGAGGCATCTGGGCTGTGTGAGGATTCATCAAGAAAGAAGCTGAGCTTAATGTGTCAATCAGCCTTTGGTCAATTGGAATTGGTGTCTGCGTTAGCCTTGTGACTGGAAGGATCAGAAGAAGAAGACCAATCTGTTCAGTACTGTGACTCCTTCATCCTTTTGATAGTGAAAGAAGAAGGTAAAGCCAAAGCTAAAGAGGATCACTGTCAAAGTTTTCATGCGGGAGTGAAGATCTTGATAAGTTATCTCTTAAGCTTAGTTGTGGTAACTGAATGAGGATGACATCAAAAGTTTGAAGATTCTTGAAATATTAGAGTACACTGAAGTTTGTTATGCTCACGGTGAAGTATCAGGTCAAGCCACTTACCCAATCTAAAGTGATCAGTGGGGTGGATTAGCAAAAGAAGGATCAATCAGTGCCTCAAGTCTACAGAAAAAGGATGTCAGACCAGATAAAATGTTGTATCTTGCATGACAATAGTTGAATATTTGTCTGCTTTGGATAGTGTTGTGCATTCAACTGAGGACATTATACATTGACGGGAGACTATGTATTTGTCTGAGGTTAAAGTGCAGGTCTGCAGAAGGTTTGAGAATTTACTTTATGTGACTGTGTTGAAATTATTTTCAAGGGTTAAGCATCCTGGAGTTGAATCAACTGGTGGAGTTGATTGGTGACTATAGAGTATTATCCATATTGTCTGGGGTAAGAGGCAGATCGATTCTGCAATGTTGATGACATCCAACATATCTAAGTCAGACAGTGGTTGAGGCTGTAAGATATGAAGTCATCACATCTTGATGGTTACAGCATGGTCCAGTTGGTGGAGCATATCAAGAATCATGGTGATGATGTCTTGGTTGGTGGCAGATGTTCTAACGTGTGTTGGGACATTATCTGGTTGGATATCCTTGGTGAAGGATGATTATGCTCTGGTTCAGAAGCGTGGTGTCTACATTATGCCTAAGGAGCGTCTACATAGTCATACGGGAGGATGATGAAGTAGAAGGTCTACCTTGGATGGAAAATGTAGTTCAGGTATTGATTGGAAGTCTGAAGATGAAGAGCATGGTAAGGATTGAATGCCTTTGGAGAAAGGGACAATGGTACCAAAATGCATGTGCTCAGCAAGTGTGCTCAAATGTTCATCTTCATCTAGAGCATTAGTTAACCATGACAGGGGGAGTACTTGTCTATGGAAGCTTGAATGATGATCAAGATTGTGAAGATTGGTTGAATCTTGTGAGGAGTGAGCTCTTGAAGACATAAAGATACAAAGAAGCACAGGTTACCCTTGATAGGGGGAGATTATTAAAAGTTTGTGCAGCTGGACGTGTGACGAATATGTCTGCAGTTTTTGGTGATGGCTCTTATTGGGAGGCTGCATACATGAGGAGTTAGTGTCTTGTGCATTTGTGTTCCTTATTGCTTTTGCTTAGTATAGATGGAACAGAATTAAAACAAAAGTTTATTGCTTTTTGGAAGCTTACAAGATCAGTAAAAACAACAAGCAAAGGGTCTAAAGATTATCCCAACCCCCTGAATCAAGAAATGTCTTCCAATCTTCATCCCATTCATCATCAGATGCTTGAAGCTGCACTTGGTTTATCTTGATAGTCTTCATCCTTGTTTCTGATGTCTTGCGTGTTCTTATTGCTCCTGAAGATGCTCCAGCTGTGGACAGTGTTGTGTCCTTCATCCTCTGAGGATCTGGCTTCTTGTCCTCGTGCATGTGCCTCTTTGATGCATTCTTGTTAGACTGACTCATGCTTCCGTCCCTGGTGTTCTGATAGGAGCAAGGAGGTTTGGTATTTATAGTGGATAATATGGCATTGGTTGTATCGCCTGACCAGTCAGAGTAGCCTTGGGTGTGGGAATCTGTATTTCTTGGGAAACTATTTTTCTTGGCACATTGGTTACCAGAGTTTCGTGTTTGATGCCTGGGTAGAAGTGGTCCTAGTATAATGAGGCTAGGTCTTGCTGTTATAACTGCTGGGCTGGTTAAGTGGGATGGTCTTTTGTCTCGTGCTGATGTCCTACATGTTGTTACAACATTATGGTTGGGTATGTACCATACTTATGGAGTTTGAAGAAGCAGCATTATAGTCTGAAGTGGCAGTTCTGACATAGCGTGGATTAGAATGGGCAGATTCTAATCTTGATGGTAAGTAGTTCAGGAAATACATGGCTACTTTCATGTTGAAGACTTCATTAGGAGCTGGTGTATGTAAGGACAGAAAGGTGTTTATGGTAAGATTCAGTTGTGAATTATTTAAGGCAGTCAAGGCAGTTTTTGGAAGGTAGGCATTGAATTTGAATGCAGTTTTTGATACCTAAAATAGCGTTTGTTTGACCAAGAACATTGACATATTCAAGGCTCGTTAATTTCTAAGTTACTTGTCAGCTATTTATAGGGGTTAGTTTATTCTCCTTCAGCCAGTGAGTGTTTGTATCTCATAAGTCTTATGGCTTTTATTCGTGTTTGGGTAAGCACTTCTTGGGTCTGGTTTTGTGAGGGTTTCCTTTGCCAATTTGTGGCTAAAAAGGGGGAGAAAGGAGAGAGATGGTCTATATGGGTTGCGCAGTGGTTTTGCTTGGAAGCTACAATTCCTGATGCAGCAGAAGAGGGTGGTACATCCTTGAGTTGATGTTGAGTCTTTGTGACTTGTGTCATGAGTTATGAACACAGTTGTGACCTGTGTTCTGAGTTACCTGGGCTGGCAGAATGACACTTCTCAACGTGTCATGTTATGCCACAGATTGACCAGGGGGTCTGATCAAAGAAGGTGTGCAGAAGTCTCTTATGCCACCATTGGTCTTTGATGAATGGACAAACATTTCTTTTCTGGGGGAGTCTTCCACAATGATTCCAGGTCTGAGTTTAAAGGAAAAAGAAATGTGCTACATCAAGGGGGAGTGTCTTAAATTTTCTTCCTCATGTACACCAGATATCTGTAATCTGAGTGCACAACTTCGGGACTTTCTACTTCTTCCTCCTGATGTGCTGCCTGAAGTGATTGTGGTGGGCTGCGCTGCCAAAAGAAGGTGTCAGACATGATGTCTTAACATCATTCAAATATTCCTAGAAGATGTTTCTCCAGGATTGCTGCGCACAGTAGCTACTGATGGTTACTGTTAGGATCAGTGGTTACTGATAACTACTGACAGTAGTATAGAGATGTAATTACTGCTGTAATCTGAGTTGTAATGATTATATAGTTGTTTTAGCCAAAATTAGCCAAAGGGGGAGATTGTAAGTTCTAGTTATTGGCTGAAATTTTGTTAAAACAATGTTGATGTCATGGTTGATGTTGCAACATGAGCTTCTAACATTTATAGCTAACATTCTGGTTTATTGTTGAAGAGTTAAAGTACTGAAGAGTGATGTCACATGCGATGTCTTAACATCACTATACCAGAACATTAAAACATCAGACAGTTATGTGATTAGGGGTGCACATGTTTTCTGGTGTGAATGAGAAATTCTGCTAAAGAGAATCAGAGAATATAGGCGAAGATCAAGGAAGAGATATATTCTGTTACAATCAGTTATGAAGATCAGGTTGTTGCGCATTTAAAGAATAAAGATATGGAGAATATTCAGAGTTAATAATTGAAGATTTAATTGAAGATATGATCTATTCAGAAGCAGATTTGTTACAGAAGATATGATATGATTTGAAGGCCCAAATCCAGTTGGATTACATTATAAATAGAATGCTTGTAACCTAGAAGGGGTACGGGTCCAAGATGTAGATCTTTAGGGCTTTGTCAAAGTGAACCACTCGGGTTGTGAGATGGTCACTGGGTGTAACTCAGAAACCTGTAGGTAATGAGTTTGAGTTTGGTATTGTTCTTGGAGGAAGCTTTGAAGCAACTCCAAAGGGAGTCATGGAAGGGTGTCTTCTATGATTGTAAAGTTGTTGATAATCAAGTTGTTGATGCAGTGATGGTGTAGTTGACTGCTAGACATCATAGTAATGATAGGAAGTGAGATGGAGTCTCTTACCTAGGGAGGACTTAGGTAGAAGGGTCATTGGGTAGTGATTAAATTAGGTAGATTGTCAACTGGTCTGTTGAGTCTGTAATTTGATACTACTAATAGTGGACTTCCTTCCTGGCTTGGTATGCCCCCAGATGTAGGTTGTTGAACCGAACTGGGTGAACAATTCAGTGTGTTATTTATTGTTTCTATTATTGCCTTGTTCAGCAGATTGCGATGTTGTGACATTGCACTATGACATCACACATCTGTACCAGAATTTCAATTGGTATCAGAGCAGGCATCCTGTCTGTTTCTGGATGAGATCTAGGGAAGATACTTTCTGGTTCATGAGCAAGGAAGATAGTTAGAAAATTTTGTATGATCCCTTGGAGTGAAGAATGAAGGCCTGTAGCCTTGGTGGTAAGCTGCTGTGTGGTTTGACTTATTTTCAAGGATGTTCTGTGGTGCAATCAGCTCTACAGGAACAGATGGATCTCGGATGGATCCAAGAGCACTGAGTTCATAGAGTTAACATGGTTTATACGAATTCCAACATCATTCAAAACCACGATATCCGTGCGATGAATGTCAACCTGGTGGAAATGCACTCAAGGCAAAGCCAGTATCATAATATGCCGCGTCACATTATAATTCCGGTCTGACTTGCTTGGTAAACAAACAGGGATGCTCTTTTGTACAAGGGGCCCTCCAGTGTCAGATGGATCTTGGATGGATCCAAGACTACCATAATAGGAATCATTTTCAAATCAACATGGTTCAAATCTTCGATATTCGCTTAATGAATACCAGCCTGGTGGAGTTACATGCTAAACAGGTCCGGCTCGGGTTCCTGGTACCACATGATTATCAGGGCTGTAAAGCGGGTTGCGAAGACGATCAGGGTTGTGCCCTTGTCCAGGAAACACTTCATCACTTGTTGAACCACTAGTGGCTTCCAATCTATATGGATGAAGACACCCAGCAAGTTAGTATCACTAATGGGAATCCTACTAGATATCAAAGTCAGGATGTTCGGTCGATGGAAATAGATCTAGTAAGGTTACACTACATTCAAAGCGGACGTGGCCAGGTGCCACTACACAACTATGAGCGGTGTGGAGTTTGCTCAGTGAATAATCAAGGATGCTACCTCGTACGAGCAACCCTTCAAAGTCAGTTGGACCGCGAGGAGATTCAACCATGGTCAAGTTCGGGATCAGTCAACTACCTCGCTGATCAAATCGAGGACGTTGTCATAATCTCTGATCATCAGAGGGCTAGGGATGTTTGTGCCATCATTCCTCTACTGGACGAATCGAGAGTTCCTAATCAGGAACGGATAGAAATTACTTACGATGGTCAGAAAAATCAGAAGGCTCCCATAGTCATCTATTTACCAGGACCACTACCGTATGAATCAACTAAGGCTATCCCTTACAAGTACGGTGCAATCACAGTCGAGAATGGAAAGGAAATTCCATTACCCTCCGTCGTGAATATTGCAGACATCAGTCGAGTAACACGGAGCGGTCGAATCTTCAACCGAGGAGTTGGAGAACTTAACAAAGAAAAGGAACTTCAGATGGAAGCTCCTAATCCACGAGTCGATCAATCCAGTAATCCCGACCTTTCGAAAAACAATGATGAGATGCTGAAGCTCATCCAAAGGAGTGAATACAACATTGTTGATCAATTGTTACAAACTCCTTCAAAGATCTCAGTGCTATCACTTTTACTCAGTTCAGAAGCGCATAGGGAGGCTCTACAGAAGGTCTTGGAGCAAGCCTTTGTGGAACAGGATGTAACAATTAGACAGTTCGATAGCATTGTCTATAACATCACTTCCGACAATAACTTGGGATTTAGTGATGAGGAATTACCTGAAGAAGGTTGTCGTCATAACATGGCCTTCAAAATTACAGTCAACTGCCAGGACTATGCTTTAGCCAGCGTACTGGTAGACACAGGGTCAGCCCTGAATGTTATGCCGAAGTCCACTTTGATGCAATTATCATTCAAAGGACCTCATATGAGAACCAGCGAGGTCGTCGTCAAAGCATTTAACAGATCCAGAAAAGCGGTTATCGGCGAAGTCGACCTTCCCATAACTATCGGTCCTCACACTTTCCAAGTCACTTTCCAGGTCATGGACATCCGAGCAACATACAGTTGCTTATTAGGAAGACCTTGGATACACCAGGCTGGGGCAGTCACTTCGACACTGCACCAAAAACTGAAGTTCGTCAAGAACGATCAACTCGTCACAGTCTATGGAGAACAGGCCTTGCACGTAAGCAACTTATCATCATCTACTTATGTAGAACCCGAGGAAGATGTTGGGACTCAGTTCCAAGCGCTTACGGTGAGCAATAAGAATCAATCAGAGAAGGGAACTTCGATTTCCTCGTACAAAGATGCTATCAAAGCGGTCGAGAGTACTAGTACAATAGGATGGGGACAGCTTGTCATTCATACTGACAATAAGAAAAAGAAAGGTCTTGGCTTTTCCTCAACCTGTACTCAGACTACTACTAACGATGAAAGTCTTCATCCCATTCAGGACTTCTTCCACAGTGGAGGTTTCCTTCACCCAGTGCCTCAAGTAGTCCATACCATCAATGAGGGAGATTCCTCCGATACAGATGAGGAATGGAAGTCCTATCTTAACGAGGACAGTTATATGTCTCAGGAAGAGGTGCCTACGCCCTTTTGCTTTCCTGCACAGAGCCCGAGATTTATACTTAGGTCAGATGTCGAAATGATACATGGAGATTGTGATCCGAAAGGATGTCGTGCTCCCCCAAACTCATTAGAGGAGGACACTCTGATGAAAGACAACTTTGACCATAACTATTATGGCCCAATGGATGGCCTGCCTATCTGGCAGCCGTATCCCAGAGACTTGGGGCAACAGAGTCAGCCGAACAATGAAAATCAACAGAGCATCATTGAACAGAATACCTGCGTCCCCAACATGTCATGGGATCAACACTCAAGTCATTCAGAAAATATCCAGTACGACGATGAATTGGCAAAGCTTGCCGGACTAGAATTCTTTAACTATGCTTTTCCCGAGGTCAACGTCATCGAGAGGGATGACTCCTCCAATTCCAAAGAAGTGTGGGACACCCTGGGACAGCCGAGTGGAAAATTTGACTTCATGGTCAAGTACACTGCTCCCGAAAGCTCTCGTATCAGGCTCGAAGACATCCAACTAACTGGATGGCGAGATTTTCCTGAGAGCACAAATACTATACAAAATACAACAGAGGAATCCTCCTACGACAACTCTTCCTGGGAGACAGATTCCAATGATCTTGCTCCGCCAGAAATCAGCGTTATTTCGAAAGACAAATCAAGGAAGGTACCAGACTTTGTGATTCACCGAGGAGTTCGCCGCCATTGGGTTGCTGTCAATGTTCCGAAGATTGTTCATAAGTCTAAGTAATTGCCATCTTTACTTTAACCTTTCACCTTGCCCAGGTGAAACGGATGTTTTGATAGGGCTCACTTTCTGTAAATGTCCCAAGGCGACAGAGTTTTGTTTTATAGGGTTGTAGTTTCAAGAATCGACTTGTTCATAAATAAAATAACGTCGTTCTGTAAATTCCGCATTAATTGTTGTTTTCTCTTTTCGCTTTTCTTAGAAAATGGTAATCCTAAAAAACAACTCAATAATAAAAACAAGCAGTTTTTCCAAAAAAATATACACTGCACACACTTGCATTCTCTCTATCTCTTCTAAACACAAATCATCACGTCATGCAGATTGCTTGTTTTAAACCCAGTTGAAACATACGATCCAATGACTTCTCCCAACTTTGAGTTCCCGGTATTTGAGGCTGAAGAAGAAAATGACGATGAAATTCCAGAGGAGATCTCCCAACTACTCAAACAGGAGGAAAGGTCCATTGAACCTCATAAAGAGCCATTGGAAACGGTAAACTTAGGTTTGGAAGAGGAGAGAAAAGAAATCAGGATTGGGGCACTGCTCAGTCCAACTGCCAGAGAGGGTTTGATAAAGCTTCTCAAAGAGTTTCCCGATGTATTCGCTTGGTCCTATCAGGATATGCCAGGGTTGGATACCAGCATCGTGGAGCATCACTTACCTTTGAAATCGGAATGTCCGCCAGTAAAACAGAGGTTGAGACGGACTCACCCGGACATGGCCATCAAAATCAAAGAGGAAGTACAGAAACAGATTGACGCGAGTTTTCCTCGCTACGTCTGAATATCCTTAATGGTTAGCCAACATCGTACCTATTCCAAAAAAGGACGGAAAGGTCAGAATGTGTGTCGATTATTGAGATCTAAACAAGGCTAGTCCGAAGGACGACTTTCCTTTACCACACATTGACATGCTGGTAGACAGTACAACAAAGTTCAAAGTTTTCTCCTTCATGGATGGATTCTTGGGCTACAATCAAATCAAAATGGCGCTGAAAGACATGGGGAAAACTTCGTTCATCACCCCATGGGGTACCTTTTGTTATAAGGTAATGCCGTTAGGTTTGAAGAATGTCGGGGCAACCTATCAAAAGGCCATGACTACTTTGTTTCATGACATGATACACAAGGAAACCGAGGTATATACCGATGATATGATTGCCAAATCTAAGACAGAGGAGGAGCATGTGACCCACCTGTCAAAACTATTCGAGCGGCTGAGAAAGTACAAACTCCGCTTGAATCCCAACAAGTGCACATTTGGTGTTCGTTCGGGGAAACTCTTAGGGTTCATCGTCAGCCAGAAAGGAATTATGGTTGATCCTGACAAGGTCAAGGCCATTCAAGAAATGCCTTCTCCAAAAACTGAAAAACAAGTCAGAGGATTCCTGGGACGTTTGAACTATATTTCCAGATTCATATTCCTCATGACCGCGACATGCGCGCCGATTTTCAAATTACTAAAAAAGAACTAGGACTGTGTTTAGACAGAAGACTGCCAAACCGCCTTCGACAGTAACAAGGAATACCTGTCGAACTCGCCGATTCTATCACCTCCAGTGGAAGGAAGACCACTGATCATCTACCTCACAGTCTTGGAAGACTCAATGGGTTGTGTACTTGGCCAACAAGACGAAACCAAAAGGAAGGAGTCTGCCATTTACTATCTGAGCAAGAAATTCACCGACTACGAGACTCGGTACACTATGCTTGAGAAAACTTACTGCGCTTTGGCTTAGGTAGCCAAATGTCTACGCCAGTACGTGATTCGTCACACTACTTGGTTAATCTCTGAAATGGATCCAATCAAGTACGTCTTTGAAAAGCCTGCTCTCACGAGAAAGATTGCCTGTTGGCAGATGTTGTTATCACAATACGACATCGAATACCACGCTCAAAAAGCCGTTAAGGGGAGTATTTTAGCCGATCATTTGGTTCATCAACCGACTGACGATCAGGAATCAATTGGGTTTGACTTCCCAGACGAAGATGTCATGTATTTGAAAATGAAAGACTGCGATGAACCGCTACCCAGTGAAGGGCCAGAACCAGATTCCCAATGGGGACTTATCTTTGACGGAGCAGTCAATCATTACGGAAATGGGATTGGGGCAATTATCATAACACCTCAGGGTATCCATATTCCTTTCACTTCCAGACTTACGTTCAAGTGCACGAACAATGAGGCCGAATACGAAGCTTGTATCATGGGTCTCGAAGAAGCAATCGACTTAAGGATCAAGAACCTAGACGTATATGGTGACTCAGCTTTGGTCGTCAATCAGATCAAAGGAGATTGGAACACATACCAATCAGGACTGATTCCGTACAAAGATTACGCGAGAAGGTTGTTACCATTCTTCAACAGAATCGAGTTTCATCATATCCCTCGTGAAGAGAATCACATGGCCGATGCATTAGCCACTCTCTCTTCCATGATTAGTGTAGGTCAATGGAATGACATACCTAAGATTGACATAATGCGCCTTGAACAGCCCACTTACATCTTCACGATTGAAGCAATCATAGACGACAAACCTTGATATCACAATATCAAATACTTCATTCAGAAACAAGAATACCCACCTGGGGCATCTAGAAAAGACAGAAAAACCCTCAGAAGGTTGGAAGGCAGCTTCTTCCTGAGCTGTGATACACTCTATAAGAGGAACTTTGACAGGGTCTTGCTTCGATGCGTCGACAGACCAGAAGCAGACATGCTGATAAAAGAAATTCATGAAGGATCCTTTGGCACTCATGCCAATGGACACACAATGGCGAGAAAAATTCTGAGAGCAGGGTACTACTGGTTGACCATGGAATCCGACTGCTACAAGTACATGAGAAGGTGTCACAAGTGTCAGATATACTCCGACAAAATCCATGTACCGCCAACGCATATCAAAGTTCTTTCTTCCCCATGGCCTTTTTCCATATGGGGAATCAACATGATCGGCATGATTGAGCCCAAGGCTTCGAACGGACATCGGTTCATTCTGGTCGCCATTGACTACTACACCAAGTGGGTCGAAGCAGCATCATATGCCAACGTAACCCGACAAGTGGTGGTCCGATTTATCAAAAACAATCTCATATGTCGTTATGGTGTTCCGAGCTAGATCATTACTGATAATGGATCTAACTTGAACAACAAGATGATGAAGGAGTTATGCGCTGAGTTCAAGATCGAACACCATAACTCATCTCCCTACCGACCCAAGATGAACGGAGCGGTAGAAGCGGCTAACAAGAACATCAAGAAGATTGTTCAGAAGATGGTTGTAACCTACAAAGACTGGTACGAAATGCTACCCTTTGCTCTTCACGCTTATCGCACATCTATCCGCACTTCAACAAGAGCAACCCCTTTCTCTCTAGTATATGGCATGGAAGCAATGCTCCCCATAGAAGTAGAGATCCCATCAATTCGGGTATTGATGGAAGCTAAGCTAACAGAGGCTGAATGGTGCCAAAGTCGACATGACGAACTGAATCTGATCGAAGAAAAGAGAATGACGGCTTTGTGTCAGGGTCAGTTGTATCAACAAAGGATGAAGAAGGCGTTTGACAAAAAGGTCCGACCTCGCGTCTTCAGAAAAGGAGACCTTGTGCTAAAAAAGATACTATCTTTTCTCACTGATTCTCGGGGCAAATGGACTCCGAATTATGACGGCCCCTATGTGGTCAAGAAAGTTTACTCAGGCGGTGCCTTGAGACTTGTAACTATGAACGGAGAGGAATTTGCCTACCCCACAAATGTTGACGTAGTCAAGAAATACTTCGCCTAAATAAAAAAAATAAAAAAAAAGAAAAAAAACGTCTCGGTGGATTGATAACCTGAAAGGGCTGTCCAGGCAAAAATTAGAGACATGATCAAAAATCATCCCGGTGGATTGGAAACCTCAAAGTACAATCCAGGCAAAAATTAGGGATAATGGCAAGTAACTATGTTCGACAAAGGGGCAAGTCCCTCGGCAGCAGTTACATCATCCGTCAGGAAAACTCCGATCAAGATCATCTTCGACAGAAGCTCAGGATGCCCAGAATTCAAAGTTGGTAGAAGGATAGTGGTCGTTATGTTTTGATGTAGCCCTTTTCCCTGTAAATTACCATTTTCTAACTTTGTATATACTCTTTGGAATCACGCATTTGGCTGATTTCCATCCTATCAATAAAATTTGAGCCCTCGTGCTTTTGTTTGCAATTCTTATTTGTTTTAGCTTTACAAAATGACATTTTAACATGATCAACGATTCTTGAAATAAAACAAAAATGAATTTACTTGTAAAATTTTTCCGCTTAAAGTAAAGGTGGAAATTTCTTTTGACGATTGAACATCGAAAGAACATCGATCGCTTCTCCAGAAGTAAGCGAGCTTCAAAGTACAGAATCAAAGTACTCCTTCTAAAACCAGGGCACCTGAATGAAGGATCAACTGTGTCAGAGACCATGGTTCATCTGACACCCCCGGCAGAGTTCTTACCTCCTAAGCTCGACCAACGATTATTCCCCGCAGGGACTACTTCTCCCAAGCAAGGCATAATTGCTACTTTTGGGGCCAGCGGTACTTCTTCGCCCCGCGATGGCCGAGTATCCAGTCATGTCCATCTATTAGTCTATATGGCGCGTCAGTTTTGTCAGCATATACATACATGCATCATGCATTATTGATTTACATTCGTATTCATATTGCATCACTATCTCTCTAGTCGGTCTTGTCCCCTAGTGATAGACAGTCATCTCAATCGAGTTGTCAGTCCTTTCCTCGTCAGGAAATGTTGCGTCTGAACAATCTCTCCTCCAGTTTATTTCTAGATTAGAATTGGCCCTTGACCACTTTGATAACTTGAACTCTGAAGAACAAGAAAACGTTCGACAAACATCACTCTTTGCCAGTAAAGATGATATCTCCGCTTTCCTAGATTAAGGAAAATCTCCAGAGAAAGCCTCTTAATCAGCGATTCGACAATACATCAGTTGTTCTCTGAAAAAACCGCTGATGAAAAGGTCATCAGCACCTCAAAATTAGATCACATCATATGGCATTTCTCCGAGAAGATCCCGAGAAAAGTATGATGTAAAACCCAAGCGAAAGCAGTCTCTCAAGAGACCTGCTTTCCCCTGTAGAGCCGACAAATGGCATCTCCAACAGAGAAGTTTGTACACCTCTACAACTCAGACGATTGGGTTCCCCCAGCAAGTCTGACATCAAAATTTTTACCATCAAATGGCATCTCTCCAGGAAAATACGGCGAGAAGTTTGAGGAGAACCGCTATGCATAGCGTCCCTTGTCAAGAAAGTTTATTGACAAAAGAAACTAAGACCAGTTCCTTGGTAGGAAACCAGGATCGAGGGGAAGTTTATATCAGAAACTAAGACCAGTTCCTTGGTAGGAAACCATGATCGAGGGGAAGTTTATATCAGAAACTAAGACCAGTTCCTTGGCTGAAGACCAGGATCGAGGGGAAACTTATACCTTTTCTAAGTATCATTGCTTAGCAAAAGAAGATGGATGCGCAAAATGCCATTCATAACCACCATCAAAATTTTGGGTATTCCGATATTTAATCCTCTTGCACCCCGAATTCCCGAATACCTTCGCCATTCACACCTTTGGGTCCAAGAAGATTAAATAGGGGCATCTGTCATACCCCAAATTTTGACCACTAAGATTTCCCATCATTGTGCAAATCATCATCACAATATGGATGAACCATCATGCCTCATTAGTCTCCCCAAAGATGGGTGAGCATTCACTACTATCAAAATTAGGGTTTCAAGCCCTCTCAGAGTTCTTAGACAAAGGATCAATCAAGGAATGACATGATCTTCAACTTGTCTAGCCTCTCAAACATCCACAATGGATCAAGATGACTCCCACTTCAATAATCAAGCACAAGGTTGCTGCATTCTGAGTGGATCAAGCCTCACGATCGACAATGTCACCAAATTAGGGTTTGGTCGACCAGGGCCTCCAGATGGAAGTTCTCCTCTGGGCATGAGCCAATGCTTCAAGGCATAACCTATGATTCTCCAAGGAACATCATAAACCCAATCACCAAGTCAATTTATCCTCAGGGGATGCATACATAGAAAATCAGGAATTAGGGTTTCTTGACCTAATTCACCCCTAAGTTGACTTTTGGGACAAACCATGAGCCAAGACCTCAAGGGAGGATTCGAGGGTCTCTAACACACTACATTGATCCATTTACAACAATGGATTAATCCAAGAAGCTTGAGCAACAAGTTTCAATTTCATCTGAACCGCAATTAGGGTTTCGCGAGAAAAGTCAACTGTACCTTTGACTTTTGACCAGGTCATGCTCCCAAACCCTAGGACATGATTTAATACACCCTATAACACCTATGAAATCAGTACATCAAGTTTGATTTAGGTCAAAGACTCGATTTCATAGAGGATCGCACAGTTTGGATTTCATCTGGTAAAAAGTCAACTATGCACAAAAGTCAACTTTGACTTTTTGAGAATTTTCATAATTATGGTTTTCTAACCCTAAAATAATGTTAATGTGTGATTTGAATCATCATTCATCAAGAAAAATCAAGAAAAGTGGGATAACTTGTAAAAGGGGTAACCATAAAAACTTAGAAAATTTTCTAAGTTATTGAATAAAGTGGCTAGGGTACCAACTTTGGAGGATCATAACTCCTAAATCCCAAAGCTGGATTTGTAGCCCTCATGGCCCTCTACAAAAGCTTCAACTACACCTCATTCCAATTCATTATGGATTTTGAGTTATGGAATGATCAAAATGGCTGAAAACATGAAATGCCACTTTTTCCAACACTTAGTGAAATTTTCACTAAGTTAAAATCTGCCTTCACTTTTTTCCAAATGTAGGGGCATTTTTCACTTGGATCCAAAAAGTATCAAAACTAATTATGATCAAACAATTATTGTATCATATGAGGGCTTTCCAAAATGTCCAAGAACTCCATCAAATTCCACTTGAGCCATGAGATATGACCATGGCAACATGCCTTGCTGAAAATTGCCAAGGCAAGGCAGATTTTGGAGTTTTGCTCGATTTGCTCAAATTTTGCAAGGGGAAAGCAACTCTATCCATCTGAACACCTCAAAGGGGGACCAAGGAGGAACCAACTCTGATCCCAAGCCTCCCAAGTCTTTGGAACCAAAAATAGCATGCCAAACCTAGAAATCCCTAAAAGAGGGACAAGACTCCAATTTTGGATTGGAGCATTTAATGGATGCAACAAGGTGGCATGGACTGACACATTTGCAATTGAGTTCAGTCAAGAATGATCCAACAACTAGGGAACCACAACTCTGTGCTCTAACCTCTAGTCAATGGCTAGGGGAGACTTGGATTCTCATTTGCAAACATTGGCCAAACCTCTGCTGCAGTTGCCATTCACTATTGCTTACAAAACATACTTGTTCTACTATAAACAGAGCTCATTTATGCTCAGTTTGAGTACACCAAAGCCATCAAACAGATGCTTTCCTCAAAATCACCTTCTCACTTCTAATTTTGCCTTCTAAGGCAAGTCACCATCGGGTTTTGAGTTTGAGAACAATTCCAACCAAACCAATCACACACACACCTCATAAACATCATATAGAAGTGATCTAAACACTCACATAACATCTGGAACACCAAAATCACAAAATCACCAGCCAATTGCTCAAGCCTTTGACAGATTTGCAGTTGGGGTACCATCTCAAGTTCTAGATCATTTCAATCCATTCCAAGCATCCAGACACACTCCATAGCACCTAGGGAAGCTGTCCATAACCTTGGAACCAAGCTGTAACACCTCTAACAAAGAACTCAATCCCCAGCTGCAAGTGGTAAGCATGAGCTCTTCTAACTCTATGATCCATGCATTTTTTGCTGCACAATAATTTGGCCATATGTTCATAATCATGCATAGAGTGTTTACCCTCAATCAATTGCTTTGTATGAATCGTGTATGGAATTTCTGAACCGTCATGTTGAATTTAGGGTTCTTGAGGTTTCTCTTTGATTTCTTATTCCATGTTTAAAATAAATGAAATTAAAGACCATAGACATGATCGTGAGGTTGAAACGAGTAGATTGATATGTAGATTGCATGATATAATCAAGTATTCAGTGAGATTGGATAGAAAACACAAATCTGCAGAAACATAGGGTGGCGCGTGTTCTTGCCTTTGTTCTTGGCGCCTTTTTTGAAAATTCAAATATTTGAATTTTGTGATTTTATTTAATTGATTCAAAAATTAATTTCTCTCTGAGTTTTAATGATTTTGAGTTGATTCTTTTTTTTAATAATTCACAAAAATGTTAAAATATTTTATTTTACCAAAAAATCCCAAAAATATTATTTATTTCATATAATTGATATTTTTGCAAAGAATTAATATTTTAATTGTTTTTTACATTTAAAATATTTTTTCCTTCTTGATTTTGCAAATTTTTATGACTTCTAATCATTTTGTAGGTCAAAACTTGATTTTTAAAACATTAATCCAAGATCACAATTTGTTTTCCACATGTTTAACAATTTTGATCATTTTAATTGAATTTTTATTCAATTAAAATACATTTTGGAAATAAATTAGGGTTTTTATTAATTCAACCCTCATCAAACCTTTTAAAAAACTTTTGGGCCTCTAATAGAGTGTAAGACCCAATCCTTTGTAAATACAAACCCGTTTTGGGCCTCAAATGTTGTATAAGTCCTGCTGTATTTCAAAAGTTCGGCCCGATCATCGCCTGTTTAAAACAAACCATCTGGGCCTCTCCTCGAGCAATAAGACCCATTCAAAATCATTTTTGGGCCTCTAATAGAGTGTAAGACCCTACCCCTTTTAACCAAAACCTTTTGGGCCTCAGATATTGTATAAGTCCCTCTGCGTTAAAAGAAAACCCCGACGCGATCGTCAGTTCAAAAGTCAAATCGTTTGGGCCCACCCTCGTGTTATAAGCCCCAGTCATTTTCTTTAAACCTTTATGGGCCTCTTGAGAGAGTGTAAGACCCATACCTTTGTACAGAGAACCTTTTTTGGCCTCAGTCACTTGTATAAGTCCCTGTACAAAACGACAGTGCGATCACTGATAAAACCCTGGGCCTCTCCTTGAGTTGTAAGCCCCAACAATCTTTTCAAAGCACTTTCTCCTTTGATTTTCAATATAATATTGTTATCAAAGCTTTCTTTGTTGAACAAACTAACAAAACAGCATGGAAGCTCTACAACCGAGTAAGTGTTTACCCGCTTTCATTAACTGCTTTCATATGTATATAACTGTATTGTGGGGATGTTTCAATGTAAGTCTTCTTTCACAAACTCATATAAAATGTGTAATAATAGTATAGATATTTAGAGTTTCCCCGACAACTACGTCTAGAACTAGGCAAAACCTCATCTCATTACCTCCGACGTTCACCCGGATATACCTGAACCCTGAGAATTTTCTTTTACAACAATTTTAGATAACTAGATCTAAGAAATATCCCCCTTGAACAGTTCATATATAGAAGGCCTATGTTCCAAGTGAAACGCCTTCTGGAACTGTTCATCAGCCTCCTCTTGGGCTTAGTGCAAGGACCCACAGGCTTCCTAAAAGCATACCCGCCTCCTCTTGGGCATTGTACAAGGAACCATCGGCTTCTTAGAAGTTTTCACAGCCTCCTCTTAGGCTTCATATAATGATTCTTCCTCCGGGAAGATAGCCTCCTCTTGGGCTTAGTACAAATTATCCCTCGGCTTCTTAAAAGTTTTCTCGCCTCCTCTTGGGCTTCGTACAAATTGTCCCGACGACCTCCTAGAGGTATAGGAACTGAAATTAGTCATCTTAATAGAATAGTCTTTCAAAGAGTCTAGATCTTACTACTACTGTTTCTTAAGCACAGTACAAAAGATAAGATCCGTAGACTTGGGCAGTCTCAATACCCTTCGGATTCCCCGTTTCCTTAAAAATCAGGAAATAATCCCAGTCCTCAGATCAAATCCATAAGTACAACATTACCCATATAAGAACTGATTTTCTCTTTTAACCAACATACTGGACCTGTCAATCAACTGAAACAGTAATCCTAGCCTCCTCTTGGGCTTTGTACAATGATTCTCCCCAGCGGAGCTAACCTATTCACACTCTCTTGTTGAGTATAAAAGACTCTCTTGTTGAGTTAACCACCTTTAGCCTCCATCTCGGGCTTCGTACGAGATACAAAATCACTCTCTTGTTGAGTATAAAAGACTCTCTTGTTGAGTAAAACCTTTAGCCTCCATCTCGGGCTTCGTACGAGATACAAAAACACTCTCTTGTTGAGTATAAAAGACTCTCTTGTTGAGTCAAACCCTTTTAGCCTCCGTCTTGGGCTTTGTACAAGACACATACAAAACACTCTCTTGTTGAGTATAAAAAGACTCTCTTGTTGAGTCGATCACCTTTAGCCTCCATCTCGGGCTTCGTACGAGATACAAATCACTCTCTTATTAAGTATAAAAGACTCTCTTGTTGAGTCAAACCTTTAGCCACCGTTTTGGGCTTCGTACAAGACACATACAAAAGCACTCTCTTGTTGAGTCAACCCGTCCAGCCTCTCTCTCGGGCTTCGTACGAGACACAAAAGCATCCTCTTATTGGGTCATTAGCCTCCTCTTAGGCTTTGTATAAGAAAACCTCGGTTGAGTGAATCAACCTTTTAGCATCAAAGTTGTGCCTCGTTCACAGTATA
Source organism: Lathyrus tuberosus (assembly GCA_022829125.1). Taxonomy (NCBI): domain Eukaryota; kingdom Viridiplantae; phylum Streptophyta; class Magnoliopsida; order Fabales; family Fabaceae; genus Lathyrus; species Lathyrus tuberosus. The sequence continues at coordinate 12,380,289 of JALAZF010000024.1, read as the reverse complement.
CAAACATCAACAACTCTTTTCCCCTCCATCTAATTGCTGTAAGCGGCAAGCCTCTGGATTATTTACATCCACTGTCCCTCTTTTAGCATGAGAAATTCCTAAGGAAAGATGGGATTGCTCTAAACTGAGTTAAAGTCTTCTCCTTCAGGTCGAAAATCCCCTATAAAGGAAATTATGGCATTACTGGATTCACATATCCCGGTTAAAGTAATCCTCCTTTATAATCAGTCACCCAACAATTGTGAGAAAAAGACCCCATTAGAGATGACAAATTCTCTCTAAAGTCAACACCCTTTTAGCTTCACATCTTGGGCTTCGAACAAGATACAAATAGACCCTTCAGCTTCACATCTTGGGCTTTGAACAAGATACAAACCACCTTTAGCTTCATATCTTGGGCTTTGAACAAGACACCAAAACACCGTTCCCTCCCATAGAATAGGAGGAACTACGATCGCTCTGATTTCCCTGTTTCGATAAACGGGAATATGTAGGCATAAGATTGAAAGAAAAATCTTAGCGAGCACACCACATCAAAAACCTCTGGCCACAAATCCTCACATATCCATCAAAACATCCGAGTCCCTATCCCCCACCAAAAGTCTACACTCGATCAAAATAAACCTAAGAGAGGCCCCCCACATTGATCTCATCTGTAAACTAACAGTCATCTATTTAAACTCAGTATGCAAGCAGGGTTAATTGGAGACATCTATTTCCCTTCCTTGATCAGCTCCAATAGGATAAAAAATGAATCGACCTGTAGTATCCTCCCAGAGCGACAATGCTTAAGAACCACGTCCAAAATCGCTCGCTACACATCTGTTTGATGGCTTTGGTGTACTCAAACTGATCACAAATGAGTTCTATTTATAGTATAGCAAGTTTGTTTTGCAAGGAATAGTGAATGGCAACTGTGCATAGGTTTGGCCAATGTTGATCAATGAGAATCCAAGCCTCCTCTAGCCATTGACTAGAGGTTAGGGCACAGGCTACTAGTTCCCTTGGTCTTGGATAGGTCTTGAGTGAATTCAGTTGGAAATGGCTCGGTCCATGCCACCTTGGTGCCTCCTTTGAATGCTCCAAAACAAAATTGGAGTCTTGTCCCGTCTTTAGGGATTTCTAGGTTTGGCATGCTATTTTTAGTTCCAAGGACTTGGGAGGCTTGTGATCAGAGTTGGTTCCTCCTTGGTCTCCCCTTGAGGTGTTCAGATGGATAAGTGTGTTTGTCATTTTCACAAATTTGGCAAATCGAGTAAAATGCATAAATCTGCCTTGCTTTGACAGTTTTCAGCAAGGCATGTTGCCATTGTCATATCTCATGGCTCAAGTGGAATTTGATGGGGTTCTTGGCCATTTTGGAAAATGCTCATATGATACAACAACTGTTTAATCATAGTTGGTTTTGATACTTTTTGGATCCAAGTGAAAAATCCCCCTACATTTGGAAAAAGTGAAGGCAGATTCTGACTTAGTGAAAATTTCACTAAATGTTGGAAAAAAGTGACATTTTCACTTTTTGTGATTTTGATCATTCCATAAATTAAAATCTATGAGGAATTGGAATGAGTTATGTTTGAAGCTTTTGTAGAGTGCCATGAGAGCTACAAATCCAGCTTTGGATGGGGAAAAATGGCCTTATGGTTTAGGAGTTATGATCCTCCAAAGTTGGTACCCTAGCCACTTTGTTCCATAACTTAGAAAAATTTCTAAGTTTTTATGGTTACCCCTTTTTCAAGTTATCCCACTTTTCTTGATTTTTATTGATGAATGATGATTCCAATCACAAAATAACATCATTTTAGGGTCAAAGAGCCATAATTGTGAAAAATCTCAAAAAGTCAAAGTTGACTTTTGTGCACAGTTAACTTTTTGTCAAATGAATTCCAAACTGTGCGATCCTCTATGAAATCAAGTCCTTGACCTAAATCAAACTTGGTGGATTGATTTCATAGATGTTATAGGGTGTATTGAATCATGTCCTAGGGTTTGGGAGCATGTCCTGGTCAAAAGTCAAAGCTACAGTTGACTTTTTCATCAAAACCCTAATTGTGGTTCCGATGAATTTGAAATTTGTTGCTCAAGCTTCTTGGATCAATCCATTGTTGTAAATGGATCAATGTGGTTTATTAGAGACCCTCAAATCCTCTCTTGAGGTCTTGGTTCATGATTTGTCCCAAAAGTCAACTTAGGGGTGAATTAGGTCAAGAAACCTTAATTCCTGATTTTTGGTGAATGCATCCCCTGAGGCTAAATTGACTTGATGATTGGGTCTATGAGGTTCCATGAGGTATATTAGGTTATGCTTTGAAGCATTGGCTCATGCCCAGAGGAAAACCTAATTGTGGTTCCGATGAATTTGAAATTTGTTGCTCAAGCTTCTTGGATCAATCCATTGTTGTAAATGGATCAATGTGGTTTATTAGAGACCCTCAAATCCTCTCTTGAGGTCTTGGTTCATGATTTGTCCCAAAAGTCAACTTAGGGGTGAATTAGGTCAAGAAACCCTAATTCCTGATTTTTGGTGAATGCATCCCCTGAGGCTAAATTGACTTGATGATTGGGTCTATGAGGTTCCATGAGGTATATTAGGTTATGCTTTGAAGCATTGGCTCATGCCCAGAGGAAAATTTCCATCTGGAGGCCTTGGTCGACCAAACCCTAATTTGGTGACACTAGCGATCTTAAGGCTTAATCCACCAGGAATGCTGCAACATTGTGCTTGATTCTTGCTGCGGGAGTCCTCTTGATCCATTGTGGATGTTTGAGAGGTTAGACAAGTTGAATATTATGTCAATTCTTGATTAATCCTTTGTCTAAGGCTCGGAGAGGGCTTGAAACCCTAATCCTTGATTATGGTGAATGCTCAAACATCTCTGAGGAGATTGATGAGGCGTGTAAGTACATCCATATTGTGATGATGACTTTCACAATGATGGGAAATCATAGTGGTCAAAATTTGGGGTATGACATGTTGGTTTACAGATGCTATCAAAAAGGGGGAGGGGGGGTCTGTCTTAGGTTATTTTGCTTAAAAATACAGTGTCTGGACTATTTGCGAGGCTTTTGGTAAGGTGTTTAGATCTGATGCTTTTGGTTGATTGACGGAGATACTGGACTTTGAATTTTTGATTAGTATGCTCGCTAAGATTTTACAATCTTATGCCTACGTATTCCCGTTTAACGAAACAGGGAAATCAGAGCGATCGTAGTTCCCTCCTATTTTACGGGAGGAAAAAGAAGATGTTTTGGTGTCTTGTTCAAAGCCCAAGACAGAGGCTAAAAGGAGTATTTGTATCTTGTTCAAAGCCCAAGATATGAAGCTAAAGGGTTTTTTGTGTCTTGTTCAAAGCCCAAGATTGAAGCTAAAAGGTTTGATTGAGAGAGAATTTGTCATCTCTAAAGAGGAACTGTTGATGTTTGTTTGTTTTGATCAAAGCACAAGTTTGATGCTAGAAGGTTGATTGACTCAACCGGGGAGTTCTCTATACAAAGCCTAAAAGGAGGCTATTGATCCAACAAGAGGGTGTTTTTTATTTGTCTCGTACGAAGCCCGAGATAGAGGCTAAAGGGGTTGACTCAACAAGAAAGTACTAACAAGTGACTGACTCAACAAGAGAGTGGTTTTATATGTGTCTTGAACGAAGGCCAAGACGGAGGCTAAAAGGTTTGACTCAACAAGAGAGTACTAACAAGTGACTGACTCAACAAGAGAGTGCTTTTATATGTGTCTTGTACGAAGCCCAAGACGGAGGCTAAAAAAGGTTTCACTCAACAAGAGAGTACTTTTATCTATCTTATACGAAGCCCAAGACGGAGGCTAAAAAGGTTGACTCAACAAGAGAGTCTTTTATACTCAACAAGAGAGTGATTTGTTGTCTCGTACGAAGCCCGAGATAGAGTGAGCATCCACTACAATCAAATTTAGGGTTTCAGGCCCTCTCTGAGTGCTTAGGCAAAGGATCAATCAAGGAATGACATGATCTTCAACTTGTCTAGCCTCTCAAACATCCCCAATGGATCAAGAGGACTCCCACATCAAGGATTAAGCACAAGGCTGCAACCTTTTAAGTGGATCAAGCCTCAAAATCGCCAGTGTCACCAAATTAGGGTTTGGTCGACCAGGGCCTCTAGAGGGGAATTTTCCTCTGGGAATGAGCCAATGCTTCAAAGAATATCCTAAAAATACTCCATGGAACATCATGAACCCAATCATCAAGTTAATTTAACCTCAGGGGATGCATTCACCAAAAATCAGGAATTAGGGTTTCTTGACCTAATTCACCCCTAAGTTGACTTTTGGGACAAAACATGAGCCAAGACCTCAAAGAAGGATTTGAGAGTATCTAATAAACAACATTGGTCCATTTGTAACAATGGATTGAGCCAAGAAGCTTGAGCAACAAGTTTCAGTTTCATCTGTACCACAATTAGGGTTTCGCGGGAAAAGTTAACTATGCCTTTGACTTTTGACCAGGACATGCTCCCAAACCCTAGGAAATGATTCAATAAACCCTATTAAACCTATGAAATCAATCCATCAAGTTTGATTTAGGTGAAGGACTTGATTTCATAGAGGATCGCACAATTTGGGATTCATCTGACAAAAAGTCAACTGTGCACAAAAGTCAAACTTTGACTTTTTGAGATTTTTCACAATTACGGTTCCTTAACCCTAAAATGATGTTAATGTGTGATTGGAATCATAATTCATCAAGAAAAATCAAGAAAAGTGGGATAACTTGTAAAAGGGGTAACCATAAAAACTTAGAAAATTTTCTAAGTTATGGAACAAAGTGGTTAGGGTACCAACTTTGGAGGATCATAACTCCTAAACCACAAGGCCATTTTTCCCCATCCAAAGCTGGATTTGTAACTCTCATGGCCCTCTACAAAAGCTTCAACTACACCTTATTCCAATTCATCATGGATTTTGAGTTATGGAATGATCAAAATCACAAAAAGTGAAAATGTCACTTTTTTCCAACACTTAGTGAAATTTTCACTAAGTCAGAATCTGCCTTAATTTTTTCCAAATGTAGGGGCATTTTTCACTTGGATCCAAAAAGTATCAAAACCAATTATAATCAAACAGTTGTTGTATCATATGAGGGCTTTCCAAAAATGGCCAAGAACTCCATTAAATTCCACTTGAGCCATGAGATATGACAATGCCAACATGCCTTGCTGCAAACTGTCATGGCAAGGCAGATTTTGGAGTTTTACTCGATTTGCTCCAATTTTTCAAAGGGCAAGCAACTCTATCCATCTGAACACCTCAAGGGGGACCAAGGAGGAACCAACTCTGATCCCAAGCCTCCCAAGTCTTTGGAACAAAAAATAGCATGCCAAACCTAGAAATGCCTAAAAGAGGGACAAGACTCCAATTTTGGATTGGAGCATTCAATGCATACACCAAGGTGGCATGGACTGAGCCATTTCTAACTGAATTCAGTCAAGACTTATCCAAGACCAAGGGGACCAGCAGCCTGTGCCCTAACCTCTAGTCAATGGCTAGAGGAGACTTGGATTCTCATTGCTCAACATTGTCCAAACCTATGCAGCAGTTGCCATTCATTATTCCTTGCAAAACAAACTTGCTCTACTATAAATAGAGCTTATTTGTGATCAGTTTGAGTACACCAAAGCCATCAAATAGATACTTTCCTCAAAATTTCTTCTTTCACTCCAAAATTGCCTTCCAAAGCAAGTCACTATCAGGTTTTAAGTTTGAGAGCTATTCCAACCAAATCAATCACACACACACACACCTCATAAACATCATATAGAAGTGATCCAAACACTTAAACAACATCTGGAACACTGATTTCTCAAAATCACCAGCCAGCTGCTCAAGGTTTTAACCAAGTTGCAGTTGGGATACCATCTTCAGTTCCAGATCATTTGAAACCATTCCAAGCACTCAGACACACTCCTTAGCACCTAGGGAAGCTGTCCATAACCTTGGAACCAAGCTATAACACCTCTAACACAAAACACGATCACCAGTTGCAAGAGGTAAGTATGAGCTCTTCTAACTCTATGATTCCAGCATTTTTTGCTGCATAATAATTTGGCCATATATTCATAATCATGCATGGAGTGTTTTCCCTCAATCAATTGCATTGTTTGAATCGTGTATGGAATTTCTGAACTTTCATGTAAATTTTAGGGTTCTTGAGGTTTCTCTTTGATTTCTTATTCCCTGTTTAAAATAAATGAAATTAAAGACCATAGACATGATCGTGAGGTTAAAACGAGTAGATTGATATGTAGATTGCATGATATCATCAAGTATTCAGTGAGATTGGATAGAAAACGCAAATCTGCAGAAACAGAGGAAGGGCACGTGTTCTTGCCATGTTCTTGGCGCCCTTTTTCAAATATTTGAATATTTGAATTTTGTGATTTTATTTAATTGATTCAAAAATTAATTTCTCTCTGAGTTTTAATGATTTTGAGTTGATTCTTTTTTTAATAATTCAAAAAAATGTTAAAATATTTTATTTTCCCAAAAAAATCCCAAAAATATTATTTATTTCATATACTTGATATTTTTGAAAAGAATTAATATTTTAATTGTTTTTTACATTTAAAATATTTTCTCCTTCTTGATTTTTCAAATTTTAGCGATTTTCAATCATTTTGTGGATCGAAACCTAACTTTTGAAACATTAATCCAAGATCACAATTTGTTTTCCACATGTTTAACAATTTTGGTCATTTTAATTTATTTTTTTATTCAATTAAAATACATTTTGAAAACAAATTAGGGTTTTTGATTAATTCAACCCTCATCAAACTTTTTCAAACACTTTGAGCCTCTAATAGAGTGTAAGACTGAACCCCTCTTTGAAACCAAAGCCTTTTTGGGCCTCAGTCATTGTATAAGACCCACTGTGTTTTCAAAAATCTCGGCGCGATCGCCATTTCAAAGCAAAAATTATCTGGGCCTACCCTCGTGTTATAAGCCACATTTCTTTTCTTTAAATTACTTTGGGCCTCTAATAGAGTGTAAGACCCAATCCCCTTTTAACCAAAACAATTTTGGGCCTCAGATATTGTATAAGTCCCTCTGCGTTAAAAGAAAATCTCGGCACGATCGCCAGTTGAAAAATCAAACCCTTGGGCCTACCCTCCTGTTATAAGCCCCACTCTTTAAAAATCATTGGGCCTCTAGTAGAGTGTAAGACCCAACCCTTTTTGTAAACCAAAGTAATTTGGGCCTCAGTGTATTGTATAAGTCCCGATACCATCAAAAAGTTCGGCGTGATTGTCGCCTTTAAAAAAAAAACCTTGGGCCTCTCTTTGAATTGTAAGCCCCACCACTTGTATAAAAATAAACCTTTGGGCCTCTTGAGAGAGTGTAAAACCCATCCCTTTGTACAAAAAACCTTTTTGGGCCTCAGTCACTTGTATAAGTCCCTGTACAAAACAACAGTGCAATCACTGATAAAACCTTGGGCCTCTCCTTGAGCTGTAAGCCCCAAAAATCTTTTCAAAGCACTTTCTCCTTTGATTTTGAATATAATATTGTTATCAAAGCTTTCTTTGTTGAACAAACTAACAAAACAACATGGAAGCTCTACAACCGAATAAGTGTTTACCCGCTTTCTTTATCCGCTTTCATATATATAACTGTATTGTGGGGCGTCTCATTGTAAGTCTTCTTTCACAAACTCTTATATACTTGTCAAATATTCACTGTGTAATACTAGTATAGCTATTTAGAGTTTTCCCCAGCAACTACGTCTAGCACTAGGTAAAGCCCTGTTGGTCACTCTTAAATACAAACAAAACTAGATCCCCATAGGATTACCAGACACAATCTTCCCTCCTCTTGGGGTTAAAGAATATGGAGACGTGAAAGGCAGCATTCTCAGTGAACCCTTTCTCAGACTTTCACTCTTAGAAATCATCAAAGAAACTCTACTCCCCAGAGATGATCTTTTCTCCGTGAATGGCATCTCTTGAGTTTCTTCCAAATTCTCAAACTTTCCTGGCTTGATCTATTCTCGGTGAATGGTATTTCTTGAACTTCTCGGGGTTTGGGGACCCACATGCTTCTTAAAAGCAGCCCGCCTCCTCTTGGGCATTGTACAAGGACCCTTCGGCTTCTTAAAAGCTCTCATGCCTTCTCTTGGGCTTAGTACAAGGACCCAGAGACCTCTACAGGTATAGGAACAGAACCTAGTCATCAATTTGCTAGAGCTATCTTTCTGAGTCAAGTGTCAGACTGGTTAATGGGTTAACCTTCATCCTTTAACGTACCAACCTTCTCTTGGGCATCGTACAAAGATCATTCACTATCCGAGAATGAACTTCTCAAAACACCCGTAGACTTGGACAATCTCAATACCCTTTGGATTTCCCATTTCCTTAAAGAACAGGAAATAACCCTGATCCTCTGATCAATCCAAAAGCACAACAAATACTTTTAATCAGTCCCTTTATAAGAACTGATTTTCTCTTTATCCAATATACTGGACCTGTCACTAAACAGAAACAGTTACAATAGCCTCCTCTTGGGCTTTGTAGAAAGATTCTCCCAAGCGGAGTTAACCTTTTCAGACTCTCTTGTTGAGTATAAAAGACTCTCTTGTTGGGTCAACCCTGTTTAGCCTCCATCTCGGGCTTCGTACGAGATACCAAATTACTCTCTTGTTGAGTATAAAAGACTCTCTTGTTGAGTCAAAACCCTTTAGCCTCCATCTCGGGCTTCGTACGAGATATAAAAACACTCTCTTGTTGAGTATAAACGACTCTCTTGTTCAGTCACCCCCTTTTAGCCTCCATCTCAGGCTTCGTAGGAGATACAAAAACACTCTCTTGTTGAGTATAAAAGACTCTCTTGTTGAGGCAAACATTTTCAGCCTCCATCTCGGGCTTCGTATGAGGTACAAAAACTCTCTTGTTGAGTCAAGCGCCTTTCGCCTCTGTCTTGGGATTCGTACAAGACACATACAAAAGCACTCTCTTGTTGAGTCAACCCTTTTAGCCTCTCTCTCGGGCTTCGTACGAGACACATAAAAACACCCTCTTGTTGGGTCAATAGCCTCCTCTTAGGCTTTGTATAAGGAAACCCTAGTTGAGTCAATCAACCTTTTAGCATCAAAATCTGTGCCTCATTCGTAGTATACAAACATAAAAAACTCCTTTTCCCCCATCTAATTGCTGTAAGCGGCAAGCCTCTGGATTATTTACATCCACGCCACTGTCCCTCTTTTAGCATGAGAAATTCCTAAGGAAAGATGGCATTGCTCTAAACTGAGTTAAAGTCTTCTCCTTCAGGTTAACAATCCCCTATAAAGGAAATTATGGCATTGCTGGATTCACATATCCCAGTTAAAGTAATTCTCATTTATAATCAGTCACCCAACAGTTGTGACAAACTGACCAAATACCCCTCTTTATAGATGACAAATTCTCTCTAAAGTCAAACCCCTTTAGCTTCACATCTTGGGCTTCGAACAAGATACAAATAGACCCTTCAGCTTCACATCTTGGGCTTTAAACAAGATACAAACCACCTTTAGCTTCACATCTTGGGCTTTGAACAAGACACCAAAACAACCTTTTTCCTCCCATAGAATATGAGGAACTACGATCGCTCTGATTTCCCGGTTTCATCAAACGGGAATATGTAGGCATAAGATTGAAAAATCTTAGCGAGCACACTAATCAAAAACCCAAAATCTAGTATCTCCACCAAATCAACCCAGAAGCATCAAATCTAAACACAGTATCAAAAACCTCACCAATAGTCTAAACACCGTGTTCTCAAGCGAAATAACCAAAGATTGGGCCCCACTTCCACATAGCATCTGTAACCTAACAGACCGCTGTTCAAACTCAGTATGCAAGCAGGGTTAATTGGAGACATCTATTTTCCTTCCTTCATCATCTTCACCAGGATAAAAAATGAATCGACCTGTAGTACCCCAGAGCGACAGTGCTTAAGCCATTTTGTAGTGCGGAATCTATCGGAAATAGTTGTCACGCGATACTACCCTCATCTGAGATCACTCCAGGATACATCAGCTCGCTGGCGATCCGCTTGCTGTTGTTATCCCAGAGGGGTCAATGATTTTGCGGACAGGTACAAAAAATACCAGTATAAACCTTTGGAGGGGGGGGGGGGTAGAGCCTTGACTTCATGACACCGATCCTTTGACCCTATTTTTTTCTATGTTTTTGTATGCTGCATTCATACATTCATTTAAAAACATTAAGACAAAGAAAATCTTCTCTTCTAGTCTCTCTTTTTCAAATTAAACTAAGACAATGATTACAAATATCAGAGAAAGGAGATTGCACTAATGGATTTCGGTAGAAGGAAAACTCATAAGTATACCTTCAAGGTTCCAAAGTTAGAGGATTTGAGGGGTTTGGCGAGAATGATCACCAACCATGAGGATTTCAGAGCTAAGTATAGAGGATTACTGTCTCTATTAAGGGTCCATGTAATCGAAGGAATCCTGTCCACGCTAATCCAGTTCTACGATCCGGTCTATCATTGTTTCACATTCCCGGATTATCAGCTTGCACCAATGCTGAAGGAGTACTCTCACCTGACTGATTTACATATTACTGATCAAGCTCCCTTTTTTGGACTGGAAGAAATTCCAAAGGATCAAACCATTGCCAGAGCAATTTATTTAGACGAGTGAGAAGTCAGGACTCACATAACCACTAAGGGTGGCATCCGGGGTTTGCCAACCCAGTTCTTGACAAAGAAAGCCCTGTACTTTGCTATTATAGGGAACGTGGCCGCTTTTGAGAGCATCTTTGTTTTGCTCACCTACGGGTTATTTTTGTTTCCCAACATCGATAACTTTGTAGATATCAATGCCATTAAGATTTTCCTGATTTGGAAACCCCGTACCGATCTTACTCGCAGATGCGTATCATTCGGTACATTTAAGGAATTTATACAGCGGAGGAATGATCACGTGCTATGTACCCCTGTTATACAAATGGTTCACTTCCCATTTGCCCAAGTCTGCTGCGTTTTTGGGATCAAAAGAATACTTTACGTTGGTCGCAGAGAATCATGTCTCTTACCAACTTTGACATCGATTAGTACAATCGAATCTATGACGGGATCAGGATCATCGACTGTTGTGGAAATTTCCCAAATGTACCCCTTATAGGAACTAAGGGGGGAATCAACAATCATCCAATTCTCGTTCGTCGTCAATTCGGATACCCGATGAGGCACGTCCAACGAAATGCTCATCTGGAAGGTCTTTTCTTCAAGGAAGGAGAAAATGACAGGGCACTAAAGACGGAAATAGCACACGCCTGGAAACACGTTCATAGGAAAGGACGAGAGCCTCTGGGAAAACCAGATTATGCCTCGGTGGAGCCTTATCCCCACTGGGTACAACCTAGAGCTCTTAAGCTGAGGATGCCTTACCCTCGTCAGGAAGTTCTTCCATTAAGGGACTCGGCCCTTTATTTTATGTCTGAGACTGAAAAACTTCAGGTTACTCTCAGCAAAGTTCAACAGGAGAAGAGGTCTTGGAGGAACAAGTAATGTATTCTCAATGTGGAGTGTAAGAAAATACAGAAACTGTTAAGAGAAAAAGATGCCCTGATTGAGATTTTAGAGCAACATGCTGTAGAAAATCAAGATGACCAAAGGAATTTGCTCGCTCCTTTCACTTGGTAAAGGAATGGCAACCCGACAACGGCCCAAGAGCCCCGGTCAAAGAAAAGGAAAGCACCCGAACCAGCAATTGAGCTCTCTTCAAAGGGGACTCAGGATCCATTAGTTTAGATTTCCTTTTTCAGCACTTTGTAATCTACTGTATTTCCATTTCCGCAATCTTTTGAATTCAATAAAACGGGGTTTCCCCACTGTTTGATATTTGCAATCTAATTGTCAAAGTTTACTTTGAATAAACAAAAAATATATATCATTGCATTCATCATTCTCACATAACGCATTCTTCTTACCTACGAATCTCACATTTGCGTCTCGATTCTAGAGTCAAACTGTCTCATTCGTATAATACTCGGGCCAATCGTCAGAAAAATATGGATGATCTCGAGGAAGAGAATAGAGAGTTGAGAGAATAGATCGACACTCTAAAAGAGGACCTGAGAAAGCTTCATAACGATATGCAAGCTCAAGTAGAAGCTCAGATGCAGCAGCAAAGGACTGTGATCTCAGAGATCACATCCATGCCCATAGTGGAGAAGTATGATCCTAGGTACAAGATGCCGAAAGATTGCCCCTGGGGCATGCCACTTAACTATATCCCGGAAGGATATGTTCCACCGATCGCTGAGGATCAGGGAACCGCAGCAGGAGCCGCTGGGCCTGAAGGTTACAAACTTCGGGAAAGCGAAGATACCAGGGGCATGACAGCGACTCCTGAAGATTACAAACTTTGGGAGGCACCGAGAGTCTCGGCCATAATGACTATACCACCACCCGTGGTACACGTTGTCCCGGAAGGACAGATTCCCCAGATACCTTCTGGTGGAAACGAAAGCATGTTCGACAGAATGAATAAGTTCCAGGAACAATTCCTGGAGATGCAGAAAGAACTGCAAGCCCTTTGTGACCAGGATCTATTTGGAAAGGACGCCGCGGACCTTTGTTTGGTCCCCAATGTGAAAGTTCCACACAAGTTCCAAGTGCCCGACTTTGAAAAATACAAGGGTAACTCTTGCCCTCAGAGTCATTTAGTGATGTACGCTCGGCGAATGTCAGCTCAGACAAAGAACCAGGAGCTACTGATTCACTACTTTCAGGATAGTTTAACCGGTGCCGCATTAAAATGGTACATGGGTTTAAACCACGCTACGATCGACACATTCAGAGATCTTGGCGCTGCTTTCGTTCAGCAGTATAAATACAATTTAGACATGGCACCGGACAGAGATCAACTCAGATCAATGTCACAAAAGGACAAAGAAACCTTTAAGGAGTACGCTCAAAGATGGCGTGAAATTGCCGCTCAGATTTCTCCACCTCTGGAGGAAAAAGAGATGACAAAGATCTTCTTAAAGACCTTAAGCTCATTTTACTATGACAGAATGGTCGCCAGTGCGCCCAGTGACTTCACCGAGATGGTAGGCATGGGAGTTCGTCTAGAGGAAGCGGTCCGAGAAGGACGTTTAGTTAAAGACGCTGGATCATCAAGTAGTACAAAATGATACGGTAGTGCTCTCCTTAAGAAAAAAGAGCAAGATATCGGGAATATCTCTCTCGGAAAGCAAAGGCGACGATATCAACCAGTAGCAGCTGTAACTCCTGCCATCAACTCGACGCCTGTTCCTACGTATCAACCTCAGGTTGCGCATAGCCAACCTAATCAACAGCAATTTCAGCAGAGGATACAACAGTCTCTTCTGCAGACTCGTCCTCTACACAACAATAAACGTACAACGCGACCACCGGGGTTTGACCCTAGACCCATGTTGTACGTGGAACTGTTTCCATTATTACTGGTCAAGGGGCATGTCCAAACTAAGTCTCCTCTTACAGTACCGGAAAATCCGCCTTTTTGGTTCAAAGCGGATCAGACTTGTCCTTACCATCAAGGAGGACCAAGGCATAACATAGAGAACTGTCTCAGTTTCAAATCCGATGTGAAAAAGCTTGTTAAGAGCAGGGTCTTATCTTTAAAAGATACGAATCCTAATGTTCTCACAAACCCGCTGCCTCAACACGAGAAAGTCGCAGTCAATTTGATAGAGGGAGAGTCTAACAACACCTATCAAATTCATGATGTACTCTTATTAAGGGCCAATCTGGTCAAGATGCATTGTAGACAGAGCAGATATGGCCATGTGCCACCTCATAATTATCACTAGTGTGATATCTGCTCTAAAAACAATCAGGGATGTTCTGTGGTGCAATCAGCTCTACAGGAACAATTGGATCTCGGATGGATCCAAGAGCATCGAGTTCGTGGAGTCATCATGACCTATACGAATTCCAACGTCATTCAGAACAACGACATCCGTGCAATGAATGTCAACTTGGTGGCGATGCAGTTAAGGCAAAGCCAGTATCATAATCTACCGCAACACGATTATGATTCCTGTCTGACTTGCTCGGTAAACAAATAGGGATGCTCTTTTGTACAACAGGCCCTCCAGCGTTAGATGGATCTTGGATGGATCCAGGACTACGAGGATAGGAATCCCTATCAGATCAATATGATTCAAATATTTGATATTCGTCTGATGAATACCAGCTTGGTGGAGTTACACGCCAGGCAGGTCCAACTTGGTTGTCTCACTTCGGATGATTATCTGAACTGCAAAGTATGTTGTGAGAGTACCCAAGGATACGCTCTCGTTCAAAGAACTTTGCAACACTTGTTAAACCATTGGTGGCTTCCAATCTATATGGAAGAAGACACGCAACAAATCAGTGTGGTTGATGGGAACCCTACTCGGCATCGAAGTCAGGATGTCCAATCTGCGGAAACAGATCTAGTGAGGTTACACTGCATTCAAAGCGGGCATGGCTAGGTGCCACCACACGACTATGAACGTTGTAGAGTCTATTCAGGAAATAACCAAGGATGTTACCTTGTGCGAGCAGCTCTCCGGGGTCAGTTGGATCACAAGGAGATTCACCCATACCTAGCTTCGGTGTCCATTGACTGGATGCCAGACTACTTTGCAGATCAAATCAGAGACGTGGTTGTAATCTCTGACCCTGAAAGGAACAAGGATGTTTGTGCCATCATCCCTCTACTGGAAGAATCAAAGGTTCATATCAAGGAACTGATTGAAGTTAATTACGACAATCAGAAAAATCAGTAGGCTCCTGTAGTTATCTATCTACCGGGACCATTACCGTATGAATCAGCTAAGGCGATCCCTTACAAATACTGTGCAACGATAATTGAGAATGAAAAGGAAGTTCCATTACCCTCCGTCGTGAATATTGCAGACATCAGTCGAGTAACACGGAGCGGTCGAATCTTCAATCGAGGAGTTGGAGAACCTAACAAAGAAAAGGAACCTCAAACGGAAGTTCCCAATCCACCAGTCAGTCAATCTAGTGATACCGACCTTTCGAAAAACAATGATGAGATGCTGAAGCTCATCCAAAGGAGTGAATACAATATTGTTGATCAACTATTACAAACTCCTTCAAAGATCTCAATGCTGTCACTTTTACTCAATTCCGAAGCCCGCAGAGAGGCTCTACATAAAGTTTTACAGCAGGCCTTTGTGGAACAGGATGTGTCAATACGACAGTTCGATAGCATCATCTCTAACATCACTTCCTGCAACAACTTAGGATTCAGTGATGAGGACTTGCCAGAGGGGGGCAAATGCCACAACATGGTGCTCAATATCACAGTTAACTACCAGGACGATGCTTTAGCCAGTGTACTGGTAGACACAAGACCGGCCATCAATGTTATGCCGAAGTCCACTTTAATGCGACTATCATTCAAAGGACCCCCGATGAGGGGCAGTGAGGTCATCGTCAAAGCATTTGACGGGTCTCAGAAAGCAGTTATCAGCAAAGTCGACCTTCCCATAACTATTGGTCCTCACACTTTCCTAATCACTTTCCAGGTCATGGACATCCGGGCAACATACATTTGTTTATTAGGAAGACCTTGGATACACCAGGCTGGGGCAATCACTTCGACGCTGCACCAGAAACTGAAGTTCATCAAGAACGATCAACTCATCACGGTTTGTGGAGAACAAGCCTTGCTCGTGAGCAACTTGTCATTAGCTACTTGTGTAGAACCCGAGGAGGTTGTTGGAACTCAGTTCCAAGCATTGTCGGTGAGCAATGAGAATCAATCAGAGAAAGGAACCTCAATTTCCTCATACAGAGATGCTCTCGAAGTGATCGATAATAACAATGCAAAAGGATGAGGACAACTTGTCATTCCTACTGATAATAAAACAAAGAAGGGTCTTGGTTTTTCTGCAACCTGCACCCAGACAGCTTCTAACGATGAAAGTCTTCATCCCATTCAGGACTTCTTCCACAGTGGAGGTTTCCTTCACCCAGTACCTCAAACAGTCCATACTATCAATGAGGGAGATTCCTCTGATACGAATGAGGAATGGAAGTCCTATCTCAACGAGGACGATTATATGTCTCAGGAAGGGGTTCCTACGCCCTTTTGTTATCCCGCACAGAGTCTGAGATTTATACCGAGGTCAGATGTCGAAATGATATATGGAGATTGTGATCCGGAAGGATGCCGTGCTCCGCCAAACTCATTAGAGGAAGACACCCTGATGAAGGACAACTTTACCCACGACTATTATGGCCCGATGAATGGCCTGCCTATCTGGCAGCCGTACCTAGGAGACTTGGGGCAAGAAAGTCAGCCAAATAATGAAATCAGCTGAGCGTCATTGAATAGAATACCTGCATCCCCACCATGTCATGGGATCAACACTCAGGTCATTCAAAACCTATCCAGCACGACGATGAATTGGCAAAGCTTGCCGGACTAAAATTCATCAACTATGCTTTTCCTTAGGTCATTGTCATCGAGAGAGATGACTCCTCTAGTTCCAAAGAAGTGTGGGACACCTTAGGACAACCAAGTGGAAAATTCAACTTCATGGTCAAGTACACCGCTCCTAAAAGCTCTCGTATCAGGCTCGAAGACATCCAGCCAACTGGATGGGGAGATATGCCTGAGAGCATAAATACTATGCAAAATACAACAGAGGAATCCTCCTACGACAACTCTGCCTGGGAGACAGATTCCAATGATCCTGCTCCACCAGAAATCAGCGTTATTTCTGAAGACAAATCAAGGAAGGTACCATACTTTGTGATTCACCGAGGAGTTCGCCGCCAATGGGTTGCTGTTGATGTTCCGAAGATTGTTCATAAGTCAAAGTAATTGCCGTCTTTAACCTTTCACCCTGCCCAGGTGAAACAGATGTTTTGATAGGGCTCGCTTTCGGTAAATTTTCCTCTTCGCTTTGCCAAAGTTTTGTTTTATAGGGCTGCAGTTTCAAGAATCGACTTGTTCATTAATAAAATAACGTCGTTCTGTAATCTCCGCATTAATTGTTGTTTTCTCTTTTCGCTTTTTCAGAAAATGGTAATCCTAAAAAACAACTCAATAATAAAAACAATCAGTTTTCAAAGAAAAATACACTGCACACACTTGCATTTTCTCTATCTCTTCTAAATACAAATCATCACGTCATGCAGATTGCTTGTTTTAAACCCCATTGAAATATACGATCTGATGCCTTCTCCCAACTTTGAGTTCTCGGTATTAGGGCCTGAAGAAGAAGTTGACAACGAAATTCCAGAAGAGATCTCCCGATTACTCAGACAAGAGGAAAGGTCCATTGAACCTCACAAAGAGCCGTTGGAAACGATCAACGTGGGTTCAGAAAAAGAGAGAAAAGAAATCAGGATTGGGGCACTGCTCAGTCCAACTGCCAAAGAGAGTTTGACAAAGCTTCTTAGAGAATTTCCCGATGTGTTTGCTTGGTCCTATCAGGAGATGCCAGGGTTGGATACCAGCATCGTGGAACATCACTTACTGTTACGGTCAGAATGTCCGCCAGTAAAGTAGAGGTTGAGACGGACTCACCCAAACATGGCCATCAAAATCAAAGAGGATGTACAGAAACAGATTACGCGGGTTTCCTCGCCACGTCAGAATACCCTCAATGGTTAGCCAACATAGTACCCGTACCAAAAAAGGACAGAAAAGTCAGAATGTGTGTCGATTACAGAGATCTAACCAAGGCTAGTCCAAAGGACGACTTTCCTTTACCACACATTGACATGCTGGTAGACAGTACAACAAAGTTCAAAGTTTTCTCCTTCATGGATGGATTCTCAGGCTATAACCAGATAAAAATGGCGCCGAAAGACAAGGAGAAATCTTCGTTCATTACCCCATGGAGTACCTTTTGTTACAAGGTAATTCCATTCGGTTTGAAGAACGCCGGGGCAACCTATCAAAGGGCCATGACTACTCTGTTTCATGACATGATACACAAGGAAATTGAGGTATATGTCGATGACATGATTGCCAAATCTAAGACAGAAGAGGAGCATGTGACCCACCTGTCAAAACTATTCGAGCGGTTGAGAAAGTACAAACTCTGCTTGAATCCCAACAAGTGCACCTTCGGTGTCCGTTCAGGGAAACTTTTAGGGTTCATCGTCAGCCAGAAAGGAATTGAGGTTGATCCTGACAAGGTCAAGGCCATTCAAGAAATGCCTTCTCCGAAAACTGAAAAACAAGTCAGAGGATTCCTGGGACGTTTGAACTACATATCTAGATTCATATTCCTCATGACCGCGACATGTGCGCCGATTTTCAAATTACTCAAAAAGAACCAGGACTGCGTTTGGACAGAAGATTGTCAAACCGCCTTCGACAGTATCAAGGAATATCTGTTAAACCCACCGATTCTTTCACCTCCAGTGGAAGGAAGACCACCGATCATATGCTTAACAGTCCTAGAGGACTCCATGGGGTGTGTACTTGGCCAACAAGACGAAACGAAAAGGAAAGAGTCTGCCATCTACTATTTGAGCAAGAAATTCACCGACTGCGAGACTCGGTACACTATGCTTGAGAAAACTTGCTACGCTTTGGCTTGGGCAGCCAAACGTCTTCGCCAGTACATGATTCGTCACACTACTTGGTTAATCTCAGAAATGGATCCAATCAAGTACGTCTTTGAAAAACCTGCTCTCACGGGAAGGATTTCCCATTGGCAGATGTTATCAGAATACGACATCGAATACCACGCTCAAAAACCCGTTAAAGGGAGTATTTTAGCCGATCATTTGGCTCATCAACCGATTGACGATCAAGAATCAATCAGATTTGACTTCCCAGACGAAGATGTCAGGTATCTAAAAGTGAAAGACTGCGATGAACCGCTACCCAGTGAAGGGCCAGAACCAGGATCCCAGTGGGGACTTATCTTTGACGAAGCTGTTAATCATTACGGAAACAGAATTGGGGCAATTATCATAACACCTCAGGGTACCCACATTCCTTTCGCTGCCAGACTTACGTTCAAGTGCACAAACAATGAGGCCGAATACGAAGCTTGTATCATGGGTCTCGAGGAAGCGATTGATTTGAGGATCAAAAACTTGGATGTATATGGCGACTCAGCTCTGGTCATCAATCAGATAAAGGGAGATTGGAACACATACCAATCAGGACTAATTCCTTATAAAGATTGTTACCTTTCTTCAACAGAATCGAGTTTCATCATATCCCTCGTGATGAGAATCACATGGCTGATGCCTTAGCCACCTTCTCTTCCATGATTAGTGTAAGTCAATGGATCGACTTACCTAAGATCGACATAATGCGCTTTGAACGGCCCACTTACATCTTCACGATCGAAGCAGTCATAGAAGACAAATCTTGGTATCACGATATCAAATGCTTCCTTCAGAAACAAGAGTACATTCCTGGAGCATCCAAAAAAGACAGAAAAACCCTCAAAAGGCTGGCTGGCAGCTTCTTCCTGAGCGGTGATACACTCTATAAGAGAAATTTTGACATGGTCTTGCTCTGATGTGTAGACAGACCAGAAGCAGACATGCTGATAAAAGAAATTCACGAAGGATCCTTTGACACTCATGCCAACGGACACACAATGGCGAGAAAAATTCTAAGAGCAGGGTACTATTGGCTGACCATGGAATCCGACTGCTACAAGTACATGAGGAGGTGTCACAAGTGTCAGATATACTCCGACAAGATCCATGTACCGCTAACACATCTCAAAGTTCTTTCTTCCCCGTGGCCTTTTTCCATATGGGGAATCGACATGATTGGGATGATTGAACCCAAGGCTTCAAACGAACATCAGTTCATCCTGGTAGCCATGGATTACTTCACCAAGTGGGTCAAAGCAGCGTCATATGCTAATGTAACCCGACAAGTGGTAGTTCGATTTATCCAAAATAATATCATCTGCCGTTATGGTGTTCCAAGCCAGATCATTACCGATAATGAATCCAACTTGAACAATAAGATGATGAAAGAGTTGTGTGCTGAGTTCAAGATCGAACACCATAATTCATCTCCCTACCAACCCAAGATGAACGGAGCGGTAGAAGCAGCTAACAAGAACATCATGAAGATTGTTCAAAAGATGGTTGTAACCTACAAAGACTGGCACGAGATGCTGCCCTATGCTCTTCACGGTTATCGCACATCTATCCGCACAACAACAGGGGCAACCCCTTTCTCTCTAGTATATGGCATGGAAGCAGTGCTCCCCATCGAAGTAGAGATCCTTTCAATCAGGGTATTGATGAAAGCTAAGCTAACAGAAGCTGAATGGTGCCAAAGTCGGCACGAAGAACTAAATCTGATTGAGGAAAAGCGAATCACGACACTATGCCATGGTCAGTTGTATCAGCAAAGAATGAAGAAGGCGTTTGACAAAAAGGTTCGACCTCGCGTCTTCAAGAAAGGAGACCTTGTGCTCAAAAAGATACAATCCTTTCTCACCGACTCTCGGGGCAAATGGACTCCGAATTATGACGGCCCCTATGTGGTCAAGAAAACTTTCTCAGGCGGTGCCTTGAGACTTGCAACCATGGACGGAGAGGAATTTTCCTACCCCACAAATGTTGATGTAGTCAAGAAATACTTCGCCTAAACTGAAAAAAACACGTCTCGGTGGATTGAAAACCCGAAAGGGCGCTCCAGGAAAAAATTAAAGACATAATCAATCAAAAATCATCCCGGTGGATTGGAAACATCACAGTAGAATCCAGGAAAAAGTTAGGGATAATGGCAAGTAACTACGTCCAACAGGGGAAAATTCCCTAGTAGCAGTCCTGCCATCCATAAAAAAAAAACTCCAGTCAAGGTCATCTTCGACAGAAGCTCAGGATGTCCCGAATTCAAAGTTGTTAGAAGGATAGTGGTCGTTATGTTTCAATGTAACCCTTTTCCATAAAATTACCATTTTCTAACTTTGAAAATACTCTATGGAATCACGCGTTTGGCTGATTTCCATCCTATTAATAAAATTTGAGCTCTTGTGCTTTTGTTTGCAATTCTTATTTGTTTTAGCTTTACGGAACGACATTTTAGCACGATTAAAGATTCTTGAAATAAAACAAAAATGAATTTACTTGTCAAACTTTTCTGCTATTAAAATAAAGATGGCAATTTCTTTTGACTGTTGAACATCGAAAGAACATCGATTGCTTCGCCAAAAGTAATCGAGCTTCAAAGTGTAGAATCAAAGTACTCCTTCTAAACTAGTACGCCTGAACGAAGGATCAACTGTGTCAGATGCGAATATTCTGTCCGATACCCCCGACAGATCTCTTGCCTCCTAAGCCCGACCAATGGTTGTCCCCGCAGGGACTATCTCTTCTAAGCAAGGCAGAATTGCTATTTTGAACCAGCGGTACTTCTTCGTCCCACTGTGGCCAAGTATCCAGTCGTATTCATCTACTAGTCTGTATGTCATGTCAGTTTTGTCAGCATATACATACATACATCATGCATTATTGATTTACATTCATATTTATATTGCATCACTATCACTCTAGTCGGTCTTGTCCCCTAGTGATAAAAGTCTTCACGATCGAGTTGTCAGTTCTTTCCTCATCAGGAAATGTTGCGTCTGCACACTCTCGCTCCTCCAGTTTATTTCTGGGATGAAGTCGGCCCTTTACCACTTTGATAACTTGAACCTCTGAAAGACTAGAGAAACTTTCGACAAATGTCACTCTTCGCCATTGAAGTTGATATCTTCTCTTTCCCGAATTAAGGAAAATCCCCAAAGAAAACCTCACTACTAAAGACTTTCAGCAACACATTGATTTTGCTCTCCGGAGAGTCGATATTAATGAAGTCATCAGCACCTCAAAATTGGATCACATCATATGGCATTTCTCTGAGAAGATCCCGAGAAAAGTATGATGTAATATCTCCAAGCGAAAGGCCATCTCTCAAGAGACTTGTTTTCCCCAGTAGAATCAACAAATGGCGTCTCCAACAGAGAAGTTTGTACCCCTCTACAATTCAGACAGATGGGTTCCCCAGCAAGTCTGACATCAAAAGTTTTTCTATCAAATGGCATCTCTCCAAGAAAATTCGGCGAGAAGTTTGAGGAAAACCGCTACGAATAGCGTCCCTTGTCAAGAAAGTTTATTGACAAAAGAAACTTAGACCAGTTCCTTGGTATAAATCCAGGATAGAGGGGAAGTTTACAAAAGAAACTTAGACCAGTTCCTTGGTAGGAAACCAGGATCGAGGGGAAGTTTACATCAGAAACTTAGACCAGTTCCTTGGTAGGAAACCAGGATCGAAGGGGAAGTTTATTTTAGAAACTAAGACCAGTTCCTTGGTAGGAAACCAGGATCGAAGGGGAAGTTTATTTCAGAAACTGAGACCAGTTCCTTGGTAGGAAACCAGGATAGAAGGGGAAGTTTATTTCAGAAACTGAGACCAGTTCCTTGGTAGGAAACCAGGATCGAGGGGAGGTTTATTTCAGAAACTGAGACTAGTTCCTTGGTAGGAAACCAGGATCGAGGGGAGGTTTATTTCAGAAACTGAGACCAGTTCCTTGGTAAAAGACCAGGATCGAGGGGAAGTTTTTACCTTTTCTAAGCATCATTTTTTAGCAAAAGAAGATGGATGAGCAAGCTGCCATTCATAACCACCATCAAATTTCGGGTATTCTGATATTTAATCCTCTTGCACCCCAAATGCCCGAATACCTTCGTCATTCACACCTTCGGGTCCAAGAAGATTAAATAGGGGCATCTATCATACCCCAAATTTTGACCACTAAGATTTCCCATCATTGTCCAAATCATCATCACAATATGGATGGGTCATCATACCTCATTAGTCTCCCCAAAGATGGGTGAGCATCCACTACAATCAAATTTAGGGTTTCAGGCCCTCTCTGAGTGCTTAGGCAAAGGATCAATCAAGGAATGACATGATCTTCAACTTGTGTAGCCTCTCAAACATCCACAATGGATCAAGAGGACTCCCACATCAAGGATTAAGCACAAGGCTGCAACCTTCTAAGTGGATCAAGCCTCAAAATCGCCAGTGTCACCAAATTAGGGTTTGATCGACCAGGGCCTCCAGAGGGGAATTTTCCTCTGGGCATGAGCCAATGCTTCAAAGAATATCCTAAAAATACTCCATGGAACATCATGAACCCAATCATCAAGTCAATTTAACCTCAAGGGATGCATTCACCAAAAATCAGGAATTAGGGTTTCTTGACCTAATTCACCCTTAAGTTGACTTTTGGGACAAAACATGAGCCAAGACCTCAAAGGAGGATTTGAGGGTCTATAGTAAACCACATTGGTCCATTTGTAACAATGGATTAAGCTAAGAAGCTTGAGCAACAAGTTTCAATTTCATCTGAACCACAATTAGGGTTTCGCGGGAAAAGTCAATTGTACCTTTGACTTTTGACCAGGACATGCTCCCAAACCCTAGGACATGATTCAATACACCCTATAACACCTATGAAATCAATCCATCAAGTTTTATTTAGGTCAAGGACTTGATTTCATAGAGGATCACACCGTTTGGAATTCATCTGACAAAAAGTCAACTGTGCACAAAAGTCAAACTTTGACTTTTTGAGATTTTTCACAATTATGGTTCCTTAACCCTAAAATGATGTTAATGTGTGATTGGAATCATCATTCATCAAGAAAAATCAAGAAAAGTGGGATAACTTGTAAAAGGGGTAACCATAAAAACTTAGAAATGTTTCTAAGTTATGGAACAAAGTGGCTAGGGTACCAACTTTGGAGGATCATAACTCCTAAACCACAAGGCCATTTTCCCCATCCAAAGCTGGATTTGTAGCTCTCATGGCCCTCTACAAAAGCTTCAACTACACCTCATTCCAATTCATCATGGATTTTGAGTTATGGAATTATCAAAATCACAAAAAGTGAAAATGTCACTTTTTTCCAACACTTAGTGAAATTTTCACTAAGTCAGAATCTGCCTTACTTTTTTCCAAATGTAGGGGCATTTTTCACTTGGATCAAAAAAGTATCAAAACCAATTATGATCAAACAGTTATTGTATCATATGAGGGCTTTTCAAAGTGGCCAAGAACTCCATCAAAATCCACTTTAGCCATAAGATATGACAATGCCAACATGCCTTGCTGCAAACTGTCATGGCAAGGCAGATTTTGGAGTTTTGCTCGATTTGCTCAAATTTTGCAAAGGGCTGTAGCGCGGTTTTTGTGGTTTCGAATCACTATCGCTTTGGTACTACAGTTCAATTCATTTTTTATCCTATTGAAGCTGATGAAGGAAGGGAAATAGATGTCTCCAAATAACCCTGCTTGCAAACTGAGGTTAAACAGTCAAAATTGTTGGTTTACAGATGCGGCTTTAGTTCGTGGGTCTCTCTCTGCTTATTTTGTTCAGAACGAAATACCGGGATTGTTCATGGGGAATTTGTTGGGATACTGTGCTAGATTGGCTAGAGGTAGGGGACTTTGGAGTTTTTCGATTAGTGTTCTCGCTAAGATTATTTTTCAATCTTATGCCTACGTATTCCCGGGATAGGGAAATCAGAGCCATCGTAGTTCCTCCTATTCTAGGGGAGGAAATGGTGTTTTGGTGTCTTGTTCAAAGCCCAAGACATGAAGCTAAAGGTGGTTTATGTCTTGTTTAAAGCCCAAGATGTGAAGTTGAAAGGGTCTATTTGTATCTTGTTTGAAGCCCAAGATGTGAAGCTAAAAGGGTGTTTGACTTTAGAGAGAATTTGTCATCTCTAAAGGGGTATGTTTGTCACAATTGTTGCGTGACTGATTATAAAGGAGAATTACTTTAACTGGGATATGCGAATCCAGCAATGCCATAATTTTCTTTATAGGGGATTTTCAACCTGATGGAGAAGACTTTAACTCAGTTTAGAGCAACGCCATCTTTCCTTAGGAATTTCTCATGCTAAAAGAGGGACAGTGGCGTGGATGTAAATAATCCAGAGGCTTGCCGCTTACAACAATTAGACGAGGGAAAAGGAGTTGATGATGTTTGTATGCTGTGACCAAAGCATGATTTGATGCTAAAAGGTTGATTGAATCAAACGGGGATTTCTTTATACAAAGCCTAAGAGGAGGCTATTGACCCAACAAGAGGGTGTTTTTATATGTCTCGTACGAAGCCCGAGAGAGAGGCTAAAAGGGTTGACTTAACAAAAGAGAGTTTTTATATGTGTCTTGTACGAAGCCCAAGACGGAGGCTAAAAGGGTTTGACTCAACCAGACTCTTTTATTCTCAACAAGAGAGTGTTTTTGTATCTCGTACAAAGCCCGAGATGAAGGATAAAAAATGTTTGATTCAACAAGAGAGTCTTTTATACTCAACAAGAGAGTGTTTTATATCTCGTACAAAGCCCGAGATGGAGGTTAAAAAATGTTTGACTCAACAAGGGAGTCTTTTATACTCAACAAGAGAGTGTTTTATATCTCGTACAAAGCCCGAGATGAAGGCTAAAAGTGTTTGACTCAACAAGAGAGTCTTTTATACTCAACAAGAGAGTGTTTTGTATCTCGTACAAAGCCTGAGATGGAGGCTAACAATGTTAGCTCCGCTGGGGAGAATCATTGTACAAAGCCCAAAAGGAGGCTAGGGTTACTGTTTCAGTTGAGTGACAGGTCCTGTATGTTGGTTAAAAGAGAAAATCAGTTCTTATATGGGTAATGGTGTACTCACGGATTTGTTATGAGGATCGGGATTATTTCCTGTTCTTTAAGGAAACGGGGAATCCAAAGAGTATTGAGACTGCCCAAGTCTACGGGTGTTTTTTCCTATTTTTGAATGGAACTTGAGAATGTCTTCGAGACTCAAGGAGATTAGACTGTCCTAGTCTAGAGTTTTATCTTTCGTACTATGCTTAAGAAAGATCAAGAGAAAGTATGTTCGTCGTAGGAAGATCTAGACTCTTTGAAAGACTGTTCTATTAAGATGACTAATTTCTGTTCCTATACCTTTAAGAGGTCGTTGGGACAATTTGTATGAAGCCTAAGAGGAGGCGAGAAAAACTTTTAAGAAGCCGAAGGGACAATTTGTACAAAGGCCAAGAGGAGGCTATCTTCCCGGAGGAAGAATCATTATACGAAGCCTAAGAGGAGGCTGTGAAAACTTCTAAGAAGCCGACGGGTCCTTGTACAACGCCCAAGAGGAGGTGGGGATGCTTTTAGGAAGCCTGTGGGTCCTTGCACTAAGCCCAAGAGGAGGCTGATGAACAGTTCCAGAAGGGGTTTCACTTGGAACATTGGCCTTTTGTATATGAACTGTTCAAGGGGGAGATTTCTTAGATCTAGTTATCTAAAATTGTTGTAAAAGAAAATTCTCATGGTTTAGGTTATGTTGAAATATCCGGGAGAACGTCGGATGTAAGGAGACGAGGTTTTGTCTAGTTCTAGACGTAGTTACCAGGGAAACTCTAAATATCTATACTAGTATTACACAGTCAATATGAGTTTATGAAAGAAGACTTACAGTGAAACAGCCCCACAATACAGTTATATACATATGAAAGCAGTAAATGAAAGCGGGTAAACACTTACTCGGTTGTTGAGCTTCCATGCTGTTTGGTTAGTTGTTCAACAAAGAAATTGAAAATAACAGTATGTTACAAAATCAAAGGAGAAAGTTCTTTTGAAAGGAAAATTGGGGCTTACAGCTCAAGGAGAGGCCCAGGGTTTAATCAGTGATCGCACTGCCGTTTTGTAAAGGGACTTATTCAAGTGACTGAGGCCCAAGAAAGATTTTCTGTACAAGGGTATGGGTTTTACACTCTCTCAAAAGGCCCAAAAAATGATTGAAAGTGAACAAAGATGGGTCTTATAGCTCAAGGAGAAGCCCAAATGATTTGTTTTAAACGGACGATCGCGCCGGGATTTTTGAAAACGCAGCGGGTCTTATACAATGATTGAGGCCCAAAAATGGTTTTGGTCTTCAAAGGGGGTTGGGTCTTACACTCTAATAGAGGCCCAAAGTTTGAAAATGTTTTGTGAGGGTGAAAATCAAAGCACCCTAATTTTGCTTTTCTTTAAAAGTAAATATTTAAAGAAAATCAAATAAAAATGATAAAAATGCCAAATAAGTTTGAATAATCCATTTGTGATTTTTGTTTAAGGTTTGAAAAATGAGGTATTAATCACAAGATGAATTAAAACTCATTTGGTTTTGATTTTCAAAGTAAATATTCACTTTTAAATGTTTAAAAAACAATTAAAAAGGAATTTATTCACAAAAATACTAATTATATTAAATAAATAATATAAATCTGATTTTTTTGTGGAATAAAATATTTCAATATTTTTGTGATTTTTTGCAAAAAGAAACAATAAAAAATAATTAAAATTGAAGGAGTTATTAATTTTCCAATTAATTAATAAAACATGAAAATATTGGAAAAAATAGCAAAAATGTGAGAAAACACAAAATGGTCTGGGTGGGGTTTGAACCCACGACCTCAAGGTTATAGGGCGCGCACCTTACCACTGGGGTGGTGATACATCCGTTGATTGAAACAAATCAACAAATACACAAGGCTTGCCTTGTTTTCTAAGCCTGGCCAAGGCAAGGCAAGGCAAGTTTTGGCTCAGAAACGTGAAGGCCATAACGTTCTCATTTCTCCATGGATTGAGACAAAATTTAGGTCTATCCTGCATAGAATTTCACAAGGAATCCAATGGTGGTGGTAGTTTTTCAAGATCATGTCCCCATTTTAAAACCCGATAGTGGTTTTGAAATAGGCCTCCAATTGCATTTTCTGTGCTATCTCATGATACAGGCAAGAATTGCATGGAAATCTGGTGCAAACACAACACATATAACATGTACAAGACGTGCATGATCAGTGGACCTCAAAGCAATGCATATTTTGGAAAGTTCAAGTCATGATGCTTACCTCTTTTTGAGCTTTTGGAGTTTTTTGTGCAATCTGCCAAGTTTCTTGTTCCAGAAATGGTTTGATGCTTTGGACACTCTCAAATGATATTTTAGAAGCTTTTAGGATGGTTGGAATCAGCTGGAAACCTCAGGGATGAGTTTGAGCTCTTTCTTGCAAAAGGGGCAAAAGTGGCCAAAATAGCAACTCCCTCAAATGGTGTTCCAGATGGGGGGAACCATTTGGGACAGTTCAAGGATGATATTTGGAGTGTGTTTGAGGTTTTATCTGGTTTGGAAAGTGACTGATTCAAGACATGGCTTGAAAAATGCACAAAAGGTCTATTTTGAGGTTTTGAGAGGTGACTTTTGAGATTTAAGGATTACAGGTCACTTGTGTGAGTTTGGACAGCTTAGATATGACATATTCGATGTGTTTGGATCATAAGCTGTGGTGGAATTGCTCTCTAACTCAAAAACTCAGAGTTACCTTGCTAAAGATGGTATTTTTACCTAGAGAAAGAGATTTTGAGGAAAGCATCTGTTTGATGGCTTTGGTGTACTCAAACTGAGCACAAATGAGCTCTATTTATAGTAGAGTAAGTTTGTTTTGGGATCAATAGTGAATGGCAACTGCAACAGAGGTTTGGCCAATGTTGATCAATGGGAATCCAAGTCTCCTCTAGCCATTGACTAGAGGTTAGGGCACAGAGCTGTGGTTCCCTAGTTGTTGGATCATTCTTGACTGAATTCAGTTGCAAATGTGTCAGTCCATGCCACCTTGGTGCATCCATTAAATGCTCCAATCCAAAATTGGAGTCTTGTCCCTCTTTTAGGGATTTCTAGGTTTGGCATGCTACTTCTTGTTCCAAAGACTTTGGAGGCTTAGATCAGTGTTTGTTCCCTTTAGATTTGATCCTCAGATGTGTCTAAAGTGATGACAAGGCTTGGAATTATCTGAATTTGCCAAATCGAGCAAAAGTGCAAAATTCTACCTAGCCTTGGCAGTTTTCAGCAAGGCATATTGCCATTGTCATATCTCATGGCTAAAGTGGAATTTGATGGAGTTCTTGGCCATTTTGGAAAGCCCTCATATGATATAATAACTGTTTGATCATAATTGTTTTTGATACTTTTTGGATCCAAGTGAAAAATGCCCGTACATTTGGAAAAAAGTGAAGGCAGATTCTGACTAAGTGAAAATTTCACTAAGTGTTGGAAAAAGTGGCATTTCATGTTTTCAGCGACTTTGATCATTCCATAACTCAATATCCATAATGAATTGGAATGAGGCGTAGTTGAAGCTTTTGTAGAGGGCCATGAGGGCTACAAATCCAGCTTTGGATGGGAAAAAATGGCCTTATGGTTTAGGAGTTATGATCCTCCAAAGTTGGTACCCTAGCCACTTTGTTCCATAACTTAGAAAATTTTCTAAGTTTTTTATGGTTACCCCTTTTACAAGTTATCCCACGTTTTTTTATTTTTCTTAATGAATGATGATCCAAATCACACATTAACATCATTTTAGGGTCAAAGAACCATATTTGTGAAAAATCTCAAAAAGTCAAAGTTAACTTTTGTGCACAGTTGACTTTTTGTCAGATGGATTCCAAACTGTGCGACCCTCTATGAAATCAAGTCCTTGACCTAAATCAAACTTCATGGATTGATTTCATAGGTGTTATAGGGTGTATTGAATCATGTCCTAGCGTTTGGGAGCATGTCCTGGTCAAAAGTCAAAGGCACAATTGACTTTTCCCGCGAAACCCTAATTGTGGTTCAGATGAAATTGAAACTTGTTTCTCAAGCTTCTTGGATCAATCCATTGTTGAAAATGGATAAATGTAGTGTGTTAGAGACCCTCAAATCATGTCTTGAGGTCTTGGCTCATGTTTTGTCCCAAAAGTCAACTTAGGGGTGAATTAGGTCAAGAAACCCTAATTCCTGAGTTTTTGTGAATGCATCCCCTAAAGCCAAATTGACTTGATGATTGGGTTCATGATGTCCCTTAGAGCGTCATAGGTTATGCTTTGAAGCATTGGCTCATGCCCAGAGGAAAATCTGATTCTGGAGGCACTGGTCGACCAAAACCCTAATTTGATGACACTGTCCATCGTGAGGCTTGATCCACTCAGAATGCTGCAACCTTGTGCTTGATTCTTAAAGTGGGAGTCCTCTTGATCCATTGTGGATGTTTGAGAGGCTAGACAAGTTAAATATCATGTCATTCCTTGATTGATCCTTTGTCTAAGAACTCTGGGAGGGCTTAAAACCCTAATTTTGATAGTAGTGAATGCTCACCCATCTTTGGGGAGACTAATGAGGCATGATGGTTCATCCATATTGTGATGATGATTTGCAGAATGATGGGAAATCTTTGTTAGTTTCTTGGATTGACTAGAATTTTGGTAAAACAAAGTATGTTCAATGTTGATGTCAAGGTGGTGATGTTGCAACATTGAGTCTTAACACTGGGTTGTGTTAAGTAGTGAAGATGTTCAATGTTTGATGTCATATGGGTGATGTCACAACATTGAGTCTTAACACTGGGCTGTGTTAAGTGTTTAAGTTACTGAAGTTTGGATGTCTGATGTAACAAGCGATGTTGTGACATTAGATCTGCAGAATTAATAACATCAGGTTGTGATGTTGTTAGGGTTTGCGTGTTAGCCGGAATTGTGGAGAGCAGGTAGTCTCATTGGATGCGGATATCTTGGGATAGATATTCTCTGTTGCATAGGAGATCTGGTGCAGATTTTTAGGAGATTTAAAAGGTTGAAGATTTGAAAAGATTTTAGGAGAAAATCTGTTTTGAAGATTCAGTTTTAAATAACAAATCAAGTCAGATATTGTAGCAGGTCCAAGCCCAATTCAGATAGCTATATAAAGCGCATCTGTAATGAAGGAAAAAATGACGAAGAAAGAGAGCTAAAGACTGAGTGTCGATTGTGTCTTCGTGTATGTTTTGTAAACCATTCGAGTGTGAATTGGTATTGCTTTTTTGAGTTGTTCTTGATCAAAGTTGTGAAGCAGAATCAAGTAGTGTTATTCAAAGTGTGTGATCTTTGAAGTTTATCACTAAAGTGGTTTAGGGATTGAGTAGTGTTCTCATATCTAAGTGGTTTCTTAGGTAGAAAGTCACTAGTAGGAATTAAGATTAGGAGATTGTCAACTGGGTTGTTGAGTCTGTAATTTAATTCTACAAGTAGTGAATTTCATCCCTGGCTTGGTAGCCCCTAGATGTAGGTAGTTAGACCGAGCTAGGTGAACAATTTGGTGTGTTATTCTGCTGTTTATTTTGTCCATTGTGCAGAGTGTGTTGTTGTGACATCGCACTTTACATCACACGTCTGATACCAGAATTTCAATTGGTATCAGAGCAGGCATCCTGTCTGTCTCTGGGTGAGATCTAGGGAAGTTACTTTCTGGTGTAAAGATGGACAAAGAAGTTGGAGGATTTGTCAACAGACCCCCCATTTTGGATGGCTCGAATTATGACTATTGGAAGCCAAGGATGATCACCTTTTTGAAATCCTTAGACAGCAGGGCTTGGAAGGCTATTGTTAAAGAATGGAAAGCACCTGTTGTGTTTGAAAAAGATGATGCTGGGAAAGACAAGGAGGGCACCGCTAAGCTGAAGCCTGGAGAAGAATGGACCAAGGAAGAAGATGAACTTGCCCTTGGTAACTCTAAAGCCCTAAATGCTATCTTCAATGGAGTTGATAAGAACATCTTCAGATTGATCAACTCATGTGAAGTTGCTAAGGAAGCATGGGATATTTTGAAGGCTACACATGAAGGAACATCTAGAGTTAAGATGTCAAGACTTCAGATTCTAACATCAAAGTTTGAAAGCCTGAAGATGAAGGAAGATGAGACTATCCATGACTTCCACATGAGTATTCTTGAGCTATCCAATGCATCCAGTGCTCTTGGTGAAAAGATGTCAGAAGAAAAGCTTGTAAGGAAGATCCTTAGGTCCCTTCCCAAGAGATACAAGATGAAGGTGACTGCTATTGAAGAAGCTCAAGACATCAGCAAAATGAGGGTTGATGAGCTTATTGGATCTCTTCAAACATTCAAACTAGGGTTAAGTGAAGAAGAACCTGAGAAGAAGTCCAAGAGTATAGCTTTAGTTTCCAGTTCTGAAGAAGCCAAGAAAGAGAAAGTAGATGACTCTCAGGAGGAGCTGTCTCAGGTTATTGCTTTGCTGGGTAAACAGTTCAACAAGGTTATGAAGAGGATAAATAGGAGTTATAATCCCAATGTCAAGAACATTACCTCTGACATCAACAGATCAGGAGAACAAGGGAAGAAGTCTAAAGATGAAGAAAAATCCAGTAATGACAAAGGGGTACAATGCTTTGAGTGTGAAGGGTATGGACATGTCAAGAAGGAATGTCCCACTTTTCTAAAGAAGCAGAAAGGGTTATCAGCTTCTTGGTCTGACAGTGAGAGTGAATCTGAAGAAAATTAAGCTAAACTTGCTAGAGCTATGGTTGGGGTTTATGAGTCAGATGATGAGTCTTGTGATGATGAGGTTTCTTACGATGAACTGACTGTCACTTACAAAGATTTTTTCATGAGAAGTGAGCAAGTGTGTCTTAAAGGAGAAGAGCTAAAGAAAAACATAATACAGTTGAAAGCAGAAAAGACTGAACTTGAAGCTGAAGTCAGTATGCTCAACTATAAGCTGGACTCTATGACCAAAACTATCAGAATGTTGAACAATGGTACTGATGCGTTAGACAACATTCTCAGTATTGGGAAGATGGCTGGAGACAAATGTGGTTTGGGATTCACCAGTGATACAGGTTCTATCACCCCAAAACCAGTGATGTTAAAACATCAGGACAGAACTCCATCTATGAAGAAATACAGACGTTGGAGATGTCACCATTGTGGATGTTTTGGACACATTAAGGTGTATTGTTATAAGCTACATGGGTATCCACAGAAGGCTCATCAGGCTGTTCACAAACAGAACTGTGATAAAGGAAGGCAGGTTTCCAAGCCTAAGAAGCAATGGGTCCCTAAAGTTAAGGTTACCAGCTTGATAGCTCACACTTCCTTAAGGGTTTCTACCAAAGAAGACTGGTACTTTGACAGTGGGTGTTCAAGGCACATGACTGGAGTAAAGAATCTGTTGGTAGATGTGAAACTTCAGTCTTCAGGCTATGTTACATTTGGTGATGGGGTCAAAGGAGAGATTAAGGGGATTGGTAAACTAAACTGTGCTGGTGCTCCCAGACTGGAGGATGTTCTTCTTGTTAAAGGACTAACAGCAAATTTGATTAGCATTAGTCAACTTTGTGATCAAGGATTCAAAGTAGACTTTACAAAGTCTGAATGTATTGTCAAAGATGATAAAGGAGAAGTCATTATGAAGGGAGCCAGGTCTAAGGACAATTGTTATCTTTGGGTACCTCAAAACTCAAATTCTTCCACGTGTGTGCTTGCTAAAAAAGATGATGTCAAAATCTGGCATCAGAAGTTGGGACATCTTCACCTAAAGGGAATGAAGAGAATCATCTCCTCAGAAGAAGTCAGAGGAATTCCCAAACTTAGTATTGAGGAAGGAAAGGTGTGTGGAGACTGTCAAAAAGGGAAGCAGACAAAGATGTCTCATCCGAAGCTTCAACATGACACCACCTCCAAGGTATTGGAACTACTTCATATGGACTTGATGGGACCTATGCAGGTGGAAAGTCTGGGTGGAAAGAAATATGCATATGTAGTTGTGGATGACTATTCAAGATACACCTGGGTGAACTTCATCAAAGACAAATCAGAGGTGTTTGATGTCTTTAAAGAGCTCTGTCAAAGACTCCAAAGAGAAAAGGAGAGTAAGGTTATCAGAATAAGAAGTGATCAAGGAAGAGATTTTGAGAATAGCAAGTTTGAAGAATTTTTCTCTGCTGAAGGTATAAGTCATGAGTTTTCATCTCCTATTACTCCTCAGCAAAATGGAGTAGTTGAGAGGAAGAACAGAACTATCCAAGAGTCTGCAATAGTGATGATTCACACCAAGAAACTTCCTTATCATTTCAGGGCTGAAGCCATGAATACTGCCTGCTACATTCACAACAGGGTTACCCTGAGAAGAGGCACTTCATCCACTCTGTATGAACTGTGGAAGGGAAGAAAACCTAATGTTAAATACTTTCATGTTTTTGGAAGTAGATGTTATATACTGGCTGATAGAGAACAGAGAAGAAAATTGGATTCCAAAAGTGATGAAGGAATATTTTTGGGATACTCTACTAACAGCAGAGCATATAGAGTTTTCAACTCTAGAACCAAGGTGATGATGGAGTCAATCAATGTGGTGATTGATGACAGTGACAAGTGTAGCGAGCGATTTTGGACGCGGTTCTTAAGTGCTGGTCGCTCTCTGCGGTGTGAGCTTTGACTACAGGTCGATTCATTTTTTATCCTATTGTGAGCTGAATAAGGAAGGGAAATAGATGTCTCCAATTAACCCTGTTTTGCATACTGAGTTTAAATAGCGGTCTGTTAGGTTACGAATGCTATCAATGTGAGGGGGCCTTGTACTGGTTATTTGTATTTTCGCCAATACTGTTTTCTTTCTTTCTAGGACTTTCTAGCGGGGAACAAGGGTTAGGATGTTAGGACTGATGCTTTTGAATTACTGCTTTTGATTGATGGAGATATGGGATTTGGGTTTTTTGTTTAGTGTGCTCGCTAAGATCTTTTCTTTCGATCTTATGCCTACGTATTCCCGTTTACCGAAACAGGGAAATCAGAGCGTTCGTAGTTCCTCCTATCCTATGGGAGGAAATGGGTGTTTTTGGTGTCTTGTTCAAAGCCCAAGACGTGAAGCGAAAGGTGATTTGTATCTTGATCAAAGCCCAAGATGTGAAGCTAAAGGTCTATTTGTATCTTGTTCAAAGCCCAAGATATGAAGCTGAAGGTCCTCGACTTTAGAGAGAATTAGTCATCTCTAAAGAAGGGTTTGTCCGTCACAACTGTTGGGTGACTGGTTATAAAGGAGAATTACTTTAACCGGGATACGCGGATCCTAGCAATGCCATAATTTCCTTTAAAGGTGATTTTAACCTGAAGGAGAAGACTTTAACTCAGTGTAGAGCAATGTTATCTTTCCTTAGGAATTTCTCATGCTAAAAGAGGGACAGTGGCATGGATGTAGATGATCCAGAGGCTTGCCGCTTACAGCGATTAGATGAAGGGGAATGAGTTGTTGATGTTTGTATACTGTGAACGAGGCACAGCTTTGATGCTAAAAGGTTGATTGGATCAACCAGTGATTTTCTTATACAAAGCCTAAGATGAGGCTATTGGCCCAACAAGAGGGAGTTTTTGTGTGTCTCGTACGAAGCCCGAGAGAGAGGCTAAAAGGGTTGACTCGACAGGAGAATCTTTTATACTCAACAAGAGAGTGTTTTTGTATCTCGTACGAAGCCCGAGATGGAGGCTAAAAGTTTGACTCAACAAGAGAGTCTTTGTATCTCGTACAAAGCCCGAGATGGAGGCTAAAGGTTTGACTCAACAAGAGAGTCTTTTTATTTCGTACGAAGCCCGAGATGGAGGCGAAATGGGTGATTGACTCAACGAGGGAGTCTCTTATGTGTCTCGTACAAAGCCCAAGAGAGAGGCTAAACGTTGTTTGACTCCGCTGGGGAGAATTTTGGTATCTCGTACGAAGCCCGAGATGGAGGCTATGGTGACTGTTTCAGTTAAGTGACAGGTCCAGTATACTGATTTTAAAGAGAAAATCAGTTCTTATGTGAGTAACACTGTACTCAGGGATTTGATTTGAGGATCAGGGATATTTCCCTCTCTTTGAGGAAACGGGAAATCCAAAGGGTATTGAGACTGTCCGAGTCTGCGGGTTTCCTTCCTATTTAACGAAGGGGTCACTTGAGAATGTCTTTGAGACTCAAGGAAGTTAGACTGTCCGTGTCTAGAGTTTTATCTTTTGTACTATGCTTTGAGAAACAATAGTAGACTCTATGAAAGGACTGTTCTATGAGGATGACTAGGTTCTGTTCCTATACCTCTAGGAGGTCGTCGGGACAATTTGTACGAAGCCCAAGAGGAGGCAGGAAGCTTTTAAGAAGCCGACGGGTCCTTGTACTAAGCCCAAGAGGAGGCTATCATTCCCGAAGGAAGAGATCATTATACGAAGCCTAAGAGGAGGCTGTGAATACTTCTAAGAAGCCGTAGGGTCCTTGTACAAAGCCCAAGAGGAGGCGGGGTTGCTTTGAGGAAGCCTGTGGGTCCTTGTACGATGCCCAAGAGGAGGCCGATGCTTTTAGGAAGCCCGTGGGTCCCCAAACCCCGAGAAATTCAAGGCAAGCTATTCACAAGGAATAGATCAAGTCAGGAAAGTTCGAGAATTTGGAAGAAACTCAAAGATGCCATTCACGGAGAAGACATTCATCTTGGGGAGTAGAGTTTCTTGACAATTTCTAATGAGGACAGCCGAAGAGAAGACTGTATCTGGTGATCCTATTGGGGATCTAGTTGTCATTTCTACGAATAAACGAAACGGCGTCACCTAGTTCTAGACGTAGTTGCCGGGGAAACTCTAAATATCTATATTATTATTACACAGTTGATATGAGTTTATGAAAGAAGACTTACAGTGAAACAGCCCCACAATACAGTTATATATATATATATAAGAGTTTGTGAAAGGAGACTTAAAGTGAAACAGCCCCACAATACAGTTATATACATATGAAAGCGGGTAAACACTTACTCGGTTGTAGAGCTTCCATGCTGTTTGGTTAGTTGTTCAACAAAGAAAGATTGAAAACAACAGTATATTCAAAATCAAAGGAGAAAGTGCTTTGAAAAAGAAAGATTTGGGGCTTACAGCTCAAGGAGAGGCCCAGGGTTTTATCAGTGAGCGCACTGTTGAATTTGTACAGAGAGACTTATACAAGTGACTGAGGCCCAAGAAAGGTTTTCTGTACAAAGGGATGGGTCTTACACTCTATTGGAGGCCCAAGTGAGTTTTAAGAAAAGAAATGGGTCTTACTACTCGAGGGTAGGCCCAATGGTTAATTTAAAAAAGGGCGACGATCGCGCTGAGGTTTTAGAAACACCGTGGGACTTATACAAGTGACTGAGGCCCAAAATTTTGGTATTTACAAAGGGATTGGGTCTTACACTCTATTAGAGGCCCAAAGAGTTTAAAGAAAAGAAATGGGGCTTACAACACGAGGGGAGGCCCAT
This sequence comes from Lathyrus tuberosus, assembly GCA_022829125.1. Taxonomy (NCBI): domain Eukaryota; kingdom Viridiplantae; phylum Streptophyta; class Magnoliopsida; order Fabales; family Fabaceae; genus Lathyrus; species Lathyrus tuberosus. Next base: position 12,343,175 of record JALAZF010000024.1, on the reverse strand, counting down.
AGTCTTTATTTTCAAGATGAATATTCACTTTTAAAATGCTTAAAAACAATTAAAAATGAATTTATTCACAAAAATACCAACTATATTAAATAAATAATATAAATTTGATTTTTTTGTAGAATAAAATATTTTACTATTTTTGTGATTTTTCAGAAAAAGAACCAATAAAAAATAATCAAAATTGAGGGAGTTATTAATTTTCCAAATTATTAAAAAATAATAAGAAAATATAAAAAAGAGGGGTTGGGTCTTACACTCTATTAGAGGCCCAAAGTGTATTTTTGTACAAAAGATGGGGCTTACAACTCAGGGAGAGGCCCAAAATATTTTCAGTTTGAAAATGGCGATCGCGCCGAGATTTTTAACGTATCGGGACTTATACAATAGCTGAGGCCCAAAATTGTTTCGTTAAAAAAGGGTTGGGTCTTACACTCTAATAGAGGCCCAAGTGTTTAAAAATGAAAAGAAATGGGACTTACAGCTCAAAGAGAAGCCCAGTTGATTTCCGTTTGAAAATGGCGATCGCGCCGAATTTTTCTTTTAACGCAGAGGGACTTATACAATAAGTGAGGCCCAAAATTGTTTTGGTTAAGAGGGGATTGGGTCTTACACTCTAATAGAGGCCCAAAAGTTTTGAATGGGTCTTATAGCTCGAGGAGAGGCCCAAGGTTATTTCTTAAAAAGGCGACGATCGCGCCGTTTGTTTTTGACGGTATCGGGGCTTATACAATGAATGAGGCCCAAAAATGATTTGGTCAAAAAAAGATTGGGTCTTACACTCTATTAGAGACCCAAAAGTTTAAAAAAGATTTGTTAGGGTGAAAATCAAAGAAAACCCCAATTTCATTTTTTAGGCATTTTTTCAAGAAAAATTAAGTAAAAAAATGATAAAAATATCAATAAAATCATTAAATAATGATTAAAGTTTATGAAAAAAAAAATATTTTATCAACATAAATATTTAAAATTATTTTGATTTTAAAAATCAAGGAAAAAAAGAAATTATTTTAAAAGCATTTAAAACAATTTAAAACACTATTTTTAAATCTATTAAAAATAATACTTTTTTTTATTTATTTTTTTGGATTAAAATATTATGGGGTACGAATTGGAAAATAATGATTTTTTGCTATGTGAAAAAAATTGGTTGAGTTTTGAAAATAAAAAGTAAGAAAAAGAGAAAAGATATCAAAATATCATTTTCGACATTTTTTGGGGTAAAAACGAGTACCGAAACTTTAATTTTTAACACGTTTTTATCAAATTTCAAACACTCATAACTCTCTCAATTTTTATCGGAATCAAAATCCGGAAGTACCTACCTGACCGATTTTTCGCAAGGAATCCGATGGTATTACTCACGCGCACGGAAAATCGACGCACAAAATGCAGAAAAAACTGCAATCGTTTTGAAAATATCGTTCCGCGCCGAATTTCCAACACGCGTAACTCTCTCGATTTTTATCGGAATCAAAATCCGGAAGTACCTACCTGACCGATTTTTCGCAAGGAATCCGATGGTATTACTCCCGCACACGGAAAATCGACGTATAAAACGCAAAAATTAAAAAACAAAAACTGCTATCGATTAAAAACATCGTTCCGCGTTGAATTTCAAACACGCGTAACTCTCTCGATTTTTAACCGAATCAAGATCCACAAAAGCCTATCCTGACCAATTTTTCGCAAGGAATCCAATGGTATCGCTCACGCACACCGAAACTCAACGTACAAAACGCAGCGATAAAAAAACAGAGCTGCTGCGTGTAAAAACATCGTTTTGCATAAAATTTCCAACGCGCGTAACTCTCTCGATTTTTAACCGAATCAAGATCCGCAAGAGCCTATCTTGACTGATTTTTCGCAAGGAATCCAATGGTATTACTCACGCACACGGAAAATCGACACACAAAACGCAGAAATTAAAAAACAAAAACTGCTATCGTTGTTTTCGACGCCATTTCGCGTAAAATTTCCAACGCATGTAACTCTCTCAATTTTCATCGGAATTGAAATCCGTAAAAACCTATCTTGATCGATTTTTCGCAAGGAATCCAATGGTATAATTCACGCACTCGGAAACTCACTGTACAACGCGAAAAAAACAGAACCGCTATCGTTAATTCGACGCCGTTTCGCGTAAAATTTCCAACGCGCGTAACTCTCTCAATTTTCATCGGAATTGAAATCCGTAAAAACCTATCTTGACCGATTTTTCGCAAGAAATCCAATGGTATTATTCACGCACTCGGAAACTCACTGTACAAAGAGAAAAAAACAGAACCGCTTTCGTTAATTCGACGCCGTTTCGCGTAAAATTTCCAACGCGCGTAACTCTCTCAATTTTCATCGGAATTGAAATCCGTAAAAACCTATCTTGACCGATTTTTCGCAAGGAATCCAATGGTGTTACTCATGCAAACTAAAACTTAATGTATAGAACACACCAATGAAGAAAAGACAGAACTGAACATGGTTTCAAAACAACCAAAATTCCATATAAAAACATGTCAAAATGCAAACAGTGGGAGGATCACAACATACACATTAAGGACTACATTTTTACCTCAAGAATTGTTCAATATGATGCATGTATGTGGACAACAAAGGAAAGCATGATTCAAAGAATTCAAGTTGTGGATTTTACCTCTTTTTTTGGAGATTTTGGGCAACCTTCCAAGTGCTTTGTTCCAGAAATGATTTGATGCTTTGGACAACCTCAAATGACCTCTTAGAAGCTTTTAGGATGGTTGGAATCGGCTGGAAACCTCTGGAGCAAGTTTGTGCACTTTCTCGCGAAATGGTAAAAAACGGCCAAAATGCCAACTCTCTCAAATGGTGTTCCAGATGTGTGGCACCATTTGGGATAGTTCAAGGATGATATTTAGAGTGTGTTTGAGGTTTTATCTGGCTTGGAAAGTGACTGAATCAAGACATGGCTTGAAAAATACAAAAAAGTGTCATTTTGAGGTTTTGAGAGGTGACTTTGTGATGTTGTGATTACAGGTCACTTTTGATGGTTTGCACAGCTTGCATATGATATATATGAGGTGTGTGTGTGATTAGTTTGAGTGGAATTGCTCTCTAGCTCAAAAACTCATAATTTCCTTACTAATGAAGGCATTTTGGAGTGAAAGAGAGAATTTGAGGAAAGCATCTGTTTGATGGCTTTGGTGTACTCAAACTGAGCACAAATGGGCTCTATTTATAGTAGAGCAAGTTTGTTTTGGGATCCACAGTGAATGGCAACTGCAGCAGGTGTTTGTTCCATGTTGGCCAATGGAAATGCAAGTCTCCTCTAGCCATTGACTAGAGGTTAGGGCACAGGCTGCTGGTTCCCTTGGTCTTGGATAAGTCTTGACTAATTTCAGATGAGAATGACTCAGTACATGCCACCTCTAAGCATCCATTAAATGCTCCAAACCAAAATTGGAGTTTTGTCCCTCTTTTAGGGATTTCTAGGCTTTGGCATGCTTTTCTTTGTTCCTTGGACTTGGGAGGTTCATGGATCAGATCATCCCACTTGGATTTGATCCTTAGATGTGTCCAAACTGATGACAAGGCTTGAAAATTCGTGTGGCACAAAAAATGTGCAAATCTGCCTTGTAAAATTCAGCTTCAGCAAGGCCTTTTGAAAGATCCATAACTCCTTGCTCGAGTATGCTACATGGACGTTCTAGGACTTTTCGGAAAGCTTAGATGACATACTTCAACTTTGATGTTTAACATTAGACCTGGTTCAACTTGGATCATGGAGAAAAACAGCCTTGAAGTTGGGACATTGTGCTGAAAAATGTCAATTTTAACTTTTTAGCCATTTTGATCCAAGCATAATTCAAAATCCTTAATGAATTGGAATTAGGTCTAGTTGAAGTTTTTGTAGAGGGTAATGAGGGCTAAAAATCAAGCTTTGGATGGATAAAAATGGCTTTGTGGTTTAGGAGTTATGATCCTCCAAAGTTGGTACCCTTGCCACTTTTTTTTCATAACTTAGAAAAATTTCTAAGTTTTTATGGTTACCCCTTTTACAAGTTATCCCACTTTCTTTGATTTTTCTTGATGAATGATGATTCTAATCACACATTAACATCATTTTAGGGTTAAAAAACCATTTTTATGAAAAATATCAAAAAGTCAAAGTTTGACTTTTGTGCACAGTTGACTTTTTATCAGATGAATTCCAAACTGTGCGATTCTTCAGGAAATCATGTCCTTGACCTAAATCAAAATTGATGGACATGTTCCATGGGCATTACAGGGTGTATTTAATCATGTCCCACGGCTTGGGAGCATGTCCTGGTCAAAAGTCAAAGCTACAGTTGACTTTTCTCGCAAAACCCTAACTGTGGTTCAGATGAAAATGAAACTTGTTGCTAAAGCTTCTTGGGTCAATCCATTGTTGCAAATGGATCAACGTGGTATATTGGAGACCCTCAAATCATGTCTTGAGGTCTTGGCTCATGATTTGTCCCAAAAGTCAACTTAAGGGTGAATTAGGTCAAGAAACCCTAATTCCTGATTTTTGATGTATGCATCCCCTGAGGCTAAATTGACTTGATGATGGGGTTTATGATGTTTCATGGAGCATTTTAGGTTATGCTTTGAAGCATTGGCTCATGCCCAGAGGAAAATTTCCATCTGGAGGCCCTAGTCGACCAAACCCTAATTTGGTGACACTAGCGATCCTGAGGCTTGATCCACCTAGAAGGGAGCAAACTTGTGCTTAATCCTTGAAGTGGGAGTCCTCTTGATCCTTTGTGGATATTTGAGAGGCTAGACAAGTTGAAGATCATGTCATTCCTTGATTGATCCTTTGTCTAAGAGCTCTGCGAGGGCTTGAAACCCTAAATCCTGTTTGTAGTGAATGCTCACCCACCTTTGGGGAGACTAATGAGGTACAAAGGTACATCCATATTGTGCTGATGATTTGCACAATGATGGGAAATCTTAGTGGTCAAAATTTGGGGTATGACATATGCCCCTATTTAATCTTCTTGGACCCGAAGGTATGAATGACGAAGGGATTCGGGCATTCGGGGTGCAAGAGGATTAAATATCGGAATACTCGAAATTTTGATGGTGGTTATGAATGGTAGCTTACGCATTCATCTTCTTTAGCTAAGCGATGATGCTTAGAAAAGGTAAACTTCCCCTCGATCCTGGTCTTCAGCCAAGGAGCTGGTCTCAGTTTTTTTTTTGAAATAAACTTCCCCTCGATCCTGGTTTCCTACCAAGGAACTGGTCTTAGTTGCTGAAATAAACTTCCCCTCGATCATGGTTTCCTGCCAAGGAACTGGTCTTAGTTTCTAATGTAAACTTCCCCTCGATCCTGGTTTCCTACCAAGGATCTGGTCTCGGTTTCTGATATAAACTTGCCCTCGATCCTGGTTTCCTGCCAAGGAACTGGTCTCGGTTTCTGATATAAACTTCCCCTCGATCCTGGTTTCCTACCAAGGATCTGGTCTCGGTTTCTGATATAAACTTCCCCTCGATCCTGGTTTCCTACCAAGGACCTGGTCTTAGTTTCTTTTGTCAATAAACTTTATTGACAAGGGATGCTACGTGTAGCGGTTTTCCCTCAAACTTCTCGCCGAATTTTCCTGGGGAGATGCCATTTGAGTGGAAAAAGTTTTGATGTCAGACTTGCTGGGGAACCCATTCGTCTGAATTGTAGAGGTACACAAACTTCTCTGTTTTGGAGACGCCATTTGTCGATTCTACTGGGGGAAGCGAGTCTCTTGAGAGACTGTTTTCGTTTGGGGGCTTACATCATACTTTTCTCGGGATCTTTCCGGAGAAACGCCATATGATGGGATCCAATTTTGAGGTGTCGATGACCTTTTCATCAGTGGTGTTTTCGGAGAAAAACTGCCGTACCGCCGAATCTCTGATTAAGAGGCTTTCTCTGGGGATTTTCCTTAATCCGGGAAAGCAAGGATATCGTCTTCGATGGCGAAGAGCGACATTTGTTGAAAGTTTTCTTGTTTCTCAGAGGTTCAAGTTATCAAAGTGGTCAAGGACCGTCTCTAATCCAGAGATAAACGGGAGAGAGATTGCTTAGATGATTCACTTCCTAACAAGGAAAGATCTGACAACTCGATTGAGAGGACTTTTATCACTAGGGCATAAGACCGACTAGAGTGATAGTGATGCAATATGAACGTGAATGCAAATCAATCATCCATGATGTATGTATGTATATGCGGACAAAACTGACGCAACATACAGACTAAGGGATGAACACGACTGGATACTCGGCCACAGTGAGGCATGTAGAAATATCGCTGGTTCCAGATAGCAATTCTGCCTTGCTTAGGAGAAACGATCCCTGTTGGGGGCGACGCTGGTCGGGCTTAGGAGATGAGAACTCGGCCGAAGATGTCAGATGGAACATGGTCTCTGACATTATTGATCCTTCATTCAGGCGTACTGGTTTAGAAGGAGTACTTTGATTCTGCACTTTGAGGTTCGAACACCTTTGGAGATGCGATTGATGTTCTTTCGATGTTCAACAGTCAAAAGAAATTGCCATCTTTATTAAAAAGCAGAAAAAGTTTTAACAAGTAAATTCATTTTTGTTTTATTTCAAGAATCGTTAATCATGTTAACAACGTCGTTCTGTAAAGCTAAAACAAATACGAATTACAAACAAAAGCACAAGGGCCCAAATTTTATTGATAAGATGGAGATCAGCCAAACGCGTGATTCCAAAGAGTATTTACAAAGTTTGAAAATGGTAATTTACAGGGAAAAGGGCTACGTTGAAACATAACGACCACTATCCTTCTACCAACTTTGAATTCGGGACATCCTGAGCTTCTGTCGAAGATGACCTTGACTGGAGTTTTCCTCCGAGGGATGCTGTAACTGCTACTGAGGGACTTGCCTCTGTTGAACATAGTTACTTGCCATTATCCCTAATTTTTGCCTGGATTGTACTTTGATGTTTCCAATCCACCGGGATGATTTTTTTCATGTCTCTAACTTTTACCTGGACCGCCCTTTCGGGTTTTCAATCCACCGAGACGTTTTTTTTTTTTTTTTTTTTTTTTTTAGTTTAGGCGAAGTATTTCTTGACTACATCAACATTTGTGGGGTAGGCAAATTCCTCTCCGTCCATGGTTGCAAGTCTCAAGGCACCGCCTGAGAAAGCTTTCGTGACCACATAGGGGCCATCATAATTCGGAGTCCACTTGCCCCGAGAGTCAGTGAGAAATGATTGTATCTTCTTGAGCACGAGGTCTCCTTTTCTGAAGATACGAGGTCGGACCTTTTTGTCGAACGCCCTTTTCATTCTCTGTTGATACAACTGACCGTGGCATAGTGCCGTTATTCTCTTTTCTCCGATCAGATTCAGTTCATCGTGTCAGCTTTGACACCATTCAGCTTCGGTGAGCTTCGCTTCCATAAATACCCGGATTGATGAGATCTCTACTTCTATGGGGAGCACTGCTTCCATGCCATACACTAGAGAGAAAGGGGTAGCCCCAATTCCATTTCCGTAATGATTGACTGCTCCGTCAAAGATAAGTCCCCACTAGGAACCTGGTTCTGGCCCTTCACTGGGTAGCGGTTCATCGCAATCTTTCATTTTTAGATATATGACATCTTCGTCTGGGAAGTCAAACCCGATTGATTCTTGATTGTCAATCGGTTGATGAGCCAAATGATCGGCTAAAATACTTCCTTTAACGGCTTTTTGAGCGTGGTACTCTATGTCATATTCTGATAACAGCATCTGCCAACAGCCAATTCTTCCCGTGAGAGTAGGTTTTTCGAAAACGTACTTGATTGGATCTATTTCGGAGACCAACCAAGTAGTATGACGAATCATGTACTGGCGAAGACGTTTGGCTGCCCAAGCCAAAGTGCAACAAGTTTTCTCAAGCATTGTGTACCGAGTCTCACAGTCGGTGAATTTCTTGCTTAGATAGTAGATGGCAGACTCTTTCCTTTTAGTTTCGTCTTGTTGGCCAAGTACACATCCCATTGAGTCCTCTAGGACTGTGAGGTAAATGATCAGTGGTCTTCCTTCCACTGGAGGTGATAGAACCGGAGGATTCAACAGATATTCCTTGATACTGTCGAAGACGGTTTGGCAATCTTCTGACCAAACGCAATCCTGGTTCTTTTTGAGTAACTTGAAGATCGGCGCGCATGTCGCGGTCATGAGGAATATGAATCTGGAGATGTAGTTCAAACGTCCCAGGAATCCTCTGACTTGTTTTTCAGTTTTCGGAGAAGGCATTTCTTGAATGGCCTTGACTTTGTCAGGATCAACCTCAATTCCTTTCTGGCTGACGATGAACCCTAGTAGTTTCCCTGAACGGACACCGAAGGTGCACTTGTTGGGATTCAAGCGGAGCTTGAATTTTCTTAGACGTTCGAACAAATTTGACAGATGTTCAACGTGCTCACTCTCTATTTTTGATTTTGCAATTATATCATTGACATACACCTCGATTTCCTCATGTATCATGTCATGAAACAGAGTAGTTATGGCCCTTTGATAGGTTGCCCCGGCGTTCTTCAAACCGAACGACATTACCTTGTAACAAAAGGTACCCCATGGGGTAATGAACGAAGTTTTCTCCATGTCTTTCGGCACCATTTTGATCTGGTTATAGCCTGAGAATCCATCCATGAAGGAGAATACTTTGAACTTTGCTGTGCTGTCAACCAGCATGTCAATGTATGGTAAAGGAAAGTCGTCCTTTGGACTTGCCTTGTTTAGATATCTGTAATCAACACACATTCTGACCATTCCATCCTTTTTGGGAACGGGTACGATGTTTGCTAACCATTGAGGATATTCAGATGTAGCAAGGAAACCCGCGTCAATCTGTTTCTGTACCTCCTCTTTGATTTTGATGGCCATGTCCGGGTGAGTTCGTCTCAACCTTTGCTTTACTGGCGGACATTCCGATCTTAATGGTAAGTGATGTTCCACGATGCTGTTATCCAACCCTGGCATATCCTGATAGGACCAAGCGAATACATCGGGGAACTCTTTGAGAAGCTTTATCAAACTTTCTTTGACAGTTGGATTGAGCAGTGCCCCAATCCTGATTTCTTTTCTCTCTTGCTCTGAACCCAAGTTTACCGTTTCCAACGGTTCTTTATGAGGTTCAATGGACCTTTCCTCTTGTCTGAGTAATCGGGAGATCTCATCTGGAATTTCATTGTCAACTTCTTCTTTAGCCTCGAATACCGAGAATTCAAAGTTAGGAGAAGGCATCGGATCGTATGTTTCAACTGGGTTTAAAACAAGCAATCTGCATGACGTGATGATTCGTGTTTAGAAGAGATAGAGAAAATGCAAGTGTGTGCAGTGTATTTATTTTACTGCTTGTTTTTATTTTTGAATTGTTTTTTAGGATTACCATTTTCTGAAAAAGCAAAAAGAGAAAACAGCAATTAATGCGGAAATTACAGAACGACGTTATTTTATTAATGAACAAGTCGACTCTTGAAACTACAGCCCTATAAAACAAAACTCTGTCGCTTTGGGCAAAGCGAAGAGGGAAATTTACAGAAATCGAGCCCTATCAAAACATCCGTTTCACCTGGGCAGGGTGAAAGGTTAAAGATGGCAATTACTTTGACTGGTGAACGGCCTTCGGAACATCGACAACAACCCATTGGCGGCGAACTCCTCGGTGAATCACAAAGTCTGACACCTTCCTTGATTTGTCTTCAGAAATAATGCTAATTTCTGGTGGAGCAGGATCATTGGAATCTGTCTCCCAAGAAAAATTGTCGTAGGAGAATTCCTCAATTGCATTTTGCATAGCATTTGTGCTCTCAGCTGTATCTCCCCATCTAGTTGGCTGGATATCTTCGAGCCTGATACGAGAGCTTTCGGGAGCGGTGTACTTGACCATATAGTCGTATTTTCCATTCGGTTGTCCCAAGGTGTCCCACACTTTTTTGGAACTGGAGGAGTCATCCCTCTCGATGACGTTGACCTCAGGAAAAGCATAGTTGATGAATTCTAGTCCTGCAAACGTTGCGAATTCATCTTCATGTTGAGTAGTTTCTGAATGACCTGAGTGTTGATCCCATGACATGGTGGGGATACAGGTATTCTGTTCAATGACACTCAGCTGAGTTTCATTGGTCGGCTGACTTTCTTGCCCCAAGTCTCCTGGGTAAGGCTGCCACATTGGCAGACCATCCATCGGGCCATAGTAATTGTGATCAAAGTTGTCTTTCATCAGAGTGTCTTCCTCTAATGAATTTGGCAGAGCACGGCATCCTTCCGGATCACAATCTCCGTAGATCATTTCGACATCTGATCTTGGTATAAATCTCGGACTTTCTGTAGGAAAGCAAAAAGGCATAGGCACCTCTTCCTGAGACATATAACCGTCCTTGTTAAGGTAGGACTTCCATTCTTCATCTGTGTCAAAGGGATCTTCCTCATTGATAGCATGAACTTTCTGAGACACTAGGTGAAGAAAACCTCCACTGTGGAAGAAGTTTTGAAGGGGATGAAGACTTTCATCGTTGGCAGCTGTCTGGGTACAGGTCGCAGAAAAACCAAGACCCTTCTTTGTTTTATTGTCAATGGGAATGACAAGTTGTCCCCATCCTGTCGTATCGGTACTCTCGACCGCTTTGATAGCATCTTTGTATGAGGAAACCGAGGTTCCTCCTTTGAAATGATTGTCTTTGCTCACCGACAGTGCTTGGAACTGAGTTCCAATAACCTCCTCGGGTTCCACACAAGTAGATGATGATAAGTTGCTTACAAGCAAGGCCTGTTCTCCACAGACTGTGACAAGTTGGCCGTTCTTGACAAACTTTAGCTTTTGGTGGAGGGTTGAAGTAACCGCTCCAGCCTGATGTATCCAAGGTCTTCCTAATAAACAACTGTATGTTGCCCGGATGTCCATGACCTGGAAAGTGATTTGGAAAGTGTGAGGACCAATAGTTATGGGAAGATCAACTTCGCCGATAACCGTTTTTCTGGATCCGTCGAATGCTTTGACGACGACCTCGCTGACTCTCATCGGAGGGCCCTTGAATGATAATTGCGTCAAAGTGGACTTCAGCATAACATTCAGGGCTGACCCTGTGTCTACCAGTACGCTGGCTAAAGCATCGTCCTGGCAGTTAACTGTGATATTGAGTGCCATGTTATGATGGCGACCCTCTTCGGGTAATTCCTCATCACTAAATCCCAAATTATTGCAGGAAGTGATATTAGAGACAATACTATCGAACTGTCTGATTGTTACATCCTGTTCCACAAAGGCTTGCTCCAAGACTTTCTGTAGAGCCTCCCTGTGGGCTTCTGAACTGAGTAACAGTGATAATACCGAGATCTTTGAAGGAGTCTGTAACAGTTGATCCACAATGTTATATTCACTCCTTTGGATGAGCTTCAGCATCTCATCGTTGTTTTTTGAAAGGTCGGGATTACTGGATTGACCGACTGGTGGATCGGGAGCTTCTGTCTGAAGTTCTTTTTCTTTGTTAACTTCCCCAACCCCTCGGTTGAAGATTCTACCACTCCGTGTTACACGACTGATGTCTGCAATATTCACGACGGAGGGTAATGGAATTTCCTTTCCATTCTCAATGGTTGTTGCACCGTATTTGTAAGGGATAGCCTTAGTTGATTCATACGGTAGTGGTCCCGGTAGATAGATGACTATGGGAACCTTCTGATTTTTCTGACCATCGTAAGTAATCTCGATCCGTTCCCGGTTGGGAACTTTAGATTCGTCAAGTAGAGGGGTGATGGCAAAAACATCTCTGGTATGGTGATGACCAGAGATCGTGACAACATCCTCAACTTGATTGGCAAGGTAGTTCGGCGTCCAGTTGATGGGCCCAGAACCCGGATATGGGCGAATCTCTCCACGATCCACCTGACCCTGAAGAGCTGCTCTCACAAGGTAACACCCTTGGTTACTTTACGAACAGACGCTACAACGATCGTAATTGTGTAGTGGCACCTGGCCACGCCCACTTTGAATACAGTGTAACCTCACTAGGTTACCTTCCATTGATCGGACATCCTGACTTTGACGTCGAGTAGGATTCTTGTTATTGATACTAATTTGCTGAGTATCTTCATCCATGTAGATTGGCATCCACCAATGATTTAACAAGTGTTGAAGTGCCTCCTGGACAAGGGCACATCCCTGATCGTTTTTGTAACCTGCTTTACAGCTTTGATAGTCGTGTGATATTAAGAATCCGAGTCGGACCTGCTCAGCATGTAACTCTACCAGGCTGGTATTCATCAGACGAATATCGAAGATTTGAATCATATTGATCTGATAAGGGTTCTTATCATGGTAGTCTTGGATCCATCCAAGATCCATCTGACGCTGGAGGGCTTCTTGTACAAAAGAACAACCCTGTTTGCTTACCGAGCAAGTCAGACAAGAACTGTAATCATGTCGTGGAAGATTATGATACTGGCTTTGCCTTGAGTGCATCGCCACCAAGTTGACATTCATTGCACATATGTCGTGGTTCTGAATGACGTTGGAGTTCGTATAGACCATGTTAACTCCATGAACTCGGTGCTCTTGGATCCATCCGAGATCCATCTATTCCTGTAGAGCTGCTTGCACCACTGAACATCCTTGGTTATCTTTAGAGCAGATATCACACTGGTGATAGTTATGAGGTGGCACATGGCCATATCCACTCTGTCTACAATGCATCTTGACCAGATTGGTTTTTAACAAGAGTACATCGTGAATTTGATTGACATTGTTAGTCTCTTTCTCAATCAGATTGACTGCAGCTTTCTCATGTTGAGGTAGCGGGTTCGTGAGAACGTTGGGATTCGTATCTTTGAAAAATAAGAGCCCGCTCCTAACAAGCTTTTGCACGTCAGACTTGAAATTGAGGCAAGTCTCTATGTTATGCCCTGATCCTCCTTGATGATAAGGGCATGTCTGATCCACCTTAAACCAAAAAGGTGGATTTTCCGGTACTGTAAGAGGAGACTTAGTCTGAATGTGCCCCTTAGCCAGTAGTAACGGAAATAATTATGCGTACAACATGGGTATAGGATCAAACCCAGATGGTCGTGTTATACGGTTGTTATTGTATGGAGGACGAGCCTGCTGAAGAGGCTGTTGTGTCCTTTGCTGATCAGGTTGGCTCTGCGCAACCTGAGGTTGATACGTAGGAATAGGCGCAAGGTTGACAGCAGGAGTCACAGCCGCTACAGGTTGATATCGACGCCTTTGCTTTCCGAGAGAGATATTCCCAATATCTTGCTCTTTTTTCTTAGGGAGAGCACTACCATATTTTTTAGTACCGCTCTTCGATCCAGTGTCTTTTACCAAACGTCCTTCTCGGACGGCTTCCTCAAGACGTACGCCCATGCCCACCATCTCGGTGAAATCACTGGGTGCACTGGCAACCATTCGGTCATAGTAAAATGAGCTTAAGGTCTTTAAGATGATCTTTGTCATCTCTTTTTCCTCAAGAGGTGGACAAATTTGAGCGGCAATTTCACGCCACCTTTGAGCATACTCCTTAAAGGTTTCCTTGTCCTTTTGCGACATCGATCTGAGTTGATCTCTGTCGGGTGCCATGTCCAAATTGTATTTGTATTGTTGGATGAAGGCAGTACCAAGATCTCTGAAAGTGCTGATTGTAGCACGGTTTAAACCCATGTACCATTTGAGTGCGGCACCGGTTAAACTATCCTGAAAGTAGTGAATCAGCAGGTCCTGATTCTCCGTCTGAGCTGACATCCGCCGAGCGTACATCACCAGATGGCTTTGAGGGCAAGAGTTACCCTTGTACTTTTCAAAGTCGGGCACTTGAAATTTGTGCGGGACTTTCACATTGGGGACCAAGCAGAGGTCTGCGGCGTCCTTTCCAAATAGATCCTGACCGCGAATGGCTTGCAGCTCCTTCTGCATTTCCAAGAATTGCTCCTGGAATTCATCCATTCTATCGAACATAGTTTCCTTCTTACCAGAAGGTGTCTGTGGAATCTGTCCTTCCGGGACAGTGTGCACCACAGGGGGTGGTACCGTGACTACGGCAGTAAGTCTTGGCGCTTCCCGAAGTTTGTAACCTTCAGGAGTCTTCAGTATGCCCCTGGCATCTTCGCTTTCCCGAAGTTTGTAACCTTCAGGCCCAGTGGCTTCAGTTGCGATTCCCTGATCTTCAGTGATCGGCGGAACATATCCTCCCAGGATATAGTTGACAGGTATGCCCCAGGGACGATCTTTCGGCATCTGATACCTAGGATCATTCTTCTCTACTACAGGCATTGAGGTGATCTCTGAGATCACAGTTCTTTGTAGCTGAGCTTCTGCCATGGTTTGCATGTCGTTACGAAGCTTTCTCATATCCTCTCTCAGAGCGTCGATCTCTTCTTTCAACTCTCTGTTTTCTTCCTCAAGATCATCCATCTTTTTCTGACGATTAGCCCGAGTATTGTACGAATGAGACAGTTTGACTCTAGAACCGAGACACAAACGTGAGATTCGTAGGGAAGAAGAATACGCGATGTGAGAATGATGAATGCAATGATTATATTAGTTGTTTTTTGGTTTAATCAAAATAAACTTCGACAATTAGATTGCAAATATCAAACAGTGGGGAAACACTTTTTTATTGAATTCCAAAGGATTACAGAAATGGAAATACAGTAGATTACAAAATGCGGAAACAGAAACCTAAGCTAATGGGTCCCGAGTCCTCTCTGAGGAGAAACCGGGTGCTGATTCTGATATCTTCCTTTTCTTTGACCGGGGCTCTTGGGCCGTTGTCGGGTTGTCATTCCTTTACCAAGTGAAAAGAGTGAGCAAATTCCTTTGGTCATCTTGATTCTCTACAGCATGTTGCTCCAAAATTTCAATCAGAGCATCTTTCTCTTTCAGTAATTGCTGTATTTTGATGCACTCTACGTCGAGGGTGCGGTACTTGTTCTTCCAAGATCTTCTTTCCCGTTGAACTTTGTTGAGAGTAACCTGAAGCTTTTCAGTTTCCGTCATGAAGTACATGACAGATTCCCTCGGCGGAAGAATTTCGTAACGAGGATAAGGCATCTTTAGCTTGAGAGCTCTAGTTTGTACCCAGTGGAGATAAGGCTCCACCGAGACACAGTTTGGTTTTCCTAGAGATCCCGTCCTTTCTTATGAACATGTTTCCAAGCGTGCACTATTTCCATCTTTAGTGCTCTGTCGTTTTCTCCTTCCTTGAAGAAAAGACCTTCCAGATGAACACCCAGTGGGATGTGTCTCATCGGGTATCCAAATTGACGAAGAACCAATATCGGATGGTAGTTGATTCCTCCTTTAGTTCCTATGAGGGGTACGTTGGGGAAGTTTCCACAATGGTCAATGATCCTGATTCCCTCATAAATCCTATTGCACCAATCTATATCAGAGTTGGTGAGGGACATGATCTTCTGCGACCAACGTAAGACACTCTTGCAATCCCAAAAAGCAGCAGACTTGGGCAAGTGAGAGATAAACCATTTATAAAGCAAAGGTACACAGCATGTGATCTCCCCTCCGCTGTACAAATTTCCCAAGTGTACAGAATGATACGCATCTGCGAGCAAAGTCGGCACAGGGTTTCCAATGAGAAAAACCTTAATAGCGTTGATATCGACGAAGTTATTGATGTTGGGAAACAAAAATAATCCGTAGGTGAGTAAGACAAAGATGCTTTCAAAAGCAGTGATGTTCCCTATACTGGCAAAATACAGGGCTTTCTTCGTCAAGAACTGGGCTGGCAAACCTTGTATGCCACCCTTAGTTGTCATGTGAGTCTTGACCTCAGACTCGTCCAAATGAATTGCTCTTGCAATAGTCTGATTCTTTGGAATTTCTTCCAGTCCAGAAAATGGAGCTCGATCTGTAATGTGTAGATCAATCAGGTGAGAATACTCCTCCAGCGTTGGTGCGAGCTGGTAATCTGGGAATGTGAAACAGTGATAAACCGGATCATAGAATTGAATGAGCGCATCCATGATTCCCTCAATCACATGGACTCTTAGCAGCGGTAGCAGACCTCCGTGTTTGGCTCTGAAAGCCTCAGGGTTAGTGATCATCCTTGCTAACCTTCTCAAATCCTCTAGTTTTGGAACCTTGAAGGTGTACGTATGAGTTCTCCTTCTACCGAAATCCATTAGCGTAATCCTTTTCTCTGATATTTGCAATCACAGTCTTAGTTTAATTTGAAAAACAGAGAGACTAGAAGAGAAAGTTTTTTGAATGTTTTAATGTTTTATTAAATGAATGCATGAATGCAGCACATAAAAACATAGAAAAAACATGGGGTCAAAGGGTCGTTGTCATGAAGTCAAGGCTCTACCCATCCCCAAAGGTTTATACTAGGGTGATTTTTGTACCTGTACTCATTATCATCAGCTCTTCCCAGGAAATCAAAACAACAAGCGGATCGTCAGCGAGTTGTAAAGCAATCTTAGAGTAAGTGCCATTCACCGAGAATAGATCACCAGCCTCAAATGAGGGTAGTATCGCGTAACAACTATTTCCGATAGTTTCCGCACTATGAAAGGGTTTGGCTCCTCAGCTTCTCAGACTTAACAACCGGCCCATTGGCTAGAAGAGTGAATGGGTTGCGTTGGTCAGCCTCCACTGAGGTTGATGGTCGACCCCGTCGCCATCACTTATCTTAAGTGTATACTCAATCTTTCCACATACGGCATCACCCGCATTCCCATTAGCAGAAAAATAAACACGTATAGCAATTAGGAAAAGCAGTATATATATTTTTCCTAATCATCCTAGACTTATAAAGCTAAGAATCCTAAGTTCCTAACAGAAATGGCTCCCCGACTGAGTTACCACTCTGTAGTTTCTACACAAGGAAAACAGAAAGAAAGAAATAAGGGCCCCACGGTGGGCGCCATTTTTCTGTAGCGAGCGATTTTGGACGCGGTTCTTAAGCGCTGGTCGCTCTCTGCGGTTTGAGCTTTGACTACAGGTCGATTCATTTTTTATCCTATTGTGAGCTGAATAAGGAAGGGAAATAGATGTCTCCAATTAACCCTGCTTTGCATACTGAGTTTAAACAGCGGTCTGTTAGGTTACGAATGCTATCAATATGGGGGGGCCTTGTACTGGTTATTTGTATTTTCGCCAATACTGTTTTCTTTCTTTCTAGGACTTTCTAGCGGGGAGCAAGGGTTAGGATGTTAGGACTGATGCTTTTGAATTACTGCTTTTGATTGATGGAGATATGGGATTTGGGTTTTTTGTTTAGTGTGCTCGCTAAGATCTTTTCTTTCGATCTTATGCCTACGTATTCCCGTTTACCGAAACAGGGAAATCAGAGCGTTCGTAGTTCCTCCTATCCTATGGGAGGAAATGGGTGTTTTTGGTGTCTTGTTCA
Source organism: Lathyrus tuberosus (assembly GCA_022829125.1). Taxonomy (NCBI): domain Eukaryota; kingdom Viridiplantae; phylum Streptophyta; class Magnoliopsida; order Fabales; family Fabaceae; genus Lathyrus; species Lathyrus tuberosus. The sequence continues at coordinate 12,325,817 of JALAZF010000024.1, read as the reverse complement.
AAGCCCAAGACGTGAAGCGAAAGGTGATTTGTATCTTGATCAAAGCCCAAGATGTGAAGCTGAAGGTCTATTTGTATCTTGTTCAAATCCCAAGATATGAAGCTGAAGGTCCTCGACTTTAGAGAGAATTTGTCATCTCTAAAGAAGGGTTTGTCCGTCACAACTGTTGGGTGACTGGTTATAAAGGAGAATTACTTTAACCGGGATACGCGGATCCTAGCAATGCCATAATTTCCTTTAAAGGGGATTTTAACCTGAAGGAGAAGACTTTAACTCAGTGTAGAGCAATGCTATCTTTCCTTAGGAATTTCTCATGCTAAAAGAGGGACAGTGGCATGGATGTAGATGATCCAGAGGCTTGCCGCTTACAGCGATTAGATGAAGGGGAAGGAGTTATTGATGTTTGTATACTGTGAACGAGGCACAACTTTGATGCTAAAAGGTTGATTGGATCAACCAGTGATTTTCTTATACAAAGCCTAAGAGGAGGCTATTGGCCCAACAAGAGGGAGTTTTTGTGTGTCTCGTACGAAGCCCGAGAGAGAGGCTAAAAGGGTTGACTCGACAGGAGAATCTTTTATACTCAACAAGAGAGTGTTTTTGTATCTCGTACGAAGCCCGAGATGGAGGCTAAAAGTTTGAATCAACAAGAGAGTCTTTGTATCTCGTACAAAGCCTGAGATGGAGGCTAAAGGTTTGACTCAACAAGAGAGTCTTTTTATTTCGTACGAAGCCCGAGATGGAGGCGAAAGGGGTGATTGACTCAACGAGGGAGTCTCTTATGTGTCTCGTACAAAGCCCAAGAGAGAGGCTAAACGTTGTTTGACTCCGCTGGGGAGAATTTTGGTATCTCGTACGAAGCCCGAGATGGAGGCTATGGTGACTGTTTCAGTTAAGTGACAGGTCCAGTATACTGATTTTAAAGAGAAAATCAGTTCTTATGTGAGTAACATTGTACTCAGGGATTTGATTTGAGGATCAGGGATATTTCCCTCTCTTTGAGGAAACGAGAAATCCAAAGGGTATTGAGACTGTCCGAGTCTGCGGGTTTCCTTCCTATTTAACGAAGGGGTCACTTGAGAATGTCTTTGAGACTCAAGGAAGTTAGACTGTCCGTGTCTAGAGTTTTATCTTTTGTACTATGCTTTGAGAAACAGTAGTAGACTCTATGAAAGGACTGTTCTATGAGGATGACTAGGTTCTGTTCCTATACCTCTAGGAGGTCGTCGGGACAATTTGTACGAAGCCCAAGAGGAGGCTGGAAGCTTTTAAGATGTCGACGGGTCCTTGTACTAAGCCCAAGAGGAGGCTATCATTCCCGAAGGAAGAGATCATTATACGAAGCCTAAGAGGAGGCTGTGAATACTTCTAAGAAGCCGTAGGGTCCTTGTACGAAGCCCAAGAGGAGGCGGGGTTGCTTTGAGGAAGCCTGTGGGTCCTTGTACGATGCCCAAGAGGAGGCCGATGCTTTTAGGAAGCCCGTGGGTCCCCAAACCCCGAGAAATTCAAGGCAAGCTATTTACAAGGAATAGATCAAGTCAGGAAAGTTCAAGAATTTGGAAGAAACTCAAAGATGCCATTCACGGAGAAGACATTCATCTTGGGGAGTAGAGTTTCTTGACAATTCCTAATGAGGACAGCCGAAGAGAAGACTGTATCTGGTGATCCTATTGGGGATCTAGTTGTCTATTTCTACGAATAAACGAAACGACGTCACCTAGTTCTAGACGTAGTTGCCGGGGAAACTCTAAATATCTATACTATTATTACACAGTTGATATGAGTTTATGAAAGAAGACTTACAGTGAAACAGCCCCACAATACAGTTATATATATATATGAGTTTGTGAAAGGAGACTTACAGTGAAACAGCCCCACAATACAGTTATATACATATGAAAGCGGTAAATGAAAGCGGGTAAACACTTACTCGGTTGTAGAGCTTCCATGCTGTTTAGTTAGTTGTTCAACAAAGAAAGATTGAAAACAACAGTATATTCAAAATCAAAGGAGAAAGTGCTTTGAAAAAGAAATATTTGGGGCTTACAGCTCAAGGAGAGGCCCAGGGTTTTATCAGTGAGCGCACTGTTGAATTTGTACAGAGAGACTTATACAAGTGACTGAGGCCCAAGAAAGGTTTTTTGTACAAAGGGATGGGTCTTACACTCTATTGGAGGCCCAAGTGAGTTTTAAGAAAAGAAATGGGTCTTACTACTCGAGGGTAGGCCCAATGGTTAATTTTGAAAAGGGCGACGATCGCGTTGAGGTTTTAGAAACACCGTGGGACTTATACAAGTGACTGAGGCCCAAAATTTTGGTATTTACAAAGGGATTGGGTCTTACACTCTATTAGAGGCCCAAAGAGTTTAAAGAAAAGAAATGGGGCTTACAACACGAGGGGAGGCCCATAGTCTTTATTTTCAAGATGAATATTCACTTTTAAAATGCTTAAAAACAATTAAAAATGAATTTATTCACAAAAATACCAACTTTATTAAATAAATAATATAAATTTGATTTTTTTGTAGAATAAAATATTTTACTATTTTTGTGATTTTTCAGAAAAAGAACCAATAAAAAATAATCAAAATTGAGGGAGTTATTAATTTTCCAAATTATTAAAAAATAATAAGAAAATATAAAAAAGAGGGGTTGGGTCTTACACTCTATTAGAGACCCAAAGTGTATTTTTGTACAAAAGATGGGGCTTACAACTCAGGGAGAAGCCCAAAATATTTTCAGTTTGAAAATGGCGATCGCGCCGAGATTTTTAACGTATCGGGACTTATACAATAGCTGAGGCCCAAAATTGTTTCGTTAAAAAAGGGTTGGGTCTTACACTCTAATAGAGGCCCAAGTGTTTAAAAATGAAAAGAAATGGGACTTACAGCTCAAAGAGAAGCCCAGTTGATTTCCGTTTGAAAATGGCGATCGCGCCGAATTTTTCTTTTAACGCAGAGGGACTTATACAATAAGTGAGACCCAAAATTGTTTTGGTTAAGAGGAGATTGGGTCTTACACTCTAATAGAGGCTCAAAAGTTTTGAATAGGTCTTATAGCTCGAGGAGAGGCCCAAGGTTATTTCTTAAAAAGGCGACGATCGCGCCGTTTGTTTTTTACGGTATCAGGGCTTATACAATGAATGAGGCCCAAAAATGATTTGGTCAAAAAAAGATTGGGTCTTACACTTTATTAGAGGCCCAAAAGTTTAAAAAAGATTTGTTAGGGTAAAAATCAAAGAAAACCCCAATTTCATTTTTTAGGCATTTTTTCAAGAAAAATTAAGTAAAAAAATGATAAAAATATCAAATAAAATCATTAAATAATGATTAAAGTTTATGAAAAAAAAATATTTTATCAACATAAATATTTAAAATCATTTTGGTTTTAAAAATCAAGAAAAAAAAGAAATCATTTTAAAAACATTTAAAACAATTTAAAACACTATTTTTAAATATATTAAAAATAATATTTTTTTTTTATTTTTTTGGATTAAAATATTATAGGGTACGAATTGGAAAATGATGATTTTTTGCTATGTGAAAAAAATTGGTTGAGTTTTGAAAATAAAAAGTAAGAAAAAGAGAAAAGATATCAAAATATCATTTTCGACATTTTTTGGGGTAAAAACGAGTACCGAAACTTTAATTTACAACACGTTTTTATCAAATTTCAAACACTCGTAACTCTCTCAATTTTTATCGGAATCAAAATCCGGAAGTACCTACCTGACCAATTTTTAGCAAGGAATCCGATGGTATTACTCATGCGCAGGAAAATCGACGCACAAAATGCAGAAAAAACTGCTATCGTTTTGAAAATATCGTTCCGCGCCGAATTTCCAACACGCGTAACTCTCTCGATTTTTATCGGAATCAAAATCCGGAAGTACCTACCTGACCGATTTTTTGCAAGGAATCCGATGGTATTACTCACGCACGCGGAAAATCGACGTATAAAACACAGAAATTAAAAAACAAAAACTGCTATCGATTAAAAACATCGTTCCGCGTTGAATTTCAAACACGCGTAACTCTCTCGATTTTTAACCGAATCAAGATCCGCAAAAGCCTATCCTGACCAATTTTTCGCAAGGAATCCAATGGTATCGCTCACGAATGCCGAAACTCAACGTACAAAACGCAGCGATAAAAAAACCAGAGCTGCTGCGTGTAAAAACATCGTTTCGCCTAAAATTTCCAACGCGCGTAACTCTCTCGATTTTTAACCGAATCAAGATCCTCAAGAGCCTATCTTGACCGATTTTTCGCAAGGAATCTAATGGTATTACTCACGCACACGGAAAATCGACATACAAAACGCAGAAATTAAAAAACAAAAACTGCTATCGTTGTTTTCGACGTCGTTTCGCGTAAAATTTCCAACGCGCGTAACTCTCTCAATTTTCATCGGAATTGAAATCCGTAAAAACCTATCTTGATCGATTTTTCGCAAGGAATCCAATGGTATTATTCACGCACTCGGAAACTCACTGTACAAAGTGAAAAAAAACAGAACCGCTATCGTTAATTCGACGTCGTTTCGCGTAAAATATCCAACGCGCGTAACTCTCTCAATTTTCATCGGAATTGAAATCCGTAAAAACCTATCTTGACCGATTTTTCGCAAGGAATCCAATGGTATTATTCACGTACTCGGAAACTCACTGTACAAAGCGAAAAAAACAGAACCGCTATCGTTAATTCGACGCCGTTTCGCGTAAAATTTCCAACGCGCGTAACTCTCTCAATTTTCATCGGAATTGAAATCCGTAAAAACCTATCTTGACCGATTTTTCGCAAGGAATCCAATGGTGTTACTCATGCAAACTAAAACTTAATGTATAGAACACACCAATGAAGAAAAGACAGAACTGAACATGGTTTCAAAACAACCAAAATTCCACATAAAAACATGTCAAAATGCAAACAGTGGGAGGATCACAACATACACATTAAGGACTACATTTTTACCTTAAGAATTGTTCAATATGATGCATGTATGTGGACAACAAAGGAAAGCATGATTCAAAGAATTCAAGTTGTGGATTTTACCTCTTTTTTTGGAGATTTTGGGCAACCTTCCAAGTGCTTTGTTCCAGAAATTATTTGATGCTTTGGACAACCTCAAATGACCTCTTAGAAGCTTTTAGGATGGTTGGAATCGGCTGGAAACCTCTGGAGCAAGTTTGTGCACTTTCTCGCGAAATGGTCAAAAACGGCCAAAATGCCAACTCTCTCAAATGGTGTTCCAGATGTGTGGCACCATTTGGGATAGTTCAAGGATGATATTTAGAGTGTGTTTGAGGTTTTATCTGGCTTGGAAAGTGACTGAATCAAGACATGGCTTGAAAAATGCAAAAAAGTGTCATTTTGAGGTTTTGAGAGGTGACTTTGTGATGTTGTGATTACAGGTCACTTTTTATGGTTTGCACAGCTTACATATGATATATATGAGGTGTGTGTGTGATTAGTTTGAGTGGAATTGCTCTCTAGCTCAAAAACTCATAATTTCCTTACTAATGAAGGCATTTTGGAGTGAAAGAGAGAATTTGAGGAAAGCATCTGTTTGATGGCTTTGGTGTACTCAAACTGAGCACAAATGAGCTCTATTTATAGTAGAGCAAGTTTGTTTTGGGATCCACAGTGAATGGCAACTGCAGCAGGTGTTTGTTCCATGTTGGCCAATGGAAATGCAAGTCTCCTCTAGCCATTGACTAGAGGTTAGGGCACAGGCTGCTGGTTCCCTTGGTCTTGGATAAGTCTTGACTAATTTCAGATGAGAATGGATCAGTACATGCCACCTCTAAGCATCCATTAAATGCTCCAAACCAAAATTGGAGTTTTGTCCCTCTTTTAGGGATTTCTAGGCTTTGGCATGCTTTTCTTTGTTCCTTGGACTTGGGAGGTTCATGGATCAGATCATCACACTTGGATTTGATCCTTAGATGTGTCCAAACTGATGACAAGGCTTGAAAATTCGTGTGGCACAAAAAATGTGCAAATCTGCCTTGTAAAATTCAGCTTCAGCAAGGCCTTTTGTAAGATCCATAACTCCTTGCTCGAGTATGCTACATGGACGTTCTAGGACTTTTCGGAAAGCTTAGATGACATACTTCAACTTTGATGTTTAACATTAGACCTGGTTCAACTTGGATCATGGAGAAAAATAGCCTTGAAGTTGGGACATTATGCTGAAAAATGTCAATTTTAACTTTTTAGCCATTTTGATCCAAGCATAACTCAAAATCCTTAATGAATTGGACTTAGGTCTAGTTGAAGTTTTTGTAGAGGGTAATGAGGGCTACAAATCAAGCTTTGGATGGAGAAAAATGGCTTTGTGGTTTAGGAGTTATGATCCTCCAAAGTTGGTACCCTTGCCACTTTTTTTTCATAACTTAGAAAAATTTCTAAGTTTTTATGGTTACCCCTTTTACAAGTTATCCCACTTTCTTTGATTTTTCTTGATGAATGATGATTACAATCACACATTAACATCATTTTAGGGTTAAAAAACCATTTTTATGAAAAATCTCAAAAAGTCAAAGTTTGACTTTTGTGCACAGTTGACTTTTTATCAGATGAATTCCAAACTGTGCGATTCTTCAGGAAATCATGTCCTTGACCTAAATCAAAATTGATGGACATGTTCCATGGGTGTTATAGGGTGTATTTAATCGTGTCCCACGGCTTGGGAGCATGTCCTGGTCAAAAGTCAAAGCTACAGTTGACTTTTCTCGCGAAACCCTAACTGTGGTTCAGATGAAAATGAAACTTGTTGCTCAAGCTTCTTGGGTCAATCCATTGTTGCAAATGGATCAACGTGGTATGTTGGAGACCCTCAAATCATGTCTTGAGGTCTTGGCTCATGATTTGTCCCAAAAGTCAACTTAGGGGTGAATTAGGTCAAGAAACCCTAATTCCTGATTTTTGATGTATGCATCCCCTGAGGCTAAATTGACTTGATGATGGGGTTTATGATGTTTCATGGAGCATTTTAGGTTATGCTTTGAAGCATTGGCTCATGCCCAGAGGAAAATTTCCATCTGGAGGCCCTAGTCGACCAAACCCTAATTTGGTGACACTAGCGATCCTGAGGCTTGATCCACCTAGAAGGGAGCAAACTTGTGCTTAATCCTTGAAGTGGGAGTCCTCTTGATCCTTTGTGGATATTTGAGAGGCTAGACAAGTTGAAGATCATGTCATTCCTTGATTGATCCTTTGTCTAAGAGCTCTGCGAGGGCTTGAAACCCTAAATCCTGTTTGTAGTGAATGCTCACCCACCTTTGGGGAGACTAATGAGGTACAAAGGTACATCCATATTGTGCTGATGATTTGCACAATGATGGGAAATCTTAGTGGTCAAAATTTGGGGTATGACAACAAGCAGGAAAATGATGATGTCCCAGATGTTGTTGCGACATCAGTTGGTGAAGTTGCACCAGAAGCTGAAGACAGAAGCCAAACTCCTAGTGTTGCTGTTGCTGCTGAGCCTGAAGCTGAGCAACCTCATAAGGATCCCTCCATCAGAGTGCCGAAGGACCACCCAAAGGAGCTCATTATAGGTGATCCTAACTCTGGAGTAAGGACTAGGCCAAGAGATGTTATAGCAAGTTCATGTTTTGTCTCCAAAATTGAGCCAAAGAATGTCAAGGAAGCATTGACTGATGAGTTTTGGATAAATGCAATGCATGAAGAGCTGGAGCAGTTCAAGAGGAATGAAGTATGGGAGCTTGTTCCTAGGCCTGATGGAGTTAATGTGATTGGCACCAAGTGGGTCTACAAGAATAAATCTGATTAACAAGGAGTGGTCACCAGAAACAAGGCCAGATTAGTTGCTCAGGGATACGCTCAGGTTGAAGGAATTGATTATGATGAAACCTTTGCTCCTGTGGCAAGACTGGAGTCTATCAGATTGCTCTTAGGCGTGGCTTGTAATTTCAAATTCAAGCTCTTTCAGATGGATGTTAAAAGTGCCTTCTTGAATGGTTACTTGAATGAAGAGGTGTATGTTGATCAACCAAAAGGATTTATTGAACCAACATTTCCTGACCAAGTGTACAAACTAAGGAAAGCTCTATATGGTTTGAAGCAAGCACCAAGAGCTTGGTATGAAAGACTTACTGAGTTCCTGGTTGTGAATGGCTACAGAAAAGGAGGGATTGACAAGACCTTGTTTGTTAAAGAGGAAGGAGGGAAACTGATGGTAGCACAAATCTATGTTGATGACATAGTATTTGGTGGGATGTCGGATGCGATGGTTAAATAGTTTGTGGAACAGATGCAGTCTGAATTTGAAATGAGTCTTGTTGGTGAGCTAAACTATTTTCTTGGCCTACAAGTTAGACAAATGGAGGACTCCATATTTATTTCGCCGAGCAAGTATGCAAAGAACATAGTGAAGAAGTTTGGTTTAGAGAATGCTAATCATAAGAGGACTCCTGCTCCTACTCATCTAAAATTATCCAAGGATGAACATGGTGTTAGTGTGGATCAAAGTTTATATAGAAGCATGATTGGGAGTCTATTGTATCTCACAGCTAGCAGACCTGACATTGCTTTTGTTGTTGGGGTTTGTGCCAGATATCAATCTGAACTAAAGGCCAGTCACTTGAATCAAGTAAAAAGGATTTTGAAATATGTTAATGGCACTAGTGACTATGAAATGCTGTATAGTCATGGTTCTGGGACTGAGTTAAGGGGATATTGTGATGCTGACTGGGCTGGGAGTGCTGATGATAGGAAAAGCACTTCAGGAGGCTGTTTCTTCCTAGGGAATAATCTGATTTCATGGTTTAGTAAAAAGCAGAAATGTGTGTCACTTTCCACTGCTGAAGCTGAGTACATAGCCGCAGGAAGTAGTTGCTCTCAACTCGTTTGGATGAAGTAGATGTTAACCGAATACAATGTCAAGCAAGATGTCATGACATTGTATTGTGATAATTTGAGTGCTATCAATATCTCTAAGAATCCTATTCAACATAGCAGAACTAAGCATATTGATATAAGGCATCATTTTATAAGAGAATAGGTTGAGGACAAAGTTGTTGCATTTGAGCATGTAGTCACAGAAAAACAGTTAGCTGATATCTTCACTAAAGCATTAGATGCAAACCAATTTGAAAGTTTGAGAAGTAAATTGGGAATTTGCATACATGAAGATTAAATGTGCAAGAGAGTGTATTAAGCAGTTGTAGTATTTATTAGAAATTGATTTTGTTCAACTGCTGATAGCATACAAGTTTGAAGTACATCATAAGTTACAGATTATCCCAACCCCCTGCATCTAGAAAAGCTTTCCAGTCTTCATCCCAATCATCATCAGTAGCTTGGTGTTGCACAGGAAGCTTTTTGCTTGGTTTCATGGTTGTTTCTGAGGTTCTGCCTGTCCTTTTGGCTCCTGAAGTAGTTGCAGCTGCAGTCATTGTTTTGTTTCCCTGCTGAGGTGGAGCTAAAGTCGTGCTTGTCTGCTTGAAGTTCTTTGCTGCATCTTTGCTGTTTGACTGGCTCATTCTTGGTTACTGAGTGGTGCTACTAGTAGAAAGGCTTGTGTTTATAATGAAAAATAAGGAGCATCATTTGTATCGACTGGACAGTCCATGTGTTGGAACTTGTGTTTTTGGGAAGCATGTTGTTTGACCATGTCTTTATGTCAGAACATTGTGTTTGGTGATTGTCAAATTGTGGCTAAAAAGGGGGAGAAGTAGCCAAGAGAGCCAAGAGTATCAAAGAGTACAGAGCTAAGAGTACAAATGTCAAATGCTGTCTAAAAGAGTTGATGTCTAAAGGAGTTGATTGTTGCTGCTAAAGAATCAAGTCAAGGAATATGCTGCAGAGGATGTAGTTGATTGCTGTTGAAGTGTAGAAGTGCAGAAATTGAGGGGGAGTAATTACTGAACTGCTGAACAGTTGCTATGCTGGTTGTTGCATTGAGGGGGAGTGCTCATTGCTGCTAATGTTGAGATATGTGCAGCTGTTTGAAGATTGTAGCTGTTGAAGATGGTACTGCAGCAGAGTCTTGTGTGAAGTGAAGCCTTTATGTATTGAAGTTGCTGCTGCTTGGAGTTTCAAAAATATTCAAGTTTATTCCGCTGCTGAAGTCTCTGAAGGTGCAAAGATTGTTTTAGCCAAAATTAGCCAAAGGGGGAGATTGTTAGTTTCTTGGATTTGCTAGAATTTTGGTAAAACAAAGTATGTTCAATGTTGATGTCAAGGTGGTGATGTTGCAACATTGAGTCTTAACATTGGGCTGTGTTAAGTAGTGAAGTTGTTCAATGTTTGATGTCATATGGGTGATGTCACAACATTGAGTTGATGACACTGAATTTCACCGTATTTTTTACTCCGATTTCGCATGCATTCTTAGTCTTTTAATGTCATTTTATTATGTTATAATTATGTTTTTCTTTGTTTTCAGGTTTTTAGTCTAATCGGAGCCCCGAGCGAGAAAAGGAGCGAAAAAGGAGCCGAAATGAGCTAAAATAGAGAAAATCAGCATTTTGCACTTATGGCATCCACTATGGCGGCCGCCACAGGGTCTTCCATGACGTGGCCATGTCTCAAACTCCTCCCAACTGTTTTTCCCCACGATCTCCAACTGCCCAAGCAAGTTTACACTCATGGCGGGCGCCACAAGAACAAAACGAGTTCCCTCCCAAATTCAAATGCTAGGGGCATCCTTGTCTTTTCCACATGTTTCCTTGCCTATAAATAGGACTTTAGATTTTCGTTTTTCTTCATCCAAGCTTAGTTGTTCATAAGCATATATCAGTGTAATAGTGGTAATCGCTTCACATCGAGGTGTTACTACATTCGAGAGATCGAGTCTGTAAGAGCCTGTGAGATTGAGTCTTGGAGCACTCTGGAAGGAAGTTAATCCTGCCGCCATTTTACTTTCAGTTCGCATTTTATTCAACCACTCCGATTGGAGCAGGTTTTTATTACTTTACCTTTTGTCAACTTTATTTCTTGCATTGTCTTTTAATTTCATTTACTTTCCGCACTCGCATTACTTTCATTTACTTTCCGCACTCGCACTACTTTCATTTATTTTCCGCACTGCTTTACTTTCATTTACTTTCCGCACTCGCACTACTTTCATTTACTTTCCGCACTCGCACTTAAATACTTTTTTATGAAAAATCTAAAAATGAACTTTTACTTTACCATGTCTGGCTAATTTTATAAAGGTTAGAATGTGAAGATCATAACCGAACGGATAATCTGTACAATTGTTAGTGGAAACACTTAAGGGCTATTTTAACTTTCAATATAAGTTTTCCTGTTCTTAAATTCCGTTGGGTAAGATCGAAAGCCGTCCAACGCCTATCTAAACTTAATTGTTTTTAAACTATTTCGAAAACAGCGAAAGCGCTTTGTTTAGTTTATTAGGAGTTTTTAATTTAAAAAGAAAAGAGATTTTAAAACCATTTTCGGACGCGTTAAGAAGTTTAAAGTCTGGTTCGTAAGGACCTCTTTTTTTTAGAAAATCCAGGTTAAAATACTTTTCAACTTGGTCAAGATACTATATTTCTTAAAAATAGGTTTACTACTCTAACGCAATGCGCGCCTTTTTATCCGTGACAATAAGAGGGTTTGATTAGGGGGTACAACTCGGTTCTGAATACGCGAAAGCGACAGTTCCTGTCAAATTAGTTCTTTTCAAAGTAGAAAACATTGCCCGTAAGTAGTTCTATTAGCAAGTACTTGGATTATCAATTGGTTGTGTGAATTGCATTCGAACCTGTCTTTATCAATTAATTTTAATTACTTTATTTACTACCGTGCACTCTTCAAAACTACTATTTTCAATCACCTTAGATACACACCTTAACAATAGATAGCGATAGATTGACACTTGGTCTCTGTGGATACGATAATCTTTTATATTACTCTGACGCGTTCGTACACTTGCGAAAAAACACGCATCAAGTTTTTGGCGCCGTTGCCGGGGACCAATTTCGTCAAATTTCGTACCCTGTTGTTATACCGTTTAGACTAAGGAAGTTACCCGCCGGTCAATGCGAAAAACTCGTAGTACCGGTAGTTTAGTAGAGCCTCTAGCTGAACCAGAACGTTACGCTCGCACACGTTTATATTTCCGTAAACTTAGGAAAGCTATGGCCGAAGATCAAAATCAAAGACCTCTTAAGGATTTCGCCCAACCATCCAACGAGGAACCTAGTTCTAGTATAGTAAATCCAGCCATACCAGCTAACAATTTTGAACTTAAACCATCCCTGCTGCAGTTAGTACAGCAGAGACAATTCGCAGGTCTTGCTACAGAGAACCCAAACCAACATTTGAAAAACTTTCTCCAACTAGCAGACACCTTTAAAACCAATGGAGCCCCTCCTGAGGCGATTCGCTTAAGATTATTTCCTTTTTCCCTCAGAGATAAGGCCCTATCTTGGTTAGATTCCCTTCCACCAAATTCCATAACAAGTTGGGAAGACCTTAGAAAAGTATTCCTTGCCAGATATTTTCCCCCGAGTAAGACCGCTGTTCTTCGAAACCAAATAACTAGATTTACCCAAAACCAAGGAGAATCGTTGTTCGAAGCCTGGGAGAGATATAAAGAGCTGTTAAGAGCATGCCCACATCATGGTTTAGAAAATTGGTTAATCATTCAAACCTTCTATAATGGACTTCATTATAACACTAAGATGACCATCGACGCCGCCGCAGGTGGCGCACTGATGAACAAACCTTACCCTGAAGCTAGTGCCCTTATCGAAGATATGGCCCAAAACCATCAATCGTGGGGAGTAGAACGAGCGACAGTGGAAAAGAAGGAAGCCCAAGGAGGAATACATGAGTTAAGCTCTATAGACATGATGCAAGCTAAAATGGACGCATTGGCCCTAAAAGTTGAGCATATGTGTACAACCCCGAATACTGCAGCCGCAGTTTCGTCAGATTGTGAGATATGTGGGACGAAAGGACACCAATCCGCAGAATGCAGTCTGTTAAACGAGACCAGCTCTGAACAAGTGAACTACACCCAAGGAAACCCATTTTCAAATACCTATAACCCTGGATGGAGGAATCACCCAAACTTTTCCTATAAGAATACTAACCCTATCCAAAATACTGCCCCTCCGAGACAATCAAGTTATCAAGCCCCAAGATCAAATCAACCTATGCAACCTGTACCACCAAAACCGAGCCTTGAGAAAATCGTGGATAATTTTGTCGCTGCTCAAATCCAACAAAACAAGGAGTTCATGAACCAAAACGTTCATGTTAACGAACTAATTACCCAGTTAGGAACCAAGGTTGACCAAATAATCACTCACAATAAGATGCTTGAAACCCAAATCTCGCAGGTAGCTTTAAACCAAGCCCCTCAGACCACACCTGGAGGACAATTCCCTGGACAACCTCAACAAAACCCGAAAGGACAAGCAAATGCCATTACCCTACGAAGTGGGACCGCTTATGATGAACCTTGTAACCCGAGGTTGAGTGATCCCAAAACTTCTAAGGAAGATGACAACATCCCAGATAAAAAGAAGAAACCAGAGGAATCTGTAAACCAGGAAAGTCAAGAAAAAGGAGAAGAACCCAAAAACAAAACCTATATACCACCCCCGCCATACAAACCACCAATACCATATCCGCAAAGACTTAAACAAACCCAGATCAATAATCAGTATCAGAAATTCATTAAAGTTATAGAAAAACTTCACGTAGAAATCCCGTTCACAGAAGCCATTACCCAAATACCATCCTACGCAAAGTTTCTCAAAGACATCCTTACCAATAAACGTAGACTTGATGATCCGAAACCCTTGGAATGTAATTCTATTGCCGAAAATAAATTAGCAAAAAAGGATAAAGATCCTGGAAACTTTTCCATTCCTTGTACTTTGGGGAGTCATGTCATCGAAAAAGCTTTTCTAGACTTAGGAGCTAGTGTGAGCTTAATGCCCTTAGCGGTTTGCGAAAGGTTAAATTTAGGAGAGTTGCAACCTACCAAGATGTCACTTCAATTAGCCGATAGATCTGTTAAATATCCGATAGGCATACTTGAAGACGTCCCTGTTAGGATAGGTCAGCTGTTTATCCCTACTGATTTTGTTGTCATGGACATTAAAGAAGATGATGACATACCAATTCTTCTAGGTAGACCATTCTTATCGACTGCTGGAGCCATAATAGATGTCAAAAAGGGGAAGCTAACCTTTGAGGTAGGGAACGAGAAGATAGAATTTATACTTTCAAAATTTCTTATGGCACCTGTGATAGGAGATGCGTGTTATGCGATAGATATCATTGATGAATGTGTTAGGGAGTTAGAGCAAGAAGAAGTCATTGAAACAATTAAGCTGCCATCAACTCTTATTTTGGAAGATGACAATTATAAGAAACCCTACATCGATGATAACCTTTACGAATGTTTATCCCTTACCCCAGATCCTATGCCTTGCCCTATTAAACCAGCATTGGAACTTAAGGAACTACCTAAGAACCTGAGATATGAGTTTCTTGATGAAGAAATGAATCGTCCGGTTATAGTTAGTGCTGCCTTGAGACAAAAAGAAACAGATCAACTCTTGGACGTTTTACGAAGATATCCCTCAGCCTTAGGATATAATATCTCTGATCTGAAAGGTATAAGTCTATCCGTATGCATGCATCGGATTTCGCTCGAAGTAGATTCAAAACCTTCCAGAGAGCACCAGAGAAGGATAAACCCTATACTGAGTGATGTTGTCAAAAAGGAAGTTCTGAAGTTGCTTGAAGCAGGTATAATATATCAGATCTCGGACAGTAAGTGGGTGAGCCCTGTGCATGTGGTACCCAAGAAGGGAGGCATCACAGTTGTGCAAAATGAGAAAGGTGAACAAATAGCAAAGCGGATAGAAGGAGGTTGGCGTATGTGCATAGACTATAGAAAGTTAAATAAAGCAACTAGGAAGGATCATTTCCCTTTACCGTTCATAGACCAGATGTTAGAACGTCTTGCCAGACACTCTTACTTCTGCTATCTAGACGGGTATTCGGGATTCTTTCAAATACCTATACATCCAGAAGATCAAGAAAAAACTACCTTTACATGCCCTTTTGGAACTTTTGCCTACAGACGAATGCCTTTTGGACTCTGTAATGCCCCTGCTACTTTCCAACGTTGCATGATGTCAATCTTTGCAGATTATCTAGATGGAATCATGGAAGTATTTATGGATGATTTCTCGGTTTGCGGTTTTGATTTCCAAAATTGTCTTATCAACCTTGAGAAAATCCTGGAAAGATGTGTGGAGGTGAACCTTGTGCTGAATTGGGAAAAATGCCATTTCATGGTGACTGAAGGAATTGTTTTAGGACATATAATCTTCGAAAGAGGTATAGAGGTAGATAAAGCAAAAATAGAAGTTATAGAGAACCTAAAACCCCCCAAGACTATCAGGGAAGTTAGAAGTTTCCTTGGACACGCTGGATTCTACCGCCGTTTCATCAAGGACTTCTCCAAAATAACAAAACCTTTAACTGGCCTGTTAATGAAAGATGCTGAATTCATCTTTGATGAAAAATGCAATGAAGCATTCAACCTTTTGAATCAAGCATTGATTTCAGCACCCATTATGAAACCCCCTGATTGGTCTGAACCATTTGAGATAATGTGTGACGCCAGTGATTATGCTGTAGGAGCCGTTCTAGGTCAGAGAAAAGATAAAAGATTACATGTAATATATTATGCCAGTAGAACCCTAGACGCCGCCCAGCTCAATTACGCAACAACCGAGAAAGAACTCCTAGCGGTAGTTTTCGCTATAGACAAATTTAGATCATATCTAGTAGGAGCCAAAATTATAGTTTACACCGATCATGCTGCCATCCGTTACCTACTAAGTAAAAAAGATGCTAAACCCAGGTTACTTCGATGGATTTTGCTGCTACAAGAATATTTGATAAGCTTTTGAGCAAGTATGTAGTAGCCGATCACCTATCTAGGCTAGAATACCTGAATCCTGAATTAGTACCCATAAATGATGATTTTTCCTATGATAGACTGATAGCCCAGTTGGAAACCATTGAAGGTAAAAAACCAGACCCTCATGAGCACTTTCAAAAATCCTTAGCTGTAAGTAACGTGCCCTGGTACGCTGATTTTGTTAATTACCTAGCTGCTGATATCATACCCCCTGATCTCGATTACCACAAGAAGAAGAAGTTCTTAAGTGATGTTAGAAACTTCTATTGGGACGAGCCACTTCTTTTCAAGAGAGGTAAAGATGGCATTTTCCGCCGTTGCGTTCCAGAAGACGAGGTAGAAAGTATAATTCAGCATTGTCACTCTGCGCCTTATGGTGGACATGCAAGCACCTCTAAGACCTACGCCAAGATTCTTCAAGCTGGCCTATTCTGGCCTACCATGTGGCGTGATGTCCATGCTTACATTGTCAAATGTGATAGATGCCAACGCACAGGAAATATTTCAAGACGCGACGAAATGCCTTTAAGAAACATCCAAGAAGTAGAACTCTTCGACGTATGGGGTATAGATTTCATGGGACCATTCCCACCATCTTTAGGAAACAAGTATATCTTAGTTGCAGTAGACTATGTGTCTAAATGGATTGAAGCGATAGCTGCACCCATAAACGACACTAGAGTAGTGATTAAATTATTTAAAAATTATATATTCCCCAGATTTGGAACACCCCGTTTAGTTATAAGTGATGGAGGATCTCACTTCATATCAAGAATATTTGATAAGCTTTTGAGCAAGTATGGAGTTAAGCATAGAGTAGCAACACCATATCACCCACAGACCAGTGGCCAAGTGGAAGTATCTAATAGGGAGATTAAACAAATTTTAGAAAAAACTGTCTATGTATCCAGAAAAGATTGGTCGCAAAAGCTTCAAGAGGCTTTATGGGCCTACAGGACCGCTTTCAAAACCCCTATAGGAACAACCCCCTACCAGCTAGTCTATGGAAAATCTTGTCATTTACCTTTTGAGTTAGAGCATAAGGCCTATTGGGCCATTGAAACTTTGAATTTGGATTACCTAACTGCTGGTGAGAAACGTATCCTGGACATCCACAAATTGGAAGAACTCAGATAGCAAGCCTACGAGAATGCCATAATATACAAAGAAAGAACAAAAGCTTGGCACGACAAAAGAATCGTAAGAAAAGACTTCAACTTAGGCGACCCTGTTCTCCTGTTCAATTCTAGGCTACGACTCTTCCCAGGAAAGCTCCGTTCAAGATGGACTGGCCCCTTCAAAGTATCAAAAATTCTGAGGTCTGGAGCTGTTGAAATCAAAAACGAGACATGTAAACCATTCATCGTCAATGGACAAAGACTGAAGCTCTACGAAGGAGGAGACATTCCAACAACCTACTCCAGCCACACTCTAAGTGATCCACCAATCCCGACAAGAGATGTATAAGTTCCAGTCGTCAAGCTAACGACGTTAAACAAGCGCTGCATGGGAGGCAACCCATGATTTTCTTACCTTATTTACTTTTTCTACATTTTGTTTTATTTTATTTCTTTGTTATATTTTGTCAGGACTAATGTTTGAAATGTTTGTGTTTTACAGGACCTTCTTCCTAACTCTGTGCAGAATGCAGAACTTTGACGACATGCATGTGACTTTCAGGAATGACGCCCAGAGAGAGCGTTACTTTGTCCACTTCAGACGTCCTATGGCACCTACGAGGTACCCAGATCAGGCTTGCATGGAGGCTTTAGGCATTGAGCCTAGTGTCAGATTCTTATGCCACCAGCTTCAATGGGACCAGTTCGACGACCTGAACAACACCTATAGGAACCTCACTTTGGAGTTCCTCAGCTCGTTTTCTTATGACCCCTGGGCCGGACCAGATGGATGTGCTATTTTCAGGTTATTTGGGACTGAGTACTCCTTCACTCATAAGGAGTTTGGTGATTTATTAGGTTTTCAGACGACCCCTGATGCTATTCCTGAGACACCTATGGGATACTTTCTGAGTAGGGAAGTGGAGAAGTTCTGGAGTGATATCGCTGGTGGAGGGAGTCAGGATCCTTCCACCCAGTTCTCACATGTTATCCACAACCCTGCATTGAGGTATTTTCAGATGATCATAGCACACTCTTTCTTTGGATTGCCAGATGCTGAGACCTTGCTTAGTGAGGAGGAGATCTTTCTACTGTTTTGTGCGTCCCAGTCACGTCCTGTGGCATGTGGGAACTTTCTGCTGAAAGGTCTTAGCAGTATTGCCAGGTCATCAGTAGGTATTATTCATGTGGGAGGTATTGTTACCCAGATTGCTGCTGCCTTAGGCCTATCGCGTAAGTTGTTACATCTCAGGGTTTTCAGTGAATACACCACCATGGACGTTGATTTCTGCCTAGACAGAGGGTTGATAAGGAGAGCCTCTGCAAACCCCAACCAGTTCAGATTGTTGATCGACAACGAGGCTGTTCATTACTTTTTGCTGCCTGATCCGATGATGACCAGTGTTCATGACCCAGCTAATTGGAGATATGCTTTGGAGGGTTATGGAGAGACTGTTGAGGAGCCTAGATCGCCTCCTATTGCTGAGTACACCCCTTCACCTCCGTCTCCCAAAATCACTGTATTATCTAATAATTTGTCTTTTCAGCCGCCCGATTTATACACCCAGGTTGTTGAGCTCCGCAGAGAGACTGCCAAGCTCAAACAGGAGGTAGATGATCTTGCTTTGCAGATTGAGGTATCTGATCTCACTCATGCTACTGAGGCAGACTCTTTATACCAGGAGATCGGAGAGCTTCGTCGTGAGATCGCTGAGCTTCGTGGATCCAGCCAGGCAGAGGAGCCAGCTGATTGATCATATTGCCCTGACTTACTACTCTGTTATTTAGTATTCAGTATTTCTGCGTTTTCTTTACTTTTTAGCATATCTGGACACATTTCGTATTTCCGCATTTCCTACATTTCCTATGTACTTTGATTTTATATATATATTATGTGTGTTTTTCCTTTTATATATATATATATATCCAATAATAATTTTATTTTTCTTAATATTTGATTTTTATTTCCACAAAAATTGTGCAAGTCCCGTGTTGAAGAGGAAAACCAATGAGAACGCTATCGGGACCCCCAAGACGCAAAAGGTAAGAGAGGCCCATTCCAAAATTCAAAATTTTGGCCCAGGTCCGAAAATGACCTTATGGCGCCCGCCACGGCGTCCTGGTAAATACGGGGGAGAACTTCATCTTCCACCATTTTTGAACCTCTAAACTCCCAAAACCCATTTTTCTCCTCTTCCAAAACTCCATTAAAACCCATAAAAGCTCCCACCTTTATTTAATACCCACTATCCATTAACCCTTTCAAACTTCCATTTGAAATTCCACCAATTAAATTCCATAAAAATCTCACCTTTACCAACTTATATTTAAACCCATCTTCACTATCTTCAAATCAATTCAAGGAGCAAGCTATGGAGTTCGAAGGATTTATTTTGCGAGAAGGAAAACCCGGGGATAGGCAGAGGAGGAATATTCAAAGGCTTCAAGGTCGAGAAATTCTCTCGACGAGGTACGTGGAAGATAACTGTCTCTATACTTTGGGTATTTATCATAGTGTTTATCATTTACTTGATTTTTTGGGACTGCACGCTATTTTTGAAAACCAAGAACCAACCTTTGAGAAACTGACAATTGAGTTTTTAAGTTCTTTGATCTACACTGTCCACCCTAACACTGCTAGCACAGTCGGTACTGTCCAATTTAGAATGTTTGGAATAGAATATAAGTACAGTACCGACGAACTAACAAGTCTGTTAGGGATTCCTCTTTGGGAAGGTGCTATTTGTGAGACCCCTTTGGATGACGGATGGTCGGTCGATGCATTTTCTTTTTGGCAGAGATTGTCGAATAATTTAATAACTTCTTTTGAAGGAATTCTCGCATCGACCATCCACAACCCGACCATCAGAGTTTTTAGATACCTGTTGGCATGTACTATTTTTGGTCGGGATAATCCAAATAAGGTTAATGCTAAAGAGCTTCAGTTTTTACAAGGAAGTCTCACAAATAGAAGAATCAATCCGGTCCCGTTTATGCTTTCTCACATGTCTGTTACTATTAATAAAGCAGGACCGATTGTTTTTGGAGGACTAATTATGTCTATTGCTCGGGCCCTTAACCTGAACAATGAGATAGCCACACTAGAGCCCTTAACTCCTCGCACAATCAACCTAAAATTTCTAAAAGATATGAAATTGTGCCGAGCGAGAAGAGAGGGTGGTTTTGTATTGATGATCCATGGTGTAGCTATCCCATCTGTTGCCTTGCCCTGCAGTAGACGTACCGATGTACGTAATGAAAGGAACTGGACCTATGATTTAAATGCTCCACCTGTTCTAGGTCTACTTCCTCCTAATATTCCTGATACGGAGGGACACGACACTGACGAAGAATTTGAGCGGAGAGATCAGTCTCCCATACCTCATGTGTCCCCCCATCATCCTTCACCACCACACACCGCACCCTCTTCCTCTAACCCTTTTCCAGGTTCGGTCCCTGGATCCTATGTCACTGAGGAGATGTGGCGTGACCTTATGGCTAGAGAAGAAAGGCGAGATAACCTTCTCTCTACCATTCAGCAACAACTGAAGGATAATATGAGCTTCATGGAAGAATCACGACGGAGGACAGATCGATCCTTCGAGTCCGTTTCTCACACCTTGCTTGCGATCGCAGACGAGCAATCCCGTCAGCAAGACTTCAACCGCCGGCATTACGAGCTTATGGAGGCTACTCAAGGTTCCGTTCTAGGTAACCTTCGACAGGTCAGAGATGCCCAGGCAGCCTTATCAGCCCGATTGGACCGAAGAGACCAGCATCGCAGCAGATCCCGTCGTCCCAGGCATTCCCAGCAGGACGACGAGGGCACCAGTGGTCCACATCAGTAGTTTTACAGGTTACTCTCCTTATCTTATTTCGAAACATTGGGGACAATGTTCGATTTAAGTGTGGGAGGGGATTTTATTGCTTTCTATTTCCATTTTTAGTTAGTTGTTTATTTCTTGTTTTTGTCTATGTCCTTTTTTTCCTAGAAAATGCAGGAGTCTGACGAGTCACCAGTACAGTGTATCCCTAGTGCACCCTCATTTTTTTTCCCATTTCTTTAGCCACACAAAAAAAAAAAAAAAAAATTTTGCAAAAAGAAAACATTGTTGTTCTACACGTTTTTTGGGCTTTAAGACAGGTTTGGATTAGGATGTGGTGACTTAGGTGAACTTTTTGAAACATTAGTATCGTTTTAGCACCGTAGACTTCACGAATATAGGAATCATTCCAAAACCCCATGTACCATGGCCTTAATTATCATTTCCAAATTTGTCCTAAGTAGTTTATTTCAGCAGTCAGCTCCGGCCTAAGCATGTTCTACGTAGGGGACCGATGAACATAAGTGAATGATCCAGTAAATTAAATAAAGAAAAAGGAAAAGCTCCGGATATATGACCCTCACAAGGTCGTTTAAACCAAAAAGTTGAATTGTTGCCACAAAAAAAAAAAAAAAAAAAAAAAAAAAAAAAAAAATATATATATATATATATATATATATATATATATATATATATATATATATATATAATTTTAGCTCACCCATTGTTAGTTGGTTCAGAGGTATCTGGCGCTGAACTCGGTAGGGCGGATTACGATCCGATCCCCCACAACTGCATTTGGGTTAAATAAAAGGGGTTACACAGTCTTATGTGCCAGAAACCCTATGTTTTGGATCAGAATCACTAACATGTCACTCTACTATGAAACATGTACGGATAACGGGCTTAATGTGATTGCGCCTGAATGAAAAGGACCCAAAAAGAGATGAAGAGGTAGGCCTAGTTATTGTGGGATGATACGGTTGATTAATATAAGAATGAAGTTTATGTCCGCCTATGCGGATAAGTGTCATTACGATACCCTTGGTTCACTTAGTACCTGTCACTACATCCTGCCTTGAACTTAGAAGCCCTTTTTGCTCGAATCACGTGTCAGCAATAGTTTTCTTACTTTGAGCTTTAAATGTTTTGCTTGAGGACAAGCAAAGGTCTAAGTGTTGGAGAATTTGATGACACTGAATTTCACCGTATTTTTTACTCCGATTTCGCATGCATTCTTAGTCTTTTAATGTCATTTTATTATGTTATAATTATGTTTTTCTTTGTTTTCAGGTTTTTAGTCTAATCGGAGCCCCGAGCGAGAAAAGGAGCGAAAAAGGAGCCAAAATGAGCTAAAATAGAGAAAATCAGCATTTTGCACTTATGGCATCCACTATGGCGGCCGCCACAGGGTCTTCCATGACGTGGCCATGTCTCAAACTCCTCCCAACTATTTTTCCCCACGATCTCCAACTGCCCAAGCAAGTTTACACTCATGGCGGGCGCCATGGTGTTGTGGCGGGCGCCACAAGAACAAAACGAGTTCCCTCCCAAATTCAAATGCTAGGGGCATCCTTGTCTTTTCCACATGTTTCCTTGCCTATAAATAGGACTTTAGATTTTCGTTTTTCTTCATCCAAGCTTAGTTGTTCATAAGCATATATCAGTGTAATAGTGGTAATCGCTTCACATCGAGGTGTTACTACATTCGAGAGATCGAGTCTGTAAGAGCCTGTGAGATTGAGTCTTGGAGCACTCTGGAAGGAAGTTAATCCTGCCGCCATTTTACTTTCAGTTCGCATTTTATTCAACCACTCCGATTGGAGCAGGTTTTTATTACTTTACCTTTTGTCAACTTTATTTCTTGCATTGTCTTTTAATTTCATTTACTTTCCCCACTCGCATTACTTTCATTTACTTTCCGCACTCGCACTACTTTCATTTATTTTCCGCACTGCTTTACTTTCATTTACTTTCCGCACTCGCACTACTTTCATTTACTTTCCGCACTCGCACTTAAATACTTTTTTATGAAAAATCTAAAAATGAACTTTTACTTTACCATGTCTGGCTAATTTTATAAAGGTTAGAATGTGAAGATCATAACCGAACCGATAATCTGTACAATTGTTAGTGGAAACACTTAAGGGCTATTTTAACTTTCAATATAAGTTTTCCTGTTCTTAAATTCCGTTGGGTAAGATCGAAAGCCGTCCAACGCCTATCTAAACTTAATTGTTTTTAAACTATTTCGAAAACAGCGAAAGCGCTTTGTTTAGTTTATTAGGAGTTTTTAATTTAAAAAGAAAAGAGATTTTAAAACCATTTTCGGACGCGTTAAGAAGTTTAAAGTCTGGTTCGTAAGGACCTCTTTTTTTTAGAAAATCCAGGTTAAAATACTTTTCAACTTGGTCAAGATACTATATTTCTTAAAAATAGGTTTACTACTCTAACGCAATGCGCGCCTTTTTATCCGTGACAATAAGAGGGTTTGATTAGGGGGTACAACTCGGTTCTGAATACGCGAAAGCGACAGTTCCTGTCAAATTAGTTCTTTTCAAAGTAGAAAACATTGCCCGTAAGTAGTTCTATTAGCAAGTACTTGGATTATCAATTGGTTGTGTGAATTGCATTCGAACCTGTCTTTATCAATTAATTTTAATTACTTTATTTACTACCGTGCACTCTTCAAAACTACTATTTTCAATCACCTTAGATACACACCTTAACAATAGATAGCGATAGATTGACACTTGGTCTCTGTGGATACGATAATCTTTTATATTACTCTGACGCGTTCGTACACTTGCGAAAAAACACGCATCATGAGTCTTAACACTAGGCTGTGTTAAGTGTTTAAGTTACTGAAGTTTGGATGTCTGATGTCACAAGCGATGTTGTGACATTAGATCTGCAGAATTAATAACATCAGGTTGTGATGTTGTTAGGGTTTGCATGTTAGCCGAAATTGTGGAGAGCAGGTAGTCTCATTGGATGCGGATATCTTGGGATAGATATTCTCTGTTGCATAGGAGATCTGGTGCTAATTTGTAGGAGATTTAAAAGGTTGAAGATTTGAAAAGATTTTAGGAGAAAATATGTTTTGAAGATTCATTTTTAAATAACAAATCAAGTCAGATATTATAGCAGGTCCAAGCCCAATTCAGATAGCTATATAAAGCGCATCTGTAATGAAGGAAAAAGTGACGAAGAAAGAGAGCTAAAGACTGAGTGTCGATTGTGTCTTCGTGTATGTTTTGTAAACCATTCGAGTGTGAATTGGTATTGCTGTTTTGAGTTGTTCTTGATCAAAGCTGTGAAGCAGTATCAAGTAGTGTTATTCAAAGTGTGTGATCTTTGAAGTTTATCACTGAAGTGTTTTAGGGATTGAGTAGTGTTCACATATCTAAGTGGTTTCTTAGGTAGAAAGTAACTAGTAGGAATTAAGATTAGGAGATTGTCACCTGGGTTGTTGAGTCTGTAATTTAATTCTACAAGTAGTGAATTTCATCCCTGGCTTGGTAGCCCCCAGACATAGGTAGTTAGACCGAACTGGGTGAACAATTTGGTGTGTTATTCTGCTGTTTATTTTGTCCATTATGCAGAGTGTGTTGTTGTGACATCGCACTTAACATCACACATCTGATACCAGAATTTCAATCTTAGTGGTCAAAATTTGGGGTATGACAAATGCCCCTATTTAATCTTCTTGGACCCGAAGGTGTGAATGGCGAAGGTATTCGGGCATTCGGGGTGCAAGAGGATTAAATATCAGAATACCCGAACTTTTGATGGTGGTTATGAATGGCAGTTCGCGCATCCTTCCTCTTTTGCTAAGCAATGATGCTTAAAAAAGGTAAACTTCCCCTCGATCCCGGTTTCCTACCAAGGAACTGGTCTCAGTTTCTGAAATAAACTTCCCCTCGATCCTGGTTTCCTACCAAGGAACTGGTCTCAGTTTCCAAATTTAACTTCCCCTCGATCCTGGTTTCCTATCAAGGAACTGGTCTAAGTTTCTGAAATAAACTTCCCCTCGATCCTGGTTTCCTACCAAGGAACTGGTCTAAGTTTCTGAAATAAACTTCCCCTCGATCCTGGTTTCCTACCAAGGAACTGGTCTAAGTTTTTGAAATAAAGTTCCATCGATCCTGGTTTCCTACCAAGGAACTGGTCTAAGTTTCTTTCGTCAATAAACTTTATTGACAGTTTATTGACGAGGGACGCTATATGTAGCGGTTTTCCTCAAACTTCTCGCCGAATTTTCCTGGGGAGATGCCATTTGATGGGAAAAACTTTTGATGCCAGACTTGC
The DNA here is from genome assembly GCA_022829125.1 of Lathyrus tuberosus. Taxonomy (NCBI): domain Eukaryota; kingdom Viridiplantae; phylum Streptophyta; class Magnoliopsida; order Fabales; family Fabaceae; genus Lathyrus; species Lathyrus tuberosus. The sequence continues at coordinate 12,300,628 of JALAZF010000024.1, read as the reverse complement.
TGGGGAACCCATCTGTCTGAATTGTAGAGGTGTACAAAATTCTCTGTTTGGAGACGCCATTTGTCGACTCTACTGGGGAAAACGAGCCTCTTTGAGAGACTGTTTCTTGCTTGGGGATATTGCATCATACTTTTCTCGGAGATCTTCTCGGAGAAATGCCATATGATGTGATCTAATTTTGAGGTGCCAATGACTTTGTTGACATTGACATTCTGGAGAGAAGGACGAATGTGTTGTCGAAAGTCTTTAGTTGAGAGGCTTTCTCTAGGGATTTTCCTTAATTCGGGAAAGCGAAGACATCAGCTTCAATGGCGAAGAATGATGTTGGCTGAGGGTTCTCTGGTTTTTCAGAGGTTCAAGTTATAAAAGTGGTTAAGGGATCAACTTCAATCCAGAAATAAACTGGAGGAGAAATCGTTTAGATGGTTCACTTCCTGACAAGGAAAGAACTGACAACTAGATTGAGAGGACTGTTATCACTAGGGGATAAAACCGACCAGAGTGATAGTGACGTAACATGAATGCGAATGTAAATCAATAACGCGTGATGCATGTATGTATATGCTGACAAGACTGACGCGACATACAAACTAATAGATGAACACGACTGGATTCTCGGCCACAGTGGGAGATAAAAAGTATCGCTGGTTCAAGATAGCAATTCTGCCTTGCTTAGGAGAAGTAGTCCTCGTGGGGAGCTACGTTGGTCGGGCTTAGGAGATAAGAACTCTACCGGGGGTGTCAGATGAAACAATGGTCTCTGACACAGCTGATCCTTCATTCACGTGCACTGGTTTAGAAGGAGTACTTTGAAGCTCGATTACTTTTGGCAAAGCGATTGATGTTCTTTCGATGTTCAACAGTCAAAAGATATTGCCATCTTTATTTTAAAAGCAGAAAAAGTTTGACAAGTAAATTCATTTTTGTTTCGTTTCAAGAATCGTTATCATGTTAAAATGTCGTTCCGTAAAGCTAAAACAAATAAGAATTGCAAACAAAAGCACAAGGGCTGAAATTTTATTGATAGGATGGAAATCAGCCAAACGCGTGATTCCATAGAGTATTTACAAAGTTAGAAAATGGTAATTTAAGGGAAAAGGGCTACATTGAAACATAACGACCACTATCCTTCTACCAACTTTGAATTCGGGACATCCTGAGCTTCTGTCGAAGATGACCTTGATCGAGATTTTCTGATGGATGGCATGACTGTTGCTGAGTTGAACTGATCAGATGTAGTTACTTGCCATTATCCCTAACTTTTGCCTGGATTGTACTTTGAGGTTTCCAATCCACCGGGATGATTTTTGATCATGTCTCTAATTTTTGTCTGGACCGCCCTTTCGGGTTTTCAATCCACCGAGACATTTTTTTTATTATATATATTTTTATTTAGGCAAAGTATTTCTTGACTACGTCAACATTTGTGGGGTAGGCAAATTCCTCTCCATCCATTGTTGCAAGTCTCGGGTTCCACTTGCCCTGAGAATCAGTGAGAAATGATTGTATCTTCTTGAGCACAAGGTCTCCTTTGATGAAGACGTGAGGTCGAACCTTTTTGTCCACACCTTCTTCATCCTTTGCTGATACAACTGACCATGACATAGTGCCGTGATTCTCTTTTCTTCGATCAGATTCAGTTCGTTGTGTCAACTTTGACACCATTCAGCTTCTGTTAGCTTAGCTTCCATCAATACCCGGATTGATGGGATCTCTACTTCGATGGGGAGCACTGCTTCCATGCCATATACTAGAGAGCAAGGGGTTGCCCCTGTTGTAGTGCGGACAGATGTGCGATAACCGTGAAGAGCAAAGGGCAGCATTTCGTGCCAGTCTTTGTAGGTTACAACCATCTTCTGAACAATCTTCTTGATGTTCTTGTTAAGCGCTTCTACCGCGCCGTTCATCCTGGGTCGGTAGGGAGATGAGTTATGGTGTTCGATTTTGAACTTTGCGCACAACCCTTTCATCATCTTATTGTTCAAGTTAGATCCATTATCTGTAATGATCTGGCTCGGAACACCATAACGGCATATGAGATTGTTTTTGATAAATCGTACCACCACTTATTGGGTTGCATTAGCATATGATGCTGCTTCGACCCACTTAGTGAAGTAATCAATGGCTACCAGGATGAACTGATGTCCGTTTGAAGCTTTGGGCTCAATCATGCCGATCATGTCGATTCCCCATATGGAAAAAGGCCACGGGGAAGAAAGAACTTTGACATGTGTAGGCGGTACATGGATTTTGTCGGAGTATATCTGACACTTGTGACACTTCCTCATGTACTTGTAGAAATCGGATTCCATTGTCAACCAATAATACCATGCTCTCATAATCTTTCTCGCCATTGTGTGTCCATTTGCATGAGTGCCAAAGGATCCTTCGTGAATTTCCTTTATCAGCATGTTTGCTTCTGGTCTGTCTACGCATCGGAGCAAGACCATGTCAAAGTTTCTCTTATAGAGTGTATCACGACTCAGAAAGAAGCTGCCTGCCAGCCTCCTGAGGGTTTTTCTGTCTTTCTTTAGTGCCCCAGGTGGGTATTCTTGTTTCTGAAGGAAGCATTTGATATCGTGATACCAAGGTTTGTCGTCTATGACTGCTTCAATCGTGAAGATGTAAGCGGACCGTTCAAGGCACATTATATCTATCTTAGGTAAGTCATTCCATTGACCTACACTAATCATAGAAGAGAGGGTGGCTAAGGCATCATCCATGTGATTCTCCTCACGAGGGATATGATGAAACTCGACTCTGCTGAAGAAGGGTAACAACCTTCTTGCGTAATCTTTGTACAGAATCAATCCTGATTGGTATGTGTTCCAATCTCCTTTGATCTGATTGATAACCAAAGCTGAGTCGCCATACACATCCAAGTTCTTGATCCTCAAATCAATCGCTTCTTCGAGACCCATGATACAAGCTTCGTATTCGGCCTCGTTGTTTGTACACTTGAATGTCAGTCTGGCAGTGAAAGGAATGTGGGTACCCTGAGGTGTTATAATGATTGCCCCAATTCCGTTTCCATAATAATTGACAGCTCCGTCAAACATTAGTCCCCATTGGGAAACTGGTTTTGGCCCTTCACTGGGTAATAGTTCATCGCAATCTTTCATTTTTAGATACATGACATCTTCATCTGGGAAGTCAAATCTGACTGATGCCTGATCGTCAATCGGTTGATGAGCCAAATGATCGGCTAAAACACTTCCTTTAACGGCTTTCTGAGCATGGTACTCTATGTCATATTCTGACAACAACATCTGCCAACGGGCAATTCTTCCCGTGAGAGCAGGCTTTTTAAAGACATACTTGATTGGATCCATTTCGGAGATAAACCAAGTAGTGTGACGAATCATGTACTGGCGAAGACGCTTGGCTGCCCAAGCCAAAGTGCAGCAAGTTTTCTCAAGCATAGTGTACCGAGTCTCATAGTCGGTGAATTTCTTGCTTAAATAGTAAATGGCAGACTCTTTCCTTTTGGTTTCGTCTTGTTGGCCAAGTACACATCCCATTGAGTCTTCCAAGACTGTTAAATATATGATTAGTGGTCTTCCTTCCATTAGAGGTGATAGAATCGTCGGGTTCGACAGGTATTCCTTGATATTGTCGAAGGTAGTTTGGCAGTCTTCTGTCCAAATGCAGTCCTGGTTCTTTTTTAGTAATTTGAAGATCGGCGCACACGTCGCGGTCATGAGGAATATGAATCTGGAGATGTAGTTCAAGCGTCCCAGGAATCCTCTGACTTGTTTTTCAGTTTTTGGAGAAGGCATTTCTTGAATGGCCTTGACCTTGTCAGGATCAACCTCAATTCTTTTCTGGCTGACGATGAACCCTAAGAGTGTCCCTGAACGGACACCGAACGTGCACTTGTTGGGATTCAAGCGGAGTTTGTACTTTCTCAACCGCTCAAATAGTTTTGACAGGTGGGTCACATGCTCCTCTTCTGTTTTTGATTTAGCAATCATGTCATCGACATATACCTCAATTTCCTTGTGTATCATGTCATGAAACAGAGTAGTCATGGCCCTTTGATAGGTTGCCCCGACGTTCTTCAAACCCAATGGCACTACCTTGTAACAAAAAGTACCCCATGGGGTAATGAACGAAGTTTTCTCCATGTCTTTTGGCGCCATTTTTATTTGATTATAGCCCGAGAATCCATCCATGAAGGAGAAAACTTTGAACTTTGTTGTACTGTCTACCAGCATGTCAATGTGTGGTAAGGGAAAGTCGTCCTTTGGACTTGCCTTGTTCAGATCTCTATAATCCACACACATTCTGACCTTTTCGTCCTTCTTCGGAACTGGTACGATGTTGCCTAACCATTGAGGATATTCTGGCGTAGCGAGGAAACCCGCATCAATCTGTTTCTCTACCTCCTCTTTGATTTTGATGGCCATGTCTGGATGAGTCCGTCTCAACCTTTGTTTTATCGGCGGACATTCTGATCTCAATGGTAGATGATGTTCCACGATGCTGGTATCCAACCCTGGCATATCCTGATAGGACCAAGAAAACACATCGGGAAACTCTTTGAGAAGTTTCGTCAAACTTTCTTTGACAGTTGGACTGAGCAATGCCCCAATCTCGACTTCTTTTCTCTCTTCTTCTGAGCCCAAGTTGACTGTTTCCAGCAACTTTTTGTGAGGCTCAATGGACCTTTCCTCTTGTCTGAGTAGTCGGGAGATCTCTTCTAGAATTTCTTTGTCATCTTCTTCTTCAGCCTTAAATACCGGGAATTCAAAGTTGGGAGAAGGCATTGGATCGTATGTTTCAACGGGGTTTAAAACAAGTAATCTGCATGACGTGATGACTTGTGTTTAGAAGAGATAGAGAGAATGCAAAAGTGTGTGCAGTGTATTTCTTTTACTGCTTATTTTTATTATTGAGTTGTTTTTTAGGATTACCATTTTCTGAAAAACGAAAAGAGAAAACAGCAATTAATGTGGAAGCTACAGAACGACGTTATTTTATTAATGAACAAGTCGATTCTTGAAACTACAGCCCTAAAAAACAAAACTCTGTCGCTTTGGACAAAGCGAAGAGGGAAATTTACAGAAAGTGAGCCCTATCAAAACATCTGTTTCACCTGGGCAGGGTGAAAGGTTAAAGTAAAGATGGCAACTACTTAGACTTATGAACAATCTTCGAAACATCGACAGTGACCCATTGGCGGCGAACCCCTCGGTGAATCACAAAGTCTAGTACCTTCCTTGATTTGTCTTCAGAAATGACACTGATTTTTGGCGGAGCAGGATCATTGGAATCTGTCTCCCAGGTAGAGTTGTCGTATGAGGATTCCTCAGTTGTATTTTGCATAGTATTTGTACTCTCAGTTGTATCTCCCCATCCAGTTGGCTGGATGTCTTCGAACCTAATACGAGAGCTTTCAGGAGCGGTGTACTTGACCAGGAAGTTAAATTTTCCACTTGGTTGTCCAAGGGTGTCCCACACTTCTTTGGAACTGGATGAGTCATCTCTCTCAATGACGTTGACCTCGGGAAAAGCATAGTTGACGAATTCTAGTCTGGCAAACGTTGCGAATTCATCGTCGTGCTGGGTATTTTTAGGATAACCTGGGTGTTGATCCCATGACATGGTGGGGACGCATGTATTCTTTTTAATGATACTCAGCTGATTTTCATTGTTCGACTGACTTTCATGTCCCAGGTCTCCTGGGTACGGTTGCCAAATAGGCAGACCATCCATTGGGCCATAATAGTCGTGGTCAAAGTTGTCTTTCATCAGAGTGTCTTCCTCTAATGAGTTTGGTGGAGCACGACATCCTTCCGGATCACAATCTCCATATATCATTTCGACATCTGACCTCGGTATAAATCTCGGACTCTGTACGGGATAGCAAAAGGGAGTCTGTGTTTCACCCTGAGATTTATAACCGTCCTCATTGAGATAGGACTTCCATTCTTCCTCTGTATCGGAGGAATCATCTTTATTGATGGTATGCACGTCTTGAGTCACTGGTTGAAGGAAGCCTCCACTCTGGAAGAAGTTCTGGATGGGATGAAGACTTTCATCGTTAGCAGCTGTCTGGGTGCAGGTTGCAGAAAAACAAAGACCCTTCCTTGTTTTGTTATCAGTGAGAATGACAAGCTGTCCCCATCCTTTTGCATTGTTATTTTCGATCACTTCGAGAGCATCTCTATATGAGGAAATCGAGGTTCCTTTCTCTGATTGATTCTCATTGCTCACCGAAAGTGCTTGGAACTGAGTTCCAACAACCTCCTCGGGTTCTACACAAGTAGATAATGACAAGTTGCTCACTAGCAAGGCTTGTTCTCCACAGACTGTGACGATTTGGCCATTCTGGACGAACTTTAGCTTTTAATGGAGGGTCGAAGTGACCGACCCAGCCTGATGTATCCAAGGTCTTCATAATAAACAACTGTATGTTGCCCGGATGTCCATGACCTGGAAAGTGACTTGGAAAGTATGAGGACCAATAGTTATGGGAAGGTCGACTTCACCGATAACCGTTTTTCTGGATCTGTCAAATGCTTTGACGACGACCTCACTGGTTTTCATCGGAGGTCCTTTGAATGATAATCGTATCAAAGTGGACTTCGGCATAACATTCAGGGCTGACCCAGTGTCTACCAGTACGTTGGCTAAAGCATCGTCCTGGCAGTTGACTGTAATGTTGAGCGTCATGTTATGACGGCGACCTTCTTCAGGTAATTCCTCATCACTAAATCCCAAGTTATTGCAGGAAGTGATGTTAGAGACAATGCTATTGAACTGTATAATTGTTACATCCTGTTCCACAAAGGCTTGCTCCAAAACTTTCTGTAGAGCCTCCCTGTGAGCTTCGGAACTGAGTAAAAGTGATAATACCGAGATCTTTGAAGGAGTTTGTAACAGCTGATCAACAATGTTATATTCACTCCTTTGGATGAGCTTCAGCATCTCATCATCATTTTTTTAAAGGTCGGGATTACTGGATTGACCGACCGGTTGATCGGGAACTTCTGTCTGAGGTTCCTTTTCTTTGCTGGGTTCTCCAACTCCTCTATTGAAGATTCTAGCACTCCGTGTTACTCGACTGATGTCTGCAATATTCACGACGGAGGATAACAGAATTTCCTTTCCATTCTCAGTTGTAGTTGCACCGTATTTGTAAGGGACAACCTTAGTTGATTCATACGGTAGTGGTCCTGGTAGATAGATGACTATGGGAGCCTTCTGATTTTTCTGACCATCGTAAGTAATTTCGATCTGTTCCCGATTGGGAACTTTCGATTCTTCAAGTAGAGGGATAATGGTACAAACATTCCTAGCCCTCTGATGATCAGAGATTACGACAACGTCCTTGATTTGATCAGCGAAGTAGTTGACTAATCCAGAACTTGACCATGGTTGAATCTCTTTCCGGTCCAACTGACTTTGAAGGGCTGCTCGCACGAGGTAGCATCCTTGATTATCCACTAAGCAAACTCCACACCGCTCGTAGTTGTGTAGTGGCACCTGGCCACGTCCACTTTGAATACAGTGTAACCTTACTAGGTTTGTTTCCATCGACCGAACATCCTGACTTTGATATCTAGTAGGATTCCCGTTAGTGATACTAATTTGCTGGGTGTCTTCATCCATATATATTGGAAGCCACCAGTGGTTCAACAAGTGCTTAAGTGTTTCCTGGACAAGGGCACAGCCATGATCGCCTTCGCAACCCACTTTACAACCCTGATAATCATGTGATACCAGGAACCCGATCTGAACCTGGTTAGCATGTAACTCCACCAGGCTGGTATTCATCAAGCGAATATCGAAGATTTGAATCATGTTGATTTGATAATGATTCCTATCATGGTAGTCTTGAATCCATCCAAGATCCATCTGACACTGGAGGGCCTCCTGTATAAAAGAGCATCCCTGTTTGTTTACCGAGCAAGTCAGACAAGAATTGTAACCGTGTCGTGGCAGATTATGATACTGGCTTTGCCTTGAGTGCATTGCCACTAAGTTGACATTCATTGTACGGATGTCGTGGTTCTGAATGATGTTGGAATTTTCATAAATCATGTTAACCCATGAACTCGATGCTCTCGGATCCACCCAAGATCCAGTTGTTCCTGTAGAGCTGATTGCACCACAGAACATCCTCGATTGTCTTTAGAGTAGATATCACACTGGTGATAATTGTGAGATGGTACATGCCCGTATCCGCTATGTCTATGATGCATCTTGACCAGATTGGTCCTCAATAAGAGTACATCATGAATTTGATAGCTGTTGTTAGACTCTTCCTCTATCAAATTTACTGCAGCTTTCTCGTGTTGAGGAAGCGGGTTCGTGAGAACATTCGAATTCGTATCTTTGAAAGATAAGACCCCGCTCCTAACAAGCTTTTGCAAGTCGGATTTGAAACTGAGACAGCTTTCTATGTTATGCCCTGGTCCTCCTTGATGGTAAGGACAAGTCTGATCCACCTTAAACCAAAAAGGCGGATTTTTTGGTACTGTAAGAGGAGACTTAGTCTAGACATACCCCTTGGCTAACAGTAATGGAAATAGTTCTGCGTACGATACGGGTATAGGATCAAATCCTGGTGGCCGCGTTGTACGGTTGTTATTGTATTGAGGACGAGCCTGCTGAAGAGGCTGTTGTGTCCTTTGCAGAAATTGTTGTTGATTCGGTTGGCTATGCGCAACCTGAGGTTGATACGTAGGAACAGGCGTAGGGTTGATGGCAGGAGTTACAACTGCTACTGGTTGGTACCGTCGCCTTTGGTTTCCGAGAGAGATATTCCCGATATCTTGCTCTTTTTTCTTAGGGAGATCACTACCGTATTGTTTTGTACTACTTGATGATCCAACGTCTTTTACTAAACGTCCTTCCCGGACGGCCTCCTCAAGACGAACTCCCATGTCCACCATCTCGGTGAAGTCACTGGGCGCACTGGAGACCATTTTGTTGTAGTAAAATGAGCTTAAGGTCTTTAAGAAGATCTTTGTCATCTCTTTTTCCTCCAGAGGTGGACAAATTTAAGCGGCAATCTCACGCCATCTCTAAGCGTATTCCTTAAAGGTTTCCTTGTCCTTTTGCGACATTGATCTGAGTTGATCTCTGTTTGGTGCCATGTCCAAATTGTATTTATATTGTTGGATGAAGGTAGTGCCAAGATCTCTGAACGTGCTAATCATAGTGCGGTTTAAACCCATGTACCATTTTAATGCGGCACCGGTTAAACTATCTTGAAAGTAGTGAATCAGTAGATCCTGGTTCTCTGTCTGAGCTGACATTCGCCGAGCGTACATCACCAGATGACTCTGAGGGCAAGAATTACCCTTGTATTTTTCAAAGTCGGGCACCTGGAATTTGTGCGGGACTTTCACATTGGGGACCAAACAAAGGTCTGCGGCGTCTTTTCCAAATAAATCCTGACCGCGAATAGCTTGCAGGTCCTTCTACATTTCCAGGAACTGCTCCTGGAATTCATCCATTCTATCGAACATACTTTCCTTTCTACCAGAAGGTATCTGTGGAATTTGTCCTTCCGGGACAGTGTGCACCACAAGGGGTGGTACCGTTACTACGGCAGTGAATCTTGGTGTTTCCCGAAGTTTGTAACCTTCAGGAGTCCTCATTATGCCTCTGGATCCTCGCTTTCTCGAATTTTGTAACCTTCAGGCCCAACGGCTTCTGCTATGATTCCCTAATCTTCAGTGATCGGCTGAACATATTCTTCCGGGATATAGTTAACAGGCATGCCCCAGGGACGATCTTTCGACATTTGATACTTAGGATCATACTTCTCCACTATGGGAATTGAGGTGATCTCTGAGATCATACTTCTTTGTATCTGAGCTTCTGCCATGGCTTGCATGTCGTTACGAAGCTTTCTCATATCCTCTCTCAGAGCGTCGATCTCTTATTTCAACTCTCTGTTCTCTTCCTTGAGATCATCCATCTTTTACTGACGATTGGCCCGAGTATTGTACGAATGAGACAGTTTGACTCTAGAACCGAGACACAAACGTGAGATTCGCAGGTAAGAAGAATACGTGACGTGAGAATGATGAATGCAATGATTATATTAATTATTTTTTTTTGTTTAATCAAAATAAACTTCGACAATTAGATTTCAAATATCAAACTGTGGGGGACACCCCCGTTTTATTGAATTCAAAGGATTGCAGAAATGGAAATACAGTAAATTACAAGGTGCGAAAACAGAAACCTAAGCTAATGGGTCCCGAGTCCTCTCTGAGGAGAACTCGGGTGCTGATTCTGGTACTTTTTCTTTCTTGGACTGGGGCTCTTGGGCCGTTGTCGGGTTGTCAATCCTTTGCCAAGTAAAAGGAGCGAGCAAATTCCTTTGGTCATCCTGATTTTCTACAGCATGTTGCTCCAAAATCTCAATTAGAGCATCCTTATCTTTCAGCAGTTGCTGTATTTTGGTACACTCCACATTGAGAATGCGGTACTTGTTCTTCCAAGACCTCCTTTCCTGTTGAACTTTGTTGAGAGTAACCTGAAGTTTTTCCGTTTCAGTCATGAAGTACATGAAAGATTCCCTTGGCGGAAGAACTTCGTGACGAGGATAAGGCATCTTTAGCTTGAGAGCTCTAGTTTGTACCCAGTGGAGATAAGGCTCCACCGAGACACAGTCCGGTTTTCCTAGAGACTCCCGTCCTTTCTTATGAACATGTTTCTAAGCGTGCACTATTTCCATCTTTAGTGCCCTGTCATTTTCTCCTTCCTTGAAGAAAAGACCTTCCAGATGAGCATTACGTGGGACATGCCTCATCGGGTATCCAAATTGACGATGAACTAAAACTGGATGGTAATTGATTCCTCCGTTAGTTCCTATGAGGGGTACGTTGGGGAAGTTTCCATAACGGTCAATGATCCTGATCCCATCATAGATTCGATTGTACCAATCAATGTCAGAGTTGGTAAGAGACATGATTTTCTGCGACCAACGTAAGGCACTCTTATGATCCCAAAAAGCGGCAGACTTAGGAAAATGGGAGATAAACCATTTATATAGCAGGGGTACACAACACATGATAATTCCTCTGCTGTATAAATTCCTTAAGTGTACAGAATGATACGCATCTGCGAGTAAGGTCGGTACAGGGTTTCCAATTAGGAAAATCTTAAGGGCGTTGATATCGACGAATTTATCAATGTTGGGAAACAGAAATAACCCGTAGGTGAGTAAAACAAAGATGCTTTCGAAAGCAGTCATGTTCCCTATACTAGCAAAGTACAAAGCCTTCTTTACCAGAAACTTGGCTGGTAAACCTAGGATTCCTCCCTTGGTGGTCAGGTGAGTCTTGACTTCTGACTCATCCAAATAGATTTCTCTTGCAATGATTTGATCCTTTGGAATTTCTTCCAGTCCAGAAAAGGGAGCTTGATCAATAATGGGTAGATCAGTCAGATGAGAATACTCCTCCAGCGTTGGTGCGAGCTGGTAATCCGGGAATGTGAAACAGTGATAGACCAGATCGTAAAACTGAACGAGTGCCTCCAGGATTCCCTCAATTACATGGACCCTTAACAGAGGTAGCAGGCCTCCGTACTTGGCTTTGAAAGCGTAAGGGTTAGTGATCATCCTTGCTAATCCTCTCAAATCCCCTAGTTTTGGAACCTTGAAGGTATACTTGTGAGTTTTTCTTCTACCGAAATCCATGAGCGCAATCCTTTTCTCTCTGACATTTGCAATCATTGTCTTAGTTTAATTTGAAAAAGAGAGACTAGAAGAGAAAAAAAAAATTTTGCTTAAAGTTTTTTTTAAATGAATGCATGAATGCAGCACACAAAAACATAGTAAAAACATGGGGTCAAAGGGTGGGTGTCATGAAGTCAAGGCTCTACCCATCCCAAAGGTTTATACTAGTGACTTTTGTACCTGTCTCTCAAAATCATTGATTCTTTTCGAGATAACATCAGCGGGCCGGGAACCGTGCTAGGTGATGTATTTCGAAGAATATCAAAAGAGGGTAGTATCGCGTGACAACTATTTCCGATAGCTTCCGCACTACTGAAAGAGGTTTTTCCTATATGTATACTCAATCTTTCCATATGCGGTATCACACGCATTCCCAATAGCAGAAAAATAAACACATATATCAATTAAGAAAAGCAGTATATATATTTGTCATAATGTCCTAGACTTTTTAAGAGCTATGAATCCTATGATCCTAACAGAAAATGGTTCCCCGACGGAGTCGCCATTCTGTGGTACCTTCCCAACTTTAAAGGTTTTTGACCTAAGATCCTAGTGAGGGCCGATTCTAACAATAATGAAATTCCCTGATGGAACCGTCATTTGGTGATACCTTGTGAACCCAAGGACTCGTCCCAAGAGAAGGTTTCAACCAAAGAGATAAGAGAGACTAGATTCCTTTGTTTGGCCCCACGGTGGGCACCATTTTTTGTGGCGGCCACCGCCATGAAAATGACTAGTCCAAGGTTTTCACCTTAAATTATAAGAAAGAAAGATAAGAAGGCTCCCACTGTGGTCTCCATTTTTCTGTAGCGCGGTTTTTGTGGTTTCGAATCACTATCGCTTTGGTACTACAGTTCGATTCATTTTTTATCCTATTGAAGCTGATGAAGGAAGGGAAATAGATGTCTCCAATTAACCCTGCTTGCAAACTGAGGTTAAATAGTCAAAACTGTTGGTTTACAGATGCGGCTTTAGTTCGTGGGTCCCTCTCTGCTTATTTTGTTCAGAACGAAATATTGGGATTGTTCATGGGGAATTTGTTGGGATACTGTGCTAGATTGGCTGGAGGTAGGGGACTTTGGGGTTTTTCGATTAGTGTGCTCGCTGAGATTCTTTTTCAATCTTATGCCTACGTATTCCCGGGATAGGGAAATCAGAGCGATCGTAGTTCCTCCTATTTTATGGGAGGAAATGGTGTTTTGGTGTCTTGTTCAAAGCCCAAGACATGAAGCTAAAGGTGGTTTATATCTTGTTCAAAGCCCAAGATGTGAAGCTGAAAGGGTCTATTTGTATCTTGTTTGAAGCCCAAGATGTGAAGCTAAAAAGGTGTTTGACTTTAGAGAGAATTTGTCATCTCTAAAGGGGTCTGTTTGTCACAATTGTTGCGTGACTGATTATAAAGGAGAATTACTTTAACTGGGATATGTGAATCCAGCAATTCCATAATTTTCTTTATAGGAGATTTTGAACCTGACGGAGAAGACTTTAACTCAGTTTAGAGCAACGCCATCTTTCCTTAGGAATTTCTCATGCTAAAAGAGGAACAGTGGCGTGGATGTAAATAATTCAAAGGCTTACCGCTTACAACAATTAGACGAGGGAAAAGGAGTTGTTGATGTTTGTATGTTGTGACCAAAGCATGATTTGATGCTAAAAGGTTGATTGAATCAAACGGGGATTTCTTTATACAAAGTCTAAGAGGAGGCTATTGACCCAACAAGAGGGTGTTTTTATGTGTCTCGTACGAAGCCCGAGAGAGAGGCTAAAAGGGTTGACTCAACAAGAGAGTGTTTTTATATGTGTCTTGTACGAAGCCAATGTAGTCATGTGCAAGCACTTCCATAGCCAATTTTAAGCACCTTAAAGGTTCCCTTTGCATTTGTCTTCAATACCAATATTGTTGTATTACATCTCCTCTTTCCAAATCACCCTTGGCCATGTAATTTAACTCCATAATCATGAAGATATCATGCTCCAAAGATCACTACATGCCAACTGCTTTTCTTCCAAGCCAAGTTAACAAAACCTAACCAAACAAGTTGCATTGTTGGTATTTATGCGCATGCTGACCATTGTGTACCATCCCATGTCAAGAATATTGCCTTTTTGGGACAAACATAGCTCTTACCTGCCATACATGCACATGTACCTTCACTACCACATTTGCACAAACAAGGAAAAGAGAGAAAAAGAAGCTTGTGAAGCAAGTTGGTGTGGCTGCAGCATCATAACATCATCACCATTCTACTTAAACCTTGCCATAACATGTCATGCTCTCCTCCATATTGAACAAAAATCCGTGCACACTTCATTCTTCAACCTCTCACTCTCTTTTCCATTTCAAATTCGCTCAACTCGAGCAATAACTAACTTGACTCACTCCCAACTCAGTTAACCAAGTTTCTAGCTGTTAACCACCGTTGGTTAACAGTTAACCTCACCTATAAATAGAAACTCCAACAGAATTTGGAAAAAGGTTCACCTCATTCTTCACTCTCCAAAATTTTCACTCTCTCTTTCTCTGAGCTTTCTCCTTCGAATCTTCATCTTCACTCCAAGATTCTCTGCATTCTCTCTTCTCTTAATCATCAAGCATTAAGAGAATGAAGCAATAGATCGTGTAGCAGCTTCCTCAACTTCAATCTCATCTTTCTTCTTCTGAATTTGCAAGAAATCTACACCTCTTACATTGCCTTTATTTGGCCAATAATCACTGCAAAGATCCAGGTTTTCACCTCTGGTTTTCTTGTTTTCAAAGGATTCATCAAGAGAACAGGTTCCATCTCAAACTTTTTGCTCTCGTATTGCTCTGATTTGAAATTGTTTTGTGTGTTCTTGAGCTCAGTAGGAGCCATGTGATCACCGGCTAGTTGATAGGCCCCATAGGTGTATAGTTTCAAAATCCTAAGGCAAACTTCATGGCTTCGATTCTCTTTGTGTATGCTTTGTTTGTGAATTTTGATGCTGGATCCATGATCTACATGACTTGAGGATTATTTTAATCTATGATTTATTAATTTCTGATGACCTGAAAGTTGTGCCACGGTGGTGTGTGGTCGGAGAAGATGATCGGAGTCTTCTCCGGCCGGTGGTGTTCATCCACCTCACAAACCCTAATTCATTTGGCCAGTTTAAAACGAAGTCGTCTAATCATTGGAATCCAACTCACCAAAACACGCCAGCGCATTAATGAAACCACCTCCCCTGCACGTGCTTGTTTTCTGAATATTTTTTAATGTTGTGATTGCATGTGTGTGTTTCATCATTGCTTAACATGTGCACGCTTTCTGAACCATGTGATTGCACTACTTTCATGATCATCTTGACTTGACTGCATCCTAAGGCTAATATTGAGTCAATGTTTTACTGCTGAACATGCTATGCACCTCATCTGAATACGTGTTATTGGATTGGGCTTGTTTTGCTATGCACGCCCCTTGCTCCTAAGCCCAAAGTGCATTTGAACTGAATAATTGCTAGTGTGGCACCCCCTGGCCCATTTTTCTTTGTTTTTTATTTTCTTTTTCATATTCGATTCATTTTTAATTTTTAAAATTACTTCCAAACATCTAAAAATCCCACAAAAATTCATGAAGCATTATGAGACATATAAATAGTTTGACATATTTTATTTTCTGATTTTTATCATATTTTGTCATTTCTCCATGAATATTCTTTTAATTTCTTTTGTTTGTGCATTTATTCATGATACATATTTCATTTTGGAATTGTTTGACATAGTTGTGGATTGAATTTTTTCATGATAATTGATACATGCCTCTGTGATGTATTGATGCATCTCATACTTTTTTTAATAGATTTTTAGGTAATTTTTTATTGACTTTTAGATGCTATCTTTGAACCATTTGCTTGTATGATTTGTATGACATTGTGGAGCATCATTGAGCATGATTATTAATGATTTTTGAGCCATCTTTTTGGGACATGTTTGCACACTGGTTGCACTTCAAATGACTTGAATCTTACAATTTTATTGAGCCTCTAATACCACTTTTGGTTTATTCTTAGAGCATGTTTGCTTGTGTGAATGCTAGAGATCTTGTGCTAGGGTTTTAATATGCATTGTGTGCATTCCCTTTTGAAAATTGTTGAGACCTTTTAATCCATGTTGCATGAATATAATAGGTCACTTTTATCATGTTATAGGTCACTCAAATTTCATCCTGACATGACTTGTATGCATATGTTTTAACTTGAAATGTGTTGTGTAATTGTGCATTCTCACTTGACTTTCTTTGAGCCCATGTTTGTCTCAAATCTTGTATGATCTTGCACATTCACTTTGACATGATTCCACTTCTATTTGCAATCATTCTTGACCCTATGCCATGGCTTCTAACATCACCTCACATGCCTCTTAAGCTCATAAATCTTTGCATGTTTGTTTGAACTTGTTTGAACCATGTTTGTTTCTAATCTTCTATGTGCTTCAACATAATACTTGTGTGAACTTTGTGCATACATTCTTGACTTCTACATGTCATTTCAAATTTCATATGCTACTGATTTGTGTCCATTAGACATGTATGATCTCATTTCATTTTTATCTTTGACTTGCATTACAAGTATGCTTCATTGTTAAACTTCAATTGTGTTTGCTCACCTCTTCTTGCTTCATTTCTTTAAATGCTTGCATCCATGACTTGTATGTTCATTAAATGATATGCATATGCATTAATAAATGCCATTCACTTCTGGCTTTGATGTTTACATATGCATTCATTCATGTTCATGAACCATTTGCATCCATCTTGCTTAGTTTGTGCACAACTTGCATTTGTGTGAACTTTTAATGCATAGTTTAACATTCTTTGCTTTCATTTGGTATGTGTACTTTGGTAAGGACCCTTGACACGTACCTACTTACCTTGAAGCATCCTTAACCCTTAGGAACTTTCCCTTTTGGTTTAAACCTTGTTTGCTTCTTATGTTGTCTTCTTTAAGCAACTAGTCTTGTTTGGTTTACTTTTGATACTTGTATTCATTACATGAAATCATTTGGTACTAACCTTTTATGTAGGGGTAAGGTGCTTGAACATGTGGATGATTATCCATGTTCATCTCTTCTTTCATCTCTCATTTATCTTACTTGTCTTTTCCTTTGGTGAATAACATGATATAATGCTTTGTGTACAACTTTCCCATACCCTTTGGGATCCTAGCTCATCCTTAATTTTTTATTAAGGTGAGGTAGGATAAGCATTAGGTAGTGTTATCCCTCTCTTATTTTAGACTTAGGTTCTTAAACCTTGACCTTAGGGCCACCTTTGCATGATAACATTAGGATAAAATTTCCCTTAGTGTTTTCTTTTCCTTGAGTCTTCTCTTCTCATCTCATAACCACTTCTAAAACATTTAATAAGGTTAACATGTATTGCGCATGAGCCTTGAACATGGGAAATGGAGAGTGGGGGGCTTCCTTTCACTTTCCTAGAGAGTTTAGCGCGCGTCCCGTCTTGGGTCGATGTGCGATGCATTCGATCCTATGTTGTAGACTTGGGTGCAATGCAAGTTATGAATTAACTTCAATACACTTCTGTCAAAAAAACACAAAACAAATTCAAAACCTTTTCATCCTTTGGGATTGTTAAGTTTCAAAATATTTTCAGAAAAGGGCACGTTACTTCCATCTCCCCGCAAAGAGGCATCGACCCTAACTGCCGGACGCGAACTTAACGTCGCTCATAAAAAAACACAGACTTGGTTAAGTCGAACTACGACTGCTCTGATTTCCTCCTTCTGGTTAGATTGAGGATACGTAGGCACAAGACGGCGATGTCTTGGCGAGCAACCTTCCCCTAGTTCGAGTCTGAACTACGTTGACTCTGACTTTCCCATCGCACGAGGGAATACGTAGGCCTAGGACTTCAAGGACGTCCTACCGAGTCACTTCTTTTCCTTTTCTTCCATGTTTCCTCGTTCTTTCCCGTACCTGTTTCTTTTTGTTTCCAGTAGCAGTGGAGCTCCAGACGATGACACCGAGATAACCAGCGTGGATTCCATCGAGTACGATGGACACGAGGGGGTGCTAATACCTTCCCCTCGCGTAACCGACTCCCTTACCCGTTTCTCTTGGTCGCGAGACCATGCTCTTTTCCTTCCCCTCAGGTTTATGTAGTGTTTCCTTTCCCTCTCTTGGGATAAATACACAATGCTGGAGACTCTGTTTCTGCGCCACTTTCACGTTTGTACTTGGATGAAAATCCCAGGAGCGACAGTTGGCGACTCTGTTGGGGATAGGTTGACCTCTTGCTGGTCCATTCCCTATGCGAGTCAATCCTAGCGCTTGGTTGTTTTATGTCATTGGGTGTTTACTGTGGTGCTTTATTTTTCTGTGTTGCTATTTTACTGTATTATTGTATTATTACTTTACTGTATTACTGTTTTACCGCATCTATTACATTGCATTTCATTTTTATGTTGGACTGTGCTGTGCTGTACTGGTTTTGTGTTTGGCGGGTTGGGACGTTCTGAGAGATAAGCCCATTAAACAGGCTTGAGTGTACACATAGGACTAGAGTGGAAATTAGTGTTGCCTACGTAGCGTCTTGGTACGTTTGGTTTACACGAAATCCACAACCAGACGAGGTTTTCTTAGGAGATGTTCTGATTTGCGCGTCTTGTGCATTTCGGAGTGTTAACCTAGAATGCTGTCGACTCTGGTGACCATTTCCCAAGGACTAAGTTGAGGCACTCATCCCGAGGGGCGATAATGGCAGACCAGAAATGGCAAACCCATTACGCTTCTCGATCCGAGGACCCGAAGCTGGGAACTTGCTATAGGATGACCTTATTTTTGGGGAATCAGTGGACGACCTCTTTGTTTGGCGATAGTATTGTACCCCGAGGAATGAATATACTATTGCTTCTCAAATGGAGAATCCGAAACTGAGGAACCTTCTTTTTAGTACCCACATGTGAGAATGTGTCATACCCCAAATTTTGACCACTAAGATTTCCCATCATTGTGAAAATCATCACCACAATATGGATGTACCTTTGTGCCTCATCAATCTCCTCAAGGAATTATTGAGCATTCACTACTATCAAAATTAGGATTTCAAGCCCTCTCAGAGTCTTAGACAAAGGATCAATCAAGAAATGACATGATCTTCAACTTGTCTAAACCTCTCCAATATCTACAATGGATCAAGAGGACTCTCACTTCAAGGATTAAGCACAAGGCTACTTCCTTTTAAGTGGATCAAGCCCCAAGATCGCCAGTGTCACCAAATTAGGGTTTTGGTCGACCAGGGCCTCCAGATGGAAATCTTCCTCTGGGAATGAGCCAATGCTTCAAGGCATAACCTATGATGCTCCAAGGAACATCATAAACCTAATCATCAAGTCAATTTTGCCTCAGGGGATGCATTCATCAAAAATCAGGAATTAGGGTTTCTTGACCTAATTCACCCCTAAGTTAACTTTTAGGGCAAATCATGAGCCAAGACCTCAAGAGAGGGTTAGAGGGTCTCTAATATACTATATTGATCCATTTGGAACAATGGATTGATCCAAGAAGTTTGAGCAACAAGTTTCAATTTCATCTGCACCACAATTAGGGTTTCGCGAGGAAAGTCAACTATAACTTTGATTTTTGACCAGGACATGCTCCCAAGCCCTAATACATGATTAAATATCCTCTATACCACCCATGGAACATGTCCATCAAGTTTGATTTAGGTCAAGGACATGATTTCCTGAAGAATTACACAGTTTGGAATTCATCTGATAAAAAGTCAACTGTGCACAAAAGTCAACTTTGACGTTTTGAGATTTTTCACCAAAATGGGTTTTTAACCCTAAAATGATGTTAATGTTTGATTTGAATCATCATTCATCAAGAAAAATCAAAGAAAGTTGGATAACTTGTAAAAAGGGGTAACCATAAAAACTTAGAAAAATTTCTAAGTTATGGAAAAAGTGACACTAATGTGCCAACTTTGGAGTACCATAACTCCTAAACCACAAGGCCATTGTGCCCCACTCAAAGCTTGATTTGTAGATCTCATTGCCCTCTACAAAAGCTTTATACTGACCTATGTCTAAATTCCTCATGGATTTTGAGTTATGGAGTGATCAAAATCAAGAAAAGTCACTTTGTTCCAACACTTAGTGAAAATTTCACTAAGTCAGATTTTACCCTACTTTTCGCCAAATGTAGGGGGATTTTTCACTTGGATTCAAAAGAGATCAAAACCAAACATGTTCAAACAGTTGTTGTATCATGTAAGGGCTTTCCAAAATGGCCAAGAACATTACCAAATTCAATTTGAGCCATGAGATATGACATTGGCAAGTTGCCTTGTTGAAATCTGTCAAGGCAAGGCAGATTTTGCATTTTTGCTCGACTTGCCAAAATCAGCCAAATCCAAATGCTCCTATCCACTTGGACACCTCTGAGGATTGAATCTAAAGGGGACAATCACTGAGCCAAGCCTCCAAAGTCTTTGGAACAAGAAATAGCATGTTGAACCTAGAATTGCCAAAATAGGGACAAGACTTCAATTTTGGATTGGAGCATTCAATGGAAGCATCAAGGTGGCATGGATTGAGCCATTCTCAACAGAATTCAGTCAAGACTTATCCAAGACCAAGGGAACCACAACCCTGTGCCCTAACCTCTAGTCAATGGCTAGAGAAGACTTGGATTTCCATTGGACAACATTGGCCAAACCTCTGCTGCAGTTGCCATTCACTGTGGATCCGAAAACAAACTTGCTCTACTATAAATAGAGCTCAATTGTGATCAATTTATGTACACCAAAGCCATCAAACAGATGCTTTCCTCAAAACCTCTTTCTCTTAGCAAAAATGCCTTCTTTAGCAAGGCAACTTTGAGTTTTTGAGCTTGAGAGCTATTCCATCACAATCAATCACACACACACCTCATATATGTCATATGTAAGCTGTGCAAACTATCACAAGTGACCTGTAATCAGAAAATCACAAAGTCACCTCTCAAAACCTCAAAATAGGCTTTTTTTTGCATTTTTCAAGCCATGTCTTGATTTAGTCACTTTCCAAACCAGATAAAACCTCAAACACACTCCAAATATCATCCTTGAACTGTCCCAAATGGTTCCCCCCAGCTGGAACACCATTTGAGAGAGTTGCTATTTTGGTCACTTTTAACCCCTTTTGCAAGAAAGGGACTGTTTGTGTTTTTGCAGGTACCAGTCAATTCCAATCATTCTAAAAGCTTCTAAGGGATCATTTGAGTGTGTCTAAAGCATCAAATCATTTCTGGAACAAGAGGTTTGACAGATTGCACAAAAGCTCCAAAATCTCAAAAAAAGAGGTAAGCCTCACAACTTGGAATCTTTGAATCATGCAATGCTTTAAAGTCCACTGATCATAAACATCTCATACATGTTGTATATGTTGTGTTTGAGCTAATTCACCATGTAATCCATGCTTGTACCAAGTTGTAGCATAGAAAATGCAATTATAGGTCATTTTCAAAACCACTATCGGGTTTTGAGGAGGGAGTGTGATCTTAAAAAACTACCACCACCATTGGATTCCTTATGAAATTCTGGTCCAGATACATATAAATTTTGTCTCAAACCATTGAGAATTGAGAAAGTTATGACCTTCACGTTTCTGAGCCAAAACTTGCATTGGGCCAGGCCTAAAACCAAGGCATGACTTGTATATTTGTTGTTTTGTTTCAAACAATGGATGTATCACCACCCGAGTGGTAAGGCGCGCGCCTTGTAACCTTGAGGTCTTGGGTTCAAACCCCACCTATGCCATTTTGTGTTTTTTCACATTTTGCCATTTTTTCCAATATTTTCATGGTTTATTAATTAATTGGAAAATTAAAATCTCTTTCAATTTTAATTATTTTTTATTGGTTCTTTTTGCAAAAAATCACAAAAATGTTGAAATATTTTATTCCACAAAAAAAATTGAGTTTATATTATTTATTTAATATAATTAGTATTTTTGTGAATAAATTCATTTTATTTGTTTTTAAACATTTTAAAATGAATATCCATCTTGAAAAATCAAGACCAAATGAGTTTTAATATCTCTTATGATTTATACCTCATTTTTCAAACCTTAAACAAAAATCACAAGTGGTTTATTCAAACCTATTTGGTATTTTTCATTGATTTTCTTTAAATATTTACTTTTAAAGAATAAAATTAGGGTTTCTTTGATTTTCACTCAAACAAATCATTGTCAAACACTCATGGGCCTCTATTAGAGTGTAAGACCCAACCCTTTTTTTTTTGTAAAATACAAACTGTTTTTTGGGCCTCACTTATTGTATAAGTCCCACTGTATTTTCAAAAACCTCGGCGCGCTCGCCAATTCAAAAATAACCTTGGGCCTCTCCTTGAGCTATAAGACCCATTCAAAATTTTTTGGGCCTCTAATAGAGTGTAAGACCCAACCCCCTTTTAACCAAAATCATTTTGGGCCTCACTTATTGTATAAGTTCCTCTGTGTTAAAAGAAAATCTCGGCGCGATCGCCATTTCAAACGCTACACCTTGGGCCTACCCTCGTGTTATAAGCCCCACTCTTTTTCTTTAAAACTTTTTAGGCCTCTTGAGAGAGTATAAGACCCATCCCTTTGTACAGAAAACCTTTTGGGCCTCAGTCACTTGCATAAGTCCCTCTGTACAAATTCAAACAGTGCGCTCACTGATAAAACCCTGGGCCTCTCCTTGAGCTGTAAGCCCCAAATCTTTCTTTTTCATAGCATTTTCTCCTTTGATTTTGGATATACTGTTGTTTTTAATCTTTCTTTGTTGAACAACTAACCAAACAACATGGAAGCTCTACAACCGAGTAAGTGGTTATTGCTTTCATTTACCGCTTTCATATAAATATAACTGTATTGTGGGGCTGTTTCACTGTAAGTCTTCTTTCATAAAATCATATCAATTGTGTAATAATAGTATAGATATTTAGAGTTTCCCCGGCAACTACGTCTAGAACTAGGTGACACCATTTCGTTTATTCGTAGAAATAGACGACTAGATCCCCAATAGGATCACCAGATACAGTCTTCTCTTCGGCTGTCCTCATTAGGAATTGTCAAGAAACTCTACTCCCAAAGATGAATGTATTCTCCGTGAATGGCATCTTTGAGTTTCTTCCAAATTCTCGAACTTTCCTGACTTGATCTATTCCTTGTGAATAGCTTGCCTTGAATTTCTCGGGGTTTAGGGACCCACGGGCTTCTTAAATGCATCGGCCTCCTCTTGGGCATCGTACAAGGACCACAGGCTTCGTACAAGCAACCCCGCCTCCTCTTGGGCGTTGTACAAGGACCCGTCGGCTTCTTAGAAGTATTCACAACCTCCTCTTAGGCTTCGTATAATGATTCTTCCTCCGGGAATGATAGCCTCCTCTTGGGCTTCATACAAGGACCCGCCGACTTCTTAGAAGTATTCACAGCCTCCTCTTAGGCTTCGTATAATGATCTCTTCCTCTGGGAATGATAGCCTCCTCTTGGGCTTCGTACAAGGACCTCTCGGCTTCTTAAAAGCTTCCAGCCTCCTCTTGGGCTTCGTATAAATTGTCCCGACGACCTCCTAGAGGTATAGGAACAGAACTTAATCATCTGCATAGAACAATACTTTCAAAGAGTCTACTACTGTTTCTCAAAGCATAGTACAAAAGATGAAACTCTAGACATGGACAGTCTAATTTCCTTGAGTCTCAAAGACATTCTCAAGTGACCCCTTCGTTAAATAGGAAGAAAACCCGTAGACTCGGACAGTCTCAATACCCTTCGTACTTCTCACTTCCTTAAAGAACAGGAATAACCCGGATCCTTGAATCAAATCCTTGAGTACAGTGTGGCTCATATAAGAACTGATTTTCTCTTTCAAAATCAGTATACTGGACCTGTCACTTAACTGAAACAGTTACAATAGCCTCCTCTTGGGCTTTATACAATGATTCTCCCCATCGGAGTCAAACAACTTTTAGCCTCTCTCTCGGGCTTTGTACGAGACACATAAGAGACTCCCTCGTTGAGTCAATCACCCCTTTCGCCTTCATCTCGGGCTTTATACGAGATACAAAAAGGTTCTTATTGAGCCCAACAAATTTCAGCCTCCACCTCGGGCTTTGTACGAGATACAAAAAAACTCCCTTGTTGAGTCAAATAGCCTCCATCTCGGGCTTTATACGAGATACCAAAAGACTCTATCGTCGAGTCAAAAACCTTTTAGCCTCTCTCTCGGGCTTTGTACGAGACACATATTAGCCTCCTCTTAGGCTTTGTATAAGAAAACCACTGGTTGATCCGATCAACCTTTTAGCATCAAACTTGTGCCTCGTTCATAGTATACAAACATCAACAACTTTTTCCCTTTCATCTAATTGCTGTAAGCGGCAAGCCTCTGGATCATCTACATCCATGCCAATGTCCCTCTTTTAGCATGAGAAATTCCTAAGGAAAGATGGCATTGCTCTACACTGAGTTAAAGTCTTCTCCTTCAGGTTAAAACCCCCTTATAAAGGAAATTATGGCATTGCTAGGATCCGCATATCCCGGTTAAAGTAATTCTCCTTTATAGTCAGTCACCCAACAATCGTGACAAACAGACCCCCTTTAGAGATGACAAATTCTCTCTAAAGTCAACACCCTTTTAGCTTCATATCTTGGGCTTTGAACAAGATACAAATAGACCTTCAGCTTCACATCTTGGGCTTTGAACAAGATACAAACTACCTTTCGCTTCATGTCTTGGGCTTTGAACAAGACCCCAAAAACACCATTTCCTCCCATAGAATAGGAGGAACTACGATCACTCTGATTTCCCTGTTTCGGTAAACGGGAATACGTAGGCATAAGATTGAAAGAAAAAAATCTTAGCGAGCGCAATCAACAAAAACCCAAAATCCCATACTCCCGTGTATCATAATCTGAAGCAGTATCCTAACAAAATCCCAGAGAGAAATCACTATTAGCGAAAATACAAATAACCGATACAAAGGCCCCACCACATTGATCGCATCCGTAACCTAACAGACTGGTGTTTAAACTCTGTATGCAAGCATGGTTAATTGGAGACATCTATTTCCCTTCCTTCATCATCTTTAATAGGATAAAAAATGAATCGACCTATAGTTAAAACTCAACCGCAGAGAGCGACCGCGCTTAAGAACCGCATCCAAAATCGCACGCTACAGAATGGGCGGGTGTTTGCAGGTTTGCAGGTAACCATAACCTCCCACATACTCGGTTTTCTGGTATTATTATACAAAAGGACTATTCATCCTACTATATTCAGACGGTTCTTGTCCAGAGTTCTATAATATTCTCAGATCTACACTGACACCATTCACAGTCCAGCATAGACACGCGGCACTTTGATCCCATGCCTTTTGTATTGCATTATCATATCATAACATTCATGTTTACCATTTACAGGTGCTTACTTTACCTCTTATTCCAGTCAATGGGTTCGACGGAGACAAATGCTGAGAGGAAGAATAATGTTGCTTACAGATTTCCAGAGCCAACTTTAAACCTACTTCACAAGGTGGTAGCCATGGCTGACCCTGGTGTTCTTATCATCTTTCAAAAGAAATATGGGAGATTGGTGAAAATGGTCCGTAACATTACAAAGTATGAGCATGACGCTCTCCACACATTATTGCAGTTCTATGAACCGTTGTTAAGATGCTTTGTCTTTCTGGAGTATATCTAGATGCCTACATTGTAGGGGTTTTCGTTTATCTTGGGTATCTCAGTCAAATAAACAGTACCATTCTTTTTTGGGCATCACCCTAACATAGAAGAAATTGCAACTGCCCTACAGGTGGAACAATCAGTGCTGAAGAGAAATGTTGCTAGTAAGAATGGAGTTAAGGGTTTTCACTTGGAATTTCTTGCCAACCAAGCTCAAGAGTATGCCAACGCCAAGAATTGGGAGGTCTATATGTAGCACGGTTTTTGTGGTTTCGAATCACTATTGCTTTGGTACTACAGTCCGATTCATTTTTTATCCTATTGAAGCTGATGAAGGAAGGGAAATAGATGTCTCCAATTAACCCTGCTTGCAAACTGAGGTTAAACAGTCAAAACTGTTGGTTTACAGATGCGGCTTTAGTTCGTGGGCCTCTCTCTGCTTATTTTGTTCAGAATGAAATACCGGGATTGTTCATGGGGAATTTGTTGGGATCCTGCGCCAGATTGGATGGAGGTAGGGGACTTTGGGGTTTTTTTATTAGTGTGCTCGCTAAGATTCTTTTTTCAATCTTATGCCTACGTATTCCCGGGATAGGGAAATCAGAGCGATCGTAGTTCCTCCTATTCTATGGGAGGAAATGGTATTTTGGTGTCTTGTTCAAAGCCCAAGACATGAAGCTAAAGGTGGTTTGTATCTTGTTTAAAGCCCAAGATGTGAAGCTGAAGGGTCTATTTGTATCTTGTTCGAAACCCAAGATGTGAAGCTAAAAGGGTGTTGACTTTAGAGATAATTTGTCATCTCTAAAGGGGTCTGTTTGTCACAATTGTTGGGTGACTGATTATAAAGGAGAATTACTTTAACTGGGATATGCGAATCCAGCAATGCCATAATTTCCTTTATAAGGGATTTTCAACCTGAAGGAGAAGACTTTAACTCAGTTTAGAGCAATGCCATCTTTCCTTAGGAATTTCTCATGCTAAAAGAGGGACAGTGGCGTGGATGTAAATAATCCAGAGGCTTACCGCTTACAGCAATTAGACGAGGGAAAAGGAGTTGTTGATGTTTGTATGTTGTGACCAAAGCATGATTTGATGCTAAAAGGTTGATTGAATCAAACTGGGATTTCTTTATACAAAGCCTAAGAGGAGGCTATTGACCCAACAAGAGGATGCTTTTGTGTCTCGTACGAAGCCCGAGATAGAGGCTAAAAGGGTTGACTCAACAACAGAGTGTTTTTAGATGTGTCTTCTACGAAGCCCAAGACGGAGGCTAAAAGGGTTTGACTCAACAAGAGAGTCTTTTATACTCACCAAGAGAGTGATTTGTATCTCGTATGAAGCCCGAGATGGAGGCTAAAGGTGATTGACTCGACAAGAGAGTTTTTTTATACTCAACAACAGAGTGTTTTGTATCTCGTATAAAGCCCGAGATGAAGGCTAAAAGAGGATTAACTCAACAAGAGAGTCTTTTATACTCAACAAGAGAGTGATTTTGTATCTCGTACGAAGCCCGAGATGGAGGCTGGTTAACTCTGCTGGGGAGAATCATTGTATAAAGCCCAAGAGGAGGCTAGGGTTACTGTTTCAGTTGAGTGATAGGTCTAGTATGTTGTTTAAAAGAGAAAATCAGTTCTTATATGGGTAATGTTGTACTCATGGATTTGATCTGAGAACCGGGATTATTTCCTGTTTTTTTAAGGAAACGGGGAATTCGAAGGGTATTGAGACTGCCCAAGTCTACGGGTGTTTTTTCCTATTTTTGAAAGGAACTTGAGAATTTCTTCGAGACTCAAGGAGGTTAGACTGTCCAAGTCTAGAGTTTTATCTTTTATGCTATGCTTAAGAGAGATCCAGAGACAGTATGTTCTCCGTAGGAAGATCTAGACTCTTTGAAAGACTGTTCTATTAAGATGACTAATTTATGTTCCTATACCTTTAAGAGGTCGTCGGGACAATTTGTACGAAGCCCAAGAGGAGGCGAGAAAAACTTTTAAGAAGCCGAAGGGACAATTTGTACGAAGCCCAAGAGGAGGCTATCTTCCCAGGGGAAGAATCATTATACGAAGCCTAAGAGGAGGTTGTGAAAACTTCTAAGAAGCTAACGGGTCCTTGTACAACGCCCAAGAGGAGGACGAGATGCTTTTAGGAAGCCTGTGGGTCCTTGCACTAAGCCCAAGAGGAGGCTGATGAACAGTTCCAGAAGGGGTTTCACTTGGAACATTGGCCTTCTGTATATGAACTGTTCAAGGGGGAGATTTCTTAGATCTAGTTATCTAAAATTGTTGTAAAAGAAAATTCTCATGGTTTAGGTTATGTTGAAATATCCGGGAGAAGGTCGGATGTAAGGAGACGAGGTTTTGTCTAGTTCTAGACGTAGTTGCCGGGGAAACTCTAAATATCTATACTAGTATTACACAGTTGATATGAGTTTATGAAAGAAGACTTACAGTGAAACAGCCCCACAATACAGTTATATACATATGAAAGCGGTAAATGAAAGCGGGTAAACACTTACTCGGTTGTAGAGCTTCCATGCTGTTTGGTTAGTTGTTCAACAAAGAAATTGAAAATAACAGTATATTACAAAATCAAAGGAGAAAGTGCTTTTGAAAGGAAAATTGGGGCTTACAGCT
The DNA here is from genome assembly GCA_022829125.1 of Lathyrus tuberosus. Taxonomy (NCBI): domain Eukaryota; kingdom Viridiplantae; phylum Streptophyta; class Magnoliopsida; order Fabales; family Fabaceae; genus Lathyrus; species Lathyrus tuberosus. The sequence goes on along the minus strand of JALAZF010000024.1, from coordinate 12,272,602 downwards.
CAAGGAGAGGCCCGGGGTTTAATCAGTGATAGCACTGTCGTTTTGTACAGGGACTTATACAAGTGACTGAGGCCCAAGAAAGATTTTCTGTACAAGGGGATGGGTCTTAAACTCTCTCAAGAGGCCCAATGATGGAAAGTGAATAAAGATGGGTCTTATAGCTCAAGGAGAAGCCCAGGGTTTATTTTGAAAAGGGCGATGATCGCGTCGAGGTTTTGAAAACACCGTGGGTCTTATACAATGACTAAGGCCCAAAAGTTTTTGGTTTCAAAAGGGGATTGGGTCTTACACTCTATTAGAGGCCCAAAATGATTTTGAATGGGTCTTATAGCTCGAGGAGAGGCCCAGATGATTTATTTTAAACGGACGATGATCGCGCCGAGCTTTTGAAATACGATGGGACTTATACAACATTTGAGGCCCAAATTATTTTGGTCTTCAAAAAGGGTTGGGTTTTACACTCTACTAGAGGCCCAATGATTTTTAAAGAATGGGGCTTATAACATGAGGGTAGGCCCAGAGGGTTTGATTTTTGAACTGGCGATCGTGCAGAGATTTTCTTTTAATGCAGAGGGACTTATACAATATCTGAGGCCCAAAAATTGTTTTGGTTAAAAGGGGATTGGGTCTTACACTCTATTAGAGGCCCAAAATGTTTTTAAAAGGTTTGATGAGGGTTGAATTAATCAAAACCCTAATTTGTTTCCAAAATGTATTTTAATTGAATAAAAAACTCAATTAAAATTATCAAAATTTTTTAACATGTGGAAAACAAATTGTGATCTTGGATTATTGTTTCAAAAATCATGTTTTGACCTACAAAATGATTAGAAATCATTAAAATTTGCAAAATCAAGAAGGAAAAAATATTTTAAATGTCAAAAACAATTAAAATATTAATTCTTGGCAAAAATATCAATTATATGAAATAAATAATATTTTTGGGATTTTTGGTAAAATAAAATATTTTAACATTTTTGTGAATTATTAAAAAAAGAAACAACTCAGAATCATTAAAACTCAAAGAGAAATTAATTTTTGAATCAATTAAATAAAATCACAAAATTCAAATATTCAAATATTTGAAAATGGGCGCCAAGAACATGGCAAGAACACGCGCCCTTCCTCTGTTTCTGCAGATTTGCGTTTTATATCCAATCTCACTGAATACTTGATTATATCATGCAATCTACATATCAATCTACACGTTTCAACCTCACGATCATGTCTATGGTCTTTAATTTCATTTATTTTAAGCATGGAATAAGAAATCAAAGAGAAACCTCAAGAACCCTAAATTCTGCATGAAGGTTCAGAAATTCCATACACGATTCGTACAAAGCAATTGATTGAGGGTAAACACTCTATGCATGATTATGAACATATAGCCAAATTATTGTCAGCAAAAAATGCATGGATCATAGAGTTAGAAGAGCACATGCTCACCTCTTGAAGCTGGTGATCGTGTTTTGGGTTAGAGGTGTTACAGCTAGGTTCCAATGATCTGGATAGCTTCCCTAGGTGCCATGGAGTGTGTCTGGATGCTTGGAATGGATTGAAATGATCTGGAACTTGAGATGGCACCCCAACTGCAAATCTGTCAAAGGCTTCAGTAATTGGCTAGTGATTTTGTGATTTTCGTGTTCCAGTTGTTATGTGAGTATTTGGATCACTTCTATATGATGTTTATGAGGGGTGTGTATGATTGGTTTGGTTGGAATTGCTCTCAAACTCAAAACCCCATAGTGACTTGCTTTGGAAGGCAAATTTTGAAGTGAGAAGGTGATTTTGAGGAAAGCATCTGTTTGATGGCTTTGGTGTACTCAAAATGAGCGCAAATGAGCTCTATGTATAGTAGAGCAAGTTTGTTTTGGGATCAATAGTGAATGGCAACTGCAGCAGAGGTTTGGCCAATGTTGATCAATAGGAATCCAAGTCTCCTCTAGCCATTGACTAGAGGTTAGAGCACAGAGCTGTGGTTCCCTAGTTGTTGGATGAATCTTGACTAAATTTAGTTGTAAATGTGTCAGCCCATGCCACCTTGGTGCATCTATTAAATGCTCAAATCCCAAATTGGAGTCTTGTCCCGCTTTTAGGGATTTCTAGGTTTGGCATGCTACTTCTTATTCCAAAGACTTTGGAGGCTTGGATCAGTGTTTGCTCCCTTTAGATTTGATCCTCAGATGTGTCCAAAGTGATGACAAGACTTGGAATTATCTGATTTTGCCAAATCGATCAAAAGTGAAAAATTCTGCCTAGCCTTGGCAGTTTTCAGCAAGGCATATTGCCATTGTCATATCTCATGGCTCAAGTGGAATTTGATGGAGTTCTTGGCTATTTTGGAAAGCCCTCATATGATACAATAACTGTTTGATCATAATTGGTTTTGATACTTTGTGGATCCAAGTGAAAAATTCCCCTACATTTGGAAAAAAGTGAAGGCAGATTCTGACTTAGTGAAAATTTCACTAAGTGTTGGAAAAAAGTGACATTTTCACTTTTTGTGATTTTGATCATTCCATAATTTAAAATCCATGGGGAATTGGAATGAGTGGTAGTTGAAGCTTTTGTAGAGGGTAATTAGAGCTACAAATCCAGCTTTGGATGGGGAAAAATGGCCTTGTAGTTTAGGAGTTATGATCCTCCAAAGTTGGTACCCTAGCCACTTTGTTCCATAACTTAGAAAATTTTCTAAGTTTTTTATGGTTACCTCTTTTACAAGTTATCCCACTTTTCTTGATTTTTATTGATGAATGATGATTCCAACCATACATTAACATCATTTTAGGGTTAAGGAACCATAATTGTGAAAAATTTCAAAATCTTAAAGTTTGACTTTTGTGCACAGTTGACTTTTTGTCAGATGAATTCCAAACTGTGCGATCCTCTATGAAATCAAGTAATTGACCTAAATAAAACTTGATGGATTGATTTCATAGGTGTTATAGGGTGTATTGAATCATGTCTTAGGGTTTGGGAGCATGTCCTGGTCAAAAGTCAAAGATACAATTGACTTTTTCTGTGAAACCCTAACTCTGGTTCTGATGAAATTAAAACTTGTTGCTCAAGCTTCTTGGATCTATCCATTGTTGCAAATGGATCAATGTGGTGTATTTGAGACCCTCAAATCCCCTCTTGAGGTCTTGGCTCATGTTTTGTCCCAAAAGTCAACTTAGGGGTGAATTAGGTCAAGAAACCCTAATTCCTGATTTTTTTGATGAATGCATCCCCTGAGGCTAAATTGACTTGATGATTGGGTTCATGAGATCCCTTGGAGCATCATAGGTTATGCTTTGAAGCATTGGCTTATACCCAGAGGAAAATTTCCATCTGGAGGCCCTGGTCGACCAAACCCTAATTTGGTGACACTGGCGATCTTAAGGCTTGATCCACCTAGAAGGGAGAAGCCTTGTGCTTAATCCTTGAAGTGGGAGTCCTCTTAATCCTTTGTGGATGTTTAAGAGGCTAGAAAAGTTGAAGATCATGTCATTTCTTGATTGATCCTTTGTCTAAGAGCTCTGAGAGGGCTTGAAACCCTAAGTCTGATTGTAGTGGATGCTCACCCATCTTTGGGGAGACTAATGGTTCATCTATATTGTGATGATGATTTGCACAATGATGGGAAATCTTAGTGGTCAAAATTTGGGGTATGACAGATGCCCCTATTTAATCTTCTTGGACCCGAAGGTGTGAATGGCGAAGGTATTCGGGCATTCGGGGTGTAAGAGAATTAAATATCATAATACCCAAAATTTTGATGCTGGCTATGAATGGCAGTTCGTGCATCCTTCCTCTTTTGCTAAGCAATGATGCTTAGAAAAGGTAAACTTCCCCCTCGATCCTGGTTTCCTACCAAGGATCTGGTCTCAGTTTCTGATGTAAACTTCCCCTCGATCCTGGTTTCCTACCAAGGAACTGGTCTCAGTTTCTGATTTAAACTTCCCCTCGATCCTGGTTTCCCACCAAGGATCTGGTCTCAATTTCTGATGTAAACTTTCCCTCGATCCTGGTTTCCTACCAAGGAACTGGTCTAAGTTTCTTTTGTCAATAAACTTTATTGACAAGGGACGCTATGTGTAGTGGTTTTCCTCAAACTTCTCGCCGAATTTTCCTGGAGAAATGCCATTTGATAGAAAAACTTTTGATGTCAGACTTACTGGGGAGCCCATCTGTCTGAATTATATAGGGGTACAAACTTCTCTGTTGGAGGTGCCATTTGTTGACTCTATCTGGGGAAAACGAGTCTCTTGAGAGACTGCTTTCGCTTGGGGTTACCACATCATACTTTTCTTGGGACCTTCTCGGAGAAATGCCATATGATGTGATCCAATTTTGAGGTGCCGATGACCTTTTCGTCAGTGAATTTTTTGGAGAAAAACTACTGTACTGCCAAATCTCTGATTAAGAGGCTTTCTCTGGGGATTTTCCTTAATCCGGGAAAGTGAAGATATCATCTTCAATGGTGAAGAGTGATGCTTTTCGGAAGCTCGCTGGCTCTTTAGAGGTTTAAGTTATCAAAGTGGTCAAAGAACCACCTTCAATCCAAAAATAAACTGGAGGAGAGATCGCTTAGATGATTCATTTCCTGACGTGGAAAGAACTGACGACTCGATTGAGAGGACTCTTATCACTAGGCAACAAGACCGACTAGAGTGATAGTGATGCAATATGAATATGAATGTAAATCAATAATGCATGATGTATGGATGTATATGCTGACAAAGTTGACGCGACATACAGACTAGTAGATGAACACGACTGGATACTCGACCACAGTGGGGGATGAAAAGTATCACTGGTTCACGATAGCAATTCTGCCTTGCTTAGGAGAGATAGTCCCTGTCGGGAGCTATGTTGGTCGGCCTTAGGAGATAAGAACTCTGCCGGGGTTATCAGATGGGAAAGTCGCATCTGATATAACTGATCCTTCATTCAGGCATACTGGCTTAGAAGGAGTACTTTGATTCTGCACTTTGAAGCTCGATTACTTTTAGCGAAGCGATCGATGTTCAACAGTCAAAAGAAATTGCCATCTTTATTTTAAAAGCAGAAAAAGTTTAACAAGTAAATTCATTTTTGTTTTATTTCAAGAATCGTTGATCATGTTAAAATGTTGTCCTGTAAAGCTAAAACAAATAAGAATTGCAAACAAAAGCACAAGGGCTCAAATTTTATTGATAGGATGGAAATCATCCAAACGCGTGATTCCATAGAGTATTTACAAAGTTAGAAAATGGTAATTTAAGGGAAAAGGGCTACATTGAAACATAACGACCACTATCCTTCTACAAACTTTAACTTCGGGGCATCTTGAGCTTCTGTCGAAGATGACCTTGACTGGAGTTTTCTGATGAATGGCATGACTGCTGCTGAGGATTTACCCGTGTCTGACGTAGTTACTTGCCAGTATCCCTAATTTTTTCCTGGATGGTACTTTGAGATTTCCAATCCACCGGGATGATTTTTGATCATGTCTCTAATTTTTGCCTGGACTGCCCTTTCGGGTTTTCAATCCACCGAGACGTTTTTTTTAATTAATTTTTTTATTTAGGCGAAGTATTTCTCAACTACGTCAACATTTGTGGGGTAGGCAAATTCCTCTCCGTCCATGGTTGCAAGTCTCAAGGCAGCGCCTGAGAAAGCTTTCTTGACCACATAGGGGCCGTCATAATTCGGAGCCCATTTGCCCCGAGAATCAGTGAGAAATGATTGTATCTTTTTTAGCATAGGGTCTCCTTTCCTAAAGACGCGAGGTCGAACCTTTTTGTCGAACGCCTTCTTCATCCTTTGTTGATACAACGGACCATGGCATAGTGCCGTGATTCGCTTTTCTTCAATCAGGTTCAGTTCGTCGTGTCGACTTTGACACCATTCAGCTTCTGTTAGCTTAGCTTCCATCAATACCCGGATTGGTGGGATCTCTACTTCGATGGGGAGCACTGCTTCCATGCCATATACTAGAGAGAAAGGGGTTGCCCCTGTTGAAGTGCGGACAGATGTGCGATAACCGTGAAGAGTAAAGGGTAGCATCTCGTGCCAATCTTTGTAGGTTATGACCATCTTTTGAACAAACTTCTTGATGTTCTTGTTAGTCGCTTCTACCGCGCCGTTCATCTTGGGTCGGTAGGGAGATGAGTTATGGTGTTCGATCTTGAACTCTGTGCACAACTCTTTCATCATCTTGTTGTTCAAGTTAAATCCATTATTCGTAATGATATGGCTTGGAACACCATAACGGCAGATGATATTGTTTTTGATAAATCAGACTACCACTTGTCGGGTTACATTGGTGTATGACGCTGCTTCGACACATTTGGTCAAATAGTCAATGGCTACCAGGATGAACCAATGTCCGTTCGAAGCTTTGGGTTCAATCATACCAATCATGTCGATTCCCAAAATGGAAAAAGGCCATGGGGAAGAAAGAACTTTGAGATGTGTAGGCGGTACATGGATTTTGTCTGAGTATATCTGACACTTGTGACATCTCCTCATGTACTTGTAGCAGTCAGATTCCATTGTCAACCAATAGTACCCTGCTCTTAGAATTTTTCTTGCCATTGTATGTCCATTGGCATGAGTGCTAAAGGACCCTTCGTGAATTACTTTTATCAGCATGTATGCTTCTGGTCTGTCGACGCATCGAAGCAAGATCATGTCAAAGTTCCTCTTATAGAGTGTATCACCGCTCAGGAAGAAACTGCCTGCTAGCCTTCTGAGGGTTTTTCTATCTTTCCTGGATGCCCTAGGTGGGTACTCTTGTTTCTGAAGGAAGCATTTGATATCGTGATACCAAGGTTTGTCGTCTATGACTGCTTCAATCGTGAAGATGTAAGCGGGCCGTTCAAGGCGCATTATGTCAATCTTAGGTAAGTGGTTCCATTGACCTACACTAATCATGGAAGAGAGAGTGGTAGCGAGTGATTTTTGGATGTGGTTGCGAAGCACGATCGCTCTGGTACTACAGCTCGATTCATTTTTTATCCTATTAAAGCTGATGAAGGAAGGGAAATAGATGTCTCCAATTAACCCTGCTTGCATACTGAGGTTAAACAGTCAAAACTGTTGGTTTACAGATGCTACAAAGATTCGGGGCCTCTCCTAGGTTATTTTGTTGAAAAGGGGTGCTTTAGGCTATCGGTTAGGATGTTAGGACAGATATATGAAAGTATGGGATTTTGGGTTTTTGTTTAGTGTGCTCGCTACGATTTTTCTTTCAATCGTATGCCTACGTATTCCCGTTTTTTCCGAAACAGGGAAATCAGAGTGATCGTAGTTCCTCCTATTCTACGGGAGGAAATGGTGTTTTGGTGTCTTGTTCAAAGCCCAAGACGTGAAGCTAAAGGTGGTTTGTATCTTGTTCAAAGCCCAAGATGTGAAGCTAAAAGGTGTTGTCTTTAAAGAGAATTTGTCATCTCTAAAGAGGGTCTGTTTGTCACAACTGTTTATAAAGGAGAATTACTTTAACCGGGATTTGTGAATCCGCCAATGCCATAATTTCCTTTATAAGGGATTTCCAACCTGAAGGGGAAGACTTTAACTCAGTTTAGAGCAATGCCATTTTTCCTTAGGAATTTTTCATGCTAAAAGAGGGATTGTGGCATGGATGTAAATAATCCAGAGGTTTGCCACTTACAGCGATTAGATGAAGGAAAAGGAGTTGTTGATGTTTGCGTACTATGAACGAGGCACAACTTTGGTTCTAAAAGGTTGATTGGATTAACCAGTGGTTTTCTTATACAAAGCCTACGAGGAGGCTAATATGTGTCTCGTACAAAACCCGAGAGAGAGGCTAAAAGGTTTTGACTCGACGATGGAGTCTTTTGGTATCTCGTATAAAGCCCAAGATGGAGGCTATTTGACTCAACAAGAGATTTTTTTTATCTCGTACGAAGCCCGAGATGGAGGCTAAAAGGGAGTTGAATCAACAAGAGAGTCTTTTATGGTATTTCGTACGAAGCCCGAGATGGAGGCTAAAGGTTTTATACTCAACAAGGGAGTGATTTGTGTCTTGTACAAAGCCCAAGACAGAGGCTATTGTTAGCTCCGCTGGGGAGAATCATTGTCCAGAGCCCAAGAGGAGGCTACTGTGACTGTTTCAGTTGAGTGACAGGTCTAGTATGCTGATTTAAAGAGAAAATCAGTTCTTATATGAGTAATGTTTGCACTTAGGGATTTTGATTCGAGGATCAGGGTTATTTCCTTTTCTTTAAGGAAATGGGAAATCCAAAGGGTATTGAGACTGTCCGAGTCCACGGGGTTCCTTCCTATTCTTGAAGGGTGCTTGAGAATGTCTTGGAGACTCAAGGAAATTAGACTGTCCAAGTCTAGAGTGTCATCTTATGTACTATGCTTTGAGAAACAGTAGTAGACTCTTGGAAAGACTGCTCTATTAAGATGACTGATTTCTATTCCTATATCTCTAGGAGGTCGTCGAGACAATTTGTACGAAGCCCAAGAGGAGGCTGGAAACTTTTAGGAATTCGAGTGGTCCTTGTATGAAGCCCAAGAGGAGGCTATCATTCCCGGAGGAAGAATCATTATACGAAGCCTAAGAGAAGGCTGTAAATACTTCTAAGAAGCCGACGGGTCCTTGTACAACGCCCAAGTGGAGGCGGGGATGCTTTTAGGAAGCCTGTGGGTCCTTGAACAATGCCCAAGAGGAGGCCAATGCTTTTAAGAAGCCGATGGGTCCCCAAACCCCGAGAAGTTCAAGATAGGCTATTCACAAAGAATAGATCAAGCCAGGAAAGTTCGAGAATTTAGAAGAAACTCAAGAGATGCCATTCACGGAGAAGAGATCATCTATGGGGAGTAGAGTTTCTTGACAAGTGCTTTTATGAAGCCTGTGGGTCCCCAAACCCCGAGAAATTCAAGACAGGCTATTCACGAGGAATAAATCAAGCCAGGAAAGTCCGAGAATTTGGAAGAAACTCAAGAGATGCAATTCACGGAGAAGAGATCATCTCCGGGGAATAGAGTTTCTTGACAACTTCTACGAGTGACAGTCTATGAAAGGGTTCATCGAGAATGCTGCCTTTCATGTCTCCATATTGTTTAACCTCAAGAGGAGGGAAGACTATGTCTGGTAATCCTATGGGGATCTAATTTTGACTATTTAAGAGTGATCAACGGGCTTAACGCTAGACGTAGTTGCCGGGGTAACTCTAAATATCTATACTATTATTACACAGTTGATATGAGTTTATGAAAGAAGACTTACATCGAAACAGCCCTACAATACAGTTATATGTATATGAAAGCGGTAAATGAAAGCATATAAACATTTACTCGGTTGTAGATCTTCCATGTTGTTTGGTTAGTTGTTCAACAAAGAAAGATTGAAAAACAACAGTATATTCAAAATCAAAGGAGAAAGTGCTTTGAAAAAGAAATATTTTGGGGCTTACAGCTCAAGGAGAGGCCCGGGGTTTTATCAGTGAGCGCACTGTTGTTTTGTACAGAGGGACTTATACAAGTGACTGAGGCCCAAAAAATGGTTTTTTGTACAAAGGGATGGGTCTTACACTCTCTCAAGAGGCCCAAAAGGTTTAAAGAAAAAGAGTGGGGCTTATAACACGAGGGTAGGCCCAGATGATTTTTCGTTTGAAATGGCGATCGCGCCGAGATTTTCTTTTAACACAAAGGGACTTATACAATATCTGAGGCCCAAAATGTTTTGGTTAAAAGGGGATTGGGTCTTACACTCTAATAGAGGCCCAAGTGAGTTTTAAGAAAATAAATGGGTCTTACTACTCGAGGGTATGTAACACCCCCAAGCTATTAAAGCGATAAATAAAATTCAAAATTTCATCAGAGTATATTTACAAATTCACGGCATAGACCGAGGGGGTCGCAACAATTTGAAACAAAATACACATAAACCCGCCCATAAAGATATGCAACAATCAGGTAGCAATTAACAGAGGAACTTGGTTCCTACTATCCACAATTCAAATACAGAATAAAAGCAGAAAATCTGTACTGAAATCTCATATATATATATATATATATATATATCATGAAAGGTTTGTCTGCCAAATACAATCATACATGTACAATCCAAAAGATACATATACATAATACAACATAATCACACTCGATCACCCCGACTACCCGGTGCTACATATCAGAGGTGACCGATAAAAGAATGAAGACCTAAGCTTCACAAAAAGACCTCCAGCAACTCTAATCTGCAATGCCTCATAAAGCATTATAAAATAGCAGAAGGGTGAGAAACACAATCATAATACAGTTGCATATAATTATATATTAACACAGAAATGCACAAGTAAAATATTCTCACCACAAATGCACCATAATCAAATACAACACAACACAGTACAATTCTCAGGTATCCAATACCAATACACATCAGTCATACACAATACACTCATCATCAATACAATTATATATATTCCATCTCATCAATCACATTCACAATTCCATACACAATTAATCCATGATTTATGCAAATGCACAGAGACCGACACAAAGACTCTATGCAATGCATATGCGGTACCGACTTCCAACATTTCTCATCACTTGTTCACTCAAGAACTCTGCTGGAACCATCGGTCGTTACTTAGTGTAACTCCCCGTCGGGCATACGATGTTCCCCGTCGCTCACACCCCACACGGGCACACGACGTTTATGGATCGCTCACACCCCACACGGGCACAAACCCGATCGCTCACACCCCACATGGGCACACGATCGTCTATAATCATCGCTTTCGGTCCTCTTATTTTTAAGGCGCACGATCCGATCAGATTGCTTTTAGTTCTGTTATTTTTAAGGCGCATGATGTTATAGCGGATTCCCTCTAGAATCAATCCGTCGCTCACGACGTCACAAGAATGCATATCATGATGCTTGGCATACAATGACTCATGACATTTAAAATGCACACATATACACATCCATAATCATGCATACATCATCAAATACCACACATTGCATTTTCTTGCCCTAAGGCCACCAATCATCATCACAATATGGATTTCATGCAATTTCATCACACAACAGTACACAGGTCATACAATATCCACACCAACAGCATATTGCATATACACATCAAGTTCACACAATTAAAACGGCAAAAGTCGACAAAACAACATATTTTCAAATTCCCGACCTAATTTAATTGGCCAACAATCTCAAAACCATCATCATAAGCAAGAACATTTTATAAGCTTTCTAACGCATCAAACCACGCCTCAAACCGAACCACAGATCAAAAGTTAGCAAGAAAACAAAATTGCACAAACAGCCATGTTCGCTAGGCGAACCCTCTAGCGAGCATTCGCCACCACCTTCGCTAGGCGAATGTCCAGCAAACCCACTATCAGCTAAAAACAGACACAAAGTTCGCTAGGCGAACCCCTTGGCGAACCAAGGTAGCAGCCACCAGAACCCAAAAGACACAAAGTTCGCTAGGCGAACAACGTAGCGAACCTTCGTTGACCTTCGCTAACTGGTTCTCTAGGCGAACCCGCAAAAATTCATTCGGTACTGCTTCGCCCCAGGTTCGCTAGGCGAACCAAGGAAAACCCAGAATTCTGCAGCACTGTTTGAAAACCCAAAACCCATATTTTCCACCAAAATCTCTTTCTAATCAAAACATAACCATCAGAATATAACCCCATCATGGTAACAAGCATTCTACAACATTTACATCACATTTCAACCGCTAAAACCTCGATTTCTATCATTTTATCATTTTCAACCTAGAAGTGAAAAACATGGAAATCAAGAGAATCATCCAAACACACACATACATAATCATACACAACCATAGTATAATCGAGTTTCGCACCCTTACCCGATTTAATCGTGTTTGATAAAGTCGGGAGTTTGATTTCTTCTTTTCCAAATTTCTCTCTTTTTCTTCTCTTCTTCTTTCTCTCTACTTTTCTTCTTCTCTTTTTCTTTCCTTTCTATTTTTCTCTCTTTCTATTTCAATTATATTCCTAACTTAACAAAATAAAGCAAAATGACCCAAAATACCCCTACACTCAAATATCTCGCAAACGCTCCCAAAACGCGATAAAATATAATCATGATGAAAAATAACATATTTTCACATAAAAGTCAGAAATAAAATAATATAATAATAAAATACTCAAAACGACTCAATTAATTAAAAAGACAAAACTGACAAAACTGACTGGGGCGTTACAACTCTCCCCCACTTAGAAATTTTCGTCATCGAAAATATTACCTGAGACGAACAACTCTGGATACGACTCCCACATCCGACTTTCCAACTCCCAAGTCAAATTGCCCTCAGCAGCGCCTCCCCACGCTACCTTCACAAGTGCAATGTCCTTGCCCCTTAACCGCTTCACTTCACGATCCAAAATCCTAACGGGTAATACCTCAACCGTAAGGTTCTCCCTTACCTCAACCTCATCCATCGGAATCACATGCGACGGATCCAGAATATACTTTCGAAGCTGTGAAACATGGAACACATCATGCAAATTTGACAGATTCGGTGGCAACGCCACCCGATAAGTCACAACACCCACTCTCGCAGATATCTGGTAAGGACCAATAAACCGAGAAGTAAGTTTCTTCGACTTCAATGCACGACCAACACCCGTTACCGGCGTAACTCTCAAAAATACATGATCGCCCTCTTGAAACTCGAGATCTTTCCTTCACGATCATGATAACTCTTTTGCCTACTTTGAGAAGCCTTCATTTTCTCACGAATGAGCTTCACTTTTTCCGTAGTTTGTTGAATCAATTCGGGCCCAACCACCGAACTCTCACCAGATTCATGCCAACACAACGGTGTTCGACATCTTCGTCCATACAATGCTTCAAACGGTGCCATTCCAATACTAGAATGGAAACTGTTATTATACGTGAATTCCACCAACGCAAGATAACTATCCCACGCACCACCTTGTTCCAAAACACACGCTCGCAACAAATCTTCCAAAGACTAAATCATTCTCTCCATCTGCCCATCCGTCTGCGGATGATAAGCCGAGCTCAATCTCAATTTAGAACCCAACGCCTTCTGTAAACTTTCCCAAAATCTCGAGGTAAACCTTGGATCTCGATCCGAAATAATACTTAACGGAACCCCATGCAACTTCACAATCACACTGATATAAATCTCAGCTAACCGCTCCAAAGAAAAGCTGATGTCAATCGAAATTAAATGAGCCGATTTAGTCAGTCTGTCCACAACCACCCAAATAGCATTATGCCCTCGCTGAGTATTCGGCAACCCCATTACAAAATCCATAGAAATGCTATCCCATTTCCATTCCGGAATATCCAACGGTTGCAACAAACCACTAGGCCTCTGATGTTCCACTTTCGACTTCTGGCACGTCAAACAAGCATACACAAACTGAGCCACATCTCTTTTCAATCCAGACCACCAGAAAATCTTTTTCAAATCTTGGTACATCTTGTTCGCTCCCAGATGTATACTCAAATTACTCCGGTGTCCTTCTTCCAAAATCATCCGTTTCAAATCCGAATCGTCCGAAATACAAATTCGCCCACGGAACCTCAACACACCATTAACATCCACTTGAAAATCACCACTCGCATCTTTTTCGCCAACCAACGTCAAATCCACCAATTTCACATCCAACTTCTGTTTCTCACTTACCGTCATCAGAAAATCATTAGTAACCTTCAACATACCCAGCCTCACACTATCCGACGTCACTTCACATACCAAACTCAAATCTCTAAACGATTCCAAAAGCTCCCACTCCTTAACCATTAAAGCGGACATATGTAACGATTTTTGACTCAACGCATTGGCTACCACATTAGCTTTACCAGGATGGTAATTCAAGCCAAAGTCGTAGTCCTTCAAAAATTCCAACCATCTTCGTTGCCTCATATTCAACTCCTTCTGATCAAACAGATATTTCAAACTTTTGTGATCACTAAAGACTTCAAACCTCGCACCAAAAAGATAATGCCTCCAAATTTTCAATACAAACACCACAGCCGCTAACTCCAAGTCATGCGTAGGGTAATTCTTCTCATGCACTCTCAACTGCCTCGAAGCATACGCCACGACCTTACCGTCTTGCATTAGCACCCCACCTAGACCAATCAAAGACGCATCACAATACACCACAAACGGTTCAGTAGGATTCGGCAAAATCAAAATCGGAGCTATCGTCAATCTTCTCTTCACTCATTAAAACTTTCCTCACACCGAATATCCCAAATGAACGCTTGCCCTTTACAAGTCAACTGGGTCAAAGGAAGTGCTAGCTTAGAAAAACCTTCAATTGACCTTCGATAATATCCGGCCAAACCCAAAAAGCTTTGAATTTTAGTAACAGATCTCGGAGCCTCCCTTTGTAGAACTGCTTCTACTTTAGATGGATCCACAGCAATACCATTACCTGAAATTACGTGTCCAAGAAAACTCACCTCCGACAACCAAAATTCACACTTGGACAATTTGGCAAAAAGCTTCTTTTCCTTCAAAATCTGCAAAACAATACGCAAATGCTCCACGTGCTCCTCCCGAGACTTAGAATAAATCAATATGTCATCAATAAACATAACAACAAATCGATCCAAATGCTTGTGGAAAATACGATTCATGTACTCCATAAACACACCTGGCGCATTAGAAACCCCGAACGGCATCACAGAATATTCATAATGACCGTAAAGTGTCCTAAAAGCCGTCTTCTGAATATCTTTCTCTTTCACCCTAATTTGATGATACCCCGACCTCAAATCAATCTTACTGAACACACAAGCACCAACCAACTGATCCATCAAATCATCAATTCTCGGAAGAGGATACTTATTCTTAATCGTCACCTTATTCAACTGGCGATAATCAATACACAATCGCATACTTCCATCTTTCTTTTTCACCAATAAAACTGGAGCACCCCAAGGAGAAACACTTGGCCTCACAAACGTCTTCTCCAACAATTCATTCAACTGTTTCTTTAACTCAACCAACTCATATGCCGACATACGATAAGGTGCCATAGAAACAGGTCTAGTACCAGGAACTATATCTATCGAAAACTCCACCTCTCTCTCTGGCGGCAAGTCTGAAATATCCTCAGGAAACACTTCCTAAAATTCACATACAATAGGAAACACATCAAGCGACACTTGACTATCCACAGTCAACGACGCAAACAACCCAAACAACTGAGCTTCATCCGCCAAACGTTTCTTCAACTCTTTGGTAGATAAGAAACTCGAATCTTCATCTTCTTTAAGAGAAGGAAACCTTACTAGCTTATGATAACAATCAATATAAACCTGATTGAATTGCAACCAATTCATTCCCAGAACCACATCTAACCCCTCCAACGGCAAACACACCAAATCCATCTCAAAGTCTTTACCATAAATGGTCCAAGGACAACTTAAACAAACCAAAGAAGTAGTTACTGACCCCATTGCTGAAGTATCAATAACCATCTCACCATCCATCAAAGATAACACAAGATTCAAACGCTTAGCGCACTCAGACGAAATAAACGAATGAGTCGCTCCAGTATCAATAATAGCAACTAAAGGCGTACTATTAATAAAACAAGTACCTCTGATCAGACGATCTGCATTAGTAGTCTGAGTCCCCGCCAATGCAAAAACTTTCCCACCAGATGGAACTTGCTTCGGTTTCGGACACTTCGTGCTAATATGACCAGGGTCACCACAGTTGAAACACTTCGCCACATTCTTCCTTTTGCACTCAGCCGCTACATGTCCTACACCTCCACAATTAGAACACTTCCTCAAATCTTTCTTACATTCGAACTGCCGATGTCCCAGATCACCACACCTATAACACCTCAGAGGACCAGACATACCTCCACCACTTGACCTTCGATCAAAAGTACCCTTTTGTTTACCCTTATCAGCTGGCGTTACATACGGACCACAACGGAACTGTTGCTTCCCTTTTCTGTCACTCACACTCTTATAGTGAGTAGAACGAGCCTTACTATCCTCTTCATAAATCCTATAACATTCTACCAAATCAGAAAACCTTCTTATCCTTTGATAATCGATTGCCTGCTTAATCTCAGGACGCAATCCACTCTCATACTTCACACACTTAGAAAACTCTGCAGTCGCTTCAGTATAATGAGGATAAAACTGCACAAGCTCCACAAACTTAGCAGTATAATCAACAACAGACATATTACCTTGTTTCAATTCCAAGAACTCAATTTCCTTCTTTCCTCTTACATCTTCGGGAAAATACTTCCTCAGAAACTCCCTGCTAAATAATTCCCAAGTAACTTCTTCATCCCCAGCTTCCAACACCTGACGAGTACTAACCCACCAGTCATCCGCTTCTTCCTGTAACATGTGAGTTCCCAGTCTCACCTCACTGTCCTTAGCACAATCCATAACTCGGAAAATCCTTTCAATCTCTTTCAACAAAATATGTGCACCATCAGGATCATGTCTCCCTTTAAAGATGGGCGGTTTGTTCTTCCTGAACTCATCATTAACAGCAGCATTAGGTGCACCCTACACAGCCCGAGCCATTGCTTGCATCGCAGCAGCCAAAGCAGCATCATTCCTACCAGCCATATTCTGTTCATTTCCAATAACAGCAACTATGGTTAAACAAACAGCTCATCCAAACACCAAGACCGACAAGAACTGACACAAACTGACACGGACTGGCTCTGATACCACTTAATGTAACACCCCTAATCTATACCCCCAACCTATTAAAGCGATGATAAAATTCAAAATTTCATCAGAGTATATTTACAAATTCACGGAACAGACCGAGGGGGTCGCATCAATTTGAAACAAAATACACATAAACCTGCCCATAAAGATATGCAACAATCAGGTAGCAATTAACAGAGGAACTTGGTTCCTACTACCCATAATTCAAATACAGAATAAAAGCGGAAAATCTGTACTGAAATATCATATATATATATATATATATATATATATCATGAAAGGTTTGTCTGCCAAATACAATCATACATGTACAATACAAAAGATACATATATATAATACAACATAATCACACTCGATCACCCCGACTACCCGTGCTACATATCAGAGCCGACCGACAAAAGAATGAAGACCTAAGCTTCACAAAAAGACCTCCAGCAACTCTAATCTGCAATGCCTCATAGAGAATTATAAAACAGGAGAAGGGTGAGAAACACAATCATAATACAGTTGCATATAATTATATATTAACACATAAATGCACAAGTAAAATATTCTCACCACAAATGCACCACAATCAAATACAACACAACACAGTATAATTCTCAGGTATCCAATACCAATACACATCAGTCATACACAATACACTCATCATCAATACAATTATACATATTTCATCTCATCAATCACATTCATAATTCCATACACAATTAATCCATGATTTATGCAAATGCACAGAGACCGACACAACGACTCTATGTAATGTATATGCGGTACCGACTTCCAACATTTCTCACCACTAGTTCACTCAGGAACTCTGCTGGAACCATCGCTCGTTACTTAGTGTAACTCCTCGTCGGGCATACGATGTTCCCCGTCGCTCACACCCCACACGGGCACACGACGTTTATGGATCGTTCACACCCCACACGGGCACATGACCTGATCGCTCACACCCCACATGGGCACACGATCGTCTATAATCATTGCTTTCGGTCCTCTTATTTTTAAGGCACATGATCCGATCAGAACGCTTTCAGTCCTCTTATTTTTAAGGCACGTGATGTTATAGCGAATTCCCTCTAGAATCAATCTATCGCTCACGACGTCACAAGAATGCATATCATGATGCTTGGCATACAATGACTCATGACATTTAAAATGCACACATATACACATCCATAATCATGCATATATCATCAATTACCCCACATTGCATTTTCTTGCCATAAGGCCACCAATCATCATCACAATATGGATTTCACGCAATTTCATCACACAACAGTACACAGGTCATACAATATCCACACCAACAGCATATTGCATATACACATCAAGTTCACACAATTAAAACGGAAAAAGTCGACAAAACAACATATTTTCTAATTCCTGACCTAATTTAATAGGCCAACAATCTCAAAACCATCATCATAAGTAAGAACATTTTATAAGTTTTCTAACGCATCAAACCACGCCTCAAACCGAACCACAGATCAAAAGTTAGCAAGAAAACAAAATTGCACAAACAACCATGTTCGCTAGGCGAACCCTCTAGCGAGCATTCGCTACCACCTTCGCTAGGCGAATGTCCAGCGAACCCACTATCAACTAAAAACAGACACAAAGTTCACTAGGCGAACCCCTTGGTGAACCAAGGCAGCAACCACCAGAACCCAAAAGACACAAAGTTCGCTAGGCGAACAATGTAGCAAACCTTCGCTGACCTTCGCTAACTGGTTCGCTAGGCGAACCCGCAAAAATTCATTCGCTACTGCTGTGCCCCAGGTTCCCTAGGCGAACCAAGGAAAACCTAGAATTCTGCAGCGCTGTTTGAAAACCCAAAACCTATATTTTCCACCAAAATCTCTTTCTAATCAAAACATAACCATCAGAATATAACCCCATCATGGTAACAAGCATTCTACAACATTTACATCACATTTCAACCGCTAAAACCTCGATTTCTATCATTTTATCATTTTCAACCTAGAAGTGAAAAACATGGAAAGCAAGAGAATCATCCAAACACACACATACATAATCATACACAACCATAGTATAATCGAGTTTCGCACCCTTACCCGATTTAATCGTGTTTGATAAAGTCGGGAGTTTGATTTCTTCTTTTCCAAATTTCTCTCTTTTTCTTCTCTTCTTCTTTCTCTCTACTTTTCTTCTTCTCTTTTTCTTTCCTTTCTATTTTTCTCTCTTTCTATTTCTATTATATTCCTAACTTAACAAAATAAAGCAAAATGACCCAAAATACCCCTACACTCAAAAATCTCGCAAACGCTCCCAAAATGCGATAAAATATAATCATGATGAAAAATAACATATTTTCACATAAAAGTCAGAAATAAAATAATATAATAATAAAATACTCAAAACGACTCAATTAATTAAAAAGACAAAACTGACAAAACTGACTGGGGCGTTACAGGGTAGGCCCAAGGTTTTTTTGTTTTGAAAAGAAGACGATCGCGCCGTTTGTTTTTAACGGTATCGGGACTTATACAATATACTGAGGCCCAAAAATGATTCGGTCAAAAAAAGGATTGGGTCTTACACTCTATTAGAGGCCCATGAGTGTTTGAAAAAGTTTTATGATGGTGAAAATCGAAGAAATCCTAATTTTATCATTTTAAAAGTAAATTCTTAAAAGAAAATCAATACAAAATGATAAAAATACCAAATAAGCAACTTTTGATTTTTGGTTGGGATTTGAAAAATGATGTTTTAATCACAAGATGAAATAAAATTTATTTGGTCTTAATTTTCAATATGAGAATTCACTTTTAAAATGTTTTAAAAACATTAAAAAGGAATGTATTCACAAAAATACTAATTATATTAAATAAATAATATAAAACTAATTTTTTTGTGGAATAAAATATTTTGGAGTATGAATAAGAAGTGTGTAAAACAGAATTGGAAAATGATGATTTTTGCTATGTAAAAGAATTGGTTGAGTTTTTTGAGAATAAACTAATGTCACAACATCACATTCGACATCACTCATGAGTTTTGAAGATAAGAGAAAAAGGGAAGATTTCACAACATCACATTTGACATCAGAACTGCACCTTGGTTTTTCAACATCTTTGCTATCAAACTTCAAACATTCATAACTCTCTCAATTTTTAACGAAATTAAAATCCGTAAGAACCTATCTTGACCAATTTTTCGCAAGGAATCCAATGGTATCACTCATACATACTGAAACTTAATGTACAGCACACACAAGGCAAAAAACCAGATCTGCACCTTAAGTTTAAAACAACATAAACTCCACATATAAACATGTTAAAGTGAAAACAGTAGGAGGATCATAACATACACATTAAGGACTACATTTTTGCTTCAAGAATTGTTCAATATGATGCATGTATGTGGACAACAAAGTAAAGCATGATACAAAGAATTCAAGTTGTGAATTTTACCTCTTTTTTGGAGATTTTATGCAACCTACCAAGTGCTTTGTTCCAGAAATGATTTGATGCTTTGGACACCCTCAAATGACCTCTTGGATGCTTTAAAGATGATTGGAATCAGCTGGTACCTGCAAAAACACAAATTGTCCCTTTCTTGCAAAAGGGGTTAAAAGTGACCAAAATAGCAACTCTCTCAAATGGTGTTCCAGATGGGGGAACCATTTGGGACAGTTCAAGGATGATATTTGGAGTGTGTTTGAGGTTTTATCTTGTTTGGAAAGTGACTGAATCAAGACATGGCTTGAAAAATGCAAAAAAGTCCAATTTTGAGGTTTTGAGAGGTGACTTTGTGATGTTGTGATTACAGGTCACTTTTGATAGTTTGGACAGCTTACATATGATATATGTGAGGTGTGTGTGTGATTAGTTTGGGTGGAATTGCTCTCTAACTCAAAAACTCAGAATTACTTGCTTTGGAAGGCAAATTTGAGGTGAAAGAAGAGATTTTGAGGAAAACCTCTGTTTGATGGCTTTAGTGTACTCAAACTGAGCACAAATGAGCTCTATTTATAGTAGAGCAAGTTTGTTTTGGGATCCACAGTGAATGGCAACTGCAGAAGAGGTTTGGCCAATGTTGTCCAATGAAAATCCAAGTCTCCTCTAGCCATTGACTAGAGGTTAGGGCACAGACTGCTGGTTCCCTAGTTGTTGGAGGAGTCTTGACTAAATTCAGTTGCAAATGTGTCAGTCCATGCCACCTCTAAGCATCCATTAAATACTTCAATCCAAAATTGGAGTTTTGTCCCTCTTTTAGGCATTTCTAGGTTTGGCATGCTACTTCTTGTTCCAAGGACTTTGGAGGCTTGGCTCAGTGATTGTCTCCTTAAGATTTGATCCTCAGATGTGTTTAAAATGATGACAAGGCTTAAAAATTCGTGTGGCACAAGAAATGTGCAAATTTGCCCCATGAAAAATTCAGCTGCAGCAAGCCTTTTTGTAAAATACATAACTCCCAGCTCGGGTATGCTACATGGACGTTCTAGGACTTTCTGGAAAGCTGAGATGATGTACTTCAACTTTCATGTTTGACCCCGACCTGGTTCAACTTGGATCATGGATAAAAACATCCTTGAAGTTGGGACATTCTTGCTGGAAAAATATTAGTGATGTCCAATGCAATGTTGGAACATCAGACAACTTTGAACATTAATAATTCCAAACTTTAATCACTTGTATCTTTTAATCCACTATGATATTTTGAGTTGAAGTGAACTGCATCTTTGATGCTTGTCTTGCATGGTGACAAAGCTTGAAAATTAGTTGGCACAAGAAAAGTGCACAAAATCTGTCCTAAAAAAATCAGCTCGAGCAAGGCCTGTTGTGAGGTTCATAACTCCTTGCTCAAGTTGAATTAATGGAGTTCTTATACATTTTGGAAAGCCCTAATGACATACTTTAACTTTGATGTTTGACTTTGGTCTTGGTTTAGCTTGCAAAGTCATCAAAAATGGTCTTGAACTTGTGTAGTCAAATCTGTCCTAAAAGCTGTCATGAAAATTCTGCTTTATTAATGCTTTTTACAAAAATCATATCTCCTTGCTCGAGTATGCTACAAGGACGTTCTAGGACTTTCTGGAAAGCTGAGATGATGTACTTCAACTTTCATGTTTGACCCCAGACCTAGTTCAACTTGGATCATGGAGAAAAACATCCTTGAAGTTGGGACATTCTTGCTGAAAAAATATTAATGATGTCCTATGCAATGTCAGAACATTGGACATTAAGAATTCTCAACTTTGATCACTTATATCTTTCAACCCTTAAGATATTTTGAGTTGATTTCTTCTACAATGTTGAAGTATCAAATACCCTCTTTAAAAGTAGCTCTTACTCAAAATCAATGGATGCTTGGATCAATAGTTACAACCTTGAAAAGTTGTGCACTTGAACATGATTTTAACTTAGAAAAAATTTCTAAGTTTCTTTCTGTTGCACCCCAAAATTTGCCCTCCTTACCTTTTACTAACTGGCTTATGTTTCATTTCATTTTTGCATTATCATGTATGCATATCATTAGCATGGGGTCAAGGTGCTGGAGGCAGTTCAAGAAGGTCCTATCTGGTCTACTACATCATCAAGAGTTCACAGCTTATTCCAGGCATTTTTAATATTTTCATATTTTTATTCGTCTGACTGTATTTCCACTCTGCATCATCTAAATAGCATAAAATGGTGTTTTTCATCTCGCATACTGCCTAAAATATTGGTCGGAATAATTTCTCGAAAATTTACAGACAGAGTGGTCAAATTGAGTTTCAGCGGTGCCCAAAATCAGGGATCAAAATTTATTTTAAAATCTGACCAAATGCTGTATTTTTTCGAGTCATATATTTCGTACTAATCATTTTAGTGTACTCGGTTTGTTTTTTCCGATTATTTAGGCGTCCGATTTTTATTTATTTGAGGTCCGTTTATATTACCTTTTTTTAAACTAATATTATTTACAATAAATAATTATAATAACTAGCATTGTATTTTAATTTTATTTTAAATATTTATTTTTTATTTTTAATTTAAATAATGTTTAATAGGCTAATTAGTATTTTATTTTTTTAATAGTCATTTTTTATTTTTTACTAATTTTAAGAATAAATAAGTAGTGATTAGCATTTTATTTTAATTTTATCTTAAATTTTTATTTTTATAAATAAGTAAGTTTAGTTTTTATTTCAGATTTATTAAATTATTTAAATTTTAATATTATTAAACTTGGGCCTAAAATTGGGTATTAGGGACATTATTGGCAACTAAAAGTTAACCCTAATTTGGTCCCTATATATTGTTGTTACTGTTAAAAAAGGAAAAGAGGGGACCGAAAGAAAAAAGAAAAAAAAGGGACTGAAAACGGCGCACATACCTCACCGCTACTAAACTCGTCGTAATACGGTATGCAGTAGGATTTCGTTTGAATCTTATATTATGATCTTAATGTTTTGCTTTACAGGATATATCATACTAACGTTTTGGTTTCAGTTTGCAGCTATTACTATATATATTTTTGTTATAACCTTTTAACAATGTTATAACCTTTTACTAAAATATTGGTTTCGGTTTACGCATCATGAAATATAACGTTTTAATAATGTTTTTGTTATATATATATATATATATATATATATATATATATATATATATTTATTTATTTATTTATTTATTTATTTATTTGGTTTTTTTATTTTTTTTAGATCATTCGGATTGAATCATGTCGATACGCTAGTTGCATATAGAAGTGCACGATGCGTGACATTTGTGTCAGTTTGATCCGGTTGCGATGATCGCGTTTTCGCGATAGCAGCATTGTTGAGGTTTTTCTTTTCAAAGTTAAATTTCTCTTTTTTTGAGTTGCCTTTTTTGGTTATATTTAGATCCGTGCAATTCGGATCCGGTTGCGATGACCGCGTTTTCGCGATAGCAACATTGTTGAGGTTTTTCTTTTCAAAGTTGGATTTCTCTTTTTTTGAGTTGCCTTTTTTTGTTATGTTTAGATCCGTACAATTCGGATCCGGCTGCGATGACCGCGTTTTCGCGATAGCAAAGTTGTGGGGTTTTTTTTCTTTATTTTTTTATTTTCTTTTTTTGTAATATTATTTGAATAATTTCCTTTTGAATTTAATTCATGCACCATTTTTACCATTTTATAAAATTTTCACAAATTTTATTTTTATTTTTATTTTATTTTTTTTATCATCTAAACCAATTGTTTAATTCAATTTCTTTTGCATCACACATTTCATGCATACCCTAAATTGTCTTTGATTTCTGAATTCATGTTTGGATTATAATTACTATTGTTTACCATAGTTTGATTTTCACTTGCCTTATATTATTTGTATCCGTTTCTCACTAACCTTTTATGTCGGATCAAGGTAAGTTCCTTAAGGGTATGGATAGGCATCCATGGTTACCCTTACCTTTTTCCTTCCCTCATCTTCTTCCTCTAGGATTTAGGTTGCCTTCAAACCTCACTAACCGTAGGTCACCCATGCATGATAACTTTAGGATTCTTAGTTCCCTTTAGAGTTACCCTTGTGTCTTCTCTCTTCTCATCTCAAATTTCGTTAAAACACTTAATAATAATAAGGTGTATTGCGCACGAGCCTTAAGCGTAGGGAATGAGAGATGAGGGGCTTCCTCTCATCTTTCTAGAGTGCTTAGCGAGCGTCCTGTCTTGGGAGGATGCGTTAAGTATTTGCCCCTGTGCCCTAGACTTTGGTGCAATGCAGCTTAGGAACTAACTTAAGCCACTTCTGTCCTAAAAAACACAAACCAACATCAAACTTTTTTGTCCTTCGGGACCTTCAACTTAAAGGCTATTTTCGAAAAGGGCACGTTACCCTCCGTCTGAGTCGCAAACAGGCATCGACCCTAACTGCCGGACGCGAACTTAACGTCGCTCATAAAAAACACAAAAAGAACTGGGTCTGAACTACGTTGACTCTGAGTTCCCCATTGCACAAGGGGGGTACGTAGGCCTAGGACGTTGACGTCCTACCGAGTATGTCTTTGTTTCCCTCTCCATTTTAGTACAGCCCTAGATGATAGTATAACTCACCCTTAGAATAGACAACAAGCGTGGATCCCATCGAGTACGATGGACGCGTGGGGTGCTAGCACCTTCCCCTCGCGTAACCGACTCCCGAACCCAGGTTATGGTTGCGATGACCATTCCTTTCCCTCTTCCTAAGGTTTATGTAGTGTTCCCTTTCCCTCTCTTGGGATAAATTTACACGGCTGGCGACTCTGTTTTTCCGCGCCACTCTCGTGTTTGTACCTGGATGAAAATCCTGGGAGCGACAGCTGACGACTCTGCTGGGGACTCTGGTTGACCTATGCTGGTCCATCCCTAAGCGAGTCAGTCCTAACGCTTGCTTGTCTTTGTTCTTTTTGGGTGTTTGGTTTTGATTTGCTTTAAGTGTTGTATTTTTATTTTTATTTTTTTACCGCATTTTCTGCATTTCATTTTTTATTACTGTCATACTGCTGTGCTGTGCTGGCTGTCTTTGTTTGCAGGTTGGGTGGGTTTGAGAGCTAAGCCCAATACCAAGGCTTGAGAATACCCTAGGACTAGAGTGGAAAGTAGTGGGACCTACGTGCCCGCTTGGTACGTTTGTGTGTTCACGAAATTCACAACCAGACGAGGCTATCTTGGGACGCATTCTAACGTGTGTGTCTTGCGCATGTTGGGGTGTTGATCTAGAGAGCTGTCGACTCTGGTGACCGATCATTGAGGACCTTAGTGGAAACATCCCTCTTTAGTGGTGACAGGGGCAGACCACATCCTGTGGCAAACCCATTCGCACCCGAGGGCCCGCTTTGGAACTCGCATAGGACGGCCCCTACGTTTTGAAGAGAATCAGCGGAGGCACTCCTCGATTGACTTTAGTACTGTACCCCGAGGGATGAATGCCCCTCGAACGTAGGGATACTTTAGCAAAAGACGCTTACGAATAATATCATCACAGTCCCTTCGATATAAAGATCATAGTCCCTCGATGACCCTTCAAGTTGCCTACAAAAAATGATCTTGTCCCTCGATGACCCTATGGAAAAATGATGGTAGTCCCTACGAATTGCTAAGGTATCCTTACATGTTGCCTTCTATGACCATTTGATGACCCTTCGCTGTCCCTCCACATCCAATAGATAGGACTACCTACCCACTAATGGTATGGATAGTACTATCTCTCAAGGAAAATGATAAGTACAAGAAAGACCTTATAAATTAAGGGTAGGTAACTTTTAAATGCTCGCTCACAACTCAAAAAACAAATACTTTTCACACCTCACACTTTCAAAAATATTTTCAAAAACAAACACTTTGTATACGTTCTTACACGAATTATTACAAAGTCAACTTTTACGAAATATTTTCTAAACACACACCACATTTCAAAAAAAAAAACAAGTTAAAGTGAGCTAGCAATTAAGAGCCCGTAGATAACTACGGATGAAAAGGGGTGCTAACACCTTCCCTTTTCATAACTTACCCCCCGAACTCAAAAATCTTTTCAAAACGGTCTTTCCTGTTCTTTTCACCTTTCCTAAATAAATTGGATAAAAGAAAAGTCGGTGGCGACTCTTGCTAACCGCAACATGTTTTGCGAAAAACAAAAGTAAAAAGTCATTTCTCCATCGTACCATTGTTTCTCGACCTCAGTGCCAAAGCTGAGGACCTTCCGCCTTGGAGAATCAGCTGAGGCCTCCTCGATTGATGATGATGCCAAACCAGAAATGGTGAACGTATCATCATTTCTCGACCTGAGAGCCCGGGATACTGAACATCCTAGTACCTACACGTGAGAGGGGATGGGTGTTTGCAGGTTTGCAGGTAACCGAGACCTTCAACCTACCCTTATTCTAGATTTCTCATCAATGTCTGATTATGTGGGTTCCTCAGTGGTTCAGAGTTCTGGTTTTCTAGTTTCTCGTTCAGCTAACAGCACAGCACATCCAGCAGTGTGCCTTGATCCCATGTGTGCATTTGCATCATCATTTTTGCATCCCAACATGTTTATTCATTCGTAGGGTTGCATCCTAACTTTGATTCTGGTTCTTGAAATAAAACTGGAATCAAAGGGTGGATCGCCCTGCGAATTTTTAAACATGTTCATTTGCATGCGCATATCCATAATCATTTTGCATGTCAGGTGTTTATCTTCAGAGTTCTTATATTATTCTAATCTCAGAATTGCAGATCAGCGCATTCACCGGTATTCTACCAGACAGAATCAGAGGAGACTTATGGATCAGCTACAGAATGAGATCATTGAGATGCGGACTCGCATGAATCAATTCATGGAACTAATGCAAGGGGTTGCTCAAGGCCAAGAGCAGTTGAGGACTCTCGTTCAGCCACTGATTGCAAGAAATGAGGAAAACGGTAATAATGATCAGAATGGCCTTACTGGCGGGGGTATTCCTGTTTCTGGTGTTGTGATTCCTCCGGGCGGAGGAGAAAGTGTTGTGATTCCTAAGGCTGGGGGAGGAGGTAATGGTGCTGGCGCAAGTCATGGCCGTCAGTATGATGATGTTCAAGATGATGCATTTTCTCTGCCAGACGGGGATGCTGGTCCCCAGGCTGACAATGATCAGAGGATCAGGTTGATTGAGGAACAACTGAAGGGTGTTATGAATTAGGATTCTATGGGAATAGATTTAGAGGATTTGGGGCTGGTTCCAGGCGTTGTGATCCCGCACAAGTTTCAGGCTCCCACTTTCGAGAAATATAATGGTATGTCTTGTCCAAGGACCCATGTCAGAGCATACGCGAATAAGATGGCTGCGCATGCAAAGAATGAAAAGCTGATGATGCACTGCTTCCAAGATAGCCTATCTGGGGCATCCCTGGAGTGGTACATGCAACTGGAAAGGAGGGACGTGCGTAGTTGGAGAGATCTGGCAGAGGCATTTATCAGACACTACCAGTACAACACTGATATGGCCCCTAACAGAACACAGTTATAGAGTTTGTCACAGAAAAATAATGAGAACTTCAAAGAGTATGCCCAGAGGTGGTGTGAACTGGCGGCGAGGGTTCAGCCTCCCATGTTGGAACGTGAGATGATAACTATGTTTATGGCCACCTTGCAGGGTCATTACTTTGAAAAATTGGTACCATGTATGTCTGGAAAGTTCGCTGATTCGATCTTGGTAGGGGAGATGGTAGAAAGTGGAATTAAGGCAGGAAATATATCAGGCAGTGATGGGTCCTCATTTGGGGGAAGTAAGAAGCCTTATGCCAATGGTTATAAGAAGAAGGAGGGAGATACAAATTCTGTGTCATCTTATCGTGGTAGAGAAGGTCCTCGTCAGAATTACAATCAGCAGGTGGCTTCTGTAACCATCCCTACAGCACCTCAGCAGCCAGCGGCGTCCCAACAATAAAATCAGGGTCCACGCAGATCACAACCTAGGCGGGATAGATATCTTGAAATTCCGCCTATGCCCTATCCTCAATTATTTCAGCACTTGTTAACGCTACAGTTGATTCAGAAGAGAACATTGGCTCCACCTACTGGTAATCCACCTCCCGGTTATGATGCCAACGCCCACTGTGAGTTTCATTCTGGGGCACCTGGACATTATATTGAGAACTGTAGAGCTTTTAAGCATCAGGTTCAAGATTTGGTGGATTCTAAGGCCATCAACTTCTCCAATAACGTTCCAAATGTGAATCAGAACCCGATGCCAAATCACGGTGGGCCGAAGATCAATGCTATCATTGAAGATTGTGAAGACTTGAATCTGATTTCAGATGTGAATGAAGTCCAAACTCCCTTGGGTGTGGTGAATGAAAGACTGTTGAAGGGAGGGGTGTTTCCAGGCTGTGATGAAGGTTGTGTAGGATGTGTGTCGCAATCTGGTGGTTGTGATTTGTTGAAAGCAGGTATTCAAAAGATAATCAGCGAAGGGATACTACAATTTGACAGAGGTTGTAGGCAGAGCAAAATTACCAACAGAGAGATTGATGTTGCCACAATAACAATTTCGTTTAAAACAATAACTATATCAGCGCCGGCGAGACCAGCGCCGGTCACTATCACTGTTCCTGGGCCAGTCCCGTATAAGACTACCAAGGCCATCCCATGGAACTATGGGTCCGAGGTGTTTGTCAATGGTACAAAGCATGAATTGGGAGACACATCAGTCGTGAATACAGGAGTTGGAAATCTTGTTGAAGCTGGAGCTATCACTAGGAGTGGTAGAGTCTTTATTCCGTCCGAGAATCAGGCTGGTAGTTCAAGTCAAAACAGAGGTAAACAAGTATTGGATGAGTCTATACAGAGGCAGGAAGCTAATAATTCCATGACAAAACCAGGTGGGGATACTTTCTCAGAAGACGTAGGAGAGTTTATGAGGTTGATCAGAAAAAGTGATTACAAGATTGTCGACCAACTTCACCAAACTCCATCGAAGATTTCCATTCTATCCTTACTGTTGTGCTCTGAGGCACACCGAAATGCACTACTGAAGGTTCTGAATATGGCTTATGTACCACAGGAAATATCCGTCAATCAGTTAGAAGGGGTTGTGGCTCATGTGAATGCTGGTAATGGTTTGGGTTTCACCGATTTAGATCTGACTCCGGCCGGGAGGAATCACAACAATGCTCTGCATATTTCAGTGGAATGCCGTGGTTCTTTAATGTCGCATGTGTTAGTTGATACTGGGTCATCTTTGAATATGTTACCAAAGAAGGCTTTGATGAAGTTGGAAACTCGTGGGTTGATTTGTACGCCAAGTGACTTAGTGGTGCGTGCTTTTGATGGCTCCAAGAGGTCAGTTTTTGGGGAGTTAGTCTTGCCGATCAAGGTGGGTCCTGAGATTTTCAACACCACCTTTTACATTATGGATATTCAGCCTGCCTATAGTTGTTTGTTGGGTCGCCCTTGGATCCATAGTGCTGGGGCAGTAACTTCTACGCTGCACCAGAAATTGAAATATATGGTGGATGGCCACGTTGTGACTGTTAGTGGGGAAGAAGATATTATGGTGAGTCACCTATTAACCTTCAAGTATGTAGAGGTGGATGGTGAAGTACAGGAAACTTTGTGCCAAGCCTTTGAAGCTGTGAAGATTCCCGGAGAACCCCCAAAGGCAGTTAGTCAGCCTGAGGTGGTTGCCCAACCAGAAATTGTCAGACAACCAGAAGTTCCAATGTCCTCTTTTAGAGAGGCGCGTGCTATAGTTGAAGCTGGTGGTTCTCAGAAGTGGGGCAGTGTTATTGATGTTCAAAAGAAGCAGGATACCTATGGGCTAGGGTACAAGCCACCTAGACGTGCTGAAGAGCCTCCCAAGTTCTATGGTCCAGTCCGTTTCACCAGTGCCGGCGTGTTCTTCGACAGAGTCGATGCCATTGAGGATGAAGGAGATAGTGATTGTGATATGGATGGATGGATTCGTCCCTGCATTCCTGGTCAGAGTTTAGACAACTGGTCCTCCGAGAAAGTCATCCAAGTGACGCGCCCGGAGTAATTTACTTTTGTTTTCTGTTATGTTGAGTCCTACGTTCTACCCAAGACGTAGTGATACTTATTTGTAGGGCTTGGATGTTTATTTGCTATTTTTATCATCAATAAAGGACGTTTTTCATTCAAATATTTTGATCCCTGTCTTTCTATTTTTACCTTTTTGCATTAACCCACATCAAAATGGCAATGTGTTTTCTTGTTTGTTGCACTCATAATAAACATGAAACATCCATCATGCAGGTTCCTTTGTTCAGATTCCACCCATGACCTAGCTATGGCTCGATATGACTTTGACAATCCTATCTATCAAGCCGAAGAAGAGACTGACGAAGAATGTGACTTACCAGAAGAATTAGCCAGGTTACTGAAACAGGAGGAGAGGGTTATTCTACCTCATCAGGAGGAAGTTGAGACTGTTAATCTAGGAACCGAGGACGTCAAACGAGAAGTAAAGGTTGGGGCTGCTTTGGAAGACACTGTTAAGAGAAGATTGGTTGAGTTACTTCGAGAGTATGTGGATATCTTCGCCTGGTCTTACCAAGACATGCCTGGGCTTGACACTGACATCGTTTCACACCGGTTACCGCTTAAAGAGGGTTGTACTCCAGTCAAGCAGAAATTGAGAAGGATTAAACCAGAGATGTCTGTCAAGATCAAGGAAGAGGTTCAGAAACAGTTGGACGCCGGATTTCTCGCCGTGACAAATTATCCTCCGTGGGTTGCTAATATTGTACCTGTACCTAAGAAGGATGGAAAGGTCAGGATGTGTGTCGATTACCGAGACTTGAATAGGGAGAGCCCGAAGGATGATTTCCCGCTCCCCCACATTGATGTGTTAGTGGACAATACTGCTCAATATTCTGTGTTTTCCTTCATGGATGGTTTCTCTGGGTATAACCAAATCAAAATGGCCCCAGAGGACATGGAGAAAACTACATTCATAACACCGTGGGGAACATTTTGCTACAAGGTAATGCCCTTTGGATTAAAGAATGCTGGGGCAACCTATCAACGGGCAATGGTGACTCTCTTTCATGATATGATTCACAAGGAGATTGAAGTCTATGTTGATGACATGATTGTGAAGTCACAGACAGAGGAGGAACATTTGGTGAACCTTCAGAAGCTGTTTGAAAGGTTGAGGAAGTTCAGATTGAGATTGAATCCGAACAAGTGCACTTTCGGTGTGAGGTCTGGTAAATTGTTGGGGTTCATCGTTAGTGAAAGAGGTATTGAGGTTGATCCTGCTAAGATAAGAGCCATACAGGAGATGCCTGAGCCAAGGACGGAGAAAGAGGTTCGTGGTTTCTTGGGAAGGTTGAATTACATTGCCAGGTTTATCTCTCATTTGACAGCTACATGTGAACCTATTTTCAAGTTGTTGAGAAAAGATCAAGAGGTCAGGTGGAATGAAAATTGTAGAGAGGCGTTCGAAAGGATAAAGACGTATTTGCAGGAACCTCCGGTCCTTATGCCTCCAGTGTCTGGGAGACCATTAATTATGTACCTTACGGTTCTTGAGAATTCGATGGGTTGTGTGCTCGGTCAACACGACGAGACGGGTAGGAAAGAGCATGCCATTTACTACCTGAGTAAGAAGTTCACTGATTGCGAATCAAGATATTCTATGCTGGAAAAGACATGTTGTGCACTTGCTTGGGCAGCCAAGCGCCTAAGGCAGTATATGTTAAATCACACAACCTTGTTGATTTCGAAGATGGATCCGATTAAGTATGTGTTCGAGAAGCAAGCACTTTCTGGAAGGATAGCCCGTTGGAAGATGGTTTTGACAGAGTACGATATTCAGTATGTTTCTCAGAAGGCCATTAAGGGGAGTGTTCTGTCAGAATATCTTGCTGAACAACCGGTCGAGGATTATCATCCTATGAAGTTTGAGTTTCCGGACGAGCATGTTATGTTTCTGAAAATGAAGGATTGTGAAGAGCCTTTACCTGACGAAGGACCTGAGATTGGATCACAGTGGAAGATGATTTTTGATGGGGCTGTCAACTCATATGGCAATGGAATTGGGGAAATCGTTACAACTCCGAAGGGTTCTCATATACCTTTCACTGCCCGGTTAGCATTTGTGTGTACCAACAACGAGGCGGAGTATGAAGCATGCATCATGGGGTTAGAAGAAGCAATTGATTTAAGAATTAAGAACCTCGATGTGTATGGTGATTCCGCGTTGGTAGTTAATCAGATTATAGGAGAATGGGAGACTCGTCAGGCAAATTTGGTACCTTATAACAACTATGCCAGAAGGTTGTTACCGTTCTTTGATAGGGTGGATTTTCATCATGTGCCCCGAGCTGAGAATCAGATGGCTGATGCTTTGGCGACATTGGCATCCATGTATAAAGTGGACCGTTGGAATGAAACACCTTCGATTAGAATCATGCGCCTGGATAGACCGGCTTTTGTGTTTGCAATTGAAGATGTGTCAGACGGCAAGCCGTGGTATCATGATATTAAGGTTTTTCTGAAGAGACAAGAGTATCCAGAAGGTGCCTCCACCAAAGATAAGAAGACTCTGAGGAGATTGGCGGGAAATTTCTTTCTGAACAAGGATGATGTGTTATATAAGAGGAACTTCGATATGGTCTTGCTACGTTGTGTTGATGAACACGAGGCAAGCTCATTGATGGAGGAAGTTCACGAGGGTTCTTTTGGTACTCATTCCAGTGGTCACACCATGGCTAGGAAGTTGCTGAGGGCAGGATATTATTGGATGACTATGGAGTCAGATTGTTTCAAGTACGCCCGGAAGTGCCATAAGTGCCAGATTTATGCAGATAAGATGCACGTACCGCCTACGCCTCTAAATGTGTTGTCATCTCCTTGGCCTTTTGCAATGTAGGGCATAGATATGATTGGGAAGATTGAGCCCACTGCTTCCAATGGGCATTGTTTCATTCTGGTTGCCATTGACTATTTCACAAAGTGGGTAGAGGCAGCCTCGTACGCCAATGTCACTAAGCAAGTGGTCGCCCGGTTCATAAAGAAGGATATCATCTGTCATTATGGGGTCCCGGAGAGAATCATTACTGATAATGGCTCGAATTTGAACAATAATGTGATGAAGGAATTATGCCAGAGTTTCAAGATTGAGCATCATAATTCCTCTCCATATCGTCCGAAGATGAATGGGGCCGTTGAAGCGGCAAACAAGAATATCAAGAAGATTGTGCAGAAGATGGTGGTAACATATAAGGACTGGCATGAGATGTTACCCTATGCCCTACATGGTTACCGCACTTCGGTACGTACGTCAACAGGGGCAACCCCTTTCTCATTGGTATATGGTATGGAAGCAGTTTTACCCTTAGAAGTAGAGATTCCGTCTTTAAGAGTTTTGGCAGACGTGAAGCTTGACGAAGCTGAGTGGGTGCGTTCCAGGTTGGATCAGTTGAACTTTATTGAAGAGAAAAGGTTGGCATCCATCGCACATGGTCGGTTGTATCAGAGCAGGATGAAGCACGCCTTTGATCAGAAGTGCGTCCTCGGAGTTTTTAGACAGGCGAATTGGTTTTAAAAAGGATCCTTCCTCCTCAGACAGATCACAGGGGCAAGTGGACTCCAAATTACGAGGGGCCATATGTAGTCAGGAAGGTTTTCTCTGGTGGAGCCTTACTACTTTCAACGATGGATGGCGAAGATTTTACTTCCCCTGTGAACGCAGACGTAGTCAAAAAATACTTCGCATAAAAGAGACCCGCTGGACGTAAAAAGAAAGTCCAGGCAAAAAAGGGGCATCCCGGCGAACCATAAAAAGGAAAAGGTTCGGGCAAAAATTAGGGATAAAATGTAAAAGAAGTGTGTAAACCCGCAAAGTTGAAAACCTGAAAAGGCGACTTTGACAAAAATGGGTATCCCGGTGGATTGAAAACCCGAAAAGGGCGATCCAGGCAAAAGTTAGGGATTTATAAGCGAAAGGCTACTGTCTGCGTTCGATCTGTGAACACCCTCGATACCTGGAAGTTCTGAAAGAAAGGAATCAGTACAGTTAGTCTCTTCGAAGGTCAAGACATTTGTGGATAAGCAAGTCATATGGGTCATAGCTGAGTCAAATCATGGTGGATATCTGTTCCCACGTTGCCGACATTTGTATTTTCTTTTACTTTTTGCGCAATTACCTCTTTTTAGGAATTGCTTCCAATTGTAAATGCCTATTTACAGGCCACTTCTCTCAATAAAATATTCATTCCACTCACAGAGCTGTCTATTTGCTTGTTTTACTGTTACTTTCACTGCTTTGTTTGCAAAAAACGTCCGATATTTTTGATAAACACTGCATATAAAACTTCGAGCTTTGCGGAGCATAACGAAAAGCAGTAGAAATTACTTAGGCGTTAACGGTGATAGTCATGTTGTGGCATATTCTATTTGCTGTTATTTGGCTTGCAGGGCAGCAGGATCATACTTCCCCAGCAGGTCGCTCTCCCCAGCATTGAGATTGCACTCTCCTTAGCAGAGCAGATTTCCCTAGCAGGAGACTTAGGGGGTATTTTCCCCAGGTCAAGACGTTATTTCCCCACAAAAGTCAAGGTGTTCCTTCTCCCCCATCAGCAGGCTAAGTTCAGCAGTATCCCCAAAGCAGAGATTGATGGTTTGTTCAAAGGTGGTCAACATCCCCAGCAGGTTTTAAATCCAAGTGATATTTGACACTCTCCGGATTCAGGTCGTGGCCCCCTTTTTCAAAGAGTTAGGTGTAATCCCCAGTAGAGCAAATGTTCATTTGAGACTTCATCCCCAACAGAAGTTATTGATCCAGAGAGTTGGCCACGGTGATCCTTCTCAACGGAGTTCTGGCATTCAGAGGACAATTTATTTTTGTCAGCCCGATCTCAATCATTCTTTTCTCTCCGGCATTTATTTTGCTGGAGGGACCCCTTTTGCATATCATAAGCACTTGCATTGCATCCTCAAACGCGTAGCATTTCCACTTCGTGTGGAGCATTACGGCAAAATTCAAACATTTGCATTCGAAGCATAAGCCAGGTTTGACGCTCTCTTTGCCAGTTTCTCTTTCTCAGCGGAGATAGCACAGTTCAGGAGATTTTGGGAGGGATGTCTTCCTCATAT
This sequence comes from Lathyrus tuberosus, assembly GCA_022829125.1. Taxonomy (NCBI): domain Eukaryota; kingdom Viridiplantae; phylum Streptophyta; class Magnoliopsida; order Fabales; family Fabaceae; genus Lathyrus; species Lathyrus tuberosus. The sequence goes on along the minus strand of JALAZF010000024.1, from coordinate 12,237,374 downwards.
TTGTGTTCCCCGGCAGAGTCTTTTATTTAGACTTATCCATTCCCCAGCGAAATTAATCCCCGGTAAAAGTTCCCTTACACCTTTCTACACCCGTCCGTGTACCCTTTTGATACCCGTCCGTATTGAAACCTTTACACCCGTCCGTGTACCTTTTTGATACCCGTCCGTATTGAGCTTTCTACACCCGTCCGTGTACCTTTTAGATACCCGTCCGTATTGAAACCTTTACACCCGTCCGTGTACCTTTTTGATACCCGTCCGTATTGAGCTTTCTACACCCGTCCGTGTACCTTTTAGATACCCGTCTGTATTGAATCCTTTTACACCCGCCCGTGTACCTTTTTGATACCCGTCCGTATTGAGCTTTCTACACCCGTCCGTGTACCTTTTGATACCCGTCCGTATTGAAACCTTTACACCCGTCCGTGTACCTTTTTGATACCCGTCCGTATTGAAACCTTTACACCCGTCCGTGTACCTTTTTGATACCCGTCTGTATTGAAACCTTTACACCCGTCCGTGTACCTTTTAGATACCCGTCCGTATTAAAACCTTTACACCCGCCCGTGTACCTTTTTGATACCCGTCCGTATTGAGCTTTCTACACCCGTCCGTGTACCTTTTGATACCCGTCCGTATTGAAACCTTTACACCCGTCCGTGTACCTTTTTGATACCCGTTCGTATTAAAACCTTTACACCCGTCCGTGTACCTTTTTGATACCCGTCTGTATTGAAACCTTTACACCCGTCCGTGTACCTTTTAGATACCCGTCCGTATTAAAACCTTTACACCCGTCCGTGTACCTTTTTGATACCCGTCCGTATTGAGCTTTCTACACTCGTCCGTGTACCTTTTAGATACCCGTCCGTATTGAAACCTTTACACCCGTCCGTGTACCTTTTTGATACCCGTCCGTATTGAGCTTTCTACACCCGTCCGTGTACCTTTTAGATACCCGTCTGTATTGAATCCTTTTCCACCCGCCCGTGCATCTCTTCAGTACCTGTCCGTAATTGATTTTCTAAATTCCTTGACACCCGTCAGTGTTTATCCCCAGCATAGTTAACATTCGTTTGTGTTTATTTCGTGACTTTCCATTACCTTGGTTTTCAACACTCGTACGTATCGTGACAAGTGCAACATTTTTGTTCGTTCCCCAGTGAGTCGTCCCTCTTCTGTTGGTCGCAAATTTCTGGAGTTCTTTCAGTATTCAATCCCCGTGTATCCTGGAATGTCTGAGAGTCGTTGCTATCATACGCTCAGGACCAAGTTGATTGAATAGGGGCAGCTGTTGCACCCCAAAATTTGCCCTCCTTACCTTTTACTAACTGGCTTATGTTTCATTTCATTTTTGCATTATCATGTATGCATATCATTAGCATAGGGTCAAGGTGCTGGAGGCAGTTCAAGAAGGTCCTATCTGGTCTACTACATCATCAAGAGTTCACAGCTTATTCCAGGCATTTTTAATATTTTCATATTTTTATTCGTCTGACTGTATTTCCACTCTGCATCATCTAAATAGCATAAAATGGTGTTTTTCATCTCGCATACTGCCAAAAATATTGGTCGGAATAATTTCTCGAAAATTTACAGACAGAGTGGTCAAATTGAGTTTCAGCGGTGCCCAAAATCAGGGATCAAAATTTATTTTAAAATCTGACCAAATGCTGTATTTTTTTGAGTCATATATTTCGTACTAATCATTTTATTGTACTCGGTTTGTTTTTTCCGATTATTTAGGCGTCCGATTTTTATTTATTTGAGGTCCGTTTATATTACCTTTTTTTAAACTAATATTATTTACAATAAATAATTATAATAACTAGCATTGTATTTTAATTTTATTTTAAATATTTATTTTTTATTTTTAATTTAAATAATGTTTAATAGGCTAATTAGTATTTTATTTTTTTAATAGTCATTTTTTATTTTTTACTAATTTTAAGAATAAATAAGTAGTGATTAGCATTTTATTTTAATTTTATCTTAAATTTTTATTTTTATAAATAAGTAAGTTTAGTTTTTATTTCAGATTTATTAAATTATTTAAATTTTAATATTATTAAACTTGGGCCTCAAATTGGGTATTAGGGACATTATTGGCAACTAAAAGTTAACCCTAATTTGGTCCCTATATATTGTTGTTACTGTTAAAAAAGGAAAAGAGGGGACCGAAAGAAAAAAGAAAAAAAAGGGACTGAAAACGGCGCACATACCTCACCGTTGCTAAACTCGTCGTAATACGGTATGCAGTAAGATTTCGTTTGAATCTTATATTATGATCTTAATGTTTTGCTTTACAGGATATATCATACTAACGTTTTGGTTTCAGTTTGCAGCTATTACTATATATATTTTTGTTATAACCTTTTAACAATGTTATAACCTTTTACTAAAATATTGGTTTCGGTTTACGCATCATGAAATATAACGTTTTAATAATGTTTTTGTTATATATATATATATATATATATATATATATATATATATATATATATATATATATATATATATTTATTTATTTATTTATTTGGTTTTTTTATTTTTTTTAGATCATTCGGATTGAATCATGTCGATACGCTAGTTGCATATAGAAGTGCACGATGCGTGACATTTGTGTCAGTTTGATCCGGTTGCGATGATCGCGTTTTCGCGATAGCAGCATTGTTGAGGTTTTTCTTTTCAAAGTTAAATTTCTCTTTTTTTGAGTTGCCTTTTTTTGTTATATTTAGATCCGTGCAATTCGGATCCGGTTGCGATGACCGCGTTTTCGCGATAGCAACATTGTTGAGGTTTTTCTTTTCAAAGTTAGATTTCTCTTTTTTTGAGTTGCCTTTTTTTGTTATGTTTAGATCCGTACAATTCGGATCCGGCTGCGATGACCGCGTTTTCGCGATAGCAAAGTTGTGGGGTTTTTTTTTCTTTATTTTTTTATTTTCTTTTTTTGTAATATTATTTGAATAATTTCCTTTTGAATTTAATTCATGCACCATTTTTACCATTTTATAAAATTTTCACAAATTTTATTTTTATTTTTATTTTATTTTTTTTATCATCTAAACCAATTGTTTAATTCAATTTCTTTTGCATCACACATTTCATGCATACCCTAAATTGTCTTTGATTTCTGAATTCATGTTTGGATTATAATTACTATTGTTTGCCATAGTTTGATTTTCACTTGCCTTATATTATTTGTATCCGTTTCTCACTAACCTTTTATGTAGGATCAAGGTAAGTTCCTTAAGGGTATGGATAGGCATCCATGGTTACCCTTACCTTTTCCTTCCCTCATTTTCTTCCTCTAGGATTTAGGTTGCCTTCAAACCTCACTAACCGTAGGTCACCCATGCATGATAACTTTAGGATTCTTAGTTCCCTTTAGAGTTACCCTTGTGTCTTCTCTCTTCTCATCTCAAATTTCATTAAAACACTTAATAATAATAAGGTGTATTGCGCACGAGCCTTAAGCGTAGGGAATGAGAGATGAGGGGCTTCCTCTCATCTTTCTAGAGTGCTTAGTGAGCGTCCTGTCTTGGGAGGATGCGTTAAGTATTTGCCCCTGTGCCCTAGACTTTGGTGCAATGCAGCTTAGGAACTAACTTAAGCCACTTCTGTCCTAAAAAACACAAACCAACTTCAAACTTTTTTGTCCTTCGGGACCTTCAACTTAAAGGCTATTTTCGAAAAAGGCACGTTACCCTCCGTCTGAGTCGCAAACAGGCATCGACCCTAACTGCCGGACGCGAACTTAACGTCGCTCATAAAAAACACAAAAATAACTGGGTCCGAACTACGTTGACTCTGAGTTCCCCATTGCACAAGGGGGGTACGTAGGCCTAGGACGTTGACGTCCTACCGAGTCTGTCTTTGTTTTCCCTCTCCGTTTTAGTACAACCCTAGATGATAGTATAACTCACCCTTAGAATAGACAACAAGCGTGCATCCCATCGAGTACGATGGACGCGTGGGGTGCTAGCACCTTCCCCTCGCGTAATCGACTCCCGAACCCAGGTTATGGTTGCGATGACCATTCCTTTCCGTCTTCCTAAGGTTTATGCAGTGTTCCCTTTCCCTCTCTTGGGATAAATTTACACGGCTGGCGACTCTGTTTTTCCGCGCCACTCTCGTGTTTGTACCTGGATGAAAATCCTGGGAGCGACACTTTCAATTTGATCAATTTTGCAATTTTACATGATTTCTTGATTTAAATTTGATCAAATTAAATCATCCATCATATTTTCTTGAGTAATGGCTTGTGAAGCTCATAGTTGACCAAAAAGTCAAACTTTGACTTTCTGTGTCAGTTGACTTTGTATTAGATGAACTTGAGGCTTGATCCACTTGAAATGTTGCACTCTTGTGCCTAATTCTTGATGTGGGATTCCTCTTGATCCATTGTGGATGTTTGAGAGGTTAGACAAGTTGAAGATCATGTCATTCCTTGATTGATCATTTGACTAAAGGCTCTGAGAGGGTTTGAAACCCTAGTTTGATTGTAGTGAACGGTCACCCATCTTTGGGGAGACTAATGAGGTACAAAGGTACATCCATATTGTGCTGATGATTTGCACCATGATGGGAAATCTTAGTGGTCAAAATTTGGGGTATGACAGATGCCCCTATTTAATCTTCTTGGACACGAAGGTGTGAATGGCGAAGGTATTCGGGCATTCGGGGTGCAAGAGGATTAAATATCGGAATATCCGAAATTTTGATGGCGTCTATGAATGGTAGTTCACGCATTCATCTTCTTTTGCTAAGTGATGATGCTTAGAAAAGGTAAACTTCCCCTCGATCCTGGTCTTCAGCCAAGGAGCTGGTCTCGGTTTTTCTTTTGAGATGAACTTCCCCTCGATCCTGGTTTCCTACCAAGGAACTAGTCTTAGTTTCTGATTTAACTTCCCCTCGATCCTGGTTTCCTACCAAGGAACTGGTCTTAGTTTCTGATTTAAACTTCCCCTCGATCCTGGTTTCCTACCAAGGAACTGGTCTTAGTTTCTTTTGTCAATAAACTTTATTGACAAGGGATGCTATGTGTAGCAGTTTTCCTCAAACTTTTCACCGAATTTTCCTAGGGAGATGCCATTCGATGGAAAAAGTTTTGATGCCAGACTTGCTGGGGAACCCAGTCGTCTGAGTTGTAGAGGTGTACAAACTTCTCTATTGGATATGCCATTTGTCCAACCTACTGGGGAAAACGAGTCTCTTGAGAGACTGCTTTCGCTTGGGTATTACATCATACTTTTCTCAGGATCTTCCCGGAGAAATGCCATATGATGTGATCCAATTTTGAGGTGCTGATGACCTTTTCGTCAGCGGTTTTTTTGTGTGGAGAAAAACTGCTGTATTGTCGAATCTTTCTGATTATGAGGCTTTCTCTCAGGATCTTCTTTAATCCGGGAAAGCAAGGATATCATCTTCAATGGCGAAGAGTGATGTTGACTGAAGGTTCTCTGATTTTTCAGAGGTTCAAGTTATCAAAGTGGTCGAGGAGCCAACTTCCATCCAGAAATAAACTGGAGGAGAGAGATTATTCAGACGCAGCATTTCCTGACGAGGAAAGAACTGACAACTCAATTGAGAGGACGTTTATCACTAGGGGATAAGACCGACTAGAGTGATAGTGATGCAATATGAATGCAAATGTAAATCAATAATGCATGATGTATATATGTATATGCTGACAAAGACTTGACACAACACATAGACTGACGGATGAACACGACTGGATACTCGGCCACTGCTGGAGATGAAAGGTATCACTTGGTTCAAGATAGCAATCCTGCCTTGCTTAGGAGAAATAATCCATGTGGGGAATACCATTAATCGGGCTTAGGAGATAAGGACTCTGCCGAAGATGTCAGATGGATTAGTCGCATCTGACACTGTTGATTCTTCATTCAGGCGCACTGGCGTAGAAGGAGTACTTTGATTCTGCACTTTGAGGTTCGCTTACTTCTGGAGAAGCGGTTGATGTTCTTTTGATGTTCAACAGTCAAAAGAAATTCCCATCTTTATTTTAAAGCAGAAAAAGTTTTACAAGTAAATTCATTTTTGTTTTATTTCAAGAATCGTTAATCATGTTAAAAACATCATTCTATAAAGCTAAAACAAGTAAGAATTACAAACAAAAGCACAAGGGCTCAAATTTTATTGATAGGATGGAAATCAGCCAAACGCGTGATTCCAAAGAGTATATACAAAGTTAGAAAATGGTAATTTACATGGAAAAGGGCTACGTTGAAACATAACGACCGCTATCCTTCTACCAACTTTGAATTCGGGGCATCCTGAGCTTCTATCGAAGATGACCTTGACTGGAGTTTTTCCTGACGGATGATGTAACTGCTACTGAGGGACTTGCCTCTATTGAACATATTTACTTGCCATTAATCCCTAATTTTTGCCTGGATTGTGCTTTGAGATTTCCAATCCACCGGGATGATTTTTGATTATGTCTCTTATTTTTGCCTGGACCGCCCTTTCGGGTTTTCAGTCCACCGAGACGTTTTTTTTTATTTTAGTTTAGGCGAAGTATTTCTTGACTACATCAACATTTGTGGGGTAGGAAAATTCCTCTCCGTCCATGGTTGCAAGTCTCAAGGCGCCGCCAGAGAAAGCTTTCGTGACCACATAGGGGCCATCATAATTTTGAGTCCACTTGCCTCGCGAATCAATGAGAAATGATTGTATCTTCTTGAGCAGTTTGAAGATTGGCGCACATGTTGCGGTCATGAGGAATATGAATCTGGAAATGTAGTTCAAACGTCCCAGGAATCCTCTGACTTGTTTTTCAGTTTTTGGAGAAGGCATTTCTTGAATGGCCTTGACCTTGTCAGGATCAACCTCAATTCCTTTCTGGGTGACGATGAACCCTAGCAGTTTCCCTGAACGAACATCGAACGTGCATTTGTTGGGATTCAAGTGGAGTTTGTACTTTCTCAAATGCTCGAATAGTTTTGACAGGTGGGTCACATGCTCCTCTTCTATTCTAGATTTTGCAATCATGTCATCGACATATACCTCAATTTCCTTGTGTATCATGTCATGAAACAGAGTAGTCATGGCCCTTTGATAGGTTTCCCCGATGTTCTTCAAACCGAATGACATTACCTTATAGAAAAAGGTACCCCATGGGGTAATGAACGAAGTTTCTCCATGTCTTTCGGCACCATTTTGATCTGGTTATAGCCCGAGAATCCATCCATGAAGGAGAAAACTCTGAATTTTGTTGTACTGTCTACCAGCATGTCAATGTGTGGTAAAGAAAAGCCGTCCTTTGGACTAGCCTTGTTTAGATCTCTGTAATCTACACACATTCTGACCTTTCCATCCTTTTTCGGAACGGGTACGATATTGGCTAACCATTGAGGATATTCTGACGTAGCGAGGAAACCCGCATCAATCTGTTTCTGTACCTCCTCTTTGATTTTGATGGCCGTGTCCGGGTGAGTCCTTCTCATCTCTGCTTTACTGGCGGACATTCCGATCTCAACGGTAAATGATGTTCCACGATGCTGGTATCCAACCCTGGCATGTCCTGGTAGAACCAAGCGAATACATCGGGAAACTCTTTGAGAAGCTTTATCAAACTCTCTTTGGCAGTTGGACTGAGCAGTGCCTCATTCCTGATTTCTTTTCTCTCTTTTTCTGAACCCAAATTTACCGTTTCCAACAGCTCTTTGTGAGGTTCAATGGACCTTTCCTCTTGTCTGAGTAATCGGGAGATCTCTTCTGGAATTTCGTTGTCATCTTCTTCATCAGCCCCAAATACCGGGAACTCAAAGTTGGGAGAAGGCATCGGATCGTATGTTTCAACGGGGTTTAAAACAAGCAATCTGCATGACGTGATGATTCGTGTTTAGAAGAGATAGAGAGAATGCAAAAGTGTGTGCAGTGTATTTTTTTTATTACTGCTTGTTTTTATTATTGAACTGTTTTTTTAGGATTACTATTTTCTGAGAAAAGCGAAAAGAGAAAACAGCAATTAATGCGGAAATTACAGAACAACGTTATTTTATTAATGAACAAGTCGATTCTTGAAACTACAGCCTTATAAAACAAAACTCTGTCGCTTTGGGCTAAGCGAAGAGGGAAAATTTACAGAAAGCGAGCCCTATTAAAACATCCGTTTCACCTGGGCAAGGTGAAAGGTTAAAGATTGGTAATTACTTTGATTGGCGAACGACCTTCGGAACATCGACAGCAACCCATTGGCGGCGAACTCCTCGGTGAATCACAAATTCTGGCACCTCCCTTGATTTGTCTTCAGAAATAACGCTGATTTCTGGTGGAGCAGGATCATTGGAATCTATTTCCCAGGCAGAGTTGTCGTAGGAGAATTCCTCTGTTGCATTTTGCATAGCATTTGTGCTCTCAGCTGTATCTCCCCATCCAGTTGGCTGGATATCTTCGAGACTGATACGAGAGCTTTCGGGAGTGGTGTATTTGACCATATGGTCGTACTTTCCACTCGGTTGTCCCAAGGTGTCCCACACTTCTTTCGAACTGGAGGAGTCATCCCTCTCGATGACGTTGACCTCGAGAAAAGCATAGTTAATGAATTCAAGTCCTGCAAACGTTGCAAATTCATCGTCATATTGAGTAGTTTCTGAATGACCTGAGTGTTGATCCCATGACATGGTGGGGACACAGGTATTCTGTTCAATGATACTCAGCTGAGTTTCATTACTCGGCTGACTTTCTGGCCCCAAGTCTCCTGGGCACGGCTGCCAGATAGGCAGGCCATCCATTGGGCCATAATAGTCATGGTCAAAGTTGTGTTTCATCAGAGTGTCCTCCTCTAATGAATTTGGCGGAGAACGGCATCCTTCCGGACCACAATCTCCGTATATCATTTCGACATCTGACCGGGGTATAAATCTCGGACTCTATGCGGGATAACAAAATGGCGTAGGCACCTCTTCCTGAGACATATAATCGTCCTTGTTAAGATAGGACTTCCACTCTTCATCTGTGTCGGAGGGATCCTCCTCATTGATAACATGGACTATTTGAGACACTGGGTGAAGGGAACCTCCACTGTAGAAGAAGTTCTGAAAGGGATGAAGACTTTCATCGTTAGCAGTTGTCCGGGTACAGGTTGCAGAAAAACCAAGACCCTTCTTTGTTGTATTGCTAGTAGGAATGACAAGCTGTCCTCATCCTGTTGTATCGGTACTCTCGACCGCTTTAATAGCATCTTTGTATGAGGAAATTGAAGTTCCTCCTCCGGATTGTTCGTCCTTGTGTAACGAAAGTGCTTAGAACTGGGTTCTGATTATCCCTTCTGGTTCCATATAAGTGGATGACGATAAATTGCTGACGAGCAAGGCCTGTTCCCCACAGACTGTGATGAGTTGGCCGTTATGGATGAACTTTAACTTTTGGTTGAGGGTCGAGGTAACTGCTCCAGCCTGATGTATCCAAGGTCTTCCTAATAAACAACTGTACATTGCCCGGATGTCCATGACCTGGAAAGTAACTTGGAAAGTGTGAGGACCAATAGTTATGGGAAGATCAACTTCGCCGATAACCGTTTTTCTGGATCCGTCGAACGCTTTGACGACGACCTCACTGGTTCTCATTGGAGGGCCCTTGAATGATAATTGCATCAAAGTGGACTTCGGCATAACATTCAGGGCTGACACAGTGTCTACCAGTACGCTGGCTAAAGCATTGTCCTAGCAGTTGACTGTGATATTGAGTGCCATGTTATGACGGCGACCCTCTTCAGGTAATTCCTCATCACTAAATCCCAAATTATTGCAAGAAGTGATGTTAGAGACAATACTATCGAACCGTCTGATTGTTACATCCTGTTCCACAAAGGCTTGCTCCAAGACTTTCTGTAGAGCCTCCCAGTGCGCTTCTAAACTGAGTAACAGTGATAATACCGAGATCTTTAAAGGAGTTTGCAATAGTTGATCAAAAATGTTGTATTCACTCCTTTGGATGAGCTTCAGCATCTCATCATCATTTTTCGAAAGGTCGGGATCACTGGATTGACCGACTGGTGGATCGGGAGCTTCTATCTGAAGTTCCTTTTCTTTGTTGGACTCTCCAACTCCTCTGTTGAAGATTCTACCACTCCGTGTTACACGACTGATGTCTGCAATATTCACGACAAAGGGTAATGGAATTTCCTTTCCATTTTCAATTATCGTCGCACCGTATTTATAAGGGATTGCCTTAGCTGATTCATACGGTAGTGCTCCCGACAGATAGACGACTATGGGAACCTTCTGGTTTTTCTGACCATCGTAGGTAATCTCGATCCGTTCCTGGTTGGGAGTTCTTTATTCGTCAAGCAGAGGGATAATGGCAAAAACATTCCTGGTCCTCTGATGATCAGAGATTACAACAACGTCCTCAATTTGATTAGCAAGGTAGTTCGACGACCAATTGATGGGTCCGGAACCTGGATATGGGCGAATCTCTCCACGATCCAATTGCCCCTGGAGAGATGCTCGCACAAGGTAGCACCCTTGGTTACTTTCCGAACAGACTCCACAACGTTCATAATTGTGTGGTGACACCTGACCACGCCCACTTTGAATACAATGTAACCTCACTAAGTTAGCTTCCACGAGTCGGACATCCTGACTTTGACGCCGAGTGGGGTTTCTGTTATTGATACTAATTTCCTGAGTATCCTCATCCATGTAGATTGGCATCCACCAATGATTTAACAAGTGCTGAAGTGCCTCATTGACAAGGGCACATCCTTGATCGTTTTCGCAACCCGCTTTACAGCTGTGATAATTGTGTGAGATCAGGAATTCGAGTCGGACCTGCTCAGCATGTAACTCTACCAAGTTGGTATTCATCAAGCGAATGTCGAAGATCTGAACCATATTGATCTGATAGGGATTCCTATGATGGTAGTCTTGGATCCATCCAAGATCCATCTGACGCTGGAGGGCCTCCTGTATGAAAGAGCATCCCTGTTTGTTTACCGAGCAAGTCAGACAAGAACTGTAATCGTGCCGTGGCAGATTATGATACTGGCTTTGCCTTAAATGCATTGCCACAAGGTTGACATTCATCGTACGGATGTCGTGGTTCTGAATGACGTTGGAATTCATGTAAACCATGTTAACTCCATGAACTCGGTGCTCTTGGATCCATCCGAAATCCATCTGTTCCTGTAAAGCTGATTGCACCACAAAGCATCCTTGATTGTTTTTAGATTAGACATCACACTGGTGATAATTATGAGGTGGCACATGGCCATATCCACTCTGTCTATAATGCATCTTAACCAAGTTGGTTTTCAATAAGAGTACATCGTGAATTTGATAGACATTGTTAAATTCTTTCTCAATCAGGTTGACTGCAGCTTTCTCATGTTGAGGCAGCGGGTTCGTGAGAACATTGGGATTCGTATCTTTGAAAGATAAGAGCCCGCTCCTAACAAGCTTTTGTACGTCAGATTTGAAATTGAGACAGTTCTCTATGTTATGCCCTGGACCTCCTTGATGATAAGGGCAAGTCTGATCCGCTTTGAACCAAAAAGAAGGATTTTCCGGTACTGTAAGAGGAGACTTAGTCTGGATGTGCCCCTTAGCCAGTAGTAACGGAAATAGTTTTGCGTACAACATGGGTATAGGATCAAACCCTGGTGGCCGTGTTGTATGGTTGTTATTGTATGGAGGACGAGCCTACTGAAGAGGATGTTGTGTCCTTTGCTGATTAGGTTGGCTCTACGCAACCTGAGGTTGATATGTAGGAATAGGTGCAGGGCTGATAGCAGGAGTTACAGCTGCTACCGGTTGATAATGTCGCCTTTGCTTTCCGAGAGATATATTCCTAATTTCTTGCTCTTTTTTCTTAGGGAGAGCACTACCGTATCGTTTTGTACTACTTGATGATCCAGCGTCTTTTATTAGATGTCCTTCTCGGACGGCTTCCTTAAGACGAACTCCCATACCGACCATCTCAGTGAAATCACTGGGTGCACTGGCAACCATTCTATCATAGTAAAATGAGCTTAAGGTTTTTAAGAAGATCTTTGTCATCTCTTTTTCCTCAAGAGGTGGACAAATCTGAGCGGTAATTTCACGCCATCTTTGAGCGTACTCCTTAAAGGTTTCCTTGTCCTTTTGTGACATTGATCTGAGTTGATCCCTGTCCGGTGCCATGTCCAAATTGTATTTGTATTGTTGGACGAAGGCAGTACCAAGATCTCTGAATGTGCTAATTGTAGCACGGTTTAAACCCATGTACCATTTTAATGCGGCACTGGTTAGACTATCCTGAAAGTAGTGAATCAGTAGGTCCTGATTCTCCGTCTGAGCTGACATTCGCTGAGCGTACATCACCAGATGGCTCTGAGGGCAAGAGTTACCCTTGTATTTTTCAAAGTCCGGCACTTGAAATTTGTGCCGAACATTCACATTGGGGACCAAGCAGAGGTCCGCGGCGTCCTTTCCAAATAAATCCTGACCGCGGATTGCTTGCAGTTCCTTCTGCATTTCCAGGAACTGTTCCTAGAATTCATCCATTCTATCGGACATAGTTTCCTTCTTACCAGAAGGTATCGGCGGAATCTGTCCTTCCAGGACAGCGTGCACCACAGGGGGTGGGACCGTGACTACGACAGTGAATCTTGGAGTTTCCCGAAGTTTGTAACCTTCAGGAGTCTTCAGTATACCCCTGGCATCTTCGCTTTCCCGAAGTTTGTAACCTTCAGGCCCAGCGGCTTCTGTTATGATTCCCTGATCTTTAGTGATCGGTGGAACATATCCTTCCGGGATATAGTTAACAGGCATGCCCCAAGGACGATCTTTCGGCATTTGATACCTAGGATCATACTTCTCCACTATGGGCATTGAGGCGATCTCTGAGATCACAGTTCTTTGTAGCTGAGCTTCTGCCATGGCTAGCATGTCGTTACGAAGCTTTCTCATATCCTCTCTCAGAGCGTCGATCTCTTCTTTCAACTCTCTGTTTTCTTCCTCAAGATCATCCATCTTTTACTGACGATTGGCCCGAGTATTGTACGAATGAGACAGTTTGACTCTAGAACCGAGACACAAATGTGAGATTCGTAGGTAAGAAGAATACATGATGTGAGAATGATGAATGTAATGATTATATTAATTATTTTTTGGTTTAATCAAAATAAACTTCGACAATTAGATTGCAAATATCAAACAGTGGGGAAACCCCTTTTTATTGAATTTAAAGGATTACAGAAATGGAAATACAGTAGATTACAAGGTGCGGAAACAGAAACCTAAGCTAATGGGTACCAAGTCCTCTTTAAGGAGAAACCGGGTGCTGATTCTGGTACTTTCCTATTCTTTGACCGGGGCTCTTGGGCCGTTGTCGGGTTGTCATTCCTTTGCCAGGTGAAAGGAGTGAGCAAATTCCTTTGGTCATCTTGATTCTCTACAGCATGTTGCTCCAAAATTTCAATCAGAGCGTCCTTATCTTTCAGTAGTTGCTGTATTTTGAGGGTGCGGTACTTGTTCTTCCAAGACCTCTTCTCCCATTGAACTTTGTTGAGAGTAACCTGAAGCTTTTCAGTCTCGGTCATGAAGTACATGACAGACTCCTTCAGTGGAAGAACTCCATGACGAGGATAAGGCATCTTTAGCTTGAGAGCTCTAGTTTGTACCCAGTGGAGATAAGGCTCCACCGAGACACAGTCCGGTTTTCCTAGAGACTCCCGTCCTTTCTTATGAACATGTTTCCAAGCGTGCACTATTTCTGTCTTTAGTGCTCTGTCACTTTCTCCTTCCTTGAAGAAAATACCTTCCAGATGAACACTCCGTGGGACGTACCTCATCGGGTATCCAAATTGACGACAAACAAGAACTGGATGGTAATTGATTCCTCCCTTAGTTCTTATAAGGGGTACGTTGGGGAAGTTTACACAACGGTCAATGATCCTGATTCCGTCATAAATCCTATTACACCAATCAATGTCAGAGTTGGTGAGGGACATGATTTTCTGCGACCAACGTAAGGCACTCTTGTGATCCTAAAAGGCAGCAGACTTGGGCAAATGGGAGATAAACCATTTATAAAGCAGAGGTACACAGTATGTGATCTCCCCTCCGCTGTACAAATTTCCCAAGTGTACAGAATGATACGCATCTGCGAGCAAAGTCGGCACAGGGTTTCCAATGAGAAAAACTTTAATGGAGTTGATATCGACGAAGTTATTAATGTTGGGCAACAGAAATAACCCGTAGGTGAGTAAAACAAAGATGCTTTCAAAAGCAGTCACGTTCCCGATACTGGCAAAGTGCAGGGCTTTCTTTGTCAAGAACTGGGCTGGAAAACCTTGTATGCCCCCCTTAGTGGTCATGTGAGTCCTGACCTCAGACTTGTCCAAATGAATTGCTCTTGCAATGGTCTGATTCTTTGGAATTTCTTCCAGTCCAAAAAATGGAGCTTGATCTGTATTGTGTAGATCAGTCAGGTGAGAATATTCCTCTAGCGTTGGTGCTAGCTGGTAATCCGGGAATGTGAAACAATGATATACCAGATCGTAGAACTGAACGAGCGCATCCATGATTCCCTCAATCACATGGACTCTTAGCAGAGATAGCAAACCTCCGTACTTGGCTCTGAAAGCCTCTTGGTTTGTGATCATCCTCGCCAAACCTCTTAAATCCTCTAGTTTTGGAATCCTGAAGGTGTACTTATGAGTTTTCCTTCTACCGAAATCCATTAGTGTAATCCTTTTCTCTGCTATTTGCAATTACAGTCTTAGTTTAATTTGAAAAACAAAGAGACTAGAAGATAAAATTTTTTGAATGTTTTAATGTTTTTTAAATGAATGCATGAATGCAGCACACAAAAACATAGAAAAAACATGGGGTCAAAGGGTCGTTGTCATGAAGTCAAGGCTTTACCTATCCCCAAAGGTTCATACTAGGGTGGTTTTTTTGTACCTGTACTCAAAATCATCAGCTCCTCCCAGGATAACAAACAGCAAGCAGATCGCCAGCGAGCTGTATGAAATCTTAGAGTAAATGCTATTCACCGAGAATAGATCATCAGCCTCAAATGAGGGTAGTATCGCGTGACAACTATTTCCGATAGTTTCCGCACTACAAAAGGGTTGGCTCCTCAGCTTCTCAGACGTCACAATCGGCCCATTTCCTATGAGAGGGAATGGGTTGCATTGGGAAGCCTCCACTGAGGTTGATGGTCGACCTCGTCGCCATCACTTATCTTAAGGGTATACTCAATCTTTCCACATGCGGCATCACACGCATTCCTATTAGCAGAAAAATAAACACAGATATCAATTAGGAAAAATAGTATATATATTTGTCCTAATGTCCTAGACTTTTAAAAGCTAAGAATCTTAAGTTCCTGACAAAAACTGGTTTCCCGGCGGAGTCACCATCCTGTGGTTTCATTCCAAATTAACGGCGTTTTGACCTAAGATCCTAGTGACGTCAAGGTTTCTACCTAGGGGACAAGAAGAGAACAAGATCCCTAAAGATTCTCCCCAGCAGAGTCGCCATTTTTCTGTAGCGAGTGATTTTTGGATGTGGTTGCGAAGCACAATCGCTCTGGTACTACAGCTCGATTCATTTTTTATCCTATTAAAGCTGATGAAGGAAGGGAAATAGATGTCTCCAATTAACCCTGCTTGCATGCTGAGGTTAAACAGTCAAAACTGTTGGTTTACAGATGCTACAAAGATTCGGGATCTCTCCTAGGTTATTTTGTTGAAAAGGGGTGCTTTAGGCTATCGGATAGGATGTTAGGACAGATATATGAAAGTATGGGATTTTGGGTTTTTGTTTAGTGTGCTCGCTAAGATTTTTCTTTCAATCTTATGCCTACGTATTCCTGTTTTTTCTGAAACAGGGAAATCAGAGAGATCGTAGTTCCTCCTATTCTACGGGAGGAAATGGTGTTTTGGTGTCTTGATCAAAGACCAAGACGTGAAGCTAAAGGTGGTTTGTATCTTGTTCAAAGCCCAAGATGTGGAGCTAAAAGGTGTTGTCTTTAAAGAGAAGTTGTCATCTCTAAAGAGGGTCTGTTTGTCACAACTGTTTATAAAGGAGAATTACTTTAACCGGGATATGTGAATCCGGCAATGCCATAATTTCCTTTATAGGGGATTTCCAACCTGAAGGGGAAGACTTTAACTCAGTTTAGAGCAATGCCATCTTTCCTTAGGAATTTTTCATGCTAAAAGAGGGACAGTGGCATGGATGTAAATAATCCAGAGGCTTGCCGCTTACAGCGATTAGATAAAGGAAAAGGAGTTGTTGATGTTTGCGTACTGTGAACGAGGCACAACTTTGATGCTAAAAGGTTGATTGGATCAACCAGTGGTTTTATTATACAAAGCCTAAGAGGAGGCTAATATGTGTCTCGTACAAAGCCCGAGAGAGAGGCTAAAAGGTTTTGACTCGACGATGGAGTCTTTTGGTATCTCGTATAAAGCCCGAGATGAAGGCTATTTGACTCAACAAGAGAGTTTTTTTGTATCTCGTACGAAGCCCGGGATGGAGGCTAAAAGGGAGTTGACTCAACAAGAGAGTCTTTTATGGTATCTCGTACGAAGCCCGAGATGGAGGCTAAAGGTTTTATACTCAACAAGGGAGTGAATTATGTCTTGTACAAAGCCCAAGACGGAGGCTATTGTTAGCTCCGTTGGGGAGAATCATTGTACAGAGCCCAAGAGGAGGCTACTGTGACTGTTTCAGTTGAGTGACAGGTCTACTATGTTGATTTAAAGAGAAAATTAGTTCTTATATGAGTAATGTTTGCACTCAGGGATTTTGATTCAAGGATCAGGGTTATTTCCTTTTCTTTAAGGAAACGGGAAATCCAAAGGGTATTGAGACTGTCCGAGTCCACGTGGTTCCTTCCTATTCTTGAAGGGTGCTTGAGAATGTCTTGGAGACTCAAGGAAATTAGAATGTCCAAGTCTAGAATGTCATCTTTTGTACTATGCTTTGTGAAACAGTAGTAGACTCTTGGAAAGACTGCTTAATTAAGATGACTGATTTCTGTTCCTATACCTCTAGGAGGTCGTCGGGACAATTTGTACGAAGCCCAAGAGGAGGCTGGAAACTTTTAAGAAGCCGAGTGGTCCTTGTATGAAGCCCAAGAGGAGGCTATCATTCCCGGAGGAAGAATCATTATACGAAGCCTAAGAGGAGGCTGTGAATACTTCTAAGAAGCCAACGGGTCCTTGTACAACGCCCAAGAGGAGGCGGGGATGCTTTTAGGAAGCCTGTGGGTCCTTGAACAATGCCCAAGAGGAGGCTGATGCTTTTAAGAAGCCGATGGGTCCCCAAACCCTGAGAAGTTCAAGACAGGCTATTCACAAAGAATAGATCAAGCCAGGAAAGTTCGAGAATTTGGAAGAAACTCAAGAGATGCCATTCACGGAGAAGAGATCATCTCTGGGGAGTAGAGTTTCTTGACAAGTGCTTTTAAGAAGCCTGTGGGTCCCCAAACCCCGAGAAATTCAAAACAGGCTATTCACGAGGAATAGATCAAGCCAGGAAAGTCCGAGAATTTGGAAGAAACTCAAGAGATGCAATTCACGGAGAAGAGATCATCTCTGGGGAATAGAGTTTCTTGATAACTTCTACGAGTGACAGTCTATGAAAGGGTTCACCGAGAATGCTGCCTTTCATATCTCCATATTGTTAAACCCCAAGAGGAGGGAAGACTGTGTCTGGTAATCCTCTGGGGATCTAGTTTTGACTATTTAAGAGTGATCAACGGGCTTAATGCTAGACGTAGTTGCCAGGGAAACTCTAAATATCTATACTATTATTACACAGTTGATATGAGTTTATGAAAGAAGACTTACAGCGAAACAGCCCCACAATACAGTTATATGTATATGAAAGCGGTAAATGAAAACATATAAACACTTACTCGGTTGTAGAGCTTCCATGTTGTTTCGTTAGTTGTTCAACAAAGAAAGATTGAAAAAAAAATAGTATATTCAAAATCAAAGGAGAAAGTGCTTTGAAAAAGAAATATTTTGGGGCTTACAGCTCAAGGAGAGGCCCAGGGTTTTATCAGTGAGCGCACTGTTGTTTTGTACAGAGGGACTTATACAAGTGTCTGAGGCCCAAAAAATGGTTTTTTGTACAAAGGGATGGGTCTTACACTCTCTCAAGAGGCCCAAAATGTTTAAAGAAAAAGAGTGGGGCTTATAACACGAGGGTAGGCCAAGATGATTTTTCGTTTGAAATGGCGATCGCGCCGAGATTTTCTTTTAACGCAAAGGGGCTTATACAATATCTGAGGCCCAAAATGTTTTGGTTAAAAGGGGATTGGGTCTTACACTCTAATAGAGGCCCAAGTGAGTTTTAAGAAAAGAAATGGGTCTTACTACTCGAGGGTAGGCCCAATGTTTTTTTTGTTTTGAAATGGCGACGATCGCGCCGTTTGTTTTTTACGGTATCGGGACTTATACAATATACTGAGGCCCAAAAATGATTCGGTCAAAAAAAGGATTGGGTCTTACACTCTATTAGAGGCCCATGAGTGTTTGAAAAAGTTTTATGATGGTGAAAATCGAAGAAATCCTAATTTTATCATTTTAAAAGTAAATTCTTAAAAGAAAATCAATACAAAATGATAAAAATACCAAATAGGCAACTTGTGATTTTTGGTTGGGGTTTGAAAAATGATGTTTTAATCCCAAGATGAAATAAAATTCATTTGGTCTTGATTTTCAATATGAGAATTCACTTTTAAAATGTTTTAAAAACATTAAAAAGGAATTTATTCACAAAAATACTAATTATGTTAAATAAATAATATAAAACTAATTTTTTTGTGGAATAAAATATTTAGGAGTATGAATAAGAAGTGTGTAAAACAGAATTGGAAAATGATGTTTTTTGCTATGTAAAAGAATTGGTTGAGTTTTTTGAGAATAAACTAATGTCACAATATCACATTCGACATCACTCATGAATTTTGAAGATAAGAGAAAAAGGGAAGATGTCACAACATCACATTTGACATCAGAACTGCACCTTGGTTTTTCAACATATTTGCTATCAAACTTCAAACATTCATAACTCTCTCAATTTTTAACGAAATTAAAATCTGTAAGAACCTATCTTGACCAATTTTTCACAAGGAATCCAATGGTATCACTCATACATACTGAAACTTAATGTACAACACACACAAGGCAAAAAACCAGATCTGCACCTTAAGTTTAAAACAACATAAACTCCACATATAAACATGTTAAAATGCAAACAGTAGGAGGATCATAACATACACATTAAGGACTACATTTTTGCTTCAAGAATTGTTCAATATGATGCATGTATGTGGACAACAAAGAAAAGCATGATTCAAAGAATTCAAGTTGTGAATTTTATCTCTTTTTTTGGAGATTTTGTGCAACCTACCAAGTGCTTTGTTTCAGAAATGATTTGATGCTTTGGACACCCTCAAATGACCTCTTGGATGCTTTTAGGATGATTGGAATCAGTTGGTACCTGCAAAAACACAAACTGTCCCTTTCTTGCAAAAGGGGTTAAAAGTGACCAAAATAGCAACTCTCTCAAATGGTGTTCCAGATGGGGGGAACCATTTGGGACAGTTCAAGGATGATATTTGGAGTGTGTTTGAGGTTTTATCTGGTTTGGAAAGTGACTGAATCAAGACATGGCTTGAAAAATGTAAAAAAGTCCAACTTTGAGGTTTTGAGAGGTGACTTTGTGATGTTGTGATTACAGGTCACTTTTGATAGTTTGGACAGCTTACATATGATATATGTGAGGTGTGTGTGTGATTAGTTTGAGTGGAATTGCTCTCTAACTCAAAAACTCAGAATTACTTGCTTTGGAAGGCAAATTTGAGGTGAAAGAAGAGATTTTGAGGAAAACCTCTGTTTGATGGATTTAGTGTACTCAAACTGAGCACAAATGAGCTCTATTTATAGTAGAGCAAGTTTGTTTTGGGATCCACAGTGAATGGCAACTGCAGCAGAGGTTTGGCCAATGTTGTCCAATGAAAATCCAAGTCTCCTCTAGCCATTGACTAGAGGTTAGGGCACAGGCTGCTGGTTCCCTAGTTGTTGGAGGAGTCTTTACTAAATTCAGTTGCAAATGTGTCGGTCCATGCCACCTCTAAGCATCCATTAAATGCTTCAATCCAAAATTGGAGTTTTGTCCCTCTTTTAGGCATTTCTAGGTTTGGCATGCTACTTCTTGTTCCAAGGACTTTTGAGGCTTGGCTCAGTGATTGTCCCCTTAAGATTTGATCCTCAGATGTGTTCAAAATGATGACAAGGCTTAAAAATTTGTGTGGCACAAGAAATGTGCAAGCCTTTTTGTAAAATCCATAACTCCTAGCTCGGGTATGCTACATGGACGTTCTAGGACTTTCTGGAAAGCTGAGATGATGTACTTCAAGTTTCATGTTTGACCCCGACTTGGTTCAACTTGGATCATGGAGAAAAACATCCTTGAAGTTGGGACATTCTTGCTGGAAAAATATTAGTGATGTCCTATGCAATGTTGGAACATCAGACAACTTTGAACATTAATAATTCCAAACTTTAATCACTTGTATCTTTTAATCCACTATGATATTTTGAGTTGAAGTGAACTGCATCTTTGATGCTTGTCTTGCATGGAAACAAAGCTTGAAAATTAGGTGGCACAAGAAAAGTGCACAAAATTTGTCCTAAAAAAATCAGCTCGAGCAAGGCCTGTTGTGAGGTTCATAACTCCTTGCTCAAGTTGAATTAATGGAGTTCTTATACATTTTGGAAAGCCCTAATGACATACTTTAACTTTGATGTTTGACTTTGGTCTTGGTTTAGCTTGCAAAGTCATCAAAAATGGTCTTGAACTTGTGTAGTCAAATCTGTCCTAAAAGCTGTCATGAAAATTCCGCTTTATTAATGCTTTTTACAAAAATCATATCTCCTTGCTCGAGTATGCTACAAGGATGTTCTAGGACTTTCTGGAAAGCTGAGATGATGTACTTCAACTTTCATGTTTGACCCCAGACCTGGTTCAACTTGGATCATGGAGAAAAACATCGTTGAAGTTGGGACATTCTTCCTGAAAAAATATTAATGATGTCCTATGCAATGTCAGAACATTGGACATTAAGAATTCCCAACTTTGATCACTTATATCTTTCAATCCTTATGATATTTTGAGTTGATTCCTTCTACAATGTTGAAGTATCAAATTCCCTCTTTAAAAGTAGCTCTTACTCAAAATCAATGGATGTTTGGATCAATAGTTACAACCTTGAAAAGTTGTGCACTTGAACATGATTTTAACTTAGAAAAAATTTCTAAGTTTCTTTCAATTTGATCAATTTTGCAATTTTTCATGATTTCTTGATTTAAATTTGATCAAATTAAATCATCCATCATATTTTCTTGAGTAATGGCTTGTGAAGCTCATAGTTGACCAAAAAGTCAAACTTTGACTTTCTGCGTCAGTTGACTTTGTATTAGATGAACTTGAGGCTTGATCCACTTGAAATGTTGCAGTCTTGTGCCTAATTCTTGATGTGGGAGTCCTCTTGATCCATTGTGGATGTTTGAGAGGTTAGACAAGTTGAAGATCATGTCATTCCTTGATTGATCATTTGTCTAAAGGCTTTGAGAGGGTTTGAAACCCTAGTTTGATTGTAGTGAACGCTCACCCATCTTTGGGGAGACTAATGAGGTACAAAGGTACATCCATATTGTGCTGATGATTTGCACCATGATGGCAAATCTTAGTGGTCAAAATTTGGGGTATGACAAGAGTGGCTAATGCATCAGCCATGTGATTCTCCTCACGAGGATATGATGAAACTCGACTCTGTTGAAGAAGGGTAACAACCTTCTTGCGTAATCTTTGTACGGAATTAATCCTGATTGGTATGTGTTCCAATCTCCTTTGATCTGATTGACGACCAGAGCTGAGTCGCCATATACATACAAGTTCTTGATCCTCAAATCAATCGCTTCTTCTAGACCCATAATACAAGCTTCGTATTCGGCCTCGTTGTTTGTACACTTGAACGTAAGTCTGGCGGTGAAAGGAATGTGGGTACCCTGAGGTGTTATGATGATTGCCCTAATTCTGTTTCTATAATGATTGACACCTCTGTCAAAAATAAGTCCCCATTGGGATTCTGGTTCTGGCCCTTCACTGGGTAGCGGTTCATCGCAGACTTTCATTTTTAGATACATGACATCTTCGTCTGGGAAGTCAAATCCTATTGATTCCTAATCGTCAATCGGTTGATGAGCCAAATGATCAGCTAAAACACTTCCTTTAACGGCTTTCTGAGCGTGGTACTCTATGTCATATTATGATAACAACATCTGCCAACGGGCAATCCTTCCCGTGAGAGCAGGCTTTTCAAAGACATACTTGATTGGATCCATTTCAGAGATTAAGCAAGTGGTGTGACGAATCATGTACTGGCGAAGACGTTTGGCTGCCCAAGCCAGAGCGCAACAAGTTTTCTCGAGCATAGTGTACCGAGTCTCGCAGTCGGTGAATTTCTTGCTCAAATAGTAGATGGCAGACTCTTTTCTTTTTGTTTCGTCTTGTTGGCCAAGTACACAACTCATTGAGTCTTCCAAGACTGTTAAATATATGATTAGTGGTCTTCCTTCCACTGGAGGTGATAGTATCGGTGGGTTCAACAGATATTCCTTAATATTGTCAAAGGCGGTTTGGCAGTCTTCTGTCCAAACGCAATCCTGATTCTTTTTGAGTAATTTGAAAATTGGCGCACATGTCACGGTCATGAGGAATATGAATCTGGAAATATAGTTCAAACGTCCCAAGAATCCCCTGACTTGTTTCTCAGTCTTTGGAGAAGGCATTTCTTGAATGGCCTTGACCTTGTCAGGATCAACCTCAATTCCTTTCTGGCTGACGATGAACCCTAAAAGTTTCCCTGAACGGACACCGAAGGTGCACTTATTGGGATTCAAGCGGAGTTTGTACTTTCATAAACGCTCCAATAGTTTTGACAGGTGTGTCACATGCTCCTCCTCTGTTTTAGATTTTGCAATCATATCATTGACATACACTTCGATTTCTTCATGTATCATGTCATGAAACAGAGTAGTCATGGCCTTCTAATAGGTTGCCCCGACGTTCTTCAAACCGAACGGAATTACCTTGTAATAGAAGGTACCCCAGGGGGTAATGAACAAAGTTTTCTCCATGTCTTTCGACGCCATTTTGATCTGGTTATAGCTTGAGAATCCATCCATGAAGGAGAAAACTTTGAAATTTGTTGTACTGTCTACCAGCATGTTATTGTGTGGTAAGGGAAAGTCGTCCTTTGGACTTGCCTTGTTCAGATCTCGGTAGTCGACACACATTCTGACTTTTCCGTCCATTTTCAGAACTGGTACGATGTTGGCTAACCATTGAGGATATTCTGACGTAGCGAGGAAACTCGCGTCAATCTGTTTCTGTACCTCCTCTTTGATTTTGACAGCCATGTCTGGATGAGTCGGTCTCAGCCTTTGTTTTACTGGCGAACATTCTGATCTCAACGGTAGATGATGTTCCACGATGCTGGTATCCAACCCTGGCATATCCTGATAGGACCAAGCGAATACATCAAGAAACTCTTTGAGAAGTTTCGTCAAACTTTCTTTGACAGTTGGACTGAGCAGTGCCCCAATCTAGACTTCTTTTATCTCTTCTTCCGATCCTAAGTTGACTATTTCCAACAACTCTTTGTGAGGCTCAATGGACATTTCCTCTTGTCTGAGTAGTCGGGAGATCTCCTCTGGAATTTCGTCATCATTTTCTTCTTCAGCCTCAAATACCGGGAACTCAAAGTTGGGAGAAGGCATTGGATCGTATGTTTCAACGGGGTTTAAAATAAGCAATCTGCATAACGTGATGATTTGTGTTTAGAAGAGATAGAGAGAATGCAAGAGTGTGTGTAGTGTATTTTTCTTTGAAAACTGCTTGTTTTTATTATTGAGTTGTTTTTTAGGATTACCATTTTCTGGAAAAAAAAACAAAAAGAGAAAACAATAATTAATGCGGAAATTACAGAACGACGTTATTTTATTAATGAAAAAGTCGATTCTTGAAACTACAGCCCTATAAAACAAAACTCTGTCACTTTGGGCAAAACGCAGAGGGATATTTACAAAAAGTGAGCCCTATCAAAACATCCGTTTCACCTGGGCAAGGTGAAAGGTTAAAGTAAAGATGGCAATTACTTAGACTTATGAACAATCTTCGGAACATCGACAGCAACCCATTGGCAGCGAACTCCTCGGTGAATCACAAAGTCTGGTACCTTCCTTGATTTGTCTTCAGAAATGACACTGATTTCTGGTGGAGCTGGATCATTGGAATCTGTCTCCCAGGCAGAGTTGTCGTAGGAGGATTCCTCAGTTGTATTTTGTGTAGTATTTGTACTCTCAGCTGTATCTCCCCATCCAGTGGGCTGGATGTCTTCGAGCCTGATACGAGAGCTTTCAGGAGCGGTGTACTTGACCATGAAGTCGTATTTTCCACTCGGCTATCCCAGGGTGTCCCACACTTCTTTGGAATTGGAGGAGCCATCCCTCTCGATGACGTTGACCTCGGGAAAAGCATAGTTGATGAATTCTAGTCTGGAAAACGTTGTGAATTGATCGTCGTGCTGGGTATTTTCAGGATAACCTGGGTGTTGATCCCATGACATGGTGGGGATGCAGGTATTCTTTTTAATGATGATCAGCTGATTTTTATTGTTTGGTTGACTTTCTTGCCCCAAGTCTCCGGGATATGGCTGCCAGATAGGCAGACCATCCGTCGGGCCATAATAGTCGTGGTCAAAGTTGTATTTCATCGGAGTGTCTTCCTCTAATGAATTTGGCAGAGCCCGACATCCTTCAGGATCACAATCTCCGAATATCATTTCAACATCTGACCTCGGTATAAATCTCGGACTCTGTGCAGGATAGCAAAAAGGAGTCTGTGTTTCGCCCTGAGACGTATAACCGTCCTCGTTGAGATAAGACTTCCATTCTTCCTCCGTACCAGAGGAATCATCTTTATTGATGGTATGCACGTCTTGAGTCATTGGTTGAAGGAAGCCTCCACTATGGAAGAAGTTTTGAATGGGATGAAGACTTTCATCGTTAGCAGCTGTCTGGGTGTAGGTTGCAGAAAAACCAAGACCCTTCTTTGTTTTGTTATCAGTGGGAATGACAAGCTGTCCCCATCCTTTTGCATTGTTATTTTCGATCACTTCGAGAGCATCTCTGTATGAGGAAATCAAGGTTCCTTTCTCTGATTGATTCTCATTGCTCACCGAAAGTGCTTGGAACTGAGTTTCAACAACCTCCTCTGGTTCTACACAAGTAGATAATGACAAGTTTCTCATGAGCAAGGCTTGTTCTCCACAAACCGTGACAAGTTGGCCGTTCTGGACGAACTTTAGCTTTTAGTGGAGGGTCGAAGTGACCGCCCCAGCCTGGTGTATCCAAGATCTTCCTAATAAACAACTATATGTTACCCGGATGTCCATGACCTGGAAAGTGACTTGGAAAGTGTGAGGACCAATAGTCATGGGAAGGTCGACTTCGCCGATAACCGTTTTTCTGGATCCGTCAAATGCTTTGACGACGACCTCACTGGTTCTCATCGGAGGTCCTTTGAATGATAATTGCATCAAAGTGGACTTCGGCATAACATTCAGGGCTGACCCTGTGTCTACCAGTACGTTGGCTAAAGCATCGTCCTGGCAGTTAACTGTGATATTGAGCGCCATGTTGAGACTTTTGCCCCCCTCTGGAAAATCCTCATCACTGAATCCTAAGTTGTTACAGGAAGTGATGTTAGAGATGATGCTATCGAACTGTCATATTGACACATCCTGGTCCACAAAGGCCTGCTCTAAGACTTTCTGTAGAGCCTCTCTGTGGGCTTCGGAACTGAGTAAAAGCGATAGCACAGAGATCTTCGAAGGAGTTTGTAATAGTTGATCAACAATGTTGTATTCACTCCTTTGGATGAGCTTCAGCATCTCATCATTGTTTTTCGAAAAGTCGGGATTACTAGATTGACCGACTGGTGGATCGGGAACTTCTGTCTGAGGTTCCTTTTCTTTGCTGGGTTCTCCAACTCCTCTGTTGAAGATTCTACCACTCCGTGTTACTCGACTGATGTCTGCAATATTTACGACGGAGGGTAACGGAATTTCCTTTCTATTCTCAATTGTTGTTACACCGTATTTGTAAGGGATAGCCTTAGGTGATTCATACGGTAGCTGTCCCAGTAGATAGATGACTATGCGAGCCGGACCTGTTTAGCATGTAACTCCACCAGGTTGGTATTCATCAAGGGAATATCGAAGATTTGAATCATGTTGATTTGATAATGATTCTTATCATGGTAGTCTTAAATCCATCCAAGATACATCTGACGCTGGAGGGCCTCTTGTACAAAAGAGCATCCCTGTTTGTTTACCGAGCAAGTCAGACAGGAATTGTAATCGTGTCGTGGCAATTATGATACTGGCTTCGGCTTGAGTGCATTGCCACCAAGTTGACATTCATCGCACGGATATCGTGGTTTTGAATGATGTTGGAATTCGTATAAACCATGTTAACTCCAGGAACTCGGTGCTCTTGGATCCATACGAGATCTATTTGTTCCTGTAGAGCTGATTGTACCACAGAACATCCTTGATTGCTTTTAGAGTAGATATCACACTGGTGATAATTATGACGTGGCACATGGCCATATCCACTCTGTCTACAATGCATCTTGACCAAGTTGTCCCTCAATAAGAGTACATAGTGAATTTGATAGGTGTTGTTAGACTCTCCCTCTATCAAATTGACTGTAGCCTTCTTGTGTTGAGGCAGCGGGTTCGTGAGAACATTTGGATTCGTATCTTTGAAAGATAGGACCCCGCTCCTAACAAGCTTTTGCACATCGGACTTGAAACTGAGACAACTCTCTATGTTATGCCCTGGTCCCCCTTGATGGTAAGGACAAGTCTGATCCACCTTAATTCAAAAAGGAGAATTTTTCGGTACTGTAAGAGGGGACTTAGTCTGGACATGCCCCTTGGCTAGTAGTAACGGAAATAGTTCTGCGTACGATACGGGTATAGGATCAAATCCTGGAGGCCGTGTTGTACGGTTGTTGTTGTATTGAGGACGAGCCTGCTGAAGAGGCTGTTGTGTCCTTTGCTAAAATTGCTACGAATGCAGTTGGCTTTGAGCAACTTGAGGTTGATACGTAGAAACAGGCACAGGGCTGATAGCAGGAATTACAGTTGCTACTGGTTGGTGTCGTCGCCTTTGCTTTCCGAGGGAGATATTCCCAATATCTTGCTCCTTTTTCTTAGGGAGAGCACTACCGTATTTTTTTGTACTACTTGATGATCCAGCGTCTTTAACTAAACGTCCTTCTCGGACCGCTTTCTCAAGACGAACTCCCATGCCCACCATCTCGGTGAAGTCACTGGGTGCACTGGCGACCATTCTGTCGTAATAAAATGAGCTCAAGGTCTTTAAGAAAATTTTTGTCATCTCTTTTTCCTCAAGAGGTGGATAAATTTGAGCGGTAATTTCACGCCATCTCTGAGCGTATTCCTTAAAGGTTTCCTTGTCCTTTTGCGACATTGATTGGAGTTGATCTCTGTCTGGTGCCATGTCCAAATTATATTTATATTGTTGGAAGAAAGCAGTGCCAAGATCTCTGAAAGTGCTAATCGTAGCGCGGTTTAAACCCATGTACCATTTTATGCAGTACCGGTTAAACTATCCTGAAAGTAGTGAATCAGTAGATCCTGGTTCTCTGTCTGAGCTGACATTCACCGAGCGTACATCACCAAATGGCTTTGAGGGCAAGAGTTACCCTTGTACTTTTCAAACTTGGGTACTTGGAATTTGTGCAGGACTTTCACATTGGGGACCAAGCAAAGGTCTGCGGCGTCTTTTCCAAATAAATCCTGAGCGCGAATAGCTTGCAGTTCCTTCTGCATTTCTAGGAACTGTTCCTGGAACTCATTCATTCTGTCGAACATGTTGTCCTTTCTACCAGAAGGTATCTGTGGAATCTGTCCTTCTGGGACAGTGTGCACCACAAGGGGTGGTACCGTTACTACGGCAGTGAATCTTGGCGCTTCCTGAAGTTTGTAACCTTCAGGAGTCCTCATTATGCCTCTAGCATCCTCGCTTTCCCGAAGTTTGTAACCTTCAGGCCCATCGACTTCTACTATGATTCCCTGATCTTCAGTGATCGGTGGAACATATCCTTCTAGGATATAGTTAATAGGCATGCCCCAGGGACGATCTTTTGGCATTTGATACCTAGGATCATACTTCTCCACTATGGGCATTGAGGTGATCTCTGAGATCACAGTTCTTTGTAGCTGAGCTTCTGCCATGGCTTGCATGTCGTTACGAAGCTTTCTCATATCCTCTCTCAGAGCGTCGATCTCTTCTTTCAACTCTCTATTCTCTTCCTCGAGATCATCCATCTTTTTCTGACGATTGACCCGAGTATTGTACGAATAAGACAGTTTGACTCTAGAACCGAGACACAAATGTGAGATTCATAGGTAAGAAGAATACGTGACGTGAGAATGATGAATGCAATGATTTATACTAATTGTTTTTTTAATCAAAATAAACTTCGACAATTGGATTGCAAATATCAAACAGTGGGGAAACCCCATTTTATTGAATTCAAAGGATTACGGAAATGGAAATACAGTAAATTACAAGGTACGGAAATAGAAACCTAAGCTAATGGGTCTCGAGTCCTCTCTGAGAAGAACTCGGGTGCTGATTCTCGTACTTTCCTTTTCTTGGACCGGGGCTCTTGGGCCGTTGTCGGGTTGTCATTCCTTTGCCAAGTGAAAGGAGCGAGCAAATTCCTTTGGTCATCCTGATTTTCTACAACATGTTGCTCCAAAATCTCAATTAGAGCATCCTTATCTTTCAGCAGTTACTGTATTTTTGTACACTCCACATTGAGAATGCGGCAATTGTTCTTCCAAGACCTCCTGTCCTGTTGAACTTTGTTGAGAGTAACCTGAAGTTTTTCTGTTTTAGTCATGAAGTACATGACAGATTCCCTTGGCGGAAGAACTCCGTGACAAGGATAAGGCATCTTTAGCTTGAGAGCTCTAGTTTGTACCCAGTGGAGATAAGGCTCCACCGAGACACAGTCCAGTTTTCCTAGAGACTCCCGTCCTTTCTTATGAACATGTTTCCAAGCGTGCACTATTTCCATCTTTAGTGCCCTGTCATTTTCTCCTTCCTTGAAGAAAAGACCTTCCAGGTGAGCATTACGCGGGACATGCCTCATCGGTTATCCAAATTGACGATGAACTAAAACTGGATGGTAATTGATTCCTCCCTTAGTTCCTATAAGGGGTACATTAGGGAAATTTCCACAACGGTCAATGATCCTGATCCCGTCATAGAATCGATTGTACCAATCGATGTCAGAGTTGGTAAGAGACATTATTTTCTGCGACCAACGTAAGGCACTCTTATGTCCCAAAAAGCGGCAGACTTAGGCAAATGGGAGATAAACCATTTATATAGCAGGGGTACACAGCACGTGATCATTCCTCAGCTATCTAAATTTCTTAAGTGTACAGAATGATACGCATCTGCGAGCAAGGTTGGTACGGCGTTTCCAATGAGAAAAACCTTAAGGGCGTTGATATCGACGAAGTTATCAATGTTGGGAAACAGAAATAACCCGTAGGTGAGTAAAGCAAAGATGCTTTCAAAAGCAGTCACGTTCCTTATACTAGCAAAGTATAGAGCCTTCTTTACCAGAAACTTGGCTGGTAAACCTGGGATTCCTTCCTTAGTGGTCAGGTGAGTCCTGACTTCTGATTCGTCCGAATAAATTGCTTTTGCAATGGTCTGATCCTTTGGAATTTCTTCCAGTCCAGAAAAGGGAGCTTGATAAGTAATGGGTAGATCAATCAGATGAGAATACTCCTCCAGTGTTGGTGCGAGCTGGTAATTCGGGAATGTGAAACAGTGACAGACCGGATCGCAAAACTGAACGAGTGCCTCCAGGATTCCTTCAATTACATGGACCTTTAACAGAGGTAGCAGACCTCCGTACTTGGCTCTGAAAGCGTCAAGGTTAGTGATCATCCTTGCTAATCCTCTCAAATCCTCTAGTTTTGGAACCTTGAAGGTATACTTGTGAGTTTTCCGTCTACCGAAATCCATGAGCGCAGTCCTTTTCTCTCTAACATTTGTAATCATTGTTTAAGTTTAATTTGAAAAAGAGAGACTAGAAGTGAAATTTTTTTAATGTTTTTTAAATGAATGTATGAATGCAGCACACAAAAACATAGAAAAAACATGGGGTCAAAGGGTCGGTGTCATGAAGTCAAGGCTTTACCCATCCCAAAGCTTTATACTAGTGATTTTTGTACCTGTCTCTCAAAATCATTGATTCTTGTCGAGATAACATCAGCGGGCTGGGAACCGTGCTAGGTGATGTATTTCGAAGAATCTCATAAGAGGGTAGTATCGCGTGACAACTATTTCCGATAGCTTCCGCACTACTGAAAGAGGTTTTTCCTAGGTGTATACTCAATCTTTCAACATGCGGCATCACACGCATTCCCATTAGCAGAAAAATAAACACAGATATCAATTAGGAAAGCAGTATATATATATTTGTCCTAATGTCCTAGACTTTTTAAGCGCTATGAATCCTATGATCCTAACAGAAAATGGCTCCCCGGCGGAGTCACCATTCTGTGGTACCTTCCCAACTTAAAGGTTTTTTACCTAAGATCCTAGTGAAGGCCGATCCTAGCAATAATGACATTCCCCAATGGAACCGTCATTTGGTGATACCTTGTGAACCCAAGGACTCGTCCTAAGAGAAGGTTTCAACCAAAGAGATAAGAGAGACAAGATTCCTTTGTTTGGCCCCACGGTGGGCGCCATTTTTCTGTGAAATTGTCTAAACTTAAGATTTCCTCCTAAGAGACGGGAGAAGAACAAGTCTCTCCCACTGTGGTTGCCATTTTTCTGTAGCGCGGTTTTTGTGGTTTCGAATCACTATCGCTTTGGTACTACAGTTCAATTCATTTTTTATCCTATTGAAGCTGATGAAGGAAGGGAAATGGATGTCTCCAATTAACCCAGCTTGCAAACTGAGGTTAAACAGTCAAAACTGTTGGTTTACAAATGCGGCTTTAGTTTGTGGGCCTCTCTCTGCTTATTTTGTTTAGAACGAAATACCGGGATTGTTCATGGGGAATCTGTTGGGATCCTGCGCCAGATTGGATGGAGGTAGGGGACTTTGGGGTTTTTTTATTAGTGTGCTCACTAAGATTCTTTTTTCAATCTTATGCCTATGTATTCTCGGGATAGGGAAATCAGAGCGATGGTAGTTCCTCCTATTCTATGGGAGGAAATGGTGTTTTGGTGTCTTGTTCAAAGTCCAAGACATGAAGCTAAAGGTGGTTTGTATCTTGTTCAAAGCCCAAGATGTGAAGCTGAAGGGTCTATTGGTATCTTGTTCGAAGCCCAAGATGTGAAGCTAAAAGGGTGTTGACTTTAGAGAGAATTTGTCATCTCTAAAGGTGTCTGTTTGTCACAATTGTTCGGTGACTGATTATAAAGGAGAATTACTTTAACTAGGATATACGAATCCAGCAATGCCATAATTTCCTTTATAGAGGATTTTCAACCTGAAGGAGAAGACTTTAACTCAGTTTAGAGCAATGCCATCTTTCCTTAGGAATTTCCCATGCTAAAAGAGGGACAGTGGCATTGATGTAAATAATCCAGAGGCTTGCCGGTTACAGCAATTAGACGAGGGAAAAGGAGTTGTTGATGTTTATATACTGTGACCAAAGCATGATTTGATGCTAAAAGGTTGATTGAATCAAACAGGGATTTCTTTATCCAAAGCCTAAGAGGAGGCTATTGACCCAACAAGAGGATGCTTTTGTGTCTCGTACGAAGCCCGAGATAGAGGCTAAAAGGGTTGACTCAACAAGAGAGTGTTTTTAGATGTGTCTTGTACGAAGCCCAAGACGGAGGCTAAAAGGGTTTGACTCAACAAGAGAGTCTTTTATACTCACCAAGAGAGTGATTTGTATCTCGTATGAAGCCCGAGATTGAGGCTAAAGGTGATCGACTCAACAAGAGAGTCTTTTTATACTCAATAAGAGAGTGTTTTATATCTCGTACAAAGCCCGAGATGAAGGCTAAAAGAGGATTGACTCAACAAGAGAGTCTTTTATACTCAACAAGAGAGTGATTTTGTATCTCGTACGAAGCCTGAGATGAAGGCTGCAAAGGTTAACTCTGCTGGGGAGAATCATTGTACAAAGCCCAAGAGGAGGCTAGGGTTACTGTTTCAGTTGAGTGACAAGTCCAGTATGTTGTTTAAAAGAGAAAATCAGTTCTTATATGGGTAATGTGGTACTCATGGATTTGATCTAAGGACGGGGATTATTTCCTATTTTTTTTAAGGAAACGGGGAATCCGAAGGGTATTGAGACTACCCAAGTCTACGGGTGTTTTTTCCTATTTTTGAAAGGAACTTGAGAATGTCATCGAGACTCAAGGAGGTTAGACTGTCCAAGTCTAGAGTTTTATCTTTTGTACTATGCTTAAGAGAGATCCAGAGACAGTATGTTCACCGTAGGAAGATCTAGACTCTTTGAAAGACTGTTCTATTAAGATGACTAATTTCTGTTCCTATACCTTTAAGAGGTCGTCGGGACAATTTGTACGAAGCCCAAGAGGAGGCGAAAAAAACTTTTAAGAAGCCGAAGGGACAATTTGTACGAAGCCTAAGAGGAGGCTATCTTCCCGGGGGAAGAATCATTATACAAAGTCTAAGAGGAGGCTGTGAAAACTTCTAAGAAGCCGACGGGTCCTTGTACAACGCCCAAGAGGAGGCGGGGATGCTTTTAGGAAGCCTGTGGGTCCTTGCACTAAGCCCAAGAGGAGGCTGATGAACAGTTCCAGAAGGGGTTTCACTTGGAACATTGGCCTTCTGTATATGAACTGTTCAAGGGGGAGATTTCTTAGATCTAGTTATCTAAAATTGTTGTAAAAGAAAATTCTCATGGTTTAGGTTATGTTGAAATATCCGGGAGAACGTCGGATGTAAGGAGACGAGGTTTTGTCTAGTTCTAGACGTAGTTGCCGGGGAAACTCTAAATATCTATACTAGTATTACACAGTTGATATGAGTTTATGAAAGAAGACTTACAGTGAAACAACCCCACAATACAGTTATATACATATGAAAGCGGTAAATGAAAGCGGGTAAACACTTACTCGGTTGTAGAGCTTCCATGCTGTTTGGTTAGTTGTTCAACAAAAAAATTGAAAATAACAGTATGTTACAAAATCAAAGGAGAAAGAGATTTTGAAAGGAAAATTGGGGATTACAGCTCAAGGAGAGGCCCAGGGTTTAATCAGTGATCGCACAGTCATTTTGTACAGGGACTTATACAAGTGACTGAGGCCCAAGAAAGATTTTCTGTACAAGGGGATGGGTCTTACACTCTCTCAAGAGGCCCAATGATGGAAAGTGAATAAAGATGGGTCTTATAGCTCAAGGAGAAGCCCAGGGTTTATTTTGAAAAGGGCGACGATCGCGTCGAGGTTTTGGAAACACCGTGGGTCTTATACAATGACTAAGGCCCAAAAGTTTTTGGTTTCAAAAGGGGATTGGGTCTTACACTCTATTAGAGGCCCAAAATGATTTTGAATAGGTCTTATAGCTAGAGGAGAGGCCCAGATGATTTGTTTTAAATGGGAGATGATCGCGCCGAACTTTTGAAATACGACGGGACTTATACAATATTTGAGGCCCAAATTATTTTGGTCTTCAAAAAGGGTTGGGTCTTACACTCTACTAGAGCCCCAATGATTTTTAAAGAATGGGGCTTATAACACGAGGGTAGGCCCAGAGGGTTTGATTTTTAAACTCGCGATCGTGCCGAGATTTTCTTTTAACGCAGAGGGAATTATGCAATATCTGAGGCCCAAAAATTGTTTTGGTTAAAAGGGAATTGAGTCTTACACTCTATTAGAGGCCCAAAATGTTTTTAAAAGGTTTGATGAGGGTTGAATTAATCAAAACCCTAATTTGTTTCCAAAATGTATTTTAATTGAATAAAAAATTCAATTAAAATGATCAAAATTGTTTAACATGTGGAAAACAAATTGTGATCTTGGATTAATGTTTCAAAAATCATGTTTTGACCTACAAAATGATTAGAAATCATTAAAATTTGCAAAATCAAGAAGGAAAAAATATTTTAAATGTCAAAAATAATTAAAATATTAATTCTTGGCAAAAATATCAATTATATGAAATAAATAATATTTTTGGGATTTTTTGGTAAAATAAAATATTTTTACATTTTTGTGAATTCTTAAAAAAAGAAACAACTCAAAATCATTAAAACTCAGAGAGAAATTAATTTTTGAATCAATTAAATAAAATCACAAAATTCAAATATTCAAATATTTGAAAAAGGGCACCAAGAACATGGCAAGAACACGCGCCCTTCCTCTGTTTCTACAGATCTGCTTTTTCTATCCAATCTCACTGAATACTTGATTATATCATGCAATCTACATATCAATCTACTCGTTTCAACCTTACGATCATGTCTATGGTCTTTAATTTCATTTATTTTAAGCATGGAATAAGAAATCAAAGAGAAACCTCAAGAACCCTAAATTCTGCATGAAGGTTCAGAAATTGCATACACGATTTATACAAAGCAATTGATTAAGGGTAAACACTCTATGCATGATTATGAACATATGGCCAAATTATTGTGCAGCAAAAAATGCATGGATCATAGAGTTAGAAGAGCTCATGCTCACCTCTTGCAGCTGGTGATCGTGTTTTGGGTTAGAGGTGTTATAGCTAGGTTTCAATGATCTGGATAGCTTCCCTAGGTGCCATGGAGTGTGTCTGGATGCTTGGAATGGATTGAAATAATCTGGAACTTGAGATGGCACCCCAACTGCAAATCTGTCAAAGGCTTGAGCAATTGGCTAGTGATTTTGTGATTTTGGTCTTCCAGATGTTATGTGAGTGTTTGGATCACTTCTATATGATGTTTATGAGGTGTGTGTGTGTGTGTGTGACTGGTTTGGTTGGAATTGCTCTCAAACTCAAAACCCCATAGTGACTTGCTTTGGAAGGCAAATTTGGAAGTGAGAAGGTGATTTTGAGGAAAGCATTTGTTTGATGGCTTTGGTGTACTCAAACTGAGCATAAATGAGCTCTATTTATAGTAGAGCAAGTTTGTTTTGGGATCAATAGTGAATGGCAACTGCAGCAGAGGTTTGGCCAATGTTGATCAATAGGAATCCAAGTCTCCTCTAGCCATTGACTAGAGGTTAGAGCACAAAGCTGTAGTTCCTTAGTTGTTGGATGAATCTTGACTGAATTTAGTTGCAAATGTGTCAGTCCATGCCACCTTGGTGCATCCATTAAATGCTCCAATCTAAAATTGGAGTCTTGTCCCTCTTTTAGGGATTTCTAGGTTTGGCATGCTACTTCTTGTTCCAAAGACTTTGGAGGCTTGGATCAGTGTTTGTTCCCTTTAGATTTGATCCTCAGATGTGTCCAAAGTGATGACAAGGCTTGGAATTATCTGATTTTGCCAAATCGAGTAAAAGTGCAAAATTCTGCCTAGCCTTGGCAGTTCTCAGCAAGGTATATTGCCATTGTCATATCTCATGGCTCAAGTGGAATTTGATGGAGTTCTTGGCCATTTTGGAAAGCCCTCATATGATACAATAACTATTTGATCATAATTGGTTTTGATACTTTGTGGATCCAAGTGAAAAATGGCCCTACATTTGGAAAAAAGTGAAGGCAGATTCTGACTTAGTGAAAATTTCACTAAGTGTTGGAAAAAAGTGGCATTTTCACTTTTTGTGATTTTGATCATTCCATAATTTAAAATTCATGGGGAATTGGAATGAGTGGTAGTTGAAGCTTTTGTAGAGGGTAATGAGAGCTACAAATCCAGCTTTGGATGGGAAAAAATGGCCTTGTGGTTTAGGAGTTATAATCCTCCAAAGTTGGTACCCTAGCCACTTTGTTTCATAACTTGAAAATTTTCTAAGTTTTTTATGGTTACCCCTTTTACAAGTTATCCCACTTTTCTTGATTTTTCTTGATGAATGATGATTCCAGCCACACATTAACATCATTTTAGGGTTAAGGAACCATAATTGTGAAAAATCTCAAAAACTCAAAGTTTGACTTTTGTGCACAGTTGACTTTTTGTCAGATGAATTCCAAACTGTGCGATCCTCTATGAAATCAAGTCCTTGACCTAAATCAAACTTGATGGATTGATTTCATAGGTGTTATAGGGTGTATTGAATCATGTCTTAGAGTTTGGGAGCATGTCCTGGTCAAAAGTCAAAGATACAGTTGACTTTTTCCGCAAAACCCTAACTGTGGTTCTGATGAAATTGAAACTTGTTGCTCAAGCTTCTTGGATCTATCCATTGTTGCAAATGGATCAATGTGATGTATTTGAGACCCTCAAATCCCCTCTTGAGGTCTTGGATCATGTTTTGTCCCAAAAGTCAACTTAGGGGTGAATTAAGTCAAGAAACCCTAATTCCTGATTTTTTTTTATGAATGCATCCCCTGAGGCTAAATTGAATTGATGATTGGGTTCATGAGATCCCTTGGAGCATCATAGGTTATGCTTTGAAGCATTGGCTCATGCCCAGAGGAAAATTTCCATCTGGAGGCCCTGGTCGACCAAACCCTAATTTGGTGACACTAGCAATCTTAAGGCTTGATCCACCTAGAAGGGAGAAGCCTTATGCTTAATCCTTGAAGTGGGAGTCCTCTTGATCCTTTGTGGATGTTTGAAAGGCTAGTCAAGTTGAAGATCATGTCATTTCTTGATTGATCCTTTGTCTAAGAGCTCTGAGAGGGCTTGAAACCCTAAGTTTGATTGTAGTGGATGCTCACCCATCTTTGGGGAGACTAATGGTTTATCCATATTGTGATGATGATTTGTACAATGATGGGAAATTTTAGTGGTCAAAATTTGGGGTATGACACTATAATTATATCCTTGCCTTGTGCATCTATGGTATCGTTTTGTTTCCTAACCAACATTACTTTGTGGATATGTACGCAGTAAGGGTTTTCGTCTTTAAAAATCCGGTTCCTACCCTGTTGGATGATTTCTACCACTCCGTTCATTTCAAGAATGAGAAGAGAAGGGGAGGACAGGTCAACTGCTACACTCCACTCTTATCCAAATGGCTTTTGAAGCATTTACCTCAAGCCGGCGCCTTTGTAGACACGAAGGATTCTCTAAAGTGGTCTAAACGGATAAGGGGACTGTAGAGCCTACCCTGATTACACAAGGTGGATCCAGATGAAGGTAAAAGAGGTGCTCTTGCCTTTCTCAAGAGAGTCCCCTCTATACCCAGTGATGCAGGAACAACCTACCACAGTGGCCATTGAGGAATTCAACAAATTGCAGATTCTGGTAAAAGAGCTTAGAGTAGATAACTCTGATTTGAGCAGCCGTCTTCAAGATGCTTTACATACCAACAGGGGACTGGAATGCAAAGCCCAAGACACAGAAAAGATCTTAACAGCAAGAGAAAAAGATTTTTCCAACAGAGCCCAACATTACCATAAAGTTAACATAGCTGTTGAAACTTCTGTCCAAACTTACAGGCCAGCTAAACAATCTTTCGCCGAAACAAAAGCCAAGCTCATTAAACTTCAGCAAGCATGGGACGAAGTTAGAATTGAGAATGCAGAGCTGCAAGAGCAATTAAAGACCAAAGATGATGAACTTCGGAGAGCACATGAACAACGAAGAAAGCATCGTGAAGACTTCGGTAAAAGCCAAGAGCAGTTGAAGAAGGTTAAAGATGAGTTGAAAGCTTCCAAGAAAGAGCTTGAAGATGTTATGGCACAAGTAGAGGAACTCAAGATACAAGCTGGTGTGAAAAGGCCTAAGGAGGTGAGTGATGACGAGGTTCTTTTGATGCACATTGATTCATTAGCTGAAGCCTTGAAGAAAAGGGATATTTTGATCAAGGAAATGATTGAAAGACCAAGCCATCAGCACACCAGAATACTCTTTGAAGAAATCAGGAATTCTAGCAAGCAATTGAAAGATTGGGAGCTAAATGATTGATAGTTCTCTTTCCATTTTCCTAATGCAGTTTTTGTTGATGTACTGTGGTTACCATCAGGCCTGTTGATGGAGCCATTCTCTTGATGTATTTCTAATTTATGAAATCATTGTAGAATGCTTCAGCACGTATTGGCTTTATGAAATGAATAGTTTATTCAGAAATGGTTCCTTGGAAGTGTTCTATTCACCAACACATTAGCACAACACACTTCTTCTCCACAAAATTCTCTCAGTAAAATATGTCTATTACTCAGCTTCTTGTGATTAAGACTGGAATCAGGGTGTGAAATGCCCTGTAAATGAAAGACATGGCATATGCATGCATTCATACATATCATTTTTTGCATAATAGGTACTCGTCCCGGGGATTTTCTAACCTTTATTTGGTTGCAGGAAGAATAGCTAATCTCAACATTCATCGCTACGCGACTCGACAAAATCAAGCCAGAATCATGGAACAGATGCAGGCAGAACTCACTGAACTCAGGACCCGCATGGAGCAATTCATGAACCTCATGCAGGGTGTAGCCCAGGGGCAGCAAGATTTGAGAGCTACAATTCAAAGGTTGGAAGTGGAAACCCCTGTTGGTGATAATAACAATCCTCCTGGCAGAGCCGTAGTTGATCCTCCTGGCAGAGCGGCAGTTAATCCTCCCGGCTGAGCTCCTGCTGGCTTTGGCCATATTAATCATCAACATGTGGAGGACCATCAAGATGATCAGTTCTCTGTGCTGAATGCTGACATGGGGGTTCATAATGATGGTAATGACAGAAGGTATGAGGAGCTGGCTGAGAAGGTAAGAGCCATGGAATGTCAAAACTCCATGGGAATTGATGTTGCTGATATGGGGCTGGTGCAAGGGGTGAGGATCCCTCCAAAGTTTAAGGCCCCGACCTTTGACAAGTATAATGGCAGTACTTGTCCAAAGACTCACATTCAGGCATATTTCAAGAAGATTTCTACCTATTCTGATAATGAAAAGCTGTGGATGTACTTCTTTCAGGAAAGTCTGTCAGGAGCTTCATTAGAGTGGTATATGAAGCTAGAGAGAGCCTATATCAGAAACTGGAAGGACTTGGGTGATGTTTTCTTGAAACAGTATCAGTATAATATTGATATGGCCCCCAATCGTGCCCAACTGCAGAATATGACACAGGATCCGAAAGAAGGTTTCAAACAATACGCCCAAAGGTGGTGTGAGCTAGCACCTCGAGTACAACCCCCGCTGATGGAAAGGGAAATGGCTGATATGTTTATGAAAACTTTACATGGCCCATTGTAGTGAGCGATTTTGGACGCGGTTCTTAAGCGCTGTCGCTCTTTGGAGGTGACTACAGGTCGATTCATTTTTTATCCTATTGTGAGCTGATGAAGGAAGGGAAATAGATGTCTCCAATTAACCCTGCTTGCAAACTGAGTTTAAACAGCGGTCTGTTAGGTTACGGATGCTATCAATGTGGGGGGGATCTCTCTCTGGTTATTTTGAAAGAATGTTGACTTTTGGTGGGATTTTAGGTCTGGGATTCTTGAGGATATGGGATTTGAATTTTTGGTTTATTGTGCTCGCTAAGATTTTTCTTTCAATCTTATGCCTACGTATTCCCGTTTACCGAAACAGGGAAATCAGAGCGTTCGTAGTTCCTCCTATTCTATGGGAGGAAATGGGTGTTTTTGGTGTCTTGTTCAAAGCCTAAGACGTGAAGCGAAAGGTGATTTGTATCTTGTTCAAAGCCCAAGATGTGAAGCTGAAGGGTCTATTTGTATCTTGTTCGAAGCCCAAGATGTGAAGCTGAAGGTGTTGACCTTAGCAAGAATTTGTCATCTCTAAAGGGGGTCTGTTTGTCACAACTGTTTATAAAGGAGAATTACTTTAACCGGGATTTGTGAATCCGACAATGCCATAATTTCCTTTATAGGGGATTTCCAACCTAAAGGAGAAGACTTTAACTCTATTTAGAGCAATGCTAGCTTTCCTTAGGAATTTCTCATGCTAAAAGAGGGATAGTGGCATGGATATAGATGATCCAGAGGCTTGCCGCTTACATCGATTAGATGAAGGGGAAGGAGTTGTTGATGTTTGTGTACTGTGAACGAGGCACAGCTTTGATGCTAAAAGGTTGATTGGATCAACCAGTGGTTTTCTTATACAAAGCCTAAGAGGAGGCTAATATGTGTCTCGTACAAAGCCCGAGAGGAGGCTAAAAGGTTTTGACTCGACGATGGAGTCTTTTGGTATCTCTTACGAAGCCCGAGATGGAGGCTAATTGACTCAACAAGAGAGTTTTTTGTATCTCGTACGAAGCCCGAGATAGAGGCTGAAGATGGTGATTGACTCAATGATGGAGTCTTTGTATCTTGTACGAAGCCCGAGATAGAGGCTGAAAAGGGGGATTGCTGTTTCAGTTAAGTGACAGGTCCAGTGTGTTGGATAAAAGAGAAAATCAGTTCTTATATGAGGAAGAAAAGATTAGCTCTGCTGGGGAAGATCATTGTACAAAACCCAAGAGAAGGCTATCTTACTGCTGAGGATTATTGAGATCCTCACGCAGGTCCAAGTGTGAGGAACTCTCATGAGAGAGACCAGGTTTCTTCCTATGCTTGTAGGGTGCTTGAGAATGTCTTTGAGACTCAAGGTAATTAGACTGTCCAAGTCTAGAGTTTCATCTTTTGTATTATGCTTTAAGAAACAGTAGTAGACTCTTGGAAAGACTGTTCTATTAAGATGACTGATTTCTGTTCCTATACCTCTAGGAGGTCGTCGGGATAATTTGTACGAAGCCCAAGAGGAGGCTGGAAACTTTTAAGAAGCCGAGGGATAATTTGTACTAAGCCCAAGAGGAGGCTATCATTACCGGAGGAAGAAATCATTTATATGAAGCCTAAGAGGAGGCTGTGAATACTTCTAAGAAGCCGACGGGTCCTTGTACAACGCCCAAGAGGTGGCGGGGATGCTTTTAGGAAGCCTGTGGGTCCCCAAACATCGAAAAGTTCAAGACAGGCTATTCACAAAGAATAGATCAAGCCCAGAAAGTTCGAGAATTTGGATGAAACTCAAGAGATGCCATTCACGGGGAAAAGATCATCTCTGGGGAATTGAGTTTCTTGACAAGTGCTTTTAAGAAGCCTGTGGGTCCCCAAACCCCGAAAAAGTTCAAGACAGGTTATTCACAAAGAATAGATCAAGCCAGGAAAGTTTGAGAATTTGGAAGAAACTCAAGAAATGCCATTCACGGAGAAAAGATCATCTCTGGGGAATAGAGTTTCTTTGACAACTTCTACGAGTGACAGTCTATGAAAGGGTTCACCGAGAATGCTGCCTTTCATGTCTCCATATTGTTTAACCCCAAGAGGAGGGAAGACTGTGTCTGGTAATCCTATGGGGATCTAGTTTTGACTATTTAAGAGTGACCAACGAGCTTAATGCTAGACGTAGTTGCCGGGGAAACTCTAAATATCTATACTATTATTACACAGTTGATATGAGTTTATGAAAGAAGACTTACAGCTTCTACGAGTGATAGAAGTTTCTTTGACAACTTCTACGAGTGACAGTCTATGAAAGGGTTCACCGAGAATGCTGCCTTTCATGTCTCCATATTGTTTAACCCCAAGAGGAGGGAAGGCTGTGTCTGGTAATCCTATGGGGATCTAGTTTTGACTATTTAAGAGTGACCAACGAGCTTAATGCTAGACGTAGTTGCCGGGGAAACTCTAAATATCTATACTATTATTACACAGTTGATATGAGTTTATGAAAGAAGACTTACAGCGAAACAGCACCACAATACAGTTATATGTATATGAAAGTGGTAAATGAAAGCATATAAACACTTACTCGGTTGTAGAGCTTCCATGCTGTTTGGTTAGTTGTTCAACAAAGAAAGATTGAAAACAACAGTATATTCAAAATCAAAGGTGACAGTGCTTTGAAAAAGAAATATTTTGGGGCTTACAGCTCAAGGAGAGGCCCAAGGTTTTGTTTTGAAAAGGCGGCGATCGCGCCGTTTGTTTTTTACGGTATCAGGACTTATACAATATACTGAGGTCCAAAAAATGATTTAGTTAAAAGGGGATTGGGTCTTACACTCTAATAGAAGCCCAAAAGGGTTTTAAGAAAAGAAATGGGTCTTACTACTCGAGGGTAGGCCCAAGGTTTTTTGTTTTGAAAAAGCGACGATCGCGCCGTTTGTTTTTGACGGTATCGAGACTTATACAATATACTGAGGCCCAAAAATGATTTGGTAAAAAAAGGATTGGGTCTTACACTCTATTAGAGGCCCAAGTGTTTGAAAATGATTTATGAGGGTTGAATTAATCCAAAAACCCTAATTTGTTTTCAAAGTGTATTTTAATTGAATGAAAATTCAATTAAAATGATCAAAATTGTTTAACATAAGGAAAAAAAATTGTGATCTTGGATTAATGCTTCAAAAATTAAGTATTGACCTACAAAATAATTAGAAGTCATTAAAAGTTGCAAAATCAAGGTGGAAAAAATATTCAAAATGTCAAAAACAATTAAAATATTAATTCTTTGCAAAAATATCAATTATATGAAATAAATAATATTTTTGGGATTTTATGGAAAAATCAAATATTTTAACATTTTTGTGAACTATTAAAAAAAGAATCAACTCAAAATCATTAAAACTCAAAGAGAAATTAATTTTTGAATCAATTAAATAAAATCAGAAAATTCAAATATACAAATATTCAAAAAATTGCGGCAAGAACACGCGCGTGTTCTGGGTTTGCCCAGATTTGCATTTTCTCTCCAATCTCACTGAATACTTGATTATACCATGTAATCCACATATCAATCTACTCGTCTCAACCTAACGATCATGTTTATGACAATTAATTTCATTTAAATTAAGCACAAAACAAGAAATCACGAAAAATCCTCAAGAACCCTAAATTCTGCATGAAGGGTGGGATTTTTGATACACGATTCAAACAAAACAATTAATTGAGGGGAAACATTCCATGCATGATTATGAACATGT
The DNA here is from genome assembly GCA_022829125.1 of Lathyrus tuberosus. Classification (NCBI taxonomy): domain Eukaryota; kingdom Viridiplantae; phylum Streptophyta; class Magnoliopsida; order Fabales; family Fabaceae; genus Lathyrus; species Lathyrus tuberosus. The sequence goes on along the minus strand of JALAZF010000024.1, from coordinate 12,194,210 downwards.
GGCCAAATTATTGTGCAGCAAAAATTGCCTGGATCATAGAGTTAGAAGAGCTCATGCTTACCTCTTGCAGCTGGTGATCGTGTTTTATATTGGAGGTGTTACAGCTAGGTTCCAATGATTTGGATAGCTCCCCTAGGTGCCATGGAGTGTATCTGGATGCTTGGAATGGATTGAAATGGTTTGGAGCTGAAGATGGTACCTCACTGCAAAACTGTCAAGAACTTGAGCAATTGGCTAGTGATTTTGTGAAATCAGTGTTCCAGATGTTATGTGAGTGTTTCGTTCACTTTTATATGATGTATGTGAGGTGTGTGAGTGATTGGTTTGATTGGAAAAGCTCTCAAACTCAAAACCCGATAGTGACTTGCCTTAGAAGGCAAAATTGGAGTGAAAGAAGAGATTTTGAGGAAAGCATCTGTTTGATGGCTTTGGCGTACTTAAGCTGATCACAATTGAGCTCTATTTATAGTAGAGCAAGTTTGTTTTGCAAGGAATAGTGAATGGCAACTGCTGAGTAGGTTTGGCCAATGTTGGCAAATGAAAATCCAAGTCTCCTCTTGCCATTGACTAGAGGTTAGGGCACAGGCTGCTAGTTCCCTTGGTCTTGGATAAGTCTTGACTGAATTCAGTTGCAAATGGCTCAGTCCATGCCACCTTGATGCTTCCATTGAATGCTCCAATCCAAAATTGGAGTCTTGTCCCTATTTTGGCAATTCTAGGTTCAACATGCTATTTCTTGTTCCAAAGACTTTGGAGGTTTGGCTCAGTGATTATCCCCTTTAGATTCAATCCTCAGATGTATCCAAGTGGATAGGAGTGTTTGGATTTGCACAATTTTGGCAAATCGAGCAAAAGTGCAAAATTTGTCTTGCCTTGACAGATTTCAACAAGGCAACTTGCCAATGTTATATCTCATGGCTCAAAATTGAATTTGGTAATGTTCTTGGTCATTTTGGAAAGCCCTTACATGATACAACAACTGTTTGAACATGTTTGGTTTTGATATCTTTTGAATCCAAGTGAAAAATCCTCCTACATTTGGAAAAAAGTAAGGCAAAATCTAACTTAGTGAAATTTTCACTAAGTGTTGGAACAAAGTGACTTTTCTTGATTTTGATCACTCCATAACTCAAAATCCATTAGGAATTTGGACATAGGTCAGTATGAAGCTTTTGTAGAGGGCAATGTGATCTACAAATCAAGCTTTGAATTGGGAACAATGGCCTTGTGGTTTAGGAGTTATGGTCCTCCAAAGTTGGCACATTAGTGTCACTTTTTCCATAACTTAGAAAATTTTCTAAGTTTTTATGGTTACCCCTTTTACAAGTTATGCCACTTTCTTTAATTTTCCTTGATGAATGATGATTCAAATAATACATTAACATCATTTTAGGGTTAAAAATCCATTTTGGTGAAAAATCTCAAAAAGTCAAAGTTGACTTTTGTGCACAGTTGACTTTTTATCAGATGAATTCCAAACTGTGCAATTCTTCAAGAAATCTTGTCCTTGACCTAAATCAAACTTGATTAACATGTTCCATGGGTGTCATAGGGTATATTGATTCATGTCCTAGGGCTTGGGAGCATGTCCTGGTCAAAAGTCAAAGTTACAGTTGACTTTTCCCTTAAAACCCTAACTGTGGTGCAGATGAAATTGAGACTTGTTGCTCAAGCTTCTTGGATCAATCCATTGTTGCAAATGGATCAATGTAGTATGTTGGACACCCTCAAATTATGTCTTGAGGCCTTGGCTTATGATTTGTCCCAAAAGTCAACTTAGGGGTGAATTAGGTCAAGAAACCATAATTCCTGATTTTTGATGTATGCATCCCCTGAGGTCAAATTGACTTGATAATTGGGTTTATGATGTCCCTTGGGGTACCATAGGTTATGCCTTGAAGCATTGGCTCATGCCCATAGGAAAATTTCCATCTGGAGGCCCTGGTCGACCAAAACCCTAATTTGGTGACACTGGCGATCTTAAGGCTTGATCCACCTAGAAGGGAGCAGCTTTGTGCTTAATCCTTAAAGTGGGAGTCCTCTTGATCCCTTGTAGCTACTTGGGAGGTTAGACAAGTTGAAGATCATGTCATTCCTTGATTGATCCTTTCTTAAAAGCTTTGAGAGGGCTTGAAATCCTAAATTTGATTGCAGTGGATGCTCACACATCTTTGGGGAGACTAATGAGGCAAGATGGCTCCCCCATATTGTGATGATGATTTTCAAAATGATGGGAAATCTTAGTGGCCAAAATTTGGGGTATGACAAATGCCCCTATTTAATATTCTTGGACCCGAAGGTGTGAATGGCGAAGGTATTCGGGCATTCGGGCATTCGGGGTGCAAGAGGATTAAATATCGGAATATCCGAAATTTTGACGGCTATGAATGGTAGCTTGCGCATTCATCTTCTTTTGCTAAGCAATGATGTTTAGAAAAGGTAAACTTCCCCTCGATCCTGGTTTCCCACCAAGGAACTGGTCTTAGTTGCGGAAACAAACTTCCCCTCGATCCTGGTTTCCTACCAAGGAACTGGTCTCAGTTTCTGTTGTAAACTTCCCCTCGATCCTGGTTTCCTTCCAAGGAACTGGTCTCAGTTTCTTTCGTAAACTTCCCCTCGATCTTGGTTTCCTACCAAGGAACTGGTCTCAGTTTCTTTTGCCAATAAGCTTTATTGACAAGGGACGCTATTCGTAGCGGTTTTTCCTCAAATTTCTCGCCGAATTTTCTTGGGGAGATGCCATTTGATGGAAAAAAACAAAAAATTTGATGAAAGACCTGCTGGTGAACCCAACCGTCTAAGTTGTAGAGTTGCACAAACTTCTCTGTTGGAGACGCCATTTGTTTCTACTGGGGGAAAGCAGGTCTCTTGAGAGACTACTGTCGCTTGGGATCTTACATCATACTTTTCTCGGGATCTTCCCAGAGAAATGCCATATGATGGGGTCCAATTTTGAGGTGCCGATGACCTTTTCACCGGCGGCTTTTTCGGAGCAAAACTGACGTGCTGCCGAATCTCTGATTATGAGGCTTTCTCTGTGGATTTTCCTTAATCCGGGAAAGCAATGATATCATCTTCAATGGAGAAGAGTGATGTTCATTGAACATTCTCTGGTCTTTCAGAGGTTCAAATTATCAAAGTGGTCAAGGGCCAACTTCAATCCAGAAATAAACTGGAGGTGAGATTGTTCAGACACAGTATTTCCTGACGAGGAAAGAACTGGGAACTCGATTGAGAGAACTCCTATCACTAAGGGACAAGACCGACTAGAGTGATGGTGATGCAATATGAAATGTGAATGTAAATCAATAATGCATGATGTATGTATGTTTATGCTTACAAAACTGACGCGACATACAAACTAAGAGATGGACATGACTCGATACTCGGCCATTGCGGGGCGTGTAGAAATATCGATGGTTCAAGATAGCAATTCCACCTTGCTTAGGAGAGATAGTCCCTGTTGGGAGCTGTGTTGGTCAGGTTTAGGAGATGAGAACTCAGCCGTGGTGTGTCAGACGAAACAAGGTCTCTGACACAGTTGATCCTTCATTCAAGCATACTAGCTCTTTTTTTTTAGAAGGAGTACTTTGATTCTGCACTTTGAGGTTCGATTACTTCTGGAGAAGCGACCGACGTTCTTCTGATGTTCAACAGTCAAAAGAAATTGTCGTCTTTATTAAAAAAGCAGAAAAAGTTTTAACAAGTAAATTCATTTTTGTTTTATTTCAAGAATCGTTGATCATGTTAAAATGTCATTCTGTAAAGCTAAAACAAATAAGAATTACAAACAAAAACACAAGGGCTCAAATTTTATTGATAAGATGGAGATCAGCCAAAAGCGTGATTCCATTGAGTATTTACAAAGTTAGAAAATGGTAATTTACAGTGAAAAGGGCTACATTGAAACATGGCCACCGCTATCCTTCTACCAACTTTGACTTTGGGGCATCCTGAGCTTCTGTTGAAGATGACCTTGACTGGAGTTTTCCTCCGACGGATGGTGTAACTGCTGCTGAGGGACTTGCCTCTATTGAACATAGTTACTTGCCATTATCCCTAATTTTTGCCTGGATTGTACTTTGAGGTTTCCAATCCACCGGGATGATTTTTTTTATTCTGTCTCTAACTTTTGCCTGGACTGCCCTTTCGGGTTTTCAATCCACCGAGACGTTTTTTTTTTTTTTTTTTAGTTTAGGCGAAGTATTTCTTGACTACATCAACATTTGTGGGGTAGGCAAATTCTTCTCCGTCCATGGTTGCTAGTCTCAAGGCGCCGCCTGAGAAAGCTTTCTTGACCACATAGGGGTCATCATAATTCGGAGTCCATTAGCCCCGAGAATCAGTGAGAAATGATTGTATTTTCTTGAGCACGAGATCTCCTTTACAGAAGATGCGAGGACAGACCTTTTTGTCAAAGGCCTTCTTCATTCTCTATTGATACAACTGACCGTGGTATAGTGCCGTTATTCTTTTTTCTTCGATCAGATTGAGTTCATAGTGTCGACTTTGACACCATTCAGCTTCTGTAAGCTTAGCTTCCATCAACACTCGGATTGACGGGATCTCTACTTCTATGGGGAGCACTGCTTCCATGCCATACACTAGAGAAAAAGGGGTTGCCCCTGTTGAAGTGCAGACAGATGTGCGATAACCGTGAAGAGCAAAGGGTAGCATCTCGTGCCAGTCTTTGTAGGTTACAACCATCTTTTGAACGATCTTCTTGATGTTCTTGTTAGCCGCTTCTACGGCTCCGTTCATCTTGGGTCAGTAGGGAGATGAGTTATGGTGTTCAATCTTGAACTCTACGCACAACTCTTTCATCATCTTATTGTTCAAGTTAGATCCATTATCAGTAATGATCTGGTTTGGAACACCATAACGGCAGGTGATATTGTTTTTGATAAATCGGACCACCACTTGTCGGGTTACATTAGCGTACGACGCTGCTTCAACCCACTTGGTGAAGTAATCAATGGCTACTAGAATGAACCGATGTCCGTTTGAAGCTTTAGGTTTGATCATGCTGATCATATCGAATCCCCTTATGGAAAATGGCCATGGGGAAGAGAGAACTTTGATATGCGTTGGCGGTACATGGATTTTGTCTGAGTATATATGACACTTGTGACATCTCCTCATGTACTTGTAGTAGTCAGATTCCATTGTCAACCAATAGTACCCTGCTCTTAGAATTTTTCTCGCCATTGCGTGTCCATTGGCATGAGTGCCAAAGGATCCTTCATGAATTTCTTTCTTCAGCGTTTCTGCTTCAGGTCTCTCTACGCATCGGAGCAAGACCATGTCAAAATTTCTCTTATAGAGAGTGACATTGCTCAGGAAGAAGTTTCCAGCCAATCTTCTGAGGGTCTTCCTGTCCTTCCTTGGTGCCCCAGGTGGGTACTCTTGTTTCTGAAGAAAGCATTTGATATCGTGATACCAAGGTTTGTCGTATATGACTGCTTCAATCATGAAGACGTAAGCGGGCCGTTCAAGGCGCATTATGTCGATCTTAGGTAGGTCAGTCCATTGACCTACACTAATCATGGAAGAGATAGTGGCTAATGCATCAGCCATGTGATTCTCATCACGAGGGATGTGATAAAACTCGACTCTGTTGAAGAAAGGTAGCAACCTTCTTGCGTAGTCTTTGTAAGGAATCAATCCTGATTGGTATGTGTTCCAATCTCCTTTTATCTGATTGATAACCAAGGCTGAGTCGCCGTATACGTCCAAGTTCTTGATCCTCAAATCAATCGCTTCTTCGAGACCCATAATACAAGCTTCGTATTCGGCCTCGTTGTTTGTACATTTGAATGTATGTCTGGCGGTGAAAGGAATGTGGGTACCCTGAGGGGTAACAATGATTGCCCCAATTCCATTTCCATAATGATTAACTGCTCCGTCAAAGATAAGTGCCCATTGGGAACCTGGTTCTGGCCCTTCACTGGGTAGTGGTTCGTCGCAGTCCTTCATTTTTAGATACATGACATCTTCGTATGGAAAGTCAAACCCGATTGATTCTTGATTGTCAATCGGTTGATGAGCCAAATGATCGGCTAAAATACTTCCTTTAACGACTTTTTGTGTGTGGTACTCTATGTCATATTCTGATAACAACATCTGCCAACGGGCAATCCTTCCCGTAAGAGCAGGTTTTTCGAAAATGTACTTGATTTGATCCATTTCGGAGACCAACCAAGCAGTATGACGAATCATGTACTGGCGAAGACGTTTGACTGCCCAAGCCAAAGCACAACAAGTTTTCTCGAGCATCGTGTACCGAGTTTCGCAATCGGTGAATTTCTTGCCCAAATAGTAAATGGCAGACTCTTTCCGTTTGGTTTCATCCTGTTGGCCAAGTACACACCCCATTGAGTCTTCCAAGACTGTGAGGTAGATGATCAGTGGTCTTCCTTCCACTGGAGGAGATAGAATCGGAGGATTCAACAGATATTCCTTAATACTGTTGAAGGCGGTTTGGTAGTCCTCTGTCCAAACGCAGTCCTGATTCTTTTTGAGTAATTTGAAAATAGGCGCACAAGTCGCTGTCATAAGGAATATGAATCTGGAGATGTAGTTCAAACGTCCCAGGAATCCTCTGACTTGTTTTTCAGTTTTCGGAGAAGGCATTTCTCGAATGGCCTTGACCTTGTCAGGATCAACCTCAATTCCTTTCTGGCTGACGATGAACCCTAGTAGTTTCCCTGAACGGACACCGAAGGTGCACTTGTTAGGATTCAAGCGGAGCTTGAATTCTCTTAGACGTTCGAACAATTTTAACAGATGTTCAACGTGCTCACTCTCTGTTTTTGATTTTGCAATCATATCAGCGACATATACCTCGATTTCTTTATGTATCATGTCATGAAACAGAGTAGTCATGGCCCTTTGATAGGTTACCCCGACGTTCTTCAAACCGAACGACATTACCTTGTAACAAAAGGTGCCCCATAGGGTGATGACCGAAGTTTTCTCCATGTCATTCAGCGCCATTTTGATTTGATTATAGCCCGAGAATCCATCCATGAAGGAGAAAACTTTAAACTTTGCTGTACTGTCCACCAGCATGTCAATGTGTGGTAAAGGAAAGTTGTCCTTTAGACTAGGCTTGTTCAGGTCTCTGTAATCTACACACATTCTGACTTTTCCGTCCTTTTTGGGAACGGGTACAATGTTGGCTAACCATTGAGGATATTCTGATATGGCGAGGAAACCTGCGTCAATCTGTTTCTGTACTTCCTCTTTGATTTTGATGGCCATGTCCGGGTGAGTCTGTCTCAACCTCTGTTTTACTGGCGGACATTCTGACCTTAATGGTAGATGATGTTCCACGATGCTGGTATCCAACCCTGGCATATTCTGATAGGACCAAGCGAATACATCGGGAAACTCTCTGAGAAGCTTTGTCAAACTCTCTTTGGCAATTGGACTAAACAGTGCCCCAATCCTGATTTCTTTTCTTTCTTTTTCTGAACCCAAGTTTACCGTTTCCAATGGCTCTTTGTGAGGTTCAATGGACCTTTCCTCTTGTCTGAGTAGTCAGGAGATGTCTTCTGGAATTTTGTTGTCAACTTCTTCTTCAGCCCCAAATACCGAGAACTCAGAGTCGGAAGAAGGCATCGGATCGTATGTTTCAACGGGGTTTAAAATAAGCAATCTGCATGACGTGATGATTTGTGTTTAGAAGAGATAGAGAAAATGCAAGAGTGTGTGCAGTGTTTTATCTTATTGCTTGTTTTTATTATTGATTTGTTTTTTAGGATTACCATTTTCTGAAAAAAAAATGAAAAGAGAAAACAGCAATTAATGCAAAAATTACAGAATGACGTTTTTTATTTATGAACAAGTCGAATCTTGAAACTACAGCCCTATAAAACAAAACTCTTTCTCTTTGGGCGAAGCGAAGAGGGAAATTTATAGAAAGCGAGCCCTATCAAAACATCTGTTTCACCTGGGCAGGGTGAAAGGTTAAAGATGGCAATTACTTTGACTGGTGAACGACCTTCGGAACATCGACAGCAACCCATTGGCGGTGAACTCCTCGGTGAATCACAAAGTCTGGCACCTTCCTTGACTTGTCCTCTGAAATGACGCTGATTTCTGGCGGAGCATGATCATTGGAATCTGTCTCCCAGGCAGAGTTGTCGTAGGAGAATTCCACTGTTGCATTTTGCATAGCATTGGTGCTCTCAGCTGTATCTCCCCATCCAGTTGGCTGGATGTCTTCGAACCTGATACGAGAGCTTTCGGGAGCGGTGTAGTTGACCATGTAGTCGTATTTTCCACTCGATTGTCCCAAGGTGTCCCACACCTCTTTGGAACTGGAGGGGTCATCCCTCTCGATGACGTTGACCTCGGGAAAGGCATAATTAATGAATTCTAGTCCTGCAAACGTTGCAAATTCATTTTCATGTTGAGTAGCTTCAGAATGACCCAAGTGTTGATCCCATGACATGGTGGGGACACAGGTATTCTGTTCAATGATGCTCAGCTGAGTTTCATTACTCGACTGACTTTCTTGCTCCAAGTCTCCTGGGTGAGGTTGCCATATTGGCAGATCATCCATTGGGCCATAGTAGTTGTAGTCACATTGGTCTTTCATCAGAGTGTCTTCCTCTAATGAATTTGGTGGAGCACGACATCCTTCCGGGTCACAACCTCCATATATCATTTCGACGTCTGACCTTGGTATAAATCTCGGACTTTGTGCGGGATAGCAAAATGGCGTAGGCACCACTTCCTGAGACATATAACCGTCCTCGTTGAGGTAGGACTTCCATTCCATATCTGGGTCAGAGGGATCCTCCTCATTGATAGTGTGTACTTCCTGAGACATTGGGTGAAGGAAACCTCCACTGTGGAAGAAGTTCTAAATGGGATGAAGACTTTCATCGTTGGCAGCTGTCTGGGTACAAGTTGCAGAAAAACCAAGACCCTTCTTTGTTGTATTGCCAGTAGGAATGACAAGTTGTCCCCATCCTTTTGTATTGGTACTCTCGACTGCTTTGATAACATCGTTGTATGAAGAAATGGAAGTTCCTTCTTTGAACTTATTGTCCTTGCTTACCGACAGTGCTTGGAACTGAGTTCCAATAACCTCCACGGGTTCTACACAAGTAGATGATGACAAGTTGCTTACAAGCAAGGCTTGTTCCCCACAAACTGTGACAAGTTGATCGTTCTTGATGAACTTTAGCTTTTGGTGAAGGGTGGAAGTAACCGCCCCAGCCTGATGTATCCAGGATCTTCCTAATAAACAATTGTATGTTGCCCGGATGTCCTTGACCTAGAAAGTGACTTGGAAAGTGTGAGGACCGATAGTTATGGGAAGATCAACTATGCCGATAACCGCTTTTCTGGATCCGTCGAATGCTTTGACGACAACCTCGCTGATTCTCATCGGAGGGCCTTTGATTGATAATTGCATCAAAGTGGACTCCGGCATAACATTCAGGGCTGACCCTGTGTCTACTAGTACGCTGGCTAAAGCATCGTCCTGGCAGTTGACTGTGATATTGAGTGCCATGTTATGACGGCGACCCTCTTCAGGTAATTCCTCATCACTAAATCCCAAATTGTTGCAGGAAGTGATGTTAGAGATAATGCTATCGAACTGTCTGATTGTTACATCCTGTTCCACAAAGGCTTCCTCCAAGACTTTCTGTAGAGCCTCCCTATGCGCTTCTGAACTGAGTAACAATGATATTAACAAGATCTTTGAAGGAGTCTGTAACAGTTGATCAACAATGTTGTATTCACTCATTTGGATGAGCTTCAGCATCTCATCATTGTTTTTCCAAAGGTCGGGATTACTGGAATGACCGACTGGTAGATCAGAAGCTTCTGTCTGAAGTTCCTTTTCTTTGTTAAGTTCCCTAACCCCTCGGTTGAAGATTCTACCACTCTGTGTTACACGACTGATGTCTGCAATGTTCACGACGGAGGGTAATGGAATTTCCTTTCCATTTTCAATGGTTGTTGCACTGTACTTGTAAGGGATTGCCTTAGTTGGTTCATACGGTAATGGTCCCGGCAGATAGATGACTACGGGATCCCTCTGATTTTTCCGACCATCGTAAGTAATCTTGATCCGTTCCCGGTTGGGAACTTTAGATTCGTCAAGTAGAGGAATGATGGCAAAAACATCCCTGGTCCTATGATGACCAGAGATTGTGACAACGTCCTCGACTTGATCGGCAAGGTAGTTCGGCGTCCAGTTGATGGGTCCGGAACCTGGATATGGGCGAATCTCTCCACGGTCCACCTGCCCCTAGAGAGCTACTCACACAAGGTAGCACCCTTGGTTACTTTCCGAACAGACTCCCCAACGGTCATAATTGTGCGGTGGCACCTGGCCACGCCCCCTTTGAATACAATGTAACCTTACTAGGTTAGCTTCCACGAATCGGACATCCTGACTCTGACGCCGAGTAGGATTCCTGTTACTGATACTAATTTGCTGAGTATCTTCATCCATATAGATTGGCATCCACCAGTGATTTAACAAGTGCTGAAGTGCCTCCTGGACAAGGGTACAACCTCGATCTTTTTCGTAACCCGCTTTAAAGCTTTGATAGTCATGTGATATCAGGAATCTGAGTCGGACCTGTTCAGCATGTAACTCTACTAAGTTGGTATTCATCATGCGAATATCAAAGATCTGAACCATGTTGATCTGATAAGGGTTCCTATCATGGTAGTCTTGGATCCATCCAAGATCCATCTGATGCTGGAGGGCCTCCTGTATGAAAGAGCATCCCTCAGACAAGAACTGTAATCATGTCGTGGCAGATTATGATACTGGCTTTACCTTGAGTGCATCGGCACCAGATTGGCATTCATCGCACGGATGTCGTGGTTTTGAATGACGTTAGAATTCCTATAGACCATGTTAACTCCACGAACTCGGTGCTCTTGGATCCACCCGAGATCCATTTGTTCCTGTAGAGCTGCTTGCACCACAGAACATCCCTGGTTGTCTTTAGAGCAGATATCACACTGGTGATAGTTATGAGGTGGCACATGGCCATATCCACTCTGTCTACAATGCATCTTGACCAGATTGGTCTTTAACAAGAGTACATCGTGAATTTGATAGACATTGTTAGTCTCTCCTTCTATTAGGTTGACGGCAGTTTTCTCATGTTGAGGCAGCGGGTTTGTGAGAACATTAGGATTTGTATCCTTGAAGAATAAGACCCCTCTCCTAACAAGCTTTTGCACGTCGGACTTGAAATTGAGACAAGTCTCAATGTTATGCCCTAGTCCTCCTTGGTGGTAAGGGCATGTTTGATCTACCTTAAACCAGAAAGGCGGATTTTCCGGTACTGTAAGAGGGGACTTAGTCTGAATGTGCCCCTTGGCTAGCAGTAAATGAAATAGCTCTGCATACGAACGGGTATAGGATCAAACCCTGGTGGCCGTTTTGTACGGTTGTTATTGTATTGGGGACGAGCCTGCTGAAGAGACTGTTGTGTCCTTTGCTGATCAGGTTGGCTTTGCGTAACCTGAGGTTTATACGTAGGCGCGGTGCTGATAGTAGGAGTTACAACTGCTACTGGTTGATATCGATGCCTTTGCTTTTTGAGAGAGATATTCCCAATATCTTGCTCTTTTTTCTTAGGGAGAGCACTACCGTATCGTTTTGTACTACTTGTCGATCCAGTGTCTTTTACCAAACGTCCTTCTCGGACGGCTTCCTCAAGACGTACGCCCATGCCGACCATTTCGGTGAAGTCATTGGGCGCACTGGCAACCATTCGGTCATAGTAAAATGAGCTTAAGGTCTTTAAGAAGATCTTTGTCATCTCTTTTTCCTCAAGAGGCGGACAAATTTGAGCGGCAATTTCACGCCACCTTTGAGCATACTCCTTAAAGGTTTCCTTGTCCTTTTGCGACATTGATCTGAGTTGATCACTGTCGGGTGCCATGTCCAAATTGTATTTGTATTGTTGGACGAAGGCAGTACCAAGATCTCTGAATGTACTGATCATAGTACGGTTTAAACCCATGTACCATTTGAGTGCGGCACCGGTTAAACTATCCTGAAAGTAGTGAATCAATAGGTCCTAATTCTCCATCTGAGCTGACATTCGCCGAGCATACATCACCAGATGGCTTTGAGGGCAAGAGTTACCCTTGTACTTTTCAAAGTCGGGCACTTGAAATTTGTTCGGAACTTTCACATTGGGGACCAAGCAGAGGTCTGCGGCGTCCTTTCCAAATAGATCCTGACCGCGGATGGCTTGCAGTTCTTTCTGCATTTCCAAGAACTGTTCCTGGAATTCATCCATTCTATCGAGCATAGTTTCCTTCTTACCAGAAGGTATCGGCGGAATCTGTCCTTCTGGGACAGTGTGCACCACAGGGAGTGGGACCGTGACTACGGCAGTGAATCTTGGCGTTTCCCGAAGTTTGTAACCTTCAGGAGTCTTCAGTATGCCCCTGGCATCTTCGTTTTCCCGAAGTTTTTAACCTTCAGGCCCAGCGGCTTCTATTATGATTCCCTGATCTTCAACGATCGGCAGAACATATCCTTCCGGGATATAGTTAATAGGCATGCCCCAAGGACGATCTTTCAGCATTTGATACCTAGGATTAGACTTTTCCACTATGGGCGTTGAGGTGAACTCTGAGATCACAGTTCGTTGTAGCTGAGCTTCTGCCATGGCTTGCATGTCGTTACGAAGCTTTCTCATATCCTCTCTCAGAGCGTCGATCTCTTCCTTCAACTCCCTGTTTTCTTCCTCAAGATCATCCATCTTTTTCTGACGATTGGCCCGAGTATTGTATGAATGAGACAGTTTGACTCTAGAACCGAGACAAAAACGTGAGATTCGTAGAGACGAAGAATACGTTACGTGAGAATGATAAATGCAATAATTATATTAATTGTTCTTTCGGTTTAATCAAAATAAACTTCGACAATTAGATTGCAAATATCAAACAGTGGGGAAACCCCTTTTATTGAATTTCAAAGGATTGCGGAAATGAAAATACAGTAGATTACAAGGTGCGGAAACAGAAACCTAAGCTAATGGGTCCCGAGTCCTCTCTGAGGAGAAATCGGGTGCTGACTCTGGTACTTTCCTTTTCTTTGACCGGGGCTCTTGGGCCGTTGTCAGGTTTTCATTCCTTTGCCAGGTGAAAGGAGCGAGCAAATTCCTTTGGTCATCTTGATTCTCTACAGCATGTTGCTCCAAAATTTCAATCAGAGCGTCCTTATCTTTCAGTAGTTGCTGTATTTTGATGCACTCTACGTTGAGGGTGCGGTACTTGTTCTTCCAAGACCTTCTCTCCTTTTGAACTTTGTTGAGAGTAACCTGAAGCTTTTCTGTTTCAGTCATGAAGTACATGACAGATTCCTTTGGCGAAAGAATTCCGTGGCGCGGATAAGGAATTATTAGTTAGAGAGCTCTAGTTTGTACCCAGTGGAGATAAGGCTCCACCGAGACACAGTCTGGTTTTCGCAGAGACTCTCGTCCTTTCTTATGAACATGCTTCCAGGCTTGCACTATTTCCATGTTTAGTGCTCTTTCGTTTTCTCCTTCTTTGAAGAAAAGACCTTCCAGATGAATACCCTGTGGGACGTGTCTCATCGGGTATCCAAATTGACGATGAACCAATACCGGATGGTAGTTGATTCCTCCTTTAGTTCCTATGAGGGGTACGTTGGGGAAGTTTCCACATCGATCAATGATTCTGATTCCATCATAGATCCTATTACACCAATCTATATCAGAGTTGGTAAGAGACATGATCTTCTGCGACCAACGTAAGGCACTCTTGTGATCCCAAAAAGCAGCAGACTTAGGCAAATGGGAAGTAAACCATTTATAAAGCAAAGGTACACAACATGTGATCTCCCCTCCGCTGTACAAATTTCCTAAGTGTACAGAATGATACGCATCTGCGAGCAAAGTCGGCACAGGATTTCTAATGAGAAAAACCTTAATGGAGTTGATATCTACAAAGTTATTGATGTTGGGAAACAAAAATAACTCGTAGGTAAGTAAAACAAAGATGCTTTCAAAAGCAGTCACGTTCCCGATACTGGCGAAGTACAAGGCCTTCTTTGTCAAGAACTGGGCTGGCAAACCTTGTATGCCACCCTTAGCGGTCATGTGAGTCTTGACCTCAGACTCATCCAAATGAATTGCTCTTGCAATGGTCTGATTCTTTGGAATTTCTTCCAGTCCAGAAAATGGAGCTTGATCTGTAATGTGTAGATCAATCAGATGGGAAAGTTCCTCCAGCGTTGGTGCTAGCTGGTAATCCGGGAATGTGAAACAGTGATAAACTGGATCGTAAAACTGGACGAGTGCATCCATGATTCCCTCAATCACATGGACTCTTAACAGTGGTAGCAGACCTCCGTGCTTGGCTCTGAAAGCCTCAGGGTTAGTGATCATTCTTGCTAACTTTCTCAAATCTTCTAGTTTTGGAACCTTGAAGGTGTACCTATGAGTTCTCCTTCTGCCGAAATCCATGAGCGCAATCTTTTTCTCTGACATTTGCAATCATTGTCTTAGTTTAATTTGAAAAAGAGAGACTAGAAGAGAAGATTTTTCCTTGTTTTAATGTTTTTTTAGATGAATGCATGAATGCAGCACACAAAAACATAGAAAATACATGGGGTCAAAGGGTCGTTGTCATGAAGTCAAAGCTCTACCCATCCCCAAAGGTTTTCTATGGATGATTTTTTGTACCTGTCACTCAAAATCATTGATTCCTGAGAACACCAGCGGGCCGGGAACCGTGCTAAGTGGTGTCCTTTCAAAGAAATCTCAGAAGAGGGTAGTTTATCGCGTAACAGCCATTCCCGATAGCCACCGCACTACAAAAAAAGGTGATTTTTCCTAGGTGTATACTCAATCTTTCCACATGCGGCATCACACGCATTCCCATTAGCAGAAAAATAAACAAGTCTAACAATTTGGAAAAGCAATATATATATTTGTCCTAAAGTCCTAGACTTTAAAGAGCTATGAATCCTATGTTCTTGACAAAAATGGCTCCCCAGCGGAGTCACCATTTTGTGGTTCCTTCCTTATTTAAAGGTTTTTGACCTAGGATCCTAGTGAAGTCAACAAATCTTAACCCAATGGAATTATAAGAAAGAAAGACCGGCCCCACGATGGGCGCCATTTTTCTGTAGCGAGCGATTTTGGACGCGGTTCTTAAGCGTTGTCGCTCTTTGGAGGTGACTACAGGTCGATTCATTTTTTATCCTATTGTGAGCTGATGAAGGAAGGGAAATAGATGTCTCCAATAAACCCTGATTGCAAACTGAGTTTAAACAGTAGTCTGTTAGGTTACGGATGCTATCAATGTGGGGGGTCTCTCTCTGGTTATTTTGAAAGAATGTTGACTTTTGGTGGGATTTTAGGTCTGGGATTCTTGAGGATATGGGATTTGAATTTTTGGTTTATTGTGCTCGCTAAGATTTTTCTTTCAATCTTATGCCTACGTATTCCCGTTTACCGAAATAGGGAAATCAGAGCGTTCGTAGTTCCTCCTATTCTATGGGAGGAAATGGGTGTTTTTTGTGTCTTGTTCAAAGCCCAAGCGTGAAGCGAAAGGTGATTTGTATCTTGTTCAAAGCCCAAGATATGAAGCTGAAGGGTCTATTTGTATCTTGTTCGAAGCCCAAGATGTGAAGCTGAAGGTGTTGACCTTAGAGAGAATTTGTCATCTCTAAAGGGGGTATGTTTGTCACAACTGTTTATAAAGGAGAATTACTTTAACCGGGATTTGTGAATCCGGCAATGCCATAATTTCCTTTATAGGGGATTTCCAACCTAAAGGAGAAGACTTTAACTCTATTTAGAGCAATGCTATCTTTCCTTAGGAATTTCTCATGCTAAAAGAGGGACAGTGGCATGGATATAGATGATCCAGAGGCTTACCGCTTACAGCGATTAGATGAAGGGGAAGGAGTTGTTGATGTTTGTGTACTGTGAACGAGGAACAACTTTGATGCTAAAAGGTTGATTGGATCAACCAGTGGTTTTCTTATACAAAGCCTAAGAGGAGGCTAATATGTGTCTCGTACAAAGCCCGAGAGAGAGGCTAAAAGGTTTTGACTCGATGATGGAGTCTTTTGGTATCTCTTACGAAGCCCGAGATGGAGACTAATTGACTCAACAAGAGAGTTTTTTGTATCTTGTACGAAGCCCGAGATAGAGGCTGAAGATGGTGATTGACTCAATGAGGGAGTCTTTGTATCTCGTACAAAGCCCGAGATAGAGGCTGAAAAAGGGGATTGCTGTTTCAGTTAAGTGACAGGTCCAGTGTGTTGGATAAAAGAGAAAATCAGTTCTTATATGAGGAAGAAAAGATTAGCTCTGTTGGGGAAGATCATTGTACAAAGCCCAAGAGAAGGCTATCTTACTGTTGAGGATTATTGAGATCCTCACGCAGGTCCAAGTGTGAGGAACTCTCATGAGAGAGACCGGGTTTCTTCCTATGCTTGTAGGGTGCTTGAGAATGTCTTTGAGACTCAAGGTAATTAGACTGTCCAAGTCTAGAGTTTCATCTTTTGTACTATGCTTTAAGAAACAGTAGTAGACTCTTGGAAAGACTGTTCTATTAAGATGACTGATTTCTGTTCCTATACCTCTAGGAGGTCGTCGGGACAATTTGTACGAAGCCCAAGAGGAGGCTGGAAACTTTTAAGAAGCCAAAGGACAATTTGTAATAAGCCCAAGAGGAGGCTATCATTCCCGGAGGAAGAAATCATTTATACGAAGCCTAAGAGGAGGTTGTGAATACTTCTAAGAAGTCGACGGGTCCTTGTACAACGCCCAAGAGGAGGCGGGGATGCTTTTAGGAAGCCTGTGGGTCCCCAAACCCCGAAAAGTTCAAGACAGGCTATTCACAAAGAATAGATCAAGCCAGGAAAGTTCGAGAATTTGGAAGAAACTCGAGAGATGCCATTCATGGATAAAAGATCATCTCTGGGGAATAGAGTTTCTTTGACAACTTCTACGAGTGACAGTCTATGAAAGGGTTCACCGAGAATGCTGCCTTTCATGTCTCCATATTGTTTAACCCCAAGAGGAGGGAAGATTGTGTCTGGTAATCCTATGGGGATCTAGTTTTGACTATTTAAGAGTGACCAACGGACTTAATGCTAGGCATAGTTGCCGGGGAAACTCTAAATATCTATACTATTATTACACAGTTGATATGAGTTTATGAAAGAAGACTTACAGCGAAACAGCCCCACAATACAGTTATATGTATATGAAAGCGGTAAATGAAAGCATACAAACACTTACTCGGTTGTAGAGCTTCCATGTTGTTTGGTTTGTTGTTCAACAAAGAAAGATTGAAAAAAACAGTATATTCAAAATCAAAGGAGAAAGTGCTTTGAAAAAGAAAGATTTTGGGGCTTACAGCTCAAGGAGAGGCCCAAGGTTTTTGTTTTGAAAAGGCGACGATCGCGCCGTTTGTTTTTGACGGTATCGGGACTTATACAATATACTGAGGCCCAAAACATGATTTGGTTAAAAGGGGATTGGGTCTTACACTCTAATAGAGGCCCAAAAGGGTTTTAAGAAAAGAAATGGGTCTTACTACTCGAGGGTAGGCCCAAGGTTTTTTGTTTTGAAAAGGCGACGATCGCGCCGTTTATTTTTGATAGTATCGGGACTTATACAATATACTGAGGCCCAAAAATGATTTGGTCAAAAAAGGATTGGGTCTTACACTCTATTAGAAGCCCAAGTGTTTGAAAATGATTTATGAGGGTTGAATTAATCCAAAAACCCTAATTTGTTTTCAAAGTGTATTTTAATTGAATGAAAATTCAATTAAAATGATCAAAATTGTTTAACATATGGAAAACAAATTGTGATCTTGGATTAATGCTTCAAAAATTAAGTATTGACCTACAAAATAATTAGAAGTCATTAAAAGTTGCAAAATCAAGGTGGAAAAAATATTCAAAATGTCAAAAATAATTAAAATATTAATTCTTTGCAAAAATATCAATTATATGAAATAAATAATATGTTTGGGATTTTTTGGAAAAATCAAATATTTTAACATTTTTGTGAATTATTAAAAAAAGAATCAACTCAAAATCATTAAAACTCAGAGAGAAATTAATTTTTGAATCAATTAAATAAAATCACAAAATTCAAATATTCAAATATTCAAAAAATGGCGCCAAGAACACGCGCGTGTTCTGGGTTTGCCCAGATTTGCATTTTCTCTCCAATCTCACTGAATACTTGATTATACCATGTAATCCACATATCAATCTACTCGTCTCAACCTCACGATCATGTTTATGACAATTAATTTCATTTAAATTAAGCACAAAACAAGAAATCACAAAAAATTCTCAAGAACCCTAAATTCTGCATGAAGGCTGGGATTTTTGATACACGATTCAAACAAAACAATTAATTGAGGGGAAACATTCCATGCATGATTATGAACATGTGGCCAAATTATTGTGCAGCAAAAATTGCCTGGATCATAGAGTTAGAAGAGCTCATGCTTACCTCTTGCAGCTGGTCATCTTGTTTTATATTGGAGGTGTTACAGCTAGGTTCCAATGATTTAGATAGCTCCCCTAGGTGCCATGGAGTGTATCTGGATGCTTGGAATGGATTGAAATGGTTTGGAGCTGAAGATGGTACCTCAACTGCAAAACTGTCAAGAACTTGAGCAACTGGCTAGTGATTTTGTGAAATCAGTGTTCCAGATGTTATGTGAGTGTTTGGATCACTTTTAAATGATGCATGTGAGGTGTGTGAGTGATTGTTTTGATTGGAAAAGCTCTCAAACTCAAAACCCGATAGTGACTTGCCTTAGAAGGAAAAATTGGAGTGAAAGAAGAGATTTTGAGGAAAGCATCTGTTTGATGGCTTTGGTGTACTTAAACTGATCACAATTGAGCTCTATTTATAGTAGAGCAAGTTTGTTTTGCAAGGAATAGTGAATGGCAACTGCTGAGTAGGTTTGGCCAATGTTGGCAAATGAAAATCCAAGTCTCCTCTAGCCATTGACTAGAGGTTAGGGCACAGGCTACTGGTTCCCTTGGTCTTGGATAAGTCTTGACTGAATTCAGTTGCAAATGGCTCAGTCCATGCCACCTTGATGCTTCCATTGAATGCTCCAATCCAAAATTGGAGTATTGTCCCTATTTTGGCAGTTCTAGGTTCAACATGCTATTTCTTGTTCCAAAGACTTTGGAGGCTTGGCTCAGTGATTGTCCCCTTTAGGTTCAATCCTCAGATGTGTCCAAGTGGATAGGAGTGTTTGGATTTGCACAATTTTGGCAAATCGAGCAAAAGTGCAAAATCTGTCTTGCCTTGACAGATTTCAACAAAGCAACTTGCCAATGTTATATCTCATGGCTCAAATTGAATTTGGTAATGTTCTTGGTCATTTTGGAAAGCCCTTACATGATACAACAACTGTTTGAACATGTTTGGTTTTGATCTCTTTTGAATCCAAGTGAAAAATTCTCCTACATTTGGAAAAAAGTAAGGCAAAATCTGACTTAGTGAAATTTTCACTAAGTGTTGGAACAAAGTGACTTTTCTTGATTTTGATCACTCCATAACTCAAAATCCATTAGGAATTTGGACATAGGTCAGTATGAAGCTTTTGTAGAGGGCAATGTGATCTACAAATCAAGCTTTGAATGGGGAACAATGGCCTTGTGGTTTAGGAGTTATGGTCCTCCAAAGTTGGCACATTAGTGTCACTTTTTCCATAACTTAGAAAATTTTCTAAGTTTTTATGGTTACCCCTTTTACAAGTTATCCCACTTTCTTTAATTTTCCTTGATGAATGATGATTCAAATCATACATTAACATCATTTTAGGGTTAAAAATCCATTTTGGTGAAAAATCTCAAAAAGTCAAAGTTGACTTTTGTGCACAGTTAACTTTTGATCAGATGAATTCCAAACTGTGCAATTCTTCAGGAAATCATGTCCTTGACCTAAATCAAACTTGATGGACATGTTCCATGGGTGTCATAGGGTATATTGATTCATGTCCTAGGGCTTGGGAGCATGTCCTGGTCAAAAGTCAAAGTTACAGTTGACTTTTCCCTTAAAACCCTAACTGTGGTGCAGATGAAATTGAGACTTGTTGCTCAAGCTTCTTGGATCAATCCATTGTTGCAAATGTATCAATGTAGTATGTTGGACACCCTCAAATCATGTCTTGAGGCCTTGGCTTATGATTTTTTCCAAAAGTCAACTTAGGGGTGAATTAGGTCAAGAAACCCTAATTCCTGATTTTTGATGTATGCATCCCCTGAGGTCAAATTGACTTAATAATTTGGTTTATGATGTCCCTTGGGGTACCATAGGTTATGCCTTAAAGCATTGGCTCATGCCCATAGGAAAATTTCCATCTGGAGGCCCTGGTCGACCAAAACCCTAATTTTGTGACACTGGCGATCTTAAGGCTTGATCCACCTAGAAGGGAGCAGCTTTGTGCTTAATCCTTAAAGTGGGAGTCCTCTTGATCCCTTGTAGCTACTTGAGAGGTTAGACAAGTTGAAGATCATGTCATTCCTTGATTGATCCTTTGTTAAAAGCTTTGAGAGGGCTTGAAACCCTAAATTTGATTGTAGTGGATGCTCACCCATCTTTGGGGAGACTAATGAGGCAAGATGGCTCCCCCATATTGTGATGATGATTTTCACAATGATGGGAAATCTTAGTGGTCAAAATTTAGGGTATGACACCCATATTTGGATCGCTTGGCTGGATGCCCATCCACTGGGTTCTCCGACATTGTGATAGCAGGAGAGAGGATTGAGAATCTTTTGAAATCAGGAAAAAATAAGATGGAAGTGGGGCGGACCCTTCTAATACAAAGAGGCCTTTTGGGAATGGCTCGAGGAAGCGTGAAGGTGAGACGAGTACTGCGTATGAACAAGGGGCCAAGGGAAAAAGGCTTCAGGGCCCATACAATCAAGCAGCAGCTGTAACTATTCTGGTTCCAGCCGCCGAGTCTCAGCCACAATCTCAGAGACAATACCAACCAAGACAGAGAATGAGTGATTTCCACTTTGACACTTTACCAATGACATATGCCCAGATGTTGCAGAATTTGCTCTACTTAAAGCTGGTACAATTGAGAACTCTGGCACCACCAACCGGCAAATTGCCTTGTGGCTATGATGCAAATGTGAAGTGTGAATTCCATTCAGGTGCGCCTGGCTACCATATAGAGAACTGCAAAGCTTTTAAGCACGTAGTTCAGGACCTAGTTGATTCGAAAGCTATCAACTTCGCTCCTAACCCCAATGTGATTCAAAACCCCATGCCCCCGCATGGCGGAGCAAAGGTTAATGCAATAGAAGAGGATGGAGGCTTGAATTTGGTGTCAGATGTCAACAAAGTTAGAACATATTTGGGGATCATGAAAGAGCGTTTGCTGAAAGGGGGTGTGTTCCCTGGTTGTCTTGAAAATTGTTCAGAATGTTTGACTGTGATGAATGGTTGTGACGAATTAAGGAAGGGGCTTCAGAAGTTGATAGACGAGGGTTGTTTACAGTTTGATCAAATGAGAAAGAAGGATGATACAGTCTCAACAATTACCATTTACTTTACTCCAGTAGAGATTCCCGTGCATGCACCAGTATAGATCCCCGTGCCTGAGCAGTTAGCTCCTGTGACTATAACTGTTCCTGGCCCTATTCCTCACGTGACTACAAAAGCGATCCCGTGGCATTACGGAGCTGATGTTTATTACCAAGGGCAGAAGCAAGAAGTAGAGACTCCCAAGGAAACTGGGTCGAGTGTGGGGAATGTAGGAGGAATGGGTGGTTTTACCCGAAGTGGAAGGCTCTTTGCTCCGCAAATACTCCGAAATGATGATGCTGAAGCTTTGGAGAAAGCCAAGGGAAAGCAAGTAGTAAATGAAGAGCCTGTGCAAAGGGCGGAGCCCAGTAATCCCTTTGAAAAAGATGTTGAAGAGTTTATGAGGATTATCCAAAGGAGTGACTATAAAATAGTGGATCACCTGCACTAAACACCCTCCAAAATTTCCATCTTGTCATTGTTACTATGTTCCGAGGCGCATGGCAATGCCCTACTGAAGATCTTAAATATGGTGTATGTTCCGCAGGAAATATCAGTTAACCAGCTTGAGGGCGTTATCGCTAATGTCAATGCCAGCAATGGGTTGGGGTTTAACGACTTTGATCTAACGCCAGAAGGAAGAAATCATAACAAAGCTCTCCACATCTCCATGGAGTACAAAGGGACAGTCTTGTCCCATGTGTTGGTAGATACTGGCTCGTCCTTGAAAGTACTGCCGAAGAAGGCTTTGGGAAAATTGGATGTTGAGGGGTGTAGCACCCCAAAATTTGCTCTCCTACCTTTAGTACCAACTGGCTTATATTCATAATCATTTTGCATTATCATGTGTGCATATCATTGGTTATTAGCATGGGGTCAAGGTTCCTGAGGCAAGTTCAAGAGGAGAAGATGTTCTTCAAAGGGTCAAGCAAGAGTCCTTGTATTGTGGATCACTCTTCCCTAACCAGTGCATAAATTAGGGTTTTGAGATTCTTGGGTTTATTGCTCCAATGGGCAAGCTTCTTGGGTTTTTATCATCACCAAATGGCATATCTTATCTTTGTTGGAGAGGATACACATCATAATCAGAGGAATTTGGATTTGGAGACTGTGTAATTTCCTCCTAGACTGAGGGTACCAAGATTAGGGTTTGCTATAAAGTCATTTTATGTCTGATTTTCTGGGTAATACTTCATTCCATGGTATTCCTTGGGTCCCTAAGTATCTAGGAATGGAAGATTGTCCATCAGTTTGATTCAGGAGAAGTTCAATTTGCCAATGGATTGGGAATCAGGAGAATTGGGGAAAAGTCAACAGTGAGAGGGGAAGTCAACTGTGAAAGCTTGAGGTTCTCTTCAAGGTTTTCAAGGTCTCACATCCTCATATCATCTTCAAGAGTCAAGTTTCACACCATTTATCAAGAATCAAGGGTTGGTACAAAAGTTACTAAATATGGAGATGACCTATAATTTGAAAGTTTCCTTTTTGGGCAAGTTCTTACACTACGTTCAACTGACTTTTCATCACCAAGAAAGCTTCAAATGAATTTTCCTCAAACATAAAAGTTGAAGATCTTTTTCTCCCCTTTCCAACAAGTACTAGTGGGCCTCCATATCATTTGTGAAACTCAAGTTATGATCAAAAGAAGGCAAAGTGGTTTTTTAGGGTTTTCTCATGGTTCCATTTGCATTTTGGGACATAGTGACCTATATTTGATTCCATTGTTTCATGTCATATTCTAACATCAAAGAACACTCCTTAAGGATCATTTTGGCCCTTTGAACCAAGAAATTCCATGAATTATTGATTACTTATTTCACATGGTGCAAAATTGCCAAACTATTGAAAACTCATGAACCAAGGCATCTCAAGGCCCAAATCAAATTCAGGTGTGATTAGCAATTGTTAAATAAGTGATCCATCATGAAATATTTGGGTGTACATGCATGGAAGAGGGTGTATCTCACATTATTTAAATTTCCAAAATTACCCAAAACTCATTAAGTGAGGGATTAGCAAGGCCCAAGTGATCATCAGTGGATTAACCTAATCTATTTAAGCTAACTCATGCTAGGGTTAGAAGAGAGGACACGTGATTTGGAGGAGGAAAAGAGCTTGAACCCTAAAACTTGGATCATTCGTATCTCTCAAGCAAGAAGAGCTTTTCCAAAAATTCTTTCACAACTTTCATCCTTGGCATCTACAGAATACAAATCACCCATCGTTGGAGGCTAAGAGCAAGGGAATAAGTTGCTTGATCTCAGGTTAGTGATGTTTTTCTTGATCTTAAAACTCTCTCTTTAAATATGCATTGTGATTTGTGGTGTGTACTGATCATTCTGGTATGTTTTTTTTTTAATGTGGACGTGTAATTTGGTTGCTGCGTGAGTTCTAAGTTTTGAACCCTAACCTTTTTTCATTCGAATCTCCTTATGCATTGATTATTTGTGATTTTTGATTGGATATTTGAGATCCTGATGATTTTCTGGTCAAGATGATGTACTGGCATGAAATTTCTGGGCAAGTTTTGGTTGCACGTCGCCGGAGAAGACGACCGGAGCTAGGGCTCCGGCGTCTGGTTCTCCCTCCGGTCAGATTAGGGTTTTATGTGGAAGAGATAATCCCAGCCATTCATTTTGTTGATCCAACGGCCATCAGCTTGCCACGTTTTATTTTTTTTGAGTTTTATTTTAATGGTTGTGTGTTTATTACCCCATATTAATTATCGTGTGCCCTTTGATCCCAGCCTCACATCTTGTTTACCTTGTGAATTGCTTGACTAATCTGATGCATTGATTGAATCATGCGATGGAGATCTTGCCAGCAAATTAAAAGTCCCATGTGCTTATCACGTGCCCTTATTATATGACTGGGTAATTGTATGTGTGCGTGTTTATATTGGTTGTGGTGTGCGTATTAATCTGAGCCATAGATCTTGAATACTTGTTGATGGCATTGACTGGTTGGTGAGCGTCTGATCAATCCAATGGTTAGTATTAGGTCAACTGGTTGACTGGTTCCTTGGTATTTCCTTTCTTTATTTTTTATTTCGCTGATGGACTCTTAGTGCTTAGGCCTACTTTTCACACCCCCTCATTTCCAGCCCATATCCATGCTCAACGTGTTTTATTGTTGTTCATACCCCCCACTCATTTTCTTTCTATTTTATTTTTACTTAATTATTGCATTTTCATTTTCATTTTTTAAAAATAGTTTATTGAATTAAAAAAATTTCCAAAAAAATTAATGAATCACACTTAGCATTTAATAAAATTTTCTTAAATTTTATTTTATTATTTTATTTTATTTTTAGCATCTGGAATAAATATTTGTTTATTTTCTTTTTGAAATGTTCATAACATGCATACCATGACTTGTTTATTTTATTTCTCATCATCCATAAAGCATTTTGAACTCATTCCATTTGCATTCATTCGTCAACACATTGAATTGCATTAAAATATTTTTCTCTCATTTTTAAAGTCATTTCATATTGCATTTTAGTCCTCCTTTTTTGCATATTGAGTCATGTTTCGTGTTTGAACTTTGCATGATTGTTTGAGTAACTTATATTTTGAATTTTGGCATGAGTTTTGAATATGTTGTTTGCTTCTGGTTGAGATATGTTGATAATTAATTTGGTGATTTTAGAAGATGTTTTGCTAATTTTTTTATTGCTTTTATTTGAGATCTTCTTGTATGCACATCCTTGATCATGCCTGAGTATCTGTTTGAGAAGGCACTTGTGCCATTGTTTTGGGATTGTGTCTTTGACTTATTAATTCATGTTTGAAGTGTTATAGGTCACTTAATCACTATTATATGTCATTGTTTCAGTTTCATTTGCCTTAATGTTACTTGTGTCTGTTTTGTACTAACTTTTTATGCAGAGGCTGAGGTAAGTTATTTGAGGGTGTGGATAGTTATCCATGTCCACTCTCACTCTTTTCGTCTCTCATCTTTTCTTTTCTTTAGGCTTAGGTTGTCGTCAAACCTCACTAACCGTAGGTCACCCATGCATGATAACATTAGGACTCTTAGTTTCCCTTTAGAGTTTCCTTTGTGTCTTCTCTCATCTCATCTCAAAACTTCTTGAAAACACTTAATAAGGATAAAGTGTATTGCGCACGAGCCTTAAGTGTGGGGAATGAGAGATGAGGGGCTTCCTCTCATCTTTCTAGAGTGCTTAGCGAGCGTCCTGTCTTGGGACGATTCGTTAAGTATTCGTCCCTGTGCCTTAGACTTTGGTGCAATGCAAGTTATGAACTAACTCAAGTCACTTTTGGCTTAAAAAAAAATGCAAACAAACTTCAAACCTTTTTGTCCTTCGGGATTGTCAAACTAAAGGCCATTTTCAAAAAGGGCACGTTCCTTTCCGTCTGAGTCGCAAACAGGCATCGACCCTAACTGCCGGACGCGAACTTAACGTCGCTCATAGAAAACACAAAAGGAACTTGGTCCGAACTACGTTGACTCTGAATTTCCCATTGCACAAAGGGAGTACGTAGGCCTAGGACGTCAACGTCCTACCGAGTTTGTCTTTGTTTTCCCCTTCCTCGTGTCAGTACAGCCATAGATTTTAGGATAATTCACCCTTAGATTTGACAACAAGCGTGGATCCCATCGAGTACGATGGACGCGTGGGGTGCTAGCACCTTTCCCTCGCATAACCGACTCCCGAACCCAGGCTATGGTTGCGATGACCATTCCTTTCCCTCTTCCTCAGGTTTATGCGGTGTTCCCTTTCCCTCTCTTGGGATAAATTTACACGGCTAGCGACTCTGTTTTCTGCGCCACTCTCGCGTTTGTACCTGGATGAAAATCCTGGGAGCGACGTTCTCATTCAAGAGCTAATTCAGAGACCGAAGCATCCCGACACCAAAAAGTTATTCAAAGAAATTCAAGGCTGGAGCAAGAAGCATAATGGATGGGGGGATTGACACTTGTAGACTTTGATGACATACCGTAGTTTTCTATTTTCTTTCATTATTCGCACCACCGCCAGACTTGTTGGTTGGGATCTATGATTATTGTGTTCAGACTTGTTATCTTGGATTTGTGATTGTTGAAATTTGGTTTTCCTCTGGTTTTCTTAATATATGAGCAGAAGTTCCGTTCTATCTTGTTGTTAAACTGGAATCAAGGGGGTGGATCGCCCTGCGAATATTCAAACATGTGCATTTGCATTTGCATATTCATAATCATTTTGCATAATCATTGTGTATAACAGGTGTTTATCTCCGGTTTTCTTATCTTGTTCCAATCTCAGGATTGCAGATCAGCACATTCATCGGTATTCTACCAGACAAAATCAGAAGAGACTCATGGATCAGCTACAAAATGAGATGACTGAGATGCAGACTCGCATGAACCAATTCATGGATTTGATGCAAGGGGTTGTACAAGGCCAAGAGCAGTTAAGAACTCTCGTTCAGCCACTGATTGCGAGAATTGATGAAGAGGGTGTCCTTCATGGAGGACTTCATACTGGTGTTACTGGTAATAATGTTCAGAATGGCCCTCCGGGCGGAGGTATTCCTGTTGCTAGTGTTGTGATTCCTCCGGGAAGAGGAGATGTTGTGGTTCCCACTGTAGTGGGAGGAGGTAACGGTGCTGGCGCAATTCATGGCCATCAGTATGATGATCTTCAGGAAGATGCATTTTCTGTGCCAGGTGGGGATGCTGGTCCCCAGATTGACAATGATCAGAGGTTCCGGTTGATTGAGGAATAGCTAAGGGGTGTTGTGAATCAGGATGCTTTGGGTATGGATCTAGAGGATTTGGGGTTGGTTCCAGGCGTTGTTATTCCGCACAAGTTTCAGACTCCCACTTTCTAGAAGTATAATGGTATGTCTTGCCCAAGGACCCACGTGAGGGCATACGCAAGTAAAATGGCTGCGCATGCGAAGAATGAGAAGCTGATGATGCATTGCTTCCACGATAGCCTATCTGGGGCATCCCTGGAGTGGTACATGCAACTAGAGAGGAAGGATGTGCGTAGTTGGAGAGATCTGGCAGGGGCATTTATTAGACACTATCAATATAACACTAACATGGCTCCGAACAGAACACAACTACAGAATTTGTCACAGAAGAACAATGAGAGTTTCAAGGAGTACGCCCAGAGGTGGCGTGAACTGGCAGCAAGGGTTCAGCCTCCCATGTTGGAACGTGAAATGATAACTATGTTTATGGCCACCTTGCAGGGTCATTACTATGAAAAGCTGGTATCGTGTATGACTGGAAAGTTTGCTGACTTAATCTTAGTAGGAGAGATGGTGGAAAGAGGAATTAAGGCGGGAAAAATATCAGGCGGTGATGGGTCCTCATCTGGAGGAAGTAAGAAGCCTTATACCAGTGGTTACAAGAAGAGGGAGGGAGATACAAACTCTGTGTCATCATATCATGGTAGAGAAGGACCTCGTCAGAACTTCAATCAGCAGGTGGCTTCTGTAACCATCCCAGCAGCACCTCAGCAGCCAACAGTGTCTCAACAACAAAATCAGGCTCCTCGCCGATCGCAGCCTCTGACTAGGCATGATAGGCATTTTGATACTCCACCTCTTCCCTATTCTCAATTATTTCAGCACTTGCTAAAGGTCCAGTTAATTCAGAAGAGAACCTTGGCCCCACCCACTGGTAATCCACCTCCCGGCTATGACGCCAACGCCCACTGTGAGTTTCATTCTGGGGCACCCGGACATCATATTGAGAACTGTAAAGCTTTTAAGCATCAGGTTCAAGATTTGGTGGATTCCAAAGCCATCAATTTCTCCAATGATGTTCCAAATGTGAATCAGAACCCGATGCCGAATCACGGTGAGCCAAGGTTCAATGCTATTATCAAAGACTATGAAGACTTGAGTTTGATTTCAGATGTGAACGAGGTTCAAACTCCTTTGCCTGTGGTGAAGGACAAACTGTTGAAGGGAGGGGTATTTCTCGGCTGTGATGAAGGTTGTGTAGGATGTGTGTCGCAGCCAGGCGGTTGTGATTTATTGAAAGCAGGTATTCAGAAAATGATCAGTGAAGGGATATTACAGTTTGACAGGGGTTGTAAGCAGAGTAAAGTTACTGACAGAGAGATTAATGTTGCCACGATAACAATTCCATTCAAGACAATAAGTATATTAGCGCCGGCGAGACCAGCGCCGGTCACTATCACTGTTCCTGGACCAGTCCCGTATGAGAGTACCAAGGCCATCCCATGGAACTATGGGGCCGAGGTGTTCGTTAATGGTAAGAAACAGGAATTGGAAGAGACATTAGCTGTGAATACAGGGGTTTAAAATCTTGTTGAAGCAGGGGCTATCACTAGGAGTGGTAGAGTCTTTATTCTATCCGAGGATCAAGCTGGCAGTTCAAGACAAGACAAAGGTAAACAGATGATGGATGAGTCCGTACAGAGGCAGGAAGCTAATAATTCTATGACAAAGCAGGCTGGGGATACTTTCTCAGAAGACGTAGAAGAGTTTATGAGGTTGATCAGGAAAAATGATTACAAGATTGTTGATCAACTTCACCAAACTCCATCGAAGATTTCCATTATATCCTTACTGTTGTGCTCTGAGGCGCACCGAAATGCATTGCTGAAGGTTTTGAACATGGCTTATGTACCGCAGGAAATATCTGTCAACCAGTTAGAAGGGGTTGTGGCTCATGTGAATGCTGGTAATGGTTTGGGTTTCACCGATTTAGATCTAACTCCGGCTGGGAGGAATCACAACAACGCTCTGCATATTTCAGTGGAATGCCGTGGTTCCTTAATGTCGCATGTGTTAGTTGATACTGGGTCATCTCTGAATGTGTTACCAAAGAAGGCTTTGATGAAATTGGTTACTCGTGGGTTGATTTATACGCCAAGTGACTTAGTGGTACGTGCTTTTGATGGCTCCAAGAGGTCAGTTTTTGGAGAGTTAGTTCTGCCAATCAAGGTGGGTCCTGAAATTTTCAACACCACCTTTTACATAATGGATATTCAGCCTGCCTATAGTTGTTTGTTGGGTCGCCCTTGGATCCACGGTGCTGGGGCAGTAACTTCTACGCTGCACCAGAAGTTGAAGTATATGGTGGATGGCCACGTTGTGAGTGTTTATGGTGAGGAAGATATCATGGTGAGTCACCTATCGACCTTCAAGTATGTAGAGGTAGATGGTGAAGTACAGGAAACTTTGTGCCTAGCCTTTGAAGCTATGAAAATTCCCGAGGAACCCCCAAAGGCAGTCAGTCAGCCTGAGGTGGTTGCCCAACCTGAAGTTGTTAGACAACCAGAGGTTCCAATATCCTCTTTCAAAGAGGCACGCGCTATAGTTGAAGCTGGTGGTTCTCAGAAGTGGGGCAGTGTCATTGATGTTCAAAGAAAGCAGGATACTCATGGGCTGGGTTACAAGCCACCTAGGCGTTCTGAAGAGCCTCCCAAGTTCTATGGTCCAGTCCGTTTCACCAGTGCCGGTGTTTTCTTTGACAGAGTAAACACTATTGAGGATGAAGGAGATAGTGATTGTGACATGGATGAATGGATCCGTCCCTGCACCCCTGGTCAGAGTTTAGGCAACTGGTCTTTCGAGAAAGTCATTCAAGTGACGCGCCCGGAGTAATTTACTTTTGTTTTCTGTTATGTTGAGTCCTACGTTCTGCCCAAGACGTAGGGATATTTATTTGTAGGGCTTGGATGTTTATTTGCTATTATTATCACCAATAAAGGACGTTTTTCATTCAAATATTTTGATCCCTGTCTTTCTGTTTGTTTTTACTTTTTGCATTAACCCACATCAAAATGGCAATGTGTTTTCTTGTTTGTTGCACTCATAATAAACATAAAACATCCATCATGCAGGTTCCTTTGTTCAGATTCCACCCATCATGACTTAGCTATGGCTCGATATGACTTCGACAATCCCATCTATCAGGCCAAAGAAGAGACTGACGAAGATTGTGACTTACCAGAAGAATTAGCCAGGCTACTAAAACAAGAGGAAAGGGTCATTCTACCTTATCAGGAGGAAGTTGAGACTATTAATCTGGGAACCGAGGATGTTAAACTAGAATTGAGGATTGGGGCTGCCTTGGAAGACACTGTTAAAGGAAGATTGGTTGAGTTGCTTCGAGAGTATGTGGATATCTTCGCCTGGTCTTACCAAGACATGCCAGGGCTTGACACTGACATTGTCGCACACCGGTTGCCGCTTAAAGAGGGTTGTATTCCAGTCAAGCAGAAATTGAGAAGGACGAAACCAAATATGGCTGTCAAGATCAAGGAAGAGGTTCAGAAACAGTTGGACGCTGGATTTCTTGCAGTGACAAATTATCCTTTGTGGGTTGCTAATATTGTACCTGTACCTAAGAAGGATGGGAAGGTCAGGATGTGTGTTGAATATCGAGATCTGAATAGGGCGAGCCCGAAGGATGATTTCCCGCTCCCCCACATTGACGTGTTAGTAGACAATACTGCTCAATATTCTGTGTTTTCCTTCATGGATGGTTTCTCTGGGTATAACCAAATCAAAATGGCCCCAGAGGACATGGAGAAAACAACGTTCATAACACCGTGGGGAACATTTTGCTACAAGGTAATGCCCTTTGGATTGAAGAATGTTGGGGCAACCTATCAGTGGGCAATGGTGACTCTCTTTCATGATATGATTCACAAGGAGATTGAAGTCTATGTTGATGACATGATTGCGAAGTCACAGACAGAGGAAGAACACTTGGTAAACCTCCAGAAGTTGTTTGAAAGGTTGAGGAAGTTCAGACTGAGATTGAATTCGAACAAGTGCACTTTCGGCGTGAGGTCTGGTAAGTTGTTGGGATTCATTGTTAGTGAAAGAGGTATCGAGGTTGATCCTGTGAAAATAAGAGCCATACAAGAGATGCCTGAGCCAAGGACAGAGAAAGAGGTTCGTGGTTTCTTGGGGAGGTTGAATTACATTGCTAGGTTCATCTCTCATCAGATAGACACGTGTGAACCAATTTTCAAGTTGCTAAGAAAGGATCAAGAGGTCAGGTGGAATGAAAATTGTCGAGAGGCGTTTGAAAGGATAAAGATGTATTTGCAGGAACCTCTAGTCCTTATGCCACCTGTGTCTGGGAGACCGTTGATTATGTACCTTATGGTTCTTAAGAATTCGATGGGTTGTGTGCTCGGTAAACACGACGAGACAAGTAGGAAGGAGCACGCCATTTACTACCAGAGTAAGAAGTTCACTGATTGCGAATCAAGATACTCTATGTTGGAAAAGACATGTTGTGCGCTCGCTTGGACAGCCAAGCGCCTGAGGCAGTATATGTTAAACCACACAACCTTGTTGATTTCGAAGATGGATCCGATTAAGTACGTATTTGAGAAGCAGGCACTTTTTGGAAGGATAGCCCGTTGGCAGATGGTTTTGACAGAATACGATATTCAGTATGTTTCCCAGAAGGCCATTAAGGGAAGTGTTCTGTCAGAATACCTTGCTGAATAACCGGTCGAGGATTATCAGCCAATGAAGTTTGAGTTTCCAGACGAGCATGTTATGTTTCTGAAAATGAAAGATTGTGAAGAGCCTCTGCCTGATGAAGGACCTGAGATTGGGTCTCAATGGAAGATGATTTTTGATGGGGCTGTCAACTCATATGGTAATGGAATTAGGGCAATCATTACAACCCCAAAGGGTTCTCATATACCTTTCACTGCCCAGTTAGCATTCGTGTGTACGAACAACGAGGCGGAGTATGAAGCATGCATCATGGGGTTAGAAGAAGCAATTGATTTGAGAAGTGAGAACCTCGATGTCTATGGTGATTCCGTGTTGGTAGTTAATCAGATTACAGGAGAATGGGAGACTCGTCAGGCGAATTTGGTGCCTTACAACAACTATGCCAGAAGGTTGTTACCTTTCTTTGACAGGGTGGATTTTCATCATGTGCCCCGATCTGAGAATCAGATGGCTGATGCGTTAGCGACATTAGCATCCATGTATAAGGTGAACCGTTGGAATGAAACACCTTCAATTAGAATCATGCGTCTGGACAGACCAGCTTTTGTGTTTGCAATTAAAGATGTGTCTGATGTCAAACCGTGGTATTATGATATTAAGGTTTTCCTGAAGAGACAGGAGTATCCAGAGGGTGCCTCCACCAAGGATAAGAAGACTCTGAGGAGGTTGGTAGGAAACTTCTTTCTGAACAAGGATGATGTGTTATATAAGAGGAACTTCGATATGGTCTTGCTACGTTGTGTTGATGAACATGAGGCAGGTTTGTTGATGGAGGAAGTTCACGAGGGCTCTTTTTGTACTCATTCCAGTGGACACGCCATGGCTAGAAAGTTGTTGAGGGCAGGATATTACTGGATGACTATGGAGTCTGATTGTTTCAAGTACGCCTGAAAGTGCCGTAAATGCCAGATTTATGCAGATAAGATGCATGTACCGCCTACGCCTCTAAACGTGTTATCATCTCCTTGGCCTTTTGCAATGTGGGGGCATAGATATGATTGGAAAGATTGAGCCCACTGCTTCCAATGGGCATCGTTTCATTTTGGTTGCCATTGACTATTTCACAAAGTGGGTGGAAGCAGCCTCGTACGCCAACGTCACCAAGCAAGTGGTAGCCCGATTTATAAAGAAGGATATCATCTGTCGTTATGGGGTCCCGGAGAGAATCATTACTAATAACGACTCGAATTTTAACAACAAGATGATGAAGGAACTATGTCAGAGTTTTAAGATCGAGCATCATAATTCCTCTCCATATCGTCCGAAGATGAATGGGGTTGTTGAGGCAGCAAATAAGAATATCAAGAAGATTGTGCAGAAAATGGTGGTAACATATAAAGACTGACATGAGATGCTACTTTATGCCCTACATGGTTACCGTACTTCGGTGCGTACGTCAACTGGGGTAACCCCTTTCTCACTGGTGTATGGTATGGAAGCAGTTTTACCCTTAGAGGTCGAGATTTCGTCTTTCAGAGTTCTGGCAGATGTGAAGCTTGATGAAGCTGAGTGGGTGCATTCCAGATTGGATCAGTTAAACCTTATTGAAGAAAAGAGATTGGCAACCATCGCACATGGTCGGTTGTATCAGAGCAGGATGAAGCACGCCTTTGACCAGAAAGTGCGTCCTCGGAGTTTTCAGACATGTGAATTGGTTTTGAAAAGGATCCTTCCTCCTCAGACAGATCACAAGGGAAAATGGACTCCAAACTACGAGGGGCCATATGTAGTGAGAAAGGTTTTTTCTGGTGGAGCCTTACTACTTTCAACTATGGATAGCGAAGATTTTACATCCCCTGTGAACGCAGACGTAGTCAAAAAATACTTCGCATAAGAGAGACCCACTGGACATAAAAAGAAAGTCCAGGAAAAAAAGGGGCATCCCGGCGAACCATAAAAAGGAAAAGGTTCGGGCAAAAGTTAGGGATAAAATGTAAAAAGAAACGTGTAAACCCGCAAAGTTGAAAACCTGAAAAGGCGACTTTGGCAAAAATGGGTATCCCGATGGATTGAAAACCCGAAAAGGGCGATCCAGGTAAAAGTTAGGGATCTATAAGCGAAAGGCTATGGTCTGCGTTCGATCTGTGAGCACTTTCAATACCTGGAAATTCTGAAAGAAAGGAATTAGTACAGTCAGTCTCTTCAAAGGTCAAGACATTTGTGGATAAGCAAGGCTTATGGGTCATAGCTGAGTCGAATCATGGTGGATATCTGTTCCCACATTGCCGACATGTGTATTTTCTTTTTGCTTTTGCGTAATTACCTCTTTTTAGGAATTACTTCCTATTGTAAATGCCTATTTACAGGCCACTTTTCTCAATAAAATATTCATTTCACTCAAAGAGCTTTCCGTTGTTTGTTTTACTTTTACTGTTTTGTTTGCAAAAAACGTCCGATATTTTTTATAAACGTTGCATATAAAACTTCGAGCTTTGCGGAGCATAACGAAAAGCAATAGAAATTACTTAGGCATTAAAGGTGATAGTCAGGTTGTGGCGTATTCTTTTGTTGTTATTTGACTTGCAGGGCAACAGGATTGTCTTTACCCAGCAGTTTGATTTCCCCAGCATTGAGATTGCACTTTCCTCAGCAGAGCAGACCTTCCCCAGCAGGAGACCTGGAAAGTATTTTCTCTGAATCAAGACGTTATCTCCCCACAGAATCAGGGTGTTCACCTCCCCCATCCAGTCAGGAAATGTGCTTTCGCCGACAATGCCATATTCTAATCCCCAGGAAGGTGGGAGTAAAGTCATTCTCCCCATCAGCAGGCTAAGTTCAGCAGTATCCCCAAGCAGGATGGCATTATGGACTGTTTTCCCCAAGCAGGATGGTATTATGGGCTGGCATCCCCCAGCAGGTTCTGAGCCCAATTGGATATTAGCAATCTTCAGTAACAGACTTCCGGTTCCGTTATTGGCGTTCATTCTCAACTCCCCCAGCAGAGGAGAAATCTCAGGTTTTGGATGTTACCTTCAGTGAAAGATAGGTGTGGCCCCCGGTAGTTCTTTAAGGATTTTATCCCCAGCAAAAGTTGTTGATCCGAAGAGTCGATCAGTATGACCTTTCTCAGCAGAGTTCCTGGATTCAGAGGATAATTTATTTTTGTCATCCCCAGCTGAATTGGTCTTTTCTCTCCATGCATTTATTTTGTTGGAGGGACCCCTTTTGCATATCATAAGCATTGGCATTGCATCCTCAAAACACGTAGCATTTCCACTTTGTGTGGAGAATTACGGCAAAATTCAAACATTTGCATTCGAAGCATAAGCCAGGTTTGATGCTTTCCTTGCCAGTTCTCTTTCCCAGCAGAGATGGCATAACTCAGGAGATTTTGGAGGGATGCGTTCCTCATACTTGTGCTCCCTGGCAGAATCTTTTATCTAGACTTCTCCTTTCCCCGGTGGAGTCATCTTATCTGTGGATCGTGAGTCCGTTAGAAGTTTGCCTTTGTTTGGCCTTTCTCTTTTGTGAAATCCAGTTCTCGCCTGGTAGTTAGTTCTCGCCTGACATATTTTGTTTGCCAATTGCCTTTTCTCAATAGGGTGGTCTAAATCAGAAGTTTTGTTTCACGGCGAAGTCCACTTTATGTTGGTTATCCTTTGCGGATACAATTGAGGTTGTATTCGTTTTGTGGGTGTGATTGAGGTCATATTCATATTTTCTTTGTGGGTAGAGTGATTGAGGTCAGTCTTCCTTTGCGGGTGCAATTGAGGTTGTATTCGTTTTGTGGGTGCGATTGAGGTCGTATTCATATTTTCTTTGTGGGTAGAGTGATTGAGGTCAGTCTTCCTTTGCGGGTGCAATCGAGGTTGTATTCGTTTTTGTGGATGCGGTTGAGGTCGTATTCATATTTTCTTTGTGGGTGGAGTGATTGAGGTCAGTCTTCCTTTGCGGGTGCAATTGAGGTTGTATTCGTTTTTGTGGGTGCGATTGAGGTCGTATTCATATTTTCTTTGTGGGTAGAGTGATTGAGGTCAGTCTTCCTTTGCGGGTGCAATTGAGGTTGTATTCGTCTCGTGGGTGCGATTGAGGTCGTATTCATGTTTTCTTTGTGGGTAGAGTGATTGATGTCAGTCTTCCTTTGTGGGTACAATTGAGGTTGTATTCGTCTTGTGGGTGCGATTGAGGTCGTGTTCCTTTTTTCCTTGTGGGAGTGATTGAGGTCAATCTCCCTTTGCGGGTATAATTAAGGTTGTATTCATTTTGTGGGTACGATTGAGGTCGTATTCATATTTTCTTTGTGGGTAGAGTGATCGAGGCCAGTCTTCCTTTGAGGGTAATATTGAGGTTGTATTCGTTTTGTGGGTACGATTGAGGTCGTATTCGTATTTTCTTTGTGGGTGGAGTGATTGAGGTCAGTCTCCCTTTGAGGGTACAATTGAGGTTGTATTCGTTTTTTATGGATGCGGTTGAGGTCGTATTCGTATTTCCTTTGTGGGTGCGATTGAGGTCGTATTCGTCTTAGTGTTTTAGGGTATGGTCGAGGTCATATTCCTTATTTTTCAGCACGCTCCATTTCGTTATTCTCACCATTAGCAAATTTCCGGGTTCTTTCGGTATTCAATCCCCGTGTATCCTGGAATGTCTGAGAGCCGTCGCTATCATACCTTTAGGACCAAGTTGATTGAATATGGGCAGCTGTAGCACCCCAAAATTTGTTCTCCTACCTTTAGTACCAACTGGCTTATATTCATAATCATTTTGCATTATAATGTGTGCATATCATTGGTTCTTAGCATGGGGTCAAGGTGCCTGAGGCAAGTTCAAGAGGAGAAGATGTTCTTCAAAGGGTCAAGCAAGAGTCCTTGTATTGTGGATCACTCTTCCCTAACCAGTGCAGAAATTAGGGTTTTGAGATTCTTGGGTTTATTGCTCCAATGGGCAAGTTTCTTGGGTTTTTATCATCACCAAATGGCACATCTTATCTTTTTTGGAGAGGATACACATCATATTCAGAGGAATTTGGATTTAGAGACTGTGTTATTTCCTCCTAGACTGAGGGTACCAAGATTAGGGTTTGCTATAAAGTCTGTTTATGTCTGATTTTCTGGGTAAGACTTGATTCCATGGTACTCCTTGGGTCCCTAAGTATCTAGGAATGGAAGATTGTCCATCAGTTTGATTCAGGAGAAGTTCAATTGGCCAATGGATTGGGAATCAGGAGAATTGGGGAAAAGTCAACAGTGAGAGGGGAAGTCAACTGTGAAAGCTTGAGGTTCTCTTCAAGGTTTTCAAGGTCTCACATCCTCATATCGTCTTCAAGAGTCAAGTTTCACACCATTTATCAAGAATCAAGGGTTGGTACAAAAGTAACTAAATATGGAGATGACCTATAATTTGAAAGTTTCCTTTTTGGGCAAGTTCTTACACTACATTCAACTGAATTTTCATCACCAATAAAGCTTCAAATGAATTTTCCTCAAACATAAAAGTTGAAGATCTTTTTCTCCCCTTTCCAACAAGTACTAGTGGGCCTCCATATCATTTGTGAAACTCAAGTTATGATCAAAAGAAGGCAAAGTGGTTTTTTAGGGTTTTCTCATGGTTCCATTTGCATTTTGGGACATAGTGACCTATATTTGATTCCATTGTTTCATGTCATATTCTAACATCAAAGAACACTCCTTAAGGATCATTTTGGCCCTTTGAACCAAGAAATTCCATGAATTATTGATTACTTATTTCACATGGTACAAAATTGCCAAACTATTGAAAACTCATGAACCAATGCATCTCAAGGCCGAAATCAAATTCAGGTGTGATTAGCAATTGTTAAATAAGTGATCCATCATGAAATATTTGGGTGTACATGCATGGAAGAGGGTGTATCTCACATTATTCAAATTTCCAAAATTACCCAAAACTCATTAAGTGAGGGATTAGCAAGGCCTAAGTGATCATCAGTGGATTAACCTAATCTATTTAAGCTAACTCATGCTAGGGTTAGAAGAGAGGACACGTGATTTGGAGGAGGAAAAGAGCTTGAACCCTAAAACTTGGATCATTCGTATCTCTCAAGCAAGAAGAGCTTTTCCAAAAATTCTTTCACAACTTTCATCCTTGGCATCTACAGAATACAAATCACCCATCGTTGGAGGCTAAGAGCAAGGGAATAAGTTGCTTGATCTCAGGTTAGTGATGTTTTTCATGATCTTAAAACTCTCTCTTTAAATATGCATAGTGATTTGTGGTGTGTACTGATCATTCTGGTATGTTTTGTTTTGAATGTGGACGTGTAATATGGTTGCTGCGTGAGTTCTAAGTTTTGAACCCTAACCTTTTTTCATTCGAATCTCCTTATACATTGATTATTTGTGATTTTTGATTGGATATTTGAGATCCTGATGATTTTTTGGTCAAGATGATGTACTGGCATGAAATTTCTGGGCAAGTTTTGGTTGCACGTCGCCGGAGAAGACGACCGGAGCTAGGGCTCCGGCGTCTGGTTCTCCCTCCGGTCAGATTAGGGTTTTATGTGGAAGAGATAATCCCAGCCATTCATTTTGTTGATCCAACGGCCATCAGCTTGCCACGTTTTATTTTTTTTTAGTTTTATTTTAATGGTTGTGTGTTTATTACCCCATATTAATTATCGTGTGCCCTTTGATCCCAGCCTCACATCTTGTTTACCTTGTGAATTGCTTGACTAATCTGATGCGTTGATTGAATCATGCGATGGAGATCTTGCCAGCAAATTAAAAGTCCCATGTGCTTATCAAGTGCCCTTATTGTATGACTGGGTAATTGTATGTGTGCGTGTTTATATTGGTTGTGGTGTGCGTATTAATCTGAGCCATAGATATTGAATACTTGTTGATGGCATTGACTGGTTGGTGAGCGTCTGATCAATCCAATGGTTAGTATTAGGTCAACTGGTTGACTGGTTCCATGGTATTTCCTTTTTTTATTTTTTATTTCGCTGATGGACTCTTAGTGCTTGGGCCTACTTTTCACACCCCCTCATTTCCAGCCCATATCCATGCTCAACGTGTTTTATTGTTGTTCATACCCCCCACTCATTTTCTTTCTATTTTATTTTTACTTAATTATTGCATTTTCATTTTCATTTTTTAAAAATAGTTTATTGCATTAAAAAAATTTCCAAAAAAATTCATGAATCACACTTAGCATTTAATAAAATTTTCTCAAATTTTATATTATTATTTTATTTTATTTTTAGCATCTGGAATAAATATTTGTTTATTTTCTTTTTGAATTGTTCATAACATGCATACCATGACTTGTTTATTTTATTTCTCATTATCCATAAAGAATTTTGAACTCATTCCTTTTGCATTCATTCGTCAACACATTGAATTGCATTAAAATATTTTTCTCTCATTTTTAAAATCATTTCATATTGCATTTTAGTCCTCCTTTTTTGCATATTGAGTCATGTTTCTTGTCTGAACTTTGCATGATTGTTTGAGTAACTTATATTTTGAATTTTGGCATGAGTTTTAGATATGTTGTTTGTTTCTGGTTGAGATATGTTGATAATTAATTTGGTGATTTTAGAAGGTGCTTTGCTAATTGTTTGATTGCTTTTATTTTAGATCTTCTTGTATGCACATCCTTGATCATGCCTGAGTATCTGTTTGAGAAGGCACTTGTGCCATTGTTTTGGGATTGTGTCTTTGACTTCTTAATTTATGTTTGAAGTGTTATAGGTCACTTAATCACTATTATATGTCATTGTTTGGGTTTCATTTGCCTTAATGTTACTTGTGTCTGTTTTGTACTAACTTTTTATGCAGAGGCTGAGGTAAGTTATTTTAGGGTGTGGATAGTTATCCATGTCCACTCTCACTCTTTCTGTCTCTCATCTTTTCTTTTCTTTAGGCTTAGGTTGTCGTCAAACCTCACTAACCGTAGGTCACCCATGCATGATAACATTAGGACTCTTAGTTTCCCTTTAGAGTTTCCTTTGTGTCTTCTCATTCCTCATCTCAAAACTTCTTGAAAACACTTAATAAGGATAAAGTGTATTGCGCACGAGCCTTAAGCGTGGGGAATGAGAGATGAGGGGCTTCCTCTCATCTTTCTAGAGTGCTTAGCGAGCGTCCTGTCTTGGGATGGTTCGTTAAGTATTCGTCCCTGTGCCCTAGACTTTGGTGCAATGCAAGTTATGAACTAACTCAAGTCACTTCTGTCTTAAAAAAAAATACAAACAAACTTCAAACCTTTTTGTCCTTCTGGATTGTCAAACTAAAGGCTATTTTCAAAAAGGGCACGTTCCTTTCCGTCTGAGTCGCAAACAGGCATCGACCCTAACTGCCGGACGCGAACTTAACGTCGCTCATAAAAAACACAAAAGGAACTTGGTCCGAACTACGTTGACTCTGAATTTCCCATTGCACAAAGGGAGTACGTAGGCCTAGGACGTCGACGTCCTACCGAGCATGTCTTTGTTTTCCCCTTCCTCGTGTCAGTACAGCCATAGATTTTAGGATAACTCACCCTTAGATTAGACAACAAGCGTGGATCCCATCGAGTACGATGGACGCGTGGGGTGCTAGCACCTTCCCCTAGCGTAACCGACTCCCGAACCCAGACTATGGTTGCAATGACCATTCTTTTCCCTCTTCCTCAGGTTTATGCGGTGTTCCCTTTCCCTCTCTTGGGATGAATTTACACGGCTGGCAACTCTGTTTTCCGCACCACTCTCGCGTTTGTACCTGGATGAACATCCTGGGAGCGACAAGGGGGTTGTGCTCCGACCGTGTGATTTAGTTGTGCGCACTTTTGATGGCTCCAAGAGATCAGTTTTTGGGGAGGTAGAGTTACCTGTGAAGATTGGACCCCAAGTGTTTAATACGGTTTTCTATGTGATGGAAATCTAGCCAGCTTATAGCTGCTTGCTAGGGCGCCCATGGATACATGCTGCAGGGGCCATTTCGTCAACACTCCACCAGAAGATAAAGTTTTTCATGGATGGTCAGGTTGTCACAGTATGCAGAGAAGAGGATATATTTGTCAGCCATTTGTCGTCGTTTAAATATGTAGAGATGGACGGCGAGATTTATGAAACTCTTTGTCAGGCATTCAAAACAGTGAGTATTGAAAATGACCCTCCTTCCAATGAAACAAAAGTAGAGACTTCTATAGTTTCTTACAAGCAGGCTCTCGAAGTAGTACAGTCAGGCCATGCTGAAGGTTTGGGTCAGTTGATTGAGTTACCTTTCAAAGAAGACAAGTGTGGAATTGGTTATCGGCCTCCTCGGGCTTCGCAGTCAAAAGGCCAAGAGCGTCAAGGACCTGTCTTTTTCTCGAGTAGGGGGATCATCAACCATGGTCAAGTCTTCGCTACGAAGGAAGATGATGGGGACAGTGACTATGATATGGACAATTAGGTGCGCCCATGTGCCCCGGGGAAGGAGCTGAATAATTGGTTCTCTGAATACCTCATCCAAGTCACTCTGCAGAAAGAGTAATTTTCTTTGTTTTTTAATGTTGCATGTAAAAATCCTATGCCCTTGCCCAAGGCTTAGTGATTTCATTGTAGGGCCACATTTGTCTCATATGCAAGTTTATCATCAATAAAAGGACGTTTTTGTATTCAAAAATTGTATTCCCTGTCTTTCATTTTACATTTTTCATTTTATTTTAAATAAAAGTGGCAATATTTTTCTTTCTTCATAGTTTACTTTCTTTCTTTTCAAAAGGTAATTCTAAAATAAAGCATGAACCTTCATTCATGCAGAAACAATCCTCCAGATTCTGTTGATAACGGTCCTGCTATGGTTCAATATGACTTTGATAATCCAATTTACCAAGCTGAAGAGGGGGTGAGGAAGACTGTGAACTTACCGAAGAACTGGCCCGATTATTGAAACAGGAGGAAAGAGCTATTCAGCCTCATCAAGAGTCACTAGAAGTTATCAACCTTGGTACCGAGGACGCGAGAAAAAAGGTCAAAATAGGGGCAAGCCTAGAAGAGAATGTGAAGAGAGGGCTGATTGAGATGCTACGGGAATATGTCGACATCTTCGCCTGGTCCTATCAAGATATGCCGGGGTTGGATACAGACATTGTTGTGCACAGGTTTCCCCTTAAAGAAGGTTGCTCTCCTGTCAAACAGAAGCTCCGAAGAACTAAACCAGAAATGGCAATTAAAATTAAAGAAGAAGTACAAAAGCAGTTAGATGCAGGCTTCTTGGCCATCACCAGCTATCCACCATGGGTTGTGAATATTGTACCGGTACCTAAGAAAGATGGCAAGGTCCGGATGTGTGTTAACTACTGTGATTTAAATCGAGCAAGTCCGAAAGATGATTTTCCACTACCGCACATTGATGTGCTAGTAGATAATACAACTCAATTCTCGGTGTTTTCCTTCATGGATGGATTCTCCGGGTATAATCAGATTAAGATGGCGCCGGAAGACATGGAGAAAACAACATTTATTACCCCATGGGGCACGTTCTGTTATAAAGTGATGCCTT
Source organism: Lathyrus tuberosus (assembly GCA_022829125.1). Classification (NCBI taxonomy): domain Eukaryota; kingdom Viridiplantae; phylum Streptophyta; class Magnoliopsida; order Fabales; family Fabaceae; genus Lathyrus; species Lathyrus tuberosus. The sequence continues at coordinate 12,151,721 of JALAZF010000024.1, read as the reverse complement.
TTAGTTTGAAGAACGCAGGGGCAACTTATCAGCGTGTTATGGTGACACTCTTCCACGACATGATTCACAAGGAGATTGAGGTTTATGTGGATGATATGATTGCCAAATCACAAACTGAAGAGGAACACCTAGTGAATTTGAAAAAACATTTTGAACGACTGAGACGATTTAGACTAAGGTTGAACCCGAACAAGTGTACTTTCGGGGTGAGATCTGGTAAACTATTGGGCTTTATTGTCAGTGAGAGGGGAATCGAGGTTGATCCAGCAAAGGTAAAAGCTATCCAAGAGATGCCAGAACCAAGAACAGAAAAGAAAGTCCGTGGGTTCTTAGGGAGATTGAACTACATTGCTAGATTCATCTCTCATCTTACCACCACTTGCGAGCCAATTTTCAAATTGCTACGAAAAGGTCAATCAATCCGGTGGAATAATGATTGCCAAAGGGCATTTGATAAAATAAAAGAGTATTTGCAAAAGCCTCCGATTCTTATACCTCCAGTTCCAGGGAGACCACTGATAATGCATCTATCTGTACGTGAAAACTCAATGGGTTGTGTTCTCGGTCAACACGACGAGACAGGTAGGAAAGAACATGCCATCTACTACCTGAGCAAGAAGTTCACAAATTGTGAGTCTAGATACTCAATGCTTGAGAATACATGTTGTGCACTTGCATGGGCTGCTAAGCGTTTGAGACAATATATGCTGACTCACACAACTCATATCAAAGATGGATCCAATCAAATACATTTTTGAAAAGCCAGATCTCACCGGAAGGGTCGCCCGTTGGCAGATGGTTTTGACCGAATATGACATACAATATACTTCCCAAAAGGCCATCAAGGGTAGTGTTTTGTCTGACTATCTCGCCGAGCAGCCGATTGATGATTATCAGCCAATGAAGTTTGAATTCCCTAATGAAGACATCATGTATCTCAAGATGAAAGATTGCGAAGAGCCACTGGTTGATGAAGGACCTGATCCTGATGACAAGTGGAAATTGATGTTTGATGGGATTCTTAATGTGAATGGTAGCGGTGTTAGGGCAGTTCTCATAACTCTGAAGGGTTCTCATATTCCTTTCACTGCCAAATTGACTTTTGATGTCACCAACAATGAAGCCGAATATGAATCCTGCATCATGGGTATCGAAGAAGCCATTGATTTAAGGGTCAAGACTCTTGATGTATTTGGGGACTCTGCTCTAGTGATCAATCAGGTCGACGGAGATTGGCACACCCATCAATCCAACTTGATCCCTTACAGAGATTATACGAGAAGACTGTTGACTTTCTTTAAAACAGTAAAACTGTATCATATACCTCGTGATGAAAATCAGATGGCAGATGGTTTGGCAACATTATCTTCTATGATTCAAGTGAATTGGTGGAATCATATACCTAAAATTGATGTGATGAGGCTTGATAGACCTACTCATGTGTTTGCAGCCGATACAGTAACTGATGATAAACCTTGGTATCATGATATCAAGCGTTTCTTGAAGAGTCAAGAGTATCCAGCTGAGGCATCCAACAATGATAAGAAGACTCTGAGGAGGTTGGCAGGCAGTTTCTTCTTGAATGAGGGTGATGTGTTGTACAAAAGAAATTTTGACATGGTTTTGCTCAGATGCGTGGATAGACACGAAGCAGACCTGTTAATTCAAGAAGTGCATGAAGGTTCTTTTGGTACCTATGCTGGTGGATATGCCATGGCCAAGAAATTATTATGAGCTGGTTATTACCGGATGACCATGGAGGCTGACTGTTTTAAATATGCTCGAAAGTGCCACAAGTGCCAGATTTATGCTGATAAAGTGCATGCGCCACCAAATCCTTTAAACGTGATGAGTTCTCCTTGGCCCTTTGCCATGTGGGCCATTAATATGATTGGGAAGATTGAGCCCACCGCCTCTAATGGACATCCTTTTATTCTAGTGGCCATTGATTACTACACCAAGTGGGTGGAGGCTGCTTCGTTTGCAAATGTCACCAAGCAGGTGGTTTCCCGGTTTATCAAGAAAGAGATTATTTGTCGATACGAGGTGCCCGAGAGGATCATCACTGATAATGGTTCTAATCTTAATAATAAAATGATGCAAGAGTTATGCCAGAGCTTCAAGATTGAACATCATAATTCTTCTCCGTACCGTCCAAAGATGAATGGTGTCGTTGAGGCAGCCAATAAAAACATCAAGAAGATTGTGCAAAACATGGTCATGACATACAAGGATTGGCATGAGATGTTGCCTTTCACTTTGCATGGGTACTGTACATCAGTACGTACGTCTACTGGGGCAACCCCGTTTTCTCTTGTGTATGGTATGGAAGCGGTCTTACCGGTTGAAGTTGAAATTCCTTCTCTAAGGGTCATGATGGATCTCAAGCTTGATGAGGCTGAATGGGTTCGAACAAGGTTCAACGAGTTGAGTCTCATAGAAGAAAGGAGGTTGGCAGTAGTATGTCATGGACAACTGTATCAGAGAAGGATGAAGCGGGCATTCAATCAAAAAGTGCGTCCTCGGAATTATCAGACGGGTGACTTGGTGTTGAAAAAGATTCTTCCTCATAATACAGATCACAGGGGCAAATGGACTCTTAATTATGAAGGTCCATATGTTGTCAAGAAGGTTTTCTCAGGCGGAGCCTTGATGCTTACAACTATGGAAGGTGAGTATTTTCCGTCGCCTGTGAACTCAGAAGCAGTCAAAATACTTCGCATAAGTGGACCTGCTGGACAGTAAAAAGAGAGTCCAGGAAAAAATGAGCATCCCGGCGACCCATAAAAGAAAAGAAGAAAAAGGTTTGGGCAAAAATTAGGGATAAAATAAAAAAAATGAGCGCACCCGGTAAGTTGAAAACCCGAAAGGGCAACTTAGGCAAAAATTGGTATCCCGGTGGATTGAAAACCCGTAAAGGGTGATCCAGGAAAAAGAGGGATTTAAAAGCGAAAGGTTGCGATCTGGGTAATCTGTATCCCGTCTTGTTTCAACAAGGGGCATTCCGAAGGATATGAATCGGTTCAATCGTCACCCTCGGAAAGCAAAGCACTTGGAGAGTCTTGAATACATATGAACCATAGCAGGGTTGAAACTCAATGGATTTCTGTTTTCCACATTGCCATTAAGGATAGGTTCTTTTCTCTTTTAAGCAATTACCTCTTTCCAAGAATTGCTTCTGGATGTAAACGCCTACTTTTGGGCTTTTCAATCAATAAAATTTTCGTTATTCAGAATATCTGTCTCTTTTTTTTCCATTACAGTTTGTTTTGTTTACAAAAAAACGTCCGAATTTTTTGATAAACATTGCATTTGAAAACATTGGGGTTCTACAATGACATGCGTGCAAAAGAAAACAATTAAAATTGCTTTAAATGTCAGGTGTTCTTGGGTGGTGAATTCAAAACCCATGATACTCTGGGGCATGTGCGTGCATCCATTTTGTTTGCAGGTGTTAACGTTCACTGGTTAGCCCATCAATAACATGTGATGTCTTCAGTCTTTTTCCAGCGAGACTCTAATGATAGTTCTTCCCAAGCAGAAATGGGTCTCTCCTCAGGAAGGTTCTTCCTGGAGGTTGTCATCCCCAGCAGGAGTTTAGGTTGATTTCAGTCCCCTAGCAAGTGTGTCTTCCCTTAACAAGAAATATGGTTGATCTCAGTCCCTCGGCAGGTATTTCTTTCCTCAACAGAAGTTCATTTGATTTCAATTCCCCAGCAGCCAGGTCAGAAAGTTGTCATTTCCCCAGCAGAGTTCTATGGTTATAGTTCTTCCCCAAACAGACTGGTTCAGAGTATACCTCCCCAGCAAGGTCATCATTCCTTACAGTAATCTCAACAGGTTTACCAGTTCAGAGCCCAGATCAGGAGATCAAGTCAATTTGTCTTCCCAGTACGGTTGCGACCACGAAGTCAATCCAGCTTGTTATTCCTAGCGGAGCTGCCTTCTTTTCCTCAGCATTTATTCTACTAAGGAACCTCCTTGCATTTTGCATGTAGTATACATTGCATCCTAAAAAAAGCGTAGCATTTCCATTTGAGATGGAGCATTACGCCATGGAAAAATTCAAACATATGCATGTGAAGCATAAGCCAGTTTTTGATACCTCGTGCGAGAGCCCAGAACTATTTCTCTTCGATCAAATTGACAAAGCCAAAAAGAATGCCTCGTTCATCTCCCAACGGATATTTCAAAGCAATACCAGGGTTTCACCACTTTTTTCCTCACCAGAGTTCTATTCCTCGGTTTACATATCTTTTGATCATACCTCTCAACCGTACATTTCCGGAGCCATTCCCGATAGGATTCCTTCAGCCGTTCCCGACAGGCAAGCTTTAGCCGTTCCCGACAGGCGACCTTTGAGTTTTAGGCCTAGCCGTTCCCGACAGACCCATTTACCATTCCCGATATGTAACCCATAGGTTTTCAACTTTAGCCGTTCCCGACAGGCGACCTTTGAGTTTTAGACCTAGCCGTTCCCGATAGGGCCATTTACCATTCCCGATAGGTAACCCATAGGTTTTCAACTTTAGTCGTTCCCGACAGGCGACCTTTGAGTTTTAGACCTAGCCGTTCCCGACAGGCCCATTTACCATTCCCGATAGGTAACCCATAGGTTTTCAACTTTATCCGTTCCCGACAGGCGACCTCTGAGTTTTAGACCTAGCCGTTCCCGACAGACCCATTTACCGTTCCCGACAGGTATGCCATAGGTTTCCAACTTCAGCTGTTCCCGACGTGCAAGCTTTAGCCGTTCCCGACAGGCCCTCTTTACCATTCCCGACAGGCAAAAATTCAGTCGTTCCCGACAAGCGTCCTTTCAGTTTCATTTGTCCCAGACTCTTTTCCACAAATATCTTCTCCCACAACTACTTTGTTTGTCACACGTTTCCCCCTTTTACCCACAGAGTGCAAATTTTCTGGTTATTCTCGTATTCAATCCCAATGTACCTTGAATTTCTGACAGCCATTGCTCTCATCCATTCAGCTTCACAGTTGATTGAATAGCGGCAGCTATAACACCTCAAAACTTGCCCTCTTATTTTTCTCCAATAATTGGCTTATGCTTCATCTTTTGCATGTAGGTCATACAAATCATACATACATCATTGGTTGCAAGGCATGAGATCTGTTTTCTCAAGGTATGGACAGGAGCCAAAGGAAAAGAATCAAACTTTTCCAAACAAGTCACAAGGGCTCCTCATATCTCAATTCATCTCATTTGAGCCCTCAAGTCATCAAAAGATGGGAATTCAACAAAGGATTGAAGCAGTTCATAATTTCCTAGCATGGTTGTTCAAATTAGGGTTTTGGAATCTTTGAGTATAACACCCCAATGAGCAAGATCCTTGAGCTTTTACCATCACCAAATGACATATCTCATCTTTGTTTGGGAGGATACACTTCATATTCAGAGGAATTTGGATTTGGAGGATGTGCTAATTTCTCCTAGACTGAGGGTACAAAGCTAGGGTTTGCCATAAAATAAGTTTATTTCTGATTTTTTGGGTAAAACATGACTTCATGGTATTCTACATGCCCTTAAGTGTCTAAGGTGAGAGAATTGTCCATCAAATTGGTTGGGAAGGTTTTCAATTGATCAATTGACTGAAAATCAGGAGAATTGGCGAAAAGTCAACTGTGCAGAGGAAAAAGTCAACTCATGACTTTTTGAGGTCAAATTCATGTTCTTCAAGTTCATTATGATCATTGGTGAAGATTTGATCAAGGAATGTCTAGGGATTCATCAAAAATCAAGAAATGTGAAAAGTTTCCAAAAATAGAAAATTAGGGTTTCTAAAAATGGTAAGTGTAGTCAAGTTAAACGGTCACTTTTGAGGAATTCTTTTTCCATGTTCCAAGCTTCAAACTCAAAGGTTATGGAGGCCTATCAAAAGTTCACATTTCAAGCTTCAAAACCATACCAAGAACATGTCCATTGGGTTAAAATTGAGAGAGATATGATGGATCAAAGTCTAGAGGAATCGAGGCAAAATAGCAAGTCATGACCAGTCAGCGTGCCATAATTTTCACAAACACTTGGTGTGCATATTGTGTCCCAGTTCCAAGCCATTTATCCCCATGATGGAGGTTTCAATTGGAAAATTGTTCAACATCAACCATGTTCATTTCCATCTCCTCTCCAACTTTAGTGTTGAACAATCTTTCATTAGATCAATCATTGGAGAGATATTTTGGTTCAAAGTAGGTAACTCATCACTGAATCCCCCACACGCAGGTGAGCTGGTCGAGGCCTAGTCAGGTGACATGCCAATTTAGTCATGTGCAAGCACCTCCATAGCCAATTTTAAGCACCTTAAAGGTTCCCTTTGCATTTGTCTTCAATACCAATATTGTTGTATTACATCTCCTCTTTCCAAATCACCCTTGGCCATGTCATTTAACTCCATAATCATGGAGATATCATGCTCCAAAGATCACTACATGCCAACTTCTTTTCTTCCAAGCCAAGTTAACAAAACCTAACCAAACAAGTTGCATTGTTGGTATTTATGCGCATGCTGACCATTGTGTACCATCCCATGTCAAGAATATTGCCTTTTTGGGACAAACATAGCTCTTACCTACCATACATGCACATGTACCTTCACTACCACATTTGCACAAACAAGGAAAAGAGAGAAAAAGAAGCTTGTAAAGCAAGTTGGTGTGGCTGCAGCATCATAACATCATCACCATTCAACTTAAACCTTACCATAACATGTCATGCTCTCCTCCATATTGAACAAAAACCCGTGCACACTTAATTCTTTCATCTCTCACTCTCTTTTCCATTTCAAATTCACTCAACTTGAGCAATAACTAACTTGACTCACTCCCAACTCAGTTAACCAAGTTTCTAACTGTTAACCACAGTTGGTTAACAGTTAACCTCACATATAAATAGAAACTCCAACAGAATTTGGAAAAAGGTTCACCTTGAAATTCTGGCCTGTATATCAGATGTCCTATCGAGATGCCGAGACACTGATATACAACAACAACAATGAACAAGATCAATACAAAAGTGTGCAGAAAATGTAAAGAACACCAAAAATTGTTAACCCAGTTCGGATCTAACTATCCTACATCTGGGGGCTACAAGGCCAGGGATGAAATCAATATTCGATAGTATCAATTCACTGATAACCACACCCGGTTCAATTAGCTCACTTAATCACTACCCTTCCTATGACTTCTACCTAAGACTCCCCTAGGTATGAGGCCCTCCTAAAATCCCTCTTCAATCACAACCCGTGACTGGTTCCTTACAAGATGAATAACAATGGTCGAAACACAAATTCTCAATACTTCACAGCTTATGAGAATTAACACACAGCTACTCAATGCTTAAAAGCTTATGAGCAACCTTACACAACTTACACTACAGTCCTTATACTGTTATCATAAGATACCAGTTAGGCTCACAAAACACAAGCACACAACCCTAAAAATACATGTAAGTTCGACACCTAAAACTAGGTTTACATCAGTCTATTTATAGCTTGTAATCTGGACTGAATTGGGCTTCAAAAACGCAGCAATTAGGCTGCTCACAAATCTGCAAAATTAACTCCAATAAAATAGGTCTTCAATCCAAAGTTTCGTATTATGTCTCCATAATTAGAAACAGCAGCAAATCCGAAAACCAACAAGTAACCCTAATCCAAAAAAGCTTTGGATGCCACGTAGGATAACTAATTATTCACAGAATATTCAGTTACAAATCATTGTAACAGAATCTGCAATAAAACCTGTCTTCACAGCGCGATGTCCTATGAGCAGTCATGGAACATCTTCATTCGACATGTTGAACAAAGAGTAATGAAACATATTTTTAGACATCTTCATTCAACATCTGCTGCTATATGAGTTTTAGCAAAATAATGCCAACCATAAAACCAAGGAAATAACACACCTCATTCTTCACTCTCCAAAATTTTCACTCTCTCTTTCTCTGAGCTTTCTCCTTCGAATCTTCATCTTCACTCCAAGATTCTCTGCATTCTCTCTTCTCTTAATCATCAAGCATCAAGAGAATGAAGCAATAGACCGTGTAGCAGCTTCCTCAACTTCAATCTCATCTTTCTTCTTCTGAATTTGCAAGCAATCTACACCTCTTACATTGCCTTTATTTGGCCAATAATCACTGCAAAGATCCAGGTTTTCACCTCTAGTTTTCTTGTTTTCAAAGAATTCATCAAGAGAACAAGTTCCATCTCAAACTTTTTGCTCTCGTATTGCTCTGATTTGAAATTGTTTTGTGTGTTCTTGAGCTCAGTAGGAGCCATGTGATCACCGGCTAGTTGATAGGCACCATAGGTGCATAGTTTCAAAATCCTAGGGCAAACTTCATGGCTTCGATTCTCACTGTGTATGCTTTGTTTGTGAATTTTGATGCTAGATCCATGATCTACATGACTTGAGGATTATTTTGATCTTTGATTTGTTAATTTCTGATGACCTGAAAGTTGTGCCACGGTGGTGTGTGGTCGGAGAAGATGACCGGAGTCTTCTCCGGCCGGTGGTGATCATCCACCTCACAAACCCTAATTCATTTGGCCAGTTTAAAATGCAACCGTCTGATAATTGGAATCCAACGCACCAAAACACGCCAGCGTATTTATGAAACCACCTCCCCTGCACGTGCTTGTTTTTTGAATATTTTTTAATATTGTGATTGCATGTGCGTGTTTCATCATTGCTTAACATGTGCACGCTTTTTGAACCATGTGATTGCACTACTTTCATGATCATCTTGACTTGACTGCATCCTAAGGCTAATATTGAGTCAATGTTTTACTGCTGAACATGATATGCACCTCATCTAAATACGTGTTATTGGATTGGGCTTGTTTTACTATGCGCACCCCTCGCTCCTGAGCCCAAAGCGCATTTGAACTGAATAATTGCTAGTGTGGCACCCCCTGGCCCATTTTTCTTTGTTTTTTATTTTCTTTTTCATATTTGATTCATTTTTAATTTTTAAAATTACTCCCAAGCATCTAAAAATCCCACAAAAATTCATGAAGCATTATGAGACATTTAAATAATTTTGACATATTTTATTTTCTGATTTTTATCATATTTTGTCATTTCTACATGAATATTCTTTTAATTTCTTTTGTTTGTGCATTTATTCATGATACATATTTCATTTTGGAATTATTTGACATAGTTGTGGATTGAATTTTTGCATGATAATTGATACATACGTCTGTGATGTATTGATGCATCTCATACTTTTTTTCATAGATTTTTAGGTCATGTTTTATTGACTTTTAGATGCTATCTTTGAACCATTTGCTTGTATGATTTGTATGACATTGTGGAGCATCATTGAGCATGATTATTAATGATTTTTGAGCCATCCTTTTGGGACATATTTGCACACTGGTTGCACTTCAAATGACTTGAATCTTCCAATTTTATTGAGCCTTTAATACCACTTTTGGTTTATTCTTAGAGCATGTTTGCTTGTGTGAATGCTAGAGATCTTGTGTTAGGGTTTTAATATGCATTGTGTGCATTCCCTTTTGACAATTGTTGAGACCTTTTAATCCATGTTGCATGAATATTATAGGTCACTTTTCTCATGTTATAGGTCACTCAAAGTTCATCCTGACATGACTTGTATGCACATGTTTTAACTTGAACTGTGTTGTGTAATTGTGCATTCTCACTTGACTTTCTTTGAGCCCATGTTTGTCTCAACTCTTGTATGATCTTGCACATTCACTTTGACATGATTCCACTTTTGTTTGCAATCATTCTTGACCCTATGACATGGCTTCTAACATCACTTCACATGCCTCTTTAGCTCATAAATCTTTGCATGTTTGTTTGAACTTGTTTGAACCATGTTTGTTTCTAATCTTCTATGTGCTTCAACATGATACTTGTGTGAACTTTGTGCATACATTCTTGACTTCTACATGTCATTTCAAATGTCATATGCTACTGACTTATGTCCATTAGACATGTATGATCTTATTTCATTTTTATCTTTCACTTACATTACAAGTATGCTTCATTGTTAAACTTCAATTGTGTTTGCTCACTTCTTCTTACTTTATTTCTTTAAATGCTTGCATCCATGACTTGTATGTTCATTCAATGATATGCATATGCATTAATAAATGTCATTCATGAAATTCTGGCACAGATATCAGATGTCCTACACAGATGTTGAGACACTGATATCCAACACAATGAACAAGTTAACAATAATAATAACAGTGCAGAAAGTAAAGAACACAGTGATATGTTTACCCAGTTCGGATCAACAATCCTAATCTGGGGGCTACAAAGCCAGGGACGAAATCAATATACGATAATATCAATTCACAGATCATACAACAACCACACCCGGTTACAATCCGCTCACTTAATCACTAACCTTCCTATGACTTCTACCTAAGACTCACCTAGGTATGAGGCCCTCCTCAAATCCCTCTTCAATCATAAACCGTGACTGGTTCCTTTCAACACAAGTGACAAAACGAAAGCCACACTTTCAAAACACACAATTCTCAATACTTCAAAGCTTATGAGAATTGACACAAGAAACTCAATGCTTAAAAGCTTATGAGTAACTGACAGAACTTACAACACAAAACCAGTCCTTGTACTGTTATCAGAATGATACCAGTTAGGCTCACAAATAACACTCAAAAACCCTAACAAAACACACGTAAGTTCCACACCTAAACTAGGTTTACACCAGTCAATATATAGCATTAAATCTGGACTGGATTGGGCTTCAAAACGCAGCAAAGAGACTGCACACAATTCTGCAATAAAAGCTCCAAGAAAATAGGTCTTCAATCTAAAGTTTCCTAATATGTCTCCATATTTAGAAAATGTTGAAAATCCGAAAACCAAAACACAAAAACTCAACCCAAAATACTTTGGATGCCACATAGGATAACTAAATATTCACAGAATATTCAGTAACAAATACCAACAACAGAATCTTCCTTTTAAACCAAAATCAGACGCGATGTCCTATGATCCAAGATGGGACATCTTGATCCGACATGTTTAATGCAGAATATTAGAACATCTTGTTTCAACATCTTGCTGCTAGAATAGTTTTAGCAAAATAAATGCCAACCACAAAAACAAAGAAATAACAATCTCCCCCTTTGGCTTATTTTGGCTAAAACTACACACCAAACAATCTTGCAAAGATAACACAAGCAAAACAACAATCTCAGAGACAGCAGCGAAAAACACACCATAACACCAACACAAAACACAGCATAGCAGCAAAAAATTCACACAAAAAAAAAACAAAAACTCCCCCTCAACTGCAGTAACACAACAACATTCAACATTCTCCCCCTCAACTGCAGCACCAACACAACAACATTAAACATTCTCCCCCTCAACTGCAGCACCAACACAAGCACACCACAAGCACACTACTCCCCCTTTTTAGCCATAAATATGACAAAAGCAAGTAGAACAGTTATTAATTTTGAGAAATGGTCAAGTCATAAACCAGAATAAATAGCATAAGAAAGTAGATGCACACAACATCACATGACCAAATGTCATGCACAAACTTCAGCATCTTTCCCTTCATAAACACCTGCACAAGCTGCACTACCAGAATTACCTTTATTCTTTTTAGTCTGGCAGACAGAAAGAGCATTAATTGCTATAGTTCTTCATGAATACAAACCCCAAGTCTACTCCTCAGGTTTTCAAACTGAATTGCATCCAGAGCCTTGGTAAATATGTCAGCAAGCTGATTTTCTGTGCTAACATGCTCAAGAGTTATGACTTTGTCCTCCACAAGTTCTTTGATGAAGTGATGCCTGATATCAATGTGCTTAGTCCTGCTATGTTGAATAGGATTTTTAGAAATATTAATAGCACTCAGGTTGTCACAAAATAATGTCATGACATCTTGTGTGACATTATACTCAGATAACATTTGCTTCATCCACACCAGTTGAGCACAACTACTTCCAGCTGCTATGTACTCAGCTTCAGCAGTAGAAAGAGATACATAATTCTGCTTCTTACTAAACCATGAAATAAGATTATTTCCCAAAACGAAATAACCTCCAGAGGTACTTTTCCTATCATCAGCACTTCCAGCCCAATCAGCATCACAGTATCCTACTAAAATGGAACTTGAGTCATGGGAGTACAACAACCCATAATCACATGTACCACTCACATACTTAAGAATTTTCTTAACTTGATTGATGTGACTGACCTTGGGTTCTGCTTGGTATCTTGCACATACACCAACTGCAAAAGTTATGTCTGGCTTACTTGTTGTGAGATACAGCAGACTGCCAATCATGCTTCTATATAAACTCTGTTCAACATTCACTCCCTTTTCATCTTTGGATAACTTCAAGTGAGTAGGAGCAGGAGTTCTCTTGTGCTTGGCATTATCCAATCCAAACTTCTTCACAATATTCCTCACATATTTGCTCTGACAAATAAAAATGGAATCTTCCATCTGCTTGACTTGCAATCCAAGGAAGTAATTCAATTCACCTACCAAGCTCATTTCAAATTCAGATTGCATTTGGTTGAAAAAATGTTGGACCATTTCATCCGACATCCCACCAAACACAATATCATCTACATAAATCTGAGCAATCATTAGTTTCCCATCCTTCTCCTTGACAAAGAGTGTTTTATCAATACCACCTTTCCTGTATCCATGTTTGACTAAGAACTCAGTCAGCCTTTCATACCAAGCTCTTAGAGCTTATTTCAAACCATACAAATCCTTCTTTAGCTTGTAGACATGATCAGGAAAATTTGGATCCACAAACCCTTTAGGCTGCTCAACATAAACTTCCTCATTAAGATAGCCATTCAGAAAGGCACTCTTGACATCCATTTGAAACAATTTGAATTTCGAAAAACATGCCACTCCTAGCAACAATCTGATGGATTCCAATCGAGCCACAGGAGCAAATGTTTCATCAAAATCTACTCCTTCAATCTGTGTGTATCCTTGAGCAACTAGTCTGGCTTTGTTTCTGGTAACAACTCCTTGTTCATCAGACTTATTCTTATAAACCCACTTTGTTCCAATCACATTTGTTCCTGCTGGTCGTGGTACCAGTTCCCAGACTTCATTCCTCTTGAATTGACAAAGCTCATCCTGCATAGCACTTATCCAGAACTCATCTGTCAATGCCTCTTTAACATTCTTTGGTTCAAGCTTTGAAACAAAATAGGCATTTGACACAGCCTCCCTCGATCTGGTTCTTAAACCTTCATTCAGATTTCCAATAATCAACTCCTTAGGGTGATCCTTCTGAACCCTTATAGAGGGTCCCTTGTTAGCATCCTCTACCTCTTCATTCTCAGGTCTAGTGTCGGTCTCTTGAGCATTATCTTCTACGGACTCAGTGTCTTGTGAGATTTCATTGTTCATGGGAAAGCATGTTCCAACATCATCAGGGACATCTTCGTCTTTGCCAGAGTCATCAACCACCACATTTATGGATTCCATCATCACCTTAGTTCTGGAATTAAATACCCTATATGCTTTACTGTTTGTAGAGTATCCCAAAAATATCCCTTCCTCACTCTTAGGATCCATCTTTCGCCTCTGCTCACGATCCGCCAAGATATAGCACTTACTCCCAAAAACATGGAAATATTTCACATTTGGCTTTCTACCTTTCCATAGCTCATAAAGAGTAACAGAAGTACCTGATCTGATAGTCACCCTATTGTGTATATAGTACGCTGTATTCATGCCTTCAGCCCAAAAATGATATGGAAGCTTTTTGGCATGAATCATGACCCTTGCACACTCTTGAATAGTCCTATTCTTGCGTTCCACTACACCATTTTGCTAATGAGTGATTGGTGATGAGAATTCATTAGTGATTCCTTCAGATAAACAAAACTCTTCAAACCTGCTATTTTCAAATTCTTTCCCATGGTCACTTCTGATTCATACAACACCACAATCCTTTTCTCGTTGAATCCTTTGACACAATTCTTTGAAAGCTGCAAATACTTCAGACTTCTCTCTGATAAAGCTTATCCAGGTGAATCTGGAGTAATCATCAACGACAACATAGGCATACTTCTTCCCACTAAGACTTTCAACCTGCATAGGTCCCATTAAGTCCATGTGAAGCAGCTCCAGAACTCTAGAAGTTGTGGTAAGATGTTGAAGTTTTTGTGTGACATCCTTGTTTGCTTCCCAACTTGACATTCACCACATATTCTATCCTCATCAATCTTCAGCTTGGGAATACCTCTAACAGCTTCACTTGACAGAACTTTCTTCATCCCTTTCAAATGTAAGTGACCCAATTTCTGATGCCACAGTTTGGTTTCATCTTCCTTTGACATCAAACAGGTAGACAAACTTTCTGATTCTTGAGGATTCCACAGATAGCAGTTATCCTTAGACCTGGTTCCCTTCATGACAACTTCATTTTCTTCATTGGTCACTAGGCATTCAGATTTTGTGAAATTTACTTTGAGTCCTAGATCACACAGTTGGCTTATACTGATCAAGTTTGTAGTCAGCCCTTTGACAAATAGAACATGATCCAGATTTGGTTGTCCTGTGTAGTCCAGCTTTCCAACACCTTTTATTTCACCTTTTGATCCATCCCCAAAAGCGACATAATTGGTAGAGTGAGGCTTGATATCTGACAAAAATTTCTTCACACCAGTCATGTGTCTTGAACAACCACTGTCAAAGTACCAATCTTCCCTTGCAGATGCTCTGAGAGAGGTGTGTGCTATGAAACCAGCCATCATATTTCTAGGAGTCCATATTTTCCTTACATTAGCCCAATTCTGTCCTTTATTTTGTTGATGAGCAGTTTTGGGATAACCATGCAAATTGTAGCAAAAGGACTTTAAGTGACCAATCTTTCCACATTAATGACATCTCCATGGTTTATACTTTGAACTACATACTATTTTCTGATGTTTCATCTGATGTTGAAACATGTGATTTGACATCTCCTCCTCTTGCTTTATTTTCTGAGGAACAAACTTTAATACAGACTTCTTGTAGTTCTCTGCTTGATTATTAAAACCAAGACCTTGTACATTTCCAGCATTTTCCCAATCTAAAGAATCTCATCCAGCTGCGTGGAACCATTGTTCAGCATTCTTATAGATTTGGTCATATTGTCAAGTTTTGACTTTTTCCATACAACCTCCTCTTTAAGATCAGCAATGATTGATAGATGTTCTTCCTTCTCAGCTTCTAGTTGAGCTATCAGAACCTTCTGTTCTAATATTATCTGGCACCTCTCTTCATTCTTGATACACAACTCTGAGAACCCAGTGATAACTTCCTGCTTAGTGAGTTCTCCAATATAAGATTCTTTGTCAGAATCAGACTCACAAGTTGTTTCTCCATCAGATTTACAGATTCCAGTCAAGGCTGTCACCAATTTTGCTGATTCTTCTTCAAGATCACTCTTAGACTCTCCTTCTGACCAAGACACAGATAAGCCCTTCTTCTGCCTTTTGAGATACGTGGGACACTCAGTTTTTATGTGCCCAAATCCCTCACATTCAAAACACTAAACTCTCTTCCCTTGATTGGAGTCTTCTTCAGTTCTGGACCTTCTGCCTCCATCCTGGTTTTTACTGATGTCGAGTGACTTGTTCTGAACATTTGCTCTTGACTTCCAGTCCATCCTGTAGCGAGCGATTTTGGACGCGGTTCTTAAGCGCTGGTCGCTCTCTGCGGTTGAGCTTAAAACTACAGGTCGATTCATTTTTTATCCTATTGTGAGCTGAATAAGGAAGGGAAATAGATGTCTCCAATTAACCCTACTTGCATACTGAGTTTAAACAGCGGTCTGTTAGGTTACGGATGCTATCAATGTGGGGGGCCTTTGTACTGGTTATTTGTATTTTCGCCAATACTGTTTTCTTTCTTTTTTACCTGGGCAGAAGGTTTCTGGAGGGGAACAAGGATTAGGATGTTAGGACTGATGCTTTTGAAATACTGCTTTTAATTGATGGAGATATGGGATTTGGGTTTTTTGTTGATTGCGCTCGCTAAGATCTTTTCTTTCGATCTTATGCCTACGTATTCCCGTTTACCGAAACAGGGAAATCAGAGCGTTCGTAGTTCCTCCTATTCTATGGGAGGAAATGGGTGTTTTGGTGTCTTGTTCAAAGCCCAAGACGTGAAGCGAAAGGTAGTTTGTATCTTGTTCAAAGCCCAAGATGTGAAGCTGAAAGGTCTATTTGTGTCTTGTTCAAAGCCCAAGACGTGAAGCTGAAGGACCTCGACTTTAGAGAGAATTTGTCATCTCTAAAGAGGGGGAAGGAGAATTACTTTAACTGGGATACGCGGATCTGAGCAATGCCATAATTTCCGAAGAAAAGGGTTTTAACCTGAAGGAGAAGACTTTAACTCAGTGTAGAACAATGCCATCTTTCCTTAGGAATTTCTCATGATAAAAGAGGGACAGTGGCATGGATATAGATGATCCAGAGGCTTGCCGCTTACAGTGATTAGATGAACGGAAATGAGTTGTTGATGTTTGTGTACTGTGAACGAGGCACAGCTTTGATGCTAAAAGGTTGATTGGATCAACCAGTGGTTTTCTTATACAAAGCCTAAGAGGAGGCTAATTTCCACTAGGAAAATCATTATACAAAGCCTAAGAGGAGGCTATTTTGTGTCTCGTACAAAGCCCGAGAGAGAGGCTAAAAGTTTTTGTTTCAGTTGAGTGACAGATCCAATATACTGATTTTAAAAGAGAAAATCAGTTCTTATATGAGCAACACTGTACTCAGGGATTTGATTTGAGGATCAGGGATATTTCCTTCTCTTTGAGGAAACGGGAAATCCAAAGGGTATTGAGACTGTCCGAGTCTACGGGTTTCCTTCCTATTTAACGAAGGGGTCACTTGAGAATGTATTTGAGACTCAAGGAAGTTAGACTGTCCAAGTCTATAGTTTTTTTTTCTTTTGTACTGTGCTTTGGGAAACAGTAGTAGACTCTACGAAAGGACTGTTCTATGAGAATGACTAGGTTCTGTTCCTATACCTCTAGGAGGTCGTCGGGACAATTTGTACGAAGCCCAAGAGGAGGCTGGAAACTTTTAAGAAGCCGACGGGTCCTTGTACGAAGCCCAAGAGGAGGCTATCATTCCCGTAGGAAGAGATCATTATACGAAGCCTAAGAGGAGGCTGTGAATACTTCTAAGAAGCCGTAGTGTCCTTGAATAATGCCCAAGAGGAGGCCGATGCTTTTAAGAAGCCCGTGGGTCTATCATCTCCTTTCCATTAGGAGAGATAACTCTTTTAAAGATAAAAACCACTAGTAAATGTGCGAGGTTTACTATCCAGCGACTTTTAACTTTTAAAGAGGGTTCCTTAGTTAAGGTCCAAGATTATGACCGTAGTGGGTACCCAAACCCCGAGACATTCAAGGCAAGCTATCCACAAGGAATAGATCAAGTCAGGAAAGTTCGAGAATTTGGAAGAAACTCAAAGATGCCATTCACGGAGAATACATTCATCTTGGGGAGTAGAGCTTCTTGACGATTCCTAAGGAGGACAGCTGAAGAGAAGACTGTATCTGGTGCTCCTATTGGGGATCTAGGCGTCTATTTCTACGAATAAATGAAACGGCGTCACCTAGTTCTAGACGTAGTTGCCGGGGAAACTCGAAATATCTATACTATTATTACACAGTAGATATGAGTTTATGAAAGGAGACTTACAGTGAGCAGCCCCACAATACAGTTTATAATATGAAAGCAGTAAATGAAAGCGATAACCACTTACTCGGATGTAGTGCTTCCATGCTGTTTGGTTAGTTGTTCAACAAAGAAAGTTTGAAAACAACAGTATATTCAAAATCAAAGGAAAAAGTGCTTTGAAAAAGAAAGATTTGGGGCTTACAGCTCAATGAGAGGCCAGGGTTTTATCAGTGAGCACACTGTTTGACTTTGTACAACGGGACTTATACAAGTGACTGGGGCCCAAAAAGATTTTCTGTACAAAGGGATGGGTCTTACACTCTCTCAAGAGGCCCAAAAAAGGTTTAAAGAAAAGAGAGGGGCTTATAACACGATGGTAGGCCCAAATGATTTTTCGTTTAAAAATGGCGATCGCGCCGAGGTTTTCTTTTAACGCAGAGGGACTTATGCAATAAGTGAGGCCCAAAATGTTTTGGTTAAAAGGGGGATTGGGTCTTACACTCTAATAGAGGCCCAAAGTGTTTTGAATGGGTCTTATAGCTCAAGGAGAGGCCCATATGATTTTTATTTTTAAACGGGCGACGATCGCGCTGTTTACTTGTACAGAGGGACTTATACAATAAGTGAGGCCCAAAAAGTTTTTGTACAAGGGGGGATGGGTCTTACACTCTCTCAAGAGGCCCAAAAAGTTTTTAAAGAAAAGAAATGGGTCATACTACCCGAGGGTAGGCCCAGAGGTTTTATTTTGAAAAGGCGACGATCGCGCCGTGATTTTTGAAATACAACGGGACTTATACAATAAGTGAGGCCCAAAAAGATTTTCTAAAAATGGGGTTGGGTCTTACACTCTCTCAAGAGGCCCAAAGAGTTTTTAAAGATGATTTATGAGGGTTGAATTAATCCAAAACCCTAATTTGTTTTCAAAATGTGTTTTAATTGAATAAAAATTCAATTAAAATGATCAAAATTGTTTAACACATGGAAAACAAATTATGATCTTGGATTAATGCTTCAAAAATTAGGTATTGA
Source organism: Lathyrus tuberosus (assembly GCA_022829125.1). NCBI lineage: Eukaryota > Viridiplantae > Streptophyta > Magnoliopsida > Fabales > Fabaceae > Lathyrus > Lathyrus tuberosus. The sequence goes on along the minus strand of JALAZF010000024.1, from coordinate 12,133,001 downwards.
CCTACAAAATAATTAGAAAGCATTAAAAGTTGCAAAATCAATGTAGAAAAAATATTTAAAATGTCAAAAACAATTAAAATATTAATTCTTTGCAAAAATATCAATTATATGAAATAAATAATATTTTTGGGATTTTTTGTGAAAATAAAATATTTTAACATTTTTGTGAATTGTTAAAAAAAGAATCAACTCAAAATCATTAAAACTCAGAGAGAAATTAATTTTTGAATCAATTAAACAAAAATCACAAAATTCAAATATTTGAATTTCTAAAAATGGCGCCAAGAACAAGCTGAAGAACACGCGCGTGTTCTTGGTTTCTCAGATTTTCATTTTCTATCCAATCTCCCTGAATACGTAATCATATCATGCAATCCACATATCATTATGCTCGTCTCAACCTCACGATCATGTCTATGTACTTTAATTTCATTTAAATTAAACATACAACAAGAAATCACGAAGAAACCTCAAGAACCCTAATTTCTGCATGAAGGCTAGGATTTTTGATACACGATTCAAACAATGCAATTAATTGAGGGAAAACATTCCATGCATGATTATGAACATATGGCCAAATTATTGTGCGAGGAAATATGCATAGATTGAGAGATGACCAAGTATGTGCTTACCTCCAAGTCGTGACAGCAAGTTCAAAGTGATTTTTGATTTGGAGGTGTTACAGATGAGTGGTGATGATCTGAACAGGTTCCCTACACCCTATGGATTTTGTTTGGATGGTTGGACTTGATTGAAATTGGCTGGATCATTTTATGGTACCTCAGCTGCACTTTGGTTAAAACCTTGAGCAACCAGCTGGTGATTTCATGAAATTGATGTTTCAGAAGTAATCTAAGTGTTTGATCAGCTCATATGTGATGTATGTGAGGTGTGTGAGTGATTGGTTTGATTGGAATTGCTCTCAAACTCAAAACTCGATAGTGACTTGCCTTAGAAGGCAAAATTGGAGTGAAAGAAGAGATTTTGAGGAAAGCATCTGTTATATGGCTTTGGTGTACTCAAACTGACCACAATTGAGCTCTATTTATAGTAGAGCAAGTTTGTTTTGCAAGGAATAGTGCATGGCAGCTGGTAAGTAGGTTTGGCCAATGTTGGCAAATGAAAATCCAAGTCTCCTCTAGCCATTGACTAGAGGTTAGGGCACAGAGCTTTGGTTCCCTTGGTCTTGGATAAGTCTTGACTAATTTCAGATGAGAATGGCTCAGTCCATGCCACCTTGATGGTTTCATTGAATGCCTCATTCCAAATTTGAAGTCTTGTCTCTATTTTGGCCATTCTAGGTTCAACATGCTATTTCTTGTTCCATGGACTTTGGAGGCTTGGCTCAGTGATTGTCCCCTTTAGATTCAATCCTCTGAGGTGTCCAAGTGGATAGGAGCAATTGAATTTGGCTGATTTTGGCAAATCGACCAAAGTTGCAAATTCTGCCTTGCCTTGACAGATTTCAGCAAGGCAACTTGGCAATGTTGTATCTCATGGTGTAGGTTGAATTTGGCAATGTTCTTGGCCATTTTGGAAAGCTTTTACATGATAAAACAACTATTTGAACAAGTTTGGTTTTGATCTCTTTTGATTCCAAGTGAAAAATCCCCCTTCATTTGGCAAAAAGTGAGGCAGAATCTGACTTAGTGAAAATTTCACTAAGTGTTGGAAAAAGTGACATTTTCACTTTTCAGCCACTTTGATCACTCCATAACTCAAAATCCTTAATGAATTGGAATGACTTGTAGTTGAAGTTTTTGTAGGTGATAATGAGGGCTACAAATCCATCTTTGGATGAGAAAAAATGGCCTTGTGGTTTAGGAGTTATGGTCCTCCAAAGTTGGTACCTTTGCCACTTTATTTTTAACTTAGAAAAATTTCTAAGTTTTATGGTTACCCCTTTTACAAGTTATCTCACTTTTCTTGATTTTTCTTGATGAATGATGATTCAAATCATACATTAACATCATTTTAGGGTTAAAAATCCATTTTGGTGAAAAATCTCAAAAAGTCAAAGTTGACTTTTGTGCACAGTTGACTTTTTATCAGATGAATTCCAAACTGTGCAATTCTTCAGGAAATCATGTCCTTGACCTAAATCAAACTTAATGGACATGTTCCATGGGTGTCATAGGGTATATTCAATCATGTATTAGGGTTTGGGAGCATGTCTTGGTCAAAAGTCAAAGTTACAGTTGACTTTTCTCTTAAAACCCTAATTATGGTGCAGATGAAATTGAGACTTGTTGCTCAAGCTTCTTGGATCAATCCACTGTTCCAAATGGATCAATATGGTATATTAGAGACCCTCAAATCATGTCTTGAGGTCTTAGCTCATGGTTTGTCCCAAAAGTCAACTTAGGGGTGAATTAGGTCAAGAAACCCTAATTCCTGATTTTTGATGAATGCATCCCCTGAGGCAAAATTGACTTGATGCATGGGTTCATGAGGTTCCATGAAGTATATTAGGTTATGTTTTGGATCATTGCCTTGTGCCCAGATGAAAATTTCCATCTGGAGGCCCTGGTCGATCAAAACCCTAATTTGGAGACACTGGCGATCTTGAGACTTGATCCACCTAGAAGGGAGCAGCCTTGTGCTTAATCCTTGAAGTGGAAGTCCTTTTTGATCCATTGTGGATGTTTGAGAGATTAGACAAGTTGAAGATCATGTCATTTCTTGATTGATCCTTTGTCTAAAGCTCTGAGAGGGCTTGAAACCCTAATTTTGATTGTATTGGATGCTCACCCATCTTTGGGGAGACTGATGAAGCATGATGGTTCATCCATATTGTGATGATGATTTTCACAATGATGGGAAATCTAAGTGGTCAAAATTTGGGGTATTACAGATGCCCCAATTTAATCTTCTTGGACCCGAAGGTGTGAATGACGAAGGGATTCGGGCATTCGGGGTGCAAGAGGATTAAATATCGGAATACCCGAAATTTTGATGGCGGTTATGAATGGTAGCTTACGCATTCATCTTCTTTAGCTAAGCAATGATGCTTAGAAAAGGTAAACTTCCCCTCGATCCTGGTCTCCTACCAAGGAACTGGTCTTAGTTTCTGATTTAAACTTCCCCTCGTTCTTGGTTTCCTACCAAGGAACTGGTCTTAATTTCTGATTTAAACTTCCCCTCGATCCTGGTTTCCTACCAAGGAACTGGTCTAAGTTGAAATAAACCTCCCCTCGATCCTGGTTTCCTACCAAGGAACTGGTCTTAGTTTCTGATTTAAACTTCCCCTCGTTCTTGGTTTCCTACCAAGGAACTGGTCTTAGTTTCTTTTGTCAATAAACTTTACTGACAAGGGACGCTATTCGTAGCGGCTTTCCTTCAAACTTCTCGCCGAATTTTCCTGGAGAGATGCCATTTGAGTGGAAAAAGCTTTGATGTCAGACCTGCTGGGGAACCCATTCGTCTGAGTTGTAGAGGTACACAAACTTCTCTGTTTTGGAGATGCCATTTGTCGATTCTACTGGGGAAAGCGAGTCTCTTGAGAGACTGTTTTCGTTAGGGGTTACATCATACTTTTCTCGGGATCTTCCTAGAGAAATGCCATATGATGGGATCCAATTTTGAGGTGCCAATGACCTTCTCATCAGTGGTTTTTCGGAGCAAAACTGGCGTGCTGCCGAATCTCTGATCACGAGGCTTTCTCTGTGGATTTTCCTTAATCCGGGAAAGCAAGGATATCATCTTCAATGGCGAAGAGTGATGCTTGTTGAAAGTTTTCTCTGGCTTTTCAGAGGTTCAAGTTATCAAAGTGGTCAAGGACCAACTTCTTTCCAGAATTAAACTGGAAGCGAGGTTGTTCAGACACCGTATTTCCTGACGAGGTAAGAACTGACAACTCGATTGAGAGGACTTCTACCACTAGGGGACAGGACCGACTAGAGTGATAGTGATACAATATGAAATGTAAATGCAAATAAAAAATGCATGATGTATGTATGTATATGCTGACAAAACAGACGCGACATACAGACTAAGAGATGAACACAATTGGATACTCGGCCATCGCGGGGCGAAGAAGTACTGTTGATTCAAAATAGCAATTCCACCTTGCTTAGGAGAGACAGTCCCGTTGGGAGCTATGCTGATCGGGCTTAGGAGATGAGAACTCGGCCGAGGATGTCAGCCGAAACAAGGTCTCTGACACAGTTGATCCCTTCATTCAGGCGAACTGGTTTAGAAGGGGTACTTTGGTTCTGCACTTTGAAGTTCGCTTACTTCGGGAGAAGCGATCGATGTTCTTCTGATGTTCAACAGTCAAAAGAAATGCCATCTTTAATTTAAAAGCAGAAAAAGTTTAACAAGTAAATTTATTTTTGTTTTATTTCAAGAATCGCTGATTAAGTTTAAACAACGTCGTTCTGTAAAGCTAAAACAAGTAAAGGATTACAAACAAAAGCACAAGGGCTCAAATTTTATTGATAAGATGGAGATCAGCCAAACGCGTGATTCCAAAGAGTATATACAAAGTTAGAAAATGGTAATTTACAGGGAAAAGGGCTACGTTGAAACATAACGACCACTATCCTTCTACCAACTTTGAGTTCGGGACATCCTGAGCTTACGTCGAAGATGACCTTTGACTGGAGTTTTCTGACAGATGATGCTGTAACTGCTGCTGAGGGACTTGCCTCTGTTGAACATAGTTACTTGCCACTATCCCTAATTTTTGCCTGGATTGTACTATGAGATTTCCAATCCATCGGGATGATTTTTTTTCATGTCTCTAACTTTTTCCTAGACCGTCCTTTCGGGTTTTCAATCCACCGAGACGTTTTTTTTTTTTTTTTAATTTTAGGCGAAGTATTTCTTGACTACATCAACATTCGTGGGGTAGGCAAATTCCTCTCCGTCCATGGTTGCAAGTCTCAAGGCGCCGCCTGAGAAAGATTTCGTGACCACATAGGGGCCATCATAATTTGGGGTCCATTTGCCCCGGGAATCAGTGAGAAATGATTGTATCTTCTTGAGCACAAGGTCTCCTTTCCTGAAGATACGAGGTCGGACCTTTTTGTCGAACGCCCTCTTCATTCTCTGTTGATACAACTGACCGTGGCATAGTGCCGTGATTCGCTTCTCTTCGATCAGGTTCAGTTCGTCGTGTCGACTTTGACGCCATTCAGCTTCGGTGAGCTTAGCTTCCATCAATACCCGGATTGATGGGATCTCTATTTCTATGGGGAGCACTGCTTCCATGCCATATACTAGAGAGAAAGGGGTTGCCCCTGTTGAAGTGCGGACAGATGTTCGGTAACCGTGAAGAGCAAAGGGTAGCATTTCGTGCCAATCTTTATAGGTTACAACCATCTTTTGAACAATCTTCTTGATGTTCTTGTTAGCCGCTTCTACCGCTCCGTTCATCTTGGGTCGGTAGGGAGATGAGTTATGGTGTTCGATCTTGAACTCTACACACAACTCTTTCATCATCTTATTGTTCAAGTTAGATCCATTATCAGTAATGATCTCGCTTGGAACACCATAACGGCATATGATATTGTTTTTGAAATATCGGACCACCACTTGTCGGGTTACATTGGCTAATGACGCTGCTTCGACCCACTTGGTGAAATAATCAATGGCTACCAGGATAAACCGATGTCCGTTTGAAGCCTTGGGCTCAATCATACCAATCATGTCGATTCCCCATATGGAAAAAGGCCACGGGGAAGAAAGAACTTTGAGATGTGATGGCGGTACATGAATTTTGTCGGAATATATCTGACACTTGTGACACCTCCTCATGTACTTGTAGCAGTCGGATTCCATTGTCAACCAATAGTACCCTGCTCTGAGAATTTTTCTCGCCATTGTGTGTCCGTTGGCATGAGTGCCAAAGGATCCTTCATGAATTTCTTTCATGAGCATGTCTGCTTCTGGTCTGTCGACACATCGGAGCAAGACCATGTCAAAATTTCTCTTATAAAGAGTGTCACCGCTCAGGAAGAAGTTTCCAGCCAATCTTCTAAGGGTTTTCCTATATTTTCTGAGTGCCCCAGATGGGTACTCTTGTTTCTGAAGGAAGCATTTGATATCGTGATACCAAGGTCTGTCGTCTATGACTGCTTCAATCGCGAAGATGTAAGCGGGCCGTTCAAGGCGCATGATGTCGATCTTAGGTATGTCATTCCATCGACCTACACTAATCATGGAAGAGAGAGTGGCTAATGCATCAGCCATGTGATTCTCATCACGAGGGATGTGATGAAAGTCGACTCTGTTGAAGAAGGGTAACAACCTCCTTGCATAGTCTTTGTAAGGAATTAATCCTGATTGGTATGTGTTCCAATCTCCTTTTATTTGGTTAATAACCAAGGCTGAATCGCCGTATACGTCCAAGTTTTTGATCCTTAAATCAACCGCTTCTTCGAGAACCATGATACATGCTTCGTATTTGGCCTCGTTGTTCGTACATTTGAACGTAAGTCTAGCAGTGAAAGGAATGTGGGAACCCTGAGGGGTAACAATGATTGTCCCAATTCCGTTTCCATAATGATTGACTGCTCTGTCAAAGATAAGTCCCCACTGGGAACCTGGTTCTGGCCCTTCACTGGGTAGCGGTTCATCGCAATCTTTCATCTTTAGATACATGACATCTTCGTCTGGGAAGTCAAACCCGATTGATTCTTGATCGTCAATCGGTCGATGAGCCAAATGATCAGCTAAAATACTTCCTTTAACGGCTTTCTGAGCATGGTACTCTATGTCATATTCTGATAGTAACATCTGCCAACGGGCAATCCTTCCCGTGAGAGCAGGTTTTTCGAAAACGTACTTGATTGCATCCATTTCGGAGACCAACCAAGTAGTATGACGAATCATGTACTAGCAAAGACGTTTGGCTGCCCAAGCCAAAGCGCAACAAGTTTTCTCAAGCATTGTGTACCGAGTCTCGCAGTCGGTGAATTTCTTGCTTAGATAGTAAATGGCAGACTCTTTCCTTTTGGTTTCGTCTTGTTGGCCAAGTACACATCCCATTGAGTCCTCTAGGACTGTGAGGTAAATGATCAGTGGTCTTCCTTCCACTGGAGGTGATAGAATCGGAGGATTCAACAGATATTCCTTGATACTGTCGAAGGCGGTTTGGCAATCTTCTGACCAAACGCAATCCTGGTTCTTTTTGAGTAATTTGAAAATCGGTGCACATGTCGCGGTCATAAGGAATATGAATCTAGAGTTGTAGTTCAAATGTCCCAGGAATCCTCTGACTTGTTTTTCAGTTTTCGGAGAAGGCATTTCTTGAATGGCCTTGACCTTGTCAGGATCAACTTCAATTCCTTTCTGGCTGAGGATGAACCCTAGTAGTTTCCCTGAACGGACACCGAAGGTGCACTTGTTAGGATTCAAGCGGAGCTTGAATTTTCTTAGACGTTCGAACAATTTTGACAGATGTTCAACATGCTCATCCTCTGTTCTTGATTTTGCAATCAAATCATCGACATATACCTCGATATCTTTGTGTATCATGTCATGAAACAGAGTAGTCATGGCCCTTTGATAGGTTGCCCCGACATTCTTCAAACCGAACGGCATTACCTTGTAACAAAAGTTACCCCATGGGGTAATGAACGAAGTTTTCTCCATGTCTTTCGGCGCCATCTTGATCTGATTATAGCCTGAGAATCCATCCATGAAGGAGAATACTTTGAACTTTGCTGTACTGTCAACCAGCATGTCAATGTGTGGTAAAGGAAAGTCGTCCTTTGGACTTGCCTTGTTTAGATCTCTGTAATCAACACACATTCTGACCTTTCCATCCTTTTTGGGAACGGGTACGATGTTGGCTAACCATTGAGGATATTCAGACGTAGCGAGGAAACCCGCGTCGATCTGTTTCTGTACCTCCTCTTTGATTTTGATAGCCATGTCCGGGTGAGTCCGTCTCAACCTTTGCTTTACTGGCGGACATTCCGATCTTAGCGATAAGTGATGTTCCACGATGCTGGTATCCAACCCTGGCATATCCTGATAGGACCAAGCGAATACATCGGGGAATTCTTTGAGAAGCTTTATCAAACTTTCTTTGACAGTTGGACTGAGCAGTGCTCCGATCCTGATTTCTTTTCTCTCTTTTTCTGAACCCAAGTTCACCGTTTCCAACGGCTCTTTGTGAGGTTCAATGGACCTTTCCTCTTGTCTGAGTAGTCGGGAGATCTCTTCTGGAATTTCGTTGTCAACTTCTTTTTCAGCCTCGAATACTGGGAACTCAAAGTTGGGAGAAGGCATCGGATCGTATGTTTCAACGGGGTTTAAAACAAGCAATCTGCATGACGTGATGATTCGTGTTTAGAAGAGATAGAGAGAAATGAAAGTGTGTGCAGTGTATTTATTTTACTGCTTGTTTTTATTTTTGAATTGTTTTTTAGGATTACCATTTTCTGAAAAAGCAAAAAGAGAAAACAGTAATTAATGCGGAAATTACAGAAAGACGTTATTTTATTAATGAACAAGTCGAATCTTGAAACTACAGCCCTATAAAACAAAACTCACTCTCTCTGGGTAAAGGGAAGAGGGAAATTTAAAGAAAACGAGCCCTATCAAAATATCCGTTTCACCTGGGCAGGGTGAACGGTTAAAGATGGCAATTACTTTGACTGATGAACGACCTTCGGAACCTCGACATCAACCCACTGGCGGCGAACTCCTCGGTGAATCACAAAGTCTGGCGCCTTCCTTGATTTGTCTTCAGAAATGACGCTGATTTCTGGTGGAGTAGGATCGTTGGAATCTGTCTCCCAAGCAGAATTGTCGTAGGAGGATTCCTCTGTTGCATTTTGCATAGCATTGGAGCTCTCAGCTGTATCTCCCCATCCAGTTGACTGGATATCTTCGAGCCTGATACGAGAGCTTTCGGGAGCAGTGTACTTGACCATAAAGTCATATTTTCCACTTGGTTGTCCCAAAGTGTCCCAAACTTCTTTGGAACTGGAGGAGTCATCTCTCTCGATGACGTTGACCTCGGGAAAAGCATAGTTGATGAATTCAGGTCCTGCAAACGTTGCGAATTCATCTTCATGTTGAGTAGTTTCCGAATGACCTGAGTGTTGATCCCATGACATGGTGGGGACACAGGTATTCTGTTCAATGACGGTCAGCTGATTTTCATTGTTCGGCTGACTCTCTTGCCCCAAATCTCCTGGATAAGGTTGCCACATTGGCAGACCATCCATTGGGCCATAGTAATTATGATCAAAGTTTTCTTTCATCAGAGTGTCTTCCTCTAATGAATTTGGTGGAGCACGGCATCCTTCCGGATCACAATCTCTGTAGATCATTTCAACATCTGATCTTGGTATAAATCTAGGACTTTCTGTAGGAAAGCAAAAAGGCATAGGCACCTCTTCCTGAGACATATAGCCGTCCTTATTAAGATAGGACTTCCATTCTTCATCTGCGTCAGAGGGATCTTCCTCATTGATAGCATGAACTGTCTGAGACACTGGGTGAAGAAAACCTCCACTGTGGAAGAAGTTTTGAAGGGGATGAAGACTTTCATCATTGGCGGCTGTCTGAGTACAGGTCGCAGAAAAACCAAGACCCTTCTTTGTTTTATTGTCAATAGGAATGACAAGCCGTCCCCATCCTTTTGTATCGGTACTCTCGACCGCTTTGATAGCATCTTTGTATGAAGAAATTGAAGTTCCTTCTTTGAACTGATCGTTCTTGCTCACCGATAGTGCTTGGAACTGAGTTCCAATAACCTCCTCGGGTTCTACACAAGTAGATGATGATAGGTTACTCACAAGCAAGGCTTGTTCCCCACAAACTGTGACAAGTTGATCGTTCTTGACGAACTTTAGCTTTTGGTGGAGGGTTGAAGTAACCGCTCCAGCCTGATGTATCCAAGGTCTTCCTAATAAACAACTGTATGTTGCCCGGATGTCCATGACCTGGAAAGTGATTTGGAAAGTGTGAGGACCAATTGTTATGGGAAGATCAACTTCGCCGATAACTGTTTTTTGGATCCGTCGAATGCTTTGACGACGACCTCGCTGACTCTCATCGGAGGGCCCTTAAATGATAATTGCGTCAAAGTTGACTTCGGCATAACATTCAGGGCTGACCCTGTGTCTACCAGTACATTGGCTAAAGCATCGCCCTGGCAGTTAATTGTAATGTTGAGCGCCATGTTATGACGGCGACCCTCTTCAGGTAATTCCTCATCACTAAATCCCAAATTGTTGCAAGAAGTGATGTTAGAGACAATGTTATCGAATTGTCTGATGGTTACATCCTGTTCCACAAAGGCTTGCTCTAAGACTTTCTGTAGAGCCTCCCTATGCACTTCTGAACTGAGTAACAGTGATAATACTGAGATCTTTGAAGGAGTCTGTAACAGTTGATCAACAATGTTATATTCACTCCTTTGGATGATCTTTAGCATCTCATCCTTGTCTTTTGAAAAGTCGGGATTACCAGATTGACTGACTGGTGGATCAGGAATTTCCGCCTGAAGTTCCTTTTCTTTGTTGGATTCTCCAACCCCTCGGTTGAAGATTCGACCGCTCCGTGTTACACGACTGATGTCTGCAATATTCACGACGGAGGGTAATGGAATTCCCTTTCCATTCTCGATTATTGTTGCACCGTATTTGTAATGGATTGCCTTAGCTGATTCATACGGTAGTGGCCCCAGTAGATAGATGACTATGGGAATCTTCTGATTTTTCTGACCATCATAAGTAATCTTGATCTGTTCCCGGTTGGGAACTCTAGATTCGTCAAGTAGAGGGATGATGGCAAAAACATCCCTGGTCCTGTGATGACCAGAGATCGTGACAACATCCTCAGCTTGCTCAGCAAGGTAGTTCGGCGACCAAATGATGGGTCCTGAACCTGGATATGGACAAATTTCTCCATGATCGACCTGACCCTGAAGAGCTGCTCTCACAAGGTAACACCCTTGGTTACTTTTCGAACAGACGCTACAACTGTCATAGTTGTGTGGTGGCACCTGGCCACGCCCACATTGAATACAATGTGACCTCACTAGGTTACCTTCCATTGATCGGATATCCTGACTTTGACGACGAGTAGGATTCCTGTTATTGATACTAATCTGCTGAGTATCTTCGTCCATATAGATTGGCATCCACCAGTGATTTAACAAGTGCTGAAGTGCCTCCTGGACAAGGGTACAACCTCAATCGTTTTCGCAACCCGCTTTACAATTTTGATAGTCATGTGATATTAAGAATCCAAGTCGGACCTGCTCAGCATGTAACTCTACCAGGTTGGTATCCATTACGCGGATGTCGAAGATCTGAACCATGTTGATTTGATAGGAGTTCCTATCATGGTAGTCTTGGATCCATCCAAGATCCATCTGACGCTGGAGGGCCTCTTGTATGAAAGAGCATCCCTGTTTGTTTATCGAGCAAATCAGACAGGAACTGTAATCGTGCCGCGGCAGATTATGATACTGGCTTTTCCTTGAGTGCATCGCCACCAAGTTGACATTCATCGCACGGATGTCGTGGTTTTAAATGACGTTGGAATTCGTGTAAACCATGTTAACTCCACGAACTCGGTGCTCTTGGATCCATCCAAGATCCATTTGTTCCTGTAGAGCTGCTTGCACTACAGAGCATCCTTGATTGTTTTTAGAGCAGACATCACACTGGTGATAGTTATGAGGTGGCACATGGCCATATCCACTCTGTCTACAATGCATCTTGACCAGATTAGTCCCCAATAAGAGTACATCATGAATTTGATAGACATTGTTAGTCTCTTTCTCAATCAGACTGATTGCAGCTTTCTCGTGTTGAGGCAGCGGGTTCGTAAGAACATTAGGATTCGTATCTTTGAAAGATAAGAGCCCGCTCCTAACAAGCTTTTGCACGTCAGATTTGAAATTGAGACAAGTCTCAATGTTATGCCCTGAACCTCCTTGATGATAAGGGCATTTTTGATCCGCTTTAAACCAAAAAGGCGGATTTTCCAGAACTGTAAGAGGAGACTTAGTCTGGATGTGCCCCTTAGCCAGTAGTAACAGAAATAGTTCTGCGTACAACATGGGTATAGGATCAAACCCTGATGGTCGTGTTGTACGGTTGTTGTTATATGGAGGACGAGCCTGCTGAAGAGGCTGTTGTGTCCTTTGTTGGTCAGGTTGGCTCTACGCAACCTGAGGTTGATACGTAGGAACAGGCGCGGGGCCGATAGCAGGAGTAACAGCTGCTACTGGCTGATAACGTCGCCTTTGCTTTTCGAGAGAGATATTCCCAATATCTTGCTCTTTTTTCTTAGGGAGAGCACTACCGTATTTTTTAGTACCGCTCGTGGATCCAGTTTCTTTTACCAAACATCCTTCTCGGACGGCTTCCTCAAGACGTACGCCCATGCCGACCATTTCGGTGAAATCACTGGGCGCACTGGCAACCATTCGGTCATAGTAAAATGAGCTTAAGGTCTTTAAGAAGATTTTTGTCATCTCTTTTTCCTCAAGAGGTGGACAAATTTGAGCGGCAATTTCACGCTACCTTTGAGCATACTCCTTAAAGGTTTCCTTTTCCTTTTGCGACATTGATCTGAGTTGATCTCTGTCGGGTGCCATGTCCAAATTGTATTTGCATTGTTGGACGAAGGCAGTACCAAGATCTCTGAATGTACTGATCGTAGTACGGTTTAAACCCATGTACCATTTGAGTGCGGCACCGGTTAAACTATCCTGAAAGTAGTGAATCAGTAGGTCCTGATTCTCCGTCTGAGCTGACATCCGCCGAGCGTACATCACCAGATGGCTTTGAGGGCAAGAGTTACCCTTATATTTTTCAAAGTCGGGCACTTGGAACTTGTGCGGGACTTTCACATTGGGGACCAAGCAGAGGTCTGCGGCGTCCTTTCCAAATAGATCCTGACCGCGAATGGCTTGCAGCTCTTTCTGCATTTCCAAGAATTGTTCCTGGAATTCATCCATTATGTCAAACATAGTTTCCTTCTTACCAGAAGGTGTCTGTGGAATTTGTCCTTCCGGGACAGTGTGCACCACAGGGGGTGGTACCGTGACTACGGCAGTAAGTCTTGGTGCCTCCCGAAGTTTGTAACCTTCAGGAGTCTTCAGTATGCCCCTAGCATCTTCGTTTTCCCAAACTTTGTAACCTTCAGGCCCAGCGGCTTCTGTTGCGATTCCTTGATCTTCAGTGATCGGCGGAACATATCCTTCCGGGATATAGTTAACAGGCATGCCCCAAGGACGATCTTTCGGCATCTGATACCTAGGATCATACTTTTCTATGATGGGCGTTGAGGTGATCTCTGAGATCACAGTTCTTTGTAGCTGAGCTTCTGCCATGGCTTGCATGTCGTTAGGAAGCTTTCTCATATCCTCTCTCAGAGCGTCAATCTCTTCTTTCAACTCTCTATTTTCTTCCTCAAGATCATCCATCTTTTTCTGACGATTGGCCTGAGTATTATACGAATGAGACAGTTTTACTCTAGAATCGAAACACAAACGTGAGATTCGTAGGGAAGAAGAATACGCGATGTGAGAATGATGAATGCAATGATTATATTAATTGTTGTTTTTTTGGTTTAATCAAAATAAACTTCGACAATTAGATTGCAAATATCAAACACTGGGGAAACCCCTTTTTATTGAAATTCAAAGGATTACAGAAATGGAAATACAGTAGATTACAAAGTGCAGAAACAGAAACCTAAACTAATGGGTCCCGAGTCCTCTTCTTTGACCGGGGCTCTTGGGCCGTTGTCGGGTTGTCATTCCTTTGCCAAGTGAAAGGAGTGAGCAAATTCCTTTGGTCATCTTGATTCTCTACAGCATGCTGCTCCAAAATTTCAATCAGAGCATCTTTCTCTTTTAGTAGTTGCTGTATTTGGATACACTCTACGTCGAGGGTGCGGTACTTGTTCTTCCAAGATCTTCTTTCCTTTTGAACTTTGTTGAGAGTAACCTGAAGCTTTTCAGTTTCCGTCATGAAGTACATGACAGTTTCCCTCGGTGGAAGAATTCTGTGACGAGGATAAGGCATTTTTAGCTTGAGAGCTCTGGTTTGTACCCAATGGAGATAAGGCTCCACCGAGACACAGTCCAGTTTTCCCAGAGACTCTCGTCCTTTCTTATGAACCTGTTTCCAAGCTTGCACTATTTCCATCTTTAGTGCTCTGTCATTTTCTCCTTCTTTGAAGAAAAGACCTTCCAGATGAACACCCAGTGGGATGTGTCTCATCGGGTATCCAAATTGAAGAAGAACCAATATCGGATGATAGTTGATTCCTCCTTTAGTTCCTATGAGGGGTACGCTGGGGAAGTTTCCACAACGGTCAATGATTTTGATTCCCTCATAAATCCTATTACACCAATCTATATCGGAATTGGTGAGAGACATGATCTTCTGTGACCAACGTAAGACACTCTTGCAATCCCAAAAAGCAGCAGACTTGGGCAAGTGAGAGATAAACCATTTATAAAGCAAAGGTACACAGCATGTGATCTCCCCTCCGCTGTACAAATTTCCCGAGTGTACAGAATGATATGCATCTGCAAGCAAAGTCGGCACAGGGTTTCCAATGAGATAAACCTTAATAGCGTTGATATCGACGAAGTTATTGATGTTGGGAAACAAAAATAACCCGTAGGTGAGCAAGACAAAGATGCTTTCAAAAGCAGTCCCGTTCCCTATACTAGCGAAGTATATAACCTTTTTTGTCAAGAACTGGGCTGGCAAACCTTGGATGCCACCCTTAGTGGTCATGTGAGTCCTGACCTCAGACTCGTCCAAATGAATTGCTATTGCAATAGTCTGATTCTTTGGAATTTCTTCCAGTCCAGAAAATGGAGCTCGATCTGTAATGTGTAGATCGATCAGATGAGAATACTCCTCCAGCGTTGGTGATAGCTGGTAATCCGGGAATGTGAAACAGTGATAAACCAGATCGTAGAACTGAACAAGTGCGTCCATGATCCCCTTAATCACATGTACTCTTAACAGTGGTAGAAAACCACCGTGCTTGGCTCTAAAAGCCTCTGGGTTAACGATCATCCTTGCTAACCTTCTCAAATCCCCTAGCTTTGGAACCTTGAAGGTATACTGGTGAGTTCTCCTTCTACCGAAATCCATTAGCGTAATCTTTTTCTCTGATATTTGCAATCACAATCTTAGTTTAATTTGAAAAACAGAGAGACTAGAAGAGAAGTTTTTTGAATGTTTTAATGTTTTATTAAATGGATGCATGAATGCAGCACACAAAAACATAGAAAAAACATGGGGTCAGAGGGTCGTTGTCATGAAGTCAAGGCTCTACCCATCCCCAAAGGTTTATACTAGGGTGATTTTTGTACCTGTACTCATTATCATCAGCTCCTCCCAGGAAGGCAGACAACAAGCGGATCGCCAGCGAGTTGTGTGCAATCTTAGAGTAAGTGCTATTCACCGAGAATAGATCACCAGCCTCAAATGAGGGTAGTATCGCGTAACAGCTATTTCCGATAGCTTCCGCACTACGAAAGGGTTTGGCTTTTCTAGGTGTATACTCATTCTCACCACATGCGGCATCACACGCATTCCCATTAGCAGAAAAATAAACACGTATAGCAATTAGGAAAAGCAGTATATATATTTGTCCTAAACATCCTAGACTTATAAAGCTATGAATCTTAAGTTCCTGACAGAAAATGGGTTCCCCGGCGGAAGCCCCAATCTGTGGTTTTCACATAAGTGAAGAGAAGGAAATCAGAAAAACAGAGACCGGCCCCACGGTGGGCGCCACTTTTCTGTAGCGAGCGATTTTGGACGCGGTTCTTAAGCGCTGGTCGCTCTCTGCGGTTGAGCTTAAAACTACAGGTCGATTCATTTTTTATCCTATTGTGAGCTGAATAAGGAAGGGAAATAGATGTCTCCAATTAACCCTGCTTGCATACTGAGTTTAAACAGCGGTTTGTTAGGTTACGGATGCTATCAATGTGGGGGGGCCTTTGTACTGGTTATTTGTATTTTCGCCAATACTGTTTTCTTTCATTTTTTCCTGGGCAGAAGGTTTCTGGCGGGGAACAAGGATTAGGATGTTAGGACTGATGCTTTTGAAATACTACTTTTAATTGATGGAGATATGGGATTTGGGTTTTTTGTTGATTGCGCTCGCTAAGATCTTTTCTTTCGATCTTATGCCTACGTATTCCCGTTTACCGAAACAGGGAAATCAGAGCGTTCGTAGTTCCTCCTATTCTATGGGAGGAAATGGGTGTTTTGGTGTCTTGTTCAAAGCCCAAGACGTGAAGCGAAAGGTAGTTTGTATCTTGTTCAAAGCCCAAGATGTGAAGCTGAAAGGTCTATTTGTGTCTTGTTCAAAGCCCAAGACGTGAAGCTGAAGGACCTCGACTTTAGAGAGAATTTGTCATCTCTAAAGAGGGGGAAGGAGAATTACTTTAACTGGGATACGCGGATCCGAGCAATGCCATAATTTTTGAAGAAAAGGGTTTTAACCTGAAGGAGAAGACTTTAACTCAGTGTAGAGCAATGCCATCTTTCCTTAGGAATTTCTCATGCTAAAAGAGGGACAGTGGCATGGATATAGATGATCCAGAGGCTTGCCGCTTACAGCGGTTAGATGAACGGAAAGGAGTTGTTGATGTTTGTGTACTGTGAACGAGGCACAACTTTGATGCTAAAAGGTTGATTGGATCAACCAGTGGTTTTCTTATACAAAGCCTAAGAGGAGGCTAATTTCCGCTAGGAAAATCATTATACAAAGCCTAAGAGGAGGCTATATTGTGTCTCGTACAAAGCCCGAGAGAGAGGCTAAAAGTTTTTGTTTCAGTTGAGTGACAGATCCAATATACTGATTTTAAAAGAGAAAATCAGTTCTTATATGAGCAACACTGTACTCAGGGATTTGATTTGAGGATCAGGGATATTTCCTTCTCTTTGAGGAAACGGGAAATCCAAAGGGTATTGAGACTGTCCGAGTCTACGGGTTTCCTTCCTATTTAACGAAGGGGTCACTTGAGAATGTCTTTGAGACTCAAGGAAGTTAGACTGTCCAAGTCTAGAGTTTTTTTTTCTTTTGTACTATGCTTTGGGAAACAGTAGTAGACTCTACGAAAGGACTGTTCTATGAGAATGACTAGGTTCTGTTCCTATACCTCTAGGAGGTCGTCGGGACAATTTGTACGAAGCCCAAGAGGAGGCTGGAAACTTTTAAGAAGCCGACGGGTCCTTGTACGAAGCCCAAGAGGAGGCTATCATTCCCGTAGGAAGAGATCATTATACGAAGCCTAAGAGGAGGCTGTGAATACTTCTAAGAAGCCGTAGTGTCCTTGAATAATGCCCAAGAGGAGGCCGATGCTTTTAAGAAGCCCGTGGGTCTATCATCTCCATTCCATTAGGAGAGATAACTCTTTTAAAGATAAAAACCACTGGTAAACGTGCGAGGTTTACTATCCAGCGACTTTTAACTTTTAAAGAGGGTTCCTTAGTTAAGGTCCAAGATTATGACCGTAGTGGGTACCCAAACCCCGAGACATTCAAGGCAAGCTATCCACAAGGAATAGATCAAGTCAGGAAAGTTCGAGAATTTGGAAGAAACTCAAAGATGCCATTCACGAAGAATACATTCATCTTGGGGAGTAGAGCTTCTTGACGATTCCTAAGGAGGACAGCCGAAGAGAAGACTGTATCTGGTGCTCCTATTGGGGATCTAGGCGTCTATTTCTACGAATAAATGAAACGGCGTCACCTAGTTCTAGACGTAGTTGCCGGGGAAACTCGAAATATTTATATTATTATTACACAGTAGATATGAGTTTATGAAAGGAGACTTACAGTGAGCAGCCCCACAATACAGTTTATAATATGAAAGCAGTAAATGAAAGCGATAACCACTTACTCGGTTGTAGTGCTTCCATGCTGTTTGGTTAGTTGTTCAACAAAGAAAGATTGAAAACAACAGTATATTCAAAATCAAAGGAGAAAGTGCTTTGAAAAAGAAAGATTTGGGGCTTACAGCTCAAGGAGAGGCCCAGGGTTTTATCAGTGAGCACACTGTTTGACTTTGTACAGCGGGACTTATACAAGTGACTGGGGCCCAAAAAGATTTTCTGTACAAAGGGATGGGTCTTACACTCTCTCAAGAGGCCCAAAAAAGGTTTAAAGAAAAGAGAGGGGCTTATAACACGAGGGTAGGCCCAAATGATTTTTCGTTTAAAAATGACGATCGCGCCGAGGTTTTCTTTTAACGCAGAGGGACTTATGCAATAAGTGAGGCCCAAAATGTTTTGGTTAAAAGGGGGATTGGTTCTTACACTCTAATAGAGACCCAAAGTGTTTTGAATGGGTCTTATAGCTCAAGGAGAGGCCCAGATGATTTTTATTTTTAAACGGGCGACGATCGCGCCATTTACTTGTACAGAGGGACTTATACAATAAGTGAGGCCCAAAAAGTTTTTGTACAAGGGGGGATGGGTCTTACACTCTCTCAAGAGGCCCAAAGAGTTTTTAAAGAAAAGAAATGGGTCTTACTACCCGAGGGTAGGCCCAGAGGTTTTATTTTGAAAAGGCGACGATCGCGCCGTGATTTTTGAAATACAACGGGACTTATACAATAAGTGAGGCCCAAAAAGATTTTCTAAAAAAGGGGTTGGGTCTTACACTCTCTCAAGAGGCCCAAAGAGTTTTTAAAGATGATTTATGAGGGTTGAATTAATCCAAAACCCTAATTTGTTTTCAAAATGTGTTTTAATTGAATAAAAATTCAATTAAAATGATCAAAATTGTTTAACACATGGAAAACAAATTATGATCTTGGATTAATGCTTCAAAAATTAGGTATTGACCTACAAAATAATTAGAAAGCATTAAAAGTTGCAAAATCAATGTAGAAAAAATATTTAAAATGTCAAAAACAATTAAAATATTAATTCTTTGCAAAAATATCAATTATATGAAATAAATAATATTTTTGGGATTTTTTGTGAAAATAAAATATTTTAACATTTTTGTGAATTGTTAAAAAAAGAATCAACTCAAAATCATTAAAACTCAGAGAGAAATTAATTTTTGAATCAATTAAACAAAAATCACAAAATTCAAATATTTGAATTTCTAAAAATGGCGCCAAGAACAAGCTGAAGAACACGCGCGTGTTCTTGGTTTCTCAGATTTACATTTTCTATCCAATCTCCCTGAATACGTAATCATATCATGCAATCCACATATCATTATGCTCGTCTCAACCTCACGATCATGTCTATGTACTTTAATTTCATTTAAATTAAACATACAACAAGAAATCACGAAGAAACCTCAAGAACCCTAATTTCTGCATGAAGGCTAGGATTTTTGATACACGATTCAAACAATGCAATTAATTGAGGGAAAACATTCCATGCATGATTATGAACATATGGCCAAATTATTGTGCGAGGAAATATGCATAGATTGAGAGATGACCAAGTATGTGCTTACCTCCAAGTCGTGACAGCAAGTTCAAAGTGATTTTTGATTTGGAGGTGTTACAGATGAGTGGTGATGATCTGAACAGCTTCCCTACACCCTATGGATTGTGTTTGGATGGTTGGACTTGATTGAAATTGGCTGGATCATTTTATGGTACCTCAGCTGCACTTTGGTTAAAACCTTGAGCAACCAGCTGGTGATTTCATGAAATTGATGTTTCAGAAGTAATCTAAGTGTTTGATCAGCTCATATGTGATGTACGTGAGGTGTGTGAGTAATTGGTTTGATTGGAATTGCTCTCAAACTCAAAACCCGATAGTGACTTGCCTTAGAAGGCAAAATTGGAGTGAAAGAAGAGATTTTGAGGAAAGCATCTGTTAGATGGCTTTGGTGTACTCAAACTGACCACAATTGAGCTCTATTTATAGTAGAGCAAGTTTGTTTTGCAAGGAATAGTGCATGGCAGCTGGTAAGTAGGTTTGGCCAATGTTGGCAAATGAAAATCCAAGTCTCCTCTAGCCATTGACTAGAGGTTAGGGCACAGAGCTTTGGTTCCCTTGGTCTTGGATACGTCTTGACTGATTTCAGATGAGAATGGCTCAGTCCATGCCACCTTGATGGTTTCATTGAATGCCTCATTCCAAATTTGAAGTCTTGTCTCTATTTTGGCCATTCTAGGTTCAACATGCTATTTCTTGTTCCATGGACTTTGGAGGCTTGGCTCAGTGATTGTCCCCTTTAGATTCAATCCTCTGAGATGTCCAAGTGGATAGGAGCAATTGAATTTTACTGATTTTGGCAAATCGACCAAAGTTGCAAATTCTGCCTTGCCTTGACAGATTTGAGCAAGGCAACTTGGCAATGTTGTATCTCATGGTGTAGGTTGAATTTGGCAATGTTCTTGGCCATTTTGGAAAGCTTTTACATGATAAAACAACTATTTGAACAAGTTTGATTTTGATCTCTTTTGATTCCAAGTGAAAAATCCCCCTACATTTGGCAAAAAGTGAGGCAGAATCTGACTTAGTGAAAATTTCACTAAGTGTTGGAAAAAGTGACATTTTCACTTTTCAGCCACTTTGATCACTCCATAACTCAAAATCCTTAATGAATTGGAATGACTTGTAGTTGAAGTTTTTGTAGGTGATAATGAGGGCTACAAATCCATCTTTGGATGAGAAAAAATGGTCTTGTGGTTTAGGAGTTATGGTCCTCCAAAGTTGGTACCTTTGCCACTTTATTTTTAACTTAGAAAAATTTCTAAGTTTTATGGTTACCCCTTTTACAAGTTATCTCACTTTTCTTGATTTTTCTTGATGAATGATGATTCAAATCATACATTAACATCATTTTAGGGTTAAAAATCCATTTTGGTGAAAAATCTCAAAAAGTCAAAGTTGACTTTTGTGCACAATTGACTTTTTATCAGATGAATTCCAAACTGTGCAATTCTTCAGGAAATCATGTCCTTGACCTAAATCAAACTTGATGGACATGTTCCATGGGTGTCATAGGATATATTCAATCATGTATTAGGGTTTGGGAGCATGTCTTGGTCAAAAGTCAAAGTTACAGTTGACTTTTCTCTTAAAACCCTAATTGTGGTGCAGATGAAATTGAGACTTGTTGCTCAAGCTTCTTGGATCAATCCATTGTTCCAAATGGATCAATATGGTATATTAGAGACCCTCAAATCATGTCTTGAGGTCTTGGCTCATGGTTTGTCCCAAAAGTCAACTTAGGGGTGAATTAGGTCAAGAAACCCTAATTCCTGATTTTTGATGAATGCATCCCCTGAGGCAAAATTGACTTGATGCATGGGTTCATGAGGTTCCATGAAGTATATTAGGTTATGTTTTGGATCATTGCCTTGTGCCCTGATGAAAATTTCCATCTGGAGGCCCTGGTCGATCAAAACCCTAATTTGGTGACACTGGCGATCTTGAGACTTGATCCACCTAGAAGGGAGCAGCCTTGTGCTTAATCCTTGAAGTGGGAGTCATTTTTGATCCATTGTGGATGTTTGAGAGATTAGACAAGTTGAAGATCATGTCATTTCTTGATTGATCCTTTGTCTAAAGCTCTGAGAGGGCTTGAAACCCTAATTTTGATTGTATTGGATGCTCACCCATCTTTGGGGAGACTGATGAAGCATGATGGTTCATCCATATTGTGATGATGATTTTCACAATGATGGGAAATCTAAGTGGTCAAAATTTGGGGTATTACACATCCTTTTCAACACTTTGTTAAATTGTTTTCCAAGCAATACCAGATCTTTAGACACCCCTTCATCTCTGACCAGGTTACCTTCATCGTCTGAATCACCAGCATTTGACACAAAAGCTATACTCTTCTTCTTTTCAGACTTTTCACAGATCCCTAATTCAAATGTTTGAAGTGATCCCACAAGTTCATCCACTTTCATCTTATCTATGTCCTGAGCTTTTTCTAACCAGTTTGCTATCAGACATCTTTTCACCTAGGGCACTTAAAGCATTAGCTATCTCAATAATGTTCATGTGAAAATCATGAATGCTCTCATCTTCCTTCATCTTCAAATTCTCAAACTTGGTAGTGAGAAGTTAAAGTTTTGACATCTTCACCTTTGAAGTTCCTTCATGAGCAACCTTCAAGACCTGCCAAGCCTCTTTTGCAATGGTGTAATGTTCAATCAACCTGAAGATATTTTTGTTAACACCATTAAACAATGCATTCATGGCTTTGGAATTTCCCAAGGACCCTTTGTAGTCTGCATCATCCCAGTCTTCCTCTTCCTTCACCACATCAGTAGGATTACCTTCTCCATCTCTAACCTTTGGGGGTTCCTATCCTTTTTTATAACAGCTTTACATGCTTGATCATCCATGGATTTGATGAATGCTACCATCCTTGGTTTCCAGTAGTCATAGTTGGAACCATCAAGCAGAGGTGGTTTGTACAAAAATCCTCCATCCTTGTCCATTGCACCAGAAAGTACCTTCCCTGAATCTCACCCAGAACCAAATAAGGGTGCAAGCTCTTGATGCCAATTGAAATTCTGGAACAGATATCAGATGTCCTACACAGATGTTGAGACACTGATATCTGTAATACCCCAAAATTTGCTCTCCTTCTTTGTCATCATAGCATGGCATTATCATTTATCATATCATATCCACCTCATTAACATTACATTGCATTTAACATAGAAAAATGAAGCATGGCATCCTTCTTACCATCAGGGCATGTGATCAGGTGGAAGGTGGACAATCAAGAGAGCATTCAAAGCACAAAAAGGTCAGTCAAGTTGCCTCAAGGCAAGCCAAGAAGCCTTTCATGTCTCATACTATCTCAGTTGATCATCCACAACCTCAAGGATAAGAGATACAATAGGAGATTGAGGCATTACATCCTACACTATGCAAGAAGTCCAAAAATTGAAGGAAAATCCTCAAAAGAGATAGCTCATTGATTCAAAATCATCCTCAAGTGGCATTTCTCATCATCCTTTAAGAGGATACACAACATACTCTGAGGAATTTGGATTTGGAAGATGTGCAATTTCCTCCTAACTAGAGAGGGTCAAAATTAGGGTTTCTAATAAAATCAGGATATCTTTGATTTTTGGACAAAACTTGATGTCATGGTATTCCATATGTCCCTAAGTGTATGTATGTGGAAAATTGCATCTCAATTGGTTTTGGAGGTGGTTCAATTGGAAGAAAGATAAAAAATCAGGGAATTTGGGGCCAAGTCAAATAATCAGAGGAAAAAGTCAACTCTTGAATTTTTGAGGCCAAATTCATGAAATTCATGTTATATGTGTCCAATGTACAAAATTTGATCAAGAAACTCCAAAGGAATCATGAAAAAATCAAGATGTAAAAAGTTGCCATTTTTGGATGAAGTAGGGTTGCTAAAAATAGCAAGTTTTGGCCATTTTGCATCAGAGTTGGAACCAAGGCCATTCAAAATTGAAGCACCAAATGAAAATTCCACTCTGCCTCAATGAAAGGCCTTGCTTTGAGCTTCAAATCCATGGGTAGAACATCTCCATTGGATAAAAATTGAGTGAGATATGATTGATCAAAGTTTGAGCAAAGTAGGTCCAAAACTAGGTCATGACCAAGATTTTCAGGGCACGCGCGCAGTCATTTTCTCAAACACTTGGTGGGCCAAATGTATTGATCAATTACTCATGATTAGAGGCTTCAAATGGAAAATCTTTCAACATCAAAATTGTTCCTCTATGTGAGATCTTCAAAGTTGGTGTTTATCAATTTTTCATCTGATCAAAGGTTAAGGAGTTATGATGGCTCAAAGAATGGTCATTGCAACTGAAATTTGACCAGGTCACAACCAGGTCATGCCACAAGTCTGCGCACCCATGTACCAGCTTCTTTTTCCATCTGTTTGAGGTCATTTTTAGACATGTTTGAGACCTCATTCCACTTCAATTTCCAAATCAATATTGTGCTCCAATGCATCCTCTTTCCAATGAACCCATAAACTCCCTAATGCAGCCATTGAGTAGAGAGAAAAACCTCCACAAACTACCCTATGTTGGCATGGATACATTGACAGCATGTTGCATGATTTTGGTTCACACACACCACAAACACTTCTTAACCTCAGCTTTCCTCTTTAAACCAAGCACACATGACATAAAACTCATACACTAGCACGTGCCTTGCATGGAAATAGAAAAAACAAGCTTGCTGAGCAAGTTTCTAATGCAACAGTCCTACCATTCCAAGTTTTACTCTTCATCCTCACCATAACTGTCATGAGATTAACCTCACCATAACCCAACCTTGATCACTCGCCCCCTAACTAACTTGACTCAGTTAGTTAGGGTGGACTCAGTTAACCACATTGACTCACCTAACTCAACTCATTAAACCCTGATTAGAGCTCACTATAAAACCAAATCACACACTCCAATTTCAGGGTTCAGTTTTCATTATTCTCATTTTTCACTCTCTCTCTCAAACACTCTCGCATCCTCTCCACCATCTCTCTCTGCTCAAATCTTCAGTCACCTTCATTTACTTCATCTTCATCATCATCATTGGCACAAGACTGAAGCTCAACTGCATTTATTTTGCACGAATCAAGCTCCATATCAAGAGTGGATCTCTGGTTTTCTTTTGCTTCAAGGATCTGCAAACTTCAGGTCTCAATCACTCCAACTCTATTGCATTGTTTTAGCTTGTTTCTATATGGTTTAAAGCTTATTAGAAGCTGCGTGAGTCCTGGCTAGTTGATAGGCTCTTTAGGAGTTTAGGTGTGATTTTAGGGCAAATTGTTTTGGCTCGGTTTGTGTTATGTGTGCATGATCTACGAGAAATAATGGTGTATTCTTGATCTCCATAGCTTCCTCTTCATTTTGGTATATGAATGATGCATTTCTGGGGAAGTTGAAGTTTGCAGGTGGTGGTGGTTCGCCGGAGAAGATGACCGGAGGTCCTTCTCCGGCCAGTGGGTGAATGTTAGGGTTTAGCACGTTTTAATCCTGTTCGTTCATTTTTCCTCATCGTATGGCTAAGGGCGTGACAGCACATTAAAATGCATGTGCATGTCATGTGCATCATTTCTGAACTCACTTAAACAATATGTGGTGTGGTACACAGTAGAGAGTGTGGTCATTCGCGTGTGCGTGTTGATTGTGATTACTTTGACTCTTGTATTGACTTGACTTGATCCAATGGCTTGTATGGCTTTGACTATTGTTGACTGAGCTCCATGGTTGTTAATGTGTGCTGCGCGTTAGTGGACCTGAGCTGATTTGTTATTCACACCTCCCTGTTTAGAGCCCAAAGCATTTTGAACTAATATTTTGCTAAGTTCACACCCCCATTCATAGTGCATTTTTATTTTATTTTCATTTGTTCTACACGTTTCATAATTGAATTTTAAAAATACTAAATAGTATCAGAAAATTCTACAAAAATTCATGTGTATTCTTAAAACATTTAGGAAATTTTCTATGATTTTATTTTCTGATTTTATGACCATTTTGCCCCTGTTCCATGATTTCTTTTGAATTTCCATTTGTATGCATACTTAATGTGACATATGATTTTGTGCATTTTTGTTCTTGATCATAAAAAATGATTTTGATGCCTTTCTTTTTGCATTGTGGTCACAATATGTTGAGGTATGTTTGAGATTTATGAGATGATTTTTAAGTCTTTTTTGGATGACTTTTGATGTGTTGCTTTGAGCATGAATGCATGGAACTTCCATGAGACTTTGACCTAATTGTTGAGTGACTTTGGTTCTGATTCATTGCTTGTGGACTTGATATGTTAATGGCATGTGTTTAAGGTGTTTGATTGGTGAAAGTCATAATTTTTGAAGCATGTTTGCTATTTGTTTGAAGCATGAAGTTTAACTTGTTCATTTTGTGAATGCATGCCTCATGTTTGGTTTGCTTGATCATGAAGGCACTTGTGCCATGAGTTGTGGTTTTGTTTGAGGATGTATAGCATGTTAATTGACTTCTGATTGTGACATTTGGGTTTCATCTTTGCATGTTTGATGTTTATCTTGCACCTTAAGTCACTTGTTTCACAAGTATGAACCACATTCACATCACTTCACCTCTTCTTCTTTGCTTCTTGTTGGATTGAGATTTTGTTTGCATGATTTGGTATGCTCATTTAGGATAACATTAGGTTGTGTAAATATGAGTTACATTCTGACTTGGAAGCATGTATAGCATTCAATCTCATTTTACTTTGTTTGTCAACTTGTTTGAATTTGATTTGTTCATTATATTTTCTTACTTTACTTGTAAGTGATTGTGCTAACCATGTAGGGGCTTCGGTAAGTTTCAATTGAGTGTGGATAAGGAATCCACATTCAACTTCTATCCTTTCTCTTTTACAATTCCATTTAGTGTTTTGCTAAGCACTTATGTGCTTTCTTTTAATAACTCATTACTTTCCCTTTTTGAATTACAATTCATCTTCTACTTTGGAAGTGAATTGTTTAATTCTTTCTTTCTTTAGACTTTAGGTTGAAACCTCACAAACCTTTAGGATCACTCTCTTTAATCTTCAATTAGGATTGAGTCTTAGTCCATATAGGTTTTACCTTTTCTCCTCTCTTGAGTCTTTCATCTTCTCATCTCAAAGAAAATTCAAAACATATAATAAAGGTAGGCATTTATTGCATTTAGGCCTTTCATATAAAGAAAAGATTATAAGGGGTCTTCTCTTATAATCTTAAAATGTATAGCATATAACCCATCTTGGGTCAATGTGTTAAACATTTGATCTTGTATGAGGGACTTAAATGCAATACTTGTTGAAGGTGCAAATAATAAAAAAAACTTCTTCATTTCTTAATCAACAAAAACACTTAATAAATACAAGTACGCTAGTGTGTTTGAACCTTGACAATTGGAACTAAGTGTGGGGGTCTTCTTCACTCTTAGTGTGCTTTCTTACCCATTCCATCTTGGAATGTGAGAATGTACACATTCCAATGACTAAGATTCAGATACACTGTCATATGCAAATAAATGAAAAAAAACTTCTAAAAGACAAAAACAAACAATAACGTCTTTCCTTCGGGAATTCTTTTCTCATCTCATTCATTCTCAACGCACGAACACGCTTCTACTCGTTCTCTTGCAAGACGGTAACGCACTCGGACCAGCGAGCCTGCAACACCTGAGCTAGAACGTAAGCCGTTCTCTAAAAAACACAAACAATTCATCCCTGGTGAGGGGAACTACGTCGCTCTGATTCTCATGCTCCCGATGAGATACGTAGGCAGTGGGGTAGGGCCCATGCGAGCCCTTCTTTTATTTTCCCTACATTTGTTTCCCGTTCCTTTTCTTTTCTTTCTCCTTTCTTTCTTTCAGTTCCTTTTCCAGTATCCTTTCTTTACACCCTTTGATCGAGACAAGCAAGCGTGGATCCCATCGGGTACGATGGACGTGAGGGGGTGCTAATACCTTCCTCTCGCGTAACCGACTCCCGAACCCAGTTCTCTTGGTCGTAAGACCATGCTTTTCCTTTCTCTCAGGTTTATGCGGTGTTTCCTTTCCCTCTCATGGGATAAATACACATTGCTGGCGACTCTGTTTCGGTGCCACTTTCGCGTTTGTACTAGGATGAAAATCCCGGGAGCGACAATATCCAACACAATGAACAAGTTAACAATAATAATAACAGTGCAGAAAGTAAAGAACACAGTGATATGTTTACCCAGTTTGGAACAACAATCCTACTCTGGGGGCTACCAAGCCAGGGACGAAATCAATATAAGATAGTATCAATTCACAGATCATACAGCAACCACACCCGGTTACAATTCGCTCACTTAATCACTACCCTTCCTATGACTTCTACCTAAGACTCACCTAGGTATGAGGCCCTCCTCAAATCCCTCTTCAATCACAAACCATGACTGGTTCCTTTCAACACAAGTGACAAAACCAAAGCCATACTTTCAAAACACACAATTCTCAATACTTCAAAGCTTATGAGAATTGACACAAGAAACTCAATGCTTAACAGCTTATGAGTAACTGACAGAACTTACAACACAAAACCAGCCCTTGTACTATTATCAGAATGATACCAGTTAGGCTAAAAAATAATACTCAAAAACCCTAACAAAACACACGTAAGTTCCACACCTAAACTAGGTTTACACCAGTCAATATATAGCATTAAATCTGGACTGGATTGGGCTTCAAAACGCAGCAAAGAGACTACACACAATTCTGCAAAAAAAGCTCCAAGAAAATAGGTCTTCAATCTAAAGTTTCCTAATATGTCTCCATATTTAGAAAATGTTGAAAATCCGAAAACCAACACACAAAAACTCAACCCAAAATACTTTGGATGCCACATAGGATAACTAAATATTCACAGAATATTCAGTAACAAATACCAACAACAGAATCTTCCTTTTAAACCAAAATCAGACGCGATGTCCTATGATCCAGGATAGGACATCTTGATCCGACATGTTTAATGCAGAATATTAGAACATCTTGTTTCAACATCTTGCTGCTAGAATAGTTTTAGCAAAATAAATGCCAACCACAAAAACAAAGAAATAACAATTCACTTCTGGCTTTGATATTTACATATGCATTCATTCATGTTTATGAACCATTTGCATCCATCTTGCTTAGTTTGTGCACAACTTGCATTTGTGTGAACTTTTAATGCATAGTTTGACATTGTTTACTTTCATTTGGTATGTGTACTTTGGTAAGGACCCTTGACATGTACCTACTGACCTTGAAGCATCCTTAACCCTTAGGACCTTTCCCTTTTGGTTTAAACCTTGTTTACTTCTTATGTTGTCTTCTTTAAGCAACTAGTCTTGTTTGGTTTACTTTTGATACTTGTATTCATTACTTGAAATCATTTGGTACTAACCTTTTATGTAGGGGCAGAGGTAAGGTACTTGAACATGTGGATGATTATCCATGTTCATCTCTTCTTTCATCTCTCATGGGATAAATACACATTGCTGGCGACTCTGTTTCGGTGCCACTTTCGCGTTTGTACTAGGATGAAAATCCCGGGAGCGACAGCTGGCGACTCTGCTGGGGAGTATTGTATCATCCTTAAGCGAGTCAATCCTAGCGCTTGTCTGCTTTTCTTTCATTGGGTGTTTACTGTTGTGTTGTATTTACTGTTTTATTGTATGGTTATTTACTGCTTTACTGTACATTACTGTATTTACCGTATTTTAGCATTTTCATTTCATATGATATATTATGCTATACTGGACTGTGTTGTTTTCTGTTTGGCGGGATGGGATTTCTGAGAGATAAGCCCATTACACAGGCTTGAGTATACACTTAGAATTAGAGTGGAGAGTAGTGGGACCTACGTGCCGTTTGGAGTGCGTTGGGTGTTCACGAAATTCACAGCTAGACGAGGCTATCTTGGGACACGTCGTGGCATGCGCATCTTGCGTATTCCAGGATGTAGATCTAGAGAGCTGTCGACTCTAGTGACCGATCATGAGGACCTTAGTGGAAATATCCCTCTTTAGTGGTGACAATGGCAGACCACATTCTGTGGCAAACCCATTCGCACCCGAGGGCCCACTTTGGAACTTGCATAGGATGACCTTTATTTTCTAAGGGGAGTCAGTGGACGACCTCTTTGATTGGCATAGCATTGTATCCTACGGGCTGAATGTGCTATTGCTTCTCAAACCTCCGAAGCTGACAAGCCTTATTTTCTAAGAACCACATGTGAGTATGGGCGGGATGTTTACAGGTTTGCAGGAAACCCAGCCTCCTACCTACCTTATTTGTGATTCTATGACGATTTTAGACATTGTATCCTATGACAGTGATTTAAGTGTTCATCTCAGATATTGCCAGATTCAGTACGGAGACACAGTGCACACAGTTCAATACAGACACCGACACTTGATTACCTGATCACATGCCCTTTTGCATTGCATTACCATATCATAACAGTTATGTTTGTCATTTTCAGGTGCATAATACATTTCTGATTCCAATCCATGGGTTCAACAGAGATCGTCGCCGAGAGAAAGAACAATGTGTCTTACAAGTTTCCAGATCCTGTCTTGGATTCATTGCTCAAAATTATAGATATGGCTGGTCCGGGTATTCTTGATAGGTTTCAGAAGAGCTACGGGAATTTGGTTGGGATGGTCCGTACAATCACCAAGTATGAGCATGATGCTTTGCACACTCTGCTGCAGTTCTACGAGCCTTCGTTGAGGTGCTTTCTTTTTTCAGATTACATTTTGATGCCAACACTGGAAGAATTCTCATTTATTTTGGGAATTCCGATTACGTCGGCAATACCATTCTTCTCTGGTAGTTCTCCCAGCGTAAAAGAAATTGCTGCTGCTTTACAAATGGATCAGGCAGTGATAAAGAGTGGTGTGAGCAGTAAAAATGGAGTTAGCGGATTTCATTTAGAATTTCTGTCTGGACAGGCCCAGGAGGCTGCAAGTGCTAAAAATTGGACGGTTTACAATTCCATTCTGGCTCTCTGCATATATGGCCTAGTTTTCTTTCCCAATCAGCAAGACTTTGTGGATATGCAAGCGACAAGAGTTTTCGTTCTTAAAAATCCAGTCCCTACTTTGTTAGGAGATTTTTATCATTCTGTGCACTATAAGAATGAGAAAAGGAGGGGAGGATCTGTTAGTTGTTGCACTCCACTGCTGAGTCATTGGTTTTTCAAACATTTGCCTCAGACAGGTGCCTTTGTGGAAACCAAAGATGTGGCGAAATGGTCTAAACGATTGATGAGTTTAACTGCTGATAACATTGTATGGTTTGACCACCGGTTATTGAGAATAGAGCTTGTCACAAGATGCGGAAATTTTCCAAATGTGCCTTTGATTGGCAGAAAAGGAGGGATCAATTATAATCCAGTTTTGGCCATCCGACAGTTTGGGTATGCTTCCAGGGATCCTCCTACAGAGCAAGATGTGGAAGAATCTTTATTCTTTACAGGAACTAAAGATGCGAAGGTGGTAGAAGTAGTGAATGCTTGGAAAGATAAGCACAAAATTGGAAAAGCAGTTTTTGGAAAAGGAGATTGTAGATCTTATCCTGAATATGACAGGTGGATTGAGACGAAAGTAAAAGAATTGCTTTTACCCTTTTCAAGGGGACCTCTTTTATGTGCAGTACAGCCAGAACAACCCACTATGGTGGCTATTGAAGAATGTGAGAAGTGGAAGAAAATGGTCAGAGAGTTGCAGATAGAGAATTCTGGAATGAGCAGATGCCTTCAGAAAGCTCTAGCTGACAACAAAGAATTGGAAAAGAGAGCCTTTAAAGCGGAAAAAACCTTGGCTGACAAAGAGGAAGATTTTGATGACCGAGCTCGGTACTTTCGGAAACTTACTTTGGGAGCAGATGACACTAGTCAGGCTCACAAGATTACAAGACAGGCTTTAGCCCGAAGCAAGGATTCATTAGCTCAACTCCGTCAAGCTTGGGATGAAGTCAGAATTGAAAATGCCGAGTTAAAGGATCAGTCGAAGACTAAAGACGAGGAGCTTAAAAAGGCACATGAGCAGAGGAGAAAGTATCGGGAAAGTCTCAATAAAAGTCAAGAACAGTTAGAAGAAGCTAGAGGTGAGCTGAGGAATACCAAGAAAGAGCTTGAAGAAGTCATGATAGAAAGGGAGATACTCAAGACGCAAGCCGGCATAAAGAGACACAAAGGAGTGTGTGATGACGAGGCTCTGATGCTGCACGTGGGTTCTTTAACTGAAGCTCTTGAGAAAAGGGATGTCTTGATCAAAGAGATGATTGAAAAGCCGAATCACCAGCGTACCCGTATACTTTTTGAGGAGATCAAATACTCAAGTGATAAGCTGAAGGGTGTGGAATTGTCAGACTGATGTTCTTTTCCTTGTATTTTGTTATTAATGGTTACCATCAGGCTTGTTGATGGATCCATTTTTCCTTGTATTGCATTTGCGGATGAGCCTTTCTTAAATGTACTTGAATACTTTGTTGAATGAGTATGAGCAGTTTTATTCAGAATTATTCCTTATCAGATAGCTGCACACAAGCACATGACCACGACACGTCTCTTTATATCACAATTTCTGGTCTTCAGATTTCTGTGGTTGGATTGGAATCAGGGTATAAAGCACCTCGGAAATGACAAACATGGCATTGCATGGCATTGCATATCATTTTGCATTTTTTGTTACTTGCTTTTCAGGTACTCGTTGCGGGGTCTCTAACCTTTATTTGGTTTCAGGCAGTATAGCGGAGAGTCATATTCACCGATATTCGACGCGAAGGAATCAAGTAAGAATCATGGATCAAGTGCAAAGTGATTTGGCGGAAATGAGGGCGCGTATGGACCAGTTCATGACCCTCATGACTGGCATGGCGCAAAATCAGGAGAGACTGAGGCTTCTGGTAGAGCGTCCCGACAATGGGCCCGAAGGTGATCATCATGACAATTCACAGGGACACGGCATCCCTCCTCCCGGTGGCAACCCTCCTCCTGGTGGTAACAATCGGGGTAATGGAAATGGTAGGCATGCTGGTGTTACTCTTGAAGATACTCTGGAAGACCAATTTACTCTACTAGACGCTGATGTGGGTAATCAAGGTGATCGAAGGTATGAGGAGTTAGCAGAAAAGATCAGGGCCATAGAATGCAAGAACTCTATGGGTATTGATGTTACCAGCTTGGGGCTGGTCTCAGGAGTCAGAATTCCCCCTAAATTCAAACCTCCCACTTTTGATAAGTATCACGGCAACGCGTGTCCCCAAACGCATCTTCAAGCTTACTTTGGGAAGATTTCAGCCCATACGGATGACGAGAAGCTATGGATGCACTATTTTCAGGACAGTCTGGCTGGGGCGTCCTTGACCGGGTACATGAAGTTGAATAGAGCTGCTGTGAAGAATTGGAAAGATCTGGCAGAAGCGTTCCTGAAGCAATACCAGTATAATATTGACATGGCGCCCAACCGCACCCAATTGCAGGGATTGTCCCAGAATGCCAAGGAGAGTTTCAAAGAATATGCACAGAGGTGGAGGGAAATGGCTGCCCAGGTCCAACCTCCCTTGTCAGACAGAGAAATGGCAGATATGTTCATGGGCACCTTGCAAGGGGCCTATCTGGATAGATTAGCTGCTTGTCCGTCAACTGGATTTGCTGATATTGTGATTGCGGGAGAAAGAATAGAAAGTCTGTTAAAGCTTGGAAAGATCCAGGATGTGAGTGGGGCTGGCTCTTCGGGGACGAAGAAACCGTTTGCTAGTAACCAGAAAAGAAGAGAAGGTGATACGAATGCTGTGTTTAGAGGACGAGGCAGAGGGCGTTCTCGAGCTTATTATCAGGTAGATGCTGTAACAATCCCCACACCGTCTGTTCAGAAACAACAACCCCAACAACAAGTTCAACAGCAACAACCCTTTTTCCAGCAAAGGTCTAGACAGAGGGATCGTAAGATGGATCCTCTCCCTATGACTTATGCCGCGCTGTTGCCCCGGCTACTCGAGTTAAAGTTGGTAGAACTCCGTACTATGAAAGCTCCGGTTGCTGGAAACCTGCCACCTAACTTCGATGCTAATGCTCGTTGTGAATTCCACTCAGGTGCTCAGGGGCACTCCATTGAAAAATGCTGGGCTTTCCATCATAAAGTACAAGATTTGATTGATGCTAAAGCCATCAATTTCTCTCCCGCTCCGAATATTACTCAGCATCCCATGCCTGATCATAGTGCAGCAAATGTGTACGCTGTTGAAGATGGGAGGAGATTGAATTTGGTGTTAGACGTTCATCAAGTGAAAACTTCTTTGTTGGTTGTAAAAGATCGTTTATTGAAGGGACTGGTGTTCCCGGGCTGTAATCAAGAGTGCTCTGAGTGTATGAATCAGGAGAACGGATGTGATAAGTTGAAGATGGGTTTACAGAATCTGATCGATGAAGGATGTCTACAGTTCGATAGAGTCGTGAAAGACACTGATGAGATATCAACCGTGACCATCTATTACACTCCCGCTGAGATTCAAATGCCGGTCAATGCAGTTCCCGTGGCGAGTGTTGCGCCAGAAAGGCCCAGTCCTGTCACTATCACGGTGCCAGGACCAATTCCGTTCACGTCTACGAAAGCTATCCCATGGCACTATGGGGCAGATGTATATT
Organism: Lathyrus tuberosus; assembly: GCA_022829125.1. Classification (NCBI taxonomy): domain Eukaryota; kingdom Viridiplantae; phylum Streptophyta; class Magnoliopsida; order Fabales; family Fabaceae; genus Lathyrus; species Lathyrus tuberosus. The sequence continues at coordinate 12,098,929 of JALAZF010000024.1, read as the reverse complement.
ACGAAGGTAAAAAACAGGAAGTTGAGTCATCAGTCAGCCCAAATGTTGATAACGTAGGGGGTGTAGGGGGTTTTACAAGGAGTGGAAGGTTGTTCGCTCCCCAAACCTTGAGAAGTGATAAGGAGGTAGAAGATGCAGCAAAGGCTAAAGGTAAACAGGTGGTTGAAAGTGCGCCTACACCTGAAGCCGAGACAAAGATTATTTTTGATAAGGAAATGGAAGAATTTATGAAGATAATCAAGAAAAGCGATTATAAGATTGTGGACCAACTGAATCAGACCCCTTCAAAGATTTCAATCTTGTCACTATTGATGTGCTCTGATGCGCACCGACAGGCGTTGTTGAAAGTGTTGAAGAGTGCATACGTGCCACAAGAAATTACTGTTAATCAGCTCGAGGGCGTAATCTCCAATGTTAATGTTAGCCATGGCTTGGGCTTTACAAGTAGAGATTTGACTGTTGAAGGAAGAAACCATAATAAGGCTTTGCATATCACGATGGAGTGTAAGGGCGCAGTGTTATCTCATGTACTGGTAGATACTGGTTCATCACTCAATGTCTTGCCCAAGAAGGCATTAATGAAGCTGGAAGTTGATGGTTTGATCTTACGGCCTAGTGAATTGGTGGTCAGAGCATTCGATGGGACCAGACGATCTGTGTTTGGTGAGGTGGAATTGCCCGTACAAATTGGACCACAGGTATTCAAATCCACGTTCCATGTAATGGACATACAACCTGCATATAGCTGCCTATTGGGACGCCCTTGGATTCACGGAGCTGGAGCTGTTACTTCCACTCTACATCAAAAGCTGAAGTATGAGTTTGAAGGGCAGGTTGTGACAGTGTGTGGGGAAGAAGACATCTTTGTGAGTCACTTGTCCACATTCAAGTACATTGAAATGGATGGGGAAATTCATGAGATGCTGTGCCAATCATTTGAAGCAGTCAATATTGACGATGCACCTGAGTCTTCTTCTGTACCAGGTGGGGCTGGTACCTCCATTTCATCTTACAAACAAGCTGTCGAAGTCGTCAGGGCAGGCAACGCCCAAGGTTGGGGCAGGTTGATAGAGACCCCAATGAAGGAAGACAAATTTGGTATTGGTTATCATCCCTCTACAACTTCAGATGTGGGGAGCAGGGGACCCATTACTTTCAATAGTGGGGGAATTATCTACATGGACCAGTCTTGTGCAGCCACAGAGGATAGTGTTGACAGTAATTGTGACCTGGACAACTGGGTACGCCCTCGTGCTCCGGGACAACAAGTGCAAAACTGGTCCGTTGAAGAAGTCATCCGGGTTACTCTTCAGACAGAGTAATTTTTCTTTGTTTTTTCTAACCATAATGCATGACAAAATCTTGCGCTCTGCCCAAGGCGTATAGATTCATTTGTAGGGCCACCATGGTTGCATTTGCAATGTTTAATCATTAATAAAGGACGTTTTGCAATCAAATTTTGTTCTCTGTCTTTCAGTTTTTATTTTTGCACAAAAAAAAAAATAAAAATAAAATGGCAATGTTTCATTTTCTTTTGTTTTGCTTAAAAATAAATTCTAAAATAAGGCATGAACCCGTTCATGCAGACTTGATCCTCCGGATACCACTGATAACGATTTTGATATGGCCATGTATGACTTTGACAATCCGATTTATCAAGCCGAAGAAGGGGATGAGAAAGATTGTGAACTCCCTGAAGAACTGGCCAGATTGTTGAAACAGGAGGAAAGGGTCATCCAGCCTCATCAGGAGACTGTAGACATCATCAATATTGGTACCAAGGACGCCAAAAAAGAGATCAGGATTGGTGCCAGCTTGCAAGCAGATGTGAAGCGAACTTTGACGGAAATGTTGCGCGAGTATGTTGACGTCTTCGCCTGGTCGTATCAAGACATGCCGGGGTTGGATACAGATATTGTCGTGCACAGGCTACCATTGAGAGAAGAATGTCCGCCAGTCAAGCAGAAACTTCGTCGGACTCACCCCGACATGGCTTTAAAGATTAAGGAGGAAGTCCAGAAGCAGTGGGACGCTGGTTTTCTTGCTGTGACAAAGTATCCGCCATGGGTAGCCAACATCGTGCCAGTACCGAAGAAAGATGGAAAAGTGAGAATGTGTGTGGATTATCGAGATCTTAATAAAGCTAGCCCGAAAGATGATTTTCCACTACCTCATATTGATGTGCTGGTCGATAATACAGCTCAGTTTTCAGTGTTCTCATTTATGGACGGTTTCTCCGGGTACAACCAGATCAAGATGGCACCTGAAGATATGGAAAAGACCACGTTCATTACTCCGTGGGGTACTTATTGTTATAAAGTAATGCCTTTTGGGTTGAAAAACGCAGGGGCAACGTACCAGCGGGCGATGGTGACATTGTTTCATGACTTGATTCATAAGGAGATCGAATGTTATGTAGATGATATGATTGCCAAGTCTAGAACAGAAGAGGAACATCTGGTTAACCTGAAAAAGCTGTTTGAAAGGTTGAGAAAGTTCTGTCTGAGATTAAATCCAAACAAGTGCACGTTTGGGGTGCGTTCTGGAAAGTTGCTAGGTTTCATTGTGAGCGAAAAAGGAATCGAGGTTGATCCTGCCAAGGTGAAAGCAATACAAGAAATGCCTGAACCGAGAACAGAAAAAGAGGTTCGTGGTTTCTTGGGTAGATTGAACTACATTGCAAGGTTCATATCTCACCTAACAGCCACGTGTGAACCAATATTTAAATTGTTGAGGAAAGATCAAACGGTCAGGTGGAATGACGATTGCCAATTGGCATTCGATAAGATAAAAGAATACTTGCAGGAACCTCCGATTCTAATGCCTCCAGTTGAAGGGAGACCGCTGATAATGTATCTGACAGTGCTTGAAGGTTCCATGGGTTGTGTTCTCGGTCAACATGACGAGACAGGTAGGAAGGAGCATGCTATTTACTACCTGAGCAAAAAGTTCAATGATTGTGAGTCCCGATATTCAATGCTTGAAAAGACATGCTGTGCGCTTGCATGGGCCGCTAAGCGATTGAGGCAATATATGGTTAGGCACACGACCTTGTTGATTTCAAAAATGGATCCTATCAAGTACATTTTCGAGAAACCAGCATTGACAGGCAGAGTTGCACGGTGGCAAATGGTCTTGACAGAGTATGACATTTAGTACACTTCACAAAAGGCCATCAAAGGAAGTATCTTGTCCGATTATCTTGCGCAACAGCCGATAGATGATTACCAACCCATGAAGTTTGACTTCCCTGATGAGGACATCATGTTTCTCAAAGCTAAAGACTGTGAGGAACCACTCCCGGAGGAGGGGCCAGACCCTGAATCCAAATGGAGTCTGATGTTTGATGGGGCTGTCAATATGAATGGGTGCGGAGTTGGAGCAGTTCTTATCACGCCGGAAGGTGTTCATATGCCTTTCACTGCACGAATAACTTTCGGGTGCACCAACAATGAAGCAGAGTACGAAGCTTGTATAATGGGGATCGAGGAGGCGATTAATCTACGGATTAAAACCCTTGATATATTTGGTGATTCAGCCTTGGTAATCAATCAAGTGAAAGGGAGTTGGTACACGCACCAAGCAAATCTAGTGCCGTATAGAGATTATACAAGGAGATTGCTGACATTTTTCACAACAGTGAAACTGTACCACATTCCTCGAGATGAGAATAGGTTCGCTGATGCCTTGGCCACTTTGTCTTCCATGATCAAAGTGCAAGGATGGAACCATGTACCTAAGATTGAGGTATCCCGCCTTGACAGACCAGCATTTGTGTTTGCGGTAGATGCAACGTCTGATGACAAGCCCTGGTTTCATGACATTAAGTGTTTCTTGAAAAGTCAAGAGTACCCGTCCGGGGCATCGTCCAAAGACAGGAAGACGTTGAGAAGGTTAGCTGGTAGTTTCTTCCTGAACAAAGATGGCGTGCTGTATAAAAGAAATTTTGACACGGTCCTGCTTAGATGTGTGGATAGACATGAAGCAGACTTGTTGATGATTGAAGTGCACGAAGGCTCTTTCGGTACCCATGCCGGAGGGCAGGCAATGGCTAAAAAGTTGTTAAGGTCGGGATATTACTGGTTGACTATGGAGTCAGATTGTTGCAAATATGCCCGCAAATGCCATAAATGCCAGATCTACGCAGATAAAGTGCATGTACCTCCAAATCCGTTGAGTATCATGTCGTCGCCTTGGCCGTTTGCCATGTGGGGCATTGATATGATCGGAAAGATTGAGCCTACAGCTTCCAATGGTCATCGTTTCATCTTGGTGGCAATTGATTACTTCACCAAATGGGTTGAAGCTGCATCCTATGCCAATGTTACAAAGCAAGTGGTCGCTCGTTTCTTAAAACGGGATATCATTTGCCGATATGGAGTTCCCGAAAGAATCATTACTGATAATGGTTCTAATTTGAACAATAAGATGATGGCTGAGTTATGCCGGGACTTCAAAATCGAACATCACAATTCTTCTCCGTACCGCCCAAAGATGAATGGCGCGGTCGAAGCGGCCAACAAAAATATCAAGAAGATTGTGCAGAAAATGGTTGTCACGTACAAAGATTGGCATGAGATGTTACCATTTGCTTTGCATGGGTATCGAACGTCGGTACGCACGTCCACTGGGGCAACCCCATTCTCACTCGTATATGGTATGGAGGCAGTGCTACCGGTTGAAGTAGAGATTCCGTCCCTCAGAGTCATGATGGATGTTAAGCTAGATGAAGCTGAATGGGTACGAGCCAGATTTGATCAGCTGAGCCTTATTGAGGAAAAGCGATTGGCGGCTGTATGTCATGGGCAACTATATCAGCGCAGAATGAAACAGGCATTTGACCAAAAGGTGCGTCCTCGGGTTTACAAAGTCGGAGATGTGGTACTCAAAAGGATCCTTCCTCCCAATACAGACCACAGGGGCAAATGGACTCCTAATTATGAAGGTCCATTCGTGGTTAAAAAGGTCTTTTCGGGCGGAGCTTTATTGCTTACAACCATGGATGGCGAAGACTTTTCATCCCCTGTCAACTCGGACGTAGTCAAAAAATACTTCGCATAAATAGACCCGCTGGATAATAAAAATAAAAAAATCCAGGCAAAAAAGGGCATCCCGGCGAACCAAAAACAGAATAAGGTTCGGGCAAAAATTAGGGATATAATTGAAAAAATTGTACACCCGGTAAGTTGAAAACCCGAAAGGGCAACTTAGGCAAAAAAGGGTATCCTGGTGGATCGAAAACCTGAAAGGGCGGTCCACACAAAAGAGGGATTTAAGCGAATGACTACAGTCTGAGTTATCTGTACCCATTACCGTTTGAACAACTGACGTTCTGAAAGATAGGAATCGGTCTGATCATTCCTCAGAAGGCAAGGTCGGGGAGTTTTGAAGACATACTGGTCATAACAGAATGGAAACTCAGTGGAATTCCGTTTTCACATTGCCATTAGGATAGTTTCTTTTCTCAATTTTCAGCGATCACCTCTTTCCAGGGATTGCTTCCAGATGTAATTGCCTATTCTGGGCTCTCAGTCAATAAATTGAATTTCAATAAAAAGCTCTCTATTTTTGTTTTATTGCTTTGTTTGCAAAAACGTCCTAATTTTTGATAAAACATTGCATGTGAAAACATGGCAGCCTTGCAATAACATGCGCAGAAAAAATATTTGAAATTACTTCGAATGTTGAATACTCCCGGATGGTGGATTCTAGCCACGCAATATTCGGGGCATGTGGGCATATTCTTTTGTTGCAGGTAGCAGGTGCAGATGATTTTAAGCACAAGACCAGCAATAAATCACCCCACGCAAAAGACTGGGGCAATTATGGGTAAGGAGATCGGCGTTCATCGGGTCGATCTCAGCGAATTAAGTTCAACTGGGTACCGTTGTATCTTGTTAAGTCGATTCTCTCATACAGTACTGCCAACAACTACAAGCTTTTCTGTGTCGATAACGGTCACAGGTTCCCCAAAAGGGTGGTCTCATCGACACCGAAACTGATGGTCATTATCCCCAGCGAAGTCACAAGAGTTTGAAGAGGCTAGATCTTCTGTAAAATCCTCTTATGACATCCTCTTCGGGGACGAATTGTTGTTTTGTCCAAGCATGGGGCATGTTTGGTTCCCCAGCATGAAGTGTTGATCATCCCCAGTAGAGTTTGAGGACAGTTGGTCTTCTGTAAAATCCTCTCAAAAGGCATTCCCCAGCACGAGACGTTTTAAAGCAGTTTCCTCCAACAGAGTTTGTTATAAACTCGTCATCCCCAACGGAATTGTCTAAGGGAAGGCTCGCCTAACATGGGGCATTGTAGTACTTATCCTAAGCTCGATAGTCACATTCTTCAGCAGACTACTGTGGATTTGCTTTGGGTTTCCCCAACAGATCTCTAAGGACTCTTTCTAGCAAGTTGCAGTGGAATGTTCTAACCAGGATTTGCATATCCCTGGCAGAGTAGCCCTGGTACCCAGCAAGATCGTATCTCTGGTCATGGTATCCCCACAGAGGTCAGCATCGAATCTGGTCAGCAGCTTCCAGCTGAGTTGTTGTTCTCTCCGCAGAGGTTTATCAGATCGACAGAATCTATTCCTCAACAAGGATGGTACAGCCTTTCCCCAGCCGGGTCAGAAGGTTGATAATCCCTATAAAGGATCTTGGGTTGAATAAATCCCCAAGCAGAGTTTTAATGGCTCATTTCCCCAGCAGGACGTCATTTAAAAATTCTCATCCCCAGCGGAGTTACTGTGACTAGAATTCAGCCCCAAACAGATGGAATAATTCCTGGCGGAGTCATCATTCTCTCATATCTTAAAGTCCAATTTATTTTTGGCAAGCTTGGCAATTCGAAGCAGACGGATTGTTCATCCATTCGCCAGCAGAGATATTATCCTTTTAGGAGTCTCCGAGATTAAATCATTGATTGTGGTTCCTCCGCAGAGTCGGCAGAGATGTCTGGCGCAGAGGCAGAGAGTAATTCGATTTTAAAATTCCAAAAGTCCAACAGTGGATTGGCGAAAGGTCCATCTAAGGGTGGCATATTCCAAAAGTCCAACAGTGGATTGGCGAAAGGTCCATCTAAGGGTGGCATATTCCAAAAGTCCAACAGTGGATTGGCGAAAAGTCCGTCTTCGGGTGGCAAAAGTCCAACAGTGGATTGGCAAAAGTCCGTCTTCGGGTGGCAAAAGTCCAACAGTGGATTGGCAAAAGTCCGTCTTCGGGTGGCAAAAGTCCAACAGTGGATTGGCAAAAGTCCATCTTCGGGTGGCAAAGCAGCTAAAAGTCCAACAGTGGATTGGCAAAAGTCCGTCTTCGGGTGGCAAAAGTCCAACAGTGGATTGGCAAAAGTCCGTCTTCGGGTGGCAAAAGTCCAACAGTGGATTGGCAAAAGTCCATCTTCGGGTGGCACGAAGCTGCAAAGTCCACCAGTAGTGTGGCAAGCCAGTAGTCGTCTGGCGTCGTTCAAAAAGACATTATTAAAGTCCACCAGTAGCGTGGCAAGCCAGTAGTCGTCTGGCATCGTTCAAAAGACAGATCTCTCCGACGTTTCATCGAAGATTCAATCCAGCAGTCTCGTTGGGTTTATATCCCTTTTATTCTTCACCCAGAGCAAATTTTTGGTTATTTTTGGTATTCAATCACTATATACCTTGAAAGTCCGAAAGCATTTGCTTTCAGGCATTCAGGTCTACAGCGCTTGAATAGGGGCAGCTGTAATACCCCAAAATTTGCTCTCCTTCTTTGTCATCATAGCATGGCATTATCATTTATCATATCATATCCACCTCATTAACATTACATTGCATTTAACATAGAAAAATGAAGCATGGCATCCTTCTTACCATCAGGGCATGTGATCAGGTGGAAGGTGGACAATCAAGAGAGCATTCAAAGCACAAAAAGGTCAGTCAAGTTGCCTCAAGGCAAGCCAAGAAGCCTTTCATGTCTCATACTATCTCAGTTGATCATCCACAACCTCAAGGATAAGAGATATAATAGGAGATTGAGGCATTACATCCTACACTATGCAAGAAGTCCAAAAATTGAAGGAAAATCCTCAAAAGAGATAGCTCATTGATTCAAAATCATCCTCAAGTGGCATTTCTCATCATCCTTTAAGAGGATACACAACATACTCTGAGGAATTTGGATTTGGAAGATGTGCAATTTCCTCCTAACTAGAGAGGGTCAAAATTAGGGTTTCTAATAAAATCAGGATATCTTTGATTTTTGGACAAAACTTGATGTCATGGTATTCCATATGTCCCTAAGTGTATGTATGTGGAAAATTGCATCTCAATTGGTTTTGGAGGTGGTTCAATTGGAAGAAAGATAAAAAATCAGGGAATTTGGGGCCAAGTCAAATAATCAAAGGAAAAAGTCAACTCTTGAATTTTTGAGGCCAAATTCATGAAATTCATGTTATATGTGTCCAATGTACAAAATTTGATCAAGAAACTCCAAAGGAATCATGAAAAAATCAAGATGTAAAAAGTTGCCATTTTTGGATGAAGTAGGGTTGCTAAAAATAGCAAGTTTTGGCCATTTTGCATCAGAGTTGGAACCAAGGCCATTCAAAATTGAAGCACCAAATGAAAATTCCACTCTGCCTCAATGAAAGGCCTTGCTTTGAGCTTCAAATCCATGGGTAGAACATCTCCATTGGATAAAAATTGAGTGAGATATGATTGATCAAAGTTTGAGCAAAGTAGGTCCAAAACTAGGTCATGACCAAGATTTTCAGGGCACGCGCGCAGTCATTTTCTCAAACACTTGGTGGGCCAAATGTATTGATCAATTACTCATGATTAGAGGCTTCAAATGGAAAATCTTTCAACATCAAAATTGTTCCTCTATGTGAGATCTTCAAAGTTGGTGTTTATCAATTTTTCATCTGATCAAAGGTTAAGGAGTTATGATGGCTCAAAGAATGGTCATTGCAACTGAAATTTGACCAGGTCACAACCAGGTCATGCCACAAGTCTGCGCACCCATGTACCAGCTTCTTTTTCCATCTGTTTGAGGTCATTTTTAGACATGTTTGAGACCTCATTCCACTTCAATTTCCAAATCAATATTGTGCTCCAATGCATCCTCTTTCCAATGAACCCATAAACTCCCTAATGCAGCCATTGAGTAGAGAGAAAAACCTCCACAAACTACCCTATGTTGGCATGGATACATTGACAGCATGTTGCATGATTTTGGTTCACACACACCACAAACACTTCTTAACCTCAGCTTTCCTCTTTAAACCAAGCACACATGACATAAAACTCATACACTAGCACGTGCCTTGCATGGAAATAGAAAAAACAAGCTTGCTGAGCAAGTTTCTAATGCAACAGTCCTACCATTCCAAGTTTTACTCTTCATCCTCACCATAACTGTCATGAGATTAACCTCACCATAACCCAACCTTGATCACTCGCCCCCTAACTAACTTGACTCAGTTAGTTAGGGTGGACTCAGTTAACCACATTGACTCACCTAACTCAACTCATTAAACCCTGATTAGAGCTCACTATAAAACCAAATCACACACTCCAATTTCAGGGTTCAGTTTTCATTATTCTCATTTTTCACTCTCTCTCTCAAACACTCTCGCATCCTCTCCACCATCTCTCTCTGCTCAAATCTTCAGTCACCTTCATTTACTTCATCTTCATCATCATCATTGGCACAAGACTGAAGCTCAACTGCATTTATTTTGCACGAATCAAGCTCCATATCAAGAGTGGATCTCTGGTTTTCTTTTGCTTCAAGGATCTGCAAACTTCAGGTCTCAATCACTCCAACTCTATTGCATTGTTTTAGCTTGTTTCTATATGGTTTAAAGCTTATTAGAAGCTGCGTGAGTCCTGGCTAGTTGATAGGCTCTTTAGGAGTTTAGGTGTGATTTTAGGGCAAATTGTTTTGGCTCGGTTTGTGTTATGTGTGCATGATCTACGAGAAATAATGGTGTATTCTTGATCTCCATAGCTTCCTCTTCATTTTGGTATATGAATGATGCATTTCTGGGGAAGTTGAAGTTTGCAGGTGGTGGTGGTTCGCCGGAGAAGATGACCGGAGGTCCTTCTCCGGCCAGTGGGTGAATGTTAGGGTTTAGCACGTTTTAATCCTGTTCGTTCATTTTTCCTCATCGTATGGCTAAGGGCGTGACAGCACATTAAAATGCATGTGCATGTCATGTGCATCATTTCTGAACTCACTTAAACAATATGTGGTGTGGTACACAGTAGAGAGTGTGGTCATTCGCGTGTGCGTGTTGATTGTGATTACTTTGACTCTTGTATTGACTTGACTTGATCCAATGGCTTGTATGGCTTTGACTATTGTTGACTGAGCTCCATGGTTGTTAATGTGTGCTGCGCGTTAGTGGACCTGAGCTGATTTGTTATTCACACCTCCCTGTTTAGAGCCCAAAGCATTTTGAACTAATATTTTGCTAAGTTCACACCCCCATTCATAGTGCATTTTTATTTTATTTTCATTTGTTCTACACGTTTCATAATTGAATTTTAAAAATACTAAATAGTATCAGAAAATTCTACAAAAATTCATGTGTATTCTTAAAACATTTAGGAAATTTTCTATGATTTTATTTTCTGATTTTATGACCATTTTGCCCCTGTTCCATGATTTCTTTTGAATTTCCATTTGTATGCATACTTAATGTGACATATGATTTTGTGCATTTTTGTTCTTGATCATAAAAAATGATTTTGATGCCTTTCTTTTTGCATTGTGGTCACAATATGTTGAGGTATGTTTGAGATTTATGAGATGATTTTTAAGTCTTTTTTGGATGACTTTTGATGTGTTGCTTTGAGCATGAATGCATGAAACTTCCATGAGACTTTGACCTAATTGTTGAGTGACTTTGGTTCTGATTCATTGCTTGTGGACTTGATATGTTAATGGCATGTGTTTAAGGTGTTTGATTGGTGAAAGTCATAATTTTTGAAGCATGTTTGCTATTTGTTTGAAGCATGAAGTTTAACTTGTTCATTTTGTGAATGCATGCCTCATGTTTGGTTTGCTTGATCATGAAGGCACTTGTGCCATGAGTTGTGGTTTTGTTTGAGGATGTATAGCATGTTAATTGACTTCTGATTGTGACATTTGGGTTTCATCTTTGCATGTTTGATGTTTATCTTGCACCTTAAGTCACTTGTTTCACAAGTATGAACCACATTCACATCACTTCACCTCTTCTTCTTTGCTTCTTGTTGGATTGAGATTTTGTTTGCATGATTTGGTATGCTCATTTAGGATAACATTAGGTTGTGTAAATATGAGTTACATTCTGACTTGGAAGCATGTATAGCATTCAATCTCATTTTACTTTGTTTGTCAACTTGTTTGAATTTGATTTGTTCATTATATTTTCTTACTTTACTTGTAAGTGATTGTGCTAACCATGTAGGGGCTTCGGTAAGTTTCAATTGAGTGTGGATAAGGAATCCACATTCAACTTCTATCCTTTCTCTTTTACAATTCCATTTAGTGTTTTGCTAAGCACTTATGTGCTTTCTTTTAATAACTCATTACTTTCCCTTTTTGAATTACAATTCATCTTCTACTTTGGAAGTGAATTGTTTAATTCTTTCTTTCTTTAGACTTTAGGTTGAAACCTCACAAACCTTTAGGATCACTCTCTTTAATCTTCAATTAGGATTGAGTCTTAGTCCATATAGGTTTTACCTTTTCTCCTCTCTTGAGTCTTTCATCTTCTCATCTCAAAGAAAATTCAAAACATATAATAAAGGTAGGCATTTATTGCATTTAGGCCTTTCATATAAAGAAAAGATTATAAGGGGTCTTCTCTTATAATCTTAAAATGTATAGCATATAACCCATCTTGGGTCAATGTGTTAAACATTTGATCTTGTATGAGGGACTTAAATGCAATACTTGTTGAAGGTGCAAATAATAAAAAAAACTTCTTCATTTCTTAATCAACAAAAACACTTAATAAATACAAGTACGCTAGTGTGTTTGAACCTTGACAATTGGAACTAAGTGTGGGGGTCTTCTTCACTCTTAGTGTGCTTTCTTACCCATTCCATCTTGGAATGTGAGAATGTACACATTCCAATGACTAAGATTCAGATACACTGTCATATGCAAATAAATGAAAAAAAACTTCTAAAAGACAAAAACAAACAATAACGTCTTTCCTTCGGGAATTCTTTTCTCATCTCATTCATTCTCAACGCACGAACACGCTTCTACTCGTTCTCTTGCAAGACGGTAACGCACTCGGACCAGCGAGCCTGCAACACCTGAGCTAGAACGTAAGCCGTTCTCTAAAAAACACAAACAATTCATCCCTGGTGAGGGGAACTACGTCGCTCTGATTCTCATGCTCCCGATGAGATACGTAGGCAGTGGGGTAGGGCCCATGCGAGCCCTTCTTTTATTTTCCCTACATTTGTTTCCCGTTCCTTTTCTTTTCTTTCTCCTTTCTTTCTTTCAGTTCCTTTTCCAGTATCCTTTCTTTACACCCTTTGATCGAGACAAGCAAGCGTGGATCCCATCGGGTACGATGGACGTGAGGGGGTGCTAATACCTTCCTCTCGCGTAACCGACTCCCGAACCCAGTTCTCTTGGTCGTAAGACCATGCTTTTCCTTTCTCTCAGGTTTATGCGGTGTTTCCTTTCCCTCTCATGGGATAAATACACATTGCTGGCGACTCTGTTTCGGTGCCACTTTCGCGTTTGTACTAGGATGAAAATCCCGGGAGCGACAATATCCAACACAATGAACAAGTTAACAATAATAATAACAGTGCAGAAAGTAAAGAACACAGTGATATGTTTACCCAGTTTGGAACAACAATCCTACTCTGGGGGCTACCAAGCCAGGGACGAAATCAATATAAGATAGTATCAATTCACAGATCATACAGCAACCACACCCGGTTACAATTCGCTCACTTAATCACTACCCTTCCTATGACTTCTACCTAAGACTCACCTAGGTATGAGGCCCTCCTCAAATCCCTCTTCAATCACAAACCATGACTGGTTCCTTTCAACACAAGTGACAAAACCAAAGCCATACTTTCAAAACACACAATTCTCAATACTTCAAAGCTTATGAGAATTGACACAAGAAACTCAATGCTTAACAGCTTATGAGTAACTGACAGAACTTACAACACAAAACCAGCCCTTGTACTATTATCAGAATGATACCAGTTAGGCTAAAAAATAATACTCAAAAACCCTAACAAAACACACGTAAGTTCCACACCTAAACTAGGTTTACACCAGTCAATATATAGCATTAAATCTGGACTGGATTGGGCTTCAAAACGCAGCAAAGAGACTACACACAATTCTGCAAAAAAAGCTCCAAGAAAATAGGTCTTCAATCTAAAGTTTCCTAATATGTCTCCATATTTAGAAAATGTTGAAAATCCGAAAACCAACACACAAAAACTCAACCCAAAATACTTTGGATGCCACATAGGATAACTAAATATTCACAGAATATTCAGTAACAAATACCAACAACAGAATCTTCCTTTTAAACCAAAATCAGACGCGATGTCCTATGATCCAGGATAGGACATCTTGATCCGACATGTTTAATGCAGAATATTAGAACATCTTGTTTCAACATCTTGCTGCTAGAATAGTTTTAGCAAAATAAATGCCAACCACAAAAACAAAGAAATAACAATTCACTTCTGGCTTTGATATTTACATATGCATTCATTCATGTTTATGAACCATTTGCATCCATCTTGCTTAGTTTGTGCACAACTTGCATTTGTGTGAACTTTTAATGCATAGTTTGACATTGTTTACTTTCATTTGGTATGTGTACTTTGGTAAGGACCCTTGACATGTACCTACTGACCTTGAAGCATCCTTAACCCTTAGGACCTTTCCCTTTTGGTTTAAACCTTGTTTACTTCTTATGTTGTCTTCTTTAAGCAACTAGTCTTGTTTGGTTTACTTTTGATACTTGTATTCATTACTTGAAATCATTTGGTACTAACCTTTTATGTAGGGGCAGAGGTAAGGTACTTGAACATGTGGATGATTATCCATGTTCATCTCTTCTTTCATCTCTCATTTATCTTACTTGTCTTTTCCTTTGGCGAATAGCATGATATAATGCTTTGTGTACAACTTTCCCACACCCTTTGGGATCCTAGCTCATCCTTAATTTTTGATTAAGGTGAGGTAGGATAAGCATTATGTAGTGCTATCCCTCTCTTCTTTTAGACTTAGGTTCTCAAACCTTGACCTTAGGGCCACCTTTGCATGATAACATTAGGATAAAATTCCCCTTAGTGTTTTCTTTTCCTTGAGTCTTCTCTTCTCATCTCATAACCACTTCTAAAACACTTAATAAGGTTAACATGTATTGCACATGAGCCTTGTACATGGGAAATAGAGAGTGGGGGGCATTCCTTACACTTTCCTAGAGTGTTTAGCGTGCGTACCGTCTTGGGTCGATGTGCGATGCATTCGATCCTATGTTGTAGACTTGGGTGCAATGCAAGTTATGAATTAAATTCAATACACTTCTGTCTAAAAAACACAAAACAAATTCAAAACCTTTTCATCCTTCAGGATTGTTAAGTTTCAAACTATTATCAGAAAAGGGCACGTTACTTCCGTCTCGCCTTAAACAGGCATCGACCCTAACTGCCGGACGCGAACTTAATGTCGCTCATAAAAAAACATAGACTTGGTTAAGTCGAACTACGACTGCTCTGATTTCCTCCTTCTGGTTAGATTGAGGAAACGTAGGCACAAGACTGCGATGTCTTATCGAGCAACCTCCCCCTAGTTCGAGTCTGAACTACGTTGACTCTGACTTTCCCATCGCTCGAGGGAATACGTAGGCCTAGGACTCCGAGGACGTCCTACAAAGTCACTTCTTTTCCTTTTCTTCCTCGTTTCCTCGTTCTTTCCCGTACCTGTTCCTTTTCCTTTCCAGTAGCAGTGGAGCTCCAGACGACGACACCCTTTGATCGAGACAACCAGCGTGGATCCCATCGAGTATGATGGACGCGAGGGGGTGCTAATACCTTACCCTCGCGTAACCGACTCCCTTAGGTTTACGTAGTGTTTCCTTTCCCTCTCTTGGGATAAATACACATTACTAGCGACTCTGTTTCCGCGCCACTTTCGCGTTTGTACTTGGATGAAAATCCCGGGAGCGACACATGCCAAAGAAGATCTATGGATAACCATATATACACTGGCTAATTGACAACTTCCCTTTGTATAACCTGACCCCGAACCCCCAATCTCTTAGCATTTGTTAAGGAAAACATTTGCGTGCAAGGTTAGTTTTAGATAGTTTCCCTTTCCTTTCCAGCTTCATAGGATAAATAAGAAATCAGAAAGTAGCACCCAATTCCAACCTCCGCTAGACATCCCTCGTGAAGAAAACCACATGGCTGATGCGCTAGCAAACCATCATGGCCTCTCCTCGAGCTATAAGACCCATTCAAAATAATTTTGGGCCTCTAATGGAGTGTAAGACCCAATCCCCTTTTAAACAAAACCTTTTTGGGCCTCAAATATTGTATAAGTCCCTCTGCGTTAAAAGAAAATCTCGGCACGATCACCAGTTCAAAAATCAAATTACCTGGGCCTACCCTCGTGTTATAAGCCCCATTTATTTTCTTTAAAACTCTTTGGGACTCTTGAGAGAGTGTAAGACCCATCCCTTTCTACAGAAAATCTTTTTTGGGCCTCAGTCACTTGTATAAGTCCCTGTACAAATTCAAACAACAGTCCAATCACTGATAAAATCTTGGGACTCTCCTTGAGGTGTAAGCTCCAACAATCTTTTCAAAGCACTTTCTCCTTTAGTTTTGAATATAATATTGTTATCAAAGCTTTATTTACCGCTTAAGTGTTTACCCGCTTTCATTTACCGCTTTCTTATGTATATAACAATCTTAACAAAATAGCATGGAAGCTCTACAACCGAGTAAGTGTTTACCCGCTTTCATTTACCGCTTTCATATGTATATAACTGTATTGTGGGGCTGCTCACTGTAAGTCTTCTTTCACAAACTTTTATATACTTGTCAAATATCAACTGTGTAATACCAGTATAGCTATTTAGAGCTCTCCCCGACAACTACGTCTAGCACTAGGTAAAGCCATATTGGTCGCTCTTAAATACAAACAAAACTAGATCCCCATAGGATTACCAGACACAGTCTTCCCTCCTCTTGGGGTTAAACAATATGGACACGTGAAAGGCAGCATTCTCGGTGAACCCTTTCTCAGACTGTCACCCTTAGAAATTGTCAAAGAAACTCTAATTCCCCACATATGATCTTTTCTCTGTGAATGGCATCTCTTGAGTTTCTTCCAAATTCTCGAACTTTCCTGGCTTGATCTATTCTCAGTGAATGGGATGTCTTGAATTTCTCGAGATTTGGGGACCCACAGGCTTCCTAAAAGCATCCCTGCCTCCTCTTGGGCGTTGTACAAGGACCCGTCGGCTTCTTAGAAGTTTTCGCAGCCTCCTCTTAGGATTCGTATAATGATTCTTCCCCCGGGAAGATAGCCTCCTCTTGGGCTTCGTACAAATTGTCCCTTCGGCTTCTTAAAAGTTTTTCTCGCCTCCTCTTGGGCTTCGTACAAATTGTCCCGACGACCTCTTAAAGGTATAGGAACAGAAATTAGTCATCTTAATAGAACAGTCTTTCAAAGAGTCTAGATCTTTCTACGGCGAACATACTGTCTCTTAATCTCTCTTAAGCATAGTACAAAAGATAAAACTCTAGACTTGGACAGTCTAATCTCCTTGAGTCTCGAAGACATTCTCAAGTTCCTTTCAAAAATAGGAAAAAACAGCCGTAGACTTGGGCAGTCTCAATACCCTTCGGATTCCCCGTTTCCTTAAAGAACAGGAAATAATCCTGGTCCTCAGATCAAATCCATGAGTACAACATTACCCATATAAGAACTGATTTTCTCTTTTAACCAACATACTGGACCTGTCACTCAACAGAAACAGTAACCCTAGCCTCCTCTTGGGCTTTATACAATGATTCTCCCCAGCAGAGTTAACCTTTGCAGCCTTCATTTCGGGCTTTGTACGAGATACAAAACACTCTCTTGTTGAGTATAAAAGACTCTCTTGTTGAGTCTAACATTTTTAGCCTTCATCTCGGGCTTTGTTCGAGATACAAAACACTCTCTTGTTGAGTATAAAAAGACTTTCTTATTGAGTCGATCACCTTTAGCCTCCATCTCGGGCTTCGTACGAGATACAAATCACTCTCTTGGTGAGTATAAAAGACTCTCTTGTTGAGTCAAACCCTTTTAGCCTCCGTCTTGGGCTTCGTATAAGACACATATAAAAACACTCTCTTGTTGAGTCAACCCTTTTAGCCTTTATCTCGGACTTCGTACGAGACACAAAAGCATCCTCTTGTTGGGTCAATAGCCTCCTCATTGGCTTTGTATAAAGAAATCCCTGTTTGATTAAATCAACCTTTTAGCATCAAATCATGCTTTGGTCACAGCATACAAACATCAACAACTCCTTTTCCCTCGTCTAATTGTTGTAAGCGACAAGCCTCTGGATTATTTACATCCACACCACTGTCCTTCTTTTAGCATGAGAAATTCCTAAGGAAAGATGGCATTGCTCTAAACTGAGTTAAAGTCTTCTCCTTCAGGTTGAAAATCCCCTATAAAGGAAATTATGGCATTGCTGGATTCGTATATCCCAGTTAAAGTAATTCTCCTTTATAAACAGTCACCCAATAGTTGTGTCAAACAGACCAAATATTCCCCTTTAGAGATGACAAATTCTCTCTAAGGACAACACCCTTTTAGCTTCACATCTTGGGCTTCGAACAAGATACAAATAGACCCTTCAGCTTCACATCTTGGGCTTTGAACAAGATATAAACCACCTTTAGCTTCATGTCTTGGGCTTTGAACAAGACACCAAAACACCATTTCCTCCCATAGAATAGGAGGAACTACGATCGCTCTGATTTCCCTATCCCAGGAATACGTAGGCATAAGATTGCAAAAGAATCTTAGCGAGCACACTAATAAAAAAACCCCAAAGTCCCCTACCTCCAGCCAATCTAGCGCAGTATCCCAACAAATTCCCCATGAACAGTCCCGGTATTTCGTTCTGAACAAAATAAGCAGAGAGAGGCCCATGAACTAAAACCGCATCTGTATACCAACAGTTTTGACTATTTAACCACAGTTTGCAAGCAGGGTTAGTTGGAGACATCTATTTCCCTTCCTTCATCAGCTTCAATAGGATAAAAAATGAATCGACCTGTAGTACCCCGGAGCGACAATTCTTAAGAACCACGTCCAAAATCGCTCGCTACAGAAAAATGGCGCCCACCGTGGGGCTCTTCTCATCTTTCTTTCTTATAATTTAAGGTGAAAACCTTGGACAAGTCATTTTCATGGCGGGGCCAAACAAAGGAATCTTGCCTCTCTTATCTCTCTGGATGAAACCTTCTCTTAGGACGAATCCTTGGGTTCACAAGGTATCGCCAAATGACGGTTCCATCGGGGAATGTCATTATTGCTAGGATCGGCCCTCACTAGGATCTTAGGTCAAAACCTTTAAGTTGGGAAGGTACCACAGAATGGCGACTCCGCCGGGGAGCCATTTTCTGTTAGGATCATAGGATTTATAGCTCTTAAAAAGTCTAGGACATTAGGACAAATATATATACTGCTTTTCCTAATTGATATATGTGTTTATTTTTCTACTAATGGGAATGCGTGTGATGCCGCATGTGGAAAGATTGAGTATACACCTAGGAAAAACCTCTTTCAGTAGTGCGGAAGCTATCGGAAATAGTTGTCACGCGATACTACCCTCTTCTGAGATTCTTCAAAATACATCACCTAGCACGGTTCCCGGCCTGCTGATGTTATCTCGACAAGAATCAATGATTTTGAGAGACAGGTACAAAAATCACTAGTATAAACCTTTGGGATGGGTAGAGCCTTGACTTCATGACACCGACCCTTTGACCCCATATTTTTTCTATGTTTATGTGTGCTGCATTCATACATTCATTTAAAAAATATTAAAACAAAAAAATATTCTCTTCTAGTCTCTCTTTTACAAATTAAACTAAGACAATGATTGCAAATATCAGAGAAAGGAGATTGCGCTAATGGATTTCGGTAGAAGGAAAACTCATAAATACACCTTCAAGGTTCCAAAACTAGAGGATTTGAGAGGATTAGCAAGGATGATAACTAACCCTAACGCTTTCAGAGCCAAGTACGGAGGTCTGCTACCTCTATTAAGGGTCCATGTAATTGAAGGAATCCTGGAGGCACTCGTTCAGTTTTACGATCCGGTCTATCACTATTTCACATTCCCGGATTACCAGCTCGCACCAACGCTGGAGGAGTATTCTCATCTGATTGATCTACCCATTATTGATCAAGCTCTCTTTTCTGGACTGGAAGAAATTCCAAAGGATCAGATCATTGCAAGAACAATCTATTTGGATGAGTCAGAAGTCAGGACTCACATGACCACCAAGGGAGGAATCCCAGGTTTACCAGCCAAGTTTCTGGTAAAGAAGGCTCTATACTTTGCTAGTATAGGGAACGTGACTACTTTTGAGAGCATCTTTGTTTTGCTCACCTACGGGTTATTTTTGTTTCCCAACATCGATAACTTTGTAGATATCAACGACATTAAGGTTTTTCTCATTGGAAACGCCGTAACAACCTTGCTCGCAGATGTGTGTCATTCTGTACACTTAGGGAATTTATACAGCAGAGGAATGATCACGTGTTGTGTACCCCTGCTATATAAATGGTTTATCTCCTATTAGCCAAGTCTGCTGCTTTTTGGGATCATAAGAGTGCCTTACGTTGGTCGCAGAAAATCATGTCTCTTACCAACCCTGATATAGATTGGTACAATAGGGTTTATGACGGGATCAGGATCATTGACCGTTGTGGAAACTTCCCCAACGTACCACTCATAGGAACTAAGGGAGGAATCAATTATCATCTAGTTTTAGTTTGTCGTCAATTTGGATACTCGATGAGGCATGTCCCGCGCAATGACAGGGCACTAAAGATGGAAATAGTGCACGCTTGGAAACATGTTCATAAGATAGGACGGGAGTCTCTAGGAAAACCGGATTGTGTCTTGGTGGAGCCTTATCTCCATTGGGTACAAACTAGAGCTCTCAAGCTAAAGATGCCTTATCCTCGTCACGGAGTTCTTCCGCCAAGGGAATTTGTCATGTACTTCATGACTGAAACGGAAAAACTTCAGGTTACTCTCAACAAAGTTCAACAGGAGAGGAGGTCTTGGAAGAACAAGTACCGCATTCTCAATGTGGAATGTACCAAAATACAACAACTACTGAAAGATAAGGATGCTCTAATTGAGATTTTGGAGCAACATGTTGTAGAAAATCAGGATGACCAAAGGAATTTGCTCGCTCCTTTCACTTGGCAAAGGAATGACATCCCGACAACGGCCTAAGAGCCCTGGTCCAAGAAAAGGAAAGTACCAGAATCAGCACCCGAGTTCTCCTCAGAGAGGACTCGAGACCCATTAGCTTAGGTTTCTGTTTCCGTACCTTGTAATTTACTGTATTTCCATTTCCGCAATCCTTTGAATTCAATAAAACGGGGTGTCCCCACTGTTTGATATTTGCAATCTAATTGTCGAAGTTTATTTTGATTAAATAAAAAAAACAATTAATATAATCATTGCATTCATCATTCTCACGTCACGTATTCTTCTTACCTACGAATCTCACGTTTGTGTCTCGGTTCTTGAGTCAAACTGTCTCATTCGTACAATACTCGGCCCAATCGTCAGAAAAAGATGGATGATCTCAAGGAAGAGAATAGAGAGTTGAAAGAAGAGATCGACGCTCTGAGAGAGGATATGAGAAAGCTTCGTAATGACATGCAAGCCATGGCAGAAGCTCAACTACAAAGAACTGTGATCTCAGAGATCACCTCAACGCCCATAGTAGAGAAGTTTGATCCTAGGTATCAAACGCCGAAAGATCGTCCATGGGGCATGCCTGTTAACTATATCCCGGAAGGATATGTTCCGCCGATCACTAAAGATCAGGGAATCATAGCAGAAGCCGCTGGGCCTGAAGGTTACAAACTTCGGGAAAGCGAGGATGCTAGAGGCATAATGAGGACTCCTGAAGGTTACAAACTTTGGGAAGCGCCAAGATTCATTGCCGTAGTAACGGTACCACCCCCTGTGGTGCACACTGTCCCGGAAGGACAGATTCCACATATACCTTCTGGTAGAAAGGAAAGTATGTTCGATAGAATGGATGAATTCCAGGAGTAGTTCCTGGAAATGCAGAAGGAACTGCAGGCTATTCGCGGTCAGGATTTATTTGGAAAGGACGCCGCAGACCTTTGTTTGGTCCCCAATGTGAAAGTCCCGCACAAGTTCCAAGTACCCGATTTTGAAAAGTACAAGGGTAACTCTTGCCCTCAAAGCCATTTGGTGATGTACGCTCGGCGAATGCCAGCTCAGACAGAGAACCAGGATCTACTGATTCACTACTTTTAGGATAGTTTAACCGGTGCCGCATTAAAATGGTACATGGGTTTAAACTGCACTACAATTAGAACTTTCAGAGATCTTGGCACTGCCTTCGTCCAACAATATAAATACAATTTGGACATGGCACCAGACAGAGATCAACTCAGATCAATGTCGCAAAAAGACAAGGAATATGCTCAGAGATGGCGTGAAATTGCCGCTCAAATTTGTCCACCTCTTGAGGAAAAAGAGATGACAAAGATTTTCTTAAAGACCTTGAGCTCATTTTACTACGACAGAATGGTTGCTAGTGCGCCCAGCGACTTCACCGAAATGGTCGGTATGGGAGTACGTCTCGAGGAAGCCATTTGAGAAGGACGTCTAGTCAAAGACACTGGGTCGACAAGCGGTACTAAAAAATATGGTAGTGCTCTCCCTAAGAAAAAGGAGCAAGATATTGGGAATATCTCTCTCGGAAAGCAAAGGCGACGGTACCAACCAGTAGCAGCTGTAACTCCTGCTATCAGCCCTACGCCTGTTTCTACGTATCAACCTCAGGTTACTCAAAGCTAATCGCAGTCGCAGCAATTTCAGCAAAGAACACAACAGCCTCTTCAACAGGCTCGTCCTCAATACAACAACAACCGTACAACGCGGCCACCAGGATTTGATCCTATACCCGTATCGTACGCAGAACTATTTTCGTTACTACTGGCCAAGAGGCATGTCCAGACTAAGTCTCCTCTTACAGTATCGGAAAATCCACCTTTTTGGTTTAAGGTGGATCAGACTTGCCCTTACCATCAAGGAGGACCAGGGCATAACATAGAAAACTGTCTAAGTTTCAAATCCGACGTGCAAAAGCTTGTTAGGAGCGGGGTCTTATCTTTCAAAGATACGAATCCGAATGTTCTCACGAACCCGCTGCCTCAACACGAGAAGGCTACCGTCAATTTGATAGAGGGAGAGTCTAACAACACCTATCAAATTCACGATGTACTCTTATTGAGGGCCAACTTGGACAAGATGCATTGTAGACAGAGTGGATATGGCCATGTGCCACCTCATAATTATCACCAGTGTGATATCTGAACTAAAAGCAATCAAGGATGTTCTGTGGTGCAATCAGCTCTACAGGAACAGATGGATCTCTGATGGATCCAAGAGCACCGAGTTCGTGGAGTTAACATGGTTTATACAAATTCCAACATCATACAAAACCACGATATTCGTGCGATGAATGTCAACCTGGTGTCAATGCACTCAAGACAAAGACAGTATCATAATCTGCCACGACACGATTACAATTCTTGTCTGACTTGCTCGGTAAACAAACAGGGATGCTCTTTCATACAGGAGGCCCTTCAGCGTCAGATGGATCTTGGATGGATTCAAGACTACCATGATAGGAATCATTATCAAATCAACATGATTCAAATCTTTGATATTCGCTTGATGAATACCATCCTGGTGGAGTTACATGCTAAACAGGTCCGGCTCGGGTTCCTGGTATCACATGATTATCAGGGATGTAAAGCGGGTTGCGAAGACGATCAGGGATGTGCCCTTGTCCAGGAAACACTTAAGCACTTGTTGAACCACTGGTGGCTTCCAATCTATATGGATGAAGACACCCAGCAAATTAGTATCACTAACGGGAATCCTACTAGATATCAAAGTCAGGATGTTCGGTCGATGGAAATAGATCTAGTAAGGTTACACTGTATTCAAAGCGGACGTGGCCAGGTGCCACTACACAACTATGAGCGGTGTCGAGTTTTCTCAGTGGATAATCAAGGATGCTACCTCGTGCGAACAGCCCTTCAAAGTCAGGTGGACCACAAAGAGATTCAACCATGGTCAATTTCTGGATCAGTCAACTACTTCGCTAATCAAATCGAGGACGTTGTCGCAATCTCTGATCATCAGAGGGCTAGGGATGTTTGTGCCATCATCCCTCTACTTGACGAATAGAGAGTTCCCAACCAGGAACGGATCGAAATTACTTTTGATGGTCAGAAAAATCAGAAGGCTCCCATAGTCATCTATCTACCGGGACCGCTACCGTATGAATCAACTAAGGTTATCCCTTATAAATACGGTGCAACAACAATTGAGAATGGAAAGGAAATTCCTTTACCCTCCGTCGTGAATATTGCAGACATCAGTCGAGTAACACGGAGTGGTAGAATCTTCAACAGAGGAGTTGGAGAACCCAGCAAAGAAAAGGAACCTCAGACAGAAGTTCCCAATCCACCAGTCGGTCAATCCAGTAATCCTGACCTTTCAGAAAACAATGATGAGATGCTAAAGCTCATCCAAAGGAGTGAATACAACATTGTTGATCAGCTGTTACAAACTCCTTCAAATATCTCGGTATTATCACTGTTACTTAGTTCAGAAGCGTAGAGGGAGGCACTACAGAAAGTCTTGGAGCAAGCCTTTGTAGAACAGGATGTAACAATCAGACAGTTCGATAGCATTGTCTCACTTCCTGCAATAACTTGGGATTTAGTGATGAGGAATTACCTGAAGATGGTCGCCATCATAACATGGTGAAGATGGCTGGTTTCTACCTGAGTGAATTGCACACTCAAAGATACAATAGAGTCGCCACCGAACTTTATTTAGTCCCAAAGGACAGGGAAAATATCGATAAAACCCAAGGGAAGAGAAACGGGAACGGGGGGTCGGTTATGCGAAAGGAAGGTTTAGCACCTAACGCATCTGTCGTACTCGACGGGAACCATTTCGCTTGCTTCTAGGCTTGGATGGGTTAAATATCTAAAGGCTTATAGCTAAAGAAAGGAGAGAGAGATGAAAGAGGAAAAAGAAAGAAAGGAAAGAAAGTGCTCGCGGAGGAACAAGGTCCTCTTGCCTATGTACCCTCATAGTGCAATGAGGAAGTCAGAGCGTCGTAGTTCTTGGAACCAGGGGACGAACAAAAGGAAAGAAAGGAGGAAGACGAAAGAAAGGTGGAAGTGTGCTTGCCGAGATCATTGCGATCTCATGCCTATGTATCATACATTCAAAAGAATGCAGAATCAGAGCTTCCGTAGTTCGTGGATCTAAGACGGAAAAGGAAAAGGAAAAAAAGTGGTGTCAAAACCAAGAGCAAAAGAAAGAAGGAAATTCCATTGGGGATTCCAAAGAAATGGTGTCAAAACCAAGAAAGAAGAGCAAAAGGCAAAAGAGAGTACTCCACTGAGGAATAAGAGACTACAGTGACTGTGCAAGGAACAAAAGAGAAACGGTGTCAAAACTAAGAGAAAAAGAGATAGAGAAAGATCCGCTGGGGATGCAAAAGAGATGGCGTCATAACCAAGAAAGAAGTGCAAAGGAAAGATAATACATGTGCTAAGAGTAAAGTGCAATAGTGGTGTCGAAACCAAGAGAGCAAAAGGAATAAAGAGACTCCACTGGGGAGTAAGAGAACAAAGAAACTGTGACTAAGAATCAGAAGGTAGCGACCCTACTGAGGAAACAAACAAAGGAAAGGTGTTACAACCAAGAGAAAAGAGGACTCGGTATGTTAACTGACTAGCAGTGGTTAACCGAAGGAAAGGATTAAGATTGCGTGGGGAAAAGAAGTTTTAACAGATAAGAATTATGATCAAACAAAGAACGGGTGTAGGACCGAGCAAAGTGATGCGGCGTTTTCGCAAGTATACAAATCGCGTCAGAGTAATATAAAAGATTATCGATCCCACAGAGACCAAATGTCAATCTATCGGTTTCTATTGTTACGTTGTTTATCTAAGGAAAATCAATCGGGAGTTCGTGAGTGCACAGTAAAAGCGAAGTAAAGTACGAAGATATAAAATTCAAATTAAAACAACAGGCCTGAATGTAATTCACACAGTCGGATAGTATTCCAAATGCTTCTAAATAGAACCACTTATGGGGTAATGTTTTCTACTTATGAAAAGAACTAATTTAACGGGAACTGTCGCTTTCGCGTATTCAGAACCGAGTTTATCCCATAATCGAACCCTCTTTTTGTCACTTATAAAAAGGCGCGCATTGCGTTAAAGTAATAAACCTATTTTTAAGAAATATAGTTTCTTGACTCAGTTGAAAAGTATTTTGACTTGGAACTTTTAACAAAAAGAGGATCATGCGAACCGGACTTTAAACCCATAAACGCGTCCGAAAATAGTTTTAAAATTGTTTTTCTAAAGTATTAAAAACTCCTACTTAACTAAACAAAGCGCTTTCGCTTCCTTTGAACAGTTAAGACTAACCAAGTTTAACCAAAGGTTGGACGGCTTTCGATCTTACCCAACAGAAATAAAGTGCAGAAAACTTGTGTTAAAAATCAGAATAACCCCTAAGCATTTCTATTGACACCTTGTATGGAATACTACTTTAACTATGATCCTTACATTCTAACCTTTAAAATTTAGCCGGACATGGAAATGTAAATAGACATGTTGAAATAGATCATGTTAAAGTAGATTATTTTTAAGTAAATAGTGCGAGAAAGTAAATAGTGCGAGAAAATAAATGGTGCAGGAAAGTAAATAGTGCGAGAAAATAAATGGTGCGGGAAAGTAAATAGTGCGGGAAAGTAAATAGTGCGAGAAAATAAATGGTGCGGGAAAGTAAATAGTGCGAGAAAGTAAATAGTGCGAGAAAATAAATGGTGCGGGAAAGTAAATAGAAACCTGCTCCAAATCGGAGGCTTTAAATCGGGTACAACTGGAAATAAAGGACTGGAAATGAAAATGGTGGCAGGATTAACTTCTACCAGAGTGCTCCAAACTCGATTACAGACTCGATCAAACAGTGTGATAACTCCCCGATGTGAGAAGTTTATCACTTTACAATACTGAAAATATATGGCTTGAGTTCTGAAACTAAGCTTGGATGATGAAAAAGGATCAAGGACTCATCTATTTATAGCCTAGGAAAAACTATGGAAAAACCAAAGTGCCCCCCAACTTCTTTTGGGAGGGAAATCATATCACAAAGGTGGCGCCTGCCACCCCCTCATGGCGCCCGCCATGTGAACCAAAGGAAAAAGAAGTGGAGATCGTGGAAGTTGACAGCAGTTGACTCCTATCCAAGTTATGGCCTACCCTATAGCGCCCGCCATGGGGGATGCCATGTGTACAATCTCCTCAAAAACTGGTTTTCTTGCTCGTTTTTCTTCATTTCTTCACGAGGAGCTCTGGGAATACAAAGAACCTGAAAATAAAACAAAACACAAGCATAACACAAGAAAATAGAAATAAAATCCTAAGAAACATGTGCAATCCGAGTCAAATACGTAGTGTGATTCAGTGTTATCAAATTCTCCCACACTTAGACCTTTGCTTGTCCTCAAGCAAAACACTTTATAGCTCATGACAGAAAAAGGTGGTATCAACGAAGGATTTTGGGCTAAAAGGGCTTCTAAGTTCAAGCTAGGATGAAGTGATAGGTACTAACTAAGTGAACCCAGGATATCGTAATGACACTTTTCCGCAGACACGGACATAAACTTCGTTCCTATACAAACCAATCCATACTACCCCACTGTACCTAGGCCTACCTTTTGCATCTCTTTTAGGTCCTCTTCATTCCGGTGTAATCACATTAAGCCCGTTATCCGTACATACTCATAGTAAAGTGACCGGTTAGTGATTCTGATCTCAAACATGGGGCTCTGGTACACAAACTGGTGTAACCCCTTTTATTGACCCAATTGTAGTTATGGGGGATCGGATCGTAACCCGCCCTACCAAGTCCAGCACCAGATACCTCGGAACCAACCAACAATGGGCAAATTTTATTCTCTATTTTTTTTATTATATTTTTTTTAATGCAAATTTTTATAACTTTTTGGGTTAAATGACCTTGTGAGGGTTACCTATACCCGAGTTGCATTTTTATGAAGCACAACATATAGATCATTCACTTATATTCATCGGTCCCTTACGTAGAGCATGCTTAGGCCGGAGCTGACTGCTAGGATAAACTACTAAGGACCTACTCTAAAAAGATAATTAAGGCCATGGTATATGGGGTATCGGGGTCGATTCCTATAATCACGAAGCCTATGGTGTTAAAACGATACCGATGTTTCAAAAAAAATTTTCCCAAGTCATCCGCATCCTAACTCAAACCTCTCTCAAAGCCCAAATTTTCAGAACAATACACTTTCTTTTGTCAAAAAATTTTTTTTGGTAAGGCTAAGGAAATGGGGAAATAGGGATACAATACATAGATGACTCGTCAAGCACATGCATATTCTAAAAACAAACTAAAAACAAGATAAATAAACTAGAAAGCAATAAAAAAGTAAAAGGAAATAAAATGTAAGTAAAACAGATAAAGTCTCCTCCCACACTTAAATCGAACATTGTCCCCAATGTTTCAAAATAAGATAGGGAAAGAGTAACCTGGAAGTCCTATGCTATGCTACTGGTACTGTCGCCACCGTGTGGTGAGCGCCTAGGGTGACAAGATCTGCTGCGGCGACGATCGCTCTGAGAAGCTGCGAACTCGTCAAATCTGGTGGTCAAAGCAGCTTGAACTGGTTAGGGTGAAAGGAAGCTCTCCTCATCAATCCTCGGTCTAAGCAGAAATCGATATCCAGCGTGGTATACCCACAGTAGGGATTCAAGTGAAGCAGCTTACTAGTAAGACCCAAAGCGGTAGCAATCTGAGTAACTGTTCCTCCCATATGGATGATTCCTTCAGAAGATCTGCTTGTGAGTGTGAACTTATCAAGCAGAAAGTTCCCACAGGCAACAAGACACGACTGGTTTGCACAGAAAAGGAAGAAGATCTCCTCCTTACTAACATGGACATCAACATCAGCCTTTCCAAGGAAGGTGTGGGCAAGGATCATTTGGAAATACCTGAGATCTGGGTTATGGATAATGTGAGATAGCTGGGTGGACGGATCAGGGCTTCCTTCACCTGTAATATTGCTCCAAAACTTGTCGATATCTTGACTCATAAAGTATCCCATAGGTAAATCAGGAATGGCATCAAGGGAAGTCTGGAAACCTAGCAAATCACCAAACCCCTTATGGGTAAAAGACTACTCTGTCCCAAACAGTCTGAAAATGACGTTGCCGTCCTGACCAACATATGGCTCATGGCTAAATGAACTGAGGAACTCTAGGGTGAGGTTTCTGTAGGTCGAATGCATGTCATCAGCATATCATCCCACTGGAGCTGGCTACATAGAAACCTTATACTAGGCTCGATGCCTAAGGCATCCATGCAAGCCTGGTCAGGGTAACGGGTAGGTGCCATGGGGCGCTGATAAAGGACTAAATAGCGCTGTCTCTATGCGTCATCTCTAAAAGCGACGTGCATGTTGTCGAAGGTCTGTATCCTGAAAAGAAGGGTTAGAGAATGGGACTTGAAAACATAAACATTATAAAAGGTCAGTCTATACAAACAAACTAATAAAAACAAAATGTAAGACATGGAAAGTAATAAACATAAAAGAAAAAATAAAGAAAACCGTGGGTTGCCTCCCATGCAGCGCTTGTTTAATGTCGTTAGCTTGACGAGTAGAACTCATGTAGTTGAAGTAGGTAGTGGTGGATCGATCAGAGGGTGGTTGGAGTAGTCAATGGGAATGTCACCTCCTTCGTAGTGTTTTAACCTCTGCCCATTTACAATGAATTGACTACAAGAATGGTTCTTGATCTCAACTGCTCTGGATTTTAGGACTTTAGAAACTTCGAAAGGACCTGTCCATCTTGAACGAAGCTTGCCAGGAAAAAGTCGCAACCTGGAATTAAAGAGGAGAACAGGATCTCCTATAATGAAATCTTTCTTTATAATTCTTTTATCATGCCAAGCTTTGGTTCTTTCTTTATATATTATGGCATTTTCATAGGCAGACTGGCGGAGTTCTTCTAGTTTATGAATGTCAAGGATGCGCTTTTCAACAGCACTCAAATAATCTAAGTTTAAGGTTTTAATGGCCCAATAGGCCTTGTGTTCTAACTCAAAGGGTAGGTGACAGGACTTTCCATAGACCAATTGGTAAGGAGTTGTTCCAATAGGGGTTTTAAAGGCAGCTCTGTAGGCCCATAGTGCTTCTTGTAGCTTCTGAGACCAATCTTTTCTAGTTATTGAAACAATTTTCTCTAAGATTTGTTTAATCTCCCTATTAGATACCTCTACTTCGCCTCTAGTCTGTGAATGGTAAGGTGTTGGTACTCTATACTTAACTCCATATTTGCTTAAAATTTTATAAAAAATCCTTGATATGAAGTGCGATCCACCATCGCTTATAACAAGACGGGGTACTCCGAATCTAGGGAATATATAATTCCTAAACAGCTTAATCACTACTCGTGTGTCGTTTGCGGGTGAGGCTATGGCTTCAATCCATTTAGACACGTAGTCAACAGCCACTAAGATATATTTATTTCCTAATGAGGATGGAAATGGTCCCATAAAGTCGATACCCCAAACATCGAAAAGTTATACTTCCTTAATGTTCCTTAAAGGCATTTCGTCACGTCTGGAGATGTTCCCAGTGCACTGGCACCGGTCACATTTGACTATATAAGCATGAACATCACGCCATATTGTGGGCCAGAAAAGGCCAGCTTGAAGAATTTTAACGTGTGTCTTGGAGGTGCTAGCATGTCCTCCGTAGGGTGCAGAGTGACAGTGTTCTATGATATTTCTTACCTCTTCTTCTGGAACGCAACGACGAAAAATACCTTTTGTACCTCTTTTGAAAAGAAGTGGCTCATCCCAATAAAATTGTCTTACATCATTAAAGAACTTCTTTTTCTGTTGATAGTTAAGGTCAGAAGGTATGATATCAGCTGCTAGGTAATTAACAAATTTGGCGTACCAAGGTACGCCACTTACCGCCAAAGATTTTTCAGGGTTCTTATAAGGATCTAGGTTATTTTCTTCAATGGCTTCTATCTTAGCTATTAACCTGTCATAGGCAAAATCATCATTTATAGGCACTAAATCTGGTTTCAGGTACTCAAGTCTAGAAAGGTGAACAGCAACTACATTTTATGTGCCTTTCTTGTCTCGAATATCTAGATCAAACTCCTGCAATAAAAGGATCCATCGAAGTAACCTAGGTTTGGCATCTTTCTTGCTTAATAGGTAACGAATAGCAGCGTGGTCTGTGTAAACTATAATTTTAGCTCCTACCAGATAAGATCGAAATTTGTCCATAGCAAAAACCACGACAAGGAGTTCTTTTTCAGTGGTTGCGAAGTTAAGCTGAGCAGCATCTAGGGTTCTACTAGCATAATAAATTACATTTAATTTCTTATCCTTTCTTTGACCTAGAACAGCTCCTACAGCGTAATCGCTAGCATCGCACATGATTTCGAAAGGTTCGGCCCAATCTGGGGGTTACATAATGGGTGCTGAAATTAGCGCTTGTTTCAAAAGGTTAAATGCTTCAATGCATTTTTCATCAAAATTAAATTCGACATCTTTCATCAGGAGGCCAGTTAAAGGTTTGGTTATTTTAGAGAAATCCTTGATAAAACGCCGGTAGAAACCAGCATGTCCAAGAAAACTTCGAACTTCTCTAATGGTCTTACGGGGTTTTAGGTTTTCTATTACCTCTATCTTGGCTCTATCTACTTCGATATCCCTTTCAGAGACTATGTGTCCTAAAACTATACCTTCGGTAACCATAAAGTGACATTTCTCCCAGTTTAGCACCAGGTTTACATCCACACATCTTTTCAGGATTTTCTCAAGGTTAACGAGACAGTTTTTGAAATCAAATCTGCATACCGAGAAATCATCCATGAATACTTCCATAATTCCATCAAGGTAATCCGCGAAGATTGACATCATGCAACGCTGGAAGGTAGCTGGAGCATTACAGAGGCCGAAAGGCATTCGTCTATAGGCAAAGGTTCCATAAGGGCACGTGAAGGTTGTTTTTTCTTGATCTTCTGGGTGAATAGGAATTTGGAAGAATCCCGAATATCCATCAAGATAACAAAAATATGAGTGTCTGGCTAAACGTTCCAGCATTTGGTCTATAAATGGTAAAGGGAAATGATTCTTCCTAGTTTCTTTGTTTAATTTTCTATAATCTATGCACATACGTCATCCTCCTTCTATCTGTTTTACTACATGTTCGCCTTTCTCGTTTTACACGACTGTGATGCCTCCCTTTTTAGGTACTACATGCACAGGGCTCACCAACTTACTATCTGAGATTTGATAAATTATACCTGCTTCCAGTAACTTAAGAATTTCCTTCTTAACAACATCACTCATTATAGGGTTTATCCTTCTCTGATGATCTCTGGAGGGTTTCAAATCTTCCTCAAGTAAAATCCGGTGCATACACATGGATGGACTTATACCTTTCAGATCAGAGATATTATATCCTAAGGCTGAGGGATATTTCCGCAAAACATATAAGAGCTGGTCTATTTCTTCTTGGTTTAAGGTAACACTGACTATAACTGGACGGTTCATTTCCTCGTCCAAAAACTCATATCTTAGATTCTTGGGTAGTTCTTTAAGTTCTAAGGTTGGTTTCTTGGGGCATGGTATTGGATTGGGGGTAAGGGATAAACATTCGTGAAGGTTATCATCAATGTAGGGTCCCATAAATCCATCATTTTCCCTTATGAGGGTTGAAGGTAGTTTGATTGTTTCTATGGGTTCTTCTTGATTTAGTTCCCTAATGCATTCATCAATGATGTCTATGGCATAACATACGTCTCCTAATACTGGTGCCATAAGAAATTTTGACAAAATGAATTCTATCTTTTCATCACCTACCTCAAAAGTCAACTTTCCTCTCTTGACATCTATTATGGCTCCTGCGGTTGATAAGAATGACCTACCTAGGAGGATTGGGATGTCATCATCTTCTTTAACGTCCATGACAACGAAATCAGTAGGGATAAACAACTGACCGATCCTAACTGGGACGTCTTCTAATATGCCTACTAGATATTTGACGGATCTATCGGCTAATTGAAGAGACATCTTAGTAGGTTACAGTTCTCCTAGTTTTAACCTTTCACAAACTCCTAGAGGCATTAAGCTCACACTAGCTCCTAAGTCCAGGAAAGCTTTATCGATGACATGACTCCCCAAAATACAAGGTATGGAGAAATTTCCAGGATCTTTCTCCTTTTTGGCAAGCTTATTCTCGGAAATGGAATTGCATTCCAAAGGTTTTGGATCGTCAAGTCTACGTTTATTGGTAAGGATGTCTTTGAGGAACTTTGCATAAGATAGTATCTGGGTGATGGCTTCTGTGAAAGGGATCTCCACATGAAGTTTCTCTATGACTTTAATGAATTTCTGGTATTGGTTATTGATCTTGGTTTGTTTGAGTCTTTATGGATAGGGTATTGGAGGTTTGTATGGCGGGGGTGGTTCATTAGTTTTATCTATAGTTTCTCCCTTATCTTGGTTTTTCTGTTCTTCAGATTCCACTGATTCCTCTACTTCGTCCGTAGGTACAACGCTTTTCTTAGAATTTTTAGGTTTGCCCAATGCCGGGTTAAACGGTTCATCGTAATCGGTCCCACTTCATAAGGTAATTGCATTGGCTTGTCCTCGGGGGTTTGGTTGAGGTTGTCCAGGAAATGGTCCTCTAGGTGTGGTTTCGGGAGCTTGTTTGAGAGCTACCTGAGAGATCTGGGTTTCAAGCATCTTATTGTGGGTGACTATTTGGTCTACCTTGGTTCCTAACTGGGTAATCATTTCGTTCACATGAATGTTTTGGTTTAGGAATTCTTTGTTTTGCTGGGTTTGAGCCGAAATGAAATTTTCTATGATTTTCTCAAGGTTCGGCTTGGGCGGCACAGCTTGCATAGGTTGGTTTGTCTTTGGCCTTGAAAACCGGGTGGTCTCGGAGGTGCAGGGCTTTGGATAGGGTTATTATTTTTGTAGGAAAAGTTTGGGCGATTCCTCCATCCAGGGTTATAAGTGTTTGAAAATGGGTTCCCTTGGGCATAGTTGACCTGGTCTGATTTAGTTTCATTCAACAGATTGCATTCCGTTGATTGATATCCTTTGGTTCCACATAATTCTCATTCTGACGAGACTGCTGCTGCAGTAGCTGGGTTTGCGTACATATGTTCGACCTTAAGGGCCAAAGCGTCCATTTTGGCTTGCATCCTGTCTATAGAACTTATTTCATGTATTCCTCCTTGGGCTTCTTTCTTCTCCACTGTTGCTCGTTCTGTTCCCAATTGACAATGGTTTTGAGCCATATCTTTGATGAGAGCGCAAGCTTCAAGGTATGTTTTATTCATCAGAGCGCCACCAGCGGTAGCGTCGATGGTCATCTTAGTGTTATAATGAAGTCCATTATAGAAGGTATGAATGATTAGCCATGATTCCAGGCCATGATGTGGACATATTCTCAATAGGTCTTCATATCTCTCCCAAGCATCACAGAGTGATTCACCTTGGTTTTGAGTGAATCTGGTTATTTGGTTTCGAAAAACAACAATTTTACTTGGGGGAAAATATCTAGCAAGGAATACTCTCCTAAGGTCTTCCCAAGTTGTTATAGAATTGGCTGGAAGGGAATCTAACCATGTAAGGGCTTTGTCTCTGAGGGACAAAGGAAATAGTCTCAGACGAATCGCCTCAGGAGTAGCACCATTGCTTTTAAAAGTGTCAGCTAATTGGATGAAGACTTTTAGATGTTGATTTGGGTTCTCAGAAGGGAGACCCGCGAATTGGTTTTGCTATACTAATTGTAATAGGGAGGGTTTCAGTTCGAAATTGTTAGCAGGAATATTAGGGTTTACTATACTAGAACTGGGTTCGTCATCGGATGGTTGAGCGAAATCCTTAAGGGGTCTTTGGTTACGGTCTTCGGCCATAGTTTCCTTAATTCTATGAAGTGAGAGACGTGCACGAGCATAACGTTCAGGTTCCGCTAAAGGATCTATAAGACTACCGGTGCTGCGGGTTCTTCGCATTGACCAGTAGGTAAAGCCTTGGTCTAGACGGTGTAACAACAGGGTACGAAATTTGACGTAATTGGTCCCCGGCAACGACGTCAAAAACTCGTTGCGGTGTTTTCGCAAGTATACGAATCGCGTCAGAGTAATGTAAAAGATTATCGATCCCACAGAGACCAAACGTCAATCTATCGGTTTCTATTGTTACGATGTTTATCTAAGGAAAATCAATCGAGAGTTCGTGAGTGCACAATAAAAGCGAAGTAAAGTACGAAGATATAAAATTCAATTTAAAACAACAGGCCTGAATGTAATTCACAAAATCGGATAATATTCCAAATGCTTGTAAATAGAACCACTTATGGGGTAATGTTTTCTACTTATGAAAAGAACTAATTTAACGGGAACTGTCGCTTTCGCGTATTCAGAACCGAGTTTATCCCTTAATCGAACCCTCTTATTGTCACTTATAAAAAGGCGTGCATTGCGTTAAAGTAATAAACCTATTTTTAAGAAATATAGTTTCTTGACTCAGTTGAAAAGTATTTTGACTTGGAACTTTTAACAAAAAGAGGTTCATGCGAACTGGACTTTAAACCCATAAACGCGTCCGAAAATAGTTTTAAAATTGTTTTTCTAAAGTATTAAAAACTCCTACTTAACTAAACAAAGCGCTTTCGCTTCCTTTGAACAGTTAAGACTAACCAAATTTAACCAAAGGTTGGACGACTTTCGATCTTACCCAACAGAAATAAAGTGCAGAAAACTTGTGTTAAAAATCAGAATAACCCCTAAGCATTTCTATTAACACCTTGTATGGAATACTACTTTAACTATGATCCTTACATTCTAACCTTTAAAATTTAGCCGGACATGGAAATGTAAATAGACATGTCGAAATTGATCATGTTAAACTAGATTATTTTTAAGTAAATAGTACGAGAAAATAAATGGTGCGGGAAAGTAAATAGTGCGAGAAAATAAATGGTGTGGGAAAGTAAATAGTGCGGGAAAGTAAATAGTGCGAGAAAGTAAATAGTGCGAGAAAATAAATGGTGCGTGAAAGTAAATAGAAACCTGCTCCAAATCGGAGGCTTTAAATATGCTACAACTGGAAATAAATGACTGGAAATGAAAATGGCAACAGGATTAACTTCTACCAGAGTGCTCCAAACTCGATTACAGACTCGATCAAACAGTGTGATAACTCCCCGATGTGAGAAGTTTATAACTTTACAATACTGAAAATATATGGCTTGAGTTCTGAAACTAAGCTTGGATGATGAAAAAGGATCAAGGACTCATCTATTTATAGCCTAGGAAAAACTATGGAAAGACCAAAGTGCCCCCGAACTTCTTTTGGGAGGGAAACCATACGACAAAGGTGGCGCCCGCCACCCCCTCATGGCGCCCGCCATGTGAACCAAAGGAAAAAGAAGTGGAGATCGTGGCAGTTGACAGCAGTTGACTCATATCCAAGTCATGGCCTACCCAATGACGCCCGCCATGGTGGATGCCATGTGTACAATTTCCTCAAAAACTGGTTTTCTTTCTCGTTTTTCTTCATTTCTTCACGAGGAGCTCTAGGAATACAAAGAACCTGAAAACAAAACAAAACACAAGCATAACACAAGAAAATAGCAATAAAATCCTAAGAAACATGTGCAATTCGAGTCAAATACGTAGTGTGATTCAGTGTTATCACGAAGGTCGTGACCCAAAGGACAGGTGTAGGACCGAGCGAAGGTCGTGACCCAAAAGGACGGGTGTAGGACCGAGCAAAGGTCGTGACCCAAAGGACAGATGTAGGACCGATCAAAGGTCGTGACCCAAAAGGACGGGTGTAGGACTGAGCAAGGGTCGTGACCCAAAGGACGGGTGTAGGACCGAGCGAAGGTCGTGACCCAAAGGACGGGTGTAGGACCGGGCGAAGGTCGTGACCCAAAGGACGGGTGTAGGACCGAGCAAAGGTCGTGACCCAAAGGACAGGTGTAGGACCAAGCAAAGGTCGTGACCCGAAGGACAGGTGTAGAACCGAGCAAAGGTCGTGACCCAAAGGACGGGTGTTGAACCGAGCAAAGGTCGTGACCCAAAGGACGGGTGTAGGACCGAGCAAAGGTCGTGACCCAAAGGAATTTGGTACATTGACTAATCAAACAGTACCTGACTGAAGAAAGGGTATTCGAACCAAAGAAAGGTTACTAACCCAAAGATGCAAGTATTCGAACCAAGAGGAGGTTGCCAACTGCTGGGGATTCAGTGTTTACAGATGGACTGTGATTAACCGAAAGGAGTGAGTGATTAACCAAGAGAAGGTGATTAACTCGAAAAAGGTTCAGTATTTTAACAGATGGACTGTGGTTAACTGAAGAAAAGGGTGATTAACCAAGAATAGGTGATTAACCCAAGAGGAATTCAGTGTTTTAACAGACGGGTTGTGTTTAACTGAAGAGATGGGTGATTAACCAAGAAAAGGTGATTAACCCAAGAGGAACTCAGTGTTTTAACACATGGACTGTGGTTAACTGAAGAAAACGTGCAAATTAGTGTTTTAACTTACAGGCAGTGATTAACCAAGCAAAGGGAGAAGAACCAAAAGAAGGTTGCGAACACCGCAAGAGTTTCAGTTGTTTAACAGAAAGAATGCGATTTACCGAAGAAAAGGGGTTAGACTCTTCAGGGGAATCAAAATAGCAATGATTGGCCACAAGAAGAAGAATGTTGAGACAAAGGAGAAGAATGCTAACTCAAGACAAAAATGATCTAAACCAAGAAGGATGGTGATTAAACAAGAGAGAGATTGAAAGGTGCAAGAGTGATCAAGGAACGACCTGACTGGGGAATGATAAACACTATAGCTTAAGGATAGAGGTGACTATTCTCGAGGAGAGGACAAGACGCCCTTACCAAAGAAATAGCCAGAATGAGGGTAGAAAAACTCCATCCTTATTCCTTCTCTAGCACCCAAAAATATAGTGTGGAAAATGAAACGGGCAGCATAACGGCTCCAATTTGTACAGTGCTCAAGTGTCATGCATCGGTCGTCGTATGAATCTTCAACTCCGCGGGAGGAAAAGAGAGAAAGAGCTCTAAAGGAACCCTAAAGAGAGGGAAATGGAAGGATCAATTAATCGAAACATGGTTTCGATTAACTAATCAAAAAGGAATGTTATGCTAACAACTTTCCAAAGAGAATGGAAAATCATTAAAGAAAAAGGTGTAAATTATTGATTCTG
Source organism: Lathyrus tuberosus (assembly GCA_022829125.1). NCBI lineage: Eukaryota > Viridiplantae > Streptophyta > Magnoliopsida > Fabales > Fabaceae > Lathyrus > Lathyrus tuberosus. The sequence goes on along the minus strand of JALAZF010000024.1, from coordinate 12,061,260 downwards.
CAAGATTAAATTTTCTCAATAAAGAACAAACTTAATGTGATCAAGAATTGGAAACGCAAAACAGTGCCAAACAAATATTAGCATGTATCACAAATCATGTATCAAGTGATCAAAGATTGTGCAAGAATTAGCATGTTCAAACAAAAATCAAGAACACACATAATTGCAAGAATTGATAAATCAATCATTGAATTAATGTAAATATGCTCTAAACAGAGGTTGACAGCACTTAAAACATCCATAAATATCAAGCATGTTAATCCATGGAAGTTAGAAGAATAAAGGATACCAAACAAGCTTGAAAAAACTCAAAATTGGCCATTCTGTTCAGTGGTAGCCGGGTACAGCATATCTGCTAACCGGTTACATGCTTGAAAACTTGCATTTTTAGTGAAAATTGCACTGTGTAACCGGTTACAGCATATCTGCTAACCTGTTACCACTGAGACAGTGGCAAAAATAACAGAAAAAACTGCTTTTCAAAAGTGATTTCAGCACTTAATCACTTATGCCAATCATCACATGCTAGGACATGAATTTGTGCACTAAAATTACATCATGTAAGGGCAATTAAACACAAATTACAAGCATTAATCATGGAGATCAAAGAGCAATCAATTGCATGATAAATTAAACCGAAAACGATCAAAATTACAACGTAAATGCGTGGAAACGATTGAAACAGAGAGAAAAGTGAGATCCACCAACCTACAAGACTGAGATGTGCCTTGGTAATTGTTGCAAAGGATTCTTGATGCAGAAAATCAAAGAAAACCAGAGGAATCTTCAATTTGTTGTCGAAACGTACCGAAACCGAGCAAAATACGATGAAGCTCCGAAATGCGAATTCGAACCGTTGAATGTTGAAGCAAACACATAGATTCCCCAATTGCACTTCGAAGCGTAGCGAAACCGAGCAAACTTCGACGAAAACTCCAAAATGAGAATTATCACCAAAGATTCTTGAAGTGATAACTTGAAATAAATCCAAAAGTTACTGAAGCTCCACAAAATTCAGTAGAATGGAAAGATGATGAAGGTTAAGCTCAAGAAATAATCACTTTCAATGTGAAAAGTGATTATTCTTCAAGAATTAAGAGCTTTTGTGAGGTTTGGTGAAGAAGATGAAGAGGAATGTGTAGAAGTTGCAGGAAAATGCAGAGGAGAATGAGAGAATTGAGAGTGAAGAATGTGTGAATTTGTGTGAATGATTGTGGAGAGGTTGCAAAATGGTGAAGCTTGGCTTATATAGAGTTTAGGTATGGAGTGTAAGAGCTTTGGACTTTGGTTTGGACTTAGCTTTGGGAGGTTTGGAGTTAGGGTTGGATTTAGTTACACTTGCCTCACTGAGTCAAGGCAGTTAACTCGGTTAGTTAGGATCAACTCGGTAACAATCCCAATGTGAGCTTCAAAATCCAAAGGTTGACATGCTTGTAAATTAAGTAACATGGTGCTCTTAATTTAAAGTGATGTATTGAATAAATGTAAGGGAAATGTCTTGAATGATCTTGAATTATCTAGAATGTTCCACATGCTGCTAGAATAATGTAGAAACAAAGACCAAAGAGAGTGAACAGCTGCTGTCCCAAAAATACAGCAGAATCTGCAACTTTGTACAGAGTAACCGGTTACAGCATATCTGATAACCGGTTACTTGCTTGAAAAACTGCGTTTCTAGAGAAAAATACACTGAGTAACCGGTTAGCAGATATGCTGTAACTGGTTACTTCAGCTAAACTTCCACAAATTTGCCAAAAAATGATGTTGAAGTCCCGTTATTGATTTTCCAATCCTTGTCTCGATAAATAAACATGGAAACCTTTATTTTGAGCTTGTTTTGGTGATGAAATAATCTTGAGAGGATGCGAATAATCGGGCTTGGAAAACCTGCAGATCCTGCAACAAGAAACACACAGAAAAAAGTGTGAATGCGTATGTTGGCGATGCTAATGCACATGCTTATGCAAAAATAAAAAAAGGAGGTCAAATTTCGGATTACGACATATGGCGCTCAACAATACAGTCAACTGCAAGGACGATGCTTTAGCCAGCGTACTGGTAGACACAGGGTCAGCTCTGAATGTTATGCCAAAGTCCACTTTGATGCAATTATCTTTCAAAGGACCTCCGATGAGAACCAGTGAGGTCGTCGTCAAAGCATTTGACGGATCCAGAAAAACGGTTATCGGCGAAGTCGACTTTCCCATACCTGTCGGTCCTCACACTTTTCAAGTCACTTTCTAGGTCATGGGCATCCGGGCAATATAAAGTTGTTTATTAGGAAGACCTTGGATACTTCAGGCTGGGGCAGTCACTTCAACCCTCCACCAAAAGCTAAAGTTCGTCCAGAACGGCCAACTCATCACAGTCTGTGGAGAACATGCCTTGCTCGTAAGCAACTTATCGTCATCCACTTATGTAGAACCGGAGGGGGTAATCGGAACCCAGTTCCAAACGTTTTCGCTACACAAGGACAATCAATCCGAAGGGGGAACTTTGATTTCCTCGTACAAATATGATATCAAAGCGGTCGAGAATACCAATACAACATAATGGGGGCAGCTTGTCATTCCTACTGACAATAAGAAAAAGAAAGGTCTTGGCTTTTCCTCAACCTGTACTCAGAAGGCTGCGAACAATAAAAGTTTTCATCCCATTCAGAACTTCTTCCACAGTGGAGGCTTCCTTCAACCAGTGACTCAAGAAGTGCATACCATCATTAAAGATGATTCCTATGATACGGAGGAAGAATGGAAGTCCTATCTCAACGAGGACGGTTATACGTCTCAGGGCGAAACGCAGACTCCCTTTTGCTTTCCTGCATAGAGCCCGGGATTTATACCAAGGTCAGTTGTCAAAATGATGTACAGAGATTGTAATCCGGAAGGATGCCGCGCTCCCCCAAACTCATTAGAAGAGGACACTCTGATGAAAGACAGCTTTGACCCCGACTACTATGGCCCGATGGATGGCCTTCCAATGTGGCAGCCTTACCCAGGAGACTTGGGGCAAGAAAGTCAGCCGAACAATGAAAATCAGCTGAACATCATTGAAAAGAATACCTGCATCCCCACCATGTCATGGGATTAACACCTAGGTTATCCTGAAAATACCCAGCACGACGATGAATTCGCAACGTTTGCAGGACTAGAATTCATTAACTATGCTTTTCCCGAGGTCAACGTCATCGAGAGGGATGACTCCTCCAGTTTCAAAGAAGTGTGGGACACCTTGGGACAACCGAGTGGAAAATACGACTTCAAGGTCAAATACAGTGCTCCTGAAAGCTCTCGTATCAGGCTCGAAGACATCCAGCCAACTGGATGGGGAGATACATCTGAGAGTACAAATACTACGCAAAATACAACTGAGGAATCCTCCTACGACAACTCTGCCTGGGAGACAGATTCCAATGATCCAGCTCCACCAGAAATCAGCGTCATTTCTGAAGACAAATCAAGGAAGGTACCAGACTTTGTGATTCACCGAGGAGTTCGCTGCCAATGGGTTGCTGTCAATGTCCCAAAGATTGTTCATAAGTCTAAGTAATTGCCATCTTTACTATAACCTTTCACCTTGCCCAGGTGAAACAGATGTTTTGATAGGGCTCACTTTCTGTAAATATCCCTCTTCGCTTCACCCAAAGCGAAAGAGTTTTGTTTTATAAGGCTGTAGTTTCAAGAATCGACTTGTTCATAAATAAAATAACGTCGTTCTGTAATTTCTGCAGTTATTGTTGTTTTCTCTTTCTGCTTTTTCCAGAAAATGGTAATCCTAAAAAACAAAAAAATAAATAAAAATGAGTATTGTTAAAAAAAAATATAAAACACTGCACACACTCGTGCATTCTCAATCTCTTCTAAACACAAATCATCACGTCATGCAGATTGCTTGTTTTAAACCCCGTTGAAACATACGATCCAATGCCTTCTCCCAACTTTGAGTTCCCGGTATTTGAGGCTGAAGAACAAAATGACGACGAAATTCCAGAGGAGATCTCCCGACTACTCAGACAAAAGGAAAGGTCCATTGAGCCTAACAAAGAGCCATTGGAAACGATCAACGTGGGTTCAGAAAAAGAGAGAAAAGAAATCAGGATTGGGGCACTGCTCAGTCCGACTGTCAAAGAAAGTTTGACAAAGCTTCTCAAAGAGTTTCTCGATGTATTCGCTTGGTTTTATCAAGATATGCCAGGGTTGGATACCAGCATCGTGGAACATCATCTACCGTTGAGATCAGAATATCCGCCGGTAAAATAAAGGTTGAGACGGACTCATCCAAACATGGCTGTCAAAATCAAAGAGGATGTACAGAAACAGATTGACACGGGTTTCCTCGCCACGTCAGAATATCCTCAATGGTTAGCCAACATAGTACCAGTTCCAAAAAAGGACGGAAAAGTCAGAATGTGTGTCGCCTACCGAGATCTGAACAAGGCAAGTCCAAAGGACGAATTTCCCTTACCACACATTGACATGCTGGTAGACAGTACAACAAAGTTCAAAGTTTTCTCCTTCATGGATGGATTCTCGGGCTATAATAAAATCAAAATGGCGCCGAAAGACATGGAGAAAACTTCGTTCATTACCTCATGGGGTACTTTTTGTTACAAGGTAATGACGTTCGGCTTGAAGAACGCCGGGGAAACCTATCAAAGGGATATGACTACTCTGTTTCACGACATGATGCACAAAGAAATTGAAGTGTATGTCGATGACATGATTGCCAAATCTAAGACAGAGGAGGAGCATGTGACCCACCTGTCAAAACTATTCAAGCGGTTGAGAAAGTACAAACTCCGCTTGAATCCCAACAAATGTACCTTCGGTGTCCGTTCAGGGAAACTTTTAGGGTTCATCGTCAGCCAGAAAGGGATTGAGGTTGATCCTGACAAGGTCAAGGCCATTCAAGAAATGCTTTCTCCGAAAACTGAAAAACAAGTCAGAGAATTCCTAGGACGTTTGAACTACATCTCCAAATTCATATTCCTCATGACCGCGACATGCGCGCCAATCTACAAACTGCTCAAGAAGATACAATCATTTCTCACTGATTCCCGGGGCAAATGGACTCCAAATTATGACGGCCCCTATGTGGTCAAGAAAGCTTTCTCAAGCGGCGCCTTGAGACTTGCAACCATGGACGGAGAGGAATTTTCCTACCCCACAAATGTTGACGTAGTCAAGAAATACTTCGCCTAAATAAAAAAAAATAATAAAAAAAACAAAAAAAAACGTCTCGGTGGATTGAAAACCCGAAAGGGCGGTCCAGGCAAAAATTAGAGACATGATCAAAAATCATCCCGGTGGATTGGAAACCTCAAAGTACAACCCAGGCAAAAATTAGGGATAATGGCAAGTAACTACGTTCGACAAAGGGGCAAGTCCCTCGGCAGCAGTTACATCAACCGTCAGGAAAACTCCAGTCAAGGTCATCTTCGACAGAAGCTCAGGATGCCCCAAAGTCAAAGTTGGTAGAAGGATAGTGGTCGTTATGTTTCAATGTAGCCCTTTTCCCTTAAATTACCATTTTCTTAACTTTGTAAATACTCTATGGAATCACGCATTTGGCTGATTTCCATCCTATCAATACAATTTGAGCCCTTGTGCTTTTGTTTGCAATTCTTATTCGTTTTAGCTTTACAGGACGACATTTTAACATGATCAACGATTTTTGAAATAAAACAAAAACAAATTTACTTGTAAAATTTTTCTGCTTTTAAAATAAAGTTGGCAATTTCTTTTGACTGTTGAACATCGAAAGAACATCAATCGTTTCTCCATAAGTAAGCGAGCTTTAAAGTGCAGAATCAAAGTACTCCTTCTAAACCAGTGTGCCTGAATGAAGGATCAGCTATGTCAGATGCGAATACTCCGTCTGACACCCTCGGCAGAGTTCTTATCTCCTAAGCCCTACCAGCGTAGCTCCCCACGAGGACTACTTCTCCTAAGAAAGGCAGAATTGCTATCTTGAACCAGCGATACCTCTCCGTCCCCAGCAGTGGCCGAGTATCCAGTCGTGTTCATCTATTAGTTTGTATGTCGTGTTAGTTTTGTCAGCATATACACACATACATCATGCATTACTACTTTGCGTTTATATTCATGTTGCATCACTATCACTCTGGTCGGTCTTATCCCCTAGTGATAACAGTCCTCTCAATCGAGTTGTCAGTTCTTTCCTCATCAGGAAATGTTGCATCTGAACTACCTCTCTCCTCCAGTTTATTTCTGGAGTGAAGCCGACCTTTGACCACTTTGATAACTAGTACCTCTGAAAAACCAGAGAACCCTCAGCCAGCATCACTCTTCGCCATGGAAGATGATATCTTCGCTTTCCCGGATTAAGGAAAATCCCTAGAGAAAGCCTCTCAACTAAAGACTTTCAGCAACACATTGGTCCTTCTCTCCAGAATGTCAATGTCAACAAAGTCATCGACACCTCAAAATTGGGGTACATCGTATGGCATTTCTCTGAGAAGATCTCGAGAAAAGTATGATGTAATATCCCCAAACGAAAGCAGTCTCTCAAGAAGACTCGTTTTCCCCGGTAGAGTCGACAAATGGTGTCTCAAACAGAGAAGTTTATGGTTCTCTACAATCAAAAGTTTTTTTATCAAATGGCATCTCCCCATGAAAATTCGGCGAGAAGTTTGAGGAAAACCGCTACGAATAACGTCCCTTGTCAAGAAAGTTTATTGACAAAAGAAACTGAGACCAGTTCCTAGGTAGGAAACCAGGATAGAGGGGAGGTTTATATCGGAAACTGAGACCAGTTCCTTGGTAGGAAACCAGGATCGAGGGGAAGTTTATTTCAGAAATTGAGACCAGATCCTTGGTAGGAAACCAGGATCGAAGGGAAGTTTATTTCAGAAACTTAGACCAGTTCCTTGGTTGGAAACCAGGATCGAGGGGAAGTTTATTTCAGAAACTTAGACCAGTTCCTTGGTAGGAAACCAGGATCGAGGGGAAGTTTATTTCAAAAGAAAATTGAGACCAGTTCCTTGGCTGAAGACCAGGATCGAGGGGAAGTTTACCTTTTCTAAGCATCATTGCTTAGCAAAAGAAGAAGGATGCGTGAACTGCAATTCATAACCACCATCAAAATTTCATGTATTCCGATATTTAATCCTCTTGCACCCCGAATGCTCGAATACCTTCGCCATTCACACCTTCGGGTCCAAGAAGATTAAATAGGGGCATCTGTCATACCCCAAATTTTGACCACTAAGATTTTCCATCATTGTGCAAATCATCATCACAATATGGATGAACCATTAGTCTCCCCAAATATGGGTGAGCATCCACTAAAATCAGACTTAGGGTTTCAAGCCCTCTCAGAGCTCTTAGACAAAGGATCAATCAAGAAATGACATGATCCTCAACTTGTCTAGCCTCTCAAACATCCACAAAGGATCAAGAGGACTTCCACTTCAAAGATTAAGCACAAGGTTTCTCCCTTCTAGATGGATCAAGCCTTAAGATCGCCAGTGTCACCCAATTAGGGTTTGGTCAACCAGGGCCTCCAGATGGAAATTTTCCTCTGGGCATGAGCCAATGCTTCAAAGAATAACCTATGATGCTCCAAGGGATCTCATGAACCCAATCATCAAGTCAATTTAGCCTCAGGGGATGCATTCATAAAAAAATCAGGAATTAGGGTTTCTTGACCTAATTCACCCCTAAGTTGACTTTTGGGACAAAACATGAGCCAAGACCTCAAGACATGATTTGAGGGTCTCAAATACATCACATTGATCCATTTGCAACAATGGATTGATCCAAGAAACTTGAGCAACAAGTTTCAATTTCATCAGAACCACAGTTAGGGTTTTGCGGAAAAAGTCAACTGTATCTTTGACTTTTCACCAGGACATGCTCCCAAACCTTAAGACATGATTCAATACACCCTATAACACCTATGAAATCAATCCGTCAAGTTTGATTTAGGTCAAGGACTTGATTTCATAGAGGATCCCACAGTTTGGAATTCATCTGACAAAAAGTCAACTGTGCACAAAAGTCAAACTTTGACTTTTTGAGATTTTTCACAATTATGGTTCTTTGACCCCAAAATGATGTTAATGTATGATTAGAATCATCATTCATCAAGAAAAATCAAGAAAAGTGGGATAAGTTGTAAAAGGGGTAACCATAAAAAACTTAGGAAATTTGCTAAGTTATGGAACAAAGTGGCAAGGGTACCAACTTTGGAGGATCATAACTCCTAAACCACAAGGACATTTTTCCCCATCCAAAGCTGGATTTGTAGCTCTCATTACCCTCTACAGAAGCTTCAACTACCACTCATTCCAATTCCCCATGGATTTCAAGTTATGGAATGATCAAAATCAAGAAAAGTGAAAATGTCACTTTTTTCCAACACTTAGTGAAATTTTCACTAAGTCAGAATCTGCCTTAACTTTTTTCCAAATGTAGGGGCATTTTTCACTTGGATCCAAAAAGTATCAAAACCAATTATGATCAAACAGTTATTGTATCATATGAGGGCTTTCCAAAATGGCCAAGAACTCCATCAAATTCCACTTGAGCCATGAGATATAACAATGGCAATATGCCTTGCTGAAAACTGCCAAGGCTAGGCATAATTTTGTACTTTTGCTCGATTTGGCAAAATAAGATAATTCCAAGCCTTGTCATCACTTTGGACACATCTGAGGATCAAATCTAAAGGGAACAAACACTGATCCAAGCCTCCAAAGTCTTTGGAACAAGAAGTAGCATGCCAAACCTAGAAATCCCTAAAAGAGGGACAAGACTCCAATTTTGGATTTGAGCATTTAATGGATGCACCAAGGTGGCATGGACTGACACATTTGCAACTGAATTCAGTCAAGATTGATCCAACAACTAGGAAACCACAGCTCTGTGCTCTAACCTCTAGCCATTGGCTAGAGGAGACTTGGATTCCTATTGATCAACATTGGCCAAACCTCTGTTGTAGTTGCCATTCACTATTGATCCCAAAACAAACTTGCTCTACTATAAATAGAGCTCATTTGTGCTCAATTTGAGTACATCAACGCCATCAAACCGATGCTTTCCTCAAAATCACTTTTTTTAGGCAAAAATACCTTCTTTAGCAAGATAACTCTGAGTTTTTTAGTTAGAGAGCATTTACATCACAACTCATGATCCAAACACATCCAATATGTCATATCTAAGCTGTCCAAACTCACACAAGTGACCTGTAATCCTTAAATCTCAAAGTCACCTCTCAAAACCTCAAAATAGTTTTTTTTTGCATTTTTCAAGCCATGTCTTGATTCAGTCACTATCCAAACCAGATAAAGCCTCAAACACACTCTAAATATTATCCTTGAACTATCCCAAATGGTCCCCCCCATCTGGAACACCATTTGAGAGAGTTGCTATTTTGGCCATTTTAACCCTTTTTGCAAGAAAGGGCCAGTTTTTGTTTTTGCAGGTTCCAACTGATTCCAATCATCCTAAAAGCTTCTAAGGGATCATTTAAGAGTGTCCAAAGCATCAAACCATTTTTGGAACAAGAAACTTGGCAGATTGCACAAAAAAATCCAAAAGCTCAAAAACAGGTAAGCATCATGACTTGAACTTTCCAAAATATGCATTGCTTTGAAGTCCACTGATCATGCACATATTGTACATGTTATATGTGTTGTGTTTGCACCATATTGTCATGCAATCCTTGCCTGTATCATGAGATAGCACAGAAAATGCAATTAGAGGCCTATTTCAAAACCACTATCGGGTTTTAAAATAGGGACATGATCTGAAAAAAAATACCACCACCATTGGATTCATTGTGAAATTCTAGGCAGGATAGACCTAAATTTTGTCTCAATCCATGGAGAAATGAGAAAATTATGACCTTCACGTTTCTGAGCCAAAACTTGTCTTGCCTTGCCTTGGCCAGGCCTAGGACACAAGGCAAGCCTTGTGTATTTGTTGGTTTGTTTCAATCAACGGATGTATCACCACCCCAGTGGTAAGGCGCGCGCCCTATAACCTTGTGGTCATGGGTTCAAACCCCACCCAGACCATTTTGTGTTTTCTCACATTTTGCTATTTTTTCCAATATTTTCATGTTTTGTTAATTAGTTGGAAAATTAATAGCTCCTTCAATTTTAATTATTTTTTATTGGTTCTTTTTGAAAAAAAATCACAAAAATGTTAAAATATTTTATTCCACAAAAAACTCATATTTATATTATTTATTTAATATAATTAGTATTTTTGTGAATAAATTCCCTTTTTATTATTTTTAAACATTTAAAGGTGAATATTTACTTGGAAAATCAAAACCAAATGAGTTTTAATTCATCTTGTGATTAATCCCTAATTTTTCAAACCTTAAACAAAAATCACAAATGGTGTATTCAAACTTATTTGGTATTTTTATTAGATTTTCTTTAAATATTTACTTTTAACGAAAAGCAAAAATTAGTGTTTCTTTGATTTTCACCCTCACAAAACATTTTCAAACTTTTGGGCCTCTAATAGAGTGTAAGACCCAATCCTTTGTAAATACAAACCTTTCTTGGGCCTCAAATGTTGTATAAGTCCCGTTGTATTTCAAAAGTTCGGGGCGATCATCGTCTGTTTAAAACAAACCATCTGGGCCTCTCCTCGAGCTATAAGACCCATTCAACACCATTTTGGGCCTCTAATGGAGTGTAAGACCCAATCCCCTTTTAACCAAAACCTTTTTGGGCCTCAGATATTGTATAAGTCCCTCTGTGTTAAAAGAAAATATCGGCGCGATCGCCAGTTCAAAAATCAAATTACCTGGGCCTACCCTCGTGTTATAAGCCCCATTTCTTTTCTTTAAAACTCTTTGGGCCTCTTGAGAGAGTGTAAGAGCCATCCCTTTATACAAAAAACCTTTTTTGGGACTCAGTCACTTGTATAAGTCCCTGTACAAATTCAAACAACAGTCAAATCACTAATAAAACCTTGGGCCTCTCCTTGAGCTGTAAGCTCCAACAATCTTTTCAAAGCACTTTCTCCTTTGAGTTTGAATATAATATTGTTATCAAAGCTTTCTTTGTTGAACAACTAACAAAACAGCAAGGAAGCTCTACAACCGAGTAAGTGTTTACCCGCTTTCATTTACCGCTTTCATATGTATATAACTGTATTGTGGGGCTGCTCACTGTAAGTCTTCTTTTACAAACTTTTATATACTTGTCAAATATCTACTGTGTAATACCAGTATAGCTATTTAGAGTTTTCCCCGGCAACTACGTCTAGCACTAGGTAAAGCCCTGTTGGTCGCTCTTAAATACAAACAAAACTAGATCCCCATAGGATTACCAGACACAGTCTTCCCTCCTCTTGGGGTTAAATAATATGGAGACGTGAAAGGAAGCATTCTCGGTGAACCCTTTCTCAGACTGTCACCCTTAGAAATTGTCAAAGAAACTCTAACTCCCCAGAGATGATCTTTTCTCCGTGAATGACATCTCTTGAGTTTATTCCAAATTCTCGAACTTCTTTGGCTTGATCTATTCTCAGTGAATGTCAAGTCTTGAATTTCTCGGGATTTGGGGACCCACAGGCTTCCTAAAAGCATTCCCGCCTCCTCTTGGGCGTTGTACAAGGACCCGTCGGCTTCTTAGAAGTTTTTGCAGCCTCCTCTTAGGCTTCGTATAATGATTCTTCCTCCGGAAAGATAGCCTCCTCTTGGGCTTCGTACAAATTGTCCCTTCGGCTTCTTAAAAGTTTTTCTCGCCTCCTCTTGGGCTTCGTACAAATTGTCCCGACGACCTCTTAAAGGTATAGGAACAGAAATTAGTCATCTTAATAGAACAGTCTTTCAAAGAGTCTAGATCTTCCTACGGTGAACATACTGTCTCTTGATCTCTCTTAAGCATAGTACAAAAGATAAAACTCTAGACTTGGACAGTCTAATCTCCTTGAGTCTCAAAAACATTCTCAAGTTCCTTTTAACAATAGGAAAAAACACCCGTAGACTTGGGCAGTCTCAATACCCTTCGGATTCCCCGTTTCCTTAAAGAACAGGAAATAATCTCGGTCCTCAGATCAAATCCATGAGTAAAACATTACCCATATAAGAACTGATTTTCTCTTTTAACCAACACACTGGACCTGTCACTCAACTGAAACAGTAACCCTAGCCTCCTCTTGGGCTTTGTACAACAATTCTCCCCAGCAGAGTTAACCATTTCAGCCTTCATCTCGGGCTTTGTACGAGATACAAAACACTCTCTTGTTGAGTATCAAAGACTCTCTTGTTGAGTCAAACATTTTTAGCCTTCATCTCGGGCTTTGTATGAGATACAAAACACTCTCTTGTTAAGTATAAAAAGACTCTCTTGTTGAGTCGATCACCTTTAGCCTCCATCTCGGGCTTCGTACGAGATACAAATCACTCTCTTGGTGAGTATAAAAGACTCTCTTGTTGAGTCAAACCCTTTTAGCCTCCGTCTTAGGCTTCGTACAAGACACATATAAAAACACTCTCTTGTTGAGTCAACCCTTTTAGCCTCTATCTCGAGCTTCGTACGAGGCACAAAAGCATCCTTTTGTTGGGTCAATAGCCTCCTCTTAGGCTTTGTATAAAGAAATCCCCATTTGATTCAATCAACCTTTTAGCATCAAATCATGCTTTGGTCACAGCATACCAAAATCAACAACTCCTTTTCCCTCGTCTAATTGCTGTAAGCGACAAGCCTCTAGATTATTTACATCCACGCCATTGTCCCTCTTTTAGCATGAGAAATTCCTAAGGAAAGACGGCATTGCTCTAAACTGAGTTAAAGTCTTCTCCTTCAGGTTGAAAATCCCCTATAAAGGAAATTATGGCATTGCTGGATTCACATATCCCAGTTAAAGTAATTCTCCTTTAGAATCAGTCACCCAACAGTTGTGCCAAACAGACCAAATATTCCCCTTTAGAGATGAAAAATTCTCTCTAAAGTCAACACCCTTTTAGCTTCATATTTTGGGCTTCGAACAAGATACAAATAGACCCTTCAGCTTCACATCTTGGGCTTTGAACAAGATATAAACCACCTTTAGCTTCATGTCTTGGGCTTTGAACAAGACACCAAAACACCATTTCCTCCCATAGAATAGGAGGAACTACGATCACTCTGATTTCCCTATCCCGGGAATACGTAGGCTTAAGATTGCCAAAGAATATTAGCGAGCACACTAATCAAAAAACCCCAAAGTCCCCTACCTCCAGCCAATCTAGCACAGTATCCCAACAAATTCCCCATGAACAGTCCCGATATTTCGTTATGAACGAAATAAGAAGAGAGAGGCCCACGAACTAAAACCGCATCTGTAAACCAACAGTTTTGACTGTTTAACCTCAGTTTGCAAGTAGGGTTAGTTGGAGACATCTATTTCCCTTCCTTCATCAGCTTCAATAGGATAAGAAACGAATCGACCTGTAGTACCCCAGAGCGACAGTGCTTAAGAACCACGTCCAAAATTGCTCGCTACATACCACTCATTCCAATTCCCCATGGATTTCAAGTTATGGAATTATCAAAATCAAGAAAAGTGAAAATGTCACTTTTTTCCAACACTTCGTGAAATTTTCACTAAGTCAGAATCTGCCTTCACTTTTTTCCAAATGTAGGGGCATTTTTCACTTGGATCCACAAAGTATCAAAACCAATTATGATCAAACAGTTATTGTATCATATGAGGGATTTCCAAAATGGCCAAGAACTCCATCAAATTCCACTTGAGCCATGAGATATGACAATGGCAATATGCCTTGTTGAAAACTACCAAGGCTAGGCAGAATTTTGCACTTTTGCTCGATTTGGCAAAATCATATAATTCCAAGCCTTGTCATCACTTAGGACACATCTGAGGATAAAATCTAAAGGGAACAAACACTGATCCAAGCCTCCAAAGTCTTTGGAACAAGAAGTAGCATGCCAAACCTAGAAATCCCTAAAAGAGGGACAAGACTCCAATTTTGGATTGGAGCATTTAATGGATGCACCAAGGTGGCATGGACTGACACATTTGCAACTGAATTCAGTTAAGATTGATCCAACAACTAGGGAACCACAGCTCTGTGCTCTAACCGCTAGTCAATGGCTAGAGGAGACTTGGATTCCTATTGATCAACATTGGCCAAACCTCTACTGCAGTTGCCATTCACTATTGATCCCAAAACAAACTTGCTCTACTATAAATAGAGCTCATTTGTGCTAAGTTTGAGCACACCAAAGCCATCAAACAGATGCTTTCCTCAAAATCACTTTCTTTAGGCAAAAATACCTTCTTTAGCAAGGTAACTCTGAGTTTTTGAGTTAGAGAGCATTTCCATCACAGTTCATGATCCAAACACATCCAATATGTCATATCTAAGCTGTCCAAACTCACACAAGTGACCTGTAATCCTTAAATCTCAAAGTCACCTCTTAAAACCTCCAAATTGGCTTTTTTTTTGCATTTTTCAAGCCATGTCTTGATTCAGCCACTTTCCAAACCAGATAAAACCTCAAACACACTCCAAATATCATCCTTGAACTGTCCCAAATGGCTCCCAACATCTAGAACACCATTTGAGAGAGTTGTTATTTTGGCCATTTTAACCCCTTTTGCAAGTAAGGGCCAGTTTTTGTTTTTGCAGGTTCCAGCTGATTCCAATCATCCTAAAAGCTTCTAAGAGATCATTTGAGAGTGCCCAAAGCATCATACCATTTCTGGAACAAGAAACTTGGCAGATTGTACAAAAAACTCCAAAAGCTCAAAAAGAGGTAAGCATCATGACTTGAACTTTCCAAAATACGCATTGCTTTGAAGTCCACTGATCATGCATCTCTTCTACATGTCATATGTGTTGTGTTTGCATCAATTTATCTTGTAAATTTATTCCCCAACCATGGAGAAATGAGAAAGTTATGGACCTTCCCATTTCTTGTCAAAATTTGCCTTGCCTTGCCTTGGGCCAGTCCAAAAGCAAGGCAAGCCTTGTATAATTATGGTTGTGTTTCAATCAACGGATGTATCACCACCCCAGTGGTAAGGCGCGCACCCTATACACAAGAGGTCTGGGGTTCAAATCCCTCTCGCCCCAGATCCTCTTTTTGCTATTTTTCCCACTTTTTGTTATTTTCCATATTATTTTTAATAGTTTAAAAAATTAATAACTCCCTCAATTTTAATTATTTTTTATTGGTTCTTTTTGCAAAAAATCACAAAAATGTTGAAATATTTTATTCCCCAAAAAAATTAGATTTATATTATTTATTTAATATAATTAGTATTTTTGTGAATAAACGTCTTTTATTTGTTTTTAAACCTTTTAAAAATAAATATCCATTTTGGAAAATTAAAACCAAGTAGGTTTTAATTCATCTTGTGATGAAAGCCTCATTTTTCAAACCTAAAACCAAAATCACAAGTTGTTTATTCAAACTTATTTGGAATTTTTATCATTTGTATTAATTTTCTTTGAATAATTATATTAAAAAATGATGAAATTAGGGTTTTATTGATTTTCACCCTAACAAACTTTTCCGAACACTCATGGGCCTCTAATAGAGTGTAAGACCCAATCATTTGTAAATACAAACCTATTTTGGGCCTCAAATGTTGTATAAGTCCCATTGTATTTCAAAAGTTCGGCGCGATCATCGCCTGTTTAAAACAAACCATATGGGCCTCTCCTCGAGCTATAAGACCCATTCAAAATCATTTTGGGCCTCTAATAGAGTGTAAGACCCAATCCCCTTTTGAAACCAAAAACCTTTGGGCCTCAGTCATTGTATAAGACCCACGGCGTTTTCAAAACCTCGGCGCGATCGTCTCCCTTTTCAAAATAAACCATGAGCTTCTCCTTGAGCTATAAGACCTGTAGCGAGCGGTTTTGGACGTGGTTGCGAAGCACTACCGCTCTTTGGTATCTACAGCTCGATTCATTTTTTATCCTATTAAAGCTGATGAAGGAAGGGAAATAGATGTCTCAAATTAACCCTGCTTGCAAACTGAGGTTAAACAGTCAAAACTGTTGGTTTACAGATGCTACAAAGATTCGGGGTCTCTATTAGGTGTATTTTTTTAAAAGTGGTGTCCGGTCGATTGGTGGGAGGTTGGGATGTTAGGACGGATGTATGGAAGTATGGGATTTTGGGTTTTTGTTTAGTGTGCTCGCTAAGATCTTTTCTTTCAATCTTATGCCTACGTATTCTCGTTTACCGAAACAGGGAAATCAGAGCGTTCGTAGTTCCTCCTATTCTATGGGAGGAAATGGTGTTTTGGTGTCTTGTTCAAAGCCCAAGACGTGAAGCTAAAGGTGGTTTGTATCTTGTTCAAAGTCCAAGATGTGAAGCTGAAGAGTCTATTTGTATCTTGTTTAAAGCCCAAGATGTGAAGCTAAAAGGTCTCGACTTTAGAGAGAATTTGTCACCTCTAAAGAGGGGGTTATTTGTCACAACTATTTATAAAAGATAATTACTTTAACCGGGATGTATGAATCCGGCAATTCCATAATTTCCTTTATAGGGGATTTCCAACATAAAGGAGAAGACTTTAACTCAGTGTAGAGCAATGCTATCTTTCCTTAGGAATTTCTCATGCTAAAAGAGGGATAGTGGCATGGATGTAGATGATCCAGAGGCTTGCCGCTTACAGCAATTAGATGAAGGGGAAGGAGTTGTTGATGTTTGTGTACTGTGGACGAGGCACAACTTCGATGCTAAAAGGTTGATTGGATCAACCAGTGGTTTTCTTATACAAAACCTAAGAGGAGGCTAAAAGGTTTTCCTTATACAAAGCCTAAGAGGAGGCTAATGGCCCAACAAGAGGGTATTTTTGATCTGTCTCGTGCAAAGCCCGAGAGAGAGGCTAAAAGGGTTGACTCAACAAGAGTGTCTGTTATATGTCTCGTACGAAGCCCGAGAGAGAGGCTAAAGGAGTTTGGCTAAATAAGAACCTTTTTGTATCTCGTATAAAGCCCGAGATGGAGGCGGAAGGGTGATTGACTCAACGAGGGAGTCTCTTATGTGTCTCGTACAAAGCCCGAGAGAGAGGCTAAACGTTGTTTGACTCCGCTGGGGAGAATCATTGTACAAAGCCCAAGAGGAGGCTATGGCGCTGTTTCAGTTGAGTGACAGGTCCAGTATGCTGATTTAAAGAAAAAATCAGTTCTTATATGAGTAATGTTGGCCCTCAGGGATTTAATCTGAGGATCAGGGTTATTCCCTATTCTTTAAGGAAATGGTAATTCCAAAGGGGATTGAGACTGTCCGAGTCTACGGGTTTTCTTCCTATTTAACGAAGGAGTCACTTGACAATGTCTTTGAGACTCAAGGAGATTAGACTGTCCGCGTCTAGAGTTTCATCTTTAGTACTATGCTTTGAGAAACAGTAGTAGACTCTTTGAAAGGACTGTTCTATGAAGATGACTAAGTTTTGTTCCTATACCTCTAGGAGGTCGTCGGTACAATTTGTACGAAGCCCAAGAGGAGGCTAGAGACTTTTAAGAAGCCGCGAGGTCTTTGTACGAAGCCCAAGATGAGGCTATCATTCCCAGAGGAAGAGATCATTATACGGAGCCTAAGAGGAGGCTGTGAATACTTCTAAGAAGCAGGCAGGTCCTTGTACTAAGCCCAAGAGGAGGCGGGGTTGCTTTTAGGAAGCCTGTGGGTCCTTGTACGATGCCCAAGAGGAGGCCGATGCTTTTAAGAAGCCCGTGGGTCCCCAAACCCCGAGAAATTCAAGACAGGCTATTCACAAGGAATAGATCAAGCCAGGAAAGTTCTAGAATTTGGAAGAAACTCAAAGATGCCATTATTCACGGAGAATACATTCATCTCTGGGAGTAGAGTTTCTTGACAATTCCTAATGAGGACAGCCGAAGAGAAGACTGTATCTGGTGATCCTATTGGGGATCTAGCTGTCTATTTCTACGAATAAACGAAACGACTTTACCTAGTTCTAGACGTAGTTGCCGGGGAAACTCTAAATATCTATACTATTATTACACAGTTGATATGAGTTTATGAAAGAAGACTTACAACGAAACAGCCCCACAATACAGTTATATGTATATGAAAGCGGTAAATGAATGCGTATAAACACTTACTCGGTTGTAGAGCTTCCATGCTGTTTGGTTAGTTGTTCAACAAAGAGAGATTGAAAACAACAGTATATTCAAAATCAAAGGAGAAAGTGCTTTGAAAAAGAAAGATTTGGGGCTTACAGCTCAAGGAGAGGCCCAGGGTTTTATCAGTGAGCGCACTATTGAATTTGTACAGAGGGACTTATACAAGTGACTTAGGCCCAAAAATTATTTGCTATACAAAGGGATGGGTCTTACACTCTCTCAAGAGGCCCAAAAAGTTTAAAGAAAAAGAGTGGGGCTTATAACACGAGGGTAGACCCAATTGATTTTTCGTTTGAAATGGCGATCGCGCCGAGGTTTTCTTTTAACGCAGAGGGACTTATACAATAAGTGAGGCCCAAATTTGTTTGGTTAAAAGGGGATTGGGTCTTACACTCTATTAGAGGCCCAAAAAGTTGTGAATGGGTCTTATAGCTCAAGGAGAGGCCCAGATGGTTTATTTTTAAACTGGCGACGATCGTGCCAAAATATTTCTGTATAAGTGGGTTGGGTCTTACACTCTAATAGAGGCCCAAAAGTGTTTGAAAATGATTTGTGAGGGTTGAATTAATCAAAAACCCTGATTTATTTTCAAAATGTATTTTAATTGAATAAAAATTCAATTAAAATGATCAAAAATTATTTAACATGTGGGAAACAAATTATGATCTTGGATTAATGCTTCAAAAATCAAGTATTGACCTACAAAATAATTAGAAGTCATTAATCTTTACAAAATCAAGAGGGAAAAAATATTTTAAATGTCAAAAACAATTAAAATATTAATTCTTTGCAAAAATATCTATTATATGAAATAAATAATATTTTTGGGATTTTTTGGGAAAATAAAATATTTTAACATTTTTGTGAATTATTAAAAAAGAATCAACTCAAAATCATTAAAACTCAGAGAGAAATTAATTTTTGAATCAATTAAATAAAAATCACAAAATTCAAATATTCAAATGTTGGAAAATGGCGCCAAGAACAAGGGCAAGAACACGCGTGTGTTATGATTTTCCCAGATTTGTATTTTCTATCCAATCTCACTGAATACTTAATCATATCATGCAATCCACATACCAATCAACTCGTTTCAACCTCACGATCATGTCTATGACAATTAATTTCATTTAAATTAAACATAAAACAAGAAATCATGAACAATCCTCACGAACCCTAGATTCTGCATGAAGGCTGGGATTTTTGATACACGATTCAAGCAATGCAATTAATTGAGGGGAAACATTCCATGCATGATTATGAACATATGGCCAAATTATTGTCCAGCAAAAATTGCATGGATCATAGAGTTAGAAGAGCTCATGCTTACCACTTGCAGCTGATGATCATGATTTGTGTTGGAGGTGTTACAGATGAGTTGTGATGATCTGAACAGTTTCCCTACACCCTATGGAGTGTGTTTGAATGCTTGGACTTGATTGAAGTTGGCTGGAACACTTCATGGCATCTCAACTGCAACTTGGTTAAAACCTTGAGCAATTGACTGGTGATTCTGAGAAATCAGTGTTCCAGTTGTTGTTTAAGTGTTTGATCAGCTCATATGTGATGTATATGAGGTGTGTGTGTGATTAGTTTGATTGGAAAAGCTCTCAAACTCAAAACCCGATAATGACTTGCCTTAGAAGGGAAAATTGGAGTGAAAGAAGAGATTTTGAGGAAAGCATCTGTTTGATGGCTTTGGTGTACTCAAACAGATCACAATTGAGCTCTATTTATAGTAGAGCAAGTTTGTTTTGCAAGGAATAGTGAATGGCAACTGCTGAGTAGGTTTGGCCAATTGACTAGAGGTTAGGGTACAGGCTGTTGGTTCCCTTGGTCTTGGATAAGTCTTGACTGAATTTAGTTGTTAACAGCTCAGTCCATGCCACCTTGATGCTTCCATTGAATGCTCCAATCCAAAATTGGAGTCTTGTCCCTATTTTGGCAATTCTAGGTTCAACATGCTATTTCTTGTTCCAAAAACTTTGGAGGCTTGGCTCAATGATTGTCCCCTTTAGATTCAATCCTCAGATGTGTCCAAAGTGATGACAAGGCTTGGAATTGGCAGATTTCAGCAAGGCAACTTGCCAATGTCATATCTCATAGCTCAAATTGAATTTGGTAATGTTCTTGGCCATTTTGGAAAGCCCTTACATGATACAACAACTGTTTGAACATGTTTGGTCTTGATCTCTTTTGAATCCAAGTGAAAAATCCCCCTATATTTGGAAAAAAGTAAAGGCAGATTCTGACTTAGTGAAAATTTCACTAAGTGTTGGAACAAAGTGACTTTTCTTGATTTTGATCACTCCATAACTCAAAATCCATGAGGAATTTGGACATAGGTCAGTATGAAGCTTTTGTAGAGGGCAATGTGATCTACAAATCAAGCTTTAAATGGGGAATAATGGCCTTGTGGTTTAGGAGTTATGGTCCTCCGAAGTTGGCACATTAGTGTCACTTTTTCCATAACTTAGAAATTTTTCTAAGTTTTTATGGTTACCCCTTTTACAAGTTATCCCACTTTCTTTGATTTTTCTTGATGAATGATGATTCAAATCATACATTAACATCATTTTAGGGTTAAAATCCATTTTGGTGAAAAATCTCAAAAAGTTAAAGTTGACTTTTGTGCACAGTTGACTTTTTATCCGATGAATTCCAAACTGTGCAATCCTTTAGGAAATCATGTCCTTGACCTAATTAAAACTTTATGGACATGTTCCATGGGTGTCATAGGGTATATTGAATCATGTCTTAGGGTTTGGGAGCATGTCCTGGTCAAAAGTCAAAGTTACAGTTGACTTTCCTCGCGAAACCCTAATTGTGGTGCAGATGAAATTGAGACTTGTTGCTCAAGCTTCTTGGATCAATCCATTGTTCCAAATGGATCAATATGGTATATTAGAGACCCTCAAATCATGTCTTGAGGTCTTGGTTCATTATTTGTCCCAAAAGTCAACTTAGGGGTGAATTAGGTAAAGAAACCCTAATTCCTGATTTTTGATGTATGCATCCCCTGAGGTCAAATTGACTTGATGATTGGGTCCATGTGGTTCCATGAAGTATATTAGGTTATTTTTTGGATCATTGGCTTGTGCCCAGATGAAAATTTTCCATCTGGAGGCCCTGGTCGACCAAAACCCTAATTTGGTGACACTGTCGATCTTGAGACTTGACCCACCTGGAAGGGAGCAGCCTTGTGCTTAATCCTTGAAGTGGGAGTCCTTTTGATCCATTGTGGATATGTTAGAGGCTAGACAAGTTGAAGATCAAGTCAATCCTTGATTGATCCTTTGTCTAAGGCTCTGAGAGGGCTTAAAACCCTAATTTTGATTGTAGTGCATGCTCAACAACCCTTGAGGCATTTGATGAGGAATGATGGTTCATCCATATTGTGATGATGATTTGCACAATGATGGGAAATCTTAGTGGTCAAAATTCGGGGCATGACAGATGCCCCTATTTAATCTTCTTGGACCCGAAGGTGTGAATGACGAAGGTATTCGGGCATTCGGGTTGCAAGAGGATTAAATATCGGAATACCCGAAATTTTGATGGCTATGAATGGTAGCTTACGCATTCATCTTCTTTTGCTAAGCAATGATGCTTAGAAAAGGTAAAATTCCCCTCGATCCTGGTCTTCAGCCAAGGAACTGGTCTCAGTTTTCTTTTGAAATAAATCTCCCCTCGATCCTGGTTTCCTACCAAGGAACTGGTCTTAGTTTCTTTTGTCAACTTCCCCTCGATCCTGGTTTCCTACCAAGGAACTGGTCTCAGTTTCTGAAGTAAACTTCCCCTCGATCCTGGTTTCCTACCAAGGAACTGGTCTTAGTTTCTGATTTAAACTTCCCCTCGATCCTGGCTTCCTACCAAGGAACTGGTATTAGTTTCTTTTGTCCATAAACTTTATTGACAAGGGACGCTATTTGTAGCGGCTTTCCTCAAACTTCTCGCCGGATTTTCCTGGGGAGATGCCATTTGAGTTGAAAAAGTGACGTCAGACTTGCTGGGGAGCCCAATCGTCTGAGTTGTAGAGGTGCACAAACTTCTCTATTAGAGACACCATTTGTTGACTCTATCTGGGGAAAATGAGTCTCTTGAGAGACTACTTCCGCTTGGGGTCTTACATCATACTTTTCTCGGGATCTTCCCGGAGAAATGCCATATGATGGGCTCCAATTTTGAGGTGCCGATGACCTTTTCATCAGCGGTCTTTCGGAGAAAGGCAGCTGTACTGCCAAATCTCTGCTTAGGAGGCTTTCTCTGGGGATTTTTCTTTAATCCGGGAAAGCAAGGATATCATCTTCAATGACGAAGAGTGACATTTGTAGAAAGCTTCTCTGGCTTTTCAGAGGTTCAAGTTATCAAAGTGGTCAAGTGTTGACTCTAATCCAGAGATACACTAGAGGCGAGATTGTTCAAACGCAGCATTTCCTAACGAGGAAAGAACTGACAACTCGATTGAGAGGACTGTTATCACTAGGGGACAAGACCGACTAGAGTGATAGTGATGCAATATGAATATGAATGCAAATCAAATGCATGATGCATGTATGTATGTATATGCTGACAACACTGACGCGACATACAGACTAGTAGATGAACACGACTGGATACTCGGCCATCGCGGGGCGAAGAAGTGTCGTTGGTCCAAAAGTAGCAATTCTACCTTGCTTGGGAGAGATAGTCCCTGCGGGGAATACCGTTGATCGGGCTTAGGAGATAAGAACTCGGTCGAGGGTATCAGATGGGAAAGCCGCATCTCATACAGTTGATCCTTCGTTCAGGCGTACTGGCCTAGAAGGAGTACTTTGATTCTGCACTTTGAAATTCAAACGCCTTTGGAGACGCAATCGACGTTCTTTCGACGTTCAACAGTCAAAAGCAATTGCCATCTTTAATTTAAAAGCAGAAAAAGTTTTAACAAGTAAATTCATTTTTGTTTCATTTCAAGAATCGCTAATCATGTTAAAACGCCATTCTGTAAAGCTAAAACAAATAAGAATTACAAAAAAAAGCACAAGGGCTCAAATTTTGTTGATAAGATGGAGATCAGCCAAACACGTGATTCCAAAGAGTATATACAAAGTTTGAAAATGGTAATTTACAGGGAAAAGGGCTACATTGAAACATAACGACCACTATCCTTCAACCAACTTTGAATTCGGGACATCCTGAGCTTCTGTCGAAGATGGCCCTGACTGGAGTTTTCCTCCGATGGATGATGTAACTGCTGCTGAGGGATTCGCCTCTGTTGGACATAGTTACTTGCCATTATCCCTAATTTTTGCCTGGATTGTACTTTGATGTTTCCAATCCATTGGGATGATTTTTTTTCATTTCTCTAACTTTTGCCTGGACCGCCCTTTCGGGCTTTCAATCAACCGAGACGTTTTTTTTTTTTTTTTTTTTTTTTTTTTTAGTTTAGGTGAAGTATTTCTTGACTACATCAACATTTGTGGGGTAGGCAAATTCCTCTCCGTCCATGGTTGCAAGTCTCAAGGCACCGCCTGAGAAAGCTTTCATGACCACCTAGGGGCCATCATAATTTGGGGTCCACTTGCCTCGCGAATCAGTGAGAAATGATTGTATCTTCTTGAGCAGTTTGAAGATTGGCGCGCATGTCGCGGTCATGAGGAATATGAATCTGGAGATGTAGTTCAAACGTCCTAAGAATCCTCTGATTTGTTTTTCAGTTTTCGGAGAAGGCATTTCTCGAATGGCCTTGACCTTGTCAGGATCGACCTCAATCCCTTTCTGGCTGACGATGAACCCTAAGAGTTTCCCCGAACGGACACCGAAGGTGCACTTGTTGGGATTCAAGCAGAGTTTGTACTTCCTCAAACGCTCGAATAGTTTCGACAAGTGGGTCACATGCTCCTCTTCTGTCTTAGATTTTGCAATCATGTCATCGACATATACCTCTATCTCTTTGTGTATCATGTCATGAAACAGAGTAGTCATGGCCCTTTGATAGGTTGCCCCGACGTTCTTCAAGTCGAACGGCATCACCTTGTAACAAAAGGTACCGCATGGGGTAATGAACGAAGTTTTCTCCATGTCTTTCGGCGCCATTTTGATCTTGTTATAGCCCGAGAATCCGTCCATGAAGGAGAAAATTTTGAACTTTGTTGTGCTGTCTACCAGCATGTCAATGTGTGGTAAAGGAAAGTCGTCCTTTGGACTTGCCTTGTTCAGATCCCTGTAATCAACACACATTCTGACCTTTCCGTCCTTTTTGGGAACGGGTACAATGTTGGCTAACCATTGAGGATATTCAGATGTAGCGAGGAAACCTGCGTCGATCTGTTTATGTACCTCCTCTTTGATTTTGATGGCCATGTCCGAGTGAGTCCGTCCCAACCTTTGCTTTACTGGCAGACATTCCGATCTTAAAGGTAAGTGATGTTCCACGATGCTGGTATCCAACCCTGGCATATCCTGATAGGACCAAGCGAATACATCGGGAAATTCTCTGAGAAGCTTTATCAAACCCTCTCTGGCAGTTGGACTGAGCAGTGCCCCAATCCTGATTTCTTTTCTCTCTTTTTCCGAACCCACATTGATCATTTCCAACGGCTCTTTATGAGGTTCAATGGACCTTTCCTCCTGTCTGAGTAGTCGAGAGATCTCTTCTGGAATTTCATTGTCAACTTCTTCTTCAGCCCCAAATACCGGGAACCCAAAGTCGGGAGAAGGCATCGGATCGTATGTTTCAACTGGGTTTAAAACAAGCAATCTGCATGACGTGAGGATTCGTGTTTAGAAGAGATAGAGAGAATGCAAAAGTGTGTGCAGTGTATTTATTTTATTACTGCTTGTTTTTATTTTTAATTGTTTTTTAGGATTACCATTTTCTGAAAAAGCAAAAAGAGAAAACAGCAATTAATGCATAAATTACAGAACGACATTATTTTATTAATGAACAAGTCGATTCTTGAAACTACAGCCCTATAAAACAAAACTCTATCGCTTTGGGCAAAGCGAAGAGTGAAATTTACAGAAAGCGAGCCCTATCAAAACATCCGTTTCACCTAGGCAGGGTGAAAGGTTAAAGATGGCAATTACTTTGACTGATGAATGATCTTCGGAACCTCGACGACAACCCATTGGCGGCGAACTCCTCGGTGAATCACAAAGTCTGGCACCTTCCTTGATTTGTCTTCAGAAATGACGCTGATTTCTGGTGGAGCGGGATCATTGGAATCTGTCTCCCAGGCAGAATTATCGTAGGAGAATTCCTCTGTTGCATTTTGCAGAGTATTTGTGCTCTTAGCTGTATCTCCCCATCCAGTTGGCTGGATATCTTCGAGCCTGATACGAGAGCTTTCGGGAGCGGTGTATTTGACCATATAGTCGTACTTTCCATTCGGTTGTCCCAAGGTGTCCCACACTTCTTTCAAACTGGAGGAGTCATCCCTCTCGATGACGTTGACCTCGGGAAAAGCATAGTTGATGAATTCAAGTTCTACAAACATTGCAAATTCATCGTCATGTTGAGTAGTTTCTGAATGACCTGAGTGCTGATCCCATGACATGGTGGGGACACAGGTATTCTGTTCAATGACGGTCAACTGATTTTCATTGTTCGGCTGACTCTCTTGCCCCAAGTCTCCTGGATAAGGTTGCCACATTGGCAGACCATTCATCGGGCCATTGTAATTGTAGTTAAAATTGTCTTTCATCGGAGTGTCTTCCTCTAATGAATTTGGCGGAGCACGGCATCCTTCCGGATCATAATCCCCGTATATCATTTCGATGTCTGACCTGGGTATAAATCTCGGACTCTCTGTAGGAAAGCAAAAGGGAGTTTGCGTTTCGTCCTGAGACATATAACCGTCCTTATTAAGATAGGACTTCCACTCTTCCTCTGCGTCAGAGGGATCTTCCTCATTGATAGCATGGACTGCTTGAGGGACTGGGTGAAGAAAACCTCCACTGTGGAAGAAATCATGAATGGGATGAAGACTTTCATCGTTAGCAGCTGTCCGGGTACAGGTTACAGAAAAACCAAGACCCTTCTTTGCTTTATTGTCAATAGGAATGACAAGCTGTCCCCATCCGGTTGTATCGGTACTCTCGACCACTTTGATAGCATCTTTGTATGGGGAAATCGAGGTTCCTCCTTGGGATTGATTGTCCTTGCCCACCGACAGCGCTTGGAACTGCGTCCCAATAACCTCCTCGGGTTCTACACAAGTAGATGATGATAAGTTACTCACGAGCAAGGCCTGTTCTCCATAGACTGTGACAATTTGATCGTTCTGAACAAACTTTAGCTTTTGGTGGAGGGTCGAAGTGACCGTTCCAGCGTGATGTATCCAAGGTCTTCCTAATAAACAACTGTATGTTGCCCGGATGTCCATGACCTGGAAAGTGACTTGGAAAGTGTGAGGACCGATAGTTATGGGAAGATCAACTTCGTCGATAACTGTTTTTCTGGATCCGTCGAACGCTTTGACGACGACCTCGCTGGTTCTCATCGGAGGGCCTTTGAATGATAATTGCATCAAAGTGGACTTCGGCATAACATTCAGGGCTGACCCTGTGTCTACCAGTAAGCTGGCTAAAGCATCGTCCTGGCAGTTAACTGTAATGTTGAGCGCCATGTTATGACGGCGACCCTCTTCGGGTAATTCCTCATCACTAAATCCCAAATTATTGTAAGAAGTGATGTTAGAGACAATACTATCGAACTGTCTAATTGTTACATCTTGTTCCACAAAGGCTTGCTCCAAGACTTTCTGTAGAGCCTCCCTGTGGGCTTCTGAACGGAGTAACAGTGATAATACCGAGATCTTTGAAGGAGTTTGTAACAGCTGATCCACAATGTTATATTCACTCCTTTGGATGAGCTTCAGCATCTCATCATTATTTTTCGAAAGGTCGGGATTACTGGATTGACTGACTGATGGATCAGGAGCTTCTGTCTGAAGTTCCTTTTCCTTGTTAGGTTCTCCAACTCCTCGGTTGAAGATTCGACCACTCTGTGTTACACGACTGATGTCTGCAATATTCACGACGGAGGGTAATGGGATTTCCTTTCCATTTTCAATTGTCGTTACACCGTATTTGTAAGGGATAGCCATAGTTGATTCATACGGTAGTGGTCCCGGTAGATAGATGACTATGGGAACCTTCTGATTTTTCTGACCATCATAAGTAATCTCGATCCGTTCCCGGTTGGGAATTGTAGATTCATCAAGTAGAGGGATGATGGAAAAATAATCCCTGGTCTGGCGATGACCAGAGATTGTGATAGCATCCTTGACTTGACTGGCAAGGTAGTCCGGCATCCAGTTGATGGGTCCAGAACCCGGATATGGGCGAATCTCTCCACGATCCACCTGACCCTGAAGAGCTGCTCTCACAAGGTAACACCCTTGGTTACTTTCCGAATAGACTCCACAATGTTCATAATTGTGTGGTCGCACCTGACCACGCCCACTTTGAATACAATGTAACCTCACTAGGTTTGCTTCCACGAGTCGGACATCCTGACTTTGACGCCGAGTGGGGTTTCTGTTATTGATACTAATTTGCTGAGTATCTTCATCTATGTAGATTGGCATCCACCAATGATTTAATAAGTGCGGAAGTGCTTCCTGGACAAGGGCGCATCCCTGATCGTTTTCGCAACCCACTTTACAGCTGTGATAATTATGTGATATCAAGAATCCGAGTCGGACCTGCTCAGCATGCAACTCTACCAAGTTGGTATTTATCAAGAAAATATCAAAGATTTGAACCATGTTGATCTGATAAGGGTTCCTATCATGGTAGTCTTGGATCCATCCAAGATCCATCTGACGTTGGAGGGCCTCTTGTATGAAAGAGCATCCCTGTTTACTTATCGAGCAAGTCAGATAGGAACTGTAATCGTGTTGTGGCAGATTATGATACTGGCTTTGCCTTGAGTGCATCGCCACCAAGTTGACATTCATTGCACAGATATTGTGGTTCTGAATGACGTTGCAGTTCGTATAGACCATGTTAACTCCACGAACTTGGTGCTCTTGGATCCATCCGAGATCCATCTGTTCCTATAGAGCTGTTTGTACCACAGAACATCCTTGATTGTTTTTAGAGCAGACATCACACTAGTGATAATTATGAGGTGGCACATGGCCATACCTACTCTGTCTACAATGCATCTTGACCAGATTGGTCCTCAACAAGAGTACATCATGAATTTGATAGACGTTGTTAAATTATTTCTCAATTAGGTTGACTGCAGCTTTCTCATGTTGAAGCAGCGGGTTTGTGAGAACATTGGGATTCGTATCTTTGAAAGATAAGAGCCCGCTCCTAACAAGCTTTTGCACGTCGGATTTGAAATTGAGACAATTTTCTATGTTATGCCCTGATCCTCCTTGATGATAAGGGCATGTTTGATCCACCTTAAACCAAAAAGGCGGATTTTCTGGTACTGTAAGAGGAGACTTAGTCTGGATGTGCCCCTTAGCCAGTAGTAACGGAAATAGTTCTGCGTACAACATGGGTATAGGATCAAACCCTGATGTTCGTGTTGTACGGTTGTTGTTATATGGAGGACGAGCCTGCTGAAGAGGCAGTTGTGCCCTTTGCTGATTAGGTTGGCTCTGCGCAACCTGAGGTTGATACGTAGGAATAGGCGCAGGGCTGATAGCAGGAATTACAGCTGCTACTGGTTGATAACGTCGCCTTTGCTTTTCGAGAGAGATATTCTCAATATCTTGCTCTTTTTTCTTAGGGAGAGCACTACCGTATCGCTTTGTACTACTTGATAATCCAGCGTCTTTTGCTAAACGTCCTTCTCGGACGGCTTCCTCAAGACGAAATCCCATACCCACCATCTCGGTGAAGTCACTGGGTGCACTGGCAACCATTCTATCGTAGTAAAATGAGCTTAAGGTCTTTAAGAAGATCTTTGTCATCTCTTTTTCCTCAAGAGGTGGAAAAATCTGAGCGGCAATTTCACGCCATCTCTGAGCGTACTCCTTAAAGGTTTCCTTGTCCTTTTGTGACATTGATCTGAGTTGATCTCTGTTCAGTGCCATGTCCAAATTGTATTTGTATTGTTGGACGAAGGCAGTACCAAGATCTCTGAATGTACTAATCGTAGTACGATTTAAACCCATGTACCATTTTAATGCGGCACCGGTTAAACTATCCTGAAAGTAGTGAATCAGCAGGTCCTGATTCTCAGTCTGAGCTGATATTCGCCGAGCGTACATCACCAAGTGACTTTGAGGGCAAGAGTTACCCTTGTATTTTTCAGAGTCGGGCACCTGGAATTTGTGCGGGACTTTCACATTGGGGACCAAGCAGAGGTCTGCGGCATCCTTTCCAAATAGATCCTGACCGCGAATGGCTTGCAGTTCCTTCTGCATTTCCAAGAACTGTTCCTGGAATTCATCCATTCGGTCAAACATAGTTTCCTTCTTACCAGAAGGTATCTGTGGAATCTATCCTTCCGGGACAGTGTGCACCACAGGGGGTGGTACCGTGACTATGACAATGAATCTCAGCGTTTCCCGAAGTTTGTAACCTTCAGGAGTCTTCAGTATGCCCCTGGCATCTTCGCTTTCCCGAAGTTTGTAACATTCAGGCCCAGCAGCTTCTGTTATGATTCCATGATCTTCACTGATCGGCATTTGATACCTAGGATCAAACTTCTCCACTATGGTCATTGAGGTGATCTCTTAGATCATAGCCCTTTGTGGCTGAGCTTCTTCCATGGCTTGCATGTCGTTACGAAGCTTTCTCATATCCTCTCTCAGAGCGT
The DNA here is from genome assembly GCA_022829125.1 of Lathyrus tuberosus. Taxonomy (NCBI): domain Eukaryota; kingdom Viridiplantae; phylum Streptophyta; class Magnoliopsida; order Fabales; family Fabaceae; genus Lathyrus; species Lathyrus tuberosus. The sequence continues at coordinate 12,031,388 of JALAZF010000024.1, read as the reverse complement.
CGATCTCTTCTTTCAACTCTCTATTTTCTTCCTCAAGTTCATCCATCTTTTTTTGACGATTGGCCCAAGTATTATACGAATGAGACAGTTTGACTCTAGAACCGAGACACAAACGTGAGATTCGTAGGTAAGAAGAATACGTGATATGAGAATGATAAATGCAATTATTATATTAATTATTATTTTTTCTAGTTTAATCAAAATAAACTTCGACTATTAGATTGCAAATATCAAATAGTGGGGAAACCCCTTTTTATTGAAATTCAAAGGATTGCAGAAACGAAAATACAGTAGATTACAAAGTGCAGAAACAGGAACCTAAGCTAAGGGGTCCCGAGAGAACTCGGGTGCTAATTCTGGTATCTTCCTTTTCTTTGACCGGGGCTCTTGGGCCGTTGTCGGGTTGTCATTCCTTTGCCAAGTGAAAGGAGCGAGCAAATTCCTTTGGTCATCCTGATTCTCTACAGCATGTTGCTCCAAAATTTCAATTAGAGTATCCTTATCTTTCAGTAGTTGCTGTATTTTGATGCACTCTACATTGAGGGTGTGGTACTTGTTCTTCCAAGACCTCCTATCCCGTTGAACTTTGTTAAGAGTAACCTGAAGCTTTTCAGTTTTCGTCATGAAGTACATGACAGATTCCCTCGGCGGAAGAATTCCGTAACGAGGATAAGGCATCTTTAGCTTGAGAGCTCTAGTTTGTACCCAATGGATATAAGGCTCTACCGAGACACAATCCGATTTTCCTAGAGACTCCCGTCCTTTCTAATGAACGTGTTTCCAAGCGTGCACTATTTCCGTCTTTAGTGATCTGTCATTTTCTCCTTCCTTGAAGAAAAGACCTTCCAGATGAGCATTCCGGGGAACATGCCTCATCGGGTATCCAAACTGACGGCGAACCAATATCGGATGATAGTTGATTCCTCCCTTAGTTCCTATAAGGGGTACGTTGGGGAAGTTTCCACAAAGGTCAATGATCCTGATTCCATCATAAATCCTATTGCACCAATCTATATCAGAGTTGGTGAGAGACATGGTCTTCTGCGACCAACGCAAGGCACTCTTATGATCCCAAAAAGCAGCAGACTTGGGAAAATGGGAGATAAACCATTTGTAAAGCAGAGGTACGCAGCATGTGATCTCCCCTCTACTGTACAAATTTCCCAAGTGTACAGAATGATACGCATCTGCGAGCAAAGTCGGCACAGGGTTTCCAATGAGAAAAACCTTAATAGCGTTGATATCGACGAAATTATTAATGTTGGGCAACAAAAATAATCCGTCGGTGAGTAAAACAAAGATGCTTTCAAAAGCAGTCTCGTTTCCTATACTAGCAAAGTACAGAGCTTTCTTTGTCAGAAACTGGGCTGGCAAACCTTGTATGCCACCCTTGGTAGTCATGTGAATCCTGACTTCTGACTCATCCAAATGAATTGCTCTCGCAATGGTCTGATCCTTTGGAATTTCTTCCAGTCCAGAAAATGGAGCTCGATCAGTGATATGTAAATCGATCAGATGAGAATATTCCTCCAGCGTTGGTGCTAGCTAGTAATCCAGGAATGTAAAGCAGTGATAAACCGGATCATAGAATTGAACGAGCGCGTCCATGATTCCCTCAATCACATGGACCCTTAACAGAGGTAGCAGGCCTCCGTACTTGGCTCTGAAGGCCTCTTGGTTTATGATCATTCTCGCCAAACCTCTCAAATCCTCTAGTTTTGGAATCCTGAAGGTGTACTTATGAGTTCTCCTTCTACCGAAATCCATTAGCACAATCCTTTTCTCTGATATTTGCAATCACAGTCTTAGTTTATTTTGAAAAAACAGAGAGACTAGAAGAGAAATTTTTTGAATGTTTTAATGTTTTTTAAATGAATGCATTAATGTGTCATACCCCAAATTTTGACCACTAAGATTTCCCATCATTGTGAAAATCATCATCACAATATGGGGGAGCCATCTTGCCTCGTTAGTCTCCCCAAAGATGGGTGAGCATCCACTACAATCAAATTTAGGGTTTCAAGCCCTCTCAGAGCTTTTGACAAAGGATCAATCAAGGAATGACATGATCTTCAACTTTTCTAACCTCTCAAGTAGCTACGAGGTATTAAGAGGACTCCCACTTTAAGGATTAAGCACAAAGCTGCTCCCTTCTAGGTGGATCAAGCCTTAAGATCGCTAGTGTCACCAAATTAGGGTTTTGGTCGACCAGGGCCTCCAGATGGAAATTTTCCTATGGGCATGAGCCAATGCTTCAAGGCATAACCTATGGTGCCCCAAGGGACATCATAAACCCAATCATCAAGTCAATTTGACCTCAGGGGATGCATACATAAAAAATTAGGAATTAGGGTTTCTTGACCTAATTCACCCCTAAGTTGACTTTTGAGACAAATCATAAGCCAAGGCCTCAAGACATGATTTGAGGGTCTCCAACATACTACATTGATCCATTTACAACAATGGATTGATCCAAGAAGCTTGAGCAACAAGTCTCAATTTCATCTGCACCACAGTTAGGGTTTTAAGGGAAAAGTCAACTGTAACTTTGACTTTTGACCAGAACATGCTCCCAAGCCCTAGGACATGAATCAATATACCCTATGACACGCATGGAACATGTCGATCAAGTTTGATTTAGGTCAAGGACATAATTTCCTGAAGAATTGCACAGTTTGGAATTCATCTAATAAAAAGTCAACTGTGCACAAAAGTCAACTTTGACTTTTTGAGATTTTTCACAAAAATGGATTTTTAACCCTAAAATGATGTTAATGTATGATTTGAATCATCATTTATCAAGGAAAATTAAAGAAAGTGGGATAACTTGTAAAAGGGGTAACCATAAAAACTTAGAAAATTTTCTAAGTTATGGAAAAAGTGACACTAATGTGCCAACTTTGGAGGACCATAACTCCTAAACCACAAGGCCATTGTTCCCCATACAAAGCTTGATTTTTAAATCACATTGCCCTCTACAAAAGCTTCATACTGACCTATGTCCAAATTCCTCATGGATTTTGAGTTATGGAGTGATCAAAATCAAGAAAAGTCACTTTGTTCCAACACTTAGTGAAAATTTCACAAAGTCAGATTTTGCCTTACTTTTTTCCAAATGTAGGAGGATTTTTCACTTGGATTCAAAAGAGATCAAAACCAAACATGTTCAAACAGTTGTTGTATCATGTAAGGACTTTCCAAAATGACTAAGAACATTACCAAATTCAATTTGAGCCACGAGATATAACGTTGGCAAGTTGCCTTGTTGAAATCTGTCAAGGCAAGACATATTTTGCACTTTTACTCGATTTGCAAAAATTGTGCAAATCCAAACACTCCTATCCACTTGGACACATCTGAGGATTGAATCTAAAGGGGACAATCACTGAGCCAAGCCTCCAAAGTCTTTGGAACAAGAAATAGCATGTTAAACCTAGAATTGCCAAAATAGGGACAAGACTCCAATTTTGGATTGGAGCATTCAATGGAAGCATCAAGGTGACATGGACTGAGCCATTTGCAACTGAATTCAGTCAAGACTTATCCAAGACCAAGGGAACCAGCAGCCTGTGCCCTAACCTCTAGTCAATGGCTAGAGGAGACTTGGATTTTCATTTGCCAACATTGGCCAAACCTACTCAGCAGTTGTCATTCACTATTCCTTGCAAAACAAACTTGCTCTACTATAAATAGAGCTCAATTGTGATTAGTTTAAGTACACCAAAGCCATCAAATAGATGCTTTCCTCAAAATCTCTTCTTTCACTCCAATTTTGCCTTCTAAGGCAAGTCACTATCGGGTTTTGAGTTTGAGAGCTTTTCCAATCAAACCAATCACTCGCACACCTCACATACATCATATAGAAGTGATCCAAACACTCACATAACATCTGGAACACTGATTTCACAAAATCACTAGCCAATTACTCAAGTTCTTGACAGTTTTGCAGTTGAGGTACCATCTTCAGCTCCAAACCATTTCAATCCATTCCAAGCATCCAGATACACTCCATGGCACCTAGGGGAGCTATCCAAATCATTGGAACCTAGCTATAACACCTCCAACATAAAACACGATCACCAGCTGCAAGAGGTAAGCATGAGATCTTCTAACTCTATGATCCAGGCCATTTTTGCTGCACAATAATTTGGCCACATGTTCATAATCATGCATGGAATGTTTCCCCTCAATTAATTGTTTTGTTTGAATCGTGTATCAAAAATCCCAGCCTTCATGCAGAATTTAGGATTCTTGAGGATTTTTTGTGATTTCTTGTTTTGTGCTTAATTTAAATGAAATTAATTGTCATAAACATGATCGTGAGGTTGAAACGAGTTGATTGGTATGTGGATTGCATGATATAATCAAGTATTCATTGAGATTGGAGAGAAAATGTAAATCTGGGCAAACCCAGAACACGTGCGTGTTCTTGGGTGTTCTTGGCGCCATTTTTTGAATATTTGAATATTTGAATTTTGTGATTTTATTTAATTGATTCAAAAATTAATTTCTCTCTGAGTTTTAATGATTTTGAGTTGATTCTTTTTTTAATAATTCAAAAAAATGTTAAAATATTTGATTTTTCCAAAAAATCCCAAAAATATTATTTATTTTATATAATTGATATTTTTGCAAAGAATTAATATTTTAATTGTTTTTGACATTTTGAATATTTTTTCCACCTTGATTTTGCAACTTTTAATGACTTCTAATTATTTTGTAGGTCAATACTTAATTTTTGAAGCATTAATCCAAGATCACAATTTGTTTTTCATATGTTAAACAATTTTGATCATTTTAATTGAATTTTCATTCAATTAAAATACACTTTGAAAAGAAATTAGGGTTTTTGGATTAATTCAACCCTCATAAATCATTTTCAAACACTTGGGCCTCTAATAGAGTGTAAGGCCCAATCCTTTTTTTTGACCAAATCATTTTTTGGGCCTCAGTATATTGTATAAGTCCCGATACCGTCAAAAACAAACGGCGCGGTCGTCGCCTTTTCAAAACAAAAAACCTTGGGCCTACCCTCGTGTTATAAGCCCCACTCTTTTTCTTTTGGGCCTCTAATAGAGTGTAAGACCCAACCCTTTGTAAATACAACCTTTTGGGCCCCACTTATGGTATAAGTCCCGTTGTATTTCAAAAAGTTTGACGCGATCATCATCCGTTGAAAAACAAACCTTGGGCCTACCCCCGAGTAGTAAGACCCATTTCTTTTCTTTAAAACTCTTTTGGGCCTCTTGAGAGAGTGTAAGACGCAAACCCCCTTGTACAAACCATTTTGGGCCTCACTTATTGTATAAGTCCCTCTGTACAAATGAACGGCGCGATCGTCGCCTTTTGAAAAATCAATTGGGCCTCTCCTCGAGCTATAAGACCCATTCAAAACTTTTGGGCCTCTATTATAGTGTAAGACCCAATCCTATCTTAACCAAAACATTTTGGGTCTCAGATATTGTATAAGCCCCTTCGCGTTAAAAGAAAATCTTGGCGCGATCGCCATTTCAAACGGAAAAACAAACTTTGGGCCTACCCTCTTGTTATAAGCCCCACTCTTTTTCTTTAAACCTTTTGGGCCTCTTGAGAGAGTGTAAGACCCATCCCTTTGTACAAAAAACCATTCTTTGGGCCTCAGTCACTTGTATAAGTCCTTTTGTACAAAACAACAGTGCACTCACTGATAAAACCCTGGGCCTCTCTTTGAGCTGTAAGCCCCAAATATTTCTTTTTCAAAGCACTTTCTCCTTTGATTTTGAAATATATTGTTGTTTTAAATCTTTCTTTGTTGAACAACTAACCAAACAGCATGGAAGCTCTACAACCGAGTAAGTGTTTATATGCTTTCATTTATCGCTTTCATATACATATAACTGTATTGTGGGGCTGTTTCGCTGTAAGTCTTCTTTCATAAACTCATATCAACTGTGTAATAATAGTATAGATATTTAGAGTTTCCCCGGCAACTACGTCTAGCATTAAGCCCGTTGGTCACTCTTAAATAGTCAAAACTAGATCCCCATAGGATTACCAGACACAGTCTTCCCTCCTCTTGGGGTTAAACAATATGGAGACATGAAAGGCAGCATTCTCGGTGAACCCTTTCATAGACTGCCACTCGTAGAAGTTTTCAAAGAAAATCTATTCCCCAGAGATGATCTTTTCTCCGTGAATGGCATCTCTTGAGTTTCTTCCAAATTCTCGAACTTTCCTGGCTTGATCTATTCTTTGTGAATAGCCTGTCTTGAACTTCTCGGGGTTTGGGGACCCACAGGCTTCTTAAAAGCACTTGTCAAGAAACTCTATTCCCCAGAGATGATATTTTCTCCGTGAATGGCATCTCTTGAGTTTCTTCCAAATTCTCAAACTTTCCTGGCTTGATCTATTCTTTGTGAATAGCCTGTCTTGAACTTTTTGGGGTTTGGGGACCCACAGGCTTTCTAAAAGCATCCCCGCCTCCTCTTGGGAGTTGTACAAGGACCCGTCGGCTTCTTAGAAGTATTCAAAGCCTCCTCTTAGGCTTCGTATAAATGATTTCTTCCTCCGGGAATGATAACCTACTCTTGGGCTTAGTACAAATTGTCCCTCGGCTTCTTAAAAGTTTCCAGCCTCCTCTTTGGCTTCGTACAAATTGTCCCGACGACCTCCTAGAGTTATAGGAACATAAATCAGTCATCTTAATAGAACAGTCTTTCCAAGAGTCTACTACTGTTTCTTAAAGCATAGTACAAAAGATGAAACTCTAGACTTGGACAGTCTAATTACCTTGAGTCTCAAAGACATTCTCAAGCACCCTACAAGCATAGGAAGAAACCCGATCTCTCTCATGAGAGTTCCTCACACTTGGACCTGCGTGAGGATCTTAATAATCCTCAGCAGTAAGATAGCCTTCTCTTGGGCTTTATACAATGATCTTTCCCAGCAGAGCTAATCTTGTCTTCCTCATATAAGAACTGATTTTCTCTTTTATCCAACACACTGGACCTGTCACTTGACTGAAACAGCGATCCCCTTTTTCAGCCTCTATCCTGGGCTTCGTACGAGATACAAAGACTCCCTCATTGAGTAATCACCATCTTCAGCCTCTATCTCGGGCTTCGTACGAGATACAAAAAACTCTCTTGTTGAGTCAAACAGCCTCTATCTCGGGCTTCGTACGAGATACAAAAAACTCTCTTGTTGAGTCAATTAGCCTCCATCTCGGGCTTCGTACGAGTTACAAAAAAACTCTCTTGTTGAGTCAATTAACCTCTATCTCGGGCTTCGTACGAGATACAAAAAACTCTCTTGTTGAGTCAATTAGCCTCCATCTCGGGCTTTATACGAGATACCCAAAAGACTCCATCGTCGAGTCAAAACCCTTTTAGCCTCTCTCTCGGGCTTTGTACGAGACACATATTAGCCTCCTCTTAGGCTTTGTATAAGAAAACCACTGGTTGATCCAATTAACCTTTTAGCATCAAAGTTGTGCCTCGTTCACAGTACACAAACATCAACAACTCCCTCCCCTTCATCTAATCACTGTAAGCGGCAAGCCTCTGGATCATCTATATCAATGCCACTGTCCCTCTTTTAGCATGAGAAATTCCTAAGGAAAGATAGCATTGCTCTAAACTGAGTTAAAGTCTTCTCCTTTAGGTTGGAAATCCCCTATAAAGGAAATTATGGCATTGCCGGATTCACAAATCCCGGTTAAAGTAATTCTCCTTTATAAACAGTTGTGACAAACAGACCCCCTTTAGAGATGACAAATTCTCTCTAAGGTCAACACCTTCAGCTTCACATCTTGGGCTTCGAACAAGATACAAATAGACCCTTCAGCTTCATATCTTGGGCTTTGAACAAGATACAAATCACCTTTCGCTTCACGTCTTGGGTTTTGAACAAGACACCAAAAACACCCATTTCCTCCCATAGAATAGGAGGAACTACGAACGCTCTAATTTCGCTGTTTCGGTAAACGGGAATACGTAGGCATAAGATTGAAAGAAAAATCTTAGCGAGCACAATAAACCAAAAATTCAAATCCCATATCCTCAAGAATCCCAGACCTAAAATCCCACCAAAAGTCAACATTCTTTCAAAATAACCAGAGAGAGACCCCTCACATTGATAGCATCCGTAACCTAACAGACCGCTGTTTAAACTCAGTTTGCAATCAGGGTTTATTGGAGACATCTATTTCCCTTCCTTCATCAGCTCACAATAGGATAAAAAATGAATCGACCTGTAGTCACCTCCAAAGAGCGACAGCGCTTAAGAACCGCGTCCAAAATCGCTCACTACAGAAAAATGACGCCCACCGTGGGGCCGATCTTTCTTTCTTATAATTACATTGGGTTAAGATTTGTTGACTTCACTAGGATCCTAGGTCAAAAACCTTTAAATAAGGAAGGAACCACAAAATGGTGACTCCGCCGGGAAGCCATTTTTGTCAGGAACATAGGATTCATAGCTCTTTAAAGTCTAGGACTTTAGGACAAATATATATATTGCTTTTCCAAATTGCTATACTTGTTTATTTTTCTGCTAATGGGAATGCGTGTGATGCCGCATGTGGAAAGATTGAGTATACACCTAGGAAAAATCACCTTTTTTTCTAGTGCGGTGGCTATCGAGAATGGCTGTTACGCGATAAACTACCCTCTTCTGAGATTTCTTTGAAAGGACACCACCTAGCACGGTTCCAGGCCCGCTGGTGTTCTCAGGAATCAATGATTTTGAGTGACAGGTACAAAAAATCATCCATAGAAAACCTTTGGGGATGGGTAGAGCTTTGACTCCATGACAACGACCCTTTGACCCCATGATTTTTCTATGTTTTTGTGTGCTGCATTCATGCATTCATTTAAAAAACATTAAAACAAGGAAAAAATCTTCTCTTCTAGTCTCTCTTTTTCAAATTAAACTAAGGCAATGATTGCAAATGTCAGAGAAAAAGATTGCGCTCATGGATTTCGGTATAAGTAGAACTCATAGGTACACCTTCAAGGTTCCAAAACTAGAAGATTTGAGAAAGTTAGCAAGAATGATCACTAACCCTGAGGCTTCCAGAGCCAAGCACGGAGGTCTGCTACCACTGTTAAGAGTCCATGTGATTGAGGGAATCATGGATACAATCGTCCAGTTTTACGATCCAGTTTATCACTGTTTCACATTCCCGGATTACCAGCTAGCACCAACGCTGGAGGAATTTTCCCATCTGATTGATCTACACATTACAGATCAAGCTCCGTTTTCTGGATTGGAAGAAATTCCAAAGAATCAGACCATTGCAAGAGCAATTCATTTGGACGAATCTGAGGTCAAGACTCACATGACCGCTAAGGGTGGCATACAAGGTTTGCCAGCCCAGTTCTTGACAAAGAAAGCCCTGTACTTCGCCAGTATCGGAAACGTGACTGCTTTTGAAAGCATCTTTGTTTTACTCATCTACGGGTTATTTTTGTTTCCCAACATCAATAACTTTGTAGATATCAACTCCATTAAGGTTTTTCTCATTAGAAATCCTGTTCCAATTTTGCTCGCAGATGCGTATCATTCTGTACACTTAGGAAATTTGTACAGCAGAGGGGAGATCACATGGTTTGTACCTTTGCTTTATAAATGGTTTACTTCCCATTTGCCTAAGTCTGCTGCTTCTTGGGATCACAAGAGTGCCTTACGTTGGTCGCAGAAGATCATGTCTCTTACCAACTCTGATATAGATTGGAGTAATAGGATCTATGATGGAATCAGAATCATTGATCGTTGTGGAAACTACCCCAACGTACCCCTCATAGGAACTAAAGGAGGAATTAACTACCATCCGGTATTGGTTCGTCATCAATTTGGATACCCAATGAAACACGTCCCACGGGGTGTTCATCTGGAAGGTATTTTCATCAAAGAAGGAGAAAACGACAGATCACTAAAGATGGAAATAGTGCAAGCCTGGAAGCATGTTCATAAGAAAGGAAGAGAGTCTCTGGGAAAACTGGATTGTGTCTCAGTGGAGCCTTATCTCCACTGGGTACAAACTAGAGCTCTCAAACTAAAAATGCCTTATCCGCGTCACGGAATTCTTTCGCCAAAGGAATCTATCATGTACTTCATGACTGAAACGGAAAAGCTTCAGGTTACTCTCAACAAAGTTCAAAAGGAGAGAAGGTCTTGGAAGAACAAGTACCGCACCCTCAACGTAGAGTGCATCACAATACAGCAACTACTGAAAGATAAGGACGCTCTGATTGAAATTTTGGAGCAACATGCCGTAGAGAATCAAGATGACCAAAGGAATTTGCTCACTCCTTTCACCTGGCAAAGGAATAAAAACCCGACAATGGCCCAAGAGCCCCGGTCAAAGAAAAGGAAAGTACCAGAATCAGTACCCGAGTTCTCTTCAGAGAGGACTCGGGACCCATTAGCTTAGGTTTCTGTTTCCGCACCTTGTAATCTACTGTATTTCCATTTCTGTAATCCTTTGAATTCAATAAAAAGGGTTTCCCCACTGTTTGATATTTGCAATCTAATTGTCGAAGTTTATTTTGATTAAACCAAAAGAAGAATTAATATAATCATTGCATTCATCATTCTCACGTAACGTATTCTTCTTCTCTACGAATCTCACGTTTGTGTCTCGGTTCTAGAGTCAAACTGTCTCATTCGTACAATACTCGGGCCAATCGTCAGAAAAAGATGGATGATCTTGAGGAAGAAAATAGAGAGTTGAAGGAAGAGATCGACGCTCTGAGAGAGGATATGAGAAAGCTTTGTAACGACATGCAAGCCATGGCAGAAGCTCAGCTACAACGGACTGTGATCGCAAAGATCACCTCAACGCCCATAGTGGAAAAGTCTAATCCTAGGTATCAAATGCCGAAAGATCGTCCTTGGGGCATGCCTATTAACTATATCCCGGAAGGATATGTTCCGCCGATCGTTGAAGATCAGGGAATTACAACAGAAGCCGTTGGGCCTGTAATTTACAAACTTCGGGAAAGCGAAGATGCCAGGGGCATACTGAAGACTCCTGAAGGTTATAAACTTCGGGAAGGACAGATTCCGCCAATACCTAATGGTAAAAAGGAAACTTTGTTTGACAGAATGGATGAATTCTAGGAACAGTTCTTGGAAATGCAGAAAGAACTGCAAGCCATCTGCGGTCAGGATCTATTTGGAAAGGACGCCGCAGAACTCTGCTTGGTCCCCAATGTGAAAGTTACGCACAAATTTCAAGTGCCTGACTTTGAAAAATACAAGGGTAACTCTAGCCCTCAGAGCCATCTGGTGATGTACGCTCGGTGAATGTCAGCTCAGACGGAGAATCAGGACCTACTGATTCACTACTTTTAGGATAGTTTAACCGGTGCCGCACTCAAATGGTACATGGGTTTAAACCGTACTACGATCAGTACATTCAGAGATCTTGGTACTGCCTTCGTCCAACAATACAAATACAATTTGGACATGGTACCCGACAGAGATCAACTCAGATCAATGTCGCAAAAGGACAAGGAAACCTTTAAGGAGTATGCTCAAAGGTGGCGTGAAATTGCCGCTCAAATTTGTCCTCCTCTTGAGGAAAAAGAGATGACAAAGATCTTCTTAAAGACCTTAAGCTTATTTTACTATGACCGAATGGTTGCCAGTGCGCCCAGTGACTTCACCGAAATGGTCGGCATAGGCGTACGTCTTGAGGAAGCCGTCCGAGAAGGACGTTTGGTAAAAGACACTGGATCAACAAGTAGTGCAAAATGATATGGTAGTGCTCTACCTAAGAAAAAAGAGCAAGATATTGGGAATATCTCTCTCGAAAAGCAAAGGCGTCGATATCAACAAGTAGCAGCTGTAACTCCTGCTATCAGCACCGCGCCTACGTATCAACCTCAGGTTGCTCAAAGCCAACCTGATCAGCAAAGGACACAACAGTCTCTTCAGCAGGCTCGTCCCCAATACAACAACAACCGTACAAAACAGCCACCAGGGTTTGATCCTTTACCCGTATCATACGCAGAATTATTTCCATTACTGCTAGCCAAGGGGCACATTCAGACTAAGTCCCCTCTTACAGTACCGGAAAATCCGCCTTTCTAGTTTAAGGTAGATCAAACTCTCCCTTACCACCAAGGAGGACCCGGGCATAACATTGAGACTTGTCTCAATTTCAAGTCCGACGTGCAAAAGCTTGTTAGGAGTGGGGTCTTATCCTTCAAGGATACAAATCCTAATGTTCTCACAAACCCGCTGCCTCAACATGAGAAAGCTGCAATCAACCTAATTGAGAAAGAATTTAACAACGTCTATCAAATTCATGATGTACTCTTGTTGAGGACCAATCTGGTCAAGATGCATTGTAGACAGAGTGGGTACAGCCATGTGCCACCTCATAATTATCACCAGTGTGATGTCTGCTCTAAAAACAATCAAGGATGTTCTGTGGTGCAAGCAGCTCTACAGGAACAAATGGATCTCGGGTGGATCCAAGAGCACTGAGTTCGGGGAGTTAACATGGTCTACACGAACTCCAACGTCATTCAAAACCACGACATCCGTGCGATGAATGCCAATCTGGTGGCGATGCACTCAAGGCAAAGCCAGTATCATAATCTGCCACGGCATGATTACAGTTCTTGTCTGACTTGCTCGGTAAATAAACAGGGATGCTCTTTCATATAAGAGGCCCTCCAGCGTCAGATGGATCTTGGATGGATCCAAGACTACCATGATAGGAACCCTTATCAGATCAACATGGTTCAGATCTTTGATATTCGCGTGATGAATACCAACTTAGTGGAGTTACATGCTGAACAGGTCTAACTCGGATTCCTGATATCACATGACTATCAAAGCTATAAAGCGGGTTGCGAAAACGATCGAGGTTGTACCCTTGTCCAAGAGGCACTTCAGCACTTGTTAAATCACTGGTGGATGCCAATCTATATGGATGAAGATACTCAGCAAATTAGTATCAGTAACAGGAATCCTACTCTGCGTCAGAGTCAGGATGTCCAATTCGTGGAAGCTAACCTAGTAAGGTTACATTGTATTAAAAATGGGCGTGGCCAGGTGCCACAGCACAATTATGACCGTTGTGGAGTCTGTTCGGAAAGTAACCAAGGGTGCTACCTTGTGCGAGCAGCTCTCCAGGGGCAGATGGACCGTGGAGAGATTCGCCCATATCCAGGTTCCGGACCCATCAACTAGACGCCGAACTACCTTGCTGATCAAGTCGAGGACGTTTTCACAATTTCTGGTCATCATAGGACTAGGGATGTTTTTGCCATCATTCCTCTACTTGACAAATCTAAAGTTCCCAACCAGGAACGAATCGAAATTACCTATGATGGTCAGAAAAACCAGAAGGTTCCCATAGTCATCTATCTGCCGGGACCATTACCGTATGAATCAACTAAGGCTATCCCTTACAAGTACGGTGAAACAACCATTGAAAATGGAAAGGAAATTCCATTACCCTCCGTCGTGAACATTGCAGACATCAGTCGAGTAATACGGAGTGGTAGAATCTTCAACCGAGGGGTTGGGGAACTTAACAAAGAAAAGGAACTTCAGACGGAAGCTCCTGATCTACCAGTCGGTCATTCCAGTAATCCCGACCTTTCGAAAAACAATGATGAGATGTTGAAGCTCATCCAAAGGAGTGAATACAACAGTGTTGATCAACTGTTACAGAATCCTTCAAAGATTTCGGTATTATCACTGTTACTCAGTTCAGAAGCGCATAGGGAGGCTCTACTGAAAGTCTTGGAACAAGCCTTTGTGGAACAGGATGTAACAATCAGACAGTTCGATAGCATTATCTCTAACATCACTTCCTGCAACAATTTGGGATTTAGTGATGAGGAATTACCTGAAGAGGGTCGCCATCATAACATGGCACTCAATATCATAGTCAACTGCCAGGACGATGCTTTAGCCAGCGTACTAGTAGACACAGGGTCATCCCTGAATGTTATGTCGAAGTCCACTTTGATGCAATTATCATTCAAAAGCCCTCCGATGAGAATCAGCGAGGTTGTCGTCAATGCATTCGACGGATCCAAAAAAACGGTTATCGGCGAAGTTGATCTTCCCATAACTATCGGTCCTCACACTTTCCAAGTCACTTTCCAGGTCATGGACATCCGGGCAACATACACTTGTTTATTAGGAAGACCCTGGATACATCAGGCTGGGGCGGTTACTTCCACCCTCCACCAAAAGCTAAAGTTCGTCAAGAACGATCAACTTGTCACAGTTTGTGGGGAACAAGCCTTGCTTGTAAGCAACTTGTCATCATCTACTTGTGTAGAACCCGAGGAGGTTATTAGAACTCAATTCCAAGCACTGTCGGTAAGCAAGGACAATAAGTTCAAAGAAGGAACTTCCATTTCTTCATACAACGATGCTATCAAAGCGATCGAGAGTACCAATACAAAAGGATGGGGACAGCTTGTCATTCCTACTGGCAATACAACAAAGAAGGGTCTAGGTTTTTCTGCAACCTGTACCCAGACAGCTGCCAACGATGAAAGTCTTCATCCCATTCAGAACTTCTTCCACAGTGGAGGTTTCCTTCACCCAGTGTCTCAGGAAGTACACACTATCAATAAGGAGGATCCCTCTGACCCAGATATGGAATGGAAGTCCTACCTCAACGAGGACGGTTATATGTCTCAGGAAGTGGTGCCTATGCCATTTTGCTATCCCGTACAGAGTCCGAGATTTATACCAAGGTCAGACATCAAAATGATATACGGGGATTGTGATCCGAAAGGATGCTGTGCTCCGCCAAATTCATTAGAGGAAAACACTCCGATGAAAGACAATTTTAACTACAATTACTATGGCCCAATGGATGGTCTGCTAATGTGGCAACCTTATCTAGGAGACTTGGGGCAAGAGAGTCAGCCGAACAATGAAAATCAGTGGACCGTCATTGAACAGAATACCTGTGTCCCCACCATGTCATGGGATCAACACTCGGGTCATCCTGAAGCTACTCAACATGAAGATGAATTTGCAATGTTTGCAGGACTAGAATTCATTAATTATGCTTTTCCTGAGGTCAACGTCATCGAGAGGGATGACCCCTCCAGTTCCAAAGAGGTGTGGGACACCTTGGGACAACCGAGTGGAAAATACAACTACATGGTCAAGTACACCGCTCCCGAAAGCTCTCGTATCAGGCTCGAAGACATCCAACCAACTGGATGGGGAGATGTACCTAAGAGCACAAATGCTATGCAAAATGCAACAGAGGAATTCTCCTACGACAACTCTGCCTGGGAGATGGATTCCAATGATCCTGCTTCACCAGAAATCAGCGTTATTTCTGAAGATAAATCAAGGAAGGTGCCAGACTTTGTGATTCGCCGAGGAGTTCGCCACCAATGGGTTGCTGTCGATGTTCCGAAGGTCGTTCACCAGTCAAAGTAATTGCCATCTTTAACCTTTCACCCTGCCCAGGTGAAACAGATGTTTTGATAGGGCTCGCTTTCTGTAAATTTCCCTCTTCGCTTCGCCCAAAGCGACAAAGTTTTGTTTTATAGGGCTGTAGTTTCAAGATTCGACTTGTTCATAAATAAAAAATGTCGTTCTGTAATTTCTATATTAATTGCTGTTTTCTCTTTTCGTTTTTTTTTCAGAAAATGGTAATCATAAAAAACAAATCAATAATAAAAACAAGCAGTAAGATAATACAATGCACACACTCTTGCATCTTCTCTATCTCTTCTAAACACAAATCATCATGTCATGTAGATTGCTTGTTTTAAACCCCGTTGAAACATACGATCCGATGCCTTCTCCCGACTCTGAGTTCCCGATATTTGGGGCTGAAGAAGAAGTTGACAACGAAATTCCAGAAGAGATCTCCCGACTACTCAGACAAGAGGAAGGTCCATTGAACCTCACAAAGAGCTGTTGGAAACAGTAAACTTGGGTTCAGAAAAAGAAAGAAAAGAAATCAGGATTGGGGCACTGCTCAGTTCAACTGCCAAAGAAGGTTTGACGAAGCTTCTCAGAGAATTCCCCGATGTGTTCGCTTGGTCCTATCAGGATATGCCAGGGTTGGATACCAGCATCGTGGAACATCACCTACCGTTAAGATCGGAATGTCCGCTAGTAAAACAAAGGTTGAGACGGACTCACCCGGACATGGCCATCAAAATCAAAGAGGAAGTACAGAAACAGATTGACGCAGGTTTCCTCGCCACATCAGAATATCCTCAATGGTTAGCCAACATTGTACCCGTTCCCATAAAGGACGGAAAAGTCAGAATGTGTGTAGATTACAGAGACCTGAACAAGGCTAGTCCAAAGGACGACTTTCCTTTACCACACATTGACATGCTGGTGGACAGTACAACAAAGTTCAAAATTTTCTCCTTCATGGATGGATTCTCGGGCTATAATCAAATCAAAATGGCGCCGAAAGACATGGAGAAAACTTCGTTCATCACCCCATGGGGCACCTTTTGTTATAAGGTAATGCCGTTCAGTTTGAAGAACGCCGGGGCAACCTATCAAAGGGCCATGACTACTCTGTTTCATGACATGATACATAAAGAAATCGAGGTATATGTCGATGATATGATTGCAAAATCAAAAACAGAGAGTGAGCACGTTGAACATCTGTCAAAATTGTTCGAACGTCTAAGAAAATTCAAGCTCCGCTTGAATCCTAACAAGTGCACCTTCGGTGTCCGTTTAGGGAAACTACTAGGGTTCATCGTCAGCCAGAAAGGAATTGAGGTTGATCCTGACAAGGTCAAGGCCATTCGAGAAATGCCTTCTCCGAAAAATGAAAAACAAGTCAGAGGATTCCTGGTACGTTTGAACTACCTCTCCAGATTCATATTCCTTATGACTGCGACCTGTACGCCGATTTTCAAATTACTCAAAAAGAATCAGGACTGTGTTTGGACAGAGGACTGCCAAACCGCCTTCAACAGTATTAAGGAATATCTGTTGAATCCTATGATTCTATCTCCTCCAGTGGAAGGAAGACCACTGATCATCTACCTCACAGTCTTGGAAGACTCAATGGGGTGTGTACTTGGCCAACAGGACGAAACCAAATGGAAAGAGTCTGCCATTTACTATTTGAGCAAGAAATTCACCGACTGCAAAACTCGGTACACGATGCTCGAGAAAACTTGCTGTGCTTTGGCTGGGGCAGCCAAACGTCTTCGCTAGTACATGATTCATCATACTACTTGGTTGGTCTCCGAAATGGATCCAATCAAGTACGTTTTCGAAAAACCTGCTCTTACGGGAAGGATTGCCCGTTGGCAGATGTTGTTATCAGAATATGACATAGAGTACCACGCACAAAAAGCCGTTAAAGGAAGTATTTTAGCCGATCATTTGGCTCATCAACCGATTGACAATCAAGAATCAATCGGGTTTGACTTCCCAGACGAAGATGTCATGTATCTAAAAATGAAGGACTGCGACGAACCGCTACCCAGTGAAGGGCCAGAACCAGGTTCCCAATGGGGACTTATCTTTGACGGAGCAGTTAATCATTATGGAAACAGAATTGGGGCAATCATTGTTACCCCTCAGGGTACCCACATTCCTTTCACCGCCAGACTTACGTTCAAATGTACAAACAACGAGGCCGAATACGAAGCTGGTATTATGGGTCTCGAAGAAGCGATTGATTTGAGGATCAAGAACTTGGATGTATACGGCGACTCAGCCCTAGTTATCAATCAGATAAAAAGGAGATTGGAACACATACCAATCAGGATTGATTCCTTACAAAGACTATGCAAGAAGATTGTTACCCTTCTTCAACAGAGTCGAGTTTCATCACATCCCTCGTGATGAGAATCACGTGGCTGATGCATTAGCCACTATATCTTCCATGATTAGTGTAGGTCAATGGACTGACCTACCTAAGATCGACATAATGCGCCTTGAACGACCCGCTTACGTCTTCACGATTGAAGCAGTCATAGACAACAAACCTTGGTATCACGATATCAAATGCTTCCTTCAGAAACAAGAGTACCCA
This sequence comes from Lathyrus tuberosus, assembly GCA_022829125.1. Taxonomy (NCBI): domain Eukaryota; kingdom Viridiplantae; phylum Streptophyta; class Magnoliopsida; order Fabales; family Fabaceae; genus Lathyrus; species Lathyrus tuberosus. Next base: position 12,013,381 of record JALAZF010000024.1, on the reverse strand, counting down.
CCTGGGGCACTAAGGAAGGACAGGAAGACCCTCAGAAGATTGGCTGGAAACTTCTTCCTGAGCAATGACACTCTCTATAAGAGAAATTTTGACATGGTCTTGCTCCGATGCGTAGACAGACCAGAAGCAGAAATGCTGATGAAAGAAATTCATGAAGGATCCTTTGGCACTCATGCCAATGGACACACAATGGCGAGAAAAATTCTAAGAGCAGGGTACTATTAGTTGACAATGGAATCTGACTGCTACAAGTACATGAGGAGATGTCACAAGTGTCAGATATACTCAGACAAAATCCATGTACCGCCAACGCATCTCAAAGTTCTCTCTTCCCCATGGCCATTTTCCATATGGGGAATCGATATGATCGGCATGATCAAACCTAAAGCTTCAAATGGACATCGGTTCATTCTGGTAGCCATTGATTACTTCACCAAGTGGGTTAAAGCAGCGTCGTACGCTAATGTAACCCGACAAGTGGTGGTCCGATTTATCAAAAACATTATCATCTGCCGTTATGGTGTTCCAAACCAGATCATTACTGATAATGGATCTAACTTGAACAATAAGATGATGAAAGAGTTTTGCGTAGAGTTCAAGATTGAACACCATAACTCATCTCCCTACCGACCCAAGATGAACGGAGCGGTAGAAGCGGCTAATAAGAACATCAAGAAGATCGTTCAAAAGATGGTTGTAACCTACAAAGACTGGCACGAGATGCTACCATTTTCTCTTCACGGTTATCGCACATCTGTCCGCAGTTCAACAGGGGCAACCCCTTTTTCTCTAGTGTATGGCATGGAAGTAGTGCTCCCCATAGAAGTAGAGATCCCGTCAATTCAACTATTGATGGAAGCTAAGCTTACAGAAGCTGAATGGTGTCAAAGTCGACACGACGAACTCAATCTGATCGAAGAAAAAAGAATAACGGCACTATGCCACGGTCAGTTGTATCAACAGAGAATGAAGAAGGCCTTTGACAAAAAGGTCCAACCTCGCATCTTCAGGAAAGGAGATCTCGTGCTCAAGAAAATACAATCATTTCTCACTGATTCTCGAGGCAAATGGACTCCGAATTATGATGGCCCCTATGTGGTCACGAAAGCTTTCTCAGGCGGCGCCTTGAGACTTGCAACCATGGACGGAGAAGAATTTGCCTACCCCACAAATGTTGATGTAGTCAAGAAATACTTCGCCTATACTAAAAAAAAAAACGTCTCGGTGGATTGAAAACCCGAAAGGGCAGTCCAGGTAAAAGTTAGAGACAGAATTAAAAAAAATCATCCCGGTGGATTGGAAACCTCAAAGTACAATCCAGGCAAAAATTAGGGATAATGGCAAGTAACTATGTTTAATAGAGGCAAGTCCCTCAGCAGCAGTTACACCATCCGTCGGAGGAAAACTCCAGTCAAGGTCATCTTCGACAGAAGCTCAGGATGCCCCGAAGTCAAAGTTGGTAGAAGGATAACGGTCGCCATGTTTCAATGTAACCCTTTTCCCTGTAAATTACCATTTTCTAACTTTGAAAATACTCAATGGAATCACGCTTTTGGTTGATCTCCATCTTATCAATAAAATTTGAGCCCTTGTGCTTTGGTTTGTAATTCTTATTTGTTTTAGCTTTACAGAATGACATTTTAACATGATCAACGATTCTTGAAATAAAACAAAAATGAATTTACTTGTTAAAAGTTTTTCTGCTTTTTTAATAAAGACGGCAATTTCTTTTGACTGTTGAACATCAGAAGAACGTCGGTCACTTCTCCAGAAGTAATCGAACCTCAAAGTGTAGAATCAAAGTACTCTTTCTAAAAAAAGAGCTAGTACGCCTGAATGAAGGATCAACTGTGTCAGAAACCTTGTTTCGTCTGACACACCACGACCGAGTTCTCATCTCCTAAGCCCGGCCAACACAGCTCCCAACAGGGACTATCTCTCCTAAGCAAGGTGGAATTGCTATCTTGAACCAGCGATATTTCTACACGCCCCTCGATGGCCGAGTATCCAGTCATGTCCATCTCTTAGTTTGTATGCCGCGTCAGTTTTGTCAGCATAAACATACATACATCATGCATTAATGATTTGCATTCACATTTCATATTGCATCACCATCACTCTAGTCGGTCTTGTCCCTAAGTGATAGGAGTTCTCTCAATCGAGTTCCCAGTTCTTTCCTCATCAGGAAATACTGTGTCTGAACAATCTCACCTCCAGTTTATTTCTGGATTGAAGTTGGCCCTTGACCACTTTGATAATTTGAACCTCTGAAAGACCAGAGAACGTTCAATGAACATCACTCTTCGCCATTGAAGATGATATCCTTGCTTTCCCGGATTAAGGAAAATCCACAGAGAAAGCCTCGTAATCAGAGATTCGGCAGCACGTCAGTTTTGCTCCGGAAAAGCCACCGGTGAAAAGGTCATCGGCACCTCAAAATTGGACCCCATCATATGGAATTTCTCTGGGAAGATCCCGAGAAAAGTATGATGTAAGATCCCAAGCGACAACAGTCTCTCAAGAGACCTGCTTTCCCCCAGTAGAAACAAATGGCGTCTCCAACAGAGAAGTTTGTGTAACTCTACAACTTAGATGGTTGGTTTCACCAGCAGGTCTGACATCAAATTTTTTGTTTTTCTCCATCAAATGGCATCTCCCCAGGAAAATTCGACGAGAAGTTTGAGGAAAACCGCTACGAATAGCGTCCCTTGTCAATAAAGCTTATTGACAAAAGAAACTGAGACCAGTTCCTTGGTAGGAAACCAGGATCGAGGGGAAGTTTGCAACAGAAACTGAGACCAGTTCCTTGGTAGGAAACCAGGATCGAGGCGAAGTTTGTTTCCGCAACTAAGACCAGTTCCTTGGTGGGAAACCAGGATCGAGGGGAAGTTTACCTTTTCTAAACATCATTGCTTAGCAAAAGAAGATGAATGCGCAAGCTGCCATGCATAGCCGTCAAAATTTCGGATATTTCGATATTTAATCCTCTTGCACCCCGAATGCCCGAATACCTTCGCCATTCGCACCTTCGGGTCCAAGAAGATTAAATAGGGGCATCTGTCATACCCCAAATTTTGACCACTAAGATTTCCCATCATTGTGAAAATCATCATCACAATATGGGGGAGCCATCTTGCCTCATTAGTCTCCCCAAAGATGGGTGAGCATCCACTGCAATCAAATTTAGGGTTTCAAGCCCTCTCAGAGCTTTTGACAAAGGATCAATCAAGTAATGACATGATCTTTAACTTGTCTAACCTCTCAAGTAGCTACAAGGGATCAAGAGGACTCCCACTTTAAGGATTAAGCACAAAGCTGCTCCCTTCTAGGTGGATCAAGCCTTAAGATCGCCAGTGTCACCAAATTAGGGTTTTGGTCGACCAGGGCCTCCAAATGGAAATTTTCCTATGGGCATGAGCCAATGCTTCAAGGCATAACCTATAGTGCCCCAAGGGACATCATAAACCCAATCATCAGGTCAATTTGACCTCAGGGGATGCATACATAAAAAATCAGGAATTAGGGTTTCTTGACCTAATTCACCCCTAAGTTGACTTTTGGGACAAATCATAAGCCAAGGCCTCAAGACATGATTTGAGGGTCTCCAACATACTACATTTATCCATTTGCAACAATGGATTGATCCAAGAAGCTTGAGCAACAAGTCTCAATTTCATCTGCATCACAGTTAGGGTTTTAAGGGAAAAGTCAACTGTAACTTTGACTTTTGACTAGGACATGCTCCCAAGCCCTAGGACATGAATCAATATACCATATGACATCCATGGAAAATGTCCATCAAGTTTGATTTAGGTCAAGGACATGATTTCCTGAAGAATTGCACAGTTTGGAATTCATCTGATAAAAAGTCAACTGTGCACAAAAGTCAACTTTGACTTTTTCAGATTTTTCACCAAAATGGATTTTTAACCCTAAAATGATGTTAATGTATGTTTTGAATCATCATTCATCAAGGAAAATTAAATAAAGTGGGATGACTTGTAAAAGGGGTAACCATAAAAACTTAAAAAAATTTCTAAGTTATGGAAAAAGTGACACTAATGTGCCAACTTTGGAGGACCATAACTCCTAAACCACAAGGCCATTGTTCCCCATTCAAAGCTTGATTTGTAGATCACATTGCCCTCTACAAAAGCTTCATACTGACCTATGTCCAAATTCCTCATGGATTTTTAGTTATGCAGTGATCAAAATCAAGAAAAGTCACTTTGTTCCAACACTTGGTGAAAATTTCACTAAGTCAGATTTTGCCTTACTTTTTTCCAAATGTAGGAGGATTTTTCACTTGGATTCAAAAGAGATCAAAACCAAACATGTTCAAACAGTTGTTGTATCATGTAGGGGCTTTCCAAAATGACCAAGAACATTACCAAATTCAATTTGAGCCATGAGATATAACATTGGCAAGTTGCCTTGTTGAAATCTGTCAAGGCAAGACAGATTTTGCACTTTTGCTCGATTTGCCAAAATTGTGCAAATCCAAACACTCCTATCCACTTGGACACATCTGAGGATTGAATCTAAAGGGGACAATCACTGACCCAAGCCTCCAAAGTCTTTGGAACAAGAAATAGCATGTTAAACCTAAAATTGCCAAAATAGGGACAAGACTCCAATTTTGGATTGGAGCATTCAATGGAAGCATCAAGGTGGTATGGACTAAGCCATTTGCAACTGAATTTAGTCAAGACTTATCCAAGACCAAGGGAACCAGCAGCCTGTGCCCTAACCTCTAGTCAATGGCTAGAGGAGACTTGGATTTTCATTTGCCAACATTGGCTAAACCTACTCAGCAGTTGCCATTCACTATTCCTTGCAAAACATACTTGCTCTACTATAAATAGAGCTCAATTGTGATCAGTTTAAGTACACCAAAGCCATCAAACAGATGCTTTCCTCAAAATCTCTTCTTTCACTCCAATTTTTCCTTCTAAGGCAAGTCACTATCGGGTTTTGAGTTTGAGAGCTTTTCCAATCAAACCAATCACTCACACACCTCACATACATCATATAGAAGTGATAAAAACACTCACATAACATCTGGAACACTGATTTCACAAAATCACTAGCCAATTGCTCAAGTTCTTGACAGTTTTGCAGTTGAGGTACCATCTTCAGCTCCAAACCATTTCAATCCATTCCAAGCATCCAGATACACTCCATGGCACCTAGGGGAGCTACCCAAATCATTGGAACCTAGCTGTAACACCTCCAACATAAAACATGATCACCAGCTGCAAGAGGTAAGCATGAGCTCTTCTAACTCTATGATCCAGGCAATTTTTGTTGCACAATAATTTGGCCACATGTTCATAATCATGCATGGAATGTTTCCCCTCAATTAATTGTTTTGTTTGAATCGTGTATCAAAAATCCCAGCCTTCATGTAGAATTTAGGGTTCTTGAGGATTTTTCGTGATTTCTTATTTTGTGCTTAATTTAAATGAAATTAATTGTCATAAACATGATCGTGAGGTTGAAACGAGTTGATTGGTATGTGGATTGCATGATATAATCAAGTATTCAGTGAGATTGGAGAGAAAATGCAAATCTGGGCAAACCCAGAACACGCGCGTGTTCTTGGGTTTTCTTGGCGCCATTTTTTGAATATTTGAATTTTTGAATTTTCTGATTTTATTTAATTGATTCAAAAATTAATTTCTCTCTGAGTTTTAATGATTTTGAGTTGATTCTTTTTTTAATAATTCACAAAAATGTTAAAATATTTGATTTTTCCAAAAAATCCCAAAAATATTATTTATTTTATATAATTGGTATTTTTGCAAAGAATTAATATTTTAATTGTTTTTGACATTTTGAATATTTTTTCCACCTTGATTTTGCAACTTTTAATGACTTCTAATTATTTTGTAGGTCAATACTTAATTTTTGAAGCATTAATCCAAGATCACAATTTGTCTTCCATATGTTAAACAATTTTGATCATTTTAATTGAATTTTCATTCAATTAAAATACACTTTGAAAACAAATTAGGGTTTTTGGATTAATTCAACCCTCATAAATCATTTTCAAACACTTGGGCCTCTAATAGAGTGTAATACTCAATCCTTTTTTTTGACCAAATCATTTTTTGGGCCTCAGTATATTGTATAAGTCCCGATACCGTCAAAAATAAACGGCGCGGTCGTCGCCTTTTCAAAACAAAAAAACCTTAGGTCTACCCTCGTGTTATAAGCCCCACTCTTTTTCTTTTGGGCCTCTAATAGAGTGTAAGACCCAACCATTTGTAAATACAACCTTTTGGGCCCCACATATGGTATAAGTCCCGTTGTATTTCAAAAAGTTTGACGCGATCATCATCCGTTGAAAAACAAACCTTGGGCCTACCCTCGAGTAGTAAGACCCATTTATTTTCTTTAAAACTCTTTTGGGCCTCTTGAGAGAGTGTAAGACCCAAACCCCCCTTGTACAAACCATTTTGGGCCTCACTTATTGTATAAGTCCCTCTGTACAAGTGAACGGCGCGATCGTCACCTTTTAAAAAATCAATTGGGCCTCCCCTTGAGCTATAAGACCCATTCAAAACTTTTGGGCCTCTATTAGAGTGTAAGACCCAATCCCCTTTTAATCAAAACATTTTGGGCCTCAGATATTGTATAAGCCCCTTCGCGCTAAAAGAAAATCTCGGCGCGATCGCCATTTCAAACGGAAAAACAAACTTTGGGCCTACCCTCGTGTTATAAGCCCCACTCTTTTTCTTTAAACCTTTTGGGCCTCTTGAGAGAGTGTAAGACCCATCCCTTTGTACAAAAAACCATTCTTTGGGCCTCAGTCACTTGTATAAGTCCCTCTGTACAAAACAACAGTGCGCTCACTGATAAAACCCAGGGCCTCTCCTTGAGCTGTAAGCCTTAAATCTTTCTTTTTCAAAGCACTTTCTCCATTGATTTTGAAATATACTGTTGTTATCAATCTTTCTTTATTGAACAACTAACCAAACAGCATGGAAGCTCTACAACCAAGTAAGTGTTTATATGCTTTCATTTACCGCTTTCATATATATATAATTGTATTGTGGGGCTGTTTTGCTGTAAGTCTTCTTTCATAAACTCATATCAACTGTGTAATAATAGTATAGATATTTAGAGTTTCCCCGGCAACTACGTCTAGCATTAAGCCCGTTGGTAACTCTTAAATAGTCAAAACTAGATCCCCATAGGATTACAAGACACAGTATTCCCTCCTCTTGGGGTAAAACAATATGGAGACATGAAAGGCAGCATTCTCGGTGAACCCTTTCATATACTGTCACTTGTAGAAGTTGTCAAAGAAACTCTATTCCCCAGAGATGATCTTTTCTCCGTGAATGGCATCTCTTGAGTTTCTTCCAAATTCTCGAACTTTCCTAGCTTGATCTATTCTTTGTGAATAGCCTGTCTTGAACTTTTCGGGGTTTGGGGACCCACAGGCTTCCTAAAAACATCCCCGCGTCCTCTTGGGCGTTGTACAAGGACCCGTCGGCTTCTTAGAAGTATTCACAACTTTCTTCCTCCAGGAATGATAGCCTCCTCTTGGGCTTAGTACAAATTGTCCCTCGGCTTCTTAATAGTTTCCAGCCTCCTCTTGGGCTTCGTACAAATTGTCCCGACGACCTCCTAGAGGTATAGGAACAGAAATCAGTCATCTTAATAGAACAGTCTTTCCAAGAGTCTACTACTATTTCTTAAAGCACAGTACAAAAGATGAAACTCTAGACTTGGACAATCTAATTACCTTGAGTCTCAAAGACATTCTCAAGCACCCTACAAGCATAGGAAGAAACCCTGTCTCTCTCATGAGAGTTCCTCACACTTGGACCTGCGTGAGGATCTCAATAATCCTCAGCAGTAAGATAGCCTTCTCTTGGGCTTTCTACAATGATCTTCCCCAGCAGAGCAAATCTTTTCTTCCTCATATAAGAACTGATTTTCTCTTTTATCCAACACACTGGACCTGTCAATTAACTTAAACACCGATCCCCTTTTCCAGCCTCTATCTCGGGCTTCGTACGAGATACAAAGACTCCCTCATTGAGTCAATCACCATCTTCAGCCTCTATCCCGGGCTTCGTACAAGGTACAAAAAACTCTCTTGTTGAGTCAAACAGCCTCTATCTCGGGCTTCGTACGAGATACAAAGACTCCCTCATTGAGTCAATCACCATCTTCAGCCTCTATCTCGGGCTTCGTACGAGATACAAAAAACTCTCTTGTTGAGTCAAACAGCCTCTATCTCGGGCTTCGTACGAGATACAAAAAACTCTCTTGTTGAGTCAATTAGCCTCTATCTCTGGCTTCGTACGAGATACAAAAAACTCTCTTGTTGAGTCAATTAGCCTCCATCTCGGGCTTTATACGAGATACCCAAAAGACTCCATCGTCGAGTCAAAACACGTTTAGCCTCTCGCTCGGGCTTTGTACGAGACACATATTAGCCTCCTCTTAGGCTTTGTATAAGAAAACCACTGGTTAATCCAATCAACCTTTTAGCATCAAAGCTGTGCCTCGTTCACAGTACACAAACATGAACAACTCCTTCCCCTTCATCTAATCGCTGTAAGCGGCAAGCCTCTGGATCATATATATCCATGCCACTGTCCCTCTTTTAGCATGAGAAATTCCTTAGGAAAGATAACATTGCTCTAAACTGAGTTAAAGTCTTCTCCTTTAGGTTGGAAATCCCCTATAAAGGAAATTATGGCATTGCCGGATTCACAAATCCCGATTAAAGTAATTCTCCTTTATAAACAGTTGTGACAAACAGACCCCCTTTAGAGATGACAAATTCTCTCTAAGGTCAACACCTTCAGCTTCACATCTTGGGCTTCGAACAAGATACAAATAGACCCTTCAGCTTCATATCTTGGGCTTTGAACAAGATACAAATCACCTTTCGCTTAACATCTTGGGCTTTGAACAAGACACCAAAAACACCCATTTCCTCCCATAGAATAGGAGGAACTACGAACGCTCTGATTTCCCTATTTCGGTAAACGGGAATACGTAGGCATAAGATTGAAAGAAAAATCTTAGCGAGCACAATAAACCAAAAATTCAAATCCCATATCCTCAAGAATCCCATACCTAAAATCCCACCAAAAGTCAACATTCTTTCAAAATAACCAGAGAGACCCCCCCCATATTGATAGCCTCCGTAACCTAACAGACCGCTGTTTAAACTCAGTTTGCAAGTAGGGTTAATTGGAGACATCTATTTCCCTTCCTTCATCAACTCACAATAGGATAAAAAATGAATCGACCTGTAGTCACCTCCAAAGAGTGACAACGCTTAAGAACCGCGTCCAAAATCGCTCGCTACAGAATGCAGCACACAAAAAAATAGAAAAAACATGGGGTCAAAGGGTCGTTGTCATGGAGTCAAGGCTCTACCCATCCCAAAGGTTTACTAGTGACTTTTGTACCTATCTCTCATCATCATCAACTCTTGTCAAGAAAACACCAGCGGGCCGGGAACCGTGCTAGGTGATGTTTTTTTAAGAGTCCTCAGAAGAGGGTGGCATCGCATGACAACTATTTCCGATAGCCTCTGCGCCACTAATTTGCTCCTCAGCCTCTCATACACCATAATCGACCCATTGCCTGTGAGAGGGAATGGGTTGCATTGGGAAGCCTCCACTGAGGTTGATGGTCGACCTCGTCGCCATCACCTATCTTAAGTGTATACTCAATCTTTGTACATGCGGCATCACACGCATTCCCATTAGCAGAAAAATAAACACATATATCACTTAGGAAAAGCAGTATATATATTTGTCCTAATCATCCTAGACCTTTAAAGCTATGAATCCTATATTCTTGACAGAAAATGGGTTCCCCGGTGGAAGCCCCAATCTGTGGTTCTCACACATGAGAAGATAAAAAAGGTTAAAAGAGCCCCACGGTGGGCGCCACTTTTAAAGTTTCCACCTAATAGATGGGAAGAGAACAAGATCTCGCTACAAAGGTGAGATAGATCCTAATGACAGTGTCAGATGCAACTATTCCATCTGACATCCCCAGCAGAGTCGCCATTTTTCTGTAGCGACTGGTTTTGGACGTGGTTGCGAAGCACTTTCGCTCTTTGGTATCTACAGCTCGATTCATTTTTTATCCTATTAAACCTGATGAAGGAAGGGAAATAGATGTCTCAAATTAACCCTGCTTGCAAACTGAGGTTAAACAGTCAAAACTGTTGGTTTACAGATGCTACAAAGATTCAGGGTCTCTATTAGGTGTATTTTTTTAAAAGTGGTGTCCGGTCGATTGGTGGGAGGTTGGGATGTTAGGACGGATGTATGGAAGTATGGGATTTTGGGATTTTGTTTAGTGTGCTCGCTAAGATCTTTTCTTTCAATCTTATGCCTACGTATTCCCGTTTACCGAAACAGGGAAATCAGAGCGTTCGTAGTTCCTCCTATTCTATGGGAGGAAATGGTGTTTTGGTGTCTTGTTCAAAGCCCAAGACGTGAAGCTAAAGATGGTTTGTATCTTGTTCAAAGCCTAAGATATGAAGCTGAAGAGTCTATTTGTATCTTGTTCAAAGCCCAAGATGTGAAGCTAAAAGGTCTCGACTTTAGAGAGAATTTGTCATCTCTAAAGAGGGGGTTGTTTGTCACAACTGTTTATAAAAGAGAATTACTTTAACCGGGATGTGTGAATCCGGCAATGCCATAATTTCCTTTATAGGGGATTTCCAACCTAAAGGAGAAGACTTTAACTCAGTGTAGAGCAATGATATCTTTCCTTATGAATTTATCATGCTAAACGAGGGACAGTGGAATGGATGTAGATTATCTAGAGGCTTGCCGCTTACAGCAATTAGATGAAGGGGAAGGAGTTGTTGATGTTTGTGTACTGTGGATGAGGCACAGCTTCGATGCTAAAAGGTTGATTGGATCAACCAGTGGTTTTCTTATACAAAGCCTAAGAGGAGGCTAAAAGGTTTTCCTTATACAAAGCCTAAGAGGAGGCTAATGGCCCAACAAGAGGGTATTTTTGATCTGTCTCGTACAAAGCCCGAGAGAGAGGCTAAAAGGGTTGACTCAACAAGAGAGTCTGTTATATGTCTTGTACGAAACCCGAGAGAGAGGCTAAAGGAGTTTGGCTCAATAAGAACCTTTTTGTATCTCGTATAAAGCCCGAGATGGAGGCGGAAGGGTGATTGACTTAACGAGGGAGTCTCTTATGTGTCTCGTACAAAGCCCGAGAGAGAGGCTAAAAGTTGTTTGACTCCGCTGGGGAGAATCATTGTACAAAGTCTAAGAGGAGGCTATGGCGCTGTTTCAGTTGAGTGACAGGTCCAGTATGCTGATTTAAAGAGAAAATCAGTTCTTATATGAGTAATGTTGGCCCTCAGGGATTTGATCCGAGGATCAGGGTTATTCCCTATTCTTTAAGGAAATGGGAAATCCAAAGGGGATTGAGACTGTCCGAGTCTACGGGTTTTCTTCCTATTTAACGAAGGAGTCACTTGAGAATGTCTTTGGGACTCAAGGAGATTAGACTGTCCGCATCTTGAGTTTCATCTTTAGTACTATGCTTTGAGAAACAGTTGTAGACTCTTTGAAAGGAATGTTCTATGAAGATGACTAAGTTCTGTTCCTATACCTCTAGGGGGTCGTCGGGACAATTTGTACGAAGCCCAAGAGGAGGCTAGAGACTTTTAAGAAGCCGTTAGGTCCTTGTACGAAGCCCAAGAGGAGGCTATCAGTCCCGGAGGAAGAGATCATTATACGAAGCCTAAGAAGAGGCTGTGAATACTTCTAAGAAGCCGGCGGGTCCATGTACTAAGCCCAAGAGGAGGCAGGGTTGCTTTTAGGAAGCCTGTGGGTCCTTGTACGATGCCCAAGAGGAGGCCGATGCTTTTAAGAAGCCCGTGGGTCCCTAAACCCCAAGAAATTCAAGACAGACTATTCACAAGGAATAGATCAAGCCAGGAAAGTTTGAGAATTTGGAAGAAACTCAAAGATGCCATTCACGGAGAATACATTCATCTCTGGGAGTAGAGTATCTTGACAATTCCTAATGAGGACAGCCGAAGATAAGAGTGTATCTGGTGATCCTATTGGGGATCTAGCTATCTATTTCTACGAATAAACGAAACGACTTTACCTAGTTCTAGACGTAGTTGCCGGGGAAACTCTAAATATCTATACTATTATTACACAGTTGATATGAGTTTATGAAAGAAGACTTACAGCGAAACAGCCCCACAATACAGTTATATGTATATGAAAGCGGTAAATGAAAGCGTATAAACACTTACTCGGTTGTAGAGCTTCCATGCTGTTTGGTTAGTTGTTCAACAAAGACAGATTGAAAACAACAGTATATTCAAAATCAAAGGAGAAAGTGCTTTGAAAAAGAAAGATTTGGGGCTTACAGCTCAAGGAGAGGCCCAGGGTTTTATCAGTAAGTGCACTGTTGAATTTGTACAGAGGGACTTATACAAGTGACTGAGGCCCAAAAATTATTTGTTGTACAAAGGGATGGGTCTTACACTCTCTCAAGAGGCCCAAAAAGTTTAAAGAAAAAGAGTGGGGCTTATAACACGAGGGTAGGCCCAATTGATTTTTCGTTTGAAATAGCAATCGCGCCGAGGTTTTCTTTTAACGCAGAGAGACTTATACAATAAGTGAGGCCCAAATTTGTTTTGGTTAAAAGGGGATTGAGTCTTACACTCTATTAGAGGCCCAAAAAGTTGTGAATAGGTCTTATTGCTCAAGGAGAGGCCCAGATGGTTTATTTTTAAACTGGCGACGATCGTGCCGAATTTAAAAATGTACAGAGGGAATTATACAATAAGTGAGGCCCAAAATATTTCTGTACAATTGGTTGGGTCTTACACTCTAATAGAGGCCCAAAAGTGTTTGAAAATGATTTGTGAGGGTTGAATTAATCAAAAACCCTAATTTATTTCCAAAATGTATTTTAATTGAATAAAAATTCAATTAAAATGATCAAAAATCGTTTAACATGTGGGAAACAAATTATGATCTTGGATTAATGCTTTAAAAATCAAGTATTGACCTACAAAATAATTAGAAGTCATTAATCTTTACAAAATCAAGAGGGAAAAAAAATATTTTAAATGTCAAAAACAATTAAAATATTAATTCTTTGCAAAAATATCAATTATATGAAATTAATAATATTTTTGGGACTTTTTGGGAAAATAAAATATTTTAACATTTTTGTGAATTATTAAAAAAAGAATCAACTCAAAATCATTAAAACTCAGAGAGAAATTAATTTTTGAATCAATTAAATAAAAATCACAAAATTCAAATATTCAAATGTTGGAAAATAGCGCCAAGAACAAGGGCAAGAACACGTGCGTGTTCTGAGTTTCCCAGATTTGCATTTTCTATCCAGTCTCACTGAATACTTAATCATATCATGCAATCCACATACCAATCAACTCGTTTCAACCTCACGATCATGTCTATGACAATTAATTTCATTTAAATTAAACATAAAACAAGAAATCATGAACAATCCTCAAGAACCCTAGATTCTGCATGAAGGCTGGGATTTTTGATACACGATTGAAGCAATGCAATTAATTGAGGGGAAACATTCCATGCATGATTATGAACATATGGCCAAATTATTGTGCAGCAAAAATTGCATGGATTATAGAGTTAGAAGAGCTCATGCTTACCACTTGCAGCTGGTGATCGTGATTTGTGTTGGAGGTGTTACAGATGAGTTGTGATGATCTGAACAGCTTCCCTACACCCTATGGAGTGTGTTTGAATGCTTGGACTTGATTGAAGTTGGCTGGATCACTTCATGGCATCTCAACTACAACTTGGTTAAAACCTTGAGCAATTGACTGGTGATTCTGAGAAATCAGTGTTCCAGTTGTTGTTTAAATGTTTGATCAGCTCATATTTGATGTATATGAGGTGTGTGTGTGTGATTGGTTTGATTGGAAAAGCTCTCAAACTCAAAACCCGATAGTGACTTGCCTTAGAAGGCAAAATTGGAGTGAAAGAAGAGATTTTGAGGAAAGCATCTGTTTGATGGCTTTGGTGTACTCAAAATGATCATAATAGAGCTCTATTTATAGTAGAGCAAGTTTTTTTTGCAAGGAATAATGAATGGCAACTGCTGAATAGGTTTGGCCAATGTTGGCAAATGAAAATCCAAGTCTCCTCTAGCCATTGACTAGAGGTTAGGGCACAGGCTGCTGGTTCCCTTGGTCTTGGATAAGTCTTGACTGAATTCAGTTGCTAAGAGCTCAATCCGTGCCACCTTGATGCTTCCATTGAATGCTCCAATCCAAAAATGGAGTCTTGTCCCTATTTTGGCAATTCTAGGTTCAACATGCTATTTCTTGTTCCAAAGACTTTGAAGGCTTGGCTCAGTGATTGTCCCCTTTAGATTCAATCCTCAGATGTGTCCAATGTGATGACAAGGCTTGGAATTGGCTGATTTTGGTAAATCGACCAAAAGTGCAAAAATCTGCCTTGCCTTGGCAGATTTCAGCAAGGCAACTTGCCAATGTCATATCTCATAGCTCAAATTGAATTTGGTAATGTTCTTGGCCATTTTGGAAAGCCCTTACATGATACAACAACTGTTTGAACATGTTTGGTTTTGATCTCTTTTGAATCCGAGTGAAAAATCCCCTTATATTTGGAAAAAAGTAAAGGCAGATTCTGACTTAGTGAGATTTTCACTAAGTGTTGGAACAAAGTGACTTTTCTTGATTTTGATCACTCCATAACTCAAAATCCATGAGGAATTTGGACATAGGTCAGTATGAAGCTTTTGTAGAGGGCAGTGTGATCTACAAATCAAGCTTTGAATGGGGAATAATGGCCTTGTGGTTTAGGAGTTATGGTCCTCCAAAGTTGGCACATTAGTGTCACTTTTTCCATAACTTAGAAATTTTTCTAAGTTTTTATGGTTACCCCTTTTACAAGTTATCCCACTTTCTTTGATTTTTCTTGATGAATGATGATTCATATCATACATTAACATCATTTTAGGGTTAAAAATCCATTTTGGTGAAAAATCTCAAAAAGTCAAAGTTGACTTTTGTGCACAGTTGACTTTTTATCCGATGAATTGCAAACTGTGCAATCCTTTAGGAAATCATGTCCTTGACCTAAATCAAACTTGATGGACATGTTCCATGGGTGTCATAGGGTATATTGAATCATGTCTTAGGGTTTGGGAGCATGTCCTGGTCAAAAGTCAAAGTTACAGTTGACTTTCCTCGCGAAACCCTAATTGTGGTGCAGATGAAATTGAGACTTGTTGCTCAAGCTTCTTAGATCAATCCATTGTTCCAAATGGATTAATATGGTATATTAGAGACCCTCAAATCATGTCTTGAGGTCTTGGTTCATGATTTGTCCCAAAAGTCAACTTAGGGGTGAATTAGGTCAAGAAACCCAAATTCCTGATTTTTGATGTATGCATCCCCTGAGGTCAAATTGACTTGATGATTGGGTCTATGAGGTTCCATGGAGTATATTAGGTTATGTTTTGGATCATTGGCTTGTGCCCAGATGAAAATTTTCCATCTGGAGGCCCTGGTCGACCAAAACCCTAATTTGGTGACACTGTCGATCTTGAGACTTGACCCACCTGGAAGGGAGCAGCCTTGTGCTTAATCCTTGAAGTGGGAGTCCTTTTGATCCATTGTGGATATGTTAGAGGCTAGACAAGTTGAAGATCAAGTCAATCCTTGATTGATCCTTTGTCTAAGGCTCTGAGAGGGCTTAAAACCCTAATTTTGATTGTAGTGCATGCTCAACAACCCTTGAGGCATTTGATGAGGCATGATGGTTCATCCATATTGTGATGATGATTTGCACAATGATGGGAAATCTTAGTGGTCAAAATTTGGGGTATGACAAGACCCGTCTTTGTTCACTTTTAATCATTTTGGGCCTCTTGAGAGAGTGTAAGCCCATCCCCTTGTATAGAAAACCTTTCTTGGGCCTCAGTCACTTGTATAAGTCCCTGTACAAAAATACAGTGCGATCACTGATAAAACCCTGGGCCTCTCCTTGAGCTGTAAGCTCCAATTTTCCTTTCAAAAAGCACTTTCTCCTTTGATTTTGTAACATACTGTTATTTTCAATTTCTTTGTTGAACAACTAACAATACAGTATGGAAGCTCTACAAACGAGTAAGTGTTTACCCACTTTCATTTATCGCTTTCATATGTATATAACTGTGCTGTGGGGCTGTTTCACTGTAAGTCTTCTTTCATAAACTCATATCGACTGTTTAATACTAGTATAGATATTTAGAGTTTCCCCGGCAACTACGTCTAGAACTAGACAAAACCTTGTCTCCTTACATCCGACATTCTCCCGGACATTTCAACATAACCTAAACCATGAGAATTTTCTTTTACAACAATTTTAGATAACCAAATCTAAGAAATCTCCCCCTTGAACAGTTCATATACAGAAGGCCAATGTTCCAAGTGAAACCCCTTCTGGAACTGTTCATCATCCTCCTCTTGGGCTTAGTGCAAGGACCCACAGGCTTCCTAAAAGCATCCCCGCCTCCTCTTGGGTGTTGTACAAGGACCCGTCGGCTTCTTAGAAGTTTTCACAGCCTCCTTTTAGGCTTCGTATAATGATTCTTCCTCCGAGAAGATAGCCTCCTCTTGGGCTTCGTACAAACTGTCCCTTCGGCTTCTTAAAGGTTTTTCTCGCCTCCTCTTGGGCTTCGTACAAATTTTCCCGACGACCTCTTAAAGGTATAGGAACAGAAATTAGTCATCTTAATAGAACAGTCTTTCAAAGAGTCTAGATCTTCCTACGACGAACATACTGTCTCTTGATCTCTCTTAAGCATAGTACAAAAAATAAAACTCTAGACTTGGACAGTCTAATCTCTTTGAGTCTCAAAGACATTCTCATGTTCCTTTCAAAAATAGAAAAAAACACCCGCAGACTTGGGCAGTCTCAATACCCTTCGGATTCCCCGTTTCTTTAAAGAACAGGAAATAATCCCGGTCCTCAGATCAAATCCATGAGTACAACATTACCCATATAAGAACTGATTTTCTCTTTTAACCAACATATTGGACCTGTCACTCAACTGAAACAGTAACCCTAGCCTCCTCTTGGGCTTTGTACAATGATTCTCCCCAGCAGAGCAAACCTTTGCAGCCTCCATCTCGGGCTTTGTACGAGATACAAAACACTCTCTTGTTGAGTATAAAAAGACTCTCTTGTTAAGTCAATCACCTTTAGCCTCTATCTCGGGCTTCGTACGAGATACAAAAACACTCTCTTGTTGAGTATAAAAGACTCTCTTGTTGAGTCACTCCTCATTTAGCCTCTATCTCGGGCTTCGTACGAGATACAAATCACTCTCTTGGTGAGTATAAAAGACTCTCTTGTTGAGTCAAACCCTTTTAGCTTCCGTCTTGGGCTTCGTACAAGACACATATAAAAACACTCTCTTGTTGAGTCAACCCTTTTAGCCTCTATATCGGGCTTCGTACGAGACACAAAAGCATCCTCTTGTTGGGTCAATAGCCTCCTTTTAGGCTTTGTATAAAGAAATCCCCGTTTGATTCAATAAACCTTTTAGCATCAAATCATGCTTTAGTCACAGCATACAAACATCAACAACTCCTTTTCCCTCTTCTAATTGCTGTAAGCGGCAAGCCTCTGGATTATTTGCATCCACGCCATTGTCCCTCTTTTAGCATGAGAAATTCCTAAGGAAAGATGGAATTGCTCTAAACTGAGTTAAAGTCTTCTCCTTCAGGTTGAAAATCCCCTATAAAGGAAATTATGGCATTGCTGGATTCGCATATCCCAGTTAAAGTAATTCTCCTTTATAATCAGTCACCCAATAATTGTGACAAACAGACCCCCTTTAGCGGTGACAAATTCTCTCTAAAGTCAAAACCCTTTAGCTTCACATCTTGGGCTTCGAATAGGATACAAATAGACCCTTCAGCTTCACATCTTGGGCTTTAAACAAGATACAAACCACCTTTAGCTTCATGTCTTGGGTTTTGAACAAGACACCAAAACACTTTTTCCTCCCATAGAATAGGAGGAACTACGATCGCTCTGATTTCCCTATCCCGGGAATACATAGGCATAAGATTGAAAAAGAATATTAGCGAGCACACTAATAAAAAAACCCCAAAAGTCCCCTACCTCCATATAATCTGGCGCAGGATCCCAACAAATTCCCCATGAACAGTCCCGGTATTTCGTTCTGAACAAAATAAGCAGAGAGAGGCCCACGAACTAAAACCGCATCTGTAAACCAACAGTTTTAACTGTTTAACCTTAGTTTGCAAGCAGGGTTTGTTGGAGACATCTATTTCCCTTCCTTCATCAGCTTCAATAGGATAAAAAAAATGAATCAACCTGTAGTACCCCAGAGCGGCGGTGCTTAAGAACCACGTCCAAAATCGCTCGCTACAGTGACTATATCCGACAAGGTTGGCTCCTGAGAGGCAACGCCATCCGTCAGGAAAACTTCAGTCAAGGTCACATTCGACAGAAGCTCAGAATGTCCAGAGTTCAAAGTTGGTGGAAGGATAGCGGTCGTTATGTTTCAATGCAGCCCCTTTTCCTTTAAATTACCATTTTCTAAACTTTGTAATGCTCCATGGGATCATGCGTTTGGCTGATTACCATTCTATCAATAAAATTTGAGCATGTGTGCCTTTTATTTGCAATTCTTATTTATTCTGCTTTGAAAAATGACATGTTTAATATAATCAACGATTCTTGAAACGAAAATGAATTTATTTTTTGTTTTCAAAACTAAAAGTTCAAGTTTTACTTCTGCTTTTAAAATAAGGGTGGCAATTTCCTTTCGATTACTGAACACAAAAAGAACATCGACGGCTTCTCCGAAAGTGATCAAACTTCAAAATACAGAATCAAAGTACTCCTTTTGGCCAGTACACCCTGAATGACGGATCAATCATTTCAGATGGAATATCCCATCTAACATCCCCAGTAGAGTTCTAACCTCTAAGAACCAATGATTGGTTTTCTCCCTAGTAGGGTCTACCCCTGAAGAGCAAGAACGGATTTCTATCCCTAGCAGGTTTGTACCTCCAGAAATCAGAACAAACACAAAACTCCCTGTTCTCAAATGAAAGTACTACCTTAAAAAATCTCCTGTGATACCCCCCATCTCCCGGAGTGGCCGAGTATTTAGTTTTGTTCATCACTAATCCGTATGTCGCGTCTGTTTTGTCAGTATCAGCATCTCATACATCATGCATAATTGATTCATATTTATACTCAAGTTGCATTAATATCACTTTGATCATATTCACCCCCAAGTGGTAAAGCGTCTTCTCTCTGATAGAGTTGTCAGTCTTCCTTACCACGCCAGATAGGACAAAATTCTGGTTTTAAATTCTTTCCTCATTAGGAAAATATATCGTCTAAACAAATTTCTCCAATTTATTCCTGGATTGGAGTCTGTCCTCGACCACTTTGATAACTTGGACCTTTGAGAGACAAGAAGCATTTGGACATGCACCTTTGGAACATCACTCTTCACCATTGAAGATGATATTTTGCTTTCCTGGATTAAAGAAAATCCCCAGAGAAAGCCTCTCTACAGAGGACTCTGGGTAATACGGCAGTTTCTCCCCGAAAAATTTACTTTCAATAAAGTCATCAGCACCTCAAAATTGGATTACATCACATGGCATCTCTCCGAAAAAGGGAAGTATGATGTAATTTCCCCAGCAAATGGAATCTCCAACAGAGAAGTTTGCACACCTCTGCACAATTCAGACCAACGGGTTTCCCCAGCAAGTTTGACATCAAATCATTTTTCCATCAAATGGCATCTCCCCAGCGAGAAGTTTGGTAAAAACCATCACAGATAGCATTCCTTGTCAATAGAAGGACTCGACAAGAAGAAACTGAGACCAGCTCCATGGCTGAAGACCAGGATCGAGGGTAAGTTTATTTCAAGAAGAAACTGGGACCAGTTCCATGGTTGAAGACCAGGATCGAGGGGTAGTTTATTTCAAAAGAAAATTGAGACCAGTTCCATGGCTGAAGACCAGGATCGAGGGGAGGTTTATGTCAAAGAAAACTGAGACCAGTTTCGTGGCTGAAGACCATGATCAAAGGAAACTTTTACCCTCTTCTAAGCAGCCTTGCTTAGCAAAAGAAGATGGATAAGCAACTAACTTCTATTCTCTACCACCATCAAAATTTCGGGTATTCCGATATTTAATCCTCTTTTACCTTGAATGTCCGAACGTCTTCGCCATTCACACCTTCGGGTCCAAGAAGATTAAATAGGGGCATCTGTCATACCCTAAATTTTGACCACTAGATTTCCCAAGAGGGTGCAAATCATCACCACAATATGGATGTACCTTCATGCCTCATCAATCCTCTCAAAGATTGTTGAGCATTCACCTCAATCAAGAATTAGGGTTTTGACCCTCTCAAAGTACTCAGACAAAGGATCAATCAAGAATGGACTTGATCTTCAACTTGTCAAACCTCTCAAACATCCATGAAGGACCAATAGGTTTCCCACATCAAGAATCAAGAACAAGAGTGCAACATTTCAAGTTGATCAATCCTCAAGTTCATCAATGTCACCAAATTAGGGTTTTGGTCGACCAAGGCCTCCAGAGGGAAATTTTCATCTAAGCATGAACCAATACTTCAAAACATGATCCAAGAAGCTCAAAGGGACCTCATGAATCTAATCATAAGCTCAAAATAGCCTTAGGGGATGCATTCATCAAAAATCAGGAATTAGGATTTCTAGACCTAATTCACCCCTAAGTTGACTTTTGGAGCAAGACATGAGCCAAGAACTCAAGAAATGTTTTGAAGACCTTAAATATCTTGTATTGATCCTCTCACAAGTTCAAATTGACACAAATAACTTGATCCATGAACCATATAAGGATGCAAATTCATCTGGACCACCAATTAGGGTTTCTGATGAAAAGTCAACTGTGCCTTTGACTTTTGACAAAGACATGATCTCAAACCTTGGGAAGTGATTCAAGGCACTCTAAAACACCTATGGAATCCATCCATTAAGTTTTATTTGGCCCAAGGACTTGATTTCATAAAGGATCACAAAGTTTAAAATTCATCTGACAAAAAGTCAACTGTGCCCAAAAACCAAGTTTGACTTTTGAGATTTTTTGGCAAACATGGCTCCCCTAAGTCAAAAACAGTGTTAACTCATGGTTTGGATCATCATCCATTAAGAAAATCAAGAAAATTAAGGTTACTTGCAAAATGGGTAATCTTGAGAAACTTAAAATTTCTCTAAGTTATGAAAAAAGGATGATTTTCCCAACTTTGCAAGGTCATAACTCCCAAACCACAAAGTCATTTTCTTCCATCCAAAGCTCAAATGAAAGCTCTCATTACATACCACAAAAGTGTCACAGTGCTCCATGAGCCAAAAAAGCTTGGATTTTGAGTTATAGAGCCATGAAGTTAGGGTTTCAAAACTTTTCACTTTTACACTTAGTGAAATTTTGAGACAGAATCTGTTTCATTTTTTCCCAACTTTGAGATCATTTTTCTCCATGATCCATAATGATCCAAGACCAAAGTTAAACATCAAAGTTGAAGTATGATGTGCAAGCTTTCCAAAGAGTACAAGAACGTCATCAAACTCCATTTGAGCAAAGAGATATGGAGTGATCAACATGCCTTGCTGCAAACTGTCTACAAGACAGTCTTGGTTATTTCTTGCTAGCCACAAGTCTTTTTGTCAAGTGTAATGATCAATACCACTCACATTCAATGTATAACAGATGAATCACAATAAACCTACAAAGGTGGACCAAGGAGTCAAGGAAATCTCAAGTGGAATGATGGGTTTTGTCACCTTATGCCTTGAATTCAAAATGGCCTTTATGTGCAATAGTACACATTCAACAAAAGGACTCTTTTCAGTCAAGATGCTCACATAAACAACAATAAAAACATCTGAGGAATGTGGATTGAGTCAAAAGATAAGCTAGCCATGTAGAGGGCTATGGTACCTTGTGTGAGGGGCAATGATGCATCTTGCCAAAACCTTTGAATCCAAGCCAATCTTCAAGCCAACACTATTCCTTCAAGACAAACTTCCTCTACTATAAATAGAGCTCGTGTGTAACTGATCATAACCTCAAAACATATTTGGAACACCAGAATCATCAAGTCACTATCCATTTGCTCAAACTTTTTTCAAAGCTGTAGATAGGGTCGAGCCAAATGATCCAGAGATTTCCAATCCATTCCAAGCTTCCAAGCACCTTACATAAGGTCCATTGAAGTTGTCCAGATCATCACACAACATCTGTAGCACCTCTACATCAGAATTCGAATTCCTCTTGTACAACTAAGCCTGACACTCTCAAACTCTATGATCCATGCATCATAAATGTGTTTTCAAGTTACAAACATGTTTCTATACTTGTGTAGAGTGTTTCCCCTTAATTAATGGCTTTGTAGCTATCTTGTATAGGATTTCAAAATGTTCTTGCAGAAATTAGGGTTCATGTGTTCATCACTTGATTTTTCACTCCACACTTAAAATAAATGCAATTAATTGGTACCATTGGAATCCTTGTTCAAAAACGAGCAACTTTCATGTTTACAAAAGTCAAAAACATTGATTAATCATGGAGTTATGGAGGGTTTTGCAAATCTGGAAAACCAGAGCTCGCGCGAAGAAGATGACTTGTTCTTGGCGCCCTTTTTCAAATATTTGAATATTTGATTTTTCTTTTATTTTTTAGTTGATTTCAAAAAATTAATTTCTCTCTGATTTTTAATCATTTTGGATTGATTCTTGTTTTCAAAATTCACAAATATGTTTAAATATTTTATTACACAAAAAAATCAAAAAAAATATTATTTATTTAATATATTTTGAATTTTTGTAAAGAATTTCTTTTTAATTGTTTTTAAACATTTTAAAAGAGTTCTTTCTCTTGATTTTTCAAACTCAAATGAATTTCAAGTCATCATATGAGTAAAACATGTTTTTTCAAACATTGATCCAAGGTCACAACTTATTTATTAAATTTGATAATTTCCATCATTTTATTTAATTTTTCTTCAAAATAAATACCTTTTTTTATGAAATTAGGGTTTCTTTGATTTAACCTTCAAATTTTTGTTTTCAAAAACACTTTTGGACCTCTAATAGAGTGTAAGACCCAACCTCTTTTGTAAATAAATAATTCTTGGGCCTCAGTCATTGTATAAGTCTCACTGTGGTTTTCAAAAATGCGGCGCGATCGTCGCCTTTCAAATAAATCATCCGGGCCTCTCCTTGAGTATATGCCCCATTTTTCTTCTTTACAAACACTTTTGGGCCTCTAATAGAGTGTAAGACCCAACCCTCTTTGTACACAGATGATTTTTTGGGCCTCTGCTATAGAATAAGTCCCACAACGTCTTTCGGTATCGCAGTACGATCACTATTTTCAAATAAGTCATCCGGGCTTCTCCTTTAGTATAAGTCCCAATCTTTTGTACAAAAACTTTGTTTTAAACAATAATCAACCTTTATGGGCCTCTCCTTGAGTTGTAAGCCCCATACATCTGTTTTCAAAATCATCTGTCTGTTTTAACTGGTACTAAGAGGAGCATTATTCCCTGTAAAACTGCTCTTAGACCACTTAGGCCTCTCTTTGAGTTATAAGCCCCAAACATTCTTTTCTTTTCAATCAAATTGTTTTTAATTCAAATTCAAATTCAAAGTTTTTCAAAACTTTCTTCAATTTCTTAAAGACCCTAATCATACAGGTGTAATCAATACAACCAATCACAATACACTTGGGCCTCTTTTCAGAGTGTAAGACCCAATATCTTTTTAATTCAATGCATATGTGTTTATATACCTGTCAATACACTTATCTGTATATACTTGTGCATATTTGTTTAGAGTTTCCCCAGCAGTTAGGTCTACACTTAGGTCAAACCAAAGGTTACTTCTAACTTAGTCAAAACTAGTTCCCTCATAGGAAACTTCCCTCAATACAGTCTGCCTCCTCTTGGGCTTATTCAATATGGAACAGAGAAAGGAATTATTCCCGGTGAAACTTTTCTCAAGACTGTCAAAACTTATAAATCTATGTGTACAAGAAAATTCATTTCCCCATAGAGGATTAATTCCTGGTGAAACCTCTTTTGAATTTCTTCAACCCTTAGAATTGTTCAACAAAGAAAGGATTATTCCCGGTGAAACCTTTCTTGAACTCTTCTTAGGCTTGGATCCACAGGCTACCTAGAAGTGTCCCCAACCTCCTCTTGGGCTCAGTACAAGAACCACCAGGCTTCTTAGAAGTTCCCCAGCCTCCTCTTGGGATTAGTACAAGGACCCAAAGGCTTCCTAAAAGCATAGGATAGAAATTAGTCATATGTACTAATTCAATCCCTAGGAGGGTCAAAATTCCAAAACATCACATCATTCAAGGGTTGATCTACATCTCTAGAACCAACAACCTCCTCCTGGGCATCATACAAAGACCTCTCTCTACACCAGAGTCTACCTCTTTTTAAGAGATGTGGACAGTTTCAGGCTTCTCTTGGGCTTCATTCAAGTAGTCTTGGAAAGTCTCACTATCAGAGTCTCCTTTTAAACTTCACACAAAGACCCTCAGGTTTCCTAAAAGGCATAGGGAAAACCCTGATCATTTTATCAATACACCAGTCTCCAGCAGAGTTAAAAACTTCTAAGGTTTCTTTTTAACTCAACTTTAAACTCCCTTGACACCCAACAAGGCTTAACTTTCACCTTGAAAATCCTAGTCAAGGTCAGATTGACCTCAACAAATCCCTAACAGAATCAGAGCCTCATGGCATCTGATACTTCAACTCTTCCCTGATTCCTCAGCAAGAGTTAGTTCCCTTTTTGTATTTCCCAATACAATTTAGACCTTCTTTTGGATTTCAATAATCCTCAGCAAGAGTCAGCCTCCTCTTAGGCTTCATATAAGAATTTTCCTCAGTCAGCCTCAATCTTGGGCTTTGTACAAGACAAACACCATACTCCTCAATTGAGTCAGTTCTCTATACTCAAACTCTTCAGCTTCATCATCTTGGGCTTCAAACAAGATACTCAAACAAAATCCTCCCCAATGGAGTCATTTTTCTTTAGCTTTGAACAAGACACCAAATATTTTTCCTCCCATAGAAATAGGAGGAATTAAAATTGCTCTGATTTCCCAAATCTCTTTACGGGAATATGTAGGCATAAGATTGCGAAATCTTAGCGAGCACACAAATCAAAAATCTTAGGTCCAGTACCTTCCCAAAAACAACAGAAAACCCGAAAACAACAAAAATATTCTCTCAACACTCCCAAAGGAGAAACTTTCCCAATCCACAACAGATAAACACAAGAAAGCATTTCAAGTTAATAGAAATACATGAAAAAAGAAGGTTCCTATAGATTACTATAGATAGACTGGGTGTTAACAGCTTCCCTTTGTATAACCAGACCCGGATCCCCGATCTCTTAGCATTTGTTAAAGAAAACATTTGCGTGTAGGGTTAGTTTAAGATATCTTCCCCTTCCTTTTAAAGCTTCATAGGATAAATACAGAAATCATAAAGTATCACCAATTATGCGGTAAGGTGGTCGCGTCACCAGGAAAAAACCGACGGCTACACATTCATCATTTCTATACTAATTTTAAATATAATAAAAGCCTACCCAAAATCCAATAACTTAAATAAAAATAATTAAATAGCTCAAAAATACTCCAAAACTCAATTAAAATAAATAAATCGGTGTGTCACACATTTTGTTCAATTTCAGAAGCCTCTTTCTCTCGACCATTTTTCATCAAAATTCAGAAACTTTATTGCCTAATATGGTTTGTGTTCTAACTTTACTAATATGGTTTGTGTTCAAACTCTACACCTAGAGTGCATCATCTAACTTCTTTGCCGAATTTTTCCTAGATATAACAACTATTCTCTCTAGAATTTGCTTTAGCTGCCTATTTGAAATTTCCACTTGCTCACAAGTTTGACGGTGATATGGTGTCAATACTTTGTGTTTTATATTATATTTTGCCAACACACCTTCCATCTAATTATTGTAGAAATGCTTCCTCCCACCACTGATCAAAACTCTAGAGACTCTGAACCTAACAATAACATTCTTTTTCAAAAAGTTAATCATAGTGTGGGCATCATTAGATACGAAAGCAATTTGCTCCACCCATTTAGTCACATAATCAACACAAACCAAAACATATTGATTAGAATGAGATGAATGAAAAGGGCCCATAAAATATATACCCCAACACACAAAAGGTTCTACCTCAAGGATCCCATTCAGGTGCATTTTTTCCCTCTTATAAATGTTACATATCTTTTGGCATTGAGGACAAGTTTGAACATACTACTTAAAATCCTTGAATAATGTAAGTCACCAAAATTTACATTGGAGTACTTTTGATGCAGTTCTCTGACCACTATGATGGCCTCCATAAGCCATCTTCAACTTCCACAATATTATTGGTTCTAGAAACGGTTGCCAAATTTGTGTCAGGAGGAGAAGGATAAGGAATTTCCACTACAGGTGCAGGGAGAAGAAATGTTGGAGGAACCTATTGAAGCAAGGGTTCAACAATACCAGAGAATCTGACATGGAAGTTCCATTGAGTATCCTTTAACCAAACGAATTTTAACTCTCTAGAACTGATATCAATCTATCTACTAATCTTGTTACACAAAGTATGAACTACAAAGAGGTTTACATTAGAGGTGCAAACTTCAATGAGAAAGTTCATTCTGGAAACAACCTAATTTTCAAGCTGCATGAACAATTCATCCAAAGGTGTGAGACGAATGTTAGTTTGAAGAGGGGTTTGGTCAGAATAAAGACAATGTGTTATGTAGGGAACGAAAATGATCACAACATCTGACTCAATATCAGAATCATTATAATCTGATTCTACAATAGGAACGTCATTGTGAGTGGTGTTTTTTTGGTTGTTGGTTTTCTGGTTGATTAATTAGGATAGAAAGGGGGTGGAGATTATGGATGAAGTATAGGTATGATAATGGATGTAAGGGATTCAAAAAATTAATGGTGTGGAAAGTGGAATGGCAACATTTGGATTGATGCTTTGGGGAGCAAAAACAGGTGGTTCAACATAAGTAGTTATAGAAGTTGTCTGACGAGGATTGGTTATAAAACCAAAAGTATTTAGATTAGGGTATGTGAAAGAATATTTGTAGATGAAAAGAATGAATTGTTATCAATAGATTAAAATTGAGTTTTAGAAATAACATAATTACTTGATACAATTCCAGCAGAGGGAGTAGTATGCGTAGCTTTGGGTTCTTCAACAGAAGTGTCCACAGTCCTTCTAGCAGAACTAGAAGTCTTAACCTTCTTAAATGTTCCTTCAAAATCCTTCTAATAACTCTTCCTCTTCCTCTTAGAAGGAGTTTCAGAAGCTTTGTCTTGGGCACCTGCTTGACTGCTAGCAAGTTAATCTATCAGAACATTCATAGGATCTTGCTTTGTGAAGATAGGAAAGTCTTCTAAAGGGATCATTCTATTGGAGATAGCTTCCTTGGGAACTTCAGCAGGGTTGCTTGTTAGCTCGGATATAATGCCCATGTTCTTCATATTTCTAGCATTGAACATATTTCCAACCTGAGGTTCCATCCCTTTTGTGATCTGAGCTTCTGTTAGAGAGTGTATCAGCTTACTCTCCATTAGAATATCTGATATCAACCTTCCAAGGGGAATTCAATTCCTCTTCTTCTTGCTACCATCTCTTGTTTCCTTCACCATGTTCCTTAGATATTGAAATAGAAGTGAATGGAGGTTCACCTTTTTCCTAGAAGCAATATAGTAGATAACATATTGCTGGTCACCATTGATGTAGTCTGCAGAATTTGTTGCATTCTGTGATGGACACACCCTAGAAGAATTCTGGCCCAAATCCTCATATGAGGTAGAAGATCCTTGATCTTGTTGGAGTGAACTCCATAAATAAAAATCAATTCTGACATATAAATAGCATCATACCTTTTCTTCATCATCTGATGATATCTCGTTCCAGACCCATCGTGTCCAATGTGTAGCGCGATTTTATGGTTTCGAATCACTATCGCTTTGGTACTACAGTTCGATTCATTTTTTATCCCGTTGAGCTGATTAAGGAAGGGAAATAGATGTCTCCAATTAACCCTGCTTGCAAACTGAGATTAAACTGTCAAAACAATTGGTTTACAGATGCTATCAAGAGGGGGTTCTTCTTTAGGGTTATTTGCTTAAAAATAATGTCTAGGTTATTGGTAAGATGTTAGGTCTGATGCTTTTCGATGGATGTCTGAAGGTACGGGATTTTGGGTTTTTGATTAGTATGCTCTCTAAGATTTTGCAATCTTATGCCAACGTATTCCCGAAACAGGGAAATCAGAGCGATTGTAGTTCCTCCTATTCTATGGGAGGAAAGAGGTGTTTTGGTGTCTTGTTCAAAGCCCAAGACGTGAAGCTAAAGGTGGTTTGTATCTTGTTCAAAGCCCAAGATGTGAAGCTAAAGGGTTTTGGCTGAGAGATAATTTGTCATCTCTAAAGAGGAGTTGTTGATGTTTGTATACTGTGAGCAAGGCACAACTTTGATGCTAAAAGGTTGATTGACTCAACCGGGGTTTTCTTTATACAAAGCCTAAGAGGAGGCGGGAAGTTTGATTTTTTTGGAGGAAAATGTTCTTTCTGTCTTGTACAAAGCCCAAGGTTGAGGCTAAAAGGGATTTTGACTCCGTTGAGGAGAATGTATCTTGTATAAAGCCCAAGATGGAGGCTGAAAAGGTTTGACTCAACAAGAGAGTACTTTTATCTATCCTGTATAAAGCCCAAGACGGAGGCTAAAAAAGGTTGACTCAATAAGAGAGTCTGAAGGTTGATTGACTCAACAAGAGAGTCTTTTATACTCAACAAGAGAGTGATTTGTTGTCTCGTACGAAGTCTGAGATTGAGGCTAAAAGGAGATTGACTCAACAAGAGAGTCTTTTAAACTCAACTAGAGAGTGTTTTATATGTCTTGTATAAAGCCCAAGATGGAGGCTAAAAGTGGTTGACTCAACAAGAGAGTCTTTTATACTCAACAAGAGAGTGTTTTTCTATCTCGTACAAAGCCCAAGATGGAGGCTAAAAGGATGTTGACTCAACAAGAGAGTCTTTTATACTCAACAAGAAAGTATTTTATATGTCTTATACAAAGCCCAAGACGGAGGCTAAAGGTAGATTGACTCAACAAGAGAGTCTTTTATACTCAACAAGAGAGTGGTTTTTTATATGTCTTGTACAAAGCCCAAGACGGAGGCTAAAAAGGATTGACTCAACAAAAGAGTCTGACAAGGTTAGCTCTGCTAGGGAGAATCGTTTGTACAAAGCCCAAGAGAAGACTACCTTACCGCTGTGGATTCTGGAGATCCTGAAGAGGGTCCAGGTGTGGGGAACTCTGATGGGAGGGACCGGGGTTTCTTCCTATGTTTGAAAGGAACTTGAGAATGTCTTTGAGACTCAAGGGTCTTAGACTGTCCAAGTCTAGAGTTTTATCTTTTGTACAATGCCCAAGAGGAGACGCGGGCATTAAGGGATGAGTATCAACCCTAAAATGGCTGGAGTTTTGACGCTGGAAAGACTGCTCTAGCAAAGGATGACTAAGTTCTGTCTTATACTTTTAAGAGGTCGCCAGGGTCCTTGTATTAAGCCCAGGAGAAGGCATGAGAACTTATAAGAAGTAGAAGTGTCCTTGTGCAACGCCCAAGAGGAGGCGGGGATGCTTTTAGGAAGCTTGTGGGTCCCCAAACCAAGAGAAGTTCAAGAAATGCAATTCACAGAGAAGAGATCATTCCAGGAAAGTTAGAGAATTTGGAAGAAACTCAAGAGATGCCATTCACGGAGAAAAGATCATCTCTGGGGAGTAAGAGTTTCTTTGACAATTTCTAAGGGTGACAGTCTGAGAAAAGGTTCACCTAGAATACTGCCTTTCTGTTTTTTCCATATTGTTTAACCCCAAGAGAAGGGAAGACTATATCTGGAAATCCTATGGGGATCTAATTTTGTTTGTATTTAAAGAGTGACCAACAGGCTTTACCTAGTTCTAGACGTAGTTGCCAGGGAAAACTCTAAATAACTATACTAGTATTACACAGTGGATATGTGACAAGTATATAAAAGGATATGAAAGAAGACTTACAGTGAAACAGCCCCACAATACAGTTATATACATATGAAAGCGGTAAATGAAAGCGGATAAACACTTACCCGTTGTAGAGCTTCCATGTTGTTTTGTTAGTTGTTCAACAAAGAAATTAAAGAAAGTTTTGATAACAACATATATTTGAATTCAAAATCAAAGGGGAAAGTGTTTTTAAAAGATTGTTGGGGCTTACAGCTCAAGGAGAGGCCCAAGTTTTAACGATGATCGCACCGCTGTTTTAAAGATCGTATCAGGACTTATACAATGACTGAGGCCCAAAAAGTTCTTATGTACAAGGGGATGGGTCTTACACTTTATTAGAGACCCAAAGATTTATTTTTGTACAAGAGATGGGACTTACAACTCAAGGAGAAGCCCAGGGTTATTTGTTAAAAAGGCGACGATCGCGCCGAACGTTTGAAAATATACAGAGGGACTTATACAATATGTGAGGCCAAAAAAAGGTATTATTTACAAAGGGGTTGGGTCTTAAACTCTATTAGAGGCCCAAAGAAATATAAAGAAAAGAAATGCGGCTTATAACACGAGGGTAGCCCCAGATGATTTGATTTTTAAACTGGCGATTGCGCCGAGATTTTTCTTTTAACGCAGAGGGACTTATACAATGTCTGAGGCCCAAAAAAGTTTTGGTTAAACGGGGATTGGGTCTTACACTCTATTAGAGGCCCAAATAGTTTTAAGAAAAAGAATTGGGACTTATAGCTCGAGGAGAGGCTCAGTTGATTTTGTTAAAAAGGCGGCGATCACACCATTGTTTTTGAAAATACAGTGGGACTTATACAATGACTGAGGCCCAGAAGGTGGTGTATTTACAAAGGGGTTGGGTCTTACACTCTATTAGAGGCCCAATAATTTATTTTTGTTCAAGTGGTGGGGCTTACAGCTCAAGGAGAGGCCCAAATGATTTTTGTTAAAAAGGCGACGATCGTGCCGAATTTTTGACGGTATCGGGACTTATACAATACACTGAGGCCCAAATTATTTTGGTTTTTTAAAAAAGGGTTGGGTATTACACTCTATTAGAGGTCCAAAGATTTATTTTCATACAAGTGATGGGGCTTACAGCTCAAGGAGAGGCCCAATGATTTTTGTAAAAAAGGCAAAGATCGTGTCAAACTTTTTGACGGGATCGGGACTTATACAATACACTGAGGCCCAAAGAGGTTTATGTATAACAAGGGTTGGGTCTTACAACTTAAGGAGAGGCCCAAGGATGTTTGAAAAGAAATGGGACTTACAACACGTGGGTAGGCCCAGATGATTCTCGTTTTGAAATGGCGATCGCGCCGAGATTTTTGAAATCGCAGTGGGTCTTATACAATAACTGAGACCCAAATTATTTTGGTTTCAAAAAGGATTGGGTCTTACACTCTATTAGAGGCCCAAAGAGTTTGAAAATGATTGATGAGGGTGGAATCGATCAAACCCCTAATTTCATCATTTTAAAAAGTGATTTCTTAAAGAAAATCAATAAAAAATGATAAAACATCAAATAAGCTTGAGTAAACAACTTGTGATTTTTGGTTAAGGCTTGAAAAATGAGGTTTTAATCACAAGATGAATTAAAACTCATTTGGTTTTGATTTTTCAAGATGAATATTCACTTTTAAAATGTTTAAAAACAATTAAAAATGAATTTATTCATAAAAATATCTACTATATTAAATAAATAATATAAATTTGATTTTTTATGGAATAAAATATTTCAACATTTTTGTGATTTTTTGCAAAAAGAATCAATCAAAAATAATTAAAATTGAGGGAGTTATTAATTTTTCAAATCATTAAAAATAATAAGAAAAATAATAGGAAATAAAAAAAAATTAAAAAGGGGTCTGGGCGAGGGGGATTCGAACCCCGGACCTCTTGTGTGCAGTGAACGCCTCCTACCACTGGGGTGGTGATACATCCGTGTATCAAAACCACCCCATGGATATATGAGGGTGACTTGGTTTTTTGGCCTGGCCAAGGCAAGGCAAGATTTTGGCCAAAAACGTGAAGCTTGTAACTTTCTCATTTCTCCATGGATTGGGACAAAATTAAGGTATATCCTGCCTAGAATTTCACAAGGAATCCAATGGTGGTGGTGGTTTTTTTAGATGAGGTCCCCATTTTAAAACCCGATAGTGGTTTTGAAATAGGCCTCCATTTGCATTTTCTATGCTACCTCATGGTACAGGCATCAATCACATGATGAATTGGTTCAAACACAACATATATAACATGTATGAGATGTGCATGATCAGTGGACTTCAAAGCAATGCATATTTTAAGGAGTTCAAGTTTAGATGCTTACCCTTGAGCTTTTTGGGCAATCTGTCAAGTGCTTTGTTCCAGAAATGATTTGATGCTTTGGACACCCTCAAATGATCCCTTGGAAGCTTTTAGGATGATTGAAAACAGCTGGAAACCTCAGAAATGGAAACTAGCCCTTTCTTGCAAAAGGGGCAAAAGTGCCCAAAATAGCAACTCTCCCAAATGGTGTTCCAGATGTGGGGAACCATTTGGGACAGTTCAAGGATGATATTTAGAGTGTGTTTGAGGCTTTATCTGGTTTTGAAAGTGACTGAATCAAGACATGGCTTGAAAATACAAAAAAGTCCTATTTTGAGGTTTTGAGAAGAGACTTTGTGATTTTGGTGTTACAGATCACTTGTGAGAGTTTGGATAGCTTAGATATGACATATTGGATGTGTTTGGATCATGAGCTGTGATGGAATTGCTCTCTAACTCAAAAACTCAGAGTTACCTTGCTAAAGAATGCATTTTTTCCTAGAGAAAGAGATTTTGAGTAAAGCAAGTGTTGTAGTGCCTTGGTGTACTCAAACTTAGCACAAATGAGCTCTATTTATAGTAGAGCAAGTTTGTTTTGGCTGCAATAGTGAATGGTAAATGCTGCAGAGGTTTGGTAAATGTTGATCAATAGGAATCCAAGTCTCCTCTAGCCATTGACTAGAGGTTAGGGCACAGACCTTTGGTCCCCTAGTTCAGAGATCATCCTTGACTCATTCAGTTGGAAATGGCTCAGTTCATGCCACCTTGGTGCATCCATTGAATGCTCCAAAACAAAATTTGAGTCTTGTCCCCTCTTTAGGGCTTTTTAGGTTTGGCATGCTATTTTTAGTTCCAAAGACTTGGGAGGCTTATGGATCGGGGTTTGTCCCTCCTTTGTCTCCCCCTGAGGTGTTCAAGTTAATAAACTTGTTTGTCATTTGCACAAATTGCTCAAATCGAGCAAAATGCACAAATCTGCCTAGTTATGACTGTTGCAGCAAGGCATATTGCCACTGTCATAACTCTTAGCTCAAAAGGAATTTCATGGGGTTCTTGGCCATTTTGGAAAGCTCTCATATGATACAA
The DNA here is from genome assembly GCA_022829125.1 of Lathyrus tuberosus. Classification (NCBI taxonomy): domain Eukaryota; kingdom Viridiplantae; phylum Streptophyta; class Magnoliopsida; order Fabales; family Fabaceae; genus Lathyrus; species Lathyrus tuberosus. Next base: position 11,979,780 of record JALAZF010000024.1, on the reverse strand, counting down.
CATATGCGTGATCATATTTTCTCTTGACACTTTTTGGATCCAAGTGAAAAATGCCCCTACATTTTGGAAAAAGTGAAACAGATTCTGACTTAGTGAAAATTTCACTAAGTGTTGAAAAAAGTGACATTTCATGTTTTCAGCCATTTTGATCCAACCATAACTCAAAATCCATGATAAATTGGAATGAGGTGTAGTTGACACTTTTAAAGTATGCCATGAGAGCTACAAATCCCTCTTTGGATCAGCCCAAATGGTTGCTTGGATCTCAATTTATGGTTACCCACCCCTTTTACAAGTTATCCCACTTTTCTTGATTTTTCTCGATGAATGATGATCCCAATCACATATTAACATCAATTTAGGGTCAAAGAATCATAATTGTAAAAAATCTCAAAAAGTCAAAGTTGACTTTTATGCACAGTTGACTTTTTGTCAGATGAACTCCAAACTATGCGATCCTCTATGATATCAAGTCCTTGACCTAAATCAAACTTGATGGATTGATTTCATAGGTGTTATAGGGTGTATTGAATCATGTCCCAAGGTTTGGGAGCATGCCTGGGTCAAAAGTCAAAGGCACAGTTGACTTTTCCCGCGAAACCCTAATTGTGGTTCTGATGAATTTGAAACTTATTGATCAAGCTTCTTGGATCAATCCATTGTTACAAATGGATCAATGTAGTGTGTTAGAGACCCTCAAATCCTATCTTGAGGTCTTGGCTCATGTTTTGTCCCAAAAGTCAACTTAGGGGTGAATTAGGTCAAGAAACCCTAATTCTTGATTTTTGATAAATGCATCCCCTGAGGAAAAATTGACTTGATGATTGGGTTCATGATGTCCCTTGGAGCATCTTAGGTTGTGCTTTGAAGCCTTTGGCTCATGCCCAAAAGAAAATTTCCATCTGGAGGCCCCAGTCGACCAAAACCCTAATTTGGTGACACTGGCGATCTTGGGGCTTAATCCACTTGGAATGTTGCAACTTTGTGCTTGATCCTTGATGTGGGAGTCGTCTTGATCCATTGTGGATGTTTGATAGGCTAGACAAGTTGAAGATCATGTCATTCCTTGATTGATCCTTTGTCTAAGAGCTCTGAGAGGGATTGAAACCCTAAATTTGATTGTAGTGGATGCTCACCCATCTTTCGGGAGGCAAATGAGGTATAATGGTCCATCCATATTATGATGATGATTTGCATAATGATGGGGAATCTTAGTGGTCAAAATTTGGGGTATGAGAGATGCCCCTATTTAATCTTCTTGGACCCGAAGGTGTGAATGGCGAAGGTATTCGGGCATTCGGGGTGCAAGAGGATTAAATATCAGAATACCCGAAATTTTGATGGTGGTTATGAAAGGCAGCTTGCCCCTCCATCTTCTTTTGCTAAGAAATGATGATTAGAAAAGGTAAAACTTCCCCTCGATCCTGGTTTCCTACCAGGGAACTGGTCTCAGTTTCTGAAATAAACTTCCCCTCGATCCTGGTTTCCTACCAAGGAACTGGTCTCAGTTTCTAATGTAAACTTCCTCTCGATCCTGGTTTCCTACCAAGGAACTGGTCTCAGTTTCTGAAATAAACCTCCCCTCGATCCTGGTTTCCTACAAAGGAACTGGTCTCAATTTCAGAAATGAACTTCCCCTCGATCCTGGTTTCCTACCAAGGAACTGGTCTTAGTTTCTGAAATAAATTTCCCCTCGATCTTGGTTTCCTACCAAGGAACTGGTCTCAGTTTCTGAAATAAACCTCCCCTCGATCCTGGTTTCCTATCAAGGAACTGGTCTCAGTTTCTGAAATAAACCTCCCCTCGATCTAGGTTTCCTACCAAGGAACTGGTCTCAGTTTCTTTTGTCAATAAACTTCTTGACAAGGAACGTTGTTCATAGCGGTTTCCTCAAACTTCTCGCCGAATTTTCCTGGGGAGATGCCATTTGATGGAAAAAGATCTGAAGTCAGAGTTGTTGGGGAACCCAGTTGTCTAAGTTGTAGAGGTGTACAAACTTCTCTATTGGAGATGTCATTCGTTGACTCTACTGGGGGAGAACGAGTCTCTTGAGAGACTGCTTTCTGCTTGGGGATATTACATCATACTTTTCTCGGGATCTTCTCGGAGAAATGCCATATGTTTTGATCTAATTTTGAGGTACTGACGACCTTTTCGTCAGCAGAATTTTTTGGAGAAAAATGGTTGCATTGCCGAATCTCTGATTAAGAGGCTTTCTCTAGGGATTTTCCTTAATCCGGGAAAGCGAAGACATCATATTAAATGGCGAAGAGTGACATTGACTGAAGGTTCTTTGGCCTTTCAGAGGTTCAAGTTATCAAAGTGGTCAAGGGACCCACTTCAATTCAGCGGCAAAGTGGAGGAGCGGTTGGTCAGACGCCTCCTTTACCGACGAGGAAAGAACTGACAACTCGGTTGAAAAGACGTTTATCACTAGGGAGCAAGACCGACTAGAGTGATAGTGATGCAATATGAATATAAATGTTAATCAATAATGCATGATGTATGTATGTATATGCTGACAAAACTGACGCGACATACAGACTAGTGGATGAACACGACTGGATACTCGGCCACAGCGGGAGATGAAAAGTATCGCTGGTTCAGAAAATAGCAATTCTTCCTTGCTTAGGAGGGATAGTCCCTGTTGGGAGCTACGTTGGTCGGGCTTAGGAGATGAGAACTTTGCCGAGGGTGTCAGACGAAACTTGGTCTCTGACACATTTGATCCTTCGTTCAGGTGTACTGGCTAAGAAGGAGTACTTTGATTCTGCACTTTGAAGCTCAGTTGCTTTTGGAGAAATGATCGATGTTTTTTCGATGTTCAACAGTCAAAAGAAATTGCCATCTTTATTTTAAAAGCAGAAAAAGTTTGACAAGTAAATTCATTTTTGTTTCATTTCAAGAATCGTTGGTCATGTTAAAATGTCGTTCTATAAAGCTAAAACAAATGAGAATTATAAACAAAATTACAAGGGCTCAAATTTTATTGATAGGATGGAAATCAGCCAAGCGCGTGATTCCATAGAGTATTTACAAAGTTTAGAAAATGGTAATTTAAGGGAAAAAGGGCTACATTGAAACATGACGACCGCTATCCTTCTACCAACTTTGAATACTAGACATCCTGAGCTTCTGTCGAAGAATACCTTGACTGGAGTTTTTCTTCTGATGGATGGCATTACTGCTGAGGAGTTGAACTGATCAGACGTAGTTACTTTCTATTAATCCCTAAATTTTTCTTGGATTGTACTTTGAGATTTCCAACCCACCGGGATGATTTTTTCTTGTGTCTCTAATTTTTGCCTGGACCGCCCTTTCGGGTTTTCAATCCACCGAGACATTTTTTTTTAATTTAGGCAAGGTATTTCTTGACTACATCAACATTCGTGGGGTAGACAAACTCTTCTCCATCCATGGTTGTGAGTCTCAAGGCGCCGCCTGAGAAAGCTTTCTTGACCACATAGGGGCCGTCATAATTCGGAGTCCATTTGCCCCGCGAATCAGTGAGGAATAATTGTATCTTTTTGAGCACGAGGTCTCATTTCCTGAAGACGCGAGGTCGGACCTTTTTGTCAAATGCCTTTTTCATTCTCTGTTGATACAACTGACCATGGCATAGTGTCGTTATTCATTTTTCTTCGATCAGATTTAGTTCATTGTGTCGACTTTGACACCATTCAGGTTCTGTTAGCTTAGCTTCCATCAATACCCGGATTGATAGGATCTCTACTTCTATGGGGAGCACTGCCTCCATGCCATATACTAGAGAGAAAGGGGTTGCCCCTGTTGAAGTGTGGACAGATGTACGATAACCTTGAAGAGCAAAGGGTAGTTTCTCGTGCCAATCTTTATAGGTTACAACCATCTTTTGAATGATCTTCTTGATGTTCTTGCTAGCCGCTTCTACCGCTCCGTTCATCTTGGGTCGGTAGGGAGATGAGTTATGGTGTTCGATCTTGAACTCAGCACACAACTCTTTCATCATCTTATTGTTCAAGTTGGATCCATTATCAGTAATGATCTGGCTCAGAACACCATAACGGCAGATGATATTTTTTTTGACGAATCGGACCACCACTTGTCGGGTTACATTGGCGTATGATACTGCTTCGACCCACTTGGTCAAGTAGTCAATGGCTACCAGGATGAACCGATGTCCGTTCGAAGCCTTGGGTTCGATCATGCCAATCATGTCGATTCCCCATAAATGAAAAGGAATGGGGAAGAGAGAACTTTGAGATGCGTCGGAGGTACATGGATTTTGTCTAAGTATATCTGACACTTGTGATACTTCCTCATATACTTGTAGCAGTCGGATTCAATGGTTAACCAGTAGTAGCCTGCTCTTAGAATTTTTCTCGCCATTGTGTGTCCGTTGGCATGAGTACCAAAGGCTCCTTCATGAATTTATTTTATCAGCATGTTTGCTTCTGGTCTTTCTACGCATCAGAACAAGACCATGTCAAAGTTTCTCTTATAGAGTGTATCACCACTCAGAAGAAGTTGTCTGCAAGTCTTCTGAGGGTCTTTCAGTCTTTTCTGGATGCCCTAGGTGGATACTCTTATATCTGAAGGAAGCATTTGATATCGTGATACCAAGGTTTGTCGTCTATGACTGCTTCAATCGTGAAGATGTAAGCGGGCCGTTCAAGGCGCATTATGTCAATCTTAGGTAAGTCGTTCCATTGACCTATACTAATCATGAAAGAGAGGGTGGCTAATGCATCAGCCATGTGATTCTCTTCACGAGGGATATGATGAAACTCGATTCTGTTGACGAAAGGTAACAACCTTCTTGCGTAGTCTTTGTAAGGAATCAGTCCTGATTGGATGTGTTCCAATCTCCTTTGATTTGATTGATAACCAGGGTTGAATCGCCATATACATCCAAGTTCTTGATCTTTAACTCGATCGCTTCTTCGAGACCCACGATACAAGCTTCGTATTCGGCCTCGTTGTTTGTACACTTGAATGTCAGTCTGGCGGTGAAAGGAATGTGGGTACCCTGAGGGGTAACAATGATTGCCCCAATTTCGAGCATGGTACTCGATGATCGTCTAAAATACTTCCTTTGGTGGCTTTCTGAGCATGGTACTGACGTCGTATTCGGATAACAACATCTGCCAACAGACAATCCTTCTCGTGAGAGCAGGATTTTCAAAGACGTACTTGATTGGATCCATTTCGGAGATTAACCAAGTAGTGTGACGAATCATATACTGGCAAAGACGTTTGGCTACCCAAGCCAGCGCACAGCAAGTTTTCTCAAGCATAGTGTACCGAGTCTCACAGTCGGTGAATTTCTTGCTCAAATAGTAAATGACAGACTCTTTCCTTTTTGTTTCGTCTTGTTGGCCAAGTACACAACCCATTGAGTCTTCCAAGACTGTTAAGTAAATGATCAGTGGTCTTCCTTCCACTGGAAGTGATAGAATCAGTGGGTTCAACAGATATTCCTTGATACTGTCGAAGGCGGTTTGGCAGTCATCTGTCCAAACGCAGTCCTGATTCTTTTTTAGTAATTTAAAGATTGGCGCGCATGTCGCGGTCATGAGGAACATAAATTGGGAGATGTAATTTAGACGTCCCAAGAATCCTCTGACTTGTTTTTCAGTCTTTGGAGAAGGCATTTCTTGAATGGCCTTGACCTTGTCAGGACCGACCTCAATTCCTTTCTGGCTGACGATGAACCCTAAAAGTTTCCCTGAATGGACACCGAATGCGCATTTGTTAGGATTCAAGCAGAGTTTATACTTTCTCAACCGCTCAAATAGTTTTGACAGGTGGGTCACATGCTCCTCCTCTATTCTAGATTTGGCAATCATGTCATCGACATATACCTCAATTTCTTTATGTATCATGTCATTAAACAGAGTAGTCATGGCACTTTGATAGGTTGCCCCGGCGTTCTTCAAACCGAATGGCATTACCTTGTAACAAAAAGTACCCCATGGGGTGATGAAGGAAGTTTTCTCCATGTCTTTCAGCGCCATTTTTATCTGATTATAGCCTGAGAATCCATCCATGTAGGAGAAGACTTTGAACTTTGCTGTACTGTCAACCAGCATGTCAATGTGTGGTAAAGGAAAGTCGTCCTTCGGACTTGCTTTGTTCAGATCCTTGTAGTCTACACACATTCTGACTTTTTTGTCCTTTTTCGGAACTGGTATTATGTTGGCTAACCATTGAGGATATTCTGATGTAGCGAGGAAACCCGCGTCAATCTATTTCTATACTTCCTCTTTGATTTTGATGGCCATGTTTGGATGAGTTCGTCTCAACCTCTATTTTACTGGTGGACATTCAGATCTCAACGGTAGATGATGTTCCATGATGATGGTATCCAACCCTGGAATATCCTGGTAGGACCAAGAGAATACATCGGGAAACTCTTTGAGAAGCTTTATCAAACTTTCTTTGACAACTGGACTGAGTAGGGCCCCAATCTTGACCTCTTTTCTCTCTTCCTCTGAGCCCAAGTTGACCGTTTCCAACGACTCTTTGTGAGGTTTAATGGACCTTTCCTCTTGCCCGAGGAGTCGGGAGATCTCTTCTGGAATTTCTTCGTCATCTTCTTCTTCAGCCTCAAATACCGGGAATTCAAAGTTGGGAGAAGGCATCAGATCGTACGTTTCAATGGGGTTTAAAACAAGCAATCTGCATGACGTTATGATTGTTTTTTAGAAGAGATAGAGAAAATGCAAGAGTGCGTGCAGTGTATTTTCTAAAAACTACTTGTTTTTATTATTTGAATTGTTTTTAAGGATTACCATTTTCTGAAAAATCAAAAAGAGAAAAACGAAAATTAATGCGGAAATTACAGAACGATGTTATTTAATTTATGAACTGGTTGATTCTTAAAACTACAGCTCTATAAAACAAAACTCTGTCGCTTTGGGCGAAGCGAAGAGGGACATTTACAGAAAGTGAGCCCTATCAAAACATCTGTTTCACCTGGGTAGGGTGAAAGGTTAAAACAAAGATGGCCATTACTTTGACTTATGAACGATCTTCGGAACATCGATTACAACCCATTGGCGGCGAACTCCTCGGTGAATCACAAAGTCTGGTACCTTCCCTAATTTATCTTCAGAAATAACGCTGATTTCTGGCAGAGCAAGATCGTTGGAATCTGTCACCCAGGCAGAGTTGTCGTAGGATGATTCCTCAGTTGTATTTTGTATAGTGTTTGTGCTCTCAGGTAGATCTCCCCATCCAGCTGGCTGAATGTCTTCGAGCCTGATACGAGAGCTTTCAGGAGCGGTGTATTTGACTATGAAGTTGTATTTGCCACTCGGTTATCCCAAGGTGTCCCACACTTCTTTGGAACTGGAGGAGTTATCCCTTTCGATGACGTTGACCTCGGGAAAAGCATAGTTAATGAATTCTAGTCCTGCAAACTTTGCAAATTCATCGTCGCGCTGGACGTTTTCTTAATGACCTGAGTGTTGATCCAATGACATGGTGGGGACGCAGGTATTTTTTCCAATGACGCTCAGCTGATTTTCATTGTTCGGCTTATTTTCTTGCCCCAAGTCTCCTGGGTATGGCTGCCAGATAGGCAGGCCATCCATTGGGCCATAATAGTCGTGGTCAAAGTTGTATTTCATTGGAGTGTCTTCCTCTAATGAGTTGGGTGGAGCACGGCATCCTTCAGGATCACAATCTCCATATATCATTTCGACGTCTAACCTTGGTATAAATCTCAGACTCTGTGCGGGATAACAAAATGGCGTAGGCACCTCTTCCTGAGACATATAACTGTCCTTGTTAAGATAGGACTTCCACTCCTCATCTGTGTCGGAGGAATCTCCCTCGTTGATGGTATGTACTTCTTGAGACACTGGGTGAAGGAAACCTCCACTATGGAAGAAGTTCTGAATGGGATGAAGACTTTCACCGTTAGCGGCAGTCTAGGTACAAGTTGCAGAAAAACCAAGACCCTTCTTTATTTTATTATCAGTAGGAATGATAAGTTGTCCCCATCCTTTTGCGTTGTTACTCTCGATTACTTTGAGAGCATATTTGTATGAGGAAATCGACGTTCCTTTTTCTGACTGATTTTCATTGGTCAACGAAAGTGCCTGGAACTGCGTTCCAACAACCTCCTCGGGTTCTACACAAGTGGATAATGAAAGGTTACTCACGATCAAGGCTTGTTCTCCACAGACTGTGACGAGTTGATCATTCTTGATGAACATCAGTTTTTGGCGCAGTGTCGAAGTGACTGCCCCAGCCTGGTGTATCCAAGGTCTTCCTAATAAGCAACTGTATGTTGCCCGGATTTCCATGACCTGGAAAGTGACTAGGAAAGTGTGAGGACCGATAGTTATGGGAAGGTCGACTTCACCGATAACTATTTTTTTAGACCCATCAAACGCTTTGACGACGACCTCACTGCCTCTCATCGGAGATCCTTTGACTGATAGTCGCATTAGAGTGGACTTTGGCATGACGTTGAGAGCCGATCCGGTGTCTACCAGTACGCTAGCTAAAGCATCATCCTGACAGTTGACTGTAATATTGAGCGCCATGTTATGACTTTTTCCTTCTTCCTCCAGTTCCTCATCACTAAACCCCAAGTTGTTGCAGGAAGTGATGTTAGAGAAGATACTGTCAAATTGTCGTATTGACACATCCTGTTCCACAAAGGCCTGTTCTAAGACTTTCTGTAGAGCCTCTCTGTGGGCTTCGGAACTGAGTAAAAGAGATAACACAGAGATCTTTGAAGGAGTTTGTAACAGTTGATCAACAATGTTGTATTCACTCCTTTGGATGAGCTTCAACATCTCATCATCGTTCTTTGAAAGGTCGGGATCACTGGATTGACCGACTGGTGGATTAGGAACTTCAGTTTGAAGTTCCTTTTCTCTGTTAGGTTCTCCAACTCCTTTACTGAAAATTCGACCGCTCCGTGTTACTCGACTGATGTCTACAATATTCACGACGGAGGGTAATGGAATTTCCTTTCCATTCTCAGTTGTTGATCCACCGTATTTGTAAGGGATCGCCTTATCAGATTTGTACGGTAGCGGTCCCGGCAGATAAATAACTATAGGAGCCTTCTGATTTTTCTGACCATCGTAAGTAACTTCAATCAATTCCTGGTTAAGAACCTTCGATTCGTCAAGTAGAGGGATGATGGTACAAACATCTTTGGTCCTTTCATGATTAGAGATTATGACGACATCCTTAATCTGATCAGCAAAATAGTCTGGTGTCCAGTTGATAGACCCCGAAATTGAATATTGTTGAATCTCCTTGCGGTCCAACTGACTCTGAAGGGCTGCTCGCACGAGGTAACATCCTTGATTATTTTCCGAGCAGACTCTACAGCGCTCGTAGTTATGTGGTGGCACCTGGCCACGTCCGCTTTGAACGCCATGTAACCTCACTAGGTCTATTTCCATAGATCGGACATCCTGACTTTGATGCCTAGTAGGGTTCCCGTTTGTCACACTGCTTTGTTGTGTGTCTTCATCCATATAGATCAGAAGCCACCAGTGGTTTAACAAGTGTTGTAAAGTTCTTTGAATGAGAGCGCACCCTTGGTTACTCTCACAACATACTTTACAGCTCAGATAATCATGTGAAGTGAGAAAACCGAGTTGGACCTATCTGTCGTGTAACTCCACCAAGCTGGTATTCATCAAACGAATATTGAAGATTTGAATCATGTTGATTTGATATGGATTTCTATCACGGTAGTCCTGGATCCATCCAAGATCCATTTGACGTTGGAGGGCCTCTTGTACGAAAGAGCATCCCTATTTGTTTACCGAGCAAGTCAGACAGGAATTGTAATCATGTCGTGGCAGATTATGATACTGGCTTTGCCTTGAGTGCATTACCACCAAGTTGCAAGGATGTTGTGGTTCTGAATGATGTTGGAACTTGTATAAGTCATGTTAACTCCACGAACTCGATGCTCTTGGATCCATCAGAGATCCAATAGTTCCTGTAGAGCTTATTGCACCACAGAACATCCCTGGTTGTTTTTAGAGCTGATATCACACTGGATATCCACTCTGTCTAAAATCCATATTGACTAAGTTGGCTCTTAATAAGAGTACATCATGAATTTGATAGTTGTTGTTAGACTCTCTTTCTATCAAATTTACTGCGGCTTTCTCGTGTTGAGGCAGCGGATTTGTAAGAACATTCGAATTTGTATCTTTGAAAGATAAGATCCCGCTCCTAACAAGCTTTTGCACATCGGATTTGAAACTGAGACAGTTTTCTATGTTATGCCCTGGTCCTCCTTGGTGGTAAGCGCAAGTCTGGTCCGCTTTAAACCAAAAAGGCAGATTCTCTGGTACTGTAAGAGGAAACCTGGTTTGGACGTATCCCTTGACCAGTAAGAGTGGAAACAATTTTGCGTATAACATCGGTATAGGGTCGAACCCTGGTGGTCGCGTTGTACAGTTGTTGTACGGAGGGCGAGCCTGCTGAAGAGGCTGTTGTGTCCTTTGCTGATATTGTTGTTGATTCGGTGGGCTCTGAGCAACCTGGGGTTGATACGTAGGAATAGGTGCGGGGTTGATAGCAGGAGTTACGACTGCTACTAGTTGGTATCATCGCCTTTTCTTTCCGAGAGAGATATTCCCAATATCTTGCTCTTTTTTCTTAGGAAGAGCACTACCGTATCGTTTTGTATTACTTGATGATCCAGTGTCTTTAACTAACTGTCCTTCTTGGACTGCTTCCTCAAGGCAAACTCCCATGCCCATTATCTCGGTGAAGTCATTGGGCGCACTGGCAACCATTCTGTTGTAGTAAAATGAGCTCAAGGTTTTCAAGAAGATCTTTGTCATCTCTTTTTCCTCAAGAGGTGGAAAAATCTAAGCGGCAATTTTAGGCCATCTCTGAGCGTACACCTTAAAGGTTTCCTTGTCCTTCTCTGACATTGATCCGATTTGATCTCTGTCTGGTGCCATGTCTAGGTTATACTTATATTATTGAACAAAGGCAGCGCCAAGATCTCTGAAAGTGTCGATCTTAGTGCGATTTAAACCCATGTACCATTTGAGTGCGGCACCTGTTAAACTATCCTAAAAGTAGTGAATTAGTAGCTCCTGGTTCTTTGTTTGAGCTGACATTCGACGAGCGTACATCACCAAGTGGCTTTAAGGGCAAGATTTACCCTTGTACTTTTCAAAATTGGGTACCTGTAACTTGTGCGGAACTTTCACATTGGGGACCAAACAAAGGTCTGCGGCGTCCTTTCCAAATAAATCTTGACCGCGATGGGCTTGCAGTTCTTTTTGCATCTCCAGGAATTGTTCCTGGAACTCATTCATTTTGTCGAACATACTTTCATTTCCACCAGACGGTATATGTGGAATCTGTTCTTCTGGGACAGTGTGTACCACGGGTGGTGGTATAGTCATTATGGTCGAGACTCTCGGTGCCTCCCAAAGTTTGTAACCTTCAGGAGTTACTGTCATGCCCCTGGCATCTTCGCTTTCCCGAAGTTTGTAACCTTCAGGCCCAACGGCTCCTGCTGAAGTTTCTGGATCTTCACTGATCGGCAGAATATATCCCTCCGAGATATAGTTAATAGGCATGCCCTAGGGACGATCTTTCAGCATTTTGTACCTAGGATCATACTTTTCCACTATGGGCGTTGATGTGATCTCTAAGATCACAGTCCTTTGTTGTTACATTTGAGCTTCTGCTAGAGCTTGCATGTCGTTATGAAGCTTTCTCAGATCCTCTTTCAAAGTGTCGATCTCTTCTCTCAACTCTCTCTTCTCTTCCTCGAGATCATCCATCTTTTTCTGATGATTGGCCCGAGTAATGTACGAATGAGACAGTTTGACTCTAGAATCGAGACGCAAACGTGAGATTCGTAGGTAAGAAGAATGCGTTACGTGAGAATGATGAATGATATGTAATGATTATATTAATTGTATATATTTTTCGTTTATTCAAAGCAAACTTCGACATATAGATTGCAAATATCAAACAGTGGGGAAACCCTGTTTTATTGAATTCAAAGATTACAGAAAGGGAAATACAGTAATTTACAAAGTGTTGTAAAAGGAAATCTAAACTTATGGGTCTTGAGTCCTCTCTGAAGCGAGCTCAGGTGCGGGTTCTGATACTTTCCTTTTCTTTGACCGGGGCTCTTGGGCCGTTGTCGGGTTGTCATTCCTTTGCCAAGTGAAAGGAGTAAGCAAATTCCTTTGGTCATCCTGATTTTCTACAGCATGTTGCTCTAAAATCTCAATCAGAGCATCTTTATCTTTCAATAGTTGTTGTATTTTCTTACATTCCACATTGAGAATACGGTACTTTTTCCTCCAAGACCTCTTCTCCTGCTGAACTTTGTTGAGAGTAACCTGAAGTTTTTCCGTCTCAGACATAAAATAAAGGACAGAGTCCCTTAATGGAAGAACTTCTTGATGAGGGCAAGGCATCCTCAGCTTGAGAGCTCTAGTTTGTACCCAGTGGAGATAAGGCTCCACCGAGACACAGTCTGGTTTTCCTAAGGACTCTCTTCCTTTCCTATGAATGTGTTTCCAGACATGCACTATCTCCGTCTTTAGTGCCCTGTCGTTTTCTCCTTCCTTGAAGAAAAGACCTTCCAGATGAGCATTACGCGGGACATGCCTCATCGGGTATCCGAATTGACGACGAATTAAAATTGGGTGATAGTTGATTCCTCCCTTAGTTCCAATAAGGGGTACATTTGGGAAATTTCCACAACGGTCAATGATTCTGATCCCGTCATAGATTCGATTGTACCAATCGATGTCAGAGTTGGTAAGAGACGTGATTCTCTGCGACCAACGTAAAGTATTCTTTTAATCCCAAAATGCAGCAGACTTGGGTAAGTGGGAAGTGAACCATTTGTATAGCAGGGGTACACAACATGTGATCATTCCCCTGCTGTACAAATTCCTTAAGTGTACCGAATGATAAGCATCTGCGAGCAAGGTCGATACAGGGTTTCCAATCAGGAAAACCTTAATGGCATTGATATCTACAAAGTTATCGATGTTGGAAAACAAAAATAACCCGTAGGTAAGCAAAACAAAGATGCTCTCGAAAGTGGCCATGTTCCCTATACTAGAAAAGTATAGAGTTTTCTTTGTCAAGAACTGGGCTGGCAAACCCTGGATTCCCCCCTTAGTGGTCATGTGAGTGCTGACTTCTGACTCGTCCAAATAGATTTCTCTCGCAATGGTTTGATCCTTTGGAATTTCTTCCAGTCCAGAAAAGGGAGCTTGGTCATTAATATGCAAATCAGTCAGGTGAGAGTACTCCTCCAGTGTTGGTGCTAGTTGATAATCCGGGAATGTGAAACAGTGATGGACCGGATCGTAGAATTGGATTAGTGTGGACAGGATTCCTTCGATTACATGAACTCTTAACAGAGATAGTAGTCCTCCATACTTGGCTCTGAAAGCCTCGGGGTTGGTGATCATTCTCGCCAGACCTCTTAAATCCTCTAGTTTTGGAACCTTGAAGGTGTACTTGGGATTTTTTCTTCTACTGAAATCCATTAGCGCAATCTCTTCATCTGACATTTGCAATCATTGTCTTAGTTTAATTTGAAAAAGAGAGACTAGAAGAGAAGATTTTTCTTTGTTTTAATGTTTTTTAGATGAATGCATGAATGTAGCATACAAAAACATAGAAAAACATGGGGTCAAAGGATCGGTGTCATGAAGTCAAGGCTCTACCCATCCCCAAAGGTTTATACTGGTGATTTTTTGAACCTGTCTGCAAAATCATTGACCCCTCTTGGGATAACAACAGCAAGCGGATCGCCAGCGAGCTGATGTATCTTAGAGTGATCTCAAATTAGGGTAGTATCGCGTGACAACTATTCCCGATAGCTTCCGCACTACAAAATGGTCTCAGTCTACTAAAAACCTCAGCTTCTCAGATAACCCAATCTACCACACTACTTTCAACAACCGAAGGCGTATAGGCAATGTATCTGCAAAGGGAGTCTCCACTGAGTCTGATGGTCGACTGGGGACTCTTAACTGGGATTCACTCCCCGTAAGATTACCCGTATAATGCCATCCCCTATCTTAGGTGTATACTCAATCTTTCCACATGCGGCATCACACGCATTCCCATTAGCAGAAAAATAAACATAGACATCAATTAGGAAAAGCAGTATATATATTTGTCTTAATCATCCTAGACCTCTAGTCTTATGATCCTATACAGATAATGACTCCCCAGGAGAGTTGCCATTTCTGTGACATTTTGTTGAATTTAAATCTCTCACCCTAAAAGAGGCTAGAAAGAATGCCTCCCACTGTGGTCTCCACTTTTCTGTAGCGCGATTTTTGTGGTTTCGAATCACTATCACTTTGGTACTACAGTTTGATTCATTTTTTATCCTATTGAGCTGATTAAGGAAGGGAAATAGATGTCTCCAATTAACCCTGCTTGCAAACTGAGATTAAACAATCAAAACTGTTGGTTTACAGATGCTATCAAGAGGGGGTTCTTCTTTAGGGTTATTCGCTTAAAAATAGTGTCTAGGCTATTGGTAAGATGTTAGGTCTGATGCTTTTCGATGGATGTCTGAAGGTACGGGATTTTGGTTTTTTTATTAGTATGCTCGCTAAGATTTTGCAATCTTATGCCTACGTATTCCCGAAACAGCGAAATCAGAGCGATCGTAGTTCCTCCTATTCTATGGGAGGAAAGAGGTGTTTTGGTGTCTTGTTTAAAGCCTAAGGCGTGAAGCTAAAAGTGGTTTGTATCTTGTTCAAAGCCTAAGATGTGAAGCTAAAGGGTTTTGGCTGAGAGAGAATTTGTCATCTCTAAAGAGGAGTTGTTGATGTTTGTATGTTGTGAGCACGACATAACTTTGATGCTAAAAGGTTGATTGACTCAACCGGGGTTTTCTTTATACAAAGCCTAAGAGGAGGCGGGAAGTTTGAATTTTTCGGAGGAAAATGTTCTTTCTGTCTTGTACAAAGCACAAGGTTGAGGCTAAAAGGGATTTTGACTCCGTTGAGGAGAATGTATCTTGTATAAAGCCCAAGATGGAGGCTGAAAGGGTTTGACTCAACAAGAGAGTACTTTTATCTGTCCTGTATAAAGCCCAAGACGGAGGCTAAAAAAGGTTGACTCAACAAGAGTGTCTGAAGGTTGATTGACTCAACAAGAGAGTTTTTTATACTCAACAAGAGAGTGATTTGTTGTCTCGTACGAAGCCCGAGATTAAGGCTAAAAGGAGATTGACTCAACAAGAGAGTCTTTTGTACTCAACAAGAGAGTGTTTTATATGTCTTGTACAAAGCCCAAGACGGAGGCTAAAAGTGGTTGACTCAACAAGAGAGTCTTTTATACTCAACAAAAGAGTATTTTTATATCTCGTACGAAGCCCGAGATGGAGGCTAAAAAGAGGTTGACTCAATAAGAGAGTATTTTATACTCAACAAGAGAGTATTTTATATGTCTTGTACAAAGCCCAAGACGGAGGCTAAAGGTGGATTAACTCAACAAGAGAGTCTTTTATACTCAACAAGAGAGTAGTTTTTTTATATGTCTTGTACAAAGCCCAAGACGGAGGCTAAAACGTGATTGACTCAATAAGAGAGTCTAAAAAGGTTAGCACTGCTAGGGAGAATCATTTGTACAAAGCCCAAGAGGAGGCTGCCTTACCGCTATGGATTCTGTAGATCCTGAAGCGGGTCCAAGTGTGGGGAACTCTCATGGGAGAGACCGGGGTTCTTCCTTTGTTTGAAAGGAACTTGAGAATTTCTTTAAGACTCAAGGGTCTTAGGCTACCCAAGTCTAGAGTTTTATCTTTTGTACAATGCCCAAGAGGAAGCGCGGGCATTAAGGGATGAGTATCAACCCTAAAATGGCTGGAGTTTTGACGCTGGAAAGACTGCTCTAGAAAAGGATGACTAAGTTTTGTCTTATACCTTTAAGAGGTCTTCAGGGTCCTTGTATTAAGCCCAAGAGAAGGCATGAGAACTTCTAAGAAGACGAAGGGTCCTTGTAAAACGCCCAAGAGGAGGCGGGGATGCTTTTAGGAAGCCTGTGGGTCCCCAAACCAAGAGAAGTTCAAGAAATGCAATTCACAGAGAAGAGATCATTCCAGGAAAGTTCGAGAATTTGGAAGAAACTCAAGAGATGCCATTCATGGAGAAAAGATCATCTCTGGGGAGTTAGAGTTTCTTTGACAATTTCTAAGGGTGGCTGTAACACCCCCAATCTATACCCCCAAATAATCAAAGTGATAAAGAAAATTCAAAATTTCATCAGAGTATATTTAAATTATCATGGCATAGATGGGGAGAGTCACATTATATTGAAACAAATCATACAACACCTGCTCATAAAGATATGCAACAGTGGGGTAGCAATCCACAGAGGAACTCAGTTCCTTACACCCACATTTCAGATTTTAGAATAAAAGCGGAAAATCTAAAACTGAATATCATACATATATATATATATATCACATGAAAAGCTTGTAATACATCAAGTTATACATGAACAAGCCAAAAGATATATATACATAATACATAATAATCACAAACGGCCTCCCTAACTACCCGGTGTCACATATCAGAGCCGACCGAAAAAAGAATGAAGTCCTAAGCTTCACAAAAAGATCTCCCACAACTCTAATCTGCAATGCCTCATAGAGCATTATAAAACAGTAGAAGGGTGAGAAACACAATCATAATATAATTGCATATAATTATATATATATCGACATAAAAATACACATATCAAGTATTCTCACCACAATTATCCTATGCCAACACATAAAGCATATATAGATTATATTCACATAATCACATATTCACACATAATGCATATGTTTATACACAAAACATATCATTCATAATTCAATGCATTTAACACGAATGCACATCAATTCACAAATGCTATCACAAGCTCAATCACAGAATTACTCCATTCCCAATTGCATATTAATCATGCACTATACATTTATCACAAATGCATATCACAATGTCTCACACATAATCAATTAAATCATGATTTTCCACATATAAACAATGCAATCATAATTCATGCAGATGCAAAGAGACCGACACAACGACTCTATGCAAATGCATATGCGGTACCGACTCCATCATTTCTCATCACTAGTTCACTCAGGAACTCTGCTGGAACCATCGCTTGTTACTAGCAGTAACATCCCGTCGGGCCAACGATGTTCACCCGTCGCTTGTAGTCCTCTTTGTATAAGGCTCACGACGTTTATGGATTGCTTGCAGTCCTCTTTGTATAAGGCTCACGATCCGATCGCTTGCAGTCCTCTTTGTATAAGGCTCACGATCGTCTATAATCATCGTTTTCAGTCCTCTTATTTTTAAGGTTCACGATCCAATCAGATCGCTTTCAGTCCTCTTATTTTTAAGGCTCACGATGTTATAGCAGACTCCCTCAGGAATCAATCCGTCGCTCACACCCCACATGGGCACGCGACGTTTATGGATCGCTCACACCCCACATGGGCACACGATCCCACAAGATGCATATCATGATGCTTGACACACAAGAACTCATGACAATCAAATGCATCTTTACACATATATGCAACCATAATCATGCATATATTTCAACTCATGAATTCCATACATTCACAATTCAACCATATGAATTAATCAACATCATCACACTCATGCATTGCAAATCAATTCAAACAATGCATTTCAAACCATAAAGGCCACCACACAACATACATTGAATTTCACATAAACAATGCATTTCACCACAAACCACAAACCACAACAATCATGCCATCACAATTACTTCCACAAGGGATTCACACCACAAAGGCTACCCACAACACATCATAACAACATACATTGATATTCAATCAAACAATGTAGTTTACCACACAACAACATCATTAATCCCGCATCGAAGTCTAATTCAAAACAATGCACATATTTTCCATAAAGCCACAAACCATCATCACAACATTCCATCATGTATATTCACATCATATAACGGCACACAAGCTACACGTTACATATCAAAAGCATATAGCATGATAACACATCAATCGCACACATTGTACGCGATAAAAACCCAACAACCCGACTATTTTTCCAAAAAAACACAAATTAATTAAATCATATTTTACCCTCCAAACCATTTTTAATAGCAAGAATATTTCATTAGCTTTCCAACGCTTCAAACGGGGGTCAAAACGGACTTACGGTTCAAAAGTTATGAGGAAAACAAAATCGGACATTTTGGAAAATTTTCGTCACTTGCGAGTATGCTCAGGTCGAGTCCATAGGTCGACGCAAAGCACTTTAGGTCGACGCAAAAGTCCTTCAGGTTAACGCATACTGCGCAGAATTTGATAAAAACTCAGTTTTCGATCGTTAAATGACTTCCGGACCTCCGATTTCGATTCCGTAAAAAGCTGCGATCTCAGAATTCAACATACTACAATATTTTCACTATTAGAAATCCATCCAACACATTTTCCATTTTTGAAATATTTTGAAACATAGTTTTATCAATTTACTCAACTCCAAACTTGCTCAAAACCACTCGAAAACACAAAAACAACCATCCCCGATTAATTCCTATCCTTACCCGATTAAATATCAACCTATACCAATGTTACCAGACATATCCAAACACTTTTACTCGATCACAACATCAATTTGCACCAAAACATCAATATATATATAAAAAATTCAAAAGTTACAAATTCAACTCGATTCAATCAAACGATCACACTAAATCACGACCCAATATCACATGACTCTACTACGCGATTTATTCTGACTTTCGTCCGTAAAAACATCGATTTCTAATCGTTTTTCTCATTTTCAACCTAGAAATGAAAACTATGGAAAACCAAGTAAACATTCAACCACATACATACATAATCATACACAAGCATAAGATAATCGAGTTTCACACCCTTACCCGATTAATTCGTGTTTGAAAAGTCGGTTGAATCGGTTCCTAAATACACAAGTTTTTCCTCTTTTTCTTCTTTTTCCTCTTCCCTTTCTCTTCTCCTTTTTCTTCTTCTCTTTTCTCCCTATTTTTCTTTTCTTTCTACTTTTCTATTTTTATAAAAAATAAAAATATCTAACCACCGAAAAAGACCAAAATACCCCTACACTCAAATATCTCGCAAACGTTCCCAAAACGCGATAAAACATCACAACATTGAAAAATAACATATTTCCAAATAAAAGTCAAAAATAAAATAATATAATAATAAAATAATCAAAACGACTCGATTAAATAAAAACTGACAAAACTGGGGCGTTACAGTGACAGTCAGAGAAAAGGTTCACCGAGAATACTGCCTTTCTCTTTGTTCCATATTGTTTAACCCCAAGAGAAGGGAAGACTGTATCTGGAAATCCTATGGGGATCTAGTTTTGTTTGTATTTAAAGAGTGACCAACAGGCTTTACCTAGTTCTAGACGTAGTTGCCAGGGAAAACTCTAAATAACTATACTAGTATTACACAGTGGATATGTGACAAGTATATAAAAGGATATGAAAGAAGACTTACAGTGAAACAGCCCCACAATACAGTTATATACATATGAAAGCGGTAAATGAAAGCGGATAAACACTTACCCATTGTAGAGCTTCCATGTTGTTTTGTTAGTTGTTCAACAAAGAAATTAAAGAAAGTTTTGATAACAACATATATTTGAATTCAAAATTAAAGGGGAAAGTGTTTTTAAAAGATTGTTGGGGCTTACAGCTCAAGGAGAGGCCCAAGTTTTAACGATGATCGCACCGCTGTTTTAATGATCGTATCAGGACTTATACAATGACTGAGGCCCAAAAAGTTCTTATGTACAAGGGGATGGGTCTTACACTTTATTAGAGACCCAAAGATTTATTTTTGTACAAGAGATGGGACTTACAACTCAAGGAGAAGCCTAGGGTTATTTGTTAAAAAGGCGACGATCGCGCCGAACGTTTGAAAATATACAGAGGGACTTATACAATATGTGAGGCCCAAAAAAGGTATTATTTACAAAGGGGTTGGGTCTTAAACTCTATTAGAGGCCCAAAGAAATCTAAAGAAAAGAAATGGGGCTTATAACACGAGGGTAGCCCCAGATGATTTGATTTTTAAACTGGCGATTGCGCCGAGATTTTTCTTTTAACGCAGAGGGACTTATACAATGTCTGAGGCCCAAAAAAGTTTTGGTTAAACGGGGATTGGGTCTTACACTCTATTAGAGGCCCAAAGAGTTTTAATAAAAATAATTAGGACTTATAGCTTGAGGAGAGGCCCATTGATTTTGTTAAAAAGGCGGCGATCACACCATTGTTTTTGAAAATACAGTGGGACTTATACAATGACTGAGGCCCAAAAGGTGGTGTATTTACAAAGGGGTTGGGTCTTACACTCTATTAGAGGCCCAATAATTTATTTTTGTTCAAGTGGTGGGGCTTACAGCTCAAGGAGAGGCCCAAATGATTTTTGTTAAAAAGGCGACAATCGTGCTGAATTTTTGACGGTATCGGGACTTATACAATACACTGAGGCCCAAATTATTTTGGTTTTTTAAAAAAGGGTTGGGTATTACACTCTATTAGAGGTCCAAAGATTTATTTTCATACAAGTGATGGGGCTTACAGCTCAAGGAGAGGCCCAATGATTTTTGTAAAAAAGGCGACGATCGTGTCAAACTTATTGACGGTATCGGGACTTATACAATACACTAAGGCCCAAAAAGGTTTATGTACAACAAGGTTTGGGTCTTACAACTCAAGGAGAGGCCCAAGGATGTTTGAAAATAAATGAGACTTACAACACGAGGGTAGACCCAGATGATTCTCGTTTTGAAATTGCGATCACGCCGAGATTTTTGAACTCGCAGTGGGTCTTATACAATAACTGAGGCCCAAATTATTTTGGTTTCAAAAAGGATTGGGTCTTACACTCTATTAGAGGCCCAAAGAGTTTGAAAATGATTGATGAGGGTGGAATCTATCAAAACCCTAATTTCATCATTTTTAAAAGTGAATTCTTAAAGAAAATCAATAAAAAATGATAAAACACCAAATAAGCTTGAGTAAACAACTTGTTATTTTTGGTTAAGGCTTGAAAAATGAGGTTTTAATCACAAGATTAATTAAAACTCATTTGGTTTTGATTTTTCAAGATGAATATTCACTTTTAAAATGTTTAAAAACAATTAAAAATGAATTTATTCATAAAAATATCAACTATATTAAATAAATAATATAAATTTGATTTTTTTATGGAATAAACTATTTCAACATTTTTTTGATTTTTTGCAAAAAGAACCAATAAAAAATAATTAAAATTGAGGGAGTTATTAATTTTTTAAATCATTAAAAATAATAAGAAAAATAATAGGAAAATGAAAAAAAAAACATTAAAAAGGGGTCTGGGGCGAGGGGGATTTGAACCCCATACCTCTTTTGTGTAGTGCGCGCCTCCTACCACTGGGGTGGTGATGCATCCGTGTATCAAAACCACCCCATGGATATATGAGGGTGACTTGGTTTTTAGGCCTGGCCAAGGCAAGGCAAGGCAAGATTTTGGCCAAAAACGTGAAGCTTGTAGCTTTCTCATTTCTCCGTGAATTGGGACAAAATTTAGGTCTATCCTGCCTAGAATTTTACAAGGAATCCAGTGGTGGTGGTGGTTTTTTCAGATGAGGTCCCCATTTTAAAACCCGATAGTGGTTTTGAATTAGGCCTTCATTTACATTTTCTGTGCTACCTCATGGTACAGGCACGAATCACATGATGAATTGGTTCAAACACAACATATATAACATGTATGAGATGTGCATGATCGTACAGGCATGAATCACATGATGAATTGGTTCAAACACAACATATATAACATGTATGAGATGTGCATGATCAGTGAACTTCAAAGCAATGCATATTTTAAGGAGTTCAAGTTGAGATGCTTACCTCTTTAGGAGCTTTTACGGCAATCTGTCAAGTGCTTTGTTCCAGAAATGATTTGATGCTTTGGACACCCTCAAATTATCCCTTGGAAGCTTTTAGGATGATTGGAAACAGCTGGAAACCTCAGAAATGGAAACTGACCCTTTCTTGCAAAAAAGGCAAAAGTGACCAAAATAGCAACTCTCTCAAATGGTGTTCCAGATGTGGGGAACCATTTGGGACAGTTCAAGGATGATATTTGGAGTGTGTTTGAGGCTTTATCTGGTTTTGAAAGTGACTGAATCAAGACATGGCTTGAAAAACGCAAAAAGTCATATTCTGAGGTTTTCAGAAGAGACTTTGTGATTTTGGTGTTACAGGTCACTTGTGAGAGTTTGGATAGCTTAGATATGACATATTGGATGTGTTTGGATCATGAGTTGTGATGGAATTTCTCTCTAAGTCAAAAACTCAGAGTTACCTTGCTAAAGAAGGTATTTTTTCCTAGAGAAAGAGATTTTGACGAAAGCAAGTGTTGTAGTGCTTCGGTGTACTCAAACTGAGCACAAATGAGCTCTATTTATAGTAGAGAAAGCTTGTTTTGGCTACAATAGTGAATGGCAACTGCTGCAGAGGTTTGGTAAATGTTGATCAATAGGAATCCAAGTCTCCTCTAGCCATTGACTAGAGGTTAGGGCACAGACCTATGGTCCCCTAGTTCAGAGATCATCCTTGACTCATTCAGTTGGAAATGGCTCAGTTCACGCCACCTTGGTGCATCCATTGAATTCTCCAAAACAAAATTGGAGTCTTGTCCCCTCTTTAGGGCTTTTTAGGTTTAGCATGCTATTTTTAGTTCCAAAGACTTGGGAGGCTTATGGATCAGTGTTTGTCCCTCCTTGGTCTCCCCCTGAGGTGTTCAAGTGGATAAACTTGTTTTTCTTTTGTACAAATTGCTCAAATTGAGCAAAATGCACAAATCTGTCTAGTTATGACTGTTGCAGCAAGGCATATTGCCACTGTCATAACTCTTAGCTCAAATGGAATTTCATGGGGTTCTTGGCCATTTTAAAAAGCTCTCATATGATACAACATATGCGTGATCATAGTTTGTCTTGACACTTTTTGGATCCAAGTGAAAAATGCCCCTACATTTTGGAAAAAGTGAAACAGATTCTGACTTAGTGAAAATTTCACTAAGTGTTGTAAAAAGTGACATTTCATGTTTTCAGCCATTTTGATCCAACCATAACTCAAAATCCATGATGAATTGGAATGAGGTGTAGTTGACACTTTTAAAGTATGCCATGAGAGCTACAAATCCATCTTTGGATCATCCTAAATGGTTTCTTGGATCTCAAGTTATGATCCTTGGAAGTTGGTACCCTAGCCAGTTTGATCCATAACTTAGAAAATTTCTAAGTTTTCTATGGTTACCCCTTTTACAAGTTATCCCACTTTTCTTGATTTTTATTGATGAATGATGATCCCAATCACATATTAACATCATTTTAGGGTCAAAAAATGATAATTGTGAAAAATCTCAAAAAGTCAAAGTTGACTTTTGTGCACAGTTGACTTTTTGTCAGATGAACTCCAAACTGTGCAATCCTCTATGAAATCAAGTCCTGGACCTAAATCAAACTTGATGGATTAATTTAAAAGGTGTTATAGGGTGTATTGAATCATGTCCCAAGGTTTGGGAGCATGCCTGGGTCAAAAGTCAAAGGCACAATTGACTTTTCCCGCGAAACCCTAATTGTGGTTCTGATGAATTTGAAACTTGTTGATCAAGCTTCTTGGATTAATCCATTGTTGCAAATGGATCAATGTAGTGTGTTAGAGACCCTCAAATCCTCTCTTGAGGTCTTGGCTCATGTTTTGTCCCAAAAGTCAACTTAGGGGTTGTTTACCTTGAAAATTGGTAAACAACCGCTGATCTTCTAAAACAACAAAGTTCTAGTAACTTACAGGATCGATCAGATTGATCCTAGGACATGTGCTATGAGTGTATTTAGAATACCTCACAATTAGGCAAAGTATACATTTCGACAATGCATATAAATAAAGAACGTGTTTTGAAATGTAAATGAAAGTGACAGAAATCATAGAAATGATTAAGTCGAACAACACATCAAAGGAAAAAAACTGAATGTAAAGGTTTGATAAAAACTGGAGTTAAATGTTGGAAGAAAGTGCATAAAGATCTTAAACTGCAGAAATGTAAATGCTTGAAAGTAAAGGCTTTTTAATGTAAAACTGCAAAGTAAAAAACTTTATAACGTAGAATGCTTAGAAGTAAAAGACTGAATTAAAAGATTTCAAAGTAAAGGATCTAAGATAGAACAAAGAAAATGGCATTGCAATAAAAGATAATGGTGATTACAATCACGTGCATTCTCGCCTTACTCTTTTCTCTAGACGCTGGATACTTTGAGTGATTTCAGAGTTACTTGTACAACACGATATTTCACACCTATTCTAACTCTAGAACTAACCTATTTATAATACTCTAAAGTAACCACCATTTGACGGTTTACTCCTAGAACACGCCACTTGGCACTTTGCATGTCTTCAACTTTTGGATATTCGCCACTTGTCCTCTTTTCAAATTCAAATAGTAGAACTTCCCTCCATAGCCGTTTTACCCTGTCGAATTGACGCTTTGGACTTGGAAATGTTTGAAGTCTTAAAATCATTCTCTTCGACTCAAGCTTTCCAAAAATATGGTCGAATACATCTTGGTCGAAGCCTTCTTCTCCTTTATCTTATATTTTAAAGAATAACTTCTTTAAAAGCCAAATCTATTTGAAATCATGTAGCGTTGAAATTAGGAGCTAACAAATTGCCCCCCAAAAATGTCCTTTCGCCAGTGTTGGTAGGAAGGTCATTTTTTGATAAAACAATTTTCGACGCCTGCTCATTCGACTATAAAAAAAACATAACTGACCAACCCACGATCTAGAAACCATTCAGTTTCTTTCCACCATGCTTATGACGTCATGTCATGATGGTGAATCTTCAAACGTCTTTTCAGCCATATTTGTGATCAGTTTTTATCATCACCTTTCTTGGAACTAGACATTTGCAGTCTGATCATAACCACCACCATCCAACAATTTCAAAAGAAGACGCGCGTCCCACTATCGTATTTATTATAACGATGGATTCACAGTCCCTTTATCTTCCAAATGCCTATAAATACCCTTTTTCTCCAACTTGCAAACTTTCGCATTCTCAGACTTTCTTGCAACTTATTTCTTCTTTCTTCAAACTCTCTCAAGAAAAACCCAGAACGCATTCTCACCTTTCTTCAACTTCCAACAATGGCGTCTTCACGAACCATTCCCCAAGCAACAAAAGGTAAAAAAAAGGTAGAGCCACATAGTTCAAGCAAACCCTTCCGCCATTTTCAAACATTCCAGGACCTAAGGTGGTGAAGAATCAACGGTTCATGCCAGAACCCCTTCTTGCAGAAGCGAGGAGCATTTACGAGTCTCAGGTAATGATTCCTCTCATTGTTTCTGATACACCTTATGCTTTAGGTGGCCCCTTAGCTGATGTTAAACCCACCCATGAGAAGCTTAGTGAGTTTTTCCCTTCTTACCGTAAATCAAGACCTTTAGGGCAAAAGAGCAACCCTAAAGAAGATGAAGCTTCCCCTGATACACCCACTTTGACTAAGATGGATCTTAGGTATCTTCATGATGGTACTAGATTGGTAAGAGCTGTTAACCAGTTAAAGGATTTTGACCTCTGGATTACCAGAATGGAAAAGGTCAAAGCTGATCATTGGAAGACCATTGGAATTTATGATCTGCTTATGCTGTCGAAGACCAATATTCCTTATTGTTTGAACCTGCTGGAAGCATCACTCTACTTTTGGGATAGTACCCACTACACCTTTCTTCTTCCTTGTGGGATGGTTACCCCCACACTCTTCGACCTGGCTGCCATTGCAGGGCTTCGACCAGATGGCATTTCATATGATCCTGAAACTGATGCAGAGGATACCATAGGGATCTCTGACTCCAAGCTTACATACACCCACTTCATAAACCACCACAAACGTGACACTAAAGAAATAACTGACAAGGAACACATTGCATTCCTCACCGTATGGTTGTCGAGGTATGTATTTTGCTCAAAATCCCTGCAGGTGGCCAAGAAATATCTCACTCTGGCCAACCAACTTCACAACAACAGAGGAGTTTGCCTTAGTGGGTTGATTTTGGCAAACCTCTATGAGTCTCTCAGCGAAGGGGAGGCTCGACTCAAAGACTTGGAGGCCCAGGGCACTGTTCACTTGAATGGACCCCTCTGGCTGCTTCAATTGTGGCTTAATGCAACTTTTGAAGCTAGCCTTCCCAGAAAAGGGTAAGTCGATGAGGTTTCTGCTGAAATCAAAGAAAGGAGGGTCGAAGGTACTCGCCTGGTGAAACTCACACCCAATGATGATGGGGAAACTCTCAAATGAGCCTTCTCCAGTTACATTATGATGTTTTCCAAGCGGTATGATTTCACACCCAGTATGGCCCCTTTTGCTGAAAGAAAATATGGACCTGAGTGGTTTACAAGGCCATTCCCTGATTCATCCAAAAAATTCCATGCTGAGTCTGTTTCAATCTGGGAGGCCTTTTTGATTCCTAGATTTATCATTCAGAGGCTAAATCTTGGAAGAGATATGGCAGCCTTGATTGCTTATCAACCAAACCTTGTCTCTCAACAGTTTGGGTTGGCTCAAATTTTCCCCAAATGTATGTATGAGAAAAAAGGCTATGTAGTCCTTTATACTACCAGCTTTGATGAAGGAGGTGCTGCAATCCCTTTCGACCGGTGGAACGTGAGAAAAGCAACTCTTTCCCCTGTGCACTTTCAGCCCACATTTTTGTGCACTAAACCATTTCACAACTGGTGGTCGAAGTACTATAGTGAACAATTTCTTGGTGTTGCTGCCTTCTCTTCATTAATTGACCAAGCTTTTCTTGATGTGCAGGAGAAGACCAAGAAGAGTAAGTTCATTCATGTCAAAGAAATTTAGGCCTTCCAAAAGTACTTTGAAACTGTCTATCGACCAGATGATATTAGTCGAACCGTTCGTGAGGCTGTTGTCACTTTGAAGGAGAAATTTCTACAAAAAATGGATCAATTGAAAATCCCTTCAAACGTTCCTCTTGAGAAACGTTATGAGGTGGCTTTTGAACTCTTTCCTCCAAAGTTCCCTCGACTGCCTAACGCTGATTTTGGAGTGGCACTTGCCCCCCCATTTCCAGACTGGTTTGTCTGTGGTGAGCACCTAAAACTCCTTCGCCAGCAGTCTCAACCGAAAGCCCAACAGGTGGTTGCGACTAAACATACGCTGGACAGTTTCAAAGGACACCTTCATATAGGGGTCGAGGATGTTCGTGTCGAATCCGAAATATATGAAGGTTTGAGGCCCTCGATTTGTGATTTTTAACCAACCACTCAATTATTAATCTTGTAATAATCATCTGCCTTTCAGTTATGGCCAGGAAGACCAGCTCATCGAAGGGTGCTTGTCATACCCCAAATTTTGACCACTAATATTTCCCATCATTGTCCAAATCATCATCACAATATGGATGAACCATCATGCCTCATCAAATGCCTCAAGGGTTGTTGAGCATTCACTACAATCAAAATTAGGGTTTTAAGCCCTCTCAGAGCCTTAGACAAAGGATCAATCAAGGAATGACTTGATCTTCAACTTTTCTAGCCTCTAGAATATCCACAATGGATCAAAAGGACTCCCACTTCAAGGATTAAGCACAAGGCTGCTCCCTTCTAGGTGGATCAAGTCTCAAGATCGACGTGTCACCAAATTAGGGTTTGGTCGACCAGGGCCTCCAGATGGAAATTTTTCATCTGGGCACAAGCCAATGATCCAAAAGCTAACCTAATATACTCCATGGAACCTCATGGACCCAAGCATCAAGTCAATTTGACCTCAGGAGATGCATACATCAAAAATCAGGAATTAGGGTTTCTTGACCTAATTCACCCCTAAGTTGACTTTTAGGGCAAATCATGAACCAAGACCTCAAGACATGATTTGAGGGTCTCTAATATACTATATTGATCCACTTGGAACAATGGATTAATCCAAGAAGCTTGAGCAACAAGTCTCAATTTCATCTGCACCACAATTAGGGTTTTAAGGGAAAAGTGAACTGTAACTTTGACTTTTGACCAGGACATGCTCCCAAGCCCTATGACATGCATCAATATACCCTATGACACCCATGGAACATGTCCATCAAGTTTGATTTAGGTCAAGGACATGATTTCCTGAAGAATTGCACAGTTTGGAATTCATCTGATAAAAAGTCAACTGTGCACAAAAGTCAACTTTGACTTTTTGAGATTTTTCACCAAAATGGATTTTTAACCCTAAAATGATGTTAATGTATGATTTTAATCATCATTCATCAATAAAAATCAAGAAAAGTTGGATAACTTGTAAAAGGGGTAACCATAAAACTTAGAAATTTTTCTAAGTCATGAAAAAAGTGCCACTAATGCACCAACTTTGGAGGACCATAACTCCTAAACCACAAGGCCATTTTGCCCCATTCAAAGCTTGATTTTTAGATCTCATTGCCCTCTACAAAAGCTTCATACTGACCTATGTCCAAATTCCTCATGGATTTTGAGTTATGGAGTGATCAAAATCAAGAGAAAACACTTTGTTCCAACACTTACTGAAAATTTCACTAAGTCAGATTTTGCCTTACTTTTTGCCAAATGTAGGGGGATTTTTCACTTGGATTCAAAAGAGATCAAAACCAAACATGTTCAAACAGTTGTTGTATCATGTAAGGGCTTTCCAAAATGGTCAAGAACATTACCAAATTCAACTTACACCATGAGATATGACATTGGCAAGTTGCCTTGCTGAAATCGGTCAAAGGAAAGGCAGAATTTGCAATTTTGCTCGATTTGCCAAAATCAGCCAAATTCAAATGCTCCTATCCACTTGGACACATCAGAGGATTGAATCTAAAGGGGACAATCACTGAGCCAAGCCTCCAAAGTCCATGGAACAAGAAATAGCATGTTGAACCTAGAATGGCCAAAATAGGGACAAGACTCCAAATTTGGATTGAAGCATTCAATGGAAGCATCAAGGTGGCATGGACTGAGCCATTCTCATATAAAATCAGTCAAGACTTATCCAAGACCAAGGGAACCAAAGCTCTGTGCCCTAACCTCTAGTCAATGGATAGAGGAGACTTGGATTTTCATTTGCCAACATTGGCCAAACCTACTTAGCAGTTGCCATTCACTATTCCTTGCAAAACAAACATACTCTACTATAAATAGAGCTCAATTGTGTTCAGTTTAAATACACCAAAGGCCTACAACACTTGCCTTTCTCAAAATCTCTTTCTCTTGGCAAAAATGCATTTCTTAGCAAGGTAACTATCGGGTTTTGAGCTAGAGGGCAATTCCACTCAAACCAATCACTCACACACCTCATATACATCACATATAAGCTGATCAAACACTTAAACAACAACTGGAACATTGCTTTCTCATAATCACCAGTCAATTGCTCAAGGTTTTAACCAAAGTGCAGTTGAGATGCCATGAAGTGATCCAGCCAATTTCCATCAAGTCCAAGCATTCAAACACACTCCATAGCACCTAGGGAAGCTGTTCAGATCATCACAACACAACTGTAACACCTCCTACACAAATCACGATCACCAGCTGCAAGTGGTAAGCATGAGCTCTTCTAACTCTATGATCCATGCAATTTTTGCTGCACAATAATTTGGCCATATGTTCATAATCATGCATGGAATGTTTTCCCTCAATTAATTGCTTTATTTGAATCGTGTATCAAAAATCCTAGCCTTCATGCAGAAATTAGGGTTCTTGAGGTTTCTTCGTGATTTCATGTTTTATGTTTAATTTAAATGAAATTAAGTGTTATAAACATGATCGTGAGGTTGAAACGAGTTGATTGGTATGTGGATTGCATGATATGGTTAAGTATTCAATGAGATTGGATGGAAAACGCAAATCTGGGAAACTCAGAACACGCGCGTGTTCTTGGTGTGTTCTTGGCGCCATTTTCAGAAATTTGAATATTTGAATTTTGTGATTTTTGTTTAATTGATTCAAAAATTAATTACTCTCTGAGTTTTAATGATTTTGAGTATATTCTTTTTTTAATAATTCACAAAAATGTTAAAATATTTTATTTTATCAAAAAATCCCAAAAATATTATTTATTTCATATAATTGATATTTTTGCAAAGAATTAATATTTTAATTGTTTTTGACATTTTAAATATTTTTTCCACAATGATTTTGCAACTTTTAATGCTTTCTAATTATTTTGTAGGTCAATACTTAATTTTTGAAGCATTAATCCAAGATCACAATTTGTTTTCCTTATGTTAAACAATTTTGATCATTTTAATTGAATTTTTATTCAATTAAATACATTTTTTGAAAACAAATTAGGGTTTTTGGATTAATTCAACCCTCATAAATCATTTTCAAAACACTTTGGGCCTCTAATAGAGTGTAAGACCCAATCCTTTTTTGACCAAATCATTTTTGGGCCTCAGTATTGTATAAGTCCCGATACCGTCAAAAACAAACGGCGCGATCGTCGCCTTTTAAAAAATAACCTTTGGGCCTCTCCATGAGCTATAAGACCCATTCAAAATCTTTGGGCCTCTAATAGAGTGTAAGACCCAATCCTTTTTTGACCAAGCCATTTTTGGGCCTCAGTGTATTGTATAAGTCCCTCTGCGTTAAAAGAAAACCTCAGCGCAATCGCCATTTCAAAGGGAAAAATCATCTGGGCCTACCCTCGTGTTATAAGCCCCACTCTTTTTTTTTACTTTTTGGGCCTCTATTAGAGTGTAAGACCCAACCCCCTTGTATAGAAAACATTTTGGGCCTCAGTCACTTGTATAAGTCCCTCTATACAAATTAAAATAGTGCAATCACTAATAAAACCCTGGGCCTCTCCTTGAGCTGTAAGCCCCAAATCTTTCTTTTTCAAAGCACTTTCTCCTTTGATTTTGAATATACTGTTATTTTCAATCTTTCTTTGTTGAACAACTAACCAAACAGCATGGAAGCTCTACAACCGAGTAAGTGGTTATTGCTTTCATTTACCGCTTTCATATATATATAACTGTATTGTGGGGCTGTTTCACTGTAAGTCTTCTTTCATAAACTCATATCAACTGTGTAATAATAGTATAGATATTTAGAGTTTCCCCAGCAACTACGTTTAGCATTAAGCCCGTTGATCACTCTTACAAATAGTCTAAACTAGATCCCCATAGGATTACCAGACACAGTCTTCCCTCCTCTTGGGGTTAAACAATATGGAGACATGAAAGGCAGCATTCTCGGTGAACCCTTTCATAGACTGTCACTCGTAGAAGTTGTCAAAGAAACTCTATTCCCCAGAGATGATCTTTTCTCCGTGAATGGCATCTCTTGAGTTTCTTCCAAATTCTCGGACTTTCCTGGCTTGATCTATTCTCGGTGAATAGCATGTCTTGAACTTCTCGGGGTTTGGGGACCCATCGGCTTCTTAAAAGCACTTGTCAAGAAACTCTACTCCCCATAGATGATCTTTTCTCTGTGAATGGTATCTCTTGAGTTTCTTCTAAATTCTCGGACTTTCCTGACTTGATCTATTCCTTGTGAATAGCTTGCCTTGAATTTCTCAGGGTTTGGGGACCCATCGGCTTCTTAAAAAGCATCGGCCTCCTCTTGGGCATCGTACAAGGACCCACAGGCTTCCTAAAAGCAACCTCGCCTCCTCTTGGGCTTAGTACAAGGACCCTTCGGTTTCTTAGAAGTACTCACAGCCTCCTCTTAGGCTTTGTATAATGATCTCTTCCTTCGGGAATGATAGCCTCCTCTTGGGCATCGTACAAGGACCCGTCGGCTTCTTAAAAGCTTCCAGCCTCCTTTTGGGCTTCGTACAAATTGTTCCGACGGCCTCCTAGAGGTATAGGAACAGAACTTAGTCATCTGCATAGAACAGTCCTTTCAAAGAGCCTACTACTGTTTCTCAAAGCATAGTACAAAAGATGAAACTCTAGACTTGGACAGTCTAATCTCCTTGAGTCTCAAAGACATTCTCAAGTGACCCCTTCGTTAGATAGGAAAAAAACTCGTAGACTCGGACAGTCTCAATACCCTTCGGATTTCCCAATTCCTTGAAGAACGGGCATAACCCGGATCCTTGAATCAAATCCTTGAGTACAGTGTTGCTCATATAAGAACTGATTTTCTCTTTCAAAATCAGCATACTGGACCTGTCACTTAACTGAAACAGTCACCATAGCCTCCTCTTGGGCTTTGTACAAATGATTCTCCCCAGTGGAGTCAACCAACGTTTAGCCTCTCTCTCGGGCTTTGTACGAGACACATATGAGACTCCCTCGTTGAGTCAATCATCCCTTTTGCCTCCATCTCGGGCTTTATACGAGATACAAAAAGGTTCTTATTGAGCCAAACAAACAACAACCTCCATCTCGGGCATTGTACGAGATACAAAAAAACTCTCTTGTTGAGTCAAATAGCCTTCATCTCGGGCTTTATACGAGATACCAAAAGACATCATCGTCGAGTCAAAACTTTTCAGCCTCTCTCTCGGGCTTTGTACGAGACACATATTAGCCTCCTCTTAGGCTTTGTATAAGAAAACCACTGGTTAATCCAATTAACCTTTTAGCATCAAAGTTGTACCTCGTTCACAGTACACAAACATCAACAACTCCTTCCCCTTCATCTAATCGCTGTAAGCGGCTAGCCTCTAGATCATCTACATCCATGCCACTGTCCCTCTTTTAGCATGAGAAATTCCTAAGGAAAGATGGCATTGCTCTAAACTGAGTTAAAGTCTTCTCCTTCTGGTTAAAACCCCTATAAAGGAAATTATGGCATTGCTAGGATCCGCGTATCCCGGTTAAAGTAATCCTCCTTTATAACCAGTCACCCAACAGTTGTGACAAACAGACCCTCTTTAGAGATGACAAATTCTCTCTAAAGTCAAACCCTTTTAGCTTCACATCTTGGGCTTTGAACAAGATACAAACCACCTTTCGCTTCACGTCTTGGGCTTTGAACAAGACACCAAAACACCCATTTCCTCCCATAGAATAGGAGGAACTACGAACGCTCTGATTTCCCTATTTCGGTAAACGGGAATACGTAGGCATAAGATTGAAAGAAAAATCTTAGCGAGCACACTAAACAATAACCCAAAATCCCATACTCTCATGTATCTATCAAAAGCATCAGTCCTAACCTCCTAATCCTTGTTCCCCGCCAGAAAATCCCAGAGAAGAAGAAAATACCGTATTGGCGAAAATGCAAATAACCAGTACAAAGGCCCCCCCACATTGATAGCATTTGTAACCTAACAGACCGCTGTTTAAACTCGGTATGTAAGCAGGGTTAATTGGAGACATCTATTTCCCTTCCTTCATCAGCTTTAATAGGATAAAAAATTAATCGACCTGTAGTAAGCTCAACCGCAGAGAGCGACCAGCGCTTAAGAACCGCGTCCAAAATCGCTCGCTACAGAAAAATGGCGCCCACCGTGGGGCCCGTCTCTATTTTTCTTCTTCCTTTTCATCTCTTGTGTGAATACCACAGATTGGGGCTTCCGCCGGGGAACCCATTTTCTGTCAGGAACTTAGGATTCATAGCTTTAAAGGTCTAGGATGTTTAGGACAAATATATATACTGCTTTTCCTAATTGCTATACGTGTTTATTTTTCTGCTAATGGGAATGCGTGTGATGCCGCATGTGGAAAGATCGAGTATACACTTAAGATAAGTGATGGCGACAGGGTCGACCATCAACCTCAGTGGAGGCTGATCAATGCAACCCATTCTCTCACCTAGACAATGGGCCGATTGTTAAGTCTGAGAAGCTGAGGAGCCAAACCCTTTCATAGTGCGGAAACTATCAGGAATAGTTGTTACGCGATACTACCCTCATTTGAGGCTGGTGATCTATTCTCGGTGAATGGCACCTACTCTAAGATCGCTCTACAACTCGCTGGCGATCCGCTTATTGTTTTGCTTTCCTGGGAGGAGCTGATGATAATGAGTACAGGTACAAAAATCACCCCAGTATAAACCTTTGGGGATGGGTAGAGCCTTGACTTCATGACAACGACCCTTTGACCCCATGTTTTTCTATGTTTTTGTGTGCTGCATTCATGCATTCATTTAAAAAAAAGCATTAAAACATTCAAAAAATTTCTCTCCTAGTCTCTCTGTTTTTCAAATAAAACTAAGACTGTGATTGCAAATATCAGAGAAAAATATTGCACTAATGGACTTCGGTAGAAGGAGAACTCATATGTATACCTTTAAAGTTCCAAAGTTAGACGATTTGAGAAGGTTAGTGAAGATGATCACTAACCCAGAGGCTTTCAGAGCCAAGCACGGAGGTTTGTACCATTGTTAAGAGTCCATGTGATTGAGGGAATCATGGATGTGCTCATTCAGTTTTACGATCCGGTTTATCACTGTTTTACATTCCCAGATTACCAACTCGCACCAACGCTGGAGGAGTATTCTCATCTGATCGATCTACACATTACTGATCGAGCTCCATTTTCTGGACTGGAAGAAATTCCAAAGAATTAGACCATTGCAAGAGCAATTCATTTGGACGAGTCTGAGGTCAGGACTCACCTAACTACCAGGGGTGGCATCCAAGGTTTGCCAGCCCAATTCTTGACAAAGAAAGCCCTGTATTTTGCCAGTATAGGAAACGTGACTGCTTTTGAAAGCATCTTTGTCTTGCTCACCTACGGGTTATTTTTGTTTCCCAACATCAATAACTTTGTATATATTAACTCCATTAAGGTTTTTCTCATTAGAAACCCTGTACCAACTTTGCTCGCAGATGCGTATCATTCTGTACACTTGGGAAATTTATACAGCGGAGGGGGGATCACATGCTGTGTACCTCTACTTTACAAATGGTTTATCTCTCACTTGCCCAAGTCTGCTGCTTTTTGGGATTGCAAGAGTGCCTTACGTTGGTCGCACAAGATCATATCTCTTACCAACTCTGATATAGATTGGTGTAATAGGATCTATGATGGGATCAGGATCATTGATCATTGTGGAAACTTCCCCAACGTACCCCTTATAGGAACTAAGGGAGGAATCAACTATCATCTAGTTCTCGTCCATCGTCAATTTGGATACCCGATGAGACACGTCCCACGGGGTGTTCATCTGGAAGGTCTTTTCTTCAAGGAAGGAGAAAATGATAGAGCACTAAAGATGGAAATAGTGCACGCTTGGAAGCAGGTTCATAAGAAAGGACGAGAGTCTCTGGGAAAACCGGACTGTGTCTCGGTGGAGCCCTATCTCCATTGGGTACAAACTAGAGCTCTTAAGCTAAAGATGCCTTATCCTCGTTACGGAATTCTTCCGTCGAGGGAATCTGTCATGTACTTCATGACGGAAACTGAAAAGCTTCAGGTTACTCTCAACAAAGTTCAACGGGAGAGGAGGTCTTGGAAGAACAAGTACCGCACCCTCGATGTAGAGTGCATCAAAATACAGCAATTACTGAAAGAAAAGGATGCTCTGATTGAAATTTTGGAGCAACATGCTGTAGAGAATCAAGATGACCAAAGGAATTTGCTCACTCCTTTCACTTGGCAAAGGAATGACAACCCGACAACGACCCAAGAGCCCCGGTCAAAGAAAAGGAAAGTACCAGAATCAGCACCCGATTTCTCTTCAGAGAGGACTCGGGACCCATTAGCTTAGGTTTATGTTTCTGCATCTTGTAATCTACTGTATTCCCATTTCTGTAATCCTTTGAATTCAATAAAAAGGGGTTTCCCCACTGTTTGATATTTGCAATCTAATTGTCGAAGTTTATTTTGATTAAACCAAATAAAACAATTAATATAATCATTGCATTCATCATTCTCACATCGCGTATTCTTCTTACCTACGAATCTCACGTTTGTGTCTCGGTTCTAGAGTCAAACTGTCTCATTCGTATAATACTCGGGCCAGTCGTCAGAAAAAGATGGATGATCTTGAGGAAGAGAACAGAGAGTTGAAAGAAGAGATCGACGCTCTAAGAGAGGATATGAGAAAGCTTCGTAACGACATGCAAGCCATGGCAGAAGCTCAATTACAAAGGACTGTGATCTCGGAGATCACCTCAACGCCCATAGTGGAAAAGTATGATCCTAGGTATGAAATGCCGAAAGATCGTCCTTGGGGCATGCCTGTTAACTATATCCCGGAAGGATATGTTCCGCCGATCACTGAAGATCAGGGAATCTCAACAGAAGCCGCTGGGCCTGAAGGTTACAAACTTCGGGAAAGCGAAGATGCCAGGGGCATACTGAAGACTCCTGAAGGTTACAAACTTCGGGAAAGCGAAGATGCCAGGGGCATACTGAAGACTCCTGAAGGTTACAAACTTCGTGAAACGCCAAGATTCGCTACCGTAGTCACGGTACCACCCCCTGTGGTGCACACTGTCCCAGAAGGACAGAATCCACAGACACCTTTTGGTAAGAAGGAAACTATGTTTGACAAAATGGAGGAATTCCAGGAGCAGTTCTTGGAAATGCAGAAATAACTGCAAGCCATCCGCGGTCAGGATCTATTTGGAAAGGACGCCGCAGACCTTTGTCTGATCCCCAATGTAAAAGTTCCGCATAAATTCCAAGTGCCCGACTTTGAAAAATACAAGGGTAACTCTTGCCCTCAAAGTCATCTGGTGATGTACGCTCGGCGGATGTCAGCTCAGACGGAGAATCAGGACCTACTGATTCACTATTTGCAGGATAGTTTAATCGGTGCCGCACTCAAATGGTACATGGGTTTAAACCGTGCCACGATCAGCACTTTCAGAGATCTTGGCACTGCCTTCGTCCAACAATACAAATACAATTTGGACATGGCACCCGACAGAGATCAACTCAGATCAATATCACAAAAGGACAATGAAACCTTTAAGGAGTATGCTCAAAGGTGGCGTGAAATTGCCGCTCAAATTTTTCCACCTCTAGAGGAAAAAGAGATGACTAAGATTTTCTTAAAGACCTTAAGCTCATTTTACTATGACCGAATGGTTGCCAGTGCGCCCAGTGATTTCACCGAAATGGTTGGCATGGGCGTACGTCTTGAGGAAGCCGTCCGAGAAGGACGTTTGGTAAAAGACACTGGATCGACGAGCGGTACTAAAAAATACGATAGTGCTCTCCCTAAGAAAAAAGAGCAAGATATTAGGAATATCTCTCTCGAAAAGCAAAGGCGACGTTATCAACCGGTAGCAGCTGTGACTCCTGCTATCAACCCTGCGCTTATTCCAACATATCAACCTCAGGTTGCACAGAGCCAACCTGATCAACAAAGGACACAACAGTCTCTTCAGCAGGCTCGTCCTCAATACAACAACAACCGTATAACACGGCCACCAGGATTTGATCCAATACTCGTAACATACGCAGAGTTGTTTCCATTACTACTGGCTAAGGGGCACATTCAGACTAAGTCTCCTCTTACAGTACCAGAAAATCCGCCTTTTTGGTTTAAGGTGGATCAAACTTGCCCTTGCCACCAAGGAGGACCAGGGCATAACATAGAGAACTGTCTCCATTTCAAGTTCGACTTGCAAAAACTTGTTAGGAGCGGGGTCTTATCCTTCAAGGATACAAATCCTAATGTTCTTACGAACCCGCTGCCTCAACATGAGAAGGTTGCAGTCAATCTCATTGAAAAAGAGACTAACGATGTCTATCAAATTCACGATGTACTCTTGTTGAAAACCAATTTGGTCAAGATGCATTGTAGATAGAGTGGATATGGCCATGTGCCACCTCATAACTATCACCAGTGTGATATCTGCTCTAAAGACAACCAGGGATGTTCTGTAGTGCAAGTAGCCCTACAGGAACAAATGGATCTCGGATGGATCCAAGAGCACCGAGTTCGTGGAGTTAACATGGTCTACACGAATTCCAACGTCATTCAGAACCACGATATTCGTGTAATGAATGTCAACTTGGTGGCAATGCACTCAAGGCAAAGCCAGTATCATAATCTGCCGCGGCACGATTACAGTTCCTGTCTGATTTGCTCGGTAAACAAACAGGGATGCTCTTTCATACAGGAGGCCCTCCAGCGTTAGATGGATCTTGGATGGATCCAAGACTACCATGATAGGATCCCTTATCAGATCAACATGGTTCAGATCTTTGACATTCACGTGATGAATACCAACCTGGTAGAGTTACATGCTGAACAGGTCCGACTCAGATTCTTAATATCACATGACTATCAAAGCTGTAAAGCAGGTTGCAAAAACGATCGAGGTTGTACCCTTGTCCAGGAGGCACTTCAGCACTTGTTAAATCAGTGGTAGATGCCAATCTATATGGATGAAGATACTCAACA
This sequence comes from Lathyrus tuberosus, assembly GCA_022829125.1. Classification (NCBI taxonomy): domain Eukaryota; kingdom Viridiplantae; phylum Streptophyta; class Magnoliopsida; order Fabales; family Fabaceae; genus Lathyrus; species Lathyrus tuberosus. The sequence goes on along the minus strand of JALAZF010000024.1, from coordinate 11,941,413 downwards.
AATTAGTATCAATAACAGGAATCCTACTCGGCGTCAGAGTCCGGATGTCCGATCAGTGGAAGCTAACCTAGTGAGGTTACATTGTATTCAAAGTGGGCGTGGCAAGGTGCCACCACACAATTACCACCGTTGTAGCGTCTGTTCGGAAAGTAACCAAGGGTGTTACCTTGTGAGAGCAGCTCTTCAGGGTCAGGTGGATCGTGGAGAAATTTGTTCATATCCGGGTTCTGGACCCATCAACTGGACGCCGAACTACCTTGCCAAGCAAGTCGAGGACGTTGTCACGATCTCTGGTCATCACAGGACCCGGAATGTTTTTGCCATTATCCCTCTACTTGACGAATCTAAAGTTCCCAATAGGGAACGGATCAAAATTACTTATGATGGTCAGAAAAACCAGAAGGTTCCCATAGTCATCTATCTACCGGGACCAACACCGTATGAATAAACTAAGGCTATCCCTTACAAATACGGTGCAACGACAGTTGAAAATGGAAAGGAAATTCCATTACCCTCCGTCATGAATATTGCAGACATCAGTCGAGTAACACGGAGTGGTAGAATCTTCAACCGAGGGGTTGGGGAACTTAACAAAGAAAAGGAACTTCAGACGGAAACTCCTGATCCACCAGTCAGTCAATCCAGTAATCCCGACCTTTCGAAAAACAATGATGAGATTCTGAAGCTCATCTAAAGGAGTGAATACAACATTGTGGATCAACTGTTACAAACTCCTTCAAAGATCTCGGTATTATCACTGTTACTCAGTTCAGAAGCGCATAGGGAGGCTCTACAGAAAGTCTTGGAGCAAGCCTTTGTGGAACAGGATGTAACCATCAGGCAGTTCGATAGCATTGTCTCTAACATCACTTCCTGCAACAATTTGGGATTTAGTGATGAGGAATTACCTGAAGAGGGTCGCGGTCATAATATGGCGCTCAACATTACAGTTAACTGCCAGGACGATGCTTTAGCCAGCGTACTGGTAGACACAGGGTTAGCCTTGAATGTTATGCCGAAGTCTACTTTGATGCAATTATCATTCAAGGGACCTCCGATGAGAATCAGCGAGGTTGTCGTCAAAGCATTCGACGGATCTAGAAAAATGGTTATCGGCGAAGTTGATCTTCCCATAACTATTGGTCCTCACACTTTTCAAGTCACTTTCGAGGTCATGGACATCCGGGCAACATACAGTTGTTTATTAGGAAGACCTTGGATACATCAGGCTGGAGCAGTCACTTCGACCCTCCACCAAAAGCTAAAGTTCTTCAAGAATGATCAACTTATCACAGTTTGTGGGGAACAAGCCTTGCTTGTAACCAACTTATCATCGTCTACTGGTATAGAACCCCAGGAGGTTATTGGAACTCAGTTCCAAGCACTGTCGGTGAGCAAGGACAATCAGTTCAAAGAAGGAACTTCCATTTCTTCATAAAACGATGCTATCAAAGCGGTCGAGAGTACCGATACAACCGGATGGGGACAGCTTGTCATTCCTATTAACAATAAAACAAAGAAGGGTCTTGGTTTTTCTGCAACCTGTACCCAGACAGCTGCCAACGATGAAAGTATTCATCCCCTTCAAAACTACTTCCACAGTGGAGATTTCCTTCACCCAGTGTCTCAGACAGTTCATGCTATCAATGAGGAAGATCCCTCTGACACAGATGAGGAATGGAAGTTCTACCTTAACGAGGACGGTTATATGTCTCAGGAAGAGGTGCCTACACCATTTTGCTATCCCGCACAAATTCTGAGATTTATACCACGGTCAGACGTTGAAATGATATACGGGGATTATGATCCGGAAGGATGTCGTGCTCCGCCAAATTCATTAGAAGAAGACACTCTGATGAAAGACAACTTTGACCACAATTATTATGGCCCAATGGATGGTCTGCCAATGTGGCGACCTTACCCAGGAAACTTGGGGCAAGAGGGTCAGCCGAACAATGAAAATCAGCTGACCGTCATTGAACAGAATACTTGTGTCCCCACCATGTTATGGGATCAACACTCAGGTCATTCAGAAACTACTCAACATGAAGATGAATTTGCAACGTTTGCAGGACTAGAATTCATTAACTATGCTTTTCCTGAGGTCAACGTCATCGAGAGGGATGACTCCTCCAGTTCCAAAGAAGTTTGGGACACTCTGGGAGAACCAAGTGGAAAGTACGATTTCATGGTCAAGTACACCGCTCCGGAAAGCTCTCGTATCAGGCTCGAAGATATCCAGCCAACTGGATGGGGAGATACAGCTAAAAGCACAAATGCTACGCAAAATGCAACAGGGGAATCCTCCTACGACAATTCTGCTTGGGAGACAGATTCCAATGCTCCCGCTCCACCAGAAATAAGCGTCATTTCTGAAGACAAATCAAGGAAGGTACCAGACTTTGTGATTCACCGAGGAGTTCGCCGCCAATGGGTTGCTGTTGATGCTCCAAAGATCGTTCATCAGTCAAAGTAATTGCCATCTTTAACCTTTCACCCTGCCCAGGTGAAACGGATGTTTTGATAGGGCTCGCTTTCTGTAAATTTCCCTCTTCGCTTTGCCTAAAGCGACAGAGTTTTGTTTTATAGGGCTGTAGTTTCAAGGATCGACTTGTTCATTAATAAAATAACGTCGTTCTGTAATTTCCGCATTAATTGCTGTTTTCTCTTTTCGCTTTCTCAGAAAATGGTAATCCTAAAAAACAATTCAATAATAAAAACGAGCAGTAAAAATAAAACATTGCACACACTCTTGCATTTTCTCTATCTCCTCTAAACACGAATCATCACGTCATGCAGATTGCTTGTTTTAAACCCAATTGAAACATACGATCCGATGCCTTCTCCCGACTTTGAGTTCCCGGTATTCGAGGCTGAAGAAGAAAATGACGACAAAATTCCAGAAGAGATCTCCCGATTACTCAGACAAGAGGAAAGGTCCATTGAACCTCACAAAGGGACGTTGGAAACGGAAAACTTGGGTTCAGAAAAAGAGAGAAAAGAAATCAGGATTGGGGCACTGCTCAGTCCAACTGCCAAAGAGAGTTTGATAAAGCTTCTCAGAGAATTTCCCGATGTATTCGCTTGGTCCTATCAGGATATGCCAGGGTTGGATACCAGCATCGTGGAACATCACTTACGGTTAAGATCGGAATGTCTGCCAGTAAAACAGAGGTTGAGACGTACTCATCCGGACATGGCCATCAAAATCAAAGAGGAGGTACAGAAACAGATTGACGCGGGTTTCCTCGCCACATTAGAATATCCTCAATGGTTAGCCAACATTGTACCTGTTCCCAAAAAGGACGGAAAGGTCAGAATGTGTGTCGACTACAGGGATCTAAACAAGGCAAGTCCGAAGGACGACTTTCCTTTACCACACATTGACATGTTGGTTGACAGTACAGCAAAGTTCAAAGTTTTCTCCTTCATGGTGGATTCTCGGGCTATAACCAGATCAAAATGGCGCCGAAAGACATGGAGAAAACTTCATTCATCACCCTATGGGGCACCTTTTGTTACAAGGTAATGCCGTTCGGTTTGAAGAATGTCGGGGCAACCTATCAAAGGGCCATGACAACTCTTTTTCATGACATGATACACAAAGAGATAGAGGTATATATCGATGATATGATTGCAAAATCAAAAATAGAGAGTGAGCACGTTGAACATCTGTCAAAATTGTTCGAATGTCTAAGAAAATTCAAGCTCCGCTTGAATCCCAACAAGTGCACCTTCGGTGTCCGTTCAGGGAAACTATTAGGGTTCGTCGTCAACTAGAAAGGAATTGAGGTTGATCCTGACAAGGTCAAGGCCATTCAAGAAATGCCTTCTCCGAAAACTGAAAAATAAGTCAGAGGATTCCTGGGACGTTTGAACTACATCTCCAGATTCATATTCCTTATGACCGCCACATGTGCGCCGATTTTCAAATTACTAAAAAAGAACCAGGATTGCGTTTGGACAGAAGATTGTCAAACCGCCTTCGACAGTATCAAGGAATATCTGTTGAATCCTCCTATTCTATCACCTCCAGTGGAAGGAAGACCACTGATCATTTACCTCACAGTTCTAGAGGACTCAATGGGGTGCGTACTTGGCCAACAAGACGAAACTAAACAGAAAGAATCTGCCATCTACTATCTGAGCAAGAAGTTCACCGACTGTGAAACTCGGTACACGATGCTTGAGAAAACTTGTTGCGCTTTGGCTTGGGCAGCCAAACGTCTTCGCCAATACATGATTCGTCATACTACTTGGTTGGTCTCCGAAATGGATCCAATCAAGTACGTATTTGAAAAACCTGCTCTCACGGGAAGAATTTCCCGTTGGCAGATGTTGTTATCAGAATATGACATAGAGTACCACGCTCAGAAAGCCGTTAAGGGAAGTATTTTAGCCGACCATTTGGCTCATCAACCGATTGACAATCAGGAATCAGTCGGGTTTGACTTCCCAGACGAAAATGTCATGTATCTAAAAATGAAAGACTGCGATGAACCGCTACCCAGTGAAGGGCCAGAACCAGGTTCCCAATGGGGACTTATCTTTGATGGAGCAGTTAATCATTATGGAAACGGAATTGGGGCAATCATTGTTACCCTTCAGGGTACCCACATTCCTTTCACCGCTCGACTTACGTTCAAATGTACGAACAACGAGGCCGAATACGAAGCTTGTATCATGGGTCTCAAGGAAGCAATTGATTTAAGGATCAAGAACTTGGACGTATACGGCGACTCAGCCCTGGTTATCAATCAGATTAAAGGAGATTGGAACACATACTAATCAGGATTGATCCCTTACAAAGACTATGCAAGAAGGTTGTTACCTTTCTTTAGCAGAGTTGAGTTTCATCACATCCCTCGTGAGGAGAATCACATGGCTGATGCATTAGCCACTATCTCTTCCATGATTAGTGTAGATTAATGGAACGACCTACCTAAGATCGACATAATTCTCCTTGAACGGCCCACTTACATCTTCACGATTAAAGCAGTCATAGACGACAAACCTTGGTACCACGATATCAAATGCTTCCTTCAGAAACAGGAGTACCCATCTGGGGTACTCAGAAAAGATAGAAAACCCCTCAGAAGACTGGCTGGAAACTTCTTCCTGAGCGGTGACACTCTCTATAAGAGAAATTTTGACATGGTCTTGCTCCGATGTGTAGACAGACTAGAAGCAGACGTGCTTATGAAAGAAATTCATGAAGGATCCTTTGGCACTCATGCCAATGGACACGCAATGGCGAGAAAAATTCCCAGAGCAGGGTACTATTGGTTGACAATGGAATCCGACTGCTACAAGTATATGAGGAGTTGTCACAAGTGTCAGATATACTCCGACAAAATTCATGTACCGCCTTCACATCTCAAAGCTCTTTCTTCCCCGTGGCCTTTTTCCATATGGGGAATCGACATGATTGGCTTGATCGAACCTAAGGCTTCAAACGGACATCGGTTCATTCTAGTACCCATTGACTATTTCACCAAGTGGGTCGAAGCAGCGTCGTACGCTAATGTAACCCGACAAGTGGTGGTCTGATTTATCAAAAACAATATCATATGCCGTTATGGTGTTCCAAGCCAGATCATTACTGATAATGGATCTAACTTGAACAACAAGATAATGAAAGAGTTATGCGCAGAGTTCAAGATTGAACACCATAACTCATCTCCCTACCGACCCAAGATGAACGGAGCGGTGGAAGTGGCTAACAAGAACATCAAGAAGATCGTTCAAAAGATGGTTGTAACCTACAAAGACTGGCACGAGATGCTACCCTTTGCTCTTCATGGTTATCGCACATCTGTCCGCACTTCAACAGGGGCAACCCCTTTCTCTCTAGTATATGGCATGGAAGCAGTGCTCCCCATAGAAGTAGAGATCCCATCAATCCGAGTATTGATGGAAGCTAAGCTCACCGAAGCTGAATGGTGTCAAAGCCGACACGACGAACTAAATCTGATCAAAGAGAAACGAATCACGACACTATGCCACGGTCAGTTATATTAGCAGAGAATGAAGAAGGCATTCGACAAGAAGGTTCGACCTCGCGTCTTCAGAAAAGGAGAGCTCGTGCTCAAAAAGATTCAATCTTTTCTCACTGATTCTCGGGGAAAATGGACCCCGAATTATGATGGCCTCTATGTGGTCACGAAAGCTTTCTCAGACGGCACCTAGAGACTTGCAACCATGGACGGAGAGGAATTTTCCTACCCCAAGAACTTTGATGTGGTCAAGAAATACTTCGCCTAAAATAAAAAAAAAAAAAAAGTCTCGGTGGATTGAAAACCCGAAAGGGCAGTCCAGGCAAAATTTAGAGACAAAATAAAAAAATCATCCCGGTGGATTGGAAACATCATAGTACAATCCAGGCAAAAATTAGGGATAATGGCAAATAACTATGTTCAACAGAGGCAGGTCCCTCAGCAGCAGTTACATCATCGGAGGAAAACTCCAGTCAAATTCATCTTCGACAGAAGCTCAGGATGTCCTGAATTCAAAGTTGGTAGAAGGATAGTGGTCGTTATGTTTCAATGTAGCCCTTTTCCCTGTAAATTACCATTTTCTAACTTTGTAAATACTCTTTGGAATCACGCGCTTGGCTGATTTCCGTCCTATCAATAAAATTTGAGCCTTTGTGCTTTTGTTTGTAATTCTTATTTATTTTAGCTTTACAGAACGACGTTGTTAACATGATTAACAATTCTTGAAATAAAACAAAAATGAATTTACTTGTTAAAACTTTTTCTGCTTTTTTAATAAAGACGGCAATTTCTTTTGACTGTTGAACATCAAAGGAACATCAACTGCTTCTCCAGAAGTAAGCGAACTTCAAAGTACAGAATCAAAGTACTCCTTCTAGGCCAGTACGCCTGAATGAAGGACCAACTGTATGAGATGCGGCTTTCCCATCTGATACCCTCGGCCGAGTTCTTTTCTCCTAAGCCCGACCAACATAGCTCCCAACGAGGACTACTTCTCCTAAGCAAGGTGGAATTGCTATTCTGAACCAACGGTACTTCTTCGCCCCGCGATGGCCGGGTATCCAGTCATGTTCACCTGTTCGTTTGTATGTCGCGTCAGTTTTGTCAGCATATACATACATACATCATGCATTTGCATTCACATTTCATATTGCTTCACTATCACTCTAGTCGGTCTTGTCCCCTAGTCATAGAAGTTCTCTCAATCGAGTCGTCAGTTCTTGCCTCGTCAGGAAACGCCGCGTCTGAACATTCTCGCTCCTCCAGTTTTATTTCTGGATTGAAGTTGGGTCCTCGACCACTTTGATAACTTGAACCTCTAAAAAACCAGAGAAGCCCTCAGTTAACATCACTCTTCGCCATTGAAGATGACATCCTTGCTTTCCCGGATTAAGGAAAATCCATAAAGAAAGCCGCCTAATCGAAGATTCGGCAGTACGGCAGTTTTTCTCCGAAAAACCCGCTGATGAAAAGGTCATCGGCACCTCAAAATTGGATCACATCATATGGCATTTCTCCGAGAAGATCTCTGAGAAAAGTATGATGTAAAAACCCCAAACGAATGCAGTCTCTCAAGGGACTCGCATTCCCCGAGTAAAGTCAACAAATGGCGTCTCCAACAGAGAAGTTTGTGCACCTCTACAACTTATACGGTTGGGTTCCCCAGCAAGTCTGACATCAAAACTATTTTCGTCAAATGACATCTCCCCAGGAAAATTCGGCAAGAAGCTTGAGGAAAACCGCTATGCATAGCGTCCCTTGTCAATTAAGTTTATTGACAAAAGAAACTAAGACCAGTTCCTCGGTAGGAAACCAGGATCAGGGGAAGTTTATTTCAGAAACTAAGACCAGTTCCTCGGTAGGAAACCAGGATCGAGGGGAAGTTTATTTCAGAAACTAAGACCAGTTCCTTGGTAGGTAACCAGGATCGAGGGGAAGTTGACAAAAGAAAACTGAGACCAGTTCCTTGGCTGAAGACCAGGATCGAGGGGAAGTTTACCTTTTCTAAGCATCATTGCTTAGCGAAAGACGATGAATGCGTGAATTACCATTCATAGACGCCATCAAAATTTTGGGTATTCCGATATTTAATCCTCTTGCACCCTGAATGCCCGAATACCTTCGTCATTCACACCTTCGGGTCCAAGAAGATTAAATAGGGGCATCTGTCATACCCCAAATTTTGACCACTAATATTTCCCATCATTGTGCAAATCATCATCACAATATGGATGAACCATCATGTCTCGTCAAATGCCTCAAGGGTTGTTGAGCATTCACTACAATCAAAATTAGGGTTTTAAGCCCTCTCAAAGCCTTAGACAAAGGATCAATCAAGGAATGACTTGATCTTCAACTTGTCTAGCCTCTAGAATATCCACAATGGATCAAAAGGACTCCCACTTCAAGGATTATGCACAAGGCTGCTCCCTTCTAGGTGGATCAAGTCTCAAGATCGACAGTGTCACCAAATTAGGGTATGGTCGACCAGGGCCTCCAGATGGAAATTTTTCATCTGGGCACAAGCCAATGATCCAAAACCTAACCTAATATACTCCATGGAACCTCATGGACCCAAGCATCAAGTCAATTTGACCTCAGGAGATGCATACATCAAAAATCAGGAATTAGGGTTTCTTGACCTAATTCACCCCTAAGTTAACTTTTAGGGAAAATCATGAACCAAGACCTCAAGACATGATTTGAGGGTCTCTAATATACTATATTGATCCACTTGGAACAATGGATTAATCCAAGAAGCTTGAGCAACAAGTCTCAATTTCATCTGCACCACAATTAGGGTTTTAAGGGAAAAGTCAACTGTAACTTTGACTTTTGACCAAGACATGCTCCCAAGCCCTATGACATGCATCAATATACCCTATGACACCCATGGAACATGTCCATCAAGTTTGATTTAGGTCAAGGACATGATTTCCTGAAGAATTGCACAATTTGGAATTCATCTGATAAAAAGTCAACTGTGCACAAAAGTCAACTTTGACTTTTTGAGATTTTTCACCAAAATGGATTTTTAACCCTAAAATGATGTTAATGTATGATTTGAATCATCATTCATCAAGAAAAATAAAGAAAAGTTGGATAACTTGTAAAAGGGGTAACCATAAAACTTAGAAATTTTTCTAAGTCATGAAAAAAGTGCCACTAATGCACCAACTTTGTAAGACCATAACTCCTAAACCACAAGGCCATTGTGCCCCATTCAAAGCTTGATTTGTAGATCTCATTGCCCTCTACAAAAGCTTCACACTGACCTATGTCCAAATTCCTCATGGATTTTGAGTTATGGAGTGATCAAAATCAAGAGAAAACACTTTGTTCCAACACTTAGTGAAAATTTCACTAAGTCAGATTTTGCCTTACTTTTTGCCAAATGTAGGGGGATTTTTCACTTGGATTCAAAAGAGATCAAAACCAAACATGTTTAAACAGTTGTTGTATCATGTAAGGGCTTTCCAAAATAGTCAAGGACATTACCAAATTCAACTTACACCATGAGATATGACATTGGCAAGTTGCCTTGCTGAAATCTGTCAAAGGCAAGGCAGAATTTGCAATTTTGCTCGATTTACCAAAATCAGCCAAATTCAAATGCTCCTATCCACTTGGACACATCAGAGGATTGAATCTAAAGGGGACAATCACTGAGCCAAGCCTCCAAAGTCCGTGGAACAAGAAATAGCATGTTGAACCTAGAATGGCCAAAATAGGGACAAGACTCCAAATTTGGATTGAAGCATTCAATGGAAGCATCAAGGTGGCATGGACTGAGCCATTCTCATCTGAAATCAGTCAAGACTTATCCAAGACCAAGGGAACCAAAGCTCTGTGCCCTAACCTCTAGTCAATGGCTAGAGGAGACTTGGATTTTCATTTGCCAACATTGGCCAAACCTACTTAGCAGTTGCCATTCACTATTCCTTGCAAAACAAATTTTCTCTACTATAAATAGAGCTCAATTGTGTTCAGTTTAAGTACACCAAAGGCCTACAACACTTGCCTTTCTCAAAATCCCTTTCTCTTGGCAAAAATGCCTTTCTTAGCAAGGTAACTATCGGGTTTTGAGCTAGAGGGCAATTCCACTCAAACCAATCACTCACACACCTCATATACATCACATATGAGTTGATCAAACACTTAAACAACAATTGGAACATTGATTTCTCAGAATCACCAGTCAATTGCTCAAGGTTTTAACCAAAGTGCAGTTGAGATGCCATGAAGTGATCCAGCCAATTTCCATCAAGTCCAAGCATTCAAACACACTCCATAGCACCTAGGGAAGCTGTTCAGATCATCACAACACAACTGTAACACCTCCTACACAAATCACGATCACCAGCTGCAATTTTTGCTGCACAATAATTTGGCCATATGTTCATAATCATGCATGGAATGTTTTCGCTCAATTAATTGCTTTGTTTGAATCGTGTATCAAAAATCCTAGCCTTCATGCAGAAATTAGGGTTCTTGAGGTTTCTTCGTGATTTCATGTTTTATGTTTAATTTAAATGAAATTAAGTGTTATAGACATGATTGTGAGGTTGAAACGAGTTGATTGGTATGTGGATTGCATGATATGGTTAAGTATTCAGTGAGATTGGATGGAAAACGCAAATCTGGGAAACTCAGAGCACGCGCGTGTTCTTGGTGTGTTCTTGGCGCCATTTTTAGAAATTTGAATATTTGAATTTTGTAATTTTTGTTTAATTGATTCAAAAATTAATTTCTCTCTGAGTTTTAATGATTTTGAGTTGATTCTTTTTTTAATAATTCACAAAAATGTTAAAATATTTTATTTTATCAAAAAATCCAAAAAATATTATTTATTTCATATAATTGATATTTTGCAAAGAATTAATATTTTAATTGTTTTTTACATTTTAAATATTTTTTCCACATTGATTTTGCAACTTTTAATGCTTTCTAATTATTTTGTAGGTCAATACTTAATTTTTGAAGCATTAATCCAAGATCACAATTTGTTTTCCATATGTTAAACAATTTTGATCATTTTAATTGAATTTTTATTCAATTAAATACATTTTTTGAAAACAAATTAGGGTTTTTGGATTAATTCAACCCTCATAAATCATTTTCAAAACACTTTGGGCCTCTAATAGAGTGTAAGACCCAATCCTTTTTTGACCAAATCATTTTTGGGCCTCAGTATTGTATAAGTCCTGATACCGTCAAAAACAAACGGCGCGATCGTCGCCTTTTGAAAAATAACCTTTGGGCCTCTCCTTGAGCTATAAGACCCATTCGAAATCTTTGGGCCTCTAATAGAGTGTAAGCCCCAATCCTTTTTTGACCAAGCCATTTTTGGGCCTCAGTGTATTGTATAAGTCCCTCTGTGTTAAAAGAAAACCTCGGCGCAATCGCCATTTCAAACGGAAAAATCATCTGGGCCTACCCTCGTGTTATAAGCCCCACTCTTTTTTTTAAAAAAACTTTTTGGGCCTCTATTAGAGTGTAAGACCCAACCCCCTTGTACAGAAAACATTTTGGGCCTCAGTCACTTGTATAAGTCCCTCTGTACAAATTAAAACAGTGCAATCACTGAAAAAAACCCTGGGCCTCTCCTTGAGCTGTAAGCCCCAAATCTTTCTTTTTGAAAGCACTTTCTCCTTTGATTTTGAATACACTGTTGTTTTCAATCTTTCTTTGTTGAACAACTAACCAAACAACATGGAAGCTCTACAACCGAGTAAGTGGTTATTGCTTTCATTTACCGCTTTCATATACATATAACTGTATTGTGGGGCTGTTTCACTGTAAGTCTTGTTTCATAAACTCATATCAACTGTGTAATAATAGTATAGATATTCAGAGTTTCCCCGACAACTACGTTTAGCATTATGCCCGTTGATCACTCTTAGAAATAGTCTAAACTAGATCCCCATAGGATTACCAGACACAGTCTTCCCTCCTCTTGGGGTTAAACAATATGGAGACATGAAAGGCAGTATTCTCGGTGAACCCTTTCATAGATTGTCACTCGTAGAAGTTGTCAAAGAAACTCTATTCCCCAGAGATGATCTTTTCTCCGTGAATGGCATCTCTTGAGTTTCTTCCAAATTCTTGGACTTTCCTGGCTTGATCTATTCTCGGTGAATAACATGTCTTGAACTTCTCGGGGTTTGGGGACCCATCAGCTTCTTAAAAGCACTTGTCAAGAAACTCTACTCCCCAGAGATGATCTTTTCTCCGTGAATAGCATCTCTTGAGTTTCTTCCAAATTCTCGGACTTTCCTGACTTGATATATTCCTTGTGAATAGCTTGCCTTGAATTTCTCGGGGTTTGGGGACCCATCGGCTTCTTAAAAAGCATCGGCCTCCTCTTGGGCATCGTACAAGGACCCACAAGCTTCCTAAAAGCAACCCCACCTCCTCTTGGGCTTAGTACAAGGACCCTTCGGTTTCTTAGAAGTACTCACAGCCTCCTCTTAGGCTTTGTATAATGATCTCTTCCTACGGGAATGATAGCCTCCTCTTGGGCATCGTACAAGGACCCGTCGGCTTCTTAAAAGCTTCCAGCCTCCTCTTGGGCTTCGTACAAATTGTTCCGACGGCCTCCTAGAGGTATAGGAACAGAACTTAGTCATCTGCATAGAACAGTCCTTTCAAAGAGTCTACTACTGTTTCTCAAAGCATAGTACAAAAGATGAAACTCTAGACTTGGACAGTCTAATCTCCTTGAGTCTCAAAGACATTCTCAAGTGACCCCTTCGTTAAATAGGAAGAAGACCCGTAGACTCGGACAGTCTCAATACCCTTCGGATTTCCCAATTCCTTGAAGAACGGGCATAACTCGGATCCTTGAATCAAATCCTTGAGTACAGTGTTGCTCATATAAGAACTAATTTTCTCTTTCAAAATCAGCATACTGGACCTGTCACATAACTGAAACAGTCACCATAGCCTCCTCTTGGGCTTTGTACAAATTATTCTCCCCAGCGGAGTCAACCAACGTTTAGCCTCTCTCTCGGGCTTTGTACGAGACACATAAGAGACTCCCTCGTTGAGTCAATCATCCCTTTCTCCTCTATCTCGGGCTTTATACGAGATACAAAAAGGTTCTTATTGAGCCAAACAAACAACAGCCTCCATCTCGGGCTTTGTACGAGATACAAAAAAACTCTCTTGTTGAGTCAAATAGCCTTCATCTCGGGCTTTATACGAGATACCAAAAGAATTCATCGTCGAGTCAAAACTTTTCAGCCTCTCTCTCGGGCTTTGTACGAGACACATATTAGCCTCCTCTTAGGATTTGTATAAGAAAACCACTGGTTAATCCAATTAACCTTTTAGCATCAAAGTTGTGCCTCGTTCACAGTACACAAACATCAACAACTCCTTCCCCTTCATCTAATCGCTGTAAACGGCAAGCCTCTAGATCATCTACATCCATGCCATTGTCCCTCTTTTAGCATGAGAAATTCCTAAGGAAAGATGGAATTTCTCTAAACTGAGTTAAAGTCTTCTCCTTCAGGTTAAAACCCTTATAAAGGAAATTATGGCATTGCTAGGATCCACGTATCCCGGTTAAAGTAATCCTCCTTTATAACCAGTCACCCAACAGTTGTGACAAACAGACCCTCTTTAGAGATGGCAAATTCTCTCTAAAGTCAAACCCTTTTAGCTTCACATCTTGGGCTTTGAACAAGATACAAACCACCTTTCGCTTCACGTCTTGGGCTTTGAACAAGACACCAAAACACCCATTTCCTCCCATAGAATAGGAGGAACTACGAACGCTCTGATTTCCCTGTTTCGGTAAACGGGAATACGTAGGCATAAGATTGAAAGAAAAATCTTAGCGAGCACACTAAACAAAAACCCAAAATCCCATACTCTCATGTATCTATCAAAAGCATCAGTCCTAACCTCCTAATCCTTGTTCCCCGCTAGAAAATCCCAAAGAAGAAGAAAAGACCGTATTGGCAAAAATACAAATAACCAGTACAAAGGCCCCCCCACATTGATAGCATTCGTAACCTAACAGACCGCTGTTTAAACTCAGTATGCAAGCAGGGTTAATTGGAGACATCTATTTCCCTTCCTTCATCAGCTTTAATAGGATAAAAAATGAATTGACCTGTAGTAAGCTCAACCGCAGAGAGCGACCAGCGCTTAAGAACCGCGTACAAAATCGCTCGGTACAGTGCTGCAGGAGTCGAAAAAGAGAGTGAAGGCACAAAGGTATTTTATATTCCTTGCCTACATCTTCTTGTGTAACCATCTTATAATATTTGCATCACCTTTTAGACTGCTCGAAAACCTCCAACGCCTTCAAAAAAGGGCAAGAAAGGTGTTCAAACAGTTGTCCCTTCAGATGCTGATGATGAATCCCCTGAGGAGGTAGCGGTTAAAAAGAAAAGAAAGCTTACCAAAACTTCTAGAGCTACCACCCAATCCTCCTCAAAGGCCGCCAGAATTCTTGAGAAGACACCTGCTGATAGTGGTGTCAAGAAAAAACTCTCCATGATTGCGTCGAAAACGACTGCTGGTGATCCTGAGAGCGCAAACTCAAGTCCTGATGCCGTAAATGTACAGGTATGCACACTATCTTTAATCAGCATTTGCATTCCTTATTTAGATTTCTTTCAATCTTATTCTCTTTACTTGTGGTCTTCAGGCTGATGTAGGTGGTTCTACCCCACCACAAACTTCATTCAGCTTTGCAACAACTATCCTGAATAGCCAAGGTGAGCCAACTTATCACCCTACCTCTGACCTTGGTTCTGGATATAGTTCACTGAGCGAAATTAACCAACCTATTCCTCTTACAGTTCCTCCTCCTGAAGCAGATGAAACAATAAAAAAAACTCGCCCACCTGGACCAACACTCAACAATCCCAAACCGATGGCTCTGAACATGAAGAGGATGATGTTTCTAATCAACAACCTCTCGACCATACAGAGACCATTGCCATGGACGCAGAAGGACAGCCAACTGAAGAGGAAGAAGAAGAGGTCGAAAATGAAGAAGAACAAGAAGAAGAGAGGGAAAGGACTGAGCAGGATCAGACCTATTCACCTGTGGCTGAAATAGGTCCTGTCAACAATCCAACTCCTGGGCCTACAGTCACTTCGACTGCTGGAGGATCCCCCACTGGAGACCCACTGGTTTCCCTCAAATGGTCGAATCCTCGAGAGTATGCCAGAATGATACTTGGGAAGAAGTACAGCTCTTCAGGAACTAGCCTTAGTACTTCGACTAGTTCTGGGGGTCCAGCTCCAGATGACTTTGCCAGCCCTATCCTTCAAAAGATCAAAGACAAATTCTTTAAGGGAGACTTCCATAATGTCTTACTTTCAGATCAAACTGCTCCTCTCTTCCTGAAAGATAGCCTCCAAAAACTGGGCCTTTCGACTCTTAGTAAAGATGTGTCTGAATTCCTTGTGGAGTTAACTGCATTAATAAATCAGATGTCTGAGGACTTCAAACTTCTTCCCAAGATCCAACACAACATTGAAGTTACAACTGGACTGGAACATTCAGCTTGGGATGAAGCAAACACGTCAGAAGCTAAGGTCGAAAGTCTGGAGATTGACCAAAACAAAAGGCATGCAGAGATAGAGTCGAACCAAAAGGACATTGATACCTGGAAGCAGCAAATTGAAGAACTGCAAAACAAGATTTCTAACGCTGAAAAGCGCAACCTTGAGCTGAAAGACTTCGACGATACTGAAATGGCCAGAGAGATAAAGCGCACTATAGACTTCCTTGATAAGGCCCAAACGCTTGAAAAGGAACTTTCTGCAGCTAAGCTCAACAAAGCTCTGTGTGAGAAACGCCTTCAGAATCACAAGGTCAACTTTCTTGAGTTGAAGTCGAAGCTCCCTTTTTTATTGTCTATGATTACTTATTTGTAGTTCCTTTTTTATCATCATGTTTGCGGGCCCTTTTGAGGCCCTATGTAAAGACAATCCCAATTCCCCCTGGCGTTTATCTAAATACTTCTGTTTGCTATTAACTCTTCGACTTGCAAAATCTTTGATAAAATCATGGAGCATTTTCTCTTAAACTTTGCTAATCTTTGTAATTAAAGTACTTTACCTCTTTTCTTGGAAATCATGAAAATAACGCAGCTTTTAACAGCTTAGTGTTCCAATGGCACAAGTTTCTATTCCATAAAGGAATATTAATAGCATAACCCTAGGGTATAGTCCCAAGAGCAATTTCACATGTCTCCATTGTTGACTGGCCAATCCTTACAAGGCTTTGCCTCTATAAAATCCTCATCACATGAGCCATATTTTGCACCCACTAAAGCAAGCATGAGTACTTCCTCAAAGAAGGCAGTGATCCAGAAGTCGGCTGAGGAGACAAAGAAAGTTGAGGCAACAACTACTACCTACAATTATACTTCAACTGGAGCAACCTCTCGCACCAAGAAGCGAGAAACTAAGATGAAGGTCCCCAAGAAAGGACATTCCAAAGCACAAAACTCTGATGATGAAGCTGACAAAGATTATGTCGCCTTCCTCAACTCTATTAATTGGAGAGACTATGAATGATCTTTCTCCTGGGTTTCATGTTGTTGTATCTGTTTCCTTTCCTTTGTACGCCATTTTGGCCTCACATGGCCTATTTTGGCTTTTATAATCTGAATAAAACTTATGTCTTAATATGAATCTCTTGCAAAATAGGCTTATATTTTTTCAAATATTTCCCATTTACCCTCAAGACTCTTAGATCACCCTCAATCTCCTGAACCTCGTAAGCATTATTACTGAATGCCTCAATAATTTGAAAAGGACCTTCCTACTTAGGAGACCATTTCCCTAAAGATCTGGTCTTTCGATCCATAGGCAAGATCACTTTCCACACCAGTTCCCCAGCTGAAAAAGTTTTACTCTTGACCTTTTTGTTATAAGACTTCTCCACCCTTTTCTTTTTCCTTTTCAGCGCTTCTAATGCATGGAGTCTTTCTTCATCTAAATCCACGTACTCATCAAGTATCATATTCCAATTAGATTCAGATGGAATCTCATGATGCCTTTGAATCCTTATGGACTGAAGATAAATTTCTACAGGCAAAACTGCATCA
Source organism: Lathyrus tuberosus (assembly GCA_022829125.1). Taxonomy (NCBI): domain Eukaryota; kingdom Viridiplantae; phylum Streptophyta; class Magnoliopsida; order Fabales; family Fabaceae; genus Lathyrus; species Lathyrus tuberosus. The sequence continues at coordinate 11,924,336 of JALAZF010000024.1, read as the reverse complement.
TGACCGAAAGTCAGTCGAAATGGGGTAGTATTAGTTGCCTCTTTGGGGGACGTTCGACATGCCCAAAGTATTTGGTCCAATGTCTTATGCCAATTTCTTGGCCTTTTTCCCACATGCTTTTTTATCAACCCAATAACTACTTTATTTGCCGCTTCGACTTGGCCATTAGCTTGAGCATAATAAGGTGTGGATGTTAGAAGCTTGAATCCCATTCCTTTAGAAAACTCTTCCATTTTTCGACCAGTGAAGACTGATCCTTGGTCTATTGTAATTGTCTCTGGGATTCCAAACCTATAGATGATGTGTTTCTGGATAAATTCAATCACATCTTCTTGATCAACATTTGGCAAAGGGATAGCTTCGACCCATTTGGTAAAATAATCAATACCCACCAAAATGTACTTATGATTTTTAGATGATGCTGGTCGAATTTCTCCAACCAAATCCAAAGCCCATCCTCTAAAAGGCCAAGGTTTCACTATAGAGTGTAATTCACTTGCAGGGACGTGTTGAATGTCAGCGTGAACTTGACATTCCTGACAACCCTTAGCAAATTCAATACAATCTTTTAACATGGTAGGCCAATACATGCCTTGTCGAAACAACAACCATTTCATTTTATGGCCTACCTGATGTGCCCCACATGCCCCACCATGGACAGTTGAAAGGGCCAAGTATGCTTCTGCCGCACTGAGGCACTTAAGCAATACTCCTTCAGGAGTCTTTTTGAATAATTCATTACCCAACAAGACATAACTCAAAGCTTGATACTTGATTTTCCTTTCTGTCGAAGATATTGGATTTTTTAGATAATCTACTATAGATTTTCTCCAATCCTTGTCAGTTATGCTATCAACTGCCAGAATTGCAAAATTATCTTCATCAGCGTATCCAAGCTTAGTTTCTTCCAAATTTGATGGAGCTAATCCTACTGACACCACCCTTCCTCTGACTTCAACTTCGATTTCATCTTGTAATTTGTCTTTCGAAACTTTATACCCTGATGCAATCTGAGCCAAGTCATTAGCTACCTGGTTTTCCAGTCTAGGGATGCGTCAAAAACTAACTGTGTCGAAGTTTTTCAACAGTCGATTCACAACTACAAAGTACATAATCAAGTTTTCTTTTATGCACTTGTACTCCTTGGTAACTTGTTTTATGACCAGTTCTGAATCTCCCATTATTTCGACATGAGTTGCCCCCAATTCCAACAATACTTTAAGTCCAGCCATTAAAGCTTCATATTCAGCTTCGTTGTTAGAACAACGGCCTTCAATTTTATACTTAAGTGTTGCTGGAATTTTATTAGGAGAAATAACAATCACTCCTATGTCTGTCCCATCTTTATGGCTCGACCCGTCGAAATATAACTTCCAAGGTTCCACATCAAGATAGTTCAAAGGGGTCTCATTTGTAGAATGGTCAACTATAAAGTCTGCCACTACTTGTCCTTTAACAGCTTTTAAAGGCTTATAAGTTAAAGAATATTCAGTTAATGCTAATGCCCATTTTCCAATTCGACTATGCAAAATAGGTTTGGACAACATATGTTTAATAACGTCATAGCGAGAAGAAACATAAACATCAACTGGTTTTATATAATGCTTCAATTTTGTACAAGAGCAATACAAACATAAACATAATTTTTCAATCATGCTATATCTAGTTTCTGCATCATTTAAAACTCTACTAAGGTAATAGACGGCCCTTTTAACACCATCATCATCCTCTTGAGCTAACATGCTCCCTAAAGTTCTATCTGACGCAGCTATGTACAATCTCATACACTTATTACCACAAGGTGGTGAGAGAATTGGGAGGTGACTCAGGTACTCTTTGATCTTGTCGAAGGCTTTCTGTTGAGCTTGCCCCCAGTCGAACCCATCCTTGCTAGCTCGAAGCAATGGCGAAAAGGCTTGCATTTTCCCACTCAAGTTGGATATAAACCTCCTCAAGAAATTTATTTTGCCCAAGAGAGACTGCAATTCCTTCTTTGTTGATGGCACTTTTGCTTCCATAATGGCTTTGGTTTTATTCTGGTTAATTTCGATCCCCTTCATGTGGACCACAAAGCCTAAGAAATCCCCTGCCTGCACACAAAAAGCACATTTGAGAGGATTCATTTTAAGACCATGCTTTCTCATCCTTTCAAAGGAATGTCGAAGATGGCTTAAATGATCTTTTCCTGAAAAAGACTTAACAACAATATCATCAATATAGATTTGCATAAAAGTCTCAATAAAATCATGTAAGATCGAATTCATTGCTCGCTGGTAAGTTGCCCCAGCATTTTTTAGACCAAAAGGCATTACTACCCATTCATAAGTGCCTAATGCCCCTGGACATCGAAAAATAGTTTTTGGGACATCTTCCTCAACAATGAATATTTGGTTATAACCAGAATAACCATCCAACATACTCAAGTATTCATGTCCTGCAGCAGAATCAATCAACATTTCTGCCACAGGCATAGAATATTCGTCCTTAGGGGTTGCATAATTTAGATCTCTAAAATCTATACAGACCCTTAAAGAACCATTCTTTTTAATGACTGGTACAATATTAGCTAGCCATTCGACATACCTAGTTGTACGGATGAACTTGCATCTAAGTAACCTCTCAATTTCCTCTTTGATCTTTGAAAGGATTGTTGGGGCAAACCGTCTTGGATTTTGCTTGACTGGTTTTTTCCCAGGTATGATTGACAACTTATGTTCAACAAGCTCTCTCCTCAAACCAGGCATTTTGTAACGCCCCGATTTCTTTAATTGTATTTATTTATTTCATTTATGTGAATTTTGTGAAAATGTGTGGATTTATTGTATTTTACCTGCTAATTGAGCTAATTGGTTAATTTCTCTGATAGATAAAATATTTGTATTAAATTATTATTTCTTTTCAACTTTTATTTCCCGAAATATATTTCATCGGTATGTTTATATTTTATCGCGTTTTGAGAGCGTTTGCGAGATATTTGAGTGTAAGGGTATTTTGGTCATTTTAGGGGTTAGATATTTGTTAGTATTAGGAAGAAAGAAAAAGAAAAGGGAGAAAAGAAAGGAAGAGAAAGAAAAGGAGAAGAAAGAAAAGAGAGAAGAGGAAAAAGAGGAGAAAGAGGAAAACTCGGGGAAAGCTCCGTTTCAAGCACGATTAATCGGGTAAGGGTGAGAAGTTTCAATTATATCTTGCTTGTGTATGTATATGTGTTATTTGTTGTAATTGTTTTGGTTGTTTAGCGACTTTTCTCATCGATTGAAATTAGGAACGATTTATAGAAATTGATGTTTTCACGGATGAATTGATGAAATGCATGCCTAAATGTGTTCTAACATGTTGTTTTGGGTCATTGGGTGTAATACTATCGTGTGGGTGGAAGATTTGGATCATTTTTTGGTCCCAAATATGTTTTGGGAAAATTCTGGTTCGTCCAGATTCACCAGGCGAGTTAGTGGCGAGTCCGCTTCACCAGGGATTCGCCAGGCGAATTTGTTTGGGACAGCAAAAACATTATTTTCGTATTTTCGCCATAACTTTTGATCCGTAACTCGGATTGACGCACGGTCGGAAGCGTTGGAAAGCTAATGAAATATTCTTTCTTTTAAAAATGGTTTGGAGGGCAGTAGATGAACTATTTAAGTCGTGGTTTTGTAAAAGTGTTGGGTTATCGGGTTTTTATCGCGTTAAATGTGTGCGGTTTGTGTTTTACCGTGTGTTGTGCTATTGTTATATAATGTGGAGCTTTTATGTGGTTTATATGATGTTGATGCATGTGATAAGTTGTTGTAATTGTTGTGATGATGGTTTGTGGCCTAAGGGAAAGTAAATGCAATGTGTTGTGTTTGGTTGTAAATGCATGATTATGGTTGCATATATGTGTGAAGATGCATTTGATTGTCATGAGTTCTTGTGTGTCAAGCATCATGATATGCATCTTGTGATGTCGTGTGCCCGTGTGGGGTGTTAGCGACGAATCGATTCCAGAGGGAATCCGCTATAATGTCATGTGCCCGTGTGGGTGTGAGCGATGATTATAGACGATCGTGTGCCCGTGTGGGGTGTGAGCGATCGGGTCGTGTGCCCGTGTGGGGTGTGAGCGACGGGGAACATCGTATGCCCGACGGGGAGTTACATTAAGTAACGAGCGATGATTCCAATAGTTCCTGAGTGAACTAGTGATGAGATTGATGGATAGATGGTACCGCATATGCATTGCATAGAGTCGTTGTGTCGGTCTCTGTGCATTTGCATAAATCATGAATGGATTAATTATGTGTGAGAATTGTGAATGGATGCATTATGTGTGGAAAATTGTGAATTGATTAAGTATGTGTTGAGATTTATGATTGGATTGGTGAATTGGTGTGCATACGCGATAAATGCATTGTTTATGGACGATATGCTATGTACGAAAATATGTGATGTGGTGGTGTGTTTCCATATGTCATAACCTTTGTGTGCCTTATGTGTGAATATGTGATTATGTTGGAATAATTGATATATGCTATGTTGTTGGAATGTTAGAAATATGTTATATGTATTAGTATGTGATGCTTGTGGTGAGAATAACTATGCATGTGAATTTATATGTGTCTGCATATTATTATGCAATCTTGATTTAGTTGTTATTTCTCACCCTTCTGCTGTGGTTTGTTGCTCTATGAGGCAATTGCAGATTAGTGTCTTGGAGGATTTTGTGAAGATTAGTCCTCCGTCCTTTGTCATCTGTCTGCTCTGATATGTAACATAGGAGTCGGGGGAACGATTTTTATTATATATATGTATACGTTTATTGAATATATTTTGTATTAACTTTGTATGAAAAATTTGACGTTATAAAACAATTTATTTTGTAAAACAAGTCGGTTATGGATCTTTCCGCTTTATTCCATAGTTGACCTTTCCTTTTATATGGAAAAAGTTTCCCCTTGAGGGTATTCAATTGTTTGTGTTATGTATCAAAAATATATGAGCAGGGATGATGTTTTGTCTAATTAAATGTGACATCCTTGTTTCTGTCGGAAAAATAAATTTTTATCTACTCTGATTTATTTATGTATTATTTATTCGCGATGGGAATTGGGGTGTTACATTAGTGGTATCAGAGCAGGTCGGTCCGTCCGGCCAAGTTGTTGAGTCAGTTGGTGTGACAGTTGAATACTGTCGTTGTTGGTTGTCCCTTAGTACGTGATAGGTGTGAAACACTGTCAGTACTTTCTGGTTTTTCTATTCCGTTGTCTGCAGGAGTTAGAATGAGATAAGTGGGGGAGAAGCTGGAACTTCTCCAAGTTGCTCCAGTTGTAGAGCATTGGCTCGGTGTGCCGTTGGTTGCAAGAGTGTAAGTGTTGTTTGGACGGTGTTGTTCTTGATTCCGGGAGGAATGCGGAGGTAAGGTTTATGTCGACTAAGGATTGGTGCCTTAGGTAGTTTTGGGCATAAGATACAAGAAATGCTATTGTAGTTTGGTAAAGACGGTTTATGCCCCATCATGATTGTCGACTGTCTATTGATAAATTGAGGAACTGATCACTCTTAATCTCTTGTTGATAGCAAGTGGGAATTATGTTGGATGGAATAGACGTGTCTTTTCGGCTTTGATAGTGTGTGTAATGAATTGTTTGGAATTTGAAAATGTGTTGGTTTGGAAAAGTTGGATTTTGAGGTGTGGAAACCATGGAAATCCAGCAGAAAATTCTGGTTCTGGTGCGATTCGCCAGGCGAATTGGGAATTCGCCAGGCGGATTAGGTCTCGCCAATAGTTCGCCAGGCGAGGTGCTGGCGAAGGGGGATTCGCCAGGCGAAATCGTAAGTCGCCATGCGAAAACGGAGAGACAGAAATGTGTTAGCTACTGGATGTTTGGGTTTTCAAAAAAAGCAGGTTTCGCAGCTAGTTCGCCAGGCGAAGGGCTGGCGAAGAGGTATTCGCCAGGCGAAATCCTTACTTGCCAGGCGGATCGGGCTGTTTTCCAATAATTGACTTTCCTTCAAAAAATTCATATCTTTTGACTCGGGTGTCTGATTTAAGCATTCTTTATATCGATATGAAGCTATGAAAGTGTTCTATGCTGTGGAAGGTGAAATTGTTGTTTATGAGACAGATTAGAGGTTTTGGTATGTTGGTCCAGAGGGAAGTCATTGAAAGAGAACGATTGGGTATCGTTAATGGTTGTTCTCAGAGAGTAGAGTGTGAACTCAAATTTGACGAAGGTGAAGATTTGAGGTTTGGATCTGCTAAGTAAGTAAAAACTCTTAGTAGATGGGACTAAGATGTTTGTTTTGTCTGTGATGATAGTGTTCTGGAAATTGGCAGGGAGTCACAGTGATGGGCCGTCAGTTGTGCATGGTTTCGGATGTGTTTTTGGATGGAACATTAAGGTGTTGTCTTAGAGAGCTCCAGCTTTATTAGTAACAAAAGAGAATGATGATTGAATGGAATAACGAGCATGATGTGTATGATGGTATTGAGACTATGGAAAGGGAAACTTAGAGTTCTGGGAGGTTTGGAGTCTTTGGAATTTTAGAGCATTAATGGAAATTTTGAGAAAACCTTAGGTGTGGATGTAATATTTGAGAGTCCTTTGGGATGGTTGCTGCTACATGTTGGGATTTATGGAATTTGGACTGTTAAGAGAAGAAATTGTGTATGAATTGCTAACAGTTGAATAAGGTAACGATTGAGAATAAGTGTCCACTTTCAGGAATAGATAACTGGAATGGTTTGGCTGAGTTTTAAGTGAACTTACAATTGTTTGGAATGTTCGATAAGAGTGGTGAATTGTGAGAGTTGAGGCTTTGATCGATTTAATGTGACTGGTTATGTTTGTTATCATCGGAATAGGCTGTTATTTACTCAGTTAAGCTTGTATGTGAGTAACCAGTTACCCAGTGGAAAGTTTTGCAAAAGCTTTAATAATTTATATCTTTTGGAATTTGGTTGGGCATTACAATGTACAGTGATGTTGTTTGATGTTAGTAATGCGTCTGTAATGTTTGTGGAGTATATGAATCGTATCTTCCATATTTAATTGGATAAGTTCGTAGTGGTTTTGATTGAGGATATTCGGATCTGTTATAAACTCAGAGGAAGAACAGGTAGAGTGTTTGAGATTGGAATTGCAAGTGTTGATAAGAGACGAAGTTTTATGCTAAGTTACTCAAGTGAGAATTTTGGTTAAAAAGGGTTAGTTTTCTTGGAGATGTTATTTCATATGAGAGTATGGTTAGGGATCCATCGGAAGTAGAGGCAGTTCTACAATGAGAGGCTCCGAAGTTGGTTAAGGAGATTAGAATCTTTTTAGGCATTAGTTGGTTGTTACTGCAGGCTAAGGAAGACTTTGCTAAGTTCGTACTTCGGTTATCTCAGTTGACTTGCAAAGGGTGAGTGGTTTGTTTTGGATGTTCGTTGTGAGTGAGTTTTGGTGAGCTGAAGTAGAAGTTGTCTACGGCTTCAGTTTTGATTCTGGATGATCCTAATAAACCGTTTGTGAGGTATTGAGATGCGTCTTTGATGAGTTTAGTCAGGGTGTTAATGCAAGAGGGTAAAGTCGTGGCTTATGCATTACGACAATTGAGGATTCATAGAAGGATCTATACTATTTTGGATTTGGAATTGGTTGCGTTTGTAATGTGTTGGAATATTTGGAGGTATCATCTTTATGGTTCTAGGGTCGAAGTGGTTGGTAATCGCAAGAGTTTAGAGTACTTGTTTGGTCTGAAGGAATGTAGTATGAGACAACGAGGAGGGTTGGAATTCGTGACGAGTTATGAATTTGGCTTGGATTATCCTTCGGGAAAAGCTAAGGTTGTGCTTGATGAGTTAAGTCGAAAGTTTTTATGCATGTCTGCTTTGATGGTCAGAGAATTAGAATTATTTGAGCAGTTCAGAGACTTGTGTCTGGTGTGTGAGATAACACAGTAGAGTGTGAGGTTGGGTATATTAAAAGTGAACAGTGATTTTTGGTGAATATGAGAAAGAGTTAGACTTTGGACGTGAGATTGGTAGTTTTGATGGTTATGAGTAATCAGAGTGCGCAGCGGAAGTGTGTTGTGGCACATTTTGTATTTGCGTGTGTGACTTGTAAGAATTCATAAGTTGAACATTGGGAACAAGTAGGATTGGTAATATTATTGGACGTTTCAGAATGGAAGTGTTAGGTGAAAGGTTTAAATATTATTCATGGGCTACTATGTGGGTGGATGTTTTGGTTATATGTTCGATTGGGGAATCGTAGCATTGTTGTAATATTGTGGTGTGACAAGGATGTGGGTTTTGTGGTTGTGTAGAGGTTGTTGAAACGTTGTTGTGTTCTTGTTTGTGGTGTTACCTAGGGTGAGGGTAACAATCTTGTTGTGTTCTGGTTCTAGAGTGAACCTGTGTGTTTGTAACTTGGGTATTCTTTGAGTTGTGAGTTGGTCGTCAAGTGCATTGTATGGGCTTTGCATCTTGTCGTTGTAGTTGTTGTCGTTGTCGTGTCGTTGTTGTGGTTGTTGTTAGCAAGGTGGTTGGTCTGTTGTGTTATTCGTAGTGTGCCTTCTGTTGGCATGTTGGTTGGTTAGTCGGATGCGAGAGTCGTATCCTGGGTTGTTCGTATCGGTTATATTTTCGAGGACGAAAATTTCTAAGTGGGGGAGAGTTGTAACGCCCCGATTTGTTTAATTGTATTTATTTATTTCATTTATGTGAATTTTGTGAAAATGTGTGGATTTATTGTATTTTACCTGCTAATTGAGCTAATTGGTTAATTTCTCTGATAGATAAAATATTTGTATTAAATTATTATTTCTTTTCAACTTTTATTTCCCGAAATATATTTCATCGGTATATTTATGTTTTATCGCGTTTTGAGAGCGTTTGCGAGATATTTGAGTGTAAGGGTATTTTGGTCATTTTAGGGGTTAGATATTTGTTAGTATAAGAAAGAAAGAAAAAGAAAAGGGAGAAAAGAAAGGAAGAGAAAGAAAAGGAGAAGAAAGAAAAGAGAGAAGAGGAAAAAGAGGAGAAAGAGGAAAACTCGGGGAAAGCTCCGTTTCAAGCACGATTAATCGGGTAAGGGTGAGAAGTTTCAATTATATCTTGCTTATGTATGTATATGTGTTGTTTGTTGTAATTGTTTTGGTTGTTTAGCGACTTTTCTCATCGATTGAAATTAGGAACGATTTATAGAAATTGATGTTTTCACGGATGAATTGATGAAATGCATGCCTAAATGTGTTCGAACATGTTGTTTTGGGTCATTGGGTGTAATACTATCATATGGGTGGAAGATTTGGATCATTTTTGGGTCCCAAATACGTTTTGGGAAAATTCTGGTTCGTCCAGATTCGCCAGGCAAGTTAGTGGCGAGTCCGCTTCGCCAGGGATTCGTCAGGCGAATTTGTCTGGGACAGCAAAAACATTATTTTCGTATTTTCGCCATAACTTTTGATCTGTAACTCGGATTGACGCACGGTCGGAAGCGTTGGAAAGCTAATGAAATATTCTTTCTTTTAAAAATGGTTTGGAGGGCAGTAGATGAACTATTTAAGTCGTGGTTTTGTAAATGTGTCGGGTTGTCGGGTTTTTATCTCGTTAAATGTGTGTGGTTGGTGTTTTACTGTGTGTTGTGCTATTGTTATATAATGTGGAGCTTTTATGTGGTTTATATGATGTTGATGCATGTGATAAGTTGTTGTAATTGTTGTGATGATGGTTTGTGGCCAAAGGGCAAGTAAATGCAATGTGTTGTGTTTGGTTGTAAATGCATGATTATGGTTGCATATATGTGTGAAGATGCATTTGATTGTCATGAGTTCTTGTGTGTCAAGCATCATGATATGCATCTTGTGATGTCGTGTGCCCGTGTGGGGTGTGAGCGACGAATCGATTCCAGAGGGAATCCGCTATAATGTCGTGTGCTTGTGTGGGGTGTGAGCGATGATTATAGACGATCGTGTACCCGTGTGGGTGTGAGCGATCGGGTCGTGTGCCCGTGTGGGGTGTGAGCGATCCATAAACGTCGTGTACCCGTGTGGGGTGTGAGCAACGGGGAACATCGTATGCCCGACGGGGAGTTACATTAAGTAATGAGCGATGATTCCAATAGTTCCTGAGTGAACTAGTGATGAGATTGATGGATAGATGGTACCGCATATGCATTGCATAGAGTCGTTGTGTCGGTCTCTATGCATTTGCATAAATCGTGAATGGATTGATTATGTGTGAGAATTGTGAATGGATGCATTATGTGTGGAAAATTATGAATTGATTAAGTATGTGTTGAGATTTATGATTGGATTGGTGAATTGATGTGCATACGTGATAAATGCATTGTTTATGGAGGATATGCTATGTATGAAAATATGTGATGTGGTGTTGTGTTTCCATATGTCATAACCTTGGTGTGCCTTATGTGTGAATATGTGATTATGTTGGAATAATTGATATATGCTATGTTGTTGGAATGTTAGAAATATGTTATATGTATTAGTGTGTGATGCTTGTGGTGAGAATAACTATGCAAGTGAATTTATATGTGTCTGCATATTATTATGCAATCTTGATTTAGTTGTTATTTCTCACCCTTCTGCTGTGGTTTGTTGCTCTATGAGGCAATTGCAGATTAGTGTCTTGGAGGCTTTTGTGAAGATTAGTCCTCCGTCCTTTGTCATATGTCTGCTCTGATATGTAACATAGGAGTCGGGGGAACGATTTTTATTATATATATGTATACATTTGTTGAATATATTTTGTATTAACTTTGTATGAAAATTTTGACGTTATAAAACAATTTATTTTGTAAAACAAGTCGGTTATGGATCTTTCCGCTTTATTCCATAATTGGCCTTTCCTTTTATATGGAAAAAGTTTCCCCTTGAGGGTATTCAATTGTTTGTGTTATGTATCAAAAATATATGAGCAAGGATGATGTTTTGTTTAATTAAATGTGACATCCTTGTTTCTTTCGGAAAACTAAATTTTTATCTACTCTGATTTATTTATGTATTATTTATTCGCGATGGTAATTGGGGTGTTACACATTTCGTCATAGTCCCAAGCGAAGCAATCCTTGAATTCCTTCAATAGTTGGACCATTTCGACTTTGAGTTGTGGGTCGAGATTAGCACTAACATAAGTAGGCCTTTTTACTCCCCCTTCACCCAAGTACATTTCTTCCAAAGGATCTCGCGCCAGCATTTTAATGTTGTCTGACAATGGATCCTTTTCGAAACCCAAAGGCTCATTATCATAAATAGCATCTAGCCTTTGGTTTTGATCTTCGATTTGAGACCCATCAGGTGGTTCAGGCTCAAAGTCCTTACCAGGGCCTACTTCACAAATTTGAGTTGTGGCTTCGACAGCCATGTGGTTCTATGCAGCCTCCAAGGCCGCTTGTAGTTTAGATTCGGCCACATAGGCCAAAATTCTTTGCAGTGCGTCGAATTTAGTCATTGTTACTAAATTCACTTCCCCAGCCTGTGGGGTCTATAGGCTCCCCACAGTATGGGACATTGCCTTCATCCCTTATGACCTCTCTGTCCCATCGAAATCCCTCCACTGGGTGCAAGTGTAATGAGCAGAATGCATGGTCATCTAGGGTGAAATCAAATTCTGCTGGAGTACAAGGCGCAATGTGCGCCAAGTTTTTGTCAAACTCGACACCCTCAACATGATTAACAGGCACCTTAAAGTACCCTTGATCACCTTCAATGTTTTCTACTATACCATCAGGCCTCCAGATTGTGATCCGCTGGTGCATTGACGAAGGTACTGCTCCAACACCATGGATTCATTCTCTCCCCAGCAGAAGGTTATAGTTAGCTTTACTTTCGACTACCATAAACAAGGTAGGCCTTATCACTGTTCCCACAGTTAAATCAACCTGCAGAACACCAAGAGTGGTCCCAATTTTCCCTTCATAGTTAGAAAGGACCATGTTGTGGGGCTTAAGATCAGTGTCGAATTTACCGATCTTGCTTAGTAGGAAATGTGGCATTAAATTGACTGTAGCCCCACAATCCACCAAGATTTTATTCACAGCCACGTTCTCTACTTTCCCTGTAATGTACAGAGGCTTCAAGTGCCATTTCATGGCCTCAGTTGGTCGTTCAAAGAAAGCATTCTGTTCTTTGACACAGCCATTGTTCATCACATAGTAGCACATAGGTTGGTGCGCTGCCATTTCAGCCTCAGCGTTGGCATCCAAGTTTTCCACTTTAGTTATCCTATCATATTCTCTTGGCATTACTGAGACCACATTAACAATGATGTTTAAAGAGGCATCAGAGTTGGAATCAAAGTTGTGAGTCGAATCTCCGTCCTCAGCTGCTTCGACTGCAAACCTCTCAGCTTCTTCCTTCCTAGAAGTAAATAACCTATGCCCCGCAGGCATCTTATTTGTTATTTTTGTGCCAACGTCTTTATTGCTAGCAGGCAGGACGTTGGTACTAGTTTCAGTTTGATCTTTGGCCTGAGCTTCCCTCAAAGCCTTCCTTCGTCTCTGTTCCCTTCTCCACTGGGACCTGGACATAGGATTTTTGCCTTTGTAATTCTCAGAAATATAGGCAGCTTTATTAGAGGACTTGAATTCTTCCCGGTACTCCATTGAAGAACCTCTAGCCACGTCGAAATTCTTCCATCTCTGTTTCCCTTTCCCTACTGCTTCAACTGGTTTGACCCACTTTCCAGTTGGTACATCACTGTTAGGCTTGAAAGTAGCCTGCTTAGCCCTTGGCATTTGTGGCCTTTGGCCATATTATTTTTAGTAGCTTTCCTTGGGTCGAAACGCCATGGCCCTTGATCAGCTCTTTTCTCAAGTCCAAATTTGGCTTCTCTCCCCGCTTGGAGGCTATGAGCAGCTTCTCTGTCGAAGATAGCACTGCATCGAGGGCACAGCGTGACTTCAGAGTTCTTTCCTTAGCACCTGCGGAGAAAATCAACAATGGTTTCATCTTCTCTGGGATAAGCCAGCTTGTTGCAGTCTTCTTGACAAACCTGTTCATCAATATCCATGGCTTGTCCATTAGTCACTTCGACCATGTTTATGTCAACTTCATCTTTTAAGCGCATTTTGGAGAAGTTGACATCAAGGCCCTCAGCAGCCTCATCCATATGTCTGAAACGGTCAGCAGTCTCTTTTGTCACCATCTACAATTTTGATGCTTCAGCTTCAACATGGATCTCAACTGTAGCCTCAGCGTCGAACCTTTGAACTTCAGAAGATGTCCTAAAATAGTGTTCAGCAGCTATACATATCAAATGCTCAAGCTGGCAGCCATCCATTTCCTCGACTTCTCTAATAAACACAACATCATTGGTAAGGTCTTCAGTAACCTCCACCACTGTGGCATTTCTACCAAGAGCTTCGTTGGTGTTAACACTATCTGAGCTACTGTCAGATTCCTCAACTAGTTCGACCATGTTAACCTCTTCGGGCTCTGTGTAATTTGCTTCAGCTACTTCAAGAGGGTTGGTATCAATTTTCATCTGGGTCTTAGTTTTCTCCCCAAATTTGAGTCTGCCTTCCTGAATAGCATTCTGCACCAGATCCCTGAAAAGAAAACATTGAGAAGTTTTATGACCCAAATAATTATGCTATTTACAAAAGCCTCTCTTTTTTCTTTGCTCTAAAGGTGGTATTTTAGCACCAGGAGGCACTAGTATTTGACCATCCTTAACTAACAAATCAAAAATTTCGTCACATTTAGTGATGTCGAAAGTGTATATTTTCTTTGGGAATCTATCGTTATTTTCGGTTTCGACAGGGTTTTTCCCATTTGAAGGGACTAATAATTTACAAGAATAAGGAGGGCCTTGCTTAAGTTCAGCAAGATCTATTTCACTTTCGTCGAACCTAACAGGCTCGTCATACAATTCTTCGATGCCCTCCTGGTATTCGACGTAAGCTACCTTCTTGTTTTTGTTCACCCTAGCTTTCTCATCTTTGAGACGCTCTAGCTATCGAACTCTGTCAGCTAACTGGGCCATATCCCTTAAATACTAGGTGTCCAGTTTTTTCCTGATAGAGTAATCAAGGCCACCAGCGGCCATTTCGACAAGTTCATGCTCAGGCACTTGTGAAAAGCACCTAGCCTTGAGTAGTCGAAACCTATTCAAGTAATCATCTATTGGCTCATTGAACTTTCGTTTCACACTAGCCAATTCTTTCAAACTGATTTTAGTCTGCCCCGTGTAAAATTGCTCATGGAACAAACGTTCTAACTGGGTCCAATTACAAATCGAACCAGATGGTAACGTAGTGAACCACGTAAAGGCATTTTTAGTGAGGGAACTAGGGAAATACTTCACCCTTAGACTCTCATCATTTGCAATCTCACCAGCTTCGATCAGGTAGCGCGCCACATGTTCAGCGGTAGATTCTGTAGTATCTCCTGAAAACTTAGTGAACTTTGGTACTTTTGTCCTGGGGGGCAATTCAGCTTGGAGTATATAGTTTACTATAGGCGAAGTGAAGTTTGGCCTAGAAAAACCCATATTCAGGCCATTTCGAGCCATTATTCTCTCGACCATGGCTGCCAAATTGTTCTCTGCTGCTACATTATTGCGTCGAACCTGATTCACCACATAATCAGCGTTTTGATTTCTGTTTACTAACACCATCCTTGGTTCCTCCTCTTCAAGTATAGGTATTTGATTCTTAGGAGGCTCCTCCCTAGGTGGTTCGACAAACTCTGGATTCACCGGATTCACTTGTTGAGCGTTTTCGGTAACATCCCCAACCTATACCCCCAATTAAAGAAAACGATAACAATCAATCAGAGTATAATTAAAAATTCACGGCATAGACCGAGGGGTCACATCAATTTGAAACAAACATACAACAACCTGCTCATATAATATGCAACATTCAGGTAGCACATAACAAAGGAACTGAGTTCCTACAACCCACAATTCAATTACAGAATAAAAGCGGAAAATCCGTAACTGAATATCACGTATATATACCATAAAAAGTTTGTCTGTCATATCCAATATCATACATCTTCAATCTAAAAGATACATATACATAAATACAAAATAATCACACTCGATCTCTCCGACTACCCGGTGCTACATATCAGAGCCGACCGACAAAAGAATAAAGACCTAAGCTTCACAAAAAGACCTCCAGCAACTAATCTACAATGCCTCATAGAGCATTTAAAAACAGCAGAAGGGTGAGAAACACAATCATAATACAATTGCATATAATTATATAATAACACACGATTACACAAACATAATATTCTCACCACACTATACGCCATAAATCAAGTACAAACCAACACAATGAATTTTCTCACATATCGGTCACAAAAGCATATCAATCGTACATAATTCAATTATCACCAACACGTGTATTCATATATCAACTCATCAATTTCATTCACAATTCCACACACAATCAAACCATTCATGATTTATGCAAATGCACAGAGACCGACACAACGACTCTATGCAATGCACATGCGGTGCCGACATTTATCATCTCAACACCAGTTCACTCAGGAACTATTGGAACCATCACTCGTTACTTAATGTAACTCCCCGTCGGGCATACGATGTTCCCCGTCGCTTTCGGTCCTCTTTGTATAAGGCTCCCGACGTTTATGGATCGGTTTTGGTCCTCTTTGTATATGGCTCACGATCCGATCGCTTTCGGTCCTCTTTGTATAAGGCTCACGATCGCCTATAATCATCGCTTTTAGTCCTCTTATTTTTTTTAAGGCTCACGATGTTATAGCGGATTCCCTCTGGAACCGTTTCGTCACTGACACCCACTAGGGCACACGACATCACCAACATGCATATCATGATGCTCAGCATACAACGACTCATGACATTTAAATGCACACACATATGCATTCCATAATCATGCATATATCATCAAATACCACACATCGGAATTTCTTGCCCTTAGGCCACAAACCATCATCACAACATATATCACGTGCATATTCATTTCACAACAGCACACAAGTCATACAATTCATATTACAAGCATGTTGCATAATAACCCGTCAAATGCAAATCATTAAAACAATAAAAGCCAACAACAACACATTCCAAATTCCTGACATAATTAAATCGGCCAACAATCTCCAAACTATTTTAATAAGAAAGAACGACTCAAAAGCTTTCTAACGCACCCAACCACGCCCCAATCCGACTTACGGATCAAAAGTTATGAATTTTCAAAGAAAAGAATTTATTGAGAAACAGCCAGATTTGCCTAGCGACTTAGGAATTCGCCTGGCGGATCCCCATTCGCCAGCCCTTCGCCTGGCGAACTAGTGGCGAACCACAAAATTAGAAAACCCCAAAAGTTACAGAAGCTACCCCATTTCTGTCTTTCCGATTTCGCCTGGCGACTTACGATTTCGCCTGGCGAATCCCCCTTCGCCAACACTTCACCTGGCGAACGAGTGGCGAGACTTAATTCGCCTTGCGAATCCCAAATTCGCCTGGCGAATCCCAAATTCGCCTGGCGAATCCCAAATTCGCCTGGCGAATCACACCAGAACCAGAAAAATTCTGTTACGGGTTACATTGATCCAAAACCCCCAAAATCTCATTTTTCATTCCAAATCAATTCCAACAGCAAAACAATTATCAGCAATGACTCGTAAACACATTATGATCATACAACGCAAATTATATTGATTTCCGACTGCGAAAACATCGATTTCTACTCGTTTACTCATTTTTGACCTATAACCGAAAATTATGGAAAAAGGCAAGACAACATGCACACACACATACATAATCATACACAATGATAAGATAATCGAGTTTCACACCCTTACCCGATTAAATCGCGTGTAGAAAAGTAGGTTGATCGATTTCTTCTTTTCCAAGTTTTTTTCTCTCTTTTCTTCTTTTCTCTTCTCTTTTCTTTCTTCCTCTTTTTCTTCTCTTCCTTACTATTTTCTCTCTTTCTATTTCTATTTATATTTCTAACTTAGGAAAAATTAAAGTGAAATGACCAAAATACCCCCACACTCAAATATCTCACAAACGTTCCCAAAATGCGATAAAACATATTCACGATGAAAAATAACATATTTTTAAATGAAAGTCAGAAATAAAATAATATAATAATAAAATAATCAAAACGACTCAATTAAATAAAACGGACTAAAACTGGGGCGTTACAACTCTCCCCCACTTAGAAATTTTCGTCCTCGAAAATATTACCTGAGACGAACAACTCTGGATACGACTCCCACATCCGAATCTCCAACTCCCAAGTCAAATTGCCCTCAGCAGCGCCTCCCCACGCTACTTTCACAAGTGCAATATCCTTGCCTCTTAACCGCTTCAACTCGCGATCCAAAACACTCATCGGTAATGCCTCAACCGTAAGGTTCTCCCTTACCTCAACCTCATCCATCGGAATCACATGCGACGGATCCGGAACATACTTCCAAAGCTGTGAAACATGGAACACATCATGCAAATTCGACAGATTCAGCGGCAACGCCACCCTATAAGCCACAGCACCAACTCTCGCAGATATCTGGTAAGGACCAATAAACCGAGAAGTAAGCTTCTTCGATTTCAATGCACGACCAACACCCGTTACCGGTGTAACTCTCAAAAATACATGATCTCCCTCTTGAAACTCGAGATCTTTCCTCCTTCGATCATGATAACTCTTTTGCCTACTCTGAGAAGCTTTCATTTTCTCACGAATAAGTTTCACTTTTCTCGTAGTCTGTTGCACCAACTCCGGTCCAACCACCGAAATCTCACCAGATTCGTGCCAACACAACGGTGTTCAACACCTTCGTCCATATAACGCTTCAAACGGTGCCATTCCAATACTCGCATGAAAACTGTTATTATACGTGAATTCAATCAACGCAAGATAACTATCCCACGCACCACCTTTTTCAAGAACACAAGCCCACAACAAATTTTCCAACGACTGAATCGTTCTCTCTGTCTGTCCATCCGTTTGCGGATGATAAGCCAAACTCAATCTCAATTTAGATCCTAAAGCCTTTTGCAAACTTTCCCAAAATTTGGAGGTAAACCTAGGATCTCGATCCGAAACAATACTTAACGGAACACCATGCAATTTCACAATCACACAGATATAAATTTCAGCTAATCTCTCCAAAGAAAAACTGATGTCAATCGGAATGAAATGCGCCGATTTAGTCAGTCTATCTACAACCACCCAAATAGCATTATGCCCTCGATGAGTATTCGATAACCCTGTCACAAAATCCATGGAGATGCTGTCCCACTTCCACTCAGGAATATCCAGCGGTTGCAACAAACCACTAGGCCTCAGATGTTCCACCTTCGATTTCTGACAAGTCAAACACGCATACACAAACTGAGCCACATCTCTCTTCAATCCAGACCACCAGAAAATCTTCTTCAAATCTTGGTACATCTTATTAGCTCCCGGGTGTATACTCAAATTACTCTGGTGTCCTTCCTCCAAAATCATCCTTTTCAACTCTGAATCGTCCGGAATACAAATTCTACCTCGGAACCTCAAAACACCTTTATCATCCACTTTAAAGTCCTCATTTTCCCTTTTCTCTCCAACCGTCATCAAATCCACAAATTTCACATCCATCTTCTGTTTCTCACTAACCGTCAACAGAAAATCATTAGTAACCTTCAACATTCCAAGCCTCACGCTATCCGACGTCACTTCACATACCAAACTCAAATCTCTAAACGATTCCAAAAGTTCCCACTCTTTAACCATTAAAGTGGACATATGTAACGATTTTCGACTCAACGCATCGGCTACCACATTAGCTTTACCCGGATGGTAATTCAAGCCAAAGTCGTAGTCCTTCAAAAACTCCAACCATCTACGTTGCCTCATATTTAATTCTTTCTGATCAAACAAATATTTTAAACTTTTATGATCACTAAAGACTTCGAATCTTGCACCGTAGAGATAATGCCTCCAAATCTTCAACACAAAAACCACAGCCGCTAATTCCAAATCATGAGTAGGGTCATTTTTCTCATGCACTCTCAACTGCCTCGAAGCATAAGCCACGACCTTACCTTTTTGCATCAACACTCCACCTAGCCCAATTAAAGACACATCACAATATACCACAAACGGTTCATTAGGATCCGGTAAAATCAAAATCGGCGCTGTCGTCTATCTTCTCTTCAGCTCACTAAAACTTTCCTCGCAAT
Organism: Lathyrus tuberosus; assembly: GCA_022829125.1. NCBI lineage: Eukaryota > Viridiplantae > Streptophyta > Magnoliopsida > Fabales > Fabaceae > Lathyrus > Lathyrus tuberosus. The sequence continues at coordinate 11,905,183 of JALAZF010000024.1, read as the reverse complement.
GAATATCCCAAATGAACGCTTTGCCTTTACAAGTCAACTGGGTCAAAGGAAGTGCTAGCTTAGAAAAACCTTCAATAAACCTCCGATAATATTCGGCCAAACCCAAAAAGCTTCGAATTTCAGTAACAGATCTAGGAGCCTCCCATTGTAGAACTGCATCTACTTTAGATGGATCCACTGTGATACCATTACCTGAAATTATGTGTCCAAGAAAACTCACTTCCGACAACCAGAATTCGCACTTGGATAATTTAGCAAAAAGCTTTCTTTCTTTCCAAACCTGCAAAACAATACGCAAATGCTCCGCGTGCTCCTCCCAAGACATAGAATAAATCAAGATGTCATCAATAAACACAACAACAAAACGATCCAAATGCTCGTGAAAAATACGATTCATGTACTTCATAAACACCCCTGGCGCATTAGAAACCCCGAACGGCATCACAGAATATTCATAATGACCGTAATGTGTCCTAAAAGCCGTCTTCTGAATATCTTCCTCTTTCACCCTTATCTGATGATACCCTGATCTTAAATCAATCTTACTAAACACACACGCACCCACCAACTGATCCATCAGATCATCAATCCTTGGAAGAGGATACTTATTCTTAATCGTCACCTTATTCAACTGGCGATAATCAATACACAATCACATACTTCCATCTTTCTTTTTCACCAACAAAACTGGAGCACCCCAAGGAGAAACCCTTGGTCTCACAAACCTCTTCTCTAGCAACTCATTCAATTGCTTCTTTAACTCAACCAACTCAGATGCCGACATTCGATATGGTGCCATCGATACAGGTCTAGTACCAGGAACTAGATCTATAGAAAACTCCACCTCTCTCTCTGGCGGCACATCTGAAATATCCTCAGGAAACACTTCCGGAAAATCACACACAACAGGAAACACATCAAATGAAACTTGACTATCCATAGTCAATGATGCAAACAACCCAAACAACTAGGCTTCATCCGCCAAAAGTTTCTTCAACTCTTTGGTAGATAAGAAACTTGAGTCTTCGTCTTCTTCAAGAGAAGGAAACCTTACTAGCTTATGATAACAATCAATATGGACCCGGTTGAATTGCAACCAATTCATTCCCAAAACCACATCTAAACCCTCCAACGGAAAACACATCAAATCCATCTCAAAGTCTTTACCATAAATGGTCAAAAGACAACTTAAACAAACCAAAGAAGTAGTTATTGACCCCATTGCTGGAGTATCAATAACCATTTCTCCATCCATCGAAGACAACACAAGATTCAAACGCTTCGCGCACTCAGACAAAATAAACAAATGAGTCGCTCCGGTATCAATAATAGCAACTCAAGGCGTACTATTAATAAAATAAGTACCTCTGATCAGACGGTCTGCACTTGAAGTCTGAGTTCCTGCCAAGGCAAAAACTTTCCCACCAGTTGGAGCTTTCTTTGGTTTCGGACATTTCGTACTAATATGACCAGGTTCACCACAGTTGAAACACGTCACCACATTCTTCCTTGCACAATCAGCTGTGACATGTCCTAAACCTCCACAATTAGAACACTTCCTCAAATCCTTCCTACATTCGGACTTACGGTGTCCCACATCACCACATCTATAACATCTCAGAGGACTAGACCTACCTCCTCCACTTAGCCTTTTCTCAAAATTACCCCTTTGTTTACCTTTATCAGCTGGTGTTACATACGGACCACTATGAAACTGTTGCTTCCCTTTCCTCTCACTCACACTCTTATAGTGAGTAGAACGAGCCTTACCATCCGCCTCATAAATCCTACAACAATCCACCAAATCAGAAAACCTCCTAATCCTTTGATAACCGATTGACTGCTTTATCTCAGGACGCAATCCGTTCTCAAACTTCACACACTTAGAAAACTCTGCAGTTGCTTCCGCATAATGTGGATAAAACTGCACAAGCTCCACAAACTTAGCAGTATAATCAACAACAGACATACTACCTTGTTTCAATTCCAAGAACTCAATTTCCTTCTTTCCTCTTACATCTTCGGGAAAATACTTCCTCAGAAACTCAATGCTAAACACAGCCCAAGTGATCTCTTCCTCTGCAACTTCCAACACATGACGTGTACTAACCCACCAATCATCAGCTTCTTCCAGTAACAGTGAGTACCCAATCTCACCTTCTGATCCTCAGCACAATCCATCACTCGGAAGATTCTTTCAATCTCTTTAAGCCAAATCTGTGCACCATCAGGATCATATCTTCCTTTGAAGGTAGGCGGTTTGTTCTTCCTGAACTCATCATTTCCAGCAGCATTAGGTGCACCCTGCACAGCCCGAGCCATAGCTTGCATCGCAGCAGCTAAAGCAGCGTCATTTCTACCAGCCATATTCTGTTCATTTCCAATAACAGCAACTATGGTTAAACAAATAGCTCACCGAACAACAAAGACCAACAAGGACTGACACAACTGACACGGACTGGCTCTGATACCACTTAATGTAACACCCCCAACCTATACCCCCAATTAAAGAAAACGATAACAATCAATCAGAGTATAATTAAAAATTCACGGCATAGACCGAGGGGTCACATCAATTTGAAACAAACATACAACAACCTGCTCATATAATATGCAATATTCAGGTAGCACATAACAAAGGAACTGAGTTCCTACAACCCACAATTCAATTACAGAATAAAAGCGGAAAATCCGTAACTGAATATCATGTATATATACCATAAAAAGTTTGTCTGTCATATCCAATATCATACATCTTCAATCTAAAAGATACATATACATAAATACAAAATAATCACACTCGATCTCTCCGACTACCCGGTGCTACATATCATAGCCGACCGACAAAAGAATGAAGACCTAAGCTTCACAAAAAGACCTCCAGCAACTAATATGCAGTGCCTCATAGAGCATTTAAAAACAGCAGAAGGGTGAGAAACACAATCATAATACAATTGCATATAATTATATAATAACACACGATTACACAAACATAATATTCTCACCACACTATACGCCATAAATCAAGTACAAACCAACACAATGAATTTTCTCACATATCGGTCACAAAAGCATATCAATCGTACACAATTCAATTATCACCAACACGTGTATTCATATATTAACTCATCAATTTCATTCACAATTCCACACACAATTAAACCATTCATGATTTATGCAAATGCACAGAGACCGACACAACGACTCTATGTAATGCACATGCGGTGCCGACATTTATCATCTCAACACCAGTTCACTCAGGAACTATTGGAACCATCACTCGTTACTTAATGTAACTCCCCGTCGGGCATACGATGTTCCCCGTCGCTTTCGGTTCTCTTTGTATAAGGCTCACGACGTTTATGGATCGCTTTCGGTCCTCTTTGTATAAGGCTCACGATCCGATCGCTTTCGGTCCTCTTTGTATAAGGCTCACGATCGTCTATAATCATCGCTTTCAGTCCTCTTTTTTTTTTTTAAGGCTCACGATGTCATAGCGGATTCCCTCTGGAACCGTTTCGTCGCTCACACCCACTAGGGCACATGACATCACCAACATGCATATCATGATGCTCATCATACAATGACTCATGACATTTAAATGCACACACATATGCATTCCATAATCATGCATATATCATCAAATACCACACATCGGAATTTCTTGCCCTTAGGCCACAAACCATCATCACAACATATATCACGTGCATATTCATTTCAAAACAGCACACAAGTCATACAATTCATATTACAAGCATGTTGCATAATAACCCGTCAAATGCAAATCATTAAAACAATAAAAGCCAACAACAACACATTCCAAATTCCCGACATAATTAAATCGACCAACAATCTCCAAACTATTTTAATAAGAAAGAACGACTCAAAAGCTTTCTAACGTACCCAACCACGCCCCAATCCGACTTACGGATCAAAAGTTATGAATTTTCAAAGAAAAGAATTTATTGAGAAACAGCCAGATTTGCCTGGCGACTTAGGAATTCGCCTGGAGGATCCCCATTCGCCAGCCCTTCGCCTGGCGAACTAGTGGCGAACCACAAAATTAGAAAACCCTAAAAGTTACAGAAGCTACCCCATTTCTGTCTTTCCGATTTCTCCTGGCGACTTACGATTTCGCCTTGCGAATCCCCCTTCGCCAGCACTTCGCCTGGCGAACGAGTGGCGAGACTTAATTCGCCTGGCGAATCCCAAATTCGCCTGGCGAATCACGCCAGAACCAGAAAAATTCTGTTACGGGTTACATTGATCCAAAACCCCCAAAATCTCATTTTTCATTCCAAATCAATTCCAACAGCAAAACAATTATCAGCAATGACTCGTAAACACATTGTGATCATACAACGCAAATTATATCGATTTCCGACTGCGAAAACATCGATTTCTACTCGTTTACTCGTTTTCGACCTATAACCGAAAATTATGGAAAAAGGCAAGACAACATGCACACACACATACATAATCATACACAATGATAAGATAATCGAGTTTCGCACCCTTACCCGATTAAATCACGTGTAGAAAAGTCGGTTGATCGATTTCTTCTTTTCCAAGTTTTTTTCTCTCTTTTCTTCTTTTCTCTTCTCTTTTCTTTCTTCCTCTTTTTCTTCTCTTCCTTACTATTTTCTCTCTTTCTATTTCTATTTATATTTCTAACTTAGGAAAAATTAAAGTGAAATGACCAAAATACCCCCACACTCAAATATCTCACAAACGTTCCCAAAATGCGATAAAACATATTCACGATGAAAAATAACTTTTTTCAAATAAAAGTCAGAAATAAAATAATATAATAATAAAATAATCAAAACGACTCAATTAAATAAAACGGACTAAAACTGGGGCGTTACAACTCTCCCCCACTTAGAAATTTTCGTCCTCGAAAATATTACCTGAGACGAACAACTCTGGATACGACTCCCACATCCGAATCTCCAACTCCCAAGTCAAATTGCCCTCAGCAGCGCCTCCCCACGCTACTTTCACAAGTGCAATATCCTTGCCTCTTAACCGCTTCAACTCGCGATCCAAAATACTCACCGGTAATGCCTCAACCGTAAGGTTCTCCCATACCTCAACCTCATCCATCGAAATCACATACGACGGATCCGGAACATACTTCCGAAGCTGTGAAACATGGAACACATCATACAAATTCGACAGATTCAGCGGCAACGCCACCCTATAAGCCACAGCACCAATTCTCACGGATATCTGGTAAGGACCAATAAACCGAGAAGTAAGCTTCTTCGATTTCAATGCACGACCAACACCCGTTACCGGTGTAACTCTCAAAAATACATGATCTCCCTCTTGAAACTCGAGATCTTTCCTCCTTCGATCATGATAACTCTTTTGCCTACTCTGAGAAGCTTTCATTTTCTCACGAATAAGTTTCACTTTTTTCGTAGTCTGTTGCACCAACTCCAGTCCAACCACCGAAATCTCACCAGATTCGTGCCAACACAACGGTGTTCAACACCTTCGTCCATATAACGCTTCAAACGGTGCCATTCTAATACTCGCATGAAAACTGTTATTATACGTGAATTCAATCAACGCAAGATAACTATCTCACGCACCACCTTGTTCAAGAACACAAGCCCGCAACAAATCTTCCAACGACTGAATCGTTCTCTCTGTCTGCCCATCCATTTGCGGATGATAAGCCAAACTTGAGGGTTGGTATCAATTTTCATCTGGGTCTTAGTTTTCTCCCCAAATTTGAGTCTGCCTTCCTGAATAGCATTCTGCACCAGATCCCTGAAAAGAAAACATTGAGAAGTTTTATGACCCAAATAATTATGGTATTTACAAAAGCCTCTCTTTTTTCTTTGCTCTAAAGGTGGTATTTTAGCACCAGGAGGCACTAGAATTTGACCATCCTTAACTAACAAATCAAAAATTTCGTCACATTTAGTGATGTCGAAAGTGTATGTTTTCTTTGGGAACCTATCGTTCTTTTCGGTTTCGACAGGGTTTTTCCCATTTGAAGGGACTAATAATTTACAAGAATAAGGAGGGCCTTGCTTAAGTTCAGCAAGATCTATTTCACTTTCGTCGAACCTAACAGGCTCGTCATACAATTCTTCGATGCCCTCCTGGTATTCGACGTAAGCTACCTTCTTGTTTTTGTTCACCCTAGCTTTCTCTTCTTTGAGACGCTCTAGCTGTCGAACTGTGTCAGCTAACTGGGCCATATCCCTTAAATACTGGGTGTCCAGTTTTTTCCTGATAGAGTAATCAAGGCCACCAGCGGCCATTTCAACAAGTTCATGCTCAGGCACTTGTGAAAAGCACCTAGCCTTGAGTAGTCGAAACCTATTCAAGTAATCATCTATTGGCTCATTGAACTTTCGTTTCACACTAGCCAATTCTTTCAAACTGATTTTAGTCTGCCCCGTGTAAAATTGCTCATGGAACAAACGTTCTAACTGGGTCCAATTACAAATCGAACCAGATGGTAACGTAGTGAACCACGTAAAGGCATTTTTAGTGAGGGAACTAGGGAAATACTTCACCCTTAGACTCTCATCATTTGCAATCTCACCAGCTTCGATCAGGTAGCGCGCCACATGTTCAGCGGTAGATTCTGTAGTATCTCCTGAAAACTTAGTGAACTTTGGTACTTTTGTCCTGGGGGGCAATTCAGCTTGGAGTATATAGTTTACTATAGGCGAAGTGAAGTTTGGCCTAGAAAAACCCATATTCAGGCCATTTCGAGCCATTATTCTCTCGACCGTGGCTGCCAAATTGTTCTCTGCTGCTACATTATTGCGTCGAACCTGATTCACCACATAATCAGCGTTTTGATTTCTATTTACTAACACCATCCTTGGTTCCTCCTCTTCAAGTATAGGTATTTGATTCTTAGGAGGCTCCTCCCTAGGTGGTTCGACAAAATCTGGATTCACCGGATTCACTTGTTGAGCGTTTTCGGTAACACCCCCAACCTATACCCCCAATTAAAGAAAACGATAACAATCAATCAGAGTATAATTAAAAATTCACGGCATAGAACGAGGGGTCACATCAATTTGAAACAAACATACAACAACCTGCTCATATAATATGCAACATTCAGGTAGCACATAACAAAGGAACCGAGTTCCTACAACCCACAATTTAATTACAGAATAAAAGCAGAAAATCCGTAACTGAATATCATGTATATATACCATAAAAAGTTTGTCTGTCATATCCAATATCATACATCTTCAATCTAAAAGATACATATACATAAATACAAAATAATCACACTCGATCTCTCCGACTACCCGGTGCTACATATCAGAGCCGACCGACAAAAGAATGAAGACCTAAGCTTCACAAAAAGACCTCCAGCAACTAATCTGCAATGCCTCATAGAGCATTTAAAAACAGCAGAAGGGTGAGAAACACAATCATAATACAATTGCATTTAATTATATAATAACACACGATTACACAAACATAATATTCTCACCACACTATATGCCATAAATCAAGTACAAACCAACACAATGAATTTTCTCACATATCGGTCACAAAAGCATATCAATCGTACACAATTCAATTATCACCAACACGTGTATTTATATATCAACTAATCAATTTCATTAACAATTCCACACACAATCAAACCATTCATGATTTATGCAAATGCACAGAGACCGACACAACGACTCTATGCAATGCACATGCGGTGCCAACATTTATCATCTCAACATCAGTTCACTCAGGAACTATTGGAACCATCGCTCGTTACTTAATGTAACTCCCCATCGGGCATACGATGTTCCCTGTCGCTTTCAGTCCTCTTTGTATAAGGCTCACGACGTTTATGGATCGCTTTCGGTCCTCTTTGTATAAGGCTCATGATCCGATCGCTTTCGGTCCCCTTTGTATAAGACTCACGATCGTCTATAATCATCGCTTTCAGTCCTCTAATTTTTTTTAAGGCTCACGATGTTATAGCAGATTCCCTCTGGAACCGTTTCATCGCTCACACCCACTAGGGCACACGACATCACCAACATGCATATCATGATGCTCAGCATACAACGACTCATGACATTTAAATGCACACACATACGCATTCCATAATCATGCATATATCATCAAAAACCACACATCGGAATTTCTTTCCCTTAGGCCACAAACCATCATCACAACATATATCACGTGCATATTCATTTCACAATAGCACACAAGTCATACAATTCATATTACAAGCATGTTGCATAATAACCCGTCAAATGCACATCATTAAAACAATAAAAGCCAACAACAACACATTCCAAATTCCTGACATAATTAAATCGGCCAACAATCTCCAAACTATTTTAATAAGAAAGAACGACTCAAAATCTTTCTAACGCACCCAACCACGCCCCAATCTGACTTACGGATCAAAAGTTATGAATTTTCAAAGAAAATAATTTATTGAGAAACAGCTAGATTCGCCTGGCGACTTAGGAATTCGCCTGGCGGATCCCCATTCGCCAGCCCTTCGCCTGGCGAACTAGTGGCGAACCACAAAATTAGAAAACCCCAAAAGTTACAGAAGCTACCCCATTTCTGTCTTTCCGATTTCGCCTGGCGAATCCCCCTTCGCCAGCACTTCGCCTGGCGAACGAGTGGCGAGACTTAATTCGCCTGGCGAATCCCAAATTCGCCTGGCGAATCACACCAGAACCAGAAAAATTCTGTGACGGGTTACATTGATCCAAAACCCCCAAAATCTCATTTTTCATTCCAACAGCAAAACAATTATCAGCAATGACTCGTAAACACATTGTGATCATACAACGCAAATTATATCGATTTCCGACTGCGAAAACATCGATTTCTACTCGTTTACCCGTTTTCAACCTATAACCGAAAAGTATGGAAAAAGGCAAGACAACATGCACACACACATACATAATCATACACAATGATAAGATAATCGAGTTTCGCACCCTTACCCGATTAAATCGCGTGTAGAAAAGTCGGTTGATCGATTTCTTCTTTTCCAAGTTTTTTTCTCTCTTTTCTTCTTTTCTCTTCTCTTTTCTTTCTTCCTCTTTTTCTTCTCTTCCTTACTATTTTCTCTCTTTCTATTTCTATTTATATTTCTAACTTAGGAAAAATTAAAGTGAAATGACCAAAATACCCCACACTCAAATATCTCACAAACGTTCCCAAAACGTGATAAAACATATTCACGATGAAAAATAACATATTTTCAAATAAAAGTCAGAAATAAAATAATATAATAATAAAATAATCAAAATGACTCAATTAAATAAAACGGACTAAAACTGGGGCGTTACATTTTCCCTCCTCTCGACTCCTTGATTTTGGTGTTGAACAGGAGCGGGCATTCCCATGAATTCTGCTATACGCGCCATCTGGGCTGTCATCATTTGATTGGTTTGAGTAGTTTCTGGATCAATGGCTGGAAAATTTCTCCCATTGTCTGAGACAAAGTATGTACCATTTGCATGTTGCTCTCATCCATCTGTTGCCTCAAATATGCTGCAGATTCATTTGTTAAGATGGGTCTATGAGTAGAAAATCCCAAACCTATGGACTGGCTGTTTCGACCCATGTTAATTCCAGAGCCTGACTCCTGCAAAGGGGAAGATATCTCATTCTCTGAAAATATTGGGGGTGCAGTACGCAAATTCTGCATCATTGTCGTTTTCATGCCATAGATTGGGTTCTTAGGCAAAGGCTGTGAAAATCCTGGGGGAGGAAATTGCCTATACGTCGAACCTCCTCCTGGCGGAGTCTGAGGATTTGTCACTGATGGGCCAATGTACTCCAGGACTGGCTGAGTGTAAGGCCTCACATATGTCACCCGTGGCCCGGTTGTCGAAGGCGCTGGCTCTGTCACCATGGTTAACACTGTTGACCCTCCCGTCGAAGGAACTGGAGTTAGCGCCACAGTACTTCTTGGTAATTCTTGAGGATTGATGGTGTTGTTCTGAACGCTTGAACTGCTTGGTTGAGGATAAGTCCCAGCAGAACTGGGATTTGAATTCCCTTGGCCATGCCATTTTCCTCGGGTTTCTTCTCTTTGGTCTATATTCGTTTGAACTGTCTACCTTTCCACTTCTCAAGTGCATACAATAAAGTTTGCAAAAATCTCGACCAATGAAACAAAAAAATTTCAAAAAAAAGGCAGTTATAAAACTTCCTTTTGACAGTTATTTAAAAGTTATAAACTTCCAAATACACGTTTAGCACTGTCCCACTGGGCGTGGTAATTTTTTTACCTTGAAAACTGGTAAACAGCCACTAATCTTCTAAAACAACAAAGTTCTAGTAACTTACAGGATCGATCAGATTGATTCTAGGACATGTGCTATGAGTGTATTTATAATACCTCACAATTAGGCAAAGTATATATTTCGACAGTGCATATAAATAAAGAACGTGTTTTGAAATGTAAATGAAAGTGACAGAAATCAAAGAAATGTTTAAGTCGAACAACACAGCAAAGGAAAAAAAATTGAATGTAAAGGTTTGATAAAAACTGGAGTTAAATGTTGGAAGAAAGTGTATAAAGATCTTAAACTGCAGAAATGTAAATCCTTGAAAGTAAAGGCTTTTTAATGTAAAACTGCAAAGTAAAAAAATTTATAACGTAGAATGCTTAGAAGTAAAAGACTGAATTAAAAGATTTCAAAGTAAAGGATCTAAGATAGAAACTTCAAAGAAAATGGCATTGCAATAAAAGATAATGGTGATTACAATCACGAACATTCTCGCCTCACTCTTTTCTCTACACGCTGGATACTTTGAGTGACTTGAGAGTTACTTGTACAACACAATTTTTCACACCTATTCTAACTCTAGAACTAACCTATTTATAATACTCTAAAGTAACCACCATTTGACGGTTTACTCCTAGAACACGCCACTTGGCACTTTGCATGTCTTCAACTTCTGGATATTTGCCACTTGTCCTCTTTTCAAATTCAAATAGTAGAACTTCCCTCCACTATCCAATTGTAACTGTAACGCATTATCCATAGCCGTTTTACCCTGTCGAATTGACGCTTTGGACTTGGAAATGTTTGAAGTCTTAAAATCATTCTCTTTGACTCAGGCTTTCAACAAATATGGTCGAATACATCTTGGTCGAAGCCTTCTTCTCCTTTAGCTTATATTTTAAAGAATAACTTCTTTAAAAGCCAAATCTATTTGAAATCATGCAGCGTCGAAATTAGGAGCTAACAAGGGTGAATTAGGTCAAGAAACCCTAATTCCTGATTTTTGATAAATGCATCCCCTGAGGCAAAATTGACTTGATGATTGGGTTCATGATGTCCCTTGGAGCATCTTAGGTTGTGCTTTGAAGCCTTTGGCTCATGCCCAAAAGAAATTTTCCATCTGGAGGCCCCAGTCGACCAAAACCCTAATTTGGTGACACTGGCCATCTTGAGGCTTAATCCACTTGGAATGTTGCAACTTTGTGCTTGATCCTTGATGTGGGAGTCCTCTTGATCCATTATGGATGTTTGAGAGGCTAGACAAGTTGAAGATCATGTCATTCCTTGATTGATCCTTTGTCCAAGAGCTCTGAGAGGGCTTGAAACCCTAAATTTGATTGTAGTGGATGCTCACCCATCTTTGGGGAGGCTAATGAGGTATAATGGTCCATCCATATTGTGATGATTATTTGTACAATGATGGGGAATCTTAGTGGTCAAAATTTAGGGTATGACACAATGAGTTTGGCAATCAGTTTTTCAATGATGACTATCTTCTTTCTCAGAACAAAGGAGGAAAATTGGAAAACTGAAGTCTTGGCATGGGTCCAAAACTCTCTAACCAGGTGAAAGAAAACTGGACCATGGAGATGGTCAAAATACTTCTCCCAGCCTAGAATTTTTACATCATTCAAAAGGTCGAATCCATTTTCTTTCAGACTCTCAAAATCAATCATTAACTCACAAAGAACATCCAAGTCGTTTACAGGAGTTGTTAGGGTGAGTTCAGGGATATCATAAGGCTCTTCATAGATCACTTATTGAGTAGATGTTGAAGTGGATTAGAAAGAACTAGTTTGAAGGAGATGAGGAGTTTTTTGTTGTTGCTGTGACGACAACGAACCACGAACACCTTTGAGAGAAGTTGAATCAAGTTATTGTTGAGAAGCCATTACGAACAAGGGGTTTTGGGTTGTAGAGAACTTTTTGTTTGAGAGAAAGAGAGAGAGAGAGAGAGAGAGAGAGAGAGAGAGAGAGAGAGTGAGTGTGTGTGTGTGTGTGTGTGTGTGTGTGTGTGTGTGTAGGATCATAATGTAGCGTAAGCGTGTGAAGTGAGTGAAGTGGGTTTATAAAGGATTTTAGCAATCATGACAGAATCTTGAACACTGCAATAAATCTGACAATGGGGAATGCGTAGAGATATTTTACTTATTCAAAAAAAATCTCAGTGCCCAATGCTTTAATCAGCCGTTAGAAGTGTTTCAGTTTTTTGAGACAGCTGTCTTTAAAACTAATCCACTACCCAAGACTGATTGACAACTAATTAATGCAGAAAATATTCAATATCCAGAGTACATAGCGTTCAATAATTAGGTTCTAACTAGATACTTCTGAACTTTAAAATCGTTCACTCTTCAGAAGAATTAATGTTCATAGTCAGTAAAAATCTTAGAGTCTCATTAAACCATTTTGAGAAATTAAACATTCTGAGATAATCATCTTTTTCATTCTGGACATAAATCCATTTTTAAAATTTTCAGAATGAAAAGAATCTATCTTCAGCAAGAGATTTTTTAAAGATATCAGCCCATTGATGGTATGTATCAATAAATTTAAAATTTAACATTCCCTTATGAACATAGTCATCTATAAAGTGATGTATAATCTCAATATGTTTAGCTCTAGAATGTAAAAATGGGATTCTTAGATAAACAAATAACAGAAGTATAATCACAGAGAATAGGAATATTACTCTCCTATATCTAAAAACTTCTAGCTGACTTTTCATCCAGAGCATCTAAGTGCTGCATCCAGAAGTTGCAATGTACTCATCTTCAGTAGTTGAGAGTGATATAGTTGATTGCTTCTTTCTGGACCATGAAATCAAATTGTCTCCCAAAAACTGACAACTTTCAGAAGTGCTTTTTCTTTCAAGTATGTCTCTAGCATAATCAGCATCACAGTAACCTACTAGCTTGTACTCTTTTGATTTTATATAACACAAGTCAAGTTTAATAGTACCTTTCAGATACCTGAAGATCCTCTTAACAGATGTTAAGTGGGATTCTCTAGGATCTGATTGGAAACGAGCACATAAACAGACACTAGAAAAAATGTCATGTCTAGAAGCGATTAAGTATAAGAGAGAGCCAATCATACCTTTGTATACATTTTGCTCTACCTTAGCGCTTACCTCATCTTTCTCAAGAATACATGCAGGGTGCATAGGAGTTTTAGCTATCTTGCATTCTGACATGTCAAACTTCTTTGCAAGTTCTTTGGTATATTTACTCTGATGAATATAGGTTCCTTCTGGACTTTGATTAATCTGTATTCCCAGAAAGAACTTGAGTTCTCCCATCAGACACATCTCAAACTCTCTCAATTTAGAATTAGTAAATTCCTTGTACAAAGTAGCATTAGCAGAACCAAATATGATAGCATCTACATAAATTAGAACAATAAGTATATCATTTTTTAAGTTTTTTACAAAACAAAGTTGCATCAACCTTCCCTCTGATGAAATCATTTTCTAAAAGAAAATTGCTTAGTCTTTCATACCATGCTCTAGGAGCTTGTTTCATACCATACAAAGATTTCTTAAGTTTGAAAATGAAATCTGGGTTTTTATAATTTTCAAAACCAGGAGGTTGGTGTACATGCACTTCTTCAGTCATGTAACCATTCATAAATGTACTCTTAACATCCATCTGATACAAGATGATGTTATGATTAGCAGCAAAGAAATTAAGAGACGAATAGGCTTTAAATTGGAAAGTGGTGTAAAGGTTTTAGTATAGTCAATTCCCTCTTGCTGATTATAGCCTTGTCTAACCAGTCTGGCCTTGTTTCTTACCACCTTTCCTCGTTTAATCAACTTGTTTCTGAAGAGCCATTTTGTACCAATGACATGAGTTCCTTTGGGTCTAGGCACAAGAGCCCACAAATCATTTCTGGAGAAATGGTTCAGTTCTTCTTACATTTCCAGAATCCATTATGTGTTTGAAGTGTTTCATCAACAAATGCAGGTTCTATAAGAAACATCAAACCAAGAAGCGTATCTTTAGAAGGTTTGAATGAGGATCTGGTTCTAATTGCTTCAGTCTTATCTCCCATAATCAATTCTTCAGAATATGAAGATCTTTTTATGTGCTTCCTAAGAGGGGTATGAACTTCAATAGCTTTAGGTTAAGCAACTTCATAGCCTTTGGTCTCAAATTCCTTGGATTTTTATTCTTTACCTTCAGAGCCTGAATAAGTAATCTCCAGATCTGCAAATTTTTCAACTAGCTTTGACTTTTCAGGGTCAAGCTTATCATCAAATCTAACATGAATTGGTTCCTCAACAATTTGTGTTTCTATGTTGTATACTCTATAGCCCTTAGAGCATTCAGAGTATCCTAACATAATACACTTTTGTGCCTTAGAATCAAACTTGTTTAGATTGTCTTTAGTGTTCATAATAAAACAATCACATCCAAAAGGATGAAAATATGAAATGTTGGGTTTTCTGTTACTCCACAATTCATAGGGAGTATTAACCAGAATATGTCTTATAGAGATCATGTTCCAAATGTAACACGTTGTGTTGACTGCCTCTGCCCAAAAGTGCTTAGCCACATTAGTCTCATTGATCATGGTCCTTACTATCTCTTGCAGAGTCATATTTTTCCTCTCTACAACTCCATTCTGTTATGGAGTTCTTGGGAAGGAGAAATCATGGGAAATTCCATTCTCATCAAAGAGTTTCTCAAAATTATTATTTTCAAATTCCCCACCATGATCACTTCAGACTTTAACAATTCTAAAGTATTTCTCGTTTTGCACTTGAGAGCAGAAGTTAGCAAACACAGAATGTGACTCATCCTTGTGTCTTAGAAACTTAACCCATGTCCATCTACTGTAGTCACCTACAATGACTAAACCATATTTCTTACCACTGACTGAAGCAGTTTTCACGGGTCCAAAAAGGTTAATGTGCAGAAGTTCCAAAGGCCTAGAGGTAGAAATAACATTCTTTGCTTTGAAAGAAGTTTTTGAAAATTTGCCTTTCTGACATGCTTCACAAAGAACATTTGAAGAGAACTTCATATTTTGGAGACCTTTGACTAAATTAAGCTTATTTAGCTGAGAAATCCCCCTCATGCTAACATGGCCCAATCGTCTATGCCAGAGCCATTGATCTTCATTAACAGACATAAGACATTTTAAATTCTGATTTTTAAGGTCGGAAGGTATAATCTTATAAATGTTATTCCTCCTCTTGCCATTGAAAAGGATAGAGCGATCCTTCTGACTAACAACTTTACAAGACTTTTGATTAAAGATTATATTATAACCATTGTCACTTAATTGACTTATGGACAATAAGTTATGCATTAATCCTTCAACTAATAAAACATTATTAATAGAGGGGAGAGAATCGTTACCAACTCTTCCGGAGCAATGATATTCCCTTTCTGATCACCTCTGAAACCAATGACGCCTTCAAGCTTAAGTTCCAAGCTTTGAAACATATGATTTTTCTTGTCATGCGTCGCAAGCAGCTAGAGTCCAGGTACCATGTTTAGTGTCTTAAATGAGTTGCTAAGGATGTATGCAACATAGATTATCTTATCCTTGGGTACCTACAACTTTCTGGGTCCTTTTTGGTTAGTCTTCCCAGGGTTTTTAACAAACTTGGATTTCTATGAAGGATATGTCTACATGTATGCATAGTGGAAACGGGAATGAGATTTGCTTTAGCCTTAGATTTCAAAAAGATTTTACCTTTAGGCACAACACCATTTTGTTTACCATAAGGGACAAAATGGGAATAAAGAGTTTTTGTTTTATCATCTTTTTCAGAAGTAGATTCTTCATCAGAATCATAACCAATTCCTCTTGTTCCATTTCTGCTTATGCCATAAATCATTGACTCCATTACGCTTCTATTTAGGCTTCTAGCAAGAAATTTCTGGAAGGATTTGTCATATTTCTTTATAACATCATCAGAGTTTGTAGAAGCTTCTGAAAGATTTTCCTTCTCAAGTTTGGAACTCTTTCTCTGAAGCACAGAGTTATTATTTTTCAAAATAAAGTTTTCTTCATTTAAACTTGAGAAATATTCCTTAAGTTTATAGTATGCTTCTGACTCAAATATATAAACCTTTTTCAGATCCTTCTATTTGTTCAGAAGCTTCTAATACTTATCCAGAACATTTGTTAAACTGGTTTCAAGTTATGAGCGAGAGAGTTCAGAGAATACCTCTTCAGATTCTGACTCAGATTCGGATTCATATTGAACTTTCTCAACAGGAGCTTATGTGCAAGCCATCAACATCACATGAGCTTGCTCTTCCTCATAGTCATCTTCTGAGGATTAGGAATCATCTCAGGCAGCCGTTAGACCTTTCTTCTTTCCTCTAAAGTCCTTCTTCTTTGGTCTATCTTTCTTCATTTTGGGACACTCATTCTGTAACACCCCAATTCTACCCATCGAATATTAATAAAAATCAGAGTAATTTAAAAATTCCAACAAAATCAGGATGTCACATTTTTCAACTTAAAAACAACAAACTACTTGTATTTCACTTATCATTTGATACATAGCATTCGGCATACAACTGTCAACTTAAACTTCACTCACAACTTTATTCAGTTATTACAATTTTCAAATTAATATTATTCAACATTTAGTAATAACAACAACTTAGGAACAACTTCAAACAACTAGTAATAACAACTATTCATCAACTTATAATAACAACGACATAAACAAAACATTCTCCCCCGAGTGCTACGTATCGGAGCATGACACCAACTCGAACTAACAGCAACTAAAGACTTCATAAAGCTACTTCGAACATCTAACTGCAATCTTGAGTACCTGCTCAATTACCCATAATAGGTAACATCATTACAGAAGGGGTGAGATATCGAATAATATAACAAAACTATGATAATTAATATGTTAGATAGAATCATACAATTTCACTACTATCCAACAACAACCACTTACCAATCACCCGCAATTTATAAACATACTTTATCAACTTATTACACACATCAACATTTACGACATAATCACATAATCAACATAATCAACTTCTTCAACATCAACATAGTCAACTTTATCAACATAATCATATAAGCAGCTTCATCGACATAATCCACATAAACAACTTAATCGACTTAATCAACAAAAGACAACTTCATCAACTTGATCAACATAAACAACATAAATAATACGACACAGGATGCGACTCGACTATCCACATGCATGTGGTACCATCGGAGTAAAACTCCCAACTTAAACATATGCCAGGTTATCGAGGCATTTTCAACTTAATCGGATGCCATCAAGGCCAACTTAAACAGGTGCCATCAAGGCCAACTTAAACAGGTGCCATCAAGGCCAACTTAATCAATGCAAATGTATGCATGCAACAATAACCACAACGTCACAACAACAACAACGCAATAACAACAACGAGAACAACAACTTAAACATGCACCACTTGCATCAACTTAATCCAACCTTGGTCGTTCGACCTACAACTTAATCAACAACATATTCAACATCACATCACCAACATCACCACATCAACAACGTATTCAACATCAACATAAAACATTGGTCATAAGACCTACAACTTAACAGTGCCCATAAACTGGGACAATTCAACCTATTCAACTGTACCTGCAAATCAACTTAATCGACATAATTACCACAAAACAAACCAAACAAGAATACCTACTAATTTATATTAGTTATCCCGCCAATTTTCATTAAATTCCGGACAACTAATTTTCCGCTTAATTTGGCTAATCGGGACTGTTGTATAAATATTGTACTGCTACTTATAATTAAAGACTATATTATTTTTCTGCTATAATTGGACCAGATACAGACCTCAAACCCATTTTTCCTGGAAAGAACGTCTCGTTAGCTTTCCAACGCTTCGAACGGGGGTCAAAACCGACTTACGGATCAAAAGATATGAATTTTTGAAGTTTTTCCAAAACAAAATTTTCTTCATAAAAACTGCTACGGGTTTCACTCAATTTTCCTCAAAATCTCATCTAAACATCACTATAATACAAATTAAATACATAGCAACCCATATTTATCATGTATCAACAATTAGGAACCTCAAAACATGATTTCCAACACAAAAGTTTTGGATCCAAATCTCAAATCTCAACATATCAACTGTTGTAATTTTTCATCAAATTCACCCAAACATGTGAAATCATACAAATAAGCAAAATCATCTACTGGGAGCAAGACTATTTTTAATAGAAAGAATATTTCGTTAGCTTTCCAACGCTTCGAACGGGAGTCAAAACCGACTTACGGATCAAAAGATATGAATTTTTGAAGTTTTTCCAAAACAGAATTTTCTTCATAAAAACTGCTACGGGTTTGAGCAATTTCGCCCGAAAATCCGACCGATTCAATTATTTTCTTCGAAACAAACACATACTCATTCATACCAAACATATAGTAGTGATTTGGAACCATCAAACGTGAATTCTACGACTTTCGATTTCAATCCGAATCTTATATGGGTCTCTAAACTATTACTAAAAATCAATTTCTAAACACACAAGATTCATTCAGTGCAATTTCAACACATACGATAGAATTTATATAACCTCAATCCTACGTATCAACTATCATACTCCCGGTTATAAAATTCGAATCCCACCCTTACCTGGATTGAAGGCGGCTCGAATCTCCGATCGGCTTTCCGACGGCAACTTCTCGTAACCGTTTTCTCCAATTTCCTCGTTCTCCCATTCTCCCATTCTGTTCCTCTTTCTCCTCTTGACTAATTCCTCCTCTCTTTTTCTTATTATTAAAATAATAATAATAATAATCCAATATAACAACTAATGGGCCTAAGTCATACACCCCTTAATTGCTAATCCCGACGAAATCCAAGCCCATTACCCAACATGCTCCAATAATCCATAATATCACTTATAATATTATTTCTTCGACTTTCCGACTAATATTCCGACTTAACGACTTAATTCTTCGAAACACAAAATTAACCGAAATAATAATTCGCGACCAACTACTTACTCCCGGCTTAATAGATTAATTCCGATTATCAACCAAATGGTCCAACAATTCAACTTAGTTAATTAAATAAGATAGTCCAATAAATAAATAATATTATTCTTAATATTATTCCTCCGATTTAACCGACTAAAATCCGACTTTAACTTAATCATCCCAATACGCCTCTTAAAATAATACCGACAAATCCAACTACTCCGATTAATTCTCAACTTCGTCTAAATCCAATAATTAAATCCTTCAATAATTTGATTAACTAATTAATTAAATTCAGGCGTTACAACTCTCCCCCACTTAGAATATTTTCGTCCTCGAAAATTTATCCGACACGACTATTCCAACAACTTAATTCTTCCGAGTAATCAAATCTCGTCCTCGCAAGGCAACTCCACATATAACACAAACAACGGTTCTTAACCTCAACGGCGACAACAACGTGAATACTACCCAAGTGATGCAATTGACAACTAACATCGCAACACAAGAAGTAACCAACTTAAGAATTTACCGGTTTAAGAACCAGAACACAACAACATAAGAATACCAACTTAAACACAACCTCAACGTAACCAAATATCAACATCGGTACAAGTCACGTCTGAACAACCGCAATACACTACGCGTTCGCTGCGCACTCTGATTACTCTCAAGGTACTAACTCTACTCAGTTGACCTCCAACTTCTAATCATCAAAATCGACATAATACCAAGGCTTTCGACTTAACTCTTCGGGATCTCCCCGTTAACACCACACATAAACTACAACTTTACTATCTTTTATCAACATAGTTCCCAAAATCACCTTAGGCGCATAACAACATTACAACAACATTTGACACCTGAGTCCACTTAAATTCAACAAGATAAATCATCTTTACCAACCAAAACTCCACTTCTACAAATCAACTTATAATTTAACTTCTTGTTCTACCTGTAACTCAACTATCACATTATCCAGTCTCAACTGAAATTTTTCCATACTACTCATCAATCAAACACAGCTTCGTGCTGTCATCCTTAAATTCAACTAATATTCTAACATATGAACTTGTATCAGCAAAAACAAACAACCTTCAAGCAATTGGCTTGACTTCGACCAATTCAACGTACATACTATACTAGTTGGCACGACACATCTATCCATCAATTATGACTCCGTCTACTATCAACAATGGATTAAGGGTGATGAGTTCCTCAATTTGTCAATAGACAGTCGACAACCATAACGGTGAAATAAATCATCAGTACCTAACACAATATCGTACTTCAACTTGTGCCCAAAGTCCGTAAGCATAATGCTCCGCCAACTTTCTAAGGCTTACCAATGCCACTCTTAGTTTCTTTAGTTTCAACTTCGTCAACGATACAAAAACGTTCAAAATCCATTACGCATCCTCTTATGCACGTTCATAGTACAACACGACTTTAAATATTTTTCCAACACCGAAATCACTACAACATTGAGAACGATCCAATTCAGTTTGCTCCAATTACAACTTTCCACCAAGGTGAAAATTCTTAGCAACACAACCAACATTCACATTTCTCTCAACATTACCTTTACTTAACATCATCATCTTAATCATCCTCATTCAACATAAATTGCATCTCCAAGCATTTTCCAACACCGTCACATCCTTTCTAATACCAACATTTTATTCCTTATCAATATATCGCACTCGGCTTCATCTTTCTCAATTTTCAGCAATAGTCGCTCAACTTCGAACACATTTTTCTCATCCAATACAGACCTTCCAAACACAAAATCATATTCCAAAATGAAGATAATTTCGTGTAGATTCCAGAACTTTAAGAATCGCTTAAATCTGATTTACGAGTAAAGAGTTATCATCCTTACAATGGGACTGGTCCAGAATTCCCGTATGCAGAGTTTTCCAAAAATCAGCATCAGACCCAAACATTAAATTGCACTTTTCTCCCTCCTCACAAACTTTCTGAAGACAAATATTATATGGAAACTGTAGGGAATTTCGTAAGCTTTCTAAAAAGTCCAGAATCGCTTCAATCTGAATCACGAGAAAAAGTTATGCCTCTTTTACTGACAGCTGCTCCAAAATTGCAAAAATCAGAATTTGAGATCGATGAACATAAGTTCCGTCTTTCTCTCTTGCTTCCAAAATTCACCAACATCCTTTCTTTTCATCCCACTACGAGAATCACTCGACTTTAATCCAACTATACTCAAGGCATATTAATCTACCGACTTGATCCACCAACTTAACATTTCCTTTGGGATAATTCCTTAATCTCAATCGATTCACCCTCCATAATATACACACATCTCGAACTCCACCGATACGAATTCATGAGTCCATACTCTCGCCGGTTCGCAACAACATCGCTTCGACAACATTTGCACTCTTACAATCAACATCACCTTGAAACAACTTCTACATTCCAACAACACGTACGGGAGCAAACTTCTCCCCCACTTAATTCAAACCAACCTGTAGACAACTACTAGAAACTACTAACAAACAAGCACCGACAGTGTTCCACACACATGTCGAGTACTAAGGAAGAAACAACATTAGACAACTTGGCCGGACAGACCGACCTGCTCTGATACCACTAATGTAACACCCCAATTCTACCCATCGAATATTAATAAAAATCAGAGTAATTTAAAAATTCCAACAAAATCAGGATGTCACATTTTTCAACTTAAAAACAACAAACTACTTGTATTTCACTTATCATTTGATACATAGCATTCGGCATACAACTGTCAACTTAAACTTCACTCACAACTTTATTCAGTTATTACAATTTTCAAATTAATATTATTCAACATTTAGTAATAACAACAACTTAGGAACAACTTCAAACAACTAGTAATAATAACTATTCATCAACTTATAATAACAACGACATAAACAAAACATTCCCCCCCGAGTGCTACGTATCAGAGCATGACACCAACTCGAACTAACCGCAACTAAAGACTTCATAAAGCTACTTCGAACATCCAACTGCAATCTTGAGTACCTGCTCAATTACCCATAATAGGTAACAGCATTACAGAAGGGGTGAGATATCGAATAATATAACAAAAGTATAATAATTAATATGTTAGATAGAATCATACAATTTCACTACTATCCAACAACAACCACTTACCAATCACCCGCAATTTATAAACATACTTTATCAACTTATTACACACATCAACATTTACGACATAATCACATAATCAACTTCTTCAACATCAACATAGTCAACTTTATCAACATAATCATATAAGCAGCTTCATCGACATAATCCACATAAACAACTTAATCGACTTAATCAACATAAGACAACTTAATCAACTTGATCAACATAAACAACATAAATAATACGACACAGGATGCGACTCGACTATGCACATGCATGTGGTACCATCGGAGTAAAACTCCCAACTTAAACATATGTCAGGTTATCGAGGCATTTTCAACTTAATCGGATGCCATCAAGGCCAACTTAAACAGGTGCCATCAAGGCCGACTTAAACAGGTGCCATCAAGGCCAACTTAATCAATGCAAATGTATGCATGCAACAATAACCACAACGTCACAACAACAACAACGCAATAACAACAACGAGAACAACAACTTAAACATGCACCACTTGCATCAACTTAATCCAACCTTGGTCGTTCGACCTACAAATTAATCAACAACATATTCAACATCACATCACCAACATCACCACATCAACAACGTATTCAACATCAACATAAAACATTGGTCATAAGACCTACAACTTAACAGTGCCCATAAACTGGGACAATTTAACCTATTTAACTGTACCTGCAAATCAACTTAATCGACATAATTACCACAAAACAAACCAAACAAGAATACCTACTAATTTATATTAGTTATCCCGCCAATTTTCATTAAATTCCGGACAACTAATTTTCCGCTTAATTTGGCTAATCGGGACTGTTGTATAAATATTGTACTGCTACTTATAATTAAAGACTATATTATTTTTCTGCTATAATTGGACCAGATACAGACCTCAAAACCATTTTTCCTGGAAAGAACATCTCGTTAGCTTTCCAACGCTTCGAACGGGGGTCAAAACCGACTTACGAATCAAAAGATATGAATTTTTGAAGTTTTTCCAAAACAGAATTTTCTTCATAAAAACTGCTACGGGTTTCACTCAATTTTCCTCAAAATCTCATCTAAACATCACTATAATACAAATTAAATACATAGCAACCCATATCTATCATGTATCAACAATTAGGAACCTCAAAACATGATTTCCAACACAAAAGTTTTGGATCCAAATCTCAAATCTCAACATATCAACTGTTGTAATTTTCCATCAAATTCACCCAAACATGTGAAATCATACAAATAAGCAAAATCATCTACTGGGAGCAAGACTATTTTTAATAGAAAGAATATTTCGTTAGCTTTCCAACGCTTCGAACGGGGGTCAAAACCGACTTACGGATCAAAAGATATGAAATTTTGAAGTTTTTCCAAAACAGAATTTTCTTCATAAAAACTGCTACGGGTTTGAGCAATTTCGCCCGAAAATCCGACCGATTCAATTATTTTCTTCGAAACAAACACATACTCATTCATACCAAACATATAGTAGTGATTTGGAACCATCAAACGCGAATTCTACGACTTTCGATTTCAATCCGAATCTAAAATGGGTCTCTAAACTATTACTAAAAATCAATTTCTAAACACACAAGATTCATTCAGTGCAATTTCAACACATACGATAGAATTTATATAAACCCAATCCTACGTATCAACTATCATACTCCCAGTTATAAAATTCGAATCCCACCCTTACTTGGATTGAAGGCGGCTCGAATCTCCGATCGGCTTTCCGACGGCAACTTCTCGTAACCGTTTTCTCCAATTTCCTCGTTCTCCCATTCTCCCATTCTGTTCCTCTTTCTCCTCTTGACTAATTCCTCCTCTCTTTTTCTTATTATTAAAATAATAATAATAATAATAATAATAATCCAATATAACAACTAATGGGCCTAAGTCATACACCCCTTAATTGCTAATCCCGACGAAATCCAAGCCCATTACCCAACATGCTCCAATAATCCATAATATCACTTATAATATTATTTCTTCGACTTTCCGACTAATATTCCGACTTAACGACTTAATTCTTCGAAACACAAAATTAACCGAAATAATAATTCGCGACCAACTACTTACTCCCGGCTTAATAGATTAATTCCGATTATCAACCAAATGGTTCAACAATTCAACTTAGTTAATTAAATAAGATAGTCCAATAAATAAATAATATTATTCTTAATATTATTCCTCCGATTTAACCGACTAAAATCCGACTTTAACTTAATAATCCCAATACGCCTCTTAAAATAATACCGACAAATCCAACTACTCCGATTAATTCTCAACTTCGTCTAAATCCAATAATTAAATCCTTCAATAATTTGATTAACTAATTAATTAAATTCAGGCGTTACATATTCTTGTAGTGACATGGCTCCTTGCACTCGAAGCAAATGACGCCCTTGACAGCACCTGACTTCTTCAGTTCAGATGTACACTCAGAGCGACCACCTGTCTTTTTGGAGCCTGTGAACTTGCCTTGTATTTTCTTCCAGAGTTTATTAACATGTTTGGATAGAAGAGACAATTCATATTCTTCTTCTGAATCTTCTTCAGAGTCTTCTTCTTCTTCAGCTTGAAAGGCTTTGGTCTTTCCAGACTTTCCCATGGATTTCATAGCCACCGACTTGACTTTCCTTTGATGATCATCCTCTTAAAGCTCTAACTCATGACTTCTCAAAGAACTCACAATTTCTTCAAGATTTGTGTTGTTCAAATCCTTTGAAAGTTTCAGCACAGTTACCATAGGCCTCCATCTCTTGGGTAAACTTGTGATAATCTTCTTCACATGATATGCAGTTAAGTAGCCTTTGTCTAGAACCTTCAGTGTTGCAACAAGAGTCTGAAACCTTGAGAACATGTTCTCAACAGTTTCATTGTCTTCCATCTTGAAGGCTTCATACTTCTGAATCAAGGCAAGTGCCTTGGTTTCTTTAACTTGAGTAGTTCCTTCATGAGTCATTCTCAGAGAATCAAATATTGACTTTGAAGTATCTCTGTTTGTGATATTTTCATACTTCATGTGTGAAATTGCATTCAACAAGATGGTTCTTTCTTTGTGATGATTCTTGTAGTCTTTCTTCTGTTGATCAGTCATCACTCTTCTTTCCACCTTGTTACCACTAGCATCTGTAGGATGAACGCAGCTATAAACTACCATATCACATAGATCCACATCATAACCAAGGAAAAAACTTTTTATTCTATCTTTCCAGTAATCAATTTTTTCTCCATCAAAAACTAGAGGTTTTCACTATAGTGATCTCTATCAGCGGGTGCAGTTGGTGGAAGGACTCCTGCCATTATGTTTCACAAGCTGGATCTTTATCTGACACGGTGAAGTGTTTGATACGCAATCAATACTAGAACTGGATCTCTGATGCCAATTGAAGGTGAAGGGAAACACAAGAAAGAGGGGTTGAATTGGGTTTCTAAAAATGAAAACATTTTAAACCTAACATAATGAATAGAAAACAAGGAATAAAAATAATAACACAGATTTTTATACTGGTTCACTATGACACAAGCTACCTCTAGTCCACCCGCCAAGATGATTTTTCCTTATCAGCAAGAGCTTAATCCACTAGAATCAAACTTGATAACCACACAAAGACCAACTGTCAATGTCTTCTTGAATCTAATGACTAAACCCTAGTCACTCAAGGAACAAAGAATGCAATCAAACGATTGATACAAAAGTGTGTTTACAAGTTTCTTCTATGAAAGCAGAATACACAAGTGAAATACAAATATCACACAAAATATTTACAATGAATAGTATGAACAAAAGTTTTTGTGCGAGTGTTTCTTTTCTCTCAAAATATTCACAATAGCACAGATCATGTAACATGTTTAGCGTTCGTTCGAGTAAGGTGCGTGAGGTCGTAATTTTCCATTCTTCCAAGTCTTCTTTATATAGGCAATGAAGAGATCTGTTGGATGGTAGAATTGGAATACCAAAATGCAGTTGTATCCTTGTATAACGGTTTGTGAAAATGGGAGACAAAATGGTACAATAGTATAATCCTTAGCCCACAAAATCAGTGTAGAAGAAGGAATATTTGATCTTGTATTATGTACTATTTTTCTGACGTAAAACCTTTTGATCTTATCTTCAATATTTAGAGGCTTCTGATAAGTTGGTGATGAAGCATGCATAAGAGAAGAATAAGAGTCTGGTTGAGAGAATCTTCAGAAACTTTAGTATTCAAAGTCTTGATCCAGTTCCTCAGAACCTAGTCTTCAGAGTCTGTTGACAAAGTTCAGAGTTGAGTTGAGCGCAGAGCTTTAGAGCGTAACGGCTTCAGAAGCTTCAGAGTATCAAATCTTTTGATAAGTAGTTGCCAGAAGCGTTTATTATAGAATCCAGAGCTTGATCAACTTTGTAAACATATCACACAGTGTTAGAGTGCATTAGTTTCAGAGTCTGATGACGTCACACGTCATTTAGTCAAAATCAGAACTTGAATATAAAATCTGCACACCTAGCAAAATTATTAGGGTATAAAATTGTTCTCTAAAACACTGTATATTATTATCATCAAAACATAAGGCCAGTTGCATAACCAAATCTTGTTCTGACATGAGGTACCTAATCAATTAGGTTAATTAGTTTGCCCATAGATTGTTTCAAAATTTATACCATGTCTTGGACTATAAATAGAGAGTTTCTCCATCACATTTTAACATCTAGAAAATGTGAAAAAACCTCATTTTTCATTTCTCTCGTTACATCTCTAAATAATTTATATTTTCTCACATATTTTAGCCATAGTGCTTTGAGAGGGCTCCTGAGCCTAGTGAGGAATATTGCTCCGCGTGAGGAAAAAAATTGTAAATTTATCAAGAGTAAATTTTTTCTTTGAGTAAATAACTCTTCGATAGGAAGTTTATATTTTGGTTAGGAGTTATACCATTTAAAAAAGATGTTCTTTGTATTAGGGAAATTGTCTTAGTCTCCGTTTGGTCTGTAAGCTCCGTCATTGAAAAAGCTCTTTTTTAGTTTGTGAGCTCTGTCATTAAAAAAAATCTTTTAGTTCTTGAAGATCAGTAAGTAAAAATCTCCACAATGGTTCTTATGCTTAGTCCGGTTAAAAGCCCTATCAATTTGATATCAACTTGGTGTAAAATCTCTCTTAGTTTCTGAGTTCAACCTGGTGTAAAAATTAAGTAGGTCTAAAATTAGCCCAATAAAAATCTTGGTTTGCTTCATGGCCAGCCTGTGTAAAACACTCGTTCGATTAGGAGGATAGCCAACTCAAAACTCCTTCTTGGTGTGAGATCAGCCTCTCAAAAATATTTGTTTGGTGTGAAGACTAACCGCTTTTAGTCGTGTTTGTTGTTTGGTTAGAAGTTAGTCTGAAACTTCATTTCCTTTATAAGGGGGTTCGTAGGTATAACCTTTTAAAAGCTCTCAAGGATAGTGGATACTCTCAAGAATAATTCTTAAGGACCTGATTGGGTCTTCTTGGCCGAACCTATATAATTCTCAGGTGTTACTTCTCTTCCCGTATTTCTTTTATTTTCCAGATATTTTCTTTACTTTGAATTTTTGCTGCATATTTTATCAACTAGTTTTAAAATGGTTTTAAAGTCTGATTTTCGAAATGATTTTATTTTAAATCATTATTTTTCAAACCTCCACAATTCAAAACTTTCAGTCCTCAGTCCGACTAGTGGGGAAACCTTAGTCATGTCTACACATGCATTTTTCCCTCCTACTTACACGTACATCAGAACATCTGCTATTCTAAGTGTCGGTCTCCCTTCCTTAGGGCAAGTCAAGAAATTCACATGTGTCACTTTCTTCACAGATACTATGGTCCGCTAAAATACATCAAATAAGTCATCCTTAATAATGTCATGTCAGTATTTGAAGCATGGAAGCTCCCTACAATGAATCACGTGTTTCCTAAATGTATCCAAGCACGCCTTGCAGCAAACAGGACAAACCTCATCAATAGGAAATAGGGAAATCATTACTCTACCAGAGACTTGTGTAGGCCTAGTCCATCAATAGGAAAAGTAAGGAGCAAATATTGAGCATGTGCTACTTGGAAACAACCAAAAATTATTTTTTGTCTTGTGATCAGATCAAAATTTACATATGTGTCCTAAACACTTTTACTAAAAAGGACATTCGTCAAAATATGTTATGCATTAGAAAAGACGTTGTTCCTGCTAGTAAAATTGCTAATATCAGAATCTAGAATCGCGACACTAAGATCATCCAAAACTTTGTCAAAATCAAAGTCTATACCATGTACCCTATTGTCTCTTAATATATGATTCTGTAACATCCAAGATTAGGCTCTAGAAGTCACTAAAGCGTAAGAGGCGGACTCTACTGCCGAGTACAAATTCAATTTCTCAACTCTAATAGGTAAAGAAGCCGCCATCCAATGAAAGTCCAACAAAAAAAAATACCACCACCAACCATGATGTCTTCAATTACCCATCGTAACTCTTTACAAATCACATCAAATTATAAATCAGAAGTAATGTAAATTTTTTTCAACAATTGTTTCCCCATAAATTGAACTGGTTCAAACTACTAGTAAATGAGCAAAGCATAATATACATATTACTTTGTTTTTTCTTCTAATCAAAGAATCCTTTTTATAGTCTTTTTCCGCAGACCATTAAATTTCCACCATGAAACTACATTATCATAAACTTACGGCATTCAAGAATATATATAACTTGAACGTTCATGACTTGTTCTCTGGTTTGTTTTGTTTGTTTGTTGACTTTTCTATTTGTCCACCCTTCATTTTATTTATTTGTTTGTTTATTTATTTATTTAAAATAATGTTTTATTTTAGAGTTTTTTATCACATCATTCTTGTTTCTTAGGCACTACCTGAATTTCTGTTTTTGCCCCTAATTTTCGGATGTGCACATCCGGACTCACCCTTTCTCTAAAATTTTTCAGTTTTTTTTTGGATGTGCACATCCAGAAGAATTCCTGATCTGCAAATCCGGAAAAAATCATTTACTTCTAAATATAATTAAATCCAATATAATTAAAATTCAATATAATTAAACTTAATATGATTTTTTTAATATAATTAAATCCTATTTAATTATATCTAATATAATTAAAATTAATATGATTAAAATTAATATGATTAAAATTAATATGATTTTTTCAATATAATTAAATTCAATATAATTAAATTAATTTTAGAAGTAAATACCATATAATTTTAATTATAATTTAGAAGTACATACCATATAATTTAGAAGTAAATACCATATAATTTTAAATACCAATATAATTAAATCCAATTTTAGAAGTAAATACCATATAATTTTAAATCCAATATAATTAAATTAATTTTTTCAATATAAAAAAATCATTTAAAATTAAATATCATATTAATCATATTAATTATATTGAAAAAAATTAATCATATTAAATATCATATTAATTTTAATTAATATAGATTTTAATTATATTAGATTTAATTATATTGAAAAAATGATATTAATTTTAATTATATTGGATTTAATTATATTTAGAAGTAAATGATTTTATGAAATATTTTTTATTTTTTCGGATTTGCAAATCAGGAATTCTTCCGGATGTGCACATCCGGAACATATAAGCGTTTTTTAAAAAGTTGGTACGTCCGAATGTGCAAATCCGAAATCTAGAGACAAAAATGAAATTTCACGTGGTGCTTAAGAAACTTGGGTGGTGTATTAAAAAATTCTTTTTTTTTGTCCTGTTGGTGCTCAACAACCTGTTGTATTTGTGTTAATTAAAACTCACTTTCTAGTTCACATACATACACCTTGTTTCAATTTCCATGTAGTTTCTTATACTTATCATACAATTGCTTTGAAGTTTGGTGTGTGTTGTATTTTAGTGGTGACAAGTTATGATTTTCCAATAATGTTTTGGAATAACTTGTGTTGTGTCAAATTGTGAGTCCAGATTAAGTGTTCCTAGGAAGGTCACATCGACTGGCTCTTGTCATTTTCAAATGCATGCTTGTCTTGCAATTGCACCTGGTCTTCTAAACCTAGTTTGTATGCGAGGGCTTATCGAATGATCATTCATTGTTTAATATTCAATACCCTATCCATTTGATCCGAATAAGAACTCAGATTCCATTGGTTAAAAAATATGTGGAAGTCGAAAGCAACAAGAACCAATGTTTCTAAACTATAAAAGAGAGATGTCGCATCTCTACCAAAATTTCTAGACTACGAAAAAGAAATGTCACTACTCCACCAAAGATATATAATATTCATGATGTAAAAACTCTAATTTATAAATAAAGCTAAAATTTATGTGTAAAAGTGCACCTTAATAAAAAAAATTGTTTTTTTAATTTTTTTTTTTTGAGAGAGAGAAAGGGAAGAACGGTAGCTGTGGTTGTTATCGGAGGTGGCGGTCTAATCTTGTATTTATTTATTTAATTCTAATTAATTGTTATGCATGTTTCTTCTTCTATGATAGATGCGTTTTATTTTAATATTTTTTATTATTTTTTTTAGGTGTTTTGTGGTGAAGTTGTTTTGAGACACTAATATGAGCCTCAAAATTTTAGTATAGTTGATTTAAATCTTATAAATATTGTGTTACATTAGCAGTCTCAAACAGTTTGGAGGCCTATTCTAATTTTAAAAACTAATCTCTAGTAAAAAAAATTGTATGTTATTTAAGTAAAAATTTGGATGGGTATTCAGTTTGAATAGAATTTTTTTATTATACCCCTAAATTTTTTTTCTATTTGTGCCATCTTTGATTTTAATTTTTTTTATGTTCTCTAGAAAACACAATTGTGTTTTTATTTTAAAGTTTAAAAATTTGTATTATGGAGCAAAGCTGTTTTAAGACACTATGATATGCACCTCAAAATTTCATTACAATTTATTTAGTAATATGATAAAAGTCAAATTAATTAAAAAAATTATAAAACTCTATAAATATTATGTTATTTTAGACTAAACTAAGTCATATCATTTAAAAATATTTTTAATTTATTATTTTATTTTTTTATCTATATAATCGAAAGACTTAAACATAAATAATGTTAATATCACCTATTTTTCAATATATTTTTCTATAAAGAAAACCACTTATAATTATGTTATATATTATTATAAAATTAATAATAAATAATTTAATCATATAATAATTTTTTAAATATTTAATTGTAAAAAATAAATATCATTTATAGTACTGATTAATGAATATGAAATAATTATATATACGATTAAAATTAGTCTAAGTTATAGAATTTGGTTGGCTCAATTGATATTGGGTGGTAATTTAAGGTTATGTTTGTTTTAGTTAAAAAAAAAAGTAAATTTTTTCTTTTGTATTTTTAAAAATGGATTTTATAAAACCGTTTTTAAAATATTATAAGTTTTTCTATATTCGTTTTTTCTGAATTGTAAGATTAATTTTGACATCATACAACATAAACATACATTATTGAAGGTCAAACATAGTCAAAATCACAATTTTTGAAAAAAATTGTATCTCAAAAATGTTTTTTATGAAAAACTATTTGAAATAACTTCAAGATTAAGTGATTTTTTGAAATTTTGATATTCAAAATTTTCTTCAATAAAATGTTTATATATCTAAAATCACATTTTAAAAATAACTATTCAAACCAAATTTTCATTAGAAGCTTTTACGAAAAATTTATTTGTAAATTTTTTTTCCACAAAATTATATTACACTATGAAAATCATTTTTAAAAAAAGTCAAAACAAACATACCCTAAATTTTATTGCACGGGTTCATATATACTGCTTTTAGATATTTTATTAAAACGTATGATTCCTATATACTGTTTTTTTATATTTTATTAAAATAGTTATTTAAAACAAAATGTTGATTTTAGAATTGGGTTAAATATGTTTATAGTTCTCATAAATATTTCAATTTCATTTTTAGTCCTTCAAAATATTTCTTTTAAAGAATGATCCTCCTAAAATTTTTAATCTACATTTTTGGTCTCTCCTGTAACTTAGTGACGGTTTTACAACTTAGCGACAGAATTAACGATGGTTTTAACGATAGATTTTAACTTAGCGACAGTTTTAGCGACGATTTTAGTATTAGAGACCAAAAGTGTGGGAGAAATTTTAGGAGGATCTTTCTTTGAAAAAAATATTTTAAAGGATTAAAAACGAAATTTAAAATATTTAGGAAAACCACAAACATATTTAACCCTTTAGAATTCAAATCAGCGACCCCTGCCTCATAAGAAAAATGGATTATCCGCTACGGTAACCATTATTTACATATTGTTTTCAACATTATATATATATATATATATATATATATGTTCCGGACTGGCTCAATGGCTAGGCATTGCATAATCCACTTTTGCACTCCAAAACGACCCAATAGCCTAAGCCCTGCCAGTTTAGGGCAAAGGAAAGCATTTTCTCTTCTACCCCTCAGCCAAGGAGGACTGGTCAGCTGACCCTCAGGATCAGCTGTCCTTCGTCACATCTCTGCCCGTCACGCACGGTTCAACCATCCAATAACGGACACGACGCACTTGCCCGCAACCACACCCCTGCTCGAAGCAAAGGCTAGTTCCAAGCAAGTCTGCCCGTCACAACGGCTAGTTTCTGGTGGTAACCTATTTTTGGGGAGTGAATATTCAGGCCCGAAAATAGGGACCAATGACCAAGCGTTGGGGGCATTATAAATACTCTCTCCTTTGAGAGGGTCAGATATTCAAAAAATCATCCTAAGACATTTTTACTTTGTACTTGCCTTCTCCTCTCCCAATTCTTACTTTAGCATCGGAGTGCCTTGTAGGTACACCCCCTTCCTCTTTGGATTCCAGCATCGAAGACGAAGTCTCTGCCCCACTTCAGGTTCTGATCAACCGGAAAGATCAGTGGTCCGCCCCCTAAGTCGTTGCTCCTAAGCATAGGAGTGATGACCTAAGGGCAGTCCATGGTCTCGAGAAGGAGTAAGTGTGGTTGACGCCTGTTACTGAGACAGGGTCGTTTCATGGTACTCGAGGATACATGTTCCCGAGGAACCTGAAATGTTGTCCTGCATGTCCGACGAGTGGGGAACCTAACGGTTGATGGGACTTGAAGGGATGGAGTGTAACGCATGCATTGAGCCACGTGCCATAGTTAATGCGATGATGGCTATGCTAAGGTTATAATTATGCCTCTACGTCTTCCCATGCACGCGCGTGCTCGTGCACGTGCTTCTGACTCATCTATAAATAGAGGGAGGAAGCGTTTATTTTCACTTTTCTCTTCTCTCTCTTCTTTTACTGCCGTCTCCGTTCTTCGCCGTCCACCGCCACAACACAGTCGCACGAGCACCGACCAAGCTTCACCGACCACAGTTTCTTTCTCTTCGACCACGTAATTTTTTTATCCTTCTTTGTTTTACGCAAGTTTTAATCCTATTTTGCTTAGATTTGCATGCGGTTAGGACAAAAAACTAGGTAGAGTTGGTGCATTCCGGCGGATGTTGGTGTCTGGCGGTGGTTGAGCCATTTTTTGCCGTCGGCGTGTTAGAAACTTAGGCTTTTCTGTTAGTTTTGGCGCCGTTGCGACGACGAATGAGTTTGACGCTGGTGGAACTTATGAAGTTTTCGGTGTACTCATGAGTTTTCCGATGGATCTTAAACGAAATTCTGGGTAAAGTTTCGGGGAGGATCTCCCCGTGAGGGTTTAAGGGATTGCCATGGAGAATCTCCTCGCACCTTCATTGCGTTGTTTGAGTAAGGGCTTAGGTCGAGGACTTTGTCCTCGGGCCTTCGCGCGCCATTTCACTTGACTAGCGGTGGAAGGGTGGATTTGATTTTGTCATCGAATTCACTTTTGTCCTCTACTTTTCAGGTAAAAGAGATGTCTGGCAATGCCGAGGATGACGTTATGCTCGAGCGGGAGCTGTCCGAGGAGAGCTCTTCAGGGGATAGCAGTTCCTACGAAACCGCTCTCGGGAGTCCCGAGGAAGAATAGATTGCCTCTGAGTCTCTGGAGCATGCCTCTCTCTTCTCCTTTCATACTCAGGATGCCTTCATGACAGAGGGGGACGAGGAAGATTGGAGGGTCCACTTTCCCAGGGAGGATGATTGAATATGCTCGGCTTACGATGTCGAGCGTTTTCCCATGTACGGGTAGGATTTTAAGGAGATGGGGCTAAGGCAGCCCTTTACAGATTTTCAGGTGGCAGTTTTTGGTCATCTGGACTTGGAGCCCTCTCAGCTCTATCCGAACTCGATTGCCTTTATCTGAGTATTTGAGATTACCTACGAGTATTTGAAGATTGGAGCCACTCTCCCCCTCTTCTTCACTGTCTTCCACCTCCAACGTCAGGTCGTGCGAGGGCAGTTTGGATGGGTTTCCCTGAAGTAGGAGAGGAAGTTGTTCAAGACCTTTTCAGAGTCCATCAGGATGTTTAAGGAAAGGTACTATGTAGTGGAGTCAGTGTCGGAGAGGGCCAAAGACTCTTCGTTTCTCCGGGAGATCTTTACAGATGAAAACGGGGAGCACCTTCGCAACGAGCAAGGCAGGATAAGAGGGCGTCGGGCGCAGAAATTCCGTTTCTCCTGGAGCAAATATCACTTCACCAGGGAAACTGAGGAGTATCTTGCCAGGCCGACCATGTTGGAGGAAGATGACCTGGCTAGCTATAACAAGCTGGTGGCCTTTGTTGATAGTTTTTGCCCTGCCCAGTGCGTGACTAGGGGCGGGGATATTATTTTTGAAGATGACGGAGGGCCCAAGGTAGAGGCCCGATATATTAACACCAAGGAGATCCTCGACTGCGGCACGCGCAGGGATGCTCTGGAACTTTTTGGTAGCCATTTTTCTTTTTAGCTCGTCCTGTTTCATTGTTTTTCGTTTACTAACGTGTGTCCGTTGTTTTGCAAGAAAGACGTCCATGGATCAAGAACGTTTGGTGAAAACTGTGGCGGCCAAGGTCAAGCTAGGGAGAAAAGTCAGCAAAAGTCGCCTTAGCGAGCAGGTAGTCCCGCATCCGACGGGATCGGGGACCTCTTCATCTACCGCAGTTGTCGTCCAGACTTCCCTGTTGCCAGTAACTTTATGGCACAAGCGCTTCCGGGCAGAAGATGTCCTCGACCTGACCGACGAGCAATAAAAAAGCAAGTACGAGCTGCCCCCTACTTCCATAAGAGGGATTTCTTAGAAGGCTCATCCCTTACATTCCATCGGGCAGAGTCTTTGGCGCTTGAGGAGCTCAATCGTCTGAGCAAGAGGGCGTTGTTGGCCCAGGGCGTCGTTACCCTAATGAGGGTCTTGGGCATGGAGGTGGTCTACACAGAGGAAGGGGCCCTTCAGGAAGTGGAGCTAAAGAAGACTCAGGCTGCCAACGCGGTTTTGGAGGAGAGGGTGAAGGATCCGGAGGAGGCGGTGAAGAAATCCAAGGAGGAGCTGGCCAAGGTTACCGAGGAGCGGGATACTTTGGTCGCGGAAAAGAAAGCCTTGGAGGATGTGGTTGCTGCTTTACGGGCTACAGCGGCTCCTGCAGAGGACGAGAGCGATGAGGTGAAGAGTCTGAAGACTCGTGCTGAGCTTGTCGCCCGGATCAGTCATGCCGAGGAGGACTGCTTGGAGGTTGTTGAGGAGGCCTTCAACAATGCGGTGAAGCAGGTGAAAGTTGTGAACCCCGAGGTTGATCTGGTTACCGCGAGGACATGGTTCCTCCACAACGTGGTGGACAGCTAGATTGTCATTCCTGATTTCCTCAGGTTTGGCAAGGAGAACGAGCAGCCTGCCCACGAGGAGCCATAGCCAAATGCAGACTGATTTCTTGTTTTGTCTTTTCGACCTGTGTGTCGTATATTGTAATTTATTTCGATGGGGCTTGGCCCTTTTATGTAATTTTTATAACAATTTCGGCCTTCGTGGTCATAACTTTATCTCTGGATGGGGTGTGGCCCCTTTTTATGTAATATCCTTACAATTGCGGTCCTCGTGGCCGTTTTATTTTTTGATGTGATTTCGGCCTTGGTGGTCGCTTGTGTATGATTCGTTTTGGATGTCTGTACGTGTAAGTTTTTACCTTGCTTGATTTTGCTAAGTGTCACACACTCCTCGTCGTGAGTGCCCATTTGTATGGGTTGTTTTCATGGATGGTTTTTCACTGTGTTTTGGCGTTTGCTCGACAAACAGTTATTCGACAGTGAGGAGAACTGGTCGAAAGGCCTGGGTAGTTTCCGGGCAAGAGAGCGGAGTTCAGGCCGCGTTTGTGGCCTGAATTCTGCAATGTGAACTTCCCATCGCGAGCTGGGCATTCTGCCTTTTGTGGTACGGTGGCGATGGCGGGCTCGGTCGAAGGACCGCTGTCGGACAGGGGTTTTACTCATTCCAGAGTAAAATCCTTCCTTGATTGATTTTAGTATGCAGTGATTGTACCAGGTGGCGCACTTCTGGTAGGTACACTGTGCTTGTCGTTTTGACATAGTACGCCGACTGTTATGGCCTTAGCTGTAATATTGTTTTAGCTTTTCGGCATTCCATGGTCGAGCGAGTCCTTCCCCGTTGAGGTTTTCTAGGTAGTAGGCCCTATTTTCCATTTTTGCTCGAACACGATAGGGTCCCTCCCAGTTTGCGGCGAGTTTGCCTTCGCGAGAATCATTGTGATTTCTCCTCAGGACGAGACTGCCTACTTGGATGTCTCGTCGTATGACTTTGACGTTATGCCTGATTGTGATTTTTTGTTTTAGCGAGGCCTCGCTGAGGGATGCTCCCGAACGGACCTCTTCGACAAGGTCGAGCTCCTCCCTCAGCGCCTCGTTGTTCGACTCTTCGTTTAGGGGAGCTTCAGTCTGCTTGGATGGCACGTGTATTTCGATAGGGATCACCGCCTCGGTCCCGCATGCTAATCAGAAAGGGGCTTCCCCGGTTGTCGAGTGGGGTGTGGTTTGGTAGGTCCAGAGCACGCTGTGCAGCTCCTCGACCCACTATTTTTTTTATTTCGTCCAGTCTTCATTTGATGCCTCGCAGGATTACCCTGTTGGTTGATTTGGCTTTCCCATTCGTCTGCGGGTGTTCGACTGATGCCAAGTGTTGTTTGGTGCCTAGTTTGGCGACGAATTCTAGGAAATTTTTGTCCGTGAACTGTGTCCCATTGTCGATGACGATTTCCTGGGGAATGCCGAAGCGGGCAAGAATGTTTCACTTGTAGAAACGAAGTATGTTTTGGGCAGTTATTTTGGCTAGAGCCTCTGCTTCTATCTACTTTGTAAAATAATCCACACCCGCTATCAGGTATTTATTCTGATTTGATCCTACGACGAACGGTCCTAGGATGTCCAGGTCCCACCATGCGAAAATCCACGTGGAGGACATTGTTTTGAGCTTGTTGGGCAGTGCCAGGTGCATGTCCCCGTGATGTTGGCATTTGTCACATTTTTTCACATGCTCATTCGCGTCATGTTGCATAGTCGGCCAATAATATCCTGTTCGTAGAGCTTTCCTGGCGAGGGATCTTCCTCCAAGGTGCTGGGCGTTTATTCCTTCGTGGATTTCGTACAGGGTGTGGGCGACCATGTTTTCCTCGACGCATTTGAGGAGGGTGATGGAGAACCCTCGCCTGTAAAGCTTATTTTCAACCCGGACACAGGAATAAGCTCCGCGCCTGACCACGCTGGCTTCCTTTGGGTCGGGTAGTAGTTCATCCTTGGCATGGTAGTTGTAGACTGGGGTCATCCAGCAGCCGTTTTTGCCAATGAAGTTTACGCCGAGGGTTGTGGGAGTTCTCTCGATGCTTGGTCAAGGAAGTATCTCCTGGATGACGGATTTGTTTCCTCATTTCTTTTTTATGCTTGCTAGCTTTGACAGGACATCTGCCCGGACATTGTGTTAGCGCAGAACGTGCTTTACTTCCACGGACGTGAACTTCGTCATTTTTTATTTAACCAAGGTCAAGTATTTGAAGAGGTTATCGTTCTTGGCTTGATACTTTCCCCGTACTTAGAGGGCCATGAGCTGGGAATCTGTGCATATTATGACTTCCTCGGCTCCCAGGTCTTCAGCGAGGCGTAGACCCGCAAGAAAAGCTTCGTACTCTGCTTGATTGTTGGAGGTGGGGAAAGACAATGCGAGTGAAACCTCGACGAGAATACCTTCCTCGTTTTTCAAGATGACGCCTGCCCTGTTCCCCATCGAGCTGGATGATCTGTCAACGAAGATTGTCCACTTGCAAGCTTCGCAAGTCGGGGAGGCATGCAAGGTCATCTCCGCCACGAAGTCGGCCAACACCTGGGCTTTGAGGGCTTTTTTTCTCTCGTACTTGATGTCGAATTCGAACAGCTCCACCGACCATTTGAGCATTCTGCCGGTCATGTCTGGGCGGCCCATTAGTTGCCTCACGGGCTGATTCGTGTGCACCACGATGGTGTGGGCTATAAAATAGTGTCTCAGCCTTCTCGCTGCATTGATGTGGGTCAGGGCTACTTTTTGGATCTGTTGATATCTAAGTTGTGGTCCTTGCAGCGCCTTGCTCGTGAAGTATATGGGCTTTTGCCCTTTCGGGGTTTCACGTATGATGGCTACGCTGACAGCTTTGGTCGCGACGACGAGATAGAGATAAAGGGTATCCCCGTTGTCTGGTCGGGAGAGGACCAGTGGTTCCGGTAGCGCTCGCTTTAGGTGGAGAAAGGCTTTGTCGCATTCCTCCGTCCACTCAAAAGTTGCCTCTTTGCGGAGGAGTTTGAAAAAGGGGAGCGCATGCTGAGCAGATTTTACCACGAAACGGGATAGTGATGTGAGTGTCCCATTCAGAGCTTGGATCGATTTTTTCGAGCTCGGCGTGGGGAATTCGAAGAAGGCTCTGTATTTGTCAAGGTTGGCTTCGATTCCTCGTTCTGTTAGGTAGAAACCGAGGAATTTATCTACCCGTACTCTGAACGTGCACTTTTCCGGATTGAAGCGCATCTTGTACTTCCTGGCCTGATCGAAGACCTTCTTTAGATGGAGCATATGGTCGGATTCCTCATGGGATTTCACGATTATGTCGTCCATGTAAACCTTGAGCATATCCCTGATCTCTCCTCACAAGACTTTGGTCATCATTCTCTGGTAGGTAGCGCCACATTTTCCAAGCCGAAGGCATTACTTTATAGTAATAGTTACCTGATTCGGTCATGAAGGCTGTGTATCTTTTATTGCTTTTGGCCATGGGTATTTGGGTGTAGCCCGAATATGCATCCATGAAAGAAAATAATTTAAAACCGACAGAATTATCAACTAATTTGTCTATGTTGTGGAGGGGATTGGCGTCTTTAGGGAAGGCCCTATTAAGATCATTATAGTCAACACACATTCTCCATTTTCCATTAGATTTTTTCACAAGTACAACGTTGGACAGCCAAGTAGTGTACTTGGCTTCCGAAATGAAATTTTCCTGTAGGAGGTCTTTTACAACTTGCTCGGCAGCCTCCATTTTTTTCAGGGACTCCTTGCGCCTACGTTGAGCTACCGCCCTAACGGTGGGGTCGATGGTGGGCTGGTGGCAGGTCACCTCTAGATCCCGCCCAGACATCTCAGAGGCGCTCCACGCGAACAGATCAACGTCCTCTCTAAGACAAGCTTTGAGCTGCTTCCTCGTAAGGTCAGGAAGCCCGGTCCCAATCTTCACTCCCTTGAGGGGGTCGCCTCTGAGGAGGACTAGATCGAATTCACCATCCAGGATTGGCCGCATTGGATGGGCAGGCTCGCCGCTGCTTGTTGATGTTGAGGGGTTGCTCGAGTTTGACTGAGTTTCCCTCCCCTTCTTCTTCTAGTCCCTTAAGCTGTCCTTGGAGAAAAGGTTGTCGAGGTCGATGGAGTTGACGCGGGGCAGTGGTTTTGTCTCGTCGGAGCTGCAAGGCAGGGCAGGCTTGCTAGACGTCTTTGGTCGGGCGACGATGGTGTTCAGCCCTTTTGAGGCTGCCTCGAAGCACCTTCTCGTTGCCTCTATGTCTCCGTGTAGGGTGGCGACGAGCCCTTTGGAAGTGTAATACTTCATCTTCAAGTGCACCGTGGAGGGCACAACTATCAATTTGGCCAACGTTGGTCGTCTGAAGATGCACTGGTAAAGGGATGGGTAATCAATTACCAGAAATTAGACCTTGATGGATTTGGTCATCTCCGCTGCCCCAAAGGTGACAATCAGCTTCACGTATCCCCGTGGCTTCGTGACTGAACCATTGAAGCCTTGTAGATCTGAGCCTACATAGGGTATCAGGTGCGTCTCGTCCAGCTGAAGTGTGGAGAACAGTTAGGAGTACATAATGTCGATCGAGCTTCCCTGGTCGACCAGGATTTGCTGAACATTAAAGTTGGCCATCTGCGCCTTTAAGAGCAGAGCGATACTAGAATTGGGGGCTCCGCCGAGGAGTTCCTCGCGATAGAAGGTGATGGGAACTGAATCTCCCCAGATCTTGTTGAGGGTAGAACTCTGGTTCGAGCTCGTATTGATGAGGTGCTCAAACTTTCTCTTTACTGACTCCACGGTCATCTTGTTGAATCCTCCTCCCGATATAACCATGGCGGAGGGGAAGGTTTCCCAGGGGCTATGTGTAGCGAAGTAAAGAGGGATGTCGAGCCCATCGGGGACATAGAAGTATTATGGTCATGAGATGCTCATGGCGACCTGAAGACTGGCATCGTCCGAGGATGGTACTTCTTCTTCGACCTTCTTCGATTCTTGGGCGTCCTGTCGAGGAGCGTCATTTTTCTTCGCAAACTGCTTCAGGTGCCCGTCCCTGATCAAGATTTCAATTGTATCCTTGAGATGGATGTAGTCGTCCGTCATGTGCCCATGGCTCTTGTGGAAACGGTAGTACTTTGTTTTATCCGTGTTTGGCTTGGCAGGTATCTGCTTTGGGAAACAGACCCCTGCCTGCCTAAACTCCGAGTTTGCGCATTCAGAGAGAATCTTCCCACGCGAGGCGGTCAGTGGTGTGTACTCGTGGGAACGGCCAGATGGCCCTTTGTGATCTCGGGACTCTCGGGAACGGTCATCCCTTCTTTTTTCTGCTCCCCGGCGAGTTGACGAGGAGTCGTCGTGTTTTGAGGACCTGGCGTTCTCTTGGTGCCTTAAGTCCCGGGCAATGTTTTCCTCTTCTTTTTCTTCATACTGGATGTACACTTGAGCCTTGAGGAGGAGGGCGTCCAAGTCGCTGCGGGGACGGAGCCCTCGTTTAAGCAAATATTTTTTCATGTCGTCAGACGTGGAGACCTGAACGGCTTCTTTATTGAATATTTTGATGTATGCTCGAAGAGATTCGTCTTTTCCTTGAATGATAGCCTCGAGGGAGGCTTATGTCTTCGGATGACGATGAGAGGCTATAAAATACCTCGAGAACATCCTCCCCAACTGCCTCTATGAGGTGATGGATTCATAGGGGAGGCTCTTGTACCAGGACATTGCTCTCTTCCTAAGTGTAGTTGGAAATAATCTGCATTTGATGGCGCCTCTGATGCCATGGTAGTCGAGCTGGGCATCGATGTTCTCAATGTGCTCGTCGGGATCGGTCGTGCCATCATATGTGCCCAAGGGTGGGGGTTTCTCTAGCCCTTTGGGTAATCAAGTGGCCATGATCTCCTGGGATAATGAGCCTCGAGGCTTGTCGTCGCAGTAACCGCTTGACAGCGAATGAGAGTGGGCATTTCTGCCAGGGTGAGGACCGCGATCTTGACGGGGAGAAGGAGTTCGCGACTGGACCTTAGGTCTGGGTGAAGGAGAACGATGGTTTTCTTCCCGCAGATCTCTTCTTGTTCTCTTGGCCCCTGGGGAATGCTAACTCCGAGGAAAAGTACGGTCGCGTTTCCTCATTGACAGAGATTCTGGCTCAGCTGGCATCTGATGAGTTCTTCCGCGTCGAGGAGAATGGGTCCGAGATCTCTGGTGCTCGCGCCTTGATGGGGGAGATCTTGGACGGCGGATCTCTTCCAATGCTCCAATTCTTGCATTCTGCTGGAGGATCACAAGGTTCGTATTGTTGAGGGCTTTGACCAGGGCTGCCATGGTCGGGTCGGTGTTGGGCGGAACTGGGATGGGCTGATGGTTCTCTAAGTACTGGATCTCTGCGTTGTTGGCGTGATTCAGGGAGGGAGACGCGCTTACCTCGTCCCTCAGCGGAGGAGCGTCGTCTCCAAGAAAGGGGTTTACCACGTTGTTGTCTGTCTTGCTGACTGGCGAGATGATTGTGTAGCGCGCATCGTTGACGTTATCATGGCTGACCATGATCGGAATCTTGAAAAATTGCTTTGATCTTTGGTTTTAGTGGAAAGAAAGACAAGGAGAATATAAATTCCCACAGACGGCGCCACTGATCTTTCCGGTTGATCAGAACCTGAAGTGGGTCAGAGACTTCGTCTTCGATGCTGGAATCCAAGGAGGAGAGGGTGTACCTGTAAGGCACTCCGATGCTAAAGTAAGAATCGGAAGAGGAGAAGGCAAGTACAAAGTAAGAATGTCTTAGGGTTATTTTTTGAATACCTGACCCTCTTAAAGGAGAGGGTATTTATAATGCCTCCAGCGTTTGCCCATTGGTCCCTATTTTCGGGCCTCGATATTCGCTCCCCAAAAATAGGTAACTGCCAGAAACTAGCCGTTGTGACGGGCAGACTTGCTCGGAACTAACTGTTGCTTCGACCAGGGGTGTGGTTGCGGGCAAGTACGTTGTGGCCATTCCTGGATGGTTGAACTGTGCGTGATGGGCAGAGATGTGACGAAGGACAACTAATCCTGGGGGTCAGCTGGTCAGCCCTCCTCGGCTGAGGGACAGAAGAGAAAATGATTTTCTTTACCCTTAATTGGCAGGGCTTAGGCTATTGGGCCATTCTGGGGTGCAGAAGTGGATTGGGTCATGTCTAGCCATTGGGGCAGTTCGAAACAATATAAATATATAAATATATATATATATATATATATATATATATATATATATATATATATATATATATATATATATATATATATATATATGTCGCGGCCCCTATTCCTACCCCCTA
Source organism: Lathyrus tuberosus (assembly GCA_022829125.1). NCBI lineage: Eukaryota > Viridiplantae > Streptophyta > Magnoliopsida > Fabales > Fabaceae > Lathyrus > Lathyrus tuberosus. The sequence continues at coordinate 11,861,791 of JALAZF010000024.1, read as the reverse complement.
GTCCTATTCCCATTCCTAATCCTAAACCCAATCCCAATCCTCTATTTATACTCTTGGATAAAGAGTTCTATCCCTTAAATCTAGTATTTATACTCCTAGATAAGGAGTTTTATCCCTTAATCTATTATCTATACTCCTAGATAAAGAGTTTTATCCCTTGTCCATTATTTATACTCTCGGACAGAGAGTTCTATGCCTTAATCCATTTATTTATACTCTCGGATATCATGAGTTCTATCCCTTAATCCATTTATTTATACTCTCGGATATCAAGAGTTCTATCCCTTAATCCATTTATTTATACTCTCGGATATCAAGAGTTTTATCCCTTAATCCATTTATTTATACTCTCGGATATCAAGAGTTCTATTCCTTAATCCATTTATTTATACTCTCGGATATCAAGAGTTTTATCCCTTATCCCATTCCTTATTTAGGCTCTCGGACCAAGAGCATTATCCCTTGCTTTTATATCCCAAAGAAAAATCCCTTATTTTTATTATTAAAATATTCCCTTAATTTATTCAGAAAACAGAAAATTAATTTTAATAGTTTATAAAAAAAATCCTATTTTATCCCCTATCCCAAAAATCATATTCCTTTGTTTATGCTCTTGGAAATTAGAGCTCTATCCCGTGTTTAAAACCCTTAAATATCCCTTTAGATGAATTTACAAAATTCAAGAAAAATAAACATCCAAAACTTTATATTGAAAATAACCAAACAACCCCTTTATTTCTCCCATTAAAATGTAATTTGCCAAAAAAATGTTAAATATTTAAGTTAATTAATTAGAAACCTAATTTTATAATTAAGTTAAGGGATTAACTTAATTACAACACAACCCTAAAAAATTTTAATATTTAACTAAATGATTAAGTTAAGGAATTAACTTAATTATCACAAAAGACCTAAATTTAAAAACCCAATTAAATAATTAAGTTAAGGAATTAACTTAATTATCTAAAAATTTTGTAACCTAATTAAGTTAAGGAATTAACTTAATCATATGAAGAAAAAAAACAAAAATTAAAAAAAATAAATCTTAGTTTAAAAAAAATTAATTTATTGCTTTATTAAAAAATACCAGGGAGGGTGCATTTCCTTTGAAAAAGAAGCAACTGGGCTTCTGGTGGGGTGTTAATAGTGATTAGGGCGCAAGACCCAATCACCTAAGTCCAAAAATCAGAGAAAAAACAAAAAAAAAAACCACCGTGGGAAGGAGTCAACGTTGAACTCCCTCAAGGGCGTCTGATGATGATCAGACGGTTCCCAAAGGCATGAAATTCCAGCCTTAGATTCTGATTACTACCCCAGGTATGCAAGATGGACGGCCCAGATGTGGAGTCAAATGAGACTCATGATGTACTCGCGTGGAGAGGTACCCGTTGACTCCAACGGTCAAGCAATCTGGATGGCCCAAGGGAGGACACTTGGCGCGCATCCAATATCCTACGGAGGGAGTACATAACCCCACCTCTCCTCAGAACCCCCTCCATTTTCCACTTTCTTTCTCTCTCTTACTCGCTCTCTCTCTCTAAGTCCCTCGCTCTCTCTAAATGCTCTCTCCTCTCTCTTCTTTCAACCGTCGGTGTGCTTCTCTGGCCACCGTGCAAAACCCTTCCGACCACCGCCCAACCCAGGTTTTCGGTTGAACTTCAACCGGAACCTTCAAACCTCATGAACCCTAATCCCTCCCTAGCCCAGAAACTCATGGTTCTTTAGGGTTCATGAAGAACCCTAAGAACCCTAACCCTATTCTTCATCCAAACCCAGAAAACCCCATGAACCCTACGAACCCTAAGGGTTCAGTGATGAACCCTAACCCTAAAGCGTATGAACCCTAACCCTATTTAAGAACCCTACCCCTAAACAAAACCCAGAACATCCAAAAACACAAATAAAACCCAGATTCAAAAACCCCCAAACACAAACAAACAACGACTCAGACTCAAATCCAAAAAAAGCTAAGTTTTATTTTGTTTACCGTCCGTGTAGTGACACTGATAGTATTTGTTTATCCCTTTCTCTTCTAATCTCTTTTCTTTTCTTATTTTGCAGGTGTGGATGTGGCTTAGCTCAGAGCCATTTGGGTTCTAGTGATGAACCCTAAGTCTCTATGTAAAGATCGTGAGCTTTAGGTGAAGGGAGGGATTCGCGCAGCCGCAAGAGTTTTTTTGCCTAGGGTTCCCCTCATCTGAATTTTCTTTTAGCTTTTTATAGGTAAAAATTAGGTTTAGGGATTTATTAGATTTGATTTCGAAATCAGATTAGGATTTGATTTGATTTGTACATTTTGATTTGTTTGGATTTTGTAATCATATTGTAAAAATTTGTGTAATCTGATTGAAGATATTAATGAGAATTGATTCTATTTTGTTAGAAAGATCTAAATCCTCTAATTCGATTCATACTTCCCCTTTTCTTTGCAGATTTAGGGTTAGTGAATTGGGAACGAAGGTGACTCACTCGGGTCAACAATTTTGACCAAAAAGAGGATAAAATAAATAATAATAATAGAAATAAATACTAATATAATCACAACTATATAAAATAGAATAATCAACAACCCTTAAAACATAATCATAATTATTATTAATAAAACACCAATAATATTAAGATAATTATACTACTAAATATAAAAAAAAGGCAGCACAATGCAATTGATCCTAATATCTGACTCATCAAATCTCTACTAATTAAATTAAAATTAAAAATAATAATTAGGTACTAATACAATATTATTAATAGTAAACCTCTACAGATTTAGATTGATTAATCCGACTTATAATTTAATTCTATAGACCCTTGACTTAATAAAAATGGAAGAAAGCAAACAATTATTCAATAAAGCTTACAAAAAAAATGACCCAATAACAAAATAGAAAATATAAATCATTTCTTCTAATTAACCCTAACAAAACCTAATTAACTCTAAAGAGAACATTTAATTTCCTAACATTTGACAATAACTAACCATAAAACAAAATTCTAATTATTGACTAATTAATAAAATTAGACTAAAAACTTCTTAATTTCTAACTAATTATAAAAATCCCTTATACAAAACCAAACCCAAAATAGGCCTGAAAGTACTAACAAATCCCAAAAGCCCAAATGACACCCCCTAGTAACACAAAAAAAAAACCCTAACAAGATGAAAAATTATTGGTCAAAATTTGGGGTACTACAGCTGCCCCTATTTAATCAGCTTCAACCTGGGATGATGACGACGGTGAGTCTTCATCTTCGCGAGGAGGAGATGATTAAATATAAAGGAACCCTAATTTTGACCGCGGAGTTGATAGGTTCAGCGTTCGTGTGGACCGATTCCAGATGCTTCGTTAGTACCTCAATATCCCTGTGTATAATATCCCTAGTAATAACCCTTGGCAAAATACCCGATTGAACCCCTTTATCCATGAGCGTAAGCTATAAGCCCTATGCCATGTATGTATGTTCAAAAGTATGTATGCTTTTATGCATGATGCATTATTTGGGCTAACGCCTCTTTTATGATATGCAATGCATGTATTTACGGAAACCAAATCCTTTGGTAATATTCCAACTTCCCAACCCATGAACCCCTGACTCCTTTGATGAGTGTAACAAGTCATATATTCTTGCTATCTGGAGATACGTATCATTCCTTTTAGAGAAACTTCCATAATGATTAAAATCGTGACCGTTAATATATAGCCCCTGTGTTTAACTTGGGAGAAATATGATCCCTGTGCTGTCTCCAAATCGAAGTAAAATACCTGTCCTTTCTCTTTTTTTTTTGAAAGCTTTTGATTATGCCCAATGTTTCAATGCATTATTCTATAATTAATCGACATTTTGTAATCACACGGAATAATTTGAAAGAAAAGAAAATTTTATTTATTGAAAAATGGCCCATAAACGGGCAACAGTACAGAAGGAAAGTAATCCTCATAAGGAGGAATTACTACAAATCTATAAGATAAAAAATGGCAGTACGAAAAACAAATTTATTTATGTCCCTATTAAATTCAAACACCAGCTAATATCCCTAATTCTCCGAGGCCATGACACTTCGCTTCTGAAGATGACGATTGGATTACTCCTTCCTTTTCGAATCCCGTTGCGTGACCGTAAGTGCTATCAGTCATATGCCTTTTGGATATCCTTACTTTTGCCTGGACCGTTCTTTTTTGAGTCTTAGTCCATCAGGATAATATACCATTTTTTTCAACTAGCCGTCCTTTAGGTTTTTCGACTTGTCGGGTATCATTTTTTTTTAAGTCCCTAATTTTTGCCTAAGTCGCCTTTTCGGGTTTTCGACTTAGCGGGCTTTTATCCTCTTTTTCTAGGCATAGTATTTTTTTACTGAATCGGAATTTACCGGTCGCGGTAAATCCGCTCCATCCATAGTAGTCAACATTAAAGCTCCACCGGAGAAGGCGCTCTTTACAACATATGGTCCTTCATAGTTTGGGGCCCATTTGCCACGAGGATCTTTATAGATGGGTAGCACCTTCCTTAATACCAGGTCTCCTTCTTCGAATAGGCGAGGACGAACTTTCTTGTCGAATGCCTTCTTAAGTCTCCGCTGATATAACTGACCATGACATACGGCGGCCATGCGCTTCTCCTCTATGAGATTCAGTTGATCAAGTCTATTTTGTACCCACTCCGCTTCTTCCAGCTTGGTCTCCATTATGACCCTAAGTAAAGGAATTTCTACTTCAATGGGGAGTACCGCTTCTGTGCCATATACCAAGGAAAAAGGCGTAGCTCCTGTCGAAGTACGAACTGAGGTTCTGTAGCCATGTAGTGCGAAAGGGAGCATTTCGTGCCAATCCTTGTAAATCTTCACCATTTTCTGAATAATCTTCTTGATGTTCTTATTGACTGCTTCTACCGCGCCGTTCATCTTCGGGCGATAAGGCGGCGAGTTATGGTGATCGATTTTGAAACTCTCGCATAGCTCGTCCATCACTTTGTTATTTAGATTGAGCCCATTATCCGTGATGATCTTGTTAGGAACCCCATAGCGACAAATTATCTCTTTCTTGATGAATCGTGCAATTACTTTTCTTGTCACATTAGTGTAGGAAGCAGCTTCTACCCATTTGGTGAAGTAGTCGATAGTAACTAGAATAAACTGGTGTCTATTTGATGCCTTTGGCTCGATCATCCCTATTATGTATATCCCCCACATAGAGAAAGGCCACGGAGCAGTTAACACATTCAGGGGAGTTGGCGGCACATGAATTTTATCCGCGTAGATTTGACACTTGTGGCACTTCTTGACATATTTGAAGCAGTCGGACTCCATAGTCAACCAATAGTACCCTGCTCGAAGAATCTTCTTAGCCATAGTATGCCCATTTGCATGGGTTCCGAAGGATCCTTCGTGTATTTCTCTGATGAGAATGTCCTGTTCATGTCCATCTAAACACCGGAGGAACACCATGTCATGATTCCTTTTATACAGTACCTCTCCATCAAGGAAAAACTGGGCAGCCAATCTTCTAAGTGTTTTCTTATCCCCACTTGAGGCATCTGCAGGATATTCTTGTTTCTGGAGGAACAATTTGATATTGTAAAACCACGGTTTATTATCTACTTTGGCCTCCACTTCTGCACAGTATGATGGTTCATCTAGGCGGTTAATTCTTATAGCCGGTGCTTCGTTATACCATTTGACTTTGAACATGGACACCAAAGTTGCCAAAGCGTCTGCCAGTTGATTCTCATCTCTGGGGATATGATGGAAGGTGATCTCATCAAAGTATGCTATCCTTTTCCAGACACAATCTCGATATCGAGTCAACTTGGCATTAAGTGTTCTACACTCTCCTTTGACTTGGTTGATGACGAGAGCCGAATCTCCATATACTTCTAAGATCTTGATTCTGAGATTAATGGCTTCGTTAATTCCCAAGATACATGCCTCGTACTCCTCCATATTGTTGGTACACGTGAAGCATATTCTTGCGGTAAAAGGTATGTGGAATCCTGTTGGAGAAGTTATAACAGCTCCTACCCTATGTCCTTCTGCATTCGAGGCTCCATCGAATATAAGCTTCCACCGGGATCCGGGCTCAGGTCCTTCGTAAGAATCCAGAATATCACCGTCTCTTACAGCCATCACATCCTCGTCAGGGAAATCAAATTGCATAGGTTGATAGTCATCTACTGGCTGATGAGCGAGGTGATCGGCTAACACGCTCCCTTTTATGGACTTTTGGGTAACATACTGGATGTCATATTCAGTCAGTAACATCTGCCACCGAGCCACTCTCCTAGTCACCGCAGGCTTCTCGAATATATACTTGATGGGGTCCATTCTGGATATTAAGAAAGTAGTATGGCACACCATGTATTGTCTTAATCGTCGGGCGGCCCATACAAGAGCACAACAAGTCTTCTCCAAGAGTGAGTATCTGGATTCACAATCCATGAATTTCTTACTTAAGTAATAGATTGCATGCTCTTTTCTTCCTGTATCGTCTTGTTGTCCGAATACATAGCTCATCGAATTGTCAAGCACCGTTAGGTACATTATGAGTGGTCTTCCAGGTACGGGTGGTATCAATATGGGTGGCTCTTGTAAATATTCCTTGATTCGATCGAAGGCCTTTTGACAGTTTTCACCCCACTCGAGGTTTTGACCTTTCCTCAATAGCTTGAAGATTGGTTCACAAGTAGCAGTAAGGTGGGAGATGAACCTGGTGATGTAATTTAATCTTCCTAGGAACCCACGCACTTCTTTTTCAGTCCTCGGTGCTGGCATTTCTTGGATGGTCTTCACTTTGTCAGGATCAACTTCTATACCTCTTTGACTGACTATGAACCCCAACAACTTCCCAGACCTGACCCCAAAAGTACACTTCGCAGGATTTAGTCGTAGCTTGAACTTCCTCGGTCGTTCAAACAACTTCTGTAAATTGACTATGTGCTCTTCCTCAGTTTGTGATTTAGCAATCATGTCATCAACGTAAACCTCTATTTCCTTGTGCATCATATCGTGAAAGAGAGTTACCATTGCCCTTTGATAAGTTGCCCCATCGTTCTTTAACCCGAAGGGCATTACCTTGTAACAGAAGGTTCCCCATGGAGTAATGAAAGTGGTCTTTTCCATGTCGGAGGGAGCCATCTTGATCTGATTGTATCCGAAAAACCCATCCATGAATGAGAAGACTGAGAATTGAGCTGTGTTATCCACCAGCACGTCAATGTGGGGCAGTGGAAAGTCATCTTTAGGACTTGCTCTGTTGAGATCTCGATAGTCTACGCACATTCTGACTTTTCCATCCTTTTTTGGCACAGGCACAATGTTGGCTACCCATTCTGGATACTTCACTGTGGCTAAGAACCCTGCGTTAAACTGCTTTTTAACCTCTTCCTTGATTTTGAGAGTCATATCTGGTCTAGTCCGCCTTAACTTTTGTTTGACCGGTGGACATTCGGGTTTAAGCGGTAGCTTATGTTCAACAATGTTCGTGTCCAAACCGGGCATATCTTGGTAAGACCAAGCGAACACATCCACATACTCTTGCAGTAACTTGATCAACTTCCCCTTGACGTCCTCGTTTAAAGAAGCATCGACTTTAACCTCATTTTTGTCCTCTTCAGTTCCCAGATTGATCACATCCACTGGTTCCTGATGAGGTTGTATCACCTTATCCTCTTGCTTTAACAGTCTGGCTAGCTCTTCAGGGAGCTCACAGTCGTCCTCATCACCCTCTTCCGCTTGGTTAATCGGGAACTCAAAGTTGTAAGGAATTATAGTGGTGTCGTTTTCAATAGGTTCAATTTTAAATCTGCACGAGGGAGATTTTTATGCTTATTATTTTTTGAATTGGTGCAAATGAAAGTACTGAAAAGAAAGTGTATTGCCATTTGAAAAAAGAATAACTAAGAAAGAAACAAAAAGATCTTGATTGAAAAAAAAATGCGATTTTATTATTAAATAATTTCAAAGAAACAAAAGGTTGCCCTACAAAGCTTGTCCATTTGCCTTGGGCATGGCAAAGGACTTATTATTTTTTTTAGAAAAGTAAATTACTTTGAAATAGAAATCATCTCAGGAATCTCAATGGCCCTCCAGTTGTTGAGAACTGTATCTGGCGAGCAGTGGCGCACCCAATCTGGTACCCCTCTATTTTCCTCTTCAATTGCAGTCACTTGATTTTCATCTGTGAATCCGGCACTATGGAAAGTTTCTTCAAGAGGAGGAAATGTCATTCGTCGAGACTTCTGAACCTCTTTATTAGCTGGTTTGTAACCCAGCCCGAATTGATCCTTCTTTTCATGTATCTCTATCACTTTGCCCCAGTCCCTAGTATCCCCATTCTGAATCAAGTCTCTGATCCTTCTCGGCCTTTCCTCCTGTTGAACAACTTGCTTACGACTGACCGTCGCAACCTCCAAAGCTTGGAACGGTATTTCAAATGTCTCCCCATCCACTTCTATGTATCTGAATGATGAGAGATGGCTGACGAACATGTCTTCCTCCCCATCAACAATTATTAAATTATCCCCAGATATGAACTTCAATTTCTAATAAAGTGTGGAAGTAACTGCGCCCGCATCATGAATCCATGGTCGTCCTAGGAGACAGGTGTAGGAGGGATTGATATCCATGACTTAGAAAGTGATCATGAAGGTATGTGATCCCACCACTGTAGGTATGTCTACTTCCCCAATTACCATCCTTTTCAAACTGTCGAAAGCCCTAACAATCAGGGAACTGGTCTTCATAAAGGTCCTTACAGATGTTAATTTCATAAGGGTATCCTTAGGCATGACATTTAGAGCAGACCCTGTGTCTACTAGCACCCTTGAGAGAATAGTGTCTTGACATTTGACTGATATATGCAAGGCCTTATTATGTGCTTGCCCCTCGGGAGGTAATTCCTCACTACTGAAACCCAGGCAGGTGCTGGCGGCGATATTAGCGACTACCTCATCGAACTGAATTACTGATATGTCTTGGTGACATGGGCTTCATTTAGGACCTTCAGCAAGGATTCCCTATGTGCCTCTGAGCATGACAACAAGGATAGAATAGAGATTTTGGACGGTGTTTGATTTAGTTGGTCCACCACCCTATAGTCACTTTTCTTTATGATTCTTAAAAATTCCTCGGCGTCTTCTTGAGATATGCCCTTCTTGGACGGTCCCTCGCCTGTACTTGTGGTCTCTTTCCCCTTTGAGCTTTCGGGGATATCCTTCTTGGGTTGTTCTGACGAGTATACCCTTCCACTACGTGTCATTTGTCCAATACCAGCTATGTTAGTAACTGCTGGTGACGGCATTATAGTCTTTCCTCTTACTGACGCAGTGATGTCATATTTCCAAGGTACAGTCTTGGAGCTTTCATATGGAAATGGCGTTGGTACATAGAACGTGATAGGACCTTCTGACGTTGCAGGCACCGGAGCTTTGACTGGCGCAGGAACAGGTATTTGAATTGGTGTTCGTGCAGGCACCAGAATTGATATCTGAATAGGAACTTGTGTAGGCCTTGAAACTGGTATTTGAATGGGTGCCTGTGCCTGGCTGGGAATTGGTATTTGAATAGGAGTTGTGACTCCTCTTTTCTGGTATGGAATCTCATAAGGTACTTGCCCCTGGAAGTCTAAGGCAGCCACCTCATTCATATTTCTTAAGTACCCAATCTGTACTATCCCTTGGTCCATTAGTTGTTGGAGGACCTCCTTCATCTTCTTACAGCTATTGGGACCAGCCGCGTAATCCTCACAGTCACCGTGCAGCCTTTCAAACTCCTCGTACCCAATTAATAATTCTCTCACTTTTATCATAGGGGTCTTTACTTGTTCTACCCCTCTAATTAGGACATTCTCTCCCAGTCCCTCAATGGAGTTAACAGTTGGTCCAGCGTGCCCTGGGAAAGGGTTATCTCCTACATTTGGAGTGTCATAACTGAAGTTAATGACCTTCTGATCCAACAAATCTTGCACCCTAAACTTGAGGGCTAAACATTTTTCAGTCGTGTGCCCTGGCGATCCAGCATGGTAATCACATCTAGCATTAGCGTTATACCCTCGAGGAGGACGCGTAGGAGGGTGCCCTAACGGCTTGATTTCTACCAATCCCTTTTGGATTAACATTGGCATGATCTGAGTATATGTAGTGGGTATAGGGTCAAAGTCCTTCCATTGCCTCTTTTGTTCCCTTCGGGGATGCTTCTGTTGTTGCTGATTTTGAGGGGGAGGCGCCCTTGGCTGTTGGATCTGGAGCATAGGAGACGCTTGACCAGAGGTCGTGGCCGCCACGTAAGGGTTATAAGGTACTTGAGTATACCTATCAGCAGAAATGGCATTGGCCTCCTTCTTCGAACGGTTTCCGGAGTACCTTTTGTCGTTATGTTGATTGGAGGACGGTGTTCCAATCTTTCTGCTTTTTAATCCATTCTCGATCCTTTCCCCAATGATAACCAAATCCGCAAATCCTGTTGAGACAGATCCAATCATCTTTTCATAGTATAATCCTTGCAGAGTTCCCATGAATGTATCTACTAGCTCGCTTTCCCGCAATGGAGGTTGCACACGAGAGGCTAGCTCCCTCCATCTCTGGGCATACTCCTTAAAAGATTCATCGCTTTTTTGAGACATGTTTTGCAATTGCATGCGATTAGGGGCCATGTCTACATTATATTGGTATTGCCTTATGAAGGCACTTGCCAAATCCTCCCAGTTCTTGATGTAGGTCCTTTCCAGCTGCATGTACCAGTCCAAGGATGCCCCACTAAGGCTGTCTTGAAAACATGCATCATCAGCTTTTCGTTCTTAGCGTGTGCCCCCATCTTTCGGGAAAACATCCGAATGTGATTTTTGGGACAACTAACCCCTTTATACATCTCGAAGTTAGGTGCCTTAAACTTAGGAGGCACGACCACGTCGGGTACCAAACACATTTCCAAGGCATCAATCCCAAAGACCTTGGATCTTTCCACAGCCCTTAACCGTTCCTCAATTATCTTATACTTTTCATCCTCCTTTCTTCCTTCCATGGAAGCTAGCTTGGTTTCATGAACTACTTGCCTTGAGTCTTCCTCTCCATATTGGAGGTGCCAGTCATCAGAGACCTCACGAGTGACAGGTATCTGTATAGGTCGTGATTCTCCATTGTGCTCGGGTGGAGGAACGGACCCCACAGGAGGTTGAGTGTTAGTCTTCCCTTTGTTAGCCTCTAATGCCTCACATTCCAAGTCAGCCGCAAATCCCAAAAGAGGATTACTATCTTCATACTGGGGAGGAGGGGTAGGGACACTCCTACGGTTACTAGCCTCGGTGTCTCTTGCTATCATATTTTGAATAGCTCGAGTCAGTTGGTCGATTTTGTCCTTCATTTCCTCCACATTTCCCTTGACAACATCCACATCTCCATTTCTTCCATAGCTTTCTTCTGGTGAGCACGGGTGTTGGGTCGAGACGTCAGATTGTTGCGATGATTCTGAGAGAAGATATCAAAAAGTGATTTCCGTTTGATGTTTTTTGGAATTATGTTATGCATGCATGAATGTATGAGTATGCAAAAATTATTTTTATTTCAAGAATCTTAAACTTTCGTTTATTAAGATTAAAGCCAAGGATAATGGAAAACAAATACTTTTATTAATGGAAAGAAAGTACTAGGGTCAAAGCCCCATTTATTACATAAGGAAAACCAAACTAGGGATAAACCCTTAAATTATTCATAACAAAAACTAAACGTAAGAAGTCATTACATAGGAAAGTTAAATCCTCCTCCTAATCCTAGCCCTAAACTCCTCTACCATCTCACGACAAAGTGCAAGAAAATCAGCAATCTCTTTGACCGGCTTGAATATATCAGCCATGTACTCAGCCTCCTTCAAACTTCGAGGGATCTCGTGGATGAGATCGTTGGATAGTAAGACCAACTTCTGATACCGTTCTCGATAGTATGCCTCGTCATCTCGTAATTTTACCATGATCTCTAAATCCTCCCTAGTAGTTTGCTCTAGCTGTTGGTTATGTTCTTCAACATAAATGGCCCATGCCCTTAGATCTTCGTAGAAATCCTGAAGCTCCCCATATAGCCTTCTAAGTTCCTGGTTCTCCTCTTGAGTTTCTAACCATCCTTCTGGCCGTAGGGCAAGAAGTTCTTCGGCTAATCTCAATTGCACAGTTGCATCTAGGGCTTGCCTTTTGCTCTCGAGAAGAGCGCTAGATAAGCTTTGGACTTCAGCTTCAAGGTGGTGGATACGCCTATCATATCCCTCTTTGAATTCTCTTTGCGTTGACGTCATCCAAATGTTCCTCCACTCGTCCCTTTGACGCCAGGCTCTATCTAGTTGCTCTTTGTGGTCTTTGAGGCGTGAACTCACAGCTTGAAGGTCGGCGTAAGCTTGTTCCTTCTTCTCTTCCTCCATCTGAGCTATCCCCTTATTGATCTTTGATTGCTCCATAACTTCATCGAGACTCCTTCTTAACTGACTACTTTCTCCAGTGGCTTGGTAATATTTACCTTCTGTTGAATGCAGAATAGGGCAAGCAGCAAAAATATTTATTTTCGGAAGAATTCCCTCCGGGATTTATGTCGTGTCCACAGAGATCGGTTCGAGGGAAAGAATGTCGTTCGACAGTCTCTTGCGTTTATGAGTTTGGGTTTAAATCGTTTAAAGCAATAAAATAGAAAAGTAAACATTAAAACATAAAAAGAAATTCATTCTTCAGAGACACACTTATCAGGCACTGCATACAATCGACTCCTCACAAACTTAAACTTACTGACCAGTTATACTCTACCTACAATACTCATCAATATCACCCAGCATCGCTCACAACACAGGTTATGTCTAACGCAAAGTTGAGAGAACAACCGTGTTACCATCACCGATGCTCTCGCACGCTAGCTCAAGGCACGGAGGCATTAAGATTTGACGCCTATTGAAGATTGTTAGCCCTAAATCTATCTCTAGAATACAGAAACTAACTGATAATCATCCCTAATCGAAGTTTACGAAGGTTATGTCTAACGCAACCCAAACCCCGCGCATAAAGCAAAAATCAGAGACAATCACCAATAAAGATTTGTAAAGCAAGTTTTATACAACGCCATGGGCAACAAATATACATGAGTTTGCAGCAAATACATATACACAACCCAACCATAAAGAAAAAACACAAAGAAGAAAACAAATGAACCAAACATCTCGCGGATTGTCGGAGCCGTTCGACGATCAATCCACCCCGGTTCATCTGTATGCATGCTCCATATTTGTTTTCTAAGCTACTCAATGAAAAATGAAGTTTGATGGAGTTGGGATCACAAAACCCCAAAACCATAACATAAAAAGTGACTGAAATGTATTATATACATTTCAAATTTTGCACTGTTCGCAGTGCGAATAGATCATTCGCAGTACGAATGACTCAAAAAATGGCACTTTAAGTGCCTCTGATTGCTAAACCGCCTTTGCTTTCCTTCGTTGGTTCGCAGTGCGAACGAATCATTTGCAATGCGAATGCTCGCTGACTGGTTCGCAGTACGAACTTTGGCTTGTTTCGCCCCTGCCCAATTCTGGGCTCCTTCGCTGTGGACTTCGCTGGTCTTCGCAAAGCGAATGCTCGCTGCCAGTTCGCAGTGCGAACATGACAGAAAACCAGTCCTTATTTTGACCACAACTTCTTCACCGTAACTCCGATTTACGCACGGTTTGAAGCGTTGGAAAGTTTATTCAATGCTCTTCAAGAATATGGCAAGATAGACTTTATTAACTAGCTAAAAAAATGATATAAAATCAATTAAACTACATAATATTTAAACAATACGCAATATATACACTAAAACGTAAAGTAAACGTATTTATAAACAAAGTGGGGTTTATTTGAACCGATATAGACAAAAAGTACTGATAAGTGCAACAAAACTTATATACAAAAATAGGTACATTGTGCACTTATCACCTTCCCACTCTTCTTTTTCTTTTTGTAATTGGGCAATAGTCTCTCTGAGTCTTTCACTTTCCTCTATGGAGATTGCGGCAGGTGGGGGAACCCTTGGATTAATAGGACGATCCAGAGTAAAAGGAAACTTCACTATACTCACCCTTTCTTTCATCCATTGCAGATATGGTACCCTAGATTCTTCCCTTGGTCTTTTAAGACTGCCCTTCCCTTTGATACTTAACTTCCAAGCTTGAGCAATCTTTAGAACATCGGGATGATTTCCAGCTACATTTTGTAGGACGAAGCCTTCTAACAACCTATCCTCTGGCTTGTAGGCCAATGGATGCCCCAATTGCCTCATTGATAAGACCGGATTGTAACTTATGCACCCTTTTGATCCTATCAAAGGTACATTAGGGAAATCCCCACAGCTTAGGACCACGTCGTCTCGAAGGAGTACTTGAGGGAACCACAAGATGTCTTTACCACCAAGAGATACCAAATATTGAGACCAATCATAGGCTTTCATTTTTTTCCATATCCCTTAGATCCCTTACTAGATGAGAACACAAACATTTGTACAATAACTGAGAGCAACACAACATAGCCCCTCCCTTTCTTTCAAATTTATGGTGAAGGGTAAAGTATATATCTGCGAGGAGGGCCGACGTAGGATCTTCTTCTCCAATGGTCACAGCCAAGAATAAATTAATGGCAGCGACGTCTACAAAGTTCTCCGCGCTCGGGAATAGAACTAACCCAAAGATGAGGAGTACCATGATAGCGTCCATGGCTGCCCAATTTTTGCAAGCGGCAAAATGATTGGCTTTCTTCTCCAAGAACCCTTTAGAGAACCCATGAAAGTCTTCTTGCACCTTTAAGTTAGCTTGTAAGTCTTCCTCACGGATATGAAAACCACTTGCCATTTCTTTGAAGGTAGGGCAGTACCCTAAAGCCTTGAATGGACCTTTGTTGTTCTTAGGGAGACCCAACATCCTACGAACTTCTTCTAGAGTGGGGGCTATTTAAAAGTCTTGAAACTGGAAACACCTTAACTCTGTGTCGTAAAACTGAGCCAAGGCGGTTAGGCCCTCTTCTTGAATAGGAGTAGTGACCAGATCTAATATATCCCCATACTTACGAATTAGGAGCTTTCTCCTTTACTGAGGCAACCCCCTAACATAAGCTTTTAAACTCCTTATGTCAGACGTTCTTACTTTGATCGTGATAGTTTTCTTTTTCCCGAATTCCATTGTCTTTGAGTTTAGCCCTCTTTTGAAAATATTTAAGATTCCTGTGACATGATAATGCAAAAAGAATTTATGAGGATGATGAATGCAAATTTTATATACTTTAGTTAGGGTAAGGTAATATGCAAGCATGCCCTAGCAAGGTGGACTCCCTATAATAGGCTAGATCTAAGTTTAGACTACCCAATCCCCTCACATGTAGGTTATAAAAATTTGGACAGCATAACGGCCCCAAAACGTTCAGACTATACCTTTGTTTTACCATGAGAAGGAGCAAGCCTTCCTATGGTAATCCTTCGGGATAAGTCTCATTTAGGGTAGGACCCAAGTAACAGCCCTTGAGGGTTGAATACATAAGGTCCATGATTTGGTAAGGGGTAGGCTGAAAGTTCTCAGAGTCTCAGACCACATTCAAATCATCCTCTACGTCAGGGGCTAGCCCTTCCATGAGGACACCTTTGAAAGGATCTACTCTGAGTGTGGCATCAATGCATTGTTGGGGATGTCGCATCCCCCCCCAAAACATTTATGTTCCACATGTTAATCTAGGGTTATCCTCCAAGCTTGGGCTTTAGCTTCACACATAATTTGCCCCAATCCCATGCTTGATGACAAAAATAAAAAACACAAGGGTTAAATAAAATAAATAAACAAAATATAAAATAAGAACAAAATATAAAAAAAACATGAGTAAAATAAAACAAAAGCCCAAGACAAACAAACAGGACCCTAAATTCTAAGGATATGATGGACTCTCTTTAGAGAGGAGTCCCCAGCAGAGTCGCCAGCTGTCGCGGCCGGCAAAAATATTTCGAGTCTCCACCATATTATTTTAAGGAAAATAATGATAAACCTAAAATCCTAATCCTAAGGGCAGAGATTCCTAAGGTTCGGGAGTCGGTTAAGTGATGGGAAGGTGTTAGGCACCCTCACCTCCATTATACTCAATGGGATCCTCCTTAAGTTCTAGGGTATGTTCTTTTATCTTTTTATTTATTTACAAAATAATCCTAAGTTTTTTATTATTGTACTCGCTAGGGTTTACAACCCTATGCCTACTGTAACACCCCAAAATTTGCTCTTTTGTTTTGAAGCTAACTGGCTTATGTTTCTTTGCATTTCTTGCATTAGCATTTGTGCATAGCATTGGTTCTTAGCATGGGATCAAGGTACTTGGTTCATCTCAAAGGAGTCTCAAGCCTCAAGGTGTTTTGTGGAGGTCATCATATCTTCATAAGATCAAGAATGGCAAAGGATTTCAAGTGAATCTTTCCCTCCTAACTAGAGGGACCAAATTAGGGTTCTTGGGTTCAAAGAGCTTCTTAAGAAAATTTTGTGGATTCAAGCATGCTCTCATGGGTTCCATATGCTCACAAACACTCATAGAGGAAGGCTTGGCTAGTGGTTCATTGTGGAAGATGTTCAGTGGATCAGTTGCTTGTGAACCAAGAAAAGTCAATTGTAAGGAGGAAAGTCAACCATGGAATTTTGAGGTCCTCTTCATGATTTTTAAGGTCTTATGCCCTCATATGGTACTCAAAGGCTAGGATTCATACCATTCATCAAGAGTCAAGAGTTTGTGCAAAAGTTACTATTTTTGGAAAATGACCTATAATGTGAAACTTCCATTTTTGGCAACTTTTCAAACCACATTCAACTTGACTTTTCATCATCAAAGAAGCTTCAAATGAATTTTCCTCAAACATGAAAGTTGAAGATATCTCTCTCCCATTTCCAAAAAGTACTAGATTATCTTCATACCATTTGTGAAACTCAAGTTATGATCAAAAGAAGGCAAAGTGTTTTTAGGGTTTTCTCATGTATCCATTTTTCCACCTTTTGTATTTTGATTCAAAATGACTTGTACTGACCTCTAATGCTTCAAGTCATATTGCAACATCCAAGTACACATCCTAAGGACCATTTATGACCCTTGAATCACTCCAATCCGTGCCATGTACTTCATGGATTTCACAAAATGCAAATTTGCAAGATGGATTGAATCTCACAAATCAGACCACTACAAAGCCCAAACCCAATTCCATTATGATCAGCAAGTAAAATGGAGATGGATCATACTTATTTCATGACCCACACGCGTGTGAACAAGGGTGTGCATCACAACTTGCATTTTTGCAAAACACTTTCAATAGCCTTAATCAAGGGTTTAACAAAGCTTTAATCATGATCAGAGGGCTAACCAAGTCTATATAAGGAGACTCACAGCTTCATTCACACCTCATGCACTCTCATTTGCTCTGAATTTCATTTTTCACTCCAAACTTTCCTTCTTCGAAACTCACTCCTCACAAGGGTTTCTGAAGAACTTTTTCCATATTCTTGATCCACATACTCCATAGAACAAGAATCAACCATTGTTTGAAGCTCTAAGCAAGGTTTTCACCATATACGAATTTGAGTTGCTCACTTTCAAACTTCAAGATCCAGCCTGATTCAAGCCTCATATTGCATTTATTTTGCAATCAGAAGTTCCAAGGAGTAGATCTGCAGCTTTCTGAAGATTTTCTTGGTGTATTCTGAGTTCTACAAGTTTCAGGTTAGTGTGAAATTCATGATCCTAGAACTTGATTTACTTGTATGCATAATGTTCCTCATGCTTTGCTGATCATCCTGGTGTGTTTAGATCTTGATTTGTACGTGTAATATGGTTGTAATGTGGATCTGAAGTTTTTGAGTTCAAACTTTTTTCCTTCGATTTGGTTTACACATGTATTATTTGTTGAAATGAAGGTGATATTCTTGATCCTTGTTGAAATCTGAGTGGAATGGTGTACTTGTTTGTGATTTCTGGGAATTTTTGAGTTTGTGTTCGCCGGAGAAGGTGACCGGAGCTAGGGCTCCGGCACCAGGTTATTTTGCAGGTGATCTGAGGTTTAGAGGAAGGAGATGAAATCTGGATCGTTGGTGGTCCAGATCTGATGGCTCATGTTTAGCCACTTCATTTAATTTTCACGTATGTGTGTGTGTATGCTAATCCATGTTTAGTATCATGTGCTTCAAATCCTGACCCTTGATCTTGCATAATCTTTGATTTGTTGACTCATTTGTATGCGTTAGATTGATCTGATGGTTTATGGTTTGCCAGCGCATTAAAATCTCACATGCTTCTCACGTGCCTTATTTTTTTTTCATTTTAATCTGTTTGTGTGCTCCCCTATGTGTGTTGTGGTGTGCGCGTGATCCTGACCATTGATGTTGCTTACTTTGTGTGTGATTGATTGAATATTATACGTTGGATCAATCTGAGGGTGTGTGTGAGTCAAGATTTTTGACTGGAAATATGTTGACATGTGCTTTGGATTGGGCTGGACTCTGTTTGCTTTTCCCACCCCCTTTTTCTGAGCCCATTTTGTTTTAAACGTGTGAATTGCGTATGTTGCACCCCTTGGCTTCTTCATTTTCTTTTTATTTTATTTAATTGTTTCATTTTGCATTTTTAATTTTTAAAATTAGTTTAATACACCAGAAAATTATGAAAAAATTCATGGATCATCTTTAGGATTTTATAAAAAAATTTCAAATTTTATTTTTCCATTTTATTTTATTTTGTGCATCTGAATTAATTGTTTGATTAATTTCCTTTGGAATTGTCTCAATTGTGCACACCCTGCCTTGTTGATTTTTGTTCTCATCATTGGTGTATGATTTGCATCCCATTATTTTTGCATATTTCAGAGGACATCTTGAGGTCCTTAAAAATATTTTTCTCATATTTTTAAACTCTTTTCATATTGCATTTTAGTCCCTCTATTTGTGCATTGTTCTTCTTTGTTCTTATACAACTTTGAAGCATTGTTTGAGGTACTTAACTTGTGAATTTTTGTGTGATATTTTGGAATGTTGCTAGCTTCTAACTTAGGTCACATAGGTTTTAATCCACAATTTTTTAATGTCATTTGATATATGTTTGATTATTTGTGCTTAAGTGAATTATGCATGATCATCTCTTGACATCTATTAACCCTAATTGTTTTGCCATGCTTGTTTGATTGAGTTTCTTTGTGATTCTTTACATGAGTATTTGATATGATGTTTACCCCTGGTTGAGGTCCATTATGACCAAATTTTGCAATTTGTGGATCATGTTTGGGTATGCTTTAAGTGCTTGTACTTTGACTTCCTTTTGTGGACTTTCTTTGGTGCATAATGTTTCATGTTTTGATCTTCTATTGCATATGAGAATTGTTGATGATGGTATGATCTTGATTCTGACTTGCTTTCATCTTCATCTTATTTTTCTCATTTCATCTTGATATGAAGTTCATTGGTGTTTAATTGTGCATTTCATATAAGTATGCTTGCATTCTTTCATGATTACCTTTGCATGCTTACTTGAGATGTTTTGCATGATCTTTGAGACTTCTTTATTGATGTAAGTTGGATATACTTGATATGATGTACTTGCTGCCCTATCTTGTTTCTTATCTCATCCTTCTCTTTCTCATTCTTCTCTTTCACTCTCTTTCTCCCATGAATCTCAAGACTTGTTTAAGTCTTGGATTCTCTCCCTTTAGAGCTACCTAGTCCAACTTAATTTTTGATTAAGATTGGAGTAGGATTAGCATTAGGTTTTAGGTAGTTGTCCCTCCTAAGCCTCACTAACTTTAGGTCACCCATGCATGATAACATTAGGACTCTTAGTTTCCCTTTAGAGTTTCCTTTGGGTCTTCTCTCTTCTCATCTCAAAACTTCTTGAAAACACTTAATAAAGGTAAAGTGTATTGCGCACGACCCTTAAGGGGCTTCCTCTCATCTTTCTAGAGTACTTAGCGGGCGTCCTGTCTTGGGACGATTCGTTAAGTATTCGTCCCTGTGCCCTAGACTTTGGTGCAATGCAAGTTATGAACTAACTTAAAAAGAAAACACTTCTGTCTAAAAAACACAAAAACAAATTCAAATATTTTTATCCTTCGGGATTGTTGGGTTTCAAATTTCATTTTCAGAAAAGAGCTCGTCGCTCACGTAAAAAACACTTACCCATCCATGGTCGTACCCACGAACTACATTAGCTCTGATTCCTCTCTCTCGTCCGATTGAGGATATGTAGGCACAAGACTGCGATTGTCTTGGCGAGAAACCTTCCCCAACAGTTCCCGTCTGAACTACGTTGACTCTGACTTTCCCATTGCACTGAGGGAGTACGTAGTCCTAGGGCATCGAATATGTCCTACCGAGTCCGTCTTAGTCACCCACATCCCCGTTTTCTTTTGTACAGCCATAGATAGTAGGACAGCTCACCCTCCGTTTAGACAACAAGCGTGGATCCCATCGAGTACGATGGATGCGTGGGGTGCTAACACCTTCCCCTCGCATAACCGACTCCCGAACCTGGACTATGGTTGCGATGACCATGTCTTTCCCCCTTTCTCTTCAGGTTTATGCAGTGTTTCCTTTCCCTCTCCCGGGATAAATACACATTGCTAGCGACTCTGTGTTTTCTGCACCACTCTCGCATTTGTACCGTTAGATGCGAATCTTTCGGGAGCGACAGCTGGCGACTCTGCTGGGGACTCTGGTTGACCTCTTGCTGGTCCATCCCCTTTAGCGAGTCGATCCTAGCGCTTGTTTGTTTTTTCGTTGGGTGTTTATTTGTTGTACTTTATTATGTTGTATATTATTGTTTTACAGCTTTTATTGCATTGCATTACTGTCATACTGGATATTGTTGTGTTGTGCTGGCTGGTTTCTGTTTGGTAGGTTGGGTTGTTCTGAGAGATAAGCCCAATACCCAGGCTTGAGTACACCCTAGGACTAGAGTGGAGAGTAGTGGAACCTATGTGTCATCTTGGTGCGTTTGTGTGTTCACGAAATTCACAATCAGACGAGGCTATCTTGGGACGCATTCTGACGTGTGTGTCTTGCGCATGTTAGGGTGTTGATCTAGAGAGCTGTCGACTCTGGTGACCGTTTCTCCGATACCTCAGTTGCGCCTCTCCTCCCGACCTGTGATAATGGCAGACCAGAAATGGCAAACCCATTACACTTGTCAATCCGAGGACCCAATGCTGAGGGACTCGCATAGGATGACCTTATTTTTTAGGGGAATCAGTTGAGGCCTCCTCGATTGATGATGATGCCAAACCAGAAATGGTGAACGTATCATCATTTCTCGACCTGAGAATCCGTGATATTGAGGATCCTCGCCTTTCTAGAACCCACATGTGAGATGGGATGGGTGTTTACAGGCTTGCAGGAAACTGAAACCTTCAACCTACCTGGTTTTCTGGATTTCTCATCAGTGTTTGATTATCTGGGTTTCTGGTTATCTCAGTGGTTCGGTATTCTAGAATTTTGGTTTTCTGGGTTGTGGTTCTCGTTCAGTTAATAGCACAGCACATCCAGCAGTGATGCCTTGATCCCATGCTTGCATATGCATATCATTTTTCTTGCATTCTAACATGTTTGACATTTTTCAGGGCTTGCATCTTACTCTTGATTCTGATTTTCTGAGGTTGCCTTAGCATGGATGTCCAGAGAAAGAAGACTGTTGCTTATTCATTCCCAGACCCGACCCTGACGTTGATTCACAAGCTGATTAGTATGGCTGGTCCCAGAGTTCGTACAGAGTTTGGTGGAGAGTATGGGAGATTTCTGAAGTTTGTCTACAGTATCTCCAAGTATGAGAAGGATGTCATTCATACACTTCTTCAATTCTATGATCCGTCTTTGCATTGCTTCACTTTCCCAGACTATATCTTGGCTCCAACGTTGGAGGAGTTCTCATTTATTTTGGGAATCCCCATCAGGCATGACATAGTATTCTTTTCTGAAGAACGTCCCGGGATAGAAGAAATGGCCATTGCTCTTCATATTGGTGAATCCGCTCTGAGCAGTAATGTTGTGGAGAAACAAGGAGCTAAGGGTTTCTTATTGAAGTTCTTGTATGATCAAGCTTGCATACATGTTAAGGAGAGGAATTGGACTACTTTCCAAGCTATTCTGGCTATGTGCATCTATGGGATTGTCCTGTTTCCCAATGTTCCTGATCTGGTGGATATGCATGTTGTCAGAATCTTTATTTCAAAGAATCCTATACCTACCTTGCTAGGTGATGTGTATCACTCAGTCCACTACAAGAATGAAAATAGGCGTGGAAAAACTGTGAGTTGCTGTGCCCCACTCTTATCTACTTGGTTTCTGAGTCATCTCCCCAAAGTTGGCGCTTTCGTTGATACGAGAGATTCTCTGAAGTGGTCAAAGAGGTTAATGGGCTTGACTGCTGACCACATTGTTTGGTTCAACCATGACTTGCTAGGGATGGAGATTATTTGCAAGTGCGGAGAATTCCCTAATGTACCCTTGATAGGGAGAAAATGTGGAATTAACTATAATCCTTCCCTTGTTATCAGGCAGTTTGGTTATCCTTTGAGAGGTCCACCTGAAGAGCGAGATATCAGAGAGTCCTTATTCTTCAATGGTACTGGGGATCAAGAGATGATAAGGAAGATTGTGAATTCTTGGAAGCAGGTGACCAAGAAGGGAAAAACATCATTCAGGAAATGTAATAACCGGGCTTTCCCTTCCTATGAAGAGTGGATTAAGAAAAGAGCAGAAGAGGAGCTTCTTCCCTTCCCGGTGGAACTACCTTTGTATCCTTTGATGATCGAGGCTCCCACGACTATTGATATAGAGAAGTATGATAAGTTATGGGCTGAGAAGGAGAAACTCCGAGAGGAGAATCGTGAGTTGGGCAGAGAGGTTGGTCAGTTGAAGCACGAAAAAGGCGAAGCTATCCATATTGCCAGGTTGAAATCAGAACTTTTGACTGTGAAGGAGAAAGAATTGTCTAAAGAAGCCACAGCCAGAGAGAAAGTGGCTCAACCGTTGAAAAGTGTTAGCAAGGTCCTTTCGTCCAAAAAGAAAGAGTTGGCTTATGCTATGTCAAGAATTCACAGGTTTCGTGACCGTCGGAATACAGCAATTACTGCCAACAGGTTGAAAGAGGACAAGTATCTGGAGTAGCTTGAAGGTTTGAAGACAAAGCTTCAGAAAAAGGATAAAGAGATTTTATCAGGGATCTTTGAGAGGAGAGCAATTGAGGAAAAGCTCAAGGAAACCATGGCAGATATGGAACAACTGAAGATCCAAGCCGAAGTGAAAAGAGCCAGAAGCGAAGGTCCAAGTTCAGGTGGAGCTTCTGGAGAAGATGATTGGGAATTGCATAGTCGTTATTTAATAGGGATCTTGCACAAGAGGGATCTTTTGATTCAGGAGTTGATTCAGAGACCAGAGCATCCTAATACCAAGAAGCTTCTCAAGGAAGTGCAGAATTGGTGCAAAAAGAATGATGAATGGGGAATTTTAGCACGGCTGAGTCTTGATGATATGCCTTAGTTTCCTTGCTGCTGTTTTCTTTGTATTTCCGGGATCACCGCCAGGCTTGTTGGTCGGGGTCTTTGTTTATACTTATTCAGACTTGTGTTGTAACAGATGCTTATTCTCTTTATATGATCAGGAATTCAGTTCTCTTTTGTTGTTAAAACTGGAATCAAGGGATAGATTGCCTTGATAATGTTCATACATGTTTGCATTTGCATTTGCATAATCATCTCATTTTGCATAGCAGGTTATCTCGGATTCTCTGGTTATCTTATGCTCTCTCTTTTTGACATTCAGGATTGATCAACCAGCTCATCGGTATTCTACCAGGCTTAATCAAAGCAAAGTGATGGACAAAGTTCAGGCAGACATGGCAGCTATGCAAGCTCGCATTGATCAATTCATGGAGATGATGCAAGGTGTGGTGCAGAGCCAGAATGAATTTAGAACTCTAGTTCAGCCTTTGGTGACACAGGTTGATGAAAATGGTATCTTACACAGTGGTCTTCTTAATCGTGTTATTCCTCCGGGCGGAGGTGGTGCTGGTACCAACATTCCTATCCCTGGTGCTGGTGGACAGGGTGGGATTCCTTCAGTGGTTGGAGAAGGAAGCACTATTTGAGCTATCCATGGCCATCGTTTTGATGATCAACAGGATGATGTTTTTTCAGTCAGAAGCTTGGACGCTGGCCCTCCTATGGTCAGTGAGGAGGGGATCCGTTTAATCGAGGCGCAACTGAAAGGGGTTGTGAAGCAGGATGACCTGGGAATAGATTTGGACGACCTACGGTTGGTCCCTGATATTGTCATTCCACACAAGATTCAGATTCCTACACTGGAGAAGTATAATGGTTCTACCTGCCTGAGAACTCATGTAAAGGCGTATACCAGGAAGATGGCTGCCCATGCCAAAGAAGGAAAGCTAATGATGCACTTTTTCCAAGACAGCCTGTCCGGCGCGTCTTTGGAATGGTATATGGCGCTGGAAAGTAGAGATGTTCGTACTTGGAGAGAGTTAGCTGCAGCTTTTATCAAGCATTACCAATACAACACAGACATGGCTCCCAACAGAACTCAGCTATTGAGCATATCCCAGAAAAATGATGAAAGTTTCAAAGAATACGCGCAAAGGTGGCGTGAATTGGCGGCTAGGGTACAGCCACCAATGCTGGAGAAGGAGATGTTGGATATGTTTATGGACACACTGCCTAAGCACTATTATGAAAAGCTATTTCCTTGTTCACTAGGCAAGTTTGTAGATGTGATTGCGATCGAACAGAAGGTAGAGGTTGGAATTAAGGATAGAAAAGTTTCTAGTGGTGACGGATCGTCCTCCGGGCATAGAAAGAAGCCATTTGATGGTTATAAGAAGAAAGGAGAGGCCAATGTTGTATCATCTTACAAGGGAAAAGGGAAACAGTGCCAGAACAATAATCAACAAGTAGCATCGGTAACTATCCCAGCAACGTTACCTCCACCACAGCAACAAAGGAATAATGCTAATCAGAACAGGCGGCATGGCCAGTATCAGAATAGACAAAGAAGTGCAGAGAGGCATTTTGAGAAACCACCGATGTCGTATGCACAGTTGTTGCAACATTTGCTGCAGTTGCGTCTAGTTGAGCTCCGTACCCTGGCTCCCCCAACAGGGGAACTCCCACGAGGCTACGATGCTAACGCACACTGCGATTTTCACTCTGGTGCTCCGGGGCATACTGTGGAGAGTTGTAGGGCATTTCATCACAAGGTGCAAGACCTTGTAGACTCCAAGGCTATCAATTTGTCAAATGATCGGCCCAATGTTATTCAAAACCCGATACCTGATCACAATGGGCCGAGGGTGAATGCGATAATTGAGGAATGTGAAGCTTTGAATTTGATCATGGATGTTGCGGAGCTGAAGACTCCGCTGGCTGTGGTTAAAAACAGGTTATTAAAGGGTGGCGTCTATCCGGGTTGTGATGAGAACTGTTCAGATTGTTTGACGAAGGATAATGGTTGTGATTCGTTGAAGATGGGTATCCATAATATGATTAATGAGGGTTGCTTACAGTTTGATAGAGGTAATCGGCAAGAAGAAGTCGTCAGTGAGAAGGTTGCTACCATCACCATTCCTTTCAAGACAATTATTATTTCAGGTCCGGCAAGGCCACCTCCAGTCGTCATTACAAGGGCTGGACCCATTCCGTATGAAATTACTAAGGCTATTCCCTGGAATTATGGCGCAGAGGTGTTTGTCAATGGGCAAAAGCAAGAATTAATGGCAACTTCATCAGTGAGTTCTAGTCCTGAGGTTAAGGTTGAAGCTGATGCTATAACGAGAAGTGGTAGAGTGCTTACTCCTGTTAATGATCAACCCAGTACTTCTAGGCAAGATAAGGGAAAATAGGTAATGGATGGTTCTGTTCGAACTCCAGGGATTATGGATTCTATGGTAAAGCCGGCTGGTGATGCTTTTTCTGAAAATGTAGAGGAGTTTATGAGACTCATCCAGAAAAGTGATTACAAAATTGTGGACCAGTTACATCAGACCCCGTCCAAGATTTCTATTCTGTCGTTGTTGTTGTGTTCTGAGGCTCATAGGAATGCTCTTCTGAAAGTTTTGAATGCGGCATATATGCCCCAGGAGATTTCTGTTAACCAGCTGGAAGGGGTTGTAGCGCACGTGAATACGGGTAATGGTTTGGGCTTTACGGATCTTGATTTGACTCCCGCTGGGAGGAATCATAACAATGCCCTGCATATTTCGATTGAGTGTCGTGGTTCACTGATGTCACATGTGTTGGTTGATACTGGATCATCGTTGAATGTATTGCCAAAGAAAGCATTAATGAAGTTAGATACCAGGGGACTTATTTGTACACCAAGCGACTTGGTGGTGCGAGCTTTTGATGGCTCGAAGAGATCTGTATTTGGTGAGATTGTGCTTCCGATCAAGGTTGGGCCATAAATCTTTGATGCAACATTTTATATAATGGATATTCAGCCAGTATACAGTTGTCTGTTGGGTCGTCCTTGGATCCATGGTGCAGGCGCTGTAACCTCCACTTTGCATCAAAAGCTGAAATACATGGTAGATGGTCACGTGGTGACAGTGTGCGGAGAGGAGGACATAATGATTAGTCAGCTGTCAACCTTTAAATACGTGGAAGTGGATGGTGAAATCCATGAGACGCTATGTCAGGGGTTTGAAAAAGTGAAGGTGTCTGAAGAGGTTATTCAGTTTGAGGATCAGACCGAGACCACAGAGCAGCCCGCAGTGGCAGATCAACCTGAGGCTTCTATGTCTTCGTTTAAAGACGCCAAGGCTATAGTCGAAGCTGGTAGCTCACAGAAGTGGGGCCAAGTGATTAAAGTTCAGCCAAAAGGGAATACCTATGGATTGGGATACAAGCCACCCAGGAGAGTCGGGGATCCTCCCAAATTCTATGGCCCAGTCCGTTTCACCAGTGCCAGTGTTTTCTTCGACAGAGTTAATGCCATTGAGGAAGAAGGGGACAATGATTGTGATATGGATAGTTGGATCCGCCCTTGCGTCCCAGGAGAAAGTCTGTGCAACTGGTCTTTCGAGAAAGTCATTCAAGTTACTAGCTTCGAGTAATTGTTCTGTTTTCCTGCTATGTTAATCCTGCGTTCTGCCCAAGACGTAGTGATTTTATTTGTAGGGCTTTTAACTGTTGCATGTTTTGCTTTATCATCAATAAAGGGCTTTTCACACTCAAATATTTTGATCTCTGTCTTTCTTTTTTATTTTTATGCATTAAAAACCCACATCAAAATGGCAATGTGTTTCTTTTGTTGCATACATAATAAAACATACCTCATCAATCATGCAGGTCTCTTTGTTCAGATGACACCAATCATGACTCAGCTATAGCTCGATATGACTTTGAAAATCCAATCTATCAGGCTGAAGAAGAGACTGACGAAGATTGTGAACTGCCTGAAGAGTTGGCCAGATTGTTAAGGCAAGAGGAGAAAGTCATCCTACCTCATCAGGAGGAAATTGAGATTGTGAATCTGGAAACCGAGGACGCCAGAAAGGAAGTAAGGATAGGGGCTGCATTGGAAGACAGTGTCAAGGGAAGATTGATTGAAATGCTCCGTGAGTATGTGGACATCTTCGCCTGGTCTTACCAAGACATGCCTGGGCTCGATACTGATATTTTTGTACACCGGCTACCACTTAAAGAAGGTTGTGATCCGGTCAAACAAAAGTTGAGAAGAACTAAACTGGAGATGTCTGTCAAAATCAAGGAAGAGGTTCAGAAACAGCTAGATGTCGGTTTTCTTGCCGTAACAAATTATCCTCCATGGGTTGCTAACATCGTGCCTGTACCTAAGAAGGATGGGAAGGTCAGGATGTGTGTTGATTACAGGGATTTGAACAGAGCAAGCCCAAAGGACGATTTCCCGCTCCCTCACATTGACGTGTTAGTTGACAATACTGCTCAGTATTCGGTGTTTTCCTTCATGGATGGCTTCTCTGGGTATAACCAAATCAAGATGGCCCCAGAGGACATGGAGAAAACAACATTCATAACACCGTGGGGAACATTCTGCTACAAAGTGATGCCCTTTGGATTGAAAAATGCAGGGCCAACTTACCAGCGGGCGATGGTGACTCTCTTTCATGATATGATTCACAAAGAGATTGAGGTCTATGTTGATGACATGATTGCAAAGTCACAGACGGAGGAAGAACATCTGGTGAATCTTCAGAAGCTATTTGAAAGATTGAGAAAATTCAGACTGAGGTTGAATCCAAACAAATGCACCTTCGGGGTGAGATCGGGAAAATTGCTGGGGTTTATTGTTAGTGAAAAAGGTATCGAGGCTGATCCTGCGAAGGTAAAAGCCATACAAGAAATGCCTGTGCCAAAAACAGAAAAAAAGGTTTGTGGTTTCTTGGGGAGATTAAAATACATCGCTAGGTTCATCTCGCATCTCACAGCCACGTGTGAACCAATCTTCAAGTTACTAAGAAAAGATCAAGCGGTCAGGTGGAATGAAAATTGTCAAAAGGCGTTTGAAAAGATTAAAGAATACTTGCAGGAACCTCCGGTCCTTATACCACCAGTGCCAGGACGACCTTTGATTATGTATCTCACGGTTCTTGAGAATTCAATGGGTTGTGTGCTCGGTCAACAAGACGAGTCAGGTAGAAAGGAGCACGCCATCTACTACCTGAGTAAAAAGTTTACTGATTGCGAGTCAAGGTACTCGATGCTGGAGAAAACATGTTGTGCACTCGCTTGGGCCGCTAAGCGTTTAAGGCAGTATATGTTAAACCATACAACCCTCTTGATTTCAAAGATGGATCCGATCAAGTATGTGTTTGAGAAGCAAGCACTTTCTGGTAGAATAGCCCGTTGGCAGATGGTTCTGACAGAATATGATATTTAGTATGTTTCCCAAAAGGCCATTAAGGGAAATGTTTTGTCAGAATATCTTGCCGAATAGCCAATTGAGGATTATCAACCGATGAAGTTTGAATTTCCGGATGAGCATATCATGTATCTGAAGATGAAGGATTGTGAAGAGCCTTTGCCTGATGAAGGACCTGAGATTTGATCTCAGTGGAAGTTGGTTTTTGATGGAGCTGTCAATTCATAAGGTAACGGAATCGGGGCAATCATTACGACTCCAAAGGGTTCTCATATACCCTTCACTGCCCGATTGGCGTTCGTATGCACCAACAATGAGGCAGAGTATGAAGCATGCATCATGGGGTTAAAAGAAGCGATTGATTTGAGAATCAAGAACCTCGATGTTTATGGTGATTCTGCGTTGGTGGTTAATCAGATTACAGGTGAATGGGAGACTCATCAAGCGAATCTTGTTCCGTATAACAATTATGCCAGAAGGTTGTTACCTTTCTTTGACAGAGTGGACTTCTATCACATTCCCCGGATAGAGAATCAGATGGCTGATGCGTTGGCAACGTTGTCATCGATGTATCAAATGAATCGTTGGAATGAAACTCCTTCAATCAGAGTCATGCGCTTGGACATACCTGCTTTTGTATTTGCGGTTGAAGGTGTATCATATGGCAAGCCTTGGTATCATGATATCAAAGTATTTTTGAAGAGTCAGGAATACCCAGCTGGACATTGAGGAGGTTATCAGGAAACTTCTTTTTGAACAAAGACGATGTGTTATATAAGAGAAACTTTGACATGGTCTTGCTACGTTGTGTTGATGAACACGAGGCAGGCCTGTTAATGGAAGAAGTTCACTAAGGTTCCTTTGGTACTCATGCCAATGGGCATGCTATGGCAAGAAAATTGTTAAGAGCGGGGTATTATTGGATGACTATGGAGTCTGATTGTTTTAAATACGCCCGAAAATGTCATAAATGCCAGATTTATGCTGATAAGGTGCACGTACCGCCTACTCCTCTGAATGTTTTGTCGTCACCTTGGCCTTTTGCCATGTGGGGCATTGACATGATTGGGAAGATCGAGCCGACTGCTTCGAATGGACATCGTTGTATCCTGGTGGCTATTGATTATTTCACGAAGTGGGTGGAAGCAGCATCGTATGCCAACGTCACCAGACAAGTGGTAGCCCGGTTTATTAAGAAGGACATCATCTGCCGGTATGGAGTCCCGGAGAGGATCATTACTGACAATGGTTCAAATTTAAACAATAAGATGATGAAGGAGCTATGCCAAAGCTTTAAGATTGAACATCACAATTCTTCTCCCTATCGCCCGAAGATGAATGAGGCTGTTGAAGCGGCTAATAAGAACATAAAGAAGATTGTACAGAAGATGGTAGTGACATACAAGGACTGGCATGAGATGTTGCCTTACGCTTTGCACGGATATCGTACTTCGGTACGCACATCAACTGGGGCAACCCTTTTCTCACTGGTGTATGGTATGGAAGCAGTTCTGCCATTAGAAGTTGAGATTCCTTCTTTGAGAATTCTGACAGACGTGAAGCTTGATGAAGCTGAGTGGGTGCGTTCCCGGCTGAATGAACTGAACCTCATTAAAGAGAAGAGATTGAAAGCCATTGCGCATGGCCGGTTGTATCAGAGCAGGATGAAAAAAGCATTTGATCAGAAAGTGCGTCCTTGGCGTTTCCAAACTGGTGAATTAATCCTGAAAAGGATCACTCCTCCTCAAACAGATCACAGGGGCAAGTGGACTCCGAATTACGAAGGGCCATATGTAGTAAGACAGGTTTTCTCTGGTGGAGCCTTATTACTCTCAACTATGGATGGCGAAGATTTTACGTCCCTTGTGAACGCGGATGTAGTCAAAAAATACTTTGCATAAAAAAGACCCGTTGGACATAAAAAGAGGGTTCAGGCAAAAATGGGGCATCCTGGCGAACCATAAAAAGAAAAGGTTCGGGAAAAAATTAGGGATAAAAAAGAAGAAGAAATAAACCCGCAAGGTTGAAAACCTGAAAAGACAACCTTGGCAAAAATGCGTATCCCGGTGGATTGAAAACCCGAAAAGGGCGATCTAGGCAAAAGTTAGGGATTTAAAAGCAAAGACTATGATCCGCGTTCTATCTGTGATCACTATTCACACTTGGAAAATTCGAAGGAAAGGAATCAGTCCAGTCAGTCATCTTCAAAGGCCAAAGCATCTGCGGATAAACAAGTCATATGGGTTATAGCAGAGTCGAGTCATGGTGGATGTTTGTTCCCCACATTGCCGACATGTGTATTTTCTTTTACTTTTTGCGCAATTACCTCTTTTCAGGAATTACTTCCAAATGTAAATGCCTATTTACAGGCTGATCATTCAATAAAGTTTGCATTTCAGTCAAAGAGCTTTTGTTTTTTGTTTTACCTGTTTTGTTTGTGAAAATGTCCGATATTTTTTATAAACATTACATGCTAAAATGTTGAGCTTTGTGAGACAAGTTGGAAAATAGTGGCAATTGCTTAGGCGACAGTCACTATGATGATAATCAAAGTAATCATTTTTGCACGTAGACCTTTCTGTTGGTTTTGCAGAATGACAAGTGTACCTCTCCAGTAGATTTGCTCCCCAACTTTGAAGTCTGATCATCCTCGGCAGTTTGCTGCTCTCCCCAGTCAGAGTATCGAGGATCGTCTTCCTCAACAGAGTATAAAGAGGTAATTCCCCAAGCGGAGTCGTTGAGGATCGTCCCCCTCAGCAGGATATAAGAGGTTTACCCCCAGTCAGAGTTGTGATTTGACTCATCTTTCCTCAACAGGTAGCCAGAAGTTGTTATTTTTACAGTCTCTCCTGCAAGAGTCTGATGGAGTGTCCTCGTTGATTAAAGACAGTGTTTCCCCACTGAGCATGGGGCAATCTATTTTCCTCAAAGTTTCTTTCAGTTTATCCCCAAGCAGAGTTTGTTGGCGATTGGCATCCCCAGCAGGTTTTGAATCCAGGTTCTGAAACATTTGGTCATCCCCGACGGAGGAGTTTCCATCTTCAGTTTTCAGTTCCTCCCCAATAGAGTGGGTTTTCTCTCGGTGATTCATCCATCTCCAGCAGAATTGGTGATTGTGATTTTCCCTAGCAGGGTGAAGTTTTCCTCAACATGTTCTTTGGTTTGATGACAATGTAGTTTGTCGTCCTCAGTGGAGCTGCTTCTGTTCTCAGCATTTATTTCACCGAGACGGTCTTTTTGCATTGCATAAGCATTTTTTGCATGGCATCCTCCTAAATGCGTAGCATTTCCACTTCGCGTGGAGCATTACGGCAAAATTCAAACATATGCATCTGAAACATAAGCCAGGTTTGAGTTTTCCTTCGACAGGAAAATTGGATTTCAGGAAAATATCATTCGACTTTACTCCACAAGTGTTGGGTTTAGTCATTCAAAGCAATATTTGACAGTCCCACGGCAGAGAGTTTTGCCAGGATTGTGAACCCATGATTTCTTTTCACCCCCTTCTTCCAGGTGGTCTTTTGATTCATCCCTTCAAAGTTTTTACCATGACACCCGTCCGTGTTTGAACCTTTGATTTCAATACCCGTCCGTATTGACCTATTGATAATGCCCGTCCGTGTTCAGTTCATCATTTTAATCCCCAATAAGGCCAATTCCCAGTAAATTTAACCTTTTTACACCCGTCTGTGTACCTTTTCGATACTCGTCCGTATTGAACCTCTTTACACCTGTCCGTGTATCTTTTCGATACCCGTCCGTATTGAACCTCTTTACAACGATCCGTGTATCTTTTCGATACCCATCCGTATTGAACGTCTTTACACCCATCCGTGTATCTTTTCGATACCCGTCCGTATTGAACCTCTTTACACCCGTCAGTGTACCTTTTCGATACCCGTCCGTATTGAACCCTTTTACACCCGTCCGTGTATTTTTTCGATACTCGTCCGTATTGAACCCTTTTACACCCATCCGTGTATCTTTTCGATACCCGTCCGTATCTGATATTTTTTATTCCTTGACATCCGTCCGTGTTTATCCCCAGCACGGCTAACACTCGTCCGTGTTGTGACAGTGCAACATTTATTGCTTGTTCCCTAGTGGAGTTGTCCCTCCTTTGAGGATTGCAAATTTCAGGTTTCTTTTGGTATTCAATCTCTGTGAATCCTTTGAACGCATGACAGTCGTTGCTATCATACCTTCAGGACCAATTTGATTAAATAGGGGCAGTTATAACACCCCAAAATTTACTCTTTTGTTTTGAAGCTAACTGGCTTATGTTTCTTTGCATTTCTTGCATTAGCATTTGTGCATAGCATTGGTTCTTAGCATGGGATCAAGGTACTTAGTTCATCTCAGAGGAGTCTCAAGCCTCAAGGTGTTTTGTGGAGGTCATCATATCTTCATAAAATCAAGAATGGCAAAGGATTTCAAGTGAATCTTTCCCTCCTAACCAGAGGGACCAAATTAGGGTTCTTGGGTTCAAAGAGCTTCTTGAGAAAACTTTGTGGATTCAAGCATGCTCTCATGGGTTCCATATGCTCATAAACACTCATAGAGGAAGGCTTGGCTAGTGGTTCATTGTGGAAGATGTTCAGTGGATCAGATGCTTGTGAACCAAGAAAAGTCAACTGTAAGGAGGAAAGTCAACCATGGAATTTTGAGGTCCTCTTCATGATTTTTAAGGTCTTATGCCCTCATATGGTCCTCAAAGGCTAGGATTCATACCATTCATCAAGAGTCAAGAGTTTGTGCAAAAGTTACTATTTTTGGAAAATGACCTATAATGTGAAACTTCCATTTTTGGCAACTTTTCAAACCACATTCAACTTGACTTTTCATCATCAAAGAAGCTTCAAATGAATTTTCCTCAAACATGAAAGTTAAAGATCTCTCTCTCCCATTTCCAAAAAGTACTAGATTATCTTCATACCATTTGTGAAACTCAAGTTATGATCAAAAGAAGGCAAAGTGTTTTTAGCGTTTTCTCATGTATCCATTTTTCCACCTTTTGCATTTTGATTCAAAATGACTTGTACTGACCTCTAATGCTTCAAGTCATATTGCAACATCCAAGTACACATCCTAAGGACCATTTCTGACCCTTGAATCACTCCAATCCGTGCCATGTACTTCATGGATTTCACAAAATGCAAATTTACAAGATGGATTGAATCTCACAAATCAGACCACTACAAAGCCTAAACCCAATTCCATTATGATCAGCAAGTAAAATGGAGATGAATCATACTTATTTCATGACCCACACGCGTGTAAACAAGGGTGTGCATCACAACTTGCATTTTTGCAAAACACTTTCAATAGCCTTAATCAAGGGTTTAACAAAGCTTTAATCATGATCAGGGGGCTAACCAAGTCTATATAAGGAGACTCACACCTTCATTCACACCTCATGCACTCTCATTTGCTCTGAATTTCATTTTTCACTCCAAACTTTCCTTCTTCGAAACTCACTCCTCACAAGGGTTTCTGAAGAACTTTTTCCATATTCTTGATCCACATACTCCATAGAACAAGAATCAACCATTGTTTGAAGCTCTAAGCAAGGTTTCCACCATTTAGGAATTTGAGTTGCTCACTTTCAAACTTCAAGATCCAGCCTGATTCAAGCCTCATATTGCATTTATTTTGCAATCAGAAGTTCCAAGGAGTAGATTTGCAGCTTTCTGAAGGTTTTCTTGGTGTATTCTGAGTTCTACAAGTTTCTGGTTAGTGTGAAATTCATGATCCTGGAACTTGATTTTCTTGTATGCATAATGTTCCTCATGCTTTGCTGATCATCCTGGTGTGTTTAGATCTTGATTTGCACGTGTATTATGGTTGTCATGTGGATCTGAAGTTTTTGAGTTCAAACTTTTTTCCTTCGATTTGGTTTATACATGTATGATCTGTTGAAATGAAGGTGATGTTCTTGATCCTTGTTGAAATCTGAGTGGAATGGTGTACTTGTTTGTGATTTCTGGGAATTTTTGAGTTTGTGTTCGCCGGAGAAGGTGACCGGAGCTAGGGCTCCTGCACCTGGTTATTTTGCAGGTGATCTGAGGTTTAAAGGAAGGAGATGAAATCTGCACCGTTGGTGGTCCAGATCTGATGGCTCATGTTTAGCCACTTCATTTAATTTTCACGTATGTGTGTGTGTGTGTGTGTGCTAATCCATGTTTAGTATCATGTGCTTCAAATCCTGACCCTTGATCTTGCATAATCTTTGATTTGTTGACTCATTTGTATGCGTTAGATTGATCTGATGGTTTATGGCTTGCCAGCGCATTAAAATCTCACATGCTTCTCACGTGCCTTTTTTTTTCATTTTAATCTGTTTGTGTGCTCCCCTATGTGTGTTGTGGTGTGCGCGTGATCCTGACCATTGATGTTGCTTACTTTGTGTGTGATTGATTGAATATTATACGTTGGATCAATCTGAGGGTGTATGTGAGTCAAGATTTTTGACTGGGAATATGTTGACATGCGCTTTGGATTGGGCTGGACTCTGTTTGCTTTTCCCACCCCCTTTATATGAGCCCATTTTGTTTTAAACGTGTGAATTGCTTATGTTGCACCCCTTGGCTTCTTCATTTTCTTTTTATTTTATTTAATTGTTTCATTTTGCATTTTTAATTTTTAAAATTAGTTTAATGCACCAGAAAATTATGAAAAAAATCATGGATCATCTTTAGGATTTTATAAAATTTTGTCAAATTTTATTTTACCATTTTATTTTATTTTGTGCATCTGAATTAATTGTTTGATTAATTTCCTTTGGAATTGTCTCAATTGTGCACACCCTGCCTTGTTGATTTTTGTTCTCATCATTGGTGTATGATTTGCATCCCATTCTTTTTGCATATTTCAGAGGACATATTGAGGTCCTTAAAAATATTTTTCTCATATTTTTAAACTCTTTTCATATTGCATTTTAGTCCCTCTATTTGTGCATTGTTCTTCTTTGTTCTTATGCAACTTTGAAGCATTGTTTGAGGTACTTAACTTGTGAATTTTTGTGTGATCTTTTGGCATGTTGCTAGCTTCTGACTTAGGTCACTTGGGTTTTAATTCCACAATTTTTGAATGTAATTTGATATATGTTTGATTATTTGTGCTTAAGTGAATTATGCATGATCATCTCTTGACATCTCTTAACCCTAATTGTTTTGCCATGCTTGTTTGATTGAGTTTCTTTGTGATTCTTTGCATGAGTATTTGATATGATGTTTACCCCTGGTTGAGGTCCCTTATGACCAAATTTTACAATTTGTGGATCATGTTTGGGTATGCTTTAAGTGCTTGTACTTTGACTTCCTTTTGTGGACTTTCTTTGGTGCATAATGTTTCATGTTTTGATCTTCTCTTGCACATGAGAATTGTTGACGATGGTATGATCTTGATTCTGACTTGCTTTCATCTTCATCTTATTTTTCTCATTTCATCTTGATATGAATTTCATTGGTGTTTAATTGTGCATTTCATATAAGTATGCTTGCATTCTTTCATGATTACCTTTGCATGCTTACTTGAGATATTTTGCATGATCTTTGAGACTTGTTTATTGATGTAAGTTGGATGTACTTGATACGATGTGCTTGCTGCCCTATCTTGTTTCTTATCTCATACTTCTCTTTCTCATTCTTCTCTTTCACTCTCTTTCTCCCATGAATCTCAAGACTTGTTTAAGTCTTGGATTTTCTCCCTTTAGAGCTACCTAGTCCAACTTAGTTTTTGATTAAGCTTAGAGTAGGATTAGCATTAGGTTTTAGGTAGTTGTCCCTCCTAAGCCTCACTAACTTTAGGTTACCCATGCATGATAACATTAGGACTCTTAGTTTCCCTTTAGAGTTTCCTTTGGGTCTTCTCTCTTCTCATCTCAAAACTTCTTGAAAACACTTAATAAAGGTAAAGTGTATTGCGCACGAGCCTTAAGCGTGGGGAATGAGAAATGAGGGGCTTCCTCTCATTTTTCTAGAGTGCTTAGCGGGCGTCATGTCTTGGGACGATTCGTTAAGTATTCGTCCCTGTGCCCTAGACTTTGGTGCAATGCAAGTTATGAACTAACTTAAAAAGAAAACACTTCTGTCTAAAAAACAAAAAAACAAATTCAAATCTTTTTATCCTTCGGGATTGTTGGGTTTCAAATTTCATTTTCAAAAAAGAGCTCGTCGCTCACGTAAAAAACACTTACCCATCTGTGGTCGTACCCACGAACTACATTAGCTCTGATTCCTCTCTCTCGTCCGATTGAGGATATGTAGGCACAAGACAGCGATTGTCTTGGCGAGCAACCTTCCCCCACAGTTCTCGTCCGAACTACGTTGACTCTGACTTTCCCATTGCACTGAGGGAGTACGTAGGCTTAGGGCATCGAATATGTCCTACCGAGTCCGTCTTAGTCACCCTCATCCCCGTTTTCTTTTGTACAGCCATAGATAGTAGGACAGCTCATCCTCCGTTTAGACAACAAGCGTGGATCCCATCGAGTACGATGGATGCGTGGGGTGCTAACACCTTCCCCTCGCATAACCGACTCCCGAACCTGGACTATGGTTGCGATGAACCTGTGCTAACACCTACGTACCTTCAATTTTGAAGGATCAGAGTAACCGTAGTTCACCTCCCCTATTCCTACCCCCTAGTCCTATTCTCATTCCTAATCGTAAACTCAATCCCAATCCTCTATTTATACTCTTGGATAAAGAGTTCTATCCCTTAAATCTAGTATTTATACTCCTAGATAAGGAGTTTTATCCCTTAATCTATTATTTATACTCCTAGATAAGGAGTTTTATCCCTTGTCCATTATTTATACTCTTGGACTGAGAGTTCTATCCCTTAATCCATTTATTTATACTCTCGGATATCATGAGTTCTATCCCTTAATCCATTTATTTATACTCTCGGATATCAAGAGTTCTATCCCTTAATCCATTTATTTATACTCTCGGATATCAAGAGTTTTATCCCTTAATCCATTTATTTATACTCTCGAATATCAAGAGTTTTATTCCTTAATCCATTTATTTATACTCTCGGATATCAAGAGTTTTATCCCTTATCCCATTCCTTATTTAGGCTCTCGGACCAAGAGCATTATCCCTTGCTTTTATATCCCAAAGAAAAATCCCTTATTTTTATTATTAAAATATTCCCTTAATTTATTCAGAAAACAGAAAATTAATTTTAATAGTTTATAAAAAAAATCCTATTTTATCCCCTATCCCAAAAATCCTATTCCTTTGTTTATGCTCTCGGAAATTAGAGCTCTATCCCGTGTTTAAAACCCTTAAATATCCCTTTAGATGAATTTCCAAAATTCAAGAAAAATAAACATCCAAAACTTTATATTGAAAATAACCAAACAACCCCTTTATTTCTCCCATTAAAATGTAATTTGCCAAAAAAAATGTTAAATAGTTAAGTTAATTAATTAGAAACCTAATTTTATAATTAAGTTAAGGAATTAACTTAATTACAACACAACCCTAAAAAAATTTAATATTTAACTAAATGATTAAGTTAAGGAATTAACTTAATTATCACAAAAGACCTTAATTTAAAAACCCAATTAAATAATTAAGTTAAGGAATTAACTTAATTATCTAAAAATTTTGTAACCTAATTAAGTTAAGGAATTAACTTAATCATATGAAGAAAAAAAACAAATATTAAAAAAAAAATCTTAGTTAAAATAAATTAATTTATTGCTTTATTAAAAAAAACAGGGAGGGGTGCATTTCCTTTGAAAAAGAAGCAACTGGGCTTCTGGTGGGGTGTTAATAGTGATTAGGGCGCAAGGCCCAATCACCTAAGTCCAAAAATCTGAGAAAAAAACAAAAAAAAAAGCCACCGTGGGAAGGAGTCAACGTTGAACTCCCTCAAGAGCGTCTGATAATGATCAGACGGTTCCCAAAGGCATGAAATTCCAGCCTTAGATGT
Organism: Lathyrus tuberosus; assembly: GCA_022829125.1. Taxonomy (NCBI): domain Eukaryota; kingdom Viridiplantae; phylum Streptophyta; class Magnoliopsida; order Fabales; family Fabaceae; genus Lathyrus; species Lathyrus tuberosus. Next base: position 11,822,955 of record JALAZF010000024.1, on the reverse strand, counting down.
TGATTACTACCCCAGGTACGCAAGATGGACGGCCCAGATGTGGAGTCAAATGAGACTCATGATGTACTCGCGTGGAGAGGAACCCATTGACTCCAACGGTCAAGCAATCTGGATGGCCCAAGGGAGGACACTTGGCGCGCATCCAATATCCTACGGAGGGAGTACATAACCCCACCTCTCCTCACAACCCCCTCCATTTTCCACTTTCTTTCTCTCTCTTACTCGCTCGCTCTCTCTCTCTCTCTCTCTCTCTCTCTCTAAGTCCCTCGCTCTCTCTAAACGCTCTCCCCACTTTCTTCTTTCAACCGCCGGTGTGCTTCTCTGGCCACCGTGAAAAACCCTTCCGACCACCGCCCAACCCAGGTTTCCGGTTGAACTTCAACCGGAACCTTCAAACCTCATGAACCCTAATCCCTCCCCAGCCCAGAAACCCATGGTTCTTTAGGGTTCATGAAGAACCCTAAGAACCCTAACCATATTCTTCATCCAAACCCAGAAAACCCCATGAACCCTACGAACCCTAAGGGTTCTGTGATGAACCCTAACCCTAAAGTGTATGAACCCTAACCCTATTTAAGAACCCTACCCTTAAACAAAACCCAGCACATCCAGAAACACAAATAAAATCCAGATTCAAAAACCCCCAAACACAAACAAACAACGACTCAGACTCAAATCCAAAAAAAAGCTAAGTTTTATTTTGTTTACCATCCGTGTAGTGACACTGGTAGTATTTGTTTATCCCTTTCTCTTCTAATCTCCTTTCTTTTCTTATTTTGCAGGTGTGGATGTGGCTTAGCTCAGAGCGATTAGGGTTCTAGTGATGAACCCTAAGTCTCTATGTAAAGATCGTGAGCTTTAGGTGAAGGGAGGGATTCGCGCAGCTGCAAGAGTTTTTTTGCCTAGGGTTCCCCTCATCTGAATTTTCTTTTAGTTTTTTATAGGTAAAAATTAGGTTTAGGGATTTATTAGATTTGATTTCGAAATCAGATTAGGATTTGATTTGATTTGTACATTTTGATTTGTTTGGATTTTGTAATCATATTGTAAAAATTTGTGTAATCTGATTGAAGATATTAATGAGAATTGATTCTATTTTGTTAGAAACATCTAAATCCTCTGATTCGATTCATACTTCCCCTTTTCTTCGCAGATTTAGGGTTAGTGAATTGGGGACGAAGGTGACTCACTCAGGTCAACAATTTTGACCAAAAAGAGGATAAAATAAATAATAATAGAAATAAATACTAATATAATCACAACTATATAAAATAGAATAATCAACAACCCTTAAAAGATAATCTTAATTATTATTAATAAAACACCAATAATATTAAGATAATTATACTACTAAATATAAAAAAAAAAGGCAGCACAATGCAATTGATCCTAATATCTGACTCATCAAATCTCTACTAATTAAATTAAAATTAAAAATAATAATTAGGTACTAATACAATATTATTAATAGTAAACCTCTACAGATTTAGATTGATTAATCCGACTTATAATTTAATTCTATAGACCCTTGACTTAATAAAAATGGAAGAAAGCAAACAATTATTCAATAAAACTTTCAAAAAAAATGACCCAATAACAAAATAGAAAATATATATCATTTCTTCTAATTAACCCTAACAAAACCTAATTAACTCTAAAGAGAACATTTAATTTCCTAACATTTGACAATAACTAACCATAAAACAAAATTCTAATTATTAACTAATTAATAAAATTAGACTAAAAACTTCTTAATTTCTAACTAATTATAAAAATCTCTTATACAAAACCAAACTCAAAATAAGCCTGAAAGTACTAACAAATATATATATATATATATATATATATATATATATATATATATATATATATATATATAATATCTTAAAAAGCCCTTCAATTAAAATTTTGAGACTCTAGGTTATAGGCCTTGTTGCTTTGACTGATAGGAAAACTTTCCTATCAAAATCTATTTAATTAGGGTTTCTAAAATAAAAAAGAAAAAACAATAAAACTATCTAAGAAAATTAAAATAACATTTTTCATTTCATTCCTCTCCTCTAATATGTAATAGACACTACATATATAAAACTCTTAATGGATAATTAACTATAAGGCCTAAAAGTTATTAAAGGCTCAATTCAACAATATTTAAATATCCTAAGAATATTCTAGAAAACATTATAAAATAAAATACTAATATAAATTCTCTTCCTAATTTAATATCTAAAATATATATTTAATCATAATTCATACTTTATCACTAGCCCAAGGCCAATCCTAGGCACAATCAGATTCTTTTATCAATTGTGTCTGTGTATGTGTATGTTTGCTGCTCAACAGAGAATGGTGTTGTTTCACGCAGGTCTATGGTTGGGGAGATCAAGCTTGTGTTCTCATTTGATACTCTTGTTTTTATCTTCCTACACGTCTCGTCTCCTATTTTGATCTTTTCTGATTGGTATTTTTGGTGTTGCTCTTTTTGGTTGTTATTGCATTTTTCTATTTTACTTGTTGTTCCAGTACTTCTTGTGTTGTACTATGGGCTAGAGGAGTACATGGGTTAGGTCAATCCAAAAAACTCAGTCAAACTCATCTAAAAAAAATCAAAAAAGTGGGTTGGATCAGATATATGTGTGTCTATGGGTTTAAAACTAAAAAATTCATTAAAAAAATCGGATTTCGGACAAATCCGAACTCAAACCCAAAATACCAACTGACCCACTAATCAAATATTTATTATTATAATTTTAATGATTTTGATAAATATTAACTTAGTTATTGCGATTTTAGTTTCTTGAATATTTTATATTTTAGTGAATCATAACTTTAACTAATTTTGAATATTTTGATTATTTTGATGTTAATACGATTTTATGTCATGTAACTTTAATTTATTGCTCTAGTATTTTATTATAATTTTTATTATTTAAGTTGTCATTTATTATTTTATGATACTGAAAAAATAGTAAAATTAACCTATTTGATTTTTTCTTTAAGAAGATAAAAATATTGAATAATTTTATGAATCAAAATGCCACATCATTTTATCATTTTATTTTATTTTTAAAAGAAAATCAAAGAATGAAATGTATCAAGAGGTGTGAATCAAAATGATATTGGTTATTGTTCCATATTCATTTAACACGTGGCTAAATATCATGCCAGTTTTACTTTTCAAAACAAAAATTGGGGATATTCTCTCACTAGTATAAGACAAAAGAATTTCTTTCACCATCTTGCTTACTGTCACATCATGCTTTTATAATATAGTTTTATTTTTATTTTCAAGTTACACTTTTAAAATGTACTATATATTTAATTAAATGAGATAAAGACTCTATAACCATGTATATAACAACATAATAATAATAATAATAATAATAATAATAATAATAATAATAATAATAATAATTTTCAATTTGCACATAGTAGGATAGCTTAATGCAATGATGGTATGATATGTATTGAACGTGGAGTAAAGTGTTATAGCTATAGAGACTCAAATGTTAATAATGTTTAAAAAAAATTAGACTAAATTACAATTTTGGTCCCCTGTTTTGGTTTACTCAAGGTTTTAGTCTCCTATTTTTTGTTTATACAATTTTGGTCGTCCATCCTAATTTTGATAAAAAAAACGCTGATTGTATATGTACCGTACATGAACAGTACATGATCGTACATAAATAGTACATGAACAGTTGGATCCAAATTGGGATGGAGAGCAAAACTGTTTAAAAAGAAAATGGGGGACTAAAACCATGAGTAAACCAAAACAGAATGACCAAAATTGTAATTTAACCAAAAAAAAATTAAAAGTATTTATTCCTATAAATCTTCAATGGTCACGTTAACTATTTAGATGTTTACCATCTTTAGTACAAATTTTAGGATGTTGATGCATTTGTGGAATTGGAACATTGTGAAGAGTAATTAAGTGTTTATATCAAGTATGCCTTCCAAAATTATTTCTACTAAAATCTCATGTCCTTGAACACTAAATTTCTTATGTAAGAGCATTATTTTTTTTTACATATATAGATATAGATAGTGGTGCCACATATCAAATTTTGAAGCTAGCAAAAATAATATCTATTTTTGCAAATTTATTTTATTATTTTATAGATCATAATATGCATGAGAGGTAGTTTAAAAGGGAATGAATTCTCTCAATTATTTTCTCATGCTCTTTTCATGTTTTTGAAATATCACACTTAAAAAAAAATTCTCTCCTATTTTTTATATTAATTATAAAGCAATCTCTATTTTCTTATTTACTCGTTTAAATTTTACTAGTTCTCATGATAACGGATGTAAATCTTTCAATAAAAAATAAAAAAGCGTCAAATATATTTTCCGAACATATAAAATATTAGGAAGACATAATGGAAAAGTTTGAAATTAGGTGTGTGGAAAATGAATTTTTGAAATTGACATTTGAGATAAGAGAATCTAGACCTAGTTTAGGACACAACTATTGCTTATAAATTTGTTTTTGTGTATAGTGCTACCATTGCTACATAGTCTTAAAAAATAAGAACCAAAACCTTAGAGAAAAAGCCTCTGGTTTTTGAGAACATAAAATGTACAAGACATCAAATTTGAGTTTTGTGTTTAGTCCTAATTCTTTGCAGCCTAGGATGTTAGTGAACAGGTAAAACCAAATTTGGAAAATGTTAAACTTAACACAATCAAACTTAAGTTATCTTTTGTTTTTGACTTGTGTATTGTATCCAAATGATAATTACAGGTTTTCATGCACATTGAAGAATCAAAGTGTCAGAATTGGTATGCACAATTTTTGCATGGATTTTTATTTTCTTTATTTTTCTTAGTCCTAGACTTATCATTATGACTGTTTGTAATGTACAGGACACTGCACAAAGGTGCCTAGGAATGTAAACATGGAGAAACTGCAACATGGTTATTTATTTCCTGAGGTACTCTTCAATAACATTCTCATTTTTTTTTTATTTTGTACATGATTTAAATTCTGTTATCAAATATTGTTTTTTACTGTAATGGATATTCACTCTGTCATATGACACATGTTAGAATTTTATAATATATCCGTTATATGATTTTGCATCAGATCGAAAGACATGAGCTTCTTCACTTAAAGAAGTATCCAAATGCAAATGTGATAGACCTTGGAATTGGTGACACTACAGAACCTTTACCAACACTTGTAACATCAAGCATGGTTGATGTAAGTTATGAAGATTCTTTCTGTTGAAAATACACATAAACTATCATACTTCATAGACAGAAAATTCTATCCTGCTTGTTTAGAAACTATCTTCTAGCACAAATGGATAAGGTAAACTTATTAGAATAACTGAATATTTTTCCTTTTCATACGATGTCCTGCAGTTTGTTCGTGGCCTTTCAACAGCTGAGGGCTATAAAGGATATGGACCTGAGCAAGGCGAACAGGTATAATCAATACTCCTTCTGTTTCACAATGACTGTCGTTTAAGGTTTTTGCACACAGATTAAAAAATGTAATGATATTATCATAAAATATTGCACTTTTACTAAATTAGTCTTATTAATGTGTTGGAAATAGTGCACAGACTAATAATTATATGACACAAATAGAAAAATAGCAATTACTACTACATTGAAAAGTGAGAATGACAGTCATTTTGAAACAAAATTTTTTCTCTAAAACGACAGTTATTTTGAAACGGAGGGAGTACAATTTTTTTCATTAAGACTTGAAAAACAAAACTTCACAGAAAAACACAGCATTTTCTGTTCTGATGCATGTTCTGCAAAAAAAACAACATTTGCAGGCTCTGAGAAAAGCAATTGCTCATGGAGTTTACAAAGATCTAGGGATAAAACCTTCTGAAGTTTTTGTTTCGGACGGTGCACAATGTGATATTTCTCGTCTTCAGGTATTCAACAAATACTATTGCATAATCATACTTGTCTCATTGTATTCTTCTTCTTCTTCTTCCTTGTCGCATGTGACATTGATTTGTCTTAACGTATGCAGCTACTAATGGGTCCCAATTTGAAGATAGCTGTACAGGATCCATCCTTCCCGGTATTTTCAATATTCAATAATCTATTTTCAACAACAAAAAATTGAATAATCTGTTATCTAGATGTCAACAACTACTTTGGACCAAGTCCTCCACACTGAAAAGGAATTGTTTATGCCATGGAAATTATAGAAAATGGTGTAAATATCCTTTTAATCCCTATAAATTTATCATGTATTTGCTTCAAGTCCCTGCAAAATTTGTTTATATTGAAATTGGGAATTGTAATATTCATTTTAGTCTATTTTGAGAGATTTAAAGTCTAAAACAAATATTATGCATATTACAATTAGAGGTGGCAATTGGATCTATTAAAGCAAAATCCATCTAATCTATCCACCAAAAAATCTATCCAATCCATCCACCACATAAAAAATAAGTTAATGGATTGGATTAAATCCATCCATTTATATGCATGGATTGGTTCAATCCATCCAACATATTTTAAAGATCCAATGAATTATTTTTATCTCTGTTAGATTTATTTTTTAAAAAATAATTAAAAATGGATTTTTTTTTTAAAAAGAACTAATTTTTTTCAAAAAAAAAACCAAATTTTTTTAAAAAAAAAATCGACTTTTTTTCCGAAAAAAAAACCGAGTTTTTTATCCGAAAAAAAAACCGACTTTTTTTTCGAAAGATAAACCGAAGTTTTTTTTCGGAAAAAAAAAACTATTTTTTTTCGAAAGAAAACCGATGTTTTATTCGAAATAAAACCGACTTTTTTTTTCGACAAAAAATTGATTTTTTTCCTAAAAAAAACTAACTTTTTTTTCCGAATAAAAAAACTAGTTTTTTTAAAAATAAAAAAAAAATTGGATGGATGGATATCCATCCATTAAAAATATGTTAATGGATGGATTGGATGAATTTTATTCTTAACGGATGGATCGGATTGGAGAATTTTAAGAAAATTTTAGTGGATTGGTAATGGACTAATGGATTGTTTTGATCCATCCATTAACCATCCAATCCATATCCATCCAATCCATCCATTTTGCCACCCCTAATTACAATAACTAATTTCAATATAATTAAATTTTGCGTTGACTATAACATAGTAACAATGACCAAACATAATAAATAGTATATTTGCAAGGACTAAAAGTCTAAAATCAAATATTCTATATATTACAAAGCCAAATTCCATATGAATAATTTTAGACAAACTAAAACACAATAACAATTAAAAGAAAAATATAATATATTTACAAAGAGTTAAAATCAAGAATCATACTTTACAAGTGTCAAAAAAAAAAAAAAAACATATATTACAAGTGTAAAAAAAAACATATTCAAGACTGTATCTATATTTTCACTGTAATAATGAATTGTTTCAATGTACTCTAAGACTGAATGCATGTTTTACCCACAAAAAATTCTTTTGAAACAGGCTTACATAGACTCTAGTGTCATAATTGGTCATGCTGGCAAGTTTGTAGATAGAATTGGCAAATATGAAAACATAGAATACATGACATGTGGACCTCAAACTGACTTCTTCCCGGATCTGCATAGAACTTCGAGGTCACAGCTTATTTTCTTCTGTTCTCCAAACAATCCTACTGGTCATGCAGCAACGAGGAAACAATTGCAGCAACTTGTGGATTTTGCCAAAGTTAATGGATCGATCATTATCTATGACTCTGCATATTCTGCTTATATCACTGATGGTAGTCCTAAATCAATCTTTGAAATTCCTGGAGCCAAAGAGGTATGATTTTGCATGGCATTTGTTTTATTTCTAGCATGCACTGTTCTCAACAATAGCAACCTTAATCTTCTTAGTTTCATGCTTTCAGGTTGCAATTGAAGTGTCATCCTTCTCAAAATTTGCCGGTTTTACAGGTGTCCGACTTGGTTGGACAGTAGTCCCCGAAGAACTGTTATATTCAAACGGCTTCCCTGTTTTGCATGATTTCAACCGCATCGTGTGTACCTGTTTCAATGGAGCATCCAGCATTTCTCAGGCTGGGGGACTAGCATGCCTTTCACCAGAGGGTCTTAAAGTAAGATTCTAGTTCCCTAAGAACCTGTATAACTTGTCAGCATTCCTATTTTTGCTTCATTTCAAGTTCAATTACTAGACTAATGCAAAATATTGTATCCTAATTACCTACCTTGAACTCTATGAAACCGTTTTGTTACTCCGTGATTGTTTCCAAATAAATAATGTTTTGGAAAATTACTCAGGCTGTGAAGTCCCTTATTGACTACTACATGGAGAATGCAAGAATACTGGTTGATGCTTTGACCTCTCTTGGTCTAACAGTTTATGGAGGTAAAAATGCACCCTATGTTTGGGTCCATTTTCCAGGCTTAAAATCTTGGGATGTCTTTGGTGAAATTCTTGAGAATACACACATAATTACAGTTCCAGGCAGTGGTTTTGGTCCAGGTGGTGAAGGGTATATAAGAATTAGTGCTTTTGGCCAGAGAGAGTCCGTCATCGAAGCCTCGGAGAGACTCAAATACCTTTTCTATTAGGAGGAATTCTAATGCTTTTACTTCTGTCAGTTTTATAATCTATTCATAAAATAAAGCAAAATGACAAATATTCGCCTTCACTAGTTCTGCAAACTTTAGTTTCAAGTTCTATTTATAATATATTGTGTATTTGTAGTGCAATGAGTATGTGAACTCAATGCTTCATTGTCAAAATAGGATGTTACAGAACAAATGACAGAGTGAACGGTAATCTAGGGAGATTGATATTGAGCTAGCTAATGTTAGTTGAGGAAGGGGTTCTCTCTTTTTTGTTCCTCTCATATTCTATCAAGGCATGTTACAGACATTATTAAACAGACGATCCTATTATCCAGTGCCTAAAATATCAAATTGCATGACATTCTCAAAATTCCTGAATGCTTTGACAAAAACATACGGGTGAGTGGTAATTTATGAAATATCTACCGGACATGCAAATGGCTTGTGAGAGTGTAGAGTAGGCTTGTTTCAGCCAACAACTTTACCTTCTCTTTAAAAAGATAACAAAAAAGTACAAGTTGGAAGAAATAACAATATTCAAAGGCATGCAATGTATAAGGGAGAAAATGAGTAAATAAAATAAGATAACATAACATGATAAATTGAAAATCCATTCAATAAAGATAGTATCTGCTACATTGGTGCAAGACTAACAAGACAAAATATAATCCTATAAAGATATATACACAACGTAAAATGTAAGAAATGTTTCGAAAAACCTTCATATTTTATGTACATTATGATATACTTAATTTGTAAAATTTTAAATTGTCTGTGTATGAGCTAATGTGAAATTACATCTTATGGATCAATGATGCAGTGAGATTGGACCACTCAGCACTAACAATTGATTTTTTTACATGTCTGCCACTGTTTTGAAAAAAAATACCAAAATGCTACTTGTTGAAAAAAAATTCCAAAAATGCCATAATTTTCTCTTAGGTTCGGCCAACCATTGGACGACCCAATGAAATAGCCCACAATTAAGCATAAGCTCGGCCATCCATTGGCCGAGCCATTGAAAAAGCTTTTTATTTTTTGTTTTCGTTTTAGAACATATCACTCTTAAATTCATGTGGGTTGTTTTCGTTTTAGAACATATCACTCCTAAATTCATGTGGGTTGTTTCTTAACTTTGTAATAATGATAGAGCAGTGCAATAGCCATTAATGGTTACATGCATGCAAACAAACGAGAAAAAGGAAGGGGACGTAGAAGAAAAGAAAAAAAAGCCACATAAACTATGGGCATGTGTGTGCCTTTTCTAGATATCCTAGGCTATGATTAATTTTCATTTGTTTCAGTTGTACAAGGCCAAATTAAGGATGAAAAAAAAAAGCTTGAAAAAAAAAAACTTCTTTAATGGCTCCGCCATTGGATGACCGAACTTATGCTTATCGTGGGCTACTTCATTGGTTCGTCCAATGGTTGGCCGAGCCTAAAGAAAAATTATGGCATTTTGAGAATTTTTTTTTTCAAGTGGCATTTTGGTATTTCTTTTTCAGAACAGTGGCAGAAATGTAAAAAATCCTAACAATTTGAAATTGCTGTTAACATTGTAGGTTGTCCACAATGATAGCAGCCACTACAGGCATCATGATCACGGAACCACAAGGATTTTAGCTCTGAAAATTTAAACTTTAAGGGATTGACAGCTAACTAGCTCAGCAGATCTATCACTCCTAGAAGCAAAAACCCTCCAAAGTTCTGTCTCTAATTCTGCCGATGATTCAGTAAATTCGCCGAATGAGCTAGCAGATGACGACGACATTGACTTAGAGGAAGCTATATGATTTTGCAGGCCAGCTTGCAAGACTACAATGTTGTTATTGGCATCTTTTGTAATCACATGGAGTTTTCCAAGTAAACTAGCTAAAAGATAAGGAGATTCGGAATCAGCAAAATCATGAATAGGAACATCTCCCAGAACAACTTTCCAAGTATCACCTTCTTCATCATATACCTTTATCGTTGCAGAGTTAAGAGAACTTGAAGGATCTAATGCATACAAATCATTATTGACAATAACACTCAATTTTGTTCTGGCTTGCTTTGCAGGCCAACCGTCACCCATCCCAACTGGCATTTCAAGCCAAGAATTTATATCCGGATCATAAACTTCTCCCCCAACATCAACCAAAAACGGCCAACAATACAAACTCTGAGGAACAAACAACCTTCCCCTGTATGAAGTCATTCCCGTGGCAATAGGCTTGAGCAACTCAGCCAGAAAAGCTGTCGGTAGCACCTGAGCTTTTGTAAAAGGCATGTTTGGTAATTGGGACCACATACCAGTGTTGGGATCATAAACTTCTGCAGATTGAAGGGGATTCAATCCACCACGTCCCCTAGTAACCCCTCCAACAACATAAAGCTTATCGTTCAATATACCCGTCTTACTATAAGCTCTGCCAACCGACATTGGACTAATCTCAGTCCACACATTCTTAACAGGATCATATCTCCAAACAGAGTTCATAGCCGAAGCTTTCGAAAATCCTCCTAAAGCATATATACAACCACCAACAGCCCCAATAGAGCAACCACAGAACTGCATCCGATCCAACGCATCTCTCCTTCTAAGCCAGTTCATAAAAACATCAGCAATTCTAATACTCGAACCCAACAGACTCCACATCCGACCAGGAAGGCCCGCCAAACCCTTTTTCACTTCATCTTCAACGAAAACATTCGGCATTGGAGGTAACCTTTGCCATCGTCCTGAAATTGGGTCTAAGGCATACCATAAAAGCTTATCCTCATTACTTTTGGTTAACACATACAACCACTCCTCCGTTGTTCCAAGTTCTTTCCTCAAACAAAACACATCCGAACTCGCAAGCGCCGTCTTCCAAGCGCGAGAAACCGCCTTGAGATTCAAGTAACAAACGCGAGGAACCCTAGCCAGAATCTGAACCGATATCTCATCAGGAAGTGAAGGAATCAGTCTCATCAGAAGTCGACAACAATCTCTGTCTCTTGCAAGCTTCACCCTGCAAAAGCTTCACCCTGCAAAACCTCACCCGGCAAAACCTCGCTCGTTGAAACACTTCCTCTAGCCTTGATATTGTTCGGACCGAGCACATTCCCCATACAATCACGTCGACTTCAAAATCAACACCGAGAGCATCAAGCTTCTGAGATAAACCTGTTCAAAAAAAGTGATTATTATGCATAATCAGTTAATTCAGTATAGTATAAGCGATTTTTCGATCAACATATGAATGCATTAGGAAAGGGATTCTAAGAGCGTGGGTTTGTGGAACATGAGAAAACGAAGAATGAGAAGAAAAATCGAATTATAGAGGATGAAAATGAAGAGAGAAATTGTTGATACCTTGAAAAGAAAAGAGAAAGGGGTTTGAAATTAGGGTGTTGGAAATGGAAATGATGGGAGAAGAAAGAGTTGCACTCAGACGGGATTCCAAGGTAGGGTGAAAATAGGTTAGGCTAGATAGTTTTTATAAGGCTTGGGTTTAGCCTACAATAAATTGGTTAAATTACAATTTTGGTTTTCTGTTTTAATTTATTTACAGTTTTAGCCTTTTTATTGTCTTTTTAAACAGTTTTGGTCTAAAATAAAATGCTGATGGTACATGTACCGTACATAAATAGTGCATGGCCGTACATGAACAGTGTATGAACAGTTGGATCAAAATTGGGATGGGGGACCAAAACTATTTAAAAAGAAAATGGGGACTAAAACCGTGAGTAAACCAAACACAGGAGACCAAAATTGTAATTTAGTCCAATAAATTTAAAAGGCTCGAGTTTGGCCTATGATCTATTATAGGTTCTCTTTTTTGGCCTAACATAGCCTTTTTAAAAGTCTGTCCTAGACTGAAAACCTATTTACAAGTCTTATGTTCATTATGGTTCTTAATTATTTCATATTACTTAAGAAGCTTTATAGGCCGACTTATACATACATATATAGGTCGACCTATTTAACCTTTGTTCTAATATATATGCATATATAGGTTAATACATGTATCTTTTTTTCTAATATATATGCATATATAGGACAACCTATTTAGCATATTTTTAATATATATGACAATATAGGCCGACTTATAAGGCATCATAGGCTTTTTTTAATAGCATAAACCCGACCTATTTAATTAAATAGGCTTTTAAAAAAGCCTAAGCCTGACATTTTTATTAAAAAACCTGGCCTGACCTGGCCTTAAGTAGGCTAGACTATAGACCCCTGTAGGTCGGTCTGGCCTATTCCCACCCTTATTCCAAGGTGAGGAGTAGCATGAGCTTATTCTGGGGAGAAATCATCTTGTCCGTTTGTTTCATATCATTCGGATCATATTTTTTTTAACATCCACAACTCATTGGAGGTAATCAAATCATTTCATATGTAAGTACTACCTCCGTTTAATATTAAATGTCCTTTTTTTAATTTAGGTATCCGGCTTTGTGACCGACTAATCTAAGAGGGATCAATTCCACCGTCCACTAGCGAGGGCCCCGTTTAAAGTCAGAGCAAAACTCCGTATGGACTGCCCCACACAAGGATTGATTACATCTAGTAGAATTCGAATTTTAGACCTTTGACTAATATTAAATGTCTTATTTGAGTTTTGTGTGATTCTTAAAAAATATATTAGATGTATTAATTTTAATGATAAAATTAGTATCTTGTATTAAAACTAGTGGGATACCCGTGCTATCGCACGGGTCCCGTCTGTATTCACACGCTAGTTGCGAAAATTACTTGTCACTTCCTACATATGGAATTCAAAAATATATATAGTAATATCATTCAATACACAATATGTGACTCGAACATGGTACTTCATCGATGCACCAATAATAATTTCTTGATAGAATTTTTCATTCCTATAATAGCATGAATAAATATATCAAACTTAATTCAATGTATAAAAAATAAAATTCAAATGATCAGTCTACAGTTGATATCTTATAGATTTAATATATGAACATTAAAATGACCAACTTACAGCTGGTATGTCATAGATACGTACACGTCTACCCGTGGATTATGCCTGCAATTCCAGTAATTACCAAAACTCAATTGAATTCAAATGAGTAAATTCTAAAACTACAACTCTGAAATTCCAATTCAAATAATATTCGTGCTATCACACGGGTCCCGTCTGTATTCACACGCTAAATTGTGAAATATCACTTGTGAAACCTACAAACTTTTTTCAAACTCTAACATTTTTAGAGAATAACCAACTTAATGGGGTCGATAAATCCAACCACAATATTTAAATTAACATGTAGACTTATTCTCGTTTTAAAAAAATTATTTTAACTTATTTTCGAATATAAAATTATTTACATCAACATGTAGACTTTTTTCCCATTTATAAGCACCTTGAAGGACAATTTACAAAGCAATTTTTACTTTATTTATGTTAAAAACAATTGTTTTAATACTTCAATTTTTCTCCTTTATAAAAATATTTGTAACTTATTCTCATTTATACAAATAATTGTATAAATAGTTGATTTATTATGTTTATACAATTATTTGTAACTTATTTCCATTTATTTTTAACAAAGAATAATTGTATAGATTTGATCATGTGTTTTGGTCTCGTACTCTCAACCATTTTTCAAACAAAAATAATAACATTTAAAACATGATTATAGAGGAAAAAAACATGATTATAAATAGATTTGATTCCTCTTTAAAATCATAATCAAATCCAACCATTCACCATAATTTCATTTAACTTTTTCAAACAAAGCGAACGAAGATTTAAATTTTATTTATTTTTAAATATGGGATTAAAAAATTTAATGAATCAGTAATTACAATTGTATTAGAATGTTAAATTATTAAATATATATTAATACAATTTTTAAAAAAAAGAGACAATATACAATTGTATTATTATAAACATTTATATTATTAAAAAATTATATTACAAGTTAATAAAGTGTTTATTAAAATACAATTTACAATTGTATTATGATATTAAATTAGAGTTTAATGGCAGTGCACTGTCAGTGTAAGACAGTTTTATACATGCAACCAATCAAAATGTTTACAATTGCCATGTAATATCAGTATTTTTAAAATAAAAATATGTTTTATTCTGATACATGGTTGTGACAGTGTAAAATATTTTACACGGTCAGTGCATTTCTTTTTTCTCGTTAAATTATCAATTATATATATTTCTTAAAGGAAATTAATATACCATTATAATTGTCAGATTAAATATTAAAAATCTTTTATTTTAAAAATTCTATAGGTTTAATTTTTAGATTTATAACGGAAAAAGTTATAATTGAATTGTTTATAATCCATTAATAAAAATTTATCACATACATACTAAAAAAACATTGAAATTTTATTTATGTTAATTTTTATTTATCGATTCATATTCTTACCTTATATTAACAAATTTAAAACATCATTTGTTATAAATAAAAATCTACCCATCTAAATGTTTCAGATTTTGTTTTGTCAAATTAATAATAATGATATTGTAAACAGGGTAATAATCTTTATAATTAAATGTAAGCTATATATTTCAATTTAAGAAATAAATTCCAAATTTTACTAACAACATTTTTACCATTAAACACAAATTTAAGCTACGTTAATTCCATTATTTAGGTCCTGATTGTCCTTAGGTATTTAAAATTAAATTAATATATTATTAAATGGTAAGATTTTAATTAGTAACCACAATAATGGGAAACTTTCAAATATTAGATAAAATAGTTATGAAAGTGGATTACACGTGATATTTTTCATTTTTTTTTTGTTGAGATATCTTTCAATTAGTTGTAATAATTCAAATTTTAAACTCAAATATGCTTTTTCATATTTCTACGGAATTTATTTATTTTTACGTAAACCTTTCCATATACCAAGAGAATTAATTAATATATTTTTAATTTCTTAGTAAATTATAACTATTAACAAAATTAAAACAAAATATTTAAATAAATAACACAAATAAAAAATTATAGAAAATAACTATTAACTCTCTCATTTTCTATTCACTATAGTTTTCAAAGACTTCAATTTTTTTTTTCAATTTTAAAGGAATTCCATTTTCAAGGACTGCATCTAATATTTTCAACATTTTTTTCTCCAAATCCTTATCATCCATGACTTCAATTTTTCTGCCAGTTACAAGAATGATATCCTCTTCATAGATATGACTAAATCTGATATCACATCTATGCTATAACAACCAAACTGAAGTAGTTGTATGGTCAAGTGTGCAAAGGAACCTGCAATAAAACAATATAGTCTCAATAATAATAAGGGTCGTTCATTTTCAAATCTCACAAAATGCAAGACAAAAAGTATCTTGAGAATGATTCAGCCAATATAAAAAAAAACTTATCAAGTAAGTATCAGATTTTGAATGACATAAAGAAGAATACCATGGAATAAAGAAGAATACCATGCTATAAATATCAAACATTATGATGGAATATCATAACTTCTGAGTGTCAACAGCTTCGTCTTCATACCTTATCAACCAAAGGTTCACAGTCATAAGGATGTCCTGCTCAAGTCATAACAATAGCAAATAGCCCATAGAATTGACATATCCACAATCTTCTCTCTGCAACTATGAAGCCTGGACTCGGACACGAACACGGAACACGACACAGACACGAGGACCCCGCTAATGTAAAAAATATAGGACACGGACACGGTTATATATATTATAAAGAGTATAAAATGAGAAGCAAAATATACGTTAATTTAAACTTTTCTTTTTACACAAATGTTTAGTTTAAACTTATTACTTTCAATCAACAAAAAAAAAAGACATACATTCACCAAAACAAAATGATACAAATCATATCATAGTCACTCCACATTGAGAAAAATAGCTTTTAAGCCTGACTCATCTAAAAACAAGTTAGCAACTTTAAAAAATCCAGTGTCATCTAATGATGCAAACTCATCTCAAGCGACATCCCACGTTTAAGTTTTCTCTTGGTGATATTGGGGAGTGCTCCTTGATAGAAGTCGAAGGTTACTATGCACATATACTAAAGTTTTCGCTCGATGTGGTGCCATCTTGTTTTTCTTCAAAGAATGGATAAATGAATATGTGCTCCAATTATTTAAGCGCAATTTTTTTTTTTAATTCTGAAAGTTATTGAGTTGGATTTTTTTAAAAAGAATTCTGAAATTTTTTAGTTGGACTATGTCCTATATTTGAAATAAGGTGTCATATATGTGTCCGCTGCGATTTATTTTTTTTTCCATTGGACACTTCAAAAACGTGTCAGATACGTGTCGTACATGTGTCGTACGCATATCGGTGTCGGACACGTGTCCGATACGGCGACACACCGTCTGCAAACACACAAACTCAGAACAATCATATCAAACCTTTATAACACAAACATAATACCTTGATTAAGGTCACATCCTTATAAATGTACTCACGTATTCCACTGTAAAAATATTTGTAACTTATTCTCATATTGACCAATAGGTTCCCACATTTCAAATTAAAATGAACAATGTTCTTTCCGCGTAAATACTCCATCCCAAATTGTTTTTAAACATAATCTTTATAAAGATACAATATAGTCAATTTTAAATCAAAAAATCATATTTAATATATATATATATATATATATATATATATATATATATATATATATATATATATATATATCTAATTAGAAAGACATGGATTTTAACACTAATTGATAAAAAAACAACTAAAGTACCGATATTTGTAAGCCTTATATATTTAATGGATATGAAAACAAAATTTAAACTGAAACCTTATTTATAAAGTAGGGTTGTTTTTCCACTAACATGGCACACCTTTATATAAGAGTATAACATCAGAACATAAAAAGGTCTTAGTAATGATTATAAACAGTAGATATTCATCGTTTTACAAATCTTGAATTAAGGACATAAACATATGTTCTTGCATTAATGTGGTAGTGGGAAGTCAAAAATGAAAGCAACTGACATATGTTCATAAACATGTTGACCAATGCTTAACTTTGATTCCCTTTAGTCTTAGGTCCAAATGCACCTACCAAAAAATCTTTAACACAATAATCATGTGAACTTAACAACAATGTTCACCAGTAATGTTATAGAAACCTGTCGAATTTCTTGCAAATTGAAGAGTTAGTAACATAATAAATGATGTTAAAACAACCTAAATAGAATAGTTCAGGAAATGCATAAGCTTTAATAATGAGCATCACTTGCAATAATACAAAATTTAGTCTTTATAATACATGAATGAGAATTTAACAAAGGTAAAAAAAATATTACTTTTTGAATTTCTTATCATGTCACACCTTATTTTTAACGGTGCTTGCTCTAAAAAATATTTCACTACATAAACCATGCCATGTACACTAAGCTTTGGAATAGCCAACCCAAAATCAAGGTAAACCTGAATGAGGAGATTGTGTTAAATGCAAATATACATTTCATAGCATACTTTTTGGTTTCTTTTCCTTTCAGCGTGTCCTACACATTCAAGACAACCAATGGATTAGTGATAATAGTTTGTAAAACCTTTAATTTCATTATGCACATCATACAATTATTATAGATTTAAGTGATGCATCTAATATGAAAATAGAAAAGCTTTTATTCAACGTTAATTTCAAGTCCAACTAATCATTTTAAGCTATGGAGGAAACATGTAGTACAATTACCAGTTCCCGTTGAAGCTGCTGCATTTGTCTGAGAATGGTCTCTCTTTCTTTTTTCAAGAGTTGTATATGATGACTCTTCAAGGAAAGGAAATTCAATTGTAGCCTTACTCTTCAGGAGCCCATTTCTTCAGTAGATCATTGAGGATTGCGAAGGTTGAAAGCTTGAAAGTTGAATTTACATCACAAGTCTTGGATGTCCATAGGCAAGTTGTCAAAATTTAAGGCAAAGAGAAAATGGAGAGGTTACAGCAGTACCATAACTGCATCAAACAATACACACCAAGATATTAAAATTTATGCATAGAATTAAAAAATCTTCAGAATAATCTTTCACATAAGTCTGTATTTGATAACAATACATAAATTCTAAAGTAGAATGCAATTGCAATTGCAATTGTGAATAATAATATCTAACCACCAACCGTTGTAGAACATGCAAAACATTCTCTAGATACCAGTTGGTTG
This sequence comes from Lathyrus tuberosus, assembly GCA_022829125.1. NCBI lineage: Eukaryota > Viridiplantae > Streptophyta > Magnoliopsida > Fabales > Fabaceae > Lathyrus > Lathyrus tuberosus. Next base: position 11,804,284 of record JALAZF010000024.1, on the reverse strand, counting down.
TTGCATGAACAGATGCAACCTTGATTCTAGTATGTCTACTAGCCAATGTGTAGTTGATTGGAGGTGATCAAAATGGATCGCCGTGACCTTTGCGTAGGGCAGATGAGGATGCTTGTAGGAGAGAAAATGGGGGATGTACCTGCAAGGTACTCCGATGCCAAAGTAAGTGTTTGGTCAAAAGAGAGAAAAACGAGTACAAGAGCAAGATTTTAAGAATTGAATATTTGATACCTGCCCCTCTCAAGTGAGAGGGTATTTATAGAGGGGCCAAGGTCCCCCAGGTGGTCGAAATGTCTGGTCGACCAATGGGGGACTGCCAGGTGGAGGGCAAAGCGCATGGCCTTTTGACCTGGTCCAACTATTTCCGTGAGATCCAGGGAGACAGTTGGTCGCGTAAACGGCTAAGTGAGTGAGGGGGACGTGACCAACGGATATTTTCTGTCCAACGGCTAGTTCCTGCCCAACGGCTAGTTCCTACCCAATGACTATTTCTTGGCTATTGGGCCTGGCCAATGGCTGGACTGGATTGGGCCTTGGCCTGCTGGGGCCAAAGCGTATGCCCAGTCCAGAATAGGAGCCCCCTAAGTCCTTGCTCTGGTATAGAGTGTGGACTTAAAGTAGTCATGTGAACAGTTCGGGGAGAAGTCCTTCGACTTTGCCAATATCGAGGTGGTCGGCATTGGTGCTTTGACCTGCCCGACCAGCCGTTGGCGTTCGGGGAGCATATTTGTGAAAGGGTCATTTTACGTCGACCATGCTTTGAAAGGATGCCCGCCGAAGTGGCGTTTTTATGGTAGGGGAGCTTTGACGAAGACGTGAGTTGCGTGCGTTGTTGAGGAGACGTGCTCGCAGGATAGAAAGAGACTTGGTGCATGTAATGTCTACCCTTGGGAATGCCAAACGAAGATTCCTTTTGACACGTGGTGGACATGCAGCCCCTGTCAGACCTAGAGCCGCCTAGGCTATGATGGCCTTTGCGCTTCCCAACGAGCAAATGCTTATAAAAGAGGGGAGAAGGAATTCATTTGTACACTTCACGCAAATTTCTCTCCTCAACTCTTTTGCTCTGCAATTCGTCCTCTCACCAGAGTTCCTCTTCACCGCCTTTGGTCTTCATCGTCTACACTCAGATCTTCATCTCCCACCTCCAGACCCAAGTAAGTTCTTCGTATTTTTCTACATTTTTCATGGTGTTCTTCACTTTCTGGGTATATTCATGAACTTTCCGGCGACTTATGAGTCTTCCGGTCGAAGATTCATGTGTTCTTTAATGAACACATGAATTTATGGGAAATTCATGAAGAACATGGAATGAACGTCGTGTATTTTGGTGTAGATTCTCCTAGGTTCTGGTTAGGATTAGTTTTAGGTTTATAGTCGGGCATTAGGCCTGTTCGACATGAAGTTCTGGCTTTTGCGCGAGGAGCTCACTTTGTTAAGAGCAAGTCTTCTTGTTAAGTCGCGGAGACTTGTCCCTGTCGTAGGGGGACGGTGTAGTCATCGTATTTTGTTGCTGTCAAATTGGGCTCGAGTTTGTCCTCAACTTCTTCCTCGCCCTTTCACTTGACTAGTGATGGAAGGGTGGATTTGAACTTAGTCATCGAATTCACTTTTTCTTCCTCTACTTTTCAAGTGAAAATGGCTGATCCTCGAGAAGAAGTCGTGCCCGACGCCTAGTCCGCGCAAGAGGAGGCAGAGCAGTCCATCGAATACGCTAACATCCAGGTCGCGAGAAGGGACCTTAAATGGATTGCCCACGAGCCCTTGTCGACGAAGTCGACGTTTACTGAAGAAGAGATTCGGGAGTTCCCCTATCTGGAAGATCGGGCCGAGGACGCACCAGTGCAATGGAGGGTTATCTGCCCGACAGAAAATGACAAAATTTTCTCGATCTACCCGGGGATGCGGTTCCCCATGTATGAGTTTGCCTTAATGGAGGCTAAGTTTCGTTTACCTTTCACCGACTTCCAAGAGGCTCTCTTTCGCCACTTGGAGTTGTGCCCCGCCCAGCTTCACCCGAACGCGCTGGCCTTCATTCATGCTTTCAAGCTGGTGTGTCGCTTCTTACACGTCGGGGTGACCGTGGACCTCTTCTTCTGCATCTTCCAACTTCAACGATGCACTACAGGCTCGAAGCAAAGTTGGGTGTCCTTTAAACAGCAGAGCAAGCTTTTCTGGCCGTACTCAGAGTCTGTTCGGCATTTCAAGGATAGGTTCTTGGTTGTGAAGCCTGTCTCTGAGGTGGCCAAAAGGTCTATTTCTACACTCGAAACTGTGACCATTGATTGTTGGCAGGTTGAGAAGCCCGTATCTAAGTTCCCTTTGGAGTGGGTGTTCGCCCACTTTAGATATAGGACCGACCAGTTCCTTGTAAAGCACAAGCAGCTCAGTGATGGGGACAAGGAGTCTTACCGAGTACTCCATGCCTACGTGGAGAGCTTCAGTCTGGCCCTTGTGGTGGACAGAGATGGAAAAGAGCTACTCGGGGATGATGGGGAGCCTGTTCGCGCAGGTTGCTATATCAACACTAAGGCTCTCCTTGAGTGTGAGAATGATGATGTTGCGTTCCAGCTCCTCGGTACAACCTGCTCTTGTGCCCGCATTTATTAAGTTTTTTCTAACTGCTGACTTTTGTCTTTTTGTGTTCGCATAGAGAATGGCCGACATGCGGGAACGCTTGATGAGGTCCCAGGCAGCCAAAGTCCAGAAGAAGGTGCCTCTGATGCCCAAAGCCGGAGCGACCAAGTAGCAGGTGACGCTGGAGAAGCTTGTGTTCGGCGCTGGTCCTATTCTGGGGATGACTTCCACACCACCAACTCTGGACACATACCATAAGAGGAAGCAGGATGATATTGGAGCATCTCCGGTGGACTGCTCGGGTGGTTCTCCTTAAGGGAAGTTTGTGCTGCCCGCGTGCTATCTTCAAGGGAAGATGTTTGATGATGAGAGCTCTATCGTCGTCCTGAAACTGGACGCTTCAGTTATCCTGTCAGCTGATCCTCAGGTACGGAGGAAGCTTCTCTGCCAGGATATGGCGGGAATGATTAGGATATTGGAGGCAGCGTTAGCTTTTGGGGATGCAGACATGGTTCATCGTTCCGACCTCAAGGAGGCTAAGACTAGGATCAATGACTTGGAGTTGGAGAATGTAGAGATATATAATGAGCTGAAGAAACTACAAGGGCACCAGGAGGCCAAGATATTGCTTCAAAAAGAGGTGAGCCAGATGAAGGAGAAGGTGACCAAGGTTGACAAGGAAAATGCCCGTTTGAAGGCGAAGATTGCTGAACTGGACAGTTCGTCGGCGGTTGGTCAGGACGAGACCGACGAGAAAACCCTGAAGACGTGGAGGGACCTGATCGAGAGGATCCGTCTTCTTGGTGAGGATAACCTGGGGGCAGCTGAGTTTGGCTTTAATACTGCTTTGGAGCAGTTGAAGGCCCTCAACTCCGACGTCCAGCTGCTGACCGAGGGGATGGGTCTTCTTAATGTGGTCATCAACGGTGAGGTGGTTCCTTCTGGTGTTCCCGACGAGACCGTTTAGTTTGTTTTTTTAATGTACTTTGTATTTTGTGGGCCTGCGTGCCTTTTGATGTAATGTTTTGTCAGGCACAACCCCTCTAATGTACACTTGCCTTATTCTGGCCTTGTAGCCGATGTTATTAATATTATTTGTTTGGGATTTTCTTGTCGCATTTATTTATGTATGCTTTTGTTTGAATGGACGTTTGCTCGACTTGTTCTTGTTGCGCCCGACAGTCTGAAAAACTTGTCGAGGAGGGCGAAGTAGTTTTGCCGGTGATGAGACTAGGATCTTGGTAGAGGTGTTAATCCCATAGGCTTTGACTGTTCCCATCGCGAGCTGGGTGTCCTGCCTAATTGGTGTGGCAACGACGGAGCTCGATTGAGGTATCCCCGTTGTGCGCAGAGTCTGCTCGTCCCATAAGCAGAAACTGGCCGGCATTGTAAAATGGATCGTGCTTACACCCGGGCACAGTCCTGTGGCCGAACCGTCTCCCCGTTGGGGGTGATCTCATCGGCAGTTAGTCCGACCACATCGTTGGTCCTAACTGTAGTATTGTTTGAGCTTTTTAGCGTTCCATGGTCCAGCAAATGGTTCTCCGTCCAGAGTTTCTAAGTAGTAGGCTCTAGTGCCTGTTTTGGACTTAACCCTGTAGGGTCCTTCCCAGTTCGCGGTCAGCTTTCCTTTGCGCAAATCCTTCTAGTTTCTGCGCAGGACCAAGCTGGCAACGGGGAAGTCGCGCTTTATGACCTTAGCGTCGTGGTGCAAGGTTATTTGTTATTTTAGCGAGGCCTTGCGGAGAGCTGCTCATGACCGTATTTCTTTGACCAGATTGAGCTCTTCTCTTAAGGCTTCGTCGTTCATCTCCTCGTCGAGGGGAGCTTCTGTTCGTCTAGAAGGTTCTCTGATCTCCACTGGTATCACCGCCTCGGTTTCGTAAGCTAATCGGAAAGGGGTTTCCCTGGTGGTGGAATGTGGTGTTGTTGTGTAGGCCCAAAGCACGATGTGTAGCTCTTCGACCCATCTCTTCTTGGTGTCGACTAGCCTCTGTCATAGACCGTGAAGGATTACCCTGTTCGCAGCCTCTGCTTGCCCGTTAGTCTAGGGATGCTCGACGGAAGTGAAGTATTGCTTCGTGCCTAATTTGGTGACGAAGTCTTGGAACTTCCTGTCTGTGAATTATGTTCCATTGTCGGTTACGAGGGCCTGGGGCACTCCGAATTGTGCGAGGACGTTCCTTTTATAGAAGCAGAGTATGTTGAAGGCTGTGATCTTGGTGAGGGCTTCGGCTTTAATCCACTTAGTAAAGTAGTTGACGACCACGATCAGAAATTTGTTTTGATAAGACCCCATTGTGAAGGGGCCGAGTATGTCCATCCCCCACCAGGCGAAGGGTCAAGGCGAGGATAAAGTCTTTAATTCGTTGGGGGACGCTAAGTGCATGTCCCCGTGGCGCTGGCACCGGTCACATTTTTGGATGTGTTCCTTGGCATCGTGCTGCATGGTTGGCCAGCAATATCATGCTCGCAGGGCTTTTCGAGCCAATGATCTCCCTCCAAAATGTTGTACGTTGATGCCCTCATGGATCTCTTGGAGAATTTCGGGGACCTTGCTCTCCTCGACACATTTTAGGAGGGGGATGGAGAACCCTCGTCGGTAGAGTTTATCCTCAATCAGCACGTATGAGCAAGCTTGTCGTTTAGTCACGCTGTCCTCCTTGCTGTCCTCGGACAGTTCCCCATTGGTGAGGTAATTGTACACAGGGGTCATCCAGCAGTGGCTATCTCCGACTACGTTGACGTCGAGCAGCTATGGTGGTTTCTCGATGCTGGGTCGGGCGAGTATTTCTTATATGACGGATTTATTACCGCCATTCTTTTTGGTGATAGCAAGCTTAGACAAGACATCTGCCCATGTGTTTCGTTCGCGAGGAATGTGCTGGACTTCCCAAGCGTCGAACAAGGTAATTCGTTCCATTAGCAACGTCAGATACTCGACCAGTTGGTTGTTCTTCGCCTGGAACTCTCCCCGCACCTGGGATGCTACAATCTGGGAATCGGTGAAAATCTTTACCTCCCTGGCGCCCAAGTCCTTAGCCAGCCGCAACCCTACGAGGAAGGCCTCGTATTTGGCTTGGTTGTTAGACGTAGGGAAGGATAGGACTAAAGATACTTCGATCAGTATCCCCTCCTCGTTTTCGAGGAAAATACCTACACTGCTACCAGAGGGGCTGGACGCCCCGTCCATGTAGATGGTCCATCTCCGCGTTCCGCTTGGTGGAGATGAGGGGGGCGTCATCTTGGCTATAAATTCGGCCAAGGCTTGTGCCTTAAGGGCCTTCCTGTCCTCGTAGTGGATGTCGAACTCTGATAACTCCAGGGACCATTTGAGCATTCTGGCGGACATGTCTGGTCGACAAAGTAGCTGCCTTATGGGCTGGTCAGTGCGTACTACTATGGTGTGAGCCAAGAAGTAGTGCCTGAGCCTTCTCACGGCAAAGACGAGGGCGAGCGCGACTTTCTCTATCTACGCGTATCTGGTTTCTGGCCCTTGCAGGGCTTTGCTGGTGAAATAGATGGGTTTTTGCCCGTCCGTTGTCTCGCGAATGAGTGCAGCGCTAATGGCTTCGCTGGTAACGAAGAGATATAGATACAAGGTATCCCCGCATTTTGGTCGAGAAAGCACAGGAGGTTTGAACAGGGCTCACTTAAGATGGGTCAGAGCCTGCTCGCACTCTTCTGTCCATTCGAAATTGGCCTCCTTTCTGAGGAGTTTAAAGAAGGGCAGGGCATGCTGGGCAGACTCTGCCACGAAACGGGAGAATGAAGCGAGCATCCCGTTGAGGGATTAGATGGATTTCTTCGAGATGGGCGTGGGAAATTCCGCGAATGCTCAGTACTTGTCTGGATTCGCCTCTATTCCCCTCTCGGTGAGGTAGAATCCGAGGAACTTCCCTGCCCGCACACCAAAGGTGCATTTTTCTGGATTAAAGCGCATTTTGCACTTTCTGTCCTGGTTGAAGACCTTTTGTAAGTGGGTCGTATGATCGGATTCCTCTTGGGATTTTACGATCATATCATCCATGTAAACTTTGAGCATGCCTCCGATTTCTGATCAAAAGACTTTGTTTATCATGCGCTGGTACGTGGCCCCCTGTAACACCCCAAAATTTGCCTTGTTGTTTTTAGCTAACTGGCTTATGTTTCTTTGCACTTCTTGCATCAGCATTTGTGCATAGCATGGTTCTTAGCATGGGATCAAGGTACTTGGTCCATATTCTCAAGTCTCAAGCCTCAAGGTGGTTTGAGGGGTTCATCACACCTTCATAAGGTCAAGAGTGGCAAAAGATTAAAAGTGAATCTTTCCCTCATAACCAGAGGGACCAATTAGGGTTTGTGAATCAAAAGGACTTCTTGGAGGGCTTTGTATGTTCAAGCATAGTGTCATGAGGTCTTTATGCTTGCATGTATCCATAGATGAGGGTTTGGTTGATGATTTATGGTGAAGAATGTTCAGTGGATCAGTTGCTTGTGAACCAAGAAAAGTCAACTGTAAAGGAGAAAGTCAAGTGTGGAATTTTGAGGTTCTTTTCATGGTTTTCAAGGTCTCACATCCTCATATGGTTTTCAAGGGTCAAGTTTCATATCATTCATCAAGAATCAAGAGTTTGTGCAAAAGTTACTAAATTTGGAAAATGACCTATAATGAGAACTTTCCATTTTGGCAGTTTTTCCACTACATTCAACTTGACTTTTCATCATCAAGGAAGCTTCAAATGAATTTTCCTCCAACATGAAAGTTTAATATCTTTCTCTCCCATTTCCAAAAAGTACTAGATGGTTTCCATATCATTTGTGGTTCTCAAGTTATGATCAAAATAAGGCAAAGTGCTTTTTAATGGTTTTCACATGTACCACTTTTTCCACCTTTTGAATTTTTGTACAAAAGGACTTGTAATGTTTCCAATTGCTTCAAGTCATGTTATAACATCCAAGTACACATCATAAGGATCATTTTTGGCCTTTGAACCAAGAGATTTCATGCCATATTTCTCACTTATTTCACAAAATGCATTTTTGCAAGTTGAATTGAATCTCACAAACCAATCAACCACAAGGCCCAATTCCAATCCAGATGTGTTCAGCAAGTAAAATGGAGGTGAATCACACTTATCTCATGGCCTTTGCATGTGTGAACAAGGGTGTGCAACACAAATTGCAAAATTGCAAAACCACTCAAAACTCACTAATCAAGGAATTAACAAGACCTTAATCATAATTAGGGGAATAACCAAGTGTATATAAGCTAACTCATACGCACCAAATTAGGCCATGCACTCATTCTTGCTCAGAATTCCAAATTTCACTCTCACTTTCTCTCCTTCGAATCTCACTCCTCACAAGGTTTCCTTGAGATTTTTTTCCACATTCTTGATCAGTGAAGAGAGTAGAATAAGAATCTACCATTGGTTTGAGCTTAGAGTGAGGTTTTCAGCAAGTGCATTTCAAGTTGGTTCAAGTTCAAAGTCCTAGATCCAGCCTATTTCAAGCCTCTATTTGCATTTATTTTGCAAATAGAGCTCAAAAGAGGAAGATCTGCAGCTTTTGGAAGGAGTTCTTAGTGTAATTCGAGCTCTGCAACTTTCAGGTTAGTGTGATTTTCACCATTATAGAACTTGTTTTTATGGTATGCATAATGATCTATGATGTTCACTGATGATGCTGATCTATTTTATTTTGATTTTGGACGTGTAACATGCGTGTATTGTGAGTTTGAAAGTTTTGGATCTAAATTTATTTTGTTCGATTTGCACTGTGTGTTCATTGTTTGATGATTTGAATTGTATATATGAGATCCTGGTGAAATTCTGATCAGTTTGATGTACTCATGAGCCATTTCTGGAAATTTTTGGTTGGGACTCACCGGAGAAGGTGACCGGAGCTAGGGCTCCGACACCTAGTTCATGTTCAGTCCAGTGAGGGTTTGGAGGTAGGAGACGTAATCTTGGCCATTGTTTTGTTTGATCTGAGCCTCCATATTGTGCCACATCATTTAAAAATCTATTTTATTTTATTAATTGCGTATGTGTCATCCCATGTTTGTTATCGTGAACCTCAAATCTGGACCTCTCATCTTGTTTGATATTTGATTTGATGTTTCATTTGTGTGCGTGTGATTAATCTGATGATCATTATTATGACAACGCATTAAATTTATCATGTGCCTCTCACGTGTTTATTTTTAATTTCTGAATGATTAGATGTGTGCGCATGTACATTTATTATGGTGTGCTGTGAATCTTGACCTTCCATCTGGTTTATTTTGATTTTGGCTGACTGATTGTGGTGCGTAGATTTGATCCAATGGCTGACTGTTCTCCTTGGTTTTTGTTTGTTTGCGCTTTGGTTTGGGTTGGGTCTAGGCTTGCTATTCCCACCCCCCTGTTGAGTCCATTTTGGCTGTTGAACGTGTTTGGGTTGCTGATTACACCCCCTGCTTGTTTTTCTTCCATTTTATTTTATTTTATTGCATTGTTTGCATTTTATTTTTTAAAAAATAGATTTATGCATTTGAAAATTACAAAAAAAATCATGAAGCATGTTTAGAATTTTATAAAAATCTTTCAAATTTTATTTTTCATTTTTATTTTATTTGGTGCCTCTGATTTAATTGTTTAATTAATTTCTTCTTGATTTGTTTCATATATGCACACCTTAAATTGCTGATTTTATTTCTCATCATCTACAAAGCATTTTGAGTTCATTCTTTTTGAATTATTTCATCAACACATTGAAGTGCATAAAAACATTTTTCTCATATTTTTAAAATCATTTCATATTGCATTTTGGTCTCTCTCTTTTGCATATTGAATCATGTTTCTTACTTGATCTTTGCTTAATGGTTCGAGTTGCTTAACTTGTGAATTTTTGTGAGATCTTTTAACATGTGATTGGCTTCTGACTTAGGTCATTTGAGTTTTAATTTCCCAATTTTTGAATATCATTTGATATATGTATGCTTACTTGTGCTTAAATGACTTATGCATGACTATATCTTGACACCTCTTTACACAAGTTGATTTGCCATGCCTAATTGATTGAGGTCCTTTGTGATTATTTGCATGAGCTTTTGGTGTGATGTTTACCCCTGGTTGAGGTCCTTTGAGACTTAATTTTGCAATTTGTGGATCATGTTTAGCATGTGCTAAGTGTTTGAACTTTAAGTTTCCATTTGTGGATTACTTTGGTGCATGTCTTGAAGGTATTGCTTGATGTTTGGACTAGTATGACTTGAGTTTGGTTTTGAAATGATAATGATGCATGTGCTACTGCCTCTTGAGTTCCTTACTTGGTTTTCATTTCACTTGAGCATAGTTGAATGCATTTGGTTTGAATTGTATGGTGAATATCATTACCTTTCCTTTTGAGGACTTCTTTGGATCATATTGTTTCATGCTTTGATTTCCTTTTGCACATGAGAATTGTTGATGTTGTTTTGACCTTGGTTCTGACTTGCTTTCATCTTCATCTTATCTTCCTCATTTCATTTTGATATGAAGTCCATGTAGGCTTAATTATGCATTCCATACAAGTATGCTTGCATTCTTTCATGATTACCTTTGCATGCTTACTTGAATTGTTTTGCATTGATCTTTGAAACATTTTTGTTAGTTTGAGTTGGACATTTATGATGTGATGTGCTTGCTGCCACTTATTGTATCTCACCTTCTCTTTCTCTTTCTCATTTCTTCTCTTTCACTCTCTTCCTCCCATGAATCTCAAGACTTGTTTAAGTCTTGGATTCTTTCCCTTTAGAGCTACCTAGTCCAACTTAATTTTTTATTAAGCTTGGAGTAGGATTAGCATTAAGTTTTAGGTAGTCGTCTCTCCTAAGCCTCACTAACCATAGGTCCTCCATGCCTGATAACACTAGGACTCTTAGTTTCCCTTTAGAGTTTCCTTTGAGTCTTCTCTCTTCTCATCTCAAAACTTCTTGAAAACACTTAATAAAGATAAAGTGTATTACGCACGAGCCTTAAGCGTGGGGAATGAGAAATGAGGGGCTTCCTCTCATCTTTCTAGAGTGCTTAGCGAGCGTCCTGTCTTGGGATGATTCGTTAAGTATTCGTCCCTGTGCCCTAGACTTTGGTGCAATGCAAGTTATGAACTAACTTAAAAAACACTTTTGTCTAAAAAACACAAAACAAATTCAAATCTTTTTATCCTTCGGGATTGTTGGGTTTCAAATTTCATTTTCAGAAAAGAGCTCGTCGCTCACGTAAAAAAACACCCACCCATCCGTGGTCGTACCCACGAACTACATTAGCTCTAATTCCTCTCTCTCGTCCGATTGAGGATATGTAGGCACAAGACATCGATTGTCTTGGCGAGCAACCTTCCCCCACAGTTCCCGTCCGAACTACGTTGACTCTGACTTTCCCATTGCACTGAGGGAGTACGTAGGCCTAGGGCATCGAATATGTCCTACCGACTCCGTCTTAGTCACCCTCATCCCTGTTTTCTTTTGTTCAGCCATAGATAGTAGGACAGCTCACCCTCCGTTTAGACAACAAGCGTGGATCCCATCGAGTACGATGGACGTGTTGGGTGCTAACACCTTCCCTCCGCGTAACCGACTCTCGTACCCGTTTCTCTTGGTCGTGAGACCATGTTCTTTCCTTTCTCTTCAGGTTTATGTAGTGTTTCCTTTCCATCTCTTGGGATAAATACACATTGCTGGCGACTCTGTGTTTTTCCGCGCCACTCTCGCGTTTGTACCGTTGGATGCAAATCTTTAGGGAGCGACACCCCCACATTTATCAGACCGAAGGGCATTACGTTGTAGTAATAATTCCCTGAGGAGGTTATGAATGCAGTGTATTTCTTGTCCTTTTCGGCCATAGGGATTTGATTGTATCCCGAATAGGCGTCCATGAAGGACAAGAGTTTGAAACTTACGGAGTTATCAAAGAGTTTATCAATGTTGGGCAGAGGATAAGCATCTTTCGGGCAAGCCCGGTTGAGATCAGTAGTCAATGCACATGCGCCATTTTCCACTATGTTTTTTAACAAGTACAATATTAGACAACCAGGTTGTATACCTGGCCTCCGAGATAAATTTTGCCTCTAAGAGGTCTTGTACAAGTTTTTCGGTAGCCTGTGCCTTCTTGTCATACCCCAAATTTTGACCACTAAGATTTCCCATCATTGTGCAAATCACCATCACAATATGGGGAAGCCATCTTGCCTCATTAGTCTCCCCAAAGATGGGTGAGCATCCACTGCAATCAAATTTAGGGTTTCAAGCCCTCTCAGAGCTTTTGACAAAGGATCAATCAAGGAATGACATGATCTTCAACTTGTATAACCTCTCAAGTAGCTACAAGGGATTAAGAGGACTCCCACTTTAAGGATTAAGCACAAAGCTGCTCCCGTCTAGGTGGATCAAGCCTTAAGATCGCCAGTGTCACCAAATTAGGGTTTTGGTCGACCAGGGCCTCCAGATGGAAATTTTTCATCTGGGAACAAGCCAAGGATCCAAAACACAACCTAATATACTCCAAGGGGCATCATTAAACCCAATCATCAAGTCAATTTTGCCTCAAGGGATGCACTCATCAAAAATCAGGAATTAGGGTTTCTTGATCTGATTCACCCCTAAGTTGACTTTTAGGGAAAATCATGAGCCAAGACCTCAAGAGAGGGTTTGAGGGTCTCTAATGAACTATATTGATCCATTTGGAACAATGGATTAATCCAAGAAGCTTGAGCAACATGTCTCAATTTCATCTGCACCACAATTAGGGTTTCGCGGGGAAAAGTCAACTATAACTTTGACTTTTGACCAGGACATGCTCCCAAGCCCTAAGACATGATTCAATATACCCTATGACACCCATGGAACATGTCCATCAAGTTTGATTTAGGTCAAGGACAGGATTTCCTGAAGAATTGCACAGTTTGGAATTCATCTGATAAAAAGTCAACTGAGCACAAAAGTCAACTTTGACTTTTTGAGATTTTTCACCAAAATGATTTTTTTACCCTAAAATGATGTTAATGTATGATTTGAATCATCATTCATCAAGAAAAATCAAAGAAAGTGGGATAACTTGTAAAAGGGGTAACCATAAAAACTTAGAAAAATTTCTAAGTTATGGAAAAAGTGACACTAATGTGCCAACTTTGGAGGACCATAACTCCTAAACCACAAGGCCATTGTTCCCCATTCAAAGCTTGATTTGTAGATCTCATTGCCCTCTACAAAAGCTTCATACTGACCTATGTCCAAATTCCTCATGGATTTTGAGTTATGGAGTGATCAAAATCAAGAAAAGTCACTTTGTTCCAACACTTGGTGAAAATTTCACTAAGTCAGATTTTGCCTTACTTTTTTCCAAATGTAGGGGGATTTTTCACTTGGGTTCAAAAGAGATCAAAACCAAACATGTTCAAACAGTTGTTGTATCATGTAAGGGCTTTCCAAAATGGCCAAGAACATTACCAAATTCAATTTGAGTAATGAGATATGACATTGGCAAGTTGCCTTGTTGAAATCTGTCAAGGCAAGGCAGAATTTACATTTTTTGCTCGGTTTGTCAAAATCAGCCAAATCCAAATGCTCCTATCCACTTGGACACCTCAGAGGATTGAATCTAAAGGGGACAATCACTGAGCCAAGCCTCCAAAGTCTTTGAAACAAGAAATAGCATGTTGAACCTAGAATGGCCAAAATAGGGACAAGACTTCAATTTGGATTGGAGCATTCAATGGAAGCATCAAGGTGGCATGGACTGAGCCATTCTCAACTGAATTCAGTCAAGACTTATCAAAGACCAAGGGAACCAGCAGCCTGTGCCCTAACCTCTAGTCAATGGCTAGAGGAGACTTGGATTTTCATTTGCCAACATTGGCCAAACCTACTCAGCAGTTGCCATTCACTATTCCTTGCAAAACAAACTTGCTCTACTATAAATAGAGCTTAATTGTGATCAGTTTGAGTACAACAAAGCCATCAAACAGATGCTTTCCTCAAAATCTCTTCTTTCACTCCAATTTTTCCTTCTAAGGCAAGTCACTATCGGGTTTTGAGTTTGAGAGCTTTTCCAATCAAACCAATCACACACACACCTCACATACATCATATAGAAGTGATCCAAACACTCACATAACATATGGAACACAGATTTCACAAAATCACCAGCCAATTGCTCAAGTTCTTGACAGTTTTGCAGTTGAGGTACCATCTTCAACTCCAAACCATTTCAATCCATTCCAAGCATTCATACACAGTCCATGGCACCTAGGAAAGCTATCCAAATCATTGGAACCTAGTTGTAACACCTCCAACACAAATCACGATCACCAGCTGCAAGTGGTAAGCATGAGCTCTTCTAACTCTATGATCCATGCAATTTTTGCTACACAATAATTTGGCCATATGTTCATAATCACGCATGGAATGTTTCCCCTCAATTAATTGCATTGTTTGAATCGTGTATCAAAAATCCTAGCCTTCATGCAGAATTTAGGGTTCTTGAGGATTTTTCATGATTTCTTGTTATATGTTTAATTTAAATGAAATTAAATACCATAGACATGATCGCGAGGTTGAAACGAGTAGATTGGTATGTGGATTACCTGATATGATTAAGTATTCAGTGAGATTGGAGAGAAAATGCAAATCTGGGCAAAACTGAAAAAGGCGCGTGTTCTTGCCTTTGTTCTTGGCGCCATTTTCCAATATTTGAATATTTGAATTTGGTGATTTTATTTAATTGATTCAAAAATTAATTTCTCTCTGAGTTTTAATGATTTTGAGTTGATTCTTTTTTTAATAATTCACAAAAATGTTAAAATATTTGATTTTTCCAAAAAATCCCAAAAATATTATTTATTTTATATAATTGATATTTTTGCAAAGAATTAATGTTTTAATTGTTTTTGACATTTTGAATATTTTTTCCACCTTGATTTTGCAACTTTTAATGCTTTCTAATTATTTTGTAGGTCAATACTTAATTTTTGAAGCATTAATCCAAGATCACAATTTGTTTTCCATATGTTAAACAATTTTGATCATTTTAATTGAATTTTTATTCAATTAAATACATTTTTGAAAAACAAATTAGGGTTTTGGATTAATTCAACCCTCATAAATAATTTTCAAAACATTTTGGGCCTCTAATAGAGTGTAAGACCCAATCCTCTTTTTTTGACCAATCATTTTTGGGCCTCAGCATATTGTATAAGTCCCGATACCGTCAAAAAACAAACGGCGCGATCGTCGCCTTTTCAAAACAGAAAACTCTGGGCCTACCCTCGTGTTATAAGCCCCACTCTTTTTCTTTAAAACCTTTGGGCCTCTAATAGAGTGTAAGACCCAATCCTCTTTTTTTGACCAATCATTTTTGGGTCTCAGCATATTGTATAAGTCCTGATACCGTCAAAAAACAAACGGCGCGATCGTCGCCTTTTCAAAACAGAAAACCTTGGGCCTACCCTCGAGTAGTAAGACCCATTTCTTTTCTTAAAACTTTTTGGGCCTCTAATAGAGTGTAAGACCCAACCCCCTTTTAACCAAACAATTTTGGGCCTCACTTATTGTATAAGTCCCTCTGCGTTAAAAGAAAACCTCGGCGCGATCTCCATTTTTTAACGAAAAGTCATCTGGGCCTACCCTCGTGTTATAAGCCCCACTCTTTTTCTTTAAAACCTTTGGGCCTCTTGAGAGAGTGTAAGACCTATCCCTTTGTACAGAAAACCTTTTTCGGGCCTCAGTCACTTGTATAAGTCCCTCTGTACAAATTCAAACAGTGCGCTCACTGATAAAACCCTGGGCCTCTCCTTGAGCTGTAAGCCCCAAATCTTTCTTTTTCAAAGCACTTTCTCCTTTGATTTTGAATATACTGTTGTTTTCAATCTTTCTTTGTTGAACAACTAACCAAACAGCATGGAAGCTCTACAACCGAGTAAATGGTTATTGCTTTCATTTACCTCTTTCATATACATATAACTGTATTGTGGGGCTGTTTCGCTGTAAGTCTTCTTTCATAAACTCATATCAACTGTGTAATAATAGTATAGATATTTTGAGTTTCCCCGGCAACTACGTCTAGAACTAGGTGACGTCGCTGATCATTCGTAGAAATAGACAACTAGATCCCCAATAGGATCACCAGATACAGTCTTCTCTTCGGCAGTCCTCATTAGGAATTGTCAAGAAACTCTATTCCCAGAGATGAATGTATTCTCCGTGAATGGCATCTTTGAGTTTCTTCCAAATTCTCGAACTTTCCTGGCTTGATCTATTCTTTGTGAATAGCCTGTCTTGAACTTCTCGGGGTTTGGGGACCCACGGGCTTCTTAAAAGCATCGGCCTCCTCTTGGCCATCGTACAAGGACCCACAGGCTTCCTAAAAGCAACCCCGCCTCCTTTTGGGCTTAGTACAAGGACCCGCCGGCTTCTTAGAAGTATTCACAGCCTCCTCTTAGGCTTCGTATAATGATCTCTTCCTCCGGGAATGATAGCCTTCTCTTGGGCTTCGTACAAGGACCGATCGGCTTCTTAAAAGTTTCCAACCTCCTATTGGGCTTCATACAAATTGTCCCGACGACCTCCTAGAGGTATAGGAACAGAACTTAATCATCTGCATAGAACAGTCCTTTCAAAGAGTCTACTACTGTTTCTCAAAGCATAGTACAAAAGATGAAACTCTAGACTTGGACAGTCTAATATCCTTGAGTCTCAAAGACATTCTCAAAGTGACCCCTTCGTTAAACAGGAAGGAAACCCGTAGACTCGGACAATCTCAATACCCTTTGGATTTCCCATTTCCTTAAAGAACAGGAATAACCCAGATCATCGAATCAAATCCTTGAGTACAGCATTGCTCATATAAGAACTGATTTTCTCTTTAAATCAGTATACTGGACCAGTCACTCAACTGAAACAGTCACCATAGACTCCTCTTGGGCTTTGTACAATGATTCTCCCCAGCGGAGTCAAACAACGTTTAGCCTCTCTCTCGGGCTTTGTACGAGACACATAAGAGACTCCCTCGTTGAGTCAATCACCCCTTTCACCTCCATCTCGGTCTTTATACGAGATACAAAAGACTCCCTCGTTGAGTCAAAACCTTTTAGCCTCTCTCTCGGGCTTTGTACGAGACACATATTAGCCTCCTCTTAGGCTTTGTATAAGAAAACCACTGGTTGATCCAATCAACCTTTTAGCATCAAAGTTGTGCTTCGTTCACAGTACACAAACATCAACAACTCCTTCCCCTTCATCTAATCGCTGTAAGCGGCAAGCCTCTGGATCATCTACATCCATGCCACTGTCCTTCTTTTAGCATGAGAAATTCCTAAGGAAAGATAACATTGCTCTATACTGAGTTAAAGTCTTCCCCTTCAGGTTGGAAATCCCCTGTAAAGGAAATTATGGCATTGCCGGATTCACACATCCCGGTTAAAGTAATTCTCCTTTATAAACAGTTGTGACAGACAAACCCCTCTTTAGAGATGACAAATTCTCTCTAAAGACAACACCTTTTAGCTTCACATCTTGGGCTTTGAACAAGATACAAATAGACACTTCAGCTTCACATCTTGGGCTTTGAACAAGATACAAACCACTTTTAGCTTCATATCTTGGGCTTTGAACGAGATACAAACTACCTTTCGCTTCACGTCTTGGGCTTTGAACAAGACACCAAAACACCATTTCCTCCCATAGCATAGGAGGAACTACGAACGCTCTGATTTCCCTACTTCGGTAAACGGGAATACGTAGGTATAAGATTGAAAGAAAAATCTTAGCGAGCACACTAAACAAAAACCCAAAATCCCATACTTTCATACATCTGTCCTAAACCTCCCACCAATCAACCGAACACCACTTTTAAAAAAAAATACACCCAATAGAGACCCCGAATCTTTGTGGCATCTGTAACCTAACAGACCGCTGTTTAACCTCAGTTTGCAAGCAGGGTTAATTTGAGACATCTATTTCCCTTCCTTCATCAGCTTTAATAGGATAAAAAATGAATCGAGCTGTAGATACCAAAGAGCGATAGCGCTTCACAACTGCGTCCAAAATTGCTCGCTACAGAAAAATGGCGACTCTGCTGGGGAATGTCATTAGGATCTATCTCACCTTTGTAGCGAGATCTTGTTCTCTTCCCGTCTATTAGGTGGAAAACTTTAAGAGTGGCGCCCACCGTGGGGCCCTTAACCTTTTTTTTCTCTTCACTTATGTGAATACCACAGATTGGGGCTTCCGCCGGGGAACCCATTTTCTGTCAGGAACTTAGGATTCATAGCTTTAAAGGTCTAGGATGATTAGGACAAATATATATACTGCTTTTCCTAATTGCTATACGTGTTTATTTTTTTGCTAATGGGAATGCGTGTGATGCCGCATGTGGAAAAATTGAGTATACACTTAAGATAAGTGATGGCGACGAGGTCGACCATCAACCTCAGTGGAGGCTGACCAATGCAACCCATTCTCTCACCTAGACAATGGGCCGATTGTGATGTCTGAGAAGCTGAGGAGCCAAACCCTTTTGTAGTGCGGAAACTATCGGGAATAGTTGTTACGCGATACTACCCTCATTTGAGGCTGGTGATCTATTCTCGGTGAATGGCACTTACTCTAAGATTGCTCTATAACTCGCTGGTGATCCGCTTGTTGTTTTGCTTTCCTGGGAGGAGCTGATGATAATGAGTATAGGTACAAAAATCACCCTAGTATAAACCTTTGGGGATGGGTAGAGCCTGGACTTCATGACAACGACCCTTTGACCCCATGTTTTTCCTATGTTTTTGTGTGCTGCATTCATGTATTCATTTAAAAAGAAACATTAAAAGAAAAAAATTTCTCTTCTAGTCTCTCTGTTTTTCAAATTAAACTAAGATTGTGATTGCAAATATCAGAGAAAAGGATTGCGCTAATGGATTTCGGTAGAAGGAGAACCCATATGTATACCTTCGAGGTTCCAAAGCTAGAGGATTTGAGAAGGTTAGCAGGGATGATCACAAACCAAGAGGCTTTCAGAGCCAAGCACGGAGGTCTGCTACCACTGTTAAGAGTCCATGTGATTGAGGGAATCATGGACGTATTCGTTCAATTCTACGATCCGGTTTATCACTGTTTCACATTCCCAGATTACCAGCTCGCACCAACGCTGGAGGAGTATTCTCATCTGATTGATCTACACATTACAGATCGAGTTCCATTTTCTGGACTGGAAGAAATTCCAAAGAATCAGACCATTGCAAGAGCAATTCATTTGGACGAGTCTGAGGTCAGGACTCACCTAACCACTAAGGGTGGCATCCAAGGTTTGCCAGCCCAGTTCTTGACAAAGAAAGCCCTATATTTTGCCAGTATAGGAAACGTGGCTTCTTTTGAAAGCGTCTTTGTCTTGCTCACCTACGGGTTATTTTTGTTTCCCAACATCAATAACTTCGTCGATATCAACTCCATTAAGGTTTTTCTCATTGGAAACCCTGTGCCGACTTTGCTCGCAGATGCGTATCATTCTGTACACTTAGGGAATTTGTACAGCGGAGGGGAAATCACATGTTGTGTACCTCTGCTTTATAAATGGTTCATCTCTCATTTGCCCAAGTCTGCTGCTTTTTGGGATTGTAAGAGTGCCTTACGTTGGTCGCAGAAAATCATGTCTCTTACTAACTCTGATGTAGATTGGTGTAATAGGATCTATGATGGAATCAGGATCATTGACCATTGTGGAAATTTCCCCAACGTACCCCTTATAGGAACTAAGGGAGGAATCAACTATCATCCGATATTGGTTCACCGTCAGTTTGGATACCCGAGGAGACACGTCCCACGGGGTGTTCATCTGGAAGGTCTTTTCTTCAAGGAAGGAGAAAATGACAGAGCACTAAAGATGGAAATAGTGCACGCTTGGAAACACGTTCATAAGAAAGGACGAGAGTCTCTAGGAAAACTGGACAGTGTCTCGGTGGAGCCTTATCTCCATTGGGTACAAACTAGAGCTCTCAAGCTAAAAATGCCTTATCCTCATTACGAAATTCTTCCGCCGAGGGAATCTGTCATGTACTTCATGACGGAAACTGAAAAGCTTCAGGTTACTCTCAACAAAGTTCAAAATGAGAGAAGGTCTTGGAAGAACAAGTACCGCACCCTCGACGTAGAGTGCATCAAAATATAGCAATTACTAAAAGAAAAAGATGCTCTGATTGAAATTTTGGAGC
The DNA here is from genome assembly GCA_022829125.1 of Lathyrus tuberosus. Taxonomy (NCBI): domain Eukaryota; kingdom Viridiplantae; phylum Streptophyta; class Magnoliopsida; order Fabales; family Fabaceae; genus Lathyrus; species Lathyrus tuberosus. Next base: position 11,784,511 of record JALAZF010000024.1, on the reverse strand, counting down.
AACATGCTGTAGAGAATCAAGATGACCAAAGGAATTTGCTCGCTCCTTTCACTTAGCAAAGGAATGACAACCCGACAACGGCCCAAGAGCCCCTGTCAAAGAAAAGGAAAATACCAGAGTCAGCACCCGATTTCTCTTTAGAGAGTACTCAGGACCCATTAGCTTAGGTTTCTGTTTCTGCACCTTGTAATCTACTGTATTTCCATTTCTGTAATCCTTTGAATTTCAATAAAAAGGGGTTTCCCCATTGTTTGATATCTGCAATCTAATTGTCGAAGTTTATTTTGATTAAACAAAAAAAAATAATTAATATAATCATTGCATTCATCATTCTCACATCGCGTATTCTTCTTCCCTATGAATCTCACATTTGATCTCGGTTCTAGAGTCAAACTGTCTCATTCGTACAATACTCGGGCCAATCGTCAGAAAAAGAAGGATGATCTTGAGGAAGAAAATAGAGAGTTGAAGGAAGAGATCGACGCTCTGAGAGAGGATATGAGAAAGCTTCGTAACGACATGCAAGCCATGGCAGAAGCTCAGCTACAAAGAACTGTGATCTCAGAGATCACCTCAACGCCCATCGTGGAGAAGTATGATCCTAGGTATCAAATGCCGAAAGATCGTCCCTGGGGCATGCCTATTAACTATATCCCGGAAGGATATGTTCCGCCTGAAATTCTGGCCTATATATATCAGATGTCCTATCGAGATGTCGTGACACTGATATACAAAAACAATGAACAAGTTCAAAATAAAAGTGTGCATAAAATGTAAAGAACACCAGAAATTGTTAACCCAGTTCGGATCTAACTATCCTACATCTGGGGGCTACCAAGCCAGGGATGAAATCAATATTCGATAGTATCAATTCACTGATAACCACACCCGATTCAATCAGCTCACTTAATCACTACCCTTCCTATGACTTCTACCTAAGACTCCCCTAGGTATGAGGCCCTCCTCAAATCCCTCTTCAATCACAACCTGTGACTGGTTCCTTACAAGACAAGTAACAATGGTCAAAACACAACTTCTCAATACTTCACAGCTTATGAGAATTAACACTCAGCTACTCAATGCTTAAAAGCTTATGAGCAACCTTACATAACTTACACTACAGTCCTTATACTGTTATCATAAGATACCAGTTAGGCTCACAAAACACAAGCACACAACCCTAAAAATACATGTAAGTTCGACACCTAAAACTAGGTTTACATCAGTCTATTTATAGCTTGAAATCTGGACTGAATTTGGGCTTCAAAGACGCAGCAATTAGGCTGCTCACAAATCTGCAAAATTAACTCCAATAAAATAGGTCTTCAATCCAAAGTTTCCTATTATGTCTCCATAATTAGAAACAACAGCAAATCCGAAAACCAACAAGTAACCCTAATCTAAAAATGCTTTGGATGACACATAGGATAACCAAATATTCACAGAATATTCAGTTACAAATCTTTGTAACTGAATCTGCAATAAAACCTAACTTCACAGCGCGATGTCCTATGAGCAGTCATGGAACATCTTCATTCGACATGTTGAACAAAGAGTAGTGAAACATATTTTTAGACATCTTCATTCAACATCTGCTGCTACATGAGTTTTAGCAAAATAATGCCAACCATAAAACCAAGGAAATAACAATCTCCCCCTTTGGCTTATTTTTGGCTAAAACTCCACACACAATTAAACACCATCAGTATCAGCAGCGGAAAAAAAACACTCAAACACCATCAGTATAAAAAAAAACACAAACCAAACCAGCATAGCAGCACTCCCCTTCAGCTGCAAAAAAAACACACACAGTACCACAAGAACACTCATCATAGTAAACTGGCAAAACTCCCCCTCAACAGTAGCAACATACCATCCATCTGCAGCACACACACTCTACCTGTAACAACACAAGCACACATAATCTACCTGCAACACTCCCCCTCAACAGCACAAGCACTTACTAATGCTGCTCCCCCTCACACTTACTACTCCCCCTTTTTAGCCACAAATATGACAAAGAGAGGTCATAAACAAATGTAACCAAATCACATAGCATTATATTGTTCAAAACCAAAACAGAATTAAGTTGTCCAAAAAAGAAGGAAAAAGCCAGAAAGTAAACTTGCAGATAGCCTCTAGCTATTCAGCAATGTCCTCTTCAGACACCTCATCACTTTCACCTTCAGATTCACCTTGTCCATCATCTTCAGTCAGCTCTTCCTCTTTAGCAGCATTTCTCTTTTCGTTCACACACTGCACTACCAGAACCTCCTTTAGTCTTTTCAGTCTGGCAGCCAGAAAGCACATTGATTGCTATAAATCTTCATGAATGCACACCCCAAGTCTGCTCCTCAGGTTTTTGAACTTAACTGCATCCAGAGCCTTGGTAAATATGTCAGCAAGCTGATTTTCTGTGCTCACATGCTCAAGTGTTATGACTTTGTCCTCCACAAGTTCTCTGATGAAGTGATGTCTGATGTCAATGTGCTTTGTCCTGCTATGTTGGATGGGATTTTTGGAAATATTAATAGCACTCAGGTTGTCACAAAATAGTGTCATGACATCTTGTGTGACATTATACTCTGACAACATGTGCTTCATCCATACCAGTTGAGCACAACTACTACCAGCTGCGATGTACTCAGCTTCAGCAGTAGAGAGGGATACTGAATTCTGCTTCTTGCTAAACCATGAAATAAGATTATTTCCTAGAAAGAAGCATCCACCTGAAGTGCTTTTCATATCATCTGCACTTCCAGCCCAATCAGCATCACAATATCCTCTTAAATCAGTCCCAGAATCATGGCTATATAGCATCCCATGGTCACTTGTGCCATTCACATATTTCAGAATCCTCTTCACTTGATTCAAGTGACTCACTTTAGGATCGGATTGATATCTGGCACACACTCCAACAGCAAAGGAAATGTCAGGTCTGCTTGCTGTGAGATACAGTAGACTTCCAATCATACTTCTGTACAAGTTGTGGTCCACACTTACTCCATTCTCATCCTTGGATAACTTCAAATGGGTGGGAGCAGGTGTCCTTTTGTGATTGGCATTATCCAGGCCAAATTTCTTTACTATGCTCTTAGCATATTTGCTTTGAGAAATAAAGATAGAATCCTCCATTTGTCTGACTTGTAATCCAAGAAAGTAGCTAAGTTCTCCAACCAAACTCATTTCAAATTCTGATTGCATTTGTTGAACAAACTATTTCACCATAGCTTCTGTCATTCCCCCAAATACAATGTCATCCACATAAATTTGGGCTATCATTAATTTTCCTCCTTCTTCCTTGACAAACAAAGTTTTGTCAATGCCTCCTTTTCTATAACCATTTACTACTAAGAATTCTGTCAGCCTCTCATACCAGGCCCTTGGAGCTTGTTTCAAGCCATACAGCGCTTTCCTCAGTTTGTACACATGATTGGGGAAGTTTGGATCAGTGAATCCTTTAGGTTGATCTACATAGACTTCTTCATTCAGATAGCCATTCAGAAAAGCACTCTTCACATCCATTTGGAACAGCTTGAATTTTAGATTACAAGCCATCCCTAAGAGTAGTCTGATGGATTCTAATCTAGCCACTGGAGCAAAAGTCTCATCAAAGTCAACTCCCTCAACTTGAGTATAACCTTGTGCAACAAGTCTCGCTTTGTTTCTTGTACCCACTCCAAGCTCGTCAGACTTGTTTTTGTAGATCCAGTTTGTTCCAATAACATTCACCCCTTCTGGTCTTGGTACAAGATCCCAGACATCATTTCTTCTAAACTGCTCTAGTTCTTCTTGCATAGCATTTATCCAAAACTCATCTGTCAGAGCTTCCTTCACATTCTTTGGCTCGATCTTTGACACAAAGCAAGCATTTGACACAGTCTCCCTTCTTCTGGTTCTCACACCTTCATTCAGATCTCCAATAATTAATTCCCTTGATTAGAGTCTTCTTCAGTTCTGGATCTTCTTCCTCCTTCCTGGTCTTTGTTGATGTCGAGAGACTTGTTCCGAACATTTTCTCTTGACTTCCAGTCCATCCTTTTCAACACTTTATTAAACTGTTTTCCAAGCAACACTAGCTCTTTGGACACATCTTCATCTTTGACCAGTTTTCCTTCATCATCTGAGTCATCAGCACTTGACACAAGTGTTATACTCTTTTTCTTTTCAGCTTTTTCACTGAATCCTAACTCAAAAGTTTGGAGTGATCCCATAAGCTCATCCACCTTCATCTTGTCAATGTCCTGAGCTTTCTCTATAGCAGTAACCTTCATATCAAATCTTCTAGGAAGAGACCTGAGAATCTTCCTGACCAGCTTGCTGTCAGACATCTTTTCTCCTAAGGCACTAGAGGCATTAGCTATCTCAATAATGTTCATATGAAATCATGAATGCTCTCATCCTCTTTCATCTTCAAACTATCAAACTTGCTAGTGAGAAGCTGAAGCTTTGACATTTTCACCTTTGAGGTCCCTTCATGAGCAACTTTCAAGACCTGTCAAGCCTCTTTGGCAATAGTACAATACTCAATCAGTCTGAAGATATTTTTGTTGACACCATTGAACAATGCATTCATGGCTTTAGAATTTCCAACAGATCCTTTGTAGTCAGCATCATCCCAGTCATCTTCTTCCTTCAGAACATCAGTAAGATTTCCTTCTCCATCTCTTACCTTTGGAGGCTCCCAACCTTTGAGAACAGCTTTCCATGCTTGATCATCCATGGACTTGATGAAAGCTATCATCCTAGGTTTCCAATACTCATAGTTAGAACCATCCAACAGAGGTGGTTTGTTCAGAGCTCCTCCATCCTTGTCCATTGTACCAGAAAGTACCTTCCCTGAATCTCACCCAGAAACAACAAAGGGTGCCTGCTCTGATACCAATTGAAATTCTGGCCTATATATATCAGATGTCCTATCGAGATGTCGTGACACTGATATACAACAACAATGAACAAGTTCAAAATAAAAGTGTGCATAAAATGTAAAGAACACCAGAAATTGTTAACCCAGCTCGGATCTAACTATCCTACATCTGGGGGCTACCAAGCCAGGGATGAAATCAATATTCGATAGTATCAATTCACTGATAACCACACCCGGTTCAATCAGCTCACTTAATCACTACACTTCCTATGACTTCTACCTAAGACTCCCCTAGGTATGAGGCCCTCCTCAAATCCCTCTTCAATCACAACCCGTGACTGGTTCCTTACAAGACAAGTAACAATGGTCGAAACACAAATTCTCAATACTTCACAGCTTATGAGAATTAACACTCAGCTACTCAATGCTTAAAAGCTTAAGAGCAACCTTACACAACTTACACTACAGCCCTAATACTGTTATCATAAGATACCAGTTAGGCTCACAAAACACAAGCACACAACCCTAAAAATACATGTAAGTTCGACACCTAAAACTAGGTTTACATCAGTCTATTTATAGCTTGAAATCTGGACTGGATTTGGGCTTCAAAGACACAGCAATTAGGCTGCTCACAAATCTGCAAAATTAACTCCCATAAAATAGGTCTTCAATCCAAAGTTTCCTATTATGTCTCCATAATTAGAAACAGCAGCAAATCCGAAAACCAACAAGTAACCCTAATCCAAAAATGCTTTGGATGCCACATAGGATAACCAAATATTCACAGAATATTCAGTTACAAATCTTTGTAACAGAATCTGCAATAAAACCTGACTTCACAGCGCGATGTCCTATGAGCAGTCATGGAACATCTTCATTCGACATGTTGAACAAAGAGTAGTGAAACATATTTTTAGACATCTTCATTCAACATCTGTGTAATACCCCAAATTTTGACCACTTAGATTTCCCATCATTGTGAAAATCATCATCACAATATGGATGAACCATCATGCTTCATCAGTCTCCCCAAAGATGGGTGAGCATCCAATACAATCAAAATTAGGGTTTCAAGCCCTCTCATAGTTCTCAGACAAAGGATCAATCAAGAAATGACATGATCTTCAACTTGTCTAACCTCCCAAGTAACTACAAAGGATCAAAAGGACTCCCACTTCAAGGATTAAGCACAAGGATGCTCCCTTCTAGGTGGATCAAGCCTCAAGATCGCCAGTGTCACCAAATTAGGGTTTTGGTCGACCAGGGCCTCCAGATGGAAAATTTTCATCTGGGCACAAGGCAATGATCCAAAACATGACCTAATATACTTCATGGAACCTCATGAACCCATGCATCAAGTCAATTTTGCCTCAGGGGATGCATTCATAAAAAATCAGGAATTAGGGTTTCTTGACCTAATTCACCCCTAAGTTGACTTTTGGGACAAACCATGAGCCAAGACCTCAAGACATGATTTGAGGGTCTCTAATATACCATATTGATCCATTTGGAACAATGGATTGATCCAAGAAGTTTGAGCAACAAGTCTCAATTTCATCTGCACCACAATTAGGGTTTTAAGAGAAAAGTCAACTGTAACTTTGACTTTTGACCAGGACATGCTCCCAAACCCTAATACATGATTGAATATACCCTATGACACCCATGGAACATGTCCATCAAGTTTGATTTAGGTCAAGGACATGATTTCCTGAAGAATTGCATAGTTTGGAATTCATCTGATAAAAAGTCAACTGTGCACAAAAGTCAACTTTGACTTTTTGAGATTTTTCACCAAAATGGATTTTTAACCCTAAAATGATGTTAATGTATGATTTGAATCATCATTCATCAAGAAAAATCAAGAAAAGTGAGATAACTTGTAAAAGGGGTAACCATAAAACTTAGAAATTTTTCTAAGTTAAAAATAAAGTGGCAAAGGTACCAACTTTGGAGGACCATAACTCCTAAACCACAAGGCCAATTTTTTCCATCCAAAGCTTGATTTGTAGACCTCATTATCATCTACAAAAGCTTCAACTACAAGTCATTCCAATTCATTAAGGATTTTGAGTTATGGAGTGATCAAAGTGGCTGAAAGGTGAAAATGTCACTTTTTCCAACACTTAGTGAAATTTTCACTAAGTCAGAATTTGCCTTCACTTTTTGCCAAAAGTAAGGGGATTTTTCACTTGGAATCAAAAGAGATCAAAACCAAACTTGTTCAAACAGTTGTTGTATCATGTAAGAGCTTTCCAAAATGGCCAAGAACATTGCCAAATTCAACCTACATCATGAGATACAACATTGGCAAGTTACCTTGCTGAAATCTGTCAAAGCAAGGCAGAATTTGCATTTTGGCTCGATTTGCCAAAATCAGCCAATTTCAATTGCTCCAATCCACTTGGACACCTCTGAGGATTGAATCCAAAGGGGACAATCACTGAGCCAAGCCTCCAAGGTCCAAGGAACAAGGAATAGCATGTTGAACCTAGAGTTGCCAAAATAGGGACAAGACTCCAAAATTGGAATGAGGCATTTAATGGAACCATCAAGGTGGCATGGACTGAGCCATTCTCATTTGAAATCAGTCAAGACTTATCCAAAACCAAGGGAACCAAAGCTCTGTGCCCTAACCTCTAGTCAATGGCTAGAGGAGACTTGGATTTTCATTTGCCAACATTGGCCAAACCTACTTACCAGCTGCCATGCACTATTCCTTGCAAAACAAACTTGATCTACTATAAATAGAGCTCAATTGTGGTCAGTTTGAGTACACCAAAGCCATCAAACAGATGCTTTCCTCAAAATCTCTTCTTTCACTCCAATTTTGCCTTCAAAGGCAAGTCACTATCGGGTTTTGAGTTTGAGAGCAATTCCAATCAAACCAATCACTCACACACCTCACATACATCACATATGAGCTGATCAAACACTTAGATTACTTCTGAAACATCAATTTCACAAAATCACCAGCTGGTTGCTCAAGGTTTTAACCAAAGTGCAGCTGAGGTACCACAAAATGATCCAGCCAATTTCAATCAAGTCCAACCATCCAAACACAATCCATAGGGTGTAGGGAAGCTGTTCAGATCATCACCACTCATCTGTAATACCTCCAAATCAAAAATCACTTTGAACTTGCTGTCACGACTTGGAGGTAAGCACATACTTGGTCATCTCTCAATCTATGCATATTTCCTCGCACAATAATTTGGCCATATGTTCATAATCATGCATGGAATGTTTTCCCTCAATTAATTGCATTGTTTGAATCGTGTATAAAAAATCCTAGCCTTCATGCAGAAATTAGGGTTCTTGAGGTCTCTTCGTGATTTCTTGTTGTATGTTTAATTTAAATGAAATTAAAGTACATAGACATGATCGTGAGGTTGAGGCGAGCATAATGATATGTGGATTGCATGATATGATTACGTATTCATGGAGATTGGATAGAAAATGCAAATCTGAGAAACCAAGAACACGCGCGTGTTCTTCAGCTTGTTCTTGGCGCCATTTTTAGAAATTCAAATATTTGAATTTTGTGATTTTGTTTAATTGATTCAAAAATTAATTTCTCTCTGAGTTTTAATGATTTTGAGTTGATTCTTTTTTTAATAATTCACAAAAATGTTAAAATATTTTATTTTCACAAAAAATCCCAAAAATATTATTTATTTCATATAATTGATATTTTTGCAAAGAATTAATATTTTAATTGTTTTTGACATTTTAAATATTTTTTCTACATTGATTTTGCAACTTTTAATGCTTTCTAATTATTTTGTAGGTCAATACTTAATTTTTGAAGCATTAATCCAAGATCACAATCTGTTTTCCATGTGTTAAACAATTTTTGATCATTTTAATTGAATTTTTATTCAATTAAATACATTTTGAAAACAAATTAGGGTTTTGGATTAATTCAACCCTCATAAATCATTTTCAAAACTTTTTGGGCCTCTTGAGAGAGTGTAAGACCCATCCCCCCTTGTACAAAAACTTTTTAGGCCTCACTCATTGTATAAGTCCCTCTGTACAAGTAAACGGCGCGATCGTCGCCCGTTTAAAAATAAAAAAATCATCTGGGCCTCTCCTCGAGCTATAAGACCCATTCAAAACTTTTGGGCCTCTATTAGAGTGTAAGACCCAATCCCCCTTTTAACCAAAACATTTTGGGCCTCACTTATTGTATAAGTCCCTCTGCGTTAAAAGAAAACCTCGGCGCGATCGCCATTTTTAAACGAAAAATCATTTGGGCCTACCCTCGCGTTATAAGCCCCTCTCTTTTCTTTAAACATTTTGGGCCTCACTTATTTTATAAGTCCCTCTGCATTAAAAGAAAACCTCGGCGCGATCGCCATTTTTAAACGAAAAATCATTTGGGCCTACCCTTGTGTTATAAGCCCCTCTCTTTTCTTTAAACCTTTTTTGGGCCTCTTGAGAGAGTGTAAGACCCATCCCTTTGTACAGAAAACCTTTTTGGGCCCCAGTCACTTGTATAAGTCCCACTGTACAAAGTCAAACAGTGCGCTCACTGATAAAATCCTGGGCCTCTCCTTGAGCTGTAAGCCCCAAATCTTTCTTTTTCAAAGCACTTTCTCCTTTGATTTTGAATATACTGTTGTTTTCAATCTTTCTTTGTTGAACAACTAACCAAACAACATGGAAGCACTACAATCGAGTAAGTGGTTATCGCTTTCATTTACTGCTTTCATATTATAAACTGTATTGTGGGGCTGCTCATTGTAAGTCTCCTTTCATAAACTCAAATCTACTGTGTAATAATAGTATAGATATTTCGAGTTTCCCCGGCAACTACGTCTATAACTAGGTGACGCCGTTTCATTTAATCGTAGAAATAGACGCCTAGATCCCCAATAGGAGCACCAGATACAGTCTTCTCTTCGGCTGTCCTCCTTAGGAATCGTCAAGAAGCTCTACTCCCCAAGATGAATGTATTCTCCGTGAATGGCATCTTTGAGTTTCTTCCAAATTCTCGAACTTTCCTGACTTGATCTATTCCTTGTGGATAGCTTGCCTTGAATGTCTCGGGGTTTGGGTACCCACTACGGTCATAATCTTGGACATTAACTAAGGAACCCTCTTTAAAAGCTAAAAATCGCTGGATAGTAAACCTCGCACGTTTACCAGTGGTTTTTATCTTTAAAAGAGTTATCTCTCCTAATGGAAAGGAGATGATAGACCCACGGGCTTCTTAAAAGCATCGGCCTCCTCTTGGGCATTATTCAAGGACACTACGGCTTCTTAGAAGTATTCACAGCCTCCTCTTAGGCTTCGTATAATGATCTCTTCCTTCGGGAATGATAGCCTCCTCTTGGGCTTCGTACAAGGACCCGTAGGCTTCTTAAAAGTTTCCAGCCTCCTCTTGGGCTTCGTACAAATTGTCCCGACGACCTCCTAGAGGTATAGGAACAGAACCTAGTCATCCTCATAGAACAATCCTTTCATAGAGTCTACTACTGTTTCTCAAAGCATAGTACAAAAGAAAAAAAACTCTAGACTTGGACAGTCTAACTTCCTTGAGTCTCAAAGACATTCTCAAGTGACCCCTTCGTTAAATAGGAAGGAAACCCGCAGACTCGGACAGTCTCAATACCCTTTGGATTTCCCGTTCCCTCAAAGAGAAGGAAATATCCCTGATCCTCAGATCAAATCCCTGAGTACAGTGTTGCTCATATAAGAACTGATTTTCTCTTTTAAAATCAGTATATTGGATCTGTCACTCAACTGAAACAAACCTTTAGCCTCCATCTCGGGCTTCGTACGAGATACAAAAACATTCTCTTGTTGAGTATCAAAGACTCCCTCGTAGAGTCAAACAAACAATAGCCTCTATCTCGGGCTTCGTACGAGACACAAAGACGCTATTGTCGGGTCAAAAACTTTTAGCCTCTCTCTCGGGCTTTGTACGAGACACAAAATAGCCTCCTCTCAGGCTTTGTATAATGATTTTCCTATCAAAAATTAGCCTCCTCTTAGGCTTTTGTATAAGAAAACCACTGGTTGATCCAATCAACCTTTTAGCATCAAAGCTGTGCCTCGTTCATAGTACACAAACATCAACAACTCCTTTCCTTTCATCTAATTGCTGTAAGTGGCAAGCCTCTGGATCATCTATATCCATGCCACTGTCCCTCTTTTAGCATGAGAAATTCCTAAGGAAAGATGGCATTGCTCTACACTTAGTTAAAGTCTTCTCCTTCAGGTTAAAACCCTTTCTTCGGAAATTATGGCATTGCTCGGATCCGCGTATCCCAGTTAAAGTAATTCTCCTTCCCCCTCTTTAGAGATGACAAATTCTCTCTAAAGTCGAGGTCTTTCAGCTTCACGTCTTGGGCTTTGAACAAGACACAAATAAAGCTTTACATCTTGGGCTTTGAACAAGATATAAACCACCTTTCGCTTCACGTCTTGGGCTTTGAACAAGACACCAAAACACCAAAAACACCCATTTCCTCCCATAGAATAGGAGGAACTACGAACGCTCTGATTTCCCTGTTTCGGTAAACGGGAATACGTAGGCATAAGATCGAAAGAAAAGATCTTAGCGAGCACAATCAACAAAAAACCTAAATCCCATATCTCCATCAATCAAAAGCAGTAATTCAAAAAGCATCAGTCCTAACATCCTAATCCTTGTTCCCCGCCAGAAACCTTCTGCCCAGGTAAAAGAGAAAGAAAATCGTACTGGAAAAAATACAAATAACCAGTACAAAGCCCCCCCCCCCCCCACATTGATAGCATTCGTAACTTAACAGACCGTTGTTTAAACTCAGTATGCAAGCAGGGTTAATTGGAGACATTTATTTCCCTTCCTTATTCAGCTCACAATAGGATAAAAAATGAATCGACCTGTAGTTTAAGCTCAAACCGCAGAGAGCGACCAGCGCTTAAGAACCGCGTCCAAAATCGCTCGCTACAGAAAAATGGCGCCCACCGTGGGGCCGGTCTTTGTCAAACTCGGTCTTCCTTCTCTTCACTTGTGTGAATACCATAGATTGGGGCTTCCGCCGGGGAACCCATTTTCTGTCAGGAACTTAGGATTCATAGCTTTAAAGGTCTAGGATGGTTAGGACAAATATATATACTGCTTTTCCTAAATGCTATACATGTTTATTTTTCTGCTAATGGGAATGCGGGTGATGCCGTATGTGGAAAGATTGAGTATACACCTAGAAAAGCCAAACCCTTTCGTAGTGCGGAAGCTATCGGAAATAGCTGTTACGCGATACTACCCTCATTTGAGGCTGGTGATCTATTCTCGGTGAATGGCACTTACTCTAAGATTGCACACAACTCGCTGGCGATCCGCTTGTTGTCTGTCTTCCTGGGAGGAGCTGATGATAATGAGTACAGGTACAAAAATCACCCTAGTATAAACCTTTGGGGATGGGTAGAGCCTTGACTTCATGACAACGACCCTCTGACCCCATGTTTTTCTATGTTTTTGTGTGCTGCATTCATGCATCCATTTAATAAAACATTAAAACATTAAAAAAACTTTCTCTTCTAGTCTCTCTGTTTTTCAAATTAAACTAAGATTGTGATTGCAAATATCAGAGAAAAAGATTACGCTAATGGATTTTGGTAGAAGGAGAACTCGCCAGTATACCTTCAAGGTTCCAAAATTAGGGGATTTGAGAAGGTTAGCAAGGATGATCGTTAACCCAGAGGCTTTCAGAGCCAAGCACGGTGGTTTGCTACAACTGTTAAGAGTTCATGTGATTGAGGGGATCATGGACGCGCTCATTCAGTTCTACGATCCGGTTTATCACTGTTTAACATTCCCGGATTACCAGCTATCACCAACGCTGGAGGAGTATTCTCATCTGGCTGATTTACATATCACTGATAGAGCTCCATTGTCTGGACTGGAAGAAATTCCAAAGAATCAGACTATTGCAAGAGCAATTCATTTGGACGAGTCTGAGGTCAAGACTCACATGATTACTAAAGGTGGCATCCAAGGTTTGCCAGCCCAGTTCTTGACAAAAAAGGCTCTATACTTCGCTAGTATAGGGAACGGGACTGCTTTTGAAAGCATCTTTGTCTTGCTCACCTACGGATTATTTTTGTTTCCCAACATCAATAACTTCGTCGATATCAACGCCATTAAGGTTTTTCTCATTGGAAACCTTGTGCCGACTTTGCTTGCAGATGCGTATCATTCTGTACACTTGGGAAATTTGTACAGCGGAGGGGAGATCACATGCTGTGTACCTTTGCTCTACAAATGGTTTATCTCTCACTTGCCCAAGTCTGCTGCTTTTTGGGATTGCAAGAGTGTCTTACGTTGGTCGCAGAAGATCATGTCTCTCACCAATTTCGATATAGATTGGTGTAATAGGATTTATGAGGGAATCAGAATCATTGACCGTTGTGGAAACTTCCCCAGCGTACCCCTCATAGGAACTAAAGGAGGAATCAACTATCATCCGATATTGGTTCTTCGTCAATTTGGATACCCGATGCGACACATCCCACTGGGTGTTCATCTGGAAGGTCTTTTCTTCAAAGAAGGAGAAAATGACAGAGCACTAAAGATGGAAATAGTGCAAGCTTGGAAACGGGTTCATAAGAAAGGACGAGAGTCTCTGGGAAAACCGGACTGTGTCTCGGTGGAGCCTTATCTCCATTGGGTACAAACCAGAGCTCTCAAGCTAAAAATGCCTTATCCTCGTTACGAAATTCTTCCGCCGAGAGAATCTGTCATGTACTTCATGACGGAAACTGAAAAGCTTCAGGTTACTCTCAACAAAGTTCAAAAGGAAAGAAGATCTTGGAAGAACAAGTACCGCACCCTCGACGTAGAGTGTATCCAAATACAGCAACTACTAAAAGAGAAAGATGCTCTGATTGAAATTTTGGAGCAGCATGCTGTAGAGAATCAAGATGACCAAAGGAATTTGCTCACTCCTTTCACTTGGCAAAGGAATAACAACTCGACAACCGCCCAAGCGCCCCGGTCAAAGAAAAGGAAGATACCAGAATCATCACCCGGTTTCTCCTCAGAGAGGACTCGGGACCCATTAGTTTAGGTTTCTGTTTCACACCTTGTAATCTACTGTATTTCCATTTCTGTAATCCTTTGAATTTCAATAAAAAGGGGTTTCCCCACTGTTTGATATTTGCAATCTAATTGTCGAAGTTTATTTTGATTAAACCAAAAAAACAACAATTAATATAATCAATGCATTCATCATTCTCACATCGCGTATTCTTCTTCCCTACGAATCTCACATTTGTGTCTCGATTCTAGAGTCAAACTGTCTCATTCGTATAATACTCGGGCCAATCGTCAGAAAAAGATGGATGATCTTGAGGAAGAAAATAGAGAGTTGAAAGAAGAGATCGACGCTCTGAGAGAGGATATGAGAAAGCTTCGTAACGACATGCAAGCCATGGCAGAAGCTCAGCTACAAAGAACTGTGATCTCAGAGATCACCTTAACGCCCATCATCGAAAAGTATGATCCTAGGTATCAGATGCCGAGAGATCGTCCTTGGGGCATGCCTGTTAATTATATCCTGGAAGGATATGTTCCGCCGATCACTGAAGATCAGGGAATCGCAACAGAAGCCGCTGGGCCTGAAGGTTACAAACTTCGGGAAAACGAAGATGCCAGGGGCATACTGAAGACTCCTGAAGGTTACAAACTTCGGGAAACGCCAAGACTTACTGCCGTAGTCACGGTACCACCCCCTGTGGTGCACACTATCCCGGAAGGACAGATTCCGCCAACACCTTCTGGTAAGAAGGAAACTATGTTCGACAGAATGGATGAATTCCAGGAGCAGTTCTTGGAAATGCAGAAAGAGCTGCAAGCCATTCGCGGTCAGGATCTATTTGGAAAGGACGCCGCAGACCTCTGCTTGGTCCCAAATGTGAAAGTCCCGCACAAGTTCCAAGTGCCCGACTTTAAAAAATACAAGGGTAACTCTTGCCCTCAGAGCCATCTGGTGATGTACGCTCGACGGATGTCAGCTCAGATGGAGAATCAGGACCTGCTGATTCACTACTTCCAGGATAGTTTAACCGGTGCCGCACTCAAATGGTACATGAGTTTAAACCGTACTACGATCAGTACATTCAGAGATCTTGGTACTGCCTTCGTCCAACAATACAAGTACAATTTGGACATGGCACCCGACAGAGATCAACTCAGATCAATGTCGCAAAAGGAAAAGGAAACCTTTAAGGAGTATGCTCAAAGGTGGCGTGAAATTGCCGCTCAAATTTGTCCACCTCTTAAGGAAAAAGAGATGACAAAAATCTTCTTAAAGACCTTAAGCTCATTTTACTATGACCGAATGATTGCCAGTGCACCCAGTGATTTCACAGAAATGGTCGGCATGGGTGTACGTCTTGAGGAAGCCGTCCGAGAAGGACGTTTGGTAAAAGACACTGGATCAACGAGCGGTACTAAAAAATACGGTAGTGCTCTCCCTAAGAAAAAAGAGCAAGATATTAGGAATATCTCTCTCGGAAAGCAAAGGCGACGTTATCAGCCAGTAGCAGCTGTTACTCCTGCTATCGGCCCCGCGCTAGTTCCTATGTATCAACCTCAGGTTGCGCAGAGCCAACCTAACCAACAAAGGACACAACAGCCTCTTCAGCAGGCTCGTCCTCCATATAACAACAACCATACAATACGGCCACCAGGATTTGATCCTATACCCATGACGTACGCAGAACTCTTTCCGTTACTACTGGCTAAGGGGCACATCCAGACTAAGTCTCCTCTTACAGTACCGGAAAATCCGCCTTTTTGGTTTAAAGCGGATCAAACATGCCCTTATCATCAAGGAGGTTCAGGGCATAACATTGAGACTTGTCTCAATTTCAAATCCGACGTGCAAAAGCTTGTTAGGAGCGGGCTCTTATCTTTCAAAGATACGAATCCTAATGTTCTTACGAACCCGCTGCCTCAACACGAGAAAGCTGCAGTCAATCTGATTGAGAAAGAGACTAACAATGTCTATCAAATTCACGATGTACTCTTATTGGGGACCAATCTGGTCAAGATGCATTATAGACAGAGTGGATATGGCCATGTGCCACCTCATAATTATCACCAGTGTGATATTTGCTCTAAAGACAACCAGGGGTGTTCTGTAGTGCAAGCAGCTCTACAGGAACAAATGGATCTTGGATGGATCCAAGAGCACCGAGTTCATGGAGTTAACATGGTTTACACGAATTCCAACGTCATTCAAAACCACGACATCCGTGCGATGAATGTCAACTTGGTGGCGATGCACTCAAGGCAAAGCCAGTATCATAATCTGCTACGGCACGATTACGGTTCCTGTCTGATTTGCTCGGTAAACAAACAGGGATGCTCTTTCATACAAGAGGCCCTCCAGCGTCAGATGGATCTTGGATGGATCCAAGACTACCATGATAGGAACTCCTATCAAATCAACATGGTTCAGATCTTCGACATCCGCGTAATGGATACCAACCTGGTAGGGTTACATGCTGAGCAGGTTCGACTTGGATTCTTAATATCACATAACTATCACAATTGTAAAGCGGGTTGCGAAAACGATCGAGGTTGTACCCTTGTCCAGGAGGCACTTCAGCACTTGTTAAATCACTGGTGGATGCCAATCTATATGGACGAAGATACTCAGTAAATTAGTATCAATAACAGGAATCCTACTCGTCGTCAAAGTCAGGATGTCCGATCAATGGAAGGTAACCTAGTGAGGTTACATTGTATTCAAAGTGGGCGTGGCCAGGTGCCACCACACAACTATGACAGTTGTAGCGTCTGTGCAGAAAGTAACCAAGGGTGTTACCTTGTGAGAGCAGCTCTTCAGGGTCAGGTCGATCATGGAGAAATTCGTCCATATCCCGGTTCAGGACCCATCATTTGGTCGCCGAACTACCTTGCCGAGCAAGTTGAGGATGTTGTCACGATCTCTGGTCATCACAGGACCAGGGATGTTTTTGCCATCATCCCTCTACTTGACAAATCTAGAGTTCCCAACTGGGAACGGATCAAGGTTACTTATGATGGTCAGAAAAACCAGAAGGTTCTCATAGTCATCTATCTACCGGGGCCACTACCGTATGAATCAGCTAAGGCAATCCCTTACAAATACGGTGCAACAACAATCGAGAATGGAAAGGAAATTCCATTACCCTCCATCGTGAATATTGCAGACATCAGTCGTGTAACACGGAGCGGTCGAATCTTCAACCGAGGGGTTGGAGAATCCAACAAAGAAAAGGAACTTCCGGCGGAAATTCCTGATCCACCAGTCAGTCAATCTGGTAATCCCGATTTTTCAAAAGACAAAGATGAGATGCTAAAGCTCATCCAAAGGAGTGAATATAACATTGTTGATCAACTATTACAGACTCCTTCAAAGATCTCAATATTATCACTGTTACTCAGTTCAGAAGCACACAGAGAGGCTCTACAGAAAGTCTTGGAGCAAGCCTTTGTGGAACAGGATGTAACAATCAGACAATTCGATAGCATTGTCTCTAACATCACTTCCTGCAATAATTTGGGATTTAGTGATGAGGAATTACCTGAAGAGGGTCGTCGTCATAACATGGCGCTCAACATTACAGTTAACTGCCAGGGCGATGCTTTAGCCAATGTACTGGTAGACACAGGGTCAGCCCTGAATGTTATGCCGAAGTCCACTTTGACGCAATTATCATTTAAGGGCCCTCCGATGAGAGTCAGCGAGGTCGTCATCAAAGCATTCGACGGATCCAGAAAAACAGTTATCAGCAAAGTTGATCTTCCCATAACTATTGGTCCTCACACTTTCCAAATCACTTTCCAGGTCATGGACATCCGGGCAACATACAGTTGTTTATTAGGAAGACCTTGGATACATCAGGCTGGAGCGGTTACTTCAACCCTCCACCAAAAGCTAAAGTTCGTCAAGAACGATCAACTTGTCACGGTTTGTAGGGAACAAGCCTTGCTTGTGAGTAACCTGTCATCATCTACTGGTATAGAACCCGAGGAGGTTATTGGAACTCAGTTCCAAGCACTGTCGGTGAGCAAGGATAATCACTTCAAAGGAGGAACCTCGATTTCCTCATGCAACGATGCTATCAAAGCGGTCGGGAGTACCGATACAAAAGGATGGGGACAGCTTGTCATTCCCACTGACAATAAAATAAAGAAGGGTCTTGGTTTTTCTGCGACCTGTACCCAGACAGCCGCCAACGATGAAAGTCTTCATCCCCTTCAAAACTTCTTCCACAGTGGAGGTTTTCTTCACCCAGTGTCTCAGACAGTTCATGCTATCAATGAGGAAGATCCCTCTGACACAGATGAAGAATGGAAGTCCTACCTTAACAAGGACGGCTATATGTCTCAGGAAGAGGTGCCTATGCCTTTTTGCTTTCCTACAGAAAGTCCGAGATTTATACCAAGATCAGATGTCAAAATGATCTACGGAGATTGTGATCCGGAAGGATGCCGTGCTCCGCCAAATTCATTAGAGGAAGACACTCTGATGAAAGAAAACTTTGATCACAATTACTATGGCCCGATGGATGGTCTGCCAATGTGGCAGCCTTACCCAGGAAACTTGGGGCAAGAAAGTCAGCCGAGTAATGAAACTCAGCTGAGCGTCATTGAACAGAATACCTGTGTCCCCGCCATGTCATGGGATCAACACTCAGGTCATTCGGAAACTACTCAACATGAAGATGAATTCGCAATGTTTGCAGGACTAGAATTCATCAACTATGCTTTTCCTGAGGTCAACGTCATCGAGAGGGATGACTTTTCCAGTTCCAAAGAAGTTTGGGACACTTTGGGACAACCAAGTGGAAAATACGACTTTATGGTCAAGTACACTTCTCCCGAAAGCTCTCGTATCAGGCTCGAAGATATCCAGTCAACTGGATGGGGAGATACAGCTGAGAGCACCAATGCTATGCAAAGTGCAACAGAGGAATCCTCCTACGACAATTCTGCTTGGGAGACAGATTCCAATGATCCTGCTCCACCAGAAATCAGCGTCATTTCTGAAGACAAATCAAGGAAGGTGCCAGACTTTGTGATTCACCGAGGAGTTCGCCGCCAATGGGTTGCCGTCGAGGTTCCGAAGGTCGTTCATCAGTCAAAGTAATTGCCATCTTTAACCTTTCACCCTGCCCAGGTGAAACAGATGTTTTGATAGGGCTCGCTTTTTGTAAATTTCCGTCTTCGCTTTGCCCAGAGCGAGGGAGATTTGTTTTATAGGGTTGTAGTTTCAAGATTCGACTTGTTCATTAATAAAATAACGTCGTTCTGTAATTTCCGCATTAATTGCTGTTTTCTCTTTTTTGCTTTTTCAGAAAATGGTAATCCTAAAAAAAACAATTCAAAAATAAAAACAAGCAGTAAAATAAATACACTGCACACACTTACATTTTCTCTATCTCTTCTAAACACGAATCATCACGTCATGCAGATTGCTTGTTTTATACCCCGTTGAAACATACGATCCGATGCCTTCTCCCAACTTTGAGTTCCCGGTATTCGAGGCTGAAGAAGAAAATGACGACGAAATTCCAGAAGAGATCTCCCGACTACTCAGACAAGAGGAAAGGTCCATTGAACCTCACAAAGAGCCGTTGGAAACGGTAAACTTGGGTTCAGAAAAAGAGAGAAAAGAAATCAGGATCGGAGCACTGCTCAGTCCAACTGTCAAAGAAAGTTTGATAAACCTTCTCAAAGAATTCCCCGATGTATTCGCTTGGTCCTATCAGGATATGCCAGGGTTGGATACCAGCATCGTGGAACATCACTTACCACTAAGATCGGAATATCCGCCAGTAAAGCAAAGGTTGAGATGGACTCACCCGGACATGGCCATCAAGATCAAAGAGGAGGTACAGAAACAGATCGACGCGGGTTTCCTCGCTATATCTGAATATCCTCAATGGTTAGCCAACATCGTACCCGTTCCCAAAAAGGATGAAAAGGTCAGAATGTGTGTTGATTACAGAGATCTAAACAAGGCAAGTCCAAAGGACGACTTTCCTTTACCACACATTGACATGCTGGTTGACAGCACAGCAAAGTTCAAAGTATTCTCCTTCATGGATGGATTCTCGGGCTATAATCAGATCAAAATAGCGCCGAAAGACATGGAGAAAACTTCGTTCATTACCCCATGGGGTACCTTTTGTTACAAGGTAATGTCGTTCGGTTTGAAGAATGTCGGGGCAACCTATCAAAGGGCCATGACTACTCTGTTTCATGACATGATACACAAAGAAATCGAGGTATATGTCGATGATTTTATTGCAAAATCAAGAACAGAGGATGAGCACGTTGAACATCTGTCAAAATTGTTCGAACGTCTAAGAAAATTCAAGCTCCGCTTGAATCCTAACAAGTGAACCTTCGGTGTCCGTTCGGGGAAATTACTAGGGTTCATCGTCAGCCAAAAAGGAATTGAAGTTGATCCTGACAAGGTCAAGGCCATTCAAGAAATGCCTTCTCCGAAAACTGAAAAACAAGTCAGAGGATTCTTGGGACGTTTGAACTACATCTCCAGATTCATATTCCTTATGACCGCGACATGTGCGCCGATTTTCAAATTACTCAAAAAGAACCAGGATTGTGTTTGGTCAGAAGATTGCCAAACCGCCTTCGACAGTATCAAGGAATATCTGTTGAATCCTCCGATTCTATCACCTCCAGTGGAAGGAAGACCACTGATCATTTACCTCACAGTCCTAGAGGACTCAATGGGATGTGTACTTGGCCAACAAGACGAAACTAAACGGAAAGAGTCTGCCATTTACTATCTAAGTAAGAAATTCACCGACTGCGAGACTCGGTATACTATGCTTGAGAGAACTTGTTGCGCTTTGGCTTGGGCAGCCAAACGTCTTCGCCAGTACATGATTCGTCATACTACTTGGTTGGTCTCCGAAATGGATCCAATCAAGTACGTTTTCGAAAAACCTGCTCTCACGGGAAGGATTGCCCGTTGGCAGATGTTACTATCAGAATATGACATAGAGTACCATGCTCAGAAAGCCGTTAAAGGAAGTATTTTAGCCGATCATTTGGCTCATCAACCGATTGACGATCAAGAATCAATCGGGTTTGACTTCCCAGACGAAGATCTCATGTATCTAAAGATGAAACATTGCAATGAACCGCTACCCAGTGAAGGGCCAGAACCAGGTTCCCAGTGGGGACTTATCTTTGACAGAGCAGTCAATCTTTATGGAAACAGAATTGGGGCAATCATTGTTACCCCTCAGGGTACCCACATTCCTTTCACTTCCAGACTTACGTTCAAATGTACGAACAACGAGGCCGAATACGAAGCTTGTATTATGGGTCTCGAAGAAGTGATTGATTTAAGGATCAAAAACTTGGACGTATACGGCGATTCAGCCCTGGTTATTAACCAGATAAAAGGAGATTGGAACACATACCAATCAGGATTGATTCCTTACAAAGACTATGCAAGAAGGTTGTTACCCTTCTTCAACAGAGTCGAATTTCATCACATCCCTCGTGATGAGAATCACATGGCTGATGCATTAGCCACTCTCTCTTCCATGATTAGTGTAGGTCGATGGAATGACATACCTAAGATCGACATCATGCGCCTTGAACGGCCCGCTTACATCTTCGCGATTGAAGCAGTCATAGACGACAGACCTTGGTATCACGATATCAAATGCTTCCTTCAGAAACAGGAGTACCCATCTGGGGCACTCAGAAAAGACAGGAAAACCCTAAGAAGATTGGCTGGAAACTTCTTCCTGAGCGGTGACACTCTTTATAAGAGAAATTTTGACATGGTCTTGCTCCGATGTGTCGACAGACCAGAAGCAGACATGCTCATGAAAGAAATTCATGAAGGATCCTTTGGCACTCATGCCAACAGACACACAATGGCGAGAAAAATTCTCAGGGCCGGGTATTATTGGTTGACCATGGAATCCGACTGCTACAAGTACATGAGGAGGTGTCACAAGTGTCAGATATACTCTGACAAAATTCATGTACCGCCATCACATCTCAAAGTTCTTTCTTCCCCGTGGCCTTTTTCCATATGGGGAATCGACATGATTGGTATGATTGAGCCCAAGGCTTCAAACGGACATCGGTTCATCCTGGTAGCCATTGATTATTTCACCAAGTGGGTCGAAGCAGCGTCATTCGCCAATGTAACCCAACAAGTGGTGGTCCGATTTATCAAAAACAATATCACCTGCCGTTATGGTGTTCCAAGCGAGATCATTACTGATAATGGATCTAACTTGAACAAAAAGATGATGAAAGAGTTGTGTGCAGAGTTCAAGATCGAACACCATAACTCATCTCCCTACCGACCCAAGATGAACGGAGCGGTAGAGGCGGTTAACAAGAAAATCAAGAAGATCGTTCAAAAGATGGTTGTAACATATAAAGATTGGCATGAAATGCTACCCTTTGCTCTTCACGGTTATCGAACATCTATCCGCACTTCAACAGGGGCAACCCCTTTCTCTCTAGTATATGGCATGGAGGCAGTTCTCCCCATAGAAGTAGAAATCCCATCAATCCGGGTATTGATGGAAGCTAAGCTCACCGAGGCTGAATGGTGTCAAAGTCGACACGACGAACTGAACCTGATTGAAGAGAAGCGAATCATGACACTATGCCACGGTCAGTTGTATCAACAGAGAATGAAGAGGGCGTTCGACAAAAAGGTCCGACCTCGCATCTTCAGAAAAGGAGACCTTGTGCTCAAGAAGATACAATCATTTCTCACTGACTCTCGGGGCAAATGGACCCCAAATTATGATGGCCCCTATGTGGTCACGAAAGCTTTCTCAGGCGGCGCCTTGAGACTTGCCACCATGGACGGAGAGGAATTTTCCTACCCCATGAATGTTGATGTAGTCAAGAAATACTTCGCCTAAAAAAAACGTCTTGGTGGATTGAAAACCCGAAAGGGCGGTCCAGGCAAAAGTTAGAGACATGAAAAAAAATCATCCCGATGGATTGGAAATCTCATAGTACAATCCAGGAAAAAATAAGGGATAATGGCAAGTAACTATGTTCAACAGAGGCAAGTCCCTCAGCAGCAGCAGTTACACCATCCATCAGAGAAATCTCCAGTCAAAGGTCATCTTCGACGGAAGCTCAGGATGTCCCGAACTCAAAGTTGGTAGAAGGATAGTGGTCGTTATGTTTCAACGTAGCCCTTTTCCCTATAAATTACCATTTTCTAACTTTGTATATACTCTTTGGAATCACGCGTTTGGCTGATCTCCATCTTATCAATAAAATTTGAGCCCTTGTGCTTTTGTTTGTAATTCTTTACTTGTTTTAGCTTTATAGAACGACGTTGTTTAAACTTAATCAGCGATTCTTGAAATAAAACAAATTTACTTGTTAAACTTTTTCTGCTTTTAAATTAAAGATGGCATTTCTTTTGACTGTTGAACATCAGAAGAACATCGATCGCTTCTCCCGAAGTAAGCGAACTTCAAAGTGCAGAATCAAAGTACTCCTTCTAAACCAGTTCGCCTGAATGAAGGGATCAACTGTGTCAGAGACCTTGTTTTGTCTGACATCCTCGGCCGAGTTCTCATCTCCTAAGCCCATCAACATAGCTCCCAACGGGACTATCTCTCCTAAGCAAGGTGGAATTTCTATTTTGAATCAACGGTACTTCTTCATCTCTTAGTCTGTATGTTGCTCTGTTTTGTCAGCACATACATACATACATCATGCATTTTTTATTTGCATTCACATTTCATATTGCATCACTATCACTCTAGTCGGTCCTGTCCCCTAGTGGTAGAATTCCTCTCAATCGAGTTGTCAGTTCTTGCCTCGTCAGGAAATACTGTGTCTGAACAACCTCGCTTCCAGTTAATTCTAGAAAGAAGTTGGTCCTTGACCACTTTGATAACTTGAACCTCTGAAAAGCCAGAGAAAACTTTCAATAAGCATCACTCTTCGCCATTGAAGATGATATCCTTGCTTTCCCGGATTAAGGAAAATCCACAGAGAAAGCCTCGTGATCAGAGATTCGGCAGCACGCCAATTTTGCTCCGAAAAACCACTGATGAGAAGGTCATCGGCACCTCAAAATTGGATCCCATCATATGGCATTTCTCCGGGAAGATCCCGAGAAAAGTATGATGTAACCCCAAATGAAAACAGTCTCTCAAGAGACTCGCTTTCCCCAGTAGAATCGACAAATGGCGTCTCCAAAATAGAGAAGTTTGTGTACCTCTACAACTCAGACGAATGGGTTCCCCAGCAAGTTTGACATCAAAACTTTTTCCACTCAAATGGCATCTCCCTAGGAAAATTCGGCGAGAAGTTTGAAGGAAAGCCGCTACGAATAGCGTCCCTTGTCAGTAAAGTTTATTGACAAAAGAAACTAAGACCAGTTCCTTGGTAGGAAACCAGGATCGAGGGGAAGTTTACATCAGAAACTAAGACCAGTTCCTTGGTAGGAAACCAGGATCGAGGGGAAGTTTAAATCAGAAAATAAGACCAGTTCCTTGGTAGGAAACCAGGATCGAGGGGAAGTTTATTTCAAAAGAGACTGAGACCAGTTCTTGGTAGGAAACCAGGATCGAGGGGAAGTTTAAATCAGAAACTAAGACCAGTTCCTTGGTAGGAAACCAGGATCGGGGGGAAGTTGAGAAAAGGAACTGAGACTAGCTCCTTGGTAGGAGACCAGGATCGAGGGGAAGTTTACCTTTTCTAAGCATCATTGCTTAGCTAAAGAAGATGAATGCGTAAGCTACCATTCATAACCACCATCAAAATTTCGGGTATTCCGATATTTAATCCTCTTGCACCCCGAATGCCTGAATCCCTTCGTCATTCACACCTTCGGGTCCAAGAAGATTAAATAGGGGCATCTGTAATACCCCAAATTTTGACCACTTAGATTTCCCATCATTGTGAAAATCATCATCACAATATGGATGAACCATCATGCTTCATCAGTCTCCCCAAAGATGGGTGAGCATCCAATACAATCAAAATTAGGGTTTCAAGCCCTCTCATAGTTCTCAGACAAAGGATCAATCAAGAAATGACATGATCTTCAACTTATCTAACCTCCCAAGTAACTACAAAGGATCAAAAGGACTCCCACTTCAAGGATTAAGCACAAGGATGCTCCCTTCTAGGTGGATCAAGCCTCAAGATCGCCAGTGTCACCAAATTAGGGTTTTGGTCGACCAGGGCCTCCAGATGGAAAATTTTCATCTGGGCACAAGGCAATGATCCAAAACATGACCTAATATACTTCATGGAACCTCATGAACCCATGCATCAAGTCAATTTTGCCTCAGGGGATGCATTCATCAAAAATCAGGAATTAGGGTTTCTTGACCTAATTCACCCCTAAGTTGACTTTTGGGACAAACCATGAGCCAAGACCTCAAGACATGATTTGAGGGTCTCTAATATACCATATTGATCCATTTGGAACAATGGATTGATCCAAGAAGTTTGAGCAACAAGTCTCAATTTCATCTGCACCACAATTAGGGGTTTAAGAGAAAAGTCAACTGTAACTTTGACTTTTGACCAGGACATGCTCCCAAACCCTAATACATGATTGAATATACCCTATGACACCCATGGAACATGTCCATCAAGTTTGATTTAGGTCAAGGACATGATTTCCTGAAGAATTGCACAGTTTGGAATTCATCTGATAAAAAGTCAACTGTGCACAAAAGTCAACTTTGACTTTTTGAGATTTTTCACCAAAATGGATTTTTAACCCTAAAATGATGTTAATGTATGATTTGAATCATCATTCATCAAGAAAAATCAAGAAAAGTGAGATAACTTGTAAAAGGGGTAACCATAAAACTTAGAAATTTTTCTAAGTTAAAAATAAAGTGGCAAAGGTGCCAACTTTGGAGGACCATAACTCCTAAACCACAAGGCCAATTTTTTCCATCCAAAGCTTAATTTGTAGACCTCATTATCATCTACAAAAGCTTCAACTACAAGTCATTCCAATTCATTAAGGATTTTGAGTTATGGAGTGATCAAAGTGGCTGAAAAGTGAAAATGTCACTTTTTCCAACGCTTAGTGAAATTTTCACTAAGTCAGAATTTGCCTTCACTTTTTGCCAAATGTAAGGGGATTTTTCACTTGGAATCAAAAGAGATCAAAACCAAACTTGTTCAAACAGTTGTTGTATCATGTAAGAGCTTTCCAAAATGTCCAAGAACATTGCCAAATTCAACCTACATCATGAGATACAACATTGGCAAGTTGCCTTGCTGAAATCTGTCAAAGCAAGGCAGAATTTGCATTTTGGCTCGATTTGCCAAAATCAGCCAATTTCAATTGCTCCAATCCACTTGGACACCTCTGAGGATTGAATCCAAAGGGGACAATCACTGAGCCAAGCCTCCAAGGTCCAAGGAACAAGGAATAGCATGTTGAACCTAGAGTTGCCAAAATAGGGACAAGACTCCAAATTTGGAATGAGGCATTTAATGGAACCATCAAGGTGGCATGGACTGAGCCATTCTCATCTGAAATCAGTCAAGACTTATCCAAGACCAAGGGAACCAAAGCTCTGTGCCCTAACCTCTAGTCAATGGCTAGAGGAGACTTGGATTTTCATTTGCCAACATTGGCCAAACCTACTTACCAGCTGCCATGCACTATTCCTTGCAAAACAAACTTGCTCTACTATAAATAGAGCTCAATTGTGGTCAGTTTGAGTACACCAAAGCCATCAAACAGATGCTTTCCTCAAAATCTCTTCTTTCACTCCAATTTTGCCTTCAAAGGCAAGTCACTATCGGGTTTTGAGTTTGAGAGCAATTCCAATCAAACCAATCACTCACACACCTCACATACATCACATATGAGCTGATCAAACACTTAGATTACTTCTGAAACATCAATTTCACAAAATCACCAGCTGGTTGCTCAAGGTTTTAACCAAAGTGCAGCTGAGGTACCACAAAATGATCCAGCCAATTTCAATCAAGTCCAACCATTCAAACACAATCCATAGGGTGTAGCGAAGCTGTTCAGATCATCACCACTCATCTGTAACACCTCCAAATCAAAAATCACTTTGAGCTTGCTGTCACGACTTGGAGGTAAGCACATACTTGGTCATCTCTCAATCTATGCATATTTCCTCGCACAATAATTTGGCCATATGTTCATAATCATGCATGGAATGTTTTCCCTCAATTAATTGCATTGTTTGAATCGTGTATCAAAAATCCCAGCCTTCATGCAGAAATTAGGGTTCTTGAGGTCTCTTCGTGATTTCTTGTTGTATGTTTAATTTAAATGAAATTAAAGTACATAGACATGATCGTGAGGTTGAGGCGAGCATAATGATATGTGGATTGCATGATATGATTACGTATTCATGGAGATTGGATAGAAAATGCAAATCTGAGAAACCAAGAACACGCGCGTGTTCTTCAGCTTGTTCTTGGCGCCATTTTTAGAAATTCAAATATTTGAATTTTGTGATTTTGTTTAATTGATTCAAAAATTAATTTCTCTCTGAGTTTTAATGATTTTGAGTTGATTCTTTTTTTAATAATTCACAAAAATGTTAAAATATTTTATTTTCACAAAAAATCCCAAAAATATTATTTATTTCATATAATTGATATTTTTGCAAAGAATTAATATTTTAATTATTTTTGACATTTTAAATATTTTTTCTACATTGATTTTGCAACTTTTAATGCTTTCTAATTATTTTGTAGGTCAATACTTAATTTTTGAAACATTAATCCAAGATCACAATTTGTTTTCCATGTGTTAAACAATTTTTGATCATTTTAATTGAATTTTTATTCAATTAAATACATTTTGAAAACAAATTAGGGTTTTGGATTAATTCAACCCTCATAAATCATTTTCAAAACTTTTTGGGCCTCTTGAGAGAGTGTAAGACCCATCCCCCCTTGTACAAAAACTTTTTGGGCCTCACTCATTGTATAAGTCCCTCTGTACAAGTAAACGGCGCGATCGTCGCCCGTTTAAAAATAAAAAAATCATCTGGGCCTCTCCTCGAGCTATAAGACTCATTCAAAACTTTTGGGCCTCTATTAGAGTGTAAGACCCAATCCCCCTTTTAACCAAAACATTTTGGGCCTCACTTATTGTATAAGTCCCTCTGCGTTAAAAGAAAACCTCGGCGCGATCGCCATTTTTAAACGAAAAATCATTTGGGCCTACCCTCACGTTATAAGCCCCTCTCTTTTCTTTAAACATTTTGGGCCTCACTTATTGTATAAGTCCCTCTGCGTTAAAAGAAAACCTCGGCGCGATCGCCATTTTTAAACGAAAAATCATTTGGGCCTACCCTCGTGTTATAAGCCCCTCTCTTTTCTTTAAACCTTTTTTGGGCCTCTTGAGAGAGTGTAAGACCCATCCCTTTGTACAGAAAACCTTTTTGGGGCCCAGTCACTTGTATAAGTCCCGCTGTACAAAGTCAAACAGTCCGCTCACTGATAAAACCCTGGGCCTCTCCTTGAGCTGTAAGCCCCAAATCTTTCTTTTTCAAAGCACTTTCTCCTTTGATTTTGAATATACTGTTGTTTTCAATCTTTCTTTGTTGAACAACTAACCAAACAACATGGAAGCACTACAACCGAGTAAGTGGTTATTGCTGTCATTTACTGCTTTCATATTATAAACTGTATTGTGGGGCTGCTCACTATAAGTCTCCTTTCATAAACTCATATCTACTGTGTAATAATAGTATAGATATTTCGAGTTTCCCCGGCAACTACGTCTAGAACTAGGTGACGCCGTTTCATTTATTCGTAGAAATAGACGCCTAGATCCCCAATAGGAGCACCAGATACAGTCTTCTCTTCGGCTGTCCTCCTTAGGAATCGTCAAGAAGCTCTACTCCCCAAGATGAATGTATTCTCCGTGAATGGCATCTTTGAGTTTCTTCCAAATTCTCGAACTTTCCTGACTTGATCTATTCCTTGTGGATAGCTTGCCTTGAATGTCTCGGGGTTTGGGTACCCACTACGGTCATAATCTTGGACCTTAACTAAGGAACCCTCTTTAAAAGCTAAAAATCGCTGGATAGTAAACCTCACACGTTTACCAGTGGTTTTTATCTTTAAAAGAGTTATCTCTCCTAATGGAAAGGAGATGATAGACCCACGGGCTTCTTAAAAGCATCGGCCTCCTCTTGGGCATTATTCAAGGACACTACGGCTTCTTAGAAGTATTCATAGCCTCCTCTTAGGCTTCGTATAATGATCTCTTCCTTCGGGAATGATAGCCTCCTCTTGGGCTTCGTACAAGGACCCGTAGGCTTCTTAAAAGTTTCCATCCTCCTCTTGGGCTTCGTACAAATTGTCCCGACGACCTCCTAGAGGTATAGGAACAGAACCTAGTCATCCTCATAGAACAGTCCTTTCATAGAGTCTACTACTGTTTCTCAAAGCATAGTACAAAAGAAAAAAAACTCTAGACTTGGACAGTCTAACTTCCTTGCGTCTCAAAGACTTTCTCAAGTGACCCCTTCGTTAAATAGGAAGGAAACCCGCAGACTCGGACAGTCTCAATACCCTTTGGATTTCCCGTTCCCTCAAAGAGAAGGAAATATCCCTGATCCTCAGATCAAATCCCTAAGTACAGTATTGCTCATATAAGAACTGATTTTCTCTTTTAAAATCAGTATATTGGATCTGTCACTCAACTGAAACAAACCTTTAGCCTCCATCTCGGGCTTCGTACGAGATACAAAAACACTCTCTTGTTGAGTATCAAAGACTCCCTCGTAGAGTCAAACAAACAATAGCCTCTATCTCGGGCTTCGTACGAGACACAAAGACTCTATTGTCGGGTCAAAAACTTTTAGCCTCTCTCTCGGGCTTTGTACGAGACACAAAATAGCCTCCTCTTAGGCTTTGTATAATGATTTTCCTAGCGAAAATTAGCCTCCTCTTAGGCTTTTGTATAAAAAAACCACTGGTTGATCCAATCAACCTTTTAGCATCAAAGTTGTGCCTCGTTCACAGTACACAAACATCAACAACTCCTTTCCTTTCATCTAATCGCTGTAAGCGGCAAGCCTCTGGATCATCTATATCCATGCCACTGTCCCTCTTTTAGCATGAGAAATTCCTAAGGAAAGATGGCATTGCTCTACACTGAGTTAAAGTCTTCTCCTTCAGGTTAAAACCCTTTCTTCGGAAATTATGGCATTGCTCGGATCCGCGTATCCCAGTTAAAGTAATTCTCCTTCCCCCTCTTTAGAGATGACAAATTCTCTCTAAAGTCGAGGTCTTTCAGCTTCACGTCTTGGGCTTTGAACAAGACACAAATAGACCTTTCAGCTTCACATCTTGGGCTTTGAACAAGATACAAACCACCTTTCGCTTCACGTCTTGGGCTTTGAACAAGACACCAAAACACCAAAAACACCCATTTCCTCCCATAGAATAGGAGGAAATATGAACGCTCTGATTTCCCTGTTTCGGTAAACGGGAATACGTAGGCATAAGATCGAAAGAAAAGATCTTAGCGAGCACAATCAACAAAAAACCTAAATCCCATATCTCCATCAATCAAAAGCAGTAATTCAAAAAGCATCAGTCCTAACATCCTAATCCTTGTTCCCCGCTAGAAACCTTCTGCCCAGGTAAAAGAGAAAGAAAACCGTACTGGCGAAAATACAAACAACCAGTACAAAGGCCCCCCCACATTGATAGCATTCGTAACTTAACAGACCGCTGTTTAAACTCAGTATGCAAGCAGGGTTAATTGGAGACATCTATTTCCCTTCCTTATTCAGCTCACAATAGGATAAAAAATGAATCGACCTGTAGTTTAAGCTCAAACCGCAGAGAGCGACCAGCGCTTAAGAACCGCGTCCAAAATCGCTCGCTACAATCTGCTGCTACATGAGTTTTAGCAAAATAATGCCAACCATAAAACCAAGGAAATAACACCGCCGATCACTAAAGATCAGGGAATCACAACAGAAGCCGATGGGCCTGAAGGTTACAAACTTCGGGAAAGCGAAGATTCCAGGGGCATACTGAAGACTCCCGAAGGTTACAAACTTCGGGAGACGCCAAGATTCACTGTCGTAGTCACGGTACCACCCCCTGTGGTGCACACTGTCCCAGAAGGACAGATTCCACCGATACCTTCTGGTAAAAAGGAAACTATGTTCGATAGAATGAATGAATTCCAGGAGCAGTTCCTGGAAATGCAGAAGGAGCTGCAAGCCATTCGCGGTCAGGATTTATTTGGAAAGGACGCCGCAGACCTCTGCTTGGTCCCCAATGTGAAAGTTCCGCACAAATTCCAAGTGCTCGACTTTGAAAAATACAAGGGTAACTCTTGCCCTCAAAGCCATCTGGTGATGTACGCTCGCTGGATGTCAGCTCAGACGGAGAATCAGGACCTACTGATTCACTACTTCCAGGATAGTTTAACCGGTGCCGCATTAAAATGGTACATGGGTTTAAACCGTACTACAATCAGCACATTCAGAGATCTTGGCACTGCCTTCATCCAACAATACAAATACAATTTGGACATGGCCCCCGACAGAGATCAACTTAGATCGATGTCGCAAAAGGACAAGGAAACCTTTAAGGAGTATGCTCAAAGGTGGCGTGAAATTGCCGCTCAAATTTGTCCACCTCTTGAGGAGAAAGAGATGACAAAGACCTTCTTAAAGGCCTTTAGCTCATTTTACTATGACCGAATGGTTGCCAGTGCACCCAGTGATTTCACCGAAATGGTCGGCATGGGCGTACGTCTTGAGGAAGCCGTCCGAGAAGGACGTTTGGTAAAAGACACTGGACCATCAAGCAGTACAAAACGATACGGTAGTGCTCTCCCTAATAAAAAAGAGCAAGATATTGGGAATATCTCTCTCGGAAAGCAAAGGCGCCGTTATCAGCCGGGTAGCAGCTGTAACTCTTGCTATCAGCCCTGCGCCTATTCCTACGTATCAACCTTAGGTTGCACAGAGCCAACCTGATCAGCAAAGGACACAATAGCCTCTTCAGCAGGCTCATCCTCTATATAACAACAACCATACAACACGTCCACCAGGATTTGATCCTATACCCGTGTCGTATGCAGAGCTGTTTCCATTACTACTGGCCAAGGGGCACATTCAGACTAAGTCCCCTCTTACAGTACCGAAAAATTCGCCTTTTTGGTTTAAGGTGGATCAAACTTGCCCTTACCACCAAGGAGGTCCAGGGCATAACATTGAGAATTGTCTCAATTTAAAATCCGACGTGCAAAAAATTGTTAGGAGCGGGGTCTTATCCTTCAAGAATACAAATCCTAATGTCCTTACGAACCCGCTGCCTCAACACGAGAAGGCTGCAGTCAATCTGATTGAGAAAGAATTTAACAACGTCTATCGAATTCATGATGTACTCTTATTGAAAACCAATTTGGTCAAGATGCATTGTAGACAGAATGGATATGGCCATGTGACACCTCATAATTATCATCAATATGATGTCTGCTCTAAAAATAACCAGGGATGTTC
This sequence comes from Lathyrus tuberosus, assembly GCA_022829125.1. Lineage (NCBI taxonomy): Eukaryota > Viridiplantae > Streptophyta > Magnoliopsida > Fabales > Fabaceae > Lathyrus > Lathyrus tuberosus. The sequence goes on along the minus strand of JALAZF010000024.1, from coordinate 11,752,107 downwards.
TGTGGTGCAAGCAGCTCTACAGGAACAAATGGATCTCGGATGGATCCAAGAGCACCGAGTTCGTGAAGTTAACATGGTCTATACGAATTCCAACGTCATTTAGAACCACGATATCCGTGTAATGAATGTCAATCTGGTGGCAATGCACTCAAGGCAAAGCCAGTATCATAATCTGCCGCGACACGATTACAGTTCTTGTCTGACTTGCTCGGTAAACAAACAGGGATGCTCTTTTGTACAAGAGGCCCTCCAGCGTCAGATGGATCTTGGATGGACCCAAGATTACCATGATAGGAACCCTTATCAGATCAACATGGTTCAGATCTTTGATATTCGCGTGATGAATACCAACTTAGTAGAGTTACATGCTGAACAGGTCCGACTCGAATTCCTGATATCACACGACTATCAAAGCTGTAAAGCAGGTTGCAAAAACGATCGAGGTTGTACCCTTGTCCAGGAGACACTTCAGCACTTGTTAAATCACTGGTGGATGCCAATCTATATGGATGAAGATACTCAGCAGATTAATATCGGTAACAGGAATCCTACTCGACGTCAAAGTCAGGATGTCCGATCTGTGGAAGCTAACCTAGTGAGGTTACATTGTATTCAAAGTGGGCGTGGCCAGGTGCCTCCACACAATTATGACTGTTGTAGTGTCTGTTCGGAAAGTAACCAAGGGTGTTACCTTGTGAGAGCAGCTCTTCAGGGTCAGGTGGATCGTGGAGAGATTCGTCCATATCCGGGTTCTGGACCCATCAACTGGACGCCGAACAACCTTGCCGATCAAGTTGAGGATGTTGTCACAATCTCTGGTCATCACAGGACCAGGGATGTTTTTTCCATTATCCCTCTACTTGACGAATCTAAAGTTCCCAATCGGGAACGGATCGAGATTACTTATGATGGTCAGAAAAATCAGAAAGTCCCCATAGTCATCTATCTGCCGGGACCACTACCGTATGAATCAACTAAGGCTATCCCTTACAAATACGATGCAACAACCATTGAGAATGGAAAGGAAATTCCATTACCCTCCGTTGTGAAAATTGCGGACATCAGTCGTGTAACACGGAGTGGTAGAATCTTCAACCGAGGGGTTGGGGAACTTAACAAAGAAAAGGAACTTCAGATAGAAGCTCCTGATCCACCAGTCGGTCAATCCAGTAATCCCGACCTTTCAAAAAATAATGATGAGATTCTAAAGCTCATCCAAAGGAGTGAATACAACATTGTTGATCAGCTGTTGCAGACTCCTTCAAAGATCTCAGTATTATCACTGTTACTCAATTCAGAAGCCCACAGGGAAGCTCTACAGAAAGTCTTGGAGAAAGCCTTTGTGGAACAGGATGTAACAATCAGACAGTTCGATAGCATTGTCTCTAACATCACTTCCTGCAATAATTTGGGGTTTAGTGATGAGGAATTACCCGAAGAGGGTCGCCGTCATAACATGGCGCTCAACATTACAGTTAACTGCCAGGACGATGCTTTAGCCAGCGTATTGGTAGACACAGGGTCAACCCTGAATGTTATGCCAAAGTCCACTTTGATGCAATTATCATTCAAAGGCCCTCCGATGAGAATCAGCGAGGTCATCGTCAAAGCATTCGACGGATCCAGAAAAACGGTTATTGGCGAAGTTGATCTTCCCATAACTATTGGTCCTCACACTTTCCAAGTCACTTTCCAGGTCATGGACATCCGGGCAACGTACAGTTGTTTATTAGGAAGACCTTGGATACACCAGGCTGGAGCGGTTACTTCAGCCCTCCATCAAAAGCTAAAGTTCGTCAAGAACGATCAACTTGTCACAGTTTGTGAGGAACAAGCTTTGCTTGTAAGCAACTTGTCATCATCTGCTGGTATAGAACCCGAGGAGGTTATTGGAACTCATTTCCAAGCACTGTCGATAAGCAAGAACAATCAGTTCAAAGAAGGAACTTCCATTTCTTCATACAACGATGCTATCAAAGCGGTCGAGAGTACCAACACAATCGGATAGGGACAACTTGTCATTCCTATTGACAATAAAACAAAGAAGGGTCTTAATTTTTCTGCAACCTATAACCAGACAGCTGCCAACGATGAAAGTCTTCATCCCCTTAAAAAATTCTTCCATAGTGGAGGTTTCCTTCACCCAGTGTCTCAGGAAGTACACACTATCAATAAGGAGGATCCCTCCGACACAGATGAAGAATGGAAGTCCTATCTTAACGAGGACAATTATATGTCTCAGGAAGAGGTGCCTATACCATTTTGCTATCCCGCACAGAGTCTGAGATTTATACCACGGTCAGATGTCAAAATGCTATATGGAGATTTTGATCCGGAAGGATGCCATGCTCCGCCAAATTCATTAGAGGAGGACACTCCGATGAAAGACAATTTTGGCCACGATTACTATGGCCCAATGGATGGTCTGCCAATGTGGCAACCTTATCCAGGAAACTTGGGGCAAGAGAGTCAGCCGAACAATGAAAATCAGCTGACCGTCATTGAACAGAATACCTGTGTCCCCACCATGTCATGGGATTAACACTCAGGTCATCCTGAAGCTACTCAACATGAAGATGAATTCGCAACGTTTGCAGGACTTGAGTTCATCAACTTTGCTTTTTCTGAGGTCAACGTCATCGAGAGGGATGACTCCTCTAGTTCCAAAGATGTTTGGGACACCCTGGGACAACCAAGTGGAAAATATGACTATATGGTCAAGTACACTGCGCCCGAAAGCTCTCGTATCAGGTTCAAAGACATTCAGCCTACTGGATGGGGAGATACAGCTGAGAGCACAAATGCTATGCAAAATGCAACTGAGGAATTCTCCTACGACAACTCTGCCTGGGAGACAGATTCCAATGATCCTGCTCCACCAGAAATCAGCGTTATTTCTGAAGACAAATCAAGGAAGGTAACAGACTTTGTGATTCACCGAGGAGTTCGCCGCCAATGGGTTGCTGTCGATGTTCCGAGGGTCGTTCATCAGTCAAAGTAATTACCGTCTTTTAACCTTTCGTCCTGCCCAGGTGAAACGAATGTTTTGATAGGGCTCGCTTTCTATAAATTTCCCTCTTCGCTTTGCCCGAAGCGACAGAGTTTTGTTTTATAGGGCTGTAGTTTCAAGGATCGACTTGTTCATTAATAAAATAACGTCGTTCTGTAATTTCCGCATTTATTGCTGTTTTCTCTTTTCGCTTTTCTCAGAAAATGGTAATCCTAAAAAACATTCAAATAAAAATAAGCAGTAAAATAAATACACTGCACACACTTGCATTTTCTCTATCTCTTCTAAACACGAATCATCACGTCATGCAGATTGCTTGTTTTAAACCCAGTTGAAACATACGATCCCATGCCTTCTCCCAACTTTGAGTTCCCGGTATTTGAGGCTGAAAAAGAAAATGACGACAAAATTCCAGAAGAGATCTCCCGATTACTCAGACAAGAGGAAAGGACCATTGAACCTCACAAAGAACTGTTGGAAACGGTAAACTTGGGTTCAGAAAAAGAGAGGAAAGAAATCAGGATTGGGGCACTGCTCAGTCCCATTGCCAGAGAGGGTTTGATAAAGCTTCTCAAAGAATTCCCCGATGTATTCGCTTGGTCCTATCAGAATATGCCAGGGTTGGATACCAGCATCGTGGAACACCATCTACCATTGAGATCGGAATGTCCGCCGGTAAAGCAAAGGTTGAGACGGACTCACCCAGACATGGCCATCAAAATCAAAGAGGAGGTACAAAAACATATTGACGCGGGTTTCCTCGCCACATCAGAATATCCTCAATGGTTAGCCAACATCGTACCCGTTCCCAAAAAGGACGGAAAGGTCAGAATGTGTGTCGATTACCGGGATCTGAACAAGGCTAGTCCAAAGGACGACTTTCCTTTACCACACATTGACATGCTGGTAGATAGTACAACAAAGTTCAAAGTTTTATCCTTCATGGATGGATTCTCGGGCTATAACCAGATCAAGATGGCGCCGAAAGACATGGAGAAAACTTCGTTCATCACCCCATGAGGCACCTTTTGTTACAAGGTAATGCCGTTCGATTTAAAGAATGTCGGGGCAACCTATCAAAGGGCCATGACAACTCTTTTTCATGACATGGTACACAAAGAGATAGAGGTATATGTCAATGACATGATTACAAAATCTAAGACAGAAGAGGAGCATGTGACCCACCTGTCGAAACTATTCATGCGTTTGAGGAAGTACAAACTCCGCTTGAATCCTAACAAGTACACCTTCGGTGTCCGTTCAGGGAAATTACTAGGGTTCATCGTCAGCCAGAAAGGAATTGAGGTTGATCCTGACAAGGTCAAGGCCATTCAAGAAATGCCTTCTCCGAAAACTGAAAAACAAGTCAGAGGTTTCCTGGGACGTTTGAACTACATTTCCAGATTCATATTCCTCATGACCGCGACATGTGCGCCGATTTTCAAATTACTCAATAAGAACCAGGACTGCGTTTGGACAGAAGATTGCCAAACCGCCTTCGACAGTATTAAGGAATATCTGTTGAATCTGCCGATTCTATCACCTCCAGTGGAAGGAAGACCACTAATCATCTATTTAACAGTCTTGGAAGACTCCATGGGCTGTGTACTTGGACAACAAGATGAAACCAAATGGAAAGAGTCTGCCATTTACTATTTGAGCAAGAAATTCACCGACTGCGAGACTCGGTACACGATGCTTGAGAAAACTTGTTGCGCTTTGGCTTGGGCAGCCAAACGTCTTCGCCAATACATGATTCGTCACACTACTTGGTTAATCTCCAAAATGGATCCAATCAAGTATGTCTTCGAAAAGCCTGCTCTCACGGGAAGAATTGCCCGTTGGCAGATGTTATTATCAGAATATGACATAGAGTACCACGCTCAGAAAGCCATTAAAGGAAGTATTTTAGCCGATCATTTGGCTCATCAACCGATTGACAATCAAGAATCAACCGGGTTTGACTTCCCAGATGAAGATGTCATGTATCTAAAAATGAAAGATTGCGATGAACCGTTACCCAGTGAAGGGCCAGAACCAGGTTCCCAATGGGGACTTATCTTTGACGGCGTAGTTAATCATTATGGAAATAGAATTGGGGCAATCATTGTTACCCGTCAGGGTACCCACATTCCTTTCACTTCCAGACTTACGTTCAAATGTACAAACAACGAAGCCGAATACGAAGCTTGTATTATGGGTCTCGAAGAAGCGATTGATTTAAGGATCAAAAACTTGGACGTATACGGCGATTCAGCCTTGGTTATCAATCAGATAAAAGGAGATTGGAACACATACCAATCAGGACTGATTCCTTACAAAGACTATGCAAGAAGGTTGTTACCCTTCTTCAATAGAGTCGAGTTTCATCACGTCCCTCGTAGTGAGAATCACATGGCTGATGCATTAGCCACACTCTCTTCTATGATTAGCGTAGGTCAATGGAACGACTTACCTAAGATCGACATAATGCGCCTTGAACGGCCCGCCTACGTCTTCACGATCGAAGCAGTCATAGACGATAAACCTTGGTATCACGATATCAAATGCTTCCTTCAGAAACAAGAGTACCCATCTGGGGCACTCAGAAAAGACAGGAAAACCCTCAGAAGATTGGCTGGAAGCTTCTTCCTGAGTGGTGACACTCTTTATAAGAGGAATTTTGACTTGGTCTTGCTCCGATGCGTAGACAGACCAGAAGCAGACATGCTTATGAAAGAAATTCATGAAGGATCCTTTGGCACTCATGCCAACGGACACACAATGGCGAGAAAAATTCTGAGAGCAGGGTATTACTGGTTGACCATGGAATCCGACTTCTACAAGTACATGAGGAGGTGTCACAAGTGTCAGATATACTCCGACAAAATTCATGTACCGCCATCACATCTCAAAGTTCTTTCTTCCCCGTGGCCTTTTTCCATATGGGGAATCGACATTATTGGCTTGATCGAACCTAAGGCTTCAAACGGACATCGGTTCATCCTGGTAGCCATTGACTATTTCACCAAGTGGGTCGATGCAGCGTCGTACGCTAATGTAACCGGACAAGTGGTGGTCCGATTTATAAAAAATAATATCATCTGCCGTTATGGTGTTCTGAGCCAGATCATTACAGATAATGGATCTAACTTGAACAACAAGATGATGAAAGAGTTGTGCGTTGAGTTCAAGATCGAACACCATAACTCATCTCCATACCGACCCAAGATGAATGGAGCGGTGGAAGCGGCTAACAAGAACATCAAGAGGATCGTTCAAAAGATGGTTGTAACCTATAAAGACCGGACGAGATGCTACCCTTTGTTCTTCACGGTTATCACACATCTGTCCGCACTTCAACAGGGGCAACCCCTTTCTCTCTAGTATATGCCATGGAGGCAGTTCTCCCCATAGAAGTAGAGATCCCATCAATCTGGGTATTGAAGGAAGCTAAGCTTTCAGAAACTGAATGGTGTCAAAGTCGACACGACGAATTGAATCTGATTGAAGAGAAGAGAATAACGGCACTACGCCACGGTCAATTGTATCAACAGAGAATGAAGAAGGCGTTCGACAAAAAGGTTTGACCCCGCATCTTCAGGAAAGGAGACCTTGTGCTCAAGCAGATACAATCATTTCTCACTGACTCCTGGGGCAAGTGGATTCCGAATTATGATGGCCCCTACGTGATCACGAAAGCTTTCTTAGGCGGCGTCTTGAGACTCGCAACCATGGACGGAGAGGAATTTGCCTACCCCACGAATGTTGATGTAGTCAAGAAATACTTCGCCTAAACTTAAAAAAAAATGTCTCGGTGGATTGAAAACCCGAAAGGGCGGTCCAGGCAAAAATAAGAGACATAAAAAAAATCATCCCGATGGATTGGAAACATCATAGTACAATCCAGGAAAAAATTAGGGATAATGGCAAGTAACTATGTTCAGCAGAGGCAAGTCCCTCAGCAGCAGTTACATCATCCATCGGAGGAAAACTCCAGTCAAGGTCGTCTTCGACAGAAGCTCAGGATGCCCCGAATTCAAAGTTGGTAGAAGGATGGCGGTCGTTATGTTTCAACGTAGCCCTTTTCCCTGTAAATTACCATTTCCTAACTTTGTAAATACTCTTTGGAATCACGTGTTTGGCTGATCTCCATCTTATCAATAAATTTTGAGCCCTTGTGCTTTTGTTTGTAATTCTCATTTGTTTTAGCTTTACAGAACGACATTTTAATATGATTAACGATTCTTGAAATAAAACAAAAATGAATTTACTTGTTAAAACTTTTTCTGCTTTTTAATAAAGACGGCAATTTCTTTTGACTGTTGAACATTAGAAGAACATCGGTCGCTTCTCCAGAAGTAATCGAACCACAAAGTGCAGAATCAAAGTACTCCTTCTATGCCAGTGCGCCTGAATGAAGGATCAACTGTATAAGATGCGGCTTTCCCATCTGATACCCTCGGCCGAGTTCTCATCTCCTAAGCCCGATCAACATAGCTCCTAACAGGGACTATCTCTCCTAAGCAAGATGGAATTGCTATTATGAGCCAGCGATACTTTTTCGCCCCGCGATGGCCGCGTATCCAGTCATGTTCATCTTTTAGTTTGTGTGTCGCGTCAGTTTTGTCAGCATAAACATACATACATTATGCATTATGGATTTACATTTACATTTCATATTGCATCGCTATCACTCTAGTCGGTCTTGTCCCCTAGTGATAAAAGTTCTCTCAATCGAGTTGTCAGTTCTTGCCTCGTCAGGAAACGCTGCGTTTGAACAACCTCGCCTCCAGTTTATTTCTGGAAGGAAGTTGGCCCTTGACCACTTTGATAACTTGAACCTCTGAAAAACCAGAGGAACCTTCAGTCAGCATCACTCTTCGCCATTGAAGATGATATCCTTGCTTTCCCGGATTAAGGAAAATCCACAGAGAAAGCCTCGTAATCAGAAATTCGGCAGCATGCCAGTTTCGCTCCGGAAAGATCGCTGATGAAAAGGTCATCGGCACCTCAAAATTGGACCCCTTCATATGGAATTTCTCCGGAAAGATCCCGAGAAAAGTATGATGTAAGATCCCACACAGAAGCAGCCTCTCAGGAGACTCGCTTTCCCCAGTAGAAACAAATGGCGTCTCCAACAGAGAAGTTTGTACAACTCTACAACTCAGACGACTGGGTTCCCCAGCAAGTCTGACATCAAAAGTTTCTGTTAAATGGCATCTCCCCAGGAAAATCCGACGAGAAGTTTGAGGAAAACCGCTACGAATAGCGTCCCTTGTCAATAAAGTTTATTGACAAAAGAAACTTAGACCAGTTCCTTGGTAGGAAACCAAGAACGAGGGGAAGTTTACTTCAGAAACTAAGACCAGTTCCTTGGTAGGAAACCAGGATCGAGGGGAAGTTTAATTTAGAAACTGAGACCAGTTCCTTGGTTGAAGACCAGGATTGAGGGGAAGTTTTACCTTTTCTAAGCATCATTGCTTAGCAAAAGAAGATAAATGCGTGCGCTACCATTCATAACCACCATCAAAATTTCGGGTATTCCGATATTTAATCCTCTTGCACCCCGAATGCCCGAATACCTTCGTCATTCACACCTTCGTGTCCAAGAGGATTAAATAGGGGCATTTGTCATACCCCAAATTTTGACCACTAAGATTTCCCATCATTGTGCAAATCATCATCACAATATGGGGAAACCATCTTGCCTCATTAGTCTCCCCAAAGATGGGTGAGCATCCACTGCAATCAAATTTAGGGTTACAAGCCCTCTCAGAGCTTTTGACAAAGAATCAATCAAGGAATAACATGATCTTCAACTTGTCTAACCTCTCAAGTAGCTACAAGGGATCAAGAGGACTTCCACTTTAAGGATTAAGCACAAAGCTGCTCCCTTCTAGGTGGATCAAGCCTTAAGATCGCCAGTGTCACCAAATTAGGGTTTTGGTCGACCAGGGCCTCCAGATGGAAATTTTTCATCTGGGCACAAGCCAAGGATCCAAAACACAACCTAATATGCTCCAAGGGGCATCATTAAACCCAATCATCAAGTTAATTCTGCCTCAGGGGATGCACTCTTCAAAAATCAGGAATTAGGGTTTCTTGATCTGATTCACCCCTAAGTTGACTTTTAGGGAAAATCATGAGCCAAGACCTCAAGAGAGGGTTTGAGGGTCTCTAATGAACTATATTGATCCATTTGGAACAATGGATTAATCCAATAAGCTTGAGCAACAAGTCTCAATTTCATCTGCACCACAATTAGGGTTTCGCGGGGAAAAGTCAACTGTAACTTTGACGACCAGGACATGCTCCCAAGCCCTAAGACATGATTCAATATACCCTATGACACCCATGGAACATGTCCATCAAGTTTGATTTAGGTCAAGGACATGATTTCCTGAAGAATTGCACAGTTTGGAATTCATCTGATAAAAAGTCAACTGTGCACAAAAGTCAACTTTGACTTTTTGAGATTTTTCACCAAAATGGTTTTTTTACCCTAAAATGATGTTAATGTATGATTTGAATCATCATTCATCAAGAAAAATCAAAGAAAGTGGGATAACTTGTAAAAGGGGTAACCATAAAAACTTAGAAAAATTTCTAAGTTATGGAAAAAGTGACACTAATGTGCCAACTTTGGAGGACCATAACTCCTAAACCACAAGGCCATTGTTCCCCATTTAAAGCTTGATTTGTAGATCTCATTTCCCTCTACAAAAGCTTCATACTGACCTATGTCCAAATTCTTCATGGATTTTGAGTCATGGAGTGATCAAAATCAAGAAAAGTCACTTTGTTCCAACACTTAGTGAAAATTTCACTAAGTCAGATTTTGCCTTACTTTTTTCCAAATGTAGGGGGATTTTTCACTTGGGTTCAAAAGAGATCAAAACCAAACATGTTCAAACAGTTGTTGTATCATGTAAGGGCTTTCCAAAATGGCCAAGAACATTACCAAATTCAATTTGAGTCATGAGATATGGCATTGGCAAGTTGCCTTGTTAAAATCTGTCAAGGCAAGGTAGAATTTGCATTTTTTGCTCGATTTGTCAAAATCAGCCAAATCCAAATGCTCCTATCCACTTGGACACCTCATAAGATTGAATCTAAAGGAGACAATCACTGAGCCAAGCCTCCAAAGTCTTTGGAACAAGAAATAGCATGTTGAACCTAGAATGGCCAAAATAGGGACAAGACTTCAATTTTGGATTGGAGCATTCAATGGAAGCATCAAGGTGGCATGGACTGAGCCATTCTCAACTGAATTCAGTCAAGACTTATCCAAGACCAAGGGATCCAGCAGCCTGTGCCCCAACCTCTAGTCAATGGCTAGAGGAGACTTGGATTTTCATTTGCCAACATTGGCCAAACCTACTCAGCAGTTGCCATTCACTATTCCTTGCAAAACAAACTTGCTCTACTATAAATAGAGCTCAGTTGTGATCAGTTTGAGTACACCAAAGCCATCAAACAGATGCTTTCCTCAAAATCTCTTCTTTCACTCCAATTTTGCCTTCTAAGGCAAGTCACTATCGGGTTTTGAGTTTGATAGCTTTTCCAATCAAACCAATCACACACACACCTCACATACATCATATAGAAGTGATCCAAACACTCACATAACATCTAGAACACAGATTTCACAAAATCACCAGCCAATTGCTCAAGTTCTTGACAGTTTTGCAGTTGAGGTACCATCTTCAACTCCAAACCATTTCAATCCATTCCAAGCATTCATACACACTCCATGGCACATAGGGAAGCTATCCAGATCATTGGAACCTAGCTGTAACACCTCCAACACAAATCACGATCACCAGCTGCAAGTGGTAAGCATGAGCTCTTCTAACTCTATGATCCATGCAATTTTTGCTGCACAATAATTTGGCCATATGTTCATAATCATGCATGGAATGTTTCCCCTCAATTAATTGCATTGTTTGAATCGTGTATCAAAAATCCTAGCCTTCATGCAGAATTTAGGGTTCTTGAGGATTTTTCATGATTTCTTGTTATATGTTTAATTTAAATGAAATTAAATACCATAGACATGATCGTGAGGTTGAAACGAGTAGATTGGTATGTGGATTACATGATATGATTAAGTATTCAGTGAGATTGGAGAGAAAATGCAAATCTGGGCAAAACTGAAAAACGTGCGTGTTCTTGCCTTTGTTCTTGGCGCCATTTTCCAATATTTGAATATTTGAATTTGGTGATTTTATTTAATTGATTCAAAAATTAATTTCTCTCTGAGTTTTAATGATTTTGAGTTGATTCTTTTTTTAATAATTCACAAAAATGTTAAAATATTTGATTTTTCCAAAAAATCCCAAAAATATTATTTATTTTATATAATTGATATTTTTGCAAAGAATTAATGTTTTAATTGTTTTTGACATTTTGAATATTTTTTCCACCTTGATTTTGCAACTTTTAATGCTTTCTAATTATTTTGTCAGTCAATACTTAATTTTTGAAGCATTAATCCAAGATCACAATTTGTTTTCCACATGTTAAATAATTTTAATCATTTTAATTGAATTTTTATTCAATTAAATACATTTTTGAAAAACAAATTAGGGTTTTGGATTAATTCAACCCTCATAAATCATTTTCAAAACATTTTGGGCCTCTAATAGAGTGTAAGACCCAATCCTCTTTTTTTGACCAATCATTTTTGGGCCTCAGCATATTGTATAAGTCCCGATACCGTTAAAAAACAAACGGCGCGATCGTCGCCTTTTCAAAACAGAAAACTCTGGGCCTACCCTCGTGTTATAAGCCCCACTGTTTTTCTTTAAAACCTTTGGGCCTCTAATAGAGTGTAAGACCTAATCCTCTTTTTTTGACCAATCATTTTTGGGCCTCAGCATATTGTATAAGTCCCGATACCGTCAAAAAACAAACAGCGCGATCGTCGCCTTTTCAAAATAGAAAACCTTGGGCCTACCCTCGAGTAGTAAGACCCATTATTTTCTTAAAACTTTTTGGGCCTCTAATAGAGTGTAAGACCCAACCCCCTTTTAACCATACAATTTTGGGCCTCACTTATTGTATAAGTCCCTCTGCGTTAAAAGAAAACCTCGGCGTGATTGCCATTTTTAAACGAAAAGTCATCTGGGCCTACCCTCGTGTTATAAGCCTCACTCTTTTTCTTTAAAACCTTTGGGCCTCTTGAGAGAGTGTAAGACCCATCCCTTTGTACAGAAAACCTTTTTCGGGCCTCAATCACTTGTATAAGTCCCTCTGTACAAATTCAAACAGTGCGCTCACTGATAAAACCCTGGGCCTCTCCTTGAGCTGTAAGCCCTAAATCTTTCTTTTTCAAAGCACTTTCTCCTTTGATTTTGAATATACTGTTGTTTTCAATCTTTCTTTGTTCAACAACTAACCAAACAGCATGGAAGCTCTACAACCGAGTAAGTGGTTATTGCTTTCATTTACCGCTTTCATATACATATAACTGTATTGTGGGGCTGTTTCGCTGTAAGTCTTCTTTCATAAACTCATATCAACAGTGTAATAATAGTATAGATATTTTGAGTTTCTCCTGCAACTACGTCTAGAACTAGGTGACGCCGCTGATCATTCGTAGAAATAGACAACTAGATCCCCAATAGGATCACCAGATACAGTCTTCTCTTCGGCTGTCCTCATTAGGAATTGTCAAGAAACTCTATTCCCAGAGATGAATGTATTCTCCGTGAATGGCATCTTTGAGTTTCTTCCAAATTCTCGAACTTTCCTGGCTTGATCTATTCTTTGTGAATAGCCTGTCTTGAACTTCTCGGGGTTTGGGGACCCACGGGCTTCTTAAAAGCATCAGCCTCCTCTTGGGCATCGTACAAGGACCCACAGGCTTCCTAAAAGCAACCCCGCCTCCTCTTGGGCTTAGTACAAGGACCCGTCGGCTTCTTATAAGTATTCACAGCCTCCTCTTAGGCTTCGTATAATGATCTCTTCCTCCGGGAATGATAGTCTTTTCTTGGGCTTCGTACAAGGACCGATCGGCTTCTTAAAAGTTTCCAGCCTCCTTTTGGGCTTCATACAAATTGTCCCGACGACCTCCTAGAGGTATAGAAACAGAACTTAATCATCTGCATAGAACATTCCTTTCAAAGAGTCTACTACTGTTTCTCAAAGCATAGTACAAAAGATGAAACTCTAGACTTAGACAGTCTAATATCCTTGAGTCTCAAAGACATTATCAAAGTGACCCCTTCGTTAAACAGGAAGGAAACCCGTAGACTCGGACAATCTCAATACCCTTTGGATTTCCCGTTTCCTTAAAGAACAGGAATAACCCGGATCCTCGAATCAAATCCTTGAGTACAACATTGCTCATATAAGAACTGATTTTCTCTTTAAATCAGTATACTGGACCTGTCACTCAACTGAAACAGTCACCATAGCCTCCTTTTGGGCTTTGTACAATGATTCTCCCCAGCGGAGTCAAACAACGTTTAGCCTCTCTCTCGGGCTTTGTATGAGACACATAAGAGACTCCCTCGTTGAGTCAATCACCCCTTTCGCCTCCATCTCGGGCTTTATACGAGATACAAAAGACTCCCTCGTTGAGTCAAAACCTTTTAGCCTCTCTCTCGGGCTTTATACGAGACACATATTAGCCTCCTCTTAGGCTTTGTATAAGAAAACCACTGGTTGATCCAATCAACCTTTTAGCATCAAAGCTGTGCTTCGTTCACAGTACACAAACATCAACAACTTCTTCCCCTTCATCTAATCGCTGTAAGCTTCAAGCCTCTGGATCATCTACATCCATGCCACTGTCCTTCTTTTAGCATGAGAAATTCCTAAGGAAAGATAACATTGCTCTATAATGAGTTAAAGTCTTCCCCTTCAGGTTGGAAATCCCCTGTAAAGGAAATTATGGCATTGCCGGATTCACACATCCCGGTTAAAGTAATTATCCTTTATAAATAGTTGTGACAGACAAACCCCTCTTTAGAGATGACAAATTCTCTCTAAAGACAACACCTTTTAGCTTCACATCTTGGGCTTTGAACAAGATACAAATAGACCCTTCAGCTTCACATCTTGGGCTTTGAACAAGATATAAACCACTTTTAGCTTCATATCTTGGGCTTTGAACAAGATACAAACTACCTTTCGCTTCACGTCTTGGGCTTTGAACAAGACACCAAAACACCATTTCCTCCCATAGCATAGGAGGAACTACGAACGCTCTGATTTCCCTGCTTCGGTAAACGGGAATACGTAGGCATAAGATTGAAAGAAAAATCTTAGCGAGCACACTAAACAAAAACCCAAAATCCCATACTCTCATACATCTGTCCTAAACCTCCCACCAATCAACCGAACACCACTTTTAAAAAAAATACACCCAATAGATACCCCGAATCTTTGTGGCATTTGTAACCTAACAGACCGCTGTTTAACCTCAGTTTGCAAGGAGGATTAATTTGAGACATCTATTTCCCTTCCTTCGTCAGCTTTAATAGGATAAAAAATGAATCGAGCTGTAGATACCAAAGAGCGATAGCGCTTCGCAACCGCGTCTAAAATTGCTCGCTACACTTCTCATCGGACTGCTTGCGCCTGCTTTGTGCGATTACTCGAGCAACTGGGTCAATTGTCAGTTGGTGGCATGCGGTCTCAGGGTCCAGGCCAGGTATATCCGCGACGCTCCAAGCAAATAAGTCGGCATTTTCCTCGAGGCATGTCTTCAGTCGATGCTTTACCTCGTCGGGCAGCCCTGCACCTATCTTCACTCCTCTCGAGTTGTTATCGAAGGTGATGACCTCAGACTCCCTGGCTGGGACAGGGCGCATGAGGGTAGCTGCAGATGAACTGCCTGCCCCTGTCGACATGCCTCCACCAGAGTCTTCGCCCTCCTCAGGAATTCGGCAATCAAGGTCGATAGTGTGCACGGCGAGAGTCGGCTTCTTGTCGGGCTGACTCTCTTCGTTGGGCTCGTCGTCCTCCCTTGCCCACTTGGCGACCTTGGGCGCTGCACTGATCGAGATTTAGCCCTGGGTTGGTGCTTCAAAACACCTCCTCTTGGCCTCTATATCTTCGTGTAATGTTGCGATGTGCCCCTTCTCCGTATAGTATTTCATCTTGTGATGAACGGTTGAAGGAACAACAATCAGCTCTGCCAAGGTTGGTCGGCCGAAGATGCATTGGTATAGCGAGGGGCAATTGATCACCAGAAACTAAGTCTTGATTGATTTTGATGCCTCCTCCTCCCTGAAGGTGACCGAGAGCTCCACGTAGCCCCAGGGTCTGGCCGTTGCACCATTGAACCCTTGCAGATCGGACCCCACGTATGGCGACAGGTTCTTCTGATCCAGCTTTAAGGCTCTGAACAGACTCGTGTACATGATGTCCACGGAGCTGCCCTGGTCGACCAGGATCCATCGAACATCGGTGTTGGCTAGCCTTACCCTGATGAGCAAAGGAATATGCAAATTTGGGGATCCTCCGAGCAGCTCTTTCCGGTAAAAGGTTATTGGCTGGGACCGCCCCCGAACCTTCTCGAGTGTGGACAGCTGGTTTGGACTGTAGTCGATGAGTTGGTCGAACTTTCTCTTCACCGACCCTACTGTGAGCTCGCTATATCCCCCGCATGAGATCACCATGGCGTTGGGAAGCTCTCCCATGAGCTATGTGAGAGGATTTGAGGTGGATCCTCCATGCGGTCGGGGATGATGAAATCCTCTGGCCGTGAGATGAACATCGCGACCTGAGGAGGAGGACTAGGCGGCGACGGTTCTGCTTCCTTCTTGGTTTCCAATGTTTCTCGTCGGGAGGACTCACCCTTCTTTGTGTATTGTTTTAGATGGCCCTCCTTGATGAGGATTTCGATGGCGCCTTTTAAGTGCACGCAGTCTTCGGTCACGTGGCTGTGTGTTGCGGTGAGAATCAGATAATAAGATATTAATTAACTTGCATCATAAAACTTTGAAATTCACCACCGAGCTTTGATTTATCCAAAGGAAAGGGTAAAGTTTGAAGAAAACCCTAAGAGGATCGATGTTCGGGGGTTGGTTATACTAAGGGAAGGTATTATCACCCTAAGTATCTGTAGTACTCTACAGGAACCTCTTGTTTATGTTTATGTTATGTTATGTTTGCTTGCTAAGAGAATCTTCTAGGGTAAAGATAAAGACCTAAAGGTATGTACACTAAGTTTGCTCGCCAAGACGTCACATCTTGTGCCTACGTATCTGACTAAAGAATCAGAGCAACCGTAGTTCACCTAACTAAGGGTGAATTTGAGGAACCATTGACTATGGCCAAAGTTCTAAGGGGAAATGAGTGTGAACTCATTTAGAGTTTAAGGAAACTCTCTAAATCTAAGTTCTGGTGGGGAAAAGTGGATACTCAATGTGATGAGCCCACGTAGAGTTTAGAAACTCTATCCTATTTCTAAGTTGTAAGATTGAGTGGCTATGAGGCCAAGGGAAGAGAATCCTATGACTATGAGGTCAAAGGGAAGATGGTCATGACTATGAGGTCAAGGCTGGCAGGTGGCTAAGACAATGAGGTCAAAGCTGGTAATCCTATGACTATGAGGTTAAGGAGAGAAGTGCCCATGACTATGAGGTCAAGGCTGGTAAGTGTTGTCTATGACTTTGAGGTCAATAAAAATACTTTCCTTTGGAATCGGGAGAATAGCAATTCTTATGGGCAGAATGTTTGTAAAGATATTTGCATGAAAACAAAACATCAAACAACAAGGATTCAAAGTGAAACAAGGCTCACAACATCATACAAGATTTGGACAACACACATTAGGCCTCATTCAATCAAGATAAACAAGACAACACGGTGAAAGAATCAAAAGCAATCAGAAGTTTCCAAGAAAAACCCCAAAAAAAGGTCTTTTACTTCCAACATTAATAGATGGTTCAAAAATATTTGTTTTCACCAATTTCTTTTTACATTAAAAAAATAGATATATTAAGGAACATTTTACAAAAAGAGTGGACAAAAAAGAGTGGACAAAAAAGAGTGAAAATTGAGCAAGTTATAATCTTTTGAAAACAAGGCATAAACCATAAAATAAGAATACGACTAGTGATAAAAAAGAAAGGGAAAGGCTCCCATGGGTGTTGAACCCGTGACATGGTGGATGCATTCCAAAACTCTTACCAACTCAGCCTATGCACACGCGTTAACAAGCTATAGCAACCATACAATATATGTGAAACACAAGCATTTTCAGAAAAATAAAAAAATAAAGGACTGGTGCGAGGGGGATTCAAACCCCAGTCCTTATAGTAAATGCGCGTGTGTTCTTACCACTAGGGTAGCCATACATCCAGTGTATGTGCCCACCCCATAAACTTATAAACCCTCATGCCCGTGTAGGACCAAACTTGGTAAGTTCAAGCAAAGATCATCATACCATACCAACAATCATTCAAATTGTACAACTATCATCAATAGAAGAGGAAAGAACAATTGATTATGCAAGTAACAAACCTTCATCATTTTATGAGTTACCAAATGATGAAAAACCAAGAAATGTCATACCAACCATAAACCAAACATCCATGCTACTATGAAATGAGCTTACTTGGATCAGTTTAAACATGCAAATCTTGACATTGGTAATGCAAATACATATCAAAAGCAATGAGGTCAGGTCTATGTATATGGTAGAACAGTTTGTACATCAATGAGCAGTCCTATACTTACCTATCAATCCATGGCCTCAAAGTGGCTAAAATGAAAAAATGACTTCAAAATATCTTTAGACATGGCAAAGCATACAGTCAACACTTTTTATAACACATCATTCATACTAATCATGACAGTAGGCATTTAAGTAAGCAAAGCAATCTTATTGTGCATTGTACTCTAAAGCAAACAAATGCAATGCTATTAGTACAAAACCAGTTCATATCTATCAATGTTGTCCACAAAAGAAATGACTCAAACTGTCATGCTGCTATGAAAAGAAACAATTTCAAAGATGAACTCACAAATCTTATCCATATGATCATTTGATTAAGGTGCAAAAAAACAATAAGCATGAATATGGCATGGCAGGTAAAGGCATTTCAAGATGGGGCCAAGAAAACATGAGGGGGTTGACAAACATAAGTGCAGGGAGGTAAGAACAGGCCTGTCATGACAACACACATTCAACATTCATGGCATTCAATGTTATTCACAACAACCAAACAAGAGCAGTACCATGTTTATTTACATCAGGGTAATACCAGTTCAAGTCTCCATATCATAAATAAAGATTCGACTTAGCAGGATGATATGAAAAAGAGACAAATTCAAAGACTCACAGTGCTAACAACTTTACATGAATTTAACCATCCTGTCCATGTGATTATTTGACCAAGAGGCAAGAAATAAACCAGTTAACATGGTAACAATATGAAATAGTATAAGTAAAGAGACATCATTCAAACAATGATGCTAATCCAAACATTCAAATCATACTATTGACATCTTAGACACACAAGTTTATCATGGAATGGGGATAGATCAGAGTTGTGGTCATGTATTATCATTGAATGTATTTCATATCAAACAATAGTTCAGACATGTAGGAACAATCTTAGATCATGGCATTACAAAGTAAACTCAGGAAAATAACTATACACGTAGCTATATGGCAGTAGTATGATTATGACATAGCATGAAACACAAGCTTCAAGAGATTAGCAGTTCATACATCAGTCTCATGTGCATAGGTCGACTTGGCTCAAAATAATTAGCATGGCATGACATGGCTTGTATGCATAACAGGATAGGAATAAGCACATGAATGGATACCAAAAATAGTATTATGACAGAATGAATCAATAACAAACTTCCATACTCAAAGGCAAGACTCAACAAGCATCAACACATAAGCAAGCCTGCTATGACAAGGCAGAAACATGTAAGCGGCAATAAGATATATTTCACATAACTTGGACACAACACAGGTAGTATGCCATCAGTTTGCACATACCTCTGGGATACAAAGCATAGCATGAGTCTATACACACACAAACTGACTACACATCATGATGACAACAATACTTGGTGAAAACTAACTAGGCGTTCTTGCTAACAAAATTCTGACTAGTCATTACACATTTGGACTCATATCAACATAAAGGCAAGGAGTTCAAGACAAAATTCACAAATCATAAAAACACAAGTATCTCAAGTTAACAGGAATGAACTAAATTCAAGGATCTTACCTATTCTCATAATAACATCCAAACATCTAAAAAGCAGTCATAAGCTAAGTGGAATATTACTTGCATCCAAATATTGGCAGAGTCACACAACAATGAAGTCACATGAATTCAACATCCAGTTTGTGAGTAACACAAGTGCATTATCATTACATGACATTTTAGGCATAGTACCAAGAACAAAAGGGCAGTACAAATATCTACCTTAGCATATCAGCAGAATAACCAAACATTGTCTTACCTCATGATGGTAGGCCATGGACAAATAGTTAAATATCAAACACACATGAATTTCATTATGGATAGATGGAAATAAAACTAAAACAAATTATATGACATTCAATATAAAGGCATTTGTAACAGAGATATGATGATGGTAATGTACATGAGCATGGCTATTGAGTGTGAAGAAGAAATTTACCAAGTGGAATATGTCCACTGCACCCTCAACAATGAAATACTTTCCCTCCTTTGAACTAGTAGCAAGCTCTCCAAGTACTCCTCCTTCCTTCTTCACTTGCAAAGCTTAAACTCAAAGATATTTTAGGGTGAGTATGTGAATATTGTTGGTGTGAAATGAATGGAAACAACCCCTATTTATAGGAAAGAGCTGAGGTTTCAAAGTATGGCCAAAATTGCACATATGCCAACTTTGCCCTTTCCATCGTGTGAGATGTGGTGTTTGCTGAACCAAAATTTTCAAATATCTCTGAACACTGAGCACAAGCTGGTGAGAAGTGATTGGTGAGAGGCTCAATGAATAAACAAATAGTTGTTGCTTTGAAAAGTTTCTCTCTCCATGTACCACTTGACATAACCATTATTTTAATGTGATCAATCTTGAAAATTCATGGTAAGGCTTAAATTAACCTTAAATCCAACATTAGAACTCAGAAACATGGGGCTTTGGTGGTTAGAGAAGATTTTGAGCGATTATGCCAAAGTTGGTTTCTTGAGTTTTAAGAAATGAAACCCCTATCTTTGAGGCTTCGAAACTCCCAGCTCACTCAATGGATTGAGGAGTTATAGTACTTTTTGGAAAGCCCTCAACGCCCTCTACAAATTTCATGTTCAAATATTTTTTATTTGAGGCTTGGAACTGTATGAAAAATTGAGTTGAAGTTGTGTGAAAACTAAGGTGAAAAAGCTGAAATTTTACTAAGTCCCCAAGCGTGATTTATCTTCCAAGTCCTATAACTTAAAAACCATGCATTTATTTTGAAAGAGGGTCCTCTAATATGTTTTGAAGATCATGGAAAGATCTTCCATTTGAGCTTTGAATCACTCAATTTGGATGTGTGGTTTGAAAGTTATGACTGTTACAATTTTTGCACAAGTAGTGAAATTTCCACATTTGAAAAGTTTCATGGACCAAACATTGCTTCCTTTGCAATAAACTTCTTAAAACTTAATCTCTCATGCCTTAGCTCATCAATGAGACATGTCATGATGGATTTAGGACTTGGATGTTTCATTTTGGATCAAAATCTCAAAGGTTAGGGCCTCAGTTAAAACCCTAATTTCACTAGTGAATGCACTTGAATGATCTCTGATGATCTTGCTTCTTTTTCCTGTGCAAACCCTGGATTTTATACCAAATAAAAAAACTTGCAAGGTGAGGTAGTTAGTTTAACAATGCACAGATGATTGAACCTAAATGTCAATGCAAAATGATATGACATCTAAGGGGTAAAATTTGGGGTACAACAGTTGCCCCTATTTAAATAGCTTTAGTGGATGGCACGAGGAATGGAAATCCTTGGGGAATCAAGGTGAAAGGTGTTTAAATATAGCAAACCTAAAAATTTTCCCTTAGATGGAATGCATATGCTAAGGACAAGCAGCAGACATGCAAATGCCGACAGGCCATGAACTTCTAGTATGATGATATGATGTCATGATAGATGCAAAGGTGCAGACAAAACAAAACACCAATAGATAAGGAGCAAACCACCACAGATGAGCTTACTGGGGAAGGATAAAGGTTAGTATCTACGAGGAAGACCCACTGGGGATACAGGCTGACCAACAAAAGAGACTCACCGGGGAGACTCTGAGGCAACACTAGGGATGGAAAAATAAAACTGAGGGGGAGACCCTACAGATCTTTACTGGAGATAGGAGCCAGAGAGGTGTTTCCCACTGGGGGAAGATCCAGGGAGATGGATGACAGGTTCGTAGGTGACCGGACTACACTGGGGAAATAAGACACATTCTTACTGGGCATGAAACCAGAAAGAAGACATGATCTCTACTGGGGATCATCTTGAAATAAGGGAAGACATCCAAATAAAAGATTTTTCGGGGACTTCTTATAATGAAGAGTTCAAACGGGATCTTCAAGAAAAGCCAGGAAAGACAGAGACATACTCTGCGTGTGCCAAATGATGATCAATCACAAGGGTATCAGCGAATCAGAAGATTTCCTGATCTAGTGGATTTTTGTAGGATATTTGAAGAGGATAGCAAGACTCGATCGACTCACTATAAGGGGATGGCCGAGAGAAGAGGAAAACAATCGGTGAATCGTGGAAAGCCTTATGCTACACCAGCTGATAAAGGTAAACAGAAACATACTGATGGCAAGAAGATAAGTAGGGGAGGTGCTCCTACTCCTCTTAAGTGCTATAGGTGTGGTGAGTTAGGACATCGTGTCAGTGAGTGCACGAGTGATGTGAAGAAGTGCTTCAAGTATGGGCAGGCAGGATATATGATTGCTGACTACAAAGCTAATATGGTTACTTGTTACAATTGTTGGGAACAAGGCCATATTAGTACTCGTTGTCAGAAACCAATGCAAACTTCGACTGGAGGGAAAGTGTTCGCTTTGGCAGGGACTCAGACTTCCAGCGAGGACAAATTGATCAGAGGTACATGTTATATTAATAATACGCCTTTGATTGCTATTATTGATACAGGTGCTACTCACTCTTTCATTGCTTCTGATTGTGTAAGAAGGCTAGGCCTTGTTGTTTCTCCTATGAAGGGAGAGATGGTTATCGAAACTCCTGCTAAGGGATCGGTGAATTATTGTATGTAGTGTGTGTTATTGAAGATTATTGTATGTAGTGTGTGTTGGTGTATTTTGGTCAAGTTTGGGTTACCCTTAGGGTGGGGTAGTCCCCTTAGAATTATAAAGAATAGGGTGTCAGAAGAAGGGTAGTTGGTTAATACTATTATTTGAATTATTGAGGATATTGTTTTTATTATTTAATTTGGTGAAATAATAATAATAATATCTAAATAATAATAATAATAATAATATTAGGCAATAATAATATTTGGATAATAAGGAAAATATAAATAGGAAAAAAAAGATTAGAAGGGGAAGGTTGGTCAGTACGTATCTGGAAAAAGAAAAGAGAAGAGCAGAGGAAGCTAAGTCTGAGAAGGAGAAAGTGTTGAAGAATAATTTCTAAGGTAAGGGTGAGACTATCTAATCTCTTAGGGATTGCATATCATTTGTATGA
Source organism: Lathyrus tuberosus (assembly GCA_022829125.1). Lineage (NCBI taxonomy): Eukaryota > Viridiplantae > Streptophyta > Magnoliopsida > Fabales > Fabaceae > Lathyrus > Lathyrus tuberosus. The sequence continues at coordinate 11,729,437 of JALAZF010000024.1, read as the reverse complement.
GGGTAGGAAGATATTAGAATCGTCCCTGTTCTGTGTTGTGAGAATTTGGGAATTGAGATCGTTAGGTCAGAGGGTCTGATTAGAGGAATAACATGAAAATTGATAGATTGAGTCATGATTTTGTGTTTCTAATTGTGTATATGAATAATTGTGGTTGTATGTGCATGATTGGGTTGTTTGGGGACCAAATTCGAGAGAAATTGGGTCTGGAATGGTGCGACCGTCGCTACTGCAAAAGTGCAGGTTCGCGATGTTTGTTAAGCAAATGAATGATTTGCTGGGCGAAGGTTCGCCCCAGATTCGCTAAGCGAATCTTCTGGCAAAGCCCCGGTTCACTAGAGCGAAGGGGTAGCGAAGGAGGGCAGAAAGTGGACTCTCTGGTTTTTGTATGGAAGGGAGGCCTTCGCTGGCATGCTCGCTAAGCGAACCTCTGGCGAGGTGTTCACTGGCTAGTTCGCTAAGCGAACCTTTGGCGAATGAGGAGCGAATCCAAGGCGAATAGTGGCAGTAGCGAATTCTGCTGCACGGGCTGAATTGTTCTGAAACTTCGGAATTTCATAACTATTAGTCCGTAAGTCCGTTTGAGTCGCCGTCTGAAGCGTTGAGAAGCTGGTTCCACCTACTTTTCATTAATACTAAATTCGAACCAGGATTCCAACCCATCGACATATTGATTAGATTGTGTGTATGCTGTTGTGGTGTAGTAGGGGGAGATGATAGAGTCGTCGATGTGTATGCCTGATATCGTTGAATATTGCTGTTGTAGTGTAGTATATTGCTGTTGTGGCAGGTATAACTGCTGTTGTATCATTGTATTATGATGTATTGATGTGTTGGTTATCATATGTACATTGTATTCATAGTGGTATGTTGCTGCTGTGTGTTGTTGTGTGCATGCATGACATGTTGAATAAGTGTGGGATAGACGTGTGTCCATGTGGGGTGTGAGCGTCCTATCCGGATTCTTAAATAGAATCATTGTAGTGGTAATCATGTGCCCATGTGGGGTGTGAGCGATTACGGATGTCGTGTGCCCATGTGGGGTGTGAACGACTAATATGACGTCCCGACGGGGATTGTGACCATGAAACAAGGGTCGATTGGTACCACATGCATTGAGTCGTGTCGTGGTCTCGTTGCATTGTGTTATTGTGTGTTGATCATTTGTGGTGTGATAAATGCAGTTGTGTTGATGTATGTTGATAGGGTGAATTCTGTATGTTTTTATGCTTTCATACTTATGCTATGCATTCTTTATATTGATTTGAGAATCTCACCCCTTCTATTTGAATGTTACCCCTACGTGGGTAATGTACAGATAAGCAGGAGTAGTTCACAGGTGGAGTAGTGAAGACGAGGTCATTCTGGTGTGGGTTATCGAGTCGCGTCTGCTCTGTTTTGTAACACCAAGGGTGTCGGAACGCTAGAGTCTTTTAAATTCCGTTATGTGTTATTACTGTTTTAATTAAGGAGATTATGTGTGACTAAACACGTTTCAACTTGCGTTGACTTTTCCGCTGTGCATGAATGTTGAAATGCTATGTTTAATTATAATATCACATTATTATTATTGTGTGCATGCTAAGTTGAGTAGTAGAAGTAGCATCCTAAATCCATGTATTCTATTTTTACTCTGATAAATTATGTTTAAATTATCGCGGGGGTTTAGGGTGTTACAAGAGTAGTCCTAACAAGTTTGGCATATGATGACCACGCTCAGTTGGGATTATTGATGTCTGGTGTGAGTAGTAGCATTGATGTCACTCTTTCCGACCTGGGAGTCCATGATTCTGAGGACCGTAGTTACCTTTACCCCCACTTTTCCTTTTTAAGACGTAGTGCGATGGCTATAAGGGAGTAGTCCCAAATGGTTGATACACGATACTACACTAAGACGAGTTTATCTTGAGAATAATATTAACCCGCGTGAGTAGTCACGTAAGCCGATAATATCCAAAAGATTTTTGCGTGACTCTGATAACTTTTAGAACCCTGTTCTCCAGTTGCTAAACCCATAGTACACACCTTTTGGGATGGGTAGACCATGGCTCCACTCATGTGAATCCTAAACCTAGGACTTATGTGCTTTGATGTGTGTACATATGTTTGTGTTTATGCATACATCCATCCATTCATGGTAGCCCTTTGGTTTCAAGGAATTTAAGTGTTTTTTCCTTACAATGATCAATATAGCTCATGGTTTTTAAAACAAAACTTTTCAGTTTTTCCAAAAATGTTTGCAGCTTGCTATTGAGCTCCTTGAAACCATTTGGCTTACATTTGCATCCCATGCGCATGTCATCACATTCGCACCTCATTTGCATTTCTCAGCCTTGAGTCTCTACTTCTTCTAATTCTCAAAAGGATACCTAGCACGCATTCGGGACAAATGACAATGATGAACGAGATTTTGAAAAATTAGGAAGCCTTGAAAGAGGAGATCAGAGTCCTCAAAAGTCAGACGAACTGGGTCTTGGAGACTTTGGAGAACATGATGAAGAAAGATGGGCACGCTCACCCTGTTACACCCAGAGAAGTTATCATTTCATCGTCTCCTTTGGTTCCTCCAACTCAAGGACCCCCTCAGTATCAAAGGCCAGACCGCCGTCATCTGCGTCAGCACGCTCGACAAAGGCCTAGAAAGCCAGAAAGGCATTTCACTTCATTGCCAATGTCATTCAGTCAGATGTTACCAGATTTGATCAAAGGTGTGTTAATAGTGCCAAAGGAGATAAATTCAGTGCCTTTTCCATACCCACCAGGCTCTGACGCCAACGCCCGATGTGACTACCATGCTGGGGCATAGGGGCATTCAACTGAATACTACAAAGTGCTCAAGAGCAAGGTTCAGACTCAGCTAGACTCTAAGATGTTCTCATTCATGTCTCAAGGCGTTCAAGTCAATAATCCTTCACCACCTCCTTTGGTTCTTCCATACCAAGGGCACGCGCTTGGGGAAACTTCGTGTCAACCAGGATTTGGTCTTGCGCCAGAATGTCATCCCCGTCAGGTGGTTACCAAAAGAGCGTCTCAGCCTCCAATGGTTGTTTCTCCTCAAGGTTCTCAAAGCCAGAACAAGAAGAGGTATTCTGTCAAAAGGGACAAGGCTCACTATAAGCCAGTTCCCGTGCCGCTGAGCAAACTTTACTCACTATTGATTCAGAATGCAAGGATGACTCCACGACCTCTCAACCCTGTGCACGAACCTTGGCACAATGCGAACTTGACGTGTGAGTTTCACAAAGGGGCTGAAGGGCATGACTTGGATGCCTGCTTGGCCTTGGAAGCTATTGTGCAAAAGCTGATCCATGACAAGGATTTGATCCTCGAAGAAGATCACCTAGAAGTTGAATGCAAATATCATAATGGGACAATGGGACATCCAGTTAAAGAATGCAAGGATTTTGAAGTGAGATTGCTAAGTTTGCTAGAGCTGCTGAAACCTCAAGAAGGTAAGTCAGATGCCAGTGTCTCGACTCTCGAAGCAAAAGACAAAAGACTTATGAGGCCTCTTATGGTTCTATACCACAAGGAGCAAATGATCAATGATGGAGATGTTCCTCTGCTTAGACCTTGAAATTGAAGTCTGTTGAAGGCTGCTGAAGTCATTTCTCTCAAAGCTGGCTGCATTTTGTTTATTTCAGTATTTTCTGTTGTGCTTTCCTTGCTTTTTTTATTTCATGTTTGCTTGTAAGCTGTTGTATTTTTGAAATTGGCAAGATTAATGAAATTTTTATGCATCTTTCGATTAAGTCCATTCGTATTCACTCATTTTCTTTTATTGTCATAAAAAAGTAAAAAATATATATATATATATTTATTTATTTATTTTGTTTCCATACAATTATCCTTACCGACTGTTCTTTAAGAAAAGAATGGGGAGGATGACGAAACGTTATATTCATAACTATTGTTGGTATACTTTCAAATTAAACTTTGCCGATGATGTAAGGCATCATTTCAAATCCCTTAAACAATGAAGAAATAAGGAAGATAATCCCTCGTTAACCCATTCGAGCTTAGAAGTAGGAGTTTTCTTTCTTTACAAAAAAACCCGTGATCTTAACCTTGGGGTGGGTAGTTCTCAGTTTAACTTGCATATGCATTCTAACGCAAGAACTTCATGCAAGACACCAGTCAACTCTCTTAAATCAAGTGAAAAGGTTGTACAAGTCTGTTCCCAAAGTGATAAAAAAGGAAGGATCGTTAAGAAATCCTTAATCGAGGAATGAGCCGAGTCCCTTTCAAGGCAAAAGCTAAGGAAGATGGGAAGCTCAAAACTTTTCCTTATACAAAAAGTTTTGTATGACAACCAAAATGGGAGAACCACTAAGAAACTCTTACCCAAAGAATGAGCGGAGTCCCTTTAAAGGCAAGAGCCAAGAAAGATGGGAAGCTTATGACCTTGCTTTATACAAAAGGGCTTGTATGAAAACCAAAGGAGGATGAACTTAAAGCTTTCACTCTTAAAGTCCTCAATAGCAAAGGACAACCGAATGTTGTAAGGGAGTAATGACTACCTTAGGTGTCTGAACCATCATCAATTATCATCAGTTCAATTCCTAGCTTATAGGAACTTGAATGTATAGCCTGAGTTAACTGAGCGTAGGATTGAAGTTCATCACGGAGATTGGGTGGGGAAAAAATAACTTTGAGCCTTTATTCTTTGTTTCATGAGTCGTGAACCGAGCCACGTTACAACCCTTAAAAGACCTAATTGAGGTAAGGTTGTTTTGAAAGCATGCTACATCAAGGTTGGATAACCTGACTCCTAATGATCTTTGCTAATTGTGTGTGTTGATCACTTCATCTGTCATTTCGTAAATGAATAGATCCGCGTTGTGTTTGATTATTTAATTGCTCCATTGTGTGTTTTCATCAATAAACTTTGATTTCAAAAGCTTGCATAAATGTTACATCGAAATTACCAATTTTTAATGAACAATACTATTTTCAAGACATTTCAATATCAAAGGAATCCCAATAAATGCAGCCAGCTAGGGAATTTGACTTGGTAAAGGAAGCTCAGTCTGAGGCAACCGATTTGGAGGATTCGTTAACCAACCATTCCAAGAGCTATTGAATCAGGGGCAAAACTCTTAAAAGTTCAGAATATTACGGCAAGCTGTATTGAGGTCATTTTTATGGCAAGTTGTTTCTCAACTCCTTTTGAGGCAATAACTCCAAAGACCCACCTATAAGGGCAAGTCTGTTTCCATGTTGTTACTACCGCAGTCTGAGGACTTTGTATTGCGAATGCAGTTAATCAGGGGCAATCAGGTCGAGATTTGGTAACTCTCTAAAAGGTCAATTAGGCTAGGGCATCTGCTTCACATATCAACCAGTTTGAAGAACAAGTTCAAGGATTTTGTTATGTAAATGCAGTTAAACTGGGACAGTTACATCGAGATTCATGAATCTCTCCAAGAGTTGGAAGATATTGAAGCATCTCATAGGCTAATTCTTCTGTAAAATCCTCTTGGTATTTTCTTCTGACTGACCATGTAATCTGGGGCAGCTGAGACTTGAAGTTGATCATTATGCCAGTGGGATGCAGAACTACTCTGTTCTTGTGATATCTTTTGCCAGCTCCCCAGTAAGCTGTTACTTCAATTGATCTTGGCAATTCTCCATGGATATCCTCCTCCAGTAAGGAAATCAAGCTCATGATGGCAATCCTAGTGAAGTCATGATGCTATACCCCGAGTGGAATACTCTTTTCCCTCATAGAAGGTTGTAACCTTGAAGTAGAGATGTTGGTTCTGCATGTTCATCCCTAGTGATGGTCCAATCTGATGAAGTTGGCTGGGTATCCTTGTTGAGACGTTTATTTCATCTCCAGTCTACTTCTTCTTGTCTGTTTTGTCAGTATAAGCATAAGCATAAACATGGCATGCATGCATTCATACATATGCATAGAATCCGAGCATTTTGCTACCTTTCAGGTGTTTACCTGTTTTGTTCACTTTGGCGTTTATTCCCCAAGTGACTGGGTTTGTCTATTCCTTCCAATAGGGTCTTCACCTTTAGGCATAAAGTGCCCATCCTTTCTAAATTTCCCCACAGAGTTTAATCCTTGTGGATGATGGTTGCTTCAGTTATCTTTTCCTCGTTTGGATAAGATAAACCCCATTTGAGTTTATTCCTCAATAGTTGGAGTCTTGTTTGACCGTTTCTTTCTATCTCATTCCTAGATTGAACTTTGGGTCCCTGGCAAGTGCTGCTTTTGAGCCTGATTAAGTCGTCGAACCCAGATTGAGCGTGCATCCATTTTACAGTGTGTCTTGAGGAAGAATATTTTCCTCATTAAAAACAAAATGCTTTCTCCAGCAGGGTTGTTATAACACCTCCTTGGAATTCATACCCAACAATAAGTGGCAGTCTCTTCTGAGATGCTTATTTATCTCTGGTGTCATTCGACCCTCTGCAGTTACAATTGGTATTTCCCCAGTGGAGATCGTACTTTCGGTTCAATCTTCATTGAGGATCCTTTTCCTTCTGGGATGTCATCAGGTCAAATATGAACTTAAAGTCCAGTGATTACTGGCATCTTTTGAAAATCAGGTCAAATATGAACCTAAAGTCCAGTGATTGCTGGCATTGTTTAAAAATCTGGTCAAATATGAACCTAAAGTCCAGTGATTGTTGGCATTGTTTAAAAATCAGGTCAGATATGAACCTAAAGACCAGTAATTGCTGGCATTATTTAAAAATCAGGTTAAATATGAACCTAAAGTCTAGTGATTGCTGGCATTGTTTAAAAATCAGGTAAAATATGAACCTAAAGTCTAGTGATTGTTAGCATTGTTTAAAAATCAGGTCAGATATGAACCTAAAGTCCAGTGATTGCTGGCATTGTTTAAAAATCAGGTCAAATATGAACCTAAAGTCCAGTGATTGTTGGCATTGTTTAAAAATCAGGTTAAATATGAACCTAAAGTCCAGTGATTGCTGGCATTGTTTGAACATTAGGTCAAATATGAACCTAAAGTCCAGTGATTGCTGGCATTGTTTGAACATTAGGTCAAATATGAACCTAAAGTCCAGTGATTGCTGGCATTGTTTAAAAATCAGGTCAAATATGAACCTAAAGTCCAGTGATTGCTGGCATTGTTTGAACATCAGGTTAAATATGAACCTAAAGTCCAGTGATTGCTGGCATTATTTAAAAATCAGGTCAAATATGAACCTAAAGTCCAGTGATTGCTGGCATTGTTTGAACATCAGGTCAAATATGAACCTAAAGTTTAGTGACTGCTGGCATTGTTTAAAAACCAGGTCAAATATGAACCTAAAGTCCAGTGATTGCTGGCATTGTTTGAAACTCGGGTCAAATATGAACCTAAAGTCCAGTGATTACTGGCACTGTTTGAAACTCAGGTTAAATATGAACCTAAAGTCCAGTAATTGCTGGCATCGTTTGAAACTCATATCAAATATGAACCTAAAGTCCAGTGATTACTGGCATCGTTTGAAACTCAAGTCAAATATGAACCTAAAGTCCAGTGATTGCTGGCATCGTTTGAAACTCGGGTCAAATATGAACCTAAAGTCCAGTGATTGCTTGCATCGTTTGAAACTCAGGCCAAATATGAACCTAAAGTCTAGTGATTGCTGGCATCGTTTGAAACTCAGGTCAAATATGAACCTAAAGTCCAGTGATCGCTGGAATTGTTTAAAACTCAGGTCAAATATGAACCTAAAGTCCAGTGATAGCTGGAATTGTTTGAGACTCAAGTCAAATATGAACCTAAAGTCCAATGATTGCTGGCATTGTTTGAAACCCAGGTAAAATATGAACCTAAAGTCCAGTGTTTACTGGCATGTTTTTATATCCTTCATTATCGGTATCGTACTAAAACCAGTGTTTACTGGCATGTTTCTTTGTCTTAAGTTCAATGTTCACTGACATGTTTGTTCATCCAACCAACCATTATTGTTATCCCAAGTCCAGTGTTTACTGGTGTCATTTCAAATATTGATACTATGAGTCTAGTGTTTACTGGCGTGTTATTTCTGAGTCCAATTATTATTGGTACTTTAATCTTATCCCTAGCAGAGGTTTGGCCATTACCAATATGCCTTTGAAAGTCCCAGTGATCATCATCATTTGGCGCACACAGAGTTTGTGTTTGTCTCTGTCTTTCTGGCTTTTCTTGAAGATACCGTTTGAACTCTTCAGTATAAGAAATACCCAGAAAATCTTTTGTTGGTTGTCTATCCTGTTGTTCAAATTGACCCCCAGTGGAGATCTTGCTTTCTTTCTGGTTTCATCCCCAGTTAAGAGTATGTATTCCCCTTTTGTTGTCCCCAATGTCGTCCGGTCACATCTGAACTTGTCGTCCATTTCCATGGATCTTTCCCCAGTGGAGAGTATCCCGCTAACTTCTACCTCCCGTGAAGATCTGTGGGGTTTCCCTTTTATTTTCCTATCCCTAGTGTTTTCTTAAGTCTCTCCAGTGAGTCTCTTTTGTTGGTTATTAACCTGCATCCCCAGTGAGTCTTGCTTGTGGATACTAAACCTTTGTGTCTCCCCAGTAGGGCTCGCCTGTGGGTGTTTTCTTTTTGTCCTTTGGTGTCTTGTTTTGTCTGCATTTTTGCACCATCATGGCATCATATCATCATACTAGGAGTTCATGGCATGTCAGCATTTGCATGTCTGTTGCCTGTCCTTAGCATATGAATTCCATCTAAGGGAAAAATTTTTGGTTTGCTATATTTAAATACCTTTCACCTTGATTTCCCGAGGATTATCATCCCTCGTGCCATCCGGTAAAGCTATTTAAATAGGGGCAACTGTTATACCCCAAAATTTACCCCTTAGATGTCATAACATCTTGCACTTGCATTTAGGGTTCAATCATCTATGCATTTGTTAACTAACCACTATACCTTGCTAGTTTGTTTATTTTATGTAAAAGTTAGGGTTTGCACAAGAAGGAGGGCAAGATCAATAAGCCAAGCTCTCACATGTTCCAAGGTCTCCTAAGACACTCTTTGGCTCAATACATCCATCACAAGTGTTCACTAAGGGATTGAGATGGGTAGTTGAAGTCATCTGTTCAAGAAAGCCAACTGAGGCTCCAAAGTTCAACCATTTTTTCTTGAGGACTAATCATGAAGCTCTCAAATAACATGCCACGATCTCATGAGATTGGATCAAGAGAAATCAGAAAGAGACCATCAGATCAAGAGTTGTGGAATTAGGGTTTTAACCTGAAGAATCACCAAAGAACCTTGTTGTGATCAGTCAATGCCTTGATTGGTTCATCAACCAATTGAGCTTACATTCATTCAAGAGGTTTTATTCAATAAGAAATCAAGTGTATTTGGCTCCCATCACAAATGCAATGAGCCACAAGTTCTTCTAGCCCCAGATTAAGGTTTTTGTCAAGGGAAGTTAACTATTGCCTTTGATTTTGATCAAGGTATGATCCCAAGCCTTGGGACATGATTCCATATGTTCATAAACATCCTTAGAGTCCATCCATTGGTATTTGAAAAGATTGAGAACACAAGAACGTCAAGGATCACTTAATTGAATTCCTAAAGAAATTAGGGTTTTGACTGAAAAGTCAAACCTTCGACTTTTGATATTTTTGATCCTAGATGAAGCATTCAAGTCACATTCCATCAAGATATGCTTGATTCTTGAGTTAGATCATGGAAGATTAACATTTGAGAGGTTTCTTGCAAAAAGGGCAAGGTTTGGTTCTTAAAACTTTCTAAGTATGGAAAAGTGCACTCCTTCTGCAAACTTTGAAGTGTCATAACTTTCAAACCACACATCCAATTTTTGTGACTCAAAGCTCAAATGGAAGCTCTCACCATGAACTTCAAAGTGTATTAGAGGGTGCTTCTTCAAAAAAGACTTGGTTTTTAAGTTATGAGCCTTGGGAGCCAAAATCCATTTATGACTTGGTGAAATTTTGCTCATTTTGCCCTAGTTTTTACACAAACTTTATGGCCATTTTTCTCATTGTTCCAAGTTTCAAATCCAAAATTCTTGGACATGAAAGTTGTTCCTCGTTCTTCAAGCTTTCCAAGCATGTATAGAACTCTCCATTTGGATCATTCAACCTCAAGATATGTTGCTTCAAAGTTTGGTATTTCATTGTTCAAAGAATCTTTAACTTAGAATTTTTTCTAAGTCTCTTTTGACAGCTTGTTAGACACCACTTCATGGCACTTTTTCTCAAGTCTCTAAGCTTCAAAACCAAAAGTCTTCCACATGATAATTATTCTATTATCTTTCTACTTTACATATAACCAAAAATCTCACAAATTGGATTAGTGGTCATCAAGATATGTTGCCCTGAAGTAGCCATGTTGCCATGTTGGTTTTTACCTTAGAAAAATTCCGGTTTGTCTATGTTGCTTCACCAAACTTTACTATCACTTTTCATGAGTTTCTAGGTTTTGTCTCAACCTTTCACCAACATCAAAATTACTCCATTACATGTCATCTTTCAAAAGGATCAAGAACCATTTCATTTGGTTCATTGGTTAAGAAACTATCATGTGATCAAGAGAGGATCATGATTTTGTTCCACTACACAAACCATGCCTTCATTTTGAACCAAATTCTGAACTAAAACCTTGACCACTTTCCAAGTACACCTACTAATCCTCTTTTCAGCTTTCAACATGTATTTTGCACCCTAAAGCCTGCGAAAGCTATCCACAAAAGATGATACTACTTTGTACTTGACAAGTTAACTTACAAAAGTTTCCATGTGCCATTGTGTAATCTTTCTTGGCACCACAACATCTGGTTTCTTTTGCTTTCCTGCTTCTGACATGAACCCTAAAACAAGCAATGGACAAGAGGCACTTGGCTCAAGACTGAAGGAAGAGATAGCCATATGTGTAGCATCTGAACCCTACCTCTTTCTCCCTTAGACAAAGTGGAGGACCTTTGTGTCTTCATGAGAAAAAACCAACTTGCTTGGGCTATAAAAGAGGACTCAACCCTTGTCTCAAACATATAACAACTTCCACTTGCTACAAACATATCACTCAAAAGAGAGAGCTCGTGAGAACCAAGAGAAAACAAGAGTTGAACATTTCACTCAGAATCTTACATATCATCATCCTTGAAAGGAAGAAGTCAAGCTGGTTGGATCCTTAAGCTCCTGGATTAAAAGAGGCACTGGACTTTCTCCACTTGGTAAGCTTTTTTCTTCATGCTCATGATCTCATGCTGAAGTTTAAATGCTTGTAGATACCCTCATGTTGTCCATACTGTGCATCTGTGTTAGTTTGGAATGATAACATGACTGGTTATTTGAGTTTGTGTTTATGTATTATTATTCAGTTAGTTTGTGTTAGCTTGAATGCATGACTTTCGCATCTGTTTTATCCATGATGAGGTTCTTGTTTTGAGTTACAAAGGGTTTAATGTTGTTCTACCTTTTGAATACTACACATTGCTATTTTACTTCATTGATTTTGGTTGAGCGATGAGTTTGGAAATGATTGAGAAAGTGGAGAAGAAGCCATGGTTTTCTTCTGATTTTCACGATTAGGTTTTCATGGAGGGTTTGCTTTGCATGGAAGATGATGGCGTGGCAGCGTGAGAGAGGCTAGGGTTAGTTTTGTCGTTTTGTCACTTAATATCATAGTGACCAATTGATTCATGTTTCACATGTTATTTTGTACCACAACCGTGTATTTTCCACTTGGCTAAATAAGTGTTATTTCATCTAGACATGGTCCCATGATATTTCGCTAACAACACCCCCTATCTGAAGGCCCAATGCGTGCACAGCTTATCCCTAGTTCAGTTGGTTTTTACTAGTATACCCCCTATTTTGTTTCACTTCAAATATTTTCATTTTTTATTTTCATTTCATTTCGTTTTACTAAAAATATTTTTCTTAATAAAAAATTCTTAAAAATTTCATGCTAATACTTTGAGGATTAATTTAATTTTCCAAAATTTTTATTTTCATTTTTATATTATTCTAATATTTATTTTCTGATATATAAAATTAGGAGTAATTTTAAACCTAGTTTGTGAACTTCTTTCAAAATAACCACTTCTCTTTATCTTTTTGGTTTGATTTTTTAGAGTGTTTTAGGACACATTAGGAGGATGCTTTATGGTTAATTGTTGACCTTGAATGAGCTCTTTTAGTTGGTTTTAGTTGCCTTTATTTGACCCACTATTCATTGCTCGATGTCTTTGATGCTTCACCTTGAAGTTTGGTTTTGAAAAGGCTATCTTGCCTATCCTTGCATAGCACTTCACACACACATTATTAAATGTTTTGACTTAAGTTTAGGCTTTGGTCATGGATTTGTATATCCATTTTCCTAATTTTGAACACCTCACTAATGGAATCCTCCTTTCACCCCTTGTTTCTAACCTAGTTTGACCTAGTTTCCTTGTAACACTACTTGAAATGTCTTGTAGTTTGGATTTATGTTTATACATGGTTAAATGAGGATTTTTTACTTCTTCCCTCATGGTTCAAGATTGCCTATTTGATCATTTATTCATGTTTGAGTTGTTGTGCATCATTTCATTATGATTTATCATACTTAATCTTGCTCATACCTAAAGGTGATTCACATTGATGTTTATCTTGACATTTTAATGTTATATATATGACTTGTGCTTTATTAATGCTATTTCCCTTCTTGGATGCTTATCCTACTTGAGTTCTTTAACACTTGTCTTATCACTCATACTCCACCCCCCATCCAACACTTGTTTTCACAAGTAGTTGCTTTCCCCTCCTTCCAAAGGAAAGTCTCTCTATTGACCTCAAAGTCATAGGTAGCTCATTACCATCTTGGCCTCATTAGATCCATTTTCTCCCTTGGCCTCATTAGAGCCATTATCCCTTCTTGGCCTCATTATAGTCTTACCTTTCCTTTGGCCTCATTAGATCCATTCATTTACCTTGACCTCTTTAGGATCATTTCCCATTTGGTATGATTAGAGCTATTTTGCTTTACGACTTAGAGTTAGGTTTGGAGTTCTTAAACTCCATATGAGTACCATGATGATGTGTACTTACTTTCCCCTTTGACTTTGTTTAAAGTCAACCTTTAGGGTAGTTTTACAACTTAGACTTAGAGAGTTCTTTAACTCTATACGAGTATCATGATCATGAATACTCATTCCCTCTGGAACCTTGACCATAGACAATGGTTCCTCACCCTCGGTGAGGTGAACTACGAATGCTCTGATTCCATCCTTATTAGGATACGTAGGCACGAGATGCGATGTCTTGGCGAGCATACTTAGTGTATATACCCTTAGGTCCTTACCTTTAGTCTTGGTCTTCACCATAGGTCTTTACCTTAGCCTTAGCATAGATCCCTTAGCGAGCAAACAATAACATAACACCAATACAAACAAGAGGTTACTGTAGAGTACTACAGATACTTAGGGTGATAATACCTTGCCTAGGTATAACTAACACCCGAACCTTAGATCTCTTAGCTGTGTCTTTACATAGCGCACTTAGGGTTTTCTTCGATCTTTACCCTTTCCTTTAGATAAATCAAAGCTCGGTGGTGAATTTCGAAGATGTGCGTTTCAAGTTAATTAATAGTTTGATATCCGATTCTCATCGTAACAGGTAGTGAAGGTTTCTCTCAACATAGAATCAAGGTTTCTTAGTTTGTTCATCTTCTTCATCAAGATTTGACACTGTTCATCATCATCTACAATTTTAGTACTGTTCATCTGTGTTAAAATGAGTGTCTTTAAATGGCTTCAACAAGGATCACGGGAAACAGAACATCCAGAGCCTCTACTTCAAGAGCGGGTACATCAAACATGCCAGTAAATGCTCTCTCCTTGTTATCTGGTAATCTAACTGAAACTTTCAACAAGGATTTTCGTAACCGATCTGTTGTCAAACAATTTGTTTACTATCCTCTAAGGGATGAGCATTTTCATTTCCCTGAAATTATTGAACTACTGAAGTTTCAACAATTTGATGTGTTCCTGGAGAGTGACACCAAGTACAATGAAGACTTGGTTAAGTTGTTCCACACAGAACTTCAAGGTAAGTTTGAAGGCTCTACTTTTAAGTACATGATAGGTGGTAAGATGTATACTGTTAACTGATGTTGAGTACAATCAAATGCAAGTATTGTGTTTTATCGTATCCACAGGGATTGGGGTGATACCAAAATCGTTCAATGAGTTCTATGATTCTAAGCAGAAGTTTCAAGATTATTTGGTTTGTAAGAAACGAAAAGTAAAATCGTGCAAGAATTAAAGATAAGTTTCAGAAGAATAAGCTTGTTGGTAATTGGTGTTCATCCACCGATTTAATATGCATATCACGAATCAGTTATACACATTTTAAGTACGTTCCAATATCATCACATATCGTTTACAAACAAAGTTTATTTCTAAACTTTGATGAGACTTTTCACAAGAAGTGTTTATGTCTAAACATCTTATGAGATTTCTTACCTTATGGTTTAATCGACGATTTCTCAGTCTATTAAACAATTCGGTAGCATTAAGATTCGATACTCATAGTGAATATTAAACCTAAATCTATGTCTAGCATTTAGAGTTTAATAGATGTTATCTTTGATCGAGAGTTGAATCGTATTTGTCAATATCGATTCAATCCATGAAGTAAATGATAAAATGAAGATAACATCAATATTGATTCATAAATAAAATGCGTATAATGCCATGATTAATGAAAATACATACTGTTTTGGTGAACTACAACCAATCCCAACAAGGGAGGGATTTAGCTACTCATGGTAGCTTGAAGCATGTTGGAAGTGTTGAGTTGAATCCACATCAACGACGATTTCCCTACTTTTGATGTATATTCACCCTTCTTCCTCTAATCCTCACTTCTTTTCCTACTCTCAATTCTATTACAAGATATTACAAAATATAAAAACTGATTGCTCCTTTGAACTGAGTTTGATCTCCTTTTATAGCAGTTCTGGCCGCCTGACTTCGCATAGCGAAAGTATGTTCGCTATGCGAACTTGCCTTTCTTCTCCATTAAGTCTCTGAGCTGTCAAACCGCCTTTTGTGAAGCCGCCTTACTTCACTACGTGAAGGAAAGTTCGCATCGCAAACTCTGTCGCTTCCTGTCGCTTTCTTTGCTTCAAGGACAATTTAGTTATGTTTTGCATCGCTGTCTATCGCTGTCCATCGCTTCCTGTCGCTTCCTGTCGCATCGCGAACTTTCGCTTCACGGAGGAAAGTTCGCATCGCGAAAGTTCGCGGGCAGAATTTCTTCTTTGTTCTCTCTTTGATGCATTCTTTAGCCTTTTCCTGCACAAATGTAAACCAAACCAAGAAGACTTTGCACCATATTACTTTCATTCATTAGTTGAGGTGTTTATGTTAGAATCTTGTCATTCAAGTAAGATAAATGCCCTATTTTATGTGTTATTTCATCATGAATAAAACACTTATCAAACTCTCCCCAACTTGAATCTTTGTTTATCCTCAATCAAAGCTATATAAAAGCAAGAGTTTCTATACCATTTTTCACATGATCAACCAAATTTTTTTTCCAATGAAGTACATGGTTCCATGGTGAATTCCACATCTAAGTTATTATGCACTACTACTTTCCAAGCATTTAGACATGTTTATGAAACAAGTTTTCCACATAAAGTTCTTTGTCTATCAGTCCAAGTAATAAACATGTCTTATCATGAATCACAACTATCACACTTTTTGTACAAGTGGAAATATCAAGGTCTTTTGAACTCTCACTTGACAAACTTGTTAACATCTAGATTAATTCATGCATTCATCTTAAGCACAAAATGTCGATAAGCAAAAACATAGACCACTAAGGTCTTTTTAAGGTTGTAATGTGGCCAAGGTACCAAGGAAGTGTCATTTCTAAGGCTAGTGGAAACAAAGTGGTTTTTGAGTTTTTCTTTCTTTTTTAGAAGAGCATTCATAGAATTTGAGTCTTTGTACCATATTACTCCTTCAAACCTTCCTTGTTTCTTTCTTTTGAATATATCCATCTTTTGGTATTTGCCTCTTTCTTTTCTTACTTTTATTTTTCTTTCATATTTTTCTTTTGATCTCTTCATTTTCTAATTTTTCTTTTCTTGACAAAGGAATTTTTCTTCCTCTCTCAAACTTTGAATAAAACCTTCTTTTTACTTTGAATGCTCTTCAATATTTGGTAATGGTTTCAAGGTTTTAATTCAAGAAGATTGTGAATCTATCATGGATGAACTTTTATGATTTTTCAAGATGTGGAACAATATCCATTAAGTGATTTACTTAATGCATTGCTCAGTTCATCAATGATTGATTCAATGTCATATGGCTCAAAAGGGGTTGCAAATGTTTACTTACTCACAAGGGACAATGAGGCTCCATTTGGTTTACTAGTTATGCTCACTTTGAAGAATTGCCTTGATCCTTTCCATGTCACCACAATTATTAACATGAATGCAAGATTAAGCATGAACCAAACGAGTTAAAACAAAAATGTATCAGTCTCTTAAGCATATAGTAATTAATGAAAGGTCACCTCACTTTTTCTGGTTTTTTGGAACTACGTGATTCACAATGAAAACATGTTATTGCATAAGCTTGAATGACTTGATTTTATGTAGACTACTCATGTCATAATCATGCTAAGTTCTAAGAAAGCAATAAACAAGTACCTTGGATTGTGTGATTCATCCAAAATTTGTATCATTACCATTGTACCTTTGTTGATTCATGTGAATGTGATCATCCACTCTTTTTCTTTTCTAATCTCATTTAGAGGACAAGTATCAATCATACTATATGGATTGGTCATATGACACCCACAGCTGAACCAAAAGAAAAACATTAAAGTGAAGGAGAATGGCATGAATGGCATTTGTGCTGATTCTGCTACTTTCGCTATGCGAAGTATATTTCGCGATGCGAAATCTGAGAATTCAGTTTTATGCAGAATTTTCTTTTGGCTCATTCATGCTATTTTCTTCCTACCATTTAAACTAGGTATGCAATAGGAAACAAACATAAAAAAAATAAAGAGGTTGGGTTACCTCCCAACAAGTGCTTGTTTAACGTCGTTAGCTCGACACCTATTTTGCGCAAAATAAAGGTGGCTTGTTTAACGTCGTTAGCTCATCAGGAGCTTCAATCTTGGAGTAGTCATCCTCTTTGTGTTGAAACAATTTGAAGTTGGCTTCTTTATTATTGGATCTTACTTTCATCATTCCTTCATCAATGTCAATCATCATTCTGGATGCCTTTATGAATGGACGACCTAAAATCAGAGGTGTGTCTCTATCCTCAACATTGTCCACCACCAAAAAATCTGTCGGGAATAGTATGTTCTCTATGCGAACTTGCCTTTCTTCTCTATTAAGTCTCTGAGCTGTCAAACCGCCTTTTGTAAAGCCACCTTACTTCGCTACGCGAAGGAAAGTTCGTATCGCGAACTCTATCGCTTCCTGTCGCTTTCTTCGCTTCAAGGACAGTTTGGTTCTGTTTTGCATCGCTGCCTATCGTTGTCCATCACTTCCTGTGGCATCGCGAACTTTTGCTACGCGGAGGAAAGTTCACATCGCAAAAGTTCGAGGGCAGAATTTCTTCTTTGTTCTCTCTTTGATGCATTCTTTAGCCTTTTCCTGCACAAATGTAAACCAAACCAAGAAGACTTTGCACCATATTACTTTCATTCATTAGTTGAGGTGTTTATGTTAGAATCTTGTCATTCAAGTAAGATAAATGCCCTATTTTATGTGCTATTTCATCATGAATAAAACACTTATGATTAACTCAACTGTCTGGAACAATTTGATCCACATAAACCCAAAAAGATCCACTCTTCCTAAGGTCACGGATTCTACATTTGTTGATGATTATGAATTTAAGACTGCATTAAACTCCATGCTACGAGATTCGTTTTCTGACAGCATTGTGAATAGCAATTTATTTCCTAAGACGGTTACAACAGGACACTTGAAGATCATCGATAGGATTCTTCAATGGATTGTTGCTCATATCCTACGACCCAAGAAAGGAGGCTACTCACGGGTTGATCAAGCTGAGGTTCATTTGATTTATCTGTTAAAAAACAAAAAGTGTATTGACTGGCCTCATTACATCACAAGTTGGATGTTTTCACTTCGCGACTCCATTCGAGGTACAACGTTATGTTATGCATCTTTCATTCAGTGTATTTTGAACAAAGCTGATGTGGTGGTCCAAGGCATCTCGTACATGTCATTAGCAACTGATCAAGAGTTCACTCAGAAAACTCTCACCATGATGGGGTATTTCTGGGACAATCAAGACAAAGAATACAAGTTTTGGTACAGAACCACACATCAAGGTACTCATTATGATGTCACAGATGAAGACAAGGATGAAGAAGAAAATGCGCAACAAGGAGAAGCTGGCAACGATATGCAAACATAGGTGCATAATGTGGAAGAGGATAATGTTGAGTGGATGGGCTACTCTCCCCCTCAAGATCCCTATGCTAATCAGGGATGGGGCGAGTGGCAACATACCGGATGGACCTCACTTGGTTCATCGTATAATCCTCCAAACTATGACGACACCAACATGAAGAGTATAATTGGCACCAGCCTGAGCACTCTATTCCTACTCCTACACAACAACCACAACAGAACAACGAGGAAGTCCTGGAAATGTTACGCTCAATGCAGCTTCAGCAACAGAGTTTTATGAACACACAAGAGGAGAGGTATATTGCTCTCTCAAACCAGTTGGAAGCGCAAAATCAAAACTTCAACCGGTTTGCTTCTGCAATCATGACTCAATTTGACACTTTGGATACTACTGCTGAGAGTAAGACCCGCTATTTGATTAATAGTGTCAACACTCTTAACTGGGTTGTGCTTGAACTGAATGAGCGGTTGGAAGAGCAACCACTTCCTCCACCTCCAGACCAGTATTTCAGAGGAGGTCACCACTTTAGGGGGAGGAGACCATGAGGAATATGATCTTAGTTTACTGCATTTCATATCTAGTTTTATGTTTGTATGACTTTTATGCGCTGAAATTTGCTTATGTACTTGGTATGAAATTGGAATTTGTTGACATTTGCTCTCTTATGGAATGAATTTTGAGTTTCTATCTATGCATTTTTTGTGCCTTATTTATCCGTATGATATTAGCGTTAACATCATTATATGTGAATATATGTTGATGTATCTTGTATGCAAATTGTTGAGTGAATTCATAAGTGTGTTGATGTTATCCTTTGACCATGGCCTTTTTTTCTCTTTTTGATGTTGTCAAAGGGGGAGAAGGATATCTACAAGCAGCAAAGTTAAATTTTAGAGGACTTCACAAAGTTAGGAGGAGAATGAGATTCAAATTACAAAACAAGCTAAAAAAGATTTTGCCATCATAAAAAAGGGGGAGTATGTGAGGGCAAGGTGTCTTTCACTTGATCTTTATTTTAATGATGTCAAAATATGTACTAGCTCGTAGTTTGTAATTTGGACGGTATCATCTCATCATTGTCGGTATTCTTATTTCGCAATGCATAAAATAATTAATAATCATGTGGCCAAACATATAGGAAGAGTCTTGCACATCTATTACATGTATGTAATCATGTTATGAGTCTTAGGCATGCATAAACATTGCCTAAGTAGATGAAAACATGTGCAAAAATCACTTTTTAGGTGTTTTGGTAGCTTGAGTCGACCTAAACTAGGCTCTGGTCGACTCATGACATGTTGGTGTTGTTGAAGTTTTCATCGGGTTAGCGCATGCTGACCCTATGGTCGATGCATGCTGTTAATATTTCTGATTCTGCATTTTCTTCAACCATACGTCTACGCATGACCCCTGTAGCGGTCGACGCATGGTTCCCCAACTTGCACAGATTGCCCACGGGTTAGCGCAGGCTGGCCCTCATTAACTTGTGGTCGAATCTTCGCTGCATATAACTCATTTTTCTGATTTTTTTAAAGTTCAAAATGTTGTTATGATTGGTAGTTGGTCCTAGCATCATATAAATACTTGGTTCCTCATTTTTTACACAACAACAAGAAAAAGTGAAAGATTTACATTGAAACTTTTCTCTCATCACCTTCATCTTCATTCTTGCATTTTCTCAACAAATACACATAACCATTTTTGTTGATCCTTTGCATCATGAGGTGATAACGTCCGAACATAGAATTGTATCTTATTTGGGGTGAGTGTTTCAGTGGGTTTTTTCTTAAATAAAACCTCTAGGGTTTTGTCCTCAAAGATCAATTGGATTTGGGGGTTTTTGGATCAGATATTTGTGTGCATTGAATTCAACCGAGCGAAGGTGATCTAAGAACGGTGGGTTTTGTCAATCTAGTAGCGTTAACCGGAGGATTGTGCAACAAGGTTTGGGGATCGATCTGTGTGTGGATCGGAATCAGCCGAGTGAAGGTGATTGAAGACCGATGTGTTCTTTCAATCTAGTAACGGTAAACAGAGGTTCATCCAACAAGTTCGAGGCACTTGATTCGACTCGAATCAAGGGAAGAGAAGACATAGTATCTGCATCAAAGAAGTTTCTTAAGTGTGTGATAGCTAAGTTTTCTCTTGTAAAAACAATTTGCAAACAAGATTATAGATATCTCACTTCTAGATTTAGAATTGGGGGCAGACGTACCCGAAGCGAGGATGAAAGGGGAATTGCCTAAACAAACTTGGTGTCGTTTCTCTTTCTCTATCTCATTTAATTTTTGAACTATTTACGCTTGTGATTGTTTAATTGATCGATAAAAATTCTGGTATAGTATAGTGCAGAAAATTTGATTTGAAAACCATTGCACAATCATTTTGGATTGTGCTTAGTGAAAATTCTGCACTAACTAACATAGAAGGTTTAGCTTGGAGTTTTATGCACTCCAAGTGCTCGATAAATTGAATGTTTACAAGGTGTTTGATATATTGTCAATTTTGGTTTAATTTTTGACTGTTCATTGGAGATTGCACCATATTAAGTGCGGTTGGTATATTGATTAATAGTTAAGTTGCGATTCAATTTTTCTCATCGAGCCTTTCGTTTCATTTGGCTTACGTATATCCGATTCTTCTAGTAACCCGGTTTGTGTAGACGAATTATCCTCGGCCGCTTCCGTAAAATATTTTTAAAAACAAATTTTAGCGCCGACTCACAATTAAAAATAAGTGATCTATTCAACCCCCTTCTAGATCAATTGTCATCGTCTAACAGGCTTGATCAACTTCAAGGCCCTTTGAAGAAACTTTGTGGCCGAGTTGCATTTTTCCCAATTAAGTACCAAGTTGGTTTCCACACACCTTTCCAATACCACATACAAGTTTTTCAAACAAAGATCGAACGATGGTCCAAAAACCGAGAAGTCATCCATAAAACCCTCAATTGACTTTTCAATCAAGTCCGAAAATATTGCTTGCATACACCGTTGAAAAGTCGTCAGTGCATTACACAACCTAAACGACATCCTCCTATAAGCGAAGATTCCAAAAGGGCAAGTGAAAGTAGTTTTCTCATGGTTCTCCGGGTTTACAATAATTTGATTGTAACCCGAATAACCATCCAAAAAATAATATAATTCTTGACCGGAAAGTCTCTCGAGCATTTGATCCATGAACGAAAGAGGGAAATGATCTTTCCTCGTAGCTTGGTTTAGCCTACAGTAATGAATGCAAATTCCCCATCCGATCACTGTTCTTGTAGGGATCAACTCAATTTTCTCGTTTCGGATAACCGGCATCCCTCCTTTCTTCGGTACCACTTGCACCTGGCTAACCCATGGACTATTGGAAATCGGGTAAATCATTCTAGCATCCAATATTTTTGCCACTTCCTTCCTAACCATCTCTTTCATGGTAGGATTTAAGCGACATTGAGGTTGTGCAACCGGTTTGAAACTGTCTTCCATGAATATTCGATGCATACAATAAGAAGGAATTATTCCTTTTAAATCGGAAAGAGTCCACCCCATCGCCTCTTGATTCTTTTTCAAAACACAAATCAAATTTTCCTCCTCACTTTTGGTTAGCTCCTTGCTTATGATCACCAGTTTATGCCCCTCATCATCAAGAAACACATATTTAAGATGAGAGGGCAACAACTTTAATTCAAGCTTGATTTCTTCATTATTTTCCTTTATCAAAATTTCCACCCTTTTTTTCAAAGGAGGAATTTCAAATTCTTCAAGTTCTCGCAAACACTTTTCGATCTCTTTTTCTTCATTCTCATTGATACTTTGAAGAACATTTGTAAAAGCTTTTTGTAATGGGGTAAGAACTTGTAATTACCATTTTACTTCTTCAATCACCTTCTTTGTTGCATCAATTCTAAAATAAACGCCTTTGTCCTTTGGATGCTTCATAGCTTCAAATAGATTAAAATAAATCTCCTCATCTTGAACTCTCACTTTCATGAGACCGTCATCCATATCAATGGTCATTCTAGCGATCTTCATAAACGGTCTTCCAAGAATCAATGGATCGTCCTCATCTTCTTCCATACCAATCACCACAAAGTCGATGGGAAACAAGAATTTGTTTACCTTAACCAATACATCTTTTGCTACACCGTGAGGATGGGTAGTGGATTTATCGGCAAGTTACAATGTCATTTGAGTAGCTCTCAATTCCATATGTCCCAAACTTTTCACAATGGACAACGGTATCAAATTGATACTAGAGCCCAAATCGATCAACCCATTGCCAACATAAATATTTCCTATTAGAACGGAAAAAATGACTCGTCCTGGATCACTTTCTTTCCGCGGGAGAGTCCGTTGAATGATAGCGCTACAACTAGCATCAACCATGATAATTTCTTTATCCGTATACCTCTTCTTTTTTGTGAAAATGTCTTTCATGAATTTTGCGTATTTTTCCATTTGCTCCAATGCTTTGGAAAATGGAATATTGATTTGCAATTACTTAAAAATATCCATAAACCGAGCATAGTGTCTCGCACTATCTTTCATTGACGGGGCATGAGGATATGGAAAATTTTGAATCAGAATAGTGCTCACATGTTCCTTCCCCTTCCTAGTCTTTTTCAATTTTTCTTCTCTCGTTCTCTTTTCTTCTTCCTCACTCATTTTCTTCTCATTTTCAACTAATTCTCCCTCAAAAATTTTTTATACTTCTTTCTCATCAATCTCTTTTTCTTTTTCAACTACTCCCTCTCTTTCCACTACTTCCTCGCCTATTCCCATATCAATTTCTCTACCACTTCTTGTAAGAATAGCCTTGCAGTGCTCTTTTGGATTAACTTGAGTATTCTCCGGAAAAGTTCCTTTGTGTTGGTTGACCAATTGTTTTGATAATTGCCCCACTTGCATCTCAAGATTCTTTATAGCTGCATCGGTGCTCTTTTGATTAGACATTGACATTTGCATGAATTGAGTGAGGGTGTCTTCCATCTTTGAATTTCCACTTGGAGCTTGTGGAGGTTGAGTGTAGTTTTGATATTGTTGTTGACGATTAGAAGTTTCGACATCTTGAGGCCTCCATTGTTGTTGATAACCTTGATTACCTCTTTGTTGGTAACCTTGGTTGCATTGTTGGTAAGGTGGTCGAGGTTGACATCCTTGGTTTTGATTTCCCGCATAATTTGCCTCTTCCACAACCGGAGGACAATACCCGGTAGGGTGATCTCCCTTACAAAGCTCACAACTTGCCACTTGTTTGTTGTTGTTGGGAACTTCTTGCATTTCTTTGATTTGTTGTGGAACTTTTGAGATTTGTTGAGTCAACAACTCCACTTGTTGTGAAAGCAATTTGTTTTGAGCAAGAATCGCATCATTTGTTCCCAACTCGATCATGCCAGGCTTCCGTTGCGTTGTACCACGATTAAGATTTCCTTGGTGATCATTGAGTGCCAGCTTATCAATAATAGTAATTGCTTCTTCGACACTCTTGGACATTAACGATCCACCCGAAGTAGCATCCAATAAAGTCTTATGGACCAGTTAGAGACCATTTCGAAAGATGTGTACTTGAGTAAGTTCATCAAAACCGTGACCCTTGCATTTTCATAACATGGATAGGAACCTCTCCCAAGCTTCATTGAGAGATTCATTTCTGCCTTGAGAGAATACCACAATTGTCGTCTTTGCTTCCATGAATCAATTGTGTGGAAAAAATCGTTCAAGGAATTTTTCTTCTAACACATTCCAATCCTTCATAACCAAAGTTGATTGATCAAGATACTATTCCTTTTCCTTCCCAATTAAGGAATGCAGAAATAGTCTCTTGAACAATGATTCTTCTTCAGCTTCCGGCGCTCCCGTTGCACCCACAATTTCATAGAATTTTGTGAGATGAGTGAAAGAATCCTCATGATCCATACCGGTAAAAGGATTTTGGTATAGAAGCGCAAGAATTCCGGTTTTCATCTTAGAATGCCTCCCATTGTGGGCGTTGCACGCAAACTGAGCATTATGCCTTGGACTGTTGATACATGGTGTTGAAGCAGGAGGTGGTGGTGGTGGTGGAGCTGCCATGATTGGCATAACAATTGGTGCGGATGAAGAAGATTCTCCTCGCTCTTGTCTTTCTCTAGCAAGTTTTCGTCTCCGCCTTGTTCTACTATTGACTCTACGAGCAATTTTTTCAATCTCAGGATCAAAAAGAAGTTCTTCTGCAGGTACACTCCATCGCATAAAACAGATCCTGCACACTAGCCAAACAAATTAAAAAGCACAAGAGAATTACAGAGGTAAGAGATTCACAATACAAATATCTTAAAATCACTAAACTATTGCAATGCTTGCAATATATCCTACTCAACAATCCCCGACAACGGCGCCATTTTGTTAAAAAGTATTTTAGGTGGGTGTTTTATCGTATCCACATGGATTGTACGCAAGATATATAGATGATCGCCGTTCAATAGTTTAACTTTCTAAGTAAAGAGTTTTCAAAAGATTGCTTGTTTTTCAACATAAGTTTGTTGCAAAGAGTAAATTAAAGCAAAGATGTTTAGTTTTTAGAAAAGCCTGTCAAGATTAGATTTCGTTACTCCTTTTCATACATATCCGATTAATCAAGCATGTGAACTTAGTTTCGATCAATACAATCGTGTATCCTCGCGAATCCGTTTATGTCTAAAGCGACTCCGTAAATATTATTGTTTTAATCGCTAGATGATTTCTCAAAATAACAATCAAAACAATAAAATAAAGATCGATACAAAGCAAATATCAACTTCCAAATCTATGTCTAGAGTTTTTTTGTTAATAGATGAAGAAATTAGATCAAGACTTGGAAAATCTATGTCTAGAGTGATTCAAACCATAAATACATCATTAAAAGAAAATATCTTCATTGTCTGTTGATCATAAACCTTATTCACATACAAAAGATCAAAAGAAACACATAAAAGCAAGATTAACTACCTCTAATCTTGACACAAAAGTGTTTAACTACCCATCACCATGGTAGCTTGATCAACAAGTAAGAAAAGAAGCTTTGCTAGCATCAAAGTCGAAGAATCGAGGATTAATGCTCCAAAGATTTGATTATCACTTCTCCTTGATTTCCTAAGGTTTTTGACCTAGAAAACCCTTTCTATCTTCTAAAATTGCTGAAAAGTGTAAAGTACAAGAGTTGTTGAAAATATCTCCAAAAGAAGGTATTTATAGCAAGTGCAGTAAGCGGCACCGCGCAAAGCGCCATCAGGAGTGCGCTAAGCGCGGTCAGTAAAAACAGAGACAATTTCCCAGAAAGCGTGGTAGCACACCGCTTAGCGCGGTTGGAGACTTAGCTACTAGAATTGGTAGAAAGTGCACGCTGAAAAGCTCATTTAGCGCGAGTTACCGACACAAACTCCTCGAAAATCAACTTTTAGGCCTTATTTTCTTTCACCAATTGTTCCTATCATCAAATATAAGCAAGAAGACCTGTCAAAGAGCATCAAAATGATCATAGTTCACAATATTTACAATAAAATCAAAAATTAGCATAAATGTACTAAAACTACTAGATATTCTACTAAATTATCAAGGAAACCAATTGAAAGGGCCATAAAATATAGTCAAAAGTATGCATAAATTGGCCCTTAACAATGTCATGGAAACTTTTAATTGGTACAAGAATAAATTAAAAAGGCCCAAATTGTCACAAGCTTGAAGTAAAAAATATAAGTGCAAAATTGATGGAATTTCAAGGTACATTTGGTACAAAAGTTCAAATTGCAAAGATTCTCACAAAGTGCAATGGATGTCAAGTTATAATTCAAAGCTTTTTTCCAAATCCAAGCCAAATGATCAATTTGTTTCAAGCTATTTCAAGACATGATCAATTTGTTTCAAGCTATGATTTTATTTTTCCAAGTTGGTTTTAAGCCATGTGATCAAATTAGTCAAGCCATGATCAATTCGTTTTCAAGCCATGTGATCAACTTATTTTCAAGCCATAGTTAGAATTTTTTTTCAAGCCATGGTCAATTTGAGCCAAGCCATGATTAAATGGTTTTCAAATTTGTTTCAAGCTATGATTAAGTCGTGTGATTAATTTGTGTTGAAGCCATTCTACATGTTCAGTTATGACAGTAACAATATGATAATTCAAAGTACACAATATTAATCATGATATCAGTACATAAATAGAATTCCAACCCTTGATTCTACTTTCATCAAAGTTACAGAGATTACATTCAACTGTAGACAGTAAAAAGTTTATAATGTGCAAAGTTACAAATGGTTATAATTCAGAACAAGACAAAAAGAAGAAAATATTTGGGAAACTCACACACTCTAAATATCCCACAAAAACAGGTGCCATCCTCATTGCTCTAACCAATTTGATTCCTTCACACGAGTCCTCAAATTGAATCTAATTTTTTGGCATGTATGAGAGAATCTTAGAAAGAGAAACATTTTTTTCTTCAAAACACACACAGTAACCATGCAAGGAGAGGATACCGCTCTCAGAACCACCATAATTACACTAAAATCTAAAAAAAATAGAACACATTTAGAATTTCTCATTGAAATTCTAAGTGTTGTGAGCTCAACCCTAAGCTTACTACACAAGTATAGCATCAACAAAAAGCAGAAAGAAAGAAGAAAGGGATTAAGCATAGAAGAAAAAAAGTTGAATCGAAAAGCACCTGGATAAGTTCAGAGACCCCTCAGAAGTGTTCTTCAAGAGTTAGTTCTTTTAAGCTCTCATTCTCTTCAATCTGGACCTTCTTGCTTGATCTCTTACTGCTCTCTCAAACCAGTTGGAAGCGCAAAATCAAAACTTCAACCGGTTTGCTTCTGCAATCATGACTCAATTTGACACTTTGGATACTACTGCTGAGAGTAAGACCCGCTATTTGATTAATAGTGTCAACACTCTTAACTGGGTTGTGCTTGAACTGAATGAGCGGTTGGAAGAGCAACCACTTCCTCCACCTCCAGACCAGTATTTCAGAGGAGGTCACCACTTTAGGGGGAGGAGACCATGAGGAATATGATCTTAGTTTACTGCATTTCATATCTAGTTTTATGTTTGTATGACTTTTATGCGCTGAAATTTGCTTATGTACTTGGTATGACATTGGAATTTGTTGACATTTGCTCTCTTATGGAATGAATTTTGAGTTTCTATCTATGCATTTTTTGTGCCTTATTTATCCGTATGATATTAGCATTAACATCATTATATGTGAATATATGTTGATGTATCTTATATGCAAATTGTTGAGTGAATTCATAAGTGTGTTGATGTTATCCTTTGACCATGGCCTTTTTTCTCTTTTTGATGTTGTCAAAGGGGGAGAAGGATATCTACAAGCAGCAAAGTTAAATTTTAGAGGACTTCACAAAGTTAGGAGGAGAATGAGATTCAAATTACAAAACAAGCTAAAAAAGATTTTTCCATCATAAAAAAGGGGGAGTATGTGAGGGCAAGGTGTCTTTCACTTGATCTTTATTTTAATGATGTCAAAATATGTACTAGCTCGTAGTTTGTAATTTGGACAGTATCATCTCATCATTGTCGGTATTCTTATTTCGCAATGCATAAAATAATTAATAATCATGTGGCCAAACATATAGGAAGAGTCTTGCACATCTATTACATGTATGTAATCATGTTATGAGTCTTAGGCATGCATAAACATTGCCTAAGTAGATGAAAACATGTGCAAAAATCACTTTTTAGGTGTTTTGGTAGCTTGAGTCGACCTAAACTAGGCTCTGGTCGACTCATGACATGTTGGTGTTGTTGAAGTTTTCATCGGGTTAGCGCATGCTGACCCTATGGTCGATGCATGCTGTTAATATTTCTGATTCTGCATTTTCTTCAACCATACGTCTACGCATGACCCCTGTAGCGGTCGACGCATGGTTCCCCAACTTGCACAGATTGCCCACGGGTTAGCGCAGGCTGGCCCTCATTAACTTGTGGTCGAATCTTCGCTGCATATAACTCATTTTTCTGATTTTTTTAAAGTTCAAAATGTTGTTATGATTGGTAGTTGGTCCTAGCATCATATAAATACTTGGTTCCTCATTTTTTACACAACAACAAGAAAAAGTGAAAGATTTACATTGAAACTTTTCTCTCATCACCTTCATCTTCATTCTTGCATTTTCTCAACAAATACACATAACCATTTTTGTTGATCCTTTGCATCATGAGGTGATAACGTCCGAACATAGAATTGTATCTTATTTGGGGTGAGTGTTTCAGTGGGTTTTTTCTTAAATAAAACCTCTAGGGTTTTGTCCTCAAAGATCAATTGGATTTGGGGGTTTTTGGATCAGATATTTGTGTGCATTGAATTCAACCGAGCGAAGGTGATCTAAGAACGGTGGGTTTTGTCAATCTAGTAGCGTTAACCGGAGGATTGTGCAACAAGGTTTGGGGATCGATCTGTGTGTGGATCGGAATCAGCCGAGTGAAGGTGATTGAAGACCGATGTGTTCTTTCAATCTAGTAACGGTAAACAGAGGTTCATCCAACAAGTTCGAGGCACTTGATTCGACTCGAATCAAGGGAAGAGAAGACATAGTATCTGCATCAAAGAAGTTTCTTAAGTGTGTGATAGCTAAGTTTTCTCTTGTAAAAACAATTTGCAAACAAGATTATAGATATCTCACTTCTAGATTTAGAATTGGGGGCAGACGTACCCGAAGCGAGGATGAAAGGGGAATTGCCTAAACAAACTTGGTGTCGTTTCTCTTTCTCTATCTCATTTAATTTTTGAACTATTTACGCTTGTGATTGTTTAATTGATCGATAAAAATTCTGGTATAGTATAGTGCAGAAAATTTGATTTGAAAACCATTGCACAATCATTTTGGATTGTGCTTAGTGAAAATTCTGCACTAACTAACATAGAAGGTTTAGCTTGGAGTTTTATGCACTCCAAGTGCTCGATAAATTGAATGTTTACAAGGTGTTTGATATATTGTCAATTTTGGTTTAATTTTTGACTGTTCATTGGAGATTGCACCATATTAAGTGCGGTTGGTATATTGATTAATAGTTAAGTTGCGATTCAATTTTTCTCATCGAGCCTTTCGTTTCATTTGGCTTACGTATATCCGATTCTTCTAGTAACCCGGTTTGTGTAGACGAATTATCCTCGGCCGCTTCCGTAAAATATTTTTAAAAACAAATTTTAGCGCCGACTCACAATTAAAAATAAGTGATCTATTCAACCCCCTTCTAGATCAATTGTCATCGTCTAACAGGCTTGATCAACTTCAAGGCCCTTTGAAGAAACTTTGTGGCCGAGTTGCATTTTTCCCAATTAAGTACCAAGTTGGTTTCCACACACCTTTCCAATACCACATACAAGTTTTTCAAACAAAGATCGAACGATGGTCCAAAAACCGAGAAGTCATCCATAAAACCCTCAATTGACTTTTCAATCAAGTCCGAAAATATTGCTTGCATACACCGTTGAAAAGTCGTCAGTGCATTACACAACCTAAACGACATCCTCCTATAAGCGAAGATTCCAAAAGGGCAAGTGAAAGTAGTTTTCTCATGGTTCTCCGGGTTTACAATAATTTGATTGTAACCCGAATAACCATCCAAAAAATAATATAATTCTTGACCGGAAAGTCTCTCGAGCATTTGATCCATGAACGAAAGAGGGAAATGATCTTTCCTCGTAGCTTGGTTTAGCCTACAGTAATGAATGCAAATTCCCCATCCGATCACTGTTCTTGTAGGGATCAACTCAATTTTCTCGTTTCGGATAACCGGCATCCCTCCTTTCTTCGGTACCACTTGCACCTGGCTAACCCATAGACTATTGGAAATCGGGTAAATCATTCTAGCATCCAATATTTTTGCCACTTCCTTCCTAACCATCTCTTTCATGGTAGGATTTAAGCGACATTGAGGTTGTGCAACCGGTTTGAAACTGTCTTCCATGAATATTCGATGCATACAATAAGAAGGAATTATTCCTTTTAAATCGGAAAGAGTCCACCCCATCGCCTCTTGATTCTTTTTCAAAACACAAATCAAATTTTCCTCCTCACTTTTGGTTAGCTCCTTGCTTATGATCACCAGTTTATGCCCCTCATCATCAAGAAACACATATTTAAGATGAGAGGGCAACAACTTTAATTCAAGCTTGATTTCTTCATTATTTTCCTTTATCAAAATTTCCACCCTTTTTTTCAAAGGAGGAATTTCAAATTCTTCAAGTTCTCGCAAACACTTTTCGATCTCTTTTTCTTCATTCTCATTGATACTTTGAAGAACATTTGTAAAAGCTTTTTGTAATGGGGTAAGAACTTGTAATTACCATTTTACTTCTTCAATCACCTTCTTTGTTGCATCAATTCTAAAATAAACGCCTTTGTCCTTTGGATGCTTCATAGCTTCAAATAGATTAAAATAAATCTCCTCATCTTGAACTCTCACTTTCATGAGACCGTCATCCATATCAATGGTCATTCTAGCGATCTTCATAAACGGTCTTCCAAGAATCAATGGATCGTCCTCATCTTCTTCCATACCAATCACCACAAAGTCGATGGGAAACAAGAATTTGTTTACCTTAACCAATACATCTTTTGCTACACCGTGAGGACGGGTAGTGGATTTATCGGCAAGTTACAATGTCATTTGAGTAGCTCTCAATTCCATATGTCCCAAACTTTTCACAATGGACAACGGTATCAAATTGATACTAGAGCCCAAATCGATCAACCCATTGCCAACATAAATATTTCCTATTAGAACGGAAAAAATGACTCGTCCTGGATCAC
This sequence comes from Lathyrus tuberosus, assembly GCA_022829125.1. NCBI lineage: Eukaryota > Viridiplantae > Streptophyta > Magnoliopsida > Fabales > Fabaceae > Lathyrus > Lathyrus tuberosus. The sequence continues at coordinate 11,698,258 of JALAZF010000024.1, read as the reverse complement.
TTTCTTTCCGCGGGAGAGTCCGTTGAATGATAGCGCTACAACTAGCATCAACCATGATAATTTCTTTATCCGTATACCTCTTCTTTTTTGTGAAAATGTCTTTCATGAATTTTGCGTATTTTTCCATTTGCTCCAATGCTTTGGAAAATGGAATATTGATTTGCAATTACTTAAAAATATCCATAAACCGAGCATAGTGTCTCGCACTATCTTTCATTGACGGGGCATGAGGATATGGAAAATTTTGAATCAGAATAGTGCTCACATGTTCCTTCCCCTTCCTAGTCTTTTTCAATTTTTCTTCTCTCGTTCTCTTTTCTTCTTCCTCACTCATTTTCTTCTCATTTTCAACTAATTCTCCCTCAAAAATTTTTTATACTTCTTTCTCATCAATCTCTTTTTCTTTTTCAACTACTCCCTCTCTTTCCACTACTTCCTCGCCTATTCCCATATCAATTTCTCTACCACTTCTTGTAAGAATAGCCTTGCAGTGCTCTTTTGGATTAACTTGAGTATTCTCCGGAAAAGTTCCTTTGTGTTGGTTGACCAATTGTTTTGATAATTGCCCCACTTGCATCTCAAGATTCTTTATAGCCGCATCGGTGCTCTTTTGATTAGACATTGACATTTGCATGAATTGAGTGAGGGTGTCTTCCATCTTTGAATTTCCACTTGGAGCTTGTGGAGGTTGAGTGTAGTTTTGATATTGTTGTTGACGATTAGAAGTTTCGACATCTTGAGGCCTCCATTGTTGTTGATAACCTTGATTACCTCTTTGTTGGTAACCTTGGTTGCATTGTTGGTAAGGTGGTCGAGGTTGACATCCTTGGTTTTGATTTCCCGCATAATTTGCCTCTTCCACAACCGGAGGACAATACCCGGTAGGGTGATCTCCCTTACAAAGCTCACAACTTGCCACTTGTTTGTTGTTGTTGGGAACTTCTTGCATTTCTTTGATTTGTTGTGGAACTTTTGAGATTTGTTGAGTCAACAACTCCACTTGTTGTGAAAGCAATTTGTTTTGAGCAAGAATCGCATCATTTGTTCCCAACTCGATCATGCCAGGCTTCCGTTGCGTTGTACCACGATTAAGATTTCCTTTGTGATCATTGAGTGCCATCTTATCAATAATAGTAATTGCTTCTTCGACACTCTTGGACATTAACGATCCACCCGAAGTAGCATCCAATAAAGTCTTATGGACCAGTTAGAGACCATTTCGAAAGATGTGTACTTGAGTAAGTTCATCAAAACCGTGACCCTTGCATTTTCATAACATGGATAGGAACCTCTCCCAAGTTTCATTGAGAGATTCATTTCTGCCTTGAGAGAATACCACAATTGTCGTCTTTGCTTCCATTAATCAATTGTGTGGAAAAAATCGTTCAAGGAACTTTTCTTCTAACACATTCCAATCCTTCATAACCAAAGTTGATTGATCAAGATACTATTCCTTTTCCTTCCCAATTAAGGAATGCAGAAATAGTCTCTTGAACAATGATTCTTCTTCAGCTTCCGGCGCTCCCGTTGCACCCACAATTTCATAGAATTTTGTGAGATGAGTGAAAGAATCCTCATGCTCCATACCGGTAAAAGGATTTTGGTATAGAAGCGCAAGAATTTCGGTTTTCATCTTAGAATGCCTCCCATTGTGGGCGTTGCACGCAAACTGAGCATTATGCCTTGGACTGTTGATACATGGTGTTGAAGCAGGAGGTGGTGGTGGTGGTGGAGCTGCCATGATTGGCATAACAATTGGTGCGGATGAAGAAGATTCTCCTCGCTCTTGTCTTTCTCTAGCAAGTTTTCGTCTCCGCCTTATTCTACTATTGACTCTACGAGCAATTTTTTCAATCTCAGGATCAAAAAGAAGTTCTTCTGCAGGTACACTCCATCGCATAAAACAGATCCTGCACACTAGCCAAACAAATTAAAAAGCACAAGAGAATTACAGAGGTAAGAGATTCACAATACAAATATCTTAAAATCACTAAACTATTGCAATGCTTGCAATATATCCTACTCAACAATCCCCGACAACGGCGCCATTTTGTTAAAAAGTATTTTAGGTGGGTGTTTTATCGTATCCACATGGATTGTACGCAAGATATATAGATGATCGCCGTTCAATAGTTTAACTTTCTAAGTAAAGAGTTTTCAAAAGATTGCTTGTTTTGTAACATAAGTTTGTTGCAAAGAGTAAATTAAAGCAAAGATGTTTAGTTTTTAGAAAAGCCTGTCAAGATTAGATTTCGTTACTCCTTTTCATACATATCCGATTAATCAAGCATGTGAACTTAGTTTCGATCAATACAATCGTGTATCCTCGCGAATCCATTTATGTCTAAAGCGACTCCGTAAATATTATTGTTTTAATCGCTAGATGATTTCTCAAAATAACAATCAAAACAATAAAATAAAGATTGATACAAAGCAAATATCAACTTCCAAATCTATGTCTAGAGTTTTTTTGTTAATAGATGAAGAAATTAGATCAAGACTTGGAAAATCTATGTCTAGAGTGATTCAAACCATAAATACATCATTAAAAGAAAAGATCTTCATTGTCTGTTGATCATAAACCTTATTCACATACAAAAGATCAAAAGAAACACATAAAAGCAAGATTAACTACCTCTAATCTTGACACAAAAGTGTTTAACTACCCATCACCATGGTAGCTTGATCAACAAGTAAGAAAAGAAGCTTTGCTAGCATCAAAGTCGAAGAATCGAGGATTAATGCTCCAAAGATTTGATTATCACTTCTCCTTGATTTCCTAAGGTTTTTGACCTAGAAAACCCTTTCTATCTTCTAAAATTGCTGAAAAGTGTAAAGTACAAGAGTTGTTGAAAATATCTCCAAAAGAAGGTATTTATAGCAAGTGCAGTAAGCGGCACCGCGCAAAGCGCCATCAGGAGTGCGCTAAGCGCGGTCAGTAAAAACAGAGACAATTTCCCAGAAAGCGTGGTATCACACCGCTTAGCGCGGTTGGAGACTTTAGCTACTAGAATTGGCAGAAAGTGCACGCTGAAAAGCTCATTTAGCGCGAGTTACCGACACAAACTCCTCGAAAATCAACTTTTAGGCCTTATTTTCTTTCACCAATTGTTCCTATCATCAAATATAAGCAAGAAGACCTGTCAAAGAGCATCAAAATGATCATAGTTCACAATATTTACAATAAAATCAAAAATTAGCATAAATGTACTAAAACTACTAGATATTCTACTAAATTATCAAGGAAACCAATTGAAAGGGCCATAAAATATAGTCAAAAGTATGCATAAATTGGCCCTTAACAATGTCATGGAAACTTTTAATTGGTACAAGAATAAATTAAAAAGGCCCAAATTGTCACAAGCTTGAAGTAAAAAATATAAGTGCAAAATTGATGGAATTTCAAGGTACATTTGGTACAAAAGTTCAAATTGCAAAGATTCTCACAAAGTGCAATGGATGTCAAGTTATAATTCAAAGCTTTTTTCCAAATCCAAGCCAAATGATCAATTTGTTTCAAGCTATTTCAAGACATGATCAATTTGTTTCAAGCTATGATTTTATTTTTCCAAGTTGGTTTTAAGCCATGTGATCAAATTAGTCAAGCCATGATCAATTCGTTTTCAAGCCATGTGATCAACTTATTTTCAAGCCATAGTTAGAATTTTTTTTCAAGCCATGGTCAATTTGAGCCAAGCCATGATTAAATGGTTTTCAAATTTGTTTCAAGCTATGATTAAGTCGTGTGATTAATTTGTGTTGAAGCCATTCTACATGTTCAGTTATGACAGTAACAATATGATAATTCAAAGTACACAATATTAATCATGATATCAGTACATAAATAGAATTCCAACCCTTGATTCTACTTTCATCAAAGTTACAGAGATTACATTCAACTGTAGACAGTAAAAAGTTTATAATGTGCAAAGTTACAAATGGTTACAATTCAGAACAAGACAAAAAGAAGAAAATATTTGGGAAACTCACACACTCTAAATATCCCACAAAAACAGGTGCCATCCTCATTGCTCTAACCAATTCGATTCCTTCACACGAGTCCTCAAATTGAATCTAAATTTTTGGCATGTATGAGAGAATCTTAGAAAGAGAAACATTTTTTTCTTCAAAACACACACAGTAACCATGCAAGGAGAGGATACCGCTCTCAGAACCACCATAATTACACTAAAATCTAAAAAAAAAATAGAACACATTTAGAATTTCTCATTGAAAATCTAAGTGTTGTGAGCTCAACCCTAAGCTTACTACACAAGTATAGCATCAACAAAAAGCAGAAAGAAAGAAGAAAGGGATTAAGCATAGAAGAAAAAAAGTTGAATCGAAAAGCACCTAGCTAAGTTCAGAGACCCCTCAGAAGTGTTCTTCAAGAGTTAGTTCTTTTAAGCTCTCATTCTCTTCAATCTGGATTTTCATTTAATATTAGTTAATAAATTTCTTAATTAATTTTATTAAATGTTTATATTTAATTTAATTAATTTAGTTTATTTATTTCTTTTATAATATTAAAAATACAAGAATATTTAATTATTTTAAATATATTTATTTAATATTGATTAATTAAATTATTAATTAATCTTATTAAATATTTATATTTAATTTGATTAATAATTTTTTCTTTGCTTGATTTTATTTTGTTTATGTGATGTCTGATCTTATAATGCCTATACCTTTGCTCATGTGCTTGTTACTTATGCCATAATATATTTTAATTTCATTCCTCGTATGCATGTTCAAACTCTTTTTTCAAACTAACTCTTGATTTAATATCATGTCATTTTCAAACACCCTTGTAAGTAAATTGTTTTTACGATCGCCATCAACCTCACATGGCCTCCTCTTGGGCTTTCTTACAATGATACCTAATTTGCATTCCATACCCTTATTTTCCTGCATTTGTGTGGTGAATTAATTTTTCTATGGCTTCGTATCATCCCCATTTGAGAAGATGTATCCCCACTCCCATGACGTGTAATAATTTTACCGTTTTTCTTTGATTGTTAGTTGCTTATGTTTTACCTTGATACAAGAATAAAATCAACCACCCACTTTTCAAAAGAGAACAAATAAGCTTGATCCAACGTCAAACATTTTTCATAAGAAAATAAATGCAATACGATTTTCACCACCATTAACCCTTAAAACAACTACACTTCATGTTGCATTCATCCTTTGTAAGTCAATTGCTTTTTGCATCGCTATCAACCTACCAATTAACCAAAAAAAAATTTAACAACCAAATAAACCCTTGATTCAACATCAAGTGGCTTTTTTTAAACAAATATATATAGAAATTAAAAAAAAAAGTTTAGAAAAATCATAAACTTACCAAATGTGAGTTTAGTTTGATGTTGAGTGAGATCTTTGATCAATTTGATGTTGATAGTATAAGCTTTAAAATGAGTTGAATAATTTTGCGAGAATATGAGTTGAGAGAGTTTCAGACTTGAGAGGTTGAAAGTTTGAGAGAGTATTTTGAAAAGTGAGGAATGAGAAATGGTCTAGCGTATTTTTATTAAAACAACGTCTGGAAATGCATCTCCGTGATTTACAAGGAGAGGTATTTCTGTAATTTTTTGACTTAGTCATAGGATCTGACTCAGGAACAAATGTGTTTAGGATGCGTTCGGAGATACATCACTAAATTTTATGGATGTTTTGGTTTTTCACGGGGGTGTGGTAGCAATTCTTAGGGTGCCCTAATCAATTCTCTTTTTAATTCTTGTATTTGTTTCAAGTTGCAAATTTCACAACTTTCTCTAAGTTAGAAAAGACGATAGAATTGGGAGATTTTATCCTGCCACCCCAAGTTTGATCTGACACCTCCATATATTTTAATAATGTCAAAAATACCATTGTCAAAATTTAACAAAAAAGAGCGAATGAAAAATCTAGTAGTGCAATTCAAAAAATCTGGTATGTTTTGCATATATTTGTTTTTTTGAAAATTTCGGTAGTTCATTTTAATTGACAAAAACAGAAATTAAGACTATCATATTTTTAAAAAATCAGGTAAAAACTCATATATTTTTGAAAAATCCAATAATATATTTTTTTGAAAAGTCTTGTAAAAAGTCCAAGTTTTTTGAAAAATCTGGTAGTGTATTTTGAAAAATCTGATAGTGTATTTGGAAACTCGATAATTTCTTTAAAACTCGGTAAAAACTCATAGATCCCTCAAAAATTCTTTAAAACTCATGAAATTTTTCAAAAATCCAGTAAAAACTTAAAAAATTCAAAATTCCGAAAAACACACAATTTTCAAAAACGTAAAATATTACAAAGGATATTATGGTAAAAGCATTACAATTGTGAGGATATCAGGTCAAGTTTGAGGGTGGCAGGATAAAATCTCGACTATTTCTTAATGCACTAGATATGTCTCTAATGCACCACGCGAATTTCCAAAAAATATTCCCCATTTCAAAAGATGCATCTTCAGATTCACCTCTTACACACATTTCATTTGTTTTTGAGTCATACATAAATTTTATAAATAAATTTATTTCGGAAATGCATCTCCGAAAATTTTCCATAAATATTTCTGGAATATATTATGGTGCAACTCTTGTGGGCTACAGGTTCCATTACCCTCCTGCTGTGTGGCTCCACCATTGGAGCACTTCAGGACTCCAACTCAGCCATATATCTCTATGTCAATGTATGGTGAGACACCTCCTCCCCTTCAAGTTATTAAAAAAAAAGTTGCAGATAATGTCATCAGTGCTGGAGAACTCGGGGAATAATCTTTCACCCGAGATGAGAGCCAAATTGGAAAATAAAATAAATAATTTGCTTGGAAAGGTGAATTTTATGAATTTTATGACTAATAGAGTGTGAAATATTAGTATGTGAAGTTGTTATATTTAAATCAAGCATCATTGTAGTAAGATTTATATGTAGATTATATTGGACTTTCCTACCCATTCTTTGATTTTACACGAAATGGCGCAAAAGGATGTATTATTGAATGTCATTTGACTACCATCCCAATCAAATATTTACCAAATCTTGCATCCATATTTATGCTGTATTTTTTTTATTTACTTAGAGGAGTGCTAGTTACTCCCTTTAAACACTTTTTTTTGAAGAAATTGTATTAAAGGAGTTTAACAGGTTACAAAAATACAGTTTTGGAAATTTTTTGCAGATGCATTTTTTTTTTACGGGAAAAACATATTCATTAATCAACAGAAAAAGAGTCGGGGGGTAGAACACCATTTACATCAGGGAAGCCACCAATCCATGTTCTAGAGCCAAACGACTTACCTAGACACACAATGTTATGGGTATCCCCATTAACATCTCTACTAATAAATGAAATAGAACAGAATTCAAAGCCCTAACACAGCTCCCTACAGTCACTTGCTATGAGTTCAATCTTTGCATTTGCGGCACATATGTTAATACAGTCAACTGCAAGAAGACTATCCGACTGTAAAATCAGATTCTTTACCTTCAAATCCCTTGCCAGGGTTAAAGCCCACCTGATAGCCAACGTTTATGCCGTCTCAGGGGTCACCACTCTGAGATCCTTTTTGCTAGCTGCCAGCAGAATATCAGAAGAAAGGGTTCTCAAAATGCAGTCGTAGCAGGCAACCTCCCCCTCAATTATTCCAGCATCAACCTGAAGGACATTTGCTAGGCCTCCAAACTGATCTGCCTCTAGGGCCTCAGTCTTTTCCTTTTTCTTCTTTGCTTCAGGGTTTGTACGGATGAATTCCACAGCCAAGTCATACGCAACACTAGCCACCTTCTGAGGATCAGCAGGTCTGCCCTCGTTGATCAGCTTGTTTCTAGCTTTCCAAATCTGCATCAACATAGAACAAACTAGTTGGGATCGAAAATCGTCATCCTCCCTGAGTATCTTGGCAAGCCAATCCTGAACGCTTAGCATTGCGGGAGCTTTATACCCCACCACAGAGGAGAAGAAAACCTATTTAGCAAAAAAAGCAATCCAAGAAAAGGTGGTGGCAAGATTCCACCTCAGAGTTACAAAAAGGACACATAGGGTCAAGGTGAATCCCCCTTTTTAGCAGATTGTCCCTGGTAGGGAGGGCGTTCTTAGCAAGGTACCACATAAATTTTTTTGTCCTAGCATGCACCTTAGCCTTCCAAATGTCTTTCCACAGCTGTTGATAGGGAATACCCGAAGGACCATGGATTCTAGCCAATTTGAGCTGCTGACAAAGGTGATAGGCTAACTTTACAAAGTACTCTCCATTCCTCTCATAGTGCCAGATGACACGGTCTTCGCACTCCCCAAAGGAGAGGGGAATGCTAATAATCTGCTTCGCTTCCTTCGGATCAAAACAAGCCTCTATATCCCTTCTCCTCCAGCACCTCAAGTCATTATCAATGAGCTCACTAACTGTCATTGAGTCATGAATGTCCCTTACCGGCCTCAGAATTTTAAAACCCAGATTGTTAGGGATCCGGCATTCACTTCGCACATTGACCTTGGTTCCGTTGCCAATTCTCCATATCGCCCCACTGTTGACAATTTCTTTGGCACTCCAAATACTTCTCTAGGCGTAACTAGGAGTGTAACCAATCGTACAATCCTTTAGAGAGGATTTAGGGTAATACCACTCTTGAAAACTTTTCCCATCAGGGATTGATCGTTGATGAGCAATCACTAATAGTGTTTACCCAGCAAACAAGTGTTGAAATCACTAAAGTTCCTGAATACCAATCCTCCAACACTATTCCTCTTAGCCATCTTTTCCCAACTCAACCAGTGGACATTTCTTTCGTTTCCCCGCTGCCTCCACCAGAATTTTGCTATGATCAATTCAATCTCGTTGCACACGTTCTCAGGCATCTCATAACAGCTCATTATATACATGGGGATAGCTTGTACCACCGCTTTAATAAGCACCTCTTCCAGACTCTTTTAATTACCAGCCTGAATATCTCTTTCTTTGGCATGCCAAAGACCACCGATAACCCAAGGTACTTTGAGTGGCGCGACACTGATTTAACTCCCAGCTTGGCACACAACAACTCTTTGTTCTCACCAGACATGTTTTTGCTAAAATATTCACTAACTATCCCGAAGCCCTTTGGTATTTGTCCAAGGTTACCAGGATTCTCTCCGCTTCCTGTTGCGTAGCCCTTGTGAAAAGAAAGCTGTCATCCGCGAAGAAAAGATGCGTGATCACAAGAGCCTTTCGAGCCACTTTAACCCCATGAATCAGCATCTCCCTCGCTTCTTTTTTTATTAACCCAGAAAACACGTCAGAACATAAAATGAAGAGATACGGGGAAATGGGATCACCTTGACGGAGACCCCTTTTCGGCTGGAACCTTGCGCTTGGTTGGCCATTTATAAGCACACTGTAGGAGACTGACGAAATGCATCTGTTTATCAAATCCACCAAATGCTTTGGAAAACCCATTGCAGTTAACACGCCAGTCACAAAGGTTCACTCCAGTCTATCGTACGCTTTCGACATATCCATCTTGAGAGCCATAGTACCCTTCTTTCCTTTTATCTTCTTCTTCATCCAGTGAAAGCACTCCATAGCAACCAACGAATTATCCATAATGAGACGTCCCTGAACAAATGCACTCTGTTCTTCATCAACTATCTCAGGAAGGATTACCTTTATCCAGTTGGCAATAGTTTTCGTTATTATCTTCATGATCACATTGCACAAACTTATAGGACGAAAGTTCTTCGGGCTAGACGACATCTTGCACTTCGGAATAAGGATAATATGGGTTAAGTTGAACTCTCTGGGGTCAGCATTATGATTGAGAACCTCCAAAACCAGCTTGCATATGTCATTTCCAACAATGCTCCAATACTTTTGGGAGAAAAGCACTGGCAGCCCATCAGGACCCGGGGCCTTTAAAGGATGCATCTGAAACAAAGCAGTTTTAACTTTTTCCCTCGTGAATCTCTTCTCACACCAGACAATGTGATCCGCCTGGAGCTTCCCTCTAACCACTGAACAGGTTTCTTCCACACTTGAAGGGATAGAAGAAGTGAATAACTCCAAAAAATATTGAATGATAATGCGCTCGCAGTTTTCCTCCCCCCTCCACCAGCATCCATTCTCGTCCTTGAGCTTGCTTATTTTGTTTGTCTGGTTCCTCTAATTTGCCTTGCCATGAAAAAATTTGTTGTTCTTGTCCCCATGCGTTAACCACAGAGCCCGACTTCGTTGCTGCCAAATGATTTCCTCTGCCTGGAGAAGCTTATTTTTTTTGGTCCTCCAAGGCTTTGTACTCCTTAATTTCCTCAGCTTCATCACTCCATCTTCGATCCTCCTTGATGAGTTCCTCCAGCCTGTGAATCTCTTTCCCAATGGCGCATATCCTGTATCTTTTGAAGACCTCATCGAGGCCTTTCATCACATAAATCTTTGAGGATAACCCACCTATAGCTCTTATCCACAACCTTTTCACTTCTTTCTCACAAGATGGATCTTTACTCCATATTTCCTCGAACCTAAAAATGAACTTCTTCTTCCTCTTTGACTTTAGAGCTTCAGCTTCTAACTCCACCTTGATTGCAGCATGGTCTGAACCAAACCGAGCAAGGTGAGTGACTCTTATTGGTGCAAACTCGTTTATGAATCCCCTTGTGGATAAGCTGCGATCCAGTCTGCACTGGATGTTTTGCACTCCTTCCCTCCCGTTCGTCCAAGTGTACTTATAACCTGTAAAACCAAGATCCGTTAGTTTACATAAATCCATCACAGTTCTGCCCCTCGAGAGTTGACTAGCAGTTCTGCCATGGCCTCCTTTATTTTCGTGATCATAAATGATATCATTAAGATCACCAAAGCATATGAACTTTCCCCCTCCTCCATTGGCTAACTCTTTAATCAGACTCCATGTTCTGTGTTTGTTTTGTTCATCAGGATACCCGTAAACCCCTCCAAAGTACCAATTCCTGTTGTCATCCACCCCTTTCACTCTGCCCCCAATATGGTTCAACGAGAAAGATTCAATGGTAATCCTCACCCCCTCCTTCCAAAACAGCAGGAGGCCCCCGGATCTATCTTTCCTAGCTCCAGCGCAATTCACCACAAAACATCCGTCGAAACCACTCTTAGCTTTGATTGTCCCAACTTCTTCACTTTTCAGTCTTATTTCCATAAGGAACAAAACCTCAGGGTTTTCGATTTTGTTGAGCCTTAGCAAGGCTCGAACTGAATGAGGACTCCCCAACCCCTTACAGTTCCAGCTTAGTATTTTCATTGTTCTAGGCAGTGTTGGTTCTCCAACACCACCTCTGTCATTTTTTGTGAGTCAACAGTCAAGCTTTGCGCCTTTCTCTTTTTTTTCCCGCCTCCATGACCTTCAATCTCACCCTGAATAACCATGACGTCTATCAGTTGTCTTTTTCCACCTTCGAATTCCAGACTATGTTGTTGATTTGTACCCACCTTTCTATTTACTTGCTTTCTAGTCCATTTTTTCTTCTTCGGTTCGGCAACCTTAGAGGTTGAGGATAACTCCTTTTTATTTTCCATATTTGATATCTCCACTGCCCCAAATGATTCCGCTACCGCTTCCACCGCCAGGCTAACACTTCTTGACATCTCTGGCTGACGAACTGGCCCTATGGTACATCCTTCTTTTTGTTGCTTCTTACCTATTCCTCCCTTGATTTGTTCCACCTCCTCCTCTGTTCCTCCTCCCTTTTCAACAGACTTACATTTACTATTTCCAGAAGATATATCAAATAGGCTCTTACTGCAGGAACTTGAAGTGGACTCCCTCTTTGGATCCTCCTGGGATTTTGGTAGGGGTGACGCGCGAAGCCACGGTCCGTAGAAAAGATCCTTCTCCTCTAGCTCTTTGAATCCCTCATCACTCAGATCAGTAACCGCTTCGCAGTCTTTTAACTGATGCCCTAATCTTCCGCACACAAAACATAGTGTTGGCAGCCTCTCATACTTGAAGAAAACTCTTAGATTTTTCTCTTTAAAGCGCATAATCGTCCCTCTCTTCAGCGGTTGTTTCAGGTCCATCTTCACTTTGATACGAAGAAATCTTCCATTTCTATGCACCTCTTTTTGATCCATTTCCTCGAATTCTCCTAAAATGCCACCCAACTCTTTGCCATCGCTTCAGTTCTCAACATCAGGGGAAGTTAATATATTCTAACCCAAAAGGTTCCATAGTGCATGTTCATGGCAGACGGTTGTTCTTCTCCAGACACACGAGCTAGAACAACAAGATTCCTATCGAAGCTCCACGGACCATTGCATAGTACATTTTCCAGATCCCTTTTAGTTGCAAATCTGAAGGTAAACAAGTTTTTATTTAACTCTTGGTTTTCCACGGGGTTCTTCAGCTTCCAGGCGTTAACCATCGTCGTTGTAAAGGCTCTTGAGTTGAAGTGACTTTCCGTCCATATCTTCGCCGCCAATGTACGCTGAAAGATCTCCTCACTTCCAATCTCTTCCGCTTCAGCTGTCACCCTTTCCTCTTCTTCCTTCGACAGAGAGAAATCCTTCCATCTTTCCATTGTAAAACAGGGAGAGGGGAAGGACTCACAGTTTGACAAAGCACAGCCCTAAAAAAGGAAAACGACACCCCCGCGCCTCCCAGAAGCCGCCTCTACTAATTGGAAAGAAAAGGGCTAGAGAGAGAGAGAGAGAGAGAGAGAGAGAAACTCACAAACCAGATAAACAAACTGGGGGAATGAAACTAGGAGACGGCGCCCTGGAGAGGAAAGAACCAGAAAGGGAAAAACCAAAAACCCTAGAAGGGAATTGGGAAAGGCACGATAAGTTCTAGAGAGAAGTGGGAGAAACTCTCTCTAGGATACGTGGGAATGAGTATTGCAAATGCATTTTTGAAATAAGTTTATTTATTAAATTCGAATGTGACTTTAAAATAAATAAAATGTATGCAAGAGTTGTGTCCGAAGATATATCTCTAAAAACAGAAGACATTTTAAAAATTTATGTGGTACATTAGAGATAAATAGGATGCGTTAAGAAGTAGACTAAAATCTCTAAAATTGAGTTTCAAAGGTTTGGACTCTAAACCCCATTAATTTTTTCCTTGTTACACAAGCCCGTTAATAGATTTTAAAGGTTTGGGTTCGGAAAAAAACACATTTGATAGTTTTCATTTTATTTTATTCACATTTTTTAAGAACATGTTAATTAATATGTGTGTTAAAATTATAATACATTTAATCCAAATTAAACTACGTATATTAATAAAAAAAAGATTTTTAATATAATATTCATTTTATTTTTAAAGTTTTACGAATTAATAATTAATGAATTAATAATGTAATATAAATTAAATAATTATGTTAAATACAAATGAAACATAAATAGAACAATACCCATTTTGGTATTTGAAATCATTTTTTATTTAAATTATCCAAATAATTTAAAATTATAAGAACCGCTTTTACCTTAAGGAATGCAAATATAAAATTAATTTACATTCAAATTATTTTTAACTAAAATCAATTATATCAAAATCAATTATGTTTAAATCAATTTACTTTAATGCAAAACTATATATATATATATATAATTTAAAAAATAAACTTTCAATTAAAACTTGGGAGATAATGAAATAAATCTGTGTGTTTAAAATTTTATAAAGACGAAAAAATAGAAGTTAATTCAATAGCTTATCTCAAAATAGTGTTTTTATCGATTTAATTAATATGATTAAGTGTTTGTTTTGTTTAGCCTTTGGAAGAGGTACAAAATTTTCGTTTAAATTCAGAAGTTAAAAATTTTATCTTCATATACAATTTATTATAGAGGCAGAATTAATATCAAACACTTCAAAATCACTACAAAATTAATTTTATATATTTAAAATTGTTTTTGACTCTTTTAAAACACGAACCAAACATATACCAAACTTCTTTTTAATAATAATCAATTTTTTTAGAATCAATTTTTTTATCACAGAACCAAACACACACTAAATTCAGATGAAAGTAGTTTTTAAGAATTATAAAAAAGGAGAAAATTCCATTTTAAGATCTGAACACAAATTCACAAACAACACTTGTGAATTAGCATTATTAGCTAGGCATATATATTGTACGATGACAATTATCTAAAGGTGTTGAGTGAGACATTTGAGTGTTATGGAGCACAATAATTGTACCAAATTCGACTCCTATTTTTGTTGTTGTTCCTCCCTTTATAGAAAGACAAGGAAGTGTAATCGATTATCAATCAACTTTAATTATGTTGGTGATTTTAGTATCATCAATGTATTTTAGTAGTAATGTGATTTACTATAGGCCGATGCAATTATGCGTTAAACTCGGAAACGAGTTAGGGAAGTGCGGAGTGCACGCTCGTCGAGCCAACGTATAATTGAATACGAATAATTGAAACGGGGTTCCAAGGGGCGGAGCCCCTGGCAGGGTACGGGGCAGCGCCCCGTTGGGGTTCCAAGGGGCGAAGCCCCTGGCGGGGTCCTAGGGGCGGAGCCCCTGGCGGGGTCCAAGTGGCGAGGGGCGGAGCCCCTTTTAGTTTCGGTTATTGATCTCCTATATAAGGAGTCATTTGGCCTCGGTTTCGCACATAGAAAACATTGAAATTCTCTCTACATTCTGAATCTATTCTCTTTGCCAGAAACAGATTGTTCTTCAAGAATTATCCCCACAAAGATTTCGTGAACCCAGGCAACAATAATAGGGTCGAAATACTTTGTTCGGAAAGTGTATGAACACGATTCTTCGAAGTTATCCAGAATCATCATACCCTAAATTTCTAACAAATTATTTCAAATAAAAGTTTTAACGTGTAAATTATATATATATATATATATATATATATATATATATATATATATATATATATATATATATATATATATATATATATATATATATATATATGTCGACGAGGGACAGAGAATTACTGCTAGGACCACTATATCTGCTTAGATAACGACTTCTGTTTGTATCCATTTTCATATTTAAAATGTGAATTTTTTTTTTCTCTACATAATCATCTAGAGGATTTCTTAGGCACAACGCGAAATTCATTTTTTCTTTTTGATTTTGGATGTGTATATTCGGACGCACTATTTTTTTTTAAAAACGTTGATTTGTTTTGGATGTGCAAATCCAAAATGTTTTCTCATATGCACATCCGAAAGAAATTCTTATAACTTCGCGGCAGAGCCTTCTGAAAAGTTAAAGACTCTGCCACGAAGTTATAAGAATTTCTTCCGAATGTGCACATGAGAAAACATTTCGGATTTGCACATCCGAAACAAATCAACGTTTTTAAAAAAAATAGTGCGTCCGGATGTGCACATTCAAAATCAATGAGCAAAAAATGAATTTCGCGCGGTGCCTAAGAAACTCATGTGGTGTATTAAGAAATCCTCTAAATCTAGGACCATTTGTGATCACATACATTTAAGAATTTTTTTACCTCATACCCCTATTTTTATCTCTATACTTCTACATTTTATAAAAAAATACCAATTTTACCCTTATATATTTTGAAGTAATTTATTATTTTATTTGTTAAATATTTTTTAAATATTATTTTGTGTAACGGAAGACTTTGCAAAAGAGTTTCAGTAGTCAATTTTTTAATTTTTTTTTTGTATACTAGAAGACTTTGCAAAAGAGTTCCGGTAGTCAATTTATATGTACCGGAAAACTTTGTAAAAGAGTTCCGGTAGTCATTTTTTGAAATATTTTTTTAATTTTTATTTTGTGTACCGGAAGACTTTGCAAAAGAGTTCCGGTAATCAATTTTTGTGTACCAGAAGACTTTACAAAAGAGTTCTGATAGTCATTTTTTAAATTCTTTTTGTGTACCGGAAGACTTTGTAAAAGAGTTCCGGTAGTCAATTTTTGTGTATCAGAAGACTTTGCAAAAGAGTTCTGGTAGTCATTTTTTGAAATATTTTTTTAAATTTTATTTTGTGTACCGGATGACTTTGCAAAAGAGTTTCGATAATCAATTTTTGTGTACCGAAAGACTTTACAAAAGAGTTGCAGTAGTCATTTTTTAAAATATTTTTTAACTTTTATTTTGTGTACCGGAACTCTTTTGCAAAGTCCTCCAATATGCAAAATAAAATTTAAAAAATAGAATAATAAATTAGTTAAAAATATATAATGGTAAAATTGATATTTTTTATAAAATGTAGAGATATATAAATAAAAGTAGGGATATGAGATAAAATTTTCTGCAAGAAAAACGGGAACAATACAAAAAAAAACAAACAATAAAAAGAATCCAACAAATATAAAAGCTAGTTGGTAATTTTATTTATAAATTGAAAAAAATATTATAAAAAATAATATCAAGGCTAAAGATATTTAATAATTTTTAAGAACTCAGTTTTAGTTAATGATAAATTGCAGATAATATTTTTCAAAATTCTTTTTAAATGTATTTTTGTGCATAATTTCATTCACGAAAACATCAATTTGCTCAAGAATACCCCGTTGGAAAACTTGTGAAAATCTGTTTTACAAGTTATCTAGTAACTAATTTGGAAAACTTAATAAATTGTTAAATAAATATACTCACAAAAATATAAATTTATCCGCGAATAAACCATTGTGAAAACGTAAATTTACCCATTAATAAGTTGAGGGTAATTTTGGAAATTTATTTTATAAGTAATTTGATAATCAATTCAAAAAATTTAATTACCCAATAAACAATTTTACACATGAAATTTTAAATTTACCCATGAATATATTGCGAATAAATTTCTAAAAAATCTTTTTTTTTAGTTATTTGGAAAACTTAAGTATGAATGAAAAAAATCCTAAATTCAAAAAGTATAAATTTGATTTTTTTTTTAGTTTGTGGGGGTAAAGGTATGAGTGTAGGGTATAGAAAAAAATATTTCTTATTAGTTTCAATATTTTGATGTGGTCCATTAGATGATTGGGCTCTAAGCCCAATGTTATTTATTTGCTGATTTTGGTTTAGGATTGTTTATTGTATTTTTAGTGGTGCTCACACACCTTTATGAAAAATCAAAAGTGTCTCAAGTATAGAGTTGCACTTTCGAAAATAAAAATTCACACCACAACACTTTTTAAGAGAGTCATCCTCATTTTGTCATAATTTAATAAGGAAGTGTATCTCCGTAAAAACTACAGAAGTATACATTTAGACGCATTTTGAGTGATATTATCGCATCTGGCTTTCCCCCTTCCTCAATTCATTCAAAACTTACTCCAAAAAAAAGTGTGTGAGATACCCCATTTCCACTATTTTTCAACATTTCTCACAACTTTTATTACATTGCGCCTAATCCAAGAGCTTTCTCAATCTCTACTTCAGTCCATTCAATACAAGTGCTTCTGTCGCGGAGGGAAAAGTCATTGAGATTAAGTTATTGATTAACTTAACTCGAAAAGCAAGAGTCATCATCGAACTTTATTGTTTCCAAAGGGAAAAAGGAAAAGGTCGAACAAAACCCACAAAAAGCAAAAAATT
Organism: Lathyrus tuberosus; assembly: GCA_022829125.1. NCBI lineage: Eukaryota > Viridiplantae > Streptophyta > Magnoliopsida > Fabales > Fabaceae > Lathyrus > Lathyrus tuberosus. The sequence goes on along the minus strand of JALAZF010000024.1, from coordinate 11,680,799 downwards.
AAAAAGGGAGATCTGGATACGGGGGTTGGTTATGCAAGAGGAAGATATTAGCACCCCTCACATCCGTTGTACTCAACGGGAACCACTTGTTAATCTGTGTTTATAAAAGCTAGGTTGTTTGTTGATTGATTTTAAATGAAAAGATATTTTGTCGTATTCGAGTGGAAAACTCAACTTACTACCCACAAGTATGAGGAAATGAGCATTTGCATCATCTTGATATGAAGAACTTTTACTTGGACTTTCTCACAAGTACGTCTCAACATTCAAGTGGAAAATGTCAATCATTTCTCAACATCATGTAGAAGTATAGTGGTTTACATCACTATGAGAATAGACTAATATCCAATCTTTTGGTAAAAAGGCTCTTAATTGTCTTTTTTAGAGTTTTGAAAAGAGTTTGAATATGCTTAAGTGTTTTAGCATTTATTAAGAAAAAGATTTTATGGATCACTGGAGAGAGTCAAGGTTTATTGAGAAAGATGTGAAGTTTGAAAATAATAAGTTTTTGAAATAGAGAGAAGTTTTGAAATTTTAAAAAGTAAGGAGGATATGAAGACACTATCCTAAAGCATAAACTAAATGGTCTCATTGTCAGGTAGCCCAAGAGAAAGCCTTGGTGTGTGCAAGTGTACTAACCATAATAAGAGGCAAGCATTTTACATTGGTCAAAACAAGCATCATTTTCCATTTGGATTGAGCCACAAGATAAGCAAGCAACACGTATAGATGAATATTAAAGAAAACCAGATGAATAATGAGGTCATAGAGTCATAGAGAAAACATCTAAGTCTTGAATTGAGGATCATAAAGTCTCAGGTGTAGCACTATATCTTAGATGAATCACAAAGTCTCAGATGACACTCCAAGCAAAGGGAAAGCACTAGATCCTAAGTCTATAGTCCAAAATACTCATCAAGTATGGGATATTAACACAAAGCCCAATGCATCAGATAAAAGTTTTTTAAGGTCTTATCCATTTTATCATGTTTTCTTGTTCTTTTTGAAATAAGAAAGAAAAAGAATACATAAAGATAAAAGGTATAAAGACAAAGCAAAAATGTAAATTCCATGAATGTAAATGACATAAAAGTAAAGACATAAAAGTTAAGAGCTTAAAAGTAAATGACATTAATGGAAGTAACAAAAATGTTAGCATAATTAGTATGTCAATGTTAGTTTTAATTAGAATTCAACTGAGTTGAGACAATTTAGCACTATGTTAAGCATTCGTAAGTGAACTTATGTAGAAGTCACACCTATCTGAGGCTGATCAATAACAATGTATGTGTTAAACATGTTAGAGAAGTAACACAAAGGTACTCTCCTAAAACATGTAACACAATGGTCAAAACAAAAGCAAAAAGAAGAAGAGATGGAGGAGAAGAGAGGATCCACTAAAATTGTCATAACAAGGGGTCATCTATCACCAATTTCCATCATTCTCCTTCACAATACAATTAGATAAACTTTTCATCAATCCAAAGTATAAAAAATGATCAAATAATCATTTAAATGATAAGTTTGAAATGAAGAAAGTTCATACAACCAAAGTATCATTCCAAAGACCAATTGAACTTGATGAAGTATCAATCAACCAAATCATGATCAAAGTCAAACAAAAGTCAACGGAAGTGGATTAAAAAATGAAATAAAAAAGATTAAATGATTTTAAAATGAAAATTCCAAAGAGGTATCAAAACATCAAATAAATGGTCAAGAAAATTTGAGAAAGTCAGAAATATTACAAATAATGAAATCTCAAAAGTTGGAATTCAAAATGTTTGAAAATGATTAAAAATAAAATTCAAAAATAAAAATAAAAAGAAAATGAAGTAAAATATCAAATAAATGCAAAAATGATTTAAAATTATGTAAAAAAATGTATGTGATAGAAAATATTTTGTATGATTTATGGAAAAAAATTGGAGTGAAAAATAATAAAGGAGCTATTTAAAATAAATCAGAAAAGAAAAGGAAAATAAAATGAAAAATAAAATTAAAATAAAACAAATATATTAAAAAAGGGCGCCAACGGCTACTTTTTTGAACGCGTGAAGGTCATCTTCAACCTTCAGCTAGATCTCTGCGAATCCATGAACTAGGCATTTTCAGCATGAATCAAGCATGGATTCAGCTCCAACAATCATCATCGTTCATGTATTTCTGCATCGGAGCCATTAATTGGCTCTGAGCATAGAGAATTTACTCAAGAACATGAAGAATCCTAGTTCTTTAAAGTAAATTTAAATGATTAATACACAATATAAATCCAAGGTAGATTAGGGCTTTCAATCAGTGAATCAAGATAAAGAGACTGGTAACTTGTTTGCTCAAAAAATTTACTCGTATCTACCTTTTCAGCTGAAGCTCGAAGGCCCAACAATGGGGAAATCGAGTTGCAGGTCGCAAGAGGTTTCAAGTTGCTGTAATGATTCAGTTAGCTTCAGATGATGTCGATTGTAGCGAGCGATTTTGGACGCGGTTCTTAAGCGTTGTTGCTCTTTTGGGGTTACTACAGGTCGATTCATTTTTTATCCTATTGAAGCTGATGAAGGAAGGGAAATATATGTCTCTAACTAACCCTGCTTGCAATACTGAATTTAAACAGTCAAAACTGTTGGTTTACAGATGCGGTTTAGATTGTGGGCCTCTCTCTGCTTATTTTGTTAAGAATGAAATGACGGGACTATTCATGGGGATTTTGGCTTTTTACTTAGTATGCTCGCTAAGATTTTTCTTTCAATCTTATGCCTACGAATTCCCGTTTACCTAAACAGGGAAATCAGAGCGATCTTAGTTCCTCCTATTCTATGGGCGGAAATGGTGTTTCGGTGTCTTGTTCAAAGTCCAAGACGTGAAGCTAAAAGTGATTTGTATCTTGTTCAAAGCCCGAGATATGAAGCTAAAAGTTTTCGACTTTAGAGAGAATTTGTCATCTCTAAAGAGGGGTTTGTCTGTCACAACTGCTTATAAAGGAGAATTACTTTAACCGGGATATGTGAATCCGACAATGCCATAATTTCCTTTGTAAGGGCTTTCCAACCTAGAGGAGAAGACTTTAACTTAGTGTAGAGCAATGCCATCTTTCCTTAGGAATTCCTTTTGCTAAAAGAGGGACAATGGCATGGATGTAGATGATCCAGAGGCTTGCCGCTTACAGCAGTTAGATGAAGGGAAAGGAGTTGTTGATGTTTGTATGCTGTGAACGAGGCACAACTTTGATGCTAAAAGGTTGATTGTCTCAACCGGGTTTTCCTTATACAAAGCCTAAGAGGAGGCTATTGGCCCAACAAGGGTTTTTATGTGTCTCGTACGAAGCCCGAGAGAGAGGCTAAAAGGGTTTGACTCATCGAGGGAGTCTTTTGTATCTCGTATGAAGCCCGAGAGAGAGGCTAAAATGGTTTGACTCATCGAGGGAGTCTTTTGTATCTCGTATAAATCCCGAGATGGAGGCTACAAAACTTTGACTCAACAAGAGAGTCTTTTGTATCTCGTATAAAGCCCGAGATGGAGGCTAAAAGATTTCTGACTCAACAAGAGAGTCTTTTGTATCTCGTATAAAGCCCGAGATGGAGGCTAAAGGTTATTTGCTCCACTGGGGAGAATCATTGTACAAAGCCCAAGAGGAGGCTAATGTAACTGTTTCAGTTGAGTGACAGATCCAATATGCTGATTTAAAGAGAAAATCAGTTCTTATATGAGTAATGTTTGCCCTCAGGGATTTGATTCGAGGATCTGGGTTATTTCTTGTTCTTTAAGGAAATGAGAAGTCCAAAGGGTATTGAGACTGTCCAAGTCTACGGGTTTTCTTCCTATTTTGGGAAGGGACTTGAGAATGTCTTTGAGACTCAAGGGAGTTTAGACTGTCCAAGTCTAGAGTTTTATCTTTTGTACTATGTTTTGAGAAACAGTAGTATGGTCTAGACTCTTTGAAAGACTGTTCTATGAAGATGATTAATTTCTGTTCCTATACCTCTAGGAGGTCGTCGGGACAATTTGTACGAAGCCCAAGAGGAGGCTGGAAACTTTTAAGAAGCCGAGAGGTCCTTGTACGAAGCCCAAGAGGAGGCTATCATTCCCGGAGGAAGAATCATTATATGAAGCCTAAGAGGAGGCTGTGAATACTTCTAAGAAGCCGGCGGGTCCTTGTACTAAGCCCAAGAGGAGGCGGGGATGCTTTTAGGAAGCCTGCGGGTCCTTGTATAATGCCCAAGAGGACGTCGATGCTTTTAAGAAGCCTGCGGGTCCCCAAACCCCGAGAAATTCAAGACAGGCTATTCACAAGGAATAGATCAAGCCACGAAAGTTCGAGAATTTGGAAGAAACTCAAGAGATGCCATTCACGGAGAATACATTCATCTCTGGGGAGGTAGAGTCTCTTGACAATTCCTAAGGAGGACAGCCAAAGAGAAGACTGTATCCGGTGCTCCTATTGGGGATCTAGTTTGTCTATTTCTAAGAGTAATCGAAACGGATTGACTTAGTTCTAGACGTAGTTGCCGGGGAAACTCTAAATATCTATACTATTACTATACAGTTGAAATGAGTTTATGAAAGAAGACTTACAGGGAAACAACTCCACAATACAGTTATATGTATATGAAAGTGGTAAATGAAAGCGTATAAACACTTACTCGGTTGTAGAGCTTCCATGCTGTTTGGTTAGTTGTTCAACAAAGAAAACTTTGATAACAATATTATATTCAAAATCAAAGGAGAAAGTGCTTTGAAAAGAAATATTTGGGGCTTACAGCTCAAGGAGAGGCCCAAGTTTTTATCAGTGATCTCACTGTTGAATTTTGTACAGAGGGACTTATTCAAGTGACTGAGGCCCAAGAAAGGTTTTCTATACAAAGGGATGGGTCTTACACTCTATTAGAGGCCCAAAAAGTTTTAAAGAAAAAGAGTGGGGCTTACTACTCGAGGGTAGGCCCAGATGACTTTTCATTTAAAATGGCGATCGCGCCGAGGTTTTGAAAACCCAGTGGGTCTTATACAATGACTGAGGCCTAAAATAATTTGTTTTCAAAGGGGTTGGGTCTTACATTCTAATAGAGGCCCAAAAGGTTTTTGAATGGGTCTTATAGCTCTAGGAGAGGTCTAAGTGATTTTTGTTAAACGGGCGATGTTCGCGCCGTTTACTTGTACAGAGGGACTTATACAATGAGTGAGGCCCACAAAGTTTATGTACAAGGGGGTTTGGGTCTTACACTCTCTCAAGAGGCCCATAGTGTTCAAAAATGTTTGATGAGGGTTGAATTAATCAAAAAACCTAATTTGTTTCCAAAATGTATTTTAATTGAATAAAAATTCAATTAAAATGATAAAAAATTGTTTAACATGTGGAAAACAAATTGGGATCTTGGATTAATGTTTCAAAAATCATGTATTGACCTACAAAATAATTAGAAATCATTAATCTTTGCCAAATCAAGAAGGAAAAAATATTTTAAGTGTTAAAAACAATTAAAACGTTAATTCTTTGCAAAAATATCAATTATATAAAATAAATAATATATTTGGGATTTTTTGGTAAAATAAGATATTTTAACAATTTTGTGAATCATTAAAAAAAGAATCAACTCAAAATCATTAAAACTCAGAGAGAAATTAATTTTTGAATCAATTAAATAAAATCACAAAATTCAAATATTTGAATTTTCAAAAAGGGCGCCAAGAACACCCAAGAACACGTGCGTGTTCTGGGTTTTGCCCAGATTTGCATTTTCTCCTCAATCTCACTGAATACTTGATTATATCATGTAATCCACATATCAATATGCTCGTCTCAACCTCACGATCATGTTTATGGTATTTAATTTCATTTATATTAAACATGGAATAAAAAATCAAGACAAAACCTCAAGAACCCTAATTTCTGCATGAAGGCTGAGAATTTTGATACACGATTCTAACAAAGCAATTAATTGAGGGGAAACATTCCATGCATGATTATGAACATTTGGAAAAAGTATTGTGCGAGGAAATATGCATAGATTGAGAGATGACCAAGTTTAGGCTTACCTCTAGGTCGTGACAGCAAGTTCAGAGTTATTTCTGAGTTGGAGGGTTTACAGATGAGTTGTGATGATCTGAACAACTTCCCTACACCGTATGGAGTGTGTTTGAATGCTTGGACTTTATTGAAATTGGCTGGATCACTTCATGGCATCTCAACTGCAACTTGGTTAAAACCTTGAGCAATTGACTGGTGATTCTGAGAAATCAGTGTTCCAGATGTTGTTTAAGTGTTTGATCAGCTCACATATGATGTATGTGAGGTGTGTGTGTGATTGGTTTGGTTGGAATAGCTCTCAAACTCAAAATTCGATAGTGACTTGCCTTAGAAGGCAAAATTGGAGTGAAAGAAGAGATTTTGAGGAAAGCATCTGTTTGATGGCTTTGGTGTACTCAAACTAATCACAATTGAGCTCTATTTATAGTAGAGCAAGTTTGATTTACAAGGAATAGTGAATGGCAACTGCTGAGTAGGTTTGGCCAATGTTGGCAAATGAAAATCCAAGTCTCCTCTAGCCATTAACTAGAGGTTAGGGCACAGGCTGTTGGTTCCCTTGGTCTTGGATAAGTCTTAACTAAATTCAGTTGCTAATAGCTCAGTCCATGCCACCTTGGTGCTTCCATTGAATGTTCCAATCCAAAATTGGAGTCTTGTCCCTATTTTAGGCAATTCTAGGTTTGGCATGCTATTTCTTGTTCCAAGGACTTTGGAGGCTTGGCTCAGTGATTGTCCCCTTTAGATTTGATCCTCAGATGTGTCCAAAGTGATGACAAGGCTTGGAATTGGCTGATTTTGGCAAATCGACCAAAAGTACAAAAATTTGCCTTGCCTTGGCAGGTTTCAGCAAGGCCTCTTGCCACTACCATATCTCATAGCTCAAATTGAATTTGGTGATGTTCTTGGCCATTTTGGAAAGCCCTTATATGATACAACAACTATTTGATCATATTTGGTTTTGATACTTTTTGGATCCAAGTGAAAAAATCCCCTACATTTGGAAAAAAGTGAAGGCAGATTCTGACTTAGTGAAATTTTCACTAAGTGTTGGAACAAAGTGACTTTTCTTGATTTTGATCACTCTATAACTCAAAATCCATGAGGAATTTGGACATAGATCAGTAGGAAGCTTTTGTAGATGGCAATGAGATCTACAAATCAAGCTTTGGATGAGGAAAAAAGGCTTTGTGGTTTAGGTGTTATGATCCTCCAAAGTTGGTACCCTTGCCACTTTATTTCATAACTTAGAAAATTTTCTAAGTTTTTATGGTTAGCCCTTTTACAAGTTATCCCACTTTCTTTGATTTTTCTTGATGAATGATGATTCAAATCATACATTAACATCATTTTAGGGTTAAAAATCCATTTTAGTGAAAAATCTCAAAAAGTCAAAGTTGACTTTTGTGCACAGTTGACTTTTTAGCAGATGAATTCCAAACTGTGCGATCCTCTATGAAATCAAGTCCTTGACCTAAATCAAACTTGATGGATTGATTTAATAGGTGTTTTAGGGTATATTGAATCATGTCCTAGGGTTTGGGAGCATGTCCTGGTCAAAAGTCAAAGCTACAGTTGACTTTTCCTCGCGAAACCCTAATTGTGGCTCAGATGAAATTTAAACTTGTTGCTCAAGCTTCCTGGATCAATCCATTGTTGCAAATGGATCAATGTAGTGTGTTAGAGACCCTCAAATCCTCTCTTGAGGTCTTGGCTCATGATTTGTCCCAAAAGTTAACTTAGGGGTAAATTAGGTCAAGAAACCCTAATTCCTGATTTTTGATGAATGCATTCCCTAAGGTAAAATTGACTTGATGGTTGGGTCCATGAGGTTCCATGGAGCATATTAGGTTATGTTTTGGATCTTTGGCTCATGCCCAGAGGAAAATTTCCATCTGGAGGCCCTGGTCGACCAAAACCCTAATTTGGTGACACTGGCGATCTTGAGAGTTGATCCACCTAGAAGGGAGTCCTATTGATCCATTGTGGATGTTTGAGAGGTTAGACAAGTTGAAGATCATGTCATTCCTTGATTAATCCTTTGTCTAAAGCTCTGAGAGGGCTTGAAACCCTAATCTTTGATAGTAGTGAATGTTCAACAATTCCTTGACGAGATTGGTGAAGCAAAAAGGTACATCCATATTGTGATGTTGATTTGCACAATGATGGGAATCTTAGTGGTCAAAATTTGGGGTATGACAGATGCCCCTATTTAATCATCTTGGACCCGAAGGTGTGAATGGCGAAGGTATTCGGGCATTCGGGGTGCAAGAGGATTAAATATCGGAATACCCGAAATTTTGATGGTGGTAAAGAATGGCAGTTTGCGCGTCCTTCTTCTTTTGCTAAGCAATGATGCTTAGAAAAGATAAACTTTCCCTCGATCCTGGTCTTCAGCCAAGGAGCTGGTCTCAGTTTTCTTTTGAAATAAACCTCCCCTCGATCCTGGTTTCCTACCAAGGAACTGGTCTTAGTTTCTTTTGTCAACTTCCCCTCGATCCTGGTTTCCTACCAAGGAACTGGTCTTAGTTTCTAATTTAAACTTCCCCTCGATCCTGGTTTTCTACCAAGGAACTGGTCTTAGTTTCTGATTTAAACTTCCCCTCGATCTTGGTTTCCTACCAAGGAACTGGTCTTAGTTTCTGATGTAAACTTCCCCTCGATCCTGGTTTCCTACCAAGGAACTAGTCTTAGTTTCTGATTTAAACTTCCCCTCGATCCTGGTTTCCTACCAAGGAACTGGTCTTAGTTTCTGATTTAAACTTACCCTCGATCCTGGTTTCCTACCAAGGAACTGGTCTTAGTTTCTGATGTAAACTTCCCCTCGATCCTGGTTTCCTACCAAGGAACTGGTCTTAGTTTCTTTTGTCATTAAACCTTATTGACAAGGAACGCTATTCATAGTGGTTTTCCTCAAACTTCTCGCCAAATTTTCCTGGGGAGATGCCATTTGACAGAAAAAGTTTTGATGTCATACTTGCTGGGGAACCCAATCGTATGAGTTGTAGAGGTGCACAAACTTCTCTGTTGGAGACACCATTTGTCGACTCTATCGGGGAAAACAGGTCTCTTGAGAGACTGCTGTCGCTTGGGGGATATTACATCATACTTTTCTTTGGGTCTTCCCGGCGAAATGCCATATGATGGGATCCAATTTTCAGGTGCCGATGACCTTTTCATCAGTGGTTTTTCGGAGAAAACTGCCGTACTGCCGAATCTCTCGATTAAAAGGCTTTCTCTGGGGATTTTCTTTAATCCGGGAAAGCAAGGATATCATCTTCAATGGCGAAGAGTGATATCTGTTAAAAGTTTCTCTAGTCCTTCAGAGGTTCAAGTTATCAAAGTGGTCGAGGACCCAACTTCAATCCAGAATTAAACTGGAGGAGAGGGATTGTTCAGACGCAATGCTTCCTATCGAGGACGGAACTGACAACTCAATTGAGAGGACTGTTATCACTAGGGGATAAGACTGACTAAAGTGATAGTGATGCAATATGAATATGAATGTAAATCCACAATGCATGATGTATGTATGTATATGCTGACAAAACTAACGCGACATACAGACTGACGGGTGAACACGACTGAATACTCGGCCATCGCGGGGCGAAGAAGTACCGTTGGTTCAAAATAGCAATTCCACCTTGCTTAGGAGAAATAGTCCCTGCTGGGAGCTATGTTGGTCGGGCTTAGGAGATAAGAACTCGGCCGAGGTTATCAGATGGGAAAACCGCATCTGATACAGCTGGTCCTTCGTTCAGGCGTGCTGGTTTAGAAGGAGTACTTTGATTCTGCACTTTGAAGCTCTATTACTTCTGGAGAAGCGAGCGATGTTCTTTCGATGTTCAACAGTCAAAAGAATTGCCATCTTTATTTTAAAAGCAGAAAAAGTTTTAACAAGTAAATTCATTTTGTTTCATTTCAAGAATCGTTAATCATGTCATTCTGTAAAGCTAAAACAAATAAGAATTACAAACAAAAGCACTAGGGCTCAAATTTTATTGATAGGATGGAGATCAGCCAAACGCGTGATTCCATAGAGTATGTACAAAGTTAGAAAATTGTAATTTACAGGGAAAAGGGCTACGTTGAAACATAACTACTATAATCCTTCTACCAACTTTGAATTCGGGACATCCTGAGCTTCTGTCGAAGATGACCTTGATTGGAGATTCCCTCCGATGGATAGTGTAACTGCTGCTGAGAGACCTTCCTCTGTTGAACATAGTTACTTGCCATTATCCCTAATTTTTTCCTGGATTGTACTTTGAGATTTCCAATCCACCGGGACGATTTTTCTTTATGTCTCTAATTTTTCCCTGGACCGCCCTTTCGGGTTTTCAATCCACCGAGACATTTTTTTTTGGCGAAGTATTTCTTGACTACATCAACATTCGTGGGGCAGGCAAGTTCCTCTCCGTCCATGGTTGCAAGTCTCAAGGCGCCGCCTGAGAAAGCTTTCTTGACCACATAGGGGCCGTCATAATTCGGAGTCCACTTGCCCCGAGAATAAGTGAGAAAAGATTGTATCTTCTTGAGCACAAGGTATCCTTTTCTGAAGACGCGAGGTTGGACCTTTTTTTCAAACGCCCTCTTCATTCTCTGTTGATACAGCTGACCATGGCATAAAGCCGTGATTCGCTTCTCTTCGATCAGATTAAGTTCGTCGTGTCGACTTTGACACCACTCAGCTTCTGTAAGCTTAGCTTCCATCAATACTCGGATTGATGGGATCTCTACTTCGATGGGGAGCACTGCCTCTATTCCATATACTAGAGAGAAAGGGGTTGCCCCTGTTGACGTGCGGACAGATGTGCGATAACCGTGAAGAGCAAAGGTTAGCATCTTGTGCCAGTCTTTGTAGGTTACCACTATCTTCTGAACAATCTTCTTGATGTTCTTGTTAGCCGCTTCTACCGCTCCGTTCATCTTGGGTCGGTAGGGAGATGAGTTATGGTGTTCGATCTTGAACTCTGCGCACAACTCTTTCATCATTTTATTGTTTAAGTTAGATCCATTATCAGTAATGATCTGGCTCGGAACACCATAACGGCAGATGACATTGTTTTTGATAAAGTGGACCACCACTTGTCAGGTTACATTGGCGTATGACGCTGCTTCGACCCACTTGATGAAATAGTCAATGGCTACTAGGATGAACCGATGTCCGTTTGAAGCCTTAGGTTCAATCACGCCAATCATGTCGATTCCCCATATGGAAAAAGGCCACGGGGAAGAGAGAACTTTGAGATGCGTTGGCGGTACATGAATTTTGTCGGAGTATATCTGACACTTGTGACACCTCCTCATGTAATTGTAGCAGTCGGATTCCATGGTCAACCAGTAGTACCCTGCTCTCAGAATTTTTCTCGCCGTTGTGTGTCCATTGGCATGAGTGCCAAAGGATCCTTCGTGAATTTCTTTTATCATCATGTCTGCTTCTGGTCTGTCTACGCATCAGAGCAAGACCATGTCGAAATTCCTCTTATAGAGAGTATCGCCGCTCAAGAGGAAACTGCCTGCTAGCCTTTTGAGGGTTCTTCTATCCTTCCTTAGTGCCCCAGGTGGATACTCTTGTTTCTGAAGGAAGCATTTGATATCATGATACCAAGGTTTGTCGTCTATGACTGCTTCGATCGTGAAGATGTAAGCGGGCCGTTCAAGGCACATTATGTCGATCTTAGGTAGGTCATTCCATCGACCTACGCTAATCATGGAAGAGAGAGTGGCCAATGCATCAGCCATGTGATTCTCATCACGAGGGATGTGATGAAACTCGATTCTGTTGAAGAAAGGCAACAACCTTCTTGCATAATCTTTGTAAGGAATCAATCCCGATTGGTATGTGTTCCAATCTCCTTTTATCTGATTGGCGACAAGAGCTGAATCGCCATATACATCCATGTTCTTGATCCTTAAATCAATCGCTTCTTCGAGACCCATGATACAAGCTTCGTATTTGGCCTCGTTGTTTGTACACTTGAATGTCAGTCTGGCGGTGAAAGGAATGTGGGTACTCTGAGGGGTGACAATGATTGCCCCAATTCCGTTTCTGTAATGATTGACTACTCCATCAAAGATAAGTCCCCATTGGGAACTTGGTTCTGGCCCTTCACTGGGTAGTGGTTCATCACAGTCTTTCATTTTTAAATACATGACATCTTCGTCTGGGAAGTCAAACCCGATTGATTCTTGATCGTAAATCGGTTAATGAGCCAAATGATCGGCTAAAATACTTCCTTTAACGGGTTTCTGAGTGTGGTACTCTATGTCATATTCTGATAGCAACATCTGCCAACGGGAAATTCTTCCCGTGAGAGCAGGCTTTTCAAAGACATACTTGATTGGATCCATCTCGGAGACCAACCAAGTAGTGTGATGAATCATGTACTGGCTAAGGCGTTTGGCTGCCCAAGCCAGAGCACATCAAGTTTTCTCAAGCATCGTGTACCGAGTCTCGCAGTCGGTGAATTTCTTGCTCAGATAGTAGATGGCAGACTCTTTCCTTTTGGTTTTGTCTTGTTGGCCAAGTACACACCCCATTGAGTCCTCCAAGACTGTGAGGTAGATGATCAGTGGTCTCCCTTCCACTGGAGGTGATAGAATCGGTGGGTTCAATAGGTATTTCTTGATACTGTTGAAGGCGATTTGGAAGTCTTTTGTCCAAATGCAGTCCTGGTTCTTTTTGAGTAATTTGAAAATTGGCGCATAGGTCGCGGTCATAAGGAAAATGAATATGGAGATGTAGTTCAAACGTCCCAGGAATCCTCTGACTTGTTTTTCAGTTTTCAGAGAAGGCATTTCTTGAATGGCCTTGACCTTGTCAGGATTGACCTCAATTCCTTTCTGGCTGACGATGAACCCTAAAAGTTTCCCTGAATGGACACCGAAGGTGCACTTGTTGGGATTCAAGCGGAGTTTGTACTTTTTCAAACGCTCGAATAGCTTTGACAGGTGGGTCACATGCTCCTCTTCTGTCTTAGATTTTGCAATCATATCATCGACATATACCTCGATTTCCTTGTGTATCATGTCATGAAAAAGAGTAGTCATGGCCCTTTGATAGGTTGCCCCGACATTCTTCAAACCGAACTGCATTACCTTGTAACAAAAGGTACCCCATGGGGTAATGAACGAAGTTTTCTCCATGTCTTTCGGCGCCATTTTGATCTGGTTATAGCCCGAGAATCCATCCATGAAGGAGAAAACTTTGAACTTTGCTGTACTGTCCACCAGCATGTCAATGTGTGGTAAAGGAAAGTTGTCCTTTGGACTAGCCTTGTTCAGATCTCTGTAATCGACACACATTCTGACCTTTCCGTCCTTTTTGGGAACAGGTACGATGTTGGATAACCATTGAGGATATTCTGATGTGGCGAGGAAACCTGCGTCAATCTGTTTATGTACCTCCTCTTTGATTTTGATGGCCATGTCCAGGTGAGTCCTTCTCAACCTTTGTTTTACTGGCAGACATTCCAATCTTAACGGTAAATGATGTTCCACGATGCTGGTATCCAACCCTGGCATGTCCTGATAAGACCAAGCAAACACATCGGGAAACTCTTTGAGAAGTTTTGTCAAACTCTCTTTGGCAGTTGGACTGAGCAGTGCCCCAATCCTGATTTCTTTTCTCTCTTTTTCTGAACCCACATTGATCGTTTCCAACGGCTCTTTGTGAGGTTCAATGGACCTTTCCTCTTGTCTGAGTAGTCGAGAGATCTCTTCTGGAATTTCGTCGTTAACTTCTTCTTCAGCCCCAAATATCGGTGAAATTCTGGCATCAGACGTGTGATGTTAAGGTGTGATGTCACAACAACACACTCTGCACAATGGACAGCAATAACAGTAAAATAACACCAAGAATTATTGACCCAGTTCGGTTACAACCAACCTACTCTGGGGGCTACCAAGCCAGGGATGGAATTCACTACTTGTAGATATAATTTACAGACTCAACAACCCGTTGACAATCTCCTAAACTTATACTCTACTAATGACTTCCTACCTAAGAAACCACTTAGGTATGAGAACACCACTCAATCCCTTACAAACACTCAAAGAACCCACTTTGAGTACCCTTGATCTTACTTCCTAGCTTCGATCAAATCACACAACTCTCTTTGCTTCACAGCTTTAGAGAGGACAGAAACTCAACACCTATTCAAACCCTAGAATAGTGTAAATACAAGCACTCTAAACATACTCTAGACACTAAGCCTCCTGCTCTTGATCTTTTGAATGTTTTCTGTCGCTTTTTCCCTTTGGTCTTGTGCGCTTTATATAGCTCCTGAATTGGGCTTGGACTTGTCACAATATTTGATCAGATATGTTAATTAAAACTGAATCTTCAAAACAGATTTTATCCCCAAAATCTTTTTAAATCTTCAACCTTTTAATTCTCCAACAGACCTGCAATCAAATCTCCCATGTAACAGAAAATATCTATCCCAAGATATTCTCATCCAATGAGTCAACCACTCTCCACAATTCCAGCTAACACGCGTGCCCTAACAACATCTGCACCTGATGTTGTTAATTCTGCAGATCTGATGTTACAACATCACCTGTGTGACATCAGACATCCAACTTTAGCAATTAAATACTTAACACAGCCCAGTGTTAAGACTTCAATGTTGCAACATCAGCACCTTGACATCAACATTGAATATACTTTTGTTTTACCAAAATTCCAGCCAATCCAGGAACTAACAATCTCCCCCTTTGGCTAATTTTGGCTAAAACAACTTCTACACTCTGCAATCAACTTCTGCACTCTGCACCTTCAGAGATTTCAGCAGCGGAATAATCTTCAAAAAAATTTGAATCTCTCAATCAGCAGCAGTTTGATAATCTTCAAAGTCTTCATCACTTGATCTGCTACAGCACCATCTTCATTATTGACAACAGCCAATTGGTGCTCCCCCTCTAAAACATGAACCAGCATCACAGCTGTTCAGTAGCTCACAATGTGCTGCACATTACTCCCCCTAGATGTCTGCTTGGCTGCACTCTTCAAATGTCATGATATCTTCAAAAGTTCAGTCAAAACTCCCCCTTAATGCAGCAACAACCTTTTCAACTAAACACCTTTTAGCAGCATCAATCTATCTCCCTCTTAAAATCTGCATCACATTAGCAGCATATGGCAATAATACTCTTGACTATCTTGGCTATTTTCTCCCCCTTTTTAGCCACAATTAGGCAAACTTCAGTTAGAAGCCCTATTAACTAAATTCAGTATACCCTAGCTCTCATTGTTAGCCTTTCAGTTAGTAAGCAGGCAAAACAAATCATAGAAGGAAACATAAACAGTGCATAAACCAACACAATATTCAAATTACAACACCGACATAGCAAAAAAAACTAAACTAAAAACTAAAACTACTGAAGGCAAGAGAAAATAAGCTAGTCTTCTTCTGAGCTTTCTTCATCAGCACTATCTTGTCCTTCATCTTCAGAGTCAGCATGATCATCTTGTTCCAAACTTTGAATCATCTTCTCAATCTCTATTTTCCTGTCAGTGCTGGTCTTGATAACCATATCAAGATCCTTGCAGGTTGCCCTTAATTCTTGAATCAGGTCAGATTTTGTACTGACCTTCTTAATCCCAGAACTTGATGTTGTAACAATGTCTGGAACATGACTCCCAGCAAATAGTTTGGGATGCAAGGATAAAGCTGATTTCCTCTTACATGCTGTGTCTGAACTTGTTAAGATGCCTGGATGTTGTTTCATCATAACTCCACAGATGAGCGAAGGAAATGCTATAGGCAGTTTGATAGCATTAGTGGTGGCATGTCTCACAGTCTGCTCAAACACATATGCTCCATAGTCAAATTTCTTCTTAGTACCCACAGCATAAATAAACCTCCCTAGTCCCACAGCTGTTGTGGTTTTATGATTGGTAGGCACCCAATTCGCGGCTCCAATTCTGTGTAAGATAGCATACTTAACACTAAGTTTGCTAGTTGGCAGTTTCCCTTTCAGGGGCCACACCTTAACTTGACCAACAGTTATTTCCTTGCAGACATCATTCTCAGTGGCTTCTAGCTCAGCAAATTCTTCATCTTTTCTTCCTAGATACTTGTTTATAACTTTAGGAGAGAATTTAACACATTTTCCTCTCACAAACACTTTCATGTAGTCCACACTGCTTTTGTCTGAAATCTTCACAGGAATATTGACCACAAATTCCTTAACCAGGCTGTCATAGCACTCGGAGAACCCATGAACCGTCTTCATCAGACCAGCAGCCTTAATCACCTCTATGATTTCTTTAATCTCATTAATTTCTTTCCCAATCTCTCTCTCAAGAGCAAGTCTTCTTTGACAGATGAACTTCCACATCGACGCACTGCTTGCATAATGGAATGAAATATTATCAACCGGAACCTCAGGTATCTTGTCAGCAATTCTCTTCAAGATTGTCTTTCTGACAGGAGTGATGTCTTGAACATCATCCTCAACATCATACTCTAATTTAGATTCTTCCATTAACTTCCTTTTTCTGGGATTCACATCAACCTTACTCCATGCTTTTGTTGGCCCAACAACAGTCTTTTTCCTCTTCTCATCAGAAGCTTTCTTTGATGACGATTCAACCATCTTTCCTTTTCTTGTTCTTAGCCTCTTGGACAGACTAGGCACTGCTATTCCAATGACTTCATCATCAGACAAGTCATCAACATCAATTACATCAGTAGTCTCAGCCTCCCTACTAAGCGATGTTCTAACCTCCTCTTCAACATCTGCTTCACCATGAATATCATCAACCGAAGTGGGTTCAGCAGATGTCCTAACATTCTCCTCAACATTTATTTCTTCATGCATGTCTTCACTCTGATCAGCATCTTCAATAGCTGTCATTGCAAGTTGTTGAAGACTTGACTTACCTTCCTGCATGTTGTATTTCTCAGCTGGCATCCAATTCAGTGGGATTGAAATTCCTTTGACAGGGATGCCTTTGTCCAGAATCTTTGAGGCAAGATTACCCATCCTATTGTCTACATCAAACTTCTCTTCAATAGTTTGAGACGTATATGATTTCGGCACAGTTTTGTCCCCAAATAACACACTAGTAACAACCTTATTTATTTCAAGATTCTTGAAGATAGTAGCAGGTCTCTTAGGAGTTAGTTTAGTGGGTCTTGAAGTACCTGATTCTGGGAGCATCATTGAGATAGGTTCTATATTCAAAGCTTCTTCAGCAAATCCCTCTTCTAAAGAAACCCTAGCCTTATCTCGCGAAGAGCTTTGAGCGACAGATTTCTTTGATGGAGACGACGTCTGGTTTGACATGGTTCCCTTGAGGCAGTATGAGTTCAGATGATTCTTCTTGTTGACGAAGACGAACGGACGGAAGATATGCTCTTTGATGAACCGTGATCTTGCTACACTAGAGAATGATGGTCTGAGGTATGGCGCCAGCTTTTCAGTATTTTTTAAAGACCAATTACTAATTTTCTCCCTCCATAAAGACTTTCCTTTTACATCAGGACTCATTAACTTTGAGTGACCTTTCAGCATCCTGATGTCATAGTCTGATGTTATAACATCAACTTGTACATCACTAGTTGAATCTCCTTCAAGAGAGGTCCACTGATAACAGTTGTCTTTGGTTCTGGCACCCTTCATAACAATCTGATTATGCTCATCAGAAACCACACACTCATGCTTAGTGTAGTTTACCTTGTACCCTTCATCACACAACTGGCTTATGCTGATCAAATTTGCACTTAAGCCATTGACAAACATAACATTGTCAAGTTCAGGTCTACCATCACCTTGCACTTTCCCAACTCCTGCAATAACACCTTTTTCTCCATTGCCAAATATGACCTCATGAGAGGGGCAAGGTCTAAGATCATTAAACATGGATCTACATCCAGACATGTGCTTGGAACACCCATTGTCAAAATACCATGTTCCTTCTTTATCCCCCATGTGAGCCAATAAGCACTTCACCTTCTCCTTAGGTACCCATTGTTTAACAACTTTGGGCCCGTGCTCTCTCCATCTGTTTTGAGGTTGAGGGTATCCATGCAGCTTGTAGCAAGAGTATTGTATATGTCCAAATCTTCCACAATAATAGCATCTCACCCTTTCATCTCTGAATCGTCTGCCACGATGAGATTGCTTATGCTGCCATCCATAATGTGGTCTCCTCCTACCATAACTGCCCTGCCATCTATTATGTTGATATCTTCTCCCATAAGACGGCTGAGAATGCTATTTCCTGGATTGTCTCCCATGATGGTGTGGCTTTCTTCTTCCATAGATATAAGGAACAGCATTGGTGTATCCATAACCATAACCATACCAGTTGTCCTGATGTTGAGACATCTGATGAGACATGTGCTGTTTGATCTGAGCAGCTTGCATGCTCTCATGGTATTGTGGGGGCATATACTGACTAGCTCCCTGTGGCTGCTTTCTCTTCTGATAGGGACCAGTCTTCTTCTCAATCTTCTTAGGTTGTGAAACATCAGCTTTCTTAGGGGTAGAATCCTGCTTCTTTGGCAGATGTTGAGGTGAAAGCTGTGACACTTCCTTCTTTGAACCTGAAGAGCTTCCTTCTGAAGTTCCCTTGTCCTCAGCCACATAACCTATCCCAGCTTTGTCTCCAGCAGCTTTTTCTGACTGAAGTATCTTGTCAAGTGTGTCTGTACCATAGCTCAGCATCCTAACAGACTTGGTTATTTGATCATGGTGAGCTCTAACTAGCACCACTTCATTTTCCAGATCATTCTTTTCATTCTCTAGCTGAGCAATTTGTTGCTTGTGGCACTTGTTTTCTTGACAAATCTCAGCACTCTTTAAACACAGCTCTTGATAGGTGGATGCCAACTCCTCATAATTTACTTCTCCATCACTAGAATCATCATCAGATACAATAGCTCCTGTTAGGCCTCTAACATGCTTTGCTGACTCACCTTCACTTTCACTATCCGAGTCAGACCAGGAAACTGTCATGCCCTTCTTCTGCTTTTTCAGGAAGGTGGGACATTCTTTCTTGACATGTCCATACCCTTCACACTCAAAGCACTGCACTCCTTTATCTTGGGCAGTTTTCTCTTCATCCTTCTTGCTGGTGTCAGAAGTCTTGTTCTTGACATTAGGCCTGAAGTTATTATTCATTCTCTTGAATACTTTGGTGAACTGTCTTCCCAACATCACTATGGCCTGAGACAGATCCTCCTGGGATTCATATTTCTTCTTTTTCTCTTCTTCACCATTTGTCACCAGGGCTATACTCTTTGGCTTCTTTTCTGGTTCTTCCTCATTCAACCCAAGCTCAAAGGTTTGAAGAGATCCAATGAGCTCATCAACTCTCATCTTACTGATGTCTTGTGATTCTTCAATGACAGTAACCTTCATCTTATACTTCTTAGGTAGGGACCTAAGGATCTTCCTCACAAGCTTTTCATTTGACATCTTCTCACCAAGAGCACTAGATGCATTGGCCAGCTCAAGAACACTCATGTGGAAATCATGAATAGTCTCATCATCCTTCATCTTCAGGCTTTCAAATTTTGATGTTAAAATCTAAAGTCGTGACATCTTGACTCTAGATGTTCCTTCATGAGTAGCCTGCAAGATATCCCACGATTCTTTAGAAACTTCACAGGTATTGATTAACCTGAAGATATTCTTATCCACTCCATTGAAGATGGCATTTAGAGCTTTGGAATTTCCAAGGGCGAGCTCATCTTCCTCCTTGGTCCATTCTTCTTAAGGCTTTGGCTTAGAGGTGCCTTCTCTATCTTTGCCAGCATCATCCTTCTCACACATGACAGGAGCTTTCCATTCTTTAATAACAGCCTTCCAAGCCCTACTGTCCAAGGATTTTAAGAAGGTGGTCATCCTTGGCTTCCAATAGTCATAATTGGATCCATCCAAAATAGGGGGTCTGTTGACGAATCCTCCAAATTCTTTGTCCATCTTTACACCAGAAAGTAACTTCCCTAGATCTCACCCAGAGACAGACAGGATGCCTGCTCTGATACCAATTGAAATTCTGGTATCAGACGAGTGATGTTAAGGTGTGATGTCACAACAACACACTCTGCACAATGGACAGCAATAACAGTAAAATAACACCAAGAATTGTTGACCCAGTTCGGTTACAACCAACCTACTCTGGGGGCTACCAAGCCAGGGATGGAATTCACTACTTGTAGATATAATTTACAGACTTAACAACCCGTTGACAATCTCCTAAACTTATACTCTACTAATGACTTCCTACCTAAGAAACCACTTAGGTATGAGAACACCACTCAATCCCTTACAAGCACTCAAAGAACCCACTTTGAGTACCCTTGATCTTACTTCCTAGCTTCGATCAAATCACACAACTCTCTTTGCTTCACAGCTTTAGAGAGGACAGAAACTCAACACCTATTCAAACCCTAGAATAGTGTAAATACAAGCACTCTAAACAAACTCTAGACACTAAGCCTCCTGCTCTTGATCTTCTGAATGTTTTCTGTCACTTTTTCCCTTTGGTCTTGTGCGCTTTATATAGCTCCTGAATTGGGCTTGGACTTGTCACAATATTTGATCAGATATGTTAATTAAAACTGAATCTTCAAAACATATTTTATCCCCAAAATCTTTTTAAATATTCAACCTTTTAATTCTCCAACAGACCTGCAATCAAATCTCCCATGTAACAGAAAATATCTATCCCAAGATATTCTCATCCAATGAGTCAACCACTCTCCACAATTCCAGCTAACACGCATGCCCTAGCAACATCTGCACCTGATGTTGTTAATTCTGCAGATCTGATGTTACAACATCACCTGTGTGACATCAGACATCCAACTTCAGCAATTAAATACTTAACACAGCCCAGTGTTAAGACTTCAATGTTGCAACATCAGCACCTTGACATCAACATTGAATATACTTTTGTTTTACCAAAATTCCAGCCAATCCAGGAACTAACAATCGGGAACTCAAAGTTGGGAGAAGGCATCGGATCGTATGTTTCAACGGGGTTTAAAACAAGCAAACTGCATGACGGTATGATTTGTGTTTAGAAGATATAGAGAAAAATGCAAGAGTGTGTGCAGTGTATTTTTTATTACTGCTTGTTTTTATTATTTGAATTGTTTTTTTTAGGATTACCATTTTCTGAAAAACGAAAAGAGAAAACAACAACTAATGCAGAAATTACAGAACGACGTTATTTTATTAATGAACAAGTCGATTCTTGAAACTACAGCCCTATAAAACAAAACTCTGTCGCTTTGGGCAAAGCGAAGAGGGATAATTTACAGAAAGCGAACCCTATCAAAACATCCATTTCACCTGGGCAGGGTGAAAGGTTAAAGATGGCAATTACTTTGACTTATGAACGATCTTCAGAACATCGACAGTAACCCATTGGCGGCGAACTCCTCGGTGAATCACAAAGTCTGGTACCTTCCTTGATTTGGCTTCAGAAATAACACTGATTTCTGGTGGAGCATGATCATTGGAATCTGTCTCCCAAGCAGAGTTGTCATAGGAGGATTCCTCTATGGCATTCTGCAGAGTATTTGCGCTCTCAGCTGTATCTCCCCATCCAGTTGGCTAGATGTCTTCGAGCCTAATACAAGAGCTTTCAGGAGCGGTGTATTTGACCATATAGTCGAACTTTCCACTTGGTTGTCCCAAGGTGTCCCACACTTCTTTGGAACTGGAGGAGTCATCCCTCTCAATGACGCTGACCTCGGGAAAAGCATAGTTGATGAATTCTAGTCCTGCAAACGCTACGAATTCATCGTCATGTTGGATATTATCTGAATGATCTGAGTGTTGATCCCATGACATGGTGGGGACACAGGTATTCTGTTCAATGATGCTCAGCTGGTTTTCATTGCTCGGATGACTTTCTTGCCCCAAGTCTCCTGGGTAAGGTTGCCACATCGACAGACCATCCATTGGGCCATAGTAGGTGTAGTCGAAACTGTCCTTCATCGGAGTGTCTTTCTCTAATGAATTTGGCAGAGCAAGACATCCTTCCGGATCACAATCTCCATATATCATTTCGACATCCGACCGGGGTATAAATCTCGGACTTTGTGCGGGATAGTAAAATGGCGTACGCACCTCTTCCTAAGACATGTAACCGTCCTCATTAAGATAGGACTTACATTCTTCCTCCGTATCGGAGGAATCCTCCTCATTGATAGCATGGACTGCCTGAGGCACTGGGTGAAGGAAACCTCCACTGTGGAAGAAGTTCTGAATGGGATGAAGAATTTCATCGTTGGCAGCTGTCTGGGTATAGGTTGCAGAAAAACCAAGACCCTTCTTTGTTTTATTGTCAGTAGGAATGACAAGCTATCCCTATCCTATTGTATCGGTACTTTTGAATGCTTTAATAGCATATTTGTATGAGGAAATCGAAGTTCCTCCTTCAGATTGATCACCACTGTGTAATGAAAGTGTTTGGAACTGGGTTCCGATTATCCCTTCTGGTTCCACATAAGTGGATGACGATAAATTACATACAAGCAAGGCCTGTTCCCCACAGATTATAACGAGTTGACCGTTCTGGACGAACTTTAGCTTTTGGTGGAGGGTTGAGGTGACCACCCCAGCCTGATGTATCCAAGGTCTTCCTAATAAACAACTGTACGTTGCCCGCATGTCCATGACCTGGAAAGTGTGAGGACCAATAGTTATGGGAAGGTCGACTTCGCCGATAACCATTTTTCTGGATCCGTCAAACGCTTTGACGACAACCTCGCTGATTCTCATTGGAGGGCCTTTGAATGATAATTGCATCAAAGTGGATTTCGGCATAACATTCAGGGTTGACCCTGTGTCTACCAGTACGCTGGCCAAGGCATCGTCCTGGCATTTAATTGTGATATTGAGCGCCATGTTATGACGGCGACCCTCTTCAGGTAATTCCTCATCACTAAATCCCAAATTGTTGCAGGAAGTAATGTTAGAGATAATACTATCGAACTGTCTGATCGTTACATCCTGTTCTACGAAGGCTTGCTCTAAGACTTTCTGCAGAGCCTCTCTGTGCGCTTCTGAACTTAGTAACAGTGATAATACCGAGATCTTTGAAGGAGTCTGTAACAGCTGATCAACAATGTTGTATTCACTCCTTTGGATGAGCTTCAACATCTCATCATCATTTTTCGAAAGGTCGGGATTACTGGATTGAACGACTGGTGGATAGGAAACTTCTGTCTGAGGTTCCTTTTCTTTGTTGGATTCTCCAACTCCTTTGTTGAAGATTCTACCACTCCGTGTTACACGACTGATGTATGCAATATTCACGACGGAGGGTATTGGAATTTCCTTTCCATTTTCAATTATCGTCGCACTGTATTTGTAAGGGATAACCTTAGTTGATTCATACGGTAGTGGTCCCGGCAGATAGATGACTATGGGAACCTTCTAATTTTTCTGACCATCATAAGTAATCTCGATCCGTTCCCGGTTGGGAACTTTGGACTCGTCAAGTAGAGGAATGATGGCAAAAACATTCCTAGTTCTCTGATAATCAGAGATTACGACGACGTCCTCAATTTGATTCGCAAGGTAATTTGGCGCCCAGTTGATGGGTCCAGAGCCCGGATATGGACGAATCTCTCCACGATCCACCTGACCCTGAAGAGCTGCTCTCACAAGATAGCATCCTTGGTTACTTTCTAAACAGACTCTACAACGTTCATAATTGTGTGGTGGCACCTGGCCACGTCCGCTTTGAATGCAATGTAACCTCACTAGGTTAGTTTCCACGGATCGGACATCCTGACTCTGACGCCGAGTAGGATTCCTGTTGTTGATACTAATTTGCTGAGTATCTTCATCCATATAAATTGGCATCCACCAGTGATTTAACAAGTGCTAAAGTGCCTCCTGGACAAGGGTACAACCTCGATCGTTTTTGCAACCCGCTTTACAGCTGTGATAGTCATGTGATATCAGGAACCCGAGTCGGACCTGCTCAGCATGTAGCTCTACCAGGTTGGTATTCATCATGCGAATATCAAAGATCTGAACCATGTTAATTTGATAAGGGTTCCTATCATGGTAGTCTTGGATCCATCCAAGATCCATCTGACGCTGGAGGGCCTCTTGTATGAAAGAGCATCCCTGTTTATTTACCAAGTAAGTCAGACAAGAACAGTAATCGTGCCGCAGAAGATTATGATACTGGCTTTCCCTTAAGTGCATCGCCACCAAATTGACATTCATCGCACAGATGTCGTGGTTTTGAACGATGTTGGAAATCGTATAGACCATGTTAACTCCACGAACTCGGTGCTCTTGGATCCATCCGTGATCCATCTGTTCCTGTTGAGCTGATTGCATCACGGAACATCCTCTATTGCTCTTAGAGCAGACATCACATTGATGATAATTATGAGGTGGCACATGGCCATATCCACTCTGTCTACAATGCATCTTGACCAGATTGGTCCTCAACAAGAGTACATCGTGAATTTGATAGACATTGCTATACTCTCGCTCTATCAGGTTGACGGAAGCTTTCTCATGTTGAGGCAGCGGGTTCGTGAGAACATTAGGATTCATATCTTTGAAAGATAAGAGCCCGCTCCTAACAAGCTTTTGCACGTCGGATTTGAAGTTAAGGCAATTCTCTATGTATCCTCCTTGATGATAAGGGCATGTCTGATCCACCTTAAACCAAAAAGGCGAATTTTCCGATACTGTAAGAGGGGACTTAGTCTAGATGTGCCCCTTGGCTAGTAGTAACGAAAATGGTTCTGCGTACGCTACGGGTATAGGATCAAATCCTTGCGGTCGCATTGTACGGTTGTTGTTATACGGAGGACGAGCCTGCTGAAGAGGTTGTTGTGTCCTTTACTGCTGATTAGGTTGGCTCTGCGCAACCTGAGGCTGATACGTAGGAACATGCATGGGGTTAATAGCAGGAGTCACAGCTGCTACTGGTTGATAACGTCGCCTTTGCTTTTCGAGAGAGATATTCCCAATATCTTGCTCTTTTTTCTTGGGGAGAGCACTACCGTATCGTTTTGTACTACTTGATGATCCAGTGTCTTTTACCAAACGTCCTTCTCGGACGGCTTCCTCAAGACGAACTCCCATGCCCACCATCTCAGTGAAATCACTAGGCGCACTGACAACCATTCTGTAGTAGTAAAATGAGCTTAAGGTCTTTAAGAAGATCTTTGTCATCTCTTTTTCCTCAAGAGGTGGAAAAATTTGAGCGGCAATTTCACGCCATCTCTGAGCGTACTCCTTAAAGGTTTCCTTGTCCTTTTGTGACATTAATCTGAGCTGATCTCTGTCTGGTGCCATGTCCAGATTGTATTTGTATTGTTGGACGAAGACAGTGCCAAGATCTCTGAATGTGCTGATCGTGGCGCGGTTTAACCCTATGTACCATTTTAAGGCGACACCGGTCAAACTGTCCTGAAAGTAGTGAATCAGTAGGTCCTGATTCTCTGTCTGAGCTGACATTCGCCGAGCGTACATCACCAAGTGACTCTGAGGGCAAGAGTTACCCTTGTATTTTTCAAAGTCGGGCACTTGGAACTTGTGCAGAACTTTCACATTGGGGACCAGACAAAGGTCTGCGGTGTCCTTTCCAAATAAATCCTGACCACGAATGGCTTGCAGTTCCTTCTGCATTTCCAAGAACTTTTCTTGGAATTCATCCATTCTATCAAACATAGTTTCCTTTTTACCCGAAGGTATCTGTGGAATCTGTCCTTCCGGGACAGTGTGCATCACAGGGGGTGGTACCGTGACTACGACGGTGAATCTTGGCGCCTCCCGAAGTTTGTAACCTTCAGGGGTCCTCAGTATGCCTCTGGCATCTTCGCTTTCCCGAAGTTTGTAACCTTCAGGCCCAGCGGCTTCTGCTGTGGTTCCCTGATCTTCAGTGATCGGCGGAACATATCCTTCCGGGATATAGTTAAAAGGCATGCCCCAAGGACGATCTTTCGGCATTTGATACCTAGGATCAAACTTCTCCACTATGGGTGCTGATGTGATCTCCGAGATCACAGTTCTTTGTAGCTGAGCTTCTGCTATGGCTTGCATGTCGTTACGAAGCTTTCTCATATCCTCTCTCAGAGCGTCGATCTCCTATTTCAACTCTCTGTTCTCTTCCTCAAGATCATCCATCTTTTTCTGAAGATTGGCCCAAGTATTGTACGAATGAGACAGTTTGACTCTAGAATAGAGACACAAACGTGAGATTCGTAGGTAAGAGGAATACGTGATGTGAGAATGATGAATGCAATGATTAATTGTTTTTTTTTGTTTAATCAAAATAAACTTTGACAATTAGATTGCAAATATCAAACAGTGGGGAAACCCCTTTTTATTGAATTCAAAAGATTACGGAAATGGAAATACAGTAGATTACAAGGTGCGGAAACAGAACCCTAAGCTAAGGGGTCCCGAGTCCTCTCCGAGGAGAACTCGGGTGCTGATTCTGGTACTTTCCTTTTCTTTGACCGGGGCTCTTGAGCCGTTGTCGGGTTGTCATTCCTTTGCCAAGTGAAAGGTGTGAGCAAATTCCTTTGGTCATCCGGATTCTCTACAACTTGTTGCTCCAAAATCTCAATCAGAGCATCCTTATCTTTCAGTAATTGCTGTATTTTGATACATTCCACATTGAGAATGCGGTACTTGTTCTTCCAAGCTCTCCTCTCCCGTTGAAATTTGTTGAGAGTAACCTGAAGTTTTTCCGTCTCAGTCATGAAGTACATGACGGATTCCCTTAGCGAAAGAACTTCGTGACGAGGATAAGGCATTTTTAGCTTGAGAGCTCTAGTTTGTACCCAGTGGAGATAAGGCTCCACCGAGACACAGTCTGGTTTTCCTAGAGACTCCCGTCCTTTCTTATGAACGTGTTTCTAAGCGTGCACTATTTCTGTCTTTAGTGCCCTGGCATTTTCTCCTTCCTTGAAGAAAAGACCTTCCAGATGAGCGTTGCGCGGAGCATGCCTCATCGGGTATCCAAATTGGCGACAAACGAGAATTGGATGGTAGTTGATTCCTCCCTTAGTTCCTATAAGGGGTACGTTGGGGAAGTTTCCACAACGGTCGATGATCCTGATCCCATCATAAATTCTATTACACTAATCTATGTCAGAGTTGGTGAGAGACATGATTTTCTGCGACCAACGTAAGGGACTCTTGTGATCCCAAAAAGTAGCAGACTTAGGCAAATGGGAGATAAACCATTTGTATAGCAGGGGCACACAGCACGTGATCTCCCCTCCGCTGTACATATTTCCTAGGTGTACAGAATGATACGCATCGGCGAGCAAGGTCGGCACAGGGTTTCCAATGATAAAAACCTTAATGGCGTTGATATCGACGAAGTTATTAATATTGGGCAACAGAAATAACCCGTAGGTGAGTAAGACAAAGATGCTTTCAAAAGTAGTTCCGTTCCCTATACTAGCAAAGTATTGAGCCTTCTTTGTCAGAAACTGGGCTGGCAAACCTTGTATGCCACCCTTAGTGGTCATGTGAGTCCTGACCTCTGACTCATCCAAATGAATTGCTCTTGCAATGGTCTGTTCCTTTGGAATTTCTTCCAGTCCAGAAAATGGAGCTTGATCAGTGATATGTAAATCAATCAGATGAGAATATTCCTCCAGCGTTGGTGCGAGCTGGTAGTCCGGGAATGTAAAGCAATGATAAACTGGATCATAGAACTGAATGAGCGTCTCCATGATTCCCTCAATCACATGGACCCTTAATAGAGGTAGCAGACCTCCGTACCTGGCTCTGAAAGCCTCTTGGTTTGTGATCATTCACGCCAAACCTCTCAAATCTTTGAGCTTTGGAATCTTGAAGGTGTACTTATGAGTTCTCCTTCTACCGAAATCCATTAGCGCAATATTTTTTTCGGTATTTGCAATCATTGTCTTAGTTTAATTTGAAAAAGAAAGACTAGAAGAGAAAATTTTCTTTAATGTTTTTTAAATGAATGCATGAATGCAACACACAAAAACATAGAAAAAACATGGGGTCAAAAGGTCGTTGTCATGAAGTCAAGGCTCTACCCATCCCGAAGGTTTAATAATTATTTTTTTGTACCTGTCTCTCATCATCATCAACTCTTGTCAAGAAAACACCAGCGGGCCGGGAACCGTGCTAGGTGGTGTTTTTTGAAGAGTCCTCAGAAGAGGGTGGCATTGCATGACAACTATTTTCGATAGCCTCTGTGCCACTAAAGGGGTTTTCCTAGGTGTATACTCAATCTTTCCACATGCGGCATCACACGTATTCCCATTAGCAGGAAAAAAAACACATATATCAATTAGGAAAAGCAGTATATATATTTGTCTTAATCATCCTAGACCTCTAGTATTACGGTCCTAAACAGACAACGACTCCCCAGCCGAGCTGTCATTTTTGTGAAATCAGGATTTTCTACCTAAGAGATGGGAAGAGGACAAGATCTCGAACCTCCGCTGTCCCCAACAGAGCCACCATTCTTTCGGAAGTTTTCAGAGTTAAGGTTTCAACCAGAGTGATAAGAGGGACAAGATGCCCTGAACAGCCCCACGGTGGGCGCCATCTTTCTGTAGCGAAGGATTTTGGACGCGGTTCTTAAGCGCTGTCGCTCTTTTGGGGTTACTATAGGTCGATTCATTTTTTATCCTATTGAAGCTGATGAAGGAAGGGAAATAGATGTCTCCAACTAACCCTGCTTGCAATACCGAGTTTAAACAGTCAAAACTGTTGGTTTACAGATGCGGTTTAGATTGTGGGCCTCTCTTTGCTTATTTTGTTAAGAATGAAATAATGGGACTATTCATGGGGATTTTGGCTTTTTACTTAGTATGCTCGCTAAGATTTTTCTTTCAATCTTATGCCTACGTATTCCCGTTTACCGAAACAGGGAAATCAGAGTGATCGTAGTTCCTCCTATTCTATGGGAGGAAATGGTGTTTCGGTGTCTTGTTCAAAGCCCAAGATGTGAAGCTAAAAGTGATTTGTATCTTGTTCAAAGCCCAAGATAAGAAGCTAAAAGTTTTCGACTTTAGAGAGAATTTGTCATCTCTAAAGAGGGGTTTGTCTGTTACAACTGTTTATAAAGGAGAATTACTTTAACCGGGATATGTGAATCCGGCAATGCCATAATTTTCTTTGTAAGGGCTTTCCACCCTATAGGAGAAGACTTTAACTCAGTGTAGAGCAATGCCATCTTTCCTTAGGAATTCCTCATGCTAAAAGAGGGACAGTGGCATGGATGTAGATGATCCAGAGGCTTGCCGCTTACAGCAGCTAGATGAAGGGAAATGAGTTGTTGATGTTTGTATACAGTAAACGAGACACAGCTTTGATGCTAAAAGGTTGATTGTCTCAACCGGGGTTTCCTTATACAAAGCCTAAGAGGAGGCTATTGGCCCAACAAGGGTTTTTATGTGTCTCGTACGAAGCCCGAGAGAGAGGCTAAAAGGGTTTGACTCATCGAGGGAGTATTTTGTATCTCGTATGAAGCCCGAGAGAGAGGCTAAAAGGGTTTGACTCATCGAGGGAGTCTTTTGTATCTCGTATAAAGCCCGAGATGGAGGCTACAAAAATTTGACTCAACAAGAGAGTATTTTGTATCTCGTATAAAGTCCGAGATGAAGGCTAAAAGATTTCTGACTCAACAAGAGAGTCTTTTGTATCTCGTATAAAGCCCGAGATGGAGGCTAAAGGTTATTTGCTCTGCTGGGGAGAATCATTGTACAAATCCCAAGAGGAGGCTAATGTAACTGTTTCAGTTAAGTGACATATCCAATATACTGATTTAAAGAGAAAATCAGTTCTTATATGAGTAATGTTTGCCCTCAGGGATTTGATTCGAGGATCTGAGTTATTTCCTGTTCTTTAACGAAATGGGAAGTCCAAAGGGTATTGAGACTGTCCAAGTCTACGGGTTTTCTTCCTATTTTGGGAAGGGACTTGAGAATGTCTTTGAGACTCAAGGGAGTTTAGACTGTCCAAGTCTAGAGTTTTATCTTTTGTACTATGTTTTGAGAAACAGTAGTATGGTCTAGACTCTTTGAAAGACTGTTCTATGAAGATGATTAATTTATGTTCCTATACCTCTAGGAGGTCGTCGGGATAATTTGTACAAAGCCCAAGAGGAGGCTGGAAACTTTTAAGAAGCCGAGAGGTCCTTATACGAAGCCCAAGAGGAGGCTATCATTCTCGGAGGAAGAATCATTATATAAAGCCTAAGAGGAGGTTGTGAATACTTCTAAGAAGCCGACGGGTCCTTGTACTAAGCCCAAGAGGAGGCGGGGATGCTTTTAGGAAGCCTGCGGGTCCTTGTACAATGCCCAAGAGGAGGCCGATGCTTTTAAGAAGCCTGTGGGTCCCCAAACCCCGAGAAATTCAAGATAGGCTATTCACAAGGAATAGATCAAGCCATGAAAGTTTGAGAATTTGGAAGAAACTCAAGAGATGGCATTCACGGAGAATACATTCATCTCTGGGGAGGTAGAGTCTCTTGACAATTCCTAAGGAGGACAGCCGAAGAGAAGACTGTATCTGGTGCTCCTATTAGGGATCTAGCTTGTCTATTTCTAAGAGTAATCGAAACGACTTGACTTAGTTCTAGACGTAGTTGCCGGGGACACTCTAAATATCTATACTATTACTATACAGTTGATATGAGTTTATGAAAGAAGACTTACAGCGAAACAGCCCCACAATATAGTTATATGTATATGAAAGCGGTAAATGAAAGTGTATAAACACTTACTCGGTTGTAGAGCTTCCATGCTGTTTGGTTAGTTGTTCAACAAAGAAAACTTTGATAACAATATTATATTCAAAATCAAAGGAGAAAGTGCTTTGAAAAGAAATATTTGGGGCTTACACCTCAAGGAGAGGCCCAAGGTTTTATCAGTGGTCGCACTGTTGAATTTTGTACAGAGGGACTTATTCAAGTGAGTGAGGCCCAAGAAAGGTTTTCTATACAAAGGGATGGGTCTTACACTCTATTAGAGGCCCAAAAAGTTTTAAAGAAAAAGAGTGGGGCTTACTACTCGAGGGTAGGCCCAGATGACTTTTCATTTAAAATGGCGATCGCGCCGAGGTTTTGAAAATGCAGTGGGTCTTATACAATGACTGAGGCCCAAAATAATTTGGTTTAAAAGGGGTTGGTTCTTACACTCTAATAGAGACCCAAAAGGTTTTTGAATCGGTCTTATAGCTCTAGGAGAGGCCCAAGTGATTTTTGTTAAACAGGCGATGATCGCGCCATTTACTTGTACAGAGGGACTTATACAATGAGTGAGGCCCACAAAGTTTATGTACAAGGGGGTTTGGGTCTTACACTCTCTCAAGAGGCCCATAGTGTTCAAAAATGTTTGATGAGGGTTGAATTAATCAAAAACCCTAATTTGTTTCCAAAATGTATTTTAATTGAATAAAAATTCAATTAAAATGATAAAAAATTATTTAACATGTGGAAAACAAATTGGGATCTTGGATTAATGTTTCAAAAATCAAGTATTGACCTACAAAATAATTAGAAATCATTAATCTTTGCCAAATCAAGAAGGAAAAAATATTTTAAGTGTTAAAAACAATTAAAACATTAATTCTTTGTAAAAATATAAATTATATAAAATAAATAATATTTTTGGGATTTTTTTGGTAAAATAAAATATTTTAACATTTTTGTGAATTATTAAAAAAAGAATCAACTCAAAATCATTAAAACTCAGAGAGAAATTAATTTTTGAATCAATTAAATAAAATCACAAAATTCAAATATTTGAATTTTCAAAAAGGGCGCCAAGAACACCCAAGAACACGCACGTGTTCTGGGTTTTGCCCAGATTTGCATTTTCTCCTCAATCTCACTGAATACTTGATTATATCATGCAATCCACATATCAATCTGCTCGTCTCAACCTCACGATCATTTCTATGGTATTTAATTTCATTTATATTAAACATGGAATAAAAAATCAAGACAAAACCTCAAGAACCCTAATTTCTGCATGAAGGTTGAGAATTTTGATACACGATTCTAACAAAGCAATTAATTGAGGGGAAACATTCCATGCATGATTATGAACATTTGGCAAAAGTATTGTGCGAGGAAATATGCATAGATTGAGAGATGACTAAGTTTAGGCTTACCTCTAGGTCGTGACAGCAAGTTCAAAGTGATTTCTGAGTTGGAGGTGTTACAGATGAGTTGTGATGATCTGAACAGCTTCCCTACACCTTATGGAGTGTGTTTGAATGCTTGGACTTGATTGAAATTGGCTGGATCACTTCATGGCATCCCAACTGTAACTTGGTTAAAACCTTGAGCAATTGACTGGTGATTCTGAGAAATCAGTGTTCCAGATGTTGTTTAAGTGTTTGATCAGCTCACATATGATGTATGTGAGGTGTGTGTGTGATTGGTTTGGTTGGAATAGCTCTCAAAATCAAAATTCGATAGTGACTTGCCTTAGAAGGCAAAGTTGGAGTGAAAGAAGAGATTTTGAGGAAAACACCAGTTTGATGGCTTTGGTGTACTCAAACTGATCACAATTGAGCTCTAGTTATAGTAGAGCAAGTTTGTTTTGCAAGGAATAGTGAATGACAACTGCTGAGTAGGTTTGGCCAATGTTGGCAAATGAAAATCCAAGTCTCCTCTAGCCATTGACTAGAGGTTAGGGCACAGGCTGCTGGTTCCCTTGGTCTTGGATAAGTCTTGACTGAATTCAGTTGCTAATAGCTCAGTCCATGCCACCTTGGTGCTTCCATTGAATGCTACAATCCAAAATTGGAGTCTTGTCCCTATTTTAGGCAATTCTAGGTTTGGCATGCTATTTCTTGTTCCAAGGACTTTGGAGACTTGGCTCAGTGATTATACCCTTTAGATTTGATCCTCAGATGTGTCCAAAGTGATGACAAGGCTTGGAATTGGCTGATTTTGGCAAATCGACCAAAAGTGCAAAAATCTGCCTTGCCTTGGCAAGTTTCAGCAAGGCCTCTTGCCGCTACCATATCTCATAGCTCAAATTAAATTTGATGATGTTCTTGGCCATTTTGGAAAGCCCTTATATGATACAACAACTGTTTGATCATATTTGGTTTTGATACTTTTTGGATCCAAGTGAAAAAATCTCCTACATTTGGAAAAAAGTGAAGGCAAATTCTGACTTAGTGAAATTTTCACCAAGTGTTGGAACAAAGTGACTTTTCTTGATTTTGATCACTCCATAACTCAAAATCCATGAGGAATTTGGACATAGATCAGTAGGAAGCTTTTATAGAGGGCAATGAGATATACAAATCAAGCTTTGGATGGGGAAAAATGGCTTTGTTTTGTGGTTTAGGAGTTATGATCCTCCAAAGTTGGTACCCTTGCCACTTTATTTCATAACTTAGAAAATTTTCTAAGTTTTTATGGTTACCCCTTTTACAAGTTACCCCACTTTCTTTGATTTTTCTTGATGAATGATGATTCAAATCATACATTAACATCATTTTAGGGTTAAAAATCCATTTTAGTGAAAAATCTCAAAAAGTCAAAGTTGACTTTTGTGCACAGTTGACTTTTTAGCAGATGAATTCCAAACTGTGCGATCCTCTATGAAATCAAGTCCTTGACCTAAATCAAACTTGATGGATTGATTTAATAGGTGTTTTAGGGTATATTGAATCATGTCCTAGGGTTTGGGAGCATGTTCTGGTCAAAAGTCAAAGCTACAGTTGACTTTTCCTCGTGAAACCCTAATTGTGGCTCAGATGAAATTGAGACTTGTTGCTCAAGC
Source organism: Lathyrus tuberosus (assembly GCA_022829125.1). Lineage (NCBI taxonomy): Eukaryota > Viridiplantae > Streptophyta > Magnoliopsida > Fabales > Fabaceae > Lathyrus > Lathyrus tuberosus. Next base: position 11,647,028 of record JALAZF010000024.1, on the reverse strand, counting down.
TTCCTGGATCAATCCATTGTTGCAAATGGATCAATGTAGTGTGTTAGAGACCCTAAAATCCTCTCTTTAGGTCTTGGCTCATGATTTGTCCCAAAAGTCAACTTAGGGGTGAATTAGGTCAAGAAACCCTAATTCCTGATTTTTTATGAATGCATCCCCTAAGGCAAAATTGACTTGATGGTTGGGTCCATGAGGTTCCATGGAGCATATTAGGTTATTTTTTGGATCTTTGGCTCATGCCCAGAGGAAAATTTCCATCTGGAGGCCATGGTCGACCAAAACCCTAATTTGGTGACACTCGCGATCTTGAGACTTGATCCACCTAGAAGGGAGCAGCGTTGTGCTTAATCCTTAAAGTGGGAGTCCTATTGATCCATTTTGGATGTTTGAGAGGTTATACAAGTTGAAGATCATGTCATTCCTTGATTGATCCTTTGTCTAAAGCTCTAAGAGGGCTTGAAACCCTAATCTTTGATAGTAGTGAATGTTCAACAATTCCTTGAGGAGATTGGTGAAGCAAAAAGGTACATCCATATTCTGATGATGATTTGCACAATGATGGGAATCTTAGTGGTCAAAATTTGGGGTATGACGCCGATGAGTGATTCTGGACAAAGATTTGAAGTTAAAAGAAGCTTGAAATGAAATGGGAGTTTCTGGCTTTGGGAGGTTTCGAGTTGAATTGTTTCAGAGTTTCTTTGGTTGTTAAAGCTTGGAAATCAAGGAAAAATGAACCTCTATTTATAGAAAATTTGATGAGGTCATGGTACGTGTCAATTGGAGGCAAACTCGTGTGAATTAGGGTTGAAATTTTCACTTTTTCAATCAGTGTGAAATGAAACATGGAATGTGTGAACTTGTGATGAAACCAAGTCGTTTTGCACTTGTTCAAATGTGTTTCAACATAACAAACAAGTTTTCACACGTGCTTGTGGTCCCAAGCGAAGATTTGAATGAAAATCACGACCTGAAACTGACCAAGAAGCAGAGCTCAAGGTACCATGTTTGAGCTTAAGCCAAATGGAATTTGCACGTGAATTTTGAGATTTTATTTATGCCAAATGTTCTCCTCATTGTAAAGAATCAGATGCAAAAATAATCACTTCAAAAGGATGCTTGGATTGAAAATGGAATTGATTCAAAGTTGGGGTCGTGGCCTGAAATTTTAGGTCAGGCATTAGGTTGACTGGGTCTTGGGCCTACTTTTGTCCACACATGGGCAGCTGAGAAAATCCAAAAATTGATGGACTTAGAGGTTCAATTGATGTTTGACCCTTGAAAAAAAGTTGTAGAGGAGTTCAAATGTGACATTTGGCTCAAAAAAGATTCCAAAAATGTTGAGAGATGAGAAAGTTATGGTGTTTGGACCAAATGACATGCCATGCTTGATTTTAGGTCAACCAAACATGTACCAACTTGTGATTTCTTGCCATTTCTTGCATCCAAAGGCCCATTAATGAACACTTGGACACCAAATGAGGGAAACTTGATTGCTTCTTTGAATAATCTTAGATGGGTGCTGGAAAATTTGATGAAGATGGTATAGAAATAAACACATGAACCATAGTTGAATCATCTTTGAAATCATGCACAAAACTTGAACTTATCTTGGTCCCATGATGTTGAATGAAGCTTGACATGAATGTGACCTAATATTATAGGTCATTCCTTAAGGTGAAAGCTATTGTGGACCATTTGTTGACCAAAACCTTGACTTGGAGAATCTAAACCCTAATTTAGAAACCAAGCTTGATCCATTGATTGCTTGTCCCTACCTTGTACAATAAGAAAGTGAAAAAACACATGTTTTTGTATTTTGGATAAGGTTAACAATGTTAGCATAAAATCAAGTAAAGAAAACACAAGGGTTCTTGGTGATCTCTCCTCAAAAGCAAACCCAAAGAGAGAGGGTTAAGAGGATACCATGCTCGTGATTTTGATGAAATGCAAATGATATTCTCATACCCTAAATTTTGACCACAAGATTTCCCATCATTGTGTAAGTCATCACCACAATATGGTTGTACCTTCATACCTCATCAATCCTCTCAAAGATTGTTGAGCAGTGACCTCAACCAAGAATTAGGGTTTTTGAGCCCTCTCAGAGCACTCAAGCAATGGATCAACCAATAATTGACATGATATTCAACTTGTACAATATCTCAAACATTCATGAAGGATCAAGAGGTCTCCCACATCAAGAATTAAGCATAAGAATGCAACATTTCAAGTTGATCAAGCCTCAAGATCATCAGTGTGATCACTGTTATTTTTGGGCCTCTCCTTGAGTATAAGCCCCAATCTTCTGTCAAAACAACTTCCCTTTTGATTTAGATTCAAATTCATAGTTGTTATCAAAACTTTCTTTAATTTCTTGAATAACTAACCATACAGCTGTAGTACTGGAAGCTTGCTCACCTGTAAGTTCTATCAGCTTTCTTTTACATACATGTATATATTTCATCTGTATATATTATCTTGCTTAGAGTTTTCCCCGGCAACTAGGTCTAGGATTAGATCAAACCAGTGGTCACTCTTTCAACACAGTCAAAACTAGTTCCCCATAGGAAATTCCAGATACAGTCTTGCCTCCTCTTGGGCTTATACAATATGGAACAGAGAAAGGCATTATTCCCGGTGAAACTTTTCTCAAGACTGTCACTACTAGAAATTTGTCTAAGAAATTCATTTCCCCAGAGAGGATTAATTCCGGGTGAAACTACTCTTGAATTTCTTCAAACCCTAGAACTGTTCACTAAAGAAATGATTATTCCTGGTGAAACCTTTCTTGAACCTTTCTTAGGTTTGGACCCACAGGCTTCCTAAAAGCATCCCCAGCCTCCTCCTGGGCTTTGTACAAGGACCCCCAGGCTTCTTAGAAGTTCTCAATCTTCCTCTTGGGCTTAATACAAGGACCCAAAGACCTCCTACAGGTATAGGACAGAACTTAGTCATCCTTTGATAGTTCAATCCTCCATAGGGTCAGAATCTCAAAGCATCAGCATAATTTAGGGTTGATTCTCATCCCTTAAAACACCAGCCTCCTCTTGGACATCATACAAAGATAAACCTTTTCATACCAGTAGACTTGGACAATCTCACCTCCTTTTGGATCTCAAGAAGCCCTCAAGTTTCCTAAAAGCACAGGATAAACCCTGATCATTTCATCAATCATCAACAGAGTTAAAACCTCTATAGGTTTTAAAACTCAATCTTTAAACTCTCATTCTAAATTTCCCCAGCTAGGGCTAGATTACTATCAATAAAACCTCAATCAGAACCTTAAGGCATCTGATATTTTAACTCTTCTTCAATCCCCAGCAAGAGTTGATTCCCCACATTGGACCTGTCTTTGGATCTCAATAATCCTCAGCAGAAGTTAGCCTCCTCTTAGGCTTCATATAAGGAATTCCCCAACCAGCCTCCTCTTAGGCTTTATATAATGATCATCCCTCAGCACCTTTTAGCCTCAATCTTGGGCTTTGTACAAGACACCCATAAACATTCTTTAGCTGAGTCAGTTAACCCTTTTTAGCCTCAATCTTGGGCTTTGTACAAGACACATATGGAACCTCCCCAGTGGAGTCAATCCTCTTTTAGCCTCAATCTTGGGCTTTGTACAAGATAGATAAAACCTCTCACCAGTAGAGTCAATACCTTTTATCCTCAATCTTGGGCTTTGTACAAGACAGACAAAATATTCCCCAGAAGAGTCAACTCCTTCTAGCCTCCTCTTAGGCTTTGTATAATGATCTCCCCAAAAGAGCCATTTTCTTTTTTAGCCTCAATTTTGGGCTTTGTATAAGACAAATAAAACACTCTCTTGTTGAGTCATTATTTTTCAGCCTCAATCTTGGGCTTTGTACAAGACAGATATAAAACTCCCAAGTAGAGTCAACCTTTTAGCTTCAACCTTGGGCTTTGATCAAGGCACACATAAAACCAACATCCCCTTAGAGGAAATAAAAAATCTCTCTGTAGGAAGACATTTCTCTGTATATCACACATCAAAATAGACAATAAAAACAAACCTAATCCCAGATAATTGCTGTAAGTGGCACACTTGTTGATTCAAAAATCCAAGTTGTAGTCCCTCTTTATCCTGGTAAAACCCTCTTTCATCTAACTGTTGTAAGTGGCAAGCCTCTAGATTATTTACATCTAAGCCAATGTCCCCCTCTTAGCATGAAAGATTCCTAAGGAAAAATGGCATTGCTCTACACTGAGATAAATTTTTCTCCTTCAGGAAAAATCCTATATAAACAGATGAGATACCTCCCTTTAGAGATGACAATTTCTCTCTCAGTCAAAACCCTTTAGCTTCAATCTTAGGCTTTGAACAAGACATAAATACTCAACCTTTTAGCTTCAATCTTGGGCTTTAAACAAGACACCAAACATCTCTTTCCTCCCATAGAATAGGAGGAACTACAATTGCTCTGATTTCCCTGTTTTCTTTAACGGGAATACGTAGGCATAAGATTGCAAAATCTTAGCGAGCACACTAATAAAAAACCTTAGGTCCACTACCTTACCAAAAACATAAAAAAAACCCAAAAATCAACAAAATTACTCTCTCTCTTCCTCAAACAGTCCTAAAGGAGAAACTTTATCAACCCACGATAGATAAACATCAGTAAGTAGATAACAGTATAGTTTGCTAAACGATCTATGGATAACCATATATAGAATGGGCAACTAACAACTCCCCATTGTATAACCTGACCCCAGACCCCCAAATCTCTTAGCATTTGTTAAAGAAAACATTTGTGTGAAAGGTTAGTTTTAGATAGCCTCCCTTTCCTTTCCAGCTTCATAGGATAAATAAGAAATTAGAAAGTAGTATCAAATTTCAACCAATGGCGATAAGGTGGTCGAGTCACTGACAAAAATCATACGCTACAGAAAAATGGCGACTCTGCTGGGGAGCTAAACTAGGATTAGAATTCCTAAGAGGCCTAGGTTGTTTAGCATACTATATACTATATCTATATATCTATATATTTACTGCTATTCCTACTTGATATCTGTGTTTATTTTTCTGTCGATGTGAATGCGATTGATACACATGTGGAAAGTTTGAGAGAAACAGTAAGATAAGGGGTGGCATAGACGGGAGAACTTATAGGGAGTGAATCCCGAACAAGCGATCCTGGTAGCCTACCATATCAGGCGAGGCACCCGTGTGGATACTAAATGTTGAACGACTGATTGTCGTGAAAGCAAAGTTTTCCCAGTGCGGCACCCGTGACCCTGAGGATTTAGTAGACATTAACCATATGACCATTTGGTAGTGCGGTGACTATCAGGAATAGTTGATATGCGATACTACACTCAAATGAGATTTACCCTAGGATATTACAGCTTGCTCGAGTGAATTAGCTTGCTGTTGATATCCCTAGGGGGTCAATGATTTTAGGAACCTTAGAACCCGTTCTACAAGTACAAAAATTGACCAGAATAGTACAACCTTTGGGGATGGGTAGAGCCATGGCTCCATGCTCGTGATGTTGAACCCTTGAACCCATGTTTTTTCAATGTTTTTGTGTGCTGAATTCATGCATTCATCTAAAAAACTCTTTTTAAACAAAGAAAAAAAGTCTTTTTCAAAATAAACTAAAACAATAATTGCAAATATTAGAGAGAGACTGCGTTATGGATTTCGGTAGAAGAAAGATGTATAAGTACACCTTCAAGGCTCCGAAACTAGAGGATTTAAGGAGGTTGGCAAGGATGATTACCAACCCTGAGACTTTCATAGCTAAGCACGGAGGGCTGTTGTCTCTATTAAGGGTCCACATAGTTGAAGGAATCCTATCTACGTTAATTCAGTTCTACGATCCAGTTTATCACTGCTTCAAGTTTATGGATTACCAACTGGCACCAATACTGGAGGAGTACTATCATCTGATTGATTTACCTATCACTGATCAAGCTCCATTTTCTGGACTTGAAGAAATTCCAAAGGAACAAACTATTGCAAGAGCGGTCTCTTTGGACGAGTCAGAAGTTAGGACTCACATGACCACTAAAGGAGGAATCTAGGGTTTACCGGCTAAGTTTCTGATAGAGAAAGCTCCATACTTTGCCAATATAGGAAACATAACTGCTTTCGAAGACGTCTTTGTCCTACTTATATATGGGTTATTCCTCTTTCCCAACATTGACAACTTCGTTGATACCAACGCTGTTAAGATATTTCTGATTGAAAACCTCGTACGAACTTTGCTCGCAGATGCTTATTATTCTATACACTTAAGGAATTTGTACAGCGGAGGAATGGTCACATGCTGTGTACCCTTTCTCTACAAATGGTTCATTTCCCCTTTACCCAAGTCTGCTGCTTTTTGGGATCACAAGAGTACTCTACGTTGGTCACAGAAGATAATGTCCCTTACCAACTCTGACATAGATTGGTATAATAGGATTTACGAAGGGATAGAGATCATAGACAGATGTGGAAATTTCCCTAACGTACCCCTCATTGGAACTAAAGGAGGAATTAACTATCATCTAATTTTAGTTCACCGTCAACCCGGATACCCGATGAAGAATATCCCGCATAATGTTCATCTGGAAGGTCTTTTCTTCAAGTAAGGGGAAAATGACAGGGCACTAAAGAAAGAAATAGTGCATGCCTGACAACACATTCACAAGAAAGGAAGAGAGTCTTTGGGAAGACCAAACTGTACCTCCATGGAACCTTATCTCCACTGGGTGCAAACTAGAGCCCTCAAGCTTAGGATGCCTTACCCTCGCCAAGAAGTTTTTCCATTAAAGGAATCTGTCCTTTATTTCATGTCTGATATAGAAAAACTCCAGATATCTCTCAATAAAGTTCAATGTGAGAAGAGCTCTTGGAAAAACAAGTACCGAATCCTCAATATGGAGTGTACCAAGATTCAGGAACTGTTAAAGGAGAAGGGTGCTCTAATTAAAATATTAGAACAACATGCTATAGAGAGTCAAGAAGACCGAAGAAATTTGCTCGCTCCTTTCACTTGGCAAAGGACTGACAACCCGACAACTGCTGAAGAGCCCCGGTCAAAGAAAAGGAAAATATCAGAACCAGCATCTGAGTTCTCTTCAGAGAGGACTCAGGATCCATAAGCTTATCCATTTTCCTACAGCACTTTGTAAAATACTGTACTTTTCCTTGTAACATACTGCAATCTTTTGAATTCAATAAAAGGGGTCTCACCCTACTGTATGATAATTGCAATCTATTTATTGAAGTTCTTTTTGATTAAAACCAAAACTAAAAAATATGTCTTTGCATATCATTCATCATTCTCACATAACGCGTTCTTCTTATATTTGAGTCTCACGTATGTGTCACGATTCTAGAGTCAAACTGTCTCACTCATACAATACTCGGGCCAATCGACAAAAGAAAATGGACGGTCTCGAGGAAGAGAACAGAGAGCTGAGAGAAGAAATCGACGCTCTAAAGGAGGGTTTGGAAAAACTTCACAATGACATGCAATCCCTGGCAGCAGCTCAGAAGCAACAACAAAGGACTATGATCTCAGAGATTACATATACGCCCATAATGGAGACGCATGAGAATCATCCTCGATATGACATGCCTAAAGGTCGCCCGTGGGGCATGCCTCTCAACTTTATCCCTGAAGGATATATCCTGCCAATCACTGAAGACCAAGAAACTGCAGCAGGAACCTCTGGACCTGAAGGTTACAAACTTCGGGAAAGTGAAGACGCAAGGTTTATATCAGCAACTCCTAAAGGTTACAAACTTTAGGGCACTGAAGCACCAAGAATCACCGCTGTAATGTCTATACCACAACCAGTGGTACACACTGTCCCGAAAGGACAGATTCCACAAGCAATTTCTGGTGGAAATAAAGACATGTACGAAAGAATGAATGAGTTCCAGGAACAATTCTTGGAAGTACAGAAGGAACTGTATGCCATTCGTGGTCACGACTTATTCGGAAACGACGCCGCAGACCTCTGTCTGGTCCCTAATGTGAAGATACCGCGCAAATTCAAGGTGCCTGACTTTGAAAAATACAAAGGCAACTCTTGCCCTCAAAGTCATTTGGTGATGTACGCTCGAAAAATGTCAACTCAGACAGAAAATCAATAACTACTGATCCATTATTTCCAAGAAAATTTAACCGGTGCCGCACTCAAATGGTACATGGGTTTAAACCGCACCAAGATCAGTACTTTCAGAGATCTCAGTGCCGTCTTCGTTCAGCAGTATAAATACAATTTGGACATGTCACCAGATAGGGATCAGCTCAGAGCAATGTCGTAAAAAGACAAAGAAACTTTTAAAGAATATGCTCAGAGATGGCGTGAAATTGCTGCCCAAATCTGTCCCCCTCTTGAGGAAAAAGAGATGACCAAGATCTTTTTGAAAACATTAAGCTCATTCTATTATGACCGAATGGTTGCAAGTGCGCCCAGTGACTTCACTGAGATGGTGATCATGGGAGTACGTTTTGAAGAAGCAGTCCAAAAAAGACGATTGGTCAAAGATGCCGAGCCATCTAACAGTACTAAGAGATATGGTAGTGCTTTCCAAAAGAAAAAAGAGTAGTATATCAGTAATATCTCTCTGGGAAAGCAAAGGGAAAAGTATCAACCAGTAGCGGCGATAACCTCCGCTATCAACCCTGCACCGGCTCCGACTTATCAACCTCAAATTGCTCAGAGCCAACAAAGTCAACAACAGTATCAGCAAAGGACATAATAGCCTCTTTAGCAGGCTCGTCCACAGTACAATAACAACAATCATATGACATGACCATCAGGGTTTGACCCTATACCGATGTTGTACGTAGAGTTATTTCCACTTCTATTGGCCAAGGGGAACATCCAAACCATGACTCCTCTTACAGTACCGAAAAATCCACCTTTTTGGTTCAAAGAGGATCAAACTTGCCCTTACCATTAAGGAGGACCGAGGCACAACATTGAAAACTGTCTCAGCTTCAAGTCTGATGTACAGAAGCGTGTCAGGAACAAGATCTTATTTTTTAAAGATACTAATCCCAATGTTCAGACGAACCCGTTAGCACAAAATGAGAAGACTGCAGTAAATTTAATAGAAGAAAAAATTTTATCCGCAGTTATCAAATTCACAATGTACTCCTATTAGGAACCAATCTGGTTAGGGTACATTGCAGGCAGAGCGGGTACAATCATGTACCGCCTCATAATTATTACTAGTGTGATATATGCTCAAAGAATAATCAAGGGTGTTCCGTAGTGCAATAAGCTCTACAAGAACAGATGGATCTGAGCTGGATCCAGGAGCATCGAATCAATGAAGTCAACATGGCCCATGCGTATCCCAACATTGTTGAGAACCGCAACATCCTTGCGATGAATGTCAATTTGGTGGTGATGCACTCAAGGCAAAGTCAATACCATAATCTGCAACAGAACGATTACAACACTTGTCCGATCTGCTCAATAAACAATCAGGGATGCTCTTTTGTATAAGAGTCCCTCCAACGTCAGATGGATCTCAGATGGATCTAAGACTACCGTGAGAGAAATAACCATCAAGTCAATATGGTTCAGATCTTTGACATACGTTTGATGAATACCAGTCTGGTAGAATTACACTCTAAGTGTCATACCCCAAATTTTGACCACCAAGATTTCCCATCATTGTGCAAACCATCATCACAAAATGGATGTACTTTCATGCCTCGTCAATCTTCTCAAAGATGATTGAGCATTCACCACAATCAAAGATTAGGGTTTCAAGCCCTCTTAGAGCACTTAGACAAAGGATAAATCAAGGAATAACATGATCTTCAACTTGTCTAAAACACCTATAAAGGATCAATAGGTCTCCCACATCAATAATCAAGCACAAAGTTGCAACATTCCAAGTGGATCAAGCCTCAAGATCGCCAATGTCACCAAATTAGGGTTTTTGGTTGACTGAGGCCTCCAGATGGAATTTTTCCTCTGGGCATGAGCCAATGCTTCAAAGCATAACCCAAGATACTCTAAGGGACCTCATGGACCCAATCATCAAGTCAATTTAGCCTTAGAGGATGCATTCATAAAAAATCAGGAATTAGGGTTTCTTGACCTAATTCACCCCTAAGTTGACTTTTGGAGCAAGGCATGAGCCAAGACCTCAAGACATGATTTGAGGACCTCCAATACACTACATTGATCCATTTTCAACAATTTATTAAACCAAGAAGCTTGGTTCACAAGTTTCAATTTCACCAGGACCACAATTACTGTTTTGAGGAAAAAGTCAACTGTATCTTTGACTTTTGACCAAGACATGCTCCCAAACCTTGGGACATGATTCAATATACCCTTTAACACCTATGGAATCCATCCATTAGGTTTGATTTAGGTCAAGGACTTGATTTCACAAAGGATCACACAGTTTGGGTTTCATCCGATAAAAAGTCAACTATGCACAAAATCAAGTTTGACTTTTTGGAATTTTTCACAAATATGGTTCCCCTAAGTCAAAAATAATGTTAATTTATGGTATTAATCATCATTCATTAAGAAAAATCAATAAAAGTGAGATTTCTTGCAAAAGGGGCAACCATAAGAAACCAAAATTTTTCAAAGTTTGGTACCAACTTTGCAAGGTCATAACTCCTAAACCATAAGGCCTTTTTCTCTCATTCAAAGCTCAAATGAAATTCCATCTGACATATTTTAAAAGTTTCAACTACATCAAACTCCAATTCCTTATGGATTGATCAAAATGACAAAAATGAAGAAAATGGCACTTTTCCAACACTTAGTGAAAATCTGCCTAAGTTACCAGCCTTGGACATCAATGTTCATGAGGATTTTTCAGTTGGATTCAAAAAGTTTCAAAATAAACTATGATCACACATGTGTTTTATCATATGAGGGCTTTCTCAAAAGCACAAGAGCCTCACATAAATCAACCTGAGCAAGGAGATATGATCCCCTCAAAATCACCATTTCCAACTGCCTTACACAGGGCAGATTTTGGCCTTTTTCTCGATTTGGAAAATTTGGACAACTCCAAGACTTATCATCCATTTGGACACATCAGAGGATGATATCAAAGAGGAATGATCTGATCCCCAAGCCTCCAAAGTCCAAGAATCTACACATAGCCATAACAAACCTAAAAAGGCTAAGAAGTGCAAAAGACTCCAATTTTGTTTCCAAGCATTTAATGGATGCATCAAGGTGGCATGGACTGACACATTCCTAACTGAATGAGTCAAGAATCAGCACTGAATCAAAGAACCATAGGCCTGTGCCCTAACCTCAAGTCAATGGCTAGAGGAGACTAAAGATTCCTTTGGATCAACATTGGCCAAAGGCCTGTACCAGCTGCCATTCACTATTGCTTGCAAAACAAACTTATTGCACTATAAATATAGTCATTTGTGCTCAGTTTGAGTACACCAAAGCACTACAACACTTGCTTTCCTCAAAATCTATTTCTTTAGGCCAAAGTGCCTTATTTTGCAAGTTATCTCTAAGTTTTTGAGTTAGAGAGCAATTCCACCATAGCTCATGATCCAAACACATCCAATATGTCATATCTAAGATGTTCAAACACTCACTTGTGACCTGAAACACTAAAATCAAAAAGTCAACCTCCAAAATCTCAAAAATTAACTTTTATGCATTTTTCAAGCCATGTCTTGATTCAGTCACTTCCAAAACCAAGCAAGGCCTCAAACATACTCCAAATATCATCCTCAAACTGTCCCAATTGGTTCCCCTCATCTGGAACACCATTTGAGGGAGTTGCCATATTGGTCACTTTTGCCCCTTTTGTAAGAAAGAGCTTAAACTTGTTCCTGAGGATTCCAGCTGATTTTGATCATCATAAAAGCTTCTAAGGGATCAATCAAGAGTGTCCAAAGCATTGGATTACTTCTGGCACAAGGATCTTGACAGTTAGCACAAGAAGCTCTAAGAGGTAAGTGCATGACAACTTGAACTCTTTGAATTATGCAGTGCTTTGAAGTCCACTGATCATAAACATCTCATACATATCATATATGTTGTGTTTGAACCAATTCACCAAGCTATTAATGTGTATATGATGTGTTAGCATAGAACATGCAAAATTTGGCCTATTTTGAAACCACTACCGGGTTTTAAAATAGGGACATCTTCTGAAAATTCCAAGGGCACCATTGGATTCCTCATGAAATTCTAGGCCATATGCACCTAAATTTTGTCCCAATCCATGGAGAAATGAGCAAGTTACAACCTTCATGCAAATCCACCATGACTTGGTTTCTTGCCTTGGCCAGGCCTAGAAACCAGGTCACCCTTATGTATTTATGGGGTGGTTTTGATACACGGATGTATCACCACCCCAGTGGTAGCGCGCATGGTGTTTGGCTTGATGGTCGTGGGTTCAACACCCACCCAGACCATTTTGGCTATTTTCTCCATTTTGCTATTTTTGCTATTTTTATGGTTTTTATTAATTAATTCCAAAATTAATTTCTCTCTCAATTTTAATTATTTTTGATTGGTTCTTTTTTTGAAAATTCCCAAAAATGTTAAAATATTTTATTCCATAAAAATTTCACAAAAATATTATTTTTTCCATATATTTAGTATTTTTTCAAAGAATTATGTTTTTATTTGTTTTTTAAACATTAAAAAATATTTCTTTCTCTTGATTTTGCAAATTCAAATAATTTCAAATCATTCTATGAATGAAACTTGATTTTTCAAACATTAATCCAAGATCACAACTTATTTTTCACACATGTTTGATAATTTTGATAATTTTAGTTGAATATTTATTCAATTAAAATACATTTTAAATCAAATTAGGGTTTTGATTATTTTCACCCTCACAAATCTTTTTCAAAAACACTCATGGGCCTCTAATAGAGTGTACGACCTAAACCCCTTTGTACATAAATCATTTTGGGCCTCAGTCATTGTATAAGTCCTAGTACATTTTTCAAAACGACAGTGCGATCACTGTCTTTCCATGGGCCTCTCCTTGAGTTGTAAGCCCCATCACTTGTACAAAAAGAAACCCCTGGGCCTCTAATAGAGTGTAAGACCCAATCTTTGTTGTAAATAAAATAATTTGGGCCTCAGTCATTGTATAAGCCCCACTGTGTTTTCAAAATCCCGGCACGATCGTCGTTTTCAAAACATTTTCATCTGGGCCTACCCTTGTGTTGTAAGTCCCATTTCATTTCTTTTTTAAACCTTTGGGCCTCTACTTAAGTTATAAGACCCATCCCTTTGTACAGAAAACCTTTTTTGGGCCTCAGTCGTTGTATAAGTCCCGATACAATTTTTAGATCAACAGTGCGATCACTGTTATATCTGGGCCTCTCCTTGAGTATAAGCCCCAAAAATCTTTTCAAAAACAACTTCACTTTTAATTTAGGTTCAAATTCATAGTTGTTATCAAAACTTTCTTTAATTTCTTGAACAACTAACCATACAGCTGTTACAATGGAAGCTTGCTCGTCTGTAAGTTTTAAACAGCTTTCTTTTACATACTTGTCATATATATATATATAACTGTATTGCTGGAAGCTTGCTCACAGGTAAGTCCTTCTTTCATTCTTTTAAATACTTGTCATATATATATATATATATATATATATATATATATATATATATAACTGTATTGCTGGAAGCTTGGTCACCTGTAAGTCCTTCTTTCATCTCTTTTAAATACTTGTCATATATCAACTGTATATATACTTGTATATCTGCTTAGAGTTTTCCCCGGCAACTAAGTCTAGAATTAGGTAAAGCCAGTTTGTCACTCTTAAATACAGTCAAAACTAGTTCCCCATAGGAATTTCCAGATATAGTCTTGCCTTCTCTTGGGCTTAAACAATATGGAACAAAGAGAAAGGCATTATTCCTGGTGAAACTTTTCTCAGACTGTAACTATCAGAAATTGTCAAAGAAGTTTATTTCCCCAGAGAGGATTAATTCCCGCTGAAACCTCTCTTGAATTTCTTCAAACCCTAGAACTGTTCACTAAAGAAAAGATTATTCCCGGTGAAACTTTTCTTGAACTTTTCTTAAGTTTGGACCCACAGGCTTCCTAAAAGCATCCCCGACTCCTCTTGGGCTTTGTACAAGGACCCTCCGGCTTCTTAAAAGTTCTCATGCCTTCTCTTGGGCTTAATACAAGGACCTTGAAGACCTCTTAAAGGTATAGGACAAAACTTAGTCATCCTTTGTTAGAGCAGTCTTTCCAAAGAGTCAAAACCTCTGACCAATTTTAGGGTTGATTCTCATCCCTTAAAACACCAGCTTCCTCTTGGGCATCATACAAAGATAAACCCTTCCATACCAGTAGACTTGGATAGTCTTGAAATTCTGGTATCAGACGTGTGATGTTAAGGTGCGATGTCACAATAACACACTCTGCACAATGGACAACAATAACAGTAACAAAGCAACACAAAGAATTGTTCACCCAGTTCGGTCTAACTACCTACGTCTGGGGGCTACCAAGCCAGGGATGAAATTCACTACTTGTAGAATTAATTTACAGACTCAACAGCCCAGTTGACAATCTCCTAAACTTAATCTCTACTAGTGACTTTCTACCTAAGAACCCACTTAGATATGAGAACATTACTCAATCCCTAAAACACTTCAAAGATTACACACTTTGAATACCACTACTTGATTCTGCTTCACAGCTTTGATCAAGAACAACTCAAAATCATAATGCCAATTCACTCTCGAATGGCTTACAAAACATGCACGAAGACACAACACGACTCTCAGTCTTTGGCTCACTTTTCTTCGTCGCTTTTCTCTAGTGCTGGTGCGCTTTATATAGCTCCTTGAATTGGTCTTTGACCTGCTACAATATCTCCCAGATTTGTTATTTAAAACAGATTTTCTCCTAAAATCTTTTTAAATCTTCACCCTTTTAAATCTCCTACAAATCTGCACCAGATCTCCTATGCAGCAGCAAATATCTATCCCAAGATATTCGCATCCAATGAGACAGCTTGCTCTCCACAATTCCAGCTAATACGCAACCCTAACAACATCACAACCTGATGTTATTAATTCTACAGATCTAATGTCACAACATCGCCTATCTGACATCAGACATCCAACTTTAGCAATTAATTTCTTAACATAGCCCAGTGTTAAGACTTCAATGTTGCAACATCAGCACCTTGACATCAACATTGAACATACCTTGTTTTACCAAAATTCCAGCCAATCCAAGAACTAACAATCTCCCCCTTTGGCTAATTTTGGCTAAAACAATCTCTGCACTCTGCACCTTCAGAGAATTCAACAGCGGAAAAACTTTAATCAATAATTTTGAACCTCCAAGCAGCAGCAACATCTTCAATTCACCAGACTCTGCTGCTCACATAAACACTCCAGCATAATCAATTCAACAAACTCTACTGTATCTTCAATTCATTTTGCTTCAACTACAATCTTTAAACAGCTGCCCATATTTCATTATTAGCAGTCAGCAATGAGCACTCCCCCTTAATGCAACAACCAGCATAGCAGCTGTCAATTACTCCCCCTTAATCTCTGCATATTGTACTTTAGCTACTTTTGGCTACTTCTCCCCCTTTTTAGCCACAATTTGACAACCTTCACCTGGCAGTTGACTACACATTTTCAGAAAAACTCCAACTGCCCACAACCCCTCTAGCAGATTTAGTCTTCATAAATGCAGATTCCCAATTTGCTTCTTAACCTTTCAAATTGGTTTGCATCTAAGGCTTTAGTGAATATGTCAGCCAGTTGGTTATCTGTGGCTACATGCTCCAAGGTAACAATTTTGTCTTCAACCAGATCCCTTATGAAGTGATGCCTTATGTCTATGTGCTTTGTCCTACTATGCTGTATAGGATTTTTAGATATATTAATTGCACTCAGATTATCGCAGTATAGTGTCATAACATCTTGTTTAACATTGTATTCACTCAACATCTGCTTCATCCAAACCAGCTGAGAGCAACTACTTCCTGCTGCTATATACTCTGCTTCAGTAATTGAGAGAGATACACAATTCTGCTTCTTGCTGAACCAGGAAATCAGATTGTTCCCTAGAAAGAAACACCCTCCTGAAGTGCTTTTTCTATCATCTACACTTCCACCCCAATCAGCATCACAATATCCTTTTAAATCAGTCCCAGAATCATGGCTATATAGCATCCCATAATCACTTGTTCCATTCACATATTTTAGAATCCTCTTCACTTGATTCAAGTGACTCACCTTAGGATCAGATTGATATCTAGCACACACTCCAACAACAAAGGAAATATCAGGTCTGCTTGCTGTGAGATACAGTAAACTCCCAATCATACTTCTGTACAAGCTGTGGTCCACACTCACTCCATTCTCATCCTTGGATAGCTTCAAATGGGTGGGAGCAGGTGTCCTTTTGTGATTGGCATTATCCAGGCCAAATTTCTTTACTATGCTTTTAGCATATTTGCTTTGAGAAATAAAGATAGAATCCTCCATTTGTCTGACTTGTAATCCAAGGAAGTAGCTAAGTTCTCCAACCAAACTCATTTCAAATTCTGATTGCAATTGTTGAACAAACTGTTTTACCATAGCATCTGACACCCCCCCCAAATACAATGTCATCCACATAAATTTGGGCTACCATTAATTTTCTGCCTTCTTCCTTGACAAACAAAGTTTTGTTAAACCCTCCTTTTCTATACCCATTTGCTACTAAGAATTCTGTCAACCTCTCATACCAGGCCCTTGGAGGTTGTTTTAAGCCATACAGTTCTTTCCTCAGTTTGAACACATGATTGGGGAAGTTTGGATCAGTGAATCCTTTAGGTTGATCTACATAGACTTCTTCATTCAGATAGCCATTTAGAAAAGCACTCTTCACATCCATTTGGAACAGCTTGAATCTTAGGTTACAAGCCATACCCAAGAGTAGTCTGATGAATTCTAATCTAGCCACTAGAGCAAACGTCTCATCAAAGTCAACTCCCTCAACTTGAGTATAACCTTGTGCAATAAGTCTCGCTTTGTTTCTTGTAACCACTCCAAGCTCGTCTGACTTGTTTTTGTAGATCCACTTTGTTCCAATAACATTCACCCCTTCTGGTCTTGGCACAAGATCCCAGACTTCATTTCTTCTGAACTGCTCCAGTTCTTCTTGCATAGCATTTATCCAAAACTCATCTGTCAGAGCTTCCTTGACATTTTTTGGCTCAATTTTGGATACGAAGCACGAGCTAGCTATGATTTCTCTGGACCTAGTCCTTACTCCAGAATTTGGATCACCTATAATTAGCTCCTTAGGATGATCCTTCTGAATTCTGATAGAAGGATCCTTCTGAGGTTGCTCAGGCTCAGTATCAGCAGCACCAAGAGATGGATTTCTTTCTTCAACTTCTACAGAGACTTCATCAGCTGATGTTCCAACATCTTCTATGACATCCTCAACTTCATGCTTATCTTCATCATCAATCACAACATTGATTGACTGCATCATTACTTTGGTCCTGGAGTTGAAGACCCGATATGCTCTGCTATTGATGGAGTACCCCAAAAATATCCCTTCATCACTTTTGGAATCTAATTTCCTTCTCTGCTCTCTATCTGCCAGGATGTAACATCTACTACCAAACACATGGAAGTACTTAACATTAGGTTTTCTTCCCTTCCATAGTTCATATAGAATGGATGAAGTGCCTCTTCTTAGGGTAACTCTGTTGTGAATGTAGCAGGCAGTGTTCATGGCTTCAGCCCAGAAGTGATAAGGAAGTTTCTTGGCATGAATCATTGCTCTATCCGACTCTTGTATAGTTCTGTTCTTCCTCTCAACTACTCCATTTTGCTGAGGCGTGATAGGCGATGAAAACTCATGACTTATACCTTCAGCTGAGTAAAATTCTTCAAACTTGCTATTCTCAAACTCTCTTCCATGATCACTTCTTATTCTGATGACCTTACTCTCCTTTTCTCTTTGGAGTCTTTGGCAGAGCTCTTTGAAGACATCAAACACCTCAGATTTGTCTTTGATGAAATTCACCCAGGTGTATCTTGAATAGTCATCCACAACAACATAAGCATATTTCTTTCCACCCAGACTTTCAACCTGCATAGGTCCCATCAAATCCATATGAAGGAGTTCCAATACCTTGGAGGTGGTGTCATGTTGAAGCTTCGGATGAGACATCTTTGTCCGTTTTCCTTTTTGACAGTCTCCACACACCTTTCCTTCCTCAATACTAAGTTTGGGAATCCCTCTGACTGCCTCTGAGGAGATAATTCTCTTCATTCCCTTTAGGTGAAGATGTCCCAACTTTTGATGCCAGATTTTGACATCATCTTCTTTAGCAAGCACACACGTGGAGGAATCTGAGTTTTGCGGCACCCAAAGATAACAATTGTCCTTCGACCTGGCTCCCTTCATGATTACTTCTCCTTTGTCATCTTTGACCATACATTCGGACTTTGTGAAGTCTACTTTGAATCCTTGATCACAAAGTTGACTAATACTAATCAAATTTGCTGCTAGTCCTTTAACAAGAAGAACATTCTCCAGTCTAGGAGCACTAGCACAGTTTAGTTTACCAATCCCCTTTATCTCTCCTTTGATTCCATCACCGAATGTAACGTAGCCAGAAGTCTGAGGTTTCACATCAACAAGCAGATTCTTTACTCCAGTCATGTGTCTTGAACACCCACTGTCAAAATACCAATCATCTTTGGTAGAAACCCTCAAGGAAGTGTGAGCTATCAAGCTGGTAACTTTAGGTATCCATTGCTTCACCACTTTAGGCCTTACCTCTTTCTGTTTGGGTTGAGGAGCAGAATTAGGATAACCGTGAAGCTTGAAGCACGAGGACTGCATATGCCCAATCCTGCCACAATAAAAGCATCTGACTCTATCATTTTTAAAGTGGTTAACTCTTCTTCCACTTTGATAATGTTGTGGCTGCCAACCATAATGTTGTCTCCTTATTCCATAGTTGAATTGTCTTCTCCTGTACTGATGATGCTGTCTCTTAGGCTTTCTTCTATGGTGATGAGGCTTCCTTCTTCCATAGTAATAAGGCACAACTTTGTTGAATTCATTTCCATTCCAGTTACCCTGATGATGAAACCTGTTCTGATTGGACCCAACAGCCTCCAAGCTCTTGTGATATTGGGGAGGCGTATGCTGACTAACTCCTTGAGGCTGCATCTTCCTCTGTTGGGGACCATCCTTTTTCTCAACATTCTGGGACTGAACAACCTTCTTTGGGGTAGGACCCTGTCTCTTAGGTTGATGTTGAGACATCTCCCTCTTTGTTCCTGAAGTGCTGGCCACATATCCTATGCCTGATTTATCTCCAGCATCTTTCTCTGACTGAAGAATCTTATCCAGATTAGCAGTACCACTGTTCATCATCCTAACTAATTTTGTCATCTAATCCAGTTGAGACTTAACTAGAACAACTTCGTTTTCCTGATCAGCTTTTTCATTTTCAAGCTGAGCAATCTGTAGCTTGTGACACTTGTTTTCTTGACAAATCTCAGTACTTTTCAAACATAGCTCTCGATAAGTAGAAGCTAGCTCCTCATAAGTTATTTCTTCATCACTATCATCATCAGACACAACAGTTCCTATGAAGGCTCTAGCATGCCTTGCTGACTCACTTTCACTTTCACTATCAGATTCAGACCAGGAAACTGACATGCCCATTCTTCTGCTTCTTCAAGAATGTGGGACATTCTTTCTTGACATGTCCATACCCTTCACATTCAAAACACTGAACACCTCTATCCTGGGCAGTCTTCTCTTCATCTTTCTATTTTGGCCTACTGATGTCAGAAGAACTGTTCTTGACACCAGGCTTGTAGTTATTGTTCCATCTTTTTAACACTTTGTTGAACTGCCTTCCCAACATTGAAATGGCTTGAGACAAATCTTCCTGAGAATCTTTGACTTCCTTATCTTCTGCAGGAGTGGAAACCAAAGCAATATCCTTGGGCTTCTTTTCTGGTTCTTCTTCATTCAAACCAAGCTCAAAAGTTTGAAGAGATCCAATTAGCTCATCTACTCTCATTTTGCTGATGTCTTGAGCTTCTTCTATAGCAGTCACCTTCATCTTGTACCTCTTAGGAAGGGATCTAAGAATCTTCCTTACGAGCTTTTCTTCAGACATTTTCTCTCCAAGAGCACTAGAAGCATTGGCCAGCTCAAGAACACTCATGTGGAAGTCATGAATAGTCTCATCTTCCTTCATCTTCAGGCTTTCAAATTTTGATGTTAATAGCTGAAGTCTTGACATCTTAACTCTAGATGTTCCTTCATGTGTAGCCTACAAAATATCCCACGCTTCCTTAGCAACTTCACAGGTATTGATTAACCTGAAGATGTTCTTATCCACTCCATTGAAGATTGCATTTAGAGCTTTGGAATTTCCAAGGGCGAGCTCATCTTCCTCCTTGGTCCACTCTTCTTCAGGCTTTGGTTTTGAGGTGCCTTCTTTATCTTTTCCAGCATCATCTTTTTCACACACAACAGGAGCTTTCCACTCTTTAATAACAGCCTTCCAAGCCCTGCTGTCCAAGGATTTTAAGAAGGTAGTCATCCTTGGCTTCCAATAATCATAATTGGATCCATCCAAAATAGGGGGTCTGTTGATGAATCCTCTAACTTCTTTGTCCATCTTTACACCAGAAAGTAACTTCCCTAAATCTCACCCAGAGACAGACAGGATGCCTGCTCTGATACCAATTGAAATTCTGGTATCAGACGTGTGATGTTAAGGTGCGACGTCACAACAACAGACTCTGCACAATGGACAGCAATAACAGTAACAAAGCAACACAAAGAATTGTTCACCCAGTTCGGTCTAACTACCTACGTCTGGGGGCTACCAAGCCAGGGATGAAATTCACTACTTGTAGAATTAATTTACAGACTCAACAGCCCAGTTGACAATCTCCTAAACTTAATCTCTACTAGTGACTTTCTACCTAAGAACCCACTTAGATATGAGAACACTACTCAATCCCTAAAACACTTCAAAGATTACACACTTTGAATACCACTACTTGATTCTGCTTCACAGCTTTGATCAAGAACAACTCAAAATCACAATGCCAATTCACTCTCGAATGGCTTACAAAACATGCACGAAGACACAACACGACTCTCAGTCTTTGGCTCACTTTTCTTCGTCGCTTTTCTCTAGTGCTGGTGCATTTTATATAGCTCCTTGAATTGGTCTTTGACCTGCTACAATATCTCCCAGATTTGTTATTTAAAAATGAATATTTAAAACAGATTTTCTCCTAAAATCTTTTTAAATCTTCACCCTTTTAAATCTCCTACAAATCTGCACCAGATCTCCTATGCAGCAGCAAATATCTATCCCAAGATATTCGCATCCAATGAGACAGCTTGCTCTCCACAATTCCAGCTAATACGCAACCCTAACAACATCACAACCTGATGTTATTAATTCTGCAGATCTAATGTCACAACATCGCCTATGTGACATCAGACATCCAACTTCAGCAATTAATTTCTTAACACAGCCCAATGTTAAGACTTCAATGTTGCAACATCAGCACCTTGACATCAACATTGAACATACCTTGTTTTACCAAAATTCTAGCCAATCCAAGAACTAACAAGTCTAATCTCCTCTTAGATCTCAAAGACATTCACAAGTTCCTTACCAATACAGGAGAAAACCTGGCCATTTAATAAATCTCCAGTAGAATTGAAACCTCTGTAGGTTCAAAAACTCACACTTTCTTCCAAATTTCCCTAGCCAGGGTCAGCTTACCATCAGTATAACGCTATCCCAAATCAGAACCTCAAGTTCTGATATCTCAACTCTTTTGTAACCCTCAGCAAGAGTTAATTCCCCATTTTGGACCTACCTCTGGATCTCAATAATCCTCAGCAGAAGCCAGCCTCCTCTTAGGCTTTGTATAATGATTTTCCTCAGCAAAATTTGCCCCAATAGCACCCTTTTGTTGAGACAATCTTCTTTCTATAAAGACTCTCTTGTTGAGTCAATCATCTTTCCACACTCTCTTGTTGAGTCAGTGGTACAAAACATAAACACGCTCTTGTTAAGTCAGTCCTTTAGCCTCACTCTTGGGCTTTGTACAAGACATATATAAACTTTCTCCAGCAAAGTCAAAATCTTCATAACACTCTTTTAAGCTTGGGATAAATATCTTCCCCAGCAGAGTCAATTCCTCCCAACCTTCTTTTAGGCTTTGAGAATTAATATCCCTAAGCGGAGTCGAGCCTATTTTCAGCCTTAATCTTGGGCTTTGTACAAGAAACCTGAAATATCCTCAGCTGAGTCAGTCTCTTTTCAGCCTCAATCTTGGGCTTTGTACATGACACTCAAATAAAACACTTTCTTGTTGAGTCAGTCTCATTTTAGCCTCCATCTTGGGCTTTGTACAAGACACATATAAATCTCCCTAAGCAGAGTCAATCCTCTTTTTAGCCTCAATCTTGGGCTTTATACAAGACAAATCATACTCTCCAGCAGAGTCAATTTTCTTCAGCC
This sequence comes from Lathyrus tuberosus, assembly GCA_022829125.1. Lineage (NCBI taxonomy): Eukaryota > Viridiplantae > Streptophyta > Magnoliopsida > Fabales > Fabaceae > Lathyrus > Lathyrus tuberosus. The sequence continues at coordinate 11,624,514 of JALAZF010000024.1, read as the reverse complement.
ACAATCTTGGGCTTTGTTGAAGACAGATAAAACCTCTCACCAGTAGAGTTAGTTTTCTCTCTTTATCCTCAATCTTGGGCTTTGTACAAGACACATACAAATATTTCCCAGTGGAATCAAAAATCATTTTTAGCCTCAATCTTGGGCTTTGTACAAGACAGACAAAATATTTCTCCGAAAAAGTCAACTTTTAGCCCCCTCTTAGGATTTGTATAATGATATCCCCCAAAGAGTCAGTCTCTTTTTAGCCTCAATCTTGGGCTTTGTACAAGATAGATAAACACTCTCTTATTGAGTCAGTCTTTTCCAGCCTCCTCTTAGGCTTTGTATAAGGACTTCCACAGTGGAGTCAATCAACCTTTTAGCTTCAACCTTGGGATTTGATCAAGGCACACAAAAATCAACATCCCCTCAAAGGAAATAAAAAACTCTTTATAGGAAGACATTTCTCTGTTTATCACTCTTCAAAACAGAAAATCAAAACAAACCCTAATCCCAGATAACTGCTGTAAGTGGCATACTTATTGATTCAAATATCCAAGTTGTCGTCCATCTCTTATCCTGGTAAACTTCCTTCTTTCATATAATTGCTGTAAGTGGCAAGCCTCTGGATTATTTACATCCACGCCACTGTCCCTCTCTTAGCATGAAAGATTCCTAAGGAAAAATGGCATTGCTCTACACTGAGTTAAAGTTTTCTCCTTCAGGACAAATCCCCTATAAAGGAAATTATGGCATTGCTGGATTCTCATATCCCAGTTAAAGTAATTCTCCTTTATAATAAGTCACCCAACAGTTGTGATAAACAGACGAGATGTCTCCCTTTAGAGATGACAAATTCTCTCTCTGTCAAACCTTTCAAATATTTGAATTTTGTGATTTTATTTAATTGATTCAAAAATTAATTTCTCTCTGAGTTTTAATGATTTTGAGTTGATTCTTTTTTTAATAATTCACAAAAATGTTAAAATATTTTATTTTACCAAAAAATCCAAAAAATATTATTTATTTCATATAATTGATATTTTTGCAAAGAATTAATATTTTAATTGTTTTTGACATTTAAAATATTTTTTCCTTCTTGATTTGGCAAAGATTAATGACTTCTAATTATTTTGTAGGCCAATACATGATTTTTGAAGCATTAATCCAAGATCATAATTTTTTTTCCACATGTTAAACAATTTTTGATCATTTTAATTGAATTTTTATTCAATTAAAATACATTTTGGAAACAAATTAGGGTTTTTGATTAATTCAACCCTCATCAAACATTTTTGAACACTTTGGGCCTCTAATAGAGTGTAAGACCCAACCCCCTTGTACATAAAAACTTTGTGGGCCTCACTTATTGTATAAGTCCCTCTGTACATTTTCAAATAAACGGCGCGACCGTCACCTTTTTAACAAAACTCTTTGGGCCTCTCCTCGAGGTATAAGACCCACTCAAAACTTTTGGGCCTCTGATAGAGTATAAGACCCAACCCCCTTTGAAAACCAAACTATTTTGGGCCTCATTCATTGTATAAGACCCACTGCATTTTCAAAACCTCGGCGCGATCGCCATTTCAAAACAAAATCATCTGGGCCTACCCTCGTGTTATAAGCACCATTTCTCTTCTTTAAAACTCTTTTGGGCCTCTTGAGAGAGTGTAAGACCCATCCCTTTGTACAGAAAACCTTTCTTGGGCCTCAGTCACTTGTATAAGTCCCTATGTACAAATTTAAACAGTACAATCACTGGTAAAACCCTGGGCCTCTCCTTGAGCTGTAAGCCCCAAATCTTTATTTTTCAAAGCACTTTCTCCTTTGATTTTGAATATACTGTTGTTTTCAATCTTTCTTTATTGAACAACTAACCAAAACAGCATGGAAGCTCTACAACCGAGTAAGTGTTTATATGCTTTCATTTACCACTTTCATATACATATAACTGTATTGTGGGGCTGTTTCACTGTAAGTCTTCTTTCATAAACTCATATCATCTGTGTAATAATAGTATAGATATTTAGAGTTTCCCCGGCAACTACGTCTAGTATTAGGTGAAGCCGTTTCGATTTCTTGTAAAAATAGACAAGCTAGGTCCCCAATAGGAGCACCAGATACAGTCTTCTCTTCGCCTGTCCTTCTTAGGAATTGTCAAGAAATTCTATTTCCCAGAGATAAATTATTCTCGGTGAAACTTCTATTGAATTTCTTCAAACCTCAGAACTGTTCACCAAATGAATTATTCTCGGTGAAACCTTTCTTTGGTTTGGGACCCACAGGCTTCTTAAAAGCATCCGCCTCCTCTTGGGCGTTGTACAAGGACCCGCAGGCTTCTTAAAAGCATCCCACCTCCTCTTGGGCGTTGTACAAGGACCCGTCGGCTTCTTAGAAGTATTCACAACCTCCTCTTAGGCTTCGTATAAATGATTTCTTCCTCCGGGAATGATAGCCTCCTCTTGGGCTTCGTACAAATTATCCCTCGGCTTCTTAAAAGTTTCCAGCCTCCTCTTAGGCTTCGTACAAATTGTCCCAACGACCTCTTAGAGGTATAGGAACAGAAATTAATCATCTGCATAGAACAGTCTTTCAAAGAGTCTAGACCCTACTACTGTTTCTCAAAGCATAGTACAAAAGATGAAACTCTAGACTTGGACAATCTAACTTCCTTGAGTCTCAAAGACATTCTCTAGTCCCTTTCCAAAATAGGAAGAAAACCCGTAGACTCGGACAGTCTCAATACCCTTTGGATTTCCCATTTCCTCAAAGGAAAGTAAATAACCCCGATCCTCGAATCAAATCCCTGAAGTCAACATTACTCATATAAGAACTGATTTTCTCTTTAATCAGCATATTGGACCTGTCACTAAACTGAAACAGTAACCACAGCCTCCTCTTGGGCTTTGTACAATGATTCTCCCCAGCGGAGCAAACCCTTTTAGCCTCCAACTCGGGCTTTATACGAGATACAAAAAGACTCTCTTGTTGAGTCAAATATCTTTAGCCTCCATCTTGGGCTTTATACGAGATACAAAAGACTCTCTTGTTGGGTCAGTCACCTTTAGCCTCTGTCCAGGCTTCATACGAGACACCAAATCACCCTCTTGTTGAGTATAAAAGACTCCCTTGTTGAGTCAAACAACCTCCACCTCGGGCTTCGTACGAGATACAAAGACTCCTTCATTGAGTCAAACCCTTTTAGCCTCTCTCTCGGGCTTCGTACGAGACACATAAAAACTCCCCCCGGTTGAGCCAATCAACCTTTTAGCATCAAAGCTATGCCTCGTTCACAGTATACAAACATCAACAACTCCTTTCCCTTCATCTAATTGCTGTAAGCGGCAAGCCTCTGGATCATCTACATCCATGCCACTGTCCCTCTTTTAGCATGATAAATTCCTAAGGAAAGATGGCATTGCTCTACACTGTCACTCCCAGGATTTTCATCCAGGTACAAACGCGAGAGTGGCGCGGAAAACAGAGTCGCCAGCTGTGTAAATTTATCCCAAGAGAGGGAAAGGGAACACCGCATAAACCTGAGGAAGAGGGAAAGGAATGGTCATCGCAACCATAACCTGGGTTCGGGAGTCGGTTACACGAGGGGAAGGTGCTAGCACCCCACGCGTCTATCGTACTCGATGGGATCCACGCTTGTTGTCTCTTCTAAGGGTGAGTTATCCTATCATCTATGGCTGTACTAAGACGGGGAAGGGGAAAACAAAGACAGACTCGGTAGGACGTCGACGTCCTAGGCCTACGTACCCCCTTTGTGCAATGGGGAATTCAAAGTCAACATAGTTCGGACCAAGTTCTTTTTGTGTTTTTTTATGAGCAACGTTAAGTTTGCGTCCGGCAGTTAGGGTCGATGCCTGTTTGCGACTCAGACGGAAGGTAACGTGCCCTTTTTGAAAATAGCCTTTAGGTTGACGATCCCGAAGGACAAAAAGGTTTGAAGTTTGTTTTTATTTTTTAGGACAGAAGTGGCTTGAATTAGTTCGTAACTCAACTTGAACCAAAGTCTATGACACGGGAGCGAATGCGTCGCATGGTCGCCCCCAATGGGACGTATGCTCAACACTCTAGAAGAGAGAAGGGGGACCCCTCAATCTTCATTTCCTATGTTTAAGGCTCGTGTGCAAGGCAATTTGACCTTATTAAGTATCTTAGAAGTTGTATGAGATGAGAAGAGGGACTCAAAAGAAAAGAAAAACACTACGGGGAAAATCTATCCTAATGTTATCATGCAAAGATGGCCCCAAGGGGAGGTTTGACAACAACCTAATCCTAAAGAAAGGAAAAGATGAGAGAAAGAAAGAATGAGAGTGGACATGGATACTTATCCACGCCCTTAAATAACTTACCTCAGCCTCTGCATAAAAGGTTAGTACAAAACAGACATAAGTAACAATAAGACAAAAGAAACCCAAGCAAGTCACAAATCAAAGTGAAAAGGTTGCAAACCAAAGAAAACCCATCCAAGTCAGAATGTGGATGACCTAAACATGCTATGCAAATGTCACATGAGACACACAAACAGATATCCAAGCATCAAACATCAATAGAAGAAGAAAGAAGCATATAAGTAAAACATGAATAACATGAATGACAAATGATAGGAATGAATGCAAAGCTCCAAGGTCAGAACCATACATCAAATGAAATGCAAATGAATGACATGGAATGGCATACACAAACCAAACATAAGTCATGAGTAAGCATAGATGAGAAGAAGGGAGAGGAGAAGCCAAAAGAGGCATGTGAATCAAACATTGAACATGTGCACAAAATATGCAACAACCTCACACCAATGACATATAATGGCAATCAAGAGACCTATAATGATCTAAACATGGTTTAAGAAGTTAAAGACACAATCCCAAAACAATGGCACAAGTGCCTTCTCAAACAAGTAATCAGACATGATCAAGGATGTGCATACAAGGAGACCTCAAGCAAAAGCAACCCAAACAATTAGAAAAACATCTTTTGAAATTACCAAATTAAGACCCAACACACCTTAACCAGAGACAAACAACATATTAAAAACTCATACAAAAATCCACAAGATAGGTCACCCAAACAATTATGCAAAGTTCAGACAAGAAACATGACTCAATATGCAAAAGAGGAGGACTAAAATGCAATATGAAGAAGTTTTAAAAATGAAAGAAAAATATTTTAATGCAATTCAAAATGTTGGTGAAAAAATTCAAAAAGAATGAGTTCAAAAGGTTTTAGGGATGATGAGAAATAAAATAAACAAGTCATGGTATGCATATATGAAATAAATTCAAAAAGAAAATAAACAAATAATTATTTCAGATGTTAAAAATAAAAAATAAAATTTGAGAAAATTTTATAAAATGGTAAATGTAATTCATGAATTTTTTGGTAATTTTTTAATGTAATTAACTATTTTTAAAATGATTAAAATGAACATAATACAATTAAATAAAATGAATAAATTGAAATAACATGGGGGGTGTGAAAAGCAGAAGAATCACGTTGCTAATTGAAATGGGCTGGAAGGTGGGTGTGTAAATAGCAAGCCCAAACATTTAAATCCATCAGAAAAATAAAAAAAGAACCCGTGAACCCAGTCAACCCAGTTGACTCACTACTCACCATCAGATTAATCCCGCGCTTTTCATTAAGTCAACCCAAAACAAAGTAAGAGAAATCAATGGCTATGATTACCAGACACACCATAACTAACATACGCACGCGCATACACAATTGCCCAGAAATAAAAGAAATCACACATGAGGGACACGTGAAATCATAAATGCGTTGTCACTACATAGGCCATCAGATTAAAGCAACGTCCCAAATTATTCCAAAGCTAACATGATGGATGGTTCGGATTTGAGGAACACGATACCTACCATGGGCTAGCAAACACATAATTAATAAATAAAAACAAAAATTTAAAACGCGTGGCAGCATGAGGGCCACACGATGGAATGCATCAACGGCTGGGAGGTCATCTTCCCCACCCAAACCCTAATCTCGCCGGAACCTGGACTAGCCACCGGAGCTAGGGTTCCGGTCACCCCCTCTAGTCACCTGCAACAAAAATTCACCCAAAACACGCACACGAATACACTATCTTGACTAGAATTCCACGAGGATCTCAAATATGCAACTCAAAATCACAAACAACCAACGCATAAGTCAAAACGAACGAAACAAGGATGGATTCAAAATTTTCAAACTCACGATGCAACCAATCTATACGTCCAAATTCAAAACAAAATATACCAGAATGATCAATGAATGTCACACAACATTATGCATGTCAAAAATCTGAGTTTTAAGATCATGAAAAATACCACTGACCTGTGATTATGCAACCTTTGCCCTTGCTATTAGCTTCAAGTGATGATTGCTTTGTGCTCTATGGATCCTCAGGACTCAGATGGTGAAAGAAGTTTTGGAAAATCTCTTGTTGATTGAGAGATACGAAGGAGAGAAGCTTTTAGGGTTCAAACTTTTTTCATCTCAAAATCACGTGTGTTCCCCTCTAACCAGTGAGGGTTAATCCACTGATGATCAATTGGGCCTTGTTAATTCCTCACTTAATGAGTTTTGGGTGATTTTGGAAATTTGAATAATGTGAAATACACCCTCCTCCATGCATGTATATCCAAACCCTTGATGATGGATCACTTATTTAACAATTTCTAATCACACCTGAATTGGATTTGGGCCTTGAGATGTTTTGGTTCATGAGTTTTGAATGATCTTGCAATTTTGCATAATGGAAAATAAGTGATGAATAAACCATGAATCCACTTGATTCAAAGGACAAAAATGATCCTTATGAATTGTTCTTTGATGTTAGAATGTGGCTTGAAACAAAGGAATCAATTATAGGTCACTATGTCCCAAAATGTAAAAGTTGTGAAAATGGAACCCTAAAAACCACTTTGCCTTCTTTTGATCATAACTTGAGTTTCACAAATGATATGGAGACCATCTAGTAATTGTCGGAAAGGGGAGAAAAAGATATTCAACTTTCATGTTTGAGGAAAATTAATTTGAAGCTTTTTTGATGATGAAAAGTCAAGTTGAATGTAGTATAAGAACTTGCCCAAAAAGGAAACTTTCAAATTATAGGTCATTTCCATATTTAGTAACTTTTGTGCCAACCCTTGATTCTTGATAAATGGTATGAAATTTGACCCTTGAAGACCATATGAGGATATGAGACTTTGAAAACCTTGAAGAGAACCTCAAAATGTCACAGTTGACTTCCCCTCTCACTGTTGACTTTTCCCTTAATTCTCCTGATTCCCAATCCATTGGCCAATTGAATTTCTCCTGAACTAAACTGATGGACATTCTTCCATTCCTAGATACTTAGGGACCCAAGGAATACCATGGAATCAAGTCTTGCCTAAAAAATCAGAAATAAACTGACTTTATAGCAAACCCTAATTTTGGTACCCTCAATCTAGGAGGAAATATCACAATCTCCAAATCCAAATTCCTCTGAATATGATGTGTATCCTCTCCAACAAAGATAAGATATGCCATTTGGTGATGATAAGAACCCAAGAAGCTTGCCCATTGGAGCAACAAACCCAAGAATCTCAAAACCCTAATTTTTGCACTGGTCAGGAGAGAGTGATCCACTTGAGCTCTCTTGGACAATATAAGGACTCTTGCTTGAAGAACATCTTCTCCTCTTGAACTGCCTCAGGCACCTTGACCCCATGCTAAGAACCAATGATATGCACACATGATAATGCAAAAATGAAGTGAAACATAAGCCAGTTAGTACTAAAGTAAGAAGGGCAAATTTTGGGGTGCTACAGCTGCCCCTATTCAATCAACTTGGTCCTGAAGGTATGATAGCGACGGCTTTCAGACAATCGGGATACACGGAGATTGAATACCAAAGAACCCGGAAATTTTGCAATCCTCAAAGGAGGGACGACTCCACTGGGGAACAATCAATAAACGTTGCACCTGTAACAACACGTACGAGTATTGGAAATCAATACGAACAATGTATTGGAATGTCATGAAATAAACACAAACGGGTGTTAACTATGCTGGGGATAAGCACGGACGGGTGTCGAGGAGTCAAAGATATCAGATACGAACAGGATATCGAAAGGATACATAGACGGGTGTAAAAAGGTTCAATATGGACGGGTATCAGAAAGATACACAGACGGGTGCAAAGAGGTAAATTTACTGGGGATTGATCTCGCAGGTGAATGGAAGGCAACACGGACGGGTACTAAAAGGAACACGGACGGGTGCCAAATGTCAATGCAGACGGGCATTGAAACAAAGGTTCAAACACGGACGGGTGCTGAAAGGAACACGGACGAGTGCCAAATGTCAATGCAGATGGGCATTGAAACAAAGGTTCAAACACGGACGGGTGCTGAAAGGAACACGGACGGGTGCCAAAAGTCAATACGGACGGGCATTGAAACAAAAAGGTTTAAACATGGACGGGTGCTGAAAGGAACACGGACGGGTGCCAAAAGTCAATACGGACGGGCATTGAAACAAAAAGGTTTAAACACGGACGGGTGCTGAAAGGACAAGGACGGGCGTCAAATGTCAATGCAGACGGGCATTGAAACAAAGGTTCAAACATGGACGGGTGCTGAAAGGAACACGGACGGGTGCCAAAAGTCAATACGGACGGGCATTGAAACAAAAAGGTTTAAACACGGACGGGTGCTGAAAGGACACGGACGGGCGTCTGATGGTAAAAGACCTTGAGGGAATAGACCAAAGGACCACCTGGACGAAGGGGTAAAAATGAAATCATGGATTAACGCTCCTGGTAAACAACTCTGCAAGGGAATGTCAAATAGTGCTTTGAATGACTAAACCCAACACTTGTGGAGTAAAGTCGAATGATATCCTCCGAAATCTGCTTTTTTCTACGAAGGAAAATTCAAACCCGGCTTATGCTTCAGATGCCTATGTTTGAATTTTGCCGTAATGCTCCACACGAAGTGGAAATGCTACGCGTTTGAGGATGCAATGCAAATGCTTATGATATGCAAAAGGGCCCCTCCAGCAAAATAAATGCTGGAGAGAAGAGACCAATTCAGTTGGGGATGACAAAAATAAATTGTCCTCTGAATCCAGTAACTCTACTGAGAAGGATCACACTGACCGACTCTTTGAATCCATAACTTCTGCCGGGGATAAAATCCAAAAGCATATACACTCCGCCGGGGATTACACACGTCCTTTACTGAAGGTGACATCGAACCTGAGATTCCTCCTCTGCTGGGGGAGTTGAGAATGAATGCCAATAACGGAACCGGAAGTCTGTTACTGAGGATTGCCAATAACAGATGGGCTTAGGACCTGTTGGGGGATGCCAGCCCATAATACCATCCTGCTTGGGGATACTGCTGAACTTAGCCTGCTGATAGGGAGAATGACTTTACTCACACCTTGCTGGGGACTAGAATATGACATCGTCGGTGAAAGCACGCTTCTTGACTGGATGGGGAAGGTGAACACCCTTATTCTGTTGGGAAATAACATCTTGATCCGGAGAAAATACTTCCCAAGTCTCCTTCTGGGGAAGGTCTGCTCTGCTGAGGAAAGGTGCAATCTCAATGCTGGGGAGAGCAACCCTACTGGGGGAGTATCATGCTGTTGCCCTGCAAGTCAAATAACAACAAATAGAATATGCCACAACATGACTATCACCATTAATGCCTAAGTAATTTCTACTGCTTTTCGTTATGCTCCGCAAAGCTCGAAGTTTTATATGCAATGTTTATAAAAAATATTAGACGTTTTTACAAACAAAATAGTAAAAGCAAAACAAACAATGGAAGGCTCTCTGAGTGAAATGAATATTTTATTGAGAAAAGTGGCCTGTAAATAGGCATTTACAACTGGAAGCAATTCCTGAAAAGAGGTAATTGCGCAAAAACAAAAAGGAAAATACATATGTCGGCAATGCGGGAACAGATATCCACCATGATTCGACTCAGCTATGACCCATATGTTTTGCTTATCCACAACTGTCTTGACCTTCGAAGAGACTAACTGTACTGATTCCCTTCTTTCAGAAATTCCAGTTATTAAAAGTGCTCACAGATCGAACGCAGACCATAGCCTTTCGCTTATAAATCCCTAACTTCTGCCTGGATCGCCCTTTTTGGGTTTTCAATCCACCGGGATACCCATTTTTGCCAAAGTTGCCTTTACCGGTTTTCAACTTTGCGGGTTTACACATTTCCTTTTTTACATTTTATCCCTAATTTTTGCCCGAACCTTTTCCTTTTCTATGGTTCGCCGGGATGCCCCTTTTTTGCCTGGACTTTCTTTTTATGTCCAGCGGGTCTCTTTTATGCGAAGTATTTTTTGACTACGTCTGCGTTCACAGAGGATGTAAAATCTTCGCCATCCATAGTTGAAAGTAGTAAGGCTCCACCAGAGAAAACCTTTCTTACTACATATGGTCCTTCGTAGTTCGGAGTCCATTTGCCCCTGTGATCTGTCTAAGGAGGAAGGATCCTTTTCAAAACCAATTCACCTGTCTGGAAACTCTGAGGACGCACTTTCTGGTCAAAGGCGTGCTTCATCCTGCTCTGATACAACCGACCATGTGCGATGGCTGCCAATCTCTTTTCCTCAATAAGGTTCAACTGATCCAACCTGGAACACACCCACTCAGCTTCATCAAGCTTCACATCTGCCAGAACTCTCAAAGACGAAATCTCGACCTCTAAGGGTAAAACTGCTTCCATACCATATACCAATGAGAAAGGGGTTGCCCCAGTTGATGTATGCACCGAAGCACGATAACCATGTAGGGCATAAGGTAGCATTTCATGCCAGTCTTTATACGTTACCACCATCTTCTGCACAATCTTCTTGATATTCTTAATTGCCGCCTCAACAGCACCATTCATCTTCGGATGATATGGAGAAGAATTGTGATGCTCGATCTTGAAACTCTGACATAGTTCCTTTATCATCTTATTGTTCAAATTCTAGCCATTATCAGTGATGACTCTCTCCGGGACCCCATAACGACATATGATGTACTTCTTTATAAACCGGGCTACCACTTGCTTGGTGACGTTGGCGTACGAGGCTGCCTCCACCCACTTTGTGAAATAGTCAATGGCAACCAAAATGAAATGATGCCCATTGGAAGCAGTGGGCTAAATCTTCCCAATCATATCTATGCCCCACATTGCAAAAGGCCAAGGAGATGATAATATGTTTAGAGGCGTAGGCGGTACATGCATCTTATCTGCATGAATCTGGCATTTATGGCACTTTCGGGTGTACTTGAAACAATCAGACTCCATAGTCATCCAATAATATCCTGCCCTCAACAACTTTCTAGCCATGGTGTGTCCACTGGAGTGAGTACCGAAAGAACCATCGTGAACTTCCTCCATCAACAAACCTGCCTCATGTTCATCAACACAACGTAGCAAGACCATATCGAAGTTCCTCTTATATAACACATCATCCTCGTTCAGAAAGAAGTTTCCTGCCAACCTTCTCAGAGTTTTCTTATCCTTGGTGGAGGCACCCTCTGGATACTCCTGTTTCTTCAGAAAAATCTTAATATCATGATACCACGGTTTGCCATCAGACACATCTTCAATTGTAAACACAAAAGCTGGTCTATCCAGATGCATGATTCTAATCGACAGAGTTTCATTCCAATGATTCACCTTATACATGGATGCCAATGTCGCTAACGCATCGGCCATCTGATTCTCAGCCCGGGGCACATGATGAAAATCTACCCTGTCAAAGAAAGGTAACAACCTTCTGGCATAGTTGTTATAAGGCACCAAATTCGCCTGACGAGTCTCCCACTCTCCTATAATCTGATTAACTACCAACGCGGAATCACCATAGACATCGAGGTTCTTAATTCTCAAATCAATTGCTTCTTCTAACCCCATGATGCATGCTTCATACTCCGCCTCGTTCTTGGTACACACGAATGCTAATCGGGTAGTGAAAGGTATATGAGAACCCTTTGGGGTCGTAATGATTGCCCCAATTCCATTACCATATGAGTTGACAGCCCCATCAAAAATCATCTTCCACTGAGACCCAATCTCAGGTCCTTCGTCAGGCAGAGGCTCTTCACAATCTTTCATTTTCAGAAACATAACATGCTCGTCCGGAAACTCAAACTTCATTGGCTGATAATCCTCGACCGACTGTTCAGCAAGATATTCTGACAGAACACTTCCCTTAATGGCCTTCTGAGAAACATACTGAATATCGTACTCTGTCAAAACCATCTGCCAACGGGCTATCCTTCCTGAAAGTGCTTGCTTCTCGAACACGTACTTAATCGGATCCATCTTCGAAATCAACAAGGTTGTGTGGTTTAACATATACTGCCTTAGGTGCTTGACTGCCCAAGCGAGTGCACAACATGTCTTTTCTAATATAGAGTATCTTGATTCGCAATCAGTGAACTTTTTACTCAAGTAGTAAATGGCGTGCTCCTTCCTGCCTGTCTCGTCGTGTTGACTGAGCACACAACCCATCGAATTCTCAAGAACCGTAAGGTACATAATCAACGGTCTCCCAAACACCAGTGGCATAAGGACTGGAGGTTCCTGCAAATACGTCTTTATCCTTTCAAACGCCTCTCGACAATTTTCATTCCACCTGATCTCCTGATCCTTTCTTAACAACTTGAAAATTGGTTCACACGTGGCTGTCAGATGAGAGATGAACCTAGAAATGTAATTCAACCTTCCCAAGAAACCACGAACCTCTTTCTCTGTTCTTGGCTCAGGCATCTCCTGTATTGCTCTTATTTTTGCAGGATCAACCTCGATACCTCTTTTACTAACAATGAATCCCAGCAATTTACCAGACCTCACCCCGAAAGTGCACTTGTTCGGATTCAATCTCAGTCTGAACTTCCTCAACCTTTCAAACAACTTCTGGAGGTTTACCAAGGGTTCTTCCTCCGTCTGTGACTTCGCAATCATGTCATCAACATAGACTTCAATCTCCTTGTGAATCATATCATGAAAGAGAGTCACCATTGCCCGCTGATAGGTTGCCCCAACATTCTTCAATCCAAAGGGCATTACCTTGTAGCAAAATGTTCCCCACGGTGTTATGAACGTTGTTTTCTCCATGTCCTCTAGGGCCATTTTGATTTGGTTATACCCAGAGAAGCCATCCATGAAGGAAAACACAGAATATTGAGCAGTATTGTCTACTAACACGTCAATGTGGGGGAGCGGGAAATCATCCTTCGGGCTCGCCCTATTCAAATCTCGGTAGTCAACACACATCCTGACCTTCCCATCCTTTTTAGGTACAGGTACGATATTAGCAACCCACGGAGGATAATTTGTCACAACAAGAAATTTGGCGTCCAACTGTTTCTAAACCTCTTCCTTGATCTTGATAGCCATATCAGGTTTCGTCCTTCTTAGTTTCTGCTTGACTAGAGTATAACCTTCTTTAAGCAGCAACCGGTGTGCAACAATGTCAGTGTTAAGCCCAGACATGTCTTGGTAAGACCAGGCGAAGATATCCACATACTCTCGAAGCAACTCAACCAATCTTCCCTTAACAGTGTCTTCCAAAGCAGCCCCAAACCTTACTTCTCGTTTAACATCCTCGGTTCCCAGATTAACAGTCTCAACTTCCTCCTGATAAGGTAGAATAACCCTTTCCTCTTGTTTCAGTAGCCTGGCTAATTCTTCTGGTAAGTCACAGTCTTCGTCAGTCTCTTCTTCGGCCTGATAGATAGGATTGTCGAAGTCATATCGAGCCATAGCTAAGTCATGATGGGTGGAATCTGAACAAAGGAACCTGCATGATGGGTGTTTTATGTTTATTATGAGTGCAACAAACAAGAAAACACATTGCCATTTTGATGTGGGTTAATGCAAAAAGTAAAAAACAGAAAGACATGGATCAAAATATTTGAATGAAAAACGTCCTTTATTGTTGATAAAAGTAGCAAATAAAACATCCAAGCCCTACAAATAAGTAACACTACGTCTTGGGCAGAACGTAGGATTCAACATAACAGAAAACAAAAGTAAATTACTCCGGGCGCGTCACTTGGATGACTTTCTCGGAAGACCAGTTGCCTAAGCTCTGACCAGGGGTGCAGGGGCGGATCCATTCATCCATGTCACAGTCACTATCCCCTTCATCCTTAATAGCATTGACTCTATCGAAGAAAACACCGGCACTGGTGAAACAGACTGGACCGTAGAACTTGGGAGGCTCTTCAGGATGCCTAGGTGGCTTGTAACCCAGTCCATGAGTATCTTGCTTTCTTTGAACATCAATGACACTGCCCCACTTCTGAGAACCACCAGCTTCAACTATAGCGCGCGCCTCTTTGAAAGAGGACATTGGAACTTCTGGTTGTCTGACAACTTCAGGTTGGGCAACCACCTCAGGCTGACTGACTTTCTTTGGGGGTTCCTCGGGAATTTTCACAGCTTCAAAGGCTTGGCACAAAGTTTCCTGTACTTCACCATCTACCTCTACATACTTAAAGGTCGATAGGTGACTCACCATAATATCTTCCTCGCCACAAACAGTCACAATGTGGCCATTCACCATATACTTCAACTTCTGGTGCAGCGTAGATGTTACTGCCCCAACACCATGGATCCAAGGGCGACCCAACAAACAACTATAGGCAGGCTGAATATCCATTATGTAAAAGGTGGTGTTAAAAATCTCAGGACCCACCTTGATTGTCAGAACTAACTATCCAAAAACTGACCTCTTGGAGCCATCAAAAGCACGTACCACCAAGTCACTCGGTGTACAAATCAACCCACGAGTATCCAATTTCATCAAAGCCTTCTTCGGTAACACATTCAAAGATGACCCAGTATCAACTAACACATGCGACATTAAGGAACCACGGCATTCCACTGAAATATGTAGAGCGTTGTTGTGATTCCTCCCAGCCGGAGTCAGATCTAAATCGGTGAAACCCAAACCATTACCAGCATTCACATGAGCCACAACCCCTTCTAAGTGGTTGACAAATATTTCCTGCGGTACATAAGCCATATTCAAAACCTTCAGCAATTCATTTCGGTGTGCCTCAGAGCACAATAGTAAGGATAGAATGGAAATCTTCGATGGAGTTTGGTGAAGTTGATCAACAATCTTGTAATCACTTTTCCTGATCAGCCTCATAAACTCTTCTACGTCTTCTGAGAAAGTATCCCCAACTGGCTTTGTCATAGAATTATTTGCTTCCTGCCTCTACACAGACTCATCCATCATCTGTTTACCTTTGTCTTGTCTTGAACTGTCAGCTTGATCCTCGGACGGAATAAAGACTCTACCACTCCTAGTGATAGCCCCTGCTTCAACAAGATTCTCAACCCCTGTATTCATAGCTGATGTCTCTACCAATTCCTGCTTCTTACCATTAACAAACACCTCGGCCCCATAGTTCCATGGGATGGCCTTGGTACTCTCATACGGGACTGGTCCAGGAACAGTGATAATGACCGGCGTTGGTCTCGCCGGTGCTGATATGGTTATTGTCTTGAATGGAATTATTATTGCGGCAACATCAATCTCTCTGTCAGTAACTTTATTCTGCCTACAACCCCTGTCAAACTGTAATATCCCTTCGCTGATCATTCTCTGAATACCTGCTTTCAATAAATCACAACCGCCTGGCTGCGACACACATCCTACACAACCTTCATCATAGCCGGGAAATACCCCTCCCTTCAATAGTCTTTCCTTCACCACACCCAAGGGAGTTTGGACTTCGTTCACATCTGAAATCAAACTCAAGTCTTCACAGTCTTTAATGATAGCATTGACCCTCGGCCCACCGTGATTCGGCATCGGGTTCTGATTCACATTTGAGACGTCATTGGAGAAATTGATGGCTTTGGAATCTACTAGATCTTGAACCAGATGCTTAAAAGCCCTACAGTTCTTAGTATGATGTCCGGGTGCTCCAGAATGGAATTCACAGTGGGCGTTGGCGTCATAGCCGGGAGGTGGATTACCAATAGGTGGAGCCAATGTTCTCTTCTGAATTAACTATAGCTTTAACAAGTGCTGAAATAATTGAGAGTAGGGGATAGGCGGAGTGTCAAGATGCCTATCTCGCCTAGGCTGTGATCTGCGAGGAGCCTGATTTTGTTGTTGAGACCCTGCTGGCTGCTGAGGTGCTGCTGGGATGATTACAGAAGCCACCTACTAATTGGAGTTCTGACGAGGTCCTTCTCTACCACGATATGATGACACAGAGTTTGTATCTCCCTTCCTCTTCTTGTAACCACTGGCATAAGGCTTGTTACTTCCTCCAGATTAGGACCCATCACCGCCTGATATTTTTCCCGCCTTAATTCCGCTTTCCACCATCTCTCCTACTAAGATCAAATCAGCAAACTTTCCAGTCATACATGGTACCAGATTTTCATAGTAATGACCCTGCAAGGTGGCCATAAACATAGTTATCATTTCTCGCTCCAACATGGGAGGTTGAACCCTTGCTGCCAGTTCTCGCCACCTCTGAGCGTATTCCTTGAAACTCTCATTGTTCTTCTGTGACAAATTCTGCAGCTGTGTTCTGTTCGGCGCCATGTCAGTGTTGTATTGATAGTGTTTGATAAATGCCCTTGCCAGCTCTCTCCAACTACGAACATCTTTTCTCTCTAGTTGCATATACCATTCCAGGGATGCCCCAGATAGGTTATCCTGAAAGCAATGCATCATCAGCTTCTCATTCTTTGCATGCGCAACCATTTTACTTGCGTATGCCCTCACATGGGTCCTTGGGCAAGTCATACCATTGTACTTTTCAAAAGTAGGAGTATAAAACTTGTGCGGGATAACAACGCCTGGAACCAGCCCCAAATCCTCTAGATCCATACCTACAACATCCTGATTTACAACACCCCTCAATTGTTCCTCAATCAACCTGAATCTCTGATCATTGTCAAACTGGGGACCAGCATCCCCACCTGGCACCGAGAATGCATCTTCCTGAAGATCATCATACTGACGGCCATGAACTGTACCGGCACCAATACCACCTCCCCCAACATTTTCAGCACCACCCGGAGGGATCACAACACCAGAAATAGGAATACCTCCGCCCGGAGGGCCATTCTGAACATTATTACCAGTAACACCAGTATGAATTCCTCCATGAAGGACACCCTCTTCATCAATTCTCGCAATCAGCGGATGAACGAGAGTCCTCAACTGCTCTTGGCCTTGAGCAACACCTTGCATTAATTCCATGAATTGGTTCATGCGAGTCCGCATCTCAATCATCTCA
The DNA here is from genome assembly GCA_022829125.1 of Lathyrus tuberosus. Classification (NCBI taxonomy): domain Eukaryota; kingdom Viridiplantae; phylum Streptophyta; class Magnoliopsida; order Fabales; family Fabaceae; genus Lathyrus; species Lathyrus tuberosus. Next base: position 11,607,233 of record JALAZF010000024.1, on the reverse strand, counting down.
TTTTGTAGCTGATCCATGAATCTCTTCTGATTTTGTCTGGTAGGATACCGGTGAATGTGCTGATCTGCAATTCTGAGATTAGAACAAGATAAGAATACTGGAGATAAACACCTGTTATGCAAAATGACCATGAATATGCAAATGCAAATGAACATGTTTAAAAAATTCGCAGGGCGATCCACCCCTTGATTCTAGTTTAACAACAAGATAGAGCGGGACTTCTGTTCATATATTAAGAAACCCAGAGGAAAACCAAATGTCGACAATCACAACCCAAAATAATAAGTCTGAACACAAGAATCATAGGTCCCAACCAACAAGCCTGGTGGTGATCCAAATACAATAAGAGAGAGTAGAAAACTACGACATGTCATCAAAGTCCACAAGTGTCAATCCCCCCCATCCATTATGCTTTTTGCTCCAATCTTGAATTTCCTTGAACAGCTTTTTGGTGTCGGGATGCTTCGGTCTCTGAATTAGCTCTTGAATGAGAACATCTCTCCTATGCATGACCTCTTCCAAGTATCGGCAATGCAATTCCCAAGCGTCTTATCCAGAAACACCATCCATGCTAGGACCCTCATTTCTAAGTCTCTTCACTTCAGCTTGGATCTTCAGTTCCTCTATGGAGGTGTAGCGAGCGATTTTGGACGCGGTTCTTAAGCGCTGGTCGCTCTCTGCGGTTGAGCATAAAACTACAGGTCGATTCATTTTTTATCCTATTGTGAGCTGATGAAGGAAGGGAAATAGATGTCTCCAATTAACCCTGCTTTGCATACTGAGTTTAAATAGCGGTCTGTTAGGTTACGAATGCTATCAATGTGGGGGGCCTTTGTACTGGTTATTTGTATTTTCGCCAATACAGGTTTTTATCTAGACAGAAGGTTTCTGGCGGGGAGCAAGGATTAGGATGTTAGGACTGATGTTTTTGAATTACTTCTTTTGATATGGGATTTGGGTTTTTGTTTAGTGTGCTCGCTAAGATTTTTCTTTCAATCTTATGCCTACGTATTCCCGTTTATCCAAAACAGGGAAATCAGAGCGTTCGTAGTTCCTCCTATTCTATGGGAGGAAATGGTTGTTTTTGGTGTCTTGTTCAAAGCCCAAGACATGAAGCGAAAGGTAGTTTGTATCTTGTTCAAAGCCCAAGATGTGAAGCTGAAGAGTTTATTTGTATCTTGTTTAAAGCCCAAGATATGAAGCGAAAAGGTTGGTCTTTAGAGAGAATTTGTCATCTCTAAAGAGGGGGTTGTATGTCACAACTGTTTTATAAAGGAGAATTACTTTAACCAGGATTTGTGAATCCGGCAATGCCATAATTTCCTTTATAGGGGGTTTTAACCTGAAGGGGAAGACTTTAACTCAGTGTAGAGCAATGCTATCTTTCCTTAGGAATTTCTCATGCTAAAAGAGGGACAGTGGCATGGATGTAGATGATCCAGAGGCTTGCCGCTTACAGCGATTAGATGAAGGGAGTTGTTTGATGTTTGTTTACTGTGAACGAGGCACAGTTTTGATGCTAAAAGGTTAATTGGATTAACCAGTGATTTTCTTATACAAAGCCTAAGAGGAGGCTGATATGTGTCTCGTACAAAGCCCGAGAGAGAGGCTAAAAGGTTTTGACTCAACGATGGAATCTTTTGGTATCTCGTATAAAGCCCGATATGGAGGCTATTGTTTATTTGGCTCAATAAGAACCTTTTTGTATCTCGTATAAAGCCCGAGATGGAGGCAAAAGGGGTAATTGACTTAGCAAGGGAGTCTCTTATGTGTCTCGTACAAAGCCCGAGAGAGAGGCTAAACATCACTGGAGAAGGATCATTATACAAAGCCTAAGAGGAGGCTGTGGCGACTGTTCAGTTAAGTGACAGGTCCAGTATACTGATTTTGAAAGATAAAATCAGTTCTTATATGAGCAACACTGTACTCAGGGATTTGATTCAAGGATTTGGGTTATTCCTTTTCTTTAAGGAAGCGGGAAATCCAAAGGATATTGAGACTATCTGAGTCTGCGGGTTTCCTTCCTATTTTTGAAGGGGTCACATGAGAATGTCTTTGAGACTCAACGAGATTAGACTGTCCATGTCTAGAGTTTCATCTTTTGTACTATGCTTTGAGAAACAATAGTAGACTCTACGAAAGGACTGTTCTATGCAGATGATTAAGTTCAGTTCCTATACCTCTAGGAGGTCGTCGGGACAATTTGTACGAAGCCCAAGAGGAGGCTGGAAGCTTTTAAGAAGCCGACAGATCCTTGTACTAAGCCCAAGAGGAGGCTATCATTCCCGGAGGAAGAGATCATTATACGAAGCCTAAGAGGAGGCTGTGAATACTTCTAAGAAGCCGTAGGGTCCTTGTACTAAGCCCAAGAGGAGGCGGGGTTGCTTTTAGGAAGCCTGTGGGTCCTTGTACGATGCCCAAGAGGAGGCCGATGCTTTTAAGAAGCCCGTGGGTCCCCAAACCCCGAGAAATTCAAGGCAATGCTATTCACCGAGAATAGATCAAAGTCAGGAAAATTCGAGAATTTGGAAGAAACTCAAAGATGCCATTCACGGAGAATACATTCATCTCTGGGAGTAGAGTTTCTTGACAATTCCTAATGAGGACAGCCGAAAAGAAGACTGTATCTGGTGATCCTATTGGGGATCTAGTTGTCTATTTCTATGAATAAACAAAACGGCGTCACCCAGTTCTAGACGTAGTTGCCGGGGAAACTCGAAATATCTATACTATTATTACACAGTTGATATGAGTTTATGAAAGAAGACTTACAGTGAAACAGCCCCACAATACAGTTATATGTATATGAAAGCGGTAAATGATTGAAAACAACAGTATATTCAAAATCAAAGGAGAAAGTGCTTTGAAAAAGAAAGATTTGGGGCTTACAGCTCAAGGAGAGGCCCAGGGTTTTATCAGTGGGCGCACTGTTGAATTTGTACAGAGGGACTTATACAAGTGACTGAGGCCCAAAATGTTTTCTGTACAAAGGGATGGGTCTTACACTCTCTCAAGAGGCCCAAAAAGTTTTAAAGAAAAAGAGTGGGGCTTATAACACGAGGGTAGGCCCAATTGATTATTCGTTTAAAAATGGCGATCGCGCCGAGGTTTTCTTTTAACGCAGAGGGACTTATACAATAAGTGAGGCCCAAAAAGATTTTGGTTAAAAGGGGATTGGGTCTTACACTCTAATAGAGGCCCAAAATGTTTTGAATGGGTCTTATAGCTCAAGGAGAGGCCCAATTGATTCTTTGAATAGGCGACGATCGCGCCGTTTGTTTTTGACGGTATCGGGACTTATACAATACACTGAGGCCCAAAATGTTTTGGTCAAGAAAGGATTGGGTCTTACACTCTATTAGAGGCCCATGAGTGTTTTGAAAATGATTTATGAGGGTTGAATTAATCCAAAAACCCTAATTTGTTTTCAAAATGTGTTTTAATTGAATAAAAATTCAATTAAAATGATCAAAATTGTTTAACATAGGAAAAACAAATTGTAATATTGGATTAATGCTTCAAAAATTAAGTATTGACCTACAAAATAATTAGAAAGCATTAAAAGTTGCAAAATCAATGTGGAAAAAAATATTTAAAATGTCAAAAACAATTAAAATATTAATTCTTTGCAAAAATATCAATTATATGAAATAAATAATATTTTTTCGATTTTTTGATAAAATAAAATATTTTAACATTTTTGTGAATTATTAAAAAAAGAATCAACTCAAAATCATTAAAACTCAGAGAGAAATTAATTTTTGAATCAATTAAATAAAATCACAAAATTCAAATATTTGAATTATTCAAAAATGGCTCCAAGAACACACCAAGAACACGCGCGTGTTCTGGGTTTGGCTGATTTGCATTTTCTCCTCAATCTCACTGAATACTTGATTATATCATGCAATCCACATATCATTATGCTCGTCTCAACCTCACGATCATGTCTATAACACTTAATTTCATTTAAATTAAACATATAACAAGAAATCATGAAAAATCCTCAAGAACCCTAATTTTTGCATGAAGGCTAGGATTTTTGATACACGATTCAAACAATGCAATTAATTGAGGTAAAACATTCCATGCATGATTATGAACATATGGCCAAATTATTGTGCGAGGAAATATCCATAGATTGAGAGATGACCAAGTATATGCTTACCTCTAAGCCGCGACAGCAAGTGCAATGTGATTTTTGATTTGGAGGTGTTACAGATGAGTGGTGATGATCTGAACAGCTTCCCTACACCCTATGGAGTGTGTTTGAATGGTTGGACTTGATTGAAATTGGCTGGATCAATTTGTGGTACCTCAGCTGCAACTTGATTGAAAATTTGAGCAACCAGCTGGTGATTTTATGAAATTGGTGTTTCAGAAGTGATCTAAGTGTTTGATCAGCTCATATGTGATGTATGTGAGGTGTGTGAGTGATTGGTTTGATTGGAATTGCTCTCAAACTCAAAACCCGATAGTGACTTGCCTTAGAAGGCAAAATTGGAGTGAAAGAAGAGATTTTGAGGAAAGCATCTGTTTGATGGATTTGGTTTACTCAAACTGATCACAATTGAGCTCTATTTATAGTAGAGCAAGTTTGTTTTGCAAGGAATAGTGAATGGCAGATGGTAAGTAGGTTTGGCCAATGTTGGCAAATGAAAATCCAAGTCTCCTCTAGCCATTGACTAGAGGTTAGGGCACAGAGCTTTGGTTCCCTTGGTCTTGGATAAGTCTTGACTGATTTCAGATGAGAATGGCTCAGTCCATGCCACCTTGTTGCTTCCATTGAATGCTTCAATCCAAATTTGGAGTCTTGTCCCTATTTTGGCCATTCTAGGTTCAACATGCTATTTCTTGTTCCATGGACTTTGGAGGCTTGGCTCAGTGATTGTCCCCTTTAGATTCAATCCTCAGATGTGTCCAAGTGGATAGGAGCATTTGAATTTGGCTGATTTTGGCAAATCGAGCCAAAATGCAAATTCTGCCTTGCCTTTGACAGATTTCAACAAGGCAACTTGACAATGTCATATCTCATGGTGTAAGTTGAATTTGGCAATGTTCTTGGCCATTTTGGAAAGCCCTTACATGATACAACAACTGTTTGAACAAGTTTGGTTTTGATCTCTTTTGATTCCAAGTGAAAAATCCCTCTACATTTGGAAAAAAGTGAAGCAAAATCTGACTTAGTGAAATTTTCACTAAGTGTTGGAACAAAGTGTGATTTCTTGATTTTGATCACTCCATAACTCAAAATCCTTAATGAATTGGACTTAGGTTTAGTTGAAGTTTTTGTAGAGGGTAATGAGGGCTACAAATCCATCTTTGTATGAGAAAAAATGGCCATGTGGTTTAGGAGTTATGATCCTCCAAAGTTAGTGTATTAGTGGTACTTTTTCCATAACATAGAAAAATTTCTAAGTTTTATGGTTACCCCTTTTACAAGTTATCCAACATTCTTTGATTTTTCTTGATGAATGATGATTCAAATCATACATTAACATCATTTTAGGGTTAAAAATCCATTTTGGTGAAAAATCTCAAAAAGTCAAAGTTGACTTTTGTGCACAGTTGACTTTTTATCAGATGAATTCCAAATTGTGCAATTCTTCAGGAAATCATGTCCTTGACCTAAATCAAACTTGATGGACATGTTCCATGGGTGTCATAGGGTATATTGAGGCATGTCCTAGGGTTTGGGAGCATGTCCTGGTCAAAAGTCAAAGTTACAGTTGACTTTCCTCGCGAAACCCTAATGGTGGTGCAGATGAAATTGAGACTTGTTGCTCAAGCTTCTTGGATTAATCCATTGTTCCAAATGGATCAATGTGGTATGTTGGAGACCCTCAAATCCTCTCTTGAGGTCTTGGCTCTTGATTTGCCCTAAAAGTCAACTTAGGGGTGAATTAGGTCAAGAAACCCTAATTCCTGATTTTTGATGAATGCATCCCCTGAGGCCAAATTGACTTGATGATTGGGTCCATGAGGTTCCATGGAGTACATTAGGTTGTGTTTTGGATCATTGGCTTGTGTCCATATGAAAAATTTCCATTTGGAGGCCCTGGTCGACCAAAACCCTAATTTGGTGACACTGGCGATCTTGAGGCTTGATCCACCTAGAAGGGAGCAGCCTTGTGCTTAATCCTTGAAGTGGGAGTCCTTCTGATCCATTGTGGATGTTTGAGAGGTTAGACAAGTTGAAGATCATGTCATTCCTTGATTGATCCTTTGTCTAAGGCTCTGAGAGGGCTTGAAACCCTAATTTTGATTGTAGTGGATGCTCACCCATCTTTGGGGAGACTGATGAAGTATGATGGTTCCTCCACATTGTGATGATGATTTGCACAATGATGGGAAATCTTAGTGGTCAAAATTTGGGGTATGACAAGAGGCTATGGCTTTATTGAGTCGACCCTCGACTACTTGTCTCTAGAATACCCCTGATAGGATCTCAGCGTCTTTCTTCTTAAGCTTCGACTTCAATTGATCAATCTGAGCTAGATAATCGTCTTCCTTTCACTTATTCTCAGCCATTACAGTGTCTCGGTGAGCATCAAACTTGTGAATTTTCGACAAAGCCTTGTCTAATTCCTCCTTCTTAGACTCGAGAACCCTACTGATACCATCTAAAGCTTGTTTCATCCTTTGTCTGGCTGTGACCTTGTCAGCTAGCTCTTTTTCTGCCTTAGCGAGAAGCTTTGTCTTCAACTTGGCGATATGAACAGCTTCACCCACCTCATGTTTCAATTGGTAAATCTCTCTTTGTAGCTCACTGTTCTCTTCTTGCAGCTTTTCCTTTTCAGCCCACAACTTGTTAAACTTCTCTATCTCAACTGTGGTAGGAGGCTCAATCAGCAAGGGGTAATATGGTGGTTCTTTGGGGAATGGCAAAAGCTCCTCCTCTACCCTTTTCTGAATCCAATCTTCATACGCAGGAAATGTTCTGTTGTTGCTCTTCCCAAAATAAGTCTTCCCTTTCTTATGACGATCTTCCCAAGTATTTGCAGCTTCTTTTAACAGTTCAGGATTGACTTCCCCACTCAGATATAAAGATTCTTGGACCTCCTCGTCTTTTGGTGGCTCTTTCAAGGCATACCCGAACTGCCTAATAGCAAGAATAGGGTTGTAGTTAATCCCCCATTTCCTTCCTATTAGAGGCACATTTGGGAGACCTCCACAACTAATCATGATATCTTGGCCCAACAAGTCACGGTTAACCCAAATTAGATTATTTGCCCTCAAGCCCATTAATCTTTTGGACCAATCCAATGTTCCTTGGGTATCTACAAATGCCCCAGATTCAGGAAGACGATCAGTAAACCATTTGTAGAAGACTGGCGCACAAAAATAAAGGGGTCCCCCCTCCTCTTCACATTCTTATAATTCACTGAATAATACAGATCTCCAAGCAAAGTAGGTACCGGATTCTTCATGGTAAATATCCAGACAGCGTGCATGTCCATAAAATCCTTCATACTTGGAAACAACACCGTTCCATAGATACACATAGCCAAGATGGCATTGAAAACTGACCAACATCTAGCTTTAGCATACACAGCAGTCTGTTCTACCAAAAATTTCACATGAAAGCCTTTACACCCTCCCTTACTAGCAACGTTGTTTTTCAACAAAGACAAATCCAAATGCAAAGCCTCGGAAACCTTTCCTAAATCAGGAAGTTCCTTAGAAGGATAAAAAGGAGCCTCTTCTTTAATAGAAACATCCAGAATGAGAGCAAATTCCTCCAATGTCGGAGCCAAAAGATAATCAATGAATAGGAAACAACGCAGGTGAGGATCATAGAATTGCACCAGAGTGTACAAAGCCCTATACTTGTATTCAGTGATGTTGTGAGCAAAATCCAGAATTCTTCCATACTCTCCTCTAAAGTCTGCCAATACCCCATGTTCTGCCATAGACACAATCTTGTGAACAGGATCCAGAATAAGTGATGGGAACTTGTACATTATGATGTTCTTTCTCTTCTCAGTACTCATACTTAATAGTCTTCAAAAACCAGAATCAAAGTTAGGATGCAGCCCTGCAAATGAATAAACATGTTAGGATGCAAAATGATGATGCAAATGCACACATGGGATCAAGGATGCCACACAGACTAGACAACTGCTGCACTGAACAACTGTATAATCTCAAAGGTCTGCTGAAATACCCAGAATACCAACATAACCATAGTACCACACTGATAAATCTGCTGATCAGAAAACCGGGTATGTTGAAGGTCAAGGTTACCTGCAAACCTGTAAACACCCTGTCCCCTCACATGTGGGTACTAGAAAGCCGAGGATCCTCAATATCACGGGCTCTCAGGTCGAGAAATGATGATACGTTCACCATTTCTGGTTTGGCATCATCACCAATCGAGGAGGCCTCAATTTATTCCCCTCAAAAGATAACATCCTATGGAAAGTCCTCAGCTTTGGCACTGAGGTCGAGAAGCAATAGTACATTCATCCCTTGGGGTACAGTACTATCGCCAATCGAGGTGCGCCTCCATTGATTCTTTTTCAAAAGGAAACCCTATAGCAAGTTCCCAGCATTGGGTCCTCGGATCGACATGTGTAATGGGTTTGCCATTTCTGGTCTGCCATTATCACGTCTCGGGAGGAGTGCCATTACCGAGTCCTCGGGAATGGCCGCCAGAGTCGACAGTTTTCTAGGTTACATTCAATCATCTGCACCAATGCGCAGGATAGAACGTTACCAAAGAAAACCTCGTATGGATGTGGAGTTTTCATGTATACTACGTCTGGCCGAATGCCACACAAGTCACACTACTTGCCACGCTAATCCTACGTGTATGCTCAAGCCTGGGTATTGGGCTTATCTCTCAGAACTCCCAACTCGCCAAACAAAAGAACAGTGCAGCAGATGATAATAATATGCAAAGCAGTAAATGCGGTAAAAAATAAAATACAACAAATAAAGAAAAACAAAACAAAAACAAAAACACCCAAAGAGAACAAAGACAAGCAAGCGCTAGGATTGACTCGCTTAGGGATGGACCAGCATAGGTCAACCAGAGTCCCCAACAGAGTCGCCAGCTGTCGCTCCCAGGATTTTCATCCAGGTACAAACGCGAGAGTGGTGCGGAAAACAGAGTCGCCAACTGTGTAAATTTATCCCAAGAGAGGGAAAGGGAACACCGCATAAACCTGAGGAAGAGGGAAAGGAATGGTCATCGTAACCATAACCTGGGTTCGGGAGTCGGTTACGCGAAGGGAAGGTGCTAGCACCGCACGCGTCCATCGTACTCGATGGGATCCATGCTTGTTGTCTATTCTAAGGGTGAGTTATCCTATCATCTATGGTTGTACTAAGACGGGGAAGGGGAAAACATAGACAGACTCGGTAGGAAGTCGATGTCCTAGGCCTATGTACCCCCTTTGTGCAATGGGGAATTCAGAGTCAACGTAGTTCGGACCAAGTTCTTTTTGTGTTTTTTTTATGAGCAACGTTAAGTTCGCGTTCGGCAGTTAGGGTCGATGCCTGTTTGCGACTCAGACGAACGGTAACGTGCCCTTTTTGAAAATAGCATTTAGGTTGACGATCCCGAAGGACAAAAAGGTTTGAAGTTTGTTTGTATTTTTTAGGACAGAAGTGGCTTGGATTAGTTCGTAACTCAACTTGAACCAAAGTCTATGACATGGGAGCGAATGCGTCGCATGGTCGCCCCCAATGGGACGTATGCTCAACACTCTAGAAGAGAGAAGGGGGACCCCTCAATCTTCATTTCCTATGTTTAAGGCTCGTGTGCAAGGCAAGTTGACCTTATTAACTATCTTAGAAGTTGTTATGAGATGAGAAGAGGGACTCAAAAGAAAAGAAAAACACTACGGGGAAAATCTATCCTAATGTTATCATGCAAAGATGGCCCTAAGGGGAGGTTTGACAATAACCTAATCCTAAAGAAAGGAAAAGATGAGAGAAAGAAAGAATGAGGGTGGACATGGATACTTATCCACGCCCTTAAATAACTTACCTCAGCCTCTGCATAAAAGGTTAGTACAAAACAGACATACGTAATAATAAGACAAAAGAAACCCAAGCAAGTCACAAATCAAAGTGAAAAGGTTGCAAACCAAAGAAAACCCATCCAAGTCAGAATGTGGATGATCTAAACATGTGCCTAAACATGCTATGCAAATGTCACATGAGACACGCAAACAGATATCCAAGCATCAAACATCAATAGAAGAAGAAAGAAGCATATAAGTGAAACATGAATAACATGAATGACATATGATAGGAATGAATGCAAAGCTCCAAGGTCAGAACCATACATCAAATGAAATGCAAATGAATGACATGGCATGGCATACACAAACCAAACATAAGTCATGAGTAATCATAGATGAGAAGAAGGGAGAGGAGAAGCCAAAAGAGGCATGTGAATCAAACATTGAACATGTGCAAAAAATATGCAACAACCTCACACCAATGACATATAATGGCAATCAAGAGACCTATAATGATCTAAACACACAATCCCAAAACGATGGCACAAGTGCCTTCTCAAACAAGTAATCAGACATGATCAAGGATGTGCATACAAGGAGACCTCAAGCAAAAGCAACCCAAACAATTAGAAAAACATCTTTTGAAATTACCAAATTAAGACCCAACACACCTCAACCAGAGACAAACAACATATTAAAAACTCATACAAAAATCCACAAGATAGGTCACCCAAACAATTATGCAAAATTCAGACAAGAAACATGACTCAATATGCAAAAGAGGAGGACTAAAATGCAATATGAAAAAGTTTTAAAAATGAGAGAAAAATATTTTAATGCAATTCAAAATGTTGGTGAAAAAATACAAAAAGAATGAGTTCAAAAGGTTTTAGGGATGATGAGAAATAAAATAAATAAGTCATGGTATGCATATATGAAATAAATTCAAAAAGAAAATAAACAAATAATTATTTCAGATGTTAAAAATAAAATTAAAATAAAAAATAAAATTTGAGAAAATTTTATAAAATGCTAAATGTGATTCATGAATTTTTTGGTAATTTTTTTAATGCAATTAACTATTTTTAAAATGATTAAAATGAACATAATACAATTAAATAAAATGAATAAATTGAAATAACATGGGGGGTGTGAAAAGCAGAAGAATCACGTTGGTAATTGAAATGGGCTGGAAGGTGGGTGTGTAAATAGCAAGCCCAAACATTTAAATCCATCAGAAAAATAAAAAAAGAACCCGTGAACCCAGTTGACTCACTACTCACCTTCAGATTAATCATGCGCTTTTCATTAAGTCAACCCAAAATAAAGTAAGAGAAATCAATGGCTATGATTACCAGACACACCATAACTAACATACGCACGCGCATACACAATTGCCCAGAAATAAAAAAAATCACACGTGAGGGACACGTGAAATCATAAATGCGTTGTCACTACATAGGCCATCAGATTAAAGCAACGTCCCAGATTATTCCAAAGCTAACATGATGGATGGTTTGGATTTGAGGAACACGATACTTACCATGGGCTAGCAAACACATAATTAATAAATAAAAACAAAAATTTAAAACGCGTGGCAGCATGAGGGCCACACGATGGAATGCATCAACGGCTAGGAGGTCATCTTCCCCACACAAACCCTAATCTCGCCGGAACCTGGACCAGCCACCGGAGCTAGGGTTCCGGTCACCCCCTCTGGTCACCTGCAACAAAAATTCACCCAACACACACACACGAATATACTATCTTGACCAGAATTCCACGAGAATCTCAAATATGCAACTCAAAATCACAAACAACCAACGCATAAGTCAAAACAAACGAAACAAGGATGGATTCAAAATTTTCAAACTCACGATGCAACCAATCTACACGTCCAAATTCAAAACCCTGAATGATCAATGAATGTCACAAAACATTATGCATGTCAAAAATCAGAGTTTTAAGATAATGAAAAATACCACTGACCTGCGATTATGCAACCTTTGCCCTTGCTATTAGCTTCAAGTGATGATTGCTTTGTGCTCTATGGATCCTCAGGACTCAGATGGTGAAAGAAGTTTTGGAAAAACTCTTTTTGATTGAGAGATACGAAGGAGAGAAGCTTTTAGGGTTCAAACTTGTTTCTTCTCAAAATCACGTGTGTTCCCCTCTAACCAGTGCATGAGTTAGCTTAAATACTTAAGGTTAATCCACTGATGATCAATTGGACCTTGTTAATTCCTCACTTAATGAGTTTTGGGTGATTTTGGAAATTTGAATAATGTGAAATACACCCTCCTCCATGCATGTATATCCAAACCCTTGATGATGGATCACTTATTTAACAATTGCTAATCACACCTGAATTGGATTTGGGCCTTGAGATGTTTTGGTTCATGAGTTTTGAATGATCTTGCAATTTTGCATAATGGAAAATAAGTGATGAATAAACCATGGATCCACTTGATTCAAAGGCCAAAAATGATCCTTATGAATTGTTCTTTGATGTTAGAATGTGGCTTGAAACAAAGGAATCAATTATAGGTCACTATGTCCCAAAATGCAAAAGTTGTGAAAATGGAACCCTAAAAACCACTTTGCCTTCTTTTGATCATAACTTAAGTTTCACAAATGATATGGAGACCATCTAGTACTTTTTGGAAAGGGGAGAAAAATATCTTCAACTTTCATGTTTGAGGAAAATTCATTTGAAGCTTTTTTGATAATGAAAAGTCAAGTTGAATGTAGTATAAGAACTTGCCCAAAAAGGAAACTTTCAAATTATAGGTCATTTCCATATTTAGTAACTTTTGTGCCAACCCTTGATTCTTGATAAATGGTATGAAATTTGACCCTTGAAGACCATATGAGGATATGAGACTTTGAAAACCTTGAAGAGAACCTCAAAATGTCACAGTTGACTTCCCCTCTCATTGTTGACTTTTCCCTTAATTCTCCTGATTCCCAATCCATTGGCCAATTGAATTTCTCCTGAACTAAACTGATGGACAATCTTCCATTCCTAGATACTTAGGGACCCAAGGAATACCATGGAATCAAGTCTTGCCCAAAAAATCAAAAATAAACTGACTTTATAGCAAACCCTAATTTTGGTACCCTCAGTCTAGGAGGAAATAACACAATCTCCAAATCCAAATTCCTCTGAATATGATGTGTATCCTCTCCAACAAAGATAAGATATGCCATTTGGTGATGATAAGAACCCAAGAAGCTTGCCCATTGGAGCAATAAACACAAGTATCTCAAAACCCTAATTTCTGCACTGGTTAGGAGAGAGTGATCCACTTGAGCTCTCTTGGACTATATAAGGACTCTTGCTTGAAGAACATCTTCTCCTCTTGAACTGCCTCAGGTACCTTGACCCCATGCTAAGAACCAATGATATGCACACATGATAATGCACACATGATAATGCAAAAATGTAGTGAAACATAAGCCAGTTAGTACTAAAGTAAGGAGGGCAAATTTTAGGGTGCTACATACACTGAGTTAAAGTTTTATCCTCTAGGTTGGAAAGCCCTATGAAGGAAATTATGGCATTTCCGGATTCACATATCCTGGTTAAAGTAATCTTCCTTTATAATCAGTCACCCAACAATTGTGACAGACAGACCCCTCTTTAGAGATAACAAATTCTCTCTAAAGTCGAGACCTTTTAGCTTCATATCTTGGGCTTTAAACAAGATACCAACCAACTTTAGCTTCACATATTGGGCTTTGAACAAGATACAAACAACCTTTAGCTTCACATCTTGGGCTTTGAACAAGACACCAAAATACCATTTTCTCCCATAGAATAGGAGGAACTACGATCGCTCTGATTTCCCTGTTTCGGTAAACGGGAATACGTAGGCATAAGGTTGCAAGAAAAATCTTAGCGAGCACACTAAACAAAAACCCAAAATCCCATACCCTCATCGTCACCATTCACAACAAAAAATCATCAACTGAAAATATCCGTCCTAATATCTCAACCGATAACCTAAACACCACTTTTTAACAAAATAAATCTAGGAGAGACCCACCCTCTGGACATAGCATCTGTAAACCAACAGTTTTGACTGTTTAACCTCAGTATGCAAGTAGGGTTAGTTGGAAACATCTATTTCCCTTCCTTCATCAGCTTCAAAAGGATAAAAAATGAATCGAACTGTAGTACCAGAGCGATCGTGCTTCACAACCACATCCAAAATCACTCGCTACAGAAAAATGGCGACTCTGCTGGGGACGCTGAGTCTCGACGTTATTTTCTTGTATCCTAGGTGGAAACCTTAAAAAGTGGCCCTTCTTTAGGAATTTCACTGAGATAGGACTTTTTTGACTGTCACTAGGATTTTAGGTCAAAATCCTTAATTTGGAAAGAAACCGCAGAATGGCAATTCCGCCGGGGAGCCATTTTCTGTCAGGAACATAGGATTCATAGCTTTTAAAAGTCAAGGACATTAGGACGAATATATATACTGCTTTTCCTAATTGATATATGTGTTTATTTTTCTCCTAATGGGAATGCGTGTGATGCCGCATGTGGAAAGATTGAGTATACACCTAGGAAAACCCCTTTAGTGGCGCAGAGGCTATCGGAAATAGTTGTCATGCGATGCCACCCTCTTCTGAGGACTCTTCAAAAAACACCACCTAGCACGGTTCCCGGCCCACTGGTGTTTTCTTGACAAGTGTTGATGATGATGAGAGAGAGGTACAAAAATCACTAGTCAACCTTTGGGATGGGTAGAGCCTTGACTCCATGACAACGACCCTTTGACCCCATGTTTTTTCTATGTTTTTGTGTGCCGCATTCATGCATTCATTTAAAAAACATTAAAACAAAAAAGAAAAATTTCTCTTCTAGTCTCTCTTTTTCAAATTAAACTAAGACTATGATTGCAAATGTCAGAAAAGAAGATTGCGCTCATGGATTTCGGTAGAAGGAGAACTCATAAATACACTTTCAAGGTTCCGAAACTAGAGGATTTGGGAGGTTTGGCAAGAATGATCACAAACCAAGAGGCTTTCAGAGCCAAATACGGAGGTCTGCTATCTCTATTAAGGGTCCATGTGATTGAGGGAATCATGGAAACGCTCATTCAGTTCTACGATCCGGTTTATCATTGCTTTACATTCCTGGATTACCAGCTCGCACCAACGCTGGAGGAATATTCTCATCTGACTGATTTACACATCACTGATCGAGCTCCATTTTCTAGACTGGAAGAAATTCCAAAGGATCAGACCATTGCAAGAGCAATTTATTTGGATGAGTCAGAGGTAAGGACTCACATGACCACTAAGGGTGGCATACAAGGTTTGCCAACTCAGTTTTTGACAAAGAAGGCTCTGTACTTTGCTAGTATAGGGAACGAGACTGCTTTTGAAAGCATCTTTGTCTTACTCACCTACGGATTATTTCTGTTGCCCAACATTAATAACTTCGTCGATATCAACGCCATTAAGGTTTTTCTCATTAGAAACCCTGTGCCGACCTTGCTCGCAGATGCATATTATTCTGTACACTTAAGGAATTTTTACAGCGGAGGGGAGATCACATGTTGTGTACCTCTGCTATATAAATGGTTTATCTCCCACTTGCCTAAGGCTGCTTCTTTTTGGGATCACAAGAGCGCCTTACGTTGGTCACAGAAAATCATGTCCCTCACCAACTCTGACATAGATTGGTGTAATAGGATTTATGACGGGATCAGGATCATTGACCGTTGTGGAAACTTCCCCAACGTACCCCTGATAGGAACTAAGGGAAGAATCAAGTACCATCCAATTCTCGTTCATCGTCAATTTGGATACCCGATGAGGCATGTTCCGCGCAACGCTCATCTGGAAGGTCTTTTCTTCAAGGAAAGGGAAAATGACCGAGCACTAAAGACAGAAATAGTGCACG
Source organism: Lathyrus tuberosus (assembly GCA_022829125.1). Classification (NCBI taxonomy): domain Eukaryota; kingdom Viridiplantae; phylum Streptophyta; class Magnoliopsida; order Fabales; family Fabaceae; genus Lathyrus; species Lathyrus tuberosus. The sequence continues at coordinate 11,591,342 of JALAZF010000024.1, read as the reverse complement.
CTTTAAAACATGTTCATAAGAAAGGACGGGAGTCTCTAGGAAAACCGGACTGTGTCTCGGTGGAGCCTTATCTCTACTGGGTACAAACTAGAGCTCTCAAGCTAAAGATGCCCTATCCTCGTCATGGAGTTCTTCCGCCAAGGGAATCTGTCATGTACTTCATGACAGAGACGGAAAAACTTCAAGTTACTCTCAACAAAGTTCAACGGCAGAGGAGGTCTTGGAAGAATAAGTACCGCATTCTCAATGTGGAGTGATTCAAAATACAACAATTACTGAAAGATAAGGATGCTCTGATTGAGATTTTAGAGCAGCATGCTATAGAGAATCAAGATGACCAAAGGAATTTGCTCACTCCTTTCACCTAGCAAAGGAATGACAACCCGACAACGGCCCAAGAGCCTTGGTCCAAGAAAAGGAAAGTACCAGAATCAGCACCCGAGTTCTCCTCAGAGAGGACTCAGGACCCTTTAGCTTAGGTTTCTGTATCTGTACCTTGTAATCTACTGTATTTTTGTTTCCACAATCCTTTAAATTCAATAAAACGGGGTTTCCCCACTGTTTGATATTTGCAATCTAATTGTCGAAGTTTATTTTGATTAAACCAAAAAAAGAATTAACATAATCATTGCATTCATCATTCTCACATCACGTATTCCTCTTACCTACGAATTTTACGTTTGTGTCTCGATTCTAGAGTCAAACTGTCTCATTCGTACAATACTTGGACCAATCGTCAGAAAAAGATGGATGATCTTGAGGAAGAGAACAGAGAGTTGAAAGAAGAGATCGACGCTCTAAGAGAGGATATGAGAAAACTTCGTAACGACATGCAAGCCATGGTAGAAGCTCAGCTACAAAGAACTGTGATTTCAGAGATCACATCAGCACCCATAGTGGAGAAGTATGATCCTAGGTATCAAATGCCGAAAGATCGTCCTTGGGGCATGCCACCCAACTATATCCCGGAAGGATATGTTCCGCCGATCACTGAAGATCAGGGAATCATAGCAGAAGTTGCGGGGCCTGAAGGTTACAAACTTCGAGAAAGTGAAGATGCCAGAGGCATATTGAGGACCCCTGAAGGTTACAAACTTCGGGAGGCGCCAAGATTCACTGACGTAGTCACGACACCACCCCCTGTGGTGCATATTATCCCGGAAGGGCAGATTCCACAGATACCTTCGGGTAAAAAGGAAACTATGTTCGATAGAATGGATGAATTCCAGGAACAGTTCTTGGAAATGCAGAAGGAACTGCAAGCCATCCGCGGTCAGGATTTATTTGGAAAGGACGCCGCAGACCTTTGTCTGGTCCCCAATGTGAAAGTTCCGCACAAGTTCCAAGTACCCGACTTTGAAAAATACAAGGGTAACTCTTGCCCTCAGAGTCACTTGGTGATGTACGCTCAGTGAATGTCAACTCAGACAGAGAATCAGGACCTACTGAATCACTACTTTCAGGATAGTTTAATCGGTGCCGCCTTAAAATGCTACATAGGTTTAAACCGTGTTACAATTAGCACATTCAGAGATCTTGGCACTGCCTTCGTCCAACAATACAAATACAATTTGGACATGGCACCAGACAAAGATCAACTTAGATCAATGTCGCAAAAAGACAAGGAAACCTTTAAGGAGTACGCTCAGAGATGGCGTGAGATCGCCGCCCAAATTTTTCCACCTCTTGAGGAAAAAGAGATGACAAAGATCTTCTTAAAGACCTTGAGCTCATTTTACTACGACAGAATGGTCGCCAGTGCGCCCAGTGACTTCACCGAAATGGTCGGTATGGGAGTTCGTCTTGAGGAAACCGTCCGAGAAGGACGTTTAGTAAAAGACGCTGAACCATCAAGTAGTACGAAACGATACGGTAGTGCTCTCCCTAAGAAAAAAGAGCAAGATATTGGGAATATCTCTCTCAGAAAGTAAAGGCGACGTTATCAATCAGTAGCAGCTGTGACTCCTGCTATCAACCCCGTGCCTGTTCCTACGTATCAGCCTCAGGTTACGCAGAGCCAACCTAATCAGCAAAGGACACAACAGTCTCTTCAGCAGGCTCGTCCCCAATATAACAACAACCGTACAACGCGGCCATAAGGATTTGATCCTATACCCATATCGTACGCAGAACTATTTTCGTTACTACATGCCAAAGGGCACATCCAGACTAAGTCTCCTCTTACAGTACCGGAAAATCTGCCTTTTTGGTTTAAGGTGGATCAGACATGCCCTTATCATCAAGGAGGATCGGGGCATAACATAGAAAATTTCCTTAACTTCAAATCTGACGTGCAAAAGCTTGTTAGGAGCGGGGTCTTATCTTTCAAAGATACGAATCCCAATGTTCTCACGAACCCGCTGCCTCAACATGAGAAAGCTGCAGTCAACCTAATAGAGGGAGAGACTAACAATGTCTATCAAATTCACGATGTATTCTTATTGAGGACCAATCTGGTCAAGATACATTGTAGACAAAGTGGATATCGCCATGTGCCACCTCATAATTATCATCAATGTGATGTCTGCTCTAAAATTAATCGAGGGTGTTTTGTAGTGCAATCAGCTCTACAGGAACAGATGGATCTCAAATGGATCCAAGAGCACCGAGTTCGTGGAGTTAACATGGTCTATATGAATTCCAACATCGTTCAAAACCACCACATCCGTGCCATGAATGTCAACTTGGTGGTGATGCACTCAAGGCAAAGCCAATATCATAATCTGTCGCGACACGATTACAGTTCTTGTCTGATTTGCTCGGTAAATAAACAGGGATGCACTTTCATACAAGAGGCCCTCCAGCGTCATATGGATCTTGGATGGATCCAAGACTACCATGATAGGAACCCTTATCAGATCAACATGGTTCAGATCTTTGACATTCGCTTAATGAATACCAACCTGGTAGAGTTACATACTAAACAGGTCCGACACAGATTCCTAATATCACATGACTATCACAGCTGTAAAGTGGGTTGCAAAAACGATCGGGGTTGTACCCTTGTCCAGGAGGCACTTCATCACTTGTTAAATCACTGGTGGATGCCAATCTATATGGATGAAGATACTCAGCAAATTAGTATCAATAACAGGAATTCTACCCGACGTCAGAGTCAGGATGTCCGGTCTGTGGAAGCTAACCTAGTGAGGTTACATTCTATTCAAAGCGGGCGTGTCCAGGTGCCACCAAACAACTATGACCATTGTAGAGTCTGTTCACAAAGTAACCAAGGATGCTACCTTGTGCGAGCAGCTCTTCAGGGTCAGGTGGATCGTGGAGAGATCCGTCGATATCCGGGTTTGGGACCCATCAATTGGACGCCGAACTACCTTGCGGATCAAATTGAGGACGTTGTCGTAATCTCTGATCATCAGAGCACCAGAGGTGTTTTTGCCATCATCCCTCTACTTGACGAATTGACAGTTCCTAACCAAGAACGGATCGAGATTACTTACGATGGTCAGAAAAACTAGAAGGTTCCCATAGTCATCTATTTACCAGGACCACTACTGTATGAATCAACTAAGGCTATCCCTTACTCTCATACCCCAAATTTTGACCACTAAGATTCCCATCATTGTGCAATCATCATCACAATATGGATGTACCTTTTTGCTTCACCAATCTCCTCAAGGAATTGTTGAACATTCACTACAGTCAAAATTAGGGTTTCAAGCCCTCTCAGAGCCATTAGATCAAGGATCAATCAAGAAATGACATGATCTTCAACTTGTCTAAACCTCTTAAACATAGAAAAATGATCAAAAGGACTCCCACTTCAAGGATTAAGCACAAGGCTGCTCCCTTCTAGGTGGATCAAGCGTCAAGATCGCCAGTGTCACCAAATTAGGGTTTTGGTCGACCAGGGCCTCCAGATGGAAAATTTCATCTGGGCATGAGCCAATGATTCAAAACATAACCTAATATGCTCCATGGAACCTCATGCACCCAATCATCAAGTCAATTTAGCCTCAGGGGATGCATTCATCAAAAATCAGGAATTAGGGTTTCTTGACCTAATTCACCCCTAAGTTGACTTTTGGGATAAAACATGAGCAAAGACCTCAAGACATGATTTGAGGGTCTCCAATATACCATATTGATCCATTTGCAACAATGGATTGATCCAGGAAGCTTGAGCAACAAGTCTCAATTTCATCTGGACCATAATTAGGGTTTCGTGGAAAAAGTCAATTGTAACTTTGACTTTTGACCAGGACATGCTCCCAAGCCCTAAGACATGATTCAATATACCCTATGACACCCATGGAACATGTCCATCAAGTTTGATTTAGGTGAAGGACATGATTTCATAAAGAATTGCACAGTTTGGAATTCATTTGCTAAAAAGTCAACTGTGCACAAAAGTCAAACTTTGACTTTTTGAGATTTTCACAAAAATGGTTTTTAAACCCTAAAATGATGTTAATGTACGATTTGAATCATCATTCATCAAGAAAAATCAAAGAAAGTGGGATAACTTGTAAAAGGGGTAACCATAAAAACTAAGAAAAATTTCTAAGTTATGAAATAAAGTGGCAAGGGTACCAACTTTGGAGGATCATAACTCCTAAACCACAAAGCCATTTTTCCCCATCCAAAGCTTGATTTGTAGATCTCATTGCCCTCTACAAAAGCTTCCTACTGATCTATGTCCAAATTCCTCATCGATTTTGAGTTATGGAGTGATCAAAATAAAAAAAAGCCACTTTGTTCCAACACTTAGTGAAAATTTCACTAAGTCAGAATCTGCCTTTACTTTTTTCCAAATGTAGGGGGATTTTTCACTTGGATCCAAAAAGTATCAAAACCAAATATGATCAAACAGTTGTTGTATCATATAAGGGCTTTTCAAAATGGCCAAGAAGATCACCAAATTCAATTTGAGCTAGGAGATATGGTAGTGACAAGATGCCTTGCTGAAAATGCCAAGGCAAGGCAGATTTTTGCACTTTTGGTCGATTTGCCAAAATCAGCCAATTCCAAGCCTTGTCATTATCTTGGACACATCTGAGGATCAAATCTAAAGGGGACAATCACTGAGCCAAGCCTCCAAAGTCCTTGGAACAAGAAATAGCATGCCAAACCTAGAATTGCCTAAAATAGGGACAAGACTCTAATTTTGGATTGGAGCATTTAATGGAAGCACCAAGGTGGCATGAACTGAGCTATTAGCAACTGAATTCAGTCAAGACTTATCCAAGACCAAGGGGATCAGCAGCCTGTGCCCTAACCTCTAGTCAATGGCTAGAGGAGACTTGGATTTTCATTTGCCAACATTGGCCAACCCTACTCAGCAGTTGCCATTCACTATTCCTTGCAAAACAAACTTGCTCTACTATAAATAGAGCTCAATTGTGATCAGTTTGAGTACACCAAAGCCATCAAACAGATGCTTTCCTCAAAATCCCTTTCTCTTGGAAAAAAAGCCTTCTTTAGCAAGGCAACTCTGAGTTTTTGAGTTAGAGAGCAATTCCACTCAAACCAATCACACACACACACCTCACATACATCATATGTGAGCTGATCAAACACTTAAACAACATCTGGATCACTGATTTCTCAGAATCACCAGTCAATTGCTCAAGGTTTTAACCAAGTAGCAGTTGAGATGCCATGATGTGATCCAGCCAATTTCAATCAAGTCCAAGCATTCAAACACACTCCATAGGGTGTAGGGAAGCTGTTCAGATCATCACAACTCATCTGTAACACCTCCAACTCAGAAATCACCTTGCACTTGCTTTCACGACCTAAAGGTAAGCCTAAACTTGGTCATCTCTCAATCTATGCATATTTCCTCGCACAATACTTTTTCCAAATGTTCATAATCATGCATGGAATATTTCCCCTCAATCAATTGCATTGTTTGAATCGTGTGTTGAATTTTTGAACCTTCATGCAGAAATTAAGGTTCTTGAGGTTTTGTCTTGATTTTTCATTCCATGTATAAAATAAATGAAATTAAATACCATAGACATGATCGTGAGGTTGAGACGAGTAGATTGATACGTGGATTGCATGATATAATCAAGTATTCAGTGAGATTGGATAGAAAATGCAAATCTGCAGAAACAGAGGAAGGGCGCGTGTTCTTGCCATGTTTTTGGCGCCCTTTTTCAAAATTTGAATATTTGAATTTTGTGATTTTATTTAATTGATTCAAAAATTAATTTCTCTCTGAAATTTAATGATTTTGAGTTGATTCTTTTTTTAATAATTCACAAAAATGTTAAAATATTTTATTTTCCCAAAAATTCCAAAAATATTATTTATTTCATATAATTAATATTTTTACAAAGAATTAATATTTTAATTATTTTTGACATTTTGAATATTTTTTCCATCTTGATTTTACAAGTTTTAATGATTTCTAATTATTTTGTAGGTCAATACTTGATTTATGAAGCATTAATCCAAGATCACAATTTGTTTTCCACATGTAAAACAATTTTGATCATTTTAATTGAATTTTTTATTCAATTAAAATACATTTTGAAAACAAATTAGGGTTTTTGATTAATTCAACCCTCATAAATCATTTTAAAACTTTTTGGGCCTCTTGAGAGAGTGTAAGACCCAAACCCCCTTGTACATAAAATTTTTGGGCCTCACTTATTGTATAAGTCCCTCTGTACAAGTAAACGGCGCGATCGTCGCCCGTTTAACAAAAATCATCTGGGCCTCTTCTCGAGCTATAAGACCCATTCAAAACTCTTGGGCCTCTATTAGAGTGTAAAACCCAATCCCCTTTTAACCTAAACCTATTTTTGGGCCTCACTTATTGTATAAGTCCCTCTGCGTTAAAAGAAACCTCGGCGCGATCGCCATTTTAAACGAAAAATCATCTGGGCCTACCCTCATGTTATAAGCCCCACTCTTTTTCCTTAAAACTTTTTGGGCCTCTTGAGAGAGTGTAAGACCCATCCCTTTGTACAGAAAACCTTTCTTGGGCCTCAGTCACTTATATAAGTCCCTCTGTACAAATTTCAACAGTGCAATCACTGGTAAAACCCTGGGCCTCTCCTTGAGCTGTAAGCCCCAAATCTTTCTTTTTCAAAGCACTATCTCCTTTGATTTTGAATATACTGTTGTTTTCAATCTTTCTTTGTTGAACAACTAAACAAACAGCATGGAAGCTCTACAACCGAGTAAGTGTTATATGCTTTCATTTACCGCTTTCCTATACATATAACTGTATTGTGGGGCTGTTTCGCTGTAAGTCTTCTTTCATAAACTTATATCAACTGTGTAATAATAGTATAGATATTTAGAGTTTCCCCGGCAACTACGTCTAGAACTAAGTAAAGCCGTTTCGATTACTGGTAGAAATAGACAAGCTAGATCCCCAATAGGAGCACCAGATACAGTCTTCTCTTCGGCTGTCCTCCTTAGGAATTGTCAAGAGACTCTACCTCCCCAGAGATGAATGTATTCTCCGTGAATAGCATCTCTTGAGTTTCTTCCAAGTTCTCGAACTTTCCTGGCTTGATCTATTCCCTGTGAATAGCCTGTCTTGAATTTCTCGGGGTTTGAGGACCCACAGGCTTCTTAAAAGCATTGCCTTCTCTTGGGCATTGTACAAGGACCCACAGGCTTCCTGAAAGCAACCCCGCCTCCTCATTGGCTTAGTACAAGGACCCGTCAGCTTCTTAGAAGTATTCATAGCCTCCTCTTAGGCTTCGTATAATGATTATTCCTCCGGGAATGATAGCCTCCTCTTGGGCTTCTTACAAGGACCCGTCGGCTTCTTAAAAGTTTCCAGCCTCCTCTTGGGCTTCGTACAAATTATCTCGATGACCTCCTTGAGGTATAGGAACAGATATTAGTCATCTTCATAGAACAGTCTTTCAAAGAGTCTAGACCCTACTACTGTTTCTCAGAGCATAGTACAAAAGGTGAAACTCTAGACTTGGACAGTCTAACTCCCTTGAGTCTCAAAGACATTCACAAGTCCCTTTCTAAAGTAGGAAGAAAACCTGTAGACTTGGACAGTCTCAATACCCTTTGGATTTCCCATTTCCTTAAAGAAGAGGAAATAACCCTGATCCTCGAATCAAATCCCTGAGTGTAACATTACTCATATAAGAACTGATTTTCTCTTTAAATCGGCATATTGGACCTGTCACTCAACTGAAACAGTAACCATAGCCTCCTCTTGGGCTTTGTACAATGATTCTCCCCAGCGGAGCAAACTCTTTCAGCCTCTATCTCGGGCTTTGTACGAGATACAAAAAGACTCTCTCATTGAGTCAAACCTTTTAGCCTCCATCTCGGGCTTTGTACGAGATACAAAAAGACTCTCTTGCTAAGTCAAACCTATTTAGCCTCCATCTCGGGCTTTGTACGAGATACAAAAGACTCCCTCGTTGAGTCGAACACTTTTAGCTTCTGTCTTGGGCTTCGTACAAGACACACAAAAAGACTCTCTCGTTGAGTCAAACCCTTTTAGCCTCTCTCTCGGGCTTCGTACGAGACACACAAAAACACCCTCTTGTTGGGCCAAGAGCCTCCTCTTAGGCTTTGTATAAGGAAAACCCCGGTTGAGCCAATCAACCTTTTAGCATCAAAGTTGTACCTCGTTCACAGTAAACAAACATCAACAACTCCTTTCCCTTCGTCTAACTGTTGTAAGCGGCAAGCCTCTGGATCATCTACATCCATGCCACTGTCCCTCTTTTAGCATGAGAAATTCCTAAGGAAAGATGGCATTGCTCTACACTGAGTTAAAGTCTTCTCCTCTAGGTTGGAAAGCCCCAATGAAGAAAATTATGGCATTGTCGGATTCACATATCCCGGTTAAAGTAATTCTCCTTTATAAACAGCTGTGAAAAACAGACCCCTCTTTAGAGATGACAAATTCTCTCTAAAGTCTAGAACTTTTAGATTCATATCTTGGGCTTTGAACAAAATACAAATAGACCCTTTAGCTTCACGTCTTGGGCTTTGAACAAGACACCAAAACACCATTTCCTCCCATAGAATAGGAGGAACTACGGTCGCTCTGATTTCCCTGCTTCGGTAAACGGGAATACGTAGGCATAAGATTGAAAGAAAAATCTTAGCGAGCACACTATACTAAAAATAAAAATCCCCTACTTTCATACACCAAACATCCGTCCTAACATCCTCACCAATAGCATAGTCCCGTCATTCGTAGCAAAATAAGCAGAGAGAGGCCCACAAACTAAACCGCATCTGTAAACCAACAATCATCTGTTTAAACTCAGTATGCAAGCAGGGTTAATTGGAGACATCTATTTCCCTTCCTTGATCAACTTCAATAGGATAAAAAATGAATTGACCTGTAGTAAACCCTAAAGAGCGACAGTGCTTAAGAACCACGTCCAAAATCGCTCGCCACAGAAAAATGGCGCCCACCCTGGGGCCGGTAGGACATTTTTTGTCCCTCTTATCTATCTGGTTGAAACTATTCATTCAGGAAGAGTGGCGACTCTGCTGGGGAGAATCATCTACCCCTGTTAGATGTCCCATCTCTTAATCTGGATTTCACAGAAATGACAGCTCGGCTAGGGAGGTCATTGTCTGTTTAGGATCTTAAGACTAGAGGTCTAGGATGATTAAGACGAATATATATACTGCTTTTCCTAATTGATATATGTGTTTATTTTTTTGCTAATGGGAATGCGTGTGATGTCGCATGTGGAAATATTGAGTATACACCTAGGAAAAACCCCTTTAGTGGCGCAGAGGCTATCGAAAATAGTTGTCATGCGATGCCACCCTCTTCTGAGGACTCTTCAAAAAACACCACCTAGCACGGTTCCCGGCCCGCTGGTGTTTTCTTGACTAGAGTTGATGATGAAGAGAGACAGGTACAAAAATCACTAGTAAACCTTTGGGATGGGTAGAGCCTTGACTTCATGACAACGACCCTTTGACCCCATGTTTTTTCTATGTTTTTGTGTGCTGCATTCATGCATTCATTTAAAAAACATTAAAACAAAGAAATTTTTTCTCTTCTAGTCTCTCTTTTTCAAATTAAACTAAGACTGTGATTGTAAATATCATAGAAAAAGATTGCGCTAATGGATTTCGGTAGAAGGAGAACTCATAAGTACACCTTCAGGATTCCAAAGCTGGAAGATTTGAGAGGTTTGGCGAGAATGATCACAAACCAAGAGGCTTTCAGAGGAGTATTCTCATCTGATCGATTTACACATCACTGATCGAGCTCCGTTTTCTGGACTAGAAGAAATTCCAAAGGATCAAACCATTGCAAGAGCAATTCATTTGGATGAGTCAGAGGCCAGGACTCACATGACTACTAAGGGTGGTATACAAGGTTTGCCAGCCCAGTTTCTGACAAAGAAGGCTCTGTACTTTGCTAGTATAGGGAATGAGACTGCTTTCAAAAGCATCTTTGTTTTGCTCACCTACGGGTTATTTCTTTTGCTCAACATTAATAACTTCGTCGATATCAACGCAATTAAGGTTTTTCTCATTGGAAACCCTGTGCCGACCTTGCTCGCCGACGCGTATCATTCTGTACACTTAGGGAATCTGTATAGCGGAGTGGAGATCACATGCTGTGTACTTCTGCTATACAAATGGTTTATCTCCCATTTGCCAAAGTCTGCTGCTTTTTTGGTTCATAAGAGTGCCTTACGTTGGTCACAGAAAATCATGTCCCTCACCAACTCTGACATAGATTGGAGTAATAGGATTTATGATGGGATCAGGATTATTGACCATTGTGGAAACTTCCCCAACGTACCCCTCATAGGAACTAAAGGAGGAATCAATTATCATCCAATTCTCGTTCGTCGTCAATTTGGATACCCGATGAGGCATGTTCCGCGCAATGCTCATCTGGAAGGTCTTTTCTTCAAGGAAGGGGAAAATGACAGAGCACTAAAGACAGAAATAGTGCATGCTTGGAAACATGTTCATAAGAAAGGACGGGAGTCTCTAGGAAAACCAGATTGTGTCTCGGTGGAGCCTTATCTCCACTGGGTACAAACTAGAGCTCTCAAGATAAAGATGTCTTATCCTCGTCACCGAGTTCTTCCTCCAAGGGAATCTGTCATGTACTTCATGACTGAAACGGAAAAACTCCAGGTTACTCTCAACAAGGTTCAACGGGAGAGGTGGTCTTGGAAGAACAAGTACCGCATTCTCAATGTGGAATGTATCAAAATACAATAATTACTGAAAGATAAGGATGCTCTGATCGAAATTTTGGAGCAGCATGCTGTAGAGAATCGGGATGACCAAAGGAATGTGCTCACTCCTTTCACCTGGAAAAGGAATGACAACCCGACAACAGCCCAAGAGCCCCGGTCAAAGAAAAGGAAAGTACCAGAATCAACACCCGAATTCTCCTCAGAGAGGACTTGGGACCCATTAGCTTAGGTTTCTGTTTCCGCACCTTGTAATCTACTGTATTTCCATTTCCGCAGTCCTTTGAATTCAATAAAATGGGGTTTCCCCACTGTTTGATATTTGCAATCTAATTGTCAAAGTTTATTTTGATTAAACCAAAAAATAATTAATATAATCATTGTATTCATCATTCTTACATCACGTGTTCCTCTGACCGAATCTTACGTTTGTGTCTCGATTCTAAAGAGTCAAACTGTTTTGTTCGTACAATACTCGGGCTAATTGTCAGAAAAGGATGGATGATATTGAGGAAGAGAACAGAGAGTTGAATGAAGAGATCGACGCTCTAAGAGAGGATATGAGAAAGCTTCGTAACGACATGCAAGCCATGGCAGAAGCTCAGCAACAAAGAACTGTGATCTCAGAGATCACATCAGCGCCCATAGTGGAGAAGTTTGATCCTAGGTATCAAATGCCGAAGGATCATCCCTGGGGCATGCCTGTCAACTATATCCCGGAAGGATATGTTCCCCCGATCGCTGAAGATCAGGAAATCACCGCAGAAGCCGCTGGGCCTGAAGGTTACAAACTTCAGGAAAGCGAAGATGCCAGAGGCATATTGAGGACTCCTGAAGGTCACAAACTTTGGGAAATGCCAAGATTCACCGCCGTAGTTACGGTCCCACCCCTTGTGGTGCACACTGTCCTGGAAGGGCAGATTCCCCAGACACCTTTTGGTAAGAAGGAAACTATGTTTGACAGAATGGATGAATTCCAGGAACATTTCTTGGAAATGCATAAGGAACTGCAAGCTATTCGCTGTCAGGATTTATTTGGAAAGGACGCCGCAAATCTCTGCTTGGTCCCCAATGTGAAATTTCCGCACAGGTTCCAAGTGCCCGACTTTGAAAAGTACAAAGGTAACTCTTGCCCTCAGAGTCACTTGGTGATGTACGCTCGACGAATGTCGGCCCAGACAGAGAATAAGGACCTACTGATTCACTACTTTCAGGACAGTTTAACCGGTGTCGCCTTAAAATGGTACATGGGTTTAAACCGTGCTACGATTAGCACATTCCGAGATCTAGGCACTTCCTTCATCCAACAATACAAATAAAATTTGGACATGGCACCGGACAGAGATCAACTCAGATCAATGTCACAAAAGGACAAGGAAACCTTTAAGGAATACGCTCAGAGATGGCGTGAAATCGCCGCTCAAATTTGTCCACCTCTTGAGGAAAAAGAGATGACAAAGATCTTCTTAAAGACCTTGAGCTCATTTTACTACGACAAAATGGTTGCCAGTGCGCCCAGTGATTTCACCGAAATGGTCAGTATGGGAGTTCGTCTTGAGGAAGCCGTCCGAGAAGGACGTTTAGTAAAAGGCGCTGGATCATCAAGTAGTACAAAATGATACGGTAGTGCTCTCCCTAAGAAAAAAGAGCAAGATATTGGGAATATCTCTCTCGAAAAGCAAATGCGACGTTATCAACCGGTAGCAGCTGTAACTCCTGCTATCAACCCCGCGCTTGTTCTGACATATCAGCCTCAGGTTGTGTAGAGCCAACCTAATCAGCAAAGGACACAACAGCCTCTTCAGCAGGCTCGTCCTCAATACAACAACAACCGTACAACGCGGCCACAAGGAGTTGATCCTATACCCGTATCGTACGCAGAACTATTTCTGTTACTACTAGCCAAAGGGCACATTCAGACTAAGTCCCCCCTTACAGTACCGCAAAATCTTCCTTTTTGGTTTAAGGTGGATCAGACATGCCTTTATCATCAAGGAGGACCAGGGCATAACATAGAGAATTGCCTTAACTTCAAATCCGACGTGCAAAATCTTATTAGGAGCGGGCTCTTATCTTTCAAAGATACAAATCCCAATGTTCTCACGAACCCACTGCCTCAACATGAGAAAGCTGCAGTCAACCTGATAGAAGGAGAGTCTAGCAATGTCTATCAAATTCACGATGTACTCTTGTTGAGGACCAATTTGGTCAAGATGCATTGTAGACAGAGTGGATATGGCCATGTGCCACCTCATAATTATCATCAATGTGATGTTTGCTCTAAAAATAATCGAGGATGTTCTGTAGTGCAATCAGCTCTACATGAATAGATGGATCTGGGATGGATCCAAGAGCACAGAGTTCGTGGAGTTAACATGGTCTATAAGAATTCCAACATCGTTCAAAACCACGACATCCGTGCGATGAATGTCAATTTGGTGGTGATGCACTCAAGGCAAAGCCAGTATCATAATTTGCCGAGGCACGATTACAATTCCTGTCTGACTTGCTCGGTAAACAAACAGGGATGCTCTTTCATACAAGAAGCCCTCCAACGTCAGATGGATCTTGGATGGATCCAAGACTACCATGATAAGAATCCTTATCAGATCAACATGGTTCAAATCTTCGATATTCGTCTGATGAATACCAACCTGGTGGAATTACACGCATAATAGGTCAGTCTCGGATTCCTGATATCACATGACTATCACAGCTGTAAAGCGGGTTGCGAAAGCGATCGAGGTTGTACCCTTGTCCAGGAGGCACTTTAGCACTTGTTAAATCACTGGTGGATGCCAATCTATATGGATGAAGATACTCAGCAAATTAGTATCAATAACAGAAACCCCACTCAGCGTCAAAGTCAGGATATCCGATCTGTGGAAGCTAACCTGGTGAGGTTACATTGTATTCAAAGCAGACGTGGCCAGGTGCCACCACACAATTATGAACGTTGTAGAGTCTGTTCAGAAAGTAACCAGGGATGCTACCTTGTGAGAACAGCTCTTCAGGGCCAGGTGGATCGTGGAGAGATTCGTCCATACCCAGGGTCCAGACCAATCAACGGGGCGCCGAACTACCTTGCGGATCAAATTGAGGATGTTGTCGTGATCTCTGATCATCATAGAACTAGGAATGTTTTCGCCATCATTCCTCTACTTGACGAATCCAAAGTTCCCAACTGAGAACGGATCGAGATTACGTACGATGGCCAGAAAAATTAGAAGGCTCCCATAGTCATTGTCGCACTCAAATTTTTGACCCTAAGATTCCTTTTTCTTTTAGCATATCATCTTTAGGTCATATGATTGTGTGTGCATGTTTTATTACTAACAAATGTATGCAGGTACATTAACTTCAAACATATATAGTATTCTTTCTCACAAGTCAAATACTTCAAGACGTGACCAATAGATTCAGATTCAAATAGTCCTAGTGTTTTCTAATGGTCGTTTTCTTCAAAAAATCTCAAGAGTTTCAGTGTACACTCCCGAAGAGGATCAAGGTTTTTCTTCCATTGGCGTTGAGCGTGGTTATGCGGAGACTGGCTAGGGTTTTATGGCAAGACGAATTTCAAGTTGTATCTTTATTTCCAAGGATTCCTCACAATATGGTTCACGTGAAAAGATCATCACCGTCTAAAGGTTTGCTTGAAGTTTCATTAAGTCAAAATAATTCTAATTGATTAAGCTATGGAAAAGAATGTGGTCGACTCTTGATCAAATTGAAGATAGAGACTAATGGGTTCATCGATTCGAGCTTGTTCAAATGGCATCGAGTTGTTGAACATTGCTCCAACTTTTATATCTCCCTTCCATGATTGTTTCATTATGAGTGAGGGGTTGGGTATGCTTACAAATTTAAATTATTTGGATCATAATTGGCATCTTCATTCCTCGAGTTGAAAATTGGTTCATGCTGACGGTAATGTCTTGTTGGTTACGCAATATTGGAATGCGTTAGCGGTGGAATTTTTTTTAGGCACATTAATGCATGCCTCACTTTCAATAATAGCAAAACCTGAGTGGAAAATATGAGAATAATTTTATAACCAGTAAGCATAAATGATGACGGTCAAACCAAAAGGTGATGTTGGCAGTGTTAGAGTTTACAATCCAAAAGCTAGAAACAAATTAGTGTTGCTGCTATTTCCATTCTAAACAAAACTCATAATGTTTCTATAATGGGATTAGTAAGTAACGCATCAGCAGGTCCAAACACAAAGACAAATTCAAAGCATATCACAAAGAAGCTTTATCCTAAACCCATGTTTTTTCCAAAGCATGATCAACCTACAAGTTCATAAACATTGTTGTTAAATCACATCCTACTAAAACCAACGTTCAAAAAGGAAGCTATAAAGTGATGTCCTAAATCCAAACTTGAACTTGATCTTCAGAATTACCATAACTCCTTTCCAATCTCTTCGAGCTCCAAAATCCTTTCGCCATGTGCAAATCCAAGTGCCATTGAAATCACATGAAAAGAAAAAAACTGAACAAGTCAGACAGCATAAGGAAATTGTGAAAAATGCAGTTACCATGAATCTTCCAAAATAGTGTGTTAAATACAACTATGCCCAGATCATCAAAACGAGAAGTACTTGGATACATTGGTTTGATTCTTCTCGCAGCCCTTGCTTTAGGTAATACAAGTCTTTTGGTGCAATTTCTCGATACCGTATCGGTCAAGCTGCTGCGCACAGTGAATCATAATATGTACTTTGCAAGATGAAGATACTTACTGTCATTCTCAAATTCATTGATGACACTGCTGCAATGTATGTTACTCCTCATGACCATGGGTTATTTTTGAGGTACACATCAAAAGGCATCCTTCATTGAACCATCTGTTTCATAACAAAATTCAATTCCGTGAAGAAAAATATTATAATTTGCCTAAAAGGTTCTTTCAACTATACTGCCAAATATTCACAAGAGAACCGCATGAAATCAAACCTAATTCCGTCAAATCTTTGTCTCCCAAAAGTGTCGGCATGGATGTAGAGATCAATGGTTCCCTTGTAGCAGGATAAAGATGTCGATAAACAAGCTGCAAACTCCAGCACACCTCGCCAACACTATCTGCAACAGTAACATCACTTAATTGGAAAGCTGGAGAGGATTGCTAACATTCACAAGCCACTCTACCTTGCACCTTTTGTTCGACATGACTTTAGTATGTAATTCACCATCACGGCCTTAAGTTACATTCAAACCAAATGTTGAAGGTACTAGCATGCTGTACGTGAGGAAGGCTATCGCAAGGTAAACATGGAGATCTTTCGGAATGAAAAAAAATTGATTGCCGTAATCAAAGAGTATGATTTAGAAGCTCACCGTAATCTCCAGATGCCTCACTTGAGGGTCGCTATGATGAACGAGATGAGTGCCCACTGCGAAAAAACCTTGGCAGCTGCAAAAAGAAAAAGAAAAACCGATCAGGAGAGACGGTATTAATGAAGATATTACAAGTTTCATTGGCACATGTAAAAAGTAAAGCATCTGTAATACTGAGAAACTAGTATATTTGCGCCATGGTAAACACTTGTCCTCAGCAAGCAGAAATCAAGAATAAGTTGAGGATAACAAGTTACCGAAAGTAACGTTACAGAGCAGGCATTTAAAATGGGAACAATGTTTAAAAGAAGAGGTTGATGAGAAAGAAAGGAAAATTTGAATCGTGTTTCAACGGCAAGAAATCAAGAAACATTCATACGTGTCAATTTTAAAAAAGAAGAAATATCAGGACATGTTACAAACCAAAATAGCAGTATCAGACATATTTCAAAAACTTACCTAAAACAACAAAGCATGTTTCAGGTATATTATGATAGCATTCATCACAATTTATCAAAATCAATTTAAATTCTTCCCAAATCCACAACAAACGTGTTCCAACAGTCCTTTTCATTCCAAAAAGATTTCAAATCGAAAAAGGAAAAAGCTCATCAAATACCATTCATTGTCTTTCCAAAACCGATCAAAC
Source organism: Lathyrus tuberosus (assembly GCA_022829125.1). Lineage (NCBI taxonomy): Eukaryota > Viridiplantae > Streptophyta > Magnoliopsida > Fabales > Fabaceae > Lathyrus > Lathyrus tuberosus. Next base: position 11,574,204 of record JALAZF010000024.1, on the reverse strand, counting down.
GTGTTTAAGACACAATCCAAAAGAGTTCCTAAACAGAAATCGACATGATATGGAGCCATTAAATCCAAAATCAATGCTGCAATCTATAAATTGGAAGAGCAGAGTTCACACAAAGGGGGGGGGCACGATATCAGAACAGACGGCCATAGCAAAAATTCACATCACTACCATTTCAAACTCATCAGAAAAAACCACATACACCAAAACTCACACAAAAATTCCTACCATTCACACTAGCAAAATACACCACGATCCAGGGAAAAAAAATCAATCGTGAAGTCACTCTATCGTTCTACACACAACACCCAAAACCCTCTCGAATCCAAAATCAACCAAAAGTCACCGAGAAACCTAGAGATCAGAAGGACACCCGGTTCATCATCATCTCTCAAAATCACGCCAATAGACGGAGCAAACATCAACATCACAAGAAGCAATCACGCAGAGATAAAGCACGCAAAAGGTAAAAGGGAGAAAGAACTCATCCTGGAAGCCGTTCGTGTCCACTCATTCCATCTCCGGCGGCCGCACCTTTTATGCTTTTGCTTTATTCAATAACTGTTGTAAATGTAATCGCATGAATATAGTGAAATGGGGCTGGGAATCATGGGATTAGGGTAGATTTAGGATCTCCGTTGTTTGATCGAGAAAAAAAAAATGAAAGAAAGCACGAGAGAAGAAGAGAGAGTCCGAAAGGGAGAAGAGCGGAGAGATCGGTGAGCAGCGGCGGCGCATTTAGGTTTTTTTACCCTATTGTTCAGAGCGAGAGATGGAGAGGACGACGAGAGAGAGAAGCGCCCTTTTTTTTCTTTTTTTCTTTTTTTAGTTAATTAATAAGTGGACTCGTTAAAAAAAATAAAAATCAAATTTAACTTTTTCGTAAAAAAAGGAAAGGAGAAAACTAAAATCTTTTTTATATTAATTAATTTTAAAACCTTTTTATAATCAAATTATAAATTTTTATAATTAAAGTTAAATTAAGATTAAAACCTTTTATTAATAATTTAATTTAAGACTTTAATAATAATTTAAGTTAAAACCTTTTTTTATAATTAATCTAAACCCTTTTTTTTATAATATTAATCAACCTAGTGTTCTTTTATAATAAAAATTAAAACTTTCTTTTAATAATTAATCAAAAACTTTTCCTTTTATGATAATGACTGATCAAACTTTTTATAATTAAAAATTAAAACTTTTATTAGTAATGAATTTTAGAGTTTTATAATAATAAATCTCTAGCTTAATTTCCTAACTAAAACAATAAGTTCAAGACTCAACCTTTATAATCGTCCCCGATTAGAGATCTCTCGCTTAGTCCTAGGTTCGTGAGCGCTCGTGTGTGAATCTTCGTTTGTTTGCTTGTATGTCCTCTACTTAACTTATGTTTTATTATCTTCAAACCCTTTTCAAAAGATTAAAAAATCCTCGATCCAACGTCGAGCCCATTTTCTACCTATGTAAGTCGATCGCCTTAGGGCATCGCATTCAACCTTTTGGTCACGAGACACAAGTCTAGCATCACTTTGCTAGCACCCTCGCCTAAATAATATAATTAACCGTTAATATCCAAGGGAAAATCCCATGCATGATAACTATGTTATTGTGCATGGTGCACATCATTTGCATCATAATCGATACCCTTAAGATAAGTCAATTAGACAACTCTAGGATAGACTTCCTAGGTTAGTCCCCCCTTCAATTTTGATTTTTAAATCAAACTTTAGCCTACCTAATTCTCCACACAAGAGAATTAGATGTTAATCATCTCAAAGAAAGGGACATACAATCCCATACCCCATAAAATACAAACATTTTCAAAACTGTGGTGGTCTTTCTTAAGATGATGACTCATCTTATCTCCTAAACCTTTAAAACATTTAGTACCCTTAATAATAAGGAACTACAAGTGCTCTGATTCCCTCCTGACAGGATATGTAGGCACAAGATGCGATATCTTGTCGAGCACGCTTAGGAATAAAATAATAAATCACCTACCCTTAAACCCTTAGCAAAACAAATAACAGATAACATAAAATGAATCAAGAGGTTCCTGTAGAGTACTACAGATATCTAGGATGCTAACACCTTCCCTAGGTATAACCAACCCCTGAACTTAGAATCTTAGTGCATTTGCATTGCATTGTGGGAATTCGGTTTTTCTCCCTTCCCTTGGATAAAATCAAAGACCGGTGGTGACATTTAAAAATGAGATCCTAGTTAACAAATAACTATGGTATCCAATTTTCACCGCGACAGTCATTTATCTGCCGGGACCACTACCATATGAATCAACTAAGGCTCTCCTTTACAAATACGGTGCAACAATAGTTGAAAATGGAAAGGAAATTCCATTACCCTCAGTCGTAAATATTGCAGACATCAGTCGTGTAACGAGGAGTGGTATAATCTTCAACAGAGGAGTTAGAGAGCCCAACAAAGGAAAGGAACTTCCCGATCCACCAATCGGTCAATCCAATAATCCCGACCTTTCGAAAAATAATGATGAGATGCTGAAGCTCATCCAAAGGAGTGAATACAACATTGTTGATCAACTGTTATAGACTCCTTTGAAGATCTCGGTATTATCACTGTTACTCAGTTTAGAAGCGCACAGAGAGGCTCTGCAAAAAGTCTTGGAGCAAGCCTTTGTGGAACAGGATGTAACAATCAGATAGTTTGATAGTATCATCTCAAACGTCACTTCCTGCAATAATTTGGGATTTAGTGATGAGGAATTACCTGAAGAAGGTTGTCGTCATAACATGGCGCTCAATATTACAGTCAACTGCCAGGGCGATGCTTTAGCCAGCGTACTGGTAGACACAGGGTCAGCCCTGAATGTTATGCCGAAGTCTACTTTGATGCAATTATCATTCAAAGGCCCTCCGATGAGAACCAGCGAGGTCGTCATCAAAGCGTTCGACGGATCCAGAAAAATGATTATCGGCGAAGTCGACCTTCCCATAACTATCGGTCCTCACACTTTCCAAGTCACGTTCCAGGTCATGGATATCCGGGCAACGTACAGTTGCTTATTAGGAAGACCTTAGATCCATCAGGCGGGAGCGGTCGCCTAGACCCTCCACCAAAAGCTAAAGTTCGTCCAGAACGGCCAACTTGTCACAGTCTGTAGGGAACAGGCTTTGCTCGTAAGCAATTTATCGTCATCCACTTATGTGGAACCAGAGGGAATAATTGGAACCTAGTTCCAAATGCTTTCGTTACATAGTGGCGATCAATCGGAATAAGGAACTTCCATTTCCTCATACCAAGATGCTATCAAAGCGGTCGAAAGTACCAATACAACAGGATGGGGACAACTCGTCATTCCTACTGACAATAAAACAAAGAAGGGTCTTGGTTTTTCTGCAACCTGTACCCAAATAGCTGTCAACGATGAAAGTCTTCATCCCATTCAAAACTTCTTCCACAATGGAGGGTTCCTTCACCCAGTGCCTCAGGCAGTCCATACTATCAATGAGGAAGATTCCTCCGATACGGAGGAAGAATGGGAGTCCTATCTTAACAAGTACAGTTATACGTCTCAGGAAGAGGTGCCAACGCCATTTTGCTATCCCTCACAGAGTTCGAGATTTATACCCCGGTCAGACGTCGAAATAATCTATGGAGATTGTGATCCGGAAGGATGCCGTGCTCCACCAAATTCATTAGAGGAAGACACTCCGATGAAGGACAATTTTGACTACACTTACTATAGCCCAATGGATGGTCTGCCAATGTGGCAACCTTACCCAGGAGACTTGGGGGCAAGAAAGTCAGCCGAATAATGAAAATCAGCTGAGTCTCATTGAACAGAATACCTGCGTCCCCACCATGTCATGATCAACACCCAGGTTATCTTGAAACTACTCAACATGACGATGAATTTACAACATTTGCAGGACTAGAATTCATCAACTACGCTTTTCCTGAGGTCAATGTCATCGAGAGAGATGACTCCTCCAGTTCCAAAGAAGTGTGGGACACCTTGGGACAACCAAGTGGAAAATTCGACTACATGGTCAAGTACACTGCTCCCGAAAGCTCTCGTATCAGGCTCGAAGATATCCAGCCAACTGGATGGGGAGATACAGCCGAGAGCATAAATACTCTGCAGAATGCAACGAGGAATCATCCTACGACAACTCTGTTTGGGAGACAAATTCCAATGATCCTGCTCCGCCATAAATCAGCGTTATTTCTAAAGACAAATCAAGGAAGGTGCCAGACTTTGTGATTCACCGAGGAGTTCGCCGCCAATGGGTTGTCGTCGATGTTCCGAAGATTGTTCATAAGTCAAAGTAATTGCCATCTTTGTTTTAACCTTTCACCCTGCCCAGGTGAAACAGATGTTTTGATAGGGCTCGCTTTCTGTAAATTTTCCCTCTTCGCTTAGCCCAAAGGTACAGAGTTTTGTTTTATAGGGCTGTAGTTTCAAGAATTGACTTGTTCATTAATAAAATAACGTCGTTCTGTAATTTCCGCATTATTTGCTGTTTTCTCTTTTCGTTTTTCAGAAAATGGTAATCCTAAAAAACAACTCGATAATAAGAACAAGCAGTAAAAAGAATATACACTGCACGCGCTTGCATTCTCTCTATCTCTTCTAAACACAAATCATCACATCATGCAGATTGCTTATTTTAAACCACGTTGAAACATACGATACGATGCCTTCTCCCGACTTTGGGTTCCCGGTATTTGGGGCTGAAGAAGAAGTTGACAATGAAATTCCAGAGGAGATCTCCCGACTACTCAGACAAGAGGAAAGGTCCATTGAACCTCACAAAGAGCCGTTGGAAACGGTAAACTTGGGTTCGGAAAAAGAGAGAAAAGAAATCAATATTGGGGCACTGCTTAGTCCAACTATCAAACAAGATTTGATAAAGCTTCTCAAAGAGTTTCCCGATGTATTCGCTTGGTCTTACCAAGACATGCCAGGGTTGGATACCAGCATCGTGGAACATCACTTACCGTTGAAGTCGGAATGTCCGCCGGTAAAACAGAGGTTGAGACGGACTCACCCTGACATGGCCATCAAAATCAAAGAGGAGGTACAGAAACAGATTGACGCAGGATTCCTCGCTACATCAGAGTGTCCTCAATGGTTAGCCAACATCGTACCTGTTCCCAAAAAGGACAGAAAGGTCAGAATGTGTGTCGACTACAGGGATTTAAACAAGGCAAGTCCAAAGGACGACTTTCCTTTACCACACATTGACATGCTGGTGGATAGTACGGCAAAGTTCAAAGTTTTCTCCTTCATGGATGGATTCTCGGGATATAACCAGATCAAAATGGCACCGAAAGACATGGAGAAAACTTCGTTCATTACCCCATGGGGTACCTTTTGTTACAAGGTAATGTCGTTCGCTTTGAAGAATGCCGGGGCAACGTATCAAAGGGCCGTGACTACTTTTTTTCATGACATGATACACAAGGAAATTGAGGTATATGTCGATGATATGATTGCTAAATCTAAGACAGAAGAGGAGCATGTGACCCACCTATTGAAATTATTCGAGTGTCTGAGAAAGTACAAACTCTGCTTGAATCCCAACAAGTGCACCTTCGGTGTCCGTTCAGGGAAACTATTAGGGTTCATCGTCAGCCAGAAAGGAATTGAGGTTGATCCTGACAAGGTCAAGGCCATTCAAGAAATGCCTTCTCCGAAAACTGAAAAAAAAAGTCAGAGGATTCCTGGGACGTTTGAACTACATCTCCAGATTCATATTCCTCATGACCGCGACGTGTGCGCCGATCTTCAAATTACTTAAAAAGAACCAGGACTGCGTTTGGACAGAAGACTGCTAAATCACCTTCGACGGTATCAAGGAATATCTATTGAATCCACCGATTCTATCACCTCCAGTGGAAGGAAGACCACTGATCATTTACCTCACAGTCCTAGAAGACTCAATGGGATGTGTACTTGGCCAACAAGACGAAGCCAATAGGAAGGAGTTTGCCATCTATTATTTAAGCAAGAAATTCACCGACTGCGAGACTCAATACACGATTCTTGAGAAAACTTGCTGCGCTTTGGCTTGGGCAGCCAAACTTCTTCGCCAGTACATGATTCGTCACACTACTTGGTTGATCTCAGAAATGGATCCAATCAAGTATGTCTTTGAAAATCCTGCTCTCACGGGAAGGATTGCCCGTTGGCAGATGTTGCTATCAGAATATGACATAGAGTACCATGCTCAAAAAGCCGTTAAAGGAAGTATTTTAGCCGATCATTTGGCGCATCAATCGATGGATAATCAAGAATCAATCGGGTTTCACTTCCCAGACGAAGATGTCATGTATCTAAAAATGAAAGATTGCGATGAACCGCTCCCTAGTGAAGGGCCAGAACCAGATTCCCAATGGGGACTTATATTTGACGGAGCCGTCAATCATTATGGAAACGGAATTGGGGAAATCATTGTTACCCCTCAGGGTACCCACATTCCTTTCACTGCCAGACTTACATTAAAGTGCACGAACAACGAGGCCGAATACGAAGCTTGTATCATGGGTCTCGAAGAAGTGATTGATTTAAGGATCAAGAACTTGGACGTATATGGTGATTCAGCTTTGGTTATCAATCAGATCAAAGGAGATTATAACACACACCAATCTGGATTAATTCCTTACAAAGACTACGCAAGAAGGTTGTTGCCTTTCTTCAATAGAGTCTAGTTTCATAATATCCCTCGTGAGGAGAATCACATGGCTGATGTCTTAGCCACCCCTTCTTCCATGATTAGTGTAGGTCGATGGAATGACATACCTAAGATCGACATAACGCGTCTTGAACGGCCCGCTTACGTCTTCACAATCGAAGCAGTAATAGACGACAAACCTTGGTATCATGATATCAAATGCTTCCTTCAGAAACAAGAGTACCCACCTGGGGCATCCAGAAAAGACAGGAAAACCCTCAGAAGATCGGCAGACAGCTTCTTTCTGAGCGGTGATACACTCTATAAGAGAAACTTTGACATGGTCTTGCTCCGATGCATAGACAGACCAGAAGCAGACATGCTGATAAAAGAAATTCATGGAGGATCCTTTGGCACTCATGCCAATGGACACACAATGGCGAGAAAAATTCTCAGAGCAGGGTACTATTGGTTGACAATGGAATTCGACTGCTACAAGTACATGAGGAGGTGTCACAAGTGTCAGATATACTCCGACAAAATCCATGTACCGCCATCACATCTCAAAGTTCTTTCTTCCCCATGGCCTTTTTCCATATGGGGAATCGACCTAATTGGCATAATCGAACCTAAGGCTTCGAACAGACATCGGTTCATCCTGGTAGCCATTGACTATTTCACCAAGTGGGTCGAAGCAGCGTCATACGCTAATGTAACCCGACAAGTGGTGGTCCGATTTATCAAAAACAATATCATCTGCCGTTATGGTGTTTCGAGCCAGATCATTACTGATAATGGATCCAACTTGAACAATAAGATGATGAAAGAATTGTGCGCAGAGTTCAAGATCGAACACCATAACTCATCTCCCTACCGACCCAAGATGAACGGCGCGGTAGAAGCGGCTAACAAGAACATCAAGAGGATCGTTCAAAAGATGGTTGTAACCTACAAAGATTGGCACGAGATGCTACCCTTTGCTCTTCACGGTTATCGTACATCTGTCCTCACTTCAACAGGGGCAACCCCTTTCTCCCTAGCATATGGCATGGAAGCAGTGCTCCCCATAGAAGTAGAGATCCCATCAATCAGGGTATTGATGGAAGCTAAGCTTACAGAAGCTGAGTGGTGTCAAAGTCGACACGACGAACTGAATCTGATCGAAGAGAAGCGAATCACGGCATTATGCCACGGTCAGTTGTATCAGCAAAGAATGAAGAGGGCGTTTGACAAAAAGGTCCGACCTCGCATCTTCAGGAAAGGAGACCTTGTGCTCAAGAAGATACAATCATTTCTCACTGATTCTCGGGGAAAATGGGCACCAAAATATGACTGCCCCTATGTGGTCACGAAAGCTTTCTCAGGTGGCGCCTTGAGACTTGCAACCATGGACGAAGAGGAATTTGCCTACCCCACAAATATTGATGTAGTCAAGAAATACTTTGCCTAAAAGGAAAAAAAACGTCTCGATGGATTGAAAACCCGAAAGGGCGGTCCAGGCAAAAATTAGAGACATGATAAAAAATCATCCAGGTGGATTGGAAACTTCAAAGTACAATCCAGGCAAAAATTAGGGATAATGGCTAGTAACTATGTTCAACAAAAGGGGCAAATCCCTCAGCCGCAGTTACACCATCCATCTGAGTAAAACTCCAGTCAAGGTCATCTTCGACAGAAGCTCAGGATGCCCAGGATTCATAGTTGGTAGAAGGATAATGGCCGTTATGTTTCAACGTAGCCCTTTTCCCTGTAAATTACCATTTTCTAACTTTGTATATACTCTATGGAATCACGCGCTTGGCAGATTTCCATCTTATCAATAAAATTTGAGCCCTTGTGCTTTTGTTTGCAATTCTTATTTGTTTTAGCTTTACAGAATAACATTTTAATATGATCAACAATTCTTGAAATAAAACAAAATGAATTTACTTGTCAAACTTTTTCTGTTTTTAAAATGAAGATGGTAATTCTTTTGACGATTGAACATTGAAAGAACATTGATTGCGTCTCCAAGGGTGTTTGAGCCTCAAAGTGCAGAATCAAGAACATTGATCAACTGTATCAGATGCGGCGTTTCCATCTGATACCCTCGGCCGAGTTCTTATCTCCTAAGCCCGACCAACGGTATTCCCCGCAGGGACTATCTCTCCTAAGCAAGGTAGAATTGCTACTTTTGGACCAACGGTACTTCTTTGCCCCGCGATGGCCGAGTATTCAGTCGTGTTCTTCCATCAGTCTGTATGTTGTGTCAGTTGTGTCTACATATACATACATATATCATGCATTATTTATTTGCATTCATATTGCATCACTATCACTCTAGTCGGTCTTATCCCCTAGGGATAAAGGTCCTCTCAATCGAGTTGTCAGTTCTTACCTCGCCAGGAAGTGTTGCGTCTAAACAAATTCTCCTCCAGTGTATTTCTGGATTGAAGTTGGCTCCTTAACCACTTTGATAACTTGGACCTCTGAAAAGCCAGAGGAACTTTCAACAAATGTCACTCTTCGCCATTGAAGATGATATCCTTGCTTTCCCAGATTAATGAAAATCCCCAGAGAAAGCCTTTTAATCGGAGATTCGGCAATACCGCAGTTTTTCTCTGAAAAAACCAAGGATGAAAAGGTCATCGACACCTCAAAATTGGATCGCATCATATGGCATTTCTCCGGGAAGATCCTGAGAAAAGTATGATGTAAGACTCCCAAGCGGAAGCGGTCTCTCAAGAGACTCGTCTTCCCAAGATAGAAACAAAAGGCGTCTCCAACAGAGAAGTTTGTACACTCTACCACTCAGACGAATGGATTCCCAAGCAAGTCTGACATCAAAACTTTTTCCGTCAAAAGGCATCTCCCCAGGAAAATTTGGCGAGAAGTTTGAGGAAAACCGCTACGAATAGCGTCCCTTGTCAATAAAGTTTATTGACAAAAGAAACTGAGACCAGTTCCTTGGTAGGAAACCAGGATCGAGGGGAAGTTTACAACAGAAACTAGGACCAGTTCCTTGGTAGGAAACCAGGATCGAGGGGAAGTTCATTTCAGAAACTAATACCAGTTCCTTGGTAGGAAACCAGGATCGAGGGGAAGTTTATATCAGAAACTGAGACCAGCTCCTTGGTAGGAAACGAGGACCGAGGGGAAGTTCTACCTTTTCTAAGCATCATTGTTTAGCAAAAGAAGAAGAATGCGTGAACTACCATTCTTAACCACCATAAAAAATTTCGGATATTCCGATATTTAATCCTCTTGCACCCTGAATGCCCGAATACCTTCGTCATTCACACCTTCGGGTCCAAGAAGATTAAATAGGGGCATCTGTCATACCCCAAATTTTAACCACTAAGATTCCCATCATTGTGCAATCATCATCACAATATGGATGTACCTTTTTACTTCACCAATCTCCTCAAGGAATTGTTGAACATTCACTACAGTCAAAATTAGGGTTTCAAGCCCTCTCAGAGCCTTTAGATAAAGGATCAATCAAGAAATGACATAATCTTCAACTTGTCTAAACCTCTTAAACATAGACAAATGATCAAAAGTACTCCCACTTCAAGGATTAAGCACAAGGCTGCTCCCTTCTAGGTGGATCAAACCTCAAGATCGCTAGTGTCACCGAATTAGGGTTTTGGTCGACCAGGGCCTCCAGATGGAAAATTTCATCTTGGCATGAGCCAATGATTCAAAACATAACCTAATAGGCTCCATGGAACCTCATGGACCCAATCATCAAGTCAATTTAGCCTCAGGGGATGCATTCATCAAAAATCAGGAATTAGGGTTTCTTGACCTAATTCACCCCTAAGTTGACTTTTGGGATAAAACATGAGCCAAGACCTCAAGACATGATTTGAGGGTCTCCAATATACCACATTGATCCATTTGCAACAATGGATTGATCCAGGAAGCTTGAGCAACAAGTCTCAATTTCATCTGGACCATAATTAGGGTTTCGTAGAAAAAGTCAACTGTAACTTTGACTTATGACTAGGACATGCTCCGAAACCCTAAGACATGATTCAATATACCCTATTACACCCATGGAACATGTCCATCAAGTTTTATTTAGGTCAAGGACATGATTTCATAAAGAATTGCACAATTTGGAATTCATCTGCTAAAAAGTCAACTGTGCACAAAAGTCAAACTTTGACTTTTTGAGATTTTTCAAAAAAATGGTTTTTTAACCCTAAAATGATGTTAATGTATGATTTGAATCATCATTCATCAAGAAAAATCAAATAAAGTGGGATAACTTGTAAAAGGGGTAACCATAAAAACTTAGAAAAATTTCTAAGTTATGAACTAAAGTGGCAAGGGTACCAACTCTGGAGGATCATAACTCCTAAACCACAAAGCCATTTTTCCCCATCCAAAGCTTGATTTGTAGATCTCATTGCCCTCTACAAAAGCTTCCTACTGATCTATGTCCAAATTCCTCATGGATTTTGAGTTATGGAGTGATCAAAATCAAGAAAAGTCATTTTGTTCCAACACTTAGTGAAAATTTCACTAAGTCAGAATCTGCCTTTACTTTTTTCCAAATGCAGGGGGATTTTTCACTTGGATCCAAAAATTATCAAACCCAAATATGATCAAACAGTTGTTGTATCATATAAGGGCTTTCCAAAATGGCCAAGAAGATCACCAAATTCAATTTGAGCTAGGAGATATGGTAGTGGCAAGATGCCTTGCTGAAAACTGCCAAGGCAAGGCAGATTTTTGCACTTTTGGTCGATTTGCCAAAATCAGCCAATTCTAAGCCTTGTCATCATCTTGGACACATCTGAGGGTCAAATCTAAAGGGGACAATCACTGAGCCAAGCGTCCAAAGTCCTTGGAACAAGAAATAACATGCCAAACCTAGAATTGCCTAAAATAGGGACAAGACTCCAATTTTGGATTGGAGCATTCAATGGAAGCACCAAGGTGGCATGGACTGAGCTATTAGCAACTGAATTCAGTCAAGACTTATCCAAGACCAAGGGCACCAGCAACTTGTGCCCTAACCTCTAATCAATGGCTAGAGGAGACTTGGATTTTCATTTGCCAACATTGGCCAACCCTACTCAGCAGTTGCCATTCACTATTCCTTGCAAAACAAACTTGCTCTACTATAAATAGAGCTCAATTATGATCAGTTTGAGTACACCAAAGCCATCAAACAAATTGTTTCCTCAAAATCCCTTTCTCTTGGCAAAAATGCCTTCTTTAGCAAGGCAACTCTGAGTTTTTGAGTTAGAGAGCAATTCCACTCAAACCAATCACACACACACACCTCACATACATCATATGTGAGCTGATCAAACACTTAAACAACGTCTGGAACACTGATTTCTCAGAATCACCAGTCAATTGCTCAAGGTTTTAACCAAGTACCAGTTGAGATGCCATGAAGTGATCCAGCCAATTTCAATCAAGTCCAAGCATTCAAACACACTCCATAGGGTATAGGGAAGCTGTTCAGATCATCACAACTCATCTGTAACACCTCCAACTCAGAAATCACCTTGCACTTGCTGTCACGACCTAGAGGTAAGTCTAAACTTGGTCATCTCTCAATCTATGCATATTTCCTCGCACAATACTTTTTCCAAATGTTCATAATCATGCATGGAATATTTCCCCTCAATCAATTGCATTGTTTGAATCGTGTGTTGAATTTCTGAACCTTCATGCAGAAATTAGGGTTCTTAAGGTTTTGTCTTGATTTTTCATTCCATGTTTAAAATAAATGAAATTAAATACCATAGACATGATCGTGAGGTTGAGACGAGTAAATTGATATGTGGATTGCATGATATAATCAAGTATTCAGTGAGATTGGATAGAAAATGCAAATCTGCAGAAACAGAGGAAGGGCGCGTGTTCTTGCCATGTTCTTGGCTCCCTTTTTCAAAATTTGAATATTTGAATTTTGTGATTTTATTTAATTGATTCAAAAATTAATTTCTCTCTGAATTTTAATGATTTTGAGTTGATTCTTTTTTTTTATAATCCACAAAAATGTTAAAATATTTTAGTTTCCCAAAAAATTCCAAAAATATTATTTATTTCATATAATTAATATTTTAACAAAGATTTAATATTTTAATTGTTTTTGACATTTTGAATATTTTTTCCATCTTGATTTTGCAAGTTTTAATGATTTCTAATTATTTTGTAGGTCAATACTTGATTTATGAAGCATTAATCCAAGATCACAATTTGTTTTCCACATGTAAAATAATTTTGATCATTTTAATTGAATTTTTTATTCAATTAAAATACATTTTGAAAACAAATTAGGGTTTTTGATTAATTCAACCCTCAAATCATTTTAAAACTTTTTGGACCTCTTGAGAGAGTGTAAGACCCAAACCCCCTTGTACATAAAATTTTTGGGCCTCACTTATTGTATAAGTCCCTCTGTACAAGTAAACGGCGCGATCGTCGCCCGTTTAACAAAAATCATATGGGCCTCTTCTCGAGCTATAAGACCCATTCAAAACTCTTGGGCCTCTATTAGAGTGTAAGACCCAATCCCCTTTTAACCTTAACCTATTTTTGGGCCTCAATTATTGTATAAGTCCCTCTGCGTTAAAAGAAACCTCGGCGCGATCGCCATTTTAAACGAAAAATCATCTGGGCCTACCCTCATGTTATAAGCCCCACTCTTTTTCCTTAAAACTTTTTGGGCCTCTTGAGAGAGTGTAAGACCCATCCCTTTGTACAGAAAATCTTTCTTGGGCCTGAGTCACTTATATAAGTCCCTCTGTACAAATTTCAACAGTGCAATCACTGGTAAAACCCTGGGCCTCTGCTTGAGCTGTAAGCCCCAAATCTTTCTTTTTCAAAGGACTTTCTCCTTTGATTTTGAATATATTGTTGTTTTCAATCTTTCTTTGTTGAACAACTAACCAAACAACATGGAAGCTCTACAACCGAGTAAGTGTTTATATGCTTTCATTTACTGCTTTCCTATACATATAACTGTATTGTGGGGCTGTTTCGCTGTAAGTCTTCTTTCATAAACTCATATCAATTGTGTAATAATAGTATAGATATTTAGAGTTTCCCCGGCAACTACGTCTAGAACTAAGTAAAGCCGTTTCGATTACTGGTAGAAATAGACAAGCTAGATCCCCAATTGGAGCACCAGATATAGTATTCTCTTCGGCTGTCCTCCTTAGGAATTGTCAAGTGACTCTACCTCCCCAGAGATGAATGTATTCTCCGTGAATAGCATCTCTTGAGTTTCTTCCAAATTCTCGAACTTTCCTGGCTTGATCTATTTCTTGTGAATAGCCTGTCTTGAATTTCTCGGGGTTTGGGGACCCACAGGCTTCTTAAAAGCATCGGCCTTCTCTTGGGCATTGTACAAGGACCCACAGGCTTCCTGAAAGCAACCCTGCCTCCTCTTGGGCTTAGTACAAGGACCCGTCGGTTTCTTAGAAGTATTCATAGCCTCCTCTTAGGCTTCGTGTAATGATTCTTCCTCCGGGAATGATAGCCTCCTCTTGGGCTTCGTACAAATTGTCCCTCGACTTCTTAAAAGTTTCCAGCCTCCTCTTGGGCTTTGTACAAATTGTCCCGACGACCTCCTAGAGGTATAAGAACAGATATTAGTCATCTTCATAGAACAGTCTTTCAAAGAGTCTAGACCCTACTACTGTTTCTCAGAGCATAGTACAAAAGGTGAAACTCTAGACTTGGACAGTATAACTTCCTTGAGTCTCAAAGACATTCACAAGTCCCTTTCTAAAGTAGGAAGAAAACCCGTAGACTTGGACAGTCTCAATACCCTTTGGATTTCCCATTTCCTTAAAGAAGAGGAAATAACCCTGATCCTCGAATCAAATCCCTGAGTGTAACATTACTCATATAAGAACTGATTTTCTCTTTAAATCAGCATATTGGACCTATCACTCAACTGAAACAGTAACCATAGCCTCCTCTTGGGCTTTGTACAATGATTCTCCCCAGCGGATCAAACTCTTTCAGCCTCCATCTCGGGCTTTGCACGAGATACAAAAAGACTCTCTCGTTGAGTCAAACCTTTTACCCTCCATCTCGGGCTTTGTACGAGATACAAAAAGACTCTCTTGCTGAGTCAAACCCCTTTAGCCTCCATCTCGGGCTTTGTACGAGATACAAAAGACTCCCTCGTTGAGTCGAACACTTTTAGCTTCTGTCTTGGGCTTCGTACAAGACACACAAAATGACTCTCTCATTGAGTCAAACCCTTTTAGCCTCTCTCTTGGACTTCGTACGAGACACCCAAAAACACCCTCTTGTTGGGACAATAGCCTCCTCTTAGGCTTTGTATAAGGAGAGCCCCGGTTGAGCCAATCAACCTTTTAGCATCAAAGTTGTGCCTCGTTCACAGTATACAAACATCAACAACTCCTTTCCCTTCGTCTAACTGCTGTAAGGGGCAAGCCTCTGGATCATCTACATCCATGCCACTGTCCCTCTTTTAGCATGAGAAATTCCTAAGGAAAGATGGCATTGCTCTACACTGAGTTAAAGTCTTCTCCTCTAGGTTGGAAAGCCCCTATGAAGGAAATTATTGCATTGCCGAATTCAAATATCCCGATTAAAGTAATTCTCCTTTATAAATAGCTGTGACAAACAGACCCCTCTTTAGAGATGACAAATTCTCTCTAAAGTCAAGAACTTTTAGCTTCATATCTTGGGATTTGAACAAGATACAAATAGACCCTTTAGCTTCACGTCTTGTGCTTTGAACAAGACACCAAAAAACCATTTCCTCCCATAGAATAGGAGGAACTACGGTCGCTCTGATTTCCCTGTTTCGGTAAACGGGAATACTTAGGCATAAGATTGAAAGAAAAATCTTAGCGAGCACACTATACTAAAACTCAAAATCCCCTACTTTCATACACCAAACAACTGTCCTAACATCCTCACCAATAGCATAGTCCCGTCATTCGTAGCAAAATAAGTAGAGAGAGACCCACAAACTAAATCGCATCTGTAAACCAACAGTCATCTATTTTAACTTAGTATGCAAGCAGGGTTAATTGGAGACATCTATTTCCCTTCCTTCATCAGCTTCAATAGGATAAAAAATGAATCGACCTGTAGTAAACCCCAAAGAGTGACAGTGCTTAAGAACCACGTCCAAAATCGCTCGCTACACTTACATGTACGGTGCAACGATAATTGAAAATGGAAAGGAAATTCCATTACCCTCTGTAGCGAGCGATTTTGGACGCGGTTCTAAAGCGCTGGTCGCTCTCTGCGGTTGAGCTTAAACTATAGGTCGATTCATTTTTTATCCTATTAAAGCTGATGAAGGAAGGGAAATAGATGTCTCCAATTAACCCTGCTTTGCATACTGAGTTTAAACAGTGGTCTGTTAGGTTACAGATGCTATCAATGTGGGGGGCCTTTGTACTGGTTATTTGTATTTTCGCCAATACTGTTTTCTTTCTTTTTATCTAGACAGAAGGTTTCTGGCGGGGAACAAGGATTAGGATGTTAGGACTGGTGCTTTTGATAGATACATGGGAGTATGGGATTTTGTTTAGTGTGCTCGCTAAGATCTTTTCTTTCGATCTTATGCCTACGTATTCCCGTTTACCGAAACAGGGAAAACAGAGTGTTCGTAGTTCCTCCTATTCTATGGGAGGAAATGGTTGTTTTGGTGTCTTGTTCAAAGCCCAAGACGTGAAGCGAAAAGGTGGTTTGTATCTTGTTCAAAGCCCAAGATATGAAGCTGAAAGGTCTATTGGTATCTTGTTCAAAGCCCAAGATGTGAAGCTGAAGGTCCCAACTTTAGAGAGAATTTGTCATCTCTAAAGAGGGGGTTGTATGTCACAACTGTTTTATAAAGGAGAATTACTTTAACCAAGATTTGTGAATCCGGCAATGCCATAATTTCCTTTATAGGGGGTTTTAACCTGAAGGAGAAGACTTTAACTCAGTGTAGAGCAATGCTATCTTTCCTTAGGAATTTCTCATGCTAAAAGAGGGACAGTGGCATGGATGTAGATGATCCAGAGGCTTGCCGCTTACAGCGATTAGATGAAGAGGAAGGAGTTGTTGATGTTTGTGTATTGTGAACGAGGCACAACTTTGATGCTAAAAGGTTAATTGGATTAACCAGTGGTTTTCTTATACAAAGCCTAAGAGGAGGCTATTATGTGTCTCGTACAAAGCCCGAGAGAGATGCTAAAAGGTTTTGACTCAACGATGGAATCTTTTGGTATCTCATATAAAGCCCGAGATGGAGGCTATTTGACTCAACAAGGGAGTTTTTTTTTTGTATCTCGTATGAAGCCCGAGATAGAGGCTTTTGTTTATTTGGCTCAATAAGAACCTTTTTGTATCTCGTATAAAGCCCGAGATGGAGGCGAAAGGGGTGATTGACTCAACGAGGGAGTCTCTTATGTGTCTCGTACAAAGCCCGAGAGAGAGGCTAAACGTTGTTTGACTCCGCTGGGGAGAATCATTGTACAAATCCCAAGAGGAGGCTAACTTCACTAGAGAAGGATCATGACACAAAGCCTAAGAGGAGGCTATGGTAACTGTTTCAGTCAAGCGATAGGTCCAGTATACTGATTTTAAAGAGAAAATCAGTTCTTATATGAGCAATACTGTACTCATGGATTTGATTCAAGGATCCGGGTTATTCCTGTTCTTTAAGGAAGCGGGAAATCCGAAGGGTATTGAGACTGTCCAAGTATGCGGGTTTCCTTCCTATTTAACAAAGGGGTCACTTGAGAATGTCTTTGAGACTCAAGGAAGTTAGACTGTCCAAGTCTAGAGTTTCATCTTTTGTACTATGCTTTGAGAAACAGTAGTAGACTCTTTGAAAGGACTGTTCTATGCAGATGACTAAGTGATGTTCCTATACCTCTAGGAGGTCATCGGGACAATTTGTATGAAGCCCAAGAGGAGGCTGGAAACTTTTAAGAAGCCGATCGGTCCTTGTACGAAGCCCAAGAGAAGGCTATCATTCCCGGAGGAAGAGATCATTATACGAAGCCTAAGAGGTGGTTGTGAATACTTCTAAGAAGCCGTAGGGTCCTTGTACTAAGCCCAAGAGGAGGCGGGGTTGCTTTTAGGAAGCCTGTGGGTCCTTGCACGATGCCCAAGAGGAGACCGATGCTTTTAAGAAGCCCGTGGGTCCTCAAACCCCGAGAAATTCAAGGCAATGCTATTCACCGAGAATAGATCAAAGTCAGGAAAGTTTGAGAATTTGGAAGAAACTCAAAGATGCCATTCACGGAGAATACATTCACCTCTGGGAGTAGAGTTTCTTGACAAATTCCTAATGAGGATAGCCGAAGAGAAGACTGTATCTGGTGATCCTATTGGGGGATCTAGTTGTCTATTTCTATGAATAAGCGAAACGGCGTCACCTAGTTCTAGACGTAGTTGCTGGGGAAACTCTAAATATCTATACTATTATTACACAATTGATATGAGTTTATGAAAGAAGACTTACAGTGAAACAGCCCCACAATACAGTTATATGTATATGAAAGCGGTAAATGAAAGCAATAACCACTTATTCGGTTGTAGAGCTTCCATGTTGTTTGGTTAGTTGTTCAACAAAGAAAGATTGAAAACAACAGTATATTCAAAATCAAAGGAGAAAGTGCTTTGTAAAAGAAAGATTTGGAGCTTACAGCTCAAGGAGAGGCCCAGGGTTTTATCAGTGAGCGCACTGTTTATATTTGTACAGAGGGACTTATACAAGTGACTGAGGCCAAAAAAGGTTTTCTGTTCAAAGGGATGGGTCTTACACTCTCTCAAGAGGCCCAAAAGGTTTAAAGAAAAAGAGTGGGGCTTATAACACGAGGGTAGGCCCAGATGATTTTTCCGTTTGAAATGGCGATCGCGCCGAGGTTTTCTTTTAACGCGGAGGGACTTATAAAATAAATGAGGCCCAAAATGTTTTGGTTAAAAGGGGATTGGGTCTTACACTCTATTAGAGGCCCAAAGTGTTTTTGAATGGGTCTTATAGCTCAAGGAGAGGCCCAAGGTTATTTTTCAAAAGGCGATGATCGTGCCGTTTATTTGAAAATGTACAGAGGGACTTATAGAACGAATGAGACCCAAAATATTTCTGTACAAGAGGCCCAAAGTGATTTGAAAATGATTTATGAGGGTTGAATTAATCCAAAAACCCTAATTTGTTTTCAAAAATGTATTTAATTGAATAAAAATTCAATTAAAAATGATCAAAATTGTTTAACATATGAAAAAAAAATTGTGATTTTGGATTAATGCTTCAAAAATTAAGTATTGACCTACAAAATAATTAGAAAGCATTAAAAGTTGCAAAATCAATGTAGAAAAAATATTTAAAATGTCAAAAACAATTAAAATATTAATTCTTTGCAAAAATATCAATTGTATGAAATAAATAATATTTTTGGGATTTTTTGATAAAATAAAATATTTTAACATTTTTGTGAATTATTAAAAAAAGAATCAACTCAAAATCATTAAAACTCAGAGAGAAATTAATTTTTGAATCAATTAAATAAAAATCACAAAATTCAAATATTTGAATTTGAAAGAAATGGCGCCAAGAACAGCTGAAGAACACGCGTGTGTTCTGGGTTTGGCTGATTTGCATTTTCTATCCAATCTCCCTAAATACTTGATTATAACATGCAATCCACATATCATTATGCTCGTCTCAACCTCACGATCATGTCTATGTCCATTAATTTCATTTAAATTAAACATATAACAAGAAATCATGAAAAATCCTCAAGAACCCTAATTTCTGCATGAAGGCTAGGATTTTTGATACACGATTCAAACAATGCAATTAATTGAGGGAAAACATTCCATGCATGATTATGAACATATGGCCAAATTATTGTGCAGCAAAAATTGCATGGATCATAGAGTTAGAAGAGCTCATGCTTACCACTTGCAGCTGGCGATCGTGATTTGTGTTGGAGGTGTTACAGCTAGGTTCCAATGATGTGGATAGCTTCCCTAGGTACCAAGTGTTGTGTCTGAGTGCTTGGAATGGATTGAAATGGTTTGGAGTTGAAGATGGCACCTCAACTGAAAAACTGTCAAGAACTTGAGCAATTGGCTGGTGATTTTGTGAAATCAGTGTTCCAGATGTTATGTGAGTGTTTGGATCACTTCTATATGATGTATGTGAAGTGTGTGAGTGATTGGTTTGATTGGAAAAGCTCTCAAACTCAAAACCCGATAGCTACCTTGCTAAGAAATGCATTTTTGCCAAGAGAAAGAGATTTTGAGGAAAGCATCTGTTAGATGGCTTTGGTGTACTTAAACTGATCACAATTGAGCTCTATTTATAGTAGAGCAAGTTTGTTTTGCAAGGAATAGTGAATGGCAACTGCAGCAGGTGTTTGTTCAATGTTGGCCAATGGAAATGCAAGTTTCCTCTAGCCATTGACTAGAGGTTAGGGCACAGGGTTGTGGTTCTCTTGGTCTTGGATAAGTCTTGACTGATTTTAGATGAGAATGGCTCAGTCCATGCCACCTTGATGCTTCCATTGAATGCTTCAATCCAAATTTGGAGTCTTGTCCCTATTTTGGCCATTCTAGGTTCAACGTGCTATTTCTTGTTCCATGGACTTTGGAGGCTTGGCTCAGTGATTGTCCCTTTTAGATTCAATCCTCAGATGTGTCCAAGTGGATAGGAGCATTTGAATTTGGCTGATTTTGGCAAATCGAGCAAAGTTGCAAATTCTTCCTTGCCTTTGACAGATTTCAGCAAGGCAACTTTCCAATGTCATATCTCATGACTCAAATGGAATTTGGCAATGTTCTTGGCCATTTTGGAAAGCCCTTACATGATATAACAACTGTTTGAACATGTTTGGTTTTGATCTCCTTTGAATACAAGTGAAAAATCCCTCTACATTTGGTAAAAAGTGAAGGCAGATTCTGATTAGTGAAAATTTCACTAAGTGTTGGAAAAAGTGACATCTTCACTTTTCAGCCATTTTGATCACACCATAACTCAAAATCCTTAATGAATTGGACTTAGGTCTAGTTGAAGTTTTTGTAGAGGATAATGAGGGCTACAAATCCATCTTTGGATGAGAAAAAATGGCTTTGTGGTTTAGGAGTTATGATCCTTCAAAGTTGGTACCCTTGTCACTTTATTTTAAACTTTGAAAATTTTCTAAGTTTTTATGGTTACCCCTTTTACAAGTTATCCCACTATTCTTGATTTTTCTTGATGAATGATGATTCAAATCATACATTAACATCATTTTAGGGTTAAAAATCTATTTTGGTGAAAAATCTCAAAAAGTCAAAGTTGACTTTTGTGCACAGTTGACTTTTTATCAGATGAATTCCAAACTGTGCAATTCTTCAGGAAATCATGTCCTTGACCTAAATCAAACATGATGGACATGTTCCATGGGTGTCATAGGGTATATTAGGGCATGTCCTAGGGCTTGGGAGCATGTCCTAGTCAAAAGTCAAAGTTACAGTTGACTTTTTCCTTAAAACCCTAATTCTGGTGCAGATGAAATTGAGACTTGTTGCTCAAGCTTCTTGGATTAATCCATTGTTACAAATGGATCAATATAGCACATTAGAGACCCTCAAACCTTCTCTTGAGGTCTTGGCTCTTGATTTGCCCTAAAAGTCAACTTAGGGGTGAATTAGGTCAAGAAACCCTAATTCCTGATTTTTGATGTATGCATCCCCTGAGGCAAAATTGACTTGATGAATGGGTCCATGAGGTTCCATGGAGTACATTAGGTTATGTTTTGGATCTTTGGCTTGTGTCCGGATGAAATTTTTCATCTGGAGGCCCTGGTCGACCAAAACCCTAATTTGGTGATACTGGCGATCTTGAGACTTGATCCACCTAGAAGGGAGCAACCTTGTGCTTAATCCTTGAAGTGGGAGTCCTTTTGATCCATTGTGGATATTTGAGAGGTTAGAAAAGTTGAAGATCATGTCATTCCTTGATTGATCCTTTGTCTAAGGCTCTGAGAGGGCTTAAAACCCTAATTTTGATTGTAGTGAATGCTCAATAACCCTTGAGGCATTTGATGAGGCATGATGGTTCATCCACATTGTGATGATGATTTGCACAACGATGGGAAATCTTAGTGGTCAAAATTTAGGGTATGACAGATGCCCCTATTTAATCTTCTTGAACTCGAAGGTGTGAATGACGAAGGTATTCGGGCATTCGGGGTGCAAGAGTATTATATATCGGAATACCCAAAATTTTGATGGTGGTTATGAATGGTAGCTTGCGCATTCATCTTCTTTTGCTAAGCAATGATGCTTAGAAAAGGTAAACTTCCCCTCGATCCTGGTCTTCAGCCAAGGAACTGGTCTCAGTTGCTGAAATAAACTTCCCCTCGATCCTGGTTTCCTACCAAGGAACTGGTCTCAGTTTCTGATATAAACTTCCCCTCGATCCTGGTTTCCTACCAAGGAACTGGTCTCAGTTTCTGCTTTAAACTTCCCCTCGATCCTGGTTTCCTACCAAGGAACTGGTCTCAGTTTCTTTTGTCAATAAACTTTATTGACAAGGAATGCTATTTGTAGCGGATTTCCTCCAAACTTCTTGCCGAATTTTCCTGGGGAGATGCCATTTGAGTGAAAAAAGTTTCGATGTCAGACTTGCTGGGGAACCCAGTCGTCTGAGTTGTAGAGGTGTACAAACTTCTCTGTTTGGAGACGTCATTTGTCGATTCTACTGGGGGAAAGCGAGTCTCTTGAGAGACTGTTTCCACTTGGGATCTTACATCATACTTTTCTCGGGATCTTCCTAGAGAAATGCCATGTGATGGGGTCCAATTTTGAGGTGTCGATGACCTTTTCATCAGCGATCTTTTCGGAGAATGGTAGCTGTACTGCCAAATCTCTGCTTAGGAGGTTTTCTCTGGGGATTTTCCTTAATCCGGGAAAGTAAAAATATCATCTTCAATGGCGAAGAGTGATGTTAACTGAAGGTTCCTCTGGTCTTTCAGAGGTTCAAGTTATCAAAGTGGTCGAGGAGCCAACTTCATTCCAGAAATAAACTGGAGGAAAGAGATTGTTCAGACGCCGCACTTCCTGACGAGGAAAAAACTTGACAACTCGATTGAGAGGACTTTTTATCACCAGGGGACAAGACCGACTAGAGTGATATTGATGCAATAGAAATGCGAATGCAAATCAATAATGCATGTATTTCTATGCTGATAAAACTGACGCGACACACAAACTAAAAGATGAACACGACTGGATACTCGGCCCTTGTGGGGCGTGTTGAGATATCGCTGGTTCAAGATAGCAATTCCACCTTGCTTAGGAGAGATAGTCCCTGCGGGGAATACCGTTGATCGGGCTTAGGAGATAAGAACTCGGCCGAGGGGTGTCAGACGAAACAAGGTCTCTGACACAGTTGATCCCTTCATTCAGGCATACTGGGTTAGAAGGAGCACTTTGATTATGCACTTTGAAGTTTCCTTACTTCTGGAGAAGCGATTGATGTTCTTTTGATGTTCAATAGTCAAAAGAAATTACCATCTTTATTTTAAAAGAAGAAAAAGTTTTACCAAGTAAATTCATTTTTGTTTTATTTCAAGAGTCGTTAGTCATGTTAACAACGTCCTTCTGTAAAGCTAAAACAAATAAGAACTGCAAACAAAAGCACAAGGGCTCAAATTTTATTGATAGGATGAAGATCAGCCAAACGCGTGATTCCAAAGAGTATATACAAAGTTTGAAAATGGTAATTTACAGGGAAAATGGCTACGTTGAAACATAACGACCACTATCCTTCTACCCACTTTGAATTCTGGGCATCCTGAGCTTCTGTCGAAGATGACCTTGACTGGAGTTTTCCTCCGATGGATGACGTAACTGCTGCTGCTGAGAGACTTGCCCCTGTTGAACATAGTTATTTGCCATTATCCCTAATTTTTGCCTGGATTGTACTATGATGTTTCCAATCCATCGGGATGATTTTTTTTATGTCTCTAACTTTTGCCTGGACCGCCCTTTCGGCTTTTCAATCCACAGAGACGTTTTTTTTTTTAGTTTAGGCGAAGTATATCTTGACTATATCAACATTTTTGGGGTAGGAAAATTCCTCTCCGTCCATGGTTGCAAGCCTCAAGGCACCGCCTGAGAAAGCTTTCGTGACAACATAGGGGCCATCATACTTCGGAGTCCACTTGCCCCGGGAATCAGTGAGAAAAGATTGTATCTTCTTGAGTACGAGGTCCCCTTTTCTGAAGACACGAGGTCAGACCTTTTTGTCGAACGCCTTCTTCATTCTCAGTTGATACAACTGACCGTGGCATAGTGCCATTATTCTCTTTTCTTCGATCAGATTCAGTTCGTCGTGTCAGCTTTGACACCATTCAGCTTTGGTGAGCTTCGCTTCCATCAATACCCGAATTGATGGGATCTCTACTACTATGGGGAGAACTGCCTCCATGCCATATACTAGAGAGAAAGGGGTAGCCCCTGTTGAAGTGCGGACAGATGTGTGATAACCGTGAAGAGCAAAGGGTAGCATCTCGTGCCAATCTTTGTAGGTTACAACCATCTTTTGAATGATCTTCTTGATGTTCTTGTTAGCCGCTTCTACCGCTCCATTCATCTTTGGTCGGTAGGGAGATGAGTTATGATGTTTAATCTTGAACTCAGCGCACAACTCTTTCATCATCTTATTGTTTAAGTTAGATCCATTATCAGTAATGATCTCACTTGGAACACCTTAACGGCAGATGATATTGTTTTTGATAAATCGGACCACCACTTGTCGGGTTACATTGGCGAATGACGCTGCTTCGACCCACTTGGTGAAATAGTCAATGGCTACCAGGATAAACCGATTTCCGTTTGAAGCCTTAGGTTTGATCAAGCCGATCATGTCGATTCCCCATATGGAAAAAGGCCACGGGGAAGAGAGAACTTTGAGATGTGATGGCGGTACATGAATTTTGTCGGAGTATATCTGACACTTGTGACACCTCTTCATGTACTTGTAGCAGTCGGATTCCATGGTCAACCAATAGTACCCTGCTCTCAGAATTTTTCTCGCCATTGTGTGTCCGTTGGCATGAGTGCCAAAGGATCCTTCATGAATTTCTTTCATCAGCATGTCTACTTCTGGTCTGTCGACGCATCGGAGCAAGACCATGTCAAAATTTCTCTTATAGAGAGTGTCACCGCTCAGGAAGAAGTTTCCAGCCAATCTTTTGAGGGTTTTCCTGTCTTTTCTGAGTGCCCCAGATGGGTACTCTTGTTTCTGAAGGAAGCATTTGATATCGTGATACCAAGGTCTGTCATCTATGACTGCTTCAATCGTGAAGACGTAAGCGGGCCGTTCAAGGCGCATTATGTCGATCTTAGGTATGTCATTCCATTGACCTACACTAATCATAGAAGAGAGAGTGGCTAATGCATCAGCCATGTGATTCTCATCACGAGGGATGTGATGAAACTCGATTCTGTTGAAGAAGGGTAACAACCTTCTTGCATAGTCTTTGTAAGGAATCAATCCTGATTGGTATGTGTTCCAATCTCCTTTTATCTGATTGATGACCAAGGCTGAGTCACCATATACGTCTAAGTTTTTTATCCTTAAATCAATCACTTCCTCGAGACCCATAGTACAAGCTTCGTATTCGGCCTCGTTGTTCAAACACTTGAACGTAAGTCGAGCGGTTAAAGGAATGTGGGTACCCTGAGGGGTAACAATGATTGCCCCAATTCTGTTTCCATAATGGTTAACTGCTCCGTCAAAGATAAGTCCCCATTGGGAACCTGGTTCTGGCCCTTCACTGGGTAGCGGTTCATCGCAATCTTTCATTTTTAGATACATGACATCTTCGTCTGGGAAGTCAAACCTGACTGATTCCTGATCGTCAATCGGTTGATGAGCCAAATGATCAGCTAAAATACTTCCCTTAACGGCTTTTTGAGCGTGGTACTCTATGTCATATTCTGATAACAACATCTGCCAATGGGCAATCCTTCCCGTGAGAGCAGGGTTTTCGAAGACGTACTTGATTGGATCCATTTTGGAGACCAACCAAGTAGTATGACAAATCATGTACTGGCGAAGACATTTGGCTGCCAAGCCAAAGCGCAGCAAGTTTTCTCAAGCATCGTGTACCGAGTTTCACAGTCAGTGAATTTCTTGCTCAAATAGTAGATGGCAGACTCTTTCCGTTTAGTTTCGTCTTGTTGGCCAAGTATACATCCCATTGAGTCCTCTTGGACTGTGCGGTAAATGATCAGTGGTCTTCCTTCCACTGGAGGTGATAGAATCAGAGGATTCAACAGATATTCCTTAATACTGTCGAAGGCAGTTTGGCAATCTTCTGTCCAAACGCAATCCTGGTTCTTTTTGAGTAACTTGAAAATCGGCGCGCACGTGGCGGTCATAAGGAATATGAATCTGGAGATGTAGTTCAAACGTCCCAAGAATCCTCTGACTTGCTTTTCAGTTTTCGAAGAAGGCATTTCTTGAATGGCCTTGACCTTGTCAGGATCAACCTCAATTCCTTTCTGGCTGACAATGAACCCTAATAGTTTCCCTGAACGGACACCGAAGGTGCACTTGTTGGGATTCAAGCGGAGCTTGAATTTTCTTAAACGTTTGAACAATTTTGACAGATGTTCAACGTGCTCACTCTCTGTTTTTGATTTTGCAATCATATCATCGACATACACTTCGATTTCTTTGTGTATCATGTCATGAAACAGAGTAGTCATGGCCCTTTGATAGGTTGCCCCAGCGTTCTTCAAACCGAACGGCATTACCTTGTAACAAAAGGTACCCCATGGGGTAATGAACAAAGTTTTCTCCATGTCTTTTGGTGCCATTTTGATTTGGTTATAGCCCGAGAATCCATCCATGAAGGAGAAAATTTTGAACTTTGCAGTGCTGTCTACCAGCATGTCAATGTGTGGTAAAGGAAATTCATCCTTTGGACTTGCCTAGTTCAGATCTCGGTAGTCGACACACATTCTGACCTTTCCGTCCTTTTTCGGAATAGGTACGATGTTGGCTAACCATTGAGGATATTCAGACGTAGCGAGGAAACCCGCGTTAATCTGTTCCTGTACCTCCTCTTTGATTTTGAAGGCCATGTCCGGGTGAGTGCGTCTCAACCTTTGCTTTACTGGAGGACATTCCGATCTCAACGGTAAGTGATGTTCCACGATGCTGGTATCCAACCCTGGCATATCCTGATAGGACCAAGCGAATACATCGGGAAATTCTTTGAGAAGCTTTATCAAACCCTCTCTGGCAGTTGGACTGAGCAGTGCCCCAATCCTGATTTCTTTTCTCTCTTGCTCTGAACCCAAGTTTACCGTTTCCAACGGTTCTTTATGAGGTTCAATGGACATTTCCTCTTGTCTGAGTAGTCGGGAGATCTCTTCTGGAATTTCGTCGTCATCTTCTTCTTCAGCCCCAAATACCGGGAACTCAAAGTTTGGAGAAGGCATCGGATCGTATGTTTCAACGGGGTTTAAAACAAGCAATCTGCATGACATGATGATTCGTGTTTAGAAGAGATAGAGAAAATGCAAGTGTGTGCAGTGTATTTATTTTACTGCTTGTTTTTATTTGAATTGTTTTTTAGGATTACCATTTTCTGAAGAAGCAAAAAGAGAAAACAACAATTAATGCGGAAATTACAGAACGACGTTATTTTATTAATGAACAAGTCGATCCTTGAAACTACATCCCTATAAAACAAAACTCTGTCGCTTCGGGCAAAGCGAAGAGGGAAATTTACAGAAAGCGAGCCCTATCAAAACATCCGTTTCACCTGGGCAGGGTGAAAGGTTAAAGATGGCAATTACTTTGACTGATGAACGACCTTCGGAACCTCGACGGCAACCCATTGGTGGCGAACTCCTCGGTGAATCACAAAGTCTGGCACCTTCCTTGATTTGTCTTCAGAAATGACGCTGATTTCTGGTGGAGCAGGATCATTGGAATCTGTTTCCCAGGCAGAGTTGTCGTAGGAGAATTCCTCTGTTGCATTTTGCATAACATTTGTGCTCTCAGCTGTATCTCCCCATCCAGTTGGCTGGATGTCTTCGAGCCTGATACGAGAGCTTCCGGGAGCGGTGTACTTGACCATATAGTCGTATTTTCCACTCGGTTATCCCAAGGTGTCCCACACTTCTTTTGAACTGGAGGAGTCATTTCTTTCGATGACGTTGACCTTGGGAAAAGCATAGTTGATGAACTCAAGTCTTGCAAACGTTGCAAATTCATCTTCATGTTGAGTAGTTTCTGAATGACCTGAGTGTTGCTCCCATGACATGGTGGGGACACAGGTATTCTGTTCAATGACGGTCAGCTGATTTTGATTGTTCGGCTGACCCTCTTGCCCCAAGTTTCCTGGGTAAGGCTGCCACATTGGCAGACCATCCATTGGGCCATAGTAATTGTAGTCAAAGTTGTCTTTCATCAGAGTGTCCTCCTCTAATGAATTTGGCGGAGCACGGCATCCTTCCGGATCACAATCTCTGTATATCATTTCGACATCTGACCTTGGTATAAATCTCGGACTCTGTGCGGGATAGCAAAATGGCGTAGGCACCTCTTCCTGAGACATATAATCGTCCTTGTTAAGATAGGACTTCCATTCTTCATCTGTGTCAGAGGGATCTTCCTCATTGATAGCATGTACTGCTTGAGACACTGGGTGGAGAAAACCTCCACTATGGAAGAAGTTTTGAAGGGGATGAAGACTTTCATCGTTGGTAGTTGTCTGGGTACAGATTGCAGAAAAACTAAGACCCTTCTTTGTTTTATTGTCAATAGGAATGACAAGCTGTCCCCGTCCAGTTGTGTCGGTACTCTCGACCGCTTTGATTGCATCTTTGTATGAGGAAATCGAGGTTCCTCCTAGGGATTGATTGTCCTTGCTCACCGACAATGCTTGGAACTGAGTTCCAATAACCTCCTCGAGTTTTATACCAGTAGATGATGACAAGTTGCTTACAAGCAAGGCTTGTTCCCCACAAACCGTGACAAGTTGATCGTTCTTGACGAACTTTAGCTTTTGGTGGAGGGTCGAAGTGACCGCTCCAGCCTGATGTATCCAAGGTCTTCCTAATAAACAACTGTATGTTTCCCGGATGTCCATGACCTGGAAAGTGACTTGAAAAGTATGAGGACCGATAGTTATGGGAAGATCCACTTCGCCGATAACTGTTTTTCTGGATCCGTCGAAGGCTTTGACGACGACCTCGCTGATTCTCATCGGAGGGCCCTTGAATGATAATTGCATCAAATTGGACTTCGGCATAACATTCAGGGCTGACCCTGTGTCTACCAGTACGCTGGCTAAAGCATCGTCCTGGCAGTTAACTGTGATATTGAGTGCCATGTTATGATGGCGACCCTCTTCGGGTAATTCCTCATCACTAAATCCCAAATTATTGCTGGAAGTGATGTTAGAGACAATGCTATCGAATTGTCTGATTGTTACATCTTGTTCCACAAAGGCTTGCTCCAAGACTTTCTGTAGAGCCTCCCTGTGGGCTTCTGAACTAAGTAATAGTGATAATACCGAGATCTTTGAAGGAGTTTGTAACAGCTGATCAACAATGTTATATTCAATCCTATGGATGAGCTTCAGCATCTCATCATTGTTTTTTGAAAGGTCGGGATTACTGGATTGACCAACTGGTGGATCAGGAGCTTTTGTCTGAAGTTCCTTTTCTTTGTTAAGTTCTCCAACTCCTCGATTGAAGATTCGACCGCCCCGTGTTACACGACTGATGTCTGCAATATTCACGACGGAGGGTAATGGAATTTCCTTTCCATTTTCAATGGTCGTTGCAGCATATTTGTAAGGGATAACCTTAGTTGATTCATACGGTAGTGGTCCTGGTAGATAGATGACTACAGGAGCCTTCTGATTTTTCTGACCATCGTAAGCAATCTCAATTCGTTCCCGGTTGGGAACCTTAGACTCGTCAA
Organism: Lathyrus tuberosus; assembly: GCA_022829125.1. NCBI lineage: Eukaryota > Viridiplantae > Streptophyta > Magnoliopsida > Fabales > Fabaceae > Lathyrus > Lathyrus tuberosus. The sequence goes on along the minus strand of JALAZF010000024.1, from coordinate 11,544,612 downwards.
GTAGAGGGATGATGGCAAAAACATCCCTGGTCCTGTGATGACCAGAGATTGGGACAACATCCTCGACTTGATCGGCAAGGTAGTTCAGCGTCCAGTTGATGGGTCCAGAACCCGGATATGGACGAATTTCTCCACGATCCACCTGACCCTGAAGAGCTGCTCTCACAAGGTAACACCCTTGATTACTTTCCGAACAGACGCCGCAACATTCATAGTTGTGTGGTGGCACCTGGCCACGCCCACTTTGAATACAATGTAACCTCACTAGGTTAGTTTCCACAGATCAGACATCCTGACTTTGACGACGGGTAGGATTCCTGTTACTGATACTAATCTGCTGAGTATCTTCATCCATATAAATTGGCATCCACCAATGATTTAACAAGTGCTGAAGTGCCTCCTGCACAAGGGTACAACCTCGATCGTTTTCGCAACCCGCTTTACAGCTTTGATAGTCATGTGATATTAAGAATCTGAGTCGGACCTGCTCAGCATGTAACTCTACCAGGTTGGTATTCATCACGCGAATATCAAAGATCTGAACCATGTTGATTTGATAGGAGTTCCTATCATGGTAGTCTTGGATCCATCCAATATCCATTTGACGCTGGAGGGCCTCTTGTATGAAAGAGCATCCTTGTTTGTTTACCGAGCAAGTCAGACAGGAACTGTAATCGTGTCGCGGCAGATTATGATGTTGGCTTTGCCTTGAGGGCATCGCCACCAATTTGACATTCATTGCACGGATGTCGTGGTTCTGAATGACGTTAGAATTCGCGTAGACCATGTTAACTCCACGAACTCGGTGCTCTTGGATCCATCCGAGATCCATTTGTTCCTGTAGAGCTGCTTGCACTACAGAACATCCTTGATTGTCTTTAGAGCAGATATCACACTGATGATAATTATGAGGTGGAACATGGCCATATCCACTCTGTCTACAATGCATCTTTACCAGATTGGTTGTTAACAAGAGTACATCATGAATTTGATAGACATTTTTAGGCTCTCCTTCTATCAAATTGACTGCAGCTTTCTCGTGTTGAGGCAGCGGGTTCGTGAGAACATTAGGATTTATATCCTTGAAGGATAAGACCCCACTCCTAACAAGTTTTTGCACGTCGGACTTGAAATTGAGACAAGTCTCTATGTTATGCCCTGGACCTCCTTGATGATAAGGGCAAGTTTGATCCACCTTAAACCAAAAAGGCGGTTTTTCCGGTACTGTAAGAGGAGATTTAGTCTGAATGTGCCCCTAAGCCAGTAGTAATGGAAACACTTCTGCGTACGTCACGGGTATAGGATCAAATCCTGGTGGCTGTGTTGTACGGTTATTATTGTATGGAGGACGAGCCTGCTGAAGAGGTTGTTGTGTCCTTTGCTGGTCAGGCTGGCTCTGCGCAATCTGAGGTTGATACGTAGGAATAGACGCAGGGTTGATAGCAGGAGTCACAGCTGCTACCGGTTGATAACGTCATCTTTGCTTTCCGAGGGAGATATTCCAAATATCTTGATCTTTTTTCTTAGGGAGAGCACTACCGTATTTTTTAGTACCGCTCGTCGATCCAGTTCTTTTACCAAACGTCTTTCTCGGACGGCTTCCTCAAGACGCACGCCCATGCCGACCATCTCGGTGAAATCACTGGGCGCACTGGCAACCATTCGGTCATAGTAAAATGAGCTTAAGGTCTTTAAGAAGATCTTTGTCATCTCTTTTTCCTCAAGAGGTGGACAAATTTGAGCGGCAATTTCACGCCACCTTTGAGCATACTCCTTAAAGGTTTCCTTGTCCTTTTGCGACATTGATCTGAGTTGATCTCTATCGGGTGCCATGTCCAAATTGTATTTGTATTGTTGGACGAAGGAAGTACCAAGATCTCTGAATGTGCTGATCGTAGTACGGTTTAAACCCATGTACCATTTTAACGCGGCACCGGTTAAACTATCCTGAAAGTAGTGAATCAGTAGGTCCTGATTCTCCGTCTGAGCTGACATTCGCCGAGCGTACATCACCAGATGGCTTTGAGGGCAAGAGTTACCCTTGTACTTTTCAAAGTCGGGCACTTGAAATTTGTGCGGGACTTTCACATTTGGGACCAAGCAGAGATCTGCGGCGTCCTTTCCAAATAGATCTTGACCGCGAATGGCCTGCAGTTCCTTCTGCATTTCCAAGAACTGTTCCTGGAATTCCTCCATTCTGTCAAACATAGTTTCCTTCTTACCAGAAGGTGTCTGTGGAATCTGTCCTTCCGAGACAGTGTGCACCACAGGGGGTGGTACCGTGACTACGGCAGTGAGTCTTGGCGTTTCCCGAAGTTTGTAACCTTCAGGAGTCTTTAGTATGCCCCTGGCATCTTCGCTTTCCCGAAGTTTGTAACCTTCAGGCCCAGCGGCTTCTGTTGTGATTTCCTGATCTTCAGTGATCGGCGGAACATATCCTTCCGGGATATAGTTAACAGGCATGCCCCAAGGACGATCTCTGAGATCACAGTCCTTTGTAGCCGAGCTTCTGCCATGGCTTGCATGTCGTTACGAAGCTTTCTCATATCCTCTCTTAGAGCGTCGATCTCTTCTTTCAACTCTCTGTTTTCTTCCTCAAGATCATCCATCTTTTTCTGACGATAGGCCCGAGTATTGTACGAATGAGACAGTTTGACTCTAGAACCGAGACACAAACGTGAGATTCGTAGGTAAGAAGAATACGCGATGAGAATGATGAATGCAATGATTATATTAATTATTTTTTGGTTTAATCAAAATAAACTTCGACAATTAGATTGCAAATATCAAACGGTGGGGAAACCCCTTTTTATTGAATTCAAAGGATTGCGGAAATGGAAATACAGTAGATTACAAGGTGCAGAAACAGAAACCTAAGCTAATGGGTCCCGAGTCCTCCCTGAAGAGAAATCGGGTGTTGATTCTAGTATCTTCCTTTTCTTTGACCGGGGCTCTTGGGCCGTTGTTGGGTTGTCATTCCTTTGCCAAGTGAAAGGAGCGAGCAAATTCCTTTGGTCATCCTGATTATCTACAGCATGTTGCTCCAAAATTTCAATCAGAGCGTCTTTTTCTTTCAGTAATTGCTGTATTTTGATGCACTCTACGTCGAGGGTGCGGTACTTGTTCTTCCAAGACCTTCTCTCCCGTTGAACTTTGTTGAGAGTAACCTGAAGCTTTTCAGTTTCCGTCATGAAGTACATGACAGATTCCCTCGGCGGAAGAATTCCGTAACGAGGATAAGGCATTTTTAGCTTGAGAGCTCTAGTTTGTACCCAATGGAGATAAGGCTCCACCGAGACACAGTCTGGTTTTCCTAGAGACTCTCGTCTTTTCTTATGAACGTGTTTCCAAGCGTGCACTATTTCCATCTTTAGTGCTCTGTCACTTTCTCCTTCCTTGAAGAAAAGACCTTCCAGATGAACACCCAGTGGGATGTGTCTCATCGGGTATCCAAATTGACGAAGAACCAATACCGGATGGTAGTTGATTCCTCCCTTAGTTCCTATAAGGGGTACGTTGGGGAAGTTTCCATAATGATCAATGATCCTGATTCCATCATAAATCCTATTACACCAATCTATATCAGAGTTGGTAAGAGACATGATCTTCTGCGATCAGCGTAGGGCACTCTTACAATCCCAAAAAGCAGCAGACTTGGGCAAGTGAGAGAAAAACCATTTGTAAAGCAGAGGTACACAACATGTGATCTCTCCTCCATTGTACAAATTTCCCAAGTGTACAGAATGATACGCATCTGCGAGCAAAGTCGGCACAGGATTTCCAATGAGAAAAACCTTAATAGAGTTAATATCGATGAAGTTATTGATGTTGGGAAACAAAAATAACCCGTAGGTGAGCAAGACAAAGATGCTTTCAAAAGCAGTCACGTTCCCGATACTGGCGAAGTATAGGGCCTTCTTTGTCAAGAACTGGGTTGGCAAACCTTGGATGCCACCCTTGGTAGTTAGGTGAGTCCTAACCTCAGACTCGTCCAAATGAATTGCTCTTGCAATGGTCTGATTCTTTGGAATTTCTTCCAGTCCAAAAAATGGAGCTCGATCTGTGATATGTAAATCGATCAGATGAGAATACTCCTTCAGCGTTGGTGCTAACTAGTAATCCAGGAATGTGAAATAGTGATAAACCGGATCGTAAAACTGAATGAGAGCATCCATGATTCCCTCAATCACATGGACTCTTAATAGTGGTAGCAGACCTCCGTGATTGGCTCTGAAAGCCTCCTGGTTAGTGATCATCCTTGCTAACCTTCTCAAAACCTCTAGTTTTGGAACCTTGAAGGTATACTGGTGAGTTCTCCTTCTACCAAAATTCATTAGCGCAATCCTTTTCTCTGATATTTGCAATCACAGTCTTAGTTTAATTTGAAAAACAGAGAGACTAGAAGAGAAGTTTTTTGAATGTTTTAATGTTTTTTAATTGAATGCATGAATGCAGCACACAAAAACATAGAAAAAACATGGGGTCAAAGGGTCGTTGTAATGAAGTCAAGGCCCTACCAATCCCCAAAGGTTTATACTAAGGTGATTTTTGTACCTGTACTCATTATCATCAGCTCCTCCCAGGAAAGCAGAACAACAAGCGGATCGCCAGCGAGTTGTAAAGCGATCTTAGAGTAAGTGCCATTCACCGAGAATAGATCATCAGCCTCAAATGAGGGTAGTATCGCGTAACAACTATTTCAGATAGTTTCCGCACTACGAAAGGGTTTGGCTCCTCAGCTTCTCAGACTTAACAACCGGCCCATACACTAGGTGAGAAAATGGGTTGCGTTGGTCAGCCTCCACTGAGGTTGATGGTCGACCCCGTCGCCATCACTTATCTTAAGTGTATACTCAATCTTTCCACATACGACATCACCCGCATTCCCATTAGCAGAAAAATAAACATGTATAGCAATTAGGAAAAGCAGTATATATATTTGTCCTAAACATCCTAGACCTTTAAAGTTATGAATCCTAAGTTCCTGACAGAAAATGGGTTCCCCGGTGGAAGCCCCAATCTGTGGTTTCCACACAAGAGGTGAAAAAGTAGTTCGTGCCTAGATCTAACTTTGATAGGCCCCACGGTGGGCGCCATTTTTCTGTAGCGAGCGATTTTGAACGCGGTTCTTAAGCGCTGGTCACTCTCTGCGGTTGAGCTTAAACTACAGGTCGATTCATTTTTTATCCTATTAAAGCTGATGAAGGAAGGGAAATAGATGCCTCCAATTAACCCTGCTTTGCATACTGAGTTTAAACAGCAGTCTGTTAGGTTACAGATGCTATCAATGTGGGGGGCCTTTGTACTGGTTATTTGTATTTTCGCCAATACTGTTTTCTTTCTTTTTATCTAGACAGAAGGTTTCTGGCGGGGAACAAGGATTAGGATGTTAGGACTGGTGCTTTTGATAGATATATGGGAGTATGGGATTTTGTTTAGTGTGCTCGCTAAGATCTTTTCTTTCGATCTTATGCCTACGTATTCCCGTTTACCGAAACAGGGAAATTAGAGCGTTCGTAGTTCCTCCTATTCTATGGGAGGAAATGGTTGTTTTGGTGTCTTGTTCAAAGCCCAAGACGTGAAGCGAAAAGGTGGTTTGTATCTTGTTCAAAGCCCAAGATGTGAAGCTGAAAGGTCTATTGGTATCTTGTTCAAAGCCCAAGATGTGAAGCTGAAGGTCCCAACTTTAGAGAGAATTTGTCATCTCTAAAGAGGGGGTTGTATGTCACAACTGTTTTATAAAGGAGAATTACTTTAACCAAGATTTGTGAATCTGGCAAAGCCATAATTTCCTTTATAGGGGGTTTTAACCTGAAGGAGAAGACTTTAACTCAGTGTAGAGCAATGCTATCTTTCCTTAGGAATTTCTCATGCTAAAAGAGGGACAGTGGCATGGATGTAGATGATCCAGAGGCTTGCCGCTTACAGCGATTAGATGAAGAGGAAGGAGTTGTTGATGTTTGTGTATTGTGAACGAGGCACAACTTTGATGCTAAAAGGTTAATTGGATTAACCAGTGGTTTTCTTATACAAAGCCTAAGAGGAGGCTATTATGTGTCTCGTACAAAGCCCGAGAGAGAGGCTAAAAGGTTTTGACTCAACGATGGAATCGTTTGGTATCTCGTATAAAGCCCGAGATGGAGGCTATTTGACTCAACAAGGGAGTTTTTTTTTTGTATCTCGTATGAAGCCTGAGATAGAGGTTGTTGTTTGTTTGGCTCAATAAGAACCTTTTTGTATCTCGTATAAAGCCCGAGATGGAGGCGAAAAGGGTGATTGACTCAACGAGGGAGTCTCTTATGTGTCTCGTACAAAGCCCGAGAGAGAGGCTAAACGTTGTTTGACTCCGCTGGGGAGAATCATTGTACAAAGCCCAAGAGGAGGCTAACTTCACTGGAGAAGGATCATGACACAAAGCCTAAGAGGAGGCTATGGTAACTGTTTCAGTCAAGCGATAGGTCCAGTATACTGATTTTAAAGAGAAAATCAGTTCTTATATGAGCAATACTGTACTCATGGATTTGATTCAAGGATCCGGGTTATTTCTGTTCTTTAAGGAAGCGGGAAATCCGAAGGGTATTGAGACTGTCCGAGTCTGCGGGTTTCCTTCCTATTTAACGAAGGGGTCACTTGAGAATGTCTTTGAGACTCAAGGAAGTTAGACTGTCCAAGTCTAGAGTTTCATCTTTTGTACTATGCTTTGAGAAACAGTAGTAGACTCTTTGAAAGGACTGTTCTATGCAGATGACTAAGTGTTGTTCCTATACCTCTAGGAGGTCCTCGGGACAATTTGTATGAAGCCCAAGAGGAGGCTGGAAACTTTTAAGAAGCCGATCGGTCCTTGTACGAAGCCCAAGAGAAGGTTATCATTCCCGGAGGAAGAGATCATTATACGAAGCCTAAGAGGAGGCTGTGAATACTTCTAATAAGCCGTAGGGTCCTTGTACTAAGCCCAAGAGGAGGCGGGGTTGCTTTTAGGAAGCATGTGGGTCCTTGCACGATGCCCAAGAGGAGGCCGATGCTTTTAAGAAGCCCGTGGGTCCCTAAACCCCGAGAAATTCAAGGCAATGCTATTCACCGAGAATAGATCAAAGTCAGGAAAGTTCGAGAATCTGGAAGAAACTCAAAGATGTCATTCACGGAGAATACATTCACCTCTGGGAGTAGAGTTTCTTGACAAATTCCTAATGAGGACAGCCGAAGAGAAGACTGTATCTGGTGATCCTATTGGGGGATCTAGTTATCTATTTCTACGAATAAACGAAACGGCGTCACCTAGTTCTAGAGTAGTTGTCGGGGAAACTCTAAATATCTATACTATTATTACACAGTCGATATGAGTTTATGAAAGAAGACTTACAGTGAAACAGCCCCACAATACAGTTATATGTATATGAAAGTGGTAAATGAAATCAATAACCACTTACTCGGTTGTAGAGCTTCCATGCTGTTTGGTTAGTTGTTCAACAAAGAAAGATTGAAAACAACAGTATATTCAAAATCAAAGGAGAAAGTGCTTTGAAAAAGAAAGATTTGGGGCTTACAGCTCAAGGAGAGGCCCAGGGTTTTATTAGTGAGTGCACTGTTTGAATTTGTACAGAGGGACTTATACAAGTGACTGAGGCCAAAAAAGGTTTTCTGTACAAAGGGATGGGTCTTACACTCTCTCAAGAGGCCCAAAAGGTTTAAAGAAAAAGAGTGAGGCTTATAACACGAGGGTAGGCCCAGATGATTTTTCCGTTTGAAATGGCGATCACGCCGAGGTTTTCTTTTAACGCGGAGGGACTTATACAATAAGTGAGGCCCAAAATGTTTTGGTTAAAAGGGGATTGGGTCTTACACTCTATTAGAGACCCAAAGTGTTTTTGAATGGGTCTTATAGCTCAAGGAGAGGCCCAAGGTTATTTTTCAAAAGGCGATGATCGTGCCGTTTATTTGAAAATGTACAGAGGGACTTATACAACGAATGAGGCCCAAATATTTCTAACAAGTGGGTTGGGTCTTACACTCTCTTAAGAGGCCCAAAGTGATTTGAATATGATTTATGAGGGTTGAATTAATCCAAAAACCCTAATTTGTTTTCAAAAATGTATTTAATTGAATAAAAATTCAATTAAAAATGATCAAAATTGTTTAATATATGAAAAACAAATTGTGATTTTGGATTAATGCTTCAAAAATTAAGTATTGACCTACAAAATATTTAGAAAGCATTAAAAGTTGCAAAATCAATGTAGAAAAAATATTTAAAATGTCAAAAACAATTAAAATATTAATTCTTTGCAAAAATATCAATTATATGAAATAAATAATATTTTTGGGATTTTTTGATAAAATAAAATATTTTAACATTTTTGTGAATTATTAAAAAAAGAATCAACTCAAAATCATTAAAACTCAGAGATAAATTAATTTTTGAATCAATTAAATAAAAATCACCAAATTCAAATATTTGAATTTGAAAGAAATGGCGCCAAGAACAGCTGAAGAACACGCGCGTGTTCTGGGTTTGGCTGATTTGCATTTTCTATCCAATCTCCCTGAATACTTGATTATAACATGCAATCCACATATCATTATGCTCGTCTCAACCTCACGATCATGTCTATGTCCATTAATTTCATTTAAATTAAACATATAACAAGAACTCATGAAAAATCCTCAAGAACCCTAATTTCTGCATGAAGGCTAGGATTTTTGATACACGATTCAAACAATGCAATTAATTGAGGGAAAACATTCCATGCATGATTATGAACATATGGCCAAATTATTGTGCAACAAAAATTGCATGGATCATAGAGTTAGAAGAGCTCATGCTTACCACTTGCAGCTGGCGATCGTGATTTGTGTTGGAGGTGTTACAGCTAAGTTCCAATGATGTGGATAGCTTCCCTAGGTACCAAGTGATGTGTCTGAGTGCTTGGAATGGATTGAAATGGTTTGGAGTTGAAGATGGAACCTCAACTGCAAAACTGTCAAGAACATGAGCAATTGGCTGGTTTTTTGTGAAATCAGTGTTCCAGATGTTATGTGAGTGTTTGGATCACTTCTATATGATGTATGTGAAGTGTGTGAGTGATTGGTTTGATTGGAAAAGCTCTCAAACTCAAAACCCGATAGCTACCTTGCTAAGAAAGGCATTTTTGACAAGAGAAAGAGATTTTGAGGAAAGCATCTGTTAGATGGCTTTGGTGTACTCAAACTTAAACTGATCACAATTGAGCTCTATTTATAGTAGAGCAAGTTTGTTTTGCAAGGAATAGTGAATGACAACTGCAGCAGGTGTTTGCTCAATGTTGGCCAATGGAAATGCAAGTCTCCTCTAGACATTGACTAGAGGTTAGGGCACAGGGTTGTGGTTCCCTTGGTCTTGGATAAGTCTTGACTGATTTCAGATGAGAATGGCTCAGTCCATGCCACCTTGATGCTTCCATTGAATGCTTCAATCCAAATTTGGAGTCTTGTCCCTATTTTGGCCATTCTAGGTTCAACATGCTATTTCTTGTTCCATGGACTTTGGAGGCTTGGCTCAGTGATTGTCCCCTTTAGAGCATTTGAATTTGGCTGATTTTGGCAAATCGAGCAAATTTGCAAATTCTGCCTTGCCTTTGACAGATTTCAGCAAGGCAACTTTCCAATGTCATATCTCATGACTCAAATGGAATTTGGCAATGTTCTTAGCCATTTTGGAAAGCCCTTACATGATATAACAACTGTTTGAACATGTTTAGTTTTGATCTCCTTTGAACCCAAGTGAAAAATCCCTCTACATTTGGTAAAAAGTGAAGGCAGATTCTGACTTAGTGAAAATTTCACTAAGTGTTGGAAAAAGTGACATTTTCACTTTTCAGCCATTTTGATCACTCCATAACTCAAAATCCTTAATGAATTGGACTTAGGTCTAGTTGAAGTTTTTGTAGAGGGTAATGAGGGCTACAAATCCATCTTTGGATGAGAAAAAATGGCTTTGTGGTTTAGGAGTTATGATCCTTCAAAGTTGGTACCCTTGTCACTTTATTTTTAACTTAGAAAATTTTCTTAGTTTTTATGGTTACCCTTTTTACAAGTTATCCCACTTTTCTTGATTTTTATTGATGAATGATGATTCAAATCATACATTAACATCATTTTAGGGTTAAAAATCCATTTTGGTGAAAAATCTCAAAAAGTCAAAGTTGACTTTTGTGCACAGTTGACTTTTTATCAGATGAATTCCAAACTGTGCAATTCTTCAGGAAATCATGTCCTTGACCTAAATCAAACTTGATGGACATGTTCCATGGGTGTCATAGGGTATATTGGGGCATGTCCTAGGGCTTAGGAGCATGTCCTGGTCAAAAGTCAAAGTTACAGTTGACTTTTTCCTTAAAACATAATTGTGGTGCAGATGAAATTGAGACTTGTTGCTCAAGCTTCTTGGATTAATCCATTGTTACAAATGGATCAATATAGCTCATTAGAGACCCTCAAACCATCTCTTGAGGTCTTGGCTCTTGATTTTCCCTAAAAGTCAACTTAGGGGTGAATTAGGTCAAGAAACCCTAATTCCTGATTTTTGATGTATGCATCCCCTGAGGCAAAATTGACTTGATGAATGGGTCCATGAGGTTCCATGGAGTACATTAGGTTGTGTTTTGGATCTTTGGCTTGTGTCCAGATGAAAATTTTCATCTGGAGGCCCTGGTCGACCAAAACCCTAATTTGGTGATACTGGCGATCTTGAGACTTGATCCACCTAGAAGGGAGCAACCTTGTGCTTAATCCTTGAAGTGGGAGTCCTTTTGATCCATCGTGGATGTTTGAGAGGTTAGAATAGTTGAAGATCATGTCATTCCTTGATTGATCCTTTGTCTAAGGCTCTGAGAAGGCTTAAAACCCTAATTTTGATTGTAGTGAATGCTTAACAACCCTTGAGGCATTTGATGAGGCATGATGGTTCATCCACATTGTGATGATGATTTGCACAATGATGGGAAATCTTAGTGGTCAAAATTTGGGGTATGACACCCTCCGTGGTGAATATTGCAGACATCAGTCATGTAACACAGAGTGGTAGAATCTTCAACAGAGGAGTTGGAGAGTCCAACAAAGAAAAGGAACTTCAGGTGGAACTTCCCGATCCACCCGTCGGTCAATCCAGTAATCCCGACCTTTCGAAAAACAATGATGAGATGCTGAAGCTCATCCAAAGGAGTGAATACAACATTGTCGATCAACTGTTACAGACTCCTTCAAAGATCTCGGTATTATCATTGTTGCTAAGTTCAGAAGTGCACAGGGAGGCTCTACAGAAAGTCTTGGAGCAAGCCTTTGTGGAATAGGATGTAACAATCAGACAGTTCGATAGCATTGTCTCTAACATCACTTCCTGCAACAATTTGGGATTTAGTGATGAGGAATTACCTGAAGAGGGTCGCCGTCATAATATGGCGCTCAACATCACAATCAACTGCCAGGACGATGCTTTAGCCAGCGTACTGGTAGACACAGGGTCAGCCCTGAATGTTATGCCGAAGTCCACTTTGATGCAATTATCATTCAAAGGCCCTCCGATGAGAACCAGCGAGGTCGTCGTCAAAGCGTTCGACGGATCCAGGAAAACGGTTATCGGCGAAGTCGACCTTCCCATAACTATTGGTCCTCACACTTTCCAAGTCACGTTCCAGGTCATGGACATCTGGGCAACGTACAGTTATTTATTAGGAAGGCCTTGGATACATCAGGCTGGGGCGGTCACCTAGAACCTCCACCAAAAGCTAAAGTTCATCCAGAACGGTCAACTTGTCACAGTCTGCAGGGAACAGGCTTTGCTCATAAACAATTTATCGTCATTCACTTATGTGGAACCGGAGGGGATAATCGAAACCCAGTTCCAAACACTTTCGCTACACAGTGGCGATCAATCCGAAGGAGGAACTTCGATTTCCTCATACAAAGACGCTATCAAGGCAGTCGAAGGTACCAATACAATAGGATAGGGACAACTTGTCATTCCTACTGACAATAAAATAAAGAGGGGTCTGGTTTTCTCCGTAACTTGTACCCAGACAGCTGCCAACGACGAAAGTCTTCATCCCATTCGAAACTTCTTCCACAGTGGAGGGTTCCTTCAACTAGTGACTCCGAAAGTGCATACCATCGATAAAGATGATTCCTCTGACACGGGGGAAGAATGGAAGTCCTACCTCAACAAGGACGGTTATATGTCCCAGGAAGAGGTGCCTACGTCCTTTTGCTATCCCGCACAGAGTCCGAGATTTATACCCAGGTCAGACGTCGAAATGATATATGGGGATTGTGATCCGGAAGGATGTCGTGCTCCACTAAATTCATTAGAGGAAGACACTTCAATGAAGGACAATCTTGACTACACCTACTATGGCCCGATGGATGGTCTGCCAATGTGGCAACCTTACCCAGGAAACTTAGGGCAGGAAAGTCAGCCGAACAATGAAAATCAGCTGAGCATCATTGAATAGAATACCTGCGTCCCCACCATGTCATGGGATCAACACTCGGGTCATTCAGAAACTACTCAACATGACGATGAATTTGCAACGTTTGCAGGACTAGAATTCATTAACTACGCTTTTCTTGAAGTCAACGTCATCGAGAAGGATGACTCTTCCAGTTCCAAAGAAGTGTGGGACACCTTGGGACAACCAAGTGGAAAATTTGACTACATGGTCAAGTACATCGCTCCCGAAATCCAACTGGATGAGGAGATACAGCTGAGAGCACCAATACTCTGCAAAATGCAACAGAGGAATCCTCCTACGACAACTCTGCTTGGGAGACGGATTCCAATGATCCTACTGCACCAGAAATCAGCGTTATTTCTGAAGACAAATCAAGGAAGGTACCGGACTTTGTGATTCACCGAGGAGTTCGCCGCCAATGGGTCGCTGTCGAGGTTCCGAAGATCGTTCATAAGTCAAAGTAATTGTCGTCTTTAACCTTTCACCTTGCCCAGGTGAAATGGATGTTTTGATAGGGCTCGCTTTCTGTAAATTTTCCCTCTTCGCTTCGTCCAAAGCGATAGAGTCTTGTTTTATAGGGTTGTAGTTTCCAGAATCGACTTGTTCATTAATAAAATAACGTCGTTCTGTAATTTCCGCATTAATTGTTGTTTTCTCTTTTCGTTTTTCAAAAAATGGTAATCCTAAAAAACAATTCAAATAATAAAAGCAAGCAGTAGTAAAAAAAATACATTGCACACTCTTGCATTCTCTCTATCTCTTCTAAACACAATCATCACGTCATGCAGATTGCTTGTTTTAAACCCCGTTGAAACATACGATCTGATTCCTTCTCCCAACTTTGAATTCTCGGTATTTGAGGCTGAAGAAGAAGATGACGAAGAAATTCCAAAAGAGATCTCCCGATTACTCAGACAAGAGGAAAGGTCCATTGAACCTCACAAAGAGCCGTTGGAAATGATCAATGTGGGTTCAGAAAAAGAGAGAAAAGAAATCAAGATTGGGGCACTGCTCAGTCCAACTGCTAAAGAGACTTTAACGAAGCTTCTCAAAGACTTTCCCGATGTGTTCGCTTGGTCCTATCAGGACATGCCAGGGTTGGATACCAGCATCGTGGAGCATCATCTGCCACTAAGGTCAGAATATCCGCCTGTAAAACAAAGGTTGAGACGAACTTACCCGGACATGGACCAGTTCCCAAAAAGGACGGAAAGGTCAGAATGTGTGTCGACTACAGGGATCTAAACAAGGCTAGTTCGAAGGACGACTTTCCGTTACCACACATTGACTTGCATGTGGACAGTACAACAAAGTTCAAAGTTTTCTCCTTCATGGATGGATTCTGTAACACCCCAATTCCCATCGCGAATAAATAATACATAAATAAAATCAGAGTAACTAAAAATTTATTTTTCCGACAGAAACAAGGATGTCACATTTAAATAAACAAAACATCATCCCTGCACATAAATTTGATACATAGCATAAAATAGAGTACCCTCAAAGGGGAAACTTTTTCCACAATAAAGGAAATGTCAATTATGGAATAAAGCGGAAAGATCCATAACCGACTTATTTTACAAAATAAATCATTTTAGAATATCAACTATGTACGCAAAGGTACTACAAAATACATTCAACAAATATATACATATATATAATCGTTCCCCGACTCCCGTGCTACGTATCAGAGCAGACACCAAGACCGACAACAGAACGGAGGACTAATCTTCACAAAAAAACCTCCAGCAACTCTAATCTGCAATGCCTCATAGAGCATTATAAAACAGCAGAAGGGTGAGAAATAACAACTAAACCAAGATTGCATAATAATATGCAAACACATATAAATTCACATGCATAGTTATTCTCACCACAAACATCACATACTAATACATATAACATATTTCTAACATTCCAACAACATAGCATATATCAATTATTCCAACATAAGGCACACCAAGGTTATGACATATGGAAACACACCATCACACCACATATTTTCACACATAGTATATCGTCCATAAACAATGCATTTATCACGTATGCACATCAAATTACCAATGCTATCACAATCTCAACACATAACAAATCAATGCACAATTTACCACACATAATCAATCAAATCATGATTTTTCACACATAATGCATCCATTCACAATTCTCACACATAATCAATCCATGATTTATGCAAATGCACAGAGACCGACACAACGACTCTATGCAAATGCCATGCGGTACCGACTTCCAATATTTCTCATCACTAGTTCACTCAGGAACTCTGCTGGAACCATCGCTCATTACTGAGGATCTCTCAAGTAACACCCCGTCGGGCAAACGATGTTCCCCGTCGCTTTAGGTCCTCTTGGTATAAGGCGCACGACGTTTATGGAATGCTTTAGGTCCTCTTATTTTTAAGGCGCACGATCCAATCAGATCGCTTTAGGTCCTCTTATTTTTAAGGCGCACAATCTGATCGCTCACACCCCACATGGGCACACGATCGTCTATAACCATCGCTTTAGGTCCTCTTATTTTTAAGGCGATTCATACCTCTTATTTTTAAGGCGCACGATGTTATAGCAAATTCCCTCTGGAATCAATCCGTCACTCAGGACGTCACAACAATGAATATCATGATGCTTGGTATACAATGACTTATGACATTTAATATACACACATATACACATTCATAATCATGCATATATTTCAACTCATCAATTCCATACATTCACAATTCAACAATATGAATTATCTCATCATCAATACTCATGCATTGAAAACACTTCAAACAATGCATTTCATCACACACCACAAATCACAACAACAAGCATATTATCATATGCATTCACACCAATTCACATCAATTACCCCAACGGCAACGAGCATCGCTTTACCACCCAAACGACAACAAACTCTATCACAATTAACATGCATTTATATTTAATTTAAACAATGCATTTATTTGCCAAAAGGCCACAATTCACAATAAATTCCACAATCTAGTATTCACGCCATAAGGCTACCCACAACACATCGTATAACAACACACACTAGCTATACGTTATATAACAAAAGCATATTGTACGATAACACCTCAATCGCACACATTCACGACGGTAAAAATCAACACAATAATACAGTTTCAATTTTATGCTATAATTGAACTAGATACAGATCTCCAAACCATTTTTCCTAGAAAGAACATCTCGTTAGCTTTCCAACGCTTCGAACGGGGGTCAAAACCGACTTACGGTTCAAGAGTTATGAATTTTTGAAGTTTTTCCAAAAACCAGAAAAATGGCCTACAACAGCTACGGGTTTCACCAATTTCGTCCGAAAATCCGACCGATTCAATTTTTTTTTTCGAAACAAACACATACTCATTCATACCAAACATATAGTAGTGATTTGAAACCATCAAATGTGAATTCTACGACTTTCGATTTCAATCCGAATCTTAAACCCTCAAATCTCCAAAAATACAAAAACTTACAAAATCAACCAAATTCGATAAAACAAGCATACTCGATCACGGCCTAACATCACTCGACTCTACTACGCGATTTATTCCGACTTTCGTCCGTAAAAACATCGATTTCTAATCATTTTTCTCATTTCAACCTAGAATGGAAACTATAGAAAAACAAGAACACATTCACACAATCACACACATATACATATACAATCGAAATATAATTGAAACTTCTCACCCTTACCCGATTAATCGAAGTCCAAGCATTGATTTTGATGATTTTCCTCTTCTCCCTCTTTTTCTTCTCTTCCTCTTCTTTTCTCTTTTTCTTCTTTCTCTCATTTTCTCTCTATTTCTTTCTATTTATATAAAAACATAAAACTTACCCAAGCAAAAGACCAAAATACCCCTCAGCTCAAATATCTCCCAAACGCTCTCAAAATGCGATAAAACTTAAACAGCGATGAAATATATTTCGGGAAATAAAATTTGAAAAGAAATTTTAATTTATTGCAAATATTTTACCTATCAAAAAAATTAACCAATTAACTCAATTAGCAGGTAAAATACAATAAACTCACACATATCACAAAATTCACATAAATGAAATAAATAAATACAATTAAACAAATCGGGGCGTTACAATTCTCCCCCACTTAGACATTTTCGTTCTCGAAAATATCACAGAGACGAACAACTCGGGATACGACTCTCGCATCCGACTAACAAACCAACATGCCAACCAAAGGCACACCACGAATACCACAAACCGACAAACAACCTTGCTAACAGCAGCTACAACAACAGCACGACAACGACGACAACTACAACAACGACACGACAACGACGACAAGATGCAAAGCCCATACAATGCACTTGACGACTAACTCACGACTCAAAGGATACCCAAGTTACGAACACACAGGTTCACTCTTGAACCAGAACACAACAAGAACACAAAGTTCCACGACACAACAACGATTCAACAACCTCTACATAACCATGATACCAACATCCTTGTCACACAACCATATTATAACAATGCTAACCTTCACCAATCGAACATACGACCAAAACACTCAACTACATATTAGTACCTGACTAATATTGAAACCTTCCACTTATCACTTTCATTTTGAAACATCCAATGGTCTCATCATTCCTACACATTTCCAATATTCAACTTATGAACTCTTACAAGTCCCACACGCAAATACAAATTGTGCCACACCACGCATCCGCTGCGCACTCTGATTACTCGTAACCATCAAAACTACCAATCTCACGTCCAAAGTCTAACTCTTCCTCATATTCACCAAAAATCACTGTTCACTATTAATATTCCCAACCTCACACTCTCCTGTGTTATCTCATACACCAGACACAAGTCTCGGAATTGCTCAATTAATTTTAATTCTATGACCATCAAAACAGACTTACATAAAAACTTTCGGCTTAACTCCTCAGGCACAACCTTAGCTTTTCCCGAAGGATAATCCAAGCCAAATTCATAACTCGTCACGAATTCCAACCCTCCTCGTTGTCTCATGCTCTATTCCTTCAGACCAAACAAGCACTGTAAACTCTTGTGATTACCAAACACTTCGAGCCTAGAACCATAAAGATAATACTTCCAAATTTTCCAACACAATACGACCGCAACCACTTACAAATCCAGAATAGTATAGATCCTTTTATAAATCCTCAATTGTCGTAAAGCATAAGCCACGACTTTACCCTCTTGCAAGTCAACTGAGATAACAGAAGTACGAACTTAGCAAAGTCTTCCATAGCCTTCTGTAACAACCAACTGAGCCCAAGAGTTTCTAATCTCCTTAACCAACTTCGGAGCCTCTCATTGTAGAACTACATCTACTTCCGATGGATCCATAACAATACTCTCATCTGAAATAACTTATCCAAGAAAATTAACCCTTTTCAACCAAAATTCTCAATCGAATAACTTAGCATAAAACTTCGTCTCTTTTCCAACACTTGTAATTCAAATCTCAAACACTTTACTTATTCTTCCTCTGAGTTTATAACAAATCTGAATATCCTCAATCAAATCCACTACGAACTTATCCAAATAAATATGGAAGATATGATTCATATACTCCACAAACATTCCAGACGCATCACTTGAAGCTTTTAACGTTTTAACAGTTCCGTTTTACGTAATTCCAATTAATCCCAACACTCGACCAAAAATCCATTCCATAAATAGTATTTCCGCTTTCCAAAGCAAAGAACCCTTTCATAGCTCCACAACGATATAAAGAACGTTTAAATCGGGTAAACGAAGCCAAAGTTAAGGAAGAAACAATTTGGAAAGATCTACCATGTTCGCAATGCGAATCTCCCAGCGAGCAGTCGCTTTCCTCATTCGCAATGCGAACCCCCAGCGAACCAAGGCAGAAGAAAAAGGACACAAAGTTCGTACTGCGAACTAATAGCGAACCTTCGCACTGCGAAGCTCCAGCGAATCTTCGCGTTCCCATCCAACCGTCCAATTCCACAATTCCCAACATGTATCAACAACCAACCAAAAAGGACTCTTAAATATTACATCCACACCTAAGGGTTTCCTCAAGATTTCCATAGTCTCATACCATCAAGGAATTCCAAATCGTTTGCGATTCGTCACAATTCAAAACTCAAGCTATCCAGAACACAACCGCAAGTTTCCATACTACCCACTGGTTAACATACAACCTCCTACTATCATCTTTTTCCTTACCAACCATGCTGGACCTCTTCAAGTCGACACACTAATGTTTCATCCAAAACACATCTGAAAACCATGCACAACTGATAGCCTATCACTGTGGCTTTCCTGTCAATTTCCATAACAATAGCCTCACAAATATAACAAACACCTTAGTCTCAACTCCAAGGAGGGTCCTACTCACTTAGCAGATATAACCTCGACTATTCACCTTCGTCCCATTTAAGTTTACACTCTACTCTCTGAGAACAACCATTAGTAATACCCAAACATTCTCCCTCAGAGACATTCCAACTTGACCAATATACAAAACCTCTAATCCGCCTCATCTTCAGATATAAGAATCTTCATCGACTCATCAAAACAATCCGTAATCATTTTCTAAATTCCAAACAATTCATTGCACACAATATCAAAGCAGGAAAGACATGTCTATTCCATCCAACATAATTCCGTCTACTATCAATAAGAGATTAAGGGTGATCAGTTCCTCAATTTGTCAATAGACAGCCGACAATCATGATGGGGCATAAACCATCTTTACCAAACTATAATAGCATTCCTTACATCCTGTGCACAAAACTACCTAAGGCACAAATCCTTAGTTGACATAAACCTTACCTCCGCATTCCCTCCGGAATCGGGAACCACACTGTCCAAAGAGCACTTACAGTCTTGCAATCAACGGCACACTGAGCCAATGCTCCACACCTGAAGCAACTTGGAGAAGTTCCAGCTTCTCCCCCACTTATCGCATTCTCAATCCTGAAGACAAAGGATTAGAAAAACCAGAAAGCACTGACAGTGTTTCACACACATATCACGTACTAAGGGATAAACAACAACGACAGTATTCAACTATCACACCAACTGACTCAACAACATGGCCGGACGGACCGACCTGCTCTGATACCACTAATGTAACACCCTAATTCCCATCGTGAAAAAATAATACATAAATAAAATCAGAGTAACTAAATATTTATTTTTCCGACAGAAACAAGGATGTCACATTTAAATAAACAAAACATCATCCCTGCACATAAATTTGATACATAGCATAAAATAGAGTACCCTCAAAGGGGAAACTTTTTCCACAATAAAGGAAATGTCAATTATGGAATAAAGCGGAAAGATCCATAACCGACTTGTTTTACAAAATAAATCATTTTAGAATATCAACTATGTACGCAAAGGTACTACAAAATACATTCAACAAATATATACACATATATATAATCGTTCCCCGACTCCCGTGCTACGTATCAGAGCAGACACCAAGACCGACAACAGAACGGAGGACTAATCTTCACAAAAAGACCTCCAGCAACTCTAATTTGCAATGCCGCATATAGCATTATAAAACAGCAGAAGGGTGAGAAATAACAACTAAACCAAGATTGCATAATAATATGCAAACACATATAAATTCACATGCATAGTTATTCTCACCACAAACATCACATACTAATACATATAACATATTTCTAACATTCCAACAACATAGCATATATCAATTATTCCAACATAAGGCACACCAAGGTTATGACATATGGAAACACACCATCACACCACATATTTTCACACATAGTATATCGTCCATAAACAATGCATTTATCACGTATGCACATCAAATTACCAATGCTATCACAATCTCAACACATAACAAATCAATGCACAATTTACCACACATAATCAATCAAATCATGATTTTTCACACATAATGCATCCATTCACAATTCTCACACATAATCAATCCATGATTTATGCAAATGCACAGAGACCGACACAACGACTCTATGCAAATGCCATGCGGTACCGACTTCCAATATTTCTCATCACTAGTTCACTCAGGAACTGTGCTAGAACCATTGCTCATTACTGAGGATCTCTCAAGTAACACCCCGTCGGGCAAACGATGTTCCCCGTCGCTTTAGGTCCTCTTGGTATAAGGCGCATGACGTTTATGGATTGCTTTAGGTCCTCTTATTTTTAAGGCGCACGATCCAATCAGATCGCTTTAGGTCCTCTTATTTTTAAGGCGCACAATCCGATCGCTCACACCCCACATGGGCACACGATATTCTATAACCATCTCTTTAGGTCCTCTTATTTTTAAGGCGATTCATACCTCTTATTTTTAAGGCGCACGATGTTATAGAAAATTCCCTCTAGAATCAATCCGTCACTCAGGACGTCACAACAATGAATATCATGATGCTTGGCATACAATGACTTATGACATTTAATATGCACACATATACACATTCATAATCATGCATATATTTCAACTCATCAATTCCATACATTCACAATTCAACAATATGAATTATCTCATCATCAATACTCATGCATTGAAAACACTTCAAACAATGCATTTCATCACACACCACAAATCACAACAACAAGCATATTATCATATGCATTCACACCATTTCACATCAATTACCCCAACGGCAACGAGCATCGCTTTACCACCCAAACGACAACGAACTCTTTCACAATTAACATGCATTTACATTTAATTTAAACAATGCATTTATTTGCCAAAAGGCCACAATTCACAATAAATTCCACAATCTAGTATTCACGCCATAAGGCTACCCACAACACATTGTATAACAACACACACTAGCTATACGTTATATAACAAAAGCATATTGTATGATAACACCTCAATCGCACACATTCACGACGGTAAAAATCAACACAACGGTACGGTTTCAATTTTCTGCTATAATTGAACTAGATACAGACCTCAAAACCATTTTTCCTAGAAAGAACATCTCGTTAGCTTTCCAAAGCTTCGAACGGGGGTCAAAACCGACTTACGGTTCAAGAGTTAAGAATTTTTGAAGTTTTTCCAAAAACCAGAAAAATGGTCTGCAACAGCTACGGGTTTCACCAATTTCGTCCGAATATCCGACCGATTCAATTTTTTTTTTCGAAACAAACACATACTCATTCATACCAAACATATAGTAGTGATTTGGAACCATCAAACGTGAATTCTACGACTTTCGATTTCAATCCGAATCTTAAACCCTCAAATCTCCAAAAATGCAAAAACTTACAAAATCAACCAAATTCGATAAAACAAGCATACTCGATCACGGCCTAACATCACTCGACTCTACTACGCGATTTATTCCGACATTCGTCCGTAAAAACATCGATTTCTAATCATTTTTCTCATTTCAACCTAGAATGGAAACTATGGAAAAACAAGAACACATTCACACAATCACACACATATACATATACAATCGAAATATAATTGAAACTTCTCACCCTTACCCAATTAATCGAAGTCCAAGCATTGATTTTGATGATTTTTCTCTTCTCCCTCTTTTTCTTCTCTTCCTCTTCTTTTCTCTTTTTCTTCTTTCTCTCATTTTCTCTCTATTTCTTTCTATTTATATAAAAACATAAAACTTACCCAAGCAAAAGACCAAAATACCCCCCAGCTCAAATATCTCCTAAGCGCTCTCAAAATGCGATAAAACTTAAACAGCGATGAAATATATTTCGGGAAATAAAAGTTGAAAAGAAATTTTAATTTATTGCAAATATTTTACCTATCAAGAAAATTAACCAATTAACTCAATTAGCAGGTAAAATACAATAAACTCACACATATCACAAAATTCACATAAATGAAATAAATAAATACAATTAAACAAATCGGGGCGTTATAGATTCTCGGGCTATAACCAAATCAAAATGGTGCTGAAAGACATGGAGAAAACTTCGTTCATTACCCCATGGGGTACCTTTTGTTACAAGGTAATTCCGTTCGGTTTGAAGAACGCCGGGGCAACCTATCAAAAGGCCATGACTACTCTTTTCCATGACATGATACAAAAAGAAATCGAGGTATATGTCGATGATATGATTGCAAAATCTAAGACAGAAGAGAAGCATGTGACCCACCTGTCGAAACTATTCGAGCGATTGAGAAAGTACAAACTCTGCTTGAATCCCAACAAGTGCACCTTCGGTGTCCGTTCAGGGAAACTCTTAGGGTTCATCGTCAGCCAGAAAGGGATTGAGGTCGATCCTGACAAGGTCAAGGCCATTTAAAAAATGCCTTCTCCGAAAACTAAAAAACAAGTCAGAGGATTCCTGGGACGTTTAAACTACATTTCCAGATTCATATTCCTTATGACCGCGACGTGTGCACCGATCTTCAAATTACTGAAAAAGAACCAGGACCCCGTTTGGACAGAGGACTGTCAAACTGCCTTCGACAGTTACCCAGTGAAGGGCCAGAACCAGGTTCCCAATGGGGACTTATCTTTGACGGAGCAGTTAATCATTATGGAAACGGAATTGGGGAAATCATTGTTACCCCTCAGGGTACCCACATTCCTTTCACCGCCAGACTTACGTTCAAGTGCACAAACAATGAGGCCGAATACGAACCTTGTATTATGGGTTCGAAGAGGCGATCGACTTAAGGATCAAGAACTTGGACGTATATGACGACTCAGCTCTAGTCGTCAATCAGATAAAAGGAGATTGGAACACATACCAATCAGGACTGATTCCTTACAAAGATTATGCAAGAAGGTTGCTACCCTTCTTCAACAAAATCGAGTTTCATCATATCCCTTGTGAGGAGAATCACATGGCTGATGCATTAGCCACTCTCTCTTCCATTATTAGCGTAGGTCAATGGAATGACATACCTAAGATCGACATCATGCGCCTTGAACGACTCGCTTACGTATTCACGATCGAAGCAGTCATAGACGATAAACCTTGGTATCATGATATCAAATGCTTCCTTCAGAAACAAGAGTACCCACCTGGGGCATCCATGAAAGATAGAAAGACCCTCAGAAGACTGGCTAGAAACTTCTTCCTGAGCGGTGACATACTCTATAAGAGGACTTTCGACATGGTCTTGCTCCGATGCGTAGACAGGCCAGAAGTAGACATGTTGATGAAAGAAATTCATGAAGGATCCTTTGGCACTCATGCCAATGGACACACAATGAAGAGAAAAATTCTGAGAGCAGGGTGCTACTGGTTGACCATGGAATCCGACAGCTACAAGTACATGAGGAGGTGTCATAAGTGTCAGATATTGTAATACCCCAAATTTTTACCACTTAGATTTCCCATCATTGTGAAAATCATCATCACAATATGGATGAACCATCATGCTTCATCAGTCTCCCCAAAGATGGGTGAGCATCCAATACAATCAGAATTAGGGTTTCAAGCCCTCTCTGAGTGCTTAGACAAAGGATCAATCAAGAAATGACATGATCTTCAACTTGTCTAACCTCCCAAGTAACTAAAAAGGATCAAAAGGACTCCCACTTCAAGTATTAAGCACAAGGATGCTCCCTTCTAGGTGGATCAAGCCTCAAGATCGCCAGTGTCACCAAATTAGGGTTTTGGTCGACCAGGGCCTCCAGATGGAAAATTTTCATCTGGGCACAAGGCAATGATCCAAAACATGACCTAATATACTTCATGGAACCTCATGAACCCATGCATCAAGTCAATTTTGCCTCAGGGGATGCATTCATAAAAAATCAGGAATTAGGGTTTCTTGACCTAATTCACCCCTAAGTTGACTTTTGGGACAAACCATGAGCCAAGACCTCAAGACATGATTTTAGGGTCTCTAATATACCATATTGATCCATTTGGAACAATGGATTGATCCAAGAAGTTTGAGCAACAAGTCTCAATTTCATCTGCACCACAATTAGGGTTTTAAGAGAAAAGTCAACTGTAACTTTGACTTTTGACCAAGACATGCTCCTAAACCCTAATACATGATTGAATATACCCTATGACACCCATGGAACATGTCCATCAAGTTTGATTTAGGTCAAGGACATGATTTCCTGAAGAATTGCACAGTTTGGAATTCATCTGATAAAAAGTCAACTGTGCACAAAAGTCAACTTTGACTTTTTGAGATTTTTCACCAAAATGGATTTTTAACCCTAAAATGATGTTAATGTATGATTTGAATCATCATTCATCAAGAAAAATCAAGAAAAGTGAGATAACTTGTAAAAGGGGTAACCATAAAACTTAGAAATTTTTCTAAGTTAAAAATAAAGTGGCAAAGGTACCAACTTTGGAGGACCATAACTCCTAAACCACAAGGCCATTTTTTCTCATCCAAAGATGGATTTGTAGCCCTCATTATCACCTACAAAAACTTCAACTACAAGTCATTCCAATTCATTAAGGATTTTGAGTTATGGAGTGATCAAAGTGGCTGAAAAGTGAAAATGTCACTTTTTCCAACACTTAGTGAAATTTTCACTAAGTCAGATTCTGCCTCACTTTTTGCCAAATGTAGGGGGATTTTTCACTTGGAATAAAAAGAGATCAAAACCAAACTTGTTCAAACAGTTGTTGTATCATGTAAGAGCTTTCCAAAATGGCCAAGAACATTGCCAAATTCAACCTACACCATGAGATACAACATTGCCAAGTTGCCTTGCTGAAATCTGTCAAGGCAAGGCAGAATTTGCAACTTTGGTCGATTTGCCAAAATCAGCCAAATTCAATTGCTCCTATCCACTTGGACACCTCATAGGATTGAATCTAAAGGGGACAATCACTGAGTCAAGCCTCCAAAGTCCATGGAACAAGAAATAGCATGTTGAACCTAGAATGGCCAAAATAGGGACAAGACTTCAAATTTGGAATGAGGCATTCAATGGAACCATCAAGGTGGCATGGACTGAGCCATTCTAATCTGAAATCAGTCAAGACTTATCCATGACCAAGGGGACCATAGCTCTGTGCCCTAACCTCTAGTCAATGGCTAGAGGAGACTTTCATTTCCATTGGCCAACATTGAGGAAACACCTGCTGCAGCTGCCATGCACTATTCCTTGCAAAACAAACTTGCTCTACTATAAATAGAGCTCAATTGTGGTCAGTTTAAGTACACCAAAGCCATCTAACAGATGCTTTCCTCAAAATCTCTTCTTTCACTCCAATTTTGCCTTCTAAGGCAAGTCACTATCGGGTTTTGAGTTTGAGAGCAATTCCAATCAAACCAATCACTCACACACCTCGCATACATCACATATGAGCTGATCAAACACTTAGATTACTTCTGAAACATCAATTTCACAAAATCACCAGCTAGTTGCTTAAGGTTTTAACCAAAGTGCAGCTGAGGTACCACAAAATGATCCAGCCAGTTTCAATCAAGTCCAACCATCCAAACACAATCCATAGGGTGTAGGGAAGCTGTTCAGATCATCACCACTCATCTGTAACACCTCCAAATCGAAAATCACTTTGAACTTGCTGTCACGACTTGGAGGTAAGCACATACTTGGTCATCTCTCAATCTATGCATATTTCCTCGCACAATAATTTGGCCATATGTTCATAATCATGCATGGAATGTTTTCCCTCAATTAATTGCATTGTTTGAATCGTGTATCAAAAATCCTAGCCTTCATGCAGAAATTAGGGTTCTTGAGGTCTCTTCGTGATTTCTTGTTGTATGTTTAATTTAAATGAAATTAAAGTACATAGACATGATCGTGAGGTTGAGGCGAGCATAATGATATGTGGATTGCATGATATGATTACGTATTCATGGAGATTGGATAGAAAATGCAAATCTGAGAAACCAAGAACACGCGCGTGTTCTTCAGCTTGTTCTTGGCACCATTTTTAGAAATTCAAATATTTGAATTTTGTGATTTTGTTTAATTGATTCAAAAATTAATTTCTCTCTGAGTTTTAATGATTTTGAGTTGATTCTTTTTTTAATAATTCACAAAAATGTTAAAATATTTTATTTTCGCAAAAAATCCCAAAAATATTATTTATTTCATATAATTGATATTTTTGCAAAGAATTAATATTTTAATTGTTTTTGACATTTTAAATATTTTTTCTACATTGATTTTGCAACTTTTAATGCTTTCTAATTATTTTGTAGGTTAATACTTAATTTTTGAAGCATTAATCCAAGATCACAATTTGTTTTCCATGTGTTAAACAATTTTTGATCATTTTAATTGAATTTTTATTCAATTAAATACATTTTGAAAACAAATTAGGGTTTTGGATTAATTCAACCCTCATAAATCATTTTCAAAATTTTTGGGCCTCTTGAAAGAGTGTAAGACCCATCCCCCCTTGTACAAAAACTTTTTGGGCCTCACTCATTGTATAAGTCCCTCTGTACAAGTAAACGGCGTGATCGTCGCCCGTTTAAAAATAAAAATCATCTGGGCCTCTCCTCGAGCTATAAGACCCATTCAAAACTTTTGGGCCTCTATTAGAGTGTAAGACCCAATCCCCCTTTTAACCAAAACATTTTGGGCCTCACTTATTGTATAAGTCCCTCTGCGTTAAAAGAAAACCTCGGCGCGATCGCCATTTTTAAACGAAAAATCATTTGGGCCTACCCTCGTGTTATAAGCCCCTCTCTTTTCTTTAAACCTTTTTTGGGCCTCTTGAGAGAGTGTAAGACCCATCCCTTTGTACAGAAAACCTTTTTGGGCCCCAGTCACTTGTATAAGTCCCGCTGTACAAAGTCAAACAGTGCGCTCACGGATAAAACCCTGGGCCTCTCCTTGAGCTGTAAGCCCCAAATCTTTCTTTTTCAAAGCACTTTCTCCTTTGATTTTGAATATACTGTTGTTTTCAATCTTTCTTTGTTGAACAACTAACCAAACAGCATGGAAGCACTACAACCGAGTAAGTGGTTATCGTTTTCATTTACTGCTTTCATATTATAAACTGTATTGTGGGGCTGCTCACTGTAAGTCTCCTTTCATAAACTTATATCTACTGTGTAATAATAGTATAGATATTTCGAGTTTCCCCGGCAACTACGTCTAGAACTAGGTGACGCCGTTTCATTTATTCGTAGAAATAGACGCCTAGATCCCCAATAGGAGCACCAGATACAGTCTTCTCTTCGGCTGTCCTCCTTAGGAATCGTTAAGAAGCTCTACTCCCCAAGATGAATGTATTCTCCGTGAATGGCATCTTTGAGTTTCTTCCAAATTCTCGAACTTTCCTGACTTGATCTATTCCTTGTGGATAGCTTGCCTTGAATGTCTCGGGGTTTGGGTACCCACTACGGTCATAATCTTGGACCTTAACTAAGGAACCCTCTTTAAAAGCTAAAAATCGTTGGATAGTAAACCTCGCACGTTTACCAGTGGTTTTTATCTTTAAAAGAGTTATCTCTCCTAATGGAAAGGAGATGATAGACCCACGGGCTTCTTAAAAGCATCGGCCTCCTCTTGGGCATTATTCAAGGACACTACGGCTTCTTAGAAGTATTCACAGCCTCCTCTTAGGCTTCATATAATGATTTCTTCCTTCGGGAATGAAAGCCTCCTCTTGGGCTTCGTACAAGGACCCGTAGGCTTCTTAAAAGTTTCCAGCCTCCTCTTGGGCTTCGTACAAATTGTCCCGACGACCTCCTAGAGGTATAGGAACAGAACCTAGTCATCCTCATAGAACAGTCCTTTCATAGAGTCTACTACTGTTTCTCAAAGCATAGTACAAAAGGAAAAAACTCTAGACTTGGACAGTCTAACTTCCTTGAGTCTCAAAGACATTCTTAAGTGAACCCTTCGTTAAATAGAAAGGAAACCAGCAGACTCGGACAGTCTCAATACCCTTTGGATATCCCGTTTCCTCAAAGAGAAGGAAATATCCCTGATCCTCAGATCAAATCCCTGAGTACAGTGTTGCTCATATAAGAACTGATTTTCTCTTTTAAAATCAGTATATTGGATCTGTCACTCAACTGAAACAAACCTTTAGCCTCCATCTCGGGCTTCGTACGAGATACAAAAACACTCTCTTGTTGAGTATCAAAGACTCCCTCGTAGAGTCAAACAAACAATAGCCTCTATCTCGGGCTTCGTACGAGACACAAAGACTCTATCGTCGGGTCAAAAACTTTTAGCCTCTCTCTCGGGCTTTGTACGAGACACAAAATAGCCTCCTCTTAGGCTTTGTATAATGATTTTCCTAGCGGAAATTAGCCTCCTCTTAGGCTTTTGTATAAGAAAACCACTGGTTGATCCAATCAACCTTTTAGCATCAAAGCTGTGCCTCGTTCACAGTACACAAACATCAACAACTCCTTTCCTTTCATCTAATCGCTGTAAGCGGCAAGCCTCTGGATCATCTATATCCATGCCACTGTCCCTCTTTTAGCATGAGAAATTCCTAAGGAAAGATGGCATTGCTCTACACTGAGTTAAAGTCTTCTCCTTCAGGTTAAAACCCTTTCTTCAGAAATTATGGCAATGCTCCGATCCGCGTATCCCAGTTAAAGTAATTCTCCTTCCCCCTCTTTAGAGATGACAAATTCTCTCTAAAGTCGAGGTCTTTCTGCTTCACGTCTTGGGCTTTGAACAAGACACAAATAGACCTTTCAGCTTCACATCTTGGGCTTTGAACAAGATACAAACCGCCTTTCGCTTCACGTCTTGGGCTTTGAACAAGACACCAAAACACCCATTTCCTCCCATAGAATAGGAGGAACTACGAACGCTCTGATTTCCCTGTTTCAGTAAACGGGAATACGTAGGCATAAGATCGAAAGAAAAGATCTTAGCGAGCACAATCAACAAAAAACCTAAATCCCATATCTCCATCAATCAAAAGCAGTAATTCAAAAGCATCAGTCCTAGCATCCTAATCCTTGTTCCCCGCTAGAAAGTCCTAGAAAGAAAGAAAACCGTACTGGCAAAAATACAAATAACCAGTACAAAGGCCCCCCCCACATTGATAGCATTCGTAACTTAACAGACCGCTGTTTAAACTCAGTATGCAAGCAGGGTTAATTGGAGACATCTATTTCCCTTCCTTATTCAGCTCACAATAGGATAAAAAATGAATCGACCTGTAGTTTAAGCTCAACCGCAGAGAGTGACCAGCGCTTAAGAACCGCGTCCAAAATCGCTCGCTACAGAAAAATGGCACCCACCGTGGGGCCGTTCTTTCTTTCTTACTATTTAAACCTTGGGTAAGTCATTTTCATGGCGGTGGCCGCCAACAGAAAAATGGCGCCCACCGTGGGGCCGGTCTTTGTCAAACTCGGTCTTCCTTCTCTTCACTTGTGTGAATACCACAGATTGGGGCTTCCGCCGGGGAACCCATTTTCTGTCAGGAACTTAGGATTCATAGCTTTAAAGGTCTAGGATGGTTAGGACAAATATATATACTGCTTTTCCTAAATGCTATACATGTTTATTTTTCTGCTAATGGGAATGCGGGTGATGTCGTATGTGGAAAGATTGAGTATACACCTAGAAAAGCCAACCCTTTCGTAGTGCGGAAACTATCGAAAATAGTTGTTTCGCGATACTACCCTCATTTGAGGCTGGTGATCTATTCTCGGTGAATGGCACTTACTCTAAGATTGCACACAACTCGCTGGCGATCCGCTTGTTGTCTGCCTTCTTGGGAGGAGCTGATGATAATGAGTACAGGTACAAAAATCACCCTAGTATAAACCTTTGGGGATGGGTAGAGCCTTGACTTCATGATAACGACCCTCTGACCCCATGTTTTTTCTATGTTTTTGTGTGCTGCATTCATGCATCCATTTAATAAAACATTAAAACATTCAAAAAACTTTCTCTTCTAGTCTCTCTGTTTTTCAAATTAAACTAAGATTGTGATTGCAAATATCAGAGAAAAAGATTACGCTAATGGATTTCGGTAGAAGGAGAACTCGCCAGTATACCTTCAAGGTTCCAAAATTAGGGGATTTGAGAAGGTTAGCAAGGATGATCGTTAACCCAGAGGCTTTCAGAGCCAAACACGGTGGTTTGCTACCACTGTTAAGAGTACATGTGATTGAGGGGATCATGGACGCGTTCATTCAGTTCTACGATCCGGTTTATCATTGTTTCACATTCCCGGATTACCAGCTATCACCAACACTGGAGGAGTATTCTCATCTGGCTGATTTACATATCACTGATCGAGCTCCATTTTCTGGACTGGAAGAAATTCCAAAGAATCAGACTATTGCAAGAGCAATTCATTTGGACGAGTCTGAGGTCAGGACTCACATGACCACTAAGGGTGGCATCCAAGGTTTGCCAGCCCAGTTCTTGACAAAAAAGGCTCTATACTTCGCTAGTATAGGGAACGGGACGACTTTTGAAAGCATCTTTGTCTTGCTCACCTACGGATTATTTTTATTTCCCAACATCAATAACTTCGTCGATATCAACGCTATTAAGGTTTTTCTCATTGGAAACCCTGTGCCGACTTTGCTCGCAGATGCGTATCATTCTGTACACTTGGGAAATTTGTACAGCGGAGGGGAGATCACATGCTGTGTACCTTTGCTCTACAAATGGTTTATCTCTCACTTGCCCAAGTCTGCTGCTTTTTGGGATTGCAAGAGTGTCTTACGTTGGTCGTAGAAGATCACGTCTCTCACCAATTCCGATATAGATTGGTGTAATAGGATTTATGAGGGAATCAGAATCATTTACCGTTGTGGAAACTTCCCCAGCGTACCCCTCATAGGAACTAAAGGAGGAATCAACTATCATCCGATATTGGTTCTTCGTCAATTTGGATACCCGATGCGACACATCCCACTAGGTGTTCATCTGGAAGGTCTTTTCTTCAAAGAAGGAGAAAATGACAGAGCACTAAAGATGGAAATAGTGCAAGCTTGGAAACGGGTTCATAAGAAAGGACGAGAGTCTCTGGGAAAACTGGACTGTGTCACGGTGGAGCTTTATCTCCATTGGGTACAAACCAGAGCTCTCAAGCTAAAAATGCCTTATCCTCGTTACGAAATTCTTCCGCCGAGAGAATCTGTCATGTACTTCATGACGGAAACTGAAAAGCTTCAGGTTACTCTCAACAAAGTTCAAAAGGAAAGAAGATCTTGGAAGAACAAGTACCGCACCCTCGACGTAGAGTGTATCCAAATACAGCAACTACTAAAAGAGAAAGATGCTCTGATTGAAATTTTGGAGCAGCATGTTGTAGAGAATCAAGATGACCAAAGGAATTTGCTCACTCCTTTCACTTGGCAAAGGAATGACAACCCAACAACGGCCCAAGCGCCCCGGTCAAAGAAAAGGAAGATACCAGAATCAGCACCCGGTTTCTCCTCAGAGAGGACTCGGGACCCATTAGTTTAGGTTTCTATTTCTGCACTTTGTAATCTACTGTATTTCCATTTCTGTAATCCTTTGAATTTCAATAAAAAGGGGTTTCCCCACCATTTGATATTTGCAATCTAATTGTCGAAGTTTATTTTGATTAAACCAAAAAACAACAATTAATATAATCATTACATTCATCATTCTCACATCGCGTATTCTTCTTCCCTACGAATCTCACGTTTGTGTCTCGATTCTAGAGTCAAATTGTCTCATTCGTATAATACTCAGGCCAATCGTCAGAAAAAGATGGATGATCTTGAGGAAGAAAATAGAGAGTTGATAGAAGAGATTGACGCTCTGAGAGAGGATATGAGAAAGCTTCGTAACGACATGCAAGCCATGGCAGAAGCTCAGCTACAAAGAACTGTGATCTCAGAGATCACCTCAATGCCCATCATAGAAAAGTATGATCCTAGGTATCAGATGCCGAAAGATCGTCCTTGGGGCATGCCTGTTAACTATATCCCGGAAGGATATGTTCCGCCGATCACTGAAGATCAGGGAATCGCAACAGAAGCCGCTGGGCCTGAAGGTTACAAACTTCGGGAAAGCGAAGATGCTAGGGGCATACTGAAGACTCCTGAAGGTTACAAACTTCGGGAAACGCCAAGACTTACTGCCGTAGTCACGGTACCACCCCCTGTGGTGCACACTGTCCCGGAAGGACAGATTCCGCCAACACCTTCTGGTGAGAAGGAAACTATGTTCGATAGAATGGATGAATTCCAGGAGCAGTTCTTGGAAATGCAGAAAGAGCTGCAAGCCATTCGTGGTCAGGATCTATTTGGAAAGGACGCCGCAGACCTCTGCTTGGTCCCAAATGTGAAAGTCCCGCACAAGTTCCAAGTGCCCGACTTTGAAAAATACAAGGGTAACTCTTGCCCTCAGAACCATCGGGTGATGTACGCTCGGCGGATGTCAGCTCAGACGGAGAATCAGGACCTGCTGATTCACTACACCAGGATAGTTTAATCGGTGCCGCACTCAAATGGTACATGAGTTTAAACCGTACTACGATCAGTACATTCAGAGATCTTGGTACTGCCTTCGTCCAACAATACAAGTACAATTTGGACATGGCACCCGACAGAGATCAACTTAGATCAATGTCGCAAAAGGAAAAGGAAACCTTTAAGGAGTATGCTCAAAGGTGGCGTGAAATTGCCGCTCAAATTTGTCCACCTCTTGAGGAAAAAGAGATGACAAAAATCTTCTTAAAGACCTTAAGCTCATTTTACTATGACCGAATGATTGCCAGTGCACCCAGTGATTTCACCGAAATGGTCGGCATGGGTGTACGTCTTGAGGAAGCCGTCCCAGAAGGACGTTTGGTAAAAGACACTGGATCAATGAGCGGTACTAAAAAATACGGTAGTGCTCTCCCTAAGAAAAAAGAGCAAGATATTGGGAATATCTCTCTCGGAAAGCAAAGGCGATGTTATCAGCCAGTAGCAGCTGTTACTCCTACTATCGGCCCCGCGCCTGTTCCTATGTATCAATCTCAGGTTGCGCAGAGCCAACCTGACCAACAAAGGACACAACAGCCTCTTCAGCAGGCTCGTCCTCCATATAACAACAACCGTACAATACGGCCACCAGGATTTGATCCTATACCTGTAACGTACGCAGAGCTGTTTCCGTTACTGCTGGCTAAGGGGCACATCCAGACTAAGTCTCCTCTTACAGTACCGGAAAATCCACCTTTTTGGTTTAAAGCGGATCAAACATGCCCTTATCATCAAGGAGGTTCAGGGCATAACATTGAGACTTGTCTCAATTTCAAATCCGACGTGCAAAAGCTTGTTAGGAGCGGGCTCTTATCTTTCAAAGATACGAATCCTAATGTTCTTACGAACCCACTGCCTCAACACGAGAAAGCTGCAGTCAATCTGATTGAGAAAGAGACTAACAATGTCTATCAAATTCACGATGTACTCTTATTGGGGACCAATCTGGTCAAGATGCATTATAGACAGAGTGGATATGGCCATGTGCCACCTCATAATTATCACTAGTGTGATATCTACTCTAAAGACAACCAGGGGTGTTCTGTAGTGCAAGCAGCTCTACAGGAACAAATGGATCTTGGATGGATCCAAGAGCACCGAGTTCGTGGAGTTAACATGGTTTACACGAATTCCAACGTCATTCAAAACCACGACATCCGTGCGATGAATGTCAACTTGGTGGCGATGCACTCAAGGCAAAGCCAGTATCATAATCTGCCGCGGCACGATTACAGTTCCTGTCTGATTTGCTCGGTAAACAAACAGGGATGCTCTTTCATACAAGAGGCCCTCCAGCGTCAGATGGATCTTGGATGGATCCAAGACTACCATGATAGGAACTCCTATCAAATCAACATGGTTCAGATCTTCGACATCCGCGTAATGGATACCAACCTGGTAGAGTTACATACTGAGCAGGTCTGACTTGGATTCTTAATATCACATGACTATCAAAATTGTAAAGCGGGTTGCGAAAATGATCGAGGTTGTACCCTTGTCCAGGAGGCACTTCAGCACTTGTTAAATCACTGGTGGATGCCAATCTATATGGACAAAGATACTCAGCAGATTAGTATCAATAACAGGAATCCTACTCGTCGTCAAAGTCAGGATGTCCGATCAATGGAAGGTAACCTAGTGAGGTTACATTGTATTCAAAGTGGGCGTGGCCAGGTGCCACCACACAACTATGACAGTTGTAGCGTCTGTGCAGAAAGTAACCAAGGGTGTTACCTTGTGAGAGCAGCTCTTCAGGGTCAGGTCAATCATGGAGAAATTCGTCCATATCCCGGTTCAGGACCCATCATTTGGTCGCCGAACTACCTTACCGAGCAAGTTGAGGATGTTTTCACAATCTCTGGTCATCACAGGACCAGGGATGTTTTTGCCATCATCCCTCTACTTGACAAATCTAGAGTTCCCAACCGGGAACGGATCAAGGTTACTTATGATGGTCAGAAAAATCAGAAGGTTCCCATAGTCATCTATCTACCGGGGCCACTACCGTATGAATCAGCTAAGGCAATCCCTTACAAATACGGTGCAACAACAATTGAGAATGGAAAGGAAATTCCATTACCCTCCGTCGTGAATATTGCAGACATCAGTCGTGTAACACGGAGCGGTCGAATCTTCAACCGAGGGGTTGGAGAATCCAACAAAGAAAAGGAACTTCCGGCAAAAATTCCTGATCCACCAGTCAGTCAATCTGGTAATCCCGACATTTCAAAAGGCAAAGATGAGATGCTAAAGCTCATCCAAAGGAGTGAATATAACATTGTTGATCAACTGTTACAGACTCCTTCAAAGATCTCAGTATTATCACTGTTACTCAGTTCAGAAGCACACAGAGAGGCTCTACAGAAAGTCTTGGAGCAAGCCTTTGTGGAACAGGATGTAACAATCAGACAATTCGATAGCATTGTCTCTAACATCACTTCCTGCAATAATTTGGGATTTAGTGATGAGGAATTACCTGAAGAGGGTCGTCGTCGTAACATGGCGCTCAACATTACAGTTAACTGCCAGGGCGTTGCTTTAGCCAATGTACTGGTAGACACAGGGTCAGCCCTGAATGTTATGTCGAAGTCCACTTTGACGCAATTATCATTTAAGGGCCCTCCGATGAGAGTCAGCGAGGTCGTCGTCAAAGCATTCGACGGATCCAGAAAAACAGTTATCGACGAAGTTGATCTTCCCATAACTATTGGTCCTCACACTTTCCAAATCACTTTCCAGGTCATGGACATCCGGGCAACATACAGTTGTTTATTAGGAAGACCTTGGATACATCAGGCTAGAGCGGTTACTTCAACCCTCCACCAAAAGCTAAAGTTCATCAAGAAGGATCAACTTGTCACGGTTTGTGGGGAACAAGCCTTGCTTGTGAGTAACCTATCATCATCTGCTTGTGTAGGACCCGAGGAGGTTATTGGAACTCAGTTCCAAGCACTATCGGTGAGCAAGAACGATCAATCCGAAGAAGGAACTTCAATTTCTTCATACAAAGATGCTATCAAAGCGGTCGAGAGTACCGATACAAAAGGATGGGGACAGCTTGTCATTCCCACTGACAATAAAATAAAGAAGGGTCTTGGTTTTTCTGCGACCTGTACTCAGACAGCTGCCAACGATGAAAGTCTTCATCCCCTTCAAAACTTCTTCCACAGTGGAGGTTTTCTTCACCCAGTGTCTCAGACAGTTCATGCTATCAATGAGGAAGATCCCTCTGACACAGATGAAGAATGGAAGTCCTACCTTAACAAGGACGACTATATGTTTCAGGAAGAGGTGCCTATGCCTTTTTGCTTTCCTACAGAAAGTCCAAGATTTATACCAAGATCAGATGTCGAAATGATCTACGGAGATTGTGATCCGGAAGGATGCCGTGCTCCGCCAAATTCATTAGAGGAAGACACTCTGATGAAAGAAAACTTTGATCATAATTACTATGGCCCGATGGATGGTCTGCCAATGTGGCAGCCTTACCCAGGAAACATGGGGCAAGAAAGTCAGCCGAGTAATGAAACTCAGCTGAGCGTCATTGAACAGAATACCTGTGTCCCCGCCATGTCATGGGATCAACACTCAGGTCATTCGAAAACTACTCAACATGAAGATGAATTCGCAACGTTTGCAGGACTAGAATTCATCAACTATGCTTTTCCTGAGGTCAACGTCATCGAGAGGGATGACTTCTCCAGTTCCAAAGAAGTTTGGGACACTTTGGGACAACCAAGTGGAAAATACGACTTTATGGTCAAGTACACTGCTCCCGAAAGCTCTCGTATCAGGCTCGAAGATATCCGGCCAACTGGATGGGGAGATACAGCTGAGATCACCAATGCTATGCAAAGTGCAACAGAGGAATCCTCCTACGACAATTCTGCTTGGGAGAAAGATTCCAATGATCCTGCTCCACCAGAAATCAGCGCCATTTCTGAAGACAAATCAAGGAAGGTGCCAGACTTTGTGATTCACCGAGGAGTTCGCCGCCAATGGGTTGCCGTCGAGGTTCCGAAGGTCGTTCATCAGTCAAAGTAATTGCCATCTTTAACCTTTCACCCTGCCCAGGTGAAACGGATGTTTTGATAGGGCTCGCTTTCTGTAAATTTCCCTCTTCGCTTTGCCCAGAGCGAGTGAGTTTTGTTTTATAGGGCTGTAGTTTCAAGATTCGACTTGTTCATTAATAAAATAATGTCGTTCTGTAATTTCCGCATTAATTGCTGTTTTCTCTTTTTGCTTTTTCAGAAAATGGTAATCCTAAAAAAAAACATTCAATAATAAAAACAAGCAGTAAAATCAATACACTGCACACACTTGCATTTTCTCTATCTCTTCTAAACACGAATCATACCGTCATGCAGATTGCTTGTTTTACACCCCATTGAAACATACGATCTGATGCCTTCTCCTGACTTTGAGTTCCCGGTATTTGGGGCTGAAGAAGAAGTTGACAACGAAATTCCAGAAGAGATCTCCCGATTACTCAGACAAGAGGAAAGGTCCATTGAACCTCACAAAGAGCCGTTGGAAACGGTAAACTTGGGTTCGGAAAAAGAGAGAAAAGAAATCAGGATTGGAGCACTGCTCAGTCCAACTGCCAGAGAGGATTTGATAAAGCTTCTCAAAGAATTCCTCGATGTATTCGCTTGGTCCTATCAGGATATGCCAGGGTTGGATACCAGCATCGTGGAACATCACTTACCACTAAGATCGGAATGTCCGCCAGTAAAGTAAAGGTTGAGACGGACTCACCCGGACATGGCCATCAAGATCAAAGAGGAGGTACAGAAATAGATCGACGCGGGTTTCCTCGCTACATCTGAATATCCTCAATGGTTAGCCAACATCGTACCCATTCCCAAAAAGGATGGAAAGGTCAGAATGTGTGTTGATTACAGAGATCTAAACAAGGCAAGTCTAAAGGACGACTTTCCTTTACAACACATTGACATGCTGGTAGACAGTACAACAAAGTTCAAAGTATTCTCCTTCATGGATGGATTCTCGGGCTATAATCAGATCAAAATGGCGCCGAAAGACATGGAGAAAACTTCATTCATTACCCCATGGGGTACCTTTTGTTACAAGGTAATGCCGTTCGGTTTGAAGAATGTCGGGGCAACCTATCAAAGGGCCATGACTACTCTGTTTCATGACATGATACACAAAGAAATCGAGGTATATGTCGATGATTTGATTGCAAAATCAAGAACAGAGGAGGAGCACTTTGAACATCTGTCAAAATTGTTCGAACGTCTAAGAAAATTCAAGCTCCGCTTGAATCCTAACAAGTGCACCTTCGGTGTCCGTTCGGGGAAATTACTAGGGTTCATCGTCAGCCAGAAAGGAATTGAAGTTGATCCTAACAAGGTCAAGGCCATTCAAGAAATGCCTTCTCCGAAAACTGAAAAACAAGTCAGAGGATTCCTGGGACGTTTGAACTACATCTCCAGATTCATATTCCTTATGACTGCCACCTGTGCGCCGATTTTCAAATTATTCAAAAAGAACCAGGATTGCGTTTGGTCAGAAGACTGCCAAACTGCCTTCGACAGTATCAAGGAATATCTGTTGAATCCTCCGATCCTATCACCTCCAGTGGAAGGAAGACCACTGATCATTTACCTCACAGTCCTAGAGGACTCAATGGGATGTGTACTTGGCCAACAAGACGAAACTAAAAGGAAAGAGTCTGCCATTTACTATCTAAGCAAGAAATTCACCGACTGCGAAACTCGGTACACGATGCTTGAGAAAACTTGTTGCGCTTTGGCTTGGGCAGCCAAACGTCTTCGCCAGTACATGATTCGTCATACTACTTGGTTGGTCTCCGAAATGGATCCAATCAAGTACGTTTTCGAAAAACCTGCTCTCACGGGAAGGATTGCTCGTTGGCAGATGCTGTTATCAGAATATGACATAGAGTACCATGCTCAGAAAGCCGTTAAAGGAAGTATTTTAGCCGATCATTTGGCCCATCAACCGATTGACGATCAGGAATCAATCGGGTTTGACTTCCCAGACGAAGATGTCATGTATCTAAAAATGAAAGATTGCGATGAATCGCTACCCAGTGAAGGGCCAGAACCAGGTTCCCAGTGGGGACTTATCTTTGACGGAGCAGTCAATCATTATGGAAACGGAATTGGGGCAATCATTGTTACCCCTCAGGGTACCCATATTCCTTTCACTGCCAGACTTACGTTCAAATGTACGAACAACGAGGCCGAATACGAAGCTTGTATTATGGGTCTCGAGGAAGCGACTGATTTAAGGATCAAAAACTTGGACGTATACGGCGATTCAGCCCTGGTTATTAACCAGATAAAAGGAGATTGGAACACATACCAATCAGGATTGATTCCTTACAAAGACTATGCAAGAAGGTTGTTACCCTTCTTCAACAGAGTCGACTTTCATCACATCCCTCGTGATGAGAATCACATGGCTGATGCATTAGCCACTCTCTCTTCCATGATTAGTGTAGGTCGATGGAATGACATACCTAAGATCGACATCATGCGGCTTGAACGGCCCGCTTACATCTTCGCGATTGAAGCAGTCATAGATGACAGACCTTAGTATCACGATATCAAATGCTTCCTTCAGAAACAAGAGTACCCATCTGGGGCACTCAAAAAAGACAGGAAAACCCTCAGAAGATTGGCTGGAAACTTCTTCCTGAGCGGTGACACTCTTTATAAGAGAAATTTTGACATGGTCTTGCTCCGATGTGTCGACAGACCAGAAGCAGACATGCTCATGAAAGAAATTCATGAAGGATCCTTTGGCACTCATGCCAACGGACACACAATGGCGAGAAAAATTCTCAGGGCCGGGTATTATTGGTTGACCATGGAATCCGACTGCTACAAGTACATGAGGAGGTGTCACAAGTGTCAGATATACTCCGACAAAATTCATGTACCGCCATCACATCTCAAAGTTCTTTCTTCCCCGTGGCCTTTTTCCATATGAGGAATCGACATGATTGAGCCCAAGGCTTCAAACGGACATCGGTTCATCCTGGTAGCCATTGATTATTTCACCAAGTGGGTCGAAGCAGCGTCATTCGCCAATGTAACCCGACAAGTGGTGGTCCGATTTATCAAAAACAATATCATCTGCCGTTATGGTGTTCCAAGCGAGATCATTACTGATAATGAATCTAACTTGAACAATAAGATGATGAAAGAGTTGTGTGCAGAGTTCAAGATCGAACACCATAACTCATCTCCCTACCGACCCAAGATGAACGGAGCGGTAGAGGCGGTTAACAAGAACATCAAGAAGATCGTTCAAAAGATGGTTGTAACCTATAAAGATTGGCACGAAATGCTACCCTTTGCTCTTCACGGTTATC
Organism: Lathyrus tuberosus; assembly: GCA_022829125.1. Taxonomy (NCBI): domain Eukaryota; kingdom Viridiplantae; phylum Streptophyta; class Magnoliopsida; order Fabales; family Fabaceae; genus Lathyrus; species Lathyrus tuberosus. The sequence goes on along the minus strand of JALAZF010000024.1, from coordinate 11,504,373 downwards.
TAACATCTATCCGCACTTCAACATGGGCAACCCTTTTCTCTCTAGTATATGGCATGGAAGCAGTGCTCCCCATAGAAGTAGAGATCCCATCAATCTGGGTATTGATGGAAGCTCAGCTCACCGAAGCTGAATGGTGTCAAAGTCGACACGACGAACTGAACCTGATCGAAGAAAAGAGAATCACGGCACTATACCATGGTCAGTTGTATCAACAAAGAATGAAGAGGGCTTTTGACAAAAAGGTATGACCTCGTGTCTTCAGAAAAGGAGACCTCGTGCTCAAGAAGATACAATCATTTCTCTCTGATTCGCGAGGCAAATGGACTCCGAATTATGATGGCCCCTATGTGGTCACGAAAGCTTTCTCAGGCGGCGCCTTGAGACTTGCAACCATGGACGGAGAGGAATTTGTCTACCCCACGAATGTTGATGTAGTCAAGAAATACTTCGCCTAAAAAAAAACGTCTTGGTGGATTGAAAACCCGAAAGGGCGGTCCAGGCAGAAGTTAGAGACATGAAAAAAATCATCCCGATGGATTGGAAATCTCATAGTACAATCCAGGCAAAAATTAGGGATAATGGCAAGTAACTATGTTCAACAGAGGCAAGTCCCTCAGCAGCAGTTACAACATCATCTATCGGAGGAAATCTCCAGTCAAAGGTCATCTTCGACGGAAGCTCAGGATGTCCAGAATTCAAAGTTGGTAGAAGGATAGTGGTCGTTATGTTTCAACGTAGCCCTTTTCCCTGTAAATTACCATTTTCTAACTTTGTATATACTCTTTGGAATCACGCGTTTGGCTGATTTCCATTTTATCATTAAAATTTGAGCCCTTGTGCTTTTGTTTGTAATGCTTTACTTGTTTTAGCTTTACAGAACGACGTTGTTTAAACTTAATCAACGATTCTAGAAAAGAAACAAAAATAAATTTACTTGTTAAAACTTTTTCTGCTTTTAAATTAAAGATGGCATTTCTTTTGACTGTTGAACATCAGAAGAACATCGATCGCTTCTCCCGAAGTAAGAGGACTTCAAAGTGCAGAATCAAAGTACTCTTTCTAAGCCAGTATGCCTGAATGAAGGATCAGCAATGTCAGAGACCATGTTTCGTCTGACATCTTCGGCCGAGTTCTCATCTCCTAAGCCCGATCAACATAGCTCCCAACGGGACTATCTCTCCTAAACAAGGTGGAATTGCTATTTTGAATCAATAGTACTTCTTCGCCCTGCGATGGCCGAGTATCCAATTGTGTTCATCTCTTAGTCTGTATTTTGCGTCTGTTTTGTCAGCACATACATACATACATCATGCATTTTTTATTTGCATTCACATTTCATATTGCATCACTATCACTCTAGTCGGTCCTGTCCCCTAGTGGTAGAAGTCCTCTCAATCGAGTTGTCAGTTCTTGCCTCGTCAGGAAATACTGTGTCTGAACAACCTCGCTTCCAGTTAATTCTGGAAAGAAGTTGGTCCTTGACCACTTTGATAACTTGAACCTCTGAAAAGCCAGAGAAAACTTTCAATAAGCATCACTCTTCGCCATTGAAGATGATATCTTTGCTTTCCCGGATTAAGGAGAATCCACAGAGAAAGCCTCGTGATCAGAGATTCGGCAGCACGCCAGTTTTGCTCCGAAAAACCACTGATGAGAAGGTCATTGGCACCTCAAAATTGGATCCCATCATATGGCATTTCTCCGGGAAGATCCCGAGAAAAGTATGATGTAACCCCAAACGAAAACAGTCTCTCAAGAGACTCGCTTTCCCCAGTAGAATCGACAAATGGCGTCTCCAAAACAGAGAAGTTTGTGTACCTCTACAACTCAGATGAATGGGTTCCCCAGCAAGTCTGACATCAAAACTTTTTCCACTCAAATGGCATCTCCCCAGGAAAATTCGGCGAGAAGTTTGAAGGAAAGCCGCTACGAATAGCGTCCCTTGTCAGTAAAGTTTATTGACAAAAGAAACTAAGACCAGTTCCTTGGTAGGAAACCAGGATCGAGGGGAAGTTTAAATCAGAAACTAAGACCAGTTCCTTGGTAGGAAACCAAGAACGAGGGGAAGTTGACAAAAGAAACTAAGACCAGATCCTTGGTAGGAGACCAGGATCGAGGGGAAGTTTACCTTTTCTAAGCATCATTGCTTAGCTAAAGAAGATGAATGTGTAAGCTACCATTCATAACCACCATCAAAATTTTGGGTATTCCGATATTTAATCCTCTTGCACCCCGAATGCCCGAATCCCTTTGTCATTCACACCTTCGGGTCCAAGAAGATTAAATAGGGGCATCTGTAATACCCCAAATTTTGACCACTTAGATTTCCCATCATTGTGAAAATCATCATCACAATATGGATGAACCATCATGCTTCATCAGTCTCCCCAAAGATGGGTGAGCATCCAATACAATCAGAATTAGGGTTTCAAGCCCTCTCTGAGTGCTTAGACAAAGGATCAATCTAGAAATGACATGATCTTCAACTTGTCTAACCTCCCAAGTAACTACAAAGGATCAAAAGGACTCCCACTTCAAGTATTAAGCACAAGGATGCTCCCTTCTAGGTGGATCAAGCCTCAAGATCGCCAATGTCACCAAATTAGGGTTTTGGTCGACCAGGGCCTCCAGATGGAAAATTTTCATCTGGGCACAAGCCAAGGATACAAAACACAACCTAATGTACTCCATGGAACCTCATGAACCCATGCATCAAGTCAATTTTGCCTCAGGGGATGCATTCATAAAAAATCAGGAATTAGGGTTTCTTGACCTAATTCACCCCTAAGTTGACTTTTGGGACAAACCATGAGCCAAGACCTCAAGACATGATTTTAGGGTCTCTAATATACCATATTGATCCATTTGGAACAATGGATTGATCCAAGAAGTTTGAGCAACAAGTCTCAATTTCATCAGCACCACAATTAGGGTTTTAAGAGAAAAGTCAACTGTAACTTTGACTTTTGACCAAGACATGCTCCTAAACCCTAATACATGATTGAATATACCCTATGACACCCATGGAACATGTCCATCAAGTTTGATTTAGGTCAAGGACATGATTTCCTGAAGAATTGCACAGTTTGGAATTCATCTGATAAAAAGTCAACTGTGCACAAAAGTCAACTTTGACATTTTGAGATTTTTCACCAAAATGGATTTTTAACCCTAAAATGATGTTAATGTATGATTTGAATCATCATTCATCAAGAAAAATCAAGAAAAGTGAGATAACTTGTAAAAGGGGTAACCATAAAACTTAGAAATTTTTCTAAGTTAAAAATAAAGTGGCAAAGGTACCAACTTTGGAGGACCATAACTCCTAAACCACAAGGCCATTTTTTCTCATCCAAAGATGGATTTGTAGCCCTAATTATCACCTACAAAAACTTCAACTACAAGTCATTCCAATTCATTAAGGATTTTGAGTTATGGAGTGATCAAAGTGGCTGAAAAGTGAAAATGTCACTTTTTCCAACACTTAGTGAAATTTTCACTAAGTCAGATTCTGCCTCACTTTTTGCCAAATGTAGGGGGATTTTTCACTTGGAATCAAAAGAGATCAAAACCAAACTTGTTCAAACAGTTGTTGTATCATGTAAGAGCTTTCCAAAATGGCCAAGAACATTGCCAAATTCAACCTACACCATGAGATACAACATTGCCAAGTTGCCTTGCTGAAATCTGTCAAGGCAAGGCAGAATTTGCAACTTTGGTCGATTTACCAAAATCAGCCAAATTCAATTGCTCCTATCCACTTGGACACCTCATAGGATTGAATCTAAAGGGGACAATCACTGAGCCAAGCCTCCAAAGTCCATGGAACAAGAAATAGCATGTTGAACCTAGAATGGCCAAAATAGGGACAAGACTTCAAATTTGGAATGAGGCATTCAATGGAACCATCAAGGTGGCATGGACTGAGCCATTCTAATCTGAAATCAGTCAAGACTTATCCATGACCAAGGGGACCATAGCTTTGTGCCCTAACCTCTAGTCAATGGCTAGAGGAGACTTTCATTTCCATTGGCCAACATTGAGGAAACACCTGTTGCAGCTGCCATGCACTATTCCTTGCAAAACAAACTTGCTCTACTATAAATAAAGCTCAATTGTGGTCAGTTTAAGTACACCAAAGCCATCTAACAGATGCTTTCCTCAAAATCTCTTCTTTCACTCCAATTTTACCTTCTAAGGCAAGTCACTATCGGGTTTTGAGTTTGAGAGCAATTCCAATCAAACCAATCACTCACACACCTCACATACATCACATATGAGCTGATCAAACACTTAGATTACTTCTGAAACATAAATTTCACAAAATCACCAGCTGGTTGCTTAAGGTTTTAACCAAAGTGCAGCTGAGGTACCACAAAATGATCCAGCTAATTTCAATCAAGTCCAACCATCCAAACACAATCCATAGGGTGTAGGGAAGCTGTTCAGATCATCACCACTCATCTGTAACACCTCCAAATCAAAAATAACTTTGAACTTGCTGTCACGACTTGGAGGTAAGCACATACTTGGTCATCTCTCAATCTATGCATATTTCCTCGCACAATAATTTGTCCATATGTTCATAATCATGCATGGAATGTTTTCCCTCAATAAATTGCATTGTTTGAATCGTGTATCAAAAATCCTAGCCTTCATGCAGAAATTAGGGTTCTTGAGGTCTCTTCGTGATTACTTGTTGTATGTTTAATTTAAATGAAATTAAAGTACATAGACATGATCGTGAGGTTGAGGCGAGCATAATGATATGTGGATTGCATGATATGATTACGTATTCATGGAGATTGGATAGAAAATACAAATCTGAGAAACCAAGAACACGCGTGTGTTCTTCAGCTTGTTCTTGGCGCCATTTTTAGAAATTCAAATATTTGAATTTTGTGATTTTGTTTAATTGATTCAAAAATTAATTTCTCTCTGAGTTTTAATGATTTTGAGTTGATTCTTTTTTTAATAATTCACAAAAATGTTAAAATATTTTATTTTCTCAAAAAATCCCAAAAATATTATTTATTTCATATAATTGATATTTTTGCAAAGAATTAATATTTTAATTGTTTTTGACATTTTAAATATTTTTTCTACATTGATTTTGCAACTTTTAATGCTTTCTAATTATTTTGTAGGTCAATACTTAATTTTTGAAGCATTAATCCAAGATCACAATTTGTTTTCCATGTGTTAAACAATTTTTGATCATTTTAATTGAATTTTTATTCAATTAAATACATTTTGAAAACAAATTAGGGTTTTGGATTAATTCAACCCTCATAAATCATTTTCAAAATTTTTGGGCCTCTTGAGAGAGTGTAAGACCCATCCCCCCTTGTACAAAAACTTTTTGGGCCTCACTCATTGTATAAGTCCCTCTGTACAAGTAAACGGCGCGATCGTCGCCCGTTTAAAAATAAAAATCATCTGGGCCTCTCCTCGAGCTATAAGACCCATTCAAAACTTTTGGGCCTCTATTAGAGTGTAAGACCCAATCCCCCTTTTAACCAAAACATTTTGGGCCTCACTTATTGTATAAGTCCCTCTGCGTTAAAAGAAAACCTCGGCGCGATCGCCATTTTTAAACGAAAAATCATTTGGGCCTACCCTCGTGTTATAAGCCCCTCTCTTTTCTTTAAACCTTTTTTGGGCCTCTTGAGAGAGTGTAAGACCCATCCCTTTGTACAGAAAACCTTGGGCTCACTGATAAAACCCTGGGCCTCTCCTTGAGCTGTAAGCCCCAAATCTTTCTTTTTCAAAGCACTTTCTCCTTTGATTTTGAATATACTGTTGTTTTCAATCTTTCTTTGTTGAACAACTAACCAAACAGCATGGAAGCACTACAACCGAGTAAGTGGTTATCGCTTTCATTTACTGCTTTCATATTATAAATTGTATTATGGGGCTGCTCACTGTAAGTCTCCTTTCATAAACTCATATCTACTGTGTAATAATAGTATAGATATTTCGAGTTTCCCCGGCAACTACGTCTAGAACTAGATGACGCCGTTTCATTTATTCGTAGAAATAGACGCCTAGATCCCCAATAGGAGCACCAGATACAGTCTTCTCTTCGGCTGTCCTCCTTAGGAATCGTCAAGAAGCTCTACTCCCCAAGATGAATGTATTCTCCGTGAATGGCATCTTTGAGTTTCTTCCAAATTCTCGAACTTTCCTGACTTGATCTATTCCTTGTGGATAGCTTGCCTTGAATGTCTCGGGGTTTGGGTACCCACTACGGTCATAATCTTGGACCTTAACTAAGGAACCCTCTTTAAAAGCTAAAAATCGCTGGATAGTAAACCTCGCACGTTTACCAGTTGTTTTTATCTTTAAAAGAGTTATCTCTCCTAATGGAAAGGAGATGATAGACCCACGGGCTTCTTAAAAGCATCGGCCTCCTCTTGGGCATTATTCAAGGACACTACGGCTTCTTAGAAGTATTCACAGCCTCCTCTTAGGCTTCGTATAATGATTTCTTCCTTCGGGAATGATAGCCTCCTCTTGGGCTTCGTACAAGGACCCGTAGGCTTCTTAAAAGTTTCCAGCCTCCTCTTGGGCTTCGTACAAATTGTCCCGACGACCTCCTAGAGGTATAGGAACAGAACCTAGTCATCCTCATAGAACAGTCCTTTCATAGAGTCTACTACTGTTTCTCAAAGCATAGTACAAAAGGAAAAAAACTCTAGACTTGGACAGTCTAACTTCCTTGAGTCTCAAAGACATTCTCAAGTGACCCCTTCGTTAAATAGGAAGGAAACCCGCAGACTCGGACAGTCTCAATACCCTTTGGATATCCCGTTTCCTCAAAGAGAAGGAAATATCCCTGATCCTCAGATCAAATCCCTGAGTACAGTGTTGCTCATATAAGAACTGATTTTCTCTTTTAAAATCAGTATATTGGATTTGTCACTCAACTGAAACAAACCTTTAGCCTCCATCTCGGGCTTCGTACGAGATACAAAAACACTCTCTTGTTGAGTATCAAAGACTCCATCGTAGAGTCAAACAAACAATAGCCTCTATCTCGGGCTTCGTACGAGACACAAAGACTCTATCGTCAGGTCAAAAACTTTTAGCCTCTCTCTCGGGCTTTGTACGAGACACAAAATAGCCTCCTCTTAGGCTTTGTATAATGATTTTCCTAGCGGAAATTAGCCTCCTCTTAGGCTTTTGTATAAGAAAACCACTGGTTGATCCAATCAACCTTTTAGCATCAAAGCTGTGCCTTGTTCACAGTACACAAACATCAACAACTCCTTTCCTTTCATCTAATCGCTGTAAGCGGCAAGCCTCTGGATCATCTATATCCATGCCACTGTCCCTCTTTTAGCATGAGAAATTCCTAAGGAAAGATGGCATTGCTCTTCAGGTTAAAACCCTTTCTTCAGAAATTATGGCATTGCTCGGATCCGCGTATCCCAGTTAAAGTAATTCTCCTTCCCCCTCTTTAGAGATGACAAATTCTCTCTAAAGTCGAGGTCTTTCAGCTTCACATCTTGGGCTTTGAACAAGACACAAATAGACCTTTCAGCTTCACATCTTGGGCTTTGAACAAGATACAAACCACCTTTCGCTTCACGTCTTAGGCTTTGAACAAGACACCAAAACACCCATTTCCTCCCATAGAATAGGAGGAACTACGCACACTCTGATTTCCCTGTTTCGGTAAACGGGAATACGTAGGCATAAGATCGAAATAAAAGATCTTAGCGAGCACAATCAACAAAAAACCTAAATCCCATATCTCCATCAATCAAAAGCAGTAATTCAAAAGCATCAGTCCTAATATCCTAATCCTTGTTCCCCGCTAGAAAGTCCTAGAAAGAAAGAAAACCGTACTGGCGAAAATACAAATAACCAGTACAAAGGCCCCCCTACATTGATAGCATTCGTAACTTAACAGACAGCTGTTTAAACTCAGTATGCAAGCAGGGTTAATTGGAGACATCTATTTCCCTTCCTTATTCAACTCACAATAGGATAAAAAATGAATCGACCTGTAGTTTAAGCTCAACCGCAGAAAGCGATCAGCGCTTAAGAACCGCGTCCAAAATCGCTCGCTACAGATATACTCAGACAAAATCCATGTACCGTCATCACATCTCAAAGTTCTTTCTTCCCCGTGGCCTTTTTCCATATGGGGAATCGACATGATTGGTATGATTGAACCAAAAGCTTCAAACAGACATCGGTTCATCCTGGTAGCCATTGACTACTTCACTAAGTGGGTCGAAGCAGCGTCATACGCCAATGTAACCCAACAAGTGGTGGTCCGATTTATCAAAAACAATATCATCTGTCGTTATGGTGTTCCGAGCCAGATCATTACAGATAATGGATCTAACTTGAATAACAAGATGATGAAAGAGTTGTGATCAGAGTTCAAGATCGAACACCATAACTCATCTCCCTACCGACCCAAGATGAACGGAGCGGTAGAAGCGGCTAACAAGAACATCAAAAGATTGTTCAGAAGATGGTTGTAACCTACAAAGACTGGCACGAGATGTTGCCCTTTGCTCTTCACGGTTATAGCACATATGTCCGCACTTCAACAGGGGCAACCACTTTCTCTCTAGTGTATGGCATGGAAGTAGTGCTCCCCATCGAAGTGGAGATCCCATCAATCCGGGTATTGATGGAAGCTAAGCTTACAGAAGCTGAGTGGTGTCAAAGTCGACACGACAAACTGAACCCGATCGAAGAAAAATGAATCACGACTCTATGCCATGATCAGTTGTATCAGCAGAGAATGAAGAAGGAATTTGAAAAAAAGGTCTGACCTCGCATCTTCATAAAAGGAGACCTCGTGCTCAAGAAGATTCAATCATTTCTCACTGACTCTAGGGGCAAATGGACTCCGAATTACGATGGCCCCTACGTGGTCAAGAAAGCTTTCTTAGGCGGCGCCTTGAGACTTGCAACCATGGACGGAGAAGAATTTTCCTACCCCGCGAATGTTGATGTAGTCAAGAAATACTTCGCCTAAAAAAAAGGAGAGTCTCGGTGGATTGAAAATCTGAAAGGGCTGTCCAGGCAAAAATTAGAGACATAATCAAAAATCATCCCGGTGGATTGGAAACCTCAAAGTACAGTCCAGGAAAAAATTAGGGATAATGGCAAGTAACTATGGTCAACAGAGGCAAATCCCTCAGCAGCAGTTACATCATCCGTCAGGAAACTCCAGTCAAGGTCATCTTCGACAGAAGCTCAGGATGTCCCGAATTCAAAGTTGGTTGAAGGATAGTGGTCGTTATGTTTCAATGTAGCCTTTTTTCCCTTAAATTACCATTTTCTAACTTTGTATATACTCTTTGGAATCACGCGTTTGGCTGATTTCAATCTTATCAATAAAATTTGAGCCTTTGTGCTTTTGTTTGTAATTCTCATTTATTTTAGCTTTACAGAACAACATTTTAACATGATCAACGATTCTTGAAACGAAACAAAAATGAATTTACTTGTTAAACTTTTTCTGCTTTTAAAATAAAGATGGCAATTTCTTTTGACTATTGAACATTGAAAGAACATCGGTCGCTTCTCTAGAAGTAATCGAACCCCAAAGTGCAGAATCAAAGTACTCCTTCTAAACCAGTACGCCTGAATGAAGGATCAACAATTTCAGATGAGATTACTCCATCTGACATCCTCGACCTATCTCCTAAGCCCGACCAACATAGCTCCCAGCAGGGACTATTTCTCCTAAGCTTGCTACTTTTGGACCAATGATACCTCTTCTTCCCCCGCAGTGGTCGAGTATCCAGTCGTGTTCATCCATCGGTATGTATGTTGTGTCAGTTTTGTCAGCATAAACATACATACATCATGCATTGTTGATTTGCATTCGCATTCATAGTGCATCACTATCACTCTAGTCGGTCCAATCCCCTAGTGATGAAAGTCCTCTCAATCGAGTTGTCAGCCATTGTCCACGTCAGGAAGTGTTGCGTCTGAACAATCTCACCTCCAGTTTATCTCTGGATTGAAGTTGGGTCCTTGACCACTTTGATAACTTGAACCTCTAAAAGGCCAAAGAAACGTTCGACAAATATCACTCTTTGCCATTGAAGATGATATCCTCTCCTTCCCGGATTAAGGAAAATCCCCAAAAAAGCCTCTAAAACTGTAAATTCGACAGTACAGCAGTTTTTATCCGAAAAAAAAAACCACTAATGAAAAGGTCATCGGCACCTCAAAATTGGATCCCATCATATGGCATTTCTCTAGGAAGATCCCGAGAAAAGTATGATGTAAGACCCCAAGCGGAAGCAGTCTCTCAAGAAACTCGCTTTCCCCCCAGTAGAAACAAATGGCGTATCCAATAGAGAAGTTTATGCACCTCTACCACTCGGACGATTGGGTTCCCCAACAAGTCTGACGTCAACCTTTTCCGTCAAATGGCATCTCCCCAGGAAAATTTGGCGAGAAGTTTGAGGAAAACCGCTACGAATAGCATTCCTTGTCAAGAGGTTTATTGACAAAAGAAACTAAGAACAGTTCCTTGGTAGGAAACTAGGATCGAGGGGAAGTTCGCATCAGAAACTAAGACCAGTTCCTTGGTAGGAAACCAGGATCGAGGGGAAGTTCATATCAAAAACTGAGACCAGTTCCTTGGTAGGAAACCAGGATCGAGGGGAAGTTCATATCAGAAACTAAGACCAGTTCCTTGGTAGGAAACCAGGATCGAGGGGAAGTTCATATCAGAAACTGAGACCAGTTCCTTGGTAGGAAACCAGGATCGAGGGGAAGTTTATATCAGAAACTAAGACCAGTTCCTTGGCTGAAGACCAGGATCGAGGGGAAGTTTACCTTTTCTAAGCATCATTGCTTAGCAAAAGAAGATGAACGCGTAAGCTACCATTCATAGACCACCATAAAAATATCAGATATTCTGATATTTAATCCTCTTGCACCCCGAATGCCCGAATACTTTCGTCATTCATACCTTCGGGTCCAAGAAGATTAAATAGGGGCATCTGTCATACCCCAAATTTTGACCAATAAGATTCCCATCATTGTGCAAAGTATCATCACAATATGGATGTACCTTTTTGCCTCATCAAGCTCCTCAAGGAATTGTTGAGCATTCACTACCATCAAGAATTAGGGTTTCAGGCCTTCTCAGAGCTCTTAGACAAAGGATCAATCAAGGAATGACATGATCTGCAACTTGTCTACACTCTCAAACCTCCACAATGGATCAAAAGGACTCCCACTTCAAGGATTAAGCACATGGCTGCTCCCTTCTAGGTGGATCAAGCCTCAAGATTGCCAGTGTCACCAAATTAGGGTTTTTGTCGACCAGGGCCTCCAGATGGAAATTTTCCTCTGGGAATGAGCCAAAGATCCAAAACATAACCTAATATGCTCCATGGAACATCATGAACCCAATCATCAAGTCAATTTGACCTCAGGGGATGCACTCATCAAAAATCAGGAATTAGGGTTTCTTGACCTAATTCACCCCTAAGTTGACTTTTGGGACAAATCATGAGCCAAGACCTCAAGACATGATTTGAGGGTCTCTAATATACCACATTGATCCATTTACAACAATAGATTAATCCAATAAGTTTGAGTAATAAGTCTTAATTTCATCTGAGCCACAATTAGGGTTTCGCGAGAAAAGTCAACTGTAGCTTTGACTTTTGACCAGGACATGCTCCCAGACCCTAGGACATGATTCAATACACCCTATGACACCCATGGAACATGCCCATCAAGTTTGATTTAGGTCAAGGACATGATTTCCTAGAGGATTGCACAGTTTAGAATTCATCTACAAAAAAATCAACTGTGCACAAAAGTTAAACTTTGACTTTTTGAGATTTTTCACCAAATTGGATTTTTAACCCTAAAATGATGTTAATGTGTGATTGAAATCATCATTCATCAAGAAAAATCAAGAAAATTGGGGTAACTTGTAAAAGGGGTAACCATAAAAACTTAGAAAATTTTCTAAGCTATGGAACAAAGTGGCAAGGGTGCCAACTTTGGAGGATCATAACTCCTAAACCACAAGGCCCTTGTTCCCCATCCAAAGCTGGTTTTGTAGCCCTCATGGCCCTCTACAAAAACTTCAACTAGACCTTAGTCCAATTCATTAGGGATTTTGAGTTCTGGAATAATCAAAGTGGCTGAAAAATGAAAATGTCACTTTTTCCAATACTTAGTGAAATTTTCACTAAGTCAGAATCTGCCTTCACTGTTTTCCAAATGTAGGGGCATTTTTCACTTGGGTCCAAAAAGTATCAAAACCAAATATGATCAAACAGTTGTTGTATCATATAATAGCTTTCTAAAATGGCCAAGAACATCACCAAATTCAACTTGGGCCATGAGATATGGTAGTGGCAAGATGCCTTGCTGAAAACTACCAAGGCAAGGCAGAATTTTTCACTTTTGGCCGATTTTCCAAAATCAGCCAATTCCAAGCCTTGTCATCACTTTGGACACATCTGAGGATCAAATCTAAAGGGGACAATCACTGAGCCAAGCCTCCAAAGTCCTTGGAACAAGAAATAGCATGCCAAACCTAGAATTGCCTAAAATAGGGACAAGACTCTAATTTTGGATTGGAGCATTCAATGGAAGCACCAAGGTGGCATGGACTGAGCTATTTGCAACTGAATTCAGTCAAGACTTATCCAAGACCAAGGGGGCCAACCCTACTCAGCAGTTGCCATTCACTATTCTTTGCAAAACAAACTTGCTCTACTATAAATAGAGCTCAATTGTGATCAGTTTGAGTACACCAAAGCCATCAAACAGATGCTTTCCTCAAAATCCCTCTCTTTAGGCCAAAATGTCTTCTCTAGCAAGGTAACTCTAAGTTTTTGAGTTTGAGAGCTTTTCCAACCAAACCAATCACACACACACCTCACATGCATCATATATAAGTGATCCAAACACTTAAACAACATCTGGAACACTGATTTCTCAGAATCACCAGCCAATTGCTTAAGATTTTAACCAAGTTGCAGTTGAGATGCCATGAAGTGATCCAGCCATTTTCAATCAAGTCCAAGCATTCAAACACACTCCATAAGGTATAAGGAAGTTGTTCAGATCATCACAACTCATCTGTAACACCTCCAACTCAAAAATCACTTTGAACTTGCTGTCACGACCTAGAGGTAAGCCTAAACTTGGTCATCTCTCAATCTATGCATATTTCCCCGTACAATACTTTTGCCAAATGTTCATAATCATGCATGGAATGTTTCCCCTCAATTAATTGCTTTGTTTGAATCGTGTATCAAAATTCTCAGCCTTCATGCAAATTTTAGGCTTCTTGAGGTTTTGTCTTGATTTCTCATTCCATGTTTAAAATAAATGTAATTAAAGACCATAGACATGATCGTGAGATTGAGACGAGCAGATTGATATGTGGATTGTATGATATAATCAAGTATTCAGTGGGATTAGAGAGAAAATTAATTTGAATTTTGTGATTTTATTTAATTGATTCAAAAATTAATTTCTCTCTGAGTTTTAATGATTTTGAGTTGATTTTTTTTCAATAATTCACAAAAATTTTAAAATATTTTATTTTACCAAAAATTCTGAAAAATATTATTTATTTCATATAATTGATATTTTTGCAAAGAATTAATATTTTAATTGTTTTTTACATTTAAAATATTTTTTCCTTCTTGATTTGGCAAAGATTAATGACTTCTAATTATTTTGTAGGTCAATACTTGATTTTTAAAGCATTAATCCAAGATCATAATTTGTTTTCCACATGTTAAATAATTTTTGATCATTTTAATTGAATTTTTATTCAATTAAAATACATTTTGGAAACAAATTAGGGTTTTTGATTTATTCAACCCTCATCAAACATTTTTGAACACTTTGGGCCTCTAATAGAGTGTAAGACCCAACCCCCTTGTACATAAAAACTTTGTGGGCCTCACTTATTGTATAAGTCCCTCTGTACATTTTCAAATAAACGGCGCGACCGTCGCCTTTTTAACAAAACTCTTTGGGCCTCTCCTCGAGGTATAAGACCCACTCAAAACTTTTGGGCCTCTGATAAAGTATAAGACCCAACCCCCTTTGAAAACCAAACTATTTTGGGCATCAGTCATTGTATAAGTCATATGGGCCAACCCTCGTGTTATAAGCCCCATTTCTCTTCTTTAAAACTCTTTTGGGCCTCTTAAGAGAGTGTAAGACCCATCCCTTTGTATAGAAAACCTTTCTTGGGCCTCAGTCACTTGTATAACTCCCTCTGTACAAATTTAAACAGTACAATCACTGGTAAAACCCTGGGCCTCTCCTTGAGCTGTAAGCCCCAAATCTTTCTTTTTCAAAGCACTTTCTCCTTTGATTTTGAATATACTGTTGTTTTCAATCTTTCTTTGTTGAACAACTAACCAAATAGCATGGAAGCTCTACAACCGAGTAAGTGTTTATATGCTTTCATTTACCACTTTCATATACATATAACTGTATTGTGGGGCTGTTTTGCTGTAAGTCTTCTTTCATAAACTCATATCAACTGTGTAATAATAGTATAGATATTTAGAGTTTCCCCGGAAACTACGTCTAGTACTAGGTGAAGCCGTTTCGATTACTTGTAAAAATAGATAAGCTAGATCCCCAATAGGAGCACCAGATACAGTCTTCTCTTCAGCTATCCTCCTTAGGAATTGTCAAGAAATTCTATTCCCCAGAGATGAATTATTCTCGGTGAAATTTCTCTTGAATTTCTTCAAACCTCAGAACTGTTCACCAAATGAATTATTCTCGGTGAAACTTTTCTTGAACTTTTCTTTGGTTTGGGACCCACAGGCTACTTAAAAGCATCCGCCTCCTCTTGGGCGTTGTACAAGGACCCGCAGGCTTCTTAAAAGCATCCCACCTCCTCTTGGGCGTTTTACAAGGACCCATCGGCTTCTTAGAAGTATTCACAACCTCCTCTTAGGCTTCGTATAAATGATTTCTTCCTCCGGGAATGATAGCCTCCTCTTGGGCTTCGTACAAATTGTCCCTCGGCTTCTTAAAAGTTTCCAGCCTCCTCTTGGGCTTCGTACAAATTGTCCCGACGACCTCCTAGAGGTATAGGAACACAAATTAATCATCTTCATAGAACAGTTTTTCAAAGAGTCTTGACCTACTACTGTTTCTCAAAGCATAGTACAAAAGATGGAACTCTAGACTTGGACAGTCTAACTTCCTTGATTCTCAAAGACATTCTCAAGTCCCTTTCCAAAATAGAAAGAAAACCCGTAGACTCAGACAGTCTCAATACCCTTTGGATTTCCCATTTCCTCAAAGAAAAGGAAATAACCCCGATCCTCGAATCAAATCTCTGAGGTCAACATTACTCATATAAGAACTGGTTTTCTCTTTAATCAGCATATTGGACCTATCACTCAACTAAAACAGTAACCACAACCTCCTCTTGGGCTTTGTACAATGATTCTCCCCAGCGGAGAAAACCCTTTTAGCCTCCATCTCGGGCTTTATACGAGATACAAAAAGACTCTCTTGTTGAGACAAATATCTTTAGCCTCCATCTCGGGCTTTATACGAGATACAAAAAGACTCTCTTGTTGGGTCGGTCACCTTTAGTCTCTGTCTCGGGCTTCATACGAGACACCAAATCACTCTCTTGTTGAGTATAAAAGACTCTCTTGTTGAGTCAAACAACCTCCACCTCGGGCTTCGTACGAGATACAAAGACTCCTTCGTTGAGTCAAAGCCTTTTAGCCTCTCTCGGACTTCGTACGAGACACATAAAAACTCCCCCAGTTGAGCCAATAAACCTTTTAGCATCAAAGATGTGCCTCGTTCACAGTATACAAACATTAACAACTCCTTTCCCTTCATCTAGTTGCTATAAGCGGCAAGCCTCTGGATCATCTACATCCATGCCACTGTCCCTCTTTTAGCATGAGAAATTCCTAAGGAAAGATGCCATTGCTCTACACTGAGTTAAAGTCTTATCCTCTTGGTTGGAAAGCCCTATGAAGGAAATTATGGCATTGCCGGATTCACATTTCCCGGTTAAATTAATCTTCCTTTATAATCAGTCACCCAACAATTGTGACAGACAGACCCCTCTTTAGAGATAACAAATTCTCTCTAAAGTCGAGACCTTTCAGCTTTATATCTTGGGCTTTGAACAAGATACCAACCAACTTTAGCTTCACATCTTGGGCTTTGAACAAGATACAAACAACCTTTAGCTTCACATCTTGGGCTTTGAACAAGACACCAAAATACAATTTCCTCCCATAGAATAGGAGGAACTACGATCGCTCTGATTTCCCTGTTTCGGTAAACGGGAATACGTAGGCATAAGATTGCAAGAAAAATCTTAGCGAGCACACTAAACAAAAACCCAAAATTCTATACCCTTATCGTCACCATTCACAACAAAAAAAGCATCAACTGAAAACATCCGTCCTAATAACTCAACCTATAACCTAAACACCCCTTTTTAACAAAATAAATCTAGGAGAGACCCACCCTCTGGACATAGAATCTATAAACCAACAGTTTTGACTATTTAACCTCAGTATGCAAGTAGGGTTAGTTGGAGACATCTATTTCCCTTCCTTCATCAGCTTCAAAAGGATAAAAAATGAATTGAACTGTAGTACTAGAGCGATCGTGCTTCGCAACCACATCCAAAATAACTCGCTACAATAAGATGGGGCAGCAAGCACATAATTCACATTATATCCAAGTCATATCATCAATCAAACTTCAAAGATCATGCAAGAAGATTCAAGTAAGCAAGTAAGAGTAAACAAGAAAGGATGCAAGCAAACTTGCATAAAAAGCACAA
The DNA here is from genome assembly GCA_022829125.1 of Lathyrus tuberosus. NCBI lineage: Eukaryota > Viridiplantae > Streptophyta > Magnoliopsida > Fabales > Fabaceae > Lathyrus > Lathyrus tuberosus. Next base: position 11,487,551 of record JALAZF010000024.1, on the reverse strand, counting down.
TTAAACATCATTAAACCTCACACAAAGATGACATGAATAAGGTAAGATGAAAATAGATCCAAGTCAGAATTCAATTCATGTCATAATCATCCAATTCAAACATGTAAGAATGCTTAACATCATGATGCATTATGAGCTAAAGAAGCAACAAGTCAAATGATAATGATATGCATCATACAAATCAAATCATAATGATCATATGAGATGGGAACAAGGCAATGAATCCAAGGGGAAGTAGCAAATGCATCATCAACAAACCAAAACCAAATTCAAGTCAATCAAGATGAATCATTAAGCATCACATTCACAACATGCATCAAAATTGGACAAAGCATCCACTTATATCATTCATGCAAGCCACAAAGGATCATGTGAAGCAAAGAGTGAGAAAATGTCACATAAAGAACCCTAAACCAAGAGGATCATAACCTCTATCATGTCATTCAAATTAAACAAAAGGCCTCATGCATTGATTGGATCACACAAGCAAACATCTCACAAGATTAGGTCAAGCACATTAAAGGATTCAAGTTAAAACATTGTCAATTTAGAAAATCAAGAACAAATAGAAAAATGGACAAATGAGGATGAATTCAAAGCCACAAGCAAGCTAAAATAGAACATGATCATACCAAATAATCATCTCAAGTAAACTTCAATCACAAGTAATCACAAGCATCCAAATTAGGTCAAATGTCCAAGCATGCTTCAATCAAATTCAAACCACAAGTAGGCATCAATCAAAAATAGCAAAGTAGTCCAATAAAATCCTAAAAAATAATAAAAGGCAAGTTAAAACATCCTATTAACAAGTGCAAAAAGATTGGAACAGAACTAGCTCAAGAGCATGTTCAAAAGTGCTCCACAAGTCAAGATATGCACATAATCGAGCAAGGATCGAGGATCCATAAAACTTGGATGGAAAGTCACTAAAAGTAACTCAAACCATCATCAAACCAGCATCAAAACATCCTCATATGTAGGGTATCATTGGAAATACACTTTCAAATAAATTCCAAATAAAATAGGAAAAAGAAAATAAAAATAAAATAAAAATAAAGAAAAATAATTTAACATGATAATCGACGATAAAAATATTTTTGGGGATTTTTAAAATGTTTTATCAATTAAAAAAAATCAAATTGGAAAACAAATAAAAAATAAAATAAAAGAAAAAAAAAACAAGAGGAGGGGGTGCACAAGTAAAAGCAGCAACAAAGGGAACCAGGTTCTGCACGCGTTGGGCCACAATCAGTGGGGTGCAAAGAGCAAAACGCGCATGGGCCCAGTCCAATCAGACAAAAAAAGGCACAATAAAATAAAATAAAAAAAACCCTTTAATGAAATGGTACGTTTCATTCTAAACTCAGCCACACTCACATAGACAGGGTGGCAAAAAGCTCAAACGCGATTGGTTGGTCAAAAGGTCCAACATGAGACACCTCAACCCACTGGAACCCTACGCCGGTTGTCTTCTGTGACCCCCCTCGCCGGAGACGACTGCAAAACATGGCAAAAACGACAACACCTGGCATCATCTTGAAGAGGGGATCAAGGGGAATAAGGATATGATCGTGGATTTTCAAAAGAGTACTTGTATAGCATGAAAACAGCACGCAAAAATCTTGAACACAAACTGGAAATCATATAAATCATCACAACAACTATGCAGTCATTGCCTCTACATCTAGAGGACTTCAGAATCATAAAAAATAATCAAAGTGAACGTAAATTATGTGAGATTCGAAGTGAAAATAGTTACCTAACGGAGCAACTCCGTTGGTCCTTCAAACACGATTAAAGCTTCTCGAAAACTAGTTGTAACTCTTCCCTAAGCTTGAAGAAGTGATCCCATGATATGGTGGGGACATAGGTATTCTGTTCAATGATGGTCAATTGATTTTCATTGTTCGGCTGACTCTCTTGCCCCAAGTCTCTTGGATAAGGTTGCCACATTGGCAGACCATCCATTGGGCCATAGTAGGTGTAGTCAAAAATGTCTTTCATCGGAGTGTCTTCCTCTAATGAATTTGGTGGAGCATGGCATCCTTCCGGATCACAATCCCCGTATATCATTTCGATGTCTGACCTGGGTATAAATCTCAGACTCTCTGTAGGAAAGCAAAAAGGAGTTTGCGTTTCGTCCTGAGACATATAACCGTCCTTGTTAAGATATGACTCCCACTCTTCCTCTGTGTCAGAGGGATCTTCCTTATTGATAGCATGGACTATTTGAGACACTGAGTGAAGGAAACCTCCACTGTGGAAGAAGTTCTGAATGGGATGAAGACTTCCATCGCTGGCAGCTGTCTGGGTACAGGTTGCAAAAAAACCAAGACCCTTCTTTGTTTTATTGTCAATAGGAATGACAAGCTGTCCCCATCCGGTTGTATCGGTACTCTCGACTGCTTTGATGGCATCTTTGTATGAGGAAATCGAGGTTCCTCCTTGGGATTGATTGTCCTTGCCCACCGACAGCGCTTGGAACTGCATCCCAATAACCTCCTCGGGTTCTACACAAGTAGATGATGATAAGTTACTCACGAGCAAGGCCTGTTCTCCACAGACTGTGACAAGTTGATCGTTCTGAACGAACTTTAGCTTTTGGTGGAGGGTCGAAGTGACCGCTCCAGCCTGATGTATCCAAGGTCTTCCTAATAAACAACTGTATGTTGCCCGGATGTCCATGACCTGGAAAGTGACTTGGAAAGTGTGAGGACCGATAGTTATGGGAAAATCAACTTCGCCGATAACTATTTTTCTGGATCCGCCGAATGCTTTGACGACGACCTCACTGATTCTCATCGGAGGGCCTTTGAACGATAATTGCATCAAAGTGGACTTCGGCATAACATTCAGGGCTGACCCTGTGTCTACCAGTACGCTGGCTAAAGCATCGTCCTGGCAGTTAACTGTAATGTTGAGCGCCATGTTATGACGGTGACCCTCTTCGGGTAATTCCTCATCACTAAATCCCAAATTATTGCAGGAAGTGATGTTAGAGACAATACTATCCAACTGTCTGATTGTTACATCCTGTTCCACAAAGGCTTGCTCCAAGACTTTCTGTAGAGCCTTCCTGTGGGCTTCTGAACTGAGTAACAGTGATAATACCGAGATCTTTGAAGGAGTCTGTAACAGCTGATCAACAATGTTGTATTCACTCATTTGGATGAGCTTCAGTATCTCATCATCATTTTTCGAAAGGTCGGGATTACTGGATTGACTGACTGGTGGATTAGGAGCTTCTTTCTGAAGTTCCTTTTCCTTGTTAAGTTCTCCAACTCCTCGGTTGAAGATTCGACCGCTCCGTGTTACACGACTGATGTCTGCAATATTCACGATGAAGGGTAATGGAATTTCCTTTCCATTCTCGACTGTTGTTGCACCGTATTTATAAGGAATAACCTTAGTTGATTTATACGGTAGTGGTCCTGATAGATAGATGACTATGGGAACCTTCTGATTTTTCTGACCATCATAAGTAATCTCGATCCGTTCCTGGTTGGGAGCTCTAGATTCGTCAAGTAGAGGGATGATGGAAAACACATCCCTGGTCTGGTGACGACCAGAGATTGTGACAACATCCTTGACTTGATTGGCAAGGTAGTTCGGTGTCCAGTTGATGGGTCCAGAACCCGGATATGGGCGAATCTCTCCACGATCCACCTGACCCTGAAGAGCTGCTCTCACAAGGTAACACCCTTGGTTACTTTCCGAACAGACACTATAATGGTCATAATTGTGTGGAGGCACCTGGCCACGCCCACTTTGAATACAATGTAACCTCACTAGGTTAGCTTCCACAGATCGGACATCCTGACTTTGACGTCGAGTAGGATTCCTGTTACTGATACTAATCTGCTGAGTATCTTTGTCCATATAGATTGGCATCCACCAGTGATTTAACAAGTGCTGAAGTGCCTCCTAGACAAGGGTACAACCTCAATCGTTTTCGCAACCTGCTTTACAGCTTTGATAGTCGTGTGATATTAAGAATCCGAGTCGGACCTGCTCAGCACGTAACTCTACCAGGTTGGTATTCATCACACGAATATCGAAGATCTGAACCATGTTGATCTGATAAGGATTCCTATCATGGTAGTCCTGGATCCATCCAAGATCCATCTGACGCTGGAGGGCCTCTTGTATGAAAGAGCATCCCTGTTTGTTTACCGAGCAAGTCAGACAAGAACTGTAATCGTGCCGTGACAGATTATGATACTGGCTTTGCCTTAAATGCATTGCCACCAGGTTGATATTCATCGTACGGATATCGTGGTTCTGAATGAAGTTGGAATTCGTATAGACCATGTTAGCTCCACGAACTCGGTGCTCCTGGATCCATCCAAGATCCATCTGTTCCTGTAGAGCTGATTGCACTACCGAACATCCTTGATTGTTTTTAGTGCAGACATTATACTGATGATAATTATGAGGTGGCACATGGTCGTACCCACTCTGTCTAAAATACATCTTGACCAGATTGGTTTTCAATAAGAGTACATCGTAAATTTGATAGACATTGTTAGACTCTCTCTCAATAAGATTGACTGCAGCTTTCTCGTGTTGAGGCAGCGGGTTCGTGAGAACATTGGGATTCATATCTTTGAAAGATAAGAGCCCGCTCCTAACAAGCTTTTGCACGTCAGATTTGAAATTGAGACAATTCTCTATGTTATGCCCTGATCCACCTTAAACCAAAAAGGAGGATTTTCCAGTACTGTAAGAGGAGACTTAGTCTGGATGTGCCCCTTAGCCAGTAGTAACGGAAATAGTTCTGCGTATAACATGGGTATAGGATCAAACCCTGATGGTCGTGTTGTACGGTTGTTGTTATATGAAGGACGAGCCTGCTGAAGAGGTTGTTGTGTCCTTTGCTGATTAGGTTGACTTTACGCAACCTGAGGTTGATACGTAGGAATAGGCGCAGTGCCGATAGCAGGAGTTACAGCTGCTACTAGTTGACAACGTCGCCTTTGCTTTCTGAGAGAGATATTCCTAATATCCTGCTCTTTTTTATTAGGGAGAGCACTACCGTATCATTTTGTACTGCTTGATGGTCCAGCGTCTTTTGCCAAACGTCCTTCTCGGACGACTTCCTCAAGACGAACTCCCATGCCCACCATCTTGGTGAAATCACTGGGCGCACTGGCAACCATTCTGTCGTAGTAAAATGAGCTCAAGGTTTTTAAGAAGATCTTTGTCATCTCTTTTTCCTCAAGAGGTGGACAAATTTGACCGGTAATTTCACGCCATCTCTGGGCGTACTCCTTAAAGGTTTCCTTGTCCTTTTGTGACATCGATCTGAGTTGATCTCTGTCCGGTGCCATGTCCAAATTATATTTGTATTGTTGGACGAAGGAAGTACCAAGATCTCTGAATGTGCTATTCGTAGCACGGTTTAAACCCATGTACCATTTGAGTGCGGCACCGGTTAAACTATCCTGAAAATAATGAATCAGCAGGTCCTGATTCTCAGTCTGAGCTGACATTCGCCGAGCGTACATCACTAAGTGACTCTGAGGGCAAGAGTTACCCTTGTACTTTTCAAAGTCGGACACTTGATATTTGTGCGGAACTTTCACATTGGGGACCAAGCAGAGGTCTGCGGCATCCTTTCTAAATAGATCCTGACCGCGAATGGCTTGCAGTTCCTTCTGCATTTCTAAGAACTGTTCCTAGAATTCCTTCATTTGGTCAAACATAGTTTCCTTTTTACCAGAAGGTATCTGTGGAATCTGTCCTTCCGGGACAGTGTGCACCACAGGGGGTGGTACCGTGACTACGGCAGTGAGTCTTGGCATTTCCCGAAGTTTGTAACCTTCAGGAGTCTTCAATATGCCTCTGGCATCTTCATTTTCCCGAAGTCTGTAACCTTCAGGACCAGCAGCATCTGTTGCGATTCTCTGATCTTCAGCGATCGGCGGAACATATCCTTCTGGGATATAGTTTGCAGGCATGCCCCAGGGATGATCTTTCGGCATTTGATACCTAGGATCAAACTTCTTCACTATGGGCACTGAGGTGATCTCTGAGATCACAGTCCTTTGTAGCTGAGCTTCTGCCATGGCTTGCATGTCGTTACGAAGCTTTCTCATATCCTCTCTTAGAGCGTCGATCTCTTCTTTCAACTCTCTATTTTCTTCCTCAAGATCATCCATCTTTTTCTGACGACTGGCCCGAGTATTGTACGAATGAGACAGTTTGACTCTAGAACCGAGACAAAAACGTGAGATTCGTAGGTAAGAGGAATACGCGATGTGAGATTGATGAATGCAATTATTATATTAATTGTTATTTGGTTTAATCAAAATAAACTTCGACAATTAGATTGCAAATATCAAACGGTGGGGAAACCCCTTTTTATTGAAATTCAAAGGATTGCGGAAACGAAAATACAGTAGATTACAAAGTGCAGAAATAGAAACCTAATCTAAGGGGTCCCGAGAGAACTCGGGTGCTGATTCTGGTATCTTCCTTTTCTTTGACCGGGGCTCTTGAGCCGTTGTCGGGTTGTCATTCCTTTGCCAAGTGAAAGGAGCGAGCAAATTCCTTTGGTCATCCTGATTATCCACAATATGTTGCTTTAAAATCTCGATCAGAGTATCCTTATCTTTCAGCCGTTAATGTATTTTGGTACACTCCACGTTGAGGGTGCGGTACTTGTTCTTCCAAGACCTCTTCTCCCGTTGAACTTTGTTGAGAGTAACCTGAAGTTTTTCAGTTTCCGTCATGAAGTACATGACAGATTCCCTCGGCGGAAGAATTCCGTAACGAGGATAAGGCATCTTTAGCTTGAGAGCTCTAGTTTGTACCCAGTGGAGATAAGGCTCTACCGAGACATAGTCCGGTTTTCCTAGAGACTCCCGTCCTTTCTTATGAACGTGTTTCCAAGCGTGCACTATTTCCGTCTTTAGTGCTCTGTCACTTTCTCCGTCCTTGAAGAAAAGACCTTCCAGATGAGCATTCAGGGGAACATGCCTCATCGGGTATCCAAACTGACGGCGAACCAATATCGGATGATAGTTGATTCCTCCCTTAGTTCCTATAAGGGGTACGTTGGGGAAGTTTCCACAACGGTCAATGATCCTGATTCCATCATAAATCCTATTGCACCAATTTATGTCAGAGTTGGTGAGGGACATGATTTTCTGCGACCAACGTAAGGCACTCTTGTGATCCCAAAAAGCATCAGACTTAGGAAAATGAGAGATAAACTATTTATAAAGCAGAGGTACGCAACATGTGATCTCCCCTCTGCTGTACAAATTTCCCAAGTGTACAGAATGATACGCATCTGCGAGCAAAGTCGGCACAAGGTTTCCAATGAGAAAAACCTTAATGGAGTTGATATCGACGAAGTTATTAATGTTGGTGTCATACCCCAAATTTTGACCACTAAGATTTCCCATCATTGTGCATATCATCATCACAATATGGATGAACCATCATGCCTCATCAAGTGCCTCAAGGGTTGTTGAGCATTCACTACAATCAGAATTAGGGTTTTAAGCCCTCTCAGAGCCTTAGACAAAGGATCAATCAAGGATTGACTTGATCTTCAACTTGTCTAGCCTTTAACATATCCACAATGGATCAAAAGGATTCCCACTTCAAGGATTAAGCACAAGGCTGCTCCCTTCTAGGTGGATCAAGTCTCAAGATCGACAGTGTCACAAAATTAGGGTTTTGGTCGACCAGGGCCTCCAGATGGAAAATTTTCATCTGGGCACACGCCAATAATCCAAAACATAACCTAATATACTCCATGGGACATCATGAACCCAATCATCAATTCAATTTTGCCTCAGGGGATGCATACATCAAAAATCAGGAATTAGGGTTTCTTGACCTAATTCACCCCTAAGTTGACTTTTGGGACAAATCATGAACCAAGACCTCAAGACATGATTTGAGGGTATCTAATATACCATATTGATCCATTTGGAACAATGGATTAATCCAATAAACTTGAGCAACAAGTCTCAATTTCATCTGCACCACAATTAGGGTTTCGCGAGGAAAGTCAACTGTGACTTTGAATTTTGACCAGGACATGCTCCCAAACCCTAAGACATGATTCAATATACCCTATGACACCCATGGAACATGTCCATCAAGTTTTATTTAGGTCAAGAACATGATTTCCTGAAGAATTGCACATTTTGGAATTCATCTGATAAAAAGTCAACTGTGCACAAAAGTCAACTTTGACTTTTTGAGATTTTTCACCAAAATGGATTTTTAACCCTAAAATGATGTTAATGTATGATTTAAATCATCATTCATCAATAAAAATCAAAGAAAGTGGGATAACTTGTAAAAGGGGTAACCATAAAAACTTAGAAAAATTTCGAAGTTATGGAAAAAGTGACACTAATGTGCCAACTTTGGAGGACCATAACTCCTAAACCACAAGGCCATTGTTCCCCATTCAAATCTTGATTTGTAGATCACAATGCCCTCTACAAAAGCTTCATACTGACCTATGTCCAAATTCCTCATGGATTTTGAGTTATGGAGTGATCAAAATCAAGAAAAGTCACTTTGTTCCAACACTTGGTGAAAATTTCACTAAGTCAGAATCTGCCTTTACTTTTTTCCAAATGTATGGGGATTTTTCACTTGGATTCAAAAGAGATCAAAACCAAACATGTTCAAACAGTTGTTGTATCATGCAAGGGCTTTCCAAAATGGCCAAGATAATTACCAAATTCAATTTGAGCCATGAGATATGACATTGGCAAGTTGCCTTGCTGAAATCTGCCAAGGCAAGGAAGATTTTTGCACTTTTGGTCGATTTTCCAAAATCAGCCAAATCCAAATGCTCCTATCCACTTGGACACCTCTGAGGATTGAATCTAAAGGGGACAATCACTGAGCCAAGCCTCCAAAGTCTTTGGAACAAGAAATAACATGTTGAACCTAAAATTGCCAAAATGGGGACAAGACTCCAATTTTGGATTAGAGCATTCAATGGAAGCATCAAGGTGGCATGAACTGAGCTCTTAGCAACTGAATTTAGTCAAGACTTATCCAAGACCAAGGGGACCAGCAGCATGTGCCCTAACCTCTAGTCAATGGCTAGAGGAGACTTGGATTTTCATTTGCCAACATTGGCCAAACCTACTCAGCAGTTGCCATTCACTATTCCTTGCAAAACAAACTTGCTCTACTATAAATAGAGCTCAATTGTGATCAGTTTGAGTACACCAAAGCCATCAAACAGATGCTTTCCTCAAAATCTCTTCTTTCACTCCAATTTTGCCTTCTAAGGCAAGTCACTATCGGGTTTTGAGTTTGAGAGCTTTTCCAATCAAACCAATCACACACACACCTCATATACATCATATAGAAGTGATCCAAACACTCACATAACATCTGGAACACAAATTTCACAAAATCACCAGCCAATTGCTCAAGTTCTTGACAGATTTGCAGTTGGGGTACCATCTCAAGTTCCAGATCATTTCAATCCATTCCAAGCATTCAGACACACTCCATGGCACTTAGGGAAGCTATCCAGATCATTGGAACCTAGCTGTAACACCTCCAACACAAATCACGATCACCAGCTGCAAGTGGTAAGCCTGAGCTCTTCTAACTCTATGATCCATGCAATTTTTGCTGCACAATAATTTGGCCATATGTTCATAATCATGCATGGAATGTTTCCCCTCAATTAATTGCATTATTTGAATCGTGTATAAAAAATCCTAGCCTTCATGCAGAAATTAGGGTTCTTAAGGATTTTTCGTGATTTCTTGTTTTATGCTTAATTTAAATGAAATTAATTGCCATAGACATGATCGTGAGGTTGAAACGAGTTTATTGGAAGGTGGATTGCATGATATAATCAAGTATTCAGTGAGATTGGAGAGAAAATGCAAATCTGGGCAAACCTAGAACACGCGCGTGTTCTTGGTGTGTTCTTGGCGCCATTTTTGAAAATTCAAATATTTGAATTTTGTGATTTTATTTAATTGATTCAAAAATTAATTTCTCTCAGAGTTTTAATGATTTTGAGTTGATTCTTTTTTTAATAATTCACAAAAATGTTAAAATATTTTATTTTCCCAAAAAATCCCAAAAATATTATTTATTTTATATAATTGATATTTTTGCAAAGAATTAATGTTTTAATTGTTTTTAACATTTAAAATATTTTTTCCACCTTGATTTTGCAACTTTTAATGCCTTCTAATTATTTTGTAGGTCAATACTTAATTTTTGAAGCATTAATCCAATATCATAAGTTGTTTTCCATATGTTAAACAATTTTGATCATTTTAATTGAATTTTTATTCAATTAAAACACATTTTGAAAACAAATTAGGGTTTTTGGATTAATTCAACCCTCATAAATCATTTTCAAAACACTTTGGGCCTCTAATAGAGTGTAAGACCCAATCCTTTTTTGACCAAAACCTTTTTGGGCCTCAGTGTATTGTATAAGTCCCGATACCGTCAAAAACCAAACGGCGCGATCGTCGCCTTTTGAAAAATAACTTTTGGGCCTCTCCTTGAGCTATAAGACCCATTCAAAATTTTTGGGCCTCTAATAGAGTGTAAGACCCAACCCCCTTTTAACTAAACAATTTTGGGCCTCACTTATTGTATAAGTCCCTCTGCGTTAAAAGAAAACCTCGGCGCGATCACCATTTTTAAACGAAAAGTCATCTGGGCCTACCCTCGTGTTATAAGCCCCACTCTTTTTCTTTAAAACCTTTGGGCCTTTTGAGAGAGTGTAAGACCCATCCCTTTGTACAGAAAACATTTTTTGGGCCTCAGTCACTTGTATAAGTCCCTCTGTACAAATTCAACAGTGCGCTCACTGATAAAACCCTGGGCCTCTCCTTGAGCTGTAAGCCCCAAATCTTTCTTTTTCAAAGCACTTTCTCCTTTGATTTTGAATATACTGTTGTTTTCAATCTTTCTTTGTTGAACAACTAACCAAACAGCATGGAAGCTCTACAACCGAGTAAGTGTTTATACGCTTTCATTTACCGCTTTCATATACATATAATTGTATTGTGGGGCTATTTCGCTGTAAGTCTTCTTTCATAAACTCATATCAACTGTGTAATAATAGTATAGATATTTAGAGTTTCCCCGGCAACTACGTCTAGCACTAGGTAAAGCCGTTTCGATCACTCTTAGAAATAGTCTAAACTAGATCCCCATAGGATTACCAGACACAGTCTTCCCTCCTCTTGGGGTTAAACAATATGGAGACATGAAAGGCAGCATTCTCAGTGAACCCTTTCATAGACTGTCACCTTTAAAAGTTGTCAAAGAAACTCTATTCCCCAGAGATGATCTTTTCTCCGTGAATGGCATCTCTTGAGTTTCTTCCAAATTCTCGGACTTTCCTGGCTTGATCTATTCTCGGTGAATGGCATGTCTTGAATTTCTCGGGGTTTGGGGACCCACAAGCTTCTTAAAAGCACTTGTCAAGAAACTCTACTCCCCAGAGATGATATTTTCTCCGTGAATGGCATCTCTTGAGTTTCTTCCAAATTCTCGAACTTTCCTGGCTTGATCTATTCTCTGTGAATAGCCTGTCTTGAATTTCTCAGGGTTTGGGGACCCATCGGCTTCTTAAAAGCATCGGCCTCCTCTTGGGCATTGTTCAAGGACCCACAGGCTTCCTAAAAAGCAACCCCGCCTCCTCTTGGGCTTTGTACAAGGACCCGTCGGCTTCTTAGAAGTATTCACGGCCTCCTCTTAGGCTTCGTATAATGATCTCTTCCTCCAGGAATGATAACCTCCTCTTGGGCTTCGTACAAGGACCGATCGGCTTCTTAAAAGTCTCCAGCCTCCTCTTGGGCTTCGTACAAATTATCCCGACGACCTCCTAGAGGTATAGGAACATAACTTAGTCATCTTCATAGAACAGTCCTTTCAAAGAGTCTACTACTGTTTCTCAAAGCATAGTACAAAAGATGAAACTCTAGACACGGACAGTCTAATGTCCTTGAGTCTCAAAGACATTCTCAAGTGACCCCTTCGTTAAATAGGAAGGAAACCCGTAGACTCGGACAGTCTCAATACCCTTTGAATTTCCCGTTTCCTTAAAGAAAAGGAAATAACCATGATCCTCAAATCAAATCCTTGAGTACAGTGTTACTCATATAAGAACAGATTTTCCCTTTTAATCAGCATACTGGACCTGCCACTCAACTGAAACAGCACCGTAGCCTCCTCTTGGGCTTTGTACAAAGATTCTCCCCAGCGGGGTCAAACAACGTTTAGCCTCTCTCTCGGGCTTTGTACGAGACACATAAGAGACTCATTCGTTGAGTCAATCACCCTTCCGCCTCCATCTCGGGCTTTATACGAGATACAAAAAGGTTCTTATTGAGCTAAACAAATTTTAGCCTCCATCTCGGGCTTTGTACGAGATACAAAAACACTCTCTTGTTGAGTATAAAAGATCCTCTGGTAGGATCAACCCCTTTTGGCCTCTCTCTCGGGCTTTGTACGAGACACACATTAGCCTCCTCTTAGGCTTTGTTTAAGAAAACCACTGGTTGATCCAATCAACCTTTTAGCATCAAAGTTGTGCCTCGTTCACAGTACACAAACATCAACAACTCCTTCCCCTTCATCTAATCGCAGTAAGTGGCAAGCCTCTGGATCATCTATATCCATGCCACTGTCCCTCTTTTAGCATGAGATATTCCTAAGGAAAGATGGCATTGCTCTACACTGAGTTAAAGTCTTCTCCTTTAGGTTAAAATCCCCTATAAAGGAAATTATGGAATTGCCAGATTCACACATCCCGGTTAAAGTAATTCTCCTTTATAAACAGTTGTGACATACAACCCCCTCTTTAGAGATGACAAGTTCTCTCTAAAGTCAAACCCTTTTAGCTTCATATCTTGGGCTTTGAACAAGATACAAATAGACTCTTTAGCTTCACATCTTGGGCTTTGAACAAGATACAAACCACCTTCAGCTTCACATCTTGGGCTTTGAACAAGATACAAACACCTTTCGCTTCACTTCTTGGGCTTTGAATAAGACACCAAAACCCCATTTCCTCCCATAGAATAGGAGGAACTACGAACGCTCTGATTTCCCTGTTTCGGTAAACGGGAATACGTAGGCATAAGATTGAAAGAAAAAATCTTAGCGAGCGCACTAAACAAAAACCCAAAATCCCAAACTTTCACACATCTGTCCTAAACCTCCCACCAATCAACCGAACACCACTTTTAAAAAAATACACCCAATAGAGACCCTGAATCTTTGTAGCATCTGTAAACCAACAGTTTTGACTGTTTAACCTCAGTTTGCAAGCAGGGTTAATTTGAGACATCTATTTCCCTTCCTTCATCAGCTTTAATAAGATTAAAAATGAATCGAGCTGTAGACACCAAAGAGCGATAGCGCTTCGCAACCGCGTCCAAAATCGCTCGCTACAGTTAGGCAACAGAAATAACCCGTAGGTGAGTAAAACAAAGATGCTTTCAAAAGCAGTCCCGTTCCCTATACTAGCGAAGTACAGAGCTTTCTTTGTCAGAAACTGGGCTGGAAAACCTTGTATGCCACCCTTGATGGTCATGTGAGCCCTAACCTTTGACTCATCCAAATGAATTGCTCTTGCAATGGTCTGATTCTTTGGAATTTCTTCCAGTCCAGAAAATGGAGCTCGATCAGTGATATGTAAATCGATCAGATGAGAATATTCCTCCAGCGTTGGTGCTAGCTGGTAATCCGGGAATGTAAAACAGTGATAAACCGGATCGTAGAATTGAACGAGCATGTCCATGATTCCCTCAATCACATGGACCCTTAACAGAGGTAGCAGACCTCCGTACTTGGCTCTGAAGGCCTCTTGGTTTGTGATCATTCTCGCCAAACCTCTCAAATCCTCTAGTTTTGGAACCTTGAAGGTGTACTTATGAGTTCTCCTTCTACCGAAATCCATTAGCGCAATCTTTTTCTCAGATATTTGCAATCACAGTCTTAGTTTAATTTGAAAAACAGAGAGACTAGAAGAGAAATTTTTTTTGAATGTTTTAATGTTTTTTAAATGAATGCATGAATGCAGCACACAAAAACATAGAAAAAACATGGGGTCAAAGGGTCGTTGTCATGGAGTCAAGGCTCTACCCATCCCCAAAGGTTTATAATAGGGTGATTTTTTGTACCTGTACTCAAAATCATCAGCTCCTCCCAGGATAACAAACAGCAAGCGGATCGCCAGCGAGCTGTATGAAATCTTAGAGTAAATGCTATTCACCGAGAATAGATCATCAGCCTCAAATGAGGGTAGTATCGCGTGACAACTATTTCTGATAGTTTCCGCACTACAAAAGGGTTGGCTCCTCATGGGGCATCACACGCATTCCCATTAGCAGAAAAATAAACATGTATATCAATTAGGAAAAGCAGTATATATATATTTGTCCTAATCATCCTAGACCTTTAAAGCTATGAATCCTATGTTCCTGACAGAAAATGGGTTCCCTGGCGGAAGCCCTAATCTGTGGTTTTCACACAAGAGAAGAGAAAAAAGGTTAGAAGAGCCCCACAGTGGGCGCCACTTTTAAAGTTTCCACCTAATAGATGGGAAGGGAACAAGATCTCGATGATGCCCAAAGATCATTCTAAAGACTCCCCAGTGGAGTCGCCATTTTTCTGTAGCGAGCGATTTTTGATCGTGGTTGCGAAGCACTACCATTCTTTGGTATCTACAACTTGATTCATTTTTTATCCTATTAAAGCTGATGAAGGAAGGGAAATAGATGTCTCAAATTAACCCTGCTTGCAAACTGAGGTTAAACAGTCAAAACTGTTGGTTTACAGATGCTACAAAGATTCGGGGTCTCTATTGGGTGTATTTTTTTAAAAGTGGTGTTCGGTTGATTGGTGGGGGTTTAAGATGTTTAGGATGGATATATGAGAGTATGCGATTTTGGGTTTTTGTTTAGTGTGCTTGCTAAAATCTTTTCTTTCAATCTTATGCCTACGTATTCCTATTTACCGAAATAGGGAAATCAGAGCGTACGTAGTTCCTCCTATTCTATGGGAGGAAATGGGGTTTTGGTGTCTTGTTCAAAGCCCAAGACGTGAAGCGAAAGGTGTTTGTATCTTGTTCAAAGCCCAAGATGTGAAGCTAAAGAATCTATTTGTATCTTGTTCAAAGCCCAAGATATGAAGCTAAAAGGGTTTGACTTTAGAGAGAACTTGTCATCTCTAAAGAGGGGGTTGTATGTCACAACTGTTTATAAAGGAGAATTACTTTAACCGGGATGTGTGAATCCGACAATGCCATAATTTCCTTTATAGGGGGTTTCCAACCTGAAGGAGAAGACTTTAACTCAGTGTAGAGCAATGCTATCTTTCCTTAGGAATTTCTCATGCTAAAAGAGGGACAGTGGCATGGATATAGATGATCCAGAGGCTTGCCGCTTACAGCAATTAGATGAAGGGAAAGGAGTTGTTGATGTTTGTGGACTGTGAACGAGGCACAACTTTGATGCTAAAAGGTTTATTGGATCAACCAGTGGTTTTCTTATACAAAGCCTAAGAGGAGGCTATGGGGTTGATCCTATAAGAGGATCTTTTATACTCAACAAGAAAGTGTTTTTGTATCTCGTACAAAGCCCGAGATGGAGGCTAAAATTTGTTTGGCTAAATAAGAACCTTTTTGTATCTCGTATAAAGCCCGAGATGGAGGCGAAAGGGGTGATTGACTCAACGAGGGAGTCTCTTATGTGTCTCGTACAAAGCCCGAGAGAGAGGCTAAATGTTGTTTGACTCAACGAGGGAGTCTTTTGTATCTCGTACGAAGCCCGAGAGAGAGGCTAAACGTTTGCTTCGCTGGGAAGAATCATTGTACAAAGTCCAAGAGGAGGCTATTGTAACTGTTTCAGTTGAGTAACAGGTCCAGTATGCTGATTTTAAAGAGAAAATCAGTTCTTATATGACTAACACTGTACTCAAGGATTTGATTCAGGGATATTTCCTTTTCTTTGAGGAAACGGGAAATTTAAAGGGTATTGAGACTGTCCGAGTCTATGGGTTTCATCTCCTAGTTTTTGAAGGGATCACTTGAGAATGTCTTTGAGACTCAAGGATATTAGATTGTCCGTGTCTAGAGTTTCATCTTTTGTACTATGCTTTGAGAAACAGTAGTAGACTCTTGGAAAGACTGTTCTATTAAGATGACTGATTTCTGTTCCTATACCTCAAGGAGGTCGTCGAGCCAATTTGTACGAAGCCCAAGAGGAGGCTGGAAGCTTTTAAGAAGCCTAGAGGTCCTTGTACGAAGCCCAAGAGGAGGCTATCATTCCCGGAGGAAGAGATCATTATATGAAGCCTAAGAGGAGGCTGTGAATACTTCTAAGAAGCCGACGGGTCCTTGTACTAAGCCCAAGAGGAGGCGGGGATGCTTTTAGGAAGCCTGTGGGTCCTTGTACGATGCCCAAGAGGAGGCCGATGCTTTTAAGAAGCCCGTGGGTCCCCAAAACCCGAGAAATTCAAGATAGGCTATTCACAAGGAATAGATCAAGCCAGGAAAGTTCGAGAATTTGGAAGAAACTCAAAGATGCCATTCACGGAGAATACATTCATCTCTGGGAGTAGAGTTTCTTGACAATTCCTAATGAGGACAGCAGAAGAGAAGACTGTATCTGGTGATCCTATTGGGGATCTAGCTGTCTATTTCTACGAATAAACGAAACGACTTTACCTGGTTCTAGACGTAGTTGCCGGGGAAACTCTAAATATCTATACTATTATTACACAGTTGATATGAGTTTATGAAAGAAGACTTACAGCGAAAAAGCCCCACAATACAGTTATATGTATATGAAAGCGGTAAATGAAAGCGTATAAACACTTACTCGGTTGTAGAGCTTCCATGTTGTTTGGTTAGTTGTTCAACAAAGAAAGATTGAAAACAACAGTATATTTCAAAATCAAAAGAGAAAGTGCTTTGAAAAAGAAAGATTTGGGGCTTACAGCTCAAGGAGAGGCCCAGGGTTTTACCAGTGATTACACTGTTGAATTTGAACAGAGGGACTTATACAAGTGACTGTGGCCCAAAAAGGTTTTCTGTACAAAGGGATGGGTCTTACACTCTCTCAAGAGGCCCAAAAAGTTTTTAAAGAAAAAGAGTGGGGCTTATAACACGAGGGTAGGCCCAGATGATTTTTCGTTTAAAATGGCGATCGCGCCGAGGTTTTCTTTTAACGCAGAGGGACTTATACAATAAGTGAGGCCCAAAATTGTTTTGGTTAAAAGGGGGTTGGGTCTTACACTCTATTAGAGGCCCAAAAGTTTTGAATGAGTCTTATAGCTCAAGGAGAGGCCCAAAAGTTATTTTTCAAAAGGCGACGATCGCGCCGTTTGTTTTTTACGGTATCGGGACTTATACAATACACTGAGGCCCAAAAAGGTTTTCTGTACAAAGGGATGGGTCTTACACTCTCTCAAGAGGCCCAAAAAGTTTTTAAAGAAAAAGAGTGGGGCTTATAACACGAGGGTAGGCCCAGATGATTTTTTGTTTAAAATGGCGATCGCGCAGAGATTTTCTTTTAACGCAAAGGGGCTTATACAATAAGTGAGAACCAAAATTGTTTTGGTTAAAAGGGGGTTGGGTCTTACACTCTATTAGAGGCCCAAAAGTTTTGAATGGGTCTTATAGCTCAAGGAGAGGCCCAGATAGTTTATTTTTAAACTAGCAACGATCGTGCCGAATTTAAAAATGTACAGAGGGACTTATACAATAAGTGAGGCCCAAAATATTTCTGTACAAGTGGGTTAGGTCTTACACTCTAATAGAGGCCCAAAAGTGTTTTGAAAATGATTTATGAGGGTTGAATTAATCCAAAAACCCTAATTTGTTTTCAAAATGTGTTTTAATTGAATAAAAATTCAATTAAAATGATCAAAAATTGTTTAACATGTGGGAAACAAATTATGATCTTGGATTAATGCTTCAAAAATCAAGTATTGACCTACAAAATAATTAGAAGTCATTAATCTTTACAAAATCAAGAGGGAAAAAATATTTTAAATGTCAAAAACAATTAAAATATTAATTCTTTGCAAAAATATCAATTATATAAAATAAATAATATTTTTGGGATTTTTTGGGAAAATAAAATATTTCAACAGTTTTGTGAATTATTAAAAAAAGAATCAACTCAAAATCATTAAAACTCAGAGAGAAATTAATTTTTGAATCAATTAAATAAAATCACAAAATTCAAATATTTGAATTTTCAAAAAGGGCGCCAAGAACACCCAAGAACACGCGTGTGTTCTGGGTTTGCCCAGATTTGCATTTCTCTGCAATCTCACTAAATACTTAATCATATCATGCAATCCACATACCAATCAACTCGTTTCAACCTCACGATCATGTCTATGACAATTAATTTCATTTAAATTAAACATAAAACAAGAAATCATGCACAATCCTCAAGAACCCTAGATTCTGCATGAAGGATGGGATTTTTGATACACGATTCAAACAATGCAATTAATTGAGGGGAAACATTCCATGCATGATTATGAACATATGGCCAAATTATTGTGCAGCAAAAATTGCATGGATTGAGAGATGACCAAGTTTAGGCTTACCTCTAGGTCGTGACAGCAAGAGCAAATTGATTTCTAAGTTGGAGGTGTTACAGATGAGTTGTGATGATCTGAACAGCTTCCCTACATCCTATGAAGTGTGTTTGAATGCTTGGACTTGATTGAAACTGGTTGGATCACTTCATGGCATCTCAACTACAACTTGGTTAAAACCTTGAGCAATTGACTGGTGATTCTGAGAAATCAGTGTTCCAGTTGTTGTTTAAGTGTTTGATCAGCTCATATGTGATGTATATGAGGTGTGTGTGTGTGATTGGTTTGATTGGAAAAGCTCTCATACTCAAAACCCGATAGTGACTTGCCTTTGAAGGCAAAATTGGAGTAAATGAAGAGATTTTGAGGAAAGCATCTATTTGATGGCTTTGGTGTACTCAAACTGATCACAATTGAGCTCTATTTATAGTAGAGCAAGTTTGTTTTGCAAGGAATAGTGAATGGCAACTGCTGAGTAGGTTTGGCCAATGTTGGCAAATGAAAATCCAAGTCTCCTCTAGCCATTGACTAGAGGTTAGGGCACAGGCTGCTGGTCCCCTTGGTCTTGGATAAGTCTTGACTGAATTTAGTTGCTAAGAGCTCAGTCCATGCCACCTTGATGCTTCCATTGAATGCTGCAATCCAAAATTGGAGTCTTGTCCCTATTTTGGCAATTCTAAGTTCAACATGCTATTTCTTGTTCCAAAGACTTTGGAGGCTTGGATCAGTGATTGTCCCCTTTAGATTCAATCCTCAGAGGTTTCCAAGTGGATAGGAGTGTTTGGATTTGGCTGATTTTGGCAAATCGACCAAAAGTGCAAAAATCTGCCTTGCCTTGGCAGATTTCAGCAAAGCATCTTGCCAATGTCATATCTCATAGCTCAAATTGAATTTGGTAATGTTCTTGACCATTTTGGAAAGTCCTTACATGATACAACAACTGTTTGAACATGTTTGGTTTTGATCTCTTTTGAATCCAAGTGAAAAATCCCCCTACATTTGGAAAAAAGTAAAGGCAGATTCTGACTTAGTGAAATTTTCACTAAGTGTTGGAACAAAGTGACTTTTCTTGATTTTGATCACTCCGTAACTCAAAATCCATGAGGAATTTGGACATAGGTCAGTATGAAGCTTTTGTAGAGTGCAATGTGATCTATAAATCAAGCTTTGAATGGGGAACAATGGCCTTGTGGTTTGGGAGTTATGGTCCTCCAAAGTTGGCACATTAGTGTCACTTTTTCCGTAACTTAGAAATTTTTCTAAGTTTTTATGGTTACTCCTTTTACAAGTTATCCCACTTTCTTTGATTTTTCTTGATGAATGATGATTCAAATCATACATTAACATCATTTTAGGGTTAAAAATCCATTTTGGTGAAAAATCTCAAAAAGTCAAAGTTGACTTTTGTGCACAGTTGACTTTTTATCAGATGAATTCCAAACTATGCAATTCTTCAGGAAATCATGTCCTTGACCTAAATCAAAATTGATGGACATGTTCCATGGGTGTCATAGGGTATATTGAATCATGTCTTAGGGTTTGGGAGCATGTCCTGGTCAAAAGTCAAAGTTACAGTTGACTTTCCTCGCGAAACCCTAGTTGTGGTGCAGATGAAATTGAGACTTGTTGCTCAAGCTTCTTGGATTAATCCATTGTTCCAAATGGATCAATATAGTATATTAGAGACCATCAAATCATGTCTTGAGGTCTTGGCTCATTATTTTTCCCAAAAGTCAACTTAGGGGTGAATTAGGTCAAGAAACCCTAATTCCTGATTTTTGATGTATGCATCCCCTGAGGTCAAATTAACTTGATACTTGGGTCCATGAGGTTCCATGGAGTATATTAGGTTATGCTTTGAAGCATTGGCTCATGCTCAGAGGAAGATTTCCCATCTGGAGGCCCTGGTCGACCAAAACCCTAATTTGGTGACACTGGCGATCTTGAAGCTTGATCCACCTAGAAGGGAGCAACCTTGTGCTTAATCCTTGAAGTGGGAGTCCTCTTGATCCTTAGTATATACTTGAGAGGTTTAGACAAGTTGAGGATCATGTCATTCCTTGATTGATCCTTTGTCTAGAAGCTCTGAGAGGGCTTGAAACCCTAATTTTGATAGTAGTGAATACTCACCCATCTTTGGGGCATTGGATGAGGCATGATGGTTCATCCATATTGTATGATGATTTTCACAATGATGGGAAATCTTAGTGGTCAAAATTTGGGGTATGACACACTGGTCCAAAGAACACTTCAACACTTGGATGACTGGTGGACCCTTGGTGGACCACTGGTGGCTTCCAATCTACTTGGATGAAGCTACACAACAGATCAGTATGACTGACGGGAATCCTACTAGGCATCAAAGTCAGGATGTTCGCGCGATGAAAAGAAATCTAGTAAGGTTGCACTGCATAAAAAGCGGACGTGTCCAGGTGCCACCATATAACTATGAGCGTTGTAGAGTTTGCTCAGAAAACAACCAAGGATGCAACCTTGTGCGGTCAGCTCTTTAAAATTAGTTGGACCGAAAAGAGATTCGACCATGTTCAAGTTCTGGTTTGATCAACGTAATGCAAGACTATCTTCTTGATCAAAGCAAAGACGTTGTCTTAATCTCTAAACACAAAATGGCCAAAGACGTATGCGCCATAATCCCTCTACTACATAAATCAAGAGTTCCTCTTTATAAAAGAAAGATTCTCAACCTCGAACCAATTGAGGCTATCTACGATGGTCAGAAAAATCAAAAGACTTCTGTGGTTATCTATCTGCCAGGACCAATACCGTACAAATTCGATAAGGCTATCCCTTACAAGTACGGTGCAACAACAATCGAGAATGGAAAAGAAACTCCATTACCCTCCGTCGTAAACATTGCCGATATCAGTTGAGTAACACGGGGCGGTCAGATCTTCAACTGAGGAGTTAGAGAACCCACCAAGGAAAAGGAACCTCAGACAGAAGTTCCCAATCAACCAGTCATTCAATCCAGTAATCTAAAATTGGTAAACAACAACGATGAGATGCTGAAGCTCATCCAGAAGAGCGAGTACAAAATTGTAGACCAACTGTTGCAAACTCCTTCGAGAATCTCTGTGCTATCTCTCTTGCTCAGCTCCGAAGCTCACAAAGAAGCTCTACAGAAAGTCTTAGAGCAGGCCTTTGTGGAATAAGATGTGACGATAAGAGAATTTGACAGCATCATCTCCAACATCACTTCATGCAACAACTTAGGATTCAGTGATGAGGAACTGCCAGAAGAAGGCAAAAATCACAACATGGCGCTTAACATTACAGTCAACTACCAGGACGATGCTTTAGCCAGTGTACTGGTAGATACCTGATCAACTCTGAATGTTATACCAAAATCTACTCTGATGCGACTATCATTTCAAGGATCTCTGATGAGAGGCAGTGAGGTCATCGTCAAAGCCTTTGACAGATCCAGAAAAACTGTTATCGGCGAAGTCGACCTTCCCATAACTATCGGTCCTCACACTTTCCAAGTCACTTTCCAGGTCATGGACATCCGGGCAGCATATAGCTGTTTATTAGGAAGACCTTGGATATACGAAGCTGGGGCAGTCACTTCGACACTTCACCAGAAGCTGAAGTTCGTCAAGAATGACAAGCTAGTCACAATCTACGGAGAACAAGCATTAATCGTAAGCAACTTATCGTCATCCTGTGTAGAACCAGAAGAGGTTATTGGGACTGAATTCTAAGCACTCTCGGTGAGCAATGAGAATCGATCGGAAAAAGGGACGTCGATTTCCTCCTACAAAGATGCTTTTGAAGTAATCAAAAGTAACGACGTAAGGAGATGGGGACTGCTTGTCATTCCTACAGATAACAAGACAAAGAAAGGTCTTGGTTTTTCCTCAACTTGTACCCAGACTGCTACTAACGATGAAAGTTTTCATCCCATTCAGGACTTCTTCCACAGTGGAGGCTTCCTTCACCCAGTGTCTCAAGAAGTACATACCATCAATGAGGGTGACTCCTCCAATACAGATGAAGAATGGAACTCCTATCTCAACGAGGACAGTTATATGTCTCAGGAGGAAACGCATACGCCATTTTGCAATCCCACGCAAAGTCCGAGATATATACCAAGATCAGACGTCAAGATGATGTACAAAGATTGTGATCCAGAAGGATGTCGTGCTCCGCCCAACTCATTAGAGGAGGACACTCTAATGAAAGACAACTTTGACTATGACTATTATGACCCAATGGATGACTTACCGATCTGGCATCCATACCCAGAAGACTTGGGGCAAAAGAGTCAGCCAAATGACACTTATCAGGTGAGCATCATTGAAAAGAATACCTGATTCCCCATCAAATCATGGGATTGTTACTCAGGACATTCCAAAGATATCTAGCACAACGATGAATCTGCAAAGATTGCAGGACAAGAGTTCATCAACTATACTTTTCCTGAGGTCAACATCATTGAGAAGGATGCCTTGTCTTCTCCCGCAGAAGTATGGGACACCTTAGGACAACCGAGTGGCAAGTACGACTTCTCGGTCAAGTACACCGCTCCTGAAAGCTCTCGTATCAGGCTCGAAGACATCTAGCTAACTCGATGGGAAGATCCTCCTTAGAATGAAAACACTGTGCAAGATACAACAAAAGAGTTTGTTTACGACTGTAACATCCCAAAATTTTCCCTCTTGTTGTTGCATAGCTTGTGTTTCATTGCATTGCATTTACACCTCATTGCATCTCATAGCATACATATTGCATAAGGGCATGCGATCAGTGGTTTTCAGAGTATTGATCTTCCAAAGCAAGAGAATAAGACCCAAGGGTCTCCCAACAATTCTCAAGGGTCTCTTACATCTCATATGATCTCAATTGATCCCACAATTCATTAGAAGAGGAGAATTCACCAAGAAGTTGGACAACTCATCACCTCCTATAAAAAATAGTCCAAATTAGGGTTTGTGATCCAAGCATTCTCTTGATGAAATTTTGATTCAAACTTGATCTCAATGTTTTATACATGATATCAAGTATCTAAGGATGGAATATTTCCCATTGGTTCATTTCAGAAGATGTTCAATTGGTCAGTTGCTTGAGAATCAAGAAATTGGGGGAAAAGTCAACTGTACAGTGGAAAAAGTTAACTCCTGACTTTTTAAAGTCAAATTCATGAAATTAAAGTTACATATGTTTATTGGACAAGATTTGATCAAGAAATGATGGAAGAATCATGAAAAATCAAGAATTGTTCAAAGTTTCCATTTTTAGAAACTTAGGGTTTCCAAAAATGGTAAGTTTGGACCATTTTGCACTACACTTTAAGGTTTTCTTTCTTCATGATAAAAGCTCCAAACTTCAGGCCCAAGTTAAGCCAATTAAAGATCACACTTCAAGCTTCAAATCCATATAAAGAACTCTTCCATTGGATCAAAATTGAGAGAGTTATGATCAATCAAAGTTTGGTAAAATCCAGGCAAAAACCAAGTCATGGCAAGGCAAGTTCAGGCCTCCAGGCCATAATTTCATCAAACACTTGATGTGCCAAATATCAAGCCATGTTTCTCATGGAAGAAAGCTTCAAATGAGAAAATGTTGAACATCAAAGTTGTTCATCTCAATGTCCTCTTCAACTTTGATGTTGGACATTTTTCCATTTGAACGATTTATGAATGAGTTATAGTGGTCCAAAGTTGATGGGTTCACTGAATTTTCCACAAGTCATATTGCCATGCACGCAACAAGTTGCTACGCCCATGAACTAGTTTTGGTGTACTTGAGTTCATGGCCATTTTCAAGTGTGTTAGAGGTCCTATTTCACTTTAGTTCCAACATCAATCATGTTCCATTATGTCTTATTTCTTCATAGACACCAAGAACACTCATTTATATGCATCATGCTTGGAGAAATTCATCTGCAAACATCCATGGTCACATAGGTGCATTGGCTGGTTGTTTTTGTCCAGTTTGTTTCACACGCATACATCAAACACTTCTTATACCATCCACCCTTTGCCTCTTTTGAACACACATAATCCTTACACACTATGCCATGCCATGCCATCATACATTAAAGAGGAAAACAAAGAAACTTGTCCACTAAGTTTCTGCAGCAACACATAACCTCATCACCCTTCATTCTAATCACCACCATAACTCCAAGAACCTCTCCACACCATAGCCAAACCTTTCCAACTCGAGCTTAACTAACTTGACTCAGTTAGTTAACTCAAACTCACTTAACCAACTCACTTAACTTTCTTTCCAACTGTTAATCACACTAGTTAACAACTAACTCAACATATATACTCTAAACCCTCACAGAATTTCCAAGACACACTTCATTTTTCTCACACATTTCACAAACCAAACTCAAGTTTTCTCTCAGAAATCTCTCTCTCTCTCTTTTCACACGATTTTCTTCCATTTTCTCCTTCAAACTTCATCATTCACTAATCTCAAAGGATTATTGCACTGAAGCATAACACGGATCTTCATCATCTTCAAGTACATCTCACTGGTTTTACAAGGATTCAAGCTTCCAATATCATTTATTTTGCTTGACTCAAGCTCAAGAATTCAAGAAGGAACCTCTGGTATTCTTACAACATTCATCTCATCAAGTTCAGGTTTCATCATCTTAAATTTTTCTCTCTAATTCAAGCTATTTTGAATTCATTTTTACGTGTCTGAAGTTCATTAGGAACTATATGCATCTCCGGCTAGTGATAGGCTCATTAGGAGCGTAGTTGTGTTTTTTAGGGCAGAATGTTTGTGATCATTTCTTGCTGTATGTACATTGTTTGGTAATTCTAAGTGTGGATTTGCATTCTATGTAACTTCAGCTTTCGATTGGTATGCGTTTTGTGGATTTCTGGAGAATGTGATACTTGCAGGTGACCGGAGGTGGGCGGAGAAGATGACCGGAGGTCATTCTCCTGCCGGTGAGGATCTGATTAGGGTTTAAGGTTAGTTTAAGTCACAGACGTTAGATCATTTCCATCCTAGGGCTCACAATACGCCAACACATAAATGAACCAACCTCTCTCTCATGTGCCTCTTCTCTCTCTGAATGCTGGTGTGTGTGTACGTACATGTTTGTTATTGTGTGTATGCATCATGAAGTGTTGGATGTGATTGCCTATTTGATCATCATGCGTTGATTTAATCTAATGGTCATGAATGAGTCAAGTGTTTGACTGAGGTACACTATAATTCACACACACACACGCGCCTTAGTGGACTTGGGTCATATTTACTTTTCACACACCCTCTTTTTAGGCCCAAACATTTTTAAACTAGCAAATTACTTTCGCCACACCCCCCTGCACATTTTCTTTTCATTTTAAATTTCTTTTTCAAGCTGTTTCCATTTTAGTCTTTTAAAAATATCAAAAGGCATTAAATAATTCTACAAAAATTCATGAGCCATGTTTAGACATTTAAATAATTTTATATATTTTTTATTTCTGATTTTATTTTATTTTGGAATTATTTTCATAATTTTCTTTTAATTTCTTTGTAAAGTGCATTCTTCTTGATGATTAGTTCATTTCCATTTTTATTGAACTAGTTATTTTATGAATTTTTGAGTGGTATTTGGTATGATCATATTACATGTCTTGATTCATTTAATCCATATTTTTGTTGATTTTTAAAGTCATTTTATATTAGATTTTAGAGGTGATCTTTGTGCATCAATAATGTTTGATCTTTGTGAATTGTGAGGCATGTTTGAATATGTTCCTTAAAAGGTTTTGACCTATATTTTTGTGATTTATTTGCTCACTGGTTTTAATATATGTGACATGATTCTTGTAAATTGTTATCATCTTTCTAATGTGTTTTGGTTCACCTTGATTACATTGATACATGTTGAGCTTCAAGTGGATTGTCTTTGAATTTTGTATTTGATTTGAACAAGTTGCTTTGCATTGATAGTTGAGATGTTTTATAGGTCTTTTCTCTGACATTAAAGTCATATTATATCATGATTGTAGGTCATCTTGATTTGTGTTTTCCTTGGATATGTGTGTAGACATTTTAACTTGCATTTTTGTCCCATTTCCACATCTCTTTTCTTCTTGTGCTCTATATGATATGTGTTTGCATTGAGCATGCCATTTTTTTCATGTCATTTGCATATCATCAATTGTATGCTACTGGTCTATATGTATTCATACTCATTTCATATGTCATGCATCCTTAACATGTGACTTTGTGCATCTAATTGAAGCTTGTTTCTCTTCTTTTCATTTCTTCTTCATCTTTTCCCTATCACTTGAATCATGTCATCCATGACTTATATGATTGTTCATATGTATTATGAGACATTCATAAATGATGTATGCTTCTGACCTTGCCATTTCATTAAGCATATATACATGTTCATCTTGCATTTTTATTCATCTTTCATCAACTACTTTCATGGTGCATTTCTTTGATGTTTAAGGCATTGATGGTGAAAAGTTTGATTGTGTTTGGTACCTTAACTTTAGAGGATTCTCCTAGGGTATAGGTTATGACCTTGAGTGCTTTATCAACCTTTAGGACATTTTTCTTTTAGTTCCTAACTTGTTTGATCTTTACTTGTCATTCTTTCTTTATTTCTTTACTTGTAAATTGTTTTTGCTAACATTTTCAGGGGCTAATGGTAAGCCAAGTGTGTGGGTGTGCACCCACATACAACCTCTTCTCTTATGTCTCTAAGCTTTTAAAGTGTGATTGTAATAAGCATTTTATTGTTCAATCTCTTTCATCCCCTTTGAGTTTTTAACTTAACTTCCATCTTGGAAGTAAGTTAGAATTCACACTTCTTCTCTTTTCTTTTAGAGTTAGGTTTCTAAACCACACTTAACCACTAGGAACATCCATGTATGATAACTTTAGGGTTTGAGTCTTAGTCTCCCTCATTAGATTTTACCTTTTCTCAACCTTTGAGTCTTTCTTTTCGCATCTTAAAACAAAAGCAAAAAAACACTTAATAAAGGCATAACATATATTGTATTTCAGCCTTTCATGTGAGAATAAGATAGTGAGGGGTCTTCTCTCATTTTCTTAGAATGTTTAGCATACGTCCCGTCTTGGGTCGATATGCCAGGCATTCGATCCTACGTGAAAGACTTAAATACAATATACGTTATACACACCAATAATCAAAACACTTCTTCCAAAATACAAAAACAAATAAATTCTCTTCTCATCTCCTTCATTATATTCCTTAAGGACTCGTCATTACCGTTCTACTGCAATTGAGCTCTATTTATAGTAGATCAAGTTTGTTTGATGGCTTTGGTGTACTCAAACTGATCACAATTGAGCTCTATTTATAGTAGATCAAGTTTGTTTTGTAAGGAATAGTGAATGGCAACTGCTGAGTAGGGATGGCCAATGTTGAGCAATGAGAATCCAAGTCTCCTCTAGCCATTGACAAGAGGTTAGGGCACAGGCTGCTGGTCCTCTTGGTCTTGGATAAGTCTTGACTGAATTCAGTTGCAAATAGCTCAGTCCATGCCACCTTGGTGCTTCCATTGAATACTCCAATCCAAAATTGGAGTCTTGTCCCTATTTTAGGCAATTCTAGGTTTGGCATGTTATTTCTTGTTCCAAGGACTTTGGAGACTTGGCTCAGTGATTGTCTCCTTTATATTTGATCCTCAGATGTGTCCAAGATGATGACAAGGCTTGGAATTGACTGATTTTGGCAAATCGACCAAAACTGCAAAAATCTGCCTTGCCTTGGCAGTTTTCAGCAAGGCATCTTGCCACTACCATATCTCATGGCTCAAATTGAATTTGGAGATGTTCTTGGCCATTTTGGAAATCCTTCATATGATACAACAACTATTTAAACATATTTGGTTTTGATACCTTTTGGATCCAAGTGAAAAATCCCCCTACATTTGGAAAAAAGTGAAGGCCGATTCTGACTTATTGAAAATTTCACTAAGTGTTGGAAAAAGTGACATTTTCACTTTTCAGCCACTTTGAGCATTCCATATCTCAAAATCCTTAATTAATTGGACTGAGGTCTAGTTGAAGTTTTTGTAGAGGCCCATGAGGACTACAAAACTAGCTTTGGATGGGGAACAATGGCTTTGTGGTTTAGGAGTTATGGTCCTCCAAAGTTAGTACCTTTGTCACTTTGTTCCATAACTTAGAAAATTTTCTAAGTTTTTATGGTTACCCCTTTTACAAGTTATCCAACTTTCTTTGATTTTTATTAATGAATGATGATTCAAATCATGCATTAACATAATTTTAGGGTTAAAAAACCATTTTTGTGAAAAATCTCAAAAAGTCAAAGTTGACTTTTGTGCACAGTTGACTTTTTGTCAGATGAATTCCAAACTGTGCAATCCTTTAGGAAATCATGTCCTTGACCTAAATCAAACTTGATGGACATGTTCCAAGGGTGTTATGGGGTGTATTGAATTATGTCCTAGGGTTTGGGAGCATGTCCTGGTCAAAAGTCAAAGCTACAGTTGACTTTTCTCTCAAAACCCTAATTGTGGTCCAGATGAAATTAAGGCTTGTTGCTTAAGCTTCTTGGCTCAATCCATTATTTCAAATGGATCAATGTGGTATATTAGAGACCCTCAAACAAAGTCTTGAGGTCTTGGTTCATGATTTATCCCAAAAGTCAACTTAGAGGTGAATTAGGTCAAGAAAACCTAATTCCTGATTTTTGATGAATGCATCCCCTGAGGCTAAATTGACTTGATGCTTGGGTCCATGAGGTTCCATGGAGCATATTAGATTATACTTTGGATCTTTGGCTCATGCCCAGAGGAAAATTTCCATCTGGAGGCCCTGGTCGACCAAAACCCTAATTTGGTGACACTGGCGATCTTGAGGCTTGATCCACCTAGAAGGGAGCATCCTTGTGCTTAATCCTTGAAGTGGGAGTCCTTTTTGATCCATTATGGATGTTTGAGAGGTTAGACAAGTTGAAGATCATGTCATTCCTTGATTGATCCTTTGTCTAAGGCTCTGAGAGGGCTTGAAACCCTAATCTTTGATAGTAGTGAATGTTCAACAATTCCATGAGGAGATTGGTGAAGCAAAAAGGTACATCCATATTGTGATGATGATTTGCAAAATGATGGGAGATCTTAGTGGTCAAATTTTGGGGTATGACAGATGCCCCTATTTAATCTCCTTGGACCAGAAGGTATGAATGGCGAAGGTATTCAGGCATTTGGGGTGCAAGAGGATTAAATATCGGAATATCCAAAATTTTGATGGTGGTCTATGAATGGTAGCTTGCGCATTCATCTTCTTTTGCTAAGCAATGATGCTTAGAAAAGGTAAACTTCCCCTCGATCCTGGTTTCCTACCAAGGAACTGGTCTCAGTTTCTGATATAAACTTCCCCTCGATCCTGATTTCCTACCAAGGAACTAGTCTTAGTTTCTGATATAAACTTCCCCTCGATCCTAGTTTCCTACCAAGGAACTGGTCTCAGTTTCTGAAATAAACTTCCCCTCGATCCTGGTTTCCTACCAAGGAACTGGTCTCAGTTTCTAAAATAAACTTCCCCTCGATCCTGGTTTCCTACCAAGGAACTGGTCTTAGTTTCTTTTGTCAATAAACCTCTTGACAAGGAACGCTATTCGTAGCGGTTTTCCTCAAACTTCTCACATAATTTTCCTGGGAAGATGCCATTTGACAGAAGAAGTTTTGATGTCAGACTTGATGGGTGTAATACCCCAAAATTTGCCCTCCCTCTTCTTCATATCTTTTAGCATGAGCTTTCATTGCATTGCATTGCATTGCATTCAAGCATAGAAAAATAAAACATCAAGCATTTTGCATTGCATCTTGTATAAGGGCATGTGATCAGGTGATCCTCTAAGGTGTTGATCATCCAAAGAAGAAGACCAAGTGTTTCTCACAAGCTCAAGGATCTCTTACATCATGTATCATATCCATTTGATCTCACAGGTCATTGGAAGAGGAGAATTCATCAAGAAGATTGGACAGTGCATGATCTCCTACACAAGGCAGTCAAAAATTGGAATCTGACCCCCAAATGGCCAAGCTCTTTGAGTTTTTATCATCTCCAAAGGACATATCTCATCATTGTTTGAGAGGATACACATCATATTCAGAGGAATTTGGATTTGGAGGATGTGCTATTTCCTCCTAACCAAAGGGTGCCAAAATTAGGGTTTGACCTAAAATCAGTTTATTTTTTATTTCTTGGGCAAGACTTGATCTCATGGTATTCCTTATGTTCTTAAGTGTTCATGGATGGAATCTTGGTCATTGGTTCTTTGGGAAAGATGTTCAATAGATCAGTTACTTGTGAAATAAGGAAAAGTCAACTGTAAAGGAGAAAGTCAACTGTGGAATTTTGAGGTTCTTTTCATGGTTTTCAAGGTCTCACATTCTCATATGGTCTTCAAGGGTCAAGTTTCACATCATTCATCAAGAATCAAGAGTTTGTGCAAAAGTTACTAAATTTGGAAAATGACCTATAATGAGAACTTTCCATTTTTGGCAATTTTTCCACCACATTCAACTTGACTTTTCATCATCAAGGAAGCTCCAAATGAATTTTCCTCCAACATGAAAGTTGAATATCTTTCTCTCCCATTTCCAAAAATTATTAGCACATCTCCATATCATTTGTGAAACTCAAGTTATGGTCAAAAGATGGCAAGGTGCATTTTAAGGTTTTCATATGATTCCATTTTTCCACCTTTTACATTTTGGCACAAAAAGACTTGTAATGTTCCCATTTGCTTCATGTTATATTAAAATATCAAAATACAAGTCAAGAGGATCATTTTTGGCCTTTGAATCAATTTATTCCATGACTTATTTCTCATTATTTTCACAAAGTACAAAAATGCAAATTGATTCAAAACTTACAAACCAAGCAAGTGCAAGGTCCAAATTCAATTCAGAGGTGATTAATAAGTAAATTGGAGGTGAATCATGCTTGTGGCAAGGATTTTGCACGTGTGGATGAGTGGAAGCAACACAAAATGCATTTTGGCAAAACCACTCCAATCTCCTTAATCAAGGGTTTAACCATTTGTTAATGACCATCAGTGGACTAATGGAGAGTATATAAGCTAACTCATGCCTCCAAAATTATGTCATGCATTCATTTTGGCTCAGAATCCATTTTTCACTCCTCACTTTCTCATTTTCGATTCTCCCTCTCCACAAGGTTTTCTTGAGAAATTCTTTCATATTCTTGATCAGTGAAGAGAGTAGAACAAGAATCAACTGCCATTTTGAGCTCATACCAAGGTTTTCACCAAGTTTAGTTCAAGAGGATTCAAGTTCAAAACTCAAGATCCAAACCATATTCAAGCTCTAATTGCATTTATTTTGCAATTAGAGGTTCCTAAGGCTAGATTTGCAGCTTATCTCTGGTTTTCTAGTAGTATTTTAAGCTCTTCAAGATCTCAGGTTGGTGAACTTTCCATGCTCTTAGAACTTGAATTTTAAGTGTGCATAATGATCTATGAGGTTCACTGAGCATGATGGTGTGCTTTGTTTGAATTTTGGACGTGTAGATTGTGTGTATTTTGAGTTTAAAGTTTTGGATCTAAATTTTCTTTTGCTCGATTTGCATTGTATGTTGAGTGTTTGTTGAAATGAGTTAGATATTTGTGATCCTCATGATTTTCTGATCAATTTGGTATACCTATGAGCAATTTCTGGAGGTTTTCACGTTGCAGCTCACCGGAGAGGGTGACCGGAGCCCTAGCTCCGGTGACTGGTAAGTTATAGTCCGGTGGAGGGTTTAAGTGGAGAAGACATAATCATGACCGTCCATTGTTGTGATCCAAGGGTCCTGGTGTTTCCACGTTATTTTATTTCTGATTTTATTTTGGTGGTTTGTGTGTTTGTTAACCCATGGTTACTATCGTGTGCTGCTCAATCTGAACCTTTCATCTTAATTACTTTTTAAATGTTGGACTTAATCTGATGCGTTGATTTAATCTGGTGGATAAGATGGTGACAACACATTAATAGGGCATGTGTCTATCACGTGGGTTCTATTGTGTGCTGAGTGGTTGTGTGTATGTATGCGCATCATTTTTATCGTGTGTTGATTGATCTGTGCCATTGATCCTGATTACTATGCACTTTTGTTTGACTTGGCATAGAGCGTTAGATTAATCCATTGGTCATGATTGAATCTGATGTTGACTGCAGTCCATTGTTTCTTTTGACTTCGCTAGTGGACTTTGGCCTTGGGCCTTGCTATTTGAACCCTCTCCTTAGGCCCATTTATCATTTCCAACGTGATTTCTTTGCTGTTTGCACCCTGCTTGTTCTTTTATTTCTTTTTATTTCATTTTATTGTTGCATTTGCATTTTATTTTTTTAAAATCATTTTAATGCATCCAAAAATCATAAAAAAAATCATGAAGTTTGTTTTTAGTTTTATAAATTTTTTCCAAATTTTATTTTCTTAATTTTATTTTATTTTTGGTGTTTTAATTAATTGTTTAATTGTTTTTCTTTTTGAATTGCCTCACATGTGCATACTTCAACTTGTAGAATTTATTTCTCATCATCTATACATGATTTTCAATTCATTCTTTTTGCATTTGTTAGATGACATTCTGAAGTGCATAATTTTTTTTTTTCATTTTTAAAACTTTTTCATATTGCATTTTGGTCCCTCTCTTTTGCATATTGAATCATGGTGCTTACTTGACCTTTGCTTAATTGTTTGAGTTGCTTAACTTGTGAATTTTTGTGAGATCTTTTAGCATGTGATTGTCTTCTGACCTAGATCATTTGAGTTTAAATTTCAAAATTGTTGAATGTTATATGATGCATGTTTACATATTTGTGCTTAAGTGACTTATGCATGATCATCTCTTGACATCTCTTTATACAATTTGATTTGCCATGCTTAATTGATTGGGTTCCTTTATGATTCTTTGAATGAGCTTTTGACATGATGTTTACCCCTGGTTGAGGTCCTTTGAGACTAATTTTTGCAATTTGTGGATCATGTTTGGATCATGTTTGAGTATGCCTAAGTGTTAGAGCCTTTGTCCTTTTTTTATAGTTTACTTTGGTGCATGTTTTGAAAGTGTTGATTGATGTTTGGAATTGTATGACTTGAGTTTGGTTTTGGTATGATATTGATGCATATGCTACTGCCTCTTGAGTTCTATACTTGGTTTTCATGTTACTTGAGCATAATTGAATGCATTTGGTTTGAATTGTATGATGAATATCATTACCTTTCCTTTTGTGAACTTCTTTGGATCATAATGCTTCATGTTTTGAATCACTTTTGCACACATGAATTGTGGATGATAATATGATCTTGGCTCTGACTTGTCTTCATTTTCATCTTGCCTTTCTCATTTCATTTTGATATGAAGTCCTTGTATGCTTAATTGTGCATTTCATACAAGTATGCTTGCATTCTTTCATGTTTATCTTTGCATGCTTACTTGAATTGTTTTCCATTGATCTTTGAAACATGTTTGATGATTTGAGTTGGACATTTATGATATGATGTGCTTGCTTCCACTTATTGTATCTCATTTTCCTTCTTCTTCTTCTCTTTTCTTCTCTTTCACTCTTTCTCATCCCATGAATCTCAAGACTTGTTCAAGTCTTGGATTCTTTCCCTTTAGAGCTACCTAGTCCAACTTAATTTTTGATTAAGCTTGGAGTAAGATTAAGATTAGGTTTTTGTTAGTCTTTTCTCCTAAACCTCACTAACCATAGGACATCCATGCATGATAACATTAGGACTCTTAGTTTCCCTTTAGAGTTTCCTTCGGATTTTCTCTCTTCTCATCTCAAAGTAAAAGTAAAAAACACTTAATAAAGGTTAACGTGTATTGCGCTTGAGCCTTCTATGTGGGAAATGGGGAACGAGGGGCTTCCTCTCATTCTTCTAGGATACCTAGTGTACGTCCTGTTGGGGACGATGCGCGAAGTATTCGTTCCTGTATTTAAGACTTTGGTTCAATGCAAGTTACAAATAACTGTAAAAAACACTTCTGGCTAAAAAACTTCAAACCCACAATAACGTCTTTCCTTCGGGAATTCTTTTCTCATCTCACCCACTCTCAACGTACGAACGTGCTCCTACTCGTTCTCTTGCAAGATGGTAACGCACTCAGACCAGCGAGCCTGCAACACCTGAGCTAGAACGTTAGCCATTCCCTAAAAACACAAAGAAAGCGACCCTCGTTGAGGGGAACTACGTCGCTCTGATTCTCATGTTCCCGATGAGATACGTAGGCAGTGGGGTAGGGCCCATTCGAGAACTTCTTTTATTTTCCCTACATTTGTTTCTTTTTCTCTCTTTTCTTTTTTTTCCGTTCCTGTTCCTTTCCCTTTCCAGTAGCAGTGGAGCTCCAGACGACGACACCCTTTGATCGAGGCAAGCAAACGTGGATCCCATCGGGTACGATGGACGCGTGGGGGTGCTAATACCTTTCCTTCGCGTAACCGACTCCCGAACCCAGTTCTCTTGGTCGCAAGACCATGCTCTTTCCTTCCCTTCAGGTTTATGCGGTGTTTCCTTTCACTCTCTTGGGATAAATACACATTGCTGGCGACTCTGTTTCGGTGCCACTTTCGCATTTGTACTTGGATGAAAATCCCGGGAGCGACACTGGGGAACCCAGTCGTCCGAGTTGTAGAGTGTACAAACTTCTCTGTTGGAGACGCCAGTTGTTTCTACTGGGGAAAGCTAGTTTCTTGAGAGACTACTTCCATTTGGGGTCTTACATCATACTTTTCTCGGGATCCTCCCGGAGAAATGCCATATGATGAGATCCAATTTTGAGGTACCGATGACCTTTTCATTAGTGGTTTTTTCAGATAAAAACTGATGTACTGCCGAATTTACGGTTAAGGGGCTTTCTCTGGGGATTTTCCTTAATCCGGGAAAGTAAGGATATCATCTTCAATGGCGAAGAGTGATATTTGTTGAAATTTTCTCTGGCTTTTCAGAGGTTCAAGTTATCAAAGTGGTCAAAGACCCCAATTCAATCCAGAAATATACTGGAGGAGAGAGATTGTTCAGACACAACATTTCCTGGCGAGGCAAGAACTGACAACTCGATTGAGAAGAAGACTTTTATCACTAAGGGACAAGACCGACTAGAGTAATAGTGATGCAAAAATGAATATGAATGCAAATCAAATGTATGATGTATGTATGTATATGCTGACAAAACTGATGCGACATACAGACTAACAGGTGAACACGACTGGATACTCGGCCATCGCGGGGTGAAGAAGTACCGTTGGGTTAAAAATAGAAATTCTGCCTTGCTTAGGAGAAATAGTCCCTACTGGGAACTATGTTGGTCGGGCTTAGGAGATAAGAACTCTGTCGGAGATGTCAGATTGAGTAATCACATCTGACACAGTTGATCCTTCATTCAGGCGTACCGGTTTAGAAGGAGTACTTTGATTCTGCACTTTGAAGCTCGATTACTTCTGGAGAAGTGATTGATGTTCTTTCGATGTTCAACAGTCAAAAGAATTGCCATCTTTATTTTAAAAGCAGAAAAAGTTTTAACAAGTAAATTCATTTTTGTTTTATTTCGAGAATCGTTGATCATGTTAAAATGTCGTTCTATAAAGCTAAAACAAATGAGAATTACAGGCAAAAGCATAAGGGCTCAAATTTTATTGATAGGATGGAAATCAGCCAAGCGCGTAATTCAATAGAGTATTTACAAAGTTAGAAAATGGTAATTTACAGGGAAAAGGGCTACGTTGAAACATAACGACCACTATCCTTCTACCAACTTTGAATTCGGGACATCCTGAGCTTCTGTCGAAGATGACCATGACTGGAGTTTTCCTGACGGATGATGTAACTGCTGCTGAGGAACTTGCCCCTATTGAACATAGTTACTTGCCATTATCCCTAATTTTTGCCTGGATTGTACTTTGAGATTTCCAATCCACTGGGATGATTTTTTTTTGAATATGTCTCTAATTTTTGCCTGGACCGCCCTTTCGGGTTTTCAATCCACCGAGACTCTTTTTTTTTTTAGTTTAGGCGAAGTATTTCTTGACTACATCAACATTCGTGGGGTAGGAAAATTCCTCTCCGTCCATGGTTGCAAGTCTCAAGGCACCGCCTGAGAAAGCTTTCTTGACCACATAGGGGCCGTCATAATTCGGAGTCCATTTGTCCCAAGAGTCAGTAAGAAAAGATTGTATCTTCTTGAGCATGAGGTCTCCTTTTCTGAAGATGTGAGGTCGGACCTTTTTGTCAAACGCCCTCTTCATTCTTTGTTGATACAACTGACCGTGGCATAGAGCTGTGATTCGCTTTTCTTCGATCAGGTTCAGTTCGTCGTGTCGACTTTGACACCACTCAGCTTCTGTAAGCTTAGCTTCCATCAATACCCTGATTAATGGGATCTCTACTTCTATGGGGCGCACTGCTTCCATGCTATATATCAGAGAGAAAGGGGTTTCCCCTGTTGAAGTGCGGACAGACCTGCAATAACTGTGAAGAGCAAAGGGTAGCATCTCGTGCCAGTTTTTGTAGGTTACAACCATCTTCTGAACAATATTCTTGATGTTCTTGCTAGCCGCTTCTACCGTTCCGTTCATCTTGGGTCGGTAGGGAGATGAGTTATGGTGTTCAATCTTGAACTCAGCGCACAACTCTTTCATCATCTTATTGTTCAAGTTAGATCCATTATCCGTAATGATCTGGCTCGGAACACCATAACAACATATGATATTGTTTTTGATGAATCAGACCACCACTTGTCAGGTTACATTGGCGAATGACGCTGCTTCGACCCATTTGGTGAAGTAATCAATGGCTACCAGGATGAACCGATGTCCGTTTGAAGCCTTGGGCTCAATCATGCCAATCATGTCGATTCCCAATATGGAAAAAGGCCACGGGGAAGAAAGAACTTTGAGATGTGATGGCGGTACATGGATTTTGTCGGAGTATATCTGACACTTGTGACACCTCCTCATGTACTTGTAGTAGTCGGATTCCATGGTCAACCAGTAGTAACCTGCTCTTAGAATTTTTCTCGCCATTGCGTGTCCGTTGGCATGAGTGCCAAAGGATCCTTCGTGAATTTCTTTTATCATCATGTCTGCTTCTGGTTTGTCTACGCAACGGAGCAAGACCATGTCAAAATTTCTCTTATACAGTGTATCACCGCTCAGAAAGAAGCTGTATGCTAGCCTTCTGAGGGTTTTTCTGTCTTTCCTGGATGCCCCAGGTGGGTGTTCCTGCTTCTGAAGGAAGCATTTGATATCGTGATACCAAAGTTTGTCGTCCATGACTCCTTCGATCGTGAAGACATAAGCGGGCTGTTCAAGGCGCATGATGTCGATCTTAGGTATGTTATTCCATTGACCTACGCTAATCATGGAAGAAAGAGTGGATAATGCATTAGCCATGTGATTCTCATCACGAGGGATGTGATGAAACTCGATTCTGTTGAAGAAAGGCAACAACCTTCTTGCATAATCTTTGTAAAGAATCAATCCTAATTGGTATGTGTTCCAATCTCCTATTATCTTATTGATAACCAAGGCTGAGTCGCCATATACATCCAAGTTCTTGATCCTTAAATCAATCGCATCTTCGAGACCCATGATACAAGCTTCGTATTCGGCCTCGTTGTTTGTACATTTGAACATAAGTCTAGAAGTGAAAGGAATGTGGGTACCCTGAGGGGTAACAATGATTGCCCCAATACCATTTCCATAATGATTGACAGCTCCGTCAAAGATAAGTCCCCATTGAGAACCTGGTTCTGGCCCTTCACTGGGTAGCGGTTCATCGCAGTCTTTCATTTTGAGATACATGACATCTTCATATGAGAAGTCAAACCCAATTGATTCCTGATCGTCAATCGGTTGATGAGCCAAATGATCGACTAAAATACTTCCCTTAACGACTTTCTGAGCGTGGTACTCTATGCCATATTTTGATAACAACATCTGCCACCGGGCAATCCTTCCCGTGAGAGCAGGCTTTTCAAATACATACTTGATTGGATCCATTTTGGAGACCAACCAAGTAGTGTGACGAATCATGTATTGGCGAAGACATTTAGCTGCCCAAGCCAAAGTACAACAAGTTTTCTCAAGCATCGTGTACCGAGTCTCGCAGTCGGCGAATTTCTTGCTCAGATAGTAGATGGCAGACTCTTTACTTTTGGTTTCATCTTGTTGGCCAAGTAAACATCCCATTGAGTCCTCTAGGACCGTGAGGTAAATTATTAGTGGTCTTTCTTCCACTGGAGGTGATAGAATCGGCGGATTCAACAGGTATTCCTTAATACTGTTGAAGGCAGTTTGACAGTCTTCTGTCCAAACGTAGTCCTGGTTCTTTTTGAGTAATTTGAAAATCGGCGCACATGTCGCGGTCATGAGGAATATGAATCTGGATATATAGTTCAAACGTCCCAGGAATCCTCTGACTTGTTTCTCAGTATTTGGAGAAGGCATTTCTTGAATGGCCTTGACCTTGTCAGGATCAACCTCAATTCCTTTTTGGCTGACGATGAACCCTAAAAGTTTCCCTGAACGGACACCGAATGTGCACTTATTGGGATTCAAGCAGAGTCTATACTTTCTCAACCGCTCGAATAGCTTTAACAGGTGGGTCACATGCTCCTTTTCTGTCTTAGATTTCGGAATCATATCATCGACATACACTTCGATTTCTTTGTGTATCATGTCATGAAACAGGGTAGTCATGGCCCTTCGATAGGTTGCTCCAGTGTTCTTCAAACCGAACGGCATTACCTTGTAACAAAAAGTACCCAATGGGGTAATGAACGAAGTTTTCTACATGTCTTTCGGCGCCATTCTGATTTGGTTATAGCCCGAGAATCCATCCATGAAAGAGAAACCTTTGAACTTTGCTGTACTGTCTACCAGCATGTCAATGTGTGGTAAAGGAAAGTCGTCCTTTGGACTTGCTTTGTTCAGATCCCTATAGTCGACACACATTCTGACCTTTCCGTCCTTTTTCAAAACTGGTACGATGTTGGCTAACCATTGAGGATATTCAGACGTGGCAAGGAAACCCGCGTCAATCTATTTCTGCACCTCCTCTTTAATTTTGATGGCCATGTCCGGATGAGTCCGTCTCAACCTTTGTTTTACTGGCTGACATTCTGACCTTAACGGTAAATGATGCTCCACGACGCTGGTATCCAACCCTGGCATGTCCTTATAGGACCAAGCGAATACATCGGGGAAATCTCTGAGAAGCTTTATCAAACTCTCTTTGGCAGTTGGACTGAGCAGTGCCCCAATCCTGATTTCTTTTCTCTCTTTTTCTGTACCCACGTTGATCGTTTCCAACGGCTCTTTGTGAGGTTCAATGGACCTTTCCTCTTGTCTGAGTAATCGAGAGATCTCTTCTGGAATTTCGTTGTCAATTTCTTCTTCAGCCCCAAATATCGGGAACTCAAAGTTGGGAGAAGGCATCGGATCGTATGTTTCAATGGGGTTTGAAACAAGCAATCTGCATGACGTGATGATTCGTGTTTAGAAGAGATAGAGAGAATGCAAGTGTGTGCAGTGTATTTTCTTTTATTACTGCTTGTTTTTATTATTTATTTTTTAGGATTATTACCATTTTTTGAAAAACGAAAAGAGAAAACGGAAAACAATGCGGAAATTACAGAACGACGTTATTTTATTAATGAACAAGTCGATTC
Source organism: Lathyrus tuberosus (assembly GCA_022829125.1). Taxonomy (NCBI): domain Eukaryota; kingdom Viridiplantae; phylum Streptophyta; class Magnoliopsida; order Fabales; family Fabaceae; genus Lathyrus; species Lathyrus tuberosus. The sequence goes on along the minus strand of JALAZF010000024.1, from coordinate 11,447,281 downwards.
TTGAAACTACAGCCCTATAAAACAAAACTCTGTCGCTTTGGCCAAAGCGAAGAGGGAAAATTTACAGAAAGCGAGCCCTATCAAAACATCTGTTTCACCTGGGCAGGGTGAAAGGTTAAAGATGGAAATTACTTTGACTTATGGACAATCTTCGGAACATCGACAGTAACCCATTGGCGGCGAACTCCTCGGTGAATCACAAAGTCTGGTACCTTCCTTGATTGGGCTTCAGAAATAACGCTGATTTCTGGTGGAGCAGGATCATTGGAATCTGTCTCCCAGGAAGAGTTGTCGTAGGAGAATTCCTCTGTTGCATTCTGCAGAGTATTGGTACCCTCAGCTGTATCTCCCCATCCAGTTGGCTGGATGTCTTCGAGCCTGATACGAGAGCTTTCGGGAGCGGTGTACTTAACCATGTAGTCAAATTTTCCACTTGGTTGTCCCAAGGTGTCCCACACTTCTTTGGAACTAGAGGAGTCATCCCTCTCGATGACGTTGACCTCGGGAAAAGCATAGTTAATGAATTATAGTCCTGCGAACGTCACAAATTTATCGTCATGTTGAGTAATTTCAGTGTTGATCCCATGACATGGTGGGGACGCAGGTATTCCGTTCAATGATGCTCAGCTGATTTTCATTGTTCGTCTGACTTTCTTGCCCCAAGTTTCCTGGGTAAGGTTGCCACATTGGCAGACCATCCATTGAGCCATAGTAATTGTAGTCAAAATTGTCCTTCATCGGAGTGTCTTCCACTAATGAATTTGGTGGAGCCCGACATCCCTCGGGATCGCAATCTCCATAGACCATTTGGACATCCGACCTGGGTATAAATCTCGGACTCTGTGTAGGATAGCAAAAAGGAATCTGCGTTTCGTCCTGAGACATATAACCGTCCTTGTTGAGGTAGGACTTCCACTCCTCGTCTGTGTCAGAGGGATCTTCCTCATTAATAATGTGTACTTCTTGAGTCACCGGTTGAAGGAAGCCTCCGCTGTGGAAAAAGTTCTGAATGGGATGAAGACTTTCATCGTTGGCAGCTGTCTGGGTGCAGGTTGCAAAAAAACCAAGACCCTTCTTTGTTTTATTGTCAGTAGGAATGACAAGCTGTCCCCATCCTGTTGTATCGGCACCTTCGACCGCTTTGATAGCGTCTTTGTATGGGGAAATGGAAGTTCCTCCTTCTGGTTGATCGCCACTGTGTAGCTAAAGTGTTTGGAACTGAGTTCCGATTATCCCCTCCGGTTTCACATAAGTGGATGATGATAAATTGCTGATGAGCAAAGCCTATTCCCCACAGACTGTGATAAGTTGACTGTTCTGGACGAACTTTAGCTTTTGGTGGAGGGTGGAGGTGACCGCCCCATCCTGATGTATCCAAGGTCTTCCTAATAAACAACTGTACGTTGCCCGGATGACCATGACCTGGAAAGTGACTTGGAAAGTGTGAGGACCGATAGTTATGGGAAGGTCGACTTTGCCGATAACCATTTTTCTGGATCCGTCGAACGCCTTGACGACGACCTCGCTGGTTCTCATCGGAGGGCCCTTGAATGATAATTGCATCAAAGTGGACTTCGGCATAACATTCAGGGATGACCCTGTGTCTACCAATATGTTGGCTAAAGCATCGTCCTGGCAGTTAACTGTAATATTGAGCGCCATGTTATGACGACAACCTTCTTCAGGTAATTCCTCATCACTATATCCCAAATTGTTGCAGGAAGTGATGTTAGAGACAATGCTATCAAACTGTCTGATTGTTACATCCTGTTCCACAAAGGCCTGCTCTAAGACTTTCTGCAGAGCCTCCCTGTGCGCTTCTGAACTTAGTAACAATGATAATACCGAGATCTTTGAAGGAGTCTGCAACAGTTGATCGACAATGTTGTATTCACTCCTTTGGATGAGTTTCAGCATCTCATCATTTTTTGAAAGGTCGGGATTACTAGATCGACCGACTGGTGGATCGGGAAGTTCCGTCTGAAGTTCCTTTTCTTTGTTGGATTCTCCAACTCCTCTGTTGAAGATTCTACCACTCCTCTTTACACGACTGATGTCTGCAATATTGTTGCACCGTATTTGTAAGGGATAACCTTAGTTGATTCATACGGTAGTGGTCCCGGCAGATAGATGACTATGGGAGCCTTCTGGTTTTTCTAACCATTGTACGTAATCTCGATCTGTTCCCGGTTGGGAACTTTGGATTCTTCAAGTAGAGGAATGATAGCGAAAACATTCCTAGTTCTCTGATGATCAGAGATTACGACAACGTCCTCAATTTGATTCGTAAGGTAGTTCGGCGACCAGTTGATGGGTCCGGAACCTGGATATGGACGAATCTCTCCACGATCCACCTGACCCTGAAGAGCTGCTCTCACAAGGTAGCATCCTTGGTTACTTTCTGAACAGACTCTACAACGTTCATAGTTGTGTGGTGGCACCTGGCCACACCCACTTTGAATGCAATGTAACCTTACTAGGTTAGCTTCCACAGATCGGACATCCTGACTCTGACGCCGAGTAGGATTCCTGTTATTGATACTGATTTGCTGAGTATCTTCATCCATATAGATTGGCATCCACCAGTGATTTAACAAGTGCTGAAGTGCCTCCTGGACAAGGGTACAACCTCGATCACTTTCGCAACCCGCTTTACAACTTTGATAGTCATGTGATATTAGGAACCCGAGGCGGACCTGCTCAGCATGTAACTCCACCAGGTTGGTATTCATCACACGAATATCAAAGATCTGAACCATGTTGATCTGATAAGGGTTCTTATCATGGTAGTCTTTGATCCATCCAAGATCCATCTGACGCTGGAGGGCCTCTTGTATGAAAGAGCATCCCTGTTTGTTTGCTGAGCAAGTCAGACAGGAACTGTAATCGTGCTGCGGTAGATTATGAGACTGGCTTTGCCTTGAGTGCATCGCCACCAAATTGGCATTCATCGCATGGATGTCGTGGTTCTGAATGATGTTGGAATTCGTATATACCATGTTAACTCCACGAACTCGGTGCTCTTGGATCCATTCGAGATCCATCTGTTCTTGTAGAGCTGATTGCACTACAGAACATCCTTGATTACTCTTAGAGCAGACATCACATTGATGATAATTATGAGGTGGCACATGGCTATATCCACTCTGTCTACAATGCATCTTGACCAAATTGGTCCTCAACAAGAGTACATCGTGAAATTGATAGACATTGTTAGACTCTCCCTCTATCAGGTTTACTGCAACTTTCTAGTGTTGAGGCAGCGGGTTCGTGAGAACATTTGGATTCATATCTTTGAAAGATAAGAGCCCGCTCCTAACAAGATTTTGTACGTCGGATTTGAAATTGAGACAATTCTCTATGTTATGCCCTGGTCCTTCTTGATGATAAGGGCATGTCTGATCCACCTTAAACCAAAAAGGCGGATTTTCCAGTACTGTAAGAGGGGACTTAGTCTGGATGTGCCCCTTGGCTAGTAATAACGGAAATAGTTCTGCGTACAATACGGGTATAGGATCAAATCCCTGTGGCCACATTGTACGGTTGTTATTGTATTGAGGACGAGCCTGCTGAAGAGGCTATTGTGTCCTTTGCTGCTGATTAGGTTGGCTCTGCGCAACCTGAGGTTTATACGTAGGAATAGGCGCAGGGTTAATAGCAGGAGTTACCGCAGCTACTGGTTGATAACGTTGCCTTTGCTTTCCGAGAGAGATATTCCCAATATCTTTCTCATTTTTCTTAGGGAGAGTACTATCGTATCGTTTCGTACTACTTGATGGTCCAGCGTCTTTTACTAAACGTCCTTCTCGGACGACTTCCTCAAGACGAACTCCCATACCGACCATTTCAGTGAAATCACTGGGCGCACTGGCAACCATTTTGTCATAGTAAAATGAGCTCAAGGTCTTTAAGAAGATCTTTGTCATCTCTTTTTCCTCAAGAGGTGGAAAAATCTGAGCGGCGATTTCACGCCATCTCTGAGCGTACTCCTTAAAGGTTTCCTTGTCCTTTTGTGACATTGATCTGAGTTGATCTCTGTCCGGTGCCATGTCCAAATTGTACTTGTATTGTTGGACGAAGGCAGTGCCAAGATCTCTGAATGTGGTAATCGTAGCATGGTTTAAACCCATGTACCATTTTAAGGCGGCACCGGTTAAACTGTCCTGAAAGTAGTGAATCAGTAGGTCCTGATTCTCTGTCTGAGCTAACATTCGCCGAACGTACATCACCAGGTGGCTCTGAGGGCAAGAATTACCCTTGTATTTTTCAAAGTCGGGCACTTGGAACTTGTGAGGAACTTTCACATTGGGGACCAGACAAAGGTCTGCGGCGTCCTTTCCAAATAAATCCTGACCGCGAATGGCTTGCAGTTCCTTCTACATATCCAGGAACTTCTCCTGGAATTCATCCATTATGTCAAACATAGTTTCCTTTTACCCGAAGGTATCTATGGAATCTGTCCTTCTGGGATAGTGTGCACCACAGGGGGTGGTACCGTGACTACGGCTGTGAATCTTTGCGCCTCCCGAAGTTTGTAACCTTCAGGGGTCCTTAGTATGCCTCTGGCATATTCGCTTTCCTGAAGTTTGTAACCTTTAGGCCCAGTGGTTTCTGCTGTGATTCCTTGATCTTCAGTGATCGGCGGAATATATCCTTCCGGGATATAGTTGGGTGGCATGCCCCAAGGACGATCTTTTGGCATTTGATACCTAGGATCATACTTCTCCACTATGGGCGTTGAGGTGATCTCGGAGATCACAGTTCTTAGTAGCTGAGCTTCTGCCATGGCTTGCATGTCGTTACAAAGCTTTCTCATATCCTCTCTCAGAGCGTCGATCTCTTCTTTCAACTCTCTGTTCTCTTCCTCAAGATCATCCATCTTTTTCTGACGATTGGCCCGAGTATTGTATGAATGAGATAGTTTGGCTCTAGAATCGAGACATAAACGTGATATTCGTAGATAAGAAGAATACGTGATGGGAGAATGATGAATGCAATGATTATATTAATTGTTTTTTAGTTTAATCAAAATAAATTTCGACAATTAGATTGTAAATATCAAACAGTGGGGAAACCCCGTTTTATTGAACTAAAAGATTACGGAAATGGAAATACAGTAGATTACAAGATGCGGAAACAAAAACCTAAGCTAAAGGGTCCTGAGTCCTCTCTGAGGAGAACTCGGGTGCTGATTCTGGTACTTTCCTTTTCTTGGACCGGGGCTCCTGGGCCGTTGTCCTAATTCTCTACAGCATGCTGCTCCAAAATTTCAATCAGAGCATCCTTATCTTTCAGTAATTGCTGTATTTTAATATATTCCACGTTGAGAGTGCGGTACTTATTCTTCCAAGATCTCCTCTCCCATTGAACTTTGTTGAGAGTAACCTGAAGTTTTTCCGTTTCGGTCATGAAGTACATGACAGATTCCCTTGGCGGAAGAACTCTGTGACGAGGATAAGGCATCTTTAGCTTGAGAGCTCTAGTTTGTACCCAGTGGAGATAAGGCTCCACCGAGACACAGTTCGGTTTTCCTAGAGACTCTCGTCCTCTCTTATGAACGTGTTTCCAAGCGTGCACTATTTCTGTCTTTAGTGCTCTGTCATTTTCTCCTTCTTGAAGAAAAGACCCTCCAGATGAGCGTTGCGCGGGACATGCCTCATCGGGTATCCAAATTGACGACGAACGAGAATCGGATGGTAGTTGATTCCTCCCTTAGTTCCTATAAGGGGTACGTTGGGGAAGTTTCCACAACGGTCAATGATCCTGATCCCGTCATAAATCCTATTACACCAATCTATGTCAGAGTTGGTGAGAGACATGATTTTCTGCGACCAACGTAAGGCACTCTTGTGATCCCAAAAAGCAGCAGACTTAGGCAAGTGGGAGATAAACCATTTGTATAGCATAGGTACACAACATGTGATGTCCCCTCCGCTGTACAAATTCCCTAAGTGTACAGAATGATACACATCAGCGAGCAAAGTCGGCACAGGGTTTCCAATGAGAAAAACCTTAATGGCATTGATATCGACGAAATTATTAATGTTGGCAACAGAAATAACCCGTAGGTGAGTAAGACAAAGATGCTTTCAAAATCAGTCTCGTTCCCTATACTAGCAAAGTACAGAGCCTTCTTTGTCAGAAACTGGGCTGGCAAACCTTGTATGCCACTGTTGTACCCCAAATTTTTCCCTTAGATCCACTGATTGTCTGCATATCATATTAGGGCAATCATTCGTGCATGACTAACCACTTTATCTAGTTTGGTTGTTTGTTTGTTTCATTTGTGAATACAGGTACTGCTGTAAAAGATTCCAGATCTTGAAGGTTGTGCTGTGTGTGCGTGTGTTGTGGAGGTTCTCTGGTCTTGAAAGTGTGTATGGATTCCTTCAGTTTATATGCCTCTACCCTCTGGTCCCTGAACCACTACCAAAACCTTCTTGCCTTCAAATTTCTCAAAAGCCTTTTTCCCCCACAGAAATCTATGTCCTTGTACCCACTGACATGGAAGATATTCTTTTGAAAGCTGGTTACTAGTTGTGCGGCAGTTATAGTGTAAGATGGCATCTTCCCCCTCTATCAGAGCCTCAAGTTTGAGATATTAGGTTCCTCCTTGTTCTTAAGCATTGGTTCGTTAAGAATGTTCCATTTAGGAGGAAATATAAGGTTGATTTCCAATTGCAAATTTTAATCCATCATTACATCAAGTTTTTACAAAGGCCTAGTATTGTACTTTCCAGAACTCTTGGAAATAATTAAATTTGGGTCACAAAATTCAAATTCATGAGGAGTTTCAAATCCAAAGTTCACAAGAAGTTTCAATATCCTTTCTATGTTCCAAAATTCAGAATTGCGATTAAGGATTGAAGTCATAAAGTACAAGATTGGACTCCAAGATTTCAAGGAAAAAGGTCACGGTATCCGTCATCATTCAAGATTAAAGGTTATCCATAATCCAATTCATTGCAACTTGAAGAAGTACAAGATCAAGCATAAAATCCCAACACCACTTCCATGTTTTGATGTTCGAAATTTACAAATCGGATTCATGACATTACATCCCAAGGATTCACGTGTTACAAAGTTCCTAATAAGAATTGCCAAGTTCGAATTTCTTTCTGACAGGTGGATTTACAAGTGCAAAATTCAATATCAAATCCAAAGGTATATTATAAAGACGCTCTGGAATCTAGGCATTTCATACAACAAGTGCACGCAATTCAAAATTTTCTATTCAAAAGTGCTTGCCAAATGGTAACAATCCAATTCCAGAATATAGTACATACAAGCAGAGAGTGCTAATAAGCGTAATTAGATGACTTGGGAGATGGCCAGAAGTGACACTTTGCACTGAACATTACAAACGGATGATTCGTTTTGACTAATTAATTTGTTTGGTGTTATTAGATAAAAACCTCAAAACTGGCTAAGCAAGCGGTAAGGAGATACTAGTCTAAAAGCTTTACAAATTGATTAGAAGCTTTACAAGTCTAAAAGCTTCAGGTTCACAATATAAGTTCAAAAGTCAAATTATCATGCTATTTGAATTTAAAGTTTACAAGTTGATTTGAAGCTTAGTTCGTACAAAAGATCTCAAGAAGATTCAGGACAGTTCAAAAGCCCATTCTAAGAAAAAGGCAAAGGAATTGGATACACAGGGTTTCATGAATTGAATTATGCAGTAACAAAAAAATGGAATTGGATCCTAAGGAAAAACTGTGCTCCACCAACGATTATTTTGCAAGTTGCTTCATCCAGCTGGACCCTTGTCAGTTGTGGTATGGCCATGGTGTTAGTTTAAAGTTGTAGAAATAATCTTGCTGCATGAATTAGAGTTAAATCAGAACTTAAAAACTCACACAAGAACATTTATGATTTTGGCTTTGGCAAGAAAATAAAATCAATTATCAAAATTCCAAAACCAAACTAGATGCAATTGCCAATGAATGCTCCAAGCAGGTAACCATACGAGTGTCTTAAAATCCAAGTTCCTAAAACCTTTTGTCCATGTTACCCGTTCAAAATGTCAAGCTGCAATGTGCATCAGAACAATGTCAGTAATCATTATTATTCAAAATTGCAACACAAGGACTTCCCAGGAGGTCACCCATCCTAGTACTACTCTCGCCCAAGCACGCTTAACTGCGGAGTTCTGATGGGATCCGGTGCATTAGTGCTGATTTCTGTTGCGGTGAGAATTAGATACCATAGTTATTAATGAACTAGGATCACACTTCTTTAAATGTTCACCACCGTCTTTGATTTATCCAAAGGAAAGGTTCAAAAGCGAAAAAAACCTAAAGATCTAAGGTTCGGGGGTTGGTTACGCCTAGGGAAGGTATTAGCATCCTAAACGTCCGTAGTACTCTACGGGAACCTCTCGTTAGTACTTATGTTATCTCTCATTCGCTTGCTAAGGGTGCTATGCTAAAGGTTGAACCCTAGGGGTTAGTATCTAAGTATACTCGATAAGGTATCGCACCTTACGCCTACGTATCCTCGGGAGTAGAATCAGAGTATGCGTAGTTCTGAAAAGAGGAACTTCTTGACGGGGTCAAGGTTCCAAGGGGAAGTAAAGTCTTGGTCAAGACCTTACATAGAGTGCGGCGACTCTAAAGTTGTAGGTTGGTTTAAGAGGGGTAGGATTGTAAATGTTCGCGGCGGAGCATTTACTTGGAGTACGGCGACTCCGATCCTAAGGCTAAGATTCTAAGTGTCTACGGCGAGACGTGGAGTACGGCGACTCCGAATCCTATGGCCAAGGGTTCTAAAGCGTTAGTCTTATGACGGTTTAGTCAATTATTAATAACTTTCCTTTGGAATGCCGAGGGGACAATTAACTAATTATTTGTGCATACTAGCAAAGTGGGCTAGCTTTAAGTGTATAGTGACCGATAGGTTGAATGCGAGGCCCGAAGGCGATCGACTTATATAGGTAGAAAAGGGGCTCGACGTTGGATCGAGAGTTTTTAGTATTTTTGAAAAAAGTGTTTAGACATATAGTAACAAGCATGCACATACATCAAGCAAAAGTAAACATGAAATATCACACAGCATGCGATTCACTCACGTTGGGGGATCTAATGAGTTTGATTTATTTTTTAGGATTATTGAGGAAAGTTGATTTTATTATTTTTATGTTAAAGTTATTTTTAAATTAAAGAAAAGGGAAAGGTTGAGGTTTTTATCTTAACATGATTTTAATGTTCTAATCAAGAAAAGTTTTTTATTATTATAAAAGATATTATGAGAGGTTAATTTAAGAAGGTTTTAAAAAACTTTAATTTTAATCTTTTAGTAAAAGAGTTAATTATTATTATTTTGTATAAATAATTTAAAACGATTTAAGTGGTATTAAAAAAAGTTATTTTATTGGGATTATTTTTAAATTGAAAAAGAAAGATGAAGATTTTTCTAATTAGATTTTTTAAGATTATTTAATATTAACGTTTATTAAAAAAAAGGGGTATTAAGAGTTATCAATTAAAAAAGTTTTTTTTTGGTTATTTAAAATAAAATAGTGATTATTATCTTTTTTATTTGAGGTTATATCTTAAAAAAAGAAAAAAAAGCTAAATAAAAGGAAATAAAAAAAAACGGAAGGATGGGTGGAACCTCACGACTCATTTTCTCTTCTCTCTCTCGCACGCGTTCCTCTCTTTCTCTCTAAACGACACCTTAGGGTTTCAAGAACCCTAGCGGCGGCGGCGGTAGCATCTCGTCCTCTCCCTCCGATCAACACACACAGCAAAATACCCCACCCCCATAATCCCGGCCCCATTTCATTATATATTTCAGGTCACATTTACAAATAGCTTTAAAAAAAAACGGCAAGGAAACGGAGCTTCGCGGCGGCGGCGATCGGTTCGATCAGGGAAGAAACCTTCTTTCTTTACCTTTTTCCTTCGCGAACTTGGTTTGAGTTGTTGCTTCGCTTCTTCTGCTTTGAATGTTGGCGATGATGCTCACCTCCGGTGTTCTGAGCCTGGGTCGGTGGGTTTGGAAAGGTTTTGGTGATTGTTGATTTGGGATTTTTGGGATTTTCCTCTCTTGCTCTTCCGTATGGTTTTCTCTCTGATTTTTTCCGTCCCTTTTTCTAATGCAAAGTGTCCTTTTTATAGCTGATGGCCAATGATGAGATTTTGGAATGTTTAAATGTGTGTTTATTGTCAATATTTCCAATCATTACCGATTTGATTTGGATTGCTTGATTCGATAAGTTTTGAATGTTGGAATTTGATGCAATATGATTTGGTGTGATTGGTTTTCAATAGCTTTTATTCCTTGATGTTTTCTATTTTGGAAAGTTTGGAAATGTTGCCTGCGTTCAAATCTTGATAGTTTTGAATGTTATCCGATTTCGGTTTTGGGAAATCTTGCTGGTAGTGTCTGTTTACGATACTGCCCTTAATTTCCTTTTGAACGTGAAGAAGATTTCTGATTCATAATATCTGAGGCCTATTGATTCTCTTTGAAACATGATAAAGTTGCTTTGATAACAAATCCTGCGCATTATTTCTCTTCCCATTCAATATCCATAACTTCCTTTTTTTCTCTTGAAAACTTATTTGGTTTGCTTTTACTGGTATGGAAATGGATTGAATTGTGATTTTCTGACGGTTTTGGAATGTTTAAACTTTATTTGGTACGGGTGATTTCATGACTTGCGAGGAATTTTGATTTTGAAAACAGCTTGGACTAGTTCTTACTAACTTGAAATGTATGACAATCACTTGAGTGACGTGCGTTTGGCTGCGGGTGTTAACTGCCTGCTATTCTATCATCGTCTGCAGGTTGAACTTCTCAAGGAGTCGGTGAACCATCAGATGTAGGAGATGCAACAACACAACTATAGATCTTACGGCGCAAATTGGAGGATATTGACAAGCGGATAAGCAAGGGCACGAGAGGGTCCCATAGCTACAGAGTTTCGGAAGCAGTTTATTTAGGCTTTGTCAGGTTGATTCAAGGATTTGGGCGAGTTCCAACACCCGATGCTACAAATAAGGCTGCTGCGGACGGTAGAGTTCCATACTGGTATTAAATCTCCCAAATGCTTTTTTCTCTTTTCTCTTCTTGTACTTTTGGCAAAAAAAAAGTATTGACTTACTCTTGAATTTGATTGTTTTATGTCCAGGTTATTTGGTAAATTGGTGAATTCGTGATAGTGATGACAAAGGGGCGTGGCTAGGTATTATCTTCTTACAAATCCTTCTTGAATTATCATCTGCATAACTTAATGACTTTTGTGTTTCAGTATCAATAGTCTCTGTTTCATGCCTCCCCATACTCATAGCAACTGCTAATTTGGAGGTGCGAAAGGAAAGGCATGGAAGCGGGCGGCGTTGCTGGATGTGTAGGCTACGATGAACAGCGGGGAAGCAGAACAGCTGAGCCTGAGATGTCGCTTGTTTGATGACGATGATTGTGACAATTCGCTCTTATTGTCTCCATTCAGTTCACCCTAGATAACTTTTGGTACAAATCCTGATGCAGAGGCTTTATCAAAATATTCGGCGTAAGTACAAGCTTTTAGTGATTTCACTGGCTAGTAACTAATGTCGTGCGAGCCTGATGTGCAACCCAGATATTGCTTCTGCGTAAATTTAGAACTTTTCCTCGAGTACCACGTTCAGCAAATTAATGATCGTTGCGAGAATGTTGGATTTCAAATGTATTGCTAGAACTTGGCGATATTTTGTGGATTTTGACATATAATTTATTTGGCTGTCGTATTCTTCCTTGCTAATCATTTTACTATTTCTGTGTTTGTCTAGGAAACTGGGAAGTACGCTTGAATGACGCATAGAACCTGCTGTCAACAATTAACGCCATGCCTGAAGTTGAGTCGATGGATAATGGCGTGGATAGTTAGTGCCAATTTAGGGGTAGGTGGAGTCTTGTACAGTGACCTAAATCTGATGGAGCGAGTGGAAGAGATTTCTTGACTTGACGTAACAATCTTCTTTTTGATTGTTAGTATAGATGGGAACCATTAACGATGCCCTATTCAAAATGCTTCTTGCTCTTACAATTCGGATCCCTTATGTAAAGAGAGGTTTGTACAATGTAATACTGAATACTTGTAGCATGTGAAGTTTAAACTTGGAATTTGATCTGGCGAAAAAAACTTTGAACGTTGGACTCTTATGCTTGAATTTGATTGTTTGGAATGATAATCTTGAGATATCGTGACAAGAATACTGGGTGGAGGATTGCTAGAGGTTGTTTAGGTGATATGGTGGTAGCGTGAGCACGATCATGTGTAGTAGCCATAGTATTGTGGCATACGTTGTTACATTTAATGCTCAATTAAACTGCAACCTCATAATCTCCAAATATAAACTTTTCTAATGAAACAAACTAAATCAATACTTTTGCTAAGTCCTCACTGGGTTAGTGGGGACTCATAAAGCTTGCACTTAGTCCTTTTGTAGATAGAGCTAGGGCGTTACCTTGAAAGTTGTAATTTGTAACTAGACTTGTTTTTGAAAATGAAGTGGCCTTCGAACTTTCTAATCCAACCCCCGTAAGACATATTTGACCTTATAAATGGCACTTAAATCCTTAAGCAATGAACTTCGATTACAGAACTCCCACATAAATGGTTCCAAACTCCTTTTGACTATACCTTGACTTGTATGTTGGTATCTCCTGAAATAGATTCTTAAAAAAAGATTTGCATTCTTTGAATATTCTTTTGGATCTAGATGAATAGTCCTTAATTCCAAATGCAAGTCGTTATTTCTCTTGAAACCCTTGTAAGTCCAACAAGGAAATAAATTGAATCCAAAATAGAAAGCAACTTGAACTTTCAAAATTGAATTAAACTTGGAAGTCCCATATGGAGTGAAACTTGTAAAATAATCCCTTAAACCGTCCTTGAAGATCTAACCCAAAATCAAATTCAATGAAAAATCTAACCCTACTCTTCGAGTAACCATAATGATCCAAATTGGTACCGTAATGTCTATTGTAAGTCCTTTGGGTCATTAATTGGGTTTCCAAGCCCGCACTGCAAATTGTGTTACCAAAAAGAGGTCCATGACCCTTTGATCAAACCAAACGCACCAAATGCGCGGCCTTGAATCCAACCTGTGACACAAATGAAAAAAAAAACACACGAAACAACCACACACAGAAAGGTTAGCATGCCAAATGATCGACCTAAGATGACGTGCAGACGAACACTGCATCTAAGGGAAAAATTTGGGGTGCAACAGTTGCCCCTATTTAAATATCTTCACCGGATGACATGAGCGATGAAAGATCGTCATTAGGTCATGGTGAAAGATATTTAAATACAGGTAACCAAAAATTTTGCCCTTAGATGCAATGATCATGCAATGCTATGGACAAAACTAGACCTAATGTCGACATGCCATGAACTCTAGCATGATGAAAATGATGGAATGATAAAAAATGCAAGAATGCAGACGAAAACGAAAGCAAACACAGAGCGGAAGACGAACTCAATGAGCAACAAACTCACTGGGGACGACCAGACGCACTGGGGAAAAGACAACACTAGGGAAAAGAAAGCGACGACCCAGCAGGTTCAAGCGTGACCAGTTGATATCTAAGATACACAAAGATAAGATAGGATCCACACGGCGGTAGGATCATGCAAACAAAAAACAAATAAAACCTGGAAATTCCTTCAAATAAAGAGATCAAATGGAATCTTCAGGAACCACCAAGGAAAAGAACAGGGTTATTAAAACTCTTCTGTATGCCAAGTAAATGGACTCCATAGGGAAGATGCCCTATGACTTATCGTTGCACGGGACGTACACACCACCCAAGGAATAACACGGGGCTCGGCGACTCGAAACAAAAATAACATGGAGCTCGGCGGCTCGAAACAAAAAAAACAAGGAGCGCAGCGATTCGAAACAAAAAAAAAACATGGAGCTCGGCGGCTCGAAACAAAAAAGAAAAACAAGGAGCGCGGCGGCTCGAAACCAGAAAGAAAAACAAGGAGCGCGACGGCTCGAAACCAAAAAAGAAAAACAAGGAGCGCGGCGGCTCGACACCAAAAAGAAAAACAAGGAGCGCGGCGGCTCGAAACCAAAAAAGAAAAACAAGGAGCGCGGCGGCTCGACACACAAAAGCAAAACAAGGAGCGCGGCGGCTCGAAACCAGAAAAGGAAAACAAGGAGCGTGGCGGCTCGACACCAAAAAGAAAAACAAGGAGCACGGCGGCTCGACACCAAAAGAAAAACAAGGAGCGCGGCGGCTCGACACACAAAAGCAAAACAAGGAGCGCGGCGGCTCGACACCAAAAAGAAAAACAAGGAGCCAAAAAGAAAGACAAGGAGCGCGGCGGCTCGACACCCAAAAGAAAACAAGGAGCGCGGCGGCTCGACACCAAAAAGAAAAACAAGGAGCGCGGCGGCTCGAAACAGAAAAGCAAAATAAGGCAATAATAAAGTATAGAGCACAGCGACTCAAAATGCACAAAGCATAGGTGCACGCTTAAACTTTGCTAGGCGCCTGGAAGGCAAGTTGTCAAAGACCAAAGTTCAATCTAGGATCAAGCTAGAATAAAACGGTAAAACAAGACCTGTCATTGAGAAATGAACTCAAACGACGATTTTATCTTATCCAAGCAAGGAAAAAGATAACTGAAATAACCATCATCCACGAGGGTTGAGCTCTGTGGGGAGACTTGGAAATGATTAATACTTTCTGCCTAAGGTTGACGACCTACTTGGAGAGATCAGACTAACCCAAAAACATGGCATAAACACAAACAAAGATCGAGATACAACGACAAGAAGCAAACAAAAGAAAACACGCACGGAGGCGAATGCAAAAGATGCCATGCGATGCTTATGCTAATGCTGACAAAACAGGCAAAGAAAGCAAGAGGTGAAAGAAGACAAAGAGGAATCCCGTCCATCCTCTGCACGAAAGACGCGTCTGTCAAGCTCTGTAGAAATCCAAGGTGGCACCAACGGCTCCCACTCCTCTGGGGAAATAGCAATCCACTCGGGGATATAGTATCATGACCTCACTTAGAGGATCTCCAAGATGAATCCAATTACTAGGACTTGTATTCATAGAGCCTTCGTTGGGGATAAAATAAATATCCTTAATAACTGAGATAATCCAAAGTGAGAGTGTAGTAGTATATGCCATGGATGAGGCTCCATGGGGATAAAATGAATATCCGATGCTGAAGTAATCTGAAGTAGATTGTAGAAGTAGGCGTCACGGGGATAAAATAAATATCCACTGCTTCGTCGGGGAGGCTTGAACCCATATTGTAGTTGTAGACGCCAGAGTTTAGTCTTCAGTGGGGATGAAATAAACATCCAATGTTGAGGAAGATTGGAATCTTGAGAAAACACCGCGGAGTGAAATAAACACTCACTTCATCGGGTAACCTTGAGACCAATGAGATTTACGGGGGATTCTTTGGGTCAACCAGATGCTGAAATTTTGTACTGATCCTGTCATAATTGCTTGAAACAATGATTCACTGGGGAACCGTCATGACTTCCTGCGGTAGAAACTTGCTGGGGATTTATCACACCATTATAATATCTTTGGGAAACCTGGTGAGGAAATGCTATGAAGTCAGTGAAGTTTTGACTTGTATGGTAGTCGCCATTTTCAAGTATGAAATATTGCAAAAGTCTTCAATTCTCAATTGCCCTGGACCACATGATTCTCAAAAGGATTTTACAGAAGATCTGGTGTTCAAAAATAATCCAGCGTCTTCCAACTCTTGAGAGATTCATAGAATCTCGACATAACTGGCTCAGATTGACGATATTCTGCACACTGAGTCTTCAAAATTGTCCCATGGGTAAGTCAATTTGTGGAGACTACAAACTGAAGGGAACATCTTGCCCCTGCTTAACTGGGTCTTCAAGTAACATGCCCCAGACTGGTTATCCTTAACAATGAAGTAACCATCCTCAACAAAGTTCCAATCAAAAATTGGATCTCATATAGCTGTTTGCAATAAGGTTTCTATGATATTAAGCAATATTTACATGCAGAAAGTGTAAATTCTGAAATTGCTAGTGCAACGTCATGTTTT
Organism: Lathyrus tuberosus; assembly: GCA_022829125.1. Classification (NCBI taxonomy): domain Eukaryota; kingdom Viridiplantae; phylum Streptophyta; class Magnoliopsida; order Fabales; family Fabaceae; genus Lathyrus; species Lathyrus tuberosus. Next base: position 11,431,227 of record JALAZF010000024.1, on the reverse strand, counting down.
TTGAAGTTTATTGAAAAAGCATGTCGCAAACTTGTGATCGAATCACTAGTTAGGACATGATATTAGTTTTCCTTTTTATAAAGCCAATGTGAACTTTGAGCGTGGCTCATAGGAGTCAGGAAACACTATCTCACCGAGCATGCTTTTGAAATGAACTCTGCTTCCATAAGGTCTTTTGTGAGTTGTAAGTAGTGATTTGGTTTAAGAAGCAAGAAGGTATAAAGGTCAAAGTTTGTTTGTACCCACCCCCTTTTTGTGAGGTTATTTGAAAGTTTGAGGGTCAAAATTTATTTGTACCCACTCGCATTTTGATAATTTGGAAGCTCGGTCGCTTGGATTGAGAATTACCCTGCCCCAGGTTAAAATGAGGTTTTTTCGAGGCTCAAAAGAGTTAACAAGAGGTTATCTTTGGTGTTGAAACAATGCCTTATATCCTTAGCAGGGTTTTCGTTCAAAAGCATACGACAGAAGAGATTGCGTTTTAGTTCATCATCCTCCATTCAGTAGTATTGGCATTATGAAATGGTAAACAGTTTTGAAAATGAGCGAAGCGAATGGATTTCTTCAAAACAAACATTAAATTGCATTAACATTCGAAATGACAAGTCCTTACATGTAAACATGCTTTAATAATCAAAGAAAGCGATAAATGCAAACAAAAAAACCACCGATGCTCCTGGGAATGATTTCCTCTTTATTTGCTATTCGAGCTAACCATCTTCAAAATCGACTTTCGAGATCGGTCTGGGGATCATCTTCAGACCCACTCTCGGTAAATTCTTCCATAACCGGGACTGATGAACCCGCCAGGTTCGGTGAAGGGATATTGATTTGAAGTCATGAGCGTGAATGAGATCATTTTGGAGTCAAGCAGATTCTGAACCTTACTCAGAAGTACTTTACAGTCGTCAGTTGAATGCCCCGGTACCCCAGCATGATAGTCACATCGGGCATTGGCGTCAAAGCCTGGTGGGTATGGAAAAGGTACTGGCTTCAATTCCTCCGGTACTATAAGTCCACTTTTGATTAAATCTGGTAAGAATTGACTGTATGGCATTGGTAGCGGAGTGTAATGCCTCTTCTTCTTCAGTCTTGGTCTATCATGTTGACGCGGCTGATGGCGGGATGACTGTCGATACCGAGGAGGTATTCGATTTGGAGAAGAATATTGCCCCTGAAGGGATAATGGCGTCTGACGCAGAGTCCCAAAAGACTGCTCACTCTGAATACTTGAGTTGCGTGAGTGCCGAGACTGATACATCGGATACTCCTCAATGGAGTTATTCTCTTCTTCTTGTTCTTCCTGAGAACTGACAGTTGATTTACTCCCGATGGCTCGGATGTTTGAAGTACCTCAGATTTTTCCTTTCTTAAGACCAATCTCGACGCGCTCTCCGGCTATTACCACATCAGAGAAATTTCTTGTCACGATGCTAAACAACTTTTCTCGGTACGGGCCTTGCAAAGTATCCAAGAAAAGGTCAACCAATTCTTTATCTGAGAGCGGCGGTTGGACGCGAGAAGCTACTTCTCTCCACCTCTGAGCATACTTTCTGAAGGATTCATTGTCTTTCTTAGATAGGTCTAGCAAATGCAGACGACTAGGAGCCAAGTCAAGATTATAGTCATATTGCTTCACAAAAGCACTGAAAGGTCTAACCATGATTGAATGTCGCTACTCTTCAGCTGCATATACCAATTTAGTGATGCCCCACTTAAACTGTCTTGGAAACAGTGGATCATAAGCGGTTCATTACGGACATGTGGAGTCATTTTTCTGCAAAACATCACCAGATGCTGTTTTGGACAGCTGTCCCCTTTGTACTTCTCAAACTTTGGTGTCTTGAATTCTGGAGGTATTACAAGGTCGGGTACCAAGCACATATTCAAGGTATTCAGATCAACAGCGTCACGACCCTTAATGGCGTCAAGTCTTCTTTCCAAAGCACGAAATTTCTCCAAAATCTCAGCATCTCGTGGATTTTCAGTTTTCACCTCAGGAATCACCACTTGAGAATCTGGCTCTGAGAATGCGAGGCTACGATACTCCATAGCATCAACAGAAGAAGGACGTCTATCCTGGATGGTAGTATGTTCTTGTATAACTTGGTTCTCCACAGGACTCTGCAAAGATTGATCTTGGGTAACATTGTTCACAATAGTCCTCTGAGTACTAACGTCCCTTCTTGCCAAGGCTGTCATAGCTCCCACAAGTTGACTGAACTCAAGATCTGCTACGGTCGCAAACTGGCTCTGCTCTTCTGAATTCATGATCTTTCAAAATTTTCCCCAGGTCCAGAGATTACTCCAGAGTTTTATTACATAGGCAATATAACACAAAAGGAACTAGGAGTCTAAACTGATGGATGATGCCCCTTGTCTTCCATGGAGTTCTTCTATTAGCTTGTCGATTTGGTTTTGCATTTTTGCTTTATCCAGAGTAAGCTTCTCTATTTCCGCCTTTCAGTTTCGAAACTTCATCTGATTGGACCACGGGAGGCTTGGGATGAGGATAAGGCATCCTCAAGGTCAGAGCCCTTTCACGCGCCCATGCTAGACATTCTTCAGTAACTGAGCAATCAGGATTTGTTGTCGTCGTCATTCCTTGTCGATTGATGCGACGCCAAGCAAACACAATTCCGGTTTTCAAATTCAGGTTCTCTCCTTGATAAAGGAAAAGTCTTCTCAGATTCTCCAGATCAGGTATTTCTTCCATTGGGTGCCCCAGTTGACGACGGGCGAGCACAGGATTATAGCTGATACATCCCTTTGTACCAAGAAGAGGTACATTGGGAAAATCTCCACAGCTATGAATCATGGGGATTCCTCCATACATCGGGTCATGCCAGACAATATCTGAGTGAGTAAGAGCCATGAGTTTCACAGGCCATTCTGAATCATCTTTCACGTCCCAAAAATCAGTAGACCTCGGTAGGTGCGAAATAAACCACCTATAGAGGATAGCGGTGCAACAAGTAATCCGACCTTCTCCCTTCAGAGCCTTTGAATGGATAGCGTGGTAAACATCGGCTAACAACGTCGGCACTGGATTTTTGAGCATAAAAATCCTTATGGCATGGACGTCGACAAAATCTTCAACATTCGGAAACAAGAACAAACCGTAGGCCAGCAGTGCAAAGATGTGCTCGAACGCTCCAGTGTTCCCTACTCTAGCAAAATGGCGAGCTTTCTCGAACAAGAATTGGGCCGGTAAACCGTCGATTCCTCCTCTGACCGTCATATGAGTTTGGATCTCCAACAACTTTATGTGGGTCGCTCTTGCGATGTCTTCCTGGCTGGGCCTTCCTTCTCCACCGGAGAATGGAGGTGAGTCTTTGACAGGAATACCCATAAGGGCGGAGTATTCCTCCAATGTAGGCATCAACTGGAAATCTTGGAAGATGAAGCAATGGTAGATCAAGCTGTAAAATTGAACCAGCGTTTCCAATAAACCAGCGGCTACTCGAGTCTGCAACAACGGGAGGATATTTCCATACTTCTCAGCGAACGCCGCAGGATCCTTGATCTGATCTCCTAGTTCCCTTAGTTGTTCAACATCCGAAACTTCAAAGGTGTACGACACAACTCCCTTCTTTCCGTAATCCATCGTACAATGCCTGCAATACAAGATTTAAAGTTCCTTGATAGAGAGAGAAATGCAAGATGCAAATGCTATGCAACAAGATTCATGGAAACTCAGCTATTTATAATCATCATGGAATATTAAAAGGCTCGTTTTAAGAATCATAAAAAAGTCGGTTACAATTATTAGTACCGGAATACTAAAGATTGGTTTATTACAAAATTAATTATATAACGCGTCTGTACGCTTTACAACAGTCATAACGTAATAGCTAAATAAAAGCTAATAATGAGGGACCTAAGGAGACTCTTCCAACGGTCTTCTTGAACTCCTTGACTTCTTTCTTCCATCTGAGCTTCTTCTAGACTAAGCTTGTCGACGAAATGTTGACTGATGACTTAGAATTAGATAAGACGTCTTCTTGAGCTTTCCATTTCTTGCAATAAGTAATTTTTTTCAATAACCTCCTTTTAGCTAGCTTGAATACTAACCGAAGTTGAGAAATGGATATTTGTCTTGAGCTACTAACTCCATCAGTTAAGAACAGTCTTCAAGTTTAGGTACTAATTGATAATCAGGAATAATGATAGGCCATGATAGCTTCCCATATCTTGATTTGAACCTTTCTTTATTTGTCAGCAAAATCTCTAGTCTCCTTAGATCGTCCAGGTTATGACTTTTGTAAAGGTACTTCAACGTTTTTTTCTCTTAAAAAAATTTTAGAGTCCATGATATCCTTATGATGTTTATAAACAAGACTAAGTTCCATGAATCTTTATGATATGATGCTTATGAATGCAGGGATGCAAACACACAAAGCACAAAGCACGGATAAGCAAACAAGATCAAACAGACAAGCAAAAGTCCTAGGTTTGAGAGGTCACAACATGGAGCCAAGGTCTACCCTCCCATAAGGTATGTACTATAGTTTTAAAAGTACCTGCCGAACGGGTTCTAAGAGTTCCCAGAGTCTACAATCCATCTTTCGGATATTATCGATTTTCCAGATTACTTGGTAGTCAATAATATTCTCAAGAGAATCTCGTCCGAGTGTAGTATCGCGTAGCGACTATTGCAGAAATAGACTCCCGCATAGTCCCCGCACTACATCCTAATAGGCCAAGTTGGGTTAAAGGTAACTACGGTCCCCAGTCTCGATGGCCTTTAGTTCGAAATAATAGCGTCTTCACGAATTGACTCGTTGGACAAAATTAAATTCGAGAGGGCCTAGACTGAGTGGTGAAGTCTCAATTCAACTTTTTCAGGAATCGACTCCCTCAAAGTATCCTTGAATTCTCACCGTTCCTATCATAATTGTCACTCTAGTCCGGGTGTAGGACTTTGTCTCACCACATAAGCAACCCAGCACAACAGATAATAAGCAAATATAATAAAGAAAGATAACATAAATAAAACAAGATAGGGGAAACCCTCGACTTTTCCCCAGTGAAGTCGCCAGTTCTGTTGCGGTGAGAATTAGATACCATAGTTATTAATGAACTAGGATCACACTTCTTTAAATGTTCACCACCGTCTTTGATTTATCCAAAGGAAAGGTTCAAAAGCGAAAAAAACCTAAGATCTAAGGTTCGGGGGTTGGTTACGCCTAGGGAAGGTATTAGCATCCTAAACGTCCGTAGTACTCTACGGGAACCTCTCGTTAGTACTTATGTTATCTCTCATTCGCTTGCTAAGGGTGCTATGCTAAAGGTTGAACCCTAGGGGTTAGTATCTAAGTATACTCGATAAGGTATCGCACCTTACGCCTACGTATCCTCGGGAGTAGAATCAGAGTATGCGTAGTTCTGAAAAGAGGAACTTCTTGACGGGGTCAAGGTTCCAAGGGGAAGTAAAGTCTTGGTCAAGACCTTACATAGAGTGCGGCGACTCTAAAGTTGTAGGTTGGTTTAAGAGGGGTAGGATTGTAAATGTTCGCGGCGGAGCATTTACTTGGAGTACGGCGACTCCGATCCTAAGGCTAAGATTCTAAGTGTCTACGGCGAGACGTGGAGTACGGCGACTCCGAATCCTATGGCCAAGGGTTCTAAAGCGTTAGTCTTATGACGGTTTAGTCAATTATTAATAACTTTCCTTTGGAATGCCGAGGGGACAATTAACTAATTATTTGTGCATACTAGCAAAGTGGGCTAGCTTTAAGTGTATAGTGACCGATAGGTTGAATGCGAGGCCCGAAGGCGATCGACTTATATAGGTAGAAAAGGGGCTCGACGTTGGATCGAGAGTTTTTAGTATTTTTGAAAAAAGTGTTTAGACATATAGTAACAAGCATGCACATACATCAAGCAAAAGTAAACATGAAATATCACACAGCATGCGATTCACTCACGTTGGGGGATCTAATGAGTTTGATTTATTTTTTAGGATTATTGAGGAAAGTTGATTTTATTATTTTTATGTTAAAGTTATTTTTAAATTAAAGAAAAGGGAAAGGTTGAGGTTTTTATCTTAACATGATTTTAATGTTCTAATCAAGAAAAGTTTTTTATTATTATAAAAGATATTATGAGAGGTTAATTTAAGAAGGTTTTAAAAAACTTTAATTTTAATCTTTTAGTAAAAGAGTTAATTATTATTATTTTGTATAAATAATTTAAAACGATTTAAGTGGTATTAAAAAAAGTTATTTTATTGGGATTATTTTTAAATTGAAAAAGAAAGATGAAGATTTTTCTAATTAGATTTTTTAAGATTATTTAATATTAACGTTTATTAAAAAAAAGGGGTATTAAGAGTTATCAATTAAAAAAGTTTTTTTTTGGTTATTTAAAATAAAATAGTGATTATTATCTTTTTTATTTGAGGTTATATCTTAAAAAAAGAAAAAAAAGCTAAATAAAAGGAAATAAAAAAAAACGGAAGGATGGGTGGAACCTCACGACTCATTTTCTCTTCTCTCTCTCGCACGCGTTCCTCTCTTTCTCTCTAAACGACACCTTAGGGTTTCAAGAACCCTAGCGGCGGCGGCGGTAGCATCTCGTCCTCTCCCTCCGATCAACACACACAGCAAAATACCCCACCCCCATAATCCCGGCCCCATTTCATTATATATTTCAGGTCACATTTACAAATAGCTTTAAAAAAAAACGGCAAGGAAACGGAGCTTCGCGGCGGCGGCGATCGGTTCGATCAGGGAAGAAACCTTCTTTCTTTACCTTTTTCCTTCGCGAACTTGGTTTGAGTTGTTGCTTCGCTTCTTCTGCTTTGAATGTTGGCGATGATGCTCACCTCCGGTGTTCTGAGCCTGGGTCGGTGGGTTTGGAAAGGTTTTGGTGATTGTTGATTTGGGATTTTTGGGATTTTCCTCTCTTGCTCTTCCGTATGGTTTTCTCTCTGATTTTTTCCGTCCCTTTTTCTAATGCAAAGTGTCCTTTTTATAGCTGATGGCCAATGATGAGATTTTGGAATGTTTAAATGTGTGTTTATTGTCAATATTTCCAATCATTACCGATTTGATTTGGATTGCTTGATTCGATAAGTTTTGAATGTTGGAATTTGATGCAATATGATTTGGTGTGATTGGTTTTCAATAGCTTTTATTCCTTGATGTTTTCTATTTTGGAAAGTTTGGAAATGTTGCCTGCGTTCAAATCTTGATAGTTTTGAATGTTATCCGATTTCGGTTTTGGGAAATCTTGCTGGTAGTGTCTGTTTACGATACTGCCCTTAATTTCCTTTTGAACGTGAAGAAGATTTCTGATTCATAATATCTGAGGCCTATTGATTCTCTTTGAAACATGATAAAGTTGCTTTGATAACAAATCCTGCGCATTATTTCTCTTCCCATTCAATATCCATAACTTCCTTTTTTTCTCTTGAAAACTTATTTGGTTTGCTTTTACTGGTATGGAAATGGATTGAATTGTGATTTTCTGACGGTTTTGGAATGTTTAAACTTTATTTGGTACGGGTGATTTCATGACTTGCGAGGAATTTTGATTTTGAAAACAGCTTGGACTAGTTCTTACTAACTTGAAATGTATGACAATCACTTGAGTGACGTGCGTTTGGCTGCGGGTGTTAACTGCCTGCTATTCTATCATCGTCTGCAGGTTGAACTTCTCAAGGAGTCGGTGAACCATCAGATGTAGGAGATGCAACAACACAACTATAGATCTTACGGCGCAAATTGGAGGATATTGACAAGCGGATAAGCAAGGGCACGAGAGGGTCCCATAGCTACAGAGTTTCGGAAGCAGTTTATTTAGGCTTTGTCAGGTTGATTCAAGGATTTGGGCGAGTTCCAACACCCGATGCTACAAATAAGGCTGCTGCGGACGGTAGAGTTCCATACTGGTATTAAATCTCCCAAATGCTTTTTTCTCTTTTCTCTTCTTGTACTTTTGGCAAAAAAAAAGTATTGACTTACTCTTGAATTTGATTGTTTTATGTCCAGGTTATTTGGTAAATTGGTGAATTCGTGATAGTGATGACAAAGGGGCGTGGCTAGGTATTATCTTCTTACAAATCCTTCTTGAATTATCATCTACATAACTTAATGACTTTTGTGTTTCAGTATCAATAGTCTCTGTTTCATGCCTCCCCATACTCATAGCAACTGCTAATTTGGAGGTGCGAAAGGAAAGGCATGGAAGCGGGCGGCGTTGCTGGATGTGTAGGCTACGATGAACAGCGGGGAAGCAGAACAGCTGAGCCTGAGATGTCGCTTGTTTGATGACGATGATTGTGACAATTCGCTCTTATTGTCTCCATTCAGTTCACCCTAGATAACTTTTGGTACAAATCCTGATGCAGAGGCTTTATCAAAATATTCGGCGTAAGTACAAGCTTTTAGTGATTTCACTGGCTAGTAACTAATGTCGTGCGAGCCCGATGTGCAACCCAGATATTGCTTCTGCGTAAATTTAGAACTTTTCCTCGAGTACCACGTTCAGCAAATTAATGATCGTTGCGAGAATGTTGGATTTCAAATGTATTGCTAGAACTTGGCGATATTTTGTGGATTTTGACATATAATTTATTTGGCTGTCGTATTCTTCCTTGCTAATCATTTTACTATTTCTGTGTTTGTCTAGGAAACTGGGAAGTACGCTTGAATGACGCATAGAACCTGCTGTCAACAATTAACGCCATGCCTGAAGTTGAGTCGATGGATAATGGCGTGGATAGTTAGTGCCAATTTAGGGGTAGGTGGAGTCTTGTACAGTGACCTAAATCTGATGGAGCGAGTGGAAGAGATTTCTTGACTTGACGTAACAATCTTCTTTTTGATTGTTAGTATAGATGGGAACCATTAACGATGCCCTATTCAAAATGCTTCTTGCTCTTACAATTCGGATCCCTTATGTAAAGAGAGGTTTGTACAATGTAATACTGAATACTTGTAGCATGTGAAGTTTAAACTTGGAATTTGATCTGGCGAAAAAAACTTTGAACGTTGGACTCTTATGCTTGAATTTGATTGTTTGGAATGATAATCTTGAGATATCGTGACAAGAATACTGGGTGGAGGATTGCTAGAGGTTGTTTAGGTGATATGGTGGTAGCGTGAGCACGATCATGTGTAGTAGCCATAGTATTGTGGCATACGTTGTTACATTTAATGCTCAATTAAACTGCAACCTCATAATCTCCAAATATAAACTTTTCTAATGAAACAAACTAAATCAATACTTTTGCTAAGTCCTCACTGGGTTAGTGGGGACTCATAAAGCTTGCACTTAGTCCTTTTGTAGATAGAGCTAGGGCGTTACCTTGAAAGTTGTAATTTGTAACTAGACTTGTTTTTGAAAATGAAGTGGCCTTCGAACTTTCTAATCCAACCCCCGTAAGACATATTTGACCTTATAAATGGCACTTAAATCCTTAAGCAATGAACTTCGATTACAGAACTCCCACATAAATGGTTCCAAACTCCTTTTGACTATACCTTGACTTGTATGTTGGTATCTCCTGAAATAGATTCTTAAAAAAAGATTTGCATTCTTTGAATATTCTTTTGGATCTAGATGAATAGTCCTTAATTCCAAATGCAAGTCGTTATTTCTCTTGAAACCCTTGTAAGTCCAACAAGGAAATAAATTGAATCCAAAATAGAAAGCAACTTGAACTTTCAAAATTGAATTAAACTTGGAAGTCCCATATGGAGTGAAACTTGTAAAATAATCCCTTAAACCGTCCTTGAAGATCTAACCCAAAATCAAATTCAATGAAAAATCTAACCCTACTCTTCGAGTAACCATAATGATCCAAATTGGTACCGTAATGTCTATTGTAAGTCCTTTGGGTCATTAATTGGGTTTCCAAGCCCGCACTGCAAACTGTGTTACCAAAAAGAGGTCCATGACCCTTTGATCAAACCAAACGCACCAAATGCGCGGCCTTGAATCCAACCTGTGACACAAATGAAAAAAAAACACACGAAACAACCACACACAGGAAGGTTAGCATGCCAAATGATCGACCTAAGATGACGTGCAGACGAACACTGCATCTAAGGGAAAAATTTGGGGTGCAACAGCCACCCTTAGTGGTCATGTGAGTCCTGACCTCTGACTCATCCAAAGAAATTGCTCTTGCAATGGTCTGATCCTTTGGAATTTCTTCCAGTCCAGAAAATGGAGCTTGATCAGTGATGTGTAAATCGATCAGATGAGAATACTCCTTCAGCGTTGGTGCTAGCTGATAATCCAGGAATGTAAAGCAGTGATAAACCAGATCGTAAAACTGAACGAGTGCCTCCAGGATTCCCTCAATCACCTAGAACCTTAATAGAGATAGCAGACCTCTGTATTTGGCTCTGAAAGCCTCTTGGTTTGTGATCATTCTCGCCAAACCTCTCAAATCCTCTAGTTTTGGAATCCTGAAGGTATACTTATGAGTTCTCCTTCTACCGAAATCCATGAGTGCAATCTTTTCCTCTGACATTTGCAATTATTGTCTTAGTTTAATTTGAAAAAGAGAGACTAGAAGAGAAATTTTCTTTTTTGTTTTAATGTTTTTTAAATGAATGCATGAATGCAGCACACAAAAACATAGAAAAAACATGGGGTCAAAGGGTCGTTGTCATGGAGTCAAGGCTCTACCCATCCCAAAGGTTTACTAGTGATTTTTGTACCTGTCTCTCATCATCATCAACTCTTGTCAAGAAAACACCAGCGGGCCGGGAACCGTGCTAGGTGGTGTTTTTTGAAGAGTCCTCAAAAGAGGGTGGCATCGCATGACAACTATTTCCGATAGCCTCTGTGCCACTAAAGGGGTTTTCCTAGGTGTATACTCAATCTTTCCACATGCGGCATCACACGCATTCCCATTAGCAGAAAAACAAACACATATATCAATTAGGAAAAGCAGGTTATATATTTGTCCTAATGTCCTAGACCTTTAAAAGCTATGAATCCTACGTTCTTGACAGAGAATGGCTCCCCGACGGAGTCGCTATTCTGTGGTTTCTACCTAAGAGAAGAAAAGAACCGGCCCCACGGTGGGCACCATTTTTCTGTAGCGAGCGAATCTAGGACGCGGTTCTTAGGCGCTGTCGCTCTTTGGGGGTTACTACAGTTCGATTCATTTTTTATCCTATTGAAGCTGATGAAGGAAGGGAAATAGATTTCTCCAACTAACCCTGCTTGCATACCAAATTTAAACAGCGGCCTGTTAGGTTACAGATGCTATGTGGTAATGGGGCCTCTCTTAGGTTATTTTGGCAGAATGACAGGTTTATTCTATCGGCAGGATGTTATGACTGATGTGTGAAGGTATGGGATTTAGGGTTTTTGTTTAGTGTGCTCGCTAAGATTTTTCTTGAAATCTTATGCCTACGTATTCCCATTTACCGAAACAGGGAAATCAGAGCGATCGTAGTTCCTCCTATTCTAGGGGAGGAAATGGTGTTTTGGTGTCTTGTTCAAAGCCCAAGACGTGAAGCGAAAGGTAGTTTATATCTTGTTCAAAGCCCAAGATGTGAAGCTAAAAGTTTTCGACTTTAGAGAGAATTTGTCATCTCTAAAGAAGGGTTTGTCTGTCACAACTGTTTATAAAGGAGAAATACTTTAACTGGGGTATGTGAATCCGGCAATGCCATAATTTCCTTTATAGGGGATTTCCAACCTGAAGGAGAAGACTTTAACTCAGTGTAGAGCAATGCCATCTTTCCTTAGGAATTTCTCATGCTAAAAGAGGGACAGTGGCATGGATGTAGATGATCCAGAGGCTTGCCGCTTACAGCAATTAGGTGAAGGGAAAGGAGGTGTTGGTGTTTGTATACTGTGAACGAGGCACAACTTTGATGCTAAAAGGTTGATTGACTCAACCAGGGTTTCCTTATACCAAGCCTAAGAGGAGGCTAATAGCCCAACAAAAGGGAGTTTTCATGTGTCTCGTACGAAGCCCGAGAGAGAGGCTAAAAAGATTTGACTCAACGAGGGAGTCTTTTGTATCTCGTACAAAGCCCGAGGTAGAGGCTAAAAGTGTTCGACTCAGCTAGAGAGTCTTTTTGGTATCTCGTACAAAGCCCGAGATGGAGGCTAAATGGATTAGACTCAACGAGGGAGTCTTTTATACTCAACAAGAGAGTGATTTTGTATCTCGTACGAAGCCCGAGATGGAGGCTGTTTGACTCTACAAGGGAGCCTTTGTATCTCGTACGAAGCCCGAGATGGAGGCTAAAAGGTTTCAGTTGAGTGACAGATCCAATATGCTGATTTAAAGAGAAAATCAGTTCTTATATGAGTAATGTTTGCACTCAAGGATTTTGATTCGAGGATCAGGGTTATTTCCTGCTCTTTAAGGAAATGGGAAATCCAAAGGGTATTGAGGATGTCCGAGTCTACGGGATTTCTCCCTATTTTGGAAAGGGACTTGAGAATGTCTTTGAGAATCAAGGGAGTTTAAATTGTCCGAGCCTAGAGTTTTATCTTTTGTACTATGCTTTGAGAAACAGTAGTAGGGTCTAGACTCTTTGAAACACTGTTCTATGAGAATGACTAATTTCTGATCCTATACCTCTAGGAGGTCGTCGGGACAATTTGTATGAAGTCCAATAGGAGGCTGGAAACTTTTAAGAAGCCGAGAGGTCCTTATACGAAGCCCAAGAGGAGGCTATCATTCCCAGAGGAAGAATCATTATACGAAGCCTAAGAGGAGGTTGTGAAAACTTCTAAGAAGTCGACGGGTCCTTGTACTACGCCCAAGAGGAGGCGGGGATGCTTTTAAAAAGCCTGTAGGTCCTTGTACAACGCCCAAGAGAATGCGGATGCTTTTAAGAAGCCTGGTGGGTCCCAAACCAAAGAAAAGTTCAAGAAAAGTTTCACCGAGAATAATTCATTTAGTGAACAGTTCTGAGGTTTGAAGAAATTCAAGAGAAGTTTCACCGAGAATAATTCATCTCTGGGGAATAGAATTTCTTTGACAATACCTAAAGAGTGACAGCCGAAGAGAAGACTGTATCTGGTGCTCCTATTGGGGATCTAGCTTGTCTATTTCTACAAGTAATCGAAACGGCTTTACCTAGTGCTAGACGTAGTTGCCGGGGAAACTCTAAATATCTATACTATTATTACATAGTCGATATGAGTTTATGAAAGAAGACTTATAGTTAAACAACCCCACAATATAGTTATATGTATATGAAAGCGGTAAATGAAAGCATATAAACACTTACTCGGTAGTAGAGCTTCCATGCTGTTTGGTTAGTTGTTCAACAAAGAAAGATTGAAAACAACAGTATATTCAAAATCAAAGGAGAAAGTGCTTTGAAAAAGAAAGATTAGGGCTTACAGCTCAAGGAGAGGCCCAAGGTTTTGCCAGTGATCGCACTGTTGAAATTTGTACAGAGGGACTTATGCAAGTGACTGAGGCCCAAGAAAGGTTTTTTGTACAAAGGGATGGGTCTTACACTCTCTCAAGAGGCCCAAAAAGTTTTAAAGAAAGAAAAAAAAGAGTGGGGCTTATAACACGAGGGTAGGCCCATATGACTTTTCTTTTGAAACGGCGATCGCGCCGAGGTTTTCTTTTAACGCAAAGGGACTTATACAATATCTGAAGCCCAAATTTATTTTGGTTAAAAGGGGATTGGGTCTTACACTCTAATAGAGGCCCAAAATGATTTTGAATGGGTCTTATACCTCGAGGAGAGGCCCAGATGGTTTATTTTAAACGGGCGACGATCGCGCCGACCTTTTGAAATACAACGGGACTTATACAATAAGTGAGGCCCAAAAATATGTTGTATTCATAAAGGGTTGGGTCTTACACTCTAATAGAGGTCCAAAAGTTTTGAATGGGTCTTATAGCTCGAGGAGAGGCCCAGATGTTTTAAACAGACGACGGTCGCGCCGTTTATTTGAAAATGTACAGAGGGACTTATACAATATGTGAGGCCCACAAAGTTTTTATGTACAAGGGGTTGGGTCTTACACTCTATTAGAGGTCCAAAGAGTTTTAAAATGTTTGATGAGGGTTGAATTAATCAAAAACCCTAATTTGTTTCCAAAATGTATTTTAATTGAATAAAAATTAAATTAAAATGATCAAAATTGTTTAACATGTGGAAAACAAATTGTGATCTTGGATTAATGTTTAAAACGTCAAGTATTGACCTACAAAATAATTAGAAATCATTAATCTTTTCCAAATCAAGAAGGAAAAAATATTTTAAATTTCAAGAACAATTAAAATATTAATTCTTTGCAAAAATATCAATTATATGAAATAAATAATATTGTTGGGATTTTTTTGTAAAATAAAATATTTTAACATTTTTGTGAATTATTAAAAAAAGAATCAACTCAAAATCATTAAAACTCAGAGATAAATTATTTTTTGAATCAATTAAATAAAATCACAAAATTCAAATATTCAAATTTTGAAAAAGGGCGCCAAGAACACCCAAGAACACGCGCGTGTTCTGGGTTTTGCCTAGATTTGCATTTTCTCTCTAATCTCACTGAATACTTGATTATATCATGCAATCCACATATCAATCTGCTCGTCTCAACCTCACGATCATGTCTATGGTCTTTAATTTCATTTATTTTAAACATGGAATGAAAAATCAAGACAAAACCTCAAGAACCCTAAAATTTGCATGAAGGCTGAGAATTTTGATACACGATTCAAACAAAGCAATTAATTGAAGGGAAACATTCCATGCATGATTATGAACATTTGGCAAAAGTATTGTGCGAGGAAATATGCATAGATTGAGAGATGACCAAGTTTAGGCTTACCTTTAGGTCGTGACAGCAAGTTCAAAGTGATTTTTGAGTTGGAGGTGTTACAGATGAGTTGTGATGATCTGAACAGCTTCCTTATACCCTATGGAGTGTGTTTGAATGCTTGGACTTGATTGAAAATGGCTGGATCATTTCATGGCATCTCAACTGCAACTTGGTTAAAACCTTGAGTAATTGACTGGTGATTCTGAGAAATCAATGTTCCAGATGTTGTTTAAGTGTTTGGATCACTTCTATATGATGTGTGTGAGGTATGTGTGTGTGTGTGTGATTGGTTTTATTGGAATTGCTCTCAAACTCAAAAACTCATAGTTACCTTGCAAAAGAAGGCATTTTTGCCAAGAGAAAGAGATTTTGAGGAAAGCATCTGTTTGATGGCTTTGGTGTACTCAAACTAATCACAATTGAGCTCTATTTATAGTAGAGCAAGTTTGTTTTGCAAGGAATAGTGAATGGTAACTGCTGAGTAGGGTTGGCCAATGTTGAGCAATGAGAATCTAAGTCTCCTCTAGCCATTGACTAGAGGTTAGGGCACAGGCTGCTGGTCCCCTTGGTCTTGGATAAGTCTTGACTGAATTCAGTTGCAAATAGTTCAGTCCATGCCACCTTGGTGCTTCCATTGAATGCTCTAATCCAAATTTGGAGTCTTGTCCCTATTTTAGGCAATTCTAGGTTTGGCATGCTATTTCTTGTTCCAAGGACTTTGGAGGCTTGGCTCAGTGATTGTCCCCTTTATATTTGATCCTCAGATGTGTCCAAGATGATGACAAGGCTTGGAATTGAGTGATTTTGGCAAATCGACCAAAAGTACAAAAATCTGCCTTGCCTTGGCAGTTTTCAGCAAGGCATCTTGCCACTACCATATCTCATGGCTCAAATTGAATTTGGAGATGTTCTTGGCCATTTTGGAAAGCCCTCATATGATACAACAACTGTTTGAACATATTTGGTTTTGATACATTTTGGATCCAAGTGAAAAATCCCCCTACATTTGGAAAAAAGTGAAGGCAGATTCTGACTTAGTGAAAATTTCACTAAGTGTTGGAAAAAGTGACATTTTCACTTTTCAGCCACTTTGAGCATTCCATAACTCAAAAATCCTTAATGAATTGGACTGAGGTCTAGTTGAAGTTTTTGTAGAGGGCCATGAGGGCTATAAAACCAGCTTTGGATGGGGAACAATGGCTTTGTGGTTTAGGAGTTATGGTCCTCCAAAGTTGGTACCTTTGTCACTTTGTTCCATAACTTAGAAAATTTTCTAAGTTTTTATGGTTACCCCTTTTACAAGTTATCCAACTTTCTTTGATTTTTCTTGATGAATGATGATTCAAATCATACATTAACATCATTTTAGGGTTAAAAAACCATTTTTGTGAAAAATCTCAAAAAGTCAAAGTTGACTTTTGTGCACAGTTGACTTTTTGTCAGATGAATTCCAAACTGTGCAATCCTTTAGGAAATCATGTCCTAGACCTAAATCAAACTTGATGGACATGTTACAAGGGTGTTATAGGGTGTATTGAATTATGTCCTTGGGTTTGGGAGCATGTCCTAGTCAAAAGTCAAAGCTACAGTTGACTTTTCTCTCAAAACCCTAATTGTGGTCCAGATGAAATTGAGACTTGTTGCTCAAGCTTCTTGGCTCAATCCATTGTTTCAAATGGATCAATGTGGTATATTAGAGACCTTAAAACCATGTCTTGAGATCTTGGTTCATGATTTGTCCCAAAAGTCAACTTAGGGGTGAATTAGGTCAAGAAACCCTAATTCCTGATTTTTGATGAATGCATCCCCTGAGGCTAAATTGACTTGATGCTTGGGTCCATGAGGTTCCATGGAGCATATTAGATTATGCTTTGGATCTTTGGCTCATGCCCAGAGGAAAATTTCCATCTGGAGGCCCTGGTCGACCAAAACCCTAATTTGGTGACACTGGCGATCTTGAGGCTTGATCCACCTAGAAGGGAGCATCCTTGTGCTTAATCCTTGAAATTGGAGTCCTTTTTTATCAATTGTGGATGTTTGAGAGGTTAGACAAGTTGAAGATCATGTCATTCCTTGATTGATCCTTTGTCTAAGGCTCTGAGAGGGCTTGAAACCCTAAGGCTCTGAGGAGATTGGTGAAGCCAAAAGGTACATCCATATTGTGATGATGATTTGCACAATGATGGGAGATCTTAGTGGTCAAAATTTGGGGTATGACACCCCCAAGTGGTAAAGTCCTCTTATCAATCGAGTTGTCAGTTCTCTCCTCATCAGGAAGTAAATCATCTAAGCAATCTCTCTCCCCCAGTTTATTTCTGGATTGGAGACGGTTCTCGACCACTTTGATAACTTGAACCACTGAAAGGCAAGAAGGCATTCGACAAACTTCACTCTTCACCATTGAAGATGATATCTTCGCTTTCCCGGATTAAGGAAAATCCCCAAAGAAAGCCTCGCAACTAAAGACTCTCAGCAACACATTGGTTTTTCTCCTGAGAAAATCAATGTTAATGAAGTCATCAGCACCTCAAAACTAGATTACATCACATGGCATTTCTCCAAAAAGATCTCGAAGAAAAGTATGATGTAATATCCCCAAGCAAAAAGCAGTCTCTTAGGAAACTCATTTTCCCTAGTAGAGTCAACAAATGGCATCTCAACAGAGAAGTTTGCACACCTCTACAAATCAGACGAATGGGTTTCCCCAGTAAGTCTGACATCCAAACTTTTTCCATTAAATGGCATCTCCCCAGTAAAAACTCGACGAGAAGTTTGATGAAGACCGATGCACATAGCGTCCCTTGTAAAAAAAACTGAGACCAGTTCTGTGGCTGAAGGCTAGGATCGAGGGGAATTTTATTGACAAAAGAAAACTTAGACTAGTTCCGTGGCTGAAGACCAGGATCGAGGGGAATTTTATTGATAAAATAAACTAAGACCAGTTCGGTGGATGAAGACCAGAATCGAGGGGAAGTTTATTTCAAAAACTAAGACCAGTTCCGTGGGTAAAAACCAGGATCGAGGGGAAGTTTTACCCTTTTCTAAGCATCATTTCTTAGCAAAAGAAGATGGACGGGCAAGCCGCCATTCATAAACACTGTCAAAATTTTGGGTATTCCGATATTTAATCCTCTTGCACCCTGAATGTCTGAATATCTTTGCCATTCACACCTTCGGGTCCAAGAAGATGAAATAGGGGCATCTGTCATACCCCAAACTTTGACCACCAAGATTTCCCATCATTGTGCAAATCATCATCACAATATGCATGTACTTTTATGCCTCATCAATCTTCTCAAAGATGATTGAGCATTCATCACAATCAAAGATTAGGCTTTCAAGCCCTCTTAGAGCACTTAGACAAAGGATCAATCAAGGAATGACATGATCTTCAACTTGTCTAAAACACCTATATAGGATTAAGAGGTCTCCCTGTCGTACCTCGAAAAATACGATCCTGGCGATGGACGGGGAAAAAACCTGTTCGAAACAGAGTCGCCACCGAACTTTATTTATCCCAAAAGTGAGAAAGGAAAATATCGATAAAACCTTTAAAGGCAGATAAGAACATGGTCGTCGCAACCAAATTCGTGTTCGGGAGTTGGTTACGCAAGAGGGAAGGTATAACACCCTCTACGTCTGTTGTACTCAACGGGAACCTCTTGATTCAATTCGTGAGAAGGTTAGCTACGTTTGTTTGTTATCTTCTAAGGTAAAAGGATTAGTTTTTAAAGGGAAAATGGGTGGTTTTATTATTAGGGTGCTCGGCAAGGATTAAAACCCTTGTGCCTACGTATTCCCTCGTGAAATGGGAAAGTCAGAGCATTCGTAGTTTGTGGGACTACGGTTGTTTGGTTTGTTTTTTTTATAGGCGCCAACTGTCCACACACGAGTAAGAGAACTCGCAACCAAACAATTGAGGAGAAAGGTCAAAGACTTGGCCCCCCTCACATCACCTTTTAGAAAGTTGTTTGAATATGTTATTAAGTGTGTTAATGAGTTTGATTAAGAAAAG
Organism: Lathyrus tuberosus; assembly: GCA_022829125.1. Lineage (NCBI taxonomy): Eukaryota > Viridiplantae > Streptophyta > Magnoliopsida > Fabales > Fabaceae > Lathyrus > Lathyrus tuberosus. Next base: position 11,412,431 of record JALAZF010000024.1, on the reverse strand, counting down.
AATTTTGATTTGAATGTGTTTTAGGGTTTCAGTCGCACAAGGTGAGAAAAGAGAGTTTTAGATGTTTTAGAGGTGACAATTGTTCACACACGAGTAAGAGAACTCGCACCCAAACAATTAAGGAGAAGGGCCAAAGACTCGACCACCCTCACTTCACCTTTAGTAAAATGTGTTTAAATAGGGATTAAGTGTTTTAATAATTGCTTAGAAATAAGGTTTGAATGTTATCGAGTTACAAGTATTTTAAAGGCGTCAATTGTCCACACACGAGTAAGAGAACTCGCACCCAAACAATTGAGGAGAAAGACCAAAGACTTGGTCCCCCTCTTTTTAACCTTTTAAGAAATAATGTTTAAATATGGTTAAGTGTATTGATTTGATTTAAAAAAATGCTCGATGTGGATCGAGGTTTGAATTTGCGTATGGAATGGTTAAAGGATTGAACTAATGGAAAAGAGGTCCTAGTGGTTCGAGGTAAGGTCGATGGCGAGGCAAAAGCACTCGACTTACAAGAGGGGTAATGGGACTTGATATGTGGATCAAGTGTGTTGGATAATGAATTGGTGGTTAATTGAATTTGTTTTGAAAAATGCTTGACGTTGGATCAAGTTTGTTTATTCTTTTGAAAATGGTTGATTTTAATCTTATGAGAGAGGGGTGTAATTAATCAAGTGGGAATAATTGAGCCATGATTAAAGTGAGCCAAACACATACACGCATACAAACCAAAGTGAAATGTGCAACAATTATCGTTGTATAAAGCCCAAGAGGAGGCATTGTGAGGTCGATTGCGATCGTGAAAATGATCGACTTACGAGGTATTAAAAGGGCTTGATATTAAGCCAAGATATTAGTTTGAAAAGATTTTTGGTTTGGACAAGCATAATATGAATAGCATAAACATAATCAAGGCATGAAATAAATTCACAAGAGAAAATTATACACCTCACATGAAGATCACAAATGAAATGGGGGAGAAATATAATCAAGCATGTTAGTTAAGTTAGCAACCTAATTCTAAGGTTAGACTAAAGTAAAGAAATGTCTAAGTTAATATGATTAATTTTAGAATTTTAGAGGAAAAGAAAGTTCTAGCAATTAATTAAATTAAACTAAAATATTTAATAAAATTAACTATTAAAGTTAATTAGTATTAAATTAAATGGTTTAATAAAATTAATTAAAATTTGATTATTGAAAAGGATTTTAGAAGCTAATTAAAAGTATTTATTGATTAAGGAAATTGAACTAATGTCATTAATTAAGTTAAAATCAAATATTTAATAAAACTAATTATGAGACTAATTAATTAATATTAAAAATATTAAAGAAAATAATTGAATTAGTAAATAAATCTTAAGGTTTTTTTTTTAAAAATAAATAAATTGTTTCTTTTTCTTTAAATAAGTTAATAAAATGTTTTTTTATTATATAAATAAACAAAATCTAAAAAAAAACCAGAAAAGTTGATCTGTAGAAATGGAGGTGTGAATAGAAAACCCCCAGGCCCAAATCACTTAAGCCCACACGCAGGAATGGGGTCCACCATGGACCTCAGTCAAACAGTTGACTGCAGTGTGAAATGTGGTGCGTACGATCTATTACGGAGTCACTTTTGACTCCAGATCAAAGGGTGGATAAGAATGGGCACACGGTGGGGACATGATAAGGTCATGCGTAGAAATCTGGGGAGGGACCACCCTCCGGCGACAAGTGTCATGGTGAAGGACACTTGTCACCCCACCTGCCATTTAAACCAACCGCATGTAAAGGATACAACAAGGAAATGGGTTAGTATCTCACATTCTGATTTCAAACCCTCTCTCTATATTTCCTCTCTCTCTCAACGTTACTCTCTCACAAACCTTGTAGGAAACCTGAGCCACGGTCGAAGAAGCGGCGGCGCCCGACGACCACCACCGTCTTCTCCGGCGACACCACCTTAAACCAGGAAAAACCTACACAAATCCGACCTATTTTCTACCCTCTTTTCAAATCCAACCTCAGATTTTTTCAAAATCCCACCCTAATCCTCAAACAGAAACCTAAAAGAAAACCTAGATCTAACCAAAATCAGAGCAAGCAAGCAATTGATGGGGGGTTTCAAGGCCCAATCATATGCTGACTACAAATCGATCATCAGAAAGTAAAAAGGAGGTGAATAATACCTAGATCGGAGCGATTCCGATCGAAAGCTTTCCGACGAAGGTAGCTTTCTTTGATTTTCTTCTTTCTTCTTTTTCCTTCTACATATCTTCTTCTTCCTTATAAACTCTCTGAGCGTGATATTGTTGAGTGTTGTTGTTTTGTATGATTGCAGGAAAATGTAAGGTCAAGCTCAAACTAGCTCAGAATTTCAGTGTGAAACTCTGAGAAGTTATTTTAGGATTCTTTGAGAGCTTTAGAGATGGAGGTTGGGGATTTCTTGCGCAGCCTCATAATGCTCTGAAAATGTTGGGTTTTTTCCTCTCCCCTTTTTTTGGATGATGAATAGTGGTTTAAATAGGACTCAAATTAGGTTTAGCAGACAAATTCTGTAGAATTTCTGAGACCCCTTGCTCTGCTATAGGTTTAGGCTTGTCTGCTACGAATTTGTCCCATTCCCGTTTTTATGTTAAGTCTGATGTACCATGGTTGCTTGTTGCTGTTCTGGTTTTAACGTTTTTGTGAATTCTGAACCTGTGGTCCTTACTAAACCAAAACTGATTTTCTGATATGGTTTTGAGCATGTTAATATTGATGTGGTATCCTTGACTTAAGATTATTGGCTGCTTTTGAATGGCTTGTATTTGAACATTTCCGAAAAGCTTTGAATTATCATACTGTTAAGAACCTTGTCATGGCCACATCTCTTTCTTGTTGTTTGAACACTTCACATCATCAAAATTATTATGTGTAACATCCTCACTGCGCAATTGATTCTTTTCCTTCAAGTTGAATATCGAGAACACTGCTGATCTTCCACTCTTCCGAGTCTCAACGGGAGATCCAATTGAGCTAGCAACTAAGAATATAAGAGTAGGGGCGGTGAGTAGGAGCTTCAATGGTGAACACTGAGGTTTAAGACTGAACTTGCGAAGAAGCATGTTCCTCTATTTCTTTTGACTTTTTCCTTTATGTATTCAAAGAATTTGATTTATGTGATTGGTTTTTTGTACGCTTTTAGGAAGTTGTGGTGCAATAGATTAGCCTTGTATGGCTTGCAATGTTGGCATCTATTTTCATGTGAGAAGAGAAGTCATACTTATCAGTGGCCGCAAGTACGCAGGTATCCTGGTTGATGCATCGCTTCTTTTTTCATTGAGGGTACCTTGAATGTTCCATGACTTGCGTGTTCTTTGTATTTGTGAATTATGTGTACCAATCTTTGTGTATGTCGCTGCTATAACCTGCACTTGAATGACTTCATTTATTTTTTTCATTTTCATGCGTGCACTATTGGCACAGGTAGCTTGGCACAAGGTTGGTGTTGGTGAGAGTCTTGGCAAAATGTGACGAGAATTGGCTAGAGGGTGGATGTTGGCTGGTATTGTGCAGAACATAATGGCGGGACGACTGTGAGAAATTGTTGGCTTAGTTTTTAAATTACATACTGCCTCTAAAACTCATGCGTACCATGTGCTTCATTATTATGCCTGCTGCAGTTAGTATATTAAAATTTATAAGCTGCTACTATTTACTGTGTTTTCCGTGACTTTAATGAACTCAATCAATCAATGACTTTATTTTGCAGATTCATTATTCTTGACAGGTGGATCAGCCTCGACAATTGAATCACTTTCGGCAGTAGCTTTCTTGGCCTCAAAACCTTCTGGTTCATAAGTTTCAAAAAAGAAATTGTGAGAAATGAGTATTAGCAGTTTTGGAGTTGTGAGAAAATCTTGACATGAACTGACTTGTTGGATATCTTGATCTCTTAGGCTTAGATTCTTGTATCACGTCATTTTATAGTCATTGTAATTTGTATAATTGTGAACATGACTTTGAAATGCAAACAATTTGAACTCAATAAATTTGCAATTCTTAATTTTGAGCCCTTGTATAGAAATTGGTATGGTGCCTTTAGCAAGGACTTGAATTTCCATTAGAATGGAAACTCTGCACTTTTAGAGAACTTGCAGTTGTCTTATAACTTCTGAGTTCAATTCATTGGTTTAACATCCTTGAATCCAAATGATATGAGTGTTGTGAAATTGGCCTTCCAATGAAGTTCGACTCTTTGGTTTCAAATCTTATCATAATTTAGAACTTAAACCAAATTTAAATATATCTTGGTATAACACTCTTGGACACCAATTGATCATAGCTTTAAAAAGATATTGGTCACGGCCTAGAAACAAATTGCAACAAACAAGGGGTTTTAAAGCTCATCCCATATGACTTGCAACAACAAATGATCATAAAGTCCAAACATTACTTGATTAATTCAAACACGACTTAAAACCCTTTAAAAGCTTAAAACGATTTTCAACCATGACTTAACTTGCTTTGGAGGTAAGCTTGTTTTGTAGTTTGGAAATAAATCCACTCATGACTTGCAACTATGGCACAAAGTTCAACTTGAAGGCTTTTGATGGCTTTGTAAAGTATGTCTTAAAAATTGACTATGGTAATTAAAACATATCTTTTCTCTTGTTCCCACTTGAATTCAACACCCTTGCAAGAAACTGTATACACAATGAGCACAAACAAGACCTCCATAACCTAAATTTTAGAGGATTATGGTCAAAGGTCAAATGATTACTCTGAGAAAATCATGAAGCAACAACATTCTTGGCATAAAAAAAATGATAGGGTAGGACAAATTTGGGGTATGACAGATGCCCCTATCTAATTGGCTTGAACCTAGAGAATGAACTGCTGTATAGCATTTATTTTAAGGGTAGAAGTCAATTAGATACAAGAAGACCCCAAAATTTGTCCAGCAAAAGGTAAAGTGCCATGGAGTAAGAGTTGACAGAACGAAGCAGCGGGGTTCAAAATGAACAAAATGACTTGAGGTCCTTTGGGTGGTCGAAGCAGTCCCTTATCTATATAAGGTTCTCCGATGATACCAAAATAGTATTTCTGAAAGGTAGAGGATTCTCTAGGTGGTCGAAGCAGTCCCTTATACATCAAGGTTCCTCGATGATACCAAAGCAGTATCTCTGAAGGCAGACGATTTTCTGGGTCGTCGAAGCAGTCCCTTATCCGTTAAGGTTCCTCGATGATACCGAAGCAGTATCTCTGAAGGCAGAAGATTCTCTGGGTCGTCGAAGCAGTCCCTTATTCGTTAAGGTTCCTCAATGTTACCAAAGCAGTATCTCTGAAGGCAGACGATTCTCTGGGTCGTCAAAGCAGTCCCTTATCCATTAAGGTTCCTCGATATTACCAAAGCAGTATCTCTGAAGGCAGACGATTCTCTCGGTCGTCGAAGCAGTCCTTTATCCATTAAGGTTCCTCGATGATACCAAAGCAGTATCTCTAAAGGTAGACGATTTTCTGGGTCGTTGAAGCAGTCCCTTATCCATTAAGGTTCTTCGATGATACCGAAGTAGTATCTCTGAAGGAAGACGATTCTCTGGGTCGTCAAAGCAGTCCCTTATCCATTAAGGTTCCTCGATGATACCAAAGCAGTATCTCTGAAGGTAGACGATTCGCTGGGTTGTCGAAGCAGTCCCTTATCCATTAAGGTTCCTCGATGATACCAAAGCAGTATCTCTGAACAAGTTTGCTAGGGAATAGTTGAGCAAGATTCCTGTCGGAGGAAATGTGCTGGCTTTGCAGGGGAAAGCTCACAAGAAACTTTCTAGAATATCCTCTGCTTGGGGAGTAATAGCAACAGCTGTTGGGATTGTCATTATCAACTGCCTAGTTGAAGAATGACTTATTGGGGAATAGAATTCCTTGAGTACGTGTGGGGTATCTACTTCTCTTTTAGAGGCATACTGCCGACTTTGATGGAGGACTGGCCAAGATGTTTGCGAACTGATCCTGGATTATGCTATACTATGTTGTTGGGGATGGATATGCCATGCATTGCATGATGCACTAAAACACATGCTAAGATACAACTGCTAGGGAATCTAATGCACGTATGACATGCTAGATATGATAGTGCTTGATATGATTATGTAATGTTATGCTAGCATGCTATGCATATGACGATGCAAATGATCGGGCGAGCTGGGGATAGGTTTCCTTGTCGTGGGTATCACCAGGGATTGGATTTTGGAATTGCCAAGTGAAATTGGACTTTGGTTATGTGCCAAATGAAACTGGACTTTAGGTTAATCTTCCAAACTAGAACTAGATTGGAGGATAGATTACCAGATGAGAACTGGTGAGAAAAGGGTATTCGCCAGACGAGAACTGGGCCTTAAAAGATTTGCCAGACGAGAACTGGGCCTTAAAATAATTTGCCAGACGGGAACTGGACCTTGAATTGATTTTCCAGACGGGAACTGGACCTTAAAATATTTCGCCAGACGAGAACTGGGCCTTGAAATGATTTGCCAGACGAGAACTGGGCCTTAAAATGTTTTGCCAGACGAGAACTGGACCTTAAAATGGATTGCCAAACGAGGACTGGACCTTAAAATGGATTGCCAGACGAGGACTGGACCTTAAAAAGGATTTCCAGACGGGAACTGCACCTAAAAATAATTTGCCAGACGAGAACTGGACCTTGGATTGCCAAGCTAAGTTGGACTTTTGGATTGCCAAGCTAAGTTGGACTTTTGGATTGCCAAGCTAAGTTGGACTTTTGGATTGCCAAGCTAAGTTGGACTTTGGATTGCCAAGCTAAGTTGGACTTTGGATGTCAAGTCTTGCGATACCAGGCTTTGAGACGTCAAATCTTGTTGGAAGGTTAGGCTTGAGGTATGATACACATGTCTATGCAATGAGCGAAGCGACATGACTAATGCATACGAGTGATTTATGCAATGATATGAAAGTTTCCAATGATCCCCAGTAGAGGATAAGGTATAGGTAGGTTCCTTTGCAGCAAGGTTTCTTGTCAGAAGGAAGGCAAAAGGTTATATTTGTGGGGTGATAGCATGATTCCCCGACACTCGTTTTGAACTCAAAGGTCACTTGACGATGTTCGCTTGAGCAGATTGAAAGCAACGAAGAGATTTACCAATGTGTGGCTCATCCTTCCCCAATCTGGGTCTATGAAGAATTTCTCCTTGACAGGAAATTGGAAACAACTGTACCATGAGATGATCTCGAGATGGCTTGCCCTAGAGTTCCAAGTCGTGAAAGGCTTTGTCCTTGAAAGGAAGTTGGAAGCAGTTGTACCATGAGATGAACTCGAGATGGCTTACCCCAGAATCCCAAGTCGTGAAAGGCTTTGTCCTTGAAAGGAAGTTGGAAGCAGATGTACCATGAGATGAACTCGAGATGGTTTTCCTTAACACTTCAAGTCATGAAAGGATTGGTCCTTGAGCGGAAAATTCAGACGCAGATGTACCATGAGATTACTCAAGATGGCTTGCCCCAGAATTCCAAGTCATGAAAGGATTTGTCCTTAAAAGGAAGTTGGAAGCAGACGTACCATGAGATGAACTCGAGATGGCTTGCCCCAGAATTCCAAGTCGTTAAAGGATTCTTCCGTGATTGACTAGCTCTTGGAGTATTTGGCTTCGAAGTACCCTTGAGGTAGCTTGCCCCAGAATGAGCGTTGGAGCGAATTAACTTTTGTTGATTGAACATTGGAGGGGTTTCCTTTAATCAAAAGAGCCTATAGGTGGCCTGCCCCTGATTGGTAGATTCTTGAGATGATTTACTCTGATAAACCTGTTCTTGAATGATTTGCCCCATAATCAACTAATGCTTCGGGGACTTACTTTAAACTGACTGATTCCATAATCATTGGATGTCAATGCCCCTATTCTATAGGGTTATGAGGTGTTGTTAGTTCAAATCAACTTTGTTGAATGATCTAGCTCTCTTTGATTGCTCCTCGTTGGAATTTCCTTGATATCAAGTACTGACTTGCAGTCAAAATTGTTCATTCACAAATGGTAATTTTAATGCGATGCTCATGCAAGTTTTGAAAATCAATCATTATCAGAATGATGTGCTAGTGTGTGACAGATGGACCATTAGTCCAGACGTGGTGCTGATTTAGCTAGTGTGAAAAATATAGCAAGAATATGACACCAATTCAAAAGATTAGCAAATATCTAGGAGTCAGTTTATGCAACCTTGCTGTAGTATGCTTTCAGAATAAACTCCGCCTCAATTAGGTCTTTCGAGGGTTGTAACGTGGTCTGGTTCACGGTTATAGAAACAAAGGATATAAGGCCCAAGATATGTTTTGTACCCACCCTTTCTTCCTGATGATCTTCATTCCTACGTTCAGTTAAATTGACACACACATTCATCTCCTAAGAGAGCTTGACGGTGCAATAATGAAGATGAGAATTCAAGGTTTTCTTGAAATGGCAGTCACCTTATTTTGCTTTTGTCATGATATCAATGACCCTTTTGATTTTTGATATGGTGGTCACTGAATCTTATTTTGTTTTTGCTGAGGGTTTGAGGACATCTTTTACTTTTTATTTGATCCCTAATTTTTGCATGGACTGATTTCGTTTTTCGAGTCCATCGGGATTGCCTTGATTTTTGCCTAAGTCTCCTTTTGAGGTGTTCGACTTAGCAGGCTTTTTGTTGTTTTTTTTTTCAGAAAGGCTTGTGGCTGCCAAGTCAGTAGTCATTGAAGAACAACCATCAAAACTTCTAGATTTTGCATGATTTCTTTGTCACCTCAAGACGTGTACGAAGAATACAGAGTCAGATTAATTGAACACTACCCTGCCCTAGGTTAAGCGTAAGGGTTTAGAAATCTGAAGGAAACTTCTACTTCTAGGCTCGAAGTGGTTAACTAGGGACTAACTCCTTATCTCTCCAGTGTTTGGGGATTTGAAACAATGCCTGTACATCCTTGGCAGGATTCCATTCGAAAGCATACTATAAGCAATTATGGGTATTTCATTTTCGTCATCCTCCCTCCAATCTTTGCTAAACAAAAGCTTGATAAAGATAGTGGAGAAGAAGTATATGGAAGAATTTTGTTGTTTTTGGTTTTTTGTATTTTTATTTATTTTTATTTTTTATATATAAGTAAAGAAAAATGAGCGAATGCGGCATGATTAATTCAGAAAATGCATGATCACATCATTAATATTACCATTCAAAACAACAATATTAAAAAACAAGTAGCATAACGAAATTACAAATGCAAATGATAAATGTCCAATGGTTGCCAGTATCTGAGGAAGTCTTCCTGTCTGAACCACCGGCTCTAGGGGATGCCTCTTGAAGTCTTGGAACTCATTTGGGCGAGAAGCTGACGTGCACAACCAAGTTTCCTTCTAGAAATGATATGTGTTTGCTATCAATCAACTATTGCACCTTGGCTTGAAAAGCTTTGCAATCTTCAGTTGAATACCCCATTGATCCAGCATGATATCCACAATGTGCATTGGGATCGTATCCAGGCGGGTATGGTTTTGGTAATGGCTTGATAGCTTTGGGCTCTACTAGTGAGTTTTGGACCAGATGCGGCAAAAGTTGACTGTACGACATAGAAATTGGGTGAAGAGGAGCAGTCCTTATTTCCAAGTTGTTTCGAGGCCTATGCTGATTCTGATGATGATTCTGATATCCTCGACCACGGACTCATTTATTTGCACGAGGAGAGATCATGGGTTTCTGGTATGACGCCCTAGGATTGACAGGTTGCCCATAAGGATGATATGGCGCTGACAATGATAACTGCCGAGAAGCTAAAGGGCCATAAAGTTTTGCTGGTGCACCTTGAGAATACTCAACATTTGCTATGACTGCATCAATTTCACTATCCTCTTCCTCTTGGGGATTGATAAAGGATTCAGTTTCATCAGCTTAATTACTCGAGATGTCTTGGACTTTTTTAGCTTTGAGGTAACTCTCAATGCGTTCTCCCACTATTATAAGGTCAGAGAAGCTTGAGAATGAACTGCCAGCCATCCTTTCAAGGTAGATTTCATGCAGACCGTCCAAGAACATGTCAATTAATTCTTTGTCCAAGAGTGGTGGTTGTACCCTAGCTGCCAACTCTCTCCACCGTTGTGCATAATCCTTAATGGATTCACCGCTCTTCTGAGTTAGGCTTTGCAGCTGCGTGCGTCTGGGAGCCATGTCCAAATTGTACTCATATTGCTTTAGGAAAGCATTGGACAAGTCTTTCCATGATTGGATACAACTTCTTTCTAAATCCATGTACCAATTCAAAGATGCACCACTTAAACTGTCTTGAAAACAATAAATCATCAACTTGTCGTCGTGGACATGAGAAGTCATCTTTCGGCAGAACATCACCAAATGACGCTTTGGACAACTGGGCCCAGTGTACTGCTCGAAGTTGTGTACTTGGAATTTTGGAGGAAATACCAAGTCTGGCACTAGGCACATATCAACAGCATCGAGCCTAGAAGTATCACGTATTTTCATAGCTTGAACTTTCTCTTCGAGGGCACAAAACCTTTTCCCCATGGAATCAGTCTGCGACATCATCTGAGACTAAGCAGGGATGTTCACTCGTGGAGGATGATCACTAGGTAGACGATCATACAGTGGGTTAGTCAACATAGCAAAACCTGACGGGGGGTCAAAATCCTTCATCCCAACGTGTTGAAAGCTATCCTCTGACAAAGCCATCACAACTTTCAAATTGTCTATGCTCCTCTTATCTCCGCTTGAACTTGCTTTAAATGTTTCGCGGTCACCACAGGTTCAGTATGAGCGTCGGGAAATCAGCTGGCAGGAAATGGATAAAGGACCGGATGAGTTTGTTGGAAAATGATATGCTAATGTCATGAGTATGAATGCAGGGTTCCAGGATCAAAACAACATCTGATTCTAAGGAAGGAGTTAGACATAGGATATCTCTGATCATTAATCCCCCACAGGTAGGTTCTAAACGGGTAGGTGCCTAGAGTTATGGATATCTTTCAAAGACATTATAGCCATGACGAAGGAACATCAGATGATAATATCCTTGAAAGGATCTCGTCTAGGTGAGGTCTTCATTTCTTCCCCACAAGAAAGACTCCTCGGAGGCGCCCACTACACAACCATCGACACACGGGTTCTAAGTAGGGTTCTCAGAATCCTAGATCGAGGTCGAAAATATTACTGTCAGGAAGTAATATGTTCAAGGGATCTCATCTGATTGGGGCGTTCGCATTAACCCACAAAGAGTTAACACTATCAACCACCATGGATAAATGGGTTAAATGTCCTTGGGATCAACGATTCAGGCTCGAAAACATTATCATTGTGACGAAGTAACGTCAAAATAATAACATTTCCAAGGGAATCTACTCCAAGCGGGATCTTTGCTTTGGCTCACGCGGAAGAAACCACGCAATCCTCCACTACACAACCACCATCCTAATCTTACGGTTATACTCGGACTTGGGTATAGAGCCATCTCACAAAGTTCTCAATGTCAGAACACCCCCACAGTGTCATAAGAAACAGTAATAGGATATAATAATAATAAGCAAGCAAGTAGATAACAGATAATCAGACAAGCAAGCAAACAAGCAAGAGAAGATAAATAAACAAGCGGATCTAACACTCACGAATCGAGTCAAGTTAGGCTTGACTCACTCTAGCATAGGGCAATGCATTTCCCCAGCAGAGTCGCCATCTGTCGTACCTCAAAAAATACGATCCTGGCAATGGACGCGGAAAAAAGCTGTTCGAAACAGATTCGCCACCGAACTTTATTTATCCCAAAAGTGGGAAAGGAAAATATCGATAAAACCTTTAAAGGGAGATAAGAACATGGTCGTCGCAACCAAATTCGGGTTCGGGAGTCGGTTACGCAAGAGGGAAGGTATTAGCACCCTCTACGTCTGTTGTACTCAACGGGAACCTCTTGATTCAATTCGTCAGAAGGTTAGCTACGTTTGTTTGTTATCTTCTAAGGTAAAAGGATTAGTTTTTAAAGGGAAAATGGATGGTTTTATTATTAGGGTGCTCGGCAAGGATTAGAACCCTTGTGCCTACGTATTCCCTCATGCAATGGGAAAGTCAGAGCATTCGTAGTTCGTGGGACTATGGTTGTTTGGTTTGTGTTTTTTTATAGGCGCCACCTGTCCACACACGAGTAAGAGAACTCGCACCCAAACAATTAAGGAGAAAGGTCAAAGACTTGGCCCCCCTCACATCACCTTTTAGAAAGTTGTTTGAATATGTTATTAAGTGTGTTAATGAGTTTGATTAAGAAAAGAGTTTTGATTTGAATGTGTTTTAGGGTTTCAGTCGCACAAGGTGAGAAAAGAGAGTTTTAGATGTTTTAGAGGTGACAATTGTTCACACACGAGTAAGAGAACTCGCACCCAAACAATTAAGGAGAAGGGCCAAAGACTCGACCACCCTCACTTCACCTTTAGTAAAATGTGTTTAAATAGGGATTAAGTGTTTTAATAATTGCTTAGAAATAAGATTTGAATGTTATCGAGTTACAAGTGTTTTAAAGGCGTCAATTGTCCACACACGAGTAAGAGAACTCGCACCCAAACAATTGAGGAGAAAGACCAAAGACTTGGTCCCCCTCTTTTTAACCTTTTAAGAAATAATGTTTAAATATGGTTAAGTGTATTGATTTGATTTAAAAAAATGCTCGATGTGGATCGAGGTTTGAATTTGCGTACGGAATGGTTAAAGGATTGAACTAATGGAAAAAAGGTCTTAGTGGTTCGAGGTAAGGTCGATGGCGAGGCAAAAGCACTCGACTTACAAGAGGGGTAATGGGACTTGATATGTGGATCAAGTGTGTTGGATAATGAATTGGTGGTTAATTGAATTTGTTTTGAAAAATGGTTGACGTTGGATCAAGTTTGTTTATTCTTTTGAAAATGGTTGATTTTAATCTTATGAGAGAGGGGTGTAATTAATCAAGTGGGAATAATTGAGCCATGATTAAAGTGAGCCAATCACATACACGCATACAAACCAAAGTGAAATGTGCAACAATTATCGTTGTATAAAGCCCAAGAGGAGGCATTGTGAGGTCGATTGCGATCGTGAAAACGATCGACTTACGAGGTATTAAAAGGGCTTGATATTAAGTCAAGATATTAGTTTGAAAAGATTTTTGGTTTGGACAAGCATAATATGAATAGCATAAACATAATCAAGGCATGAAATAAATTCACAAGAGAAAATTATACATCTCACATGAAGATCACAAATAAAATGGGGGAGAAATATAATCAAGCATGTTAGTTAAGTTAGCAACCTAATTCTAAGGTTAGTCTAAAGAAAAGAAATGTATAAGTTAATATGATTAATTTTAGAATTTTAGAGGAAAAGAAAGTTCTAGCAATTAATTAAATTAAACTAAAATATTTAATAAAATTAACTATTAAAGTTAATTAGTATTAAATAAAATGGTTTAATAAAATTAATTAAAATTTGATTATTGAAAAGGATTTTAGAAGCTAATTAAAAGTATTTTTGGATTAAGGAAATTGAACTAATGTCATTAATTAAGTTAAAATCAAATATTTAATAAAACTAATTATGAAAATAATTAATTAATATTAAAAAAATAATTTTAAAGAAAATAATTGAATTAGTAAATAAATCTTAAGGTTTTTAAAAAAAAAATTGTTTTTTTTCTTTAAATAAGTTAATAAAATGTTTTTTTATTATATAAATAAACAAAATCTAAAAAAAAACAAGAAAATTTGATCTGTAGAAATGGAGGTGTGAATAGAAAACCCCCAGGCCCAAATCACTTAAGCCCACACGCAGGAAGGGGGTCCACCATGGACCTCAGTCAAACAGTTGACTGCAGTGTGAAATGTGGTGCGTACGATCTATTACGGGCCACCCTCCGGCGACAAGTGTCATGGTAAAGGACACTTGTCACCCCATTTGCCATCCAAACCAACCACATGTAAAGGATACAACAAGGAAATGGGTTAGTATCTCACATTCTGATTTCAAACCCTCTCTCTATATTTCCTCTCTCTCTCAACGTTACTCTCTCACAAACCTTGCCGGAAACCTGAGCCACGACTTGAGAAGCGGCGGCGCGCGGCGGCCGCCACTGTCTTCTCCGGCGACACCACCTTAAACCAGGAAAAACCTACATGAATCTGACCTATTTTCTACCCTCTTTTCAAATCCAACCTCAGATTTTTCAAAATCCCACCTTAATCCTCGAACAGAAACCTAAAAGAAAACCTAGATCTAACCAAAATTAGAGCAAGCAAGCAATTGATGGGGGGTTTCAAGACGCAATCATATGGTGACTACAAATCGATCATCCGAAAGTAAAAAGAACGTGAATAATACCTAGATCAGAGCGATTCTGATCAAAAACTTTCTGACGAAGGTAGCTTTCTTTGACTTTCTTCTTTCTTCTTTTTCCTTCTACGTATCTTCTTTTTCCTTATAAAATCTCTGAGCGTGATATTGTTGAGTGTTGTTGTTTTGTATGATTGCAGGAAAATGTGAGGTCAAGCTCAAGCTAGCTCAGAATTTCAGTGTGAAACTCTGAGTAGTTATTTTAGGATTTTTTGAGAGCTTTAGAGATGGAGGTTGGGGATTTCTTGCGCAGCCTCGTAATGCTCTGAAAATGTAGGGTTTTTTCCTCTCCCCTTTTTTTCGATGATGAATAGTGGTTTAAATAGGACTCAAATTAGGTTTAGCAGACAAATTCTGTAGAATTTCTGAGACCCATTGCTCTGCTATAGGTTTAGGCTTGTCTGCTACGAATTTGTCCCATTCTCGTTTTTATGTTAAGTCTGATGTACCATGGTTGCTTGTTGCTGTTCTGGTTTTACCGTTTTTGTGAATTCTGAACCTGTGGTCCCTACTGAACCAAAAATGATTTTCTGATATGGTTCTGAGCATGTTAATGCTAATGTGGTATCCTTGACTTAAGATTATTGGCTGCTTTTGAATGGCTTGTATTTGAACATTTCCAAAAAGCTTTGAATTATCATACTGTTAAGAACCTTGTCGTGGCCACATCTCTTTCTTGTTGTTTGAACACTTCACATCATCAAAATTATTATGTGTAACATCCTCACTGCGCAATTGAATCTTTTCCTTCAGGTTGAATATCGAGAACACTGCTGATCTTCCACTCTTCTGAGACTCAACGGGAGATCCAATTGAGCTAGAAACTAAGAATATAAGAGTAGGGGTGGTGAGTAGGAGCTTCAATGGTGAACACTGAGGTTTAAGACTGAACTTGCGAAGAAGCATGTTCCTCTATTTCTTTTGCCTTTTTCCTTTATGTATTCAAAGAATTTGATTTATGTGATTGGTTTTTTGTACATTGTTAGGAAGTTGTGGTGCAATGGATTAGCCTTGTATGGCTTGCAATGTTGGCACCCATTTTCATGTGAGAAGAGAAGTCATACTTATCAGTGGCCGCAAGTACGCAGGTATCCTGTTTGATGCATCGCTTCTTTTTTCATTGAGGGTACCTTGAATGTTCCATGATTTGCGTGTTCTTTGTATTTGTGAATTATGTGTACCAATCTTTGTGTATGTCACTGCTATAACCTGCACTTGAATAACTTCATTTATTTTTTTCATTTTCATGCGTGCACCATTGGCACAGGTAGCTTGGCACAAGGTTGGTGTTGGTGAGAGTCTTGGCAAAATGTGACGAGAATTGGCTATAGGGTGGATGTTGGCTGGTATTGTGCAGAACATAATGGCGGGACGGCCGTGAGAAATTGTTGGCTTGGTTTTTAAATTACATACTGCCTCTAAAACTCATGCGTACCATGTGCTTCATTATTATGCCTGCTGCAGTTAGTATATTAAAATTTATAAGCTGCTACTATTTACTGTGTTTTCCGTGACTTTAATGAACTCAATCAATCAATGACTTTATTTTGCTGATTCATTATTCTTGACGGGTGGATCAGCCTCGACAATTGCGTCACTTTCGGCAGTAGCTTTCTTGGCCTCAAAACCTTCTGGTTCATAAGTTTCAAAAAAGAAATTGCGAGAAATGAGTATTAGCAGTTTTGAAGTTGTGAGAAACTCTTGACATGAACTGACTTGTTGGATATCTTGATCTCTTAGGCTTAGATTCTTGTATCACGTCATTTTATAGTCATTATAATTTGTATAATTTTGAACGTGACTTTGAAATGCAAACAATTTGAACTCAATAAATTTGCAATTCTTAATTTTGAGCCCTTGTACAGAAATTGGTATGGGACCTTTAGCAAGGACTTGAATTTCCATTAGAATGGAAACTCTGCACTTTTAGAGAACTTGCAGTTGTCTTATAACTTCTCAGTTCAATTCATTGGTTTAACATGCTTGAATCCAAATGATATAAGCGTTGTGAAATTGGCCTTCCAATGAAGTTCGACTCTTTGGTTTCAAATCTTATCATAATTTAGAACTTAAACCAAATTTAAATATATCTTGGTATAACACTCTTGGACACCAATTGATCATAGCTTGAAAAAGATATTAGTCACGGCCTAGAAACAAATTGCAACAAACAAGGGGTTTTAAAGCTCATCCCATGTGACTTGCAACAACAAATGATCATAAAGTCCAAACATTACTTGATTAATTCAAACACGACTTAAAAAACTTTAAAATCTTAAAACGATTTTCAACCATGACTTAACTTGCTTTGGAGGTAAGCTTGTTTTGTAGTTTGGAAATAAATCCACTCATGACTTGCAACTATAGCACAAAGTTCAACTTGAAGGCTTTTGATGGCTTTGTAAAGTATGTCTTTAAAATTGACTATGGTAATTAAAACATATCTTTTCTCTTGTTTCCACTTGAATTCAACACCCTTGCAAGAAACTGTATACACAATGTGCACAAACAAGACCTCTATAACCTAAATTTTTTAGGATTATGGTTAAAGGTCAAATGATTACTCTGAGAAAGATCATGAAGCAATAACATTCTTGGCATAAAAAAAATGATAGGGTAGGACAAATTTGGGGTGTGACACTCCCACACCAAGAATCAAGAACAAAGTTGCAACATTCCAAGTGGATCAAGCCTCAAGATCGCCAGTATCACCAAATTAGGGTTTTTGGTCGACTGAGGCCTCCAGATGGAATTTTTCCTCTGGGCATGAGCCAATGCTTCAAAGCACAACCCAAGATACTCCAAGGGACCTCATGGACCCAATCATCAAGTTAATTTAGCCTCAGCGGATGCATTCATAAAAAAATCAAGAACTAGGGTTTCTTGACCAAATTCACCCCTAAGTTGACTTTTGGAACAAGGCATGAGCCAAGACCTCAAGACGTGATTTGAGGGCCTCTAATACACTACATTGATCAATTTTCAATAATGGATTTACCGAAGAAGCTTGGTTCACAAGTTTCAATTTCACCAGGACCACAATAAGGGTTTTGAGGAAAAAGTCAACTGTATCTTTGACTTTTGACCAAGACATGCTCCCAAACCTTGGGACATGATTCAATATACCCTATAACACCTATGGAATCCATCCATTAGGTTTTATTTAGGTCAAGTACTTGATTTCACAAAGGATCGCACAGTTTGGGTTTCATTCGAACAAAAAGTCAACTGTGCACAAAATTAAGTTTGACTTTTTGGAAATTTTCACAAATATGGTCCCCCTAAGTCAAAAATAATGTTAATGTATGGTATTGATCATCATTCATTAAGAAAAATCAAGAAAAGTGAGGTTTCTTGCAAAAGGGGCAACCATAAGAAACCAAAATTTTTCAAAGTTATGGAACAAAAGTGGTTTTGGTACCAACTTTATAAGGTCATAACTCCTAAACCATAAGGCCTTTTTCTCCCATTCAAAGCTCAAATGAAAGTCCATCTGACATACTTCAAAAGTGACAACTACATCAAACTCCAATTCTTTATGGATTTTAAGTTATGAACTGATCAAAATGACAAAAATGAAGAAAATGACACTTTTCCAACACTTAGTGAAAATCTGCCTAAGTTACTAGCCTTGGACATCAATGTTCATGAGGATTTTTCAGTTGGATTAAAAAAGTTTCAAAATAAACTATTATCACACATGTGTTGTATCATATGAGGGCTTTCTAAAAAGCACAAGAGCCTCCCATAACTCAACCTGAGCAAGGAGATATGATCCCCTCAAAATCACCATTTCCAACTGCCTTACACAAGGCAGATTTTGGATTTTTGCTCGATTTGGAAAATTTGGACAACTCCAAGCCTTGTCATCCATTTGGACACATCAGAGGATGATATCAAAGAGGAATGATCTGATCCCCAAGCCTCCCAAGTCCAAGAATCTACACATAGCCATAACAAACCTAAAAAGGCTAAAAAGTGCAAAAGACTCCAATTTTGTTTCCAAGCATTTAATGGATGCATAAAGGTGGCATGGGCTGACACAATCCTAACTGAATGAGTCAAGAATCAGCACTGAATCAAAGAACCATAGGCCTATGCCCTAACCTCAAGTCAATGGCTAGAGGAGACTAAATATTCCCTTGGATCAACATTGGCCAAAGGCCTGTAGCAGCTGCCATTCACTATTGCTTGCAAAACAAACTTGTTGCACTATAAATAGAGCTCATTTGTGCTCAGTTTGATTACACCAAAGCACTACAACACTTGCTTTCCTCAAAATCTCTTTCTTTAGGCCAAAATGCCTTCTTTTGCAAGTTATCTCTGAGTTTTTGAGTTAGAGAGCAATTCCACCACAACTCATGATCCAAACACATCCAATATGTCATATCTAAGCTGTTCAAACACTCACTTGTGACCTGAAACACCAAAATAAAAAAGTCAACCTCCAAAACCTCCAAAATTGACTTTTTTGCATTTTTCAAGCCATGTCTTGATTCAGTCACTTCCAAAACCAAACAAGGCCTTAAACATACTTCAAATATCGTCCTCAAAATTTCCTCATTGGTTCCCCTCATCTGGAACACCATTTGAGGGAGTTGCCATATTGGTCACTTTTGCCCCTTTTGCAAGAAAGAGCTAAAACTTGTTCCTGAAGATTCCAGCTGGTTTTGATCATCATAAAAGCTTCTAAGGGATCAATTAAGAGTGTCCAAAGCATTGGATTACTTCTGGCACAAGGATCTTGATAGTTAGCACAAGAAGCTCCAAGAGGTAAGTGCATAACAACTTGAACTCTTTAAATTATGCATTGCTTTGAAGTCCACTGATCATAAACATCTCATACATATCATATATGTTGTGTTTGAACCAATTCACCATGCTATTAATGTGTATATGATGTGTTAGCATAGAACATGCAAAATTTTGCCTATTTTGAAACCACTATCGGGTTTTAAAATAGGGATATCTTCTGAAAATTCCAAGGGTACCATTGAATTCCTCATGAAATTCTAGGTCAGATGCCCCTAAACTTTGTCTCAATCCATGGAGAAATGAGCAAGTTACAGCCTCATGCAAATCCACCATGACTTGGTTTCTTGCCTTGGCCAGGCCTAGAAACCAGGCCACCCTTATGTATTTATGGGGTGGTTTTGATACCCGGATGTTTCACCACCCCAGTGGTAGCGTGCATGTGTGTTTGGCTTGATGGTCGTGGGTTCAACACCCACCCAGACCATTTTGACTATTTTCTCCATTTTGCTATTTTTGCTATTTTTATGGTTTTTATTAATTAATTCCAAAATTAATTTCTCTCTCAATTTTAATTATTTTTTATTGGTTCTTTTTTTGAAAATTCCCAAAAATGTTAAAATATTTTATTCCATAAAAATTTCACAAAAATATTATTTATTTCATATAATTAGTATTTTGCAAAGAATTATGTTTTTATTTGGTTTTTAAACATTAAAAAATATTTCTTTCTCTTGATTTTGCAAATTCAAATAATTTTCAAATAATTTTATGAATGAAACTTGATTTTTAAAATATTAATCCGAGATCACAACTTGTTTTTCACACATGTTTGATAATTTTGATCATTTTAATTGAATTTTTATTCAATTAAAATACATTTTAAAATTAAATTAGGGTTTTGATTATTTTCACCCTCACAAATCTTTTTCAAAAACACTCATGGACCTCTAATAGAGTGTAAGACCCAAACCCCTTTGTACATAAATCATTTTGGGTCTCAGTCATTGTATAAGTCCAAATACATTTTTCAAAACGACGGTGCGATCATTGTCTTTCCATGGGCCTCTCCTTGAGTTGTAAACCCCATCACTTGTACAAAAATAAACCTCTGGGCCTCTAATAGAGTGTAAGACCCAAACCTTGTTGTAAATAAAATAATTTGGGCCTCAGTCATTGTATAAGTCCCATTGTGTTTTCAAAATCCCGGCGTGATCGTCGTTTTCAAAACATCTTCATCTGGGCCTACCCTTGTGTTGTAAGTCCCATTTATTTTCTTTTTCAAACCTTTGGACCTCTCCTTGAGTTGTAAGACCCATCCCTTTGTACAAAAAACCTTTTTTGGGCCTCAGTCGTTATATAAGTCCCGATACAATTTTCAGATCAACGGTGCGATCACTATTATATCTGGGCCTCTCCTTGAGTATAAGCCCCAACAATCTTTTCAAAAACAACTTCCCTTTTGATTTAGGTTCAAATCCATAGTTGTTATCAAAACTTTCTTTAATTTCTTGAACAACTAACTATACAGCTGTTACAATGGATGCTTGCTCGCCTGTAAGTTTTAAACAACTTTCTTTTACATACTTGTCATATATATATATATATATATATAACTGTATTGCTGGAAGCTTGCTCACCTGTAAGTCCTTCTTTCATTCTTTTAAATACTTGTCATATATATATATAACTGTATTGCTGGAAGCTTGCTCACATGTAAGTCCTTCTTTCATCTCTTTTAAATACTTGTCATATATCAACTGTATATATACTTGTATATCTGCTAAGAGTTTTCCCCGACAACTAAGTCTATAATTAGGTAAAGCCAGTTAGTCTCTCTTAAATATAGTTAAAACTAGTTCCCCATAGGAATTTCCAGATACAGTCTTGCCTTCTCTTGGGCTTAAACAATATGGAACAAAGAGAAAGGCATTATTCCCGGTGAAACTTTTCTCAGAGTGTCACTATTAGAAATTGTCAAAGAAGTTCATTTCCCCAGAGAGGATTAATTCCCGGTGAAACTTCTCTTGAATTTCTTCAAACCCTAGAACTGTTCACTAAAGAAAAGATTATTCCCGGTGAAACTTTTCTTGAACTTTTCTTAAGTTTGGACCCACAGGCTTCCTAAAAGCAACCCCGCCTCCTCTTGGGCTTTGTACAAGGACCCTCCGGCTTCTTAGAAGTTCTCATGCCTTCTCTTGGGCTTAATACAAGGACTCTGAAGACCTCTTAAAGGTATAGGATAGAACTTAGTCATCCTTTGTTAGAGCAGTTTTTCCAAAGAGTCAAAACCTCAGACCAATTTTAGGGTTGATTCTCATCCCTTAAAACACCAGCCTCATCTTGGCATCATGTAAAGATAAACTCTTCCATACCAGTAGAATTGGACAGTCTAATCTCCTCTTGGATCTCAAAGACATTCTCAAGTTCCTTACCAATACAGGAGAAACCCTGGTCATTTAATAAATCTCCAGTAGAATTGAAACCTCTGTAGGTTCAAAAACTCACACTTTCTTCCAAATTTCCACAGCCATGGTCAGCTTACCATCAGTATAACACTATCCTCAATCAGAACCTCAAGTTCTGATATCTCAACTCTTCTGTAACCCTCAGCAAGAGTTGATTCCCCATTTTGGACCTGCCTCTGGATCTCAATAATCCTCAGCAGAAGCCATCCTCCTCTTAGGCTTTGTATAATGATTTTCCTCAGCAGAATTAGCCCCAATAGCACCCTTTTGTTGAGACAATCTTCTTTTTATAAACACTCTCTTGTTGAGTCAAACATTTTTCCACACTTTCTTGTTGAGTCAGTGGTACAGAACATAAACACTCTCTTGTTGAGTCATTCCTTTAGCCTCACTCTTGGGATTTGTGCAAGACATATATAAACTTTCACCAACAAAGTCAAAATCTTAATAACCCTCTTTTAAGCTCGGGATAAATATCTTCCCCAGCGGAGTCAATTCCTCCCAACCTTCTTTTAGGCTTTGAGAATTAACATCCCTAAGTGGAGTCGAGCCTATTTTCAGGCTCAATCTTGGGCTTTGTATAAGACACATGAAATATCCTCAGCTGAGTCAGTCTCTTTTCAGCCTCAATCTTGGGCTTTGTACAGGACACCCAAATAAAACACTCTCTTGTTGAGTCAGTCTCATTTCAGCCTCAATCTTGGGCTTTTTACAAGACACATATAAATCTCCCTAAGCAGAATCAATCCTCTTTTTAGCCTCAATCTTGGGCTTTATACAAGACAAAGCATACTCTCCAACGGAGTCAATTATCTTCAGCCACAATCTTGGGCTTTGTACAAGACAGATAAAACCTTTCACCAGTAGAGTTAGTTTTCTCTTTTTAGCCTCAATCTTGGGCTTTCTACAAGACACATACAAATATTTCCCAGTGGAATCAAAAATCCTTTTTAGCCTCAATCTTGGGCTTTGTACAAGACAGACAAAATATTTCCCTGGAAAAGTCAACTTTTAGCCTCCTCTTAGGCTTTGTATAATGATATCCCCCAAAGAGTCAGTCTCTTTTTAGCCTCAATCTTGGGCTTTGTACAAGACAGATAAACATTCTCTTATTGAGTCAGTCTTTTCCAGCCTCCTCGTAGGCTTTGTATAAGGACTTCCCCAGCGGAGTCAATCAACCTTTTAGCTTTAACCTTGGGCTTTGATCAAGGCACACAAAAATCAACATCCCCTCAGAGGAAATCAAAAACTCTCTGTAGGAAGACATTTCTCTGTTTATCACTCTTCAAAACAGAAAATCAAAACAAACCCTAATCCCAGATAACTGCTCTAAGTGGCACATTTGTTGATTCAAATATCCAAGCTGTCGTCCATCTCTTATCCTGGTAAACTTCCTTCTTTCATATAATTGATGTAAGCGGCAAGCCTCTAGATTATTTACATCCATGCCATTGTCCCTCTCTTAGCATGAAAGATTCCTAAGGAAAAATGGCATTGCTCTACACTGAGTTAAGGTTTTCTCCTTCAGGATATATCCCCTATAAAGGAAATTATGGCATTGCTGGATTCTCATATCCCAGTTAAAGTAATTCTCCTTTATAATCAGTCACCCAACAGTTGTGATAAACAGACGAAATATCTCCCTTTAGAGATGACAAATTCTCTCTCAGTCAAACCTTTTAGCTTCAATCTTGGGCTTAGAGCAAGACACAAATACTCAACCCTTTAGCTTCAATCTTGGGCTTTGAACAAGACACCAAACCATAATCTTTTCCTCCCATAGAATAGGAGGAACTATGATTACTCTGATTTCCCTGTTTCTTTAAACGGGAATACGTAGGCATAAGATTGCGAATTCTTAGTGAGCATACCAATCAAAAACTCTAGGTCCAGTACCTTCACAACAATAAAAAACTCTAGGTCCAGTTCCTTCATACCAATCAAAAACATTAGGTCCAGTACCTTACCAAAATCATCAACAAAAACTCTCTCTCTCTTTCTCTCTCTCTCAACATTACCAAACTTTTCCCACCCACAACAGACAAACACCATCAAGTACAAAACAGAACCTAAAACTATCAACCTGTGGATAACCACATATAGGATGGGTAATTGACAACTCCCCATTGTATAACCTGACCACGAACTCCCCGAATCTATCTTAAGCGTTTGTTCAGTTAAACATTTGTGTGCAAGGTTAGTTTTAGATAGCTTCCCTTTCCCTTCCAACTTCACGGGATAAATAAGAAATCAGAAAGTAGCACCCCACTCCTACCATTACGATGAGGAACCCATGGCGATAAGGTTGTCGCGTCACTGACAAAAATAGTACGCTACACTAACCAATTCAGGCTCAACTTTTTGGCTTCACATGATTATCAAAACTGTGAAGAATGCCATGAAGACGACCAAGGGTGTGCACTTGTCAAAAGAACACTTCAACACTTGTTGGACCACTAGTGGCTTCCAATCTACTTGGATAAAGCTACACAACATATTAGTATGACTGACGGGAATCCTGGTAGGTATCAAAGTCAGGATGTTCGCTCGATGGAAACAGATCTAGTAAAGATGCACTGTATACAAATCAGGCATGGCCGGGTGCCACCCCACAACTATGAGCACTGTAGAGTTTGTTCAGAGAACAAACTAGGATGCTACCTCGTATAAGCGGCTCTTCAAAATCAGTTGGACCATAAAGAGGTTCGACCATGTTCAAGTTCTGGGTCAATCAACGGGATACAAGACTATCTCCCTGATCAAAGCAAAGACATTGTCATAATCTCCGATCATGGGAGGACCGAAGACGTTTGCGCCATAATCCCTCTACTCGATGAATCAAGAATCCCTCTTGATAGTATAAAAGCTCCCAACTAGGAACTGATTAAGGTTGCCTATAACGTTCAGAGAAATTAGAAAACTCCTGTGGTTATCTACCTACCAGGACCAATACCGCACAAATCAAAAAAGGCTATCCCTTACAAGTACGGTTCAACCAACATCGAAAATGGAAAGGAAACTCCATTAGCCTCCGTTTTAAACAATACCGACATCAGTCGAGTAGCACGGAGCGGCCGAATCTTCAACATAGGAGTTGGAGAACCTACCCGATGACTCAATTTTGTATCGTTTATTTTGATTCAATTCGTGCATGTTTTATTGTATTTTTATCGAGTCATTATCATTTTTTGAATTATTTGCTTATGTTTTATTTCATTTTCCATTTACAGATCCCATATCAGCATTATAGCAGAAAAGAATAAGAATTGAGCTTAAAGGAGAAGAAAAGTGAAGAAATTGCAAGTTTCTGTCCAATCCAGCTAAATGGCGCTCGCCATCTTCCCAGTACAAGATGAATGGCGCTCGCCATTATAAAAAGGAGGGAAATTCAGACTTTAAGCAAATGGCGTCCGCCATTAGGCCTACGGCGACCGCCGTTGGTTCACGGGAGCAGTTTCCAGACAGGAGTTTGGCAGTTTGCAAGTTCTTTTCAAATTTCAAAATTGTGCACTTGGAGCCAGTCTTTTTCTATAGATAAACCATCAGAGGTTTGCATTAGAGAGATCGAAGAACCGTTACGGAAGCGCTGCCGAAATCTCTAACCAAACTAGATAATCACCGTCGATAGTAGCAATTTGCTCACATCGAGTAGTTGCTGCACTTTTGTTTTTCTTTCTTTTTATTTACTGATGTACTCTTGGATCCAGTTTCCTATTTAATACAAGTTTCGTTTTCAGTTTATATTCTTCGCATCGCAGGTTATTTTCTTTTCGCTTTTACAGCATTTTATTTACTTGTAATCGTATGCAATATAACCTATTTTACTAATTAATCATAAGTCTGAATTGTATCCAACTTGATCAACATGTTTGCCCGAAAATTCAGTAATGTTACTATGTTAGTATTTGCGTGAGTCCGTAGATGGAGGACCGTCGTTCCGACGGGACTCTATAGTGCCATCAGTGTTTAACTTAATGTTTTCAAAATTCTGGTTTTGGTGTCTAATCTGAATTTAGGCAGCCCTGTCGTGAGAGCGAGGGGTTGTTTAACAATGTTTCGTCACGAGAGTGAGAAACGCACCAAGGCGTGTCCAATAGAGTGAGAGTTTGAGGTAATCGCTGGATAGTAGGCATAGGACATGCAGCGAGAGTGCTTTAGGGACTCACTTAGGTTATGTTACTTTTCAAAGCGCGCCTTTTAATTACCGAGTGAGCGAGAGAAAAATCTTGGGGTCATTAGGCGTGGCTTGGTTAATACCGCGAGAGCGTGAGATTAAGCCCTTAAACCGGTATTTCCTACAGATCAACTTCGAGACCTTTGTTAACACTCAGATTTTACGGAGTCCCCAAGGAGCACGAAAATCATTCTCCAGTCTCGTGTTTATTGTTGTTTTTCAAATCCCATTAAAAACCAAGTTTCTTTTACCGCCAAATCTAGCCTTAGCTTTCCACCACAATAATTGATCACTCTAGGTTAATTATTAGTCCCTGTGGGTTCGACAATCTTTTAAAACTACGTGATAAGCTGTATACTTGCAGCAGTAATCCGACCAATACGCATAGTCGCGATCAAGTTTTTTGCGCTGTTGGCGGGGACTAATTAGTCAATATTGTGATACTTTCATTGCACAGTATAGACTAAGGAAACTTTTTATTTTCCATTTTGATTTGTCAATTGTATGCCAAACTCTTGCTCACAAGGCGAAGAGTTGGAGCAACCAATCAACTAAATCGAACGTTACATCCTTCTGAGACGCCGAATTAATGAATTCCTTCTTAGATATAACATCCCAGCTCCTCTTATTACCTACTCAGGTTCGGAACCCGAATTAGAACCAAACATGGCCGAAGGACCGAGAAACTGTCCTCTAAAGTATTATGTTGTTCCATCACAAGAAGAACCATATAACAACATTGCTCCCACAGCTATTAACCGTAATGATTTCGAGCTAAAACCTTCGCTAATATTCGCGGTTTAACAAAACCAATTCTCAGGTAATGCTACGGATGACCCGAACCTTCATTTATCAATATTCGTGCAATACGCAGACACCGTAAAAGCCAATGGAGTCAGTCAAGAAGTAATAAGACTAAGACTTTTTCCATTCTCATTAAGGGATAAAGCTAGAGCTTGACTACAGACTCTACCATCCCACTCAGTGACGACATCGGACGAGTTGAAGAAAATATTCTTGGCCAGATATTTCCCACCAAGCAAGACAGCTATGCTGAGAGCCCAAATTAACGGATTTAAGCAAAAAAGATAATGAATCTTTATTCGATGCTTGGGAGAGATACAAGGACATATTAAGGATATGCCCGCACCATGGACTTGAAGAATGGATGATAATACATACCTTTTATGGCGGGCTGTTGTACAATACCAAAATGAATCTGTGCGCTACCGCAGGCGGTGTCCGAATGGATAAACTGTATGCAGAAGCTTATGAACTCATAGAGACTATGGCTCAAAACCATTTCCAATGGGGAGGTGAACACGCTGGTGTAGAGAAACCAACTCCCAAAGGAGGAATGCACAAAGTTAACGGGATAGACCGAGTCAATACTAAAGTGGATGCGCTTGCTCAAAAGATCGAAAGTCTAGCAATAGCACCACCGGTAACTACCGTAGCTGCGGTGACACCTAATTGTGAAATATGCGGAAACCCAGGGCATACAAACGCCGAATGTCAAGGTTGGCTAGTACTCCTACCGACCAAGTGAACTACGTTCAAGGGAACCCGTATTCAAACACTTATAATCCTGGCTGGAGAAATCACCCGAACTTTTCATATAAGAATAACATTGCTTTACATCCACCAAACCCAGCACCTGTTATTCCACCTGGATTTCAGAAAGGAGCGCAACCCGCTCCACCCTTAACTAAAAATTCAAATATGGAAATCATGATGGAAAACTTTATGAATGCTCAAGCCCAGCAAAACAGATATTTCGTGAATCAAAATACTCATACGAGTGAATTGATGAAACAATTGTCGAGCAAGCTTGATGCTATGGCTACTCATAACAAAATGTTAGAAACTCAAATCACTCAAGTAGCCTAACAACAATCAACTAACGCAGCCCCCGCTGGAACATTTCCTGGCCAACCACAACCAAACCCAAAAGGTCATGCTAACACTATTACTTTGCAAAGCGGAACAGAATACGATGGACCCGTTGACCCGAGACTCCAAAATTTAGCCATGCACCAAAATTTACCAAAGGAAATCGAGAAAGTAAGAGAACCTAACACGGAGAAGGAAGATGAGAGCGGAAAGACCGCAGAGAAAGAAACACCCTATGTGCCTCCGCCACCATATAAACCACTTGTGCCTTATCCCCAAAGACTAGCTAAATCCAAAAACGAAGGACAGTTTAAGAAATTCGTAGAGCTTCTAAAGCAACTGAATGTAACGATACCTTTCACAGAAGCTATTACGCAAATGCCCTCATATGCCAAATTCCTTAAAGAGATCCTATCAAATAAGAAAAAGTTAGAAGACAACGAAACCGTTATGCTCACTGCTGAGTGTAGCGCCATACTTCAAAATAACATGCCTCCTAAACTAAAAGATCCAGGTAGCTTTTCCATACCTTGTGTAATCGGAAAGATTGTCATAGACAAAGCGTTATGCGACTTAGGAGCCAGTGTTAGACTAATGCTCTTATCCACATGTAAGAAACTTGAATTAGGAGACCTGAGGCCAACGAAGATGTCTCTACAACTAGCAAACTGTTATGTGAAGTATCCAGTAGGTATGCTAGAAAATGTGCCAGTTCGCATAGGTCAGTTTTATATTCTGACAGATTTCGTGATAATGGACATTAAGGAAGATTCTAATATACCAATCATCTTAGGTAGACCGTTCTTAGCAACAGCTGGAGCTATAATAGATGTGAAGAAAGGAAAACTAACTTTCGAAGTTGGGGAAGAAAAAGTCGAATTTATCTTAGCCCAATTCCTAAAAGCCCCTGTTTTAGACGATTCATGTTGTTTTCTAGACGTTATCGACGAATGCGTCAGAGAAATGTAGAAGGAACCGACAAGGTACACAGAAGTACTAAAGATTACAGCCCCTCCAATATTCAAGGATGATAACTGGCGTGAGCCATATGAAGATGACAGTCTAAGAGAATGCATAGCACTCACACCCGATCCAATGCCTTGCCAAAGAAACCATCTGTAGAACTCAAAACATTACCCAAAGATCTAAGATATGAATTCCTAGACACTGAACTCGAAAAAACCGTAATAGCTAATGCTGATTTAGGACAAATAGAAACGGAGAAACTATTGGAAGTCTTGAGGAAATATCCCACAGCTCTTGGATATAACATCTCCGATCTAAAAGGTATAAGTCCCTCTATATGTATGCATCGCATCATGATGGAGGAAGACGGTAAGACATCCAGAGAGCATCAAAGACGACGGAACCCCGTCCAAAGCGATGTAGTCAAGAGAGAAGTGCAAAAACTATTAGAAGTAGGAATCATATATCCGATATCTGACAGCAAATGGGTCAGCCCAGTGCATGTCGTACCAAAGAAGGGTGGTGTTACGGTTGTAACTAACAAAAGAGGCGAGTCCGTAGCCAAACGAACTCAAACTGGATGGAGGATGTGCATAGACTATAGAAAGTTGAATAAGGCTACTAGAAAATATCATTTTCCTTTACCCTTCATAGACCAAATGCTTGAACGGCTAGCCAAACATTCATATTTTTGTTACTTAGACGGATACTCAGGATTTTTCCAAATACCTATTCATCCTGATGACCAAGAGAAGACCACATTTACCTGCCCCTATGGCACATTTTCCTATCGTCGAATGCCATTTGGACTGTGTAATGCTCCCGCAACATTTCAGAGATGCATGATGTCGATCTTTGCAGATTTCATAGACGACATAATGGAAGTCTTTATGGACGATTTCTCTGTATGTGGGGGAAGTTTCGAACACTGTCTGTCAAACCTTGAGATGGTACTTGAACGATGCGTCAAAGTTAACCTTGTGCTAAATTGGGAGAAGTGCCATTTCATGGTGCGACAAGGTATATTTCTTGGGCATGTAGTATCCGATAGAGGTATTGAAGTAGACAAATCAAAGATAGAAATCATAGAAAACCTTCAACCACCAAAAACAGTTAGAGAAGTACGAAGCTTTTTAGGACATGCCGGTTTTTACCGACGATTGATTAAGGACTTCTCTAAGATTACAAAACCTTTGACTGGATTACTAATGAAAGAAGCTGAATTCATATTCGATGAAGAATGCTTGAAAGCATTTGAACATTTGAAGAATGCTCTTATTACAACACTAATTATACAACCACCTGATTGGAGTTTACCATTTGAAATAATGTGCGAGGCTAGCGACTATGTTGTAGGCACTGTCTTAGGACAAAGAAAAGATAAAAGGCTTCATACTATTTACTACGCAAGTAAAACCTTAGACAACGCACAGATGAACTATGCGACCACAGAAAAGGAACTCATGACTGTTGTTTTCGCTTTAGATAAATTTCATTCCCATCTGGTAGGAGCAAAAATTATTATCTATACCGATCATGCCACGATTAGGTACCTGTTGACTAAGAAAGATGCCAAACCAAGACTCTTGAGATGGATCTTGCTTTTGGAAGAATTCGATTTAGAGATCAAAGATAAGAAAGGTACAGAAAACATGGTAGCAGATCATCTCTCTAAGATTGAGGATCTAAAGCCCAAAAGAGTGCCTATAAACGATGATTTTTCTTACGACAGACTAGTAGCCCAGTTGGAAAGGGAAAGCAAAACTGTAGAATATTCCTTGTTATTTAATGATGCAGAGACAAATGAAGTAGTAGAAGAAATCTATACTAAAACCACATTGCCATGGTATGCTGACTTTGTCAACTACCTGGCAGCCAAGATACTTCCACCAGATCTAACATACCAACAGAAGAAGAAAATTTTCCATGACCTTAAACAATATTACTGGGATGAACCCCTATTATTTAAGAGAGGTGCCGATGGAATATTTCGTCGATGTGTCCCTAAATTGGAAATAGAGGATATCATATCCCAAATGCCATGCTGCACCATATGAAGGACATGCCAGTACATCAAAAACATGCGCAAAGATATTACAATCTGGCCTCTTTTGGCCAAACCTTTGGAAGGACGTTCGCATTTCCGTTATGAACTGTGACCGGTGCCAACGCACTGGAAATGTTTCTAGACACGATGAGATGCCACAAAAGGGAATTTTGGAAGTTGAAGTCTTTGATGTATGGGGCATTGATTTCATGGGACCTTTTCCATCTTCCTTTGGAAATAAATATATACTCGTCGCAGTTGATTACGTATCAAAATGGATTGAGGTGATAGCTTCACCTGCAAATGATGCACGAGTGGTGGTGAAAATTTTCAAGAACATAATCTTTCCCATATTCGGTGTACCAAGAATTGTCATTAGTGGTGGCGGTTCCCATTTCATTTTGAATATTTTCATAAAACTATTGCTTAAATACGGAGTACGACACCAAGGAGAGACACCCTATCACCCTCAAACTAGTGGACAAATAGAGGTGTCAAATAGGGAGATCAAGCAAATTTTAGAGAAAACCGTTGCAACCTCTAGGAAGGATTAGTCTACTAAACTTCATGAAGCTCTGTGGGCTTACAGAACAGCCTACAAGACCCCCATAGGAACCGCACTGTACAAACTAGTTTATGGAAAATCATTCCATCTGCCTATGGAACTTGAGCATAAGGCTTATTGGGCCATTAAGACCCTAAATATGAATTATAAGGCGGCTGGCGAGAAAAGGATTCTAGATATCCTTGAATTAGAAGAACTAAGACTTGATACCTATGAAAATACCAAAATATATAAAGAAAGAACCAAGAAGTGGCATGATAAAAGGATAACAAAGAAGGAGTTTAACGAAGGAGATATAGTTCTTCTCTTTAACTCTAGGCTTAAACTTTTTCCCCGAAAATTACGTTCTATATGGTCTGGTCCTTTCGAAGTTACAAAAGTCCTACCAAGTGGAGCAGTTGAAATTAGAGGAAAGTCGAATGAGACGTTCTTTGTGAACGGCCAGAGACTTAAGCACTACCACTTAGTAGAAAACAAGGAATTCATCACTAATTACAAGTTGGAAGAGCTTCCTGCTCTTCCCGACAAATGATGCCCTTTTCAGTTCTAATGTCGAGCTTCCGACATTAAACAAAGCTCTCCATGGGAGCTAAACCACGATTTTTTTTGTCAGTTTTAGGATACTGCACGCATGTTTAGTATAAAGTATATACAATATGCATCGTTGTTTGTTGCATCTCATTATTGTTGCTATCATTATCAGTATTATGATTATTACTACTATTTTTATCTTACTAACGCGTAGCTAATAGTATTATTTCCCTAATAGTGTATTATTTTTAAATTTTTCAGGATACCCTTCTCTAGGAAACCTTTGACCAGAAACCACAGAGACATTTGAGAACCGTGCCGTTGTTTTCAGGAACGATGTCCAGAGACGTCGATTTGAGGCTTTGTCTCAAAGAGATTTTGGTATGTCCATCTACCCTGACGACTCGGTTATGCAAACCCTTAGCATCCGAGACAGTGTTGTTTTCCTTTTGAGTCAAATAGGCTGGTCTCACTTTGCTTTAGAGAAGAGATTTAGCACTTACCGTAGCCTGACTTGGAGTTCCTAAGCTCCCTTTTCTATGATGCCACTCGTGGTTTTAGATTTGGCCGTGGATTGGCTACCTTCAGGTTATTTAGAAACAAGTACAGATTCACCCACCATGAATTCGCTGAATTATTGGGTTTTCCAAATGAACCCGATGCTGTGACCAGAACCCCTGAGGATGCCTTCACTAGCTATGATCTTCAACATTTCTGGGGTACCATAGTTGGAAATGGTAATGCCAAACCT
The DNA here is from genome assembly GCA_022829125.1 of Lathyrus tuberosus. Classification (NCBI taxonomy): domain Eukaryota; kingdom Viridiplantae; phylum Streptophyta; class Magnoliopsida; order Fabales; family Fabaceae; genus Lathyrus; species Lathyrus tuberosus. Next base: position 11,379,926 of record JALAZF010000024.1, on the reverse strand, counting down.
GATGCCATGTTTTCGGAAAACATCCACGATCCTGGATGGAGATATTTCCATAAGGTTCTTGCTCACACTCTCTTTGGCAAAGAAGAGAACATTACATCTATGTCGAGGGATGAGCTATATATCCTGCTCTGCGCATCCCAAGGAAAACCTGTCAATGCTGCCCCGTATTTGCTTGCTAATTTCAGTCATATTGCTCGTGATTCCTTTGAGCCAATCTTAATAGGTGGGCTGGTGACTATGATTGTTGATGTGATTGGGATGAGGTACCATCTGAACCGTTCCTTTGCATTCGGTGGTTTTCGCCCGATGGACATTAGTTTTTGTTTCGACAGAGGCATTATTGCTAATCTTGGCCTGGTTCAATTTGAGTTACTTATCGATAATGCTGTAGTCCATACTTTCACCTTACCCAACCATGAAAAGACCAGTGTGCACAATAAGGACACATGGCTCTATGACTTGGAGGTCGTCAATGAGTTTCTGACTCCACCCGACTCTCCTCAGGCTTACGAAAACCGAGATACCATTATGTCTGCCGAGGCCACTCAAGGTTTCAAGATCGATCCTGCATTACCACCTTTGAATGTAGCTGCTGCTATTAATGCCCTCCAGTCCAAAGTGGACTCCTTCCGAGATGAGATTTCCTCTCTTCGAGTCGATTTCATTGGGCTTATGGATGTTGTACAAGAGGAGTTGGACCATATGTTCCAAATTGTCTACTCCCTTAGACAACATCATGGATGATCCGTTAGCTGCACCTATTTCCCTGTTTTTCTTAGGATAGCTTGTTTACATGTATAGTGTTTCCCTTTCTTGTATCGTTTGTACTATTAATTTCCATTCCACTGTGTACCGTCGGGATGCCGACGTGTAAATGTAATGCACTATTATTCCGTTTAATGCAAGTTTCCTTTCCTTTAAGTGTTTTTAATGTTTAGCTTATTGTGTTTTGTCAATAAAATAAGAAAAACCCAAAAATATGTCACAACACTGCATTCTATAAGAGTAAGGACACAAAATTCGTGTCTGAAGCAAACGGCGCTCGCCATTATGCATATGGTGTTCGCCATTCCTTTAAACAGACATAATGCATTGTTTTGCTTCTGAAACATGCTTTTGCCTCCTCTTCTCCCCATTTAAGACATTCTTGCATGTTCCCTAGACTCCCTAGTACCTAGCAAACCTCTCATTATCCCACATTAAATTCCAACCATCCAAATTCTTCCATTTAATCCCTATTGAAACATACTAAATCACACATTACCAATCATCTCTCTCTCAAAACCCACTTTTCATTCTTATTCTCTACCCATTTAGAAAATATTCACAAGCACCATCCTCCTAAGAATCAAAAAATGGCTGTTAACCAAGAGATAGATTACATGGGCATTGAGTTTCCCGAAGGAACGATTGGAGCCACAATGCATTCGAACTTCCTCCGAGTATCCAAAAGGCCAGTCTATGCTACTAGATATTTAGAGCCAAAAACACTTCGCATCTTGGGTCTTTATGATATCGTCTCGTGGATGCTCAGGAACTTAGGTATGACTCGTTTCTGCTCCATGTTTAATCCCTCTTCCGTTAGACTTACTTATGAATTTCTCAGTTCAGTCCGCTACGTCCATGATAACCACCGCACCACCGTAACCATTTACTTCAGAATGTTTAATGTAGATTATTCGCTAACTCATGAGCAAATAGCTGAATATTTTGGTTTTCCCACCGGTGAGGGTCTTGCGACTCAAGCACCCTTGGACAGTGACTGGGAGGAAGGAGCCTTCCAATTCTGGCATCAAATAACCAACACAAGAACCACCAAATGGGAGGGCTTGAAAGCCACGACCATTCATAACCCTGCTATTCGTTACTTTCACCGCACCCTAGCCTCCACCATTTTCGGATGAGAAAACCCAGGGAACGTGAATTTTAAGGATCTGGTCTTTATTCACTGTGCACTTTTCCAAACCCGTGTGAATCCTACACCGTTCCTCCTGGCCCATTTTATTAGTGTATCAAACAGAGTCGGAGGTTCCATCTGCATAGGCGGTATCATTACTGCCATTGCTATCTCTTTAGATTTAGAGGCCGCTTTGGAAAACGAAGAGAGCATACCTTGTCTCTATGCTGACATTGACTTTTGCCGTAATGCGCGGCTTGTCAAGAGTTTGCATCGTAATAAGTATCACTTTATGGTCCGTCCACATGAGTTCCGAGGTTTTTATTTGCCAAATTTTGAGCGTATAAATGTGCGTCAAAGCGCTAATTGGCTATTTGATCTAGGAGCCTGTGATTTAGAGGCAGAGAGCGATGAGAGGCACTACCAGGAAGTCATGGGACAGCATCCTGAGCAGCCCCACACTCATAGCCATACCACTGACATACCTGGGTCTAGCACCCAAGCACACACGGCACCTTTTTCTGATTTTCCAGGTATTAGTTCATCGTTGGGTAAAGTTATGTCAGAGCTTAGGCAGCAGAGGGAGAGAGATGTTGTGCGTGATGCGCAGATGCATGAGTTAGAGAGGATGCAGTACGAGTTTATGGCCAGGGCTGAGTCGGATTTGAGAGATGTTGTCTCAGAGATGGCGGGACTGCGCAGAGAAGTGAACCAAATTACAGATTGTGTCCAACATGTCCCACAGGACAACCCAGCCATCAGGCAGGATAGACACCCTCGTGGAGGGCGTGCTCGCTATCATTGATGTATCCAGGTTCTATCGCTCCTTCTTTCACCTTAGGCTAAGACATTGAGGACAATGTCTAGTTTAAGTGTGGGGGATGAGCCGTTTATTGCTTTTATTTATTTCTTGCTTTCTAGTTTAGTTTGTTTTCATTATCGAGTCATATGCACATTTGAGTCGTTTTTACTTTACGTTTTTCCTGTGTCTAATAACTCCCTTATTTGACCCCAATTTCAATTTTTTTTTTGTTTAGACTCAAATGCATGACACGTATAGTATAGGTTGTTTCATTCTTTGATTTAGGCTAGGTAGGCGGACTTGGGAAAGTTTTGAAAATATCGGTACCGTTTCTACACCTTAGATTCCCTAAATATGTGATATTGATTTAAATAGACATTATGCCATGACCTTATGCCTAGTTTCTTTGAAGTAACCTCTTTATTAGTTTATACCAGCAGTCAGCACCATCCGTGTGTACGAACTAAGTGACGAACCGATGCAAATATGTGTGATCTCAAAAAGTGATTTATGTGATTTTTATAGAAAAAAACGAATGAAAGACATGTTCCCGCTAAGTTAGGTGGTCCTCACCTGACCATTTAGCCTAAAGGTTTAGACTCTTGAAATTCGTAAGCAAAAGAAAGCATAATGTGCGAAAAAGAAAAAAAAATTGTGTTGAATAAGATATCATGAAACACTAACAGGTTCGCTTACCATGTAAGTACAAAGGATAACGAGCTTAATGTGATTGCGCTCGAATGAAAAAGAGGTGAAATAAGATGAAGGATATAGGTCAAGTTATAATGTCATGATTTGAATTGGTATTGCATAGGAAGGGAGTATTCATCCATTTTTGTGGAATCGTGTCATTACGGTATCCTTGTTTTCACCATCCAGTACCTATCCGTTTCACTTTAGCCTAGCAACCTTGAGCTTAGAGTGTTTTTGTCGTGCCTAAGAGTCGAAACATTATGCTTACTGTTTTATTACATTGGGAGTTTGCTTGAGGACAAGCAAAAGTCTTAGTGTGGGGGAGTTTGATGACTCGATTTCGTATCATTTATTTCGATTCAATTCGTGCATGTTTTATTGTATTTTTATCGAGTCATTATCATTTTATCCATTATTTGCTTATGTTTTCTTTCATTTTCCATTTACAGATCCCATATCAGCATTATAGCAGAAAAGAATAAGAATTGAGCTTAAAGAAGAAGAAAAGTGAAGAAATTGCAAGTTTCTGTCCCATCCATCTGAATGGTGCTCGCCATCTTCACAGTACAAGATGAATGGAGCTCGCAATTGTAAAAGGAGGGAAATTCATACTTTAAGAAAATGGCGTCCGCCATTAGGCCTACGGCGACCGCCGTTGGTTCGCGGGAGCAGTTTCCAGACAGCAGTTTGGCAGTTTGGAAGTTCTTTTCAAATTTCGAAATTGTGCACTTGGAGCCAGTATTTTTCAATAGATAGACCATCAGAGGTTTGCATTAGAGAGATCGTAGAACCCTTACGGAAGCGCTGCCGAAATCTCTAGCCAAACTAGATAATCACCGTCGATAGTAGCATTTTGCTCACATCGAGTAGTTGCTGCACTTTTGTTTTTCTTTCTATTTATTTGCTGATGTACTCTTGGTTCCAGTTTCCTATTTAATACAAGTTTAGTTTTCAGTTTATATTCTTCGCATCGCAGGTTATTTTCTTTTCGCTTTTACTGCATTTTATTTACTTGTAATCGTATGCAATATAACCTGTTTTACTAATTAATCATAAGTCTGAACTGTATCCAACTTGATCAACATGTTTGCCCTAAAATTCAGTAATGTTACTATGTTAGTATTAGGTTTAAATTTGTCTGAGTAAATTTGCGTGAGTCTATAGATTGAGGACCGTCGTTCCGACGGGACTCTGTAGAGCCATCAGTGTTTAACTTAATGTTTTCAAAATTCTGGTTTTGGTGTCTAATCTGAATTTAGGCAGCCCTGTCGTGAGAGTGAGGGGTTGTTTAACAGTGTTTCGTCACGAGAGTGAGAAACGCACCAAGGCGTGTCCAATAGAGCGAGAGTTTGAGGTAATCGCCGGATAGTAGGCATCAGACATTGAGCCTAAATGCAGCGAGAGCGCTTTAGGGCCTCACTTAGGTTATGTTAGTTTTCAAAGCGCACCTTTTAATTACCGAGCGAGCGAGAGAAAAATCTTGGGGTCATTAGGTGTGGCTTGGTTAATACCGCGCAAGCGTGAGATTGAGCCTTTAAACTGATATTTCCTACAGATCAACTTCGAGACCTTTGTTAACACTTGGATTTTACGGAGTCCCCAAGGAGCACGAAAATCATTCTCCGATCTCGTCTTTATTGTTGTTTTTCAAATCCCGTTAAAAACCAAGTTTCTTTTACCGCCAAATCTAGCCTCAGCTTTACACCGCAATAATCGATCACTCTAGGTAGATTATTAGTCCCTGTGGGTTCGACACTTGCAGCAGTAATCCGACCAATGCGCATAGTTGCGATCACTACCATAGAGAAGGAACCTCAAACAGAGGTTACCAATTAACCAGTCGGACAATCCAGTAATCCAGAATAGGTAAAAAACAACGATGAGATGCTGAAGCTCATCCAGAGAAGCGAGTACAACATTGTGGACCAATTGTTACAAACTCCATCTAGAATCTCTGTGCTATCTCTCCTACTTAGTTCCGAAGCTCACATGGAAGCTCTGCAGAAAGTCTTGGAGCAAGATTTTGTAGAACAAGATGTGACGGTAAGGCAGTTCGATAGCATCATTTCCAACATCACTTCCTGCAGCAATTTAGGATTCAGTGATAAAGAATTGTCGGAAGAAGGAAACAATCATAGTATGGCGCTTAACATTACAGTCAACTGCCAGGACGACGCTCTAGCCAACGTACTGGTAGACACATGATCGTCTTTCAATGTTATGCTAAAATCAACTCTGATACGACTATCATTTCAAAGAGCCCCGATTAGAGGCAGCGAGGTCATCGTCAAAGCATTTGACAGATCCAAAAAAATAGTTATCGGCGAAGTTGATCTTCCCATAACCATCGGACCTCACACTTTCCAAGTCACTTTCTAGGTCATGGATATTCGGGCAGCATACAACTGTTTATTAGGAAGACCTTGGATACACGAGGCTGGGGCAGTCACTTCGACACTTCACCAGAAGCTGAAGTTTGTCAATAATGACAAGTTAGTCACAGTATGCGGAGAGCGGACCTTAATAGTGAGCAACTTATCATCATTCTCCTGTGTAGAACCAGAGGAGGTTGTTGGAACCCAGTTCTAAGCACTCTCGGTGAGCAATGAGAATCGATTAAAAAGAGGGACATCGATTTCCTCATACAAAGATGCTCTCGAAGTGATCAAGAGTAACAACGTAAAAGGATGGGGACGGCGTGTAATTCCTATGGATAACAAGACAAAGAAGGGTCTTGGTTTCTCCTCAGCCTGTACCCAGACAACTAAAGATGAAAGTTTTCATCCCATTCAGGACTTCTTCCACGGTGGAGGCTTCCTCCACCCAGTGTCTCAAGAAGTACACACCATCAATAAGAGTGACTCCTCCGATACAGACGAGGAATGGAAATCTTATCTCAACGACAAAGGTTATATGTCTCAGGAAGAAGCACACATGTCATTCTGTTTTCCCAAGCAGAACCCTAGGTATATACCAAGATCGGAGGTCCGAATGATCTATGGAGATTGTGATCCTGAGGGATGTCGTGCTCCACCTAACTCATTAGAAGATGATCTAATGAAGAACACCTTCAATCAAGACTATTATAATCCCCTGGATGACTTGCCTATCTGGAAGCCGTACCCATAAGACTTGAGGAAAAAGAGTCAACCAAATGATGCATATCAGCTGAGTAATGTTGAAAGGAATACCCACGTCCCCGCCAGGTCATGGGATCATTACTCAGGACATTCCAAAGATATCCATCACAATGATGAATCTACAAAGATTGGAGGACTAGAATTCATCAACTATGATTTTCCTGAGGTCAACGTCATTGAGAAGAACGACTCCTCTACCCCCACAGAAGTATGGAACACCTTAGGACAGCCGAGTGGCAAGTACGACTTCTTGGTCAAGTACACCGCTCCTGAAAGCTCTCGCATTAGGAACGAGGACATCCAACCAACTGGATAGGGAGATCCTCTTTAGAGTGAAAACACTAAGAAAGATACAACAGAAGAGTTCGTTTACGACAACTCTACATGGGAGAAAGACTCCAATGATCCTACTCCGCCAGAAATCAGCGTCATTTCTGAGGACAAATCAAGAAAGAAGGTACCAAACTTTGTGATTCACCGAGGAGTTCATCGCCAATGGGTTGCTGTCGATGTCCCGAAATTCGTCCATAAGTCTAAGTAACTGCCATATTTGCTTTAACCTTTCACCCTGCCCAGGTGAAACGAATGTTTTTATAGGGCTCAATTTTCTGTAAATGTCCCTCTTCGTTTTGCCCAAAGCAACAGAGTTTTAGTTTATAGGGCTATGTTTCAAGAATCGACAAATCATAAATAAATAATGTCGTTCTGTCATTCCCTCATTTATTGCTATTTTCACTTTTCGTTTTTCAGAAAATGGTAATCCTAAAACAACCCAAATTAATAACAAGTATTCTTCAGAAAATACACTGCACACACTCTTGCATTCTCTCTATCTCTTCTAAAAAATGAATCATCACGTCGTTCAGATTGCTTGTTTTAAACCCCATTGAAACATACGATCTAATGCCTTCTCCCAACTTTGAATTCCCGGTATTTGAAGCTAAAGAAGAAGAGGACGCAGAAACTCCAGAGGAGATCTCCCGACTACTCAGACAAGAGGAAAGGTCCATTGAACCTCACAAAGAGCCGTTGGAAATGGCCATTTTGGGATCAGAGGAAGAAAAGAAAGAAGTTAAGAATGGAGCACTGCTCAGTCTGACTGTCAAAGAAAGCTTGATAAAACTTCTCAAAGAGTTTCCAAATGTATTTACTTGGTCCTATCAGGACATGCCAGGGTTGGATACCAGCATCGTGGAACATCATTTACCGCTAAAGACAGAATGTCCTCCGGTAAAACAAAGGCTGAGAAAAACTCACCCAGATATGGCTATCAAAATCAAGGTGGAAGTGCAGAAACAAATCGACGCAGGTTTCCTCGCCACCTCAGAATATCCTCAATGGCTAGCTAACATAGTGCCAGTTCCGAAAAAGGATAGAAAAGTCAAAATGTGTGTAGACTACAGGGATCTGAACAAAGCAAGTCCAAAGAATGACTTCCCCTTACCACACATAGGCATGCTGGTAGACAGTATAACAAAGTTCAAAGTCTTCTCCTTCATGGATAGATTCTCGGGCTATAATCAAATCAAAATGGCGCCAGAAGATATGGAGGAAACTTCATTCATCACCCCATGGGGCACCTTTTGTTACATGATAATGTCGTTCGGTTTGAAGAACGCCTGAGCAACCTATCAAAGGGCTATAACAACTTTGTTTCCTGACATGATGCACAAAGAAATCGAAGTGTATGTCGATGACATGATTGCCAAATCTAAAATAGATAAAGAGCATATGACACACCTGTCTAAGTTATTCGAGAGTCTAAGAAAGTACAAACTCCGCTAGAATCCTAGTACATGCACATTCAGTGTCCGCTCGGGAAAACTCTTAGGGTTCATCGTCAGCCAGAAAGGAATTGAGGTTGATCCTGACAAGGTCAAGGTCATTCAAGAAATGCCTTTACCAAGGACCGAAAAATAGGTTAGAGGATTTTTGGACGTCTGAATTACATCTCAAGGATTATATCCCTCATGACTGCAACATGCGTGCCAATCTTTAAACTACTCAGAAAGAATCAAAGTTGTACATGGACAGAAGATTGCCAAAAAGCGTTCGACAATATCAAAGAATATCTATTGAATCCACCGATTCTGTCACCTCCAGTGGAGGGAAGACCACTCATCATCTACCTAACAATCTTGGAAGACTCTATGGGTTGTATACTTGGCCAGCAAGACGAAACCAAAAGAAAAGAGTCTGCCATCTACTATTTGAGCAAGAAATTTACCGTCTGTGAAACTCGGTACACTATGCTCGAGAAAACTTGTTGCGCTTTGGCTTGGACAGCCAAACGTCTTTGCCAGTACATGATTTGCCACACTACTTGGTTAATCTCCGAAATGGATCCGATCAAGTACGTCTTTCAAAAACCTGCTCTCACGGGAAGGATCGCCCGTTGGCAGATGTTGTTATCAGAATACGACATTGAGTACCATGCTCAGAAAGTCGTCAAAGGAAGTATTTTAGCTAATCATTTGGCTCATCAACTGATTGACGACCAGGAATCAGTCGGATTTGACTTCCCAGTCGAAGATGTCATGTACTTGAAAATGAAAGATTGCGATGAACCACTACCCAGTGAAGGGCCAGAATCAAGTTCCCAATGGGGATTAATTTTTTACGGAGCTGTCAACAATTATGGAAATAGAATTAGGGCAATCATCGTAATACCTCAGGGTACCCATATTCCTTTCACCGCCCGACTGACTTGAAAAACGTACAAACAACGAGGCCGAAAACGAAGCTTGTATCATGGGTCTCGAAGAAGCAATTGACTTAGGATAAAAAATTTAGATGTATATAGAGACTCAGCCCTGGTTATCAATCAGATCAAAGGAGATTGGAACACATACCAATCAGGACTGATTCCTTACAAAGATTACGTAAGAAGGTTGTTACCATTCTTCAACAGAATCGAGTTTCATCACATTCCTCGTGAAGAAAATCACATGGCTGATGCACTAGCCACACTCTCTTCCATGATTAGTGTAGGTCAATGGAACAACGAACCTAAGATTGACATAATGTACCTTGAAAGGCCCGCTTACATTTTCACAATTGAAGCAGTCATAGACGACAAACCTTGGTATCACAATATCAAATGCTTCCTTCAGAAACAAGAGTACTCGCCCGGGGCATCCCGAAAACACATAAAACCATCAGAAGATTGGCAGGCAACTTCTTTCTGAGCGGTGATACACTCTATAAGAGAAACTTCGACATGGTCTTGCTCCGATACGTAGATAGACCAGAAGCAAACATGCTGATGAAAGAAATTCACGAAGGATCCTTTGGCACTCATGCCAATGGACACACGATGGCGAGAAAAATTTTGAGAGCAGGATACTATTGGTTAACCATGGAATCAGATTGCTACAAGTACATGAGGAGATGTCACAAGTGTCAGATATACGCAGATAAAATTCATGTACCGCCAACGCATCTCAAAGTTCTTTCTTCCCCATGGCCTTTTTCTATATGGGGAATCGACATGACTGGCATGATCGAAACCAAGGCTTCAAACAGACATCGATTCATCCTGGTAGCCATTGACTACTTCACCAAATGGGTCAAATGAGTATCATACGCCAATGTAACCCGACAAGTTGTGGTCCAATTTATCAAAAGCAATCTCATCTGTCGTTATGGTGCTCCAAGCCAGATCATTACTGACAATGGATCTAACTTGTACAACAAGATAATGAAAGAGTTATGTGTTGAGTTCAAAATCGAACACCATAACTCATCTCCCTACCGACCTAAGATGAATGGAGCAGTAGAAGCAGCTAACAAAAATATCAAGAAAATCGTTTAGAAGATGGTTGTAACCTACAAAGACTGGCACGAGATGCTACCCTTTGCTCTCCACGGTTATCGCACATCTGTCCGCACTTCAACAGGGGCAACCCCTTTATCTCTAGTATATGGCATGGAAGCAGTGCTCCCCATAGAAGTAGAGATACCATCAATCAGGGTATTGATGGAAGCTAAGCTAACAGAGGCTAAATGGTGTCAAAGTCGACACGATGAACTAAATCTAATTGAAGAAAAGCGAATAACGGCTCTGTGCCATGGTCAGTTATATCAGTAGAAAATGAAGAAGCCGTTCGATAAAAAGGTCTGACCCCGTGTCTTTAGGAAAGGAGAGCTTGTGCTAAAAAAGATACAATCATTCCTCACTGATTCCCGGGGCAAATGGACTCCGAATTATGACTACCCCTATGTGGTCAAGAAAGCCTTCTCTGGTGGCGCATTAAGACTCACAACCATGGATGGAGAGGTGTTTACCTACCCCACAAATGTTGACGTAGTCAAGAAATACGTCGCCTAAATAAAAAAAAAGAGAAAAAAAACGTCACGGCAGATTGAAAACCCGAAAGGGCGGTCCAGGCAAAAATTAGAGACATAAGCAAAAATCATCCCGATGGATTGGAAACCTCAAAAGACAATCCAGGCAAAAGTTAGGGATTCCTGGAAAGTAACTACGTCCGACAAAGTTAAATCCCCAGCGGTAACACTATTCGTAGGAAAACTTCCAGTCAAGGTCATCTTCGACAGAAGCCCAGGATGTCCAGAATTCAAAGTTGGTAGAAGGATAATGGTCGTTATGTTTCAATTTAGCCCCTTTCCCTTTAAATCAACAATTTTCTAAACTTTGTAAATACTCTATGGGATCACGCGCTTGGCTGATTTCCATTCCATCAATAAAATTTGAGCCCTAGTGCTTTTGTTTGCAATTCTTATTTGTTTTAGCATTACATAATTACATTTTAAACATGATCAACGATTCTTGAAATAAAACAAAAATGAATTTAATTGTCAAAAATTTTCTACTTTTAAAATAAAGATGGCAATTCCTTTTGACTTTGAATGCACAAAGAACATTGATAGCTTCTCCGAAGGTGATTAAACCTCAAAGTGCAGAATTAGAGTACGCCTTCAAAACCAGTGCACCTAAATGAAGGATCAACTGTTTCAGATGTGAATGTCCCATCTGATATCCCCGGCAGAGTTCGTACCTCTTAAGACTGATTGATGATTCTTGCATCCCCCACAGGGTTTACCTCTTCTAAGCAAGGCGAGATTGCTATCTTGAACCAATGATACTTTTTATCCCCCGCTGTGGCCGAGTATCTACTCATGTTCATTCACCAGTCTGTATGTCGCATCAGTTTTGTCAGCATAAACATACATACATCATGCATAATTGATTCACATTCATATTCATGTTGCATTAATATCGCTCTGATCATACTCATTCCCAAGCGATAAAACCCTATTGTCAATCCAGTTGTCAGTTGTCCTTTCTGTGTCGGATAAGACAAAATACCGGTTTAAGTCCTTTCCTCGTCAGGAAATGTATCGTCTGAGAAATCTCTCCCCCAGTTTGTTTTTGGATTGAAGACGGTCCTCGACCACGTTGATAACTTGAACCTCTGGAAGGCAAGACGACATTCGATAGACACCTCTGGAACATCACTCTTCACCATTGAAGATGATGTTTTCGCTTTCCCGAATTAAGGAAAATCCCCAGAGAAAGCCTCTTAACCGAAGACTCTCGGCAATACATCAGTTTTTCTCCCAAGACAGTCGATGTTAATGAAGTCATCAGCACCTCAAAATTGGATTACATCACATGGCATTTCTCCGAAAAGATCTCGAAGAAAATTATGATGTAATATCCCCAAGCAAAAAGCAGTCTTTCAAGAGACTCGTTTTCCCCGGTCGAATCAACAAATGGCATCTCCAACAGAGAAGTTTGCACACCTCTACAACTCAGACGAATAGGTACCCCCAGCAAGTCTGAGCTCAACTTTTTTCCATCAAATTGCGTCTCCCTAGTAGAAAAATCGGCGAGAAGTTTGATGAAAACCGCTGTAAATAGCATCCCTTGTCAAGGAAGAAACTCGACAAAAAGAAACTGAGACCAGTTCCTTGGCTGAAAACTGGGATCGAGGGGAAGTTTATTTCAGAAACTAAGACCAGTTCCTTGGCTAAAAACCAGGATCAAGGGGAAGTTTATTTCAGAAACCGAGACCAGTTCCGTGGCTGAATACCAGGATCGATGGGAAGTTTATTTAAAAAAAAAACACTGAGACTAGTTTCGTGGCTGAAGACAAGGATCGAGGGGAAGTTTTACCCTTTTCTAAGTAACATTGCTTAGCAGAAGAAGATAGATGAGCAAACTGCTATTCATAACCACAATCAAAATTTTGGGTATTCAGATATTTAATCCTCTTGCACCTTGAATGTCCGAATATCTTCGCCATTCACACCTTCGGGTCCAAGAAAATTAAATAGGGGCATCTGTCATACCCCAAATTTTGACCACAAGATTTCCCATCATTGTGTAAATTATCACCATAATATGGATGTACCATCATACCTCATCAATATCCTTAAGGATTGTTGGGCACACACCACAAGCAAGAATTAGGGTTTTGAGCCCTCCCAGAGCACTTAGACAAAGGATCAATCAAGAAATGACACGATCTTCAACTTGTTTAACCTCTCAAACACCCATAAGGGATCAAGAGGACTTCCACATTAAGAATCAGGCACAGGAGTGCAACATTCCAAGATACTCCAAGGAAACTTATGAGTCCCATCATCAAGTCAAAATAACCTCAGGGGAAGCATTCATTAAAAATCAGGAATTAGGGTTTCTTGACCTAATTCACCCCCAAGTTGACTTTTGAAGCAAAACATGAGCCAAAACCTAAAGACATGATTTGAGGGCCTCAAATACACTACATTGATCCATTTGCAACAATGGATTGATCCAAGAAACTTGATTCACAAATTTCAATCTCATCTGGACCACAATTAGGGTTTTGAAGAAAAAGTCAACTGTATCTTTGACTTTGGACCAAGACATGCTCCCAAACCTTGGGACAAGATTCAATACACCCTAAAATACCAATGGAACCCATCCATTAGGTTTAAATTAGGTCAAGAACTTAGTTGCACAAAGGATCAAACAATTTGGATTTCATAACAAAAAAGTCAACTGTGCCCAAAATCAAGTTTGACTTTTTGAAATTTCTCACAAATATGGTTCCCCTAAGTCAAAAACAATGTTAATGTATGATTTTGATCATCATTTATCAAGAAAAATCAAGAAAAGTTAGGTTTCTTGCAAAAGGGGAAACCTTGAGAAACCATAATTTTTCTAAGTTATGGAACAAAAGTGATTTTGTACCAACTTTGCAAGGTCATAACTCCTAAACCATACGACCTTTTTCTCCCATTCAAGGCTCAAATGAAAGTTCATTTTACATACTTCAAATATGTCAACTACAAGAGATTCCAAATCCTCATGGATTTTGAGTTATGGATTGATCAAAATCACAAAAATGGGAAATGGCCACTTTTTCGAACACTTAGTGAAATTTTCAACAAGTCAGAATCTGTTTCACTTTTTCCAAACTTTGAGGTCATTTTTCACCTTTATCCAAGTTGAACCAGGTCCATTGGTGAACAACAAAGTTAAAGCATGTCATGAGGGCTTTCCAAAATGTCCAAAAACTCAATCAAACTCCATTTGAGCTAGGAGTTATGGATCTCACAAGTTGTCTAAACACAAACTATTTTTTGACAGCATTTAGTACAAACTTGCATCCCACGATTCCTTAGACTAATTTTGGGCACTTTGATCATTCAATTTCTGTCCAATTACAACACAAATGAACGAGGGATCTGATCCATAACACAAGATGCCAAGAATCTAGCCTTCCATATGCAAAATCATCATGAAAGGAACCTTGAAATTCAAATTTGGCATCAAGCATTCCATGGATACATCAAGGTGGCATTGACTGAAGCAAACCCAACTGAATGAGTCAAGCCTTATCCCAGCAACAGAAGACCATAGGCCTGTGCTCTAATCTCAAGTAAATGGCTATGGAAGACTTCTTTATGCAACCATTCGCCAAAGACCTGTACCAGTTGTCATTCACTATTGCTTGGAAAACAATCTTGCTCTACTATAAATAGAGCTCATTTGTGATCAGTTTGAGTACACCAAAGCACCACAATACTTGATTTCCTCAAAATCTCACTCGTTATGCAGAAATGCCTTCTTTTGCAAGTCACCACTGAATTTTTGAGTTAGAGAGCAATTCCACCATATCTTATGATCCAAACACATCCAATGTATCATATATAAGCTGTTCAAAAACTCATCCTTGATCTGAAACACCAAAATCAGAAAGTCAATCTCCAAAACATCAAATTTTGACTTTTTTGCATTTTTCAAGCTATGTCTTGATTCAGTCACTTTCAACACCAAACCAAGCTACAAACACACTCCAAATACCATCCTTAAACTGTTCCAATATGCTTTCCTCAACTGTAACACCATTTGAGTGAGTTGCCATTTTGGTCATTTTTGCCACTTTTGCAAGAAAGAGCCAATACTTGTTCCTGAGGATTCCAACTGGTCTTGATCATTCTAAAAGCTTCTAAGGGATCAATCAATGGTGTCTAAAGCATTGGATCACTTCTGGCACAAGCATCTTGAAAGATAGCACAAGGAGCTTCAAGAGGTAAGTACATGACAACTTGAACTCTCTAAATTAGGCATTACTTAGATGTCCATTGATCATAGACATCTCATACATATCATATGTGTTGTGTTTAAACCAATTCACCATGATATTATTGCTTGTATGATGTGATAGCATAGAACTTGCAAATCTTGGCCTATTTTGAAACCACAATCGGGTTTTAAAATAGAAGCATCTTTAGAAAATTCCAAAAGCACCATTGGATTCCTCATGAAATTCTAGGCAGGATCCATCTAAATTTTGTCCAAATCCATGGAGAAATGAGGAAGTTAGAGCCTTCATGCAAGAGGCTTAAAATCAGGCCAACCTTGGGCAAGGGCCAGGCCATGGCGCCTTGGCCAGGCCTAAACCTTGTCACCCATATATGTTTATGGGGGTGGTTATGATACACGGATGTATCATCACCCTAGTGGTACCGCGCATGTGTGTTTGGATGAGAGGTCGTGGGTTCAAGACCCACCCAGACCATTTTGCCATTTTCCCCTATTTTGCTATTTTTCATATTTTCATGGTTTTTATTAATTAATTCCAAAATTAATTTCTCTCTCAATTTTAATTATTTTTTATTGGTTTTTTTTTTTGAAAATTCAAAAAAATATTAAAATATTTTATTCTACAAAAATTTCACAAAAATATTATTTATTTCACATATTTTGTATTTTTGTAAAGAATTAAGTTTTTATTTGTTTTTAAGCATTTAAAAATATGTCCTTCTCTTGATTTTTCATTCCAAATGAATTTCAAGCTTTCATGTGATTAAACATGATATTTCAAAAAAAATTCAAAGTTGATAACTTGTTTTTGAATATATTTGATATATTATATCATTTTTATTTAATTTCCTTTGAAAATTATATCTTTTAAATTCAAAATTAGGGTTTTCTCTAAAATTTTGATTTTTTAAACTTCAAACAAATACTTTGGGCCTCTATTAGAGTGTAAGACCCATCCATTTGTACATAAATAAATTTGTACCTCAGTCATTGTATAAGTTCCGATACGATTTTAAAAAATGACGCTGCGATCACTGTTATTCATTTGGGCATCTCCCTGAGTTGTAAGCCCCATTATTCTTTTTTTCAAAAACTTTGGGCCTCTAATAGAGTGTAAGACCCATCCCTTGTCACATAAAAACCTCTTTGGGCCTCAGTCTTTGTATAAGCCCCAGTACGTTAAAAAAATCTCGGCGCGATCGCCGTTTTCAAAACATTTTCATCTGGGCCTTCCCTTGTGTTGTAAGTCCCATTTTTCTTCTTTTTTCAAATAAAATATTGGACCTCTAATAGAGTGTAAGTCCCAACCTCTTTTGTAAGTACAATAAATTTGGGCCTCAGTCATTGTATAAGTCCCGATACAATTTTCAGAACAACGGTGTGATCACTGTTATTTTTGGACCTCTCCTTGAGTATAAGCCCCAATATTCTGTCAAAACAACTTCCCTTTTGATTTAGATTTAAATTCATAGTTGTTATCAAAACTTTCTTTAATTTCTTGAATAACTAACCATACAGCTGTAGTACTGGAAGCTTGCTCACCTGTAAGTTCTATCAACTTTCTTTTACATACTTGTATATATTTCATCTGTATATATATATATATATATATATATATATAT
This sequence comes from Lathyrus tuberosus, assembly GCA_022829125.1. Classification (NCBI taxonomy): domain Eukaryota; kingdom Viridiplantae; phylum Streptophyta; class Magnoliopsida; order Fabales; family Fabaceae; genus Lathyrus; species Lathyrus tuberosus. The sequence continues at coordinate 11,363,212 of JALAZF010000024.1, read as the reverse complement.
ATGCCTGTATATTATCTTGCTTAGAGTTTTCCCCGACAACTAGGTCTAGGATTAGATCAAACCAGTGGTCACTCTTTCAACACAGTCAAAACTAGTTCCCCATAGGAAATTCCAGCTACAGTCTTTCCTCCTCTTGGGCTTATACAATATGGAACAGAGAAAGGCATTATTCCCGGTGAAACTTTTGTCAAGACTGTCACTACTAGAAATTTGTCTAAGAAATTCATTTCCCCAGAGATGATTAATTCCCGGTGAAACCTCTCTTGAATTTTTTCAAACTCTAGAACTGTTCACTAAAGAAAGGATTATTCCCGGTGAAACCTTTCTTGAACCTTTCATAGGTTTGGACCCACAGGCTTCCTAAAAGCATCCCCAGCCTCCTCTTGGGCTTTGTACAAGGACCCTCAGGCTTCTTAGAAGTTCTCATGCCTCCTCTTGGGCTTAATACAAGGACCCAAAGACCTCCTATAGGTATAGGACAGAACTTAGTCATCCTTTGATAGTCCAATCCTCCATAGGGTAAGAATCTCAAAGCATCAGCACAATTTAGGGTTGGTTCTCATCCCTTAAAACACCAGCCTCCTCTTGGCCATCATACAAAGATAAACCTTTTTATACCAGTAGACTTGGACAGTCTCACCTCCTTTTGGATCTTAAGAAACCCTCAAGTTTCCTAAAAGCACAGGATAAACCCTGATCATTTCATCAATCATCAACAGAGTTAAAACCTATAGGTTTTAAAACTCAATATTTAAACTCTCATTCTAAATTTCCCCAGCTAGGGCCAGATTACTATCAATAAACCCTCAATCAGAACCTCAAGGCATCTGATATTTAAACTCTTCTTCAATCCCCAGCAAGAGTTGATTCCCCACTTTGGACCTGTCTTTGGATCTCAATAATCCTCAGCAGAAGTTAGCCTCCTATTAGGCTTCATATAAGGAATTCCTCAACCAACCTCCTCTTAGGCTTTGTATAATGATCATCCCTCAACACCTTTTAGCCTCAATCTTGGCCTTTGTACAAGACACCCATAAACATTCTTCAGCTGAGTCAGTTAACCCTTTTTAGCCTCAATCTTGGGCTTTGTACAAGACACATATGGAACCTCCCCAGTGGAGTCAATCCTCTTTTAGCCTCAATCTTGGACTTTGTACAAGACAGATAAAACCTCTCACCAAGAGAGTCAATCTCTTTTAGCCTTAATCTTGGGCTTTGTACAAGACTGGCAAAATATTCCCCGAAAGAGTCAACTCCTTCTAGCCTCCTTTTAAGCTTTGTATAATGATCTGCCCAAAATAGTCCGTTTCTTTTTTAGCTTCAATCTTGGGCTTTGTACAAGACAAATAAAACACTCTTTTGTTGAGTCAGTATTTTTCAGCCTCAATCTTGGGCTTTGTACAAGACAGATATAAAACTCCCTAGTAGAGTCAACCTTTTAGATTCAACCTTGGGCTTTGATCAAGGCAAACATAAAACCAACATCCCCTTAGAGGAAATCAAAAATCTCTCTGTAGGAAGACATTTCTTTGTATATCACACATCAAAACAGACAATCAAAATAAACCTAATCCCAGATAATTACTGTAAGTGGCACACTTGTTGATTTAAAAATCTAAGTTGTAGTCCCTCTTTATCCTGGTAAAACCCTCTTTCATCTAACTGCTTTAACTGGCTAGCCTCTGGATTATTTACAACCAAGCCAATGTCCCTCTCTTAGCATGAAAGATTCCTAAGGAAAAATGGCATTGCTCTACACTAAGTTAAAGTTTTCTCCTTCAGGACAAATCCCCTATAAAGGAAATTAAGGCATTGCTGGATTCCATATCCCAGTTAAAGTAATTCTCATTTATAATCAGTTACCCAAGCAACTGTGAAAAACAGATGAGATACCTCCCTTTAGAGATGACAAATTCTCTCTCAGTCAAAACCTTTTAGCTTCAATCTTGGGCTTTGAACAAGACACAAATACTCAACCTTTTAGCTTTAATCTTGGGCTTTAAACAAGACACCAAACATCTCTTTCATCCCATAGAATAGGAGGAACTACGATTGCTCTGATTTCCTTGTTTTCTTTAACGGGAATATGTAGGCATAAGATTGTGAAATCTTAGCGAGCACACTAATAAAAAACCTTAGGTCCAGTACCTTACCAAAAACATAGAAAAACCTAAAAATCAATGAAAATACTCTCTCTCTCAAACAATCCCAAAGGAGAAATTTTCCCAACCCACGACAGATAAACATCAGTAAGTAGATAACAATATAGTTTGCTAAACAATCTATGGATAACCATATATAGGATGGGCAACTAACAACTCCCCATTGTATAACCTGACCCCGGACCCCCCAATCTCTTAGCATTTGTTAAAGAAAACATTTGCGTGCAAGGTTAATTTTAGATAACTTCCCTTTCTTTCAAGCTTCATAGGATAAATAAGAAATCAGAAAGTAGCACCTAATTCTAACCAATGGCGATAAGGTGGTCGCGTCACCGACAAAAATCGCACGCAACAGAAAAATGGCGACTCTGCTGGGGAGCCAAACTAGGATTATAATTCCTAAGAGATCTAGGTTGTTTAGCATACTATATACTATATCTATATATCTATATATTTATTTTTCTGTCAATGGGAATGCGATTGATATGCATGTGGAAAGTTTGAGATAAACAGTAAGATAAGGAGTGGCATAGATGGGAGAACTTATAGGGAGTAAATCCCGAACAAGCGATCCTGGTAGCCCACCAAATTAGGCGAGGTACCCGTGTGGATACTAAATGTTGAACGACCGATTATCGTGAAAGCTAAGTTTTCCTAGTGCGGCACCCGTGACCCTGAGGATTTAGTAGACATTAACCATATGACCATTTGGTAGTGCGGTGACTATCGAGAATAGTTGATATGCGATACTACACTTAAATGAGATCTATCCTAGGATATTACAGCTCGCTCGAGTGAATCAGCTTGCTGTTGATATCCCTAGGGGGGTTAATGATTTTGGGAAGCTTAGAACCCGTTCTACAGGTACAAAAATTGAACAGAATAGTACAACCTTTGGGATGGGTAGAGCCATGACTCCATGCTCGTGACGTTGAACCCTTGAACCCATGTTTTTTCAATGTTTTTGTGTGCTCCATTCATGCATTCATCTAAAAAACTCTTTTTAAACAAAGAAAAAAAATCTTATTAAAAATAAACTAAAACAATAATTGCAAATATTAGAGAGAGATTGCGTTATGGATTTCGGTCGAAGAAAGACGCACAAGTACGCCTTCAAGGCTCCTAAACTAGAGGATTTAAGGAGGTTGGCAAGGATGATTACCAACCTTGAGGCTTTCATAGCTAAGCACGGAGGGTTGTTGTCTCTATTAAGGGTCCACATAGTTAAAGGAATCTTGTCTACGTTAATTCAGTTCTACGATCCGGTTTATCACTGCTTCACGTTTTCGGATTACCAACTGGCACCAACACTCGAGGAGTACTCTCATCTAATTGATTTACCTATCACTGATTAAGCTCTGTTTTCTGGAGTGGAAGAAATTTCAAAGGAACAAACTATTGTAAGAGCGATCTCTTTGGACGAGTCAGAAGTTAGGACTCACATGACCACTAAAGGAGGAATCCAGGGTTTACCGGCTAAGTTTTTGATAGAGAAAGCTCTATACTTTGCCACTATAGGAAACATAACTGCTTTTGAAGACGTCTTTGTCCTACTCATATATAGGTTATTCCTCTTTCCCAACATTGACAACTTCGTTGATACCAACGCTGTTAAGATATTTCTGATTGAAAACCCTGTACCAACTTTGCTCGCAGATGCTTATCATTCTGTACACTTAAGGAATTTGAACAGTGGAGGAATGATCACATGCTATGTACCCTTACTCTACAAATGGTTCATTTATCATTTATCCAAGTCTACTGCTTTTTGGGATCACAAGAGTACTCTACGTTGGTCATAGAAGATTATGTCCCTTACCAACTCTGACATAGATTGGTATAATAGGATTTACGAAGGGATAGAGATCATCGACAGATGTGGAAATTTCCCTAACGTACCCCTCATTGGAACTAAAGGATGAATCAAATATCATCCAATTTTAGTTCTCCGTCAACTCGGATACTCGATGAAGAGTATCCCGCACAATGTTCATTTGGAAAGTCTTTTCTTCAAGGAAATAGTGCATGCCTGGAAACACATTCACAAGAAAGGAAGAGAGTCTTTGGGAAGACCAAACTGTACCGCCGTGGAACCTTATCTCCACTGGGTGCAAACTAGAGCCCTCAAGCTGAGGATGCCTTACCCTCGCCAAGATGTTTTTCCATTAAAGGAATTTGTCCTTTATTTCATGTCTGATACAGAAAAACTCCAGATAGCTCTCAACAAAGTTCAACGTGAGAAGAGCTCTTGGAAAAACAAGTACCAAATCTTCAATGTGAAGTGTACCAAGATTTAGGAACTATTAAAGGAGAAGGATGCTCTAATTAAAATATTAGAACAGCATGCTATAGAAAGTCAAGAAGACCAAAGAAATTTGCTCGCTCATTTCACTTGGCAAAGGACTGACGACCCGACAACGGCTGAAGAGCCCCGGTCAAAGAAAAGGAAAATACAGGAACCAACATCTGAGTTCTCTTCAGAGAGGACTCAGGATCCATAAGATTAACCATTTTCCTATAGCACTTTGTAAAATACTGTACTTTTCCTTGTAACATACTGCAATCTTTCGAATTCAATAAAAGGGGTCTCACCCCACTGTATGATATTTGCAATCTATTTGTTGAAGTTATTTTTGATTAAAACTAAAACTAAAAAATATGTCTTTGCATATCATTCATCATTCTCACTTAACGCATTCTTCTTATCTCTGAGTCTCACGTATGTGTCACGATTCTAGAGTCAAGCTGTCTCACTCATACAATACTCGGGCTAATCGACAAAAAAAATGGACAGTCTCGAGGAAGAGAACTGAGAGATGAGAGAAGAAATCAACACTCTAAAGGAGGGTTTGGAAAAACTCCACAATGACATGAAATCCCTGGCAGCAGCTCAGAAGCAACAACAAAGGACTGTGATCTCAGAGATTACATCTACGCCCATAATGGAGATGCATGAGAATCATCCTCGATACGACATGCCTAATGGTCGCCCATGGGGCATGCCTCTCAAATTTATCCTTGAAGGATATATCCTGCCAGTCACTGAAGACCAAGAAATTGCAACAGGAACCACTGGACCTGAAGGTTACAAACTTTGGGAAAGTGAAGACGCAAGGTTTATATCAACAACTCCTGTAGGTTACAAACTTCAGGGCACTGAAGAGCCAAGAATCACCGTTGTAATGTCTATACCACAACCAGTGGTACACACTGTCCCGGAAGGACAGATTCCACAAGCAATTTATGGTGGAAACGAAGATATGTACGAAAGAATGAATGAGTTCCAGGAACAATTCTTGGAAATGCAGAAAGAACTACATGTCATTCGCGGTCAAGACTTATTCGGAAAGGATGCCACAGACCTCTGTCTGGTCCCTAATGTGAAGATACCACACAAATTCAAGGTGTCTGACTTTGAAAAATACAAAGGAAACTCTTGCCCTCAAATTCATTTGGTGATGTACGCTAAAAAATGTCAACTCAGACAGAAAATCAACAGCTACTGATCCATTATTTCCAAGACAGTTTAACTGTTGCTGCACTTAAATGGTACATGGGTTTAAACCGCACCAAGATCAGTACTTTCAGAGATCTCGGTGCAGCGTTCGTTCAGCAATATAAATATAATTTGGACATGGCACCAGATAGGGATCAGCTCAGAGCTATGTCGTAAAAAGACAAAGAAACTTTCAAAGAATATGCTCAGAGATGGCGTGAAATTTCCACCCAGATCTGTCCCCCTATTGAGGAAAAAGAGATGACCAAGATCTTTTTGAAAACATTAAGCTCATTCTATTACAACCGCATGGTTGCAAGTGCGCCCAGTGACTTCACTGAGATGGTGAACATTGGAGTACACCTTGAAGAAGCAGTCTGAGAAGGACGATTGGTCAAAGATGCTGAGCCATCTAGCAGTACTAAGAGATACGTTAGTGTTTTCCAAAAGAAAAAAGAGCAGGATATCAGTAATATCTCTCTGGGAAAACAAAGACGAAGGTATCAACCAGTAGTGACGATAACCCCCGCTATCAACCCTGCAGCGGCTCCGACTTATCAACCTCAAATTGCTCTGAGCCAACCAAGTCAACAAAAGTATCAGCAAAGGACACAACAGCCTCTCCAGCAGGCTCGTCCACAGTACAATAACAACAATCGTACGACACGACCATCAGGGTTTGACCCTATACCGATGTTACATGCAGAGTTATTTCCACTTCTACTAGCCAAGGGGCACGTCCAAACTAGGACTCCTCTTACAGTACCGAAAAATCCACCTTTTTGGTTCAAAACGGATCAAACTTGCCCTTTCCATCAAGCAGGACCGGGGCACAACATTGAAAACTGTCTTAGCTTCAAGTCTGATGTACAGAAGCTTGTCAGGAACGGGATCTTATCTTTCAAAGATACTAATCCGAATGTTCAGACCAGCCCGTTACCACAACATGAGAAGACTGCAGTAAATTTAATAGAATAAGAATTTAACCACAGTTATCAAATTCACGATGTGCTCTTATTAGGAACCAATCTGGTCAGGGTGCATTGCAGGCAGAGCAGGTACGATCATGTACCGCCTCACAATTATCACCAGTGTGATATATGCTTAAAGAATAATCAGGGGTGTTCCGTAGTGCAATCAGCTCTACAAGAACAAATGGATCTGGGCTGGATCAAGGATCACCGAATCCATGAAGTCAACATGGCCCATGCGCATCCCAACATTGTTCAGAACTGCAACATCCTTGTGATGAACGTCAATTTGGTGGCGATGCACTCAAGGCAAAGTCAATACCATAATCTGCCACGACACGATTACAACACTTGTCCAATATGCTCAATAAGCAATCAGGGATGCTCTTTTGTACAAGAGGCCCTCCAACGTCAGATGGATCTCGGATGGATCCAAGACTATCATGAGAGAAATAACCATTAAGTCAATATGGTTCAGATCTTTGATATACGCTTGATGAATACCAGTCTGGTAGAATTACACGCTAAGCAAGTTAGGCTCGACTTTCTAGCTTCACATGATTATCAAGATTGTGAAGAATGCCTTGAAGACGACCAAGGGTGTGCACTTGTCTAAAGAACACTTCAACACTTGTTGGACCAATGGTGGCTTCTAATCTACTTGGAAGAAGCTAAACAACGGATTAGTATGACTGGCGGGAATCCTGGTAGGCATCAAAGTCAGGATGTCCACTCGATGGAAACAGATCTAGTAAAGATACACTGTATACAAGAGGGCGTGGCTGGGTGCCACCCCACAACTATGAGTGTTGTAGAGTTTGTTCAGAGAACAACCAAGGATGCTACCTCGTACAAGTGGCTCTTCAAAATCAGTTGGACCATAAAGAGGTTCGACCATGTTCAAGTTCTGGGTCGATCAACGTGATACAAGACTATCTCCTTGATCAAAGCAAATACATTGTCATAATCTCCGATCATGGGAGGACCAAAGACGTTTACGCCATAAACCCTCTACTCGATGAATCAAGAATCCCTCTTGATAGTAGAAAAGTTCCCAACGAGGAACTAATTGAGGTTGCATATAATAGTTAGAGAAATAAAAAAACTCCTGTGGTTATCTACCTACCAGGACCAATACCGTATAAATCGGAAAAGGCCATCCCTTACAAGTACGGTGCAACCACCATCAAAAATGGAAAGGAAACTCCATTACCCTCCGTCGTAAACATTGCCAACATCAGTCGAGTAACACGGATCGGCTGGATCTTCAACAGAGGAGTTAGAGAACCTACCAAAGAGAAGGAACCTAAAACAGAGGTTCTCAATCAACTAGTCGGACAATCTAGTAATCCAGAACTGGTAAAAACAAAGATGAGATGCTGAAGCTCATCCAGAGAAGCGAGTACAACATTGTGGACCAATTATTGCAAACTCCATCTAGAATCTCTGTGCTGTCTGTCTTGCTTAGTTCAGAAGCTCACAGGGAAGCTCTACAGAAAGTCTTGGAGCAAGCTTTCGTGGAACATGATGTGACGGTAAGGCAGTTTGACAACATCATTTCCAACATCACTTCCTTCAGCAATTTAGGATTCAGTGATGAAAAACTGCCGGAAGAAGGCAAAAATCACAATATGCGGCTTAAAATTACAGTCAACTGTGAGGACGATTCTCTAGCCAGCGTAATGGTAAACACAGGATCGTCTTTGAATGATATGCCAAAATCAACTCTGATACGACTATCATTTCAAGGAGCCCTGATGAGAGGTAGCGAGGTCATCGTCAAAGCCTTTGACAGATCCAGGAAAACAGTTAACGATGAAGTTGATCATCCCATAACCATTGGTCCTCACACTTTCCAAGTCACTTTCCAGGTCATGGATATTCGGGCAGTATACAGCTATTTATTAGGAAGACCTTGGATACACGAGGTTGGGGCAGTAACTTCGACACTTCACTAGAAGCTGAAGTTCGCCAATAATGACAAGTTAGTCACAGCATGTAGAGAGCAGGCCTTAATAGTGAGTAACTTATCATCATTCTCCTATGTAAAACTAGAGGAGGTTGTTGGAACCCAGTTCCAAGCACTCTCGGTGAGCAATGAGAATCGATCAGAAAGAGGGACATCGATTTCCTCATACGAATATGCTCTCAAAGTGATCAAGATTAACGACGTAAAAGGATGGGGACAACTTGTAATTCCTTCGGATAACAAGACAAAGAAGGGTCTTGGTTCTCCTCAACCTGTACCCAGACTACTAAAGATGAAAGTTTTCATCCCATTCAGGACTTCTTACACAGTGGAGGCTTCCTCCACCCAGTGTCTCAAGAAGTACACACCATCAATAAGAGTGACTCCTCCGAACATATGAGGAATGGAAATCTTATCTCGACGACAACGGTTATATGTCTCAGGAAGAAACACACATGTCATTCTGTTTTCCCAAGCAGAACCCGAGGTATATACCAAGATCGGACATCCGAATGATCTATGGACATTGTGATCCTGAGGGATGTCGTGCTCCACCTAACTCATTAGAAGATGATCTAATGAAGAATAACTTCGATCAAGACTATTATGATCCCCTGGATAACTTGCCTATATGGAACCCGTACCCAAAAGACTTGAGGCAAAAGAGTCATCTAAACGATGCCTATCAGCTGAGTAATATTGAAAGGAATACCCACGTCCCCGCCGGGTCAAGGGATCATTACTTAGGACATTCTAAAGATATCCAGCACAATGATGAATCTACAAATATTGAAGGACAAGAATTCATCAACAATGCTTTTCCTGAGGTCAACGTCGTTGAGAAGAACGACTCCTCTTCCCCCACAGAAGTATGGGACACCTTAGGACAGCCGAGTGGCAAGTACAACTTCTTGGTCAAGTACACCGATCCTGAAAGCTCTTGCATTAGATGTGAGGATATCCAGCCAATTGGATGGGGAGGTCCTCTTGAGAGTGAAAACACTAAGGAAGATACAACAGAAGAGTTTGTTTATGACAACTCTGCATGGGAGGAAGACTCCAATGATCCTACTCCACCAGAAATCAGCGTCATTTCTGAGGACAAACCAAGAAAGAAGGTACCAGACTTTGTGATTCACCGAGGAGTTCGTCGCCAATGGGTTGTTGTCGATGTCCCGAAAGTCGTCTATAAGTCTAAGTAATTGCCATCTTTGTTTTAACCTTTCACCCTACCCATGTGAAACAGATGTTTTTATAAGGCTCACTTTTCTGTAAATGTCCCTCTTTATTTTGCCCAAAGCGACAAAGTTTTATTTTATAGGGCTATACTTCAAGAATCGCAAATCATAAATAAATAACGTCGTTATGTCATTCCCGGATTTATTGCTATTTTCACTTTTCATTTTTTAGAAAATTGTAATCCTAAAACAACCCGAATTAATAACAAGCATTCTTCAGAAAACACACTGCACACACTCTTGCATTCTCTCTATCTCTTCTAAAAAAATGAATCATCACGTCATGAAGATTCCTTGTTTTAAGCCTCATTGAAACATATGATCCAATGCCTTATCCAAACTTTGAATTCCCGGTATTTGAAGCTAAAGAAGAAGAGAACGTAGAAATTCCAGAGGAGATCTCTCGACTACTCAGACAAGAGGAAAGGTCCATTAAACCTCACCAAGAGCCGTTGGAAACAGTCAATTTGGGGTCAGAGGAAGAAAAGGAAGAAGTTAAGAATGGAGCACTGCTCAGTCTGACTGTCAAAGAAAGATTGATAAAACTTCTCAAAGAGTTTCCAGATGTATTTGCTTGGTCCTATCAGGACATGCTAGGGTTGGATACCAGCATCGTGGTGTAGCGAGCAATTTTGGACGCGGTTCTTAGGCGCTGTCGCTCTTTGGGGGTTACTACAGGTCGATTCATTTTTTATCCTATTGAGCTGACTAAGGAAGGGAAATAGATGTATCCAATTAAACCTGCTTGCATACTGGGTTTAAACAGCGGTCTGTTAGGTTACGGATGCTATGTGATTGTGGGGTCTTTCTCTTCTTCTTATTTATTTAAGGTTGAAAATGACAGGACGGTTCATGCGGAATTTTGTTAGGATACTGCACCAGATTGGGGTAAAGATAGGGGAATTTAGGTTTTTGGATTAGTGTGCTCGCTAAGATTTTTCTTTCAATCTTATGCCTACGTATTCCAGGTTTTCGAAACAGGGAAATCAGAGCGATCGTAGTTCCTCCTATTCTATGGGAGGAAATGGTATTTTGGTGTCTTGTTCAAAGCCCAAGACGTGAAGCTAAAGGTGGTTCGTATCTTGTTCAAAGCCCAAGATGTGAAGCTGAAGTGTCTATTTGTATCTTGTTTAAAGCCCAAGATGTGAAGCTAAAAGTGATTTGTATCTTGTTCAAAGCCCAATATATGAAGTTAAAAGTTTTCGACTTTAGAGAGAATTTGTCATCTCTAAAGAGGGGTTTGTCTGTCACAACTGTTGGGTGACTGTTTACAAAGGAGAATTACTTTAACTGGGATATGTGAATCCAGCAATGCCATAATTTCCTTTATGGGGGGGATTTCCAACCTGAAGGAGAAGACTTTAACTCAGTGTAGAGCAATGCCATCTTTCCTTAGGAATTTCTCATGCTAAAAGAGGGACAGTGGCATGGATGTAAATGATCCAGAGGCTTGCCGCTTACAGCAATTTAGATGAAAGGAAAGGAGTTATTGATGTTTGTATACTGTGAACGAGGCACAACTTTGATGCTAAAAGGTTGATTGGCTCAATCGGGGTTTCCTTATACAAAGCCTAAGAGGAGGCTATTGGCCCAACAAGAGGGTGTTTTTATGTGTCTCGTACGAAGCCTGAGAGAGAGGCTAAAAGGGTTGACTCAACAAGAGAGTCCTTTTGTATGTGTCTTATACGAAGCCCAAGACGGAAGCTAGAAGTTGTTTGACTCAACAAGAGAATCTTTTGGTATCTCGTATAAAGCCCGAGATGGAGGCTGCTTGAATCAAGAGAGTCCTTTATACTCAACAAGAGAGTGATTTGGTATTGTAATACCCCAAATTTTGACCACTTAGATTTCCCATCATTGTGAAAATCATCATCACAATATGGATGTACCTTTATGCTTCATTAGTCTCCCCAAAGATGGGTGAGCATCCACTACAATCAAAATTAGGGTTTCAAGCCCTCTCTGAGTGCTTAGACAAAGGATCAATCAAGAAATTACATGATCTTTAACTTGTCTAATCTCTTAAATATCCACAATGGATCAAAAAGTACTCCCACTTCAAGGATTAAGCACAAGGCTGCTCCCTTCTAGGTGGATCAAGTCTCAAGATCGACAGTGTCACCAAATTAGGGTTTTGGTCGACCAGGGCCTCCAGATGGAAATTTTCATCTGGGCACAAGGAAATGATCCAAAACATAACCTAATATACTTCATGGAACCTCATGAACCCATGTATCAAGTCAATTTTGCCTCAGGAGATGCATTCATCAAAAATCAGGAATTAGGGTTTCTTGACCTAATTCACCCCTAAGTTGACTTTTGGGACAAACCATGAGCCAAGACCTCAAGAGATGATTTGAGGGTCTCTAATATACCATACTGATCCATTTGGGACAATGGATTAATCCAAGAAGTTTGAGCAACAAGTCTCAATTTCATCTGCACCACAATTAGGGTTTTAAGGGAAAAGTCAACTGTAACTTTGACTTTTGACCTGGACATGCTCCCAAACCCTAATACATGATTGAATATACCCTATGACACCCATGGAACATGTCCATCAAGTTTGATTTAGGTCAAGGACATGATTTCCTGAAGAATTGCACAGTTTGGAATTCATCTGATAAAAAGTCAACTGTGCACAAAAGTCAACTTTGACTTTTTGAGATTTTTCACCAAAATGGATTTTTAACCCTAAAATGATGTTAATGTATGATTTGAATCATCATTCATCAAGAAAAATCAAGAAAAGTGAGATAACTTGTAAAAGGGGTAACCATAAAACTTAGAAATTTTTCTAAGTTAAAAATAAAGTGGCAAAGGTACCAACTTTGGAGGACCATAACTCCTAAACCACAAGGCCAGTTTTTCTCATCCAAAGATGGATTTGTAGCCCTAATTATCACCTACAAAAACTTCAACTACAAGTCATTCCAATTCATTAAGGATTTTGAGTTATGGAGTGATCAAAGTGGCTGAAAAGTGAAAATGTCACTTTTTCCAACACTTAGTGAAATTTTCACTAAGTCAGATTCTGCCTCACTTTTTGCCAAATGTAGGGGGATTTTTCACTTGGAATCAAAAGAGATCAAAACCAAACTTGTTCAAACAGTTTTTGTATCATGTAAGAGCTTTCCAAAATGGCCAAGAACATTGCCAAATTCAACCTACACCATGAGATACAACATTGCCAAGTTGCCTTGCTGAAATCTGTCAAGGCAAGGCAGAATTTGCAACTTTGGTCGATTTGCCAAAATCAGCCAAATTCAATTGCTCCTATCCACTTAGACACCTCAGAGGATTGAATCTAAAGGGGACAATCACTGAGCCAAGCCTCCAAAGTCCATGGAACAAGAAATAGCATGTTGAACCTAGAATGGCCAAAATAGGGACAAGACTTCAATTTTGGAATGAGGTATTCAATGGAACCATCAAGGTGGCATGGACTGAGCCATTCTCATCTGAAATCAGTCAAGACTTATCCAAGACCAAGGGAGCCAAAGCTCTGTGCCCTAACCTCTAGTCAATGGCTAGAGGAGACTTGGATTTTCATTTGCCAACATTGGCCAAACCTACTTACCAGCTGCCATGCACTATTCCTTGCAAAACAAACTTGCTCTACTATAAATAGAGCTCAATTGTGGTCAGTTTGAGTACACCAAAGCCATCTAACAGATGCTTTCCTCAAAATCTCTTCTTTCACTCCAATTTTGCCTTCTAAGGCAAGTCACTATCGGGTTTTGAGTTTGAGAGCAATTCCAATCAAACCAATCACTCACACACCTCACATACATCACATATGAGATGATCAAACACTTAGATTACTTTTGAAACATCAGTTTCACAAAATCACCAGCTGGTTGCTCAAGGTTTTAACCAAAGTGCAGCTGAGGTACCACAAAATGATCCAGCCAATTTCAATCAAGTCCAACCATCCAAACACAATCCATAGGGTGTAGGGAAGTTGTTCAGATCATCACAACTCATCTGTAACACCTCCAAATCAAAAATCACTTTGAACTTGCTGTCACGGCCTAGAGGTAAGCACATACTTGGTCATCTCTCAATCTATGCATATTTCCTCGCACAATAATTTGGTCATATGTTCATAATCATGCATGGAATGTTTTCCCTCAACTAATTGCATTGTTTGAATCGTGTATCAAAAATCCTAGCCTTCATGCAGAAATTAGGGTTCTTGAGGTCTCTTCGTGATTTCTTGTTGTATGTTTAATTTAAATGAAATTAAAGTACATAGACATGATCGTGAGGTTGAGACGAGCATAATGATATGTGGATTACATGATATGATTACGTATTCATGGAGATTGGATAGAAAATGCAAATCTGAGAAACCAAGAACACGCGCGTGTTCTTCAGCTGTTCTTGGCGCCATTTTTCATATATTCAAATATTTGAATTTTGTGATTTTGTTTAATTGATTCAAAAATTAATTTCTCTCTGAGTTTTAATGATTTTGAGTTGATTCTTTTTTTAATAATTCACAAAAATGTTAAAATATTTTATTTTCACAAAAAATCCCAAAAATATTATTTATTTCATATAATTGTTATTTTTGTAAAGAATTAATATTTTGATTGTTTTTGGCATTTTAAATATTTTTTCTACATTGATTTTGCAACTTTTAATGCTTTCTAATTATTTTGTAGGTCAATACTTAATTTTTGAAGCATTAATCCAAGATCACAATTTGTTTTCCATGTGTTAAACAATTTTTGATCATTTTAATTGAATTTTTATTCAATTAAATACATTTTGAAAACAAATTAGGGTTTTGGATTAATTCAACCCTCATAAATCATTTTCAAAACTTTTTGGGCCTCTTGAGAGAGTGTAAGACCCATCCCCCCTTGTACAAAAACTTTTTGGGCCTCACTCATTGTATAAGTCCCTCTGTACAAGTAAACGGCACGATCGTCGCCCGTTTAAAAATAAAAATCATCTGGGCCTCTCCTTGAGCTATAAGACCCATTCAAAACACTTTGGGCCTCTATTAGAGTGTAAGACCCAATCCCCCTTTTAACCAAAACATTTTGGGCCTCACTTATTGAATAAGTCCCTCTGCGTTAAAAGAAAACCTCGGCGCGATCGCCATTTTTTAAACGAAAAATCATTTGGGCCTACCCTCGTGTTATAAACCCCACTCTTTTTTCTTTAAACCTTTTTGGGCCTCTTGAGAGAGTGTAAGACCCATCCCTTTGTACAGAAAACCTTTTTGGGCCCCAGTCACTTGTATAAGTCCCGCTGTACAAGGTCAAACAGTGCGCTCACTGATAAAACCCTGGGCCTCTCCTTGAGCTGTAAGCCCCAAATCTTTCTTTTTCAAAGCACTTTCTCCTTTGATTTTGAATATACTGTTGTTTTCAATCTTTCTTTGTTGAACAACTAACCAAACAGCATGGAAGCACTCCAACCGAGTAAGTGGTTATCACTTTCGTTTACTGCTTTCATATTATAAACTGTATTGTGGGGCTACTCACTCATATCTACTGTGTAATAATAGTATAGATATTTCGAGTTTCCCCGGCTACTACGTCTAGAACTAGGTGACGCCGTTTCATTTATTCGTAGAAATAGACGCCTAGATCCCCAATAGGAGCACCAGATACAGTCTTTTCTTCGGCTATCCTCCTTAGGAATCATCAAGAAGCTCTACTCCCCAAGATGAATGTATTCTCCGTGAATGGCATCTTTGAGTTTCTTCCAAATTCTCGAACTTTCCTGACTTGATCTATTCCTTGTGGATAGCTTGCCTTGAATGTCTCGGGGTTTGGGTACCCACTAGGGTCATAATCTTGGACCTTAACTAAGGAACCCTCTTTAAAAGCTAAAAGTCACTGGATAGTAAACCTCGCACGTTTACCAGTGGTTTTTATCTTTAAAAGAGTTATCTCTCCTAATGGAAATGAGATGATAGACCCACGGGCTTCTTAAAAGCATCGGCCTCCTCTTGGGCATTATTCAAGGACACTACGGCTTCTTAGAAGTATTCACAGCCTCCTCTTAGGCTTCGTATAATGATCTCTTCCTCCGGGAATGATAGCCTCCTCTTGGGCTTCGCACAAGGACCCGTCGGCTTCTTAAAAGTTTCCAGCCTCCTCTTGGGCTTCGTACAAATTGTCCCGACGACCTCCTAGAGGTATAGGAACAGAACCTAGTCATCCTCATAGAACAGTTCTTTCATAGAGTCTACTACTGTTTCTCAAAGCATAGTACGAAAGATAAAACTCTAGACACGGACAGTCTAACTTCCTTGAGTCTCAAAAGACATTCTCAAGTGACCCCTTCATTAAATAGGAAAGAAACCCGCAGACTCGGACAGTCTCAATACCCTTTGGATTTCCAGTTTCCCCAAAGAAAAGGAAACAACCCCGATCCTCAGATCTAACCCATGAGTACAGTGATGCTCATATAAGAACTGATTTTCTCTTTCAAAATCAGTATACTGGACCTGTCATTTAACTGACACAATAACCTTAGCCTTCTCTTGGGCTTTGTACAAATGATTCTCCCCAGCGGAGTCAAGCAACGTTTAGCCTCTCTCTCGGGCTTTGTACGAGACACATAAGAGACTCCCTCGTTGAGTCAATCCCCCTTTCGCCTCCATCTCGGGCTTTGTACGAGATACAAAAAGGTTCTTATTGAGCCAAACAAACAATCGCCTCCATCTCGGGCTTCATACGAGATACAAAAACTCCCTTGTTGAGTCAAATAGCCTCCATCTCGGGCTTTATACGAGATACCAAAAGACTCCATCGTCGGGTCAAAATCTTTTAGCCTCTCTCTCGGGCTTTGTACGGGACACAAAATAGCCTCCTCTTAGGCTTTGTATAATGATTTTCCTAGCGGAAAATAGCCTCCTCTTAGGCTTTGTATAAGAAAACCACTGGTTGATCCAATTAACCTTTTAGCATCAAAGCTGTGCCTCGTTCACAGTATACAAGCATCAACAACTCCTTCCCCTTCATCTAATCGCTGTAAGCGGCAAACCTCTAGATCATCTATATCCATGCCACTGTCCCTCTTTTAGCATGAGAAATTCCTAAGGAAAGATGGCATTGCTCTACACTGAGTTAAAGTCTTCTCCTTCAGGTTAAAACCCTTTCTTCGGAAATTATGGCATTGCTCGGATCCGCGTATCCCAGTTAAAGTAATTCTCCTTCTCCCCTCTTTAGAGATGACAAATTCTCTCTAAAGCCGAGGTCTTTCAGCTTCACGTCTTGGGCTTTGAACAAGACACAAATAGACCTTTCAGCTTCACATCTTGGGCTTTGAACAAGATACAAACCACCTTTCGCTTCACGTCTTGGGCTTTGAACAAGACACCAAAAACCAATTTCCTCCCATAGAATAGGAGGAACTACGAACGCTCTGATTTCCCTGTTTCGGTAAACGGGAATACGTAGGCATAAGATCGAAAGAAAAGATCTTAGCGAGCGCAATCAACAAAAAACCCAAATCCCGTATCTCCATCAATCAAAAGCAGTATTTCAAAAGCATCAGTCCTAACATCCTAATCCTTGTTCCCCTCCAGAAACCTCCTGCCCAGGTAAAAAAGAAAGAAAACAGTATTGGCGAAAATACAAATAACCAGGACAAAGGCCCCCCACATTGATAGCATCCGTAACCTAACAGACCGCTGTTTAAACTCAGTATGCAAGCAGGGTTAATTGGAGACATCTATTTCCCTTCCTTATTCAGCTCACAATAGGATAAAAAATGAATCGACCTGTAGTCAAAGCTCAAACCGCAGAGAGCGACCAGCGCTTAAGAACCGCGTCCAAAATCGCTCGCTACAGAAAAGTGGCGCCCACCGTGGGGCCAAATCTTGTTTTTTAAACGTTTAAGGTGGAAACCTTGGACAAACCTTTTTTCTCTTCACTTGTGTGAATACCACAGATTGGGACTTCCGCCGGGGAACCCATTTCTGTCAGGAACTTAGGAATCATAGCTTTATAAGTCTAGGATGATTAGGACAAATATATATACTGCTTTTCCTAATTGCTATACGTGTTTATTTTTCTGCTACTGGGAATGCGTGTGATGCCGCATGTGGTGAGAATGAGTATACACTTAAGATAAGTGATGGCGACGGGGTCGACCATCAACCTCAGTGGAGGCTGACCAACGCAACCCATTCACTCTTCTAGCCAATGGGCCAGTTGTTAAGTCTGAGAAGCTGAGGAGCCAAACCCTTTCGTAGTGCGAAAACTATCGAAAATAGTTGTTACGCGATACTACCCTAATTTGAGGCTGGTGATCTATTCTCGGTGAATGGCACTTACTCTAAGATTGCTCTACAACTCGCTGGCGATCCGCTTGTTGTTTTGCTTTCCTGGGAGGAGCTGATGATAATGAGTACAGGTACAAAAATCACCCTAGTATAAACCTTTGGGGATGGGTAGAGCCTTGACTTCATGACAACGACCCTTTGACCCCATGTTTTTTCTATGTTTTTGTGTGCTGCATTCATGCATTCATTTAATAAAACATTAAAACACTCAAAAAACTTTCTCTTCTAGTCTCTCTGTTTTTCAAATTAAACTAAGACTGTGATTGCAAATATCAGAGAAGAGGATTACGCTAATGGATTTCGGTAGAAGGAGAACTCACCAGTATACCTTCAAGGTTCCAAAACTAGGGGATTTGAGAAGGTTAGCAAGGATGATCGTTAACCCAGAGGCTTTCAGAGCCAAGCACGGTGGTTTGCTACCACTGTTAAGAGTCCATGTGATTAAGGGGATCATGGACGCGCTCATTCAATTCTACGATCCGGTTTATCACTGTTTCACATTCCCGGATTACCAGCTATCACCAACGCTGGAGGAGTATTCTCATCTGACTGATTTACTTATCACTGATCGAGCTCCATTTTCTGGACTGGAAGAAATTCCAAAGAATCATACTATTGCAATAGCAATTCATTTGGACGAGTCTGAGGTCAGGACTCACATGACCACTAAGGGTGGCATCCAAGGTTTGCCAGCTCAGTTCTTGACAAAAAAGGCTCTATACTTCGCTAGTATAGGGAACGGGACTACTTTTGAAAGCATCTTTGTCTTGCTCACCTACGGGTTATTTTTGTTTCCCAACATCAATAACTTCGTCGATATCAACGCTATTAAGGTTTTTCTCATTGGAAACCCTGTGCCGACTTTGCTTGCAGATGCGTATCATTCTGTACACTTGGGAAATTTGTACAGCAGAGGGGAGATCACATGCTGTGTACCTTTGCTTTACAAATGGTTTATCTCTCACTTGCCCAAGTCTGCTGCTTTTTGGGATTGCAAGACTGTCTTACGTTGGTCGCAGAAGATCATGTCTCTTACCAACTCTGATATAGATTGGTGTAATAGGATTTATGAGGGAATTAGAATCATTGACGGTTGTAGAAACTTCCCCAGCGTACCCCTCATAGGAACTAAAGGAGGAATCAACCATCATCCGATATTGGTTCTTCATCAATTGGGATACCCGATGAGACACATCCCACTGGGTGTTCATCTGGAAGGTCTTTTCTTCAAAGAAGGAGAAAGTGACAGAGCACTAAAGATGGAAATAGTGCAAGCTTGGAAACATGTTCATAAGAAAGGACGAGAGTCTCTGGGAAAACCGGACTGTGTCTCGGTGGAGCCTTATCTCCATTGGGTACAAACTAGAGCTCTCAAGCTAAAGATGCCTTATCCTCGTTACGGAATTCTTCCACCGAGGGAAACTGTCATGTACTTCATGATGGAAACTAAAAAGCTTCAGGTTACTCTCAACAAAGTTTAAAAGGAAAGAAGATCTTGGAAGAACAAGTACCGCACCCTCGACGTAGAGTGTATCCAAATACAGCAACTACTAAAAGAGAAAGATGCTCTGATTGAAATTTTGGAGCAGCGTGCTGTAGAGAATCAAGATGACCAAAGGAATTTGCTCGCTCCTTTCACCTGGCAAAGGAATGACAACCCAACAACGGCCCAAGCGCCCTGGTCAAAGAAGAGGACTCGGGACCCATTAGTTTAGGTTTCTGTTTCTGCACTTTGTAATCTACTGTATTTCCATTTCTGTAATCCTTTGGAATTCAATAAAAAGGGGTTTCCCCACTGTTTGATATTTGCAATCTAATTGTCGAAGTTTATTTTGATTAAACAAAAACAACAACAATTAATATAATCATTGCATTCATCATTCTCACATCGCGTATTCTCCTTACCTACGAATCTCACGTTTGTGTCTCGATTCTAGAGTCAAACTGTCTCATTCGTACAATACTCGGGCCAATCGTCAGAAAAAGATGGATGATCTCGAGGAAGAAAACAGAGAGTTGAAAGAAGAGATCGACGCTCTGAGAGAGGATATGAGAAATCTTCGTAACGACATGCAAGCCATGGCAGAAGCTCAGCTACAAAGAACTGTGATCTCAGAGATCACCTCAACGCCCATCATAGAAAAGTATGATCCTAGGTATCAGATGCCGAAAGATCGTCCTTGGGGCATGCCTGTTAACTATATCCCGGAAGGATATGTTCCGCCGATCACTGAAGATCAGGGAATCGCAACAGAAGCCGCTGGGCCTGAAGGTTACAAACTTCGGGAAAGCGAAGATGCCAGGGGCATACTCAAGACTCTTGAAGGTTACAAACTTCGGGAGGCGCCAAGACTTACTGCCATAGTCACGGTACCACCCCCAGTGGTGCACACTATCCCGGAAGGACAGATTCCACCAACACCTTCTGGTAAAAAGGAAACTATGTTTGACCGAATGGATGAATTCCAGGAACAGTTCTTGGAAATGCAGAAAGAGCTGCAAGCCATTCGCGGTCAGGATCTATTTGGGAAGGACGCCGCAGACCTCTGCTTGGTCCCAAATGTGAAAGTCCCGCACAAGTTCCAAGTGCCCGACTTTGAAAAATACAAGGGTAACTCTTGCCCTCAGAGCCATCTGGTGATGTACGCTCGGTGGATGTCAGCTCAGACGGAGAATCAGGACCTGCTGATTCACTACTTCCAGGATAGTTTAACCGGTGCTGCACTCAAATGGTACATGGGTTTAAACCGTGCCACGATCAGCACTTTTAGAGATCTTGGTACTGCCTTCGTCCAACAATACAAATACAATTTGGACATGGCACCCGACAGAGATCAACTCAGATCAATGTCACAAAAGGACAAGGAAACCTTTAAGGAGTATGCTCAAAGGTGGCGTGAAATTGCCGCTCAAATTTGTCCACCTCTTGAGGAAAAAGAGATGACAAAGATCTTCTTAAAGACCTTAAGCTCATTTTACTATGACCGAATGGTTGCCAGTGCGCCCAGTGATTTCACCGAAATGGTCGGCATGGGTGTACGTCTTGAGGAAGCCGTCCGAGAAGGACGTTTGGTAAAAGACACTGGATCAACGAGCGGTACTAAAAAATACGGTAGTGCTCTCCCTAAGAAAAAAGAGCAAGATATTGGGAATATCTCTCTCGGAAAGCAAAGGCGACGTTATCAGCCAGTAGCAGCTGTAACCCCTGCTATCGGCCCCGCGCCTGTTCCTATGTATCAACCTCAGGTTGCGCAGAGCCAACCTGACCAACAAAGGACACAACAGCCTCTTCAGCAGGCTCGTCCTCCATATAACAACAACCGTACAACACGGCCACCAGGATTTGATCCTATACCCGTAACGTACGCAGAGCTGTTTCCGTTACTGCTGGCTAAGGGGCACATTCAGACTAAATCTCCTCTTACAGTACCGGAAAATCCGCCTTTTTGGTTTAAGGCGGATCAAACATGCCCTTATCATCAAGGAGGTTCAGGGCATAACATTGAGACTTGTCTCAATTTCAAATCCGACGTGCAAAAGCTTGTTAGGAGCGGGCTCTTATCTTTCAAAGATACGAATCCTAATGTTCTTACGAACCCGCTACCTCAACATGAGAAAGCTGCAGTCAATCTGATTGAGAAAGAGACTAACAATGTCTATCAAATTCATGATGTACTCTTGTTGAAAACCAATCTGGTCAAGATGCATTGTAGACAGAGTGGATATGGCCATGTGCCACCTCATAATTATCACCAGTGTAATATCTGCTCTAAAGACAACCAGGGATGTTCTGTGGTGCAAGCAGCTCTACAGGAGCAAATGGATCTTGGATGGATCCAAGAGCACCGAGTTCGTGGAGTTAACATGGTTTACACGAATTGCAACGTCATTCAAAACCACGACATCCGTGCGATGAATGTCAACTTGGTGGCGATGCACTCAAGGCAAAGCCAGTATCATAATCTGCCACAGCACGATTACAGTTCCTGTCTGATTTGCTCGGTAAACAAACAGGGATGCTCTTTCATACAAGAGGCCCTCCAGCGTCAGATGGACCTTGGATGGATCCAAGACTACCATGATAGGAACTCCTATCAAATCAACATGGTTTAGATCTTTGACATTCGCGTGATGAATACCAACCTGGTAGAGTTACATGCCGAGCAGGTCTGACTCGGATTCTTAATATCACATGATTATCAAAACTGTAAAGCAGGTTGCGAAAACGATCGAGGTTGTACCCTTGTCCAGGAGGCACTTCAGCACTTGTTAAATCACTGGTGGATGCCAATCTATATGGACGAAGATACTCAGCAGATTAGTATCAATCACAGGAATCCTACTCGTCGTCAAAGTCAGGATGTCCGATCAATGGAAGATAACCTAGTGAGGTTACATTGTATTCAAAGTGGGCGTGGCCAGGTCCCACCACACAACTATGACAGTTGTAGCATCTGTTCGGAAAGTAACCAAGGGTGTTACCTTGTGAGAGCAGCTCTTCAGGGTCAGGTCGATCATGGAGAAATTTGTCCATATCCAGGTTCAGGACCCATCATTTGGTCGCCAAACTACCTGCCGAGCAAGTTGAGGATGTTGTCACGATCTCTGGTCATCACAGGACCAGGGATGTTTTTGCCATCATCCCTCTACTTGACGAATCTAGAGTTCCCAACCGGGAACGGATCAAGGTTACTTATGATGGTCAGAAAAATCAGAAGGTTCCCATAGTCATCTATCTACCGGGGCCACTACCGTATGAATCAGCTAAGGCAATCCCTTACAAATACGGTGCAACAATAATCGATAATGGAAAGGAAATTCCATTACCCTCCGTCGTGAATATTGCAGACATCAGTCGTGTAACACGGAGCGGTCGAATCTTCAACCGAGGGGTTGGAGAATCCAACAAAGAAAAGGAACTTCAGGCAGAAATTCCTGATCCACCAGTCGGTCAATCTAGTAATCCCGACTTTTCAAAAGACAGAGATGAGATGCTAAAGCTCATCCAAAGGAGTGAATATAACATTGTTGATCAACTGTTACAGACTCCTTCAAAGATCTCAGTATTATCACTGTTACTCAGTTCAGAAGCACACAGAGAGGCTCTACAGAAAGTCTTGGAGCAAGCCTTTATGGAACAGGATGTAACAATTAGACAATTCGATAGCATTGTCTCTAACATCACTTCTTGCAATAATTTGGGATTTAGGGATGAGGAATTACCTGAAGAGGGTCGCCGTCATAACATGGCGCTCAATATCACAGTTAACTGCCAGGGCGATGCTTTAGCCAACGTACTGGTAGACACAGGGTCAGCCCTGAATGTTATGCCGAAGTACACTTTGATACAATTATCATTCAAGGGCCCTCCGATGAGAACCAGCGAGGTCGTCGTCAAAGCATTCGACGGATCCAGAAAAACAGTTATCGGCAAAGTTGATATTCCCATAACTATTGGTCCTCACACTTTCCAAATCACTTTCCAGGTCATGGACATCCGGGCAACATACAGTTGTTTATTAGGAAGACCTTGGATACATCAGGCTGGAGCGGTTACTTCAACCCTCCACCAAAAGCTAAAGTTCGTCAAGAACGATCAACTTATCACGGTTTGTGGGGAACAAGCCTTGCTTGTGAGTAACCTATCATCATCTACTTGTGTGGAACCCGAGGAGGTTATTGGAACTCAGTTCCAAGCACTATCGGTGAGCAAGGACAATCAGTTCAAAGAAGGAACTTCAATTTCTTCATACAAAGATGCTTTCAAAGTGGTCGAGAGTACCAATACGACAGGATGGGGACGGCTTGTCATTCCTATTGACAATAAAACAAAGGAGGGTCTTGGTTTTTCTGTGACCTGTACCCAGACAGCCGCCAACGATGAAAGTCTTCATCCCCTTCAAAACTTCTTCCACAGTGGAGGTTTCCTTCACCTAGTGTCTCAGACAGTTCATGCTATCAATGAGGAAGATCCCTCTGACACAGATGAAGAATGGAAGTCCTACCTTAACAAGGACGGCTATATGTCTCAGGAAGAGGTACCTATGCCTTTTTGCTTTCCTACAGAAAGTCCAAGATTTATACCAAGATCAGATGTCGAAATGATCTACGGAGATTGTGATCCGGAAGGATGTCGTGCTCCGCCAAATTCATTAGAGGAAGACACTCCGATGAAAGACAACTTTGATCACAATTACTATGGCCCGATGGATGGCCTGCCAATGTGGCACCCTTACCCAGGAAACTTGGGGCAAGAAAGTCAGCCGAACAATGAAACTCAGCTGAGCGTCATTGAACAGAATACCTGTGTCCCCACCATGTCATGGGATCAACAATCAGGTCATTCAGAAACTACTCAACATGAAGATGAATTCGCAACGTTCGCAGGACTTGAATTCACCAACTATGCTTTTCCCGAGGTCAACGTCATCGAGAGGGATGATTCCTCCAGTTCCAAAAAAATGTGGGACACCTTGGGACAACCGAGTGGAAAATACGACTATATGGTCAAGTACACCGCTCCCGAAAGCTCTCGTATCAGGCTCGAAGATATCCAGCCAACTGGATGGGGAGATACAGCTGAGAGCACAAATGCTATGCAAAATACAACAGAGGAATCCTCCTACGACAATTCTGCTTGGGAGACAGATTCCAATGATCCTGCTCCACCAGAAATCAGCGTCATTTCTGAAGACAAATCAAGGAAGGTGCCAGACTTTGTGATTCACCGAGGAGTTCGCCGCCAATGGGTTACCGTCGAGGTTCCGAAGGTCGTTCGTCAGTCAAAGTAATTGCCATCTTTAACCTTTCACCCTGCCCAGGTGAAACGGATATTTTGATAGGGCTCGTTTTTTGTAAACTTCCCTCTTCGCTTTGCCCAAAGCGACAGATTTTTGTTTTATAGGGCTGTAGTTTCAAGATTCGACTTGTTCATTAATAAAATAACGTCGTTCTGTAATTTCCGCATTAATTGATGTTTTCTCTTTTTGTTTTTTCAGAAAATGGTAATCCTAAAAAACATTCAATAATAAAAACAAGCAGTAAAATCAAAACACTGCACACACTTACATTTTCTCTATCTCTTCTAAACACGAATCATCACGTCATGCAGATTGCTTGTTTTATACCCCGTTGAAACATACGATCTAATGCCTTCTCCCAACTTTGAGTTCCCGTTATTTGAGGCTGAAGAAGAAAATGACGACCAAATTCCAGAAGAGATCTCCCGACTACTCAGACAAGAGGAAAGGTCCATTGAACCTCACAAAGAACCGTTGGAAACGGTAAACTTGGGTTCAGAAAAAGAGAGAAAAGAAATCAGGATCGGAGCACTGCTCAGTCCAACTGCCAGAAAGGAATTGAAGTTGATCCTGACAAGGTCAAGGCCATTCAAGAAATGCCTTCTCCGAAAACTGAAAAACAAGTCAGAGGATTCCTGGGACGTTTGAACTACATCTCCAGATTCATATTCCTTATGACCGCGACGTGTGCGCCGATTTTCAAATTACTTAAAAAGAACCAGGATTGCGTTTGGTCAGAAGATTACCAAACCGCCTTCGATAGTATTAAGGAATATCTGTTGAATCCTCCGATTCTATCACCTCCAGTAGAGGGAAGACAACTGATCATTTACCTCACAGTCCTAGAGGACTCAATGGGATGTGTACTTGGCCAACAAGACGAAACTAAAAGGAAAGAGTCTGCCATTTACTATCTAAGCAAGAAATTCACCGACTGCGAGACTCGGTACACAATGCTTGAGAAAACTTGTTGCGCTTTGGCTTGGGCAGCCAAACGTCTTTGCCAGTACATGATTCGTCATACTACTTGGTTGGTCTCCGAAATGGATCCAATCAAGTACGTTTTCGAAAAACCTGCTCTCACGGGAAGGATTGCCCGTTGGCAGATGTTACTATCAGAATATGACATAGAGTACCATGCTCAGAAAGCCGTTAAAGGAAGTATTTTAGCCGATCATTTGGCTCATCAACCGATTGACGATCAAGAATCAATCGGGTTTGACTTCCCAGACGAAGATGTCATGTATCTAAAGATGAAAGATTGCGATGAACCGTTACCCAGTGAAGGGCCAGAACCAGGTTCCCAGTGGGGACTTATCTTTGATGGAGCAGTCAATCATTATGGAAACGGAATTGGGGCAATCATTGTTACCCCTCAGGGTTCCCACATTCCTTTCACTGCCAGACTTACGTTTAAATGTACGAACAACAAGGCCAAATACGAAGCATGTATCATGGGTCTCGAAGAAGCGATTGATTTAAGGATCAAAAACTTGGACGTATACGGCGATTCAGCCCTGGTTATTAACCAGATAAAAGGAGATTGGAACACATACCAATCAGGATTGATTCCTTACAAAGACTATGCAAGGAGGTTGTTACCCTTCTTCAACAGAGTCGACTTTCATCACATCCCTCGTGATGAGAATCACATGGCTGATGCATTAGCCACTCCCTCTTCCATGATTAGTGTAGGTCGATGGAATGACATACCTAAGATCGACATCATGCGCCTTGAACGACCCGCTTACATCTTCGCAATTGAAGCAGTCATAGACGACAGACCTTGGTATCACGATATCAAATGCTTCCTTCAGAAACAAGAGTACCCATCTGGGGCACTCAGAAAAGACAGGAAAACCCTCAAAATATTGGCTAGAAACTTCTTCCTGAGCGGTGACACTCTTTATAAGAGAAATTTTGACATGGTCTTGCTCCGATGCGTCGACAGACCAGAAGCAAACATGCTCATGAAAGAAATTCATGAAGGATCCTTTGGCACTCATGCCAACGGACACACAATGGCGAGAAAAATTCTCAGGGTCGGGTATTATTGGTTGACCATGGAATCCGACTGCTACAAGTACATGAGGAGGTGTCACAAGTGTCAGATATACTCCGACAAAATTCATGTACCGCCATCACATCTCAAAGTTCTTTCTTCCCCGTGGCCATTTTCCATATGGGGAATCGATATGATTGGTATGATTGAGCCCAAGGCTTCAAACGGACATCGGTTCATCCTGGTAGCCATTGACTATTTCACCAAGTGGGTCGAAGCAGTGTCATTCGCCAATGTAACCCGACAAGTGGTGGTCCAATTTATCAAAAACAATATCATCTACCGTTATGGTGTTCCAAGCGAGATCATTACTGATAATGGATCTAACTTGAACAATAAGATGATGAAAAAGTTGTGTGCAGAGTTCAGGATCGAACACCATAACTCATCTCCCTACCGACCCAAGATGAACGGGGCGGTAGAAGCGGCTAACAAGAACATCAAGAAGATCGTTCAAAAGATGGTTGTAACCTATAAAGATTGGCACAAAATTCTACCCTTTTCTCTTCACGGTTATCGAACATCTGTCCGCACTTCAACAGGGGAAACCCCTTTCTCTATAGTATATGGCATGGAGGCAGTTCTCCCCATAGAAGTAGAGATCCCATCAATCCGGGTATTGATGGAAGCTAAGCTCACCGAAGCTAAATGGTGTCAAAGTCGACACGACGAATTGAATTTGATCGAGGAAAAATGAGTCACGACACTCTGCCACGGTCAGTTGTATCAGCAAAGAATGAAGAGGGCGTTTGACAAAAAGGTCCGACCTCGTGTCTTCAGGAAAGGAGACCTTGTGCTCAAGAAGATACAATCATTTCTCACTGATTCTCGGGGCAAATGGACCCCAAATTATGATGGCCCCTATGTGGTCACGAAAGCTTTCTCAGGCGGCGCCTTGAGACTTGCAACCATGGACGGAGAGGAATTTGCCTACCCCACGAATGTTGATGTAGTCAAGAAATACTTCGCCTAAAACTAAAAAAAAAACGTCTCGGTGGATTGAAAACCTGAAAGGGCGGTCCAGGCAAAAGTTAGAGACATGAAAAGAATCATCCCGATGGATTGGAAATCTCATAGTACAATCCAGGCAAAAATTAGGGATAATGGCAAGTAACTATGTTCAACAGAGGCAAGTCCCTCAGCAGCAGTTGCATCATCATCCGTCAGGAAAACTCCAGTCAAGGTCATCTTCAACAGAAGCTCAGGATGTCCCGAATTCAAAGTTGGTAGAAGGATAGTGGTCGTTATGTTTCAACGTAGCCCTTTTCCCTGTAAATTACCATTTTCTAACTTTGTATATACTCTTTGGAATCACGCGTTTGGCTGATCTCCATCTTATCAATAAAATTTGAGCCCTTGTGCTTTTGTTTGTAATTCTTTACTTGTTTTAGCTTTACAGAACGACGTTGTTTAAACTTAATCAGCGATTCTTGAAATAAAACAAAAATAAATTTACTTGTTAAACTTTTTCTGCTTTTAAATTAAAGATGGCATTTCTTTTGACTGTTGAACATCAGAAGAACATCGATCGCTTCTCCCGAAGTAAGCGAACTTCAAAGTACAGAATCAAAGTACTCCTTCTAAGCCAGTACTCCTGAATAAAGGGATCAACTGTGTCAGAGACCTTGTTTCGTCTGACACGCCTCGACCGAGTTCTCATCTCCTAAGCCCGATCAACATAGCTCCCCGCGTGGACTATTTCTCCTGAGCAAGGTAGAATTGGTATTTTGAACCAACGGTACTTCTTCGCCCCGCGATGGCCGAGTATCCAATTGTGTTCATCCATTAGTTTGTATGTCGCGTCAGTTTTGTCTGCATAAACATACATACATCATGCATTTTATTTGCATTCGCATTTCATATTGCATAACTATCACTTGAGTCGGTCTTATCCCCTAGTGATAACCGCCTTCTCAATCGGGTTTGTCAGTTCTTTCCTCATCAGGAATTGCTTCGTCTGAACAATCTCGTCACCAGTGTATCTCTAAGATTAGAGTCGGCACTCGACCACTTTGATAACTTGAACCTCTGAAAGACCAGAGAACCTTCAACAGATGTCACTCTTCGCCATTGAAGATGATATCCTCGCTTTCCCGGATTAAGGAAAATCCCCAGAGAAAGCCTCTTAAACAGAGATTTGGCAGTACATCAGTGTTTCTCCAAAAAACCTCTGATGAAAAGGTCATCGGCACCTCAAAATTGGGTCGCATCATATGGAATTTCTCCGGGAAGATCCCGACAAAAGTATGATATAATATCCCTAAGTGGAAACAGTCTCTCAAGATACTCGCTTTCCCCCAGTAGAATCGACAAATGGCGTCTCCAACAGAGAAGTTTGTGCACCTCTACAACTCAGACGACTGGGTTCCCCAGCAAGTCTGACATCAAAACTTTTTCCACTCAAATGGCATCTCCCCAGGAAAATTCGGCGAGAAGTTTGAAGGAAAGCCGCTACGAATAGCGTCCCTTGTCAGTAAAGTTTATTGACCAAAAGAAACCGAGACCAGTTCCTTGGTAAGAAACCAGGATCGAGGGGAAGTTCAAATCAGAAACTAAGACCAGTTCCTTGGTAAGAAACCAGGATCGAGGGGAAGTTTAAATCAGAAACTAAGACCAGTTCCTTGGTAGGAAACCAAGAACGAGGGGAGGTTTATTTCAAAAGAAAACTGAGACCAGTTCCTTGGCTGAAGACCAGGATCGAGGGGAAGTTTACCTTTTCTAAGCATCATTGCTTAGCTAAAGAAGATGAATGCGTAAGCTACCATTCATAACCACCATCAAAATTTTGGGTATTCCGATATTTAATCCTCTTGCACCCCGAATGCCCGAATCCCTTCGTCATTCACACCTTCGGGTCCAAGAAGATTAAATAGGGGCATCTGTAATACCCCAAATTTTTACCACTTAGATTTCCCATCATTGTGAAAATCATCATCACAATATGGATGTACCTTTATGCTTCATTAGTCTCCCCAAAGATGGGTGAGCATCCACTACAATCAAAATTAGGGTTTCAAGCCCTCTCTGAGTGCTTAGACAAAGGATCAATCAAGAAATGACATGATCTTCAACTTGTCTAATCTCTTAAATATCCACAATGGATCAAAAAGGACTCCCACTTCAAGGATTAAGCACAAGGCTGCTCCCTTCTAGGTGGATCAAGTCTCAAGATCGACAGTGTCACCAAATTAGGGTTTTGGTCGACTAGGGCCTCCAGATGGAAATTTTCATCTGGGAACAAGGAAATGATCCAAAACATAACCTAATATACTTCATGGAACCTCATGAACCCATGCATCAAGTCAATTTTGCCTCAGGGGATGCATTCATAAAAAATCAGGAATTAGGGTTTCTTGACCTAATTCACCCCTAAGTTAACTTTTGGGACAAACCATGAGCCAAGACCTCAAGAGATGATTTGAGGGTCTCTAATATACCATATTGATCCATTTGGGACAATGGATTAATCCAAGAAGTTTGAGCAACAAGTCTCAATTTCATCTGCACCACAATTAGGGTTTTAAGGGAAAAGTCAACTGTAACTTTGACTTTTGACCTGGACATGCTCCCAAAACCTAATACATGATTGAATATACCCTATGACACCCATGGAACATGTCCATAAAGTTTTATTTAGGTCAAGGACATGATTTCCTGAAGAATTGCACAGTTTGGAATTCATCTGATAAAAAGTCAACTGTGCACAAAAGTAAACTTTGACTTTTTGTGATTTTTCACCAAAATGGATTTTTAACCCTAAAATGATGTTAATGTATGATTTGAATCATCATTCATCAAGAAAAATCAAGAAAAGTGAGATAACTTGTAAAAGGGGTAACCATAAAACTTAGAAATTTTTCTAAGTTAAAAATAAAGTGGCAAAGGTGCCAACTTTAGAGGACCATAACTCCTAAACCACAAGGCCATTTTTTTTTCATCCAAAGATGGATTCGTAGCCCTCATTATCACCTACAAAAACTTCAACTACAAGTCATTCCAATTTATTAAGGATTTTGAGTTATGGAGTGATCAAAGTGGCTGAAAAGTGAAAATGTCACTTTTTCCAACACTTAGTGAAATTTTCACTAAGTCAGATTCTGCCTCACTTTTTGCCAAATGTAGGGGGATTTTTCACTTGGAATCAAAAGAGATCAAAACCAAACTTGTTCAAATAGTTGTTGTATCATGTAAGAGCTTTCCAAAATGGCCAAGAACATTGCCAAATTCAACCTACACCATGAGATACAACACTGCCAAGTTGCCTTGCTGAAATCTGTCAAGGCAAGGCAGAATTTGCAACTTTGGTCGATTTGCCAAAATCAGCCAAATTCAATTACTCCTATCCACTTGGACACCTCAGAGGATTGAATCTAAAGGGGACAATCACTGAGCCAAGCCTCCAAAGTCCATGGAACAAGAAATAGCATGTTGAACCTAGAATGGCCAAAATAGGGACAAGACTTCAAATTTGGAATGAGGCATTCAATGGAACCATCAAGGTGGCATGGACTGAGCCATTCTCATCTGAAATCAGTCAAGACTTATCCAAGACCAAGGGAACCAAAGCTCTGTGCCCTAACCTCTAGTCAATGGCTAGAGGAGACTTGGATTTTCATTTGCCAACATTGGCCAAACCTACTTACCAGCTGCCATGCATTATTCCTTGCAAAACAAACTTGCTATACTATAAATAGAGCTCAATTGTGGTCAGTTTGAGTACACCAAAGCCATCTAACAGATGCTTTCCTCAAAATCTCTTCTTTCACTCCAATTTTGCCTTCTAAGGCAAGTCACTATCGGGTTTTGAGTTTGAGAGCAATTCCAATCAAACCAATCACTCACACACCTCACATACATCACATATGAGCTGATCAAACACTTAGATTACTTCTGAAACATCAGTTTCACAAAATCACCAGCTGGTTGCTCAAGGTTTTAACCAAAGTGCAGCTGAGGTACCACAAAATGATCCAGCCAATTTCAATCAAGTCCAACCATCCAAACACAATCCATAGGGTGTAGGGAAGCCGTTCAGATCATCACAACTCATCTGTAACACCTCCAAATCAAAAATCACTTTGAACTTGTTGTCACGGCCTAGAGGTAAGCACATACTTGGTCATCTCTCAATCTATGCATATTTCCTCGCACAATAATTTGGCCATATGTTCATAATCATGCATGGAATGTTTTCCCTCAATTAATTGCATTGTTTGAATCGTGTATCAAAAATCCTAGCCTTCATGTAGAAATTAGGGTTCTTGAGGTCTCTTCGTGATTTCTTGTTGTATGTTTAATTTGAATGAAATTAAAGTACATAGACATGATCGTGAGGTTGAGACGAGCATAATGATATGTGGATTACATGATATGATTACGTATTCATGGAGATTGGATAGAAAATGCAAATCTGAGAAACCAAGAACACGCGCGTGTTCTTCAGCTGTTCTTGGCGCCATTTTTCATATATTCAAATATTTGAATTTTGTGATTTTGTTTAATTGATTCAAAAATTAATTTCTCTCTGAGTTTTAATGATTTTGAGTTGATTCTTTTTTTAATAATTCACAAAAATGTTAAAATATTTTATTTTCACAAAAAATCCCAAAAATATTATTTATTTCATATAATTGATATTTTTGTAAAGAATTAATATTTTTATTGTTTTTGGCATTTTAAATATTTTTTCTACATTGATTTTGCAACTTTTAATGTTTTCTAATTATTTTGTAGGTCAATACTTAATTTTTGAAGCATTAATCCAAGATCACAATTTGTTTTCCATGTGTTAAACAATTTTTGATCATTTTAATTGAATTTTTATTCAATTAAATACATTTTGAAAACAAATTAGGGTTTTGGATTAATTCAACCCTCATAAATCATTTTCAAAACTTTTTGGGCCTCTTGAGAGAGTGTAAGACCCATCCCCCCTTGTACAAAAACTTTTTGGGCCTCACTCATTGTATAAGTCCCTCTGTACAAGTAAACGGCACGATCGTCGCCCGTTTAAAAATAAAAATCATCTGGGCCTCTCCTTGAGCTATAAGACCCATTCAAAACACTTTGGGCCTCTATTAGAGTGTAAGACCCAATCCCACTTTTAACCAAAACATTTTGGGCCTCACTTATTGTATAAGTCCCTCTGCGTTAAAAGAAAACCTCGGCGCGATCGCCATTTTTTAAACGAAAAATCATTTGGGCCTACCCTCGTGTTATAAACCCTACTCTTTTTTCTTTAAACCTTTTTGGGCCTCTTGAGAGAGTGTAAGACCCATCCCTTTGTACAGAAAACCTTTTTGGGCCCCAGTCACTTATATAAGTCCCTCTGTACAAAGTCAAACAGTGTGCTCACTGATAAAACCCTGGGCCTCTCCTTGAGCTGTAAGCCCCAAATCTTTCTTTTTCAAAGCACTTTCTCCTTTGATTTTGAATATACTGTTGTTTTCAATCTTTCTTTGTTGAACAACTAACCAAACAGCATGGAAGCACTCCAACCGAGTAAGTGGTTATCGCTTTCGTTTACTGCTTTCATATTATAAACTGTATTGTGGGGCTGCTCACTGTAAGTCTCCTTTCATAAACTCATATCTACTGTGTAATAATAGTATAGATATTTCGAGTTTCCCCGGCTACTAAGTCTAGAACTAGGTGACGCCGTTTCATTTATTCGTAGAAATAGATGCCTAGATCCCCAATAGGAGCACCAGATACAGTCTTCTCTTCGGCTGTCCTCCTTAGGAATCGTCAAGAAGCTCTACTCCCCAAGATGAATGTATTCTCCGTGAATGGCATCTTTGAGTTTCTTCCAAATTCTCGAACTTTCCTGACTTGATCTATTCCTTGTGGATAGCTTGCCTTGAATGTCTCGGGGTTTGGGTACCCACTACGGTCATAATCTTGGACCTTAACTAAGGAACCCTCTTTAAAAGCTAAAAGTCGCTGGATAGTAAACCTTGCACGTTTACCAGTGGTTTTTATCTTTAAAAGAGTTATCTCTCCTAATGGAAAGGAGATGATAGACCCACAGGCTTCTTAAAAGCATCGGCCTCCTCTTGGGCATTATTCAAGGACACTACGGCTTCTTAGAAGTATTCACAGCCTCCTCTTAGGCTTCGTATAATGATCTCTTCCTCCGGGAATGATAGCCTCCTCTTGGGCTTCGTACAAGGACCCGTCGGCTTCTTAAAAGTTTCCAGCCTCCTCTTGGGCTTCGTACAAATTGTCCCGACGACCTCCTAGAGGTATAGGAACAGAACCTAGTCATCCTCATAGAACAGTCCTTTCATAGAGTCTACTATTGTTTCTCAAAGCATAGTACGAAAGATAAAACTCTAGACACGGACAGTCTAACTTCCTTGAGTCTCAAAAGACATTCTCAAGTGACCCCTTCGTTAAATAGGAAAGAAACCCGCAGACTCGGACAGTCTCAATACCCTTTGGATTTCCAGTTTCCCCAAAGAAAAGGAAACAACCCCGATCCTCAGATCTAACCCATGAGTACAGTGATGCTCATATAAGAACTGATTTTCTCTTTCAAAATCAGTATACTGGACCTGTCATTTAACTGACACAATAACCTTAGCCTTATCTTGGGCTTTGTATAAATGATTCTCCCCAGCGGAGTCAAGCAACGTTTAGCCTCTCTCTCGGGCTTTGTACGAGACACATAAGAGACTCCCTCGTTGAGTCAATCCCCCTTTCGCCTCCATCTCGGGCTTTGTACGAGATACAAAAAGGTTCTTATTGAGCCAAACAAACAATCTTCTCCATCTCGGGCTTCATACGAGATACAAAAACTCCCTTGTTGAGTCAAATAGCCTCCATCTCGGGCTTTATACGAGATACCAAAAGACTCCATCGTCGGGTCAAAATCTATTAGCCTCTCTCTCGGGCTTTGTATGGGACACAAAATAGCCTCCTCTTAGGCTTTGTATAATGATTTTCCTAGCGGAAAATAGCCTCCTCTTAGGCTTTGTATAAGAAAACCACTGGTTGATCCAATTAACCTTTTAGCATCAAAGCTGTGCCTCGTTCACAGTATACAAACATCAACAACTCCTTCCCCTTCATCTAATCGCTGTAAGCGGCAAGCCTCTGGATCATCTATATCCACGCCACTGTCCCTCTTTTAGCATGAGAAATTCCTAAGGAAAGATGGCATTGCTCTACACTGAGTTAAAGTCTTCTCCTTCAGGTTAAAACCCTTTCTTCGGAAATTATGGCATTGCTCGGATCCGCGTATCCCAGTTAAAGTAATTCTCCTTCTCCCCTCTTTAGAGATAACAAATTCTCTCTAAAGCCGAGGTCTTTCAGCTTCACGTCTTGGGCTTTGAACAAGACACAAATAGACCTTTCAGCTTCACATCTTGGGCTTTGAACAAGATACAAACCACCTTTCGCTTCACGTCTTAGGCTTTGAACAAGACACCAAAAACCAATTTCCTCCCATAGAATAGGAGGAACTATGAACGCTCTGATTTCCCTGTTTCGGTAAACGGGAATACGTAGGCATAAGATCGAAAGAAAAGATCTTAGCGAGCGCAATCAACAAAAAACCCAAATCCCATATCTCCATCAATCAAAAGCAGTATTTCAAAAGCATCAGTCCTAACATCCTAATCCTTGTTCCCCGCCAGAAACCTCCTGCCCAGGTAAAAAAGAAAGAAAACAGTATTGGCGAAAATACAAATAACCAGTACAAAGGCCCCCCACATTGATAGCATCCGTAACCTAACAGACCGCTGTTTAAACTCAGTATGCAAGCAAGGTTAATTGGAGACATCTATTTCCCTTCCTTATTCAGCTCACAATAGGATAAAAAATGAATCGACCTGTAGTCAAAGCTCAAACCGCAGAGAGCGACCAGCGCTTAAGAACCGCATCCAAAATCGCTCGCTACAGGTATCTCGTACGAAGCCCAAGATGGAGGCTAAAGATGTTTGACTCAACCAGAGAGTCTTTTTGTATCTCGTACAAAGCCCGAGATGGAGGCTAAAAGGCTTGACTCAATAAGAGAGTCTTTTATACTCAACAAGAGAGTGTTTTGTATCTCGTACGAAGCCCGAGATGGAGGCTAAAAGGCTACTGTTTCAGTTGAGTGACGGTCCAGTATGTTGGTTTAACGAGAAAATCAGTTCTTATATGAGTAACACTGTACTCGGGGATTTGATTCGAGGATCAAGGTTATTCCCGTTCTTTAAGGAAATGGGAAATCCAAAGGGTATTGAGACTGTCCGAGTTTGCGGGTTTTCTTCCTATTTTGAAAGGAGCTTGAGACTGTCTTTAAGACTCAAGGAAATTAGACTGTCCAAGTCTAGAGTTTTATCTTTTGTACTATGCTTTAAGAAACAGTAGTAGGATCTAGACTCTTTGAAAGACTGTTCTATTAAGATGATTAATTTATGTTTCTATACCTCTAGGAGGTCGTCAGAACAATTTGTACGAAGCCCAAGAGGAGACTGGAAACTTTTAAGAAGCCGAGGGACAATTTGTACGAAGCCCACGAGGAGGCTATCATTCCCGGAGGAAGAAATCATTTATACGAAGCCTAAGCGGAGGCTTTGAATACTTCTGAGAAGCCGACGGGTCCTTGTACAATGCCCAAGAGGAGGCGGGGATGCTTTTAAGAAGCCTGTGGGTCCCCAAACCCCAAGAAGTTCAAGACATGATATTCACCGAGAATAGATCAAGCCAGGAAAGTTTGAGAATTTGGAAGAAACTCAAGAGATGCCATTCACGGAGAAAAGATCATCTCTGGGGAGTAGAGTTTCTTGACAATTCCTAAGGAGGACAGCCGAAGAGAAGACTGTATCTGGTGCTCCTATGGGGGATCTAGTTTTGTCTATTTCTAAGAGTGATTGACACGGCTTCACCTAGTGCTAAACGTAGTTGCCGGGTGTTAGTTCCTGGATTGGCTGGAATTTTGGTAAAACAAAGTATGTTCAATGTTGATGTCAAGGTGTTGATGTTGCAACATTGAAGTCTTAACACTGGGCTGTGTTAAGTAATTAATAGCTGAAGTTGGATGTCTGATGTCACATAGGTGATGCTGTGACATCAGGTCTGCAGAATTAACAACAGCAGGCTGTGATGTTGTTAGGGTTGCGTATTAGCTGGAATTGTGGAGAGCAAGCTGTCTCATTGGATACGAATATCTTGGGATAGATATTTGCTGCTGCATAGGAGATCTGGTGCAGATTTGTAGGAGATTTAAAAGGTTGAAGATTTAAAAATATTTTAGGAGAAAATCTGTTTTAAATATTCAGTTTTAAATAACAAATCTGGGAGATATTGTAGCAAGTCCAAGACCAATTCAAGGAGCTATATAAAGCGCACAAGACCAAAGGAAAAAGTGACAGAAAACATTCAGAAGATCAGGAGCTGGAGGCTTAGTGTCTAGAGTTTGTTTAGAGTGCTTGTATTTACACTATTCTAGGGTTTGAATAGGTGTTGAGTTTTTGTCCTCTCTAGAAGCTGTGAAGCAATAGAGAGTGGTTGCTTGATCGAAGCTGTGAAGTAAGATCAAGGGTACTCAAAGTGGTTTCTTTGAGAGTTTGTAAGGGATTGAGTGGTGTTCTCATACCTAAGTGGTTTCTTAGGTAGGAAGTCATTAGTAGAGTATAAGTTTAGGAGATTGTCAACGGGTTGTTGAGTCTGTAAATTATATCTACAAGTAGTGAATTTCATCCCTGGCTTGGTAGCCCCCAGAGTAGGTTGGTTGTAACCGAACTGGGTCAACAATTCTTGGTGTTATTTTACTGTTATTGCTGTCCATTATGCAGAGTGTGTTGTTGTGACATCACGCGTCTGATACCAGAATTTCAATTGGTATCAAAGCAGGCATCCTGTCTGTCTCTGGGTGAGATCTAGGGAAGTTACTTTCTAGTGCAAAGATGGACAAAGAAGTTGGAGGATTCGTCAACAGACCCCCTATTTTGGATGGATCCAATTATGACTATTGGAAGCCAAGGATGACCACCTTCTTAAAATCCTTGGACAGCAGGGCTTGGAAGGTTGTTATTAAAGAATGGAAAGCTCCTGTCATGTGTGAGAAGGATGATGCTGGCAAAGATAAAGAAGGCACCTCTAAGCCAAAGTCTGAAGAAGAGTGGACCAAGGAGGAAGATGAGCTTCCCCTTGGAAATTCCAAAGCTCTGAATGCATTCTTCAATGGAGTGGATAAGAATATCTTCAGGTTAATCAATACCTGTGAAGTTGCTAAGGATGCGTGGGATATCTTGCAGGCTACACATGAAGGAACATCTAGAGTTAAGATGTCGAGACTTCAGATTTTAACATCAAAATTTGAAAGCCTGAAGATGAAAGACGATGAGACTATTCATGATTTCCACATGAGTGTTCTTGAGCTGGCCAATGCATCTAGTGCTCTTGGAGAGAAAATGTCTGAAGAAAAGCTTGTGAGGAAGATCCTTAGGTCCCTACCTAAGAGGTACAAGATGAAAGTGACTGCTATTTAAGAAGCTCAAGACATCAGCAAGATGAGAGTAGATGAGCTCATTGGATCTCTTCAGACTTTTGAACTTGGTTTAAATGAAGAAGAACCAGAAAAGAAGCCCAAGGGTATTGCTTTGGTCTCCACTCCTGCAGAAGATAAGGTAGTCAAAGATTCTCAGGAAGTTTTGTCACAAGCCATTGCAATGTTGGGAAGGCAGTTCAACAAAGTGTTAAAAAGATGGAACAATAACTACAAGCCTAGTGTCAAGAACAGTTCCTCTGACATCAGCAATCCAAAAGAGAAAGATGAAGAGAAGACTGCCCAGGATAGAGGTGTTCAGTGCTTTGAATGTGAAGGGTATGGACATGTCAAGAAAGAATGTCCCGCATTCTTGAAGAAGCAGAAGAAGGGCATGTCAGTTTCCTGGTCTGAAACTGATAGTGAAAGTGATGGTGAGTCAGCAAGGCATGCTAGAGCCTTAACAGGAACTATTGTGTCTGATGATGATAGTGATGAAGAAATAACTTATGAGGAGCTAGCTTCTACTTATCGAGAGCTGTGTTTGAAAAGTGCTAAGATTTGTCAAGAAAACAAGTATCATAAGCAACAGATTGCTCAGCTTGAAAATGAAAAAGCTGATCGGGAAAACGAAGTTGTACTAGTTAAGTCCCAACTGGATCAGATGACTAAATTCGTTAGGATGATGAACAGTGGTACTGCTGATCTTGATAAGATTCTTCAGTTAGAGAAAGTTGCTGGAGATAAATCAGGCATAGGATATGTGGCCAGCACTTCAGGAACAAAAAGGGAGATGTCTCAACCGTTGTCTCAACATCAACCTACGAAACAGGGTCCTACCCCAAAGATGGTTGTTCAGCCCCAGAATGCTGAGAAGAAGAATGGTCCTCATCAGAGGAAGATACAGCCCCAAGGAGCTAGTCAGTATATGCCTCCCCAATATCACCAGAGTATGCAAGCTGCCAGGTTCAAGCAGAACATGTCTCATCAGAGGTGTCAACATCAGGAAAACTAGTATGGTTATACATACAACAATGCTGTGCCTTATTACTATGGAAGAAGGAAGCCTCATCACCATAGAAGGCAGCCTAAGAGACAGCATCACCAGTACAGGAGAAGACAATTCAACTATGGAATAAGGAGACAACAGTATGGGTGGCAGCCATAGCAGTATCAAAGTGGGAGAAGATTTAACCACTTTAGAAATGACAGAGTCAGATGCTTCTATTGTGGCAGGATTGGTCATATGCAGTCCTCGTGCTTCAAGCTTCACGGATATCCTAATTTTGCCCCTCAACCCAAACAGCAAGAGGTAAGGCCTAAGGTGATGAAGCAATGGATACCTAAAGTTACCAGCTTGATAGCTCACACTTCCTTGAGGGTTTCTACCAAAGATGACTGGTATTTTGACAGTGGGTGTTCAAGACACATGACTGGAGTAAAGAATCTGCTTGTTGATGTGAAACCTCAGTCTTCTGGCTATGTTACATTTGGTGATGGGATCAAAGGAGAGATAAAGGGGATTGGAAAACTAAACTGTGCTAGTACTCCCATGCTGGAGAATGTTCTTCTTGTTAAAGGACTAACAGCTAATTTGATTAGTATTAGTCAACTTTGTGATCAAGGATTCAAAGTAGACTTCACAAAGTCCGAATGTAATGTGAAAGATGACAAAGGAGAAGTCATTATGAAGGGAGCCAGATCTAAGGACAATTGTTATCTTTGGGTGCCGCAAAATTCAAATTCCTCCACGTGTGTGCTTGCTGAAGAAGATGATGTCAAAATCTGGCATCAGAAGTTGGGACATCTTCACCTAAAGGGAATGAAGAGAATTATCTCCTCAGAAGCAGTTAGAGGGATTCCCAAACTTAGTATTGAAGAAGGAAAGGTGTGTGGAGACTGTCAAAAAGGAAAGCAGACAAAGATGTCTCATCCGAAGCTTCAACATGACACCACCTCCAAGGTATTGGAACTCCTTCATATGGATTTGATGGGACCTATACAGGTTGAAAGTCTGGGTGGAAAGAAATATGCTTATGTAGTTGTGGATGACTACTCAAGATACACCTGGGTGAATTTCATCAAAGACAAATCTGAGGTGTTTGATGTCTTTAAAGAGCTCTGTCAAAAACTCCAAAGAGAAAAGGAGAGTAAGGTCATCAGAATAAGAAGTGATCATGGAAGAGAGTTTGAGAATAGCAAGTTTGAAGAATTTTGCTCGACTGAAGGTATAAGTCATGAGTTTTCATCGCCTATCACCCCTCAGCAAAATGGAGTTGTTGAGAGGAAGAACAGAACTATACAAGAGTCGGCTAGAGCAATGATTCATGCCAAGAAACTACCTTATCACTTCTGGGCTGAAGCCATGAACACTGCCTACTACATCCACAACACAGTTACCCTAAGAAGAGGCACTTCATCCACTCTATATGAACTATGGAAGGGAAGAAAACCTAATGTCAAGTACTTCCATGTGTTTGGTAGTAGATGTTACATCCTGGCAGATAGAGAGCAGAGAAGGAAATTAGATTCCAAAAGTGATGAAGGGATAATTTTGGGGTACTCCATCAATAGCAGAGCTTATCGGGTCTTCAACTCTAGGACCAAAGTGATGATGGAGTCAATCAATGTTGTGATTGATGATGAAGATAAGCATGAAGTTGAGGATGTCATAGAAGATGTTGGAACATCAGCTGATGAGGTAGATGTTGAAGTTGAAGAAAGAAATCCCTCCCCAGGCGTTGCTGATACTGAGCCTGAGCAACCTCAAAAGGATCCTTCTATCAGAATTCAGAAGGATCATCCTAAGGAGCTAATTATAGGTGATTCAAATTCTGGAGTAAGAACTAGGTCCAGAGAAATCATAGCTAGCTCGTGCTTCGTATCCAAAGTTGAGCCAAAAAATGTCAAGGAAGCTCTGACAGATGAGTTTTGGATAAATGCTATGCAAGACGAACTGGAGCAGTTCAGAAGAAATGAAGTCTGGGATCTTGTACCAAGACCAGAAGGGGTGAATGTTAACAAAGTGGATCTACAAAAACAAGTCAGACGAGCTTGGAGTGGTTACAAGAAACAAAGCGAGACTTGTTGCACAAGGTTATACTCAAGTTGAGGGAGTTGACTTTGATGAAACGTTTGCTCCAGTGGCGAGATTAGAATCCATCAGACTACTCTTGGGTATAGCTTGTAACCTAAGATTCAAGCTGTTCCAAATGGATGTGAAGAGTGCATTTCTAAATGGCTATCTGAATGAAGAAGTCTATGTAGATCAACCTAAAGGATTCACTGATCCATACTTCCCCAATCATGTGTTCAAACTGAGGAAGGCACTGTATGGTTTAAAACAAGCTCCAAGGGCCTGGTATGAGAGGTTGAAAGAATTCTTAGTAGCAAATGGGTATAGAAAAGGAGGCATTGACAAAACTTTGTTTGTCAAGGAAGAAGGCGGAAAATTAATGGCAGCCTAAATTTATGTGGATGACATTGTATTTGGGGGGATGTCAGATGCTATGGTAAAACAGTTTGTCCAACAAATGCAATCAGAATTTGAAATGAGTTTGGTTGGAGAACTTATCTACTTCCTTGAATTACAAGTCAGACAAATGGAGGATTCCATCTTTATTTCTCAAAGCAAATATGCTAAGAGCATAGTAAAGGAGTTTGGCCTGGATAAAGCCAATCGCAAAAGGACACCTGTTCCTACCCATTTGAAGCTATCCAAGGATGAGAATGGAGTGAGTGTGGATCACAGCTTGTACAGAAGTATGATTGGGAGTTTACTGTATCTCACAGCAAGCAGACCTGATATTTCCTTTGTTGTTGGAGTGTGTGCTAGATATCAATCTGATCCTAAGGTGAGTCACTTGAATCAAGTGAAGAGGATTCTGAAATATGTGAATGGCACAAGTGACTATGGGATGCTATATAGCCATGATTCTGGGACTAATTTAAAAGGATACTGTGATGCTGATTGGGCTGGTAGTGCAGATGATAGAAAAAGCACTTCAGGAGGGTGTTTCTTTCTAGGGAACAATCTGATTTCCTGGTTCAGTAAGAAGCAAAATTGTGTATCGCTCTCAACTGCTGAAGCAGAGTATATAGCAGCAGGAAGTAGTTGCTCTCAGCTGGTCTGGATGAAGCAGATGTTGAGTGAATACAATGTTAAACAAGATGTTATGACACTGTACTGCGATAATCTGAGTGCAATTAATATATCTAAAAATCCTATACAGCATAGTAGGACAAAGCACATAGACATAAGGCATCACTTCATAAGGGATCTGGTAGAAGAAAAAATTGTTACCTTGGAGCATGTAGCCACAGAGAACCAGTTGGCTGACATATTCACTAAAGCCTTAGATGCAAACCAATTTGAAAGGTTAAGAAGCAAATTGGGAATCTGCATTTATGAAGACTAAATCTGCTAGAGGGGTTGTGGGAAGTTTCTGAAAAATGTGTAGTTAACTGCCTGGTGAAGTTTGCCTAATTATGGCTAAAAAGGGGGAGAAAATAGCTAAGAAAGTCAAGAGAGTATCAAAGAATGTTACTGCCAAATGCTGCTAATGTGATATTAAGGGGGAGATAAATTGATGCTGCTAAAAGGTGTTTAGTTGAAAAGTGGTAATGCAGTTATTGAGGAGGAGTTTAGACTGAGCTAGTGAAAATATCATAGCATTTGAAGAGTGCAGCCAAGTAGATATCAAGGGGGAGAAAAGTGTTGCACATTGTGAGCTACTGAACAGCTGTGATGCTGGTTCATATTCTTAAGGGGGAGCACCAATTGGCTGTTGTCAATAATGAAGATGGTGCTGTAGCAGATCAAGTGATGAAGACTAAGAGTATTGTCAAACTGCTGCTGATGGAGTTTCAAATTTTTGAAGTTATTCCGCTGCTGAAGTCTCTGAAGATGCAGAGTGCAGAGATTCTTTTAGCCAAAATTAGCCAAAGGGGGAGATTGTTAGTTCCTGGATTGGCTGGAATTTTGGTATAACAAAGTATGTTCTATGTTGATGTCAAGGTGCTGATGTTGCAACATTGAAGTCTTAACACTGGGCTGTGTTAAGTAATTAATAGCTGAAGTTGGATGTCTGATGTCACATAGGTAATGTTGTGACATCAGGTCTGCAGAATTAACAATAGCAGGCTGTGATGTTGTTAGGGTTGCGTATTAGCTGGAATTGTGGAGAGCAAGCTGTCTCATTGGATGCGAATATCTTGGGATAGATATTTGCTGCTGCATAGGAGATCTGGTGCAGATTTGTAGGAGATTTAAAAGGTTGAAGATTTAAAAAGATTTTAGGAGAAAATCTGTTTTAAATATTCAGTTTTAAATAACAAATCTGGGAGATATTGTAGCAAGTCCAAGACCAATTCAAGGAGCTATATAAAGCGCACAAGACCAAAGGAAAAAGTGACAGAAAACATTCAGAAGATCAGGAGCTGGAGGCTTAGTGTCTAGAGTTTGTTTAGAGTGCTTGTATTTACACTATTCTAGGGTTTGAATAGGTGTTGAGTTTCTGTCCTCTCTAGAAGCTGTGAAGCAATAGAGAGTGGTTGCTTGATCGAAGCTGTGAAGTAAGATCAAGGGTACTCAAAGTGGTTTCTTTGAGAGTTTGTAAGGGATTGAGTGGTGTTCTCATACCTAAGTGGTTTCTTAGGTAGGAAGTCATTAGTAGAGTATAAGTTTAGGAGATTGTCAACGGGTTGTTGAGTCTGTAAATTATATCTACAAGTAGTGAATTCCATCCCTGGCTTGGTAGCCCCCAGAGTAGGTTGGTTGTAACTGAACTGGGTCAACAATTCTTGGTGTTATTTTACTGTTATTGCTGTCCATTGTGCAGAGTGTGTTGTTGTGACATCACACCTTAACATCACACGTCTGATACTAGAATTTCACCGGGGAAACTCTAAATATCTATATTATTATTACAGAGTTGATATGAGTTTATGAAAGAAGACTTACAGCGAAACAGCCCCACAATACAGTTATATGTATATGAAAGCGGTAAATGAAAGTGTATAAACACTTACTCGGTTGTAGACCTTCCATGCTGTTTTGTTGGTTGTTCAACAAAGAAAACTTTGAGAACAATATTATATTCAAAATCAAAGGAGAAAGTGCTTTGAAAAGAAAGATTGGGGCTTACAGATCAAGGAGAGGCCCAAGGTTTTGTCAGTGATCGCATTGTTGTTTTCGTACAGAGGGACTTATACAAGTGACTAAGGTCCGAGAAAGGTTTTCTGTACAAAGGGATGCGTCTTACACTCTCTCAAGAGGCCCAAAGAGTTTAAAGAAAAGGAATGAGGCTTATAACACGAGGGTAGGCCTAGATATTTTTGTTTTGAAATGGCGATCGCGCCGATGTTTTGAAAACGCCGTGGGTCTTATACAATGATTGAGGCCCAAAATAATTTGGTTTTCAAAAGGGGTTGGGTCTTACACTCTAATAGA
This sequence comes from Lathyrus tuberosus, assembly GCA_022829125.1. Lineage (NCBI taxonomy): Eukaryota > Viridiplantae > Streptophyta > Magnoliopsida > Fabales > Fabaceae > Lathyrus > Lathyrus tuberosus. Next base: position 11,318,273 of record JALAZF010000024.1, on the reverse strand, counting down.
GGCCCAAAAGTTTTGAATGGGTCTTATAGCTCGAGGAGAGGCCCAAATGGTTTCTATTTAAACGGGCGACGATCGCGCCGAACTTTTTGAAATACAACGGGACTTATACAATAAGTGAGGCCCAAGATAGGTTTGTATTTACAAAGGATTGGGTCTTACACTCTATTAGAGGCCCAAAAGTTTTGAATGAATTGTGAGGGTGAAAATCAAAGAAACCCTAATTTTATTCTTTAAAAGTAAATATTTAAAGAAAATCAAACAAAATACCAAATAAATTTGAATAAACCATTTGTGATTTTGTTTAAGGTTTGAAAAAAAATAAGGGATAATCACAAGGGATATTTAAACTCATTTGGTTTTGATTTTCAAAGTAAATATTCATTTTTAAAATGTTTAAAAACAATTAAAAATGAATTCATTCACAAAAATACTAATTATATTAAATAAATAATATAAGTCTAATTTTTTTGTGGAATAAAATATTTCAACATTTTTGTGATTTTTTGCAAAAAGAACCAATAAAAAATAATTAAAATTGAAAGAGTTATTAATTTTTCAATTAATTAATAAAACATAAAAATATTGGAAAAATAGCAAAAATGTGAAAAAACACAAAATGGCATGGGTGGGGTTTGAACCCACGACCTCAAGGTCACAAGGCGCGCGCCTTACCACTGGGGTAGTTATACATCCATTGTTTGAAGTGAAAACACAAATGTACAAGTCATGCCTTGGTTTTAGGCCTGGCCCAAGGCAAGGCAAGGCAAGTTTTGGCTCAGAAACGTGAAGGTCATAACTTTCTCAATTCTTAATGGTTTGAGACAAAATTTATATGCATCTGGACCAGAATTTCAGAAGGAATCCAATGGTGGTGGTGTTTTTTTAAGATCATACTCCCTCCTCAAAATCCAATAGTGGTTTTGAAAAAGACCTATAATTGCATTTTCTATGCTACACTTTGATACAGGCATGAATTACATGATTAATTGGTTCAAACACAACATATATAACATGTATGAGGTGTGCATGATGAGTGGACTTCAAAACAATGCATATTTTGGAAAGTTCAAGTCATGAGGCTTACCTCTTTTTGAGCTTTTTAGAGTTTTTGTGCAATCTGCCAAGCCTCTTATTCCAGAAATGATTTGATGCTTTAAACACACTCAAATGATCCCTTAGAAGCTTTTAGGATGATTGGAATCAGCTGGTACCTGCAAAAACACAAACTGGCCCTTTCTTGCAAAAGGGGTTAAAAGTGACCAAAATAGAAACTCTCTCAAATGGTGTTCCAGATGGGGGGAACCATTTGGGACAGTTCAAGGATGATATTTGGAGTGTGTTTGAGGTTTTATCTAGTTTGGAAAGTAACTGAATCAAGACATGGCTTGAAAAATGCACAAAAGGCCTATTTTGAGGTTTTGAGAGGTGACTTTGTGATTTTGGTGTTACAGGTCACTTGTGAGAGTTTGGATCACCTACATATGATGTTTATGAGGTGTGTGTGTGATTGTTTTGATTGGAATTTCTCTCAAACTCAAAAACTCAGAGTTACCTTGCTAGAGAAGGCATTTTGGCCTAAAGAGAGGGATTTTGAGGAAAGCATCTGTTTGATGGCTTTGGTGTACTCAAACTGAGCACAAATGAGCTCTATTTATAGTAGAGCAAGTTTTTTTTTGGATCAATAGTGAATGGCAACTGCAGCAAAGGTATGGCCAATGTTGGCAAATGCAAATCCAAGTCTTATCTAGCCATTGACTAGAGGTTAGAGCATAGAACTTTGGTTCCCTACTTGTTGGAGGAATCTTGACTGAATTCAGTTGCAAATGTGTCAGTCCATGCCACCTCTAAGCATCTATTGAATGCTTCAATCCAAAATTGGAGTCTTGTCCCTATTTTAGGCAATTCTAGGTTTGGCATGCTACTTCTTGTTCCAAGGAGTTTGGAGGCTTGGCTCCGTGATTGTCCCCTTTAGATTTGATCCTCAGATGTGTCCAAGATGATGACAAGGCTTGAAATTGGCTGATTTGGGCAAATCGACCAAAAATGAAAAATTCTGCCTTGCCTTGGCAGTTTTCAGCAAGGCATTTTGCCACTACCATAACTCTTAGCTCAAATTGAATTTGGTGATGTTCTTGGCCATTTTGGAAAGCCCTCATATGATACAACAACTTTTTGATCATATTTGGTTTTGATACCTTTTGGATCCAAGTGAAAAATCCCCCTACATTTGGAAAAAAGTGAAGGCAGATTCTGATTTAGTGAAAATTTCACTAAGTGTTGGAAAAAAGTGACATTTTCACTTTTTGTGATTTTGATCATTCTATAACTCAAAATCCCTAATGAATTGGAATGAGGTCTAGTTGAAGTTTTTGTAGAGGGCCATGAGATGTACAAATCAAACTTTGGATGGGGAAAAATGGATTTGTAGTTTAGGAGTTATGATCCTCCAAAGTTGGTACCCTTGCCACTCTGTTCATAACTTAGAAAATTTTCTAAGTTTTTTTTATGGTTACCCCTTTTACAAGTTATCCCATTTTCTTTGATTTTTCTTGATGAATGATGATTCAAATCATACATTAACATCACTTTAGGGTTAAAAATCCATTTTGTGAAAAATCTCAAAAAGTCAAAGTTTGACTTTTGTGCACAATTGACTTTTTAGCAGATGAATTCCAAACTGTGCAATCCTTTAGGAAATCATGTCCTTGACCTAAATCAAACTTGATGGACATGTTCCATGGGTGTTATAGGGTGTATTGAATCATGTCCTAGGGCATGGGAGCATGTCCCGGTCAAAAGTCAAAGTTACAGTTGACTTTTCCCGCGAAACCCTAATTGTGGTCCAGATGAAATTGAATCTTGTTACTCAAACTTCTTGGATCAATCCATTGTTGTAAATGGATCAATGTGGTATATTAGAGACCCTCAAATCCTCTCTTGAGGCCTTGGCTCATTATTTGTCCCAAAAGTCAACTTAGGGGTGAATTAGGTCAAGAAACCCTAATTCCTGATTTTTTATGAATGCATCCCCTGAGGCAAAATTGACTTGGTGATTGGGTCCATGAGGTTCCATGGAGCATTTTAGGATATGATTTGAAGCATTGGCTCATGCCCAGAGGAAATTTTCCATCTGGAGGCCCTGGTCGACCAAAACCCTAATTTGGTGACACTGGCGATCTTGAGGCTTGATCCACCTAGAAGGGAGCAGCCTTGTGCTTAATCCTTGAAGTGGGAGTCCTCTTGATCCATGGTGGATGTTTGAGAGGTTAGACAAGTTGAAGATCATGTCATTACTTGATTGATCCTTTTCCTAAGAGCTCTGAGAGGGCTTGAAACCCTAAATTTGATAATAGTGAATGCTCACCCATCTTTGGGGAGACTGATGAGGCATGAAGGTTCCTCCATATTGTGATGATGATTTGTACAATGATGGGGAATCCTAGTGGTCAAAATTTGGGGTATGACAGATGCCCCTATTTAATCTTCTTGGACCCGAAGGTGTGAATGACGACGGTATTCGGGCATTCGGGGTGCAAGAGGATTAAATATCGGATTATCCGAAATTTTGATGGTTTATGAATGGCAGCTTGCGCGTTCATCTTCTTTTCCTAAACAATGATGCTTAGAAAAGGTGAACTTCCACTCGATCCTGGTTTCCTACCAAGGAACTGGTCTCAGTTTCTGGGGTAAACTTCCCCTCGATCCTGGTTTCCTACCAAGGAACTGGTCTCAGTTGTTGAAATAAACTTCCCCTCGATCCTGGTTTCCTACCAAGGAACTGGTCTTAGTTTCTTTTGTCAATAAACTTTATTGACAAGGGACGCTATGCGTAGCAGTTTTCCTCAAACGTCTCGCCGAATTTTCCTGGGGAAATGCCATTTGACGGAAAAAGTTTTGATTGTCAGACCTACTGGGGAACCCAATCGTCTGAGTTGTAGAGTCACACAAACTTCTCTATTGCAGAGGCCATTTGTTTCTACTGGGGGAAAGCGAGTTTCTTGAGAGACTGCTTCCTCTTGGGGCATTACATCATACTTTTCTCGGGATCTTCTCGGAGAAATACCATATGATGTGATCCTATTTTGAGGTGCCGATGACCTTTTCATCAGTAAATTTTCTGGAGAAAAACTGTCGTACTGCCGAATCTCCGATTACGAGGCTTTCCCTGGGGATTTTCCTTAATTCGGGAAAGCAAGGATATCATCTTCAATGGCGAAGAGTGATGTTTGTTGAACGTTTTTCTGGCCTTTCAGAGGTTCAAGTTATCAAAATGGTCAAGGGCTAACTCTAATCCAGAAATAAACAAGAGGAGAGATTGTTCAGACGCAACACTTCCTGATTAGGCAAGAACTGACAACTCGATTGAGAGGACTGTTATCACTAGGGGATAAGACCGAATAGAGTAATAGTGATGCAATATGAATGCGAATGCAAAATAAAATGCATGATGTATGTATGTATATGCTGACAAAACTGACGCGACATACAGACTGATGAATGAACACGGCTGGATACTCAGCCATCGCGGGGCGAAGAAATACCGTTGGTTCAAAAATAGCAATTCTACCTTGCTTAGGAGAAATAGTCCCTGCTGGGAGCTATGTTGGTCGGGCTTAGGAGATAAGAACTCGGCCGAGGGTATCAGATGGGAAAGCCGCATCTGATACAGCTGGTCCTTTGTTCAGGTGCGCTGGTTTAGAAGGAGTACTTTGATTCTGCACTTTGAAATTCGCTTACTTCTAGTGAAGCGATTGATGTTCTTTCGATGTTCAACAGTCAAAAGAAATTACCATCTTTAATTTAAAAGCAAAAAAAGTTTTAACAAGTAAATTCATTTTGTTTCATTTCAAGAATTGTTAATCATATTAAAATGTCATTCTATAAAGCTAAAACAAACAAGAATTTCAAAAAAAAGCACAAGGGCTCAAATTTTATTGATAGGATGGAAATCAGCCAAGCGCGTGATTCCATAGAGTATTTACAATGTTAGAAAACGGTAATTTACAGGGAAAAGGGCTACGTTGAAACATAACGACCACTATCCTTCTACCAACTTTGAATTCGGGACATCTCGAGCTTCTGTCGAAGATGATCTTGACTGGAGTTTTCCTCCGATGGATGGTGTAACTGCTGCTGAGGGACTTGCCTCTGTTGGACATAGTTACTTGCCATTATCCCTAATTTTTGCCTGGATTGTACTTTGAGGTTTCCAATCCATCGGGATGAGTTTTGAATATGTCTCTAATTTTTTCCTGGACCGCCCTTTCGGGTTTTCAATCCATCGAGACGTTTTTTTTTAAGTTTAGGTGAAGTATTTCTTGACTACATCAACATTCGTGGGGTAGGCAAATTCTTCTCCGTCCATGGTTGCAAGTCTCAAGGCACCGCCTGAGAAAGCTTTCTTGACTACATAGGGGCCATCATAATTCGGAGTCCATTTGCCCCAAGAGTCAGTGAGAAATGATTATATCTTTTTTAGCACGAGGTCTCCTTTCCTGAAGACGTGAGGTCGAACCTTTTTGTCAAACGCCCTCTTCATTCTTTGCTGATACAACTGACAGTGGCATAGAGTTGTGATTCGTTTCTCTTCGATCAAATTTAGTTCGTCGTGTTGACTTTGACACCATTCAGCTTCTGAAAGCTTAGCTTCCATCAATACCCGGATCAATGGGATCTCTACCTCTATGGGGAGCATTGCTTCCATGCCATACACTAGAGAGAAAGGGGTTGCCCCTGTTGAAGTGCGAACAGATGTGCGATAACTGTGAAGAGCAAAGGGTAGCATCTCGTGCCAGTCTTTGTAGGTTACGACCATCTTTTGAACAATCTTCTTGATGTTCTTGTTAGCCGCCTCTACCGCTCCGTTCATCTTAGGCCGGTAGGGAGATGAGTTATGGTGTTCGATCTTGAACTCAGGACACAACTCTTTCATCATCTTATTGTTCAAGTTAGATCCATTATCCGTAATGATCTGGCTTGGAACACCATAACGGCAAATGATATTGTTTTTGATAAATCAGACCACCACTTGTCGGGTTACATTGGCGAATGACGCCGCTTCGACCCACTTGGTGAAGTAATCAATGGCTACAAGGATGAACCGATGTCCGCTTGAATCCTTGGGCTCAATCATACCAATCATGTTGATTCCCCATATGGAAAAAGGCCATGGGGGAAGAAAGAACCTTGAGATGTGTTGGCGGTACATGGTGAAATTCTGGCACAGATATCAGATGTCCTACACAGATGTTGAGACACTGATATCCAACACAATGAACAAGATAACAATAAAAATAACAGTGCATAAAGTAAATAACACAGTAATATGTTTACCCAGTTCGGATCAACAATCCTACTCTGGGGGCTACCAAGCCAGGGACGAAACTAATATGCGATAGTATCAATTCACATATCATACAATTACCAAATAATCTGCTCACTTAATCACTACCCTTCCTATGGCTTCTACCTAAGACTCACCTAGGTATGAGGCCCTCCTCAAATCCCTCTACAACCACAACCCGTGATTGGTTTCTTTCCACACAAGTAACAAACCGAAAATCACACGTTTAAAACACACAATTCTCAATACTTTAAAGCTTATGAGAATTGACACACAAGAAACTCAATGCTTAAAAGCTTATGAGTAACTGACAGAACTTACAACACAAAAACCAGTCCTTATACTGTTATCAGATCGATACCAGTTAGGCTCACAAAATACACTCGAAAACCCTAACAAAAACACATGTAAGTTCCACACCTAAACTAGGTTTACATCAGTCAATATATAGCATTTAATCTGGACTGAATTGGGCTTCAAAAACGGAGCAAATAGACTGCTCACAAATCTCCAAAATAAACTCCAACAAAATAGGTCTTCAATCTGAAGTTTCCTAATATGTCTCCATAATTAGAAACAGCTGAAAATCTGAAAAACCAACATATAAACACAATCCAAAAATGCTTTGGATGCCACATAGGATAACCAAATATTCACATAATATTTAGTAACAATTCACAGCAACAAAATCTGCTTTAAAACTGAATCCAGACGCGATGTCCTATGCGCAGGTATGGGACATCTTCATTCGATATGTTGAATGCAGCAAATTAGAACATCATGTTTCAACATCTTGCTGCTAGAGTAGTTTTAGCAAAATAAATGCCAACCACAGAATCAAGGAAATAACAATCTCCCCCTTTGGCTTATTTTGGCTAAAACTACACACAAAAAAAACTCGCAAAGAAGCACAAAAACATCCATATCAGACAGCAGCAAAATAAAAAAACAGTTACCAACAGCACACAGCAAAAAAATATCCATCATAGCAGCACTCCCCTTCAGCTGCATACAACACACATCCAGCATAGCAGCACATCAACTCCCCCTCAACTGCAGCAAGATTCCATAATCTCCCCCTCAACTACTGCAGCAGCACAAGCACACCACACACAAACATACTACTCCCCCTTTTTAGCCATAAATATGACAAAGGCAAGTAGAACAGCTAATAATATTTGAGAAATGGTTAAATCATAAACCAGAATAAACATCATCAGAGAGTAGATGCACGCCACATCACATGACCAAGCGTCATGCTCAAACTTCAGCATTTTCCCCCTATTCACACACTGCACTACCAGAACCTCCTTTAATCTTTCCAATCTGGAAGCCAGAAGGAACATTAATTGCTATAGTTCTTCATGAATGCAAACCCCAAGTCTGCTCCTCAGGTTTTCAAACTGAACTGCATCCAGAGCCTTGGTAAATATGTCAGCAAGCTGATTTTCTGTGCTCACATGCTTAAGAGTTATGACTTTGTCCTCCACAAGTTCTCTGATGAAGTGATGCCTGATATCAATGTGCTTAGTCCTGCTATGTTGAATGGGATTTTTGGAAATATTAATAGCGCTCAGGTTGTCACAAAATAATGTCATGACATCTTGTGTGACATTATACTCAAATAACATCTGCTTCATCCATACCAGTTGAGCACAACTACTACCAGCTGCTATGTACTCAGCTTCAATAGTAGAAAGAAATAAAGAATTTTGTTTTTTACTAAACCATGAAATAAGATTATTTCCCAAAAAGAAACATCCTCTAGAGGTGCTCTTCCTATCATCAGCACTTCCAGCCCAATCAGCATCACAGTAACCTACTAAAATGGGACTTGAGTCACGGGAGTACAACAACCCATAATCACATGTACCACTCACATACTTAAGAATTCTCTTAACTTGATTGATGTGACTGACCTTGGATTCTGCTTGATATCTTGCACACACACCAACAGTAAATGTTATGTCTGGCCTACTTGCTGTAAGATACAGCAGACTGCCAATCATACTTCTGTACAGACTTTGTTCAACATTCACTTCCTTTTCATCTTTGGATAACTTCAAGTGAGTAGGAGCGGGAGTTCTCTTATGCTTGACATTATCCAGTCCAAACTTCTTCACAATGTTCCTCGCATATTTGCTCTGACTGATAAAAATGGAATCTTCCATCTGCTTGACTTGTAATCCAAGGAAGTAGGTCAATTCACCTACCAAGCTCATCTCAAATTCAGATTGCATTTGGTTGACAAAATGTTGGACCATTTCATCCGACATCCCACCAAACACAATATCATCTACATAAATCTGAGCAATCATTAGTTTCCCATCCTTCTCCTTGACAAAAAGCGTTTTATCAATGCCACCCTTCCTGTATCCATGGTTGACTAAGAACTTAGTCAGTCTTTCATACCAAGCTCGTGGAGCTTGTTTCAGCCCATACAAAGCCTTCTTAAGCTTGAAGACATGGTCAGGAAAATTTGGATCCACAAATCCTTTAGGCTGCTCAACATAGACTTCCTCATTAAGATAGCCATTCAGAAAGGCACTCTTGACATCCATTTGAAACAATCTGAATTTCAACAAACATGCCACTCCTAGCAGCAATCTGATAGATTCCAATCGAACCATAGGAGCAAATGTTTCATCAAAGTCTACTCCTTCAATCTGTGTGTATCCTTGAGCAACTAATCTGGCTTTGTTCCTGGTAACAACTCCTTGTTCATCAGACTTATTCTTATAACCCCATTTTGTTCCAATCACATTTGTTCCTGCTGGTCGTGGTACCAGTTCCCAGACTTCATTCCTCTTGAATTGACAAAGTTCATCTTGCATAGCACTTATCCAGAACTCATCTGTCAATGCTTCTTTGACATTCTTTGGTTCAATCTTTGAAACAAAGCATGCATTTGACACAGTCTCCCTCGTTCTGGTTCTTACACCTTCATTCAGATCTCCAATAATCAATTCCTTAGGGTGATCCTTCTGTGTCCTTATAGAGGGTCCCCTGTTAGCATCCTCTACCTCTTCATTCTCAGGTCTAGTGTCGGTTTCTTGAGCATTATCTCCTACAGACTCAATGTCTTGTGAGATTTCATTGTTCATGGGAAGACATGGTCCAACATTATCTGGGACATCTTCGTCTTTGCCAGAGTCATCAACCACCACATTTATGGATTCCATCATCACCTTAGTTCTGGAATTAAATACCATATATGCTTTACTGTGTTTAGAGTATCCCAAAAATATTCCCTCCCCACTCTTAGGATCCATCTTTCGCCTCTGCTCACGATCCGCCAAGATATAGCACTTACTCCCAAACACATGGAAATACTTCACATTTGGCTTTCTACCTTTCCATAGCTCATAAAGAGTGACAGAAGTACCTGATCTGATAGTCACCCCTATTGTGTATATAGCAAGCAGTATTCATGGCTTCAGCCCAAAAATGATATGGAAGCTTTTTGGCATGAATCATGACTCTTGCACACTCTTGTATAGTCCTGTTCTTGCGTTCCACCACACCATTCTGCTGAGGAGTGATCGGTGATGAGAATTCATGAGTGATTCCCTCAGATAAGCAGAACTCTTCAAACCTGCCATTTTCGAATTCTTTCCCATGGTCACTTCTGATCCGAACAACACCACAATCCTTTTCCCGTTGAATCCTTTGACACAACTCTTTAAAGGCTGCAAATACTTCAGACTTTTCTTTGATAAAACTTATCCAAGTGAATCTGGAGTAGTCATCTACGACAACATAGGCATACTTCTTCCCACCAAGACTTTCAACCTGCATAGGTCCCATTAAATCCATGTGAAGTAGTTCCAGAACTCTAGAAGTTGTGGTAAGATGTTGAAGCCTCTTGTGTGACACCCTTGTTTGCTTCCCAACTTGACATTCACCACATATTTTATCCTCATCAATCTTCAGCTTGGGAATACCTCTAACAACTTCACTTGACATAACTTTCTTCATCCCTTTCAGGTGTAAGTGACCCAATTTATGATGCCACAGTTTGGTTTCATCTTCCTTTGACATCAGACAAGTAGACAAACTTTCCGGTTCTTGAGGATTCCACAGATAGCAGCTATCCTTAGACCTAGTTCCCTTCATAACAACTTCATCTTTCTCATTGGTTACTAGACATTCAGATTTGGTGAAATTTACTTTGAGACCTACATCGCACAGTTGGCTTATACTGATTATATTTGCGGTCAGCCCTTTGACAAATAGAACACGATCTAGATTTGGTTGTCCTGTGTAGTCCAGCTTTCCAACACCTTTTATTTCACCCTTTGATCCATCCCTAAAACTGACATAATTGGTGGAGTAAGGCTTGATATCTGACAAGAATTTCTTCACACCAGTCATGTGTCTTGAACAACCACTGTCAAAGTACCAATCTTCTCTTGCAGATGCTCTAAGAGAGGTATGTGCTATGAGACCAGCCATCATTTTTCTAGGAGTCCATCTTCTCTTCACTTTACCCCAACTCTGACCTTTATTTTGTTGCTGAGCAGTTTTGGGATAGTCGTGCAACTTGTAGCAAAAGGACTTTAAGTGACCAATCTTTCCACAGTAATGGCATCTCCATGGTTTATACTTTGATCTTTTCTGATGCTTCATCTGATGTTGAAACATGTGATTTGACATCCCCTCTTCTTGCTTTATTTTCTGAGGAACAAACTTCAATACAGGCTTCTTGTAAGTCTCTGCTTGATTGTTAAAACCAAGGCCTTGCACATTTCTAGCATCTCTCTGTCATACCCCAAATTTTGACCACTAAGATTTCCCATCATTGTGCAAATCATCATCACAATATGGAGAAACCATCATACTTCATCAGTCTCCCCAAAGATGGGTGGGCATCCACTACAATCAAAAGTAGGGTTTTAAGCCCTCTCAGAGCCTTAGACAAAGGATCAATCAAGGAATGACATGATCTTCAACTTGTCTAACCTCTTAAACATCCACAAAGGATCAAAAGGACTCCCACTCCAAGGATTAAGCACAAAGCTGCTCCCTTCTAGGTGGATTAAGCCTCAAGATCGACAGTGTCACCAAATTAGGGTTTTGGTCGACCAGGGCCTCCAGATGGGAAATTTTCATCTGGGCACAAGCCAATGATCCAAAACATAACCTAATATACTCCATGGAACCTCATGAACCTAAGCATCAAGTCAATTTGACCTCAGGGGATGCATACATCAAAAATCAGGAATTAGGGTTTCTTGACCTAATTCACCCCTAAGTTGACTTTTGGGACAAATCAAGAGCCAAGACCTCAAGACATGATTTGAGGGTATCTAATGAACTATATTGATCCATTTGGAACAATGGATTAATCCAAGAAGCTTGAGCAACAAGTCTCATTTTCATCTGCACAACAATTAGGGTTTCGCGAGGAAAGTCAACTGTAACTTTGACTTTTGACCAGGGCATGCTCCCAAACCCTAGGACATGCCCCAATATACCCTATGACACCCATGGAACATGTCCATGAAGTTTAATTTAGGTCAAGGACATGATTTCCTGAAGAATTGCACAATTTGGAATTCATCTGATAAAAAGTCAACTGTGCACAAAAGTCAACTTTGACTTTTTGAGATTTTTCACCAAAATGGATTTTTAACCCTAAAATGATGTTAATGTATGATTTGAATCATCATTCATCAAGAAAAATCAAGAAAAGTTGGATAACTTGTAAAAGGGGTAACCATAAAACTTAGAAATTTTTCGAAGTTATGGAAAAAATACCACTAATGCACTAACTTTGAAGGATCATAACTCCTAAACCACAAAGCCATTTTTCCTCATCCAAAGATGGATTTTTAGCCCTCATTATCCTCTACAAAAACTTCAACTAGACCTAAGACCAATTCATTAAGGATTTTGAGTTATGGAGTGATCAAAATCAAGAAATCACACTTTGTTCCAACACTTAGTGAAAATTTCACTAAGTCAGATTTTGCTTCACTTTTTGCCAAATGTAGAGGGATTTTTCACTTGGAATCAAAAGAGATCAAAACCAAACATGTTCAAACAGTTGTTGTATCATGTAAGGGCTTTCCAAAATGGCCAAGAACATTGCCAAATTCCATTTGGGCTATGAGTTATGACATTGTCAAATTGCCTTGTTGAAATCTGTCAAGGCAAGGCAGAATTTGCATTTTTGCTCGATTTGCCAAAATTAACCAAATCTAAATGCTCCTATCCACTTGGACACATCATAGGATTGAATCTAAAGGGGACAATCACTGAGCCAAGCCTCCAAAGTCTTTGGAACAAGAAATAGCATGTTGAACCTAGAATGGCCAAAATAGGGACAAGACTCCAAATTTGGATTGAAGCATTCAATGGAAGCATCAAGGTGGCATGGACTGAGCATTCTCATCTGAAATCAGTCAAGACTTATCCAAGACCAAGGGAACCAAAGCTCTGTGCCCTAACCTCTAGTCAATGGCTAGAGGAGACTTGCATTTCCATTGGACAACATTGGCCAAACCTACTTACCAGCTGCCATTCACTATTCCTTGCAAAACAAACTTGCTCTACTATAAATAGAGCTCAATTGTGATCAGTTTGAATACACCAAAGCCATCAAACAGATGCTTTCCTCAAAATCTCTTCTTTCACTCCAATTTTTCCTTCTAAGGCAAGTCACTATCGGGTTTTGAGTTTGAGAGCAATTCCAATCAAACCAATCACTCACACACCTCACATACATCACATATGAGCTGATCAAACACTTAGATCACTTCTGAAACACCAATTTCACAAAATCACCAGCTGGTTGCTCAAGGTTTTAACCAAAGTGCAGTTGAGGTACCACAAATTGATCCAGCCAATTTCAATCAAGACCAACCATTCAAACACACTCCATAGGGTGTAGGGAAGCTGTTCAGATCATCACCACTCATCTGTAACACCTCCAAATCAAAAATCACATTGCACTTGCTGTCACGGCTTAGAGGTAAGCACATACTTGGTCATCTCTCAATCTATGCATATTTCCTCGCACAATAATTTGGCCATATGTTCATAATCATGCATGGAATGTTTTCCCTCAATTAATTGCATTGTTTGAATCTTGTATCAAAAATCCTAGCCTTCATGCAGAAATTAGGGTTCTTGAGGATTTTTCATGATTTCTTGTTATATGTTTAATTTAAATGAAATTAAGTGTTATAGACATGATCGTGAGGTTGAGACGAGCATAATGATATGTGGATTGCATGATATAATCAAGTATTCCGTGAGATTGGATAGAAAATGCAAATCTGGGCAAGGCAGAAAACGCGCGTGTTCTGGGTCCATGTTGTTGGCGCCATTTTCATAAATTCAAATATTTGAATTTTTTGATTTTATTTAATTGATTCAAAAATTAATTTCTCTCTGAGTTTTAATGATTTTGAGTTGATTCTTTTTTTTAATAATTCACAAAAATGTTAAAATATTTTATTTTATCAAAAAATCCCAAAAATATTATTTATTTCATATAATTGATATTTTTGCAAAGAATTAATATTTTAATTGTTTTTGACATATTAAATATTTTTTCTACATTGATTTTGCAACTTTTAATGCTTTCTAATTATTTTGTAGGTCAATACTTAATTTTTGAAGCATTAATCCAAAATCACAATTTGTTTTTCACATGTTAAACAATTTTGATCATTTTAATTGAATTTTTATTCAATTAAATACATTTTTGAAAACAAATTAGGGTTTTTGGATTAATTCAACCCTCATAAATCATTTTCAAAACCTTTTGGGCCTCTTGAGAGAGTGTAAGACCCAACCCACTTGTACAGAAATATTTTGGGCCTCATTCGTTGTATAAGTCCCTCTGTACATTTTCAAATAAACGGCACGATCATCGCCTTTTGAAAAATAACCTTGGGCCTCTCCTCGAGCTATAAGACCCATTCAAAAACACTTTGGGCCTCTATTAGAGTGTAAGACCCAATCCCCTTTTAACCAAAATCTTTTTGGGCCTCACTTATTGTATAAGTCCCTCTGCGTTAAAAGAAAACCTCGGCGCGATCGCCATTTCAAACGGAAAAACCCTGGGCCTCTCCTTGAGCTGTAAGCCCCACTCTCTTTCTTTAAACCTTTTGGGCCTCTTGAGAGAGTGTAAGACCTATCACTTTGTACAGAAAACCTTTTTGGCCTCAGTCACTTGTATAAGTCCCTCTGAACAAATTCAAACAGTGCGCTCACTGATAAAACCCTGGGCCTCTCCTTGAGTTGTAAGCCCCAAATCTTTCTTTTTCAAAGCACTTTCTCCTTTGATTTTGAATATACTGTTGTTTTCAATCTTTCTTTGTTGAACAACTAACCAAATAGCATGGAAGCTCTACAACCGAGTAAGTGGTTATTGCTTTCATTTACCGCTTTCATATACATATTACTGTATTGTGGGGTTGTTTCACTGTAAGTCTTCTTTCATAAACTCATATCAAGTGTGTAATAATAGTATAGATATTTCGAGTTTCCCCGGCAACTACGTCTAGAACTAGGTGACGCCGTTTTGTTTATTCGTAGAAATAGACAACTAGATCCCCAATAGGATCGCCAGATACAGTCTTCTCTTCGGCTGTCCTCATTAGGAATTGCCAAGAAGCTCTACTCCCCAAGATGAATGTATTCTCCGTGAATGACATCTTTGAGTTTCTTCCAAATTCTCGAACTTTCCTAACTTTGATCTATTCTCGGTGAATAGCATTGCCTTGAATTTCTCGGGATTTGGGGACCCGTCGGCTTCTTAAAAGCATCGGCCTCCTCTTGGGCATCGTACAAGGACCCACAGGCTTCCTAAAAGAAACCTAGCCTCCTCTTGGGCTTAGTACAAGGACCCTACGGCTTCTTAGAAGTATTCACAGCCTCCTCTTAGGCTTCGTATAATGATCTCTTCCTCCGGGAATGATAGCCTCGTCTTGGGCTTAGTACAAGGACCCGTCGGCTTCTGAAAAGTTTCCAGCCTCCTCTTGGGCTTCGTACAAATTGTCCCGACGACCTCCTAGAGGTATAGGAACAGAACTTAGTCATCTGCATAGAACAGTCCTTTCATAGAGTCTACTACTGTTTCTCAAAGCATAGTACAAAAGATAAAACTCTAGACACGGACAGTCTAATCTCCTTGAGTCTCAAAGACATTCTCAAGTGACCCCTTCGTTAAATAGGAAGGAAACCCGCAGACTCGGACAGTCTCAATACCCTTTGGATTTCCTGTTTCCTCAAAGAGAAGGAAATATCCCTGATCCTCAAATCAAATCCCTGAGTACAGTGTTGCTCATATAAGAACTGATGTTCTCTTTAAAATCAGTATACTGGACCTGTCACTTAACTGAAACAGTTACCCTGGCCTCCTCTTGGGCTTTGTACAATGATTCTCCCCAGCGGAGTCAAACAAATTTTAGCCTCTCTCTCGGGCTTTGTACGAGACACATAAGAGACTCCCTCGTTGAGTCAATCACCCCTTTAGCCTCCATCTCGGGCTTCGTACGAGATACAAAGACTCTCTTGTTGAATCAAACTTTTAGCCTCCATCTTGGGCTTCGTACGAGATACAAAAACACTCTCTCGTTGAGTATAAAAGATTCTCCTGTTGAGTCAACCCTTTTAGCCTCTCTCTCGGGCTTCGTATGAGACACATAAAAACTCACTTTTGTTGGGCCAATAGCCTCCTCTTAGGCTTTGTATAAGAAAACCACTGGTTGATCCAATCAACCTTTTAGCATCAAAGCTGTGCCTCGTTCACAGTATACAAACATCAACAACTCCTTCCCCTTCATCTAAATTGCTGTAAGCGGCAAGCCTCTGGATCATCTACATCCATGCCACTGTCCCTCTTTTAGCATGAGAAATTCCTAAGGAAAGATAGCATTGCTCCACACTGAGTTAAAGTCTTCTCCTTCAGGTTAAAATCCCCTTTAAAGGAAATTATGGCATTGCTAGGATCCGCGTATCCCGGTTAAAGTAATTCTCCTTTATAACCAGTCACCCAACAGTTGTGACAGACAAACCCTTCTTTAGAAATGACAAATTCTCTCTAAAGTTGAAACCTTTCAGCTTCATATCTTGGGCTTTGAACAAGATACAAATCACCTTTCGCTTCACGTCTTGGGCTTTGAACAAGACACCAAAAACAACCATTTCCTCCCATAGAATAGGAGGAACTATGAACGCTCTGATTTCCCTGTTTCGGTAAACGGGAATACGTAGGCATAAGATCGAAAGAAAAGATCTTAGCGAGCACACTAAACAAAAACCCAAAATCCCATATCAAAAGCAGTAATTCAAAAACATCAGTCCTAACATCCTAATCCTTGTTCCCCTCCAGAAACCTTCTGTCTAGATAAAAAGAAAGAAAACCGTATTGGCGAAAATACAAATAACCAGTACAAAGGCCCCCCACATTGATAGCATCCGTAACCTAACAGACCGATGTTTAAACTCAGTATGCAAAGCAGGGTTAATTGGAGACATCTATTTCCCTTCCTTATTCAGCTCACAATAGGATAAAAAATGAATCGACCTGTAGTTTTAAGCTCAACCGCAGAGAGCGACCAGCGCTTAAGAACCGCGTCCAAAATCGCTCGCTACAGGAAACATGGCGCCCACCGTGGGGCCCTTTCATTTCAAAGTTAGATCTAGGCACGGTTTTTCTCTTCACTTGTGTGAAAACCACAGATTGGGGCTTCCGCCGGGGAACCTATTCTCTGTCAGGAACTTAGGATTCATAGCTTTAAAGGTCTAGGATGTTTAGGACAAATATATATACCGCTTTTCTTAATTGCTATACGTGTTTATTTTTCTGCTAATGGGAATGCGGGTGATGCCGTATGTGGAAAGAATGAGTATACACCTAAGATAAGTGATGGCGACGGGGTCGACCATCAACCTCAGTGGAGGCTGACCAAAGCAACCCATTCTCTCACCTAGACAATGGGCCAGTTGTTAAGTCTAAGAAGCTGAGGAGCCAAACCCTTTCGTAGTGCGGAAACTATCGGAAATAGTTGTTACGCGATACTACCCTCATTTGAGGCTGGTGATCTATTCTCGGTGAATGGCACTTACTCTAAGATTGCTTTACAACTCGCTGGCGATCCGCTTGTTGTTTTGCTTTCCTGGGAGGAGCTGATGATAATGAGTACAGGTACAAAAAGCACCCAAGTATAAACCTTTGGGGATGGGTAGAGCCTTGACTTCATGACAACGACCCTTTGACCCCATGTTTTTTCTATGTTTTTGTGTGCTGCATTCATGCATTCATCTAAAAAAACATTAAAACATTCAAAATATTTCTCTTCTAGTCTCTCTGTTTTTTTCAAAATAAACTAAGACTGTGATTGCAAATATCAGAGAAGAGGATTACGCTAATGGATTTCGGTAGAAGGAGAACTCACCAGTATACCTTCAAGGTTCCAAAGTTAGAGGATTTGAGAAGGTTAGCGAGGATGATCACTAACCCTGAGGCTTTCAGAGCCAAGCACGGAGGTTTGCTACCACTATTAAGAGTCCATGTGATTGAGGGAATCATGGATGCACTAATCCAGTTCTATGATCCAATTTATCACTGCTTCACATTCTCGGATTACCAGCTCGCACCAACGTTGGAGGAGTATTCTCATCTGATTGATTTACATATCACAGATAGAGCTCCATTTTCTGGATTGGAAGAACTTCCAAAGAATCAGACCATTACAAGAGCAATTCATTTGGACGAATCTGAGGTCAGGACTCACCTAACCACTAAGGGTGGCATCCAAGGTTTGCCAGCCCAGTTCTTGACGAAGAAGGCCCTATATTTTGCCAGTATAGGAAATGTAACTGCTTTTGAAAGCATCTTTGTCTTGCTCACCTACGGGTTATTTTTGTTTCCCAACATTAATAACTTCGTCGATATTAACTCCATTAAGGTTTTTCTCATTGGAAATCATGTGCCGACTTTGCTCGCAGATGCGTATCATTCTGTACACCTGGGAAATTTGTACAGCAGAGGGGAGATCACATGCTGTGTACCTTTGCTTTACAAATGGTTTATCTCTCACTTGCCCAAGTCTGCTGCTTTTTGGGATTGCAAGAGTGCCTTGCGTTGGTCGCAGAAGATCATGTCTCTTACCAACTCTGATATAGATTGGTGTAATAGGATTTATGAGGGAATCAGGATCATTGACCATTGTGGAAACTTCCCCAACGTACCCCTTATAGGAACTAATGGAGGAATCAACTACCATCCGATATTGGTTCTTCGTTAATTTGGATACCCGATGAGACACATCCCACTGGGTGTTCATCTGGAAGGTCTTTTCTTCAAGGAAGGAGAAAATGACAGAGCACTAAAGATGGAAATAGTGCATGCTTGGAAGCATGTTCATAAGAAAGGACGAGAGTCTCTAGGAAAACCGGTCTGTGTCTCGGTGGAGCCTTATCTCCATTCGGTACAAACTAGAGCTCTCAAGCTAAAGATGCCTTATCCTCGTTACGGAATTCTTCCACCGAGGGAATCTGTCATGTACTTCATGACTGAGACTGAAAAGCTTCAGGTTACTCTCAACAAAATTCAAAAGGAGAGAAGGTCTTGGAAGAACAAGTACCGCACCCTCGACATAGAGTGCATCAAAATACAGCAATTACTGAAAGAAAAAGATGCTTTGATTGAAATTTTGGAGCAACATGCTGTAGATAATCAGGATGACCAAAGGAATTTGCTCGCTCCTTTCACTTGGCAAAGGAATGACAACCCGACAACGGCCCAAGAGCCCCGGTTAAAGAAAAGGAAGATACCAGAATCAGCACCTGATTTCTCTTCAGAGAGAACTCAGGACCCATTAGTTTAGGTTTCTGTTTCTGCACTTTGTAATCTACTGTATTTCCATTTCTGTAATCCTTTGAATTTCAATAAAAAGGGGTTTCCCCACCGTTTGATATTTGCAATCTAATTCTTCTTACCTACGAATCTCACGTTTGTGTCTCGGTTCTAGAGTCAAACTGTCTCATTCGTATAATACTCAGGCCAATCGTCAGAAAAGGATGGATGATCTTGAGGAAGAAAACAGAGAGTTAAAAGAAGAGATCGACGCTCCGAGAGAGGATATGAGAAAGCTTCGTAACGACATGCAAGCCATGCCAGAAGCTCAACTACGAAGAACTGTGATCTCAGAGATCACCTCAATGCCTATAGTGGAGAGGTATGATCCTAGGTATCAGATACCGAAAGATCGTCCTTGGGGCATGCCTGTTAACTATATCCCGGAAGGATATGTTCCGCCGATCACTGAGGATCAGGGAATCACAACAGAAGCCGCTGGGCCTGAAGGTTACAAACTTCGGGAAAGCGAAGATGCCAGGGGCATACTGAAGACTCCTGAAGGTTACAAACTTCGGGAAACGCCAAGACTCACTGCTGTAGTCACGGTACCACCCCCTGTGGTGCACACTGTCCCGGAAGGACAGATTCCACCAACACCTTCTAGTAAGAAGGAAACTATGTTTGACAGAATGGATGAATTCCAGGAACTGTTCTTGGAAATGCAGAAGGAACTGCATGCCATTCGCGGTCAGGATCTATTTGGAAAGGACGCCGCAGATCTCTGCTTGGTCCCAAATGTGAAAGTCCCGCACAAGTTTCAAGTGCCCGACTTTGAAAAATACAAGGGTAACTCTTACCCTCAGAGCCATCTGGTGATGTACGCTCGGCGGATGTCAGCTCAGACAGAGAATCAGGATCTACTAATTCACTACTTTCAGGATAGTTTAACCGGTGTCGCACTCTAATGGTACATGGGTTTAAACCGTACTACGATCAGCACATTCAGAGATCTTGGTACCGCCTTCGTCCAACAATACAAATACAATTTGGACATGGCACCCGACAGAGATCAACTCAGATCAATGTCGCAAAAGGACAGGGAAACCTTTAAGGAGTATGCTCAAAGGTGGTGTGAAATTGCCGCTCAAATTTGTCCACCTCTTGAGGAAAAAGAGATGACAAAGATCTTCTTAAAGACCATAAGCTCATTTTACTATGACCGAATGGTTGCCAGTGCGCCCAGTGATTTCACCGAAATGGTCGGCATGGGTGTACGTCTTAAGGAAGCCGTCCGAGAAGGACGTTTGGTAAAAGACACTGGATCGACGAGCGGTACTAAAAAATACGGTAGTGCTCTCCCTAAGAAAAAAGAGCAAGATATTGGGAATATCTCTCTCGAAAAGCAAAGACGACGTTATCAACCGGTAGTAGCTGTAACTCCTGCTATCAACCCTGCGTCTATTCCTACGTATCAACCTCAGGTTGCGCAGAGCTAACCTGACCAGCAAATGACACAACAGCCTCTTCAGCAGGCTCGTCCTCCATATAATAACAACCGTACAACACGGCCACCAGGATTTGATCCCATACCCGTATCGTACGCAGAACTGTTTCCATTACTACTGGCTAAGGGGCACATTCAGACTAAATCTCCTCTTACAGAATCGGAAAATCCGCCTTTTTGGTTTAAGGTGGATCAAACTTGCCCTTATCATCAAGGTGGTTCAGGGCATAACATAGAGACTTGTCTCAATTTCAAGTCCGACGTGTAAAAACTTGTTAGGAGCGGGTCTTATGCTTCAAGGATACAAATCCTAATGTTCTCACGAATCCGCTGCCTCAACACGAGAAGGTTGCAGTCAATCTGATTGAGAAATAGACTAACGATGTCTATCAAATTCACGATGTACTCTTGTTGAAGACCAATCTGGTCAAGATGCATTGTAGACAGAGCGGATATGGCCATGTGCCACCTCATAACTATCACTAGTGTGATATCTGCTCTAAAGACAACCAAGGATGTTCTGTAGTGCAAGCAGCTCTACAAGAACAGATGGATCTCGGATGGATCCAGGAGCACCGAGTGCGTGGAGTTAACATGGTTTACACGAATTCTAACGTCATTCAAAACCACGACATCCGTGCAATGAATGTCAACTTGGTGACGATGCACTCAAGGCAAAGCCAGTATCATAATCTGCCGCGACACGATTACAGTTCCTCTCTAACTTGTTCGGTAAACAAACAGGGATGCTCTTTCATACAAGAGACCCTCCAGCATCAGATGGATCTTGGATGGATCCAAGACTACCATGATAGGAACCCTTATCAGATCAACATGGTTCAGATCTTCGATATTCGCGTGATGAATATGAACCTGGTAGAGTTACATGCTGAACAGGTCCGACTCAGATTCTTAATATCACACGACTATCAAAGCTGTAAAGCGGGTTGCGAAAACGATCGAGGTTGTACCCTTGTCCAGGAGGCACTTCAGCACTTGTTAAATCATTGGTGGATGCCAATCTACATGGATGAAGATACTCAGCAGATTAGTATCAGTAATAGAAACCCCACTCGGCGTCAGAGTCAGGATGTCCGATCAGTGGAAGCTAACCTAGTGAGGTTACATTGTATTCAAAGTGGGCGTGGCCAGGTGCCACCACATAACTATGACAGTTGTAGCGTCTGTTCAGAAAGTAACCAAGGGTGTTACCTTGTGAGAGCAGCTCTTCAGGGTCAGGTCGATCGCGGAGAAATTCGTCCCTATTCGGGTTCTGGACCCATCTCTGGTCGTCACCATACCAGGGATGTTTTTTCCATTATTCCTCTACTTGACGAATCTAAAGTTCCCAACCCGGAATGGATCGAGATTACTTATGATGGTCAGAAAAATCAGAGGGCTCCTGTAGTCATCTATCTACCAGGACCGCTACCGTATGAATCAGCTAAGGCGATCCCTTACAAATATGGTGCAACGACAGTTGAAAATGGAAAGGAAGTTCCATTACACTCCGTCGTGAATATTGCAGACATCAGTCGAGTAACACGGAGTGGTAGAATCTTTAACCGAGGGGTTGGGGAAGTTAACAAGGAAAAGGAATTTCAGACAGAAGGTCCCGATCCCCCAGTCGGTCAATCCAGTAATCCCGACCTTTTGAAAAATAATGATGAGATGCTGAAGCTCATCCAAAGGAGTGAATACAACATTGTTGATCAACTATTACAAACTCCTTCAAAGATCTCGGTATTATCACTGTTACTCAGTTCAGAAGCCCACAGGGAGGCTCTACAGAAAGTCTTGGAGCAAGCCTTTGTGGAACAAGATGTAACAATCATACAATTCGATAGCATTGTCTCTAACATCACTTCCTCCAATAATTTGGGATTTAGTGATGAGGAATTACCCGAAGAGGGTCGCCGTCATAACATGGCACTCAATATCACAGTTAACTGCCAGGACAATGCTTTAGCCAGCGTACTGGTAGACACAGGGTCAGCCCTCAATGTTATGCCGAAGTCCACTTTGATGCAATTATCATTCAAGGGCCCTCCGATGAGAATCAGCGAGGTCGTCGTCAAAGCGTTCGACGGATCCAGAAAAGCGGTTATCGGCGAAGTTGATCTTCCCATAACTATCGGTCCTCACACTTTCCAAGTCACTTTCCAGGTCATGGACATCCGGGCAACATACAGTTGTTTATTAGGAAGACCTTGGATACATCAGGCTGGAGCGGTTACTTCAACCCTCCACCAAAAGCTAAAGTTCGTCAAGAACGATCAACTTGTCATGGTTTGTGGGGAACAAGCCTTGCTTGTAAGCAACTTGTCATCATCTACTGGTATAGAACCCGAGGAGGTTATTGGAACTCAGTTCCAAGCATTGTCGGTGAGGAAGGACAATCAATCCCAAGGAGGAACCTCGATTTCCTCATACAAAGATGCTATCAAGGCGGTCGAGAGTACCGACACAACTGGATGGGGACAGCTTGTCATTCCTATTGGCAATGAAACCAAGAAGGGTCTTGGTTTTTCTACAACCTGTACTCGGACAGCTGCCAACGATGAAAGTCTTCATCCCCTTCAAAACTTCTTCCACAGTGGAGGTTTTCTCCACCCAGTGTCTCAGACAGTTCATGCTATCAATGAGGAAGATCCCTCTGACACAGATGAAGAATGGAAATCCTATCTGAATGAGGACGGTTATATGTCTCAGGAAGAGGTGCCTACACCATTTTGCTATCCCGCACAGAGTCCGAGATTTATACCAAGGTCAGACGTCGAAATGATATACGGAGATTGTGATCCAGAAGGATGTCGTGCTCCGCCAAATTCATTAGAGGAAGACACTCCAATGAAAGACAATTTTGACTACACCTACTATGGCCCAATGGATGGTCTGCCAATGTGGCAACCTTACCCAGGAAACTTGGGGCAAGAAAGTCAGCCGAACAATGAAAATCAGCTGACCGTCATTGAATAGAATACCTGTGTCCCCACCATGTCATGGGATCAACACTCGGGTCATTCGGAAACTACTCAACACGAAGATGAATTCGCAACGTTTGCAGGACTTGAGTTCATCAACTTTGCTTTTCCCGAGGTCAACGTCATCGAGAGAGATGACTCTTCCAGTTCTAAAGAAGTTTGGGACACCTTGGGACAACCGAGTGGGAAATACGACTTCATGGTCAAGTACACCGCTCCCGAAAGCTCTCATATCAGGCTCGAAGATATCCAGCCAACTGGATGGGGAAATACAGCTGAGAGCACAAATGTAACAGAGGAATTCTTCTATGACAACTCTGCCTGGGAGACAGATTCCAATGATCCCGCTCCGCCAGAAATCAGTGTTATTTCTGAAGACAAGTCAAGGAAGGTGCCAGACTTTGTGATTCACCGAGGAGTTCGCCGCCAATGGGTTGCCGTCGAGATTCTGAAGATCGTTCATCAGTCAAAGTAATTGCCATCTTTTAACCTTTTACCCTGCCCAGGTGAAATGGATGTTTTGATAGGGCTCGCTTTCTATAAATATCCCTCTTCGCTTCGCCCAAAGCGACAGAGTTTTGTTTTATAGGGCTGTAGTTTCAAGATTCGACTTGTTCATTAATAACATAACGTCGTTCTGTAATTTCCGCATTAATTGCTGTTTTCTCTTTTTGCTTTTTCAAAGAAAATGGTAATCCTAAAAAACAAAACAATAAAAACAAGCAGTAAAATAAAACACTGTACACACTTGCATTTTCTCTATCTCTTCTAAACACAAATCATCACGTCATGCAGATTGCTTGTTTTAAACCCAGTTGAAACATACGATCTGATGCCTTCTCCCAACTTTGAGTTCTTGGTATTCGAGGCTGAAGAAGAAAATGACAACGAAAGGTCCATTGAACCTCATAAAGAACCGTTGGAAACGGTAAACTTGGGTTCAGAGCAAGAGAGAAAAGAAGTCAGGATTGGGGCACTGCTCAGTCCCACTTCTAGAGAGGGTTTGATAAAGCTTCTCAAAGAATTTCCCGATGTATTCGCTTGGTCCTATCAGGATATGCCAGGGTTGGATACCAGCATCGTGGAACATCACTTACCGTTGAGATCGAAATGTCCGCCAGTAAAGCAAAGGTTGAGACGCACTCACCCAGACATGGCCATCAAAATCAAAGAGGAGGTACAGAAATAGATTGACGCGGGTTTCCTCGCTACGTCTGAATATCCTCAATGGTTAGCCAACATCGTACCCGTTCCCAAAAAGGACGGAAAGGTCAGAATGTGTGTTGATTACAGGGATCTGAACAAGGCAAGTCCAAAGGACGACTTTCCTTTACCACACATTGACATGCTGGTAGACAGTACAGCAAAGTTCAAAGTTTTCTCCTTCATGGATGGATTCTCGGGCTATAACCAGATCAAAATGGCGCTGAAAGACATGGAGAAAACTTTGTTCGTTACCCCATGGGGTACCTTTTGGTACAAGGTGATGTCGTTCGGTTTGAAGAACGCGAGGGCAACCTATCAAAGGGCCATGACTACTCTGTTTCATGACATAATACATAAAGAAATCGAAGTGTATGTCGATGATATGATTGCAAAATCAAAAACAGAGAGTGAGCACGTTGAACACTTGTCAAAATTGTTCGAACGTCTAAGAAAATTCAAGCTCCGCTTGAATCCTAACAAGTGCACCTTCGGTGTCCGTTCAGGGAAACTATTAGGGTTCATCGTCAGCCAGAAAGGAATTGAGGTTGATCCTGACAAGGTCAAGGCCATTCAAGAAATGCCTTCTCCGAAAACTGAAAAACAAGTCAGAGGATTCTTGGGACGTTTAAACTACATCTCCAGATTCATATTCCTTATGACTGCCACTTGTGCGCCGATCTTCAAATTACTGAAAAAGAACCAGGATCGCGTTTGGTCAGAAGATTGTCAAACCGCCTTCGACAGTATTAAGGAATATCTGTTGAATCCGCCGATTCTATCACCTCCAGTGGAAGAAAGACCACTGATCATTTACCTCACAGTTTTAGAGGACTCAATGGGATGTGTACTTGGCCAACAAGACGAAACCAAAAGAAAAGAGTCTGCCATCTACTATCTAAGCAAGAAATTCACCAACTGCAAAACTCGGTACACGATGCTTGAGAAAACTTGTTGCGCTTTGGCTTGGGCAGCCAAATGTCTTCGCCAATACATGATTCATCATACTACTTGGTTGGTCTCCGAAATGGATCTAATCAAGTACATATTTGAAAAACCTGCTGTTACGGGAAGAATTGCCCGTTGGTAGATGCTATTATCAGAATATGACATAGAGTACCACGCTCAGAAAGCCGTTAAGGGAAGTATTTTAGCCGATCATTTGGCTCATCAACCGATTGACAATCAAGAATCAATCGGGTTTGACTTCCCAGACGAAGATGTCATGTATCTAAAAATGAAAGATTGCGATGAACCGCTACCCAGTGAAGGGCCAGAACCAGGTTCCCAGTGGGGACTTATCTTTGACGGAGCAGTTAATCATTATGGAAACGGAATTGGGGCAATCATTGTTACCCCTCAGGGTACCCACATTCCTTTCACTGCTAGACTCACGTTCAAGTGTACGAACAACGAGGCCGAATACGAAGCTTGTATTATGGGTCTCGAAGAAGCGATTGATTTAAGGATCAAAAACTTGGACGTATACGGTGACTCAGCCCCGGTTATCAATCAGATAAAAGGAGATTGGAACACATACCAATCAGGATTGATCCCTTACAAAGACTACGCAAGAAGGTTGCTACCTTTCTCTAACAGAGTCGAGTTTCATCACATCCCTCGTGAGGAGAATCACATGGCTGATGCATTAGCCACTCTCTCTTCCATGATTAGCGTAGGTTGATGGAATGACCTACCTAAGATCGACATAATGCGCCTCGAACGACCCGCTTACGTCTTCACGATTGAAGCAGTCAAAGACGACAAACCTTGGTATCACGATATCAAATGCTTCCTTCAGAAACAGGAGTACCCATCTGGGGCACTCAGAAAAGACAGAAAAACCCTCAGAAGATTGGCTGGAAACTTCTTATTGAGCGGTGACACTCTCTATAAGAGGAACTTTGACATGGTCTTGCTCCGATGTGTAGACAGACCAGAAGCAGACATGCTTATGAAAGAAATTCATGAAGGATCCTTTGGCACTCATGCCAACGGACACACAATGGCGAGAAAAATTTTAAGAGTAAGGTACTATTGGTTGACCATGGAATCCGACTGCTTCAAGTACATGAGAAGGTGTCACAAGTGTCAGATATACTCCGACAAAATTCATGTACCGCCATCACATCTCAAAGTTCTTTCTTCCCAGTGGCCTTTCTCCATATGGGGAATCGACATGATTGGCTTGATTGAACCCAAGGCTTAGAACGGACATCGGTTCATCCTTGTAGCCATTGACTACTTCACTAAGTGGGTCGAAGCAGCATCATTCGCTAATGTAACCCGACAAGTGGTGGTCCGATTTATCAAAAACAATATTATCTGCCATTATGGTGTTCCAAGCGAGATCATTACTGATAATGGATCTAACTTGAACAATAAGATGATGAAAGAGTTGTGTGCAGAGTTCAAGATCGAACACCATAACTCATCTCCCTACCGACCCAAGATGAACGGAGCGGTAGAAGCGGCTAACAAGAACATCAAGAAGATTGTTCAAAAGATGGTTGTAACCTACAAAGACTGGCACGAGATGCTACCCTTTGCTCTTCACAGTTATCGCACATCTGTTCGCACTTCAACAGGGGCTACCCCTTTCTCTCTAGTATATGGCATGGAGGCAGTGCTCCCCATAGAAGTAGAGATCCCGTCAATCAGGGTATTAATGGAAGCTAAGCTCACCGAAGCTGAATGGTGTCAAAGTCGACATGACGAACTGAATCTGATCGAAGAAAAGAGAATAACGGCACTATGCCACGGTCAGTTATATCAACAGAGAATGAAGAGGGCGTTCAACAAAAAGGTCCGACCTCGCATCTTCAGGAAAGGAGACCTCGTGCTCAAGAAGATACAATCATTTCTCACTGACTTTCGGGGCAAGTGGACTCCAAATTATGATGGCCCCTATGTGGTCACGAAAGCTTTCTCAGGTGGCGCCTTGAGACTTGCAACCATGGACGGAGAGGAATTTGCCTATCCCGTGAATGTTGATGTAGTCAAGAAATACTTCGTCTAAACTAAAAAAAAAAACGTCTCGGTGGATTGAAAACCCGAAAGGGCGGTCCAGGCAAAAGTTAGAGACATGAAAAAAATCATCCCGGTGGATTGGAAACATCATAGTACAATCCAGGCAAAAATTAGGGATAATGGCAAGTAACTATGTTCAACAGAGGCAAGTCCCTCAGCAGCAGTAGTTACATCATCGAAAGAAAACTCCAGTTAAGGTCATCTTCGACAGAAGCTCAGGATGCCCTGAATTCAAAGTTGGTGGAAGGATAGTGGTCGTTATGTTTCAACGTAGCCCTTTTCCCTGTGAATTACCGTTTTTAAACTTTGTAAATACTCAATGGAATCACGCGTTTGGCTGATCTCCATCTTATCAATAAAATTTGAGCCTTGTGCTTTTGTTTGTAATTCTTGTTTGTTTTAGCTTTACAGAACGACGTTGTTAACATGATTAACGATTCTTGAAATAAAACAAAAAATGAATTTTACTTGTTAAAACTTTTTCTGCTTTTAAAATAAAGATGGCAATTTCTTTTGACTGTTAAACATCGAAAGAACATCAATCACGTCTCCAAAGGTGTTCGAACCTCAAAGTGCAGAATCAAAGTACTTCTTCTAACCCAGTACGCCTGAATGAAGGGATCAACTGTGTCAGAGACCTTGTTTCGTCTGACACGCCTTCGACAGAGTTCTTACCTCCTAAGCCCGATCAACGGTATTCCCCGCAGGGATTATCTCTCCTAAGCAAGGTGGAATTGCTATCTTGAACCAGCGATATCTCTATACGCCCCGCGATGCCGAGTATCCAGTCATGTTCATTTTTTTAGTTTGTGTGTCGCGTCAGTTTTGTTAGCATATACATACATACACCATGCATTATTGATTTGCATTCACATTTCATATTGCATCACTATCACTCTAGTCGGTCTTGTCCCCTAGTGACAAAAAGTCCTCTCAATCGAGTTGTCAGCCCTTTCCTCGTCAGGAAGTGTTACGTCTGAACATTCTCTCTCCTCCAGTTTTACTTTTGGAATGAAGTTGGTCCTTGACCACTTTGATAACTTGAACCTCTTAGAAACAAGAAAGCCCTTAAATCCGAACTTTGGAAATACGACAGTTTTTCTCCCAAAGAACCGCTGATGAAAAGGTCATCGGCACCTCAAAATTGGAGCCCATCATATGGCATTTCTCCGGGAAGATCCCGAGAAAAGTATGATGTAATACCCCAAGCGGAAGCAGTCTCTCAAGAGACTCGCTTTCCCCAGTAGAATTGACAAATGGCGTCTTCAACAGAGAAGTTTGTGCACCTCTACAACTCAGACGACTGGGTTCCCCCAACAAGTCTAACCTTAGTCCTTTTTCTGTCAAATGGCATCTCCCCAGGAAAATTCGGCGAGAAGTTTGAGGGAAAACCGCTACGCATAGCGTCCCTTATCAATAAAGTTTATTGACAAAAGAAACTAAGACCAGTTCCTTGGTAGGAAACCAGGATCGAGGGGAAGTTTAAACCAGAAACTAAGACCAGTTCCTTGGTAGGAAACCAGGATCGAGGGGAAGTTTACAACAGAAACTGAGACCAGTTCCTTGGTAGGAAACCAGGATCGAGGGGAAGTTTAAAACAGAAACTAAGACCAGTTCCTTGGTAGGAAACCAGGATCGAGGGGAAGTTTACAACAGAAACTGAGACCAACTCCTTGGTAGGAAACCAGGATCGAGGGGAAGTTGACAAAAGAAACTTGGACCAGTTCCTTGGTAGGAAACCAGGATCGAGGGGAGGTTTACTTCAAAAGAAAACTAAGACCAGTTCCTTGGTAGGAAACCAGGATCGAGGGAAAGTTTACCTTTTCTAAGCATCATTGCTTAGCAAAAGAAGATGAATGCGCAAGCTACCATTCATAGCCATCAAAATTTCGGGCATTCCGATATTTAATCCTCTTGCACCCCGAATGCCCGAATACCTTCGTCATTCACACGTTCAGGTCCAAGAAGATTAAATAGGGGCATCTGTCATACCCCAAACTTTGACGACTAAGATTTCCCATCATTGTACAAATCATCATCACAATATGGAGAAACCATCATACTTCATCAGTCTCCCCAAAGATGGGTGGGCATCCACTACAATCAAAATTAGGGTTTTAAGCCCTCTCAGAGCCTTAGACAAAGGATCAATCAAGGAATGACATGATCTTCAACTTGTCTAACCTCTCTAACATCCACAAAGGATCAAAAGGACTCCCACTCCAAGGATTAAGCACAAAGGTGCTCCCTTCTAGGTGGATCAAGCCTCAAGATCGACAGTGTCACCAAATTAGGGTTTTGGTCGACCAGGGCCTCCAGATGGGAAATTTTCATCTGGACACAAGCCAATGATCCAAAACATAACCTAATATACTCCATGGAACCTCATGAACCCAAGCATCACTAAACAAAAACCTCAAAATCCCATATCAAAAGCAGTAATTCAAAAACATCAGTCCTAACATCCTAATCCTTGTTCCCCGCCAGAAACCTTCTGTCTAGATAAAAAGAAAGAAAACCGTATTGGCGAAAATACAAATAACCAGTACAAAGGCCCCCCACATTGATAGCATCCGTAACCTAACATACCGCTGTTTAAACTCAGTATGCAAAGCAGGGTTAATTGGAGACATCTATTTCCCTTCCTTATTCAGCTCACAATAGGATAAAAAATGAATCGACCTGTAGTTTTAAGCTCAACCGCAGAGAGCGACCAGCGCTTAAGAACCGCATCCAAAATCGCTCGCTACACTCTCCCAGTCTGAAGAATCTCATCCAGCTGCGTGGTACCATTGTTCAGCATTCTTATATATTTGGTCATATTGTCAAGTTTTGACTTTTTCCATTCAACCTCTTCTTTCAGATCAGCAATGGTTGATAGATGTTCTTTCTTCTCAGCTTCTAGTTGAGCTATCAGAACCTTCTGTTCTAATATTATCTGGCACCTTTCTTCATTCTTGATACACAACTCTGAGAACCCTGTGAAGACTTCTTCCTTAGTGAGTTCTCAAATATAGGATTCTTTGTCAGAGTCAGACTCACAAGTAGTTTCTCCATCAGCCTTACAGATCCCAGTCAAAGCTGTCACCAATTTTACTGATTCTTCTTCAAGATCACTCTCAGACTCTCCTTCTGACCAAGACATTGATAAGCCCTTCTTCTGCCTTTTGAGATACGTGGGACACTCAGTCTTTATGTGCCCATATCCCTCACATTCAAAACACTGAACTCTCTTCCCGTGATTGGAGTCTTCTTCAGTTCTGGATCTTCTGCCTCTATCCTGGTTTTTACTGATGTCGAGTGACTTGTTTTGAGCATTTGCTCTCGACTTCTAGTCAATCCTTTTCAACACTTTGTTAAATTGTTTTCCAAGCAATACCAGATCTTTAGACACCCCTTCATCTCTGACCAGGTCACCTTCATCTTCCGAGTCACCAACATTCGACACAAAAGCTATGCTCTTCTTCTTTTCAGAATTTTCACTGATCCCTAATTCAAATGTTTGAAGGGATCCCACCAGTTCATCCACTTTCATCTTGTCTATGTCCTGAGCTTCCTCTATAGCAGTCACTTTCATGTCAAATCTCTTAGGTAGAGATCTGAGGATTTTTCTGACCAGTTTGCTGTCAGACATCTTTTCACCTAGGGCACTAGAGGCATTAGCTATCTCAATAATGTTCATGTGAAAATCATGAATGCTCTCATCCTCCTTCATCTTCAAACTCTCAAACTTGCTAGTGAGAAGCTGAAGTTTTGACATCTTCACCTTTGAAGTCCCTTCATGAGCAACCTTCAAGACCTCCCACGCCTCTTTTGCCATGGTGCAATGTTCAATCAACCTGAAGATATTCTTGTTGACACCATTAAACAATGCATTCATGGCTTTGGAATTTCCCACGGACCCTTTGTAATCTGCATCATCCCAGTCTTCCTCTTCCTTCACCACATCAGTAGGGGTACCTTTTTCATCTTTAACCTTTGGGGGCTCCCATCCTTTTATAACAGCTTTCCATGCTTGATCATCCATGGATTTGATGAATGCTATCATCCTTGGTTTCCAATAGTCATAGTTGGAACCATCAAGCAGAGGTGGTTTATTCAAAAATCCTCCATCCTTGTCCATTGTACCAGAAAGTACCTTCCCTGAATCTCACCCAGAACCAATTAAGGGTGCAAGCTCTTGATGCCAATTGAAATTCTGGCACTGATATCAGATGTCCTACACAGATGTTGAGACACTGATATCCAACACAATGAACAAGATAACAATAAAAATAACAGTGCAGAAAGTAAATAACACAGTGATATGTTTACCCAGTTCGGATCAACAATCCTACTCTGGGGGCTACCAAGCCAGGGACGAAACCAATATGCGATAGTATCAATTCACAGACCATACAATTACCAAATAATCTGCTCACTTAATCACTACCCTTCCTATGACTTATACCTAAGACTCACCTAGGTATGAGGCCCTCCTCAAATCCCTCTACAACCACAACCCGTGATTGGTTTCTTTCCACACAAGTAACAAACCGAAAGTCAAAATTTCAAAACACACAATTCTCAATACTTCAACGCTTATGAGAATTGACACACAAGAAACTCAATGCTTAAAAGCTTATGAGTAACTGACAGAACTTACAACACAAAAACCAGTCCTTATACTTTTATCAGATCGATACCAGTTAGGCTCACAAAATACACTCGAAAACCCTAACAAAAACACATGTAAGTTCCACACCTAAACTAGGTTTACATCAGTCAATATATAGCATTTAATCTGGACTGAATTGGGCTTCAAAAACGCAGCAAATAGACTGCTCACAAATCTCCAAAATAAACTCCAACAAAATAGGTCTTCAATCTAAAGTTTCCTAATATGTCTCCATAATTAGAAACAGCTGAAAATCCAAAAAACCAACATATAAACACAATCCAAAAATGCTTTGGATGCCACATAGGATAACCAAATATTCACAGAATATTTAGTAACAATTCACAGCAACAGAATCTACTTTAAAACTGAATCCAGACACGATGTCCTATGAGCAGGTATGGGACATCTTCATTCGACATGTTGAATGCAGCAAATTAGAACATCATGTTTCAACATCTTGCTGCTAGAGTAGTTTTAGCAAAATAAATGCCAACCACAAAATCAAGGAAATAACACATGGATTTTGTCGGAGTATATCTGACACTTGTGACAACTCCCCATGTACTTGTAGCAGTCAAATTCCATGGTCAACCAATAGTACCCTTCTCTTAGAATTTTTCTCGCCATTGTGTGTCCGTTGGCATGAGTGCCAAAGGATCCTTCATGAATTTCTTTCATCAGCATGTCTGCTTCTGGTCTGTCCACGCATCGGAGCAAGACCATATCAAAGTTTCTCTTATAGAGAGTATCAGCGCTCAGAAAGAAGCTATCTGCTAGCCTTCTGAGGGTCTTTCTATCTTTCATGGATGCCCCAGGTGGGTACTCTTGTTTCTGAAGGAAGCATTTGATATCGTGATACCAAGGTTTATCGTCTATGACTGCTTCAATCATGAAGATGTAAGCGGGCCGTTCAAGGCGCTGTCATACACCAAATTTTGACCACTAAGATTCCCATCATTGTGCAAAACATCATCACAATATAGATGTACCTTTATGTCTCATCAGTCTCCCCAAAGATGGGTGAACATCCACTACAAACAAATTAGGGTTTTAGGCCCTCTCAGAGCCTTAGACAAAGGATCAATCAAGGAATGACATGATCTTCAACTTGTCTAACCTCTCAAATATCCACAAAGGATCAAAAAGGACTCCCTTTTCAAGGATTAAGCACAAGGCTGCTCCCTTCTAGGTAGATCAAGCCTCAAGATCGCCAGTGTCACCAAATTAGGGTTTTGGTCGACCAGGGCCTCCAGATGGAAATTTTCCTCTGGGCATGAGCCAATACTTCAAAGCATAACCTAATATGCTCCATGGAACCTCATGGACCCAATCATCCAGTCAATTTGACCTCAGGGGTTGCATTCATAAAAAAACCAAGAATTAGGGTTTCTTGACCTAATTCACCCCTAAGTTGACTTTTGGGGTAAAACAGGAGCCAAAACCTCAAGAGAGGATTTGAGGGTCTCTAATAAACCATATTGATCCATTTGAAACAATGGATTGATCCAGGAAGCTTGAGCAACAAGTCTCAATTTCATCAGAACCACAATTAGGGTTTCGCGGAAAAAGTCAACTGTAGCTTTGACTTTTGACCAGGACATGATCCCAAACCCTAGGACATGATTCAATACACCCTATAATACCTATGAAATCAATCCATCAAGTTTGATTTAGGTCAAGGACTTGATTTCATAGAGGATCGCACAGTTTGGAATTCATCTGATAAAAAGTCAACTGTGCACAAAAGTCAAACTTTGACTTTTTGAGATTTTTCACAAAAATGGATTTTTAACCCTAAAATGATGTTAATGTATGATTTGAATCATCATTCATCAAGAAAAACCAAAGAAAGTGGGATAACTTGTAAAAGGGGTAACCATAAAAACTTAGAAAATTTTCTAAGTTATGAAAAAAAGTGGCAAGGGTAGCAACTTTGGAGGATCATAACTCCTAAACCACAAGGCCATTTTTCCCCATCCAAAGCTGGATTTGTAGACCTCATGGCCCTCTACAAAAGCTTCAATTACACCTCATTCCAATTCATTATGGATTTTCAGTTATGGAATGATCAAAATGGCTGAAAACATGAAATGCCACTTTTTCCAACATTTAGTGAAATTTACACTAAGTCAGAATCTGCCTTACTTTTTTCCAAATGTAGGGCCATTTTTCACTTGGATCCAAAAAGTGTCAAAACCAAATATGATCAAATAGTTATTGTATCATATGAGGGCTTTCCAAAATGACCAAGAACATCACCAAATTCCATTTGAGCCATGAGATATGACAATGGAAACATGCCTTACTGAAAACTGCCAAGGCAAGCCAGAATTTTGCATTTTTGGTCGATTTTCCAAAATCATCTAATTCCAAGCCTTGTCATCATCTTGGACACATCTGAGGATCAAATCTAAAGGGGACAATCACTGAGCCAAGCCTCCAAAGTCCTTGGAACAAGAAGTAGCATGCCAAACCTAGAATAGCCTAAAATAGGGACAAGACTCCAATTTTGGATTGTAGCATTTAATGGATGCACCAAGGTGGCATGGACTGAGCCATTTCCAACTGAATTCAGTCAAGACTTATCCAAGACCAAGGGAACCAGCAGCCTGTGCCCTAACCTCTAGTCAATGGCTAGAGGAGACTTGGATTCTCATTGCTTAACATTGGCCAAACCTATGCAGTGTAATACCCCAAAATTTGCCCTCTCTTTTCTTTATATCTTTTAGCATGAGCTTTCATTGCATTGCATTGCATTCAAGCATAGAAAAACAAATAAAACATCAAGCATCTAGCATTGTGTCTTGCATAAGGGCATGTGATCAGGTGATCCAAGGTGTTGATCATCCAAAGCTAAAGAAGAAGACCAAGTGTTTCTCACAAGCCTCAAGGATCTCTTACATCATGTATCATCTCCATTTGGTCTCACAAGTCATAGGAAGAGGAGAGTTCATCAAGAAGATTGGACAGTGCATGATCTCTTACACAAGGCATCTAAAGTTGGGATCTGACCCTCAAATGGGCAAGCTCTTTGAGTTTTTATCATCTCCAAAGGACATATCTCATCATTGTTTGAGAGGATACACATAATATTCAGAGGAATTTGGATTTGGAGGATGTGTTATTTCCTCCTAACTAGAGGGTGCCAAAATCAGGGTTTGACCTAAAGTCAGTTTATTTCTGATTTCTTGGGAAAGACTTGATCCCATGGTATTCCTTATGTTCTTAAGTGTTCATGGATGGAATCTTGGTCATTGGTTCTTTGAGGAAGATGTTCAATGGATCAGTTACTTGTGTAATAAGCAAAAGTCAACAGTTCAAAAGGAGAAAGTCAACTGTGGAATTTTGAGGTTCTTTTCATGGTTTTCTAGGGCTCACAAGCTCATATGGTCTTCAATTGTCAAGATTCATGCCATTCATCAAGAATCAAGAGTTTGTGCAAAAGTTACTAAATTTGGAAAATGACCTATATTGAAAACTTTCCATTTTTGGCAATTTTTTCACCACATTCAACTTGATTTTTCATCATCAAGGAGGCTCCAAATGAATTTTCCTCCAACATGAAAGTTGAAGAAGATCTTTCTCTCCCATTTCGAAAAAGTACTAGAACATTTCCATATCATTTGTGGAACTCTAGTTATGGCCAAAACAATGCAAGGTGCATTTCATGGATTCCTTATATGTCAATTTTTCCACCTTTTGCATTTTGGCATAAAAAGACTTGTGAGGTTCCCATTTGCTTCATGTCAGATTACAACATCAAAATACAAGTCAAGAGGTTTATTTTTGGCCTTTGAATCAATTCATTCCATGACTTATTTCTCACTTATTTCACATTATGCAATTATGCAAATTGATTCAAAACTTACAAACCAAGAAAGTGCAAGGCCCAAATTCAATTCAGAGGTGATCCATAAGTAAATTGGAGGTGAATCATGCTAAATACAAGGGATTATCACGCGTGGTTTAAGGGTTTAAGCACAAGATGCATTTTTGCAATTTCACCCAAATCTCATTAACCAAGGTTCTAATCACTTCTTAATCCTAATCAGTGAACTAATGGAGAGTATATATGCTTACTCATACCCTCACAGCTAGGGCAGAGACTCTCATTTGCTCAGTTTTGGTTTTTTTGCTCTCACACTTTCTCTCTTTGAATCTCACTTTCCTTGGAGTTTCTTGTAGGTTTCTCTTAACATTCTTGATCAGTGAAGAGAATAGAGGAAGAATCAACTACTATTTTGAGCTCATACTGAGGATTTCACCAAGTTCCATTCAAGAGGATTCAAACTTAAATCTCAAAATCTAGCACGATTTCAAGCTCTAGTTGCATTTATTTTGCATCTAGAGGTTCCAAGGAGTAGATCTGCAGTTTTTGGAGGGATTTCTTGGAGGATTTCAAGCTCTTCAAGGTTCAGGTTGGTGAACTTTTCATACTCATAGAACTTGAATTTTGGATGTACATAATGATCTATGATGTTCACTGATCATTCTAATCTATTTTGTTTGAGATTTGGACGTGTGAATTGTGTGTATTGTGGATTAAAGTTTTGGATCTAAATATGTTTTCGTTCGATTCTCTTTGTGTGTTTGTTGTTTGATAAAATGGTTTGGATATTTGAGTTCCTTGTGGAAATCTGGTTCGATTGGTATATCCATGAGTATTTTCTGGAGATTTTTACGTTGAAGCTCACCGGAGAGGGTGACCGGAGCCCTAGCTCCGGCGGCTGGGAAGTTTCAGTCCGGTAGGTGGTTTTGATGAAGAAGATACAATCTATTCGCCCGTTTGTGTGATCCAAGGGTTATTATCGCGCCACATCATTTAATTTTCTGTGTTATTTTATTGGTTGGGTGCTTGCATCTCCATGTTAATTTCCGTGCACCTCAGATCTGGTTTGTTTGTTTCGTTTAATTTTTAATTTGATGACTTAATCGTACGCGTTGATCTGATCATGTGGTGGAGATGGTGACAGCACATTAAAATGTGCATGAACTTATCACGTGCTGTTCTATTTTAATTCTGATGGTTTGTGTGTGTACGTGTTCATGTGATTGTTGTGTGCACACGAATCTGAACTGTTGATCATGTTTACTATGTTGGTTTATTGACTTGGTGTGGTGCGTAGGATTAATCCATTGGTTGTGATTGAATTTGAGATTGACTGAAGTCCATTGTTTTGCTTTGACTTTCGCTGGTGGGTTAATTGTTTGGGCCTTGCTGATTGGACCCCCCCACCTTTTGGGCCTTTATTATTTGAACGTGTTTGTATTGCTAGCTGAACCCCCCATGCTTATTTCTTTTGTTTTATTTTATTTTCATTTTTGTTTTGCATTTTAATGTTCTAAAATAATTTTAATGCATCAAAAAACCATTAAAAAAATCATGAAACTTCTTTTTAGTTTTATAAAGTTTTCCACATTTTATTTTCTTTTTTTATTTTATTTTGGCATCTGAATTAATTAATTGCTTAATTTTCTTTTTGAATTGTTTCATTTGCACACTTTAACTTGTAAAATTTCTTTCTCATCATCTATACATCATTTTCAATCCATTCTTTTTGCATTTGTTAGATAACATTCTGAATTGCATGAAAACATTTCTTTTTCATTTTTAAAACTTTTTAATATTGCATTTTGGTCCCTCTCTTTTGCATATTGAAACATGTTTCTCACTTGATCCTTCTTTAATTGTTTGAATGGTTTAACTTGTGAATTTTTGTGAGATCTTTTAGCATGTGATTGTATTCTGACCTATATCATTTGAGTTTAAAGTTCACAATTTTAGAATGTCATTTGAGGCATGTTTGATTTTTTGTGCTTAAGTGAATAATGCATGACCATATCTTGACACTTCTTTGCACAAGTTGACTTGCCATGTCCATTTGCTTGAGTTTCTTGTTGGTTCTTTGCATGTGCTTTTAATATGATGTCTACCCCTGGTTGAGGTCCTTTGGGACTTAATTTTACACTTTGTGGATCATGTTTGAATCATGTTTGAGTATGCCTAAGTGTTGAAACTTTGTCCTCTCTTTGTAGTTTGCTTTGATACATGTTTTGAGGATGCAGGTTGATGTTTGAACTTGTATGACTTGAGTTTGGTCTTGATATGAAATTGATGCATATGCTACTGCCTCTTGAGTTCTATACTTGGTTTTCATGTTGCTTGAGCATAGTTGAATGCATTTGGTTTGAATTGTATGATGAATATCATTACCTTTCCTTTTGTAAACTTCTTTGGACCTTAATGCTTCATGTTTTGAATCACTACTGCACACTTGAGTTGTTGATGGTAATATGATATTGGTTCTGACTTGTCTTCATTTTCATCTTGCCTTTCTCATCTCACTTTGATATGAAGTCCATGTATGCTTCATTGTGCATTTGATACAAGTATACTTGCATCCTTTCCTGTTTATCTTTGCATGCTTACTTGATTTGTTTTGCATTGATATTTGAAGCATGTTGATGATTTGAGTTGGACATTTATGATATGTTGTGCTTGCTGCCACTTATTGTATCTCATCTCTCTTCTTCTTCTTCTCTTTTCTTCGCTTTCACTCTTTCTCATCCCATGAATCTCAAGACTTGTTTAAGTCTTGGATTCTTTCCCTCTAGAGCTACCTAGTCCAACTTAATTTTTGATTAAGCTTGGAGTAGTATTATCATTAGGTTTTAGTTGGTCTTTTCTCCTAAACCTCACTAACCATAGGACATCCACGCATGATAACATTAGGACTTTTAGTTTCCCCTTAGAGTTTTCCCTTGTGTCGTTTCTCTTCTCATCTCAAAATAAAAGTAAAAAATACTTAATAAAGGTTAACGTGTATTGTGCTCAAGCCTTAAGTGTAGGAATTGAAGAACGAGGGGCCCCCCTCCTCTTCTAGAGTGTTTAGCATACGTTCCATTCGGGGGAGACCATGCGATTCACTCGTTCCCGCATGGTAGACTTTGGTTCAATGCAAGTTATAAATAAATGTAAAAGACACTTCTTGCTAAAAAACTTCAAACAAACAATAACGTCTTTCCTTCGGGAATTCTTTTCTCATCTCACTCACTCTCAGCGTACGAACGTGCTCCTACTCGTTCTCTTGCAAGATGGTAACGTACTAGGACCAGCGAGCCTGCAACACCTGAGCTAGAACGTTAGCCGTTCCCAAAAAATAGAAACAAACCATCCCTAGTTAGGGGAACTACGTCGCTCTAATTCTCATGCTCCCGATGAGATACGTAGGCAGTGGGGTAGGGCCCATTCGAGCACTTCTTTTATTTTCCATACATTTGTTTCTTCTTTGTCTCTCTGTTCCTTTTCCTTTTCCTATTCTTTTCCCTTTCCAGTAGCAGTGGAGCTCCAGACGACGACACCCTTTGATCGAGACTAGCAAGCGTGGATCCCATCGGGTACGATGGACGCGTGGGGGTGCTAATACCTTCCCTTCGCGTAACCGACTCTCTAACCAAGTTCTCTTGGTCGCAAGACCATGCTTTTCCTTCCCTTCATGTTTATACGGTGTTTCCTTTCCCTCTCTTGGGATAAATACACATTGCTGGCGACTCTGTTTCGGTGCCACTTTCGCGTTTGTACTTGGATGAAAATCCCGGGAGCGACAGCTAGCGACTCTGCTCGGGATCGAACCCAGAATCTCTGGTTTCCTTAGCGAGTCAATCCAAGCGCTTGTTTGTTTTCTTTCATCGGGTGTTTTTTTGTGGTGCTTTGCTTTGTTGTATATTACTGTATTTCTATTTACTGTATTTTTGCTTTACCGCTTTACTGTTTTTACAGCTTTTATTGCATTGCATTTCATATACTGTCATACTGGATATTGCTGTGTTGTTCTGCTGTTGGATTTTTTGTTTGTAGGGTGGGTTGGATTCATGAGAGAAAAGCCCAATACCCAGGCTTGAGCGTACACCTATGATTAGTGTGGAAAGTAGTGTGACTTATTTGGCATTTGGCCAGACGAAGTATACATGAAAACTCCACATCCAGACGAGGTTTTCTTGGTAATATTCTATCCTATTCATTTGGGGCAGACAATGGAATATAACCTGGAAAAATGTCAACTCTGGCGACCGTTTCCTGAGAACTCAGTAACGGCACTCCTCCCGAGACGTGATAATGGCAGACCACGCTCTGTGGCAAATCCATTACGCTTCTCGATTCGAGGACCAAATACTGGGAACTTTCTATAGGGTTTCCTTTTGGAAAGGAATTAGTGGAAGCACTCCTCGATTGGCGATAGTACTGTACCCCGAGGGATGAATGTACTATTACTTCTCGACCTCAGTGCCGAAACTGAAGACTCGCCATAGGATGTTTTCTTTTGAGGGGAATCAGTTGAGGCCTCCTCGATTGGTGATGATGCCAAACCAGAAATGGTGAACGTATCATCATTTCTCGACCTGAGAGCCCGGGATATTGAGGATCCTCGCTTTTCTAGAACCCACATGTGAGAGGGGATGGGTGTTTGCAGGTTTGCAGGTAACCGAGACCTTCAACCTACCTGGTTTCTGGGTTTCTCATCAGTGTACTATTATTATCCTGACATTCTAACAGTTTGATTGGGTTGTTATTCTAGATTTCTGGGTTTCTGGTATTCAGGGTCTTATTCAGTCAGCAGAACAACAGCAGTTTGAGCATTTTGGATACCTTGATCCCATGTCTGCATTTTGCATCATCTTTTTGCATTCTGACATGTTTGTTCATTTGTAGGGTTGCATCCTAACTTTGATTCCAGTTGTCCGAAGAGTGTCCACGATGAGTATTAGCACTGGAGAAAGAAAGAATATCATCCTGTACAAGTTCCCAGAGCTTCATCTGGATGCTGTGCACAAGATCTCGGCTATGGCAAAACCTGGGGTATTGTCAGATTTCAGAGGAGAATATGGGAGGATTCTGTGCACAGTTCTATGACCCTCAACTTCGGTGTTTTCTGTTTGCTGATTATCTTTTGGCTCCAACGTTGGAAGAGTATGCTTTTATTTTGGATGTTTCAGTCAAAGAAGGAGCTCCCTTCTATCCTTCTAAGGAATTTCCTGATATGGAAAGGGTTGC
Organism: Lathyrus tuberosus; assembly: GCA_022829125.1. Lineage (NCBI taxonomy): Eukaryota > Viridiplantae > Streptophyta > Magnoliopsida > Fabales > Fabaceae > Lathyrus > Lathyrus tuberosus. The sequence continues at coordinate 11,276,677 of JALAZF010000024.1, read as the reverse complement.
TGCTACTTTACGTTTGGATCAGTCATTGTTGAAGAAAAATATTGCTAGTAAAGGGGGTTATCAAGGCTTTCACACGAAGTTTTTGATCGAGCAGGCTGCTACTTGTGCTAAGGCTAAGTGTTGGCCGATGTTCAATGCCATCCTGGCTATGTGTGTTTATGGAACGGCGTTGTTCCCTAATGTGAAGGATTTTGTAGACGTGCACGCCGTCCGGATATTCACCACGAAGAATCCGGTACCTACCTTGCTTGGGGATCTGTATTATTCAATGCACTATAAGAATGAGAAAAGGAGAGGCGGACCTCTTTACTGTTGTGCTCCAATTTTCTATAAGTGGTTTGCTGATCGTCTTCCCAAATCTGGGGCATTCGAGGACACTAAAGAAACTTTAGATTGGGCAAAGAGATTAATGGGGTTAAGGGCTGACAACTTGATTTGGATCAATCGTGTTTCGTTGGGCCAAGAGATCCTGATTAGTTGCGGAGGTTACCCAAACATACCCTTAATAGGAAGGAAGGGGGGAATTAACTACAACCCCATTCTTGCTATTAGGCAATTTGGGTTTGCTTTGAAAGAGCCGCCAAAAGGCCAAGATGTTCAAGAGTCTCTATTTTTGAGTGAGGAAGCCAATCCGGAGGTGTTGAAAGAAGCTGCAAACGCTTGGAGAGAACGCCATAAGAAAGGAAATACTTCTTTTGGAAAGTGTAACAACAAAGCTTTTCCTGCGTACGGAGACTGGATTCAGAGAAGAGTAGAAAGTGTACTTTTACCATTCTGCAGGGAACCTCCATCTTACCCCTTGCTGATTGAACCTCCAACCACGATTGAGATAGAGAAGTATAACAAATTGTGGGCTGAAAAGGAGAAACTTCGAGAGGAGAACGGTGAGTTGCAAAAGGAAGTCTACCAGTTGAAACATGAGCGAGGTGAGGCTGTTCATATTGCCAAGTTGAAGACAGAACGTCACGCTGAGAAAGAAAAGGAGCTGGTTGAAGAGATCACAGCTAAGAAAAGGGTAGGACAAGCTCTAAAAGGTGTTAGTAAGACTCTCAAATCCAAGAAGGATGACCTAGCCAAGGCTTGGTCGAAGATTCACAAGTTCAATGCTTACCGAGATACTGCAATCATAGCCAACAAGCAGAAGGAGGATAAGTATTTGGAGCAGATTGAGAATCTGAAGTTGAAGCTCAGGAAGAAAGACGAGGAGATCTTGTCAGGGACGTTCCAAAGACACGCAGTCGAGGAACGACTCAATGAAGCCATAGCAACCATGTAAGAGCTGAAAATACAAGCAGGAGTGAAGAGGTCTAAGTGGGAATGCTCTAGCTCGGGCAGTGGTCCTCAAAGGGTACAAGATCATTGAAGGGAACTCTACTCTGTAGTTTGTAGTCTGTTTTTTCTTTGTATTTTGGGTCACCACCAGAATTGTTGGCTGGGACCTTTGTTTATTTTTGTTTCAGGCTATTTATGGTACCTTGGGTTGTAATTTCTGACAGTGATTCACTCTGATTTATATATGAACGACAGTTTCATCCTATCTTATCTTTAAACTGGGATCAAGGGGTGGATCGCCCTGCGAATATACAAACATGTTTGCATTTGAATTTGCATAATCATAAGCATTTTTGCATAACAGGTGTTCCAGAGCGGATTTCTCATTCTAACTAGGTATTCTCTGCAGGATAGCGAACATGACTTCTTCCAACTACTCCATTCACCACAATCAGGGTTCAGATGTGGAACAACTCCGAGCGGAGGTGGCTGAGATAAAAGCCCAACTGGGGCACTTTATGGTGGACATGCAAGCTTTGATTCAGGGCCAGAAAATACTGAAGGAGGAGGTCAATCAAGTGAAGACCCAGATGAGTTTTGTTATGGAAGTTGTGAGAAATGTGCTCAGAAAGGACGGTAATCCCACACCTGAGGCTATAACAGAGGTTGTCGTTCCACCCTTGCCTGTGGAACCTATTCCCAAGAGTGATGTGTCTCACAGATTTTCTGCACCACCTGGAGTTCTGAAACTTACTCACCAGCAGTTACCTCTTGTTTCCCAAGATGGTCCCAAGGCTAGGAAGTACCTACCAAAGTCAGAGAAAACTGATAGAATTTTTGATCCGCTTCCTATGCCTTATGCTCAGCTATTGAGGCACCTACTCCAACTCCAATTGGTTGAACTGCGGACGATAAATTGCCCTAATGGAAAGCTCCCACTCAATTATGATGCAAGTACCCATTGCGACTGTCACTCTGGTGCGCCAGGGCGCAATGTGGACAATTGTAAAGCCTTTCATAATGTGGTCCAAGATCTGATTGATTCAAAGGCGATAAATTTCACGCCGTGCGGCGTAAGCATATAGAGTAATTCTACTCCTACTGCTGCAGGAAATGTGAATTCCCTGGCATTCCCTCTTGAAGCGGCATCAAGTCAAGGGCATATCTTGCAGTCTTTGGTCTCAAAATCCCCATATCAGCAACTGGTTCCCGATCTTAAGCCAAGTTTAAAGAGAAAAGTGTTGGGAAAAGAGGAGTACCCGAATCAGCATCAGCAGCAGGCTAGCTCCCAGAGGAGATATCAAAGACCCAGAAGGCCTGAGAGAAAATTTGATCCCATTACTATTCCTCACAGTCAGCTGCTTGACCGTTTGCTTCAAGACTCTTTGATTCAATTAAGGGAAGTTGCTCCTGTCCCGTATCCTCTTCCGCCAGGTTATGATAAGAATGCTAGGTGCGGGTACCACTCAGGGGCACCGGGGCATGCCATTGAAGATTGTAAGGTGTTCAGGCATAAAGTACAAGATCTGATTGACGCCGGGATTATTATTTTCACTGCAGATGGTCTGTATGTTAACTAAAGCTTCCCAAGCAAGCACGTAAAAAGGGGAAGACATCATCAGAAGCAATAAGTCCAGACAGAGTCAAGCCTCCTCAATAAGGACAATCATTTAGTCTCTTTGCTGCATTTTCATATGTAGTCTTTATTTGTTTGTTCAGACATTGTTTGCATGTTAAAACCTGTTTGTATTTGGCTTGATGATTTTAATGCAATGGATGTGTTTTCTTGAATAATTTCATTTGTATTCACTAATTTAATGCTAATGTGCACTGCAATACCAATTTTCTCGCTTAAACTCTATGAGGGAGGATGATGAGGTAAAAACGCAAAAATCTCTAATTGTGTGCTTTTGAACAGAACCCTGTTGAGGATGTACAGGCATTGTTTCGAATCCCCAAACACTGGAGAGATAAGGGAGATAGACCCTCGTTGACCCCTTTGAGCCTTGATGTAGGAGTTTCTTTCGTACGAAAAAACCTCACATTTAACCCAGGGGCAGGGTAGGCGTCAGTTAATTTGACCGAGCGTTCAAATTTCAAAAGGAGTGTGCATTTGAGGACTCATTACCTTATATTCCACTGCCAAGAGGTCAAGAGATGTGAAACCATAATGGTTATCCATCAACAATCAAAGAGTGAAGCAGTCACAACCCTTTCAACAAAGTCAAGACAAGCCAACGTCACACGATTTGTTCTGAAAAAAAGAAGAGAATAAAAAAAGAGAAATGAAAAAGCCCGCTAAGTTGAAACTTGAAAACAAGCGACTTAGGCAAAAGTTAGGGCATCCCGCTGGACTTCAAAATCAAAGATTCAAAAGAGAATCGGTCCAGGAAAAATCAGGGAAATAAAAAAAAAAAAAAAAAAAAAAAAAGAGGATACGAAAAATGAAAAAAGAAATGATCAAAAGAAAATCCTCGAGTAAGAACAGAGTCGTGTGACCACGAACAAAAGACAAAGGGGTGACTGTTACTCCAAAACCTCATTAGGTGTCAAACCATCAGTGCATGGGTTCCTTAAAGATCATAACATCTTTTTGAGAGATGAGCGCTTGTGCCAAATTAGCTGAATGTAGGACTGGAGAACATCACGAAGAGTGGGTGGGCACCAATAAACTTTGAGCCATAAACCATTTTTCTCAAAACCGTGAACCAGGCCACGATACAACCCTCAAAAGTCCTAATTGAAACAGGGTTTAGTGCAAGAGTGTATTCCTATGAGGTGGCGTTCCTGACTCCTATGATTTGTGCTAAAAGATCTTTGTTTGTGTTGCATGTGCATTGCATTTCTTTCATTCAAAAATCAATGTCGTATCCTAAGCAGTGATTCGCTCACAAAGGGTTTGCGACATCTTTTCAGTAAAGACTTCAAGATCAACATGTGTGTTACATTAGAATTTTCATTCTCAGATTAAAACATTTTCTGCTTGCATACATTTGTTTGACATCAAAAGAAGTTTACATATGGAAATTCGGTCCAGAAGCTTAATCTTGCCGAGTTGAGAATCCGGAAACTCCCAAAGGTCAGCCACATCCGATGGTACTTCCTCAAGAAACTTTGTTGAGTGGGGTCTTTCCCAACAAGTTGTGAGAAGATGTAGTCGATCTGGGGCAATCACGTCGAACCATCTCTTTAAGGTATAGCCAATTTGGGTTGATCACGTCAAGAAATCTCTTCAGAGTTCAGAAAATTGGGACTATTACTTCAAGATTCCTCTGTAGGCCATACAGTCTGGGGCAATTACGTCGAGATCTGACGAATCTCTCTAGGAGTTTGAAGACATTGAGGCATTTTGGATGTCAAGTCTTCTGTAAAATCCTCTTGAGACATTTTCTTTTGGCGGACCATGCTGGTCTGGGGCAAGTAAAGAAAAATTGTTGGTCATGCATATGCAGTCAATCAGCCAAAAGGTTTGAAACAAAGGGGCATTCCAACCCAAGGCATTTGTGGTCCTCGTCTTCAGCAGGCTTCATTAATAATGTTCCGAGCAAGAGACGTATTGAAACCTTTCTCCCAATAAGTGGTGGTTCAGCGTTAGATTTTGTCAGTTGCAGAAGTCATATCCAGTCGGGGGCATGTGTGTATATTCTGTTGTTGCAAGTAACATGTACAAGTTTTCCAAGAGCAGGGATCATGTTTTCTAGACGAGGAATCACTTACCCCCATGCAGAAGACTAGGGTAAGCAGGTTCAGGAAAAGGTTCACAGGTCACCTTTTTATCACGACGTTTACTGATTGAGTCCATCATTCGGTCGATGGCCGTTCACGACGTCTCGATATCAGTGAATTAAGTTCAACTGGGTATCGTTGTATCTTATTAAGTCAATTCCCTCGTTCAGTGCTTCCAACAGCTACAAGCTTTTCTGTGTCGATAACGGTTGTGAATCCCTAGTAGAGTTGCTTCGTAGACACCGAAGTTGATTGGTTAATCCCCAGTGAAGTCGTCAGGAGTTTGAAGATGCTTAATCTTCTGTAAAATCCTCTTGGGACGTTCCCTTCAGGTAAGTCTTGTATCATGGAGCAAGAAGCAAGTTGTTAACCTTCCCGAGCATGGGGTATACTGAATTTCTCAGGCATAAGATGTTCTAGACCTATTATCCCCAGTAGAGTTTGAGGACAGTTGGTCTTTTGTAAAATCCTCTCAAAAGGCATTCCCCAGCATGAGACGCTTTAAGGCAGTTTTCTCCAGCAGAGTTGTTATAAACTCATTATCCCCAACGGAGTCGTCAAACGGAAAGTTCGCCTGGCATGGGGCATTGTGGTACTTATCCTAAGCTTGACAGTCTTAAGCCTTAACAGATTACTGTGGAGTTGCTTTGGATTTCCCCAGTAGATCTAAGGGCTCTCTCCCAGCAAGTTGCAGTGAAATGTTCTGACCAGGATTTGCATATCCCCGACAGAGTAGCCTTGATTCCCAGCAAGATCGTATCTCTAGTATTGGTATCCCCACAAGAGTTCAGCTTTGAATCTTGTCAACAACACTCCCCAGCTGTGTTGTTTTGTCCCCACAGAGGTTTATTGATCAACAAAATCTATTCCTCAGCAGAGTGTTAGCACATGCTTCCCAGCCGGATAGCAAGTTGATTCTCCCCGCAAAGGATTTCAGGTTTGGTAGATCCTCAAGCAGAGTTTTAATGACTTTTCTTCCCTAGCAAGACGTCATGCAAAGAAATTCTCATCCCCAGCGGAGTTGCTGTGACCAGAATTCATCCCCCAAGCAGATGAAGTAATTCCTGGCAGAATCATCACTCCCCTCATATTTCAAAGTCCAATTTATTTTTGGCAAACTTGACAGTTCGAAGCAGACGGATTGTTCATTCATTCTTCAGCAGAGATATTATCCTTTCAGGAGTCTCCGAAGTCAAATCATTAAGCGTTGTTCCTCAGCAGAGTCAACAGAGATGTCTGACACGAATGCAGAGAGTAATCCAATTTTGGAATTCTTAAATTCCAACCGTAGATTGGTGAAAGGTCCATCTAAGGGTGGTAAATTCTTAAAGTCCAACCGTAGATTGGCGAAAGGTCCATCCAAGGGTGGCAAAGCAAGACAGAGTCCAACCGTAGATTGGCAAAAGGTCCATCCAAGGGTGGCAAAGCAAGGCAAAGTCCAACCGTAGATTGGCAAAAGTCCCCCGTAGTGTGGTATCTCCGCAGCTAAGTCCAACCGTAGATTGGCGAAAGACCATCCAAGGGTGGCAGATCATCAGCAAGTCAAACCGTAGATTGGCAAAAGTCCCTCGTAGTGTGGCATATCAGCAAGTCCAACCGTAGATTGGCAAAAGTCCCCCGTAGTGTGGCATTTCAGCTGCAAAGTCCAACCGTAGATTGGCGAATGTCCACCCGCAGTGTGGCAGGCCAGTAGTCGTCTGGCGTTGTACAAAAGACATTGTTAAAGTCCACCCGTAGTGTGGGAGGCCAGTAGTCGTCTGGCGTTGTACAAAAGACATTGTTAAAGTCCACCCGTAGTGTGGCAGGCCAGTAGTCGTCTGGCGTTGTACAAAAGACGTTGTCAAAGTCCACCCGTAGTGTGGCAGGCCAGTAGTCGTCTGGCGTTGTACAAAAGACGTTGCTAAATTCCACCCGTAGTGTGGCAGGCCAGTAGTCGTCTGGCGTTATATAAAAGACATCTTCCCAGTGGTTTTCTTCATCGTCAGAGTTTTCTTCAAGCAGAGTTTGTTTGGTTGGGTTTATATTCCTTTTCTTCTTCCCTGTAGAGTGCAAATTTTCGGGTTATTTTCAGTATTCAATCTCTCCATACCTTGAAAGTCTGACAGCAATCACTATCAGCCATTCAGGTCTACAGTGATTGAATAGGGGCAGCTGTAATACCCCAAAATTTGCCCTCTCTTTTCTTCATATCTTTTAGCATGAGCTTTCATTGCATTGCATTGCATTTAAGCATAGAAAAAAAAATAAAACATCAAGCATCTAGCATTGTGTCTTGCATAAGGGCATGTGATCAGGTGATCCAAGGTGTTGATCATCCAAAGCTAAAGAAGAAGACCAAGTGTTTCTCACAAGCCTCAAGGATCTCTTACATCATGTATCATCTCCATTTGGTCTCACAAGTCATAGGAAGAAGAGAGTTCATCAAGAAGATTGGACAGTGCATGATCTCCTACACAAGGCATCTAAATTTGGGATCTGACCCTCAAATGGCCAAGCTCTTTGATTTTTTTATCATCTCCAAAGGACATATCTCATCATTGTTTGAGTTTGAGAGGATACACATCATATTCAGAGGAATTTGGATTTGGAGGATGTGATATTTCCTCCTAACCAGAGGGTGCCAAAATCAGGGTTTGACCTAAAGTCAGTTTATTTTTTATTTCTTGGGCAAGACTTGAACCCATGGTATTCCTTATGTTCTTAAGTGTTCATGGATGGAATCTTGGTCATTGGTACTTTGAGGAAGATGTTCAATGGATCAGTTACTTGTGTAATAAGCAAAAGTCAACAGTTCAAAAGGAGAAAGTCAACTGTGGAATTTTGAGGTTCTTTTCATGGTTTTCTAGGGCTCACAAGCTCATATGGTCTTCAATTGTCAATATTCATTCCATTCATCAAGAATCAAGAGTTTGTGCAAAAGTTACTAAATTTGGAAAATGACCTATATTGAAAACTTTCCATTTTTGCCAATTTTTCCACCACATTCAACTTGACTTTTCATCATCAAGGGGCTCTAAATGAATTTTCCTCCAACATGAAAGTTGAATATCTTTCTCTCCTATTTCCAAAAAGTACTAGAACATTTCCATATCATTTGTGGAACTCTAGTTATGGCCAAAACAATGCAAGGTGCATTTCATGGATTCCTTATATGTCAATTTTTCCACCTTTTGCATTTTGGCATAAAAAGACTTGTGAGGTTCCCATTTGCTTCATGTCAGATTACAACATCAAAATACAAGTCAAGAGGTTCATTTTTTGCCTTTGACTCAATTCATTCCATGACTTATTTCTCACTTATTTCACATTATGCAATTATGCAAATTGATTCAAAACTCACAAACCAAGAAAGTACAAGGCCCATATTCAATTCAGAGGTGATCCATAAGTAAATTGGAGGTGAATCATGCTAAATACAAGGGATTATCACGTGTGGTTTAAGGGTTTAAGCACAAGATGCATTTTTGCAATTTCACCCAAATCTCATTAACCAAGGTTCTAATCACTTCTTAATCCTAATCAGTGAACTAATGGAGAGTATATATGCTTACTCATACCCTCACAGCTAGGGTAGAGACTCTCATTTGCAAAGTTTTGGTTTTTTTGCTCTCACACTTTCTCTCTTTGAATCTCACTTTCCTTGGAGTTTCTTGTAGGTTTCTCTTCACATTCTTGATCAGTGAAGAGAATAGAGCAAGAATCAACTACTATTTTGAGCTCATACTGAGGATTTCACCAAGTTCCATTCAAGAGGATACAAAATTAAATCTCAAGATCTAGCACGATTTCAAGCTCTAGTTGCATTTATTTTGCATCTAGAGGTTCCAAGGAGTAGATTTGCAGTTTTTGGAGGGATTTCTTGGAGGATTTCAAGCTCTTCAAGGTTCAGGTTGGTGAACTTTTCATACTCATAGAACTTGAATTTTTGATGTGCATAATGATCTATGATGTTCACTGATCATTCTGATCTATTTTGTTTGAGATTTGGACGTGTGAATTGTGTGTATTATGGATTTAAAGTTTTGGATCTAAATATGTTTTCGCTCGATTCTCTTTGTGTGTTTGTTGTTTGATAAAATGGTTTGGATATTTGAGTTCCATGTGGAAATCTAGTTCGATTGGTATATCCATGAGTATTTTCTGGAGATTTTGACGTTGAAGCTCACCGGAGAGGGTGACCGGAACCCTAGCTCCGGCGGCTGGGAAGTTTCAGCCGGTAGGTGGTTTTGATGAAGAAGATACAATCTAGCCGTCCGTTTGTGTGATCCAAGGGTTATTATTGCGCCACATCATTTAATTTTATGTGTTACTTTATTGGTTGGGTGCTTGCATCTCCATGTTAATTTCCGTGCACCTCAGATCTGGTTTGTTTGTTTGGTTTAATTTTTAATTTGATGACTTAATCGTACGCGTTGATCTGATCATGTGGTGGAGATGGTGACAGCACATTAAAATGTGCATGCACTTGTCACGTGCTGTTCTATTTTAATTCTGATGGTTTGTGTGTGTGCGTGTTCATGTGATTGTTGTGTGCACGCGAATCTGAACTATTGATCATGTTTACTATGTTGGTTTATTGACTTGGTGTGGTGCGTAGGATTAATCCATTGGCTGTGATTGAATCTGAGATTGACTGAAGTCCATTGTTTTGCTTTGACTTTCACTAGTGGGTTAATTGTTTGGGCCTTGCTGATTGCACCCCCCACCTTTTGGGCCTTTATTATTTGAACGTGTTTGTATTGCTAGCTGAACCCCCCATGCTTATTTCTTTTGTTTTATTTTATTTTCATTTTTGTTTTGCATTTTAATTTTCTAAAATCATTTTAATGCATCAAAAAACCATAAAAAAATTATGAAACTTCTTTTTAGTTTTATAAAATTTTCCACATTTTATTTTATTTTTTTATTTTATTTTGACATCTGAATTAATTAATTGCTTAATTTTCTTTTTGAATTGTTTCATTTGCACACTTTAACTTGTAAAATTTCTTTCTCATCATCTATACATTATTTTCAATCCATTATTTTTGCATTTGTTAGATAACATTCTGAATTGTATGAAAACATTTCTGTTTCATTTTTAAAACTTTTTCATATTGCATTTTGGTCCCTCTCTTTTGCATATTGATACATGTTTCTCACTTGACCCTTGTTTAATTGTTTGAATGGTTTAACTTGTGAATTTTGTGAGATCTTTTAGCATGTGATTGTATTCTGACCTATATCATTTGAGTTTAAAGTTCACAATTTTAGAATGTCATTTGAGGCATGTTTGATTTTTTGTGCTTAAGTGAATAATGCATGACTATATCTTGACACTTCTTTGCACAAGTTGACTTGCCATGTCCATTTGCTTGAGTTTCTTGTTGGTTCTTTGCATGTGCTTTTAATATGATGTCTACCCCTGGTTGAGGTCCTTTGGGACTTAATTTTACACTTTGTGGATCATGTTTGAATCATGTTTGAGTATGCCTAAGTGTTGAAACTTTGTTCTCTCTTTGTAGTTTGCTTTGATACATGTTTTGAGGTTGTGGGTTGATGTTTGAACTTGTATGACTTGAGTTTGGTCTTGATATGACATTGATGCATATGCTACTGCCTCTTGAGTTCTATACTTGGTTTTCATGTTGCTTGAGCATAGTTGAATGCATTTGGTTTGAATTGTATGATGAATATCATTACCTTTCCTTTTGTGAACTTCTTTGGACCTTAATGCTTCATGTTTTGAATCAATACTGCACACTTGAGTTGTTGATGGTAATATGATATTGGTTCTGACTTGTCTTCATTTTCATCTTGCCTTTCTCATCTCACTTTGATATGAAGTCCATGTATGCTTCATTGTGCATTTAATACAAGTATACTTGCATCCTTTCCTGTTTATCTTTGCATGCTTACTTGATTTGTTTTGCCTTGATCTTTGAAGCATGTTGATGATTTGAGTTGGACATTTATGATATGTTGTGCTTACTGCCACTTATTGTATCTCATCTCTCTTCTTCTTCTTCTCTTTTCTTCTCTTTCACTCTTTCTCATCCCATGAATCTCAAGACTTGTTTAAGTCTTGGATTCTTTCCCTCTAGAGCTACCTAGTCCAACTTAATTTTTTATTAAGCTTGGAGTAGGATTAGCATTAGGTTTTAGTTGGTCTTTTCTCCTAAACCTCACTAACCATAGGACATCCACGCATGATAACATTAGGACTTTTAGTTTCCCCTTAGAGTTTACCCTTGTGTCGTTTCTCTTCTCATCTCAAAATAAAAGTAAAAAATACTTAATAAAGGTTAACGTGTATTGTGCTCGAGCCTTAAGTGTAGGAAGTGAAGAACGAGGGGTCCCCCCTCCTCTTCTAGAGTGTTTAGCATACGTTCTATTCGGGGTCGACCATGCGATTCATTCGTTCCCGCATGGTACACTTTGGTTCAATGCAAGTTACAAATAACTGTAAAAGACACTTCTTGCTAAAAAAACTTCAAACAAACAATAACGTCTTTCCTTCGGGAATTCTTTTCTCATCTCACTCACTCTCAGCGTACGAACGTGCTCCTACTCATTCTCTTGCAATATGGTAACGCACTCGGACCAGTGAGCCTGCAACACCTGAGCTAGAACGTTAGTCGTTCCCCAAAAACAAAAACAAACCATCCCTAGTTAGGGGAACTATGTCGCTCTGATTCTCATGCTCCCGATGAGATACGTAGGCAGTGGGGTAGGGCCCATTCGAGCACTTCTTTTATTTTCACTACATTTGTTTCTTCTTTCTCTCTCTGTTCCTTTTCCTTTTCCTGTTCTTTTCCCTTTCCAGTAGCAGTGGAGCTCCAGACGACGACACCCTTTGATCGAGACTAGCAAGCATGAATCCCATCGGGTACGATGGACGCGTGGGGGTGCTAATACCTTCCCTTCACGTAACCGACTCCCGAACCTAGTTCTCTTGGTCGCAAGACCATGCTTTTCCTTCCCTTCAAGTTTATGCGGTGTTTCCTTTCCCACTCTTGGGATAAATACACATTGCTGGCGACTCTGTTTCGGTGCCACTTTCGCGTTTGTACTTGGATGAAAATCCCGGGAGCGACATGCAGCAGTTGCCATTCACTATTCCTTGCAAAACAAATTTGCTCTACTATAAATAGAGCTCAATTTTGATCAGTTTGAGTACACCAAAGCCATTAAACAGATGCTTTCCTCAAAATCTCTTTTTTCACTCCAAATTTGCCTTCCAAAGCAAGTCACTATCGAGTTTTGAGTTTGAGAGCTATTCCAACCAAACGAATCACACACACACACACCTCACATACATCACATAGAAGTGATCCAAACACTCACATAACATCTAGAACACCAAAATCACAAAATCACTAGCCAATTGCTCAAGTTCTTGACAGATTTGCAGTTGGGGTACCATCTCAAGTTCCAGATCATTTCAATCCACTCCAAGCATTCATACACACTCCATGTCACCTAGGGAAGCTATCCACATCATTGGAACCTAGTTGTAACACCTCCAACACAAAACATGATCACCAACTGCAAGTGGTAAGCATGAGTTCTTCTAACTCTATGATCCATGCAATTTTTGCTGCACAATAATTTTACCATATGTTCATAATCATGCATAGAGTGTTTTCCCTCAATCAATTGCATTGTTTGAATCGTGTATGGAATTTATGAACCTTCATGCAAAATTTAGGGTTCTTGAGATTTCTTTTTGATTTCTTATTCCATGTTTAAAATAAATGAAATTAAAGACCATAGACATGATCGTGAGGTTGAAACGAGTAGATTGATATGTAGATTGCATGATATAATCAAGTATTCAGTGAGATTGGATAGAAAACACAAATCTGCAGAAACAGAGTGTGGCGCGTGTTCTTTCCCTTGTTCTTGGCGCTATTTTCAAACATTTGAATATTTGAATTTTGTGATTTTATTTAATTGATTCAAAAATTAATTTCTCTCTGAGTTTTAGTGATTTTGAGTTGATTCTTTTTTTAATAATTCACAAAAATGTTAAAATATTTTATTTTATCAAAAAATACCAAAAATATTATTTATTTCATATAATTGATATTTTTGCAAAGAATTAATATTTTAATTGTTTTTGACATTTAAAATAATTTTTCCTTCTTGATTTGGCAAAGATTAATGACTTCTAATTATTTTGTAGGTCAAAACTTGGTTTTCAAAAGGGGTTGGGTCTTACACTCTAATAGAGGCCCAAAAGTTTTCAATGGGTCTTATAGCTCGAGGAGAGGCCCAAATGGTTTCTTTTTAAACGGGCGACGATCGCGCGAACTTTTGAAATACAACGGGACTTATACAATAAGTGAGGCCCAAGATAGGTTTGTATTTACAAAGGATTGGGTCTTACACTCAATTAGAGGCCCAAAAGTTTTGAATTATTTGTGAGGGTGAAAATCAAAGAAACCCTAATTTTATTCTTTAAAAGTAAATATTTAAAGAAAATCAAACAAAATACCAAATAAATTTGAATAAACCATTTGTGATTTTGTTTAAGGTTTGAAAAAAATGAGGGATAATCACAAGGGATATTTAAACTCATTTGGTTTTGATTTTCAAAGTAAATATTCATTTTTAAAATGTTTAAAAACAATTAAAAATGAATTTATTCACAAAAATACTAATTATATTAAATAAATAATATAAGTCTATTTTTTTTGTGGAATAAAATATTTCAACATTTTTGTGATTTTTTGCAAAAAGAACCAATAAAAAATAATTAAAATTGAAAGAGTTATTAATTTTCCAATTAATTAATAAAACATAAAAATATTGGAAAAATAGCAAAAATGTGAAAAAACACAAAATGGCATGGGTGGGGTTTGAACCCACGACCTCAAGGTCACAAGGCGCGCGCCTTACCACTGGGGTGGTGATACATCCATTGTTTGAAGTGAAAACACAAATATACAAGTCATGCCTTGGTTTTAGGCCTGGCCCAAGGCAAGGCAAGGCAAGTTTTGGCTCAGAAACGTGAAGGTCATAACTTTCTCAATTCTTAATGGTTTGAGACAAAATTTATATGCATCTGGACCAGAATTTCACAAGGAATCCAATGGTGGTGGTGTTTTTTCAGATCATACTCCCTCCTCAAAATCCAATAGTGGTTTTGAAAAAGACCTATAATTGCATTTTCTATGCTACACTTAGATACAGGCATGAATTACATGATCAATTGGTTCAAACACAACATATATAACATGTATGAGGTGTGCATGATGAGTGGACTTCAAAGCAATGCATATTTTGGAGAGTTCAAGTCATGAGGCTTACCTCTTTTTGAGCTTTTTAGAGTTTTTGTGCAATCTGCCAAGCCTCTTGTTCCAGAAATGATTTGATGCTTTGGACACACTTAAATGATCCCTTAGAATCTTTTAGGATGATTGGAATCAGCTGGTACCTGCAAAAACACAAACTGGCCCTTTCTTGCAAAAGGGGTTAAAAGTGACCAAAATAGTAACTCTCTCAAATGGTGTTCCAGATGGGGGGAACTATTTGGGACAGTTCAAGGATGATATTTGGAGTGTGTTTGAGGTTTTATCTGGTTTGGAAAGTAACTGAATCAAGACATGGCTTGAAAAATGCACAAAAGGCCTATTTTGAGGTTTTGAGAGGTGACTTTGTGATTTTGGTGTTACAGGTCACTTGTGAGAGTTTGGATCACCCACATATGATGTTTATGAGGTGTGTGTGTGATTGGTTTGATTGGAATTGCTATCAAACTCAAAAACTCAGAGTTACCTTGCTAGAGAAGGCATTTTGGCCTAAAGAGAGGGATTTTGAGGAAAGCATCTGTTTGATGGCTTTGGTGTACTCAAACTGAGTATAAATGAGCTCTATTTATAGTAGAGTAAGTTTGTTTTGGGATCAATAGTGAATGGCAACTGCAGCAGAGGTTTGGCCAATGTTGGCAAATGCAAATCCAAGTCTTCTCTAGCCATTAACTAGAGGTTAGAGCACAGAGCTTTGGTTCCCTACTTGTTGGAGGAATCTTGACTGAATTCAGTTGCAAATGTGTCAGTCCATGCCACCTCTAAGCATCTATTGAATGCTCTAATCCAAAATTGGAGTCTTGTCCCTATTTTAGGCAATTCTAGGTTTGGCATGCTACTTCTTGTTCCAAGGACTTTGGAGGCTTGGCTCAGTGATTGTCCCCTTTAGATTTGATCCTCAGATGTGTCCAAGATGATGACAAGGCTTTAAATTGGCTGATTTGGACAAATCGACCAAAAATGCAAAATTCTGCCTTGCCTTGGCTATTTTCAGCAAGGCATTTTGCCACTACCATAACTCTTAGCTCAAATTTAATTTGGTGATGTTCTTGGCCATTTTGGAAAGCTCTCATATGATACAACAACTTTTTGATCATATTTGGTTTTGATACCTTTTGGATCCAAGTGAAAAATCCCCCTACATTTGGAAAAAAGTGCAGGCAGATTCTGACTTAGTGAAAATTTCACTAAGTGTTGGAAAAAAGTGACATTTTCACTTTTTGTGATTTTGATCATTCTATAACTCAAAATCCCTAATAAATTGGAATGAGGTATAGTTGAAGTTTTTGTAGAGGGCCATGATAAGTACAAATCAAGCTTTGGATGGGGAAAAATGGCTTTGTGGTTTAGGAGTTATGATCCTCCAAAGTTGGTACCCTTGCCACTTTGTTCATAACTTAGAAAATTTTCTAAGTTTTTTTATGGTTACCCCTTTTACAAGTTATCCCATTTTATTTGATTTTTCTTGATGAATGATGATTCAAATCATACATTAACATCACTTTAGGGTTAAAAATCCATTTTTGTGAAAAATCTCAAAAAGTCAAAGTTTGACTTTTGTGCACAGTTGACTTTTTAGCAGATGAATTCCAAACTGTGCAATCCTTTAGGAAATCATGTCCTTGACCTAAATCAAACTTGATGAACATGTTCCATGGGTGTTATAGGGTGTATTGAATCATGTCCTAGGGCTTGGGAGCATGTCCCGGTCAAAAGTCAAAGTTACAGTTGACTTTTCCCGCGAAACCCTAATTGTGGTCCAGATGAAATTGAGTCTTGTTACTCAAACTTCTTGGATCAATTCATTGTTGTAAATGGATCAATGTGGTATATTAGAGACCCTCAAATCCTCTCTTGAGGCCTTGGCTCATGATTTGTCCCAAAAGTCAACTTAGGGGTGGATTAGGTCAAGAAACCCTAATTCCTGATTTTTTATGAATGCATCCCCTGAGGCAAAATTGACTTGGTGATTGGGTCCATGAGGTTCCATGGAGCATTTTAGGATATGCTTTGAAGCATTGGCTCATGCCCAGAGGAAATTTTCCATTTGGAGGCCCTGGTCGACCAAAACCCTAATTTGGTGACACTGGCGATCTTGAGGCTTGATCCACCTAGAAGGGAGCAGCCTTGTGCTTAATCCTTGAAGTGGGAGTCCTCTTGATCCATGGTGGATGTCTGAGAGGTTAGACAAGTTGAAGATCATGTCATTACTTGATTGATCCTTTGCCTAAGAGCTCTGAGAGGGCCTAAATTTGATAATAGTGAATGCTCACCCATATTTGGGGAGACTGATGAGGCGTGAAGGTTCCTCCATATTGTGATGATGATTTGTACAATGATGGGGAATCCTAGTGGTCAAATTTTAAGGTATGACAGATGCCCATATTTAATCTTCTTGGACCTGAAGGTGTGAATGACTACGGTATTCGGGCATTCGGGGTGCAAGAGGATTAAATATCGGAATATCCGAAATTTTGATGGTTTATGAATGGCAGCTTGCGCGTTCATCTTCTTTTGCTAAGCAATGATGCTTAGAAAAGGTGAACTTCCCCTCGATCCTGGTTTCCTACCAAGGAATTGGTCTCAGTTTCTGGGGTAAACTTCCCCTCGATCCTGGTTTCCTACCAAGGAACTGGTCTCAGTTGTTAAAATAAACTTCCCCTCGATCCTGGTTTCCTACCAAGGAACTGGTCTTAGTTTCTTTTGTCAATAAACTTTATTGACAAGGAACGCTATGCGTAGAGGTTTTCCTCAAATGTCTCGCCGAATTTTCCTGGGGAGATGCCATTTGACGGAAAAAGTTTTGATTGTCAGACCTGCTGGGAAACCCAATCGTCTGAGTTGTAGAGTCGCACAAACTTCTCTATTGCCGACGCCATTTGTTTCTACTGGGGGAAAGCAAGTTTCTTGAGAGACTGCTTCCGCTTGGGGCATTACATCATACTTTTCTCGGGATCTTCTCGGAGAAATACCATATGATGTGATCCAATTTTGAGGTGTCGATGACCTTTTCATCAGTAAATTTTCTGGAGAAAAACTGTCGTACCGCCGAATCTCCGATTACGAGGCTTTCCCTGGGGATTTTCCTTAATCCGGGAAAGCAAGGATATCATCTTCAATGGCGAAGAGTGATGTTTGTTGAACATTTTTCTGGCCTTTCAGGGGTTCAAGTTATCAAAATGGTCAAGGTCTAACTCTAATCCAGAAATAAACAATAGGAGAGATTGTTCAGACGCAACACTTCCTGATTAGGCAAAAACTGACAACTCGATTGAGAGGACTGTTATCACTAGGGGATAAGACCGACTAGAGTAATAGTGATGCAATATGAATGCAAATGCAAAATAAAATGCATGATGTATGTATGTATATGCTGACAAAACTGACGCGACATACAGACTGATGAATGAACACGGCTGGATACTCGGCCATCGCGGGGCGAAGAAATACCGTTGGTTCAAAAATAGCAATTCTACCTTGCTTAGGAGAAATAGTCCCTGCTGGGAGCTATGTTGGTCAGGCTTAGGAGATAAGAACTCGGTCGAGGGTATCAGATTGGAAAGCCGCATCTGATACAGCTGATCCATCGTTCAGGTGCGCTGGTTTAGAAGGAGTACTTTGATTCTGCACTTTGAAATTCGCTTACTTCTAGAGAAGCGATTGATGTTCTTTCGATGTTCAATTGTCAAAAGAAATTGCCATCTTTAATTTAAAAGCAGAAAAAGTTTTAACAAGTAAATTCATTTTGTTTCATTTCAAGAATCGTTAATCATATTAAAATGTCGTTCTGTAAAGCTAAAACAAACAAGAATTTCAAAAAAAAAAGCACAAGGGCTCAAATTTTATTGATAGGATGGAAATCAGCCAAGCGCGTGATTCCATAGAGTATTTACAATGTTAGAAAACGGTAATTTACAGGGAAAAGGGCTACGTTGAAACATAACGACCACTATCCTTCTACCAACTTTGAATTCGGGACATCTCGAGCTTCTGTCGAAGATGATCTTGACTGGAGTTTTCCTCCGATGGATGGTGTAACTGCTGCTGAGGGACTTGCCTCTGTTGGACATAGTTACTTGCCATTATCCCTAATTTTTGCCTGGATTGTACTTTGAGGTTTCCAATCCATCGGGATGAGTTTTGAATATGTCTCTAATTTTTTCCTGGACCGCCCTTTCGGGTTTTCAATCCATCGAGACGTTTTTTTTTAAGTTTAGGTGAAGTATTTCTTGACTACATCAACATTCGTGGGGTAGGCAAATTCTTCTCCGTCCATGGTTGCAAGTCTCAAGGCACCGCCTGAGAAAGCTTTCTTGACCACATAGGGGCCATCGTAATTCGGAGTCCATTTGCCCCGAGAGTCAGTGAGAAATGATTGTATCTTTTTGAGCACGAGGTCTCCTTTCCTGAAGACGCGAGGTCGAACCTTTTTGTCAAACGCCCTCTTCATTCTTTGCTGATACAACTGACCGTGGCATAGAGCCGTGATTCATTTCTCTTTGATCAAATTCAGTTCGTCGAGTCGACTTTGACACCATTCAGCTTCTGAAAGCTTAGCTTCCATCAATACCCGGATCAATAGGATCTCTACCTCTATGGGGAGCACTGCTTCCATGCCATACACTAGAGAGAAAGGGGTTTCCCCTGTTGAAGTGCGAACAGATGTGCGATAACTGTGAAGAGCAAAGGCTAGCATCTCGTGCCAGTCTTTGTAGGTTACGACCATCTTTTGAACAATCTTCTTGATGTTCTTGTTAGCTGCCTCTACCGCTTCGTTCATCTTAGGCCGGTAGGGAGATGAGTTATGGTGTTCGATCTTGAACTCAGCACACAACTCTTTCATCATCTTATTGTTCAAGTTAGATCCATTATCCGTAATGATCTGGCTTGGAACACCATAACGGCAAATGATATTGTTTTTGATAAATCAGACCACCACTTGTCGGGTTACATTGGTGAATGACGCTGCTTCGACCCACTTGGTGAAGTAACCAATGGCTACAAGGATGAACCGATGTTCGTTTGAATCTTTGGGCTCAATCATACCAATCATGTTGATTCCCCATATGAAAAAATGCCATGGGGGAAGAAAGAACCTTGAGATGTGTTGGCGGTACATGGATTTTGTCGGAGTATATCTGACACTTGTGACAACTCCCCATGTACTTGTAGCAGTCAAATTCCATGGTCAACCAATAGTACCCTGCTCTTAGAATTTTTCTCGCTATTGTGTGTCTGTTGGCATGAGTGCCAAAGGATCCTTCATGAATTTCTTTCATCAGCATGTCTGCTTCTGGTCTGTCCACGCATCGGAGCAAGACCATGTCAAATTTTCTCTTATAGAGAGTATCATCGCTCAGAAAGAAGCTACCTGCTAGCCTTCTGAGGGTCTTTCTATCTTTCCTGGATGCCCTAGGTGGGTACTCTTGTTTCTGAAGGAAGCATTTGATATCGTGATACCAATGTTTGTCGTCTATGACTGCTTCAATCATGAAGATGTAAGCGGGCCGTTCAAGGCGCTGTCATACACCAAATTTTGACCACTAAGATTCCCATCATTTTAAAAAACATCATCACAATATAGATGTACCTTTATGTCTCATCAGTCTCCCCAAAGATGGGTGAGCATCCACTACAAACAAATTAGGGTTTCAGGCACTCTCAGAGCCTTAGACAAAGTATCAATCAAGGAATGACATGATCTTCAACTTGTCTAACCTCTCAAATATCCACAAAGGATCAAAAAGGACTCCCTTTTCAAGGATTAAGCACAAGGCTGCTCCCTTCTAGGTAGATCAAGCCTCAAGATTGCCAGTGTCACCAAATTAGGGTTTTGGTCAACCAGGGCCTCCAGATGGAAATTTTCCTTTGGGCATGAGCCAATACTTAAAAGCATAACCTAATATGCTCCATGGAACCTCATGGACCCAATCATCAAGTCAATTTGACCTCAGGGGTTGCATTTATAAAAAAACCAGGAATTAGGGTTTCTTGACCTAATTCACCCCTAAGTTGACTTTTGGGGTAAAACAGGAGCCAAGACATCAAGAGAGGATTTGAGGGTCTCTAATAAACCATATTTATCCATTTGAAACAATGGATTGATCCAGGAAGCTTGAGCAACAAGTCTCAATTTCATCAGAACCACAATTAGGGTTTCGCGAAAAAAGTCAATTGTAGCTTTGACTTTTGACCAGGATATGCTCCCAAACCCTAGGACATGATTCAATACACCCTATAATACCTATGAAATCAATCCATCAAGTTTTTGATTAAGGTCAAGGACTTGATTTCATAGAGAATCGCACAGTTTAGAATTCATCTAATAAAAAGTCAACTGTGCACAAAAGTCAAACTTTGACTTTTTGAGATTTTTCACAAAAATGGATTTTTAACCCTAAAATGATGTTAATGTATGATTTGAATCATCATTCATCAAGAAAAACCAAAGAAAGTGGGATAACTTGTAAAAGGGGTAACCATAAAAACCTAGAAAATTTTCTAATTTATGAAAAAAAGTGGCAAGGGTAGCAACTTTGGAGGATCATAACTCCTAAACCACAAGGCCATTTTTCCCCATCCAAAGCTGGATTTGTAGACCTCATGGCCCTCTACAAAAGCTTCAACTACACCTCATTCCAATTCATTATGGATTTTGAGTTATGGAATGATCAAAATGGCTGAAAACATGAAATGCCACTTTTTCCAACACTTAGTGAAATTTACACTAAGTCAGAATTTGCCTTACTTTTTTTCCAAATGTAGGGGAATTTTTCACTTGGATCGAAAAAGTATCAAAACCAAATATGATCAAACAGTTATTGTATCATATGAGGGTTTTCCAAAATGACCAAGAACATCACCAAATTCCATTTGAGCCATGAGATATGACAATGGAAACATGCCTTGCTGAAAACTGCCAAGGCAAGGCAGAATTTTACATTTTTGGTCAATTTGCCAAAATCATATCATTCCAAGCCTTGTCATCATCTTGGACACATCTGAGGATCAAATCTAAAGGGGACAATCACTGAGCCAAGCCTCCAAAGTCCTTGGAACAAGAAGTAGCATGCCAAACCTAGAATTGCCTAAAATAGGGACAAGACTCCAATTTTGGATTGGAGCATTTAATGGATGCACCAAGGGGGCATGGACTGAGCCATTTCCAACTGAATTCAGTCAAGACTTATCCAAGACCAAGGGAACCAGCATCCTGTGCCCTAACCTCTAGTCAATGGCTAGAGGAGACTTGGATTCTCATTGCTCAACATTGGCCAAACCTATGCAGCAGTTGCCATTCACTATTCCTTGCAAAACAAATTTGCTCTACTATAAATAGAGCTCAATTTTGATCAGTTTGAGTACACCAAAGCCATTAAACAGATGCTTTCCTCAAAATCTCTTCTTTCACTCCAAATTTGCCTTCCAAAGCAAGTCACTATCGGGTTTTGAGTTTGAGAGCTATTCTAACCAAACGAATCACGCACACACCTCACATACATCACATAGAAGTGATCCAAACACTCATATAACATCTAGAACACCAAAATCATAAAATCACTAGCCAATTTCTCAAGTTCTTGACAGATTTGCAGTTGGGGTACCATCTCAAGTTCCAGATCATTTCAATCCACTCCAAGTATCCATACACACTCCATGCACCTAGGGAAGCTATCTACATCATTGGAACCTAGTTGTAACACCTCCAACACAAAACATGATCACCAACTGCAAGTGGTAAGCATGAGCTCTTCTAACTCTATGATTCATGCAATTTTTGCTGCACAATAATTTTGCCATATGTTCATAATCATGCATAGAGTGTTTTCCCTCAATCAATTGCATTGTTTGAATCGTGTATGGAATTTATGAACCTTCATGCAAAATTTAGGGTTCTTGAGATTTCTCTTTGATTTCTTATTCCATGTTTAAAATAAATGAAATTAAAGACCATAGACATGATCGTGAGGTTGAAACGAGTAGATTGATATGTAGATTGCATGATATAATCAAGTATTCAGTGAGATTGGATAGAAAACGTAAATCTGCAGAAACAGAGTGTGGCGCGTGTTCTTTCCCTTGTTCTTGGCGCCATTTTCAAACATTTGAATATTTGAATTTTGTGATTTTATTTAATTGATTAAAAAATTAATTTCTCTCTGAGTTTTAGTGATTTTGAGTTGATTCTTTTTTTAATAATTCACAAAAATGTTAAAATATTTTATTTTACCAAAAAAATTCCAAAAATATCATTTATTTCATATAATTGATATATTTGCAAAGAATTAATATTTTAATTATTTTTGACATTTAAAATTTTTTTTCCTTCTTGATTTGGCAAAGATTAATGACTTCTAATTATTTTGTAGGTCAAAACTTGATTTTTGAAACATTAATCCAAGATCATAATTTGTTTCCCATGTGTTAAACAATTTTTGATCATTTTAATTGAATTTTTTTCAATTAAAATACATTTTGGAAACAAATTAGGGTTTTAGATTAATTCAACCCTCATCAATCATTTTCAAACACTCTTGGGCCTCTAATAGAGTGTAAGACCCAATCCTTTATAAATACAAACCTATCCTGGGCCTCACTTATTGTATAAGTCCCATTGTATTTCAAAAATTCGGCGCGATCATCGCCCGTTGAAAATAAACCATCCGGGCCTCTCCTCGAGGTATAAGACCCATTCAAAACTCTTTGGGCCTCTATTAGAGTGTAAGACCCAACCCCTTTGAAAACCAAATTATCTTGGGCCTCAGTCGTTGTATAAGACCCACTGCATTTTCAAAAACCTCGGCGCGATCGCCATTTCAAACGAAAAATCATCTGGGCCTACCCTCGTGTTATACGCCCCATTTATTTTTCTTTAAAAACTCTTTGGGCCTCTTGAGAGAGTTTAAGACCCATCCCTTTGTACAGAAAACCTTTCTCGGGCCTCAGTCACTTGTATAAGTCCCTCTGTACAAAAACAACAGTGCAATCACTGATAAAACATTGGGCCTCTCCTTGAGCTGTAAGCCCCAATCTTTCTTTTCAAAGCACTTTCTTCTTTGATTTTGAATATAATATTGTTATCAAAGTTTTCTTTGTTGAACAAACTAACAAAATAGCATGGAAGCTCTACAACCGAGTAAGTGTTTATACGCTTTCATTTACCGCTTTCATATATATATAATTGTATTAATGGGCTGTTTCACTGTAAGTCTTCTTTCATAAACTCATATCAACTGTGTAATAATAGTATAGATATTCAGAGTTTCCCCGGCAACTACGTCTAGCACTAGGTAAAGTCATTTTGATCACTCTTAGAAATAGACAATACTAGATCCTCCATAGGAGCACTAGATACAGTCTTCTCTTCGGCTGTCCTCCTTAGGAATTATTAAGAAACTCTACTCCCCAGAGATGATCTCTTCTCCGTGAATTGTATCACTTGAGTTTCTTCCAAATTCTCAAACTTTCCTGGCTTGATCTATTCTTTGTGAATAGCCTGTCTTGAATTTCTCGGGGTTTGGGGACCCACAGGCTTCTTAAAAGCATCCTCGCATCCTCTTGGACGTTGTACAAGGACCCGTCGGCTTCTTAGAAGTATTCACAACCTCCTCATAGGCTTCGTATAAATGATTTCTTCCTCCGGGAATGATAGCCTCCTCTTGGGCTTCGTACAAATTGTCCCTCGGCTTCTTAAAAGTTTCCAGCCTCCTCTTGGGATTCGTACAAATTATCCCGACGACCTCCTAGAGGTATAGGAACAGAAATTAGTCATCTTAATAGAACAGTCTTTCAAAGAGTCTAGATCTTTCCACCGTGAACGTACTACTACTGTTTCGTTGATCATAGTACAAAAGATAAAACTTTAGACTTGGACAGTCTAATTCCCTTGAGTCTCAAAGACATTCTCAAGTCCCTTTCAAAAATAGGAAGAAAACCCACAGACTCGGACAGTTCCAATACCCTTTGGATTTCCCATTTCCTTAAAGAACAGGAAATATCCATGATCCTCGAATCAAAATCCCTGAGTGCAAACATTACTCATATAAGAACTGATTTTCTCTTTAAATCAGCAAATTGGACCTGTCACTCAACTGAAACAGTTACAATAGCCTCCTCTTGGGCTTTGTATAATGATTCTCCCCAGCGAAGCTAACACTTTTAGCCTCCATCTCGGGCTTTGAACGAGATACAAAAAGACTCTCTTGTTGAGTCAACCCCTTTAGCCTCCATCTCGGGCTTCGTACGAGATACAAAGACTATCTTGTAGAGTCACAAACTTTAGCCTCCATCTCGGGCTTCGTACGAGATACCAAAAGACTCTCTTATTGAGTCAAACAACTTTTAGTTTTTGTCTTGGGCTTCGTGCAAGACATATATGAA
The DNA here is from genome assembly GCA_022829125.1 of Lathyrus tuberosus. Lineage (NCBI taxonomy): Eukaryota > Viridiplantae > Streptophyta > Magnoliopsida > Fabales > Fabaceae > Lathyrus > Lathyrus tuberosus. The sequence goes on along the minus strand of JALAZF010000024.1, from coordinate 11,252,006 downwards.
AGATTCTCTTGTTGAGTCAAGCCTTTTAGCCTTCATCTCGGGCTTCGTACGAGATACCAAAAACATTCTCTTGTTGAGTCAATCTCTCTTGTAGCCTCTCTCTCGGGCTTCGTACGATACACATAAAAACTCCCTCTAGTTGGGCCAATAGCCTCCTCTTAGGCTTCGTATAAGGATTCTTCCTCCGGGAATGATAGCTTCCTCTTAGGCTTTGTATAAGAAAACCCCGGTTGAGCCAATCAACCTTTTAGCATCAAAGTTGTGCCTCGTTCACAGTATAAAAACATCAACAACTCCTTTCCCTTCATCTAATTGCTGTAAGCGGCAAGCCTCTGGATTATTTACATCCATGCCACTCTCCATCTTTTAGCATCAGAAATTCCTAAGGAAAGATGGCATTGCTCTACACTGAGTTAAAGTCTTCTCCTTCAGATTTAATTCCTCTATAAAGGAAATAATGGCATTGCTGGATTTACATATCCCGGTTAAAGTAATTCTCCTTTGTAAACAGTCACCCAACAGTAGTGACGGACAAACCCCTATTTAGAGATGACAAATTCTCTCTATATTCGAAAACATTCAGCTTCATATCTTAGGCTTTGAACAAGATACAAATCACTTTTAGCTTCATATCTTGGGCTTTGAACAAGATACAAATAGACCCTTCAGCTTCACATCTTGGGGTTTAAACAAGATACAAACAACCTTTAGCTTCACATCTTGGGCTTTGAACAAGACATCAAAACACCATTTCCTCACATAGAATAGGAGGAACTACGATCGCTCTGATTTCCCTGTTTCGAAAAAACGAGAATACGTAGACATAAGATTGAAAGAAAAATCTTAGCGAGCACAATGAACAAAAACCCTAAAGTCCCCTATCTTCACCCAACCTGGCGCAGTATCCTAGAAAATTCCCCATGAACCGTCCTATCATTTCATCCTTAAAAAACCAAAGAAAGGCCCCATTACCATATAGCATCCGTAACCTAACAGACCGCTGTTTAAACTCAGTATGTAAGCAGGGTTAATTGGAGACATTTATTTCCCTTCCTTAGTCAGCTTCAATAGGATAAAAAATGAATCGAACTGTAGTAACCCCCCAGAGAGCGACAACGTCTAAGAACCGCGTCTCAAAATCGCTCGCTACAGAAAAGTGGCGCCCACCGTGGGGCCCTGCTTTGGTTAGTTAAGGTGAAAACCTTGGACAGGTCATTTTTCATGACGGTTCCATCGGGGGATGTCATCATTGCTAGAATCGACCTTCACTAGGATCTAAGGTCAAAAACCTTTAAATTGGGAAGGAACCACAGAATGGCGACTCCGTCGGGGAGCCATTTTCTGTCATGAACATAGGATTCATAGCTTTTAAAAGTCTAAGACATTAGGACAAATATATATACTGCTTTTCCTATTTGATATATGTGTTTATTTTTCTGCTAATGGGAATGCGTGTGATACCGCATGTGGAAAGATTGAGTATACACCTAGAAAAAACCCCTTTTAGTGGAGCGGAGGCTATCGGAAATAGTTGTCACGCGATACCACCCTCTCCTGAGGACTCTTCGAAAAACACCACCTAGCACGGTTCCCGACCCGCTGGTGTTTTCTCGACAAGAGTTGATGATTTTGAGAGACAGGTACAAAAATCACTAGTATAAACCTTTGGGATGGGTAGAGCCTTGACTCCATGACAACGACCCTTTGACCCCATGTTTTTTCTATGTTTTTGTGTGTTGCATTCATGCATTCATTTAAAAAACATTAAAACAGAGAAAAATTTTCTCTTCTAGTCTCTCTTTTTCAAACTAAATTAAGACAATGATTGCAAATGTCAGAGAAAAAGATTGCGCTCATGGATTTCGGTAGAAGGAGAAATCATAAGTATACCTTCAAGAAGCTTTCAGAGCCAAGTACGGAGGTCTGCTATCTCTATTTAAGGTCTAGGTGATTGAGGGAATCATGGAAGCACTCATTCAGTTTTACGATCCGGTTTATCACTGCTTTACATTCCTGGATTACCAGCTGGCACCAACGCTGGAGGAATATTCTCATCTGATTGATTTACACATCACGGATCGAGCTCCATTTTCTGGACTGAAAGAAATTCTAAAGGATCAGACCATTGCAAGAGCAATTTATTTGGACGAGTCAGAAGTCAGGACTCACATGACCATTAAGGGTGGCATACAAGGTTTTCCAGCCCATTTTCTGACAAAGAAGGCTCTGTACTTTGCTAGTATAGGGAACGTAACTGCTTTTGAAAGCATCTTTGTCTTACTCACCTACGGGTGATTTATGTTGCCCAACATTAATAACTTCGTCGATATCAACGCCATTAAGGTTTTTCTCATTGGAAACCCTGTACCGACTTTGCTCGCAAACACGTATCATTCTGTACACTTAGGAAATTTGTACAGCGGAGGGGAGATCACATGTTGTGTACCCTTGCTATACAAATGGTTTATCTCCCATTTACCTAAGTCTGCCACTTTTTGGGATCATAAGAGTGTCTTACGTTGGTGGCAGAAAATCATGTCTCTCACCAACTCTGACATAGATTGGTGTAATAGGATTTATGATGGAATCAGGATCATTGACTGTTGTGGAAACTTCCCCAACGTACCCCTCATAAGAACTAAGGGAGGAATCAACTATCATCCAGTTCTCGTTCGTCGTCAATTTGGATACCCAATGAGGCACATCCCACGCAACGCTCATCTGGAAGGTCTTTTCTTCAAGGAAGGAGAAAATGACAGAGCGCTAAAGACAGAAATAGTGCACACTTGGAAACATGTTCATAAGAAGGGACGGGAGTCTCTAGGAAAACCAGACTATGTCTCGGTGGAGCCTTATCTCCACTGGGTATAAACTAGAGCTCTCAAGCTAAAGATGCCTTATCCTCGTCACGGAGTTCTTCCGCCAAGGGAATCTATCATGTACTTCATGACTGAGACAAAAAAAACTCCAGGTTACTCTCAACAAAGTTCAACGGGAGAGGAGGTCTTGGAAGAACAAATACCGCATTCTCAATGTGGAGTGTATCAAAATACAACAATTACTGAAAGATAAGGACGCTCTGATTGAGATTTTGGAGCAGCATGCTGTAGAGAATCAGGATGACCCAAGGAATTTTCTCACTCTTTTCACCTGGCAAAGGAATGACAACCCGACAATGGCCCAAGGGCCCCGGTCCAAGAAAAGGAAAGTGCCAGAATCAGCACCCGAGTTCTCCTCTAAGAGGACTCGGGACCCATTAGCTTAGGTTTCTGTTTCTACACCTTGTAATCTACTGTATTTCCGTTTCCGCAATCCTTTGAATTCAATAAAAAGGGTTTTACCCATTGTTTAATATTTGCAATCTAATTGTCAAAGTTTATTTTGATTAAAAAAAAACAATTAATATAATCATTGCATTCATCATTCTCCCGTCACGTATTCTTCTTACCTACGAATCTCACGTTTGTGTCTCGGTTATAGAGTCAAATTGTCTCATTCGTACAATACTCGGGCTAATCGTCAGAAAAAGATGGATGATCTTGAGGAAGAGAATAGAGAGTTGAAAGAAGAGATCGACGGTCTGAGAGAGGATATGAGAAAGCTTAGTAACGACATGCAAGCCATGGTAGAACAGCTACAAAGAACTGTGATCTCAGAGATCACCTCAGCGCCCATAGTGGAGAAGTATGATCCTAGGTATCAAATGCCGAAAGATCGTCCCTGGGGCATGCCTGCTAACTATATCCCGGAAGGACATGTTCGGCCGATCGCTGAAGATCAGGGAATCATAGCAAAAGCCGTTGGGCCTAAAGGTTACAAACTTCGGGAAAGCGAGAATGCCAGAGGCATATTAAGGACTCCTGAAGGTTACAAACTTCGGGAAACGCCAAGATTCACTGCCGTAGTAACGATACCAGCCCCTGTGGTGCACACTGTCCTAGAAGGACAGATTCCACAGATACCTTCTGGTAGAAAGGAAACTATGTTTGACAGAATGGATGAATTCCAGTAACAATTCCTGGAAATGCAGAAGGAACTGCAACCCATTCGCGGTCAGGATTTATTTGGAAAGGACGCCGCGAACCTCTGCTTGGTCCCCAATGTGAAAGTCCCGCACAAATTCCAAGTGCCCGACTTTGAAAAATACAAGGGTAACTCTTTCCCTCAGAGTCACTTGGTGATGTACGCTCGGCAAATGTCAGCTCAGACGGAGAATCAGGACCTACTGATTCACTACTTTCAGGATAATTTAACCGGTGCCGCATTAAAATGGTACATGGGGTTAAACCGTGCCACGATTAGCACTTTCAGAGATCTTGGCACTGCCGTCGTCCAACAATACAAATACAATCTGGACATGGCACCAGACAGAGATCATCTCAGATCAATGTCACAAAAGGACAAGGAAACATTTAAGGAGTACGCTCAGAGATGGCGTGAAATTGTCGCTCAAGTTTGTCCAACTCTTGAGGAAAAAGAGATGACAAACATATTCTTAAAGACCTTGAGCTCATTTTACTATGACAGAAGGGTTGCCAGTGCGCCCAGTGACTTCACCGAGATGGTGGGCATGGGAGTTCGTCTTGAGGAAGCCATCCGAGAAGGACATTTGGTAAAAGATGTTGGATCATCAAGTAGTACAAAACGATACGGTAGTGCTCTCTCTATGAAAAAAGAGCAAGATATTGGGAATATCTCTCGGAAAGCAAAGGCGACGTTATCAACTGGTAGTAGCTGTAACTCCTGCTATTAACCTCGCGCCTATTCCTACGTATCAGCCTCAGGTTGCGCAGAGCCAACCAAATCAACAAAGGACACAACAACCTCTTCAGCAGGCTCATCCTCAATACAACAACAACCGTACAACACGGCCACAAGGATTTGATCCTATACCCGTATCATACGCAGAACTATTTCTGTTACTACTGGCCAAGGGGCACATCCAGACTAAGTCTCCTCTTACAGTACCGGAAAACCCACCTTTTTGGTTTAAGGTGGATCAGACATGCCCTTATCATCAAGGAGGACCATGGCATAACATAGAGAATTGTCTTAATTTCAAATCCGACGTGCAAAAGCTTGTTAGGAGCGGGCTCTTATCTTTCAAAGATACGACTCCCAATGTTCTCACCAACCCGCTGCCTCAACATGAGAAAGCTGCAGTCAACCTGATAGAGGGAGAGTCTAACAATGTCTATCAAATTCATGATGTACTATTGTTGAGGACCAATTTGGTCAAGATGCATTGTAGACAAAGTGGATAGGCCATGTGCCACCTCATAATTATCATCAATGTGATGTCTGCTCTAAAAGTAATCGAGGATGTTCTGTGGTGCAATCAGCTCTACAGGAACAGATGGATCTCGGATGGATCCAAGACCATAGAGTTCGTGGAGTTAACATGGTCTATACGAATTCCAACGTCATTTAAAACCACGACATCCGTGCGATGAATGTCAACTTGGTGGCGATGCACTCAAGGCAAAGCCAATATCATAATCTGCCACGGAATGATTACAATTCCTGTCTGACTTGCTCAGTAAATAAACAAGGATGCTCTTTCATACAGGAGGCCCTCCAGCGTCAGATGGATCTTTGATGGATCCAAGACTACCATGATAGGAATCCCTATCAGATCAACATGGTTTAGATCTTTGATATTCGCTTGATGAATACCAACCTGGTAGAGTTACATGCTGAGCAGGTCCGCCTCGGGTTCTTGGTCTCACATAGTTATCACAGATGTAAAGCGGGTTGCGAAAACGATCAAGGTTGTGCCCTTGTCTAGGAAGCACTTCAGCACTTGTTAAATCACTAGTGGATGCCAATCTATATGGATGAAGATACTCAGCAAATTAGTATCAATGACAGGAATCCTACTTGGCGTCAAAGTCAGGATGTCCGATCTGTGGAAACTAACCTAGTGAGGTAACATTGCATTCAAAGCGGTCGTGGCCAGATGCAACCACACAACTATGAACGTTGTAGAGTCTGTTCGGAAAGTAACCAAGGATGCTACCTTATGCGAGCACCTCTTTAGGGTCAGGTAGATCGCAGAGAGATTCGTCCATATCCGGGCTCCGGACTAATCAACTGGGCACCGAACTACCTTGCCGATCAAATCTAGGATGTTGTCGTAATATCTGATCATCAAAGGACCAGGGATGCTTTTTCCATCATCCCTCTACTTGATGAATCAAGAGTTCCTAACCAAGAACGGTTCGAGATTACTTACAATGGTCAGAAAAACCAGAAGGTTCCCATAGTCATCTATCTGCTGGGACCACTACCGTATGAATCAACTAAGGCGATCCCTTACAAATACGGTGCAACAATAGTTAAAAATGGAAAGGAAATTCCATCACCCTCCGTCATAAATATTGCATACATCAGTCGTGAAACACGGAGCGGTAGAATATTCAACAGAGGAGTCGGAGAATCCAACAACGAAAAGGAACTTCAGACGGAAGCTCCCAATCCACCAGTCGGTCAATCCAGTAATCCCGACCTTTCGAAAAATGATGATGAGATGCTGAAGCTCATCCAAAGGAGTGAATATAACATTATTGATCAGCTGTTACAGACTCCTTCAAAGATCTCGGTATTATCATTGTTACTCAGTTCAGAAGCGCACAGAGAGGCTCTATAGAAAGTCTTGGAGCAATCCTTTGTGGAACAGGATGTAACAATCAGACAGTTCGATAGTATTGTCTCTAACATCACTTCCTGCAATAAATTGGGATTTACTGATGAGGAATTACCTAAAGAGGGTTGTCGTCATAACATGGCGTTCAATATCACAGTTAACTACCAGGACGATGCGTTAGCCAGCGTACTGGTAGACACAGGGTCAGCCCTGAATGTTATGCCAAAGTCCACTTTGACGCAATTATCATTCAAAGGCCCTCGGATGAGAATCAGCGAGGTTGTCGTCAAAGAATTTGACGGATCAAGAAAAGCAGTTATCGATGAAGTCGACCTTCCCATAACTATCAGTCCTCACACTTTTCAAGTCATTTTCCAGGTCATGGACATCTGGGCAACGTACAGTTGTTTATTAGGAAGACCTTGGATACATCTGGCTAGGGCGGTCACCTCGACCCTCCACCAAAAGCTAAAGTTCGTCAAGGACGATCAACTCATCATAATCTGTGGGGTGCAGGCCTTGCTCGTAAGTAACCTGTCATTGCCTACTTGTGTAGAGCCCGAGGAGGTTGTTGAGACTCAGTTCCAAGCACTGTCGGTGAGCAATAAGAATTAATCTGAAGGAGGAACTTCGATTTCCTTATACAAAGATGCTATCAAAGCGGTCAAGAGTACTGATACAATAGGATGAGGATAACTTGTCATTCCTACTGACAATAAAACAAAGAAGGGTCTTGGTTTTTCTGCAACCTGTACCCAGACAGCTGCCAGCAATGAAAGTCTTCATCCCATTCAGAACTTCTTTCACAGTGGAGGTTTCCTTCACCTAGTGACTCAAGAAGTACACACTATCCATGAGGAGGATCCCTCTGACGTAGACGAGGAATAGAAGTCCTATCTCAACGAGGACGGTTATAGGTCTCAGGAAGAGGTGCCTACGCCATTTTGCTATCCCGCACAGAGTTCGAGGTTTATACCCAGGTCAGAAATCGAAATGATATTTGGAGATTTTGATCCGGAAGGATGCCGTGCTCCACCAAATTCATTAGAGGAAGACACTCTAATGAAGGACAACTTTGACTACACCTACTATGGCCCGATGGATGGTTTACTGATGTGGCAACCTTACCCATGAAACTTAGGGCAAGAAAGTCAGCCGAACAATGAAAATCAGCTGAGTCTCATTAAACAGAATACCTGTGTCCCTACCATGTCATGGGATCAACACTCAGGTCATTCAGAACCTACTCAACATGACGATGAATTCGCAACATTTGCCAGACTAGAATTCATTAACTATGTTTTTCCCGAGGTCAACGTCATCGAGAGGGATGACTCCTCCAGTTCCAAAGAAGTGTGGGACACCTTGGGACAACCAAGTGGAAAATTTGACTACATGGTCAAGTACACCGCTCCCGAAAGCTCTCGTATCAGGCTCGAAGATATCCAGCCAACTGGATGGGGAGATGTACCTGAGAGCATAAATACTCTGCAAAATGCAACAGAGGAATCCTCCTACGACAACTCTGCCTGGGAGACAGATTCCAATGATCCTACTCCACCAGAAATCAGCCTTATTTCTGAAGACAAATCAAGGAAGGTACCAGACTTTGTGATTCACCGAGGAGTTCACCGCCAGTGGGTTGCTGATGATGTTTCGAAGATTGTTCATAAGTCAAAGTAATTGTCGTCTTTAACCTTTCACCCTGCTCAGGTGAAACGGATGTTTTGATAGGGCTCGCTTCCTGTAAATTTTCCCTCTTTGCTTCGCCCAAAGCGACAAAGTTTTGTTTTATAGGGCTGTAGTTTCAAGAATCGACTTGTTCATTAATAAAATAATGTCGTTCTGTAATTTCCGCATTAATTGTTGTTTTCTCTTTTTGCTTTTCTTAGAAAATGGTAATCCTAAAAAACAATTCAATAATAAAAATAAGCAGTAAAAAAAATACACTGCACACACTTGCATTCTCTCTATCTCTTCTAAACACGAATCATCACGTCATGCAGATTACTTGTTTTAAACCCCGTTGAAACATACTATCCGATGCCTTCTCTCGACTTTGAGTTACCGGTATTTGGGGCTGAAGAAGAAGTTGACAACGAAATTCCAGAAGAGATCTCCCAACTACTCAGACAGGAGGAAAGGTCCATTGAACCTCACAAAGAACCGTTGGAAACAGTAAACTTGGGTTCGGAAAAAGAGAGAAAAGAAATCAGGATTGAGGCACTGCTCAGTCCAACTGCCAGAGAGGGTTTGATAAAGCTTCTCAAAGAATTCCCCGATGTGTTTGCTTGGTCCTATCCGGACATGCCAGGGTTGGATACCAGCATCGTGGAACATCATCTACCATTAAGGTCAGAATGTCCGCCAGTAAAACAAAGGTTGAGACGGATTCATCCGGACATGGCCATCAAATCAAAGAGGAGGTATAGAAACAGATTGACGCGGGTTTCCTCGCCACGTCAGAGTATCCTCAATGGTTAGCCAACATCGTACCAGTTCCTAAAAAGGACGGAAAAGTCAGAATGTGTGTCAATTACATGGATCTAAACAAGGCAAGTCCAAAGGACGACTTTCCTTTGCCACACATTGACATGCTGGTAGACAGTACAGCGAAGTTCAAAGTTTTCTCCTTCATGGATGGATTCTCGGACTATAACCAAATCAAAATGGCACCGAAATACATGGAGAAAACTTCGTTCATTACCACATGGGGTACCTTTTGTTACAAGGTAATGTCGTTCGGTTTGAAGAACGTCGGGGCAACCTATCAAAGGGCCATGACTACTCTGTTTCATGACATGATACACTAGGAGATAGAGGCATATGTCGATGACATGATTGCAAAATCTAAAATAGAAGAGGAGCATGTGACCCACCTGTCAAAACTATTCGAGCGTTTGAGAAAGTACAAACTCCGCTTGAATCCCAACAAGTGCACATTCGGTGTCCGTTCAGGGAAACTTTTAGGGTTTATCGTCAGCCAGAAAGGAATTGAGGTTGATCCTGACAAGGTCAAGGTCATTCAAGAAATGCCTTCTTCGAAACCTGAAAAACAAGTTAGAGGATTCCTGGGATGTTTGAACTAAATCTCCAGATTCATATTCCTTATGACCGCGACGTGTGCGTTGATTTTCAAATTACTCAAAAAGAACCAGGACTGCGTTTGGACAGAGGATTGCCAAACCGCCTTCGACAGTATCAAGGAATATCTGTTGAACCCACCGATCTATCACCTCCAGTAGAAGGAAGGCCACTGATCATCTACCTCACAGACCTAGAGGACTCAATGGGATGTGTACTTGACCAACAAGACGAAACTAAACAAAAAGAGTCCGCCATCTACTATCTGAGTAAGAAATTCACCGACTGCGAGACTCGGTACACGATGCTCAAGAAAACTTGTTGTGCTTTGGCTTGGGCAGCTAAACGTCTTCGCCAGTACATGATTCGTCATACTACTTGGTTGGTCTCCGAGATGGATCCAATCAAGTACGTCTTTGAAAAACCTGCTCTCACGGGAAGGATTGCCCGTTGGCAGATGTTGTTATCAGAATATGACATAGAGTACCACGCTCAGAAAGCCGTTAAAGAAAGTATTTTAGCCGATCATTTGGCTCATCAACCGATTGACGATCAAGAATCAATCGGGTTTGACTTCCCAGACGAAGATGTCATGTATTTAAAGATGAAAGACTGCGATGAACCGCTACCCAGTGAAGGGCCAGAACCAGATTCCCAATGGGGACTTATCTTTGACGGAGCTGTCAATCATTATAGAAATGGAATTGGGGCAATCATTGTTACCCCTCAGGGTACCCACATTCCTTTCACTGCCAGACTTACGTTCAAATGTACAAACAACAAGGCCGAATACGAAGCTTGTATCATGGGTCTCGAAGAAGCGATTGATTTAAGGATCAAGAACTTGGACGTATATGGCGACTCAGCCCTGGTCATCAATCAAATAAAAGGAGATTGGAACACATACCAATCAGGGTTGATTCCTTACAAAGATTATGCAAGAAGGTTGCTACCCATCTTCAACAGAATCGAGTTCCATCATATCCCTCGTGAGGAGAATCACATGGCCGATGCATTAGCCACCTTCTCTTCCATGATTAGCGTAGGTCGATGGAATGACATGCCTAAGATCGACGTAATACGCCTTGAAAGGCCAGCTTATATCTTCACGATCGAAGCAGTCATAGACGACAAACCTTGGTATCACGATATCAAATGCTTCCTTCAGAAGTAAGAGTACCCACCTGGGACCTCCAGGAAAGACAGAAAAAACCTTAGAAGACTGGCTGGAAACTTCTTCCTGAGCGGTGATATACTCTATAAGAAGAACTTTGACATGGTCTTGCTCCGATGCGTAGACAGACCAGAAGCAGACATGCTGATGAAAGAAATTCATGAAGGGTACTTTGGCACTCATGCCAACGGACACACAATGGCGAGAAAAATTCTGATAGCAGGGTACTATTGGTTGACCATTGAATATGACTGCTACAAGTACATGATGAGGTGTCACAAGTGTCAGATTTACGCCGACAAAATCCATGTACCGCAATCACGTCTCAAAGTTCTTTCTTCCCCGTGGCCTTTTTCCATATGGGGAATTGACATGATTGGCATGATTGAACCTAAGGCTTCAAACGGACATCGGTTCATCCTGGTAGCCATTGACTACTTCACCAAGTGGGTTGAAGCAGCGTCATACGCGAATGTAACCCGACAAGTGGTGGTCCGATTTATCAAAAACAATATCATTTGCCGTTATAGTGTTCCGAGCCAGATCATTACAGATAATGGATCTAACTTGAACAATAAGATGATGAAAGAGTTGTGCGCTGAGTTCAAGATCGAACATCATAACTCATCACCCTACCGACCCAAGATGAATGGAGTGGTAGAAACGGCTAACAAGAACATCAAGAAGATTGTTCAAAAGATGGTTGTAACCTACAAAGATTGGAACGAGATGCTACCCTTTACTCTTCACGGTTATCGCACATCTGTCTGCACTTCAACAGGGGGAACCCCTTTCTCTCTAGTATATGGCATGGAGGCAGTACTCGCCATCGAAGTAGAGATCCCATCAATCCGAGTATTTATGGAAGCTAAGCTTACAAAGGCTGAATGGTGTCAAAGTCGACACGACGAACTGAATTTGATAGAAGAAAAGCGAATCACGGCTCTATGCCATGGTCAGTTGTATCAGCAAAGAATGAAGAAGGCGTTTGACAAAAAGGTCTGACCTCGCATCTTCAGGAAATGAGACCTCGTGCTCAAGAAAATACAATCTTTTCTCACTGATTCCCGGGGCAAATGGACTCCGAATTATGATGGCCCCTATGTGGTCACGAAAGCTTTCTCAGGCGGCGCCTTGAGACTCGCAACCATGGACGGAGAGGAATTTACCTACCCCACAAATGTTGATGTAGTCAAGAAATACTTCGCCTAAACTAAAAAAAAACGTCTCGGTGGATTAAAAACCCGAAAGGGTTGTCCAGGCAAAAATTAGAGACATGATCAAAAATCATCCCGGTGGATTGGAAACTTCAAAGTACAATCCAGAAAGAAATTAGGGATAATGGCAAGTAGCTATGTCCAATAGAGGCGAGTCCCTCAGCAGCAGTTACAACATCCATCAGAAAACTCCAATCACGGTCATCTTCGACAGAAGCTCAGGATGTCCTAAATTCAAAGTTAGTAGAAGGATAGTGGTCGTTATGTTTCAATGTAGCCCGTTTCCCTGTAAATTACCATTTTCTAACTTTTTATATACTCTTTGGAATCACTCGCTTGGCTGATTTCCTTCCTATCAATAAAATTTGAGTCCTTGTGCTTTTATTTGTAATTCTCATTTGTTTTAGCTTTATAGAATGACGTTTTAATATGATTAACGATTCTTGAAATGAAACAAAACGAATTTACTTGTTAAAACTTTTTTTGCTTTTTAATAAAGATGGCAATTTCTTTTGACTGTTGAACATCAAAAGAACACCAATCGCTTCTCCAGAAGCAAGCGAGCATCAAAGTGCAGAATCAAAGTATTCCTTCTAAACCAGTGCGCCTGAATGAAGGATCAGTTGTATCAGATGAGGCTTTCCCATCTGATACCCTCGACCGAGTTCTTATCTCCTAAGCCCGACCTACATAGCTCCCAGCAGGGACTATCTCTCCTAAGCAAGGTAGAATTGCTACTTTTGAACCAGCGGTACTTCTTCGCCTCGCGATGGCCGAGTATCCAGTCATGTTCATCCGTTAGTCTGTATTACGCGTCAGTTTTGTCAGCATATACATACATACATCATGCATTGTTGATTTACATTCATATTCATATTGCATCACTATCACTCTAGTCGGTCTTATCCCCGAGTGATAAAAGTCCTCTCAACCGAGTTGTCAGCCTTTGTCCTCGTCAGGAAGTGTTGCGTCTGAACAATCTCGCCTCTAGTTTATTTCTGGATGGAAGTTGGTCTCTTGACCACTTTGATAACTTGAACCTCTGAAAGACTAGAGAACCTTCAACAAATGTCACTCTTCGCCATTGAAGATGATATTTTCGCTTTCCCAGATTAAGGAAAATCCTCAGAGAAAGCCTCTTAATCAGAAATCTGGTACTACATGCGTCTTTCTCCAAAAGACTGCTGATGAAAAGGTCATCGGAACCTCAAAATTGGATCACAGCATATGGTATTTCTCTGGGAAGATCCTGAGAAAAGTATGATGTAAGACCCCAAGCAGAAACAATCTCTCAAGAGACTCGTTCTCCAGGATAGAGTCGACAAATGGCGTCTCCAACAGAGAAGTTTGTGCACCTCTACAACTCAGACGAATGGGTTCCCCAGCAAGTCTGACGTCAAAACTTTTTCTGTCAAATGGCATCTCCCCACGAAAATTCGGCGAGAAGTTTGAGGAAAACCACTACACATATCGTCCCTTGTCAATAAAGTTTATTGACAAAAGAAACTAAGATCAGTTCCTTGGTAGGAAACCAGGATCGAGGTGAAGTTTAAATCAGAAACTTAGACCAGTTCCTTGGTAGGAAACCAGGATCGAGGGGAAGTTTAAATCAGAAACTTAGACCAGTTCCTTGGTAGGAAACCAGGATCGAGGGGAAGTTTATATTAGAAACTTAGACTAGTTCCTTGGTAGGAAACCAGGATCGAGGGGAAGTTTAAATCAGACACTTAGACCAGTTCCTTGGTAGAAAACCAGGATCGAGGGGAAGTTTATATCAGAAACTTAGACCAGTTCCTTGGTAGAAAACCTGGATCGAGGGGAAGTTTATATCAGAAACTAAGACCAGTTCCTTGGTAGAAAACCAGGATCGAGGGGAAGTTTAAATCAGAAACTTAGACCAATTCCTTGGTAGGAAACCAGGATAGAGGGGAAGTTTATATCAGAAACTAAGACCAGTTCCTTGGTAGGAAACCAGGATCGAGGGGAAGTTTATATCAGAAACTGAGACCAGTTCCTTGGTTGGAAACCAGGATCGAGGGGAAGTTTAAATCAGAAACTTAGACCAGTTCCTTGGTAGGAAACCAGGATCGAGGGGAAGTTTATATCAGAAACTTAGACCAGTTCCTTGGTAAGAAACCAGGATCGAGGGGAAGTTTATATCAAAAAATGAAACCAGTTCCTTGGTAGGAAACCAGGATCAAGGGGAAGTTTAAATCAGAAACTAAGACCAGTTCCTTGGTAGGAAACCAGGATCGAGGGGAAGTTGAAACCAGAAACTAAGACTAGTTCCTTGGCTGAATTCTAGGATCGAGGGGAAGTTTTTACCTTTTCTGAACATCATTGCTTAGAAAAAGAATAAGGATGCGCGAACTACCATTCTTAACCACCATCAAAATTTCGGATATTCTGATATTTAATCCTCTTACACCTCGAATGCCCAAATACCTTCGTCATTCACACCTTCAGGTCCAAGAAGATTAAATAGGGGCATCTGTCATACCCCAAATTTTGACCACTAAGATTCCCATCATTGTGCAAACATCATCATAATATGGATGTACCTTTATGTCTCATCAGTCTCCCCAAAGATGGGTGAGCATCCACTACAAACAATTTAGGGTTTTAGGCCCTCTCAGAGCCTTAGACAAAGGATCAATCAAGGAATGACATGATCTTTAACTTTTCTAACCTCTCAAATATCCACAAAGGATCAAAAAGGATTCCCACTTCAAGGATTAAGCACAAGGCTGCTCCCTTCTAGGTAGATCAAGCCTCAAGATCGCCAGTGTCACCAAATTAGGGTTTTGGTCGACCAGGGCCTCCAGATGGAAATTTTCCTCTGGGCATGAGCCAATACTTTAAAGCATAACCTAATATGCTCCAAGGAACCTTATGGACCCAATCATCAAGTCAATTTGACCTCAGGGGTTGCATTCATAAAAAAGTCAGGAATTAGGGTTTCTTGACCTAATCCACCCCTAAGTTGACTTTTGGGGCAAAACAGGGGCCAAGACCTCAAGAGAGGATTTGAGGGTCTCTAATAAACCATATTGATCCATTTGAAACAATGGATTAATCCAGGAAGCTTGAGCAACAAGTCTCAATTTCATCAGAACCACAATTAGGGTTTCGCGGAAAAAGTCAACTGTAGCTTTGACTTTTGACCAGGACATGCTCCCAAACCCTAGGACATGATTCAATACACCCTATAATACCTATGAAATCAATCCATCAAGTTTGATTTAGGTCAAGGACTTGATTTCATAGAGGATCGCACAGTTTGGAATTCATCTGATAAAAAGTCAACTGTGCACAAAAGTCAAACTTTGACTTTTTGAGATTTTTCACAAAAATGGATTTTTAACCCTAAAATGATGTTAATGTATGATTTGAATCATCATTCATCAAGAAAAACCAAAGACTGTGGGATAACTTGTAAAAGGGGTAACCATAAAAACTTAGAAAGTTTTCTAAGTTATGCAAAAAAGTGGCAAGGGTACCAACTTTGGAGGATCATAACTCCTAAACCACAAGGCCATTTTTCCCCTTCCAAAGCTGGATTTATAGACCTCATGGCCCTCAACAAAATCTTCAACTACACCTCATTCTAATTCATTATGGATTTTGAGTTATGGAATGATCAAAATGGCTGAAAACATGAAATGCCACTTTTTCCAACACTTAGTGAAATTTTTACTAAGTAAGAATTTGCCTTACTTTTTTCCAAATGTAGGGGCATTTTTCACTTGGATCCAAAAAGTATCAAAACCAAATATGGTTAAACAGTTATTGTATCATATGAGGTCTTTCCAAAATGACCAAGAACATCACCAAATTCCATTTGAGCCATGAGATATGACAATGGAAATATGCCTTGCTGAAAACTTGCAAGGCAAGGCAAAATTTTGCATTTTTGGTCAATTTGCCAAAATTAGCCAATTCCAAGACTTGTCATCATCTTGGACACATTTGAGGATCAAATCTAAAGGGGACAATCACTGAGCCAAGCCTCCAAATTCCTTGGAACAAGAAGTAGCATGCCAAACCTAGAATTGCCTAAAATAGGGACACGACTCCAATTTTGGATTGGAGCATTTAATGGATGCACCAAGGTGGCATAGACTGAGCCATTTCCAACTGAATTCAGTCAAGACATATCCAAGACCAAGGGAACCAGCAGCCTGTGCCCTAACCTCTAGTCAATGGCTAGAGGAGACTTGGATTCTCATTGCTCAACATTGGCCAAACCTATGCAGCAGTTTCCATTCACTATTCCTTGCAAAACCAACTTGCTCAACTATAAATAGAGCTCAATTGTGATCAGTTTGAGTACACCAAAGCCATCAAACAGATGCTTTCCTCAAAATCTCTTCTTTCACTCCAAATTTGCTTTCCAAAGCAAGTCATTATCGGGTTTTGAGTTTGAGAGCTATTCCAACCAAACCAATCACACACACACACCTCACATACATCACATAGAAGTGATCCAAACACTCACATAACATCTGGAACACCAAAATCACAAAATCACTAGCCAATTGCTCAAGTTCTTGACAGATTTGCAGTTGAGGTACCATCTCAAGTTCCAGATTATTTCAATCCACTTCAAGCATCCAGACACACTCCATGGCACCTAGGGAAGCTATCCACATCATTGGAACCTAGCTGTAACACCTCCAACACAAAACACGATCACCAGCTGCAAGTGGTAAGCATGAGCTCTTCTAACTCTATGATCCATGCAATTTTTGCTGCACAATAATTTTGCCATATGTTCATAATCATGCATAGAGTGTTTTCCCTCAATCAATTTCATTGTTTGAATCGTGTATGGAATTTCTGAACCTTCATGCAGAATTTAGGGTTCTTGAGGTTTCTCTTTGATTTCTTATTCCATGTTTAAAATAAATGAAATTAAAGACCATAGACATGATCGTGAGGTTGAAACGAGTAGATTGATATGTAGATTGCATGATATAATCAAGTATTACGTGAGATTGGATAGAAAACACAAATATCCAGAAACAGAGGGTGGCGCGTATAGCGAGCGATTTTGGACGCGGTTGCGAAGCGCTATCGCTCTTTGGTGTCTACAGCTCGATTCATTTTTTATCCTATTAAAGCTGATGAAGGAAGGGAAATAGATGTCTCAAATTAACCCTGCTTGCAAACTGAGGTTAAACAGTCAAAACTGTTGGTTTAGAGATGCTACAAAGATTCGGGGTCTCTATTGGGTGTATTTTTATAAAAGTGGTGTTCGGTTGATTGGTGGGAGGTTTAGGACAGATGTGTGAATGTATGGGATTTTGGGTTTTTGTTTAGTGCGCTCGCTAAGATTTTTTCTTTCAATCTTATGCCTATGTATTCCCATTTACCTAAACAGGGAAATCAGAGCGTTCGTAGTTCCTCCTATTCTATGGGAGGAAATGGGGTTTTGGTGTCTTGTTCAAAGCCCAAGACGTGAAGCAAAAGGTGTTTGTATCTTGTTCAAAGCCCAAGATGTGAAGCTGAAGGTGGTTTGTATCTTGTTCAAAGCCCAAGATGTGAAGCTAAAGAGTCTATTTGTATCTTATTCAAAGCCCAAGATATGAAGCTAAAAGGGTTTGACTTTAGAGAGAACTTGTCATCTATAAAGAGGGGGTTGTATGTCACAACTGTTTATAAAGGAGAATTACTTTAACCGAGATGTGTGAATCCGGCAATGCCATAATTTCCTTTATAGGGGATTTTAACCTGAAGGAGAAGACTTTAACTCAGTGTAGAGCAATGCCATCTTTCCTTAGGAATTTCTCATGCTAAAAGAGGGACAGTGGCATGGATGTAGATAATCCAGAGGCTTGCCGCTTATAGCGATTAGACGAAGGGGAAGGAGTTGTTGATGTTTGTGGACTGTGAACGAGGCACAACTTTGATTTTAAAAGGTTGATTGGATCAACCAGTGGTTTTCTTATACAAAGCCTAAGAGGAGGCTAATGTGTGTCTCGTACAAAGCCTGAGAGAGAGGCCAAAAGGGGTTGATCCTACCAGATGATCTTTTATACTCAACAAGAGAGTGTTTTTGTATCTCGTACGAAGCCCGAGATGGAAGCGGAAATTTGTTTGGCTCAATAAGAACCTTTTTGTATCTCGTATAAAGCCCGAGAAGGAGGCAGAAGGGTGATTGACTCAACGAGGGAGTCTCTTATGTGTCTTGTACAAAGCCCGAGAGAGAGGCTAAACGTTGTTTGACCCCGCTGGGGAGAATCTTTGTACAAAGCCCAAGAGGAGGCTATGGTGCTGTTTCAGTTGAGTGACATGTCCAGTATGCTGATTTAAAGAGAAAATCAGTTCTTATATGAGTAACACTGTACTCAAGGATTTGATTCGAGGATCAGGGTTATTTCCTTTTCTTTAAGGAAACGGGAAATCCAAAGGGCATTGAGACTGTCCGAGTCTACAGGTTTCCTTCCTATTTAACGAAGGGGTCCCTTGAGAATGTCTTTGAGACTCAAGGACATTAGACTGTCCGTGTCTAGAGTTTCATCTTTTATACTATGCTTTGAGAAACAGTAGTAGACTCTTTGAAAGGACTGTTCTATAAAGATGAATAAGTTCTGTTCCTATACCTCTAGGAGGTCGTCGGGACAATTTGTACGAAGCCCAAGAGGAGGCTGGAAACTTTTAAGAAGCCGACGGGTTCTTGTACGAAGCCCAAGAGGAGGCTATCATTCCCGGAGGAAGAGATCATTATACAAAGCCTAAGAGGAGGTTGTGAATACTTCTAAGAAGCCAACGGGTCCTTGTACAACGCCCAAGAGGAGGCGGGGTGCTTTTTAGGAAGCCTGTGGGTCCTTGTACAATGCCCAAGAGGAGGCCGGGTTGCTTTTTAGGAAGCCTATGGGTCCTTGAACAATGCCCAAGAGGAGGTCGATGCTTTTAAGAAGCCGATGGGTCCCCAAACCCCGAGAAATTCAAGACATGCCATTCACCGAGAATAGATCAAGCCAGGAAAGTTCGAGAATTTGGAAGAAACTCAAGAGATGCCATTCACGGAGAAAAGATCATCTCTGGGGAGTAGAGTTTCTTGACAAGTGCTTTTAAGAAGCCTGTGGGTCCCCAAACCCCAAGAAATTCAAGACATGCCATTCACCGAGAATAGATCAAGCCAGGAAATTCCGAGAATTTGGAAGAAACTCAAGAGATGCCATTCACGGAGAAAAGATCATCTCTGGGGAATAGAGTTTCTTTGATAACTTCTAAAGGTAACAGTCTATGAAAGGGTTCACTGAGAATGCTGCCTTTCTGTAATACCCCAAATTTTGACCACTTAGATTTCCCATCATTGTGAAAATCATCATCACAATATGGATGAACCATCATGCTTCATCAGTCTCCCCAAAGATGGGTGAGCATCCACTACTATCAAAATTAGGGTTTCAAGCCCTCTCTGAGTGCTTAGACAAAGGATCAATCAAGAAATGACATGATCTTCAACTTGTCTAAACTCTCAAACATCCACAATGGATCAAAAAGGACTCCCACTTCAAGGATTAAGCACAAGGCTGCTCCCTTCTAGGTGGATCAAGTCTCAAGATCGACAGTGTCACCAAATTAGGGTTTTGGTCGACCAGGGCCTCCAGATGGAAATTTTCATCTGGGCACAAGGCAATGATCCAAAACATGACCTAATATGCTTCATGGAACCTCATGAACCCATGCATCAAGTCAATTTTGCCTCAGGGGATGCATTCATCAAAAATCAGGAATTAGGGTTTCTTGACCTAATTCACCCCTAAGTTGACTTTTGGGACAAATCATGAGCCAAGACCTCAAGAAATGATTTGAGGGTCTCTAATACACCATATTGATCCATTTGGAACAATGGATTGATCCAAGAATCTTGAGCAACAAGTCTCATTTTCATCTGCACCACAATTAGGGTTTTAAGGGAAAAGTCAACTGTAACTTTGACTTTTGACCAAGACAAGCTCCCAAACCCTAATACATGATTGAATATACCCTATGACACCCATGGAACATGTACATCAAGTTTGATTTAGGTCAAGGACATGATTTCCTGAAGAATTGCACAGTTTGGAATTCATCTGATAAAAAGTCAACTATGCACAAAAGTCAATTTTGACTTTTTGAGATTTTTCACCAAAATGGATTTTTAACCCTAAAATGATGTTAATGTATGATTTGAATCATCATTCATCAAGAAAAATCAAGAAAAGTGAGATAACTTGTAAAAGGGGTAACCATAAAACTTAGAAATTTTTCTAAGTTAAAAATAAAGTGGCAAAGGTACCAACTTTGGAGGACCATAACTCCTAAACCACAAGGCCATTTTTTCTCATCCAAAGATGGATTTGTAGCCCTCATTATCACCTACAAAAACTTCAACTACAAGTCATTCCAATTCATTAAGGATTTTGAGTTATGGAGTGATCAAAGTGTCTGAAAAGTGAAAATGTCACTTTTTCCAACACTTAGTGAAATTTTCACTAAGTCAGAATTTGCCCTCACTTTTTGCCAAATGTAGGGGGATTTTTCACTTGGAATCAAAAGAGATCAAAACCAAACTTGTTCAAATAGTTGTTGTATCATGTAAGAGCTTTCCAAAATGGCCAAGAACATTGCCAAATTCAACCTACATCATGAGATACAACATTGGCAAGTTGCCTTGCTGAAATCTGTCAAAGCAAGGCAGAATTTGCATTTTGGCTCGATTTGCCAAAATCAGCCAATTTTAATTGCTCCAATCCACTTGGACACCTCAGAGGATTGAATCTAAAGGGGACAATCACTGAGCCAAGCCTCCAAGGTCCAAGGAACAAGGAATAGCATGTTGAACCTAGAGTTGCCAAAATAGGGACAAGACTTCAAATTTGGAATGAGGCATTCAATGGAACCATCAAGGTGCATGGAATGAGCCATTCTCATCTGAAATCAGTCAAGACTTATCCAAGACCAAGGGGACCAAAGCTCTGTGCCCTAACCTCTAGTCAATGGCTAGAGGAGACTTGGATTTTCATTTGCCAACATTGGCCAAACCTACTTACCAGCTGCCATGCACTATTCCTTGCAAAACAAACTTGCTCTACTATAAATAGAGCTCAATTGTGGTCAGTTTAAGTACACCAAAGCCATCTAACAGATGCTTTCCTCAAAATCTCTTTCTCTTGGCAAAAATGCCTTTCTTAGCAAGGTAGCTATCGGGTTTTGAGTTTGAGAGCAATTCTGCACAAACCAATCACTCACACACTTCACATACATCACATATGAGCTGATCAAACACTCACATAACTTCTGAAACATCAATTTCATGAAATCACCAGCTGGTTGCTCAAATTTTCAAACAAGGTGCAGCTGAGGTACCACAAAATGATCCAGCCAATTTCAATCAAGTCCAACCATCCAAACACAATCCATAGGGTGTAAGGAAGCTGTCCAGATCATCACAACTCATCTGTAACACCTCCAAATCAAAAATCACTTTGAACTTGCTGTCACGGCTTGGAGGTAAGCACATACTTGGTCATCTCTCAATCTATGCATATTTCCTCGCACAATAATTTGGCCATATGTTCATAATCATGCATGGAATGTTTTCCCTCAATTAATTGCATTGTTTGAATCGTGTATCAAAAATCCTAGCCTTCATGCAGAAATTAGGGTTCTTGAGGTTTCTTCGTGATTTCTTGTTGTATGTTTAATTTAAATGAAATTAAAGTACATAGACATGATCGTGAGGTTGAGACGAGCATAATGATATGTGGATTGCATGATATGATTACGTATTCATGGAGATTGGATAGAAAACGCAAATCTGAGAAACCAAGAACACGCGCGTGTTCTTCAGCTTGTTCTTGGCGCCTTTTTTTCAAATTCAAGTATTTGAATTTTGTGATTTTGTTTAATTGATTCAAAAATTAATTTCTCTCTGAGTTTTAATGATTTTGAGTTTATTCTTTTTTTAATAATTCACAAAAATGTTAAAATATTTTATTTTATCAAAAAATCCCAAAAATATTATTTATTTCATATAATTGATATTTTTGTAAAGAATTAATATTTTGATTGTTTTTGGCATTTTAAATATTTTTTCTACATTGATTTTGCAACTTTTAATGCTTTCTAATTATTTTGTAGGTCAATACTTAATTTTTGAAGCATTAATCCAAGATCACAATTTGTTTTCCATGTGTTAAACAATTTTTGATCATTTTAATTGAATTTTTATTCAATTAAATACATTTTGAAAACAAATTAGGGTTTTGGATTAATTCAACCCTCATAAATCATTTTCAAAACACTTTGGGCCTCTATTAGAGTGTAAGACCCAATCCTTTTTTTGACCAAATCATCTTTGGGCCTCACTTATTGTATAAGTCCCGATACCGTAAAAAAAAACAAACGGCGCGATCGTCGCCTTTTCAAAAATCATCTGGGCCTACCCTCGAGTAGTAAGACCCATTTATTCATCTCAAAACCTTTTTGGGCCTCTTGAGAGAGTGTAAGACCCATCCCCCCTTGTACAAAAACTTTTTGGGCCTCACTCATTGTATAAGTCCCTCTGTACAAGTAAACGGCGCGATCGTCGCCCGTTTAAAAATAAAAACCATCTGGGCCTACCCTCGAGTAGTAAGACCCATTTCTTTTTCTTTAAAACACTTTGGGCCTCTATTAGAGTGTAAGACCCAATCCCCCTTTTAACCAAAAACATTTTGGGCCTCACTTATTGTATAAGTCCCTCTGCGTTAAAAGAAAACCTCGGCGCGATCGCCATTTTTAAACGAAAAATCATTTGGGCCTACCCTCGTGTTATAAGCCCCACTCTTTTCTTTAAACCCTTTTTGGGCCTCTTGAGAGAGTGTAAGACCCATCTCTTTGTACAGAAAACCTTTTTGGGCCCCAGTCACTTGTATAAGTCCCGCTGTACAAAGTCAAACAGTGTGCTCACTGATAAAACCCTGGGCCTCTCCTTGAGCTGTAAGCCCCAAATCTTTCTTTTTCAAAGCACTTTCTCCTTTGATTTTGAATATACTGTTGTTTTTAATCTTTCTTTGTTGAACAACTAACCAAACAGCATGGAAGCACTACAACCGAGTAAGTGGTTATCGCTTTCATTTACTGCTTTTATATTATAAACTGTATTGTGGGGCTGCTCACTGTAAGTCTCCTTTCATAAACTCATATCTACTGTGTATAATGGTATAGATATTTCGAGTTTACCCCGGCAACTACGTCTAGAACTAGGTGACGCCGTTTCACTTATTCGTAGAAATAGACGCCTAGATCCCCAATAGGAGCACCAGATACAGTCTTCTCTTCGGCTGTCCTCATTAGGAATCGTCAAGAAGCTCTACTCCCCAAGATGAATGTATTCTCCGTGAATGGCATCTTTGATTTCTTCCAAATTCTCGAACTTTCCTGACTTGATCTATTCCTTGTGGATAGCTTGCCTTGAATGTCTCGGGGTTTGGGTACCCACTACGGTCATAATCTTGGACCTTAACTAAGGAACCCTCTTTAAAAGCTAAAAGTCGCTGGATAGTAAACCTCGCACGTTTACCAGTGGTTTTCATCTTTAAAAGAGATATCTCTCCTAATGGAAAGGAGATGATAGACCCACGGGCTTCTTAAAAGCATCGGCCTCCTCTTGGGCATTATTCAAGGACCCTACGACTTCTTAGAAGTATTCACAGCCTCCTCTTAGGCTTCGTATAATGATCTCTTCCTTCGGAAATGATAGTCTCCTCTTGGGCTTCGTACAAGGACCCGTCGGCTTCTTAAAATTTCCCAGCCTCCTCTTGGGCTTCGTACAAATTGTCCCGACGACCTCCTAGAGGTATAGGAACAGAACCTAGTCATCCTCATAGAACAGTCCTTTCATAGAGTCTACTACTGTTTCTCGAAGCATAGTACAAAAGATAAAACTCTAGACACGGACAGTCTAACTTCCTTGAGTCTCAAAGACATTCTCGAGCACCCTTCGTGAAATAGGAAGGAAACCCGCAGACTCAGATAGTCTCGATACCCTTTGGATTTCCCGTTTCCTCAAAGAGAAGGAAATATCCCCGATCCTCAAATTAAATCCCTGTGTACAGTGTTACTCATATAAGAACTGATTTTCTCTTTTAAATCAGTATATTGGATCTGTCACTCAACTGAAACAGTTACAATAGCCTCCATCTCGGGCTTCGTACGAGATACCAAAATTCTCCCCAGTGGAGTCAAAACAACCTTTTCGCCTCTCTCTCGGGCTTTGTACGAGAAACAAAAACACTCTATTACTGAGTATAAAAGATTCTCCAACTGAGTCAACTCTTTGCTAGCCTCCTCTTAGGCTTTGTATAACGATATGCCCCACTGGGTCAAAAACTTTTAGCCTCTCTCTCGGGCTTTGTACGAGACTCAAAATAGCCTCCTCTTAGGCTTTGTATAATGATTTTCCTAGCGGAAATTAGCCTCCTCTTAGGCTTTGTATAAGAAAACCACTGGTTGATCCAATCAACCTTTTAGCATCAAAGTTGTGCCTCGTTCACAGTACACAAACATCAACAACTCCTTTCCCTTCATCTAATCGCTGTAAGCGGCAAGCCTCTGGATCATCTACATCCATGCCACTGTCCCTCTTTTAGCATGAGAAATTCCTAAGGAAAGATGGCATTGCTCTACACTGAGTTAAAGTCTTCTCCTTCAGGTTAAAACCCTTTCTTCGGAAATTATGGCATTGCTCGGATCCGCGTATCCCAGTTAAAGTAATTCTCCTCCCCCTCTTTAGAGATGACAAATTCTCTCTAAAGTTGAGGTCTTTCAGCTTCACGGCTTGGGCTTTGAACAAGACACAAATAGACCTTTCAGCTTCACATCTTGGGCTTCGAACAAGATACAAATGACCTTTTGCTTCATGTCTTGGGCTTTGAACAAGACACCAAAACACCCCTTTCCTCCCATAGAATAGGAGGAACTACGAATGCTCTGATTTCCCTGTTTCGGTAAACGGGAATACGTAGGCATAAGATCGAAAGAAAAGATCTTAGCAAGCGCAATCAACAAAAAACCCAAATCCCATATCTTCGTCAATCAAAAGCAGTAATTCAAAAGCACCAGTCCTAACATGCTAATCCTTATTCCCCGCCAGAAACCTTCTGCCCAGGTAAAAAGAAAGAGAACAGTATTGGCGAAAATACAAATAACCAGTACAAAGGCCCCCCACATTGATAGCATCCGTAACCTAACAGACCGCTGTTTAAACTCAGTATGCAATCAGGGTTAATTGGAGACATCTATTTCCCTTCCTTATTCAGCTCACAATAGGATAAAAATGAATCGACCTGTAGTCAAAGCTCAAACCGCAGAGAGCGACCAGCGCTTAAGAACCGCGTCCAAAATCGCTCGCTACAGAAAAGTGGCGCCCACCGTGGGGCCGGTTCTTTCTTTCTTACAATTTAAACCTTGGGTAAGTCATTTTCATGGCGGTGGCCGCCAACGGAAAAGTGGCGCCCACCGTGGGGCCCTTGTTTTTCTTTCTGTCTGTTTTTCTTGTAAAATGGCGACTCTGCTGGGGAGTCTCCTTTTCTGCCTTAGGGCACCATCCCCGTTTTCCACGGAAAATGGTAACTCTGCTGAGGAGAAAGATTGACCTATGCTGGTCCATCTCTTAGGCAGGGAACCACAGATTGGGGCTTCCGCCGGGGAACCCATTTCTGTCAGGAACTTAAGAATCGTAGCTTTATAAGTCTAGGATGATTAGGACAAATATATATACTGCTTTTCCTAAATGCTATACGTGTTTATTTTTCTGCTACTGGGAATGCGTGTGATGCCGCATGTGGTGATATTGAGTATACACTTAAGAAAAGCCAACCTTTTTCGTAGTGCGGAAACTATCGGAAATAGTTGTTACGCGATACTACCCTCATTTAAGGCTGGTGATCTATTCTCGGTGAATGGCACTTACTCTAAGATTGCACACAACTCGCTGGCGATCCGCTTGTTGTTTTGCTTTCCTGGGAGGAGCTGATGATAATGAGTACAGGTACGAAAATCACCCTAGTATAAACCTTTGGGGATGGGTAGAGCCTTGACTTCATGACAACGACCCTTTGACCCCATGTTTTTTCTATGTTTTTGTGTGCTGCATTCATGCATTCATTTAATAAAACATTAAAACATTCAAAAAATTTCTCTTCTAGTCTCTCTGTTTTTCAAATTAAACTAAGTCTGTGATTGCAAATATCAGAGAAAAAGATTGCATTAATGGATTTCGGTAGAAGGAGAACTCACCAGTATACCTTCAAGGTTCCAAAACTAGGGGATTTAAGAAAGTTAGCGAGGATGATCGTTAACCCAGAGGCTTTCAGAGCTAAGCACGGTGGTTTGCTATCACTGTTAAGAGTCTATGTGATTAAGGGGATCATGGACGCGCTCATTCAGTTCTACGATCCGGTTTATCATTGTTTCACATTCCCGGATTACCAGCTAGCACCAACGCTGGAGGAGTATTCTCATCTGACTGATTTACATATCACTGATCGAGCTCCATTTTCTGGACTGGAAGAAATTCCAAAGAATCAGACTATTGTAATAGCAATTCATTTGGACGAGTCTGAGGTCCGGACTCACATGACCACTAAGGGTGGCACCCAAGGTTTGCCAGCCCAGTTCCTGACCAAGAAAGCTCTGTACTTTGCTAGTATAGGGAACGGGACTGCTTTTGAAAGCATCTTTGTCTTGCTCACCTACGGGTTATTTTTGTTTCCCAACATCAATAACTTCGTCGATATCAACGCTATTAAGGTTTTTCTCATTGGAAACCCTGTGCCGACTTTGCTCGCGGATGCGTATCATTCTGTACACTTGGGAAATTTGTACAGTGGAGGGGAGATCACATGCTGTGTACCTTTGCTTTACAAATGGTTTATCTCTCACTTGCCCAAGTCTGCTACTTTTTGGGATTGTAAGAGTGTCTTACGTTGGTCGCAGAAGATCATGTCTCTCACCAACTCTGATATAGATTGGTGTAATAGGATTTTTGAGGGAATCAGAATCATTGATCGTTGTGGAAACTTCCCCAGCGTGCCCCTCATAGGAACTAAGGGAGGAATCAACTATCATCCCATATTGGTTCTTCGTCAATTTGGATACCCGATGAGACACATCCCACTGGGTGTTCATCTTGAAGGTCTTTTCTTCAAAGAAGGAGAAAGTGACAAAGCACTAAAGATGGAAATAGTGCAAGCTTGGAAACATGTTCATAAGAAAGGACGAGAGTCTCTGGGAAAATCGGATTGTGTCTCGGTGGAGCCTTATCTCCATTGGGTACAAACTAGAGCTCTCAAGCTAAAGATGCCTTATCCTCGTTACGGAATTCTTTCGCCGAGGGAAATTGTCATGTACTTCATGAGGGAAACTGAAAGGCTTCAGGTTACTCTCAACAAAGTTCAAAAGGAAAGAAGATCTTGGAAGAACAGGTACCGCACCCTCGACATAGAGTGTATCCAAATACAGCAATTACTGAAAGAGAAAGATGCTCTGATTGAAATTTTGGAGCAGCATGCTGTAGAGAATCAAGATGACCAAAGGAATTTGCTCACTCCTTTCACTTGGCAAAGGAATGACAACCCGACAACGGCCCAAGCGCCCCGGTCAAAGAAGAGGACTCGGGACCCATTAGTTTAGGTTTCTGTTTCTGCACTTTGTAATCTACTGTATTTCCATTTCTGTAATCCTTTGAATTTCAATAAAAAGGGGTTTCCCCACTGTTTGATATTTGCAATCTAATTGTCGAAGTTTATTTTAATTAAACCTAACAACAATTAATATAATCATTGCATTCATCATTATCACATCGCGTATTCTTCTTCCCTACGAATCTCACGTTTGTGTCTCGATTCTAGAGTCAAACTGTCTCATTCGTATAATACTCGGGCCAATCGTCAGAAAAGGATGGATGATCTTGAGGAAGAAAATAGAGAGTTGAAAGAAGAGACGACACTCTGAGAGAGGATATGAGAAAGCTTCGTAACGACATGCAAGCCATGGCAGAAGCTCAGCTACAAAGAACTGTGATCTCGGAGATCACCTCAACGCCCATCATAGAAAAGTATGATCCTAGGTATCAGATGCCGAAAGATCGTCCTTGGGGCATGCCTGTTAACTATATCCCGGAAGCATATGTTCCGCCGATCACTGAAGATCAGGGAATCGCAACAGAAGCCGTTGGGCCTGAAGGTTACAAACTTCGGGAAAGCGAAGATGCCAGGGGCATACTTAAGACTCCTGAAGGTTACAAACTTCGGGAGGCGCCAAGACTTACTGCCGTAGTCACGGTACCACCCCCTGTGGTGCACACTGTCCCGGAAGGACAGATTCCACAGACACCTTCTGGTAAGAAGGAAACTATGTTTGACAGAATGGATGAATTCCAGGAACAGTTCTTGGAAATGCATGAAGAGCTACAAGCCATTCGCGGTCAGGATCTATTTGGAAAGGACGCCACAGACCTCTGCTTGGTCCCAAATGTGAAAGTCCCGCACAAGTTCCAAGTGCCCGACTTTGAAAAATACAAGGGTAACTCTTGCCCTCAGAGCCATCTGGTGATGTACACTCGGCGGATGTCAGCCCAGACGGAGAATCAGGACCTGCTAATTCACTACTTCTAGGATAGTTTAACCGGTGCCGCACTCAAATGGTACATGGGTTTAAACCGTACTACGATCAGTACATTCAGAGATCTTGGTACTGCCTTCGTCCAACAATACAAGTACAATTTGGACATGGCACCCGACAGAGATCAACTCAGATCAATGTCGCAAAAGGACAAGGAAACCTTTAAGGAGTATGCTCAAAGGTGGCGTGAAATTGCCGCTCAAATTTGTCCACCTCTTGAGGAAAAAGAGATGACAAAAATCTTCTTAAAGACCTTAAGCTCATTTTACTACGGCCGAATGGTCGCCAGTGCACCCAGTGATTTCACCGAAATGGTCGTCATGGGTGTACGTCTTGAGGAAGCCGTCCGAGAAGGACGTTTGGTAAAAGACACTGGATCAACGAGCGGTACTAAAAAATACGGTAGTGCTCTCCCTAAGAAAAAAGAGCAAGATATTGGGAATATCTCTCTCGGAAAGCAAAGGCGACGTTATCAACCAGTAGCAGCTGTTACTCCTGCTATCGGCCCCGCGCCTGTTCCTATGTATCAACCTCAGATTGCGCAGAGCCAACCTGACCAACAAAGGACACAACAGCCTCTTCAGCAGGCTCGTCCTCCATATAACAACAACCGTACAACACGGCCACCAGGATTTGATCCTATACCTGTAACGTACACAGAACTATTTCCATTACTGCTAGCCAAGGGGCACATCCAGACTAAGTCTCCCCTTTCAGTTCCGGAAAATCCGCCTTTCTGGTTTAAGGTGGATCAAACACGCCCTTATCATCAAGGAGGTTCAGGGCATAACATTTAGACTTGTCTCAATTTCAAATCCGACGTGCAAAAGCTTTTTAGGAGCGGGCTCTTATCTTTCAAAGATACGAACCCTAATGTTCTTACGAACCCGCTGCCTCAACATGAGAAAGCTGCAATCAATCTGATTGAGAAAGAGACTAACAATGTCTATCAAATTCACGATGTACTCTTATTGGGGACCAATCTGGTCAGGATGCATTGTAGACAGAGTGGATATGGCCATGTGCCACCTCATAATTATCACCAGTGTGATATCTGCTCTAAAGACAACCAAGGATGTTCTGTAGTGCAAGCAGCTCTACAGGAACAAATGGATCTCGGATGGATCCAGGAGCACCGAGTTCGTGGAGTTAACATGGTCTCTACAAATTCTAACGTCATTCAAAACCACGACATCCGTGTGATGAATGTCAACTTGGTGGCGATGCACTCAAGGCAAAACCAGTATCATAATCTGCCGCGACACGATTACAGTTCCTGACTGATTTTCTCGGTAAACAAACAGGGATGCTCTTTCATACAAGAGGCCCTCCAGCGTCAGATGGATCTTGGATGGATCCAAGACTACCATGATAGGAACTCCTATCAAATCAACATGGTTCAAATCTTTGACATTCGCGTGATGAATACCAACCTGGTAGAGTTACATGCTGAGCAGGTCCGACTCGAATTCTTAATATCACATGATTATTAAAACTGTAAAGCGGGTTGCGAAAACGATCGAGGTTGTACCCTTGTCCAGGAGGCACTTCAACACTTTTTAAATCACTGGTGGATGCCAATCTATATGGACGAAGATACTCAGCAGATTAGTATCAATAACAGGAATCCTACTCGTCATCAAAGTCAGGATGTCCGATCAATGGAAGGTAACCTAGTGAGGTTACATTGTATTCAAAGTGGGCGTGGCCAGGTGCCACCACACAACTATGACAGTTGTAGCGTCTGTTCGGAAAGTAACCAAGGGTGTTACCTTGTGAGAGCAGCTCTTCAGGGTCAGATCGATCATGGAGAAATTCATCCATATCCAGGTTCAGGACCCATCATTTGGTCGCCGAACTACCTTGCCGATCAAGTTGGGGATGTTGTCACGATCTCTGGTCATCACCAGATCAGGGATGTTTTTGCCATCGTCCCTCTACTTGACGAATCTAGAGTTCCCAACCGGGAACGGATCGAGGTTACTTATGACGGTCAGAAAAATCAGAAGGTTCCCATAGTCATCTATCTACCGGGACCATTACCGTATGAATCAGCTAAGGCGATCCCTTACAAATATGGTGCAACAACAATTGAGAATGGAAAGGAAATTCCATTACCCTCCGTCGTGAATATTGCAGACATCAGTCGTGTAACACGGAGCGGTCGAATCTTCAACCGAGGGGTTGGAGAATCCAACAAAGAAAAGGAACTTCAGGCGGAAATTCCTGATCCACCAGTCAGTCAATCTGGTAATCCCGACTTTTCAAAAGACAAAGATGAGATGCTAAAGCTCATCCAAAGGAGTGAATATAACATTGTTGATCAACTATTACAGACTCCTTCAAAGATCTCATCATTATCACTGTTACTCAGTTCAGAAGCACACAGAGAGGCTCTACAGAAAGTCTTGGAGCAAGCCTTTGTGGAACAGGATGTAACAATCATACAATTCGATAGCATTGTCTCTAACATCACTTCCTGCAATAATTTGGGATTTAGTGATGAGGAATTACCCGAAGAGGGTCGTCGTCATAACATGGCGCTCAATATCACAGTTAACTGCCAGGGCGATGCTTTAGCCAACGTACTGGTAGACACAGGGTCAGCCCTGAATGTTATGCCGAAGTCCACTTTGATGCAATTATCATTTAAGGGCCCTCCGATGAGAGTAAGCGAGGTCGTCGTCAAAGCATTCGACGGATCCAGAAAAACAGTTATCGGCGAAGTTGATCTTCCCATAACTATTGGTCCTCACACTTTCCAAATCACTTTCCAGGTCATGGACATCCGGGCAACATACAGTTGTTTATTAGGAAGACCTTGGATACATCAGGCTGGAGCGGTTACTTCAACCCTCCACCAAAAGCTAAAGTTCGTCAAGAACAATCAACTTGTCACGGTTTGTGGGGAACAAGCCTTGCTTGTGAGCAACTTATCATTATCTACTTGTGTGGAACCCGAGGAGGTTATTGGAACTTAGTTCCAAGCACTATCGGTGAGCAAGAACGATCAGTACAAAGAAGGAACTTCAATTTCTTCATACAAAGATGCTATCAAAGCGGTCAAGAGTACCGATACGACAGGATGGGGACGGCTTGTCATTCCTATTGACAATAAAACAAAGAAGGGTCTTGGTTTTTCTGTAACCTGTACCCAGACAGCCGCCAACGATGAAAGTCTTCATCCCCTTCAAGACATCTTCCACAGTGGAGGTTTTCTTCACCCAGTGTCTCAGAAAGTTCATGCTATCAATGAGGAAGATCCCTCTGACACGGATGAAGAATGGAGGTCCTACCTTAACAAGG
Organism: Lathyrus tuberosus; assembly: GCA_022829125.1. Classification (NCBI taxonomy): domain Eukaryota; kingdom Viridiplantae; phylum Streptophyta; class Magnoliopsida; order Fabales; family Fabaceae; genus Lathyrus; species Lathyrus tuberosus. The sequence continues at coordinate 11,219,920 of JALAZF010000024.1, read as the reverse complement.
ACGGCTATATGTCTCAGGAAAAGGTGCCTATGCCTTTTTGCTTTCCTACAAAAAGTCCGAGATTTATACCAAGATCAGATATCGAAATGATCTACGGAGATTGTGATCCGGAAAGATGCCGTGCTCCGCCAAATTCATTAGAGGAGGACACTCTGATGAAAGACAACTTTGACCGCAATTACTATGGCCCGATGGATGGCCTTCCAATGTGGCAGCCTTACCCAGGAAACTTGGGGCAAGAAAGTCAGCCGAGTAATGAAACTCAGTTGAGCATCATTGAACAGAATACCTGTGTCCCCACCATGTCATGGGATCAACACTCAGGTCATTCAGAAACTACTCAACATGAAGATGAATTCGCAACGTTTGCAGGACTAGAATTCATCAACTATGCTTTTCCTGAGGTCAATGTCATCGAGAGGGATGACTCCTCCAGTTCCACAGAAGTGTGGGACACCCTGGGACAACCAAGTGGAAAATTCTACTATATGGTCAAGTACACCGCTCCCGAAAGCTCTCGTATCAGGCTCGAAGACATCCAGCCAACTGGATGGGGAGATACAACTGAGAGCACCAACGCTATGCAAAATACGACAGATTCCAATGATCATGCTCCACCAGAAATCAGCGTCATTTCTGAAGACAAATCAAGGAAGGTGCCAGACTTTGTGATTCACCGAGGAGTTCGCCGCCAGTGGGTTGCTGTCGAGGTTCCGAAGGTCGTTCATCAGACAAAGTAATTGCCATCTTTAAACCTTTCACCCTGCCTAGGTGAAACGGATATTTTGATAGGGCTCGTTTTCTGTATATTTCCCTCTTCGCTTTGCCCAAAGCGACAGAGTTTTGTTTTATAGGGCTGTAGTTTCAAGATTCGACTTGTTCGTTAATAAAATAACGTCGTTCTGTAATTTCCGCATTAATTGCTGTTTTCTCTTTTTGCTTTCTCAGAAAATGGTAATCCTAAAAAACATTCAATAATAAAAACAAGCAGTAAAAACAAATACACTGCACACACTTGCATTTTCTCTATCTCTTCTAAACACGAATCATCACGTCATGCAGATTGCTTGTTTTATACCCCGTTGAAACATACGATCCGATGCCTTCTTCCAACTTTGAGTTCCCGGTATTCGAGGTTGAAGAAGAAAATGACAACGAAATTCCAGAAGAGATCTCCCGACTACTCAGACAAGAGGAAAGGTCCATTGAACCTCACAAAGAGCCGTTGGAAACGGTAAACTTGGGTTCAGAAAAAGAGAGAAAAGAAATCAGGATCGGAGCATTGCTCAGTCCAACTGCCAGAGAGGGTTTGATAAAGCTTCTCAAAGAATTCCCCGATGTGTTCGCTTGGTCCTATCAGGATATGCCAGGGTTGGATACCAGCATCGTGGAACATCACTTACTGTTGAGATCGGAATGTCCGCCAGTAAAGCAAAGGTTGAGACGCACTCACCCGGATATGGCCATCAAAATCAAGGAGGAGGTACAGAAACAGATCGACGCGGGTTTCCTCGCTACATCTGAATATCCTCAATGGTTAGCCAACATCGTACCCGTTCCCAAAAAGGACGGAAGGGTCAGAATGTGTGTTGATTACAGAGATTTGAACAAGGCAAGTCCAAAGGACGACTTTCCTTTACCACACATTGACATGCTGGTAAACAGTACAGCAAATTTCAAAATATTCTCCTTCATGGATGGATTCTCGGGCTATAATCAGATCAAAATGGCGCCGAAAGACATGGAGAAAACTTCGTTCATTACCCCATGGGGTACCTTTTGTTACAAGGTAATGTCATTCGGTTTGAAGAATGTCGGGGCAACCTATCAAAGGGCCATGACTACTCTGTTTCATGACATGATACACAAAGAAATCGAGGTATATGTCGATGATTTGATTGCAAAATCAAGAACAGAGGATGAGCACGTTGAACATCTGTCAAAATTGTTCGAACGTCTAAGAAAATTCAAGCTCCGCTTGAATCCCAACAAGTGCACCTTTGGTGTCCGTTCAGGGAAACTACTAGGGTTCATCGTCAGCCAGAAAGGGATTGAGGTTGATCCTGACAAGGTTAAGGCCATTCAAGAAATGCCTTCTCCGAAAACTGAAAAACAAGTCAGAGGATTCCTGGGACGTTTGAACTACATCTCCAGATTCATATTCCTTATGACCGCGACATGCGCACCGATTTTCAAATTACTCAAAAAGAACCAGGATTGCGTTTGGTCAGAAGATTGCCAAACCGCCTTCGACAGTATCAACGAATATCTGTTGAATCCGCCAATTCTATCACCTCCAGTGGAAGGAAGACCACTGATCATTTACCTCACAGTCCTAGAGGACTCAATGGGATGTGTACTTGGCCAACAAGATGAAACTAAACGGAAAGAGTCTGGCATTTACTATCTAAGCAAGAAATTCACCGATTACGAGACTCGGTGCACAATGCTTGAGAAAACTTGTTGCGCTTTGGCTTGGGCAGCCAAACGTCTTCGCCAGTACATGATTCGTCATACTACTTGGTTGGTCTCCGAAATGGATCCAATCAAGTACGTTTTCGAAAAACCTGCTCTCACGGGAAGGATTGCCCGTTGGCAGATGTTACTATCAGAATATGACATAGAGTACCATGCTCAGAAAGCCGTTAAAGGAAGATGTCATGTATCTAAAAATGAAAGATTGCGATGAACCGCTACCCAGTGAAGGGCCAGAACCAGGTTCCCAGTGGGGACTCATCTTTGACGGAGCAGTTAATCATTATGGAAACGGAATTGGGGCAATCATTGTTACCCCTCAGGGTTCCCACATTCCTTTCACTGCCAGACTTACGTTCAAATGTACGAACAACGAGGCCGAATACGAAGCATGTATTGTGGGTCTCGAAGAAGCGATTGATTTAAGGATCAAAAACTTGGACGTATACGGCGATTCAGCCTTGGTTATTAACCAGATAAAAGGAGATTAGAACATATACCAATCAGGATTGATTCCTTACAAAGACTATGCAAGAAGGTTGTTACCCTTCTTCAACAGAGTCGACTTTCATCACATCCCTCGTGATGAGAATCACATGGCTGACGCATTGGCCACTCTCTCTTCCATGATTAGTGTAGGTCGATGGAATGACATACCTAAGATCGACATAATGCGCCTTGAACGGCCCGCTTACATCTTCGCGATTGAAGCAGCCATAGACGACAGACCTTGGTATCACGATATCAAATGCTTCCTTCAGAAACAAGAGTACCCATCTGGGGCACTCAAAAAAGACAGGAAAACCCTCAGAAGATTGGCTGGAAACTTCTTCCTGAGCGGTGACACTCTTTACAAGAGAAATTTTGACATGGTCTTGCTCCGATGTGTCGACAGACCAGAAGCAGACATGCTCATGAAAGAAATTCATGAAGGATCCTTTGGCACTCATGCCAACGGACACACAATGGCGAGAAAAATTCTCAGGGCCGGGTATTATTGGTTGACCATGGAATCCGACTGCTACAAGTACATGAGGAGGTGTCACAAGTGTCAGATATACTCTGACAAAATTCATGTACCGCCATCACATCTCAAAGTTCTTTCTTCCCCGTGGCCTTTTTCCATATGGGGAATCGACATGATTGGTATGATTGAGCCCAAGGCTTCAAACGGACATCGGTTCATCCTTGTAGCCATTGACTATTTCACCAAGTGGGTCGAAGCAGCGTCATTCGCCAATGTAACCCGACAAGTGGTGGTCCGATTTATCAAAAACAATATCATCTGCCGTTATGGTGTTCCAAGCGAGATCATTACTGATAATGGATCTAACTTGAACAATAAGATGATGAAAGAGTTGTGTCCAGAGTTCAAGATCGAACACCATAACTCATCTCCCTACCGACCCAAGATGAACGGAGCGGTAGAAGCGGCTAACAAGAACATCAAGAAGATCGTTCAAAAAATGGTTGTAACCTATAAAGATTGGCACGAGATGCTACCCTTTGCTCTTCATGGTTATCGCACATCTGTCCGCACTTCAACAGGGGCTACCCCTTTCTCTCTAGTATATGGCATGGAGGTAGTGCTTCCCATAGAAGTAGAGATCCTGTCAATCAGGGTATTAATGGAAGCTAAGCTCACCGAAGCTGAATGGTGTCAAAGTCGACACGACGAACTGAACCTGATCGAAGAAAAGAGAATCACGGCACTATGCCACGGTCAGTTGTACCAGCAGAGAATGAAGAGGGCGTTTGACAAAAAGGTCTGACCTCGTGTCTTCAGGAAAGGAGACCTTGTGCTCAAGAAGATACAATCATTTCTCACTGATTCTCGGGGCAAATGGACCCCAAATTATGATGGCCCCTATGTGGTCACGAAAGCTTTCTCAGGCGGCGCCTTGAGACTTGTAACCATGGACGGAGAGGAATTTTCCTACCCCACGAATGTTGATGTAGTCAAGAAATACTTCGCCTAAAACTAAAAAAAAATGTCTCGGTGGATTGAAAACCCGAAAGGGCGGTCCAGGCAAAAGTTAGAGACATGAAAAAAAATCATCCCGATGGATTGGAAATCTCATAGTACAATCCAGGCAAAAATTAGGGATAATGGCAAGTAACTATGTTCAACAGAGGCAAGTCCCTCAGCAGTAGTTACATCATCTATCGAAGGAAATCTCCAGTCAAAGGTCATCTTCGACAGAAGCTCAGGATGCCCCGAATTCAAAGTTGGTAGAAGGATATTGGTCGTTATGTTTCAACGTAGCCCTTTTCCCTGTAAATTACCGTTTTCTAACTTTGTATATACTCTTTGGAATCACGCGTTTGGCTGATCTCCATCTTATCAATAAAATTTGAGCCCTTGTGCTTTTGTTTGTAATTCTTGCTTGTTTTAGCTTTACAGAACGACGTTGTTTAAACTTAATCAGCGATTCTTGAAATAAAACAAGAATGAATTTACTTGTTAAAACTTTTTCTGCTTTTAAAATAAAGATGGCAATTTCTTTTGACTGTTGAACATCAGAAGAACATCGATTGCTTCTCCCGAAGTAAGCGAACTTCAAAGTGCAGAATCAAAGTACTCCTTCTAAGCCAGTATGCCTGAATGAAGGGATCAACTGTGTCAGAGACCTTGTTTCGTCTGACATCCTCGGCCGAGTTCTCATCTCCTAAGCCCGATCAACATAGCTCCCAACGGGACTATCTCTCCTAGGCAAGGTGGAATTGCTATTTTGAATCAACGGTACCTCTTCGCCCCGCGATGGCCGAGTATCCAATTGTGTTCATCCATTAGTCTGTATGTCGCGTCTATTTTGTCAGCATATACATATATACTTCATGCATTTTATTTGCGTTCGCATTTCGTATTGCATCACTATCACTTGAGTCGGTCTTGCCCCCTAGTGATAAACAGTTTTCTCAATCGAGTTTGTCAGTTCTTTCCTCGTCAGGAAGTGTTGCGTCTGCACAGTCTCGCCACCAGTGTATCTTTAGATCAGAGTCGGCACTTGGCCACTTTGATAACTTGAACCTCTGAAAAGCCAGAGAAAACTCTCAATAAACATCACTCTTCGCCATTGAAGATGATATCCTTGCTTTCCCGGATTAAAGAAAATCCACAGAGAAAGCCTCGTGATCAGAGATTCGGCAGCACGCCAGTTTTTTTCCGAAAAGTCATTGATGAAAAGGTCATCGACACCTCAAAATTGGACCCCATCATCATATGGCGTTTCTCCGGGAAGATCCCGAGAAAAGTATGATGAAAGATCCCAAACGAAAACAGTCTCTCAAGAGACTCGCTTTCCCCAGTAGAAACAAATGGCGTCTCCAACAGAGAAGTTTGTACAACTCTACAACTCAGACGACTGGGTTCCCCAGCAAGTCTGACATCAAAACTTTTTCCACTCAAATGGCATCCCCCCAGGAAAATTCGGCGAGAAGTTTGAGGAAAGCCGCTATGAATAGCGTCCCTTGTCAAGAAAGTTTATTGACAAAAAAAACTAAGACCAGTTCTTGGTAGGAAACCAGGATCGAGGGGAAGTTTAAATCAGAAACTAAGACCAGTTCTTGGTAGGAAACCAGGATCGAGGGGAAGTTTAAATCAGAAACTAAGACCAGTTCCTTGGTAGGAAATCAGGATCGAGGGGAAGTTTAAATCAGAGACTGAGACCAGTTCCTTGGTAGGAAACCAGGATCGAGGGGAAGTTTACCTTTTCTAAGCATCATTGCTTAGCTAAAGAAGATGAATGCGTAAGCTACCATTTATAACCACCATCAAAATTTTGGATATTCCGATATTTAATCCTCTTGCACCCCGAATGCTCGAATCCCTTCGTCATTCATACCTTCGGGTCCAAGAAGATTAAATAGGGGCATCTGTAATACCCCAAATTTTGACCACTTAGATTTCCCATCATTGTGAAAATCATCATCACAATATGGATGAACCATCATGCTTCATCAGTCTCCCCAAAGATCGGTGAGCATCCACTACAATCAAAATTAGGGTTTCAAGCCCTCTCTGAGTGCTTAGACAAAGGATCAATCAAGAAATGACATGATCTTCAACTTGTCTAAACTCTCAAACATCCACAATGGATCAAAAAGGACTCCCACTTCAAGGATTAAGCACAAGGCTGCTCCCTTCTAGGTGCATCAAGTCTCAAGATCGACAGTGTCACCAAATTAGGGTTTTGGTCGACCAGGGCCTCCAGATGGAAATTTTCATCTGGGCACAAGGCAATGATCCAAAACATGACCTAATATGCTTCATGTAACCTCATGAACCCATGCATCAAGTCAATTTTGCCTCAGGGGATGCATTAATCAAAAATCAGGAATTAGGGTTTCTTGACCTAATTCACCCCTAAGTTGACTTTTGGGATAAATCATGAGCCAAGACCTCAAGAAATGATTTGAGGGTCTCTAATACACCATATTGATCCATTTGGAACAATGGATTGATCCAAGAAGCTTGAGCAACAAGTCTCATTTTCATCTGCACCACAATTATGGTTTTAAGTGAAAAGTCAACTGTAACTTTGACTTTTGACCAAGACATGCTCCCAAACCCTAATACATGATTGAATATACCCTATGACACCCATGGAACATGTCCATCAAGTTTGATTTAGGTCAAGGACATGATTTCCTGAAGAATTGCACAGTTTGGAATTCATCTGATAAAAAGTCAACTGTGCACAAAAGTCAACTTTGACTTTTTGAGATTTTTCACCAAAATGGATTTTTAACCCTAAAATGATGTTAATGTATGATTTGAATCATCATTCATCAAGAAAAATCAAGAAAAGTGAGATAACTTGTAAAAGGGGTAACCATAAAACTTAGAAATTTTTCTAAGTTAAAAATAAAGTGGCAAAGGTACCAACTTTGGAGGACCATAACTCCTAAACCACAAGGCCATTTTTTCTCATCCAAAGATGGATTTGTAGCCCTCATTATCACCTACAAAAACTTCAACTACAAGTCATTCCAATTCATTAAGGATTTTGAGTTATGGAGTGATCAAAGTGGCTGAAAAGTGAAAATGTCACTTTTTCCAACACTTAGTGAAATTTTCACTAAGTCAGAATTTGCCCTCACTTTTTGCCAAATGTAGGGGGGTTTTTCACTTGGAATCAAAAGAGATCAAAACCAAACTTGTTCAAACAGTTGTTGTATCATGTAAGAGCTTTCCAAAATGGCCAAGAACATTGCCAAATTCAACCTACATCATGAGATACAACATTGGCAAGTTGCCTTGCTGAAATCTGTCAAAGCAAGGCAGAATTTGCATTTTGGCTTGATTTTCCAAAATCAACCAATTTCAATTGCTCCAATCCACTTAGACACCTCAGAGGATTGAATCTAAAGGGGACAATCACTGAGCCAAGCCTCCAAGGTCCAAGGAACAAGGAATAGCATGTTGAACCTAGAGTTGCCAAAATAGGGACAAGAATTCAAATTTGGAATGAGGCATTCAATGGAACCATCAAGGTGGCATGGACTGAGCCATTCTCATCTGAAATCAGTCAAGACTTATCCAAGACCAAGGGGACCAAAGCTCTGTGCCCTAACCTCTAGTCAATGGCTAGAGGAGACTTGGATTTTCATTTGCCAACATTGGCCAAACCTACTTACCAGCTGCCATGCACTATTCCTTACAAAACAAACTTGCTCTACTATAAATAGAGCTCAATTGTGGTCAGTTTAAGTACACCAAAGCCATCTAACAGATGCTTTCCTCAAAATCTCTTTCTCTTGGCAAAAATGCCATTCTTAGCAAGGTAGCTATCGGGTTTTGAGTTTGAGAGCAATTCTGCACAAACCAATCACTCACACACTTCACATACATCACATATGAGCTGATCAAACACTCACATAACTTCTGAAACATCAATTTCATGAAATCACCAGCTGGTTGCTCAAATTTTCAAACAAGGTGCAGCTGAGGTACCACAAAATGATCCAGCCAATTTCAATCAAGTCCAACCATCCAAACACAATCCATAGGGTGTAGGGAAGCTGTCCAGATCATCACAACTCATCTGTAACACCTCCAAATCAAAAATCACTTTGAACTTGCTGTCACGGCTTGGAGGTAAGCACATACTTGGTCATCTCTCAATCTATGCATATTTCCTCGCACAATAATTTGGCCATATGTTCATAATCATGCATGGAATGTTTTCCCTCAATTAATTGCATTGTTTGAATCGTGTATCAAAAATCCTAGCCTTCATGCAAAAATTAGGGTTCTTGAGGTTTCTTCGTGATTTCTTGTTGTATGTTTAATTTAAATGAAATTAAAGTACATAGACATGATCGTGAGGTTGAGACGAGCATAATGATATGTGGATTGCATGATATGATTACGTATTCATGGAGATTGGATAGAAAACGCAAATCTGAGAAACCAAGAACACGCGCGTGTTCTTCAGCTTGTTCTTGGCGCCTTTTTTTCAAATTCAAATATTTGAATTTTGTGATTTTGTTTAATTGATTCAAAAATTAATTTCTCTCTGAGTTTTAATGATTTTGAGTTGATTCTTTTTTTAATAATTCACAAAGATGTTAAAATATTTTATTTTATCAAAAAATCCCAAAAATATTATTTATTTCATATAATTGATATTTTTGTAAAGAATTAATATTTTGATTGTTTTTGGCATTTTAAATATTTTTTCTACATTGATTTTGCAACTTTTAATGCTTTCTAATTATTTTGTAGATCAATACTTAATTTTTGAAGCATTAATCCAAGATCACAATTTGTTTTCCATGTGTTAAACAATTTTTGATCATTTTAATTGAATTTTTATTCAATTAAATACATTTTGAAAACAAATTAGGGTTTTGGATTAATTCAACCCTCATAAATCATTTTCAAAACACTTTGGGCCTCTATTAGAGTGTAAGACCCAATCCTTTTTTTGACCAAATCATCTTTGGGCCTCACTTATTGTATAAGTCCCGATACCGTCAAAAAAACAAACTGCGCGATCGTCGCCTTTTCAAAAATCATCTGGGCCTACCCTTGAGTAGTAAGACCCATTTATTCATCTCAAAACCTTTTTGGGCCTCTTGAGAGAGTGTAAGACCCATCCCCCCTTGTACAAAAACTTTTTGGGCCTCACTCATTGTATAAGTCCCTCTGTACAAGTAAACGGCGCGATCGTCGCCCGTTTAAAAATAAAAACCATCTGGGCCTACCCTCGAGTAGTAAGACCCATTTCTCTTTCTTTAAAACACTTTGGGCCTCTATTAGAGTGTAAGACCCAATCCCCCTTTTAACCAAAAACATTTTGGGCCTCACTTATTGTATAAGTCCCTCTGCGTTAAAAGAAAAACCTCGGCGCGATCGCCATTTTTAAACGAAAAATCATTTGGGCCTACCCTCGTGTTATAAGCCCCACTCTTTTATTTAAACCCTTTTTGGGCCTCTTGAGAGAGTGTAAGACCCATCTCTTTGTACAGAAAACCTTTTTGGGCCCCAGTCACTTGTATAAGTCCCGCTGTACAAAGTCAAACAGTGTGCTCACTGATAAAACCCTGGGCCTCTCCTTGAGCTGTAAGCCCCAAATCTTTCTTTTTCAAAGCACTTTCTCCTTTGATTTTGAATATACTGTTGTTTTTAATCTTTCTTTGTTGAACAACTAACCAAACAGCATGGAAGCACTACAACCGAGTAAGTGGTTATCGCTTTCATTTACTGCTTTCATATTATAAACTGTATTGTGGGGCTGCTCACTGTAAGTCTCCTTTCATAAACTCATATCTACTGTGTAATAATAGTATAGATATTTCGAGTTTCCCCGGCAACTACGTCTAGAACTAGGTGACGCTGTTTCACTTATTCGTAGAAATAGACGCCTAGATCCCCAATAGGAGCACCAGATACAGTCTTCTCTTCGGCTGTCCTCCTTAGGAATCGTCAAGAAGCTCTACTCCCCAAGATGAATGTATTCTCCGTGAATGGCATCTCTGAGTTTCTTCCAAATTCTCGAACTTTCCTGACTTGATCTATTCCTTGTGGATAGCTTGCCTTGAATGTCTCGGGGTTTGGGTACCCACTACGGTCATAATCTTGGACCTTAACTAAGGAACCCTCTTTAAAAGCTAAAAGTCGCTGGATAGTAAACCTCGCACGTTTACCAGTGGTTTTCATCTTTAAAAGAGTTATCTCTCCTAATGGAAAGGAGATGATAGACCCACGGGCTTCTTAAAAGCATCGGCCTCCTCTTGGGCATTATTCAAAGACCCTACGGCTTCTTAGAAGTATTCACAGCCTCCTCTTAGGCTTCGTATAACGATCTCTTCCTTCGGGAATGATAGCCTCCTCTTGGGTTTCGTACAAATTGTCCCGACGACCTCCTAGAGGTATAGGAACAGAACCTAGTCATCCTCATAGAACAGTCCTTTCATAGAGTCTACTACTGTTTCTCGAAGCATAGTACAAAAGATAAAACTCTAGACACGGACAGTCTAACTTCCTTGAGTCTCAAAGACATTCTCAAGCACCCTTCGTTAAATAGGAAGGAAACCCGCAGACTCGGATAGTCTCGATACCCTTTGGATTTCCCGTTTCCTCAAAGAGAAGGAAATATCCCCGATCCTCAAATTAAATCCCTGTGTACAGTGTTACTCATATAAGAACTGATTTTCTCTTTTAAATCAGTATATTGGATCTGTCACTCAACTGAAACAGTTACAATAGCCTCAATCTCGGGCTTCGTACGAGATACCAAAATTCTCCCCAGTGGAGTCAAAACAACCTTTTCGCCTCTCTCTCGGGCTTTGTACGAGATACAAAAACACTCTATTACTGAGTATAAAAGATTCTCCAACTGAGTCAACTCTTTGCTAGCCTCCTCTTAGCCTTTGTATAACGATATGCCCCACTGGGTCAAAAACTTTTAGCCTCTCTCTCGGGCTTTGTACGAGACACAAAATAGCCTCCTCTTAGGCTTTGTATAATGATTTTTCTAGCGGAAATTAGCCTCCTCTTAGGCTTTGTATAAGAAAACCACTGGTTGATCCAATCAACCTTTTAGCATCAAAGCTGTGCCTCGTTCACAGTACACAAACATCAACAACTCCTTTCCCTTCATCTAATCGCTGTAAGCGGCAAGCCTCTGGATCATCTACATCCATGCCACTGTCCCTCTTTTAGCATGAGAAATTCCTAAGGAAAGATGGCATTGCTCTACACTGAGTTAAAGTCTTCTCCTTCAGGTTAAAACCCTTTCTTCGGAAATTATGGCATTGCTCGGATCCGCGTATCCCAGTTAAAGTAATTCTCCTCCCCCTCTTTAGAGATGACAAATTCTCTCTAAAGTTGAGGTATTTCAACTTCACGTCTTGGGCTTTGAACAAGACACAAATAGACCTTTCAGCTTCACATCTTGGGCTTCGAACAAGATACAAATCACCTTTCGCTTCATGTCTTGGGCTTTGAACAAGACACCAAAACACCCCTTTCCTCCCATAGAATAGGAGGAACTACGAATGCTCTGATTTCCCTGTTTCTGTAAACGGGAATACGTAGGCATAAGATCGAAAGAAAAGATCTTAGCGAGCGCAATCAACAAAAAACCCAAATCCCATATCTTCGTCAATCAAAAGCAGTAATTCAAAAGCACCAGTCCTAACATCCTAATCCTTATTCCCCGCCAGAATCCTTCTGCCCAGGTAAAAAGAAAGAGAACAGTATTGGCGAAAATACAAATAACCAGTACAAAGGCCCCCCACATTGATAGCATCCGTAACCTAACAGACCGCTGTTTAAACTCAGTATGCAAGCAGGGTTAATTGGAGACATCTATTTCCCTTCCTTATTCAGCTCACAATAGGATAAAAAATGAATCGACCTGTAGTCAAAGCTCAAACCACAGAGAGCGACCAGCGCTTAAGAACCGCGTCCAAAATCGCTCGCTACACTTTCATGTCTCCATATTGTTTAACCCCAAGAGGAGGGAAGACTGTGTCTGGTAATCCTATGGGGATCTAGTTTAGACTACTTCTAAGAGTGATCGAAACGGCTTTACCTAGTGCTAGACGTAGTTGCCGGGGAAACTCTAAATATCTATACTATTATTACACAGTTGATATGAGTTTATGAAAGAAAACTTACAGCAAAACAGTCCCACAATACAATTATATGTATATGAAAGCGGTAAATGAAAGCGTATAAACACTTACTCGGTTGTAGAGCTTTCATGCTGTTTGGTTAGTTGTTCAACAAAGAAAGATTGAAAATAACAGTATATTCAAAATCAAAGGAGAAAGTGCTTTGAAAAAGAAAGATTTGGGGATTACAGCTCAAGGCGAGGCCCAGGGTTTTATCAGTGAGCGCACTGTTGAATTTGTACAGAGGGACTTATACAAGTGACTGAGGCCCAAAAAACGTTTTCTGTACAAAGGGATGGGTCTTACACTCTCTCAAGAGGCCCAAAGGTTTTAAAGAAAAAGAGTGGGGCTTATAACACGAGGGTAGGCCCAGATCACTTTTCGTTTAAAAATGGCGATCGCGCCGAGGTTTTCTTTTAACGCAGAGGGACTTATACAATAAGTGAGGCCCAAAATTGTTTGGTTAAAAGGGGGTTGGGTCTTACGCTCTATTAGAGGCCCAAAAATTTTGAATGGGTCTTATAGCTCAAGGAGAGGCCCAAAAGGTTATTTTTCAAAAGGCGACGATCGCGCCGTTTGTTTTTTACGGTATCGGGACTTATACAATACACTGAGGCCCAAAAAGGTTTTGGTCAAAAAAGGATTGGGTCTTACACTCTATTAGAGGCCGAAAGTGTTTTGAAAATGATTTATGAGGGTTGAATTAATCCAAAAACCCTAATTTTTTTTCAAAATGTGTTTTAATTGAATAAAAATTCAATTAAAATGATCAAAATTGTTTAACATATGGAAAACAACTTATAATCTTGGATTAATGCTTCAAAAATTAAGTATTGACCTACAAAATAATTAGAAGACATTAAAAGTTGCAAAGTCAAGGTGGAAAAAATATTTTAAATGTTAAAAACAATTAAAATATTAATTCTTTGTAAAAATATCAATTATATAAAATAAATAATATTTTTGGGATTTTTTGGGAAAATAAAATATTTTAACATTTTTGTGAATTATTAAAAAAAGAATCAACTCAAAATCTTTAAAACTCAGAGAGAAATTAATTTTTGAATCAATTAAATAAAATCACAAAATTCAAATATTTGAATTTTCAAAAATGGCGCCAAGAACACACCAAGAACACGCGCGTGTTCTGGGTTTGCCCAGATTTGCATTTTCTCTCTATTCTCACTGAATACTTGATTATATCATGCAATCCACCTACCAATCAACTCGTTTCAACCTCACGAATATGTCTATGGCAATTAATTTCATTTAAATTAAGCATAAAACCAGAAATCACGAAAAATCCTTAAGAACCCTAATTTCTGCATGAAGGCTAGGATTTTTTATACACGATTCAAACAATGCAATTAATTGAGGGGAAACATTCCATGCATGATTATGAACATATGGCCAAATTATTGTGCAGCAAAAATTGCATGGATCATAGAGTTAGAAGAGCTCATGCTTACCACTTGCAGCTGGCGATCGTGATTTGTGTTGGAGGTGTTACAGCTAGGTTCCAATGATCTAGATAGCTTCCCTAAGTGCCATGGAGTATGTCTGAATGCTTGGAATGGATTGAAATGATCTGGAACTTGAGATGGTACCCCAACTGCAAATCTGTCAAGAACTTGAGCAATTGGCTGGTGATTCTGAGAAATCAGTGTTCCAGTTGTTGTTTAAGTGTTTGATCAGCTCATATGTGATGTATATGAGGTGTGTGTGTGATTGGTTTGATTGGAAAAGCTCTCAAACTCAAAACCCGATAGTGACTTGCCTTAGAAGGCAAAATTGGAGTGAAAGAAGAGATTTTGAGGAAAGCATCTGTTTGATGGCTTTGGTGTACTCAAACTGATCACAATTGATCTCTATTTATAGTAGAGCAAGTTTGTTTTGCAAGGAATAGTGAATAGCAACTGCTGAGTAGGTTTGGCCAATTTTGGCAAATGAAAATCCAAGTCTCCTCTAGCCATTGACTAGAGGTTAGGGCACAGGCTGCTGGTCCCCTTGGTCTTGGATAAGTCTTGACAGAATTCAGTTGCTAAGAGCTCAGTTCATGCCACCTTGATGCTTCTATTGAATGCTCTAATCCAAAATTGGAGTCTTGTCCCTATTTTGGCAATTCTAGGTTCAACATGCTATTTCTTGTTCCAAAGACTTTGGAGGCTTGGCTCAGTGATTGTCCCCTTTAGATTCAATCCTCAGAGGTGTCCAAGTGGATATGAGCATTTGGATTTGGCTGATTTTGGCAAATCGACCAAAAGTGCAAAAATCTGCCTTGCCTTGGCAGATTTCAGCAAGGCAACTTGCCAATGTCATATCTCATGGCTCAAATTGAATTTGGTAATGTTCTTGGCCATTTTGGAAAGCCCTTACATGATACAACAACTGTTTGAACATGTTTGGTTTTGATCTCTTTTGAATCCAAGTGAAAAATCCCCCTACATTTGGAAAAAAGTAAAGGCAGATTCTGACTTAGTGAAATTTTCACTAAGTGTTGGAACAAAGTGACTTTTCTTGATTTTGATCACTCCATAACTCAAAATCCATGAGGAATTTGGACATAGGTCAGTATGAAGCTTTTGTAGAGGGCAATGTGATCTACAAATCAAGCTTTGAATGGGGAACAATGGCCTTGTAGTTTAGGAGTTATGGTCCTCCAAAGTTGGCACATTAGTGTCACTTTTTCCATAACTTAGAAATTTTTCTAAGTTTTTATGGTTACCCCTTTTACAAGTTATCCCACTTTCTTTGATTTTTCTTGATGAATGATGATTCAAATCATACATTAACATCATTTTAGGGTTAAAATTCCATTTTGGTGAAAAATCTCAAAAAGTCAAAGTTGACTTTTGTGCATAGTTGACTTTTTATCAGATGAATTCCAAACTGTGCAATTCTTCAGGAAATCATGTCCTTGACCTAAATCAAACTTTATGGAAATGTTCCCTGGGTGTCATAGGGTATATTGAATCATGTCTTAAGGTTTAGGAGCATGTCCTGGTCAAAAGTCAAAGTCACAGTTGACTTTTTCCTTAAAACCCTAATTGTGGTGCAGATGAAATTGAGACTTGTTACTCAAGCTTCTTGGATTAATCCATTGTTACAAATGGATCAATATAGTTCATTAGAGACCCTCAAACCCTCTCTTGAGGTCTTGGCTCATGATTTGCCCTAAAAGTTAACTTAGGGGAGAATTAGGTCAAGAAACCCTAATTCCTGATTTTTGATGTATACATCCCCTGAGGTAAAATTAACTTGATGATTGGGTCCATGAGGTTCCATGGAGTACATTAGGTTGTGTTTTGTATCCTTGGCTTGTGGCCAGATGAAAATTTTCCATCTGGAGGCCCTGGTCGACCAAAACCCTAATTTGGTGACACTGTCGATCTTGAGACTTGATCCACCTAGAAGGGAGCATCCTTGTGCTTGATCCTTGAAGTGGGAGTCCTTTTGGTCCATTGTGGATGTTTGAGAGGTTAGTCAAGTTGAAGATCATGTCATTCTTTGATTGATCCTTTGTCTAAGAACTCAAAGAGGGCTTGAAACCCTAATTTTGACTGTAGTAAGTGTTCACCCATCTTTGGGGAGACTGATGAGGCAAGATGGTTCATCCATATTGTGATGATGATTTTCACAATGATGGGAAATCTTAGTGGTCAAAATTTGGGGTTTTTACAGATGCCCCTATTTAATCTTCTTGGACACGAAGGTATGAATGACGAAGGTATTCGGGCAATCGGGGTGCAAGAAGATTAAATATCGGAATACCCGAAATTTTGATGGTGGTTATGAATGGTAGCTTATGCATTCATCTTCTTTAACCAAGTGATGATGCTTAGAAAAGGTAAAACTTCCCCTCGATCCTGGTCTTCAGCCAAGGAACTGGTCTCAGTTTCTTTTGTCAACTTCCCCTTGATCCTGGTTTCCTACCAAGGAACTGGTCTCAGTTTTTTTTGTCAACTTCCCCTTGATCCTGGTTTTCTAACAAGGAATTGGTCTTAGTTTCTTTTGTCAACTTCCCCTCGATCCTGGTTTCCTACCAAGGAACTGGTCTCAGTTTCTTTTGTCAATAAACTTTATTGACAAGGGACGCTATTTGTAGCGGTTTTCCTCAAACTTCTCGCCGAATTTTCCTGGGGAGATGCCATTTGATGGGAAAACTTTGACGTTAGACTCGCTGGGGAACCCAGTCATCTGAGTTGTAGAGGTGCACAAACTTCTCTGTTGGAGACGCCATTTGTTTCTACTTGGGGAATGCAGGTCTCTTGGGAGACTGATGTCGCTTAGGATCTTACATCATACTTTTCTCAGGATCTTCCCGGAGAAATGCCATATGATGGGGTCTAATTTTGAGGTGCCGATGACCTTTTCATCAGCGGTCTTTTTGGAGCGAAACTGGCGTGCTGCCGAATTTCTGATTACAGGGCTTTCTCTGCGGATTTTCCTTAATCCGGGAAAGCAAGGATATCATCTTCAATGGCGAAGAGTGATGCTGACTGAAAGTTCCTCTGGTCTTTCGGAGGTTCAAGTTATCAAAGTGGTCAAAGGCCAACTTCCTTCCAGAAATAAACTGGAGGCGAGGTTGTTCAAACGCAGCGTTTCCTGACGAGGCAAGAACTGACAACTCGATTGAGAGGACTATTACCACTACGGGACAAGACCGACTTGAGTGATAGTGATGCAATATGAAATGTGAATGCAAATCAATAATGCATGATGTATGTATGTATATGCTGACAAAACTGATGCGACATACAAACTGACGGATAAACACGGCTGTATACTCGGCCATCGCGGGGCGTATAGAGATACCGTTGGTTCAGAATAGCAATTCCACCTTGCTTAGGAGAGATAGCCCCTGTTGGGAGCTATGTTGGTCGGGCTTAGGAGATGAGAACTCGGCCGAGGTGTGTCAGACGAAATAAGGTCTCTGACACAGTTGATCCTTCATTCAGGCGTACTGGGTTAGAAGGAGTACTTTGAAGTTTGCTTACTTCTGGAGAAGCGGTTGATGTTCCTTTGATGTTCAACAGTCAAAAGAAATTGCCGACTTTATTTTAAAAGCAGAAAAATTTTAACAAGTAAATTCATTTTTTGTTTTATTTCAAGAATCATTAATCATGTTAACAACGTCGTTCTGTAAAGCTAAAACAAATAAGAATTACAAACAAAAGCACAAGGGCTTAAATTTTATTGATAAGATGGAGATCAGCCGAACGCGTGATTCCAAAGAGTATTTACAAAGTTAGAAAATGGTAATTTAAGGGAAAAGGGCAACATTGAAACACAACGACCACTATCCTTCTACCAACTTTGAATTCGGGACATCCTGAGCTTCTGTCGAAGATGACCTTGACTGGAGTTTTCTGGCAGATGACGTAACTGCTGCTGCTGAGGGACTTGCCTCTGTTGAACATAGTTACTTGCCATTATCCCTAATTTTTGCTTGGATTGTACTGTGATGTTTCCAATCCATCGGGATGATTTTTTCATGTCTCTAACTTTTGCCTGGACCGCCCTTTCAGGTTTTCGATCCACCGAGATGTTTTTTTTTTTTTTTAGTTTTGGTGAAGTATTTCTTGACTACATCAACATTCGTGGGGTAGGCAAATTCCTCTCCGTCCATGGTTGCAAGTCTCAAGGCACCGCCTGAGAAAGCTTTCGTGACCACATAGGGGCCATCATAATTCGGTGTCCACTTGCCCCGGGAATCAGTAAGAAATAATTGTATCTTCTTGAGCACGAGGTCTCCTTTCCTGAAGATGCGAGGTCGGACCTTTTTGTCGAACGCCCTCTTCATTCTCTGTTGATACAACTGACCGTGGCATAGTGCCGTTATTCTCTTTTCTTCGATCAGATTCAGTTCATCGTGTCGGTTTTGACACCATTCAGCTTCGGTGAGCTTAGCTTCCATCAATACTCGGATTGACGGGATCTCTACTTCTATGGGGAGGACTGCTTCCATGCCATACACTAGAGAGAAAGGGGTAGCCCCTGTTGAAGTGCGGACAGATGTGCGATAACCGTGAAGAGCAAAGGGTAGCATCTCATGCCAATCTTTGTAGGTTACAACCATCTTTTGAACAATCTTCTTGATGTTCTTATTGGCCGCTTCTACTGCTCCGTTCATCTTTGGTCGGTAGGGAGATGAGCTATGATGTTCGATCTTGAACTCTGCGCATAACTCTTTCATCATCTTATTGTTCAAGTTGGATCCATTATCAGTAATGATCTCGCTTGGAACACCATAACGGCAGATGATATTGTTTTTGATAAATCGAACCACCACTTGTCGGGTTACATTAGCGTATGACGCCGCTTCGACCCACTTGGTGAAGTAATCAATGGCTACTAGGATGAACCGATGTCCGTTTGAAGCCTTGGGCTCAATCATGCCAATCATGTTGATTCCCCATATGGAAAAAGGCCACGGGGAAGAAAGAACTTTGAGATGTGATGGCGGTACATGAATTTTATCGGAGTATATCTGACACTTGTGACACCTCCTCATGTACTTGTAGCAGTCGGATTCCATGGTCAACCAATAGTACCCTGCTCTGAGAATTTTTCTCGCCATTGTGTGTCCGTTGGCATGAGTGCCAAAGGATCCTTCATGGACTTCTTTGATCAGCATTTCTGCTTCTGGTCTATCGACGCATCAGAGCAAGACCATGTCAAAATTCCTTTTATAAAGAGTGTCACCGCTCAGGAAGAAGTTTCCAGCCAATCTTCTGAGGGTCTTTCTATCTTTCCTGGATGCCCCAGGTGGGTACTCTTGTTTCTGAAGGAAGCATTTGATATCGTGATACCAAGGTTTGTCGTCTATGACTGCTTCAATCGTGAAGATGTAAGCGGGCCGTTCAAGGCGCATGATGTCGATCTTAGGTATGTCATTCCATTGACCTACACTAATCATGGAAGAGAGAGTGGCTAAGGCATCAGCCATGTGATTCTCTTCACGAGGGATGTGATGAAACTCAACTCTGTTGAAGAAGGGTAACAACCTTCTTGCATAGTCTTTGTAAGGAATCAATCCTGATTGGTATGTGTTCCAATCTCCTGCGATCTGATTGATAACCAAAGCTGAATCGCCATAAACATCCAGGTTCTTGATCCTTAAATCGATTGCTTCTTCGAGACCCATGATACATGCTTTGTATTCGGCCTCGTTATTTGTACACTTGAATGTCAGTCGAGCAGTAAAAGGAATGTGGGTACCCTGAGGGGTAACAATGATTGCCCCAATTCCATTTCCATAATGATTAACTGCTCCGTCAAAGATAAGTCCCCACTAGGAACCTGGTTCTGGCCCTTCACTGGGTAGCGGTTCATCGCAGTCTTTCATCTTTAGATACATGACATCTTCGTCTGGGAAGTCGAACCTGATTGATTCTTGATCGTCAATCAGTTGATGAGCCAAATGATCGGCTAAAATACCTCCTTTAACGGCTTTCTGAGCGTGGTACTCTATGTCATATTCTGATAACAGCATCTGCCAACGGGCAATCCTTCCCGTAAGAGCAGGTTTTTCGAAAATGTATTTGATTGGATCCATTTCGGAGACCAACCAAGTAGTATGACGAATCATGTATTGGCGAAGACGTTTGGCTGGCCAAGCCAAAGCACAGTAAGTTTTCTCAAGCATCGTGTACCGAGTTTCGCAATCGGTGAATTTCTTGCTCAAATAGTAAATCGCAGACTCTTTCCTTTTGGTTTCGTCTTTTTGGCCAAGTACACATCCCATTGAGTCCTCTAGAACTGTGAGGTAAATGATCAGTGGTCTTCCTTCCACTGGAGGTGATAGAATTAGAGGATTCAACAGATATTCCTTAATACTGTTGAAGGCAGTTTGGCAGTTCTCTGTCCAAACGCAGTCCTGATTCTTTTTTAGTAATTTGAAGATTGGCGTGCATGTCGCGGTCATGAGGAATGTGAATCTAGAGATGTAGTTCAAACGTCCCAGGAATCCTCTGACTTGTTTTTCAGTTTTCGGAGAAGGCATTTCTTGAATGGCCTTGACCTTGTCAGGATCAACCTCAATTCCTTTCTGGCTGACGATGAACCCTAGTAGTTTCCCTGAACGGACACCGAAGGTGCACTTGTTAGGATTCAGGCGGAGCTTGAATTTTCTTAGACGTTCGAACAATTTTGACAGATGTTCAACGTGCTCACTCTCTATTTTTGATTTTGCAATCATATCATCGACATATACCTCGATTTCTTTATGTATCATGTCATGAAACAGAGTAGTCATGGCCCTTTGATAGGTGGCCCCGGCGTTCTTCAAACCGAACGGCATTACCTTGTAACAAAAGGTGCCCCATGGGGTGATGAACGAAGTTTTCTCCATGTCTTTCGGCGCCATTTTGATTTGATTATAGCCCGAGAATCCATCCATGAAGGAGAAGACTTTGAACTTTGCTGTACTGTCTACCAGCATGTCAATGTGTGGTAAAGGAAAGTCGTCCTTTGGACTAGCCTTGTTTAGATCTTTGTAATCCACACACATTCTGACTTTTCCATCCTTTTTTGGAACGGGTACGATGTTGGCTAACCATTGAGGATACTCTGATGTGGCGAGGAAACCTGCGTTAATCTGTTTCTGTACTTCCTCCTTGATTTTGATGGCCATGTCTAGATGAGTCCGTCTCAACCTTTGTTTTACCGGCGGACATTCCGACCTCAACGGTAGATGGTGTTCCACGATGCTAGTATCCAACCCTGGCATATCCTGATAGGACCAAGCGAATACATCGGGGAATTCTCTGAGAAGCTTCGTCAAACCTTATTTGGCAACTGGACTGAGCATGGCCCCAATCCTGATTTCTTTTCTCTCTTTTTCTGAACCTAAGTTTACCGTTTCCAGCGGCTCTTTATGAGGTTCAATGGACCTTTCCTCTTGTCTGAGTAATCGGGAGATCTCTTCTGGAATTTCGTTGTCATTTTCTTCTTCAGCCTCGAATACCGGGAACTCAAAGTTGGGAGAAGGCATCAGATTGTATGTTTCAACGGGGTTTAAAACAAGCAATCTGCATGACGTGATGATTCGTGTTTAGAAGAGATAGAGAAAATGCAAGTGTGTGCAGTGTTTTATTTTACCGCTTGTTTTTATTTTTGAATTGTTTTTTAGGATTACCATTTTTTGAGAAAAAGTAAAAAGAGAAAACAGCAATTAATGCGAAAATTACAGAACGATGTTATTTTATTAATGAACAAGTCAAATCTTGAAACTACAGCCCTATAAAACAAAACTCTGTCGCTTCGGGCAAAGCGAAGAGGGAAATTTATAGAAAGCGAGCCCTATCAAAACATCTGTTTCACCTGGGCAGGGTGAAAGGTTAAAAGATGACAATTACTTTGACTGGTGAACGGCCTTCGGAACCTCGGCGGCAATCCATTGGCGGTGAACTCCTCGGTGAATCACAAAGTCTAGTACCTTCCTTGATTTGTCTTCAGAAATGACGCTGATTTCTGGTGGAGCAGGATCATTGGAATCTGTCTCCCAGGCAGAGTTGTCGTAGAAGAATTCCTCTGTTGCATTATGTAGAGTAGTTGTGCTCTCAGCTGTATCTCTCCATCCAGTTGATTGGATGTCTTCGAGCCTGATACGAGAGCTTTCGGGCGCAGTGTACTTGACCATATAGTCGTATTTTACACTAGGTTGTCCCAAGGTATCCCAAACTTCTTTGGAACTGGAGGAGTCATCCCTCTCGATGACATTGACCTCGGAAAAAGCATAGTTGATGAACTCAAGTCCTCCAAACGTTGCGAATTCATCTTCATGTTGAGTAGTTTCTGAATGACCTGAGTGTTGATCCCATGACATGGTGGGGACACAGGTATTCTGTTCAATGATGCTCAGCTGAGTTTCATTACTCGGCTGACTTTCCGGCCCCAAGTTTCTTGTGTAAGGTTGCCACATTGGCAGACCATCCATTGGGCCATAGTAGTTATGGTCAAAGCTATCTTTCATCAGAGTGTCTTCCTCTAATGAATTCGGCGGAGCACGGCATCCTTCCGGATCACAATCTCCGTATATCATTTCGACATCTGACCTTGGTATAAATCTCGAACTCTGTACGGGATAGCAAAATGGCATAGGCACCTCTTCATCCGTGTCAGAGGGATCTTCCTCATTGATAGCATGAACTGTCTGAGACACTAGGTGAAGGAAACCTCCACTGTGGGAGAAGTTTTGAAGGGGATGAAGACTTTCGTCGTTGGCAGCTGTCTGGGTACAGGTTGCAGACAAACCAAGACCCTTCTTTGTTTTATTGTCAATAGGAATGACAAGCTATCCCCATCCAGTTGTATCGGTACTCTCGACCACTTTGATAGCATCGTTGTATGAAGAAATGGAAGTCCCTTCTTTGAATTGATTGTTCTTGCTTACCGATAGTGCTTGGAACTAAGTTCCAATAACCTCCTCGGGCTCTATACCAGTAGATGATAATAAGTTACTCCCAAGCAAGGCTTGTTCCCCACAAACCGTGACAAGTTGATCGTTCTTGACGAACTTTAGCTTTTGGTGGAGGGTTGAAGTAACCGCTCCAGCCTGGTGTATCCAAGGTCTTCCTAATAAACAACTGTACGTTGCCCGGATGTCCATGACCTGGAAAGTGACTGGGAAAGTGTGAGGACCGATAGTTATGGGAAGATCAACTTCGCCGATAACTATTTTTCTGGATCCGTCGAATGCTTTGACGACGACCTCGCTGATTCTCATCGGAGGGCCTTTGAATGATAATTGCATCAAAGTGGACTTCGGTATAACATTCAGGGCTGACCCTGTGTCTACCAGTACGCTGGCTAAAGCATCGTCCTGGCAGTTAACTGTGATATTGAGCGCCATGTTATGACGGCGACCCTCTTCGGGTAATTCCTCATCACTAAATCCCAAATTGTTGCAGGAAGTGATGTTAGAGACAATGCTATCGAACTGTCTGATTGTTACATCCCGTTCCACAAAGGCTTGCTCCAAGACTTTCTGTAGAGCCTCCCTGTGGGCTTCTGAACTGAGTAACAGTGATAATACTGAGATCTTTGAAGGAGTTTGTAATAGTTGATCAACAATGTTGTATTCACTCCTTTGGATGAGCTTCAGCATCTCATCATTATTTTTCGAAAGGTCGGGATTACTGGATTGACCGACTGGTGGATCAGGTGCTTCCGTCTGAAGTTCCTTTTCTTTGTTATGTTCCCCAACTCCTCGGTTGAAGATTCTACCACTCTGTGTTACACGACTGATGTCTGCAATATTCACGACGGAGGGTAATGAAATTTCCTTTCCATTTTCAATTGTTGTTGCACCGTATTTGTAAGGGATAGCCTTAGCTGATCCATACGGTAATGGTCCTGGTAGATAGATAACTATGGGAACCTTCTGATTTTTCTGACCATCGTAAGTAATCTCGATCTGTTCCCGGTTGGGAACTTTAGATTTGTCAAGTAGAGGGATGATGGCAAAAACATCCCTGGTCCTGTGATGACCAGAGATGGTTACAACATCCTCAACTTGATCGGCAAGGTAGTTCGGCGTCCAGTTGATAGGTCCAGAACCAGGATATGGACGAATTTCTCCACGATCCACCTGACCCTGAAGAGCTGCTCGCACAAGGTAGCATCCTTGGTTACTTTCCAAACAGACGCTACAACGATCATAATTGTGTGGTGGCACCTGGCCACGCCCACTTTGAATACAATGTAACCTTACTAGGTTAGCTTCCACTGATCGGACATCCTGACTTTGACGTCGAGTAGGATTCCTGTTACTGATACTAATCTGCTGAGTATCTTCATCCATGTAGATTGGCATCCACCAATGATTTAACAAGTGCTGAAGTGCCTCCTGGACAAGGGTACAACCCTGATCATTTTCGCAACCCGCTTTACAGCTTTGATAGTCATGTGATATTAAGAATCCGAGTCGGACCTGCTCAGCATGTAACTCTACCAGGCTGGTATTCATCACGCGAATGTCAAAGATCTGAACCATGTTGATCTGATAGGAATTCCTATCATGGTAGTCTTGGATCCATCCAAGATCCATCTGACACTGGAGGGCCTCTTGTATGAAAGAGCATCCCTGTTTGTTTACCGAGCAAGTCAGACAGGAACTGTAATCATGCCGCAGCAGATTATGATACTGGCTTTGCCTTGAGTGCATTACCACCAAGTTGGCATTCATCGCACGGATGTCGTGGTTTTGAATGACGTTAGAATTCTTGTAGACCATGTTAACTCCACGAACTCAGTGCTCTTGGATCCATCCGAGATCCATTTGTTCCAGTAGAGCTGCTTGCACCACAGAACATCCCTGGTTGTCTTTAGAGTAGATATCACACTGGTGATAGTTATGAGGTGGCACATGGCCATATCCACTCTGTCTACAATGCATCTTGACTAGACTGGTTTTCAATAAGAGTACATCGTGAATTTGATAGACATTATTAGTTTCTTTCTCAGTCAGATTGACTGCAGCCTTCTCATGTTGAGGCAGCAGGTTTGTGAGAACATTGGGATTCGTATCTTTGAAAGATAAGAGCCCGCTCCTAACAAGCTTTTGCACGTCGGATTTGAAATTGAGACAAGTCTCAATGTTATGCCCTGGTCCACCTTGATGATAAGGGCAAGTCTGATCCACCTTAAACCAAAAAGGTGGATTTTCCGATACTGTAAGAGGGGACTTAGTCTGAATGTGCCCCTTAGCTAGTAGTAATGGAAATAGCTCTGCGTACATCACGGGTATAGGATCAAACCCTGGTGGCCGTGTTGTACGGTTGTTATTGTACGGAGGACGAGCCTGCTGAAGAGGCTGTTGTGTCCTTTGCTGATCAGGTTGGCTCTATGCAACCTGAGGTTGATACGTAGGAATAGGCGCAGGGCTGATAGCAGGAGTTACAACTGCTACTGACTGATAACGTCGCCTTTGCTTTCCGAGAGAGATATTCCCAATATCTTGCTCTTTTTTCTTAGGGAGAGCACTACCGTATTTTTTAGTACCACTCGTCGATCCAGTGTCTTTTGCCAAACGTCCTTCTCGGATGGCTTCCTCAAGACGTACGCCCATGCCCACCATCTCGGTGAAATCACTGGGTGCACTGGCAACCATTCGGTCATAGTAAAATGAGCTTAAGGTCTTTAAGAAGATCTTTGTCATCTCTTTTTCCTCAAGAGGTGGACAAATTTGGGCGACAATTTCACGCCACCTTTGAGCATACTCCTTAAAGGTTTCCTTGTCCTTTTGCGACATTGATCTGAGTTTATCTCTTTCGGGTGCCATGTCTAAATTGTATTTGTATTATTGGACGAAGGCAGTACCAAGATCTTTGAATGTGCTAATCGTAGCACGGTTTAAACCCATGTACCATTTGAGTGCGGCACCGGTTAAACTATCCTGGAAGTAGTGAATCAGTAGGTCTTGATTCTCCGTCTAAGCTGACATCCACCGCGCGTACATCACCAGATGGCTCTGAGGGCAAGAGTTACCCTTGTACTTTTCAAATTCGGGCACTTGGAATTTGTGCGGGACTTTCACATTGGGGACCAAGCAGAGGTCTGCGGCGTCCTTTCCGAATAGATCCTGACCGCGAATGGCTTGCAGTTCCCTCTGCATTTCCAGGAACTGCTCCTGGAATTCATCCATTCCGTCAAACATAGTTTCCTTTTTACCAGAAGGTATCTGTGGCATCTGTCCTTCCGGGACAGTGTGCACCACAGGGGGTGGTACCATGACTACGGCAGTGAATCTTGGCGTTTCCCGAAGTTTGTAACCTTTAGGAGTCTTCAGTATGCCCCTGGCATCTTCGCTTTCCCGAAGTTTGTAACCTTCAGGCCCAGCGGCTTCTATTGTGATTCCCTGATCCTCAGTGATCGGCGGAACATATCCTCCCGGGATATAGTTAACAGGCATTGCCCCAAGGGCGATCCTTCGGTATCTGATACCTAGGATCATACTTCTCCACTATAGGCATTGAGGTGATCTCTGAGATCACAGTTCTTTGTAGCTGAGCTTCTGCCATGGCTTGCATGTCATTACGAAGCTTTCTCATATCCTCTCTTAGAGCGTCAATCTCTTCTTTCAACTCTCTGTTTTCTTCCTCAAGATCATCCGTCTTTTTCTGACGATTGGCCCGAGTATTGTACGAATGAGACAGTTTAACTCTAGAATCGAGACACAAACGTGAGATTCGTAGGTAAGAAGAATACGCGATGTGAGAATGATGAATGCAATGATTATATTAATTGTTTTTTTGGTTTAATCAAAATAAACTTCGGCAATTAGATTGCAAATATCAAACGGTGGGAAAACCCCTTTTTATTGAATTCAAAGGATTACAGAAATGGAAATACAGTAGATTACAAGGTACAGAAACAGAAACCTAAACTAATGGGTCCCGAGTCCTCTCTGAGGATAAATCGGGTGTTGATTCTGGTATTTTCCTTTTCTTTGACTGGGGCTCTTGGGCCGTTGTCGGGTTATCATTCCTTTGCCAGGTGAAAGGAGTGAGCAAATTCCTTTGGTCATCTTGATTCTCTACAGCATGTTGCTCCAAAATTTCAATTAGAGCATCTTTTTCTTTCAGTAATTGTTGTATTTTGATGCACTCTATGTCGAGGGTGCGGTACTTGTTCTTCCAAGACCTTCTCTCCTTTTGAACTTTGTTGAGAGTAACCTGAAGTTTTTCAGTTTCCGTCATGAAGTACATGACAGATTCCCTTGGCGGAAGAATTCCGTAACGCGGATAAGGCATTTTTAGCTTGAGAGCTCTAGTTTGTACCCAATGGAGATAAGGCTCCACCGAGACACAGTCTGGTTTTCCCAGAGACTCTCGTCCTTTCTTATGAACCTGTTTCTAAGCATGCACTATTTCCATCTTTAGTGCTCTGTCATTTTCTCCTTCCTTAAGGAAAAGACCTTCCAGATGAACACCCCGTGGGACGTGTCTCATCGGGTATCCAAATTGACGACGAACGAGAACTGGATGGTAATTGATTCCTCCCTTAGTTCCTATAAGGGGTACGTTGGGGAAGTTTCCACAACGATCAATGATTCTGATTCCATCATAGATCCTATTACACCAATCTATATCAGAGTTGGTGAGGGACATGATCTTCCGCGACCAATGTAAGGCACTCTTGCAATCCCAAAAAGTAGCAGACTTGGGTAAGTGAGAGATAAACCATTTATAAAGCAGAGGTACACAGCATGTGATCTCCCCTCCACTGTATAAATTTCCTAAGTGTACAGAATGATACGCATCTGCGAGCAAAGTCGGCACAGGGTTTCCAATGAGAAAAACCTTAATGGAGTTGATATCGATGAAGTTATTGATGTTGGGAAACAAAAATAACCCATAGGTGAGCAAGACAAAGATGCTTTCAAAAGCAGTCATGTTTCCTATACTGGCAAAATACAGGGCTTTCTTTGTCAAGAACTGGGCTGGTAAACATTGGATGCCACCCTTAGCGGTCATGTGAGTCCTGACCTCAGACTCGTCCAAATGAATTGCTCTTGCAATGGTCTGATTCTTTGGAATTTCTTCCAGTCCAGAAAATGGAGCTCGATCTGTGATATGTAGATCAATCAGATGAGAATACTCCTTCAGCGTTGGTGATAGCTGGTAATCCGGGAATGTGAAACAGTGATAAACCAGATCGTAAAACTGAACGAGTGCATCCATGATTCCTTCAATCACATGGATTCTTAACAGAGGTAGCAGACCTCCGTACTTGGCTCTGAAAGCCTCAGGGTTAGTGATCATCCTCGCTAACCTTCTCAAATCCTCAATTTTTGGAACCTTGAAGGTGTACTTATGAGTTCTCCTTCTACCGAAATCCATTAGCGTAATCCTTTTCTCTGATATTTGCAATCACAGTCTTAGTTTAATTTGAAAAACAGAGAGACTAGAAGAGAATTTTTTTGAATGTTATAATGTTTTTTTTAAATGAATGCATGAATGCAGCACACAAAAACATAGAAAAAACATTGGGTCAAAGGGTCGTTGTCATGAAGTCAAGGCTCTACCCATCCCCAAAGGTTTATACTAAGGTGATTTTTGTACCTGTACTCATTATCATCAGCTCCTCCCAGGAAAGCAAAACAACAAGTAGATCGCCAGCGAGTTGTAGAGCAATCTTAGAGTAAGTGCCATTCACTGAGAATAGATCACCAGCCTCAAATGAGGGTAGTATCGCGTAACAACTATTCCCGATAGTTTCTGCACTACGAAAAGGTTTGGCTCCTCAGCTTCTCAGGCATCACAACTGACCCATTGTCTAGGTGAGAGAATGGTTACATTAGTCAACCTCCACTGAGGTTGATGGTCGACCTCGTCGCCATCACTTATCTTAAGTGTATACTCAATCTTTCCACATACGGCATCACCCGCATTCCCATTAGCAGAAAAATAAACATGTATAGCAATTAGGAAAAGCAGTATATATATTTGTCCTAAACATCCTAGACCTTTAAAGCTATGAATCTTATGTTCCTGACAGAAAATGGGTTCCCCGGCGGAAGCCCCAATCTGTGGTATCACACAAGAGATGAAAAGGTTAAAAATAAGGGCCCCACGGTGGGCGCCATTTTTCTGTAGCGAGCGATTTTGGACGCGGTTCTTAAGCGCTGGTTGCTCTCTGCGGTTTGAGCTTACTACAGGTCGATTCATTTTTTATCCTATTGTGAGCTGATGAAGAAAGGGAAATAGATGTCTCTAATTAACCCTGCTTTGCATACTGAGTTTAAACAGCGGTCTGTTAGGTTACGGATGCTATCAATGTGGGGGGGCTTTGTACTGGGTATTTGTATTTTCGCCAATACTGGTTTCTCTCATTTTACCTGGGCAGAAGGTTTCTGGCGGGGAACAAGGATTAGGATGTTAGGACTGATGTTTTTGAATTACTGCTTTTGATTGATGGAGATATGGGATTTTGGGTTTTTTGTTTAGTGTGCTCGCTAAGATTTTTCCTTCAATCTTATGCCTACGTATTCCCGTTTACCGAAATAGGGAAATCAGAGCGTTCGTAGTTCCTCCTATGAATGGGAGGAAATGGGTGTTTTTGGTGTCTTGTTCAAAGCCCAAGACGTGAAGCGAAAGGTGATTTGTATCTTGTTCAAAGCCCAAGATGTGAAGCTGAAGAGTCTATTTGTATCTTGTTCAAAGCCCAAGATGTGAAGCTAAAAGGGTGTTGTCTTTAGAGAGAATTTGTCATCTATAAAGAGGGGGTTGTATGTCACAACTGTTTATAAAGGAGAATTACTTTAACCGGGATTTGTGAATCCGGCAATGCCATAATTTCCTTTAAAGGAGGTTTTAACCTGAAGGAGAAGACTTTAACTCAGTGTAGAGCAATGTTATCTTTCCTTAGGAATTTCTCATGCTAAAAGAGGGACAGTGGCATGGATATAGATGATCCAGAGGCTTGCCGCTTACAGCGAATAGATGAAGGGGAAGGAGTTGTTGATGTTTGTGTACGAGGCATAGCTTTGATGCTAAAAGGTTGATTGGATCAACGAGTGGTTTTCTTATATAAAGCCTAAGAGGAGGCTAATATGTGTCTCGTACAAAGCCCGAGAGAGAGGCTAAAAGGTTTTGACTCGACGATGGAGTCTTTTGGTATCTCGTATAAAGCCCGAGATGAAGGCTATTTGACTCAACAAGAGAGTTTTTTGTATCTCGTACGAAGCCCGAGATGGAGGCTGTTGTTTGTTTGGATCAATAAGAACCTTTTTTGTATCTCGTATAAAGCCCGAGATGGAGGCGAAAAGATTTTATACTCAACAAGAGAGTGTTTTTGTATCTCGTACAAAGCCCGAGATGGAGGCGAAAGAGGTGATTGACTCAATGAGGGAGTCTCTTATGTGTCTTGTACAAAGCCCGAGAGAGATGCTAAACGTAGTTTGACTCCGCTGGGGAGCATCATTGTATAAAGCCCAAGAGAGAGGCTAACTTCGCTGAAGAAAGATCATTATACAAAGCCTAAGAGGAGGCTATTGTGACTATTCAGTTAAGTGACAGGTCCAGTATACTGATTTTTGAAAGAGAAAATCAGTTCTTATATGAGCAACACTGTACTCAAGGATTTGATTCAAGGATCCGGGTTGTTCCCGTTCTTTAAGGAAGCGGGAAATCCAAGGGGTATTGAGACTGTCCGAGTCTACGGGTTTTCTTCCTATTTAACGAAGGGATTACTTGAGAATGTCTTTGAGACTCAAGGAGATTAGACTGTCCAACTCTAGAGTTTCATCTTTTGTACTATGCTTTGAGAAACAGTAGTAGACTCTTTGAAAGGACTGCTCTATGAAGCTGACTAAGTTCTGTTCTTATACCTTTAGGAGGTCGTCGGGACAATTTGTACGAAGCCCAAGAGGAGGCTGGAAACTTTTAAGAAGCCGAGAGGTCCTTGTACGAAGCCCAAGAGGAGGCTATCATTCCCGGAGGAAGAGATCATTATACGAAGCCTAAGAGGAGGCTGTGAATACTTCTAAGAAGTCGGCGGGTCCCTGTACTAAGCCCAAGAGGAGGCGGGGTTGCTTTTAGGAAGCCTGTGGTTCCTTGTACGATGCCCAAGAGGAGGCCGATTGCTTTTAAGAAGCCGATGGGTCCCCAAACCCCGAGAAATTCAAGGCAAGCTATTCACAAGGAATAGATCAAGTCAGGAAAGTTCGAGAATTTGGAAGAAACTCAAGAGATGCCATTCACGGAGAAAAGATCATCTCTGGGGAATAGAGTTTCTTGACAAGTGCTTTTTAGAAGCCTGTGGGTCCCCAAACCCCGAGAAATTCAAGGCAAGCTATTCACAAGGAATAGATCAAGTCAGGAAAGTTCGAGAATTTGGAAGAAACTCAATAGATTCCATTCACAGAGAAAAGATCATCTCTGGGGAGTAGAGTTTCTTTGACAACTTCTATGAGTGACAGTCTATGATAGGGTTCACAAAAAATGCTGCCTTTCATGTCTCCATATTGTTTAACCCCAAGAGGACGGAAGATTGTGTCTGGTAATCCTATGGAGATCTAGTTTAGACTATTTCTAAGAGTAATCAACGGGCTTTATGCTAGACGTAGTTGTCGGGGAAACTCTAAATATCTATACTATTATTACACAGTTGATATGAGTTTATGAAAGAAGACTTACAGTGAAACTGCCCCACAATACAGTTATATGTATATGAAAGCGGTAAATGAAAGCAATAACCACTTACTCGGTTGTAGAGCTTCCATGCTGTTTGGTTAGTTGTTCAACAAAGAAAGATTGAAAACAACAGTATATTCAAAATCAAAGGAGAAAGTGCTTTGAAAAAGAAAGATTTGGTGCTTATAGCTCAAGGAGAGGCCCAGGGTTTTATCAGTGAGCGCACTGTTTTAATTTATACAGAGGGACTTATACAAGTGACTGAGGCCCAAAAATTGTTTTCTGTACAAAGTGATGGGTCTTACACTCTCTCAAGAGGCCCAAAAAGTTTAAAGAAAAAGAGTGGGGCTTATAACACGAGGGTAGGCCCAATTGATTTTTCGTTTAAAAATGGCGATCGCGTCGAGGTTTTCTTTTAACGCAGAGGGACTTATACAATAAGTGAGGCCCAAAATGTTTTGGTTAAAAGGGGATTGGGTCTTACACTCTAATAGAGGCCCATGATTTGTTTTTTCAATGGACGATGATCGCGTCAAACTTTTTGAAATACAACGGGACTTATACAATAAGTGAGGCCCAAAGTGTTTGTATTTACAAAGGGTTGGGTCTTACACTCTATTAGAGGCCCAAAGTGTTTTGAAAATGATTTATGAGGGTTGAATTAATCCAAAACCCTAATTTGTTTTCAAAAATGTATTTAATTGAATAAAAATTCAATTAAAATGATCAAAATTGTTTAACATATGAAAACCAAATTGTGATCTTGGATTAATGCTTCAAAAATTAAGTATTGACCTCCAAAATAATTAGAAGGCATTAAAAATTGCAAAATCAATGTAGAACAAATATTTAAAATGTCAAAAACAATTAAAATATTAATTCTTTGCAAAAATATCAATTATATGAAATAAATAATATTTTTGGGATTTTTTGTTAAAATAAAATAATTTAACATTTTTGTGAATTATTAAAAAAAGAATCAACTCAAAATCATTAAAACTCAGAGAGAAATTAATTTTTGAATCAATTAAATAAAATCACAAAATTCAAATATTCAAATTTGAAAAAATGGCGCCAAGAACAAGCTGAAGAACACGCGCGTGTTCTGAGATTCTCAGATTTGCATTTTCTCTCCAATCTCACTGAATACTTAATTATAACATGCAATCCACATATCATTATGCTCGTCTCAACCTCACGATCATGTCTATGTCAATTAATTTCATTTAAATTAAACATATAACAAGAAATCATGAAAAATCCTCAAGAACCCTAATTTCTGCATGAAGGCCAGGATTTTTAATACACGATTCAAACAATGCAATTAATTGAGGGGAAACATTCCATGCATGATTATGAACATATGGCCAAATTATTGTGCAGCAAAAATTGCATGGATCATAGAGTTAGAAGAGCTCATGCTTACCACTTGCAGCTGGTGATCGTGATTTGTGTTGGAGGTGTTACAGCTAGGTTCCAATGATCTGGATAGCTTCCCTAGGTGCCATGGAGTGTGTATGAATGCTTGGAATGGATTGAAATGGTTTGGAGTTGAAGATGGCACCTCAACTGCAAAACTGTTATGAACTTGAGCAATTGGCTGGTGATTTTGTGAAATCAGTGTTCCAGATGTTATTTGAGTGTTTGGATCACTTCTATATGATGTATGTGAGGTGTGTGAGTGATTGGTTTGATTGGAAAAGCTCTCAAACTCAAAACCCGATAGTGACTTGCCTTAGAAGGCAAAATTGGAGTGAAAGAAGAGATTTTGAGGAAAACATCTGTTTGATGGCTTTGGTGTACTCTAATTGATCATAATTGAGCTCTATTTATAGTAGAGCAAGTTTGTTTTGCAAGGAATAGTGAATGGCAACTGCTGAGTAGGTTTGTTCAATGTTGGCCAATGGAAGTTCAAGTCTCTTCTAGCCATTGACTAGAGGTTAGGGCACAGGCTGCTGGTTCCCTTTGTCTTGGATAAGTCTTGACTGAATTCAAATGAAAATGGCTCAGTCCATGCCACCTTGATGCTTCCATTGAATGCTCCAATCCAAATTTGGAGTCTTGTCCCTATTTTGGCAATTATAGGTTCAACATGCTTTTTCTTGTTCCAAGGACTTTGGAGGCTTGGCTCAGTGATTGTCCCCTTTAGATTCAATCCTCATATGTGTCCAAGTGGATAGGAGCATTTGGATTTGGCTGATTTTGGCAAATCGACCAAAAGTGCAAATTCTGCCTTGCATTGACAGATTTCAACAAGGCAACTTGACAATGTCATAACTCATAGCCCAAATGGAATTTGGCAATGTTCTTGGCCATTTTGGAAAGCCCTTACATGATACAACAACTGTTTGAACATGTTTCGTTTTTATCTCTTTTGAATCCAAGTGAAAAATCCCCCTACATTTGGAAAAAAGTGAAGACAGATTTGGACTTAGTGAAAATTTCACTAAGTGTTGGAAAAAGTGACATTTTCATTTTTTCAGCCATTTTGATCACTCCATAACTCAAAATCCTTAATGAATTGGACTTAGGTCTAGTTGAAGTTTTTGTAGAGGGTAATGAGGGCTACAAATCCATCTTTGGATGAGGAAAAATGGCTTTGTGGTTTAGGAGTTATGATCCTCCAAAGTTGATACCCTAGCCACTTTATTTTTAACTTAGAAAAATTTCTAAGATTTTATGGTTACCCCTTTTACAAGTTATCCAACTTTTCTTGATTTTTCTTGATTAATGATGATTCAAATCATACATTAACATCATTTTAGGGTTAAAAATCCATTTTGGTGAAAAATCTCAAAAAGTCAAAGTTGACTTTTGTGCACAGTTGACTTTTTATCAGATGAATTCCAAACTGTACAATTCCTTAGGAAATCATGTCCTTGACCTAAATCAAACTTGATGGACATGTTCCATGGGTGTCATAGGGTATATTGAATCATGTCTTAGGGCTTTGGAGCTTGTCCTGGTCAAAAGTCAAATTACAGTTGACTTTTTCCTTAAAACCCTAATTGTGGTGCAGATGAAATTGAGACTTGTTACTCAAGCTTCTTGGATTAATCCATTGTTCCAAATAGATCAATATAGTTCATTAGAGACCCTCAAACCCTCTCTTGAGGTCTTGGCTCATGATTTTCCCTAAAAGTCAACTTAGGGGTGAATTAGGTCAAGAAACCCTAATTCCTGATTTTTGATGTATGCATCCCCTGAGGTAAAATTGACTTGATGATTGGGTCCATGAGGTTCCATGGAGTACATTAGGTTGTGTTTTGGATCCTTGGCTTGTGCCCAGATGAAAAATTTCCATCTGGAGGACCTGGTCGACCAAAACCCTAATTTGGTTACACTGTTGATCTTGAGACTTGATCCACCTAGAAGGGAGCATCCTTGTGCTTGATCCTTGAAGTGGGAGTCCTTTTGGTCCATTGTGGATGTTTGAGAGGTTAGACAAGTTGAAGATCATGTCATTCTTTGATTGATCCTTTGTCTAAGAACTCAAAGATGGCTTGAAACCCTAATTTTGACTGTAGTAAGTGTTCACCCATCTTTGGGGAGACTGATGAGGCAAGATGGTTCATCCATATTGTGATGATGATTTTCACAAAGATGGGAAATATTAGTGGTTAAAATTTGGGGTATGACAGTGGGTCCCGAGTCCTCTCTGAGGAGAAACTGGGTGCTGATTCTGGTACTTTCCTTTTCTTTGACCGGGGCTCTTGGGCCGTTGTCGGGTTGTCATTCCTTTGCCAAGTGAAAGGAGCGAGCAAATTCCTTTGATCATCTTGATTCTCTACAGGATGTTGCTCCAAAATCTCGATCAGAGCATCCTTATCTTTCAGCAGTTGCTGTATTTTGATACACTCCACATCGAGGGTGCGGTACTTGTTCTTCCAAGACCTCCTCTCCCGTTGAACTTTGTTGAGAGTAACCTGAAGCTTTTCAGTTTCCGTCATGAAGTACATGACAAATTCCCTCGGCGGAAGAATTCCGTAACGAGGATAAGGCATCTTTAACTTAAGAGCTCTAGTTTGTACCCAGTGGAGATAAGGCTCCCCTGAGACACAGTCTGGTTTTCCTAGAGACTCCCGTCCTTTCTTATAAACGTGTTTCCAAGCATGCACTATTTTCGTCTTTAGTGCTCTGTCACTTTCTCCTTCCTTGAAGAAAAGACCTTTCAGATGAACACCCCGTGGGACGTGTCTCATCGGGTATGCAAATTGACGGCGAACCAATATCGGATGATAGTTGATTCCTCTGTTAGTTCCTATAAGGGGTACGTTGGGGAAGTTTCCACAATGGTCAATGATCCTGATTCCATCATAAATCATATTGCACCAATCTATGTCAGAGTTGGTGAGAGACATGATCTTCTGCGACCAGCGTAAGGCACTCTTATGATCCCAAAAAGCAGCAGACTTAGGTAAATGGGAGATAAACCATTTATAAAGCAAAGGTACACAACATGTGATCTCCCCTCTGCTATACAAATTTCCCAAGTGTACAGAATGATACGCATCCGCGAGCAAAGTCGGTACAGGGTTTCCAATGAGAAAAACCTTAATGGCGTTGATATCGACGAAGTTATTAATGTTGGGCAACAAAAATAATCCGTAGGTGAGTAAAACAAAGATGCTATCAAAAGCAGTCCTGTTCCCTATACTAGCGAAGTACAGAGCTTTCTTTGTCAGAAACTGGGCTGGTAAACCTTGTATGCCACCCTTGATGGTCATGTGAGCCCTGACTTCTGACTCATCCAAAGGAATTGCTCTTGCAATGGTCTGATTCTTTGGAATTTCTTCCAGTCCAGAAAATGGAGCTTGATTAGTGATATGTAAATCAATCAGGTGAGAATACTCCTCCAGCGTTGGTGCTAGATGGTAATCTGGGAATGTAAAGCAATGATAAACCGGATTGTAGAATTGAACGAGCGCGTCCATGATCCCCTCAATCACATGGACTCTTAGCAGAGATAGAAAACCTCCGTACTTGGCTCTGAAGGCCTCTTGGTTTGTGATCATCCTCACCAAACCTCTCAAATCCTCTAGTTTTGGAACCTTGAAGGTGTACTTATGTGTTCTCCTTCTACCGAAATCCATTAGCGCAATCCTTTTCTCTGATATTTGCAATCACAGTCTTAGTTTAATTTGAAAAACAGAGAGACTAGAAGAGAAAATTTTTTGAATGTTTTAATGTTTTTTAGATGAATGCATGAATGCAGAACACAAAAACATAGAAAAAACATGGGGTCAAAGGGTCGTTGTCATGAAGTCAAGGCTCTACCCATCCCCAAAGGTTTATACTAGGGTGATTTTTGTACCTGTACTCATTATCATCAGCTCCTCCCAGGAAAGCAAAACAACAAGCGGATCGCCAGCGAGTTGTAGAGCAATCTTAGAGTAAGTGCCATTCACCGAGAATAGATCACCAGCCTCAAATGAGGGTAGTATCGCGTGACAACTATTTCTGATAGTTTCCGCACTACAAAAGGGTTGGCTCATCAGCTTCTCAGACATCACAATCGGCCCATTTCCTATGAGAGGGAATGGGTTGCATTGGTCAGCCTCCACTGAGGTTGATGGTCGACCTCGTCGCCATCACTTATCTTAAGTGTATACTCAATCTTTCCACATGCGGCATCACACGCATTCCCATTATCAGAAAAATAAACAGGTATAGCAATTAGGAAAAGCAGTATATATATATTTGTCCTAATCATCCTAGACCTTTAAAGCTATGAATCCTATGTTCCTGACAGAAAATGGGTTCCCCGGCGGAAGCCCCAATCTGTGGTTCTTACACAAGAGAAGAGAAAAAAGGTAGAAGAGCCCCACGGTGGGCGCCACCTTTAAAGTTTCCACCTAATAGATGGGAAGAGAACAAGATCTTGCTACAAAGGTGAGATAGATCCTAATGACACATCCCTAGCAGAATCGCCATGTCCCCAGTGAAGTCGCCATTTTTCTGTAGCGAGCGATTTTGGACGCGGTTGCGAAGCGCTATCGCTCTTTGGTGTCTACAGCTCGATTCATTTTTTATCCTATTAAACCTGATGAAGGAAGGGAAATAGATGTCTCAAATTAACCCTGCTTGCAAACTGAGGTTAAACAGTCAAAACTGTTGGTTTACAGATGCTACAAAGATTCGGGGTCTCTATTGGGTGTATTTTTTTAAAAGTGGTGTTCGGTTGATTGGTGGGAGGTTTAGGACAGATGTGTG
Source organism: Lathyrus tuberosus (assembly GCA_022829125.1). Classification (NCBI taxonomy): domain Eukaryota; kingdom Viridiplantae; phylum Streptophyta; class Magnoliopsida; order Fabales; family Fabaceae; genus Lathyrus; species Lathyrus tuberosus. Next base: position 11,181,965 of record JALAZF010000024.1, on the reverse strand, counting down.
AAAGTATGGGATTTTGGGTTTTTGTTTAGTGCGCTCGCTAAGATTTTTTCTTTCAATCTTATGCCTACGTATTCCCGTTTACCTAAACAGGGAAATCAGAGCGTTTGTAGTTCCTCCTATTCTATGGGAGGAAATGGGGTTTTGGTGTCTTGTTCAAAGCCCAAGACGTGAAGCGAAAGGTGTTTGTATCTTGTTCAAAGCCCAAGATGTGAAGCTGAAGGTGGTTTGTATCTTGTTCAAAGCCCAAGATGTGAAGCTAAAGAGTCTATTTGTATCTTGTTCAAAGCCCAAGATATGAAGCTGAAAGGGTTTGACTTTAGAGAGAACTTGTCATCTCTAAAGAGGGGGTTGTAAGTCACAACTGTTTATAAAGGAGAATTACTTTAACCGGGATGTGTGAATCCGGAAATGCCATAATTTCCTTTATAGGGGATTTTAACCTGAAGGAGAAGACTTTAACTCAGTGTAGAGCAATGCCATCTTTCCTTAGGAATTTCTCATGCTAAAATAGGGACAGTGGCATGGATGTAGATGATCCAGAGGCTTGCCGCTTACAGCGATTAGATGAAGGGGAAGGAGTTGTTGATGTTTGTGGACTATGAACGAGGCATAGCTTTGATGCTAAAAGGTTGATTGGATCAACCAGTGGTTTTCTTATACAAAGCCTAAGAGGAGGCTAATGTGTGTCTCATACAAAGCCCGAGAGAGAGGCCAAAAGGGGTTGATCCTACCAGATGATCTTTTATACTCAACAAGAGAGTGTTTTTGTATCTCATACAAAGCCCGAGATGGAAGCGGAAATTTGTTTGGCTCAATAAGAACCTTTTTGTATCTCGTATAAAGCCCAAGATGGAGGCGGAAGGGTGATTGACTCAACAAGGGAGTCTCTTGTGTGTCTCGTACAAAGCCCGAGAGATAGGCTAAACGTTGTTTGACCCCGCTGGGGAGAATCTTTGTACAAAGCCCAAGAGGAGGCTATGGCGCTGTTTCAGTTGAGTGACAGGTCCAGTATGCTGATTTAAAGAGAAAATCAGTTCTTATATGAGTAACACTATACTCAAGGATTTGATTCGAGGATCAGGGTTATTTCCTTTTCTTTAAGGAAACGGGAAATCCAAAGGGTATTGAGACTGTCCGAGTCTACGGGTTTCCTTCCTATTTAACGAAGGGGTCCCTTGAGAATGTCTTTGAGACTCAAGGACATTAGACTGTCCGTGTCTAGAGTTTCATCTTTTGTACTATGCTTTGAGAAATAGTAGTAGACTCTTTGAAATGACTGTTCTATGAAGATGACTAAGTTCTGTTCCTATACCTCTAGGAGGTCGTCGGGACAATTTGTACGAAGCCCAAGAGGAGGCTGGAAACTTTTAAGAAGCCGGCGGGTCCTTGTACGAAGCCCAAGAGGAGGCTATCATCCCGGAGGAAGAGATCATTATACGAAGCCTAAGAGGAGGCTATGAATACTTCTAAGAAGTCGACGGGTCCTTGTACAACGCCCAAGAGGAGGCGGGGTGCTTTTTAGGAAGCCTGTGGGTCCTTGTACAATGCCCAAGAGGAGGCCGGGTTGCTTTTTAGGAAGCCTTTGGGTCCTTGAACAATGCCCAAGAGGAGGCTGATGCTTTTAAGAAGTCGATGGGTCCCCCAAACCCCGAGAAATTCAAGACATGCCATTCACCGAGAATAATTCAAGCCAAGAAAGTTTGAGAATTTGGAAGAAACTCAAGAGATGCTATTCACGGAGAAAAGATCATCTCTGGGGAGTAGAGTTTCTTGACAAGTGCTTTTAAGAAGCCTGTGGGTCTCCAAACCCCGAGAAATTCAAGACATGCCATTCACCGAGAATAGATCAAGCTAGGAAAGTCCGAGAATTTGGAAGAAACTCAAGAGATGCCATTCACGGAGAAAACATCATCTCTGGGGAATAGAGTTTCTTTGACAACTTCTAAAGGTGACAGTCTATGAAAGGGTTCACTGAGAATGCTGCCTTTCATGTCTCCATATTGTTTAACCCCAAGAGGAGGGAAGACTGTGTCTGGTAATCCTATGGGGATCTAGTTTAGACTACTTCTAAGAGTGATCGAAACGGCTTTACCTAGTGCTAGACGTAGTTGCCGGGGAAACTCTAAATATCTATACTATTATTACACAGTTGATATGAGTTTATGAAAGAAGACTTACAGCGAAACAGCCCCACAATACAGTTATATGTATATGAAAGCGGTAAATGAAAGCGTATAAACACTTACTCGGTTGTAGAGCTTCCATGCTGTTTGGTTAGTTGTTCAACAAAGAAAGATTGAAAACAACAGTATATTCAAAATCAAAGGAGAAAGTGCTTTGAAAAAGAAAGATTTGGGGCTTACAGCTCAAGGCGAGGCCCAGGGTTTTATCAGTGAGCGCACTATTGAATTTGTACAGAGGGACTTATACAAGTGACTGAGGCTTAAAAAATGTTTTCTGTACAAAGGGATGGGTCTTACACTCTCTCAAGAGGCCCAAAGGTTTTAAAGAAAAAGAGTGGGGCTTATAACACGAGGGTAAGCCCAGATCACTTTTCGTTCAAAAATGGCGATCGCACCGAGGTTTTATTTTAACGCAGAGGGACTTATACAATAAGTGAGGCCCAAAATTGTTTGGTTAAAATGGGGTTGGGTCTTACACTCTATTAGAGGCCCAAAATTTTTGAATGGGTCTTATAGCTCAAGGAGAGGCCCAAAAGGTTATTTTTCAAAAGGCGACGATCGCGCCGTTTGTTTTTTACGGTATCGGGACTTATACAATACACTGAGGCCCAAAAAGGTTTTGGTCAAAAAAGGATTGAGTCTTACACTCTATTAGAGGCTCAAAGTGTTTTGAAAATGATTTATGAGGGTTGAATTAAGCCAAAAACCCTAATTTGTTTTCAAAATGTGTTTTAATTGAATAAAAATTCAATTAAAATGATCAAAATTGTTTAACATATGGAAAACAACTTATGATCTTGGATTAATGCTTCAAAAATTAAGTATTGACCTACAAAATAATTAGAAGGCATTAAAAGTTGCGAAATCAAGGTGGAAAAAATATTTTAAATGTTAAAAACAATTAAAACATTAATTCTTTGCAAAAATATCAATTATATAAAATAAATAATATTTTTGGGATTTTTTGGGAAAATAAAATATTTTAACATTTTTTTGAATTATTAAAAAAAGAATCAACTCAAAATCATTAAAACTCAGAGAGAAATTAATTTTTGAATCAATTAAATAAAATCACAAAATTCAAATATTTGAATTTTCAAAAATGGCACCAAGAACACGCGCGTGTTCTGGGTTTGCCCAGATTTGCATTTTCTCTCCAATCTCACTGAATACTTGATTATATCATGCAATCCACCTACCAATCAACTCGTTTCAACCTCACGATCATGTCTATGGCAATTAATTTCATTTAAATTAAGCATAAAACAAGAAATCACAAAAAATCCTTAAGAACCCTAATTTCTGCATGAAGGCTAGGATTTTTGATACACGATTCAAACAATGCAATTAATTGAGGGGAAACATTCCATGTATGATTAGGAACATATGGCCAAATTATTGTGCAGCAAAAATTGCATGGATCATAGAGTTAGAAGAGCTCATGCTTACCACTTGCAGCTGGTGATCGTGATTTGTGTTGGAGGTGTTACAGCTAGGTTCCAATGATCTGGATAGCTTCCCTAAGTGCCATGGAGTGTGTCTGAATTACTGTGCCTAAGTCTCCACACAGCTAGGTTCATATGTGATGTATATGAGTGTCGCTCCCGGGATTTTCATCGAAGTACAAACGCGAAAGTGGCACCGAAACAGAGTCGCCAACAATGTGTATTTATCCCAAGAGAGGGAAAGGAAACACTGTGTAAACCTGAGAGAAGGAAAGAGCATGGTCTTGCGACCAAGAGAACTGGGTTCGGGAGTCGGTTACGCGAGAGGAAGGTATTAGCACCCCCTCGTGTCCATTGTACCCGATGGGATCCACGCTTGCTTGTCTCGTTCAAAGGGTGTCATCATCTGGAGCTCCACTGCTACTGGAAAGGAAAGGAACAGGTATGGAAAAGAATGAAGAAACGGGAAAGAAAAGGAAAAGAAAAGACTCGATAGGACGTCCTCGGAGTCCTAGGCCTACGTATTCCCTCGGGAACGGGAAAATCAGAGTCAACGTAGTTCGGACGCGAACTAAATGGGAATGTTGCTCGCCAAGACATCGCCGTCTCGTGCCTACGTATCCTCAATCTAACCAGAAGGAGGAAATCAGAGCAGTCATAGTTCGACCTCCGGGTCAAAAAGAGACAAAGAGGTGATAAAGAAAGGTTGTGCTCGGAGAGATCTCGCACGATCTCCTGCCTACGTATCTCCATTAACCAATGAAGAATCAGAGCGACGTAGTTCCCCTCAACGGGTGTTGCTTTGTTTGTGTTTTTAGTGGAAACGTCAGAGTGCGCGTCCCAGCAGTTAGGTGTTGCAGCTCGCTGTGTGGAGACTTAGGCGTTACCTGTTTGCGGTAGAACAAACATGACGAGTCCTTAAGGGATAGAATGAATGAGATGAGAAGATAATTATTGTTTGTTTTTGTCTTTTAAGAAAGAAGTGTTTTGATTGCTTTTGTTTTCAAGATGAGAAAGAGAGACTCAAGGTTTGAAAGAAAAATGCTAAGGGGAAACTAGGTCCTAATGGTATCATACAATGATGGCCCTATGGTTGAGGTAAGAAAGGGAAGTCTACCTAATGTTAGCATACATGGATTGCTATCCTAATGTCTCTCCTACCTCCGACTTAATCAAAAATTAAGCGGAACTAGGAATCCTACGGGTTCATGCCATCAGACAAGTAAACACGGGATAAATCAATTACAAAATGAATTAAAAGCAATGAAAGAGTAAACAGTGTCAATAAACAGTAACGTCACATAATCAAAGTAGAAAAGGGGGAGCTTTAGCCAAGGGGTCATGTCAACCGAGGCAAACAAGCTAGATGTGGGAAGTAGGTATTCCTCCAATGGTATCAAGAACCATGGAGAGCAGAATAAGAAAGGGGAAGATGTGAATCAGATCACATAAGCATCAGCATTGGTCAATACGAGCTAAAGACAGGGTGTGGGGGTTGGTTACGAACCCTATCTTCCACTTGACCGACTCGATAACAGGAGCAGGTGATGTTCAAAGCTTCACCCATGTAATGAGAGCTAAGAACGACTCAACTAGAATAACGGGGGTTGATTGCGAACCCTACGTTCCGTCAATTGCCTCCTTGGAGGTCTTACCAGGGGAAATGGGGAATGGGCTGCCTCTTTGGAGGTCTTTAGGCACAATATTAAACAAGCACAATCATGGCCTCACTTGAGGGCTTTCCATACAATCCTACTTATCATGGCATCGACTATTCCTACTTCTCATGGCACTTGAAAGCATTAAAGTGAAGTGAAGAGATAAGGAGTCCTACCAACCGGATATGAATCCGTAGCAAAGCAACGAAAGTAAGTCACGAAAGCACCTATAAACAAATAGAAAACCAAGTTAGAAACAAGTTTTTATTTACAAAAATTAAATGGCCAAACCTCCTTTGGAACGTCTCCTTTGTGTACCTTGCACATGTGAACCAAAGACATTAGTAATAACAAGAGAGTGTATGTACAACATAAAGACCTGAGTCTAAGGACTATGTACATTTGAGTCACACTAGTCAAATTGAAAGACCTAAAAGGATTACGAGATTACAAGTCAAGTTACAATTATGCTACAAGACTAATCTACTTTGAAGTTAAAGGTAAACCAACAAAAGAAAGCCATTACAAGTTAGATGAATCGAATTAAAACATGAAGATGGACTAAGCTCAGAAGTGAAACAACTTATACACATGCTTAAAACCCATCTCAAAGTGTCACAAAGGTTTGCATTAAACTCTCTCTCCAAAGTTAATTCATTCCATGAGCAAAATCACATTTAAACTTCTTATACAAGTATGTAAAATTATCACTCAAGTAAGGTAAATGAAATGACATGGTAAGGCAATGTTAAAGCTCACACACCAGAGGCAAATGACCTATAAAATGTCCTAATTGAATCCCAAAAACAAACATGGACATGGCATACAAATGGCATCAAAGGAAGTGGCCAAAGTGAAACACAAATTCAAGTTCAGATACACACAAATAAGGCATCATTTAAGGCATGTGAAATGATCAAAGGCAATACTCAAGCATGTCTCAATTGTGCATCAAAATACACTTAATAATGTGCTAAAACTCATATTCAAAGTTATCTCAAAGTGCCCTCACACAAGCACCAAACCAAGACCTATTTCTAAGCAAGTGCCAACACGTCATGTTTACTTTGAAAAATAGGTGAAAAATAGCAACATGCTTTGGAAAATTATGAGTAATCAACCAAGTCATTCCAAGTCCAGTAGGTAATCACATGCAAAATATAGGGTTCATACCATGCACCAAACATATTCAATCAATTGCAAACATGGATCAATTTATCAATGATGCTCTTACAAGATAAGGCACAAAGATGATGCTCAAAATCAATTCAATAATCATGGCCAAGGTTCCAATCAAACATCATTAGGTCATATAATCATAGGTCTACATCCACAACAAAAATTAGCTCCAAACGGTCAAGGAACGATCACATTTCATGATTTGCATCACAAGATACACCATTAAGAACACATGCTGTTCCAAAATTCCAGAAATATATCAAACAGCACCAAAAATGGAATTAAAATTCACCAAAAATTAATTAAGACCCTCAATAACTCTCGTGAATTTTCTCTGAATTTTATCATCCACAAAACTATTTTTAATAATTGGGACAAAACGAGCAAAACATTGCGATCAAGGGAAAGTGCTAGGAAAGCAAATTTATCACGCCTAACTTAAGCCCTAAGTTTCGAATCGTTGCATATCGTCATAAATCTAACCACAAACATTGCCTCAGGTAGGAGGACTTCAGATGCAGCTACATGATGATCCTAACCACATGCATTCTACAATGATGCTCAAAGTTTCAAGAATTCTTACTTGGTCGGAGACGATTCTTCACATAATAAGAAATCCGAAAACTTCGTGCAAGTCTTGTAATCAACCTTGGAGGCAAAATAAGTGCCTTAAGATCCACATCTACTCCATGATGAGCTATCTTGTTCAAAATCGATCAACACGAATCAAAAATCTATGAACATTTTAATCGTCATTAGAAATATTAACCAAAATCAAAATTATCAACAAAGGTCTAATTGAGAATTAACAAAAATTCTAACCAAGATATTAATCCAAGTTAATCAACAATTATAAAAAGAAGATTATGTAAAAATCTAAATCTAGTTGGTGAAAACTATAACTAATTACCAAAAACTAAAATCTAAAACAAACAAAGGAAATTAACTAGAAGAACATAACCAGGGGGTGCGGAAAGTGGTTGGTCGTGTGTAGATATGAATCCATGGAGTAAAGCCCGATCCAATTCACAAGACCCTGGAAAAACCTATCAGCTTATAACTTCAGAAAACCCTAGTTCACTAAACCACCACTTCAGCCGCGATTCTCCTCTCTCGATGGCTTCTCATCTTCATCCCCTCATCCACTCTATCTCGGCGCCGTCTCAACACTCATCGTCTCCGATTGAACAAATCAAAGAAACCAACCTCCTCACCTTCTCCTTAACCACGTCAATGCCGTGAGAATGTTACCGGCGATATCGTCTTCTCCATCTTCGTTCGATCTTACACGACGATGACGAAACGTTACAACAGGTAGGAAGCTCTCTTCAATCTTTCTTTGTAGTTGTTCTTCAATGTAGTTGCGTTCAACTCGTTCTTCTTCGATCTCTGAACTTGCTGTTGATGTTGTGTTGATTTTGCGGGTTTATTAATCAATGATAATGATTAGAGAATTTCCTTGCAGAAATTGAGACTGGAGGTTGATTGTTGTGGAAATCGTTCATGGTACTGCAATCAGAGAATTGAAATGGAATGGAATAAGAATGAAGAAGGAAATCGAATCTGTTCAGGTAGGCCTTCGATTCCTTTTCTTCCTTTCTTTTTTCTCGCCAATCATACTTATCGTTGCACGCCGAGCTTCTGACTTCTTCTTCTTCCTCTAATTCTGGTTGTGGATCACATTGTGCGTTATCGAGTTATATCGTTGTTATTCTGAATTGTGGTTGAACTGGCTGTGAATTTGTTGCAGGTGCTGCGGATTGAATAGGCTGAAGGTTGGAGTGATGGTGATTTCTGCGAGCTCTTCTCTTTCTCCACGGTTCTTGATTCGATGCCGGCGGATTCGCCCCGCTGCCGTTGTGAATTGCGGATTCTGTAACTTGTGTATGATGAAGATTATTCGAGAATTGGTGAGAATAGCATTCTTGCGTGAAGTTTCTGTATCATAATTTTCTTGCAACTTTTCTGTTATGAGGTTTTCACTGAATTGAGTTGTTTTGCAGAATATTGATGGGAGGTTAAAGATTGATGAATTGCAGAGGAGCAACGGTTTGGAACGGTTTGGAATGATGAAGACGGTTTCTGCAAGGAAGCAAAATGAATCGAGGAGCTCGTCTGTGGAATAAAGGTTAAGATTGAAGTGGATGGATGCACCGGAAGCAAGTCAAGGAGGTGAAGACGAAAGTGGTAACGAAGAACTCGAGAGGGAGAAGGAGTTTGTCGGTGATTCCGTTAGTTTTCAGTTAGATCGTTAGGAAATGGTTTTGTTAGGATTTATGACAGTTAGAGATTCGGTTAGCTTTTCTGTTATAATTTGGTTAGAATGTTAGGGAAGTTGGTTATTTGATTTTCTGTTCTAAAAAAAACTCAGTTAGAAATCTCTTTTTGTTGGCTTTTTCTGGCGTGGATTGTTGGTGAATTGTTGTTGTGTTAAGTGGCTCTTCTAAAGATTGTTTTAGATGAAGGTAATAGCATGGCACGTGCGTGGGGTACCATCTTTTGAGACATCCATCATAACTCTTCCACCTTGTGAACCGTAACTAATTCGCTTGGGATCTAGAACGCCTGTATTTTCCAATCCAGTCTCCCCCAATACATATACTGAACACTGTGCAAGATTGTACCTCAATATTTGGGTTCCCGCTCTTTGAAGATAGATTTTTCATTAAAGCTTGAAAGGATATTGTTGTTGACATTAATGCTTCTAACACTGGATAGTTAGATAAATTCCCATGTTAGTAACCTCAACTAATAAACCTAGCATAGACATTAGACCATGGTTGATTATTGTAATGAACTTAAATACGGCTAAAAAGGTATTTAAAAGATGGATGTTGGATATAGTTTGTGGAAGAATGGATGTTGAAATTAATCGGGAAAAATGGGTTAAATGGATATTGAAAAATAATTAAAATGGATATGGACTAAATGGTTTAGAAGAAGATGGATCTAAAATGGAGTAAAGGGATATTGAAATGAACTTGTGTCTTAGCTTTCAAGAAATCCATATAGCGACTCTTGACAACTCAAACTCGCATTCTCAATGAATCTCCCCCACCTCAATTTCAAATACATATTAGCTTGCATTACAAGAAACAAGCAACAACCAACTGGGGGAACAACAACGCCTTGACCACGATATGAGTCCTTAACTTGATCTCTTGCAGGAATACCTAAAATGTCTTCACCATGAACCCTGACCAACTTTTCCAATTGATGAATATCAACCAAGTCGCACAGGAGATAAGAAACCTCGATCCCATGCCTTAAAAGACCAATGCAAATGTATGAATATGAGTATGACCTAAATGAGATGCAAATGCGAAAGAAACATAAGCCAGGAAAAGGGTAGGGAAAATTTTGAGGTACTACAGCTGCCCCTATTCAATCAACTGTGAATTTGAATGGATGAAAGCAAAGGCTATCAGGAATTCAAGATACATAGGGATTGAATACAAAAATAACCGAGAAAATTTGCACTGTGTGGATAGAGAAAAAAGTTGCTAACGAAGCAATGGTAAGGAAGAAAAGTTGTGAGAGAGAAATTGGAACCATTGGACCCCATAGGAAACCTGTCTAGAACCGGTGAACTACCTGTCGGGAACGGTCAATGCTCCTGTCGGGAATGGTCAATGTGAGCCTGTCGGGACCGGCTAAAGTTGTACCTATCGGGAACGGCTAAAGTTGAAAACCTATGGCTTACTTGTCGGGAACGGTAAATGGGACAGTCGGGAACGGCTAGGTTTAAAACTCAAAGGTCGCCTGTCGGGAACGGCTAAAGTTGAAAACCTATGGCTTACCTGTCGGGAACGGTAAATGGGCCAGTCGGGAACGACTAGGTTTAAAACTCAAAGGTCGCCTGTCGGGAACGGCTAAAGTTGAAAACCTATGGCTTACCTGTCGGGAACGGTAAATGGGCCTGTCGGGAACGGCTGGGTTTAAAACTCAAAGGTCGCCTGTCGGGAACGACTGGGTTTAAAACTCAAAGGTCGCCTGTCGGGAACGGCTAAAGTTAAAAACCTATGGCTTACCAGTCGGGAACGGTAAATGGGCCTGTCGGGAACGGTCAGGTTTAAAACTTAAAGGTCGCCTGTCTGGAACGGCTAAAGTTAAAAACCTATGGCTTACCTGTCGGGAACGGTAAATGGGCCTGTCGGGAATGGTCAGGTTTAAAACTCAAAGGTCGTCTGTCAGGAACGGCTACAGGAATCCTATCGGGAATGGTTCCAAGAAACTTGTGAGCTGAGAGATATGACTATGCGGGGAGAAAAATGATGAAACCCTTTGCGCTGTTTTGAGATATCTGTTGGGGAATGAACGAGACGTTCTTTCTGGCTTTGTCAATGATATAAGGGGCAAATTTTTGGGCTCTCGCACGAGTTATCAAAACTGGTCTATGCTTCGCATGCATATGTTTGAATTTTTCCATGGCGTAATGCTCCATCTCGATGGAAATGCTACGCGTTTTGAGGATGCCATGCATACTATATGCAAAATGCAAAGAGGTTCCTCAGCAAAATAAATGCTGAGGAAAGGTACGCAACTCCGCTGGGGATAACAAGCTGGATTGACTTCGTGGTCGCAAACCGTACTGGGGAAGACACATTGACCTGATCTCCTGATCTGGGCTCTGGCCTGATAAACCTGTCGAGGTCACTGAAGGAAATGATAACTTTGCTGGGGAGGCATCATCCGAACCAGTCCACTCGGGGAATAACTATAACCATATAACTCCGCTGGGGATTACTGAGCTTACAACAAACCCTGCTAGGAGAACCACTTCAGAGCGTCTCGTGCTGGAAATGTCCCTTGAGAGGATTTTATAGAAGACCCCGCCTCTTCAAACTCTACTGGGGATAATAGATTTGGAACACCTCCTGCTGGGGAATTTTCAAAATGCTCCATGCTTGGGATGGCAACTTCACTGGGGATTCACAATAAAAAAGCTTGTAGCTGTTGGAAGTAAGGAATGAGAATTGACTTAATAAGATACAACACTACCCATTTGAACCTTGACTTGTTGATATCGATTTGTCGAGCGCGACTGTCGGCCAGGCGATGGACTCAATCAGTAAATGTTGTGACAAAAGAGTGAAATGATGGTTTCAGTACTACCATTTAACAATGTTGTCGAGGATCATGAAGCTCTGTAAATACGCCGGGGATGACCATTTCTAAGAAGTACTTTCCTGCTGAGGAACCGTCTCTGCTTGGGGAGGAACGATCATTTGAGCTTCACAAAAGGATGCCCACCTGCTTGGAGGGGAAGATCAAACCATCTCTACCCTGTCTAGGGACTCGAACTCTTGCTGGAGAAAGGCAAATCCAACTCTGGTTGGGGAAACCAAACCTTATGTCTCTCGCTAGAGAGGATACTTTGCCGGGGACAGTACCGTCTTGGCTATTTCTGCCGGGGGCAACTAGCAATGCTAATACCTCACTGGGGAACAATACCCTCTGGCGCCTTGTCGAGGAAGAGAAAGTCCATGTTGGGAACTACTTTGGCGCTTCACACTTCTACTGATCGACTGCATGCCAAATATCACAAGCGAACTCCCGACTTGCCTCGTACCACATGGTCTATTGGGATAAACCGTTTCAAGAGGATTTTACAGAAGACCTGGCATTCAAAATGCCCCTGGGTATTCAAACTCTCTGAGAGATTTATAGATCTCGACATAACTGCCCCAGACTGCATAGTGTATGAAAGAATTTGCCTCAACAAAATTCGTAAAGATTTGAAATACTCTGCCCCGGTATACTGAATCTTGAAGAGGTGCTTTTGATTAACTATTTTTTGGAGTAGGATAGCTTCTCGTGCTCTTGAGGTGGCCTGCCTCAATATAATCCTTGCAGTGATTTTGCCCCTGACTGATTTTCGAAGGAAGACCCAGAATACCTGCCTTTGGAGAGATTTGAATCTCGAAGTAATTGCCCCAGTTTAACTGAACTCTGAAGAGATTTCTCGACGTGATTAGCCCAGATTGGCTACACCTTAAAGAGATGACTCGACGTGATTACCCCAGATTAGATGAATCTTAGAATGGCTTGCCCATTTGGCATTATCTTTTAATGGCTTGCCCCTGCTCAACGAAGTCTTCTGGCGTTTGCATCTCATCTTGATCAATCTTTCCATTGTAGAAACTTTCCTGATGTCCTGTACTTACTCGCAAGTAAAACTGATCGTTTTGAAAATGACAATTTTAATGCAATGCATATGACAGTTTTGAGATCCAAGTCTGTTCACTGGAAAATACGGTGGCATATAGTGAACGAATCACTTATCTGAATGTCACATCGATACCACCATGAATGGTAAGAAAGATCCTCTTGGGAGTCAGAACTGACGTGATATTAACCGAAGTATGCTTTCGAAACAACCCTGCTTCAATTAGGTCTTTTAAAGGTTGTAACGTGGCCTGGTTCACGGTTTGAGAAAGAAGGGATATAAGGCTCAAAGTTTTATTTTAACCCACCCATTATTCTTGATGTTCTCCAGTCCTACGTTCAGCTAATTTGCACAAGCGCCGCCTCTCAAAAAGATTTTGTGATCTTTAAGGAACCCAAGAAACTGATAATTTGAGACCCAATGAGGTTTTGGAGTAACAGTCACCCCTTTTGTCTTTTGTTCGTAGTCACACGATTTTGTTCTTGCTCGAGGATTTTCTTTTGGAATGCCTTTGTTTTTCACTTTCTCATTCTTTTGCTTTTTGATCCCTAATTTTTGCCTGGACTGATTCTTTTGAATCTTAAGATTTTGAAGTCCAGCGGGATGCCCTGACTTTTGCCTAAGTCGCTTGTTTTTCTTTTTCTCTTTTTTTTTTTATTCTCTTTTTTTTTTCGGAACAAATCGTGTGACACTGGCTTGTCTTGATTTTGTTGAAAGGGTTGTGACTGCCTCACTCCTTGGTTGTTGATGGATAACCATTGTGGTTTCTCATCTCTTGACCTCTTGACGGTGGGATAGAAGGTAATGGATCCTCAGATGCACACTCCTTTTGAAATTTGAACGCTTGGTCAAATTAACTGACACCTACCTTGCCCTAGGTTAAGATTGAGGGTTTTTTCATACGAAAAGAAACTCCTACTTCAAGGCTCGAAGGGGTTAACGAGGGTCTATCTCCCTTATATCTCCAGTGTTTGGGGATTTGAAACAATGCCTGTACATCATCAACAGGGTTTTTGTTCAAAAGCATACAATCAGAAGTTTTTGCGTCTTCGATTTCGTCATCCTCCCTAGGCTCCTGCTTAAACAAGCATATGATATCGATAAAAAATATGAGTGAACATGACTTGATTTAATCATAACATGCATATTCATTTCATTACCATTATCAATTAAAAACAGACAAGTTTTACAAATGAGTTTGCACTTTAACAGAAAAGAAACTACAAATGCAAAGAAATGACATGATATAATGATTGCCAGCTTCGAGGAACTGGGACTTTCCAAGCATGATTCGCTAATGAGCTAGCCGTCTTCAGAATTGCTCTTTGAAGTCACTCTGATAACCACCTGCACAACTGCTCTCGGCGCCTTCTTTCATAACTTGGACTGATGGACCCACCTCCCTTACAACCTTCAGTTGAATGCCCCTGTGCCCCAGTATGGTAGTCACAATGGGCGTTGACATCAAGACCAGGTGGGTAATGGAAAAGGAACTGGCTTCAATTTCTTCGACACTATTAATCCACCTTTAATCAAATCTTGCAATATCCGACTGTACAATATTGGCAACTGAGTGAAATGCCTCTCGGCTTTCTTGGTCTTTGTCAGGCGTGCCGACGCGACTGACGGTGATATGACCGTTGATTCTGAGGACTGACAACTGATGCATTTTCATTAGCTTGGAAGTTCAAGACGTCTTGCAACTTTCCATACTTGAGCAGGCTCTCGATACGTTCTCCCACCATTACCAGGTCAGAAAATTTTGCCGCCCTATTGACAATCATCTTTTCCGAGTACGAACCTTGCAAGGTATCCATGAACTAATCTACCAATTCTCTATCCGAAAGTGGTGGTTGAACACGAGTAGCTAACTCTCTCCATCTCTGAGCATACCCTCTGAATGATTCATTATCTGCTTGAGACTAGTCTTGCAAATGCATTCGGCAGTGAGCCATGTCAAGATTATAGTGGTATTGCTTCACGAAGGCGTTGGCTAAATCTGACCGTGACTGGATGCAACCACTCTTTAATTGCATATACCAATACATTAATGCCCCACTTAGACTGTCTTGGAAACATTGAATCATGAGTTTGTCGTTGTGGATATAAGAGGTCATTCTTCGGCAAAACATCACCAAGTGTTGCTTCAGATAACCATCCCCTTTGTACTACTCAAGCATCGGTGTCTTAAACTTTGGTGGCAACATAAGGCCAGGTACCAAACATATGCTTGAAGTAAACAACTCAAGAGTATCACGCCTCTCCAGGGCTCTAAGTTTCTCGTCCAATACACAGTATTTTTTGTCATCAACAGATCGTGGATCCTTAGGCTTCATCTTTGGAACTACCCCTTGGACATCTGGCACAGAGAATGCAAAACTGTTATAATCAGCATCATCGAGAGAAGATGAATGTCCGCCTCGGACAAAAGGACGTCCTTGCATAACTTGATTCTCAACAGGGATTCACACCGGCTGAGCTTGAGAAACCTTGTTCATTAGAGGTGGAATGACATTCTCAATTCGCTAAATATTGGCCCCTCCCCTTGTCATGGCGGCCACAACTTCCATTAGTTGGTCCAACTGAGTTTTCATCAATTCAACATCGGCCCTGGTCACAAGCTGATTCTGCTCTTCCGAGTTCATGATGCTCCCAAAAGCTAATTCCAGTCCAATACGAAAGTCGGGAAACCAACTGCAAGTCGAGTAAAAGGATGGATGAGCTCACTGGTCTAGCCTGGAGAAAGATATGTAAAATGATGCAAGATACAAATGCAATGCAATAATATGAATGCGATAAGACATGGGATCAAAGCTTCCATATAGTCTGAATAAGTGTTGTGTTGTGCCGATGAATGAATAAGTTCACAGGTCTGCTCTGAAGAGAAATACCGGAACCCCAGAATGCTGGATAATCAGAATACCAGTAGGCCAGCATATCGGCATAATCAGAATACTAGAATGCCAGAATATCGGCATAATCAGAATACCAGAATTCCAGAATATCGGCATAATCAGAATACCAGAATGCCAGAATATCGGCATAATCAGAGTGCCGACCTAATCAGAATACCGGGATAGTCACAATGTCAGAATACCATAATACCAGGCTGATGAGTCCACACTGATAGAAAATCCAGAATACCAGGTATGTAGAAGGTTACGGTTACCTGCAAACCTGTAAACAACCCGCCCCTCTCACATGTGGGTACTAGGATGTTCAGTATCCTGGGCTCTCAGGTCGAGAAATGATGATACGTTCACCATTTCTGGTTTGGCATCATCATCAATCGAGGAGGCCTCAACTGATTCTCCAAAACGAAAGGTCCTCAGCTTCTGGCACTGAGGTCGAGAGGCAATAGTACATTCATCCCTCGGGGTACAGTACTATCGCCAATCGAGGAGTGCCTCCACTGATTCTCTTTCAAAAGGGATATCCTACAGCGAGTTCCCAGCATTGGGTCCTCGGATCGAGAATGTGCAATGGGTTTGCCACAAAGTGTGGTCTGCCACTGTCACAACTCGGGAGGAGTGTCGCAACTGAGTCCTCAGGAATGGTCACCAGAGTCGACAATTCCTCCAGAGAATATCTACTGGCCTGTATAGAGCATACAGTAGCAGATAGCTCCGGATAGAACCTCGTCTGGTTGTAGGTCTCGTGAACACCCACACATGGCCAAACACCACGGGAGCGACACGTCTACCCACGCTAATACCTATGTGTATGCTCAAGCCTGGGTAGTGGGCTTATCTCTCAGAACACCCTGCCCACCAAATAGAAAAACCAGCACAGTCTAGCATATAATGATATGTAATGCAGTAAATGCGATAAATACAGTAAAGCAGGAATACTATAAACAGCAATACAGTAAAACAGCAAAAAACAGCACTACAGCTCCATAAAAACACCCAATGAAACAAAAACAGACAAGCGCTAGAATTGACTCGCTAAGGGAACCAGAGATTCTGGGTTCGATCCCCAGCAGAGTCGCCAGCTGTCGCTCCCGGGATTTTCATCCAAGTACAAACGCGAAAGTGGCACCGAAACAGAGTCGCCAGCAATGTGTACTTATCCCAAGAGAGGGAAAGGAAACACTGCGTAAACCTGAGAGAAGGAAAGAGCATGGTCTTGCGACCAAGAGAACTGGGTTCGGGAGTCGGTTACGCGAGAGGAAGGTATTAGCACCCCCTCGCGTCCATCGTACCCGATGGGATCCACGCTTGCTTGTCTCATTCAAAGGGTGTCGTCATCTGGAGCTCCACTGCTACTGGAAAGGAAAGGAACAGGTACGGAAAAGAATGAAGAAACGGGAAAGAAAAGGAAAAGAAAAGACTCAATAGGACGTCCTCGGAGTCCTAGGCCTACGTATTCCCTCGGGAACGGGAAAATCAAAGTCAACGTAGTTCGGACGCAAACTAAATGGGAATGTTGCTCGCCAAGACATTGCCGTCTCGTGCCTACCTATCCTCAATCTAACCAGAAGGAGGAAATCAGAGCAGTCGTAGTTCGACCCCCGGGTCAAAAAGAAACAAAGAGGTGATAAAGAAAGGTTGTGCTCGGAGAGATCTCGCACGATCTCCTGCCTACGTATCTCCAGTAACCAATGAAGAATCGAAGCGACGTAGTTCCCCTCAACGGGTGTTGCTTTGTTTGTGTTTTTTAGTGGAAACGTCAGAGTGCGCGTCCCAGCAGTTAGGTGTTGCAGCTCGCTGTGTGGAGACTTAGGCGTTACCTGTTTGCGGTAGAACGGACATGACGAGTCCTTAAGGGATAGAATGAATGAGATGAGAAGAGAATTATTGTTTGTTTTTGTCTTTTAAGAAAGAAGTGTTTTGATTGCTTTTGTTTTCGAGATGAGAAAGAGAGACTCAAGTTTTGAAAGAAAAATGCTAAGGGGAAACTAGGTCCTAATGTTATCATACAATGATGGCCCTATGGTTGAGGTAAGAAAGGGAAGTCTACCTAATGTTAGCATACATGGATTTCTATCCTAATGTCTCTCCTACCTCCGACTTAATCAAAAATTAAGTGGAACTAGGAATCCTACGGGATCATGCCATCAGACAAGTAAACACGGGATAAATCAATCACAAAATGAATTAAAAGCAATGAAAGAGTAAACAGTGTCAATAAACAGTAACGTCACATAATCAAAGTAGAAAAGGGGGAGCTTTAGCCAAGGGGTCATATCAACCGAGGCAAACAAGCTAGCTGTGGGAAGTAGGTACTCCTCCAATGGTATCAAGAACCATGGAGAGCAGAATAAGAAAGGGGAAGATGTGAATCAGATCACATAAGCATCAGCATTGGTCAATGCGAGCTAAAGACAAGGTGTGGGGGTTGGTTACGAACCCTATCTTCCACTTGACCGACTCGATAACAGGAGCAGGTTATGTTCAAAGCTTCAACCATGTAATGAGAGCTAAGAACGACTCAACTAGAATAACGGGGGTTGATTGCGAACCCTATGTTCCGTCAATTGCCTCCTTGGAGGTCTTACCAGGGGTAATGGGGAATGGGCTGCCTCTTTGGAGGACTTTAGGCACAATATTAAACAAGCACAATCATGGCCTTACTTGAGGGTTTTCCATACAATCCTACTTATCATGGCATCGACTATTCCTACTTCTCATGGCACTTGAAAGCATTAAAGTGAAGTGAAGAGATAAGGAGTCCTACCAACCGGATATGAATCCGTAGCAAAGCAACGAAAGCAAGTCACGAAAGCACCTATAAACAAATAGAAAACCTAGTTAGAAACAATTTTTTATTTACAAAAATGAAATGGCCAAACCACCTTTGGAACGTCTCCTTTGTGTACCTTGCACATGTGAACCAAAGACATTAGTAATAACAAGAGAGTGTATGTACAACGTAAAGACCTGAGTCTAAGGACTATGTACATTTGAGTCACACTAGTCAAATTGAAAGACCTAAAAGGATTACGAGATTACAAGTCAAGTTACAATTATGCTACAAGACTAATCTACTTTGAAGTTAAAGGTAAACCAACAAAAGAAAGCCATTACAAGTTAGATGAATCGAGTTAAAACATGAAGATGGCCCAAGGTCAGAAGTGAAACAACTTATACACATGCTTAAAACCCATCTCAAAGTGTCACAAAGTTTTGCATTAAACTCTCTCTCCAAAGTTAATTCATTCCATGAGCAAAATCACATTTAAACTTCTTATACAAGTATGTAAAATTATCACTCAAGTAAGGTAAATGAAATGACATGGTAAGGCAATGTTAAAGCTCACACACCAGAGGCAAATGACCTATAAAATTTCCTAATTGAATCCCAAAAACAAACATGGACACGGCATACAAATGGCATCAAAGGAAGTGGCCAAAGTGAAACACAAATTCAAGTTCACATACACACAAATAAGGCATCATTTAAGGCATGTGAAATGATCAAAGGCAATACTCAAGCATGTCTCAATTGTGCATCAAAATACACTTAATAATGTGCTAAAACTCATATTCAAAGTTATCTCAAAGTGCCCTCACACAAGCACCAAACCAAGACCTATTTCTAAGCAAGTGCCAACACGTCATGTTCACTTTGAAAAATAGGTGAAAAATAGCAACATGCTTTGGAAAATTATGAGTAATCAACCAAGTCATTCCAAGTCTAGTAGGTAATCACATGCAAAATATAGGGTTCATACCATGCACCAAACATATTCAATCAATTGCAAACATGGATCAATTTATCAATGATGCTCTTACAAGATAAGGCACAAAGATGATGCTCAAAATCAATACAATAATCATGTCCAAGGTTCCAATCAAACATAATTAGGTCATATAATCAGAGTTCTACATCCACAACAAAAATTAGCTCCAAACGGTCAAGGAACGATCACATTTCATGACTTGCATCACAAGATACACCATTAAGAACACATGCTGTTCCAAAATTCCAGAAAAATATCAAACAGCACCAAAAATGGAATTAAAATTCACCAAAAATTAATTAAGACCGTCAAGAACTCTCTTGAATTTTCTCTGAATTTTATCATCCTCAAAACTATTTTTAATAATTGGGACAAAACGAGCAAAACATTGCAATCAAGGGAAAGTGCTAGGAAAGTAAATTTATCACACCTAACTTAAGCCCTAAGTTTCGAATCGTTGCATATCGTCATAAATCTAACCACAAACATTGCCTCAGGTAGGAGGACTTCAGATGCAGCTACATGATGATCCTAACCACATGCATTCTACAATGATGCTCAAAGTTTCAAGAATTCTTACTTGGTCGGAGACGATTCTTCACATAATAAGAAATCCGAAAACTTCGTGCAAGTCTTGTAATCAACCTTGGAGGCAAAATAAGTGCCTTAAGATCCACATCTACTCCATGATGAGCTATCTTGTTCAAAATCGATCAACACGAATCAAAAATCTATGAACATTTTAATCGTCATTAGAAATATTAACCAAAATCAAAATTATCAACAAAGGTCTAATTGGGAATTAACAAAAATTCTAACCAAGATATTAATCCAAGTTAATCAACAATTATAAAAAGAAGATTATGTAAAAATCTAAATCTAGTTGGTGAAAACTACAACTAATTACCAAAAACTAAAATCTAAAACAAACAAAGGAAATTAACTAGAAGAACATAACCAGGGGGTGCGGAAAGTGGTTGGCCGTGTGTAGATATGAATCCATGGAGTAAAGCCCGATCCAATTCATAAGACCCTGGAAAAACCTATCAGCTTATAACTTCAGAAAACCCTAGTTCACTAAACCACCACTTCAGCCGCGATTCTCCTCTCTCGATGGCTTCTCATCTTCATCCCCTCATCCACTCTATCTCGGAGCCGTCTCAACACTCATCATCTCCGATCGAACAAATCGAAGAAACCAACCTCCTCACCTTCTCCTTAACCACGTCAATGCCGTGAGAATGTTACCGGCGATATCGTCTTCTCCATCTCCGTTCGATCTTACGCGACGATGACGAAACGTTACAACAGGTAGGAAGCTCTCTTTAATCTTTCTTTGTAGTTGTTCTTCAATGTAGTTGTGTTCAACTCGTTCTTCTTCGATCTCTGAACTTGCTGTTGATGTTGTGTTGATTTTGCGAGTTTATTAATCAATGATAATGATTAGAGAATTTCCTTGCAGAAATTGAGACTGGAGGTTGATTGTTGTGGAAATCATTCGTGGTACTGCAATCAGAGAATTGAAATGAAATGGAATGAGAATGAACAAGGAAATCGAATCTGTTCAGGTAGGCCTTCGATTCCTTTTCTTCCTTTCTTTTTTCTCGCGAATCATACTTATCGTTGCACCCCGAGCTTCTGACTTCTTCTTCTTCCTCTAATTCTGGTTGTGGATCTCATTGTGCGTTATCGAGTTATATCGTTGTTGTTCTGAATTGTGGTTGAACCGGCTGTGAATTTGTTGCAGGTGCAGCGGATTGAATAGGCTGAAGGTTGGAGTGATGGTGATTGCTGCGAGCTCTTCTCTTTCTCCACGGTTCTTGATTCGATGCCGGCGGATTCGCCTCGCTGCCGTTGTGAATTGCGGATTCTGCAACTTGTGTATGATGAAGATTATTCGAGAATTGGTGAGAATAGCATTCTTGCGTGAAGTTTCTGTATCATAATTTTCTTGCAACTTTTCTGTTATGAGGTTTTCACTGAATTGAGTTGTTTTGCAGAATATTGATGGGAGGTTAAAGATTGATGAATTGCATAGGAGCAACGGTTTGGAACGGTTTGGAATGATGAAGACGGTTTCTGCAAGGAAGCAAAATGAATCGAGGAGCTCGTCTGTGGAATAAAGGTTAAGATTGAAGTGGATGGATGCACCGGAAGCAATTCAAGTAGGTGAAGACGAGAGTGGTAACGAAGAACTCGAGAGGGAGAAGGAGTTTGTCAGTGATTCCGTTAGTTTTCAGTTAGATCGTTAGGAAATGGTTTTGTTAGGAGTTATGACAGTTAGAGATTCGGTTAGCTTTTCTGTTATAATTCGGTTAGAATGTTAGGGAAGTTGGTTATTTGATTTTCTGTTCTAAAAAAAACTCAGTTAGAAATCTCTTTTTGTTGGCTTTTTCTGGCGTGGATTGTTGGTGAATTGTTGTTGTGTTAAGTGGCTCTTCTAAAGATTGTTTTAGATGAAGGTAATAGCATGGCACGTGTGTGGGGTACCATCTTTTGAGACATCCATCATAACTCTTCCACCTTGTGAACCGTAACTAATTTGCTTGGGATCTAGAACGCCTGTATTTTCCAATCCAGTCTCCCCCAATACATATACTGAACACTGTGTAAGATTGCACCTCAATATTTGGGTTCCCGCTCTTTGAAGATAGATTTTTCATTAAAGCTTGAAAGGATATTGCTGTTGACATTAATGCTTCTAACGCTGGATAGTTAGATAAATTCCCATGTTAGTAACCTCAACTAATAAACCTAGCATAGACATTAGACCATGGTTGATTATTGTAATGAACTTGAATACGGCTAAAAAGGGATTTAAAAGATGGATTTTGGATATAGTTTGTGGAAGAATGGATGTTGAAATTAATCAGGAAAAATGGGTTAAATGGATATTGAAAAATAATTAAAATGGATATGGACTAAATGGTTTAGAAGAAGATGGATCTAAAATGGAGTAAAGGGATATTGAAATGAACTTGTGTCTTAGCTTTCAAGAAATCCATATAGCGATTCTTGACAACTCAAACTCGCATTCTCAATGAATCTCCCCCACCTCAATTTCAAATCCATATTAGCTTGCATTACAAGAAACAAGCAACAACCAACTGGGGGAACAACAACGCCTTGACCATGATATGAGTCCTTAACTTGATCTCTTGCAGGAATACCTAAAATGTCTTCACCATGAACCCTGACCAACTTTTCCAATTGATGAATATCAACCAAGTCGCACAGGAGATAAGAAACCTCGATCCCATGCCTTAAAAGACCAATGCAAATGTATGAATATGAGTATGACCTAAATGAGATGCAAATGCGAAAGAAACATAAGCCAGAAAAAGGGTAGGGAAAATTTTGAGGTACTACAATGAGGTGTGTGTGTGATTGGTTTGATTGGAAAATCTCTCAAACTCAAAGCCCGATAGTGACTTGCCTTAGAAGGCAAAATTGGAGTGAAAGAAGAGATTTTGAGGAAAGCATCTATTTGATGACTTTGGTGTACACAAACTGATCACAATTGAGCTCTATTTATAGTAGAGAAAGTTTGTTTTGCAAGGAATAGTGAATGGCAACTTCTGAGTAGGTTTGGCCAATGTTGGCAAATGAAAATCCAAGTCTCCTATAGCCATTGACTAGAGGTTAGGGCATAGGATGCTGGTCCCCTTGGTCTTGGATAAGTCTTGACTGAATTCAGTTGCTAAGAGCTCAGTTCATGCCACCTTGATGCTTCCATTGAATGCTCTAATCTAAAATTGGAGTCTTGTCCCTATTTTGGTAATTCTAGGTTCAACATGCTATTTCTTGTTCCAAAGACTTTGGAGGCTTGGCTCAGTGATTGTCCCCTTTAGATTCAATCCTCAGAGGTGTCCAAGTGGATAGGAGCATTTGGATTTGGCTGATTTTGGCAAATCGACCAAAAGTGCAAAAATCTGCCTTGCCTTGGCAGATTTCAGCAAGGCAACTTGCCAATGTCATATCTCATGGCTCAAATTGAATTTGGTAATGTTCTTGGCCATTTTGGAAAGCCCTTACATGATACAACAACTGTTTGAACATGTTTGGTTTTGATCTCTTTTGAATCCAAGTGAAAAATCCCCCTACATTTGGAAAAAAGTAAAGGCAGATTCTGACTTAGTGAAATTTTCACTAAGTGTTGGAACAAAGTGACTTTTCTTGATTTTGATCACTCCATAACTCAAAATCCATGAGGAATTTGGACATAGGTCAGTATGAAGCTTTTGTAGAGAGCAATGTGATCTACAAATCAAACTTTGAATGGGGAACAATGGCCTTGTGGTTTAGGAGTTATGGTCCTCCAAAGTTGGCACATTAGTGTCACTTTTTCCATAACTTAGAAATTTTTCTAAGTTTTTATGGTTACCCCTTTTACAAGTTATCCCACTTTCTTTGATTTTTCTTGATGAATGATGATTCAAATCATACATTAACATCATTTTAGGGTTAAAAATCCATTTTGGTGAAAAATCTCAAAAAGTCAAAGTTGACTTTTGTGCACAGTTGACTTTTTATCACATTAATTCCAAACTGTGCAATTCTTCAGGAAATCATGTCCTTGACCTAAATAAAACTTGATGGACATGTTCCATGGGTGTCATAGGGTATATTGAATCATGTCTTAGGGTTTAGGAGCATGTCCTGGTCAAAAGTCAAAGTCACGGTTGACTTTCCTCGCGAAACCCTAATTGTGGTGCAGATGAAATTGAGACTTGTTGCTCAAGTTTCTTGGATTAATCCATTGTTCCAAATGGATCAATATGGTATATTAGATACCCTCAAATCATGTCTTGAGGTCTTGGTTCATGATTTGTCCCAAAAGTCAACTTAGGGGTGAATTTGGTCAAGAAACCCTAATTCCTGATTTTTGATGTATGCATCCCCTGAAGAAAAATTGACTTGATGATTGGGTTCATGATGTCCCATGGAGTATATTAGGTTATGTTTTGGATTATTGGCTTGTGCCCAGATGAAAAATTTCCATCTGGAGGCCCTGGTCGACCAAAACCCTAATTTGGTGACACTGTCGATCTTGAGACTTAATCCACCTAGAAGGGAGCAACCTTGTGCTTAATCCTTGAAATGGGAGTCCTTTTGATCCATTGTGGATATGTTAGAGGCTAGATGTAACGCCCCGGTTTTGTTCGATTTATTTAATAGAGTAGAGTTAATTGGTTTTGGGTTTATATTATTTTAGTATTGACTTTTATTTGACAAAATGTTATTTTTCATCATTGTTTATGTTTTATCGCATTTTGAGAGCGTTTGGGAGATATTTGAGCTGAGGGGTATTTTGGTCTTTTTGCGTGGTTAGATATTTTTATAAATAGAAATAGAGAGAGAGAAATAGAAAGAAAAGAAAAAAAGAAGAGAAAGAAAAGAGAAGGAAAGAAAGAAGAGGAGAGGAAGAGAAAAGAGGAAAATCGCGGGAACTCCGTTTCGAGCGCGAATAATCGGGTAAGGGTGAGAAGTTTCAATTATATCTTGCTTGTGTATGTATATGTGTTGTTTGTTGTAATTGTTTTGATTGTTTCGTGACTTTTCGTATCGATTGGAATTAGGAGCGATTGATAGAAATCGACGTTTTCACGGATGAAATTCGATATAAACCGCGTAGAATACTCGTTGATTATGTCTAAACATGTTTTGGTTGTTCTGGTATGAATTAGAAGTGTTTGGGTGGTAAAAATGATGTATTTTGGTCCCATATGACCTATATTGACGCTGCTGCGAATTCTGGGTTTCGTGGGTTCGCCTAGCGAACCCCAGCGAAGAAACGGGCGAATGTTCGCTAGAAGGTTCGGCTAGCGAACTTTATGACTGTTTTCCACTGCCTTGGTTCGCTAGGGTTCGCCTAGCGAATACTGGAGCGAACGTGATATTTTCCAATTTTGTTTTCGTCGTAATTTTCAAACAGTAAGTCCGTTGTGGTCGCCGTTCGAAGCGTTAGAAAGCTAATGAAATGCTCTTTCTTTTAAAAATGGTTTGGGGGAAGTAGATGAATTATGTAAGTCGTGATTTTGAAAAAGTGTTGGTTTGTCGGATTTTCACCGTCGTATTGGTGTGCGAATGAAGTGTTATCATGCTATATGCTTTTAATATGTATCGTATGGCTTGTGTGCTGGTATATGATGTGAATATATATGATAAGTGTTGGTGATGATGGTTTGTGGTGTTATGGAGGAATAAATGTGTGTTTTGGGTTTTGATTTCAATGTGCGATAATGATATGTTGTGAGTAGCATTTGATATGTAAATCCCTTGTGTGAGGAACTATGATGTTGTTGTGATTTATGGTATGTGATATGATTGTGGTATTTATAGCTTGTGAGGAAGTGCATTGTTTATGTGAAATTTCAATGTATGTTGTGTGGTGGCATTTAGGGTTTGAAATGCATTGTTTGAATTGCTTTGCAATGCATGAATGTGATGATGTTGAAGCATGTGATAAGTTGTTGTAATTGTTGTGGTTGTTGATTTGTGGCCTAAGGGCAAGAATATGCAATGTGTGGTATTTGATTATATATGCATGATTATGGATGTGTATGTGGGTGCAATGTGAATGTCATGAGTCATTGTATGCCAAGCATCATAATGTGCATTGTGGAAACGTCCTGAGTGACGGTTTGGTTCCAGAGAGAATATTCTATAACATCGTGGGCCTCGAAAATATGAGGCGCTGCCTGAGGACTTAAAGCGATGGGTATAGACGATTGTGGGCTCCTTTGGAGACTTAAAGCATTCCTTAACGTCGTGGGCCTCGAAAATATGAGGCGATGCCTGAGGACTTAAAGCGACGGGTGAACATCGTAGGCCCGACGGGGAGTTACTTGAGATTCTCAGTAACGAGCGATGGTTCCAATAGTTCCTGAGTGGACTAATGACATGACAAAATGACGTGACAAAATGACGTGACAATGGAAGTCGGTACCGCATGGCATGTGCATAGGGTCGTGGTGTTGGTCTCTGTGCATTTGCATTCATCATGAATTAATTGTGCATGGAAATGTGATTGTGATTGATGAGATAAAATATGTGCAATTGTATTGAATGGTATATGTTTGATTGATTATGTGATTATGTGTGGAAAAATCATGATTTGATTGATTATGTGTGGAAATTGTGCATTGATTTGTTATGTGTTGAGATTGTGATAGCATTGGTAATTGACGTGCATATGCGATAAATGCTATGACTTGGTATGCCTTAGGTGCAAATGTGTGATTATGTTAGTATAATTGTTATATGCTATGTGATTGGATTGTTAGAAATATGTTATACATCTGTGGCTTGCCATATGCATTGGTATGTGATGTGTGAAGTGAGAATAACTGTGTATGTGATTTTTATGTGTTTTTGCATATTATTATGCAATCTTGGTTTAGTTGTTATTTCTCACCCTTCTGCTGGAATATGCTTTTTATGGCATAGTGCAGATTGTCAGCTTTAGAGGCGTGGAGGCAAGTGGAAGAGTTAGATCTTCGTTTGCTTAGGTCTTGGTGTCTGCTCTGATACGTAGCACGGGAGTCGGGAAACGCTTTAAGTTATTTGTATATAATTGTTGAATATGTTTTGTATGACCTTTGTATGTATATTTTGTTGTTATAAAACGATTCATTTTGTAAAACAAGTCGGTTATGGATCTTTCCGCTTTATTCCATAATTGACATTCATTTTATATGGAAAAAGGTTCCCTATGGGGTTATCCTATTTTGTGCTATGTATCAAAATAATTGAGCAGGGTTTGTATTTTCTTTCTTTAAGTGTGACATCCCTGTTTCCTGTCGGAAAAATAAATTTTTAGTTACTCTGATTTATATTTGTATTATTTATTCGCGAGGGGAATTGGGGTGTTACATAAGTGGTATCAGAGCAGGTCGGTCCGTCCGGACAAGTTGTTGAGTCAGTTGGTGAGACAGTTGAATACTGTCGTTGTTGTTTGTCCCTTAGTACATGATAGGTGTGTGGAACACTGTCGGTACTTTCTGGTTTTCTAATCCTTTGTTTTCAGGATCGAGAATGAGATAAGTGGGGGAGGAGCTGGTACTTCTCCAAGTTACTTCAGTTGTAGAACATTGGCTCACTGTGTCGTTGATTGCAAGATTGTAAGCGTTGTTTGGACAGCGTTGTTCCCGGTTCTGGAAGGACGGCAGAGGTAAGGTTTATGTCAACTAAGGATTTGTGCCTTAGGTAGTTTTGCGCACAGGATGCAAGAAATGCTATTATAGTTTGGTAAAGATGGTTTATGCCCCATCATGATTGTCGGCTGTCTATTGACAAATTGAGGAACTGATCACCCGTAATCTCTTGTTGATAGCAGACGGGAATTATGTTGGATGGAATAGACGTGTCTTTCCGGCTTTGATAGTGTGTGCAATGAATTGTTTGGAATTTAAGAAAATGGTTACGGATTGTTTCGATGAGTTGAGGAAGATTCTTATATCTGAAGGTGAGACGGATTGGAGGTTTTGGTATGTTGGTCTAGTGGGAAGTCATTGAGGGAGAACGATTGGGTATTGTCAAGGGTGGTTCTCAGAGAGAAGAGTGTGAACTCGAATTTGACGAAGGTAAAGATTGGAGGTTTGGATCTGCTAAGTAAGTAGAAAACTCTTAGTAGATGGGACTAAGATGTTTGTTTGGTCTGTGATGATAGTGTTCTGGAAATTGGCAGGAAGTCACAGTGTTGGGCCGTCAGTTGTGCATGGTTTTCAGATGTGTTTGGATGGAACATTAAGGTGTTGTCTTAGGGAGCTCCGGTTTGGTTAGTAACAAAAAGGAAGGATGGTTGAATGGAATAACAAGTATGATGCATATGATGGTATTGGTTTTGAGACTATGGAAAGCGAAACTTAGAGTTCTGGTGAGGTTTGGAGTCTTTGGAGTTTTAGAGCATTAATGGAAATTTTGAGAAAACCCTAGGTGTGGATGTAATGTTTGAGAGTTCTTTTGAGATGGTTGTTGCTACACGTGGGGATTTATGGAATTTTGACTGCAAAGAGAAGAAATTGTGTATGGATTGCTAACAGTTGAATAAGGTAACGATTGAGAACAAGTGTCCACTTTCAGGGATAGATAACTAGAATGGTTTGGCTGAGTTTGAGTGAACTTGTAATTGTTTGGAATGTTTGATAAGAGTGGTGGATTGTGTGAGTTGAGGCTGTGATCGACTTAATGCGACTGGTTATGTTTGTTATCATCGGGATAGGCTGTTATTTACTCAGTTAAGCTTATATGTGAGTAACCAGTTACCCAGGGAAAAGAATTTTGCAAGAACTTTAAGAATTTATATCTTTTGGAATTTGTTTGGGTATTACAACGTGCAGTGATGTTATTTGGTGTTAGTAAGGAATTTGTAATGTTTGTGGAGTAGAGGAATCATATCTTCCATATTTATTTGGATAAGTTAGTAATGGCTTTGATTGAGGATATTCGGATCTATTGTAAACCCTGAGGAAGAACAGGTAGAGTGTTTGAGATTTAAATCACAAGTGTTGAAAAGAGACGAAGTTGTATGCGGGGTTATTCGAGTGAGAATTTGGGTTAAAAAAAAAATATAAAAAAAAAGGGGGTCAGTTTTCTTGGATATGTTATTTCAGATGAGAGTATGGTTATGGATCCATCGGAAGTGGATGTAGTTCTACAATGAGAGGTTCCGAAGTTGGTTAAGGAGATTAGAAACTTTTGGGCTCAGTTGGTTGTTACGGAAGGTTATGGAAGACTTTGCTAACTTCGTACTTCTGTTGTCTCAGTTGGCTTGCAAAGGGTGAGTCGTTTGTCTGGATGTTCGTTGTGAGTAAGTTTTGGTGAGCTGAAGTAGAAGTTGGCTACGGCTTCAGTTTTGATTCTGGATGATCCTAATAAACCATTTGTGAGATGTGTCTTTGAGGAGTTTAGACAGTGTGTTAATGCAAGAGGGTAAAGTCGTGGCTTATGCTTTACGACAATTGAGGATTCATAAAAGGATCGATACTATTCAGGATTTGGAATTGGAGCGATTGTATTGTGTTTGAGAATCTGGAGGCATTGTTTTAAGGGCTTTAGGTTCAAGGTGTTTGGATGGAGGAATTGACGGTTTTGGATATGTAACAAGACTATTTTAATTCTGAGTTTTCGCGGGTTCGCTTAGCGAACCAGTTAGCGAAGGTCAGCGAAGGTTCGCTGAGTTGTTCGCCTAGCGAAGTTTGGGTGTTTTTGATGTTGGAAGTTGCTGCCTCGGTTCGCCAAGGGATTCGCCTAGTGAACTTTGTGTCTGTTTTTAGCTAGTAGTTGGTTCGCTGGAACATTCGCCTAGCGAAGGTGCTAGCGAATGCTCGCGAGAAGGTTCGCCCAGTGAACAGTGCTGTTTGTGTAATTTTGTTTTCTACATAACTTTTGATTTGTAACTCGGAGTAAGGCACGGTCGGATGGTTGGAATTCCTGATTAGTTATGACTTTGGCTCGAATTATCCTATTGGTAAAGTTTATGTCGTGCGTGATGAGTTAAGTCGAGAGTTTTACTTATGTCTGCTTTGATTGTTAAAGAGTGGGAACTTTTTGGAGAATTTAGAGATTTGGGTTGGTGTGTGAATTGACGTCTGATAGTGTGCAGTTGGGTATATTAATAGTGAACAGTGATTTTTGGTGAATATATGAGAGAGTTAGACTTTGGACGTGAGATTGGTAGTTTTGATGGTTACGAGTAATCAGAGTGCGCAGCGGAAGCGTGATATGGCACATTTCGTATATACGTGTGGGACTGGTAAGAGTTCATAGGTTGAACATTGGGAACATGTAGGAGTGTTGAGACCATTGAACGTTTCAGGATGGAAGTCATATGTAAAAAGTTTAACTGTTATCCGTGGGCTGCTATGTAGTTGGGTGTTTTGGTTATATGTTCGATTTGTGAATTATAGCATTGTTGTAGTATGGTTGTGTGACAAGGATGTTGGTGTTCTGGTTTTGTTGATGTTGTGGAGACCTTGTGGTGTCGTGGAACTTTATGTTCTTGTTTGTGTTGTTGTCTCGTTTCCATTGTGTTGGTTCGAGTTCGTGTAGCTAATTCCTGTGTGAGGAATTAGAGGTGGGTTACCTATGGTGAAGGTAACGATCTTGTTGTGTTTCGGTTCTAGAGTGAACCGGTGTGTTGGTATCTTGGCTTTTCTTTGAGTCGTGAGTTAGTCGTCAAGTGCATTGTATGGGCTTTGCATCTTGTCGTCGTTGTGGTCGTCGTTGTCGTGTCGTTGTTGTATCTGCTATTGGCAAGGTGGTTTGCCAGTTGTGTTATTCGTGGTGTGCCTTTTGTTGGCATGTTGGGTTGTTAGTCAGATGCGGGAGTCGTGTCCGGAGTTGTTCGTCTCGGTATATTTTCGAGGACGAAAATGTCTAAGTGGGGGAGAATTGTAACGCCCCGGTTTTGTTCGATTTATTTAATAGAGTAGAGTTAATTGGTTTTGGGTTTATATTATTTTAGTATTGACTTTTACTTGACAAAATGTTATTTTTCATCATTGTTAATGTTTTATCGCATTTTGAGAGCGTTTGGGAGATATTTGAGCTGAGGGGTATTTTGGTCTTTTTGCGTGGTTAGATATTTTTATAAATAGAAATAGAGAGAGAGAAATAGAAAGAAAAGAAAAAAAGAAGAGAAAGAAAAGAGAAGGAAAGAAAGAAGAGGAGAGGAAGAGAAAAGAGGAAAATCGCGGGAACTCCGTTTCGAGCGCGAATAATCGGGTAAGGGTGAGAAGTTTCAATTATATCTTGCTTGTGTATGTATATGTGTTGTTTGTTGTAATTGTTTTGATTGTTTCGTGACTTTTCGTATCGATTGGAATTAGGAGCGATTGATAGAAATCGACGTTTTCACGGATGAAATTCGATATAAACCGCGTAGAATACTCGTTGATTATGTCTAAACATGTTTTGGTTGTTCTGGTATGAATTAGAAGTGTTTGGGTGGTAAAAATGATGTATTTTGGTCCCATATGACCTATATTGACGCTGCTGCGAATTCTGGGTTTCGCGGGTTCGCCAGCGAAGAAACAGGCGAATGTTCGCTAGAAGGTTCGCCTAGCAAACTTTATGACTGTTTTCCACTGCCTTGGTTCGCTAGGGTTCGCCTAGCGAATACTGGAGCGAACGTGATATTTTCCAATTTTGTTTTCGTCGTAATTTTCAAACCGTAAGTCCGTTTTGGTCACCGTTCGAAGCGTTAGAAAGCTAATGAAATGCTCTTTCTTTTAAAAATGTTTTGGGGGGAAGTAGATGAATTATGTAAGTCTTGATTTTGAAAAAGTGTTGGTTTGTCGGATTTTCACCGTCGTATTGGTGTGCGAATGAAGTGTTATCATGCTATATGCTTTTAATATGTATTGTATGGCTTGTGTGCTGGTATATGATGTGAATATATATGATAAGTGTTGGTGATGATGGTTTGTGGTGTTATGGAGGAATAAATGTGTGTTTTGGGTTTTGATTTCAATGTGCGATAATGATATGTTATGAGTAGCATTTGATATGTAAATCCCTTGTGTGAGGAACTATGATGTTGTTGTGATTTGTGGTATGTGATATGATTGTGGTATTTATAGCTTGTGAGGAAGTGCATTGTTTATGTGAAATTTCAATGTATGTTGTGTGGTGGCATTTAGGGTTTGAAATGCATTGTTTGAATTGCTTTGCAATGCATGAATGTGATGATGTTGAAGCATGTGATAAGTTGTTGTAATTGTTGTGGTTGTTGATTTGTGGCCTAAGGGCAAGAATATGCAATGTGTGGTATTTGATTATATATGCATGATTATGGATGTGTATGTGGGTGCAATGTGAATGTCATGAGTCATTGTATGCCAAGCATCATAATGTGCATTGTGGGCTCCTTTGGAGACTTAAAGCAATCCTTAACGTCGTGGGCCTCGAAAATATGAGGCGATGCCTGAGGACTTAAAGCGACGGGTGAACATCGTAGGCCCGACGGGGAGTTACTTGATATTCTCAGTAATGAGCGATGGTTCCAATAGTTCCTGAGTGGACTAATGACGTGACAAAATGACGTGACAATGGAAGTCGGTACCGCATGGCATGTGCATAGGGTCGTGGTGTCGGTCTATGTGCATTTGCATTCATCATGAATTAATTGTGCATGGAAATGTGATTGTGATTGATGAGATAAAATATGTGCAATTGTATTGTGGAAAAATCATGATTTGATTGATTATGTGTGGAAATTGTGCATTGATTTGTTATGTGTTGAGATTGTGATAGCATTGGTAATTGACGTGCATATGCGATAAATGCTATGACTTGGTATGCCTTAGGTGCAAATGTGTGATTATGTTAGTATAATTGTTATATGCTATGTGGTTGGATTGTTAGAAATATGTTATACATCTGTGGCTTGCTATATGCATTGGTATGTGATGTGTGAAGTGAGAATAACTGTGTATGTGATTTTTATGTGTTTTTGCATATTATTATGCAATCTTGGTTTAGTTGTTATTTCTCACCCT
Source organism: Lathyrus tuberosus (assembly GCA_022829125.1). Lineage (NCBI taxonomy): Eukaryota > Viridiplantae > Streptophyta > Magnoliopsida > Fabales > Fabaceae > Lathyrus > Lathyrus tuberosus. The sequence goes on along the minus strand of JALAZF010000024.1, from coordinate 11,149,144 downwards.
TCTGCTGGAATATGCTTTTTATGGCATAGTGCAGATTGTCAGCTTTAGAGGCGTGGAGGCAAGTGGAAGAGTTAGATCTTCGTTTGCTTAGGTCTTGGTGTCTGCTCTGATACGTAGCACGGGAGTCGGGGAACGCTTTAAGTTATTTGTATATAATTGTTGAATATGTTTTGTATGACCTTTGTATGTATATTTTGTTGTTATAAAACGATTCATTTTGTAAAACAAGTCGGTTATGGATCTTTCCGCTTTATTCCATAATTGACATTCATTTTATATGGAAAAAGGTTCCCTATGGGGTTATCCTATTTTGTGCTATGTATCAAAATAATTGAGCAGGGTTTGTATTTTCTTTCTTTAAGTGTGACATCCCTGTTTCCTGTCGGAAAAATAAATTTTTAGTTACTCTGATTTATATTTGTATTATTTATTCGCGAGGGGAATTGGGGTGTTACATAAGTGGTATCAGAGCAGGTCGGTCCGTCCGGCCAAGTTATTGAATCAGTTGGTGAGACAGTTGAATACTGTCGTTGTTGTTTGTCCCTTAGTACGTGATAGGTGTGTGGAACACTGTTGGTACTTTCTGGTTTTCTAATCCTTTGTTTTCAGGATCGAGAATGAGATAAGTAGGGGAGGAGCTGGTACTTCTCCAAGTTACTTCAGTTGTGGAACATTGGCTCACTGTGTCGTTGATTACAAGATTGTAAGCATTGTTTGGACAGCGTTGTTCCCGGTTCTGGAAGGACGGCAGAGGTAAGGTTTATGTCAACTAAGGATTTGTGCCTTAGGTAGTTTTGCGCACAGGATGCAAGAAATGCTATTATAGTTTGGTAAAGATGGTTTATGCCCCATCATGATTGTCGGCTGTCTATTGACAAATTGAGGAACTGATCACCCTTAATCTCTTGTTGATAGCAGACGGGAATTATGTTGGATGGAATAGACGTGTCTTTCCGGCTTTGATAGTGTGTGCAATGAATTGTTTGGAATTTAAGAAAATGGTTACGGATTGTTTCGATGAGTTGAGGAAGATTCTTATATCTGAAGGTGAGACGGATTGGAGGTTTTGGTAGGTTGGTCTAGTGGGAAGTCATTGAGGGAGAACGATTGGGTATTGTCAAGGGTGGTTCTCAGAGAGAAGAGTGTGAACTCGAATTTGATGAAGGTAAAGATTGGAGGTTTGGATCTGCTAAGTAAGTAGAAAACTCTTAGTAGATGGGACTAAGATGTTTGTTTGGTCTGTGATGATAGTGTTCTGGAAATTGGCAAGAAGTCACAGTGTTGGGCCGTCAGTTGTGCATGGTTTTCAGATGTGTTATGGATGGAACATTAAGGTGTTGTCTTAGGGAGCTCCGGTTTGGTTAGTAACAAAAAGGAAGGATGGTTGAATGGAATAACAAGTATGATGCATATGATGGTATTGGTTTTGAGACTATGGAAAGCGAAACTTAGAGTTCTGGTGAGGTTTGGAGTCTTTGGAGTTTTAGAGCATTAATGGAAATTTTGAGAAAACCCTAGGTGTGGATGTAATGTTTGAGAGTTCTTTTGAGATGGTTGTTGCTACACGTGGGGATTTATGGAATTTTGACTGCAAAGAGAAGAAATTGTGTATGGATTGCTAACAGTTGAATAAGGTAACGATTGAGAACAAGTGTCCACTTTCAGGGATAGATAACTAGAATGGTTTGGCTGAGTTTGAGTGAACTTGTAATTGTTTGGAATGTTTGATAAGAGTGGTGGATTGTGTGAGTTGAGGCTGTGATCGACTTAATGCGACTGGTTATGTTTGTTATCATCGGGATAGGCTGTTATTTACTCAGTTAAGCTTATATGTGAGTAACCAGTTACCCAGGGAAAAGAATTTTGCAAGAACTTTAAGAATTTATATCTTTTGGAATTTGTTTGGGTATTACAACGTGCAGTGATGTTATTTGGTGTTAGTAAGGAATTTGTAATGTTTGTGGAGTAGAGGAATCATATCTTCCATATTTATTTGGATAAGTTAGTAATGGCTTTGATTGAGGATATTCGGATCTATTGTAAACCCTGAGGAAGAACAGGTAGAGTGTTTGAGATTTAAATCACAAGTGTTGAAAAGAGACGAAGTTGTATGCGGGGTTATTCGAGTGAGAATTTGGGTTAAAAAAAAAATATAAAAAAAAAGGGGGTCAGTTTTCTTGGATATGTTATTTCAGATGAGAGTATGGTTATGGATCCATCGGAAGTGGATGTAGTTCTACAATGAGAGGTTCCGAAGTTGGTTAAGGAGATTAGAAACTTTTGGGCTCAGTTGGTTGTTACGGAAGGTTATGGAAGACTTTGCTAACTTCGTACTTCTGTTGTCTCAGTTGGCTTGCAAAGGGTGAGTCGTTTGTCTGGATGTTCGTTGTGAGTAAGTTTTGGTGAGCTGAAGTAGAAGTTGGCTACGGCTTCAGTTTTGATTCTGGATGATCCTAATAAACCATTTGTGAGATGTGTCTTTGAGGAGTTTAGACAGTGTGTTAATGCAAGAGGGTAAAGTCGTGGCTTATGCTTTACGACAATTGAGGATTCATAAAAGGATCGATACTATTCAGGATTTGGAATTGGAGCGATTGTATTGTGTTTGAGAATCTGGAGGCATTGTTTTAAGGGCTTTAGGTTCAAGGTGTTTGGATGGAGGAATTGACGGTTTTGGATATGTAACAAGACTATTTTAATTCTGAGTTTTCGCGGGTTCGCTTAGCGAACCAGTTAGCGAAGGTCAGCGAAGGTTCGCTGAGTTGTTCGCCTAGCGAAGTTTGGGTGTTTTTGATGTTGGAAGTTGCTGCCTCGGTTCGCCAAGGGATTCGCCTAGTGAACTTTGTGTCTGTTTTTAGCTAGTAGTTGGTTCGCTGGAACATTCGCCTAGCGAAGGTGCTAGCGAATGCTCGCGAGAAGGTTCGCCCAGTGAACAGTGCTGTTTGTGTAATTTTGTTTTCTACATAACTTTTGATTTGTAACTCGGAGTAAGGCACGGTCGGATGGTTGGAATTCCTGATTAGTTATGACTTTGGCTCGAATTATCCTATTGGTAAAGTTTATGTCGTGCGTGATGAGTTAAGTCGAGAGTTTTACTTATGTCTGCTTTGATTGTTAAAGAGTGGGAACTTTTTGGAGAATTTAGAGATTTGGGTTGGTGTGTGAATTGACGTCTGATAGTGTGCAGTTGGGTATATTAATAGTGAACAGTGATTTTTGGTGAATATATGAGAGAGTTAGACTTTGGACGTGAGATTGGTAGTTTTGATGGTTACGAGTAATCAGAGTGCGCAGCGGAAGCGTGATATGGCACATTTCGTATATACGTGTGGGACTGGTAAGAGTTCATAGGTTGAACATTGGGAACATGTAGGAGTGTTGAGACCATTGAACGTTTCAGGATGGAAGTCATATGTAAAAAGTTTAACTGTTATCCGTGGGCTGCTATGTAGTTGGGTGTTTTGGTTATATGTTCGATTTGTGAATTATAGCATTGTTGTAGTATGGTTGTGTGACAAGGATGTTGGTGTTCTGGTTTTGTTGATGTTGTGGAGACCTTGTGGTGTCGTGGAACTTTATGTTCTTGTTTGTGTTGTTGTCTCGTTTCCATTGTGTTGGTTCGAGTTCGTGTAGCTAATTCCTGTGTGAGGAATTAGAGGTGGGTTACCTATGGTGAAGGTAACGATCTTGTTGTGTTTCGGTTCTAGAGTGAACCGGTGTGTTGGTATCTTGGCTTTTCTTTGAGTCGTGAGTTAGTCGTCAAGTGCATTGTATGGGCTTTGCATCTTGTCGTCGTTGTGGTCGTCGTTGTCGTGTCGTTGTTGTATCTGCTATTGGCAAGGTGGTTTGCCAGTTGTGTTATTCGTGGTGTGCCTTTTGTTGGCATGTTGGGTTGTTAGTCAGATGCGGGAGTCGTGTCCGGAGTTGTTCGTCTCGGTATATTTTCGAGGACGAAAATGTCTAAGTGGGGGAGAATTGTAACGCCCCGGTTTTGTTCGATTTATTTAATAGAGTAGAGTTAATTGGTTTTGGGTTTATATTATTTTAGTATTGACTTTTACTTGACAAAATGTTATTTTTCATCATTGTTAATGTTTTATCGCATTTTGAGAGCGTTTGGGAGATATTTGAGCTGAGGGGTATTTTGGTCTTTTTGCGTGGTTAGATATTTTTATAAATAGAAATAGAGAGAGAGAAATAGAAAGAAAAGAAAAAAAGAAGAGAAAGAAAAGAGAAGGAAAGAAAGAAGAGGAGAGGAAGAGAAAAGAGGAAAATCGCGGGAACTCCGTTTCGAGCGCGAATAATCGGGTAAGGGTGAGAAGTTTCAATTATATCTTGCTTGTGTATGTATATGTGTTGTTTGTTGTAATTGTTTTGATTGTTTCGTGACTTTTCGTATCGATTGGAATTAGGAGCGATTGATAGAAATCGACGTTTTCACGGATGAAATTCGATATAAACCGCGTAGAATACTCGTTGATTATGTCTAAACATGTTTTGGTTGTTCTGGTATGAATTAGAAGTGTTTGGGTGGTAAAAATGATGTATTTTGGTCCCATATGACCTATATTGACGCTGCTGCGAATTCTGGGTTTCGCGGGTTCGCCAGCGAAGAAACAGGCGAATGTTCGCTAGAAGGTTCGCCTAGCAAACTTTATGACTGTTTTCCACTGCCTTGGTTCGCTAGGGTTCGCCTAGCGAATACTGGAGCGAACGTGATATTTTCCAATTTTGTTTTCGTCGTAATTTTCAAACCGTAAGTCCGTTTTGGTCACCGTTCGAAGCGTTAGAAAGCTAATGAAATGCTCTTTCTTTTAAAAATGTTTTGGGGGGAAGTAGATGAATTATGTAAGTCTTGATTTTGAAAAAGTGTTGGTTTGTCGGATTTTCACCGTCGTATTGGTGTGCGAATGAAGTGTTATCATGCTATATGCTTTTAATATGTATTGTATGGCTTGTGTGCTGGTATATGATGTGAATATATATGATAAGTGTTGGTGATGATGGTTTGTGGTGTTATGGAGGAATAAATGTGTGTTTTGGGTTTTGATTTCAATGTGCGATAATGATATGTTGTGAGTAGCATTTGATATGTAAATCCCTTGTGTGAGGAACTATGATGTTGTTGTGATTTGTGGTATGTGATATGATTGTGGTATTTATAGCTTGTGAGGAAGTGCATTGTTTATGTGAAATTTCAATGTATGTTGTGTGGTGGCATTTAGGGTTTGAAATGCATTGTTTGAATTGCTTTGCAATGCATGAATGTGATGATGTTGAAGCATGTGATAAGTTGTTGTAATTGTTGTGGTTGTTGATTTGTGGCCTAAGGGCAAGAATATGCAATGTGTGGTATTTGATTATATATGCATGATTATGGATGTGTATGTGGGTGCAATGTGAATGTCATGAGTCATTGTATGCCAAGCATCATAATGTGCATTGTGGGCTCCTTTGGAGACTTAAAGCAATCCTTAACGTCGTGGGCCTCGAAAATATGAGGCGATGCCTGAGGACTTAAAGCGACGGGTGAACATCGTAGGCCCGACGGGGAGTTACTTGATATTCTCAGTAACGAGCGATGGTTCCAATAGTTCCTGAGTGGACTAATGACGTGACAAAATGACGTGACAATGGAAGTCGGTACCCGCATGGCATGTGCATAGGGTCGTGGTGTCGGTCTATGTGCATTTGCATTCATCATGAATTAATTGTGCATGGAAATGTGATTGTGATTGATGAGATAAAATATGTGCAATTGTATTGTGGAAAAATCATGATTTGATTGATTATGTGTGGAAATTGTGCATTGATTTGTTATGTGTTGAGATTGTGATAGCATTGGTAATTGACGTGCATATGCGATAAATGCTATGACTTGGTATGCCTTAGGTGCAAATGTGTGATTATGTTAGTATAATTGTTATATGCTATGTGGTTGGATTGTTAGAAATATGTTATACATCTGTGGCTTGCTATATGCATTGGTATGTGATGTGTGAAGTGAGAATAACTGTGTATGTGATTTTTATGTGTTTTTGCATATTATTATGCAATCTTGGTTTAGTTGTTATTTCTCACCCTTCTGCTGGAATATGCTTTTTATGGCATAGTGCAGATTGTCAGCTTTAGAGGCGTGGAGGCAAGTGGAAGAGTTAGATCTTCGTTTGCTTAGGTCTTGGTGTCTGCTCTGATACGTAGCACGGGAGTCGGGGAACGCTTTAAGTTATTTGTATATAATTGTTGAATATGTTTTGTATGACCTTTGTATGTATATTTTGTTGTTATAAAACGATTCATTTTGTAAAACAAGTCGGTTATGGATCTTTCCGCTTTATTCCATAATTGACATTCATTTTATATGGAAAAAGGTTCCCTATGGGGTTATCCTATTTTGTGCTATGTATCAAAATAATTGAGCAGGGTTTGTATTTTCTTTCTTTAAGTGTGACATCCCTGTTTCCTGTCGGAAAAATAAATTTTTAGTTACTCTGATTTATATTTGTATTATTTATTCGCGAGGGGAATTGGGGTGTTACATAAGTGGTATCAGAGCAGGTCGGTCCGTCCGGCCAAGTTATTGAATCAGTTGGTGAGACAGTTGAATACTGTCGTTGTTGTTTGTCCCTTAGTACGTGATAGGTGTGTGGAACACTGTTGGTACTTTCTGGTTTTCTAATCCTTTGTTTTCAGGATCGAGAATGAGATAAGTAGGGGAGGAGCTGGTACTTCTCCAAGTTACTTCAGTTGTGGAACATTGGCTCACTGTGTCGTTGATTACAAGATTGTAAGCATTGTTTGGACAGCGTTGTTCCCGGTTCTGGAAGGACGGCAGAGGTAAGGTTTATGTCAACTAAGGATTTGTGCCTTAGGTAGTTTTGCGCACAGGATGCAAGAAATGCTATTATAGTTTGGTAAAGATGGTTTATGCCCCATCATGATTGTCGGCTGTCTATTGACAAATTGAGGAACTGATCACCCTTAATCTCTTGTTGATAGCAGACGGGAATTATGTTGGATGGAATAGACGTGTCTTTCCGGCTTTGATAGTGTGTGCAATGAATTGTTTGGAATTTAAGAAAATGGTTACGGATTGTTTCGATGAGTTGAGGAAGATTCTTATATCTGAAGGTGAGACGGATTGGAGGTTTTGGTAGGTTGGTCTAGTGGGAAGTCATTGAGGGAGAACGATTGGGTATTGTCAAGGGTGGTTCTCAGAGAGAAGAGTGTGAACTCGAATTTGACGAAGGTAAAGATTGGAGGTTTGGATCTGCTAAGTAAGTAGAAAACTCTTAGTAGATGGGACTAAGATGTTTGTTTGGTCTGTGATGATAGTGTTCTGGAAATTGGCAAGAAGTCACAGTGTTGGGCCGTCAGTTGTGCATGGTTTTCAGATGTGTTATGGATGGAACATTAAGGTGTTGTCTTAGGGAGCTCCGGTTTGGTTAGTAACAAAAAGGAAGGATGGTTGAATGGAATAACAAGTATGATGCATATGATGGTATTGGTTTTGAGACTATGGAAAGCGAAACTTAGAGTTCTGGTGAGGTTTGGAGTCTTTGGAGTTTTAGAGCATTAATGGAAATTTTGAGAAAACCCTAGGTGTGGATGTAATGTTTGAGAGTTCTTTTGAGATGGTTGTTGCTACACGTGGGGATTTATGGAATTTTGACTGCAAAGAGAAGAAATTGTGTATGGATTGCTAACAGTTGAATAAGGTAACGATTGAGAACAAGTGTCCACTTTCAGGGATAGATAACTAGAATGGTTTGGCTGAGTTTGAGTGAACTTGTAATTGTTTGGAATGTTTGATAAGAGTGGTGGATTGTGTGAGTTGAGGCTGTGATCGACTTAATGCGACTGGTTATGTTTGTTATCATCGGGATAGGCTGTTATTTACTCAGTTAAGCTTATATGTGAGTAACCAGTTACCCAGGGAAAAGAATTTTGCAAGAACTTTAAGAATTTATATCTTTTGGAATTTGTTTGGGTATTACAACGTGCAGTGATGTTATTTGGTGTTAGTAAGGAATTTGTAATGTTTGTGGAGTAGAGGAATCATATCTTCCATATTTATTTGGATAAGTTAGTAATGGCTTTGATTGAGGATATTCGGATCTATTGTAAACCCTGAGGAAGAACAGGTAGAGTGTTTGAGATTTAAATCACAAGTGTTGAAAAGAGACGAAGTTGTATGCGGGGTTATTCGAGTGAGAATTTGGGTTAAAAAAAAAATATAAAAAAAAGGGGGTCAGTTTTCTTGGATATGTTATTTCAGATGAGAGTATGGTTATGGATCCATCGGAAGTGGATGTAGTTCTACAATGAGAGGTTCCGAAGTTGGTTAAGGAGATTAGAAACTTTTGGGCTCAGTTGGTTGTTACGGAAGGTTATGGAAGACTTTGCTAACTTCGTACTTCTGTTGTCTCAGTTGGCTTGCAAAGGGTGAGTCGTTTGTCTGGATGTTCGTTGTGAGTAAGTTTTGGTGAGCTGAAGTAGAAGTTGGCTACGGCTTCAGTTTTGATTCTGGATGATCCTAATAAACCATTTGTGAGATGTGTCTTTGAGGAGTTTAGACAGTGTGTTAATGCAAGAGGGTAAAGTCGTGGCTTATGCTTTACGACAATTGAGGATTCATAAAAGGATCGATACTATTCAGGATTTGGAATTGGAGCGATTGTATTGTGTTTGAGAATCTGGAGGCATTGTTTTAAGGGCTTTAGGTTCAAGGTGTTTGGATGGAGGAATTGACGGTTTTGGATATGTAACAAGACTATTTTAATTCTGAGTTTTCGCGGGTTCGCTTAGCGAACCAGTTAGCGAAGGTCAGCGAAGGTTCGCTGAGTTGTTCGCCTAGCGAAGTTTGGGTGTTTTTGATGTTGGAAGTTGCTGCCTCGGTTCGCCAAGGGATTCGCCTAGTGAACTTTGTGTCTGTTTTTAGCTAGTAGTTGGTTCGCTGGAACATTCGCCTAGCGAAGGTGCTAGCGAATGCTCGCGAGAAGGTTCGCCCAGTGAACAGTGCTGTTTGTGTAATTTTGTTTTCTACATAACTTTTGATTTGTAACTCGGAGTAAGGCACGGTCGGATGGTTGGAATTCCTGATTAGTTATGACTTTGGCTCGAATTATCCTATTGGTAAAGTTTATGTCGTGCGTGATGAGTTAAGTCGAGAGTTTTACTTATGTCTGCTTTGATTGTTAAAGAGTGGGAACTTTTTGGAGAATTTAGAGATTTGGGTTGGTGTGTGAATTGACGTCTGATAGTGTGCAGTTGGGTATATTAATAGTGAACAGTGATTTTTGGTGAATATATGAGAGAGTTAGACTTTGGACGTGAGATTGGTAGTTTTGATGGTTACGAGTAATCAGAGTGCGCAGCGGAAGCGTGATATGGCACATTTCGTATATACGTGTGGGACTGGTAAGAGTTCATAGGTTGAACATTGGGAACATGTAGGAGTGTTGAGACCATTGAACGTTTCAGGATGGAAGTCATATGTAAAAAGTTTAACTGTTATCCGTGGGCTGCTATGTAGTTGGGTGTTTTGGTTATATGTTCGATTTGTGAATTATAGCATTGTTGTAGTATGGTTGTGTGACAAGGATGTTGGTGTTCTGGTTTTGTTGATGTTGTGGAGACCTTGTGGTGTCGTGGAACTTTATGTTCTTGTTTGTGTTGTTGTCTCGTTTCCATTGTGTTGGTTCGAGTTCGTGTAGCTAATTCCTGTGTGAGGAATTAGAGGTGGGTTACCTATGGTGAAGGTAACGATCTTGTTGTGTTTCGGTTCTAGAGTGAACCGGTGTGTTGGTATCTTGGCTTTTCTTTGAGTCGTGAGTTAGTCGTCAAGTGCATTGTATGGGCTTTGCATCTTGTCGTCGTTGTGGTCGTCGTTGTCGTGTCGTTGTTGTATCTGCTATTGGCAAGGTGGTTTGCCAGTTGTGTTATTCGTGGTGTGCCTTTTGTTGGCATGTTGGGTTGTTAGTCAGATGCGGGAGTCGTGTCCGGAGTTGTTCGTCTCGGTATATTTTCGAGGACGAAAATGTCTAAGTGGGGGAGAATTGTAACGCCCCGGTTTTGTTCGATTTATTTAATAGAGTAGAGTTAATTGGTTTTGGGTTTATATTATTTTAGTATTGACTTTTACTTGACAAAATGTTATTTTTCATCATTGTTAATGTTTTATCGCATTTTGAGAGCGTTTGGGAGATATTTGAGCTGAGGGGTATTTTGGTCTTTTTGCGTGGTTAGATATTTTTATAAATAGAAATAGAGAGAGAGAAATAGAAAGAAAAGAAAAAAAGAAGAGAAAGAAAAGAGAAGGAAAGAAAGAAGAGGAGAGGAAGAGAAAAGAGGAAAATCGCGGGAACTCCGTTTCGAGCGCGAATAATCGGGTAAGGGTGAGAAGTTTCAATTATATCTTGCTTGTGTATGTATATGTGTTGTTTGTTGTAATTGTTTTGATTGTTTCGTGACTTTTCGTATCGATTGGAATTAGGAGCGATTGATAGAAATCGACGTTTTCACGGATGAAATTCGATATAAACCGCGTAGAATACTCGTTGATTATGTCTAAACATGTTTTGGTTGTTCTGGTATGAATTAGAAGTGTTTGGGTGGTAAAAATGATGTATTTTGGTCCCATATGACCTATATTGACGCTGCTGCGAATTCTGGGTTTCGCGGGTTCGCCAGCGAAGAAACAGGCGAATGTTCGCTAGAAGGTTCGCCTAGCAAACTTTATGACTGTTTTCCACTGCCTTGGTTCGCTAGGGTTCGCCTAGCGAATACTGGAGCGAACGTGATATTTTCCAATTTTGTTTTCGTCGTAATTTTCAAACCGTAAGTCCGTTTTGGTCACCGTTCGAAGCGTTAGAAAGCTAATGAAATGCTCTTTCTTTTAAAAATGTTTTGGGGGGAAGTAGATGAATTATGTAAGTCTTGATTTTGAAAAAGTGTTGGTTTGTCGGATTTTCACCGTCGTATTGGTGTGCGAATGAAGTGTTATCATGCTATATGCTTTTAATATGTATTGTATGGCTTGTGTGCTGGTATATGATGTGAATATATATGATAAGTGTTGGTGATGATGGTTTGTGGTGTTATGGAGGAATAAATGTGTGTTTTGGGTTTTGATTTCAATGTGCGATAATGATATGTTGTGAGTAGCATTTGATATGTAAATCCCTTGTGTGAGGAACTATGATGTTGTTGTGATTTGTGGTATGTGATATGATTGTGGTATTTATAGCTTGTGAGGAAGTGCATTGTTTATGTGAAATTTCAATGTATGTTGTGTGGTGGCATTTAGGGTTTGAAATGCATTGTTTGAATTGCTTTGCAATGCATGAATGTGATGATGTTGAAGCATGTGATAAGTTGTTGTAATTGTTGTGGTTGTTGATTTGTGGCCTAAGGGCAAGAATATGCAATGTGTGGTATTTGATTATATATGCATGATTATGGATGTGTATGTGGGTGCAATGTGAATGTCATGAGTCATTGTATGCCAAGCATCATAATGTGCATTGTGGGCTCCTTTGGAGACTTAAAGCAATCCTTAACGTCGTGGGCCTCGAAAATATGAGGCGATGCCTGAGGACTTAAAGCGACGGGTGAACATCGTAGGCCCGACGGGGAGTTACTTGATATTCTCAGTAACGAGCGATGGTTCCAATAGTTCCTGAGTGGACTAATGACGTGACAAAATGACGTGACAATGGAAGTCGGTACCGCATGGCATGTGCATAGGGTCGTGGTGTCGGTCTATGTGCATTTGCATTCATCATGAATTAATTGTGCATGGAAATGTGATTGTGATTGATGAGATAAAATATGTGCAATTGTATTATGGAAAAATCATGATTTGATTGATTATGTGTGGAAATTGTGCATTGATTTGTTATGTGTTGAGATTGTGATAGCATTGGTAATTGACGTGCATATGCGATAAATGCTATGACTTGGTATGCCTTAGGTGCAAATGTGTGATTATGTTAGTATAATTGTTATATGCTATGTGGTTGGATTGTTAGAAATATGTTATACATCTGTGGCTTGCTATATGCATTGGTATGTGATGTGTGAAGTGAGAATAACTGTGTATGTGATTTTTATGTGTTTTTGCATATTATTATGCAATCTTGGTTTAGTTGTTATTTCTCACCCTTCTGCTGGAATATGCTTTTTATGGCATAGTGCAGATTGTCAGCTTTAGAGGCGTGGAGGCAAGTGGAAGAGTTAGATCTTCGTTTGCTTAGGTCTTGGTGTCTGCTCTGATACGTAGCACGGGAGTCGGGGAACGCTTTAAGTTATTTGTATATAATTGTTGAATATGTTTTGTATGACCTTTGTATGTATATTTTGTTGTTATAAAACGATTCATTTTGTAAAACAAGTCGGTTATGGATCTTTCCGCTTTATTCCATAATTGACATTCATTTTATATGGAAAAAGGTTCCCTATGGGGTTATCCTATTTTGTGCTATGTATCAAAATAATTGAGCAGGGTTTGTATTTTCTTTCTTTAAGTGTGACATCCCTGTTTCCTGTCGGAAAAATAAATTTTTAGTTACTCTGATTTATATTTGTATTATTTATTCGCGAGGGGAATTGGGGTGTTACATAAGTGGTATCAGAGCAGGTCGGTCCGTCCGGCCAAGTTATTGAATCAGTTGGTGAGACAGTTGAATACTGTCGTTGTTGTTTGTCCCTTAGTACGTGATAGGTGTGTGGAACACTGTTGGTACTTTCTGGTTTTCTAATCCTTTGTTTTCAGGATCGAGAATGAGATAAGTAGGGGAGGAGCTGGTACTTCTCCAAGTTACTTCAGTTGTGGAACATTGGCTCACTGTGTCGTTGATTACAAGATTGTAAGCATTGTTTGGACAGCGTTGTTCCCGGTTCTGGAAGGACGGCAGAGGTAAGGTTTATGTCAACTAAGGATTTGTGCCTTAGGTAGTTTTGCGCACAGGATGCAAGAAATGCTATTATAGTTTGGTAAAGATGGTTTATGCCCCATCATGATTGTCGGCTGTCTATTGACAAATTGAGGAACTGATCACCCTTAATCTCTTGTTGATAGCAGACGGGAATTATGTTGGATGGAATAGACGTGTCTTTCCGGCTTTGATAGTGTGTGCAATGAATTGTTTGGAATTTAAGAAAATGGTTACGGATTGTTTCGATGAGTTGAGGAAGATTCTTATATCTGAAGGTGAGACGGATTGGAGGTTTTGGTAGGTTGGTCTAGTGGGAAGTCATTGAGGGAGAACGATTGGGTATTGTCAAGGGTGGTTCTCAGAGAGAAGAGTGTGAACTCGAATTTGACGAAGGTAAAGATTGGAGGTTTGGATCTGCTAAGTAAGTAGAAAACTCTTAGTAGATGGGACTAAGATGTTTGTTTGGTCTGTGATGATAGTGTTCTGGAAATTGGCAAGAAGTCACAGTGTTGGGCCGTCAGTTGTGCATGGTTTTCAGATGTGTTATGGATGGAACATTAAGGTGTTGTCTTAGGGAGCTCCGGTTTGGTTAGTAACAAAAAGGAAGGATGGTTGAATGGAATAACAAGTATGATGCATATGATGGTATTGGTTTTGAGACTATGGAAAGCGAAACTTAGAGTTCTGGTGAGGTTTGGAGTCTTTGGAGTTTTAGAGCATTAATGGAAATTTTGAGAAAACCCTAGGTGTGGATGTAATGTTTGAGAGTTCTTTTGAGATGGTTGTTGCTACACGTGGGGATTTATGGAATTTTGACTGCAAAGAGAAGAAATTGTGTATGGATTGCTAACAGTTGAATAAGGTAACGATTGAGAACAAGTGTCCACTTTCAGGAATAGATAACTAGAATGGTTTGGCTGAGTTTGAGTGAACTTGCAATTGTTTGGAATGTTTGATAAGAGTGGTGGATTGTGTGAGTTGAGGCTGTGATCGACTTAATGCGACTGGTTATGTTTGTTATCATCGGGATAGGCTGTTATTTACTCAGTTAGGCTTGTATGTGAGTAACCAGTTACCCAGGGAAAAGAATTTTGCAAGAACTTTAAGAATTTATATCTTTTGGAATTTGTTTGGGTATTACAACGTGCAGTGATGTTATTTGGTGTTAGTAAGGAATTTGTAATGTTTGTGGAGTAGAGGAATCATATCTTCCATATTTATTTGGATAAGTTAGTAATGGCTTTGATTGAGGATATTCGGATCTATTGTAAACCCTGAGGAAGAACAGGTAGAGTGTTTGAGATTTGAATCACAAGTGTTGAAAAGAGACGAAGTTGTATGCGGGGTTATTCGAGTGAGAATTTGGGTTAAAAAAAATATAAAAAAAAGGGGGTCAGTTTTCTTGGATATGTTATTTCAGATGAGAGTATGGTTATGGATCCATCGGAAGTGGATGTAGTTCTACAATGAGAGGTTCCGAAGTTGGTTAAGGAGATTAGAAACTTTTGGGCTCAGTTGGTTGTTACGGAAGGTTATGGAAGACTTTGCTAAGTTCGTACTTCTGTTGTCTCAGTTGGTTTGCAAAGGGTGAGTCGTTTGTCTGGATGTTCGTTGTGAGTAAGTTTTGGTGAGCTGAAGTAGAAGTTGGCTACGGCTTCAGTTTTGATTCTGGATGATCCTAATAAACCGTTTGTGAGATGTGTCTTTGAGGAGTTTAGACAGTGTGTTAATGCAAGAGGGTAAAGTCGTGGCTTATGCTTTACGACAATTGAGGATTCATAAAAGGATCGATACTATTCAGGATTTGGAATTGGAGCGATTGTATTGTGTTTGAGAATCTGGAGGCATTGTTTTAAGGGCTTTAGGTTCAAGGTGTTTGGATGGAGGAATTGACGGTTTTGGATATGTAACAAGACTGTTGTAATTCTGAGTTTTCGCGGGTTCGCTTAGCGAACCAGTTAGCGAAGGTCAGCGAAGGTTCGCTGAGTTGTTCGCCTAGCGAAGTTTGGGTGTTTTTGATGTTGGAAGTTGCTGCCTCGGTTCGCCAAGGGATTCGCCTAGTGAACTTTGTGTCTGTTTTTAGCTAGTAGTTGGTTCGCTGGAACATTCGCCTAGCGAAGGTGCTAGCGAATGCTCGCGAGAAGGTTCGCCCAGTGAACAGTGCTGTTTGTGTAATTTTGTTTTCTACATAACTTTTGATTTGTAACTCGGAGTAAGGCACGGTCGGATGGTTGGAATTCCTGATTAGTTATGACTTTGGCTCGAATTATCCTATTGGTAAAGTTTATGTCGTGTGTGATGAGTTAAGTCGAGAGTTTTACTTATGTCTGCTTTGATTGTTAAAGAGTGGGAACTTTTTGGAGAATTTAGAGATTTGGGTTGGTGTGTGAATTGACGTCTGATAGTGTGCAGTTGGGTATATTAACAGTGAACAGTGATTTTTGGTGAATATGAGAGAGAGTTAGACTTTGGACGTGAGATTGGTAGTTTTGATGGTTACGAGTAATCAGAGTGCGCAGCGGAAGCGTGATATGGCACATTTCGTATATACGTGTGGGACTGGTAAGAGTTCATAGGTTGAACATTGGGAACATGTAGGAGTGTTGAGACCATTGAACGTTTCAGGATGGAAGTCATATGTAAAAAGTTTAACTGTTATCCGTGGGCTGCTATGTAGTTGGGTGTTTTGGTTATATGTTCGATTTGTGAATTATAGCATTGTTGTAGTATGGTTGTGTGACAAGGATGTTGGTGTTCTGGTTTTGTTGATGTTGTGGAGACCTTGTGGTGTCGTGGAACTTTATGTTCTTGTTTGTGTTGTTGTCTCGTTTCCATTGTGTTGGTTCGAGTTCGTGTAGCTAATTCCTGTGTGAGGAATTAGAGGTGGGTTACCTATGGTGAGGGTAACGATCTTGTTGTGTTTCGGTTCTAGAGTGAACCGGTGTGTTGGTATCTTGGCTTTTCTTTGAGTCGTGAGTTAGTCGTCAAGTGCATTGTATGGGCTTTGCATCTTGTCGTCGTTGTGGTCGTCGTTGTCGTGTCGTTGTTGTATCTGCTATTGGCAAGGTGGTTTGCCAGTTGTGTTATTCGTGGTGTGCCTTTTGTTGGCATGTTGGGTTGTTAGTCAGATGCGGGAGTCGTGTCCGGAGTTGTTCGTCTCGGTATATTTTCGAGGACGAAAATGTCTAAGTGGGGGAGAATTGTAACGCCCCGGTTTTGTTCGATTTATTTAATAGAGTAGAGTTAATTGGTTTTGGGTTTATATTATTTTAGTATTGACTTTTACTTGACAAAATGTTATTTTTCATCATTGTTTATGTTTTATCGCATTTTGAGAGCGTTTGGGAGATATTTGAGCTGAGGGGTATTTTGGTCTTTTTGCGTGGTTAGATATTTTTATAAATAGAAATAGAGAGAGAGAAATAGAAAGAAAAGAAAAAAAGAAGAGAAAGAAAAGAGAAGGAAAGAAAGAAGAGGAGAGGAAGAGAAAAGAGGAAAATCGCGGGAACTCCGTTTCGAGCGCGAATAATCGGGTAAGGGTGAGAAGTTTCAATTATATCTTGCTTGTGTATGTATATGTGTTGTTTGTTGTAATTGTTTTGATTGTTTCGTGACTTTTCGTATCGATTGGAATTAGGAGCGATTGATAGAAATCGACGTTTTCACAGATGAAATTCGATATAAACCGCGTAGAATACTCTTTGATTATGTCTAAACATGTTTTGGTTGTTCTGGTATGAATTAGAAGTGTTTGGGTGGTAAAAATGATGTATTTTGGTCCCATATGACCTATATTGACGCTGCTGCGAATTCTGGGTTTCGCGGGTTCGCCTAGCGAACCCCAGCGAAGAAACAGGCGAATGTTCGCTAGAAGGTTCACCTAGCGAACTTTATGACTGTTTTCCACTGCCTTGGTTCGCTAGGGTTCGCCTAGCGAATACTGGAGCTAACGTGATATTTTCCAATTTTGTTTTCGTCGTAATTTTCAAACCGTAAGTCCGTTTTGGTCACCGTTCAAAGCGTTAGAAAGCTAATGAAATGCTCTTTCTTTTAAAAATGTTTTGGGGGGCAGTAGATGAATTATGTAAGTCGTGATTTTGGGCCTCTATTAGAGTGTAAGACCCAACCCCTTTGAAAACCAAATTATCTTGGGCCTCAGTCGTTGTACAAGACCCACTGCGTTTTCAAAAACCTCGGGGCGATCGCCATTTCAAACGAAAAATCATCTGAGCCTACCCTCGTGTTATAAGCCCCATTTCTTTTTCTTTAAAAACTCTTTGGACCTCTTGAGAGAGTGTAAGACCCATCCCTTTGTACAGAAAACCTTTCTCGGGCCTCAGTCACTTATATAAGTCCCTCTGTACAAAAACAACAGTGCAATCACTGATAAAACATTGGGCCTCTCCTTGAGCTGTAAGCCCTAATCTTTCTTTACAAATCACTTTCTCCTTTGATTTTGAATATAATATTGTTATCAAAGTTTTCTTTGTTGAACAAACTAACAAAACAACATGGAAGCTCTACAACCGAGTAAGTGTTTATACGCTTTCATTTACCGCTTTCATATACATATAACTGTATTGTGGGGATGTTTCGCTGTAAGTCTTCTTTCATAAACTCATATCAACTGTGTAATAATAGTATAGATATTTAGAGTTTCCCCGGCAACTACGTCTAGCACTAGGTAAAGCCGTTTCGATCACTCTTAGAAATAGACAATACTAGATCCCCCATAGGAGCACCAGATACAGTCTTCTCTTCGGATGTCCTACTTAGGAATTGTCAAGAAACTCTACTCCCCAGAGATGATCTCTTCTCCGTGAATTGCATCTCTTGAGTTTTTCCAAATTCTCGAACTTTCCTGGCTTGATCTATTCTTTGTGAATAGCCTGTCTTGAATTTCTCGGGGTTTGGGGACCCACGGGCTTCTTAAAAGCATCCCCGCCTCCTCTTGGGCATTGTACAAGAACCCGTCGACTTCTTAGAAGTATTCACATCCTCCTCTTAGGCTTCGTATAAATTATTTCTTCCTCCGGGAATGATAGCCTCCTCTTGGGTTTCATACAAATTGTCCCTCGGCTTCTTAAAAGTTTCCAGCCTCATCTTGGGCTTCGTACAAATTGTCCTGATGACCTCCTAGAGGTATAGGAACAGAAATTAGTCATCTTAATAGAACAGTCTTTCAAAGAGTCTAGATCTTTCCACCGTGAACGTACTACTACTGTTTTGTTGATCATAGTACAAAAGATAAAACTCTAGACAAAGACAGTTTAATTCCCTTGAGTCTCAAAGACATTCTCAAGTCCCTTTCAAAAATAGGAAGAAAACCCACAAACTCGGACAGTTCCAATACCCTTTGGATTTCCCATTTCCTTAAAGAACAGGAAATATCTCTGATCCTCGAATCAAAATCCCTGAGTACAAACATTACTCATATAAGAACGGATTTTCTCTTTAAATCAACATATTGGACCTGTCACTCAACTGAAACAGTTACAATAGCCTCCTCTTGGGCTTTGTATAATGATTCTCCCCAGCGGAGCTAACACTTTTAGCCTCCATCTCGGGCTTTGTACAAGATACAAAAGGACTCTCTTGTTGAGTCAACCCCTTCAGCCTTCATCTCAGGCTTCGTACGAGATACAAAGACTCTCTTGTTGAGTCACAAACTTTAGCCTCCATCTCGGACTTCGTACGAGATACCAAAAGACTCTCTTATTGAGTCAAACAACTTTTAGCTTCTGTTTTGGGCTTCGTGCAAGACACATATCAAAGATTCTCTTATTGAGTCAAGCCTTTTAGCCTCCATCTCGGGCTTCGTACGAGATACCAAAAACATTCTCTTGTTGAGTCAATCTCTCTTGTAGCCTCTCTCTCGGGACTTCGTACGAGACACATAAACACTCCCTCTTGTTGGTCCAATAGCCTCCTCTTAGGCTTCGTATAAGGATTCTTCCTCCGGGAATGATAGCCTCCTCTTAGGCTTTGTATAAGAAAACCCCGGTTGAGCCAATCAACCTTTTAGCATCAAAGTTGTGCCTCTTTCACAGTATACAAACATCAACAACTTCTATCCCTTCATCTAATTGTTGTAAGCGGCAAGCCTCTGGATTATTTACATCCATGCCACTGTCCCTCTTTTAGCATGAGAAATTCCTAAGGAAAGATGGCATTGCTCTACACTGAGTTAAAGTCTTCTCCTTCAGGTTAAATTCCCCTATAAAGGAAATTATGGCATTGCTGGATTCACATATTCCAGTTAAAGTAATTCTCCTTTGTAAACAGTCACCCAACAGTAGTGACGGACAAACCCCTCTTTAGAGATGACAAATTCTCTCTAAAGTCGAAAACATTCAGCTTTATATCTTGGGCTTTGAACAGGATACAAATCACTTTTAGCTTCATATCTTGGGCTTTGAACAAGATACAAATAGACCCTTCAGCTTCACATCTTAGGCTTTAAACAAGATACAAACAACCTTTAGCTTCACGTCTTGGGCTTTGAACAAGACCCCAAAACACCATTTCCTCCCATAGAATAGGAGGAACTACGATTGCTCTAATTTCCCTGTTTCGGAAAAACGGGAATACGTAGGCATAATATTGAAAGAAAAATCTTAGCGAGCACACTGAACAAAAACCCTAAAGTCCCCTATCTTTACCCAACCTGGCGCAGTATCCTATCAAATTCCCCATGAACCGTCCTGTCATTTCATCCTTAAAAAACCAAAGAAAGACCCCATTACCATATAGCATCCGTAACCTAACAGACCGCTGTTTAAACTCAGTATGCAAGCAGGGTTAATTGGAGACATCTATTTCCCTTCCTTAGTCAGCTTCAATAGGATAAAAAATGAATCGAACTGTAGTAACCCCCCAGAAAGCGACAGCGCCTAAGAACCGCATCCCAAAATCGCTCGCTACAGGCGCATTATGTCGATCCTAGGTATGTCGTTCCATCGACCTACACTAATCATGGAAGAGAGAGTGGCTAATGCATCAGCCATGTGATTCTCCTCACGAGGGATGTGATGAAACTCGATTCTGTTGAAGAAAGGCAACAACCTTCTTGCATAGTCTTTGTAAGGAATCAATCCTGATCGGTATATGTTCCAATCTCCTTTGATCTTATTGATAACCAGGGCTGAGTCACCATATACGTCCAAGTTCTTGATCCTCAAATCAATCGCTTCTTCGAGACCCATAATACAAGCTTCATATTCGGCCTCGTTGTTTGTACATTTGAACGTAAGTCTGGCAGTGAAAGGAATATGGGTACCCTGAGGGGTAACAATGAATGCCCCAATTCCATTTCTGTAATGATTAACTGCTCCGTCAAAGATTAGTCCCCATTGGGAACCTGGTTCTGGCCCTTCACTGGGTAGCGGTTCATCGCAATCTTTCAGTTTTGAATACATGATATCTTCGTCTAGGAAGTCAAACCCGGTTGATTCTTGATTGTCAATCGGTAATGAGCCAAATGATCGGCTAAAATACTTCCCTTAACAGCTTTCTGAGCGTGGTATTCGATGTCGTATTCTGATAACAACATCTGCCAACGGGCGATTCTTCCCGTGAGAGCAAGTTTTTCAAAGACGTACTTGATTGGATCCATCTCGGATACCAACCAAGTAGCGTGACGAATCATGTACTGGCGAAGACATTTGGCTGCCCAAGCCAGCGTGCAAGAAGTTTTCTCAAGCATAGTGTACCGAGTCTCGCAGTCGGTGAACTTCTTGCTCAGATAGTAGATGGCAAACTCTTTCCATTTGGTTTCATCTTGTTGGCCAAGTACATAACCCATGGAGTCTTCCAAGACTATGAGGTAGATGATCAGTGGTCTTCCTTCCACTGGAGGTGATAGAATCGGCGGATTCAACAGATATTCCTCAATATTGTCAAAGGCAGTTTGGCAATCCTCTGTCCAAACGCAGTCCTGGTTCTTTTTTAGTAATTTGAAAATTGGCGCACAGGTCGCGGTCATAAGGAATATGAATCTGGAAATGTAGTTCAAACGTCCCAGAAATCCTCTGACTTGTTTTTCAGTTTTCGGAGAAGGCATTTCTTGAATGGCCTTGACCCGCGTCTATCTGTTTCTGGACCTCCTCTTTGATTTTGATGGCCATGTCTGGGTGAGTCCATCTCAACCTTTGTTTTACTAGCGGACATTCTGATCTCAACGGTTGATGATGTTCCACGATGCTCGTATCCAACCCTGGCATGTCCTGGTAGGACCAAGCGAATACATCGGAAAACTCTCTGAGAAGCTTTGTTAAACTCTCTTTGGAAGTTGGACTGAGCAGTGCCCCAACCCTAATTTCTTTTCTCTCTTTTTCTGAACCCACATTGATCATTTCCACCTGCTCTTTGTGAGGTTCAATGGACCTTTCCTCCTATCGGAGTAATCAGGAGATCTCCTATGGAATTTCGTTGTCATCTTCTTCTTCAGCCTCAAATACCGGGAATTCAAAGTCGGGAGAAGGCATCGGATCGTATATTTCAACGGGGTTTAAAACAAGAAATCTGCATGACGTGATGATTCGTGTTTAGAAGAGATAGAGAAAATGCAAGTGTGTGCAGTGTATATTCTTTTTGCTGCTTGTTTTTATTTGAATTGTTTTTTAGGATTACCATTTTCTGAAAAACGAAAAAGAGAAAACAACAATTAATGCAAAAATTACAGAACGACGTTATTTTATTAATGAACAAGTCGATTCTTGAAACTACAGCCCTATAAAACAAAACTCTGTCGCATTGGGCGAAGCGAAGAGGGAAAATTTACAAAAAGCGAGCCCTATCAAAACATCTGTTTCACCTGGGCAGGGTGAAAGGTTAAAGATGGCAATTACTTTGACTTATGAACAATCTTCGGAACATCGACAGCAACCCATTGGCGGCGAACTCCTCGGTGAATCACAAAGTCTGGCACCTTCCTTGATTTGTCTTCAGAAATAACGCTGATTTCTGGTGGAGCAAGATCATTGGAATCTGTCTCCCAGGCAGAGTTGTCGTAGGAGGATTCCTCTGTTGCATTTTGCAAAGTATTTGCGCTCTCAGGTACATCTCCCCATCCAGTTGGCTAGATGTCTTCGAACCTGATACGAGAGCTTTCGGGAGCAGTGTTCTTGACCATATAGTCGTACTTTCCACTTGGTTGTCCCAAGGTGTCCCACACTTCTTTGGAACTGGAGGAGTCATCCCTCTCGATGACGTTGACCTCGGGAAAAGCGTAGTTAATGAATTCTAGTCCTACAAATGTTACGAATTCATCATCATGTTGGGTAGTTTCAGGATAACCTGGGTGTTGATCCCATGACATGGTGGGGACACAGGTATTCTGGTCAATGATGCTCAGCTGACTTCCATTGTTCGGCTGATTTTCTTGCCCCAAGTCTCCTGGGTAAGGCTGCCACATGGGTAGACCATCCATCGGGCAATAGTAATCAAGGTCAAAGTTGTCCTTCATCAGAATGTCCTCCTCTAATGAGTTTGGTGGAGCACGGTATCCTTCCGGATCATAATCTCCATATATCATTTCGACGTCTGACCTGGGTATAAATCTCGGGCTCTGTGCAGGAAAGCAAAAGGGAGTCTTCCTTTCGTCCTGAAACATATAACTGTCCTCGTTGAGGTAGGACTTCCATTCTTCATCTGTGTCAGAGGGATCCTCCTCATTGATAGTGTGTACTTCTTGAGTCACCGATTGAAGGAAACCTCCACTGTGAAAGAAGTTCTGAATGGGATGAAGACTTTCATCGTTGGCAGCTGATTGGGTACAGGTTGAAGAAAAACCAAGACCCTTCTTTGTTTTATTGTCAGTAGGAATGACAAGCTGTCCCCATCCTGTTGTATTGGAACCTTCGACCGCTTTGAGAGCGTCTTTGTATGAAGAAATAGAAGTTCCCTCTTTGGATTGATCGCCACTGTGTAGCGAAAGTGTTTGGAACTGGGTTCCGATTATCCCTTCTAGTTCCACATAAGTGGATGACGATAAATGGCTTATGAGCAAAGCGTGTTCCCCACAGACTGTGACGAGTTGACTGTTCTGGACGAACTTTAGCTTTTGGTGGAGGGTCGAAGTGACCGCCCCAGCCTGATGTATCCAAGATCTTCCTAATAAACAATTGTTCATTACCCGGATGTCCATAACCTGGAAAGTGACTTGGAAAGTGTGAGGACCAATAGTTATGGGAAGGTCGACTTTGCCGATAACCGTTTTTCTGGGTCCGTCAAATGCTTTGACGACAACCTCGTTGATTCTCATCGGAGGGCCTTTGAATGATAATTGCATCAAAGTGGACTTCAGCACAACATTCAGGGCTGACCCTGTGTCTAACAGTACGCTGGCTAAAGCATCGTCCTGGCAGTTTACTGTGATATTGAGCGCCATGTTATGACGGTGACCCTCTTCAGGTAATTCCTCATCACTAAATCCCAAATTATTGTAGGAAGTGATGTTAGAGACAATGTTATCGAACTGTCTAATTGTTACATCCTGTTCCACAAAGGCTTGTTCCAAGACTTTCTGTAGAGCCTCCCTGTGCGCTTCTGAACTGAGTAACAGTGATAATACCGAGATCTTTGAAGGAGTCTGTAAAAGCTGATCAACAATGTTATATTCACTCCTTTGGATGAGCTTCATCATCTCATCACCATTTTTCGAAAGTTCGGGATTACTAGATTGACCGACTGGTGGATAGGGAAGTTCCGTCTGAGGTTCCTTTTCTTTGTTGGACTCTCTAATTCCTCTGTTGAAGATTCTACCACTCTGTGTTACATGACTGATGTCTGCAATATTTACGATGGAGGGAAATGGAATTTCCTTTCTATTTTCAATCGTTGTTGCACCGTATTTTTAAGGGATAGCCTTAGTTGATTCATACGGTAGTGGTCCCGGCAGATAAATGACTATGGGAACCTTCTAATTTTTCTGACCATCGTAAGTAATCTCTATCCGTTCCTGGTTAGGAACTCTCGGTTCGTCAAGTAGAGGGATAATGGCGAAAACATCCCTAGTCCTCTAATGATCAGAGATTATGACAACGTCCTCAATTTGATCAGCAAGGTAGTTCGGCGTCCAGTTGATTGGTTCGGAACCCAGGTATGGACGAATCTCTCTACGATCTACCTGACCCTGAAGAGCTGCTCTCACGAGGTAGCACCCTTGGTTACTTTCCGAACAGACTCTACAACGGTCATAGTTGTGTGGTGGCACCTGGCCACGCCCGCTTTGAATACAATGTAACCTCACTAGGTTAGTTTCTACAGATCAGACATCCTGACTCTGACGCCGAGTAGGGTTCCTGTTATTGATACTAATTTGCTGAGTATCTTCATTCATCTGGATTGGCATCCACCAGTGATTTAAAAAGTACTGAAGTGCTTCCTGGACAAGGGCACAACCTTGATCGTTTTCGCAACCCGCTTTACAGCTGTGATAATTATGTGACATCAGGAACCCGAGTCAAACTTGCTCATCATGTAACTCTACCAGGTTGGTATTCATCAAGCGAATATCAAAGATTTGAACCATGTTGATTTGATAGTGATTCCTATCATGGTAGTCCTGGTTCCATCCAAGATCCATCTGACACTGGAGGGCCTCCTGTATGAAGGAGCATCCTTGTTTGTTTACCGAGCAAGTCAGACAGGAACTGTAATCGTGCCGCGGCAGATTATGATACTGGCTTTGCCTTGAGTGCATCGCCACCAAGTTAACATTCATCGGATGGATGTCGTGGTTCTGAATGACGTTGGAATTCATATAGACCATGTTAACTCCACGAACTCGGTGCTCTTGGATCCACCTGAGATCCATCTGTTCCTGTAGAGAAGATTGCACTACAGAACATCCTTGATTACTTTTAGAGCAGATATCACATTGATGATAATTATGAGGTGGCACATGGCCATACCCACTCTGTCTACAATGCATCTTGACCAAGTTGGTCCTTAACAAGAGTACATCATGAATTTGATAGACATTGTTAGACTCTCTCTATATCAGGTTGACTGCAGCTTTCTCGTGCTGAGGTAGTGGGTTCGTGAGAACATTGGGATTCGTATCTTTGAAAGATAAGAGCCCGCTCCTAGCAAGCTTTTGCACGTCGGATTTGAAATTAAGGAAATTTTCTATGTTATGCCCTAATCCTCCTTGATGATAAGGGCATGTCTGATCCACCTTAAACCAAAAAGGCAGATTTTCCAGTACTGAAAGGGGAGACTTAGTCTGGATGTGCCCCTTGGACAGTAGTAATGGGAATAGTTCTGTGTACGATACGGGTATAGGATCAAATCCTTGTGGCCGCGTTGTACGGTTGTTGTTGTATTGAGGACGAGCCTACTAAAGAGGCTGTTGTGTCCTTTGCTGCTGATTAGGTTGGCTCTGCGCAACCTGAGGCTGATACGTAGGAATAGGCGCGGGGCTGATAGCAGGAGTCACCGCTGCTACTGGTTGATAACGTCGCCTTTACTTTCCGAGAGAGATATTCCCAATATCTTCCTCTTTTTTCTTAGGGAGAGAACTACCGTATCATTTTGTACTACTTGATGATCCAGTGTCTTTTACTAAACGTCCTTCTCGGACGGCTTCCTCGAGACGCACCCCCATACCGACCATTTCGGTGAAATCGATGGGTGCACTGGCAACCATTATGTCGTAGTAAAATGAGCTTAAGGTCTTTAAGAAGATCTTTGTCATCTCTTTTTCCTCAAGAGGTGGACAAATTTGGGCGGCGATCTCACGCCATCTCTGAGCGAACTCCTTAAAGGTTTCCTTGTCCTTTTGTGACATTGATCTGAGCTGATCTCTGTCTAGTGCCATGTCCAAATTATACTTGTATTGTTGGACGAAGGCAGTGCCAAGATCTCTGAATGTGCTAATCGTAACACGGTTTAAACCCGTGTACCATTTTAAGGCAGCACCGGTTAAACTATCCTGAAAGTAGTGAATCAATAAGTCCTGATTCTCTGTCTGAGCTGACATTCACCGAGCGTACATCACCAAGTGACCCTGAGGGCAAGAGTTACCCTTGTACTTTTCAAAGTCGGGCACTTGGAACTTGTGCGGGACTTTCACATTGGGGACCAGACAAAGGTCTGCGGCGTCATATCCAAATAAATCCTGACCGCGAATGGCTTGCAGTTCCTTCAGCATTTCCAAGAATTGTTCCTAGAATTCATCCATTCTGTCAAACATAGTTTCCTTTCTACCAGAAGGTATCTGTGGAATTTGTCCTTCCGGGACAGTGTGCACCACAGGGGGTGGTACCGTGACTACGGCAGTGAGCCTTGGCATTTCCCGAAGTTCGTAACCTTCGGGAGTCCTTAATATGCCTCTGGCTTCTTTGCTTTCCCGAAGTTTATAACCTTCAGGCCCAGCGGCTTCTGCTATGATTCCCTGATCTTCTGTGATCGGCGGAACATATCCTTCCGAGATATAGTTAACAGGCATGCCCCAGGGACGATCTTTCGGCATTTGATACCTAGGATCATACTTTTCCACTATAGGCACTAAGGTGATCTCTGAGATCACAGTTCTTTGTAGCCGAGCTTCTGCCATGGCTTGCATGTTGTTCCGAAGCTTTCTCACATCCTCTCTCAGAGCGTCGATCTCTTCTTTCAGCTCTATGTTCTGTTCCTCAAGATCATCCATCTTTTTCTGACGATTGGCCCGAGTATTATACGAATGAGACAGTTTGACTCTAGAACCGAGACACAAACGTGAGATTCGTCGGTAAGGAGAATACGTGACGGGAGAATGATGAATGCAATGATTATATTAATTGTTTTTTTTGGTTTTATCAAAATAAACTTCGACAATTATGTTAGTTCTGAATTGGCATCAATTTTGGTAAAATAATGTTTGCTTCAAGATGTCTTACTTGATGTTATGACATGGTGGTTTTCTAACATTCTGGAGTTAGTATTGGTTAGTATTGCAGGACTGTGTTCTGATGTCAAACATGATGTCTTAACATACGTTGAAAGAACATCAGGTTAAGTCTGTTATGTTTTATTAGTGCTGCGCTCCATTTGCTGTATCTTGAGGATTGTTTGAGAGATTACAGGCGAGATTCTTGGAGGAGATTTTATCTGGTGCAATCGTTTTATATTTCCTATGAAGTATATTCTATTTCTAGTTTTAGGGCTAAAATATTTGAAGAGTAATTATGTTTTAAAGTGAGATTCAAATCTGGGAGTTAATGCTGCCCAAGCCCATGAAGAGAGTTGCTACATAAAGACGTATCAAACCTAATTGCTGGTTAGAGAAGTTTAATTGAAGAGCTGCATTACTTGTGTTAGGGTTTGAGTCTTTGTGCGTCTTGTTTTATTTGTGAGCCATTCTCTCATCTCTTTAATATTTGAATTGGACTATTTAATTGAGCTGTAATTTGTCCACTCTAAGCTTTTAAGCACGAGTGTTTGTTCTTGATTGAAGCTTTTAAGCAAGATCAAGTATTGTCTTTGGAGGGTGTCTTCTATCTTCATTATTGTAAGTTGTTATCACTGGTGTGATTGAGGGGGAGTGAGAGGTGTCTCATATCTAAGAGTGTCTTAGGTAGAAGTATCATTGGGTAATGATTAAGTGAGTAGATTATCAACTTGTGTGTTGATTGTGGAGTCTATGAATTGATACTACTGATAATGAATTCCCTCCCTGGCTTGGTAGCTCCCAGCGTAGGTTGTTAGACCGAATTGGGTGAACAATTCTCTGTGTGGTTTATTGTTTTTAAGTACTGTTACTATTATTGCCTTGTTCATTCAACAGATATTGATGTTGTGACATCTCACTTAACATCACTTATCTGATACCAGAATTTCAATTAGTATCAGAGTAGGTCATCCTGCTCTGTATCTGGGTGAGATCTAGGGTTGTTACTTTCTGGTGCAATGGACAAGGAGAGTGGTGGATTTGTGAATATACCCCCTATTCTAGATGGATCAAATTATGACTATTGGAAACCTCGCATGGTTGCCTTTTTGAAGTCTTTAGACAGTAAGGCTTGGAAGACTGTTTTGACAGGATGGAAACACCCTGTCATTATGGGAAAAGATGGTGTGTCAAAGCTGAAACCTGAAGAGGAGTGGACCAAGGAAGAAGATGAACTTGCACTTGGGAATTCTAAGGCCTTGAATGCCTTATTTAATGGTATTGACAAGAACATTGTCAGGCTGGTCAACACATGTGAAGTGGCTAAGGAGGCTTGAGATATCCTAAAAATAACTCATGAAGGAACCTCCAAGGTCAAGATGTCAAGACTTCAGCTGCTAACAACCAAGTTTGAAAGTTTGAAGATGAAAGATGAAGAGACCATTCATGACTTTCACATGAATATACTTGAACTGTCAAATGCTTCTAGTGCTCTAGGAGAGAGGATGTCTGATGAGAAGCTGGTGAGAAAAATTCTCAGATCTCTCCCCAAGAGATTTGACATGAAGGTGACTGCTATAGAGGAAGCTCAAGACATCAGCCAGATAAGGGTAGATGAATTGATTGGTTCACTTCAGACATTTGAATTAGGGTTGAATGACAGATCTGAAAAGAAGGTTAAAAGCATAGCCTTGGTGTCCTGTACAGAAGGCGATGAGGAAGAGTGTGGTCCTGAAACTCAGGAGGAGCTATCCAATGCCATTGTTCTGCTGGGAAGTCAGTTTAATAAGGTGTGGAACATAATGGAAAGGAGGCATAAACCTTATGTCAAGAACATCACATCTGACATCAATAGGTCAGGTGATCAGAAGAAAACCAAAGCAGAGGAGAAGCCTAATAATGAAAAAGGAATCCAATGCCATGCTTGTGAAGGTTTTGGCCACATCAGAGCTGAATGCCCTACATACCTTAACCAGAAAAAGGGTTTGTCTGTCACTTGGTCTGATGAGGACACTGAGAGTGAGGATGAATCTACCAAGCATGTAAGAGCTATGACTGGAATATGTGAGTTTGATGATGATTTAAGTGATGATGAGATTACCTATGAGGAACTAGCTGCATCATATAGAGAGCTATGTATCAGAAGTGAAGAAGTGTGTCAAGAAAGGGAGAAGCAAAAGGAACTTATAATTCAACTAAAGGCTGACAAGGCTGAACTGGAAAATGCAGTCAATTTGTTGAAATGAAATCTTGATCAAATGTCCAAATCTCTCAGAATGTTGAACAATGGAACTGACACTTTGGATAAAATCCTTCAAGATGGAAAGATGGCAGGAGATATGACAGGGCTGGGATTTGATGGCAATAAGAAGGAACCCATCTCAGATGCTAGTTCATCTGGACTTAAACATAACATGTCCCATCAGATGTCTCAACATCATGGGAAAATTCATGGTTTTGGACCCAATAATTTTTTGCCTCAATATCATGGCAAAAGACAGCCTCAACCTCATGGCAGAAGACAGCCTCAACATCATGGGAGAAGGCACCATCAAGGGAGAAGACATCCCAACCATTTCAGAGGAGGGTTTGAAAGATGGAGATGTCATTATTGTGGAAGGTTTGGTCACATAAAACCTTTTTGCTTCAGACTGCATGGATTTTCTGATCTTGATCCTCAACCTAGAACAAATCAAAGCATTCCTACACATGGAAAACAATGGGTTCCCAAGGTTGCTGCTAACAACTTGATAGCTCACATGTCTCTAAGAGATTCTACCACAGGAGATTGGTATTTTGATAGTGGATGTTCTAGACATATGACAGGTGACAAGAACTGTTTGGTGGATATCAAATCTTACTTCACAAGTTATGTGACTTTTGGTGATGGAGCAAAGGAAGAAGTCAAAGGGATTGGAAAGGTGAACTGTTCAGGAGTTCCTAATCTTGATAATGTGCTACTAGTAAAAGGATTGAAAGCCAACTTGATAAGCATCAGTCAACTGTGTGATGAAGGGTTCAAGGTCAGCTTCACAAAATCTAAATGTCTGGTTGCTAATGAAAAGGGTGAAGTAACCATGAAGGGTGTCAGATCTCTAGACAATTGCTACTTGTGGGATAAAGGTAAACTGTGTCTTCAACAAGAAATAAATAGGATCACCTCCTTGGAAAATGTCAGAGGAATACTTAAGCTAAAACTGGAAGAAGGAAGAGTTTGTGAGAAGCAAACTAAGAGTAAGATGTTACACGAGAAGCTTCAACATCTCACTACTTCAAAAGGGCTGGATACACCTCATTTGGACCTGATGGAATCCAACAGTGGTGTTGAAATGACCAAACAGGGTATTCAGCAAAAGCAGTCAGAACCTAAGATATGCCTTGGTGATAAGATGGACGTTTATAAACTCCTAGCTCAGAGTAAGCTGACTAAGTACAATGTCGAGCAAGATGTCATGACATTACACTATGACATCCTGAGAATATTGATCAGAAGTATTGTAGAAGATAATGTGATAATTTTGAAACTTGTTGCCACTGAAAGAAAATTGGCTGAGACTGTGGATGCATGTAAATTTGAATTCTCAAAGAAAAAATTGGGTATCCACATTTGTGAAAATTTATAGCAATTAAAGGCGTGTGGGAAAATCTTTTTAAATTTTAAAAGTCATTTACTGGTTTGTAGAAATATCATTAATTGCCTTTTATGTTTCCAAAAGCATCCCACCTATTTTAGGCAATCGTTTCGACGTAGTGCTCCCACACACAACACACGACTCACACCTCGCTTGCTCTGCTCATTCATCTTCTCTCCCGGAGAAAGAAGTTCGTCCAACCGTTTTTCAATCAGCTGCAAGAAAGTAACAATGTCTCAATAATAACCTTCTCCATCCAAGAAATCTTCCACCAAAAATTCGTTGCATATTAAATCTAGGGTTTCTACTGAAGAGGTCTCGCTTGATGATGTTCTGGACATTGCGCCTCTATCTATGGTTCCTCTCTCTGGTTTTAAAAAGATACGACCAAGCAAGCTGCAGGCGAAGAGGTCTACACGCCTAGTACAGGTAAACCTTCTGATCCTTTTGAGTATACAAAGTTTGATGATAGTGAAGCTAGGAGGGTTTTCACTGGAATTTTGTTTGGAGACAAAGGTGTTCCTGGAAATTCTACTTCACTCCCTCAAGTTGATAAAAATCAAAGTGAGGAAGAAGAGTATTCTGTAGATAAGAGTCTTGAAAGGATAGTTACGAAGGTTCTTGAAAAGGGTATTTCTGTGGCTGGGATATCGAGGCCACTAGCTCAAATGTCTGCCTCTCACTCTGAGGGTAAGAAAGATGATAGGCAAATTGCTAAAGACAATCTTCACAGGTTGGCTATGTCTGTTCTTGAAGATGCTGAAACTGAAGGTGGAGCTGATGTTGAGACTAATGTTGGAACATCACATGCTAAGAAAGGTACCTCTAGTCCTAGGGGAAAGAAGCTAGTTGATGTGGTGGATGTGGATGATTTGTCAGATAATGAGATTATTGTTAATGTGGTGCCTGGGATAGCTAAATGGATGAAGACAAGAAAAGAGAAGGTTGTTGCTATGACAGGGTCTCTTGGTAGTGGTAAGAAGAAGTTTGTGGTTGGTCCTCCAAAGTCTTGGAGCAAAGTGTCCACCTCCTCTAAAACGAGGAAGATTAGGAATGATTCTGACACTGACTTTGATGTTGAGGAGGATGTCCAGGACATCAATCCTAAGAAAAAGGCTGCTAGCAAGAAGATTGTTAACAAAGTTCCTGATGTCCCTTTAGACAATATTTCATTCCATTCTGTTGACAATGTGAGTAAGTGGGAGTATGTGTATCTAAGAAGAATTGCTCTGGAGAGAGAGCTTGGTAAAGATGCCTTGGAGGTCAAGGAAATCATGGAGTTGATTCATTTTACAGGATTATTAAAGACTGTGTCAGATTTTTCAAAGTGTTATAATGTGCTAGTTAAGGAATTCATTGTGAACATTCCTACTGATATTGCTGATGGTAGAAGTGTGAATTTTATGAAGGTTTATGTTAAGGGCAAATGTATTCATTTCTCTCCTAGTGCCATCAACAAGTACTTGGGAAGGAGTGATAAAGAGGAGTGTGAACTGGAGGTTACAACCAAGTATGCAAGGTGATCACTGCTAATCAAGTGACTAGTTGGCCCTTGAAAGGTAAATTGCCTGCTAGCCAACTAAGTGTCAAATATGCAATTTTGCATAGAATTGGGGCTGCAAATTGGGTACCTACAAATCACAAAACTACCATAGTTGTGGGACTAGGAAGGTTCATCTTTGTTGTTGGCAACAAGGTCAAGTTTGATTATGGGAATTACATCTTTGATCAGATTGTGAAGCATGCTACAACTAATGCTGTTAAGATGCCTATAGCATTTCCTTCCCTTATTTGTGGAATGATATTGAATCAACATCCTGGAATCTTAACTAACTCTGATATTGCTTGCAAGAGGAAGGCTGCATTGTCTCTACATCCTAAGCTGTTTATAGGGAATCATGTCCCAGATATTGCATCAACATCAGGTACTGGTGTCAACAAGACATGCACCAAAAATGATTTGATCAATGAGTTGAAGTTAGCATGTAAAGATCTAGATGTTGTTATCAACACAAGCGCTGCCAGGAAGATGAGACTTGAAGAATGGATTAAGTCTTTAGAACAGGGTGAAGATGGTAATGGTTCAGGTTCTGAGGAGGGTGGCTCAGCAACTGATAATGAAGGTGATGAAGATGTGTCTGATGATTCTGAGGAAGATTGATTCTGCTGGTTGTGTTGGCTCTGTTGGAGTTTTCTTTTTGGTTTTTTTTTGTTTTCTTTAGGCACTTGCGTGTGCTATTCTGGATTTCTATTGGCACCTGTGTGTGCTTGTTTTGTGACTTAATTTGTCTATACTGCTCTTGTTGACAGCTTCAGCATGATATATTTTGCTATGTGTATCTTGTTGATGTTTGTCTAATCTAACAAGGGAGAGCCTGTGTGACTGACTACTGGCTAGGGTGTCTAACAATGACAGTTTATGACTGGCTATGTTTATCTTCTTTATTTTTTCCAATTATGGCTAAAAAGGGGGAGAGTTTGTTGGCTTAAGGGGGAGATGTAGTAGTTTTTGAGTGATCAGTGTTAACTCAGAATGTCAGTTGTGACATGGTGGTTTTCTAACATTCTGGAGTTAGTATTTGTTAGTATTGCAGGACTCTGTTCTGATGTAAAACATGATGTCTTAACATCCGTTGACAGAACATCAGGTTTAGTCTGTTATGTTTTATTAGGGTTGCACTCCATTTGCTGTATCTTGAGGATTGTATGAGAGATTACAGGCGAGATTCTTGGAGGAGATTTTATCTGGTGCAATCGTTTTATATTTCCTATGAAGTATATTCTGTTTCTAGTTTTAAGGCTAAAAGATTTGAAGAGTACTTATGTTTTAAAGTGAGATTCAAATCTGGGAGTTAATGCTGCCCAAGCCCATGAAGAGAGTTGCTATATAAAGACGTATCAAACCTAATTACTGGTTAGAGAAGTTTAATTAAAGAGCTGCATTACTTGTGTTAGGGTTTGATTCTTTATGCGTCTTGTGTTATTTGTGAGCCATTCTCTCATCTCTTTGATGTTTGAATTGGACTGTTTCATTGAGTTGTAATTTGTCCACTCTAAGCTTTTAAGCACAAGTGTTTGTTCTTGATTGAAGCTTTTAAGAAAGATCAAGTATTGTCTTTTGAGGGTGTCTTATATCTTCATTATTGTAAGTTGTTATCACTGGTGTAATTGAGGGGGAGTGAGAGGTGTCTCATATCTAAGAGTGTCTTAGGTAGAAGTATCATTGGGTAGTGATTAAGTGAGTAGATTATCAACTTGTCTATTGATTGTGGAGTCTATGAATTGATACTACTGATAGTGAATTTCCTCCCTGGCTTGGTAGCCCCCAGACGTAGGTTGTTAGACCGAACTGGGTGAACAATTCTCTGTGTGGTTTATTGTTTTTAAGTATTGTTACTATTATTTCCTTGTTCATACAACAGATATTGATGTTGTGACATCTCACTTGACATCACATATCTGATACCAGAATTTCAAATTAGATTGCAAATATCAAACAGTGGGGAAACCCCGTTTTATTGAATTCAAAGGATTGCGGAAATGGAAATACAGTAGATTACAAGGTTCGGAAACAGAAACCTAAGCTAATGGGCTCGGAGTCCTCTCTGAGGAGAACTCGGGTGCTGATTCTGGAACTTTCCTTTTCTTGGACTGGGGCTCTTGGACCGTTGTCGGGTTGTCATTCCTTTGCCAGGTGAAAGGAGTGAGCAAATTCCTTTGGTCATCCTGATTCTCTACAGCATGCTGCTCCAAAATCTTAATCAGAGCATCCTTATCTTTCAATAATTGTTGTATTTTGATACATTCCACATTGAGAATGCGGTACTTGTTCTTCCAAGACCTCCTCTCCTTTTGAACTTTGTTGAGAGTAACCTGAAGTTTTTCCGTTTCAGTCATGAAGTACATGACAGATTCCCTTGGTGGAAGAACTCCGTGATGAGGATAAGGCATCTTTAGCTTGAGAGCTCTAGTTTATACCCAGTGGAGATAAGGCTCCACCGAGACACTGTTCGGTTTTCCTAGAGACTCCCGTCCTTTCTTATGAACGTGTTTCCAAGCATGCACTATTTCTGTCTTTAGTGCTCTGTCATTTTCTCCTTCCTTGAAGAAAAGACCTTCCAGATGAGCATTACGCGGGACATGCCTCATCGGGTATCCAAATTGACGACGAACAAGAACTGGATGGTAATTGATTCCTCCCTTAGTTCCAATAAGGGGTACGTTGGGGAAGTTTGCACAATGGTCAATGATCCTGATTCCATCATAAATCCTATTACACCAATCTATGTCAGAGTTGGTGAGAGACATGATTTTCTGCGACCAACGTAAATCACTCTTGTGATCCCAAAAAGCGATAGACTTAGGCAAATGGGAGATAAACCATTTGTATAACAGAGGTACACCACATGTGATCTCCCCTCCGCTGTACAAATTTCCTAAGTGTACAGAATGATACGCGTCTGCGAGCAAGGTCGGTATAGGGTTTCCAATGAGAAAAACCTTAATGGAGTTTATATCGACGAAGTTATTAATGTTGGGCAACAAAAATAACCCACAGGTGAGTAAAACAAAGATGCCCTCGAAAGCGGCCACGTTCCCTATACTGGCAAAGTACAGGGCCTTCTTTGTCAGAAACTGGACTGGAAAACCTTGTATGCCACCCTTAGTGGTCATGTCAGCCGTGACCTCTGACTCGTCCAAATGAATTGCTCTTGCAATGGTCTGATCCTTTGGAATTTCTTCCAGACCAGAAAATGGAGCATGTGTAAATCAATCAGATGAGAATACTCCTCCAGCGTTGGTGCCAGTTGATAATCCGGGAATGTGAAACAGTGATAAACCGGATCGTAAAACTGAATGAGTGCTTCCAGGATTCCCTCAATCACATGGAACCTTAATAGAGATAGCAGACCTCCATACTTGGCTCTGAAAGCCTCTTGGTTTGTGATCATTCTCGCCAAACCTCTCAAATCCTCTAGTTTTGGAACCTTGAAGGTGTACTTATGAGTTCTCCTTCTACCGAAATCCATGAGCGCAATCTTTTTCTCTGACATTCGCAATCATTATCTTAGTTTAATTTAAGAAAGAGAGACTAGAAGAGAAAATTTTTCTTTGTTTTAATGTTTTTAAATGAATGCATGAATGCAGCACACAAAAACATAGAAAAAACATGGGGTCAAAGGGTCGATGTCATGGAGTCAAGGCTCTACCCATCCCAAAGGTTTATACTAGTGATTTTTGTACCTGTCTCTCAACATCATCAACTCGTGTCGAGAAAACACCAGCGGGCCGGGAACCGTGCTAGGTGGTGTTTTTCGAAGAGTCCTCAAAAGAGGGTGGTATCGCGTGACAATTATTTCCGATAGCGTCCGCACCACTAATAGGGGTTTTTCCTAGGTGTATACTCAATCTTTTCACATGCGGCATCACACGCATTCCCATTAGCAGAAAAATAAACATATATCAATTAGGAAAAGTAGTATATATATTTGTCCTAATGTCCTACACTTTTAAGAGCTATGAATCCTGTGTTCTAGACAGAAAATGGCTTCCCGACGGAGTCGCCACTCTGTGGTTCCTTCCCAATTTAAAGGTTTTGGACCTAAGATCCTAGTGAAGTCAACAAAAATTCCTATCCCCAGTGAAGGCACTGCCAAGAAAAGGATTTGTCCAAGATTTTCACCCTAGATTATAAGAACGAGAAGAAGTCTGCCCCACGGTGGGCGCCACTTTTCTGTAGCGAGCGATTTTGGACACGGTTCTTAGGCGTTGTCGCTCTTTGGGGGTTACTATAGGTCGATTCATTTTTTATCCTATTGAGCTGACTAAGGAAGGGAAATAGATGTCTCTAATTAACCCTGCTTGCATACTGAGTTTAAACAGCGGTCTGTTAGGTTACGGATGCTATGTGATCGTGGGGTCTTTCTCTTCTTCTTATTTATTTAAGGTTGAAAATGACAGGACGGTTCATGGTGAATTTTGTTAGGATACTGCACCAGATTGGGGTAAAGATAGGGGAATTTAGGTTTTTGGATTAGTGTGCTCGCTAAGATTTTTCTTTCAATCTTATGCCAACGTATTCCCGTTTTCCGAAATAGGGGAATCAGAGCGATCGTAGTTCCTCCTAGTCTATGGGAGGAAATGGTGTTTTGGTGTCTTGTTCAAAGCCCAAGACGTGAAGCTAAAGGTGGTTTGTATCTTGTTCAAAGCCCAAGATGTGAAGCTGAAGTGTCTATTTGTATCTTGTTTAAAGCCCAAGATGTGAAGCTAAAAGTGATTTGTACCTTGTTCAAAGCCCAAGATATGAAGCTAAAAGTTTTCGACTTTAGAGAGAATTTGTCATCTCTAAAGAGGGGTTTGTCTGTCACAACTGTTGGGTGACTGTTTACAAAGGAGAATTACTTTAATTGGGATATGTGAATCCAACAATGCCATAATTTCCTTTATGGGGGGATTTCCAACCTGAAGGAGAAGACTTTAACTCAGTGTAGAGCAATGCCATCCTTCCTTAGAAATTTCTCATGCTAAAAGAGGGACAGTGGCATGGATGTAAATGATCCAGAGGCTTGCCGCTTACAACAATTTAGATGAAAGGAAAGGAGTTGTTAATGTTTGTATACTGTGAACGAGGCACAACTTTGATGCTAAAAGGTTGATTGGCTCAACCGGGGTTTCCTTATACAAAGCCTAAGAGGAGGCTATTGGCCCAACAAGAGGGTGTTTTTATGTGTCTCGTACAAAGCCCGAGAGAGAGGCTAAAACGGTTGACTCAACAAGAGAGTCCTTTTGTATGTGTCTTGTACGAAGCCCGAGACGGAAGCTAGAAGTTGTTTGACTTAACAAGAGAATCTTTTGGTATCTCGTATAAAGCCCGAGATAGAGGCTGCTTGACTCAAGAGAGTCTTTTATACTCAACAAGAGAGTGATTTGGTATCTCGTACGAAGCCCAAGATTGAGGCTAAAGATGTTTGACTCAACCAGAGAGTCTTTTTGTATCTCGTACAAAGCCCGAGATGGAGGCTAAAAGGCTTAACTCAACAAGAGAGTCTTTTATACTCAATAAGAGAGTGTTTTGTATCTCGTACGAAGCCCGAGATGGAGGCTAAAAGGCTACTGTTTCTGTTGAGTGACAGGTCCAGTATGTTGGTTCAACGAGAAAATCAGTTCTTATATGAGTAACACTGTACTCAGGGATTTGATTCGAGGATCAAGGTTATTTCCCGTTCTTTAAGGAAATGGGAAATCCAAAGGGTATTGAGACTGTCCGAGTCTGCGGGTTTTCTTCCTATTTTGAAAGGAGCTTGAGACTGTCTTTGAGACTCAAGGAAATTAGACTGTCCAAGTCTAGAGTTTTATCTTTTGTACTTTGCTTTAAGAAACACTAGTAGGATCTAGACTCTTTGAAAGACTGTTTTATTAATATGATTAATTTGTGTTCCTATACCTCTACAAGGTCGTCGGGACAGTTTGTACGAAGCCCAAGAGGAGACTGGAAACTTTTAAGAAGCCGAGGGACAATTTGTACGAAGCCCAAGAGGAGGCTATCATTCCCAGAGGAAGAAATCATTTATACGAAGCCTAAGAGGAGGCTGTGACTACTTCTAAGAAGCCGACGGGTCCTTGTACAACGCCCAAGAGGAGGCGGGGATGCTTTTAAGAAGCCTGTGGGTCCCCAAACCCCGAGAAGTTCAAGACATGCTATTTACCGAAAATAGATCAAGCCAAGAAAGTTCGAGAATTTGGAAGAAACTTAGGAGATGCCATTCACGGAGAAAAGATTATCTCTAGGGAGTGGAGTTTCTTGACAATTCCTAAGGAGGACAGCCGAAGAAAAGACTGTATCTGGTGCTCCTATGGGGGATCTAGTTTTGTCTATTTCTAAGAGTAATTGACATGGCTTCACCTAGTGCTAGACGTAGTTGTCGGGGAAACTCTAAATATCTATACTATTATTACACAGTTGATATGAGTTTATGAAAGAAGACCTACAGTGAAACAGCCCCACAATACTGTTATATGTATATGAAAGCGGTAAATGAAAGCATATAAACACTTACTCGGTTGTAGAGCTTCCATGCTGTTTTGTTCGTTGTTCAACAAAGAAAACTTTGATAACAATATTATATTCAAAATCAAAGGAGAAAGTGCTTTGAAAAGATAGATTGAGGCTTACAGCTCAAGGAGAGGCCCAAGGTTTTGTTAGTGATCGCACTGTTGTTTTCGTACAGAGGGACTTATACAAGTGACTGAGGCCCAAGAAAGATTTTCTGTACAAAGGGATGGGTCTTACACTCTCTCAAGAGGCCCAAAGAGTTTAAAGAAAAGGAATGGGGCTTATAACACGAGGGTAGGCCCAGATGATTTTTGTTTTGAAATAGCGATCACGCCGATGTTTTGAAAACGCCGTGGGTCTTATACAATGACAGAGGCCCAAAATAATTTGGTTTTCAAAAGGGGTTGGGTCTTACACTCTAATAGAGGCCCAAAAGTTTTGAATGGGTCATATAGCTCGAGGAGAGGCCCAAATGGTTTCTTTTTAAACGGGCGACAATCGCGCCAAACTTTTGAAATACAACGGGACTTATACAATAAGTGAGGCCCAAGATAGGTTTGTATTTACAAAGGACTGGGTCTTACACTCTATTAGAGGCCCAAAAGTTTTGAATGAATTGTGAGGGTGAAAATCAAAGAAACCCTAATTTTATTCTTTAAAAGTAAATATTTAAAGAAAATCAAACAAAATACCAAATAAATTTGAATAAACCATTTGTGATTTTGTTTAAGGTTTGAAAAAAATGAGGGATAATCACAAGGGATATTTAAACTCATTTGGTTTTGATTTTCAAAGTAAATATTCATTTTTAAAATGTTTAAAAACAATTAAAAATGAATTTATCCACAAAAATACTAATTATATTAAATAAATAATATAAGTCTAATTTTTTTGTGGAATAAAATATTTCAACATTTTTGTGATTTTTTGCAAAAATAACCAATCAAAAATAATTAAAATTGAAAGAGTTATTAATTTTCCAATTAATTAATAAAACATAAAAATATTGGAAAAATAGCAAAAATGTGAAAAAACACAAAATGGCATGGGTGGGGTTTGAACCCACGACCTCAAGGTCACAAGGCGCGCGCCTTACCACTGGGGTGGTGATACATCCATTGTTTGAAGTGAAAACACAAATATACAAGTCATGCCTTGGTTTTAGGCCTGGCCCAAGGCAAGGCAAGGCATGTTTTGGCTCAGAAACGTGAAGGTCATAACTTTCTCAATTCTTAATGGTTTGAGACAAAATTTATATGCATCTCGATCAGAATTTCACAAGGAATCCAATGGTGGTGGTATTTTTTCAGATCATACTCCCTCCTCAAAATCCGATAGTGGTTTTGAAAAAGACCTATAATTGCATTTTCTATGCTACACTTTGATACAGGCATGAATTACATGATCAATTGGTTCAAACACAACATATATAACATGTATGAGGTGTGCATGATCAGTGGACTTCAAAGCAATGCATATTTTGGAAAGTTCAAGTCATGAGGCTTACCTCTTTTTGAGCTTTTGGGAGTTTTTGTGCAATCTGCCAAGCCTCTTATTCCAGAAATGATTTGATGCTTTGGACACACTCAAATAATCCCTTAGAAGCTTTTAGGATGATTGGAATCAGATGGTACCTGCAAAAACACAAACTGGCCCTTTATTGCAAAAGGGGTTAAAAGTGACCAAAATAGCAACTCTCTCAAATGGTGTTCCAGATGGGGGAACCATTTGGGACAGTTCAAGGATGATATTTGGAGTGTTTTTGAGGTTTTATCTGGTTTGGAAAGTGAATCAATCAAGACATGGCTTGAAAAATGCACAAAAGGCCTATTTTGAGGTTTTGAGAGGTGACTTTGTGATTTTGGTGTTACAGGTCACTTGTGAGAGTTTGGATCACCTACATATGATGTTTATGAGGTGTGTGCGTGTGATTGGTTTGATTGGAATTGCTCTCAAACTCAAAAACTTAGAGTTACCTTACTAGAGAAGGCATTTTGGCCTAAAGAGAGGGATTTTGAGGAAAGCATCTGTTTGATGGATTTGGTGTACTCAAACTGAGCACAAATGAGCTATATTTATAGTAGAGCAAGTTTGTTTTCAGATCAATAGTGAATGACAACTGCAACAGAGGTTTGGCCAATGTTGGCAAATGAAAATCCAAGTCTTCTCTAGCCATTGACTAGAGGTTAGAGCACGGAGCTTTGGTTCCCTACTTGTTGGAGGAATCTTGACTGAATTCAGTTGCAAATGTGTCAGTCCATGCCACCTCTAAGCATTTATTGAATGCTCCAATCCAAAATTGGAGTCTTGTCCCTATTTTAGGCAATTCTAGGTTTGGCATTCTACTTCTTGTTCCAAGGACTTTGGAGGCTTGGCTCAGTGATTATCCCCTTTAAATTTGATCCTCAGATGTGTCCAAGATGATGACAAGGCTTGAAATTGGCTGATTTTGGCAAATCGACCAAAAATACAAAATTCTGCCTTGCCTTGGCAGTTTTCAGCAAGGCATTTTGCCACTACCATAACTCTTAGCTCAAATTGAATTTGGTGATGTTCTTGGCCATTTTGGAAAGCCCTCATATGATACAACAACTGTTTGATCATATTTAATTTTGATACCTTTTGGATCCAAGTGAAAAATCCCCCTACATTTGGAAAAAAGTGAAGGCAGATTCTGACTTAGTGAAAATTTCATTAAGTGTTGGAAAAAAGTGACATTTTCACTTTTTGTGATTTTGATCATTCCATAACTCAAAATCCCTAATGAATTGGAATGAGGTCTAGTTGAAGTTTTTGTAGAGGGCCATGAGATCTACAAATCAAGCTTTGGATGGGGAAAAATGGCTTTGTGGTTTAGGAGTTATGATCCTCCAAAGTTGGTACCCTCGCCACTTTGTTCATAACTTAGAAAATTTTCTAAGTTTTTTTTATGGTTACCCCT
The DNA here is from genome assembly GCA_022829125.1 of Lathyrus tuberosus. NCBI lineage: Eukaryota > Viridiplantae > Streptophyta > Magnoliopsida > Fabales > Fabaceae > Lathyrus > Lathyrus tuberosus. The sequence goes on along the minus strand of JALAZF010000024.1, from coordinate 11,107,707 downwards.
TTTACAAGTTATCCCATTTTCTTTGATTTTTCTTGATGAATGATGATTCAAATCATACATTAACATCATTTTAGGGTTAAAAATCCATTTTTATGAAAAATCTCAAAAAGTCAAAGTTTGACTTTTGTGCACAATTGACTTTTTAGCAGATGAATTCCAAACTGTGCAATCCTTTAGGAAATCATGTCCTTGACCTAAATCAAACTTGATGGACACGTTCCATGGGTGTTATATGATGTATTGAATCATGTCCTAGGGCTTGGGAGCATGTCCCGGTCAAAAGTCAAAGTTACAGTTGACTTTTCCTGTGAAACCCTAATTGTGGTCCAGATGAAATTGAAACTTGTTACTCAAACTTCTTGGATCAATCCATTGTTGTAAATGGATCAATGTGGTATATTAGAGACCCTCAAATCCTCTCTTGAGGCCTTGGCTCATGATTTGTCCCAAAAGTAAACTTAGGGGTGAATTAGGTCAAGAAACCCTAATTCCTGATTTTTTATGAATGCATCCCCTGAGGCAAAATTGACTTGGTGATTGGGTCCATGAGGTTCCATGGAGCATATTAGGATATTATTTGAAGAATTGGCTCATGTCCAGAGAAAACTTTCCATCTGGAGGCCCTGGTAGACCAAAACCCTAATTTGGTGACACTGGCGATCTTGAGGCTTGATCCACCTAGAAGGGAGCAGCCTTGTGCTTAATCCTTGAAGTGGGAGTCCTCTTGATCCATTGTGGATGTTTGAGAGGTTAGATAAGTTGAATATCATGTCATTCCTTGATTGATCCTTCGCCTAAGAGCTCTGAGAGGGCTTGAAACACTAAATTTGATAATAGTGAGTGCTCACCCATCTTTGGGGAGACTAATGAGGCATGAAGGTTCCTCCATTATGTGATGATGATTTGTACAATGATGGGGAATCCTAGTGGTCAAAATTTGGGGTATGACACGTGGAACATCATTTACCGCTAAAGACAAAATGTCCTCTGGTAAAACAAAGGCTGAGAAGAACTCACCCGGATATGGCTATCAAAATTAAGGAGGAAGTGCAGAAACAAATCGACGCAGGTTTCCTCGCCACCTCAGAATATCCTCAAAGGCTAGCTAACATAGTGCTAGTTCCAAAAAAGGACGGAAAAGTCAGAATGTGTGTAGACTACAGGGATCTGAACAAAGTAAGTCCAAAGGATGACTTCTCCTTACCACTCATAAACATGCTGGTAGACAGTACAACAAAGTTCAAATTCTTCTCTTTCATGGATGGATTCTCGAGCTATAATCAAATCAAAATGGCTCCTAAAGATATGGAGAAAACTTCATTCATCACCCCCATGGGGCACCTTTTGTTACAAGGTAATGTCGTTCGGTTTGAAAAATGTCGGGGCAACCTATCAAAGGGCTATGACAACTCTGTTTCACGACATGATGCACAAAGAAATCGAAGTGTATGTCAATGACATGATTGCTAAATCTAAAAAAGAAAAAGAGTATGTGACACACCTGTCCAAGTTATTTGAGCGTCTGTGAAAGTACAAACTCCGCTTGAATCCCAGTTAATCCACATTCGGTGTCCGCTCGGGAAAACTCTTAGGGTTCATCATTAGCCAAAAGGAGTTGAGGTTGATCCTGACAAGGTCAAGGCCATTCAAGAAATGCCTTCACCAAGGACCGAAAAATATGTCAGAGGATTTTTGGGACGTCTGAATTATATCTCAAGGTTTATATCCCTCATGACCGCGACATGCGCGCCAATCTTCAAACTACTCAGAAAGAATCAAAGTTGTATATGAACAAAAGATTGCCAAAAAGCGTTCAACAGTATCAAAGAATATCTGTTGAATCCACCGATTTTGTCACCTCTAGTGGTGGGAAGACCGCTGATCATCTACCTAACAGTCTTGGAAGACTCTATGGGTTATGTACTTGGCCAGCAAGACGAAACCAAAAGAAAAGAGTCTGCCATCTACTATTTGAGCAAGAAATTTATCGACTGTGAAACTCGATACACTATTGAAGATGGCCGGAAATCTATCTGAGTGAATCGCACACTCAAATATACAACAGAGTCGCCATCGAACTTTATTTAGTCCCAAAGGACAGGGAAAATATCGATAAAACCCAAGGGGAAGAGAAACGGGAACGGGGGGTCGGTTATGCGAAAGGAAGGTATTAGCACCTAACGCATCCGTCGTACTCGACGGGAACCATTTCGCTTGCTTCTAGGCTCGGATGGGTTATCTATCTATAGGCTTCTAGCTAAAGAAAGGAGAGAGAAGAAAGGGGAAAAAGAAAAAAAACAAAGAAGGTGCTCGCGAAGGATTGTGGCCCTCGTGCCTACGTACCCTCATAGTGCAATGAGGAAATCAGAGTGTCGTAGTTCAGGGAACCAGGGGACGAAGAAAAGGAAAGAAAGGTGGAAGTGTGCTCGCCGAGATCATTGCGATTTCATGCCTACGTATCATACATTCAAAAGAATGCAGAATCAGAGCTTCCGTAGTTCGTGGAACTGAACGGAAAACAAAACAAGAAAGAAACAAGGAGATGAAAGAAGTGGTGTCAAAACCAAGAGCAAGAGTGAAAGAAAAAGCTCTACTGGGGAAAGACCCCGCAGTAAGAGCGTTTGCACAAAAGAATAGGAAAAGGATGGTGTCCAAACCAAGAATGAAAGAAAATCCGCTGGGGATAGCAAAGAGAATTGGTGTCGAAACCAAGAAAGTAAGAGCAAAGCGGGTAGGAAGGAGTGCGCTGGGGATTCAAACAAAGGGATGGTGTCATATCTAAGAGAAAAAAGGAGACTCAGTATATTAACTAGCTGGCAGTGGTTAACCGAAGAAAGAATGTAAACCCTGGCGAGGAAAAGCAGTTGGTGTCAACAAACGGACTGTGATAAACCAAGAGAGAGTGTTGAACCGAGAGAAGGTGTTTGACTCCGAGGGGCATCGGTATATTAACTGATGAACAATGGTTAACTGAGGGAGAAAAGACTGCAACTCCGTGGGGGTAGAGAAGCATTGGTTTTAACAGAGAAAACTGTGATTAACTAGAAAAACGGGTGTGGGACCGAACGAAGGTCGTGACCCAAAGAAGGGGTGTAGGACCGAGCGAAGGTCGTGACCCAAAAGGGTTCGGTAAACTGACTGAACAAATAGTACTCAATCGAAGAAAGGGGTATTTGAACCAAAGAAAGGTTACTAACCCAAGGATGCTAGTATTCTAACCAAGAGGAGGTTTCGGTGTTTACAGACGGACTGTGATTAACCGAAAGAAGCGAGTGATTAACCAAAAGAAGGTGATTAACTCGAAAGGGTTCAGTATTAACAGACGGACTGTGATTAACTGAAGAAAAGCGAGTGATTAACCAAGAGAAGGTGATTAACTCGAGAAGAACTCAGCATTAACAGACGGACTGTGTTTAACTGAAGAAACGGGTGATGAACCAAGAAAAGGTGATTACCCCAAAAGGTGCTCAGTATTAACAGACGGACTGTGATTAACTAAGAAGGAGTGCAAACATTGGTGTTTTAACTGACAGACAGTGATTAACCAAACAAAGGGAGAAGAACCAAGAATATATTGCGAACTCCAGGGGATTTACGGTTTTAACAGACAGACTGTGATTAACCGCAAAAAAGAGATTGAGATTCTTCAGGGGAATCAAAAGGCAATGATTGATTACAAGAAGAAAGGAGTAATGAAACAAAGGGAGATTTCTAGCGCAAGAATAATGATCTTAACCAAGAAGGATGGTGATTGATCAAAAGGAAAAAATGAGAAGAGCACAAGTAATCAAGGATGAACCCGACTGGGGAAAAACCAGCACTACAGCTTGAGGATAGAGGTGACTATTCTCGAAAGAGATGGCCAAATGTCGTTACCTAAGAAATAGTCAGAATGAGGGTAGGACAATTCCATCCTCATTCCTTCTCTAGCACTCAAAGTATAGTGCAGAAATTGAAACGGCCAGCGCAATAGCTCCGATGGTGCACAGTGCTCCTGCAGAGAGAAACGGACAGCGTAACGGCGTCAATTTGTACAGTGCTCCGATGCAAGGCGTAGCGCGAAACTCCAACTCCACGGGGGGGGGGGGGGGGGGGGGGGGGGGGGGGGGGGAGGGGGGGGGGACGAGAGAGAAAGCTCTAAAGGACGCCTAAAGAGAGGAAAAGGGAAGATCAACTAATCGAAACTTAGTTTCGATTAACCAATCAAAGGGAAATGCTATGCTAACAATTTTCCAAAGAGAATGGAAAATCATTAAAGCAAAAGGTGTAAATTATTGATTATGCATGATTAAATTTGCTCAATAAAGAACAAAATTAATGTGATCATGAAATGAAAGTGCAAAACAGTGCCATACAAATATTAGCATGTATCACAAATCATGTGTCAAGTGATCAAAGATTGTGCAAGATTTTCTATGTTCATACAAAAATCAAGAACACACATAATTGCACGAATTGATAAATCAATCATTGAATTAATGTAAATATGCTTTAAACAGAGGTTAATAGCATTAAAAACATCCATAAATATTAAGCATGACAATCAATGGAAGTTAAAATGAAGAAAGCATGGCAAACACACTTAAAAATGCAAGAAAATGACCTTCTGGTACAGTGTTAATCAATTACTCTCTTTGAGTAATCGGTTAATTGCTTGAAAATAACAGCATTTTAGCAAAATTTGTGCAAAGTAATCGGTTACTTAGTTCAAAAAAGTTGCACAGATGCAAATTTGTGAAGAGTAATCGGTTACTCTCTTTGAGTAATCGATTACCACTGTACCAGTGGCAAAAAAAACAGTAAAAACAACTTTTCAAAAGTAGTTTTCAAAACATAATCACTTATCCAAACTTCCACATGCTAAGGTATGATTTTGTGCATGAAAAATCAAGTTAAGAAACAGTAAATGATCAACAATAGAATCAATTAAACAATCAAGATCATGGATCAAGCAAAAGTATAATAAGTATAATCAATTCACATGCAAGAATATCGAAATTACGGCAAACGATGCGAAAACGATCGAAACAGAAAAATGAATGAGATCCACCAACCTACAAGGCTGAGATGTGCCTTGGTAAATGTTGCAAAGTGATCTTGGTGAAGATAACTAAAGAAAATCGGTGGATCCTTGAGTTGTAGCCAAAACGCGTCGAAACCGATCAAAAATGCGAAAAGGCACCGAAATCGAACTTGCACCAAAATAAATAGTGTGAAACCCTTGGATTGAAGTAGAATAACATGAAATTCCAGAAATCCAACCAAAGAATGCCAAATAATGAAGGTTAAGCTCAAGAATTGATCACTTTCAATGTGAAAAGTGATTATTCTTCAAGAATAAGAGCTTTTGGTGAGGTTTTGGAATGAGAAGTGAGATGAAGATGAAGAATGAGTAGAGAAACCAGAGAGAAAGTGAGAGAATTGAGAGTGAAATGTGAGAGTTTGTGTGAATGATTATGGAGGGTTTGTGAAATGAGTGAAGCCTTGTTTATATAGACTTTTGGTATGGAGTGTGAGAGGTTTGGACTTTGGTTGGGACTTAGCTTTGGGAGGTTTTGAGTTAGGGTTGGAGTTAGTTACACTTGACTCACCGAGTCAAGGTAGTTAACTCGGTTAGTTAGGATCAACTCGGTAACAATCCCAAGGTGCACTCCATCATCCAAAGATCCACATTACTTGGAAACACAAGGAACATGGTGCAATTGATTTGAAGTGATGCACTGGAATAAATTTGAGTGAATTCTTGAAGACTCCAGAATGTTCCACCTACTACTAGACCAATGTAGAATCCAAGACCAAAGTGCATCCAAAGGAGCTGTCATGAAAAGCTGCAGAATTTGCAAACTGACACAGAGTAATCGATTACCCCATTTGAGTAATCGATTACTCTAGCCAAATTTGCCCAATTTTGCTCAAAATTTGTGATGTGGTCCCGGCTTCGAATTTCCACTTCTTGTTTTGATAAGTAAACATGGAAATCTTTATCCTGGGCTTGTTTTGATGATGTGATGTCCATGTGAGGATATGATTAATCAGGCTTAGAAAACCTGAATGTCCTGCAACAAAAAAATACACACAAAGAAAAGTGCGAATGCGTATGTCGACGATGCGAATGCTTATGCTCATGCAAAAGGCAAAAGAGGGAGGTCAAATTTTGGGTTACGACAGCTGCCCCTATTTAATCCTCTTGGACCTGAATGTACGAATTGCACTAGCTTTTCGATGATTCGAGGTAAAAGGGGTTTAAGTAAAAGAGTAGCTCGAGAATTTGGCCGACGGCGACAAAAGAAGAGTTGAAAGTGTTTGAATAGATAGGTGCAAAGTTTGGGATGAAAATCTACTGGGAGATAAGTCAGGCCAAAAGAGAAGGAGTATAATCAATGCATATGCTATGTATACGTTTCTATATGATACTTGATATCATGCAATGCAAAGGCGTAAGATAAGGCACAGTGTGAAGCGGTTAGGCAGAGGACCGTAGCAAAACGACTTCGACACCCTCGGTTGGGGGGAGGACCCACAGATAATTACAAACTCTGCTGGAGAAGAGAGCTCACGAAGGATGATGATTCTGCCGGGGAAAGAAACCGAGAGCATCTCAGGTTTCTAAATCACCATGGCTATCCTGGCTGGGGATGAAAGAATCAACTCAATCCTTTCTACCAAGACTGGCTCTCCGTGGGGAAAAGAAGTTCCTGAATCATGTTAACTTAGCAGAGGAGAAACCACTATTGCTGGTGACAGATAGTTCCTAATCATAAGAGATGATGCACAACCCTTGCTAGGGAAAAAGAAGACAAAGCGTCTTAGCTGGGGAACACCTTGGCAACCTGCTGGGGAGGATGCTGACTCTGCTGAGGAAATAACAACTTCTTCACTGACTCAAAACATTGTCGGCCAGGCATTAGGCTTACCAATGGATATTACCGATCACCCTGCAGGAGTTACCAGTAACATATGCAATGCATATTGCTTTCTTGGTTGATTTAGCTTTTTATTGTTCTCAACGTTTTTTAGTATTATGTGATCACAAATAATTGTTTATTTTGCAAACAAAATACTGGAATGAAAAAAAATGAGATAACAAAGAATGCATTTTATCGAATGTAAAAAATTATACATAAAAGTGTGTACAAGGATGCAAAATCGTTGATGAGGAAATTTGCAATAAAATTGAAAAACAAATGTAAATGGCAAAGGGAAATCATGCTTTGCATTGATTACAACATTGGCCACCATCCATAGTAAATCTAGGTTCCAACGCCTTGCACCAGTCGATGATGATTGGAATGTTCTGTTACCGTCTAAGATCTAGCCGTGAGGAAGAGAGGCTCAAGTGTTCACAGTCAATGCCTTTATCCCTAATTTTTTCCTGGACATGTTTTCACTTTTTTTTCGTCCACTGGGATGCCAATTTTTGCCTAAGTCGCCCTTTTGGGTTTTCAACTTAGCGGGCTATTATTTTTTTTTCATTGTCCCTAACTTTTGCATGGACATTTCTTTTTTTTGGTCCATCGGGACGTCCATTTTTTCCTAGATTGTCCTTGCGAATGTCAATCTAACGGACTCTTATCCAATTTTTTTTCAGGCATAATACTTTTTGACTGTATCGGAGTTCACGGGCGATGGCAACTCCTCCCCATCCATTGTGGTGAGGATCAGGGCTCCGCCTGAGAAGGCCTTCTTGACAACAAAGGGTCCTTCGTAATTGGGAGTCCACTTGCCTCGTGGATCCGAGTGAAGATGTGAATACCTCTTGAGCACGAGTTCGCCTTCACAGAATGTTCGAGGAAGAACTTTCTTGTCAAAAGCTCGCTTGAGGTGTCTCTGATACAATTGACCATGACAAACAGCTGTAAGGCGCTTCTCTTCGATGAGATTCAGCTGGTCGTATCTGGATTGAACCCATTCAGCTTCATCAAGACCTGCTTCCATGATGACTCTGAGCGAAAGAATCTCAACTTCAATGGGCAGAACAACCTTCATACCATACACAAGCGAATACAGAGTTGCCCCGGTAGAAGTGCGAACCGAAGTTCGGTAGCCATGCAGTGCAAAAGGAAGCATTTCATGCCAGTCCTTGTAAGTCTTAACCATTTTCTGGACAATCCTCTTGATATTTTTGTTTGCTGCTTCGACGACGCCATTCATCTTGGACCGATATGGTGAAGAGTTGTGGTGCTCGATCTTAAATTCTTGACACAACTCCTTTATCATATTGTTGTTCAGGTTGCTTGCATTGTCTGTGATAATGTTGCTAGGAATGCCATAACGACAGATTATCTCTTTCTTGATAAATCTGGCAACCACTTGTCGTGTAACGTTTGCATAAGAAGCAGCTTCAACCCACGTGGTGAAGTAATCGATGGAAACATGGAGAATGGCCAAGGTGCAGTCAAAACATTCAATGGATTAGGAGGCACATGGATCTTGTCTCCGTAGATTTGGCACTTGTGACATGTTTTGGCAAAGTTGTAACACTCTACCTCCATGGTTGTCCAGTAATCCTCAGCCCGAAGGATCTTCTTGGCCATAGCAGGACCTTTAGCATGTACACCCTCGCAGCCCTCATGTATGGACCTTATGATCGTGTTTGCTTCGTGTCTATCCACACATCTGAGCAACATGGAATCATAATTCCTCTTGTACAGTATACCACCACTTAAGAAGAATTTGGCGCAAAGTCGACTAAGAGCTTTCTTATCAGTGATAGTGATACCCTCGGGATATTCTTGTTTTTCCAGATATCTTTTAATGTCGTAGAACCAAGGCTTGTCATCAGACTCATCCTCGATTATTAAACAGTGTACTGGTTCGTTCAAGTGATCAATGCGGATATGAGGAGCTTCATTCTTCCACTTGACCTTGAACATGGATGCTAAAGTGGCAAGAGCATCAGCTAGTTGATTTTCCTCTCTGGGAATATGATGAAAAGAAATCTCATCAAATTAAGGAATCAACTTCGCTATGTGTTGTTGGTACGGAACCAGCTTGGAATCCCGAGTCACAAAGTTCCCTCTGACTTGGCCGATGACCAAGGCAGAATCTCCATTGACCTCAAGAATCTTGATTCTCATGTCAATAGCTGCTTCAATGTCGTATATACATGCTTCGTATTCAGCCATATTGTTGGTGCATGCAAAGCATAATCTAGCAGTGAAGGGAAGGTGAAAACATGTTGGAGAGCTGAGGATAGCACCGATTCCACATCCTTTAGAATTGGAATCCCCATCAAACACGAGCGTTTATCATGCCCTTGGTTCGGGTCCTATATCAGGGTTTGGAGTCTCATAATCTCTGATAAACAGAACATCCTCATCTGGAAAGTCAAACTTCATTTGTTGATAGCCCTCTACAGGTTGATGAGCAAGGTAGTCAGACAAGACACTCCCTTTGATTGCATTCTGGGTAACATGTTGGATATCATACTCAGTTAACAGCATCTGCCACCGAGCAATCCTTCCAGAGACAGCAGGCTTTTCAAATATGTACTTTATTGGATCCATCTTGGATATCAACAAAGTAGTATGGCAAATCATGTATTGTCTTAGGCGTCGAGCAGCCCAGACCAGAGCACAACAAGTTTTCTCTAAGAGTGAGTATCTGGTCTCATAATCAGTGAACTTCTTGCTCAGATAATATATCGCATGTTCTTTTTTACCAGTGTCGTTATGTTGACCCAATAGTTATCCCATCTATTCGTCGAGAACGGTGAGATACATGATTAAAGGCCTACCAGGAACCGGTGGTACTAAGATCGGTGGTTCTTGCAAGTATTGTTTTATTTTGTCAAATGCTTCCTGGCAATCATTATTCCATTCAACCGATTGATTTTTTCTTAGTAATTTGAACATTGGTTCACAGGTAGCCGTCAAATGGGAAATGAACCTTGAAATGTAATTGAGTCTGCCCAAAAAGCCACGGACTTCTTTTTCTGTTTTGGGAGGCGGCATGTTCTGAATTGCCCGAACCTTATCAGGATCAACTTCAATGCCCTTCTGACTTACAATAAAGCCCAACAGTTTACCAGATCGAACTCCGAAGGTGCACTTCGCAGGATTCAACCGCAGTCTAAACTTTTGGAGTCTGTCAAACAGTTTCTTCAGATGAACCAGGTGATCCTCTTTAGTTTTGGATTTGGCAATCATACCGTCCACGTAAACCTCAATCTCTTTATGAATAATATCATGAAAGAGGGTTGTCATGGCACACTGGTATGTTGCCCCTGCATTCTTTAGACCGAATGGCATGACTTTGTAGCAATATGTACCCCATGGCGTGATGAAAGTAGTCTTCTCCATATCAGCTAGGGACATTTTAATCTGATTATATCCTGAGAAACCATCCATAAATGAAAAGACAGAGAACTGCGCAGTGTTGTCTACCAAGACATCAATATGAGTCAAAGGAAAATCATCCTTCGGGCTTGCCTTGTTAAGATCTCGATAATCCACACACATTCTGACTTTGCCGTCCTTCTTGGGAACCGGGACAATGTTGGCAATCCATTCAGGATATTCGGAAGTGGCTAGGAAACCAGCATCTACCTGTTTCTTTATCTCTTCTCTGATTTTGAGTGCCATGTCGGGTCTAGTTCTTCTGAGTTTCTGCTTGACAGGAGGACACCCGGGCTTGAGTGGCAAGTGATGTTCAATGATGTTGGTATCCAACCCAGGCATATCTTGATAGGACCAGGCGAAGATATCAACATACTCTTTCAATAACTTGACCAACTCGGAGTGTACATGCTCTGTGAGGGATGAGGCAACCTTGACTTCTCTTCTGACCTCATCAGTACCAAGATTGACAACTTCCATGGGCTCTTTGTGTGGTTGAATCTCTCTACGCTCGTGCTCAAGGAGCCTTGCTAGTTCAGCTGGTAACTCACAATCTTCCTCACCATCTCCTTCGGCTTGGTTAATTGGAATTCCAGAATTACAATGGATGTTTGTCATGTTGTTATCAATGCTTTTATTAATTCTGCATGTTTATGAATAGAATGAGCTATTTAAAAACGAAAAAGAAAAGAAACTTTTGCCATTTATTTGTGAAAAGTAAAATAAAAAAAATAGAGCATAACTTTGAATACAAGAACTTTTATTTATTGATCACATAATATTGCAAAAGCGTGAGGCCCTTTACAAGCTATCCACTCGTCTCGGGCGAGGACGAGGGAATGAGAAAGAAAAATGCATTACATGTTATATGGTAAAACCACAGGAATCACGGTAGATGTCCAATTGTTGAGCTTGAAACCCGACAGACATTTGCGCACAAAGCTTGAACTCTGATTCCTAGGACCAGCATCATCAGCAGCAGCCACGATGTCACCTTGCTGGAAACCCGCGCTGTGGAACTTAATTAAGTTGCATAGCTCCTGACCAGAGGACCCAGATTGACGCCCAGGATGATAACCCAATCTGAAATGATTATGCTTCTCAGCCACCTCAATCACATGCCCCCAGCCTGGCAAAGCACCTTTCTGGATAGTCTCCTTAGCACTCTTAGCAGATGCTAAAATCAATTGTGGTGATCTACTTGGGCTAGTCAAAGCAGAGCTGACATCCTCAAATTCGAGACACTGCAATGGCACCTCAGTTATGCCTTCTTCGGTCTCGACATATCGAAAGGAAGATAACTCGGTTACAATCAAATCCTCTTCACCACAGACGATGACAATCTGATCATCAAACATGAATTTCAACTTCTGATGTAAAGTGGAGGTAACTGCCCCTGCAGCGTGGATCCACGGACGACTCAGTAGGCAACTGTATGCAGGATTGATATCCATCACCTGGAAGGTAATGGTAAACAAATGCGGCCTAATATTGATGGGTAAATCCACTTCTCCAATGACCTGTCTTCGAGAACCGTCAAAGGCTCTGACAACTAAGGCACTTGGTCTCATCTCGATTCCTTCCACTAGTAATTGACCCAATGTGCCCTTAGGCATCACATTGAGAGAAGAACCGGTATCCACTAGAACACGAGATAACAGGTTGTCTGTGTAGGTTACAGATATGTGCAGTGCTTTATTGTGGGCAGTTCCTTCAGGAGGCAATTCTGATTCATTGAAACCCAAATACCGACTTGCAGTTATGTTGGCCACTACATCATCAAACTCGACGACGGATATATCTTGCATGACATGGGCAATGTTCAACACTTTCAACAAAGCTGATCTGTGCGCGGGCGGACTCATAAGTAAGGACAAGATTGAGATCCTTGAGGGAGTATGACCCAGCTGATCCACAATCTTAAAGTCACTTTTCTTGATCAGCTTAAGGAATTCTTGATCATCAAGGGTCTCCTTGCTCCTTAAAACATCCTTAGACGGGATAGTTGGTACTGGAACTGCGGCAGAAGATGTCCCTTATTGACCAACAGGGGTTGCAGATGCAGGTGTTTCCTTAGGAGAAACAACAGTTGGAACTTGAACAGGCTTTGTAGTGACCTTCGGAGCAAACACACGTCCACTAAGAGTCATACCTCGACTGGCTGTGACATTCACAATCTCAGATTCGGCGAACCGTATCTCTTGACCTCCAGAAAACACGGTAGACCCATAATTCCAGGGTACCTCCTTAGAATTCTGATACGGAAATGGCTTCGGCGGACAAACCACGATGGGTTGCACCTTCTTCTACTTAGGGGATTCCATAGGAACCTTCCTATAGACGATAGTGAATAGTTCAATAGCAGCAACTTCCTCGACAGGTTTAGATCTGGCAAATTGCACTTCGCCACGGTTCACTAGAATCTGAACACAACCCTTCAGCCTTCGACACTGGTTGGGATCATCGTCACAAATCTGATACTTACCATGCAACCCCTTCAACATCCCGTGTTCATTCAATTTATTGAAAACCACAACCATCGGAGTCTTTACTTCGTCAACATCCATGATCAATTCAGCCCTGTAATTATCCTCAACCATGTTAACCACAGGTCCACCGTGATTCGGCAACGGATTACTCTGAATGTTAGGTCCTGCCTCAGCAAAAGTCAGAACTTTCTTATCAATGAGTTCCTGAACCTTGGTTTTGAAAACAAAGCAGTCTTCTGTTGCATGTCCTATGTATCCAACATGATAAGCACAAGACGCATTTGGGTTATGCTTCAGCCCAAATGGATGAATTGCGGATACAATCTGCTTGGGGACAATTGCCCCTTGGTGAACCAAATAAGGAAATAATTCAGTGTATGACACTAGAATTCTGTCAAAATTTGGACGCTTACGGCTTCCTTGACTGTTGTTGTTCTGACGGTTTTGATTCTGCTGATTTTTTTTCGGTTGATTCTGTTGCTGATTCTGAGCATTCTGAACTGGTTGTTGCAGATGATATTGATATGGAGGTTGTTGATACTGCACAACAGCAATGTAGGGATATGGATAGTATGGCATAGGAGCCATGGGAGCTTGATATGGAGAAGAAACTTGAGCTGTCACAGCGTTGGCTTCACCTTCCTTTTTCTTGGACTGACTGTTCTGAGATTTCTGAGTGGCTGGCTGCTGGGAAGCAGTACCAGGAATCTTTCCAGTTTTCAAACCGTTTTCAATCCGTTCACCAATCATCACAACATCAGCGAAGTTCAATGAAGAACTACCCACCATTTTCTCATAGTAAGATCCTTGCAATGTACCCATAAAGATATCAACCAACTCATTATCAGAGAGAGCCGGCCGCACACGAGATGCCATCTCACGCCATCTTTATGCATACTCCTTGAATGTTTCAGCTGAGCGCTGGGACTGATTCTGCAATTTCAATCTAGTGGGCGCCAGATCAAGGTTATACTTGTATTGTCTCACGAACGCTTCAGACAAATCCCTCCAAGTACGGATTTTGCTGTGCTCCAGGCCCATGTACCAATCTAATGAAGCACCAGACAAACTATCTTGAAAACAATGAACAAGAAATTCATCATTATCAATGTGGGATGCCATCTTCCTGTAGTACATAGTGATGTGACTACGCGGGCAGCTCAAGCCTTTATACTTTGGTAAATCAGGTATCTTGAATTTCTGCGGCAGCAGAACATTTGGAACCAGACACAAATCTTTGGCTTCCATGCCAAATGCAGAGAACCCTTCAATAGCTCTGATACGATCTTCCAACAATTTGTAGTCAACAGATCTATTCTGATTAGTGGACCTGACAAGAACCTGAGGATTTGGCAGCTGAGAAGCGGCAGGAGCATTCACTCGCGCAGTAGCAAACTGAGAAGGATACACCAACCCTAGATTAACCATCTGACCAACATTCTGACCCATCGGAACACCATACAGATAATTCAGAGGAGGTACCCCAGGATAGAACATCCCAAGATGAGCATTCGGAACAGCAGTTTGAGTAACTTGAGAGGAAACCGGAACATGAATAGGAGGACCCCTATACACATGCTCTTCATCATCAGGAGTTTCAGTGTCGACCAATCCGGCAGTTTGATGAGTTTGAGCCTGAAGATTCTCAGGATCATCATTCACCACTAGAGGCGGGACTGGAGTAGGCATGACCCATGGATAAGCGGAAGCATTCCCATTAGGCCTGGGTGCAACAAAAGGCTGATATGGTATGAAGGCACTACCATTATTTGCAATTTGAGGAGTGTAATTCGGAGGCATGCCCCAAGGGAAACCAGCGGGCATCTGATTCAAACTATGCTGAACAACAGGTTGATTCACAGGCTCAACTGGTACTTCAACCAAAGCAGGAGAAGAAACAACAACAGCAGGAGTAACAGTAACAACAGGAGGAACAGTCACAACAGGAGTGACAACAGATGCATCAGGAGTGGTCGTAACAACAGTCGCAACAGCAGCGGCGTCCCTCTGGGCATGAAGGAGCTCCATAATGACATCCATGTTCGTCTGAAACTGATCCATCCGACCTTGGAATTGAGCCAGAGTTTCCTTGTAAGCAGCGTTCTCAGCTTCAAAGTCAGCCATGATTTTGGATTTGTTTGAGAGAGTAAAATACCAATGTCGAGTCGTCGTCTTGCTACAAGGAATGCGGACAAGGATGAGCAACGATTTCGGATGAAGGGACGTGCATATGCGGGCATGAATGAATGCAATTTATGCAAAAATAAAGTTTTAAAATGCTTATGCAAAAATTAATTTGACATGATGGGATGATATGCAATATCAGAATCAACAAGCCAGCATAGTCTGAATAATCAAATCTGAACATCCATGAAGGTAGTGTTGTGTTGATGCGAGATCTGACGCAATGAGAGAACAAAGGTTAGAAGAGTCTTGGTTCCCTGCAGAAAAACCCCAAATCCCCCTCACAGGTATGATGTAGAAAGCGGGATTCTCAGTTTAGGATTCTCAATTTGAGAAGCAATGGTACATTCATCCCTCGGGGTACAATACTATCGCCAAACAAAGAGGTCGTCCACTGATTCCCACAAAAATAAGGGTCATCCTATGGCAAGTTCCCAGCTTTGGGTCCTCGGATCAAGGAAGCGTAATGGGTTTTCCATTTCTGGTCTGCCATTATCGCTCCTTGGGAGGAGTGCCGTAACTGAGTCCTCGGGACTGGTCGCCAGAGTCGACAGTTTTCCAGGTTACATTTCATCGTCTGCCCCAAATGCGCAGGATAGAATATTACCAAAGAAAACCTCGTCTGGATGTGGAGTTTTCGTGTATACTAAGTCTGGCCAAATGCCACACAAGTCACACTACTTTCCACTCTAATCTTGGATGTATACTCAAGCCTAGGTATTGGGCTTATCTCTCAAGTAGCAACCCAACCCGCCAACAGAAGAAAATAGCAAATATCCAGAGTATGCGGCATATGAATATTCAAAGCAGTAAAGAAATGTAATAAATAAACATAAAGCTACACCAAGGAAAAGATAAAGCGAGCAAAGCGAGAAAGATAAACACCCAAATAAGCATGTAAAGTAAACGAAACTAAGCGAGACCCCTTAAGGGATGGACCAGCAGGAGGTCAATCTGTCCCCAGCAGAGTCGCCAGCTGAAGATGGCTGGAAATCTACCTGAGTGAATCGCACACTCAAAGATACAACAGAGTCGCCACCGAACTTTATTTAGTCCCAAAGGACAGGGCAAATATCGATAAAACCCAAGGGGAAGAGAAATGGGAACGGGGGGTCGGTTATGCGAAAGGAAGGTATTAGCACCTAACGCATCCGTCGTACTCGACGGGAACCATTTCGCTTGCTTCTAGGCTTAGATGGGTTATCTATCTAAAGGCTTCTAGCTAAAGAAAGGAGAGAGAAGAAAGGGGAAAAAGAAAAAAAGAAAGAAGGTGCTCGCGGAGGATTGTGGCCCTCGTGCCTACGTATCCTCATAGTGCAATGAGGAAATCAGAGCATCGTAGTTCAGGGAACCAGGGGACGAAGAAAAGGAAAGAAAGGAGAAAGACGGAAGAAAGGTGGAAGTGTGCTCGCCGAGATCATTGCAATCTCATACCTACGTATCATATATTCAAAAGAATGCAGAATCAGAGCTTCCATAGTTCGTGGAACTGAACGGAAAACAAAACAAGAAAGAAACAAGGAGATGAAAGAAGTGGTGTCAAAACCAAGAGCAAGAGTGAAAGAAAAAACTCTACTGGGGAAAGACCCCACAGTAAGAGCGTTTGCAGAAAATAATAGGAAAATGATGGTGTCCAAACCAAGAATGAAAGAAAAACAGCTGGGGATAGCAAAGAGAATTGGTGTCGAAACCAAGAAAGTAAGAGCAAAGGGGGTAGGAAGGACGCCGCTGGGGATTCAAACAAAGGGATGGTGTCATAACTAAGAGAAAAAAGGAGACTCGGTATATTAACTGGCTGGCAGTGGTTAACCGAAGAAAGAAAGTAGACCCTGGCGGGGAAAAGCAGCTGGTGTCAACAGACGGACTGTGGTAAACCAAGAGAGAGAGTGCTGAACCGAGATAAGGTGTTTGACTCCGAGGTGCATCGGTATATTAACTGATGAACAGTGGTTAACCGAGGGAGAAAAGATTGCAACTCTGTGGGGTAGGGAAGCATTGGTTTTAACAGAGAAAACTGTGATTAACCGGAAAAATGGGTGTGGGACCGAACGAAGGTCGTGACCCAAAGAAGGGGTGTAGGACCGAGCGAAGGTCGTGACCCAAAAGGGTTCGGTAAACTGACTGAACAAACAGTACTCAACCGAAGAAAGGGGTATTTGAACCAAAGAAAGGTTACTAACCCAAGGATGCTAGTATTTGAACCAAGAGGAGGTTGCCAACTGCGGGGAATTCGGTGTTTACAGACGGACTGTGATTAACCGAAAGAAGCGAGTGATTAACCAAAAGAAGGTGATTAACTCGAAAGGGTTCAGTATTAACAGACGGACTGTGATTAACTGAAGAAAAGCAAGTGATTAACCAAGAGAAGGTGATTAACTCGAGAAGAACTAAGCATTAACAGACGGACTGTGTTTAACTGAAGAAACGGGTGATGAACCAAGAAAAGGTGATTAACCCAAAAGGTGCTCAGTATTAACAGACGGGCTGTGATTAACTGAGAAGGAGTGCAAACATTGGTGTTTTAACTAACAGACAGTGATTAACCAAACAAAGGGAGAAGAACCAAGAATAGATTGCGAACTCCATGGGATTTACGGTTTTAACAGACAGACTGTGATTAACCACAGAAAAGAGATTGAGATTCTTCAGGGGAATCAAAAGGCAATGATTGATTACAAGAAGAAAGGAGTAATGAAACAAAGGGAGATTTCTAGCGCAAGAATAATGATCTTAACCAAGAAGGATGGTGATTGATCAAAAGGAAAAATGAGAAGAGCACAAGTGATCAAGGATGAACCCGACTGGGGAAAGAGCAACACTACAGCTTGAGGATAGAGGTGACTATTCTCGAAAGAGATGGCTAAATGCCATTACCCAAGAAATAGTCAGAATGAGGGTAGGACAATTCTATCCTCATTCCTTCTCTAGCACTCAAAGTATAGTGCAGAAATTGAAACGGCCAGCGCAATAGCTTCGATGGTGCACAGTGCTCCTGCGGAGAGAAACGGACAGTGTAACGGCGTCAATTTGTACAGTGCTCCGATGCAAGGCGTAGCGCGGAGCTCCAACTCCATGGGGGGGGGGCGAGAGAGAAAGCTCTAAAGGACTCCTAAAGAGAGGAAAGGGGAAGATCAACTAATCGAAACTTGGTTTCGATTAACCAATCAAAGGGAAATGCTATGCTAACAATTTTCCAAAGAGAATGGAAAATCATTAAAGCAAAAGGTGTAAATTATTGATTATGCATGATTAAATTTGCTCAATAAAGAACAAAATTAATGTGATCATGAAATGAAAGTGCAAAACAGTGCCATACAAATATTAGCATGTATCACAAATCATGTGTCAAGTGATCAAAGATTGTGCAAGATTTGCTATGTTCATACAAAAATCAAGAACACACATAATTGCAAGAATTGATAAATCAATCATTGAATTAATGTAAATATGCTTTAAACAGAGATTAATAGTATTAAAAACATCCATAAATATTAAGCATGACAATCAATGGAAGTTAAAATGAAGAAAGCATGGCAAACACACTTAAAAATGCAAGAAAATGACCTTCTGGTACAGTGTTAATCGATTACTCTCTTTGAGTAATCGGTTATTTGCTTGAAAATAACAGCATTTTGGCAAAATTTGTGCAAAGTAATCGGTTACTCAATTTGAGTAATCGGTTACTTAGTTGAAAAAAGCTGCGCAGATGCAAATTTGTGAAGAGTAATCGGTTACTCTCTTTGAGTAATCGATTACCACTGTACCAGTGGCAAAAAACAGTAAAAACAACTTTTCAAAAGTAGTTTTCAACACATCATCACTTATCCAAACTTCCACATGCTAAGGTATGATTTTGTGCACGAAAAATCAAGTTAAGAAACATCAAATGATCAACAATAGAATCAATTAAACAATCAAGATCATGGATCAAGCAATAGTATAATCAATTCACATGCAAGAATATCGAAATTACGTCGCAAACAATGCGAAAACGATCGAAATAGAAAAATGAATAAGATCCACCAACCTACAAGGCTGAGATGTGCCTTGGTAAATGTTGCAAAGTGATCTTGGTGAAGATAACCAAAGAAAACCAGCGGATCCTTGAGTTGTAGCCAAAACGCGTTGAAACCGATCAAAACGCGAAAAGGCACCGAAATCGAACTTGCACCAAAATAAATGGTGTGAAACCCTTGGATTGAAGTAGAATAAGATGAAATTCCAGAAATCCAACCAAAGAATGCCAAATGATGAAGGTTAAGCTCAAGAATTGATCACTTTCAATGTGAAAAGTGATTATTCTTCAAGAATAAGAGCTTTTGGTGAGGTTTTGGAATGAGAAGTGAGATGAAGATGAAGAATAAGTAGAGAAACCAGAGAGAAAGTGAGAGAATTGAGAGTGAAATGTGAGAGTTTGTGTGAATGATTGTGGAGGGTTTGTGAAATGAGTGAAGCCTTGTTTATATAGACTTTTGGTATGGAGTGTGAGAGGTTTGGAATTTGGTTGGGACTTAGCTTTGGGAGGTTTGGAGTTAGGGTTGGAGTTAGTTACACTTGACTCACCGAGTCAAGGTAGTTAACTCGGTTAGTTAGGATCAACTCGGTAACAATCCCAAGGTGTACTCCATCATCCAAAGATCCACATTACTTGGAAAACAAGGAACATGGTGCAATTGATTTGAAGTGATGCACTGGAATAAATTTGAGTGAATTCTTGAAGACTCTAGAATGTTCCACCTGCTACTAGACCAATGTAGAATCCAAGACCAAAGTGTGTGCAAAGGAGCTGTCATGAAAAGCTGCAGAATTTGCAAACTGACACAGAGTAATCGATTACCCCATTTGAGTAATCGATTACTCTAGCCAAATTTGCCCAATTTTGCTCAAAATTGGTGATGTAGTCCCGGCTTCGACTTTCCACTTCTTGTTTTGATAAGTAAACATGGAAATCTTTATCCTGGGCTTGTTTTGATGATGTGATGTCCATGTGAGGATATGATTAATCGGGCTTGGAAAACCTGAATGTCCTGCAACAATAAAAAACACATGAAGAAAAGTGTGAATGCGTATGCCGACGATGCGAATGCTTATGCTCATGCAAAAGGCAAAAGAGGGAGGTCAAATTTTGGGTTACGACAACTATGCTCGAGAAAACTTGTTGTGCTTTGGCTTGGGCAGCCAAACGTCTTCGCCAGTACATGATTTGCAACACTACTTGGTTAATCTTCGAAATGGATCCGATCAAGTACGTCTTTGAAAAACCTGCTCTTACGGGAAGGATAGCCCGTTGGCAGATGTTGTTATTAGAATACGACATTGAGTACCATGCTCAGAAAGCCGTCAAAAGAAGTTTTTAGCAGATCATTTGGCTCATCAACCGATTAACGATTAGGAATAAGTCGGATTTGACTTCCCAGACGAAGATGTCATGTACTTGAAAATGAAAGATTGCGATGAACCGCTACCCAGTGAAGGGCCAGAACCAGATTCCCAATGGGGATTAAATTTTGACGGAGCTGTCAACAATAATGGAAACGGAATTGGGGCAATCATCGTAACACCTCAGGGTACCCATATTCCTTTTACCGCCCAACTGACTTTCAAATGCACAAACAACGAGGCCGAATATGAAGCTTGTATCACGGGTCTCGAAGAAGCAATTGACTTAAGGATAAAGAATTTGGATGTATATGGAGACTCAACCA
This sequence comes from Lathyrus tuberosus, assembly GCA_022829125.1. NCBI lineage: Eukaryota > Viridiplantae > Streptophyta > Magnoliopsida > Fabales > Fabaceae > Lathyrus > Lathyrus tuberosus. The sequence goes on along the minus strand of JALAZF010000024.1, from coordinate 11,086,992 downwards.
TGGTTATCAATCAGATCAAAGGAGATTGGAACACATACCAATCAGGACTGATTCCTTACAAAGATTACGTGAGAAGGTTGTTACCATTCTTTAACAGAATCGAGTTTCATCATATCCCTTGTGAAGAAAATCACATGGCTGATGCACTAGCCACTCTCTCTTCCATGATTAGTGTAGGTCAATGGAACGACGTACCTAAGATTGACATAATACGCCTTGAAAGACCCGCTTACATTTTCACAATTGAAGCAGTCATAGACGACAAATCTTGGTATCACGATATCAAATGCTTCCTTCAGAAACAAGAGTACCCACCCGGGGCATCCCGAAAAGACAGGAAAACCATTAGAAGATTGGCAGGCAACTTCTTCCTGAGCGGTGATACACTCTATAAGAGAAACTTCGACATGGTCTTGCTCCGATGCGTAGACAGACCAGAAGCAAACATGCTGATGAAAGAAATTCACGAAGGATCCTTTGGCACTCATGCCAATGGACACACGATGGCGAGAAAAATTTTGAGAGCAGGATACTATTAGTTGACCATGGAATCTGATTTCTACAAGTACATGAGGAGATGTCACAAGTGTCAGATATACTCAGACAAAATCCATGTACCGCCAACGTATCTCAAAGTTCTTTCTTTCCCATAGCCTTTTTCTATATGGGTAATCGACATGATTGGCATGATCGGACCCAAGGCTTCAAACGGACATCGGTTCATCCTGGTAGCCATTGACGACTTCACCAAATGGGTTGAAGCGACATCATACGCCAATGTAACCCGACAAGTGGTGGTCCGATTTATCAAATACAACCTCATTTGCCGTTATGGTGTTCCAAGCTAGATAATTACTGACCATGGATCTAACTTGAACAACAAGATGATGAAAGAGTTGTGTGCCGAGTTCAAAATCGAACACCATAACTCATCTCCCTACCGACCTAAGATGAACGGAGCGGTAGAAGCAGCTAACAAAAATATCAAGAAAATCGTTCAGAAGATGGTTGTAACCTATAAGGACTGGCACGAGATGCTACCATTTGCTCTCCACGGTTATCGCACATCTGTCCGCACTTCAACAGGGGCAACCCCTTTCTCTCTAGTATATGGCATGGAAGCAGTGCTCCCCATAGAAGTAGATGTTGTACCCCAAAATTTTCCCTTAGATTCACTGATCGTCTGCATATCTTATTAGGTCAATCATTCGTGCGCGACTAACCACTTTACCTAGTTTTTGTCTGTTTATTTCATTTATGAACACAGGTACTGCAGTAGAAGATTTAAGGTCTTGAAGGTTGTGCTGTGTGTGTGTGTGTGTGTTTGTGGAGGTTCTCTGGTCTTGACAAGTGTGTGTGGATTCCTGTGCGATTGCGTTCCTTCATCATCTGATCCCTAAACCACTACCAAACCTCTATTTCTTAAAAGCTCTCCCCGCAAATACTTAGGTCATATTACCCTTTGATGTGATGAATTGGTCCCTAAAAGCTGGTTACTGGTTGTGTGGTAATTATACAGCAAGATGGCACCCCCCTCTGTAAACTTCTCAAGATTAAGAGATGTTGGTTAATCTTTGTTCTTAAAGTTGGTTCATCAAGGGAAGTTCAATTTGAAGGAATTAGAAAGATGAAATCCATAATACAAATTCAAGCCTATCTGTTTTGTCAAAAGTTTACAAGATCAAGCCTGAAAATCCTACATCATCTACACATGGTTCTAGTATAAAGCTCATGCCCTCTGCCTCGAGGAGAATTCCATATTCTTCAAGCAAGCTTGAAGATTAATGGGGTTTTGAAAGGTTCAAATTACCTTGATCATCAGTAGGAATTTGAAATTCTCGCAAATTCTCAAGACTTGGTTATAAAGCTCAGATTCCAAATTGGTTGTCCAAATCCGAGATTTAGGTATCAAATACAAGTTCATGTTGTATGGCAAGGTTTAATCAAGCTACCATGTACACATTTGGTTTTGCTTCGTGGTTTTATTCTAAATACCGAGGGGGGCATATAGTTATCTTGAAATTAATACAAACCATTTATTCTTCATGATCAAGAGAATTTGTTCAAGGTTTAAGTCGTTATTTTCCAAGCATATGTTGAATCTCTAAGAACAAGTTCCTTTCCAAGGGTGCGAGTTGTCATGAATTCAAGGTTAAATAGTTTGAAGTGCAAGAGTTGATTTGAAATTTAGAACCAAAGGTTTGATTGGGAATTCTTGAAGATGTATTTCAAGTTAGGGTGTATTATCAAGATTGAAATTTCGATTTCACGTCAATTATAGTTTCTCTTCTTAAAAGTGAATCAATTATAGCGTCTCTTTTTAAAAGTGTCGCTAGGGGAATGACATGTTAGACCTCTGAGCAAATTAAGAACCATTTTCAAGTTTTTTTTCTCCAACCCAAGTCATACGCATCAAAAAGGACTCACTTAAAGGTGAAAATCGGTTTACGCTTGTACAGGCTGAATATGAATGAATTCCTCCACATTGGATATCCATTCTGCACTATTTGTACCTATTGAAAATTCTGGGAAGTCAAGTGCATTATATGGCTCTGTCATGACTAAGTTTGCCACCAGTTGAAATCAATTCAAAAGAAGCATCGTACAATATGAATACATTCACACGGGCGATTTTTTTTTTTAGGATATAATAAGTCCATTTCAAGCAAGCCAAAATTAGTACAAATGCAAGAATTCAAAGTTTAAGGAAATTTCCAGGAAAATTAAACTCAAGCTAAGCCATTCAGAGCTTTCTACTAAATACTCTACGGCGATTGGATTTTTACGAGTATGCTCATACATTAAGACCGCCAAAGAGTGTAAATTCAAAGCTAAGACTAAAATTTCCCATTTATCTTGATGAAATGTACCGCTACGACACCGACAAAGCCGGCAATCTTTGTATATCCCTAGCTTCACTCCTCTTCGTGGGTTCCAAATCATTTCAGTCAAGTGGAATCACGTGACTTTGTTTGTCGCAAGTGCTGGCGATGATAATGGGGTCTCTTTCCAGCATGAGAATGGACACGACATGGAGACTATTCCATTTGATATGGGACCTGCAAAGAATTACAAATTCAAAACTCAAACACCTACTGTAACTTCTACAAAGCAAGTATTCAAATCTGGAATGCCCTTCTGGTGCATACTGCTGCCAAAGAAAAAACCACAAATAATTACCAAATACAAGCCTCAGGAGGCTGTCTTTCCAGCATATCTAGTGCTCATCTAGAAACACTTCCAAGTGAAGTTACATTGGTAAAATTTAAACAAGCATAGAAGCTCAAAGGAATAGACCTCATCATTCTTCAGGTCGCCAGGCTGGTTCAGGCCATCATAGCCAATTCATTTTCATGCCACAACCAAGAACTTACCATGTCCTCCACCTACAAGTAACACGCGTAAAGATCAAATTCCAAACGCATGGTTATGAGTTCAAACACAAAATTATGCGGGAAAGATTAAACTTCACCTACATGGACGACACCAACATCTCCAGCCAGTTTGAAGAATTATGGAAAGAATACATAGGTGAAGAACGAACCACGACACCGCTACTTGAGTGAAACTGTTCTGCTGCTCTGCAATGACGTGTCATCATCATACTGGACAAGAGAAAATTTGCTACGCGTGAGCTCAAATGTTTTGGTTGACTTTTTTTCCTTCTCGCTTTGGAATCCTCCTTCAGTCTCTTGTAAAAGGAACTCTTGGTATCCTATGGAAGGGAAAAGAAGATACGTGATTAGGAACATCAAAATAAATACATCAATATGTGAGCCATCAAATCAGATCAAGGTTTCCAAAATCTATTCCAACATATTCAAGTATCTCCCAAAATAACCACAAATCCTTATCATCACCAAACTTTCAATCCCTTGAAATCGGATCAAGAATTACAAGTTTATGATAAATATTTTGTTTCCTAAACCGTTTTCCCTCTTTTTATTTTTTTCAAATCGTAAATTAGGCCTCAGAATATTCTCAAAAGAAGGATCACAAGCATTAAATAAGAGGATATGCAAGCTGTGAGAAGTTTCAATTTAACATTCGTATTAGCTTCAAAATAGGAAATCCAGAATCAGAAATCTTTTTCATCATTTTCAAAAATCGGAAATTATGGGCAATATCCAAAGATACCACCAGCAAACTTCCCAAAACAGGGTCAGACAAGAGTCAAACAAGGCAACAAAAGAAATCACGTTTTCAAGGCAGACTTCAATGTTTCCAAAATTTCCAAATTGAGAAACAATATCAGACATCATCAAAATCCTTCCAAAACAAATTCAGGCAGCATTCAAGGATTTCCAAAACAAGATATCATCATAGGCCTATATAAAAGGGCATATTTTCATCAGAAGGGGAACGAAAAAAGAATCACACACCAAAACCCCAGAGAAATATCACACAAAACGGGAGAAGAAAAGACCAGAAACTAATTCCTCACATTAGCCAAAACAAATTCATCGTACCAGTTCGTATCATATCAGCCATACCATAAAGTCGTACCAAACCATCACCAGCTCAGTACACAAAATCACAAATCCCATTACCCAAAATCACACAAAATACAGAGACTCAGAAGAATATTCATTCATCATCATCGCACGGAGTTCATAATAACCGACGAACACCTCATCGACATCAAAGCCATCAGAAATCACAAGGGCACCACAAAGGCAAACAAATCGCAAAAAAGAGGTAAAGAGAAAGAGAGACATCCCTGGTTAAAGGAGCCCATCGCCGTGTCGCTTCCGTGCAATCGCCATTCTTTTTTTTCTGTTCATTTTCGCCTATTAATCGTTGTAACATGCAAATCATCACTATATAATGAAATCGGGGACGGGAATCAGGGGGGCAGGGTTTATATCTGTTTGATTTTGATCGAGAGAGAAAGGTGAGTGAGAGACAGAGTGAGCGGCGGCGCCGCTAGGGTTCCTCGAACCCTAATTTTCGTTCGTGAGAGAAGATAAGAGAGGAATGAGAGTTTGACAGTTTGAGAGCGTCTTTGTGTTTTTCTTGTTCGCTGAAATCTCATGTGCACGCCCACACACCACACTACCCTGCGCCGTTGAATCCTGACGAGTGCGCATCAAACGGTTGAGGTTTGAGGGTCTATGGTAGACTCTCCCTCCCGCGCGTACTCTGGATCCTTCCTTCCGTCCGCTTTGCTGTTTTCTTTTAAATTTTTTTTTTTTTTTTTTTAATAATCAACCCTTTTTTTGTAATTAAAATAACTAGAGTTTTTTTTCTTTCTTTTTACAATTAACTATTTTAATTATTTAATTTTGTTAAATCTTAATTAGTAAAACTAATCAAACCTTTTTACTAATTTAATATTTCCTAAGATAATCAAATCTATTTTCTAATCCTAAGAAATAATTATAACCTTTTTAAACCTAATAAACCTAACTCCTTTCTTAGGTCCAAAATATCTTTTTAATTAGTTATCTAAAATGTATTAATGAGAACTTTTATTAAATTTTATTAGTAAACCTTTTTAATATAAAAACCTTTTACAAAATATTAATTAAATAAACCTTTAACCTTTAAAAAAATAAAGATATTTGTTCTCTTTCAACATCATTTTTTTTTTCATATAGTAAGTAATTTCTAAAACCTTTCACCAAAGAATAATAACATAAACCTTTACTTTTCATTAAATCAACATTTTCTTAAATCGTTTCCCTGTTAGAATCTCTAAGCAAACGCTTGTACGTTTTATGGCATTTTGTTTGTGATTGATATTGTGTTGCTTATACTTTCATATTTACTATTACTTGATGCATGCTTGTTATTATTGTCTAAACCCTTTAAAAATCTAAAAAATTCTCGATCCGACGTCGAGCCCATTTTCTACTCATGTAAGTCGATCGCCTTCGGGCATCGCATTCAACCTTTCGGTCACTATACACTATACTAGCTCACCTTTGCTAGTGCGCACTAATAATCTAAGTTAGCTCCCCTCGACATTCCAAAAGAAAGGTACCCCTAATATTGACTCAACGTCATAGGACTAACGCTTTAGAACCCTTGGCCTTAGGATTCGAAGTCGCCGAACTCCACGTCTCGCCGTAGACACTTAGAATCTTAGCCTTAGGATCGGAGTTGCCGTACTCCAAGTAAATGCTCCGCCGCAAACATTTACAATCCTACCCCTCTTGAACCAACCTACAACTTTAGAGTCGCCGCACTCTATGTAAGGTCTTGCCCAAGACTTTACCTCCCCTTGGAACCTTGACCACGTCAAGAAGTTCCTCTTTTCAGAACTACGCATTACTCTGATTCTACTCCTGAGGATACGTAGGCACAAGGTGCGATACCTTATCAAGTATACTTAGATACTAACCCCTAGGGTTTACAGCCTTTAGTATAGCACCCTTAGCAAGCGAGTAAGAGATAACATAAAAACTAACGAGAGGTTCCCGTGGAGTACTACGGACGTTTAGGATGTTAATACCTTCCCTAGGCGTAACCAACCCCCAAACTTAGATCTTTAGGTTTTTTTCGCTTTTGAACCTTTCCTTTGGATAAATCAAAGACGGTGGTGAACATTTAAAGAAATGTGATCCTAGTTCATTAATAACTATGGCATCAAATTCTCACCGCAACAGTAGAGATACCATTAATCAGGGTATTGATGGAAGCTAAGCTGACAGAAGCTGAATGGTGTCAAAGTCAACACGATGAACTAAATCTAATAGAAGAAAAGCGAATAACGGCTCTGTGCCATGGTCAGTTGTATCAGTAGAGAATGAAGAAGGCGTTCGACAAAAAGGTCAGACCCCGTGTCTTTAGGAAAGGAGACCTTGTGCTAAAAAAGATACAATCATTCCTCATTGATTCCTGGGGAAAATGGACTTCGAATTATGACGGCCCCTATGTGGTCAAGAAAGCCTTCTTAGGCGGCGCCTTAAGACTTACAACCATGGATGGAGAGGAGTTTACCTACCCCACAAATGTTTACGTAGTCAAGAAATACTTCACCTATATAAACAAAAAAGAGCAAAAAAAAAAACGTCTCGGTGGATTGAAAACCCGAAACGGCGGTCCAGGCAAAAATTAGAGACATAAGCAAAAATCATCCCAATGGATTGGAAACCCCAAAAGACAATCCAGGAAAAATTTAGGGATTCATGGCAAGTAACTACGTTCGACAAAGTTAAATCCCCATCGGTAACACTATTCGTCGGAAAACTTCCAGTCAAGGTCATCTTCGACAGAAGCCCCGGATGTCCAGAATTCAAAGTTGGTAGAAGGATAACGGTCGTTATGTTTCAATGTTGCCCATTTCCCTTTAAATTACCATTTTCTAAACTTTGTAAATACTCTATGGGATCACGCGCTTGGTTGATTTCCATTCCATCAATAAAATTTGAGCCCTAGTGTTTTTTTTTTCAATTCTTATTTGTTATAGCGTTACAGAATGGCATTTTAAACATGATCAACGATTCTTGAAATAAAACAAAAATGAATTTAATTTTCAAAAAAATTCTGCTTTTAAAATAAAGATGGCAATTCCTTTTGACTTTGAACGCACAAAGAACATCGATAACTTCTCCGAATGTGATTAAACCTCAAAGTGCATAATCAAAGTATGCCTTCAAAACTAGTGCACCTAAATGAAGGATCAACTGTTTCAGATGTGAATGTCCCATCTAATATCCTCGGCAGAGTTCGTACCTCTTAAGACCGATTGACGATTCTTGCGTCCCCCACAGGGTCTACTTCTCCTAAGCAAGGCGAGATTGCTATCTTGAACCAGTGATACTTTTTATCCCCCGCAGTGGCCGAGTATCTAGCCATGTTCATTCACCAGTCTGTATGTCGCGTCAGTTTTGTCAGCATAAACATACATACATCATGCATAATTAATTCACATTTATATTCATATTGCATTAGTATCGATCTGATCATACTCATTCCCAAGAGATAAAACCATATTGTCAATCGAGTTGTCAGTTGTCATTTCCGTGTCGGATAAGACAAAATCCAGGTTTAAGTCCTTTCCTCATCAGGAAATGTATCGTCTGAGAAATCTCTCCCCCATTTTATTTCTAGATTGGAGACGGCCCTCGATCACTTTGATAACTTGAACCTCTGAAAGGAAAGAAGACATTCGACAGACACCTCTGGAACATCACTCTTCACCATTGAAGATGATATGTTCGTTTTCCCGGATTAAGGAAAATCCCCAAAGAAAGCCTCTTAACTGAAGACTCTCGGCAATACATTAATTTTTTTCCCAAGAAAGTCGATGTTAATGAAGTCATCAGAACCTCAAAATTGGATTACATCACATGGCATTTCTCCGAAAAGATATCGAAGAAAAGTATGATGTAATATCTGTCTTACCCTAAATTTTGACCACTAAGATTTACCATCATTGTGCAAATCATCATCACAACATGGATGGACCATCATACCTCATTAGTCTCCCCAAAGGTGGGTGAGCATTCGCTACAATCCAATTTAGGGTTTCAAGCCCTCTCAAAGCTCTTAGACAAAGGATCAATCAATAAATGACATGATCTTCAACTTGTCTAAATCTCTCAAACACCCACAAAGGATCAAGAGGACTCCCACATCAAGAATCAAGCCCAAGGTTGCAGCATTCCAAGTGGATTAAGCCTCAAGATCGCCAGTGTCACCAAATTAAGGTTTTGGTCGACCAGGGCCTCCAGAGGGAAATTTTCATCTGGGCATGAGCCAATGCTTCAAAGCATAACTTAAGATACTCCAAGGAACCTCAGGGACCCAATCATCAAGTCAATTTAGCCTCAGGGGGTGCAAACACAAAAAAATCAGGAATTAGGGTTTCTTGACCTAATTCACCCCTAAGTTGACTTTTGGGACAAAACATGAGCCAAGGCCTCAAGACATGATTTGAGGATCTCTAACACACTATATTGATCCATATGCATCAAGGGATTGATTCAAGAAGCTTGATCAACAAGTTTCAAGTTCATCAGAACCACAGTTAGGGTTTCGCGGAAAAAGTCAGATGTACCTTTGACTTTTGACCCAGGCATGTCCCAAACATTGGGACATGATTCAATACACCCTATAACACCCATGGAACATGTCCATCAAGTTTTATTTAAGTCAAGGACTTGATTTCATAGGGGATCACACAGTTTGGAATTCATCTGACAAAAAGTCAACTTTGACTTTTTGAGATTTTTCACAATTATGGTTCTTTGACCCTAAAATGATGTTAATGTATGATTTGGTTCATCATTCATCAAGAAAAATCAAATAAAGTGGGATAACTTGTAAAAGGGGTAACCATAAAAAACTTAGAAATTTTCTAAGTTATGGAACAAAGTGGCTAGGGTACCAACTTCCAAAGATCATAACTTGAGATTCAAGCAACCATTTGGGCTGATCCAAAGATGGATTTGTAGCTCTCATGGAATACTTTAAAAGTGTCAACTACGCCTCATTCCAATTCATCATGGATTTTGAGTTATGGTTGGATCAAAATGGCTAAAAACATGAAATGTCACTTTTTCCAAAAAGTAAGGGCATTTTTCACTTAGATCCCAAAAGTGTCAAAACAAACTATGATCACACATATGTTGTATCATATGAGAGCTTTCTAAAATGGCCAAGAACCCCATCAAACTCAACCTGAGCTAAGAGTTGTGAAAATGGCAACATGCCTTGCTGCAACTGTCATAACAAGGCAGATTTGTGCATTTTGCTCGATTTGGGCAATTTGTGCAAATGACAAACAAGTCTATCCATCTGAACACCTCAGGGGGAGACCAAGGAGGGACAAACACTAATCTATCAGCCTCCCAAGTCCTTGGAACTAAAAGTAGCATGCCAAACCTAAAAAGCCTAAAAAGGGGAACAAGACTCCAATTTTGTTTTGGAGCATTCAATGGATGCACCAAGGTGGCATGAACTGAGCCATTTCCAACTGAATGAGTCAAGGATAAGATCTGAATTAGGGAACCACAGGCATGTGCTCTAACCTCTAGTCAATGGCTAGAGGAGACTTGGATTCCTATTGATCAACATTTGCCAAACCTCTGCAGCAGTTGCCATTCACTATTGCTTGCAAAACAAACTTGCTATACTATAAATAGAGCTCATTTGTACTCTGTTTAAGGACACCAAAGCCATCAAACAGATGCTTTCCTCAAAATCACCTTCTCACTTCCAAATTTGCCTTCCAAAGCAAGTCACTATCGGGTTTTGAGTTTGGGAACAATTCTAACCAAACCAACCACACACACACACCTCATAAACATCATATAGAAGTGATCCAAACACTAAACACACAACTGTAACACTGATTTCTCATAATCACCAGCCAGTTGCTCATGTTTTCAACCAAGTTGCAGTTGAGATGCCATGAAGTAATCCATCCATTTCTAATCAAGTCCAAGCATTCAAACACACTCCATATGGTGTAGGGAAATTCTTCAGATCATCACAACTTATCTGTAACACCTCAAACTCAAAAATCAAATTGCTCTTGCTGTCACGACCTTCAAGTAAGCCTAAACTTGGTCATCTCTTAATCTATGCATATTTCCTCGCACAATATTTTGCCAAATGTTCATAATCATGCATAAAATGTTTCCCCTCAATTAATTGCTTTGTTTGAATCGTGTATCAAAATTCTCAGCCTTCATGCAAATTTTAGGGTTCTTGAGGTTTTGTCTTTATTTCTTATTCCATGCTTAAAATAAATGAAATTAAAGACCATAGACATGATCGTGAGGTGAAAACGAGCAGATTGATATGTAGATTGTATGATTTCATCAAGTATTCAGTGAGATTGGATAGAAAATACAAATCGGCAGAAACAGAGGGGTGGCGCGTGTTCTTGGTGTGTTCTTGGCGCCATTTTTGAATATTTGAATTTAGTGATTTTATATAATTGATTCAAAAATTAATTTCTCTCTGGTTTTTAATGATTTTGAGTTGATTCTTTTTTTTAATAATTCACAAAAATGTTAAAATATTTTATTTTACCAAAATTTCCCAAAAATATTATTTATTTCATATATTTGATATTTTTGTAAAGAATTAATCTTTTATTTGTTTTTAACATTTAAAATATTTTTTCTCTCTTAATTTTCTAAAATTAATTGGTTTTCAATCATTTTGTGGATAAAAACATGATTTTTCAAACATTAATCTAAGATCATAATTTGTTTCTCACACATGTTTGATAATTTTGATTATTTTAATTAAATGTTTATTTAATTAAAATACATTTTGAAATAAATTTAGGGTTTTGATCTTAATCATCCTAAACAAATATTTTTCAAATACTTTTGGGCCTCTAATAGAGTGTAAGACCCAGTCCCCTTTTAACCAAAACCATTTTGGGCCTCAGATATTGTATAAGTCCCTCTGCGTTAAAAGAAAAAACCCTCGGCAGGATTGCCAGTTCAAAATCAAATCAACTGGGCTTCTCTTTGAGCTATAAGACCCATTCTTTTCTTAAAGACCTTTTTGGGCCTCTAATAGAGTGTAAGACCCAACCCCTTTTGAAAACCAAAATAATTTGGGCCTCAGTCATTGTATAAGACTCACGGTGTTTTCAAAAATCTTGGTGCGATCGCCAGTTTAAAATAAAACAACTTTGGCCTCTCCTTGAGCCAACAATCTTTTCAAAACACTTTCTCCTTTGATTTTGAATTCATGTTGTCATCAAAACTTTCTTTAATTTCTATGTTGAACAACTAACAAAACATCATGGAAGCTCTACAACGGGTAAGTGTTTATCCGCTTTCCTTTACCGCTTTCATATATATATAACTGTATTGTGGGGCTGTTTCACTGTAAGTATTCTTTCATATCCTTTTATATACTTGTCATATATCAACTGTATATATATAGTAGTATAGTTATTTAGAGTTTTCCCCAGCAACTACGTCTAGAACTAGGTAAAGCCTCGTTGGTCACTCTCAAATACAAACAAAACTAGATCCCCCGTAGGATTCCAGATACAGTCTTCCCTTCTCTTGGGGTTAAACAATATAGAACAAAGAGAAAGACAGTATTCTCGGTGAACCTTTTCTCAGACTGTTACCCTTAGAAATTGTCAAAGAAACTCTAACTCCCCAGAGATGATCTTTTCTCCGTGAATGGCATCTCTTGAGTTTCTTCCAAATTCTCAAACTTTCCTGGAATGATCTCTTCTTTGTGAATTGCATTTCTTGAACTTCTCTTGGTTTGGGGACCCACATGCTTCCTAAAAGCATCCTCGCCTCCTCTTGGGCGTTGTACAAGGACCCTTCGGCTTCTTAGAAGTTTTCATGCCTTTTCTTGGTCTTAATACAAGGACCCTGACAACCTCTTAAAGGTATAAGACAGAACTTAGTCATCCCTTGCTAGAGCAGTCTTTTCAGTGTCAAAAGTTCGGCCATTTTAGGTTTGATTCTCATCCCTTAAATGCCCTACCTCCTCTTGGGCATCGTACAAAAGATAAAACTCTAGACTCGGACAGTCTAAGCCTCTTGAGTCTCAAAGACATTCTCAAGTTCCTTTTAAACATAAGCAGAAGCCCGGTCTCTCTCATGAGAGTTCCCCACATTTGGACCTGCTTTGGGATCTCAATAACCCTCAGCAATAAGATAGCCTCCTTTTGGGGCTTTGTACAATGATTCTCCCCACCGGAGCTAACCTTTTCAGACTCTCTTGTTGAGTCCCTCACTGTTCAGACTCTCTTGTTGAGTCAACCCTTTTTAGCTACGTCTTGAGCTTTGTACAAGACATATGAAACACTCTTTTGTTGAGTATAAATTACTCTCTTGTTGAGTCAATCTCCTTTTAGCCTTAATCTCGGGCTTCGTACGAGACAACAAAACTCTCTCTTGTTGAGTATAAAAGACTCTCTTGTTGAGTCAATCACCCTTTTAGCCTCCGTCTTGGGCTTTATACAAGACATATACAAAACACTCTCTTGTTGAGTATATAAGACTCTCTCGTTGAGTCAATCATCCTTTTAGCCTCCGTCTTGGGCTTCGTACAAGACAGATAAAACTCTCTTATTGAGTCAAACCTTTTTAGTCTCCGTCTTGGGCTTTGTACAAGACACACAAAAACACTCTCTTGTTGAGTAAACCCTTTCAGCCTCAAATCTTGGGCTTTGTACAAGACAGAAAGAACATTTTCCCTGGGAAAAAATCAAACTTCTAGCCTCCTCTTAGGCTTTGTATAAAGAAATCCCCGGTTGAGTCAATCAACCTTTTAGCATCAAATTTGTGCTTGGCTCACAGCATACAAACATCAACAACTCCTCTTTAGAGATGACAAATTCTCTCTCAAAACCCTTCAGCTTCATATCTTGGGCTTTGAACAAGATACAAATCACCTTTAGCTTCAATCTTGGGCTTTGAACAAGACACCCAAAACATCTCTTTCCTCCCATAGAATAGGAGGTACTACAATCGCTCTGATCTCCCTGTTTCGTTAAAACGGGAATACGTAGGCATAAGATTGCGAAATCTTAGCGAGTATACTAATCAAACATTCTGAGCCCGGTACCTTCATACATCAAAGGAAAATCAAGTCTAGCATCCTAAACCAAAGGTCCTCCTATACAGTTAATGACACTTTCGTTATTAAACGCATAACCCTAATGAAGACCCCCCTTTTGATAGCATCTGTAAACCAACAGTCAGCTGTTTAAACTCAGTATGCAAGCAGGGTTAGTTAGAGACATCTATTTCCCTTCCTTAATCAGCTTAATTGAATAAAAAATGAATCGAACTGTAGTGCCAAAGCGATAGTGATTCGAAACCACAAAAACCGCGCTACAGAAAAAATGGCGACCACAGTGGGAGGCATTCTTTCTTGCATCCATTAAGATGAGACCTTAATTGCACAAAGTATCACAAAAATGGCAACTCTGCTGGGGAGTCATTGTCTGTGTAGGATCATAGGATTCTAGAGGTCTAGGATATTAGGACAAATATATACTGCTTTTCCTAATTGATATATGTGTTTATTTTTCTGCTAATGGGAATGCGTGTGATGCCGCATGTGGAAAGATTGAGTATACACCTAAGATAAGTGATGGCACTAGACGGGTAATCTTGCGGGGAGTGAATCCCAGATAAGAGTTCCCGGTCGACCATCAAATCAGTGGAGATGCCCTTTGCGGATTCAATGCCTATACGACTTCGGTTGTTGAAAATAAATTGTTCGATTGGGTTATCTGAGAAGCTGAGGATTTTAGTAGACTAAAACCATTTTGTAGTGCGGAAGCTATCAGAAATAGTTGTCACGCGATACTACCCTCATTTGCGACTACTCTAAGATACTGCAGCTCGCTGGCGATCCGCTTGCTGTCGTTATCCCAAGAGCGGTCAGTGATTTTGAGGACATGTACAAAAAATCACCAGTATAAATCTTTGGGGATGGGTAGAGCCTTGACTTCATGACACATACCCTTTGACCCCATATTTTTTCTATGTTTTTGTGTGCTGCATTCATACATTCATTTAAAAAAAAAAAAACAATAAAAAAAACAAAGAAAAATCTTCTCTTCTAGTCTTTCTTTTTCAAATTAAACTAAGACAATGATTGCAAATGTCAGAGAAAAAGATTGCGCTCATGGATTTCGGTAGGAGAAAGACTCACAAGTATACCTTCAAGGTTCCAAAACTAGAGGATTTGAGAGGGTTAGCAAGGATGATCACCAACCCTGAGGCTTTCAGAGCTAAATATGGAGGTCTGCTATCTCTGTTAAGGGTCCATGTGATTGAAGGAATTCTGGCTACGCTCATTCAGTTCTACGATCTGGTATATCACTGTTTCACATTCCCGGATTATCAGCTAGCACCAACGTTGGAGGAGTATTCTCATCTGACTAATTTACCCATTACCGATCAAGCTCCCTTTTCTGGACTGGAAGAAATTCCAAAGGATCAAACCATTGCAAGAGCAATTTATTTGGACGAGTCAGAGTCAGGACTCATATGACCATTAAGGGTGGAATCCCGGGTCTACCAGCCAAGTTTTTGATAAAGAAAGCTCTGTACTTCGCTAGTATAGGGAACGAGACTGCTTTTGAGAGCATCTTTGCCTTGCTCGCTTACGGGTTATTTTTGTTTCCCAACATTGATAACTTCGTTGATATCCATGCCATTATGGTTTTTCTGATTGGAAACCCTGTATCAACCTTGCTCGCAGATGCTTATTATTCTGTACACCTAAGGAATTTGTACAGCGGAGGAATGATCACATGTTGTGTACCCCTGCTGTACAAATGGTTCACTTCCCATTTACTTAAGTCTGCTATGTTTTGGGATCCTAAGAGTTCTTTACGTTGGTCGCAGAGAATCATGGCTCTTACCAACTCTGACATCGAGTGGTACAATCGCATCTATGATAGGATAAGGATCATTAACAAATGTGGTAATTTCCCTAACGTACCCCTCATAGGAACTAAAAGAGGAATTAATTATCATCCAGTTTTAGTTCGTCGTCAATTCGGATACCCGATGAGGCATGTCCCGCGTAATACTCATCTAGAAGGTCTTTTCTTCAAGGAAGGAGGAAATGACAGGGCACTAAAGACAGAAATAGTGCACGCCTGGAAACATGTTCATCGGAAAGGAAGAGAGTCTCTAGGAAAACTGGATTGTGTCTCGGTGGAACCTTACCTCCACTGGGTACAAACTAGAGCTCACAGGCTGAGGATGCCTTACCCTCGTCAAGAAGTACTTCCGTTAAGGGACCCTGTCCTTTATTTCATGTCTGATGCAGAAAAGCTTCAGGTGACTCTCAACAAAGTTCAACAGAAGAAGAGGTCTTGGAGGAACAAGTACCGTATTCTCAATGTGGAATGTAAGAAGATACAACAACTACTGAAGGATACAGATGCTCTGATCGAGATTTTAGAGCAACATGCTGTAGAGAATCAAGATGACCAATGGAATTTGCTCGCTCCTTTCACTTGGCAAAGGAATGACAACTCGACAACGGCCCAAGAGCCCTGGTCAAAGAAAAGGAAACTACCAGAACCAGCACCTGAGCCCTCCTTGGAGAGGACTCAGGATCCATTAGCTTAGACATTTCCTTTTTCAGCACTTTGTAATCTACTGTATTTCCATTTTCGCAATCTTTGAATTCAATAAAATGGGGTTTCCCCCTTGTTTGATATTTGCAATCTAATTGTTGAAGTTTACTTTGATTAAACAAAAAATCATTAATATAATCATTGCATATCATTCATCATTCTCACGTAACACATTCTTCTTCCCTACGAATCTCACGTTTGTGTCTCAATTCTAGATTCAAACTGTCTCATTCATACAATACCCGGGCCAGTCGTCAGAAAAGGATGGATAATCTCAAGGAAGAGAATAGAGAGTTGAGAGAAGAAATCGACGCTCTGAAAGAAGACTTGAGAAAGCTTCACAGTGACATGTAAGCTCTGGCAGAAGCTCAGATGCAACAGCAAAGGACTGTGATCTCGGAGATCACATCAACGACCATAGTGGAGAAGTATGATCCTAGGTATAACATGCCAAAAGATCGTCCCTGGGGCATGCCTATCAACTATATCCCGGAAGGATATATTCCGCCAATCTCAGAAGGTCCGGAAACTGCAGCAGGAACCACTGGGCCTGAAGGTTATAAACATAGGGAAAGCGAAGATGCCAGGGGCATGACAGCAACTCCTGAAGGTTACAAACTTAGGGAAGCACCAAAAGTCTCGACCGTAATGATTGTGCCACCACCCGTGGTGCACACTGTCCCAGAAGGACAGATTCCCCAGATACCTTATGGTGGAAACGAAAGTATGGACGAGAGAATGAAGGAATTCCAGGAAAATTTCCTGGAAATGGAGAGGGAACTGCAGGCCCTTCGCGGTCAGGATCTATTTGGAAAGGACGCCGCAGACCTTTGTTTGGTCCCCAATGTGAAAGTTCTGCCCAAGTTCAAAGTACCTAAATTTGAGAAATACAAGGGCAATTCTTGCCCTCATAGTCATTTGGTGATGTACGCTCGGTGAATGTTAACTCAGACAAAGAACCAAAAGCTACTAATCCACTATTTTCAGTATAGTTTAACCGACGCCACACTCAAATGGTACATGGGTTTGAACCACACCAAGATCGGCACCTTCAGAGATCTTGGCGCTGCCTTCGTGCAACAATACAAATATAACCTGAGCATGGCACCGGACAGAGATCAACTTAGAGCCATGTCACAAAAGGACAAAGAAACCTTTAAGGAGTACGCTCAGAGATGGCGTGAAATTTCCGCTCAAATTAGTCCCCCTCTTGAGGAAAAAGAAATGACAAAAATCTTCTTAAAGACGTTGAGCTTATTTTACTACGATAGAATGGTTGCCAGTGCGCTTAGCGACTTCACCGAAATGGTCGGTATGGGAGTACGTCTCGAGGAAGTCGTTCGAGAAGGACGTCTATTTAAAGATGTCGGGTCGTCAAGTAGTACAAAAAGATACGATAGTTCTCTCCCTAAGAAAAAAGAGTAGGATGTTGGGAATATCTCTCTCGAAAAGCAAAGGCGACGATACCAACCAGTAACAGCTATAACTCCTGCTATCAACCCTACGCCTATTCCTACGTATCAACCTCAGGTTTGTCAGAGCCAACCGAATCAACAACAATTTCAGCAAGGGACACAACAGCCTCTTCAGTAGGCTCGTCCTCCGTACAACAACAACCGTACAACGCGGCCACCAAGGTTTGATCCTATACCCATGTTGTACGCAGAATTGTTTCCATTTTACATGTCAAAGGGCACGTCCAGACCAAGGCTCCTCTTGTGATACCGGAAAATCTGCCTTTTTGGTTCAAAGCGGATCAGACTTGTCCTTACCATCAAGGAGGGCCAGGGCATAACATAGAGAACTGTCTCAGTATCAAATCCGATATGTAACTGTCTCAATATCAAATCCAATGTGCAAAAGCTTGTTAGAAGTAGGGTCTTATCCTTCAAGGACACAAATCCTAATGTTCTCACGAACCCACTGCTTCAACACGAGAAAGCCGCGGTAAATCTTATAAAAGGAGAGTCTAACCAAAGCTATCAGATTCATGATGTACTCTTATTGAGGGCTAACTTGGTCAAGATGCATTGTAGACAGAGCAGATATGGCCATGTGCCGCCTCATAATTATCACCAATGTGATATCTGCTCCAAAGACAATCAAGGATGTTCTGTGGTGCAATCAGCTCTACAGGAACAATTAGATCTCGGATGGATTCAGGATCACCGAATTCGTGAGGTCAACATGACTTATTCGAATTCCAATATCATTCATAATCATGACATTCTAGCAATGAACGTCAATTTTGTGGCAATGCATTCAAGGTAAAGCCAGCATTACAATCTACCATGGCACGATTATGATTCCTGTCCTATCTGCTCGGTAAACAAATAGGGATGCTCTTTTGTACAAGAGGCCCTCCAGCGTCAAATGGATCTTGGATGGATTCAGGATTACCACGCTAGAAATCGGTACCAAGTGAATATGATCTAAATCTTTGATATTCGCTTGATGAATACCAGCTTGGTGGAGTTACACGCTACACAAGTACAACTCGGTTTTCTGACTTCGCATAATTATTAGAACTGCAAAGTATGCCATGAGAGCAACCAAGGATGTGCTCTCATTCAAAGAACTTTGCAATACTTGTTAAACCACTGGTGGCTTCCGATCTATATGGACGAAGACACACAACAAGTCAGCATAACTAACGGGAACCCTACTAGGCATCAAAGCCAGGATGTTTGATCTATGGAGACAGATCTAGCAAGGTTACATTGCATTCAAAGCGAACGTGGCCAGGTGCCACCACACAACTATGAACCTACAGAGTTTGTTCGAAAGATAATCAAGGATGCTACCTCGGACGAGCAACCCTTCAAGGCCAGTTGGATCACAAAGGGATTCGACCATGTCTGAGTTCTGGGTCGATCAACTGGACGCCATACTATTTCGCTGACCAAATCAAGGGCATTGTCATAGTATCTAATCATAAGAGGACCAAAGATGTTTGTACCATCATCCCACTGCTTGACGAATTGAAAGTTCCCAACCAGGAACTGATTGAAATTACTTACAATGGTCAAAAAAATCAGAAGGCTCCCGTAGTTATCTATCTGTTGGGACCTTTACTTTATGAATCAACTAAGGATATCCCTTACAAATATAGTGCGACAACAATTGAGAATGGAAAGGAAACTCCATTACCCTCCGTCGTGAATATTGTAGACATCAGTCGAGTAACACGGAGTGGTCGGATCTTCAACCGAGGAGTTGGAGAACCCAGCAAAGAAAAGGAACCTCAGGAAGAAGTTCCTAATCCACCAGGCAGTCAATCCAGTGACGCCGACTTTTCAAAGGACAACGATGAGATGCTGAAACTCATCCAAAAGAGTGAATACAACATTGTAGATCAACTGTTGCAAACTCCTTCAAAAATCTCAGTATTATCACTTTTACTCAGTTCCGAAGCTCATAGGGAAGCTCTACAGAAAATCTTAGAGTAACACGGGTTATTCTCACCTACGGGTTATTTCTGTTTCCCAACATTGATAACTTCATTGATATCAACACCATTAAGGTTATTCTCATTAGAAACCCTGTACCAATCTTGCTCGCAGATGCTTATCATTCTGTACACTTAGGGAATTTGTACAGTGGAGGAATGATCACATGCTGTGTACCCCTGCTATATAAATGGTTCACTTCGCATCTACCTAAGTCTGCTGCTTTTTGGGATCATAAGAGTTCCTTACGTTGGTCGCAGAGAATCATGTCTCTTACCAACTCTGACATAGATTGGTACAATAAGATCTATTATAGGATCAAAATCATTGACCGTTGTGGAAATTTCCCCAATGTACCCCAGATAGGAACTAAAGGAGGAATCAATTACCATCCAGTATTGGTTGGCCGTCAATTTGGATACCCGATGAGACATGTCCCGCATAATGTTCATCTGGAAGGTCTTTTCTTCAAAGAAGGAGAAAATGACAGAGCACTAAAGATGGAAATAGTGCACGTTTGGAAACATGTTCATAAGAAAGGACGAGAGTCTCTAGGAAAACCAGACTATGTCTCTGTGGAACCTTATCTCCACTGGGTACAAACTAGAGCTCTCAAGCTGAAGATGCCTTACCCTCGTCACGGAGTTCTTCCGCCAAAGGAATCTGTCATGTACTTCATGTCTGATACGGAAAAACTTCGGGTTAATCTCAACAAAGTTCAACAGGAGGGGAGGTCTTGGAAGAACAATAACCGCATTCTCAATGTGGAGTGTACCAAAATTCAGGAACTGTTGAAAGAAAAGGATGCTCTGATCGAGATTTTAGAGCAACATGCTGTAGAAAATTAAGAAGACCAAAGGAATTTGTTTTCTCCTTTCACTTGGCAAAGGAACGACGACCCGACAACGGCCCAAGAGCCCCGGTCAAAGAAAAGGAAAGTACCAGAATCAGCACCTGAGCTCCCCTCAGAGAGAACTCAGGAACCATTAGCTTAGGCATTTCCTATTTCCGCACTTTGTAATCTACTGTATTTCCATTTTCGCAATCTTTGAATTCAATAAAATGGGGTTTCCCCATTGTTTGATATCTGCAATCTAATTATCAAAGTTTATTTTGATTAAACCAAAAAACAATTAATATAATCATTGCATTCATCATTCTCACGTAACGCATTCTTCTTCCTCGCGAATCTCACGTTTGTGTCTCGATTCTAGAGTCAAACTGTCTCATTCGTACAATACTCGGGCCAATCGTCAGAAAAAGATGGATGATCTCGAGAAAGAGAACAGAGAGTTGAAATAAGAGATCGACACTCTGAGAGAGGATATGAGAAAGCTTCGTAACGACATGAAAGCCATGGCAGAAGCTCAGCTACAAAGAACTGTGATCTCAAAGATCACCTCGAAGCCCATAGTGGAGAAGTATGATCCTAGGTATAAAATGCGAAAGATCGTCCCCGGGGCATGCCTATTAACTATATCCCGGAAGGATATGTTCCGCCGATCACTGAAGATCAGGGAACCATAGCAGAAACCGCTGGGCCTGAAGGTTACCAACTTCGGGAAAGCGAAGATGCCAGGGCATAATGATGACTCCTGAAGGTTACAAACTTAGGGAAGCACCAAGATTCATTGCCGTAGTAACGGTACCACCACCTGTGGTGCACGCTGTCCCGGAAGGACAGATTCCACAGATACCTTATGTTGGAAACACAAGTATGGACGAGTTCACGGTCAGGGTCTATTTGGAAAGGATGCCGCTGACCTTTTTTGGTCCCCGATGTGAAAGTCCCGCACAAATTTTAAGTGCCCGATTTTGAAAAGTACAAGGGTAACTCTTGCCCTCAAAGCCATTTGGTGATGTACGCTCGGTGAATGTCAGCTCAGACGAAGAACCAAGAGCTGCTAATCCACTACTTCCAAGACAGTTTAACCGGTGCCGCTCTCAAATGGTACATGGGTTTAAACCGCACTGAGATCAGCACTTTCAGAGATCTTGGCGCTGCCTCCATGTAACAGTACAAGTATAACTTGGACATGGCACCAGACAGATATCAACTCAGATCAATGTCGCAAAAGGACAAAGAAACTTTTAAGGAGTACACTCAGAGATGGCGTGAAATCGCCACCCAGATTTGTCCACCTCTTGAGGAAAAAGAGATGAAAAAATCTTCTTAAAAACTTTGAGCTCATTTTACTACGACAGAATGGTTGCCAGTACGCCCAGTGACTTCACCGAAATGGTCGGTATGGGAGTTCATCTCGAGGAAGCAGTTCAAGAAGGACGTCTAGTTAAAGATGTCGGGTCGTCAAGCGGTACTAAAAGATACGGTAGTGCTCTCCCTAAGAAAAAAAAATCAGGATATTAGGAATATCTCTCTCGAAAAACAAAGGCGATAATACCAATCAGTAGTAGCTGTAACTCCTGCTATCAACCCTGCGTCTGTTCCTGCATATCAACCTCAGGTTGCTCAGAGCCAACCGAATCAACAGCAATTTCAGCAAAGGACACAACAGCCTCTTCAACAGGCTCGTCCTCCGTACAATAACAACCGTACAATACGGCCTCCAGGGTTTGATGCTATACCCATGTTGTATGCAGAACTGTTTCCATTACTGTTAGCCAAGGGGGACGTCCAGACCAGGGCTCCTCTGGCAATTCCAGAAAATCCGTCTTTTTGGTTCCAAGCAGATCAGGCTTGCCCTTACCATCAAGAAGGACCAGGGCATAACATAGAGAACTGTCTCAGTTTCAAATTCGATGTGCAAAAGCTTGTTAGGAGTGGGGTCTTATTCTTCAAGGATACAAATCCTAATGTTCTCACAAACCCGCTGCCTCAACACGAGAAAGCTGCAGTCAATTTGATAGAGGGAGAGTCTAACAACAGCTATCGAATTCATGATGTACTCTTATTGAGGGCCAACCTGGTCAAGATGCAGTATAGACAGAGCGGGTATGGCCATGTGCCACCTTATAACTATCACCTGTGTGATATCTGCTCTAAAGACAATCAAGGATGTTCTGTGGTGCAATCAGCTCTACAGGAACAATTAGATCTCGGATGGATCCAGGAACACCGAATTCGTGGGGTCAACATGACCTATATGAATTCCAACATCATTCAAAACCACGACATTCGTGCAATGAATGTCAACTTGGTGGCAATGCACTCAAGGTAAAGCCAATATCACGATCTGCCACGACATGATTACAAGGCCTGTCCGATCTGCTCAACAAACAATCAGGGATGCTCTTTTGTACAAGAGGCCCTCCAGCGTAAAATGGATCTTGGATGGATTCAGGATTACCATGATAGGAATCATTATCAGATTAATAGGATCTAAATCTTTGATATTCGCTTGATGAATACCAGCTTGGTGGAGTTACACGCTAAGCAGGTCCGGCTTGGCTTCCTGGCATCACATGATTATCATAGCTGTAAAGAGGGCTGTGAAAATGATCAAGGCTGTGCCCTTGTCTAGGAAACACTTCATCACTTGTTGAACCATTGGTGGCTTCCGATCTATATGGATGAAGACACCCAACAAGTTAGCATAACTAACGGGAATCCTACTAGATATCAAAGTCAGGATGTTCGATCAATGGAAACAGACCTAGTAAGGTTACACTGCATTCAAAGCGGACGTGGCCGAGTGCCACCACACAACTATGAGAGATGTAGAGTTTGGTCAGAAGATAATCAAGGATCCTACTTCGTGCAAGCAGCCCTTCAAATTCAGTTGGACCGCAAAGAGATTCAACCATGGTTAAGTTCTAGATCAATCATCTTGATGCCATACTATTTCGCTGATCAAATCAAAGATGTTGTCGTAATATCTGATCATTAGAGGAATAAGGATATTTGTGTCATCATCCCTCTACTTGACGAATCGAGAGCTCCTAATCAGGAATAGATCGAAATTACTTACGATGGTCAAAAAAATCAGAAGGCTCCCATAGTTATCTATCTACCGGGACCACTACCGTATGAATCAACTAAGGCTATCCCTTACAAGTACGGTGCGACAACAATTGAGAATGGAAAGGAAACTCCATTACCTTCCATCGTGAATATTGCAGACATCAGTCGAGTAACACGGAGCGGTCGGATCTTCAACCGAGGAGTTGGAGAACCCAGCAAAAAAAAGGAACCTCAGACAGAAGTCCCTAATCAACCAGTTGGTCAGTCTAGTAATCTTGACCTTTCAAAGGACAACGATGAGATGTAGAAACTCATCCAAAAGAGTGAATACAACATTGTTGATCAACTGTTGCAAACTCCTTCAAAAATCTCAGTATTATCACTTGTACTTAGTTCCGAAGCTCATAGGGAAGCTCTACAGAAAATATTAGAGTAACACGGGTTATTCTCACCTACGGGTTATTTCTGTTTCCCAACATTGATAACTTCGTTGATATCAACACCATTAAGGTTTTTCTCATTAGAAACCCTATACCAATCTTGCTCGCAGATGCTTATCATTTTGTACACTTAGGGAATTTGTACAGTGGAGGAATGATCACATGCTGTGTACCCCTGCTATATAAATGGTACACTTCCCATCTACCTAAGTCTGCTGCTTTTTCGGATCATAAGAGTGCCTTACGTTGGTCGCAGAGAATCATGTCTCTTACCAACTCTGACATAGATTGGTACAATAAGATCTATTACGGGATCAAAATCATTGATCGTTGTGGAAATTTCCCCAATGTACCCCTGATAGGAACTAAAGGAGGAATCAATTACCATCCAGTATTGGTTGGCCGTCAATTTGGATACCCGATGAGACATGTCCCACGTAATGTTCATCTGGAAGGTCTTTTCTTCAAAGAAGGAGAAAATGACAGAGCACTAAAGATGGAAATAGTGCACGTTTGGAAACATGTTCATAAGAAAGGACGAGAGTCTCTAGGAAAACCAGACTGTGTCTCCGTGGAACCTTATCTCCACTGGGTACAAACTAGAGCTCTCAAGCTGAAGATGCCTTACCCTCGTCACGGAGTTCTTCCGCCAAAGGAATCTGTCATGTACTTCATGTCTGATACGAAAAAACTTCGGGTTAATCTCAACAAAGTTCAACAGGAGAGGAGGTATTGGAAGAATAATAACCGCATTCTCAATGTGGAGTGTACCAAAATTCAGGAACTGTTGAAAGAAAAGGATGCTCTGATCGAGATTTTAGAGCAACATGCTGTAAAAAATCAAGAAGACCAAAGGAATTTGTTTGCTTTTTTCACTTGGCAAAGGAATGACGACCCGACAACGGCCCAAGAGCCCCGGTCAAAGAAAAGGAAAGTACCAGAATCAGCACTTGAGCTCCCCTCAGAGAGAACTCAGGACCCATTAGCTTAGGCATTTCCTTTTTCCGCACTTTGTAATCTACTGTATTTCCATTTCTGCAATCTTTGAATTCAATAAAATGGGGTTTCCCCACTGTTTGATATCTGCAATCTAATTGTCAAAGTTTATTTTGATTAAACCAAAAAACAATTAATATAATCATTGCATTCATCATTCTCACGTAATGCATTCTTCTTCCTCGCGAATCTCACGTTTGTGTCTCGATTCTAGAGTCAAACTGTCTCATTCGTACAATACTCGGGCCAATCGTCAGAAAAAGATGGATGATCTCGAGAAAGAGAACAGAGAGTTGAAATAAGAGATCGACACTCTGAGAGAGGATATGAGAAAGCTTCGTAACGACATGCAAGCCATGGCAGAAGCTCAGCTACAAAGAACTGTGATCTCAGAGATCACCTCGAAGCCCATAGTGGAGAAGTATGATCCTAGGTATAAAATGCGAAAGATCGTCCCTGGGGCATGCCTATTAACTATATCCCGGAAGGATATGTTCCGCCGATCACTGAAGATCAAGGAACCATAGCAGAAACCGCTGGGCCTGAAGGTTACCGACTTCGGGAAAGCGAAGATGCCAGGGCATAATGATGACTCCTGAAGGTTACAAACTTCGGGAAGCACTAAGATTCACTGCCGTAGTAACGGTACCACCACCTATGGTGCACGCTGTCCCGGAAGGACAGATTCCACAGATACCTTATGTTGGAAACACAAGTCTGGACGAGTTCGCGGTCAGGGTCTATTTGGAAAGGACGTCGCAGACCTTTTTTGGTCCCCGATGTGAAAGTCCCGCACAAATTTCAAGTGCCCGATTTTGAAAAGTACAAGGGTAACTCTTGCCCTCAAAGCCATTTGGTGATGTACGCTCGGTGAATGTCAGCTCAGACGAAGAACCAAGAGCTGCTAATCCACTACTTCCAAGACAGTTTAACCGGTGCCGCTCTCAAATGGTACATGGGTTTAAACCGCATTGAGATCAGCACTTTCAGAGATCTTGGCGTTGCCTTCGTGCAACAGTACAAGTATAACTTGGACATGGCACCAGACAGAGATCAACTCAGATCAATGTCGCAAAAGGACAGAGAAACTTTTAAGGAGTACGCTCAGAGATGGCGTGAAATCGCCGCCCAGATTTGTCCACCTCTTGAGGAAAAAGAGATGAAAAAATCTTCTTAAAAACTTTGAGCTCATTTTACTACGACAGAATGGTTGCCAGTGCGCCTAGTGACTTCACCGAAATGGTCGGTATGGGAGTTCATCTCGAGGAAGCAGTTTGAGAAGGACGTCTAGTTAAAGATGTCGGGTCGTCAAGTGGTACTAAAAGATACGGTAGTGCTCTCCCCAAGAAAAAAGAGCAGGATATTGGGAATATCTCTCTCGAAAAACAAAGGCGACGATACCAATCAGTAGCAGCTGTAACTCCTGCTATCAACCCTGCGCCTATTCCTGCATATCAACCTCAGGTTGCTCAGAGCCAACCGAATCAACAGCAATTTCAGCAAAGGACACAACAGCCTCTTCAGCAGGCTCGTCCTCCGTACAATAACAACCGTACAATGCGGCCGCCAGGGTTTGATGTTATACCCATGTTGTACGCAAAACTATTTCCATTAATGTTAGCCAAGGGGGACGTCCAGACCAAGGCTCCTCTGGCAATTATGGAAAATCCGTCTTTTTGGTTCCAAGCGGATCAGGCTTGCCCTTACAATCAAGGAGGACCAGGGCATAACATAGAGAACTATCTCAGTTTCAAATTCGATGTGCAAAAACTTGTTAGGAGTGGGGTCTTATCCTTCAAGGATACAAATCTTAATGTTCTCATAAACCCGCTGCCTCAACACGAGAAAGCTGCAGTCAATTTGATAGAGGGAGAGTCTAACAACAGCTATCGAATTCATGATGTACTCTTATTGAGGGCCAACCTGGTCAAGATGCATTATAGACAGAGCGGGTATGGCCATGTGCCACCTTATAACTATCACCTGTGTGATATCTGCTCTAAAGACAATCAAGGATGTTCTGTGGTGCAATTAGCTCTACAGGAACAATTGGATCTCGGATGGATCCAGGAACACCGAATTCGTGGGGTCAACATGACCTATATGAATTCCAACATCATTCAAAACCACGACATTCGTGCGATGAATGTCAACTTGGTGGCAATGCACTCAAGGCAAAGCCAATATCACGATCTTCCACGGCATGATTACAAGGCCTGTCCGATCTGCTCAACAAACAATCAGGGATGCTCTTTTGTACAAGAGGCCCTCCAGCGTAAAATGGATCTTGGATGGATTCAGGATTACCATGATAGGAATCATTATCAGATTAATATGATCCAAATCTTTGATATTCGCTTGATGAATACCAGCTTGGTGGAGCTACACGCTAAGCAGGTTCGGCTTGGCTTCCTGGCATCACATGATTATCATAGCTGTAATGAGGGCTGTGAAAACGATCAAGGTTGTGCCCTTGTCTAGGAAACACTTCATCACTTGTTGAACCATTGGTGGCTTTCGATCTATATGGATGAAGACACCTAACAAGTTAGCATAACTAACGGGAATCCTACTAGATATCAAAGTCAGGATGTTTGATCAATGGAAACAGACCTAGTAAGGTTACACTGCATTCAAAGCGGACGTGGCTGAGTGCCACCACACAACTATGAGAGATGTAGAGTTTGCTCAGAAGATAATCAAGGATGCTACTTCGTGCAAGCAGCCCTTCAAATTCAGTTGGACCGCAAAGAGATTCAACCATGATTAAGTTCTGGATCAATCATCTTGATGCCAGACTATTTCGCTGATCAAATCAAAGATGTTGTCGTAATCTCTGATCATCAGAGGAATAAGGATATTTGTGTCATCATCCCTCTATTGACGAATCGAGAGCTCCTAATCAGGAACAGATCGAAATTACTTACGATGGTCAAAAAAACCAGAAGGCTCCCATAGTTATCTATCTACCGGGACCACTACCGTATGAATCAACTAAGGCTATCCCTTACAAGTACGGTGCGACAACAATTGAGAATGGAAAGGAAACTCCATTACCCTCCTTCGTGAATATTGCAGACATGAGTTGAGTAACACGGAGCGGTCGGATCTTCAACCGAGGAGTTGGAGAACCCAGCAAAAAAAAGGAACCTCAGACAGAAGTCCCTAATCAACCAGTTGGTCAGTCCAGCAATCTTGACCTTTCAAAGGACAACTATGAGATGCTGAAGCTCATCCAAAAGAGTGAATAAAACATTGTTGATCAACTGTTTCAAACTCCTTTAAAAATATCAGTGCTATCACTTTTGCTTAGTTCAGAAGCGCATAGGGAAGCTCTACAGAAAGTCTTAGAGCAAGCCTACATGGAACAGGATGTAACAATCCGGAAATTTGATAGCATTGTCTCTAACATCACTTCCTGCAATAACTTGGGATTTAGTGAGGAAGAACTACCGGAAGAGGGCCACCATCACAACTTGGCACTCAATATCACAGTCAACTGCCAGGACGATGCTTTAGCCAGCGTACTGGTAGACACAGGGTCAGCCCTGAACGTCATACCGAAGTCTACATTGGTGCGATTATCATACAAAGGGCCTCCGATGAGACCCAGTGAGGTCACCGTCAAAGCCTTTGATGGATCCCTTAAAAC
Organism: Lathyrus tuberosus; assembly: GCA_022829125.1. Taxonomy (NCBI): domain Eukaryota; kingdom Viridiplantae; phylum Streptophyta; class Magnoliopsida; order Fabales; family Fabaceae; genus Lathyrus; species Lathyrus tuberosus. The sequence continues at coordinate 11,058,482 of JALAZF010000024.1, read as the reverse complement.
AGTTATCGGCGAAATCGATCTTCCCATAACTATCGGTCCTCACACTTTCAAGTCACTTTCCAGGTGTAGCGAGCGATTTTGGACGTGGTTCTTAAGCACTATCGCTCTGGGGTACTACAGGTCGATTCATTTTTTATCCTATTGAAGCTGATGAAGGAAGGGAAATAGATGTCTCCAATTAACCCTGCCTGCAAACTGAGGTTAAACAGTCAAAACTATTGGTTTACAGATACGGTTTAGATTGTGGGCCTCTCTCTGGTTATTTTGTTTAAGAACGAAGTGTCGGGACTATTCATGGGGATTTTGGGTTAGGATACTTGATAACATGAAAACAAATCGTATTTTTACTTTGATTTATGTTAAAATCTTATTCCATTTCTGTCTAATCTCCGATTATTCCGAGAATATTTAAGTGTTTTCGCAGGTATTTCAGTTTCCAAGTTAAAAGTACGCAAAGTGTAGAAAAGAAGCAGAACAAGCAAGAAAATAGCAAGAAATAAGCAGAAAATAGCAGAAATCACATTTTGCTGGTGTGACAACCGTCACAGCTCCCTCACGACCGTCATGGATTTCAAATGCATCACGCCCGTCACAACTCCCTCACGATCGTCATGGAATCAAAACAGAATTAATACGTTAAGCACAGACGTGGTCACGAAGCTTCCGAATTTCAGATTTCACACGTTTACATTTTCTCCGAAAATTTCTAGGTTCCAAACCATGTAACTGACAAAGTGGTGTTCCTACATTTTCTCCAACTACTTCCATTGCTGAGGCTATATATATGAGAAGGATTCCAAGAACAAAGGATGGTCATTTTTCCTTTCCGAAGTATCGTATTGCTGCAGAATTATTTTCAGAATTACATTCTTGTTTTGTTTCGTTTCCTTTACCATTTTCCTTGTCCCTTATTACCGAACAAAGTAATAGTTTCTCACATTGAGGAACTATTGCACCTTAGTTTAAGTTTTTGTTTCCCGCCTTCATCATTTTGTTCTTTCCATTTATTCAAGCAAAAGCTTGCCGATCTGTGGAGGAATTGCTTAGGCCGCATTTACCAGGTTTTTATCATTTCAAATTATAGCAATTGTTTTTCTTTTATTATGTCTGAGTTTATGTTTAATTGTTTATTCGCATTCATGTTTATTTTAATTAGTATGTCGAGCTAAACCGATTTTATCGGTATGTAATTGAGTAACCGGAATGGATTAAATATTTGTAAGCTAAAATCATAAATCAACTTATTTTCTGGCTTCGATTTCTTAATTTAAAACAAACTTTTATTACGAGAGTAAAAAGGTAACAAAGGTTAAGGTCAAGACCACGAGAGTGTGAGATTTTACCCGGATAGCTGAAATCGAGCATTAGTTTTAAAAACAGCGAGAGCGCTTTAAAGTTAATTAGGACTTATTAGTTTTCAAAAATTATTTTTAAACTCATATGGGCTAGCGAGAGCAGTCATATTGACTTAAAGGTATAGTCCGAAGCAATAACCACGAGAGTGTGAGGTGAGGGCTTTTAAACTGGTATTTTCTACAGAATTACATTGTGATAAATTTTTATACGCTTAGGTTTAATGAAATCCACGATGGTATACTGAATTATATACCGATATCCTAATCATAACTAGTTTATTCCTAAATTTTAATTTCCCTTTTAATTTCCCTTTAATTTCCCATTTTGAACCTAAAACCATATCAGATTAGCCTTAGATTTACATAGTAACATTAGATAACGATACGTTCGATTTTTAGTCTCTGTGGGATCGATAATCTTTTAAAACTACGCGATACGACTGTATACTTGCAGTTAGATTTATTTAGGCACACTAAATAGCGATCAATACTACGCCAGATTGGATGGAGGTGTGGGGGTGTCGGACTTTGGGTTTTTTTTATTAGTGTGCTCGCTAAGATTCTCTTGCAATCTTATGCCTACGTATTCCCGTTTAATGAAACAGGGAAATCAGAGCGATTGTAGTTCCTCCTATTCTATGGGAGGAAATGTTGTTTTGGTGTCTTGTTCAAAGCCCAAGAGATGAAGCTGAAAGGTGATTTGTATCTTGTTCAAAGCCCAAGATATGAAGCTGAAGAGTCTATTTGTATCTTGTTCAAAGCCCAAGATATGAAGCTAAAAGGGATATTGACTGAGAGTGAATTTTTCATCTCTAAGGAGGAGTTGTTGATGTTTGTATATTATGAGCAAAGCATGATTTGATGCTAAGAGGTTGATTGACTCCACAGGGGATTTCCTTATACAAAGCCTAAGAGGAGGCTGAAAGGTTGACTTTTTCGAGGAAAAAGTTCTTTCTGTCTTGTACGAAGCCCAAGATTGAGGCTAAAAGGGTTTGACTCAACAAGAGAGTCTTTTGGTGTGTCTTGTACGAAGCCCAAGACGGAGGCGAAAGGAGGGTGACTCAACAAAAGAGTCGTTTATACTCAACAAGAGAGTGATTTGGTGTCTCGTACGAAGCCTGAGACGGAGGCTAAAGGGTGACTCAACAAGAGAGTCTTTTATACTCAACAAGAGAGTGCTTTGGTGTCTCGTATGAAGCCCGAGATGGAGGCTAAAGGAGATTGACTCAACAAGAGAGTCTTTTATACTCAACAACAGAGTGTTTTTGTATCTCGTACGAAGCCCAAGATGGAGGCTAAAAGTTGTTTAACTCAATAAGAGAGTCTTTTATACTCAACAAGAGAGTGTGAAAAGGTCAGCTCCGCCGGGGAGAATCATTGTACAAAGCCCAAGAGGAGGCTATCTTACTGCCAAAGATAGTTGAAATCCCCAGACAGATCTAAGCAGAGCATTCTCATGAGAGTGGTTGGGTTTCTTCCTATGTTTAGAAGGGAACTAGAGAATGTCTTTGAGACTTAAGGGGATTAGACTGTCCAAGTCTAGAGTTTTATCTTTTGGACTATGCTTAAGAGAAAGTTTTTGGTAGAAAGATCTAGACTCTTTTGAAAGGCTGCTCTATTAAGATGACTAATTTCTGTTCCTATACCTTTAAGAGGTCGTCGGGACAATTTGTACAAAGCCCAAGAGGAGGCGAGAAAAACTTTTAAGAAGCCGACGGGTCCTTGTACAACGCCCAAGAGAAGGCGGGGATGCTTTTAAGAAGCCCGTGGGTCCTTGCACTAAGCCCAAGAGAAGGCTGATGAACAGTTCTAGAAGGGGTTTCACTTGGAACAATGGCCTTCTGTATATGAACTATTCAAGGGGGAAATTTCTTAGATCTAGTTGTCTAGAATTGTTGTAAAAGAAAATTCTCATTGTTTAAGCTATGTTGAAATGTCCGGGAGAACGTCGGATGTAAGGAGGCGAGATTTTGTCTAGTTCTAGATGTAGTTGCCGGGAAAACTCTAAATATCTATACTAGTATTACACAGTTGATATGAGTTTATGAAAGAAGACTTACAGTGAAACAGCCCCACAATACAGTTTATATGCATATGAAATCGGTAAATGAAAGCAGATAAACACTTACTCGGTTGTAGAGCTTCCATGCTGTATTGTTAGTTGTTCAACAAAGAGAAATTGGAAAACAACAGTATATTTCAAAATCAAAGGAGAAAGTGATTTGAAAAGAAAGTTGTGGCTTACAGCTCAAGGAGAGGCCCCAAAGTTTTATCAGTGACCGCACTATCGTTTTAAATTTGTACAGGAACTTATACAAGTGACTAAGGCCCAAGAAAGGTTTTTTGTACAAAGGGATAGGTCTTACACTCTCTCAAGAGGCCCAAAAGGTTTTAAACAAAAGAGGTGGGACTTACAACACGAGGGGAGGCCCAGATGACTTTTTTTGTGTGAAAAGGCGACGATCACGCCGAACTTTTTGACGATATTGGGACTTATACAATATATTAAGGCCAAAAAGGTTTTATTCACAAAGGGGTTGGGTTTTACACTCTATTAGAGGCCCATGAATGTTGTTTAAGAAAAATAATGGGACTTATATCTCGAGGAGAGACCCAGGGTTTTGTTTTAAACTGGCTATCGCGCAGAGTTTTTGAAAACACCGTGGGTCTTATACAATGACTGAGGCCTAAATTATTTTGGTTTTCAAAAGGGATTGGGTCTTACACTCTATTAGAGGCCCATGAGTGTTTGAAAAAGTTTGTTAGGGTGAAAATCAATAAGACCCTAATTTCATCATTTTTTTAATGTATTTATTCAAAGAAAATTAACAAAAATGATAAAAATACCAAATAAGTTTGAATAAACAACTTGTGATTTTGGTTTTAGGTTTTAAAAATGAGGCTTTAATCACAAAATGAATTAAAACCTATTTGGTTTTGATTTTTCAAAATGAATATTTATTTTTAAAAGGTTTAAAAACAAATAAAAGGTATTTATTCACAAAAATACTAATTATATTAAACAATTAACATAAATCTATTTTTTTTGTGGAATAAAATATTTCAACATTTTTTTTTTATTTTTTGCAAAAAGAACCAATAAAAAATAATTAAAATTGAGTGAGTTATTAATTTTTCAAATTATTAAAAATAATATGAAAAATAACAAAAAGTGGGAAAAATAGCAAAAAGAGGGAGGGCGAGGGGGATTCGAACCCCAGAACTCTTGTGTACAACATGCGCGCCTTACCACTAGGGTGGTGATACATCCGTGTATTGAAACACAACCATAAATATACAAGGCTTGCCTTGTTTTTGGCCTAGCCCAAGGCAAGGCAAGGCAAGTTTTGGCAAGAAACATGAAGGCCATAACTTTCTCATTTCTCCATGGATTGGGACAAAATTTATATGCATCTAGCCTAGAATTTCACAAGGAATCCAATGGTGGTGGTAGTTTTTTTAGATCATGCTCCCTCCTCAAAACCCGATAGTGGTTTTGAAATAGACCATATCTTGCATTTTCTGTGCTACCTCTTGATACAGGTATGAATTACATGATAAATTGATGCAAACACAACACATACAACATGTATAAGAGATGCATGATCAGTGGACTTTAAAAGAAAGCATGATTCAAAGAATCCAAGTTGTGATGCTTACCTCCTTTTGAGCTTTTGGAGATTTTTATGCAATCTGCCAAGTTTCTTGTTCTATAAATGATTTGATGCTTTAGACACTCCCAAATGATCCCTTAGAAGCTTTTAGGATGATTGAAATCAACTGGAACCTGCAAAAACAAAAACTGGCCCTTTCTTGCAAAAGGGGTTAAAATGACCAAAATAGCAACTCTCTCAAATGGTGTTCCAGATGTTGGGAGCCATTTGGGACAGTCCAAGGATGGTATTTGGAGTGTGTTTGAGGATTTACCTGGTTTGGAAAGTGACTGAATCAAGACATGGCTTGAAAAATGCACAAAAAGCCTATTTTGAGGTTTTGAGATGTGACTTTGAGATTTTTGGATTACAGGTCACTTGTGTGAGTTTGGACAGCTTAGATATGACATATTGGATGTGTTTGGGTCATGAGCTGTGATGGAAATGCTCTCTAACTCAAAAACTCAGAGTTACATTGCTAAAGAAGGTATTTTTGCCTAGAGAAAGTGATTTTGAGGAAAGCATTTGTTTGATGGCTTTGGTGTACTCAAACTGATCATAAATGAGCTCTATTTATAGTGTGTTAAGTTTGTTTTGGTAGCAATAGTGAATGGCAACTGCAGCAGAGGTTTGGCAAATGTTGGCAAATGAGAATCCAAGTCTCCTCTAGCCATTGACTAGAGGTTAGAACAAAGAGCTGTGGTTCCCTAGTGGTTGGATTAGTCTTGACTGAATTCAGTTGGAAATGTGTCAGTCCATGCCACCTTGGTGCATCCATTAAATGCTCCAATCAAAAATTGGAGTCTTGTCCCTCTTTTAGGCATTTCTAGGTTTGGCATGCTATTTTTGGTTCCAAAGACTTGGGAGGCTTGGGATCAGAGTTGGTTCCTCCTTGGTCCCCCCTTGAGGTGTTCAGATGGATAGAGTTGCTTGCCCTTTGAAAAATTTGAGCAAATCGAGCAAAACTCCCAAATCTGCCTTGCCATGACAGTTTGCAGCAAGGCATATTGGCATTGTCACATCTCATGGCTCAAGTGGAATTTGATGGAGTTCTTGGCCATTTTGGAAAGCCCTCATATGATACAACAACTGTTTGATCATAATTGGTTTTGATACTTTTTGGATCCAAGTGAAAAATGCCCCTACATTTGGAAAAAAGTGAAGGCAGATTCTGACTTAGTGAAAATTTCACTAAGTGTTGGAAAAAAGTGATATTTTCACTTTTCTTGATTTTGGTCATTCCATAACTTGAAATCCATGGGGAATTGGAATGAGTGGTAGTTGAAGCTTTTGTAGAGTGCCATGAGAGCTACAAATCCAGCTTTGAATTGGGGAAAATGGCTTTGTGGTTTAGGAGATATGATCCTCCAAAGTTGGTACCCTAGCCACTTTGTTCCATAACTTAGAAAATTTCTAAGTTATTTATGGTTACCCCTTTTATAAGTTATCCCACTTTTCTTGATTTTTCTTGATGAATGATGATTCCAATCACACATTAACATCATTTTAGGGTTAAGGAACTATAATTGTTGAAAATCTCAAAAAGACAAAGTTTGACTTTTGTGCACAGTTGACTTTTTGTCAGATGAATTCCAAACTGTGCGATCCTCTATGAAAACAAGTCCTTGACCTAAATAAAACTCGATGGCCATGTTCCATGGGTTTTATAAGGTGTATTGAATCATGTCCCAAGGTTTGGGAGCATGCTTGGGTCAAAAGTTAAAGGTACAGTTGACTTTTCCCGCGAAACCCTAACTGTGATTCAGATGAAATTGAAGCTTGTAAATCAAGTATCTTGGATCAATCCATTGTTGCAAATGGATCAATAGGGTGTGTTAGAGAGCCTCAAATCATGCCTTGAGGTCTTGGCTCATGTTTTGTCCCAAAAGTCAACTTAGGGGTGAATTAGGTCAAGAAACCCTAATTCCTGATTTTTGATGAATGCATCCCCTAAGGCCAAATTGACTTAATGATTGGGTTCATGATGTCCCTTGGAGTACCTTGGGTTGTACTTTGAAGCAATGGCTCATGCCCAGAGGAAAATTTCCAGCTGGAGGCCCTGGTCTACCAAAACCCTATTTTGGTGACACTGGCGATCTTGAGGCTTAATCCACTTGGAATGCAGCAGCTGTGTGCTTGATTCTTAATGTGGGAGTCCTCTTAATCCTTTGTGGGTACTTAAGAGGTTAGACAAGTTGAAGATTATGTCATATCTTGATTGACCTTTTGTCTAAGGCTCTGAGAGGGCTTGAAACCCTAGTTCTGATTGTAGTGGATGCTCACCCATCTTTGGGGAGGCAAACGAGGTATGATGGTTCATCCATATTATGATGATGATTTACACAACGATGTGAAATCTTAGTGGTTAAAATTTGGGGTATGACAGATGCCCCTATTTAATCTTCTTGGACCCGAAGGTGTGAATGGCGAAGGTATTCGGGCATTCGGGGTGCAAGAGGATTAAATATCGGAATACCCGAAATTTTGATGGTGGTTATGAACGGCAGTTCGCCCATTTGTCATACCCAAAATTTTGACCACTAAGATTCCCATCATTGTGCAAATCATCAACATAATATGGATGTACCTTTATGCCTCATCAAGCTCCTCAAGGAATTGTTGAGCATTCACTACAATCAAACTAAGGGTTTCAGGCCCTCTCACAGCTCTTAGACAAAGGATCAATCAAGGAATGACTTGATCTTTAACTTGTCTACACTCTCAAACATTCACAATGGATCAAAAGGACTCCCATTTCAAGGATTAAGCACAAGGTTGCTCCCTTCTAGGTGGATCAAGCCTCAAGATCGCCAGTGTCACCAAATTAGGGTTTTTGTCGACCAGGGCCTCCAGATGGAAATTTTCCTTTAGGCATGAGACAATACTTTGAAACATAACCTAATATGCTCCATGGAACCTTATAGACCCAATCATCAATTCAATTTGCCCTCAGGGGATGCATTCATCAAAAATCAGGAATTAGGGTCTTGACCTAATTCACCCCTAAGTTGACTTTTGGGACAAATCATGAGCTAAGACCTCAAGAGAGGGTTTAAGGGTCTCAACATACCACATTCTTCCATTTACAACAATGGATTGATCCAAAAAGCATGAGCAACAAGTCTCAATTTCATCAGTACCACAGTTAGGGTTTCGCGAGAAAAGTCAACTGTACCTTTGACTTTTGACCAGGACATGCTCCCAAACCCTAGGAAATGATTCAATACACCCTATAACACCTTGTTCGCTGTTGATTTTGGCGAACAACCTCTGGTTTACCAATCTCTTATAAAACTGGGTTACTTGCAGGACCAACCACACAAATCCTGGGATACATGTGCAAATTTATCTAACTCTTAGGATAATGGTGTTTTGATGGTTTGTTTTGTTATATCTTTTATGTATGAATGGTTTGGTTAAATAACAACTTCTGGCGAAAAGATAAATTGAATGAAATTAAAACTTGCATCAAGTAAATGACAAAGGATAAATGACTGGGAAAAGTAAAGGCAATTATAAAAGACTTTGAATTTCTATAAACTTAAAAAGATGGTGTTTCACGCGTACATTTCCAGATAATAAACTCTTTTCTCTCACACGGGTACTTTGAGTATTTACAGGAATTTTGTACAAGTTTTCACACGCTAAAATTCTACCACAACTATCCTATTTATACACAAATACAATAACTGCCTAATAACGGAAAAATTTTAAATCTTTGACACTTGGCCTTCTGCATGTCTTCTTTTCTTCTAAAGCTTCCACGCGTCTTCTGCCAAACGTTATAACTCTTGAATTTGAATTTTCCCTTTGTGTCGAAACGTTGCGCCTCTTCACCTTGTCGAATTGTCGAAAAGTAATAAATGTCCCTCAAACCTTGTCTGATGAAAACTTCCTTATGTTTCTGTCGAAATGTCGAAACTCCGTTCTTGTCGAAGTGTCGAAAACTTCTTCTGAATACCTTCATTTTCTTTCTTCTTCATCTGTAGTCATTTTCTTTAGTTAAAGAACATCATTTTACCTACCAAAACACGGTGTCGAAAATATATGTCTACAAATTGCCTCCCAAAAAATGCGTTTTCGACTAAGGGAGAAAAACATTTTTTGCCCGTGCCTTTCGACGCCATGGACTATTCGACTAGAGACTGTTCATATGATTTAGACATTAGAAATGTCAGAACCATCATTGCGCTTTTCCCAAAACGTCATTTCAGCCCACGTTTTTGAGCTCTCATCATTCCTACTCTACTCCTATCACATTGTGGGTCAAACCCTAACTGCCACCGTCAGCATTACCCACTTCGCACTCACCACGTGTCCCATAACCTTCCCACTACTTTTCCATTTCCACTTTCAGAATACCAACCGTTTCTTTTTCACACCTTATATATAAGCTGAGAATTTCATTTTTCCCCCTTTTACGTTATTTCTTCAAACTCCATCTTCCTCATTTTCTTTCCAAGAGTTCTTTCAAAACCTCATCTTCCTTATTTCCTTTTCCATTTTCTCTGTAACCAGCAATGGCTTCCTCCACTTCTCAAAAGATCACCGGCAAAGACTCTCGGAGGTCCAACAGTCTAGCACCGATGGAGAGGATTCTTGGTCCCAGAGTGGTGGGGAATCACGAGTATATTCCAGAACCTCCTTATGAAGAAGAAAAGTGCTCCATTTACCAAGCTCAGGTACTTATTCCCATTTTAATTTCTGGAAAATCTTATGCAATTTTAGGACCGCTACCAGACTTAACGCTATACCCAGTTAAGGTGCGAGAATTTTTTCCCACCTACCATCGCTACAAACCCATAGCGAATGGTGTTAGGCCTAGGACAGAGAAGGAGAAGATTATAGATGAAAAATCCAAAATAGATGGCCAAGGGACTCCTTCTGACGAAGTAATAAACCTAGAATACATGAACAATTTTAGGATTTTTAGGTCCTGTCCTCTGTCGAAGGATCCCTCTGACTATTTGGCATGGTTGGAAAAGATATAAAGGGTTAAGAGCAATGATTGGAAAACCATGGACATTTACGATCTTATTCAATTTTCGAAGGTAGGGCCAGGATATTGCCCTTCCGTGCTTTTGGCCTCTCTCTATTTCTGGGATAATACCTACAACAATTTCCATATTCCCTGTGGGATGATCACTCCTACGCTTTTCGACATAGCTGCTATCACTAGATTAAGCCCCCTAGGAGTTGACTATGACCCCAACTTGCTTGCTGACGATTCAATAGGTTTCGACACCAATAAGGCCACCTTCACAGCCTATATTGCCAATTACCATGACAAGGAAACCAAGGAAGTTTCTGACCAAGAACATGTAGCTTTCCTGGCCCTTTGGCTGTCGAGGTGCGTTTTCTGCTCCAGATCTCTCCAGGTGGCGAAGCGCTATATCACCATAGCGAATCAGCTTCATGCTGGGCACAAGCTATGTCTTAGCGAGATGATCCTGGCGAATCTATATGAATCCCTTGGCGAAGGAGTCACCACTTTAAAGAACATCAAGGAAAAGAAGACTTTGCTGCTATCAGGGCCTTTTTGGCCTTTACAATTGTGGCTCAATGCCACTTTCGAAGCTTCTCTTCCCAACAAATCCACTGTGGACACAACCGTTCTAGGGGACAAACGCGTCGAAGGTCTTCGTTTGGCGCAGCTGACACCTCATGAAGAAGGCCTGAGTCTTCAACAAACCTTTACTAGCTATGTCATGATGTTTGCGAAACGTTATAGTTTTACACCCAACATGGCTCCTTTTGCTGAAAGGAAAGTTGGACCCTCATGGTTCACCAGAAAACTTCCTCTAGAATTGAAATCGCTGGAAGACGAATTCCTTAACATCTGGGAATCCTTCCTTACTCCAAGACTTTTAGTATCCAAACTTGGCCCTTCAAAACTCAAAGTTTCCCTTGTTAACTATCAACCCAACTTGGTTTCTCGACAATTTGGGTTGATACAGATAGTACCAAAGCCTCTTTTCTCCAGGAAAGGCTCTCTGATTCATTACAACATGACCCATACTGAAGACAAATGCTCTGAGTTGTTAGCGAAGTATTCTAACCTGGTCGAAATCCAACCAGTGGTCTTTCGACCTAACTTCCTCTGCACTCAAGAGTTTGATGAATGGTGGAGGGCTTACTATGAGTCTCAAATGTTCAACGTGGATTCTTTTACCACTCAACTGACTAAAGCCTTCGCTCTTGTGCAGGACAGGACCAAGAAAGGTACTTCTCGACACATCAAAGAAATCCAAGCTTTCCAGAAATACTTTGAAACTGCCTACATGCCTGATGATCTTAGTCGAACCATACGCGAAGCAGCAGTTACTTTGAAACAAAAATTTACAGAAAAACTTGATGAGTTAAAACTACCCTCGTATGTTCGACCAGAACAACGTTATGAGGTAGCTTTTAAACTTTATCGCCCAAAATTTCCCCCTCTACCATCTGCTGCATTTGGCGTGGCTTTTAGCCCTCCATTCCCAGATTGGTTCATTTGTGGGGAGCATCTAAAAGTTCTTCGCCAGGACAACCAAAAACGTGCCAAGCGAGTGGTTCCGACTAAGTACACCCTGGACAATTTCAAAGGTCACCTTCATATTGGCCTAGAACACGTTCGCGTGGAAACCCCTATATATGAAGGTGTGAAAAACGGGAAGCAGTTCAATCTCACTTTTTATTTATTCGAATATATGTTTTTATGCTTGACTCTTTTCTTTTTCTACTTTTCAAGCTATAAAGATTCCCATAAAAAAACCTGCCACAGTCGAAACAACAACCGCAGGAGAAGCAGAGCCTCAGAAAGATACTGCCAAGACACCTTTGGCGAAGGTATCAATTTACTTTCTTTTTCTCTATAGTCCAAGTGTTTCATTTTCTTGAACTAACTAATGAAATTTTCTTTGATCCACAGGGCAGTCGAAGACCCCCACCAACGCCAAAGAAAAGAAAAGCAAAAGAAGTCAAAGCTGATGAAATTGATGAAGGTGATGAGTCACCAGATCAGGTAAAACCCACCAAAAAGAAGAAGAAGGCAACCAAACCTCTCCCACAGAAACCTCCTACTCCCAAAGTTTTAGAGAAAATTCTATCAAAGGAACCAGGTGGGGAAATCACTCCTGCTCCAGCAGAGAGTGAAAGTTCTAGTCTGAAGACCAAAATTCCAAAGGTATGATTTTTCTTTTCCATTCGATGCTAACAAGCTGTTTTACTTGTATTCGCTTCTTTGACCTATTTATCCTTCAGGTACCTGTCGATATTCATGGACACCCTATGATCCAAGTTCTTCCCAAGACCAGCAGTGATCCTACTTATAACCCAGCCAGCGCCTCCAAATCCTCTCCTAAGAATTTAGCGAAGGAATCAGCCACCGAAGTAGATCAACCCGTTGCCATTTCTATATGAATTCCAAAAGTAGTGGAAGAAGAGACTGGTCCTGATACTGAAGACTTCGTCGAAACTGATGGGGATACTGTGATGCCTACTGCAGCGGATGCCACTAGAAATGAAGCTGAAGATCAATCTCCCATCCATTCAGAATTTGCCGACGAAGAGAAAGATGAGGAGGCTGCAAGTGATGCCGAAGAAGAAGAAGAAAAAGAACATGAAAGGCCACCAACTCCTGCTGCTAATACTGACGAAGAGACAGAAAACGTCGAAGAAAATCTTGGTAAAACAACTAAAGCTGCTTCGACCGGGACGACTTCGGCCCAGTTCTCTCATGAGGAGCTAGAAAGTATGAAGGTGCAAAGGCCTTTTGAGTACCTAAAGACCATGCTCAGTTCCCGCTACAACTTTGCTGATACTACCATTAGTAGTTCAACCACCTCAAGAACTACTTCTGATGCCAAATCAATGGACGAATCGCTGGCAAACATTCGACAGAAGGTCCTTGATATTGACTTATTTCAACTTCTGGAGAATGACTCCTCTGCTCAATTCGACTTGAAGAAAATCCTAAAGCAAGTCAACGTCCTGGAGGCTCCTCCTGAAGTCACTGATGTGGTGCTGGACCTTACTACCTTGATAGATCTTGTGGTAACTGACCTTAATCGACTTCGAGAGTACTCCAAGAAGCTTGAAAACAAAACAGAGACCTAACTTGCTGAGTGGGAAGCTGCGTCGAATTCGTCCAACAAGGTAACTGAAATGGAGCAAGTGTCTGAGCAAAATAAGCGGGAAGCAACTTTGTGTGGCGAAAACATTCTAAAATGGAAAAAACAAATTGCTGTCCTCCAAGGCAAAATTTCACAGGCGGAAAAACGTCAAGCAGAACTGCAGAAGAATGACCAGGAAGAAATCCGCAAAGAGCTAGAAGTTGGTGTGCACCATGTCGACAGGGCCCGTAAGCTTGGCGAGGAGATTGAGGAGATTTCTAAAAACAAGACACTTTGTGAGCGACGCCTTCAAATCCAGAAGTCGAAATTTGAGAAGCTGAAAGCATCTTTTCCCGTTTGAATACTTGTAATTTTTGTTTGGCTTTTAAACCCCTTTTTGTAATGACAATGGATCTGTATTATTTGGCGAGAAGATTTTTTAATCCGCCATATTGCTTTTTCTTTTTACAATTATTCGACTGCTATTTTAATTTCTTGCAATGTGGGCCTATATTTTTTCAAATATTTCCCGTTTATTTTCAATACACGCTTATCTTTATCCAACTCCTCGATTTCATATGCGCCATTGGAAAATACTTGTATAACTTGAAAAGGTCCTTCCCACTTAGGGGACCATTTTCCCATTAGTCTATCTTTTCGATCCATAGGAAGAATTACTTTCCAAACAAGATCCCCCGCTGAAAGGGTCTTAAATTTCACTTTCTTATTGTAAAACTTTTCGACTCTTTCTTTTTGTCACTTTATCAGATCTAACGCACGCACTCTCTCTTCATCCAAATCAACTAGTTCATCCATCATCATGCTCCAATACGTTTCTGATGGAATTTCATGATGCCTTTGAACTCGTATTAACTGTAAATAAATTTCGACTGGTAGCACTGCATCATGTCCATAAGTCAATTTGAATGGAGTAGAATTTGTCGCTTCTTTAGGAGACGTTCGACAAGCCCATAAAATTTGATCCAAAGTCTTATGCCAGTTTCTAGGTTTTCTACCCACGTGCTTTTTGATCAAATTTATCACAACCTTATTTGCTGCTTCGACTTGTCCATTTGCTTGGGCATAATAAGGTGTCGAAGTTAAGAGTTTAAAACCTGTGTCTTTTGCAAACATTTGCATGTTTTTCCCAGTAAACACAGATCCCTGATCAGTAGTTATTGTTTATGGTATCCCAAATCTGTAAATTATATGTTTCTGGATAAACTCTATAACTGTCTCTTGATCCACATTTACCAGTGGTATAGCTTCAATCCACTTAGTGAAATAATCTATTCCAACTAAAATGTACTTCTTCCCTTTTGAAGACACTGGTCGAATTTCACCAATTAAATCCAAAGCCCAACCTCTGAATGGCCAAGGTTTTATAATTGAATGCAACTCACTTGCAGGGACATGTGGTATACCTGCATGCACTTGGCATTCCTGACAACCTTTTGCAAATTCGACACAATCTTTCAACATTGTTGGCCAGTACATTCCTTGTCGAAATAATAACCATTTCATTTTGTGGCCTGCTTGGTGTGCACCACATGCACCACTGTGCACGTTCGACAAAGCTATGTAAGCTTCATCTTCACCCAAACATTTCAGCAAGACTCCTTCTGCAGTTTTTTTAAATAATTCATTTCCAAAAAGTACATAACTTAAAGCTCTGTACTATACTTTTCTTTCGACTTTCTGATTTGGGTCTTGTAGATAATCCTTGATAGGTTTTCTCCAATCTTCGATTTCTGAATCATCTACATTGAAAATTTCAAAATTTTCCTCATCCCCATAACCTAATTTTATTGTCTCCAAATCTGAAGGAGCCAATCTGGTGGATATGACTCTTCCCCTTACTTCAATAGCTTTCTCCAAGTTTCTTTCGACACTTTGTAGCCTGACGCAAGTTGAGCCAGATCATTTGCTTCTTGATTCTCCAATCTAGGAATGTGTCTAATGGCCACATTGTCGAATTTTTTGAGAAGTCTGTTAGCTATTACGAAGTATATAATCAGAGTCTCTTTGACACATTTATATTCTCTTGTCAATTGTTTTATCACCAACTCAGAGTCACCCATTATTTCGACTCTTGTTTCCCCCAATTCCAACAATATTTCAAGTCCGGCAATCAGAGCTTCATATTCTGCTTCATTATTTGAACATAAGCCTTCGACTTTGTACTTGAATTTTGTTGGAATTTTGTCAGGAGAAATAATTAGTATTCCAACACCAGTTCCATTCTTATTACTGGAACCGTCGAAATATAACTTCCATGGCTCTAATTCGACATATTCTACTTCATTTTCATTTATTGAGTGGTCAGCTATGAAATCAACAACCACTTGTCCCTTAACAGCCTTTAAAGGCAAATATTTTAAGGAATATTCTGTCAATGCCAAAGCCCATTTCCCAATTCGACTATGTAAAATGGATTTAGATAACATATACTTTATTACGTCGAAATGAGAAGAAACATATACATCAACAGGTTTTATATAGTGCTTTAACTTTGTACAAGAGAAATATACACACAAAAATAATTTTTCTATCACACTATATCTAGTTTCAGCATCATTTAGGACTCTGCTGAGATAATAGATGGCCCTTTCGATGCCATTTTCATCTTCTTGACACAGGAAGCTTCCCAAAGTTTTGTCTGATGCTGAAATGTATAACCTCATACTTCTTTTTCTACAAGGAGACATCAAAACTGGAGGACTAGCCAGATACTCTTTGATCTTGTCGAAGGCATCTTGTTGTTCTTGCCCCCATGTGAAATCTTCCTTCTTTAGTCGAAGTAGAGGTGAAAAGGCTTGTGTCTTCCCACTAAGGTTGGAAATGAACCTTCTGAGAAAGTTGATTTTCCCTAGTAGAGACTGCAATCCCTTCTTTGTCGATGGCGCTTTCGCTTCCATTATGGCTTTGGCTTTGTTTTCATTTATTTCGATCCCTTTCTTGTGGACCACAAAACCTAAGAAATCACCCGCCTGGTGGTGCGGATGAATCTGCATTTTAGAAGTCTTTCGACCTCTTCTTTTATTTTTGACAAGATTTCTGGTGCGAAGCGTCTGGGAGTCTGCTTTACTGGCTTCTTTCCCTCCATTATTGGCAGCTTCAATTCGACCAAACTCCTGTCTAATCCCGGCATATCGTCGTAATCCCATGCAAAACAGTCTTTGTACTCATTTAGCAATTGGACTATTTCGACTTTGAACTGAGGATCCATCTTAGCGCTGATGTAAGTTGGCCTTCTTTCTGTCCCCAGTCCTAAATTGATTTCTTTTAATGGATCCTGTGCCACCATCTTCATGTTAGTCGATGCTGGATCCTTTTCGAACCCCAAGGGTTCGTCATCATAGATGGCATCAAGCTTCTGATTCTGCCATTCGCCAGTCTGATTGTTGTCATAACCTTTTTCAATATCCCTTTGGGGACATTGCTCTTCAAAATCTTCTTTGTTGGCTTCGACAGCCATGTATTTTACTTCGGCCTCTAGGGCCGCTTTGAGTTTATTTTCGGCTATATAAGCTGTAATTCTTTCGATCACTGAGGCTTCACTCATCATAATCATCAAATTCACTTCCCCAACCGGTTGGCTCAGTATGAGAAGTTCCCCATACGTGACTTGGTTCGCCAATTACTTCTTTGTCCCATTGAAAACCATGTGTTGGGTGAAGGTACATGGAACAATAGGCGTTGTCAGTTGCCTTCAAGTCGAATTCTGCTGGGTTGCAGGGGGGTATGTGAGCCAAATTCTTGTCAAAACTTCGACTATTCACATTGTTTACTTCATTCATAAAATAGCTTTGATCTGCTTCGATATTCTCAACAATCCCATCTGGCCTCTAGATGGCTATTCATTGGTGCATGGATGATGGTACAGCTCCTATCCCATGAATCCACTCTCTTCCAAGCAGCAAGTTATAATTCGCCCTTGAAGCTATCACTATAAACATTGTTGGTCTTGTTATGGTTCCAACAGTTAGGTTCACCTGGATCACCCCCATGGTACTTCCTACTTTTCCCTCATAATTTGACAACACCATGTTGTGGGGCTTTGTGTCTGAGTCATCCTTTCCAATATTTTTTATCATGAAATGGGGCATTAAATTCACAGCAGCTCCACAATCTACTAATATCTTGTTAACACCAACGTTCTCCACTTTTCCTTTTATGAACAAAGGCTTCAAGTGTACCTTCATTGCATCATCTGGTCTCTCAAAGAAAGCGTTATGCTCTTCGACACAACCATTGTTCATTATATAATAACACACAGGCCTGAGCCCCATGCTGTCGTCTTCAACATCATCTTCTTCGTCTTCGATCTCCACCACTCTATCATAGTTTCTAGGCAGCACTAAAACCACATTGCATGTGACATCGAAAGATGCTTCTGAGTCTGACCTAAAATCATCAGTCACTTCATCGTCTTCTGGCACCTTGTTGTTGGGCTTCGACATCTCCGCCATGTTGCTTGGTTTTTCCTTTTGAGAGGGCTCGTTTTTGGGAACAAATTATTCTTTGTTCATTATCTGCATGTTCTTGCTTGACTCAGATTTATTTTCATCAACAATGTTTTCTTTGATTTTGTTCTTTTCTGCAGCCTCCTTTTCTGCTCTTTTCTGTCTTTGGAACCTTCTCCACTGAGACCTTGACATGGGATTCTTTCCATTATAGTTCTCTGATGGGTATGGTCTTGGTTTCTGTTTTTCGACCTCCCTTTTTCCTTCTATGGAGGAACCTCTCTGTATTTCAAAATTCTTCCATCTTTTCTGCCCTTGAGCATCTCTGATTGGTTGGACCCACTTATCATCCTCAGCTTTGACAGATGGCTTGTAAGATCTATGACGTCCTTCGCCAAACCTTTGGTTGTGATGCTCACTCCTTCTTGGATCGAACCTTCCATTTCTGGCTGCTGGGATTGCCCCCCAGTTTCCTCTTCTTTTGGCTTTCTCCACCCCCTCCAGATTGCTTGCTGCTTTCTTGTCGAACACCGCACTACAACGTGGGCACAACATGACTTCAGCCTTTTTACTCTGGCACCTTTGGATGAATTCGACTAAGTTCTCCTCCTTCTTAGGGTAAGCCAACTTCTGATACTCTTCTCGATGGCGTTCTTCGTCAGTTTCTGTTTGTTTCTTCTGAGAAATTTCCACCATGTTGATATCCACATTCTGGTCATCAGTGATACTTAATTTATTCATTCTTTCAATAAGTCTTGCCTCCTCTTCAGCATTCCCTTTCGCCTGGTCGAAGCTTCCCCCTAAGGGTAGGTCCCTGGAGATGAGTTTGCAGCATTGCTCGACTGAGTTTCCTTTAGGGTCTTCCATTGTTCTACCCAAAATCCCATAAGGAGCAGGCTTCACAAGGCCTTCAGCAGCCTCTGCCTTGATTCTGGTAACGTTCTTATTGACTGGTTCCATAGTGTTGATCTTGTCAGCAACTCTCATTGTCTCCATTTTGTCATGATTAAGGCCTTCAGTAGCCTCATCTTTGATGATAGGGGCATTATCATTTGCTCCTTCATCAGTATCTTCAAAGAAACCTCCCCATCCAGTTGGCTGGATCTTGTTGATGTCAATACGAGAACTTGGGGGTGCAGAGTATTTCACGAGATAGTCGAATTTTCCACTGGGCTCCCCTAAAGTATCCCAAATTACTCCATCTTCAGCAATTTTGTTGTTATTCTCTTCGTCGAAACCTTCAGTAATTCCAACTGCGTTCTGGTTGTTGAAACCTTCAGTAGTTTCCTCCTTCTTCTGGCTGTCGAAGACTTCAGTATCTCCAACTTTGTTCTTACTGTCGAAACCTTCAGTAGTCTTGACTTTGTTGATATAGTCATTCAAATTTCCTACATCAAGATTTTCAGTAATCTTGATCAACACTGGCTGGTCTACAAAGTCCTTGGATACTTTTTCCCCCTCAGGCTTGTCTAAGAGATCATCAGCAACTTCCACCATGTTGATATTATTGTCTAAGCCCTCAGCAGCTTCCATCATTTCAAAACTACAATCAGAGGCTACTTCAACTTCCACCATATTCACAGTGGAAGGTTCATCATAATTGGCTTCGACCACCTGCATGGGGTTTGAGTCAATCCTCATCTGTTGTTTTGATTTGTCTCCAAACTTCAGTCTTCCATCACGGATTGCATTCTGAACAAGATCCCTGAAAAGGAAACATTGAGAAGTTTTATGCCCCAAAAAGTTATGGTATTTGCAAAAACCTCTCTTTTTCTGTTGGTCCACAGGAGGCTCTTTAGTGTCTGCTGGTTTTATTAATTGACCATCTTTGACTAATAAGTCGAAAATTTCGTCACACTTGGTGACGTCGAACGTATAAGTTCTTTTAGGAAACCTATCATTCTTTTCAGGTTCGACTGGATTTTTCCCATTCGACGAAGTTAGTACTTTACAGGCGTATGGTGGGCCTGACTTTAGTTCTGCCAGATCAATTTCTTGTTCGTCGAACAAAATTAGTTCATTTTCGTTACTATCATCATCCTGGCATACTCCTACATAGGCCACTCTTTCCTTTTTATTTTTATTTGATCTAAATTTCTCAGCTTTTAGCCTTTCAATTTGTCTTACCCTATCTGCTAATTGTGCCATATCTCTCAAATATTGAGTGTCTAATTTCTTTCTTATAGAATAATCTAGACCCCCTGCAGCCATTTCGACTAACTCTTGTTCTGGCACTTGTGTGAAACATCTTGCCTTAAGCAACCTGAACCTGTTTAGGTAATCATCTATAGGCTCTGAAAATTTCCTCTTAACACTGGCTAATTCCTTCAAACTTATCTTAGTCTGACCCATATAAAATTGTTCATGGAACAATCTTTCTAATTGGGTCCATGTGAATATAGAGTTCGCAGGCAAGGATGTAAACTAGGCAAACACATTTTTTGTCAAAGAACTTGGGAAGTATTTCATTTTCAAATTTTCATTATGGGTTATTTCTCCCGCTTCGATCAAATAACGCGCTATATGTTCTATGGTGGATTCGCTAGTGTCCCCTGCAAATTTGGTAAATTTGGGGACTTTCCACCTTGGGGGTAATTCTTGTTGTAGAACATATTCAGATAATGGGGAAGCATAACTAGGACTTTGTAATCCTACATTTACCCCATTTTGCGCCATTATCCTTTCGACCATGGCTGCTAAATTGTTTTCGGCAGGCAGGTTATTATATCGTATTCGCTGTTGCAACACATCATCAGCATCTTGGCCTCTCGGGACTATTACCCTCCTAGGTTCTTGTTGAACAGGGATTTCGACACGAGGCTATTCGACCATGCCTCTTGGTTTCTAGGGTTTGCCTGAGGATTCTCTAAAGGCCTTTGATTTATTGTGGGTTCCTCTTCGACATTCACTGCTGGGTTTTGAATTACTTGTTCTCTTTGTCGCGTTTGAGGAACACCAAAAAAGTCAGCAATGCGTGTCATTTGCGCAGCCAACAATTGGTTGGTTCGGGTAGTGTTTTGTATTAAAGGATTAAACACTGCTCCCATTTGTTGTGTCAACATTTGGACCATATCATGATTACTTTCGTCCATTTGTTGTCGAATTACTTGCGCAGAATTATTTGTAATTGCTGGCATTTGGAAATTTGGTAGGGGTTAGTTCGATCTACTCATATTTCCATCATATCCCGACCCTTGTAGTGGTGAAGACACGTGGACCATGGCATCAGAATACAAGGATGGTGCATTTTGCAAGTTTGCCATCACTGAAGTTGGCATTCCATATGGTTGTTCTCTACCAAACATAGGCATGGAAAAATTTGTCTGAAATGGCCTATAATTATGTCCTCCAGGAGGAGGCGTCCCCATGGGCATTGAATGTCCCATTGTGGAAGAACTAGGCATATTTTGGGAGAGCGAAACCGCTGGTATAGATCATGTTGATGAAGGCATAACCTCTTCCAGAACAGGGTTTAAATCCACATTTCCCCCTGTTGAAGGGATAGGGTTGGAAACTGGAATGGTTTCATTTGGATTTGGATTATTTGGCTGATTTGCCATTCTTCTTACTCTTGTTCTTTTAGGTCTTTCTACGTCGGTTACGGCTAATTTACCGCTTCTCAAAATCATACAACAAAGTAGAAACTATTTGGCTAAGAGTTATTCTGTAAAAAATTCTAAAATTTTGCACTGGTCCCACTGGGCGTGCCAATTTGTTCGCTGTTGATTTTGGCGAACAACCTCTGGTTTACCAATCTCTTATAAAACTGGGTTACTTGTAGGACCAACCACACAAATCCTGGGATACATGTGCAAATTTATTTAACTCTTAGGATAATGCTGTTTTGATGGTTTGTTTTGTTATATCTTTTATGTATGAATGGTTTGGTTAAATAACAACTTCTGGCGAAAAGATAAATTGAATGAAATTAAAACTTGCATAAAGTAAATGACAAAGGATAAATGACTGGGAAAAGTAAAGGCAATTATAAAAGACTTTGAATTTCTATAAACTTAAAAAGATGGTGTTTCACACGTACATTTCCAGATAATAAACTCTTTTCTCTCACACGGGTACTTTGAGTATTTACAGGAATTTTGTACAAGTTTTCACACGCTAAAATTCTACCACAACTATCCTATTTATACACAAATACAATAACTGCCTAATAACGGAAAAATTCTAAATCTTTGACACTTGGCCTTCTGCATGTCTTCTTTTCTTCTAAAGCTTCCACGCGTCTTCTGCCAAACGTTATAACTCTTGAATTTGAATTTTCCCTTTGTGTCGAAACGTTGCGCCTCTTCACCTTGTCGAATTGTCGAAAAGTAATAAATGTCCCTCAAACCTTGTCTGATGAAAACTTCCTTATGTTTCTGTCGAAATGTCGAAACTCCGTTCTTGTCGAAGTGTCGAAAACTTCTTTTGAATACCTTCATTTTCTTTCTTCTTCATCTGTAGTCATTTTCTTTAGTTAAAGAACATCATTTTACCTACCAAGACATGGTGTCGAAAATATATGTCTACACACCTATGAAATCAATCCATCAAGTTTGATTTAGGTCAAGGACTTGATTTCATAAAGGATTGCACAATTTGGAATTCATCGGATAAAAAGTCAACTGTGCACAAAAGTCAACTTTGACTTTTTGCGATTTTTCACAAAAATGGATTTTTAACCCTAAAATGATGTTAATGTATGATTTGAATCATCATTCATCAAGAAAAATGAAAGAAAGTGGGATAACTTGTAAAAGGGGTAACCATAAAAAACTTAGAAAATTTTCTAAGTTATGAACAAAGTGGCAAGGGTACCAACTTTGGAGGATCATAACTCCTAAACCACAAGGTCATTTTTCCCCATCCGAAGCTGGATTTGTAGCCCTCATGGCCCTCTACAAAAACTTCAACTAGACCTCATTCCAATTCATTAGGGATTTTGAGTTATGGAATGATCAAAATGGCTGAAAACATGATATGTCACTTTTTCCAACACTTAGTGAAATTTTCACTAAGTCAGAATCTGCCTTCATTTTTTTCCAAATGTAGGGGGATTTTTCACTTGGATCCAAAAGGTATCAAAACCAAATATGATCAAACAATTGTTGTATCATATGAGGGCTTTCCAAAATGGCCAAGAACATCACCAAATTCAATTTGAGCTAAGAGTTTTGGTAGTGGCAAAGTGCCTTGCTGAAAACTGCCAAGGCAAGACAGAATTTTGTATTTTTGGTCGATTTGCCAAAATAAGCCAATTCCAAGCCTTATCATCATCTTGGACACATCTGAGGATCAAATATAAAGGGGACAATCACTGAGCCAAGCCTCCAAAGTCCTTGGAATAATAAGTAGCATGCCAAACCTAGGATTGCCTAAAAGAGGGACAAGACTCCAATTTTGGATTGGAGCATTTAATGGATGCACCAAGGTGGCATGGACTGGGCCATTTCCAACTAAATTCAGTCAAGACTTATCCAAGACCAAGGGGACCAGCAGCCTGTGCCCTAACCTCTAGTTAATGGCTAGAGGAGACTTGGATTCTCATTGCTCAACATTGGCCAAACCTATTCAGCAGTTGCCATTCACTATTCCTTGCAAAACAAACTTTCTCTACTATAATAGAGCTCAGTTGTGATCAGTTTTAGTACATCAAAGAAATCAAATAGATGCTTTCCTCAAAATCTCTTCTTTCACTCCAAATTTGCCTTCCAAAGCAAGTCACTATCGGGTTTTGAGTTTGAGAGCTATTCCAACCAAACCAATCACACACACACCTCACATACAAAACATAGAAGTGATCCAAACACTCACATAACATTTAGAATACCAAAATCACAAAATCACTAGCCAATTGCTCAAATTCTTGACAGATTTGCAGTTGGGGTGCCATCTCAAGTTCCAGATCATTTCAATCCACTCCAGGCATCTAGACACACTCCATGGCACCTAGGGAAGCTATCCACATCATTGGAACCTAGATGTAACACCTCCAACACAAAACACGATCACCAGCTGCAAGTGGTAAGCATGAGCTCTTCTAACTCTATGATCCATGCAATTTTTGCTGCACAATAATTTTGCCATATGTTCATAATCATGCATAGATTATTTTCCCTCAATCAATTGCATTGTTCAAATCGTGTATGGAATTTCTGAACCTTCATGCAGAATTTAGGGTTCTTCAGATTTCTCTTTGATTTCTTATTCCATGTTTAAAATAAATGAAATTAAAGACCATACACATGATCGTGAGGTTGAAACGAGTAGATTGATATGTAGATTGCATGATATAATCAAGTATTCAGTGAGATTGGATAGAAAACACAAATCTGCAGAAACAGAGGGTGGCACGTGTTCTTGCCCTTGTTTTTGGCGCCATTTTCAAACATTTGAATATTTGAATTTTGTGATTTTATTTAATTGATTCAAAAATTAATTTCTCTCTGAGTTTTAGTGATTTTGAGTTGATTCTTTTTTTAATAATTCACAAAAATGTTAAAATATTTTATTTTACCAAAAAATCCCAAAAATTTTATTTATTTCATATAATTGATATTTTTGCAAAGAATTAATATTTTAATTGTTTTTGACATTAAAAATATTTTTTCCTTCTTGATTTGGCAAAGATTAATGACTTCTAATTATTTTGTAGGTCAAAACTTGATTTTTGAAACATTAATCCAAGATCACAATTTGTTTCCCACATGTTAAAACATATTTTGATCACTTTAATTAAATTTTTTATTCAATTAAAATACATTTTGGAAACAAATAAGGGTTTTTGATTAATTCAACCCTCATCAATCATTTTCAAAAACTACTGGGCCTCTAATAGAGTGTAAGACCCAATCCTTTGTAAATACAAACCCTTTTTTGGGCCTCACTTATTGTATAAGTCCCGTTGTATTTCAAAAGTTCGGTGCGATCGTCGCCCGTTTAAAACTAACCTTAGGCCTCTCCTCGAGCTATAAGACCCATTCAAAACTTTTGGGCCTCTATTAGAGTGTAAGACCCAACCCCTTTGAAAACCAAATTATCTTGGGCCTCAGTCGTTGTATAAGACCCACTGTGTTTTCAAAACCTCGGCGCGATCGCCATTTCAAACGAAAAATTCATCTGGGCCTACCCTCGTGTTATAAGCCCCATTTCTTTTTTCTTTAAAAACTCTTGGGCCTCTTGAGAGAGTGTAAGACCCATCCCTTTGTACAGAAAACCTTTTTTGGGCCTCTGTCACTTGTATAAGTCCCTCTGTACAAAACGACAGTGCGATCACTGATAAAACCTTGGGCCTCTCCTTGAGCTGTAAGCCCCAATCTTTCTTTTCAAAGCACTTTCTCCTTAGATTTTGAATATAATATTGTTATCAAAGTTTTCTTTGTTTAACAACTAACCAAACAACATGGAAGCTCTACAACCAAGTAAGTGTTTATACGCTTTCATTTACCGCATTCATATACATATAACTGTATTGTGGGGCTGTTTCGCTGTAAGTCTTCTTTCATAAACTCATATCAACTGTGTAATTATAGTCTAGATATTTAGAGTTTCCCCGGCAACTACGTCTATCACTAGGTGAAGCCGTTTCGATCACTCTTAGAAACAGACAATTCTAGATCCCCTTTAGGAGCACCAGATACAGTCTTCTCTTCGGCTGTCCTCCTTAGGAATTGTCAAGAAACTCTACTCCCCAGAGATGACCTCTTCTCCGTGAATTACGTCTCTTGAGTTTCTTCCAAATTCTCGAACTTTCTTGGCTTGATCTATTCTTTGTGAATAGCCTGTCTTGAACTTCTCGGGGTTTGGGGACCCACACGCTTCCTAAAAGCATCCTCGCCTCCTCTTGGGCGTTGTACAAGGACCTGTCGACTTCTTAGAAGTATTCACAGCCTCCTCTTATTCTTCGTATAAATGATTTCTTCCTCCGGGAATGATAGCCTCCTCTTGGGCTTCATACAAATTATCCTTCAGCTTCTTAAAAGTTTCCAGCCTCCTCTTGGGATTCGTACAAATTGTCCCGACGACCTCCTAGAGGTATAGGAACAGAAATTAGTCATGTTAATAAAACAGTCTTTCAAAGAGTCTAGATCTTTCCACCGCGAACGTACTACTACTGTTTCTTTAAGCATAGTACAAAAGATAAAACTCTAGACTTGGACAGTCTAATTTCCTTGAGTCTTAAAGACATTCTCAAGTTCCTTTCAAAAATAGGAAGAAAACCCATAGACTCGGACATTTCCAATACCCTTTGGATTTCCCATTTCCTTAAAGAACAGGAAATATCCCTGATCCTCGAATCAAAATCTCTGAGTGCAAACATAACTCGTATAAGAACTGATCTTCTCTTTAAATCAACATATTGGACCTGTCACTTAACCAAAACAATTACAATAGCCTCCTCTTAGGCTTTGTATAATGATTCTCCCCAGCGGAGCTAACACTTTCAGCCTCCATCTCGGGCTTCGTACAAGATACAAAGGCTCTCTTGTTGAGTCACAAACTTCAGCCTCCATCTCGGGTTTCGTACGAGATACAAAGACTCTCTTGTTGAGTCACAAACTTTAGCCTCCATCTCGGGCTTCGTACGAGATACCAAAAGACTCTCTTATTGAGTCAAACAACTTTTAGCTTCCACCTTGGGCTTCATACAAGACACATATGAAAGATTCTCTTGTTGAGTCAAGCCTTTTAGCCTCCATCTCGGGCTTCGTACGAGATACCAAAAAGACTCTCTTGCTAAGTCAAGCGTTTTAGCCTCTCTCTCGGGCTTCGTACGAGACACACAAAAACACCCTCTTGTTGGGCCCATAGCCCCCTCTTAGGCTTTGTATAAGAAAACCCAGGTTGAGCCAATCAACCTTTTAGCATTAAAGTTGTGCCTTGTTCACAGTATACAAACACCAACAACTCCTTTCCCTTCATCTAACTGCTGTAAGCAACAAGCCTCTGGATTATTTACATCCATGCCACTGTCCCTCTTTTAGCATGAGAAATTCCTAAGGAAAGATGGCATTGCTCTACACTGAGTTAAAGTCTTCTCCTTCAGGTTGGAAATCCCCTATAAAGGAAATTATGGCATTGTCGGGTTCACATATCCCGGTTAAAGTAATTCTCCTTTATAATCAGTCACCCAACAGTTGTGACAGACAAACCCCTCTTTAGAGATGACAAATTCTCTCTAAAGTCGAGACCTTTCAGCTTCATATCTTGGGCTTTGAACAAGATACAAATCACTTTTAGCTTCACATCTTGGGCTTTGAACAAGATACAAATCACCTTTAGCTTCACGTCTTGGGCTTTGAACAAGACACCAAAACACCATTTCCTCCCATAGAATAGGAGGAACTACGATCGCTCTGATTTCCCTATTTCGGAAAACGGGAATACGTAGGCATAAGATTGAAAGAAAAATCTTAGCGAGCACACTAAACAAAAACTCAAAATCTCATACCCACATACGTCAATCGAAAAGCACCAGTCCTAATATCCTACCCATGAATAATTTCGTCGTTTCATTTTTAAAAAACCAAAGAAATGCCCCATTACCATATAGCATCCGTAACCTAACAGACCGCTGTTTAAACTCAGTATGCAAGCAGGATTAATTGGAGACATCTATTTCCCTTCCTTAGTCAGCTCACAATAGGATAAAAAATGAATAGAACTGTAGTAACCCCCAGAGAGCGACAGCGCCTAAGAACCGTGTCCCAAAATCGCTCGCTACAGAAAAGTGGCGCACACCGTGGGGCTGTTCTTTGTGAAAATATTGGACAAATCCTTCACTGAGGATAGGAATTTTTGTTGACTTCACTAGGATCTTAGGTAAAAAACCTTTAAATTGGGAAGGAACCACAGAGTGGCGACTCCGCCGGGGAGCCATTTTCTGTCAGGAACATAGGATTCATAGCTCTTAACAGTCTAGGACATTAGGACAAATATATATACTGCTTTTCCTAATTGATATATGTGTTTATTTTTCTGCTAATGGGAATGCGTGTGATGCCGCATATGGAGAGATTGAGTATACACCTAGGAAAAACCCCTTTTAGTGGTGCGGAGGCTATCGAAAATAGTTGTCACGTGATACCACCCTCTTCTGAGGACTCTTCGAAAAACACCACCTAGCACGGTTCCTGGCCCGCTGGTGTTTTCTCGACAAGAGTTGATGATTTTGAGAGACAGGTACAAAAATCACTAGTATAAACCTTTGGGATGGGTAGAGCCTTGACTCCATGACAACGACCCTTTGACCCCATGTTTTTTCTATATTTTTGTGTGCTGCATTCATGAATTCATTTAAAAAACATTAAAACAAAGAAAAATTTCTCTTCTAGTCTCTCTTTTTCAAATTAAACTAAGACAATGATTGCAAATGTTAGAGAAAAGGATTGCGCTCATGGATTTCGGTAGAAGGAGAACTCATAAGTATACCTTCAAGATTCCAAAACTAGAGGATTTGAGAGGTTTGGCGAGAATGATAAAAAAACCAAGAGGCTTTCAGAGCCAAGTATGGAGGTCTGCTACCTCTATTAAGGGTCCAGGTGATTGAGGGAATCCTGGAGGTACTCGTTCAGTTTTACGATCCGGTTTATCACTGCTTTACATTCCCGGATTAACAGCTGACACCAACGCTGGAGGAATATTCTCATCTGATTGATTTACAAATCACGGATCGAGCTCCATTTTCTGGACTAGAAGAAATTCCAAAGGATCAGACTATTGCAAGAACAATTTATTTGGATGAGTCAGAAGTCAGGACTCACATGACTACTAAGGGTGGCATACAAGGTTTTCCCGCCCAGTTCTTGATAAAGAAAGCTCTGTACTTTGCTTGTATAGGGAACGTGACTGCTTTTGAAAGCATCTTTGTCTTATCAACTATGGGTTATTTATGTTGCCCAACATTAATATCTTCGTCGATATCAACGCCATTAAGGTTTTTCTCATTGGAAACCCTGTGCCGACCTTGCTCGCAGACACATATCATTCTGTACACTTAGGAAATTTGTACAACGGAGGGGAGATCACATGTTGTGTACCTCTGCTATACAAATGGTTTATCGCCCATTTGCCTAAGTCTGCCAATTTTTGGGATCATAAGAGTGCTTTACGCTGGTCGCAGAAAATCATGTCTCTTACCAACTCTGACATAGATTGGTGTAATAGGATTTATGATGGAATCAGGATCATTGACCGTTGTGGAAACTTCCCCAACGTACCCCTTATAGAAACTAAGTGGGGAATCAATTACCATCCAGTTCTTGTTCGTCGTCAATTTGGATACCCGATGAGGCATGTCCCGCAGAACGCTCATCTGGAAGGTCTTGTTCGACTCCATTTTCATCCTCCTGAGCTAACATGCTCCCTAGAGTTTTATCTGATGCAGCTATATACAATCTCATACTCTTGTTTCTACAAGGTGGTGAAAGAATTGGAGGGTGGCTTAGGTACTCCTTGATCTTGTCGAAGGCTTCCTGCTGTAATTGCCCCCACTCAAAATCATCTTTGTTAAAACGAAGCAATGGCGAAAAAGCTTGTGTTTTGCCACTCAGGTTGGATATAAACCTTCTTAAGAAGTTGATTTTGCCCAACAACGACTGCAACTCCTTTTTAGTTGATGGCGCTTTCGCCTCCATTATGGCTTTGGTTTTATTCTGATTTATTTCAATCCCTTTCTTGTGGACCACAAAGCCTAAGAAATCCCCTGCCTGCACAGAAAAAGCACATTTGAGAGGATTCATTTTAAGACCATATTTTCTCATCCTTTCAAAGGACTGTCGAAGATGGTCAATGTGACTTTTCCCAGAAATAGATTTTATAACAATATCATCAATATAAATTTGCATGAATGTATCTATAAAATTGTGGAAAATTGAATTCATTGCCCTTTGATAAGTGGCACCAGCATTCTTGAGACCAAAAGGCATCACTACCCATTCATAGGTGCCTAAGGCTCCAGGGCATCTAAAAGCAGTTTTATGAACATCTTCCTCAGCAATGAATATTTGGTTGTAGCCAGAATATCCATCCAGCATACTAAGATATTCATGCCCTGCTGCAGAATCTATTAACATTTCTGCTACTGGCATTGAATATTCATCTTTGGGAGTTGCAGCGTTTAAATCTCTAAAATCAATGCAAACTCTCAAAGACCCATTCTTTTTAATAACAGGTACTATATTAGCCAACCATTCGACATACCTTGCAGTGTGAATGAATTTGCAACGAAGCAGTCTTTCGACTTCCTCTTTGATCTTTGACAATATTTCTGGTGCAAACCGTCTTGGATTTTACTTGACTGATTTTTTCCCAGGCGTCATAGGTAACCTGTGTTCGACCAACTCCCTGCTCAGACCAGGCATCTCATCATAATCCCAGGCAAAGCAGTCTTTAAACTCTTTCAACAGCTGAACTACTTCAACCTTCAACTGGGGATCAAGATTGGCACTGATGTAGGTAGGACTTTTGGTTGCCCCCTCACTGAGGTCCACTTCTTCTACGGGATCTTGTGCTAGCATTTTTATATTATTTGCCAACGGATCCTTCTCAAATCCCAAAGGCTCATCTTCATAGATGGCGTCGAGCCTCTGGCTTTGCTCTCCAGTTTCAATCTTATCTGGAGGTTTTGGGTCGAAGTCCTTACTAGGACCTTCTTGATATACTTCAGAAATGGCTTCACCAGCCATATAATCATTGGCGGCTTCCAAAGTCGCTTGTAGTTTTGTTTCGGCCACATAGGCCGAAATTCTTTTCAAAGCGTCGAACTCAGTCATGATCACTGAATTCATCCCCCCACCCTGTGGGCTCTATTGGAGGTGTGCCTAAGCATGGAAACCTTCCTCCTGGTACCTCCCTGTCCCATCTGAAACCTTCAACAGGGTGTAAATACAACGAATAAAACGTTTCCTCGTCAGGTGTAAACTCAAAATCAGCTGGAGGACATGGAGCAATGTTCGCCAGATGCTTCTCAAATTGCCTACTATCCACATGATTAATATGCACCTTAAAGTACCCTTGATCAGCTTCAATATTTTCCACTATCCCATCTGGTCTCCAAATGGTGATTCTTTGATGCATAGATGAGGGTACAACTCCTATCCCATGAATCCACTCTCTACCCAAGAGTAGATTGTAGTTAGCTTTTGTCTCGACGACCATAAACATTGTTGGTCTGGTAACAGTTCCCACAGTGAGATCCACCTGAATCACTCCCAGAGTGGAACCAACTTTTCCTTCATAGTTCGACAGAACCATGTTGTGGGGTTTAGTATCAGTCTCAAATTTTCCAATCTTGCTCAGCAAAAATCTTGGCATCAAATTAACCGTTGCACCACAGTCTACCAAAATTTTGTTGACAGGGATGTTTTCTACTTTGCCAGTAATCTAAAGAGGCTTCAAATGACCCTTCATTGCCTCTGTGGGTCGTTCAAAGAAAGCATTCTGTTCTTCGACGCACCCATTGTTCATGATATAATAGCACACAGGCTTGTGCGCCAACATTTCCAATTCAGCAGTTTGATCTAAGTCTTCGACCTCTGAGACTTGACCAAATTCTCTTGGCATTATTGACACCACATTTACCAGAATATCTAGGGAAGCCGCTGACTCACTGTCGAAGTTATCAGTCATATTCTCATCCTCTTCGACCTTCTTTTCTAGCTGAACAATGAACAACTTTCGTCGTATGGGCATCTTCTCCATTGCCCTAGCTTGATTATCCACATTGGTGCTTGATTCTCCTTGCACCTGAGCCTCCCTGACAGCCTTTCGCCTGCGCTGCTCTCTTCGCCATTGTGATCTAGACATGGGATTTTTACCCTTGTAATTTTGAGAAATGTATGCTGACTTGTTGGTGGTGTGGTTCTCTTTTCTATACTCGAACGAAGAACCTCTTTCCACATCAAATTTCTCCCACTTTTTCTTCTGTCCTCTCCCTTCGATAGGCTTGATCCAACTACCTGTTGGCACATTCGCAGCTGGTTTGAACGTACCTGGTGCTTGGTTTTTTAGCCCTGTCGAAAGTCGCCTATGGTCAACCTCTGTGCCCTTTGTTCTCCTTCTTGACACCCTCTAGCTTGTGGGCAGCTTTTTCATCAAAAATGGCGCTGCATCTAGGACATAGCATTACTCCAGAGCCTTTCTTCTGGCAACGATGCAAGAAATCCACGATTGTATCTTCTGGCTTAGGATAAGCCATTTTGTTGCGCTTCTCTTGTTCATCTGCCTTACTCACTTGTTTAGCTTTTCGATCCGTAATTTCGACCATGTTGACATCCATTTTGTCCTTTAAGTGCATCTTAGAGAAACGGGCTTCCAGACTTCCAGTGGTCTTCTCCAAGCAACCACCACCTGCTGCTGCTTTTGCAGCTCTTTGGGAAGCTTTTTGCCAACCAGCTTTCTCAGTTTTAACCATCTCCTCAGCATTGACTCTCTCGACATCAGGAGATGTCTTGAAAAAATTTTCAGCAGCCATACATATCCAGTATTCCACTAAACTGCCATCCATGTCTAGCATCTCTCCTACCAGGAGCATGTCATCTTCCAATTCCTTAACAACTTGGATTTTAGGGTATTTCTGCCCATAGCCTCATTGGTGTTGATACTATCTGAGCTAGAATCAGATTCTTCAGCCAACTCGACCAAGTTAATGCCTTCATTGGCATTCATCTTCCACCCACTCACGGTCATATCCAAAACCTTAGCAGCATTATCTATTTCAACAAACTTATCACCAGTTTCTTTGGTCACCAACATTAGACTGGTACCATCAACATTTAGGCCTCTTGCAGCCTTACTAGAACCTTCAATTATCACAGAACTGGTGGCGAGGTCTTTAGTAATCTCCACCATGTTGACTGACTCATCGAATCCCTCTGTGGCTTCCACCATCTGAACCTCGTGAGGCTCTGTATAGTTAGCCTCTGCAATTTGCAATGGGTCAGAGTCAATCTTCATTTGGGCTTTGCCTATGTCCCCAAACTTCAGCCTTCCTTCTTGGATAGCATTTTGCACCAAATCCCTGAAAAGAAAACATTGAGAAGTTTTATGACCCAAAAAATTATGGTACTTACAAAAACCTCTTTTCTTTCTTTGTTCTAAAGGTGGCGTTTTAGCACCAGCAGGCACTATCATCTGTCCATCTTTAACTAACAAATCAAAAATTTCGTCACATTTAGTGACGTCGAAGGTATATGTTTTCTTAGGAAATTTGTCGTTAGATTCGACAGGATTTTTTCCTTCTGAAGGAGCTAATAATTTGCAGGCATAAGGTGGACCTTGCTTTAACTCAGCAACGTCAACCTCATTTCCGTCGAAATAAGATGTTTCACCATGCAAATTTTCCACATCTTCATTGCATTCGACAAAGGCTACTTTTCTACCCCTGTTGAATTTGGCCTTTTCTTCTTTTAGCCTTTCTAGCTGTCGAACCCTATCAGCCAACTGGGCCATATATCTTAGATATTGGGTATCTAATTTCTTCCTTATGGAATAATCAAGACCCCCAGCAGCCATTTCGACCAACTCATGTTCTGGCACTTGTGTAAAGCACCTGGCTTTAAGAAGTCGAAACCTATTCAGGTAATCATCAATTGGCTCAGTAACTTTGCGCTTGATGCTAGCTAGTTCTTTCAAACTAATCTTAGTTTGCCCCATGTAGAACTGTTCATGAAACAAACATTCCAGTTGGGTCCAATTATATATGGAATTTGGAGGCAAAGTGGTAAACCATGTGAAGGCATTCTTGGTAAGGGAACTTGGGAAATATTTGATCCTAAGGCTTTCGTCAGCTGCAATCTCGCCTGCTTCGATCAAATACCTAGCCACATGTTCGACAGTAGACTCAGTAGTATCTCCTGAAAACTTGCTGAACTTTGGAACCTTCATCCTAGGGTGTAATTCTGCTTGGAGAATGTAATCCACTATAGGCAAAGTATAATTTGGCCTGGTGAAGCCAAAATTCATACCATTTCTAGTCATTATCCTTTCAACCATGGCTGCAAGATTATTTTCTTCTGCTTGATTTTGGTGTCGAACCTGTCTAAGTATTTGATCTGCATTTTGGTTCCTGTTCACCATCATTATTGGTTCTTCCTCCATCTGATATGGCATCTGGTTTCTTGGTGGTTCGACTCTAAAATGATTAATCATCTCTTGATCCTCCAAGTTCGCATCAGGTATCTGACGTGGATGACGTCTTGGGATATCTTCGACAACAGTTGCTCTTCGATCTACTGCTGGTACTCCCATGAAATCAGCCATGCGTGCCACTTGTGCAGCCAATTGTTGGTTAGTTTGGGTCGTATTTTGAATCAAGGGTTGAAAAACTTCTCCCATTGTCTGAGACAACGTATGCACCATTTGCATGTTACTTTCATCCATCTGCTGTCTCAAACAATTTATGGATGTATTTGTAAGACTAGGTGTTTGAACAGAGTAACCACCACCTATATTCTGGTTGTTTCGCCCTCCTGATCCTAACCCTTGTAGTGGCGAAGACACAACAGTTTCTGAAAATACAGGTGGAGCATTCTGCAGATTTTGCATCATTGATATAGGCATACCATAGGGTTGACTCCTGGACCCCGGATGTGGAAAACCTGGAGGAGGAACATGCCTATACATTGAGTTTCCTCCTGGGGGTGTTGGTGAATTAGAACTTTGTGGTCCTATGTATTTCAACACAGGTTGAGTATATGATTTTGTATATGTTGATCCTGGCTCAGACACTACTAATGGAAGTGACGTCTGTCCTCCTGTCGAAGACACTGGTGATGGTGTGCTTTGAGACCCCATACTGCTACTTGACTGAGTGTTTGAAATACTCCCTTGAGGATTAACTTATTGGTTGGCATTGGTTGCCATTTTCTTAGTGTATCTTCTCTTGGGTATTCCTTCGTTTGCTGTGGCTAACTTCCCACTTCTCAATAACATACAACGAAAGTACTTCTTCACCAAGAGAGATGAGGTTGACAAAAGGTGTAACTTAGCACTGGGTCCCACCGGGTGTGCCAATTTATTTACTGTGAATTTTGGTAAAAAACCTCTGGTCTATCAATCTAAACGCAAATTGATTAACTTGCAGGATCAACCACACAAATCCTAGGACATGCGCTAAATTTGAGAGACAAGTGTAAATGAAACTTAAAGTAAACTGAACTCCACGTTCGACAATGCTGAAATAAAATCTAACTGAACTCCACGTTCGACTACGTGCAATAAAGTAGAGTAAAGGCTTGAAATTTAAAGGGACGTAAGTAAAGGGTGCAGAAATTAAAGGCGTCGAAAGGAAATATCAATGAGTAAAACTTCGAAAGTAAAATGCAACAAACTCCACGTTCTTGGAAAGTAAAGGCAGCGATAATAAAAGTGCTGTCGAAGGTAAAGTGTAGGAAAGTAAAAGACTTTGAAAATAAATGCAATGGATTTAAAGGGGAACTCCACGTTCTTGAAAATAAAAGACTTTAAAAAGTAAAGGCTTGAAGATTAAATGTTTGAACGTAAAAAGGGAGTCGAACGTAGACGCGGGAAGTTTAAATGACTTTGAAAGTAAATTTGGCATGGAAGATAAAGTTCAAGAAACTGTAAAGGCATGGAAAGTAAGTGGCTGAATCTTAAACATGCTGAAGATAAATTATATTAATGCAGAAAATGGTGTTACATTACGTACATTCTCACGAACTCGTTTCTCTACACGTGGGTACTTTGAGTTTCTTTGAGTAACTTGTACAAGAATATGAACACCCCCTTTACATAGAACTAAATCCTATTTATAGTGCTAGGGAATAACTACTAAGTGGTGGTTACTGCTTCGAACGTGTGGATTTTGGCGCCTTCTTCTTGATCTCAACTGTTCCCACGTTCACAACTGCTCTTATTTAAATTTCAAATATTGGAAATTCCCTCCAACCTTAATATAACCACTGCAGCGCTTGTTACCACATTCTCATGGTCGAAATCCTTCCAGCACTTGGCCATTTTTTGAGGTTCCTACACCCCTATTCGACTCAGGCCTCTCCAAAAACTGGGTCGAAGCCTCCTTTGTATTAAAAATAATTTTTTAACATAAAATAGCTTTGATTCTTTCTAGCATCGAAATTGAGGGTTAACAGGTACTCAATGTCGTATTCTGATAACAACATCTGTCAACGGGCTATCCTTCCTGTGAGAGCAGGATTTTCAAAGACATACTTGATTGGATCCATTTCGGAGATTAACCAAGTAGTGTGATGAATCATATACTGACGAAGACGTTTAGCTGCCTAAGCTAAAGCACATCAAGTTTTCTCGAGCATAGTGTACTGAGTCTCGCAGTCGGTGAATTTCTTACTCAAATAGTAAATGGCAGACTCTTTCCTTTTGGTTTCGTCTTGTTGGCCAAGTACACAACCCATTGAGTCTTCCAAGACTGTTAGGTAAATGATCACTGGTCTTCCTTCCACTGGAGGTGATAGAATATGTGGGTTCAACAGGTATTCCTTGATACTGTCAAAGGCGATTAGGAAATCTTCTGTCCAAACGCAGTCCTGATTTTTTTCAGTAATTTGAAGATCGGCGTGCATGTCGCGGTCATGAGGAATGTAAATCTGGAAATGTAATTCAAACGTCCCAGGAACCCTCTGACTTGTTTCTCAGTCTTTGGAGAAGGCATTTCTTGAATGGCCTTGACCTTGTCAGGATCGACCTCAATTCCTTTCTGGTTGACGATGAACCCTAAAAGTTTCCCCGAACGAACACCGAACGTGCACTTGTTGGGATTCAAGCAGAGCTTTAATTTTCTCAAACGTTCAAACAATTTTGACAGATGTTCAACGTGCTCATACTCTATTTTTGATTTGGCAATCATATCATCGACATATACCTCGATTTCCTTGTGTATCATGTCATGAAACAGAGTAGTCATGGCCCTTTAATAGGTTGCCCCGACATTCTTCAAACCAAACGGCATCACCTTGTAACAAAAGGTGCCCCATGGGGTGATGAACGAAGTTTTCTCCATGTCTTTCGGCGCCATTTTTATTTGATTATAGCCCGAGAATCCATCCATGAAGGAGAAAATTTTGAACTTTGTTGTACTGTCTACCAGCATATCTATGTGTGGTAAGGGAAAGTCGTCCTTTGGACTTTCCTTATTTAGATCTCTGTAGTCTACACACATTCTGACCTTTTCGTCCTTCTTCAGAACTGGTACTATGTTGGCTAACCATTGAGGATATTCTGATGTGGCGAGGAAACCCGCGTTGATCTCTTTCTGTACTTCCTCTTTGATTTTGACGGCCATGTCTGGATGAGTCCGTCTCAACCTTTGTTTTACTGGCGGACATTCCGATCTTAACAGTAGATGATGTTCCACGATGCTGGTATCCAACCCCGGCATATCCTGATAGGACCAAGCGAATACATCAGGAAACTCTTTGAGAAGCTTTGTCAAACTTTCTTTGACAGTTGGACTGAGCAGTGCCCCAATCTTGACTTCTTTTCTCTCTTCTTCTGAACCTAAGTTGACTGTTTCCAACAACTCTTTGTGAGGCTCAACAGACCTTTTCTCTTGTCTGAGTAGTCGGGAGATCTCTTCTGGAATTTCGTTGTCATTTTCTTCTTCAGCCTCAAATATCGGGAATTCAAAGTTGGGAGAAGGCATTTGATCACGTGTTTCAACGGGGTTTAAAATAAGCAGTCTGCAAGACGTGATGATTTATTTTTAGAAGAGATAGAGAATGCAAGAGTGCGTGCAGTGTTTTTGAATAATGCTTGTTTTTATTTCGTTTTGTTTTTAGGATTACCATTTTCTGAAAAAGAAAAAAGAGAAAACAACAATAAATGCGGAAATTACAGAACGACGTTATTTTATTTATGATCATTCGATTCGTGAAACTATAGCCATATAAAACAAAACTCTGTCGCTTTGGACAAAGCGAAGAGGGACATTTACAGATAGCGAGCCCTGTCAAAACATCCGTTTCACCTAGGCAGGGTGAAAGGTTAAAGTAAAGATGGCAATTACTTAGACTTATGGACGATCTTCGGAACATCGACTGCAACCCATTGGTGGCGAACTCCTCGGTAAATCACAAAGTCTGACACCTTCTTCCTTAATTTGTCCTCAGAAATGACACTGATTTCTGGCGGAGCTGGATCATTGGAATCTGTCTCCCAGGTAGAGTTGTCGTAGGAGGATTCTTCAGCTGTATTTTGCACAGTACTTGTACTCTCAGGTAAATCTCCCCATCCAGTTAGTTGGATGTCTTCGAACCTGATACGAGAGCTTTCAAGAGTGGTGTATTTGACCATGAAGTCATATTTACCACTTGGTTGTCCCAGTGTGTCCCACACTTCTTTGGAATTGGAGGAGTCATCTCTTCGATGACGTTGACCTCGGGAAAAGCATAGTTGATGAATTCTAGTCCTGCAAACTTTGCGAATTCATCATCGTGCTGAGCATTTTTAGAATCTCCTGGGTGTGGATCCCATGACATGGTGGGGACGTAGGTATTCGTTTCAACGATGCTTAACTGATTCTCACTATTCAGCCGATTTTCTTGCCCCGAGTCTCCTGGGTAAGGCTGCCACATTGGCAGGCCATCCATCGGGCCATAATAGTCGTGGTCAAAGCCGTCTTTCATCAGAGTGTCCTCCTCTATTGAGTTTGGTGGAGCACGGCATCCTTCTGGATCACAATCTCCGTATATCATTTTGACGTCTGACCTTGGTATAAATCTCGGGCTCTGTGCAGGAAAGCAGAAGGGAGTCTGCGTTTTGTCCTGAGACATATAACCGTCCTTGTTGAGATAGGACTTCCATTCTTCCTCTGTATTAGAGGAATCACCTTCATTGATGGTATGTACTTCTTGAGATACTGGGTGAAGGAAACCTCCACTGTGGAAGAAGTTCTGAATGGGATGAAAACTTTTATTGTTGGTAGCCGCCTGGGTACAGGTTGAGGAAAAGCCAAGACCTTTCTTTTTCTTATTGTCACTAGGAATGACAAGCTGCCCCCATCCTATTGTATTGGTATTCTCGACTGCTTTGATAGCATCTTTGAACGAGGAAATCGAAGTTCCTCTTTCAGATTGATTGTCATTGTGTAGCAAAAGTGCTTGGAACTGGGTTCCGATTACCCCTTCTGGTTCTACAACAGTGGATAATGACTAGTTACTCACGAGCAGGGCCTGCTCTCCACAGACTGTGACGAGTTGACCATTCTTGATGAACTTTAGCTTTTGGTGGAGGGTCGAAGTGACCGCTCCTGCCTGGTGTATCCAAGGTCTTCCTAACAAACAACTATATGTTGCCCGGATGTCCATGACCTGGAAAGTGACTTGGAAAGTGTGAGGATCGATAGTTATAGGAAGGTCAACTTCGCCGATAACCATTTTTCTGGATCCATCAAATACTTTGATGACGACCTCGCTGGTTCTCACCGGAGGTCCTTTGAATTATAGTTGCATCAAAGTAGATTTCGGCATAACATTCAGGGCTGACCCTGTGTCTACCAGTACGCTGACTAATGCATCGTCCTGGCAGTTGACTGTAATATTGAGCACCATGTTATGACGGTGACCCTCTTCGGGTAATTCCTCATCACTAAATCCCAAGTTATTGCAAGAAGTGATGTTAGAGCCAATGCTATCAAATTGTCTGATTGTTACATCCTGTTCCACGTAGGCTTGCTCTAAAACTTTCTGTAGAGCTTCCCTGTGAGCTTCGAAACTGAGTAACAATGATAATACTGAGATCTTTAAAGGAGTTTGTAACAGCTGATCAACAATGTTGTATTCACTCTTCTGGATGAGCTTCAGCATCTCATTATTATTCTTTGAAAAGTCGGGATCACTGGATTGACCGATTGGTTGATTAGGAACTTCTGTCTGAGGTTCCTTTTCTTTGTTGGGTTCTCCAACTCCTCGGTTGAAGATCCGACCACTCCGTGTTACTCAACTGATGTCTGCAATATTCACGACGGAGGGCAATGGAATTTCCTTTCCATTCTCAATGGTTGTTGTACCGTATTTGTAAGGGATAGCCTTAGTTAATTCATACGATAGTGGTCCCGGTAGATAGATAACTGTCATACCCCAAATTTTGACCACTAAGATTTCCCATCATTGTGCAAATCATCATCATAATATGGATGAACCATCATGCCTCATCAAGTGCCTCAAGGGTTGTTGAGCATTCACTACAATCAGAATTAGGGTTTTAAGCCCTCTCAGAGCCTTAGACAAAGGATCAATCAAGGATTGACTTGATCTTCAACTTGTCTAGCCTCTAACATAACCACAATGGATCAAAAGGACTCCCACTT
Source organism: Lathyrus tuberosus (assembly GCA_022829125.1). Classification (NCBI taxonomy): domain Eukaryota; kingdom Viridiplantae; phylum Streptophyta; class Magnoliopsida; order Fabales; family Fabaceae; genus Lathyrus; species Lathyrus tuberosus. Next base: position 11,018,615 of record JALAZF010000024.1, on the reverse strand, counting down.
CAAGGATTAAGCACAAGGTTGCTCCCTTCTAGGTGGATCAAGTCTTAAGATCGACAGTGTCACCAAATTAGGGTTTTGGTCGACTAGGGCCTCCAGATGGAAATTTTTCATCTGGGTACAAGCCAATAATCCAAAACATAACCTAATATACTCCATGGGACATCATGAACCCAATCATCAAGTCAATTTTGCCTCAGGAGATGCATACATAAAAAATCAGGAATTAGGGTTTCTTGACCTAATTCACCCCTAAGTTGACTTTTGGGACAAATCATGAACCAAGACCTCAAGACATGATTTGAGGGTATCTAATATACCATATTGATCCATTTGGACCAATGGATTAATCCAAGAAACTTGAGCAACAAGTCTCAATTTCATCTGCACCACAATTAGAGTTTCGCGAGGAAAGTCAACTGTGACTTTGACTTTTGACCAAGACATGCTCCTAAACCCTAAGACATGATTCAATATACCCTATGACACCCATGGAACATGTCCATCAAGTTTGATTTAGGTCAAGGACATGATTTCCTGAAGAATTGCACAGTTTAGAATTCATCTGATAAAAAGTCAACTGTGCACAAAAGTCAACTTTGACTTTTTGAGATTTTTCACCAAAATGGATTTTTAACCCTAAAATGATGTTAATGTATGATTTGAATCATCATTCATCAAGAAAAATCAAAGAAAGTGGGATAACTTGTAAAAGGGGTAACCATAAAAACTTAGAAAAATTTCTAAGTTATGGAAAAAGTGACACTAATGTGCCAACTTTGGAGGACCATAACTCCTAAACCACAAGGCCATTGTTCCCCATTCAAAGCTTGATTTGTAGATCACATTGACCTCTACAAAAGCTTCATACTGACCTATGTCCAAATTCCTCATGGATTTTGAGTTATGGAGTGATCAAAATCAAGAAAAGTCACTTTGTTCCAACACTTGGTGAAAATTTCACTAAGTCAAAATCTGCCTTTACTTTTTTCCAAATGTAGGGGGATTTTTCACTTGGATTCAAAAGAGATCAAAACCAAACATGTTCAAACAGTTGTTGTATCATGTAAGGGCTTTCCAAAATGTCCAAGAACATTACCAAATTCAATTTGAGCGATGAGATATGACATTGGCAAGTTGCCTTGCTGAAATCTGCCAAGGCAAGGCAGATTTTTGCACTTTTGGTCGATTTACCAAAATCAACCAAATCCAAATGCTCCTATCCACTTGGACACCTCTGAGGATTGAATCTAAAGGGGACAATAACTGAGCCAAGCCTCCAAAGTCTTTGGAACAAGAAATAGCATGTTGAACCTAGAATTGCCAAAATAGGGACAAGACTCCAATTTTGGATTAAAGCATTCAATGGAAGCATCAAGGTGGCATGAACTAAGCTCTTAGCAACTGAATTCAGTCAAGACTTATCCAAGACCAAGGGGACCAGCAGTCTGTGCCCTAACCTCTAGTCAATGGCTAGAGGAGACTTGGATTTTCATTTGCCAACATTGGCCAAACCTACTCAGCAGTTGCCATTCACTATTCCTTGCAAAACAAACTTACTCTACTATAAATAGAGCTCAATTGTGATCAGTTTGAGTACACTAAAGCCATCAAACAGATGCTTTCCTCAAAATCTCTTCTTTCACTCTAATTTTGCCTTCTAAGGCAAGTCACTATCGGGTTTTGAGTTTGAGAGCTTTTCCAATCAAACCAATCACACACACACACCTCATATACATCATATAGAAGTTATCCAAACACTCACATAACATCTGGAACACAGATTTCACAAAATCACCAGCCAATTGCTCAAGTTCTTGACAGATTTGTAGTTGGGGTACCATCTCAAGTTCCAGATCATTTCAATCCATTCCAAGCATTCAGACACACTCCATGGCACTTAGGGAAGCTATCCAAATCATTGGAACCTAGCTGTAACACCTCCAACACAAATCACGATCACCAGCTGCAAGTGGTAAGCATGAGCTCTTCTAACTCTATGATCCATGCAATTTTTGCTGCACAATAATTTGGCCATATGTTCATAATCATGCATGGAATGTTTCCCCTCAATTAATTGCATTGTTTGAATCGTGTATAAAAAATCCTAGCCTTCATGCAGAAATTAGGGTTCTTAAGGATTTTTCGTGATTTCTTGTTTTATGCTTAATTTAAATGAAATTAATTGCCATAGACATGATCGTGAGGTTGAAACGAGTTGATTGGTAGGTGGATTGCATGATATAATCAAGTATTCAGTGAGATTGGAGAGAAAATGCAAATCTGGGCAAACCCAGAACACGCGCGTGTTCTTGGCGCCATTTTTGAAAATTTAAATATTTGAATTTTGTGATTTTATTTAATTGATTCAAAATTTAATTTCTCTCTGAGTTTTAATGATTTTGAGTTGATTCTTTTTTTAATAATTCACAAAAATGTTAAAATATTTTATTTTCCCAAAAAATCCGAAAAATATTATTTATTTTATATAATTGATATTTTTGCAAAGAATTAATGTTTTAATTGTTTTTAACATTTAAAATATTTTTTCCACCTTGATTTTCCAACTTTTAATGCCTTCTAATTATTTTGTAGGTCAATACTTAATTTTTGAAGCATTAATCCAAGATCATAAGTTGTTTTCCATATGTTAAACAATTTTGATCATTTTAATTGAATTTTTATTCAATTAAAACACATTTTAAAACAAATTAGGGTTTTTGGATTAATTCAACCCTCATAAATCATTTTCAAAACACTTTGGGCCTCTCCTTGAGCTATAAGACCCATTCAAAACTTTTGGCCCTCTAATAGAGTGTAAGACCCAACCCCCCTTTTAACCAAACAATTTTCGGCCTCACTTATTGTATAAGTCCCTCTGTACATTTTTAAATTCGGCACGATCGTCGCCAGTTTAAAAATAAACCATCTGGGCCTCTCCTTGAGCTATAAGACTCATTCAAAACTTTTGGGTCTCTAATAGAGTGTAAGACCCAACCCCCTTTTAACCAAACAATTTTGGGCCTCACTTATTGTATAAGTCCCTCTACGTTAAAAGAAAACCTCGGCGCAATCGCCGTTTTTAAATGAAAAGTCATCTGGGCCTACCCTCGTGTTATAAGCCCCACTATTTTTCTTTAAAACCTTTGGGCCTCTTGAGAGAGTGTAAGACCCATCCCTTTGTACAGAAAACATTTTTTGGGCCTCAGTCACTTGTGTAAGTCCCTCTGTACAAATTCAACAGTGGGCTCACTGATAAAACCCTGGGTCTCTCCTTGAGCTGTAAGCCCAAATATTTCTTTTTTAAAGCACTTTCTCCTTTGATTTTGAATATACTGTTGTTTTCAATCTTTCTTTGTTGAACAACTAACCAAACAGCATGGAAGCTCTACAACCGAGTAAGTGTTTATACGCTTTCATTTACCGCTTTCATATACATATAACTGTATTGTGGGGCTGTTTCGCTGTAAGTCTTCTTTCATAAACTCATATCAATTGTGTAATAATAGTATAGATATTTAGAGTTTCCCCGGCAACTACGTCTAGCACTAGGTAAAGCCGTTTCGATCACTCTTAGAAGTAGTCTAAACTAGATCCCCATAGGAATACCAGACACAATCTTCCCTCCTCTTGGGGTTAAACAATATGGAGACATGAAAGGCAACATTCTTAGTGAACCCTTTCATAGACTGTCACCTTTAGAAGTTGTCAAAGAAACTCTATTCCCCAGAGATGACCTTTTCTCCGTGAATGGCATCTCTTGAGTTTCTTCCAAATTCTCGGACTTTCCTGGCTTAATCTATTCTCGGTGAATGACATGTCTTGAATTTCTCAGGGTTTGGGGACCCACAGGCTTCTTAAAAGCACTTGTCAAGAAACTCTACTCCCTAGAAATGATCTTTTCTCCGTGAATGGCATCTCTTGAGTTTCTTCCAAATTCTCGAACTTTCCTGGCTTGATCTATTCTCGGTGAATGGCATGTCTTGAATTTCTCGGGGTTTGGGGACCCATCGGCTTCTTAAAAGCATCGGCCTCCTCTTGGGCATTGTTCAAGGACCCACAGGCTTCCTAAAAAGCAACCCCGCCTCCTCTTGGGCTTTGTACAAGGACCCGTCGGCTTCTTAGAAGTATTCACAGCCTCCTCATAGGCTTCGTATAATGATCTCTTCCTCCGGGAATGATAGCCTCCTCTTGGGCTTCGTACAAGGACCGATCGGCTTCTTAAAAGTCTCCAGCCTCCTCTTGGGCTTCGTACAAATTGTCCCGACGACCTCCTAGAGGTATAGGAACAGAACTTAGTCATCTTCATAAAACAGTCCTTTCAAAGAGTCTACTACTGTTTCTCAAAGCATAGTACAAAAGATGAAACTCTAGACACGGACAATCTAATGTCCTTGAGCCTCAAAGACATTCTCAAGGGACCCCTTCGTTAAATTGGAAGGAAACCCGTAGACTTGGACAGTCTCAACACCCTTTGGATTTCTCGTTTCCTTAAAGAAAAGGAAATAACCCTGATCCTCGAATCAAATCCTTGAGTACAGTGTTACTCATATAACAACTGATTTTCTCTTTTAATCAGCATACTGGACCTGCCACTCAACTGAAACAGCGCCATAGCCTCCTCTTGGGCTTTGTACAAAGATTCTCCCCAGCGGGGTCAAACAACGTTTAGCCTCTCTCTCAGGCTTTGTACGAGACACATAAGAGATTCCCTCGTTGAGTCAATCACCCTTCCGCCTCCATCTCGGGCTTTATACGAGATACAAAAAGGTTCTTATTGAGCCAAACAAATTTTAGCCTCCATCTCGGGCTTTGTACGAGATACAAAAACACTCTTTTGTTGAGTATAAAAGATCCTCTTGTAGGATCAACCCCTTTTAGCCTCTCTCCCGGGCTTTGTACGGGACACAAAAACACCCTCTTGTTGGGCCCATAGTCTCCTCTTAGGCTTTGTATAAGAAAACCACTGGTTGATCCAATCAACCTTTTAGCATCAAAGCTGTGCCTCGTTCACAGTACATAAACATCAACAACTCCCTCCCCTTCATCTAATCGCTGTAAGCGGCAAGCCTCTGGATCATTTATATCTATGCCACTGTCCCTCTTTTAGCATGAGAAATTCCTAAGGAAAGATGGCATTGCTCTACACTGAGTTAAAGTCTTCTCCTTCATGTTAAAATCCCGTATAAAGGAAATTATGGCATTGCCGGATTCACACATCCCGGTTAAAGTAATTCTCCTTTATAAACAGTTGTGACATACAACCCCCTCTTTAAAGATGACAAGTTCTCTCTAAAGTCAAACCCTTTTAGCTTCATATCTTGGGCTTTGAACAAGATACAAATAGACTCTTTAGCTTCACATCTTGGGCTTTGAACAAGATACAAACCACCTTCAGCTTCACATCTTGGGCTTTGAACAAGATACAAACACCTTTCGCTTCACGTCTTGGGCTTTGAACAAGACACCAAAACCCCATTTCCTCCCATAGAATAGGAGGAACTACGAACGCTCTGATTTCCCTGTTTAGGTAAACTGGAATACGTAGGCATAAGATTGAAAGAAAAAATCTTAGCGAGCGCACTAAACAAAAACCCAAAATCCCATACTTTCACATATCTGTCCTAAACCTCCCACCAATCAACCGAACACCACTTTTAAAAAAATACACCCAATAGAGACCCTGAATCTTTGTAGCATCTGTAAACCAACAGTTTTGACTGTTTAACCTCAGTTTGCAAGTAGGGTTAATTTGACACATCTATTTCCCTTCTTTCATCAGCTTTAATAGGATAAAAAATGAATCGAGCTGTAGACACCAAAGAGCGATAGCGCTTCGCAACCGCGTCCAAAATCGCTCGCTACAAAAAAATGGCGACTTCACTGGGGACATGGAGATTCTGCTAGGGATGTTTCATTAGGATCTATCTCACCTTTGTAGCGAGATCTTGTTCTCTTTCCATCTATTAGGTGGAAACTTTAAAGGTGGCGCCCATCGTGGGGCCTTTCTAACCTTTTTTTCTCTTCTCTTGTGTGAAAACCACAGATTGGGGCTTCCGCCGGGGAACCCATTTTCTGTCAGGAACATAGGATTCATAGCTTTAAAGGTCTAGGATGATTAGGACAAATATATATACTGCTTTTCCTAATTGCTATACCTGTTTATTTTTCTGCTAACGGGAATGCGTGTGATGCCGCATGTGGAAAGATTGAGTATACACTTAAGATAAGTGATGGCGACGAGGTCGACCATCAACTTCAGTGGAGGCTGACCAATGCAACCCATTCTGTCTCATAGGCAATGGGCCGATTGTGATGTCTGAGAAGCTGAGGAGCCAACCCTTTTGTAGTGCGGAAACTATCGGAAATAGTTGTCATGCGATATTACCCTCATTTGAGGCTGGTGATCTATTCTCGGTGAATGGCACTTACTCTAAGATTGTTCTACAACTCGCTGGCGATCCGCTTGTTGTTTTGCTTTCCTGGGAGGAGCTGATGATAATGAGTACAGGTACAAAAATCACCCTAGTATAAACCTTTGGGGATGGGTAGAGCCTTGACTCCATGACAACGACCCTTTGACCCCATGTTTTTTCTATGTTTTTGTGTGCTGCATTCATGCATTCATCTAAAAAACATTAAAACGTTCAAAAAATTTTCTCTTCTAGTCTCTCTGTTTTTCAAATTAAACTAAGATTGTGATTGCAAATATCAGAGAAAAGGATTGTGCTAATGGATCTCGGTAGAAGGAGAACTCATAAGTACACCTTCAAGGTTCCAAAACTAGAGGATTTGAGAGGTTTGGCGAGGATGATCACAAACCAAGAGGCCTTCAGAGCCAAGTACGGAGGTTTGCTATCTCTGCTAAGAGTCCATGTGATTGAGGGAATCATGGACGCGCTCGTTCAATTCTACGATTCGGTTTATCATTGCTTTACATTCCCAGATTACCAGCTAGCACCAACGGTGGAGGAGTATTCTCACCTGATTGATTTACATATCACTGATCAAACTCCATTTTCTGGACTGGAAGAAATTCCAAAGAATCAGACCATTGCAAGAGCAATTCATTTGGATGAGTCAGAAGTCAAGACTCACATGACTACCAAGGGTGGCATACAAGGTTTGCCAGCCCAGTTTCTGACAAAGAAATCTCTGTACTTCGCTAGTATAGGGAATGAGACTGCTTTTGAAAGCATCTTTGTTTTACTCACCTACGGATTATTTTTGTTGCCCAACATTAATAACTTCGTCGATATCAACGCCATTAAGGTTTTTCTCATTGGAAACCCTGTACCGACTTTGCTCGTGGATGCGTATCATTCTGTACACTTGGGAAATTTGTACAGCAGAGGGGAGATCACATGTTGTGTACCTTTGCTTTATAAATGGTTTATCTCCCATTTACCTAAGTCTGCTGCTTTCTGGGATCATAAGAGTGCCTTACGCTGGTCGCAGAAGATCATGTCTCTCACCAACTCTGACATAGATTGGTGCAATAGGATTTATGATGGAATCAGGATCATTGACCGTTGTGGAAACTTCCCCAACGTACCCCTTATAGGAACTAAGGGAGGAATCAACTATCATCCAATATTGGTTCGCCGTCAGTTTGGATACTCGATGAGACACGTCCCACGGGGTGTTCATCTAGAAGGTCTTTTCTTCAAGGAAGGAAAAAATGACAGAGCACTAAAGACGGAAATAGTGCATGCTTGGAAACACGTTCATAAGAAAGGGCGGGAGTCTCTAGGAAAACCGGACTGTGTCTCGGTGGAGCCTTATCTCCACTGGGTACAAACTAGAGCTCTCAAGTTAAAGATGCCTTATCCTCGTTACAGAATTCTTCCGCCGAGGGAATCTGTCATGTACTTCATGACGGAAACTGAAAAGCTTCAGGTTACTCTCAACAAAGTTCAACGGGAGAGGAGGTCTTGGAAGAACAAGTACCGCACCCTCGATGTGGAGTGTATCAAAATACAACAACTGCTGAAAGATAAGGATGCTCTGATCGAGATTTTAGAGCAACATGCTGTGGATAATCAGGATGACCAAAGGAATTTGCTCGCTCCTTTCACTTGGCAAAGGAATGACAACTCGACAACGGTTCAAGAGCCCCGATCAAAGAAAAGGAAGATACCAGAATCAGCACCCGAGTTCTCTCGGGACCCATTAGCTTAGGTTTCTATTTCTGTACTTTGTAATCTATTGTATTTTCGTTTCCGCAATCCTTTGAATTTCAATAAAAAGGGGTTTCCCCACTGTTTGATATTTACAATCTAATTGTCGAAGTTTATTTTGATTAAACCAAAAAATAATTAATATAATCATTGCATTCATCATTCTCACATTGCGTATTCTTCTTACCTACGAATCTCACATTTGTGTATCGGTTCTAGAGTCAAACTGTCTCATTCGTACAATACTCGGGCCAATCATCAGAAAAAGATGGATGATCTTGAGGAAGAGAACAGAGAGTTGAAAGAAGAGATCGACGCTCTGAGAGAGGATATGAGAAAGCTTCGTAATGACATGCAAGCCATGGCAGAAGCTCAACTACAAAGGACTGTGATCTCAGAGATCACCTCAACGCCCATAGTGGAGAAGTTTGATCGTAGGTATCAAATGCCGAAAGATCGTCCCTGGGGCATGCCTGTAAACTATATCCCGGAAGGATATGTTCCGCCGATCGCTGAAGATCAGGGAATCATAACAGAAGCCGCTGGGCTTGAGGGTTACAAACTTCGGGAAAGCGAAGATTCCAGGGGCATACTGAAGACTCCTGAAGGTTACAAACTTCGGGAAATGCCAAGATTTACTGCCGTAGTCACGGTACCACCCCCTGTGGTGCACACTGTCCCAGAAGGACATATTTCACAGATACCTTCTGGTAAAAAGGAAACTATGTTTGACCGAATGGATGAATTCCAGGAACAGTTCTTGGAAATGCAAAAGGAGCTGCAAGCCATTCGCGGTCAGGATCTATTTGGAAAGGACGCCGCAGACCTTTGTCTGGTCCCCAATGTGAAAGTTCCGCACAAATTTCAAGTGCCCGACTTTGAAAAATACAAGGGTAACTCTTGCCCTCAGAGTCACTTAGTGATGTACGCTTGGCGAATGTTAGCTCAGAGTGAGAATCAGGACCTGCTGATTCACTACTTTCAGGATAGTTTAATCGGTGCCGCACTCAAATGGTACATGGGTTTAAACCGTGCTACGATTAGCACATTCAGAGATCTTGGTACTGCCTTCGTCCAAAAATACAAATATAATTTGGACATGGCACCGGACAGAGATCAACTCAGATCAATGTCACAAAAGGACAAGGAAACCTTTAAGGAGTACGCCCAGAGATGGCGTTAAATTGCCGCTCAAATTTGTTCACCTCTTGAGGAAAAATAGATGACAAATATTTTCTTAAAGACCTTAAGCTCATTTTACTATGATAGAATGGTTGCCAGTGCGCCCAGTGACTTCACTGAGATGGTGGGCATGGGAGTTCATTTTGAGGAAGCCATCTGAGAAGGACGTTTGGCAAAAGACGCTGGACCATCAAGCAGTACAAAACGATACGGTAGTGCTCTCCCTAAGAAAAAAGAGCAAGATATTGGGAATATCTCTCTCGGAAAGCAAAGGCGACGTTATCAACCAGTAGCAGCTGTAACTCCTGCTATCAGCCCTGTGCCTGTTCCTACGTATCAACCTCAGGTCGCGGAAAGCCAACCTAATCACCAAAGGACACAACAGCCTCTTCAGCAGGCTCGTCCTTCATATAACAACAACCGTACAACACGACCATCAGGGTTTGATCCTATACCCATGTTGTACGCAGAACTATTTCCGTTACTACTGGCTAAGGGGCACATCTAGACTAAGTCTCCTCTTACAGTACCGGAAAATCCGCCTTTTTGGTTTAAGGTGGATCAAACATGCTCTTATCATCAAGGAGGATCAGGGCATAACATAGAGAATTGTCTCAATTTCAAATCCGACGTGCAAAAGCTTGTTAGAAGCGGGCTCCTATCTTTCAAAGATACGAATCCCAATGTTCTCACGAACCCGCTGCCTCAAAACGAGAAAGCTGCAGTTAACCTGATTGAGAGAGAGTCTAACAATGTCTATCAAATTCACGATGTACTCTTATTTAGGACCAATCTGGTTAAGATGCATTGTAGACAGAGTGGATATGGCCATGTGCCACCTCATAATTATCATCAATGTGATATCTTCTCTAAAAGCAATCAAGGATGTTCGGTAGTGCAATCAGCTCTACAGGAACAGATGGATCTCGGATGGATCCAAGAGCACCGAGTTCGTGGAGTTAACATGGTCTATACGAACTCCAACGTCATTCAAAACTACGACATCTTTACAATGAATGTCAACTTGGTGGCGATGCACTCAAGGCAAAGCCAGTATCATAATCTGCCACAACACGATTACAGTTCCTGTCTGACTTGCTCGGTAAACAAACAGGGATGCTCTTTCATACAAGAGGCCCTCCAGCGTCAGATGGATCTTGGATGGATCCAAGACTACCATGATAGGAACCCTTATCATATCAACATGGTTCAGATCTTCGATATTCACGTGATGAATATCAACTTGGTAGAGTTGCATGCTGAGCAGGTCCGACTCGGATTCTTAATATCACATGACTATCAAAGCTGTAAAGCAGGTTGCGAAAACGATCGAGGTTGTACCCTTGTCCAGGAGGCACTTCAGCACTTGTTAAATCACTGGTGGATGCCAATCTATATGGATGAAGATACTCAGCAAATTAGTATCAATAACCAGAATCCCACTCGGCGTCAAAGTCAGGATGTCCGATCTGTGGAACCTAACCTAGTGAGGTTACATTTATTCAAAGTGGGCGGGGCCAGGTGCCCCCACATAATTATGAACATTGTGGAGTCTGTTCAGAAAGTAACCAAGGGTGTTACCTTGTGAGAGCAGCTCTTCAGGGTCAGGTGGATCGTGGAGAGATTCGCCCATATCCGGGTTCTGGACCCATCAACTGGACGCCGAACTACCTTGCCAATCAAGTCGAGGAGGTTGTCACAATCTCTGGTCGTCACCAGACCAGGGATGTTTTTGCCATCATCCCTCTACTTGACGAATCTAGAGTTCCCAACCAGGAACGGATCGAGATTACTTATGATGGTCAGAAAAATTAGAAGGTTCCCATAGTCATCTATTTACCGGGACCACTATCGTATGAATCAACTAAGGTTATCCCTTACAAATACGGTGCAACGACTGTTGAAAGTGGAAAGGAAATTCCATTACCCTCCGTCGTGAATATTGCAGACATCAGTCGTGTAACACGGAGCGGTCGAATCTTCAACCGAGGAGTTGGAGAACCTAACAAGGAAAAGGAACTTCAGACAGAAGCTCCCAATCCACCAGTCGGTCAATCCAGTAATCTGGACCTTTCGAGAAACGATGATGAGATACTAAAGCTCATCCAAAGGAGTGAATACAACATTGTTGATCAGCTGTTACAGACTCCTTCAAAGATCTCAGTATTATCACTGTTACTCAGTTCAGAAGCCCACAGGGAGGCTCTACAGAAAGTATTGGAGCAAGCCTTTGTGGAACAGGATGTAATAATCAGACAGTTCGATAGCATTGTCTCTAACATCACTTCCTGCAATAATGTGGGGTTTAGTGATGAGGAATTACCCGAAGAGGGTCACCGTCATAACATGGCGCTCAACATTACAGTTAACTGCCAGGATGATGCTTTAGCCAGCGTACTGGTAGACACAGGGTCAGCCCTGAATGTTATGTCGAAGTCCACTTTGATGCAATTATCATTCAAAGGCCCTCCGATGAGAATCAGCGAGGTCATCGTCAAAGCGTTCGACGGATCCAGAAAAGCAGTTATCGGCGAAGTTGATCTTCCCATAACTATCGGTCCTCACACTTTCCAAGTCACTTTCCAGGTCATGGACATACGGGCAACATACAGTTGTTTATTAGGAAGACCTTGGATACATCAGGTTGGAGCGGTCACCTCGACCCTCCACCAAAAGCTAAAGTTTGTTCAGAACGATCAACTTGTCACAGTCTGTGGAGAACAGGCCTTGCTCGTGAGTAACTTATCATCATCTACTTGTGTAGAACTCGAGGAGGTTATCGGGACACAGTTCCAAGTACTGTCGGTGGGCAAGGATAATCAATCCTAAGGAGGAACCTCAATTTCCTCATACAAGGATGCTATCAAAGCGGTTGAGAGTACCGATACAACCGGATGGGGATAACTTGTCATTCCTATTGACAATAAAACAAAGAAGGGTCTTGGTCTTTCTACAACCTATACCCAGACAACTGCCGGCGATGGAAGTCTTCATCCCATTCAGAACTTCTTCCACAGTGGAGGTTTCCTTCACCCAGTATCTCAAATAGTTCATGCTATCAATGAGGAGGATCCCTCTGACACAGATGAAGAATGGAAGTCCTATCTTAACGAGGACGGTTATACGTCTCAGGAAGAAGTACCTACGCCATTTTGCTATCCCGCACAGAGTCCGAGATTTATACCCAGGTCAGACATCGAAATGATATATGGAGGTTGTGATCCGGAAGGATGCCGTGCTCTGCCAAATTCATTAGAGGAAGACACTCCGATGAAAGACAATTTTAACTACAATTACTATGGCCCAATGGATGGTCTGCCAATGTGGAAACCTTATCCAGGAGACTTGGGGCAAGAGAGTCAGCCGAACAATGAAAATCAGCTGACCATCATTGAACAGAATACCTGCGTCCCCACCATGTCATAGGATCAACACTCAGGTCATTCAGAAACTACTCAACACGATGATGAATTTGCAACGTTTGCAGGACTAGAATTCATCAACTATGCTTTTCCTGAGGTCAATGTCATCGAGAGGGATGACTCCTCCTGTTCGAAAGAAGTGTGGGATACCTTGGGACAACCAAGTGGAAAATACGACTATATGGTCAAGTACACCGCTCCCGAAAGCTCTCGTATCAGGCTCGAAGATATCCAGCCAATTGGATGGGGAGATACAGCTGAGAGCACCAATGCTATGCAAAATGCAACAGAGGAATTCTCCTACGACAATTCTGCCTGGGAGACAGATTCCAATGATCCTGTTCCACCAGAAATCAGTGTTATTTCTGAAGACAAATCAAGGAAGGTGCCAGACTTTGTGATTCACCGAGGAGTTCGCCGCCAATGGGTTGCCGTCGAGGTTCCGAAGATCATTCATCAGTCAAAGTAATTGCCATCTTTAACCTTTCACCCTGCCCAGGTGAAACAGATGTTTTGATAGGGCTCGCTTTCTGTAAATTTTCCCTCTTCGCTTCGCCCAAAGCGACAGAGTTTTGTTTTATAGGGCTGTAGTTTCAAGAATCGACTTGTTCATTAATAAAATAATGTCGTTCTGTAATTTTCGTATTTATTGCTGTTTTCTCTTTTCGCTTTTCTCAGAAAATGGTAATCCTAAAAAACATTCAAATAAAAACAAGCAGTAAAATAAATACACTGCACACACTTTCGCATTTTCTCTATCTCTTCTAAACACGAATCATCACGTCATGCAGATTGCTTGTTTTAAACCCAGTTGAAACATACGATCCGATGCCTTCTCCCAACTTTGAGTTCCCGGTATTTGGGGCTGAAGAAGAAGTTGACAACGAAATTCCAGAAGAGATCTCTCAACTACTCAGACAAGAGGAAAGGTCCATTGAACCTCACAAAGAGCCATTGGAAACGATCAATGTGGGTTTGGAAAAAGAGAGAAAAGAAATCAGGATTGGGGCACTGCTCAGTCTAACTGCCAGAGAGGGTTTGATAAAGCTTCTCAAAGAATTCCCCGATGTATTCGCTTGGTCCTATCAGGATATGCCAGGGTTGGATACCAGCATCGTGGAACATCACTTACCGTTAAGATCGAAATGTCCGCCAGTAAAGCAAAGGTTGAGACGCACTCACCCAGACATGGCCATCAAAATCAAAGAGGAGGTACAGAAACAAAACGACGCGGGTTTCCTCGCTACATCTGAATATCCTCAATGGTTAGCCAACATCGTACCGATTCCCAAAAAGGACGGAAAAGTCAGAATGTATGTTGATTACAGAGATCTAAACAAGGCAAGTCCAAAGGATGACTTTCCTTTACCACACATTGACATGCTGGTAGACAACACAGCAAAGTTCAAAGTTTTCTCCTTCATAGATGGATTCTCGGGCTATAACCAGATCAAAATGGCGCCGAAAGACATGGAGAAAACTTCGTTCATTACCCCATGGGGTACCTTTTGTTACAAGGTGATGCCGTTCGGTTTGAAGAACGCCGGGGCAACCTATCAAAGGGCCATGACTACTCTGTTTCATGACATGATACACAAAGAGATAGAGGTATATGTCGATGACATGATTGCAAAATCTAAGACAGAAGAGGAGCATGTGACCCACCTGTCAAAACTATTCGAGCGTTTGAGGAAATACAGACTCCGCTTGAATCCCAACAAGTGTACCTTCGGTGTCCGTTCAGGGAAACTCTAAGGGTTCATCGTCAGCCAGAAAAGGATTGAGGTCGATCCTGACAAGGTCAAGGCCATTCGAGAAATGCCTTCTCCGAAAACTGAAAAACAAGTCAGAGGATTATTGGGGACGTTTGAACTACATCTCCAGATTCATATTCCTTATGACCGCCATGTGTGCGCCGATTTTCAAATTACTCAAAAGAACCAGGATTGCGTTTGGTCAGAAGATTGCCAAACCGCCTTCGACAGTATTAAGGAATACCTGTTGAATCCGCCAATTCTATCACCTCCAGTGGAAGGAAGACCACTGATCATTTACCTCACAGTCCTAGAGGACTCAATGGGATGTGTACTTGGCCAACAAGATGAAACCAAACGGAAAGAGTCTGCCATCTACTATCTGAGCAAGAAATTCACCGACTGCGAGACTCGGTACACGATGCTTGAGAAAACTTGCTGTGCTTTGGCTTGGGCAGCCAAACTTCTTCACCAATACATGATTCGTCACACTACTTGGTTAATCTCTGAGATGGATCCAATCAAGTATGTCTTCGAAAAACCTGCTCTCACGGGAAGAATTGCCCGTTGGCAGATGTTATTATCAGAATATGACATAGAGTACCACGCTCAAAAAGCCGTTAAAGGGAGTATTTTAGCCGATCATTTGGCTCATCAACCGATTGACGATCAAGAATCAACTGGGTTTGACTTCCCAGACGAAGATGTCATGTATCTAAAAATGAAAGATTGCGATGAACCGTTACCCAGTGAAGGGCCAGAACCAGGTTCCCAATGGGGACTTATCTTTGATGGAGTAGTTAATCATTATGGAAACGGAATTGGGGCAATCATTGTTACCCCTCAGGGTACCCACATTCCTTTCACTGCCAGACTTACGTTCAAATGTACAAACAACGAGGCCGAATACGAAGCTTGTATTATGGGTCTCGAAGAAGCGATTGATTTATGGATCAAAAACTTGGACGTATACGGCGATTCAGCCATGGTTATCAATCAGATAAAAGGAGATTAGAACACGTACCAATCAGGACTGATTCCTTACAAAGACTATGCAAGAAGGTTGTTACCCTTCTTCGACAGAGTCGAGTTTCACCATGTCCCTCGTAGTGAGAATCACATGGCTGATGCATTAGCCACACTCTCTTTTATGATTGGCGTAGGTCAATGGAACAACTTACCTAAGATCGACATAATGCGCCTTGAACGGCCCGCCTACGTCTTCACGATCGAAGCAGTCATAGACGATAAACCTTGGTATCACGATATCAAATGCTTCCTTTAGAAACAAGGGTACCCATCTGGGGCACTCCGAAAAGACAGGAAAACCCTCAGAAGATTGGCTGGAAGCTTCTTCCTGAGTGGTGACACTCTTTATAAGAGGAATTTTGACTTGGTCTTGCTCCAATGCGTAGACAGACCAGAAGCAGACATGCTTATGAAAGAAATTCATGAAGGATCCTTTGGCACTCATGCCAACGGACACACAATGGCGAGAAAAATTATGAGAGCAGGGTATTACTGGTTGACCATGAAATCCGACTGCTACAAGTACATGAGGAGGTGTCACAAGTGTCAGATATACTCCGACAAAATTCATGTACCGCCATCACATCTCAAAGTTCTTTATTCCCCGTGGCCTTTTTCCATATGGGGAATCGACATGATTGGCTTGATCGAACCTAAGGCTTCAAATGGACATCGGTTCATCCTGGTAGCCATTGACTATTTCACCAAGTGGGTCGAAGCAGCATCGTACGCTAATGTAACCCGGCAAGTGGTGGTCCGATTTATCAAAAACAATATCATCTGCCGTTATGGTGTTCCAAGCCATATCATTACAGATAATGGATCTAACTTGAAAAACAAGATGATGAAAGAGTTGTGCGTTGAGTTCAAGATCGAACACCATAACTCATCTCCCTACCGACCCAAGATGAACGAAGCGGTAGAAGTGGCTAACAAGAACATCAAGAGAATCGTTCAAAAGATGGTTGTAACCTATAAAGACTGGCACGAGATGCTACCCTTTGCTCTTCACGGTTATAGCACGTCTGTCCGCACTTCAACAGGGGCAACCCCTTTCTCTCTAGTATATGGCATGGAGGCAATTCTCCCCATAGAAGTAGAGATCCCATCAATCTGGGTATTGATGGAAGCTAAGCTTTCAGAAGCTGAATGGTGTCAAAATCGACACGACGAATTAAACCTGATCGAAGAGAAGCGAATCACGGCACTATGCCACAGTCAGTTGTATCAGCAGAGAATGAAGAAGGCGTTCGACAAAAAGGTCCGACCTCGTGTCTTCAGAAAAGGAGACCTCGTGCTCAAGAAGATACAATCATTTATCACTGACTCTCGGGACAAATTTACCCCAAATTATGATGGCCCCTATGTGGTCACGAAAGCTTTCTCAGGCGGCGCCTTTAGACTTGCAACCATGGACGGAGAAGAATTTGCCTACCCCACGAATGTTGATGTAGTCAAGAAATACTTCGCCTAAAATAAAAAAAAAAAAGTCTCGGTGGATTGAAAACCCGAAAGGGCGGTCCAAGCAAAAGTTAGAGACATGAAAAAAATCATCCCGATGGATTGGAAATCTCATAGTACAATCCAGGAAAAAATTAGGGATAATGGCAAGTAACTATGTTCACCAGAGGCAAGTCCCTCAGCAGCAGTTACATCATCCATCGGAGGAAAACTCCAGTCAAGGTCATCTTCGGCAGAAGTTCAGGATGTCCCAAATTCAAAGTTGGTAGAAGGATAGTGGTCGTTATGTTTCAACGTAGCCCTTTTCCTTGTAAATTACTATTTTCAAACTTTGTATATACTCTTTGGAATCACGCGTTTGGCTGATCTCCATCTTATCAATAAAATTTGAGCCCTTGTGCTTTTGTTTGTAATTCTTATTTGTTTTAGCTTTACAGAATGGCGTTTTAACATGATTAGCGATTCTTGAAATGAAACAAAAATGAATTTACTTGTTAACACTTTTTCTGCTTTTAAATTAAAGATGGCAATTGCTTTTGACTGTTGAACATCGAAAGAACGTCAATTGCGTCTCCAAAGGCGTTTGAATTTCAAAGTGCAGAATCAAAGTACTCCTTCTAACCCAGTACGCCTGAATGAAGGGATCAACTGTGTCAGAGACTTTGTTTCGTCTGACACGCCTCGGCCGAGTTCTTATCTCCTAAGCCCGATCAACGGTATTCCCCGCAGGGACTATCTCTCCTAAGCAAGGTAGAATTACTACTTTGACCAACGATACTTCTTTGTCCCGCGATGGCCGAGTATCCAGTCGTATTCACTCGTCAGTCTGTATGTCGCGTCAGTTTTGTCAGCATATGCATACATACATCATGCATTATTAATTTGCATTCGCATTCATATTGCATCACTATCACTCTAGTCGGTCTTATCCCCTAGTGTAGCGAGCGATTTTGGACGTGGTTCTTAAGCGCTGGTCGCTCTCTGCGGTTTGAGCTTTGACTACAGGTCGATTCATTTTTTATCCTATTGTGAGCTGACTAAGGAAGGGAAATAGATGTCTCCAATTAACCCTGCTTTGCATACTGAGTTTAAACAGCGGTCTGTTAGGTTACGGATGCTATCAATGTGGGGGGGCCTTTGTACTGGTTATTTGTATTTTCGCCAATACGGTTCTCTTTCTTTTTTACCTGGGCAGAAGGTTTCTGGCGGGGAACAAGGATTAGGATGTTAGGACTAATGCTTTTGAATTACTGCTTTTAATTGACGGAGATATGGGATTTGGGTTTTTTGTTGATTGCGCTCGCTAAGATCTTTTCTTTCGATCTTATGCCTACGTATTCCCGTTTACCGAAACAGGGAAATCAGAGCGTTCGTAGTTCCTCCTATTCTATGGGAGGAAATGGGTGTTTTTGGTGTCTTGTTTAAAGCCCAAGACGTGAAGCGAAAGGTGGTTTGTATCTGGTTCAAAGCCCAAGATGTGAAGCTGAAAGGTCTATTTGTGTCTTGTTCAAAGCCCAAGACGTGAAGCTGAAAGACCTCGACTTTAGAGAGAACTTGTCATCTCTAAAGAGGGGGAAGGAGAATTACTTTAACTGGGATACGCGGATCCGAGCAATGCCATAATTTCTGAAGAAAGGGTTTTAACCTGAAGGAGAAGACTTTAACTCAGTGTAGAGCAATGCCATCTTTCCTTAGGAATTTCTCATGCTAAAAGAGGGACAGTGGCATGGATATAGATGATCCAGAGGCTTGCTGCTTACAGCGATTAGATGAAAGGAAAGGAGTTGTTGATGTTTGTGTACTGTGAACGAGGCACAACTTTGATGCTAAAAGGTTGATTGGATTAACCAGTGGTTTTCTTATACAAAGCCTAAGAGGAGGCTAATTTCCGCTAGGAAAATCATTATACAAAGCCTAAGAGGAGGCTATTTTGTGTCTCGTACAAAGCCCGAGAGAGAGGCTAAAAGTTTTTGACCCGACGATAGAGTCTTTGTGTCTCGTACGAAGCCCGAGATAGAGGCTAAAAGTTTGACTCAACAAGAGAGTCTTTGATACTCAACAAGAGAGTGTTTTTGTATCTCGTACGAAGCCCGAGATGGAGGCTAAAGGTCTGTTTCAGTTGAGTGACAGATCCAATATACTGATTTTAAAAGAGAAAATCAGTTCTTATATGAGCAACACTGTACTCAGGGATTTAATTTGAGGATCAGGGATATTTCCTTCTCTTTGAGGAAACGGGAAATCCAAAGGGTATTGAGACTGTCCGAGTCTGCGGGTTTCCTTCCTATTTAACGAAGAGGGTCACTTGAGAATGTCTTTGAGACTCAAGGAAGTTAGACTATCCAAGTCTAGAGTTTTTTTTCTTTTGTACTATGCTTTGAGAAACAGTAGTAGACTCTATGAAAGGACTGTTCTATGAGGATGACTAGGTTCTATTCCTATACCTCTAGGAGGTCGTCGGGACAATTTGTACGAAGCCCAAGAGGAGGCTGGAAACTTTTAAGAAGCCGACGGGTCCTTGTACGAAGCCCAAGAGGAGGCTATCATTCCCGGAGGAAGAGATCATTATACGAAGCCTAAGAGGAGGCTGTGAATACTTCTAAGAAGCCGTCGGGTCCTTGAATAATGCCCAAGAGGAGGCCGATGCTTTTAAGAAGCCCGTGGGTCTATCATCTCCTTTCCATTAGGAGAGATAACTCTTTTAAAGATAAAAACCACTGGTAAACGTGCGAGGTTTACTATCCAGCGACTTTTAGCTTTTGAAGAGGGTTCCTTAGTTAAAGTCCAAGATTATGACCGTAGTGGGTACCCAAACCCCGAGACATTCAAGGCAAGCTATCCACAAGGAATAGATCAAGTCAGGAAAGTTCGAGAATTTGGAAGAAACTCAAAGATGCCATTCACGGAGAATACATTCATCTTGGGGAGTAGAGCTTCTTGACGATTCCTAAGGAGGACAGCCGAAGAGAAGACTGTATCTGGTGCTCCTATTGGGGATCTAGGCGTCTATTTCTACGAATAAATGAAACGGCGTCACCTAGTTCTAGACGTAGTTGCCGGGGAAACTCGAAATATCTATACTATTATTACACAGTAGATATGAGTTTATGAAAAGAGACTTACAGTGAGCAGCCCCACAATACAGTTTATAATATAAAAGCAGTAAATGAAAGCGATAACCACTTACTCGGTTGTAGTGCTTCCATGCTGTTTGGTTAGTTGTTCAACAAAGAAAGATTGAAAACAACAGTATATTCAAAATCAAAGGAGAAAGTG
Source organism: Lathyrus tuberosus (assembly GCA_022829125.1). NCBI lineage: Eukaryota > Viridiplantae > Streptophyta > Magnoliopsida > Fabales > Fabaceae > Lathyrus > Lathyrus tuberosus. The sequence goes on along the minus strand of JALAZF010000024.1, from coordinate 10,998,314 downwards.
CTTTGAAAAAGAAAGATTTGGGGCTTACAGCTCAAGGAGAGGCCCAGGGTTTTATCAATGAGCGCACTGTTTGACTTTGTACAGCGGGACTTATACAAGTGACTGGGGCCCAAAAAGGTTTTCTGTACAAAGGGATGGGTCTTACACTCTCTCAAGAGGCCCAAAAAGGTTTGAAAAAGAGTGGGGCTTATAACACGAGGGTAGGCCCAAATGATTTTTTCGTTTAAAAATGGCGATCGCGCCGAGGTTTTCTTTTAACGCAGAGGGACTTATACAATAAGTGAGGCCCAAAATGTTTTGGTTAAAAGGGGGATTGGGTCTTACACTCTAATAGAGGCCCAAAGTGTTTTGAATGTGTCTTATATCTCAAGGAGAGGCCCAGATGATTTTTATTTTTAAACGGGCGATGATCGCGCCGTTTACTTGTACAGAGGGACTTATACAATGGGTGAGGCCCAAAATGTTTTTGTACAAGGGGGGATGGGTCTTACACTCTCTCAAGAGGCCCAAAGAGTTTCGAAAGTGATTTATGAGGGTTGAATTAATCCAAAACCCTAATTTGTTTTCAAAATGTATTTAATTGAATAAAAATTCAATTAAAATGATCAAAAATTGTTTAACACATGGAAAACAAATTGTGATCTTGGATTAATGCTTCAAAAATTAAGTATTGACCTACAAAATAATTAGAAAGCATTAAAAGTTGCAAAATCAATGTAGAAAAAATATTTAAAATGTCAAAAACAATTAAAATATTAATTCTTTGTAAAAATATCAATTATATGAAATAAATAATATTTTTGGGATTTTTTGTGAAAATAAAATATTTTAACATTTTTGTGAATTATTAAAAAAAGAATCAACTCAAAATCATTAAAACTCAGAGAGAAATTAATTTTTGAATCAATTAAACAAAATCACAAAATTCAAATATTTGAATTTCTAAAAATGGCGCCAAGAACAAGCTGAAGAACACGCGCGTGTTCTTGGTTTCTCAGATTTGCATTTTCTATCCAATCTCCATGAATACGTAATCATATCATGCAATCCACATATCATTATGCTCGCCTCAACCTCACGATCATGTCTATGTACTTTAATTTCATTTAAATTAAACATACAACAAGAAATCACGAAGAGAACTCAAGAACCCTAATTTCTGCATGAAGGCTAGGATTTTTGATACACGATTCAAACAATGCAATTAATTGAGGGAAAACATTCCATGCATGATTATGAACATATGGCCAAATTATTGTGCGAGGAAATATGCATAGATTGAGAGATGACCAACTATGTGTTTACCTCCAAGTCGTGACAGCAAGTTCAAAGTGATTTTTGATTTGGAGGTGTTACAGATGAGTGGTGATGATCTGAACAGCTTCCCTACACCCTATGGACTGTGTTTGGATGGTTGGACTTGATTGGAATTGGCTGGATCAATTTATGGCATCTCAGCTGCAACTTCACTTCAAACTTGTGTGGATGGCAAGTGATTTTGTGAAATTGATGTTTCAGATGTTATGTGAGTGTTTGATAAGCTCATATGTGATGTATGTGAGGTGTGTGAGTGATTGGTTTGTGCAGAATTGCTCTCAAACTCAAAACCCGATAGCTACCTTGCTAAGAAAGGCATCATGCTTCATTATCACTTAGGGTTTCACAATGATGGGAAATCTAAGTGGTCAAAATTTGGGGTATTACATAGGGTTTTGAGTTTGAAGCATAATGCCTTTCTTAGCAAGGTAGCTATCGGGTTTTGAGTTTGAGAGCAATTCTGCACAAACCAATCACTCACACACCTCACATACATCACATATGAGCTGATCAAACACTCACATAACATCTGAAACATCAATTTCACAAAATCACTTGCCATCCACACAAGTTTGAAGTGAAGTTGCAGCTGAGATGCCATAAACTGATCCAGTCCATTTCAATTTAATCCAAGTGTTCAAACACACTCCATATGGTGTAGGGAAGCTGTCCAGATCATCACAACTTGTCTGTAACACCTCCAACTCAAAATCACATCTGAACTTGCTATCATGACTTGGAGGTAAGCCTAAACTTGGGCATCTCTCAATCTATGCATATTTCCTCGCACAATAATTTGGCCATATGTTCATAATCATGCATGGAATGTTTATGTACTTTAATCCCAAAGTGTTTTGAATGTGTCTTATATCTCAAGGAGAGGCCCAGATGATTTTTATTTTTAAACGGGCGATGATCGCGCCGTTTACTTGTACAGAGGGACTTATACAATGGGTGAGGCCCAAAATGTTTTTGTACAAGGGGGGATGGGTCTTACACTCTCTCAAGAGGCCCAAAGAGTTTCGAAAGTGATTTATGAGGGTTGAATTAATCCAAAACCCTAATTTGTTTTCAAAATGTATTTAATTGAATAAAAATTCAATTAAAATGATCAAAAATTGTTTAACACATGGAAAACAAATTGTGATCTTGGATTAATGCTTCAAAAATTAAGTATTGACCTACAAAATAATTAGAAAGCATTAAAAGTTGCAAAATCAATGTAAAAAAAATATTTAAAATGCCAAAAATAATCAAAATATTAATTCTTTACAAAAATATCAATTATATGAAATAAATAATATTTTTGGGATTTTTTGATAAAATAAAATATTTTAACATTTTTGTGAATTATTAAAAAAAGAATCAACTCAAAATCATTAAAACTCAGAGAGAAATTAATTTTTGAATCAATTAAACAAAATCACAAAATTCAAATATTCAAATATATGAAAATGGTGCCAAGAACAACACCAAGAACACGCGCGTTTTTTCAGTTTGCCCAGATTTGCATTTTCCATTCAATCTCATTGAATACGTAATTATAACATGCAATCCACATATCATTATGCTCGCCTCAACCTCACGATCATGTCTATGTACTTTAATTTCATTTAAATTAAACCCTAAAAAATATTAGGGTTTAATTTCATTTAATTTCATTTTGAAAACAAATTAGGGTTTTGGATTAATTCAACCCTCAAAAAATCATTTTTCAAAACACTTTGGGCCTCTATTAGAGTGTAAGACCCAACCCCTTTTTTTTTGACCAAATCATCTTTGGGCCTCACTTATTGTATAAGTCCCGATACCGTCAAAAAACAAACGGCGCGATCGTCACCTTTTCAAAAATCATCTGGGCCTACCCTCGAGTAGTAAGACCCATTTATTCATCTCAAAACTCTTTGGGCCTCTTGAGAGAGTGTAAGACCCATCCCCCCATTGTACAAAAACTTTTTGGGCCTCACTCATTGTATAAGTCCCTCTGTACAAGCAAACGGCGCGATCGTCGCCCGTTTAAAAATAAAAACCATCTGGGCCTACCCTCGAGTAGTATGACCCATTTCTTTTTCTTTAAAACACTTTGGGCCTCTTGAGAGAGTGTAAGACCCATCCCTTTGTATAGAAAACCATTTTGGGCCACAGTCACTTGTATAAGTCCCTCTGTACAAATTCAAACAGTGCGCTCACTGATAAAACCCTGGGCCCCTCCTTGAGCTGTAAGCCCCAGATATTTCTTTTTCAAAGCACTTTCTCCTTTGATTTTGAATATACTGTTGTTTTTAATCTTTCTTTGTTGAACAACTAACCAAACAGCATGGAAGCTCTACAACCGAGTAAGTGGTTATCGCTTTCATTTACTGCTTTCATATTATAAACTGTATTGTGGGGCTGCTCATTGTAAGTCTCCTTTCATAAACTCATATCTACTGTGTAATAATAGTATAGATATTTCGAGTTTCCCCGGCTACTACGTCTAGAACTAAGTGACGCCGTTTCATTTATTCGTAGAAATAAATGCCTAGATCCCCAATAGGAGCACCAGATACAGTCTTCTCTTCGGCTGTCCTCCTTAGGAATCGTCAAGAAATTCTATTCCCTAGAGATGAATTATTCTCGGTGAAACTTCTCTTGAATTTCTTTAAACCGCCGAACGGTTCGGACTCTCTCTAAAAGTTAAAGTCACTGGATAGTAAACCTCGCACGTTTACCAGTGGTTTTAACTCTAAAAGAGTTTTCCTGAACTTTTCTTTGGTTTGGGACCCACGGGCTTCTTAAAAGCATCGGCCTCCTCTTGGGCATCATACAAGGACCCACAGGCTTCCTAAAAGCAACCCTGCCTCCTCTTGGGCATTATTCAAGGACCCTACGGCTTCTTAGAAGTATTCACAGCCTCCTCTTAGGCTTCGTATAATGATCTCTTCCTCCGGGAATGATAGCCTCCTCTTGGGCTTCGTACAAGGACCCGTCGGCTTCTTAAAAGATTCCAGCCTCCTCTTGGGCTTCGCACAAATTGTCCCGACGACCTCCTAGAGGTATAGGAACAGAACCTAGTCATCCTCATAGAACAGTCCTTTCATAGAGTCTACTACTGTTTCTCGAAGCATAGTACAAAAGATAAAACTCTAGACTTGGACAGTCTAACTTCCTTGAGTCTCAAAGACATTCTCAAGCACCTTTCGTTAAATAGGAAGGAAGCCCGCAGACTCGGACAGTCTCAATACCCTTTGGATTTCCCGTTTCCTCAAAGAGAAGGAGATATCCCTGATCCTCAAATTAAATCCCTGTGTACAGTGTTACTCATATAAGAACCGATTTTCTCTTTTAAATCAGTATATTGGATCTGTCACTCAACTAAAACAGTTACAATAGCCTCCATCTCGGGCTTCGTACGAGATACCAAAATTCTCCCCAGTGGAGTCGAAACAACCTTTTCGCCTCTCTCTCGGGCTTTGTACGAGATACAAAAACACTCTCTTACTGAGTATAAAAGATTCTCCAACTGAGTCAATCACCCATTTTTTGCCTCCATCTCGGGCCTCGTACGAGATATAAATCCCTTAAGCAAGAGTCGAACTCTTTGCTAGCCTCCTCTTAGGCTTTGTATAACGATATGCCCCACTGGGTCAAAAACTTTTAGCCTCTCTCTCGGGCTTTGTACGAGACACAAAATAGCCTCCTCTTACGCTTTGTATAATGATTTTCCTAGCGAAAATTAGCCTCCTCTTAGGCTTTGTATAAGAAAACCACTGGTTGATCCAATCGACCTTTTAGCATCAAAGTTGTGCCTCGTTTGCAGTACACAAACATCAACAACTCCTTTCCCTTCATCTAATCGCTGTAAGCGGCAAGCCTCTGGATCATCTATATCCACGCCACTGTCCCTCTTTTAGCATGAGAAATTCCTAAGGAAAGATGGCATTGCTCTACACTGAGTTAAAGTCTTCTCCTTTAGGTTAAAACCCTTTCTTCGGAAATTATGGCATTGCTCGGATCCGCGTATCCCAGTTAAAGTAATTCTCCTTTTCCCCTCTTTAGAGATGACAAATTCTCTCTAAAGTCGAGGTCTTTCAGCTTCACGTCTTGGGCTTTGAACAAGACACAAATAGACCTTTTAGCTTCACATCCTGGGCTTTGAACAAGATACAAATCACCTTTCGCTTCACGTCTTGGGCTTTGAACAAGACACCAAAAACCAATTTCCTCCCATAGAATAGGAGGAACTACGAACGCTCTGATTTCCCTGTTTCGATAAACGGGAATACGTAGGCATAAGATCGAAAGAAAAGATCTTAGCGAGCGCAATCAACAAAAAACCCAAATCCCATATCCCCATCAATCAAAAGCAGTAATTCAAAAGCATCAGTCCTAACATCCTAATCCTTATTCCCCGCCAGAAACCCTTTGCCTAGAAAAAAGAAAGAAAGAAACCGTATTGGCGAAAATACAAATAACCAATACAAAGGCCCCCCACATTGATAGCATCCGTAACCTAACAGACCGCTGTTTAAACTCAGTATGCAAGCAGGGTTAATTGGAGACATCTATTTCCCTTCCTTATTCAGCTCACAATAGGATAAAAAATGAATCGACCTGTAGTTTTAAGCTCAATCGCAGAGAGCGACCAGCGCTTAAGAACCGCGTCCAAAATCGCTCGCTACAAAGATCAGCCAAACGCGTGATTCCAAAGAGTATATACAAAGTTAGAAAATGGTAATTTACAGGGAAAAGGGCTACGTTGAAACATAATGACCACTATCCTTCTACCAACTTTGAGTTCGGGACATCCTGAGCTTCCGTCTAAGATGACCTTTGACTGGAGATTTCCTCCGATAGATGATGCTGTAACTGCTGCTGAGGGACTTGCCTCTGTTGAACATAGTTACTTGCCATTATCCCTAATTTTTGCCTGGATTGTACTATGAGATTTCCAATCCATCGGGATGATTTTTTTTCATGTCTCTAACTTTTGCCTGGACCGCCCTTTCGGGTTTTCAATCCACCAAGACGTTTTTTTTAGGAGAAGTATTTCTTGACTACATCAACATTCGTGGGGTAGGCAAATTCCTCTCCGTCCATGGTTGCGAGTCTCAAGGTGCCGCCTGAGAAAGCTTTCGTGACCACATAGGGGCCATCATAATTTGGGGTCCACTTGCCCCGAGAGTCAGTGAGAAATGATTGTATCTTCTTGAGCACGAGGTATTCTTTTCTGAAAATACGAGGTCAGACCTTTTTGTTGAACGCCCTTTTCATTCTCTGTTGATATAACTGACCATGGCATAGTACCGTGATTCTCTTTTCTTTGATCAGGTTCAGTTCGTCGTGTCGACTTTGACACCATTCAGCTTCGGCGAGCTGAGCTTCCATCAATACCCGGATTGATGGGATCTCTACTTCTATGGGGAGCACTGCTTCTATGCCATATACTAGAGAGAAAGGGGTTGCCCCTGTTGAAGTGCGGATAGATGTTCGATAACCGTGAAGAGCAAAGGGTAGCATTTCGTGCCAATCTTTATAGGTTACAACCATCTTTTGAACGATCTTCTTGATGTTCTTGTTAACCGCCTCTACTGCTCCGTTCATCTTGGGTCGGTAGGGAGATGAGTTATGATGTTCGATTTTAAACTCTGCGCACAACTCTTTCATCATCTTATTGTTCAAGTTAGATCCATTATCAGTAATGATCTTGCTTGGAACACCATAACGGCAGATGATATTGTTTTTGATAAATCGGACCACCACTTGTCGGGTTACATTGGCGAATGACGCTGCTTCGACCCACTTGGTGAAATAATCAATGGCTACCAGGATGAACCGATGTCCGTTTGAAGCCTTGGGCTCAATCATACCAATCATGTCGATTCCCCATATGGAAAAAGGCCACGGGGAAGAAATAACTTTGAGATGTGATGGCGGTACATGAATTTTGTCGGAGTATATCTGACACTTGTGACACCTCCTCATGTACTTGTAGCATTCGGATTCCATGGTCAACCAATAATACCCGGCCCTGAGAATTTTTCTCGCCATTGTGTGTCCGTTGGCATGAGTGCCAAAGGATCCTTCATGAATTTCTTTCATGAGCATGTCTGCTTCTGGTCTGTCGACACATCGGAGCAAGACCATGTCAAAATTTCTCTTATAAAGAGTGTCACCGCTCAGGAAGAAGTTTTCAGCCAATCTTCTGAGGGTTTTCCTGTCTTTTCTGAGTGCCCCAGATGGGTACTCTTGTTTCTGAAGGAAGCATTTGATATCGTGATACCAAGGTCTGTCGTCTATGACTGCTTCAATCGCGAAGATGTAAGCGGGCCGTTCAAGGCGCATGATGTCGATCTTAGGTATGTCATTCCATCGACCTACACTAATCATGGAAGAGAGAGTGGCTAATGCATCAGCCATGTGATTCTCATCACGAGGGATGTGATGAAAGTCGACTCTGTTGAAGAAGGGTAACAACCTTCTTGCATAGTCTTTGTAAGGAATCAATCCTGATTGGTATGTGTTCCAATCTCCTTTTATCTGGTTAATAACCAGGGCTGAATCGCCGTATACGTCCAAGTTTTTGATCCTTAAATCAATCGCTTCTTCGAGACCCATGATACATGCTTCGTATTCGGCCTCGTTGTTCGTACATTTGAACGTAAGTCTAGCAGTGAAAGGAATGTGGGTACCCTGAGGGGTAACAATGATTGCCCCAATTCCGTTTCCATAATGATTGACTGCTCCGTCAAAGATAAGTCCCCACTGGGAACCTGGTTCTGGCCCTTCACTGGGTAGCGGTTCATCGCAATCTTTCATCTTTAGATACATGACATCTTCGTCTGGGAAGTCAAACCCGATTGATTCTTGATCGTCAATCGGTTGATGAGCCAAATGATCGGCTAAAATACTTCCTTTAACGGCTTTCTGAGCATGGTACTCTATGTCATATTCTGATAGTAACATCTGCCAACGGGCAATCCTTCCCGTGAGAGCAGGTTTTTCGAAAACGTACTTGATTGGATCCATTTCGGAGACCAACCAAGTAGTATGACGAATCATGTACTGGCGAAGACGTTTGGCTGCCCAAGCCAAAGCGCAACAAGTTTTCTCAAGCATTGTGTACCGAGTCTCGCAGTCGGTGAATTTCTTGCTTAGATAGTAAATGGCAGACTCTTTCCTTTTAGTTTCGTCTTGTTGGCCAAGTACACATCCCATTGAGTCCTCTAGGACTGTGAGGTAAATGATAAGTGGTCTTCCTTCCACTGGAGGTGATAGGATCAGAGGATTCAACATATATTCCTTGATACTATCGAAGGCGGTCTGGCAATCTTCTGACCAAACGCAATCCTGGTTCTTTTTGAGTAATTTGAAAATCGGCGCACATGTCGCGGTCATAAGGAATATGAATCTGGAGATGTAGTTCAAACGTCCCAGGAATCCTCTGACTTGTTTTCCAGTTTTCAAAGAAGGCATTTCTTGAATGGCCTTGACCTTGTCAGGATCAACTTCAATTCCTTTCTGGCTGACGATGAACCCTAGTAATTTCCCCGAACGGACACCGAAGGTGCACTTGTTGGAATTCAAGCGGAGCTTGAATTTTCTTAGACGTTCGAACAATTTTGACAGATGTTCAACGTGCTCATCCTCTGTTCTTGATTTTGCAATCAAATCATCGACATATACCTCGATTTCTTTGTGTATCATGTCATGAAACAGAGTAGTCATGGCCCTTTGATAGGTTGCCCCGGCATTCTTCAAACCGAACGACATTACCTTGTAACAAAAGGTACCCCATGGGGTAATGAACGAAGTTTTCTCCATGTCTTTCGGCGCCATTTTGATCTGGTTATAGCCCGAGAATCCATCCATGAAGGAGAATACTTTGAACTTTGCTGTGCTGTCAACCAGCATGTCAATGTGTGGTAAAGGAAAGTCATCCTTTGGACTAGCCTTGTTTAAATCTCTATAATCAACACACATTCTGACCTTTCCATCCTTTTTGGGAACGGGTACGATGTTGGCTAACCATTGAGGATATTCAGATGTAGCGAGGAAACTCGCGTCGATCTGTTTCTGTACCTCCTCTTTGATTTTGATGGCCATGTCCGGGTGAGTCCGTCTCAACCTTTGCTTTACTGGCGGACATTCCAATCTTAGCGGTAAGTGATGTTCCACGATGCTGGTATCCAACCCTGGCATATCCTGATAGGACCAAGCGAATACATCGGGGAATTCTTTGAGAAGCTTTATCAAACTTTCTTTGACAGTTGGACTGAGCAGTGCTCCGATCCTGATTTCTTTTCTCTCTTTTTCTGAACCCAAGTTTACCGTTTCCAACGGCTCTTTGTGAGGTTCAATGGACCTTTCCTCTTGTCTGAGTAGTCGGGAGGTCTCTTCTGGAATTTGGTCGTCATTTTCTTCTTCAGCCTCGAATACCGGGAACTCAAAGTTGGGAGAAGGCATCGGATCGTATGTTTCAACGGGGTATAAAACAAGCAATCTGCATGACGTGATGATTCGTGTTTAGAAGAGATAGAGAAAATGTAAGTGTGTGCAGTGTTTTGATTTTACTGCTTGTTTTTATTATTGAATGTTTTTTAGGATTACCATTTTCTGAAAAAAGCGAAAAGAGAAAATAGCAATAAATACGGAAATTACAGAACGACGTTATTTTATTAATGAACAAGGCGAATCTTGAAACTACAGCCCTATAAAACAAAACTCTGTCGCTTTGGGCAAAGCGAAGAGGGAAGTTTACAAAAAGCGAGCCCTATCAAAACATCCGTTTCACCTGGGCAGGGTGAAAGGTTAAAGATGGCAATTACTTTGACTGATGAACGACCTTCGGAACCTCGACGGTAACCCATTGGCGGCGAACTCCTCGGTGAATCACAAAGTCTGGCACCTTCCTTGATTTGTCTTTAGAAATGACGCTGATTTCTGGTGGATTAGGATCATTGGAATCTGTCTCCCAAGCAGAGTTGTCGTAGGAGGATTCCTCTGTTGCATTTTGCATAGCATTTGTGCTCTCAGCTGTATCTCCCCATCCAGTTGACTGGATATCTTCGAGCCTGATACGAGAGCTTTCGGGAGCGGTGTACTTGACCATATAGTCGTATTTTCCACTTGGTTGTCCCAAAGTGTCCCAAACTTCTTTGGAACTGGAGAAGTCATCCCTCTCGATGACGTTGACCTCAGGAAAAGCGTAGTTGATGAATTCTAGTCCTGCAAACGTTGCGAATTCATCTTCATGTTGAGTAGTTTCTGAATGACCTGAGTGTTGATCCCATGACAGGGTGGGGACACAGGTATTCTGTTCAATGACGCTCAGCTGAGTTTCATTACTCGGCTGACTTTATTGCCCCAAGTTTCCTGGGTAAGGCTGCCACATTGGCAGACCATCCATTGGGCCATAGTAATTGTGATCAAAGTTTTCTTTCATCAGAGTGTCTTCCTCTAATGAATTTGGCGGAGCACGGCATCCTTCTGGATCACAATCTCCGTAGATCATTTCGACATCTGATCTTGGTATAAATCTCGGACTTTCTGTAGGAAAGCAAAAAGGCATAGGCACCTCTTCCTGAGACATATAGCCGTCCTTGTTAAGGTAGGACTTCCATTCTTCATCTGTGTCAGAGGGATCTTCCTCATTGATAGCATGAACTGTCTAAGACACTGGGTGAAGAAAACCTCCACTGTGGAAGAAGTTTTAAAGGGGATGAAGACTTTCATCGTTGGCGGCTGTCTGAGTACAGGCCGCAGAAAAACCAAGACCCTTCTTTGTTTTATTGTCAATAGGAATGACAAGCCGTCCTCATCCTGTCGTATCGGTACTCTCGACAACTTTGATAACATCTTTGTATGAAGAAATTGAAGTTCCTTCTTCGGATTGATCGTTCTTGCTCACCGATAGTGCTTGGAACTGAGTTCCAATAACCTCCTCGGGTTCTACACAAGCAGATGATGATAGGTTACTCACAAGCAAGGCTTGTTCCCCACAAACCGTGACAAGTTGATCGTTCTTGATGAACTTTAGCTTTTGGTGGAGGGTTGAAGTAACCGCTCTGGCCTGATGTATCCAAGGTCTTCCTAATAAACAACTGTATGTTGCCCGGATGTCCATGACCTGGAAAGTGATTTGGAAAGTGTGAGGACCAATAGTTATGGGAAGATCAACTTCGCCGATAACTGTTTTTCTGGATCCGTCGAATGCTTTGACGACGACCTCGCTGACTCTCATCGGAGGGCCCTTAAATGATAATTGCGTCAAAGTGGACTTCGGCATAACATTCAGGGCTGACCCTGTGTCTACCAGTACATTGGCTAAAGCATCGCCCTGGCAGTTAACTGTAATGTTGAGCGCCATGTTATGACGACGACCCTCTTCAGGTAATTCCTCATCACTAAATCCCAAATTATTGCAGGAAGTGATGTTAGAGACAATGCTATCGAATTGTCTGATTGTTACATCCTGTTCCACAAAGGCTTGCTCCAAGACTTTCTGTAGAGCCTCTCTGTGTGCTTCTGAACTCAGTAACAGTGATAATACTGAGATCTTTGAAGGAGTCTGTAACAGTTGATCAACAATGTTATATTCACTCCTTTGGACGAGCTTTAGCATCTCATCTTTGTCTTTTGAAAAGTCGGGATTACTAGATTGACCGACTGGTGGATCGGGAATTTCTGCCTGAAGTTCCTTTTCTTTGTTGGATTCTCCAACCCCTCGGTTGAAGATTCGACCGCTCCGTGTTACACGACTGATGTCTGCAATATTCACGACGGAGGGTAATGGAATTTCCTTTCCATTCTCGATTATTGTTGCACCGTATTTGTAAGGGATTGCCTTAGCTGATTCATACGGTAGTGGCCCCGGTAGATAGATGACTATGGGAACCTTCTGATTTTTCTGACCATCATAAGTAATCTCGATCCGTTCCTAGTTGGGAACTTTAGATTCGTCAAGTAGAGGAATGATGGCAAAAACATCCCTGGTCCTATGATGACCCGAGATTGTGACAACATCCTCAACTTGATCGGCAAGGTAGTTCGGCGACCAAATGATGGGTCCTGAACCTGGATATGGGCGAAATTCTCCATGATCGACCTGACCCTGAAGAGCTGCTCTCACAAGGTAACACCCTTGGTTACTTTCCGAACAGACGCTACAACTGTCATAGTTGTATGGTGGCACCTGGCCACGCCCACTTTGAATACAATGTAACCTCACTAGGTTACCTTCCATTGATCGGACATCCTGACTTTGACGACGAGTAGGATTCCTGTTATTGATACTAATCTGCTGAGTATCTTCGTCCATATAGATTGGCATCCACCAGTGATTTAACAAGTGCTGAAGTGCCTCCTGGACAAGGGTACAACCTCGATCGTTTTCGCAACCCGCTTTACAATTTTGATAGTCATATGATATTAAGAATCCAAGTCGGACCTGCTCAGCATGTAACTCTACCAGGTTGGTATTCATCACGCGGATGTCAAAGATCTGAACCATGTTGATTTGATAGGAGTTCCTATCATGGTAGTCTTGGATCCATCCAAGATCCATCTGACGCTGGAGGGCCTCTTGTATGAAAGAGCATCCCTGTTTGTTTACCGAGCCAATCAGACAGGAACTGTAATCGTGCCGTGGCAGACTATGATACTGGCTTTGCCTTGAGTGCATCGCCACCAAGTTGACATTCATCGCACGGATGTCGTGATTTTGAATGACGTTGGAATTCATGTAAACCATGTTAACTCCACGAACTCGGTGCTCTTGGATCCATCCAAGATCCATTTGTTCCTGTAGAGCTGATTGCACTACCGAACATCCTTGGTTATCTTTAGAGCAGATATCACACTGGTGATAGTTATGAGGTGGCACATGGCCATATCCACTCTGTCTACAATGCATCTTGACCAGATTGGTCTTTAACAAGAGTACATCGTGAATTTGATAGACATTGTTAGTCTCTTTCTCAATCAGATTGACTGCAGCTTTCTTGTGTTGAGGCAGTGGGTTCGTAAGAACATTAGGATTCGTATCTTTGAAAGATAAGAGCCCGCTCCTAACAAGCTTTTGCACGTCGGATTTGAAATTGAGACAAGTCTCAATGTTATTCCCTGAACCTCCTTGATGATAAGGGCATGTTTGATCCGCCTTAAACCAAAAGGCGGATTTTCCGGAACTGAAAGGGGAGACTTAGTCTGAATGTGCCCCTTAGCCAGCAGTAACGGAAACAGCTCTGCGTATGTTACGGGTATAGGATCAAATCCTGGTGGCCGTATTGTACGGTTGTTGTTATATGGAGGACGAGCCTGCTGAAGAGGCTGTTGTGTCCTTTGTTGGTCAGGTTGGCTCTGCGCAACCTGAGGTTGATACATAGGAACAGGCGCGGGGCCGATAGCAGGAGTAACAGCTGCTACTGGCTGATAACGACGCCTTTGCTTTCCGAGAGAGATATTCCCAATATCTTGCTCTTTTTTCTTAGGGAGAGCACTACCGTATTTTTTAGTACCGCTCGTCGATCCAGTGTCTTTTACCAAACGTCCTTCTCGGACGGCTTCCTCAAGACGTACGCCCATGCCGACCATTTTGGTGAAATCACTGGGCGCACTGGCAACCATTCGGTCATAGTAAAATGAGCTTAAGGTCTTTAAGAAGATTTTTGTCATCTCTTTTTCCTCAAGAGGTGGACAAATTTGAGCGGCAATTTCATGCCACCTTTGAGCATACTCCTTAAAGGTTTCCTTTTCCTTTTGCGACATTGATCTGAGTTGATCTCTGTCGGGTGCCATGTCCAAATTGTACTTGTATTGTTGGACGAAGGCAGTACCAAGATCTCTGAATGTACTGATCGTAGTACGGTTTAAACCCATGTACCATTTGAGTGCGGCACCGGTTAAACTATCCTGGAAGTAGTGAATCAGCAGGTCCTGATTCTCCGTCTGAGCTGACATCCTCCGAGCGTACATCACCAGATGGCTCTGAGGGCAAGAGTTACCCTTGTATTTTTCAAAGTCGGGCACTTGGAACTTGTGCGGGACTTTCACATTTGGGACCAAGCAGAGGTCTGCGACGTCCTTTCCAAATAGACCCTGACCGCGAATGGCTTGCAGCTCTTTCTGCATTTCCAAGAACTGCTCCTGGAATTCATCCATTCTGTCAAACATAGTTTCCTTCTTACCAGAAGGTGTCTGTGGAATCTGTCCTTCCGGGACAGTGTGCACCACAGGGGGTGGTATCGTGACTACGGCAGTAAGTCTTGGCGCCTCCCGAAGTTTGTAACCTTCAGGAGTCTTCAGTATGCCCCTAGCATCTTCGCTTTCCCGAAGTTTGTAACCTTCAGCCCCAGCGGCTTCTATTCCGATTCCCTGATCTTCAGTGATCGGCGGAACATATCCTTCCGGGATATAGTTAACAGGCATGCCCCAAGGACGATCTTTCGGCATCTGATACCTAGGATCATACTTTTCTATGATGGGCGTTGAGGTGATCTCTGAGATCACAGTTCTTTGTAGCTGAGCTTCTGCTATGGCTTGCATGTCGTTACGAAGCTTTCTCATATCCTCTCTCAGAGCGTCGATCTCTTCTTTCAACTCTCTGTTTTCTTCCTCAAGATCATCCATCTTTTTCTGACGATTGGCCCGAGTATTATACGAATGAGACAGTTTGACTCTAGAATCGAGACACAAACGTGAGATTCGTAGGGAAGAAGAATACGCGATGTGAGAATGATGAAATGCAATGATTATATTAATTGTTGTTTTTTTGGTTTAATCAAAATAAACTTCGACAATTAGATTGCAAATATCAAACAGTGGGGAAACCCCTTTTTTATTGAAATCCAAAGGATTACAGAAATGGAAATACAGTAGATTACAAAGTGCAGAAACAGAAACCTAAACTAATGGGTCCCGAGTCCTCTTCTTTGACCGGGGCGCTTGGGCCGTTGTTGGGTTATCATTCCTTTGCCAAGTGAAAGGAGTGAGCAAATTCCTTTGGTCATCTTGATTCTCTACAGCATGCTGCTCTAAAATTTCAATCAGAGCATCTTTCTCTTTTAGTAGTTGTTGTATTTGGATACATTCTATGTCGAGGGTGCGGTACTTGTTCTTCCAAGATCTTCTTTCCTTTTGAACTTTGTTGAGAGTAACCTGAAGCTTTTCAGTTTCCGTCATGAAGTACATGACAGATTCCCTCGGCGGAAGAATTTCGTAACGAGGATAAGGCATTTTCAGCTTGAGAGCTCTGGTTTGTACCCAATGGAGATAAGGCTCCATCGAGACACAGTCCGGTTTTCCCAGAGACTCTCGTCCTTTCTTATGAACCTGTTTCTAAGCTTGCACTATTTCCATCTTTAGTGCTCTGTCACTTTCTCCTTCTTTGAAGAAAAGACCTTCCAGATGAACACCCAGTGGGATGTGTCTCATCGGGTATCCAAATTGACGAAGAACTAATATCGGATGATAGTTGATTCCTCCTTTAGTTCCTATGAGGGGTACGCTGGGGAAGTTTCCACAACGGTCAATGATTCTGATTCCCTCATAAATCCTATTACACCAATCTATATCAGAGTTGGTAAGAGACATGATCTTCTGCGACCAACGTAAGACACTCTTGCAATCCCAAAAAGCAGCAGACTTGGGCAAGTGAGAGATAAACCATTTGTAAAGCAGAGGTACACAGCATGTGATCTCCCCTCCGCTGTACAAATTTCCCAAGTGTACAGAATGATACGCATCTGCGAGCATAGTCGGCACAGGGTTTCCAATGAGAAAAACCTTAATAGCGTTGATATCGACGAAGTTATTGATGTTGGGAAACAAAAATAACCCGTAGGCGAGCAAGACAAAGATGCTTTCAAAAGAAGTCCTGTTCCCTATACTAGCGAAGTATAAAGCCTTTTTTGTCAAGAACTGGGTTGGCAAACCTTGGATGCCACCCTTAGTGGTCATGTGAGTCCTGACCTCAGACTCGTCCAAATGAATTGCTATTGCAATAGTCTGATTCTTTGGAATTTCTTCCAGTCCAGAAAATGGAGCTCGATCTGTAATGTGTAGATCAATCAGATGAAAATACTCCTCCAGCGTTGGTGATAGCTGGTAATCCGGGAATGTGAAACAGTGATAAACCGGATCGTAGAATTGAATGAGCGCGTCCATGATCCCCTTAATCACATGGACTCTTAACAGTGGTAGCAAACCACCGTGCTTGGCTCTGAAAGCCTCTGGGTTAACGATCATCCTCGCTAACCTTCTCAAATCCTCTAGCTTTGGAACCTTGAAGGTATACTGGCAATTTTTCCTTCTACCGAAATCCATTAGCGTAATCTTTTTCTCTGATATTTGCAATCACAGTCTTAGTTTAATTTGAAAAACAGAGAGACTAGAAGAGAAGTTTTTTGAATGTTTTAATGTTTTATTAAATGAATGCATGAATGCAACACACAAAAACATAGAAAAAACATGGGGTCAAAGGGTCATTGTCATGAAGTCAAGGCTCTACCCATCCCCAAAGGTTTATACTAGGGTGATTTTTGTACCTGTACTCATTATCATCAGCTCCTCCCAGGAAAGCAAAACAATAAGCGGATCGCCAACGAGTTGTAAAGCAATCTTAGAGTAAGTGCCATTCACCGAGAATAGATCACCAGCCTCAAATGAGGGTAGTATCGCGTAACAACTATTTCCGATAGTTTCCGCACTACGAAAGGGTTTGGCTCCTCAGCTTCTCAGACTTAACAACCGGCCCATTGGCTAGAAGAGTGAATGGGTTGCGTTGGTCAGCCTCCACTGAGGTTGATGGTCGACCTCGTCGCCATCACTTATCTTAAGTGTATACTCATTCTCACCACATGCGGCATCACACGCATTCCCATTAGCAGAAAAATAAACACATATAGCAATTAGGAAAAGCAGTATATATATTTGTCCTAATCATCCTAGACTTATAAAGCTAAGAATCCTAAGTTCCTGACAAAAAACGGGTTCCCCGGCGGAAGCCCCAATCTGTGGTTTTCACATAAGTGAAGAGAAGGAAGACCGTGCCTAGATATAACTTTGATCGGCCCCACGGTGGGCGCCATTTTTCTGTAGCGAGCGATTTTGGACGCGGTTCTTAAGCGCTGGTCGCTCTCTGCGGTTTGAGCTTTGACTACAGGTCGATTCATTTTTTATCCTATTGTGAGCTGACTAAGGAAGGGAAATAGATGTCTCCAATTAACCCTGCTTTGCATACTGAGTTTAAATAGCGGTCTGTTAGGTTACAGATGCTATCAATGTGGGGTGCCCTTTGTACTGGTTATTTGTATTTTCGCCAATACGGTTCTCTTTCTTTTTTACCTGGGCAGAAGGTTTCTGGCGGGGAACAAGGATTAGGATGTTAGGACTGATGCTTTTGAATTACTGCTTTTAATTGACAGAGATATGGGATTTGGGTTTTTTATTGATTGCGCTCGCTAAGATCTTTTCTTTCGATCTTATGCCTACGTATTCCCGTTTACCGAAACAGGGAAATCAGAGCGTTCGTAGTTCCTCCTATTCTATGGGAGGAAATGGGTGTTTTTGGTGTCTTGTTTAAAGCCCAAGACGTGAAGCGAAAGGTGGTTTGTATCTTGTTCAAAGCCCAAGATGTGAAGCTGAAAGGTCTATTTGTGTCTTGTTCAAAGCCCAAGACGTGAAGCTGAAAGACCTCGACTTTAGAGAGTATTTGTCATCTCTAAAGAGGGGGAAGGATAATTACTTTAACTGGGATACGCGGATCCGAGCAATGCCATAATTTCCGAAGAAAGGGTTTTAACCTGAAGGAGAAGACTTTAACTCAGTGTAGAGCAATGCCATCTTTCCTTAGGAATTTCTCATGCTAAAAGAGGGACAGTGGCATGGATATAGATGATCCAGAGGCTTGCCGCTTACAGCGATTAGATGAAAGGAAAGGAGTTGTTGATGTTTGTGTACTGTGAACGAGGCACAACTTTGATGCTAAAAGGTTGATTGGATCAACCAGTGGTTTTCTTATACAAAGCCTAAGAGGAGGCTAATTTCCGCTAGGAAAATCATTATACAAAGCCTAAGAGGAGACTATTTTGTGTCTCGTACAAAGCCCGAGAGAGAGGCTAAAAGTTTTTGACCCGACGATAGAGTCTTTGTGTCTCGTACAAAGCCCGAGATAGAGGCTATTGTTTGTTTGACTCTACGAGGGAGTCTTTGTGTCTCGTACGAAGCCCTTGATAGAGGCTAAAAGTTTGACTCAACAAGAGAGTCTTTGATACTCAACAAGAAAGTGTTTTTGTATCTCGTAGGAAGCCCGAGATGGAGGCTAAAGGTTTGTTTCAGTTGAGTGACAGATCCAATATACTGATTTTAAAAGAGAAAATCAGTTCTTATATGAGCAACATTGTACTCAGGGATTTGATTTGAGGATCAGGGATATTTCCTTCTCTTTGAGGAAACGGGAAATCCAAAGGGTATTGAGACTGTCCGAGTCTGCGGGTTTCCTTCCTATTTAACGAAGGGGGTCACTTGAGAATGTCTTTGAGACTCAAGGAAGTTAGACTGTCCTAGTCTAGAGTTTTTTTTTCTTTTGTACTATGCTTTGAGAAACAGTAGTAGACTCTATGAAAGGACTGTTCTATGAGGATTACTAGGTTCTATTCCTATACCTCTAGGAGGTCGTCGGGACAATTTGTACGAAGCCCAAGAGGAGGCTGGAAACTTTTAAGAAGCCGACGGGTCCTTGTACGAAGCCCAAGAGGAGGCTATCATTCCCGGAGGAAGAGATCATTATACGAAGCCTAAGAGGAGGCTGTGAATACTTCTAAGAAACCGTCGGGTCCTTGAATAATTCCCAAGAGGAGGCCGATGCTTTTAAGAAGCCCGTGGGTCTATCATCTCCTTTCCATTAGGAGAGATAACTCTTTTAAAGATAAAAACCACTGGTAAACGTGCGAGGTTTACTATCCAGCGACTTTTAGCTTTTGAAGAGGGTTCCTTAGTTAAGGTCCAAGATTATGACCGTAGTGGGTACCCAAACCCCGAGACATTCAAGGCAAGCTATCCACAAGGAATAGATCAAGTCAGGAAAGTTCGAGAATTTGGAAGAAACTCAAAGATTCCATTCACGGAGAATACATTCATCTTGGGGAGTAGAGCTTCTTGACGATTCCTAAGGAGGATAGCCGAAGAGAAGACTGTATCTGGTGCTCCTATTGGGGATATAGGCGTCTATTTCTACGAATAAATGAAACGGCGTCACCTAGTTCTAGACGTAGTTGCCGGGGAAACTCGAAATATCTATACTATTATTACACAATAGATATGAGTTTATGAAAGGAGACTTACAGTGAGCAGCCCCACAATACAGTTTATAATATGAAAGCAGTAAATGAAAGCGATAACCACTTACTCGGTTGTAGTGCTTCCATGCTGTTTGGTTAGTTGTTCAACAAAGAAAGATTGAAAACAACAGTATATTCAAAATCAAAGGAGAAAGTGCTTTGAAAAAGAAAGATTTGGGGCTTACAGCTCAAGGAGAGGCCCAGGGTTTTATCAGTGAGCGCACTGTTTGACTTTGTACAGCGGGACTTATACAAGTGACTAGGGCCCAAAAAGGTTTTCTGTACAAAGGGATGGGTCTTACACTCTCTCAAGAGGCCCAAAAAGGTTTGAAAAAGAGTGGGGCTTATAACACGAGGGTAGGCCCAAATGATTTTTTCGTTTAAAAATGGCGATCGCGCCGAGGTTTTCTTTTAACGCAGAGGGACTTATACAATAAGTGAGGCCCAAAATGTTTTGGTTAAAAGGGGGATTGGGTCTTACACTCTAATAGAGGCCCAAAGTGTTTTGAATGGGTCTTATAGCTCAAGGAGAGGCCCAGATGATTTTTATTTTTAAACGGGCGATGATCGCGCCGTTTACTTGTACAGAGGGACTTATACAATGAGTGAGGCCCAAAATGTTTTTGTACAAGGGGGGATGGGTCTTACACTCTCTCAAGAGGCCCAAAGAGTTTCGAAAGTGATTTATGAGGGTTGAATTAATCCAAAACCCTAATTTCTTTTCAAAATGTATTTAATTGAATAAAAATTCAATTAAAATGATCAAAAATTGTTTAACACATGGAAAACAAATTGTGATCTTGGATTAATGCTTCAAAAATTAAGTATTGACCTACAAAATAATTAGAAAGCATTAAAAGTTGCAAAATCAATGTAGAAAAAATATTTAAAATGTCAAATACAATTAAAATATTAATTCTTTG
Organism: Lathyrus tuberosus; assembly: GCA_022829125.1. Taxonomy (NCBI): domain Eukaryota; kingdom Viridiplantae; phylum Streptophyta; class Magnoliopsida; order Fabales; family Fabaceae; genus Lathyrus; species Lathyrus tuberosus. Next base: position 10,977,757 of record JALAZF010000024.1, on the reverse strand, counting down.
CAAAAATATCAATTATATGAAATAAATAATATTTTTGGGATTTTTTGTGAAAATAAAATATTTTAACATTTTTGTGAATTATTAAAAAAAGAATCAACTCAAAATCATTAAAACTCAGAGAGAAATTAATTTTTGAATCAATTAAACAAAATCACAAAATTCAAATATTTGAATTTCTAAAAATGGCGCCAAGAACAAGCTGAAGAACACGCGCGTGTTCTTGGTTTCTCAGATTTGCATTTTCTATCCAATCTCCATGAATACGTAATCATATCATGCAATCCATATATCATTTTGCTCGCCTCAACCTCACGATCATGTCTATGTACTTTAATTTCATTTAAATTAAACATACAACAAGAAATCACGAAGAGACCTCAAGAACCCTAATTTATGCATGAAGGCTAGGATTTTTGATACAGGATTCAAACAATGCAATTAATTGAGGGAAAACATTCCATGCATGATTATGAACATATGGCCAAATTATTGTGCGAGGAAATATGCATAGATTGAGAGATGACCAAGTATGTGCTTACCTCCAAGTCGTGACAGCAAGTTCAAAGTGATTTTTGATTTGGAGGTGTTACAGATGAGTGGTGATGATCTGAACAGCTTCCCTACACCCTATGGACTGTGTTTGGATGGTTGGACTTGATTGGAATTGGCTGGATCAATTTATGGTACCTCAGCTGCAACTTGATTAAAACCTTAAGCAACCAGCTGGTGATTTTGTGAAATTGATGTTTCAGAAGTAATCTAAGTGTTTGATCAGCTCATATGTGATGTATGTGAGGTGTGTGAGTGATTGGTTTGATTGGGATTGCTCTCAAACTCAAAACCCGATAGTGACTTGCCTTAGAAGGCAAAATTGGAGTGAAATAAGAGATTTTGAGGAAAGCATCTGTTAGATGGCTTTGGTGTCCTCAAACTGACCACAATTGAGCCATATTTATAGTAGAGCAAGTTTGTTTTGCAAGGAATAGTGCATGGCAGCTGGTAAGTAGGTTTGGCCAATGTTGGGAAATGAAAATCCAAGTCTCCTCTAGCCATTGACTAGAGGTTAGGGCACAGAGCTTTGGTCCCCTTGGTCTTGGATAAGTCTTGACTGATTTCAGATGAGAATGGCTCAGTCCATGCCACCTTGATGGTTCCATTGAATGCCTCATTCCAAATTTGAAGTCTTGTCCCTATTTTGGCCATTCTAGGTTCAACATGCTATTTCTTGTTCCATGGACTTTGGAGGCTTGGCTCAGTGATTGTCCCCTTTAGATTCAATCCTCTGAGGTGACCAAGTGGATAGGAGCAATTGAATTTGGCTGATTTTGGCAAATCGACCAAAGTTGCAAATTCTGCCTTGCCTTGACAGATTTTAGCAAGGCAACTTGGCAATGCTGTATCTCATGGTGTAGGTTGAATTTGGCAATGTTCTTGGCCATTTTGGAAAGCTCTTACATGATACAACAACTGTTTGAACAAGTTTGGTTTTGATCTCTTTTGATTCCAAGTGAAAAATCACCCTACATTTGGCAAAAAGTGAGGCAGAATCTGACTTAGTGAAAATTTCACTAAGTGTTGGAAAAAGTGACATTTTCACTTTTCAGCCACTTTGATCACTCCATAACTCAAAATACTTAATGAATTGGAATGACTTGTAGTTGAAGTTTTTGTAGGTGATAATGAGGGCTACAAATCCATCTTTGGATGAGAAAAAATGGCCTTGTGGTTTAGGAGTTATGGTCCTCCAAAGTTGGTACCTTTGCCACTTTATTTTTAACTTAGAAAAATTTCTAAGTTTTATGGTTACCCCTTTTACAAGTTATCTCACTTTTCTTGATTTTTCTTGATTAATGATGATTCAAATCATACATTAACATCATTTTAGGGTTAAAAATCCATTTTGGTGAAAAATCTCAAAAAGTCAAAGTTGACTTTTGTGCACAGTTGACTTTTTATCAGATGAATTCCAAACTGTGCAATTCTTCAGGAAATCATGTCCTTGACCTAAATCAAACTTGATGGACATGTTCCATGGGTGTCATAGGGTATATTCAATCATGTATTAGGGTTTGGGAGAATGTCTTGGTCAAAAGTCAAAGTTACAGTTGACTTTTCTCTTAAAAGCCTAATTGTGGTGCAGATGAAATTGAGACTTGTTGCTCAAGCTTCTTGGATCAATACATTGTTCCAAATGGATCAATATGGTATATTAGAGACCCTCAAATCATGTATTGAGGTCTTGGCTCATGGTTTGTCCCAAAAGTCAACTTAGGGGTGAATTAGGTTAAGAAACCCTAATTCCTGATTTTTGATGAATGCATCCCCTGAGGCAAAATTGACTTGATGCATGGGTTCATGAGGTTCCATGAAGTATATTAGGTCATGTTTTGGATCATTGCCTTGTGCCCAGATGAAAATTTCCATCTGGAGGCCCTGGTCGACCAAAACCCTAATTTGGTGACACTGTCGATCTTGAGACTTGACCCACCTAGAAGGGAGCAGCCTTGTGCTTAATCCTTGAAGTGAGAGTCCTTTTTGATCCATTGTGGATATTTAAGAGATTAGACAAGTTGAAGATCATGTCATTTCTTGATTGATCCTTTGTCTAAGCACTCAGAGAGGGCTTGAAACCCTAATTTTGATTGTATTGGATGCTCACCCATCTTTGGGGAGACTGATGAAGCATGATGGTTCATCCACATTGTGATGATGATTTTCACAATGATGGGAAATATAAGTGGTCAAAATTTGGGGTATTACACCTAGTGATGAAAGTCCTCTCAATCGAGTTGTCAGTTCTTGCCTCGTCAGGAAACGCTGCGTTTGAACAATCTCGCCTCCAGTGTATCTCTGGATTAGAGTCGGCACTCGACCACTTTGATAACTTGAACCTCTGAAAAGCCAAAGAAGCTTTCTACAGATGTCACTCTTCGCCATCGAAGATGATATCCTTGCTTTCCCGGATTAAAGAAAAATCCCCAGAGAAAGCCTCCTAAGCAGATATTTGGCAGTACAGCTGCCTTTCTCCGAAAGACCGCTGATGAAAAGGTCATCGGCACCTCAAAATTTGAGCCCATCATATGGCATTTCTCCGGGAAGATCCCGAGAAAAGTATGATGTAAGACCCTAAGCAGAAACAGTCTCTTAAGAGACTCATTTTCCCCAGATAGAGTCTACAAATGGCGTCTCCAACGGAGAAGTTTGTACACCTCTACAACTCAGACGACTGGGTTCCCCAGCAAGTCTGGCATCATAAATTTTTTCTGTCAAATGGTATCTCCCCAGGAAAATTTGGCGAGAAGTTTGAGGAAAACCTCTACAAATAGCGTCCCTTGACAATAAAGTTTATTGACAAAAGAAACTTAGACCAGATCCCTGGTAGGAAACCAGGATCGAGGGGAAGTTTATTTCAGAAACTTAGACCAGACCCCTGGTAGGAGACCAGGATCGAGGGGAAGTTTAAATCAAAAACTTAGACCAGTTCCTTGGTAGGAAACCAGGATCGAGGGGAAGTTGACATGAGAAACTAAGACCAGTTCCTTGGTAGGAGACCATGATCGAGGGGAGGTTTATTTCAAAAGGAAACTGAGACCAGCTCCTTGGCTGAAGACCAGGATCGAGGGGAAGTTTTTACCTTTTCTAAGCATCATTGCTTAGCAAAAAGAAGATGAATGCGCAAGCTGCCATTCATAGCCATCAAAATTTCGGGTATTCCGATATTTAATCCTCTTGCACCCCGAATGCCCGAATACCTTCGTCATTCACACCTTCGTGTCCAAGAAGATTAAATAGGGGCATCTGTCATACCCCAAATTTTGACCACTAATATTTCCCATCATTGTGCAAATCATCATCATCACGGGTTGTTGAGCATTCACTACAATCAGAATTAGGGTTTTAAGCCCTCTCAGAGCCTTAGACAAAGGATCAATCAAGGATTGACTTAATCTTCAACTTGTCTAGCCTCTAACATATCCACAATGGATCAAAAGGACTCCCACTTCAAGGATTAAGCACAAGGCTGCTCCCTTCTAGGTGGATCAAGTCTCAAGATCGACAGTGTCACCAAATTAGGGTTTTAGTCGACCAGGGCCTCCAGATGGAAAATTTTCATCTGGGCACAAGCCAATAATTCAAAACATAACCTAATATACTCCATGGGACATCATGAACCCAATCATCAAGTCAATTTTGCCTCAGGGGATGCATACATAAAAAATCAGGAATTAGGGTTTCTTGACCTAATTCACCCCTAAGTTGACTTTTGGGACAAATCATGAACCAAGACCTCAAGACATGATTTGAGGGTATCTAATATACCATATTGATCCATTTGGAACAATGGATTAATCCAAGAAACTTGAGCAACAAGTCTCAATTTCATCTGCACCACAATTAGGGTTTCGCGAGGAAAGTCAACTGTGACTTTGACTTTTGACCAGGACATGCTCCTAAACCCTAAGACATGATTCAATATACCCTATGACACCCATGAAACATGTCCATCAAGTTTTATTTAGGTCAAGGAATGATTTCCTGAAGAATTGCACAGTTTGGAATTCATCTAATAAAAAGTCAACTGTGCACAAAAGTCAACTTTGACTTTTTGAGATTTTTCACCAAAATGGATTTTTAACCCTAAAATGATGTTAATGTATGATTTGAATCATCATTCATCAAGAAAAATCAAAGAAAGTGGGATAACTTGTAAAAGGGGTAACCATAAAAACTTAGAAAAATTTCTAAGTTATGGAAAAAGTGACACTAATGTGCCAACTTTGGAGGACCATAACTCCTAAACCACAAGGCCATTGTTCCCCATTCAAAGCTTGATTTGTAGATCACATTGCCCTCTACAAAAGCTTCATACTGACCTATGTCCAAATTCCTCGTGGATTTTGAGTTATGATGTGATGAAATCAAGAAAAGTCACTTTGTTCCAACACTTTGTGAAAATTTCACTAAGTTAGAATCTGCCTTTACTTTTTTCCAAATGTAGGGGGATTTTTCACTTGGATTCAAAAGAGATCAAAACCAAACATGTTCAACCAGTTGTTGTATCATGTAAGGGCTTTCCAAAATGGCCAAGAACATTACCAAATTCAATTTGAGCCATGAGATATGACATTGGCAAGTTGCCTTGCTGAAATCTGCCAAGGCAAGGCAGATTTTTGCACTTTTGGTCGATTTACCAAAATCAGCCAAATCCAAATGCTCCTATCCACTTGGACACCTTTGAGGATTGAATCTAAAGGGGACAATCACTGAGCCAAGCCTCCAAAGTCTTTGGAACAAGAAATAGCATGTTGAACTTAGAATTGCCAAAATAGGGACAAGACTCCAATTTTTGATTAGAGCGTTCAATGGAAGCATCAAGGTGGCAAGAACTGAGCTCTTAGCAACTGAATTCATTCAAGACTTATCCAAGACCAAGGGGACCAGCAGCCTGTGCCTTAACCTCTAGTCAATGGCTAGAGGAGACTTGGATTTTCATTTGCCAACATTGCCCAAACCTACTCAGTAGTTGCCATTCACTATTCCTTGCAAAAAAAACTTGCTCTACTATAAATAGAGCTCAATTGTGATCAGTTTGAGTACACCAAAGCCATCAAACAGATGCTTTCCTCAAAATCTCTTCTTTCACTCCAATTTTGCCTTCTAAGGCAAGTCACTATCGGGTTTTGAGTTTGAGAGCTTTTCCAATCAAACCAATCACACACACACCTCATATACATCATATAGAAGTGATCCAAACACTTACTTAACATCTGGAACACAGATTTCACAAAACCACCAGCCAATTCCTCAAGTTCTTGACAGATTTGAAGTTGGGGTACCATCTCAAGTTCTAGATCATTTCAATCCATTCCAAGCATTCAGACACACTTCATGGCACTTAGGGAAGCTATCCAGATCATTGGAACCTAGCTGTAACACCTCCAACACAAATCGTGATCACCATCTGCAAGTGGTAAGCATGAGCTCTTCTAACTCTATGATCCATGCAATTTTTGCTGCACAATAATTTGGCCATATGTTCATAATCATGCATGGAATGTTTCCCCTCAATTAATTGCATTATTTGAATCGTGTATCAAAAATCCTAGCCTTCATGCAGAAATTAGGGTTCTTAAGGATTTTTCGTGATTTCTTGTTTTATGCTTAATTTAAATGAAATTAATTGCCATAGACATGATCGTGAGGTTGAAACGAGTTGATTGGTAGGTGGATTGCATGATATAATCAAGTATTCAGTGAGATTGGAGAGAAAATGCAAATCTGGGCAAACCCAGAACACGCGCGTGTTCTTGGCGCCATTTTTGAAAATTCAAATATTTGAATTTTGTGATTTTATTTAATTGATTCAAAAATTAATATCTCTCTGAGTTTTAATGATTTTGAGTTGATTCTTTTTTTAATAATTCACAAAAATGTTAAAATATTTTATTTTCCCAAAAAATCCAAAAAATATTATTTATTTTATATAATTGATATTTTTGCAAAGAATTAATATTTTAATTGTTTTTAACATTTAAAATTTTTTTTCCACCTTGATTTTGCAACTTTTAATGCCTTCTAATTATTTTGTAGGTCAATACTTAATTTTTGAAGCATTAATCCAAGATCATAAGTTGTTTTCCATATGTTAAACAATTTTGACCATTTTAATTGAATTTTTATTCAATTAAAACACATTTTGAAAACAAATTAGGGTTTTTGGATTAATTCAACTCTCATAAATCATTTTCAAAACACTTTGGGCCTCTCCTTGAGCTATAAGACCCATTCAAAACTTTTGGGCCTCTAATAGAGTGTAAGACCCAACCCCCTTTTAACCAAACAATTTTCGGCCTCACTTATTGTATAAGTCCCTCTGTACATTTTTAAATTCGGCACGATCGTCGCCAGTTTAAAAATAAACTATCTGGGCCTCTCCTTGAGCTATAAGACCCATTCAAAACTTTTGGGCCTCTAATAGAGTGTAAGACCCAACCCCCTTTTAACCAAACAATTTTGGGCCTCACTTATTGTATAAGTCCCTCTGCGTTAAAAGAAAACCTCGGCGCGATCGCCATTTTTAAACGGAAAGTCATCTGGGCCTACCCTCGTGTTATAAGCCCCACTCTTTTTCTTTAAAACCTTTGGGCCTCTTGAGAGAGTGTAAGACCCATCCCTTTGTACAGAAAACATTTTTGGGCCTCAGTCACTTGTATAAGTCCCTCTGTACAAATTCAACAGTGCGCTCACTGATAAAACCCTGGGCCTCTCCTTGATTTGTAAGCCCAAATCTTTCTTTTACAAAGCACTTTCTCTGTTGATTTTGAATATACTGTTGTTTTCAATCTTTCTTTGTTGAACAACTAACCAAACAACATGGAAGCTCTACAACCGAGTAAGTGTTTATACGCTTTCATTTACCGCTTTCATATACATATAACTGTATTGTGGGGCTGTTTCGCTATAAGTCTTCTTTCATAAACTCATATCAACTGTGTAATAATAGTATAGATATTTAGAGTTTCTCCGACAACTACGTCTAGCACTAGGTAAAGTCGTTTCGATCACTTTTAGAAGTAGTCTAAACTAGATCCCCATAGGATTACCAGACACAGTCTTCCCTCCTCTTGGGGTTAAACAATATGGAGACATGAATAGCAGCATTCTCAGTGAACCCTTTCATAGACTGTCACCTTTAGAAGTTGTCAAAGAAACTCTATTCCCCAAAGATGATCTTTTCTCCGTGAATGGCATCTCTTGAGTTTCTTCCAAATTCTCGGACTTTCCTGGCTTGATCTATTCTCGGTGAATGGCATGTCTTAAATTTCTCGGGGTTTGGGGACCCACAGGCTTCTTAAAAGCACTTGTCAAGAAACTCTACTCCCCAGAGATGGTCTTTTCTCCGTGAATGGCATCTCTTGAGTTTCTTCCAAATTCTCGAACTTTCCTGGCTTGATCTATTCTTGGTGAATGGCATATCTTGAATTTCTCGGGGTTTGGGGACCCATCGGCTTCTTAAAAGCATCGGCCTCCTCTTGGGCATTGTTCAAGGACCCACAGACTTCCTAAAAAGCAACCCCGCCTCCTCTTGGGCTTTGTACAAGGACCCGTCGGCTTCTTAGAAGTATTCACAGCCTCCTCTTAGGCTTCGTATAATGATCTCTTCCTCCGAGAATGATAGCCTCCTCTTGGGCTTCGTACAAGGACCGATCGGCTTCTTAAAAGTCTCCAGCCTCCTCTTGGGCTTCGTACAAATTGTCCCGACGACCTCCTAGAGGTATAGGAACATAACTTAGTCATCTTCATAGAACAGTCCTTTCAAAGAGTCTACTACTGTTTCTCAAAGCATAGTACAAAAGATGAAACTCTAGACACGGACAGTCTAATGTCCTTGAGTCTCAAAGACATTCTCAAGGGACCCCTTCGTTAAATAGGAAGGAAACCCGTAGACTCGGACAGTCTCAACACCCTTTGGATTTCCCGTTTCCTTAAAGAAAATGAAATAACCCTGATCCTCGAATCAAATCCTTGAGTACAGTGTTACTCATATAAGAACTGATTTTCTCTTTTAATCAGCATACTGGACCTGTCACTCAACTGAAACAGCGCCATAGCCTCCTCTTGGGCTTTGTACAAAGATTCTCCCCAGCGGGGTCAAACAACGTTTAGCCTCTCTCTCGGGCTTTGTACGAGACACATAAGAGACTCCCTCGTTGAGTCAATCACCCTTCCGCCTCCATCTCGGGCTTTATACGAGATGCAAAAAGGTTCTTATTAAGCCAAACAAATTTTAGCCTCCATCTCGGGCTTTGTATGAGATACAAAAACACTCTCTTGTTGAGTATAAAAGATCCTCTTGTAGGATCAACCCCTTTTAGCCTCTCTCTCGGGCTTTGTACGAGACACAAAAACACCCTCTTGTTGGGACCATAGCCTCCTCTTAGGCTTTGTATAAGAAAACCACTGGTTGATCCAATCAACCTTTTAGCATCAAAGCTGTGCCTCATTCACAGTACACAAACATCAACAACTCCTTCCCCTTTATCTAATCGCTGTAAGCGGCAAGCCTATGGATCATCTATATCCATGCCACTGTCCCTCTTTTAGCATGAGAAATTCCTAAGGAAATATGGCATTGCTCTACAGTGAGTTAAAGTCTTCTCCTTCAGGTTAAAATCCCCTATAAAGGAAATTATGGCATTGTCGGATTCACACATCCCGGTTAAAGTAATTCTCCTTTATAAACAGTTGTGACATACAACCCCCTCTTTAGAGATGACAAGTTCTCTCTAAAGTAAAACCCTTTTAGCTTCATATCTTGGGCTTTGAACAAGATACAAATAGACTCTTTAGCTTCACATCTTGGGCTTTGAACAAGATACAAACCACCTTCAGCTTCACATCTTGGGCTTTGAACAAGATACAAACACCTTTCACTTCACGTCTTGGGCTTTGAACAAGACACCAAAACCCCATTTCCTCCCATAGAATAGGAGGAACTACGAACGCTCTGATTTCCCTGTTTAGGTAAACGGGAATACGTAGGCATAAGATTGAAAGAAAAAATCTTAGCGAGCGCACTAAACAAAAACCCAAAATCCCATACTTTCACACATCTGTCCTAAACCTCCCACCAATCAACCGAACACCACTTTTAAAAAAATACACCCAATAGAGACCCCGAATCTTTGTAGCATCTGTAAACCAACAGTTTTGACTGTTTAACCTCAGTTTGCAAGCAGGGTTAATTTGAGACATCTATTTCCCTTCCTTCATCAGCTTTAATAGGATAAAAAATGAATTGAGCTGTAGACACCAAAGAGCGATAGCGCTTCGCAACCGCGTCCAAAATCTCTCGCTACAATAACTACAGGAGCCTTCTGATTCTTTTGACCATTGTAAGTAATTTCAATCCATTCCTGATTGGGAACTCTCGATTCGTCAAGCAGAGAGATGATGGCACAAACATCCTTAGTCCTTTGATGGTCAGAGATTACAACCACGTCTTTGATTTGGTCAGCGAAATAGTCTGGCATCAAGTTAATTGATCCAGAACTTGACCATGGTTAAATATCTTTGTTGTCCAACTGACTTTGAAAGGCTGCTCGCACGAAGTAGGATCCTTGATTATCTTCCGAGCAAACTCCACATTGCTCATAGTTGTGTGGTGGCATCTGGCCACGCCCGCTTTGAATACGGTGTAACCTCACGAGATCGGTTTCCATCGATTAAACATCCCGACTTTGGTATCTAGTAGGATTCTCATTAGTGACACTGACTTTTTGGGTGTCTTCATCCATATAGATCGGAAGCCACCAGCGGTTCAACAAGTGCTGAAGTGTTTCCTAGACAAGGGCACAGCCTTGATCGTTTTCACAACCTGCTTTACAGCTCTAATAATCATGTGATACCAGGAATCCGAGCCGGACCTGCTTAGCGTGTAACTCCACCAAGCTGGTATTCATCAAGTGAATATCAAAGATTTGAATCATGTTGATCTAATAATGATTCCTATCATGGTAGTCTTGGATCCATCCAAGATCCATCTGACGTTGGACGACCTCTTATACAAAAGAGCATCCCTGTTTGTTTACCGAGCAAGTCAGACAGGAATTGTAATCATGTCGCGGCAGATTATGATACTGGCTTTGCCTTGACTGCATTTCCACCAAGTTGACATTCATCGCACGGATATCTTGGTTTTGAATGATGTTGGAATTCGCATAAACCATGTTGATCCCACGAATTCGGTGTTCCTGGATCCATCTGAGATCCATCTGTTCCTGTAGAGCTGATTGCACCACAGAACATCCTTGATTGTTTTTAGAGCAGATATCACACTGGTGATAATTATGAGGTGGCACATGGTCGTACCCACTCTGTCTACAATGCATCTTGACCAGGTTGACCCTTAATAAGAGTACATCGTGAATTTGATAGCTGGCGTTAGACTCTCCCTCTATCAAATTGACTGCAGCCTTCTCGTGTTGAGGTAGCAGGTTCATGAGAACATTAGGATTTGTATCCTTGAAGGATAAGACCTCGCTCCTGACGAGCTTTTGCACATCGGATTTGAAACTGAGACAGTTTTCTATGTTATGTCCTGGTCCTCCTTGACGGTAAGGGCAAGTCTAATCCACTTTGAACCAAAAAGGCAGATTTTCCGGAATTGCCAAATGAGCCTTAGTCTGAACGTACCCCTTGGCTAGTATTAACGAAAATAGTTATGCGTACGATACGGGTATAGGATCAAATCCTGGTGGCCGCGTTGCACGATTGTTGTTGTGCTGAGGACGAGTCTGCTGAAGAGGCTGTTGTGTCCTTTGCTGAAATTACTGTTGATTCAGTTGGCTTTGAGCAACCTAAGGTTGATACGTAGAAACAGGTGCAGGGTTAATAGCAAGAGTTACAGCTGCTACTAGTTGGTACCGTCTCCTTTGCTTTCCGAGAGAGATATTCCCAATATCTTGCTCTTTTTTCTTAGGGAGAGCACTACCATATTTTTTAGTACCGCTTGACGACCCATCATCTTTGATCAGACGTTCTTCTCGAACTGCTTCTTCGGGATGAACTCCCATACCGACCATTTAGGTGAAGTCGCTGGGCGCACTGGCAATCATTCTGTCGTAATAAAATGAGATCAAGGTTTTTAAGAAGATTTTTGTCATATCTTTTTCCTCAAGAGGTGGACAAATTTGAGCGGCAATTTCACGCCATCTCTGAGCGTGTTACTTAAAGGTTTCCTTGTCCTTTTGTTACATTGATCTGAGTTGATCTCTGTCTGGTGCCATGTCCAGATTGTATTTATATTGTTGGACGAAGGCAGCGCCAAGATCTCTGAAAGTGCTGATCTCAATGCGGTTTAACCCCATGTACTATTTGAGTGCGGCACCGGTTAAACTGTCCTGGAAGTAGTGGATCAGTAGCTCATGGTTCCTTATCTGAGCTGACATTCGCCGAGCGTACATCACCAAATGGCTTTGAGGGCAAGAGTTACCCTTGTACTTTTTAAAATCGGGCACTTGAAATTTGTGCAGGACTTTCACATCGGGGACCAAACAAAGGTCTGCGACGTCCTTTCCAAATAAATCATGACCGCGAGTAGCTTGCAGTTCCTTCTACATTTCCAGGAACTGTTCCTGAAACTCATCCATTCTGTCGAACATACTTTCCTTTCTACCAGAAGGTATCTATGGAATTTGTCCTTCCGGGACAGTGTGCACCACGGGTGGTGGTACCGTTACTACGGAAGTGAATCTTGGTGCTTCCCGAAGTTTGTAACCTTCAGGAGTCATCATTATGCCCCTGGCATCTTCGCTTTCCCGAAGTTTGTAACCTTCAGGCCCAGCAGTTTCTGCTATGTGTCCCTGATCTTCAGTGATTGTCGGAACATATCCTTCCGGGATATAGTTACCAGGCATGCCCAAGGGACGATCTTTCGGCATTTGATACCTAGGATCATACTTCTCCACTATGGGCATTGAGGTGATCTCTGAAATCACAGTTCTTTGTTGTCGAGCTTCTGCCATGGCTTGCATGTCGTTATGAAGCTTTCTCATATCCTCTCTTAGAGCGTTGATCTCTTTTTTCAACTCTCTATTCTCTTCCTCGAGATCATCCATCTTTTTCTGACGATTGGCCCGAGTATTGTACGAATGAGACAGTTTAACTCTAGAACTGAGACACAAACGTGAGATTAGTAGGTAAGAAGAATACGTTACGTGAGAATGATGAATGCAATGATTATATTAATTATTTTTTGGTTTAATCAAAATAAACTTCGACAATTAGATTGCAAATATCAAATAGTGGGTGTAATACCCCAAAATTTGCCCTCTATTTTCTTCATATCTTTTAGCATGAGCTTTCATTGCATTGCATTGCATTCAAGCATAGAAAAATAAAACATCAAGCATTTAGCATGGCATCTTGCATAAGGGCATGTGATCAGGTGATCCTCTAAGGTGTTGATCATCCAAAGCTAAAGAAGAAGACCAAGTGTTTCTCACAAGCCTCAAGGATCTTTTACATCATGTATCATCTCCATTTGATCTCACAAGTCATTGAAAGAAGGGAATTCACCAAGACGAGTGGACAGTGCATGATTTTCTACACAAGGTAGTCCAAAGTTGGGATCTGACCCTCAAATGGGCAAGCTCTTTGAGTTTTTATCATCTCCAAAGGGCATATCTCATCATTGTTTGAGAGGATACACATCATATTCAGAGGAATTTGGATTTGGAGGATGTGTTATTTCCTCCTAACCAGAGGGTGCCAAAATTAGGGTTTGACCTAAAAATAGTTTATATTTGATTTTTTGGGGCAAGACTTGATCTCATGGTATTCCTTATGTTCTTAAGTATTCATGGATGGAATCTTGGTCATTGGTTCTCTAGGGAAGATGTTCAATGGATCAGTTGCTTGTGAACCAAGAAAAGTCAACTGAAAAGGAGAAAGTCAACTGTGGAATTTGGAGGTTCTTTTCATGGTTTTCAAGGTCTCACATCCTCATATGGTCTTCAAGGGTCAAGTTTCACATCATTCTTCAAGAATCAAGAGTTTGTGCAAAAGTTACTAAATTTGGAAAATGACCTATAATGAGAACTTTCCATTTTTGGCAATTATTCCACCACATTCAACTTGACTTTTCATCATCAAAGAAGCTCCAAATGAATTTTTCTCCAACATGAAAGTTGAAGATCTTTCTCTCCCATTTCCAAAAAGTACTAGAACATCTCCATATCATTTGTGGAACTCTAGTTATGGTCAAAACAATGCAAGGTGCATTTTGAGGTTTTCCATATATCACTTTTTTCCACCTTTGGCATTTTGGCACAAATGGACTTGTAATTGGTTTTATTGGTTCATTTCACATTGCAACATCAAAGTACACTTAATTTGGCACAAGTTTGGCTTTTGAATCAAGTTATTTCATGCCATATTTCTCATTATTTTCACAAAGTTCAAAAATGCAAATTGATTCAAAACTCACAAACCAAGCAAGTGCAAGGCCCAAGTTCAATTCAAATGTGATCAGTAAGTAAATTGGAGGTGAATCATGCTAATTTCATGGGATGTGCACGTGTGAATAAGGGTGTACAACACAAAATGCATTTTTGCAAAACCACTCCAATCTCATTAACCAAAGGTTTAATCACTTGCTAATGACAATCAGTGGACTAATGGAGAGTATATAAGCTAACTCATGCCTCCAAAATTAGGTCATGCATTCATTTTGGCTCAGAATCCATTTTTCACTCCTCACTTTCTCATTTTCGATTCTCCCTCTCCACAAGGTTTTCTTGAAAAATTCTTTCATATTCTTGATTAGTGAAGAGAGTAGAACAAGAATCAACTGTCATTTTTAGCTGAGAACAAGGTTTTCACCAAGTTCAGTTCAAGAGGATCCAATTTCAAAACTCAAGATCCATACCATATTCAAGCTCTAATTGCATTTATTTTGCAATTAGAGGTACCTAAGGCTAGATCTGCAGCTTATCTCTGGTTTTCTAGGAGTATTTTAAGCTCTTCAAGAGCTCAGGTTGGTGAACTTTTCATGCTCTTAGAACTTGAATTTTAATTGTGCATAATGATCTATGAGGTTCACTGAGTATGATGATGTGTTTTGTTTGAAATTTGGACGTGTAGATTGTGTGTATTTTGAGTTCGAAGTTTTGGATCTAAAATTTCTTTCCTTCGATTTGCATTGTATGTTGATTGTTTATTGAAATGAGCATGATATTCTTGATCCTCATGAAATTCTGGTTGGAATAGTGTGTTTGTTTGCAATTTCTGGGAAAGTTTTTGTTGCAGCTCACCGGAGAGGGTGACCGGAGCCCTAGCTCCGACGACTGGTTGTGTTTCTGGCCGGTGGAAGGTTTGGAGGAAGAAGATGCAATCTCCACCGTTCGTGTTTGGATCCAAGGGTTATTGTTGTGCCACCTCATTTATTTATTTGAATCTGATTGGTTTTAATTTTAATACATGTGTGTGCTAGCCTATGTTAATTACCATGTACCTCAATCTGAATCTCTCATCATGCTTACTATTTGAAATGTTGACCGGTTTACATGCGTAAGACGAATCATGTGGTTAGATGTTTGCCAACACATTAAGAAATGCATGTGCTGCTCACGTGGGTTCTATTGTGCTATGATTAATTTTGTGTGTGTGTGCGTATGATAATTATGGTGTGAGTGTGGATCTGAGCTGTTGATCATGATTACCTTTTAATTTCATTGACTGATGGTACGCATTGGATTAATTGGGTGGTCTTGATTAAATCTGACGCTTGACTGAATTCCATGAGATTGTTTGACTGCGCCTTTGGACCTTTGCCTTGGGCCTTGCTTTCTGAACCCCCCCTCTCTGAGCCCATTTGCTTTGTAAACGTGTTTTTGTTGTTGTATGCACCCCTCCTTGTTTTTTCTTTCATTTTTATTTTCATTAATTGTTGCATTTGCATTTTAATTTTTAAAATCATTTTTGTGCATCCAAAAATTATGAAAAAATTCATGAAGTATGTTTAGAATTTTATAATTTTTTTCCAAATTTTATTTTCTTATTTTATTTTATTTTTGGTGTCTTAATTAATTGTTTAATTGATTTTCTTTTTTATTTGTTTCACATATGCACACTTCAACTTGTAGAATTTATTTCTCTTCATCTATAACACATTTTTAATCCATTCTTTTTTCATTTGTTAGATGACATATTGAAGTGCATAAAATAATTTTTGTTTCATTTTTAAAACTTTTTCATATTGCATTTTGGTCCCTCTCTTTTGCATGTTGAATCATGGTGCTTACTTGATCTTTGCTTAATTGTTTGAGTTGCTTAACTTGTGAATTTTTGTGAGATATTTTAGCATGTAATTGTATTCTGACTTAGATCATCGAAGTTTTAATTTCACAATTGTTGAATGTCATATGATACATGTTTGCTTATTTGTGCTTAAGTGACTTATGCATGATCATCTCTTGACATCTCTTTACACAAGTTGATTTGCCATGCTTAATTGATTGAGTTCCTTTGTGATTCTTTGCATGAGCTTTTGATATGATGTTTAACCCTGGTTGAGGTCCTTTGAGACTAAATTTTACACTTTGTGGATCATGTTTGAGTATGCTTAAGTGTTGGAACTTTGTCCTCTTTTTGTAGTTTACTTTGGTGCATGTTTTGAAGTTGTTGATTAATGTTTGGACTTGTATGACTTGAGTTTGGTTTTGATATGATATTGATGCATATGCTACTATCTCTTGAGTTCTATACTTGGTTTTCATGTTGCTTGAGCAAAGTTGAATGCATTTGGTTTGAATTGTATGATAAATATCATTACCTTTCCTTGTGAACTTCTTTGGATCATAATGCTTCATGTTTTGAATCGCTTTTGCACACGTGAGTTGTGGATGATAATATGATCTTGGTTCTGACTTGTCTTCATCTTCATCTTGCCTTTCTCATTTCATTTTGATATGAAGTCCATGTATGCTTAATTGTGCATTTCATACAAGTATGCTTGCATTCTTTCATGTTTACCTTTGCATGCTTACTTGAATTGTTTTGCATTGATCTTTGAAACATGTTTGATGATTTGAGTTGGACATTTATGATATGATGTGCTTGCTGCCATTTATTGTATCTCATCTTCCTTCTTCTTCTTCTCTTTTCTTCTCTCTCACTCTTTCTCATCCTATGAATCTCAAGACTTGTTCAAGTCTTGGATTCTTTCCCTTTAGATCTACCTAGTCCAACTAAATTTTTGATTAAGCTTGGAGTAGGATTAGCATTAGGTTTTAGGTAATCCTTCCTCCTAAACCTCACTAACCATAGGACATCCATGCATGATAATAGTAGGACTCTTAGTCCCCCTTTAGGGTTTCCTTCGGGTTTTCTCTCTTCTCATCTCAAAATAAAAGTAAAAAAACACTTAATAAAGGTTAACGTGTATTGCGCTTGAGCCTTCTATGTGGGAAATGGGGAACGAGGGGCTTCCTCTCATTCTTCTAGGATACCTAGTGTCCGTCCTGTTAGGGACGATGCACGAAGTATTCGTTTTTGTATTTAAGACTTTGGTTCAATGAAAGTTACAAATAACTGTAAAAGACACTTCTTGCTTAAAAACTTCAAACAAATAATAACGTCTTTCCTTCGGGAATTCTTTTCTCATCTCATTCACTCTCAACGTACGAACGTGCTCCTACTCGTTCTCTTGCAAGATGGTAACGCACTTGGTCCAGCGAGCCTGTAACACCTGAGCTAGAACGTTAGTCGTTCCCTAAAAACACAAACAAAGCGTCCCTAGTGAGGGGAACTACGTCGCTCTGATTCTCATGTTCCCAATGAGATACGCAGGATGTGGGGTAGGGCCCATTCGAGCACTTCTTTTATTTTCCCTACATTTGTTTCTCTTTCTCTTTCCGTTCATGTTCCTTTCCCTTTCCAGTAGCAGTGGAGCTCCAGACGACGTCACCCTTTGATCGAGACAAGCAAGCGTGGATCCCATCGGGTACGATGGACGCGTGAGGGTGCTAATACCTTCCTCGCGCGTAACCGACTCCCGAACCCAGTTCTCTTGGTCGCAAGACCATGCTTTTTCCTTTTCCCTCAGGTTTATGCGGTGTTTCCTTTCCCTCTCTTGGGATAAATACACATTGCTGGCGACTCTGTTTCGGTGCCACTTTCGCGTTTGTACTAGGATGAAAATCCCGGGAGCGACAGCTGGCGACTCTGCTGGGGATCGAACCCAGAATCTCTGGTTTCCTTAGCGAGTCAATCCTAGCGCTTGTCTGTTTTATTTCATTGGGTGTTCTCTTTTGGTGCTTTGCTTTGTTGTATATTACTGTATTGCTGTTTACTATATTTTTGCTTTACCGCTTTACTGTATTTATCGCATTTACTGCATTACATATCATTATTATGTTGGACTGTGCTGTTTTTCTGTTTGGCAGGTTGGAAGGTTTTGAGAGATGAGCCCAATATCCAGGCTCGAGCATACACCTAGGTTTTAGCGTGGGCAGGCGTGACGCTCCCGTGGTGTTGGCCACGTGCGGGTGATCACGATCCCTACAATCAGACGAGGTTCTATCCAGAGCTATCTGCTACTGTATGTTGATACAGGCCAGTAGTTATTCTCTGGAGGAATTGTTGACTCTGATGACCATTCCCGAGGACTCAGTAACGACACTCCTCCTGAGATGTGACAGTGGCAGACCACGTTCTGTGGCAAATCCATTGCACATTCTTGATCCGAGGACCCAATGCTGGGAACTTTCTATAGGGTTTCCTTTTGAAGTGAATCAGCGGACGACCTCTTTGATTGGCGATAGCATTGTATCCTTTGGGCTGAATGTGCTATTGCTTCTCAAACCTCTGAAGCTGAGGATATTTCGTTTTTGTGAATCAGTTGAAGCCTCCTCGATTGGTGATGATGCCAAACCAGAAGTGGTGAACGTATCATCATTTCTCGACCTGAGAGCCCGGGATATTGAGGATTTTAGTACCCACATGTGAGAGGGATGTTTGTTTGCAGGTTTGCAGGTAACCGTGACCTTTAACCTACCTGGTTTTCTGGTTTTATCACTATGGTGGTTGTTTTTCTGAGTTTTGGTACAGAGCCTTGATTTGTTCAGTCAGCGCAGTGCAGCCAGTTTGTGTGGATACCTTGATCCTATGCTCTGCATTGCATTCCATTTTTCTGACATTCATGTTTGTACATTTTCAGGTAGTATCTAGTCTTTGATTCCAGTCAGAGGGCATTCATAGGGATGGACACTAAGAGGGGTAAGAAGCACATCATCGTCTACAAGTTCCCAAAGATCACTCTTGGCCCGTTGAACAGTTTGCAGAGTATAGCTGATCCAGAAGTTTTAGGAGCCTTTGAAGAGAAGTATGGTTGGATTTTATCCCTGGTTCAGAGTCTCAGTGAATATGAATACAATGGGCTACACACCTTGATGCAGTTTTATGATCCTTCTTTGAGGTGCTTTGTGATGCCAGATTATGTGTTGGTTCCTACCCTGGAGGAGTACTCCAACATTTTGAGGATTCCTGTCAAAGAAGGTGTTCCTTTTTGTGGTTCCCGAGGAGATTGTGATTTCTAAGCAGTGGCTGAGGCTCTTTATTTGAGCAGATCTACAGTGGAGGATGACTTTTCTAAGAAGGGAAAATCCCGAGGCTATCACTTGGAGTACTTAGTGAAGAGGGCTCAAGAAGAAGCAAAGGAAAAGAGGTGGATGGCTTTTAATGCAATATTGGCTCTGTGTATATATGGCATTGTGTTATTCCCAAATGAGTCTGATTTCGTCGATACGGATGCTATTCAGATATTTACAGCTCAGAATCCGGTGCCGACTTTATTAGGTGATCTCCACTACGCCCTATACAACAGGAATGAGAAAAGACGAGGTGGGTGGTTTGTTGCTGCGCATCTCTCTTTTACAAGTGGTTTGCCAAACGTTTGCCCCAATCTGGTGCTTTTATTGATTCAAAGACTTCTTTAGAGTGGAGTAAGCGTCTGAGGGGCTTAGCTGCTAAAGATATTCTTTGGGTGGACAAGGGATTGGTGGGGAATGATATTTTGCATAGCTGTGGCAAGTATCCTAATGTACCCTTGGTCGGAAGAAAATGAGGTATTAACTACAACCCGTCTTTGGCTATCAGGCAGTTTGCATACGCTCTAAAAGATCCTCCAGCTGGGAAAGATTTGGAAGAATCTTTGTATTTTCATATGACTGATGGTGTGGCTATTGCACAAGAAGCTTCTCAAGCTTGACTCAGCAGACAAAAGATAGGTAAAACTGTTTTGGGTAAGCCCAATAATCAAGCTTTCGCTCCATATGTTGAATGGGTGAAGAAGAGGGTAGAAGAGTTCTATTTGCCTTTTGATCGGGCGCCTCCCTTATATCCAGAGATTGTGGAAGAGAGACTCACTGTACCATTCGAAGAATTCGATAAGCAACGTAAGTTGGTATCTGATCTGAGGGTGGAAAACTCTGACATGAGTAGTCAACTACAGAGTGCTCTACAGGACAACTTGGAGCTGAATCGCCAGTCAAAGCTAAGAGGTAAAACAAGAAGCTTTTGACTAAAGCAGAAGACAAGCTTGCCACGTATCAGGATATATGGAAGGAGGCCAAGATTGAGAATGAAGAGCTGAAAGAAGAGCTTCAGGTAGTGAAAGCAAGGAAAAATCGTTACTTTGCCAAGTGGAAAGAAGCACAGAAAGAAATTGAAGAGCTCAAACTGCAAGCGGGAGTCAAGAAGTCAAAGCACGAAGGCAACGAGGTTGAAGAGCAGATTGCTAGGATGAATCAGGATGTCGAGAAGAGGAACAGGCTGATCAAGGGTTTGCTAGAAAGATCTACTCATCCAGATACTGTGAACCTTCTTGAGGAGATTGAAACCGGTTTACTTGGAATTGACTTGTAGTAATTCTGTTGCTTGTTTTTGTTGTGATTACCATCAGGATTGTTGATGGAATCACTTTTGATTGTATTGAACCTATTTGTATGACTTCTTATGCTATGATATTGCAACATTTGTCTCAATGACTATTAGTTGTTTGAAATGGGTTGTCTTTTGATTGATGCTGCAATATTTCTGGATTCGGATTTTTTTTCGGTGTTGTGTCCGATCCCTTGCCCAAAGCTGGAATCAAAGCAGATTCGGCCTGGAAATGTTTAAATATGATTGTTTGCATTTTGCATTTGCATCCTCATAGTCATAAGCATTTTTGCATAATAGGTACTTGTTGCAGGGGATCTCTAACCTTTATTTGGTTTCAGGCACTATAGCTGAGAATCACATTCACCGATACTCTACTCGAAGAAATCAAGCAAGGATAATGGATCAAATGCAGAGTGATTTGGCTGAAATGAGGGCACGAATGGATCAGTTCATGACTCTCATGACTGGTATGGCACAAACTCAAGAAAGACTGAGGCTTCTGGTTGAGCGTCCAGAGGCCACGCCTGGAGGTAATCAGAATGACAGTTCATAGACTCATGGCACTCCTCCTCCTGTTGGTAATCCTCCTCCTGGTGGTAATCTGGGTAATGGAAATGGCAGAAATGTTGGTGGTATTCAAGAAGATGCTCAGGAAGACCAATTCACCCTGTTGGATGCTGAGATGGATACTCCTAATGATAAAAGGTACGATGATTTGGCTGAAAAGATACGGGCTATGGAATGAAAGAATTCTATGGGTATCGATGTTACTAGTCTAGGGCTGGTACCAGGGGTCAGGATTCCTCCAAAATTCAAGCCACCCACTTTTGACAAATATCATGGCAATACGTGTCCCCAGACACATATCCAAGCTTATTTTGGGAGGATCACAGCCCATACAGATGATGAGAAGTTATGGATGCATTACTTTCAAGACAGTCTGGCTGGAGCTTCTTTGACCTGGTATATGAAATTGAACAGAGCTGCTGTGAGAAGTTGGAAGGATTTGGCAGAAGAATTCCTAAAACAGTACCAGTACAATATTGACATGGCGCCCAATCGCACTCAATTGCAGGGGTTGTCACAGAATGTTAAGGAAAGTTTCAAGGAATATGCTCAAAGGTGGAGAGAGATGGCTGCACAGGTTCAACCTCCTTTACTAGATAGAGAAATGGTAGATATGTTTATGGGCACCTTGCAAGGGGCATTTCTTGAAAGATTGGCTGCTTGTCCATCAACCGGATTTGCTGATATCGTGATTGCGGGTGAAAGAATAGAGAGTCTGTTGAAACTTGGAAAGATTCAAGATGTAAGTGGGGCTGGCTCTTCTGGAACGAAGAAACCATTTGCTAGTGGTCAGAAAAGAAGAGAAGGTGATACAAATGCTGTGTATAGAGGACGAGGAAGAGGACGTTCTCAAGCTTACCATCAAGTAGGTGTAGTGACAATCCCAGCACCGTCTGTTCAACAGCAACAACTACAATAGCAAGCTCAGCAGCAGCAGCAACAACCTCCTTTCCAACAGAGGTCTAGGCAGAGGGATCGTAAGATTGACCCTCTCCCTTTGACTTATTATGCATTGTTACCACAGTTACTCAAGTTGAAGTTGGTTGAGCTTCGTACTATGAGACCTCCTACTGCTGGCAACTTGCCACCTAATTTTGATGTTAACGCTCGCTGCGAGTTCCACTCAGGTGCTCAAGGGCACTCCATTGAAAAATGTTGGGCGTTTCATCATAAAGTGCAAGACCTGATCGATTCCAAAGTAATCAATTTCTCTCTACCTCCTAATGTTCTCCAGAACCCCATACCTAATCATGGTGTGGCAGATGTGCATGCTATTGAAGATGGAAGGAGATTGAACTTGGTAGCAGATATCAATCAGGCGAAGACTTCTTTGTTGGTTGTAAAAGATCATCTGTTGAGCGGACAGGTGTTCCCAGGTTGCAACCAAGATTGTTCTGAGTGTATGAATCAAGAGAATGGTTGTGATAAGTTAAAAGTGGGTTTGCAGAATCTGATCAATGAAGGACATCTACAATTTGACAGGGTTGTGAAAGAAACTAATGAGGTATCAACTGTGACCATCTATTATACTCCCGCTGAGATCCAGGTACCTGCTAGTACAACTCCTACAGTAAGTGTTGTGTAAGAAAGACCCAGTCTTGTTACCATCATGGTGCCAGGACTAGTTTCGTTTACAACTATGAAGGCAATCCCATGGCACTATGGGGCAGACGTGTACTATGAAGGTAAAAAACAAGAAGTTGGGACATCAGCCAGTTCAAATATTGATAAAGTGGGTGGTGTAGGTGGCTTTACTCGGAGCCGAAGGTTGTTTGCTCCCCAAACTTTGCGCAGTGATCAAGAAGTTGAGGCCGCGGCAAAAGCTAAAGGAAAACAGGTGGTTGAGAGCGTGCCTGTGCCTGAAACAGAGACCAAGATTACTTTTGACAACGAGGTGGAAGAGTTCATGAGGATAATAAAGAAAAGTGATTATAAGATTGTCGATCAACTGAACCAGACGCCTTCGAAGATTTCAATTTTGTCATTGTTGATGTGTTCTGAAGCACACCGGGAGGCTTTGTTGAAAGTGTTGAAGAGCACATATGTGCCACAGGAAATCACTATCAATCAGCTCGAGGGTGCAAGCTCTAATGTTAATGTCAGCCATGGTTTGGGCTTCACAAGTAGGGATTTGACTTCTGAAGGAAGAAACCACAATAAAGCTTTGCACATCACAATAGAGTGTAAGGGCGCAGTGTTGTCTCACGTGCTGGTAGACACTGGTTCCTCGCTCAATGTCTTGCCTAAGAAGGCACTAATGAAGCTGGAAATTGATGGTTTTATATTAAGGCCAAGTGAATTGGTTGTTAGAGCATTCGATGAGACGAAAAGATCTGTGTTTGGTGAAGTGGAACTGCCCGTGCAAATTGGACCGCAGGTGTTCAAATCCACATTCCATGTAATGGACATACAGCCTGCGTATAGCTGCTTATTAGGCCGCCCTTGGATTCATGCGGCCGGGGCTGTTACATCCACCTTGCACCAGAAGTTGAAGTACGAGTTTGAAGGACAAGTTGTGACAGTGTGTGGTGAATAAGATATCTTTGTTAGTCATTTGTCCATGTTTAAGTATGTTGAGATGGATGGGGAAATTCACGAGATGCTTTGCCAGTCGTTTGAAGCGGTAAATATTGACAATGTGCCTGAATCTTCCTCTACACCAGATAGAGCCGGTACCTCCATTTCATCCTACAAATAAGGTGTCGAGGTCGTCAGAGCCGGCAATGCCCAAGGCTGGGGCAGGCTGATAGAAACACCAATGAAGGAAGACAAATTTGGTATTGGTTATCATCCCTCTATGACTTCAGTTGCGGAAAATAGTGGACCCATCACTTTCAGCAGTGGGGGAATTATCTACACAGATCAGTCTTGTACAGCTACAGAAGATGGTGTTGATAGTGACTGTGACTTGGACAACTAGGTACGCCCACGTGCTCCAGGACAACAATTGCAGAACTGGTATGTTGAAGAAGTCATCCGAGTTACTCTTCAAACAGAGTAATTTTCTTTGTTTTTCTAACCATAATGCATGTCAAAATCTTGCGCTCTGCCCAAGGCGTATAAGTTCATTTGTAGGGCCACCCTATTTGCATTTGCAATTTTAATCATCAATAAAGGACGTTTTGCACTCAAATTTTGTTCTCTGTCTTTCATTTTTTTATTTTTGCACAAAACTAATAAAATGGAAATGTTTCATTTCTTTTTGTTTTAAAATAAATTCTAAAATAAAGCATGAACCCGTTCGTGCAGACTTGATCCTCCGGATTTCATTGATAATGATTTTGCTATGGCTATGTATGACTTTGACAAACCGATTTATCAAGCCGAAGAAGGGGATGAGAAGGGTTGTGAACTCCCTAAGGAAATGGCCAGATTGTTAAAACAAGAGGAAAGGGTCATCTAGCCTCATCAAGAAACTATAGAGATCATCAATATTGGTACCGAGGATGCTAAGAAAGAGATCAAGATTGGTGCCAGCTTGTAAGCAGATGTAAAGAAAGCTTTGACTGAGATGTTGTGTGAATATGTTGATATCTTCGCCTGGTCGTATCAAGACATGCCAGGGTTGGATACAGATATTATTGTACACAGGCTGCCATTGAGAGAAGAATGTCCGCCAGTCAAGCAGAAACTTCGTCGGACTCATCCCGACATGGCCATAAAGATCAAAGAAGAAGTTCAGAAACAATGGGATGCAGGGTTTCTTGCAGTGACTCACTACCCTCCCTGGGTTGCCAACATTGTGCCGGTACCAAAGAAAGACGGAAAGGTTAGAATGTGTGTGGATTATCGAGATCTTAATAAAGCTAGCCCGAAAGATGATTTTCCACTACCCCACATAGATATGTTAGTTGACAATACAGCTCAGTTTTCAGTGTTCTCGTTCATGGGCGGTTTCTCCGGGTACAACCAGATTAAGATGGCACCTGAAGATATGGAGAAGACCATGTTCATTACTCCATGAGGTACATACTGTTATAAAGTGATGCCTTTTGGGTTGAAGAACGCAGGGGCAACATATCAGCGGGCAATGGTAACTTTGTTTCACGACTTGATTCACAAAGAGATTGAATGTTATGTGGATGACATGATTGCCAAGTCGAGAACGGAAGAAGAACATCTGATTAACTTGAAAAAGCTGTTTGAAAGGTTGAGAAAGTTCCGCTTAAGGTTGAATCCAAATAAGTGCACTTTTGGGGTGCGTTCTGGAAAGCTGCTAGGTTTCATCGTGAGTGAAAAAGGAATTGAGGTTGATCCTGCCAAAGTAAAAGCAATACAAGAAATGCCTGAACCGAGAACGGAAAAGGAGGTTCGTGGTTTTTTGGGTAGATTGAACTACATTGCAAGGTTCATATCTCACCTAACAGCCACATGCGAACCAATATTCAAACTGCTAAGAAAAGATCAAACGGTCAGGTGGAATGACGATTGCCAATTGGAATTCGATAAAATAAAAGAATACTTGCAGGAACCTCCAATTCTTATGCCTCCAGTTTCAGGAAGACCTTTGATAATGTATTTGACAGTGCTTGAAGGTTCTATGGGTTGTGTTCTCGGTCAACACGACGAGACGGGTAGGAAGGAGCATGCTATCTACTACCTGAGCAAAAAGTTCAATGATTGTGAGTCCCGGTACTTAATGCTTGAAAAGACATGCTGTGCACTTGCATGGGCCGCAAAGCGATTGAGGCAATATATGATTAGGCACACAACCTTGTTGATTTCCAAAATGGATCCTATCAAGTACATTTATGAGAAACCAGCGCTAACAGGCAGAGTTGCACGGTGGCAAATAGTTTTGACAGAGTATGATATTCAATACACTTCCCAAAAGGCCATCAAAGGAAGTATCTTGTCAGACTATCTTGCGCAACAGCCGATTGATGATTACCAACCCATGAAATTTGATTTCCCTGATGAGGACATCATGTTTATCAAAGCTAAAGACTGCGAGGAACCACTCCCGGAGGAGGGGCCAGACCCTGAATCCAAATGGAGTTTGATGTTTGATGGGGCTGTCAATATGAATGGATAAGGAGTTGGAGCAGTTCTTATCATGCCGGAAGGTGTTCATATGCCTTTCACTGCCCGAATAACTTTCGGATGCACCAACAATGAAGCAGAATATGAAGCTTGTATAATGGGGATTGAGGAGGCGATTAATTTACGAATTAAGACCCTTGATGTCTTTGGTGATTCAGCTTTGGTAATTAATCAGGTGAAAGGGAGTTGGTACATGCACCAAGCGAAGTTGGTTCCGTATAGAGATTATACAAGGAGATTGCTGACATTCTTTACAACAGTGAAGCTGCACCATATTCCTCGAGATGAGAATAGGTTAGCAGATGCCTTAGCCACATTGTCTTCCATGATCAAAGTGCAAGGGTGGAATCATGTACCTAAGATTGAAGTGTCTCGTCTTGACAGACCTGCATTTGTGTTTGCTGTTGATGCAACTTCTGATGACAAGCCATGGTTTCATGATATCAAGTGTTTCTTGAAAAGTCAAGAGTACCCGCCAGGGGCATCTGCCAAAGATAAGAAGACGTTGAGAAAGTTGTCTGGTAGCTTCTTCTTGAATCAGGACGACGTGCTGTACAAACGAAATTTTGACATGGTTCTGCTTAGATGGGTGGATAGACACGAAGCAGACCTGCTAATGCAGGAAGTACATGAAGGCTCTTTTTGTACCCATGCCGGAGGACATGCAATGGCTAAGAAATTATTGAGATCAGGATATTATTGGTTGACTATGGAGTCAGATTGCTGCAAGTACGCTCGTAAGTCTCACAAATACCAGATCTATGCAGACAAAGTGCACGTTCCTCCAAATCCGTTGAGTGTCATGTCCTCTCCTTGGCCCTTTGCCATGTGGGGCATTGACATGATCGGAAAGATTGAGCCAACTGCTTCAAATGGCCATCGCTTCATCTTGGTCGCCATTGATTATTTCACTAAATGGGTTGAAGCTGCATCTTATGCCAATGTCACTAAGCAGGTGGTAGCTCGTTTCCTGAAATGGGACATCATTTGTCGCTATGGAGTGCCCGAGAGAATCATTACAGATAATGGTTCTAATCTGAATAACAAAATGATGGCTGAGCTGTGCCGGGACTTCAAAATTGAACATCACAATTCTTCTCCGTATCTTTCGAAGATGAATGGCGCTGTGGAGGCGGCCAACAAGAATATTAAGAAGATTGTACAGAAAATGGTTGTCACATATAGAGATTGGCATGAGATGTTACCATTTGCTTTGTATGGATACCGAACGTTAGTACGCACGTCCACTGGGGCAACCCCATTCTCACTTGTATACGGTATGGAGGCAGTACTACCGGTTGAAGTGGAGATTCCATCCCTCAGAGTCATGATGGATGTCAAGTTAGACGAGACTGAGTGGGTCCGTGCTAGATTTGATCAGTTGAGCCTTATTGAAGAGAAACGACTGGCATATGTATGTCACGGGCATTTATACCAGCGGAGGATGAACCAGGCATTTGACCAAAAATTGCGTCCTCGGGTTTACAAAGTGGGAGATGTGGTACTCAAAAGGATCCTTCCTCCAAGTACAAATCACAGGGGCAAATGGACTCCCAACTATGAAGGTCCATTCGTGGTTAAGAAGGTCTTCTCGGGCGGAGCCTTGTTACTTACAACCATGGATGGCGAAGACTTTTCATGTACCTAAGATTGAAGTGTCTCGTCTTGACAGACCTGCATTTGTGTTTGCTGTTGATGCAACGTCTGATGACAAGCCATGGTTTCATGATATCAAGTGTTTCTTGAAAAGTCAAGAGTACCCGCCAGGGGCATCTGCCAAAGATAAGAAGACGTTGAGAAAGTTGTCTGGTAGCTTCTTCTTGAATCAGGACAACGTGCTGTACAAACGAAATTTTGACATGGTTCTGCTTAGATGGGTGGATAGACACGAAGCAGACCTGCTAATGCAGGAAGTACATGAAGGCTCTTTTGGTACCCATGCCGGAGGACATGCAATGGCTAAGAAGTTATTGAGATCAGGATATTATTGGTTGACTATGGAGTCAGATTGCTGCAAGTACGCCCGTAAGTGTCACAAATACCAGATCTATGCAGACAAAGTGCACGTTCCTCCAAATCCGTTGAGTGTCATGTCCTCTCCTTGGCCCTTTGCCATGTGGGGCATTGACATGATCGGAAAGATTGAGCCTACTGCTTCAAATGGCCATCGCTTCATCTTGTTCGCCATTGATTATTTCACTAAATGGGTTGAAGCTGCATCTTATGCCAATGTCACTAAGCAGGTGGTAGCTCGTTTCCTGAAACGGGACATCATTTGTCGCTATGGAGTGCCCGAGAGAATCATTACTTATAATGGTTCTAATCTGAATAACAAAATGATGGCTGAGTTGTGCCGGGACTTCAAAATTGAACATCACAATTCTTCTCCGTATCGTCCGAAGATGAATGGCGCTGTGGAGGCGGCCAACAAGAATATTAAGAAGATTGTATAGAAAATGGTTGTCACATATAGAGATTGGAATGAGATGTTACCATTTGCTTTGTATGGATACCGAACGTTAGTACGCACGTCCACTGGGGCAACCCCATTCTCACTTGTATACGGTATGGAGGCAGTACTACCAGTTGAAGTGGAGATTCCATCCCTCAGAGTGATGATGGATGTCAAGTTAGACGAGACTGTGTGGGTCCGTGCTAGATTTGATCAGTTGAGCCTTATTGAAGAGAAACGACTGGCAGATGTATGTCACGGGCAGTTATACCAGCGGAGGATGAAGCAGGCATTTGACCAAAAATTGCGTCCTCGGGTTTACAAAGTGGGAGATGTGGTACTCAAAAGGATCCTTCCTCCAAGTACAGATCACAGGGGCAAATGGATTCCCAACTATGAAGGTCCATTCGTGGTTAAGAAGGTCTTCTCGGGCGGAGCCTTGTTACTTACAACCATGGATGGCGAAGACTTTTCATGTACCTAAGATTGAAGTGTCTCGTCTTGACAGACCTGCATTTGTGTTTGCTGTTGATGCAACGTCTGATGACAAGCCATGGTTTCATGATATCAAGTGTTTCTTGAAAAGTCAAGAGTACCCGCCAGGGGCATCTGCCAAAGATAAAAAGACGTTGAGAAAGTTGTCTGGTAGCTTCTTCTTGAATCAGGACAACGTGCTATACAAATGAAATTTTGACATGGTTCTGCTTAGATGGGTGGATAGACACGAAGCAGACCTGCTAATGCAGGAAGTACATGAAGGCTCTTTTGGTACCCATGCCGGAGGACATGCAATGGCTAAGAAGTTATTGAGATCAGGATATTATTGGTTGACTATGGAGTCAGATTGCTGCAAGTACGCCCGTAAGTGTCACAAATACCAGATCTATGCAGACAAAGTGCACGTTCCTCCAAATCCGTTGAGTGTCATGTCCTCTCCTTGGCCATTTGCCATGTGGGGCATTGACATGATCAGAAAGATTGAGCCTACTGCTTCAAATGGCCATCGCTTCATCTTGTTCGCCATTGATTATTTCACTAAATGGGTTGAAGCTGCATCTTATGCCAAAGTCACTAAGCAGGTGGTAGCTCGTTTCCTGAAACGGGACATCATTTGTCGCTATGGAGTGCCCGAGAGAATCATTACTGATAATGGTTCTAATTTGAATAACAAAATGATGGCTGAGCTGTGCCGGGACTTCAAAATTGAACATCACAATTCTTCTCTGTATCGTCCGAAGAGGAATGGCGCTGTGGAGGCGGCCAACAAGAATATTAAGAAGATTGTACAGAAAATGGTTGTCACATATAGAGATTGGCATGAGATGTTACCATTTGCTTTGTATGGATACCGAACGTTAGTTCGCACGTCCAATGGGGCAACCCCATTCTCACTTGTATACGGTGTGGAGGCAGTACTACCGGTTGAAGTGGAGATTCCATCCCTCAGAGTCATGATGGATGTCAAGTTAGACGAGACTGAGTGGGTCCGTGCTAGATTTGATCAGTTGAGCCTTATTAAAGAGAAACAACTGGCAGATGTATGTCACGGGCAGTTATACCAGCGGAGGATGAAGCAGGTATTTGACCAAAAATTGCGTTCTCGGGTTTACAAAGTGGGAGATGTGGTACTCAAAAGGATCCTTCCTCCAAGTAAAGATCACAGGGGCAAATGGACTCCCAACTATGATGGTCCATTCGTGGTTAAGAAGGTCTTCTCGGGCGGAGCCTTGTTACTTACAACCATGGATGGCGAAGACTTTTCATGTACCTAAGATTAAAGTGTCTCGTCTTGACAGACCTGCATTTGTGTTTGCTGTTGATGCAACGTCTGATGACAAGCCATGGTTTCATGATATCAAGTGTTTCTTGAAAAGTCAAGAGTACCCGCCAGGGGCATCTGCCAAAGATAAGAAGACGTTGAGAAAGTTGTCTGGTAGCTTCTTCTTGAATCAGGACAACGTGCTATACAAATGAAATTTTGACATGGTTCTGCTTAGATGGGTGGATAGACACGAAGCAGACCTGCTAATGCAGGAAGTACATGAAGGCTCTTTTGGTACCCATGCCGGAGGACATGCAATGGCTAAGAAGTTATTGAGATCAGGATATTATTGGTTGACTATGGAGTCAGATTGCTGCAAGTACGCCCGTAAGTGTCACAAATACCAGATCTATGCAGACAAAGTGCACGTTCCTCCAAATCCGTTGAGTGTCATGTCCTCTCCTTGGCCCTTTGCCATGTGGGGCATTGACATGATCAGAAAGATTGAGCCTACTGCTTCAAATGGCCATCGCTTCATCTTGTTCGCCATTGATTATTTCACTAAATGGGTTGAAGCTGCATCTTATGCCAAAGTCACTAAGCAGGTGGTAGCTCGTTTCCTGAAACGGGACATCATTTGTCGCTATGGAGTGCCCGAGAGAATCATTACTGATAATGGTTCTAATCGGAATAACAAAATGATGGCTGAGCTGTGCCGGGACTTCAAAATTGAACATCACAATTCTTCTCCGTATCGTCCGAAGAAGAATGGCGCTGTGGAGGCGGCCAACAAGAATATTAAGAAGATTGTACAGAAAATGGTTGTCACATATAGAGATTGGCATGAGATGTTACCATTTGCTTTGTATGGATACCGAACGTTAGTTCGCACATCCACTGGGGCAACCCCATTCTCACTTGTATATGGTGTGGAGGCAGTACTATCGGTTGAAGTGGAGATTCCATCCCTCAGAGTCATGATGGATGTCAAGTTAGACGAGACTGAGTGGGTCCGTGCTAGATTTGATCAGTTGAGCCTTATTGAAGAGAAACGACTGGCAGATGTATGTCACGGGCAGTTATACCAGCGGAGGATGAAGCAGGCATTTGACCAAAAATTGCGTCCTCGGGTTTACAAAGTGGGAGATGTGGTACTCAAAAGGATCCTTCCTCCAAGTACAGATCACAGGGGCAAATGGACTCCTAACTATGAAGGTCCATTCGTGGTTAAGAAGGTCTTCTCGGGCGGAGCCTTGTTACTTACAACCATGGATGGCGAAGACTTTTCATGTACCTAAGATTGAAGTGTCTCGTCTTGACAGACCTGCATTTGTGTTTGCTGTTGATGCAACGTCTGATGACAAGCCATGGTTTCATGATATCAAGTGTTTCTTGAAAAGTCAAGAGTACCCGCCAGGGGCATCTGCCAAAGATAAGAAGACGTTGAGAAAGTTGTCTGGTAGCTTCTTCTTGAATCAGGACAACGTGCTGTACAAACGAAATTTTGACATGGTTCTGGTTAGATGGGTGGATAGACACGAAGCAGACCTGCTAATGCAGGAAGTACATGAAGGCTCTTTTGGTACCCATGCCGGAGGACATGCAATGGCTAAGAAGTTATTGAGATCAGGATATTATTGGTTGACTATGGAGTCAGATTGCTGCAAGTACGCCCGTAAGTGTCACAAATACCAGATCTATGCAGACAAAGTGCACGTTCCTCCAAATTCGTTGAGTGTCATGTCCTCTACTTGGCCCTTTGCCATGTGGGGCATTGACATGATCGGAAAGATTGAGCCTACTGCTTCAAATGGCCATCGCTTCATCTTGTTCGCCATTGATTATTTCCCTAAATGGGTTGAAGCTGCATCTTATGCCAATGTCACTAAGCAGGTGGTAGCTCGTTTCCTGAAACGGGACATCATTTGTCGCTATGGAGTGCCCGAGAGAATCATTACTGATAATGGTTCTAATCTGAATAACAAAATGATGGCTGAGCTGTGTCGGGACTTCAAAATAGAACATCACAATTCTTCTCCGCATCGTCCGAAGATGAATGGCGCTGTGGAGGCGGCCAACAAGAATATTAAGAAGATTGTACAGAAAATGGTTGTCACATATAGAGATTGGCATGAGATGTTACCATTTGCTTTGTATGGATACCGAACGTTAGTATGCACGTCCACTGGGGCAACCCAATTCTCACTTGTATACGGTATGGAGGCAGTACTACCGGTTGAAGTGGAGATTCCATCCCTCAGAGTCATGATGGATGTCAAGTTAGACGAGACTGAGTGGGTCCGTGCTAGATTTGATCAGTTGAGCCTTATTGAAGAGAAACGACTGGCAGATGTATGTCACGGGCAGTTATACCAGCGGAGGATGAAGCAGGCATTTGACCAAAAATTACGTCCTCGGGTTTACAAAGTGGGAGATGTGGTACTCAAAAGGATCCTTCCTCCAAGTACAGATCACAGGGGCAAATGGACTCCCAACTATGAAGGTCCATTCGTGGTTAAGAAGGTCTTCTCGGGCGGAGCCTTGTTACTTACAACCATGGATGGCGAAGACTTTTCATGTACCTAAGATTGAAGTGTCTCGTCTTGACAGACCTGCATTTGTGTTTGCTGTTGATGCAACGTCTGATGACAAGCCATGGTTTCATGATATCAAGTGTTTCTTGAAAAGTCAAGAGTACCCGCCAGGGGCATCTGCCAAAGATAAGAAGACGTTGAGAAAGTTGTCTGGTAGCTTCTTCTTGAATCAGGACAACGTGCTATACAAATGAAATGTTGACATGGTTCTGCTTAGATGGGTGGATAGACACGAAGCAGACCTGCTAATGCAGGAAGTACATGAAGGCTCTTTTGGTACCCATGCCGGAGGACATGCAATGGCTAAGAAGTTATTGAGATCAGGATATTATTGGTTGACTATGGAGTCAGATTGCTGCAAGTACGCCCGTAAGTGTCACAAATACCAGATCTATGCAGACAAAGTGCACGTTCCTCCAAATTCGTTGAGTGTCATGTCCTCTACTTGGCCCTTTGCCATGTGGGGCATTGACATGATCGGAAAGATTGAGCCTACTGCTTCAAATGGCCATCGCTTCATCTTGTTCGCCATTGATTATTTCCCTAAATGGGTTGAAGCTGCATCTTATGCCAATGTCACTAAGCAGGTGGTAGCTCGTTTCCTGAAACGGGACATCATTTGTCGCTATGGAGTGCCCGAGAGAATCATTACTGATAATGGTTCTAATCTGAATAACAAAATGATGGCTGAGCTGTGTCGGGACTTCAAAATTGAACATCACAATTCTTCTCCGTATCGTCCGAAGATGAATGGCGCTGTGGAGGCGGCCAACAAGAATATTAAGAAGATTGTACAGAAAATGGTTGTCACATATAGAGATTGGCATGAGATGTTACCATTTGCTTTGTATGGATACCGAACGTTAGTACGCACGTCCACTGGGGCAACCCCATTCTCACTTGTATACGGTATGGAGGCAGTACTACCGGTTGAAGTGGAGATTCCATCCCTCAGAGTCATGATGGATGTCAAGTTAGACGAGACTGAGTGGGTCCGTGCTAGATTTGATCAGTTGAGCCTTATTGAAGAGAAACGACTGGCAGATGTATGTCACGGGCAGTTATACCAGCGGAGGATGAAGCAGGCATTTGACCAAAAATTACGTCCTCGGGTTTACAAAGTGGGAGATGTGGTACTCAAAAGGATCCTTCCTCCAAGTACAGATCATAGGGGCAAATGGACTCCCAACTATGAAGGTCCATTCGTGGTTAAGAAGGTCTTCTCGGGCGGAGCCTTGTTACTTACAACCATGGATGGCGAAGACTTTTCATGTACCTAAGATTGAAGTGTCTCGTCTTGACAGACCTGCATTTGTGTTTGCTGTTGATGCAACGTCTGATGACAAGCCATGGTTTCATGATATCAAGTGTTTCTTGAAAAGTCAAGAGTACCCGCCAGGGGCATCTGCCAAAGATAAGAAGACGTTGAGAAAGTTGTCTGGTAGCTTCTTCTTGAATCAGGACAACGTGCTATACAAATGAAATTTTGACATGGTTCTGCTTAGATGGGTGGATAGACACGAAGCAGACCTGCTAATGCAGGAAGTACATGAAGGCTCTTTTGGTACCCATGCCGGAGGACATGCAATGGCTAAGAAGTTATTGAGATCAGGATATTATTGGTTGACTATGGAGTCAGATTGCTGCAAGTACGCCCGTAAGTGTCACAAATACCAGATCTATGCAGACAAAGTGCACGTTCCTCCAAATCCGTTGAGTGTCATGTCCTCTCCTTGGCCCTTTGCCATGTAGGGCATTGACATGATCAGAAAGATTGAGCCTACTGCTTCAAATGGCCATCGTTTCATCTTGTTCGCCATTGATTATTTCACTAAATGGGTTGAAGCTGCATCTTATGCCAATGTCACTAAGCAGGTGGTAGCTCGTTTCCTGAAACGGGACATCATTTGTCGCTATGGAGTGCCCGAGAGAATCATTACTGATAATGGTTCTAATCTGAATAACAAAATGATGGCTGACCTGTGCCGGGACTTCAAAATTGAACATCACAATTCTTCTCCGTATCGTCCAAAGATGAATGGCGCTGTGGAGGCGGCCAGCAAGAATATTAAGAAGATTGTACAGAAAATGGTTGTCACATATAGAGATTGGCATAAGATGTTACCATTTGCTTTGTATGGATACCGAATGTTAGTACGCACGTCCACTGGGGCAACCCCATTCTCACTTGTATACGGTATGGAGGCAGTACTACCGGTTGAAGTGGAGATTCCATCCCTCAGAGTCATGATGGATGTCATGTTAGACGAGACTGAGTGGGTCCGTGCTAGATTTGATAAGTTGAGCCTTATTGAAGAGAAACGACTGGCAGATGTATGTCACGGGCAGTTATACCAGCGGAGGATGAAGCAGGCATTTGACCAAAAATTGCGTCCTCGGGTTTACAAAGTGGGAGATGTGGTACTCAAAAGGATCCTTCCTCCAAGTACAGATCACAGGGGCAAATGGACTCCCAACTATGAAGGTCCATTCGTGGTTAAGAAGGTCTTCTCGGGCGGAGCCTTGTTACTTACAACCATGGATGGCGAAGACTTTTCATGTACCTAAGATTGAAGTGTCTCGTCTTGACAGACTTGCATTTGTGTTTGCTATTGATGCAATGTCTGATGACAAGCCATGGTTTCATGATATCAAGTGTTTCTTGAAAAGTCAAGAGTACCCGCCAGGGGCATCTGCCAAAGATAAGAAGACGTTGAGAAAGTTGTCTGGTAGCTTCTTCTTGAATCAGGACAACGTGCTGTACAAACGAAATTTTGATATGGTTCTGCTTAGATGGGTGGATAGACACGAAGCAGACCTGCTAATGCAGGAAGTACATGAAGGCTCTTTTGGTACCCATGCCGGAGGACATGCAATGGCTAAGAAGTTATTGAGATCAGGATATTATTGGTTGACTATGGAGTCAGATTGCTGCAAGTACGCCTGTAAGTGTCACAAATACCAGATCTATGCAGACAAAGTGCACGTTCCTCCAAATCCGTTGAGTGTCATGTCCTCTCCTTGGCCCTTTGCCATGTGGGGCATTGACAAGATCAGAAAGATTGAGCCTACTACTTCAAATGGCCATCGCTTCATCTTGTTCGCCATTGATTATTTCACTAAATGGGTTGAAGCTGCATCTTATGCCAATGTCACTATGCAGGTGGTAGCTCGTTTCCTGAAACGGGACATCATTTGTCGCTATGGAGTGCCCGAGAGAATCATTACTGATAATGGTTCTAATCTGAATAACAAAATGATGGCTGAGCTGTGCCGGGACTTCAAAATTGAACATCACAATTCTTCTCCGTATCGTCCAAAGATGAATGGCGCTGTGGAGGCGGCCAACAAGAATATTAAGAAGATTGTACAAAAAATGGTTGTCACATATAGAGATTGGCATGAGATGTTACCATTTGCTTTGTATGGATACCGAATGTTAGTACGCACGTCCACTGGGGCAACCCCATTCTCACTTGTATACGGTATGGAGGCAGTACTACCAGTTGAAGTGGAGATTCCATCCCTCAGAGTCATGATGGATGTCATGTTTGACGAGACTGAGTGGGTCCGTGCTAGATTTGATCAGTTGAGCCTTATTGAAGAGAAACGACTGGCAGATGTATGTCACGGGCAGTTATACCAGCGGAGGATGAAGCAGGCATTTGACCAAAAATTGCGTCCTCGGGTTTACAAAGTGGGAGATGTGGTACTCAAAAGGATCCTTCCTCCAAGTACAGATCACAGGGGCAAATGGACTCCCAACTATGAAGGTCCATTCGTGGTTAAGAAGGTCTTCTCGGGCGGAGCCTTGTTACTTACAACCATGGATGGCGAAGACTTTTCATGTACCTAAGATTGAAGTGTCTCGTCTTGACAGACTTGCATTTGTGTTTGCTATTGATGCAATGTCTGATGACAAGCCATGGTTTCATGATATCAAGTGTTTCTTGAAAAGTCAAGAGTACCCGCCAGGGGCATCTGCCAAAGATAAGAAGACGTTGAGAAAGTTGTCTGGTAGCTTCTTCTTGAATCAGGACAACGTGCTGTACAAACGAAATTTTGATATGGTTCTGCTTAGATGGGTGGATAGACACGAGGCAGACCTGCTAATGCAGGAAGTACATGAAGGCTCTTTTGGTACCCATGCCGGAGGACATGCAATGGCTAAGAAGTTATTGAGATCAGGATATTATTGGTTGACTATGGAGTCAGATTGCTGCAAGTACGCCCGTAAGTGTCACAAATACCAGATCTATGCAGACAAAGTGCACGTTCCTCCAAATCCGTTGAGTGTCATGTCCTCTCCTTGGCCCTTTGCCATGTGGGGCATTGACATGATCAGAAAGATTGAGCCTACTGCTTCAAATGGCCATCGCTTCATCTTGTTCGCCATTGATTATTTCACTAAATGGGTTGAAGCTGCATCTTATGCCAATGTCACTATGCAGGTGGTAGCTCGTTTCCTGAAACGGGACATCATTTGTCGCTATGGAGTGCCCGAGAGAATCATTACTGATAATGGTTCTAATCTGAATAACAAAATGATGGCTGAGCTGTGCCGGGACTTCAAAATTGAACATCACAATTCTTCTCCGTATCGTCCAAAGATGAATGGCGCTGTGGAGGCGGCCAACAAGAATATTAAGAAGATTGTACAGAAAATGGTTGTCACATATAGAGATTGGCATGAGATGTTACCATTTGCTTTGTATGGATACCGAATGTTAGTACGCACGTCCACTGGGGCAACCCCATTCTCACTTGTATACGGTATGGAGGAAGTACTACCGGTTGAAGTGGAGATTCCATCCCTCAGAGTCATGATGGATGTCATGTTAGACGAGACTGAGTGGGTCCGTGCTAGATTTGATCAGTTGAGCCTTATTGAAGAGAAATGACTGGCAGATGTATGTCACGGGCAGTTATACCAGCGGAGGATGAAGCAGGCATTTGACCAAAAATTGCGTCCTCGGGTTTACAAAGTGGGAGATGTGGTACTCAAAAGGATCCTTCCTCCAAGTACAGATCACAGGGGCAAATGGACTCCCAACTATGAAGGTCCATTCGTGGTTAAGAAGGTCTTCTCGGGCGGAGCCTTGTTACTTACAACCATGGATGGCGAAGACTTTTCATGTACCTAAGATTGAAGTGTCTCGTCTTGACAGACTTGCATTTGTGTTTGCTATTGATGCAACGTCTGATGACAAGCCATGGTTTCATGATATCAAGTGTTTCTTGAAAAGTCAAGAGTACCCGCCAGGGGCATCTGCCAAAGATAAGAAGACGTTGAGAAAGTTGTCTGGTAGCTTCTTCTTGAATCAGGACAACGTGCTGTACAAACGAAATTTTGACATGGTTCTGCTTAGATGGGTGGATAGACACGAAGCAGACCTGCTAATGCAGGAAGTACATGAAGGCTCTTTTGGTACCCATGCCGGAGGACATGCAATGGCTAAGAAGTTATTGAGATCAGGATATTATTGGTTGACTATGGAGTCAGATTGCTGCAAGTACGCCCGTAAGTGTCACAAATACCAGATCTATGCAGACAAAGTGCACGTTCCTCCAAATCCGTTGAGTGTCATATCCTCTCCTTGGCCCTTTGCCATGTGGGGGCATTGACATGATCGGAAAGATTGAGCCTACTGCTTCAATTGGCCATCGCTTCATCTTGTTCGCCATTGATTATTTCACTAAATGGGTTGAAGCTGCATCTTATGCCAATGTCACTAAGCAGGTGGTAGCTCGTTTCCTGAAACGGGACATCATTTGTCGCTATGGATTGCCCGAGAGAATCATTACTGATAATGGTTCTAATCTAAATAACAAAATGATGGCTGAGCTGTGCCGGGACTTCAAAATTGAACATCACAATTCTTCTCCGTATCGTCCGAAGATGAATGGCGCTGTGGAGGCGGCCAACAAGA
Source organism: Lathyrus tuberosus (assembly GCA_022829125.1). Classification (NCBI taxonomy): domain Eukaryota; kingdom Viridiplantae; phylum Streptophyta; class Magnoliopsida; order Fabales; family Fabaceae; genus Lathyrus; species Lathyrus tuberosus. The sequence continues at coordinate 10,938,964 of JALAZF010000024.1, read as the reverse complement.
ATATTAAGAAGATTGTACAGAAAATGGTTGTCACTTATAGAGATTGGCATGAGATGTTACCATTTGCTTTGTATGGATACCGAACGTTAGTACGCACGTCCACTGGGGCAACCCCATTCTCACTTGTATACGGTATGGAGGCAGTACTACCGGTTGAAGTGGAGATTCCATCCCTCAGAGTCATGATGGATGTCAAGTTAGACGAGACTGAGTGGGTCCGTGCTAGATTTGATCAGTTGAGCCTTATTGAAGAGAAACGAGTGGCAGATGTATGTCACGGGCAGTTATACCAGCGGAGGATGAAGCAGGCATTTGACCAAAAATTGCGTCCTCGGGTTTAGAAAGTGGGAGATGTGGTACTCAAAAGAATCCTTCCTCCAAGTACAGATCACAGGGGCAAATGGACTCCCAACTATGAAGGTCCATTCGTGGTTAAGAAGGTCTTCTCGGGCGGAGCCTTGTTACTTACAACCATGGATGGCGAAGACTTTTCATGTACCTAAGATTGAAGTGTCTCGTCTTGACAGACCTGCATTTGTGTTTGCTGTTGATGCAACGTCTGATGACAAGCCATGGTTTCATGATATCAAGTGTTTCTTGAAAAGTCAAGAATACCCGCCAGGGGCATCTGCCAAAGATAAGAAGACGTTGAGAAAGTTGTCTGGTAGCTTCTTCTTGAATCAGGACAATGTGCTGTACAAACGAAATTTTGACATGGTTCTGCTTAGATGGGTGGATAGACACGAAGCAGACCTGCTAATGCAGGAAGTACATGAAGGCTCTTTTGGTACCCATGCCGGAGGACATGCAATGGCTAAGAAGTTATTGAGATCAGGATATTATTGGTTGACTATGGAGTCAGATTACTGCAAGTACGCCCGTAAGTGTCACAAATACCAGATCTATGCAGACAAAGTGCACGTTCCTCCAAATCCGTTGAGTGTCATGTCCTCTCTTTGGCCCTTTGCCATGTGGGGCATTGACATGATCAGAAAGATTGAGCCTACTGCTTCAAATGGCCATCGTTTCATCTTGTTCGCCATTGATTATTTCACTAAATAGGTTGAAGCTGCATCTTATGCCAATGTCACTAAGCAGGTGGTAGCTCGTTTCCTGAAACGGGACATCATTTGTCGCTATGGAGTGCCCGAGAGAATCATTACAGATAATGGTTCTAATCTGAATAACAAAATGATGGCTGAGCTGTGCCGGGACTTCAAAATTAAACATCATAATTCTTCTCCGTATCGTCCGAAGATGAATGGCGCTGTGGAGGCGGCCAACAAGAATATTAAGAAGATTGTACAGAAAATGGTTGTCACATATAGAGATTGGCATGAGATGTTACCATTTGCTTTGTATGGATACCGAACGTTAGTACGCACGTCCACTGGGGCAACCCCATTCTCACTTGTATACGGTATGGAGGCAGTACTACCGGTTGAAGTGGAGATTCCATCCCTCAGAGTCATGATGGATGTCAAGTTAGACGAGACTGAGTGGGTCTGTGCTAGATTTGATCAGTTGAGCCTTATTGAAGAGAAATGACTAGCAGATGTATGTCACGGGCAGTTATACCAGCGGAGGATGAAGCAGGCATTTGACCAAAAATTGCGTCCTCGGGTTTACAAAGTGGGAGATGTGGTACTCAAAAGGATCCTTCCTCCAAGTACAGATCACAGGGGCAAATGGACTCCCAACTATGAAGGTCCATTCGTGGTTAAGAAGGTCTTCTCGGGCGGAGCCTTGTTACTTACAACCATGGATGGCGAAGACTTTTCATGTACCTAAGATTGAAGTGTCTCGTCTTGACAGACCTGCATTTGAGTTTGCTGTTGATGCAACGTCTGATGACAAGCCATGGTTTCATGATATCAAGTGTTTCTTGAAAAGTCAAGAGCACCCGCCAGGGGCATCTGCCAAAGATAAGAAGACGTTGAGAAAGTTGTCTGGTAGCTTCTTCTTGAATCAGGACAACGTGCTGTACAAATGAAATTTTGACATGGTTCTGCTTAGATGGGTGGATAGACACGAAGCAGACCTGCTAATGTAGGAAGTACATGAAGGCCCTTTTGGTACCCATGCCGGAGGACATGCAATGGCTAAGAAGTTATTGAGATCAGGATATTATTGGTTGACTATGGAGTCAGATTGCTGCAAGTACGCCTGTAAGTGTCACAAATACCAGATCTATGCAGACAAAGTGCACGTTCCTCCAAATCCGTTGAGTGTCATGTCCTCTCCTTGGCCCTTTGCCATGTGGGGCATTGACATGATCAGAAAGATTGAGCCTACTGCTTCAAATGGCCATCGCTTCATCTTGTTCGCCATTGATTATTTCACTAAATGGGTTGAAGCTGCATCTTATGCCAAAGTCACTAAGCAGGTGGTAGCTCGTTGTCGCTCCCGGGATTTTCATCCAAGTACAAACGCGAAAGTGGCACCGAAACAGAGTCGCCAGCAATGTGTATTTATCCCAAGGGGGGGAAAGGAAACACCGCGTAAACCTGAGAGAAAGGAAAAGCATGGTCTTACGACCAAGAGAACTGGGTTCGGGAGTCGGTTACGCGAGAGGAAGGTATTAGCACCCCCACGCGTCCATCGTACCCGATGGGATCCACGCTTGCTTGTCTCGATCAAAGGGTGTAAAGAAAGGATACTGGAAAAGGAACTGAAAGAAAGAAAGGAGAAAGAAAAGAAAAGGAACGGGAAACAAATGTAGGGAAAATAAAAGAAGTGCTCGCATGGGCCCTACCCCATTGCCTACGTATCTCATCGGGAGCATGAGAATCAGAGCGACGTAGTTCCCCTCACTAGGGATGGATTGTTTGTGTTTTTTAGGAACGGCTAACGTTCTAGCTCAGGTGTTTGCAGGCTCGCTGGTCCGAGTGCGTTACCATCTTGCAAGAGAACGAGTAGAAGCACGTTCGTACGCTGAGACTGAGTGAGGTGAGAAAAGAATTCCCGAAGGAAAGACGTTATTGTTGGTTTTTGTCTTTTAAGAGTCTTTTCATTTGTTTGCATATGACAGTGTATCTGGATCTTAGCCATTGGAATGTGTACATTCTCACATTCCAAGATGGAATGGGTAAGAATGCACACTAAGAGTGAAGAAGACCCCCACACTTAGTTCCAATTGTCAAGGTTCAAACACACTAGCATACTTGTGTTTATTAAGTGTTTTGTTGATTATGAAGTGAAGAAGTGTTTTTTATTATTTGCACCTTCAACAAGTATTGCATTTAAGTCCCTCATACAAGATCAAATATGTAACACATTGACCTAAGATGGGCCATATGCTACACATTTTAAGATTATAAGAGAAGACCCCTTATAATCTTTTCTTTATATGAAAGGCCTAAATGCAATAAGTGCCTACCTTTATTAGATACTTTGAATTTTCTTTGAGATTAGAAAAGAGACTCAAGGGAGGATAAAGGTAAAAATCTATATGGACTAAGACTCAATCCTAATTGATTAGTTAAGGGAGTGATCCTAAGGTTTGTGAGGTTTCAACCTAAAGTCTAAAGAAAGAATGAATTAAACAATTCACTTCTAAGTTAGAAGATGAATTGTAATTCAAAAAGGGAAAGTGATGAGTTATTAAAAGAAAGCACATAAGTGCTTAACAAAACACAAAATGGAATTGTAAAAGAGAAAGGATAGAAGTTGAATGTGGATTCCTTATCCACACTCAATTGAAACTTACCAAAGCCCCTACATGGTTAGTAAACATGTATAAGAAGTATAAGAAGTAAAAGAACATGTAATGCATCATAAAACTCAAAAGAATTGAATGAGAAACCAAATCCTAGAGCCACAACCAGAATGGGCATCATATGGACAACAAGTGAATATCATCATACAATTGCAAGTGAATAAGCAATAATCATCACCCATTAGCATTTAAACATGTTACAAGAAGAAAGGGTAGATGAAAGATGGAAAGAAATGAAGAGGACATGCATAAATGGAACATGTAAATCAACAACCAGAATTGAAACTAAATGGAAAATGGTTTATAAACATCTCAAAAATATTTATGAATCAACTTCAAGACATTCAAGAAGTAATATAAGAAGAATTGAAATGAAAGTTCAAAAAGAAAGTGCCAACAATACATGTTAATGATGCACAAAGTTCAAATTGAAATGAACATGTAAAGATGACCTATAATGTGTATCAAAGACCTATAATATCATATGAATGGATCATAACATATGCAAATGCTCATACAAATGTGCATAAAAGAATTCATGTAAACATGCACTAAAGTTGTAATGACATGCCATGGATTATACTTCCAATGTAATGCATCAAACAAAGACCAAATGGATTCATGAAAATTATGCCAGCATATTATTGGAATGCCTAGATCAGAAATGCATCATACATCAAGATAGCATGTAAAAATTCAGAGCAAAATGACTTCAAACAAAGCAATTAGGTCAAATTGAAACATCATGCAAAGTGGTGCAAATATAGGCATCAAAACATGTAATAAAGTGACCTAAAAAATCAAACAAAAATCATCTAACATGCTTCAATGTATTAGTGAATCAATTCAAAAAGAATCACGTCAAAACAGTTTGTAATGAGCAAGAACAAAATTAAACAAATTCATGTATCATGCTTAGAATGCATCTAAATGGAAATTCAAAGAAAATTATAGAGCAGGGGCAAAAAGGTCATAAAATCAGAAAATAAAATCACCAAAAATTTTCTAAATGTTTTATTGATGTCCATGAATTTTTGTGGAATTTTCTAATGTCATTTGATATTTCTAAAAATTGAAAAGCAAACGTGTATGGAAAATAAAAAAAATAAAATGAAATGCAAAGGGAAGGGGAGGTGTGAACATAGCAATCATGCAGTTCAAATTAAATTGGGCCTTAAACAAGGGGGTGGGGATAGCAATCTGATTAGGTCCATTTGTGCGCAATCCATATCAATTATCATGCACCCTCAGTCAAACACAAGTCAAGCAATTATCACCCTTGGATCAGGTCAAGTCAACAAGCAAGTCAAAGTAGTCCAAATCAACGCACGCACCTGAGTGAGCACACTCCATACCATACACTACACCACACAGTGATTAAATGAATTCAGAAATGATGCACATGACATGCACATGCGTTTTAATGTGCTGGCAAGCTTTCCACCCTTGGATCAACAAAATCGCACGGCTGACATTCAAACTGCAAGAAACCCTAACATAAAGACCACCGGCCGGAGAGGGACCTCCGGTCACCTTCTCCGGCCACTCACCACCATCTGCAATCTTCAAACGTCACCAAAATGCACAAAATGTGTACCAATCGAAAGCTAAGCTTATGCACATCATGAATATGCTCATAAAAATCACAAAACACACACACATAGCAAGAACAGAGGAGATCAAATCATGCCCTAGGCTTTGAAACTATGCCTCTAAGAGGCCTATCAACTAGCCGGATTCAACATAGCTTCTAAGAAGCTCAAACCAATAGAAAACAAGTGAAATTTCAGAAAACGAAGGTTGGAGAAGAAACCTGAATTTGAAGTTCTTCAAAGTAACAGAAGACCAGAGATGATCCTCCTATGCTCTTGAGCTTGAGTGGAGCAAAATAAATGCCACTGAACTTGAGATCTTGAAGAAAACCACAACGAAAACTCAACTGAACTAAGCTGCCATTGATGAACTGAACTTCTTCTCTCTTGTTCTTGATCAGAAGTGAAACCTTGATGAGGATGAAGATGAAATGTGAATGGAAGATGGTGAAAATCGTGTGAAATCAGAGAGAAAGTAGAGAGAATGTGAGAGAGAGTTTGAAGTGTTTTGAGAGAATGTGGTTGGAAATGAAATTAGAGTGTGAGTTTTCTATTTATAGTGTGAGTTTAACCATGGTTAACTGGGTGAATTAACTGAGTTGAAGTGGTTTAAGTGAGTCATCCCTAACTAACTGAGTCAAGTTAGTTAGGGAGAGCGAGGATATGGTGGTGATAGTTCATGGTGGGTTATGGTGGAGCTGAAAATGAGCTTGCAATGGCACGGCTGAATGTATCAGAAACTTGTTCAACAAGTTTATTCTTTCCACTTTCATGCAAGGCACGTGCTAATGTGCAAGGTGGAGGTGATATGTGCTTGGCTTAATGTGGAAATAAAGTGAAAGGGTTGTTTGATGGATGTCTAAACCAAACTGCAAATTCTGATGTGATTCATCAGTTGGAAATGGTGATGTTTACGCATGGATATCTCTCTCCTCAAGCCATGGACATGAATGATCTTGGTATCATTACAAAGTGTGTACATGATACAACAGCTTTGATGTTGAAAGTAAATGAAAATGAGACTTGCAACAACTTGGAAATGTGCTTCAAACATGGGAACTCAAGACTGGCTTAAAAATGCTGCAGAACACGCGCATGTGTGGCATGACCTGGTTGTAACCTGGTCAAATTTCAGTTACATTGACCATACTTTGAGCCATCATAACTCCTTAATCCATTGATCAGATGAAAAATTGATAAACACCAACTTTGAAGATCTCACATAGAGGAACAACTTTGATGTTGAAAAGTTTTTCATCTGAGGCCTTTAACCATGAGAAAAATGAGTGGACATTTGGCCCACCAACTGTTTGTTAAAATGACTGCGCGCGTGCCCTGAAAATCTTGGTCATGACCTAGTTTTGAACCTACTTTGCTCAAACTTTGATCAATCATATCTCACTCAATTTTTATCCAATGGAGATGTTCCACACATGGATTTGAAGCTTAAAGCAAGATCTTTTGTTGTGGCTGAGTGGAATTTTCATTTGATGCCCCAATTTTAAATGGCCTTGGCTCAAACTCTGATGCAAAATGGCCAAAACTTACTATTTTTAGTAACCCTACTTCACCCAAAAATGGCAACTTTCCACATCTTGATTTTTTCATGATTCCTTTGGAGTTTCTTGACCAAATTTTGCACATTGGACACATGTAACATGAATTTTATGAATTTGGCCTCAAAAAGTCAAGAGTTGACTTTTTCCTCTGATTATTTGACTTTGCCCCAATTTCTCTGATTCTTGATCTTTCTTCCAATTGAACCACTTCTAAAACCAATTGAGATGCAATTTTCCACATACATACACTTAAGGACATATGGAATACCATGACATCAAGTTTTGTTCAAAAAATCAAAGATTCCCTGATTTAATGGGAAACCCTAGTTTTGGTGCCCACCTCCTAGGAGAAAAATGTGCAGTCTTCAATTTCAAATTCCTCAGAGTATGTTGTGTATCCTCTTAAAGGATGATGAGAAATGCCACTTGAGGATGATTTTGAATCAATGAGCTATCTCTTTTGAGGGTTTTCCTTCAGTTTTTGAACCTCTTGCATAGTGAAAGATGTAATGCTTCAATCTCCCATTGTATCTCTTATCCTTGAGGTTGTGGATGATCAATTGAGATGGTATGAGACATGAAAGACCTCTTGGCTTGCCTTGAGGGCACTTGATTGACCTTTTGTGCTTTGAATGATTCCTTGATTGTCCACCTTCCACCTAATCACATGCCCTGATGGTAAGAAGGATGCTATGCTTCATTTTTCTATGTTAAATGCAATGTAATGTTAATGAGATGGATATGATATGATAAATGATAACGCCATGCTATGATGCCAAAAGGGGAGAGCAAATTTTGGGGTATTACAGCTGCCCCTATTCAAGCGCTGTAGACCTGAATGCCTGAAAGCAATTGCTTTCGGACTTTCAAGGTATATAGTGATTGAATACCAAATATAACCAAAAATTTGCTCTGGGTGATGAAGAAGAAAAGGGATATAAACCCAACAAGACTGCTGGATTGAGTCTTCGATGAAACGTCGGAGAGATCTGTCTTTTGAACGACGCCAGACGACTACTGGCTTGCCACGCTGCTGGTGGACTTTAATAATGTCTTTTATGCAACTCCAGAAGACTACTGGCCTGCCACGCTACTGGTGGACTTTGATAACGCCTTTTGAACGACGCCAGACGACTACTGGCTTGCCACACTGCTGGTGGACTTTAATAATTTCTTTTATGCAACTCCAGAAGACTACTGGCCTGCCACGCTACTGGTGGACTTTGATAACGTCTTTTGAACGACGCCAGACGACTACTGGCTTGCCACACTGCTGGTGGACTTTAATAATGTCTTTTATGCAACTCCAGAAGACTACTGGCCTGCCACGCTACTGGTGGACTTTGATAACGTCTTTTGAACGATGCCAGACGACTACTGGCTTGCCACACTACTGGTGGACTTTGCAGCTTCGTGCCACCCGAAGATGGACTTTTGCCAATCCACTGTTGGACCTTTGCCACCCGAAGACGGACTTTTGCCAATCCACTGTTGGACTTTTGCCACCCGAAGACGGACTTTTGCCAATCCACTGTTGGACTTTTAGCTGCTTTGCCACCCGAAGATGGACTCTTGCCAATCCACTGTTGGACTTTTAGAATATGCCACCCTTAGATGGACTTTTCGCCAATCCACTGTTGGACTTTTAGCTGCTTTGCCACCCGAAGATGGACTTTTGCCAATCCACTGTTGGACTTTTGCCACCCGAAGACGGACTTTTGCCAATCCACTGTTGGACTTTTAGAATATGCCACCCTTAGATGGACTTTTCGCCAATCCACTGTTGGACTTTTAGCTGCTTTGCCACCCGAAGATGGACTTTTGCCAATCCACTGTTGGACTTTTGCCACCCGAAGACGGACTTTTGCCAATCCACTGTTGGACTTTTAGAATATGCCACCCTTAGATGGACTTTTCGCCAATCCACTGTTGGACTTTTAGAATATGCCACCCTTAGATGGACCTTTCGCCAATCCACTGTTGGACTTTTTAGAATTTGCAAAATTGTATTACTCTCTGCATCTGTGTCAGACATCTCTGCTGACTCTGCTGAGGAGCAATGACCAATGATTTGACTTTGGAGACTCCTGAAAGGATAACCTCTCCACTGGAGAATGAATGAACAATCCGTCTACTTCGAATTGTCAAGCTTGCCAAAAATAAATTGGACTTGAAGAATAATAGATCTGCCAGTAATCACTTCATCTGCTGAGGAATGAATTCTGGTCACAGCGACTCCGCTGGGGACGAGAATTTCTTTGCATGGCGTCTTGCTAGGGAGGAAGAGTCATAAAAAAACTCTGCTTGAGGATCTATCCAATCCAAGACCCTTTGTAGGGGTTATCAACCTTCAGACCTGGCTGGGGAAAGAATGTACCATCCTTGTTGAGGAATAGATTCTGCCGATCCTATAAACCTCCGCGAGGAGAACATCAACTCAGCTGGGGAGTATTGCTGACAAGACTCAACACTGAACTCCGTGGGGAATACAATGACCAGAGATACGATCTTGCTGGGTATCAGGGCTACTCTGCCAGGGATATGCAAATCCTGGTTAGAACATTCCACTGCAACTTGCTAGGAAAGAGTCCTTAGAGATCTGTTGGGGAAACCCAAAGCAAATCCACAGTATTCTGCTGAAGAATATGACTGTCAAGCTTAGGATAAGTACCACAATGCCCCATGTTAGGCGAGCTTCCCTTTAGACAATTCCGTTAGGGATGACGAGTTTATAGCAAACTCTGCTGGAGGAAACTGCTTTAAAACGTCTCGTGCTGGGGAATGCCTTTTGAGAGGATTTTACAGAAGACCGACTGTCCTCAAACTCTACTGGGGATGATCAACACTTCATGCTGGGGAAACAATCATGCCCCATGCTTGGACAAAACAACAATTCGTCCCCGAAGAGGATGTCATAAGAGGATTTTACAGAAGATCTAGCCTCTTCAAACTCTTGTGACTTCGCTGGGGATAATGACCATCAGTTTCGGTGTCGACGAGACCACTCTTTTGGGGAACCTGTGACCGTTATCGACATAGAAAAGCTTGTAGCTGTTGGAAGTACTGTATGAGAGAATCGACTTAATAAGATGCAACGGTACCCAGTTGAACTTAATTCACTGATATCGACCCGTTATGAACAATCGTCGACCGAACGATGAACGCCGATCTCCTTACCCATAATTGCCCCAGTCTTTTGCGTGGGGTGATTTATTGCTGGTCTTGTGCTTAAAATCATCTGCCCCTGCTACCTGCAACAAAAGAATATGCCCACATGCCCCGAATATTGCGTGGCTAGAATCCACCATCCGGGAGTATTCAACATTCGAAGTAATTTCAAATGTTTCTTCTGCGCATGTTATTGCAAGGCTGCCATGCTTTCAAATGCAATGTTTTATCAAAAATTAGGACGTTTTTGCAAACAAAGCAATAAAACAAAAATAGAAAGCTTTTTATTGAAATTCAATTTATTGACTGAGAGCCCAGAATAGGCAATTACATCTGGAAGCAATCCCTGGAAAGAGGTGATCGCTGAAAATTGAGAAAAGAAACTATCCTAATGGCAATGTGAAAACGGAATTCCACTGAGTTTCCATTCTGTTATGACCAGTATGTCTTCAAAACTCCCCGACCTTGCCTTCTGAGAAACGATCAGACCAATCCCTATCTTTCAGAACGTCAGTTGTTCAAACGATAATGGGGTACAGATAACTCAAACCGTAGTCATTCGCTTAAATCCCTCTTTTGTGTGGACCGCCCTTTCAGGTTTTCGATCCACCAGGATACCCTTTTTTGCCTAAGTTGCCCTTTCGGGTTTTCAACTTACCGGGTGTACAAATTTTTTCAATTATATCCCTAATTTTTGCCCGAACCTTATTCTGTTTTTGGTTCGCCGGGATGCCCTTTTTTGCCTGGATTTTTTTATTCTTATTATCCAGCGGGTATATTCATGCGAAGTATTTTTTGACTACGTCCGAGTTGACAGGGGATGAAAAATCTTCGCCATCCATGGTTGTAAGCAATAAAGCTCCGCCCGAAAAGACCTTTTTAACCACGAATGAACCTTCATAATTAGGAGTCCATTTGCCCCTGTGATCTGTATTGGGAAGAAGGATCCTTTTGAGTACCACATCTCCGACTTTATAAACCCGAGGACGCACCTTCTGGTCAAATACCTGTTTCATTCTGCGCTGATATAGTTGCCCATGACATACAGCCGCCAATCGCTTTTCCTCAATAAGGCTCAGCTGATCAAATATGGCTCGTACCCATTCAGCTTCATCTAGCTTAACATCCATCATAACTCTGAGGGACGGAATCTCTACTTCAACCGGTAGCACTGCCTCCATACCATATACAAGTGAGAATGGGGTTGCCCCAGTGGACGTGCGTACCGACGTTCGATACCCATGCAAAGCAAATGGTAACATCTCATGCCAATCTTTGTACGTGACAACCATCTTCTGCACAATCTTCTTGATATTTTTGTTGGCCGCTTCGACCGCGCCATTCATCTTTGGGCGGTACGGAGAAGAATTGTGATGTTCGATTTTGAAGTCCCGGCATAACTCAGCCATCATCTTATTGTTCAAATTAGAACCATTATCAGTAATGATTCTTTCGGGAACTCCATATCGGCAAATGATATCCCGTTTTAAGAAACGAGCGACCACTTGTTTTGTAACATTGGCATAGGATGCGGCTTCAACCCATTTGGTGAAGTAATCAATTGCCACCAAGATGAAACGATGACCATTGGAAGCTGTAGGCTCAATCTTTCCAATCATATCAATGCCCCACATGGCAAACGGCCAAGGCGACGACATGATACTCAACGGATTTGGAGGCACATGCACCTTGTCTGCATAGATCTGGCATTTATGGCATTTGCGGGCATATTTGCAACAATCTGACTCCATAGTCAACCAATAATATCCCGATCTTAACAACTTTTTAGCCATTGCATGTCCTCCGGCATGGGTACCGAAAGAGCCTTCGTGCACTTCAATCATCAACAAGTCTGCTTCATGTCTATCCACACATCTAAGCAGGACCGTGTCAAAATTTCTTTTATACAGCACGCCATCTTTGTTTAAGAAGAAACTACCGGCTAACCTTCTCAACGTCTTCCTGTCTTTGGACGATGCCCCGGACGGGTACTCTTGACTTTTCAAGAAACACTTAATGTCATGAAACCATGGCTTGTCATCAGACGTTGCATCGACCGCAAACACAAATGCTGGTCTGTCAAGGCGGGATACCTCAATCTTAGGTACATGGTTCCATCCTTGCACTTTGATCATGGAAGACAAAGTGGCCAAGGCATCAGCGAACCTATTCTCATCTCGAGGAATATGGTACAGTTTCACTGTTGTGAAAAACGTCAGCAATCTCCTTGTATAATCTCTATACGGCACTAGATTTGCTTGGTGCGTGTACCAACTCCCTTTCACTTGATTGATTACCAAAGCTGAATCACCGAATACATTAAGGGTTTTAATCCGTAGATTAACCGCCTCCTCGATCCCCATTATACAAGCTTCGTACTCTGCTTCATTGTTGGTGCATCCGAAAGTTATTCGGGCAGTGAAAGGCATATGAACACCTTCCGGCATGATAAGAACCGCTCCAACTCCGCACCCATTCATATTGACAGCCCCATCAAACATCAGACTCCATTTGGATTCAGGGTCTGGCCCCTCCTCCGGAAGTGGTTCCTCGCAGTCTTTAGCTTTAAGAAACATGATGTCCTCATCAGGGAAATCAAATTTCATGGGTTGGTAATCATCAATCGGCTGTTGAGCAAGATAGTCAGACAAGATACTTCCTTTGATGGCCTTTTGTGAAGTGTACTGAATGTCATACTCTGTCAAGACCATTTGCCACCGTGCAACTCTGCCTGTCAATGCTGGTTTCTCGAAAATGTACTTGATAGGATCCATTTTTGAAATCAACAAGGTTGTGTGCCTAACCATATATTGCCTCAATCGCTTAGCGGCCCATGCAAGCGCACAGCATGTCTTTTCAAGCATTGAGTATCGGGACTCACAATCATTGAACTTTTTGCTCAGGTAGTAAATAGCATGCTCCTTCCTACCTGTCTCGTCATGTTGACCGAGAACACAACCCATGGAACCTTCAAGCACTGTCAGATACATTATCAGCGGTCTCCCTTTAACTGGAGGCATTAGAATCGGAGGTTCCTGCAAGTATTCTTTTATCTTATCGAATGCCAATTGGCAATCGTCATTCCACCTGACCGTTTGATCTTTCCTTAACAATTTAAATATTGGTTCACACGTGGCTGTTAGGTGAGATATGAACCTTGCAATGTAGTTCAATCTACCCAAGAAACCACGAACCTCTTTTTCTGTTCTCGGTTCAGGCATTTCTTGTATTGCTTTCACCTTGGCAGGATCAACCTCGATTCCTCTTTCGCTCACAATGAAACCTAACAACTTTCCAGAACGCACCCCAAACGTGCACTTGTTTGGATTTAATCTCAGACAGAACTTTCTCAACCTTTCAAACAGCTTTTTCAGGTTAACCAGATGTTCCTCTTCTATTCTCGACTTGGCAATCATATCATCTACATAACATTCGATCTCCTTATGAATCAAGTCATGAAACAATGTCACCATCGCCCGCTGGTACGTTGCCCCTGCGTTTTTCAACCCAAAAGGCATTACTTTATAACAATATGTACCCCACGGAGTAATGAACGTGGTCTTCTCCATATCTTCAGGTGCCATCTTGATCTGGTTGTACCCGGAGAAACCGTCCATAAATGAGAACACTGAAAACTGAGCTGTATTATCGACCAGCACATCAATATGAGGTAGTGGAAAATCATCTTTCGGGCTAGCTTTATTAAGATCTCGATAATCCACACACATTCTCACTTTTCCATCTTTCTTCGGTACTGGCACGATGTTGGCTACCCATGGAGGATACTTTGTCACAGCAAGAAAACCAGCGTCCCACTGCTTCTGGACTTCCTCCTTAATCTTTAAAGCCATGTCGGGGTGAGTCCGACGAAGTTTCTGCTTGACTGGCGGACATTCTTCTCTCAATGGTAGCCTGTGCACGACAATATCCGTATCCAACCCCGGCATGTCTTGATACGACCAGGCGAAGATGTCAACATACTCGCGCAACATTTCCGTCAAAGTTTGCTTCACATCTGCTTGCAAGCTGGCACCAATCCTGATCTCTTTCTTGGCGTCCTTGGTACCAATATTGATGATTTCTACAGTCTCCTGATGAGGCTGGATGACCCTTTCCTCTTGTTTCAACAATCTGGCCAGTTCTTCAGAAAGTTCACAATCTTTCTCATCCCCTTCTTCGGCTTGATAAATCGGATTGTCAAAGTCATACATGGCCATATCAAAATCGTTATCAGTGGTATCCGGAGGATCAAGTCTGCATGAACGGGTTCATGCCTTATTTTAGAATTTATTTTTAAGCAAAACAAAAGAAAATGAAACATTGCCATTTTATTATTTTTTGTGCAAAAATAAAAACTGAAAGACAGAGAACAAAATTTGATTGCAAAACGTCCTTTATTAATGATTAAACATTGCAAATGCAACCATGGTGGCCCTACAAATGAATCTATACGCCTTGGGCAGAGCGCAAGATTTTGACATGCATTATGGTTAGAAAAAACAAAGAAAAATTACTCTGTCTGAAGAGTAACCCGGATAACTTCTTCAACGAACCAGTTCTGCACTTGTTGTCCCGGAACATGAGGGCGTACCCAGTTGTCCAGGTCACAATCACTGTCAACACTATCCTCTGTGGCTGCACAAGACTGGTCCGTGCAGATAATTCCCCCACTATTGAAAGTAATGGGTCCCCTGCTCCCCGCATCTGAAGTTGTAGAGGGATGATAACCAATACTAAATTTGTCTTCCTTCATTGGGGTCTCTATCAACCTGCCCCAACCTTGGGCGTTGCCTGCCCTGACGACTTCGACAGCTTGTTTGTAAGATGAAATGGAGGTACCAGCCCCAACTGGTACAGAAGAAGACTCAGGTGCATCGTCAATGTTGACTGCTTCAAATGATTGGCACAGCATCTCATGAATTTCCCCATCCATTTCAATGTACTTGAACGTGGACAAGTGACTCACAAAGATGTCTTCTTCCCCACACACTGTCACAACCTACCCTTCAAACTCATACTTCAGCTTTTGATGTAGAGTAGAAGTAACAGCCCCGGCTCCGTGAATCCAAGGACGTCCCAATAGGCAGCTATATGCAGGTTGTATGTCCATTACATGGAACGTGGATTTGAATACCTGTGGTCCAATTTGTACGGGTAATTCCACCTCACCAAACACAGATCGTCTGGTCCCATCGAATGCTCTGACCACCAATTCACTAGGCCTTAAGATCAAACCATCAACTTCCAGCTTCATTAATGCCTTCTTGGGCAAGACATTGAGTGATGAACCAGTGTCTACCAGTACATGAGATAACACTGCACCCTTACACTCCATCGTGATATGCAAAGCCTTATTGTGGTTTCTTCCTTCAACCGTCAAATCTCTACTTGTAAAGCCCAAGCCATGGCTAACATTAACATTGGAGATTACGCCCTCGAGCTGATTAACAGTAATTTCTTGTGGCACGTACGCACTCTTCAACACTTTCAACAACGCCTGCCGGTGCGCATCAGAGCACATCAATAGTGACAAGATTGAAATCTTTGAAGGGGTCTGATTCAGTTGGTCCACGATCTTATAATCACTTTTCTTGATTATCTTCATAAATTCTTCCATTTCCTTATCAAAAGTAATCTTTGTCTCTGCTTCAGGTGTAGGCGCACTTTCAACCACCTGCTTACCCTTAGCCTTTGCTGCAGCTTCTACCTCCTTATCACTTCTCAAGGTTTGGGGAGCGAACAACCTTCCACTCCTTGTAAAGCCCCCTACACCCCCTACGTTATCAATATTTGGGCTGATTGATGATTCAACTTCCTGCTTTTTACCTTCGTAATATACATCTGCCCCATAGTGCCATGGGATAGCTTTCGTAGATGTGAACGGAATTGGTCCTGGCACCGTGATAGTGACAGGACTGGGCCCTTCTGGCGCAACACTCGCCACGGGAACTGCATTGACCGGAATTTGAATTTCAGCGGGGGTGTAATAGATGGTCACGGTTGATATCTCATCAGTGTCTTTCACGACTCTGTCGAACTGTAGACATCCTTCATCGATCAGATTCTGTAAACCCATCTTCAACTTATCACAGCCGTTCTCCTGATTCATACACTCAGAGCAATCTTGATTACAGCCCGGGAACACCTGTCCCTTCAATAAACGATCTTTTATAACCAACAAAGAAGTTTTCACTTGATGAACGTCTAACACCAAATTCAATCTCCTCCCATCTTCAATAGCGTACACATTTGCTGCACTATGATCAGGCATGGGATGCTGAGTAATATTAGGAGCGGGAGAGAAATTGATGGCTTTAGCATCAATCAAATCTTGTACTTTATGATGGAAAGCCCAGCATTTTTCAATGGAGTGTCCCTGAGCACCTGAGTGGAACTCACAACGAGCATTAGCATCGAAGTTAGGTGGCAGGTTTCCAGCAACCGGAGCTTTCATAGTACGGAGTTCTACCAACTTTAACTCGAGTAGTCGGGGCAACAGCGCGGCATAAGTCATAGGGAGAGGATCCATCTTACGATCCCTCTGTCTAGACCTTTGCTGGAAAAAAGGTTGTTGCTGTTGAACTTGTTGTTGGGGTTGTTGTTTCTGAACAGACGGTGTGGGGATTGTTACAGCATCTACCTGATAATAAGCTTGAGAACGCCCTCTGCCTCGTCCTCTAAACACAGCATTCGTATCACCTTCTCTTCTTTTCTGGTTACTAGCAAACGGTTTCTTCGTCCCCGAAGAGCCAGCCCCACTCACATCCTGGATCTTTCCAAGCTTTAACAGACTTTCTATTCTTTCTCCCGCAATCACAATATCAGCAAATCCAGTTGACGGACAAGCAGCTAATCTATCAAGATAGGCCCCTTGCAAGGTACCCATGAACATATATGCCATTTCTCTGTCTGACAAGGGAGGTTGAACCTGGGCAGCCATTTCCCTCCACCTCTGTGCATATTCTTTGAAACTCTCCTTGGCATTTTGTGACAACCCCTGCAATTGAGTGCGGTTGGGCGCCATGTCAATATTATACTGGTATTGCTTCAGGAACGCTTCTGCCAGATCTTTCCAATTCTTCACAGCAGCTCTATTCAACTTCATATACCAGGTCAAGGACGCCCCAGCCAGACTGTCCTGAAAATAGTGCATCCATAGCTTCTCGTCATCCGTATGGGCTGAAATCTTCCCAAAGTAAGCTTGAAGATGCGTTTGGGGACACGCATTGCCGTGATACTTATCAAAAGTGGGAGGTTTGAATTTAGGGGGAATTCTGACTCCTGGGACCAGCCCCAAGCTAGTAACATCAATACCCATAGAGTTCTTGCATTCCATGGCCCTGATCTTTTCTGCTAACTCATCATACCTTCGATCACCTTGATTACCCACATCAGCATCCAGCAGAGTAAATTGGTCCTCCAGGGTATCTTCAAGAGTAACACCAGCATGCCTACCATTTCCATTACCCCGATTGTTACCACCAGGAGGAGGGTTGCCACCGGGAGGAGGAATGCCATGTCCCTGTGAATTGTCATGCTGATCACCTTCGGGCCCATTATCTGGACGCTCTACCAGAAGCCTCAATCTCTCCTGATTTTGCGCCATGCCAGTCATGAGGGTCATGAACTGGTCCATACGCGCCCTCATTTCAGCCAAATCACTTTGTACTTGATCCATGATTCTTACTTGATTCCTTCGCGTCGAATATCGGTGAATATGACTCTCCGCTATACTGCCTGAAACCAAATAAAGGTTAGAGACCCCGCAACGAGTACCTGAAAAGCAAGTAACAAAAAATGCAAAATGATATGCAATGCCATGCAATGCCATGTTTGTCATTTCCGAGGTGCTTTATACCCTGATTCCAATCCAACCACAGAAATCTGAAGACCAGAAATTGTGATATAAAGAGACGTGTCGTGGTCATGTGCTTGTGTGCAGCTATCTGATAAGGAATAATTCTGAATAAAACTGCTCATACTCATTCAACGAAGTATTCAAGTACATTTAAGAAAGGTTCAACCGCAAATGCAATACAAGGAAAAATGGATCCATCAACAAGCCTGATGGTAACCATTAACAACAAAATATAAGGAAAAGAACATCAGTCTGACAAATCCACACCCTTCAGCTTATCACTTGAGTATTTGATCTCCTCAAAAAGTATACGGGTACGCTGGTGATTCGGCTTTTCAATCATTTCTTTGATCAAGACATCCCTTTTCTCAAGAGCTTCAGTTAAAGAACCCATATGCAGCATCAGAGCCTCGTCATCACACACTCCTTTGTGTCTCTTTATGCCAGCTTGCGTCTTGAGTATCTCCCTTTCTATCATGACTTCTTCAAGCTCTTTCTTGGTGTTCCTCAGCTCACCTCTAGCTTCTTCTAGCTGTTCTTGACTCTTACCGAGGCTTTCCCGATACTTTCTCCTCTGCTCATGCGCCTTTTCAAGCTCTTCGTCCTTAATCTGCAATTGTTCCTGTAATTCAGCATTCTCTATCCTAACTTCGTCCCAAGCGTGCTGAAACTTTGTTAACTTTTCTTTGGTCTGTGCTAACGCCTGTTTGGTTTGCTTGTGGGCTTGAGTAGCATCATCAGCACCTTTACTAATCTTCCGGAAATGTTGGGCTCTTCCAGCAAAGTCTTTTTCTTTTGCAGTTAGGATTTGTTCAGCATCTTGGGCTTTCCGCTCCAGCTCTTTGTTGACATGTAGAGCATTCTGAAGACGGCTACTCAACTCGGAATTCTCTCCTTGAAGTTTTTTCACCAAGGCTTGCAACTTATCAACCTCTTCCACAGTAGCAGTGCTTCTTGCTTTCTCATTCTCCGGATACAAAAGGGGTGCCTTACCAAAAGGCAAGAGAAAATCTTCAACTCTTTTCTTCACCCACTCTTCATAT
Organism: Lathyrus tuberosus; assembly: GCA_022829125.1. Classification (NCBI taxonomy): domain Eukaryota; kingdom Viridiplantae; phylum Streptophyta; class Magnoliopsida; order Fabales; family Fabaceae; genus Lathyrus; species Lathyrus tuberosus. The sequence goes on along the minus strand of JALAZF010000024.1, from coordinate 10,920,026 downwards.
GCTGGATAAACCCGGTTGTTGGGCTTTCCTAGAGTAACTTTCCCCTTTTTCAGTATGCTACCCCAGCTTTCAGAAGCTTTCTGTGCTGCTTCCCACCCATCTGATGTATGAAAATAGAGGGACTCCTCCACATCTCTCTTAATAGGCGGACCTGTCAGGGCATACCCAAATTGTCGAATGGCCAAAGAAGGATTGTAGTTAATCCCACCCAGTCTTCCTATCAGTGGAACGTTAGGGAACTTACCACAGCTGTGGATAATATTCTTGCCAATCAGCCCATGATCTACCCATACGATGTCCTTGGCCACCAATCCCATTAAACGATGTTTCCACTCTAGAGAATCTTTGGAATCCACAAAAGCCCCTGATTGTGGTAAACGGCCTGCAAACCACTTATAGAACAAAGGTGCACAACAACGAATTATCCCTCCTCTTTTCTTTTCGTTTCGGTTGTACAACGAGTAGTGAAGATCTCCCAGTAGCGTTGGCACCGGGTTCTTCATCAGGAATATTCGTATAGCGTCCGCATCAATGAAATCCGGCTCGTTGGGAAACAACACTATGCTGTATATACAAAGGGCTAGCAAAGCATTAAAAACAAGCCAATTCTCGCCTTTAGCTGCTTCCTGGGCCTTCTTAATCAGATATTCCAGCTTGTAACCACGAATCTTTCCTTTGTTGGAGACATTGTCACTTAACTCTGATTTGCTCAAATAAAGAGCACTAGCCACCCTTCCAAAGTCAAGATCCCCCACCGATCCAAAGAAAGGGGGCTCCTCCTTGACAGCAATCCCCAACATGTTGGAATACTCCTCCAGGGTAGGAACCAACACATAGTCTGGAAATACAAAACACCTCAGAGGCGGATCATAGAACTGCATCAACGTATGGAGACCTCTGGCTTCATAATCACTGACATTACGGACCATAGATAAAATCCACCCATATTTCTCTTCAAAAGCTTCTCGTGCTGCAGGGCTCGCCATTCCCTTCAGCACAACAATAGGGCCCAAAGTAGGCGTAAGGAACTTATAGCTGATGATATTCTTCCTCTCTTTAGTGTTCATCTTTGCAGGGACCTGATGACTGGAATCAAGGGTAATATATGCACCTGGAAATGAATAAACATGTATGTTAAAATATGATAATGCAATGCAAAGGGCAATGTGATCAGGTAATCAGGTGTCTGTGCTGAACTGTGAACGGTGTCAGTGTAGCTCTGAGGCTAATATAGAACCATAGATAAGAACCATCTGAATACAATAGGATGAAACTTCCTTTTTGTGCAATGATGATAGAAAACCGGGTATGTAGGAGGTCATGGTTACCTGCAAACCTGTAAACAACCCGTCCTTCTCACATGTGGGTACTAGGATGTTCAGTATCCCGGGCTCTCAGGTCGAGAAATAATGATACGTTCACCATTATTGGTTTGGCATCATCATCAATCGAGGAGGCCTCAACTGATTCTCCAAAACAAAAAGGTCCTCAGCTTCTGGCACTGAGGTCGAGAAGCAATAGTACATTCATCCCTCAGGGTACAGTACTATCGCCAATCGAGGAGTGCCTCCGCTGATTCTCTTTCAAAAAGGGATGTCCTATAGCAAGTTCCCAGTATTGGGTCCTCGGATCGAGAATGTGCAATGGGTTTGCCACGGAATGTGGTCTGCCACTGTCACATCTCGGGAGGAGTGCCGCAACTGAGTCCTCGGGAATGGTCACCAGAGTCGACAGTTCCTCAAGAGAATAACCACTGGCCTGCATAACATGCAGTAGCAGAAAGCTCCTGATAGAACCTCGTCTGGTTGTGGGTCTCATGAACAACAATACGTGGTCACCACCACGCAAGCGTCATGACTATCCACTCTAATACCTATGTATGTACTCAAGCCTTGGTAGTGAGCTTATCTCTCAGGACACCCATCCCGCCAAACAGACAAAACAGTGCAACACAATATAATATATGATATGTAATGCTAAAATGCGGTAAATACAGTAAAATAAATAAACAACAACATATAGCACAACAGTAAACACCCAATGAAAGAAAAGCAGACAAGCGCTAGGATTGACTCGCTAAGGAAACCAGAGATTCTGGGTTCGGTCCCCAGCAGAGTCGCCAGCTGTCGCTCCCGGGATTTTCATCTAAGTACAAACGCGAAAGTGGCACCGAAACAGAGTCGCCAGCAATGTGTATTTATCCCAAGGGGGGGAAAGGAAACACCGCGTAAACCTGAGAGAAAGGAAAAGCATGGTCTTACGACCAAGAGAACTGGGTTCAGGAGTCGGTTACGCGAGAGGAAGGTATTAGCACCCCCACGCGTCCATCGTACCCGATGGGATCCACGCTTGCTTGTCTCGATCAAAGGGTGTAAAGAAAGGATACTGGAAAAGGAACTGAAAGAAAGAAAGGAGAAAGAAAAGAAAAGGAACGGGAAACAAATGTAGGGAAAATAAAAGAAGTGCTCGCATGGGCCCTACCCCATTGCCTACGTATCTCATCGGGAGCATGAGAATCAGAGCGACGTAGTTCCCCTCACTAGGGATGGATTGTTTGTGTTTTTTAGGAACGGCTAACGTTCTAGCTCAGGTGTTTGCAGGCTCGCTGGTCCGAGTGTGTTACCATCTTGCAAGAGAACGAGTAGAAGCACGTTCGTACGCTGAGACTGAGTGAGGTGAGAAAAGAATTCCCGAAGGAAAGACGTTATTGTTGGTTTTTGTCTTTTAAGAGTCTTTTCATTTGTTTGCATATGACAGTGTATCTGGATCTTAGCCATTGGAATGTGTACATTCTCACATTCCAAGATGGAATGGGTAAGAATGCACACTAAGAGTGAAGAAGACCCCCACACTTAGTTCCAATTGTCAAGGTTCAAACACACTAGCATACTTGTGTTTATTAAGTGTTTTGTTGATTATGAAGTGAAGAAGTGTTTTTTATTATTTGCACCTTCAACAAGTATTGCATTTAAGTCCCTCATACAAGATCAAATATGTAACACATTGACCTAAGATGGGCCATATGCTACACATTTTAAGATTATAAGAGAAGACCCCTTATAATCTTTTCTTTATATGAAAGGCCTAAATGCAATAAGTGCCTACCTTTATTAGATACTTTGAATTTTCTTTGAGATTAGAAAAGAGACTCAAGGGAGGATAAAGGTAAAAATCTATATGGACTAAGACTCAATCCTAATTGATTAGTTAAGGGAGTGATCCTAAGGTTTGTGAGGTTTCAACCTAAAGTCTAAAGAAAGAATGAATTAAACAATTCACTTCTAAGTTAGAAGATGAATTGTAATTCAAAAAGGGAAAGTGATGAGTTATTAAAAGAAAGCACATAAGTGCTTAACAAAACACAAAATGGAATTGTAAAAGAGAAAGGATAGAAGTTGAATGTGGATTCCTTATCCACACTCAATTGAAACTTACCAAAGCCCCTACATGGTTAGTAAACATGTATAAGAAGTATAAGAAGTAAAAGAACATGTAATGCATCATAAAACTCAAAAGAATTGAATGAGAAACCAAATCCTAGAGCCACAACCAGAATGGGCATCATATGGACAACAAGTGAATATCATCATACAATTGCAAGTGAATAAGCAATAATCATCACCCATTAGCATTTAAACATGTTACAAGAAGAAAGGGTAGATGAAAGATGGAAAGAAATGAAGAGGACATGCATAAATGGAACATGTAAATCAACAACCAGAATTGAAACTAAATGGAAAATGGTTTATAAACATCTCAAAAATATTTATGAATCAACTTCAAGACATTCAAGAAGTAATATAAGAAGAATTGAAATGAAAGTTCAAAAAGAAAGTGCCAACAATACATGTTAATGATGCACAAAGTTCAAATTTAAATGAACATGTAAAGATGACCTATAATGTGTATCAAAGACCTATAATATCATATGAATGGATCATAACATATGCAAATGCTCATACAAATGTGCACAAAAGAATTCATGTAAACATGCACTAAAGTTGTAATGACATGCCATGGATTATACTTCCAATGTAATGCATCAAACAAAGACCAAATGGATTCATGAAAATTATGCCAGCATATTATTGGAATGCCTAGATCAGAAATGCATCATACATCAAGATAGCATGTAAAAATTCAGAGCAAAATGACTTCAAACAAAGCAATTAGGTCAAATTGAAACATCATGCAAAGTGGTGCAAATATAGGCATCAAAACATGTAATAAAGTGACCTAAAAAATCAAACAAAAATCATATAACATGCTTCAATGTATTAGTGAATCAATGCAAAAAGAATCATGTCAAAACAGTTTGTAATGAGCAAGAACAAAATTAAACAAATTCATGTATCATGCTTAGAATGCATCTAAATGGAAATTCAAAGAAAATTATAGAGCAGGGGCAAAAAGGTCATAAAATCAGAAAATAAAATCACCAAAAATTTTCTAAATGTTTTATTGATGTCCATGAATTTTTGTGGAATTTTCTAATGTCATTTGATATTTCTAAAAATTGAAAAGCAAACGTGTATGGAAAATAAAAAAAATAAAATGAAATGCAAAGGGAAGGGGAGGTGTGAACATAGCAATCATGCAGTTCAAATTAAATTGGGCCTTAAACAAGGGGGTGGGGATAGCAATCTGATTAGGTCCATTTGTGCGCAATCCATATCAATTATCATGCACCCTCAGTCAAACACAAGTCAAGCAATTATCACCCTTGGATCAGGTCAAGTCAACAAGCAAGTCAAAGTAGTCCAAATCAACGCACGCACCTGAGTGAGCACACTCCATACCATACACTACACCACACAGTGATTAAATGAATTCAGAAATGATGCACATGACATGCACATGCGTTTTAATGTGCTGGCAAGCTTTCCACCCTTGGATCAACAAAATCGCACGGCTGACATTCAAACTGCAAGAAACCCTAACATAAAGACCACCGGCCGGAGAGGGACCTCCGGTCACCTTCTTCGGCCACTCACCACCATCTGCAATCTTCAAACGTCACCAAAATGCACAAAATGTGTACCAATCGAAAGCTAAGCTTATGCACATCATGAATATGCTCATAAAAATCACAAAACACACACACATAGCAAGAACAGAGGAGATCAAATCATGCCCTAGGCTTTGAAACTATGCCTCTAAGAGGCCTATCAACTAGCCGGATTCAACATAGCTTCTAAGAAGCTCAAACCAATAGAAAACAAGTGAAATTTCAGAAAACGAAGGTTGGAGAAGAAACCTGAATTTGAAGTTCTTCAAAGTAACAGAAGACCAGAGATGATCCTCCTATGCTCTTGAGCTTGAGTGGAGCAAAATAAATGCCACTGAACTTGAGATCTTGAAGAAAACCACAACGAAAACTCAACTGAACTAAGCTGCCATTGATGAACTGAACTTCTTCTCTCTTGTTCTTGATCAGAAGTGAAACCTTGATGAGGATGAAGATGAAATGTGAATGGAAGATGGTGAAAATCGTGTGAAATCAGAGAGAAAGTAGAGAGAATGTGAGAGAGAGTTTGAAGTGTTTTGAGAGAATGTGGTTGGAAATGAAATTAGAGTGTGAGTTTTCTATTTATAGTGTGAGTTTAACCATGGTTAACTGGGTGAATTAACTGAGTTGAAGTGGTTTAAGTGAGTCATCCCTAACTAACTGAGTCAAGTTAGTTAGGGAGAGCGAGGATATGGTGGTGATAGTTCATGGTGGGTTATGGTGGAGCTGAAAATGAGCTTGCAATGGCACGGCTGAATGTATCAGAAACTTGTTCAGCAAGTTTATTCTTTCCACTTTCATGCAAGGCACGTGCTAATGTGCAAGGTGGAGGTGATATGTGCTTGGCTTAATGTGGAAATAAAGTGCAAGGGTTGTTTGATGGATGTCTAAACCAAACTGCAAATTCTGATGTGATTCATCAGTTGGAAATGGTGATGTTTACGCATGGATATCTCTCTCCTCAAGCCATGGACATGAATGATCTTGGTATCATTACAAAGTGTGTACATGATACAACAGCTTTGATGTTGAAAGTAAATGAAAATGAGACTTGCAACAACTTGGAAATGTGCTTCAAACATGGGAACTTAAGACTGGCTTAAAAATGCTGCAGAACACGCGCATGTGTGGCATGACCTGGTTGTAACCTGGTCAAATTTCAGTTACATTGACCATACTTTGAGCCATCATAACTCCTTAATCTATTGATCATATGAAAAATTGATAAACACCAACTTTGAAGATCTCACATAGAGGAACAACTTTGATGTTGAAAAGTTTTTCATCTGAGGCCTTTAACCATGAGAAAAATGAGTGGACATTTGGCCCACCAACTGTTTGTTAAAATGACTGCGCGCGTGCCCTGAAAATCTTGGTCATGACCTAGTTTTGAACCTACTTTGCTCAAACTTTGATCAATCATATCTCACTCAATTTTTATCCAATGGAGATGTTCCACACATGGATTTGAAGCTTAAAGCAAGACCTTTTGTTGTGGCTGAGTGGAATTTTCATTTGATGCCCCAATTTTAAATGGCCTTGGCTCAAACTCTGATACAAAATGGCCAAAACTTACTATTTTTAGTAACCCTACTTCACCCAAAAATGGCAACTTTTCACATCTTGATTTTTTCATGATTCCTTTGGAGTTTCTTGACCAAATTTTGCACATTGGACACATGTAACATGAATTTTATGAATTTGGCCTCAAAAAGTCAAGAGTTGACTTTTTCCTCTGATTATTTGACTTTGCCCCAATTTCTCTGATTCTTGATCTTTCTTCCAATTGAACCACTTCTAAAACCAATTGAGATGCAATTTTCCACATACATACACTTAAGGACATATGGAATACCATGACATCAAGTTTTGTTCAAAAAATCAAAGATTCCCTGATTTAATGGGAAACCCTAGTTTTGGTGCCCACCTCCTAGGAGAAAAATGTGCAGTCTTCAATTTCAAATTCCTCAGAGTATGTTGTGTATCCTCTTAAAGGATGATGAGAAATGCCACTTGAGGATGATTTTGAATCAATGAGCTATCTCTTTTGAGGGTTTTCCTTCAGTTTTTGAACCTCTTGCATAGTGAAAGATGTAATGCTTCAATCTCCCATTGTATCTCTTATCCTTGAGGTTGTGGATGATCAATTGAGATGGTATGAGACATGAAAGACCTCTTGGCTTGCCTTGAGGGCACTTGATTGACCTTTTGTGCTTTGAATGATTCCTTGATTGTCCACCTTCCACCTGATCACATGCCCTGATGGTAAGAAGGATGCTATGCTTCATTTTTCTATGTTAAATGCAATGTAATGTTAATGAGATGGATATGATATGATAAATGATAACGCCATGCTATGATGCCAAAAGGGGAGAGCAAATTTTGGGGTATTACACTCGTTTCCTGAAACGGGACATCATTTGTCGCTATGGAGTGCCCGAGAGAATCATTACTGATAATGGTTCTAATCTGAATAACAAAATGATGGCTGAGCTGTGCCGGGACTTCAAAATTGAACATCACAATTCTTCTCCGTATCGTCCGAAGATGAATGGCGCTGTGGAGGCGGCCAACAAGAATATTAAGAAGATTGTACAGAAAATGGTTGTCACATATAGAGATTGGCATGAGATGTTACCATTTGCTTTGTATGGATACCGAACGTTAGTACGCACGTCCACTGGGGCAATCCCATTCTCACTTGTATACGGTATGGAGGCAGTACTACCGGTTGAAGTGGAGATTCCATCCCTCAGAGTCATGATGGATGTCAAGTTAGACGAGACTGAGTGGGTCCGTGCTAGATTTGATCAGTTAAGCCTTATTGAAGAGAAACGACTGGCAAATGTATGTCACGGGCAGTTATACCAGCGGAGGATGAAGCAGGCATTTGACCAAAAATTGCGTGCTCGGGTTTACAAAGTGGGAGATGTGGTACTCAAAAGGATCCTTCCTCCAAGTACAGATCACAGGGGCAAATGGACTCCCAACTATGAAGGTCCATTCGTGGTTAAGAAGGTCTTCTCGGACGGAGCCTTGTTACTTACAACCATGGATGGCGAAGACTTTTCATCCCCTGTCAACTCTGATGTAGTCAAAAAATATTTCGCATGAATAGACCCGCTGGATATATAAAAAAAAAAAAAGTCCAGGCAAAAAAGGGCATCCCGGCGAACCACAAAAACAGAATAAAAAGTTTTGGGAAAAAATTAGGGATAATAAATGAAAAATTGTACACCCGGTGAGTTGAAAATCCGCAAGGACAACTCAGGCAAAAAAGGGTGTCCCGGTGGATTGAAAACCCGAAAGGGCGATCCATGCAAAAGAGGGATTTAAGCGAACGACTACGATCTGAGTTATCTGTACTCCATCACTATTTCATACAACTGACATTCCAAAGGGTAGGAATCGGTCTGATCATTCCTCAGAAGGAAAGGTCGGGGAGTTTGGAAGACATACTGGCCATAGCAGAATTGAAACTCAGCGCCGTTTTCACATTGCCATTAGGATAATTTCTTTTCTCAATTTTCAGCGATCACCTCTTTCCAGGGATTGCTTCCTGATGTAATTACCTATTCTGGGCTTTTTGATCAATAAATTGAATTTCAGTTAAAAGCTTCTTATTTTGTTTTACTGCTTTGTTTGCAAAAACGTCCAAATTTTTGATAAAACATTGCATTTGAAAACACAGTGGCTTTACAATAACACGCGCAGAAAAACATTTAAAATTACTTTGAATGTTGAATAATCCTGGATGGTGGATTCAAACCACGCAGTATTTTGGGGCATATATGTGTATTCTTTTGTTGCAGGTAACAGATTCAGATGATTTCAAGCACAAGACGGGTAATCACTTATTCCCACGCAGGAGACTGGGGCAATCATGTTCAAGGAAGGGTTCACTTGTCACCCTTTTGTCACAACGTTTACTGATTGAGTCCATCATTCGGTTGACGGTCGTTCACGACGTCTCGATATTAGTGAATTAAGTTCAACTGGATATTGTTGTATCTTATTAAGTCGATTCTCTCGTTCAGTACTTCCAACAGTTACAAGCTTTTCTGTGTCGATAACGATTGCGAATCCCCAGTAGAGTTGCTTCGGAGACACCAAAGTTGATGGTTAATCCCCAGTGAAGTCGTCAGGAGTTTGAAGATGCTTAATCTCTTGTAAAATCCTCTTACGACGTTTCTTCAGGTAAGTCTTGTATCATGGAGCAGGAAGCAAGTTGTTGACCTTCCCAAGCAGGGGGCATTTTGATTTTCCCTAGTAGGAGATGTTCCAGATCTATTATCCCCATTAGAGTTTGAGGACATTTGGTCTTCTGTAAAATCCTCTCAATAGGCATTCCCCAGCATGAGACGCTTTAAGGCGGTTCTCTCCAGCAGAGTTGGTTATAAACTCATCATCCCTAATGGAATCGTCAAATGGAAAGTTCGCCTAACATGGGGCATTATAGCACTTATCGTAGGCTTAATAGTCTTATGCCTCAGCAGACTATTGTGGATTTGCTTTGAGTTTCCCCAGCAGATCTAAGGACTCTCTCCCAGCATGTTGCAGCAGAACGTCTTCTAACCAGGATTCGCTTATCCCTGACAGAGTAGCCTTGATTCCCAGCAAGATCGTATCTCTGGTAATGGTATCCCCACAGAGTTCAGCATTGAATCTTGTCAACAATACTCCCCAGATGAGTTGTTTTTTTCCGCAAGAGGTTTATTGATCAACAAAATCTATTCCTCAGCAGAGTGATAGTATATTCTTGCCCCAGCCGGGTTAGAAGGTTGATTCTCCCCACAAGGGATCTCGGGTTTGATAGATCCTCAAGCAGAGTTTTAATGACTTTTCTTCCCTAGCAAGACGTCATGCAAAGAAATTCTCATCCCCAGCGGAGTTGCTGTGACCAAAATTCATCCCCAAACAGATGAAGTAATTCTTGGCAGAATCATCATTTCCCCATATTTCAAAGTCCAATTTATTTTTGGCAAGCCTGACAGTTCGAAGCAGATGGATTATTCATTCATTCTCCAGCAGAGATATTATCCTTTCAGGAGTCTCTGAGATTAAATCATTGATCGTTGTTCCTCAGCAGAGTCAGCAGAGATGTCTGACACGGATGCAGAGAGTAATCCAATTTTGGAATTCTTAAAGTCCAACCGTAGATTGGTAAAAGGTCTATCCATGGGTGGAAAATTCTTAAAGTCCAACCGTAGCTTGGCAAAATTCCACCCGTAGTGTGGCAAGTCAGTAGTCGTCTAACTCCCTTTAAAAGACCACAGCAAAGTCCAATCGTAGATTGGAAAAAGACCATCCAAGGGTGGCAAAGCAAGGCAAAGTCCAACTGTAGATTGGCAAAAGTCCACCCACAGTGTGGCATTTCAGCTGCAAAGTACAACCGTAGATTGGCAAAAGTCCACCCGTAGTGTGGCAAGTCAGTAGTCTTTTGACTCCATTAAAAAAAAAGACAGTCCACCCGTAGTGTGGCAAGCCAGTAGTCGTCTGGCGTTGTACAAAAGACATTGCTAAATTCCACCCGTAGTGTGGCAGGCCAGTAGTCGTCTGGCATTGTGCTAAAAGACATTGCTAAAGTCCACCCGTAGTGTGGCAGGCCAGTAGTCGTCTGGCGTTGTACAAAAGACGTTGTTAAAGTCCACCCGTAGTGTGGCAGTCCGTAGTCATATGGCATTGTATAAAAGACATCCCTTCAATGTTATTCTTCATTGTCAGAGTTTTATTCAAGTAGAGCTCATTTGGTTGGGTTTATATCCCTTTTCTTCTCCCCTGCAGAGTGCAAATTTTCGGGTTATTTTTGGTATTCAATCCCTCCATACCTTGAAAGTCTGACAGCAATCGCTATCATCCGTTCAGGTCTACAATGATTGAATAGGGGCAGCTGTAATACCCCAAAATTTGCCCTCTCTTTTCTTCATATCTTTTAGCATGAGCTTTCATTGCATTGCATTGCATTCAAGCATAGATAAATAAAACATCAAGCATTTAGCATGGCATCTTGCATAAGGGTATGTGATCAGGTGATCCTCTAAGGTGTTGATCATCCAAAGCTAAAGAAGAAGACCAAGTGTTTCTCATAAGCCTCAAGGATCTTTTACATCATGTATCATCTCCATTTGATCTCACAAGTCATTGAAAGAAGGGAATTCACCAAGAAGAGTGGATAGTGCATGATTTTCTACACAAGGTAGTCCAAAGTTAGGATCTGACCCTCAAATGGGCAAGCTCTTTGAGTTTTTATCATCTCCAAAGGGCATATCTCATCATTGTTTGAGAGGATACACATCATATTCAGAGGAATTTGGATTTGGAGGATGTGCTATTTCCTCCTAACCAGAGGGTGCCAAAATTAGGGTTTGACCTAAAAACAGTTTATCTTTGATTTTTTGGGGCAAGACTTGATCTCATGGTATTCCTTATGTTCTTAAGTATTCATGGATGGAATCTTGGTCATTGGTTCTCTAGGGAAGATGTTCAATGGATCAGTTGCTTGTGAACCAAGAAAAGTCAACTGTAAAGGAGAAAGTCAACTGTGGAATTTGGAGGTTCTTTTCATGGTTTTCAAGGTCTCACATCCTTATATTGTCTTCAAGGGTCAAGTTTCACATCATTCTTCAAGAATCAAGAGTTTGTGCAAAAGTTACTAAATTTGGAAAATGACCTATAATGAGAACTTTCCATTTTTGGAAATTTTTCCACCACATTCAACTTGACTTTTCATCATCAAATAAGCTCCAAATGAATTTTCCTCCAACATGAAAGTTGAAGATATTTCTCTCCCATTTCCAAAAAGTACTAGAACATCTCCATATCATTTGTGGAACTCTAGTTATGGTCAAAACAATGCAAGGTGCATTTTGAGGTTTTCCATATATCACTTTTTTCCACCTTTGGCATTTTGGCACAAATGGACTTGTAATTGGTTTTATTGGTTGATGTCACATTGCAACATCAAATTACACTTCATTTGGCACAAGTTTGGCTTTTGAATCAAGTTATTTCATGCCATATTTCTCATTATTTTCACAAAGTTCAAAAATGCAAATTGATTCAAAACTCACAAACCAAGCAAGTGCAAGGCCCAAGTTCAATTCAAATGTGATCAGTAAGTAAATTGGAGGTGAATCATGCTGATTTCATGGGATGTGCACGTGTGAACAAGGGTGTACAACACAAAATGCATTTTTGCAAAACCACTCCAATCTCATTAACCAAAGGTTTAATCACTTGCTAAGGACAATCAGTGGACTAATGGAGAGTATATAAGCTAACTCATGCCTCCAAAATTAGGTCATGCATTCATTTTGGCTCAGAATCCATTTTTCACTCCTCACTTTCTCATTTTTGATTCTCCCTCTCCACAAGGTTTTCTTGAGAAATTCTTTCATATTCTTGATCAGTAAAGAGAGTAGAACAAGAATCAACTGTCATTTTTAGCTGAGAACAAGGTTTTCACCAAGTTCAGTTCAAGAGGATACAAGTTTAAAACTCAAGATCCAGACCATATTCAAGCTCTAATTGCATTTATTTTGCAATTAGAGGTTCCTAAGGCTAGATCTGCAGCTTATCTCTGGTTTTCTAGGAGTATTTTAAGCTCTTCAAGATCTCAGGTTGGTGAACTTTTCATGCTCTTAGAACTTGAATTTTAAGTGTGCATAATGATCTATGAGGTTCACTGAGTATGATGATGTGTTTTGTTTGAAATTTAGACGTGTAGATTGTGTGTATTTTGAGTTTGAAGTTTTGGATCTAAAATTTCTTTCCTTCGATTTGCATTGTATGTTGATTGTTTGTTGAAATGAGCATGATATTCTTGATCCTCATGAAATTCTAGTTGGAATAGTGTGTTTGTTTGCAATTTCTAGGAAAGTTTTTGTTGCAGCTCACCGGAGAGGGTGACCGGAGCCCTAGCTCCGGCGACTGGTTGTGTTTCCGGCCGGTGGAAGGTTTGGAGGAAGAAGATGCAATCTCCACCGTTCGTGTTTGGATCCAAGGGTTATTGTTGTGCCACCTCATTTATTTATTTGAATCTGATTGGTTTTAATTTTAATACATGTGTGTGCTAGCCTATGTTAATTACCATGTACCTCAATCTGAATCTCTCATCATGCTTACTATTTGAAATGTTGACCGGTTTACATGCGTAAGACAAATCATGTGGTTAGATGTTTGCCAACACATTAAGAAATGCATGTACTGCTCACGTGGGTTCTATTGTGCTCTGATTAATTTTGTGTGCGTGTGCGTATGATAATTATGGTGTGAGTGTGGATCTGAGCTGTTGATCATGATTACCTTTTAATTTCATTGACTGATGGTACGCATTGGATTAATTGTGTGGTCTTGATTAAATCTGACGCTTGACTGAATTCCATGAGATTGTTTGACTGCGCCTTTGGACCTTTGCCTTAGGCCTTGCTTTCTGAACCCCCCTCTCTGAGCCCATTTGCTTTGTAAACGTGTTTTTGTTGCTGTATGCACCCCTCCTTGTTTTTTCTTTCATTTTTATTTTCATTAATTGTTGCATTTGCATTTTAATTTTTATGCATCCAAAAATTATGAAAAAATTCATGAAGCATGTTTAGCATTTTATAATTTTTTTCCAAATTTTATTTTCTTATTTTATTTTATTTTTGGTGTCTTAATTAATTGTTTAATTGATTTTCTTTTTGATTTGTTTCACATGTGCACACTTCAACTTGTAGAATTTATTTCTCTTCATCTATAACACATTTTCAATCCATTCTTTTTGAATTTGTTAGATGACATATTGAAGTGCATAAAATCATTTTTTTTTTCATTTTTAAAACTTTTTCATATTGCATTTTTGTCCCTCTCTTTTCCATGTTGAATCATGGTGCTTACTTGATCTTTGCTTAATTGTTTGAGTTGCTTAACTTATGAATTTTTGTGAGATCTTTTTGCATGTGATTGTCTTCTGACCTAGATCATTGGAGTTTTAATTTCAAAATTGTTGAATGTCATATGATACATGTTTGCTTATTTGTGCTTAAGTGACTTATGCATGATCATCTCTTGACATCTCTTTACACAAGTTAATTTGCCATGCTTAATTGATTGAGTTCCTTTGTGATTCTTTGCATGATCTTTTGATATGATGTTTACCTCTGGTTAAGGTCCTTTGAGACTAAATTTTGAACTTTGGGGATCATGTTTGAATCATGTTTGAGTATGCTTAAGTGTTGGAACATTGTCCTCTTTTTGTAGTTTACTTTGGTGCAAGTTTTGAAGTTGTTGATTAATGTTTGGACTTGTATGACTTGAGTTTGGTTTTGATATGATATTGATGCATATGCTACTGCCTCTTGAGTTCTATACTTGGTTTTCATGTTGCTTGAGCAAAGTTGAATGCATTTGGTTTGAATTGTATGATAAATATCATTACCTTTCCTTGTGAACTTCTTTGGATCATAATGCTTCATGTTTTGAATCGCTTTTGCACACGTGAGTTGTGGATGATAATATGATATTGGTTCTGACTTGTCTTCATCTTCATCTTGCCTTTCTCATTTCATTTTGATATGAAGTCCATGTATGCTTAATTGTGCATTTCATACAAGTATGCTTGCATTCGTTCATGTTTATCTTTGCATGCTTACTTGAATTGTTTTGCATTGATCTTTGAAACATGTTTGATGATTTGAGTTGGACATTTATGATATGATGTGCTTGCTGCCATTTATTGTATCTCATCTTCCTTCTTCTTCTTCTCTTTTCTTCTCTCTCACTCTTTCTCATCCCATGAATCTCAAGACTTGTTCAAGTCTTAGATTCTTTCCCTTTAGAGCTACCTAGTCCAACTAAATTTTTGATTAAGCTTGGAGTAGGATTAGCATTAGGTTTTAGGTAGTCCGTCCTCTTAAAACTCACTAACCATGGGACATCCATGCATGATAACAGTAGGACTCTTAGTCTCCCTTTAGAGTTTCCTTCGGGTTTCTCTCTTCTCATCTCAAAATAAAAGTAAAAAAACACTTAATAAAGGTTAACGTGTATTGCGCTTGAGCCTTCTATGTGTGAAATGGGGAACGAGGGGCTTCCTCTCATTCTTCTAGGATACCTAGTGTACGTCCTGTTGGGACGATGCGCGAAGTATTCTTTCCTGTATTTAAGACTTTGGTTCAATGCAAGTTACAAATAACTGTAAAAGACACTTCTTGCTTAAAAAATTCACACAAACAATAACGTCTTTCCTTCGGGAATTCTTTTCTCATATCATTCACTCTCAACGTACGAACGTGCTCCTACTCATTCTCTTGCAAGATGGTAACGCACTCGGTCCAACGAGCCTGCAACACCTGAGCTAGAACGTTAGCCGTTCCCTAAAAACACAAACAAAGCGTCCCTAGTGAGGGGAACTACGTCGCTCTGATTCTCATGTTCCCGATGAGATACGTAGGCAGTGGGGTAGGCCCATTCGAGCACTTCTTTTATTTTCCCTACATTTGTTTCTCTTTCTCTTTCCGTTCCTGTTCCTTTCCCTTTCCATTAGCAGTGGAGCTCCAGGCGACGTCACCCTTTGATCGAGACAAGCAAGCGTGGATCCCATTGGGTATGTTGGATGCGTGAGGGTGCTAATACCTTCCTCGCACGTAACTGACTCCCGAACCCAGTTCTCTTGGTCGCAAGACCATGCTTTTTCCTTTTCCCTCAGGTTTATGCGGTGTTTCCTTTCCCTCTCTTGGGATACATACACATTGCTGGAGACTTTGTTTCGGTGCCACTTTCGCATTTGTACTAGGATGAAAATCTCGGGAGCGACAGTGGGGAAACCCCGTTTTATTGAATTCAAATATTGCGGAAATGGAAATACAGTAGACTACAAAGTGCTGCTAAAAAAAACCTAAGCTAATGGGTCCCGAGTCCTCTCTGAGGAGAACTCGGGTGCTGATTCTGGTACTTTCCTTTTCTTTGACCGGGGCTCTTGGGCCGTTGTCGGGTTGTCATTCTTTTGCCAAGTGAAAGGAGCGAGCTAGTTCCTTTGGTCATCCTGATTTTCCACAGTATGTTGCTCTAAAATCTAAATTAGAGCATCCTTATCTTTCAGTAGTTGTTGTATCTTGTTACACTCCATATTGAGAATGGGGTACTTGTTCTTCCAAGACCTCCTCTCCTGTTGAAATTTGTTGAGAGTAACCTAAAGCTTTTCCATTCTAGTCATGAAGAACATGACAGATTCTTTTAGTGGAAGAACTCTGTGACGAGGATAAGGCATCTTTAGCTTGAGAGCTCTAGTTTGTACCCAGTGGAGATAAGGCTCCACCGAGACACAGTCTAGTTTTCCTAGAGACTCTCGTCCTTTCTTATGAACATGTTTCTAAGCGTGCACTATTTCTGTTTTCAGTGCTTTGTCATTTTCGCCTTCTTTGAAGAAAAGACCTTCCAGATGAGCATTTCGTGGGACATGTCTCATCGGGTATCCGAATTGACGCCGAACCAATACTGGATGGTAATTTATTCCTCCTTTCATTCCTATGAGGGGTACGTTGGTGAAATTCCCACAATGGCCAATGATTCTGATCCCATCATAGATCCTATTGTACCAATCGATATCAGAGTTGGTAAGAGACATGATTTTCTGCGACCAACGTAAGGCCCTCTTACGATCCCAAAAAGCAGCAGACTTAAGCAAATGGGAAATAAACCATTTATATAGCAGGGGTACACAGCCCGTGATATTCCTCTGCTGTACAAATTTCCTAAGTGTACAGAATGATACGCATCTGCGAGCAGAGTTGGTACAGGGTTTCCAATGAGAAAAACCTTAATGGGGTTGATATCGACGAAGTTATCAATGTTGTGAAACATAAATAACCTGTAGGTGAGTAAAATAAAGACGCTTTCGAAAGCAGTCACGTTCCCAATACTAGCAAAGTACAGAGCCTTCTTTACCAGAAACTTAGCTGGTAAACCTGGGAGTCCACCCTTAGTGGTCATGTGAGTCCTGACTTCTGACTCGTCCAAATAGATTCCTCTTGCAATGGTCTGATCCCTTGGGATTTCTTCCAGTCCGAAAAAGGGAGCTTGATTGGTAATGGGTAAATCAGTCAGGTGAGAATACTCCTCCAACGTTGGTGCCAGCTGGTAATCCGGAAATGTGAAACAGTGATAAACCGGATCGTAAAACTGAATGAGCGCATCCAGGATTCCTTCAATTACCTGGACCCTTAACAGAGGTAGCAGACCTCCGTACTTGGCTCTAAAAGAATCAGGGTTAGTGATTATTCTTGCTAAACCTCTCAAATCCTCTAGTTTTGGAACCTTGAAGGTATACTTGTGAGTTCTCCTTCTACCGAAATCCATGAGCGCAATCTTTTTCTCTCCTTTTGCAATAATTGTCTTAGTTTAATTTGGAAAAGAGAGACTATAAGAGAATATTTTTCTTTGTTTAATGTTTTTTAAAATGAATGCATGAATGCAGCACACAAAAACATAGCAAAAACATGGGGTCAAAGGGTCGGTGTCATGAAGTCAAGGCTCTACCTATCCCCAAAGGTTTATACTAGTGATTTTTGTACCTGTTTTTCAAAATCATTGATTCTCGAGATAACATCAGCTGGCCGGGAACCGTGCAAGGTGATGTATTTCAAAGAATCTCAGAAGAGGGTAGTATCGCATGACAACTATTTTCGATAGCTTCTGCACTACTGAAAGAGGTTTTTCCTAGGTGTATACTCAATCTTTCCACATGCGGCATCACACGCATTCCCATTAGCAGAAAAATAAACACAGATATCAATTAGGAAAAGCAGTATATATATTTGTCCTAATGTCCTAGACCTTTTAAGAGCTATGAATCCTAGGATCCTAACAGAAAATGGCTCCCCGGCGGAGTCACCATTCTGTGGCACCTTCCCGTCTTTAAGGGTTTTTGACCTAAGATCCTAGTGAGGGCAGATCCTAGAAATAATGAAATTCCACAATGGAATCGTCATTCGGTGATACCATGTGAACCTAAGGACTTGTCCTAAGAGAAGGTTTCAACCAGAGTGATAAGAGGGATAAGATTCCTTTGTTTGGCCCCACGGTGGGCGCCATTTTTCTGTAGCGAGCGATTTTGGACGTGGTTCTTAAGCACTATCGCTCTGGGGTACTACGAGTCGATTCATATTTTATCCTATTGAAGCTGATGAAGGAAGGGAAATAGATGTCTCCAATTAACCCTGTTTGCAAACTGAGGTTAAATAGTCAAAATTGTTGGTTTACAGATGCGGTTTAGATTGTGGGCCTCTCTCTACTTATTTTGTTTAAGAACGAAGTGCCGGGACTTTTCACGGGGATTTTAGGTTAGGATACTGCGCCAGATTGGATGGAGGTGTGGGGGTGTCGGACTTTGGGTTTTTTTTATTAGTGTGCTCGCTAAGATTCTTTTGCAATCTTATGCCTACGTATTCCCGTTTAACGAAATAGGGAAATCAGAGCGATCGTAGTTCCTCCTATTCTATGGGAGGAAATGTTGTTTTGGTGTCTTGTTTAAAGCCCAAGAGGTGAAGCTGAAAGATGATTTGTATCTTGTTCAAAGCCCAAGATATGAAGCTGAAGAGTCTATTTGTATCTTGTTCAAAGCCCAAGATATGAAGCTAAAGGGGTTCTTGACTGAGAGGGAATTTGTCATCTCTAAGGAGGAGTTGTTGATGTTTGTATACTGTGAGCAAAGCATGATTTGATGCTAAGAGATTGATTGACTCCACAGGGGATTTCCTTATACAAAGCCTAAGAGGAGGCTGAAAGGTTGACTTTTTCGGGGAAAAAGTTCTTTCTATCTTGTACGAAGCTCAAGATTGAGGCTATAAGGGTTTGACTCAACAAGAGAGTCTTTTGGCGTGTCTTGTACGAAGCCCAAGACGGAGGCGAAAGGAGGGTGACTCAACAAGAAAGTCGTTTATACTCAACAAGAGAGTGATTTGGTGTCTTGTACGAAGCCCGAGACGGAGGCTAAAGGGTGACTCAACAAGAGAGTCTTTTATACTCAACAAGAAAGTGCTTTGGTGTCTCGTATGAAGCACGAGACGGAGGCTAAAGGAGATTGACTCAACAAGAGAGTCTTTTATACTCAACAAGAGAGTATTTTTGTATCTCGTACGAAGCCCGAGATGGAGGCTAAAAGTTGTTTGACTCAACAAGAGAGTCTTTTATACTCAACAAAAGAGTGTGAAAAGGTCAGCTCCGCTGGGGAGAATCATTGTACAAAGCTCAAGAGGAGGTTATCTTACTGCCAAAGATAGTTGAAATCCCCAGACAGATCCAAGTAGGGCACTCTCATGAGAGAGGCTGGGTTTCTTCATATGTTTAGAAGGGAACTTGAGAATGTCTTCGAGACTCAAGGGGATTAGACTGTCCAAGTCTAGAGTTTTATCTTCGGGACTATGATTAAGAGAAAGTTTTCAGGAGAAAGATCTAGACTCTTTTGAAAGACTGCTCTATTAAGATGACTAATTTCTGTTCCTATACCTTTAAGAGGTCGTCGGGACAATTTGTACAAAGCCCAAGAGGAGGCGAGAAAAAATTTTAAGAAGTCGACGGGACAATTTATACGAAGCCCAAGAGGAGGTTATGAAATCTTCTAAGAAGCCGAAGGGTCCTTGTACAATGCCCAAGAGAAGGCGGGGATGCTTTTAAGAAGCTCGTGGGTCCTTGCACTAAGCCCAAGAGGAGGCTGATGAACAGTTCCAGAAGGAGTTTCACTTGGAACAATGGCCTTCTGTATATGAACTGTTAAAGGGGGAAATTTCTTAGATCTAGTTGTCTAGAATTGTTGTAAAAGAAAATTCTCATTGTTTAATGTTGAAATGTCCCGGAGAACATCGGATGTAAGGAGGCGAGATTTTGTCTAGTTCAAGACGTAGTTGCCGGGGAAACTCTAAATATCTATACTAGTATTACACAGTTGATATGAGTTTATGAAAGAAGACTTACAGTGAAACAGCCCCCACAATACAGTTTATATGCATATGAAAGCGATAAATGAAAGCGGATAAACACTTGCTCGGTTGTAGAGCTTCCATGCTATATTGTTTGTTGTTCAACAAAGAGAAATTGGAAAACAACAGTATATTTCAAAATCAAAGGAGAAAGTTCTTTGAAAAGAAAGTTGGGGCTTACAGCTCAAGGAGAGGCCCCAAAGTTTTATTAGTGATCGCACTGTCGTTTTGAATTTGTACAGGGACTTATACAAGTGACTGAGGCCCAAGAAAGGTTTTTTTTTGTACAAAGGGACGGGTCTTACACTCTCTCAAGAGGCCCAAAAGGTTTCTAAAGAAAAGAGATGGGGCTTACAACACGAGGGGAGGCCCAGATGACTTTTTTTGTGTGAAAAGACGACGATCGCGCCGAACTTTTTGACGATATTGAGACTTATACAATATATTGAGGCCAAAAAGGTTTTATTCACAAAGGGGTTGGGTCTTACCCTCTATTAGAGGCCCATGAATATTGTTTAAGAAAAATAATGGGACTTATATCTCGAGGAGAGGCCCAGGGTTTTGTTTTAAACTGGCGATCGCGCCGAGATTTTTGAAAACACCGTGGGTCTTATACAATGACTGAGGCCCAAATTATTTTGGTTTTCAAAAGGGATTGGGTCTTACACTCTATCAGAGGCCCATGAGTGTTTGAAAAAGTTTGTTAGGGTGAAAATCAATAAGACCCTAATTTCATCATTTTTTAATGTATTTATTCAAAGAAAATTAACAAAAATGATAAAAATACCAAATAAGTTTGAATAAACAACTTGTGATTTTGGTTTTAGGTTTGAAAAATGAGGCTTTAATCACAAGATGAATTAAAACCTATTTGGTTTTGATTTTTCAAAATGAATATTTATTTTTAAAAGGTTTAAAAACAAATAAAAGGTATTTATTCACAAAAATACTAATTATAGTAAATAATTAACATAAATCTAATTTTTTTTTTGTGGAATAAAATATTTCAACATTTTTGTGATTTTTTGCAAAAAGAACCAATAAAAATTAATTAAAATTGAGTGAGTTATTAATTTTTCAAATTATTAAAAATAATATGAAAAATAACAAAAAGTGGGAAAAATAGCAAAAAGAGGGTCTGTGGCGAGGGGGATTCGAACCCCAGACCTCTTGTGTACAACATGCGCACCTTACCACTGGGGTGGTAATACATCCGTGTATTGAAACACAACCATAAATATACAAGGCTTGCCTTGTTTTTGGCTTGGCCCAAGGCAAGGCAAGGCAAGTTTTGGCAAGAAACGTGAAGGTCATAACTTTCTCATTTCTCCATGGATTGGGACAAAATTTATATGCATCTGGCCTAGAATTTCACAAGGAATCCAATGGTGGTGGTAGTTTTTTCAGATCATGCTCCCTCCTCAAAACCCGATAGTGGTTTTGAAATAGACCATATCTTGCATTTTCTGTGCTACCTCTTGATACGGGTATGAATTACATGATAAATTGATGCAAACACAACACATACAACATGTATAAGAGATGCATGATCAGTGGACTTCAAAAGAAAGCATGATTCAAAGAATCCAAGTTGTGATGCTTACCTCCTTTTGAGCTTTTGGAGATTTTTGTGCAATCTGCCAAGTTTCTTGTTCCAGAAACGGTTTGATGCTTTGGAACTCCCAAATGATCCCTTAGAAGCTTTTAGGATGATTGGAATTAGCTGGAACCTGCAAAAACAAAAACTGGCCCTTTCTTGCAAAAGGGGTTAAAATGACCAAAATAGCAACTCTCTCAAATGGTGTTCCAGATGTTGGGAGCCATTTGGGACAGTTCAAGGATGATATTTGGAGTGTGTTTGAGGCTTTACCTGGTTTGGAAAGTGACTGAATCAAGACATGGTTTGAAAAATGCACAAAAAGCTTATTTTGAGGTTTTGAGATGTGACTTTAAGATTTTGGGATGACAGGTCACTTGTGTGAGTTTGGACAGCTTAGATATGACATATTGGATATGTTTGGATCATGAGCTTTGATGGAAATGCTCTCTAACTCAAAAACTCAGAGTTACCTTGCTAAAGAAGGTATTTTTGCCTAGAGAAAGTGATTTTGAGGAAAACATCTGTTTGATGGCTATGGTGTACTCAAACTGAACATAAATGAGCTCTATTTATAGTGTGTTAAGTTTGTTTTGGCAGCAATAGTGAATGGCAACTGCAGCAGAGGTTTGGTAAATGAGAATCCAAGTCTCCTCTAGCCATTGACTAGGGGTTAGAGCACAAAGTTGTGGTTCCCTAGTGGTTGGATCAGTCTTGACTGAATTCAGTTGGAAATGTGTCAGTCCATGCCACCTTGGTGCATCCATTAAATGCTCCAATCCAAAATTGGAGTCTTGTCCCTCTTTTAGGCATTTCTAGGTTTGGCATGCTATTTTTGGTTCCAAAGACTTGGGAGGCTTAAGATCAGAGTTGGTTCCTCCTTGGTCCCCCCTTGAGGTGTTCAGATGGATAGAGTTGCTTGCCCTTTGTAAAATTTGAGCAAATCGAGCAAAACTCCCAAATCTGCCTTGCCATGACAGTTTACAGCAAGGCATATTGGCATTGTCATATCTCATGACTCAAGTGGAATTTGATGGAGTTCTTGGCCATTTTGGAAAGTCTTCATATGATACAACAACTGTTTGACCATAATTGGTTTTGATACTTTTTGGATCCAAGTGAAAAATGCCCTTACATTTGGAAAACAGTGAAGGCAGATTCTGACTTAGTGAAAATTTCACTAAGTGTTGGAAAAAAGTGACATTTTTACTTTTCTTGATTTAGATCATTCCATAACTTGAAATCCATGGGGAATTGGAATGAGTGGTAGTTGAAGCTTTTGAAGAGTGCCATGAGAGCTACAAATCCAGCTTTGAATTGGGGAAAATGGCCTTGTGGTTTAGGAGATATGATCCTCCAAAGTTGGTACCCTAGCCACTTTGTTCCATAACTTAGAAAATTTCTAAGTTATTTATAGTTACCCCTTTTACAAGTTATCCCACTTTTCTTGATTTTTCTTGATGAATGATGATTCCAATCACACATTAACATCATTTTAGGGTTAAGGAACCATAATTGTGAAAAATCTCAAAAAGTCAAAGTTTGACTTTTGTGCACAGTTGACTTTTTTGTCAGATGAATTCCAAACTGTGCGATCCTCTATGAAAACAAGTCCTTGACCTAAATCAAACTTGATGGACATGTTCCATGGGTGTTATATGGTGTATTGAATCATGTCCCAAGGTTTGGGAGCATGCCTGGGTCAAAAGTCAAAGGTACAGTTGACTTTTCCCGCGAAACCCTAACTGTGATTCAGATGAAATTAAAGCTTGTGAATCAAGTATCTTGGATCAATCCATTGTTGAAAATGGATCAATAGGGTGTGTTAGAGACCCTCAAATCATTCCTTGAGGTCTTGGCTCATGTTTTGTCCCAAAAGTCAACTTAGGGTGAATTAGGTTAAGAAACCCTAATTCCTGATTTTGTATGAATGCATCCCCTGAGGTCAAATTGACTTGATGATTGGGTTCATGATGTCCCTTGGAGTACCTTGGGTTGTACTTTGAAGCAATGGCGCATACCCAGTGTAGCGAGCGATTTTGGACGTGGTTCTTAAGCACTGTCGCTCTTTTGGGGTACTACAGGTCGATTCATTTTTTATCCTATTGAAGCTGATGAAGGAAGGGAAATAGATGTCTCCAACTAACCCTGCTTGCATATTGAGTTTAAACAGCGGTCTGTTAGGTTACGGATGCTATATGGTAATGGGGCCTATTTCTTCGTTACTTTGTTCAGAATGAAATACCAGGACTGTTCATGGGGAATTTGTTAGGATACTGCGCCAGATTGGGTGGAGGTAGGGGATTTTGGTTTTTTTTATTAGTGTGCTCGCTAAGATTTCTCTTTCAATATTATGCCTACGTATTCCCGTATACCGAAACAGGGAAATCAGAGCGATCGTAGTTCCTCTTATTATAAGGGAGGAAATGGTGTTTTGGTGTCTTGTTCAAAGCCTAAGACATGAAGCTAAAGGTGGTTTGTATCTTGTTCAAAGCCCAAGATGTGAAGCTGAAGGGTCTATTTGTATCTTGTTCGAAGCCCAAGATGTGATGCTGAAGGGTTTTAACTTTAGAGAGAATTTGTCATCTCTAAAGAGGGGTGTTTGTCACAACTGTTGGATGACTGGTTATAAAGGATAATTACTTTAACTAGGATGTGAATCCAGCAATGCCATAATTTCCTTTATATGGGATTTTCAACCTGAAAGAGAAGACTTTAACTCAGTGTAGAGAAATGCTATCTTTCCCTAGGAATTTCTTATGCTAAAAGAGGGACAGTGGCGTGGATGTAAATAATCCAGAGGCTTGCCGCTTACAACAATTAGATGGGGAAAAGGAGTTGTTGATTTTTGTACACTGTGAGCAAGGCACATATTTTGATGCTAAAAGGTTTATTGGCTCAACCGGGGTTTCCTTATACAAAGCCTAAGAGGAGGTTAAAAGGCTGACTTTTCTGGGAAATATGTTCTTTCTGTCTTGTACGAAGCCCAAGATTGAGGCTAAAAGGGTTTGACTCAACAAGAGAGTCTTTTGGTGTGTCTTGTACGAAGCCCAAGACGGAGGCCAAAGGTTTTATACTCAATAAGAGAGTGATTTGTGTCTTGTACAAAGCCCAAGACGGAGGCTAAAGAGGGTTGACTCAACAAGAGAGTCTTTTATACTCAACAAGAGAGTGTTTTGTGCCTTGTACAAAGCCCAAGATGGAGGCTAAAGGTGTTTGACTCAACAAGAGAGCCTTTTATACTCAAAAAGAGAGTGCTTTTGTATCTCATACGAAGCCCGAGATAGAGGCTAAAGGGTTGGATTCAATGAGAGAGTCTGAAAAGGTTAGCTCCGTCGGGGAGAATCATTGTACAAAGCCCAAGAAGAGGCTAATGTGCTGTTTCAGTTGAGTGACAGGTCCAACATGTTGATTAAAAGAGAAAATCGGTTCTTATATGAGTAATGTTGTACTCAAGGATTTGATCTGAGAGTTAGGATTATTTCTCGTTTTCTGAGGGAACGGGGAATCCAAAGGGCTTTTGAGATTGTCCGAGTCTACGGGTTTTATCTTTTGTACTATGCTTGAGAAACAGTAATAGTGAGATCTAGACTCTTTGAAAGACTGTTCAATTAAGATGACTAATTTTAGTTCCTATACCTCTAGGAGGTCGTCGGGATAATTTGTACGAAGCCCAAGAGGAGGCTGGAAACTTTTAAGAAGCCGAGGGACAATTTGTACTAAGCCCAAGAGGAGGCTATCTTCCCGGACGAAGAAGCATTATACGAAGCCTAAGAGGAAGTTGTGAAAACTTCTAAGAAGCCGACGAGTCCTTGTACAATGCCCAAGAGGAGGCGGGGATGCTTTTAGGAAGCCTGTGGGTCCTTGCACTGAGCCCAAGTGGAGGCTGATGAACAGTTCCAGAAGGGGTTTCACATGGAACAATGTCCTTCTGTATATGAACTGTTCACAGGGAAATTCCTTAGATCTAGTTATCTAACGTGGGTGTAAGGAGACGAAGTTTTGTCTAATTCTAGACGTAGTTGCCGGGGAAACTCTAAATATCTATACTATTATTACACAGTTGATATGAGTTTATGAAAGGAGACTTACAGTGAAACAGCCCCGCAGTACAATTATATACATATGAAAGCGGGTAAACACTTACTCAGTTGTAGAGCTTCCATGCTGTTTTGTTAGTTGTTCAACAAAGAAAAGTTGAAAATAGTATATTACAAAATTAAAGGAGAAAGTGCTTTTGAAAGAAAACTGGGGCTTATAGCTCAAGGAGAGGCCCAGGGTTTTAGCAGTGATCGCACTGTCATTTTGTACCGGGACTTATACAAGTGACTGAGGCCCAAGAAAGGTTTTCTGTTCAAAGGGATGGGTATTACACTCTAATAGAGGCCCAACAAGTTTTAAAGAAAAGAAATGGGGCTTATAACACAAGGGTAGGCCCAAGGGTTTGATTTTTCAACTGGCGATCGCGCCGAGGTTTTCTTTTAACGCAGAGGGGCTTATACAATATCCGAGGTCCAACATCATTTTGGTTAAAAGGGATTGGGTCTTACACTCTATTAGAGGCCCAAAAAGTTTTTAAATGGGTCTTGTAGCTCGAGGAGAGGCCCGGGGTTTGTTTTAAACGGGCGATGATCGCGCCGAACTTTTGAAATACAACGGGACTTATACAATGAGTGAGTCCCAAGAAAGGTTTGTATTTATAAAGGATTGGGTCTTACACTCTAATAGAGGCCCATGAGTGTTTAGAAAAGTTTGTTAGGGTGAAAATCAATTAAAACCCTAATTTCATCATTTTTTAAAGTAATTATTCAAAGAAAAAAATGATAAAAATGCCAAATAAGTTTGAATAAACAACTTGTGATTTTGGGTTTAGGTTTGAAAAGTGAGGCTTTAATCACAAGATGAATTAAAACTCACTTGGTTTTGATTTTCAAGGTAAATATTCACTTTTAAAATGTTTAAAAACAATAAAAAATGAATTTATTCACAAAAATACTAATTATATTAAATAACTAATATGAATTTAATTTTTTTGTGGAATAAAATATTTTAACATTTTTGTTATTTTTTGCAAAAAGAACCAATCAAAAATAATTAAAATTGAAAGAGTTATTAATTTTCCAATTAATTAATAAAACATGAAAATATTAGGAAAAATAGCAAAAATGTGAGAAAACACAAAATGGCATGGGTGGGGTTTGAACCCACGACCTCAAGGTTATAGGGCGCGCGCCTTACCACTGGGGTGGTGATACATGGCATGCCTTGTATATTTGTTGGTTTGTTTCAATCAACGGATGTATCACCACCCCAGTGGTAAGGCGCGCAAAGTGATCCAAGAAGTTTGAGTAACAAGTCTCAATTTCATCTGGACCACAATTCGGGTTTCGCAGGAAAAATCATCTGTAACTTTGACTTTTGACCGGGACATGCTCCCAAGCCCTAGGACATGATTCAATACACCCTATAACACCCATGGAACATGTCCATCAAGTTTGATTTAGGTCAAGGACATGATTTCCTAAAGGATTGCACAGTTTGGAATTCTTCTACTAAAAAGTCAACTGTGCACAAAAGTCGAACTTTGACTTTTTGAGATTTTTCACAAAAATGGATTTTTAACCCTAAAATGATGTTAATGTATGATTTGAATCATCATTCATCAAGAAAAATCAAAGAAAATGGGATAACTTGTAAAAGGGGTAACCATAAAAAAACTTAGAAAATTCTCTAAGTTATGAACAAAGTGGCAAGGGTACCAACTTTGGAGGATCATAACTCCTAAACCACAAAGCCATTTTCCCCATCCAAAGCTTGATTTGTAGATCTCATGGCCCTCTACAAAAACTTCAACTAGACCTCATTCCAATTCATTAGGGATTTTGAGTTATGGAATGATCAAAATCACAAAAAGTGAAAATGTCACTTTTTTCCAACACTTAGTGAAATTTTCACTAAGTCAGAATCTGCCTTCACTTTTTTACAAATGTAGGGGGATTTTTCACTTGGATCCAAAAGGTATCAAAACCAAATATGATCAAACAATTGTTGTATCATATGAGGACTTTCCAAAATGGCCAAGAACATCACCAAATTCAATTTGAGCTAAGAGTTATGGTAGTGGCAAAATGCCTTGCTGAAAACTGTCAAGGCAAGGCACAATTTTGCATTTTTGGTCGATTTTCCAAAATCAACCAATTTCAAGCCTTGTCATCATCTTGGACACATCTGAGGATCAAATCTAAAGGGGACAATCACTGAGCCAAGCCTCCAAAGTCCTTGGAACAAGAAGTAGCATGCCAAACCTAAAATTGCCTAAAATAGGGACAAGACTCCAATTTTGGATTGGAGCATTCAATAGATGCTTAGAGGTGGCATGGACTGACACATTTGCAGTTGAATTCAGTCAAGATTCCTCCAACAAGTAGGGAACCAAAGCTCTGTGCTATAACCTCTAGTCAATGGCTAGAGAAGACTTGGATTTTCATTTGCCAACATTGGTCAAACCTCTGCTGCAGTTGCCATTCACTATTGATCCCAAAACAAACTTTCTCTACTATAAATAAAGCTCATTTGTGCTCAATTTGAGTACACCAAAGCCATCAAACAGATGCTTTCCTCAAAATCCCTCTCTTTAGGCCAAAATGCCTTCTCTAGCAAGGTAACTCTGAGTTTTGAGTTTGAGAGCAATTCCAATCAAACCAATCACACACACACCTCATAAACATCATATGTAGGTGATCCAAACTCTCACAAGAGACCTGTAACACCAAAATCACAAAGTCACCTCTCAAAACCTCAAAATAGGCCTTTTGTGCATTTTTCAAGCCATGTCTTGATTCAGTCACTTTCCAAACTAGATAAAACCTCAAACACACTCCAAATATCATCCTTGAACTGTCCCAAATGGTTCCCCCCATCTGGAACACCATTTGAGAGAGTTGCTATTTTGGTCACTTTTAACCCCTTTTGCAAGAAAGTGCCAGTTTGTGTTTTTGCAGGTACCAGCTGATTGCAATCATCCTAAAAGTTTCTAAGGGATCATTTGAGTGTGTCCAAAGCATCAAATCATTTCTGGAACAAGAGGCTTGGCAGATTGCACAAAAACTCCAAAAAGCTCAAAAAGAGGTAAGCCTCATGACTTGAACTTTCCAAAATATACATTGCTTTGAAGTCCACTGATCATGCACACCTCATACATGTTATATATGTTGTGCTTGAACCAATTGATCATGTAATTCATGCCTGTATCAAAGTGTAGCATAGAAAATGTAATTATAGGTCTTTTTCAAAACCACTATCGGATTTTAAGGAGGGAGTATGATCTGAAAATAATACCACCACCATTAAATTCCTTGTGAAATTATGGTCCAGATGCATATAAATTTTGTCTCAAACATTGAGAATTGAGAAAGTTATGACCTTCACGTTTCTGAGCCAAAACTTGCCTTGCCTTGGGCCAAGCCTAAAACCAAGGCATGACTTGTATATTTGTGTTTTCACTTCAAACAATAGATGTATCACCACCCTAGTGGTAAGGCGCGCGCCTTGTGACCTTGAGGTCATGGGTTCAAACCCCACCCATGCCATTTTGTGTTTTTTCACATTTTTGCTATTTTTCCAATATTTTTATGTTTTATTAATTAATTGGAAAATTAATAACTCTTTCAATTTTAATTATTTTTGATTGGTTCTTTTTGTAAAAAATCACAAAAATGTTGAAATATTTTATTCCACAAAAAAATTAGACTTATATTATTTATTTAATATAATTACTAGTTTTGTGAATAAATTCATTTTTAATTGTTTTTAAACATTTTAAAAATGAATATTTACTTTGAAAATCAAAACCAAATGAGTTTAAATATCCCTTGTGATTATCCCTCATTTTTTTCAAACCTTAAACAAAATCACAAATGGTTTATTCAAATTTATTTGGTATTTTGTTTGATTTTCTTTAAATATTTACTTTTAAAGAATAAAATTAGGGTTTCTTTGATTTTCACCCTCACAAATCATTTTCAAACTCTTTGGGCCTCTAATAGAGTGTAAGACCCAATCCTTTGTAAATACAAACCTATCTTGGGCCTCACTTATTGTATAAGTCCCGTTGTATTTAAAAAGTTCGGCGCGATCGTCACCCGTTTAAAATGAAACCATTTGGGCCTCTCCTCGAGCTATAAGACCCATTCAAAACTTTTCGGCCTCTATTAGAGTGTAAGACCCAACCCCTTTTGAAAACCAAATTATTTTGGGCCTCAGTCATTGTATAAGACCCACTACGTTTTCAAAACATCGGCGCAATCGCCATTTCAAAACAAAAATCATCTAGGCCTACCCTCGTGTTATAAGCCTCATTCCTTTTCTTTAAACTCTTTGGGCCTATTAAGAGAGTGTAAGACTCATCCCTTTGTACAGAAAACCTTTCTCGGGCCTCAGTCACTTGTATAAGTCCCTCTGTACGAAAACAACAATGCGATCACGGACAAAACCTGGGCCTCTCCTTGAGCTGTAAGCCCCAATCTTTCTTTTCAAAGCACTTTCTCCTTTGATTTTGAATATAATATTGTTATCAAAGTTTTCTTTGTTGAACAACTAACAAAACAGCATGAAAGCTCTACAACCGGGTAAGTGTTTATACGCTTTCATTTACTGCTTTCATATACATATAACTGTATTGTGGGGCTGTTTCACTGTAAGTCTTCTTTCATAAACTCATATCAACTGTGTAATAATAGTATAGATATTTAGAGTTTCCCCGACAACTACGTCTAGCACTAGGTGAAGCCGTGTCAATCACTCTTAGAAATAGACAAAACTAGATCCCCCATAGGAGCACCAGATACAGTCTTCTCTTCGGCTGTCCTCCTTAGGAATTGTCAAGAAACTCTACTCCCCAGAGATGATCTTTTCTCCGTGAATGGCATTTCTTGAGTTTCTTCCAAATTCTTAAACTTTCCTGGCTTGATCTATTCTCGGTGAATAGCATGTCTTGAACTTCTCTGGGTTTGGGGACCCACAGGCTTCTTAAAAGCATCCCCGCCTCCTCTTGGGCTTTGTACAAGGACCCGTCGGCTTCTTAGAAGTATTCACAGCCTCCTCTTAGGCTTCGTATAAATGATTTATTCCTCCGGGAATGATAGCCTCCTCTTGGGCTTCGTACAAATTATCCCTCGACTTCTTAAAAGTTTCCAGCCTCCTCTTGGGCTTCGTACAAATTGTCCCGACGACCTCCTAGAGGTATAAGAACATAAATTAATCATCTTAATAGAACAGTCTTTCAAAGAGTCTAGATCCTACTACTGTTTCTTAAAGCATAGTACAAAAGATAAAACTCTAGACTTGGATAGTCTAATTTCCTTGAGTCTCAAAGACAGTCTCAAGCTCCTTTCAAAATAGGAAGAAAACCCGCAGACTCGGACAGTCTCAATACCCTTTGGATTTCCCATTTCCTTAAAGAATGGGAAATAACCTTGATCCTTAAATCAAATCCCTGAGTACAGTGTTACTCATATAAGAACTGATTTTCTCGTTGAACCAACATACTGGACCTGTCACTCAACTGAAATAGTAGCCTTTTAGCCTCCATCTTGGGCTTCGTACGAGATATAAAACACTCTTTTGTTGACTATAAAAGACTCTCTTGTTGAGTCAAGCCTTTTAGCCTTCATCTCGGGCTTCGTACGAGATACAAAACACTCTCTTGTTGAGTCAAGCCTTTTAGCCTCCATCTCAGGCTTTGTACGAGATACAAAAAGACTCTCTGGTTGAGTCTAACATCTTTAGCCTCCATCTTGGGCTTCGTACGAGATACCAAATCACTCTCTTGTTGAGTATAAAAGACTCTCTTGAGTCAAGCAGCCTCTATCTCGGGCTTTATACGAGATACCAAAAGATTCTCTTGTTGAGTCAAACAACTTTTAGCTTCCGTCTTGGGCTTCGTACAAGACACATACAAAAGGACTCTCTTGTTGAGTCAACCCTTTTAGCCTCTCTCTCGGGCTTCGTACGAGACACATAAAAACACCCTCTTGTTGGGCCAATATCCTCCTCTTAGACTTTGTATAAGGAAATCCCGGTTGAGCCAATCAACCTTTTAGCATTAAAGTTGTGCCTCGTTCACAGTATACAAACATCAATAACTCCTTTCCTTTAATCTAAATTTCTGTAAGCGGCAAGCCTCTGGATCATTTACATCCATGCCACTGTCCCTCTTTTAGCATGAGAAATTCCTAAGGAAAGATGGCATTGCTCTACACTGAGTTAAAGTCTTCTCCTTCAGGTTGGAAATCCCCCCATAAAGGAAATTATGGCATTGCTGGATTCACATATCCCAGTTAAAGTAATTCTTCTTTGTAAACAGTCACCCAACAGTTGTGACAGACAAAACCCTCTTTAGAGATGACAAATTCTCTCTAAAGTCGAAAACCTTTAGCTTCATATCTTGGGTTTTGAACAAGATACAAATCACTTTTAGCTTTACATCTTGGGCTTTAAACAAGATACAGATAGACACTTTAGCTTCACATCTTGGGCTTTGAACAAGATACAAACCACCTTTAGCTTCACGTCTTGGGCTTTGAACAAGACACCAAAACACCATTTCCTCCCATAGAATAGGAGGAACTACGATCGCTTTGATTTCCCTATTTCGGAAAATGGGAATACGTAGGCATAAGATTGAAAGAAAAATCTTAGCGAGTACACTAATCCAAAAACCTAAATTCCCCTATCTTTACCCCAATCTGGTGCAGTATCCTAACAAAATTCCCCATGAACCGTCCTGTCATTTTCAACCTTAAATAAATAAGAAGAAGAGAAAGGCCCCACGATCACATAGCATCTGTAACCTAACAGACCGCTGTTTAAACTCAGTATGCAAGCAGGGTTAATTGGAGACATCTATTTCCCTTCCTTAGTCAGCTCAATAGGATAAAAAATGAATCGACTTGTAGTAACCCCCAAAGAGCGACAGCGCCTAAGAACCGCGTCCAAAATCGCTCGCTACAGAAAAGTGGCGCCCACCGTGGGGTAGACTTCTTCTCGTTCTTATAATCTAGGGTGAAAACCTTGGACAAATCCTTTTCTTGGCAGTGCCTTCACTGGGGATAGGACTTTTTGTTGACTTCACTAGGATCTTAGGTCAAAAACCTTTAAATTGGGAAGGAACCACAGAGTGGTGACTCCGTCGGGGAGCCATTTTCTGTCAGGAACACAGGATTCATAGCTCTTAAAAGTCTAGGACATTAGGACAAATATATATACTGCTTTTCCTAATTGATATATGTGTTTATTTTCTGCTAATGGGAATGCGTGTGATGCCGCATGTGGAAAGATTGAGTATACACCTAGGAAAAACCCCTTTTAGTGGTGCGGAGGCTATCGAAAATAGTTGTCACGCAATACCACCCTCTTCTAATGACTCTTCAAAAAACACCACCTAGCACGGTTCCCAGCCCGCTGGTGTTTTCTCGACAAGAGTTGATGATGTTGAGAGACAGGTACAAAAATCACTAGTATAAACCTTTGGGATGGGTAGAGCCTTGACTCCAGGACACCGACCCTTTGACCCCATGTTTTTCTATGTTTTTGTGTGCTGCATTTATGCATTCATTTAAAAACATTAAAACAAAGAAACATTTTCTCTTCTAGTCTCTCTTTTTCGAATTAAACTAAGACAATGATTGCGAATGTCAGAGAAAAAGATTGCGCTCATGGATTTCGGTAGAAGGAGAACTCATAAGTACACCTTCAAGGTTCCAAAACTAGAGGATTTGAGAGGTTTGGTGAGAATGATCACAAACCAAGAGGCTTTCAGTGCCAAGTATGGAGGTCTGCTATCTCTATTAAGGGTCCATGTGATTGTGGGAATCCTAGAAGCACTCATTCAGGTTTACGATCCGGTTTATCACTGTTTCACATTCCCAGATTATCAACTGGCACCAATGCTGGAGGAGTATTCTCATCTGATTGATTTACACATCACTGATCGAGCTCCATTTTTTGGATTGGAAGAAATTCCAAAGGATCAGACCATTGCAAGAGTAATTCATTTGGACGAGTCAGAGGTCAGGGCTCACATGACCACTAAGGGTGGCATACAAGGTTTTCCAGCCCGGTTTCTGACAAAGAAGGCCATGTACTTTTCCAGTATAGGAAACGTGGCTGCTTTCGAGAGCATATTTGTTTTACTCACCTACGGGTTATTTCTGTTGCCCAACATTAATAACTTCGTCGATATCAACTACATTAAGGTTTTTCTCATTGGAAACCCTGTGCCGACCTTGCTCGGGGACGCGTATCATTCTGTACACTTAGGAAATTTGTACAGCGGAGGGGAGATCACATGTTGTGTACCTCTGTTATACAAATGGTTTATCTCCCATTTTCCTAAGTCTGCCGCTTTTTGGGATCACAAGAGTGCTTTACGTTGGTCACAGAAAATCATGTCTCTCACCAACTCTGACATAGATTAGTGTAATAGGATTTATGATGGAATCAGGATCATTGACCGTTGTGGAAACTTCCCCAACGTACCCCTTATAGGAACTAAGGGAGGAATCAATTACCATCCAGTTCTTGTTCGTCATCAATTTGGATACCCGATGAGGCATGTCCCGCGTAATGCTCATCTGGAAGGTCTTTTCTTCAAGGAAAGAGAAAATGGAAGAGCACTAAAGACAAAAATAGTGCATGCTTGGAAACACATTCATAAGA
The DNA here is from genome assembly GCA_022829125.1 of Lathyrus tuberosus. Classification (NCBI taxonomy): domain Eukaryota; kingdom Viridiplantae; phylum Streptophyta; class Magnoliopsida; order Fabales; family Fabaceae; genus Lathyrus; species Lathyrus tuberosus. The sequence continues at coordinate 10,885,753 of JALAZF010000024.1, read as the reverse complement.
AAGGACGGGAGTCTCTAGGAAAACCGGACTGTGTCTCGGTGGAGCCTTATCTCCACTGGGTACAAACTAGAGCTCTCAAGCTAAAGATGCCTTATCCTCGTCACGGAGTTCTTCCGCCAAGGGAATCTGTCATGTACTTCATGACTGAAATGGGAAAACTTTAGGTTACTCTCAACAAAGTTCAAAAGGAGAGGAGGTCTTGGAAGAGCAAGTACCGCATTCTCAGTGTGGAATGTATCAAAATACAATAATTACTGAAAGATAACGATGCTCTGATTGAGATTTTGGAGCAGCATGCTGTAGAGAATCAGGATGACCAAAGGAATTTGCTCACTCCTTTCACCTGGCAAAGGAATGACAACCCGACAACGGCCCAAGAGCCCCGGTCCAAGAAAAGGAAAGTTCCAGAATCAGCACCCGAATTCTCTTCAGAGATGACTCCGGGCCCATTAGCTTAGGTTTCTGTTTCCGCACCTTGTAATCTACTGTATTTCCGTTTCCGCAATCCTTTAAATTCAATAAAACGGGGTTTCCCCACTGTTTTATATTTGCAATCTAATTATTGAAGTTTATTTTGATTAAACCAAAAAAACAATTAATATAATCATTACATTCATCATTCTCCCGTCACGTATTCTTCTTACCTACGAATCTCACGTTTATGTCTCGGTTCTAGAGTCAAACTGTCTCATTCGTACAATACTCGGGCCAATCGTCAGAAAGAGATGGATGATCTTGAGGAAGAGAACAGAGAGCTGAAAGAAGAGATCGAAGCTCTGAGAGAGGATATGAGAAAGCTTCGTAACGACATGCAAGCCATGGCAGAAGCTCAGCTACAAAGAACTATGATCTCAGAGATCACCTCAGCGCCCATAGTGGAAAAGTATGATCCTAGGTATTAAATGTCGAAAGATCGTCCCTGTGGTATGCCTGTTAACTATATCCTAGAAGGATATGTTTCGCCGATCACTGAAGATCAGGGAATCATAGCAGAAGCCGCTGGGCCTAAAGGTTACAAACTTCGGGAAAACGAAGATACCAGAGGCATATTAAGGACTCCTGAAGGTTACAAACTTCGAGAAACGCCAAGGTTCACTGCCATAGTCACGGTACCACCCCCTGTGGTGCACACTGTCTTGGAAGGATAGATTCCACAGATACCTTCTGGTAGAAAGGAAACTATGTTTGACAGAATGGATGAATTCCAGGAACAGTTCCTGGAAATGTAGAAGGAACGGCGAGCCATTCGCGGTTAGGATTTATTTGGAAAGGACGCCGCAGACCTTTGTCTGGTCCCCAATGTGAAAGTCCCGCACAAGTTCCAAGTGCCCGACTTTGAAAAGTACAAGGGTAACTCTTGCCCTCAGAGTCACTTTGTGATATACGCTCGGCGAATGTCAGCTCAGACAGAGAATCAGGACTTATTAATTCACTACTTTCAGGATAGTTTAACCGGCGCCGCCTTAAAATGGTACATGGGTTTAAACCGTGCTATGATTAGCACATTCAGAGATCTTGGCACTGTCTTCGTCCAACAATAGAAGTACAATTTGGACATGGCACCGGACAGAGATCAGCTCAGATCAATGTCACAAAAGGACAAGGAAACCTTTAAGGAGAATGCTCAGAGATGGTGTGAGATCGCCGCCCAAATTTGTCCACCTCTTGAGGAAAAAGAGATGTAAAATATCTTCTTAAAGACCTTAAGCTCATTTTACTACGACAAAATGGTTGCCAGTGCACCCAACGATTTCACCGAAATGGTCGGTGCATCTCGAGGAAGCCGTTCGAGAAGGACGTTTAGTAAAAGACGCTAGATGATCAAGTAGTACAGAACGATACGATAGTGATCTCCCTAAGAAAAAAGAGCAAGATATTGGGAATATCTCTCTCGTAAAGCAAAGGCGACGTTATCAACCAGTAGCAGCGGTGACTCCTGCTATCAACCCCGCGCCTATTCCTACGTATCAGCCTCAGGTTGCGCAGAGCCAACCTAATCAGCAGCAAAGGACACAACAGCCTCTTCAGCAGGCTCGTCCTCAATACAACAACAACCATACAACGAGGCCACAAGGATTTGATCCTATACTCGTATCGTACGCAGAACTATTCCCATTACTACTGGCCAAGGGGCACATCCATACTAAGTCTCCCCTTTCGGTACCGGAAAATCCGCCTTTTTGGTTTAAGGTGGATCAGACATGCCCTTATCATCAAGGAGGATCAGGGCATAACATAGAAAATTGCCTTAATTTTAAATCCGACGTGCATAAGCTTGATAGGAGCGGGCTCTTATCTTTCAAAGATACGAATCCCAATGTTCTCATGAACCCGCTGCCTCAGCACGAGAAAGCTGCAGTCAACCTGATAGAGAGAGAGTCTAACAATGTCTATCAAATTCACGATGTACTCTTGTTAAGGACCAACTTGGTCAAGATGCATTGTAGACAGAGTAGGTATGGCCATGTGCCACCTTATAATTATCATCAACGTGATATCTGCTCTCCAGGAACAGATGGATCTCGGGTGGATCCAAGAGCACCGAGTTCGTGGAGTTAATATGGTCTATACGAATTCCAACGTCATTCAAAACCACGACATCCGTGCGATGAATGTCAACTTGGTGGCGATGCACTCAAGGCAAAGCCAGTATCATAATCTGTCGCGGCACAATTACAGTTCCTGTCTGACTTGCTCGGTAAACAAACAGGGATGCTCCTTCATACAGGAGGCCCTCCAGCGTCAGATGGATCTTGGATGGATCCAGGACTACCATGATAGGAATCACTATTAGATCAACATGGGTTAAATCTTCGATATTCGCTTGATGAATACCAACCTGGTAGAGTTACATGCTGAGCAGGTTCGACTCGGGTTCCTGGTGTCACATAATTATCACAGCTATAAAGCGGGTTGCGAAAACGATCAAGGTTGTGCCCTTGTCCAGGAAGCATTTTAGCACTTGTTAAATCACTGGTGGATGCCAATCTATATGAATGAAGATACTCAGCAATCATTGGGTGCACTGGCAATCATTCTGTTATTGATACTAATTTGCTAAGTATCTTTATTCAAGATCTCTGAAAGTGCTAATCGTGGCACGGTTTAACCCCATGTACCATTTTAATGCGGCACCGGTTAAACTATCCTGAAAGTAGTGAATCAGTAGGTCCTGATTCTCCGTCTGAGCTGACATTCGCCGAGCGTACATCACCAAGTGACTCTGAGGGCAAGAGTTACCCTTGTATTTTTCAAAGTCGGGCACTTGGAATTTGTGCGGGACTTTCACATTGGGGACCAAGCAGAGGTCCGCGGCGTCCTTTATAAATAAATCTTGACCGCGAATGGCTTGCAGTTCCTTCTGTATTTCCAGGAATTATTCCTGGAATTCATCCATTCTGTCAAACATAGTTTCCTTTCTACCAGAAGGTATCTGTGGAATCTGTCCTTCCGGGACAGTGTGCACCATAGGGGGTGGTATCGTTACTACGGCAGTGAATCTTGGGGTTTCCCGAAGTTTATAACCTTCAGGAGTCCTCAATATGCCTCTGGCATCTTCGCTTTCCCGAAGTTTGTAACCTTCAGGCCCAACGGCTTCTGCTATGATTCCCTAATCTTCAGCGATCGGAGGAACATATCCTTCTAGGATATAGTTAGTAGGCATGCCCCAGGGATGATCTTTCGGCATTTAATACCTAGGATCATACTTCTCCACTATGGGCGCTGAGGTGATCTCTGAGATCACAGTTCTTTGTAGCTGAGCTTCTGCCATGGCTTGCATGTCGTTACGAAGCTTTCTCATATCCTCTCTCAGAGCGTCGATCTCTTCTTTCAACTCTCTGTTCTTTTCCTCAAGATCATCCATCTTTTTCTGACGATTGGCCAGAGTATTGTACGAATGAGACAGTTTGACTCTAGAACCGAGACCCAAACGTGAGATTCGTAGGTAAGAAGAATACGTGACGGGAGAATGATGAATGCAATGATTATATTAATTGTTTTTTTTGTTTAATCAAAATAAACTTCGACAATTAGATTGCAAATATCAAATAGTGGGGAAACCCCTTTTTATTGAATTCAAAGGATTGCGGAAACGGAAATACAGTAGATTACAAGGTGTGGAAACAGAAACCTAAGCTAATGGGCCCGGAGTCATCTCCGAGGAGAACTCGGGTGCTGATTCTGGCACTTTCCTTTTCTTGGAACGGGGCCCTTGGGCCGTTGTCGGGTTGTCATTCCTTTGCCAGGTGAAAGGGGTGAGCAAATTCCTTTGGTCATCCTGATTCTCTACAGCATGCTGCTCCAAAATCTCAATCAGAGCGTCCTTATATTTCAGTAATTGTTGTATTTTGATACACTCCACATTGAGAATGCAATATTTGTTCTTCCAAGACCTCCTCTCCCGTTGAACTTTGTTGAGAGTAACCTAGAGTTTTTCCGTCTCAGTCATGAAGTATATGATAGATTCCCTTGGCAGAAGAACTTCGTGACGAGGATAAGGTATCTTTAGCTTGAGAGCTCTAGTTTGTACCCAGTGGAGATAAGGCTCCACCGAGACACAGTCCGATTTTCCTAGAGACTCCCATCCTTTCTTATGAACATGTTTCCAAGCGTGCACTATTTTTGTCTTTAGCGCTTTGTCATTTTCTCCTTCCTTGAAGAAAAGACCTTCCAGATGAGCGTTGCGCGGGACGTGCCTCATCGGGTATCCAAATTGACAACGAACGAGAACTGGATGATAGTTGATTCCTCCCTTAGTTCCTATGAGGGGTACGTTGGGGAAGTTTCCACAACGGTCAATGATCCTGATTCCATCATAAATCCTATTACACCAATCTATGTCAGAGTTGGTGAGAGACATGATTTTCTGCGACCAACGTAAGGCACTCTTATGATCCCAAAAAGTGGCAGACTTAGGTAAATGGGAGATAAACCATTTGTATAGCAGGGGTACACAACATGTGATCTCCCCTCTGCTGTACAAATTTCCTAAGTGTACAAAATGATAAGCGTCTGCGAGCAAAGTCGGCACAGGGTTTCCAATGAGAAAAACCTTAATGGCGTTGATATCGACGAAGTTATTAATGTTGGGCAACAGAAATAACCCGTAGGTGAGTAAGACAAAGATGCTTTCAAAAGCAGTCACGTTCCCTATACTAGCGAAGTACAGGGCCTTCTTTGTCAAGAACTGGGCTGGCAAACCTTGTATGCCACCCTTAATGGTCGTGTGAGTCCTGACTTCTGACTCGTCCAAATGAATTGCTCTTGCAATGGTCTGATCCTTTGGAATTTCTTCCAGTCCAGAAAATGGAGCTCGATCCGTGATGTGTAAATCGATCAGATGAGAATATTCCTCCAGTGTTGGTGCCAGCTGGTAATCCGAGAATGTAAAGCAGTGATAAACCAGATCGTAAAACTGAATGAGTGCTTCCATGATTCCCTCAATCACATAGACTCTTAATAGAGATAGCAGATCTCCGTACTTGGCTCTGAAAGCTTCTTGGTTTATGATTATTCTCGCCAAACCTCTCAAATCCTCTAGTTTTGGAGTCTTGAAGGTATACTTATGAGTTCTCCTTCTACCGAAATCCATGAGCGCAATCTTTTTCTCTGACATTTGCAATCATTGTCTTAGTTTAATTTGAAAAAGAGAGACTAAAAGAGAAAAATTTTCTTTGTTTTAATGTTTTTTAAATGAATGCATGAATATAGCACACAAAAACATAGAAAAAACACGGGGTCAAAGGGTCGTTGTTATGGAGTCAAGGGTCTACCAATCCCAAAGGTTTATACTAGTGATTTTTGTACCTGTCTCTCAAAATCATCAACTCTTGTCGAGAAAACACCAGCGGGCCGGGAACCGTGCTAGGTGGTGTTTTTCGAGGAGTCCTCAGAAGAGGGTGGTATCGCATGACAACTATTTCCGATAGCCTCCGCACCACTAAAAGGGATTTTTCCTAGGTGTATACTCAATCTTTCCACATGCGGCATCACACGCATTCCCATTAGCAGAAAAATAAACACATATATCAATTAGGAAAAGCAGTATATATATTTGTCCTAATGTCCTAGACTTTTAAAAGCTATGAATCCTATGAGTCGCTATTATGTGGTTCCTTCCCAATTTAAAGGTTTTTGACCTAAGATCCTAGTGAAGGTCGATTCTAGCAATGATGACATCCCCCGATGGAACCGTCATGAAAAATGACCTGTCCAAGGTTTTCACCTTAACTAACCAAAGCAGGGCCCCACGGTGCGCGCCACTTTTCTGTAGCGAACGATTTTGGGACGCGGTTCTTAGGCGTTGTCGCTCTCTGGGGGGTTACTACAGTTCGATTCATTTTTTATCCTATTGAAGCTGACTAAGGAAGGGAAATAGATGTCTCCAATTAACCCTGCTTGTATACTGAGTTTAAACAGCGGTCTGTTAGGTTACGGATGCTATATGGTAATGGGGCCTTTCTTCTTTATTTAAGGTTGAAATGACAGGACGGTTCATGGGAAATTTGCTAGGATACTACGCCAGATTGGGTGAAGATAGGGGACTTTAGGGTTTTTGTTCAGTGTGCTCGCTAAGATTTTTCTTTCAATCTTATGCCTACGTATTCCCGTTTTTCCGAAATAGGGAAATCAGAGCGATCGTAGTTCCTCCTATTCTATGGGAGGAAATGGTGTTTTGGTGTCTTGTTCAAAGCCCAAGACATGAAGCTAATGGTTGTTTGTATCTTGTTTAAAGCCCAAGATGTGAAGCTGAAGGGTCTATTTGTATCTTGTTCAAAGCCCAAGATGTGAAGCTAAAGTTGGTTGGTATCTTGTTCAAAGCCCAAGATATGAAGCTGAAAGTTCTCGACTTTAGAGAGAATTTGTCGTCTCTAAAAGGGTCTGTTTGTCACAACTATTGGGTGACTGATTATAAAGGAGAATTACTTTAATCGGGATATGTGAATCCGGCAATGCCATAATTTCCTTTATAGGGGAATTCAACCTGAAGGAGAAGACTTTAACTTAGTGTAGAGCAATGCCATCTTTCCTTAGGAATTTCTCATGCTAAAAGAGGGACAGTGGCATGGATGTAAATAATCCAGAGGCTTGCCACTTACAACAATTAGATGAAGGGAAAGGAGTTATTGATGTTTGTATACTGTGAACGAGGCACATCTTTGATGCTAAAAGGTTGATTGGCTTAACCGGGGTTTTCTTATACAAAGCCTAAGAGGAGACTATCATTCTCGGAGGAAGAATCCTTATACGAAGCCTAAGAGGAGGCTATTGGCCTAACAAGAGGGAGTTTTTATGTGTCTCGTACGAAGCCTGAGAGAGAGGCTACAAGAGAGATTGACTCAATAAGAGAATGCCTTTGGTATCTCGTACGGAGCCCGAGATGGAGGCTAAAAGGCTTAACTCAACAAGAGAATCTTTCATATGTGTCTTGTACAAAGCCCAAGACAGAAGCTAAAAGTTGTTTGACTCAATAAGAGAGTCTTTTGGTATCTCGTACGAAGCCCGAGATGGAGGCTAAAGTTTGTGACTCAACAAGAGAGTCTTTGTATCTCGTACGAAGCCCGAGATGGGGGCTGAAGGGGTTGACTCAATAAGAGAGTCTTTTTGTATCTTGTACAAAGCCCAAGATGGAGGCTAAAAGTGTTAGCTCCACTGGGGAGAATCATTATACAAAGCCCAAGAGGAGGCTATTGTAACTGTTTTAGTTGAGTGACAGGTCCAATATGCTGATTTAAAGAGAAAATCAGTTCTTATATGAGTAATGTTTGTACTCAGGGATTTTGATTCGAGGATCAGGGATATTTCCTGTTCTTTAAGGAAATGGAAAATCCAAAGGGGATTGGAAATGTCCGAGTCTGTGGGTTTTCTTCCTATTTTTGAAAGGAACTTGAGAATGTCTTTGAGACTCAAGGGAATTAGACTGTCTAAGTCTAGAGTTTTATCTTTTGTACTATGATCAACGAAACAGTAGTAGTACGTTCATGGTGGAAAGATCTAGACTCTTCGAAATATTGTTCTATTAAGATGACTAATTTCTGTTCCTATACCTCTAGGAGGTCGTCGGGACAATTTGTAAACTTTTAAGAAGCCGAGGGAAAATTTGTACGAAGCCCAAGAGGAGGCTATCATTCCCAGAGAAAGAAATCATTTATACGAAGCCTAAGAGGAGGTTGTGAATACTTCTAAGAAGCCGACGGGTCCTTGTACAATGCCCAAGAGGAGGCGGGGATGCTTTTAAGAAGCCTGTGGGTCCCCAAACCCCGAGAAATTCAAGACAGACTATTCACAAAGAATAGATCAAGCCAGGAAAGTTCGAGAATTTGGAAGAAACTCAAGAGAAGCAATTCACGTAGAAGAGATCATCTCTGGGGAGTAGAGTTTCTTGACAATTCCTAAGGAGGACAGCCGAAGAGAAGACTGTATCTGGTGCTCCTATGGGGGATCTAGTATTGTCTATTTCTAAGAATGATCGAAACGGCTTTACCTAGTGCTAGACGTAGTTGCTGGGGAAACTCTGAATATCTATACTATTATTACACAGTTGATATGAGTTTATGAAAGAAGACTTACAGCGAAACAGTCCCACAATATAGTTATATGTATATGAAAGCGGTAAATGAAAGCGTATAAACACTTACTCGGTTGTAGAGCTTACATGCTGTTTTGTTAGTTTGTTCAACAAAGAAAACTTTGATAACAATATTATATTCAAAATCAAAGGAGAAAGTGCTTTGAAAAGAAAGATTGGGGCTTACAGCTCAAGGAGAGGCCCAATGTTTTATCAGTGATTGCACTGTTGTTTTTGTACAGAGGGACTTATACAAGTGACTGAGGCCCGAGAAAGGTTTTATGTACAAAGGGATGGGTCTTACACTCTATTAGAGGCCCAAAGAGTTTTTAAAGAAAAAGAAATGGGGCTTATAACACGAGGGTAGGCCCAGATGATTTTTTGTTTGAAATGGCGATCGCACTGAGGTTTTTGAAAATGTAGTGGGTCTTATACAACGACTGAGGCCCAAGATAATTTGGTTTTCAAAGGGGTTGGGTCTTACACTTTAATAGAGGCCTAGATGGTTTATTTAAAACGGGCGACGATCGCGCCGAATTTTTGAAATACAATGGGACTTATACAATAAGTGAGGCCCAAGATAGGTTTGTATTTTCAAAGAATTGGGTCTTACACTCTATTAGAGGCCCAAGAGTGTTTGAAAATGATTGATGAGGGTTGAATTAATCAAAAACCCTAATTTGTTTCCAAAATGTATTTTAATTGAATAAAAATTCAATTAAAGTGATCAAAAAATGTTTAACACGTGGGAAACAAATTGTGATCTTGGATTAATGTTTCAAAAATCAAGTTTTGACCTACAAAATAATTAGAAGTCATTAATCTTTGCCAAATCAAGAAGGAAAAAATATTTTAAATGTAAAAAACAATTAAAATATTAATTCTTTGTAAAAATATCAATTATATGAAATAAATAATATTTTTGGGATTTTTTGGGAAAATAAAATATTTTAACATTTTTGTCAATTATTAAAAAAGAATCAACTCAAAATCACTAAAACTCAGAGAGAAAATAATTTTTGAATCAATTAAATAAAATCACAAAATTCAAATATTCAAATGTTTGAAAATGGCGCCAAGAACAAGGGCAAGAACACGCGCCACCCTCTGTTTCTGCAGATTTGTGTTTTCTATCCAATCTCACTGAATACTTGATTATATCATGCAATCTACATATCAATCTACTTGTTTCAACCTTACGATCATGTTTATGGTCTTTAATTTCATTTATTTTAAACATGGAATAAGAAATCAAAGAGAAACCGCAAGAACCCTAAATTCTGCATGAAGGTTCAGAAATTCCATACACGATTCAAACAATGCAATTGATTGAGGGAAAACACTCTATGCATGATTATGAACATATGGCAAAATTATTGTGCAGCAAAAATTGCATGGATCATAGAGTTAGAAGAGCTCATGCTTACCACTTGCAGCTGGTGATCGTGTTTTGTGTTGGAGGTGTTACAGCTAGGTTCAAATGATGTGGATAGCTTCCTTAGGTGCCATGGAGTATGTCTGGATGCTTGGAGTGGATTGAAATAATCTGGAACTTAAGATGGTACCCCAACTGTAAATTTGTCAAGAACTTGAGCAATTGGCTAGTGATTTTGTGATTTTGGTGTTCCAGATGTTTTGTGAGTGTTTGGATCACTTCTATGTAATGGATCTGAGGGGTGTGTGTGTGATTGGTTTGATTGGAATTGCTCTCAAACTCAAAAACTCAGAGTTACCTTGCTAGAGAAGGTATTTTGGCCTAAAGAGAGGGATTTTGAGGAAAGTATCTGTTAGATGGATTTGGTGTTCTCAAAATGAGCACAAATGAGCTCTATTTATAGTAGAGCAAGTTTTTTTTGGGATCAATAGTGAATGGCAACTGCAGCAGAGGTTTGGCCAATGTTGGCAAATGAAAATCCAAGTCTCCTCTAGCCATTGACTAGAGGTTAGGGCACAGAGCTTTGGTTCCCTACTTGTTGGAGGAATCATGACTGAATTCAGTTGTAAATATGTCAGTCCATGCCACTTCTAAGCATCTATTGAATGCTCCAATCCAAAATTGGAGTCTTGTCCCTATTTTAGGCAATTCTAGGTTTGGCATGCTACTTGTTGTTCCAAGGACTTTGGAGGCTTGGCTCAGTGATTGTCCCTTTTAGATTTGATCCTCAGATGTGTCCAAGATGATGAAAAGGCTTGAAATTGGCTGATATTGGTAAATTGACCAAAAATACAAAATTCTGGCTTGCCTTGGTAGTTTTCAGCAAGGCATTTTGCCACTACCATAACTCTTAGCAAAAATTGAATTTGGTGATGTTCTTGGCAATTTTGGAAAGCCCTCATATGATACAACAACTGTTTGATCATATTTGGTTTTGATACCTTTTGGATACAAGTGAAAAATGTCCCTACATTTGGAAAAAAGTGAAGGCAAATTCTAACTTAGTGAAAATTTCACTAAGTGTTGGAAAAAAGTGACATTTTCACTTTTTGTGATTTTGATCATTCCATAACTCAAAATCCCTAATGAATTGGAATGAGGTCTAGTTGAAGTTTTTGTAGAGGGCCATGAGGGATACAAATCAAGCTTTGGATGGGGAAAAATGGCTCTGTGGTTTAGGAGTCATGATCCTCCAAAGTTGGTGCCCTTGCCACTTTGTTCATAACTTAGAAAATTTTCTAAGTTTTTATGGTTACCCCTTTTACAAGTTATCCCACTTTCTTTGATTTTTCTTGATGAATGATGATTCAAATCATACATTAACATCATTTTAGGGTTAAAAATCCATTTTTGTGAAAAATCTCAAAAAGTCAAAGTTTGACTTTTGTGCACAGTTGACTTTTTATTAGATGAATTCCAAACTGTGCAATCCTTTAGGAAATCATGTCCTTGACCTAAATCAAACTTGATGGACATGTTCCATGGGTGTTATAGGGTGTATTGAATCATGTCCTAGGATTTGGGAGCATGTCCTTGTCAAAAGTCAAAGCTACAGTTGACTTTTCCCGCGAAACCCTAATTATGGTACTGATGAAATTGAGACTTATTGCTCAAGCTTCTTGGATCAATCCATTATTTCAAATGGATCAATATGGTTTATTAGAGACCCTCAAATCCTCTCTTGAGGTCTTGGCTCCTGTTTTGCCCCAAAAGTCAACTTAGGGGTGAATTAGGTCAAGAAACCCTAATTCCTGATTTTTTATGAATGCAACCCCTGAGGTCAAATTGACTTGATGATTGGGTCCATGAGGTTCCATGGAGCATATTAGGTTATGCTTTGAAGTATTGGCTCATGCCCAAAGGAAAATTTCCATCTGGAGGCCCTAGTCGACCAAAACCCTAATTTGGTGACACTGGCAATCTATAGGCTTGATCCACCTAGAATGGAGCAGCCTTGTGCTTAATCCTTGAAGTGGGAGTCCTTTTTTATCCTTTGTGGATATTTGAGAGGTTAGACAAGTTGAAGATCATGTCATTCCTTGATTGATCCTTTGTCTAAGGCTCTGAGAGGGCCTGAAACCCTAATTTAATTGTAGTGGATGCTCACCCATCTTTGGGGAGACTGATGAGACATAAAGGTACATCCATATTGTGATGATGTTTTACACAATGATGGGAATCTTAGTGGTCAAAATTTGGGGTATGACACTATGAACGTTGTAGAGTCTGTTCGGAAAGTAACCAAGGGTGCTACCTCGTGAGAGCAGCTCTTCAGGGTCAGGTAGATCGTAGAGAGATTCGTCCATACCCTGGTTCCGACCCAATCAACTGGACACCGAACTACCTTGCCGATCAAATTGAGGACGTTGTCGTAATCTCTGATCATCAGAGGACTAGGAATGTTTTCGCCATCATCCCCCTACTTTACGAATCGAGAGTTCCAAACCAGGAACTGATCGAGATTACTTCCAATAGTCAGAAAAATCAGAAGGTTCCCATAGTTATTTATCTACCGGGACCACTACCGTATGAATCAACTAAGGTTATCCCTTACAAATAAGGTGCAACAACGGTTGAAAATGGAAAGGAAATTCCATTACCCTCCGTCGTAAATATTGCAGACATCAGTCGTGTAACACGGAGTGGTAAAATCTTCAACAGAGGAGTTGGAGAGTCCAACAAAGAAAAGGAACCTCAGACGGAACTTCCATATCCACCAGCCGGTCAATCCAGTAATCCCGACCTTTCAAAAAATGATGATGAGATGCTGAAGCTCATCTAAAGGAGTGAATATAACATTGTTGATCAGCTGTTACAAACTCCTTCAAAGATCTCAGTATTATCACTGTTACTCAGTTCAGAAGCGCACAGGGGGGCTCTACAGAAAGTCTTGGAGCAAGCCTTTGTGGAACAGGATGTAACAATCAGACAGTTCGATAGCATTGTCTCTAACATCACTTCCTGCAATAATTTGGGATTTAGTGATGAGGAATTACCTGAAGAGGGTCATCGTCATAACATGGCGCTCAATATCACAGTCAACTACCAGGACGATGCTTTAGCCAGCGTACTGGTAGACGCAGGGTCAGCCCTGAATGTTATGCTAAAGTCCACTTTGATGCAATTATCATTCAAAGGCCCTCCGATGAGAATCAGCAAGGTTGTCGTCAAAGCATTTGACGGATCCAGAAAAACGGTTATCGGCGAAGTCTACCTTCCCATAACTATTGGTCCTCACACTTTCCAAGTCACTTTCTAGGTTATGAGCATCCGGGCAACGTACAATTATTTATTAGGAAGACCTTGGATACATCAGGCAGGGGCGGTCACCTCGACCCTCCTCCAAAAGCTAAAGTTCGTCCAGAACGGTCAACCCGTCACAGTCTGTGGGGAACAGGCTTTGTTCGTAAGCCATTTATCGTCATCCACTTATGTGGAACCAGAAGGGATAATCGGAACCCAGTTCCAAACGCTTTCGCTACACAGTGGCGATCAATCCAAAGAGGAAACTTCCATTTCCTCATACAAAGATGCTCTCAAAGTGGTCGAAGGTGCCAATACAACAGGATGGGGACAACTTGTCATTCCTACTGACAATAAAATAAAGAAGGGTCTTGGTTTTTCTTCAACCTGTACCCAGACAGCTGCCAACGAAAAATGTCTTCATCCCATTCGGAACTTCTTTCACAGTGGAGGTTTCCTTCAACCGGTGACTCAAGAAGTACACACTATCAATGAGGAGGATCCCTCTGACACAGATGAAGAATGGAAGTCCTACCTCAACGAGGACGGTTATATGTCTTAGGACGAAACACAGACTCCCTTTTGCTTTCCTGCACAGAGCCCGAGATTTATACCCAAGTCAGAAGTCGAAATGATATATGGAGATTATGATCCGGAAGGATGCTGTGCTCCACCAAACTCATATGAGGAGGACACTCTGATGAAGGACAGCTTTGACCATGATTACTATGGCCCGATGGATGGTCTACCCATGTGGCAGCCTTACCCAGGAGACTTGGGGCAAGAAAATCAGCCACACAACGGAAGTCAGCTGAGCATCATTGACCAGAATATCTATGTCCCCACCATGTCATGGGATCAACACCTAAGTTATCCTAAAACTACCCAACATGACGATGAATTCGCAACGTTTGCAAGACTACAATTCATTAACTATGCTTTTCCCGAGGTCAACGTCATCGAGAGGGATGACTCCTCCAGTTCCAAAGAAGTGTGGGACACCTTGGGACAACCAAGTGGAAAGTACGACTATATGGTCAAGTACACTGCTCCCGAAAGCTCTCGTATCAGGTTCGAAGACATCCAGCCAACTGGATGGGGAGATGTACCTGAGAGCGCAAATACTCTGCAAAATGCAACAGAGGAATCCTCCAACGACAACTCTGCCTGAGAGACAGATTCCAATGATCTTGCTCCACCAGAAATCAGCATTATTTCTGAAGACAAATCAAGGAAGGTGCCAGACTTTGTGATTCACCGAGGAGTTCACCGCCAATGGGTTGCTATCGATGTTCCGAAGATTGTTCATAAGTTAAAGTAATTGCCATCTTTAACCTTTCACCCTGCCCAGGTGAAACGGATGTTTTGATAGGGCTCGCTTTCTGTAAATTTTCCCTCTTCGCTTCGCCAAAAGCGACAGAGTTTTGTTTTATAGGGCTGTAGTTTCAAGAATCGACTTGTTCATTAATAAAATAGCGTCGTTCTATAATTTCGCATTAATTACTGTTTTCTCTTTTCGTTTTTCAGAAAATGGTAATCCTAAAAAACAATTCAAATAATAAAAACAAGCAGTAAAAAGAATATACACTGAACACACTTGCATTTTCTCTATCTCTTCTAAACACGAATCATCACGTCATGCAGATTGCTTGTTTTAAACCCCATTGAAACATACGATCCGATGCCTTCTCTCGACTTTGAATTCCTGGTATTTGAGGCTAAAGAAGAAGATGACAACGAAATTCCAGAGGAGATCTCCCGATTACTCCGACAGGAGGAAAGGTCCATTGAACCTCACAAAGAGCCATTGGAAATGATCAATGTGGGTTCAGAAAAAGAGAGAAAAGAAATTAGGGTTGGGGCATTGCTCAGTCCAACTGCCAAAGAGAGTTTAATAAAGCTTCTCAGAGAGTTTCCCGATGTATTCGCTTGGTCCAACCAGGACATGCCAGGGTTGGATACCAGCATCGTGGAACATCATCTACCGTTGAGATCAAAATGTCCGTCAGTAAAACAAAGGTTGAGACGGACTCACCCGGACATGGCCATCAAAATCAAAGAGGATGTCCAGAAACAAATAGACGCGGGTTTCCTCGCTACCTCGGAATATCCTCAATGGTTAGCCAACATTGTACCCGTTCTAAAAAAGGACGGAAAGGTCCGAATGTGTGTCGATTACAGGGATCTGAACAAGGCTAGTCCAAAGGACAACTTTTCTTTACCACACATTGACATGCTGGTAGACAGTACAGCAAAGTTAAAAGTTTTCTCCTTCATGGATGGATTCTCGGGCTATAACCAAATCAAAATGGCGCCAAAAGACATGGAGAAAACTTCGTTCATTACCCCGTGGGGTACCTTTTGTTACAAGGTAATTCCGTTCGGTTTGAAGAACGTCGGGGCAACCTATTAAAGGGCCATGACTACTCTGTTTCATGACATGATACACAAGGAAATCGAGGTATATGTCGATGACATGATTGCCAAATCTAAGACAGAAGAGGAGCATGTGACCCACCTGTTAAAGTTATTCGAGCGTTTGAGAAAGTACAAACTCCGCTTGAATCCTAACAAATGCACCTTCGGTGTCCGTTCAGGGAAACTATTAGGGTTCATCGTCAGCCAGAAAGGAATTGAGGTTGATCCTGACAAGGTCAAGGCCATTCAAGAAATGCCTTCTCCGAAAACTGAAAGACAAGTCAGAGGATTTCTGGGACGTTTGAACTACATTTCCAGATTCATATTCCTTATGACCGCGACCTGTGCACCGATTTTCAAATTACTATAAAAGAACCAGGACTGCGTTTGGACAGAGGATTGCCAAACTGCCTTTGACAATATTAAGGAATATCTATTGAATCCGCCGATTCTATCACCTCTAGTCGAAGGAAGACCACTGATTATCTACCTCACAGTCTTGGAAGACTCCATGGGTTGTGTACTTGGCCAACAAGATGAAACCAAACGGAAAGAGTCTGCCATCTACTATCTGAGCAAGAAGTTCACCGACTGCGAGACTCGATACACTCTGCTTGAGAAAACTTGCTATGTGCTGGCTTGGGCAGCCAAACGTCTTCTCCAGTACATGATTCGTCACACTACTTGGTTGGTATTTGAGATGGATCCAATCAAGTACGTCTTTGAAAAACCTGCTCTCACGGGAAGAATCGCTCGTTGGCAGATGTTATTATCAGAATATGACATAGAGTACCAAGCTCAGAAAGCCATTAAGGGAAGTATTTTAGCCGATCATTTGGCTCATCAACCGATTGACAATCAAGAATCAATCGGGTTTGACTTCCCAGACGAAGATGTCATGTATTTAAAAATGAAAGATTGCAATGAACCGCTACCCAGTGAAGGACCAGAACCAGGTTCCCAATGGGGACTAATCTTTGACGGAGCAATTAATCATTACGGAAACGGAATTGGGGCAATCATTGTTACCCCTCAGGGTACCCATATTCCTTTCACTGCCAGACTTACGTTCAAATGTACAAACAATGAGGCCGAATACGAAGCTTGTATTTTGGGTCTCGAAAAAGCGATTGATTTGAGGATCAAGAACTTGGACGTATATGGCGACTCAGCCCTGGTTATCAATCAGATCAAAGGAGATTGGAAC
Organism: Lathyrus tuberosus; assembly: GCA_022829125.1. NCBI lineage: Eukaryota > Viridiplantae > Streptophyta > Magnoliopsida > Fabales > Fabaceae > Lathyrus > Lathyrus tuberosus. The sequence goes on along the minus strand of JALAZF010000024.1, from coordinate 10,868,881 downwards.
ACATACCAATCAGGATTGGTTTCTTACAAAGACTATGCAAGATGGTTGTTGCCTTTCTTCAACAGAATCGAGTTTCATCACATCCCTCGTGAGGAGAATCACATGGCTGATGCATTAGCCACTCTCTCTTCCATGATTAGCGTAGGTTGATGGAAAGACCTACCTAGGATCGACATAATGCACCTGGAATGGCCCGCTTACATCTTCATGATTGAAGCAGTCATAGACGACAAACCTTGGTATCACGATATCAAATGCTTCCTTCAGAAACAAGAGTACCCACCTGGGGCATCCAGGAAAGATAGAAAGACCCTCAGAAGGCTAGCAGGCAGCTTCTTTCTGAGCGGTGATACTCTCTATAAGAGAAACTTTGACATGGTCTTGCTCCGATACGTGGACAGACCAGAAGCAGACATGCTGATGAAAGAAATTCATGAAGGATCCTTTGGCACTCATGCCAATAGACACACAATGGCGAGAAAAATTCTAAGAGCAGGCTACTACTGGTTGATCATAGAATCCGACTACTACAAGTACATGAGGAGGTGTCACAAGTGTCAGATATACTCCGACAAAATCCATGTACCGCCAACACATCTCAAAGTTCTCTCTTCCCCATGGCCTTTTTCCATATGGGGAATCGACATGATAGGTATGATTGAGCCCAAGGCTTCAAACGGATATTGGTTCATCCTTGTAGCCATTGATTACTTCACCAAGTGGGTCGAAGCAGCGTCATTCGCCAATGTAACCCGACAAGTGGTGGTCTGATTTATCAAAAACAATATCATTTGTCGTTATGGTGTTCCAATCCAGATCATTACGGATAATGGATCTAACTTGAACAATAAGATGATGAAAGAGTTGTGTGCTGAGTTCAAGATCGAACACAATAACTCATCTCCCTACCAGCCTAAGATGAACGGAGCGGTAGAGGAGGCTAACAAGAACATCAAGAAGATTGTTCAAAAGATGGTTGTAACCTACAAAGACTGGCACGAGATACTACCCTTTGCTCTTCACGGTTATCGCACATCTGTCCGCACTTCAACAGGGGCAACCCCTTTCTCTCTAGTGTATGGCATGGAAGTAGTGCTCCCCATAGAGGTAGAGATCCCATCGATCCGGGTATTGATGGAAGCTAAGCTTTCAGAAGCTGAATGGTGTCAAAGTCGACACGACGAACTAAATCTGATCGAAGAGAAATGAATCACGGCTCTATACCATGGTCAGTTGTATCCGCAAAGAATGAAGAGGGTGTTTGACAAAAAGGTTTGAGCTCGCGTCTTCAGGAAAGGAGACCTCGTGCTCAAGAAGATACAATCATTTCTCACTAACTCTCGGGGAAATGGACTTCGAATTACGATGGCCCCTATGTGGTCAAGAAAGCTTTCTCAGGCGGTGCCTTGAGACTTGCAACCATGGACGGAGAAGAATTTGCCTACCCCACGAATGTTGATGTAGTCAAGAAATACTTCGCCTAAACTAAAAAAAACGTATCGATGGGCTGAAAACCCGAAAGGATGGTCCAGGAAAAAATTAGAGACATATTCAAAAATCATCCTGGTGGATTGGAAACCTCAAAGTACAATCCAGTAAAAAATTAGGGATAATGGCAAGTAACTATGTCCAACAGAGGCAAGTCCCTCAGCAACAGTTGCACCATCCATCGGAGGAAAACTCCAGTCAAGGTCATCTTCGACAGAAGCTCGGGATGTCCCGAATTCAAAGTTGGTAGAAGGATAGTGGTCGTTATGTTTCAACGTAGCCCTTTTCCCTGTAAATTACCATTTTCTAACTTTGTAAATACTCTATGGAATCACGCACTTGGCTGATTTCCATCCTATCAATAAAATTTGAGCCCTTGTGCATTTCTTTGAAATTCTTGTTTATTTTAGCTTTACAGAACGACATTTTAATATGATTAACGATTCTTGAAATGAAACAAAATGAATTTACTTGTTAAAACTTTTTCTGCTTTTAAATTAAAGATGGCAATTTCTTTTGACTATTGAACATCGAAAGAACATCAATTGCTTCTCCAGAAGTAAGCAAATTTCAAAGTACAGAATCAAAGTACTCCTTCTAAACCAACGTGCCTGAATGAAGGACCAGCTGTATCAGATGCGGCTTTCCCATATGATACCCTCGGCCAAGTTCTTATCTCCTAAGCCCGACCAACATAGCTCCCAGCCGGGACTATTTCTCCTAAGCAAGGTAGAATTGCTATTTTTGAACCAACGGTATTTCTTTGCCCCGCGATGGCCGAGTATCCAGCCGTGTTCATTCATCAGTTTGTATGTCGCGTCAGTTTTGTCAGCATATACAAACATACATCATGCATTTTATTTTGCATTTGCATTCATATTGCATCACTATCACTCTAGTCGGTCTTATCCCCTAGTGATAACAGTCCTCTCAATCGAGTTGTCAGTTCTTGCCTCGTCGGGAAGTGTTGCGTCTGAACAATCTCTCCTCCAGTTTATTTCTGGATTAGAGTTGGCCCTTGACCATTTTGATAACTTGAACCTATGAAAGGCCAAAAAAACGTTCAACAAACATCACTCTTCGCCATTGAAGATGATATCCTTGCGTTCCCGGATTAAGGAAAATCCCCAGGGAAAGGCTCGTAATCGGAGATTCGGTAGTACGGCAGTTTTTCTCCAGAAAATTTACTGATGAAAAGGTCATCGGCACCTCAAAATTGGATCACATCATATGGAATTTCTCCGAGAAGATCCCGAGAAAAGTATGATGTAATGCCCCAAGCGGAAGCAGTCTCTCAAGAAACTCGCTTTCCCCCAGTAGAAACAAATGGCGTCTCCAATAGAGAAGTTTGTGCGACTCTACAACTCAGACAATTGGGTTCCCCAGCAGGTCTGACAATCAAAACTTTATCCGTCAAATGGCATCTCCCTAAGAAAATTTGGCGAGATGTTTGAGGAAAACTGGTACGCATAGCGTACCTTGTCAATAAAGTTTATTGACAAAGGAAACTAAGACCAGTTCCTTGGTAGGAAACCAGGATCGAGGGGAAGTTTACAACGGAAACTAAGACCAGTTCCTTGGTAGGAAACCAGGATCGAGGGGAAGTTTATTTCAACAACTAAGACCAGTTCCTTGGTAGGAAACCAGGATCGAGGGGAAGTTTACAACAAAAACTAAGACCAGTTCCTTGGTAGGAAACTAGGATCGAGGGGAAGTTTATTTCAACAACTGAGACCAGTTCCTGTGTAGGAAACCAGGATCGAGGGGAAGTTTACCTTTTCTAAGCATCATTGCTTAGCAAAATAAGATGAACGTGCAAGCTTAAATTCATAAACCATCAAAATTTCGGATATTCTGATTTTTATCCTCTTGCACCCCGAATACCCGAATACCTTCGTCATTCACACCTTCGGGTCCAAGAAGATTAAATAGGGACATCTGTCATACCCCAAATTTTGACCACTAGGATTCCCCATCATTGTGCAAATCATCATCATAATATGGAGGAACCTTCATGCCTCATCAGTCTCCCCAAAGATGGGTGAGCACTCACTATTATCAAATTTAGGGTTTCAAGCCCTCTCAGAGCTCTTAGGCAAAGGATCAATCAAGGAATGACATGATCTTCAACTTGTCTAACCTCTCAAACATCTACAATGGATCAAGAGGACTCCCACTTCAAGGATTACGCACAAGGCTGCTCCCTTCTAGGTGGATCAAGCCTCAAGATCGCCAGTGTCACCAAATTAGGATTTTGGTCGACCAGGGCCTCCAGATGGAAAATTTTCTCTGGGCATGAGCCAATGCTTCAAAGCATATCCTAATATTCTCCATGTAACCTCATGGACCCAATCACCAAGTCAATTTTGCCTCAGGGAATGCATACATAAAAAAATTAGGAATTAGGGTTTCTTGACCTAATTCACGCCTAAGTTGACTTTTGGGACAAATCATGAGTCAAGGCCTCAAGAAGGATTTGAGGGTCTCTAATATACCACATTGATCCATTTACAACAATGGATTGATCCAAGAAGTTTGAGTAACAAGTCTCAATTTCATCTGGACCACAATTAGGGTTTCGCGGGAAAAGTCAACTGTAACTTTGACTTTTGACCGGGACATGCTCCCAAGCCCTAGGACATGATTCAATACACCCTATAACACCCATGGAACATGTCCATCAAGTTTTATTTAGGTCAAGGACATGATTTCCTAAAGGATTGCACAGTTTGGAATTCATCTGCTAAAAAGTCAATTGTGCACAAAAGTCAAACTTTGACTTTTTGAGATTTTTCACAAAAATGGATTTTTAAGCCTAAAATGATGTTAATGTATGATTTGAATCATCATTCATCAAGAAAAATCAAAGAAAATGGGATAACTTGTAAAAGGGGTAACCATAAAAAAAACTTAGAAAATTTTCTAAATTATGAACAACGTGGCAAGGGCACCAACTTTGGAGGATCATAATTCCTAAACCACAAAGCCATTTTCCCCATCCAAAGTTTGATTAGTAGATCTCATTGCCCTCTACAAAAACTTCAACTAGACCTTATTCCAATTCATTAGGGATTTTGAGTTATGGAATGATCAAAATCACAAAAATTGGATTTTCACTTGGATCCAAAAGGGAGATTTTTCAAATGTAGGGGGATTTTTCACTTGGATCTAAAAGGTATCAAAACCAAATATGATCAACCAGTTGTTGTATCATATGAGGGCTTTCCAAAATGGCCAAGAACATCACCAAATTCAATTTGAGCTAAGAGTTATGATAGTGGCCAAATGCCTTGGTGAAAACTGCCAAGGCAAGGCAGAATTTTGTATTTTTGGTCGAATTACCAAAATCAGCCAATTTCAAGCATTCTCATCATCTTGTACACATCTGAGGATCAAATCTAAAGGGGACAATCACTGAGCCAAGCCTCCAAAGTCCTTGGAACAAGAAGTAGCATGCCAAACCTAGAATTGCCTAAAATAGGGACAAGACTCCAATTTTGGATTGGAGCATTCAATATATGCTTAGAGGTGGCATGGACTGACACATTTGCAACTAAATTCAGTCAAGATTCCTCCAACAAGTAGGGAACCAAAGCTCTGTGCTCTAACCTCTAGTCAATGGCTAGAGAAGATTTGGATTTTCATTTGCCAACATTGGCCAAACCTCTGCTGCAAGCGCCATTCACTATTGATCCCAAAACAAACTTGATCTACTATAAATAGAGCTCATTTGTGCTCAGTTTGAGTACACCAAAGCCGTCAAACAGATATTTTCCTCAAAATCCCTCTCTTTAGGCCAAAATGCCTTCTCTAGCAAGGTTACTCTGAGTTTTTGAGTTTGAGAGCAATTCCAATCAAACCAATCACACACACACACCTCATAAACATCATATGTAGGTGATCCAAACTCTCACAAGTGACCTGTAACACCAATATCACAAAGTCGCCTCTCAAAACCTCAAAATAGGTCTTTTGTGCATTTTTCAAGCCATGTCTTGATTCAGTCACTTTCCAAACCAGATAAAACCTCAAACACACTCCAAATATCATCATTGAACTATCCCAAATGGTTCCCCCATCTAGAACACCATTTGAGAGAGTTGCTATTTTGGTCACTTTTAACCCCTTTTGCAAGAAAGGGCCAGTTTGTGTTTTTGCAGGTACCAGCTGATTCCAATCATCCTAAAAGCTTCTAAGGGATCATTTGAGTGTGTCCAAAGCATCAAATCATTTCTGGAACAAGAGGTTTGGCAGATTGCACAAAAACTCCAAAAAGCTCAAAAAGAGGTAAGCCTCATGACTTGAACTTTCCAATATATGCATTGCTTTGAAGTCCACTGATCATGCACACCTCATACATGTTATATATGTTGTGTTTGAACCAATTGATCATGTAATTCATGCCTGTATCAAAGTGTAGCATAGAAAATGCAATTATAGGTCTTTTTCAAAACCACTATCGGATTTTGAGGAGGGAGTATGATCTGAAAAAAATACCACCACCATTGGATTCCTTGTGAAATTCTGGTCCAGATGCATATAAATTTTGTCTCAAACCATTAAGAATTGAGAAAGTTATGACCTTCACGTTTCTGAGCCAAAACTTGCCTTGGGCCAGGCCTAAAACCAAGGCATGGCTTGTATATTTGTGTTTTCACTTCAAACAATGGATGTATCACCACCCAAGTGGTAAGGCGCGTGCCTTGTGACCTTGAGGTCGTGGGTTCAAACCCCACCCATTCCATTTTGTGTTTTTTCACATTTTTACTATTTTTCCAATATTTTTATGTTTTATGATTAATTGGAAAATTAATAACTCTTTCAATTTTAATTATTTTTTATTGGTTCTTTTTGCAAAAAATCACAAAAAATGTTGAAATATTTTATTCCACAAAAAAATTAGACTTATATTATTTATTTAATATAATTAGTATTTTTGTGAATAAATTCATTTTTAATTATTTTTAAACATTTTAAAAATGAATATTTACTTTGAAAATCAAAACCAAATGAGTTTAAATATCCCTTGTGATTATCCCTCATTTTTTTCAAACCTTAAACAAAATCACAAATGGTTTATTCAAATTTATTTGGTATTTTGTTTGATTTTCTTTAAATATTTTTGTTTTTAAAGAATAAAATTAGGGTTTCTTTGATTTTCACCCTCATAAATCATTTTCAAACTCTTTGGGCCTCTAATAGAGTGTAAGACCCAATCCTTTGTAAATACAAACCTATCTTGGGCCTCACTTATTGTATAAGTCCCGTTGTATTTCAAAAGTTCGGCGCGATCGTCGCCCGTTTAAAAAGAAATCATTTGGGCCTCTGCTCGAGCTATAAGACCCATTCAAAACTTCTGGGCCTCTATTAGAGTGTAAGACTCAACCCCTTTTAAAAACCAAATTATTTTGGGCCTCAGTCATTGTATAAGACCCACTGCGTTTTCAAAACATCGGCGTGATCGCTATTTCAAAACAAAAATCATCTGGACATACCCTCGTGTTATAAACCCCATTCCTTTTCTTTAAACTCTTTGGGCCTCTTGAGAGAGTGTAAGACCCATCCCTTTGTACAGAAAACCTTTCTCGGGCCTCAGCACTTGTATAAGTCCCTCTGTACGAAAACAACAGTGCGATCACTGACAAAACCTTGGGCCTCTCCTTGAGCTGTAAGCCCCAATCTTTCTTTTCAAAGCACTTTCTCCTTTGACTTTGAATATAATATTGTTATCAAAGTTTTCTTTGTTGAATAATTAACAAAACAGCATGGAAGCTCTACAACCGAGTAAGTGTTTATACACTTTCATTTACCGCTTTCATATACATATAACTGTATTGTGGGGCTGTTTCGCTGTAACTCTTCTTTCATAAACTCATATCAACTGTGTAATAATAGTATAGATATTTAGAGTTTCCCCGGAAACTACGTCTAGCACTAGGTGAAGCCGTGTCAATCACTCTTAGAAATAGATAAAACTAGATCCCCCATAGGAGCACCAGATACAGTCTTCTCTTCGGCTGTCCTCCTTAGCAATTGTCAAGAAACTCTACTCCCCAGAGATGATCTTATCTCCATGAATGACATCTCTTGAGTTTCTTCTAAATTCTCAAACTTTCCTGGCTTGATCTATTCTCGGTGAATAGCATGTCTTGAACTTCTCGGGGTTTGTGGACCCACAGGCTTCTTAAAAGCATCCCCGCCTCCTCTTGGGCATTGTACAAGGACCCGTCGGCTTCTTAGAAGTATTCACAGCCTCCTCTTAGGCTTCGTATAAATGATTTCTTCCTCCGAGAATGATAGCCTCCTCTTGGGCTTCGTACAAATTATCCCTCGGCTTCTTAAAAGTTTCCAGCCTCCTCTTGGGCTTCGTACAAATTGTCCCGACGACCTCCTAGAGGTATAGGAACAGAAATTAATCATCTTAATAGAACAGTTTTTCAAAGAGTCTAGATCCTACTACTGTTTCTTAAAGCATAGTACAAAAGATAAAAATCTAGACTTGGACAGTCTAATTTCCTTAAGTCTCAAAGACAGTCTCAAGCTCCTTTCAAAATAGGAAGAAAACCTGCAAACTCGGATAGTCTCAATACCCTTTGGATTTCCCATTTCCTTAAAGAACGGGAAATAACCTTGATCCTCGAATCAAATCTCTGAGTATAATGTTACTCATATAAGAACTGATTTTCTCGTTGAACCAACATACTAGACCTGTCACTCAACTGAAACAGTAGCCTTTTAGCCTCCATCTTGGGCTTCGTACGAGATACAAAACACTCTCTTGTTGAGTATAAAAGACTCTCTTGTTGAGTCAAGCCTTTTAGCCTCCATCTCAGGCTTCGTACGAGATACAAAACACTCTCTTGTTGAGTATAAAAGACTCTCTTGTTGAGTCAAGCCTTTTAGCATCCATCTCGGGCTTTGTACGAGATACAAAAAGACTCTCTGGTTGAGTCAAACATCGTTAGCCTCCATCTTGGACTTCGTACGAGATACCAAATCACTCTCTTGTTGAGTATAAAAGACTCTCTTGAGTCAAGCAGCCTCCATCTTGGGCTTTATACGAGATACCAAAAGATTCTTTTGTTGAGTCAAACAACTTCTAGCTTCTGTCTTGGGCTTCGTACAAGACACATACAAAAGGGCTCTCTTGTTGAGTCAACCCTTTTATCCTTTCTCTCGGGCTTCGTACGAGACTCATAAAAACACCCTCTTGTTGGGCCAATAGCCTCCTCTTAGGCTTTGTATAAGGAAACCCCAGTTGAGCCAATCAACCATTTAGCATCAAAGTTGTGCCTCGTTCATAGTATACAAACATCAACAACTCTTTTCCTTTCATCTAAATTGTTGTAAGCGACAAGCCTCTGGATCATTTACATCCATGCCACTGTCCCTCTTTTAGCATGAGAAATTCCTAAGGAAAGATGGCATTGCTCTACACTGAGTTAAAGTCTTCTCCTTCAGGTTGTAAATACCCCATAAAGGAAATTATGGCATTTCTGGATTCACATATCCCAGTTAAAGTAATTCTCCTTTGTAAACAGTCACCCAATAGTTGTGACAGACAAACCCCTCTTTAGAGATGACAAATTCTCTCTAAAGTCGAAAACTTTTAGCTTCATATCTTGGGCTTTGAACAAGATATAAATCACTTTTAGCTTCACATCTTGGGCTTTAAACAAGATACAAATAGACACTTCAGCTTCACATCTTGGGCTTTGAACAAGATACAAACCACCTTTAGCTTCACGTCTTGGGCTTTGAACAAGACACCAAAACACCATTTCCTCCCATAGAATAAGAGGAACTACGATCGCTCTGATTTCCCTGTTTCGGAAAACGGGAATACGTAGGTATAAGATTGAAAGAAAAATCTTTGCGAGCACACTAATCCAAAAACCTAAATTCCTCTATCTTTACCCCAATCTGGTGCAGTATCCTAACAAAAATTCCCATGAACCGTCCTGTCATTTTTCAACCTTAAATAAATAAGAAGAAGAGAAAGGCCCCACGATCACATAGCACCCGTAACCTAACAGACCGCTGTTTAAACTCAGTATGCAAGCAGGGCTAATTGGAGACATCTATTTTCCTTCCTTAGTCAGCTCAATAGGATAAAAAATGAATCGACCTGCAGTAACCCCCAAAGAGCGACAACACCTAAGAACCGCATCCAAAATCGCTCGCTACACCTCCTTTTGGGCTTTTTGGAGTTTTTGTGCAATCTGTCAAGCCTCTTTCTCCAGAAGTGTTTTGATGCTTTGGACACTCTCAAATGATCCCTAAGAAGCTTTTAGGATGAGTAGAACCAGCTGGAACCTGAAAAAATACAAACTGGTCCTTTCTTGTAAAAGGGGTTAAAATGGCCAAAATATCAACTCTCTCAAATGGTGTTCCAGATGGGGGGAACCATTTGGAACAGTTCAAGGATGATATTTGGAGTGTGTTTGAGGTTTTATCTGGTTTGGAAAGTGACTGAATCAAGACATGGCTTGAAAAATGCACAAAAGGCCTATTTTGAGGTTTTGAGAGATGACTTTGTGATTTAAGGATTACAGATCACTTGTGAGAGTTTGGACAGCTTATACATGACATATATGAGGTGTGTGTGTGATTGGTTTGGTTGGAATTGCTCTCTAACTCAAAAACTCAGAGTTACCTTGCTAAAGAAGGCATTTTGGCCTAAAGAGAGGGATTTTGAGGAAAGCATCTGTTTGATGGCTTTGGTGTACTCAAACTGAGCACAAATGAGCTCTATTTATAGTAGAGCAATTTTGTTTTGGGATCAATAGTGAATGGTAACTGCAGCAGAGGTTTGGCCAATGTTGATCAATGGGAAGCCAAGTCTTCTCTAGCCATTGACTAGAGGTTAGGGCACAGGCCTTTGGTTCCCTAGTTGTTGGATCATTCTTGACTGGATTCAATTGCAAATGTGTCAGTCCATGCCACCTTTAAGCATCCATTAAATGCTCCAATCCAAAATTGGAGTCTTGTCCCTCTTTTAGGGATTTCTAGGTTTGGCATGCTACTTCTTGTTCCAAGGACTTTGGAGGCTTTGCTCAGTGTTTGTCCCCTTTAGATTTGATCCTCAGATGTGTCCAAGATGATGACAAGGCTTGGAATTAGCTGATTTTTCCAAATTGAGCAAAAATACAAAATCCTGCCTAGCCTTGGCAGTTTTCAGCAAGGCATATTGCCTTTGTCATATCTCATGGCCCAAGTGGAATTTGGTGATGTTCTTGGTCATTTTGGAAAGCCCTCATATGATACAACAACTGTTTGATCATAATTGGTTTTGATACTTTTTGTATCCAAGTGAAAATGCCCCTACATTTGGAAAAAAGTAAGGCAGATTCTGACTTAGTGAAAATTTCACTAAGTGTTGGAAAAAGTGACATTTCATGTTTTCAGCCATATTGAGCATTCCATAACTCAAAATCCATGAGGAATTGGAATAAGGTGTAGTTGACACTTTTGTAGAGAGCCATGAGGGCTACAAATCCACCTTTGGATGGGAAAAAATGGCCTTGTGGTTTAGGAGTTATGATCCTCCAAAGTTGGTACCCTAGCCACTTTGTTCCATAACTTAGAAAATTTCTAAGTTTTTTATGGTTACCCCTTTTACAAGTTATCCCATTTTTCTTGATTTTTCTTGATGAATGGTGATTCCAATCATACATTAACATAATTTTAGGGTTAAAAACCATTTTTATGAAAAATCTCAAAAAGTCAAAGTTGACTTTTGTGCACAATTGACTTTTTGTCAGATGAATTCCAAACTGTGCGATCCTTTATGAAATCATGTCCTTGACCTAAATCAAACTTGATGGACATGTTCCATAGGTGTTATAGGGTGTATTTAACCATGTCCAAAGGTTTGGGAGCATGTCCTTGTCAAAAGTCAAAGGTATAGTTGACTTTTCTTGCGAAACCCTAATTGTGGTTCAGATGAAATTGAAACTTGTTGCTCAAGCTTCTTGGATTAATCCATTGTTGCAAATGGATCAATGTGGTTTATTAGAGACCTTCAAATCCTCTCTTGAGGTCTTGACTCATGTTTTGTCCCAAAAGTCAACTTAGGGGTGAATTAGGTCAAGAAACCCTAATTCCTGATTTTTGGCGAATGCATCCCATGAGGATAAATTGACTTGATGATTGGGTTCAGGATGTCCCTTGGAGCATCTTAGGTTATGCTTTGAAGCATTGGCTCATGCTCAGAGGAAAATTTCCATCTGGAGGCCCCGGTCGACCAAAACCCTAATTTGGTGACACTGGCGAACTTGAGGCTTAATCCACTTGGAATGCTGCAACATTGTGCTTGATTCTTGTTGTGGGAGTCCTTTTGATCCATTGTGGATGTTTGAGAGGTTTAGACAAGTTGAAGATCATGTCATTCCTTGATTGATATTTTGTCTAAGAACTCTCAGAGGGCTTGAAACCCTAATTTTTGATAGTATTGAATGCTCACCCGTCTTTGGGGAGACTGATGAGGTATGATGGTTCCTCCATATTGTGATGATGATTTGTACAATGATGGGAAATCTTAGTGGTCAAAATTTGGGGTATGACAGATGCCCCTATTTAATCTTCTTGGACCCGAAGGTGTGAATGGCGAAGGTATTCGGGCATTCGGGGTGCAAGAGGATTAAATATCGGAATACCCGAAATTTTGATGGCGGTTATGAATGGTGGATTACACATTCATCTTCTTTTGCTAAGCAATAATACTTAAAAAAGGAAAACTTCCCCTCGATCCTGGTTTCCTACCAAGGAACTAGTCTAAGTTTCTTTTGTAAACTTTCCCTCGATCCTGGTCTTCAGCCAAGGAACTGGTCTAAGTTTCTTTTGTAAACTTCCCCTCGAGACTGGTCTTCCGTCAAGGAACTCGTCTTAGTTTCTGAAATAAACTTCCCCTCGATCCTGGTTTCCTACCGAGGAACTGGTCTAAGTTTCTGATATAAATTTCCCCTCGTTCCTGGTTTCCTACCAAGAAACTGGTCTAAGTTTCTTTTGTCAATAAACTTTATTGACAAGGGACGCTGTGCGTAGCAGTTTTCCTCAAACTTCTCGCTGAATTTTCCTGGGGAGAAGCCATTTGATAGAAAACTTTTTGATGCCAGACTTGCTGGGGAACCCATCTGTCTGAACTGTAGAGGTGTACAAACTTCTCGGTTGGAGATGCCATTTGTTGACTCTATTGGGGAAAGCAGGTCTCTTGAGAGACTGCTGTCACTTGGAGATATTACACCATACTTTTCTCGGAGGTCTTCTCGGAGAAATGCCATACAATGTACCCCAATTTTGAGGTGTCGATGACTTTGTTGACATTGACTTTCTGGAGAGAAGGACCAATGTGTTGCTGAAAGTCTTTAGTTAAGAGGCTTTCTCTAGGGATTTTCCTCAATCCAGGAAAGCGAAGATATCATCTTCAATGGCGAAGAGTGACATTGGCCGAGAGTTTTCTTGCCTATTCAGAGGTTCAAGTTATCAAAGTGGTCAAGGACCGACTCTACTAGCGAGAGATTGCTCAGATGTGTCACTTCTCGACGGGGGTAGAACTGACAATTCAATTGACAAGAGGACTTTACCGCTAGGGGATACGACCGACTAGAGCGATAGTGATGCAATATGAATGTGAATGCAAATCAATAGTGCATGATGTATGTATGTATATGCTGACAAAATTGACGCGACATACAGACTTATAGACGAATATGACTGGATACTTGGCCATCGCGGGGCTAAGAAGTACCGTTGGTCAACAAGTAGCAATTATGCCTTGCATAGGAGAGATAGTCCCTGCGGGGGAATACCGTTGGTAGGGCTTAGGAGATAAGAACTCGGCCGAAGACGTCAGACGGAGTATTCGCTTCTGTCATAACTGATACTTCATTCAGGCGCACTGGTTTAGAAGGAGTACTTTGATTCTGCACTTTGAAGCTCGATTACTTCGGGAGAAGCGACCAATGTTCTTTTGATGTTTAATAGTCAAAAGAAATTGCCATCTTTATTTAAACAGAAAAAGTTTTAATAAGTAAATTCATTTTTGTTTTATTTCAAGAATCGTTAATCATGTTAAAATGTCATTTTGTAAAGCTAAAACAAATAAGAATTGCAAACAAAAGCACAAGGGCTCGAATTTTATTGATAGGATGGAAATCAGCCAAACGCGTGATCCCAAAGAGTATTTACAAAGTTAGAAAATGGTAATTTACAGGGAAAAGGGCTACATCGAAACATAACAACCAATATCCTTCTAACAACTTTGAATTCTAGACATTCAGAGCTTCTGTCAAAAATGACCTTGACTGGAGTTTTTCTGATGGACGACGTAACTGTTGTTGAGGGACTTACCTCTGTTGGACATAGTTACTTTCCATTATCCCTAATTTTTTCCTGGATTGTATTGTGATGTTTCCAATCCACCGGGATGTTTTTATTTATTTTGTCTCTAATTTTTGCCTGGACCGCCCTTTTGGGTTTTCAATCCACCGAGACGTTTTTTTTCTTTTTTTTTTTTAAAAAATTTAGGCGAAGTATTTCTTGACTACATCAACATTCGTAGGGTAGGCAAATTCTTCTCCATAAATCGTTGCGAGTCTCAAGGCACCGCTTGAGAAAGCTTTCTTGACCACATAGGGGCCGTCATAATTTGGGGTCCATTTGCCCCGAGAATCAGTGAGAAAAGATTGTATCTTCTTGAGCACAAGGTCTCCTTTTCTGAAGACGTGCGGTTCAACCTTCTTGTCAAAGGCCTTTTTCATTCTTTGTTGATACAACTGACCATAACATAGTGTCGTGATTCGCTTCTCTTCGATCAGGTTTAATTCGTCGTGTCGACTTTGACACCATTCAGCTTCTGTAAGCTTAGCTTCCATCAATACCCGGATTGATGGGATCTCTACTTCGATGGGGAGCACTGCTTCCATGCCATAAACTAGAGAGAAAGGGGTTGCCCATGTTAAAGTGCAGACATATGTGCGATAACCATGAAGAGCAAAGGGTAGCATTTCGTGCCAATCTTTATAGGTTACAACCATCTTTTGAACGATCTTCTTGTTGTTCTTGTTAGCCGCTTTTACCGCTCCGTTCATCTTGGGTCGATAGGGAGATGAGTTATGGTGTTCAATCTTGAACTCTGCGCACAACTCTTTTATCATCTTATTATTCAAGTTAGATCCATTATCCGTAATGATCTGGCTTGGAACACCATAACGGCAGATGAAATTGTTTTTGATAAATCGGACCACCACTTGTCGGATTACATTAGCGTATGACGCTGCTTCGACCCACTTGGTGAAGTAATCAATGGCTACCAGGATGAACTGATGTCCGTTTGAAGCCTTAGGTTCAATCACGCCAATCATGTCGATTCCCCATATGGAAAAAGGCCATGGGAAAGAAAGAACTTTGAGATGCGTTGGCGGTACATGGATTTTGTCGGAATATATCTGACACTTGTGACACTTCATCATGTACTTGTAGTAGTCGGATTCCATGGTCACCCAGTAGTACCCTGCTCTTAGAATTTTTCTCGCCATTGTATGTCCGTTGGCATGAGTGCCAAAGGATCCTTCATAAATTTCTTTCATCAGCATGTCTGCTTCTGGTCTGTCTACACATCGGAGCAAGACCATGTCAAAGTTCCGCTTATAGAGGGTACCACCGCTCAGGAAGAAATTGCCAGCCAGCCTTCTGAGGGTTTTTCTATCTTTTCTTAGTGCCCCAGGTGGGTACTCTTGTTTTTTAAGGAAGCATTTGATATCGTGATACCAAGGTTTGTCGTCTATGACTGCTTCGATCGTGAAGATGTAAGCGGGCCTTTCAAGGCGCATTATGTCGATCTTAGGTAGGTCATTCCATTGACCTACGCTAATCATGGAAAAGAGAGTGGCTAATGCATCGGCCATGTGATTCTCTTCACGAGGGATATGATGAAACTCGATTCTGTTGAAGAAGGGTAACAACCTTCTCGCATAGTCTTTATAAGGAATCAATCCTGATTGGTATGTGTTCCAATCTCCTTTGATCTGATTAATAACCAGGGCTGAGTCGTCGTATACATCCAAGTTCTTGATCCTCAAATCAATCGCTTCTTCGAGACCCATGATACAAGCTTCGTATTTAGCCTCGTTGTTGGTGCACTTGAATGTAAGTCTGGCAGTGAAAGGAATGTGGGTACCCTGAGATGTTATGATGATTGCCCCAATTCTGTTTCCATAATGATTGACAGCTCCGTCAAAGATAAGTCCCCACTGGGATCCTGGTTCTGGTCCTTCACTGGGTAGCGGTTCATCGCAATCTTTCATTTTTAGGTACATGACATATTCGTCTGAGAATTCAAACCCGATTGATTCTTGATCATCAATCAGTTGATGAACCAAATGATCGGCTAAAATACTTCCTTTAACGGCTTTCTGAGCGCGGTACTCTATGTCATATTCTGATAGCAGCATCTGCCAATGGGCAATCCTTCCCATGAGAGCAGGCTTTTCAAAGACATACTTGATTGGATCCATTTCGGAGACCAACCAAGTAGTGTGACGAATCATGTATTGGCGAAGACGTTTGGCTGCCCAAGCCAAAGCGCATCAAGTTTTCTCAAGCATAGTGTACCGAGTCTCGTAGTCGGTGAATTTCTTGCTCAGATAGTAAATGGCAGACTCTTTCCTTTTGGTTTCATCTTGTTGGCCAAGTACATATCCCATCGAGTCCTCTAGGACTGTGAGGTAGATGATTAGTGGTCTTTCTTCCACTGGAGGTGATAGAATCAGGGGATTCAACAGGTATTCCTTGATACTGTCGAAGGCAGTTTGGCAGTCTTCTGTCCAAACGCATTCCTGGTTCTTTTTCAGTAATTTGAAAAACGGCGCACATGTCGCGGTCATGAGGAATATGAATCTGGAGATATAGTTCAAACGTCCCAGGAATCCTCTGACTTATTTTTCAGTTTTTGGAGAAGGTATTTCTTGAATGGCCTTGACCTTGTCAAGATCAACCTCAATTCCTTTCTGGCTGACGATGAACCCTAAAAGTTTCCCTGAACGGACACCGAAGGTGCACTTGTTGGGATTCAAGTGGAGTTTGTACTTTCTCAAACGCTCGAATAGTTTTGACAGGTGGGTCACAGCTCCTCTTCTGTCTTAGATTTTGCAATCATATCATCGACATATACCTCGATTTCCTTGTGTATCATGTCATGAAACAGAGTAGTCATGGCCCTTTGATAGGTTGCCCCGACGTTCTTTAAACCAAACGGCATTACCTTGTAACAAAAGGTACCCCATGGGATAATGAACAAAATTTTCTCCATGTCTTTCGGCGCCATTTTGATCTGATTATAGCCCGAGAATCCATCCATGAAGGAGAAAACTTTGAGCTTTGTTGTACTGTCTACCAGCATGTCAATGTGTGGTAAAGGAAAGTCGTCCTTTGGACTAGCCTTGTTTAGATCTCTGTAGTCTACACACATTCTGACCTTTCCATCCTTTTTTGGAACTGGCACTATGTTGGCTAACCATTGAGGATATTCTGATGTGGCGAGGAAACCCGCGTCAATCTGTTTCTGTACCTCCTTTTTTATTTTGATGGCCATGTCCGGATGAGTCCGTCTCAACCTCAATTTTACTGGCGGACATTCTAACCGTAACGGTAGATGATGTTCCACGATGCTGGTATCCAGCCCTGGCATATCCTGATAGGATCAAGCGAATACATCGATAACTCTTTGAGAAGCTTTGTCAGACTCTTTTTGGCAGTTGGACTGAGCAGTGCCCCAATCCTAATTTCTTTTCTCTCTTCTTCCGATCCTAAGTTGACTGTTTCCAGCAACTCTTTATGAGGCTCAATGGACCTTTCCTCTTGTCTGAGTAGTCGGTAGATCTCCTCTGGAATTTCTTCATCATTTTCTTCTTCAGCCTTAAATACCGGGAATTCAAAGTTGGGAGAAGGCATCGGATCGTATGCTTCAATGGGGTTTAAAACAAGCAATCTGTATTCGTGTTTAGAAGAGATAGAGAAAATGCAAGAGTGTGTGCAGTGTATTTTCTTTGCAAAACTGCTTGTTTTTATTGTTGAGTTGTTTTTTTTATTACTGAGAAAAGCAAAAAAGAGAAAACAGCAATTAACGCAGAAATTATAGAACGACATTATTTTATTAATGAAAAAGTCGATTCTTGAAACTACTGCCCTATAAAACAAAACTCTGTCGCTTTGGGCAAAGCGAAGAGGGAAATTTACAGAAAGTGATCCCTATCAAAACATCCGTTTCACTGGGGCAGGGTGAAAGGTTAAAGGACGAAAATTACTTTGACTTATGAACAATCTCTGGAACATCGACAGTAACCCATTGGCGGCGAACTCCTCGGTGAATCACAAAGTCTGGTACCTTTCTTGATTTGTCTTCAGAAATGACGCTGATTTTTGCTGAAGCAGGATCATTGGAATCTGTCTCCCAGGCTGAGTTGTCGTAGGAGGATTCCTCTGTTGTATTTTGCATAGTATTCGTACTCTCAGATGTATCTCCCCATCCAGTTGGCTGGATATCTTCGAGCCTAATACGAGAGCTTTCAAGAGTGGTGTATTTGACCATGAAGTCAAATTTTCCACTTGGTTGTCCTAAGGTGTCCCACACTTGTTTGGAACTGGAGGAGTCATCCCTCTCGATGACGTTGACCTCGGGAAAAGCATAGTTAATGAATTCTAGTCCTGCGAACTTTGCAAATTCATCATCGTACGGAACATTTTCGGAATGACCTGAGTGTTGATCCCAAGACATGGTGGGGACACAAGTATTCTTTTCGATGATGCTCAACTGATTTTCATTGTTCGGCTGATTTCCTTGTCCTAAGTCTCCTGGGTAAGGCTGCCACATTGGCAGGCCATCCATCGGGCCATAGTAGCTGTGGTCAAAGTTGTCCTTCATTAGACTGTCCTCCTCTAATGAATTTGGCAAAGCACGGCATCCTTCCGGATCACAATCTCCGTATATCATTTCAACATCTGACCTTGGTATAAATCTCAGACTCTGTGCGGGATAGCAAAATGGAGTAGGCACTTCTTCCTGAGACATATAACCGTCCTTGTTGAGATAGGACTCCCATTCTTCCTCCGTATCGGACGAATCGTCTTTACCGATGGTATGCACTTCTTGAGTCACCGGGTGAAGGAAACCTCCATTGTGGAAGAAGTCCTGAATGGGATGATAAATTTTATCGTTGGTAGCCATATGAGTACAAGTTGTAGAAAAACCAAGACCCTTCTTTATTTTACTGTCAGTATGAATGACAAGTTGTCCCCCATCCTGTCGTATTGGTACCTTCGACCGCTTTGATAGCATCTTTGTATGAGAAAATCGAAGTTCCCCCTTCGGATTGTCTGCCCTTGTGTAGCGAAAGTGTTTAGAACTGGGTTCCGATTATCCCTTCTGGTTCCACATAAGTGGATGACGATAAGTTGCTTATGAGCAACGCCTGTTCTCCACAGACTGTGACGAGTTGATCGTTCTGGACGAACTTTAGCTTTTGGTGGAGGGTTGAGGTGACCGCCCCAGCCTGATGTATCCAAGGTCTCCCTAATAAACAACTGTAAGTTGTCCGGATGTCCATGACCTGGAAAGTGACTTGGAAAGTGTGAGGACCGATAGTTATGGGAAGGTCGACTTCGCCGATAACTGTTTTTCTGGATCCATCAAATGCTTTGACGACGACTTCGTTGGTTCTCATCAGAGGTCCTTTGAACGATAATTGCATCAAAATGGACTTCGGCATAACATTCATGGCTGACCCTGTGTCTACCAGTACGCTGGCTAAAGCATCGTCCTGGCAGTTAACTGTAATGTTGAGCGCCATGTTATGACGGCGACCTTCTTCAAGTAATTCCTCATCACTAAACCCCAAGTTATTGCAGGAAGTGGTGTTAGAGACAATACTATTGAACTGTCTGATTGTTACATCTTGTTCCACAAAGGCTTGCTCCAAGACTTTCTGTAGAGCCTCCCTGTGCGCTTCTGAACTGAGTAATAGTGATAATACCGAGATCTTTGAAGGAGTTTGCAACAGTTGATCAAAAATGTTGTATTCACTCTTCTGGATGAGCTTCAGCATCTCATCATTGTTTTTTGAAAGGTCGCGATTACTGGATTGACCGACTGGTGGATTGGGAACTTCTGTCTGAGGTTTCTTTTCTTTGCTGGGTTCTCCAACTCCTCGGTTGAAGATTCTACCACTCCGTGTTACCCGACTGATGTCTGCAATATTCATGACGGAGGGTAATGGAATTTCCTTTCCATTCGTAATTGTTGTTGCACCGTATTTGTAAGGGATAGCCTTAGCTGATTCATACGGTAGTGGTCCCGGTAGATAGATGATTATGGGAGCCTTCTGATTTTTCTGACCATCGTAAGTAATTTCGATCCACTCCTGGTTGGGAACTCTCGATTTTTCAAGTAGAGGGATGATGGCACAAACATCCCTAGCCCTCTGATAATCGGATATTATGACAACGTCCTCGATTTGATCAGCGAGATAGTTGACTGATCCAGAACTTGACCATGGTTGAATCTCTTTGCAGTCCAACTGACTTTGAAGGGCTGCCCGCATGAGGTAGCATCCTTGATTATCCACTGATCAAACTCCACACTGCTCATAGTTGTGCAGTGGCACCTGGCCACGTCCGCTTTGAATACATTGTAACCTTACGAGGTCTATTTCCATCGACCGAACATCCTGACTTTAATATCTAGTAGGATTTCCGTTAGTGATACTAATTTGCTGGGTGTCTTCATCCATATAGATTGGAAGCCACCAGTGATTCAACAAGTGCTGAAGTGTTTCTTGGACAAGGGCACAACCTTGATCATTTTTGCAACCCGCTTTACAACTCTGATAATCATGTGAAGTGAGAAAACCGAGTTGGACTTGCGTAGCGTGTAACTCTACCAGGCTGATATTCATCAGGTGAATATCGAAGATTTGAATCATGTTGATTTGATAATGATTCCTATCATGGTAGTCCTGGATCCATCCAAGATCCATCTGACGCTGGAGGGCATCTTGTACAAAAGAGAATCCCTGTTTGTTTACTGATTAAGTCAGACAGGAATTGTAATCATGCCGCGGCAGCTTATGATACTGGCTTTTCCTTGAGTGCATTGCCACCAAGTTGACATTCATTGCACGGATGTCGTGGTTCTGAATGATGTTGGAATTTGTATAAACCATGTTAACACCACGAAGGTGCTCTTGGATCTATCTGAGATCCATTTGTTCCTATAGAGCTGATTGCCCCACAGAACATCCTCGATTGCTTTTAGAGCAGATATCACACTGGAGATAATTATGAGGTGGTACATGGCCATATCCACTCTGCCAACAATGCATCTTGACTAAGTTGGCCTTTAGTAAGAGTACATCGTGAATTTGATAGATGTTGTTAGACTCTCCCTCTATCAAATTGATTGTAGCTTTCTCATGTTGAGGCAGCGGGTTCGTGAGAACATTTGGATTTGTATCTTTGAAAGATAAGACTTCGCTCCTAACAAGCTTTTGAACATCGGACTTGAAACTAAGATAGTTTTCTATGTTATGCCCTGGTCCTCCTTGATGGTAAGGGCAAGTCTGATCCACCTTAAACAGAAAAGGCAGATTTTTTGGTACTGTAAGAGGAGACTTGGTTTGGATGTGCCCTTTGACCAGCAGTAACAGAAATAGTTCTGCGTACGATACGGGTATAGGATCAAATCCTGGTGGCCGCGTTGTACGGTTGTTGTTGTATTAAGGACGAGCCTGCAGAAGAGGTTGTTGTGTCCTTTGTTGAAATTGCTGTTGATTAGGTTGATACGTAGAAATAAGCGCAGGATTGATAGCAGGAGTTACAGCTGCTACCGGTTGATAACGCCGCCTTTGCTTTCCGAGAGAGATATTCCCAATATCCTGCTCTTTTTTATTAGGGAGAGCACTACCGTATTTTTTAGTACCGCTTGTCGACCCAGTGTCTTTGACTAGACTTCCTTCTCGAACGACTTCCTTGAGATGCACTCCCATACCGACCATTTCGGTGAAGTCGCTGGGCGCACTGGTGTCGCTCCCAGGATTTTCATCCAGGTACAAACGCGAGAGTGGCGCGGAAAAACAGAGTCGCCAGCCGTGTAAATTTATCCCAAGAGAGGGAAACGGAACACCGTATAAACTTGAGGAAGAGGGAAAGGAATGGTCATCGCAACCATAGCCTGGGTTCGGGAGTCGGTTACGCGAGGGGAAGGTACTAGCACCCCACGCGTCCATCGTACTCGTTGGGATCCACGCTTGTTGTCTATTCTAAGGGTGAGTTATCCTATCATCTATGGCTGTACTAAAACGGGAGGGGAAGACAAAGACAGACTCGGTAGGACATCGTCGTCCTAGGCCTACGTACCCCCTTTGTGCAATGGGGAATTCAGAGTCAACGTAGTTCGGACCAAGTTCTTTTTGTGTTTTTTATGAGCGACGTTAAGTTCACGTCCGGCAGTTAGGGTCGATGCCTGTTTGCGTCTTAGATGGAAAGTAACGTGCCCTTTTTGAAAATATCTTTTTGTTTGACGATCCCGAAGGACAAAAAGGTTTGAGGTTGGTTTGTATTTTTTAGGACAGAAGTGGCTTAAGTTAGTTCATAAGTTACATTGCACCAAAGTCTAGGGCACAGGGGCGAATACTTAACGCATCGTCCCAAGACAGGACGCTCGCTAAGCACTCTAGAAAGATGAGAGGAAGCCCCTCATTTCTGATTCCCCACACTTAAGGCTCGCGCGCAATACAATTTATCCTTATTAAGTATTTTCAAGAAATTTGAGATGAGAAGAGAGAAGACACAAGGGTAACTCTAAAGGGGGACTATGAGTCCTAAAGTTATCATGCATGGGCGACCTACGGTTAGTGAGGTTTGACGACAACCTAAATCCTAAAGGAGAAATATGAGAGAAGGAAAGGGTAAAGGTGACCATGGATACTTATCCATACCCTCAAATGACTTACCTTAGTCCCTGCATAAAAGGTTAGTGAGAAACAGACATAAGTAATATCAAAGCAAGTGAAAACCAAACAATGGCATATAATAGTGATACCAATCCAAACATGAATTTAAGAAGTCAAATGAACAATCCCAACACAATGGCACAAATGCCTTTTCAAACAGATAATCAGACAAGATCAAAGATGCGCATACAAGAAAATCTCAAACGAAAACAAATCAAATAATTAGAGAAATAACTCCTAAAATTCCCAAATTAAATGTCAAAGTTGCTCAACCAGAGACAAACAAAATACCAAAAACTCCTGCAAAAATTCAAAGTGTTAGTCATTCAAACAATAGGGTAAAGCTCAGGTGAGAAGGAGGGTTCAGTGTGCCAAAGGGAAGAACTGAAATGCAATATGCAACAATTTTAAAAATGATAGAAAAATATTTTAATTCATTTTAGAATGTTAGTGAATGAGTTCAAAAGGAACGGATTAAAAATATTTTATGGATGCAGAGAAATAAAATAAACAAATTATGTATGCATTATATGGATAATTCAAAAAGAAAATGAATAAAATAATTAATTTAGATGATAAAAAATAAAATTTGGAAAATTTTATGAAATGGTAAAAATGATGCATGAATTTTATTGGGATTTTTTAATGCAATTATGTATTTTAAAAAAATTAAAAATAGAAATAATAATTAAAATAGAAATAAAATGAATTGCAAATGCAAGGGGGTGTGGAAAGTAAGAAAAATGTGTTAGGATTAGGAACTGGGCTGAGGGGTGGGGCGCGAATAGCAGGCCCAGTCTTAAATTACAAATCAGAAAAATAAAAAAAAGGGAAGGGTCTACACATGTGGCCTAGTCAACTGGGTTGACTCATCTTTTCCGTCTGATCAATCCTGCGCTCCAAAACAAGTCAACACTAATAAAAGTACACAAAATGAAATAACGTGATTGGACGTACACCATAGCAACGGTGGGGTAATAAACACCTGATCACTAATTAAAATTCAGAAAAAAATAAAAAGAAATAACATGTGGCGCGCTGCTGGCCCTTGGATCGTGAGAATGGATGGTGGAGATTTCATCTCCTACCTCCAGCCAACCCCCTTCGCCGGAACCGTCACAGCCGCCGGAGCTAGGGTTCCGGCCACCGTCCTCTGCCACCTGCTGTAATACCCCAAAATTTGCTCTCCCTCTTTGTCATCATAGCATGGCATTATCATTTATCATATCATATCCACCTCATTAACATTACATTGCATTTAAAATAGAAAAATGAAGCATGGCATCCTTCTTACCATCAGGGCATGTGATCAGGTGGAAGGGGGATAATCAAGGGATCATTCAAAGCACAAAAAGGTCAATCAAGTTTCCTTAAAGCAAGCCAAGAGGTCTTTCATGTCTCATACCATCTCAATTGATCATCCACAACCTCAAGGATGAGAGATACAATGGGAGATTGAAGCATTACATCTTTCACTATGCAAGAGGTTCAAAAACTGAAGGAAAACCCTCAAAAGAGATAGCTCATTGATCCAAAATCATCCTCAAATGGCATATATCATCATCCTTTAAGAAGGTACACAACATACTCTGAGGAATTTGAAATTGAAGACTGCACATTTTTCTCCTAAGAGGTGGGCACCAAAACTAGGGTTTCCCATTAAATCAGGGAATCTTTGATTTTTTGGACAAAACTTGATGTCATGGTATTCTACATGTTCTTAAGTGTATGTGTATGGAAAATTGCCTCTCAATTGGTTTTGGAAGTGTTTCAATTGGGAGAAAAATCAGAAATCAGGAAAATTGGGGCCAAGTCAAATAATCAGAGGAAAAAGTCAACTCTTGACTTTTTGAGCCCAAAATCATGAAATTCATGTTACATATGTCCAATGTACAAAATTTGGTCAAGAAACTCCAAAGGAATCATGAAAAAATCAAGAGGTGGAAAGTTGCCATTTTTGGAAGAGGAAGGGTTACTAAAAATAGCAAGTTTTGGCCATTTTGCATCAGAGTTTGAACCAAGGCCATTTAAAATTGAAGCACCAAATGAAAATTCCACTCGGCCACAACAAAAGATCTTGTTTTAAGCTTCACATCCATATGTGGAACATCTCCATTGGATAAAAATTGAGTGAGATATGATTGATCAAAGTTTGAGCAAAGTAGGTCCAAAACTAGGTCATGACCAAGATTTTCAAGGCACGCGCGCAGTCATTTTCTCAAACACTTGGTGGGCCAAATGTATTGATCAATTACTCATGATTAGAGGCTTCAAATGGAAAACTTTTCAACATCAAAGTTGTTCCTTGTAGTGTCATCTTCAATACTCATGTTGGACAAAATTCCATTTGATCAAGTTATAGTGGAGATATATTGGTTCAAGGTCATGTTGATTGTGCTGAAATTTTGTGTGCCAAGTTGCCATGCCATGACTTGCTTGCCACGCCCACAAATCAGTTCCAAACCCTGATGTTCCAAGCTATTTTTCACCAACTTCCAAGCCTTAATTCAATCCAAAATCAACATCAATCATGTTCTATGATGTTCTATCTTTCATTTGGCACCTAAACCTCATTGAATCATTCACTAACAAGAGAGAAAATCATCTTCAAACAACCACTGCTGTATTTGTTCTTAACTGTCACGAAAAACCAAAAAAAAAAACAAATGTTGTTGTTGATTGTCATAGCACTCACCCGTGCATTGCTCATACTGTCCAACCATTTCCTCTTTCAACCAAACACATTTCACCTACACTATGCACACTAGCACGTGCCTTGCATGAAATTGGAAAAAGAAAACTTGCTAAGCAAGTTTCTGATATAACAGCCATGCCCTCACCTTTTCAATTCCACCATAACTGTCATGAACCACCACCACCTTATCATTGCGAATCTAACTCGCCCCCTAACTAACTTGACTCAGTTAGTTAGGGTGGACTCACTTTAACCACCTTAACTCAATTAACCAACTCACTAAACCATGGTTAACTCATAGTATAAAACAAAACTTCTCTTCACAAATTCATTTTCAACTTGATTCTCACTCTTTCTCTCACAAACACTCTCTCTTCTCTGAACTTTTTCTCTGCTCTCTCTCTCTTTGAGCTCACACGAATTCATCAAATTTTCCTTCTACATTTCATCTCCACAATCATCATTGTTCAGTTTTGATCAAGAACAAGAGTGGATAAGTTCAATTAATCCAGTTTCACTTCAATTTAGTTGAAGCTTCAATTTGGTTTTCTGCACGATTTCAAGAGCATACACCTTTATTTGGCCAAATCAAGCTCCAGACCAGGTGTTTCTCTGATTTTCTCAAGAATCTCAAGGAACTGCAAGTTCAGGTTCCAAAACACTCAAACATTTCATACGCATTTTCTTGATTATTTTGTTATTTTCATGATGATATGAGCTCACTAGGAGCATTTGAACACTGTCTAGTTGATAGAGCTTCTTAGAAGCCTAGATCCAAAAACTTAGGGCAATATGTTCGTGCTTGTTTCTTGCTGTATGTGAATGGTTTGATGATTTCATTGATGGATTTGGAATGTACGTGATTTCCTCTTTATTTTGATGTATGCCACGTGATTTTTTGGATGGTTTGGAAGTTGCAGTCGCCGGAGAGTGGCCGGAGAAGGTGACCGGAGGTCCCTCTCCGGCCGGTGAGGGTTTGAATTAGGGTTTAGTGCATTTTAAGTCGTGACTGTTGGATGTGTGTGATCGTGTGGCTACCATGTTGACAGCACATTAAAATTCACGTGCAAGTCATGTGCCTAATTTCTGATTTTACTTAAACATTGTGTGATGCAGTACATGATAATTTGTGTGTGACCTCATGCGCGTGTGTTGGATCTGTGTACTTTGACTTTTGTTTGACTATGACTTAATCTGATGGCTTGGATTGCTTTGACTATGTTGACTGAAGAACATGCTAGTTATGGTGTTTTGCGCGCTTATTGGACCTAAGCCAGATTGATATCCACACCCCATGTTTTCAAGGCCCAATGATTTTGAACTGAATAATTACTAGGCATGCACCCCCTTCCCTCATTTCATTGCATTTTATTTTCCCATTTTTCTACACGTTTGCTTTTTAATTTTTAAAAATACTAAATAGCATCATAAAATTCCACAAAAATTCATGAGCCTTCTTAAAACATTTAGAAAATTTTTCATGATTTTGTTTCTTGATTTTATGACATTTTTGCCCCTGTTCTATATTTTTCTTTGAATTTCTTTGGTGTGCATTCTTAATGTGGTACATGATCTTGTTTAATTTTGTTCTTGATCATTAAAACTTTTTTTGATGCTCTTCTTTTTGTATTGAGTCATTAGCATCTTGAGGTATGTTAAGTGATTTTTATTTGATTTTTTAGGTCATTTTATGGCATGTTTGGTGTTCACTTTTGTGCTACTTTGTATGATATGCCTATTTGACCTAAGTGCATTGTTTGACATCATTTTGCCTTGGTTACTTGCATGCTACTTTGATATGTGATTCATCTCTGATTAGTGAACTTCAATACCATGTTTTCATAATTTTCATGAGGCCATTTGATTTTTGTTTGATACATTTCATTTAAAGCATTATAACATGTCATATCATTGTAATCTTTTGTGCATGTTTACATGTTTTCTTTTGTACATAATGGCATGATCATTTGCATATTTGGTGAACCATTCACTTGACATTATAGGTCATTGGTACATATTATATGTCATCCTTGCATGTTGACTTTCATTTAAACCTTGTGCACCTTTAACATGTGGTGTTTGTACTTGTGTTTTCTTTTGAACTTCCATTTCAATTCTACTTCTTCTATCACTTCTTAAATGTCTTGATGTGCTTCATGAATAATTGTGAGAGGTTTGTGAATCATTTTTCATTTTAATTTCAATTCTGATCCATGGATTACATGTTCCATTTATGCACATTTCTTCTTTTTCCCTTCATCTTTCATTCTCCCTTTTCTTATGGTGGCATGTTCTAATGCCATGGATGATGTTTGTTGCCTATCCACTTGGACTTGCATGATAATAACCATTTGTTTTCCATATGATGTACATTCTGGTTGTGGCTCTAGGATTTGATTTCTCATTTGATTCTTTTGAGTGTTATGATGCATTACATGTTCTTTTACTTCTTATACTTCTTATACATGTTTACTAACCATGTAGGGGCTTTGGTAAGTTTCAATTGAGTGTGGATAAGGAATCCACATTCAACTTCTATCCTTTCTCTTTTACAATTCCATTTTATGTTTTGTTAAGCACTTATGTGCTTTCTTTTAATAACTCATCACTTTCCCTTTGTGAATTACAATTCATCTTCTACTTTAGAAGTGAATTGTTTAATTCATTCTTTCTTTAGACTTTAGGTTGAAACCTCACAAACCTTAGGATCACTCCCTTAACTAATCAATTAGGATTGAGTCTTAGTCCATATAGATTTTTACCTTTATCCTCCCTTGAGTCTTCTATCTTCTCATCTCAAAGAAAATTCAAAATATCTAATAAAGGTAGGCACTTATTGCATTTAGGCCTTTCATATAAAGAAAAGATTATAAGGGGTTTTCTCTTGTAATCTTAGAATGTGTAGCATATAGCCCATCTTGGGTCAATGTGTTAAACATTTGATCTTGTATGAGGGACTTAAATGCAATACTTGTTGAAGGCATAAATAATAAAACACTTCTTCATTTCTTAATCAACAAAAACACTTAATAAACACAAGTATGCTAGTGTGTTTGAACCTTGACAATTGGAACTAAGTGTGGGGGTCTTCTTCACTCTTAGTGTGCTTTCTTACCCATTCCATCTTGGAATGTGAGAATGTACACATTCCAATGACTAAGATTCAGATACACTATCATATGCAAACAAATGGAAAAAACTTCTAAAAGATAAAAACAAACAATAACGTCTTTCCTTCGGGAATTCTTTTCTCACCTCATTCACTCTTAGAGTACGAACGCGCTTCTACTCGTTCTCTTGCAAGATGGTAACGCACTCGGACCAGCGAGCCTGCAACACCTGAGCTAGAACGTAAGCCGTTCTCTAAAAAACCCAATCCATCCCTAGTGAGGGGAACTACGTCGCTCTGATTCTCATGCTCCCGATGAGATACGTAGGCAGTGGGGTAGGGCCCATGCGAGCACTTCTTTTATTTTCCCTACATTTCTTTCTCTTTCTCTCTCCTTTCCCTTTCCTGTTCCCTTTTTCCAGTATCTTTTCTTACACCCTTTGATCGAGACAAGCAAGCGTGGATCCCATCGGGTACGATGGACGCGAGGGGGTGCTAATACCTTCCTCTCGCGTAACCGACTCTCGAACCCAGTTCTCTTGGTCGCGAGACCATGCTCTTCCTTCCTTCAGGTTTATGCGGTGTTTCCTTTCCCTCTCTTGGGATAAATACACATTGCTGGCGACTCTATTTTGGTGCCACTTTCACGTTTGTACTAGGATGAAAATCCCGGGAGCGACACCTGCAACCTGAAACAACCCAGAAAACACCAAACCACACACCATTCCGTCCAGAATTTCACGAGGATTATGAATCTCTCATCCAAAATCACAAATAATCAACATATAATAAAAAACGAAGGGATTAATGTTAGGGTTCAAGACTTTAAATCATCATTACAAGCAAACCACACGTCCAAATTTAAAAGTAAATATATCAGGATGATCAGTGACAATCACACAACAATATAGACATAAAAAAAAAGGAGTTTTAGGAGCACGAAAAAATCCACCAACCTGAGATGGTGCACCTCTAATCCTTGCTTTTGGATGCGAATGGTGGTTGGGTTGTGTTCTAGAAATCACCAGGAGAAGGTTTGTGGAAGAACTTTGAAGAAACTCCTTGTAGATTGAGAGATCCAATGAATTCAAGAATTAGGGTTGCACTTTCTTTTTCTCCAAAATATCACGTGTCCAACTGCCTAACCAGTGCATGGATAGGTTTAAATAGGCTAGGGTTTTCCTCTGATAATGAATTGGGCTTGGGCAATTCCTTGTTTAATATTTTTTGAATAATTTTGGAAAATCACATTATGTGAGTTACACCTCTCTCCATGCATGTACACTTAAGAAATCCATGATGGATCACCCATATGTGAATTGTTAATTACACCACAATTGAACTTGGGCCTTGAAAACAATTGGTTCATGAGTTTTAAACAATTTGGCATATTTGAACAATGGAGAATAAGTGAAGAACACACCATGGAATTTCTTAATTCTTGGGCCCAAAATAATCCTCAAGGAATTTCCTTTGATATTAGAATGTGGCATGAAGCAATGGAATTGATTATAGGTCATTATGCCCAAAGTTGTGAAAATGGAATCATGAGAAACCCTAAAATACACCTTGCCTTCTTTTGATCATAAGTTGAGTTTCACAAATGATATGGAGACCCACTAGTACTTGTTGGAAAGAGGAGAAAAATATCTTCAACTTTCATGTTGTAGAAAAATTCATTTGAAGCTTTCTTGATGGTGAAAAGTCAAGTTGAATGCAGTGCAGGAACTTGCCCAAAAAGGAAACTTCAAATTATAGGTCATTTCCATTTTTAGTAACTTTTGCACCAACTCCTGATTTTTGATACATGGCATGAAACTTGACTTTTGGGGACCATATGAGGATGTGAGACCCTGAAAACCTTGGATAGAACCTCAAAATTCCACTGTTGACTTCTCCTCTTACTGTTGACTTTTACCCAATTCACCTGATTCTCAATCTTCTGATCAGTTAAGTCTCTCCTGAACCAAACTGATGGACAACCTCCCATCCCTAGGTGCTTAGGGACCCAAGGAATACCATAGAATCAAGTCTTGCCCAAAAAATCAGAAATAAACTGACTTTATAGCAAACCCTAGTTGTGGTACCCTCAGTCTAGGAGGAAATAACACAGTCTCCAAATCCAAATTCCCCTGAATATGATGTGTATCCTCTCCAACAAAGATAAGATATGCCATTTGATGATGATAAAAACCCAAGGAGCTTGCCCATTGAAGCAATAAACCCAAGAATCTCAAAACCCTAATCTATGCACTGGTTAGGAGAGGATGATCCACTTGAGCTCTCTTGCTTGACCCTCTGAGGAACAAATTCTCCTCTTGAACTTGCCTCAGGCACCTTGACCCCATGTTAAGAACCAATGCTATGCACACATGATAATGCAAAAATGCAATGAAACATAAGCCAGTTAGTAATAAAGTAAGGAGGGCAAATTTTGGGGTGCAACAGCTGCCCCTATTCAATCAACTTGGTCCTGAAGGTATGATAGCGACGACTTTCAGACAATCAGGATGCACAGAGATTGAATACCAAAGAACCCGGAAATTTGCAATCCTCCACCGGAGAATTAGCCATAAATGTTGTAATGAAACAAACTCTCCCAAGTTATGTCATCTCTGCTGATAAAGAGAACTGCCAAAGGAGTCTCAAAATACGCCACCCCTGTTGATAAAGGGAACTGACAAAGGAAATATCGAAAAAGGTTGCTATCTCTGCTAATAAAGAGAACTAGCAAAATAAAGGCCATCCCTGCTGATAAAGGGAAACTGACAAAAAAAAATCTTCAAAAGCTTGTTATCTCTGCTGATAAAGAGAAACTAGCAAAATAAATGTCGTCCCTGCTGATAAAGGGAACCCGACAAAAGAAAATCTCCAAAAGATTGCTATCTCTGCTGATAAAGAGAAACTAGCAATACCAGTGCCATCCCTGCTGATAAAGGGAACTGACGAAGAAAATATCTGAAAGATTGCTATCTCTGCTGATAAAGAGAAACTAGCAATACCAGTGCCATCCCTGTTGATAAAGGGAACTGACGAAGAAAATCTCCAAAAGATTGCTATCTCTGCTGATAAAGAGAAATTAGCAATATAAATGCCATCCCTGCTGATAAAGGGAAACTGACAAAGGAAATATCTGAAAGATTGCTATCTCTGCTGATAAAGAGAAACTAGCAACATCAATGCCATCCCTGCTGATAAAGGGAAACTGACAAAGGAAATATCTGAAAGATTGCTATCTCTGCTGATAACGAGAAACTAGCAATACCAGTGCCATCCCTGCTGATAAAGGGAACTGACGAAGAAAATATCCGAAACATTGCTATCTCTGCTGATAAAGAGAAACTAGTAATACCAGTGCCATCCCTGCTGATAAAGGGAACTGACGAAGAAAATATCCGAAAGATTGTTATCTCTGCTGATAAAGAGAAACTAGCAATACCAATGCCATCCCTGCTGATAAAGGGAAACTGACAAAGGAAATATCTGAAAGATTGCTATCTCTGCTGATAAAGAGAAACTAGCAACATCAATGCCATCCCTGCTGATAAAGGGAACTGACGAAGAAAATATCCGAAAGATTGCTATCTCTGCTGATAAAGAGAAACTAGCAAGACAAACGGCGACTTCACTGGGGATAACGTGAAACAAAACTTCTGGTTTAAATCACCTCTGGCAAACAAAATATGTCAGGTAAGAACGGGATTTCACAAAAGAGAAAGGCCAGACAAACTTCTAACGGACCCATGATCCACAGATAAGATGGCTCCGCTGGGGAAAGGAGAAGTCTAAATAAAAGACTCTGCCGGGGAGCACAAGTATGAGGAACACATCCCTCCAAAATCTCCTGAGTTATACCATCTCTGCTGAGAAAGAGAACTAGCAAAGAAAGTATCAAACCTGGCTTATGCTCCGAATGCAAATGTTTGAATAATTGCGTAAAGCTCCATACGACATGGAAATGCTACGCGTTTGAGGATGCAATGCGAATGCTTATGATATGCAAAAAGGGTCTTTCCAGCAAAATAAATGCCGGAGAGAAAAAACCAATTCATCTGGGGATGATAAAAATAAATTGTCCTCTGAATCTAGGAACTCTGCTGAGAAGTGTCCTACTGATCGACTCTTCAGATCAATAACTTTTGCTGGAGATGAAGTCCCGAGAGAACTACCGGGGGCCACACCTGTCTGAAGGTAACATCTAACCTGAGATTTCTCCTCTGCTAGGGGAGTTAAGAATGAACGCCAATGACGGAACCGGAAGTCCGTTGCTGAGGATTGCTGATAACCAATTGGGCTCAGGACCTGCTGGGGGATGCCAGCCCATAATACCATCATGCTTGGGGATACTGCTGATCTTAGCCTGCTGGGGAGAATGACTTTACTCCCACCTTGCTGGGGATTAGAATATGACATCGTCGGTGAGAGCACGCTTCCTGACTGGATGGGGAAGGCGAACACCCTGATTCTATGGGGAAATAACGCCTTGATCCGGAGGAAATACCTCCCACGTCTCCTGCTGGGGGAAGTCTGCTCTGCTGAGGGAAGCTTGTCCTGCTAGTGAAGGAGCAATCTCAATGCTGGGGAGAGCAACCTGCTGGGAAAGGAGCAATCTCAATGCTGGGGAGAGCAACCTACTGGGAAGTACAATCCTGTTGCCCTGCAAGTCAAATAACAACAAAAGAATATGCCACAACCTGGTTATCCCCGTTAACGCCTAAGTAACTTCTACTGCTTTTCGTTATGCTCCACAAAGCTCGAAATTTTATATGCAATGTTTATCAAAAATATCGGACGTTTTTTGCAAACAAAACAATAAAAGTAAAAGTAAAACAAACAATGGAAAGCTCTTTGAGTGAAGTGGATATTTTATTGAAGAGTGGCCTATAAATAGGCATTTACAATAGGAAGCAATTCCTAAAAAGAGGTAATTGCGCAAAAGCAAAAAAGAAAATACATATGTCGGCAATGTGGGGAACAAATATCCACCATGATTTGACTCAGCTATGACCCATATGTCTTGCTTATCCACAAATGTCTTGACCTTTGAAGAGACTAACTGTACTGACTACTTTCTTTCAGAACTTCCAGGTATCGAGAATGTTCACAGATCGAACGCAGACCGTAGCCTTTCGCTTATAAATCCCTAACTTTTTCCTGGATCTCCCTTTTCGGGTTTTCAATCCACCGGGATACCCATTTTTGCCAAAGTCGCCTTTTCAGATATTCAACTTTGCGGGTGTACACATTTCTTTTTACATTTTATCCCTAACTTTTGCCTGAACCTTTTCCTTTTTATGGCTCGCCGGGATGCCCCTTTTTTGCCTGGATTTTCTTTTTATGTCCAGCGGGTCTCTTTTATGCGAAGTATTTTTTGACTACGTCTGCGTTCACAGGGGATGTAAAATCTTCGCCGTCCATAGTTGAAAGTAGTAAGGCTCCACCAGAGAAAACCTTTCTGAATACATACGGCCCTTCGTAGTTTGGAGTCCATTTGCCCCTGTGATCTGTCTGAGGAGGAAGGATCCTTTTCAAAACCAATTCGCCTGTCTGAAAACTCCGAGGACGCACTTTCTGGTCAAAGGCGTGCTTCATCCTGCTCTGATACAAGCGACCATGTGCGATGGCCGCCAATCTCTTTTCTTCAATAAGGTTCAACTAATCCAATCTGGAACGCACCCATTCAGCTTCACCAAGCTTCACATCTGCCAGAACTCTCAAAGATGGAATCTCGACCTTTAATGGTAAAACTGCTTCCATACCATACACCAATGAGAAAGGGTTTGCCCCAGTTGACGTACGCACCGAAGTACGATAACCATGTAGGGCATAAGGTAACATTTCATGCCAGTCCTTATACGTTACCACCATCTTCTGAACAATCTTCTTGATATTCTTATTTGCCGCCTCAACAGCACCATTCATCTTCGGACGATACGGAGAAGAATTGTGATGCTCGATCTTGAAACTCTGACATAGTTCCTCCATCATCTTATTGTTCAAATTCGAGCCATTATCAGTAATGATTCTCTCCGGGACCCCATAACGACAGATGATGTCCTTCTTTATAAACCGGGCTACCACTTGCTTGGTGACGTTGGTGTACGAGGCTGCCTCCACCCACTTTGTGAAATAGTCAATGGCAACCAAAATGAAACGATGCCCATTGGAAGCGGTGGGCTCAATCTTTCCAATCATATCTATGCCCACATTGCAAAAGGCCAAGGAGATGACAACACATTTAGAGGCGTAGGCGGTACATGCATCTTATCCGCATAAATCTGGCATTTATGGCACTTTCGGGCGTACTTGAAACAATCAGACTCCATAGTCATCCAGTAATATCCTACCCTTAACAACTTTCTAGCCATGGTGTGTCCACTGGAATGAGTACCAAAAGAACCCTCGTGAACTTCTTCCATCAACAGCCCTGCCTCGTGTTCATCAACACAACGTAGCAAGACCATATCGAAGTTCCTCTTATATAACATATCATCCTTGTTCAGAAAGAAGTTTCCTGCCAACCTCCTCAGAGTCTTCTTATCCTTGGTGGAGGCACCCTCTGGATACTCTTGTCTCTTCAGAAAAACCTTAATATCATGATACCACGGTTTGCCATCAGACACATCTTCAATTGCAAACACAAAAGTCGGTCTATCCAGACGCATGATTCTAATTGACGGTGTTTCATTCCAACGGTTCACCTTATACATGGATACCAACGTCACCAGCGCATCAGCCATCTGATTCTCAGCTCGGGGCACGTGATGAAAATCCACCCTATCAAAGAACGGTAACAACCTTCTGGCATAGTTGTTATAAGGCACCAAGTTCGCCTGACGAGTCTCCCATTCTCCTGTAATCTGATTAACTACCAACGCGGAATCACCATAGACATCGAGGTTCTTAATTCTTAAATCAATTTCCTCCTACAACCCCATGATGCATGCTTCATACTCCGCCTCATTGTTGGTACACGCGAATGCTAACCGGGCAGTGAAAGGTATATGAGAACCCTTCGGCGTTGTAATGATTGCCCCAATTCCATTACCATATGAGTTGACAGCCCCATCAAAAATCATCTTCCACTGTGATCCAAACTCAGGTCCTTCGTCAGGCAGAGGTTCTTCATAATCCTTCATTTTCAGAAACATAACATGCTCGTCTGGAAACTTAAACTTCATAGGCTGATAATCCTCGACAGGTTGTTCAGCGAGATATTCTGACAGAACACTTCCCTTAATGGCCTTCTGAGAAACATACTGAATATCGTACTCTGTCAAAACCATCTGCCAACGGGCTATCCTTCCAGAAAGGGCTTGCTTCTCAAACACGTACTTAATCGGATCCATCTTCGAAATCAACAAGGTTGTGTGATTTAACATATACTGCCTTAGGCGCTT
Source organism: Lathyrus tuberosus (assembly GCA_022829125.1). Taxonomy (NCBI): domain Eukaryota; kingdom Viridiplantae; phylum Streptophyta; class Magnoliopsida; order Fabales; family Fabaceae; genus Lathyrus; species Lathyrus tuberosus. Next base: position 10,833,184 of record JALAZF010000024.1, on the reverse strand, counting down.
GGCTGCCCAAGCGAGTGCACAACATGTCTTTTCCAGCATAGAGTATCTTGATTCACAATCAGTGAACTTCTTACTCAGGTAGTAAATGGCGTGCTCTTTCTTACCCGTCTCGTCGTGTTGACCGAGCTCACAACCCATCGAATTCTCAAGAACCGTAAGGTACATAATCAACGGTCTCCCAGACACCGGTGGCATAAGGACTGGAGGTTCTTGCAAATACGTCTTTATCCTTTCAAACGCCTCTCGACAATTTTCATTCAACCTGAACTCTTGATCCTTTCTCAGCAACTTGAAAATTGGTTCACATGTAGCTGTCAGATGAGACATGAACCTGGCAATGTAATTCAACCTCCCCAAGAAACCACGAACCTCTTTCTCTGTTCTTGGCTCAGGCATCTCCTGTATTGCTCTTATTTTTGCGGGATCAACCTCGATACCTCTTTCACTAACAATGAAACCCAGCAATTTACCAGACCTCACGCCGAAAGTGCACTTGTTCGGATTCAATCTCAACCTTTCAAATAGCTTTTGGAGGTTTACCAAGTGTTCTTCCTCTGTTTGTGACTTCGCAATCATATCATCAACATAGACTTCAATCTCCTTGTGAATCATATCATGAAAGAGAGTCACCATCGCCCGCTGATAGGTTTCCCCAGCATTCTTCAATCCAAAGGGCATTACCTTGTAGCAAAATGTTCCCCACGGTGTTATGAACGTTGTTTTCTCCATGTCCTCTAGGGCCATTTTGATTTGGTTATACCCAGAGAAGCCATCCATGAAGGAAAACACCGAATATTGAGCAGTATTGTCCACTAACACGTCAATGTGGGGGAGCGGGAAATCATCCTTCGGGCTCGCCCTATTCAAATCTCAGTAATCAACACACATCCTGACCTTCCCATCCTTCTTAGGCACAGGTACAATATTAGCAACCCACGGAGGATAATTTGTCACAGCAAGAAATCCGGCGTCCAACTGTTTCTAAACCTCTTCCTTGATCTTGATAGCCATATCTGGTTTCGTCCTTCTCAATTTCTGCTTGACTAGAGTACAACCCTCTTTAAGCGGCAGCTGGTGTGAAACAATGTCAGTGTCAAGTCCGGGCATGTCTTGGTAAGACCAGGCGAAGATATCCACATACTCTCGAAGTAACTCAACCAATCTTCTCTTAACAGTGTCTTCCAAGGCAGCCCCAACCTTTACTTCTCGTTTAACATCCTCGGTTCCCAGATTAACAGTCTCAACTTCCTCCTGATGAGGTAGAATGACCCTTTCCTCTTGTTTCAGTAGCCTGGCTAATTCTTCTGGTAAGTCACAGTCTTCGTCAGTCTCTTCTTCGGCCTGATAGATGGGATTGTCGAAGTCATAGCTAAGTCATGGGTGGAATCTGAACAAAGGAACCTGCATGATGGATGTTTTATGTTCATTATGAGTGCAACAAACAAGAAAACACATTGCCATTTTGATGTGGGTTAATGCAAAAAGTAAAAAATAGAAAGACAGGGATCAAAATATTTGAATGAAAAACGTCCTTTATTGATGATAAAAATAGCAAATAAACATCCAAGCCCTACAAATAAATGTCACTACGTCTTGGGCAGAACGTAGGACTCAACATAACAGAAAACAAAAGTAAATTACTCCGGGCCCGTCACTTGGATAACTTTCTCAGAGGACCAGTTGCCTATACTCTGACCAGGAATGCAGGGACGGATCCATTCATCCATGTCACAATCACTATCTCCTTCATCCTCAATAGCATTGACTCTATCGAAGAAAACACCAGCACTGGTGAAGCGGACTGGACCATAGAACTTGGGAGGCTCTTCAGACTGCCTAGGTAGCTTGTAACCCAGTCCATGAGTATCTTGCTTCCTTTGAACATCAATGACACTGCCCCACTTCTAAGAACCACCAGCTTCAACATAGCACGCGCCTCTTTGAAAGAGGACATTGGAACTTCTGGATGTATGACGACTTCAGGTTGGACAACCACCTCAGGCTGACTGACTGCCTTTGGGGGTTCCTCGGGAATTTTCACAGATTCAAAGGCTTGGCACAAAGTTTCCTGTACTTCACCATCTACCTCTACATACTTGAAGGTCAATAGGTGACTCACCATAATATCTTCTTCACCACAAACAGTCACAACGTGGCCATCCACCATATACTTCAACTTCTGGTGCAGCGTAGAAGTTACTACCCCAGCACCATGGATCCATGGGCGGCCCAACAAACAACTATAGGCAGGCTGAATATCCATTATGTAGAAGGTGGTGTTGAAAATTTCAGGACCCACCTTGATCGGCAGAACTAACTCTCCAAACACTGACCTCTTGGAGCCATCAAAAGCACGTACCACCAAGTCACTTGGTGTACAAATCAACCCACAAGTATCCAGTTTCATCAAAGCCTTCTTCGGTAGCACGTTCAAAGACGACCCAGTATCAACTAACACATGTGACATCAAAGAACCACGGCATTCCACTGAAATATGCAGAGCGTTGTTGTGATTCCTCCCAGCCGGAGTCAGATCTAAATCGGTGAAACCTAAATCATTACCAGCATTCACATGAGCCACAACCCCTTCTAACTGATTGACGGATATTTCTTGTGGTACATAAGCCATATTCAGAACCTTCAGCAGTGCATTTCGGTGTGCCTCGGAGCATAACAGTAAGGATAAAATGGAAATCTTCGATGGAGTTTGGTGAAGTTGGTCGACAATCTTGTAATCACTTTTTCTGATCAACCTCATGAACTCTTCTACGTCTTCTGAGAAAGTATCCCCACCTGGCGTTGTCATAGAATTATTAGCTTCCTACATCTATACGGACTCATCCATCATCTGTTTACCTTTGTCCTGTCTTGAACTGCCGGCTTGATTCTCGGACGGAATAAAGACTCTACCACTTCTAGTGATAGCCCCTGCTTCAACAAGATTTTCAACCCCTGTATTCACAGCTGATATTTCTTCCAATTCCAGCTTCTTACCATTAACAAACACCTCGGCCCCATAGTTCCATGGGATGGCCTTGGTACTCTCATACGGGACTGGTCCAGGAACAGTGATGGTGACCGGCGCTGGTCTCGCCGGCGCTGATATAGTTATCGTCTTGAATGGAATCGTTATCATGGCAACATCAATCTCTCTATCAGTAAAAATACTTTGCCCACAACCTCTGTCGAACTGTAATACCCCTTCGTTGATCATTCTCTGAATACCTGCTTTCAATAACTCACAACCGCCTGGCTGCGACACACATCCTACACAACCTTCATCACAACCGGGAAATACCCCTCCCTTCAACAGTTTCTCCTTCACCACACCCAAGGGAGTTTGGACTTCGTTCACATCTGAAATCAAACTCAAGTCTTCACAGTCTTTAATAATAGCATTGACCTTCGGCCCACCATGATTCGGCATCGGGTTCTGATTCACATTTGGAACATCATTGGAGAAATTGATGGCTTTGGAATCCAGTAAATCTTAAACCTGATGCTTAAAAGCTTTACAGTTCTCAATATAATGTCCAGGTGCCCTAGAATGAAACTCACAGTGGGCGTTAGCGTCATAGCCGGGAGGTGGATTACCAGTAGGCGGAGCCAATGTTCTCTTCTGAATTAACTGTAGCTTTAACAAGTACTGAAATAACTGAGTGTAGGGAAGATGTGGAGTGTCAAAATGCCTATCCCGCCTAGTTAGAGGCTGCGACCGGCGAGGAGCCTGATTTTGTTGTTGAGACACTGCTGGTTGCTGAGGTGCTGGTGGGATGGTTACAGAAGCCAGTTGCTGATTGTAGTTCTGACGAGGCCCATCTCTACCACGATATGATGACACAGAGTTTGTATCTCCCTCCTTCTTCTTATAACCACTGGCATAAGGCTTCTTACTTCCTCCAGATGAGGACCGATCACTGCCTGATATTTTTCCCGCCTTAATTCCGCTTTCCACCATCTCCCCTACTAAGATCAAGTCAGCAAACTTTCCAGTCATACATGGTACCAGCTTTTCATAGTAATGACCCTGCAAGGTGGCCATAAACATAGTTATCATTTCACGCTCTAACATGGGAGGCTGAACCCTTGCTGCCAGTTCGCGCCACCTCTGAGCGTACTCCTTGAAACTCTCATTGTTCCTCTGTGACAGATTCTGGAGCTGTGTTCGGTTAGGAGCCATATCAGTGTTATATTGATAGTGTCTAATGAATGCTCCTGCCAAATCTCTCCAACTACGCACATTATTCCTTTCTAGTTGCATGTACCACTCCAGGGATGCCCCAGATAGGCTATCCTGGAAGCAATGCATCATCAGCTTTTCATTCTTCGCATGCGCAACCATTTTGCTTGCGTATGCCCTCACATGGGTCCTCGGACAAGTCATACCATTATACTTCTCGAAAGTGGGAGTCTGAAACTTGTACGGAATAACAACGCCTGGAACCAGCCCCAAATTCTCTAAATCCATTCCCACAGAATCCTGATTCACAACACCCCTTAACTATTCCTCAATCAACCTGATTCTCTGATCATTATCAATCTGGGGACCAGCATCCCCACCTGGCAGAGAAAATGCATCATCTTGAACATCATCATACTGGCGGCCATGAACTGCGCCAGGACCAGTACCACCTCCCCCAGCATTTTCAGCTCCGCCCGGAGGAATCACAACACCAGAAACAGGAACACCTCCGCCAGTAGGACCATTCTGACCATTATTACCAGTAACACCAGTCTGAAGTCCTCCATGAAGGACACCGTCATCATCAACCCTCGCAATCAGTGGCTGAACGAGAGTCCTCAACTTCTCTTGTCCCTGAGCAACTCCTTGCATTAATTCCATGAATTGGTTCATGCGAGTCCGCATTTCAATGATCTCATTCTGTAGCTGATCCATGAGTCTCTTCTGATTCTGTCTAGTAGGATACCGGTGAATGTGCTGATCTGCAATTCTGAGATGAGAACAAGATAAGAATACTGGAGATAAACACCTGCATGCAAAATGATTATGCAAAATGATTATGAATATGCAAAATGCAAATGAACATGTTTGAATATTAGCAGGGCGATCCACCCCTTGATTCTGGTTTAATAACAAGATATAATGGAACTTCTGCTCATATATTAAGAAAACCAGAGAAAAGCCAAATGTCAACAATCACGAATCCGAGATAACAAGTCTGAATATAAAAACCATAGGTCCCAACCAACAAGCCTGGTGGTGATCCACGTACAATGAAAGAAAACAGAAAACTATGGCATGTCATCAAAGTTTACAAGTGTCAATCCTCCCCATCCACTATGCTTTCTGCACCAGTCTTGAATTTCCTCGAACAGCTTTCTGGTGTCGGGATGCTTTGGTCTCTGAATTAATCCTTGAATGAGAAGGTCTCTCCTGTGTATGATCCCATCCAAGTATCGGCAATGTAACTCCCAAGCGTCGTCTCCAGAAACACCATCCATGCTAGGCCCCTCATGTCTAGATCTCTTCACTTCAGCTTGGACCTTCAGTTCTTCTATGGAGGCTATGGCTTCATTAAGTCGACCCTCGACTGCTTGTCTCTTGAATACCCCTGAAAAGATCTCAGCGTCTTTCTTCTTGAGCGTCGACTTCAACCGATCAATCTTAGCTAGGTAGTCGTCTTCCTTTCTCTTATTCTCAGCCATGGCAGTTTCTTGGTGATCATTGAACCTGTGAATTTTCAGCAAATCCTTGTCTAATTCCTCTTTCTTAGATTCGAGAACCTTACTGATACCATCCAAAGCTTCCTTCATCTTTTGTCTGGATGTGACCATGTCCGCTAGCTCTTTTTCTGCTTTAGCAAGGAGCTTTGTCTTTAATTTGGCGGTATGAACAGCTTCACCCCGCTCATGCTTCCACTGATAAATCTCTCTTTTTAGCTCACTATTTTCTTCCCACAGCCTTTCCTTTTCATCCCATAATTTGTTATACTTTTCCAATTCAACGGTGGTAGGAGGCTCGATCACCAAAGGATACAAAGGTGGTTCCACCGGGAAGGGAAGAAGCTCCTCTTCTGCCCTCTTCTTAATCCACTCTTTATAGGAAGGGAAAGCTCGGTTGTTACTTTTCCCAAATGGAATTTTACCCTTCTTGGTCACTTGTTTCCAAGCATTCACAACCTTCCTTATCAACCCTTGATCCTCAATACCATTGAAGAATAAGGACTCTCGGACATCTCGCTCTTCGGGTGGACCTTTCAAAGGATAACCAAACTGCCTGATAGCTAGGGAGGGATTATAGTTAATTCCACCTTTCCTCCCTATCAAGGGTACATTAGGGAATTCCCCGCATTTGCAAATAATCTCCATTCCTAGCAAGTCACGATTAAACCAAACAATGTTGTCAGCAGTCAAGCCTATTACCCTCTTTGACCACTTCAGAGAATCTTTCGTATCAACGAAAGCGCCAGATTCAGGGAGATGACTCAGAAACCAAGTAGCTAAAAGCGGTGCACAACAACTCACAGTTTTTCCACGCCTATTCTCATTTTTATAGTGGACTGAGTGATACACATCACCTAGCAAGGTTGGTATAGGATTCTTCGAAATAAAGATTCTGACGGCGTGCATATCCACCAGATCAGGAATATTCAGAAACAGAACAATCCCATAGATACACATAGCCAGAGTAGCTTGGAAAGCAGTCCAATTCTTCTCTTTAACATGTATGCAAGCCTGATCAAACAAGAACTTCAACAAGAAACCCTTAACTCCTTATTTTTCTTCAAAATTACTGTTCAGAACGGATTCACTAACATGAAGAGCAACAACCATTTCTTTTACCCCGGGGTGTTCTTCAGAAAACAAAACTATATCATGCCTGATGGGGATTCCCAAAATAAATGAGAACTCCTCCAGCGTTGGGTCCAAGATGTAGTCTGGGAAAGTGAAGCAACGCAAGGACGGATCATAAAACTGAAGAAGTGTATGAATGGCATCCTTCTCATACTTGAAAATATTATAAACAAACTTCAAAAGTCTCCCATACACTCCACTGAACTCTGTACGAACTCCAGGACCAGCCATATTAATCAATTTTTGAATCAATGTCAAAGTCGGATCTGGGAACGAATAGGCAACAGTCTTCTTTCTCTAGACATCCATGTCAAGGTAACCTCAGAAAACCGGAATCAAGAGTAAGATGCAAGCCCCGAAAAATGTCAAACATGTCAGAATGCAAGAAAAATGACATGCTCATGCAAACATGGGGTCAAGGCACACTGCTGGATGTGCTGTGCTGTTAACTAAACGAGAACCACAACCCAGAAAACCAGAATTCTGAACCACTGAGGAACCCAAATAATCTGACATTGATGAGAAATCCAGAAAAATAGGGTAGGTTGAAGGTTTCGGTTACCTGCAAACCTGCAAATGCCCATCCCCTCTCACATGTAGGTACTAGGATGTTCAGTATCCCAGGCTCTCAGGTCGAGAGAGGATGATACGTTCACCATTTCTGGTTTGGCATCATCATCAATCGAGGAGGCCTCAACTGATTCTCCAAAGCGGAAGGTCCTTAGCTTTGGCACTGAGGTCGAGAAACAATAGTACATTCATCCCTCAGGGTACAATACTATCGTCAATCGAGGAGTTCCTCCACTGATTCTCTTCAACATGTAGGGGCCATCCTATGCGAGTTCCAAAGCGGGCCCTCGGGTGCGAATGGATTTGCCACAGGATGTGGTCTGCCACTGTCACCACTAAAGAGGGATGTTTCCACTAAGGTCCTCGATGATCGGTCACCAGAGTCGCCAGCTCTCTAGATCAACACCCCAACATGCGTAAGACACACACGTTAGAATACGTCCCAAGATAGCCTCATCTGGTTGTGAATTTCGTGAACACACAAACGTACCAAGCGGGCACGCAGGTCCCACTACTTTCCACTCTAGTCCTAGGGTATACTCAAGCCTGGGTATTGGGCTTATCTCTCAGACCCACCCAACTTGCAAAACAAAGACAGCCAGCACAGCACAGCAGCAAGACAGTAATAAAAAAATGAAATGCAGAAAATGCAGTAAAAATAAAATACAACAAATAAAGCAGAACAAAAAATAAAAGCACCCAAAGAAAACAAAGACAAGCAAGCGCTAGGATTGACTCGCTTAGGGATGGACCAGCATAGGTTAACCAGAGTCCCTAGCAGAGTCGCCAGCTGTCGCTCCCAGGATTTTCATCCAGGTACAAACGCGAGAGTGGCGCGGAAAAACAGAGTCGCCAGCCGTGTAAATTTATCCCAAGAGAGGGAAAGGGAACACCGCATAAACCTGAGGAAGAGGGAAAGGAATGGCCAACGCAACCATAGCCTGGGTTCAGGAGTCGGTTACGCGAGGGGAAGGTACGAGCACCCCACGCGTCCATCGTACTCGATGGGATCCACGCTTGTTGTCTATTATAAGGGTGAGTTATCCTATCATCTATGGCTATACTAAAACGGGAGGGGAAGACAAAGACAGACTCGGTAGGACGTCGTCGTTCTAGGCCTACGTACCCCCTTTGTGCAATGGGGAATTCAGAGTCAACGTAGTTCGGACCAAGTTCTTTTTGTGTTTTTTATGAGCGACGTTAAGTTCACGTCCGGCAGTTAGGGTCGATGCCTGTTTGCGTCTCAGACAGAAAGTAACGTGCCCTTTTTGAAAATATGTTTTAGTTTGACGATCCCGAAGGACAAAAAGGTTTGAGGTTGGTTTGTATTTTTTAGGACAGAAGTGGTTTAAGTTAGTTCATAAGTTGCATTGCACCAAAGTCTAGGGCACAGGGGCGAATACTTAACGCATCGTCCCAAGACAGGACGCTCGCTAAGCACTCTAGAAAGATGAGAGGAAGCCCCTCATTTCTCATTCCCCACACTTAAGGCTCGTGCGCAATACAATTTATCCTTATTAAGCATTTTCAAGAAATTTGAGATGAGAAGAGAGAAGACACAAGGGTAACTCTAAAAGGGGACTATGAGTCCTAAAGTTATCATGCATGGACAACCTACGGTTAGTGAGGTTTAATGACAACCTAAATCCTAAAGGAGAAAGATGAGAGAAGGAAAGGGTAAAGGTGACCATGGATACTTATCCATACCCTCAAATGACTTACCTTAGTCCCTGCATAAAAGGTTAGTGAGAAACAAACATAAGTAATATCAAAGCAAGTGAAAACCAAACAATGGCATATAATAGTGATACCAATCCAAACATGAATTTAAGAAGTCAAATGAACAATCCCAACACAATGGCACAAGTGCCTTTTCAAACAGATAATCAGACAAGATCAAAGATGCGCATACAAGAAAATCTCAAGCAAAAACAAATCAAATAATTAGAGAAATAACTCCTAAAATTCCCAAATTAAATGTCAAAGTTTTTCAACCAGAGACAAACAAAATACCAAAAACTCCTGCAAAAATTCAAAGTGTTAGTCATTCAAACAATAGGGTAAAGCTCAGGTGAGAAGTAGGGTTTAGTGTGCCAAAGGGAAGGACAGAAATGCAATATGCAACAATTTTAAAAATGATAGAAAAATATTTTAATGCATTTTTGAATGTCAGTGAATGAGTGCAAAAGGAACGGATTAAAAATATTTTATGGATGCAGAGAAATAAAATAAACAAATTATGTATGCATTATATGGATAATTCAAAAAGAAAATGAATAAAATAATTAATTTAGATGATAAAAAATAAATAAAATAAAAAATAAAATTTGGAAAATTTTATGAAATGATAAAAATGATGCATGAATTTTATTGGGATTTTTTAATGCAATTATGTATTTTTTAAAAATTAAAAATGGAAATAATAATTAAAATAGAAATAAAATGAATTGCAAATGTAAGGGGTGTGGAAAGTAAGAAAAATGCGTTAGGATTAGGAACTGGGCTGAGGGGTGGGGCGCGAATAGCAGGCCCAGTCTTAAATTACAAATCAGAAAAAAAAAAAAAAAGGGAAGGGTCTACACATGTGGCCTAGTCAACTGGGGTGACTCATCTTTTCCGTCTGATCAATCCTGCGCTCCAAAACAAGTCAACACTAATAAAAGTACACAAAATGAAATAATGTGATTGGACGTACACCATAGCAACGGTGGGGTAATAAACACCTGATCACTAATTAAAATTCAGAAAAAAATAAAAAGAAATAACATGTGGCGCGCTGCTGGCCCTTGGATCGTGAGAATGGATGGTGGAGATTTCATCTCCTACCTCCAGCCAACCCCCTTCGCCGGAACCCTCACAGCCGCCGGAGCTAGGGTTCCGGCCACCGTCCTCCGCCACCTGCAACCTGAAACAACCCAGAAAACACCAAACCACACACCATTCCGTCCAGAATTTCACGAGGATTATGAATCTCTCATCCAAAATCACAAATAATCAACATATAATAAAAAATGAAGGGATTAATGTTAGGGTTCAAGACTTTAAATCATCATTACAAGCAAACCACACGTCCAAATTTAAAAGTAAATATATCAGGATGATCAGTGACAATCACACAATAATATAGACATAAAAAAAGGGAGTTTTAGGAGCACGAAAAAATCCACCAACCTGAGATGGTGCACCTCTAATCCTTGCTTTTGGCTGCGAATGGTGGTTGGGTTGTGTTCTAGAAATCACCAGGAAAATATTTGTGGAAGAACTTTGAAGAAACTCCTTGTAGATTGAGAGATCCAATGAATTCAAGAATTAGGGTTGCACTTTCTTTTTCTCCAAAATATCACGTGTCCAACTGCCTAACCAGTGCATGGATAGGTTTAAATAGGCTAGAGTTTTCCTCTGATAATGAATTGGGCTTGGGCAATTCCTTGTTTAATGATTTTTTGAATAATTTTGGAAAATCACGTTATGTGAGTTACACCTCTCTCCATGCATGTACACTTAAGAAATCCATGATGGATCACCCATATGTGAATTGCTAATTACACCACAATTGAACTTGGGCCTTGAAAACAATTGGTTCATGAGTTTTAAACAATTTGGCATATTTGAACAATGGAGAATAAGTGAAGAACACACCATGGAATTTCTTAATTCTTGGGCCCAAAATAATCCTCAAGGAATGTTCTTTGATATTAGGATGTGGCATGAAGCAATGGAATTGATTATAGGTCATTATGCCTAAAGTTGTGAAAATGGAATCATGAGAAACCCTAAAAAACACCTTGCCTTCTTTTGATCATAAGTTGAGTTTCACAAATGATATGGAGACCCACTAGTACTTGTTGGAAAGAGGAGAAAAATATCTTCAACTTTCATGTTGGAGAAAAATTCATTTGAAGCTTTCTTGATGGTGAAAAGTCAAGTTGAATGCAGTGCAGGAACTTGCCCAAAAAGGAAACTTCAAATTATAGGTCATTTCCATTTTTAGTAACTTTTGCACCAACTCCTGATTTTTGATACATGGCATGAAACTTGACTTTTGGGGACCATATGAGGATGTGAGACCCTGAAAACCTTGGATAGAACCTCAAAATTCCACAGTTGACTTCTCCTCTTACTGTTGACTTTTACCCAATCCACCTGATTCTCAATCTTCTGATCAGTTAAGTCTCTCATGAACCAAACTGATGGACAACCTCCCATCCCTAGGTGCTTAGGGACCCAAGGAATACCATAGAATCAAGTCTTGCCCAAAAAATCAGAAATAAACTGACTTTATAGCAAACCCTAGTCTATGCACTGGTAAGGAGAGGATGATCCACTTGAGCTCTCTTGCTTGACCCTCTGAGGAACAAATTCTCCTCTTGAACTTGCCTCAGGCACCTTGACCCCATGTTAAGAACCAATGCTATGCACACATGATAATGCAAAAATGCAATGAAACATAAGCCAGTTAGTAATAAAGTAAGGAGGGCAAATTTTGGGGTGCAACAGCTGGCAACCATTCTGTCGTAGTAAAATGAGCTTAAGGTCTTTAAGAAGATCTTTGTCATCTCTTTTTCCTCAAGAGGTGGACAAATTTGAGCGGCAATCTCACGCCATCTCTCAGCGTATTCCTTAAAGGTTTCCTTGTCCTTTTGCAACATTGATCTGAGTTTATCTATGTCTGGTGCCATGTCCAAATTGTATTTGTATTGTTGGACGAAGGCAGTGTCAAGATCTCTGAATGTGCTGATCGTAGCGCGGTTTAAACCCATGTACCATTTCAAGGCGGCACCGCTTAAACTATCCAGAAAGTAGTGAATCAGTAGATCCTGATTCTCCGTCTGAGCTGACATTCGCCGAGCGTACATCACCAAATGGCTTTGAGGCCAAGAGTTACCCTTGTACTTTTCAAAATCGGGCACTTGGAACTTGTGCGGAACTTTCACATTGGGGACCAGACAAAGGTATGGGGCATCCTTTCCAAATAAATCCTGACCGCGAATGGCTTGCAGTTCTTTCTGCATTTCCAAGAACTGTTCCTGGAATTCATACATTCTGTCAAACATAGTTTCCTTTTTACCAGAAGGTATCTGTGGAATCTGTCTTTCTGGGACAGTGTGCACCACAGGGGGTGGTACCGTTACTACGGCAGTGAATCTTGGCATTTCCCGAAGTTTGTAACCTTCAGGAGTCCTCATTATGCCTCTGGCATCCTCGCTTTCCCGAAGTTTGTAACCTTCAGGCCCAGCGGCTTCTGCTATGATTCCCTAATCTTTAGTGATCGGCGGAACATATCTTTCAGGGATATAGTTAACAGGCATGCCCCAGGGACGATCTTTCAACATTTGATACCTAGGATCATAGTTCTCCACTATGGGCGTTAAGGTGATCTCTGAGATCACAGTTCTTTGTTGTTGAGCTTCTGCCATGGCTTGCATGTCGTTACGAAGCTTTCTCATATCCTCTCTCAGAGCGTCAATCTCTTCTTTCAATTCTCTGTTCTCTTCCTCGAGATCATCCATCTTTTTCTGACGATTGGCCCGAGTATTATACGAATGAGACAGTTTGACTCTAGAATCAAGACACAAACGTGAGATTCGTAGGTAAGAAGAATGCGTTAAGTGAGAATGATGAATGCAATGATTATATTAATTGTTTTTTTTATCAAAATAAACTTCGACAATTAGATTGCAAATATCAAACAGTGGGGGAAACCCCGTTTTATTGAATTCAAAGGATTACGGAAATGGAAATACAGTAAATTACAAGGTGCTGAAAAAGAAACCTAAGCTAATGGGTCCCGAGTCCTCTCTGAGGATAATTCGGGTGCTGATTCTGGTACTTTCCTTTTCTTGGACCGGGGCTCTTAGGTCGTTGTCGGGTTGTCATTCCTTTGCCAAGTGAAAGGAACGAGCAACTTCCTTTGGTCATCCAGATTTTCCATAGCATGTTGCTCTAAAATCTCAATCAGAGCATCTTTTTCTCTTAATAGTTGATGTATTTTGATACACTCCACATTTAGAATGCGGTACTTGTTCTTCCAATACCTCCTCTCCTGTTGAACTTTGTTGAGAGTAACTTGAAGTTTTTCCATCTCAGTGATGAAGTACATGACAGATTCCCTGGGTGGAAGAACTCCGTGACGAGGATAAGGCATCTTTAGCTTGAGAGCTCTAGTTTTTACCCAGTGGAGATAAGGATCCACTGAGACACAGTCTGGTTTTCCTAGAGACTCTCGCCCTTTCTTAAGAACATGTTTCCAAGTGTGCACTATTTCCATAGTGCTCTGTCATTTTCTCCTTCCTTGAAGAAAAGACCTTCCAGATGAGCGTTCTGTGGGACGTGCCTCATCTGGTATCCAAATTGACGACGAACTAAAACTGGATGGTAATTGATTCCTCCCTTAGTTCCTATGAGGGGTACGTTGGGGAAGTTTCCACAATGATCGATGATCCTGATTCCATCATAAATCCTATTGTACCAATCTATGTCAGAGTTGGTAAGAGACATGATTTTCTGCGACCAACGTAAGGCACTCTTATGATCCCAAAAAGCAACAGACTTAGGTAAATGGGAGATAAACCACTTATATAGCAAGGGTACACAGCATGTGATCATTCCTCCGCTGTATAAATTCCTTGAGTGTACAGAATGATATGCATCTGCGAGCAGGGTTGGTACAGGGTTTCCAATGAGAAAAAACCTTAATGGCGTTGATATCTACAAAGTTATCGATGTTGGGAAACAAAAATAACCCGTAGGTGAGCAAAACAAAGATGCTCTCGAAAGTAATCATGTTCCCTATACTAGCGAAGTACAGAGCCTTCTTTGTCAAGAACTGGGCTGGCAAACCTTGTATGCCACCCTTAGTGGTCATGTGAGCCTTGACTTCTGACTCATCCAAATAAATTGCTCTTGCAATGGTCTGATCCTTTGGAATTTCTTCCAGTCCAGAAAAAGGAGCTTGATCAGTGATGTGTAAATCAGTCAGATGAGAATACTCCTCCAGCGTTGGTGCGAGCTGGTAATCCGGGAATGTGTAACAGTGATAAACCGGATCGTAAAATTGAATGAGTGCCTCCAGGATTCCCTCAATCACATGGACCCTTAATAGAGATAGTAGACCTCCGTACTTGGCTCTGAAAGCCTCAGGGTTAGTGATCATCCTTGCTAATCCTCTCAAATCTTCTAGTTTTGGAACCTTGAAGGTATACTTATGAGTTCTCCTTCTACCGAAATCCATGAGTGCAATCTTTTTTCTCTGACATTTGCATCATTGCCTTAGTTTAATTTGAAAAAGAGAGACTAGAAGAGAAAATTTTCTTTGTTTAAATTTTTTTTAAAATGAATGCATGAATGCAGCACACAAAAACATAGAAAAAACATGGGGGTAAAGGGTCGGTGTCATGAAGTCAAGGCTCTACCCACCCCAAAGGTTTATACTAGTGATTTTTGTACCTGTCTCTCAACATCATAAATTCTTGTCGAGAAAACACCAGCGGGTCGGGAACCGTGCTAGGTGATGTTTTTTCGAAGAATCCTCGGAAGAGGGTAGTATCGCGTGACAACTATTTCCGATAGCTTCCGCACTACTAAAAGGGGTTTTTCCTAGGTGTATACTCAATCTTTCCACATGCGGCATCGCACGCATTCCCATTAGCAGAAAAATAAACACATATATCAATTAGGAAAAGCTGTATATATATTTGTCCTAATGTCCTAGACTTTTAAAAGCTATGAATCTTATGTTCCTGACAAAAAAAAAGGCTCCCCGACGGAGGCGCCATTCTGCGGTTCCTTCCTAATCTAATGGTTTTAGACCTAAGACCCTAGTGAAGGTCGGTCCTAGTAATAATGACATTCCCCGATGGAACCGTCATGAAAATAACTTGTCCAAGATTTTCACCTTAAATTGTAACAAAAGAGATGTAGGGCCCCACGGTGGGCGCCACTTTTCTGTAGCGAGGGATTTTGGACGTGGTTCTTAAGCACTGTCGCTCTTTTGGGGTACTACAGGTCGATTCATTTTTTATCCTATTGAAGCTGATGAAGGAGGGGAAATAGATGTCTCCAACTAACCCTGCTTGCATACTGAGTTTAAACAGTGGTCTGTTACGTTACGGATGTTATATGGTAATGTGGCCTATTTCTTCGTTACTTTGTTCTGAATGAAATACCGGGACTATTCATGGGGAATTTGTTAGGATACTGCGCCTGATTGGGTGGAGGTAGGGGATTTTGGTTTTTTTTTATTAGTGTGCTCGCTAAGATTTCTCTTTAAATCTTATGCCTACGTATTCCCGTTTACCGAAACAGGGAAATCAGAGCGATCGTAGTTCCTCCTATTCTAAGGGAGGAAATGGTGTTTTGGTGTCTTGTTTAAAGCCCAAGACATGAAGCTAAAGGTGGTTTGTATCTTGTTCAAAGCCCAAGATGTGAAGCTGAAGGGTCTATTTGTATCTTGTTCGAAGCCCAAGATGTGAAGCTGAAGGGTTTTGACTTTAGAGAGAATTTGTCATCTCTAAAGAGGGGTGTTTGTCACAACTGTTGGATGACTGGTTATAAAGGAGAATTACTTTAACTGGGATGTGAATCCAGCAATGCCATAATTTCCTTTATAGGGGATTTTCAACCTGAAGGAGAAGACTTTAACTCAATGTAGAGCAATGTTATCTTTCCCTAGGAATTTCTTATGCTAAAAGAGGGACAGTGGCATGGATGTAAATAATCCAGAGGCTTGCCGCTTACAGCAATTAGATGGGGGAAAAGGAGTTGTTGATGTTTGTACATTGTGAGCAAGGCACAGATTTTGATGCTAAAAGGTTGATTGGCTCAACCGGGGTTTCCTTATACAAAGCCTAAGAGGAAGCTCAAAGGCTGACTTTTCCGGGAAAAATGTTCTTTCTGTCTTGTACAAAGCCCAAGATTAAGGCTAAAAGGGTTTGACTCAACAAGAGAGTCTTTTGGTGTGTCTTGTACGAAGCCCAAGACGGAGACCAAAGGTTTTATACTCAATAAGAGAGTGATTTGTGTCTTGTACAAAGCCCAAGACGGATGCTAAAGAGGGTTGACTCAACAAGAGAATCTTTTATACTCAACAGGAGAGTGTTTTGTGCCTTGTACAAAGCCCAAGACGGAGGCTAAAGGTATTTGACTCAACAAGAGAGCCTTTTATACTCAATAAGAAAGTGTTTTTGTATCTCGTACGAAGCCCAAGATAGAGGCTAAAGGGTTGGATTCAACGAGAGAGTCTGAAAAGGTTAGCTCCGCCGGGGAGAATCCTTGTACAAAGCCCAAGAGGAGGCTAATGTGCTGTTTTAGTTGAGTGACAGGTCCAGCATGTTGATTAAAAAAGAAAATCAGTTCTTATATGAGTAATGTTGTACTCAGGGATTTGATCTGAGAGTTGGGATTATTTCCCATTTTCTGAGGGAACGGGGAATCCAAAGGGCTTTTGAGACTGTCCGAGTCTACGGGTTTTATCTTTTGTACTATGCTTGAGAAACAGTAATAGTAAGATCTAGACTCTTTGAAAGACTGTTCTATTAAGATGACTAATTTTCTTTCCTATACCTCTAGGAGGTTGTCGGGATAATTTGTACGAAGCTCAAGAGGAGGCTGGAAACTTTTAAGAAGCCGAGGGACAATTTGTACTAAGCCCAAGAGGAGGCTATCTTCCCGGAGGAAGAATCATTATTTGAAGCCCAAGAGGAGGCTATGAAAACTTCTAAGAAGCCGACGGGTCCTTGTACAATGCCCAAGAGGAGGCGGGGATGCTTTTAGGAAGCCTGTGGGTCCTTGCACTAAGCCCAAGAGGAGGCTGATGAACAGTTCCAGAAGGGGTTTCACATGGAACAATGTCCTTCTGTATATGAACTGTTCACGGGGAAATTCCTTAGATCTAGTTATCTAACGTGGGTGTAAGGAGGAGAAGTTTTGTCTAATCCTAGACGTAGTTGCCGGGGAAACTCTAAATATCTATACTATTATTACACTGTTGATATGAGTTTATGAAAGGAGACTTACAGTGAAACAGCCCCACAATACAGTTATATACATATGAAAGTGGTAAATGAAAGCGGGTAAACACTTACTCGGTTGTAGAGCTTCCATGTTGTTTTGTTAGTTGTTCAACAAAGAAAAGTTGAAATAGTATATTACAAAATCAAAGGAGAAAGTGCTTTTGAAAGAAAACTGGGGCTTACAGCTCAAGGAGAGGCCCAGGGTTTTATCAGTGATCGCACTGTCATTTTGTATAGGGACTTATACAAGTGACTGAGGCCCAAGAAAGGTTTTATGTACAAAGGGATGGGTCTTACAATCTAATAGAGGCCCAAAAAGTTTTAAAGAATAGAAATGGGGCTTATAACACGAGGGTAGGCCCAAGGGTTTGATCTTTTAACTGGCGATCGCGTCGAGGTTTTCTTTTAACGCAGAGGGACTTATACAATATCTGAGGCCCAACATCGTTTTGGTTAAAAGGGGATTAGGTCTTACACTCTATTAGAGGCCCAAAAAGTTTTTGAATGGGTCTTATAGCTCGAGGAGAGGCCCAGGGTTTGTTTTAAACGGGCGATGATCGCGCCGAACTTTTGAAATACGACGGGACTTATACAATGAGTGAAGTCCAAGAAAGGTTTGTATTTACAAAGGATTTGGTCTTACACTCTAATAGAGGCCCATGAGTGTTTAGAAAAGTTTGTTAGGGTGAAAATCAATTAAAACCCTAATTTCATCATTTTTTAAAGTAATTATTCAAAGAAAAAATGATAAAAATGCCAAATAAGTTTGAATAAACAACTTGTGATTTTGGGTTTAGGTTTGAAAAGTGAGGCTTTAATCACAAGATGAATTAAAACTCACTTGGTTTTGATTTTCAAGGTAAATATTCACTTTTAAAATGTTTAAAAATAATAAAAAATGAATTTATTCACAAAAATACTAATTATATTAAATAACTAATATAAATTTAATTTTTTTGTGGAATAAAATATTTTAACATTTTTGTTATTTTTTGCAAAAAAAACCAATAAAAAATAATTAAAATTGAAAGAGTTATTAATTTTCTAATTAATTAATAAAACATGAAAATATTAGGAAAAATAGCAAAAATGTGAGAAAACACAAAATGGCATAGGTGGGGTTTGAACCCACGACCTCAAGGTTATAGGGCGCGCGCCTTACCACTGGGGTGGTGATACATCCGTTGATTGAAACCAACCAACAAATATACAAGGCATGCCTTGTTTTTGGCCTGGCCCAAGGCAAGGCAAAGCAAGTTTTGCCAAGAAATGGGAAGGTCCATAACTTTCTCATTTCTCCATGTTTGGAGACAAAATTTATATTCATCTGGCCTAGAATTTCACAAGGAATCCAATGGTGGTGGTATTTTTCTTAGATCACACTCCCTCCTCAAAATTAGATAATTGCATTTTCTATGCTACACTTTGGTACAGGCATGAATTACATGATGAATTGGTTCAAACACAACACATATGACATGTATAAGAGATGTATGATCATTGGAATTCAAAACAATGCATATTTTGGAAAGTTCAAGTCATGAGGTTTTTCCTCCTTTTGAGCTTTTTGGAGTTTTTGTGCAATCTGTCAAGCCTCTTGCTCCAGAAGTGTTTTGATGCTTTTGACACTCTCAAATGATCCCTTAGAAGCTTTTAGGATGAGTGGAACCAGCTGGAAACTGCAAAAACACAAACTGGCCCTTTCTTGCAAAAGGGGTTAAAATGGCCAAAATAGCAACTCTCTCAAATGGTGTTCCAGATGGGGGAACCATTTGGGACAGTTCAAGGATGATATTTGGAGTATGTTTGAGGTTTTATCTGGTTTGGAAAGTGACTGAATCAAGACATGGCTTGAAAAATGCACAAAAGGCCTATTTTGAGGTTTTGAGATGTGACTTTGTGATTTAAGGATTACAGGTCACTTGTGAGAGTTTGGACAGCTTATACATGACATATATGAGGTGTGTGTGTGATTGGTTTGGTTGGAATTTCTCTCTAACTCAAAAACTCAGAGTTACCTTGCTAAAGAAGGCATTTTGGCCTAAAGAGAGGGATTTTGAGGAAAGCATTTGTTTGATGGCTTTGGTGTACTCAAACTGAGCACAAATGAGCTCTATTTATAGTAGAACAAGTTTGTTTTGGGATTAATAGTGAATGGCAACTGCAGCAGAGGTTTGGCCAATGTTGATCAATGGGAAGCCAAGTCTCCTCTAGCCATTGACTAGAGGTTAGGGCACAGGCCTTTGGTTCCCTAGTTGTTGGATCATTCTTGACTGAATTTAGTTGCAAATGTGTCCGTCCATGCCACCTCTAAGCATCCATTAAATGCTCTAATCCAAAATTGGAGTCTTGTCCCTCTTTTAGGGATTTCTAGGTTTGGCATGCTACTTCTTGTTCCAAGGGCTTTGGAGGCTTGGCTCAGTGTTTGTCCCCTTTGGATTTGATCCTCAGATGTGTCCAAGATGATGACAAGGCATGGAATTAACTGATTTTGCCAAATCGAGCAAAAATGCAAAATTCTGCCTAGCCTTGGCAGTTTTCAGCAAGGCATATTGCCCTTGTCATATCTCATGGCCCAAGTGGAATTTGGTGATGTTCTTGGTCATTTTGGAAAGCCCTCATATGACACAACAACTGTTTGATCATAATTGGTTTTGATACTTTTTGGATCCAAGTGAAAAATGCCCCTACATTTGGAAAAAAAGTAAGGCAGATTCTGACTTAGTGAAAATTTCACTAAGTGTTGGAAAAAGTGACATTTCATGTTTTCTGCCATATTGAGCATTCCATAACTCAAAATCCATGAGGAATTGGAATGAGGTGTAGTTGACACTTTTGTAGAGGGCCATGAGGGCTACAAATTCAGCATTGGATGGGAAAAAATGGCCTTGTGGTTTAGGAGTTATGATCCTCCAAAGTTGGTACCCTAACCACTTTGTTCCATTACTTAGAAAATTTCTAAGTTTTTTATGGTTGCCCCTTTTACAAGTTATCCCATTTTTCTTGATTTTTCTTGATGAATGATGATTCTAATCATACATCAACATCATTTTAGGGTTAAAAAAAACCATTTTTATGAAAAATCTTAAAAAGTCAAAGTTGACTTTTGTGCACAATTGACTTTTTGTCAGATGAATTTCAAACTGTGCGATCCTTTATGAAATCATGTCCTTGACCAAATAAAACATGATGGACATGTTCCATAGGTGTTATAGTGTGTATTGAACCATGTCCAAAGGTTTGGGAGCATGTCCTAGTCAAAAGTCAAAGGTACAGTTGACTTTTCTCGCGAAACCCTAATTGTGGTTCAAATGAAATTGAAACTTATTGCTCAAGCTTCTTGGATTAATCCATTGTTGAAAATGGATCAATGTGGTTTATTAGAGACCCTCAAATCCTCTCTTGAGGTCTTGGCTCATGTTTTGTCCCAAAAGTTAACTTAGGGTTGAATTAGGTCATGAAACCCTAATTCCTGATTTTTGGTGAATGCATCCCCTGAGGCTAAATTGACTTGATGATTGGGTTCATGATGTCCCTTGGAGAATATTAGGTTATGCTTTGAAGCATTGGCTCATGCCCAGAGGAAAATTTCCATCTGGAGGGCCCAGTCGACCAAAACCCTAATTTGGTGACACTGGCGATCTTGAGGCTTAATCCACTTGGAATGCTGCAACATTGTGCTTGATTCTTGTTGTGGGAGTCCTTTTGATCCATTGTAGATGTTTGAGAGGTTTAGGCAAGTTGAAGATCATGTCATTCCTTGATTGATCTTTTGTCTAAGAACTCTCAGAGGGCTTGAAACCCTAATTTTTTATAGTAGTGAATGCTCACCCATCTTTGGGGAGACTGATGAGGTATGATGGTTCCTCCATATCGTGATGATGATTTGCACAATGATGGGAAATCTTAGTGGTCAAAATTTGGGGTATGACACCCAGAGGAAATTTTCCACCTAGAGGCCCTGGTCGACCAAAACCCTAATTTGGTGACACTGGCGATCTTGAGGCTTAATCCACTTGGAATGACGCAGCTGTGTGCTTGATTCTTGATGTGGGAGTCCTCTTAATCCTTTGTGGGTGCTTAATAGGTTAGACAAGTTGAAGATCATGTCATTTCTTGATTGACCTTTTGTCTAAGGCTCTGAGAGGGCTTGAAACCCTAGTTCTGATTGTAGTGGATGCTCACCCATCTTTGGGGAGGCAAATGAGGTATGATGGTTCATCCATATTGTGATGATGATTTACACAATGATGGGAAATATTAGTGGTCAAAATTTGGGGTATGACACCAGGTCATGGACATCCGGGCAACATGTAGTTGTTTGTTGGGAAGACCTTGGATACACCAGGCTGGGGCCATCACTTTGACACTTCACCTGAAGCTAAAGTTCATCAAGAACGACCAACTCGTCACAGTCTATGGAAAGCAGGCATTGCTTGTGAGTAACTTATCATCATCCACTGTTGTAGAACCCGGAGGGGTAATCGGAACCCAGTTCCAAGCGCTTTCGCTACACAATGACAATCAATCAGAAAGACGAACCTCGATTTACTCGTACAAAGATGCTCTCAAAGCGGTCGAGAGTACCAATACAATAGGGTGGGGGAAGCTTGTCATTCCTACTGATAACAAAGCAAAGAAAGGTCTTGGTTTTTCCTCAAACTGTGCCCAGACTGCTACCAACGGTGAAAGTTTTCATCCCATTCAGAACTTCTTCCATACCATCAACAAAGGTGGTTCCTCCGATAGAGAGGAAGAATGGAAGTCCTATCTCAACGAGGATGGTTATATGTCTCAGGACGAAACACATACTCCATTCTGCTTTCCTGCACAGAGCGCGAGATTTATACCAAGGTCAGACGTCAAAATGATATACGGAGATTGCGATCCAAAAGGATGTCGTGCTCCACCAAACTCATTGGAGGAGGACACTCTGATGAAAGATAACTTTGACTACTATGGCTCGATGATGGTCTGCCAATGTGGCAGCCGTACCCAGGAGACTCGGGGCAAGAGAATCAGTCGAACAGTGAAAATCAGTTAAGCATCATTGAAAAGAATACCTGTGTCCCCACCATGTCATGGGATCAACACCCAGGAGATTCTCAAAATACTCAACACGACGATGAATTCGTAAAGTTTGCAGGACTAGAATTCATCAACTACGCTTTTCCCGAAGTCAACGTCATTGAAAGAGATGACTCGTCCAGTTCCAAAGAAGTATGGGACACCCTGGGACAACCAATTGGTAAATACGACTTCATGGTCAAGTATACCGCTCCTGAAAGCTCTCGTATCAGGGATCGAAGACATCCAGCCAACTGGATGGGGAGATATATCTGAGAGTACAAATACTATGCAAAATACATCTGAGAAATCCTCCTACGACAACTCTGCCTGGGAGACAGATTCAAATGATCCAGCACTGCCAAAAATTAGCGTAATTTCTGAGGACAAGCCAAGAAAGAAGGTTCCAGACTTTGTGATTCACCGAGGAGTTCACCGCCAATGGGTTGCGGTCAACGTTCTGGAGATCGTCCATAAGTCTAAGTAATTATCGTCTTTATCTTAACCTTTCACCCTGCCCAGGTGAAAAGGATGTTTTGATAAGGCTCACTTTTTGTAAATGTGCCTCTTCGCTTTGCCCAAAGCGATATAGTTTTGTTTTATAGGGCTGTAGTTTCACGAATCGACTGATCATAAATAAAATAACGTCGTTCTATAATTTCTGCATTCATTGTTGTTTTCACTTTTTGCTTATCTAGAAAATGGTAATTCTAAAAAAAACAACAAATAATAAAAACAAGCATTTTCACAAATTATACTTCACACACTCTTGCATTTCTCTCCATCTCTTCTAAAAACAATCATCACGTCTTGCAGACTGCTTGTTTTAAACCCTGTTGAAACACGCGATCAAATGCCTTCTCCCAACTTTGAATTCCCGGTATTCGAGGCTGAAGAAGAAAATGACGAAGAAATTCCAGAAGAGGTCTCCCGACTACTCAGACAAGAGGAAAGGTCTATTGAGCCTCACAAAGAGCCATTGGAAATGGTTAACTTGGGTTCAGAAGAAGAGAGAAAAGAAGTCAATATTGGGGCACTGCTCAGTCCAACTGTCAAAGAAAATTTGATAAAGCTTCTCAAAGAATTCCCCGATGTATTTGCTTGGTCCTATCAGGACATGCCCGGGTTGGATACCAGCATCGTGGAACATCATCTACCATTGAGATCAAAATGTCCACTAGTAAAACAAAGGTTGAGACGGACTCATCCAGACATGGCCATCAAAATCAAAGAGGAAGTACATAAACAGATTGACGCGGGTTTCCTCGCCACATCAGAATATCCTCAATGGTTAGCCAACATAGTACCAGTTTCGAAGAAGGACGGAAAGGTCAGAATGTGTGTCGACTACAGGGATCTAAACAAAGCCAGTCCCAAGGATGACTTTCCCTTACCACACATTGACATACTGGTAGACATTACAGCAAAGTTCAAAGTGTTCTCCTTCATGGATGGATTCTCGGGCTATAATCAAATAAAAATGGCGCCGAAAGACATGGAGAAAACTTCATTTATCACCCCATGGGGCACCTTTTGTTACAAGGTAATGCTGTTCGGTTTGAAGAATGTCGGGGCAACCTATCAAAGGGCCATGACAACTCTGTTTCATGACATGATACACAAGGAAATTGAGATATATGTCGATGATATGATTGCCAAATAAAAAATAGAGAATGAGCACGTTGAACATCTGTCAAAATTGTTCGAACATCTGATCATATACCTGACAATCTTGGAAGACTCGTTGGGTTGTGTACTTGACCAACAAGATGAAACAAAAAGAAAAGAATCAGCCATTTACTATTTGAGCAAGAAATTTACCGACTGTGAAACTCGGTACACTATGCTTGAGAAAACTTGTTGTGCTTTGGCTTGGGTAGCCAAACGTCTTCTCCAGTATATGATTCGTTACACTACTTGGTTAATCTCAGAAATGGATCCAATCAAGTACGTCTTTGAAAAGCCTACTCTCACGGGAAGGATTGCCCGTTGGCAGATGTTGTTATCAGAATATGACATCGAATACCACGCTCAGAAAGCCGTTAAAGGAAGTGTTTTAGCCAATCATTTGGCTCATCAACTGATTGACGATCAGGAATCAGTCGGATTTGACTTCCCAGACGAAGATGTCATGTATCTAAAAATGAAATATTGCGATGAATCACTACCCAGTGAAGGACCAGAACCAGGTTCCCAATGGGGACTAATCTTTGAAGGAGCTGTCAATCATTACGGAAACGGAATTGGGGTAATCATCATAACACCTCAGGGTACCCATATTCCTTTCACAGCACGACTGACATTCAAGTGTACAAACAACGAGGCCGAATACGAAGCTTGTATCATGGGTCTCGAAGAGCGATCGACTTAGGGATCAAGAACTTGGATGTTTATGGCGACTCAGCCTTGGTTATCAATCAGATCAAAGGAGATTGGAACACATACCAATCAGGATTGATTCCTTACAAAGATTATGCGAGAAGGTTATTACCCTTCTTTGATAGAGTCGAGTTTCATCATATCCCTCGCGAGGAGAATCACATGGCTGATGCATTAGCCACTCTCTCTTCCATGATTAGTGTAGGTCAATGGAACGACTTACCTAAGATTGACATAATACGCCTAGAAAGGCCCGCTTACATCTTCGCGATTAAAGCAGTCATAGACGACAAACCTTGGTATCACGATATCAAATGCTTCCTTCAGAAACAAGAATACCCACCTGGGGCATCCAGAAAAGATAGGAAGACCCTCAGAAGGCTGGCAGGCAGCTTCTTCCTGAGCGGTGATACCCTCTATAAGAGAAACTTTGACATGGTCTTGCTTCGATGTGTAGACAGACCAGAAGCAGACAAGCTGATAAAAGAAATTCATGAAGGATCCTTTGGCGCTCATACCAACGGACACACAATGGCGATAAAAATTCTAAGAGCATGGTACTATTGGTTGACAATGGAATCTGACTGCTACAAGTACATGAGGAGGTGTCACAAGTGTCAGATATACTCCGACAAAATCCATGTACCGCCAACGCATCTCAAAGTTCTTTCTTCCCCATGGCCTTTCTCCATATGGGGAATCAACATGATTGGTATGATCGAACCTAAGTCTTCGAAAGGACATCAGTTCATTCTAGTAACCATTGACTACTTCACTAAGTGGGTCGAAGCAGCGTTGTACACCAATATTACCCGACAAGTAGGAGTCCAATTTATCAAAAACAATCTTATATGCCGATATGGTGTTCCCAGCCAGATCATTACTGACAATAGATCTAACTTGAACAATAAGATAATGAAAGAGTTATGCGCTGAGTTCAAGATTGAACACCATAACCCATCCCCCTACCGACCTAAGATGAACGGGGCAGTAGAAGCGGCTAACAAGAACATCAAGAAAATTGTTCATAAGATGGTTGTAACCTACAAAGACTGGCATGAGATGCTACCCTTTGCTCTTCACGGTTATCGTACATCTGTCCGCACTTCAACAGGGGCAACCCCTTTCTCTCTAGTATATGGCATGGAGGCAGTACTCCCCATAGAAATAAAGATCCCATCAACCTGGGTATTGATGGAAGCCAAGCTAACAGAAGCTGAGTGGTGTCAAAGTCGACACGACGAACTGAATCTGATCGAAGAGAACCGAATAACAGCTCTATGCCATGGTCAGCTCTATCAACAGAGAATGAAGCAAGCCTTTGACAAAAAGGTTCGACCTCGTGTTTTTCGGAACGGAGACCTCGTGCTCAAGAACATACAATCATTTCTCACTAATTCCCGGGGCAAATGGACTCCGAATTATGACGACCCTTATGTGGTCAAGAAAGCTTTCTCAGACGGCGCCTTGAGACTCGCAACCATGGACGGAGAGGAATTTGCCTACCCCACAAATGTTGATGTAGTCAAGAAATACTTCACCTAAAAAAAGGGTCTCGGTGGATTGAAAACCTGAAAGGGAGATCCAAGCAAAACTTAGAGACATAATCAAAAATCAACCCGGTGGATTGGAAACCTCCAAGTACAATCTAGGCAAAAATTAGGGATAATGGCAAGTAACTATGTTCAACAAAGGGACAAGTCCCTCGGCAGTAGTTACATCATCCGTCAAAAGTCTCGATCAAGGTCATCTTCGACAGAAGCTCAGGATATCCAGAATTCAAAGTTGGTAGAAGGATAGCGGTCATTATGTTTCAATGTAGTCATTTTCCCTGTAAATTACCATTTTCTAACTTTGTAAATACTCTTTGGAATCACGCGTTTGGCTGGTCTCCATCCTATCAATAAAATTTGAGCCCTAGTGCTTTTGTTTGAAATTCTTGTTTGTTTTAGCTTTATAGAACGACATTTTAATATGATTAACGATTCTTGAAACAAAACAAAAATGAATTTACTTGTTAAAATTTTTCTGCTTTTAAAATAAAGATGGCAATTTCTTTTGACTGTTGAACATCAGAAGAACGTCGATCGCTTCTTCAGAGGTAATCGAACCTCAAAGTGTAGAATCCAAGTACTCCTTCTAAACCAGTACGCCTGAATGAAGGATCAGCAGTGTCAGATACGAATATTTCGTCTGACATCACCGGCAGAGTTCTTACCTCCTAAGCCCGACCAACATAGCTCCCAACAAGGACTATCTCTCCTAAGCAAGGCAGAATTGCTATTTTGAACCAAGCGATACGATTCATCTCCCGCTGTGGCCGAGTATCCAGTCGTGTTCATCTTCCCATTTGTATGTCGTGTCAGTTTTGTCAGCATATACATACATACATCATGCATTATCATTTTTACATGCATATTCATATCACATCACTATCACTCCTGTCGATCTTATCCCCTAGTGATAAAAGTCCTCTTAATCGAGTTATCAGATCTTTCCTCATCAGGAAGTGAATCATCTAAGTAATCTCTCTCCCGTTTATATCTGGATTAGAGACGGTCCTTGACCACTTTGATAACTTGAACCTCTGAGAAACAAGAAAACTTTCAACAAATATCACTCTTTGCCATTGAAGATGATATATTCGCTTTCCCGGATTAAGGAAAATCCCCAGAGAAAGCCGCTCAAAATTGGGGTACATCGTATGGCATTTCTCTGAAAAGACCTCAGGAAAAGTATGATGTAACACCCCCAAACGGAAACAGTCTCCCAAGAGACTCGCTTTCCCCAGTAGAGTCGACAAATGGCGTCACCAAACAGAGAAGTTTGTGTACCTCTACAACTCAGACGAATGGGTTCCCCAGCAAGTCTGACATCAAAACTTTTTTCACTCAAATGGCATCTCCCCAGGAAAATTCGGCGAGAAGTTTGAGGAAAACCGCTACAAATAGCGTCCCTTGTCAAGAAAGTTTATTGACAAAAGAAACTGAGACCAGTTCCTTTGTAGGAAACCAGGATCGAGGGGAAGTGTAAATCAGAAATTGAGACCAGTTCCTTGGTAGGAAACCAGGATCGAGGGGAAGTTTATATCAGAAAGAAAGACCAGTTCCTTGGTAGGAAACCAGGATCGAGGGGAAGTGTAAATCAGAAACTGAGACCAGTTCCTTGGTAGGAAACCAGGATCGAGGGGAAGTTTATATCAGAAATTGAGACCAGTTCCTTGACTGAAGATCAGGATCGAGGGGAAGTTTCTACCTTTTCTGAGCATCATTGCTTAGCAAAAGAAGATGGATGGATAAGCGGCCATTCATAACCACCATCAAAATTTCGGGTATTTCGATATTTAATCCTCTTGCACCCCGAATGCCCGAATACCTTCGTCATTCACACCTTCGGGTCCAAGAAAATTAAATAGGGACATCTGTCATACCCCAAATTTTGACCACTAAGATTTCCCATCATTGTGTAAATCATCACCATAATATGGATGAACTTGCTTGCCTCATCAATCTCCTCAAGGATTGTTAGGCATTCACTATAATCAGACTTAGGGTTTCAAGCCCTTTCAGAGCTTTTAGACAAAGGATCAATCAAGGAATGACATGATCTTCAACTTGTCTAACCTCTTAAACACCCACAAAGTATCAATAGGACTCCCACATCAAGAATCAAGCACAAGGTTGCAGCATTCTAAGTGGATTAAGCCTCAAGATCGCCAGTGTATCCAAATTAGGGTTTTGGTTTACCAGGGCCTCCAGATGGAAACTTTCCTCTGGGCATGATCCATTGCTTTAAAGTACAACCCAAGATACTCCAAGGGACCTCATGGACCCAATCATCAAGTCAATTTGGCCTCAGGGGATGCATTCATCAAAAATCAGGAATTAGGGTTTCTTGACCTAATCCACCCCTAAGTTGACTTTTGGGACAAAACATGAGCCAAGACCTCAAGACATGATTTGAGGGTCTCTAACACACTACATTGATCTGTTTGCAACAATGGATTGATCCAAGAAGCTTGACCAACAAGTTTCAAATTCACCAGCACCACAGTTAGGGTTTTGCGGGAAAAATCAGCTGTATCTTTGACTTTTGACCCAGGCATACTCCCAAACCATGGGACATGATTCAATACACCCTATAACACCCATGGAACATGTCCATCAAGTTTGATTTAGGTCAAGGACTTGATTTCATAGAGGATTGCACAGTTTGGAATTCATCTGACAAAAAGTCAACTGTGCATAAAAGTCAACTTTGGCTTTTTGAGATTTTTCACAATTATGGTTCCTTAACCCTAAAATGATGTTAATGTGTGATTTGAATCATCATTCATCAAGAAAAATCAAGAAAAGTGGGATAACTTGTAAAAGGGGTAACCATAAAAACTTAGAATTTTTCTAAGTTATGAAATAAAGTGGCTAGGGTATCAACTTCCAAGGATCATAACTTGAGATCCAAGCAACCATTTGGGCTGATCCAAAGATGGATTTCTAGCTCTCATGGCATACTTTAAAAGTGTCAACTACACCTCATTCCAATTCTTCATGGATTTTGAGTTATGGATTGATCAAAATCAGAAAAAGTGAAAATGTCACTTTTTTCCAACACTTAGTGAAATTTTCACTAAGTCAGAATCTGTTTCACTTTTTCCAAAATGTAGGGGCATTTTTCACTTGGATCCAAAAAGTATCAAAACAAACTATGATCACACATATGTTGTATCATATGAGGGCTTTCCAAAATGACCAAGAACTCCATGAAATTCCACTTGAGCTAAGAGTTATGACAGCTGCAACATGCCTTGATGCAATTGTCATGGCTAGGCAGAATTTTACACTTTGGTTCAATTTGGCAAAATCAGATAATTCCAAGCCTTGTCATCACTTTGGTCACATCTGAGCATCAAATCTAAAGGGGACAAACACTGATCCAAGCCTCCAAAGTTCTTGGAACAAAAAGTTGCATGCCAAACCTAGATATGCCTAAAAGAGGGACAAGACTCCAATTTTGTTTTGGAGCATTCAATGGGTGCACCAAGGTGGCATGGACTGAGTCTCTTCCAACTAAATTCAGTCAAGACTTATCCAACCACTAGGGAACCATAACTCTGTGCTCTAACCTCTAGTCAATGGCTAGAGGAGACTTGGATTCTCATTAATCAACATTGGTCAAACCTCTGCTGCAGTTGCCATTCACTATTGCTCCCAAAACAAACTTGCTCTACTATAAATAGAGCTCGCTTGTGTTCAGTTTAAGTACACTAAAGCCATCAAACAGATGCTTTCCTCAAAATCTCTTCTTTCACTCCAAAATTGCCTTCCAAAGCAAGTCACTATCGGGTTTTGAGTTTGAGAGCAATTCCAACAAAACCAATCACACACACACCTCATAAACATCATGTTAGTTCTTGTATTGGCTGGAATTTTGGTAAAACAAAATTGAACAATGTTGATGTCATATGTATGATGTCTTAACATTGGTTCCTAACATTAATTGTTGCAGGGTTGAAGTTTTATTTGCTGATGTTAAACTTGATGTCTTGACATTAGTGATCAGAACATCAGAACATCAGGCTGTGATGTTTTAGGGCTGCGCGTGAAAGTTTGTTCTGAGAAGATCTGTTAGAGAGATTGTGTGCGAATATCTTGGAGAAGATATTTTCTGTTGCAATCAGATTTGGAGCAGATTTTGTTGCTATGTTTAAGGGTTGTTTGATTTAAAAAGATTTGAAGATCAAATCTGTTTTAAATTCTGTTTTAAAACAAATCAAATCAGATATTTGGAAGATGTCCAAGCCCAAGTCAGAATTCTATTTAAAGCAGCCTCAACCCTAATTGAAAGAGGACGAAGACAAGAGAGCAAAGACTGAGAGTCAAATTTGTGTTTTCGTGTGTGTTTTGTAAACCATTCATGTTTGAATAGGTGTTACTATTTTGGGGTGTAAGTGTTTTTACTCTAAAGCTTTTAAGCAAGAGTGTGTTGTTCTTGATCAAAGCTGTTAAGCAAGATCAAGGTGTGGTTTAAAGTGTTATCTTTGAAATGTATCACTGAGGTGATTTAGGGAGTGAGTGGTTTCTCATATCTAAGTGGTTTCTTAGGTAGAAATGTCAATGGGTAGTGATTAAGATTAGTAGATGTCAACTGGGATTGTTGAGTCTATAATTTAATACTACTAATAGTGAATTTTCTCCCTGGCTTGGTAGCCCCTAGACGTAGGTTGTTAGACCAAACTGGGTGAACAATTCTTTGTGTTGATTTACTGTCGTTATTGCCTTATTCATATAGCAGATTGCGTTGTTGTGACATCACACATCTGATACCAGAATTTCAATTGGTATCAGAGCAGGCATCTTGCTCTGCATCTGGGTGAAATCTAGGGCTGATACTTTCTGGTGCAATGGACAAGGAGAGTGGTGGATTTGTGAATAGACCCCCTATTCTAGATGGCTCTAATTATGACTATTGGAAACCACTGATGGTTACCTTCTTGAAGTCATTAGATAGCAGGGCTTGGAAGGCTGTCTTAAAAGAATGGAAAGCACCTGTTATTGTTGAAAAGGATGGTATAACAAAGCTGAAACCTGAGGAAGATTGGACCAAGGAAGACGATGAGCTTGCACTTGGAAATTCAAAAGCCTTGAATGCCATCTTTAATGGTATTGACAAGAACATCTTTAGGCTGGTCAACACTTGTGAAGTAGCTAAGGAAGCTTGGGATGTCTTGAAAACTACTCATGAAGGAACTTCCAAGGTCAAGATGTCAAGACTTCAACTGTTGACTACTAAGTTTGAAAATCTGAAGATGAAGGAGGATGAAACCATTCATGATTTTCACATGAATATTCTTGAGCTGTCCAATGCTTCTAGTGCTTTAGAAGAAAGAATGACTGAAGAGAAGCTGGTTAGGAATATTCTCAGATCCCTTCCCCAGAGATATAAAATGAAGGTGACTGCTATTAAAGAAGCTCAAGACATCAGTAAGATGAGAGTTGACGAGTTGATTGGCTCTCTTCAAACTTTTGAGTTGGGGTTGAATGAGGAGCCTGAAAAGAAGACCAAAAGCATAGCATTGGTGTCTAAAGAGAAAGAGTGTGATCCTAAGACTCAGGAGGAGCTTTCAAATGCTATTGTTCTGCTGGGAAGACAGTTTAACAAGGTTCTAAAAAGGATAGACAGGAGCTACAAACCTAATGTCAAGAACATCACATCTGACAACAACAGATCAGGAGATCAGGGGAAGAAAACTAGAGATGAAGAAAAGACCAATAATGACAAAGGGGTTCAATGCTTTGAGTGTGAAGGGTATGGTCATGTCAAGAAAGAATGTCCTACATATCTCAAAAAGCAGAAAAAGGGGTTATCTGCTTCTTGGTCTGATACTGATAGTGAGAGTGAATCTGAAGAAGAATCAGCTAAGCTTGTTAGAACTATGATTAGGGTTTGTGAGTCAGATGATGATTCATGTGATGATGAGGTTTCTTATGAAGAGTTTGCTGCCTCTTATAAAGAACTGTGCATGAGAAGTGAACAAGTATGTCTTGAAGGAGAAAAGCTAAAGAAAATCATAGTGCAGTTAGAAGTTAAAAAAACTGAACTAGAAAATGAAGTCAGTATGCTTAACTCTAAACTGGATTCTATGACCAAAACTATCAGAATGTTGAACAATGGTACTGATGCTCTAGACAACATTCCTAGTATCGGGAAAACTGCTGGAGACAAAAGTGGTTTGGGATTCACCAATGATTCAGCTTCAAATGATGTTATTCCTATTTCCAAGCCAGTGATGTTAAAACAGATGTTTAAACATCCTGACAGGACTCCATCTAGGAAGAAATTCAGGCGTTGGAGATGTCATCATTGTGGGTGTTTTGGACACATAAAGGCTTATTGTTATAGGCTACATGGGTATCCTCAGAAGGCACATCAGTTGGCTCCCAAATAGAATAGTCACAAAGGTGATCAGGTCATCAAATCAGAGAAGCAATGGGTTCCAAAAAGAAGAGTTGTGATCTTAATAGCTCACACCTCCCTTAGGGTTTCTACTAAAGAAGACTGGTACTTTGATAGTGGGTGTTCAAGACACATGACAGGAGTGAAGAATTTGTTGGTGGATGTTGAGCTACATTCTTCTGGACATGTAACTTTTGGTGATGGTGTCAAAGGAGAAATCAAGGGAATGGGAAAGCTAAATTGTGTTGGTGCTCCTAGGTTGGATGATGTACTACTGGTCAAAGGGTTGACAGTAAATTTGATCAGTATTAGCCATCTATGTGATCAAGGGCTCAAAGTAGACTTTACAAAAATTGAGTGCATTGTCACAAATGAGAAAGGTGAAGTCATCATGAAGGGTGCTAGGTCAAAGGATAACTGTTATATATGGATGCCACAAGACTCGAGTCTCTCAACATGTGTTTTTGCTAAAGAAGATGAAGTCAAAGTCTGGCATCAAAAGTTGGGACATCTTCATTTGAAGGGAATGAAGAGAATCATAGCTTCAGAAGCTGTTAGAGGAATTCCTAAACTCAATATTGAAGAAGGAAGAGTTTGTGGAGAGTGTCAAATAGGGAAGCAGACCAAGATGTCACATCAGAAGCTTCAACATAACACCACCTCCAAAGTTTTGGAACTTCTTCATATGGACTTGATGGGACCTATGCAGGTAAAAAGTCTAGGTGGGAAGAAGTATGCTTATGTTGTTGTAGATGACTATTCTAGGTACACCTGGGTAAGCTTCATCAAAGACAAAACAGAGGTGTTTGATGTGTTTAAAGATTTATGTCAAAGACTCCAAAGAGAGAAAGAAAGCAATGTCATCAGAATAAGGAGTGATCATGGGAGGGAATTTGAAAATAGCAAGTTTGCTAATTACTGCTCTGCTGAAGGCATCAGTCATGAGTTTTCCTCTCCTATTACCCCTTAGCAAAATGGAGTTATTGAAAGGAAGAACAGAACTCTCCAAGAGTCTGCTAGGGCAATGATTCATGCCAAAAAGCTTCCTTACCATTTCTGGGCTGAAACCTTGAATACTGCGTGCTATATTCACAACAAAGTTACTTTGAGAAGAGGCACTTCAGCTACATTGTATGAACTGTGGAAAGGGAGAAAACCAACTGTGAAGTACTTTCATGTTTTTGGCAGTAAATGTTATATTTTGTCTGATCGTGAACAAAGGAGAAAATTGGTTCCTAAAAGTGATGAGGGAATCTTTCTGGGATACTCTACAAATAGCAGAGCTTATAGGGTTTTCAACTCCAGAACCAAGGTTATGATGGAGTCTATAAATGTGGTAATTGATGACAATGATTTGAAGGAAGATGCTGATGTCCTGGATGATGTTGGAACATCGATTGAAGATGTTACATCAGAAACTGAAGATAGAAGTGTTGCTCCCAGTCCTGTTGATGCTAAGCCTGAACTATCTATTAGAGTGCAAAAGGACCATCCAAAGGAGCTTATCATAGGTGATCCTAAATCAGGGGTTAGCACTAGATCAAGAGAGGTTGTGTCAAATTCTTGTTTTGTTTCCAAAATTGAGCCCAAGAATGTCAAAGAAGCATTGACTGATGAATTTTGGATTAATGCCATGCATGAAGAGCTGGAACAATTCAAGAGGAATGAAGTGTGGGATCTTGTTCCAAGGCCTGATGGAGTTAATGTGATAGGCACCAAGTGGATTTACAAGAATAAATCTAATGAACAAGGAGTGGTCACCAGAAACAAGCCAGATTAGTTGCTCAGGGATACACTCAGTTTGAAGGAATTGATTATGATGAAACCTTTGCTCCTGTGGCAAGACTGGAATCTATCAGATTACTCTTAGGGGTGGCTTGTAATTTCAAATTCAAGCTGTTTCAGATGGATGTTAAGAGTGCCTTCTTGAATGGTTACTTACATGAAAAGGTGTATGTTGATCAACCAAAAGGATTTATTGATCCACCATTTCCTGACCATGTTTACAAACTAAGGAAAGCTCTCTATGGTTTGAAGAAAGCACCAAGAGCTTGGTATGAAAGGCTTACTGAATCCCTGGTTGTGAATGGATACAGAAAATGAGGGATTGACAAGACTTTGTTTGTTAAAGAGGAAGGAGGAAAACTAATGATAGCTCAAATATATGTTGATGACATAGTATTTGGTGGGATTTCAGATGCAATGGTGAAACATTTTGTGAAACAGATGCAATCTGAGTTTGAAATGAGTCTTGTTGGAGAGCTCAGCTATTTTCTAGGTCTACAAGTTAGACAAATGGAAGACTCCATATTCATATCCCAGAACAAGTATGCAAAGAACATTGTTAATAAGTTTGGTCTGGAAAAGGC
The DNA here is from genome assembly GCA_022829125.1 of Lathyrus tuberosus. Lineage (NCBI taxonomy): Eukaryota > Viridiplantae > Streptophyta > Magnoliopsida > Fabales > Fabaceae > Lathyrus > Lathyrus tuberosus. The sequence continues at coordinate 10,798,020 of JALAZF010000024.1, read as the reverse complement.
TAATCACAAAAGGACACCTGCTCCTACTCACTTAAAGTTGTCCAAGGATGAACATGGTGTGAGTGTAGAACAAAGTCTGTACAGAAGCATGATTGGTAGTCTATTGTATCTCACAGCTAGCAGACCTGATATTTCTTTTGCTGTTGGAGTGTGTGCCAGATATCAATCTGAGCCTAAAGTTAGTCACTTGAATCAAGTGAAGAGGATTCTGAAGTATGTGAATGAGACTAGTGACTATGGGCTTTACAGTCATGGATCAGGTACTGTGTTAAGTGGTTATTGTGATGCTGATTGGGCAGGGAGTGCTGATGATAGAAAAAGTACTTCAGGATGTTGTTTCTTCTTAGGGAATAATCTGATATCATGGTTTAGTAAAAAGCAGAACTGTGTGTCTCTTTCTACTACTGAAGCTGAGTACATTGCAGCAGAGAGTAGTTGTTCTCAACTGGTTTGGATGAAGCAAATGTTGATTGAATACAATGTCAAGCAAGATGTCATGACATTGTACTGTGATAATCTTAGTGCTATCAATATCTCCAAGAACCCTATTCAACATAGCAGAACTAAGCATATTGATATACGTCGTCATTTTATAAGAGATTTGGTTGAAGATAAAGTGATTGCTTTGGAACATGTTGCTACTGAACAGCAATTAGCTGATATTTTTACAAAGGCTTTGGATGCAAATCAATTTGAAAAATTAAGAAGCAAATTAGGAATTTGCATATATGAGGATTAAGTGTGATGGGAGGTGTCTTGTGCAGTTGTGAACTTTATTGCAAACAGAATTTTATTCAACTGCTGAAAGCATACAAGATTAGATTTTAGTACATCAAAAGCAACAAACAAAGAGTCTAAAGATTGTCCCAACCCCCTGCATCCAGAAAAGTTTTCCAATCTTCATCCCATTCATCATCAGAAGCATGAAGTTGCACTGGAGGTTTCTTGCTGGCTTTCATCCTTGTCTCTAAGGTCCTGCCTGTTCTTGTTGCTTCTGAAGAAGTCCCGGCTGCTGTCATTGTTTTTGTCTTATTCTTCAGAGGATTTGGTTTCTTGACCTCCTACATGTGTTTCTTCCTTGCATCTTTGTTGGACTGGCTCATTCTTGGTTGGTGTCTGGTGCTGGCTCATTCTTGTTAGAAGGAAGAAGGCTTGGATTTTATAGTTCTATAAGAATCCATTATTTGTATCGCCTGACTAGTCAAAGTTTTTGGAATTTGTGTTCCTTGGGAAGCTTGTTATTTGACCATGTCTTAATGGCTATCAGATCTTTGTGTTTGATGTAGAAGTTGTCCAATTATGGCTAAAAAGGGGGAGAGTTAGCCTATGTGTTGCCTAGTTGTCAGTTGTGGTTCTAGGTTTGAGGGGGAGTGTGCATGTTTGATAGGTTGGTATGCTGGTTCTAAGGGGAGTTTAGCCGTGAGTAGATTTTGGATGTGATGTCTGCTGCTGATTTTTTTCCGCTGATGATATCTCTGATATAGGCAGAGTTTGTTTTAGCCAAAATTAGCCAAAGGGGGAGATTGGTATGTTAGCCTATGTGTTGCCTAGTTGTCAGTTGTGGTTCTAGGCTTGAGGGGGAGTGTGCATGTTTGATAGGTTGGTATGCTGGTTCTAGGGGGAGTTTAGCCGTGAGCAGATTTTGGATGTGATGTCTGCTGCTGATTTTTTTCCGCTGCTGATATCTCTGATGTAGGCAGAGTTTGTTTTAGCCAAAATTAGCCAAAGGGGGAGATTGTTAGTTCTTGTATTGGCTGGAATTTTGGTAAAACAAAGTTGAACAATGTTGATGTCATATGTCTGATGTCTTAACATTGGTTCCTAACATTAGTTGTTGCAGGGTTGAAGTTTTATTTGCTGATGTTAAACTTGATGTCTTGACATTAGTGATCAGAACATCAGAACATCAGGCTGTGATGTTTTAGGGCTGCGCGTGAAAGTTTGTTCTGAGAAGATCTGTTAGAGAGATTGTGTGCGAATATCTTGGAGAAGATATTTTCTGTTGCAATTAGATTTGGAGCAGATCCTGTTGCTATGTTTAAGGGCTGTTTGATTTAAAAATATTTGAAGATCAAATCTGTTTTAAAACAAATCAAATCAGATATTTGGAAGATGTCCAAGCCTAAGTCAGAATTCTATTTAAAGCAGCCTCAACCCTAATTGAAAGAGGACGAAGACAAGAGAGCAAAGACTGAGAGTCAAATTTGTGTTTTCGTGTGTGTTTTGTAAACCATTCATGTTTGAATAGGTGTTACTATTTTGGGGTGTAAGTGTTTTTACTCTAGAGCTTTTAAGCAAGAGTGTGTTGTTCTTGATCAAAGTTGTTAAGCAAGATTAAGGTGTGGTTTAAAGTGTAATCTTTGAATTGTATCACTGAGGTGATTTAGGGAGTGAGTGGTTTCTCATATCTAAGTGGTTTCTTAGGTAGAAGTGTCATTGGGTAGTGATTAAGATTAGTAGATGTCAACTGGGATTGTTGTGTCTGTAATTTAATACTACTAATAGTGAATTTCTTCCCTGGCTTGGTAGCCCCCGGACATAGATTGTTAGACCGAACTGGGTGAACAATTCTTTGTGTTGATTTACTGTTGTTATTGCCTTGTTCATATAGCAGATTGTGTTGTTGTGACATCACACTTAACATCACACATCTGATACCAGAATTTCACATCATATAGAAGTGATTCAAACACTTAAACAACATCTGGAACACTGATTTCTCATAATCACCAGCCAGTTGCTCAAGTTCTTGACAGATTTGCAGTTGAGGTGCCAAATCAAGTTCCAGCTTAATTCAATCCACTCCAAGCATCCAGACACATCACTTGGCACCTAAGGAAGCTGTGCAAATCATTGGAACCAACTTGCAACACCTCTAACACAAAACATGATCACCAGCTGCAAGAGGTAAGCTTGAGCTCTTCTAACTCTATGATCCATGCATATTTTGCTGCACAATAATTTGGCCATATGTTCATAATCATGCATAGAGTGTTTACCCTCAATCAATTGCTTTGTTTGAATTGTGTATGAGATTTCTGAGCCTTCATGCAAATTTTAGGGCTCTTGAGGTTTATCTTTGATTTCTTATTCCATGCTTGAAATAAATGAAATTAAAGACCATAGACATGATCGTGAGGTGAAAACGAGCAGATTGATATGTGGATTGCATGATTTCAATAAGTATTCAGTGAGATTGGATAGAAAATGCAAATCTGCAAAAACAAAGGGAGGGCGCGTGTTCTTGGTGTGTTCTTGGCGCTATTTTTGAATATTTGAATTTTTGAATTTTGTGATTTTATTTAATTGATTCAAAAATTAATTTCTCACTGAGTTTTAATGATTTAGAGTTAATTCTTTTTTTAATAATTCACAAAAATGTTAAAATATTTTATTTTCCCAAAAAATCCCAAAAATATTAATTATTTCATATACTTGATATTTTTGCAAAGAATTAATATTTTATTTGTTTTTCAACATGTAAAATATTTTTTCTCCCTTGATTTTCCAAAATTCATTGATTTCCAATCATTTTGTGGATAGAAACATGATTTTTGAAACAATGATCCAAGATCACAATTTGTTTTCACACATGTTTAACAATTTTGATCATTTTAATTGAATTTTTATTCAATTAAAATATATTTTGGAAACAAATTAGGGTTTTGATTAATTCAACCTTCATCAAACTTTTTCAAACACTCATGAGCCTCTAATAGAGTGTAAGACCCAACCCCCTTTTAACCAAAACCATTTTGGGCCTCAGATATTGTATAAGTCCCTCGGTGTTAAAAGAAAAATCTCAGCGCGATCGCCAATTCAAAATCAAATCATCTGGGCCTACCCTCGTGTTATAAGCCCCAATCCTTTTATTTAAACCTTCTTTTGGGCCTTTTGAGAGAGTGTAAGACCCATCCCTTTGTACAGAAAACCTTTTTTGGGCCTCAGTCACTTGCATAAGTCCCTGTACAAATTCAAAACAACGGTGCGTTTACTGTAAAAACCTTGGGCCTCTCCTTGAGCTGTAAGACCCAATTTCTTTTCAAAGTACTTTCTCCTTTGATTTTGAAATATACTGTTGTTTTCAATTTTTCTTTGTTGAACAACTAACAATACAACATGGAAGCTCTACAACCGAGTAAGTGTTTATCCGCTTTCCTTTACTGCTTTCATATGTATATAACTGTATTGTGGGGTTGTTTCACTGTAAGTCTTCCTTTTATATACTTGTCACATACCCACTGTGTAATACTAGTATAGTTATTTAGAGTTTTACCCGGCAACTACGTCTAGTACTAGGTAAAGCCTTGTTTGTTACTCTTAAATACAAAGCAAAACTAGATCCCCCGTAGGATTCCAGATACAGTCTTCCCTCCTCTTGGGGTTAAACAATATGGAACAAAGAGAAAGGTAGTATTCTCGGTGAACCTTTTCTTAGACTGTAACCCTAGAATTTGTTAAAGAAATTTTATTCCCCATAGTTGATCCATTCTCAGTGAATGGCATCTCTTGAATTCCACAAACCCGAAACTCTCACTAAATGATCTATTATCTGTGAATAGCATTTCTTGAACTTTCCCAGCTTGGGACCCACGGGCTTCTTAAAAACATCTCCGCCTCCTCTTGGGCGTTATACAAGGACCCTTTGGCTTCTTAGAAGTTTTCACAGCCTCCTCTTAGGCTTCGTATAATGATTCTTCCTCAGCGAGATAGCCTCCTCTTGGGCTTCGTACAAATTGTCCCTTCGGCTTCTTAAAAGTTTTTCTCGCCTCCTCTTGGGCTTCGTACAAATTATCCCGACGACCTCTTAAAGGTATAGGAACATAAATTACTCATCTTAATAGAGCAGTCTTTCAAAGGAGTCTAGATCTTTCTCCCGAAAATGTACTTTCTCTTAAGCATAGTCCAGAAGATAAAACTCTAGACTTGGACAATCTAATCCCCTTGAGTCTTAAGGACATTCTCAAGTTCCCTACAAACAAAGGAAGGAACCCATCCTCTCTCAGAAGAGCGCTCTACTTGGACCGCCTAGGGATTTCAATAATCCTCAGCAGTAAGATAGCCTCCTCTTGGGCTTTGTACAATGATTCTCCTTAAATGGAGCTAACCTTTTCAGACTCTCTTTTTGAGTATAAAAGACTCTCTTGTTGAGTCAAACCCCTTTTAGCCTCCATCTCGGGCTTCATACGAGATACAAAAACACTCTCTTGTTGAGTATAAAAGACTCTCTTATTGAGTCAAACAACTCTTAGCCTCCGTCTTGGGCTTCGTACGAGATACAAAAGTACTCTCTTGTTGAGTATAAAAGACTCTCTTGTTGAGTCAACCTCTTCTAGCCTCCGTCTTGGGCTCTGTACAAGACACACGTCAAAAAGTACTCTCTTGTTGAGTATAAAAGACTCTCTTGTTGAGTCACCCTTTAGCCTCCGTCTCGGGCTTCATACGAGACACCAAATCACTCTCTTGTTGAGTATAAAAGACTTTCTTGTTGAGTCAAACCCTTTTAGCCTCAATCTTGGGCTTTGTACAAGACAGAAAGAATATTTTCCCCAGAAAAGTCGACCTTTCAGCCTCCTCTTAGGCTTTGTATAAAGAAATCCCCGGTTGATTCAATCAACCCTTTAGCATCAAAGTTGTGCTTTGATCACAATGTACAAACATCAATAACTCCTCCTTAGAGATGACAAATTCCCTCTCAGGAACCCCTTTAGCTTCATATCTTGGGCTTTGAACAAGATACAATTAGACTCTTCAGCTTCATATCTTGGGCTTTGAACAAGATACACATCACCTTTAGCTTCAATCTTGGGCTTTGAACAAGACACCCAAAACACCTTTTTTCCTCCCATAGAATAGGAGGAACTACGATCGCTCTGATTTCCTTGTTTCGTTAAACGGGAATATGTAGGCATAAGATTGCAAAAATCTTAGCGAGCACACTAATAAAAAAACCCAAAGTCCAGTACTCTCATATATCAATCAATATGGCGCAGTATCATAACCAAAAGCCTCATAAATGATACCGACACTTGTGTTCTTAAGTTAATAATCCTAAGAAAGACTCCCCTTTTGATAGCATCTGTACACCAACAGTTTTGACTGTTTAACCTCAGTTTGTAAGCAGGGTTAATTGGAGACATCTATTTCCCTTCCTTAATCAGCTCACAATAGGATAAAAAATGAATCGAACTGTAGTTCCAAAGCGATAGTGATTCGAAACCACAAAAACCACGCTACACTCCCATATAATAGGAGGAACTATGATCGCTCTAATTTCCCTGTTTCGTTAAAATGGGAATACGTAGGCATAAGATTGTGAAATCTTAGCGAGCATACTAATCAAACATTATGAGCCCAGTACCTTCATACATCAAAGGAAAATCAAGTATAGCATCCTAAACCAAAGTTCCTCCTGTACAGTCAATGACACTTTCGTTATTAAGCGCATAACCTTAATGAAGACCCCCCTTTTGATAGCATATGTAAACCAACAGTCAGCTGTTTAAACTCAGTATGCAAGCAGGGTTAATTGGTGACATCTATTTCCCTTCCTTAATCAGCTCAATAGGATAAAAAATGAATCAAACTGTAATACCAAAGCGATAGTGATTCGACACCACAAAAACCGCACTACAATATCCCCAAGCAAAAAGCAGTCTTTCAAGAGACTCGTTTTTCCCCGGTAGAATCAGCAAATGGCATCTCCAACATAGAAGTTTGCACACCTCTATAGCTTAGACGAATGGGTACCCCCAGCAAGTCTGACCTCAACTTTTTTCCATCAAATGGCGTCTCCTCAGTAGAAAACTCGGCGAGAAGTTTGATGAAAACTGCTGCAAATAGCATCCATTGTCAAGGAAGAAACTCGACAAGAAGAAACTGAGACCAGTTCCTTGGCTAAAAACCAGGATCAAGGGGAAGTTTATTTCAGAAACTGAGACCAATTCCTTGGCTGAAAACCAGGATCGAGGGGAAGTTTATTTTAGAAACTGAGACCAGTTTCGTGGCTAAAGACCAGGATTGAAGGGAAGTTTATTTCGAAAAAAAACACTGAGACCAGTTCCATGGCTGAAGACCTGGATCGAGGGGAAGTTTTACCCTTTTCTAAGTACATTGCTTAGCAAAAGAAGATGGATGAGCAAACTGCTATTCATAACCACAGTTAAAATTTCGGGTATTCAGATATTTAATCCTCTTGCACCCTGAATGTTCGAATATCTTCGCCATTCACACCTTCGGGTCCAAGAAAATTAAATAGGGGCATCTATCATACCCTAAATTTTTACCACAAGATTTCCTATCTGTAGCGAGCCATTTATGTCGGCGACGCGACCGCCTTACCGCTGGTTCTTCTCCCCGCAAAGGGGAGAAAATGGGTGCTACTTTCTGATTTCTTATCTATCCCGTGAAGCTGGAAGGGAAAGGGAAGCTATCTAAAACTAACCTTGCACGCGAGTGTTTAACTGAACAAACGCTTTAAAGAGATTGGGGGGTCCGGGGTCAGGTTATACAATAGGTAGCTGTCAATTTTCCATCCTATATGTGGTTATCCAAAGGATGTTAGCATTAGGTATCACTTTATAATTGATAGTGTTATTTCTGCTAATGGGTTGGGAAAGCTTCTAGGGAAGATGAGTGAATGAGTGAGTTATTATTGATGTTCGGGTGTTCCCGATGTTTTTGGTATGGTACTAGACCTAAGTTTTAGTGTGAAGGTGTTGGACCTGGAGTTTTTGATTGGTATGCTCGCTAAGATTTCGCAATCTTAATCCTACATATTCCCGTTTAAAGGAAACAGGGAAATCAGAGAAATCGTAGTTCCTCCTATTCTAAGGGAGGAAAAAGATATTTAGTGTCTTGTTCATAGCCCAAGGTTGAAGCTAAAAGGCTTTAGAGAGAATTTGTCATCTCTAAAGAGGGATTGTTGATTTTTGTATGCCTTGATCAAAGCACAAGGTTGATACTAAAAGGTTAATTGACTCGGCTAGGGAAGTCTTTATCCAAAGTCTGGAAAAAACTGACTCAACAAGAGAGTGTATACATTGGTGTCTTGTACAAAGCCCAAGATTGAGGCTAAAAAAAAGAGACTGACTCTTCAGGGATATCATTATACAAAGCCTAAGAGGAGGCTAAAAGTTTGACTTTTCTGGGGAAAATGTTCTATCTGTCTTGTACAAAGCCCAAGATTGAGGCTAAAAGGGATTTTGACTCGTTTGGGGAAAATTATTCCTCAAAATTGGAAAGAAATGACTCCGCCGGGGAAAATATTTGTCCCAAGCTTAAGAGAGGGAGATTTATGTCTTGTACAAAGCCCAAGATTGAGGCTAAAAGAGTTTGACTTGACAAGAGAGTCTTTTATACTCAACAAGAGAGTGATTAAGATGTCTCGTACGAAGCCCGAGATTGAGGCTAAATGGGGATTGACTCAACAAGAGAGTCTTTTATACTCAACAAGAGAGTGGTTTGCTGTCTCGTATGAAGCCCGAGATTGAGGCTGAAAGGAGATTGACTCAACAAGAGAGTCTTTTATACTCAACAAGAGAGTCTGAAAAGGTTAGCTCCGCTGGGGAGAATCATTTGTACAAAGCCCAAGAGGAGGCTGACTTCCCTGAGGAAGGATCATTATACAAAGCCTAAGAGGAGGCTAGCTTCTTTTGAGGATTATTGAGATCCCTCTGTAGGTCCAAAGTGAGAACTCTCATGAGAGAGACTAGGTTTTAGCCGGAGATTCATCCAGAGTGACTGAGGTTTCTTCCTATGCTTAGAAGGAACTTGAGAATGTCTTTAAGACTCAAGAGGATTAGACTATCCAAGTCTACTAGAGTGGGCGAGTTTTTTCTTTTGTACTATGCCCAAGAGGAGGCACGGGCATTAAGGGATGAGGATCAACCCTAAAAATGGCCAGAGGTTCGACACTGGAAAGACTGGTCTAGCGAAGGATGACTAAGTTCTGTCTTATACCTTTAAGAGGTCGTCAAAGTCCTTGTATTAAGCCCAAGAGAAGGTATGAGAACTTCTAAGAAGCCGAAGGGTCCTTGTACAACGCCCAAAAGGAGGCGACGATGCTCTTATGAAGCCTGTGGGTCCCCAAACTAAGAGAAGTTCAAGAAATGCAATTCACAGAGATGAGATCATTCCCAGAAAGTTTGAGGGTTTGGAAGAAACTCAAGAGATTCCATTCACAGAGAAAAGATCATCTCTGGGGAGTAGAGTTTCTTTGACAATTTCTAGGGGTGACAGTCTGAGAAAAGGTTCACCGGGAATACTGCTTTTCTCTTTGTTCCATATTGTTTAACCCCAAGAGAAGGGAAAATTGTATCTGGTAATCCTATGGGGATCTAGTTTTGTTTGTTATTCAAGAGTGACCAACAGGGCTTTACCTAGTTCTAGACGTAGTTGTCGGGGAAAACTCTAAATAACTATACTAGTATATATACAGTTGATATATGACGAGTATTTTAAAAGGTATGAAAGAAGACTAACTATGCGCAGCTTCCCACAATACAGTTATATATATATGACATGTATTTAAAAGAATGAAATAAGACTAACCGTGCGCCGCTTCCCACAATACAGTTATATATATGAAAGCAGTAAATGAAAGCGAATAAACACTTACCCATCTTAGAGCTTCCATGTTGTTTTGTTAGTTGTTCAACAAAGAAATTAAAGAAAGTTTTGATAACAACTATATATTTGGATTTAAAATCAAAGGAGAAAGTATCTTGAACAAAGATTGGGGCTTACAACTCAGGGAGAGACCCAAATTTTAACAGTGATTGCACTGTTGTTTTGAATTTGTACAGGGACTTATACAAGTGACTGAGGCCCAAAAATGTTTTATGTACAAAGGGGTTGGATCTTACACTCTATTAGAGGCCCAAAGTGATTTTTTAAGAAAAAGAATGGGGCTTACATTTTAAGGAGAGGCCCATGTGATTTTTCGTTTGAAATGGCGATCGCACCGAGATTCTTTTTAATGGAGAGGGACTTATACAATGCCTGAGGCCCAAAAAGGTTTTAGCTAAAAAGGGATTGGGTCTTACACTCTATTAGAGGCCCAAAGTGTTTTGAAAAGATTTGTTTAGGGTGATTAAGATCAAAACCCTAATTTGGTTTCAAAGTGTATTTTAACTAAATAAAAAATTAATTAAAATGATCAAAATTATCAAACATGTGTGACAAACAAGTTGTGATCTTGGATTAATGTTTGAAAAATCATGCTTTTATCCACAAAATGATTGGAAACCATTTAAGTTTGGAAAATTAAGAGAGAAAAAATATTTTAAATGTTAAGAAACAAATAAAATTAATTCTTTTCAAAAATATCAAGTATATGAAATAAATAATATTTTTGGGAAATTTTTGTAAAATAAAATATTTTAACATTGTTGTGAATTATTAAAAAAAGAACCAATAAAAAATAATTAAAATTGAGAGAGTTATCAATTTTTCAAATCATTAATAAAAATAATATGAAAAATAATAAAAATGGAATAAGTGGTAAAAAAGAGGTATGGGGAGAGGGGGATTCGAACCCCAGACCTTCCACTCGCTAGTACACACAAACCAGTTGATCAACCACTGGGGCGCAATGCCAATTCATAATATACATGACAAATGAAAAATATATAGAGAACTTGGTTTTAAAACCTGAAGAATGGCGCCATGGCAATCTTCTTCCTTGGGCCATATGCGTGAAGCTCTCTATCTCACTCGTTTCTCAACCATTTGACACGATTCAAACACCAAAATCATGCATTTTTTAACAAGATGGAAGGTGAGTGTTCAGACACCTTCTATGTGTTGTATGTGATGTGTCTAAATCAATGGTTTGAGTGGCATTAATCTCCAACTCAAAACCCGATAGCACTTGCTCAAGAACAAAAAAATTTGGCACTTAAGGAGGGAATGAGAGAAATCAATGTTATCAGCTGCTTTGATGTAGTTTGAATGATCAGTTAGGACCTCTATTTATAGTGGATCAATTCTGGTCTTGGAGGAATAGTGAATGGCTGCAAGATCAAATCACCTTCAAATGGATTTGGCTTGGCATAAATGCCTATCAGCTATGCCTTGATTGATTCCACATTCCTCAGTCACTTTAATTGTTGTTTAATCAGAGAACTTGACTGAGGAGAGTAAGAATCTTGAAAGTGCACTATTCCACATTAATTCCCTTTGAATTCAAGGAATATATGCCAAAAACTCATCAATTCTCAAGGACAAGCTTTTGGCATTTCAGTCAAAGTTTGTTGGTTGGATCAGATGCATTGTGATCAGATTGGATGAATTTGGCATAGTGATCCTTGGTTTTGATTCAGAAATCGTGTGTGGCAAGAAATCACACAAACTTATTTTTCCAAAACAATTGCTGCAGCATGACTTTGAGCTGCTATATCTCTTGATTTCCATGGAGTTTTTTCATGCTGATTGGCCCTTTGAATTGCTAGAAATATGCACAACAACTTTGATGTTTATACCTTGAATTGATTCATCTTGCAACTGTGTGAAAAAATGCCCAAAGTTTTGGTGTTTTCAACAAAATCTGTCATGGACAGAATTTTGTCTAAGTGTTGGAAAAGATGCATTTTCATGTTTTTAGTGATTTTGATCCAACCATAACTCAGAATCCACAATGAATTGGAATGAGGTGAAGTTGACACTTTTAAAGTATGCCATGAGATCTACAAATCCATCTTTGGATCATCCAAAATGGTTGCTTGGATCTCAAGCTATGATCCTTGGAAGTTGGTACCCTAGCCACTTTGTTCCATAACTTAGAAAAATTTTAAGTTTTTATGGTTACCCCTTTTACAAGTTATCCCACTTTCTTTGATTTTTCTTGATGAATGATGATTCCAATCACACATTAACATCATTTTTGGGTCAAGGAACCATAATTGTAAAAAATCCCAAAAAGTCAAACTTGACTTTTGTGCACAGTTGACTTTTTATCAGATGAATTCCAAACTGTGTGATCCTTGGTGAAATTAAGTCCTTGACCTAAATCAAACCTAATGGACATGTTCCATAGGTGTTGTAGGGTGTATTGAATCATGTCCCAAGGTTTGGGAGCAAGTCTTGGTCAAAAGTCAAAGGTACAGTTGACTTTTCCCTCAAAACCCTAATTGTGGTCCAGATGAAATTGAAACTTGTTGATCAAGCTTCTTGAATAAATCCATTGTTACAAATGGATCAATATAGTGTGTTAGAGACCCTCAAATCATGTCTTGAGGTCTTGGCTCATGTTTTGTCCCAAAAGTTAACTTAGAGGTGAATTAGGTCAAGAAACCCTAATTCTTGATTTTTGGTAAATGCATCCCCTGAGGTTAAATTGACTTGATGATTGGGTCCATGAGGTCCCTTAGAGTATCTTGAGTTATGCTTTGAAGCATTGGCTCTTACTCAGAGGAAAATTTCCACCTAGAGGCCTTGGTCGACCAAAACCCTAATTTGGTGACACTGGCGATCTTGAGGCATAATCCACTTGGAATGTTGCAACCTTGTGCTTGATTCTTAATGTGGGAGTCCTTTTGATCCTTTGTGGGTGTTTAAAAGGTTAGACAAGTAGAAGATCATGTCATTTTTCTATTGATCCTTTGTCTAAGTGCTCTGAGAGGGCTCAAAACCCTAATCTCTGATTGTAGTGAATGCTCAACAATTCCTTGAGGAGATTGATGAGTGTCATACCCCAAATTTTGACCACTAATATTTCCCATCATTGTATACATCATCATCACAATATGGATGTACCTTCATGCCTCATCAGTCTCTTCAAGGATTGTTGAGCATTCACCCCAATTAAAAACTAGGGTTTCAAGCCCTCTCAGAGCGCTTAGACAAAAGGGCAATCAAGGAATGACATGAACTTAAACTTGTCTAACCTCTAAAACATCCACAAAGGATCAAGAGAACTCCCACATCAAGAACCAACCACACAGTTACAACATTCTAAGTGGATTAAGCCTCAAAATCGCCAGTGTCACCAAATTAGGGTTTTGGTCGACTAGGGCCTCCAGATGGAAATTTTCATCTGGGCATGAGCCAATGCTTCAAAGCACAACCCAAGATACTCCAAGGGACCTCATGGACCCAATCATCAAGTTAATTAAGCCTCAGGGGATGCATACACAAAAAAATCAGGAATTAGGGTTTCTTGACCTAATTCACCCCTAAGTTGACTTTTGGGACAAAACATGAGCCAAAGCCTCAAGATATGATTTGAGGATCCCTAATACACCACATTGATCCATTTGAACCAATGGATTGACCCAAGAAGCTTGATCCACAAGTTTTAAATTCATCAGCACCACAGTTAGGGTTTCGCGGGAAAAGTCAATTGTATCTTTGACTTTTGACCCAGGCATGTTCCCAAACCTTGGGACATGATTCAATACACCCTATAACACCCATGGAACATGTCCATAAAGTTTGATTTTGGTCAAGGACTTGATTTCATGGAGGATTGCACAGTGTGGAGTTCATCTGACAAAAAGTCAATTGTGCACAAAAGTCAACTTTGACTTTTTGAGATTTTTCACAATTATGGTTCCTTAACCCTAAAATGATGTTAATGTGTGATTTGAATCATCATTCATCAAGAAAAATCAAGAAAAATGGGATAACTTGTAAAAGGGGTGGGTAACCATAAAAACTTAGAATTTTTCTAAGTTATGAAATAAAATGGCTAGGGTACTAACTTCCAAGGATCATAACTTGTGATCTAAGCAACCATTTGGGATGGTCCAAAGATGGATTTGTAGCTCTCATGGCACTCTACAAAAGCTTCAACTATCACTCATCCCAATTCCTCATGGATTTCAAGTTATAGAATGACCAAAATCAAGAAAAGTGAAAATGTCACTTTTTTCAACACTTAGTGAAATTTTCACTAAGTCAGAATCAGTTTCACTTTTTCCAAAAAGTAAGGGTATTTTGCACTTGGATCCCAAAAGTATCAAAACAAATTATGATCACATATATGTTGTATCATATGAGGGCTTTCCAAAATGGCTTAAAACTCCATGAAATTCCACTTGAGCTAAGAGTTATGACAGCTGCAATATGCCTAGATGCAACTGTCATGGCTAGGCAGAATTTTGCACTTTGGCTCGATTTGGAAAAATCAGATAATTCCAAGCCATGTCATCACTTTGAACATATCTGAGGATCAAATCTAAAGGGGACAAACACTGATCCAAGCCTCCCAAGTGTTTGGAACCAAAAGTAGCATGCCAAACCTAGAAATGCCTAAAAGAGGGACAAGACTCCAATTTTGTTTTGGAACATTCAATGGATGCATCAAGGTGGCATGGATTGAGCCTCTTCCAACTGAATTCAGTTAAGACTTATCAAACAACTAGGGAACCACAGCTCTGTGCTCTAACCTCTAGTCAATGGCTAGAGGAGACTTGGATTCCTATTTATCAACATTGGCCAAACCTCTGCTGTAGTTTCCATTCACTATTGCTCCCAAAACAAACTTGCTCTACTATAAATATAGCTCATTTGTGTTCAGTTTAAGTACACCAAAGCCATCAAATAGATGCTTTCCTCAAAATCTCTTCTTTCACTCCAAAATTGCCTTCCAAAGCAAGTCGCTATCGGGTTTTGAGTTTGAGAGCAATTCCAACCAAACCAATCACACACACGCCTCATAAACATCATATAAAAGTGATCCAAACTCTCACAAATGACCTGTAACACCAAAATCCCAAAGTCACCTCTCAAAACCTCAAAATGGGGTTGTTTTGCATTTTTCAAGCCATGTCTTGATTCAGTCATTTTCCAAACCAGATAAAGCCTCAAACACACGCCAAATATCATCCTTGAACTGTCCCAAATGGTTCCCCACATTTGGAACACCATTTGAGAGAGTTGCTATTTTGGCCACTTTTGCCCCTTTTGCAAAAAAGAGCTCAAACTTGCTCTAGAGGTTTTCAGCTGATTCAAACCATCCTAAAAGCTTCTAAGAGATCATTTGAGGTTGTCCAAAGCATCAAATCATTTCTGGAACAAAGTGCTTGGCAGATTGCACAAAAGCTCCAAAAAGTGGTAAGCATCTCAACTTGAACTTTTCAAAATATGCATTGCTTTAAGGTCCACTGATTATGCACATCTCATACATGTTATATGTGTTGTGTTTGAACCAATTCATCATGTAATTCATGCCTGTAACAAGAGATAGCACAGAAAATGCAATTATAGGCCTATTTCAAAACCACTATCGGGTTTTTCAATAGGAGCATGATCTGAAAAAACCACCACCACCATTGGATTCCTTGTGAAATTCTAGGCCAGATGCATATAAATTTTGTCTCAATCCATGGAGAAATGAGAAAGTTATGGCCTTCACGTTTCTAACCAAAATCTTGCCTTGCCTTGCCTTGGGCCAGGCCAAAAACAAGGCAAGCCTTGTATATTTGTGGTTGTGTTTCAATACGTGGATGTATCACCACCCCAGTGGTAGGAGGCGTGCACTGTACACAAGAGGTCTGGGGTTCGAATCCCCCTCTCCCCAGATCCTCTTTTTACCACTTTTTCCTATTTTTGCTATTTTTCATATTATTTTTAATGATTTGAAAAATTAATAACTCACTCAATTTTAATTATTTTTTATTTGTTCTTTTTGTAAAAAATACAAAAATGTTGAAATATTTTATTCCACACAAAAATCAAATTTATGTTAATTATTTAATATAATTAGTATTTTTGTGAATAAATACCTTTTATTTGTTATTAAACCTTTTAAAAATAAATATTCATCTTGAAACATCAAAACCAAATAGGTTTTAATTCATCTTGTGATTAAAGCCTCATTTTTCAAACCTAAACCAAAAATCACAAGTTGTTTATTCAAACTTATTTGGTACTTTTGTCATTTTAATTAATTTTCTTTGGATAATTACTTTAAAAAATGATGAAATTAGGGTTTTGTTGATTTTCACCCTAACAAATGTTTTTAAAAACACTTTTGGGCCTCTAAAAGAGTGTAAGACCCAACCCTTGTTGTACATCAACCATTTTGGGCCTTAGTATTGTATAAGTCCCGATACGTCAAAAAACTCGGTGCGATCGTCGTTTTCAAAACAAATTTCATTTGGGCCTCCCGTCGTGTTGTAAGTCCCATTTCTTTTATTTAAAAATCTTTTGGGCCTCTAATAGAGTGTAAGACCCAACCCCCTTTTAACCAAAACAATTTTGGGCCTCAGATATTGTGTAAGTCCCTCTAGGTTAAAAGAAAAACCTCGGCACGATCGCCAGTTCAAAATCAAATCATCTGAGCCTACCCTCGTGTTATAAGCCCCAGTCCTTTTCTTTCAACCTTATTTTGGGCCTCTTGAGAGAGTGTAAGAACCATCCCTTTGTACAGAAAACCTTTTTTGGGCCTCAGTCACTTGTATAAGTCCCTGTACAAATTCAAAACGACAGTGCGATCACTGGTAAAACCCTGGGCTTCTCCTTGAGCTGTAATGCCCGATCTCTTTTCAAAATACTTTCTCCTTTGATTTTAAAATATACTGTTGTTTTTAATTTCTTTGTTGAACAACTAACAAAACAGCATGGAAGCTCTACAACCGAGTAAGTGTTTATCCGCTTTCATTTACTGCTTTCATATGTATATAACTGTATTGTGGGGTTGTTTCACTGTAAGTCTTCTTTCACCTCCTTTTATACTGTGTAATACTAGTATAGCTATTTAGAGTTTTCCCTGGCAACTACGTCTAGCACTATAAAGCCTGTTGGTCACTCTTAAATACAAACAAAACTAGATCCCCCATAGGTTTCCAGATACAGTCTTCCCTCCTCTTGGGGTTAAACAATATGGAACAAAGAGAAAGGCAGTATTCTCGGTGAACCTTTTCTCAGACTGTAACCCTAGAAATTGTCAAAGAAATTCTACTCTCCGGAGTTGATCTATTCTCAGTGAATGGCATCTCTTGAATTCCTCAAACCTGGAACTCTCACTAAATGATCTATTCTTTGTGAATAACATTTCTTGAACTTTCCCGGCTTGGGACTCGCGGGCTTTTTAAAAGCATCCCCGTCTCCTCTTGGGCGTTGTACAAGGACCCTTCGGCTTCTTAGAAGTTTTCACAACCTCCTCTTAGGCTTCGTATAATGATTCTTCCTCAGTGAAGATAGCCTCCTATTGGGGTTTATACAGTCTTTCAAAAGAGTCTAGATCTTTCTCCCGTAAACGTACTTCCTCTTGGACATAGTACAGAAGATAAAACTCTAGACTTGGACAGTCTAATCCCCTTGAGTCTCAAAGAAATTCTCAAGTTCCCTACAAACATAGGAAGAAACCCGGCCTCTCTCATGAGAGCGCTCTACTTGGACCTGCCTAGGGATTTCAATAATCCTTAGCAGTAAGATAACCTTCTCTTGGGCTTTGTACAATGATTCTCCCCCACGGAGCTGACCTTTTCACACTCTCTTATTGAGTATAAAAGACTCTCTTGTTGAGTCAACCTCTTTTTAGCCTCCATCTTGGGCTTTATACGAGACACTAAATCACTCTCTTGTTGAGTATAAAAGACTTTCTTGTTGAGTCAAACCCTTTTAGCGTCAATCTTGGGCTTTGTACAAGACAGAAAGAACATTTTCCCCGAAAAAGTCAACCTTTCAGCCTCCTCTTAGGCTTTGTATAAAGAAATCCTCGGTTAATTCAATCAAACTTTTAGCATCAAAGTTGTGCTCTGATCACAGCATACAAACATCAATAACTCCTCCTTAGAGATGACAAATTCCCTCTCAGTCAGGAACCCATTTAGCTTCATATCTTGGGCTTTGAACAAGATACAAATAAACTCTTCAGCTTCATATCTTGGGCTTTGAACAAGATACACATCACCTTTAGCTTCAATCTTGGGCTTTGAACAAGACACCAAAACACCTTTTCCTCCCATAGAATAGGAGGAACTATGATCGCTCTGATTTCCTTGTTTCGTTATACGGGAATACGTAGGCATAAGATTGCAAAAATCTTAGCGAGCACACTAATAAAAAAACCCAAAGTCCAGTACTCTCATATATTATTCAATCTGGCGCAGTATCCTAACCAAAAGCCTCATAAATGATACCGACACTTGTGTTCTTAAGTTAATAACCCTAAGAAAAACTCCCCTTTTGATAGCATCTGTAAACCAACAGTTTTGACTATTTAAACTCAGTTTGCAAGCAGGGTTAATTGGAGACATCTATTTCCCTTCCTTAATCAGCTCACAATTGTAGCGCGGTTTTTGTGGTTTCGAATCACAGCGTTGAGCTACAGTTCAATTCATTTTTTATCCTATTATGAGCTGATTAAGGAAGGAAAATAGATGTCTCCAATTAACCCTGCTTGCAAACTGAGGTTAAACAGTCAAAACTGTTGGTTTACAGATGCTATCAAAAAGGGGGTCTTTCTCAGGGTTATTAACTTA
Organism: Lathyrus tuberosus; assembly: GCA_022829125.1. NCBI lineage: Eukaryota > Viridiplantae > Streptophyta > Magnoliopsida > Fabales > Fabaceae > Lathyrus > Lathyrus tuberosus. The sequence continues at coordinate 10,779,589 of JALAZF010000024.1, read as the reverse complement.
AGTTCACAAGTGTCGGTATCATTTAGGAGACTTTTGGTTAGGATACTGCGCCAGAGTGGTTGATATATGAGAGTACTGGACTTTGGGTTTTTTTATTAGTATGCTCACTAAGATTTTTGCAATCTTATGCCTACGTATTCCCATTTAACGAAAAAAGGAAATCAGAGCGATCGTAGTTCCTCCTCTATAGGAGGAAAAATGTGTTTTGGTGTCTTGTTCAAAGCCCAAGATTGAAGCTAAAAGTGATTTGTATCTTGTTCAAAGCCCAAGATATAAAGCTGAAGACTCTATTTGTATCTTGTTCAAAGCCTAAGATATGAAGCTAAAGGGGTTCCTGACTGAGAGGGAATTTGTCATCTCTAAGGAGGAGTTGTTGATGTTTGTACGCTGTGAGCAAAGCACAACTTTGATGTTAAAAGGTTGATTGAATCAAGCGGGGATTTCTTTATACAAAGCCTAAGAGGTGGCTAAAAGTTTGACTTTTCCGGGGAAAATGTTCTTTCTGTCTTGTACAAAGCCCAAGACTGAGGCTAAAAGGGTTTACTAAAAAAGAGAGTGTTTTTGTGTGTCTTGTACAAGGCCCAAGACGGAGGTGAAAGGTTGACTCAACGAGAGAATCTTTTATACTCAACAAGAGAGTGATTTGGTGTCTCGTATCAAGCTCGATACGGAGGCTAAAGGGTGACTCAACAAGAGAATCTTTTATACTTAACAAGAGAGTGTTTTTGTATCTCGTACGAAGCCCGAGATGGAGGCTAAAAGGTTTTTGACTCAACAAGAGAGTCTTTTGTACTCAACAAGAGAGTGTGAAAAGGTCAGCTCCGCTGAGGAGAATCATTGTACAAAGCCCAAGAGAAGGCTATCTTACTGCCGAGGATTATTTAAATCCCTAGGCAGGTCCAAGTAGAGCGCTCTCACGAGAGAGGCGGGGTTTCTTCCTATGCTCGTAGGGAACTTGAGAATGTCTTTGAGACTCAAGGGGATTCAGACTATCCAAGCCTAGAGTTTTATCTTCTGGACTATGCTTAAGAAAAAGAATGTTTTCGGGAGAAAGATCTAGACTCCTTTGAAAGACTGTTCTATTAAGATGATTAATTTTTGTTCCTATACCTTTAAGAGGTCGTCGGGACAATTTTTACAAAGCCCAAAAGGAGGCGAGAAAAACTTTTAAGAAGCCGAAGGGACAATTTGTAGGAAGCCCAAGAGGAGGCTATCTTCGCTGAGGAAGAATCATTATAAGAAGCCTAATAGGAGACTGTGAAAACTTCTAAGAAGCCGAAGGGTCCTTGTACAACGCCCAAGAGGAGGCGGGGATGCTTTTAAGAAGCCCTTGGGTCCCAAGCCGGGAAAGTTCAAGAAATGTTATTCATAGAGAATAGATCATTTAGTGAGAGTTCCGGTTTTGAGGAATTCAAGAGATGCCATTCACCGTGAATAAATCAACTCTGGGGAGTAGAATTCCTTTGACAATTTCTAGGGTTACAGTCTGAGAAAAGGTTCACCGAGAATACTGTCTTTCTCTTTGTTCCATATTGTTTAACCCCAAGAGGAGGGAAGACTGTATCTGGAAACCTATGGGGGATCTAGTTTTTTTTGTATTCAAGAGTGACCAACGAGGCTTTATAGTGCTAGACGTAGTTGCTGGGGAAACTCTAAATAGCTATACTAGTATTACACAGTATAAAAGGAGGTGAAAGAAGACTTACAGTGAAACAGCCCCATAATACAGTTATATACATATGAAAGCGGATAAACACTTACTCGGTTGTAGAGTTTCCATATTGTATTGTTAGTTATTCAACAAAGAAAGATTGAAAACAATAGTATATTCCACAATCAAAGGGGAAAGTGTTTTAAAAAGAATGTGGGGCTTACAGCTCAAGGAGAGGCCCAAGGTTTTATCATTGATCGCACTGTCGTTTTGAATTTGTTCAGGGACTTATAAAGTGACTGAGGCCCATAAAAAGTTTCTGTACAAAGGGATGGATCTTACACTCTCTCAAGTGGCCCAAAATATTTTTAAAAATGGGGCTTACAACACGAGGGGAGGCCCAGATGATTTGATTTTGAAATGGCGATCGCGCCGAGATTTTTCTTTTAACACCGAGGGACTTATACAATATCTGAGGCCCAAAATGGTTTTGGTTAAAAGGGGATTGGGTCTTACACTCTATTAGAGGCCCATGAGTGTTGTTTTAAGAAAAAGAATGAGGCTTACAACTCAAGGAGAGGCCCAGGGTTTTATTTTAAACTGGCGATCGCGCCGAGATTTTTGAAAACACCGTGGGTCTTATACAATGACTGAGGCCCAAATTATTTTGGTTTTCCAAAGGGATTGGGTCTTACACTCTATTAGAGGCCCGTGAGTGTTTGAAAAAGTTTGATGAGGGTAGAATTAATCAAAACCCTAATTTGTTTTCAAAATATACTTTAATTGAATAAAAATTCAATTAAAATGATCAAAATTGTTAAACATGTGTGAAAACAAATTGTGATCTTGGATCAATGTTTCAAAAATCATGTTTTTATCCATAAAATGATTGGAAATCAATTAATTTTGAAAAATCAAGGGAGAAAAAATATTTTACATGTTGAAAAACAAATAAAATATTAATTCTTTGCAAAAATATCAAATATATGAAATAAGTAATATTTTTGGGATTTTTTGGTAAAATAAAATATCTTAACATTTTTGTGAATTATTAAAAAAAGAATCAACTCAAAATTATTAAAACTCAGTGAGAAATTAATTTTTGAATCAATTAAATAAAATCACAAAATTCAAATATTTGAATTTTCAAAAAAGGGCGCCAAGAACACACCAAGAACACGCATCCTCCCTCTGTTTCTGCAGATTTGCATTTTCTATCCAATCTCACTGAATACTTAATGAAATCATGCAATCTACATATCAATTTGCTCGTTTTCACCTCACGATCATGTCTATGGTCTTTAATTTCATTTATTTTAAGCAAGGATAAGAAATCAAAGAGAAACCTCAAGAACCCTAAAATTTGCATGAAGGCTCAGAAATCTTATACACGATTCAAACAAAGCAATTGATTGAGGGTAAACACTCTATGCATGATTATGAACATATGGCCAAATTATTGTGCAGCAAAATATGCATGGATCATAGAGTTAGAAGAGCTCAGGCTTACCCCTTGCAGCTGGTGATCGTGTTTTGTGTTAGAGGTGTTGTAAGCTGGTTCCAATGATTTGCACAGCTTCCTTAGGTGCCAAGTGATGTGTCTGGATGCTTGGAATGGATTGAATTGAGCTCGAACTTGATTTGGCACCTCAACTGCAAACCTGTCAAGAACTTGAGAAACTGGCTGGTGATTCTGAGAAATCAGTGTTCCAGATGTTGTTTAAGTGTTTGGATCACTTCTACATGATGTTTATGAGGTGTGTGTGTGATTGGTTTGGTTGGAATTGCTCTCAAACTCAAAACCCGATAGTGACTTGCTTTGGAAGGCAATTTTGGAGTGAAAGAAGAGATTTTGAGGAAAACATTTATTTGATGGCTTTGGTGTACTTAAACTGAACACAAATGAGCTCAATTTATAGTAGAGCAAGTTTGTTTTGGGAGCAATAGTGAATGGCAACTGCTGCAGAAGTTTGGAAAATGTTGATCAATGAGAATCCAAGTCTCCTCTAGCCATTGACTAGAGGTTAGAGCACAGAGTTGTGGTTCCCTAGTGGTTGGATAAGTCTTGACTAAATTCAGTTGGAAGACGCTCAATCCATGCCACCTTGGTGCATCCATTGAATGCTCCAAAACAAAATTGGAGTCTTGTCCCTCTTTTAGGCATTTCTAGGTTTGTCATGCTACTTTTGGTTCCAAAGACTTGGGAGGCTTGGATCAGTGTTTGTCCCCTTTAGATTTGATCCTCAGATGTGTCCAAAGTGATGACAAGGCTTGGAATTATCTGATTTTTCCAAATCGAGCCAAAGTGTAAAATTCTGCCTAGCCATGACAGTTGCATCAAGGCATGTTGCAGTTGTCATAACTCTTAGCTCAAATGGAATTTCATGAGGTTCTTGGTCATTTTGGAAAGCCCTCATATGATACAACATATGTGTGATCATAGTTTGTTTTGATACTTTTGGGATCCAAGTGAAAAATGCCCTTACTTTTTGGAAAAAGTGAAACTGATTCTGACTTAGTGAAAATTTCACTAAGTGTTGGAAAAAAGTGACATTTTCACTTTTCTTGATTTTGGTCATTCCATAACTTGAAATCCATGAGGAATTGGGACGAGTGATAGTTGAAGCTTTTGTAGAGTGCCATGAGAGCTACAAATCCATCTTTTGATCAGCCCAAATAGTTGCTTGGATCTCAAGTTATGATCCTTGGAAGTTGGCACCCTAGCCACTTTATTTCATAACTTAGAAAAATTCTAAGTTATTTATGGTTACCCCATTTACAAGTTATCCCACTTTTCTTGATTTTTTTTGATGAATGATGATTCAAATCACACATTAACATCATTTTAGGGTTAAGGAACCATAATTGTGAAAAATCTCAAAAAGTCAAAGTTTGACTTTTGTGCACAGTTGATTGTTTGTCAGATGAATTCCAAACTGTACAATCCTCCATGAAATCAAGTCCTTGACCTAAATCAAACTTGATGGGTATGTTACATGGGTGTTATAGGGTGTATTGAATCATGTCACAAGGTTTGGGAGCATACCTGGATCAAAAGTCAAAGATACAGTTGACTTTTCCCGCGAAACCCTAACTGTGGTGTTGATGAAATCGAAACTTGTTGATCAAGCTTCTTGGATCAATCCATTGTTGTAAATGGATCAATGTAGTATGTTAGAGACCCTTAAATCATGTCTTGAGGTTTTGGCTCATGTTTTGTCCCAAAAGTCAACTTAGGGGTGAATTAGGTCAAGAAACCCTAATTCCTGATTTTTGATGAATGCATCCCCTGAGGCCAAATTGACTTGATGATTGGGTCCATGAGGTCCCTTGGAGTATCTCGAGTTATGTTTTGGTTAAAAGGGAGTTGAGTCTAACACTCTAATAGAGGCCCAAAAATGATTTTGAATGGGTCTTATACAATGACTGAGGCCCAAGGTTTGTTTTAAACGGGCGATGATTGCGCTGAACTTTTGAAATACAACGAGACTTATATAATAAGTGAGGCCCAAAAATAGTTTGTATTTACAAAGAATTGAGTCTTACACTATAATAGAGGCCCAAAGAGTATTTAAAAAAAAGAAATGGGGCTTATAATACGAGGGTAGACCCAAATGATTTTTGGTTGAAATGGCGATCGCGCCGCGATTTTTGAAAACGCAGTGGGTCTTATACAATGACTGAGGCCCAAAAATAATTTGGTTTTCAAAGGGGTTGGGTCTTACACTCTAATAGAGGCCCATCAGTGTTTGAAAATGATTTGTGAGGGAGAAAATCTAAGAAACCCTAATTTGTTCTTTTTTTTAAAAGTAAATATTAAAAGAAAAATCAAATAAAATGATAAAAATACCAAATAGGGTTGAATAAACCACTTGTGATTTTTGTTTAAGGTTTGAAAAATGAGGTTTTAATCACAAGAGATATTAAAACTCATTTAGTTTTGATTTTCAAAGTAAATATTCATTTTCAAAATGTTTAAAAACAATAAAAGGGAATTTATTCACAAAAATACTAATTATATTAAATAAATAATATAAATTTAATTTTTTTGTGGAATAAAATATTTCAACATTTTTGTGATTTTTTGCAAAAAGAACCAATCAAAAATAATTAATTTTGAGTGAGTTATTAATTTTTCAAATCATTTAAAATAAATGTGAAAAATAACAAAAATAGGAAAAAGCGGTAAAAAAAAGAGATCTGGGGCGAGGGGGGTTCGAACCCCAGACCTCTCGCTTGCCAATTGTTATACCCTAATTTTTTACCCTAAAATTTTGTTTTTTGTTTTGCATTGTCTGTACAGCATGACATTCATTTCATCTCGCATATTGCCTAAAATATCAGACGGAATAATTTCTCGGATTTACAGACAGACTGGTCAAATTGAATTTCAGCGGTGCATAAAATCAGTGGACGGAAAATTTTAAAATCGAACTTTCAGACGTCAATTATATTATTCTACGGTTCGCATAGTTTAACTTGGCGTGTTTGTTTTAATTTTTCGACATTTTTTCATCGTATTTTGATCAATTTGAGCATTTTCACGAGTCAAAATTTATTTTAAAATCTGACCAAATCCTGTATTTTTTTAGTCGTATACTTCGTATTGATCTATTTTAATGTACTCGATTTATTTTTCCGAACACTTGAGTGTCCGATTTTATTTATTTGAGATCTGCTTATTTTTACAATTTTGTCTAATAAATAAATAGGCTAATTAGTATTTTATTTTAATTTTATTTAATAGTTATTTTTTATTTTAGATTTAACTAATGTTAATAATAATTATAGTAATTAGCAGTTTATTTTAATTTTATTTTAAATATTTATTTTATTTTTAGATTTAACTAATAATGTTTAGAATAAATAAATAAAATTTTTGTTTTATCTTAAATTTATTTTAATTAATTAAGTTGTTTAAATTTTTATTTAATTTTAATGTTATTTTAAACCTCAAATTGGATATTAGGAACATTATTGACAACTAAAAGTTAACCCTAATTTTAGTCTATTGTATATTTTGTTGTGTTGCTAAAAAGAAAAGGGGAGACCGGGAAAGAAAAGAAAACACATAAGCGGTGGTGTAGTTCGGAAGGTGGGTATCACTTTTTGATCATATAAGATTGATTTGATATTTCTTTCGTATATACATCAGAGTACATCTCCTATTTCTATCTCCTATTTCCATGCTATACACATATTATTCCATATGCCATTCCCATTTTATACACATGTAATTTGATCTGTAGGCATATAGTGTCAATTTGCGGCAATATATTACTTACAGCATGAGACGCATGGTTTTTTTTACTGACATATGTTTTGTTTTATTAAGATGTTACCTGTGTTTTACTAATATATATGTATACATAACTAATTGTTAAGATATATTATAATAGATAACATGTACAGCGACCCGTCTTTCGTTTCAATATATATAAGACACTATAACAAGTTTTCCTACAATCACATTTAACAAGTTATTATTATTATATATAGTATAACACGTCTCATTTCAATATATATATATATATATATATATATATTGTTTTATTCTTTTTATTTTATTATTATTATTATTTATTTATTTATATTTTATTGTTTGGATTAAACTATGTCGATACGCTATTGTATTTTGGTGTGTATAATGCATAACAATTGTATTTGTTCGATCTGGTTGCGATGATCGCGTTCTCGCGTTAGCACTATCGTTGGGTTTTTATCAAAATGTAAAAAAAAAATCTTTTTTTCGGTTGCTTTTTGTTATATTTTGATCTACACGATTGGATCCGGTTGCGATGACCGCTTATGCGGTAGCAATTTTCTTTTTGTTTGTTAATTTTTTTATTTTATTTTTTTATTAGATTTTTCGGATCGGATTGTGTCGATACGCTGTATGTATATTTATGTACGTGATGCGCGACATTCATGTTTAATTTGATCCGGTTGTGATAATCGCAATTCTTGCGTTAACAACATTATTGTTTTAAAACTTTTTTTTAAAATTTATTTTTCTATGCATTTTTTATTTTATAATTTGTAGATCCACAATTTGAATCCATTGCGATGATCACATTGAGTGTAGCAAACCATTTGTCGATTTTCATCGATTTTTATGCGAATCTATATTTGTTTATCGTTGCATTTCGATTTCGGAGTTAAAATCTAATTTAACTTTCGAAAACCACTTGAATGCATATTGTCATTTGCTCGGCTTCTCATAGAGTGATTCCTATATGAATCCACTTTAATTTCGCTTCCGAACTAAATTCAGTTGCCATTCGATTTCGGTTGGTCTCGGTCCCGCATTACTTGTTTGATTGTGTAGTATTTCAGTCATTTACTTATTTCCCATTGATAAAATGTACCCCTCACCCTCATGTGTAATTATTATTTGTTTTTACCGCCTTTATTTCTTTAGGTAGATAATTAATAAAAACAAAAAAATAAAATAAAATCAATCTTTCAAAAAAATAAAAGAATTTGGTCAACACCAAGTTCCATTTTCAAAATATTGGTAAACACCAATTGAACAATCAACCCAAAGCATTCTTGATCCATATATCAAGCCATACCCCAATTTATAAGTCGACTGCTTTTTAGCATCGCCATCGACCTAATGCACACACTTGCAACTTTTCTTTGATTACAGTTTTGTTTACTAGGAGCACCCTTAGGGACTAGGTTTCGACTTAACTTTTTTCTCAAAAACCTCGATCCAACGTCGAGCCATCTTCCACCCATGTAAGTCGATTGCTTTCGAGCATCGCCATCAACCTTTGGACTAGCACCACTTTGCTAGCACTCTCATTAAATCTTACAATTAATCGCGTAATATCCAACGGAAAATCCCATGCATGATAATCAATTATTGTGCATGGTGCACACCATTTTCATTTCATACCTTCATAGGTTCCCACCCTTTAGGATAAGTTCATAGACAACTTTAGGATAGACTTCCTAAGTTAGTCCCCCTTAAAATCAATCAAACATCTTTAGCTCACCTGATTCTCCACACAAGAGAATTAGATGTGAATCATCTCAAAGAAGGGACATACAATCCCACACCCCACAAATACAAACAATTTTCAAAACTGTGGTGGTTTCTTAAGATGATGACTCATCTTTTCTCCTAAATTTTTTAACAAACTTTAGTATCCTTCAAGAGGAACTACAAGTGCTCTGATTCCACTCCCGACAGGATATGTAGGCACAAGATGCGATATCTTGTCGAGCACACTTAGGAATAGAATTCTAGGTCACCTACCCTTAAACCCTTAGCAAACAGATAACAATTAACAGATAACATAAAATAAATCAAGAGGTTCCTGTAGAGTACTACAGATATCTAGGATGCTAACACCTTCCCTAGGTATAACCAACCCCCGAACTCAGAATCTTAGTGCATTTGCATTGCATTGTGGGTATTCGGTTTTTCTCCCTTCCCTTGGATAAAATCAAAGACCGGTGGTGACATTAAAAATGCAATCCTAGTTAACAAATAACTATGGTATCCAATTTTCACCGCGACACCAATACACACAAAACCAGCTGATCAACCACTGGGGCGCAATGCCAATTCAAATATAGTATGGCAAATGATAAATATATAGAGAACTTGGTTGGAAAACCTGAAGAATGGCGCCATGGCTATCTTCTTCCTCCAGCTCGTGCATGAAGCCCTCTATCTCTCTCGTTTCTCAACCATTGGACATCATTCAAACATCAAACTCATGCGTTTTTTCACAAGGAAGAAGATGGCAATACTCAATTTTATTTATTTTCAGTGTATAGCAAATTATATCATTGTGGTCGTATGAACCCTAATTTTACAAAAGCAATCGAGCAGACATGATTATGAGTGCTATGATCAAAATTTTTGAGGGGAAATACTTAGCATATGATGGCAATCAATTGGCAAAAATATCATACAAGGAAATATGCATGGATCATGAAGTTGGAGTTTTGAGGCTTACCTTGATGCAAGCTGAAATGGAACTCTGCACAGATGGAGTTCCAGATGCGATTTGATGATCCCTACAGCTTCAATGGATGTTGTGGAGTATGTTGCAAGCTTTGGAACACTTTGAAACTCTTTGGATCAAGCTGGAGCACTCCAACTGCATAATTGAGGCATAATGGCTTGGTTGAAGGATGATTTTGAGCTAGGGGTGTAATAGTTGGTGTTTAAGTGTTTGGACACCTCAAATACATCATATGTGATGTGTTTGAGCAATTGGAATGGATTGCTTATAGCTACAACTCAAAACCCGATGGTGGTTGCTCAAAAACAAGGAAATTTGGCACTTAAGAGAGAATGAGAGAAAATAGAGCTATAAGGTGCTTTGGTGTGAGTTGAATGATCCATTGGAACCTCTATTTATAGGTGATCAATTCTTTTCTTGGAGGAATAGTGAATGGCTGCTGAATCAGATCACATTCAAAGGCTTTGGCTTGGTGGCATTTCTTCTCATGCAAGGCAACCTAGCCCCTCCCAATAGCAGGGTTATGCCTTGACCAAATTCACATTCTTCAGATGTTTTTATTGTTGTTTAATCAGATAACTTGACTGAGTAGAGTGGCTTTGTTGAAAGTGCCCTATTTCACATAAATACCTTTGAATTCAAGGCATAATGTGCCAAAATGCATTAATCTCAAGTTGGAAGATCCCTTGGCTTTTTGACTCAGCTCTATCAGTTGGATCAATTGTATTGTGATTGGTTTGAGTACATGTGGCATGATGATCCTCAGTTTTGGTTCAAAAATCGTGTGTGGCAAGCAAACATGCAAACTGATTTTTCCAAAACAGCTTGCAGCAGCATGACTTTTGGCATGGATTTCTCTTGGCTCAAGTTGAATCAATTCATGCTGATAAGCTCTTTGGATTCTTAGCAACATATGCAACAATATTGATGTTTACCTTTGGAATTGATTCAGCTTGCAACTATGTGAAAAGATCTCACAAGTTTTGGTGTTTTCAACAAAATCTGCCTTGGCCAGAATTTTTCTAAGTGTTGGAAAATGATGCACCTTCATGTTTTTAGTGATTTTGGCCCACTCATAACTCAGAATCCATAATGAATTGGAGTGAGGTGTAGTTGAAGCTTTTGTAGAGGGTAATGAGAGCTACAAATCTAGCTTTGGATGGGGAAAAATGGTCTTGTGGTTTAGGAGTTATGATCCTCCAAAGTTGGTACCCTTGCCACTTTGTTCATAACTTAGAAAATTTTATAAGTTTTTATGGTTACCCCTTTTACAAGTTATCCCACTTTTCTTGATTTTTCTTGATGAATGTTGATTCAAATCATACATTAACATCATTTTAGGGTTAAAAAAACCATTTTTGTGAAAAATATCAAAAAGCCAAAGTTTGACTTTTGTGCACAGTTGACTTTTTATCAGATGAATTCCAAACTGTGCGATCCTCTATGAAATCAAGTACTTGACCTAAATCAAACTTGATGGATTGATTTCATAGGTGTTATAGGGTGTATTGAATCATGTCCTAGGGTTAGGGAGCATGTCCTGGTCAAAAGTCAAAGCTACAGTTGACTTTTCTCGCGAAACCCTAATTGTGGTTCAGATGAAATTGAAACTTGTTGCTCAAGCTTCTTGGATTAATCCATTGTTGCAAATGGATCAATGTAGTATGTTAGAGACCCTCAAATCCTCCCTTGAGGTCTTGGCTCATGATTTGTCTCAAAAGTCAACTTAGGGGTGAATTAGGTCAAGAAACGCTAATTCATGATTTTTTGTGAATGCACCCCCTGAGGCTAAATTGACTTGATGATTGGGTTCATGATGTCCCTTGGAGTATTTTAGGATATGCTTTGAAGAATTGGCTCATGCCCAGAGGAAAATTCCCATCTGGAGGCCCTGGTTGACCAAACCCTAATTTGGTGATACTGACGATCTTGAGGCTTGATCCACCTAGAAGGGAGCAGCCTTGTGCTTTAATCCTTGAAGTGGGAGTCCTCTTGATCCTTTATGGATGTTTGAGAGGTTAGACAAGTTGAAGATCATGTCATTCCATGATTGATCTTTTGTCTAAAAGCTCTGAGAGGGCTTGAAACCCTAAGTTTGATAGTAGTGAATGCTCACCCCTCTTTGGGGAGACTGATGAGGTATGAAGGTTCCTCCACATTGTGGTGATGATTTTCACAATGATGGGAAATCTTAGTGGTCAAAATTTGGGGTATGACAGATGCCTCTATTTAATCTTCTTGGACCCGAATGGGTGAATGGTGAAGGTATTCGGACATTCGGGGTGCATGAGGATTAAATATCGGAATACCCAAAATTTTGACGGTGCTTAGGAATGGTAGTTCACGCGTCCTTCTTCTTTTGCTAAGCAATGATGCTTAGAAAAGGTAAAAATTTCCCCTCGACCATGGGTTCCTACAAAGGAACTGGTCTTAGTTTCTGAAATAAACTTCCCCTCGATCCTGGTTTCCTACCAAGGAACTGGTCTCAGTTTTTGAAATAAACTTCCCCTTGATCCTGGTTTCCTACCAAGGAACTGGTCTTAGTTTCTGAAATAAACTTCCCATCGATCCTGGTTTCCTACCAAGGAACTGGTCTCAGTTTCTGAAATAAACTTCCCCTCGATCCTGGTTTCCTACCAAGGAACTGGTCTCAGTTTCTTTTGTCAATAAACTTTATTGACAAGGGACGCTATTCGTATCGATTTTCCACAAACTTCTCACCAAATTTTCCTGGGGAGATGCCATTTGATGGAAAAGGTTGATATCAAACTTGCTGGGGAACCCAGTCGTCTGAGTTGTAGAGGTGTACAAACTTCTCTGTTGGAGACGCCATTTGTCGACTCTACCTGGGGAAGACGAGTCTCTTGAGAGACTGCTTTCGCTTGGAGATATTACATCATACTTTTCTCGGGATCTTCCCGAAGAAACGCTATATGACGTGATCCAATTTTGAGGTGCCGATGACCTTTTCATCAGTGGTTTTTTCAGAGAAAACTGCCGTACTGCCGAATTTCTGTTTTTAAGAGGCTTTCTCTGGGGATTTTCCTTAATCCGGGAAAGCAAGGACATCGTCTTCAATGGCGAAGAGTGATGTTTGTCGAAAGTTTCTCTGACCTTTCAGGGGTTCAATTTATCAAAGTGGTCGAGGACCCAACTTCCATCCAGAAATAAACTGGAGGCGAGAGATTGTTCAGACGCAACATTTCCTGGTGAAGAAAGAACCGATAACTTGATGGAGAATACCGTTTATCACTAGTGAATAAGACTGACTAGAGTGATAGCGATGCAATATGAATATGAATGTAATTCAATAATGCATGATGTATGTATGTATATGTTGACAAAATTGACGCGACATACAGACTAATAGATGAACACGACTGAATACTCGGCCATCGCGGGGCGAAGAAGTACCGTTGGTCCAAAAGTAGCAATTCTGCCTTGCTTAGGAGAGATAGTCCCCGCGGGGAATACCGTTGGTCGGGCTTAGGAGATAAGAACTCGGCCGAGGGGTATCAGATAGGAAAGTCGCGTCTGATACAGCTGATCTTTCATTCAGGCGCACTGGTTTAGAAGGAGTACTTTGATTCTGCACTTTGACGTTCGCTTACTTCTGGAGAAGCGATCGATGTTCTTTCGATGTTCAACAGTCAAAAGAAATTGCCATTTTTATTTTAAAAGCAGAAAAAAGTTTGAAAAGTAAATTCGTTTTTGTTTTATTTCAAGAATCGTTGATCATGTTAAAATGTCATTCTGTAAAGCTAAAACAAATAAGAATTACAAACAAAAGCACAAGGGCTCAAATTTCATTGATAAGATGGAGATAAGCCAAGCGCGTGATTCCATAGAGTATTTACAAAGTTAGAAAATGGTAATTTACAGGGAAAAGGGTTACGTAGTGTCATACCCTAATTTTTGACTATAAGATTTCACCTCTGTGTGCATCATTTCGCATATCTGCATGCTTTATCACTAACAGGTTTGTGCTGGAACATTGGTTTCAAGTATAAATAACAATCATTTTCTCAGTCATGTACCTCAAGACGTGATCAACGGCTTCTGACTATTGGGGTCCTAAGGTTTCTACTTGTTATTTTCCTCAGAGTTTCTCAGAAGTTTCAGTGTGTCTCAAGAAGAATTAAGGCTTCCTGTTTATTGGTGTCAAGTGTGGTCGTTTGAAGACTGGCTAGGGTTTTCATGGCAAACTGTATTGCAAGTTGTATCTTTATCTCCAAAGACACGCGGTTCTTGCACTTAGCTCATCACCATCTAAAAGATTGCTGGGAATTTTAAGTTAAGGAGTTTCTTATTGATTAAACTATGGATTAAAACCTCATCAGAAGGAACGTGATTGATTCGAGATCAAATTGAAAATTAATGCTAATGGGTCCATTGGCTCAAACTTGTTTGAAGGGCATCAAGTATCATGGGCAATTATTTTGGGTTTGCGGGAATTTATGTGGATTCAAATGACAAATGGATTGTTCAAGGTTCACTAATATTTACCATTTTTTCAATTCTAATCCTAAATTCAAGTTTGGGTTACCATTTCAAGATTCAAATTTCACCAGGGAAACAAATTCCAAGTTCAATGCAATTCCTATCTAAGAAAACCAATTTGGAAGAACTTGCAAAAGGTGATGGTTTTTTTTATTATCTGGTAAGATTACTTTTGTTCTCGCCATGAAATGAGAAAGCTAAGTTTATCGCCATGAATTAAGAAAGCTAAAGTTATTGGTATGAATGAGCAAGTTGAAGTAGCCTTTCTTGAATGCTTTAAAGATCATTTTTTACTTGGAATGCGCTATATTGGTAAACCATAACAAGGTGCCATGAGCAAATCAATCTCAATACACAAGCTTGCCCTTTTATACTGGAAGATTGGTTTTCTCTTTTTCATCGTGTGAGCTTAAAACCATCAGTGATGCATAAGAGTAATGAATCATGATAATAGCTTTCACATATACTACAACTATATACATCATTCAGTACATATCAAGTTCATTTAATTGGGACCATTAACTAAGAATTGTCCACTATTTCTCTCAAGCTATATTCACATATACTACAACTATATACATCATTCAGTACATATCAGACAGAAGCTCCACAAGAGTGTTCAATTCAATATGTTTCTCAAATCCCAGGAGGGAACTTCCATATGAATATTGGGATTTACCCTTTAAAATTTCACAGTAAGAGCATTTGAAGTTGTTGAGGCCAGCGTCTGTTCCTAGTAGTCCTATGCACCATCACACATTTCCTAAAAATAAAAACAGCAAGCAGCATGTTTAGAATCCAACATTGTTAATTCAAAGTAGAAAGTATCAAACAATAATCAAACATGCCACAGCGGTAAAATCATCATCAATAATCAGGATCAAGACAGTTTCACTTCCTTTCCAAGCACAGCCAGACATGTTAAGTTGAAAATAGCAAAGAATTTCAACATGTTTAAACCTGTCTGAAGCAAAAAACAGCAACATGAATCTCCTTTCCAAAATCAAAAACAACAAGAATCTGACACATTCAATTTCGAAATCAATGCTTCAATATTCTCATGGCCTATAAAAGAGATTCAGAAATTCACACCAAGGGAACCAGACAGCAGCAGTTCTCACGAATCACAAAACCACAAAAAAGGGGATTGACGATCATTACACCAAAAGAGAATATCACAGAAAAATTCTCGCATATCCTTCACACTCAAAGAAACACATTCACATCAGTCCATACCAAGCACCACAAACCAGAAAATTTCACAGAGAAACACAGAAAACCACTATACCAATATACACAATTTCAAGAATTCATACGCATACCTCAGAGTAGCACACGATTCTTTTGAAAAACAATCCAAAGAACGTACAGAACAGGGGAAACACAATCGTGATGAACCGGAGCGGGGTGAATCGCGACGAGAGACTGACTTGAAGCAGAGCAGGGAGATTGCGACGGAAACACCACCACGAAGCAAGTCGTTGTCGCGCATTAATCGTCAGAAAAGCCAATCACCTCCGCGCGCCATCGTCAAGTTCGCCGGATTCAAAACCACTCGAGGTATTGTTTCTTTCCCTTTTTAATTTGTGCATCGATTGTATTGTCGGACGAATTGGGTTTGTCTTTTGTTGAATTTGAGAGAGTTCGAGCGATAGAGACGTAAGGGTTACGAATGAGGGAGAAAGACATGAGAGTACGAGAAAGAGAGTGAGCTGCAAGGTGAAAAGAGAAAGTGGATTTAGGAATCATCATGTGTGAAGTTTGTTTCTTTAAGCAAACCGGGCCATGACCCAACCCGTGAGCTCCATTCGCCCAAATGGGCTTTCTACCGTCACTTTTTTTTTCTGGCCCATGTCTTATTTCTTTTTAATATGTTTAATTATTAATATTTTGTTAATCACTTTGGATTTTATTCTTGTTAACATTATTTTGGGTTATTACTGTTTTGTTAATCTATAGAGTTTATATTAGTTAGTTTTCCTTTATTAATTTTTGTGGTTTTTTTTAAGTATATTTTCCTATTTATTCTACTTTCTTTTTATTAACACAAAAGCTAAAAAAATATTTTCTTCTTAATTTTGAATTAGTTTTAAAACTTAATCATTTAAGATTTCCTTTTTAGATTTTTGTTAATTTATTCAAAGTACTGTTTTGTTTAGAAATGCCATATATATATATATATATATATATATATATATATATATATATATATATATATATATATATATATATATATATATATATATATATATATATATATATATATATATATATATATATATATATATAGTTTAATTTTTTTTCAATTAAATAAAAATCCAAACTATATCAAAACCCTTTATCCTGGCCTTAGGATCGGAGTCACCGCACCCCATACATGTGTTCTGCCATGGACACTTTCTACCCTTTTAACTTGACTTTAACTTTAGAGTCACCGCACTTCATGTAAGCGTCTTGCCACATATGCTTACCTTCCCCCTGGAACCTTGACCACAGTCAAGAGTTTCTCACCCTCTTTGAGGGGAACTACGGATACTCTGATTCCACTCCCGTCAGGATACGTAGGCACAAGATGCGATGTCTTGGCGAGTATACTTAGAAACTAACCCCTAGGTCTTTCCCTTAGCATAGCACCCTTAGCGAGCAATAAATAATAACAAGAGGTTCCTGTAGAGTACTACAGACGTTTAGGATGCTAATACCTTCCCTAGACGTAACCAACCCCCAAACTTAGATTCTCTTAACTTAGGTTTTTCGATCTTTAACCTTTCCTTTGGATAAATCAAAGACGGTGGTGAATTTCTAAGAATTATGATTCAAGTTAATCCAATATCTTGAGATCTGATTCTCATCGCGACAAGAATGTAGAACACTTAATGCCAAGCTAACTCGATATCGAGATTGTGTCTGGAAAAGGATAGCATACTTTGATGAGATCACCTTTCATCATATCCCTTGAGATGAGAATCAACTGGCAGACGCTTTGGCAACTTTGGCGTCCATGTTCAAAGTCAAATGGTATAACGAAGCACCGACTATAAGAATTAATCGCCTAGATGAACCATCGTATTGTGCAGCAGTGGAGGCCGAAGTGGATGATAAATCATGGTTTTACGATATCAAACAGTTCCTCCAGAAACAATAATATCCTGCAAATGCCTCAAGTGGAGATAAGAAAACACTTAGAAGACTGGCCGCCCAGTTTTTCCTTGATGAAGAAGTATTGTATAAAAGGAATCATGACATGGTGTTACTCCGGTGGTTAGATGGACATGAACAGAACATGCTCATCAGAGAAATACACGAAGGATCCTTCGGAACTCATGCAAATGGGCATACAATGGCAATGGAATCAGACTGCTTCAAATATGTTAAGAAGTGCATACTTTGATGAGATCACCTTTCATCATATCCCTTGAGATGAGAATCAACTGGCAGACGCTTTGGCAACTTTGGCGTCCATGTTCAAAGTCAAATGGTATAACGAAGCACCGACTATAAGAATTAATCGCCTAGATGAACCATCGTATTGTGCAGCAGTGGAGACCGAAGTGGATGATAAATCATGGTTTTACGATATCAAACAGATCCTCCAGAAACAATAATATCCTGCAAATGCCTCAAGTGGAGATAAGAAAACACTTAGAAGACTGGCCGCCCAGTTTTTCCTTGATGAAGAAGTATTGTATAAAAGGAATCATGACATGGTGTTACTCCGGTGGTTAGATGGACATGAACAGAACATGCTCATCAGAGAAATACACGAAGGATCCTTCGGAACTCATGCAAATGGGCATACAATGGCAATGGAATCAGACTGCTTCAAATATGTTAAGAAGTGCCACAAGTGTCAAATCTATGCGGATAAAATCCATGTGCCGCCAACTCCCTTGAATGTATTAACTGCTCTGTGGCCTTTCTCTATGTGGGGGGTAGACATAATAGGGATGATCGAGCCAAAGGCATCAAATGGACACTGGTTTATTCTAGTTGCTATCGACTACTTCACCAAATGGGTAGAGGCTGCTTCCTACACTAATGTGACAAGACAAGTAAATGCACGATTCATCAAGAAAGATATAATTTGTCGCTATGGGATTCCTAACAAGATCATCACGGATAATGGGCTCAATCTAAATAACAAAGTGATGGACGAGCTATGCGAGAGTTTCAAAATCGATCACCATAACTCGTCGCCTTATCGCCCGAAGATGAACGGCGTGGTAGAAGCAGCCAATAAGAACATCAAGAAGATTATCCAGAAAATGGTGAAGACCTACAAGGATTGGCACGAAATGCTCCCTTTCGCACTACATGGCTACAGAACCTCAGTTTGTACTTCGACAAGAGCTACGCCTTTTTCCTTGGTATATGGCACAGAAGCGGTACTCCTTATTGAAGTAGAAATTCCTTCACTTAGGGTCATAATGGAGACTAAGTTGGATGAAGCGGAGGGGATACAAAACAGATTCGATCAACTGAACCTCATAGAGGAGAAACGCATGGTCGTTGTATGTCATGGTCAGTTATATCAGCGAAGACTTAAGAAGGCATTCGACAAGAAAGATCGTCCTCGCCTATTTGAGGAAGGAGACCTGGTGTTAAGGAAAGTGCTGCCCATCTACAAAGATCCTCGTGGTAAATGGGCCCCAAACTATGAAGGACAGTATGTTATAAAGAGTGTCTTCTCTGGTGGAGCTTTAATATTGACTACTATGGATGGAGCGAATTTACTGCGACCGATAAATTCCGATTCAGTAAAAAATACTATGCCTAGAAAAAAAGGATAAAAGCCCGCTAAGTCGAAAACCCGAAAGGGCGACTTAGGCAAAAATTAGGGCGTCCCGGTGGATTGAAAACTCGAAAGAGCAATCTAGACAAAAATTAGGGACTTAAATAAGAAAATGATACCCGACAAGTCGAAAACCCTAAAGGGCGGCTAGTTGAAAAAATGGTATATTATCCTGATGGACTAAGACTAAAAAAGAACGGTCTATGCAAAATTAAGGATATCCAAAAGGCATATGACTGATAGCACTTACGATCACACAACGAGGATTCAGAAAGGAATGATCAATCCAGTCGTCATCTTCAGAAGCGAAGTGTCATGGCCTCGGAGATTTAGGGATATTAGCTGGTGTTTGAATTCAATAGGGACATAGATAAATTTGTTTTTCGTATTGCCATTTTTCATCTTATAAATTTGTAGTAATTCCTCCTTACGAGGATTACTTTCCTTATGTATTGTTGCCTGTTTATAGGCCATTTTTCAATAAATAAAATTTTCTTTTCTTTCCAATTATTCTGCTTGATTACAAGGTGTCGATTAATTATAGAATAATGCATTGAAACATTGGGCAAAATCAAAAGCTTTCAAAAAAAGAGAAGGTATTTTACTTCGATTTGGAAACAGTACAGGGATCATATTTCTTCCAAGTTAAACACAGGGTCTGCATGTTAACAGTCACGATTCAATCATTATGGAAGTTTCTGCAAAGGAATAATACGCATCTCTAGGTAGTAAGAGCATGGGACTTGTTACAACCATCAAAGGAGTCAAGGGTTCAAGGGTCGGGAAGTTGGAATGTTACAAGAGATACTGGTTTCCATAAAAAAAAAGATACATGTACTGCATATCATAAAAGAGGCATTAGCCCAAATGATGCATCATTCATAAAACCATGCGCACTCTTAAACATACATACATGGCATAGGTCTACATTTTCTCTCAGGGATGCCAGGGTTTAATTGGATATTTCCCTATGGGTTTATTACCAGGGATTTTAGGGTATCAGTTTAGCATTTATTGGGTTTTGCGGTCAAAATTAGGGTCCTTCTTGTATTTAATCATCTGCTCTTCAAAAGAGAAAGACATGCCAACTTCCTCTTTCTGATTCGAAGACGATTAAATAGGGGTCGGCTAGTACTTTTTGTTTGGGATTTGGGTTTCATGTAAAGTTTTTTTTATCTTTTTTTAATTAGGAATTAAAAGTCTTAGATTAATTTTATTAGATTAAATTTAGATTTTTGGGTTAATTATTTATATATATATTAGGGAGTAAAGTGTTTTGGTGGGGACTTCATTTTTTAAAGTTTATTAAGATTCCTATTCCATTTTGTCATTGAGGTCATTATATTTTTTTAAGTTTTTATTAGAAATGGTTGTTTTAGTTAAGCTTTAGAGTTTAAATATATTATCAATATCTTAATTAGGGATAAGTTTAGAGTTTAGGGGAATAATCAGGGTTTTGGGTTAAGTATTTTTTTTTAAAAATTATTTTGGGAATATTGTTATTTAGTTATTTATGTCACTATGTTAATGGTCATTAATTTTAATTAAACTTATTTAAATAAGTTTAAGATTCTTTTTTATTAAGTTTGGAGGTTGCGTATTTTTTTTTTAGTTTAGTTAGTGATTAGGGTTAATTTGAACCGGTAGTTATTATTATTACATTTATCATTATTATTATTTATTTATTTATATAGTTATTTATAGTCAGTATTTGTTTTTATTTTTTATTTATTTTTTCTGGTCAAAATTGTTGACCAATAGTCTTCATCTTCCCCAAGGGGGAAATCCTAACTATACGCTGAATCAGAAAAGCAAGATCAAATCAAATCATTTCCATTAACTTTCCAAATCGTTTTGTATAACAAATTACAAAATTGAATCAAACCCTAATCTAATCAAATCAAATAAAAAGATTACAATCAAAACAGATACAAAATCAAATCAAATAAACTATATCTAAGATTTCCTAAAACAAAAATCAGATTTAATCCCTAAGACCTAATTCTAATTCCTATAAAAGCAATAAGAAATTTCTGAGGAAGGGACCCAGAATCGAATTGCTGCGCGAATCCACAACCTTCACCGAAAGCTACTACTAATAGAGACTTAGGGTTCATCACTAGAACCCTAATCCCTATGAGCTCAAACCCACCTGCAAAAGGAAAAAAAGAGATTAGAAGAGGAAGGGATAAAACAAATATACGACCAGTATCACGGCAAGGAAGGTAAGCAGGACTTAGCTTTTGATTGCTTGATGACTGTTCATTGTGTGTTTGGGTTTCTGGAAAATTAGGGTTAGGGTTCATGTGAACCCTAGGGTTCATGAGGTAGAGGGTTAGGGTTCTTGGGGTTCAATGGGGTTTCTAGGTTTTGGTTGAATGTAGGTTAGGGTTCTTCGTGTAGGGTTAGGGTTCATCAATTCTGGGTAAGGTTCATCAATTCTGGGTTGGAGTGGGGTAAGGGTTCTTAATGTATGAATGTTCCAGTTGAATCCTCAACCGGATTCTGGGATTTACGGTGGTTGGGGGGTTTGGGCGGTGGTCGGAGGCCGTTGGAAAGGTGGCCGGAGAAAGGGAGTTAGAGAGAGGCGAGAGAGGATTGAGAGTAGAGAGAGAAGGAGAAGTTTAGAGAGAGAGTGAAAGTGAGAAATGAGGGGAGTCTGAAGGGGTTCCACCTTTTGTACCCCCTCTGTCTGACCATAGATTAGCGCCAAGTGGCGTTCCTCATTTCCTTTGGATCGGTTGACTTTCCAGTCAGCCAGAGGATCCAACACGCGTGCGAGTACCGTGGGTCTGTTTTGACTGATGATCGTAACCACATGATCATCATACTTTGAGATCAAGGGTGGATATCAGAGTCATAGCGAGTCGTCTGATCTTCATCTTGCGTCCAGGAGAGAGTCAAAGTCAGACTCTCTCCACGTGGACTTCCTTCGCCAATCTGGTCTTTTTGGTTGATGGGCCTTGCGCCCTGACGCTAAACACACCCCCTCAACATTGGCCTGTAGCGAGCGAAACTGGGACGCGGTTCTTAGGTGCTGTCGCTCTTTGGGGTTTACTACAATTTGATTCATTTTTTATCCTATTAAGCTAACTAAGGAAGAGAAATAGATGTCTCCAACTAACCCTGCTTGCATACCGAGTTTAAACAGCGGTCTGTTAGGTTATAGATGCTATGTGGTAATGGGGCCTCTCTTAGGTTATTTTGGCAGAATGACGGGTTTTTTTTCTATCGGCAGGAGGTTAGGACTGATGCTTTTCGATTGATGTGGGATTTAGGGTTTTTGTTTTAGTGTGCTCGCTAAGATTTTTCTTTCAATCTTATGCCTACATATTCCCGTTTACCGAAACAGGGAAATCAGAGTGATCGTAGTTCCTCCTATTCTATGGGAGGAAATGGTGTTTTGGTGTCTTGTTCAAAGCCCAAGACGTGAAGCTAAAGGTTATTTGTATCTTGTTTAAAGCCCAAGATATGAAGCTGAAGGGTCTATTTGTATCTTGTTTAAAGCCCAAGATGTGAAGCTGAAAGTTTTTTACTTTAGAGAGAATTTGTCATCTCTAAAGAGGGGTTTGTTTGTCACGACTGTTGGGTGACTGGTTATAAAGGAGAATTACTTTAACCGGGATATGTGAATCTGGCAATGCAATAATTTCCTTCATATGGGATTTCCAATCTAAAGGAGAAGACTTTAACTCAGTGTAGAGCAATGCCATCTTTCCTTAGGAATTTCTCATGCTAAAAGAGGGACAGTGGCATGGATGTAGATGATCTAGAGGCTTGCCGCTTACAGCGATTAGATGAAGGGGAAGGAGTTGTTGATGTTTGTATACTGTGAAGGAGGCACAACTTTGATGCTAAAAGGTTGATTGGCTCAACCGGGGTTTCCTTATACAAAGCCTAAGAGGAGGCTATTGGCCCAACAAGAGGGTTTTTTATGTGTCTTGTACGAAGCCCGAGAGAGAGGCTAAAAGGGTTTAACTCAACGAGGGAGTCTTTTGTATGTGTCTCGTACGAAGCCCGAGAGAGTGGCTAAAAGAGTTGACTCCACAAGAGAGTCTTGTATCTCGTACGAAGCCCGAGATGGTGGCTGAAGATGTTTGACTCAACAAGAGAGTCTTTTGGTATCTCGTACGAAGCCCGAGATGGAGGCTACAGAAGTTTGACTCAACAGGAGAGTCTTTTTGTATCTCGTACAAAGCCCGAGATGGAGGCTAAAGGTGTGACTCAACAAGAGAGTCTTTTATACTCAACAAGAGAGTGATTTTGTATCTCGTACGAAGCCCGATATGGAGGCAAAAGGTGTGACTCAACAAGAGAGTCTTTTATACTCAATAAGAGAGTGTTTTGTATCTCGTACGAAGCCCGAGTTGGAGGCCGAAGGTTATCCCCGTTGGGGAAGATCATTGTACAAAGCCCAAGAGGAGGCTATTGCAACTGTTTCAGTTGAGTGACAGAACCAATATGCTGATTTAAAGAGAAAATCAGTTCTTATATGAGTAATGTTTGCACTCAGGGACTTGATTCGAGGATCAGGGTTATTTCCTTTTCTTTGAGAAAATGGGAAATCCAAAGGGTATTGAGACTGTCCGAGTCTACGGGTTTTCTCCCTATTTTGGAAAGGGACTTGAGAATGTCTTTGAGACTCAAGGGAGTTAGGCTATCCAAGTCTAGAGTTTTATCTTTTATGCTATGTTTTGAGAAAGAGTAGTATGGTCTAGACTCTTTGAAAGGCTGCTCTATGAAAATGACTAATTTCTGTTCCTATACCTCTAGGAGGTCGTTGGGATAATTTGTACGAGGCCCAAGAGGAGGCTGGAAACTTTTAAGAAGCCGAAAGGTCCTTGTACGAAGCCCAAGAGGAGGCTATCATTCCCGGGGGAAGAAATCATTATACGAAGCCTAAGAGGAGGCTGTGAATACTTCTAAGTAGCCGACGGGTCCTTGTACTAGGTCCAAGAGGAGGCGGGGTGCTTTTAGGAAGCATGTGGGTCCTTGTACAATGCCCAAGAGGAGGCCGATGCTTTTAAGAAGCCTGTGGGCCCCCAAACCCCGAGTAATTCAAGACAGACTATTCAAAAGGAATAGATCAAGCCAGGAAAGTTCGAGAATTTGGAAGAAACTCAAGAGATGCTATTCACGGAGAATACATTCATCTCTGGGGAGGTAGAGTCTCTTGACAATTCCTAAGGAGGACAGCCGAAGAGAAGACTGTATCTGGTGCTCCTATTGGGGATCTAGCTTGTCTATTTCTACGAGTAATCGAAACGACTTTACTTAGTTCTAGACGTAGTTGCCGGGGAAACTCTAAATATCTATACTATTATTACATAGTTGATATGAGTTTATGAAAGAAGACTTACAGCAAAATAGCCCCACAATACAGTTATATGTATATGAAAGCGGTAAATGAAAGCATATAAACACTTACTCGGTTGTAGAGCTTCCATGCTGTTTGGTTAGTTGTTCAATAAAGAATGATTGAAAACAACAGTATATTCAAAATCAAAGGAGAAAGTGCTTTGAAAAAGAAAGATTTGGGGCTTACAGCTCAAGGAGAGGCCCAGGGTTTTACCAGTGATTGCACTGTTGAAATTTGTACAGAGGGACTTATACAAGTGACTGAGGCCCAAGAAAGGTTTTCTACACAAAGGGATGGGTCTTACACTCTCTCAAGAGGCCCAAAAAGTTTTAAGGAAAAAGAGTGGGTCTTACTGCTCGAGGGTAGGCCCAGATGACTTTTCGTTTAAAATGGCGATCGCGCCGAGGTTTCTTTTAACGCAGAGGGACTTATACAATAAGTGAGGCCCAAAAATTAGTTTAGGTTAAAAGGGGATTGGGTCTTACACTCTATTAGAGGCCCAGATGTTTTAAATGGACGACAGTCGCGCCGTTTACTTGTACAGAGGGACTTATACAATGAGTGAGGCCCACAAAGTTTATGTACTAGGGGGTTTGGGTCTTGCACTCTCTCAAGAGGCCTAAAATGTTTTAAAATGATTTATGAGGGTTGAATTAATCAAAAACCCTAATTTGTTTCCAAAATGTATTTTAATTGAATAAAAATTCAATTAAAATGATAAAAAATTGTTTAACATGTGGAAAACAAATTGTGATCTTGGATTAATGCTTCATAAATCAAGTTTTGCCCTACAAAATGATTAGAAATCATTAAAACTTGCAAAATAAAGATGGAAAAAATATTCAAAATTTCAAAAACAATTTAAATATTAATTCTTTGTAAAAATATTAATTATATGAAATAAATAATATTTTTGGGAGTTTTTGGGAAAATAAAATATTTTAACATTTTTGTGAATTATTAAAAAAAGAATCAACTCAAAATCATTAAAAATCAGAGAGAAATTAATTTTTGAATCATTTAAATAAAATCACAAAATTCAAATATTCAAATTTTGAAAAAGGGCGCCAAGAACATGGCAAGAACACGCGCCCTTCCTCTGTTTCTGCAGGTTTGCATTTTCTATCCAATCTCACTGAATACTTGATTATATCATGCAATCCACATATCAATCTACTCGTCTCAACCTCACGATCATGTATATGGTATTTAATTTCATTTATTTTAAACATGGAATGAAAAATCAAGACAAAACCTCAAGAACCCTAATTTATGCATGAAGGTTCAGAAATTCAACACACGATTTAAACAATGCAATTGATTAAGAGGAAACATTCCATGCATGATTATGATCATTTGGCAAAAGTATTGTGTGAGGAAATATGCATAGATTGAGAGATGACCAAGTTTAGGCTTACCTCTAGGTCGTGACAGCAAGTGCAAGGTGATTTCTGAGTTGGAGGTGTTACAGATGAGGTGTGATGATCTGAACAGCTTCCCTACACCCTATGGAGTGTGTTTGAATGCTTGGACTTGATTGAAATTGGCTGGATCACTTCATGGCAACTCAACTGCAACTTGGTTAAAACCTTGAGCAATTGGCTGGTGATTCTGAGAAATCAGTGTTCCAGATGTTGTTTAAGTGTTTGATCAACTCATATATCATGTATGTGAGGTGTGTGTGTGATTGGTTTGAGTGGAATTGCTCTCTAACTCAAAAACTCATAGTTACCTTGCTAAAGAAGGCATTTTTACCAAGAGAAAGAGATTTTGAGGAAAGCATCTGTTTGATGGCTTTGGTGTACTCAAACTGATCACAATTGAGCTCTATTTATAGTAGAGAAAGTTTGTTTTGTAAGGAATAGTGAATGGCAAATGCTGAATAGGTTTAGCCAATGTTGGCAAATGAAAATCCAAGTCTCCTATAGCCATTGACTAAAGGTTAGGGCACAGGCTGCTGGTTCCCTTGGTCTTGGATAAGTCTTGAATGAATTCAGTTGCTAATAACTCAGTCCATGCCACCTTGGTGCTTCCATTGAATGCTCCAATCCAAAATTGGAGTCTTGTCCATATTTTAGGCAATTCTAGGTTTGGCATGCTATTTCTTGTTCTAAGGACTTTGGAGGCTTGCCTCAGTGATTGTCCCCTTTAGATTTGATCCTCAGATGTGTCTAAGATGATGACAAGGCTTGGAATTGGCTGATTTTGGCAAATCGACCAAAAGTGCAAAAATATGCCTTGCCTTGGCAGTTTTCAGCAAGGCATTTTGCCACTACCATATCTCTTAGCTCAAATTGAATTTGGTGATGTTCTTGGCCATTTTGGAAAGCCCTTATATGATACAACAACGGTTTGATCATATTTGATTTTGATACTTTTTGGATCCAAGTGAAAAATCCCCCTACATTTGGAAAAAAGTAAAGGCAGATTCTGACTTAGTGAAATTTTCACTAAGTGTTGGAACAAAGTGACTTTTCTTGATTTCATCACTCCATAACTCAAAATCCACGAGGAATTTGGACATAGGTCAGTATGAAGATTTTGTAGAGGGCAATGTGATCTACAAATCAAGATTTGAATGGGGAACAATGGCCTTATGGTTTAGGAGTTATGGTCCTCCAAAGTTGGTACCCTTGCCACTTTGTTCCATAACTTAGAAATTTTTCTAAGTTTTTATGGTTACCCCTTTTACAAGTTATCCCACTTTCTTTGATTTTTCTTGATGAATTATGATTCAAATCATACATTAACGTCATTTTAGGGTTAAAAATCCATTTTAGTGAAAAATCTCAAAAAGTCAAAGTTTGACTTTTGTGCACAGTTGACTTTTTAGCAGATGAATTCCAAACTATACAATCCTTTATGAAATCACGTCCTTGACCTAAATCAAACTTGATGGACATGTTTCATGGGTGTCATAGGGTATATTGAATCATGTCCTAGGGTTTGGGAGCATGTCCTGGTCAAAAGTCAAAGTTATAGTTGACTTTTTTCGCGAAACCCTAACTGTGTTCCAGATGAAAGTGAGACTTGTTGCTCAAGTTTCTTGGCTCAATCCATTGTTGTAAATGGATCAATATGGTATATTAGAGGCCTTCAAATCATGTCTTGAGGTCTTGGCTCATGATTTGTCCCAAAAGTCAACTTAGGGGTGAATTAGGTCAAGAAACCCTAATTCCTGATTTTTGATGAATGCATCCCCTGAGGCTAAATTGACTTGATGGTTGGGTTCATGAGGTTCCATGGAGCATATTAGGTTATGTTTTGGACCTTTGGCTCATGCCCAGAGGAAATTCTCCATCTGGAGGCCCTGGTCGACCAAAACCCTAATTTGGTGACACTGGCGATCTTGAGGCTTGGTCCACCTAGAAGGGAGCATCCTTGTGCTTAATCCTTGAAGTGGGGGTCCTTTTGATCCATTTTGGATGCTTGAGAGGATTAGACAAGTTGAAGATCATGTCATTCCTTGATTGATTCTCTGTCTAAGAGCTCTGAGAGGGCTTGAAACCCTAATTATGATAGTAGTGAATGTTCAACAATTCCTTGAGGAGATTAGTGAAGCAAAAAGGTACATCCATATTGTGATGATGATTTGCACAATGATGGGAATCTTAGTGGTCAAAATTTGGGGTATGACATGGCCCATTTGCTTATTCAATGCAACACACACCCCCTGGGTTTTTTTTATTATTATTATTTATTAAACAAGTTAATTACTTAATTTAATTAATAAATTAGGACTTTAATACTAATTAGGATTTATAGATAATGGGGTTTAGGGTTAATTTGTACAATTAAATTAATGACTTAATTTAATTGGTTGATTAGGTTTTTATTAGGTTTTATCAATTAAATTAATTACTTAATTTAATTGTTTAGTTAGGGTTTTAGGGTAATTGGTACAATTAAATTAATGAATTGATTTAATTGGTTAATTAAAATTTTTTTTAGGGTTTCTATAAATTAAATTAACAACTTAATTTAATTGGTTAATTAGGTTTTAATTAAGGATTAATATATTTAAAACAATTCACTTTTTATACAGGGATTAAATATGGAGACTTTTATTCAGGGGTTTTTTGGGTTAGGTTTAAATTCATATTTCACATATTCAACATAGTTGTTTTTTTTGAAGGAAATGGGAATTGATTTGGGTTTATTTGGAAATTTGGGTTTTGGGGGCGAAAAATAATCTTAGTTTAATTGAGGGTTCATTTTGGTTTTGAAAGTCATTTTTTGGGATAATTTGGGGAAATCGTTTTTTGCTATATTATTAGCATAGAATGTATTTTGGGGTCTTATCGAATCTTATGAAATTCAAGGTTTTTTTATTAAAATAAGGGACATAAAAGGGTTTTTTTAGGGATTTAAATTTGGGATAAAGCTCTTGGTCCGAGAGCCTAAATAAGGGATGGGATAAGGGATAAAACTCTTAGGTTCCAAGAGTTAAAATATAGGCCAAAGGGATTTAGGGATAGAACTCTCCATCCAAGAGTATAAATAATGGATAAGGGATAGAACTCTCCATCCAAGAGTATAAATAATGGATAAGGGATAGAACTCTCCATCCGAGAGTATAAATAATGGATAAGGGATAGAACTCTTCGTCCGAGAGTATAAATAATGGATAAGGGATAGAACTCCTTATCTAGGAGTATAAACAATAGATTAAGGGATATAACTCCTTATTTAGGAGTATAAACAATAGATTTGGGGATAGAACTCTTTATCCAAGAGTATAAATAGTGGATTAGGTTTTGGGATAGGATTAGGGGGTAGGAATAGGGGAGGTGAACTACGGTTACTCTGATCCTTCAAAATTGAAGGTACGTAGGCATAGGGTTGTAAGCCCTAGCGAGTATAATAATAAAAAAATTAGGATTTTTGTAATTAATAAATATAAAGTCAAACATTAAAATGACAAACAAACATACCCTAGAACTTAAGGAAGATCCCATTGAGTACAATGGAAGTGAGGGATGCCTAACACCTTCCCCTCACTTAACCGACTTCCGAACCTTAGGAATCTCTACCCTTAGGATAAGGATTTTAGGTTTATCATTATTTCCCTTAGAAAAAATATGATGGCGACTCGAAAATTTTTGTCGGCCGCGACAGCTTTGAACCAAAAAGGCAGATTTTCTGGTATCGTAAGAGGAGTCCTAGTTTGGACGTGCCCCTTGACTAGTAGAAATGGAAACAATTCTGCATACAACATCAGTATAGGGTCGAACCCTGATGGTCGTCTCGTACGATTGTTATTGTTGTAATGTGGACGGGCCTGCTGAAGGGGCTGTTGTGTCCTTTGCTGATATTGTTGTTGACCTGGTTATCTCTGAGCAACCTGAGGTTGATATGTTGGAGCCGGCGCAGGGTTAATAGCGGGAGTTACCGCTGCTACTGGTTGATACCTTCGCCTTTGCTTTCCGAGAGTGATATTACCAATATCCTGCTCCTTTTTCTTTTGTAAAGCACTACCGTATCTTTTGGTACCACTTGATGGCTCTGCATCTTTGACCAGTCGTCCTTCTCAGACAGCCTCTTCAAGGCGTACCCCCATGTTCACCATTTTAGTGAAGTCGCTGGGCGCACTAGCGACCATTTGGTCGTAATAGAATGAGCTTAAGGTTTTCAAAAAGATCTTTGTCATCTCTTTTTCCTCAAGAGGGGGACAAATCTTGGCGGCAATTTCACGCCATCTTTGAGCATATTCCTTAAAAGTTTCCTTGTCTTTCTGCGAAATTGCTCTGAGTTGATCTCTGTCTGGTGCCATGTCCAGGTTATACTTATACTGCTGAACAAAGGCAGCGCCGAGATCTCTGAAAGTGTTGATCTTGGTGCGGTTTAAACCCATGTACCATTTGAGTGTGGCACCGGTTAAACTGTCTTGGAAGTAATGGATCAATAGCTGTTGATTTTCTGTCTGAGTTGACATCTTTCGAGCGCACATCACCAAATGACTTTGAGGGCAAGAGTTGTCCTTGTATTTTTCAAAGTCAGGCACCTTGATTTGTGTGGGATTTTCAGATTAGGGACCAGACAAAGGTCTGCGGCATCCTTTCCGAATAAATACTGACCTCGAATGGCATGCAGTTCCTTCTGCATTTCCAAGAATTGCTCCTGGAACTAATTCATTTTTTCATACATGTCTTCGTTTCCACCAGAAATTACTTGTGGGGTCTGTCCTTCTGGGACAGTGTGTACCATTGGTTGTGGTATAATCATTATGGCGGTGACTCTTGGTGCTTCTATGCCCTAAAGTTTGTAACCTTCAAGAGTCGCTGTCATCACTCTTGCATCTTTGCTTTCCCGAAGTTTGTAACCTTCTGGCCCAGCGATTCCTGCTGCAGTTTCTGGGTCTTTAGTGATCGGCGGGATGTATCCTTCAGGGGCAAAGTTGATAGGCATGCCCCAGGGGCAACCTTTAGGCATGTTGTACTGAGGATCATATGTCTTCACTACAGGAATATATGTGATCTCTGAGATCACAGTCCTTTGTTGTTACCTTTGAGCTGCTGCCAGGGATTGCATGTCACTGTGAAGTTTTTTCAGATCTTCCTTTAGAGTGTTGACTTCTTCTCTTAGCTCTCTATTTTCTTCCTTGAGATCGTCCATTTTCTTTTATCGATTGGCCCGAGTAATGTACGAGTGAGGCAACTTGACTCTAAAATCGTGACACATACGTGAAACTCGAAGATAAGAAGAGCGCGTTATGTGAGAATGATGAATGATATGCAATGATTTATTTTTTTAGTTTAATAAAAAAGAAACTTCAACAAACAAATTGCAAGTATCATACAGTGGGGAGACCCCTTCTTTTATTGAATTTGAAAGATTGCATAAAGGGAAAATACAATATTTTACAAAGTGTTGTAAAAGGAAATGTCTAAACTTATGGATCCTGAGTCCTCTCTGAAGAGAACTCAGATGTTGGTTCTGGTACTTTCCTTTTCTTTGAACGGGGCTATTTATCCATTGTCGGGTTGTTAGTCCTTTGCCAAGTGAAAGGAGCGAGCAAATTTCTTCGGTCTTCTTAATTTTCTACAACATGTTGCTCTAGTATCTTAATTAGAGCATCCTTTTCCTTTAGCAGTTCCTGAATCTTAGTACACTCCACATTGAGAATTCGGTACTTGTTTTTCCAAGAGCTTTTCTCCCGTTGAACCTTGTTGAGAGCGACCTGGAGTTTTTCTGTATCAGACATAAAATAAAGGACAAATTCCTTTAACGAAAGAAGTTCTTGACGAGGGTAAGGCATCCTTAGCTTGAAGGCTCTAGTTTGCACTCAATAGAGATAAGGTTCCACGGAGATACAATCTGGTCTTCCTAGAGACTCTCTTCCTTTCTTGTGAACATGTTGCCAGGAATGCACTATTTCCTTCTTTAGTGCCATGTCATTTTCTCCTTCCTTGAAGAAAAGACCTTCCAGGTGAACATTATGCGGGATATTCTTTATCGGGTATCCGAGTTGACGGCGAACTAAAATTGGATAATAATTGATTCCTCCTGTAGTTCCTATGAGGGGTACGTTAGGGAAATTTCCGCATCTGTCGATGATCTTGATCCCCTCGTAAATCCTATTATACTAATCTATGTTAGAGTTGGTAAGAGACATGATTCTCTGTGAACAACGTAGAGCACTCTTACTGTCCCAAAAAGTAGCAGACATGGGTAAATGGGAAGTGAACCATTTGTAAAGCAGGGGTACACAACATGTGATCATTCCTCCGCTGTACAAATTCCTTAAGTGTACAGAATGATAAGCATCTGCGAGCAAGGTTGGTACGGGGTTTTCAATCAGAAATATCTTAATGGCATTGGTATCGATGAAGTTATCGATGTTGGGAAAGAGGAATAACCCATATGTGAGCAGAACAAAGATATCTTCGAAAGCAATTATGTTTCCTACACTGGCAAAGTATAGAGCTTTCTCCGTCAGGAATTTAGCTGGTAAACCCTGGATTCCTTCCTTAGTGGTCATGTGAGTCCTGACTTTTGACTCGTCCAAATAGATTGCTCTTGCAATGGTTTGATCCTTTGGAATTTCTCCCAGTCCAGAAAAGGGAGCTTAGTCAGTGATGGGTAAATCAGTCAGGTGAGAGTACTCCTCCAGTGTTGATGCAAGTTGATAATCCTGGAATGTGAAACAGTGATAAACTGGATCGTAAAACTAAATTAACGTAGATAGAATTCCTTCAACAACGTGGACCCTTAATAGAGACAACAATCCTCGATGCTTAGCTCTGAAAGCATCGGGGTTGGTAATCATCCTTGCCAACCTTCTTAAATCCTCTAGTTTTGGAGCCTTGAAGGTGTACTTGTGCGTCTTTCTTCTATCGAAGTCCATAACGTAGTCTTTCTTTGATATTTGCAATTATTCTTTTAGTTTATTTTGAAAAAGAAAGAGAAAAAAAAAGAGAAGATTTTTTTCTTTGTTTAAGAGTTTTTAAAATGAATGCATGAATGCAGCACACAAAAACATTGAAAAAACATGGGTTCAAGGGTTCAACGTCACGAGCATGGAGTCATGGCTCTACCCATCCCCAAACGTTGTATTCTGGTCAATGTTTGTACCTGTAGAACGAGTTAAAGGTTCCCAAAATCATTGACCCCCTAGGGATAACAACAACAACCTGGTTCACCCGAGCGAGCTGTAGCATCCTAGGGTAATCTCAATTTGGGTGTAGTATCGTGTATCAACTATTCCTGATAGTTACCGCACAACCAAATGGCAACATGGTTAATGTCTACTAAATCCTCAGGGTCACGGGTGTCGCACTGGGATAACGTCTATTTTCATGACGTTAGTCATTCAACATAGTATCCATACGGGCCCTCACCTGATTTGATGGTTTACCAGGATCGTTTATTCGGGAATCACTCCCTGTAAGTCCACCCGTCTATGCCATCACTTATCTTAGGGTTCTATCAAACTTTCCGCATGCGTATCAATCGCATTCCCATTGACAGAAAAATAAACACGGATATCAAGTAGGAAAAACAGTATATAATATATATATATATATATATATAATATGTAGAAAAATTCTAACAACCTAGACCTCTTATGAATTCTAATCCTAGTCCTAGACAGACGGATAAAATGATTCCCCAGCAGAGTCGCCATTTTCCTGTAGCGTACAATTTTTGTCGGTGACGCGACCACCTTATCGTCATGGGTTTCTCCTCACTGCAATGGTAGTAGCGGGGTGTTACTTTCTGATCTCTTATTTATTCTATGAAGCTGGAAAGGAAAGGGAAGCTGTCTAAAACTAACCTTGCACGTAAATGTTTAACTGAACAAATGCTTAAAGAGATTCGGGGAGTTCGGGGTCAGGTTATATAATGGGTAGTTGTCAATTACCCATCCTATATGTGGTTATCCACAGGTTGTTAGCAATTTTCCTTATTGCTTTCTACTTACTGGTGTTTATCTGTTGTGGGTTGGGAAAGTTTCTTTTTTGGGAGCATTTGAGAGAGAGAGAGAGAGAGAGAGTGAGTTTTTGATGATTTTGGTGAGGTATTGGACCTAAGGTTTTGATTAGTGTGAAGGTACTGGACCTAAAGTTTTTGATTGGTGTGCTCGCTAATATTTCACAATCTTATGCCTACGTATTCCCATTAAAGAAAACATGGAAATCAGAGTAATCTTAGTTCCCTCCTATTCTAAGGGAGGAAAAGATGTTTTGGTGTCTTGTTCAAAGCCCAAGATTGAAGCTAAAAGAGTATCTGTGTCTTGTTCAAAGCCCAAGATTAAAGCTAAAAGGTTTGACTGAGAGAGAATTTTTTATCTCTAAAGGGAGACATCTCGTCTGTTTATCACAATTGTTGGGTGACTGATTATAAAGGAGGGTTACTTTAACTGGGATATGTGAATCCAACAATGCCATAATTTCCTTTATGAGGGATTTGTCCTGATGGGGAAAACTTTAACTCAGTGTAGAGCAATGCCATTTTCCTTAGGATTTTTCATGTTAAGAGAGGGACATTAGCGTGCATGTAAATAATCCAGAGGCTTGCCACTTACAACAATTAGATGAAAGAAAGGGATTTACTAGGATAAGAGATGGACTACAGCTTGGATATTTGAATCAACAAGTGTGCCACTTACAACAGTTATCTGGAATTAGGGTTTCTTTTGATTTATCTGTTTTGATGTGTGATATATAGAGAAATGTCTTCCTACAGAGAGATTTTGATTTCCTCTGACGGGATGTTGATTTTTGTGTGGCTTGATCAAAGCCCAAGGTTGAAGCTAAGAGATTGATTGACTCTACTAGGGAAGTCCTTATACAAAGCCTAAGAGGAGGCTGGAAAAAACTGACTCAATAAGAGAGTGTTTATCTGTCTTGTACAAAGCCCAATATTGAGGCTAAAAGAGAATTGACTCTTTTGGGGATATCATTATACAAAGCCTAAGAGGAGGCTGGAAGGAATTGACTTTTCTAGGGAAATATTTTGTATGTCTTGTACAAAGCCCAAGATTGAGACTAAAGGGGATTTTTTTGATTCCCCTGGGGAATATTTGTAGGTGTCTTATACAAAGCCCAAGATTGAGGCTAAAAGGGGAAATTGACTCTACTGGTGAGAGGTTTTATCTGTCTTGTACAAAGCCCAAGATTGTGGCTGAAAAAAAGAAGATTGACTATGCTGGAGAGTATGATTTTATCTGTCTTGTACAAAGCCCAAGATTGAGGCTGACAAGAGGATTGACTATGCTTAGGGAAATTTTATATGTCTTGTACAAAGCCCAAGATTGAGCCTGAAAAGAGACTGACTCAACAAGAGAGTGTTTTTATCTGTCTTGTACAAAGCCAAAGATTGTGGCTAAAAAAGAATTTACTCAACAAGAGAGTGTTTTTTTAAGAGATTGACTCAACAAGAGAGTGCTGAAAAGGTGATTGACTCAATAAGAGAGTGCTTTTGAGGCTAACTCTATTGAGGAAAATCATTATACAAAGCCTAAGAGGAGGTTATCTTCTGTTGAGGGTTATTGAGATCTAGAGGCAGGTCTAAAATGGGGAATAAACTCTAGCCGAGGATTACAGAAGAGTTGAGGTATCAGATGCCATGAGGTTCTAATTTGGGATATTGTTGTCCTGATTATAGGCTGACCATGGCTGGGGGAATCTAGGATGAAAGACTGAGTCTTAGAACCCGTGAGGGTTTTAACTCTACTGGATATTGATTAAATGACCAGGGTTTCTCCTGTGTTTGTAGGGAACTTGAGAATGTATTTGAGATTCAAGAGGAGATGACACTCTCCGAGTCTACTGGTATGGAAGAGTTTATCTTTGTATGATGCCCAAGAGGAGGCAGGTGTTTTAAGGGATTAGTGTCAACCCTTAAATTGGTCTGAGGTTTTGACTTTTTGGAAAGACTGCTCTAACAAAGGATGACTAAGTTCTGTCCTATACCTTTAAGAGGTCTTCAGGGTTGTCATACCCCAAATTTTGACCACCAAGATTTCCCATCATTGTGTAAATCATCACCATAATATGGATGTATCATCATGCCTCATCAGTCTCCCTAAAGATGGGTGAGCATTTACCACAAATAAGAATTAGGGTTTCAAGCCCTCTCAGAGCACTTAGACAAAGGATCAATAAAGGAATGACATGATCTTCAACTTTTGTAACCTCTCCAACACCTATAAAGGATCAACAGGACTCCCACATCAAGAACCAAGCACAAAGTTGCAACCTTCCAAGTGGATTAAGCCTCAAGATCGCTAGTGTCACCAAATTAGGGTTTTTGTCGACCAGGGCCTCCAAATGCAAATTTTCCTCTGGGAATGAGTGAATTCTTCAAAGCATAACTCAAGATACTCCATGGAACCTCATGGACCCAATCATCAAGTCAATTTAACCTCAGGGGATGCATTTACCAAAAATCAGGAATTAGGGTTTCTTGACCTAATTCACCCCTAAGTTGACTTTTGGGACAAAGCATGAGCCAAGGCCTCAAGACATGATTTGAGTGTCTCCAATACACCATATTGATCCATTTGCAACAATGGATTGATCCAAGAAGCTTGATATACAATTTTCAATTTCATCTGAACCACAATTAGGGTTTTGAAGAAAAAGTCAACTGTATCTTTGACTTTTGACCAGGACATGCTCTCAAACCTTGGGACATGATTCAATACACCCTATATCACCTATGGAATCCATCTATTAAGTTTGATTTAGGTCAAGGACTTGATTTCATAGAGGATCGCACAGTTTAGATTTCATCTGATGAAAAAGTCAACTGTACAAAAAGTCAAAGTTTGACTTTTTGATTTTTTTGGTCAACCAAGGTTCCTTAACCCTAAAATGATGTTAATGTGTGATTGGAATCATCATTCATCAAGAAAAACCAAAGAAAGTGGGATAACTTGTAAAATAGGTAACCATAAAAAAACTTGAATTTTTCTAAGTTATGAAACAAAGTGGCTAGGGTACCAACTTCCAAGGATCATAACTTGAGATCCAAGCAACCATTTTGGATGGTCCAAAGATGGATTTGTAGCTCTCATGGCATACTTCAAAAGTGTCAACTACATCTAATTCCAATTCCTCTTGGATTTTTAGTTATGGAGTGACCAAAATGACAAAAACATGAAAATGCCAATTTTTCCAACACTTAGTGAAATTTCCACTAAGTCAGAATCTGTTTCACTTTTTCAAAATGTAGGGGGATTTTTCACTTGGATCCAAAAAGTGTCAAGACAAACTATGATCACACATATGTTGTATCATATGAGAGCTTTCCAAAATGGCTAAGAACTCCATCAAATTCCATCTGAGCTAAGAATTATGACAGCTGCAACATGCCTTGCTGTAGCTGTCATGACAAGGCAAATTTGTGCATTATGGCTCGATTTGATCAATTTGTACAAATGACAAACAAGTTTATGCATCTATACACCTCAAGGGGAGACCAGGGAGGGACAAACACTGATCCATAAGCCTCCCAAGTCTTTGGAACTACATATAGGTTTGGCACCCCTAAAAGCCAAAGATGCTTCAAGACTCCAATTTTGTTTTGGAGCATTTAATGGATGCTTAGAGGGGCATGTATCAGAGCAAAGATGAACACTTCAGTCAAGCCTTATCCTTGAATCAGAGAACCATAGGCCTGTGCTTTAATCTCAAGTCAATGGCTAGAGGAGACTTGAGATTCAAAAGTGATCCACTTGGCCAAAGGCCTGCTGCAGTTGCCATTCCCTATTCCTTGCAAAATAAACTTGACACACTATAAATAGACCTCATTTTTTATCAATTTAAGTACACCAAAGGCCCACAACACTTGCCTTTCTCAAAATCATCCTCTCACTCTAAAAAATGCCTTTCTTAGCAAGTCACTATCGAATTTTTTAGTAGAGAGCAATTCCACTCAAACCAATTGCTCTAACACCTTATATACATTATACCTGAGCTGATCAAACCACTTCCAGCCATCTGGAACACCAAAATCACAAAGCTCCAAATCCACTTAAAGCCTATATGCAGCTGAGATGCCATGAAGTGATCCAAGCATTTCCAACCAAGTCCAAAATTCAAACACACTCCATATGGTGTAGGGAAGCTATTCAGATCATCACAACTCATCTGTAACACCTCCAACTCAAAAATCATATTGCTCTTGCTGCCACGGCCTTCAAGTAAGCCTAAACTTGGTCATCTCTTAATCTATGCATATTTCCTCGCACAATACTTTTGCCAAATGATCATAATCATGCATAGAATGTTTCCCCTCTATTACTTGCCTTGTATGAATCGTGTGTGGAATTTATAAGCCTTCATGCAGAATTTAGGGTTCTTGAGGTTTCTCTTTGATTTCTTATTCCATGATTAAAATAAATGAAATTAAAGACCATAGACATGATCGTGAGGTGAAAACGAGTAGATTGATATGTGGATTGTGTGATTTCATTAAGTATTCAGTGAGATTGATGAGAAAACGCAAATCTGGGCAAAACTTAGAACACGCGCGTGT
Organism: Lathyrus tuberosus; assembly: GCA_022829125.1. Lineage (NCBI taxonomy): Eukaryota > Viridiplantae > Streptophyta > Magnoliopsida > Fabales > Fabaceae > Lathyrus > Lathyrus tuberosus. The sequence goes on along the minus strand of JALAZF010000024.1, from coordinate 10,741,316 downwards.
TCTTGGTGTTGTTCTTGGCGCCTTTTTTGAAAATTCAAATATTTAAATTTTGTGATTTTATTTAATTGATTCAAAAATTAATTTCTCTCTGAATTTTAATGGTTTTGAGTTGATTCTTTTGTTAATAATTCACAAAAATGTTAAAATATTTTATTTTACCAAAAATTCCCAAAAATATTATTTATTTCATATACTTGATATTTTTTTGCAAAAGAATTAATTTTATTTGTTTTTAACATTTAAAATATTTTTTCTTTCTTGATTTTCCAAACTTAATTGATTTTCAATCATTTTTGTGGATAAAAACATGATTTTCTTGTTAATTGTTTTTAACATGATTTATTTCAGGTATGGATGGCTTTACTTCTCATTTCTTTAAGACAACCTGGATGATAATTAGAGAGGATGTTAAAGATGCTATCACTGAATTTTTCAACACCAGCAGCATATATAGAGCAGTGAATTGTTCTTTAGTCACCCTGATCCCCAAGTCTCCTGAGGCATCTAATATAAAGCAGATGAGGCCCATTTCATGTTGCAGTACTCTCTACAAGATTCTTTCAAAAATCCTCACCAACAGACTTGGGAAGGTGATAAGTTATGTCATTGATGAAAACCAATCTGCCTTTATCCCAGGCAGGACCATTCATGATAATATCATGCTCACTCAAGAACTCATTAGAGGTTATGGCAGAAAAGGTATCTCCCCTAGATGTATGGTCCAAATGGACATACAAAAAGCTTATGACACTGTAGAGTGGAGTAGCTTGAGACAAATTCTTAATGAAATGGGATTTCCTCAAACATTCAGTGGATGGATTATGGCTTGTGTTTCAACAGTCTCCTATAGATTTGTTATTAATGACATTCTTTCTAGAGTGGTAAAAGCTAGAAGAGGTTTGAGGCAAGGGGACCCCATCTCCCCTCTCCTTTTTGTTATCATAATGGAATATTTTCACAGGATCCTTCAAGAGCTGCATCATAAACTAAATTTCAATTATCATCCAAAGTGTGAGAGGCTGAAAATAATGAATATCTATTTTGCTGATGATATTTTACTTTTCCTTAGAGGTGATGTGGAGTCAATGAGGCTGGTTATAGAGAAAATGCAGGAATTCAACAAAGCTACAGGTTTGCAAATTAGTAACCCTAAAAGTAAATTGTTTTGTGGTGGGGTGGATTCAAATGTCCAAGAACATCTTAGGAACATCACTAGATTTGAGATGGGGATGATCCCTTTTAAATTCCTAGGGGTACCTTTGGAAAGTAAGAAGCTGACTATTGCTAATTGCTCTCCTTTGATTGATAAGATGTTGGCCAGGATTAACCATTGGAGCATTCAGCTTCTGTCTTATGCAGGTAGAGTTCAGTTGATCAATAGTGTTTTGTTTTCCATGGCTAATTATTGGATGCAGATTTTCCCCTCCCTAAGAAGATCTTATCTCACATAGAGGATCTATGTAGAAAGTTTCTGTGGACAAGAAAATATGGCCATAGCAGGAAAGCTACAATTTCTTGGGATCATATTTGTGATCCGTGTAATTCTGGTGGTTTGAACATTATTGAGTTGGTAACCTGGAATATTGCTACCATTGGAAAATTACTACCATTGGAAAATTGCTTTGGAATATTTGGGTCAAGGCTGATAAGCTTTGGATTCGATGGATCCATGCCTATTATATGAAGAGGAATTCTGCAGACAACTACCTCCCAACTGGAAGTACCTCTTGGATTATAAAAGCCATATTCAAGAGTAGAAAAAAGTGCAGATATACTAAGGCTTGGGATAACTTCCAAAGATTGGGCAGGTACAATATGAGACAAATGTATAAGGAGCTTAGAGGAGCAAAACCCAACATGACTTGGAGGAAAATGTTGATGTCAAATGCATCCAGACCCAGGGTTGTTTTTACCCTTTGGATGTTATGCAACAACAGGCTCCCAACCAAAGACCGCCTTCGAAATTTTGGTATTGTGACAGATGGGCTGTGTTTGCTATGTGGGGATAATGAAAGTATAAATCACCTTTTCTTTGAACGTGTTATTGCAGGAAATATTTGGAAGCTTCTGTTGCAAAAAATCGGTCTGGTGCACGATCCTAAAGGCTGGCAAAGAGAGATGCAGTGGTTAATAACTGCTACGAAAGGAAAAGGGATTAAGCGGAAACTTTTGAAAACTGTGTTAGCTGAAACAATCTATAAAATTTGGCAAGTTAGAAATAGAATTATCTTCAAAGATGGTGGTGTTGAAGATCTTAAAGTGGAAGCTATCTTGGAAGTCATTAAGTTGAGAGCTACACATAATAGAAAACTAGACAATATTTGTAATAGACTTTGATTGTTTTGTTGAGCCTAATCTTATAGTCCTTTAGATGCCTGGATCTTGGATCGACTTGTTTTGTATTGACTCTTTTGGTAATATAATTCTTTTTATTAAAAAAAATGATTTTTGAAGCATTGATCCAAGATCACCACTCAATTTTCACATGTTTTCAATAATTTTTATTAATTTTTAAACAAAATTAATCACATTTTAAACAAAATTTGGGTTTTGATTAATTCAACCCTCATCAATCTTTTTCAAACACTCATGGGCCTCTAATAGAGTGTAAGACCCAACCCTTGTTGTACATAAACAATTTTGGGTCTCACATATTGTATAAGTCCCTCTGTACATTTTCAAAAGTTTGACACGATCGTCGTCTTTTTAAACAATAAACCTTGGGCCTCTCCTCGAATTATAAGCCCCATCACTTGTACAAAAACACTTTTGGGCCTCTAATAGAGTGTAAGACCCATTCCTTGTAAAAAAGATACCTTGTTGGGCCTTAGACATTGTATAAGACCCATTGCACTTTCAAAAACCTTGGCGCGACGCCGTTTTCAAACAAACCATCTGGGCCTACCCTCGTGTTGTAAGTCCCATCTTTCTTTTTCAAAATAATATTTGGGCCTCTCCTTGAGTTATAAGACCCATACCTTTGTACAGAAAACCTTTTGAGCCTCAGACGTTGTATAAGTCTCAGTACAATCTTTTCAAAACAATTTCCCTTTTGATTTAGATTCAAATATATAGTTGTTATCAAAACTTTCTTTAATTTCTTTGAACAACTAACAAAACAGCATGGAAGCTTGCTTACCTGTAAGTTTTTATCCGCTTTCATTTACTCGCTTTAATATATATAATTGTATTGTGGGAAGCGGCGCATGGTTAGTCTTCTTTCATTATTTTAAATACATGTCAAATATATATAACTGTATTGTGGGAAGTTGCACATGGTTAGTCTTCTTTCATACTCCTTTACATACTTGTCATATATCAACTGTATATATACTAGTATAGTTATTTAGAGTTTTCCCCGGCAACTAGGTCTAGAACTAAGTAAATCCATGTTGGTCACTCTTAAATACGAACAAAACTAGATCCCCATAGGATTTCCAGATACAGTCTTCCCTTCTCTTGGGGTTAATCAATATGGAACAAAGAGAAAGGCAGTATTCTCGGTAAACCTTTTCTCAGACTGTCACCCTTAGAAATTGTCAAAGAAATTCTACTCCCCAGAGTTGATCTATTCTTCGTGAATAGCATCTCCTGAGTTTCTTCCAAATACTCGAACTTTCCTGGAATGATCTCTTCTCTGTGAATTGCATTTCTTGAACTTCTCTTCGTTTGAGGACCCACAAGCTTCCTAAAAGCATCCTCGCCTCCTCTTGGGCTTTGTACAAGGACCTGTCAGCTTCTTAAAAGTTCTCATGCCTTCTCTTGGGCTTCGTACAAGGACCCTCACAACCTCTTAGAGGTATATGACAGAACTTAGTCATCCTTTGCTAGAGCTGTCTTTCTTAAAAGAGTCACAAAAGCCCTCAGACCAATTTTAGGGTTGATACTCATCCCTTAAACGAGTCGGCCTCCTCTTGGGCCTTGTACAAAGATAGACCACACTAATAGATTTGGACAATCTAAATCTCCTTGAGTCTCAAAGACATTCTCAATTTCCCCATAAACATAGGAAGAAACCCCGGATTCTGGATTAATCTCCAGTAAGAGTTAAAACTTGTGGTTTCTAAAACCCCGTCTCTCTCCTAAAATCCCCCAGCCAGGGTCAGCTTATCATCATATAACCCTATCCCAAATCATAACCTCAAGGTATCTGATCTATCAACTCTTCTGGATTCCCCTGCAAGAGTTGATTCCCCACTTGGACCTGCCTCGGGATCTCAACAATTCCCAGCAGAAGATAGCCTCCTCTTAGGCTTTGTATAATGATTCTTTCCTCAGAAAAGTCAGCCTCCTCTTGGGCTTTGTACAATGATTCTCCCCAACGGAGCTAACCTTTTTCAGACTCTCTTGTTGAGTCAATCAACTCCTTCTCAGACTCTCTTGTTGAGTCAATCACCTTTTCAGACTCTCTTGTTGAGTCAACCACTCTGCAGACTCTCTTGTTGAGTCAATCATGCTCCAGACTATCTTATTGAGTCAACCATTTTTAGCCTCAATCTCGGGCTTCGTTCGAGACAGATAAAAATCACGCTCTTGTTGAGTCAACCTTTTTTAGCCTCAATCTCGGGCTTCGTACGAGACAGATAAAAAAAAGAACTCTCTTGTTGAGTCAAATCTCTTTTCGCCTCAATCTTGGGCTTTATACAAGACAAATATTTCCCCAACGGAGTTAATTCCTCTCAGCCTACTTTTAAGCTTTGAGAAATAATATCCTCAGTCGAGTTGATCTCATTTTAGCCTCAATCTTGGGCTTCATACAAGACAGATAAGTACCTCCCCAGTGGAGTTAGCCTCCTCTTAGGTTTCATATAATGATATCCCCAAAGAGTCAGTCTCTTTTAGCCTCCGTCTTGGGCTTTGTACAAGACACAAATATATCCACTCTCTTGTTGAGTCGGTCTCATACAACCTCCTCTTAGGCTTTGTATAAGGACTTCCCAGTGGAGTCAATCAACCTCTTAGCTTCAACCTTAGGCTTCGATCAAAGCACACAAAAATCAACAATACCTCTTTAGAGATGACAAATTCTCTTTCAGTTAACCTTTTAGCTTCAATCTTGGGCTTTGAACAAGACACAAATACTCCGTTTAGCCTCTGTCTTGGACTTTGAACGAGACACCAAAACATCCTTTTCCTCCCTTAGAATAGGAGGAACTACAATTGCTCTGATTTCTCTGTTTCATTTAAATGGGAATACGTAGGCATAAGATTGCAAAATCTTAGCGAGCATACTAATAAAAAGCTCTAGCTCCAGTACCTTCATACACAAATCAAAACTTAGGTCCCGCACCTTACCAAAAACATCAACAAAAAACTCAATCTTACTCTATCATTTCCCAAGAAACTTTCCCAACCCATTAACAGATAAACACCATCAAGTACAAAGCAAAACCTAAAGCTAATATCCTGTGGATAACCACATATAGGATGGGAAACTGATAACTACCCATTGTATAACCTGACCCCGGACCCACAATCTCTTTAAGCGTCCTGTTAGACATTCGCGTGCAAGGTTAGTTTTAGATACCTTCCCTTTCCCTTTTATCTTCATGGGATAAATAAGAAATCAGAAAGTAGCACCCACTCCTCCTTATTGCGGTGAGGAAAACCCAGCGATAAAGTGGTCGCATCACTAACAAAAATCGTTCGCTACAAGGGTCCTTTTATTAAACCCAAGAGAATGCATGAGAACTTCTAAGAAGCTTGAGGGTCCTTGTACAAAGCCCAAGAGAAGGCTGGGATACTTTTGGGAATCCCGTGGGTCCAAAATTAAGAAAAGTTCAAGAAAAGTTTCACTTGGAATAATATTTTCTTTAGTGAATAGTTCTAGGGTTTGAAGAAATTCAAGAGAGGTTTCACCGGGAATTAATCCTCTCTAGGAGAAATGAACTTCTTTGACAATTTTCTAATAGTGAAAGTCTTATAAAAGTTTCACCGGGAATAATGCCTTTCTCTTTGTTCCATATTGTATAAGCCCAAGAGGAGGCAAGACTGTATCTGGAATTCCTATGGGGAACTAGTTTTGACTGTTGAAAGAGTGACCACTGGCTTTATCTAATTCTAGACCTAATTGTCGGGGAAAACTCTAAGCAGATAATATACAGGCATATATATACAGATGAAATATATATTGTATGTAAAAGAGGGTAGGAGGACTTACAAGTGAGCAAGCTTCCAGCACAAACAAATATATATATATATCTATATGTGTGTGTGTGTGTAAGTATGTAAAAGAAAGCTGATAAAACTTACAGGTGAGCAAGCTTCCATTGTAACAGCTGTATGGTTAGTTGTTCAAGAAATTAAAGAAAGTTTTGATAACAACTATGGATTTGAATCTAAATCAAAGGCAAAGTTGTTTTGAAAAGAAGATTGGAGCTTATACTCAAGGAGAGGCCCAGATATAACAGTGATCGCACCGTTGTTCTGAAAATTGTACTTGGACTTATACAATGACTGAGGCCCAAAAAGGTTTTCTGTACAAAGAGATGGGTCTTACACTCAATTAAGAGGCCCTAAGTGTTTGGAAAAGAAAAGAAGTGGGACTTACAACACAAGGGTAGGCCCAAATGATTTTGTTTTGAAATGGCTATCGCGCCGAGATTTTTGAAATCGCAAAGGGACTTATACAGTGACTGAGACCCAAAATGGTTTTCATGTATAAGGAATGAGTCTTACACTCTATTAGAGGCCCAAAAGTATTTTGAAGTAGATTTGTGAGGGTGAAAATAATCAAAACCCTAATTTGATTTTTAAATGTATTTTAATTGAATAAAAATTCAATTAAAATGATCAAAATTATCAAACATGTGTGAAAAACAAGTAGTGATCTTGGATTAATGTTTGAAAAATCATGTTTCATTCATAGAATGATTTGAAAACTATTTGACTTTGTAAAATCAAGAAAAAGGAATATTTTTAATGTTTAAAAACAAATAAAAACATAATTCTTTACAAAAATACCAAATATATGAAATAAATAATATTTTTTGTGAAATTTTTGTAGAATAAAATATTTTAACATTTTTGGGAATATTAAAAAAAAAGAACCAATAAAAAATAATTAAAATTGAGAGAGAAATTAATTTTGGAATTAATTAACAAAATCCATAAAAATGTGAAAAAATAGCAAAAATAGAGAAAATGACAAAATGGTCTGGGTGGTGTTCAACCCACGACCTGCCAAACAAACACACATGCGCGCCACGACTGGGGTGGTGATACATCCATGTATCAAAACCACCCCATGAACATATATGGGATGCCTTGTTTTAGGCCTGACCAAGGAGCCATGGCATGGCCCTTGCCCAAGGCAATACCTGATTTTAGGCCTCTTGCGTGAAGGCTCTAACATCCTCATTTCTCCATGGATTGGGACAATATTTAGGTGTATCCTGCCTAGAATTTCATGAGGAATCCAATGGTGCCCTTGGAATTTTCAGAAAATGTCCTTATTTTAAATTCCGATAGTGATTTCAAAATAAGCCTAGATTTGCATGTTCTATGCTATCTCATCATACAGGCAGCAATAACATGGTAAATTGGTTTAAACACAACATATATGACATGTATAAGATGTCCATGATCAATGGACATCAAAGCAATGCATGATTTAGAGAGTTCAAGTTGTGATGCACTTACCTCTTGAAGCTTCTTGTGCAATATGTCAAGTTCCTAGTTCCAGAAGTAATTCAATGCTTTGAACACTCTTGATTGATCCCTTAGAAGCTTTTAGGATGATCAAAACCAGCTGGAATCCTCAGGAACAAGAATTGGCTCTTTCTTGCAAAAGGGGCAAAAATGACAAAGATAGTAACTCTCTCAAATGGTGTTCCAGATGAGGGAAACCAATTGGGATAATTTGAGGATGATATTTGGAGCGTGTTTGAGGCCTGGTTTGGTTTTGGAAGTAACTGAATCAAGACATGGCTTGAAAAATGCAGAAAAGTCAAATTTTGAGGTTTTGGAGGTTGACTTTCTGATTTTGGTGTTTTAGATCAAAGGTGAGTATTTGAACAGCTTAAATATGATATATTGGAGGTGTTTGGATCATGAGCTGTGGTGGAATTGCTCTCTAACTCAAAAACTCAGAGATGACTTGCAAAAGAAGGCATTTTGGCCTAAAGAGAGAGATTTTGAGGAAAGCATCAGTTGTAGTGCTTTGGTGTACTCAAACTGATCATAAACAAACTCTATTTATAGTGCAACAAGTTTGTTTTGCAAGCAATAGTGAATGGCAGCTGGTACAGGCCTTTGGCCAATGTTGATCCAAGGGAATCTTTAGTCTCCTCTAGCCATTGACTTGAGGTTAGGGCACAGGCCTATGGTCCTTTGATTCAGAGCTAAGTCTTGACTCATTCAGTTAGGAATGTCTCAGTCTATGCCACCTTGATGCATCCATTGAATTCTTGGAAACAAAATTGGAGTCTTGAATCTTTTTAGCCTTTTTAGGGCACTCATGGCTACATGTAGTTCTTTGGACTTGGGAGGCTTGTGGAGCAGATATTTTCACTTGGATGTTATCCTCTGATGTGTCCAAATGGATGACAAGGCTTGGAGTTGTCCAAATTAGCTAACTCGAGCAAAGTGCACAAAATCTGCCTTGTAAAAATTAGTCCATGATGCCATGTTCCAAGGGTTGTATCTCCCTACTCAAATTGAATTTGGAGATGATCTGTACTTGTTGGAAAGCCCTCATGGCATACTTCAACTTTGATGTTCACCAATGGACCTGGTTTAACTTGGATCAAGGTGAAAAATGTCCCTACATTTTGGAAAAAGTAAGGCAAATTCTGACTTTTTGAAAATTTCACTAAGTGTTGGAAAAAGTGTTATTTTCATGTTTTTGTGATTTTGATCAATCCATAACTCAAAATCCATGAGGATTTGGAATCTCTTGTAGTTGAAACTTTTAAAGTATGTCAGATGTAATTTCATTTGAGCTTTGAATGGGAGAAAAAGGCCTTGTGGTTTGGGAGTTATGACCTTGGAAAGTTGGTACAAAATCACTTTTGTTCCATAACTTAGAAAAATTTTGGTTTCTCATGGTTGCCCCTTTTGCAAGAAACCTCACTTTTCTTGATTTTTCTTAATGAATGATGATCAATACCATACATTAACATTGTTTATGACTTAGGGGAACCATATTTTTGAAAAATTCCAAAAAGTCAAACTTGATTTTGTGCACATTTGACTTTTTGTCAGATGAAATCCAAACTGTGCGATCCTTTGTGAAATCAAGTTCTTGACCTAATTCAAACCTAATGGATGGATTCCATAGGTGTTTTAGGGTGTATTGAATCATGTCCCAAGGTTTGGGAGCATGTCTTGGTCAAAAGTCAAAGGTACAGTTGACTTTTTCTTCAAAACCCTAATTGTGGTCCAGATGAAATTGAAACTTGTGAATCAAGCTTCTTGGATCAATCCATTGTTGTAAATGGATCAATGTGGTGTATTTGAGGCCCTCAAATCATGTCTTGAGGTCTTGGCTCATGCTTTGCCTCAAAAGTCAACTTAGGGGTGAATTAGGTCAAGAAACCCTAATTCCTGATTTTATATGAATGTATCCCCTGAGGCTAAATTGACTTGATGGTTGGGTTCATGAGGTCCCTCGGAGTATCTTGGGTTGTGTTTTTGAAGCATTGGCTCATGCCCAGATGAAAATTTTCATCTGGAGGCCTTGGTCGACCAAAACCCTAATTTGGTGACACTGGCGATCCTGAGCCCTGATCCACTTGGAATGTTACACTTCTGTGCCTGATTCTTAATGTGGGAGTCCTCTTGATCCTTTATGTATATTTAAGAGGTTAGACAAGTTAAATATCATGTCATTTCTTGATTGATCTTTTGTTTATGTACTATGAGAGGGCTTGAAACCCTAAGTCTTGATTATAGTGTGTGCTCAACCATCTTTGAGGAGATTGATGAGGCATGAAGGTACATCCATATTGTGATGATGATTCTCACAATGATGGGAAATCTGGGTGGTCAAAATTTGGGGTATGATAATGTTGTGCTAAATAATAATAATTTTGTTATAGCTCTCCTTAACGCGGAGAAAATTTCTATTGAAAATTGTGATAACTGGTTGTATGCTGAGACCGTCCTTGAGGACGAGGACGAGTTTGAAAATTTTGATGCAGGTGACCAGCAGGACGAGGACGAGTTTGAAAATTTTGATGCAGGTGACCAGCAGGACGAGGACGAGTTTGAAAATTTTGATGCAGGTGACCAGCAGGACGAGGACGCTCAGGACGACGAGCAGTTTGTGCCACCTCCTAAATGCCTACCCATACCGGTGGAGGGTCATCTTCTATGACTCAAGATCCGTGGTCTTGGGTGCGATCTGAGTTAGGTGACCTCCGAGCAGAGCAATCACGCCAAGGGGTAGAGCAGGCTCGATAGGGAGTGGTAATGGATGAAATGCACCAGCTGATGCAACAGTTAATGTTGCAATTTCCTCCACCCCAGTGAGGTTTTGTGAGTTCCCCTCCTATCTTGTGCTAAAACATTGAGGTCAATGTTTGGTTCAAGTGTGGGGGGTTTTTCTTGTTTTTCAGTATTTTCAATTCTGCATTGCATTCCTTTAATGTTTATTTTTACTGTTTGTGTTTAATTTTGATTAGTGTGTTTGTGTTGTGCGTGTTACAGATTGAGGGTGTTTTTGCTGGATGAATGATGAAACATGTAGTTAGTGGATGAAAAGATGCAGCCCCGACTTGATCCCCAGGAAACCCCTGAAAGTGAACATGGTTGAAGTATATTATTGGGCGTGACATGTTGACACTGACCGAAGATTGGAGTACTGTATACCCGAGCTGGAAAGTAAGCTACACAATGCTAGAGGTATTTCAAAACCTGTAAGCTATATCAGACATAGTGAGAATCACAAAAGGCCAAACACATCATCATCATCATGAGAGTTGTTCAGGTATGACTTCATCACTTTTAGTTTGCATAGTTGACTTTTAGAATTTCACTGCACACGTATACACTGAGGCACTTGTTTCTTTTAACCCCGAGCCTTTCCAGCTATCCCTTTATGTTATCCTTCTTTTAACCCCACTTGAGCCTTTCACCTTTTGTTTGTTTATTTACCGCATAATTAAACCATAAGCCAAACACTCCCTTTTTCTGCTCATTTAGGTGTTGTCAAATTTTGATATGTGAAAAATACTGAGTTTGGTGTAGGGACAATCATGAGAACTAGGTAAGTGCAAGAAAAAAAAAGAAAAAAAAAAGAGAAAAGTAGAGAAAAGAAAAAAAAAAGAGAAACGCAAAGAAGAAAAATGAATAAAGCACTTACCTAGAGAATGTTACAGTTGAAAAGACTGCAAGACAAGCTCAAAAGAAAAATGTGAGCATTAAACTAAAAATCTTGTCATTACGGTGTCTGATACCCTTAATGTTTAAAAGTGCAAAGAACACAGAGATGAGAATGACGACACTAAATATGAGCCATAAACCACTTGTTTTCCCTTTTTGGTTGTTTATCCCACCTTGTCCCTAAGCCCCATTACAACCCTTAAAGTCCTCAAAAAGTGTGTATTGTGTGTGTGTTAAATGAAGATAGATAATACTCAAACTTATGAGTTGATTTAGCATGATCTGACTGTTGAGTGTAAATGATTTAACCCAGCGAGATTTTGTGAGAGTGTGAAAAGTTGACAGGTATAGAGATACTTTGATGTGGAAGAGTGGCTAAATGTCGGATCGACACGCAGGAAACTTGATTGGGAAAGTGAAAGGATGTTTACGAAAGATATCAGCTGTGTTGTGGTACATGGATTGTTAGGAATTCAGGGGTGACTATTTTGCTGTCTAGAACATTACTTGAGGACAAGCAATGAGCTGAGTTTGGGGTTGTGATTGGTCACCATTTTTATAAGGTTTCATTCATTTATTCGGCATAAATTTAAGAAATCGGTAACACTTTATTGGTTTCTTTTATGGTTTTGGAATTAATTCCACCTTTTTTAGTTTCATTGTAGCATAGCATGATTTAGAATTTTACGTCTATTTGGTAGCACTTTACGCGTTTGTTGGTTAGTTTATATGGTTTCAAGTCCAGATGCAAATCCCAAAAGATATGTACGAAGAAAATGAAGGTTTCGGAGATTGGAAGAAGCTTTTGGAGGAAAGTTAGGGGGCTGACACGACCACCCGTGTCACCTGACACAGGCCGTGTCAGGCAAGAGGCAAGAAATGACAAAAATTGAGGAAACCAGGGAGCTGACACGACCCGTGTCAGTAAGCCTGGGAAGAGTTATTTCGCAATTATGAGGCAGAAAGCCAACATGGCTGCCCGTGTTAGCTGACACGGCCCGTGTTGGTCAAGGCACTACATCCTCTGATTTTGGTGATTTTCTGTGCTTAGTCACTCCTGAGGGTATTTTGGACATTTCTAGTGCTGTTATATGATCTGTAACTATTTAGGCTACTGTTTGAAAAAGAGAAAAAGACTTTTGATTTTACGAAAGATTTTACGTTAGAGTTTGGATATTATCAAGTGATCGGGAGAAGGAAGATTTTTCATGAGCCATCGCGATTGAAGATCAAATTCCTCCATTATTCTTGTAATGTTTATCTACTATTTTGTAATTTCTTTTAGTACTATGAGCGGCTAAACCCCCCAATACTAGGGGGTGTCCCTGAATTGCAATTGTAATGATTATGATTTTCATTGTTCTATGAGATATTACTTTTTCCCTTAATCTTTTGTTATGCAATGTTTTTAATGCTTTTTCGATCAGACAAATTGAAATTGATTTACGGTTAGGGTTTAGGTCGGACCAACCAACCTAACGGTTTTGCATAACAATATTACAGTAGATATTGCCTAGGAATGGGGATACCCTGTAATAACCGAATTATTCTTGATCAAATATAATGCTTGTGATTCTTTCTTGACCGCTAAGGAATTAGGGTAGAGATAGAATCTCAAAGGTTTTTCTTCTAAGGAATTAGGGAAAAATAACCTTAAGAATCAGTAAGGTTTTTTTAGAGTAATGTTTCCTAGAATAAGGATTGAGGTTCTTTGCAGTACAATTCATACACTTTCCTCTAGCATGCTTCATAATATCTGTCTTAAGTCAAGTTTATTATTTTATTCATTTTATTATTGTTAGTTATAATTTCTCAAAAATCAAACCCCAAGGAACCTTTTGTTTAATTCAATTAGCATCTGCACTTACAATAACGCGCAGTCCTCGAGATCGATTATGGGGATAACCCCTCTTATTACTACATCATAAAAATAGTACACTTGTTATTTTAATGATCTTCCGTCAAAGATTAGTCCCCATTGGGAACCTGTTTCTGGCCCTTCACTAGGTAGCGGTTCATCGCAGTCTTTCATTTTCAAATACATGACATCTTCGTCTGGGAAGTCAAATCCGACTAATCCTTGATCGTCAATCGGTTGATGAGCCAAATGATCGACTAAAATACTCCCTTTGATGGCTTTCTGAGCATGGTACTCAATGTCGTATTCTAATAACAACATCTGGCAACGGGCGATCCTTCCCGTGAGAGCAGGCTTTTCGGAGACGTACTTGATCTGATCCATTTCAGAGATTAACCAAGTAGTGTGACAAATCATTTACTAGCGAAGACGTTTGGCTGCCTAAGCCAGAGCACATCAAGTTTTCTTAAGCATAGTGTACCGAGTTTCACAATCGGTGAATTTCTTGCTCAAATAGTAGATGGTAGACTCTTTTCTTTTGGTTTTGTCTTGTTGGCCAAGTACACAACCCATGGAGTCTTCCAAGACTGTTAGGTAGATGATCAGTGGTCTTCCTTCCATTGGAGGTGATAGGATTGGTGGATTCAACATATATTCTTTGATACCGTCGAAAGCTTTTTGGCAGTCTTCTGTCCATACACAGCTTTGATTCTTTCTGAGTAGTTTAAATATTGGTGCGCATGTCGCGGTCATAAGGGATATGAATCTGGAGATGTAATTCAGACATCCCAGAAATGCTCTGACCTATTTTTCAGTCTTTGGTGAAGGCATTTCTTGAATGACCTTGACCTTGTCAGGATCAACCTCAATTTTTTTTCTGGATGATGATGAACCTTAAAAGCTTCCCTGAGTAGACACCAAATGTGCATTTATTGGGATTCAAGCAGAGTTTGTACTTTCTCAGACGCTCGAATAACTTTGACAGGTGTGTCACATGCTTCTCTTCTGTTTTAGATTTGGCAATCATGTCATCGACATACACTTTAATTTCTTTGTGCATCATGTCATGAAACAGAGTAGGCATGGCCCTTTGATAGGTTACCCCGGCGTTCTTCAAACCGAACGACATTACCTTGTAACAAAAGGTGCCCCATGGGGTGATGAATGAAGTTTTCTCCACATCTTCCGGTGCCATTTTGATTTGATTATAGCCCAAGAATCTATCCATGAAGGAGAAGACTTTAAACTTTGGTGTACTATCTACCAGCATGTCAATGTGTGGTAAGGGAAAGTCATCCTTTGGACTGGCTTTGTTCAGATCCCTGTAATCTACACACATTCTGACTTTTCCGTCCTTTTTCGGAACTGGCACTATGTTAGCTAGCCATTGAGAATATTCTGAGGTGACAAGGAAACATGCGTCAATTTGTTTCTGCACTTCCTCCTTGATTTTGATAGCCATATCAGAGTGAGTCCGTCTCAGCCTTTGTTTTACCTGCGGACATTCTGATTTCAACGGTAAATGATGTTCCACGATGCTGGTATCCAACCCTGGCATGTCCTGATAGGACCAAGCAAATACACCGGGAAACTCTTTGAGAAGTTTTATCAAGCTTTCTTTGACAGTCGGATTGAGCAGTGCTCTAATCTTAACTTCTTTCTTTTCTTCCTCTGATCCCAAATTAACCGTGTCCAACGGCTCTTTGTGAGGCACAATAGATCTTTCCTCTTGTCTGAGTAATTGGGAGATCTCCTCTGGAATTTCTTCGTCCTCTTCTTCTTCAACTTCAAATACCGGGAATTCAAAGTTGGGAGAAGGCACTGGATCGTATATTTCAACGGGGTTTAAAACAAGCAATCTGCATGACGTGATGATTCATTTTTTAGAAGAGATAGAGAGAATGTAAGTGTGTGTAGTGTATTTTCTGAAAAAGGCTTATTTTTATTTATTTTTGGGTTGTTTAGGATTACCATTTTCTGAAAAAAGAAAAGTGAAAACAACAATAACTGCGGAAATTACAGAATGTCATTGTTTATTTATGCTTTTGTCAATTCTTGAAATTACAGCCCTATAAAACAAAACTCTGTCGCTTTGGGCAAAGCGAGGAGGGACATTTATAGAAATTGAGCCCTATAAAAACACCCTTTTCACCAGGGTGAAGTGAAAGGTCAAAACAAAGATGGCAATTACTAAGACTTATGAATGACTTTTGGGACATCGACATCAACCCATTGGCGATGAACTCCTCGGCGAGTCACAAAGTCTGGTACCTTCTTTCTTGGTTTGTCCTCAGAAATGACGCTGATTTCTGGCAGAGCAGTATCATTGGAGTCGTCCTCCCAGGAAGAGTTGTCATAAACAAACTCTTCTGTTATATCTTCCTTAATGTTTTCACTCTCAAGAGGACATCCCCATCCAGTTGGCTGGATGTCCTTGTATCTGATGCGAGAGCTTTCAGAAGCGGTGTACTTGACCAAGAAATCGTACTTGCCACTCGGTTGTCCTAAGGTGTCCCATACTTATGTGGGAGTAGAGGAGTCATCCTTTTCAGTGACGTTGACCTCAGGAAAAGCATAGTTGATGAACTCTTATCCTGCAATCTTTGCAGATTCATCGTTGTGCTGGATACTTTCGGAATGTCCTAAGTAATGATCCCATGATTCGGTGGGGACCTGGTATTCCTTTCAATATTACTCAGATGATAAGCGTCATTTGGCTGACTCTTTTGCCCCAAGTCTTCTTGGTACGGTTCCCAGATAGGCAAGTCATCTAGGGAATCATAGTAGTCCTGATCGAAGTTTTTCATTGGATCGTCTTCTAATGAGTTTGGTGGAGCACGATATCCCTCAGGATCACAATCTCCATACATCATCTGAACGTCTGATCTTGGTATATACCTCAGACTCTGTTTGGAAAACATAATGGCACGTGCATTTCTTCCTGAGACATATAACCGTTGTCGTTGAGATAAGACTTCCACTCCTCATCCGTATCAGAGGAGTCACTTTTATTGATGGTGTGTTCTTCTTGAGACACTGGGTGGAGGAAACCTCCACTGTGGAAGAAGTCTTGAAGGGGACGAAAAATTTCGTCTTTAGTAGTCTGGGTACAGGCTGAGGAGAAACCAAGACCTTTCTTTGTCTTGTTATCAATAGGAATTACGAGTTGTCCCCATCCTTTTACGTCGTTACCCTTGATCACTTCAAGAGTGTCTTTGATTGAGGAAATCGACGTCCCTCTTTCTGATTGTTTTTCATTGCTCACCGAGAGTGCTTGGAACTAGGTTCCAACGACCTCCTCGGGTTCTACACAGGATAATGATGATAAGTTGCTCAATATTAAGGCCCGTTCTCCGCATACTGTGACTAACTTGTCATTCTTGACGAACTTTAGCTTCTGGTGAAGTGTCGAAGTGACTGCCCCAGCTTTGTGTATCCAAGGTCTTCCTAATAAACAGTTGTATACTGCCCGGATGTCCATGACCTGGAAAGTGACTTGGAAAGTGTGAGGACTGATGGTTATGGGAAGATCAACTTCGCCGATAACTATTTTTCAAGATCCATCAAAGGATTTGACGATGACCTTGCTGCCTCTCATCGGGGCTCCTTGAAATGATTGTCGTATCAGTGTTAATTTTGGCATAACATTCAGAGTTGATCCTGTGTCTACCAGTACGCTGGCTAGAGCATCGTGCTGGCAGTTGACTATAATGTTAAGCACCATATTGTGATTTTTGCCTTCTTCCGGCAGTTCTTCATCACTGAATCCTATGTTGTTGCAGGAAGTGATGTTGGAGATGATGCTGTCAAACTGTCTTATCGTCACATCATGTTCTATGAAAGCTTGCTCCAAGACTTTCTGAAGAGCTTCCATGTGAGCTTTGGAACTGAGCAAGAGAGATAACACAGAGATTCTCGAAGGAGTTTGCAACAGTTGGTCTACAATATTGTACTCGCTTTTCTAGATGAGCTTCAGCGTCTCATTGTTGTTCTTTACCAGTTCTGGATTACTAGATTGATCGACTAGTTGATTAGGAACTTCTATTTGAGGTTCCTTTTCTTTGGTGGGTTCTCCAACTCCTCTGTTGAAGATCCGGCCGCTCCGTGTGACTCGACTGATGTCGGCGATATTTACGACGGAGGGTAATGGAGTTTCCTTTCCGTTTTAGATGGTTGTTGCACCGTACTTGTAAGGGATAGCCTTTTTTGATTTGTACGGTATTGGATCGGGAAAGTAGATAACCACGGGAGCTTTCTGATTTCCCTGACCATTATAGGAAACCTCAATTAGTTCCCGGTTAAGGATTCTTCTATTGTTAGGAGAGACTTTTGACTCGTTGAGTAGAGGGATTATGGGACAAATGTTTTTGGTCCTCCCATAATCAGAGATTATGACAACATCTTTGCTTTGATCAGGGAGATAGTCTGGCATCACGTTGATCGACCTAGAACTTGAACATGGTCGAATCTCTTTTTGGTCCAACTGATTTTGAAGAGCCGCTCGTACGTGGTAGAATCCTTGGTTATTCTCTAAACAAACACTACAGTGCTCGTAGTTGTGGAGTAGCATCCGGCCACGTCTGCTTTGTATGCAGTGCAACTTTACTAGATCCGTTTCCATCGAGTGGACATCCTGACTTTGATGCCTATCAGGATTTCCATCAGTCAAGCTAACCTGTTATGTAGCCTCATCCAAGTATATTGGAAGCCACTAGTGGTCCAACAAGTGTTGAAGTGTTCTTTGGACCAGTGCACACCTTTGGTCGTCTTCACGGCATTGTTCACAGTCCAGATAATCATGTGAAGCTAGAAAGCCAAGCCTGACTTGCTTAACGTGTAATTCTACCAGACTGGTATTCATCAAGTGTATGTCAAAGATCTGAACCATATTGACTTGATGGTTATCTCTCTCACGGTAGTCTTGGATCCATTCGAGATCCATCTGACGCTGAAGGGCCTCTTGTATAAAAGAGCATCCCTGATTATTTATTGAGCAGATCAAACAGGTATTGTAATCATGTCGTGGCAGATTATGATATTTACTTTGCCTCGAATGCATCGCCACTAAGTTGACATTCATTGTGCGGACGCCGTGGTTCTGAACAATGTTGGGATGCGTATGGGCCATGTTGACTTCCCAGATCGGTGATCTTGGATCCATCCAAGATCCATCTGTTCTTGTAGAGCTGATTGCACTACGGAACACCCCTGATTATTCTTTGAGCAGATGTCACACTGGTGATAATTGTGAGGTGGTACATGACTGTACCCGCTCTGTCTACAATGCATCCTGACCAGATTGGTTCCTAATAGGAGTACATCGTGAATTTGATAATTGCGGCTAAATTCTTCCTCTATTAAATTTACTGCAGTCTTTTCATGTTAAGGCAACGGGTTCGTCTGAACATTTGGATTAGTATCTTTGAAAGATAGAACCCCGCTCTTGGCAAGCTTCTGCACATCGGACTTGAAACTGAGACAGTTCTCAATGTTGTGCCCTGGTCCTCCTTGATGGTAAGGGCAAGTTTGATCGCTTTGAACCAAAAAGGCGGATTTTCTGGTACTATAAGAGGAGACCTAGTTTGGACGTGCCCCTTGACCACTCGAAGTGGAAATAGTTCTGCGTACAACATCAGTATAGGGTCAAACCTTGATGGTCGTGTCGTACGATTATTGTTGTTGTACTGTGGACGAGTATGCTGAAGAGGATGTTATGTCCTTTGCTGATACTGTTGTTGATTTGGTTGGCTTTGAGCAATCTGAGGTTGATACGTCGGAGACGGCGTAGGGTGGATAGCGGGAGTTACCGCCGCTACTGGTTGATATCTTTGCCTTTGCTTTTCGAGAGAGATATTACCAATATCTTCCCCTTTTTTCTTTGGGAAAGCACTACCGTATCTTTTGGTACTGCTTGATGGCCCTGCATCTTTGACCAATCGTCCTTCTCGGACTACTTCTTCAAGGCGTACCCCCATGTTTACCATTTCAGTGAAGTCGCTAGGTGCACTGGGAACCATTCGGTCGTAGTAGAATGAGCTCAAGGTTTTCAAAAAGATCTTTGTCATCTCTTTTTCCTCAAGAGGGGGACAGATCTGGGCGGAAATTTCTCGCCATCTCTGAGCATACTCTTTAAAAGTTTCTTTGTCTCTCTGTGACATTGCTCTGAGTTG
The DNA here is from genome assembly GCA_022829125.1 of Lathyrus tuberosus. Lineage (NCBI taxonomy): Eukaryota > Viridiplantae > Streptophyta > Magnoliopsida > Fabales > Fabaceae > Lathyrus > Lathyrus tuberosus. Next base: position 10,721,963 of record JALAZF010000024.1, on the reverse strand, counting down.
ATCCCTATCCGGTGCCATGTTCATATTTTACTTATACTGCTGAATGAAAGAAGCTCCGAGATCTCTGAAATTACTGATCTTGGTGCGGTTTAAACCCATGTACCATTTGAGTGTGGCACCGATTAAACTGTCTTTGAAGTAATGGATCCGTAGCTGTTGATTTTCTGGCTGAGTTGACATTTTTCGAGCATACATCACCAAATGACTTTGAGGGCAAGAGTTGTCTTTGTATTTTTCAAAGTCAGACACCTTGAATTTATGTGGGATCTTTACATTAGGGACCAGACAGAGGTGTGCAGCGTCCTTTCCAAATAAGTCTTGACCGCGAATGGCATGCAGTTCCTTCTGCATCTCCAAGAATTATTCCGCGAACTCATTAATCCTTTTGTACATGTCTTTGTTTCCACCAGAAATTGCTTGTGGAATCTGCCCTTTTGGGATAGTGTGTACCACTGGTTGTGGTATAGTCATTACGACGGTGACTCTTGGAGCTTCAGTGTCCCGAAGTTTGTAACCTTCAGGAGTTGCTGTCATAACTCTTGCGTCTTCGCTTTCCTGAAATTTGTAACCTTCAGGCCCAGCGGTTCCTGCTGCAGTTTCTGGGTCTTTAGTGACCTGCGAGATGTATCCTTCAGAGACAAATTTGAGAGGCATGCCCCAGGGGTGACCTTTAGGCATGTTGTACCGAGGAACTTTCTCATGCATCTCCATAATGGGCGTAGATGTAATCTCTGAGATCATAGTCCTTTGTTGTTTTCTCTGAGCTGCTGCCAGTGATTGCATATCATTGTGAAGTTTTTCTAAACTTTCTTTTAGAGCGTCGATTTCTTCTCTCAGCTCTCAGTTCTCTTCCTCGAGATCATCCATTTTATTTTGTCTATTGGCCCGAGTATTGTATGAGTGAGACAACTTGACTCTAGAATCGTGACACGCACGTGAGACTCGAAGATAAGAATAACGCGTTATGTGAGAATGATGAATGATATGCAATGATACATTTTATCTTTAATCTTTGATAAAAAAGAAACCTCAATAAATAGATTGCAAATATCATACAGTGGAGGGTGGAGACCCTGTTTTATTGAATTTGAAAGATTGTAAAAAGGGAAAAGTACAATATTTTACAAAGTGTTGTAAGGAAAAAGACTAAGCTTATGGATCCTGAGTCCTTTCTGAAGAGAGCTCAGATGCTGGTTCCGATATTTTCCTTTTCTTTGACCGGGGCTCTTTAGCCGTTGTCGGGTTGTCAGTCCTTTGCCAAGTGAAAGGATTTAGTGGATTTCTTCGGTCCTCCTGACTTTCTACAATATGTTGCTCTAATATCTTAATCAGAGCATCTTTTTCTTTTAACAGTTCCTGAATCTTGGTACATTCCACGTTGAGGATTCAGTACTTGTTTTTCCAAGAGCTCTTCTCACGTTGAACTTTGTTGAGAGTGACCTGGAGTTTTTCCGTATCAGACATGAAATAAAGGACAGATTCCTTTAACTGAAAAACTTCTTGGCGAGGGTAAGGCATCCTCAGTTTGAGGGCTCTAATTTGCACCCAGTGGAGATAAGGCTACATGAAGGTACAGTTTGGTCTTCCTTGAGACTCTGTTCCTTTCCTGTGAATATGTTGCCAGGCGTGCACTATTTCCTTCTTTAGTGCTCTGTCATTTTCCTCTTCCTTGAAGAAAAGACCTTCCATATGAACATTATACGGGATATGCTTCATCGGGTATCCGAGTTGACGACGAACTAAAATTGGATGATAGTTGATTCCTCCTTTAGTTCCAATGAGGGGTACTTTAGGGAAACTTCCATATCTGTCGATGATCTTTATCCCCTCATAAATCCCATCATACCAATCTATGTCAGAGTTGGTAAGGGACATAATCCTTTGTGACCAACGTAGAGTACTCTTATGATCCCAAAACAGCAAACTTGGGTAAATGGGAAATGAACCATTTGTAAAGTAAGGGTACACAACATGTGATTATTCCTCCACTGGACAAATTCCTTAAGTGTACAGAATGATAAGCATCTACGAGCAGAGTCGGTATGGGGTTTCCAATCAGAAATATCTTAATGGTATTGGTATTGACAAAGTTATCGATGTTGGGAAAAAGGAACAACCCGTATATGAGTAGGACAAAGATATCCTCGAAAGCAGTTACGTTTCCTATACTGGCAAAGTACAGAGCTTTCTCTATCAGGAATTTAGCTGGTAAACCCTGGATTCCTCCTTTAGTGGTCATGTGAGTCCTAACTTCTGACTCGTCCAAAAAGATTGCTCTTGCAATGGCCTGATCCTTTGGAATTTCTTCCAGTCCAGAAAATGGAGCTTGATCACTGATAGGTAAATCAATCAGATGAGAGTACTCCTCTAATGTTGGTACCAGTTGGTAATCCGGAAATGTGAAGCAGTGACAAACCGGATCGTAGAACTGAATTAGCGTAGACAGGATTCCTTCAACTACGTGGACCCTTAACAGAGACAAGAGTCCTCCATGCTTAGCTCTGAAAGCATCAAAGTCGGTGATCATCATTGCCAACCTCCTTAAATTCTCTAGTTTTGGAGCCTTGAAAGTGTACTTGTGCGTCTTTCTTCTACCGAAATCCATAACGCAATCTTTCTGATATTTGTAATTATTGTTTTAGTATATAGTATATAGTATAGTATGATTGCTAAAAACCTAGACCTCTTAGGAATTCTAATCCTAGTTTGGCATCCCCAGCAGAGTCGCCATTTTCTTGTAGTGTACGATTTTGTCAATGACGCGACCACCTTATCGCCATTGTTTTTCCTCACCGCAATGGCAGGAATTGGGTGCTGCTTTTTGATTTCTTATTTATCCTATGAAACTGGAAAGGAAAGGGAAATTATCTAAAACTAACCTTGCACGCAAATGTTTTCTTTAACAAATGCTTAAGAGATTGGGGAGTTCAGGGTCAGGTTATACAATGGGGAGTTGTCAATTACCCATCCTATATGTGGTTATCCACAGGTTATTAGCAATTTCTTACCGTTTTCCACTTACTGGTGTTTTTGGTAAGGTACTGGACCTAAGGTTTTTGATTAGTGTGCTCGCTAAGATTTCATAATCTTATGCCTACGTATTCCCATTAAATAAAATAGGGAAATCAGAGCAATCGTAGTTCCTCCTATTTCTATGGGAGGAAAAATATGTTTGGTGTCTTGTTCAAAGTCCAAGATTGAAGCTAAAGGTTATTTGTGTCTTGTTCAAAGCCCAAGATTGATGCTAAAAGGTTTGATTGAGAGAGAATTTGTCATCTCTAAATGGAGACATCTCGTCTATTTATCACAACTGTTGGGTGACTGATTATAAAGGAGAATTACTTTAACTGGGATATGTGTATCCAGCAATGCCATAATTTCCTTTATAAGGGATTGATCCTGAAGGAGAAATCTTTAACTCAGTGTTGAGCATTGCCATTTTTCCTTTTAGGAATCTTTCATGCTAAGAGAGGGAGATTGGCGAGGATGTAAATAATCGAGAGGCTTACGACTTACAGCAATTGGATAAGAGATTGACCACAACTTGGATATTTGAATCAACAAGGGTGCCACTTACAACAGTTATCTGGAATTAGGGTTTATTTTGATTTATCTGTTTTGATGTGTGATATACAGAGAAATGTATTCCTATAGAGAGTTTTTGATTTCCTTTGAGGGGATTTTGGTTTTATGTGTTCCTTGATCAAAGCCTAAGGTTGAAGCTAAAGGGTTGATTGACTCCACTGGGGAGATTTTTTTTATACAAAGCTTAAGAGGAGGCTGAGAAGAAATGATTCTTCTGAGAAGTTTTTTTTATCTGTCTTGTACAAAGACCAAGATTGAGGCTAAAGGGGTTAACTCTGCTTAGGGAGTTTCTATATTTGTCTTGTACAAAGCCCAAGATTGAGGCTAAAGAGGTTTTGACTCCACTAGGGAGGGGTTTTATCTGTCTTGTACAAAGCCCAAGATTGAGGCTAAAGATTATGACTGACTCTGCTGGAGAAATATTTATATGGGTGTCTTGTACAAAACCCAAGATTGAGGCTGAAAGTTCTGACTGATGATCATCATAAAAAGCCTAACAGGAGGCTAATTAGGGAATTTTCTTATATGAAGCCTAAGAGGAGGCCAAATTCTGCTGAGGATTATTGAGATCCAGAGGCAGGTCCAAATTGGGGAATCAACTCTTGCTGGGAATTGCAGAAGAGTTGAAATATCAGAGACCATGAGGTTCTGATTAAGGGTTCATTGATAGTGATTTAACCCTAGCTGGGAAAATTTGAAGTGAAAGCTTAAAGATTGAGTTTTCTAACCTTTGGAGGTTTTAACTCTGTTGGAGACTGGTGGAATGATCAGGGTTATTTCCTGTGCTTTTAGGAAACTTGAGGGTTTCTTTAAGATCCAAGAGGAGATGAGACTGTCCAAGTCTACTGGTATGGGAAGGTTTATCTTTGTATAATGCCCAAGAGGAGGATGGTGTTTTAAGGGATGAAAATCAACCCTAAACTGGTTTGATGTTCTGACTCTTTGGAAAGACTACTCTTACAAAGGATGACTAGGTTCTGTCCTATACTTGTAGGAGGTCTTTGGGTCCTTATACTAAGCCCAAGAGGAGGCATGATAACTTCTAAGAAGCCTGAGGGTCCTTGTACAAAGCCCAAGAGGAGGCGGGGATGCTTTTAGGAAGCCTGTGGGTCCAAACCTAAGAAAAGTTCAAGAAAGGTTTCACCAGGAATAATCCTTTCTTTATAGAACAGTTCTAGGGTTTGAAGAAATTCAAGAGAGGTTTCATCGGGAATTAATCCTCTCTGGGGGAAATGAATTTCTTAGACAGATTTCTAGCAGTGACAGTCTTGAGAACAGTTTCACCGAGAATAATGCCTTTCTCTGTTCCATACTGTATAAGCCCAAGAGGAGGCAAAACTGTATCTGGGAATTCCTATGGGGAACTAGTTTTGACTGTGTTGAGAGAGTGTCCACTGGTTTGATCTATTCCTAGACCCAATTGCCGGGGAAAACTTTAAGCAGGTAATATACAGCCATATATATATATATATATACAGATCAGATATATACAAGTTTGTAAAAGAGGGTAGAAGGACTTACAGGTGAGCAAGTTTCCAGCATTACAAACAAATATATATATATATATATATACAATGACTGAGGCCCAAAAAGGTTTATATACAACAAGGATTGGGTCTTACACTCTATTAGAGGCCCAAAAGTGTATTTTTAAAAGATAGATGGGACTTACAACACAAGGGGAGGCACATATGATTTTGTTTAAAAGGTGATGATCGCGCCGCAGTTTTAGAAAAATACAGTGGGACTTATACAATGACTGAGGCCCAAAACTTATTTACAAAGGGACGGGACTTACACTCTATCAAGAGGCCCAAAAGATTGTTTTATACAAGAGTTGGGGCTTATAGCTCAAGGAGAGGCCCAAATAAAAATAACAGCGATCCCACCGTTGTTTTTTAGGGATCACAGAGGGACTTATACAATGACTGAGGCCCAAAACGGTTTTCTGTACAAAGGGATGTGAGTTACACTCTATTTGAGGCCTAAAAGTGTTTTGAAAAAGATTTGTAAGGGTGTGTAATAATCAAAATCCTAATTTGATTTTAAAATGTATTTTAATTGAATAAAATTCAATTAAAATGATCAACATGTGTGAAAAACAAATTTTGATCTTGTATTAATGTTTGAAAAATCATGTTTCATTCATAGAATGATTTGAAAATCATTTGAATGAAAAACAAGAGAAAGAAATATATTTTTTAATGCCTAAAAAAACAAATAAAAACATAATTCTTTACAAAAATATCAAATATATGAAATAAATAATATTTTTGTGAAGCTTTTATGGAATAAAATATTTTAATATTTTTGTGAATTTAAAAAAAAAAGAACCAATAAAAAATAATTAAAATTGAGAGTGAAATTAATTTTGGAATTAATTAATAAAAACCATAAAAATGTGAAAAATAGCAAAATATGGCAAAATGGTCTGGGTGGGTCTTGAACCCACGACCTCCCAACCAAAAACACATGCGCGCTACCACTGGGGTGGTAATATATCCGTATATCAAAACCACCCCATTAATATATAAGGGTAACTTGGTTTTAGGCGTGACCAAAGCAAAAACCAAGTTTTGGTGGATTTGCATGAAGGCTCTAACTTCCTCAATTCTCCATGGATTTGGACAAAATTTAGGTGTATCCTGCCTAGAATTTCATGAGGAATCCAATGGTGCTTTTAGATTTTTCTAAAGATGTCCCTATTTTAAAACCCGATAGTGGTTTCAAAATAGGCCTAGATTTGCATGTTCTATGTTATGTCATTATACAAGCAATAATAGCATGGTAAATTGGTTCAAACACAACACTTATGATATGTATGATATGTCCATGATCAATGGACATCAAAGTAATGCATGATTTAAAGAGTTCAAGTTGTGATTCACTTACCTCTTGAAGCTCCTTGTGCTAACTGTCAAAATCCTTGTGCCAGAAGTGATCCAATGCTTTAGACACTCTTGATTGATCCCTTAGAAGCTTTTAGAATGATCAAAACTGGCTGGAATCCTCAGGAACAAGAATTTGCTTTTTCTTGCAAAAGTGGCAAAAGTGACCAATATAGTAACTCACTCAAATGGTGTTCCAGTAGAGGGAAACTTGTTGGGACAGTTTGACGATGATATTTGGAGTGTTTGAGGCTTTGTTTGGTTTTGAAAGGGACTGAATCAAGACATGGCTTGAAAAATGCAAAAAAATCAAAATTTGAGGTTTTGGAGGTTGATTTTTTTATTTTGGTGTTTCAGATCAAGGATGAGTGTTTAAAAAACTTATATATGATACATTGGATGTGTTTGGATCATGAGTTGTGGTGGAATTGCTCTCTAACTCGAAAACTCAGTGATGACTTGCAAAAGAAGGCATTTCTGCATAATGAGAGAGATTTTGAGGAAAGCAATTGTTGTTGTGCTTTGGTGTACTTAAACTGACCCCAAATGAGCTCTATTTATAGTAGAGCAAGTTTGTTTTGCAAGGAATAGTGAATGGCAGCTGGTACAGGCATTTGGCCAATGTTGATCCAAGGGAATCTCAAGTCTCCTCTAGCTATTGACTTGAGGTTAGGGCACAGGCTATGAGTCCTCTGTCAGAGATAAGGCTTGACTCAATTCAGTTAGCAATGTCTTGATGCTTGCCACCTTGTGAATCCATTGAATGCATTAAAACAAAATTGGAGTCTTTGAGCTTTTTAGCCTTTTTAGGGCATTTATGGCTACATGTAGATCCTTGGACTTGGGAGGCTTGTGGATTAGATCTTTTCTCTTTGATGTTATCCCCTGAGAGGTCCAAATGGATGACAAGGCTTGTGCTTGTCTGATTTCTCCAAATCGAACAAAAATGTAAAATTATGTCTTGTACAAGACAGTTAGAAATGGTGATTTTGAGGGGGTCATATCTCCCTGTTCAAATGGAGTTATGGAAATCTCTTGTGTTTTTTAGAAAGCCCTCATATGGTACAATTCATGTGTGATCATAGTTGGTCTTGAAACTATATGACTCAAATTGAAAAAACCTCATGAACTTTGATGCCCAAAGCTGACACTTAGACAGTTTTGTACTAAGTGTTATGTTCTTGATTTTCACCATTTTGATCCATCCATAACCAAAAATCCATGAAGAATTAGAGTTTCATGTAGCTAAAGCTTTTGTAGAATGTAGGAAGACCAACAAATCAGGCTTTGGATTATTCAAAATGGTTGTCTAGATCAGAAGTTATGGCCTTTGGAAGTTGGTACCAAAACCATTCAAATTTAGTAACTTAGAAATTTTTTTCAATTTTTCAAGGTTACCCCTTGATCGGTCACCATTTCTACTAGTTTTCCGTCAATTATTCGGCATGAATCCATAAAATCGGTAGCACTTTATTTGTCTTTTCATTGTTTTTCAATTCAATTTTACTTGTCGTATTTTATTCTCGCATTTTATGATTTGTTGTTTTAGACTTGGGGCTATTTAGACTTGTTTTTGAGAAAGTATTTTAACAGACGGACTGTGGTTAATTGAAGAAAAGGGTTATTAACCAAGAATAGGTGATTAACCCAATAAGAACTCAATGATTTAACAGACGTACTGTGTTTAACTGAAGAGAGGTGAGTGATTAACCGAAAGTAGGTGATTAACTCGAAAGGGTTCAGTATTTTAACAGACTGGCTGTGGTTAACTGAAAAAGTGGGTGATTAACCAAAACAAGGTGATTAACCCAAGAGGTTCAGTATTTTAATAGACAGACTGTGTTTAATTGAAGAGACGGGTGATTAACCAAGAGAAGGTGATTAACCCAAGAGAAGAACCAAGAGAAGGTTGCGAACCGCAAGAGTTTCGGCGTTTAACAGGAAACCTATGTTTAACCGAAGAAAGAGCGCGATAAAGCATTGGTTTTAACAGTATGATTGTGATCAACCAATGAAAGAATGAATACAACTCTCATGGGGAATCAGTAAAAGAAATGACTAGCCACAAGAAAATGTGATTGAAACCCTCTTGAAGAGAACAAGGGAGAGGTATTGAACAAGGGCAAGAGATTGCTTCTCTGAAGACTGTTAATGATCGTGAACCAAAGGGAATGGTGATAGATCAAAAGACTGATTGAAAGAGATAAGAGTGATCGAGGATCGACTCGACTGGGGAAGAAGATTCGCTACCGCCTGGGGATAGATGTGATTAAGCCAGACACGGGGTCATTCATCCCCTACCTGAAGTGGTCAGAACGGGAGTAGGAATTATCCCTTCTCATTCCTTCTCTAACACTCAAGGTGTAGTGCAGAAGTTGAAACTGACAGCGTAACAGCTCCAAGTTGTACAGTGCTCCAGTGTCGTGCATCGGTCGTCGTATGAATCTTCAACTCTGCGGGGGGGGGGGGGGGGGGAAGAGAGAAAAAGCTCTAAAGAAAGCCTAAAGAGAGGGAAAGGGAGGATCAACTAATCGAAACATGGTTTCGATATGCTAACCATTTTCCATAGAGAATGGAAAACCATTAAAGTAAAAGGTGTAAATTATTGATTATGCATGATTAAATGTGCTCAATAAAGATCAAACTTAATGTGATCAAGAATTGGAAATGCAAAACAGTTCCAAACAAATATTAGCATGTATCACAAATCATGTATCAAGTGATCAAGGATTGTGCAAGAATTAGCATGTTCAAACAAAAATCAAGAACACGCATAATTGCAAGAATTAATAAATTAATCATTGAATTAATGTAAATATACTCTAAACAGAGGTTAACAGCACTTAAAACATCCATAAATATCAAGCATGTTAATCCATGGAAGCTAGAAGAAGAAAGGATACCAAACAAGCTGGAAAAACTAAAAATTGGCCTTTCTGTTCAGTGGTAACCGGTTACTGCATATCTGCTAACCGATTACATGCTTAAAAACTTGTGTTTTTAGTGAAAATTGCACTGTGTAACCAGTTACAGCATATCTGCTAACCGGTTACCACTGAGACAGTGGCAAAAATAACAGAAAAAACATCTTTTCAAATGTGATTTCAGCACTTAATCACTTATGCCAATCATCACATGCTAGGACATGAATTTATGCACTAAAATTACATCATGTAAGGGCAATTAAACACAAATTACAAGAATTAATCATGGAGATTAAAGATCAAGCAATTGCATGGTAAATTAAACTGAAAACGATCTAAATTACGACGTAAATGCGCGGAAATGATCGAAACAGCGAGTAAAGTAAGATCTACCAACCTACAAGCCGGAGGTTTGGCTTGGTAATTGTTTTGAATGAAATGTAGAGAGAAAAAGCCAAGAAAACCCGAGAATTCTGCTCTTACACTTTGAACCGTAGCGCAACCGAGCAAACTTCGACGAAAACTCTGAAATGCGAATTATCTCCGAAGAAACTTGAAGCAAACACTTGAGATGAATTAAAAAGCTTATAGAACTTCAGAAACTCAAGTATAATTGTAAAATGATGAAGATAATCAAAGAAAACCAAAGATTCCTTAATTACACTTCGAATCGTAGCGAAACCGAGCAAACTTTGATGAAAACTCCAAAATGAGAATTATCACCGAAGGATCTTGAAGTGATCACTTGAAATGAATCCAAAAGCTACTGAAGCTCTACAAAAATCAGTAGAATGGAAAGATGATGAAGGTTAAGCTCAAGAAAAAGTACTTTTAAGGTGAAAGTACCTTTTCTTCTATGGTGAATTAAGAGCTTTAGTGAGGTTTGGTGAAGAAGATGAAGAAGAATGTGTAGGAATTGCAGAAAAATGCAGAGGAGAATGAGATAATTGAGAGTGAAGAAAGTGTGAATTTGTTTGAATGATTATAGAGGAGTTGCAAAACGGTGAAGCTTGGCTTATATAGAGTTTAGGTATGGAGTGTGAGAGCTTTGGACTTTGGTTTGGACTTAGCTTTGGGAGGTTTAGAGTTAGGGTTGGAGTTAGTTACACTTGACTCACTGAGTCAAGGCGGTTAACTCGGTTAGTTAGGATCAACTCGGTAACAATCCCAATGCAAGCTTCCACATCCAAAGGTTGACATGCTTGTAAATTAGGTAACGTGGTGCTCTTAATTTAAAGTGATGCATTGAATAAATGTAAGGGAAATGTCTTGAATGGTCTTGAATTATCTAGAATGTTCCACATGCTTCTAGAACTATGTTGAATCTAAGAACAAAGTGAGTGTACCCCTGCTGTCCCAAAAATGCAGCAAATTCTACAACTTTGTACAGAGTAACCGGTTACAGAATATCTGCTAACCGGTTACTTGCTTGAAAATCTGTGTTTCTGGTGAAATTTACATTGTGTAACCGGTTAGCAGATATGCTGTAACCAGTTACTGCAGCTCATTTTCCCCAGATTTGCTTGGACATGATGTTGAAGTCCCAATTTCAGTTTTCCACCTCTTGCTTTGATGAGTAAACACGGAAACCTTTATTTTGAGCCTGTTTTGATGATGTAATGATCTTGTGAGGATGCGATTAACCGGGCTTGGAAAACCTGAATACTCCTACAACCAAAATCATAAATAAAAAGTGCGAATGCATATGCCAGCGATGTGAATGTACATGCTTATGTAAAATTCAAAAAAGGAGGTCAAATTTTGGGTTACGACAGTGTGCTCGCTAAGATTTTGCAATCTTATGCCTACGTATTCCCGTTTAACGAAACAGGGAAATCAGAGCGATCGTAGTTCCTCTTATTCTAAGGGAGGAAAAGATGTTTTGGTGTCTCGTTTAAAGCCCAAGACAGAGGATAAACGGTTTATTTGTATCTTGTTCAAAGCCCAAGATGTGAAGCTGAAGGGTTTTTTGTGTCTTGTTCAAAGCCCAAGACAGGGGCTAAACGGTTTATTTGTATCTTGTTCAAAGCCCAAGATGTGAAGCTGAAGGGTTTTTTGTGTCTTGTTCAAAGCCCAAGATTGAAGCTAAAAAGTTCGACTGAGAGAAAACTTGTTATCTCTAAAGAGGAACTGTTGATGTTCGTATACCTTGATTAAAGCACAAGTTGAAATTTGATATTTGATAAGTATATAAATGGATGTGAAAGAAGACTTACAGTGAAATAGCCCCACAATACAGTTATATACATATGAAAGCGATAAATGAAAGCGGATAAACACTTACCCGTTGTAGAGCTTCCATGCTGTTTTGCTAGTTGTTCAACAAAGAAATTAAAGAAAGTTTTGATAACAACATATATTTAAATTCAAAATCAAAGGAGAAAGTGCTTTGAAAAGATTGTTGGGGCTTATAGCTCAAGGAGAGGCCCAAATTTTAACAGTAATCACATCGCTGTTTTGAATATCGTATCGGGACTTATACAATGACTGAGGCCCAAAGAGGTTTTTATTTACAAAGGGGTTGGGTCTTACACTCTATTAGAGGCCCAAAGAGTTTTTGTACAAATGATGGGGCTTACAACTCAGGGAGAGGCCCAGGGTTTCTTTTCTGAACTGGCGATTGCGCTGAGACTTTTGAAAAATGTGTTGGGTCTTATACAAGGACTGAGGCCCAAACTATTTTGGTTTCAAAGAGGGATTGGGTCTTACACTCTATTAGAGGCCCAAAGATTTATTTTAAGAAAAGGAATGGGTCTTATAGCTCAAGGAGAGGCCCAAGGTTTATTGTTTAAAAAGACGACAATCACGTCGGGGTTTTGAAAATACAGTGGGACTTATACAATGACTGAGGCCCAAAGAGGTTATGTATTTACAAAGGGGATGGGTCTTACACTCTAATAGAGGCCCAAGAGTTGGAAAATAAGAAAAGATGGGTCTTATAACTCAAGGAGAAGCCCAATTGAAAATATACAGAGGGACTTATACAATGTGTGAGGCCCTAAAAGGTTTATTTACAAAAGGATTGGGTCTTACACTCTACCAAGAGGCCAAAGAGTTTTAAAATGATTGATGAGGGTTAAATTAATCAAAACCCTAATTTTGTTTAAAAAGGAATAAAAAGTGATGAAAACATGTGAAAAATAAGTGGTGATCTTGGATCAATGTTTCAAAAATCATGTTTATATCCACAAAATGATTGGAAACCAATTAAATTTTGAAAATCAAGGGGGGAAAATATTTTAAATGTTAAAAACAAATAACACATTAATTCCTTGCAAAAATATCAAATATATGAAATAAATAATATTTTTGGGATTTTTTGGTAAAATAAAATATTTTAACATTTTTTTGAATTATTAAAAAAAGAATCAACTCAAAATCATTAAAACTCAGAGAGAAATTAATTTTTGAATCAATTAAATAAAATCACAAAATTCAAATATTTGAATTTGTGAAAAAAAGGCGCCAAGAACATGGCAAGAACATGCGCGTGTTCTGAATTTGGCCTGATTTGTATTTTCTATCCAATCTCACTGAATACTTGATGAAATCACACAATCCACATATCAATCTGCTCGTTTTCATCTCACGATTATGTATATGGTCTTTAATTTCATTTATTTTAAGCATGGAATAAGAAATCAAGACAAAACCTCAAGAACCCTAAAATTTGCATGAAGGATGAGAATTTTGATACACGATTCAAACAAAGCAATTAATTGAGGGGAAACATTCTATGCATGATTATGAACATTTGACAAAAGTATTGTGTGAGAAAATATGCATAGATTAAGAGATGACCAAGTTTAGGCTTACTTGAAGGTCGTGACAGCAAGAGCAATGTGATTTTTGAGTTGGAGGTGTTATAGATGTGTTGTGATGATCTGGATAGCTTCCCTACACCATATGGAGTGTGTTTGAATGCTTGGACTTGATTGGAAATGGTTGGATAACTTCATGTCATCTCAACTACAACATGGTTAAAACCTTGAGCAATTGGCTGGTGATTATGAGAAATCAGGGTTACAGTTATTGTTTAAGTGTTTGGATCACTTCTATATGATGTTTATGAGGTGTGTGTGTATGTGTGTGTGTGTGTGTGTGTGATTAATTGCAAGCCTTCATGTGATTAAACATGATTTTTCCAAAATATTTTTCAAAGCTTACCACTTGTTTTTAAATATATTTGATATTTTATATTTAATTTCCTTTGAAAATTATATTAATTTTAATTAATATTAGGGTTTCCCTTAATTTTGATTTTCAAACTTCACTCAAAACAATTTTGGGCTTCTTGATAGAGTGTAAGTCCCATCCCTTTGTAAATAAACCATTTTGGGCTTCAGCCATTGTACAAGTCCTGATACGTTTTTAAAAAATCTCGGTGCGATCGTCGTTTTTCAAAATAATTTTCATCTAGGCCTCCCCTTGAGTTGTAAGTCCCATTTTCTTCTTTTTTAAGCACGTTTGGGCCTCTAATAGAGTGTAATACCCTACCCCTTTGTACATAAATAATTTGGGACTCAGTCATTTGTTTAAGTCCCGGTACAATTTTCAAAATAACGGTGTAATCGTTGTTTTTCATCTGGGCATCTCCTTGAGTTGTAAGCCCAATCTCTTGTACAAAAATAAACTCTTGGGCCTCTAATATAGTGTAAGACCCATCCTCTTTGTAAACATAATAACTTGGGCGTCAGTCATTGAATAAGTCCCTCTGTGGTTTTCAAAACTACGACGCGATCGTCGCCTTTTTAAAAGAATTCATCTGGGCCTCCCTTTAAGAATAAGTCCCCCAAACTTCCTTTTACAACAACTTTCTTTTGATTTATATTCAAATTCAAAGTATCATCCAAACTTTCTTCAATTTCTTGAAAACTAACCATACAGTTGTAGTTGCTATGCTTAGGCTTGCACAACTGTAAGTTCCACTATCTTTTCAACACATACTTGTTTATATATTTCATCTGTCTATATATATATATATATATGCTTGTACATATTTGCTTAGAGTTTTCCCCAGCAATTAGGTCTAGGTCTAGATCAAACCAGTGGTTACTCTTTCACTACAGTCAAAACTAGTTCCCCATAGGAAATTCCAGATACAGTCTTGCCTCCTCTTGGCCTTATACAATATGGAACAGAGAAAGGCATTATTCCCGGTGAAACTTTTCTCAAGACTGTCACAACTTAGAAATATTTGTGAAAGAAATTCATTTCCCCGAAGAGGATTAATTTCTGGTGAAACCTCTTCTGAATTTCTTCAAACCCTAGAATTGTTCTACAAGGAAATGACTAATTCCCGATGAAACCTTTCTTTGAACTCTTCTTAGGATTGGACCCACAGGCTTCCTAAAAGCATCCCCTGCCTCTTCTTGGGATTTATACAAGGACCCTCAGGCTTCCTAGAAGTTCACAACCTCCTCTTGGGCTTAGTAAGGGGACCCGAAGACCTCCTACATGTATAGGAAAAAACTTAGTCATCTCTACTAGTTCAATCCTCCAGAGAGTCAGAATTCCAGAACATCTAACCATTATTGGGTTGATCTTTATCCCTTAAAGTTTTAGCCTCCTCTTGGGCTTCATACAAGTAAACTTGGAAAACCACGGACTCCTCTTGGGCATCATACAAAGATCAGTCTCTAGTTAAGAGTCCACCTCCTCATACCAGTAGACTTGGAAAGTCTCATCTCCTATTGGATCTCAAAGAAACCCTTAAGTTTCCTAAGCACAGGAAAAACCCTAATCATTTCATCAATCTCCAGCAGAGTTTGAAACCTCCATAGGTTCTCATACTCAACGTTTAAACCCTTACCATCAATAAAACCTTAACAGAATCAGAACCTCAGGGCATCTGATATTTCAACTCTTCTTCCATCCTCAGTAAGAGTTGATTCCCCAATTTGGACCTGTCTTTGGATTTCAATAATCTTTATCATAAGCCAGCCTCCTCTTAGGCTTCATATAAGAATTTCTCCAGCCAGCCTCCTCTTAGGCTTTGTATAATGATTTTTCCTCATCAGATTTAGCCATAATCTTGGGAATTGTACAAGACAGAAAAAACCTCTCCCTACTGGAGTAAATTTCTTTTAGCCTCAATCTTGGGCTTTGTACAAGACAGACAAAATACTCCCCAGAAGAGTCCATCTCCTTTCAGCCTCAATCTTGAGCTTTGTACAAGACAAATCATACTCACCAGCTGAGTCAATCTCCTTTTAGCCTCAATCTTGGGCTTTATACAAGACAGATGTAAAACTCCCTAGTAGAGTCAACCTTTAAGCTTCACCTTGGGCTTTGATCAAGGCACACAAAAATCAACTTAGAGGAAATTAAGAGTCAATCTCCTTAGAGGAAATTAAGAGTTCTCTCTGTAGGAAGACATTTCTCGGTACATTAAATATCAAAACAGACAATCAAAACAAACCCTAATCCCAGATAACTGCTGTAAGTGGCACACTTGTTGATTCAAAAAATCCAAGCTGTAGTCCTTCTTTTATCTTGGTTAAAACTTCCTCTAATTGGTGTAAGTGGCAAGCCTCTGGATTATTTACATCCAAGTCAATGTCCCTCTCTTAGCATGGAAGATTCCTAAGGAAAAATGGCATTGCTCTGCACTGAGTTAAAGTTTCCTCCTTCTGGACACCTCCCTTATAAAGGAAATTATGGCATTGCTGGATTTCATACATTCCAGTTAAAGTAATTCTCCTTTATAATCAGTCATCCAACAACTGTGATAAATAGGTGAGATATCTCCCTTTAGAGATGAAAAATTCTCTCTCAGTCAAACCCTTTAGCTTCAATCTTGGGCTTTAAACAAGACACAAAAAATATTTTTCCTAAAATAGAATAGGAGGAACTATGATTGATATGATTTCCCGAGTACCTTTTACGGGAATACGCAGGCATAAGATTGCGAAATCTTAGCGAGCACACAAATAAAAAACTTTAGGTCCAGTACCTTACCAAAAACAACGGAAAACTGGAAAACAACAAAAAAACACTCTCTGAACACTCCCAAAGGAGAAACTTTCCTAACCCATAACAGATAAACACCAGAAAGTATTTAAACATGCCAAAGAAGATCTATGGATGGATAACCATATATACACTGGGTAATTGACAACTTCCCTTTGTATAACCTGGCCCCGAACCCCCAATCTCTTAGCATTTGTTAAGGAAAACATTTGCGTGCAAGGTTAGTTTTAGATAGTTTCCCTTTCCTTTCCAGCTTCATAGGATTAATAAGAAATTAGAAAGTAGCACCTAATTCCAGCCATTGCTACACATCCCTCGTGAAGAAAACCACATGGATGATGTGCTAGCTACCCTATCCTCCATGATTAGTGTGAGTCAATGGAACGATGTACCCAATATTGACATAATGCGCCTTGATAAGCCTGCTTACATATTTGCAATTGAAGCAGTCATAGATGACAAATTGTGGTATCATGATATCAGGTGCTTCCTTCAAAGACAATAATACCCGCCTGGGGTATCAAGAAAAGATAGGAAGACTCTCAAAACACTGACTGGCAACTTCTTCCTTAACAATGATATACTCTACAAGAGAAACTTCGACGTGATTTTACTCAGATGCGTAGACAGACAAGAAGCAAACATGTTAATGAAAGAAATTCATGAAGTCTCCTTTGGCACTCATGCCAATGGACACACAATGGTAAGAAAAATTCTGAGAGCATGATATTATTGGCTAATAATGGAATTCGATTACTACAAGTACATGAGGAGGTGTCACAAGTGTCAGATATACGCCGACAAAATACATGTACCACCAACGCATCTCAAAGTCCTATCTTCTCCATGGCCTTTTTCTATATGGGGAATCGACATGATTGAACCCAAAGCTTCAAACGGTCATCGGTTCATTCTGGTTACCATTGATTACTTCACAAAATGGGTCAAAGCAGCATCATACACCAATGTGACCAGACAAGTGGTGGTTCGATTTATCAAGAATAATCTCATTTGTCATTACGGGGTTCCAAGCCAGATCATTACGGATAACAAATCCAACTTAAATAACAAGATAATGAAGAAGTTATGTGCTGAGTTTAAGAATATCAAGAAGATCATTCAGAAGATGGTTGTAACCTACATAAATTGGCATGAGATTCTACCCTTTGCTCTTCACGGTTATCGCACATCTGTCTGCACTTCAACCGGGGCAACCCCTTTCTCTCTAGTATATGGCATGAAGCCAGTGCTCCCCATAGAAGTAGAGATACCATCAATAAGAATCTTAATGGAAGCCAAGATAACAGATGCTGAATAGTGTCAAAGCCGACACGATGAACTGAATCTAATCGAAGAAAAGAGAATGACGGCTTTATGCCATGGTCAGTTATATCAGCAAAGGATGAAGAAGGTGTTTGATAAAATGGTCTGACCCCATGTCTTCAAAGAAGGAAACCTCGTGCTCAAGAAGATACAATCATTTCTGACTGATTCTAGGGGCAAATGGACTTCGAATTACGATGGCCCTTATGATGTCAAGAAAGCCTTTTCATGCGGTGCCTTAAGACTCGCAACCATGGATAGAGAGGAATTTTCCTACCCCACGAATGTTGATGTAGTCAAGAAATACTTCGCCTAAATAAAAAAAAAGGAAAAAAAATCTCGATGGATTGAAAACCCAAAAAGGCAGTCCAGGCAAAAATTAGAGACATAAACAAATAGTCATCCCGATAGATTGAAAACCTGAAAAGGCAATCTAGGTAAAAGTTAGGGATTCATGGCAAGTAACTATATCCGACAAGGTTGGCTCCTGAGAGGCAACGCCATCCGTCAGGAAAACTTCAGTCAAGGTCACCTTCGACAGAAGCTCAGAATGTCCAGAGTTCAAAGTTGGTGGAAGGATAGCGGTCGTTATGTTTCAATGCAGCCCCTTTTCCTTTAAATTACCATTTTCTATACTTTGTAATGCTCCATGGGATCATGCGCTTAGCTAATTACCATTCTATCAATAAAATTTGAGCCTGTGTGCCTTTTATTTGCAATTCTTATTTATTCTACTTTGCAAAATGGCATGTTTAATATAATCAACGATTCTTGAAACGAAAATGAATTTATTTTTTTTTTTCAAAACAGAAAGTTCAAGTTTTACTTCTGCTTTTAAAATAAGGGTGGAAATTTCCTTTCGATTACGGAACATAAAAATAACATCGACGGTTTCTCCGGAAGTGATCAAACTTCAAAATACAGAATCAAAGTACTCCTTTTGACCAGTACACCCTGAATGAAGGATCAATCATTTCAAACGAAATGTCCTATCTGACATCCCCAGTAGAGTTCTTACCTCTAAGAACCAATGATTGGTTTTTCTCCCTAGTAGGGTCTACCCCTGAAGAGCAAGAACAGATTTATATCCCTAGCAGGTTTGTACATCTAGAAATCAGAACAAACACAAGAATCCCTGTTCTCAAATGAAAGTACTACCTTAAAAAATCTCCAGTGATACCACCCATCTCCCGGAGTAGCCGAGTATCTATTTTTGTTCATCACCAATCCATATGTCGTGTCTGTTTTTCCAGTATCAGCATCTCATACATCATGCATAATTGATTCATATTCATACTCAAGTTGCATTAATATCAGTTTGATCATATTCACCCCTAAGTGGTAAAGCCTCCTCTCTCTAATAGAGTTGTCAGTCTTTCTTACCACGCCAGATAGGACAAAATTCTGGTTTTAAATTCTTTCCTCATTAGGAAAATATATCGTCTAAACAAATTTCTCTCCAATTTATTCCTGGATTGGATTCTGTCCTCGACCACTTTGATAACTTGAACCTCTGAAAGACAAGCAACATTTGGATATGCACCTTTGGAACATCACTCTTCACCATTGAAGATGATATTTTGCTTTCTTGGATTAAAGAAAATCCCCAGAGAAAGCCTCTCTACAGAAGAGTCTTGGTAATACGACAGTTTCTCCTCGAAAAATTTACTTTCAATAAAGTCATCAGCACCTCAAAATTGGATTACATTACATGGCATCTCTCCGAAAAAGGGAAGTATAATGTAATTTCCCCAACAAATGGAATCTCCAACAGAGAATTTTGCACACCTCTGCACAATTAAGACCAACGGGTTTCCCCAACAAGTCTGACATCAAATCATTTTTCCATCAAATGGCATCTCCTCAGCGAGAAGTTTGGTAAAAACCATCACAGATGGCGTTCCTTGTCAATAGAAGGACTCGACAAGAAGAAACTGAGACCAGCTCCATGGCTTAAGACCAGGATCGAGGGGAAGTTTATTTCAAGAAGAAACTGAGACCAGTTCCATGGTTAAAGACTGGGATCGAGGGGAAGTTTATTTCAAAAGAAAGATGAGACCAGTTCCATGGCTGAAGACTAGGATCGAGGGGAGGTTTATGTCAAAGAAAACTGAGACCAGTTCCGTGGCTGAAGACCAGGATCGAGGGAAAGTTTTACCCTCTTCTTAGCAGCCTTGCTTAGAAAAATAAGATGGATGAGCAACTAACTGCTATTCTCTACCACCATCAACATTTCGGGTATTTTGATATTTAATCCTCTTTTAGCTTGAATGTCAGAACGTCTTCGCCATTCACACCTTCAGGTCCAAGAAGATTAAATACGGGCATCTATCATATCCTAAATTTTGACCACAAGATTTCCTATCAATGTGCAAATCATCACCACAATATGGATGTATCTTCATGCCTCATTAATCCTCTCAAAGATTGTTGAGCATTCACCTTAATCAAGAATTAGGGTTTTGACCCTCTCAAAGTACTCATACAAAGGATCAATCATGAATGGACATGATCTTCAACTTGTTGTAGCGGGGAAATTTGTGAGTGTAAGCTATTGATTAACTTAACTCATAAAGCAAGAGTCGCCAACGCACTTTTATTTTATCCACAAAGGGAAAGGAAAAAGAGCGAACAAAACCTAAAGAGTTCTAAAACAACAAGAACAAACAGAGAATGGGTAAGGGGAGTTGGTTACGCAATGGGAAGGTGTTAGCACCCAAAACGTCTATAGTACTCTATAGGAACCCTTTGAAATATCTACCGCTTTTTTGGTCTGAAAATGGTTTGCTTGAAAAAGAGATTGAGGAGATGAGAAGAGAAATATTTTTTAGGCTAAAATACAGTTTTGGTCCCCCTGTTTTTCAAAATTCACGGTTTTGGTCCCCTTGTTTTTTTTTTAACAGTTTTGGTCCCCCACCCCTCACTGTTCATGTACGGACATGTACGGACAAATTACTGTTCATCACTTTTTTTGGGCCAAAATTGGGGTGGGGGACCAAACCTGTTAAAAAAAAAATAGGGGGACCAAAACTGTGAATTTTGACAAACAGGGGGACCAAAACTGTATTTTAGCCTATTTTTTAAGATTTTCGTGTTTGGAGAGACTTATCGCCTCATGCCTACGTAACCACGATGTGCAATGTAGGATCAAAACCTCGTAGTTCGTGGTACAAAGAACAAAAATTTGTTTGTTTTGGTTGATTGTAAGTGTAAAGACAAGTCGTCATTTCCAAGCGAATAATTCCGCTTAAAGAAATGAATCATGTCTAAACTTATGAAAAGGTTTAAAAAGAAAAAGTGCACAAGGCACAAAAAAAAAATTGATGAGTTTTTGTATTTTTTATGTTTTTTTTATGAAATGGTCAAAATGTGATTAAAATGGATTGACATTTATTAAAGAAAACAAAGTTTAAAAAAAAATCACTTGACCAAAGTCAAGGTTTTATTATGAAAACGGTTTTAAGTTTGAAAACAAGAAAGTTTTGAAAAAGAGGGAGAAGGTTTTGAAAATTTAAGAAGGGGTGGAGAAGAAGTGACTATCCTAGTGCATGAAATAAAAGCTAAGGATAAGAAAGATCTAACCACATGGACAAGCACCATAGCATAAGCATTTTTCCCTTTTTGATTTGGTCTTGATTCAAAATAAGTCTTCAAAAGAGGACTCCAAGTATCCAAAATCCAAGGTTTTCCATGACAAACTCCCAAGCATAGGTTAAAATCCTAACTCTAAGTCCATAAGTCCATAATCAAGAGCATAGGTCCTCCAAAGCAAGGGATAGTGGCCATAGTCCAACATTAAGAGCACAAGTCTTATAGTGGTTTAATCCTTTATTAATGTTTTAAGTCCAAAATGGACAAAAGAAAAATAAAACACAAGATAATATGATCCAAGCGGACAAAAGAAAAATGACATAAACATAAACATGAATATGAAAAATGGCAT
This sequence comes from Lathyrus tuberosus, assembly GCA_022829125.1. Lineage (NCBI taxonomy): Eukaryota > Viridiplantae > Streptophyta > Magnoliopsida > Fabales > Fabaceae > Lathyrus > Lathyrus tuberosus. Next base: position 10,700,328 of record JALAZF010000024.1, on the reverse strand, counting down.
AAAGCATAAAAATAAAGAGAGATAGGGAGCGAGAAGGAAAAGTAAAGAAGTTAGAAGTTAGCGGTTAGTAGCACAAGGCTCTAATGCATTATGCCTTCACCGATTATTTCATTCCGCGTCTTGAACTATAGTGATTAAACAATGTACTTAGGTCAAGGTTAATGAAGATTTGTTAGAAGATTGATAGAATCAAAGCCTCTACAACAACAAGCTTCAAATATTTTGAACCTAATACAAAAGATCAGTCACCATTGGGTTGACGCGACCAATCAAGGTCCGGACCACGAAAGTTCAAATTTCGAATTGGATAAAGAGGGACAAATGTTGCGCTATGTTAAGCAATCCCCGAGTAATTTATGGAGTAATTCCCTACAATGAGGTCGGTCAATAGATCTTTGTGCTAATGCATCCTAGATGAATGATATGTAGATCTTCATCCGAAAGTAATACCGCACGAAAAGAAAATAAGTAACGATCTAGTCTTGATCAAGAATTCAACAAAGAAATTCTAAGATCCATAAGACTTTCATCGATCAAAATAAAAATGGAAAATAGATGAAGAGAAAGCCAAATTGAATTACACTTTCAAGAACCTTTCATCTTCAAGTTCAATCACTTTTAATTGATAAGTTTAAGTTTGAAAACATATCACTAATTCAAAGCACCTCAAATGAATTCAACAATTCATTTAAAGATAGATTTGAACTAATGAATGTTTAATTACTCTAACCATATCCAAAGTCCATTGAAATTGAAGAGAAATTAATCTCAACAATGTGTTTCAAGGCTAAAATAAGAAGAAAGGGGAAGAAAGTGGAAGAAAAACCAAAACAGCCCCAAAAACAAGTGAAAATCACATTCTGGATGCTAGTTAATCGATTAACCAACTCACAGTGTAATTATGTTAATCGATTAACCAGTGCAAACTTCCAATTTTCGTGCAGAAATAAGTTGTTAATCGATTAACCTAATTGTATTGGCTTTGGTTAATCGATTAACACTGTAAAAACAGCAGAAAATCAGTTTGAAAATTGTCAAATCCTTGATCACTCATTTCTTCAAACATCTTAGGATCAAGGATTCAATTGTGCACGAATTTTTGAGTGAAACAGCAGCAAAAGCCAGCAATCAAACACAAATTGCAAGATCCAAAGATCAAGCAAAATAAGATCAACAAAGGATCTACATTTGGAAGATGAATCAAGAACAACAATGGTGGAAAATGAGATTACCACTCCAAATCTGAAAATTACTTCAAATTGCTTCAAGATCTATACTCCAAAGCCTTGATCTACTACAATTGATGAACAAAAACATGAATGGATGAAGGTTTAGCTCAAAGTTGAACAAGATTCAATGTGAATTCTTGTTAACTTTCAAATGAAGAAATGTGAGCTTTGGTGAATTTTGTGGTTGGGAAGAGAATTTCCAAGAGGTTTGTTAGCTATCAAAAGCTTGTGGAATGAATGAAAGGAAACCTCTATTTATAGAATTAAGGCTTGGAAATTTGGTGGTTTGGAATTAGGCTTGGAAGATCAAAATTAGGATTGGAATTCAAATTTGGAGGGAAATCACAAAAGAGTGGTGATTAGTGGAGGTACATGGTGGGAATTAATTATGATGATGTAGGGAATTAAAATGGGATGGTCTAAAATATTCCACATGTGATCAAAATGGTGAAAATTGGTGCCAATTGCTGCAGAATTTGAATTTGGCACATTTTTTTCAAAAATTGCATGTGTTAATCGATTAACCACTTCACATTGTAATTAGGTTAATCGATTAACACAGTGAAAAATGGGAAAAAAATGGCTTTTTGATGTGCTGTCTTGGCTCTAGCTCGATTTTCTTGCTTGTCAAAGAAGGCATGGAAATAAACACATGAACCTTGGAGTCTCTTGAATAATAATCAATTAAATCTTGGAAACTCTTGATCAGATAATTTTTGAATCAATCGCAAATCAACTTTGACTTTATTCAGATGAAATCCATTCGAGCTGAGGGACTGATGTTTTGGTATCTTTAACCTGTTCTTCCCCTGAAAAATGTTAGTGAAACAAAACAAAATATTTTTGGATTTTAATTAAAGGTTAGTAAACATAAACAAATTAAACAATGAAACAACTAACAAACACACACACAAACTCCAAGATCCCTGCAAGGTACAATCCTATAGAAGAGGGAACCAATGTGTGATCTTGTTTATGGTATGAAATGCAAATCACATGTGGGATCTTAGGGGTAAAAATTAGGGTATTACACTTGTCAAACCTCTCAAACATCCATGAAGGACCAAGAGGTTTCCCATATCAAGAATCAAGAACAAGAGTGCAACATTTCAAGTTGATCAATCCTCAAGATCATCAATGTCACCAAATTAGGGTTTTGGTCGACCAAGGCCTCCAGAGGGAAATTTTCATCTAGGCATGAGCCAATACTTCAAAACATGATCCAAGAAGCTCAAAGGGACCTCATGAATCCAATCATAAGCTCAAAATAGCCTCAGGGGATGCATTCATAAAAAATCAGGAATTAGGGTTTCTAGACCTAATTCACCCCTAAGTTGACTTTTGGAGCATGACATGAGCCAAGAACTCAAGAAATGTTTTGAAGACCTTAAATATCTTGTATTGATCCTCTCACAAGTTCAAATTGACACAAAGAACTTGATCCTTGAACCATATAAGGAGGCAAAATCATCTAGACCACCAATTAGGGTTTTTGATGAAAAGTCAACTGTGTCTTTTACTTTTGACCAAGACATGATCTCAAACCTTGGGAAGTGATTCAAGACACTCTAAAACACCTATGGAATCCATCCATTAAGTTTTATTTGGCCCAAGAACTTGATTTCATAAAGGATCAAAAAGTTTAAAATTCATCTGACAAAAAGTCAACTGTGCCCAAAAACCAAGTTTGACTTTTGAGATTTTTTGGCAAACATGGCTCCCCTAAGTAAAAAACAATGTTAAGAAAGGGGTAATCTTGAAAAGTGAGGTTACTTGCAAAAGGGGTAATCTTGAGAAACTTAAAATTTCTCTAAGTTATGAAAAAAGTCATTTTCTTCCATCCAAAGCTCAAATGAAAGCTCTCATTACATACCACAAAAGTGTCACAGTGCTTCATGAGCCAAAAAAGCTTGGATTTTGAGTTATAGAGCCATGAAGTTAGGGTTTCAAAACTTTTCACTTTTACACTTAGTGAAATTTTGAGACAAAATCTGTTTCATTTTTTCCCAATTATGAGATCATTTTTCTCCATGATTCAAGACCAAAGTTAAACATCAAAGTTGAAGTATGATGTGCAAGCTTTCAAAAGAGTAAAAGAACGTCATCAAACTCCATTTGAGCAAAGAGATATGAAGTGATCAACATGCCTTGCTGCAAACTGTCTACAAGACAGTTTTGGTTATTACTTGCTAGCCATAATTCTTTTTGTCAAGTGTAATGATCAATACCACTCACATTCAATGTATAACACATGAATCACAACAACCTGCAAAGTTGGACCAAGGAGTCAAGGAGATCTCAAGTGGAATTATGGGTTTTGTCACCTTATGCCTTGAATTCAAAATGGCCTTTATCTGCAATAGTACACATTCAACAAAAGGACTCTTTTCAGTCAAGATGCTCACATAAAAAACAATAAAAACATCTGAGGAATGTGGATTGAGTCAAAAGATAAGCTAGTTATGTGGAGGGCTATGGTACCTTGTGTGAGGGGCAATGATGTATCTTGCCAAAACCTTTGAATCCAAGCCAATCTTCAAGCCAACACTATTCCGCCAAGAGAAACTTCCTCTACTATAAATAGAGGTCATGTGTCTAGCGAGGGATTTTGGACGTGGTTCTTAAGCACTATCGCTCTGGGGTACTACAGGTCGATTCATTTTTTATCCTATTGAAGCTGATGAAGGAAGGGAAATAGATGTCTCTAACTAACCCTGCTTGCATACTGAGTTTAAACAGCGGTATGTTAGGTTACAGATGTAATATGGTAATGGGGCCTCTCTCTTCTTACTTTGTTCGGGATTATTCATGGGGAATTTTGTTAGGATACTGCACCAGATTGGGTGAAGGTAGGGGATTTTAGGTTTTTTTATTAGTGTGCTCGCTAAGATTTTTCAATCTTATGCCTACGTATTCCCGGGATAGGGAAATCAGAGCAATCGTAGTTCCTCCTATTCTATGGGAGGAAATGGTGTTTTGGTGTCTTGTTCAAAGCCCAAGACGTGAAGCTAAAATTGGTTGGTATCTTGTTCAAAGCCCAAGATGTGAAACTGAAGGGTCTATTTGTATCTTGTTTGAAGCCCAAGATGTGAAGCTAAAGGGTTTTGACTTTAGAGAGAATTTGTCATCTCTAAAGGGGATATTTGGTCTGTTTGTCACAACTGTGGGGTGACTGATTATAAAGGAGAATTACTTTAACTGGGATATGCAAATCCAGCAATGCCATAATTTCCTTTATAGGGGTTTTTAACCTGAAGGAGAATACTTTAACTCAGTGTAGAGCAATGCCATCTTTCCTTAGGAATTTCTCATGCTAAAAGATGGACAGTGGCGTGGATGTAAATAATCTAGAGGCTTGCCGCTTACTGTAACGCCCCGATTTTTGTTAGATTTATTTAATCGAGTCGATTTAATTATTTTTGTTTTTATATTATTTTATTCTTGGTTTTATTTGGTAAATATGTTATGTTTATCGTTATGATGTTTTATTGCGTTTTGGGAGCGTTTGCGAGAAAATTGAGTGTAAGGGTATTTTGGTCATTTTGCTTGGTAGATATTATTGTTTTTCTTAAAATAGAAACATAGAGATTAGAAAGAGAGAAAAGAAAGAAAACAGAAAAAATAGAGAGAAAGAGAAGTGAGAAGAGAAGAAAAAGAGGAAAACTTGAAGTTTAAGAAATCGATTCAACCGACAATTCAAAGCACGATTTATCGGGTAAGGGTGTGAAATTCAGTTATTCTATGCTTGTGTATGATTATGTATGTATGTAGTTGAATGTTTACTTGTTTTTCCATAGTTTTCATTTCTAGGTTGAAAATGAGTAATATGAATAGAAATCGATGTTTTCGCGGACGAAAGTCAGAATAAGTCGCGTAGTGGAGTCGGGTGATGTTAGGCCGTGATTTAGTATGATCGTTTGATTGAATTGGGTGAATTTGCAACTTCTGCGTTTTTGATGTATATCGATGTTTTTGTGCAAATTGATGTTGTGATCGAGTAAAAGTGTTTGGATATGTCTGGTAGCATTGGTATAGGTTGATATTTAATCGGGTGGTATTGTTGGTACGATCCCGAGCGATTTAATCGGGTTTTGGTTGGATTTTCTGCCATTAAAACAGAGTTTTTGGTGGTTTTGCAACAGTGTTAGCCAATTAACCAAATAAGTTAACCGTTTAACACGTGAAAATTTGGGTATTAATTTTTGTAATTGTGTTGAATGGCCTTTTTATGGAGAAAATATAGTAGTGTGTTGAATTCTGAGACCGAGGCTTTTTACGGAATCGAAATCGGAGGTCCGGAAGTCATTTAACGATCGAAAACTGATTTTTCAGCAAAATCTGCACCTCGTGCGCTAACCCCCTGCAACTGTGCGTCGACTCATGATTTCATACGCTGACCCGGGTGAAATTCCCAGGTTTATGCGCTGACCCCCCAGCATCATGCGTCGACTCATGATCACAGAATTTTCCAAATTGTCTGATTTTATTTTCTTCATAACTTTTGAACCGTAAGTCGGTTTTGACCCCCGTTTGAAGCGTTGGAAAGCTAATGAAAAGTTCTTTCTATTAAAAATGATTTGGAGGGTAAAATATGATTTAATTAATTCGTGTTTTTTTGAAAAATAGTCGGGTTGTCGGGTTTTTATCGCGTTAATGGTGTGCGATTGATGTGTTATCATGTTATAAGCTTTTGTTATGTACCGTGTAGCTTGTGTGCTATTATATGATGTGAATATTCATGATGAAATGTTGTGATGATGATTTGTGGCCTAAGGGAAAGAAAATGCAATGTGTGGTAATTGATGATATATGCATGATTATGGACGTGTATATGTGTGCATTTTAAATGTCATGAGTCATTGTATGCCAAGCATCATAATATGCATTCTTGTGACGTCCTGAGTGACAGATTGATTCCAGAGGGAATCTGCTATAACATCGTGAGCCTTAAAAATAAGAGGTATGAATCGCCTTAAAAATAAGAGGACTGGAAGCGATGGTTATAGACGATCGTGTGCCCATGTGGGGTGTGAGCGATCGGGTCGTGTGCCCGTGTGGGGTGTGAGCGATCCATAAACGTCGTGTGCCCGTGTGGGGTGTGAGTGACGGGGAACATCGTATGCCCGACGGGGAGTTACAGTGATGTAACGAGCGATGGGTCCAGCAGAGTTCCTGAGTGAACTAGTGATGAGAAACATTGGAAGACGGTACCGCATATGCATTGCATAGAGTCGTTGTGTCGGTCTCTGTGCATTTGCATAAATCATGGATTAATTGTGTATGTAATTGTGAATATGATTAATGAGATGGAATATGCATAAATGTGTTGATGATGAGTGCATTGTGTATGATTGATATGCATTGGTGTTGGATACCTGATACTTGTACTGTGTTGTGTTGTATTTGATTGTGGTGCATTTGTGGTGAGAATATTTTACTTGTGCATTTCTGTGTTAATATATAATTGTATGCAACTGTATTATGATTGTGTTTCTCACCCTTCTGCTGTTTTATAATGCTCTATGAGGCATTGCAGATTAGAGTTGCTGGAGGTCTTTTTGTGAAGCTTAGGACTTCATTCTTTTGTCGGTCGGCTCTGATATGTGACACCGGGTAGTTAGGGAGGCCGTTTATGATTATTGTGTATTATGTATATATATCTTTTGGCTTGTGCATGTATAACTTGATGTATGACAAACTTTTCATGTGATATATATATATATATATATATATATATATATATATATATATATATATATATATATATATATATATGATATTCAGTTTTAGATTTTCCGCTTTTATTCTAAAATTTGAAATGTGGGTGTAAGGAACTGAGTTCCTCTGTTGATTGCTACCCCACTGTTGCATATCTTTATGAGCAGGTGTTGTATGATTTGTTTCAATATAATGTGACTCTCCCCGTCTATGCCATGATAATTTAAATATACTCTAATGAAATTTTGAATTTTCTTTTACTGCTTTACTTAATTGGGGGTATAGATTGAGGGTGTTACATTAAGTGGTATCAGAGCCAGTCCGTGTCAATTTGTGTCAGTCCTTGTTGGTCGTTGTGTTTGGGTGAGCGGTTTGTTTAACCATAGTTGCTGTTATTGGAAATGAACAGAATATGGCTGGTAGGAACGACGCTGATTTAGCTGCTCCGATGCAAGCTATGGCCCGAGCTGTGCAGGGTGCACCTCATGCTACTGGAAATGATGAGTTCAGGAAGAATAAACCACCTGTCTTCAAGGGGAGACATGATCCTGATGGTGCACAGATTTGGTTGAAAGAGATTGAAAGGATTTTTTGAGTGATGGATTGTGCAGAGGATCAGAAGGTGAGACTGGGTACTCACATGTTGCAAGAGGAAGCAGATGACTGGTGGGTTAGTACTCGTCAGGTGTTGGAAGCTGGAGATGAAGAAGTTACTTGGACTGTGTTTAGCCGGGAGTTTCTGAGGAAGTATTTTCCCGAAGATGTAAGAGGAAAGAAGGAAATTGAGTTCTTGGAATTGAAACCAGGTAATATGTCTGTTGTTGATTATACTGCTAAGTTTGTGGAGCTTGTGCAGTTTTATCCTCATTATGCTGAAGCGACTGCGGAGTTCTCTAAGTGTGTGAAGTATGAGAGCGGATTGCGTCCTGAGATTAAGCAGGCAATCGGTTATCAAAGGATAAGAAGGTTTTCTGATTTGGTGGAATATTGTTGGATTTATGAAGAGGATAGTAAGACTCGTTCTACTCATTACAAGATTGTGAATGAAAGGAAAGGGAAGCAACAGTTCCGTGGTGGTCCGTATGTAACACCAGTTGATAAGGGTAAGCAAAGGGGTGCTTTTAATCGAAGGTCCAGTGGTGGAAGTATGTGTGGTCCTCTGAGGTGTTATAAATGTGGTGAGTTGAGGCATCGTCAGTTCGAGTGCAGGAAAGATATGAGGAAGTGTACTAATTGTGGAGGTGTCAGACATGTCGTAGCTGATTGTAAAAGGAAGAATGTGGTGAAATGTTACAACTGTGGTGAACCTGGTCATATTAGTACAAAGTGTCCGAAACCGAAGCAAGCTCCAGCTAGTGGGAAGGTGTTTGCATTGGCGGGGACTCAGACTACTAATGCAGATCGTCTAATTAGAGGTACTTGTTTTATTAATAGTATGCATTTAGTTGCTATTATTGATACTGGAGCGACTCATTCGTTTATTTCGTCTGAGTGCGCGAAGCGTTTGAATTTTGTGTTGTCTTTGATGGATGGTGAGATGGTTATTGATACTCCAGCGATGGGGTCAGTAACTACTTCTTTGGTTTGTTTAAGTTGTCCTTTGACCATTTATGGTAAAGACTTTGAGATGGATTTAGTGTGTTTGCCGTTGGAGGGTTTAGATGTGGTTTTGGGAATGAATTGGTTGTAGTTCAATCGGGTTCATATTGATTGTTATCATAAGCTGGTAAGGTTTCCTTCTCTTGAAGAAGATGAAGACTCGAGTTTCTTATCTACCAAAGAGTTGAAGAAACTTTTGGCGGATGAAGCTCAGTTATTTGGGTTGTTTGCATCGTTGACTGTGGATAGTCAAGTTGCGCTTGATGTGTTTCCTGTTCTGTGTGATTTTCCGGAAGTGTTTCCTGAGGATATTTCAGATGTGCCGCCAGAGAGAGGTGGAGTTTTCGATAGATCTAGTTCCTGGTACTAGACCTGTTTCTATGGCACCTTATCGTATGTCGGCATCTGAGTTGGTTGAGTTAAAGAAGTAGTTGAATGAATTATTAGAAAAGAGGTTTATGAGACCAAGTGTTTCTCCTTGGGGTGCTCCAGTTTTATTGGTGAAAATGAAAGATGGAAGTATGCGATTGTGTATTGATTATCGCCAGTTGAATAAGGTGACAATTAAGAATAAGTATCCTCTTTCAAGGATTGATGATCTGATGGATCAGTTGGTTGGTGCTTGTGTGTTTAGTAAGATTGATTTGAGATCAGGGTATCATCAGATAAGGGTGAAGGAGGAAGATATTCAGAATACGACCTTTAGGACACATTACGGTCATTATGAATATTCTGTGATGCCGTTCGGGGTTTCTAATGCGCCAGGTGTGTTTATGGAATACATGAATCGTATTTTTCACGAGCATTTAGATTAATTTGTTGTTGTGTTTATTGATGACATATTGATTTATTCTAAGTCTCGAGAGGAGCACGCAGAGCATTTGCGTATTGTTTTGCAGGTTTTGAAGGAAAAGAAGCTTTTTGCTAAATTGTCCAAGTGTGAATTCTAGTTGTCGGAGGTGAGTTTTCTTGGACATGTGATTTCAGGTAATGGTATTGCTGTGGATCCATCTAAAGTAGAAGCAGTGCTACAATGGGAGGCTCCGAGATCTGTTACTGAAATTCAAAGCTTTTTGGGTTTAGCTGGATATTATCGAAGGTTCATTGAAGGGTTTTCTAAGCTAGCACTTCCTTTGACCTAGTTGACTTGTAAAGGCAAAGCGTTCATTTGGGATATCCGGTGTGAGGAAAGTTTTAATGAGCTGAAGAGAAGATTGACGACAGCTCTGATTTTGATTTTGCCGAATCCTACTGAACCATTTGTGGTGTATTGTGATGCGTCTTTGATTGGTCTAGGTGGTGTGCTAATGGAAGGAGGTAAAGTCGTGGCGTATGCTTCGAGGCAGTTGAGAGTGCATAAGAAGAATTACCCTACGCACGATTTGGAATTAGCGGCTGTGGTTTTTGTATTGAAAATTTGGAGGCATTATCTTTTTGGTGCGAGGTTTGAAGTCTTTAGTAATCACAAAAGTTTGAAATATCTGTTTGATCAGAAGGAACTGAACATGAGGCAGAGAAGATGGTTGGAATTTTTGAAGGACTACGACTTTGGCTTGAATTACCATCCTGGTAAAGCTAACGTGGTAGCCGATGTGTTGAGTCGGAAATCATTGCATATGTCCGCTTTAATGGTTAAGGAGTGGGAGCTTTTGGAATCGTTTAGAGACTTGAGCTTGGTATATGAAGTGACTTAGGATAGTGTGAGGCTGGGTATGTTGAAAGTTACTAATGATTTTCTGGTGACGGTGAGGGAGAAACAGAAGTTGGATGTGAAATTGGTGGATTTGATGTTGGTTGGCGGAAAAGATGCGAGTGGTGATTTTCAAGTGGATGTTAATGGTGTTTTGAGTTTCCGTGGGCGAATTTGTATTCCGGATGATTCGGATTTGAAAAGGATGATTTTGGAAGAAGGACACCGGAGTAATTTGAGTATACATCCGGGAGCGAATAAGATGTACCAAGATTTGAAAAAGATTTTCTGGTGGTCGGGATTGAAAAGAGATGTGGCTCAGTTTGTGTATGCTTGTTTGACGTGCCAGAAGTCGAAAGTGGAACATCAGAGGCCTAGTAGTTTGTTGCAACCGTTGGATATTTCGGAACGGAAATGGGATAGCATTTCGATGGATTTTGTAACGGGGTTGCCAAATACACTGAGAGGGCATAATGCTATTTGGGTGGTTGTTGATAGGCTGACTAAATTGGCCCATTTCATTCTGATTGATATCAGTTTTTCTTTGGAGCGGTTAGTTGAGATTTACATCAGTATGATTGTGAAGTTGCATGGGGTTCTGTTGAGTATTATTTCAGATCGAGATCCAAGGTTTACCTCGAGATTTTGGGAAAGTTTACAGAAGGCGTTAGGTTCTAAGTTGAGGTTGAGTTCGGCTTATCATCCGCAGACCGATGGGCAGTCAGAGAGAACGATTCAGTCGTTGGAAGATTTGTTGAGGGCTTGCGTTCTTAAACAAGGTGGTGCGTGGGATAGTTATCTTGCGTTGATTGAATTCACGTATAATAACAGTTTCCATTCTAGTATTGGAATGGCACCATTTGAAGCGTTGTATGGACGAAGATGTCGAACACCGTTGTGTTGGCATGAATCTGGTGAAGGGTCGGTAGTTGGACCGGAGTTGGTTCAACTGACTACAGATAAGGTGAAGTTTATTCGTGAGAAAATGAAGGCTTCTCAGAGTAGACAAAAGAGTTATCATGATCAGAGATAGAAGGACCTTGAGTTTCAAGAGGGTGATCATGTATTTCTGAGGGTTACGCCGGTAACGGGTGTTGGTAGGGCGTTGAAATTGAAGAAACTTACTTCTCGGTTTATTGGTCCTTACTAGATATCTGCGAGAGTGTGTGCTGTGGCGTATAGGGTAGCGTTGCCGCCGAATCTGTCGAATTTTCATGATGTGTTCCATGTTTCACAGCTTCGGAAGTATGTTCCAGATCCGTCGCATGTGATTCCAATGGATGAGGTTGAGGTAAGGGAGAATCTTACAGTTGAGGCTTTACCAGTTAGGATTTTGGATCGCAAGGTGAAGCGGTTAAGGGGCAAGGAGATTGCACTTGTGAATGTAGCGTGGGGAGGCGCTGCTGAGGGCAATTTGACTTGGGAGTTGGAGAGTCGGATGCGGGAGTCGTATCCGGAGTTGTTCGTCTCAGGTAATATTTTCGAGGACGAAAATTTCTAAGTGGGGGAGAGTTGTAACGCCCCAATTTTTGTTAGATTTATTTAATCGAGTCGATTTAATTATTTTTATTTTTATATTATTTTATTCTTGGTTTTATTTGGTAAATATGTTATGTTTATCGTTATGATGTTTTATTGCGTTTTGGGAGCGTTTACGAGAAAAATGAGTGTAAGGGTATTTTGGTCATTTTGCTTGGTAGATATTATTGTTTTTCTTAAAATAGAAACATAGAGATTAGAAAGAGAGAAAAGAAAGAAAACAGAAAAAATAGAGAGAAAGAGAAGTGAGAAGAGAAGAAAAAGAGGGAAACTTGAAGTTTAAGAAATTGATTCAACCGACACTTCAAAGCACGATTTATCGGGTAAGGGTGTGAAACTCAGTTATTCTATGCTTGTGTATGATTATGTATGTATGTAGTTGAATGTTTACTTGTTTTTCCATAGTTTTCATTTCTAGGTTGAAAATGAGTAATATGAATAGAAATCGATGTTTTTGCGGACGAAAGTCGGAATAAGTCGCGTAGTGGAGTCGGGTGATGTTAGGCCGTGATTTAGTATGATCGTTTGATTGAATTGGGTGAATTTGTAACTTCTGCATTTTTTATGTATATCGATGTTTTTGTGCAAATTGATGTTGTGATCGAGTAAAAGTGTTTGGATATGTCTGGTAGCATTGGTATAGGTTGATATTTAATCGGGTGGTATTGTTGGTACGATCTCGAGCGATTTAATCGGGTTTTGGTTGGATTTTCTGCCATTAAAACAGAGTTTTTGGTGGTTTTGCAACAATGTTAGCCAATTAACCAAATGAGTTAACCGATTAACACGTGAAAATTTGGGTATTAATTTTTGTAATTGTGTTGAATGGCCTTTTTATGGAGAAAATATAGTAGTGTGTTGAATTCTGAGACCGAGGTTTTTTACGGAATCGAAATCGGAGGTCCGGAAGTCATTTAACGATCGAAAAATGATTTTTCAGCAAAATCTGCACCTCGTGCGCTAACCCCCTGCACTTGTGCGTCGACTCATGATCACAGAATTTTCCAAATTGTCCGATTTTGTTTTCTTCATAACTTTTGAACCATAAGTCCGTTTTGACCCCCGTTTGAAGTGTTGGAAAGCTAATGAAAAGTTATTTCTATTAAAAATGGTTTGGAGGGTAAAAGATGATTTAATTAATTCATGTTTTTTTGAAAAATAGTCGGGTTGTCGGGTTTTTATCGCGTTAATGGTGTGCGATTGATGTGTTATCATGCTATAAGCTTTTGTTATGTACCGTGTAGCTTGTGTGCCATTATATGATGTGAATATACATGATGAAATGTTGTGATGATGATTTGTGGCCTAAGAGCAAGAAAATGCAATGTGTGGTAATTGATGATATATGCATGATTATGGACGTGTATATGTGTGCATTTTAAATGTCATGAGTCATTGTATGCCAAGCATCATGATATGCATTCTTGTGACGTCCTGAGTGACGGATTGATTCCAGAGGGAATCTGCTATAACATCGTGAGCCTTAAAAATAAGAGGTACGAATCGCCTTAAAAATAAGAGGACTGAAAGCGATGGTTATAGACGATCGTGTGCCCATGTGGGGTGTGAGCGATCGTGTCGTGTGCCCGTGTGGGGTGTGAGCGATCCATAAACGTCGTGTGCCCGTGTGGGGTGTGAGTGATGGGGAACATCGTATGCCCGACGGGGAGTTACAGTGATGTAACGAGCGATGGGTCCAGCAGAGTTCCTGAGTGAACTAGTGATGAGAAACATTGGAAGACGGTACCGCTTGTGCATTGCATAGAGTCGTTGTGTCGGTCTCTGTACATTTGCATAAATCATGGATTAATTGTGTATGGAATTGTGAATATGATTAATGAGATGGAATATGTATAAATGTGTTGATGATGAGTGCATTGTGTATGATTGATATGCATTGGTGTTGGATACCTGATACTTGTACTGTGTTGTGTTGTATTTGATTGTGGTGCATTTGTGGTGAGAATATTTTACTTGTGCATTTCTGTGTTAATATATAATTGTATGCAACTGTATTATGATTGTGTTTCTCACCCTTCTGCTGTTTTATAATGCTTTATGAGGCATTGCAGATTAGAGTTGCTGGAGGTCTTTTTGTGAAGCTTAGGACTTCATTCTTTTGTCGGTCGGCTCTTATATGTGACACCGGGTAGTTAGGGAGGCCGTTTGTGATTATTGTGTATTATGTATATATATCTTTTGTCTTGTGCATGTATAACTTTATGTATGACAAACTTTTCATGTGATATATATATATATATATATATATATATATATATATATATATATGATATTCAGTTTTAGATTTTCCGCTTTTATTCTAAAATCTGAAATGTGGGGGTAAGGAACTGAGTTCCTCTGTTGATTGCTACCCCACTGTTGCATATTGTTGTACCCCAAATTTTACCCTTAGATTCTTTAATCTTTTGCATATCATTCCATGTCATTTTTTTGGTAATTTATCTTAGATTATTTAATTTAATTTAGTTTTTTTGTAAGTTTTTTTGTCAATTTAATTTATAATTCTATTTTAGCCTTTATTTTATGCCTAGATTAATTTTAATTTAGCTTTTATTTCTAGTCTAGTTCTAATTATATTAATTTTCATTTAATTTACTTTTAATTTTAATTAAATTTTATTATTAATTAGCTTAAGTTTATTAATTGTAATTTTGACTTTAATTCTAATTTTAACTTTAGCTTTAAATTTTAGTCTAATTTTAATTAGTTAAATTTTTTATTAACTTAGTTTAATTTTTTTTTTTTTTTAATTATCTTAATTTTTGTCTTTTTTATTATGAGCATTGTTTTTATTCTTTTTATGTCATCTTTTACTAAGTTCAAAGATCATCTCGTTTTACTAAGGCCAAAATGAATCAGTTTCATCACACCAAGTTGTGTTTCCACTTGAATTACAACCATGTTTCCATTTCAAACCACTTTCTGAACCGAAACATGACCCATTGCCAAGTACATTTCCTTCATCAATTTCCAATGCCCACCATGCCGCAAAACCTGCTACACTTTTTCAAAAGCTATACTTCTTTTACAGCTTGCACAACAAGTTTCTCCATAAAAACAAGCAACCATCCCTTTGGCACTTGGCTCAATGTTGATGGAGCAGAAAATGCATACTTGTAACGGCTATCCAACCATGTTTTCTCTCCAAAACAAAGCAAAAGACCATTGGGTCTTCTTTGTCATTAACCAGCACACTGCCTATAAAAGGAGCTTGTTTTTCCGTTGTTCACCACCCACAATCATCAAACACATCACAAGATACTTCAAAGGAAAAGCAACTGCTAGGGTGAAAAATTATGGAGAGTTGAAACACAAACATCTTGAGAAGTAGGAAGTCTGGTGGAGTTTGATTTTCAAGATTATAGAAGGTGCAGGTAACCTCCAACCCTCTTCACTCCTTGTCCGAATGCCATGATCACTCGTCATGCTGCATTATGTGTGTTTTGCATTTGAGTTATTTTAAATGATTCTGTGTTTGAGTTCACATGATATGTCATTACACCCTTGTTTCTATTTTGTCTGTAACATTTAATATTCACATACAAGAACATATAAAAGCATTCTCAGGTTTCTATTGTGTGATAGTTTAGGTTGAGCTATATGAACGTTTGATTTGGGTTCAGGCTGGTATGATGCGTGTAGTATCACTCTTTCTCTCCACCCTTGGTCACATGCTCGTGTTTAGGTTTTGAGTGACTCCTATGACACTATTATGTTCATGAATTTACGTTTGTATGCTCAGGTTTTGATGGTTCTAAATGTTGTTGTCGCGCTCACATTGGTTTCTACCTTACTTTGAGGTGATGTCATGAGTTGTTATTTAAGTCTGTGAGGTTTTACATGAATTATTGTTGCACTGCCATGCCGGTTTTGAAACTTGGAAAATGTATTGTCATATTTTGATAATCACTGTATGTTTAGCTCAATATAAGTAAAACTGAGGTGCTCTTAAAGTTTGTGTTGGATTGATAAGCATGCGATCTCACCTTTAAACAACATTTCCATGTCATGAGTATTGCATCGTAAGTTCTTTTGTCGGCAGCATGAGAAAGGATGGTCGTGTGTATGTTTGTGAATAATTGCAAGGTGGAATACGTTGTGAAGTAAGCTTGTTTTTATTGATTTTTGCTGATGGATTTATATACAGAGAGAAAGGTGTGAGTGTCCGTGTGTGTGTTGTAGTTGATTATATCAATGTCATGTTGTTACGTATCATGGTGTAATTTCAATTTGTTTTGTCGGTTTGCAATGTGTTGGGTCTTCTCTAATTATGTTGTGTAAGGATATTAGTATAGTGTTTTGCCATGCTTAAGAATTTTCGACAGTGGTGATGATGTTGTAAAAGTAGTAAGGTGATTTTTGCTTTATTGATGAAAGGATATTTACAAGTTGTTTGAAGCATAAAATCTATCATGCTGCAGTTTTGTTCTATGAGTATAGGTTTACTTGAAGAGTTATCATGAATGTGACAAATGAGAAGTGTATGGACGGGTAGATCGTAGAAGTTGTTTGTGTTGAAATATAATATTGTGTTGAGATAAATGATGCACCATGCATGATCGTATTTACGTCTTGTTGCTTACATGCAGTTCTTGTTATATGTGTATTTGTATTTGTATGTTTGTTAGTGATTAATGATATGTAAGATCCTTACTATGCTTGGATTCATGTTTCCTGTAAGTATATTGTCATGTTTGTTTTACTATTAGTATTCATCATAATGTTAAACATGTACGTGTATACTGTGTGTTGCTTTCAGAAATGGCGGTTTGCATTTATTTTCAGAAAGTATGTATGGTGGTGGTCGTGACTAGTTTTGAAGATACAGCAAATCTCATACTCATTTTTTTGCATGTGCATTACGTTTTCTTTTTTATATAATGATAGCTTTATGATATAAAGATCTCCTTTTTTTTTTTTCTTTCTTTTTTTTTGTTTTAAAATAATATTTGTTTTGTTAATTAGTTAGTTCTTAATTATTTAGTTTTGATTTAATTAATTAGTTTTGCTTAAAATTAGTTAATTTAGTTTTTAATTAAATTTTAGTTGAATTAATTTTAAGTAGATTTTAGTTAAATAGTTTTTAATTAGTTAATTAGTTTAATTAGCTTAATAGTTTAATTAACCTTTTAAATAAACTTAAGTTTAATTAGAAATTTTTGTGTAATTAGATTTTATTTAATTTTAAAGTTAATCTTGACATTTTGCATCTTCCACTTTAATTAATTACTGATATTCATTCCGAGTTTAATTCTTTTTGTCCTTAACTGTGACTAGTCCCTAATTCCCGATGTTCACTTTGAATTTAATTCTTATTGCATTTGCTGTATATATGCTGCTATTCACTTTACTTTCGATACCCAAGTTTTTTCCTCTTTGCCTATCTGTTTACCTCCTTCCAAAGGAAAAGTCTCTCTATTGACTTCATGTCATAGATAGCTCAAATTCCCTTTTAACCTCAAACCATTTCACAAGAGATAGCCATTAATCTTTTCTCCCTTCTGACCTGGCCTTCCCAAAGAGATAGCTATTAATCTCTTCTCCTTTAAGACGGTCCAGCCTTTCACGATCCTTTCAAGAGATAGCCATTAATCTCTTTCTCCTAACCAATCCATCCTTACAAGCTTTTCTTTCAAGCTTTTCACCCTTTTACCCCGTATTGAGGGGAACTACGAATGCTCTGATTCCATTCCCGTCAGGATACGTAGGCACGAGATGCGATGTCTTGGCGAGCATACTTAGTGTATATACCCTTAGGTTCTTTACCCTTAGCACATCTTTCTTTAACAAGCAAACTTTAACATAACACAAATTAAAACAAGAGGTTCCTGTAGAGTACTACAGATACTTAGGGTGCTAATACCTTCCCTTTGTATAACCAACCCCCGAACCTTAGATCCCCCTTTAGGTTTTTCTAACGATCTTGAACCTTTCCTTTGGATAAATCAAAGTCGGTTGTAAAAGAAAATGATGCAAGTTAATAAATAGCTTGTTATCCGATTTTCACCGCAACACATATCTTTATGAGCAGGTGTTGTATGATTTGTTTCAATATAATGTGACTCTCCCCGTCTATGCCATGATAATTTAAATATACTCTGATGAAATTTTGAATTTTCTTTTACTGCTTTACTTAATTGGGGGTATAGATTGGGGGTGTTACACTTATAGCAATTAGATGGGGGGAAAGGAGTTGTTGATGTTTGTATGCTGTGAACGAGGCATAGATTTGATGCTAAAAGGTTGATTGACTCAGTCGGGGTTTTCTTATACAAAGCCTAAGATGAGGCTATTGGCCCAGCAAGAGGGTGTTTTTGTGTGTCTCGTATGAAGCCCGAGAGAGAGGCTAAAAGGGTTGACTCAACAAGAGAGTGCTTTTGTATGTGTCTTGTACGAAGCCCAAGACGGAGGCTAAAAGGTGATTGACTCAACAAGAGAGTCTTTTATACTCAACAAGAGAGTGATTTAGTATCTCGTACAAAGCCCGAGATGGAGGCTAAAGGGGATTAACTCAATAAGATAGTCTTTTATACTCAACAAGAGAGTGCTTTTGTATCTCGTACGAAGCCCGGGATGAAGGCTAAAAAAATGTTTGACTCAATAAGAGATTCTTTTGTATCTCGTACGAAGCCCGAGATAGAGGTTGAAAAAATGTTTGACTCAACAAGAGAGTCTTTTGTATATCTCGTACGAAGCCCGAGATAGAGGCTGAAGAAATGTTTGACTCAATAAGAGAGTCTTTTGTATCTCGTACGAAGCCCGAGGTAGAGGCTGAAAAAATGTTTGACTCAACAAGAGAGTCTTTTGTATCTCGTACGAAGCCCGAGATAGAGGCTGAAAAGGTTAGCTCCGATGGGGAGAATCATTGCACAAAGCCCAAGAGGAGGCTAGGGTTACTGTTTCAGTTGAGTGACAAGTCCAGTATGTTAGTTCAAAGAGAAAATCAGTTCTTATATGGGTAATGTTGTACTCATGGCATTGATCTGAGGATCGGGATTGTTTCCTATTCTCTAAGGAAATGGGGAATCCAAAGGAGCTTTAGACTATCCGAGTCTACGGGTTTTATCTTTTGTACTATGCTTAAGGAACAGTAGTAGTA
The DNA here is from genome assembly GCA_022829125.1 of Lathyrus tuberosus. Classification (NCBI taxonomy): domain Eukaryota; kingdom Viridiplantae; phylum Streptophyta; class Magnoliopsida; order Fabales; family Fabaceae; genus Lathyrus; species Lathyrus tuberosus. Next base: position 10,681,433 of record JALAZF010000024.1, on the reverse strand, counting down.
AGATCTAGACTCTTTGAAAGACTGTTCTATTAAGATGACTAATTTCTATTCCTATACCTCTAGGAGGTCATCGGGACAATTTGTACGAAGCCCAAGAGGAGGCGAGAAAAACTTTTAAGAAGCCGACGGGACAATTTGTACGAAGCCCAAGAGGAGGCTATCTTCCCGGAGCAAGTATCATTATACGAAGCCTAAGAGGAGGCTGTGAAAACTTCTAAGAAGTAGACGGGTCCTTGTACAACGCCCAAGAGGAGGCGGGGATGCTTTTAGGAAGCCTGTGGGTCCTTGTACTAAGCCCAAGAGGAGGCTAATGAACAGTTCCAGAAGGGGTTTCACTTGGAACATTGGCCTTCTGTATATGAATTGTTCAAAAAGGGGGGAGATTTCTTAAATCTAGTTATCTAAAATTGTTGTAAAAGAAAATGGTTTATGGTTGAAATATCTGGGAGAGTGTCGGATGTAGGGAGACGAGGTTCTGTCTAGTTCTAGACGTATTTTCCGGGGAAACTCTAAATATCTATACTATTATTACACAGTCGATATGAGTTTATGAAAGAAGACTTACAGTGAAACAGCCCCACAGTACAGTTATATACATATGAAAGCGGTAAATGAAAGCAGGTAAACACTTACTCGGTTGTAGAGCTTCCATGTTGTTTTGTTAGTTTGTTCAATAAAGAAAACTTTGATAACAATATTATATGCAAAATCAAAGGAGAAAGTGATTTAAAAATACTGTTGGGGCTTACAGCTCAGGGAGAGGCCCAAATGATTTAACTTTTGAACTGGCGATCGCGCCGAACTTTTGAAATACAACGGGACTTATACAATAAGTGAGGCCCAAAATAGGTTTGTATTTTACAAAGGTTTGGGTATTACACTCTATTAGAGAACCAAAATGATTTGAAGAAAATAAATGGGGCTTATAACACGAGGGTAGACCCAGATGATTTTTGTTTGAAATGGCGATTGCGCCGAGATTTTTGAAAACGCAGTGGGTCTTATACAATGACTGAGGCCCAAAGAAGTTTGGTTTTCAAAGGGGTTGGGTCTTACACTCTAATAGAGGCCCAAAATGATTTTGTGAGGGTGAAAATCAAAGAAACCCTAATTTGTTTTCCTTTAAAAATAAATATTAAAAGAAAATAAAATAAAAGTGATAAAAATACCAAATAGGCTTGAATAAACCACTTGTGATTTTTGTTTAAGGTTTGAAAAAAATGAGGTTTTAATCAGAAGAGATATTAAAACTCATTTGGTTTTGATTTTCAAAGTAAATATTCATTTTTAAAATGTTTAAAAACAATTAAAAAGGAATTTATTCACAAAAATACTAATTATATTAAATAAATAATATAAATTTAATTTTTTTGTGGAATAAAATATTTCAACATTTTTGTGATTTTTTGCAAAAAGAACCAATCAAAAATAATTAAAATTGAAGGAGTTATTAATTTTCCCATTAATTAACAAAACATGAAAATATTGGAAAAATTGCAAAAAAGTGAAAAAAACACAAAATGACTTGGGTAGGGTTTGAACCCACGACCTCAAGGTTATAGGGTGCGCGCCTTACCACTGGGGTGGTGATACATCTGCTGATTGAAACAAACCAACAAATATACAAGGCTTGCCTTGTTTTCTAGGCCTGGCCAAGGCAAGGCTAGGCAAGTTTTGCCAAGAAACGAGAAGGTCCATAACTTTCTTATTTCTCCATGGTTGGGGACAAAATTTATATGCATCTGGCCTAGAATTTCACAAGGAATCCAATGGTGGTGGTATTTTTTCCAGAACATGATCCCTTCTTAAAATCTGATAGTGGTTTTGAAATAGGCCTATAATTGCATTTTCTATGCTACACTTTGGTACAGGCATGAATTACATGATGAATTGGTTCAAACACAACATATAGAACATGTATGAGGTGTGCATGATCAGTGGACTTCAAAGCAATGCATATTTTGGAAAGTTCAAGTCATGATGCTTACCTCTCTTTTGAGCTTTTGAAGTTTTTGTGCAATCTGCCAAGTTCCTTGTTCCAGAAATGGTTTGATGCTTTGGACACTCTCCAATGATCCCTTAGAAGCTTTTAGGATGAGTGGAATCAACTGGAACCTGCAAAAACACAAACTGGCCCTTTCTTACAAAAGGGGTTAAAATGACCAAAATAGCAACTCCCTCAAATGGTGTTCCAGATGGGGGGAACCATTTGGGATAGTTTAAGGATGATATTTGGAGTGTGTTTGAGGTTTTATCTGGTTTGGAAAGTAACTAATTCAAGGCATGGCTTGAAAAATACATAAAAGGCCTATTTTGAGGTTTTGAGATGTGACTTTGTGATTTAAGGATTACAGGTCACTTGTGAGAGTTTGGACAGCTTAGATATGATATATGTAAGGTGTTAGGCTCATGAGCTGTGATGGAAATGCTCTCTAACTCAAAAACTCAGAGTTACCTTGCTAAAGAAGGTATTTTTACCTAAAGAAAGGGATTTTGAGGAAAGCATCTGTTTGATGGCTTTGGTGTACTCAAACTGAGCACAAATGAGCTCTATTTATAGTAGAGCAAGTTTGTTTTGGGATAAATAGTGAATGGCAACCACAGCAGAGGTTTGGCCAATGTTGATCAATGGGAAGCCAAGTCTCCTCTAGCCATTGACTAGAGGTTAGAGCACATGCCTTTGGTTCCCTAGTTGTTGGATCATTCTTGACTGAATTCATTTGCAAATGTGTCAGTCCATGCCACCTTGGTGCATACATTAAATGCTCCAATCCAAAATTGGAGTCTTGTCCCTTTTTTAGGGATTTCTAGGTTTGGCATGCTACTTCTTGTTCAAAAGACTTTGGAGGCTTGGATCAGTGTTTGTTCCCTTTAGATTTGATCCTCAGATGTGTCCAAAGTGATGACAAGGCTTGGAATTATCTAATTTTGCCAAATCGAGCAAAAGTGAAAAATTCTGCCTAGCCTTGGCAGTTTTCAGCAAGGCATATTCCCATTGTCATATCTCATGACTCAAGTTGAGTTTGGTGATCTTCTTGGCCATTTTGGAAAGCCATCATATGATACAACAACTGTTTGATCATAATTGGTTTTGATACTTTTTGGATCCAAGTGAAAAATGCCCCTACATTTGGAAAAAAGTAAGGCAGATTCTGACTTAGTGAAAATTTCACTAAGTGTTGGAAAAAGTGGCATTTCATGTTTTCAGCCATTTTGATCATTCCATAACTCAAAATCCATAATGAATTGGAATGAGGTGTAGTTAAAGCTTTTGTAAACGGCCGTGAGGGCTACAAATCCAACTTTGGATGGGGAAAATGGCCTTGTGGTTTAGGAGTTATGATCCTCCAAAGTTGGTACCCTAGCCACTTTGTTCCATAACTTAGAAAATTTTCTAAGTTTTAATGGTTACCCCTTTTACAAGTTATCCCACTTTTCTTGATTTTTCTTGATGAATGATGATTCTAATCACATATTAACATCATTTTAGGGTTAAAAAACCATAATTATGAAAAATCTCAAAAAGTCAAAGTTGACTTTTGTGCACAGTTGACTTTTTATCATATGAATTCCAAACTGTGCGATCCCCTATGAAATCAAGTACTTGACCTAAATTAAACTTGATGGATTGATTTCATATGTATTATAGGGTGTATTGAATCATGTCCTAGGGTTTGGGAGCATGTCCTGGTCAAAAGTCAAAGATACAGTTGACTTTTCTCGCGCAACCCCAACTGTGGTTCAGATGAAATTGAAACTTGTTGCTCAAGCTTCTTAGATTAATCCATTGTTTCAAATGGACCAATATGGTTTATTAGAGACCCTTAAATCATGTCTTAAGGTCTTGGCTCATGATTTGTCCCAAAAGTCAACATAGGGGTGAATTAGGTCAAGAAACCCTAATTCCTGATTTTTGATGTATGCATCCTCTGAGGCTAAATTGACTTGGTGCTTGGGTTTATGATGTCCCTTGGAGCATCATAGGTTATGCTTTGAAGCATTGGCTCATGCCTAGAGGAAAATTTCCATCTGGAGGCCCTGGTCGACCAAAACCCTAATTTGGTGACACTGGTGATCTTGAGGCTTGACCCACTTAGAAGGGAGCAGCCTTGTACTTAATCCTTGAAGTGTGAGTCCTCTTGATCCTTTGTGGATGTTTGAGAGGTTAGACAAGTTAAAGATCATGTCAATCCTTGATTGATCCTTTGTCTAAGAACTCTGAGAGGGCTTGAAGCCCTAATTCTGATTGCAGTGAATGCTCACCCATCTTTGGGGAGACTAATGAAGTATGATGGTTCCTCCATATTGTGATAGGATTTGCATAATGATGGGGAATCTTAGTGGTCAAAATTTGGGGTATGACAATGTGTGACTGATCAAAACACACCAAAACAACCACAATGCTTGTTTTTTCACAAATCCTCTTTCTTGCAAAATTCAAAGTTCTCAAAGAGTGAAAACTTGGAATTCTCAAATCAGTCCAATTCCACTCAAACTAACCATTCTAACACCTCACATACATCATATATTAGTTATCCATAACCTCAAAACATATCTGGAACACCAGAATCATCAAGTCACTATCTATTTGCTCAAACTTTTTTCAATGTTGCAGATAGGGTCGAGCCAAATGATCCAGAGGTTTCCAATCGATTCCATGCTTCCAAACACCTTACATAAGGTCCATTGAAGTTGTCCAGATCATCACACAACATTTGTAGCACCTCTACATCAGAATTCGAATTCCTCTTACACAAGTAAGCATGACACTCTCAAAGTTTATGATTCATGCATCATAAATGTGTTTTCAAGTTACAAACATGTTTCTATACTTGTGTAGAGTGTTTCCCCTTAATTAATTGCTTTATAGCTATCGTGTATAGGATTTTAAAATGTTCTTGCAGAAATTAGGGTTCATGTGTTCATCACTTGATTTTTCACTCCACACTTAAAATAAATGTAATTAATTGGTACCATTGGAATCCTTGTTCAAAAACGAGCAACTTTTAAAATGTACTATATATTTAATTAAATGAGATGAAAACTCTATAATAATAATAATAATAATAATAATAATAATAATAATAATAATAATAATAATAATAATAATAATAATAATAATAATAAGGCTTAATGACACTTTTGGTCCCTATGTTTTGGCCAACTCACGAAATTGGTCCCTGTGGTTTAAAATTGAACGATTTAGTCCTTATTCCCAATTCACTGTTGAATTTTAGAGAGGGGAAAATGGAAAATGAGGACTAAAACTGCATAAAACATTAAACCATATGGACTAGTTCGTTCAATTTTAAACCATAGGGACCAATTTCGTGAGTTGGCCAAAACATAGGGACCAAAAGTGTCATTAAGCCTAATAATAATAATAATAATAATAATAATAATAATAATAATAATAATAATATCGTGTACGTTTATGGGGAAGACATAAGTATGAACATGATGAAGAATTTTATGGTCAAAACATGGAACTTTGTACATCTTTTAGAGATATACTATCATGATGAGGGATATTTCATACTGCGATTCAAGAATGATGAAGCTATGAAAGCAATATTGATGAAAGGACCGTATACGATCCGTAATGTTTCGATGATTACAATTGAGTGGAGACCTGATTTTAACCTAAAAACAGATCTCTTGCGAACTATGCCTTTGTGGGTTAAATTGCCGCAGCTACCTCTGCACTTATGGGGTGAAAAGAGCTTGAATAAGATAGGAAGTGCTATAGGATCTCCCCTGGTCACGGATGAATGTACTACACACAAGCTGAGGGTGTCTTATGCAAGGATATTAGTTGAAGTGGATGTCACGCAGAAACTGATAGAGGAAATAGTGATCACAGACAACATGGGAAAGAAGAGGACACAGCCTATTGAGTATGAATGGAGGCCTAAATTTTGTGATCAATGTCAAAGAGTAGGTCACCAATGTGGGATTAAGAAACAGCAAAGGATATGGAGGTCCAAGCAAGATGAAACAGCAAAAGACAAGGAAAAGGAGGAACCCCATCAACCAGAAAAACAACAGCCTGTGATAGTTACACCTAAAAGAGTAGCTACAGAGGAGAAAGGTATTACATTAACTGAATCAACTAGTCAATTTACATGTATGAATGGTTTTGATGCCTTGAGGGATTGGAATGCCCCTCAAGACCTCTATGATAGGGGCCCATGCTAGTATCCTGGAATGTTAAGGGGCTCAACAAGGCTGGTAAGCTAAGGGAGATAAGCTCCCATCTCCATAAGCTATAGCCAACCATTGTTATCTTAATAGAAACAAGGGTAAACGAAAACAAAGCTATGACAATTAGGAACAAATTACAAATCAAAGGAAAATATTTGGATAACTATGAGAGCCATGGTAATGGTAGAATATGGATTGTCTGGGATGATAATAAAGTGGATATTAGGAAGGTAAGTAGTACTAGCCAATACATACATTGTGGGGTGTATGACACAACTGGTAACTTTAAATACTGGTTGACTGTTATCTATGCCCATAATCAAATAGAGAGAAGGAAACTTCTTTGGAAGGATATGGAAAAACTTCATAATAACCATCAGGGCCCTTGGTGTGCTGTAGGTGATTACAACAATGTAGCAACTAGTCAAGATAGAAGAGGAGGGAAAAGTGTAACAGAAAATGAATACAAAGATATGCAAGCTATGATGACCATGACAGGATTATATGAAATGGATAGTCATGGAGAGTTCTTTAATTGGTCTAATAAGCAGCCAGGGAATCCTATTTATACTCGTATAGATAGAGTGTTGGCAAACTTAAACTGGTTCCAGGATAACATCAAGGCTACTTTGAATATCCTCCCCCCCCCCCATGTATCTGATCATGCTATTCTTTACATTAAAGTTCCAAAAGAGCTGAGGAGGAGTTCTCAATTCAAGTTTAAAAACTGATGGGTTGATGTTATTGGTTTTAAAGATGTAGTGGAGAAGAGTTGGACAGCACCTGCTAAAGGGCCGCCAATGCAGAGGCTTTGGGTCAAGCTGATGAGACTAAAGCTAAAATTGAAACAGTTGGATAAATTTACAATGGATACTACTCAGAAGCTGCAAACTGCTAGACAAGAACTAGATCAAGCCTATCTTGATTTGAGAAACAATATGAATGATGCATCTAAAATGGAAAAAATTAAGACACTTACAGAAGAGATTGTGAGATGGAATGAGATTGAAGAGAATATGATGAAGCAGAAAACAAAAATAGACTGGATAAAGATGGGGGATGGCAACACTGCTTTCTTCCATGCTTACTTGAAAGCCAGACACAATACTAAAAGTATGCATGTGATTCAAACTCGGGATGGGAGAGTACTTACAACACAGGTAGAAATCTCAAAAGAGGTAAAGGACTATTATGGAAATTTGATGGGTTGTAGAAATCAGAACTTAACTCATGTGGACATGGAAGCTTTGAGAAAAGGAAGTCAGCTTACCATGGAGCAAAGAGATCAACTTGTGAGTCCAATAACTGTTAAAGAAATTGAAGATGCATTAAAAGGAATAGGTGACCTAAAATCCCCTGGTGGAGATGGATATGGAGCCAAGTTTTTTAAATCCTGCTGGACTATCATTAAACAGGATGTTATTGCTGCTATCAATGAATTCTTTGAGCATGATAGGATCTACACTCAATTCAACCAAACAGTGGTCACATTGATTCCTAAAAAAGAAGATGCAAAATGTGTTAGAGATTACAGGCCAATTGCTGGATGTACCACCTTTTACAAGATAATTTCCAAAATCTTAACTGCTAGATTAGGGAGGATGCTTCCTAGTATCATTGATATTTCACAGTCTGCTTTTGTTCCAGGCCAGGTAATACACAATCACATCATGCTTGCATATGAGCTGCTTAAGGGATACTCTAGGAAATGAGGTACTCCTAGGACCATGATACAACTTGATCTACAAAAATCCTATGATATGGTAGATTGGTATGCATTGGAGGTTATACTTAAAGAGCTGGGGTTACCAAACATTTTCACTAATTGGATAATGACCATGGTAACTATTGTGACATATGTCTTCAATGTAAATGGTGAAATGACTAATGTTTTGCAGGCAAAAAGGGGCATTAGGCAGGGAGACCCTATCTCTCCCCTGCTATTTGTTATGATGATGTAATATTTGAATAGACTGTTAGTGAAGATGCAAGCTAACCCTAACTTTAATCATCATGCAAAATGTGAGAGGATTGGCATAACTCACCTCACATTTGCATATGACTTGTTATTGTTTTGCAGAGGGGATGTTGTATCAATGGAGATGATGCTCAGTACTGTGAAGAACTTCTCTGAAACCACAGGTTTGGTAATAAACCCTAGTAAATGTAAGATATACTTTGGCGGGGTGGACACAAATACAAAAAGCATAATGTAGATGAAGATTGATTATGAAGAGGGGGAGCTGCCTGTTAGATACCTTGGTATACCCTTGACATGTAAGAAGCTGTCTGTTACCCATTACCTTCCACTCATAGACAAGATTATGTCTAGAATTAATCATTGGACATCTAGGTTGTTAAGTATGGCAGGAAGGATTCAATTGGTGAAAAGTACCATCAATGCAATGATCCAATACTGGATGTAATGCCTACCTATTCCTAAAGGTGTTATAAAGAAGATTGAAAGTATGTGTAGGAGCTATGTATGGACTGGAAAACAAGAAGTCAGCAGGAAAAGCCCGGTTTCCTGGAAAATTGTTTGCAGACCTAGAAAACAAGGAGGGTTGAACATCTTCGACTTGGAGGTGTGGAACAAGGTAACCATGATGAAGTGTCTGTGGAATTTGTGCATGAAGGCTGATAATCTTTGGGTGAAATGGGTGCATTCACATTACTTTAAAGCAAAAATTGTTATGGAGGCATCTATTAAGAGCAACAACTCTTGGGTGATGAAGAAAATTTTGAACTTAAGAAATGACATAGCATATGTTCAGACGGTTTGGGATGATATGACGAATAAAAAGAGATTCAAGATGAGATATCTGTATGAAGCAATCATTGAAGACAACCAGGTAGTTCCGTGGAGATTTCTATTAAAAAGAAATATAGCAAGGCCAAGAGCTATCCATACTTTATGGTTGGTCTGTCATGGCAGAATTAGGACAAAGGAAAGATTACATAGACTTGGTTTTATTGACGACATAAAGTGCAGTCTGTGTGGTAAACACACTGAATCGTTGGACCATCTTTTCTTTGAATGCAAGGAAACCAAGGGTATTTGGAAAACAATCTTGAGTTGGATCGAAATACAACACGAACCTCAAGGCTGGCTATTGGAACAAAAATGGATATTGGAGCAGATAACTAAGAAAGGTTGGAGATCCTCCCTGCTGAAGCTAGCAGTTACAAAAATGATTTACGGTATTTAGCGGTATAGGAATGATCATGTCTTTAATTCTTATAGGGGCACATATACACACACTTGTGATGATATCATAGACACCATAATGTACAGAGGTTGGGGAAATCACAAGCTTAGGAAACACATAGCTATTTTGATGACTTAATTGACTTTTTTTGGTTGGTTGTATCAGTAGATCACCTTGTAATTGACTGTTTTTTTAGTTAATAAAATCATAATAATTATAATGATAATAATAATGATAATAATAATGATGATAATGATAATAATAATAATAATAATAATAATAATAATCATAATAATTATAATAATAATGATGATAATAATGATAATAATAATAATAATAATAATGATAATAATGATAATAATGATAATAATAATAATAATAATAATAACAATAACAATAATAATAATAATAATAATAATAACAATAATAATAATAATAATAATAATAACAATAATAATAATAATAATAATAATAATAATAATGATAATAATAATAATAATAATAATAATAATAATAATAATAATAGCCTTCACTAGTTCTGCAAAATAACAAATATTAGCCTTCACTAGTTCTGCAAACTTTAGTTTCAAGTTCTATTTATAATATATTGTGTATTTGTAGTGCAATGAGTATGTGAACTCAATTGCAAATGGCTCGTGAGAGTGTAGAGTAGGCTTGTTTCAGCCAACAACTTTACCTTCTCTGTAAAAAGATAACAAAAAAGTACAAGTTGAAAGAAATAACAATATTCAAAGGCATGCAATGTATAAGGGAGAAAATGAGTAAATAAAACAGATAACATAACATAATAAATTGAAAATCCATTCAATAAAGATAGTATCTGCTACATTGGTGCAAGACTTACACGACAAAATATAATCCTATAAAGATATATACACAACGTAAAATGTAAGAAATGTTTCGAAAAACCTTCATATTTTATGTACATTTTGATATACTTAATTTGTAAAATTTTAAATTGTCAGTGTATGAGCTAATGTGAAATTACATCTTATGGATCAATGATGCAGTGAGATTGGACCACTCAGCACTAACAATTAATTTTGTTTACATGTCTGCCACTGTTTTGAAAAAAAAAAATACCAAAATACCACTTGTTAAAAAAAATTCCAAAAATGCCATAATTTTCTCTTAGGTTCGGCCAACCATTGGACAAATCAATGAAATAGCCCACAATAAGCATGAGCTCGGCCATCAATTGGCTGAGCCATTGAAGAAGTTTTTTTTTTTTTTTCCGTTTTAGAACATATTACTCCTAAATTCATGTGGGTTGTTTCTTAACTTTGTAATGATGATAGAGCAGGTGCAATAGCCATTAATTGCTACATCCTATTAACGCATACAAACAAACGAGAAAAAGGAAGGGGCCGTACAAGAAAAGAAAAAAAAAAGCCACATAAAATATGGGCATGTCCTTTTCTAGATTTCCTAGGCTATGATTAATTTTCATTTGTTTCAGTTGTACAAGGTCAAATTAAGGATGAAAAAAAAACTTCTTTAATAGCTCGGCCAATGAATGGCCGAGCTTATGCTTATCGTGGGCCACTTCATTGGTTCGTTCAATGGTTGGCCAAGCCTAAAGAAAAATTATGGCATTTTGAAAAAAAAAATTTCAACCAGTGGCATTTTGGTATTTCATTTTTAGAACAATGGCAGATATGTTAAAAAGTCCTAACAATTTGAAATTGCTGTTAACATAGTGGGTTGTCCGCAATGATAGCAACCACTACAGGTATAATGATCACGGAACCACAAGGATTTTAGCTCTGAAAATTTAAACTTTAAGGGATTGACAGCTAACTAGCTCAGCAGATCTATCACTCCTAGAAGCAAAAACCCTCCAAAGTTCTGTCTCTGATTCTGCCGATGATTCAGTAAGTGATTTTTGGATGTGGTTGCGAAGCACGATCGCTCTAATACTACAGCTCGATTTTTATCCTATTGAAGCTGATGAAGGAAGGGAAATAGATGTCTCCAATTAACCCTGCTTGCATACTAAGGTTAAACAGTCAAAACTGTTGGTTTACATATGCGATCCAAAGTGTGGGGTTCTCTTAGGTTATTTCTCCGGAGTAGTGACTGGGCATGATGTTAAGACAAATGTTTTTATGATGGGATTTTGGGTTTTTATTTAGTATGCTCGCTAAGATTTTTCTTTCAATCTTATGCCTACGTATTCCCGTTTTCCAAAACAGGGAAATCAGAGCGATCGTAGTTCCTCATATTCTATGGGAGGAAATGATTGTTTTGGTGTCTTGTTCAAAGCCCAAGACGTGAAGCGAATGGTGGTTTGTATCTTGTTCAAAGCCCAAGATGTGAAGCTGAAAGGTCTATTTGTATCTTGTTCGAAGCCCAAGATGTGAAGCTAAAAGGCCTCGACTTTAGAGAGAATTTGTCATCTCTAAAGAGGTGTTTTTCTGTTACGACTGTTTATAAAGGAGAATTACTTTAACCGGAATATGTCAATCCGGCAATGCCATAATTTCCTTCATTGGGTTTTCCAACCTAGAGGAGAAGACTTTAACTCAGTGTAGAGCAATGCCATCTTTCCTTAGGAATCTCTCATGCTAAAAGAGGGACAGTGACATGGATGTAGATGATCCAGAGGCTTTCTGGTTACAGCAGTTAGATGAAGGGAACAGAGTTATTGATGTTTGTATACAGTGAACGAGGCACAACTTTGATGCTAAAAGGTTGATTGGCTCAACCGGGGTTTCCTTATATAAAGCCTAAGAGAAGGCTATTGGCCCAACGAGAGGGTTTTTATGTGTCTCGTATGAAGCCCGAGAGAGAGGCTAAAAGAGTTTTTGTATCTCGTATGAAGCCCGAGATAGAGGCTAAAAGAGTTTTTGTATCTCGTACGAAGCCCGAGATAGAGGCTAAAAGAGTTTTTGTATCTCGTACGAAGCCCGAGATAGAGGCTAAAAGGGATTGACTCAACAAGAGAGTCTTTTGGTATCTGGTATGAAGCCTGAGACAGAGGCTAAAGATGTTTGACTCAACAAGAGAGTGCTTTTGTATCTCGTACGAAGCCCGAGATAGAGGCTGAAAAAGTTTGACTCAACAAGAGAGTCTTTGTGTATCTCGTACGAAGCCCGACATAGAGGCTGAAAAAGTTTGCTCCGCTGGGGAGAATCATTGTACAAAGCCCAAGAGGAGGTTGTTGTAACTGTTTCAGTTAAGTGACAGATCCAATATGCTGATTTAAAGAAAAAATCAGTTCTTATATGAGTAATGTTGCACTCAGGGATTTGATTCGAGGATTAGGGTTATTTCCTGTTCTTTAAGGAAATGGGAAATCCAAAGGGTAATGAGACTGTCTGAGTCTACGGGTTTTCTACCTATTTTTGAAAGGAACTTGAGAATGTCTTTGAGACTCAAGGGAATTAGACTGTCCAAGTCTAGAGTTTCGTCTTTTGTACTATGTTTTGAGAAACAGTAGTATGGTCTAGACTCTTTGAAAGACTGTTATATAGAGATGACTAGTATCTGTTCCTATACCTCTAGGAGGTCGTCGGGACAATTTGTACGAAGTCCAAGAGGGGGCTGGAAACTTTTAAGAAGCCAACGGGTCCTTGTACTAAGCCCAAGAGGAGGCTATCATTCCCGGAGGAAGAAATCATTATACGAAGCCTAAGAGGAGGCTGAGAATAATTCTAAGAAGCCGACGGATCCTTATACTAAGCCTAAGAGGAGGCGGGGATGCTTTTAGGAAGCCTGTGGGTCCTTGTACAATGCCCAAGAGGAGGCTGATGCTTTTAAGAAGCCTGTGGGTCCCCAAACCCCGAGAAATTCAAGACAGGCTATTCACAAGGAATAGATCAAGTCAGGAAAGTTCAAGAATTTGGAAGAAACTCAAGAGATGCCATTCACGAAGAATACATTCATCTCTGGGGAGGTAGAGTCTCTTGACAATTCCTACGGAGGACAGCCGAAGAGAAGACTGTATCTGGTGCTCCTATTGGGGATCTAGCTTGTCTAGTTCTACAAGTAATCGAAACGGCTTTACTTAGTTCTAGACGTAGTTGTCGGGGAAACTCTAAATATCTATACTATTACTACACAGTTGATATGAGTTTATGAAAGGAGACTTACAGTGAGCAGCCCCACAATACAGTTATATGTATATGAAAGCGGTAAACGAAAGCGTATAAACACTTACTCGGTTGTAGAGCTTCCATGCTGTGTTGCTAGTTGTTCAACAAAGAAAGATTAAAAACAACAGTATATTTCAAAATCAAAGGAGAAAGTGTTTTGAAAAAGAAAGATTTGGGGCTTACAGCTCAAGGAGAAGCCCAGGGTTTTATCAGTGATCGGACTGTTGAAATTGTACAGAGGGACTTATACAAGTGACTGAGGCCCAAGAAAGGTTTTCTGTACAAAGGGATGGGTCTTACACTCTCTCAAGAGGCCCAAAAAGTTTTAAAGAAAAAAGAGTTGGGTCTTACTACTCGGGGTAGGCCCAGATGACTTTTCGTTTGAAATGGCGATCGCGCTGAGGTTTTCTTTTAACGCAGAGGGACTTATACAATATCTGAGGCCCAAAATTGTTTTGGTTAAAAGGGGATTGGGTCTTACACTCTAATAGAGGCCCAAAAGTTTTGAATGGGTCTTATAGCTCGAGGAGAGGCCCAAATGTTTGAAATGGACGACGGTCGTGCCGTTTACTTGTACAGAGGGACTTATACAATAAGTGAGACACAAGAAAGTTTTTATGTACAAGGGGTTTTGGGTCTTACACTCTCTCAAGAAGCCCAAAAGTTTTGAAAATGATTTATGAGGGTTGAATTAATCAAAACCCTAATTTGTTTTCAAAATGCATTTTAATTGAATAAAAAATTAAATTAAAATGATCAAAATTGTTTAACATGAGGAAAACAAATTGTGATCTTGGATTAATGCTTCATAAATCAAGTTTTGCCCTACAAAATGATTAGAAACCATTAAAAGTTGCAAAATCAAGATGGAAAAAATATTCAAAATGCCAAAAACAATTAAAATATTAATTCTTTGCAAAAATATCAAATATATGAAATAAATAATATTTTTGGGATTTTTTGGGAAAATAAAATATTTTAACTGTAAGTTCTTGTAATTGGCTGAAATTTTGTTAAAACAATGCTGATGTCATGGTTGATGTTGCAACATGAGCTTCTAACAGTATTGTTATGTTTTGGCTAACATTCTGGTTTGTGAATAAGAGGTAAAATGCTGAAGAGTGATGTCACATGCGATGTCTTAACATCACTATACCAGAACATTAAACATCAGGTCTGGGATGTTTAGGGCTGCACATGGTTTTGGTTTAATGAAATATTCTGCTAAAGAAAAACAGAGATTGCAGGCGAATATCATGGGAGATATCTTCTATTGCAGTTTGTTACGAATTTAATGCATAAATATATGGAGAGCATTTAGAATTAATTGTTGAAGATTTAATTGAAGATTTGATTGAAGATCTATTTAGTAGAAGAATCTGTTGCAGATTGGAAACAGAAGATTTGATATAATTTGAAGGCCCAAATCCAGTTGGGAATATATTATAAAAAGAATGCTAGTAACCTAGAAAGGAACGGGTCCAAGATGTAGATCATTAGGGCTTTGTCTAAGTGAACCACTCGGGTTGTGAGATGGTCACTGTGTCATTACTTAGAAACCTGTAGGTAATGAGTATGGTATTGTTCTTGGAGGAAGCTTGGAAGCAACTCCAATGTGTGTCATGGAAGTGTGTCTTCTATGTGTCTATGATTGAACAATTATTGGTAATTAAGTTGTTGATACAGTGGCGGTGAAGTTGACTGCTAGACATCATTATGATGATTGGGAGTGAGATGGAGTCTCTTACCTAGGGAGGACTTAGGTAAAAGGGTCATTGGGTAGTGATTAAATTAGGTAGATTGTCAACTGGTCTGTTGAGTCTGTAATTTGATACTACAAATAGTGGACTTCCTTCCTGGCTTGGTATGCCCCCAGATGTAGGTCGTTGAACCGAACTGGGTGAACAATTCAGTGTGTTAATTTACTGTTTCTATTATTGCCTTATTCATACAGCAGATTACGATGTTGTGACATTGCACGAGACATCACACATCTGTACCAGAATTTCAATTGGTATCAGAGCAGGCATCCTGTCTGTCTCTGGATGAGATCTAGGGAAGATACTTTCTGGTTCATGAGCAAGGAAGATAGTTTTACTGAGTTATGGACAGTTGTTTGTATGATACCTTGAAGTGAAGGATGGGCTATTCATGACATGATCATCAGGAGAACTGCTGGCACTTGGGTTGTTGATGATGTATAAGGATTATTGTGTAGTGCCTGAAGGTTGTTAAGGAGTTGTATGTTCCGCTGCATATGGTATAACCCTGGTAGGGTCTTGTATCTCTGGTGGTGAGATTCTAGGAAGGTATTCTCATGGAAAGACATTGGGGGTTGGTCTCCTCAGCAGGATATTCTTGATGTTGTAGACAACTTCAACGAGGATTATTTCATATCTTTGTTTTGGGGAAAGAAGAGACACAAAGATGAATGGATCCTTTTGAATATGACATGGAAGGTTCTGTTTCTAATCAGGCATTGAAGACCAATCTGTTCAGAACTTTGATGATAAAAGAAGAAGATGAAACCATAGCAAAAGAGTGTCACTGTCAAAATTTTCATGCGGGAGTGAAAATCTTGAAAAGTTATCTCTTAAGCTAGGTAGTGGTAAACTAATTAGGAGGATCTTTCTGGTCATGATATAGTTCTTGTTGATCTGGAGGACGTTTCATCAAGAAAGAAGAGTTTGTTTTGTTCTCATGTGTTCCCTCCAAGAGATTTGTGTGGATATAGTCTCCAAAGCCATAGCAGTTGTTTAAAATGATATAGACAGATGTTGGAACTAAAGTTGAAACATCATTTCAGTTCTTTGCTTTCTCAGCCAAAGAAAGTTAGTTGTGCTCATGGTGAAGTATCAGGTCAAGCCACTTACCTAATCTAAAGTGATCAGTGGTGTGGATTAGCAAAAGAGGGATCAACCAGTGCCTCAAGTCTGCAGGAAAAGGATGTCAGACCAGATAAATTGTTGTATATTGCATGACAATAGTTGAATATTTGTCTGCTTTGGATAATGTTGTGCATTCAACTAATGACAATATACATTGATGGGAGACTATGTATATGTCTGAGGTTAAAGTGCAGGACTACATAAGTGTTGAGAATTTACTTGGCTAAGCATATTGGAGTTGAATCAACAAGGGGAGATGATTGGTGACTATGGAGTATTATCAAAGTTGTCTGGGGTGAGAGGCAGATAGATTGTGGAATGTTGATGACATCCAACATCTCTAAGTCAGACAGTGGCTGAGGCTGTAGGATATGAAGACATCACTTCTTGATGGTCACAACTTGGTTCAGTGGTTTGGAGCATAGTGTTTGCTCTGGTTGTGAAGGTCAAGGATAAGTGGCAGTTATCTCTGGCTTTCTACTAAGGGAAGTGACTTTCTTTAGTATTGTTATGGGGTAGTCTTGGACTACTTATTTTCTGAAGGTTCGGATGTGGTAGGTTTGAAGACTTTGGAGTTTCTGAGCAGGATGGAGGTTGTCTACTCAAACTTGATTGTTGAATCAAGTCTATGCGAGCATGGAAATCTGTTTCTGCAAAGGAAGAAGGTTCTTCTGAGTGACAGAAGGTAGAGCTGAATTCAACAGTTGGATGACATAATGTTCTGACATCTAGCTTAACATCAGGAGTCTCAGCTGGTGATGTGGCACATCAGCTAATGATAGGGTGATCTACAGAAGTGAATAATAGGATGCTTCAAAAAGATCGTTCTCATGGCAGTTTGCGGGAGCTGCAGGAAGGAGAAGATGTTACATGACCATGGCTTAGGGAGTCTAAGTGTGTTTGCTTTTGAGCAAGTGGAACATGTGACTTGAAGATCAAGTTTCCTTGGTGGATCAAGATATCTTTGTGAGAGTTCTGACAAACGTGATAAAGGTCAAAATGTGGCATTTGGTTGATCTCAGAAGTGGTTTCGAAGAATCAAGATAATCAGAGTGTGGCAGCTGGTTATTATTGAGGATTGTCTTGGAACAAGTTACTCTTGGGCAGAAGGGCGATGAGTTGAAGATTCAATGAGACTATTCTTCTTGAAGGTGGATGAGAGTTTAATTCTCTAGTTTTTTGGATTACTATGCAATAGTAAGTCCAGTTGGTGGAGCATACATGAATCATGTTGATGATGTCTTGGTGAGGAGCAGATGTTCTAACCTGTGTTAGGACATTATCCGGATATCCTTGGTGAAGGATAATTATGCCCTGGTTCAGAAGATTGGTGCCTACATCATGACTAAGGAGCATCTACATAGTCATACGGGAGAATGATGAAGTAGAAGGCCTGCCTTGGATGAAGAGTATGATAGAGAATGACTGCCTCTAGAGAAAGGGACAGTGGTACCAAAATGCATGTGCTCAGAAGTGTGCTCAAATGTTCATCCTCACCTAGTGCATTATTTAACCATGACTGAGGGAGTACTTGTCTATGGACTTTGCTGCAAAGGTACATACGTTGTGAAGATTGGTTGAATCTTATGAGGGTATAATGTCAGATAACATGTTATGACATTAGGCTATTGGATGACTTGTTGGTGTGGACATGAATGATTCTAGCCATGTGGAGCTAATTGTTTGAAACATATGCACACATGCTACTGAGGAGGAGTGTGAGAGGCAGCTTTGCTTATGTCTGGGAGAATTTTCTATTCTCTGTAATTTCTGGAAGAACTCAGTAGGGGTTTGTGTTGATGGGAGATGTCACACATGTCTAGGTGTGTGGTTTTAATTCAAAGAAAGAGGACTTGACTTAAAGTGTAAAGTAGTGTATTTGTGCCTCAGAACTTGATGGATGAAGACTATGTCTGGATTTTCTGAATGTTATTCCTGAGAGAAATTGATCAGCTTGGCAAGATGTGAGTTTTGGAGCATGAGAAGATAACCAATCAAGAGGGAATCATTAAGTGAATGCATTCAGCAGGTGAGTTGAACAGAGGGTGCGCTCTTGAAGACATGAAGATGAGTCTTATGTTTTCCACTCATTTAAGGTGTTCTTCTTGCAAAGGTGCACTGGTTATCTTAGATAGGGGGAGTTAATCTCTTGAAGTTGTTTTTCTCTGCTGGTCTAAAGGAATCTAGAAGGGATTGTGAGTTGTGCTGATCATTGAAAGTTGTGCTTGTGTGCAAAATATTCTAAGGAGTCTTGGGTTGTTAATTTTGTGAGCCAGCAGACAATGTCTGATACGATATCAGAACATGGTATAGGACATGTTTTTTTAGCCAAACAAGGAAGCATTTTGGACGGTGGTGTAAGGATAAGGTGGAACACGTGGCTTCGACTGTGCATGGAACTGTTTTGGCACAATTTATGGTAAAAATCAGTTAGGAAACAATAAAAGTGGTTAAGACTATTTTGGATGATAAACATTGAATTTGAATGGAGTTTTTAGTTCCTAAAATAGCGTTTCTATGACCAAGAACCTTGACTATTCAAAGCTCGTTAATTCCAAAGTATCTGATTAGCTATTTATATGGGTCATTCTGTTCTCCTTTAGCCAGTGAGTATTCTTGCTTCATAAGTCTAATGGCGTTTGTTCGTTTTTGGGTAAGTATTTCTTGGGTCTGGTTCTGTGAGGGCTTCCTTTGCCAATTTGTGGCTAAAAAGGGGGAGAAAGGAAAGGGTTTGGCTAATTGGTGTGCGTAGATGTTATGTCTGGAGTCTGCAGTTCCTGATGTTACAGAGGATGTTCTATCCTTAAGTTGGTCTTTGAGTCTTTGTGACTTGTGTCCTGAGTTATGAACACAGTTGTGACTTGTGTTCTGAGTTACCTGGGTTGGCAGAATGGCACTTCTTAAGTTTCATCTTATGCCATGGATTAAACCCAGTATCTGATCAATGAAGGTGTGCAGAATTATCTTATGCCACCATTAGTCTTTGATGAATAGACAAACATTTCTTTTCTGGAGGAGTCTGCTACAATTGTTCTGGGTCTGACCTGGAAGGAAAAAGAAATGTGTTGTAATTGAGGGGGAGTGTTGGATATCTTCTTCCTCATGTGCACCTCCTGATGTGCTGCCTGGGTTTGCTGTTATATGGTGATGTGATCTCCTAACATCATTCAAAGTTAGCCAAGAAGATGATTCTCCATGAATGCAGTACACAGTAGCTACTGGTGTTTATTGTTAGGATCAGATGACGTCTAACAGTAGTGTAGGTTGTAATGTTTATATATTTGTTTTAGCCAAAATTAGCCAAAGGGGGAGATTGTAAGTTCTTGTAATTGGCTGAAATTTTGTTAAAACAATGCTGATGTCATGGTTGATGTTGCAACATGAGCTTCTAACAGTATTGTTATGTTTTGGCTAACATTCTGGTTTGTGAATAAGAGGTAAAATGCTGAAGAGTGATGTCACATGCGATGTCTTAACATCACTATACCAGAACATTAAACATCAGGTCTGGGATGTTTAGGTCTGCACATGGTTTTGGTTTAATGAAATATTCTGCTAAAGAAAAACAGAGATTGCAGGCGAATATCATGGGAGATATCTTCTATTGCAGTTTGTTACGAATTTAATGCATAAATATATGGAGAGCATTTAGAATTAATTGTTGAAGATTTAATTGAAGATTTGATTGAAGATCTATTTAGTAGCAGAAGCTGTTGCAGATTGGAAACAGAAGATTTGATATAATTTGAAGGCTCAAATCCAGTTGGGAATATATTATAAAAAGAATGCTAGTAACCTAGAAAGGAACGGGTCCAAGATGTAGATCATTAGGGCTTTGTCTAAGTGAACCACTCGGGTTGTGAGATGGTCACTGTGTCATTACTCAGAAACCTATAGGTAATGAGTATGGTATTGTTCTTGGAGGAAGCTTGGAAGCAACTCCAATGTGTGTCATGGAAGTGTGTCTTCTATGTGTCTATGATTGAACAGTCATTGGTAATCAAGCTGTTGATGCAGTGGCGGTGAAGTTGACTGCTAGACATCATTGTGATGATTGGGAGTGAGATGGAGTTTCTTACCTAGGTAGGACTTAGGTAGAAGGGTCATTGGGTAGTGATTAAATTAGGTAGATTGTTAACTGGTCTGTTGAGTCTGTAATTTGATACTACAAATAGTGGACTTCCTTCCTGGCTTAGTATGCCCCCAGATGTAGGTCGTTGAACTGAACTGGGTGAACAATTCAGTGTGTTAATTTACTGTTTCTATTATTGCCATGTTCATACAGCAGATTGCGATGTTGTGACATTGCACGAGACATCACACATCTGTACCAGAATTTCATTAACATTTTTGTGAATTATTAAAAAAAGAATCAACTCAAAATCATTAAAACACAGAGAGAAATTAATTTTTGAATCAATTAAATAAAAATCACAAAATTCAAATATTTGAATTTTCAAAAAGGGCGCCAAGAACACCCAAGAACACGCGCGTGTTCTGGGTTTGCCCAGATTTGCATTTTCTCTCCAATCTCACTGAATACTTGATTATATCATGCAATCCACATATCAATCTGCTCGTCTCAACCTCACGATCATGTATATGGTATTTAATTTCATTTATTTTAAACATGCAATGAAAAATCACGACAAAACCTCAAGAACCCTATTTTTTGCATGAAGGCTGGGATTTTTGATACACGATTCAAACAAAGTAATTAATTGAGGGGAAACATTCCATGCATGATTATGAACATTTGGCAAAAGTATTGTGCGAGGAAATATGCATAGATTGAGAGATGGCCAAGTTTAGGCTTACCTCTTGGTTGTGACAGCAAGTTCAAAGTGATTTCTGAGTTGGAGGTGTTACAAATGAGTTGTGATGATCTGAACAGCTTCCCTACACCCTATGGAGTGTGTTTGAATGCTTGGACTTGATTGAAATTGGATGGATCGCTTTATGGCATCTCAACTACAACTTGGTTAAAACCTTGAGCAATTGACTGGTGATTCTGAGAAATCAGTGTTCCAGATGTTGTTTAAGTGTTTGGTCAGCTCATATATGATGTATGTGAGGTGTGTGTGTGTGATTGGTTTGAGTGGAATTGATCTCTAGCTCAAAAACTCAAAGTTGCCTTGCTAAAGAAGGCATTTTTTTCCAAGAGAAAGAGATTTTGAGGAAAGCATCTGTTTGATGGATTTGGTGTACTCAAACTGATCACAATTAAGCTCTATTTATAGTAGAGCAAGTTTGTTTTGCAAGGAATAGTGAATGGCAACTGCTGAGTAGGGTTGGCCAATTTTGGCAAATGAAAATCCAAGTCTCTTCTAGCCATTGACTAGAGGTTAGGGCACAGGCAGCTGGTTCCCTTGGTCTTGGATAAGTCTTGACTGAATTCAGTTGCTAATAGCTCAGTCCATGCCACCTTGGTGCTTCCATTGAATGCTCCAATCTAAAATTGGAGTCTTGTCCCCATTTTAGGCAATTCTAGGTTTAGCATGCTATTTCTTGTTCCAAGGAATTTGAAAGCTTGGCTCAGTGATTGTCCCCTTTGGATTCAATCCTCAGATGTGTCTAAGATGATGACAAGGCTTGGAATTATCTGATTTTGGCAAATCGACCAAAAGTGCAAAAATCTGCCTTGCCTTGGCAGATTTCAGCAAGGCATCTTGCCACTGTCATATCTCATGGCTCAAGTTGAATTTGGTGATGTTCTTGGCCATTTTGGAAAGCCCTTATATGATATAACAACTGTTTGATCATATTTGGTTTTGATACTTTTTGGATCCAAGTGAAAAATCCCCCTACATTTGGAAAAAAGTAAAGGCAGATTCTGACTTAGTGAAATTTTCACTAAGTGTTGGAACAAAGTGACTTTTCTTGATTTAGATCACTCCATAACTCAAAATCCATGAGGAATTTGGACATAGATCAGTAGGAAGCTTTTGTAGTGGGCAATGAGATCTACAAATCAAGCTTTGGATGGGGAACAATGGCCTTGTGGTTTAGGAGTTATGATCCTCCAAAGTTGGTACCCTTGCCACTTTATTTCATAACTTAGAAAAATTTCTAAGTTTTTATGGTTACCCATTTTACAAGTTATCCCACTTTCTTTGATTTTTCTTGATGAATGATGATTCAAATCATACATTAACATCATTTTAGGGTTAAAAATCCATTTTTGTGAAAAATCTCAAAAAGTCAAAGTTTGACTTTTGTGCACAGTTGACTTTTTAGCAGATGAATTCCAAAATGTGCAATCCTTTAGGAAATCATGTCCTTGACCTAAATCAAACTTGATGGACATGTTCCATGGGTGTTATAGGGTGTATTGAACCATGTCCTAGGGTTTGGGATCATGTCCTGGTCAAAAGTCAAAGTTACAGTTGACTTTTCTCGCAAAACCCTAATTGTGGTCCAGATGAAATTGAGACTTGTTGCTCAAGCTTCTTGGATCAATCCATTGTTCCAAATGGATCAATATAGTATATTAGAGACCCTTAAATCCTCTCTTGAGGTCTTAGTTCATGATTTGTCCCAAAAGTCAACTTAGGGGTGAATTAGGTCAAGAAACCTTAATTCCTGATTTTTGATGAATGCATCCCCTGAGGCAAAATTGACTTGATGGTTGGGTTCATGAGGTTCCATGGAGCATATTAGGTTATGGTTTGAAGCATTGGCTCATGCCCAGAGGAAAATTTCCATCTGGAGGCCCTGGTCGACCAAAACCCTAATTTGGTGATACTGGCGATCTTGAGGCTTGATCCACCTAGAAGGGAGTGCTTAATCCTTGATGTGGGAGTCCTTTTGATCATTTGTCTATGTTTGAGAGGTTAGACAAGTTGAGCATCATGTCATTCCTTGATTGATATTATGTCTAAAGCTCTGAGAGGGTTTGAAGCCCTAATCCTTGATTGTAGTGGATGCTCAACAATTCCTTGAGGAGATTGGTGAGGCAAAAAGGTACCTCCATATTGTGATGATGATTTGCACAATGATGGGAATCTTAGTGGTTAAAATTTGGGGTATGACACTATAGGCAACTAAAAAGAAAGCGCTTTCATAGAAAAAGTGCTGCTAAAGCTAATACATAAGCGTTGTCTTATGTTTTTATTTCATAAATATATATTAAAAAACCTTTCATTGTTTCAGAAGCCCTAATCATTTCTTTTCTTTCTCCCTCTCTCTCGCGACTTCTTCCTCCGCCGTTTCTCCCCCTCTCTCACGACTTCTCCCTCCGCACTATTCGTCTTCTCCGACCGGCGTTCCTCTATCCGTCTTCTCCGACTGGAACTGTTCATCTGTTTGTATCTCTATCTTCTCCGACCGGCACTGTTCATCGTCTTCTCTTGAGGGTTTGTTCTTGAGCATCTTGTTTTGTTTTTGTTTTGTTTTTAGTTTGAATGTGTTGAGTTTGATTTTGATTTTGATTTTGAAATTATTGTTGTAGTTTAGTTTTTATTTTGAAATTGTTGTTGTAGATTAGTTTTAACAAAACAAGTTTCAATGATATAGGAAGTTTCAACAACCTGTGCAATACTTTAACATGAGCACTTCCTCAAAAAACTCCACGACCAAGAAGGTGACCGAGAAAATGAAGAAGGACGGTCCAAATGTTGCAATATCTGTTGCATCATCAATCGGAGCAACCTTGTCCGGGAAGAAATATGTAACAAAGATGAAATCCCTCACAAAAGACCGCGCTTCGAAACATGATTTTGGTGCAGATGTTGATGAGGACTGGGATGAAGATTGGTTCAATTTTCTTCATTCAGGAGGCTGGAGAGAGAGCGATTAGCTTCTAGAGGGGAAGCTGTATTTTGTTGTTGTTTTGATTGTCCCGTTATATGGTTGTTTTGTGGTTGTTATTTTGTTGTTTTTTATTGTCTCTTTTTAATTGAACAATGTTTTGGCTCATCTGAGGCATTTTATATAATATGTTGTTTTTCCTCCTGCAAGGAATTACCCTTTTATTTGTTTTTAGACAGCTTTATTTTTTTTCCCTTTTGTTTTCTGAGACTTTATATTAGCTCAATCACTCAGACGTACACAAGAAGCCCCACTTTAGAAAGCATAAAAGGCCAGAAAAAGCGCTGGTAAAGGCCTACTTTAGAAAGCGCTTTTCCAGAAAAAGCGCTGCTAAAGGCCTACATTAGAAAGCATTTTTCCAGAAAAAGCGCTGCTAAAGGCCTACATTAGAAAGCGCTTTTCTAGAAAAAGCGCTGCTAAAGGCCTACATAAGGCAGCGCTTTTGCATAAAACAAAAGCGTTGTCTTTACCTATAGCAGCGCCACCTTAGGCAGCGCTTTTAAGCGCTGTTAAAAGCCAAAAAAAAAAGCGTTGTCTTTTCCCTTCTGTGGCATAGTGATTGTTTCTTGGAGAGGTTGACTTCTTGTGCTCTTGAGGTGGCCTGCCTCAGTATGAGCTCTGAAGTGAGTTTGCCCCTGTCTGATCGATCTTTGGAGGAATGCCCCTGACCAAATAAACATGGAGAGATTTGTCGAATCTCATCATGATTGACTCGGATTGACTGAATCTCGAAGTGGCTAGGCCCAATGGATTTTTCCAGGCGTTTTGCCCCTTGAGGTGATCACACTTTCCATTGTGGAAACTTTCTTGATGTCAAGTGCTTATTTGCATGTGAAAAGTGTTTGTTTTGAAAATGATAATGTTAATGTCGTGCATATGTCAAGTGCTTATTTGCATGTTCACTAAGATTATGACATATAGCAACTGAATCACTATTTAGAAAGCCATGTCAATATCAGCACAAATGATAAGTAAATCGTTAGGAGTCAGCTTTGACACGATTTTACTGTTGTATGCTTTCGAAATAAACCCTGCTTCAATTAGGTTTTTTGCAGGTTGTAACGTGGGCTGGCTCACGGTTTAAGAAAGAAAGGATATAAGGCTAAAAAATTATTTTACCCCACCCATTCTCCTTGATGTTCTCCAGTCCTACGTTCAATTAGTTTGACATAAGCGTTCACCTTTCAAAAGAGCTTTGAACAGTAGATGTGATGGTAAGGGAACCGACGAGGCTTTTGGAGCGGCAGTCACTCACCTTTTATTTTTGTCACATGTGATCACACGAACTTGTTCTTATTGAGGGATTTTTCTCTTTTGATTCTCTGTTTTGCTCTTTTCATTTTCCCTAACTTTTGCGTAGACTGATTTTTTTGGATTTTGCAATCTACCGGGATGCCCTAATTTTTGCCTAAGTCATTTACTTGTGACTTAGCGGGGCTCTTTCTTCTTACTTTTGTTTTTTGTTTTTTGTTTTTTGAACAAAGTCGTGTGACACTTGTTTGTTTGATTTGTAAGGTTTGTGACTGCCTCATTCCTTTGATCAGCGAGGGATAACCATTGCGGATTTTTGATTCTTCCGAACTCTTGCAAGGGATAGGATGTGGTTGATCCTCAGAATCGGGTGCTCCTCTTTTGAAATTCGAACGCATGATCAAACTAGCTGAAAACTACCCTGCCCCTGGTTAAGATTGAGGGTTTATGTATACAGAAAGAAACTTCTACCTCAAGGCCCAAAGGGATTGACTAGGGATTATCTTCCTTATAACTCCTGTGTCTGGGGATTTGAACAAATGCCTTACATCTTCAGCAGGGTTTTATTCAAAAGCATACAGACAGTAATCTCATGTCCTTTTGATTTCATCATTCTCTTTTTGATTTTTCTTGATCAAAATGTGTGATATTGATAAAAAGTATGAGTGAACACGAATGAATTTATTCAAAACATGTATATTCATTTCATTATTATTTTCATCTGAAAACAAACAAGTTTTATAAGTGAACAATGCTTGAAAAAAAAAGATTACAAATGGAAAAGATGGAATGCCATGATGATTGCCGATGTTGAGGAAGTGCTCTCAGGCTTATTCAATGGATTTTTTTGCAATCTTGGCTCTTACACGGACTAGGGATTTCCATTCACCCACAGATTCTTACCTTGAATAGTTAAGTACTTCTTGTCCATCAACTGTTGGACCTTAGCTTTGAAAGCGTTGCAATCCTCAGTCGAATGTCCAGCCGACCCAGCATGATATTCGCACCACACATTGGGATCATACCCAGGTGGGAATGGTTTTGGAGGGGGCTTCAGAGATTTGGGAACCACCAGCGAGTTCTGAACCAGATGTGGGAGAAGTTGACTGTATGTCCCAGGAATCAGATCTAGATGAGCATTCCTTCGTTCTAAATTGTTTCGGGGCTTATACTGATTTTGGCGCTCTCAGCCTTGGGTTTGCTGATTATGATTCTGAGGAGGCTGTTGATATTGGGTTGCAGCAACATGCAAGAATGAATAGTACGGCGAAGGAGCCAGAGGTACTTGAGGATGAACCTGACGAGTAGCGTATCGCGGGAACACTTGAGCAGGGTGCATCAAACCAGAATTACCCATCCGATTAACAGTCTGACCAAAACGGATCCCATACGGAGTATAGGGTGCCCCAGAGTAAACAAGTGGAGGTGCAGCAGTAGAAGATGCCCCAGGATAGGTCAAAGGTATTCCAGAGGTAGCATACTTAAAACCTTGGTAGGGGTATTGCCCAACAGGTTTAACAGCTGGAGGAATCTGCACATGAATAGGAGGACCTCTATCGGCATATGTTTTAGCAATCACAGGTGCAGACTTCTTGCAAGGCTTCTCTATAAAGGAAAGCAACTTTTAATTGAGGATCTCTTGGACTCTGTCCTTAAAGATGACACAAGCTTCTGTAGAATGCCCCACATATCCAGCATGGTATCCACATGCGGCATTAGGATCATGCTTAGGATGATAAGGAAACTTGGCCGACTTGATTTCTTTAGGAACAATTGCCCCAGCATGAATCAGAACATGCAGTAGATGCGTGTAAGTCACGGGAACTAGATCATGACAAGGACGTCTCCTCCCTTGATTGTTGTTCCCTTTGCTGATTTGCTTACGCTTTTGTTTCTGATTGCCTTAAGTTGTCTTCTGCTTAGACAAGGGGTGAACCGGCAGGTTGCTTGCATCACATTCATGGTCTTATCCACCGTTGGTCCATTCTGGGCTTGCTCATCAATCACAACCTGATCTGAGGAGTTTATTGCCATACTGTCTAGAAGTAGCTCCACAACCATATCAGCCTTGCCTTCCTTACGCAGTGTGTTCTCATACCTAACCTGTTCCATGATTCTTTGGTTTTCAGCGTCAGAGAATCATTGTCTTTGGGCTGATGAAGGGAAGAAAGTGAGCTTTTTCTAGTTTGGATGTATGCGATGCAAATTTATGTATGCATATGTTGTTTATGCAGGTGGAATGCAAATGAGATATACAACACCCAATGATGCAAAGGTTAGATGATGCAAAGGTTAGATGATGCAACAGTTAAGCATACATATGATGATGCAATAGCACAGGCTCAACAATGCGGTATATACAATGATGCCAAAACTCTAGTTCAAAAATTTGGCATACATGATGATGCAATAACATTATGCAATAATGTAAGTTAGAGATGCAACAACTTCTGGATAATCTGCACATGTAGCTCTGTGTAGGTGCGAAGATCTGACGTGCGTGAGAGAACAAAGGTATGAAGTGGCTTGTTTTCCTGCAAAACCCATATCCCCCTCACAGGTGTGATCTAGACACAACAAGGTAGTCCCTAGAAAGGTCGCCCAAACCATAGGACTCAGAATGAAAACCCCCCGCCGTAGTGAATTCTCATAGGACAGAAGTATTCTCAAGCGAATCACGATCTGGGATGTGGCTCTCGTGATAACCCAACGTGCAAAACGCAAGCCTCATGACTATCCACGTTCTATACTATGTGTATGCTAGGCCCGGTGTTAGGACCTTTCTCTCCAATAATATCTACCCATCCCAACAACAGCAGAAAATATAGCAAATATCCAGAGTATACAGTATATGAATATTTAAAGCAGTAAAGAAATGCAGCAAATAAACATAAAGCAAGTAATGCATAAATAAAGCTAGTAAAGTGCAAAAGATAAATACCCAAACAAGCAAGAAAGAAAACAAAACTAGGCGAGACCCCAACTCGCAAGAGCAAAGCGAGGCGAAGCTCAAGAGCAAGAACTCCCCAGCAGAGTCGCCAGCTGAAGATGGCTGGTTTACATCCTGAGTGAATCGCACACTCAAAGATAACACAGAGTCGCCACCGAACATTATTTAGTCCCGAAGGATAGGGAAAATATCGATAAAATCCAATGGGAAGAGAAACGGGAATGGGGGTCGGTTATGCGAAAGGAAGGTATTAGCACCTAACGCATCAATCATACTCGACTGGACCATTTCGTTCGCTTCTAGGCTTGGATGGGTTATCTATCTAAATGCTTCTAGATAAAAGAAAGAGGAGAGAGAGAGAGAAGGGGAAAAAAGAAAAGAAAGAAAGAAAGTGCTCGCGGAGGATTGGGGCCCTCATGCCTACGTACCCTCATAGTGCAATGAGGAAATCAGAGCGTCGTAGTTCATGGAACCAGGGGACAGAGAGGAAAAAAATAAGGGGAGGAGGAAAGAAGGGTGGAAGTGTGCTCGCCAAGACATCGCGTCTCGTGCCTACGTATCTGACATTCAAAAGAATGCAGAATCAGAGCTTCCGTAGTTAGGGGAACCGAACGAAAAAGGAAAAGGAAATGAAAGTGGTGTCAAAACCAAGAGAAAAAGAAAGAAGGAAATTCCACTGGGGATTTAAGAGATATGGTGTCAAAACCAAGAAAGAAGAGCAAAAGACAAAAAAAGAGTATTCCACTAAGGAGTAAAAGACTAAAGTGACTGTGCAAGAAACAAGAGAGAAATGGTGTCAAAACCAAGAGAATAAGAGATAGATAAAGATCCACTGGGGAAGCAAAAGAAATAGTGTCATAACCAAGAAAGCAGTGCAAAGGAAAGACAGTGATTGTATAGAGAATAAAGTGCACTAGTGGTGTCGAAACCAAGAAGATAAAGGGGCAAAAAGAATAAAGAGACTCCACTGGGGAGTAAGAGAACAAAGAAACTGTGACTAAGAATCAGAAGGTAGCGACCCTACTGAGGAAACAAACAAAGGAATGGTGCTAAAACTAAGAGAAAAAGGACTCGGTATGTTAACTGACTGGCAGTGGTTAACCGAAGGAAGACATTAAGATTCTGTGGGGAAAAGATGTTTTAATAGATAAGAATTGTTATCAACCAAAGAATGGGTGTAGGACCGAGCGAAGGTCGTGACCCAGAGGACAAGTGTAGGACCAAGCAAAGGTTGTGACCCAAAGGACGGGTGTAGGACCGAGTAAAGGTCGTGACCCAAAGGACGGGTGTAGGACCGAGAAAAGGTCGTGACCTAAAGGACGGTTGTAGGACCGAGTAAAGTCGTGACCCAAAGGATGGGTGTAGGACCGAGCAAAGGTTGTGACCCAAAGGACGGGTGTAGGACCGAGCAAAGGTCGTGACCTAGTAGGACGGGTGTAGGACCGAGCAAAGGTCGTGACCCAAAGAACAGGTGTAGGACCGAGCAAAGATCATGACCCAAAGGAATTCGGTACATTGACTGAACAAATAGTACCTGACCGAAGAAAGGGTATTCGAACCAAAGAAAGAATACTAACTCAAAGATGCAAGTATTCGAACCAAGAGGAGGTTGCCAACTGCTGGGGATTCGGTGTTTACAGACGGACTGTGATTAACCGGAAGAAGCGAGTGATTAACCAAAAGAAGGTGATTAACTCGAAAAAGGTCCAGTATTTTAACAGAAGAACTGTGGTTAACTGAAGAAAAGGGATATTAACCAAGAATAGGTGATTAACCCAATAGGAACTCAGTGATTTAGCAAACGGACTGTGTTTAACTGATGAGAGGTGAGTGATTAACCGAAAGTAGGTGATTAACTCGAAAGGGTTCAGTATTTTAACAGACTGGTTGTGGTTAACTGAAAAAGGGGGTGATTAACCAAAAGAAGGTGATTAACCCAAGAGGTTCAGTATTTTAACAGACGGACTGTGTTTAACTGAAGAGACGGGTAATGAACCAAGAGAAGGTGATTAACCCAAGAGGAGAACCAAGAGAAGGTTGCGAACTCCGCAAGAGTTTCAGTGTTTAATAGGAAAACTCTATTTAACCGAAGAAAGAGCGCGATATGGCATTAGTTTTAACAGTATGATTATGATCAACAAATGGAAGAATGAATACAACTCTCATGGGGAATCAGCAAAAGAAATGACTAGCCACAAGAAAATGTGATTGAAACCCTCTTGAAGAGAACAAGGGAGAGGTATTGAATAAGGGCATGAGATTGACTCTCTGAAGACTGTTAATGATCGTGAACTAAAGTGAATTGTGATAGATCAAAAGACTGATTAAAAGAGATAAGAGTGATCGAGGATCGACTCGACTGGGGAAGAAGATACGCTACCCGCCTGGGGATAGAGGTGACTAAGCCAGGCACGGGGTCATTGGTCCCCTACCTGAAGTGGTCAGAACGAGAGTAGGAATTATCCCTTCTCATTCCTTCTCTAACACTCAGGGTGTAGTGCAGAAGTTGAAACTGACAGCGTAAGAGTTCCAAGTCGTACAGTGCTCCAGTGTCGTGCATCGGTCATCGTATGAATCTTCAACTCCGCGGGGGGAAAAAGAGAGAAAAAGCTCTAAAGGAATCCTAAAGAGAGGGAAAGGGAGTATCAACTAATCAAAACATGGTTTCGATCAATTATTCAAGGGGAAATGCTATATATGCTAACCATTTTCCATAGAGAATGGAAAACCATTAAAGCAAAAGGTGTAAATTATTGATTATGCATGATTAAATTTGCTCAATAAAGAACAAAATTAATGTGATAAAGAATTGGAAATGCAAAACAGTTCCAAACAAATATTAGAATGTATCACAAATCATGTATCAAGTGATCAAGGATTGTGCAAGAATTAGCATGTTCAAACAAAAATAAAGAACACGCATAATTGCAAGAATTGATAAATCACTCATTGAATTAATGTAAATATACTCTAAACAGAGGTTAACAGCACTTAAAACATCCATAAATATCAAGCATGTTAATCCATGGAAGCTAGAAGAAGAAAGGATCCCAAACAAGCTGGAAAAACTCAAAATTGGCCATTCTATTCAGGGGTAACCGGTTACTTCATATCTGCTAACCGGTTACATGCTTTAAAACTTGTGTTTTTAGTGAAAATTGCACTGTGTAATCGGTTACAGTATATCTGCTAACCGGTTACCACTGAGACAGTGGCAAAAATAACAGAAAAAACAGCTTTTCAAAAGTGATATCAGCACTTAATCACTTATGCCAATCATCACATGCTAGGACATGAATTTATGCACTAAAATTACATCATGTAAGGGCAATTAAACACAAATTACAAGCATTAATCATGGAGATTAAAGATCAAGCAATTGCATGACAAATTAAACCGAAAACGATCGAAATGACGACGTAAATGCGCGAAAATGATCGAAACAGCGAGTAAAGTAAGATCTACCAACCTACAAGTTGGAGGTTTGGCTTGGTAATTGTTTTGAATGAAATGTAGAGAGAAAAAGGCAAGAAAACTAGAGAACTCTGCTCTTACACTTTGAACCGTAGCGCAACCGAGCAAACTTCGACGAAAACTCCGAAATGTGAATTATCTCCGAAGAAGCTTGAAGAAAACACTTGAGATGAATTCAAAAGCTTATAGAACTTCAGAAACTCAAGTATAATTGTAAAATGATGAAGATAATCAAAGAAAACCAAATATTCCTCAATTGCACTTCGAATCGTAGCTAAACCGAGCAAACTTCGACGAAAACTCCAAAATGAGAATTATCACCGAAGGATCTTGAAGTGATCACTTGAAATGAATCCAAAAGCTACTGAAGCTCCACAAAAATCAGTATAATGGAAAGATGATGAAGGTTAAGCTCAAGAAAATGCACTTTCAAGGTGAAAGTAGCTTTACTTCTATGGTGAATTAAGAGCTTTAGTGAGGTTTGGTGAAGAAGATGAAGAGGAATGTGTAGGAATTGTAGAAAAATGCAGAGGAGAATGAGAGAATTGAGAGTGAAGAAAGTGTGAATTTGTGTGAATGATTGTAGAGGAGTTGCAAAATGGTGAAGCTTGGCTTATATAGAGTTTAGGTATGGAGTGTGAGAGCTTTGGACTTTGGTTTGGACTTAGCTTTGGGAGGTTTGGAGTTAGGGTTGGAGTTAGTTACACTTGACTCACCGAGTCAAGCCGGTTAACTCGGTTAGTTAGGATCAACTCGGTAACAATCCCAATGCAAGCTTCCACATCCAAAGGTTAACATGCTTGTAAATTAGGTAACATGGTGCTCTTAATTTAAAGTGATGCATTGAATAAATGAATGGGAAATGTCTTGAATGGTCTTGAATTGTCTAGAATGTTCCACATGCTTCTAGAACTATGTAGGATCCAAGAACAAAGTGAGTGTATCCCTGTTGTCCCAAAAATGTAGCAAAATCTGCAACTTTGTACAGAGTAACCGGTTACAGCATATTTGCTAACCGGTTACTTGCTTGAAAATCTGTGTTTCTGGTGAAATTTACATTGTGTAATCGGTTACTGCAGCTCATTTTCCCTAGATTTGCTTGGAAATGATGTTGAAGTCCCGATTTTAGTTTTCCACCTCTTGTTTTGATGAGTAAACACGGAAACCTTTATTTTGAGCCTGTTTTGATGATGTAATGATCTTTTGAGGATGCGATTAACCGGGTTTGGAAAACCTGAATACTCCTGCAACCAAAATCATAAATAAAAAGTGAGAATGCATATGCCATTGATGTGAATGTACATGCTTATGCAAAATTCAAAAAAGGAGGTCAAATTTCGGGTTACGACAGCTGCCCCTATTTAATCCTCTTGGACCTGAATGTTCGGATTATGCTAGCTTTTTGATTATTCGAGGTAGAAGGGGATTAATTAAAAAGAGTATCTCGAAAATTTGGCCGACGGAGACAAAAAGAGAGGTACGAGTGAAGAGAGTTGATAGGTGCAAAGTTTGGCTGAAAAACTGCTGAGATGAATTAGGCCAAAAGAAAAGGAGTATGCTAGATGCATATGCTAAGTATGTGTTGTTCTACATAATGTTTGGTATCATGCAATGCAAGGATGCAAGTTAGGATGTAGTGTTGTAAGTTGGGTAGGTTCAGGACGATCCCGAGAGTAAGGGAAGAACTTTGGGTGGACCAAAGAATTGAAACAGCTCTCAAAGGATTTACCAGGAGAGAGCTAGACTTTGGAAGAAAAGATGTGTAAAATGAAAAATGGATGTTGAAAAAAGTTGGCCAGATGAGAACTGGGATTTGAAGAGACAAGTCAGGTGAGAACAGAATATCAGAGGAGAACTGGCTTTCGATTGGGGTGCATGTTTGAACCTGCATGGCGCAATG
Source organism: Lathyrus tuberosus (assembly GCA_022829125.1). Classification (NCBI taxonomy): domain Eukaryota; kingdom Viridiplantae; phylum Streptophyta; class Magnoliopsida; order Fabales; family Fabaceae; genus Lathyrus; species Lathyrus tuberosus. The sequence continues at coordinate 10,647,630 of JALAZF010000024.1, read as the reverse complement.
CTCTATAATGATGATTATGCTATGCGTTTGAGGATGCAATGATATACGATGATGATTACTATATGCAGAATGCCAGCGATCGGATTTTGAAGAGATGTCAAATATGCTTAAGTTAAGGCTCCATGTTATGCCAAATGAATGATATGCATGAGTGAAGCGACATGATTAATGCATGAGAGTTGTCTATGCAATGGTTATAGTTCTTTTGTTGTGAAAGATGGAAGATTTGAGGTTAGGGTATAAGCCACAAAGACGTGATTCCCCGACACCTACTTCAAGATCAGCAGTTGTTGATGCACCATCACTCTTGTCTCAAAATAGAGAGAAACCTTGTATTTTGGTAGCCCGTCTCTGTCTCAGTTTGTTAGGTATCGTCCTGAGTTGCCCCAGTCCCCTTGATTATTCGTTTCTTCGAGAGGTTGACTTCTTGTGCTCTTGAGGTGTCCTGCCTCAGTATGAGCTCTGAAGTGATTTTGCCCCTGTCTGATCGATCTTTAGAGGAATGCCCCTGACCAAATGAACATAGAGAGATTTGTCGAATCTCGTCGTGATTGACTCGGATTGACTGAATATCGAAGTGGCTAGGCCCAATGGAGTTTTTCAGGCATTTTGCCCCTTGAGGTGATCACACTTTCCATTGTGGAAACTTTCTTGATGTCAAGTGCTTGTTTGCAAGTGAAAAGTGTTTGTTTTGAAAATGATAATGTTAATACCGTGCATATGTCCGTTTTGGAATCCAAACATGTTCACTAAGATTATGACATATAGCGACTGAATCACTATTTAGAAAGCCATGTCAATATCAGCACAAATGATAAGCAAATCATTAGGAGTAAGCTTTGACACGATTTTACTGTCGTATGCTTTTGAAATAAACCCTGCTTTAATTAGGTTTTTTGCAGGTTGTAACGTGGCCTGGCTCACGGTTTAAGAAAGAAAGGATATAAGGCTCAAAAATTATTTTACCCCACCCATTTTTCCTTGATGTTCTCTAGTCCTACATTCAATTAGTTTGACACAAGTGTTCACCTTTCAAAAGAGCTTAGAACAGTAGATGTGATGGTAAGGGAACCATCAAGGCTTTTGGAGTGGCAGTCACTCAACTTTTGTTTTTATCACATGTGATCACACAAACTTATTCTTATTGAGGGATTTTTCTCATTTGATTCTCTATTTTGCTCTTTTTATTTTCCCTAATTTTTGCGTAGACTGATTGTTTTGGATTTTACAATCTACCGGGATGCCCTAATTTTTGCCCAAGTCATTTGCTTGTGACTTAGCGGGGCTCTTTCTTCTTACTTTTATTTTTTCTAACAAAGTCGTGTGACACTTGTTTGTTTGATTTGTAAGGTTTGTAACTGCCTCGTTCCTATGATCGGTGAAGGATAACCATTGCGGATTTTTTATTATTCCGACCTCTTGCGAGGGATGGGATGTGGTTGATCCTCAGAATGGGGTGCTCCTCTTTTGAAATTCGAACGCATGATCAAACTAGCTGAAAACTACCCTGCCCCTAGTTAAGATTGAGGGTTTATGTATACAGAAAGAAACTCCTACCTCAAGGCCCAAAGGGATTGACTAGGGATTATCTTCCTTATAACTCATGTGTTTGGGGATTTGAACAAATGCCTTACATCTTCAGTAGGGTTTTATTCAAAAGCATACAAACAGTAATCTCATGTCCTTTTGATTTCATCATTCTCTTTTCGATTTTCCTTGATCAAAATGTGTGATATTGATAAAAAGTATGAGTGAACACGAATGAATTTATTCAAAACATGCATATTCATTTCATTATTATTATCATCTGAAAACAAACAAGTTTTACAAGTGAACAATGCTTGACAAAAAAATATTACAAATGGAAAAGATGGAATGCCATGATGATTGCCGATGTTGAGGAAGTGCTCTCAGGCTTATTCAATGGATTCTTTTGCAATCTTGGCTCTTACACGGATAAGGGATTTCCGTTCACCCACAGATTCTCACCTTGAATGGTTAAGTGCTTCTTGTCAATCAACTGTTGGACCTTAGCTTTGAAAGCGTTGCAATCCTCAGTCGAATGTCCAGCCGACCCAGCATGATATCCGCACCACACATTGGGATCATACCCAGGTGGGAATGGCTTTGGAGAGGGCTTCAGAGCTTTGGGAACCACCAGCGAGTTCTGAACCAGATGTGGAAGAAGTTAACTGTATGTCCCATGAATCGGATCTAGAGGAGCATTCCTTCATTCCAAATTGTTCCGGGGCTTGTACTGATTTTGGTGCTCTCGGTTTTGGGTTTGCTGATTATGATTCTGAGGAGGCTGTTGATATTGGGTTCCAACAACATGCAAGAATGAATAGTATGGTGTAGGAGCCAGAGGTGCTTGAGGATGAACCTGGCGAGTAGTGTATCGCGGGGACACTTGAGCAGGGTGCATCAAACCAGAATTACCCATCTAATTAACAGTATGACCAAAACGGGCCCCATACAGAGTATAGGGTGCCCCAGAGTAAACAAGTGGAAGTGCAGCAGCAGAAGGTACCCCAAGATAGGTCAAAGGTATTCCAGAGGTAGCATACTGAAAACCTTAGTAGGGGTATTGCCCAACAAGTTGAACTGCTAGAGGAATCTGCACATGAATAGGAGGACCTCTATCGGCAGATGTTTCAGCAATCACAGGTGCAGACTTCTGGCAAGGCTTCTCTATAAAGAAAAGCAATTTCTGATGGAGGAGCTCTTGGACTCTGTCCTTAAAGATGACACAGGCTTCTGTAGAATTCCATACATATTCAACATGGTATCCACATGTGGCATTAGGATCATGCTTAGGATGATAAGGAAACTTGGTCGGCTTGATTTCTTTAGGAACAATTACCCCAGCATGAATCAGATCAGGCAGTAGATGCGTGTAAGTCACGCGAACTAGATCATGACGAGGATGTCTCCTCCCTTGATTGTTGTTCCCTTTGCTGATTTGCTTACGCTTTTGTTTCTGATTACCTTGAGTGGTCTTCTGCTTAGACAAGGGGTGAACCGGCAGGTTACTTGCATCCACATTCATGGTCTTATCCACCTTTGGTCCATTCTGGGCTTGCTCATCAATCACAACCTGATCCGAGGAGTTTATTATCATACTGTCCAGAAGTAGCTCCACAACCATATCAGCCTTGCCTTCCTTGCGCAGTGTGTTCTCATACCTAACCTGTTCCATGATTCTTTGGTTTTCAATGTCGGAGAATCGTTGTCTTTGGGCTGATGAAGGGAAGAAAGTGAGCTTTTTCTAGTTTGGATGTATGCGATGCAAATGTATGTATGCATATGTTATTTATGCATATGGAATGCAAATGAGATATGCAACACCCAATGATGCAAAAGTTAGATGATGCAACAGTTAAGCATACATATGATGATGCAATAGCACAGGCTCAACAATGCGGTATATACAATGATGCCATAACTCTATTTCAAAAATTCGGCACACATGATGATGCAATAACATTATGAAATAACATTATGCAATAATGTAAGTTAGAGATGCAACAACTTCTGGATAATCTGCACATGTAGCTCTGTGTAGGTGCGAAGATCTGACGTGCGTGAGAGAACAAAGGTATGAAGTGGCTTGTTTTCCTGCAAAACCCATGTCCCCCTCACAGGTGTGATCCAGACACAACAAGGTATTCCCTAGAAAGGTCGCCCAAACCATAGGACTCAGAATGAAAACCCCCCGCCGTAGTGAATTCTCACAGGACAGAAGTATTATCAAGCGAATCACGATCTGGGATGTGGCTCTCGTGATAACCCAACGTGCAAAATGCAGGCCTCACGACTATCCACGTTCTATACTATGTGTATGCTATGCCCGGTGTTAGGACCTTTCTCTCCAATAATATCTACCCATCCCAACTACAGCAGAAAATATAGCAGATATCCAGAGTATACAGTATATGAATATTTAAAGCAGTAAAGAAATGCAGCAAATAAACATAAAGCAAGTAATGCGTAAATAAAGCTAGTAAAGCGCAAAAGATAAATACCCAAACAAGCAAGAAAGCAAACAAAACTAGGCGATACCCCAACTCGCAAGAGCAAAGCGAGGCGAAGCTCAAGAGCAAGAACTTCCCAGCAGAGTCGCCAGCTGAAGATGGTTGGTTTACATCCTGAGTGAATCGCACACTCAAAGATAACACAGAGTCGCCACCGAACTTTATTTAGTCCCGAAGGATAGGGAAAATATCGATAAACCCCAAGGGGAAGAGAAACGGGAACGGGGGTCGGTTATGCGAAAGGAAGGTATTATGACCTAACGCATCAATCGTACACGACGGGAACCATTTCGCTCACTTCTAGGCTTGGATAGGTTATCTATCCAAAGGCTTTTAGCTAAAAGAAATAGGAGAGAGAGAAGGGGAAAAAAGAAAAGAAAGAAAGAAAGTGCTCGCGGAGGATTGGGGCCCTCGTGCCTACGTACCCTCATAGTGCAATGAGGAAATCAGAGCGTCGTAGTTCATGGAACCAGGGGACAGATAGGAAAAGAAGAAGGGGATGAGGAAAGAAGGGTGGAAGTGTGCTCGCCAAGACATCGCGAACGAAAAAGGAAAAGGAAAGGAAAGTGGTGTCAAAACCAAGAGCAAAAGAAAGAAGGAAATTCCACTGGGGATTCCAGAGATATGGTGTCAAAACCAAGAAAGAAGAGCAAAAGACAAAAAAAAGAGTATTCCACTGAGGAGTAAGAAACTAAAGTGACTGTGGAAGAAACAAGAGAGAAATGGTGTCAAAATCAAGAGAATAAGAGATAGATAAAGATCCGCTGGGGATGCAAATGAAATAGTGTCATAACCAAGAAAGGAGTGCAAAGGAAAGACAGTGATTATACTGAGAATAAAGTGCACTAGTGGTGTCGAAACCAAGAAGATAAAGATGCAAAAAGAATAAAGAGACTCCACTGGGGAGTAAGAGAACAAAGAAACCGTGACTAAGAATCAGAAGGTAGCGACCCTACTGAGGAAACAAACAAAGGAATAGTATTAAAACTAAGAGAAAAAGGACTCGGTATGTTAACTGACTGGTAGTGGTTAACCGAAGGAAGACATTAAGATTTTGTGGGGAAAAGACGTTTTAATATATAAGAATTATGATCAACCAAAAAATGGGTGTAGGACCGAGCGAAGGTCGTGACCCAAAGAACGGGTGTAGGACCGAGCAAAGGTCGTGACCCAAAGGACGGGTGTAGGACCGAGCAAATTCGTGACCCAAAGTATGGGTGTAGGACCGAGCAAAGGTCGTGACCCAAAGGATGGGTGTAGGACCGATCAAAGGTCGTGACCCAGAAGGACGGGTGTAGGACAGAGCAATGGTCGTGACCCAAAGAACAGGTGTAGGACTGAGCAAAGATCGTGACCCAAAGGAATTCGGTACACTGACTGAACAAACAGTACCTGACCAAAGAAAGGGTATTCGAACCAATGAAAGGTTACTAACCCAAAGATGCAAGTATTCGAACCAAGAGGAGGTTTCTAACTGCAGGGGATTCGGTGTTTACAGACGGACTGTGATTAACCAGAAGAAGCGAGTGATTAACCAAAAGAAGGTGATTAACTCGAAAAAGGTTCAGTATTTTAACAGACGGACTGTGGTTAACTGAAGAAAAGGGTGATTAACCAAGAATAGGTGATTAACCCAATAAGAACGCAGTTATTTAACAGACGTACTGTGTTTAACTGAAGAGAGGCGAGTGATTAACCGAAAGTAGGTGATTAACTTGAAAGGGTTCAGTATTTTAACAGACTGGCTGTGGTTAACTGAAAAAGTGGGTGATTAACCAAAACAAGGTGATTAACCCAAGAGGTTCAGTATTTTAACAGACATATTGTGTTTAATTTAAGAGACGGGTGATTAACCAAGAGAAGGTGATTAACCCAAGAGGAGAACCAAGAGAAGGTTGCGAACTCCGCAAGAGTTTTGACGTTTAATAGGAAAACTGTGTTTAACCGAAGAAAGAGTGCGATAAAGCATTGGTTTTAACAGTATGATTGTGATCAACCAATGGAAGAATGAATACAACTCTCATGGGGAATCAGCAAAAGAAATGACTAGCCACAAGAAAATGTGATTGAAACCCTCTTGAAGAGAACAAGGGAGAGGTATTGAACAAGGGCAAGAGATTGCTTCTCTGAAGACTGTTAATGATCGTGAACCAAAGGGAATGGTGATAGATCAAAAGACTGATTGAAAGAGATAAGAGTGATCGAGGATCGACTCGACTGGGCAAGAAGATACGTTACCGCCTGGGGATAGAGGTGACTAAGCCAAGCACGGGGTCATTCATCCCCTACCTGAAGTGGTCAGAACGGGAGTAGGAATTATCCCTTCTCATTCCTTCTCTAACACTCAGGGCGTAGTGCAGAAGTTGAAACTGACAGCGTAATAGCTCCAAGTTGTACAGTGCTCCAGTGTCGTACATCGGTCGTCGTATGAATCTTCAACTCCGCGGGGGGAAAAAGAGAGAAAAAGCTCTAAAGGAAGCCTAAAGAGAGAGAAAGGGAAGATCAACTAATCGAAATATGGTTTCAATATGCTAACCATTTTCCATAGAGAATGGAAAACCATTAAAGCAAAAGGTGTAAATTATTGATTATGCATGATTAAATTTGCTTAATAAAGATCAAACTTAATGTGATCAAGAATTGGAAATGCAAAACAGTTCCAAACAAATATTAGCATGTATCACAAATCATGTATCAAGTGGTCAAGGAATGTGCAAGAATTAGCATGTTCAAACAAAAATCAAGAACACGCATAATTGCAAGAATTGATAAATTAATCATTGAATTAATGTAAATATACTCTAAACAGAGGTTAACAGCACTTAAAACATCCATAAATATCAAGCATGTTAATCCATGGAAGCTAGAAGAAGAAAGGATACCAAACAAGCTGGAAAAACTCAAAATTGGCCATTCTGTTCAGTGGTAACCGGTTACTGCATATCTGCTAACCGGTTACATGCTTGAAAACTTGCGTTTTTAGTGAAAATTGCACTGTGTAACCGGTTACCACTGAGACAGTGGCAAAAATAACAGAAAAAACATCTTTTCACAAGTGATTTCAGCACTTAATCACTTATGCCAATCATCACATGCTAGGACATGAATTTATGCACTAAAATTACATCATGTAAGGGCAATTAAACACAAATTACAAGCATTAATCATGGAGATTAAAGATCAAGCAATTGCATGGTAAATTAAACTGAAAACGATCTAAATTACGACGTAAATGCGCGGAAATGATCGAAATAGCGAGTAAAGTAAGATCTACCAACCTACAAGCCGGAGGTTTGGCTTGGTAATTGTTTTGAATGAAATGTAGAGAGACAAAGCCAAGAAAACCAGAGAATTTTGCTCTTACACTTTGAACCGTAGCGCAACCGAGCAAACTTCGACGAAAACTCCAAAATACGAATTATCTCCGAAGAAGCTTGAAGCAAACACTTTAGATGAATTCAAAAGCTTATAGAACTTCAGAAACTCAAGTATAATTGTAAAATGATGAAGATAATCAAAGAAAACCAAATATTCCTCAATTGCACTTCGAATCGTAGCGAAACCGAGCAAACTTTGACGAAAACTCCAAAATGAGAATTATCACCGAAGGATCTTGAAGTGATCACTTGAAATGAATCCAAAAGCTACTGAAGCTCTACAAAAATCAGTAGAATGGAAAGATGATGAAGGTTAAGCTCAAGAGAAAGTACTTTTAAGGTGAAAGTACCTTTTCTTCTATGGTGAATTAAGAGCTTTAGTGAGGTTTGGTGAAGAAGATGAAGAGGAATGTGTAGGAATTGCAGAAAAATGCAGAGGAGAATGAGATAATTGAGAGTGAAGAAAGTGTGAATTTGTGTGAATGATTATGGAGGAGTTGCAAAATGGTGAAGCTTGGCTTATATAGAGTTTAGGTATGGAGTGTGAGAGCTTTGGACTTTGGTTTGGACTTAGCTTTGGGAGGTTTAGAGTTAGGGTTGGAGTTAGTTACACTTGACTCACTGAGTCAAGGCGGTTAACTCGGTTAGTTAGGATCAACTCGGTAACAATCCCAATGCAAGCTTCCATATCCAAAGGTTGACATGCTTGTAAATTAGGTAACATGGTGCTCTTAATTTAAAGTGATGCATTGAATAAATGTAAGGGAAATGTCTTGAATGGTCTTGAATTGTCTAAAATGTTCAACATGCTTCTAGAACTATGTTGAATCTAAGAACAAAGTGAGTGTACCCCTGCTGTCCCAAAAATGCAGCAAATTCTGCAACTTTGTACAGAGTAACCGGTTACAGCATATCTGCTAACTGGTTACTTGCTTGAAAATCTGTGTTTCTGGTGAAATTTACATTGTGTAACCGGTTAGCAGATATGCTGTAACCAGTTACTGCAACTCATTTTCCCCAGATTTGCTTGGACATGATGTTGAAGTCCCAATTTCAGTTTTCCACCTCTTGTTTTGATGAGTAAACACGGAAACCTTTATTTTGAGCCTGTTTTGATGATGTAATGATCTTGTGAGGATGCGATTAACCGGGCTTGGAAAACCTGAATACTCCTGCAACCAAAATCATAAATAAAAAGTGCGAATGCATATGCCAGTGATGTGAATGTACATGCTTATGTAAAATTCAAAAAAGGAGGTCAAATTTTGGGTTATGATAGTGTGCTCGCTAATATTTTGCAATCTTATGCCTACGTATTCCCGTTTAACGAAACAGGGAAATCAGAGCGATCGTAGTTCCTCTTATTCTAAGGGAGGAAAAGATGTTTTGGTGTCTCGTTTAAATCCCAAGACAGGGGCTAAACGGTTTATTGTATCTTGGTCAAAGCCCAAGATGTGAAGCTGAAGGGTTTTTTGTGTCTTGTTCAAAGCCCAAGACAGGGGCTAAACGGTTTATTTGTATCTTGTTCAAAGCCCAAGATGTGAAGCTGAAGGGTTTTTTCGGTCTTGTTCAAAGCCCAAGATTGAAGCTAAAAACTTCGACTGAGAGAAAACTTGTCATCTCTAAAGAGGAACTGTTGATGTTCGCATGCCTTGATTAAAGCACAAGTTGATGCTAAAAGGATGATTGACTCAACCGGGGATTTCTCTATACAAAGCCTAAGAGGAGTTTATTGACCCTACAAGAGGGTGTCTTTTATTTGTCTCGTATGAAGCCCGAGACAAAGGCTAAAAGGGTTGACTCAACAAGAAAGTACTAACGAGTGAGTGACTCAACAAGAGAGTGATTTTATGTGTCTTGTACGAAGCCCAAGACGGAGGCTAAAAAGGTTTGACTCAACAAGAGAGTACTTTTTATCTGTCTTATACGAAGCCTAAGACGGAGGATAAAAAGGGTTTGACTCAACAAGAGAGTCTTTTATACTCAACAAGAGAGTGATTTAGTGTCTCATACGAAGACCGAGATGGAGGCTAAAAGGAGATTGACTCAACAAGAGAGTCCTTTATACTCAACAAGAGAGTGATTTGCTATCTCATACGAAGCCCGAGATAGAGGATAAAAGGAAGATTGACTCAACAAGAGAGTCTTTTATACTCAACAAGAGAATTATTTGCTGTCTCGTACGATGCCCGAGATAGAGGCTAAAAGGAAAGTGACTCAATAAGAGAGTCTTTTATACTCAACAAGAGAGTGTTTTAGTGTCTCGTACAAAGCCCAGGATAGAGGCTAAAAGGAAAGTGACTCAACAAGAGAGTCTTTTATACTCAACAAGAGAGTGTTTTAGTGTCTCGTACGAAGCCCGAGATAGAGGCTAAAAGGAAAATTGACTCAACAAGAGAGTCTTTTATACTCAACAAGAGAGTCTGAAAAGGTTAGCTCCGTTGGGGAGAGTCACTGTACAAAGCCCAAGAGGGGGCTGACGTTCCCGAGGAAAGGATCATTATACAAAGCCTAAGAGGAGGCTATCTTCTGCCGGGGGATTATTGAGATCCTGAGACAGGTCCAAGTGGGAGAGCCCTCATGAGAGAGGTCGGGTTTTTGCTGGAGATTGGTCCAGAGTGATCAGTATTTTTCCTATGTTTTGAAAGGAACTTGAGAATGTTTTTGAGACTCAAGGGTATTAGACTGTCCAAGTCTACTGGTAGAGTTTTATCTTTTGTATGATGCCCAAGAGGAGGCTGACTCGTTCAAGGGATGAGTATCAACCCTAAAATTAGTCTGAAGGTTTTGGCTCTCTTTAGAATGACAGCTCTAACGAAGGATGATTAAGTTATGTCCTATACCTTTAGGAGGTCATTAGGGTCCTTGTAATAAGCCCAAGAGAAGGCATGAGAACTTCTAAGAAGTCGACGGGTCCACAACGCCCAAGAGGAGGCGGGGATGCTTTTAGGAAGCCTGTGGGTCCCCAAACTAAGAGAAGTTCTAGAAATGCAATTCACTGAGAAGAGATCATTCCAGGAAAGTTCGAGAATTTAGAAGAAACTCAAGAGATACTATTCACGGAGAATAGATCAACTCTAGGGAGTAGAGTTTCTTTGACAATTTATAAGGGTGACAGTCCGAGAAAAGGTTCACCGAGAATACTGCCTTTCTCTTTGTTCCATATTGTTTAACCCCAAGAGAAGGGAAGACTGTATCTGGAATCCTACGGGGGATCTAGTTTTGTTTGTATTTAAGAGTGATCAACAGGGCTTTACCTAGTTTTAGACGTAGTTGCCGGGAAAAAACTCTAAATAACTATACTACTATTACACAGTTGATATTTGATAAGTATATAAATGGATGTGAAAGAAGACTTACAGTGAAATAGCCCCACAATACAGTTATATACATATGAAAACGATAAATGAAAGCGGATAAACACTTACCCGTTGTAGAGCTTCCTTGTTGTTTTGCTAGTTGTTCAACAAAGAAATTAAAGAAAGTTTTGATAACAACATATATTTAAATTCAAAATCAAAGGAGAAAGTGCTTTGAAAAGATTGTTGGGGCTTATAGCTCAAGGAGAGGCCCAAATTTTAACAGTAATCGCATCGCTGTTTTGAATATCGTATCGGGACTTATACAACGACTGAGGCCCAAAGAGGTTTTTATTTACAAAGGGGTTGGGTCTTACACTCTATTAGAGGCCCAAAGAGTTTTTGTACAAATGATGGGGCTTACAACTCAGGGAGAGGCCCAGGGTTTCTTTTCTGAACTGGCAATCGCGCCGAGACTTTTGAAAAATGTGTTGGGTCTTATACAAGGACTGAGGCCCAAACTATTTTGGTTTCAAAGAGGGATTGGGTCTTAAACTCTATAAGAGGCCCAAAGATTTATTTTAAGAAAAGGAATGGGTCTTATAGCTCAAGGAGAGGCCCAAGGTTTATTGTTTAAAAGACGATAATCACGTCGGGGTTTTGAAAATACAGTGGGACTTAAACAATGACTGAGACCCAAAGAGGTTATGTATTTACAAAGGGGATGGGTCTTACACTCTAATAGAGGCCCAAGAGTTGGAAAATAAGAAAATATGGGTCTTATAACTCAAGAAGAAGCCCAATTGAAAATATACAGAGGGACTTATACAATGTGTGAGGCCCTAAAAGGTTTATTTACAAAAGGATTGGGTCTTACACTCTACCAAGAGGCCCAAAGAGTTTTAAAATGATTGATGAGGGCTAAATTAATCAAAACCCTAATTTTGTTTAAAAAGGAATAAAAACTGATGAAAACATGTGAAAAATAAGTGGTGATCTTGGATCAATGTTTCAAAAATCATGTTTATATCCACAAAATGATTGGAAACCAATTAAATTTGGAAAATCAAGGGGGAAAAATATTTTAAATGTTAAAAACAAATAAAACATTAATTCCTTGCAAAAATATCAAATATATGAAATAAATAATATTTTTGGGATTTTTTGGTAAAATAAAATATTTTAACATTTTTTTGAATTATTAAAAAAAGAATCAACTCAAAATCATTAAAACTCAGAGAGAAATTAATTTTTGAATCAATTAAATAAAATCACAAAATTCAAATATTTGAATTTGTGAAAAAAAGGCGCCAAGAACATGGCAAGAACACGCACGTGTTCTGAATTTGGCCTGATTTGCATTTTCTATCCAATCTCACTGAATACTTGATGAAATCACACAATCCACATATCAATCTGCTCGTTTTCATCTCACGATCATGTATATGGTCTTTAATTTCATTTATTTTAAGCATGGAATAAGAAATCAAGACAAAACCTCAAGAACCCTAAAATTTGCATGAAGGATGAGAATTTTGATACACGATTCAAACAAAGCAATTAATTGAGGGGAAACATTCTATGCATGATTATGAACATTTGGCAAAAGTATTGTGCGAGAAAATATGCATAGATTAAGAGATGACCAAGTTTAGGCTTACTTGAAGGTCGTGACAGTAAGAGCAATGTGATTTTTGAGTTGGAGGTGTTATAGATATGTTGTGATGATCTGGATAGCTTCCCTACACCATATGGAGTGTGTTTGAATGCTTGGACTTGATTGGAAATGGTTGGATCACTTCATGTCATCTCAACTGCAACTTGGTTAAAACCTTGAGCAATTGGCTGGTGATTCTGAGAAATCAGGGTTACAGTTGTTGTTTAAGTGTTTGGATCACTTCTATATGATGTTTATGAGGGGTGTGTGTGTGTGTGCGTGTGTGTGTGTCTGTGTCTGTGTTTTTGTGTGTGTGTGTCTGTGTGTGTGTATGTGATTAATTGCAAGCCTTCATGTGATTAAACATGATTTTCCAAAATATTTTTCAAAGCTTACCACTTGTTTTTAAATATATTTGATATTTTATATTCAATTTCCTTTGAAAATTATAATAATTTTAATTAATGTTAGGGTTTCCCTCAATTTTAATTTTCAAACTTCACTCAAAACAATTTTGGGCTTCTTGATAGAGTGTAAGTCCCATCCCTTTGTAAATAAACCATTTTGGGCTTCAGCCATTGTACAAGTCCTGATACGTTTTTAAAAAATCTCGGTGCGATCGCCGTTTTTCAAAACAATTTTCATCTGGGCCTCCCCTTGAGTTGTAAGTCCCATTTTTCTTCTTTTTTAAGCACGTTTGGGCCTCTAATAGAGTGTAATACCCTACCCCTTTGTACATAAATAATTTGGGACTCAGTCATTTGTATAAGTCCCGGTACAATTTTCAAAATAACGGTGTGATCGTTGTTTTTCATCTGGGCATCTCCTTGAGTTGTAAGCCCAATCTCTTATACAAAAATAAACTCTTGGGCCTCTAATATAGTGTAAGACCCATCCTCTTTGTAAACATAATAACTTGGGCCTCAGTCATTGAATAAGTCCCTTTGTAGTTTTCAAAACTACGACGCGATCGTCGCCTTTTCAAAAGAATTCATCTGGGCCTCCCTTTAAGAATAAGTCCCCCAAACTTCCTTTTACAACAACTTTCTTTTAATTTATATTCAAATTCAAAGTAGCATCCAAACTTTCTTCAATTTCTTGAAAACTAACCATACAGTAGTAGTTGCTATGCTTGGGCTTGCACAACTGTAAGTTCAGCTATCTTTTCAACACATACTTGTTTATATATTTCATCTGTCTATATATATATATATATATATATATGCTTGTACATATTTGCTTAGAGTTTTCCCCAGCAATTAGGTCTATGTCTAGATCAAACCAGTGGTTACTCTTTCAATACAGTCAAAACTAGTTCCCCGTAGGAAATTCCAGATACAGTCTTGCCTCCTCTTGGGCTTATACAATATGGAACAGAGAAAGGCATTATTCCCGGTGAAACTTTTGTCAAGACAGCCACTGTAACACCCCCAATCTATACCCCCAATTAAATAAAGCAGTAAAAGAAAATTCAAAATTTCGTCAGAGTATATTTAAATTATCATGTGATAGACCTAGGGGTCACATCATATTGAAACAAACATACAACACCTGCTCATAAAGATATGCAACAGTGGGGTAGCAATCAACAGAGGAACTCAGTTCCTTACACCCACATTTCAGATTTTAGAATAAAAGCGGAAAATCTAAAACTGAATAACATACATATATATATATATATATCACATGAAAATTTTGTCATACATCAAGTTGTACATGCACAAGCCAAAAGTTTATATATACAGAATACACAATAATCACTAACGGCCTCCCTAACTACCCGGTGTCACATATTAGAGCCGACCGACAAAAGAATGGAGACGCAAAGCTTCACAAAAATACCTCCAGCAACTCTAATCTGCAATGCCCCATAGAGCATTATAAAACAGCAGAAGGGTGAGAAAAACAACCATAATATAATTACATACAATTATATATATAACACCAAAAACACACATATATACGATTCTCACCACAACTCACGCCATAATCCAAACACAAGGCATTACAAGGCATAATTCATATTTCCATCACCAACACATATCCATATATCAATTTATCCACAAATCCACACATAATCAACCATTAATGATTTATGTAATGCAAGAGACCGACGCAACGACTCTATACATATGCACATGCGGTACTGACTTCCATTGTTTCTCATCACTAGTTCACTCAGGAACTCTGCTGGAATCATCGCTTGTTATATCACTATAACTCCCCGTCGGGCATACGATGTTCCCCGTCGCTCACACCTCTTTGTATAAGGCACACGACCCGATCGCTCACACCCCACATGGGCACACGATCGTCTATAATCATCACTCACACCTCTTTGTATAAGGTACACGACGTTATAGCGAATTCCCTCTGGAATCCAAACCGTCACTCAGGACGTCTCAACAATGCATATCATGATGCTTGGCATACAATGACCCATGACATTTAATATGCACACACATACACGCATTCATCTACATCAACAAAATCACACTTTGCACTTACGCCCAAAATAATGCATTTAATTTCCATATGGCCACAAATCATCACAACACCATCTAAACACATACATTTACATCATACAACAACACCTTGCACGATACACATCAATTACGTACAAGTATAACGACAAAAGTCGACAACCGACACTATTCCTGATTTTTTGACATAATTAAATCGACTAACAATTTCACAATCATCATAATTAGAAAGTACAACTCAATAGCTACACAACGATACCAAGAATGTAAAAATCGGATAAACGGAACACAAGTTACGAAAGAAAATGAAAAACGCTATTTTGAAAAGTCCCATTTTGCAATTGTCCTGTCCATACGCGTATTGCCAAGGTCCATACGCGTATGGGCAGATACTCATTTTTCCCAAAGTTCACGTGTAAAAGTCCATATACGTAATGCCCAAGCTCGTACGCGTATTGACCTGAAATGCTACGCGTATCATACGTAAATGGGCAGATGGCCGAATGGAATACCATCTCATACGCGTATTGGCCCATAACTCGCCCTCCATACGCGTATTGCCAAGGTCCATACGCGTATGAACATGCCCCATACGCGTATGACCTGGAAAAACCAGAAAAATTTCTGCAGAACGTGGTTCTGCGTTTTCTCACCCAAATCACTCGCATTTCACCTACACCCGGAAAAATTACCAATACAGTGTCCAATAACAAGTATCTATCATGTACCAACAATTATGGATACTAAAAACATGATTTTAACCACATTTAATCAATTTCTAATCAATTTCACACAATATGGGTTTTACTAAATATTTTCATTTCAATCCAACAAACATCACAAATACACATACATAATCATACACAATCATACAATAATTGAGTTTCGCACCCTTACCCGATTAAACCGATTCTAGGAGTTTATTTCCTGAATTTCCCAAGTTTTTCTCACTTTTCTCTTCTTCTCTTTTCTCTCCTTTTTCTTTCTTATCCCTTTCTTTCTTTCTATTTTTCTCTCTTCTATTTTCTATTTTTCTTACTTAATCAAAAATATCCTAAAATGACCAAAATACCCCCACACTCAAATATCTCGCAAACGATCCCAAAACCCGATAAAATATCACGACATCAAAAAATAACATATTTCCAGATAAAAGTCGAAAATAAAATAAAATAATAATCAAATAATCAAATGACTCGATTAAATAAAACGCACACGAAAACGGGGTCGTTACAGCCACAACTTAGAAATATTTGTGAAAGAAATTCATTTCCCCAAAGAGGATTAATTTCCGATGAAACCTCTTCTGAATTTCTTCAAACCCTAGAATTGTTCTACAAGGAAAGGACTAATTCCCGATGAAACCTTTCTTTGAACTCTTCTTAGGATTGGACCCACAGGCTTCCTAAAAGCATCCCTTGCCTCTTCTTGGGCTTTATACAAGGACCCTCAGGCTTCCTAGAAGTTCACAGCCTCATCTTGGACTTAGTAAGGGGACCCGAAGACCTCCTATAGGTATAGGAAAAAACTTAGTCATCTCTACTAGTTCAATCCTCCAGAGAGTCAGAATTCTAGAACATCTAACCATTATTGGGTTGATCTTCATACCTTAAAGTCTTAGCCTCCTCTTGGGCTTCATACAAGTAAACTTGGAAAACCACGGCCTCCTCTTGGGCATCATACAAAGATCAGTCTCTAGTTAAGAGTCCACCTCCTCATACCAGTAGACTTGGAAAGTCTCATCTCCTATTGGATCTCAAAGAAACCCTTAAGTTTCCTAAGCACAGGAAAAACCCTAATCATTTCATCAATCTCCAGCAGAGTTTGAAACCTCCATAGGTTCTCATACTCAAAGTTTAAACCCTTACCATCAATAAAACCTTAACAGAATCAGAACCTCAGGGCATCTGATATTTCAACTCTTCTTCAATCCTCAGTAAGAGTTGATTCCCTAATTTGGACCTGTCTTTGGATTTCAATAATCCTCATCATAAGCCAGCCTCCTCTTAGGCTTCATATAAGAATTTCCCCAGCCAGCCTCCTCTTAGGCTTTGTATAATGATTTTTCCTCATCAGATTTAGCCACAATCTTGGGCTTTGTACAAGACAGAAAAAACCTCTCCCTAGTGGAGTAAATTTCTTTTAGCCTCAATCTTGGGCTTTGTACAAGACAGACAAAATACTCCCCATAAGAGCCCATCTCCTTTCAGCCTCAATCTTGAGCTTTGTACAAGACAAATCATACTCACCAGCTGAGTCAATCTTCTTTTAGCCTCAATCTTGGGCTTTATACAAGACAGATGTAAAACTCCCTAGTAGAGTCAACCTTTAAGCTTCAACCTTGGACTTTGATCAAGGCACACAAAAATTAACATCCCCTTAGAGGAAATTAAGAGTTCTCTCTGTAGAAAGACATTTCTCTGTACATTAAATGTCAAAACAGACAATCAAAACAAACCCTAATCCCAGATAACTGCTGTAAGTGGCACACTTGTTGATTCAAAAAATCCAAGTTGTAGTCCTTCTTTTATCTTGGTTAAAACTTCCTCTAATTGGTGTAAGTGGCAAGCCTCTGGATTATTTACATCCAAGTCAATGTCCCTCTCTTAGCATGGAAGATTCCTAAGGAAAAATGGCATTGCTCTGCACTGAGTTAAAGTTTCCTCCTTCTGGACACCTCCCTTATAAAGGAAATTATGGCATTGCTAGATTCCATACATTCTAGTTAAAGTAATTCTCCTTTATAATCAGTCATCCAACAACTGTGATAAACAAGTGAGATATCTCCCTTTAGAGATGACAAATTCTCTCTCAGTCAAACCCTTTAGCTTCAATCTTGGGCTTTAAACAAGACACAAAAAATATTTTTCCTCAAATAGAATAGGAGGAACTATGATTGATATGATTTCCCGAGTACCTTTTACGGGAATACGCAGGCATAAGATTGCGAAATCTTAGCGAGCACACAAATCAAAAACTTTAGGTCCAGTACCTTACCAAAAACAACGGAAAACCCGAAAACAACAAAAAAACACTCTCTGAACACTCCCAAAGGAGAAACTTTCCTAACCCATAACAGATAAACACCAGAAAGTATTTAAACATGCTAAAGAAGATCTATGGATGGATAACCATATATACACTGGGTAATTGACAACTTCCCTTTGTATAACCTGGCCCCGAACCCCCAATCTCTTAACATTTGTTAAGGAAAACATTTGCGTGCAAGGTTAGTTTTAGATAGTTTCCCTTTCCTTTCCAGCTTCACAGGATAACTAAGAAATCAGAAAGTAGCACCTAATTCCAACCATTGCTACACATCCCTCGTGAAGAAAACCACATGGATGATGCGCTAGCTACCCTATCCTCCATGATTAGTGTGAGTCGATGGAACGATGTACCCAATATTGACATAATGCGCCTTGATAAGTCTGCTTACATATTTGCAATTGAAGCAGTCATAGATGACAAACTGTGGTATCATGATATCAGGTGCTTCCTTCAAAGACAAGAATACCCGCCTGAGGTATCAAGAAAAGATAGGAAGACTCTCAAAATACTGACTGGCAACTTCTTCCTTAACAATGATATACTCTACAAGAGAAACTTCGACATGATTTTGCTCAGATGCGTAGACAGACAAGAAGCAAACATGTTAGTGAAAGAAATTCATGAAGACTCCTTTGGCACTCATGCCAATGGACACACAATGGCAAGAAAAATTATGAGAGCATGATATTATTGGCTAATAATGGAATCCGATTACTACAAGTACATGAGGAGATGTCACAAGTGTCAGATATACGCTGACAAAATACATGTACCACCAACGCATCTCAAAGTCCTATCTTCACCATGGCCTTTTCTATATGGGGAATCGACATGATTGGCATGATTGAACCCAAAGCTTCAAACGGACATCGGTTCATCCTGGTTGCCATTGATTACTTCACAAAATGGGCCAAAGTAGCATCATACACCAATGTAACCAGACAAGTGGTGGTTCGATTTATCAAGAACAATCTCATTTGTCATTACGGTGTTCCAAGCCAGATCATTACGGATAATGGATCTAACTTAAACAACAAGATGATGAAGAAGTTATGTGCTGAGTTTAAGAATATCAAGAAGATCAAGAAGATCAAGAATATCAAGAAGATCATTCAGAAGATGGTTGTAACCTACATAAATTGGCATGAGATGCTACCCTTTGCTCTTCACGGTTATCGCACATCTGTCTGCACTTCAACCGGGGCAACCCCTTTCTCTCTAGTATATGTCATGAAGGCAGTGCTCCCCATAGAAGTAGAGATACCATCAATAAGAATCTTAATGGAAGCCAAGCTAACAGATGCTGAATAGTGTCAAAGCCGACACGATGAACTGAATCTAATCGAAGAAAAGAGAACGGCGGCTTTATGCCATGGTCAGTTATATTAGCAAAGGATGAAGAAGGTGTTTGATAAAATGGTCTGACCCCATGTCTTCAAAGAAGGAAACCTCGTGCTCAAGAAGATACAATCATTTCTGACTGATTCCAGGGGAAAATGGACTCCGGATTACGATGGCCCTTATGATGTCAAGAAAGCCTTTTCATGCGGTGCCTTAAGACTCGCAACCATGGATAGAGAGGAATTTGCCTACCCCACGAATGTTGATGTAGTCAAGAAATACTTCGCCTAAATAAAAAAAAGGAAAAAAAATCTCGATGGATTGAAAACCCAAAAAGGCAGTCCATGCAAAAATTAGAGACATAAACAAATAGTCATCCCGATCGATTAAAAACCTGAAAAGGCAATCTAGGTAAAAGTTAGGGATTCGTGGCAAGTAACTATATCCGACAAGGTTGGCTCCTGAGAGGCAACGCCATCCGTCAGGAAAACTTCAGTCAAGGTCACCTTCGACAGAAGCTCAGAATGTCCAGAGTTCAAAGTTAGTGGAAGGATAGCGGTCGTTATGTTTCAATGCAGCCCCTTTTTCCTTTAAATTACCATTTTCTAAACTTTGTAATGCTCCATGGGATCATGCGCTTAGCTAATTACCATTCTATCAATAAAATTTGAGCCTGTGTGCCTTTTATTTGCAATTCTTATTTATTCTACTTTGCAAAATGGCATGTTTAATATAATCAACGATTCTTGAAACAAAAATGAATTTATTTTTTATTTTCAAAACAGAAAGTTCAAGTTTTACATCTGCTTTTAAAATAAGGGTGGCAATTTCCTTTCGAT
The DNA here is from genome assembly GCA_022829125.1 of Lathyrus tuberosus. Classification (NCBI taxonomy): domain Eukaryota; kingdom Viridiplantae; phylum Streptophyta; class Magnoliopsida; order Fabales; family Fabaceae; genus Lathyrus; species Lathyrus tuberosus. The sequence goes on along the minus strand of JALAZF010000024.1, from coordinate 10,627,549 downwards.
TACTGAACATAAAAATAACATCGACGGTTTCTCCGGAAGTGATCAAACTTCAAAATACAGAATCAAAGTACTCCTTTTGACCAGTACACCCTGAATGAAGGATCAATCATTTCAGACGAAATGTCCTATCTGACATCCCCAGTAGATTCTTACCTCTAAGAACCAATGATTGGTTTTTCTCCCTAGTAGGGTCTACCCCTGAAGAGCAAGAACATATTTATATCCCTAGCAGGTTTGTACATCCAGAAATCAGAACAAACACAAGAATCTCTGTTCTCAAATGAAAGTACTACCTTAAAAAATCTCCAGTGATACCCCCCATCTCCCGGAGTAGCCGAGTATCTATTTTTGTTCATCACCAATCCATATGTCGTGTCTGTATTGCCAGTATCAGCATCTCATACATCATGCATAATTGATTCATATTCATACTCAAGTTGCATTAATATCAGTTTGATCATATTCACCCCTAAGTGGTAAAGTGTCCTCTCTCTAATAGAGTTGTCAGTCTTTCTTACCATGCCAGATAGGACAAAATTCTGGTTTTAAATTCTTTCCTCATTAGGAAAATATATCGACTAAACAAATTTCTCTCCAATTTATTCCTGGATTGGATTCTGTCCTCGACCACTTTGATAACTTGAACCTCTGAAAGACAAGAAGCATTTGGATATGCACCTTTGGAACATCACTCTTCACCATTGAAGATGATATTTTGCTTTCCTGGATTAAAGAAAATCCCCAGAGAAAGCCTCTCTACAGAAGACTCTTGGTAATACGGCAGTTTCTCCCCGAAAAATTTACTTTCAATAAAGTCATCAGCACCTCAAAATTGGATTACATTACATGGCATCTCTCCGAAAAAGGGAAGTATAATGTAATTTCCCCAACAAATGGAATCTCCAACAGAGAAGTTTGCACACCTCTGCACAATTCAGACCAACGGGTTTCCCCAGCAAGTCTGACATCAAATCATTTTTCCATCAAATGGCATCTCCTCAGCGAGAAGTTTGGTAAAAACCATCACAGATAGTGTTCCTTGTCAATAGAAGGACTCGACAAGAAGAAACTGAGACCAGCTCCATGGCTTAAGACCAGGATCGAGGGGAAGTTTATTTCAAGAAGAAACTGAGACCAGTTCCATGGTTGAAGACTGGGATCGAGGGGAAGTTTATTTTAAAAGAAAGATGAGACCAGTTCCATGGCTGAAGACTAGGATCGAGGGGAGGTTTATGTCAAAGAAAACTGAGACCAGTTCCGTGGCTGAAGACCAGGATCGAGGGAAAGTTTTACCCTCTTCTAAGCAGCCTTGCTTAGCAAAATAAGATGGATGAGCAACTAACTGCTATTCTCTAACACCATCAACATTTCGGGTATTTTGATATTTAATCCTCTTTTAGCTTGAATGTCAGAACGTCTTCGCCATTCACACCTTCAGGTCCAAGAAGATTAAATAGGGGCATCTGTCATACCCTAAATTTTGACCACAATATTTCCCATCAATGTGCAAATCATCACCACAATATGGATGTACCTTCATGCCTCATCAATCCTCTCAAAGATTGTTGAGCATTCACCTCAATCAAGAATTAGGGTTTTGACCCTCTCAAAGTACTCAGATAAAGGATCAATCATGAATGGACATGATCTTCAACTTGTTGTAGCGGGGAAATTTGTGAGTGTAAGCTATTGATTAACTTAACTCATAAAGCAAGAGTCGCCAACGCACTTTTATTTTATCCACAAAAGGAAAGGAAAAAGAGCGAACAAAACCTAAAGAGTTCTAAAACAACAAGAACAAACAGAGAATGGGTAAGGGGAGTTGGTTACGCAATGGGAAGGTGTTAGCACCCAAAACGTCTATAGTACTCTATAGGAACCCTTTGAAATATTTACCGCTTTTTTGGTCTGAAAATGGTTTGCTTGAAAAAGAGATTGGGGAGATGAGAAGAGAAATATTTTTTTAAGATTTTAGTGTTTGGAGAGACTTGTCGCCTCATGCCTACGTAACCACAATGTGCAATGTAGGATCAAAACCTCGTAGTTCATGGTACAAAGAACAAAAATTTGTTTGTTTTGGTTGATTTTAAGTGTAAAGACAAGTCGTCATTTCCAAGCGAATAATTCCGCTTAAAGAAATGAATCATGCCTAAACTTATGAAAAGGTTTAAAAAGAAAAAGTGCACATGGCACAAAAAAAAATTGATGAGTTTTGTATTTTTTATGTTTTTTTATGAAATGGTCAAAATGTGATTAAAATGGATTGACATTTATTAAAGAAAACAAAGTTTAAAAAAAATCATTTGACCAAAGTCAAGGTTTTATTATGAAAGCGGTTTTAAGTTTGAAAACAAGAAAGTTTTGAAAAAGAGGAGAAGGTTTTGAAAATTTAAGAAGGGGTGGAGAAGAAGTGACTATCCTAGTGCATGAAATAAAAGCTAAGGATAAGAAAGATCTAACCACACGGACAAGCACCATAGCATAAGCATTTTTCCCTTTTTGATTTGGTCTTGATTCAAAATAAGTCTTCAAAAGAGGACTCCAAGTATCCAAAATCCAAGGTTTTCCATCACAAACTCCCAAGCATAGGTTAAAATCCTAACTCTAAGTCCATAAGTCCATAATCAAGAGTATAGGTCCTCCAAAGCAAGGGATAGTGGCCATAGTCCAACATTAAGAGCACAAGTCTTATAGTGGTTTAATCCTTTATTAATGTTTTAAGTCCAAAATTGACAAAAGAAAAATAAAACACAAGATAATATGATCCAAGCGGACAAAAGAAAAATGACATAAACATAAACATGAATATGAAAAATGGCATAAAGCATAAAAATAAAGAGAGATAGGGAGCGAGAAGGAAAAGTAAAGAAGTTAGAAGTTAGTGGTTAGTAGCACAAGGCTCTAATGCCATATGCCTTCACTGATTATTTCATTCCGCGTCTTGAACTATAGTGATTAAGCAATGTACTTAGGTCAAGGTTAATGAAGATTTGTTAGAAGATTGATAGAATCAAATCCTCTACAACAACAAGCTTCAAATATTTTGAACCTAATACAAAAGATCAATCACCATTGGGTTGACGCGACCAATCAAGGTCCGGACCACGAAAGTTCAAATTCCGAATTGGATAAAGAGGGACAAATGTTGCGCTATGTTAAGCAATCCCCGAGTAATTTATAGAGTAATTACCCTAAAATGGGGTCGGTCAATAGATCTTTGTTCTAATGCATCCTAGATGAATGATATGTAGATCTTCATCCGAAAGTAATACCGCACGAAAAGAAAATAGGTAACGATCTAGTCTTGATCAAGAATTCAACAAAGAAATTCTAAGATCCATAAAACTTTCATCGATCAAAATAAAAATGGAAAATAGATGAAGAGAAAGCCAAATTGAATTACACTTTCAAGAACCTTTCATCTTCAAGTTCAATCACTTTTAATTGATAAGTTTAAGTTTGAAAACATATCACTAATTCAAAGCACTTCAAATGAATTAAACAATTCATTTAAAGATAAATTTGAACTAATGAATGTTTAATTACTCTAACCATATCCAAAGTCCATTGAAATTAAAGAGAAATTAATCTCAACAATGTGTTTCAAGGCTAAAATAAGAAGAAAGGGGAAGAAAGTGGAAGAAAAACCAAAACAGCCCCAAAAACAAGTGAAAATCACATTTTGTATGCTAGTTAATCGATTAACTAACTCACAGTGTAATTATGTAAATCGATTAACCAGTGCAAACTTCCAATTTTCGCGCCGAAACAAGCTGTTAATCGATTAACCTAATTGTACTGGCTTTGGTTAATCGATTAACACTGTAAAAACAGCAGAAAATCAGTTTGAAAATTGTCAAATCCTTGATCACTCATTTCTTCAAACATCTTAGGATCAAGGATTCAATTGTGCATGAATTTTTTAGTGAAATAGCAGCAAAAGCCAGCAATCAAACACAAATTGCAAGATCCAAAGATCAAGCAAAACAAGATCAACAAAGGATCTACATTATGGAAGATGAATCAAGAACAACAATGGTGGAAAATGAGATTAACACTCCAAATCTGAAAATTGCTTCAAATTGCTTCAAGATCTACACTTCAAAGCCTTGATCTACTACAATTGATGAACAAAAACAAGAATGGATGAAGGTTTAGCTCAAAGTTGAACAAGATTCAATGTGAATTCTTGTTAACTTTCAAAGGAAGAAATGTGAGCTTTGGTGAATTTTGTGGTTGGGAAGAGAATTTGCAAGAGGTTTATTGGCTATCAAAAGCTTGTGGAATGAATGAAAGGAAGCCTCTATTTATAGAATTAAGGCTTGGAAATTTGGTGGTTTGGAATTAGGCTTGGAAGATCAAAATTAGGATTGGAATTCAAATTTGGAGGGAAATCACAAAAGAGTGGTGATTAGTGGAGGTACATGGTGGGAATTAATTATGATGATGTAGGGAATTAAAATGGGATGGTCTAGAATATTCTACATGTGATCAAAATGGTGAAAATTGGTGCCAATTGCTGCAGAATTTGAATTTGGCACATTTTTTTCAAAAATTACACGTGTTAATTGATTAACCACTTCACAGTGTAATTAGGTTAATCGATTAACACAGTGAAAAATGGGGAAAATGGCTTTTTGATGTGCTGTCTTGGCTTTGGCTCGATTTTCTTGCTTGTCAAAGAAGGCATGGAAATAAACACATGAACCTTGGAGTCTCTTGAATAATAATCAATAAAATCTTGGAAACTCTTGATCAGATAATTTTTTAATTAATCGCAGATCAACTTTGACTTTATTCAGATGAAATCCATTCGAGCTGAGGGACTGATGTTTTGGTATCTTTAACCTGTTCTTCCCCTAAAAAATGTTAGTGAAAGAAAACAAAATATTTTTGGATTTTAATTAAAGGTTAGTAAACATAAACAAATTAAATAATGAAACAACTAACAAACACAAACACAAACTCCAAGATCCCTGCAAGGCACAATCCTATAGAAGAGGGAACCAATGTGTGATCTTGTTTGTGGTATGAAATGCAAATGACATGTGGGATCTTAGGGGTAAAAATTAGGGTATTACAGCTGCCCCTATTTAAGTTTCTTCTATCCGGAGATACGAATACAGATGTCTTTGTCTCAACGAGATAGAAGAGACTTAAATATAAAAATAAACCCAATTTTTGGCCCTAAGAGACCACAAAATGATATGATTATGCAAATGGTATGCAGACACAAGACCATTGCGGGGAGCATATGCCACAGGAGATAAACAAAAAGAAGAACGGGAGAATGAAACTCCACCAGGGAAACATATCACAGGAGGCCACCAACCAGCCGGGGAACACACCGCACAACTATTAGGGCTCATCTGAGGAAAAGATCCAAACTGGGGATAACTGTATCTGAAAATAAACCACAACGCAACAAGGATATAACCCAACAGGGAAGACTTAGCACAGCAAGGCTCCACTGGGGGAAATCAATACCTCAACAATGAACTATCTCTAGCATACCGAAGAGATTAACCATCCATCGGAGTAGAAAACCTCAACAACGAACTGCCCCGTCTAACCAAAGAGACTTACCATTCATTGGAGTAACAAAATCTCAACAACGAACTGTCCCATCAAACTGAAGAGACTTACCATTCATCGGAGTAACAAAAACTCAACAACGAACTGTCCCATCAAACCGAAGAGACTTACCATTCATCGGAGTCATAAAATCTCAACAACGAACTGTCCCATCAAATCGAAGAGACTTACCATTCATCGGAGTAGAAGAATCTCAACAACGAACGGTCCCGTCTAACCGAAGAGACGTACCATTCATTGGAGTCACAAAAGGTATTAACTTCATCGTCTCAGGCTTCTCAAATAAAGGAATGCCACGAAACAATATTGAACCTTCCAAAAGGCGAATCATACGCAGATTTCAGCTGAAGGGTGCAGAATCCTCAAAGGTGCAAAACAAATGCACTCTCAATATAGGTTTCACAGCCTAGGGATCCAAACAAATATTGCAGGGGTCCAAAGTTCAATCCAGGAACAAGCTGGAGAGAAAAGGTCAAACAAGACTCATCCCGAGGAGGAAATATCTCAACTGGGGACTAATTCCATCCAGATAATGAACTGGAGAGGAAACTGAATCAAAATCTTCCACGAGAAATAAACTCAGTGGGGAAATTACAAGATAGGCATTTTCTGCTTACGGGTCGACACTCTAAATGGAGAGAGGACAGACACGTTCTGTGGGGATAACAACACCAGAGAGCAAAGAAGCACCAACACAAAATGGAAAATGCACAATGCAACAACAACATGCTATGTACAACAAAAGAATGTGCATACAATGCTTATAAGTATGAATATACTGACAAAACAGACATAAAGGATAAACAGAGGGTGGAATAAACATCACAACACCACTGAACACTCGGCTAATCTTAACAAGATGGAGATGTCATTAGCAACTCTGCTAGGCATTTAGCTGAAGAAATCCTGCAAGAGATAAACAAAAGCCATCAAAGGAAAATATATCCTACTACAAGGCTCAAATCTTGTTGGAGAAAAGAAGATGCTCCTTGGGGAGAAACCCGAATATCAATCTTCTAACATCAACGATCCACAAAGAGGATAACAACATAAACTCTGCTTTGAGGATGGCAGGAAATCTGTCGGGGAGTCATACAAACCCAATCTTTCTGAATCTTCCTGGGGATAATAAAAATTCACAGAAACTTCTATTTCAAAAGGATGAAGAGATCTGCTGCGGAAAAAAATGAATCTGCTGGGGATTGTAGACATATAAACATCTATGCGAAATCCACTAGGAAAATAAGGCAGATCTGCTGGAGATACGAGAACGCTTTCAGAGGATTAACCAATTCTGAGTAACGCATCCTGGACTTGCTTGGAGAACAACAAAGGGTCAAGCTGTGGGGGGATTTTAGATCAATACTCATCATGAATGAGAGAAACCCCAACAGGTGACTAGTATATCAATATTCCTTGAACATAGTTATCATGAACGACTTCACTGGGAAATAGCCACAATAGTGATGCACAATCTTCACTAGGAGGATAAATCTCTGAAAAATAATCTAGAGAGAAGTACATCTTGGACTTGCTGGGGGAAATGAGAAATTAACCTCACTGCTTTATGTAACACCCCAAATCTATACCCCCAATTAATAAAACAGTAAAAGAAAATTCAAAATTTCGTCAGAGTATATTTAAATTATCACGGCATAGACCGAGGGGTCTCATCAATTTGAAAACAATACATACAACACCTGCTTAATAAGAAATACAACAGTGGGGTAGCAATCAACAGAGGAACTCAGTTCCTTACACCCACATTTCAGAATTAGAATAAAAGCGGAAAATCTAAAACTGAATAACATATACATATATATCATGAAAACTTTGTCATACATCAAGTTATACATGCACAAGCCAAAAGATATATATATACATAATACAGAACAATCGCTAACGGCCTCCCTAACTACCCGGTGTCACATATCAGAGCCGACCGACAAAAGAATGAAGACGCAAAGCTTCACAAAAATACCTCCAGCAACTCTAATCTGCAACGCCTCATAGAGCATTATAAAACAGCAGAAGGGTGAGAAAAACAACCATAATATAATTGTATACAATTATATATAACACAAAATACACATATATACGTTTCTCACCACAACTCACGCCATAAATCATATACAAGGCATTACAAGACATAATACATATTTCCATCACCAACACATATCCATATATCACGTTATCCACAAATCCACACATAATCAACCATAAATGATTTATGCAAATGCAAGAGACCGACACAACGACTCTATGCATATGCACATACGGTACCGACTTCCATTGTTTCTCATTACTAGTTCACTCAGGAACTCTGCTGGAATCATCGCTCGTTATATCACTATAACTCCCCGTCGGGCATACGATGTTCCCCGTCGCTCACACCTCTTTGTATAAGGCACACGACGTTTATGGATCGCTCACACCTCTTTGTATAAGGCACACGACCCGATCGCTCACACCCCACATGGGCACACGATCGTCTATAATCATCGCTCACACCTCTTTGTATAAGGCACACGACGTTATAGCGAATTCCCTCTGGAATCCAAACCGTCACTCAGGACGTCTCAACAATGCATATCATGATGCTTGGCATACAATGACACATGACATTTAATATGCACACACATACATGCATTCATTCACATCAACAAAATCACACTTTGAACTTATGCCCAAAACAATGCATTTAATTTCCATAAAGCCACAAATCATCACAACATCATCTAAACACACACATTTACATCATACAACAGCACTTTGTACGATACACATCAAATACGTACGAGTATAACGACAAAAGTCGACAACTGACACTATTCCCAATTTTTTGACATAATTAAATCGGCTAACAATTTCACAATCATCATAATTAGAAAGTACGGCTCAATAGCTACACAACGATACCAAGAATGTAAAAATCGGACAAACGGATCAAAAGTTACGAACGAAAACGAAAAACGATATTTTGAAAAGTCCCATTTTACCATTGTCCTGTTCATACGCGTATTGCCATGAGCCATACGCGTATGAGTAGAGACTCATTTTTCCCAAAGTTCACGTGTAAATTTCCGTACGCGTAATGCCCAAGCCCGTACGCGTAATGACCTACAATGCTACGCGTATGATACGCAAATGGGCAGATGGCCGAGAAAACAAACATCCCATACGCGTATTGCCCTCATGGCTTGCCCACCATACGCGTATTGCCAAGGCTCATACGCGTATGAACATGCCCCATACACGTATGACCTGGAAATCTCAGAAAAATTCTTCTGCATAATTGTTCATACGGGTTCCACTCCAAAACCCCCTTAATCTCACCTACACACCAGAAAATTGCCAATACAATGTATAGGAATATGTATCTATCATGTACCAACAAGAATGAACACTTAACACATAAATTTCAACACATTTAATCAATATCTAATCAATTTTATCAAAAATGGGTTTACTAAAATATTTTCCATTCAATCCAACAAACATGACAAATACACATACATAATCATATACAATCATACCATAATTGAGTTTCGCACCCTTACCCGATTAAACCGATTCTAGGAGTTGATTTCTCTTTGATTTTCCAAGTTTCCACTATTTCTCTTCTTCTTCTCTTTTCTCTCCTTTTTCCTTCTTTCCTTTTTCTTTCTCTCTTATTTTCTCTCTTTCTATTCTATTTTACTTAACAAAATATTATGAAATGACAAAAATGCCCCCACACTCAAATATCTTTCAACCGATCCCAAAACCCGATAAAATATCACAACATTGAAAAATAACATATTTTCAAATAAAAGTCGAGAATAAAATAAAATAATAATAAAATAATCAAACGACTCAATTAAATAAAACACACACACTAAAACTGGGTCGTTACAACTCTCCCCCACTTAGAAATTTTCGTCCTCGAAAATATTACCTGAGACGAACAACTCTGGGTACGACTCCCGCATCCGACTCTCCAACTCCCAAGTCAAATTGCCCTCAGCAGCGCCACCCCACGCCACTTTCACAAGTGCAATATCCTTGCCCCTCAACCGCTTCACCTCGCGATCCAAAACCCTAACTGGTACTGCCTCGACCGTAAGGTTCTCCCTTACCTCGACCTCATCCATCAGAATCACATGCGACGGATCTGGAACATACTTCCGAAGCTGTGAACATGAAACACATCGTGCAAATTCGACAGATTCGGCGGCAACGCCACCCTATAAGCCACAGCACCCACTCTCGCAGATATCTGGTAAGGACCAATAAACCGAGAAGTAAGTTTCTTCGATTTCAATGCACGACCCACACCTGTTACCTGCGTAACCCTCAAAAATACATGATCGCCCTCTTGGAACTCTAGATCTTTCCGTCTCCGATCATGATAACTCTTTTGTCTACTCTGAGAATCTTTCATCTTCTCACGAATAAACTTCACTTTCTCCGTCGTCTGTTGCACCAATTCTGGCCCAACCACCGTTCGCTCACCAGATTCGTGCCAACACAAAGGTGTCCGACACCTTCGTCCATACAATGCTTCAAGCGGTACCATTCCAATACTAGAATGAAACTGTTATTATACGTAAACTCAATCAAAGCAAGATAACTATCCCACGCACCACCTTGTTCCAAAACACAAGCCCTCAACAAATCCTCCAAAGACTGAATCGTCCTCTCCGTCTGACCATCCGTCTGCGGATGATAAGCCAAACTCAATCTCAATTTAGAACCCAAAGCCTTCTGTAAACTTTCCCAAAATCTCGAGGTAAATCTAGGATCTCGATCAGAAACATTGCTCAATGGAACTCCATGCAACTTCACAATCACACTGATGTAAATCTTCGCCAACCGCTCCAAAGAAAAACTGATGTCAATCGGAATAAAATGAGCCGATTTAGTCAGCCTATCCACAATCACCCAAATAGCATTATGCCCTCGCTGAGTATTCGGTAACCCTGTTACAAAATCCATCAAAATGCTATCCCATTTCCACTCAGGAATATCCAACGGTTGCAACAAACCACTAGGCCTCAAATGTTCCACCTTCGATTTCTGACAAGTCAAACATGCATAAACAAACTGAGCCACATCTCTTTTCATTCCAGACCACCAAAAAATCTTCTTCAAATCCTGATACATCTTATTCGCTCCCGGATGTATACTCAAATTACTCCGGTGTCCTTCCTCCAAAATCATCTTTTTCAACTCCACATCATCAGGAATACAAATCCTACCTCGAAATCTCAAAACACCATTAATATCCACTTGAAAATCACTATTCGCATCTCTTCCTCCAACCAACATCAAATCCACAAATTTCACATCCAACTTCTGTTTCTCACAAACAGTCGTCAGAAAATCATTGGTAATCGTTAGCATACCAAGCCTAACGCTATCCAACGTCACTTCACAAACCAAACTCAAGTCTCTAAACAATTCCAAAAGTTCCCACTCTTTAACCATTAAAGCGGACATATGTAACGATTTCCGGCTCAATGCATCGGCTACCACATTAGCTTTACCAGGATGGTAATTCAAGCCAAATTGTAGTCCTTCAAGAATTCCAACCATCTACGTTGCCTCATATTAAGCTCTTTTTGATCAAACAAATATTTCAAACTTTTATGATCACTAAAGACTTCAAACCTTGCACCGTAGAGATAATGCCTCCAAATCTTCAACATAAAAACCACAGCCGCTAACTCAAGATCATGAGTAGGATAATTCTTCTCATGAACTCTTAACTGCCTTGAAGCATAAGCCACGACCTTACCTTCTTGCATCAGAACACCACCTAGACCAATCAAAGAAGCATCATAATAAACCACAAATGGTTCATTAGGATTCGGCAAAATCAAAATCGGAGCTGTCGTCAATCTTCTCTTCAGCTCATTAAAACTTTCCTCACACCGAATATCCCAAATGAACGCTTGCCCTTTACAAGTCAACTGAGTCAAAGGAAGTGCTAGCTTCGAAAAACCTTCAATGAACCTGCGATAATAACCAGCCAAACCCAAAAAGCTTCGAATTTCAGTAACGGATCTCGGAGCCTCCCATTGTAGAACTGCTTCTACTTTAGATGGATCCACAGCAATACCATTACCTGAAATTACGTGTCCAAGAAAACTCACTTCCGATAACCAGAATTCACACTTAGACAATTTAGCAAAAAGCTTCCTCTCCTTCAAAACCTGCAAAACAATACGCTAATGCTCTGCATGCTCCTCCCGAGACTTAGAATAAATCAAAATGTCATCAATAAACACAACAACAAATCGATCCAGATGCTCGTAAAAAATACGATTCATGTATTCCATAAACACACCTGGCGCATTAGAAACCCCAAACGGCATCACAGAATATTCATAATGACCGTATCGTGTCCTAAAAGCCGTCTTCTAAATATCTTCCTCCTTCACTCTGATCTGATGATACCCTGATCTCAAGTCAATCTTGCTGAACACACAAGCACCAACTAACTGATCCATCAGGTCATCAATCCTTGGAAGAGGATACTTATTCTTAATCGTCACCTTATTCAACTGGCGATAATTAATACATAATCGCATACTACCATCCTTCTTTTTCACCAATAAAACTGGAGCACCCCAAGGCGACACACTTGGTCTCACGAACCTCTTTTCCAACAACTCATTCAACTGTTTCTTTAACTCCACCAACTCAGATGCCGACATACGATAAGGTGCCATAGAAACAGGTCTAGTACCAGGAACTAGATCTATAGAAAACTCCACCTCTCTCTGGCAGCACATCTGAAATATCCTCAGGAAACACTTTCGGAAATTCACACACCACAGGAAACACATCAAGTGAAACTTGACTATCCACAGTTAAAGATGCAAACAATCCAAACAACTGAGCTTCATCCGCCAAAAGTTTCTTCAACTCCTTGGTAAATAAGAAACTCGAGTCTTTGTCTTCCTCAAGAGAAGGAAACCTTACCAGCTTATGATAACAATCAATGTGAACTCGATTGAATTGCAACCAATTCATACCAAGAACCACATCTAAACCCTCCAACGGTAAACACACCAAATCCATCTCAAAGTCTTTACCATAAATGGTCAAAGGACATCTTAGACAAACCAAAGACGTAGTTACTGACCCCATTGCTGGAGTATCAATAACCATTTCACCACCCATCAAAGACAACACAAGGTTCAAACGCTTCGCGCACTCAGACGAAATAAACGAATGAGTCGCTCCAGTATCAATAATAGCAATCAAAGGAGTACTATTAATAAAACAAGTACCTCTGATCAGACGATCTGCACTCAAAGTCTGAGTCCCCGATAATGCAAACACTTTTCCACCAGCTGGAGCCTGCTTCGGTTTCGGACACTTCGTACTAACATGTCCCATCTCCCCATAATTAAAGCACTTCACCACGTTCTTCTTACAATCAGCTGCAATGTGTCCTATACCTCCACAGTTAGAACACTTCCTAAAATCTTTCCTGCACTCAAACTGACGATGCCCCACTTCACCACACCTATAACATCTCATAGGACCATACATTCCTCCTCCACTTGACCTTTTCTCGAAATTCCCTCTTTGTTTACCTTTGTCAGCTGGTGCCACATACGGACCACCACAGAACTGTTGTTTCCCTTTCCTCTCGCTCACACTCTTGTAATGAGTAGAATGAGCCTTACTGTCTTCTTCATAAATCCTACAACAATCTATCAAATCAGAAAACCTCTGAATCCTCTGATAACCAATTGTCTGCTTTATCTCAGGATGCAAGCCATTCTCAAACTTAACACACTTAGAGAATTCAGCAGTCGCTTCAGCATAATGAGGATAGAACTGCACAAGTTCCACAAACTTAGCAGTATAATCAACAACAGACATGTTACCTTGTTTAAGTTCCAAGAACTCAATCTCCTTCTTACCTCTTACATCTTTAGGAAAATACCTCCTCAAGAACTCCCGGCTAAAAACTTCCCAAGTAATTTCTTCCTCTTCTGCAGCTTCTAACACACGTCGAGTACTAACCCACCAATCATCAGCTTCTTCCAATAACATGTGAGTACCCAGTCTCACCTTCTGGTCCTCCTCACAGTCCATCACTCGAAAAATCCTTTCAATCTCTTTCAGCCAAATCTGTGCACCATCCGGATCATATCTTCCTTTGAAGACAGGCGGTTTGTTCTTCCGGAACTCATCATTACCAGCAGCATGAGGTGCACCCTGCACAGCACGAGCCATAGCTTGCATAGGCGCAGCCAAAGCAGCATCATTCCTTCCAGCCATATTCTGTTCATTTCCAATAACAGAAACTATGGTTAAACAAACAACTCATCCAACCACAACGACCAACAAGGACAGACGCAACTGACACGAACTGACACAAACTGGCTCTGATACCACTTAATGTAACACCCCAAATCTATACACCCAATTAATAAAACAGTAAAAGAAAATTCAAAATTTCGTCAGAGTATATTTAAATTATCACGGCATAGACCGAGGGGTCACATCAATTTGAAAACAATACATACAACACCTGCTCAATAAGAAATGCAACAGTGGGGTAGCAATCAACAGAGGAACTCAGTTCCTTACACCCACATTTCAGAATTAGAATAAAAGCGGAAAATCTAAAACTGAATAACATATACATATATATCATGAAAAGTTTGTCATACATCAAGTTATACATGCACAAGCCAAAAGATATATATATACATAATACAGAATAATCGCTAACAGCCTCCCTAACTACCCAGTGTCACATATCAGAGCCGACTGACAAAAGAATGAAGACGCAAAGCTTCACAAAAATACCTCCAGCAAATCTAATCTGCAATGCCTCATAGAGCATTATAAAACAGCAGAAGGGTGAGAAAAACAACCATAATATAATTGCATACAATTATATATAACACAAAATACACATATATACGTTTCTCACCACAACTCACGCCATAAATCATATACAAGGCATTACAAGACATAATACATATTTCCATCACCAACACATATCCATATATCACGTTATCCACAAATCCACACATAATCAACCATAAATGATTTATGCAAATGCAAGAGACCGACACAACAACTCTATGCATATGCACATGCGGTACCGACTTCCATTGTTTCTCATTACTAGTTCACTCAGGAACTCTGCTGGAATCATCGCTCGTTATATCACTATAACTCCCCGTCGGGCATACGATGTCCCCCGTTGCTCACACCTCTTTGTATAAGGCACACGACGTTTATGGATCGCTCACACCTCTTTGTATAAGGTACACGACCCGATCGCTCACACCCCACATGGGCACACGATCGTCTATAATCATCGCTCACACCTCTTTGTATAAGGCACACGACGTTATAGCGAATTCCCTCTAGAATCCAAACCATCACTCAGGACGTCTCAACAGTGCATATCATGATGCTTGGCATACAATGACCCATGACATTTAATATGCACACACATACATGCATTCATTCACATCAACAAAATCACACTTTGCACTTATGCCCAAAACAATGCATTTAATTTCCATAAAGCCACAAATCATCACAACATCATCTAAACACACACATTTACATCATACAACAGCACTTTGCACGATACACATCAAATACGTACGAGTATAACGACAAAAGTCGACAACTGACACTATTCCTGATTTTTTGACATAATTAAATTGGCTAACAATTTCACAATCATCATAATTAGAAAGTACAGCTCAATAGCTACACAACGATACCAAGAATGTAAAAATCGGACAAACGGATCAAAAGTTACGAACGAAAACAAAAAATGATATTTTGAAAAGTCCCATTTTACCATTGTCCTGTTCATACGCGTATTGCCATGAGCCATACGCGTATGAGCAGAGACTCATTTTTCCCAAAGTTCACGTGTAAATGTCCGTACACGTAATGCCCAAGCCCGTACGCGTAATGACCTATAATGCTACGCGTATGATACGCAAATGGGCAGATGGTCGAGAAAACAAACATCCCATACGCGTATTGCCCTCATAGCTCGCCCACCATACGCGTATTGCCAAGGCTCATACGCGTATGAACATGCCCAATACGCGTATGACCTGGGAATATCAGAAAAATTCTTCTGCATAATTGTTCATACGGGTTCCACTCCAAAACCCCCTTAATCTCACCTACACACCAGAAAATTGCCAATACAATGTATAGGAATATGTATCTATCATGTACCAACAAGAATGAACACTTAACGCATAAATTTCAACACATTTAATCAATATCTAATCAATTTTATCAAAAATGGGTTTACTAAAATATTTTCCATTCAATCCAACAAACATCACAAATACACATACATAATCATATACAATCATACCATAATTGAGTTTCGCACCCTTACCCGATTAAACCGATTCTAGGAGTTGATTTCTCTTTGATTTTTGAAGTTTCCACTATTTCTCTTCTTCTTCTCTTTTCTCTCCTTTTTCCTTCTTTCCTTTTTCTTTCTCTCTTATTTTCTCTCTTTCTATTCTATTTTACTTAACAAAATATTATGAAATGACAAAAATACCCCCACACTCAAATATCTTTCAACCGATCCCAAAACCCGATAAAATATCACAACATTGAAAAATAACATATTTTCAAATAAAAGTCGAGAATAAAATAAAATAATAATAAAATAATCAAACGACTCGATTAAATAAAACACACACACTAAAACTGGGTCGTTACACTTTATGATTGGAAATGATAATACACTGCCTCTGTTAGAAAATCATCAAGGATAAATCCCTGGGTAGAACAACCTGGAGAGAAAAACACCCACAAGACAAGATGAAACACGACAAGCAATCACCATGTCAATGCTTCTTAGAAGAGAATAACATCGCTATCTATTTGGGGACATCCAAAGCAACAACAACACGTCTAGAGGGTAAAACTCTGAGTGAAGATTCCTCGTATGATTTCTGCTGGGGACAGTAAAAATGAATCTCTGTGTGGGGACCACCATTAAGGAGAAGTGGACCTCAAAACTACTTAACTGCCTGACCATAACATAATCAGCTGGAGAAGATTCGGATCAAGACCTAGCTGGGGAAAAACCAAACAGGATTGGACCTTATGAATTCAACACGTCATAACAAACCCATCACCTTGTCAACAATTGATCTCATTCATAGGAACAAGTTCTGCTGAGGAAATATCAGCAAACTCTACTGGGGATATATCGACAAACTCTACTGGGGATTTGTCAATAAATTCTGCCAAAGGAGCGAGAACGAACCCTGCTGAGGAAAACATCGATCTTACCATTCTTGGAATAACCGTTGACATTCTTTTTTATATTTCATAAATCAAAGGAAATTGTTTTTATAATTTTCAAAAAATTTAAATCAATTATTTACATTTTGTTTCAAAAATCATCATCAAAAATAAATGAAATTTTGCAAACAGAAACAGAATAAGAATTGCAAACAAAGGGACAAAGGCACAAATTTTATTAATAGAATGGAAGTCCGCAAATGGCGTAACTCCATGGATCATTACAAAGTTTGAAAAATGGTAAATACACGGAAAGGGTTACATTGAAATACAATGACCACTATTCTCCCTAAAAACTTTGAATTCCATTGTGCTCCGAACTTTAGATGTGGATGATTAAAGCAGAATCCTCGATAGACAATGTTGCTTTCAATGATCAAGACTGGCCAGATGCAGTTACTTGCCATAATCCTTAACTTTTGCCTAGATTGCCCTCTCGGTTTTCAATCTACAGGGATGATTATTTCTTTTTTTGTCTCTAATTTTTTCCTGGACCGCCCTTTCGGGTTTTCAGCCCACCGAGACGCTCATTTTTGCCTAAGCCGCCCTTTCGGGTTTTCAACTTAGCGAGTTGTTCTTTTTTTATTTTTAGGCAAAGTATTTCTTGACTGCATCGACATTCACAGGACGAGTGAACTCTTCACCATCCATAGTTGTAAGAAGTAATGCACCGCCAGAGAAGGCTCTCTTAACAATATATGGGCCTTCATAATTAGGAGTCCACTTGCCCCAAGAATCATTGGTAGAAGTCGAGATCTTTTTTAGCACAAGGTCGCCTTCTCTGAACACATGAGGTCGAACCTTCTTGTCAAAAGCTTTCATCATTCTCTGTTGATACAATTGGCCATGACACATGGTCGTCATTTTTTTCTCTTCAATCAAATTCAACTGGTCATATCTGCTTTGGCAGCATTCAGCCTCAGACAATTCAGCTTCCATCAAAACTCTCATAGAAGGGATTTCAACTTCTACTGGGAGCACTGCTTCCATACCATAAACAAGAGAGAAAAGGGTTGCCCCTGTTGAAGTGCAGACGAATATACGATACCCATGCAAAGCAAAAGGAACCATCTCATGCCAATCCTTGTATGTAACAACCATCTTCTGAACAATCTTTTTGATATTCTTATTAGCAGCTTCAACAGCCCCATTCATCTTAGGTCTGTAAGGAGAAGAATTATGATGCTCAATCTTAAACGCATCACAAAATTCCTTCATTATCTTGTTATTCAGATTCGACCCATTATCAGTGATAATCTTGTTCAGAACACCATACCGACAGATGATTTGGTTCTTGATAAACCGGACCACTACTTGCTTGGTCACATTGGCATATGATGCTGCTTCAACCCATTTGGTAAAATAGTAAATAGCCACAAATATGAAACGGTGTCCGTTCGATGCTTTAGGCTCAATCATTCCAATCATATCAATGCCCCACATGGAGAAAGGCCATGGAGAAGAGATAATATTGAGAGGAGTTGGTGGTACATGGATTTTGTTAGCATAAACCTGGCACTTATGGCACTTCTTCACAAATTTGCAACAGTCAGATTCCATTGTCAGCCAATAGTAACCTGCCCTCAACATCTTTTTAGCTATTGCATGCCCATTGGCATGGGTACCAAAAGATCCTTCATGAATTTCTTTCATCAACATGTCAGCTTCGTGTTTATCCACGCATCTGAGCAAGACCATATCATAATTTCTTTTATACAGCACATCATCATTCAAGAAGAAACAACCAGCCAATCTTCTCAAAGTCTTCTTATCTTTCTTTTATGCCCCAAGTGGGTACTCTTGATTTTGAAGAAAGCATTTAATATCATAATACCATGGTTTATCATCAAGAACCTCTTCAACGGAAAACACATGAGTTGGTCTATCAAGTCGTATAACATCGATTTTGGGCACATCATTCCACCGATTCACCGCAATCATGGAGGATATAGTGGCTAAAGCATCCGTCATTCGATTTGCTGCTCTGGGTACATGGTGAAACTCAACCTTATTGAATAAAGTTAACAACCTTCTTGCATAATCTCGATAAGGAATCAAATCAGGTTGACGTGTCTCCAATTCTCCTTTAATCTGATTAATCACTAGGGCTGAATCTCTGCATACATCAAGAATATTAATTCTTAAATCAATAGCTTCTTCCAAGCTCATAATACACGCTTCATACTGAGCCGCATTATTTGTACAAGTGAACATCAACCTCGCAGTAAAAGGAATATGAGAACCATGAGGAGTAACAATTATTTCCCCAATACCATTGCCATAATCATTAACAGCTCCGTCAAAAATCAAACCCCAACGGGATCCAGGCTCAGGCCCTTCATCAGGTAATGGTTCTTCATAATCTTTAACCTTTAGATACATCGCATCCTCATCAGGAAAATCAAACTTGATAGGTTGATAATCATCAATTGGCTGGTGTGCCAAATGGTCAGCCAAAACACTTCCTTTTATTGCCTTTTGAGTTCGGTACTCGATATCATATTCTGACAACAACATTTGCGAATGAGCAATCCTCCTAGTTAGAGCAGGATTTTCTAAGATATACTTGATTTGATCCATTTTGGATATCAACTAAGTTGTATGATTCAACATATACTGGCGGAGGCGTTTGGCAGCCCAAGCTAAAGCACAACATGTCTTTTCAAGCATTGAATACCGAGACTCACAATCGGTGAACTTCTTACTCAAATAATAAATGGCAAATTCTTTTCGACCAGATTCATCTTGTTGTCCCAGAACACAACCCATTGACTCTTCTAGCACAGTCAAATACATGATCATAGGTCTTCCTTCCACGGGAGGAGACAAAATCAGAGGTTCAAGCATATACTCTTTAATCTTATTAAAAGCTTTCTGACAATCGTCTGTCTAGACACAACCCTGATCTTTGCAAAGAAGCTTGAAGATCGGCGCACATGTGGCAGTCATATTGGATATAAATCGGGAGATATAATTCAAACGTCCCAAGAATCCTCTTACTTGTTTTTCTGTTTTGGGCACAAGCATTTCCTGAATAGCTTTAACTTTACCAGGATCAACTTCAATGCCTTTTTGGCTAATAATAAAGTCTAACAATTTTCCAGAATGGACACCAAAAGTGCATCTATTAGGATTCAAACGGAGCTTAAACTTTCTCAAACGTTGAAACAACTTCAATAAGTACTCAATATGATCTTCTTCAGTCTTCGACTTACAAATCATATCATCCACATAGACCTCAATTTCTTTATGCATCATATCATGGAACAAAGTAGTCATAGCTCTCTGGTATGTTACACCAGCATTTTTCAAACCGAAGGGCATCACTCTGTAACAGAATGTTCCCCAGGGTGTAATGAATGTTGTTTTTTCCATATCCTCTGGTGCCATCTTTATTTAATTATAACCGGAAAATCCGTCCATAAAAGAAAAGATACTGAATTTAGCAGTATTATCTACCAACAAATCAATGTGTGGCAATGGAAAACCATCTTTTGGACTAGCTTTATTCAAATCTCTATAGTCAACGTACATTCAGACTTTTCCGTCTTTCTTTGGAACAGGCACAATATTGGCCACCCATTGAGGATACTCAGAAGTCATAAGAAAACTAGCATCAATCTTCTTTTGAACCTCCTCTTTGATCTTCACAGCCATGTCAGGATGGGTTCTTCTCAATTTCTGCTTCACAGGTGGACATTCAGGCTTCAATGGCAATCTATGCTCCATAATATCAGTATCAAGACCAGGCATGTCTTGATAAGACCAAGCAAACACATCAACATATTCTCTAAGAAGCTCCACAATCCTCTTCTTAACATTTGACCGAAGCAGTGCCCCAATCTTGACTTCTTTCTTATCATTGTCTGAACCCAAATTAACCAATTCCATCGGCTCTTCATGAGGCTGAATGGCTTTTTCCTCGTGCTCAAGCAACCGAGAAATTTCATCTAGAATCTCCTTAATACCCTCTTCTTCAGCTCCAAACACAGGGAACTCAAAGTTAGGAGAGGGCATAGAGTCATTGTTTTCAATAGGTTTAACAATCAATCTGCACAATGATTTTATGTTTGAATTTTAGAATATGAACAAGAAGTGCAAGTATCATGCAGATAAAAGTGATCATCACATTATTATTATTTTTTGGTTTTTTATGTTACCATTTTTCAGAAATAAAGCAAAAAGGGAAAACATAATATGGATAAGAAAAAAACATTTTATTGATGATGATAAAATTTGAAACAAAGCCCTCACAAATTCACTTTCACCTTGGGCAGAGTGAAAGGATTTTTTTAAAGAAACAAAAACAAATTACTTTGAAATATGAATAACAGTGGGAACATCAATAGCTATCCAATTCTGGCAGATCTATCCATGTGTCACAAAATTGGGAAGTTCTTCCTCTTCATCATCTTCAATGATGGCAGTGACTTTATATTCAGGTTCCTTAAACTTCTTCCGAGGGGAATAAAAAGGCACATATGCATCCTCTGGGGACATATACCCGGGGTCTTCCAAATAAGGCTCCCAATCTTCAGCATGAATGACATCATCTTCAGAACCAAATGGGATGTAGCCTACAGAGTCATCTTCAAGAATTACAGCTGTAGAAAGATCTTTACTAGGACAATCTTGAACCATATTGACAGATGCCTTGCCATGATTGGGCAGCGGATTCGATTGTACATTAGGGTTGGAATCTTCGAAAGATAAAATACCACTCCTATCCAACCTTTGAACTTCCATCTTCAATGGATAACAGTTCTCAGTGTCATTCCCAGCTTCTCCCTGATGGAAAGCACAATGAGCTTCAGGCTTATACCACCATGGTGAATCTTTTGGAACAGCAGGTGGTGGACGGGTCTGAACCAGATTCTTCTGAATTAAACAAGGAAGCAATTCTGTGTAGGTCATCGGAATCGGATCAAAATCTTTCCAAAACTAGTCCCGTTGATTGTTCTGTTGATTAGAACGTTGTTGAGCAGGCGCTGCCTGATCAACGAGAGTTGAACTGATAACATGAGTGACAGATGCAACATGTTGCTGACACTGATTATTTCTACTACGAGGTCTTTTATACCTTTCTCGAGAAACTGCATTGGTCTCTCCTTCTTTCTTTTTGGCAAATCCTCCACTAAATTTTTTGGAACTTTCAGTAGAATTGCAATCTTTCGACAAACGTCCCTCATGGACACCCTCTTCCAATCTCATCCCCATATTAACCATCTCAGTGAAATCACTTGGGGCACTAGCAATCATACGCTCATAATAGAAAGGAATTAGAGTTTTCAAAAAAATCTCGGTCATCTCATTTTCTTCCAAAGGAGGATTGATCTGAGCAGCAATCTCGCGCCACCTTTGCGCGTATTCTTTGAATATCTCCTTATCTTTCTGAGCCATTTCCCGAATCTGGTCACGATCGGGAGCCATATCCACATTATACTTATACTGTTTCACAAACGCCTCACCCAAATCTTCGAAAGTGCGAACTTGAGTACTGTCGAGTCCCATATACCATTTCAAAGCTGCACCAGACAAACTATCCTGAAAGTAATGAATGAGAAGCTGATCATTATCCTTCTGAGCCAACATCTTACAAGCATACATAGTCAAATGACTCATTGGACAAGAGTTACCCTTATACTTTTCAAAGTCATGGACTTTGAACTTACGCGGGATCTTCACATTAGGAACCAAGCATAACTCATGAGCATTCTTCCCAAACAGTTCTTTTCCTCGCAGAGCTTTGATTTCTTTCTGTATTTCAGCAAACTGGTCTTGAATCTCTTACATTTTATCATAAGCACTGGCATTTTCACTTGGAGCAGTATGGAAAATTTGTTCTTCACCAAAAGGGACAGTATGAACCACTTGCGGTGGCACAGTCATCACAGGTTGAACGGTAGGAACAACTGGAATTTCAGGAGGCGGTGGTGGTTGATAACCCTCAGGAACAAAGTTAACAGGCATGCCTCAAGGGAAGCCAGGAGGCATGGAGTGTTGAGGAACACTAACAGGCGCCACAGAGATGGGCGTGGAGACAATCTCAGAAATGAATGTCCTTTGCACAGGAGTTGAAAGTGGAGGAGGAGGAGGTTGATTTTGAGCAGCAACCATTACTTCCATCATAGCAGTGAGTCTCTCCAGACTATCCTTCAAATTTTTCACTTCCTCACAAAGCTCGCGATTCTCTTGTTGCAACTGATCCATCTTCTTCTTCAGATTAGCACGAGTATTATACTGGTGTGACAGCTTGGCAGAATGAAGACCAAAGGGAAACATAAGACACCTGGAAAAGGCAAGAAACAATGTAAAAGATGATTCTTGATGTGCAAGAAGCAAATGCAAAGTTTCAAGGAATTATAAGGCATATCACAAACATTGTTATTTGAAATACCAAAATCTCATTCATTAATGATGGAAAAGATTACATCTTGGAAGTTGTTGGAATACAAATAGAGTTAGGGTTTTGTTATCATTCCACAGAGATTGTTAGAGATATCACTGCCTTTCTACAGTTGTAAAGGTATTAAACTTTAATCGGAACAAAGGGTT
The DNA here is from genome assembly GCA_022829125.1 of Lathyrus tuberosus. Lineage (NCBI taxonomy): Eukaryota > Viridiplantae > Streptophyta > Magnoliopsida > Fabales > Fabaceae > Lathyrus > Lathyrus tuberosus. The sequence goes on along the minus strand of JALAZF010000024.1, from coordinate 10,604,077 downwards.
TTGGTTGTTTTTAGTCGGAACGTTTGCATTCAAAGTTAAGTATTGAATGGTAAAAAGATTTGTTTTAACGATTTATAAAAACATGTCAAGATTAGTAGCCGGTAATCCGCTTTCGTACGTATATCTTTGAAAAAACGTGTGAACTTTCTAACGATAAGTAACTCACATATCCTCTCAACAAGTTTCTCTCGAACACTTGTTGTGGGATTTATCATATTGATTCTTTGTTGATCTCTCACACAAACTATCAATATGACAACATTTAAGAACAATATTTATGAACATCAACATTCAAAACTATCTCTAGCCTCATGAATAATTGATGGATTGAAACCTAGGTCAAGTTTTAACACATATCTCTCAATCATGAATCAAAACAAAAGATGAACTATAAAACAAAGTTTCTTCTCTATATTTATCATTAACAAAGTTCACAAACTTAATACAATATCAATACATACAAAAATGATGGATTACCTCCACTAATCTTGACATTAGAAGTGCTTTGCTACCCATTGTCATGGTAGCTTCACAAACAAGAGAAATGGAGAAGAGAAACAAGCATCAACGATGATCTCTCGACAAATGATGCTTCGATTCTTAGAAAATAGGATACTACAGTGTTTACAATGTTTTTGCTATAAGAATATGAATAGTCATCCCCAAAAAATATGATCTAATCTATTTATAAGGGGGCTGAATTATGCAGAGCGCGCTAAGCGCGTTGTCATTAATGATCAAACCGCCCTAGACCGCGCTTAGCGGGCTACAGACTGCACTAAGCGGGCTACTCTCTGGAAAATACTCTCAGTCCACGCTAGGAGCGCGCTAAGCCGCTTGCAGCATGCTTCAAAAATCCAATTTCTTCAAAACTGCTCCTTAAGAGCCTTCCATGCTCCAAGCTTCCATTGAAATGCTAAAACCTACAATTATAAACACAAAAGTTAAATAAATAAGTCTAATAATGCAATTAAACTATACTACGATTATTTACCGGAAACAACGGGAAAAAGCATCGATTATCAAATAAAGATCTCAGAAGGTGCCAAAAACTAAACTAAATATTAACACATTTTAGCACCTAACAACTCTCCCCAACTTGCTTCTTTGTTTGTCCTCAACTAAAGGTAAGATAGAATAGAAACAAGAGGAATATCGGATAAGCACACACAATCAAAAATCAATGGTTCAAACTAAATTGATGCGCTCGCAAGTACTACTCAGCTTCACACAGAATCAAAACATGTCTATGAACTAACTTCTAAACAGAAATAACAAGCACTCGTCAAAAGCAAACAAATGTTCAAACGGGAATCACCTACTTATTTAGATGAGCCCTGCTCAATATTTACAAGGGACAAAACACACTCAAAAGCAATTGTGCCACATCCAAAACAATTTATGCAATCATCTCACAACAAATGAAAACAATGGAAACAAAGATCACAAAAGGACTTTTATTGGTTGTGACGTGGCTGGGGTTAAGAAACAAGGGGCATATTGACACGGCCATGGAAACAAGAAAGGGTAAATTTCATGAAGAGCATTTTCTTTTCTAAACAACCATTCTTGCTCAAACTTCCAACTTATTCTCACAATGCATTCTATTTCTTTCTTTGATTCTCACAATTTTTCCTTTTCTTTCTTTTTCAATCAATTTTTTATTTTTTCTTTAGAATGCATTGTCCACAATTCCTTCTTCTCTTTCCTCAATGAATCAATCTCCCCAACTTCAACAATACTATAAACTTAAATCAAAATGCTCTTCAAAACGGTTAAAGTCCGGGTTCATGCTTCAAAGATACAAAAATTTTCATATTAGGCTCAAAAGAGGTTTCTAATGTTCCCACACTCACAAGGTAACTTGAAGTGGTTTTTGGAAAAGTGGTTCTACTCATAGTACTCAAAAAATTGCCTTGATCATTTCAATGTTTCAAAAATTTCAAAACCAAAAGCAAGATTAAACATAAACCATTTGAGTAAGAAACAACTACTTGAATCCCTCAATAATTTGTGAACAATGGAGGAAACTCACATATGTGGTAATGTCCTAATTGATTCCCACATGAACATACATGCTAAATGAAGCAAAGCTTGAAATTTATGTAAAGCAAAAAGTTCATTCACACGTTAACATTCTACAAAGCACAAACAGAATACCTTTTTATGGAATAACCCAGAATTATATCATCACCATCAATGATTGGTGTAGCACATCACTTTTGTTCAAAGAAACTAAAACTTTCTTCATCAATCAATTACCTTAAATACAGAACAAATGCAAAAAAAAAATTGTACCACAAATTATAAACAAAAAAAAAAACATCATCCGCCCGGATGGAAAATTCACTAATAATAAGAAAATATTTTAACAATTATCCAAAAATCAACATCCGCCCGGATGTGAACTACAACAATATCTTAAACAAAAGTAAAAAAAAAAACTAGCAACAAACTAAACATAACAAAATACAAAAAAAAACTAGCAACAAACTAAACATAACAAAATACAAAGGTAGAACAATCAAACCCATCATTCAGAACTTGAACTCGAAACTCCATCATCACCAGCATCATCATCATCATCAGCTACCCCCTCCGCAAAACCTGGTCTGCCCTTAGGCCACCTAGCATATGCCATGAGGTCCTCTCGAGACCTCAAAGGGTGATCAACATGTGGCTCTCGGATCTGAAGCTGCAGCTGCATCATAGACTCATGCATAAACAAAAAATCACACTGGTGAGCCTCGTGCATGGCCCAATTGGCCTCAGCACTCGAATCACCAACACGCCCTGCAGGGGCAGCAGCAGCAATAGGGACAGCTTCATTGTGTGCCTGCAAACAATGACGGGTGATAAAATGGCCATCCAAAATAGCCAATTTCACATTCCCATGGGTTGGAAGGGTGACTCACGCTTTATGGAACAATGCCATAATAAGCCCAGGATAAATCAAAGTACAAGCCACCCTATCACCTAACGGTGTAGCACTCACATCAATCCTCTTCAGCTCATTAGAAATGATCCGTGCTAAATCCACAGTCTTCTCATCGTCAAGAATACAAGCTAAGAGGCCAGTTGTCTGCATGGGAATGTAGGATGTATGACTCCGAGGTTTTAGGTTGTGCAAGACAACCGACATTACAATCTGAGCCTCGGTAGACAACACCCCTCGCATGAACTTCAGAGGAGCACCAGTAGCACTTAACTGATAAGACTGCCCAGGCACACACAAAACCTCTCTTAACTGCTCGGCATTCCATCTTCCTTGAGCTAACATTCTTCCATAGTCACACAACTCCTCCTCAGCCAACTCTAAATAGTTCCCAAGGTAAGTGTTAATTGCATCCCTAGAAAAATCAATCTCCCTGCCCCTTACCCACATTTCAAAATTGAAAGCCTCATTACCCGAAGGCAAGGCGTTAGCAAAAAATCCCGAACAATATCCAGATGATATTCAGGGTAAGGTTCAGAGAGCTTGTCCCAGCCTCCTCCTTGCACCAAAGAAGCTGTGTGTTGATAACTTCCTAAGGGATCAATCTGTATATTCTATCGGGCCAAACAGTTCTTCTCTCAAGTTGCTGATATCTCTACTGCTGATCAAGACCAAGAAACCGATTGTGATCAAATTGTCCTGATGGAGTTCGTCTTGCGGGGTTTGATGTCGAACCGACTCACTGTTTCTTTCTTCCAGACATCTGAAAAAAACAAAACATCCACAAAAACAGACAAAGACATTAACGAAAATAACATTAAAATATGTCTAAACTCCTAAACAATTACAATAAATAATCCATGGGATCAAAACAGAATTCTGGAAGAGGAGAATTTTTCTGAAAATCCCAGACCGCGCTAAGCAGGCTCTGCGATTTGCAAAAAAATTCCTCTCTGCAACAGACATCATCCAATGGATAAAACCCTAATCCTGGCACAGAGATATTCACAGAGATATTTACAATCATGAATACATGAAATTAAAACCCTAATATCTACAAAAAAAACCTAATTTCTACATTCAAATTCCCTAATTTCTAAAATCAAAGTTCCTATCCACATGCAATTACACTAATCTAGTGAGAATAATGGAAAATGACAACAAAAAGAAGAACAAAATGAACAAAACATTGAACATTAAAGCTACAACCCAAAATGGGTTTGAAAATTGAACAAGAACATTAAAAATAAAATGAAGAACTTACATTTGTTGATGAAGATAATGAGCAAGAAAATGACAAAGATGAAGCTAAGGCACAAGAAATCCAAGGAACTCTCAACAATTTTGGAGAAAAATGAAGTTGGGAAGAAGAAGAGAGAACTTGAGATTTTTGAGAAAAAGGGGGAAATGAGGTACAACCTCAGAACCCTAGCTTCTAAAGCCAAATCTGGGTCAGGTCAGCACTATTGGGTCCAGACAAAACCACATTTTTTCCAAAATTTCGCAGACCGAGCTAAGAGGGCTCTAACCCCGCTAAGCGCGTTGCTCACTGGAAGTGGGGTGTCTTTTTCTTCAGAGTGCGCTAAGCGGGCTCTGCAACAACAAAAACACTACCAGCTACTCCAAACTTGGTTCCAGCAGCACAAAATATCATTCCAAGCAGCAAAATCACACCAACTTACAAAAAAAATATGATTAAACAGCAAATTGACCAAAAAACGATAAAAACTTACAGAATTGGGGTGCCTCCCAACGAGCACCTGTTTAACGTCGGATAAGCTCTGTCGCTCCCAGAATTTTCATCCAGGTACAAACGCGAGAGTGGCGCAGAAAAACAGAGTCGCCAGCCGTGTAAATTTATCCCAAGAGAGGGAAAGGGAACACCGCATAAACCTGAGGAAGAGGGAAAGGAATGGTCATTGCAACCATAACCTGGGTTCGGGAGTCGGTTACGCGAGGGGAAGGTGTTAGCACCCCACGCGTCCATCGTACTCGATGGGATCCACGCTTGTTTTCTATTCTAAGGGTGAGTTATACTATCATCTAGGGTTGTACTAATACGGAAGGGGAAAACAAAGACAAACTCGGTAGGACGTCGACGTCCTAGGCCTACGTACCCCCTTGTGCAATGGGGAATTCAGAGTCAACGTAGTTCGGACCAAGTTCTTTTTGTGTTTTTTATGAGCGACGTTAAGTTCACGTCCGGCAGTTAGGGTCGATGCCTGTTTGCGTCTCAAATGGAAAATAACGTGCCCTTTTTGAAAATAGCCTTTAAGTTGAAGGTCCCGAAGGACAAAAAGATTTGAAGTTGGTTTGTGTTTTTTAGGACAGAAGTGGCTTAAGTTAGTTCCTAAGCTGCATTGCACCAAAGTCTAGGGCACAGGGGCGAATACTTAACGCATCGTCCCAAGACAGGACACTCGCTAAGCACTCTAGAAAGATGAGAGGAAGCCCCTCATTTCTCATTCCCCGTACTTAAGGCTCGTGCGCAATACACCTTATTATTATTAAGTGTTTTAAAGAAATTTAAGATGAGAAGAGAGAAGACACAAGGGTAACTCTAAGGGGGACTGTGAATCCTAAAGTTATCATGCATGGGTGACCTACGGTTAGTGAGGTTCAACCTAAACCCTAGAGAAAGGAAAAGAGAGAAAAGGGTAAGGGTGACCATGGATACTTATCCATACCCTTAAGGAACTTACCTTGATCCTGCATAAAAGGTTAGTGAGAAACAGACGTGAATAAGAGAAATGAGGTGGATGACAATCAAGCAATGGCAGACAATAATGAGAATAATCCAAACATGAATTAAAGAAACAAAGAACAGCCCCAAAGCAATTGGCACAAATGCCTTTTCAAACAGATAATCATATAAGGTCAAAGATGCGCCTGCAAGAAAATCTCAAGTGAAAATAACTCCGATAATTAGAAAAATGATTCCTAAAATTCCCAAATTAATCATTAAGGTTCCTCGACCAGAGGCAAACAACATATAAAAAGTCCCTGCAAAAATCCAAAATGTTAGCCATTCAACTAATCATACAAAGCTCAAGTAAGGGATAGGGTCCAATGTGCCAAAGAGAAGGGACCTAAATGCAACATGAAAAATATTTAAAAATTAAATAAAAATATTTTTATGCAATTTAATATGTCAATGAAAAAATGCAAAAGGTACGGGTCAAAAATGTTTTGTAGTTGAAGAGAATTAAAATAAAGAAACTTAAGTATGCATGAGATGTGTAATGTAAAAAGGACTTGAATTAAACAATTAATTTAAATGATAAAAAATAAAATAAAAATAAAAGAAAATTGGTGAAAATTTTATAAGACTGTAAATGTGATGCATGAATTTTATGATGATTTTTAGATGTAATAAACTATTTTTAATAAATAGAAATGAAAATAATAAATTAAATGAAATAGAAGAGAAATAAAACATGGGGGAGGTGCGTGTAGTAAGAAGATGCAGAGGAATAATGGTTGGGCCAAAAGGGAGGGGTGCGAACAGCAGCCCGTGCACATACAATCCATCAGAAAAATAAAAAAATGAAAAATAAAGAAACAACCTGGGGGGTGTGATCAGTAACCTATTCTATGTTGAAAATGAGATTGGGCTGGTGATGGGGGTGCGTAAAGCAAAAGCCCGCCCATATGTATCAGAAAAAAAATAGCAAAAAATAAAAAAGTCCACCGTGCTCGGGCCATGTGCCTCGCACGCTCCTCATTAATGTGCTATCATGACAGCGTCCACATGATCAAAATGAAATAAAAAACAATGGCCATGATTCGAAGCTGCACGGTGGAATTCATGGTGTGGACAACACGTAATTATTAAATTTAAAACATAAAAAATGTGACAAGTGGCGCGCTGTGGGATGCAGGATCTGGAAATCAACGGTTCTCCTTCGTCTTCTCCAATCATCCCCTTCGCCGGACTGGTATACCGGCCGCCGCCGGAGCTAGGGCTCCGGCCACCCTCTCCGGTGGGCTGCGATGAGTTTTTTTCCAGAAAATACAAACAGGTACACTATTTTGACCAGAAAAACGCCAGGAATCCAAATATGGCCTTAAAAATTTCAAATTGTTAGCGTATAATAAAAAATGAATGAAAAACCATTAGGGTACAAAACTTTAAATCCATATTACAAGCAATTCACACATCCATAATTAAAAATAATTATACCAGAGTGACCACCATTCATCACACATCAATATTCATGCAAAAATAGGAGTTTTAAGAACATGAAAAAACCTCTCAACCTAAGATGGAGCAGCTCCAATCCTTGCCTTTGGCTGCGAATGGTGGTCGATTTGCACTCTAGAAATCCCCAGGAAAATATTTGTGGAAGAACTTTTGGCCAAAACCTTGTGGAACGTGAGTTTTGATGAAAAACCCTCTTTTAGGGTTTTCTTGAGAACTCCTCCAATTTCACGTGCATGAACCCTAACCAATGTATGAATGGGTTTATAAAGACTAGGGTTTTCAGTTGAATACGAATTGGGCCTGGGTAATTCCATGTTTGATGATTTTTTAATTATTCTGGAATTTTGCATTATGTTGAATAAGTGAAAAATACATTCCTTCCATGCCTTTGAATTCATGATGGATCACTTGTATCTGAGTTGCTAATCACACCACTTTTAACTTGGGCCTTGAGAACAAATGGTTTATGATTTTTAGACATTTTGGGAATTTTGAATAATGGAAAAAAAGTGCATAATAATCCATGGAATTTCTTCATTCTTGGGCCAAAAATAATCTTCAAGGGATGTTCTTTGATATTAAAAGATAGCATGAAGCAATGGAATTGATTATAGGTCACTATGCCCAAAATTATGAAAATGGCATCATGAAAAACCCTAAAAACCACTTTGCTTTCTTTTGATCATAACTGGAGTTTCACAAATGATATGGAGACCCACTAGTACTTGTTGGAAAGAGGAGAAAAATATCTTCAACTTTCATGTTGGAGAAAAATTCATTTGAAGCTTTCTTGATGGTGTAAAGTTAAGTTGAATGCAGTGTAGAAACTTGCCAAAAATGGAAACTTTTCATTATAGGTCACTTTCCAAATTTGGAAACTTTGCACCAACTCCTGATTCCTGACAAATATGTATGAAACTTGACCCCCGAGGACTATATGAGGATGTAAGACCTTGAAATCCCTGAAGAGAGCCTCAAAATTTCACAGTTGACTTTTCTCCTTTCACTGTTGACTTTTCCCCAAATTCTTCTGATTCTTAATCTTCTAACCAATTGAACTTCTCCTAAGCCAAACTAATGGACAATCTTCCACTCCTAGATACTCAGGGACCTAAGGAATACCATGGAATCAAGTCTTGCCCAAAAAATCAGAAATAAACTGACTTTATAGTAAACCCTAGTTGTGGTAACCTCAGTCTAGGAGGAAATAACACAGTCTCCAAATCTAAATTCCTCTGAATATGATGTGTGTCCTCTCCAACAGAGATAAGATATGCCATTTGATGATGATAAAAACCCAAGGAGCTTGCCCATTGGAGCAATAAACCCAAGAATCTCAAAACCCTAATTCATGCACTGGTTAGGAGAGAGTGATCCACTTGAGATCCCTTGCCACTTGTGAATCTTTGATGAGGTGATGGACCAGATAGGACCTTCTTGAACTGCTTCAAGCACCTTGACCCCATGCTAATGATATGCATACATGATAATGCAAAAAATGAAATGAAACATAAGCCAGTTAGTAAAAAGGTAAGGAGGGCAAATTTTGGGGTGCAACAGCTGCCCCTATTCAATCAACATGGTCCTGAGGGTATGATAGCGACAGCTTTCAGATAATCAGGACGCACGGAGATTGAATACCAACGAACCCAGAAATTTGCAATCCTTCACTGGAGAATTAGCTATAAATGCTGGCATGCTGGGTATAAAGCGAAACAAATCTCCCGAGGTTATGTCATCTCTGCTGATAAAGAGAACTGACAAGGAAAATTTTCAAAAGATTGTTGTTCTCTAGCAAAATAAATGCCATCCCTGCTGACAAAGGGAAACTGACGAAAGAAAATCTTCCAAAAGATTGTTGTCCTCTGCTGATAAAGAGAATCTAGCAAACTGATGCCATCCCTGCTGACAAAGGGAAACTGACGAAAGAAAATCTTCAAAAGATTGCTGTCCTCTACTGATAAAGAGAATCTAGCAAAATAAATGCCATCCCTGCTCACAAAGGGAAACTGACAAAAGAAAATCTTCCAAAAGATTGTTGTCCTCTGCTGATAAAGAGAATCTAGCAAACTGATGCCATCCCAGCTGACAAAGGGAAACTAACGAAAGAAAATCTTCAAAAGATTGCTGTCCTCTGCTGATAAAGAGAATCTAGCAACATAAATGTCATCCCTGCTGATAAAGGGAAACTGACGAAAGAAAATCTTCAAAAGATTGGTGTTCTCTGCTGATAAAGAGAATCTAGCAAAATAAATGCCATCCCTGCTGACAAAGGGAAACTGACGAAAGAAAATCTTCTAAGGATTGCTGTCCTCTGCTGATAAAGAGAATCTAGCAACATAAATGCCATCCCTGCTGATAAAGGGAAACTGACGAAAGAAAATCTTCTAAGGATTGCTGTCCTCTGCTGATAAAGAGAATCTAGCAACATAAATTCCATCCCTGCTGATAAAGGGAAACTGACAAAAGAAAATCTTCAAAAGATTACTGTCATCTGCTGATAAAGAGAATCTAGCAACATAAATGCCATCCCTGCTGATAAAGGGAAACTGACGAAGAAAATCTTCAAAAGATTGCTACCTCTGCTGATAAAGAGATACTAGCAAACTGATGCCATCCCTGCTGACAAAGGGAAACTGACGAAAGAAAATCTTCAAAAGATTGTTGTCCCCTGCTGATAAAGAGAATCTAGCAACATGAATGCCATCCCTGCTAATAAAGGGAAACTGACGAAGAAAATCTTCAAAAGATTGCTGTTCTCTGCTGATAAAGAGAATCTAGTAACCTAAATGCCATCCCTGCTGATAAAGGGAAACTGACGAAGAACTATCCAAAAGATCGCTATCTCTGCTGATAAAGAGAAACTAGCAAAATAATGCCATCCCTGCTGATAAAGGGAAACTGACAAACGAAATCTCCAAAGGGTTGTTATCTCTGCTGATAAAGAGAGACTAGGAAAATAAATGGCAACTTCGCTGGGGATAACGTGAAACGAAACTTCTGGTTTTAAACCACCTCGTTTCAAAATCTACTGGTAAGATGACTCCGTTGGGGAAGGAGAAGTCTAAATAAAAGACTCTGTCGGGGAAGGAGAAGTCTAAATAAAAGACTCTGCCGGGGAACACAAGTATGAGGAACGCATCTCTCCGCAAAATCTCCTGAGTTTTGCCATCTCTGCTGAGAAAGAGAATTGGCAAAGAAAGTATCAAACCTGGCTTATGCTCTGAATGCAAATGAAAATGCAATGCAGATGCTTATGATATGCAAAAAGGGGTCCCTCCAGCAAAATAAATGCTGGAGAGAAAAGACTAATTTAGCTGGGGATGACAAAAATAAATTGTCCTCTGAACAGGAACTCCGCTGAGAAGGATCACTCCAACCGACCCTTTGGATCAACAACTTCTGCTGGGGATGAAATTCCAAAAGAACGTCCGCTCCACTGGGGATTATACATAACTCTTTGAAAAGGGAGGCCACGGCCTGAATCAGAAGAGTGCCCAAATATCTCTTGGATTTAAAACTTGCTAGGGATGTCAACCACCGTTGAACAAACTGTTGCGAGGATTACCGCCCAAACTCTGCTTGGGGGAATGGTAAATGCTGACATCCACCCTGCTAGCGGATAACATCAGCTTACTTATCTGTTGAGGATCAGATCGCACCGTTGCTGCTGAGAAAAACATTTCCTGACTGGCTGAGGAAAACAAGCGTTCAGACTCTGTGGGGAAATATATCTTAATCTGGAGAAAATACTTCTCAAGTCTCCTGCTGGGGGAGGTCTGCTCTGCTGAGGAAAGTGCAATCTCAATGCTGGGGAGAGCAAACTGCTGGGGAAACACAATCCTGTTGTCATTCAATCCTGACTTATTTCTATGGTCATAAACGGCTCTTTGAACTTTTCATCTCAAGAGGATTTTACAGAAGATTGGGCGTTCGCACTGCCCCAGGGTCTTCAAACTCTTGGAGAGATTTATCATATCTCGACATAACTGGCCCAGTCTTCTTAATGACTCGACAATACTCTGCTTTAGCATCTTGAACCTTGAGGATGTGTTTTCAACTAACCATTTTCAGGAGTGGACGATCTCCCATGCTCTAGAGGTGACCTGCCCCAATATGAGCTTTGAAGTGACTTTGCCCCTGCTCTTAGAATGAATGCCCCAGAATAACTGATCTTCGGAGAGTTTCCTCGACGTGACTGCCCCAGATTGGCTACATCTTAACGCGACTTACTAGGGAGAGCCCACTCTACACTGAGGCTTTTGACAGGCTGCCCTTTGATATGATTGTCCTTCAGCATTTCCAAGCGTCCCAACTTGGCAGGATCAAGCTTCTTGACTGCCGTTCACTGTGTAAGCTGCCATTGGTGTTTAGGCACATGTATGCAAACAGAACAAGTTATTTATGAGAATGATAATCCTAATGCAACACTCATGTTAACCTTGAAGTTTTTATTGAAAATGCGTCGCCAAGCCTCATGAACGAATCACTTGCTGGGATGCGACCTTGATTTTTGAATGGCAAAAACAATGCGCACATGCAATACCAACAAATCTTATTAGCACAACTCGTAGGAGTCAGGAACGCTATCCTGTCGAAGTACGCTTTCAGAATAAACCCTGTTTCAATTAGGACTTTTAAGGGTTGTAACGTGGTTTGGTTCACGGTTTCAGAAAAAAGATTTATGGCTCAAAATTTATCGGTGCCCACCCACTCTTCGTGATGTTCTCCAATCCTATGTTCAGTTAATCTGACCCAAACGCTCATCTCTCAAAAGGTTTATGATCTTTAAGGAACCTATGCCACTAATGGTTTGGCACTAAAGGGAGTTTTGGAATGACAGTCACCCTTTTTTATCTTTTGTGTCTGTAATCACACGAATTTGTTCTTATCGAGGATTTTCTTTTGTAATCCCTTTCGCCCTTTGCTTTTTCTTTCTTTTGCTTTTTGATCCCTAATTTTTGCCTGGACTGACTCTTTTGAGTTTTTTCGATTTTTAAATCCAGCGGGATACCCTAAATTTTGCCTAAGTCGCTTCGACTTAGCGGGCTTTTTCTTTTCTTTCTTTTTATATCCCTCTTTTGAATAAAGCGTGTGACACTGGTTGTCCTACTTGCTCGACCGAGTTGTGACTGCCTCACTCCTTAGTTGCTGATGGATGACCATCGTGGTTTCGCATCTCTTGTTGGTGGGAAGAAGGTAATGGATCCTCAGACGCACACTCTCCTTGAAATTTGAACGCTCGGTCAAACTAACTGACGCCTACCCTGCCCCTGGGTTAATTATGAGGGTTTTTTCATACGAAGGAAACTCCTACTTCAAGGCTCAAAGGGGTTAACGAGGGTCTATCTCCCTTATATCTCCAGTGTTTAGGGGTTTGAAACAATGCATGTACATCCTCAACAGGGTTCTATCCAAAAGCGTACCATTAGAAACCTGCGTTCTTATTTTGTCATCCTCCCTCAAGAGTTCTAAACAAAGAAAATTGGTATTGCAGTGCATAAAAAAACATTTAAGAGTGAATACGAATGGATTACTTCAAGGAAAACATACTCATTGCATTAATATCATCATAAAAAACAAACAAGTCTTGCATACATACGATGCTTTAACAAGAAATAAGAACTACAAATGAAAATGCAAGTAAAGAAGCTGAAGATTGCCATTGCTGAGGAAGCTTAATTCTGTCTGGACGTACTTGCAGACTGAGTGTTCATTTGAGAAAGGAGGCTTCCATTGATGTACATGTCATCTTCAGTGAATAAAATGATCTCTGAGTCTACCAGGTCTTGCACCTTGTGCTTGAATACATTACACTCATCAATTGCGTGCCCAAACGTTCCCGAGTGGAACTCGCACCTAGCAGTCATGTCATAATCCGGAGGAATAGGGTACGGTACTGGCGCGGTACCCCTTGTTTGAATCAGAGACTTCTTGAGCAGGCGCGTAAACAGCTGACTATAAGGGATTAGAATAGGATCAATTGTCCTCTTGGGCCCTCTTGGTCTTGGTTGGCCCTGTTGCTGATAATTCTGCTGTCGATGCGGATTTGGGCGCCTCACCTGCGCTTGCTCTTTCCTTTCCACATTTGGCTGAGGCACAAATAAAGGTTGCTGACGTAAAACTTCTGTAGCAAAAGGCTGTGGAGAAATTCCATGGTATGAGGTAGATCCTACAAAGAGGGGAGGAGCCTTCACTTCTTCTGCAACAATTAGGGTAACATCACCTTTGTACATTCACGCCGCCCGATGTGAACTCAATTGCCCCTGCGTCAATCAAATCCTGGACTCGGTGCTGAAAGGCCCTACATTCCTCCACAGTATGCCCTGGTGCCCCAGAATGGAAATCACAATGGGCTCTTGCATCATATCCTGGTGGAGGATTACCAGTGAGAGGAGCCAAAGTCCTTTTCCGTACCAGTTGAAACTGAAGGAGATACGGCAATAGCTGAGAATATAGTATAGGGAGCGGATGAAAAACTCTTTCAGACTTCTTCTGCCCCTATGTACACTTTTTGCCCTTGGGCTTCTCTTGGGAGCCAAGACCTAGCTGCTGCTGGGAAAGTTCTGGAACTTCCGCTTGTGGAAGAGACTCACGAGGTGATCCATGATTTAAATCAAATTCCAAAGAGATGGGAGGATTAAGGATCCCTGTTGTGGAAGCGGCCACAGGACTGTCTTCCTTCTTCACCACTATTTTCAAAATTTCTATGACCAAACCCATCTGAGTCTTCATCTGACTGATCTCCTCCCTCAGCATCCTCTGCTCCTGGAGCATGTCTTCCCCAAATTGACTCATCTGAATCTTCAGTTCACTCAACTCAGCTTGAACTCGTTCCATGATCAACTCTGCAATTCTGAGATTATAACAAGATAAGAATACCGGAGATAAACACCTGTCATGCAAAATGGTTATGCAAAATGATTATGAATATGCAAATGCAAATGGACGTGTTTGAAAATTCCCAGGGCGATCCACCCCTTGATTCCGATTTAATAACAAGGTGTAATGGAACTTCTGCTCATATATTAAGAAAACCAGAGAAAAGCCAAATGTCAATAATCACAAATCCGAGATAACAAGTCTAAATATAAAAACCATAGGTCCCAACCAACAAGCCTGGTGGTGATCCACATACAATGAAAGAAGACAGAAAACTAAGGCATATCATCAAAGTCCACAAGTGTCAATCCCCCCATCCATTATGCTTTCTGCACCAGTCTTGAACCTCCTTGAACAGCTTTCTGGTATCGGGATGCTTTGACCTCTGAATTAGCCCTTGAATGAAAAGGTCTCTCCTATGTATGATCCCATCTAAGTATCGGCAATGTAACTCCCAAGCGTCCTCTCCAGAAACACCATCCATGCTAGGACCCTCACGCCTAGGTTTCTTCACCTCAGCTTGGACTTTCAGTTCTTCCATGGAGGCTATGGCTTCATTGAGTCGACCTTCGACTACTTGTCTCTTGAATATCCCTGATAAGATCTCGGCGTCTTTCTTCTTGAGCGTCAACTTCAACTAATCAATCTTAGCTATGTAGTCGTCTTCCTTTCTCCTGTTCTCAGCCATGGCAGTTTCTTGGTGATCATTGAACCTGTGAATCTTCAACAAAGCCTTGCCTAATTCCTCCTCCTTGGACTTGAGAACGCTACTGATACCATCCAAAGCTTGTTTCATACTTTCTCTGGATGCGACCATGTCAGCAAGCTCTTTTTCTGCTTTAGCAAGGAGCTCTGTCTTCAATTTGGCGGTATGAACAGCTTCACCCCGCTCATGCTTCCACTGATAAATTTCTCTCTTTAGCTCACTATTTTCTTCCCGCAAACTTTCCTTTTCAGCACATAATCTGTTATACTTCTCCAACTCAACGATGGTAGGAGGCTCGATCACCAAAGGGTACAAAGGTGGTTCTACCGGGAATGGAAGAAGCTCCTCTTCTGCTCTCTTCTTAATCCACTCTTTATATGGATGGAAAGCCCGATTGTTACTTTTCCCGAATGGAATCTTACCCTTCTTAGTCACCTGTTTCCAAGCATTCACAACTTTCCTTATCAAACCTTGATCCTCAATACCATTGAAGAATAATGATTCTCGGACATCTCGCTCTTCGGGTGGATTCTTCAAAGGATAGCCAAACTGTCTGATAGCTAGGGAGGGATTATAGTTAATTCCACCTTTCCTCCCTATCAAGGGTACATTAGGAAATTCTCCGCATTTGCAAATAATCTCCATTCCTAGCAAGTCACGATTAATCCAAACGATGTTATCAGCGGTCAAGCCCATAACCCTCTTAGACCACTTCAGAGAATCTTTCGTATCAACGAAAGCGCCAGATTCAGGGAGACGACTCAAAACCCAAATAGCTAAGAGCGGCGCACAGCAGCTCACAGTTTTCACACGCCTATTCTCATTCTTATAGTGAACTGAATGGTACACATCACCTAGCAAGGTAGGTATAGGATTCTTCAAAATAAAGATTCTTATGGCATGCATATCCACCAGATCAGGAATATTCGGAAACAAAACAATCCCATAGATACACATAGCTAGGATAGCTTGGAAAGCAGTCCAGTTCTTCTCTTTGACATGCGTGTAGGCTTGATCAAACAGGAACTTTAATAGGAAACCCTTAACTCCTTGTTTTTCTTCAATATTACTGTTCAGGACGGATTCACTAATATGAAGAGCCACAGCCATTTCTTTTATACCGGGGTGTTCTTCAGAAAAGAAAACTATATCATGACTGATAGGAATTCCCAAAATAAATGAGAACTCCTCCAACGTTGGTGCCAAGATGTAGTCCGGGAAAGTGAAGCAACGCAGAGACGGATCGTAAAACTGAAGAAGTGTGTGAATGGCATCCTTCTCGTACTTGGAGATATTGTAGACAAACTTTAGAAGTCTCCCATACCCTCCACTGAACTCTGTACGAACTCCGGAACCAGCCATATTAATCAATTTGTGAATCAGTGTCAAAGTCGGCTCTAGGAATGAATAGGCGACAGACTTCTTTCTCTGAACATCCATACTGAAGCGACCTCAGAAAACCGGAATCAAGGGTAAGATGCAAGCCCTGAAAAATGTCAAACACGTCAGAATGCAAGAAAAATGATATGCTCATGCAAACATGGGGTCAAGGCACACTGCTGGATGTGTTGTGCTGTTAGCTGAACGGGAAACCAGAAAACCATAACTCTGAACCACTGAGGAACCCAAATAATCAGACGTTGATGAGAAATCCAGAAAAATAGGGTAGGTTGAAAATCTCGGTTACCTGCAAACCTGCAAACGCCCATCCCCTCTCACATGTGGGTACTAGGATGTTCAGTATCCCGGGCTCTCAGGTCGAGAAATGATGATACGTTCACCATCTCTGGTTTGGCATCATCATCAATCGAGGAGGCCTCAACTGATTCTCCAAAGCGGAAGGTCCTCAGCTTTGGCACTGAGGTCGAGAAACAATAGTACATTCATCCCTCGGGGTACAGTACTAAAGTCAATCGAGGAGTGCCTCCACTGATTCTCTTCAAAACGTAGGGGCCGTCCTATGTGAGTTCCAAAGCGGGCCCTCGGGTGCGAATGGGTTTGCCACGAGATGTGGTCTGCCACTGTCACCACTAAAGAGGGATGTTTCCACTAAGGTCCTCAATGATCGGTCACCAGAGTCGACAGCTCTCTAGATCAACACCCCAACATGCGCAAGACACACACATTAGAATGAGTCCCAAGATAGCCTCGTCTGGTTGTGAATTTCGTGAACACACAAACATACCAAGCGGGCACGTAGGTCCCACTACTTTCCACTCTAGTCCTAGGGTATTCTCAAGCCTTGGTATTGGGCTTAGCTCTCGGTCCCACCCAACCTGCAAAACAAAGACAGCCAGCACAGCACAGCAGCATGACAGTAATAAAAATGAAATGCAAAAAAATGCGGTAAAAAATAAAAAATAAAAAATAAAAATAAAATACAACACATAAAGCAAATCAAAACAAAACACCCAATAAATACAAGCAAGCGTTAAGACTGACTCGCTTAGGGATGGACCAGCATAGGTCAACCAGAGTCCCCAGCAGAGTCGCCAGCTGTCGCTCCCAGGATTTTCATCCAGGTACAAACGCGAGAGTGGCGCGGAAAAACAGAGTCGCCAGCCGTGTAAATTTATCCCAAGAGAGGGAAAGGGAACACCGCATAAACCTGAGGAAGAGGGAAAGGAATGGTCATTGCAACCATAACCTGGGTTCGGGAGTCGGTTACGCGAGGGGAAGGTGTTAGCACCCCACGCGTCCATCGTACTCGATGGGATCCACGCTTGTTGTCTATTCTAAGGGTGAGTTATACTATCATCTAGGGTTGTACTAAGACGGAAGGGGAAAACAAAGACAAACTCGGTAGGACGTCGACGTCCTAGGCCTACGTACCCCCCTTGTGCAATGGGGAATTCAGAGTCAACGTAGTTCGGACCAAGTTCTTTTTGTGTTTTTTATGAGCGACGTTAAGTTCGCGTCCGGCAGTTAGGGTCGATGCCTGTTTGCGTCTCAGAAGGAAAATAACATGCCCTTTTTGAAAATAGCCTTTAAGTTGAAGGTCCCGAAGGACTAAAAGATTTGAAGTTGGTTTGTGTTTTTTAGGACAGAAGTGGCTTAAGTTAGTTCCTAAGCTGCATTGCACCAAAGTCTAGGGCACAGGGGCGAATACTTAACGCATCGTCCCAAGACAGGATGCTCGCTAAGCACTCTAGAAAGATGAGAGGAAGCCCCTCATTTCTCATTCCCCATACTTAAGGCTCGTGCGCAATACACCTTATTATTATTAAGTGTTTTAAAGAAATTTAAGATAAGAAGAGAGAAGACACAAGGGTAACTCTAAGGGGGACTGTGAATCCTAAAGTTATCATGCATGGGTGACCTACGGTTAGTGAGGTTCAACCTAAACCCTAGAGAAAGGAAAAGAGAGAAAAGGGTAAGGGTGACCATGGATACTTATCCATACCCTTAAGGAACTTACCTTGATCCTGCATAAAAGGTTAGTGAGAAACAGACGTGAATAAGAGAAATGAGGTGGATGACAATCAAGCAATGGCAGACAATAATGAGAATAATCCAAACATGAATCAAAGAAACAAAGAACAGCCCCAAAGCAATTGGCACAAATGCCTTTTCAAACAGATAATCATATAAGGTCAAAGATGCGCCTGCAAGAAAATCTCAAGTGAAAATAACTCCGATAATTAGAAAAATGATTCCTAAAATTCCTAAATTAATCATTAAAGTTCCTCGACCAGAGGAAAACAACATATAAAAAGTCCCTGCAAAAATCCAAAATGTTAGCCATTCAACTAATCATACAAAGCTCAAGTAAGGGATAGGGTCCAATGTGCCAAAGAGAAGGGACCTAAATGCAACATGAAAAATATTTAAAAATGAAAGAAAAATCTTTTTATGCAATTTAATATGTTAATGAATAAATGCAAAAGGAACGGGTCAAAAATGTTTTGTAGATGAAGAGAATTAAAATAAAGAAACTTAAGTATGCATGAGATGTGTAATGTAAAAAGGACTTGAATTAAACAATTAATTTAAATGATAAAAAATAAAATAAAAATAAAAATAAAATTGGTGAAAATTTTATAAGACTGTAAATGTGATGCATGAATTTTATGATGATTTTTAGATGTAATAAACTATTTTTAATAAATAGAAATGAAAATAATAAATTAAATGAAATAGAAGAGAAATAAAACATGGGGGAGGTGCGTGTAGTAAGAAGATGCAGAGGAATAATGGTTGGGCCAAAAGGGAGGGGTGCGAACAGCAGCCCGTGCACATACAATCCATCAGAAAAATAAAAAAATGAAAAATAAAGAAACAACCTGGGGGGTGTGATCAGTAACCTATTCTATGTTGAAAATGAGATTGGGCTGGTGATGGGGGTGCGTAAAGCAAAAGCCCGCCCATATGTATCAGAAAAAAAATAGCAAAAAATAAAAAAGTCCACCGTGCTCGGGCCATGTGCCTCGCACGCTCCTCATTAATGTGCTATCATGACAGCGTCCACATGATCAAAATGAAATAAAAAACAATGGCCATGATTCGAAGCTGCACGGTGGAATTCATGGTGTGGACAACACGTAATTATTAAATTTAAAACATAAAAAATGTGACAAGTGGCGCGCTGTGGGATGCAGGATCTGGAAATCAACGGTTCTCCTTCGTCTTCTCCAATCATCCCCTTCGCCGGACTGGTATACCGGCCGCCGCCGGAGCTAGGGCTCCGGCCACCCTCTCCGGTGGGCTGCGATGAGTTTTTTTCCAGAAAATACAAACAGGTACACTATTTTGACCAGAAAAACGCCAGGAATCCAAATATGGCCTTAAAAATTTCAAATTGTTAGCGTATAATAAAAAATGAATGAAAAACCATTAGGGTACAAAACTTTAAATCCATATTACAAGCAATTCACACATCCATAATTAAAAATAATTATACCAGAGTGACCACCATTCATCACACATCAATATTCATGCAAAAATAGGAGTTTTAAGAACATGAAAAAACCTCTCAACCTAAGATGGAGCAGCTCCAATCCTTGCCTTTGGCTGCGAATGGTGGTCGATTTGCACTCTAGAAATCCCCAGGAAAATATTTGTGGAAGAACTTTTGGCCAAAACCTTGTGGAACGTGAGTTTTGATGAAAAACCCTCTTTTAGGGTTTTCTTGAGAACTCCTCCAATTTCACGTGCATGAACCCTAACCAATGTATGAATGGGTTTATAAAGACTAGGGTTTTCAGTTGAATACGAATTGGGCCTGGGTAATTCCATGTTTGATGATTTTTTAATTATTCTGGAATTTTGCATTATGTTGAATAAGTGAAAAATACATTCCTTCCATGCCTTTGAATTCATGATGGATCACTTGTATCTGAGTTGCTAATCACACCACTTTTAACTTGGGCCTTGAGAACAAATGGTTTATGATTTTTAGACATTTTGGGAATTTTGAATAATGGAAAAAAAGTGCATAATAATCCATGGAATTTCTTCATTCTTGGGCCAAAAATAATCTTCAAGGGATGTTCTTTGATATTAAAAGATAGCATGAAGCAATGGAATTGATTATAGGTCACTATGCCCAAAATTATGAAAATGGCATCATGAAAAACCCTAAAAACCACTTTGCCTTCTTTTGATCATAACTGGAGTTTCACAAATGATATGGAGACCCACTAGTACTTGTTGGAAAGAGGAGAAAAAGATCTTCAACTTTTATGTTGGAGAAAAATTCATTTGAAGCTTTCTTGATGGTTTAAAGTTAAGTTGAATGCAGTGTAGAAACTTGCCAAAAATGGAAACTTTTCATTATAGGTCACTTTCCAAATTTGGAAACTTTGCACCAACTCCTGATTCCTGACAAATATGTATGAAACTTGACCCCCGAGGACCATATGAGGATGTAAGACCTTGAAATCCCTGAAGAGAGCCTCAAAATTTCATAGTTGACTTTTCTCCTTTCACTGTTGACTTTTCCCCAAATTCTTCTGATTCTTAATCTTCTGACCAATTGAACTTCTCCTGAGCCAAACTAATGGACAATCTTCCACTCCTAGATACTCAGGGACCCAAGGAATACCATGGAATCAAGTCTTGCCCAAAAAATCAGAAATAAACTGACTTTATAGAAAACCCTAGTTGTGGTAACCTTAGTCTAGGAGGAAATAACACAGTCTCCAAATCCAAATTCCTCTGAATATGATGTGTGTCCTCTCCAACAGAGATAAGATATACCATTTGATGATGATAAAAACCCAAGGAGCTTGCCCATTGGAGCAATAAACCCAAGAATCTCAAAACCCTAATTCATGCACTGGTTAGGAGAGAGTGATCCACTTAAGATCCCTTGCCACTTGTGAATCTTTGATGAGGTGATGGACCAGATAGGACCTTCTTGAACTGCTTCAAGCACCTTGACCCCATGCTAATGATATGCATACATGATAATGCAAAAAATGAAATGAAACATAAGCCAGTTAGTAAAAAGGTAAGGAGGGCAAATTTTGGGGTACAACAAGCTCGACGGTCCAAGACGATCAATGAAGAACGTCTAGGAGAATGGAACAATTTTTGCGATCGAAATTACCACCAAGGTAGACTTTTAAACATTGACCATTTACGGTCCAATAGTCTTTTTTCTACATATCTTCGATCAGAATTGCTCCAAAACTTTTAACTTCTTTAACAAGGAACGGTCCTGACCACTTTGATTTTAATTTTCCCAGGAAAAGTTTCAACCGAGAATTGAACAGTAATACCATTTGGCCAACCTTAAAATCCTTTTGTCGGATCTTCTTATCATGGTACCCTTTCACCTTCTCCATATACAACCAACTAGAATGATATGCGGCATTCCGCATTTCCTCCAATTCATGCAGTTGTATTTTCCTTTTTTCTCCGGCCAAGTTCTTATCAAAATTTAACAGTTTCAGGGCCCACAATGCTTTGTGCTCCATTTTAATGGGTAAATGGCATGTTTTACCATAGACCAATTGAAACGGAGTTAAGCCAATTGGAGCCTTGTAAGTGGTACGGTACGCCCACAATGCCTCGTCCAAGTTTTGTGACCAATCTTTTCTTGAACTTGACACGGTTTTTTCCAGAATTTTTTTCACCTCACGGTTGGACACCTCGGCTTGACCGTTCGTTTGTGGGTGGTAAGGGGTCGCCACTTTATGCGTTACACCATAATGTTTCAAAACACTTTCAAGGGATGTATTGCAAAAGTGTGACCCACCATCACTTATAAGAACCCGAGGAGTGCCAAAACGGGCAAAGATGTTTTTCTTTAAAAAATTTATTACCGTTTTGCCATCAACCTTAGGTGAAGCAATCGCTTCAACCCACCTCGAAACATAATCAACCGCCACTAAAATATACTCATTTCCAAAAGAGGGTGGGAATGGACCAACAAAATCTATGCCCCAACAATCAAAAATTTCTACCTCTTGGATATTTTGAAGGGGCATTTCATCTCTTTTTCCATTTCCAAGAGTTCTTTGGCAAGTATCACAACTTTGCGCATGGAGATTTGCGTCTTTAAATAGAGTAGGCCAATAAAAGCCTGATTGCAAGACTTTCGTGGCCGTTCTCGAACCATTAAAATGGCCTCCATAAGGCGAGTTGTGACAGTGCCAAAGAATACTCTGAGCTTTATCACTTGTGACACACCTTCTCAAAAGGTTGTCACCTCCTACCTTGAACAAGTTAGGGTCATCCCACACATAATAATTAGCATCCGACAAGAACATCCTTTTTTGATTCCAAGTTAGATCTTCGGGTATCCAACCAGTTGCTTTGTGGTTAGCAATATCCGCAAACCAAGGCCTAACTTGGACACGAAACAATTTTTCATCGGGAAATTCCTCTCGGATTTCCTTTTCTGTTTTGGTTACCTCTACATTAATCAAGCGGGACAAATGATCCACCACCAAATCTCTGAACCCTTTTTATCCTTTATTTCCAAATCAAATTCTTGAAGTAAAAGGATCCAACGGATAAGCCTTTGCTTCGAATCTGGTTTAGTGAGCAGATATTTGATTGCCGAATGATCAGTGTAGATAACCACTTTTGACTCTATTAGGTAAGAACGAAACTTCTCAAGTGCGTATACAATCACAAGCAATTCTTTTTCGGTTGTGGCATAATTTACTTGCGCCTCATTTAATACTTTGCTTGCGTAATGTATATCATGAAAAGTTTTCTCCTTCCTTTGACCTAACACCGCTCCAACAGCGTAATCACTCGCGTCGCACATTAGTTCAAAATTTAAAGTCCAATTTGGCGCGATGATTATTGGAGCGGTAATTAGTTTTTCTTTCAAAATTTGGAAAGCAATAAGACATTCATCATCAAAGAGAAATAGCTGATCTTTGTTGAGCAAGTTTCTCAGTGGCCTTGCTACTTTTACAAAATCTTTGACGAAACGCCTATAAAATCCCGCATGCCCCAAAAAGCTTCTGATTCCCTTGACGTTGGTAGGAGGAGGCAACTTTTCAATCACTTCAATCTTCACTTGATCGACTTCAAGGCCTTTGGAAGAAACGTTGTGCCCAAGCACAATTCCCTCCGTCACCATAAAGGTACACTTCTCCCAATTCAACACCAAGTTTGTCTTTACACACCTCTCAAGGAAGGTTTCCAAATTCTTCAAGCATAAATCAAAAGATGCTCCAAACACAGAAAAAGCATCCATAAACACCTTCATTGTCTTTTCTATGAGGTCGGAGAAGATAGCTTGAACACACCTTTGGAAAGTTGTCGGCGCATTACATAAGCCAAAAGTCATTTTTCGATAAGCAAAAATGCCAAAAGGACAAGTAAAAGCCATCTTCTCGTGGTCCGCCGGGTCAACCGCAATTTGATTGTAGCCCGAATAACTGTCCAAAAAACAATAGAATTATTGCCCGAAAAACCTCTCGAGCATTTGGTCCATGAATAGAAGTGGAAAATGGTCTTTTCTAGTTGCGGTGTTCAACCTTAGATAGTCAATACACATTCTCCACCCCGTCACAATATTTGTTGGGATTAACTCATCCTTCTCGTTTTGGATAATGGACATGCCACCCTTTTTAGGAACAACGTGCACGGGGCTTACCCATGGACTATCAGAGATCGGGTAGATCATTCCCGCATCCAAAAGCTTCACAACTTCTTTCCGAACAACCTCTTTCATAGTAGGATTCAAACGGCGTTGTGGTTGAGCAACCGCCTTGAAATCCTCTTCCATTAGAATCTTGTGCATACAATACGATGGACCAATTCCTTTAAGATCGGAAAGAACCCACCCTATAGCTTCTTGATTTCTTTTCAACACATGAATCAAACGGGTTTCTTCTTTGTCGGACAAAACGTTGCTAATAATAACCGGCTTGTTCCACTTTCATCAAGGAATGCATACTTCAAATTAGAAGGAAGCACCTTCAATTTAAGTTGAACTTTCTCATCACTGGGTTCTTTCTTCAACTCTTCATTCTCAACTTCCCATGGTTGCAATTCTTTGAGAGATTCAAGCTCTTTTAAACATTCTTCAAGAGCTCTTTCCTCTTCATCGGAAAATACTTCAAAAGCATCATCAAGAGCCATTTGCAAAGGAGACACTATATAAACATGCTTAGAAACCTCCAAAGTTGCTTCTTCTATTGTATCTAGACGAAAGCTATCATGTTTGTCTTTTGAATGCTTCATTGCTTCGAATAGATTAAAAGATACCTCTTCATTTAGAACCCGCACTTTCATAAGTCCATCATCAACATCTATCATCATGCGAGCGGTCTTCATAAAAGGGAGACCAAGAATTAGAGGAGCATCATCATCCTCTTCCATATCAATAACAATGAAGTCCACCTGAAAGAAAAATTTATCAACTTTCACCAACACATCTTGCGCCAACCCAATCAGATGAGTGGTAGATTTGTCGGCTAATTGTAATGTCATCCGGATGCCTTTAATTTCAATGTTCCCAAGCTTTTTCACAATAGATAATGGAATGAGATAGATGTTTGAGCCCAAATCAATAAGGCCATTTCCAAAAAAGACATTACCAATTGTAACGGGTAAGGTAACTCGCCCCGAATCGGTTTCCTTCTTTGGGAGAGTTCTTTGAATAATAGCACTACAATTTGCCGCAAGAACAACGGTTTCTGGCTCCGAATATTTCCGCCTCTTTGTAAGAATATCCTTCATAAATTTGGCGTACTTCTGCATTTGCTCTAGAGCTTCGGAAAAAGGGATGTTGATTTGTAGTTGCCTAAAGATATCCATGAATCTTGAGTATTGCCTAGCATTTTCTTTCCTTGTCGGCACATGAGGTTAAGGCATATTTTGAGTCGGTATCAGATTCATCTTCTCCTTCTCCTTATTAACTCTCACGTGTTTCTCTTTTTTCTTCACTTCCTCCACACTCTCATTTTCAAATTCAACAATTTCATCATTTTTCTTTTCAACCACAACCTCATTATCATCTTTCTTTTCAACTTCAACATTATCATTTTTCTTTTCAACTTCTTCTTCCTCGTCACTATCCTCCTCAACAATACCATCAATTTTTTCTTATTCCACCCTCTCATTTTCTTTTGCTAACTACTTCCCACTTCTAGTAACGATTGCCTTGCAATGCTCCTTCGGGTTTACATGAGTATTTGCGGAGAATGAAGGACCCGCTTGTTGCTCGGCAATTTGTTTGGCAAGTTGCCCAACTTGATTTTCGAGATTCTTTATCGCCGCATCACTACTCTTTTGGTTGGCCATAGACATTTGAATGAATCGATTCAAAGTGTCTTCCAACTTAAAGCTAGGAACCGGAGGTGGTGGAGGTTGATAAGGATTTTGTTGGCTTGAAGAACCGCCACCATAACCTTGATTATTTTGATAGTTCCCCCTCGGTTGATATCCTTGATTGCTTTGGTAATGTTGTTGAGGATTATTTTGATACGGTTGTTGTTGTTGTCTTCCTTGATAATCTCGTTGATTGTTCATGTAGTTTGCTTCTTCAAATCCCGGTGGAGGACAAAATCTGGTGTCATGCTCTCCTTTACAAAGTTCATAACATGCAACTCGCTTACTCTTGCTCGGTTCTTATGTATTTCCTTCAATTGTTGTGGAAGCTTCGACATTTGTTGAGTCAAAAGTTCCACTTGTTGAGATAAAAGCTTGTTTTGAGCTAGGATAGCATCATTAGTTCCCAATTCCAAAACTCCCGGAGTCCTTTGAGAAGGACCACGGTTATGACTTCCCTGATGGTCATTCAAAGCCATCTTATCAATTATGGTAATGGCTTCTTCGGCACTCTTGCTCATCAAAGATCTACCCGCGGTGGCATCCAACAATGTTTTCTGCACTAATTGAAGACCATTCCTAAAAATGTGAACTTGAGTCAACCCGTCGAAACCATGCCCTTTACATTTTCTCAACATAGATTTAAATCTCTCCCACGCTTCGTTGAGAGATTCGTTTGCACCTTGCGTGAACACTACTATTGCGGTCTTTGCCTCCATGAAACGATTATGTGGAAAAAATTGCTCCAAAATGTTTTCTTCAAGTAAATTCCAATCAGTCATTATTTTCGTCAACTGATCAAGATACCATTAATTGGCCTTCCCAATGAGGGAATGCAGGAATAGTCTCTTAAACAGAGATTCCTCTTCAGCTTCGGGCGCACCAGTTGCTCCCGCAATCTTATAGAACTTTGTCAGATATATAAAAGGATCCTCATGTTCCATACCAGTAAAAGGACTCTGATATAGA
Organism: Lathyrus tuberosus; assembly: GCA_022829125.1. Classification (NCBI taxonomy): domain Eukaryota; kingdom Viridiplantae; phylum Streptophyta; class Magnoliopsida; order Fabales; family Fabaceae; genus Lathyrus; species Lathyrus tuberosus. Next base: position 10,577,641 of record JALAZF010000024.1, on the reverse strand, counting down.
AGCTGGAGAATACCAGTCTTCATTTCTGAATGCCGACTGTTCTGAGCATTGTGAGCAAACTATGCATTATGTCTTGAACTATTGGTACACGGTCTAGAAGCAGGTGGTGGTGGTGGATGTTCCATAGCTAGAAGTAACTGTGGAAATGGTGGTGTAGAAGTCGAACTTCCCTCTTGTTCTTGCCTTTGTCTCGCTAGTTGCCTCCTTCGTCTCGTTCTGCTATTAATTCTACGAGCGGTTCTTTCAATCTCGGGATCGAACAGAAGTAGGTCCGCCGGTAGTTTCCCTCACATAAAACAAAGTCTGCACACTAAACAAAATAAATCAACAAGCTCAAGAAAAAGTTAACAAGCTAAAAACAAAACAACTATTGCAATATCAATAAATAATCCCCGGAAACGGCGCAAATTTGTTGGAATACAAATAGAGTTAGGGTTTTGTTATCGTTCCACAGAGATTGTTAGAGATATCACTGCCTTTCTACAGTTGTAGAGGTTTTAAACTTTAATAGGAACAAAGGGTTTGGTTGTTTTTAGTCGGAACGTTTGCATTCAAAGTTAAGTAATGAACGGTAAAAAGATTTGTTTTAACGATTTATAAAAACATGTCAAGATTAGAAGCCGGTAATCCGCTTTCGTACGTATATCTTCGAAAAAGTGTGTGAACTTTCTAAAGATAAATAACTCACATATACTCTCAACAAGTTTCTCTCGAACACTTGTTGTGGGATTTATCTTATTGATCCTTTGTTGATCTCTCACACAAACTATCAATATGACAACATTTAAGAACAATATTTATGGACATCAACATTCAAAACTATCTCTAGCCTCATGAATAATTGATGGATTGAAACCTAGGTCAAGTTTTAACACATATCTCTCAATCATGAATCAAAACAAAAGATGAACCATAAAATAAAGTTTCTTCTCTATATTTATCATTAACAAAGTTCACAAACTTAATACAATATCAATACATACAAAAATGATGGATTACCTCCACTAATCTTGATATTATAAGTGCTTAGCTACCCATTGTCATGGTAGCTTCACAAACAAGAGAAATGGAGAAGAGAAACAAGCATCAACGACGATCTCTCGACAAATGATGCTTCAATTCTTAGAAAATAGGATACTACAGTGTTTACAATGTTTTTGTTCTAAGAAAATGAATAGTCATCCCCAAAAAATATGATCTAATCTATTTATAAGGGGGCTGAGTTATGCAGAGCGCGCTAAGCGTGCTTTCATTAATGATTAAACTGCCCTAGACCGCGCTTAGCCGGCTACAGACCACACTAAGCGGGCTACACTCTGGAAAATACTCTCAGTCTGCGCTAGGAGCGCACTAAGCGCGCTTGCAGCATGCTTCAAAAATCCAATTTCTTCAAAACTTCTCCTTAAGAGCCTTCCATGCTCCAAGCTTCCATTGAAATGCTAAAACCTACAATTATAAACACAAAAGTTAAATAAATAAGTCTAATAATGCAATTAAACTGTACTACGATTATTTACCGGAAACAACGGGAAAAAGCATCGATTATCAAATAAAGATCTCAGAAGGTGCCAAAAACTAAACTAAGTATTAACACATTTTAGCACCTAACAGAAGTACAGATTCAAGAATCCTAAAACAATAGAGAATAAAGAATACTAGATCCCTATAGAATCCTATGAGAAGAAGTCCCAGCTCTATCTTTCAGCTTCTTGATGTGGGCCTGCATCTGAGTCTTCTCAATCAGCAACTAATCAACGATCAACTTCCAAGGAGACTCTGAACTCTTCGGAATATCTAAAACTGGATGAATGCGAGAGGAAAATAAATCCTCTTGTGCCTTTCTCTTCTTGTTGGCAACTTCATCTTTATTCTTCTTCTTGAAGTGCTCTTGAAGTCTTTCATTCTCTAACTCAAAGTCTTGCATTATCTAACTCAAAAATCTGATACTTGTTCTTCCAAGCATCTCTCTCTTGTTGCATCTCGGACAAAGCAATCTGAAGCTTCTCTGTGTCTTACATAAAGTAGAGAATAGGCTTTTTATCAGTTAGAGATAAAGGCTCCTGATGTGCATAAGGCATCTTTAAAGTAATAGCTCTATTTTTAACCCACTGGAGGTAAGGTTCCGAAGAGATACAATTCGAATTTCCCATACTTTCCTTTCCTTTTCTACGAATGTTGCGCCAAGCTTCCACAATTTCTCTCTTGAGAGCAACCTGAGATTCTTTTTCCCTGAAAAATAGACCGGCCAAATTAATGTTCTTCGGTACCTCTCGTAAAGGATATCCCAACTGATGACGAGCCAACACTGGATTGTAGTTGATCCCTCCCTTTGTACCAAGAAGAGGCACGTTGGGAAAATCACCACAACTATCAATAATCATCGCTCCAGAAGGAACACGGCTACACCAATCAATATCAAAATGAGTGAGAGACATGATCTTTCGCGACCAATACAAACCATCCTTGAGGTTCTAGAAAGCTGCAGACTTCGGCAAGTGAGAAATAAACCACTTGTAAAGCAAAGGTGCACAACAGATAATCATCCTTTCACCATGGAAATTCCTGAGGTGAATAGAATGGTAAGCATCGGCAAACAAAGTGGGAATTGGATTCCCAATCAAGAAGATCTGAATAGCGTTGATGTCGACAAAGTTCTCAACATTCGGGAAAAGGAACAGTCCATAAATAAGCAAGGCAAGAATAGCCTTAAAAGCGATTGTGTTTTTCACACTAGCAAAGTGATGAGCTCTATCCATCAAGAACTTAGAGGCTAACCTAAGAATTTTTCCTTTGGTATCCATGTGAGCCTTAATCTCTGAAACTTTCAAGTGAGTAGCCTTCACAATAACATCATGCTCGGGAGCGGGGTCCAAACCAGAGAAAATATGACCATGAACCGGCAAACCGAGCAAGAGAGAATACTCCTCTAGCATAGGTACCAACTGATAATCAGGAAAGGTGAAACAATGCAGCAAAGGGTCATAGAACTGAACCAAAGTAGCAAGCAATCCTTCAGCCATATCAACCTTCAAGAGAGATAAAAGCCTTCCATATCTGGACTCGAACTTCTTGGTATCAGTAACCAAAGATCCTAGCTCTCTCAAACCCTCTAACTTAGGACTCTTGAAATGTACTTCCTTGTACTTCTCCTTCCAAAATCCATAACAAAAGTTCCTACAATGTTTGCAATAACACCTTTAAGTTCCTTGAAACCTTCCAAAAGAATGCTCATGAATGCATGAGTGCATGAATGCAACAACCACAAACAAGATCACACAAAGCACACGGGTCAAGGTTTAAGTCACGAGCATGACGCCAAGGGTAAGAACTAATCCCAGAAAGGTATGTACTAAGGTTTTGTCTTCATTGTACCTGCAGAAAATAGTGGTTCTAACAGAGTGCCCAGAGTCCACAATCCACTATCAGACACACCAGCACACCAATTTGCTCGGAGGTTGGTAGTTATCCTCAAGAGAATCTAACCTGAGTGTAGCATCGCGTGACAGCTAAGTCAGATTTGCATCTTCATAGCTTCCGCGCTACGATCCTAAAAAGGCTAGGATGGGTTAAGGGTTACTACGGTCCTCAGTGTTATAGGCTTCTATGGAAAAAGTAATGCCTTCTCGATCGCTCGATCGGCATCAGTAATTCCAAAGAGGCAACCACCGAGTGGATAGATTCTAAAGTTCTTCTTTTTCTAGATTCGACTCCTTCAAAGTTCCCTTGACTATACTATCCTCCTATCTCAAAGTACACTCTGGTCCGGGTATAGGACCTATCTCACACACAGAGGAACTCCCAAACAGAACAAACAAGTAAAAAGCAAACCAGACAAAAAGCAGTAAATAAATCAAAGTAGGCTAAACCCCTCAACCAGAGATCAATCCCCAGCAAAGCCGCCACTTTTTTGTAACGGGGAAATTTGTGAGTGTAAGTTATTGATTAACTTAACTCATAAAGCAAGAGTCGCCACCGTACTTTTATTTTATCCACAAAGGGAAAGGAAAAAGAGCGAACGAAACCTAAAGAGTTCTAAAACAACAAGAACAAACAGAGAATGGGTAAGGGGGTTGGTTACGCAATGGGAAGGTGTTAGCACCCAAAACGTCTATAGTACTCTATAGGAACCCTTTGAAATATCTACCGCTTTTTTGGTCTGAAAATGGTTTGCTTGAAAAAGAGATTGGGGAGGTAAGAAGAGAAATATTTTTTAAGATTTTTGTGTTTGGAGAGACTTATCGCCTCATGCCTACGTACCCACGATGTGCAATGTAGGATCAAAACCTCGTAGTTCGTGGTACAAAGAACAAAAATTTGTTTGTTTTGGTTGATTTTAAGTGTAAAGACAAGTCGTCATTTCCAAGAGAATAATTCTGCTTAAAGAAATGAATCATGTCTAAACTTATGAAAAGGTTTAAAAAGAAAAAGTGCACAAGGCGCAAAAAAAAATGATGAGTTTTTGTATTTTTTATGTTCTTTAATGAAATGGTCAAAATATGATTAACATGGATTGACATTTATTAAAGAAAACAAATTTTAAAAAAAAAATCACTTGACCAAAGTCAAAGTTTTATTATGAAAATGGTTTTAAGTTTGAAAACAAGAAAGTTTTGAAAAAAAGGGAGAAGGTTTTGAAAATTTAAGAAGGGGTGGAGAAGAAGTGACTATCCAAGTGCATGAAATAAAAGCTAAGGATAAGAAAGATCTAACCACATGGACAAGCACCATAGCATAAGCATTTTTCCCTTTTTAATTTGGTCTTGATTCAAAATAAGTCTTCAAAAGAGGACTCCAAGTATCCAAAATCCAAGGTTTTCCATGACAAACTCCCAAGCATAGGTTAAAATCCTAACTCTAAGTCCAGAAGTCCATAATCAAGAGCATAGGTCCTCCAAAGCAAGGGATAGTGGTCATAGTCCAACATTAAGAGCACAAGTCTTTTAGTGGTTTAATCCTTTATTAATGTTTTAAGTCCAAAATGGACAAAAGAAAAATAAAACACAAGATAATATGGTCCAAGTGGACAAAAGAAAAATGACATTAACATAAACATGAATATGAAAAATGGCATAAAGCATAAAAATAAAGAGAGATAGGGAGCGATAAGGAAAAGTAAAGAAGTTAGAAGTTAGCGGTTAGTGGCACAAGGCTCTAGTGCCATAAGCCTTCACCGATTATTCCATTCTGCGTCTTGAACTATAGTGATTAAACAATGTACTTAGGTCAAGGTTAATGAAGACTTGTTAGAAGATTGATAGAATCAAAGCCTCTACAACAACAAGCTTCAAAGATTTTGAACCTAATACAAAAGATCAATCACCATTGGGTTGACGCGACCAATCAAGGTCCGGACCACGAAAGTTCAAATTCCGAATTGGATAAAGAGGGACAAATGTTGCGCTATGTTAAGTAATCGCCGAGTAATTTAAGGAGTAATTACCCTACAATGAGGTCGGTCAATAGATCTTTGTGCTAATGCATGCTAGATGAACGATATGTAGATCGTCATCTGAAAGCAATACTGCACGAAAAGAAAATAGGTAACGATCTAGTCTTAATCAAGAATTCAACAAAGAAATTCTAACATCCATAAGACTTTCATCGATCAAAATAAAAAAGGAAAATAGATGAAGAGAATGCCAAATTGAATTACACTTTCAAGAACCTTTCATCTTCAAGTTCAATCACTTTTAATTGATAAGTTTAAGTGAGAAAACATATCACTAATTCAAAGCACCTCAAATGAATTCAACAATTCATTTAAAGATAGATTTGAACTAATGAATGTTTAATTACTCTAACCATATCCAAATTCCATTGAAATTGAAGAGAAACTAATCTCAACAATGTGTTTCAAGGCTAAAATAAGAAGAAAGGGGAAGAAAGAGGAAGAAAAACCAAAACAGCCCCAAAAACAAGTGAAAATCACATTCTGGATGCTGGTTAATCGATTAACTAACTCACAATGTAATTATGTTAATCGATTAACCAGTGCAAACTTCCAATTTTTGCGCATAAACAAGCTGTTAATCGATTAACCTAATTGTACTGGCTTTGGTTAATCAATTAACATTGTAAAAACAACACAAAATCAGTTTGAAAATTGTCAAATCCTTGATCACTCATTTCTTCAAACATCTTAGGATCAAGGATTCAATTGTGCATGAATTTTTGAGTGAAACTGCGGCAAAAGCCAGCAATCAAACACAAATTGTAAGATCCAAAGATCAAGCAAAACAAGATCAACAAAGGATCTACATTATGGAAGATGAATCAAGAACAACAATGGTGGAAAATGAGATTACCACTCCAAATCTGAAAATTACTTCAAATTGCTTCAAGATCTATACTCCAAAGCCTTGATCTACTACAATTGATGAACAAAAACAAGAATGGATGAAGGTTTAGCTCAAAGTTGAACAAGATTCAATGTGAATTCTTGTTAACTTTCAAAGGAAGAAATGTGAGCTTTGGTGAATTTTAAGGTTGGGAAGAGAATTTCCAAGAGGTTTGTTGGCTATCAAAAGCTTGTGGAATGAATGAAAGGAAGCCTCTATTTATAGAATTAAGGCTTGGAAATTTGGTGGTTTGGAATTAGGCTTGGAAGATCAAAATTAGGATTGGAATTCAAATTTGGAGGGAAATCACAAAAGAGTGGTGATTAGTGGAGGTACATGGTGGGAATTAATTATGATGATGTAGGGAATTAAAATGGGATGGTCTAGAATATTCCACATGTGATCAAAATGGTGAAAATTGGTGTCAATTGCTGCAAAATTTGAATTTGGCACATTTTTTTCAAAAATTTCATGTGTTAATCGACTAACCACTTCACATTGTAATTAGGTTAATCGATTAACACAGTGAAAAATGGGGAAAAATGGCTTTTTGATGTGTTGTCTTGCCTCTCGCTCGATTTTCTTGTTTGTCAAAGAAGACATGGAAATAAACACATGAACCTTGGAGTCTCTTGAATAATAATCAATTAAATCTTAGAAACTCTTGATCAGATAATTTTTGAATCAATCGCAGATCAACTTTGACTTTATTCAGATGAAATCTATTCGAGCTGAGGGACTGATGTTTTGGTATCTTTAACCTGTTCTTCCCCTGAAAAATGTTAGTGAAACAAAACAAAATATTTTTGGATTTTAATTAAAGGTTAGTAAACATAAACAAATTAAACAATGAAACAACTAACAAACACACACACAAACTCCAAGATTCCTGCAAGGTACAATCCTATAGAAGAGGGAACCAATGTGTGATCTTGTTTGTGGTATGAAATGCAAATCACATGTGGGATCTTAGGGGTAAAAATTAGGGTATTACACTTGTCAAACCTCTCAAACATCTATGAAGGACCAAGAGGTTTCCCATACCAAGAATCAAGAACAAGAGTGCAACATTTCAAGTTGATCAATCCTCAAGATCATCAATGTCACCAAATTAGGGTTTTGGTCGACCAAGGCCTCCAGAGGGAAATTTTCATCTAGGCATGAGCCAATACTTCAAAACATGATCCAAGAAGCTCAAAGGGACCTCATGAATCCAATCATAAGCTCAAAATAGCCTCAGGGGATGCATTCATCAAAAATCAGGAATTAGGGTTTCTAGACCTAATTCACCCCTAAGTTGACTTTTGGAGCATGACATGAGCCAAGAACTCAAGAAATGTTTTGAAGACCTTAAATATCTTGTATTGATCCTCTCACAAGTTCAAATTGACACAAAGAACTTGATCCATGAACCATATAAGGAGACAAAATCATCTGGACCACCAATTAGGGTTTTTGATGAAAAGTCAACTGTGTCTTTTACTTTTGACCAAGACATGATCTCAAACCTTGGGAAGTGATTCAAGACACTCTAAAACACCTATGGAATCCATCCATTAAGTTTTATTTGGCCCAAGGACTTGATTTCATAAAGGATCAAAAAGTTTAAAATTCATCTGACAAAAAGTCAACTGTGCCCAAAAACCAAGTTTGACTTTTGAGATTTTTTGGCAAACATGGCTCCCCTAAGTAAAAAACAATGTTAAGAAAGGGGTAATCTTGAAAAGTGAGGTTACTTGCAAAAGGGGTAATCTTGAGAAACTTAAAATTTCTCTAAGTTATGAAAAAAGTCATTTTCTTCCATCCAAAGCTCAAATGAAAGCTCTCATTACATACCACAAAAGTGTCACAGTGCTTCATGAGCCAAAAAAGCTTGGATTTTGAGTTATAGAGCCATGAAGTTAGGGTTTCAAAACTTTTCACTTTTACACTTAGTGAAATTTTGAGACAAAATCTGTTTCATTTTTTCCCAATTATGAGATCATTTTTCTCCATGATCCAAGACCAAAGTTAAACATCAAAGTTGAAGTATGATGTGCAAGCTTTCAAAAGAGTACAAGAACGTCATCAAACTCCATTTGAGCAAAGAGATATGAAGTGATTAACATGCCTTGCTGCAAACTGTCTACAAGACAGTTTTGGTTATTACTTGCTAGCCACGATTCTTTTTGTCAAGTGTAATGATCAATACCACTCACATTCAATGTATAACATATGAATCACAACAACCTGCAAAGTTGGGCCAAGGAGTCAAGGAAATCTCAAGTGGAATGATGGGTTTTGTCACCTTATGCCTTGAACTCAAAATGGCCTTTATGTGCAATAGTACACATTCAACAAAAGGACTCTTTTCAGTCAAAATGCTCACATAAAAAACAATAAAAACATCTGAGGAATATGGATTGAGTCAAAAGATAAGCTAGCTATGTGGAGGGCTATGGTACCTTGTGTGAGGGGCAATGATGTATCTTGCCAAAACCTTTGAATCCAAGCCAATCTTCAAGCCAACACTATTCCGCCAAGACAAACTTCCTCTACTATAAATAGAGGTCATGTGTGTAGCGAGCGATTTTGGACGTGGTTCTTAAGCATTATCGCTCTAGGGTACTACAGGTCGATTCATTTTTTATCCTATTGAAGCTGATGAAGGAAGGGAAATAGATGTCTCCAACTAACCCTGCTTTCATACTGAGTTTAAACAGCGGTATGTTAGGTTACAAATGTTATATGATAATGGGGCCTCTCTCTTCTTACTTTGTTCGGGATTATTCATGGGGAATTTTGTTAGGATACTGTGCCAGATTAGGTGAAGGTAGGGGATTTTAGGTTTTTTGATTAGTGTGCTCGCTAAGATTTTTCAATCGTATGCCTACGTATTCCCGGGATAGGGAAATCAGAGCAATCGTAGTTCCTCCTATTCTATGGGAGGAAATGGTGTTTTGGTGTCTTGTTCAAAGCCCAAGACGTGAAGCTAAAATTGGTTGGTATCTTGTTCAAAGCCTAAGATGTGAAGCTGAAGGATCTATTTGTATCTTGTTTGAAGCCCAAGATGTGAAGCTAAAGGGTTTTGACTTTAGAGAGAATTTGTCATCTCTAAAGGGGATATTTGGTCTGTTTGTCACAACTGTGGGGTGACTGATTATAAAGGAAAATTACTTTAACTGGGATATGCGAATCCAGCAATGCCATAATTTCCTTTATAGGGGTTTTTAACCTGAAGGAGAAGACTTTAACTCAGTGTAGAGCAATGCCATCTTTCCTTAGGAATTTCTCATGCTAAAAGAGGGACAGTGGCGTGGATGTAAATAATCCAGAGGCTTGCCGATTATAGCAATTAGATGGGGGGAAAGGAGTTGTTGATGTTTCTATGCTGTGAACGAGGCACAGATTTGATGCTAGAAGGTTGATTGACTCAGTCGGGGTTTTCTTATACAAAGCCTAAGATGAGGCTATTGGCCCAGCAAGAGGGTGTTTTTGTGTGTCTCGTATGAAGCCCGAGAGAGAGGCTAAAAGGGTTGACTCAACAAGAGAGTGATTTTGTATGTGTCTTGTACGAAGCCCAAGACGGAGGCTAAAAGGTGATTGACTCAACAAGAGAGTCTTTTATACTCAACAAGAGAGTGATTTAGTATCTCGTACAAAGCCCGAGATGGAGGCTAAAGGGGATTAACTCAACAAGAGAGTCTTTTATACTCAACAAGATAGTGCTTTTGTATCTCGTACGAAGCCCGAGATGAAGGCTAAAAAATGTTTGACTTAATAAGAGATTCTTTTGTATCTCGTACGAAGCCCGAGATAGAGGTTGAAAAAATGTTTGACTCAACAAGAGAGTCTTTTGTATATCTCGTACGAAGCCCGAGATAGAGGATGAAGAAATGTTTGACTCAACAAGAGAGCCTTTTGTATCTCGTACGAAGCCCGAGATAGAGGCTGAAAAAATGTTTGACTCAACAAGAGAGTCTTTTGTATCTCGTACGAAGCCCGAGATAGAGGCTGGAAAGGTTAGCCCCGATGGGGAGAATCATTGTACAAAGCCCAAGAGGAGGCTAGGGTTACTGTTTCAGTTGAGTGACAAGTCCAGTATGTTAGTTCAAAGAGAAAATCAGTTCTTATATGGGTAATGTTGTACTCATGGCATTGATCTGAGGATCGGGATTGTTTCCTGTTCTCTAAGGAAATGGGGAATCCAAATGAGCTTTAGACTGTCCGAGTCTACGGGTTTTATCTTTTGTATTATGCTTAAGGAACAGTAGTAGTAAGATCTAGACTCTTTGAAAGACTGTTCTATTAAGATGACTAATTTTTATTCCTATACCTCTAGGAGGTCGTCGGGACAATCTGTACGACGCCCAAGAGGAGGCGAGAAAAACTTTTAAGAAGCCGACGGGACAATTTGTATGAAGCCCAAGAGGAGGCTATCTTCCCGGAGGAAGTATCATTATACGAAGCCTAAGAGGAGGCTGTGAAAACTTCTAAGAAGTAGACGGGTCCTTGTACAACGCCCAAGAGGAGGCAGGGATGCTTTTAGGAAGCCTGTGGGTCCTTGTACTAAGCCCAAGAGGAGGCTAATGAACAGTTCCAGAAGGGGTTTCACTTGGAACATTGGCCTTCTGTATATGAATTATTCAAAAAGGGGGGAGATTTCTTAAATCTAGTTATCTAAAATTGTTGTAAAAGAAAATGGTTTATGGTTGAAATATCCGAGAGAGCGTCGGATGTAGGGAGACGAGGTTCTGTCTAGTTCTAGACGTATTTGCCGGGGAAACTCTAAATATCTATACTATTATTACACAGTCGATATGAGTTTATGAAAGAAGACTTACAGTGAAACAGCCCCACAGTACAGTTATATACATATGAAAGCGGTAAATGAAAGTAGGTAAACACTTACTCGGTTGTAGAGCTTCCATGTTGTTTTGTTAGTTTGTTCAACAAAGAAAACTTTGATAACAATATTATATGCAAAATCAAAGGAGAAAGTGCTTTAAAAATACTGTTGGGGCTTACAGCTCAGGGAGAGGCCCAAATGATTTAACTTTTGAACTGGCGATCGCGCCGAACTTTTGAAATACAATGGGACTTATACAATAAGTGAGGCTTAAAATAGGTTTGTATTTTACAAAGGTTTGGGTCTTACACTCTATTAGAGGCCCAAAATGAATTGAAGAAAATAAATGGGGCTTATAACACGAGGGTAGGCCCAGATGATTTTTGTTTGAAATGGCGATTGCGCCGAGATTTTTGAAAACGCAGTGGGTCTTATACAATGACTGAGGCCCAAAGAAGTTTGGTTTTCAAAGGGGTTGGATCTTATACTCTAATAGAGGCCCAAAATGATTTTGTGAGGGTGAAAATCAAAGAAACCCTAATTTGTTTTCCTTTAAAAGTAAATATTAAAAGAAAATCAAATAAAAGTGATAAAAATACCAAATAGGCTTGAATAAACCACTTGTGATGTTTGTTTAAGGTTTGAAAAAAATGAGGTTTTAATCACAAGAGATATTAAAACTCATTTGGTTTTGATTTTCAAAGTAAATATTCATTTTTAAAATGTTTAAAAACAATTAAAAAGGAATTTATTCACAAAAATACTAGTTATATTAAATAAATAATATAAATTTAATTTTTTTGTGGAATAAAATATTTCAACATTTTTGTGATTTTTTGCAAAAAGAACCAATCAAAAATAATTAAAATTGAAGGAGTTATTAATTTTCCCATTAATTAACAAAACATGAAAATATTGGAAAAATAGCAAAAAAGTGAAAAAAACACAAAATGACTTGGGTAGGGTTTGAACCCACGGCCTCAAGGTTATAGGGTGCGCGCCTTACCACTGGGGTGGTGATACATCCGCTGATTGAAACAAACCAACAAATATACAAGGCTTGCCTTGTTTTCTAGGCCTGGCCAAGGCAAGGTAAGGCAAGTTTTGCCAAGAAACGGGAAGGTACATAACTTTCTTATTTCTCCATGGTTGGGGACAAAATTTATATGCATCTGGCCTAGAATTTTACAAGGAATCCAATGGTGGTGGTATTTTTTCCAAAACATGATCCATCCTCAAAATCTGATAGTGGTTTTGAAATAGGCCTATAATTGCATTTTCTATGCTACACTTTGGTACAGGTATGAATTACATGATGAATTGGTTCAAACACAACATATAGAGCATGTATGAGGTGTGCATGATCAGTGGACTTCAAAGCAATGCATATTTTGGAAAGTTCAAGTCATGATGTTTACCTCTCTTTTAAGCTTTTGGAGTTTTTGTGCAATCTGCCAAGTTCCTTGTTCCAGAAATGGTTTGATGCTTTGGACACTCTCAAATGATCCCTTAGAAGCTTTTAGGATGAGTGGAATCAGCTGGAACATGCAAAAACACAAACTGGCCCTTTCTTACAAAATGGGTTTAAATGACCAAAATAGTAACTCCCTCAAATGGTGTTCCAGATGGGGGGAACCATTTGGGACAGTTTAAGGATGATATTTGGAGTGTGTTTGAGGTTTTATCTGGTTTGGAAAGTAACTAATTCAAGGCATGGCTTGAAAAATGCACAAAAAGGCCTATTTTGAGGTTTTGAGATGTGACTTTGTGATTTAAGGATTACAGGTCGCTTGTGAGAGCTTGGACAGCTTAGATATGATATATTTGAGGTGTTAGGATCATGAGCTGCGATGGAAATGCTCTCTAACTCAAAAACTCAGAGTTACCTTGCTAAAGAAGGTATTTTTGCCTAAAGAAATGGATTTTGAGGAAAGCATCTGTTTGATGGCTTTGGTGTACTCAAACTGAGCACAAATGAGCTCTATTTATAGCAGGGCAAGTTTTTTTTGGGATCAATAGTGAATGGCAACCACAGCAGAGGTTTGGCCAATGTTGATCAATGGGAAGCCAAGTCTCCTCTAGCCATTGACTAGAGGTTAGAGCACATGTCTTCGGTTCCCTAGTTGTTGGATCATTCTTAACTGAATTCAGTTGCAAATGTGTCAGTCCATTCCACCTTGGTGCATACATTAAATGCTCCAATCCAAAATTGGAGTCTTGTCCCTCTTTTAGGGATTTCTAGGTTTGGCATGCTACTTCTTGTTCCAAAGACTTTGGAGGCTTGGATCAGTGTTTGTTCCCTTTAGATTTGATCCTCAGATGTGTCCAAAGTGATGACAAGGCTTGGAATTATCTAATTTTGCCAAATCGAGCAAAAGTGCAAAATTCTGCCTAGCCTTGGCAGTTTTCAGCAAGGCATATTCCCATTGTCATATCTCATGACTCAAGTTGAGTTTGGTGATGTTCTTGGCCATTTTGGAAAGCCCTCATATGATACAACAACTGTTTGATCATAATTGGTTTTGATACTTTTTGGATCCAAGTGAAAAATGCCCCTACATTTGGAAAAAAGTAAGGCAGATTCTGACTTAGTGAAAATTTCACTAAGTGTTGGAAAAAGTGGCATTTCATGTTTTCAGCCATTTTGATCATTCCATAACTCAAAATCCATAATGAATTGGAATGAGGTGTAGTTAAAGCTTTTGTAAAGGGCCGTGAGGGCTACAAATCCAGCTTTGGATGGGGAAAATGGCCTTGTGGTTTAGGAGTTATGATCCTCCAAAGTTGGTACCCTAGGCACTATGTTCCATAACTTAGAAAATTTTCTAAGTTTTTATGGTTACCCCTTTTACAAGTTATCCCACTTTTCTTGATTTTTCTTGATGAATGATGATTCTAATCACATATTAACATCATTTTAGGGTTAAAAACCATAATTGTGAAAAATCTCAAAAAGTCAAAGTTGACTTTTGTGCACAGTTGACTTTTTATCAGATGAATTCCAAACTGTGCGATCCTCTATGAAATCAAGTACTTGACCTAAATAAAACTTTATGGATTGATTTCATAGGTATTATAGGGTGTATTGAATCATGTCCTAGGGTTTGGGAGCATGTCCTAGTCAAAAGTCAAAGATACAGTTGACTTTTCTCGCGAAACCCCAACTGTGGTTCAGATGAAATTGAAACTTGTTGCTCAAGCTTCTTGGATTAATCCATTGTTGCAAATGGACCAATATGGTTTATTAGAGACCCTTAAATTATGTCTTGAGGTCTTGGCTCATGATTTATCCCAAAAGTCAACATAGGGGTGAATTAGGTCAAGAAACCTTAATTCCTAATTTTTGATGTATGCATCCTCTGAGGTTAAATTGACTTGGTGCTTGGGTTTATGATGTCCCTTGGAGCATCATAGGTTATGCTTTGAAGCATTGGCTCATGCCTAGAGGAAAATTTCCATCTGGAGGCCCTGGTCGACCAAAACCCTAATTTGGTGACACTGGTGATCTTGAGGCTTGACCCACTTAGAAGGGAGCAGCCTTGTGCTTAATCCTTGAAGTGGGAGTTCTCTTGATCCTTTGTGGATGTTTGAGAGGTTAGATAAGTTAAAGATCATGTCAATCCTTGATTGATCCTTTGTGTAAGAACTCTGAGAGGGCTTGAAACCCTAATTCTGATTGTAGTGAATGCTCACCCATCTTTCGGGAGACTGATGAAGTATGATGGTTCCTCCATATTGTGATGATGATTTGCACAATGATGGGGAATCTTAGTGGTCAAAATTTGGGGTATGACAATGTGTGACTGATCAAAACACACCAAAACAACCACAATGCTTGTTTTTTCACAAATCCTCTTTCTTGCAAAATTCAAAGTTCTCAAAGAGTGAAAACTTGGAATTCTCAAATCAGTCCAATTCCACTCAAACCAACCATTCTAACACCTCACATACATCATATATTAGTTATCCATAACCTCAAAACATATCTGGAACACCAGAATCATCAAGTCACTATCTATTTGCTCAAACTTTTTTCAATGTTGCAGATAGGGTCGAGCCAAATGATCCAGAGGTTTCCAATCGATTCCATGCTTCCAAACACCTTACATAAGGTCCATTGAAGTTGTCCAGATCATCACACAACATCTGTAGCACCTCTACATCAGAATTAGAATTCCTCTTACACAAGTAAGCATGACACTCTCAAACTTTATGATTCATGCATCATAAATGTGTTTTCAAGTTACAAACATGTTTCTATACTTGTGTAGAGTGTTTCCCCTTAATTAATTGCTTTATAGCTATCGTGTATAGGATTTTAAAATGTTCTTCCAGAAATTAGGGTTCATGTGTTCATCACTTGATTTTTCACTCCACACTTAAAATAAATGCAATTAATTGGTACCATTGGAATCCTTGTTCAAAAATGAGCAACTTTTAAAATGTCCTATATATTTAATTAAATGAGATGAAAACTCTATAATAATAATAATAATAATAATAATAATAATAATAATAAGGCTTAATGACACTTTTGGTCCCTATGTTGTGGCCAACTCACGAAATTGGTCCCTATGGTTTAAAATTGAACGATTTAGTCCTTATTCCCAATTCACTGTTGAATTTTAGAGAGGGGAAAATGGAAAATGAGGACTAAAACTGCATAAAACATTAAACCATATGGACTAGTTCGTTCAATTTTAAACCATAGTGACAAATTTCGTGAGTTGGCCAAAACATAGGGACCAAAAGTGTCATTAAGCCTAATAATAATAATAATAATAATAATAATAATAATAATAATATTATTATCGTGTACGTTTATGGGAAGACATAAGTATGAACATGATGAAGAATTTTATGGTCAAAACATGGAACTTTGTACATCTTCCAGAGATATACTATCATGATGAGGGATATTTCATACTGCGATTCAAGAATGATGAAGATATGAAAGCAATATTGATGAAAGGACCGTATACGATCCGTAATGTTCCGATGATTACAATTGAGTAGAGACCTGATTTTAACCTAAAAACAGATCTCTTGCAAACTATGCCTTTGTGGGTTAAATTGCCGCAGCTACCTCTGCACTTATGGGGTGAAAAGAGCTTGAATAAGATAGGAAGTGCTATAGGATCTCCTCTGGTCACGGATTAATGTACTACACACAAGCTGAGGGTGTCTTATGCAAGGATATTAGTTGAAGTGGATGTCACGCAGAAACTGATAGAGGAAATAGTGATCACAGACAACATGGGAAAGAAGAGGACACAGCCTATTGAGTATGAATGGAGGCCTAAATTTTGTGATCAATGTCAAAGAATAGGTCACCAATGTGGGATTAAGAGACAGCAAAGGATATGGAGGCCCAAGTAAGATGGAACAGCAAAAGACAAGGAAAAGGAGGAACCCCATCAACCAGAAAAACAACAGCCTGTGATAGTTACACCTAAAAGAGTAGCTACAGAGGAGAATAGAGAGGAAGGTAGACCTTGGACTATAATCAGCAAGCAACAAAGAGACAGGGGGAAAGGTATTACATTAACTGAATCAACTAGTCAATTTACATGTATGAATGGTTTTGATGCCTTGAGGGATTGGAATGCCCCTCAAGACCCCTATGATAGGGGCCCATGCTAGTATCCTGGAATGTTAAGGGGCTTAACAAGGCCGGTAAGCTAAGGGAGATAAGCTCCCATCTCCATAAGCTATAGCCAACCATTGTTATCTTAATAGAAACAAGGGTAAAGGAAAACAAAGCTATGACAATTAGGAACAAATTACAAATCAAAGGAAAATATTTGGATAACTATGAGAGCCATGGTAATGGTAGAATATGGATTGTCTGGGATGATAATAAAGTGGATATTAGGAAGGTAAGTAGTACTAGCCAATACATACATTGTGGGGTGTATGACACAACTGGTAACTTTAAATACTGGCTGACTGCTATCTATGCCCATAATCAAATAGAGAGAAGGAAACTTCTTTGGAAGGATATGGAAAAACTTCATAATAACCATCAGGGCCCTTGGTGTGCTGTAGGTGATTACAACAATGTAGCAACTAGTCAAGATAGAAGAGGAAGGAAAAGTGTAACAGAAAATGAATACAAAGATATGCAAGCTATGATGACCATGACAGGATTATATGAAATGGATAGTCATGGAGAGTTCTTTACTTGGTCTAATAAGCAGCCAGGGAATCCTATTTATACTCGTATAGATAGAGTGTTGGCAAACTTAAACTGGTTCCAGGATAACATCAAGGCTACTTTGAATATCCTCCCCCCCCCCCCATGTATCTGATCATGTTATTCTTTACATTAAAGTTCCAAAAGAGCTGAGGAGGAGTTCTCAATTTAAGTTTAAAAACTGATGGGTTGATGTTATTGGTTTTAAAGATGTAGTGGAGAAGAGTTGGACAGCACCTGCTAAAGGGCCGCCAATGCAGAGGCTTTGGGTCAAGCTGATGAGACTAAAGCCAAAATTGAAACAGTTGGATAAATTTACAATGGATACTACTCAGAAGCTGCAAACTACTAGACAAGAACTAGATCAAGCTTATCTTGATTTGAGAAACAATATGAATGATGCATCTAAAATGGAAAAAATTAAGACACTTACAGAAGAGATTGTGAGATGGAATGAGATTGAAGAGAATATGATGAAGCAGAAAACAAAAATAGACTGGATAAAGATGGGGGATGGCAACACTGCTTTCTTCCATGCTTACTTGAAAGCCAGACACAATACTAAAAGTATGCATGTGATTCAAACTCGGGATGGGAGAGTACTTACAACACAGGCAGAAATCTCAAAAGAGGTAAGGGACTATTATGGAAATTTGATGGGTTGTAGAAATCAGAACTTAACTCATGTGGACATTGAAGCTTTGAGAAAAGGAAGTCAGCTTACCATGGAGCAAAGAGATCAACTTGTGAGTCCAATAACTGTTAAAGAAATTGAAGATGCATTAAAAGGAATAGGTGACCTAAAATCCCCTGGTGGAGATGGATATGGAGCCAAGCTTTTTAAATCCTGCTGGACTATCATTAAACACGATGTTATTGCTGCTATCAATGAATTCTTTGAGCATGATAGGATCTACACTCAATTCAACCAAACAGTGGTCACATTGATTCCTAAAAAAGAAGATGCAAAATGTGTTAGAGATTACAGGCCAATTGCTGGGTGTACCACCTTTTACAAGATAATTTCCAAAATCTTAACTGCTAGATTGGGGAGGATGCTTCCTAGTATCATTGATATTTCACAGACTGCTTTTGTTCCAGGCCAGGTAATACACAATCACATCATGCTTTCATATGAGCTGCTTAAGGGATACTCTAGGAAAGGAGGTACTCCTAGGACCATGATACAACTTGATCTACAAAAAGCCTATGATATGGTAGATTGGTATGCATTGGAGGTTATACTTAAAGAGCTGGAGTTACCAAACATTTTCACTAATTGGATAATGACCATGGTAACTACTGTGACATATGTGTTCAATGTAAATGGTGAAATGACTAATGTTTTGCAGGCAAAAGGGGGCATTAGGCAGGGAGACCCTATCTCTCCCCTGCTATTTGTTATGATGATGGAATATTTGAATAGACTGTTAGTGAAGATGCAAGCTAACCCTAACTTTAATCATCATGCAAAATGTGATAGGCTTGGCATAACTCACCTCAAATTTGCAGATGACTTGTTATTGTTTTGCAGAGGGGATGTTGTATCAATGGAGATGATGCTCAGTACTGTGAAGAACTTCTCTGAAACCACAGGTTTGGTAATAAACCCTAGTAAATGTAAGATATACTTTGGTGGGGTGGACACAAATACAAAAAGCATAATGCTGATGAAGATTGATTATGAAGAGGGGGAGCTGCCTGTTAGATACCTTGGTATACCCTTGACATGTAAGAAGCTGTCTGTTACCCATTACCTTCCACTCATAGACAAGATTATGTCTAGAATTAATCATTGGACATCTAGGTTGTTAAGTATGGCAGGAAGGATTCAATTGGTGAAAAGTACCATCAATGCAATGATCCAATACTGGATGCAATGCCTACCTATTCCTAAAGTTGTTATAAAGAAGATTGAAAGTATGTGTAGGAGCTATGTGTGGACTGGAAAACAAGAAGTCAGCAGGAAAAGTCCGGTTTCCTGGAAAATTGTTTGCAGACCTAGAAAACAAGGAGGGTTGAACATCTTCGACTTGGAGGTGTGGAACAAGGTAACCATGATGAAGTGTCTGTGGAATTTGTGCATGAAGGCTGATAATCTTTGGGTGAAATGGGTGCATTCACATTACTTTAAAGGAAAAATTGTTATGGAGGCATCTATTAAGAGCAACAACTCTTGGGTGATGAAGAAAATTCTGAACTTAAGAAATGACATAGCATATGTTCAGACGGTTTGGGATGATATGACGAATAAAAAGAGATTCAAGATGAGATACCTGTATGAAGCAATCATTGAAGACAACCAGGTAGTTCCGTGGAGATTTCTATTAAAAAGAAATATAGCAAGGCCAAGAGCTATCCATACTTTATGGCTGGTCTGTCATGGCAGAATTGGGACAAAGGAAAGATTACATAGACTTGGTTTTATTGACGACATAAAGTGCAGTCTGTGTGGTAAACACACTGAATCATTGGACCATCTTTTCTTTGAATGCAAGGAAACCAAGGGTATTTGGAAAACAATCTTGAGTTGGATCGAAATACAACACGAACCTCAAGGCTGGCTATTGGAACAAAAATGGATATTGGAGCAGATAACTAAGAAAGGTTGGAGATCCTCCCTGCTGAAGTTAGCAGTTACAAAAACGATTTACGGTATTTAGCGGTATAGGAATGATCATGTCTTTAATTCTTATAGGGGCACATATACACACACTTGTGATGATATCATAGAAACCATAATGTACAGAGGTTGGGGAAATCACAAGCTTAGGAAACACATAGCTATTTTGATGACTTAATTGTCTTTTTTTGGTTGGTTGTATCAGTAGATCACCTTGTAATTGACTGTTTTTTTGAGTTAATAAAATCATTTGATTCAAAAAAAAAATTAAAAAAAATAATAATAATTAAAAAAAAAAAAATAATAATAATAATAATAATAATAATAATAGCCTTCACTAGTTCTGCAAAATGACAAATATTAGCCTTCACTAGTTCTGCAAACTTTAGTTTCAAGTTCTATTTATAATATATTGTGTATTTGTAGTGCAATGAGTATGTGAACTCAATTGCAAATGGCTTGTGAGAGTGTAGAGTAGGCTTGTTTCAGCCAACAACTTTACCTTCTCTGTAAAAAGATAACAAAAAAGTACAAGTTGGAAGAAATAACAATATTCAAAGGCATGCAATGTATAAGGGAGAAAATGAGTAAATAAAACAGATAACATAACAGAATAAATTGAAAATCCATTCAATAAAGATAGTATCTGCTACATTGGTGCAAGACTTACACGACAAAATATAATCCTATAAAGATATATACACAACGTAAAATGTAAGAAATGTTTCGAAAAACCTTCATATTTTATGTACATTTTGATATACTTAATTTGTAAAATTTTAAATTCTCAGTGTATGAGCTAATGTGAAATTACATCTTATGGATCAATGATGCAGTGAGATTGGACCACTCAGCACTAACAATTAATTTTTTTTACATGTCTGCCACTGTTTTAAAAAAAAAATACCAAAATATCACTTGTTAAAAAAAATTTTCAAAAATGCCATAACTTTCTCTTAGGTTCGGCCAACCATTGGACAAACAAATGAAATAGCCCACAATAAGCATGAGCCATTGAAGAAGTTTTTTATTTTTTTTCCGTTTTAGAACATATTACTCCTAAATTCATGTGGGTTGTTTCTTAACTTTGTAACGATGATAGAACAGGTGCAATAGCCATTAATTGCTACATCCTATCAACGCATACAAACAAACGAGAAAAAGGAAGGGGCCGTACAAGAAAAGAAAAAAAAAAACCACATAAAATATGGGCATGTCCTTTTCTAGATTTCCTAGGCTATGATTATTTTTCATTTGTTTCAGTTGTACAAAGTCAAATTAAGGATGAAAAAAAAAACTTCTTTAATAGCTCGGCCAATAAATGGCCGAGCTTATGCTTATTGTGGGCCACTTCATTGGTTCGTCCAATGGTTGGCCAAGCCTAAAGAAAAATTATGGCATTTTGAGAATTTTTTTTTTCAACCAGTGACATTTTGGTATTTCTTTTTTAGAACAATGGCAGATATGTTAAAAAGTCCTAACAATTTGAAATTGCTGTTAACATAGTGGGTTGTCCGCAATGATAGCAGCCACTACAGGTATAATGATCACGGAACCACAAGGATTTTAGCTCTGAAAATTTAAACTTTAAGGGATTGACAGCTAACTAGCTCAGCAGATCTATCACTCCTAGAAGCAAAAACCCTCCAAAGTTCTGTCTCTGATTCTGCCGATGATTCAGTAAGTTCGCCGAATGAGCTAGCAGATGACGACAACATTGACTGAGAGGAAGCTATATGATTTTGCAGGCCAGCTTGCAAGACTGCAATGTTGTGATTGGCATCTTTTGTAATCACATGGAGTTTTCCAAGTAAACTAGCTAAAAGATAAGGAGATTCGGAATCAGCAAAATCATGAATAGGAACATCTCCCGGAACAACTTTCCAAGTATCACCTTCTTCATCATATACCTTTATCTTTGCAAAGTTAAGAGAACTTGAAGGATCTAATGCATACAAATCATTATTGACAATAACACTCAATTTTGTTCCGGCTTGCCTTGCAGGCCAACCCTCACCCATCCCAACTGGCATTTCAAGCCAAGAATTTATATCCGGATCATAAACTTCTCCCCCAACATCAACAAAAAACGGCCAACAATACAAACTCTGAGGAACAAACAACCTTCCCCTGTATGAAGTCATTCCCGTGGCAATAGGCTTGAGCAACTCAGCCAGAAAAGCTGTCGGTAGCACCTGAGCTTTTGTAAAAGGCATGTTTGGTAATTGGGACCACATACCAGTGTTGGGATCATAAACTTCTGCAGATTGAAGGGGATGCAATCCACCACGTCCCCTAGTAACCCCTCCAACAACATAAAGCTTATCGTTCAATATACCCGTCTTACTATAAGCTCTGCCAACCGACATTGGACTAATCTCAGTCCAAGCATTTTTAACAGGATCATATCTCCAAACAGAGTTCATAGCCGAAGCTTTCGAAAATCCTCCTAAAGCATATATACAACCACCAACAGCCCCAATAGAGCAACCACAGAACGGCATCCGATCCAACGCATCTCTCCTTCTAAGCCAGTTCACAAAAACATCAGCAATTCTAATACTCGAACCCAACAGACTCCACATCCGACGAGGAAGGCCAGCCAAACCCTTTTTCACTTCATCTTCAACGAAAACATTCGGCATTGGAGGTAACCTTTGCCATCGTCCTGAAATTGGGTCTAAGGCATACCATAAAAGCTTATCATCATTACTTTTCGTCAACACATACAACCACTCCTCCGTTGTTCCAAGTTCTTTCCTCAAACAAAACACATCCGAACTCGCAAGCGCCATCTTCCAAGCGCGAGAAACTGCCTTGAGATTCAAGTAACAAACGCGAGGAACCCTAGCCAGAATCTGAACCGATATCTCGTCAGGAAGTGCAGGAATCAGTCTAGAGTAACCCTCATCAGAAGTTGACAACAATCTCTGTCTCTTGCAAGGTTCACCCGGCAAAACCGGCAAAACCTCGCTCGTTGAAACACTTCCTCTAGCCTTGGTATTGTTCGGACCGAGAACATTCCCCATAAAATCACGTCGAATTCAAAATCAATACCGAGATCATCAAGCTTCTGAGATAAACCTGTTCAAAAAAAGTGATTATTAAGCATAATCAGTTAATTCAGTAAAGTATAAGCGATTTTTCGATCAACATATGAATGCATTAGGAAAGGGATTGTAAGAGCGTGGGTTAGCGAAACATGAGAAAACGAAGATTAAGAAGAAAAATGGAATTATAGAGGATAAAAATGAAAGAAAATGTTGAGAACCTTGAAGAGAAAAGAGAAAGGGGTTTTGAAATTAGGGCGTTGAAAATGGGAATGATGGAGGAAGAAAGAGTTGCGCCTAGAAAATGGGATTATAAGCTGAGGAGTAGCAGGAGCTTATTCTGTGGAGAAATCATCTTGTCCGTTCGTTTCATATCATTCGGATCATATTTGTTTTTTTAACAGCCACAGCTCATTGGATGTAATCAAATCATTTAATACTATGTAAGTACTACCTCATATTAAACTAATAGAAAATTCGTGCATCCGCACGGGTAAGTTTATTCATATTTTAAATTATTCGACAAGGCTTGATAGTTGCTGATATATAATTGTTTTTATAAAATTATTAATAATTACAAATATTTAAAATAAATATGTAGTAAATCACCAACATAATAAATTCAATATGCTTAATAACTATAAATATTTACAAATATCATTGATCAGCTATAAATATTTACAAATACTTTATTGATTAAAATTAAAAAAAAAAGGTATTGTGGTGATAGTGTCCCGTGAAAATAATGAACTTCAATGATAAAAGTTACAACAGTTAGTAGTTTTGTGTTTTCACTGCAATCTAACAAATTCTTTATACTCCCTTTAAGATTTCACATTTAACAACATAAATATTTTATAAAATTTATTGTGCGTGACTTATTTTATTATATCATACTATGTTATGTTAAAAATTATTATTATGTAATTAAAATTTTAAAAGTAGATTATATTCTATAACATAGCAATTTAAAAGTAGTTTATATTCTATACCATAGCAATTGAATTTCACCTTGTGTTAAATTAGAACTAAGGTAGTTTTGCCAAATATATTTGTAAAAGAATTATGATGCCAAATTAATATATTTATAAATATATTTAGTAGGATCCCTCTTTAAACCTAAAGTTTATTGGATAAATTATTAGAGTTGGGTCTAAATATTTAGTAGGATCTAAAATATATTTTGATACATATTAAAATTTAAAATGAATTAGTTAATCGTAAAATTAACAATTATAATATAAATTCAATTGTATTAAATAATCATATAAAAATAGAAAAAAAAAATCGTAAGATAAAAAAAAAAAGGAAAAATTTTAACATTTAAAAATAAGAATTTTGTTTATTAAATAAACACGACTGTTAATTAAATTAAAATTTGTATTTTTCCTATCAAGAAACATGTTTTTGCACTTTATTATTTTATCATATATATCTTGCATCAGCTACAAACATAGGAAAGCTACATGTATTTTAGATTACACCATAGGAATTCAAGATAAACATGATAAACAAAAGCAAATAGTCATGATGAAAATAAATTTGTGTTTTGTACAGTTAAATGGGATTGTAAACAAACTTAGTATGTTAGAATCAGAGTGGCTGCCTTGAACCATAAAAGATGAAAGATGCTCTTTGGGTTTGTTTCTAGCATTTTCTTTAACAAAAGAGGTTGGTTTGAGATACTGCATGAGTGCCTTCTTCAGCTGTAAACTATTTCTAGGAGTCAACTCTTGATCTTGTAACCTGTACAAGTAAAGAAAAAGATTTAAAAAATGAGTACATACAGATTATTTCAATTAGTTTTCAAGAATTCCCCTTTGTTTATATACATAATTAATCACAAGATCCAAACATCTTAGAGTTTATCTTGGATGCATTACAATAATTACAACATTTAATACAATCAAACAGATATATAAAGGTGAAAAGATATTTCTTACTTGGTATGTACAAAAACAGGAGTAGCCATGTATTCACATTCAGAAACTTTGTTATCGCTATCATTCCCTGAGTTAGCGCTCTGCGAAAGTGATGAAGCCAGCAAGGATGGGTCTGAAATGCCATGGTTCAACAAGTCAACCTACACAGCACGGTCAGTCCTTTTTAATACATCTATAGGTTTAATACCATAATTCTCCCTTAACTATTAAAATAAAAGATTTAACACCATAAATAGTGCAATACAGAGATACTGAACACAATAGAAGCATATGCAAAAATATCACAGAAAAAACTATGACCAAAGCACATACCATTGACATCAAATGCCACAAGCTATCGTCATCAACTCCCTCCGATACCACCAGCAGAATATGACATATGGATGATAGAAAAACAGCAAGCTAAAAAGACACTTTGCAGCATCCGAACACAACCAAACTCATCAGCCACGGCAATCGGCCACGAGTTTTAAGAAAATTACAAAAATGCTAAAAAAATTATTTATACACAAAATTATATTTTTTTTATTGAAAACATATTTCACAAAACTAATCACAATAATTTTCTGAGTTTTGACTAAGCAAGAAGCATGAACAATTTCTTACCTCTTCAAAGAAGTTGATAATGCAACCATTTGGCCGTGTGTACTCTGGAATTAATTGCCACTGAATAAGGTGATCAATGACACCATGAAGAAGTGATGGAATTGGCTCAATTTTGCCTGTATACCAAAACAGAAGGAAAAAAGCAGAAATTTATACTCTTATTATTTAGAGTAATTTATTTTTGCAATATATGTGATTAGAAAAACCAAATTACAGTTTTGTTAATGGTAGGTGTAGGAATACTATCAAATCTTCTATTTACTGAGTTCTTACTTTTGGCATTGTCTTCTATCTGTCCAAATATAGGTACATCTAACTGAATCAGCTCCCTTTTGTTCCCCTTCACCTGTTTGTTAAATAGTATAAAAGGTTGCTTTCCTGCAAGTTCAGGTAGGAGTTGAAATTCCTGATAGATATATTCAAATAAACAGTACTCAGAATTGATTAAATAAACACAGGACCCATTCTGAATATAATTAATTCGATTTGTGAGTGCACTTCTATAGTAATAAAACCAAGTTAATAATAACATTAACATGTCCATATCTACTATAATAGAAAAATAGAGGCAAATACCTCAGCGCTCCCGCTTTCAAGAAGAACTCCCTTCAGCTTACCTATGCGGAATTGACACATTTTTAGCAAGAATAATCAAGATAAAAAAATTAATACGAACACACACATATACAAAAGGAGGAACAGTAAAATAGTCCGTTACCAGATTCAATCCAAAAAGTAGCTATTTTTGGATCAAAGTTTCCGATTTCAACCGTTTCTCCAACTATTCAATGAAAATTTAACAATATGAGAAACAGGAGATGAAATAGGGGGAATAAAAGGTGAAACAAAAGAAAGGTCAGTAAGTGTGATATTTCAAATTAATATTTTACCATTGTCTCCGAAGAACTGCCACCATACTTTTCTAGTACTTCCTTCATATTCAAAAACTCTTGAGTAGAAGTACGGAAGATAATCATACCTGAAAATCATCAATCAAATTCAGCAATATCAGCAGGGACCAAAAAAAGAAAAAGTAATTCCAAGCTGTAGGAAATATGATTCAATATACGTGCTACTTTGTGCACTGAGTAATGCTTTCACACAGTGATGTGCTGATCTACGAGCATGATCTACATGTTCCACTCGAGCAACACGGTTGTATATCTGCCCAATTTTCCAAAAACACAAATGTTAGATCAAGTAAGAGTTGAGTTTAAAGATTTGTCTAGTTTTCCAGAAACGTCAATGTCAGCTCAAGAACGAATTGAGACAACTAATCTCAACAAATTAATAGTATACCTTTAAAGGGAAAGCAGCTACATCACCAACAGCAAATATTCCTGGAATGCTTGTCCGGAACTGACCATCTACCTGAATTACATGATACTAACACATTTAGATGAAGTCCTTGAACTTATTATTTTGGCTACCCTCTTAATTTATCTGCAAACATGGATTTTAATACATGGAGCATGTCTCCGAAAATGGATAATTAACATGTTCAAAAATAATGCTAAACAGAAAACAATGCCAACATGTTCAATTAACTACCCTCTAAATTGCTGCAGATATTTAAGAACCAAATGCAATGACTAATATTGAATACTATTCAAGATATTTGAATATCCATTGGCCTCACTTGTATACCACCAACATCAGTATTCAAGCCAAACCTCTCGAAGGGACCAACAACAGGCTTTGCTCCAATGCCTATAATTACCTGCAAATTAGAAAGAAAAGTAATTTTCTATCAATTGATTTTCTCTAATATAAAAGCAACACCTCTATGCTTTAGCTAATCATGTGAGTATTATAAAAGTAAATTTTCAGCAAGTAATTGCAGCCACATTAAAGAAAATGGAAAAGGAAAAATACTGTATCTGGTGCACATATGTATGACATCAACAATTTGATTCAACTTATTCAAGGTTACAACAGAATTCCCAAAGGGACTATTAGGTGCACATATGTATGACATGTCCATAAATTGTTTTCAGTATTTCCATAGAGAAATTGATTTATATTGTACTATCAAGGATAAACTCTTATTTTGTTATCATTTATACATAGAGAAATTGACATTTTTCCAGATATTGTGTTAGATGCATACATTGTTTAGGGATGGAGGGGGATGCAAGACTACATTTTTTCAATTGAAATTATACATTATGAGCTGCAAATGATAACATATTCAATTTTAGATCAATGAAGTTAAGGTTGAAAGTTACTTGCAAATCACTCTAGTATTTTTGGGTGGCTCAAAAGAATTACTTGAAAATGACCCATTCTCAATATGTAATATCCACTGAGAATGTTACGAAAAAATGCGTACAAGTGATCAAATTTATAGAGATTTAGTTTTTGAACTGTAGTTTAACATGATTTAGCAGTTAACAGAACCAAGAGAGAAGCTTGTAAAAAAATTTAAAAATAAAAAGAAAAAAGATGCCTACTCATTTGATTGATGATTCCACATAGTCCACTTTGAGGAACAAACAAGCTGGAACTATATGTAGCATGATTAAAAGAATTGTATGAACTCATTATCTTATAAAAAATTGAGGCATACATCAATCATAAACTACTTAAAAAATGGACGTAACCTTTTTAGCAGGCACTCTCCTACATCATCCAAGTGATTGTCATCTGCAGGTCTTAGATAAAGAGGTTGCATGGTTTGAGGTTCAAATGAGTTGTATAGTCACGATTGTGCGGATTGGACAGACAGCAAAGACCTGAACTGTTAGCGAAGGAAGCATTGCTGGCCTGGTTATCTATTCATCCAAAAACCAATTTACAATGCTGAAGAGAAAAAATCAAATCCTTGCATGCTCAGGAATGAGACGCCGACGCAACTCATCAGGTGCGCTGCCAACTCTGCAACATTTTATTATTTATTTATGTAAGCAGTCATACAAAATTTCATTTGATCAATCATGTTTAGTTTATCACCATGTTACCTTGAGCTGTGAAATCAAACAAAGGAGGAAGTTCTTGCCCATTCGGAAAGCGTACATTTGGGTCCCGAAGATCGTCAAAGAAGAAATGGGCACATGCATCTAACTGTAAACAAAATATAATCATCACTTCTGTTGAATACAATAACTAAACAGAACTGTACTGTGACTGAATAAACAATAGAGCTTTCTTATAGCAGTGCAACATAGATTTGGCGAATACTGAAGCATCCTCGATACAAGATCCACTGCTTCAGATGGCATACTTTTGTGAAAGATTTGGATATTACATAAGTATTAATATTTATCGATTACAAATCATGAGAATCAGAGGAAATTAGGGAGTAAACAGCTACTAACCTTGTGTCATGGGTGGGCTTTAATCTGAGGAAATTTGAATTTATTTTTAACAATGTTTTATCAACCAAAGGCACACCAGTAACCTCTTTCAACGGCTGAATATGTTTCATCTCGACACCACACCCATCGGTTCCAAAACTATCCTGTAAAGTAGGGTCAGACATATGTAAATAATGAACCCCTGTTGCAGCCAAACCATGAATATATTGTATAGAAAAAGTTCAAGTTTTGAATTAAATATCATTGTTACATGGAAAAGAAACTTGATGATTGAATCCTAGTTTAACCTTTGGAAAGCTATTAGAAATGAAGCTCAAATATAAATATCAAATGTGACAAGGTCATGAAATGTGACAAACTCTAATTCAACTAAGACAATCAATCATATCATCAATATCATCATCATCGACATCAAGAAAACAATGGAAAATTGTAATTACCTTTAGAACATATACTTTATTAGGTGGACATACCAAAATCTAAATCTATGTAGTGAAACATGGATTGATCTAACATAATATAACAGAAGACAAACCCAAAAGGAATTCGGTGGAGACCTTTCATCGAACACGTGGTGAGCAAAGCGCGGCGGTAACAATCCTTCACCAATTCACAAACCACAATTTAAGCATCAGTCACCAACAACAAATCAACACAACAACGAATCCGTAACAAAAATCAGACGGAAAAAGAAGAAAACTCACCGAAAAAGCTGAATTCGTCGAGAAAATAAATTTCCACCACCACCTCCGGTCGCGACCATCACTGTAGAGACGAGAGATGAATTTTTGGTTTGAAAGAGAGAACACATAGAGAGAAAATGGGCAGACGAGAAAGAGGGAGAAAGAGACGAGAAAGAGGGAAGGGAAGGCGACGAGAAAAGAGAGACACTGAGAGAAGAAGGAAGAGAGAGACGGTGAAAGAGTGAGAAAAGAAAGAGAGGGAACGTGAGAAAGAGAGAGACCGTGAGAGAAAGAGGGAAAGGGTAAGAAAATTTCAAAATATTTTTGCCACTTGGCAATAAGAGTGAATTTGATTGGATGGTGAATTAATAGTTAGTAAATTACAATTTAAAGGTTATTATTAGTGGAAAGTGTCATTAAATGAAAGGGTAGATTAGGGAAACTGTTGATAGTTTCCAATTATATGTAGGTAGTTGATGTCTTTTTTTTTTAATCTTGCTATCCGGCCTTGCAACCTACTAATTCAAGAGAGATCAATTATACTGTTCACTAGCGAGGGCTCCATTTAAAGTCAGAGCAAAATTCTGTACGGACTGTCTCACACAAGGATTAATTACACCTAGTAGAATTCGAATTTTAGACCTTTGAGTAATATTAAATGTCTTATTTGAGTTTTGTGTGATTCTTAAAAAAAATATTAGATGTTTTGATTTTAATGATAAAATTAGTATCTTTTATTAAAACTAGCGGGATACCCGTGTTATCGCACGGGTCCCGTCTATAATTGTTTTTCAGATTCTAAATTTTTTACAGCGTAACCAATTTAATAAGTTAATAAATCTAACAACAATAGTACGTACACATTACAAAATACAAAATTATCACTTCCTACGTATGGAATTCAAAAATATATAGTAATATCATTCAATACACAATATGTGACTCGAACATGGTACTTCATCGATGCACCAATAATAATTACTTGATAGAATTTTTCATTCCTATAATAACATGAGTAAATATATCAAGCTTAATTTAATGTATGAAAAATAAAATTCAAATGATCAGTCTACAGTTGGTATCTTATAGATTTAATATATGAACATTAAAATGACCTGTTTACAGCTGGTATGTCATAGATACGTTCACGTCTACCCGTGGATTTGAATTTCCAATTCGATAAATATTCGTACTATCATACGGGTCTCGTCTGTATTCACACGCTACATTGTGAAATATCACTTGCAAAACCTACAAACTTTTCAGGCTCTAAAAATTTTAGAGAATAACCAACTTAATGGGGTTGATAAATCCAACCACAATATTTAAATCAACATGTACACTTATTCCACTTTTAAAAAAAATTATTTTAACTTATTTCCATATATAAAATTATTTATATCAACATGTAGACTTTTTTGTTGGAACTACGTTCAAGAAAGATGAACGTTTGAGAGAAAGAAGAAGGAGAAAGAGAGAGAAGAAAATAAGAAGAGATTAGGGTTTAAAACTTTGTAAAATTTTATTATGAAGCTGTTGTACAAAAATACAAAGTAAAAGACCCTTTATATAGGCTATCAAAGCCCAGGCCCACAAACTAACATTTCGACTGAACTCTTTATCATCTATATTCGACTCTGTCGAATACAGCTGACTTACAACACTACAACTATACAACATTTTGACTTCGCCAAAACCTATAAGTCCTTCGACTTCGACAAAACCTGAATTATATCTAACACACCACCTAATTCATGTTTTCGAGACTTCTCATCCCAATGCTCTTCTTTAACTCGTCGAATCTGATTTTCTTCAAAGGTTTGGTAAGTATGTCAGCTAGTTGAACTTCAGTCTTGCAATATTCAAGATCCAGCTTCCCTCTGTTCACTTGATCCCTGAGAAAATGATACCTTCTTTCTATGTGCTTACTTCGACCATGACACATAGGATGATTGGCAAGATCAATAACTGACTTGTTGTCTACAAACAATTTCATCTTCCCAGGTTCCTTGATCTTGAGTTCTTCGAGCAACATATTTATCCATGCTGCCTGACATGTTGCATACGATGCAGCTACATACTCAGCTTCACATGATGACAAAGCCACAATGCTTTGTTCTCTCAAACTCCAAGAGATTGGAGCTCCTTCGATCATGAAAATATAGCCTGCAGTACTTTTCTTCTCATATTGGTCTCCACTGAAATCTGAATCAGTATAACCATATACCTCCACATCTTTCGACTTAGACCTATTTTGACATGGCATCAGCACACCATGATCAATCGTACCCTTAATGTATCTCAGTACTCTCTTTACTGCAATAAGATGACATTCTTGGGGTTTCTCCATTAATCGACTTAACAATCCGGCACTTTGACAAATGTCTGGTCTTGTATTGCAAAGATACCTCAAGGATCCAATAATTTGTTTGTATAGTGTCAAACTTACAAACTCATCATCAGTTACCTTCTTTAACTTTTCTCCTGTTTCCAATGGAGTTGTCGCAGCTTTACATTCAATCATCTTGAACCTCTTCAAAATATCTTGAGCATACTTCTTCTGGTGCAGGAACACACCTTTAGCTGTGTCTTTGAATTCCATTCCTAAGAAATATGACAAATTCCCTAGGTCGGACATTTCGAACTCTTGCATTAGCTTCGACTTAACTTTTCTTATCTCAGCTTCATTTGCACCTGTAATTAGCAAATCATCAACGTACAGGCATAAAATGATTCGACTATCATTGTCAACATCATTTATGTAAACTCCATGCTCAGACACACACTTTGTGAAACCTGCTTCGATTAGGAAACTATCTATTCTTTTGTTCCAAGCCCTTGGGGCTTGCTTCAATCCATAGAGAGCCTTCCTTAATCTGTACACCTTTGACTCATGCCCTTTGATCTCAAATCCTGGTGGTTGACTGACATAAACTTCTTCCTCCAAAGATCCATTCAAAAATGTTGATTTTACATCCAACTGATGTATCCTCCATTCTCTATATGCTGCAGTCGAAACAACAATCCTGATTGTTTCCATCCTAGCCACTGGCGCATAAACTTCGTTGAAATCAACACCAGGTTTCTGCAGAAATCCTCTTGCCACTAGTCTTGCCTTATGCTTGGTAATTTCACCATTTAGCCTTCGTTTCAGCTTGTAAACCCATTTAACATTAATAGGCTTCTTGCTGGCTTTTTCGACAAGTTCCCAGGTATTGTTCTTTTCAATTGCCCTGAGTTCCTCCTTCATGGCTTCACACCAATTCGAATCATTCATGGCTTCATCCAAGTTAATTGGTTCTGCTTTAGCCATCATCATTGCTTCTTCTATTAAGTCACCATCTGCATCGATTGCATTATCTGGAAATCTCTCATATCCAGCTAACCTTGTCGACTCAACTCTTATTCTAGTTGATTTTCTGACATTCTGCTCAGGAGGTTCTTCATTCCGACTTGTCATGGCCTCAGTTTGTTGGTCTTCTTCAAACACCGTAGGAACTGTCTCTTCCATCTGTCGACCAGTATCCTGTCGAACTGACCCATGACTCCACTCCCATTTTTTATTTTCATCTACCAGAACATCTCGACTAATCACAAATTTATCATCTTCTGGTGAATATAGTCTATATGCACCAGTCGAATGATAACCTATGAGCACCATGTTTGACTTCAATCATCTAGTTTTGTTCTCAGTTGCTCAGGAACATGCCTGAAACATATTGATCCAAAAACTCTAAAATGACTTACATTTGGCTTCTCACCTGTCCAAGCTTCATAAGGAGTCTTCTCGACTAACTTCTTTGTTGGACATCTATTTAGAATGTATACTGCTGTCGAAGCTGCTTCAGCCCAAAATCTCTTTGGCACCTCTTTAGCCTTCAACATTCTTCTCGTCATATTCAGTATACTTCTATTCTTTCTCTCAGCTATCCCATTATGTTGAGGTGTATAGGGTACAATAACCTCATGCTCTATGCCTTCCTCTTCACAAAATCTAGCAAACTCTCGAGAGATATATTCACCACCACCATCAGTTCTCAGTTTCTTTATCTTGCAGCCACCTTGCTTTTCGACAAGCAACTTAAACTTCTTGAACTTTGTGAATACTTCACTCTTACTTTCGATCACATAAATCCACATATATCTGGTGAATTCATCAATCAAAGTTAAGAAGTAACGCTTTCCACCATTCGACTTAACTTCAAAAGGTCCATATACGTCAGAATGAACAAGTTCCAACTTTCTATTCGACTTAATTGGCAGATCATGTTTGAATGCTTTTCTAGTTTGATTTGCTTTGCAGTATTCTTCACACACATGATTTGGTTCCTTCACCTGAGGTAAACCATACACCATCTTCTTCTGATTCAGCATACCCAAACTCCTGAAGTTTAGATGCCCATATCTATGATGCCATAGCCAATTCTTTTCCTCTTCTGTAGTTGACGCAAGACATTCATGATTAATCATGTTAATCTGAACTTTAAAAGTCTTGTTATCAGTCAATGGTGCTTTCAGTATCAACCTACCATCAGCATGATACACCTTCATTTGATTATTCTCCAGCTTCATATTATGTCCTTTGGCAAGTAATTGACCTATACTTATCAAGTTACTTGTCATAGAAGGCACATACAACACATCAGTAATGCTGGTTTTTCTACCATCTCTCTTCATTACAGATATGTTTCCTCTTCCACCTGATGTGACATGTCTACCATCTGTAAACTTTATCACCTTCTTAACTTATTCATCAAGCTTCGTGAACCAATTCTTATTACCAGTCATGTGGTTGCTGCAACCTGAATCAAGATACCACAAATTTGTTTCATCATCATTCGACTGAGTGTCTGCCATTAGTAGCACACCTTCAGAATCACTATCTTCTGCCTGTGCATACTGCGCTTTGTCACTTTCTTTTGCTCGTGCTTCCTTCTTCTTTCGGCAGTCTCGAGCATAATGACCAAAACTTTGACAATTGTAACACTGCACGTCTTTCATGTCAACTTTCTTCCCAGAATACTTGTTGCCCATGACTTTCTTTGAATCATCATGATTCTTTGAACTCTTGCTTGACTTCTCATCACTAGCAAGATTCCTTCCCTGCTTCGCCTTCCCAGATTTCTTGGTGAGTTTCACTTGTAGTGCTTGGTCCGATACCTTTTCTCTTTCTGAACTTCTTTGCTTCAATCTCATCTCATGAGCTTCCAAAGAAGCCTGTAGCTCTTTAACCTTCGTCTCAGCAAGATTCTTGGACTCTTCAATGGACACTACAATGTAATCAAAATTTGCAGTTAGAGATCTTAGTACCTTCTCAATCTTCTGCAAATCTGTGATTGTTTCTCCATAAGACTTCATCTGGTTCGACAGCATCACCAACCTTGAAAAGAACTCTGAAACTGATTCATCTTCCTTCATCTGAATCATTTCGTATTGCTTTCTCAAGGTTTGCTGCTTCACCCTCTTCAGTTTCTCATCACCTCCATACAAGTTCTTTAACTTGTCCCACGCTCCTTTTGCTGATTCCTCTTCAATAATTTTCTCAAACACATTCGGATCCACACACTGGTGAATCAAGAACAACGCTTTACCATCTTTCTTTCATTGATTCTTGTACGCAGCTTTCTGTTCATCAGTAGCATTTGCCCCTAATTCATTTACGCCATCATTCACGATTTCAACCACATCTTGAAATCTGAAGATAACCCTCATCTGCGCAACCCACCATTGGTAGTTTTCCCCTTTGAAAACCGGTAGATTCGCTGGGAATTGTGTGGACGTTGTTGTTCTGTTTGCCATTAGATTCTCTCTGAATCGCAACCAGTGCTCTGTTATACCAATTTGTTGGAACTACGTTCAAGAAAGATGAATGTTTGAGAGAAAGGAGAAGGAGAAAGAGAGAGAAGAAAGTAAGAAGAGATTAGGGTTTGAAACTTTGTAAAATTTTATTATGAAGTTGTTGTACAAAAATACAAAGTAAAAGACCCTTTATATAGGCTATCAAAGCTCAGGCCCACAAACTAACATTTCGACTGAACTCTTTATCATCTATATTCGACTCTGTCGAATACAGCTGACTTACAACACTACAACTATACAACACTACAACTATACAACATTTCGACTTCGCCAAAACCTATAAGTCCTTCGACTTCGACAAAACTTGAATTATATCTAACATTTTTCTCATTTATAAGCGCCTTGAAGGACAATTTATAAAGCAATTTTTAATTTATTTATGTTAAAAACAATTGTTTTAATACTTCAATTTTTCTCCTTTATAAAAATATTTGTAACTTATTCTCATTTATACAAATAATTGTATAAATAGTTGATTTATTATGTTTATAAAATTATTTGTAACTTATTCCCGCTTATTTTTAATAAAGAATAATGATATAGATTTGATCATGTGTTTTGGGCTCATACTCTCAACCATTTTTCAAACACATGATCAAATCTATATATCAACATAATTTTTTAAAATAAAGTACAACCAAGATATAAATCACATATATTTTAATGATAGGTAATTTTCTTTGATTTTTTTTTTTTTGAAAAATAGTACAATTTGGTTTAATATTAAAAAAACATGATTATAAATAGATTTGATTCCTCCTTAAAATCATAATCAAATCCAACCATTCACCTTAATTTCATTTAATTTTTTCAAACAAAGCGAACGAAGATTTAAATTTTATTTATTTTTAAATATAGGATTAAAAAATTTAACGAATCAGGAATTACAATTGTATTAAAATGTTAAATTATTAAATATATATATTAATACATTTTTTTAAAAAAAGAGACACAATATATAGGAGTTTACAATTGTATTATTATAAATATTTATATTATTAAAAATTATATTATAAGTTAATAAAGTGTTTATTAGAATACAATTTACAATTGTATTATGATATTAAATTATCAATTATATATATTTTTAAAAGGAAATTAATATACCATTATAATTGTCAGATTAAATATTAAAACTCTTTTATTTTAAAAATTCTATAGGTTTAATTTTTAGATTTATAACAGAAAAAGTTATAATTGAATCGTTTATAATCCATTAATAAAAATTTATCACATGCATACTAAAAAAACATTGAAATTTTATCTATGTTAATTTTTATTTATCGATTCATATTCTTACCTTATATTAACAAATTTAAAACATCATTCTTCGCTGTTTGTTATAAATAAAACTAACATCATGTTTACCATTACGCACAAATTTAAGCTAAATTAATTCCATTATTTAGGTCCTAATTGTCCTTAGGTATTTAAAATTAAATTAATATATTATTAAATGGTAAGGTTTTAATTAGTAACCACAATAATTAGAAACATTCAAATATTAGATAAAATAGTTATGAAAGTGGATTACACGTGATATCTTTCTTTTTTTTTTTTATTATAGAGATATCTTTCAATTAGTTGTAATAATTCAAATTTTAAACTCAAATCTGCTTTTTCATATTCCTAAGGAATTTATTTATTTTTACGTAAACCTTTCCATATATCATTTCATATACCAAAAGAATTAATTAATATATTCTTAATTTCTTAGTAAATTATAATTATTAACAAAATTAAAACAAAATATTTAAATAAATAACACAAATAAAAAGTTATAGAAAGAGAGAATAAGGAAATAATGATTTGTACTATTGAATTGTGTAAATAATGATACAAGCTAGGTCTATTTATATACAACCCTAGTTGGGCTTGGGCTAACACAACTTGGATTATATCTAAATATTAAATCTAATCAAATCTAATCATATTAAATCAAATCTAATTTAATATTTCAACACCCCCATAATCCAAGTTGTCGAACCTACGTTAGTCATAGTCGATCTGAACTATTCCTAATTTCTTTCTCAAATTCAGGAATCTGTCGATCTCCAATCCTTTGGTGAAAATGTTGGCCAACTGTGCTTCACTTGAGCAATGCCTAACTTCAAGTTCACCTCGATTTACCTTTTCCCTTAAGAAGTGAAATCTAGTTTCGATATGCTTACTCCTTCCATGTAGAACTGGATTCTTCGCCAGATTTATAGCTGACTTGTTGTCGATTTGTAACACAAGAGGTTTCTTCACTTCGACCTCCATTTCTTCAAGTACTGATCTGATCCAAATTGCTTGACATGCAGCATAAGATCCTGCTATATATTCAGCTTCACACGATGACAATGCCACCACAGGTTGCTTCTTCGAACACCATGAGATTGGGACACCAAATACTTGAAAGAAATAACCAGTTGTACTTCTTCGATCTTCCTTATCTCCACACCAATCTGCATCTGAAAAGCAATTAACTATTGCTCCTTTGCCTTCAGAATCTCGTCGAAATATAATTCCAAAATATGTTGTTCCTTATCTTAGAATTCTTCTTGCAGCTTTCATGTGTGACACTCTTGGTTCGCTCATGAATCTACTCACTAATCCGACTGCGAAACCTATATCAGGTCGACTATTGCACACATATCTCAGAGATCCAACTATTTGTTTGAACAAAGTTACATCAACTTTGTCTTCCTCTCCATGCTTCTCCAACTTCAAGTTTGGTTCGACAGGTGAGGATGCAGGATTCGAATCATCCATTCTGAATCTCTTGAGTATCTCTTTGACACACTTTCTTTGATGTAGCATCATACCTTGCTTTGACATATGAAATTCCATGCCTAGGAAATAGGACAATTTTCCCAGATCCGACATTTCAAATTCATTCTTCATTAGCTCTTTGAACTTCGACAAGTTCTTCAGGCTATTTCCAATTACTAACAAGTCATCGACATATAAGCAAATGATTGTTATATCTTCTATTACAACCTGAATATAGACACCATACTCAGACTTGTATTTGACAAATCCCAATTCGACTAAGTATAAGTCGATCTTCTTGTTCCATGCCCTAGGTGCCTGTTTAAGGCCATAGAGCGCTTTGTGTAACTTATATACTTTACTCGCTTCCTTCTGAATCACAAACCCAGGAGGTTGTGTGACATAGACCTCTTCGTCTAACGGACCATTCAGAAAAGTTGACTTCACATCTAAGTGAAATGTCGGCCAACCTTGGTTACATGCCAATGCTACCACTAGTCGAACAGTCTCCAATCTTGCTACTGGAGCAAATACTTCAGAGTAGTCAAATCCTTCTCTTTGAAGAAATCCTCGAGCTACTAATCTTGCTTTATGTCTTGCTATCGACCCATCAGCATTGTGTTTTAACTTGAACACCCACTTTACTTCGATAGCTTTTGTATGTGCTGGCAATTCGACTAACTCCCATGTGTTGTTTCTTTTGATTGCCTGTAACTCTTCAACCATAGCTAACTTCCATTGTTGAATTTTTAAAGCTTCGTTATGGTTGATTGGTTCAGGACCTGCAAGTAAAGTAAAATGAACTAATTCTCTATCTGGTGTGACTTCATCATCACCAGTCACTTCATAATCATGAAGTCTTGTTGGAGGAACTCTATTTCGCCGAGGTCTTTGGCTTATTTCAGCCACAGCCTCTGTATCGGGAATGTCAGCAATTGCTTCTACTTCGACTTCGACTTGATTCTCAGCAATTTCTTCAACTTCGACTTCATCAGTTTCATCGTCGAAATCAGAGCTCATCAATGGCTTGTTAATTGAATTGCCAGAATTCCAATCCCAGGCAGAATTTTCATCAATCACAATATCTCGACTCAACACAATCTTCTCGTTAATTGGATTGAATAACCTGTATGCACCAGTCTTATGATATCCTACCAGAATCATAGGTTCACTCTTGTCATCAACCTTCCTTCTTCTTGCATCAGGAACATGCTTGTAACACATAGAGCCAAACACCTTCAGATGACTCACTGATGGTCGTTCGCCACTCCACACTTCTTCAGGAACCTTGATCTTCAATTTCTTGGTAGGACACCTGTTCAGGATATAAAATGCAGTCGAAACAGCTTCACCCCATAAATATTTTGGCAAATTCTTCTGCTTGAGCATACATCTCGCCATATCCATTATGGTTCTGTTTCTTCTTTCAGCAATTCCATTATGTTGAGGAGTATAATGTGCAGTTACCTCATGATCAACACCATGTTCTGCACATAATTTTTCAAACATATTCAAAGGGTATTCGTCACCTCCATCTGTTCGCAGAACTTTGATCCTCTTCTCACTCTGGTTTTCGACAAGCATCTTGAGTCTCTTAAAGATTTCAAATACTTCATCCTTTCTCTTAATCACATAGATCCACAGCTTTCGACTAAACTCATCGACAAATGAAACAAAATATCTGTTTCCACCAATGGTATGTTCTTCGAACGGACCACATACATCTGAATGTACAACTTCGAGTATGCAGGATGATCTCATTGGCATAGTCGAAACGAAAGAATTTCTGGATTGCTTTCTGACTAAACACCCTTCACAGAGTTTGTCGGGCATCTCAAAACTTGGAATACCAAATACCATATCTTGAGTAATTAGCTGGTTGAGTGATCGAAAGTTCAAATGTCCAAACCTCAAATGCCACAACCAACTATCCTTGTGGTCGACAACAGTTTTTAGACATTGTACTTCAGTCGAACTGATCATGGTCTTAAACGTCCTGTTCTTCGACAACAGAGATTTCAAGACCAAATTGTTCTGGGTGTCGAACAATTTCAAAACTCCATCTTTCATGACAACTGAGAAGCCTTTTTTGACCAGTTGTCCAACACTTAGCATGTTACACTTCATTCCAGGTACATAGAACACATCTCTGATCATAGCTTTCGCTCCATTACTCAGTTGAAAAACTATGTTGCCAGTACCTTCTGCTTGCAACGAACTGTTATCAGCAAGTTTTATCTTGCTCTTCTTCGACTCATCAAAATCTGCCAACCACTCCTTTCGACCAGTCATGTGATTTGAGCAGCCTGAGTCAAGAAACCAGATCTTGGATTCGACATGGTTATCTGTTACTGCAGCCATAACCATAATACCACCTTCAGAATCATCTTAATCTTGGCGTGAAAAGTTCACTCCTTCGTCCTTGCCTTTTTCCGATCCATTGTCTTTCCTGTACCAATAATGTTTGGCCAAATGCCCCCTCTTTTCACAGTTATAACACCGTATACCTTTCTTATCTTCTTTGTCCTTTCGATAGTTTCCTCCTCCTCTTTTCGAGGATTCAGAAGCTCTATCTTCAACCTGATTTTTGTGAGGTTTTGACCAAGACTTCTTTCCTTGAGTCTTGTCGACTTTGCCTTTGAATTTGTTGGAACCACCATTCTTTTTCCATGACTGAGCCTGCAGTGCTTGTATCGAATCTTGAACTCCCTTTCTTTCGACAATCCTCATCTCATGCACCTCCAACGAACCAACCAAATCTTCCACTTTTATGGTTTCAAGATTGTTGGATTCTTGAATAGCTACGATAACGTGATCAAAGTGAGAGGTCAACGTTCTCATTACCTTCCCAACTATCATCTTATCAGTTATGGTTTCACCACAACCCTTCATGAGATGGACGAGTTTCTGAACCTTCGACACATATTCTGTGACTTTTTCGTCTTTTCCCATCGACAACAACTCATATTGTCGACGCAAGGTTTGCAACTTGACAACCTTGACTTTCTCACCTCCTTCATAATACTTCACCAGAATATCCCATGCCTCCTTCGCCGTTTCAGCATGAGAGATTCTGTCGAAGTTAGCAGCATCGACTGCCGTCTGAATGCAATAAGCAGCCTTGCAATCTTTCTTCTTGACTTCGTTGTGGGTTTTTTATGTTCTTAGGTTGTATTTTCAGCTAACGCATGAACACCACCGTTAACCACTTCTAGGGTCTCATGGAAGCCAAATAAGGATTGCATATGTTTTTTCCATCGGATCCAATTCTTTCCGTCAAGCATTGGAAGGGAACTCGGAATACTCTTATCACCAGTCATCTTCGCAGTGGTTGATTCACTTGCCCTGGAAACACGATCTCTGAAGTGAAATTCTTGAAAAATCGATCAAGAACAATAACTGGAAGCTCTGAATACCAATTTGTTAGTGTGTGAGGTACTTTTAGTGAGAAGAGAAAGAGAGAATAAGGAAATAAGGATTTGTACTATTGAATTGTGTAAATAATGATACAAGCTAGGTCTATTTATATACAGCCCTAATTGGGCTTGGGCTAACACAACTTGGATTATATCTAGATATTAAATCTAATCAAATCTAATCATATCAAATCAAATCTAATTTAATATTTCAACAAATAATAATAAGGGTCGTTCATTTTCAAATCTCACAAAATGCAAGACAAAAAGTATCTTGAGAATGATGCAGCCAATATCAAAAAAAAACTTATCAAGTAAGTATCATATTTTGAATGACATAAAGAAGAATACCATGGAATAAAAAAGAATACCATGCTATAAATATCTAACATTATGATGGTATATCACAACTTCTGAGTGTCAACAGGTTCGTCTTCGTACCTTATCAACCAAAAGTTCACAGTCATAAGGATGTCCCGTTCAAGTCGTACCAATAGCAAGTAGCTCTGAGAATTGACATATCCATCATCTTCTCTATGTAAACACACAAACTCAGAACAATCATATCAAACTTTTATAACACAAACATAATACCTTGATTAAGGCCACATCCTTATAAATATACTTACGTATTCCACTGTAAAAATATTTGTAACTTATTCTCATATTGACCAATAGGTTCCCACATTTCAAATTAAAATGAACAATGTTCTTTCCATGTAAATACTCCATCCCAAATTGTTTTTAAACATAATCTTTATAAAGATACAATATAGTCAATTTTAAATCAAAAACTCATATTTATAAAATAAATAAATTTTATATCTAATTAGAAAGACATAGATTTTAACACTAATTGATAAAAAAAAACAACTAAAGTACCGATATTTGTAAGCCTTATATATTTAATGAATATGAAAACAAAGTTTAAACTGAAAACTTATTTTTAAAGTAAGGTTGTTTATCCACTAACATGGCACACCTTTATATAAGAGTATAACACCAGGACATAAAAAGGTCTTAGTAATGATTATAAATAGTAGATATTCATTGTTTTACAAATCTTGAATTAAGGACATAAACATGTGTTCTTGCATTAATGTGGTTGTGGGAAGTCAAAAATGAAAGCAACTGACATATGTTCATAAACATGTGTTCTTGCATTAATGTGGTTGTGGGAAGTCAAAAATGAAAGCAACTGACATATGTTCATAAACATGTTGACCAATGCTTAACTTTGATTCCCTTTAGTCTTAGGTCTAAATGCACCTAACAAAAAAATCTTTAACACAATAATCATGTGAACTTAACAACAATGTTCACCGGTAATCTTATAGAAACCTGTCGAATTTCTTGCAACTAGAAGAGTTAAGTAACATAATAAATGATGTTAAAACAACCTAAATAGAAGAGTTCAGGAAATGCATAAGCTTTAATAATGAGCATCACTTGCAATAATACAAAATTTACTCTTTATAATACATGAATGAGAATTTAACAAAAGGTAAAAAAAATATTACTTTTTGAATTTCTTATCATGTCGCACCTTATTTTTAACGGTGCTTGCTCTAAAAGATCTTTCACTACATAAACCATGCCATGTACACTAAGTTTTGGAATAGCCAACCCAAAATCAAGGTAAACCTGAATGAGGAGATTGTGTTAAATGCAAATATGAATTTCATAGCATACTTTTTGGTTTCTTTTCCTTTTTAGCATGTCCTACACATTCAAGACAACCAATGGATTAGTGATAATAGTTTGTAAAACCTTTAATTTCATGATGCAAATCATACAATTATTATAGATTTAAGTGATGCATCTAATATGAAAATAGAAAAGCTTTTATTCAACGTTAATTTCAAGTCCAACTAATCACTTTAAGTTATGGAGGAAACATGTAGTACAATTACCAGTTCCCGTTGAAGTTGCCGCATTTGTCTGAGAATGGTCTCTCTTTCTTTTTTCAAGAGTTGTATATCATGACTCTTCAAGGAAAGGAAATTCAATTGTAGCCTTACTCTTCAGGAGCCCATTTCTTCAGTAGATCATTGAGGATTGCGAAGGTTGAAAGCTTGAAAGTTGACTTTACATCACAAGTCTTGGATGTCCATAGGCAAGTTGTCAAAATTTGAGGCAAAGAGAAAATGAAGAGGTTACAGCAATACCATAACTGCATCAAACAATACACACCAAGATATTAGAATTTATGCATAGAATTAAAAAATCTTTAGAATAATATTTCACATAAGTCTGTATTTGATAACAATACATAAATTCTAAAGTAGAATGCAATTGCAATTGCAATTGTGAATAAAAATATCTAACCACCAACCTTTGTAGGACAGGCAAAACATTCTCTAGATACCAGTTGGTTATTGCATGAACAGGTGCAACCTTGATTCTGGTATGTCTACTAGCCAATGTGTAGTACTCCCTTAAATTCCACGAGTACTCTTTAAGAAGATCTTTGACTATAGTAACATCATCCTTCAATACATCAATGAAATGATCGACGTCAAATATATCCTCGAATGAGCTGCAGAGAAACAAAAGCAACCTTGATTAGTACATTAAATCTCACATAACTTACGGAGAAGAAAAACACAATAAATTGGTATTCTTGTTTATGCATTACCTTGAATCCTTCCATACATTATTTAATTCAGGCTTAATACCCTTTTTGGTCCTCTACCTATGACTCAGGGTCCATTTTGGTCCTCTTTCTTTTAAAAGTTCCAAGTTGGTCCTTTACGTTATCTAACAGAATCAATTAAGTCCTTTCCGTCAAATATTAGTAACGATGTTAGTAATAAGTGACGTGGCAGCTGAGGTGGCATAATTATTTTTTATTATTACATTTAATAATTAAATGTTTTTATTTACTTTAATTTATTT
The DNA here is from genome assembly GCA_022829125.1 of Lathyrus tuberosus. NCBI lineage: Eukaryota > Viridiplantae > Streptophyta > Magnoliopsida > Fabales > Fabaceae > Lathyrus > Lathyrus tuberosus. Next base: position 10,533,130 of record JALAZF010000024.1, on the reverse strand, counting down.
ATTTTGAAAATCAATTTAAATTAATTGTTGCAAATTGTAATACAAAATTTTTGGGCCAAAGGCCCAAGTTCTTTAGAGTAGGAGCCCAATAGTCAAGATTTGTTATTATATTGAGAACAAATCCTTTATATAAACACTCAATTTTATTGTTCCAATTTCAATGTGGGACTTGAGTTAATGGAAATATAAATAGCACAAACAATCACTAAAACCTTCATCCTTCTCCCTTACTCCTACTCAAACACGTTCACCAACATAAACCTTTTTTTTCATACAACTACGGCTGCTACTTCATGTTTTCACCAACATTCCCTCTGTTTCCTCTCGCCGCTTTCATGTAATATTCCCTCTGTTTCCTCTCCACTAAAACAACAACGTAACAGCCTCGATATTTATGGTAAAGGCAGCAGAAACTCTGAGCATCATCCGGTATTGTTTCGATTATGAGATTTACTTTGAGTTTGTACTGTATACGTTGTGATTTACGTGAATATAATGTGTTTAGCATTGTAGTTTGAGTTTTTATTTTCATTTAAAATTCTTGTGATTTCGTGGTTGAGTATTAGAGTTACAAAGTATCAATACTAAGAGGACCACATTTCTAGCTTATGTTAGATAAGTTTTTGCTTGCAATCCTGTAATGCGGTGTTTTCAATTTTCCACCATGTATATTTCAATTATACAACTTACTCTTAATAATATCTGTCATTTGTTATTGGAGTTGCTGGCCATATGTTGATATGAGCTTTAGATCTTATAATAAAATCAGTTCTTTCTCCATTTTTTTGTTTATGCATTTATATTTCTGTTTAATAATTTGTTTTGTTGTGATCTTATAATAATATCTGTCATAGGGTAGTGTTCAGATTATGTTGATACAATACCTTTCATTTACACCCTTTCATCCTTAAGGTTACTTACTTTACTCTCTCTATATATCTTTTCTCTAATCCTACAGACTTTCACAACTGTTGTCTTTTACGTGTATGTAGTTTCTTCTTAGCAAGTGTATCTGCTAACCATATTCTTTCAGAAACTTTGAATCAAATGATTGAATTCTTATGGAGAGTTTAATTTGTTTCTGTTTATTCAGTTGTCCACTGCCGGAGGCCGGCTTGTTATCTGTAGTGATGGTGTTTGGGATTCTTTACCTGCAGAAGAAGCTGTTGCACCGCAGATTGTAAAAGTGAGATAAATATACTACTTTTGGACCATTTTATGATATTTTTATGGGACTGTTGTGATGTTGGTTCTAATAGTAATCTCTGACTTCAACATCATAAGATACCTTGTTTGCATTAATTTCACCTGATAGCTGTAATAATGGTTACTCCATGCAACTATGAATTGCACTTTTTTTTCTTTTTTCTTTTCTGTATTCTCACTTCTCTTTCTATCTTCAGGAATCTTTACAAGCAAAGGGACTTAGAGACGATACAACCTGCATCGTTGTTGATATATTACCTCAGGAGAAGCCACCTGCTCAAGGCCATGTTTGGATTATCTTCTTTGGACAAAGAATACATGGAGCCGGATGTGGTAGTGGAGCTGTATGAGGAAGGCTCTGCTATGCTTTCAGAGAGGTTTTGTTTTGTTATAGCTGTTGTTAAAGTTAAAAGCTTTCTCTCTAGTTTTCTCTTGACAATATAATGTTGGTGTAAAATGCAGATTAGAGACAAAATATCCCCTCTGCAATATGTTCAAGTTGTTCAAATGTGCGGCATGTCAAGTAGAAATAAAACCTGGAGAGGGTATTTCAGTACACGAGGGTGCATCAAACCCTCAAAACTCCTTGCTATTTACCAGTGCTTAGCTTTGACATTTCATCATTGGTTAATTGCAGTAGCTTCATCATGGTTGAATAGCAGTAGTCACAAGTGAAGGTTTGTGGTAGGTTTTAAAGTCCCACATCGTGTGGATGATGCTTATATTGATTGTATATATATATATATATATATATATATATATATATATATATATATATATATATATATATATATATATATATATATATAACACAAACAATGCTTCATAAAAGTTTGTGGTGTGAAGAAATGAGCCAGCCATCTGATTCAATAAATTTGTTTTTAAAATTTGTATAAATTTAATTCTATATGAATTTCAAAATAAAAAATTAATGAAAAAAATTAATTAATAATTTACTAGTAAAATGACAAGGATAATGAAAAAAAATATGAATAATAAAAAAATTAATAAATCGTATGCCACGTCATCAAAAATCGCCACCTCAGATGCCACGTCATTTATTTCTAACGCCGTTATCAATATTTGACGGAAAAGACTAATTTGATTCTGTTTGATAACATAAGGGACCAAATTGGAACTTTTAAAAGAAAGAGGATTAAATTGGACACACCCCTATAGTTAGAGGACCAAAAAGGGTATTAAGTCTTTAATTCAACTACAGCTACATTCAGTATCTTGGCAATAACAACTGCATCACATATCTACAAAAAGAATTACATACAGAATACAAATTATAAATATCTCGCATACAAAAGAAAAGGTAGATATAATTGAAAGGCTTTTAAATACATACCCATATCCCTTGCTGGTTCAGACATCTATCAAGAAATACATGAATGTATCCTTCAAACTTCTATGGTAATGTTGCTTCAATTCAAATTCTAGTCACAAAAAAGATTAGACTAACCAATGTACACAACCATATATCAGCTATGTCATCTTGTTTCGTCGTTTCATAACATTTGAGGATGGTAACAATCTCTCAAGAAAATAATATGCCATTAAAATCTTATCATAATCTCAGTCACTTGTTGAAACATAGCATTTCAATGCTGGAAGCTTTTAATTTTTCTCAGCCATACTCTAATCAAAACTATACCGCTATATCCTTGAATCTGAAAAATTAATGACTCATCCTTTTTTAACATTTATGTGACATAAAACTTGATAATGGTCAATAATTGAATGCTTCAATAAACCAAGATGTAAAATAAAAAACTGTAAATTAAGTAATATTAATAAAAATCTCCTTTTTGGTTTTCACCAATAGATAAATCACCAAAATTAGATCAAATACCAAACAAATCAAACTTGTAAGAAAATTCTAGTTCATATTCACAAATCATAAATTATTGGAACTTAACAGATTATACTAACAGAATTTACGTAACTAACTGCTTCAAGTTATAATTCACCACAGTTAACTAATACACATGGTTTTTAATTGTAACTATACTAACTTCAATTCATTCACTAAACTACATTCCTAACTTAACTAACTCAACTACAATAATTGTGTTCACTAAAGGTCAAGTTACTAACCAATACTCCCTAACTGTAATCCATTTTTCACTAACACATTTAGCTGTCATTACCTCAATTCAACACCAACTGGAGTTAACAGAAGGTTAACAGAATCATATTTCTAACCAACTGAATTCATTAACAGAATTAACAACTAACTCTAACAATCTCCTAACAAATTCCAGCTGGCGTAAGTGATTGCATAACTAACTTTCATTTGATTTTCAACTTGCCAATATCATACAATAAAAAATACTCCTAACAATCCTTGCAGGTTTGCGATGAGCAAACAAAGAAGCTTCATGAAGTATATCCAGAAAGCTACATCAATGCAAAACACAAACATCAAATCAGAGAAATGGTAACTCACAACTGTACAACACAATTTTCGATTGGCTTACAAAATTGAGTTTTAAAAGTATTGAAAATAATAATAATAACTATTCACCTTCATAGACATGATTAAATGGTACATCTCTGCACTACAGAATCATCACCTTTCCTATTTACTTCTTCTCTATTAGCCAATCATAGTTAGTTTCTATAGTTTTAAAAGTAAACATCCCAACATAATTTCATTAATCGCAAAAGATAAATAGAAGCCCCAAGACAATTTTATTAACACAAAAGTTAGAAGCAAAGAAATATCAGTATCACGACACTTTTAAACCACATACTCTATATCAAAACGAAGTTTTTCATTTTCATTGACGCACCATCGAACACAGAGCTTAAGGTGCTTAATAAGATCCACCATCTGGTCCATTTTTTTCTGCACAACCAAAAAAAGGAAACCATTCCAATCCCAAATAAGTTCCATAAAAACAATAATTTTATAAGATTATAAATCTAAGATGAACAAAACCTTATAATCAGGGGGAGTAATCCCCTTTTTCATCTTCTCATTAAGCAATACCTCTATATCCTCTTTTGTGAATTCAATTGTGTTAGATTTCATTCCCTCTGTGTTACTGAGTATACTATGGTCACTTTAAATTTAATTATATAGCTAAACTATCATGCTGAAGTTGAACACTTGCAATAAATTAATAAGTGGTTGACAGAAACATTAATTGTGGTTATTAAATTAAGTAATGAGCCAAAAATTTAGGTTAACCACATGGAAGCAAATTTTATTATTGAAGTCAAATGAGCGTAAAAGTTAAAAATGACATCGCTCTAAACTAAAGTCAAGACTCTGTATTGTAGAACTAAACAATATTGAATTTACCAACCATCTTAGCTGAGAAAGAATCATGACTTCACTTTATTCTGCTATACAATTATCTTCCAAATTCAACAGGCACACAGTATCAAATACCTGAACTATAGAGGATGGCACAGGCTGAACAGAAAAAGGAAAATCCAAAAGTTCGTTCTTTTGTTTGACTGTACTCATGAGTGATCTCCTTCCAATAAGCATCTTATGTGCATATATCTGTAGACAAACACAAATAGGTTACATTACTTGTAACAGGTTTTTCATTGAAGTCTTAGAAAATGAACTCCCAGAGGTGGGAATATATAAATTTGTTGCAAAATGAACTACACAAAAGAACAATTTTAACAATTTGTAACTTGTAATTAACTTTCCACTTCAAAGAGGAAAACATCTTACATTGCATATGTTAGATCCATCGAACCCGAAGTTTGTTTTAAGGATATTTGTGTTTGAATCTAAACTGGTGATGAATTGAACAATGCTTAGTCATGTAAGCAAAGAAAATTAAATAGAAGCAAACCTGAGCATTTACACACAAACTGTTTGACTGAAACACCAAATAGTTTAAAATTACATGACTTCTATTAGTTCTTCATTTTCTTGGCTTATTCATAGGAGCTCATACAATAGTGACAAATTAGAATTCAACTAAAACACACAAAAAGAAAACACTTTATCAGAACATTTGTGTGCATTTTATTCTGAATGAATGAATGACAAAAATTAAATTGTACCTCAACAATGAAACTATGGATGGTGCTGCCAATCTCACTTAAAGCATCTAGCTATTCTGGAGTCAATTCAGTTCCATCTATGTCAAAATCAACTTTCTAAATGAAACTTTTCTCTCATCACCTTCATCTTCATTCTTGCATTTTTTCAACAAATACACATAACCATTTTTGTTGATCTTTTGCATCATGAGGTGATAATGTCCGAACATAGAATTGTATCTTGCTTGGGGTGGGTGTTTTAGTGGGTTTTTTCTTGAATAAAACCTCCAGGGTTTTGTCATCCGAGATCAATTGGATTTGGGGGTTTTTGGATCAGATCTTGGTGTGCATTGAATTCAGCCGAGCGAAGGTGATCGAAGAACGGTGGGTTTTGTCGATCTAGTAGCGTTAACTGGAGGATTGTGCAACAAGGTTTGGGGATCGAACTGTGTGTGGATCAGAATCAGCCGAGTGAAGGTGATTGAAGACCGGTGTGTTCTTTTAATCTAGTAACGGTAAACGGAGGTTCATCCAACAAGTTTGAGGCACTTGATTCGACTCGAATCAAGGGAGGAGAAGGCATAGTATCTGCATCAAAGGAGTTTCTTGAGTGTGTGATAGCTAAGTTTTCTCTTGTAAAAACAATTTGCAAACAAGATTATAGATATCTCAATTCTAGATTTAGAATTGGGGGCAGACATACTCGAAGCGAGGACGAAAGGGGAACTGCCTAAACAAACTTGGTGTCGTTTCTCTTTCCCTATCTCATTTAATTTTCGAACTGTTTACGCTTGTGATTGTTCAATTGATCGATAAAAAATATGGTATAGAATAATGCAGAAAATTTGATTTGAAAACCATTGCACAATCATTTTGGATTGTGCTTAGTGAAAATTCAGAACTAACTAACATAGAAGGTTTAGATTGGAGTTTTATGCACTCCAAGTGCTCGATAAATTGAACGCTTACAAGGTGTTTAATATATTGTCAATTTTGGTTTAATTTTTTACTGTTTATCGGAGATTGCACCATATTAAGTGTTGTTGGTAAATTGATTAATAGTTAAGTTGCGATTCAATTTTTCTCATCGAGCCTTTCGTTCCATTTGGCTTACGTATATCCAATTCTTCTAGTAACTCAGTTCGTGTAGACGAATTATCCTTGGTCGCTTCCGCAAAATATTTTTAAAAACAAATTTTAGCGCCAACTCGCAATTAAAAATAAATGATCTATTCAACCCCCCCTTTTAGATCAATTATCGTCGTCTAACAAGTGGTATCAGGAGCACCGGTTGATCTAGTGCTTCAAGTATAACATTTTAGAAAATGGAAAATGAACCGAAAGGGGCTTACAATAGAGCACCTGTTTTTAACGATGAGAACTATAGTTACTGGAAGGATTGTATGTGTGTGCACATCAATTCTATTGATAGGAAGGTATGGAGCGTTATACAAAACAATCCAATGGAAATAACCATGACCGATGCGAATAACGTGGTAGTACCTAAGCCTAAAGCACAATGGAATAAAGAAGGCGAGAAAAAGTACAACTACGATTGAAAGGCTTGAAATATTCTGATCTCCTAATTGGGAGTTGATGAATACTATAGAGTTTCACATTGTACGAGTGCTAAAGCTATGTGGGACGCGTTACAAGTTGCCCATGAGGGAACTAACGATGTCAAGCTAGCTAGAATCAATACATTGACTCAAGAGTTTGACCTCTTTCACATGAAGCAAGGGGAAACCATTGCTGACATGCAAAAGAGGTTCACTCATTTAATCAATAAACTTAACTCACTTGGTAGACCAATTTCTAATGACGTTGCTACTAATAAAATCTTGAGGTGTCTTACTAGGGATTGGCAACCGAAGGTGACAGCCATAAAAGAAGCCAACGACCTAATGACGTTAGACATCACAACTTTATTTAGGAAGCTCGAGAACATGAGCAAATGCTCGTTAGCTTAGACAAATTTGAGAAAATAGAGAAGAAGGAAAAGAGCAAGACCAAAGACGCGGAAAAGAAGTCGATAGCTCTAAAAACTTCTTGTTCAAAGTCCTCCGCAAACGAGCTAAGCGAGAGTGAATCTAATGATGACGAGCAAGAGGATTCGAATGAAGACATGGGATTATTTGTGAAGCGATACAATCGTTATATCAAGAAAAACGGTATTCAACATTCGGAGAAAAACCTCGTCAACTTTAGAAAACAATCAAGGTCTTCCAAGAATGAAGACAAAAAAAGTGGAAAAACTAAGGGGTCTTGCTATAACTGTGGAAAAGTCGGCCACTATAAGCCGGATTGTCCATTGTTGAAGAAGGACAAAGGTAAGGATAAAATTCATCAAGGTAAGAAATAATCTAAACCTAGAAGAGCTTATATCGCTTGGGAAAGTGATAATGATTCGTCTAGTGATGAAAGTTCAAGTGACGAAGGAGAGTCCGTCAACCTTTGCATTTCCGCTCACCAAAGGAAAAAGAACAAAAAGGTAAGACATTCTAAGTACGATAACTATAATTCAATGTCTTATTCTAAACTGCAACATGCTTTTGATACTCTACACCATGAGGCCAATGAAGCATTTAAACGGTTAGCTTCAAATAAACAAATATTTTCTCATTTGCAGCAAAAGATCTCCGATTCCGAAAAGGAATTAGAGGCTCTCAAAAAGTCCATGGTGGAAGTAACAAAGGTAGATGTTGAGTAAGACAAGAGTAGATGGTTAAATTTTGGTTGTGATACTTGTCATATTTGGCAAAAAGAGGTTAGAACTCTTAAGGCCAAACTTGACAAGGCTCTAGAACCAAAAATGACTTTTGTTATTGATAGATCACATTTTAAGAAAAGCATGATCAATCCATATCAAAAATATACTTATGTGATTAGAGATCAACTTAGCAAAAATGATTCTCATGTTAACCTTACTTGCTTGTATTGTTGCAAAAGGGGTCATACCATTGCTAAGTGTCGCTTTAGGAGGTTTTTAGTTCCTAAAGGCGTTTATAAATGGTTGTCCAAATGCAATCCTGCTTTCACTCACAACCAAGGACCCAATACGAATTGGGTACCTATTTCCCTTGATTGATTGTGTAGGTACAATGTCTTGAGACCACAGAAAGAAGATAGGTTCTTGATAGTGGCTGCTCAAGACATATGACGGGAGACATATCTCTTTTCATCAACTTCGTGGCGAAGAAAAAGGGATTTTTTACCTACAGAGACAACAACAAGGGACAAATACTTGGCAAAGGTAGTGTAGGTAACCCCTCATCTACTACTATCTCAGACGCGTTTCTTGTTGAGGGTCTTAAACATAACCTTTTAAGCATTAGTCAATTATGTGACAAGGATTATAAAGTATTTTTTTCAAAGGATTGTTGCATAATTGAAAATAGTGATAAAAAGATGTGTTTAAGGGCCTGAGGGTCAATAACGTCTATATGCTAGACTTGAATGAGGTATCGTTGAGTAGCGATAAGTGTCTAGTCACCATGAGTGAAGATTCATGGTTATGGCATAGACGGTTGGCGCATGTCAATTTTGATTTGCTTAATAAGATAGTTTCTAAAGACCTAGTAATCGGCTTACCCAAAATCAAATTCACAAAGGATCACTAATGTGATGTGTGCCAAATGGGGAAGCAAACAAGGATCTCGTTTAAATATAAAAACATTGTTTCAACCATGAGACCCCTTGAGCTCCTCCATATGAACCTCATTGGACCATCTAAGATTAAGAGTCTAGGTGGTAACTATTATGGTTTTGTGATTGTCGATGACTTTTCTAGGTTTTAGTGGACTATTTTCTTAGAAAGCAAGAGTGATACTTTTTCGGCTTTTGAAAAATTTGCCAAGTTATCCCAAAACAAATTGAACACAAACATTATACCAATTAGAAGTGATCATGGGGGTGAGTTCAAAAATATCTTTTTGAAGCATTTTGTGAAAGCCATGGGATTGATCATAATTTTTCCACACCACGTACCCCTCAACAAAACGGAGTTGTGGAACGTAAAAACAGAATTTTGAAAGAATTAAGAAGGACTATGATCAATGAGAGTGGCCTTCCAAAATACTTTTGGGCTGATGCCATTAGTACGGCTTGTTACGTTTTGAATAAGGTGCTCATCCGTCCTATTCTAAATAAGACACCGTATGAGCTTTCGAAATGGATGAATCCCAACGTATCTCACCTTCACGTTTTTGGTTGTAAGTGTTTCGTGTTGAATAATGGTAAAGAGACACTTGGTGAGTTTGATGCTAAAGCCAATGAAGGTATCTTTCTTGGATACTCTCAGTCTAGTAAGGCTTATAGGGTTTACAATAAGAGGTTACTTACTATTGAGGAGTCGGTACACGTTACTTTTGATGAGTCTTATCCGAAAAGTGTCGGAAAAGGTAGTTCTTTTCATGGTGTAGGTGTATCTTCAGAAGACATACTCAAGGACACTGATAAAGGGACTGGTCAATCTGAAGTAGTGCATGTTGAGGAGGAAAAAGATCACCAACCCGTGAAGAGTGAGGAGGATCGTCCATATAATAAAGATGACCTTCCACCAGCTTGGAAGTCTTCCAAAGACCATCCCATTGACAACATTCTCGGTGACATCTCAAAGGGAGTAACAACTCATTCCAAGCTAAGTAACTTCTATTATTACTCCGCTTTCATTTCGCAAGTTGAGCCTAAAAACTCAAAAGAGGCTTTACTCGATGAAAACTGGCTTTTGTCAATGCAAGAGGAGTTGATTCAATTTAAAAGAAATGAGGTTTGGTACCTTGTCCCTCCTCCGCGAGACCATCGAGTAATCGGCACCCGATGGGTGTTTAGGAACAAGCTCGACCAAAATGGAGTTATAACTAGAAATAAAGCGCGCTTAGTTGCGCAAGGGTATAACCAAAAGGAAGGCATAGACTATGAGGAAACCTATGCGCCTGTTGCCCGACTCAAGGCTATATGCTTGTTGCTTGCCTACGCATGTGTGAAAAACTTCAAATTATTTCAAATGGATGTAAAAAGTGCATTCCTTAACGGTTATATTAATGAAGAGGTTTATGTTACCCAACCTCCTGGATTTGAGTCCCATAAGTATCTCGATCACGTTTACAAACTAAAACGTGCTTTGTATGGTCTCAAATAAGCCCCCAGGGATTGGTATGAGCGTCTTAGCAAATTTCTACTTGATCAAAGGTACTCTAGAGGAAAGTTTGACACAACTCTTTTCATTAAACGTCAAGGAAAACACCAAATTTTGGTACAAGTATATGTAGACGATATTATATTTAGTTCTACTAACACAAATATGGTCAAGGAGTTTTCTAAGTTAATGCAGGGAGAGTCCGAGATGAGCATGATGGGGGAGCTTAACCATTTCCTCTAATTGCAAATCAAGCAACTTGATAAAGGGATATTCGTGAGCCAGACGAAGTATTGTCTTGAGTTACTCAAGCGCTTCGACATGGTTAGCTCAAAGGCTATTGACACTCCGATGCCTACATGCGTCAACTTGAGTCGAGATGAGAATGGTAAAGATGTAGATGACTAGAGATATAGAGGTATGGTTGGCTCTCCCCTCTATCTTACCGCATCCCGACCAGATATCATGTTTAATGTCTGCATGTGTGCTAGGTACCAATCGTGTCCCAAGGAATCTAATTTAAAAGCCGTGAAGCGCATACTTAGGTATCTATGTGGTACTCCAAAGTATGGGCTTTGGTATTTCAAGGGAAGCGATTGCTCTTTGGTTGGCTATTCCGATTCCGACTTTGCCGATTACAAATCGGATAGGAAAAGCACTAGTGGTACTTGTCACTTTTTCTCGAATTCCTTAGTGAGTTGGCATAGCAAAAAGCAAGTTTCGTTGCTTTGTCAACAACCGAGGTGGAATACGTTGCGGCTAGTAGTTGTTGTGCTCAAGTCTTATGGCTTAAGCAACAATTACTCGACTACAATGTTCAACTTGAACGTATTCCTATTTTATGTGATAATACAAGTGCCATTAACCTAACCAAAAACTCGGTATTACATTCTCGCACGAAGCATATAGAAGTTCAGAATCATTTCCTTAGGGATCATGTAGAGAAAGGCGATGTGGTATTTAGGCACGTTGATTCTAAGAATCAACTTGCAGATATTTTCACCAAACCTCTTGCGACAGAGTCTTTCTTTAATATCCGTAGGGAACTTGGTGTTCTCGATATCTCAGATCACGTTTGATTATGTATACATGATTGCATGCTCTATACTATTGCTTGTCTATATTTTTCTTTGACTAACAATAATTGAAAAGATTAAGCTACATGTGAGGGCATCTATCATCAATCGTCAGAGGTAATATCGTTCCTTCTTAGACTACTACTCCTGATTAATTATATGTGTAAACTATTGTGCCAAAATATGGATTGGATTGATGTTTATTTCATGTTTAGATGTATTTTTGATCCATTTTTAAGTTTGGCATGTGTGTGGCTTGGTATTTATTCCTACTTGATGCATAATATGCTCAAAATATGCATTTTTCCATGTTTTACTTATTTGAGTCAGCCAAAACAGGACATGGCTTGACTCAAGAATGTCAACTTTTCTCACAATCAGGGGCAAGTTAGCGCAGGTCAACCTATGGTCGACGCATCATTTTAATTTTTTTTGAAATTATAAAAATTCGTTCAGTGTGCATCGACGCATGACCTGTTTAGGTCGACGCATCGCTGACGAAGTCTGAAATTGTTTTCTTGGGAAGACGTGTGCCCCTTTGCATGTTAGAAAGCTTGACCAAAATTAAATTGTGTGTTTCATTTTCCAATTTCTCATCATTAGTCATTGCATTTACTATCTTCCTCATTTTTCGCCTCTCCTTTCAAACTTCCAAAACCCTGAAAACCCATTACTAATACCTCATTCAAAATCCAAAAGTTCTAAAATCAAAAGGGTAGTGAAGGATTCTCTCAACATAGAGTCAAGGTTTCTTAGCTTGTTCATCTCCTTCATCAATATTCGACACTGTTTATCATCATCTACAATTTCGGTATTGTTCATCTATGTTAAAAAGAGTGTCTTTCAATGGCTTCAACAAGGATCACAAGCTACTTCAAGAGCGGGTACATCAAACATGTCGGTAAATGCTCTCTCCTTGTTATCTGATAATCTAACTGAAACTTTTGTAAGTATAAAGTATGCCTAAGAGGGGGGGGTGAATTAGGTACTTAACAATTTTCCAGTTTTTTTACTGTTTTATTTTTTACTTTCCTAACGGTTACTATGTAATGAAAAGCGGTAAATTGCGGAAAGTAAAGAACACAAAGAAGTATACCGGTTCCCCCCACAGTCCAAGAGTACTCCAGTCCCCTTTTAACATGAAAGAGATTTCACTATTGTTTGGACAAGACAAGACTCTTCCTAGTCTTTATATATAAGTCACTAACAATGAACCACCAAGAACAACCTCTTGGATTTTTCCAACTAAGTCCAATTGAGAACAATCCTCTCACAATGGACCTCTTGTATCCACAATCCGAATAACAAGGTTTACAACCAAATAATCTTATATCCAACAATCCTGGAAAAATAAGATATGGTTTTGAAACAAGTTTGTAGTATATAAATCCTATGAAGGACTTCTTCTCTTTCAAATATGAAATTTCAATATCATAAACTCTCTAAGTGCTCAAATGATACTTTTATGAATGTAATATGAAAATAGTATTAAAAAAGTATCTTGTATAAAATTTCTGTTATGGAAAAATATGCTTAGAGATTGTAGAGAATTTTTGAAAGAGGTGAATGACAAATGAAACTTTGAATTCAATATATAGTGTGCATGCAACCATTCAATAATCAAGGCAATGCTTGAAAGAATTTCTGAAAATTATTATACAATGAATGGAAAAGATGCATGCAAGAGGTACCATGAAAAAGGTGCTTTCAAACAAAGTATTTTTCAGAAAAGCTTCAGGTGCAATCGATTGCATCAGGATAACAATCGGTTGCACCAAGTGTAACGTGCAAAAAAAATTGAATTTTAGCCTAGTACAATCGATTGCATCAGTGTAAAAATTGAAAAATTTTTAATGCATATGATTCAAAACCATATATCATCTAAAAATATGACCAAGACTTTAGATGAACTTTGAAAAATATTTTATCAAGGTTTTAAATCAAAGAATGACTTTTTAATGCAAGATTATAAAACTTGAGCACTAAGATTTATTTTAGACAAAAATTTCATATACCTAAACATCCAAGTGGATTCAAGTCTTAGGCAATATTTCTTTTTTCTTTCTTTGATCATATTGTAAAGCTTGTCTTCATCGAAACATATTGGAAGCTTGTCTTCACATTCTCCCCCTTTTTGATGATGACAACCATGAAAATTTTGAAGTCTTGAGAAATACAAATTGTTGAAGCATGACCAGATAATGAAGTCTTTGATCCATTTCCTTTTGTACATAAAACCTTGAAAGAACATTGTTGTCTTCATCAAAACCATTGAGAATCTATGTTTTTACATTCTCCCCCTTTTTGATGATGACAACCATGAAAATTATGAAGGCTTTGCTCCCCCTAACAATGATAACTCCCCCTCGATCAATGCTCCCCCTTGATCCTTGATTGAGAGTTCTTGACAATTTGTTGCTTGCTGCAAAATGTTAGAGAAAGGCATACACATATACATATATCTTCTCCCCATTTGTCATTAGCAAAAAGGATGGGAAAATACTTGAAGTATATAAAGAAATTATGAAAAATAAAAACAATTTTTACCTATGAGATTTACCTCATGATTGACTTCATCAAACATTCATCCTTGGCGAACATGATCTTGAAGCCTTTGTCACAAAGTTGGCTTTAGTTTGGAAGATATTGCTTTAGTCCTTTAACATAAAGTACGTCTTCAATGAATGTGAAAGTTAGTGCTCGAACTTTGCCAATGCCAAGAATTTTTCCTTTAAGGTATTCCCCAATTGAAATAACCCTTGGACTATAGAACTAGATTTGAAAGTTAGTTTATGCCTCCCATCAAAAGCTTAGAACAACCACTTATCAACAAGGCAAAAAAATGAAGTGGTCTTCAAGCAAACCTACAAAATAAATTAAGTTTTATTTGGTACCCAGTGTGCCTTGGGTCCTTCATAATTAGTTCCTTTCTTAATCCACACATAATGCCCACTTGCAACACTAAAGTTTCTTACATAGCAAGCATTAGGTGTATGGCCAATAATACCACAATAAAAACAAGTAGGAACAAAATTGCTCTTATATCTAGGAACATAAGATTTCTTTTTCACAAATCTTTTCTTTTTAGGATAAGGATGCACATTCCTAGATTTGTTCACATTCTCTTTGGAAGATTGGTCACTAGCCTTAACAAAAATAGTTTTACTAGAACTTGGTTTGGAAAACTTTGAATAACCAAGTCCACTTTTATCATTTGAATATCTTTGTTGACTAAGGACCGCTTCTAATTTGATTTGTCCTTTCTCATATCTTTCAAGGACTCTTTTTAATTGAACAATTTGGAAAGAAAGTGATTCACAATTTTTACATACCAACTCTTATTTTTCTTCAATAATTTTATTTTGTTTCTCATCTTTTGCTTCTTTTTCCATAATATCAACTTTTTCTTCTAAAGATGTAATTTGTTTCTTTTGTGAAGATATTGTTTTATACAATACTTTGCATCCATTTAAGAGTTCTTCAATAGCACCTAAAGCATCATTATCACAAGAAGATATTTCATTACTAACCTCTTCTTCTTCTTCATCAGAATAACGTGTTGCTATCAATGCAAGATTTACATACTCTTCATCTGAAGATGAACTTATTTCATTGTCATTCCATGCTACATATGCTTTCTTTTCCTTTTTATGATTCTTTTTCTTGAATTTATTCTTCTTTTGAAGTGTAGGGCATTCACTTCTAACATGTCCTCTTTCTCCACATTCAAAGCATTTAATCTTCCTTGTTGGTGCTTCCCCTTTAATGGTCTCCCTTTTTCTTTCTTTTCTTAGAAACTTTTCAAACTTCTTGATAAGATCATCATTTTCATCACTATTGGACTCATCCTCTTGATTGCTGTCATAATTTTTTACTTTTGTCTTTAAGGCAACGTCTTTTGAATCTTTTACTTGTATTTCATGCTTCTCCAATATTTCAAGTTCTAATTCATGCTCTTGAAGTTTTCCGAACAAGGAAGCAAATGTCATGGTAGAAAGACTCTTCTTTTCTGATATAGTTGTCACCTTTGGTTGCCATTCACTGTTTAAATATCTAAGCACTTTAAGATTTAATTTATCGTTAGTAAAAGTCTTACCGAGTGCTTTCAAATGATTTGTCAAGTGCACAAATCTTTTTTGCAAGTCGAGAATTGGTTCTCGGGGCTGCATTCTCAACATCTTATATTCTTGACTTAATGTGTTCAATCTAGATCGTTTAACTTCAGTGGTTCCTTCACGAGTTTCCACCAAAGTGTCCCAAATTTCTTTCACAGATTTACATTGTGAAATGCAGAAGAATTCAGCCATACTTAATGCACTTTGTAATATGTTAATGGCTTTCTTTTCATCGAGCACTTTCTTTCTATCATCTTCATTATAAGCATTTTTAACCTTTGGAGTTGCAACATCGTTTACTACACTTATTGGTTGATGTGGACCATTTTCAACAGTTTCCCATATTCCATCTCCTTGTGCTTCTAAGTGTACTCTCATTCTGATTTTCCAAAAGTCAAAATATTCTCTAGAAAATAGAGGGGGCTTGTTTCTACTACCGCCATCTTTGGATTTGCGCTTGTGGAAGCCATACTGGATCTGTAGGAACAGGTTACCTATAACCTGCTCTGATGCCAAATATAGCTATAAAGTATGCCTAAGAGGGGGGGGGGTGAATTAGGTACTTAACAATTTTTTCGGTTTTTCGACAGTTTTATTTTTTACTTTCCTAAAGGTTACTATGTAATGAAAAGCGGTAAATCGCGGAAAGTAAGGAACACAAAGAAGTATACTGGTTCCCCTCACAGTCCAAGAGTACTCCAGTCCTCTTTCAACATGAAAGAGATTTCACTATTGTTTGGACAAGACAAGACTCTTCCTAGTCTTTCTATACAAGTCACTAACAATGAACCACCAAGAACAACCTCTTGGATTTTTCCAACTAAGTCCAATTGAGAACAATCCTCTCACAATGGACCTCTTGTATCCACAATCCGGATAACAAGGTTTACGACCAAACAATCTTATGTCCAACAATCCTGGAAAAATAAGATATGGTACAACAAGAGTTTTTGAAACAAGTTTGTAGTATATAAATCCTATGAAGGACTTCTTCTCTTTCAAATATGAAATTTCAATATCATAAACTCTCTAAGTGCTCAAATGATACTTTTATGAATGTAATATGAAAATGGTATTCAAAAAGTATCTTGTATAAAATTTCTATTATGGAAAAATATGCTTAGATATTGTAGAGAATTTTTGAAAGAGGTGAATGACAAATGAAACTTTGAATTCAATATATAGTGTGCATGCAACCATTCAATAATCAAGGCAATGCTTGAAATAATTTCTGAAAATTATTATACAATGAATGGAAAAGATGCATGCAAGAGGTATCATGAAAAGGTGCTTTCAAACAAAGTATTTTTCAGAAAAGCTTCAGGTGCAATCGATTGCATCAGGATGACAATCGGTTGCACCAAGTGTAACGTGCAAAAAATTTTGAATTTTAGCCTAGTGCAATCGGTTGCATCAGGATGATAATCGATTGCATCAGTGTAAAAATTGAAAATTTTTTAATGCAAATGATTCAAAACTATATATCGTCTAAAAATATGACCAAGACTTTAGATGAACTTTGAAAAATGTTTTATCAAGGTTTTAAATCAAAGAATGACTTTTTAATGCAAGATTATAAAACTTGAGCACTAAGATTTGTTTTAGACAAGAATTTCATATACCTAAACATCCAAGTGGATTCAAGTCTTAGGCAATATTTCTTTTTTCCTTCTTTAATCATATTGTAAAGCTTGTCTTCATCAAAACATATTGGAAGCTTGTCTTTACAACTTTCAACAAGGATTTTCATAACCAATCTATTGTCAAACAATTTGTTTACTATCCTCTGAGAGCTGAGCATTTTCATTTTCCTGAAATTATTGAACTGTTGAATTTTCAACAATTTGATGAGTTCCTGGAGTGTGACACCAAGTACAATGAGGACTTGGTTTAGTTGTTCTACACATGACTTCAAGGTAAGTTTGAAGGCTCTACTTTTAAGTACATGATAGGTGGTAAGATGTATACTGTGAACTCAACTGTCTGGAATAATTTGGTCCATATAAACCCACAAGGATCCACTCTTCCTAAGGTCACGGATTCTACATTTGTTGATGATTATGAATTTAAGACTACATTTCTGACAACATTGTGAATAGCAATTTGTTTCCTAAGACGGTTACAACAGGACAGTTGAAGATAGTTAATAGGATTCTTCAGTGGATTGTTGCTCATATCCTACGACCCAAGAAATGAGGTTACTCACGGGTTGATCAAGCTGAGGATCATTTGATTTATCTGTTGAAAAACAAAAAGCGTATTATCTGGCCTCATTACATCACAAGTTGGATGCTTGCACTTCGCGACTCCACTCGAGGTACAACATTATGTTATGCATCTTTCATTCAGTGTATTTTGAATAAAGCTGATGTGGTGGTCCAAGGCATCCCGTACATGTCATTAACAACTGATCAAGAGTTCACTCAAAAAACTCTCACCATGATGGGGTATTTCTGGGACTATCAAGACAAAGAATATAAGTTTCGGTACAGAACCACACATCAAGGTACTCATTATGATGTCGCAGATGAAGACGAGGATGAAGAAGAGAATACGCAAGAAGGAGAAGCTGGCAACGATATGCAAACAGAGGTGCATAATGTGGAAGAGGATAATGTTGAGTGGATGGGCTACTCTCCCCCTCAAGATCCCTATGCTAATCAGGGATGGGGCGAGTGGCAACATACCGGATGGACCTCACTTGGTTCATCTTATAATCCTTCAAACTATGAATGGCACCAACATGAAAAGTATGATTGGCACCAGCCTGAGTACTCTATTCCTACTCCTACACAGCAACCACAACAGAACAACGAGGAAGTACTGGAAATGTTACGCTTAATGCAGCTTCAACAATAGAATTTTATGACCACATAGGAGGAGAGGTATATTGCTCTCTCAAACCAGTTGGAAGCACAACATCAAAACTTCAACCGGTTTGCTTCTGCAGTCATGACTTGATTTGACACTTTGGATACTACTGCTGAGAGTCAGACCCGCTGTTTGACTAATGGTGTCAACGCTCTTAACCGGGTTGTGTTTGAACTGAATGAGCGGTTGGAAGAGCAACCACTTCCTCCACCTCCAGACCAGTGCTTCAGAGGAAGGGGTCACCACTTTAGGGGGAGGAGACCATGAGGAATAGGATCTTAGTTTACTGCATTTCATATCTAGTTTTATGTTTGTATGACTTTTATGTGCTGAAATTTGCTTATGTACTTGGTATGACATTGCAATTTGTTGAAATTTGCTCTCTTATGGAATGTATTTTGAGTTTCTATCTATGCTTTTTTTGTGCCTTATTTATCTGTATGATATTAGCATTAGTATCATCATATGTGAATGTATGTTGATGTATCTTGTATGCAAATTGTTGAGTGAATTCATAAGTGTGTTGATGTTATCCTTTGACCATGGCCTTTTTTATCTTTTTGATGTTGTCAAAGGGCGAGAAGAATATCTACAAGCAGCAAAGTTGAATTTTAGAGAACTTCACAAAGTTAGGGGAAGGATGAGATTCAAATTACAAAATAAGCTAAAGAAGATTTTGCCATCATAAAAAAGGGAGAGTATGAGAGGGCAAGGTGTCTTTCACTTGATCTTTATTTTAATGATGTCAAAACATGTACTAGCTTGTAGTTTGTAATTTGGACAGTATCATCTCATCATTGTCAAAACATGCATAAAATAATTAATAATCATGTGGCCAAACATATAGGAAGAGTCTTGCACATCTATTACATGTATGTAATCATGGTATGAGTCTTAGGTATGCACAAACATTGCCTAAGTAGATGAAAACATGTGCAAAAATCACTTTTGATGTGTTTTGGTAGCTTGAGTCAACCTAAACTAGGCTCTGGTCGACTCATGACATGTTGGTATTATTGAAGTTTTCATCGGGTTAGCGCCCGCTGACCATGTGGTCGACGCATGTTGTTAATATTTCTGTTTCTACATTTTTTCAGCCATGCGTCGACGCATGAACCCTGTAGCGGTCGACGCATGGTTCCCCAACTTGTGCAGATTGACCACGGGTCAGCCCAGGCTGACCCTCATTAACTTGTGGTCGACTCTTCGCTGCATATAACTCATTTTTCTGATTTTTTCAAAGTTCAAAATGCTGTTATGATTGGTAGTTGGTCCTAGCATCATATAAATACTTGGTTCCTCATTTTTTACACAACAACAAGAAAAAGTGAAAGATTTACATTGAAACTTTTCTCTCATCACCTTCATCTTCATTCTTGCATTTTCTCAACAAATACACATAACCATTTTTGTTGATCCTTTGCATCATGAGGTGATAACGTCTGAACATAGAATTGTATCTTGTTTGGGGTGAGTGTTTCAGTGGGTTTTTTCTTGAATAAAACCTCTAGGGCTTTGTCCTCCAAGATCAATTGGATTTGGGGGTTTTTGGATCAGATCTTTGTGTGCATTGAATTCAGCCGAGCGAAGGTGATCTAAGAGCGGTGGGTTTTATCGATCTAGTAGCGTTAACTAAAGGATTGTACAACAAGGTTTGGGGATTGAACTGTGTGTGGATCGGAATCAGCCGAGTGAAGGTGATTGAAGACCTGTGTGTTCTTTCAATCTAGTAACGATAAATGGAGGTTCATCCAACAAGTTTGAGGCACTTAATTCGACTCAAATCAAGGGAAGAGAAGACATAATATCTGCATCAAAGGAGTTTCTTGAGTGTGTGATAGCTAAGTTTTCTCTTGTAAAAACAATTTGCAACAAGATTATAGATATCTCAATTCTAGATTTATAATTGGGGGAAGACGTACCCGAAGCGAGGACGAAAGGGGAACTGCCTAAACAAACTTAGTGTCGTTTCTCTTTCCCTATCTCATTTAATTTTCGAACTATTTACGCTTGTGATTGTTCAATTGATTGATAAAAATTCTAGTATAGTATAGTGCGGAAAATTTGATTTGAAAACCATTGCACAATCATTTTGGATTGTGTTTAGTGAAAATTCTGCACTAACTAACATAGAAGGTTTAGCTTGGAGTTTTATGCACTCCAAGTGCTCGATAAATTGAACACTTACAAGGTGTTTGATATATTGTCAATTTTGGTTTAATTTTTTACTGTTCATTGGAGATTGCGCCATATTAAGTGTTGTTGGTAAATTGATTAATAGTTAAGTTGTGATTCAATTTTTCTCATCGAGCCTTTCGTTCCATTTGGCTTACGTATATCCGATTCTTCTAGTAACTCGGTTCGTGTAGACGAATTATCCTCGGCCGCTTTCCTAAAATATTTTTAAAAACAAATTTTAGCGCCGACTCGCAATTAAAAAGAAGTGATCTATTCAACCCCCCCCCACCCCCCTTTCTAGATTAATTTTTGTCGTCTAACAGGCTTGATCAACTTCAAGGCCCTTTGAAGAAACTTTGTGGCCGAGTTGCATTTTTCCCAATTAAGTACCAAGTTGGTTTCCACACACCTTTCCAATACCACATCCAAGTTTTTCAAACAAAGATCAACGATGGTCCAAAAACCGAGAAGTCATCCATAAAAACCTCAATTGACTTTTCAATCAAGTCCAAAAATATTGCTTGCATACACCGTTGAAAAGTCGTCGTTGCATTACACAACCCAAACGACATCCTCCTATAAGTAAAGATTCCAAAAGGGCAAGTGAAAGTAGTTTTCTCATGGCCCTCCAAGTTTACAATAATTTGATTGTAACCCGAATAACCATCCAAAAAACAATATAATTCTTGACTGGAAAGTCTCTCGAGCATTTGATTAATGAACAAAAGAGGGAAATGATCTTTCCTTGTAGCTTGGTTTAGCCTACGGTAATCAATGTAAATTCTCCATTCGGTCACTGTTCTAGTAGGGATCAACTCATTTTTCTCGTTTTGGATAACCGGCATCCCTCCTTTCTTCGGTACCACTTGCACCAGGCTAACTCATGGACTATTGGAAATCGGGTAAATCATTCCGGCATCCAAAATTTTCACCACTTCCTTCCTAACCACCTATTTCATGGTAGGATTTAAGCGACGTTGAGGTTGAGCAACCTGTTTGAAATTGGCTTCCATGAATATCTGATGCATACAATAAGAATGACTTATTCCTTTTAAATCGGAAAGAGTCCACCTCATCGCCTCTTGATTCTTTTTCAAAACACAAATCAATTTTTCCTCCTCACTTTTGGTTAGCTCCTTGCTTATGATCACCGGATTATGCCCCTCATCATCAAGAAACACATATTTAACATGAGAGGGCAACAACATCAATTCAAGCTTGATTTCTTCATTATTTTCCTTTATCAAAATTTCCACCCTTTCTTTTAAAAGAGGAATTTCATCCAATTCTTCAAGTTCTCGCAAACATTTTTCGATCTCTTTTTCTTCATTCTCATTGATACTTTGAAGATCATTTGTAAAAAAAATTTGTAATGGGGTAGGAACTTGTAATTACCATTTTACTTCTTCAATCACCTTCTTTGTTGCATCAATTCTAAAACAAACGCCTTTGTCCTTTGAATGCTTCATAGCTTCAAATAGATTAAAATAAATCTCCTCATCTTGAACTCTCACTTTCATGAGACTGTCATCCATATCAATGGCCATTCTAGCGGTCTTCATAAACGGTCTTCCAAGAATCAATGAAGCGTCCTCATCTTCTTCCATACCAATCACCACAAAGTCGATGGGAAACAAGAATTTCTCTACCTTAACCAATACATCTTCCGCTACACCATGAGGACGGGTAGTGGATTTATCGCCAAGTTGCAATGTCATTTGAGTAGCTAATGTCATTTGAGTAGCTTTCAATTCCATATGTCCCGACCTTTTCACAATGGACAACGGTATCAAATTGATACTAGAGCCCAAATCGATCAACCCATTGCCAACATAAATATTTCCTATTGTAACCGGCAAGTGACTCGTCCCGGATTACTTTCTTTCCGCGGGAGAGCCCGTTGAATTATAGCGCTGCAACTAGCATCAGCCATGATAGTTTCTTGATCCGTATACCTTTTCTTTTTGGTGAGAATATCCTTCATGAATTTTGCGTATTTTGCCATTTTCTCCATTGCTTCGGAAAATGGAATATTGATTTGCAATTGCTTAAAAATATCCATAAACCGAGCATAATGTCTCGCACTATCTTTCTTTGATGGAGCATGAGGATATGGCAAATTTTGAATTGGAATAGTGCTCACTTGTTCCTTCCCCTTCCTAGTCTTTTTCAATTTTTCTTCTCTCGTTCTCTTTTCTTCTTCCTCACTCTTTCTCTTCTCATTTTCAACTAATTCTCCCTCAACATTTTTTTTCTACTTCTTTCTCATCAATCTCTTTTTCTTTTTCAACTACTCCCTCTCTTTCCACTACTTCCTCACCTATTCCCATATCAATTTCTCTACCATTTCTTGTAAGAATAGCCTTCCAGTGCTCTTTTGGATTAACTTGAGTATTCGCCAGAAAAGTTCCTTTGTGTTGGTCGGCCAATTGTTTTGATAATTGCCCTATTTACGTTTCAAGATTCTTTATAGCCGCATCAATGTTCTTTTGATTAGACATTGACATTTGCATGAATTGAGTGAGGGTGTATTCCATCTTTGAATTTCCACTTGGAGCTTGTGGAGGTTGAGTGTAGTTTTGATATTGTTGTTGATGATTAGAAGTTTCGGCATCTTGAGGCCTCCGTTGTTGTTGATAACCTTGATTACTTCTTTGTTGGTAACCTTGGTTTCCTTGTTGGTAAGCTGGTCGAGGTTGATATCCTTGGTTTTGATTTCCCGCATAATTCGCCTCTTCCACAATTATAGGACAATACCCGGTAGGGTGATCTCCCTTACAAAGCTCACAACTTGCCACTTGTTTGTTGTTGTTGGGAACTTCTTGCATTTCTTTGATTTGTTGTGGAAGTTTTGACATTTGTTGAGTCAACAACTCCACTTGTTGTGAAAGCAATTTGTTTTGAGCAAGAATCGCATCATTTGTTCCCAACTCAATCATGTCAGGCTTCCGTTGCGTTGTACCACGATTATGATTTCCTTGGTGATCATTGAGTGTCATCTTATCAATAATAGCTATTGCTTCTTCGGCACTATTGGACATTAACGATCCACCCGAAGTAGCATCTAATAAAGTCTCGTGGACCAGTTGGAGACCATTTCAAAAGATGTGTACTTGAGTAAGTTCATCAAAACTGTGACCCTTGCATTTTCATAACATGGATAGGAACCTCTCCCAAGCTTCATTGAGGGATTCATTTCCGCCTTGAGAGAATACCGTAAATGCCGTCTTTGCTTCCATGAATCGATTGTGTGGAAAAAATCGTTCAAGGAACTTTTCTTCTAACACATTCCAATTCTTCATAACCAAAGTTGATTGATCAAGATATCATTCCTTTGCCTTCCCAATTAAGGAATGCGGAAATATTCTCTTGAACAATGATTCTTCTTCAGCTTCCAGCGCTCCCGTTGCACCCGCAATTTCATAGAATTTTGTGAGATAAGTGAAAGGATCCTCATGATCCATACCGGTAAAAGGATTTTGGTATAAAAGCGCAAGAATTCCGGTTTTCATCTCAGAATGCCTCCCATTGTGAGCGTTGCGCACAAACTGAGCATTATGCCTTGGACTGTTGATACATGATGTTGAAGCAAGAGGTGGTGGTGGTGGTGGAGTTGCCATGATTGGCGTAATAATTGGTGCGGATGGAGAAGATTCTCCTCGTTCTTGTCTTTCTCTAGCAAGTTGCCGTCTCCGTCTTGTTCTGCTATTGAGTCTACTGGCAGTTCTTTCAATCTCAGGATCAAAAAGAAGTTCTTCTGCAGGTACACTCCCTCGCATAAAACAGATTATGCACACTAGCCAAACAAATTAAAAAGCACAAGAGAATTACAGAGGTAAGAGATTCACAATACAAATATCTTAAAATCACTAAACTATTGCAATGCTTGCAATATATCATACTCAACAATCCCCGGCAACGGCGCCATTTTATTGAAAATTATTTTAGGTTGGTGTTTTATCGTATCCACAGGGATTGTACGCAAGATATATAGATGATCGTCGTTCAATAGTTTAACGTTCTAAGTAAAGAGTTTTCAAAAGATTGCTTGTTATGTAACATAAGTTTGTTGCAAAGAGTAAATTAGAGCAAAGATGTTTAGTTTTTAGAAAAGTGTGTAAAGATTAGATTTCGTTACTCCTTTCCATATGTATCTGATTAATCAAGCATGTTAACTTAGTTTCGATCAATACAATTGCGTATCCTCGCGAATCCGTTTATGTCTAAAGTGGCTCTGTAAATATTATTGTTTTAATCGCTAGATGATTTATCAAAATAACAATTGAAACAATAAACATAAAGATTGATACAAAGCAAATATTAACTTCCAAATCTATGTCTAGAGTTTTTTTGTTAATAGATGAAGAAATTAGATCAAGACTTGGAAAATCTATGTCTAGAGTGATTCAAACCATAAATACATCATTAAAAGAAAATATCTTCATCATCTATTGATCATAAACCTTGTTCACATACAAAAGATCAAAAGAAACACGTAAAAGCAAGATTAACTACCTCTAATCTTGACACAAAATTGTTTAGATACCCATCACCATGGTAGCTTGATCAACAAGTAAGAAAAGAAGCTTTGCTAGCATCAAAGTCGAAGAATCAAGGATTGATGCTCCAAAGATTTAGTTCTTACTTCTCCTTGAGTTCCTAAGGTTTTTGACCTAGAAAACCCTTTCTATATTCTAAAATTGCTGAAAAGTGTAAAGTACAAGAGTTGTTGAAAATATCTCCAAAGGAAGATATTTATAGCAAGTGCAGTAAGTGGCACCGCGTTAAGCGCCATCAGAAGTGCACTAAGCGCTGTCAGTAAAAACAGAGACAATTTCCCAGAAAGCGCGGTAGTAGCCCGCTTAGTGCGGTTGGAGACTTTAGCTACTGGAATTGGCATAAAGTGTGCGCTGAAAAGCTCGCTTAGCGTGAGTTGCCGACACAAACTCCTCGAAAATCAACTTTTAGACCTTCTTTCCTATACCAATTGTTCCTATCATCAAATATAAGCAAAAAGACATGTCAAAGAGCATCAAAATGATCATAATTCACAATATTTACATTAAAATTGGAAATTAGCATAAATGTACTAAAACTACTAGATATTCTACTAAATTATCAAGGAAACCAATTGAAAGGGCCATAAAATATAGTCAAAAGTGATAGGAGGTGATCAGACTGGATCGTCGTGGCCTTCGTGTAGGGTAGAAGGGGATGCTTGTAGGAGAGAAAAGGGGGTTGTACCTGCAAGGTACTCCGATCCCAAAGTAAGTGATTGGACAAAGAGAGAAAGCAAGTACAAAGGTAAGATTTCAAGTATTGAATAGTGATCAAACCCACCCCTCTCACATGAGAGGGTATTTATAGAAGTAACTCCCAGCGCGGGGACAAGGTCTCCCATGTGGCCGAAATGTCTGGTTAGCTAATGGGAGACTACCAGGTAAAGGGTCAGGCG
This sequence comes from Lathyrus tuberosus, assembly GCA_022829125.1. Lineage (NCBI taxonomy): Eukaryota > Viridiplantae > Streptophyta > Magnoliopsida > Fabales > Fabaceae > Lathyrus > Lathyrus tuberosus. The sequence goes on along the minus strand of JALAZF010000024.1, from coordinate 10,507,072 downwards.
CGTGACCCTTTAACCTGGTCCAACTGTTTCCGTGAAATTCGGGCAGACAGTTGGTCGCGTGAACTGCCAAGCGAGTAAGGGGGACATGCCCAACGGCTAGTTTTTGTCCAATGGCTAGTTTCTGCCCAATGGCTAGTTTCAGGCTATTGGGACTGGCCAAGAGCTAGACTGGATTGGGCCTTGCTCTACTGGGGGCCAAGCGCCTGCCCATTCCAGAACAGGAGCCCCCAAGTCTTTGCTCTGAGTAAGAGTGATGACTTGAGATAGTTTCGTGGACAATTTCCCCTGAATGACGATGTTCGGGCATACGCTCCTCGCCTGTCCCAATGTTGAGGTGGTCGACATTGGTCATTGATCAGCCCGACCAACCATTCATGTGCGAGGACGTGCTCGCGGAAATGGCACTTTTATGTCGACCAGATTTAAGAAATGTGCCCGCTGAAGTGTCATTTTATGTCGACAAGACTTGACGAGGACATGAGTTGTGTGCATGGTCGAGGAAGATGTGCTCGCGGGGTAGCAGAAAACTTGGTGGATGTAACGTCTAGCCTTGGGAATGCCAAACGAAGATTCCCTTTCTGACCCGTGGTGGAGCATTCAAGTTTTGTCAGGCCTAGAGACGCCTAGGCTATGATGGCCTTTGCACTTCCCAAGGGAGGAAGTGCTTATAAAAGGGGGGAGAGATTATTCATTTGACACTTTTCTCAAACTCTTATCCCCAAATCTCTATGCTCTGCAACTCGTGGTCTCCCCGGAGTTTTTTTGTTGTCGTCGACCTTCAACACCCAGTTCGTGATCTTCATCTTCTACCTTCGATTTAGCAAGTAAGTTCTTCATCCCTTTCTGCAAATTCCCAGGTGTTCTTCCTTTCTAGAAAATTGCATGACTTTCTGGTAACACATGAATTTTCTGGTCGAGTGTTCTTCGATGAACGCATGAATCTCTGGAAAATTCATGAAGAACATGAAGAACACGAAGAACATGGGATGAAGGTTCATGATTATTGCGTAGGATTGTGTAGATCCTCCTAGATTCTGGTTAGGATTAGTTTTAAGTTTGTAGTCGGGCATTAGGCCTGTTCGACATGAAACTTTGGCTTTCACGCGATGAGCTTATTTTGTCGAGTAAGCTCCTTAGAGTCTTCGTAAAGTCGTGGAGACTCGTCCCCGCCGTAGGGAAAAGTGAAGTCACCGTAATCTGTCGTGGTTGACTTGGGCCCGAGGTTATCCTCGGCTTCTTCCTCGCCCTTTCACTTGACTAGTGGTGGAAGGGTGGATTTGATCTTAGCCGTCAAATTCACTTTTTCTTCCTCTGCTTTTTAGGTGAAATGGCTGACCAACGCGAAGGAATCGTACCCGACGTTGGAGCTGCGCACGAGGAGGCAGAGCAGCCCGTGGATTATGCCAACGTCCACATAGCTGAGGGGGATCTTAAATGGATCGCCCAGGAACCCCTGTCGACGAGGTCAACGTTTACTAAAGAGGAAGCTCAAGAGTTTCCCTATCTAGAAGACCGGGCTGAGGGTGCACCGGTGCATTAGAGGGCTATCTGCCCGACAGAGAATGATCGAATATGCTCAATATATCCGGGAATACGGTTCCCCATGTACGAGTTTGCCTTCGTGGAGGCGAAGTTCTGTTTGCCCTTCAGCGACTTCCAGGAGGCCATCTTCCGCTACTTGGAACTGTGCCCCGCCCAGCTCCACCCAAATGCACTGGCATTTATTCGCGCTTTTGAGTTGGTATGCCGTTACTTGAATGTCGGGGCGACCGTGGACCTCTTCTTCTGCATTTTCCAACTCCAACGGAGCACAACGGGCCCGAAGCAAAGCTGGGTGTCATTTAAGCAGCAGAGCAGGCTCTTCTGGCCGTACTTAGAATCTGTCCGACATTTCAAGGACAAGTTCTTGGTCGTAAAGCCTATTTTTGAAGTGGCTAAGAGGTCAATCTCTACGCTTGAGACTATGGACATTGATGGTTAGCAAGTTGAGAAGGTTGTGTCCAAGTTCCCTTTGGAGTGGGTGTATGCCCATTTCAGATATAGGACCAATCATTTCCTCGTCAAGCACGAGCAGCTCTGTGAGGGGGACAATGAGTTATATTGGGTTCTGCATGCCTACATGGAAACTTTCAGTTCGTCCTTTGTGGTGGATAGGGAAGGCAACGAATTGCTCGGGACGGACGGGGAGCCTGCTCGGGCAGCTCGTTATATTAACACTAGGGCCTTTCTTGAGTGCGAAACCGACGATGTTGCATTTGAGCTCCTCGGTATAATCCGTTCCTTTGCCCGTGTTTGTTGCTTGTCTAATTGCGCTGACCTCCCTTTCTTTGTGTTTGCATGAAAATGATGGATATGAGAGAGTGCCTGATGAGGTTCCAGGTGACCAAAAACTTGAAGAAGGTGCCCCCAATGCCAAAAGCTGGTGTTGCTAAGCAGCAAGCGACGTTGGAGAAATTTGTTGCCGGTGCTGGTACCATTCTGGGGTCAACCTCTACACCCCCGACTCCGGACGCGTCCCACAAGAGAAAGCGGGACGACACTGGTTCTTCGTCGGTGAGCTTCTCGGGTGGACTTGCTGGAGGGAAATTTGTGCTGCCCCCGTGTTATCTTCAGGGGAAAATGTTTGACAGGGAGAGTTTCGTCGTTGTCCCAGAGCTCGATGCATCAACTATCTTGTCAGTCGATCCTCAGGTGTGGAGGAAGCTTATCTTCCAGGATACGGCCGCTATGATCAGGGTATTGGAGGCGGCGCTGGCCCTTGGGGATGCAGAGATGGTTCCACGTGCCGACCTCAAGAAGGCGAAAGTTAAGATAAACGACTTGGAGCTGGAGAACACAGATATTTACAACGACCTGGAGAAGCTTCAAGGCAAATTGGAGGCCAAGATAGAGCTTTAGAAGGAAGTTACCAAGATGCAGGGGGAGGTGACCAAGGTCAACGAGGAGAACGCCCATCTGAAGGCGAGGATATTTGAGCTGGAGGGATCGTCGGCGGTTGGTCTGGATGAGACCGACGACGAGAAGGCCCTGAAGATGCGGAGGGACCTGATCGAGAGGATCCGTCTTCTTGGGGAGGATAACTTGGGGGCAGCTGAGTTTGGTTTTAACGCTGCTTTGGAGCAGTTGAAGGCCCTCAACTCTGATGTCCAGTTGCTACCCGAGGGAATGAGCGTTCTCAACATGGTCGTCAATGGCGAGGTGGTCCCCCCGAAGGTTCCTGGTGAGGTAGTTTAGTTTGTTTTTGAAGTTTGTACTTGTATTTTGTGGGCCTGCGTGCCTTTTGATATGTAATATTTTGTCTGGAACAACCCTCTTCATGCAGTGCTGACTTATTCTGGCCTTGTGGCCGAAGTTATATAAATATATTTTTCGTTTGGCATTGTCTTGTTGCATTTATTTGTGTATGCTTTTATTATTTGAATGCTAAGTGTGGACGTTTGCTCGACTTGTTCTCGTTATGCTCGACAGTTTGGGAGACTTGTCGAGGAGGCGAAGCAGTTTTGCCGGTGATGTGACTAGGATCTCGGTTGAGGTATTAATCCCATAGGCTTGGACTATTCCCATCGCGAGCTGGGTGTCCTGCCTTATTGGTGCGGCAACGGCGGAGCTTGATTGAGGTATCCCCGTTGTGCGTAGAGTCTGCTCGCCCCATAAGCAGTAACTGGCCAGTGTTGTAAAATGAGGGATCGTGCTTGCACCGGGGCACGGTCCTGTGGCCGAGCCATCTCCTTGTTAGGGGTGATCTCGTCGGCAGTTAGTCCGACCTCGTGGTTGGTCCTAACTGTAATATTGTTTGAGCTTTTCAGTGTTCCATGGTCGAGCAAATGGTTCTCCGTCCAGAGTTTCTAGGTAGTAGGCTCCAGTGCCTGTTTTTGACTTGATCAAGTAGGGTCCTTCCCAGTTCGTGGCCAGCTTGCCCTCGCGCAAATACTTCTGGTTTCTGCGCAGGACCAAGCTGCCAACGGGGAAGTCGCGCTTTATAACCTTAGCGTCATGGCGCAAGGTTATTTTTTGTTTTAGCGAAGCCTCAAGGAGAACTGCTCCTGACCGTATCTCTTCGACTAGGTCGAGCTCTTCCCTTAGAGCTTTGTTGTTCATCTCCTCGTCGAGAGGGGCCTCCGTTCGTCTGGAAGGTTCTCTGATCTCCACCGGTATCACCGCCTCGATATTGTAAGCTAGTCGAAAAAGGGTTTCCCCGGTCGTGGAGTACGGGGTTGTTCAGTAGACCCAAAGCACGCTGTGTAACTCCTCGACCAACCTCTTCTTGGCTTCTCCTAGCCTTCGTTTTAGTCCTCGAAGGATTACCCTGTTCGCAGCCCCTGCTTGTCCGTTAGTCTGGGGGTGCTCGACAGAAGTGAAGTGTTGCTTCGTGCCTAGTTTGGCGAGGAAGTCCTGAACTTCCTGTCCGTGAACTGGGTTTCGTTGTCGGTCACGAGGGCCCGGGGTACTCCGAAACGCGCGAGGACGTTTCGCTTGTAGAAGCAAAGTATGTTGAAGGCTGTGATCTTGGCGAGAGCTTCAACTTCGATCCATTTTGTAAAGTAATCGAGGCCACAATCAGAAATTTGTTTTGGTAAGACCCCATTGTAAAGGGGCCGAGTATATCCATCCCCCACCAGGCGAAGGGCCAAGGCGAGGATAGAGTCTTCAAATCGTTAGGAGGCACCAAGTGCATGTCTCCGTGGCGCTGGCACCAGTCACATTTTTGGACATGCTCCTAAGCATCGTGTTGCATGGTCGGCCAATAGTATCCTGCTCGTCGGGCCTTTCGTACCAATGATCTCCCTCCCAAGTACTGTACGTTGATGCCCTCATGAATTTCTTGGAGGATTTCGGGGACCTTGTCCTCCTCGACGTATTTCAGGAGGGGGATGGAGAATCCTCGTCGATAGAGTTTGTCTTTGATCAGCATGTACGAGCAGGCTCTTTGTTTAGTCACGCTGGCCTTCTTGCTGTCCTCGGGCAGTTCCCCCGTGGTGAGGTAATTATATACTGGGGTTATCCAACAGTGGATGTCTCCAATGGCGTTAACGTCGAGCAGCTCTGGTGGCTTCTCGATACTCGGTTGAGCGAGTATCTCTTGTACGAAGGATTTGTTGCCGCCTTTCTTTCTGGTGCTAGCTAGTTTTGACAAGATGTCTGCCTGCATGTTTCGTTCGCGAGGGATGTGTTGGACTTCCTGTAGCGAGCGATTTTGGGACGTGGTTCTTAGGCACTGTCGCTCTGGGGTTACTACAGGTCGATTTATTTTTTATCCTATTAAGCTGACTAAGGAAGGGAAATATATGTCTCCAATTAACCCTGCTTGTATACTGAGTTTAAACAGTAGTCTGTTAGGTTACGAATGCTATATGGTAATGGGGCCTCTTTCTTCTTACTTTGTTTAGAATGAAACACCGGGAGTTTTCATGGGTAGGACGCTACGACTGATGCTTTTCGATTGATGTGTGAAGGTACGGAATTTGGGTTTTGGATTAGTGTGCTCGCTAAGATTTTTCCTTCAATCTTATGCCTACGTATTCCCGTTTACCGAAACAGGGAAATCAGAGCGATGGTAGTTCCTCCTATTCTATGGGAGGAAGTGGTGTTTTGGTGTCTTGTTCAAAGCCCAAGACGTGAAGCTAAAGGGTCTATTTGTATCTTGTTCGAAGCCCAAGATGTGAAGCTAAAAAGGCATTGTCTTTTGAGAGAATTTGTCATCTCTAAAGGGGTCTGTTTGTCACAACTGTTGGGTGACTGATTATAAAGGAGAATTACTTTAACTGGGATATGTGAATCCGGCAATGTCATAATTTCCTTTATAGGGGATTTTTAACCTGAAGGAGAAGACTTTAACTCAATGTAGAGCAATGCTATCTTTCCTTAGGAATTTCTCATGCTAGAAGAGGGACAGTGACGTGGATGTAAATAATCCAGAGGCTTGCCGCTTACAGCAATTAGACGAAGGGAAAAGGAGTTGTTGATGTTTGTATACTATGAACGAGGCACAAATTAATGCTAAAAGGTTGATTGACTCAACCGGGGTTTTTCTTATACAAAGGCTAAGAGGAGGCTATTGGCCCAACAAGAGGGTGTTTTTTGTGTGTCTTGTACGAAGCCCAAGAAGGAGGCTAAAGGTTTGACTCAACAAGAGAGTGCTTTGGTGTCTCGTATGAAGCCCGAGACGGAGGTTAAAAGTTGTTTGACTCAACAAGAGAGTCTTTTATACTCAACAAGAGAGTGTTATGGTATCTCGTACGAAGCCCGAGATGGAGGCGAAAGGAGGTTGACTCAACAAGAGAGTCTTTTATACTCAACAAGAGAGTGTTTTCTATCTCATACGAAGCCCGAGATGGAGGAGAAAAGGTTTGACTCAACAAGAGAGTCTTTTTGTATCTCGTACAAAGCCCGAGATGGAGGCTATAAGGGATTGTTGTTTTAGTTGAGTGACAGGTCCAGTATGTTGGTTAAAAGAGAAAATCAGTTCTTATAAAGAGACTGATTAAAATTAAGGCTATGCTTTGGGATTTGATCAGAGGATCAGGGTTATTTCCTGTTCTTTAAGGAAATGGGAAATCCATAGGGGTTTTGAGACTGTCTAAGTCTGCGGGTGTTTTCCCCATTTTTGAAAGGGACTTGAGAATGCTTTCGAGACTCAAGGAAATTAGACTGTCCAAGTCTAGAGTTTTATCTTTTGTACTATGCTTAGAGAAACAATAGTAGTAGGATCTAGACTCTTTTAAAGATTGTTCTATTAAGATGACTAATTTCTGTTCCTATACCTCTAGGAGGTCGTCGGGACAATTTGTACGAAGCCCAAGAGGAGGCTGGAAACTTTTAAAAAGCCGAGGGACAATTTGTACGAAGCCCAAGAGGAGACTCTCTTCCCAAAGGAAGAATCCTTATACGAAGCCTAAGAGGAGGCTGTGAATACTTCTAAGAAGCCGACGGGTCCTTCTACAACGCCCAAGAGGAGGCGGGGATGCTTTTAGGAAGCCTGTGGGTCCCCAAACTAAGAAGTTCAAGATAGGCTATACACGGGGAATAGATCAAGCCAGAAAAGTTTGAGAATTTGGAAGAAACTCAAGAGATGCCATTCACGGAGAAAAGATCATCTCTGGGGAGTAGAGTTTCTTTGACAATTAAGGGTGACAGCCGAAGAGAAGAATGTATCTGGTGCTCCTATGGGGGATCTAGTTTAGTCTATTTAAGTGTGATCAACAGTGCTAGACGTAGTTGTCGGGGAAACTCTAAATATCTATACTAGTATTACACAGTTGATATGAGTTTATGAAAGAAGACTTACAGTGAAACAGCCCCACAATACAGTTATATGTATATGAAAGCAGTAAAGAAATCATATAAACACTTACTCGGTTGTAGAGCTTCCATTCTGTTAGGTTAGTTGTTCAACAAAGAAAGATTGAAAACAACAGTATATTCAAAATCAAAGGAGGAAGTGCTTTGAAAAGATGTTGGGGCTTACAGCTTAAGGAGAGGCCCAAGGTCTATCAGTGATCGCACTGTCATTTTGTACAGAGGAACTTATACAAGTGACTGAGCCCCAAGAAAGGTTTCCTGTACAAGGGGATGGGTCTTACACTCTCTCAAGAGGCCCAAGAGGTTTAAGGAAAAAGGATGGGGCTTATAACACGAGGGTAGGCCCAGATGATTTGTTTTTGAATTGGCGATCGCGCGGAGATTTTCTTTTAACGCAAAGGGACTTATACAATGTATGAGGCCCAAAATTGTTTTGGTTAAAAGGGGATTGGGTCTTACACTCTATTAGAGGCCCACAGATTTTTGAATGGGTCTTATAGTTCGAGGAGAGGCCCAGGGTTTGTTTTTCAACGGACGATGATCGCGTCGAACTTTTTGAAATACAACGGGACTTATACAATAAGTGAGGCCTAAAAATAGGTTTGTATTTACAAAGGATTGGGTCTTACACTCTATTAGAGGCCCAAAGATTTATTTTTGTACAAGTGGTGGGGCTTACAGCTCAAGGAGATGCCCAAGATCATTTGTTTGAAAATGGCGATTGTGCCGAGATTTTTGAAAACGCGGTGGGTCTTATACAATAAGTGAGGCCCAAAAATGTTTGGTTTTCAAAAAGGGTTGGGTATTACACTCTAATAGAGGCCCATGAGTGTTTGAAAATGTTTTGCGAGGGTGAAAACCAAAGAAACCCTAATTTGTTATTCTTTAAAAGTAAATATTTAAAGAAAATCAAATAAAACACCAAATAAGTTTGAATAAACCATTTGTGATTTTTGTTTAAGGTTTGAAAAATGAGGGATTAATCTCAAGGGATATTAAAACTCACTTGGTTTTGATTTTCAAAGTAAATATTCACTTTTAAAATGTTTTAAAAACATTAAAAAGGAATTTATTCACAAAAATACTAATTATATTAAATAAATAATATAGACTTAATTTTTTTGTGGAATAAAATATTTTAATATTTTTGTGATTTTCTGCAAAAAGAACCAATAAAAAATAATTAAAATTGAAAGAGTTATTAATTTTCCAATTAATTAACAAAACATGAAAATATTGGAAAAAATAGCAAAAATGTGAGAAAACACAAAATGGCATGGGTGGGGTTTGAACCCACGACCTCAAGGTTATAGGGCACACACCTTACCACTGAGGTGGTGATACATCCATTGCTTGAAGTGAAACCATAAATATACAAGGCTTGCCTTGTTTTTGGCCTGGCCCAAGGCAAGGCAAGGCAAGCTTTGGGTCAGAAACGTGAAGGTCATAACTTTCTCATTTCTCCATGGTTTGAGACAAAATTTATATGCATCTGGCCTAGAATTTCACAAGGAAACTAATGGTGGTGGTATTTTTTTTTTCAGATCATACTCCCTCCTCAAAACCCGATAGTGGTTTTGAAAATGGCCTATAATTGCATTTTCTATGCTACACTTTGATACGGGCATGAATTACATGATGAATTGGTTCAAACACAACATATATAACATGTATGAGGTGTGCATGATCAGTGGACTTCAAAGCAATGCATATTTTGGAAAGTTCAAGTCATGAGGCTTACCTCTTTTTGAGCTTTTGGAGTTTTCGGTGCAATCTGCCAAACTTCTTGATCTAGAAATGGTTTGATGCTTTGGACACTCTCAAATGATCCCTTGGAAGCTTTTAGGATGATTGGAATCAGCTGGAACCTGCAAAAACACAAACTGGCCCTTTCTTGCAAAAGGGGTTAAAATGACCAAAATAGCAACTCTCTCAAATGGTGTTCCAGATGGGGGGACCCATTTGGGACAGTTCAAGGATGTTATTTGGAGTGTGTTTGAGGTTTTATCTGGTTTGGAAAGTGTCTAATTCAAGACTTGGCTTGAAAAATGCACAAAAGTACTATTTTGAGGTTTTGAGATGTGACTTTGTGATTTAAGGATTACAGGTCACTTGTGTGAGTTTGGATCACCTACATATGATGTTTACGAGGTATTAGAATCATGAGCTGTGATGGAAATGCTCTCTAACTCAAAAACTCAGAGTTACCTTGCTAAAGAAGGCATTTTGGCCTAAAGAGAGGGATTTTGAGGAAAGCATCTGTTTGATGGCTTTGGTGTACTCAAACTGAGCACAAATGAGCTCTATTTATAGTAGAGCAAGTTTGTTTTGGGATCAATAGTGAATGGCAAATGCAGCAGAGGTTTGGCCAATGGTTGCACTTTAGAATCCAAGTCTCCTCTAGCCATTGACTAGAGGTTAGGGCACAGGGTTGTGGTTCCCTTGGTCTTGGATAAGTCTTGAATGAATTCAGTTGGAAATGGCTCAGTTCATGCCACCTTGGTGTATGTATTGAATGCTCCAATCCAAAATTGGAGTCTTGTCCCTCTTTTAGGCAATTCTAGGTTTAGCATGCTACTTCTTGTTCCAAGGACTTTGGAGGCTTGGCTCAGTGTTTGTCCCCTTTAGATTTGATCCTCAGATGTGTCCAAAGTGATGACAAGGCTTGGAATTATCTTAGCCTTGGTGTAACGCCCGGATTTGTTTAATTGTATTTATTTATTTCATTTATGTGAATTTTGTGAAATGTGTGAAATTATTGTATTTTACCTACTAATTGAGTTAATTGGTTAATTTCCCTGATAGGTAAAATATTTGCAATAAATTATAATTTCTTTTCAACTTTTATTTCCTGAAATATATTTCATCGTTATTATGTTTTATCGCGTTTTGAGAGCGTTTGCGAGATATTTGAGAGTAAGGGTATTTTGGTCTTTTTGTTGGGTTATTTTTCATAAAATAGAAATAGAGAGAAAGGAAAATAAAGAGAAAGAAAAGGAGAAGAAATAAAGAGAGAAGAGGAGAAAGAGGAAAATCTAGAATTCATCCGTTTCGAGCACGATTAATCGGGTAAGGGTGAGAAGTTTCAATTATATCTTGCTTGTGTATGTATATGTGTTGTTTGTTGTAATTGTTTTGGTTGTTTCGCGACTTTTTCTCTAATTGATGAATAATTGATAGAAATCGATATTTTCACGGCTGAAACTCGATATAAACTGCGTAGAATACTTGTTGATTATGTTGGGACATGTTTGGGTTGATATATTGTGAATTGGAAGTGTTTAGATGAGATTTGGAGAGGAAATTAGATGATTTTCGAAGGAAAAATTATGCAGGAAAATTCTAGGTTTTCACTGCCCATACGCGTATCAGGCAAGGCAATACGCGTATTGGGTTGGGAAATACGCGTATGGCAAGGAAGGAATGTAGGCATTACGCGTATGGGAGTGGGCAATACGCGTATGGAGTGAGGCAATACGCGTATTGGATTTTTAGTGGAATTTGTGGGGAAAATCAGTCTTTGCCCATACGCGTATCACTTTGGGCAATACGCGTATGAATGGGTGAGTGAGCAAGGCAATACGCGTATGGCTCAGGGCATTACGCGTATGGCCAGCACGATTGCAGAATTTTGTCATTTCGCGATTCCTTTTCTTTTTACTTCCATAACTTGTGTTCCGATTATCCGTTTTGAACATACTTGGTATCGTTGGAAAGCTAATAAAATGTTGTTTCTTATTAAAATGGTTTTGAGATTGTTGGCCGATTTAATTATGTCGGGAATTTTAAATAGTGTCGTTTTGTCGACTTTTACCGTTATAATTGTGTGTAATTGATGTGTTATCATGCAATGTGCTTTTGATATGTATCGTATGAATTGTGTGATGTTATATGATGTGAATGCATGTGATGAAATGTTGTGATGATGGTTTGTGGCCTAAGGGCAAGAAAATGCATCGTGTTGTGTTTGATTATATATGCATGATTATGGATGTGTATATGTGTGCATTGGAATGTCATGAGTCATTGTATACCAAGCATCATGATATGCATTCTTGTGATGTCGTGTGCCCTAGTGGGTGTGAGCGACGAAACAATTCCCGAGGGAATCCTCTATAACACCGTGAGCCTTATACCGAGAGGACCTAAAGCGATTATTATAGACGATCGTGAACCTCATACAAAGAGGACCTAAAGCGATCGGATCGTGAGCCATATACCGAGAGGACCTAAAGCGATCCATAAATGTCGTGAGCCTTATACCAAGAGGACCTAAAGCGACGGGGAACATCGTTTGCCCGACGGGGATTTACACTAAGTAACAAGCGATGATTCCAATAGTTCCTGAGTGAACTGATGATGAGAATGATGGATGGATGGTACCGCATATGCATTGCATAGAGTCGTTGTGTCGGTCTTTGTGCATTTGCATAAATCATAAATGGATTGATTATGTGCGATAATTGTGAATGGATGCATTATGTGTGAGAATTGTGAATTGATGTGCATATGTGATAAATGCATTGGTTATGGATGATATGTTTTATGTATAGACATATGCTATGTGATGCGGTGGTGTGTTTCCATATGTTATAACTTTTGTACGCTTTATGTGTGAATATGTGTTTATGTTGGTATAGTTGATATATGCTATGTGGTTGGATTAGTAGGAATATGTTATGTATATGTGGCGTGCTATATGTATTGGTATGTGATGCTTGTGGTGAGAATAACTATGCCTGTGAATTTATATGTTTTTGCATATTATTATGCAATCTTGATTTAGTTGTTATTTCTCACCCTTCTGCTGTGGTTTGTTGCTCTATGAGGCAATTGCAGATTAGTAGTCTTGGAGGCTTTTGTGAAGATTAGTCCTCCATCCTTTATCGGTCTGTCTGCTCTGATACGTAACACGGGAGTCGGGGATCGCTTTTGTTATATATATATATACATTTGTTGAATCTATTTTGTATTAACTTTGTATAAGTATTTTGATGTTCTAAAATGATTTAGTTTATAAAACAAGGCAGTTATGGATCTTTCCGCTTTATTCCATAATTGAACTTTCCTTTTATATGGAAAAAGTTTCCCTTTTAGGTTTATTCCACTTTGTGTTATGTATCAAATTTATGAGCAGGGATTGTGTTTTCTTTCCTTAATTGTGGCATCCTTGTTTCTGTCAGAAGAAAAAAAAATTATTTACTCTGATTTATTTATGTATTATTTATTCGAGATGGGAATTGGGGTGTTACAATAGTGGTATCAGAGCAGGTCGGTCTGTCTGGCCAAGTCGTTGAGTCAGTTGGTGTGACCGTTGAATGTTGTCGATGTTGTTTGTCCCTTAGTACGTGATATGTGTGTGAGACACTGTCAGTACTTTTTGGTTTTTCTAATCCGTTGTCTGCAGGAGTTAGAATGAGATAAGTGGGGGAGAAGCTGGTACTTCTCCATGTTGCTATAGGTGTGGAGCGCTGGCTCAGTGTGTTGTGAATTGCAAGAGTGTAAGTGTTGTTTGGACAGTGTTCTTCCCGATTCCAGAGGGAATGTGGAGGTGAGGTTTATGTCGACTAAGGATTTGTGCCTTAGGTTGTTTTGTGCACAAGAAGTAAGAAATGCTATTATAGTTTGGTAAAGACGGTTTAGGCCCCATTATGATTGTTGGCTGTCTATTGACAAATTGAGGAACTGATCACCCTTAATCTCTTGTTGATAGTAGACGAAATTATGTTGGATGGGATAGACGTGTCTTTCAGGCTTTGATAGTGTGTGCAATGAATTGTTTGGAATTAAGGAAAATGGTTACGGATTATTTTGGTGAGTCGATGAAGATTCTTATAACGGAAGATGAGGCGGATTAGAGGTTTTGGTATGTTGGTCAAGTTAGGAAGTCATTGGGAGAGAATGATTGGGTTTTATTTAAGGGCTGCTTCTCAGAGAGTAGAGATTAAACTTAATTGGACGAATGTGAATAGTTGAGGTTTATATCTGCTAAGTAAGTAGAAAACTCTTAGTAGATGGGACTAAGATGTTTGTTTGGTCTGTGATGATAGTGTTCTGGAAATTGGCAGGAAGTCACAATGATGGGTCGTCAGTTGTGCTGGTTTGCCGATGTGTTTTGGATGGAACATTAGGGTGTTGTCTTAGGGAGCTCCAGTATTGTTAGTAACAAAAAGGAAGGATGATTGAACGAAGTAACAAGCATGAGGTGTATAATAGTATTGAGACTACGGGAAGCCAGACTTAGAGTTTTGGTGAGTTTTGGAGTTTTTAAAGTTTTAGGGCATTAATGGAAATTTTGATAAACCCTAGGTATGGATGTAATATTTGAGAGTTCTTTTTGGGTTGGTTGTTGCGACATGTTGGGATTTATGGAATTTGGACTGTTAAGAGCAGAAATTGTGTATGGATTACTGATAGTCGAATAAGGTAACGATTGAGAATAAGTGTCCACTTTCATGAAAAGATGACTGGATTGGTTTGGTTGAGTTTGATTGAAATTGCATTTGTTTGGAATGTTTGATAAGAGTGGTGAAGTGGGTGAGTTGAGGCTTTGATCGATTTAATGTGACTGCTTATGTTTGTTATCATCGGGATAGGCTGTTATTTACTCGGTTAAGCTTGTACGTGAGTAACCAGTTACCCAGTGAAAATTTTTGCAAAACTTTAAGAATTTATATCTTTTGGAATTTGGTTGGGCATTACAACGTGCAATGTTGTTATTCGGTGTTAGTAATGCGCCTGTAAGGGTTATGGAGTGTATGAATTGTATCTTCCATATTTAATTGGATAAGTTTGTGGTGGTTTTGATTGAGGGTATTCGGATCTGTTATAAACTCATAGGAAGAACAGGTAGAGTGTTTGAGATTTGAATTACAAGTGTTGAAAAGAGACGAAGTGTTATGCTAAGTTATTCGAGTGAGAATTTGGGTTGAAAAGGGTTAGTTTTCTTGGATATGTGATTTCTGATGATGGTATTGTTATGGATCCATCGGCATTAGATGCAGTTCGACAATGAGAGGCTCCGAAGTCGGTTAAGGTGATTAGAAACTTTTGGGCTCAGTTGGTTGTTACTGCAGGCTATGGAAGACTTTGCTAAGTTCATACTTTTGTTACTTCAGCTGACTTGCAAAAGGTAATTCAATTGCTTTGGATGTTCATTGTGAGGAAAGTTTCAGAGAACTGATGTAGAAGTTGTCTACGGCTCCAGTGTTGATAATGCATGATCCTGATAAATCGTTTGTGAGGGATTGGGATGTGTCTTTGTTGAGTTTAGACAGTGTGCGTGCAAGAGGGTAAAGTCGTGGCTTATGCTTTACAACAATTGAGGATTCATAAAAGGATCTATACTATTTTGGATTTGGAATTGGTTGCGGTTGTATTGTGTTGGAATATTTGGAGGTATTATCTTTAGGGTTTTAGGTTCAAAGTGTTTGGTAATCACAAGAATATTGAGTACTTGTTTGGTCTGAAGGGATAGAGTATGAGGCAACGAGGATGGTTGGAATTCGTGACGAGTTATGAATTTGGCTTGGATTATCCTTCGAGAAAAGCTAAGGTTGTGCCTGAAAAGTTAAGTCGAAAGTTTTTATATATGTCTGTTTTGATGGTCAGAGGATTAAAATTATTTGAGCAGTTCAGAGACTTGTGTCTGGTGTGTGAGATAACACAGGAGAGTGTGATGTTGGGAATATTAAAGTGAACAATGATTTTTGGTGAATATGAGGAAGAGTTAGACTTTGGACGTGAGATTGGTAGTTTTGATGGTTACGAGTAATCAGAGTGCGCAGCAGAAGCGTGATGTGGCACATTTTGTATTTGAGTGTGTGACTTGTAAGAGTTCATAGGTTGAATATTGGGGACATGTAGGAATGATGAGACCATTGGACGTTTCAGAATTGAAGTGTTAGGTGGAAGGTTTAAATATTATTCATGGGCTACTATGTAGATGGATGTTTTGGTTACAGGTTCGATTGGTGAATCGTAGCATTGTTGTCATAATGTTGTGTGACAAGGAGGTTGGTATGGTGGTTATGTAGAGGTTGTTGAATCGATGTTGTGTCGTGGAACTTTATGTTCTTGTTTGTGTTGTTGCCTCGTTTCCATCGTGATGGTCCGAGTGCGAGTAGCTAATTCCTGTGTGTGTTCGTAATTTGGGTATTCTTTGAGTCATGAGTTGGTCGTCAAGTACATTGTATGGGCTTTGCATCTTGTCTTTGTAGTTGTCGTCGTTGTCGTGTCGTTGTTGTAGTTGTTGTTAGCAAGGTGGGTTGTCAGTTTGTGTTATCCGTGGTGTGCCTTTGGTTGGCATGTTGGTTGGTTAGTCGGATGCGAGAGTCGTATCCGGAGTTGTTCGTATCGGTTATATTTTCGAGGACGAAAATGTCTAAGTAGGGGAGAGTTGTAACGCCCCTATTTGTTTAATTGTATTTATTTATTTCATTTATGTGAATTTTGTGAAATGTGTGAAATTATTGTATTTTACCTGCTAATTGAGTTAATTGGTTAATTTCCCTGATAGGTAAAATATTTGCAATAAATTATATTTCAATTCTGGTAGGGAAATTATATTTTAATTTCCCTGATTGGTTAATTTCTTTTCAACTTTTATTTCACAAAATATATTTCATCGTTATTATGTTTTATCGCGTTTTGAGAGCGTTTGCGAGATATTTGAGAGTAGGGGTATTTTGGTATTTTTGCTGGGTTATTTTTCATAAAATAGAAATAGAGAGAAAAGAAAAGAAAGAGAAAGAAAAGGAGAAGAAAGAAAGAGAGAAGAAGAGAAAGAGGAAAATCGTGAATTCATCCGTTTCGAGCACGATTAATAGGGTAAGAGTGAGAAGTTTCAATTATATCTTGCTTGTGTATGTATATGTGTTGTTTGTTGTAATTGTTTTGGTTGTTTCGCGACTTTTTCTCTAATTGATAAATTGATGAATAATTGATAGAAATCGATATTTTCACGGCCGAAACTCGATATAAACTGCGTAGAATACTTGTTGATTATGTTGGGACATGTTTGGGTTGATATATTGTGAATTGGAAGTTTTTAGATGAGATTTGGAGAGGAAATTGGATGATTTTCGAAGGAAAAATTATGCAATAAAATTCTGGATTTTCGCTGCCCATACGCGTATCAGGAAAGGCAATACGCGTATTGGGTTGGGCAATACGCGTATGGCAAGGAAGTAATGTAGGCATTACGCGTATGGGAGTGGGCAATACGCGTATGGAGTGAGGCAATACGCGTATTGGATTTTTAGTGGAATTTGTGAGGAAAATCAGTCTCTGCCCATACGCGTATCACTTTTGGCAATACGCGTATGGATGGGCGAGTGAGCAAGGCAATACGCGTATGGCTCAGGGCAACGCTTATGGCCAACACGATTGCAGAATTTTGTCATTTCGCGATTCCTTTTCTTTTTACTTCCATAACTTGTGTTCCGATTATCCGTTTTGAACATACTTGGTATCGTTGGAAAGCTAATAAAATGTTCTTTCTTATTAAAATGGCTTTGAGATTGTTGGCTGATTTAATTATGTCAGGAATTTGAAATAGTGTCGTTTTGTCGACTTTTACCATTGTAATTGATGTGTTATCATGCAATGTGCTTTTGATATGTATCGTATGATTTGTGTGATGTTATATGATGTGAATGCATGTGATGAAATGTTGTGATGATGGTTTGTGGCCTAAGGGTAAGAAAATTCATCGTGTTGTGTTTGATTATATATGCATGATTATGGATGTGTATATGTGTGCATTGGAATGACATGAGTCATTGTATGCCAAGCATCATGATATGCATTCTTGTGATGTCGTGTGCCCTAGTGGGTGTGAGCGACGAAATGATTCCCAAGGGAATCCGCTATAACATCATGAGCCGTATACCGAGAGGACCTAAAGCGATGATTATAGGCGATCGTGAGCCTTATACAAAGAGGACCTAAAGCGATCGGATCGTGAGCCTTATACCGAGAGGACCTAAAGCGATCCATAAACGCCGTGAGCCTTATACCAAGAGGACATAAAGCGACGGGGAACATCGTTTGCCCGACGGGGAGTTACACTAAGTAACAAGCGATGATTCCAATAGTTCCTGAGTGAACTGATGATGAGAATGATGGATGGATGGTACCGCATATGCATTGCATAGAGTCGTTGTGTCGGTCTCTGTGCATTTGCATAAATCATGAATGGTTTGATTATGTGTGAGAATTGTGAATGGATGCATTATGTGTGAGAATTGTGAATTGATGTGCATATGTGATAAATGCATTGGTTATGGATGATATGTTTTATGTATAGACATATGCTATGTGATGTGATGGTGTGTTTCCATATGTTATAACTTTGGTACGCCTTATGTGTGAATATGTGTTTATGTTGGTAGAGTTGATATATGCTATGTGGTTGGATTAGTAGGAATATATTATGTATATGTGGCATGCTATATGTATTGGTATGTGATGCTTGTGGTGAGAATAACTATGCCTGTGAATTTATATGTTTTTGCATATTATTATGCAATCTTGATTTAGTTATTATTTCTCACCCTTCTGCTGTGGTTTGTTGCTCTATGAGGCAAATGCAGATTAGTAGTCTTGGAGGCTTTTGTGAAGATTAGTCCTCCGTCATTTGTCGGTCTGTCTGCTATGATACGTAACACGGGAGTCGGGGATCGCTTTTGTTATATATGTATACATTTGTTGAATCTATTTTGTATTAACTTTGTATAAGTATTTTGATGTTCTAAAATGATTTATTTTATAAAACAAGGCAGTTATGGATCTTTCCGCTTTATTCCATAATTGAACTTTCCTTTTATATGGAAAAAGTTTCCCTTTTAGGTTTATTCCACTTTGTGTTATGTATCAAATTTATGAGCAGGGATTGTGTTTTCTTTCCTTAATTGTGGCGTCCTTGATTCTGTCGGAAAAATAAATTTTTATTTACTCTGATTTATTTATGTATTATTTATTCGAGATGGGAATTGGGGTGTTACACTTGGCAGTTTTCAGCAAGGCATATTGTCATTGCCATATCTCATGGCTCAAGTGGAATTTGGTGATGTTCTTGGCCATTTTGGAAAGCCCTCATATGATACAACAACTGTTTGATAATATTTGGTTTTGATACCTTTTGGATCCAAGTGAAAAATCCCCCTACATTTGGAAAAAAGTGAAGGCAGATTCTGACTTAGTGAAAATTTTACTAAGTGTTGGAAAAAAGTGACATTTTCACTTTTGGTGATTTTGATCATTCCAAAACTCAAAATCTATGATGAATTTAGAGGGAGGTCAGTTCTAATCTTTTGTAGAGGGTAATGAGAGATACAAATCTAGCTTTGGATGGGGAAAATGGCTTTGTGGTTTAGGAGTTATGATCCTCCAAAGTTGGTACCTTTGCCACTTTGTTCCATAACTTATAAAATTTTCTAAGTTTTTATGGTTACCCCTTTTACAAGTTATCCCACTTTTCTTGATTTTTCTTGATGAATGATGATTCAAATCACACGTTAACATCATTTTAGGGTTAAAAAACCATTTTTGTGAAAAATCTCAAAAGTCAAAGTTTGACTTTTGTGCACAGTTGACTTTTCGTCAGATGAATTCCAAACTGTGCGATCCTCCATGAAATCAAGTCCTTGACCTAAATCCAACTTGATGGATTGATTTCATAGGTGTTATAGGGTGTATTGAATCATGTCCTAGGGTTTGGGAGCATGTCCTGGTCAAAAGTCAAAGTTATAGTTGACTTTTCTCGCGAAACCCTAATTGTGGCTCTGATGAAATTGAGACTTGTTGCTCAAGCTTCTTGGATCAATCCCTTGTTGTAAATGGATCAATGTGGTTTATTAGAGACCCTCAAATCATGGCTTGAGGTCTTGGCTCATGATTTGCCCCAAAAGTCAACTTAGGGGTGAATTAGGTCAAGAAACCCTAATTCCTGATTTTTTATGTATGCATCCCCTGAGGTCCATGAGGTTCCATGGGGTATTTTAGGTCATGCTTCGAAGCATTGGCTTATGCCCATAAGAAAATTCCTATCTGGAGGTCCTGGTCGACCAAAACCCTAATTTGGTGACACCGGCGATTTTAAGGCTTGATCCACCTATAAGGGAGCAGCCTTGTGCTTAATCCTTGAAGTGGGAGTCCTCTTGATCCATTGTAGATGTTTGAGAGGTTAAACAAGTTAAAGATCATGTCATTCCTTGATTGATCCTTTGTCTAAGAACTCAGAGAGGGCTTGAAACTCTAATTTTGACTGTAGTAAGTGGTCACCCATCTTTGGGGAGACTGATGAGGCATGATGGTACATCCATATTGTGGTGATGATTTGCACAATGATGGGAAATATTAGTGGTCAAAATTTGGGGTATGACACCTCCCACGCGTCGAACCTGGTAATTCTTTCCATCGCCAGTGTCAGATATTCGACCAACTGATCATTTTTTGCCTGATACTCTCCTCGTACTTGAGATGCTATGAGTTGGGAGTCGGTGAAAATCTTTACCTCCTTGGCGCCCAAGTCTTCGGCCATCCGTAACCCTGCAAGGAAGGCTTCGTACTCAGCTTGGTTGTTAGACGTAGGGAAGGATAGGACTAAAGACACTTTGATTAGTATTCCCTCCTCGTTCTCGAGGATGATGCCTGCGCCACTACCCGTGAAACTGGAGGCCCCGTCCATGTAGATGGTCCACCTATGCATCCCGCTTGGTGAGGATGATGGCGGCGTCATCTCCGCTACGAAGTCGGCCAGGACTTGTGTCTTGAGGGCCTTCCTGTCCTCGTAGTGGATGTCAAATTCTGATAGCTCCAGGGACCATTTGAGCATTCTGCCGGCCATGTCTGGTCGACAAAGCAACTGTCTTATGGGCTGGTCCGTACACACTATTATGGTGTGGGCCAGGAAGTAATGTCTGAGCCTTCTCGCGGCGTTGACGAGGGCGAGAGCGACTTTCTCTATTTGCGCGTATCTAATTTCTGGCCCTTGTAGGGCCTTGCTCGTGAAATAGATGGGCTTTTGCCCGTCCGTTGTCTTGCGAATGAGTGCAGCGGTAATGGCTTCGCTGGTGACGGAGAGATACGGGTACAAGGTCTCCCCGCACTCTGGTCGTGAAAACACGGGGGGTTCAGACAGGGCTTGCTTAAGGTGGATCAGAGCCTGCTCGCATTCCTCCGTCCATTCGAATGTGGCCTCCTTTATGAGGAGTTTAAAGAAGGACTGGACATGCTGGGCAGACTTGGCCATGAAGCAAGAGAGTGAAGCGAGCATCCCGTTGAGGGACTGTATAGAATTCTTCGACCTGGGTGTGGGAAATTCCACGAACGCCCGACCGTTGTCAGGATTCGCCTCTATCCCCCTCTCAGTGAGGTAGAATCCAAGGAACTTCCCTGCCCGCACGCCAAAGGTGCATTTTTCTGGGTTAAAACGCATTTTGCACTTTCTTGCCTGGTCGAAAACCTTTTGCAAATGGGTCATGTGATCGGATTCCTCTTGGGATTTCACGATCATATCGTCCATGTAAACTTCGAGCATGTCTCCGATTTTTGATCGGAAGACTTTGTTCATCATGCTTTGGTATATAGCCCCAGCGTTTTTCAGACCAAAGGGCATTACATTGTAGTAATAGTTCCCCGACGAGGTCATGAATGCGGTGTACTTCTTGTCCTTTTAGGCCATATGGATTTGATTGTATCCCGAATAGGCGTCCATGAAGGACAAAAGCTTGAAACCTGCAGAATTATGTACGAGCTTATCTATGCTGGGCAGAGGATAAGCATCATTCGGTCAAGCCCGGTTGAGATCAGTATAATCAATGCACATGCGCCATTTTCCACTATGTTTCTTGACAAGTACAATATTGGACAGCCAGGTTGTATACCTGGCCTCCGAGATAAATTTTTCCTCTAAGAGGTCTTGTACAAGTTTTTCGGCAGCCTATGCCTTCTCATCGGATTGCTTGCACCTGCTTTGTGCGACGGCTTGAGCAGTTGGGTCAATGGTCAGTTGATGGCATGCAGTCTCAGGGTCCAGGCAGGACATGTCCACGGCACTCCACGCAAACAAATTAGCGTTGTCCTCGAGACATGTCTTCAGATGCTGTTTTACCTCGTCGACCAGCCCCGCGCCTATCTTCACTCCTCTGCTCGGATTGGCTCCGAAGGTGATGACCTCGAACTCTCCATCTAGGACAGGGCGCATGAGGGTGGTTGCAGAGGAACTACCTGTCCCCGCCGATATGCCTTCACCATAGTCCTCACCCTCTTCAGAAATCCAGTTGTCAAGGTCGATGATGTGTACAGGGAGAGTCGGCTTCTTGTAAGGCTGCCTTTCTTTGCCGGGCTGGTCGTCCTCCCTTGCCCGCTTGGCGGCCTTGGGTGCTGCACCGATCGAGCTTTGGCCTCGAGTAGCTGCTTCAAAGCACCTCCTTGCAGCTTCTATATCCTCGTGTAATGTTGCGACGTGGCCCTTCTATGTATAGTACTTCATCTTGAGATGAGCGGTCGAAGGAACAACGATTAGCTCCGCCAAGGTTGGTCTGCCAAGGATGCATTGGTACAGCGAAGGGCAATCGATTAACAAAAATTGAGTCTTGATCGACTTCGACGCCTCCTCTTCCCCGAAGGTGACCAGGAGCTCCACGTACCACCAGGGTCTGGTTGTCGCCCCGTTGAACCCTTGCAGGTCGAACCCTACATACGGTGACAGGTTCTTCTGATCCAACTTCAAGGCTCTGAACAGACAATTGTACATGATGTCCACGGAGCTGCCCTGGTCGACCAGGATCCGTCGGACATCGGTGTTGGCAAGTCTCGCTCTGATGAGTAAAGGAATATACGAGTTCGGGGAGCCCCCAGGAATCTCCTCCCGGTATAAAGTAATTGGCTGGGACCTCCCCCGAACCTTCTCAAGCATGGATAGCTGTTCAGGACTGCAGTCGATGAGTTGGTCAAACTTTCTCTTGACCTACCCCACCGTGAGTTTGTTGTATCCCCCACACGAGATAACCATGGCCGTTGGGAAGGTCTCCTAAGTGTTGTGTGCAGATATTTGAGGAGGATCCTCAATATGGTCGGGGATGATGAAGTCCTTTGGTCATGTGATGGACATAGCGACCTGAGGAGGGGGACTGGGCGGCGAAGACTCAGCTTCCTTTTTGGTCTCCGAAGTCTCTCATCGAGAGGATTCACCCTTCTTCGTATATTGCTTTAGGTGACCCTCATTGATGAGGATTTCAATGGCGTCTTTCAAGTGCACGCAGTCTTCGGTCACGTGGCCATGGTTGTGGTGGAAATGACAGTATTTACTCTTGTCTGTGTTGCCCTTGGATGACGTTGGTTTGGGGAACCGGACACCTCCCTGCTTAAACTTCGCGTTGATGCATTCAGAGAGAATGCGCTCGCGGGGAGCCTTCAGCAGAGTATACTCTGTGAAACTACCAGCAGGTCCCTTGCCTTCACGAGGACGATCATCTCGTCGCCTCTCTCTATCGCGTCTGGGGGCCTCTGATTCGTCTTTTTTTGTCGCCCAGGAACTCTCTTGATCCCTAGAGTCTTGGGCTTTGTAGGCTGCCTCTTTCTCCTCGTATTGTATATACGATTGAGCTTTACGGAGTAACTCGGCCAGGTTGCGAGGAGGTTTTATGCCCACCGCCTTGCGGAATTCGCTCTTTGGTCTCAACCCTTTTTCGAGGAGGTACTGCTTCATATAGTCTGTCGTACGGACCTCAATAGCCTCCTTGTTGAACCGCTCAATATATGCGCGTAGGGGCTCATCCTTGCCCTGCATAATGGCTTCCAATGTGGCCTCCGACTTAGGGTGTCGCCGGGAGGCAGTAAAATGGCGGGCAAACTAACTCTTTAAATCTTTCCAGGATGTGACTGAACCCCGGGGAAGCCACTTGAACCAGGCCATGCCCCCTTCCTGATAATGATGGGGAACAGCCTGCATTTGATAGCCCCGCTTATGTTATGGTAGTGGAGCATGGCCTCGATGTTCTCTATATGCTCGCCTAGGTCGGTGGTCCCGTCGTAGGTGGCCAGGGGAGGTGGCTTCTCCAATCCACGAGGAATGTGCATATCCATGATCTCTTGAGATAAGGGTCTGTGGACATCGTCGTCATCGCTTGTGCTAGACGACCGACAAGTGGAGTCGCTACGCCCGCGACTTCTACTGCAGCAGGGAGAATGTCTGCATGACTTGTGATGCTCGCGATGGTTCCTCGAAGGTCTGTTCCTCTTCAGAGTGGGAGAGCGTCTGGATTTCCATAGGGGAGATCGGTGTCGTCGTCTGGCGAGTGCTGAGTCAGGTTCCTCCGATCTGAAATGTCTTCGTTTGGGAGAAAGACTTCTGGACCTGTCTCGCCTGCACTTCTGAAGAAGAGGAGACTGTGGCCGCAGAGAAGGACTGTTGGGCTTCTGCGAGGGACGCTGCTCCTGGAGGGCATATTCGAGCCTGCCGATCTTCTCGCCCTGCTGGAAGATCAAGAAGTTGGATCTGTTGAGGGAGCCAATTAGGGTGGCAGTGCTTGGGTCCGTGTTTTGAGGGACAAGTATTGGCTCAAAAACAGGACCAGCAGCTTGCGCACACGGCTTCACGTCATCGGGGGTAGGAGAGGAAGTCTTCCCATCCCGATGATCTGTCTCCGAGAAGGAAACTCCGGAGATGAGGTGGTCGACGTTATCAGCGATAACGGCGATGACAGGCTCTTGACGAGCATCATCGTTCTTGTTGGAGGCCATGATGATCAAATGGAGTTTGGAGAGAGAGCTTTGGTCTTTTAGGCGAAAAAGAGGGGATCTTGAATCAAAAAGACGGGGAAGCTAGTTTCCCATAGACGGCGTCATTGATCGGACGTGATCAGACTGGATCGTTGTGGCCTTCGTGTAGGGTAGAAGGGGATGCTTGTAGGAGAAAATAGGGGGTTGTACCTGTAAGGTACTCCGATGCCAAAGTAAGTGATTGGACAAAGAGAAAAAGTAAGTACAAAGGTAAGATTTCAAGTATTGAATAATGATCAAACCTGCCCCTCTCACATGAGAGGGTATTTATAGAAGTAACCCCCAGCGTAGGGCCAAGGTCTCCCATGTGGCCGAAATGTCTGGTCGGCCAATGGGAGACTGTCAGGTGGAGGGTCAGGCGCGTGACCATTTGACCTAGTCCAACTATTTATGTGAGATCCAAGGAGACAGTTGGTCGCGTGAATTGCCAAGCGAGTGAGGGGGACATGCCCAACGACTAGTTTCTGTGTAACGGCTAGTTTATGCCCAACGACTAGTTTCTGCCCAACAGCTAGTTTCTGGCTATTGGGCCTGGCCAAGAGCTGGACTGGATTGGGCCTTGCCCTACTGGGGGCCAAGCGCCTGCCCAGTCCAGAATAAAAAGTATGTATAAATTGGCCCTTAACAATGTCATGGAAACTTTTAATTGGTACAAGAATAAATTGAAAAGGTCCAAATTGTCACAAGCTTGAAGTAAAAAATATAAGTGCAAAATTGACGGAATTTCAAGGTACATTTGGTACAAAAGTTCAAATTGCAAAGATTGTCACAAAGTGAAAAGGATGTCAAGTTATAATTCAAAGTTTTTTTCCAAATCCAAGCCATATGATCAATTTGTTTCAAGCTATTTCAAGACATGATCAATTTGTTTCAAGCTATGATTTTATTTTTCCAAGTTGGTTTTAAGCCATGTGATCAAATTAGTTAAGCCATGATCAATTCATTTTCAAGCCATGTGATCAACTTATTTTCAAGCCATAATTAAATTTTTTTTCAAGCCATGATCAATTTGAGCCAATCCATGATTAAATGGTTTTCAAATTTGTTTTAAGCTATGATTAAGTCGTGTGATTAATTTGTGTTGGGCCATTCTACATGTTCAGTTATGACAGTGATAGTATGATAATTCAAAGTTCACAATATTAATCATGATATCAGTACATAAATAGAATTCCAACCCTTGATTCTAATTTCATCAAAGTTACAGAGATTACATTCAACTGTAGACAGTAAAAAGTTTACAATGTGCAAAGTTACTAATGGTTACAATTCAGAACAAGACAAAAAGAAGAAATATTTGAGAAACTCACACACTCCAAATATCCCAAAAAATCAGGTGCCATCCTCACTACTTTAACCAATTTGAATCCTTCACACGAGTCCTCAAATTTAATCCAATTTTTTGGCACGTATAAGAGAAGCTTATAAAGAGAAACATTTTTTTCTTCAAAACACACACAGTAACCATGCAAGAAGAGGATATCGCTCTCAGAACCACCATAATTACACTAAAATCTATAAAAAAAATAGAACACATTTAGAATTTCTCATTGAAATTCTAAGTGTTGTGAGCTCAACCCTAATCTTACTACACAAGTATAGTATCAACAAAAAACAGAAATAGAGAAGAAATGGATTAAGCATAGACGAAAAAAAGTTGAATCGAAAAGTACATAGATAAGTTCAGAGACCCCTCAGAAGTGTTCTTCAAGAGTTAGTTCTTTTGAGCTCTCATTCTCTTCAATTTGGACCTTCTTGCTTGATCTCATGTTGCATGCTGCTCTCTAAATAGCGTGTTTGTCTTTCCTTGCTTGGATTTACATGTTTTCTGCTTGATTTTAGAATTAGGGTTTAATTGGGAAAGCTTCGATTTGAACGATTAAGGGGGTTTTAGGAGAATCTGATGGTAGATTTGAAGAGAGGGTGAAATTTGAGGTAGGGTTGATGTAGAAGTTTTTTTGGTAGGTGGTGGTCTCGCCGGAGAACATGGTGGTGGCCACCGTTGCCCACCGTCTTCTCTGGCCAATGTTTAGGTTTTCGGCCATGGTTTTGTTGCAGAGAGAGAGAGAGAGAGAGAGAGAGAGAGAGAGAGAAGAGAGAGAGAGAGAGAGAGAGAGAGAGAGAGATTTTAAAATGGAACTCGTTCCACCATTCCTCTTCTTTTATTCATCTTGTTGATACGAGCTGATGTGGGGGTGGCAAATGTCCCCCCACTGTGACACCTGTCACCAAAATTTGACTTTCCCTATGATCTTGTACACGCGCTTCCCTGTATTACCATGTGCCCTCGTTATTCAGCCCTTCTAATCAGAGTCATCATTAACTCTGTAATGCATCCAACGTTCCCAATGCAGTCTGATGGTCAACCGAGTTAACCAGGGTCTTCGTAGACCCTCCCAGACGTTGGGCCCTTCTGGTTTTGGGCCTGGAATTCTTACTCAACCCACCCCCTAGTTTACTATCAACCTGGCCCATTTACCCTTTTATTGATTACTTTGTTTTTTTTATTATTATTTTACATTTTGTTTTCTATTTCTTTTTTTATATTTTGATTTTACTTGTCATTTATTTTTTTTATAATATGTTAAAAAATACAAAAAAAAAAAACTAATTATTTATTTAAATATTTTCATTTAATATTAGTTAATTAATTTCTTAATTAATTTTATTAAATGTTTATATTTAATTTAATTAATATAATTTATTTATTTCTTTTATAATATTAAAAATACAATATTTAATTATTTTAAATATATTTATTTAATATTGATTAATTAAATTATTAATTAATCTTATTAAATATTTATGTTTAATTTGATTAATAATTTTTTCTTTGCTTGATTTTATTTTATTTATGTGATGTCTGGTCTTATAATGCCTATACCTTTGCTCATGTGCTTGTTACTTATGTCATAATGCATTTTAATTTCATTCTTCATATGCATGTTCAAACCCTTTTTGCAAACTAATTCTTGATTTAATATCATGTCATTTTCAAACACCCTTGTAAGTAAATTGTTTTCACGATCGCCATCAACCCCACATGGCCTCCTCTTGGGCTTTCATACAATGATACCTAATTTGCATTCCATGCCCTTATATTCCTGCATTTGTGTGGTGAATTTATTTTTCTATGGCTTGGTATCATCCCCATTTGAGAAGATGTATCCCCACTCCCATGACGTGTAATAATTTTACCGTTTTTCTTTGATTGTTAGTTGCTTATGTTTTCCCTTGATACAAGAATAAAATCAACCACCCACTTTTCAAAAGAGAACGAATAAGCTTGATCCAACGTCAAACATTTTTCATAAGAAAATAAACGCAATACGATTTCCATCACCATTAACCCTTAAAACAATTACACTTCATGTTGCATTCACCCTTTGTAAGTCGATTGCTTTTTGCATCGCCATCAACCTACCAATTAACCAAAAAAAAAAATTTAACAACCAAATAAACCCTTGATTCAACATCAAGTGGCTTTTTCATAAGCAAATGTATATAGAAATTAAAAAAAAAAGTTTAGAAAAATCATAAACTTACCAAATGTGAGTTTAGTTTGATGTTGAGTGAGATCTTTGATCAATTTGATGTTGATAGTAGAAGCTTTAAAATGAGTTGAATGATTTTGCGAGAATATGAGTTGAGAGAGTTTCAGACTTGAGAGGTTGAGAGTTTGAGAGAGTATTTTGAGAAGTGAGGAATGAGAGATGGTCTAGTGCATTTTTTATTAAAACAACGTCTGGAAATGTATCTCCGTGATTTACGAGAGGCATTTCCGTAATTTTTTTACTTAGTCTTAGGATCTAACTCAGGAACAAATGTGTTTAGGATGCTTTCAGAGATACATCACTAAATTTTATGGATGTTTTTGGTTTTTCACGGGGGTGTGGTAGCAATTCTTAGGGTGCCCTAATCAATTCTTTTTTTAATTCTTGTATTTGTTTCAAGTTGCAAATTTTACAACTTTCTCTAAGTTAGAAAAGACGATGGAATTGGGAGATTTTATCCTGCCACCCCAAGTTTGATCGGACACCTCCACATATTTTGATAATATCAAAAATACCCTTGTCAAAATTTAACAAAAAAGAGCGAACGAAAAATCTAGTAGTGCAATTCAAAAAATCTGGTATGTTTTGCATATATTCGTTTTTTTTTTTAAACTCCGGTAGTTCATTTTGATTGACAAAAAACATAAATTAAGACTATCGGGTTTTAAAAAAATCCGGTAAAAACTCATATATTTTTGAAAATTTCGATAATATATTTTTTTGAAAAATCTTATAAAAAGTCCAAGTTTTTTGAAAAGTCTGATAGTGTATTTTGAAAAATCTAATTAAAACTCAGACTTTTTGAGAAATTTGATAAAAAACCATCCATTTTTAAAAAAAATCGGGTAAAAATTCATAGTATTTTGAAAAATCTAGTAGTGTATTTGGAAACTTTGATAATTTTTTTAAAATCCGGTAAAAACTCATAGATCCCTAAAAAATTCTTTAAAACTCGTGAAATTTTTCAAAAATCCAGTAAAAACTTAAAAAATTCAAAATTCCGAAAAACACACAATTTTCAAAAACGTAAAAAATTACAAAGGATATTGTGGTAAAAACATTGCAATTGTGAGGATATCAGGTCAAATTTGAGGGTGGCAGGATAAAATCTCGACTATTTCTTAACGCACCCTACATGTCTCTAATGCATCTTCGGATGCATCTCTTACACACATTTCATTTGTTTTTGAGTCCTACACAAATTTTATAAATAAATTTATTTCAGAAACGCATCTTCGAAAAATTTCCATAAATATTTCCGGAATCTATTAAAGTTAGGTAAATACATCCTATGGTACAACTCTTGTGGGCTACAGGCTCCATTACCCTCCTGCTGTGTGGCTCCACCATTGGAGCACTTCAGGACTCCAACTCAGCCATCTATCTCTATGTCAATGTATGGGGAGACACCTCCTCCCCTTCAAGTTATTAAAAAAAGTTGCCGATAATGTCATCAGTGCTGGAGAACTCGGGGAATAATCTTTCACCCGAGACGAGAGCCAAATTGGAAAATGAAATAAATAATTTGCTTGGAAAGGTGAATTTTATAACTAATAGAGTGTGAAATATTAGTATGTAAAGTTGTTATATTTAAATCAAGCATCATTGTAGTAAGATTTATATGTAGATTATATTGGACTTTCCTACCCATTCTTTGATTTTACACGAAATGGCGCAAAGGGATGTATTATTGAATGTCATTTGACTACCATCCCAATCAAATATTTACTAAATCTTTCATCCATATTTATGCTGTATTTTATTTATTTACTTAGGGGAGTGCTAGTTACTCCCTTTAAACACATTTTTTTGAAGAAATTGTATTAAAGGAGTTTAACAGGTTGCAAAAATATATTTTTGGAAATTTTTTGCAGATGTATTTTTGAAATAAGTTTATTTATAAAATTTGAATGTGATTTAAAAACAAATAAAATATATACAAGAGTTGCGTTCGGAGATATATCTCTAAAAACAGAAGACATTTTAAAAATTTACGTGGTGCATTAGAGACAAATAGGATGCGTTAAGAAGTAGACTAAAATCTCTAAAATTGAGTTTCAAAGGTTTGGACTCTAAACCCCCATTAATTTTTAATTTTTTCCTTCTTACACAAGCCCGTTAATAGATTTTAAAGGATTGGGTTCGGAAAAAAACATATTTGATAGTTTTCATTTTATTTTATTCACTTTTTTTAAGAACTTGTTAATTAATATGTGTGTTAAAAATTATAATACATTTAATCCAAATTAAACTACGTATATTAATAAAAAAAAAGATTAATTAGAATACACTGTCAGTATAAAACTACTTTATACGGTCATCCAATTAAAATAGATTATTTTGACAGAAACATGGAAGAAGTTGTTATTAAAATAGTTTAATTATAATTTAATTTTTTTTATTTTTAATTCTATAATTATGTGTCAAAATAATCCATTTTAAGTGGATGTCCGTGTAAAATAGTTTTACACTGACAGTGTACTCTAATTAATTTCATAAAAAAAGCTTTTTAATATAATATTCATTTTATTTTTAAAGTTTTACGAATTTATAATTAATGAATTAATAATGTAATATAAATTTAAATAATTATGTTAAATACAAACGAAACATTGCAAGGATGTATTTTAAACTTTTGTATTTATGGTTAGGGGTGTACGCGGGTTGGGTTGGATCGGATTTGACCTAACCCGTTACCCAACCCGTCCAAACTTTAATGGGTTGGGTTCTTCGTCAAACCCGCAATTTCATTGTCAAAACCGACCCGAACCGACCCGTTCATTTATGGGTTGGGTTGAGTTGGGTTCGCGGATTGCGTTTCAAATAAAAGATATGTATTTTTTATGATTCTTTTTGTCGATTTTAAAAACGTGTAACACAATTCAATACAATCATACTCATCTATAATACTCAAATTCCATGAAACACATCATATAATATCTTATAAAATTCATCAACACGACATAACATTGATATTAGTATAAAATTCAACAAGACACGTTACTTCCATAAAATATGTAAGTTGGAAATGATACAAAAGAAAATAAGAAAGAACATTTAATATTAGAATTACGTAAACTCATTCTTCTAGTAGTATTATTGGTGGAGAATAAATTTTTTTGAAAAAATTATGGTTATTAGTGAGATACTAGTATTATATTTTTATTTAAAATAAAAATAAAAATAATAAAAATTACTAAAGCCACATCAATGGGTTGGGTCGATGGGTCTGCGGGTTGCAAAACTCAAACCCGATACCCGACCCAAAACTATACGGGTTGTTATGGGTTGGGTTGGGTATACCCATAAATGAATGAGTTCGGGTAATTTATAGGTTGGGTTGGTTTTGGTCAATGGGTTCGTGGGTCGACCCGCACCCATGAACACCCCTATTTATGGTTGATATATTTTCTATTTTATTCTAAACTTTCTATTCTAAACTTTTGTATTTATGGTTGATATAATTTTTAAACTTTTGTATTTATGGTTGATATATTTTCTATTCTATTCTAAACTTTTTATTCTAAACTTTTGTATTTATGGTTGATATATTTTCTATTCTATTCCAAACTTCATGCAGGGATGTACAACAACATTGCACCTGGTGTGGGATGTACAACAACATTCCTATCCATTTAAGTATAGAAAACAAAATAGTGATATAATTCTTTCAAAAGCTGCATTTATTGGAAGTAATGTTAGTGGCAGTTACTAGATAAGAAATCTCAAGAAAAGTTGCATTTGTTGATGGTGAGATTAGATATATCAAGAGGTGATTTTCTTTTGCATGTGGAGAGCAAGTTCCACATGGTTTTTACTTTAAACAATGTTGGTGTTTATATATGTGATAACTACCACACATGTTGTATTCATTTGGATTGAGAATATGCTAAGTGACTTGAGCCCTTGACTCATAAATTTTAGTTTAAAATTTCTGTTAATTAATTTCATATATGAATTTTATATGAAATTAATTAACAGAAATAATTAAATCGAGTTAAAAATATATAATTAAAATTATAATTAATTAATTTAATAATTAAATCTAATTAAGAATATATAATTAAAATTATAATTAATTAATTAATTAAATAATTAAATGATATGGCATGTGATTTAGCATGCCCAATCATTATTTTGAGCGCCACATAATCAAAACAGGAAGGATACTAAAAAAAATCTCAAAAAATAACAACTTGAGGGACTAAAATAAAATTTTATAAATATGACGACTTAAAGTGCATTTAAGTCTACAATTTATTATGGAGACAGAATTAATATCAAATACTTCAAAATCACTACAAAATTAATTTTATATATTTAAATTTGTTTTTGACTCTTTTAAAACACGAACAAACATATACCAAACTTATTTTTAATTAGGGGTGTTCACGGGTCGATTTGGTTCGGTTTTAATTGAATCCGATACCCAAACCGATCAAAAATATATGAATTAGTTTGGATTGGATTTTCACATTTTAAAAATTTTATCCCATACCCCGTCATTTATTCCCCTACCCCTACATTATATTTTTTTATACCAAAATATCCTCATATAAATAAGTATAAAATTTTCGTAATTTAATTATTTGATCCACAATTTAATAAATAAATCTATCTTTAAAAGCTGCGTTATTAATATTCTCAACAAATATGGCAAGTATTATCTATACTATTATATAATCTTATAATGTCTCCATCAAAGATTTTCCGCTAAAACTTTTTCCTTTAATTAATTAATTAAATATAAATATATTTATTATTAACTCCATTTAAAACTTACGACTAACTCGTTCTTATATTTTAAATAATTATTAATTAACAAATACAATAAGACACATCTTAAATTTTTTTTAAAATGCAGCCACCTACCAAAAATTAATTAAATATAAATATATTTATTATTAACTCCATCATTTAAAATTTCTAACTAAGTCACATTCTTATATTTTAAATAATTATTAATTAACAAATGCAATAAGACACTCCTGAATTTTTTTTAAAATGCAGCCACCTACCAATAATATATTAACATAGTAACTATCCAGCATAACTTTTCTCTTCATTCTATTAATTAATCTTTTATTACTACTAATTAAATATTATTATTAATTAAATAATAATTAAATTAAAATATTTAACATGTTTATTTCTCTAATTTCTCTTCGCTCAACACTCTCTATTTATATCATACAAATAATTAACCTTTCTCCACTCTTAACATCTCTTTAACCCTACATTGATAGAACACATAGTAATATTAAATTAAAAATAAATAAAAAATAAAAAATTAGACATATAATACAAACTTTAAATTTACTTAATACAAAAATAAATTAATAAATATAATTCATAAAACGGTTAAAGTTTTTTATAGTCCCCACTAATTTCATTTTAAAGCTAGTAAATAGTAAAATAAATGTATAAATTGATGAGATATAAATTTGATTAGTATGAAGATAATTTTGTGAAAAAAATGGAATAAAGTAATGAGGTTAATTGATGAGATATACATTTGATTAGTGGGAAGATAATTTTGTGGAAAAAATAAAATAAAGTAATGAAATTAGTGGGGTTATAAAAAACTTTAAGTGTTTCATGAATTATATTTATTAATTTATTTTTGTATTAAGTAATTTTAAGATTTGAATTATATGTCTAATTTATTTACTTTTTTATTTTTTAATTTAATATTACTATGTGTCCTATTAATGTGGGGTTAGAGAGATGTTATGAGTGGAGAGATGTTAATTGTTTATATGATATAAATAGAGAGTGTTGAGCGGAGAGAATTTTGAGAAATAAACATGTTAAATATTTTAATTTAATTATTATTTAATTAATAATAATATTTAATTAGTAATAATAAAAGATTAATTAATAGAATGAAGAGAAATAAATATTTTAAATATTTTAATTTAATTATTATTTAATTAATAATAATAATATTTAATTATTAATAATAAAAGATTAATTAATAAAATGAAGAAAAAAGTTATGCTGGGTAGTTACTATGTTAACATATTATTGGTAGGTGGCTCCATTTAAAAAAAAATTCTGGAGTGTCTTATTGCGTTTGTTAATTAATAATTATTTAAAATATAAGAATGTGACTTAGTTAGAAGTTTTAATATACTTAATTAATTTTTGGTCGGTGGTTGCATTTTTAAAAAATTTTAGGGCGTGTCTTATTGTATTTGTTAATTATTAATTATTTAAAATATAAGAATGAGTTAGTCGGAAGTTTTAAATGGAGTTAATAATAAATATATTTATATATAATTAATTAATTAAAAGAAAAAGTTTTAGCGGAAAATATTTTAATCGGCTTAATATCCTTTTTGGTCCTCTAACTATATCCTCGGGTCCAATTTAGTCCTCTTTCTTTTAAAAGTTTCAAATAGGTCCCTTACGTTGTCTAACTGAAGCATAAAGGTCCTTTCCGTCAAATAAATGCAAACGGTGTTAGTTTTGCTTACGTGGAGCATTAGTAGTCATGATGGATGGCTTAGTCATCGCCTTTTCATTTCCACGTGGATTTTTGTATTATTTTTTAATTATTTTTGTATTATTAAAAAATATAAAAAATATAAAAATATAAAATAACAAATATTAAAATATTAAAAAATAAATATATAAAAAATTCTACATGGAAAATAAAAAATAATTAAAAATAATACAAAAATCCATGTGGAAATTAAAAAGTGCTGACTAAGTCATACATCATGTCAACTCATACTCCACGTAAGGAAAACTAACACCATTTGCATTTATTTGACGGAAATGACCTTTATGCTTTAGTTAGGCAACGTAAGGGATCTATTTGGAACTTTTAAAAGAAAGATGACCAAATTGAACCCGAGGGTATAATTAGAGGACCAAAAAGGGTATTAAGCCTATAATAATATAGATAATGCTTGCCCTATTTGCTGAGAATATTAATAAAGCAGCTTTTAAAAATAGATTTATTTATTAAATTGTGGATCAAATCATTAAATTAGAAAAATTTTACACTTATTTATATAAGGATATTTTGGTAAAAAAAATAATAATGTAGGGGTAGAGGAATAAATGATAGGGTATGGGGTAAAATTTTCTCACTTTTTCTATAAAAGCCAAACCGAACCAAACCGAGAAATAACGGGTTGGTTTGGGTTGGATTAATCGGATACATTAGAAAAAAATATGCGAAAAATATTTTTTGAATTTTTTAATTTACATCAACTAATTTTCTATAATCATATAATTTTTTATTTATTTTCGTGTTTTCATATAGATCGTGAATGTCACAAATGATGTTTCATTTTTCTTTCCTTCTTAAAGTTGAATATTTTATACTAGTTTCCTTTATAATGATATATATTATATGAGTTAATATGGTTGGTTCGGGTAGACGGACTCGCGGGTAGAATTTTAAAAATCCGTTGCCCGAACCAATTAACATCGGATTTTATTGGTTTGGTTCGGTTAATGCCCAAACTAAAAAAATACCCGACCCAAACACAATGGTTTGATTTGGATTTTGATTTGATTCGGATTTGTCCGAACCAATGAACACTCCTATTTTTAATAATAATCACTTCTATAAAATCAAGTTTTTCAGAATCAGTTTTTTTACCACATAACCAAACACGCACTAAATTCAGATGAAAGTAGTTTTTAAGAATTATAAAAAAGGAGAAAATTCCCTTTTAAGATTTTAAGGCAAATTCACAAATACAGTAACACTTATAAATGAGCATTATTAGCTAAGCATATATATATTGGGCGATGACAAGTAACACTTATAAATGAGCATTATTAGCTAAGCATATATATATTGGGCGATGACAAGTATCTAAAGGTGATGAGACATATGAGTATTATGGACCACAAAAATTGTACCTAATTCAAGTATTCAACTCCTATTTTTGTTGTTGTTCCTCCCTTTATAGAGGGACAAGGAAGTATTGCGATTATCAATCAACTTTAATTATTTCAAATAATTATATTATCCAATAATTTTAAGAGTTATAAGTAAAATTTTATATTCAAAAAATTCGAATCCACAAATTTTAATATTTTAATATTAAAAGTTTTAACGTGTAAATTATATATATCGTCGACGAGGGACAGAGAATGACTTCTAGGACCACTATATCAGTACCCATATCTAGTTAGAGAATGACTTAGATCTCCGTACATAATAAATCTAGGACCATCTGTGATCACATGCAGTAAAGCTAATACAAATACAAACTAACCAGGAAAAACGAAAACAATACAACAAAAAACAAACAATAAAAAGAATCCAACAAATATAAAAGCTAGTTGGTAATTTTATTTATAAATTGAAAAAAATATTATAAAAAAAATATCAACGCTAAAGATATTTAATAATTTTTAAGAACTCAGTTTTAGTTAATGATAAATTGCGGATAATATTTTTCCAAATTTTTTTTAAATGTATTTTTGTGCATAATTTCATTCACGAAAACATCAATTTGCTCAAGAATACTCCGGAAATCTTGTGGAAATTGGTTTTACAAGTTATCTAGTAACTAATTTGGAAACTTTAAGTTTACCCACAAAAATATAAATTTATCCGCGAAAACCTAAATTTACCCATTAATAAGCTGAGGGTAATTTTGAAAATCTATTTTATAAGTAATTCGACAATCAATTCAAAAAATTTAATTATTCAATAAACAATTTTACACATGAAAATTTAAATTTACCCATGAACAGGAACCGGATCCAAAAATTTATTTAAGTGGGGGCAAAAAAATATTATATTAAAAATAATTATATAAATAATTATATAAATTTATTATGAGATTAATTGGAATATACTGTCAGTATAAAATTACTTTAGACTGACATCCAATTAAAATGAATCATTTTGATACATAATTATGGAATTATGTGTAAAAATAAATAAATTATAATTAAACTATTTAAATAACTAATTCTTCCATGTTTTTCTCTTCTCATGTGTCAAAATGATTTATTTTAATTGGATGTCAGTGTAAAATGATTCATTTTAATTGGATGTCAGCGTAAAATAGTTTTACACTGACAGTGTATTCCAATTAATCTCATTTATTATTATTACTATTATTATTATTATTATTATTATTATTATTATTATTATTATTGCTTAATAACCAAAATTCATCTTTGAAATAAATAAATTGTTGCGAAATTAAATTTCTTATTAAACAAACAGATATTAGTGCTTTTTACCACTACAAACTAAAATACATTTATCAAGACGATTATATTAATTTATTAGTGATAAATTAATAACATATTAATGGTTAAATAAATAGTTGTTGATTAAAAATATTATACTACTTTCTATTCTAAAAATAGATGACAATGTTTTTTTTTTTCAAAATATATACTTTTTTTACGTACCTTTTTTTTAGTTGGTATATAATTTAATTTAATTTTAAATATTATAATTTAGTTATTTTTTTATATGATCAAGTAATTGTTTTACACTATTTTACGTTTGATTTAAAATAAAATAAAAAAACAACTTAATAGTTTTAGTAGGGGTCAGTCCTTAAATTTTAATAATAACAAATATAAAACTATTTAATAGGATGAAGTAATAATCTAGTTGGTATAAAGTTAGTGGGGGCAAGTGCCCCCAATGTATTAGACATAGATCCGTCCCTGCCTATGAATATATTGCGAATAAATTTCTAAAAAAAAAAAATAAATAGTTATTTGGAAAACTTAAGTATGAATGAAAAAAATCCTAAATTCAAAAAGTATAAATTTGATTTTTTTTTAGTTTGTGGAGTAAAGGTATGATTGTATGGTATAGAAAAAAATCTTTCTTATTAGTTTCAATATTTTGAAGTGGTCCATTAGATAATTGGGCTCTAAGCCCAATGTTACTTATTTGTTGATTTTGGTTTAGGATTCTTTATTGCTTTTTTAGTGGTGCTCACACACCTTTATGAAAAATCATAAATGTCTCAAATACAGAGTTGCACTTTTGGAGAAGAAAAAAAATTCACACACCAACACTTTGTAAGAGAGTCATCTTCATTTTGCCATAAATTAGTAAGGAAGTGTATCTCTGTAAAAACTATAGAAGTATACATTTAGACGCATTTTGAGTGATATTATCGCAACAGGCTTCCCCCCTTCCTCAATTCATTTAGAACTTACTCCAAACAAACAAGAAAGTGTGTGAGATACCCTATTTCCACTATTTTTCAACATTTCTCACAACTTCTATTGCATTGCGCCTAATCCAAGAGCTTTCTCAATCTCTACTTCAGTCCATTCAATCCAAGAGCTTCTGTCGCTGCGGAAAAAATCATTGAGATTAAGTTATTGATTAATTTAACTTGAAAAGCAAGAGTTACCATCGAACTTTATTGTTTCCAAAGGAAAAAGGGAAAAGGTCGAACAAAACCCACAAAAAGCAAAAAATTAAAAAGAGAAATCTAGATACAAGGGTTGGTTTTGCAAGGGGAAGGTATTAGCTCCTCACATCCGTTGTGCTCAATGGGGACCACTTGTTAATCTGTGTTTATAAAAGCTAGGTTGTTTGTTGATTGATTTTAAATGAAATTATATTTTGTCGTATTCGAGTGGAAAACTCAACTTACTACCCACAAGTACGAGGAAATGAACATTTGCATCATCTTGATATGGAGAACTTTTACTTGGACTTTCTCACAAGTACGTCTCAACATTCAAGTGGAAAATGTCAATAATTTCTCAGTATCATGTAGAAGTATAGTGGTTTACATCACTATGAGAATAGACTAATATCCAATCTTTTGAAAAAAAAAGGCTCTTGATTGTCTTTTTTAAAGTGTTGAAAAGAGTTTGAATATGCTTAAGTGTTTTACCATTTATTAAGAAAAAGATTTTCTGGACCACTGGACATAGTCAAGGTTTATTGAGAAAGATGTGAAGTTTGAAAACAATACGTTTTTTAAATAGAGAGAAATTTTGAAAATTTAAGAAGTGGGGAGGAGATGAAGAAACTATCCTAAAGCATAAACTAAATGGTGTTATTTGTCAGGTAGCCCAAGAGAAAGCCTTTGTGTGTGCAAGTGTATTAACCACAATAAGAGGCAAGCATTTGACATTAGTCAAAACAAGCATCCTTTTCCATTTGGATTGAGCCACAAGATGAGCAAGCATCAGGTATAGATGAATATTAAAGAAACCAGATGAATAATAAGGTCATAGAGTCATAGAGAAAAAATCCAAGTCTTGAATTGAGGATCATAAAGTCTCAGGTGTAGCACTATGTCTTAGATGGATCACAAAGTCTTAGATGACACTCCCAGCAAAGGGAAAGCACTAGATCCTAAGTCTATAGTCCAAAATACTCCTAAAGTTGGGGATATTAACACAAAGCCCAATGCATCAGATTAAATTTTTTTAAGGTCTTATCCATTTTTTCATGTTTTCTTGTTCTTTTTGAAATAAGAAAGCAAAAGAATGCATACAGATAAAAAGGTATAAAGATAAAAAGCAAAAATGTAAATGCCATGAATGTAAATGACATAAAAGTAAAGATATAAAAATAAAGAGCATAAAAGTAAATGACATTAATGGAAGTAACAAAAATGTTAGCACAATTAGTATGTCAATGTTAGTGTTAATGAGAATTCAACCGAGTCGAGACACTTTAGCGCAATGTTAAGCAATCGTAAGTGGACTTATGTAGAAGTCACGCCTATCTGAGGCCGATCAATAACAATGTATATGTTAAACATGTTAGAGAAGTAACACAAAGTTACTCTCCTAAAACATGTAACACAATGGTCAAAACAAAAGCAAAAAGAAGAAGAGATGCAGGAGAATGGAGGATCCACCACAATTATCATAACAAGGGGTCATCTATCACCAATTTCCATCATTCTCCTTCACAATACAATGAGATAAAATTTTCATCAATCCAAAGTACCAAAAA
Source organism: Lathyrus tuberosus (assembly GCA_022829125.1). Lineage (NCBI taxonomy): Eukaryota > Viridiplantae > Streptophyta > Magnoliopsida > Fabales > Fabaceae > Lathyrus > Lathyrus tuberosus. The sequence goes on along the minus strand of JALAZF010000024.1, from coordinate 10,467,496 downwards.
TGATCAAATGATCATTTAAATGATAAGTTTGAAATGAAGAAAGTTCATACAACCAAAGTATCATTCCAAAGACCAATTGAACTCGATGAAGCATCAATCAACCAAATCATGATCAAAGTCAACCAAAAGTCAACAGAAATGGATTAAAAAAAGAAGTAAAAAATATTAAAATGATTTAAAAAGGGAAATTAAAATGAAAATTCCAAAGAGGTATCAAAACATCAAATAAATGGTTAAGTAAATTTGAGAAAGTCACAAATATTACGAATAATAAGATCTCAAAAGTTGGAATACAAAATGTTTGAAAATGATTAAAAAGAAAATTCAAAAACAAAAATAAAAAGAAAATGAAGTAAAATATCAAATAAATGCAAAAATGATTTTAAAATTATGTAAAAAATGTATGTGATAGAAAATATTTTTTATGATTTATGGAAAAAAAAATTGGAGTGAAAAATAATAAAGGAGCTATTTAAAATAAATTAGAAAAGAAAAGGAAAATAAAATGAAAAATAAAATTAAAATAAAACAAATATATTCTAAAAAATCCGCCAACGACTACTTTTTTGAACGCGCGAAGGTCATCTTCAACCTTCAGCTTGATCTCTGCAAATCCATGAACTAGGCATTTAAGCATGAATCAAGCATGGATTCAGCTCCAACAATCATCATCGTTCATGTCTTTCTGCATCAGAGTCATTAATTGGCTCTAAGCAAAGAGAATTTGCTCAAGAACACGAAGAACCCTAGTTATTCAAAGTAAAATTAAATGATTAATACACAATATAAATCCAAGGTAGTTGAGGGCTTTCAATCAGTAAATTAAGATAAAGAGACTGGTAACTTGTTTGCTCAGAAGTTTTACTCATATCTACCTTTTCAGTTAAAGCTCGAAGGTCCAACAATGGTGAATTTGAGTTGCAGTTCGCAAAAGGTTTCAAGTTGCTGTAATGTTTCAGTTAGCTTCAGATGATGCCGATGAGTGATTCTGGGCAGAGATTTGAAGTTAAAAGAAGCTTGAAATGAAATGGGAGTTTATGGTTTTGGGAGGTTTTGAGCTGAAATGTTTCAGAGTTTCTTTAGTTGTTCAAGCTTGGAAATCAAGGCAAAATGAACCTCTATTTATAGGAAATTTGACGAGGTCATGATACGTGTGAATTAGAGGCAAACTCGTGTGAATTAGGGTTGAGATTTTCACTTTTTCAATTCGTGTGAAATGAAACATGGAATGTGTGAATTTGTGATGAAACCAAGTCATTTTGCACTTGTTCAAACGTGTTTCATCATAACAAACAAGTTTGCACATGTGCTTGTGGTCCTAAGTGAAGATTGACATGAAAATCATGACCTGAAACTGACCAAGAAGTAGAGCTCAAGGTAGCATGTTTGAGCTTACACCAAATGGAATTGGCTCGTGCATTTTAAGATTTTCTTTACGCCAAATGTTCTCCTCATTGCAAAGAATCAGATGCAAAAATAGTCACATCAAAAGGATGCTTGGATTGAAAATGGCATTGATTCAAAGTTGGGGTCGTGACCTGAAATTTCAGGTCAGGCATTAGGTCGACCCGGTCTTGGGCCTACTTTTGTGCACACATGGGCAGCTGAGAAAATCCAAAAATTGATGGACTTAGAGGTTGAATTGATGTTTGACCCTTGAAGCCAAGTTGTAGAGGAGTTCAAATGTGACATTTGGCTCAAAGAAGATTCCAAAAACATTGAAAGATGGGAAAGTAATGGTGTTTGGACTAAGTGGCATGCCATGCTTGATTTTAGGCCAACCAAACGTGTGCCAACTTGTGATTTCTTGCCATTTCTTGCATTCAAAGGCCCATTGATGAACACTTGGACACCAAATAAGGGAAACTTGATTGCTTCTTTGAATAATCTTAGATGGTTGCTGGAAAATTGGATGAAGATGGTATAGAAATAAACACATGAAACATAGTTGAATTATCTCTAAAATCATGCCCCAAACTTGAACTTATCTTGGTCCCATGATGTTGAGTGAAGCTTGACATGAATGTGACATGATATTATAGGACATGCCTTGAGGTGAAAGCTCTTGTGGACCATTTGTTGACCAAAACCTTGACTTGGAGAATCCAAACCCTAATTTAGAGACCAAGCTTGATCCATTGATTGCAAGTCCCTACCTTGTACAATAAGAAAGAGAAAACAACACATGTTTTTGTATTTTGGATAAGGTTAGCAATATTAGCATAAAAGCAAGCAAAGAAAACACAAAGGTGCTTGGTGTAACACCCTTCTAAACCCCACGGAATAAATATAAATAATCAGAGTAATTATCATGCATCTCAAATAAGGATGTCACATATATTTTCAAATCATCACACAAACACATGTCATGCTCAATAACACTTAAAATAAATTCATACTTTTCATACACTTTCACATTAGTATGTAGCAGCGGATTTACTTCAATCATAATAGACATAATGAAAGACTCATGCTCATCTCATTCATAATCAATACTTAGGCATAAAAGCTAATACTTCACATAATTCAAAATAACAATAACAGAATGAAGTAGAGTACATAAAGTATATCTTAAAATATGAAATCGAAACATCCTCGTGTTACATGATTAGAGCATGACTCGATCCAAAATAAATAAAGACACTAAACAAGCTACTACAATGGCTACCTCGTACTCGAAGCAACTCTACTCCTCGGTACCTGAGCGATGCCATACAAACATCATTCCAACAAAAGGGTGAGAATTCACATGATTATCAAAATTATAAGATATGTATAATATATAACATACAAGCATAATATAATGACTCTCACACTTCAAAAGCTTCATCAACAATTTATCACTCAAGTGGCCAACCAATCACAAGTACATACTCACAATTCCATAATATCACTAATTCATCAATTCACATATTTCACACAATCTCATATTGTAACCAAAGACACCATGTGACCCGATGCAAGACTCAAATGTAACTCATGCATGTGGTACCAACACTTGTTATTATTTTTCGGTTTTTACATTAAACAGGGTATGTTCCCTAGACCAATAACACATAAAAAATCAATTCCCTAATCTTTCAAATCCCGCTCTAGGTTTGGGACAAGTCACTAGCTCCCACAGAACTAACAAACATTGCCTCTTGACACAAATGATGTGTGTGCAAATTCAACAATCATATGCAATTAAGATCATTCTCTAATCTTAACATTCATGCATATCTTCAATAATGCATCACACTTGAATTACCACACATTTGCACATACACAACTATCAACACAATCCAATCTCAATTCACCAAACACACATCACAAATTAATTATAAAATATTTAATTCATCATCAATAATTAAATTCAATAATCAATAAGTATTCACTACTCAATTCAATATTCAACAAATAATCAACCTTCAACAAATAATTCAATAATTAATCCAATACTTAATAAATAAGTCAATATTTAATAAATAATTTAATATTTTAACGAACAATCATTATTTTAATAAATAATCAACATTTTAATAAATATATAATATTTCGATAAGTAATTAATATTAATAAGGTTCCCTTTCTATAATAAAGTTAATTTCTTCTAATTGTCGAGTTACAATACTATGGTGAACGAAAAATTACATTATTCCATAGGATTTGCGCTACAGTACATACTACATTCTCATTTCAATTAACTAACGTTTTGCTACAGGACTTAAAGGAAAAGAGAAGGTTACATGTTTTCTCCACTTAACTTTTTCCTACGCTACAATTAAGAAAAGAAAGGGATTACATAATATTATCCTATCATTAGTAAGCTACAGCACACAAAAAAATGAATTAATGGACCACATACATTTAATCGCTACAGTAAGGCACGTAGAAAAGAAAAAAAATTCAAGTTTCAATGCCTATTGCAATTAAAGCACCACAATTGATATATACATATACCACTTCATTGCCTATTGATTGATGCATCGCTACAACTTTTATATATATATATATATATATGTGTGTGTGTGTGTGTGTGTGTGTATCACTTTCATTTCCTATCATTAATTTCTATCGCTACAGGACTTGTGAGAAGGAGGGTCCACCACATTTTCATTTCCTTGTATTTACTTTTTCATGCGCAACAGTAACAATTGGGAGCACTCACATTTCATTCTACCTACTTCTTCTTATTTCCTAGCCACTTTATGATTTGTTTTGTTACAGCATGTGAATAGAAGGGGTCATGTTTCATTTCCCTTTTCCTTTTCATATGCGTTACAGGGTAAAGTAGGTAACACTTCATTGCCTAATAATATATTTCATTGCCTTATCCTATATATACAATGCGCTACACTTTTAAGAAATAAAAAAAAGAAACATAATTATTATCCTAGCATTCTCTGCTACAGGTTATACTGTATATCACTTTTATTGCCTATTGTTATTAAGCTACAGTGCTGAGAAGCATGATGTTTCACTTTAATTGCCTTGTGGTTCCCTAGCGCTACAGCATTAAGAGGATAAAAAAATTACATTGCCTTGTTCTTGCTGCGCTACAACACTAGTAATAGAAACAAATATCACATTTCCCCTACCCATTTCCTATGTTGTTGCGCCACTGTTTCAGCACATATACATATATATTCCAAATTCCAATTCCAATAGGTTCACCCCAAATATTGAATGGGTCTCCATAGTATATCAACATATTAATTTCAAACACAATTAATTATCACATCTCGAAAATTATCATCAAAACCTAACAATTACTAAATCATGAAAATTTAGGGGTTTCATCCTAATATGTTTCTACCCAATCTACACTGTCAAACAATCTCAATAATTATATAAAAACTCACCCTTACCTTGATTTTTCTTGGATTCTTGAGTATCTCTTGATTCCTCTTCTCTTCTCCTCTTTCTCTCCTTAGCTTCCTTTCTAACTTTTAACCATATTCCATCTCTTCCTCTTATTTTATCATTCTCACAATTTCTATTGGGGTTACTAACCCACTTTCTCACTTTTTATTCACACTCCCTATCTAACCTCAATTACTAATTCTTACCAATTCTATTTTATTCCACCAAATAAAATAAATCAAGTAATTTAATTAAATCAAATAATTTAATTAAATCAAATAAATTAATTAAATCAAACAATTCAAATAAATCTAATAAATCAATTAATTCAAATAAATCACATAATTTAATTAAATCAATTAAATCAATTAGGCATAAAAATCACACGATTAATTAATTAATATAATAAATAATTACTAAAATTGGGGTGTTACAAGCCTCCCCCACTTAAAAGATTTTTGCCCTAAAAAATTACCTCAAACGAACAACTCAGGATAAGACTCCCTCATCTGACTCTCAAGCTCCCAAGTCACGTTTCCACCTGCTGGTCTTCCCCAAGCTACTTTCACTAAAGCAATCTCTTTACCTCAAAGTTTCTTCAACTCCCGATCCTCTATCCGCATAGGTGATGTCTCCACAGTCAGGTTATCTCTCACCTGCACATCATCTACTTGAACTACATGAGATGGACCCGCAATACATTTCCTCAACTGAGATACATGGAACACGTCATGGAGATTAACAAGCGACGACGACAAAGCAACCCGATAGGCTACCTCTCATATCCTCTGCAAAATCTGATAAGGACCAATAAAATGCGGCGTCAACTTACGCGACTTCAACGCTCTACCAACACCAGTTATCGGAGTAACTCGAAGAAAAACATGATCTCCCTCTTAAAATTCAAGTGTCTTCCTCCTCTTGTCATGATAACTCTTCAGACGACTCTGAGAATTCTTCATCTTCTCCTGAATCATCTTAATCTTATCAGTAGTTTGTTGAACTATCTCAGGTCCAACCACAACACTCTCTCCCGACTTATACCAACACAATGGTGTCCTACACCTCCTGCCATACAATGCCTCAAATGGTGTTATTCCGATACTCGAATGAAAACTGTTGTTGTAAGTAAACTCAATCAAAGGCAAGTAGCTATCTCAAGCTCCTCCATTTTCCAACACACAAGTTCTCAAAAGATCCTCAAGTGACTGAATCGTCCTCTCAGTCTGACCATGTGTCTGCAGATGATAAGCAAAACTCAAACATAACTTCGTACCCAAAGCACTTTGCAAACTCTCCCAAAATCTCGAAGTAAATATCGGATCTCTATCTGACACAATGCTGACTGAATACCATGCAAACTGACAATCCTCTCAATGTACAACTTCACTAACTTATCCAATGGGTAATCCATTCTCATTGGAATAAAGTGAGCAGATTTCGTCAATCTATCCACAATAAACCAAATAGCTTCATAATTACTTTATGTTATAGGTAAACCAGACACAAAATTCATCGATATGCTATCCTATTTCCACTCAGGAATAGATAACGGTTGCATCAAACCCGACGGATTTTGATGTTCGATCTTCAACTTCTGACAAATCAAACAAGAATACACAAACTCGGCAATATCTTTCTTCATACAAGGCCACTAAAATACTTTCCTCAAATCTTAACACATCTTAGTAGCACTAGGATGAATACTCAATCCACTACGATGCCCTTTCTCAAGAATACTCTTCTTCATCTCAACAATATCCGGAACACAAACTCTATCACGACATCTCATGATACCATTTTCATCAATCCAAAAATCACCACCTCGACCTTGATTGATCAAAGTTAACCGATCTACCAAACTCAAATCAGATTTCTAACCTTCTCGAATCTCATCAAGAATGCCACTAGTAAGCCTCAACATACCAAGCTTAACTCCATAAGAAGTCTCTTCACAAACCAAACTCAAATCTTAAAATTGCTCAATCATTTCCAACTCTCTTACCATCATCATCGACATATGCAAAGATTTCCTACTCAATGCATCAACTACCACGTTTGCTTTACCCGGATGGTAATTCAAACCAAAATCATAATCTTTCAGAAGTTTCAACCATCTCCTCTGCCTCGCATTCAATTCTTTCTTATCAAAGAGATACTTCAAACTCTTATGATCACTAAACACCTACAATCTCGAACCAAACAAATAATGCCTCCAAAGCCTCAACACAAACACAACAGCGACCAACTCTATGCGTCGGATAATTCCTCTCATGCACTTTAAGTTGCCTTGAAGCATAAGCTATAACTTGTTGATGTTGCATTAACACACCTCCCAAACCCATCAACGAAGCATCACAATACACAGCAAATGGTTTTTCCAGATTCGGCAAGATCAAAATAGGTGCTGTCGTCAATCTTCTCTTAAGCTCTTGGAAACTTTCTTCACACTTTGCATCCCAAACAAAAGCTTGACCCTTCCTAGTCAACTGCGTCAACGGCAAAGATAACTTGGCAAATCCTTCAATGAATTTCGATAATAACCTGCCAAACTAAGAAAACTTCTAATCTCAAAAACTGATTTCGGAGCTTCCCATTGCGATATAGCTTCAACCTTCGACGGATCAACAGCAATACCTCTACTCGAAATCACATGGCCAAGGAAACTCACTTCCTTCAACCAAAACTTGCACTTAGAAAGTTTAGCATACAATTGCTTTTCTTTCAACACAGATAACACAATCCTGAGATGCTCAGCATGATCCTCTTCACTCTTCGAATAGATCAAAATATCATTAATGAACACAACCACAAACTTGTCCAAATAAGGATGGAAAATCCTGTTCATGTACTCCATAAATACACCTGGTGCATTAGTCACACCAAATGGCATCACGGAATACTCATAATGTCTATACCTCGTTCTAAAAGCAGTCTTCTAAATATCTCCAGCCTTCACACGAATCTGATGATACCCAGATCTCAAATTTATCTTACTGAACACACTTGCACCAACCAACTGATCCATCAAATCATCAATCCTCGGAAGTGGATACTTATTCTTGATAGACACTTTGTTCAATTGTCTATAATCCACACAAAGCCTCGTAGAACCTTCTTTCTTCTTAACCAACAAAACTGGTGCACCCCACGGTGACAAACTCAGACGAATAAACCTCTTCTCAAGCAGATCTTCAAGTTGACTCTTCAACTCTTTCAATTTCGATGCGGACATACGATATGGAGCCATCAGTACTAGACTAGTTCCAGGAACTAAGTCGATTGTAACCTCCACCTCACATTCTAGCGGTAAATCCCTTATCTCATTAGGAAAAACTTCTGGAAAATCATAAATAATTGGAAAATCACCAACTACTCCACTTTCACCAACACTCAAAGTTGCCATCAACAAAAATATCTTGGCACCATCTTGCACCGACTCATTCACTTGCTTAGCAGACATAAACAAGTCTCCTTCATTCTCAGGTTCAAGAAAAATAATCGTCTTATCAAAACAGTTAATATAAACATGGTTGAATTCAAACCAATTCATTCCAAGAATAACATCAAGTTGATCTAAGTGAAGACACACTAAATCAACTCCAAAGTCTTTACCAAAAATACTCAACGGACAGTTTAAACACACATATGGGGTAGTCACTGAACCCATAGCAGAAGTATCAATAACCATACCTCCACTCATAACAGACAACTCAAGATTTAGTCTCTTAACACAATCTAAAGCAATAAAAGAATGTGTAGCTCTAGTATCAATTATAGCAACCAAAGGTATACCATTAATGAAACACGTACCTCAGATCAATCGATCTTTACTAGTAGTCTCAGATCCTGATAGAGCAAACACCTTCCTTTTCGCTTGAGCCTTCTTTGGTTTGTCACACTTGGTACTAATGTGCCCTTGCTTACCACAGTTGTAGCAAGTCATATTCGCACCACTTCTGTACTCAAAGGCCTTGTGGCCTAACTTGCCACACTTGAAACACTTATGCTTAACACTTGTGCACTCAGGAGCACAATGTCCTTCAACACCACACCTAAAACACTTCACCGGAGTAGGAGCTCCTCCCCCACTCAGCTTCTTGCCATTACCAGCTTTTTGTTTTCCCTTATCAACAGGAGTCACATACGGTTTCCCTCTGAATTGACCTTTTCCCTTCTTATCATTCAAAATTTTGTAGTGAACAGACCGAGCTCTACTATCTTCATCATAGATCCTAATCTTGTTCACCAACTCACAAAATCGCATAATCTCCTGATAACCAATGGCTTGCTTGATTCCAGGCCTCAAACCATTCACAAACTTAAGGCATATGAATCTCTCAGCATCAGTAGTGTTGTAATGAGGACAAAACTTAATCAACTCCTCAAATCTTGCTGCATACTCGGCCACAGTTGAGTTACCCTGCTTCAGCTCAAGGAACTCAATTTCCTTCTTCCCACGCACATATTATGGAAAATACTTCTCCGGAAACGTCTCTCTGAAAACATACCAAGTAACCTCAACCTCATCTTCTTCAAACCTCTGAAGAGTGTTACCCCACCAATCCCCAGCTTCCTCTTCAAGCATATGAGTGCCAAATTGCACCCTCTGCGCATCTGAACAGTTCATGACTCGAAAGATCTTATCAATTGCTTACAGCCATACTTGTGCTTTGTCAGGCTTATACATTCCCTTGAAGATTGGCGGATTATTCCTCTGAAACTTCCCAAAGCACGAAACTCATCATCAGCGTTGTTTCCAGCACTCACGTTGACTTGTGGATTCTGCCCAATCGCTCTAGCCAACATCGCCAAAGCTTCAGCAATCGCTTCACCATTCCTTCCTGCAACCATCGTTCTTGATTCCAACAACAAATCCTCATTAGAAAAAATAGTACCGATAGTGACACACACATATCGAATACACAAGGAAATAAACACACTAACAACTTGGTCAACGAACCGACCTAGCTCTGATACCACTAATGCAACACCCTTCTAAACCCCGCGGAATAAATATAAATAATCAGAGTAATTATCATGCATCTCAAATAAGGGTGTCACATGTATTTTCAAATCATCACACAAACACCTGTCATGCTCAATAACACTTAAAATAAATTCATGATTTTCATACACTTTCACATTAGCATGTAGCAGCGGATTTACTTCAATCATAATAGACATAATGAAAGACTCATGCTCATCTCATTCATAATCAATACTTAGGCATAAAAGCCAATACTCCACATAATTCAAAGTAACAGTAACAAAATGAAGTAGAGTACATAAAGTATCTCTCAAAACATGAAATCGAAACATCCCCGTGTTACATGATCAGAGCAGGACTCGACCCAAAATAAATAAAGACACTAAACAAGCTACTCCAACGGCTACCTCGTACTCGAAGCAAATCTACTCCTCAGTAACTGAGCAATACCATACAAACATCATTCCAACAGAAGGGTGAGAATTCGCATGATTATCGAAATCATAAGACAATGTGTAATATATAACATACAAGCATAATATAATGATTATCACACTTTAAAAGCTTCATCAACAATTTATCACTCAAGTGGCCAACCAATCATAAGTACATACTAACAATTCCATAATATCACCAATTCATCAATTCACATATTTCACACAATCTCATATTGCAACCAAAGACACCATGTGACTCGATGTAAGACTCAAATGCAACTCATGCATGTGGTACCAACACTTGTTATTATTTTTTGGTTTTTACATTAAACAGGGTTTGTTCCCTAGACCAATAACACACAAAAAGCCCATTCCCTAAGCTTTCAAACCCCGCTCTAGGTTTGGGACAAGTCACTAGCTCCCACGAAACTAACAAAACATTGCCTCTTGACACAAATGATGTGTGTGCAAATTCAACTATCATATGCAATTAAGACAATTCCCTAATCTTAACATTCATGCATATCTTCAATAAGTCATCACACTTGAATTAGCACACATTTGCACATACACAAGTATCAACACAATCAAATCTCAATTCATCAAACATACATCACCAATTAATTATAAAATATTTAATTCATCATCAATAATTAAATTCAATAATCAATAAGTATTCACTACTCAATTCAATATTTAACAAATAATCAGCCTTCAATAAATAATTCAATAATTAATCCAATATTTAATAAATAAGTCAATATTTAATAAATAATTAATATTTTAACGAACAATCATTATTTTGATAAATAAGCAACATTTTAATAAATAATTAATATTAATAAGGTTCCCTTTCTCTAATAAAGTTCATTTCTACTAATTGTCCAGCTACAGTACTTTGGTGAACGAAAAATTACATTATTCTATAGGATTTGCGCTACAATACATACTACATTCCCATTTCAATTAACTAACGTTTTGCTACAGGACTTAATGGAAAAGAGAAGGTTACATGTTTTCTCCACTTAATTTTTTTCCTGCGCTACAATTAAGAAAAGAAAGGGATTACATAATATTATCCTATCATTAGTAAGCTACAACAAAAAAAAATGAATTAATGGACTACATACATTTAATCGCTACAGCAAGGCATGTAGAAAGGAAAAAAAATCAAGTTTCAATGCCTATTGCAATTAATGTGCCACAGTTAATATATACATGTAGCACTTCTTGCCTATTGATTGATGCATCGCTACAACTCATTAATATATATATATATATATATATATATATATATATATATATATATATATATATATATATATATATATGTGTGTGTGTGTGTGTGTATGTGTGTGTGTGTGTGTGTGTGTGTGTGTCACTTTCATTTTCTATCATTAATTGTTATCGTTACAGAGGATTTGTGAGAAGGAGGGTCCACCTCATTTTCATTTCCTTGTATTTACTTTTTCATGCGCAACAGTAACAATTGGGAGCACTCACATTTCATTCTACTTACTTCTTCTTATTTCCTAGTCACTTTATGATTTGTTTTGTTACAGCATGTGAATAGAAGGGATCATGTTTCATTTCCCTTTTCCTTTTCCTATGCGCTTCAGGGTAAAGTAAGTAACACTTCATTGCCTAATAATATATTTCATTGCGCTACACTTTTAAGAAATAAAAAAAAGGAACATAATTATTATCCTAGCATTCTCTGCTACAAGTTATAATGTATATCACTTTCATTGCCTATTGTTATTAAGCTACAGTGTTGAGAAGCATGATGTTTCACTTTAATTACCTTGTGGTTCCCTAGCGCTACAACATTAAGAGGATAAAAAAAAATTACATTGCCTTGTTCTTGCTGCGCTACAACACTAGTAATAGAAACAAATATCACATTTCCTCTACCCATTTCCTGTTGTTGTGCCACTGTTTCAGCACATATACATATATATGCCAAATTCCAATTCCAATAGGTTCACCCCAAATATTGAATGGGTCTCTATAGTATATCAACACATTATTTCCAAACACAATTAATTATCACATCTCAAAAATTATAATCAAAACCTAACAATTACTAAATCATGAAAATTTAGGGGTTTTATCCTAACACGTTTCTACCCAATCTACACTATCAAACAATCTCAATAATTATATAAAAACTCACCCTTCCCTTGATTTTTCTTGGATTCTTGAGTTTCTCTTAATTCCTCTTCTCTTTTCCTCTTTCTCTCCTTAGTCTCCTTTCCAACTTCTAACCCAAGTCCATCTCTTCCTCTTATTTTATCATTTTCACAATTTCTATTGGGCTTACTAGCCCACTTTCTCACTTTCTATTCACACTCCCAATCTAACCCCAATTACTAATTCTTACCAATTCTATTTTATTCCACCAAATAAAATATATCAAATAAATCAAGTAATTTAATTAAATCAAATCAATCAAATAATTTAATTAAATCAAATAAATTAATTAAATCAAATAATTCAAATAAATCCAATAAATCAATTAATTCAAATAAATCACATAATTCAATTAAATCAATTAGGCATCAAAATCACATAATTAATATAATAAATAATAACTAAAATTGGGGTGTTACACTTGGTGATCTCTCTCCCAAAGGCAAACCCAAAGAGATGGGGATAAGAGGATATCATACTTGTGATTTTGATGAGATACAAATGATATGATAGGTGGAATCTTAGGAGTAAAAAATAGGGTATGGCAGATGCCCTTATTTAAGTTTCTTCTATCCGAAGATATAAAGATTGGAAATCTTTGTATCAACGAGATTGAAGATAATTAAATACTGAAGACCCGATTAGAAATCTTCGCACCCACTTACGATTGCTTAACATAATGCTAAGTTGTCCCGACTCGATTAAATTCTCATTAACACTAATATTGACATATTAATTGTGCTAATATCTAACATTTACTTTATGCTCTTTACATTTATGTCATTTACACTTTTATGTCATTTACATTCATGCCATTTATATATTTTTTTCCTTTGATTTTTTTGGAAGTGTTTGACACTAACAATACTTTATTTGAGCAAGGTAATGCTTTCATCTTTTATCGCATTGATCCCAAAGTTGGAGAATCTCAAAGGTTTGGAGGACTTTCGCCCTTTCAGTCTTATATGATGTGTTTATAAAGTCATATTCAAGAAATTGGCTGCTCGTTTAAGGAAGGTAGTAGTAAGGCTCATCTTTGCGTCTCAAACTGCATTTATCCCCAGTAGACAGTTATTAGATGGAGTTTTATTAGCAAATGAGTTGATTGATTTTGCTAAAAGGAAGAAAAAAAGTTGCCTCATGCTCAAAGCTGATTTCGTGAAGGCCTATGATTGTGTAGATTGGGGTTTTCTTGAGAAGATATTGCTTTCCATGGGATTTGTGCAAAAATGGTTGCAATGGAATAAGGGTGGCGTGTTTACTAGCTTCATGTCTGTGCTTGTGAATGATAGCACCACGAAGGATTTCTCAGTGTCAAGGGGTCTCAGACAGGGAGACCATTTGTCCCTTTTTTTATTTGCTCTAGTGGCTGAAGGGCTTGTGTATTTGGTAAGTAAGGCTTCGAGGATGGAGATACTCAGTGGTTTCAGAGTTAACAACGAGGTGATCCATAATTTGCTGCAATTCGCAGACGATACTATCCTTGTATGCGACGCTTCTTGGTAAACCAAATAGGGTTTGAAGGCTATTATTCGTGCATTTGAATTGATTTCATGGTTAAAGATCAAGACGTCTAATAGTTGTTTGTATTGGATTAAAGTGGATGATTCGTTCCTGGTGGCGGCAACTCGTTTCTTAGCTTGTAAGAAGGAAAACCTTCCTTGCAAATTTCTTGGCCTTACAATTAGAGGCAACCATATGCATTTATCATTCTGGAACCTCGTCATCAATAGAATGAAATCTTGTTTGTCAGCTTGGAAGGGCATGTTGTTATCCATTGGAAAAAGAGTTACACTTTTGAATTATGTTTTGTCTAACTTACATATCCATTATCTTTCTTTCTTCAAAGCACATGTTAAGGTTGTCGCTCAAATTATTTCACTACAACAGAGGTTTCTTTGGTCTGGCATGGTGGAGAAAAAAGGTTTGGCAATGATTAGATGGAAAACTGTGTGTAAACCAAAGGAATTGGGTGGGTTAGGGATTAAAGAAGCCGGTGCTTTCAACATAGCTTTGCTATCTAAGTGGCTTTGGAGATTTATTTCGAATAAACAAGCATTGTGGTGTGGCATCTTAATGGTTAGGTATGGGAACTTAATTACAAGAGTTTTGTCTAATGAGGATTCATTTGCACCAAGCCAGCATTCGATTTGATGGCGGGATTTAATGTTAGTTGGTGATTCTTTGGAGGAAGGTAGTTTTTCCATGGTTGTTACGTGCAGACTTGGTGACGATTGTGATATCCCGTTTTGGTCTTCGAGATGGATAGGTAATTCTTCTTTGTTGTACCTCTTTCCTGCCTTATTCGATGTAGTTGTCCACAAGTCTAGGGCTGTTAAGGACTTTGGGAATTAGGTGGATAATGACTGGCATTGGAATCTTGATATCAACACTTTGGTGGCTAGGGAAGATGTGCAGCGCGAACTTGCAGAGCTGCTCATGATTTTGCAGGAAACAAAACCTTTGTTTGACTGTCATGACAATTTGTTTGGCCTTTAGGCGTCCGCAGTGACTTCGCGGTAAAATCATGTTATGAATCCATTCTTCTAAAATTCGGATTGCACGCCTTGGTGGACGATCGTAAATCTGCGTTAGAACTGCTTTGGTAGTCTAAAATTCCATTGAAATTTAAGTATTCACATGGCGTATGTTGCTGGATAGGCTACCTACTCATTTAAATCTGGCTCGAAGAAGATAATCTCAAATATCTATGACAAGGTTTGTGTCTTTTGTTTTTGTAGTGAGGAAGACAATAGCCCTTTTTTTTTCTTTTCCTAGAATCTTTATGGTTTGGAAGAAGGTAGCAACTTGGGTTGGGATTCCTTGTTTGTTGGAGCAGGATTCTCATCGTCACTTGTTTGAATGGGCGGTCTCAATGTTAGGGAAATGTTCAAAGCCTATTGCGTGCATTATCTGGTTTGCGTCGTGCTGGTGTATTTGGAGATCTAGGAATCATATTATTTTCAATGACGAGGCGTGTAATTCCGATGTTATAGTAGATAGAATTATTTATTTTCATGGTGGTGGATGCCTCTTAGGTATAAACATAACACTATGTGCTCTTATTATGAGTGGCTCAAATGTTCTCTTGATTTTTTGTAACTGATTTCATCAAGTGTTGGAGTTGTTTGCATTGGGTTATATTTATTGGGTTGGAGTACACCTAGTACTCCCTTTTAATATATGAATGTTTGCATATAAAAAACAAAACAATACTTTATTTGAATATTTTCACTTCTAAAACCGGAAGAATAAGAAGGTGTCTAATTTAGAATCAAAAGAATAACCAGGTAAGAAAAACTTCTAAGTTTTTCTTTTAAATTTCTCTATTTGCGATCCATACAATAATTTAAAATAGGGCAATGATATCCAGTGCTCCAAGGGCACTGGTTAAAGGTCATTAAATACGTTTTGGACCCACTTATATTTTTTTATAGAAAAATGAGACTATTAAAAGTGACATTTAATATAAAATTAAAATTTGAAATGTTGCAAATTGTCAACTTGAAAATTGCACGCGTCATAAATTACACGGACACACTTTATTTATTTGTTGATTACCTTTTCATTTATAATCCATACTACAATTTGTTAGAGCTAGTATGTGCTACTTTTCCATTTGTAATCCATACTACACTTTGTTAAAGTTACATGGTATCAAACTAAACTATTTTTATTTTTGTCTTATTATAATATTTCTTATTATATGTATTTCTATTTGTTAATTTTTGTGGAATGTGATTTTTTTTAATTATGTTTTTTTGTTTTATTCTTCAACACTTACAATAGAATTTTATAATTTATATTTATAGTATTATTTTTATTTGTAGATAATAAACAATGGATGTTGTTAATAGAAGAAATTTTAATTTAAATGAGTGTCCAATAGAAGAAGTTTTTCTAGAGAATGGTTATTCAGAAACAGTTGGTGACTATTTTGATCATAATATCATTGAGAAAGATCTGTTAGAAGTTGAAAAAATTGAAACTTTTGAGAATCAAAATCTTATATCTTCAAGTCAAAATATTGTGATAAATAATTTTTGAGAAGAAGTTGATAAAACTGGAGTTTGTGATGAGACAAATATGGTTTCTTTTATTGGTCAATTTTTTCTTAGTGAAGATGAAGCATTTGCTTTTTACAAGAGATATGCATATCATCATGGGTTCTCAATTTGAAAAGGTATATTCATAAAACAAAAGGACAAAATCATTAGTCGACGTGATTTTTTTTGTCACCGTGAAGGTAGAGTTTCCTCTAAGGATATAGAACTATCAAAAGAACAGATAAAAAGAGAATCAGCAAAGTGTGAATGTAAATCTCATTTACGAATTAAATTACAAAAGTCTGGAGATATATTTCCAAGTGAGTGGCGAGTTACAACATTTGTTGTTGAACATAATCATGGTTTACTAACCCAATCAGAGGTGCGTTTTTTACCTTCTTATCGAACTATCTCAAAATATCATTATGATCGTATTTTCTTATTAAAATAAGTCGGGTTTTTTGTTAGACAAATAATGCGTATCTTGGAGTTAGAGAAATATGTGAAGCATGAATATCTTCAATTTATTGAAAAGGGCATTCGTAATCTTTTTTTGAAAGCCAATAAAAAAGTTGAAGGAAGCGATGTTGTGGATCTTCTAAAGTATTGTGAGAATGCAGAAAAGAGTTGCTCAAAGTTTCAATATGCTTATACACTTGATGAAGAAAAAAGGCTAGAACATATTTTTTGGTCTGGTGCATCTTGTTTTGATTGGTACAAAAAATATGGTGATGTTATTGTATTTGATACTACATACAAGGTAAATTCTTATGAGATGTCGTTTGGGATTTTTGTGGGTTTGAATAACCATGGAAAGACTATACTTTTTTGGATGCACACTTTTACGGAATGAAACAATGTATGCATTTCGTTGGTTAATGAAGGTAATTATTATTTTTTTTCCTATTAATTTGATTATTTGACCCATTTTCATTAATTTGTTTATTTCATCCTTTTTTTTTATAGACTTTTATAGATTTGGTGAAGAAGTCGCCGAGGACTATATTAACTGACCAAGATCCATGGATGAAAGAAGCAATCTCAAAGAAAATGTCATCAACAAAACATAGTTTATGATGGGTCATCATGAGGGGGGAGCATACATATTGGGTCAAACACTCACCTAAAGGTCAAAGACTCACCCAAACAAGTGAGAGAGACACCACATATTCACCAAAAACCTTAAGGTGATAGGTGTATGGGTCCTCTTACTTATAAAGTGCTCAACCTTCACTTTTCTAAGCAATGTGGAACTTAGAACTCACACTTGTTTCTCCACATAACCCACACTTGTTTCCCAACAATCTCCCCCTCAAGTGTGAGTCCATCCACTATGCGCCCCCTCAAGCAGAAGCTCTTTCATTCACATACTTGCACCGCCATTGAGAGACACCCTTATCTCGTCATGAGCACTTCAACGGAACACGCCGCCTGACCATAGTGTTAGGAAGACTTTCGACACAAGGAGTCGGTCCCTTACTTGAACCAGGGTCTGATACCACTGATGGGTCATCAAGAGAGGGAGGCATTCACATTGGGTCACACATTCACCTAAAGGTCAAAGACTCACCCAAACAAGTGAGAGAGACACCACATATTCACCTAAAACCTTAAGGTGATAGGTGTATGGATCCTCTTACTTATAAAGTGCTCAACCTTCATTTTTCTAAGCAATGTGGGACTTAAAACTCACACTTGTTTCTCCACACAACTCACACTTGTTTCCCAACAGTTTATGTATAGGGCACATAACTTCCAAGTTTAGTTCTTGGTTTAGTGCTCTACTTCGAGACAAATATGCAAAATGGTGTTCTGATTTTTATATATTGTATAAATTGGAGACATGTGAAGAATTTGAGCATCAATGGCCAGAAGTTGTTGCTAAGTATAGCTTGCAGACAAATAAACATGTGAAAGGATTGTATGATATTAAAAAGTATTGGGCACTTGCTTATCTTTGTGAATATTTCTTTGGTTGAATGACAACTATTGGAAGATCAAAGAGTATTAACGCATTCATTAAAATATTCATCAATTCTCGCACAAGTTTAATTGACTTTGCAAAGCAGGTATGACATATTTTCAACTATATTAGTACTTATTGGTTCTAAATTTTTTTATTAAAAAATTTAAATTAATCTCAGGTTGATATAGCCATTGATGATATTAAAGCAAAAAGAAGAGCTTGATATAATGTTAGAAAAGTGAAAAGGATCAAATATGAAGTTGATGTCACCATTACAAGAGCAAGCCCATAGTGTTCTCACGCGTTTTTCTTTTCAAAAGTTTCAAGATGAGTTTGAAAGGTCCATCCAATATTCAATTCATCATGAGAATGGTAATGTGCTAGTGTTGCAATATTGTAAAGAGGATAATAGTAGGAAATATCAAGTCTTTTGGGATGATAAAGTAGCTACATGTAGTTGCAAACTATTTGAATTTTGGGGAATATTGTGTCGCCGCATTCTTAGTGTTTTTATTCATAAAGATTGTCATGAAATCCCTTCTGACTACTTGCTATCACGGTGGTGGCTTCAAGCATCACAAGAAGATGATGAAGTAGTTGATGATCAAATAATGGATTGTAACATTGAAGTTGATTCGCAACAAGTTGTTCATTGCCCTCCAATTTCCAAAATAAAAGGTCGTCCTAAACGAAAACACATTAAAGGTGGAAAGAGTTATCTCATAACATGAATGCTTGTGGATTATGCAAAGGTGAAAGACATAGCATTGTTACATGTCCCTTAAAAGAAAAAAAAAGACAAGCAAGAAAAAGAAAAGTTGTGAAAATGCATATTTAAATCCAATTCTTCTTTCAAAAGTTTAGGTACAAATTTATTATTAAATTCATTAGTTTCTATGTTTATTATTAAATCAAATTAAAATTAGTCTCTATATTTATATTTTTTTCTTCTTCTAACAGGAATATACTGATGAAGTTTGTGACACAAGTATTGGAGATTCAATCATACTTTATTTAAGTATTTTTTTTATAAATTTTATCAAAACATTTGAATTTTCGTATTTACTATTTAAATTTGATATGACTTTTAATTTAAGTTTTTTTTATTATTATTTTATTTTCTATGCAATATTATATTGTTAATTTATTTTTGAGTTTTTAAGATTTTGTTTTCAGTTTTTTTACGGCAAAACAAATTGTTTCACTTTCATGAGCCAAATGAGTTGAATATGAGCAAAAAATTATGTTTGTTAACTAAATGAACTGAACTTGAACTATACATAGTTCGACTCGTTAGGTTCATGAGTCAACTCGATTATATATGAGAATGATTATATTATCTTTAAGAGTATGTTTAAAGATTTACACCAAATTTTAACCATATATTGTCTCTTATGTACTAGTTATGACAATAAAGCTAACAATTGCATTTAGAGTCATCCTTGTTGGAGACATTATGTCATTTTCTAAAATAGCATGTGTATGAAGGTTACAAGTGGTGTAATTATTCTGTGATGAAAATGTATCAATTTCTAGTAATTTTTTGTGTACTATTCATTAAATTTGTAATTTTCCTAAATATTTGATAAAATTATGGATTTTTGAGATAAATTTAACTTCAATTGAGTATTTTTTGAATTAGACTTTCAAATGTGTCTCTTGAAAGTTGTGCAGTTTTTGAATTAGTTGATTTTTGAAACAAAGTTAAATTTCATACTCATAACTTTTATTTTATTTCAATATTTTCTTTTAAAAAAATATTAATTTAAAATGTCAAATATTTAAAAATAAAGTAGACTTAAAAATGACTTTTAAGTCCGTGAAGCAAGTGAGTTGAACTTAACAAGATGAACCTAATGAGATGAATCGAATAGTTCGTGAACTTTTAATGAGTTGAGTTTGAGCTTAATAAGAATTTATGTTGAACTTAAACTAAGATTTGAACTGAACTAATTTTTAACGTCAAAGTTCAAACTCTAGATATATATATTTTTACGTTAAAAATTAGTCTTTTGCCCCCTAAACGTCAAAGTTACCTCCATGTGATATATATATTTTTTAGTTTACCACTCTAGATTCAGTGTTCAAATTGCACGATTAGGGGGCAAAAAAAAATTACAGAGAAAAATAAAAAATAAAATTACAAGGGATAAATTGAAACTCGCCTAAATTGTAGGGATGTTATATATTTAACTCTTTATTTTATGTATAACACAATTACCATATAATTATTAAATAAATAAGAAACATGAGTTCTACTCTTAAAAGTATTTTATTATAAAAATATATTTAAATTTGTTGCTATTTAAAACAAATCATGTAAAAAAATAGCTGATGACAAAAGAATAGTTAAAAGAAGTAAACTTCGAGTTTTAAACTAATAAATTAGAGAAATAGAGAAGATTTGTTTAAAACCATAAAACGTGATAAAATTTTTAAAATGATTCAGAGCTTTATTGATTAAGTTATTCTACTTACGATAAGATTTTAGTTGTATTGTTTTATAGTTTGCAATATGTTGGTTCACACACAATGTAAAAGTTGATGATTGGGAATGACATGTTTTAGGTATCCGTTTCAAATGTTGCTCTATCTTTTATGATTGGAGCAAGACTTGTTTGTTGTATTTAAACTTTGAAAAAATTAAAAAAATTGTATATTACTAAGCAAATAAAAATTGTACAATTTAAATCACATAGAATTTAAAGACATTGACTCTACCTTTAACCTAAGCGATTTCTGATGTGGTGGTTGGAGTTTTTCGGCGCACCATACCATGACCAAACGACGGGTCGACTGACTAAAGAAAGAGGTTGTGACACGTCCAAAAGTTGTGGAGAGGACAATTATCACTCATGCGATTGTTGAAGAAGACACTTGTGGAAGAAAAGAGACTGAAGCAACAACTATTGAAGAAGAAGACTGTGGCAGTGAAAATGGCAATTCAACTGAAAGTCTGAAGGAAATCGAACCTCCACCAGGGAGGATGCAGGAGAAAGAAAATGATGATAATGACTTGAAGATGCTTGAGACAGAAGAGCCATGTCTGGAGAATGCAGAAGACCTGTTTGAAAAAAAAAAGGCACAAGAATTCAAGGTGGAACAATGCAGCAAAATTGTTTGATGAAAAGCCCCTAGGTGACAAACCTTGGGTGAATGTTATTCAGGGTAATAGAGATTATAACAGAGGTCTGGCTATTGAATATGTGGCTCCAACGTTGGTGAATAGAGAAATAGAAGTACTCATTAATGAAACTGATATAAAAGAGGAGATGAAATTATGGGAAACAACATTGATCCTTTTTGCACTAGGTGAAACACTCTCAATGAATGCAGTGAAAAAATTCATGGAAAAGACATGGAATTTTGTAGCTATGCCTGAACTTTACTACAATGACATAGGTTACTTCATTGTAAGATTCAAATCATTGGAAGAGAGAGACAAAGTGATGGGACAAGGGCCATATTTCATCTTTGGAATTCCTTTATTCATACGAAACTGGTCAACTTAATTTGAAATAAAAAAGGATATGTCGCGTGTTCTCCCCTAATGGATCACCATGCCACACCTGCCACTACGCTTATGGGGTGAAAAGAGCATCTCCAAGATAGATAGTGCCATTAGTAAGCCTATCACCACTGATGAGTGCACAACAAGAAAATTGAG
The DNA here is from genome assembly GCA_022829125.1 of Lathyrus tuberosus. Classification (NCBI taxonomy): domain Eukaryota; kingdom Viridiplantae; phylum Streptophyta; class Magnoliopsida; order Fabales; family Fabaceae; genus Lathyrus; species Lathyrus tuberosus. The sequence goes on along the minus strand of JALAZF010000024.1, from coordinate 10,445,352 downwards.
AATCTCATATGCTAGAGTGCTTGTAGAAGTTGACATCACATAAATGCCTAAAGATTATGTTTAGATCAAGGACCATAATGGAAAGATGCTGAAGCAAAAAAAATTGAATATGAATGAAAACCAAGATATTGTAAAAAATGCTTGAAAATTGGTCATGATTGTGTTCTTAAGAAAGCTGCTCCTGCACAAAAAATTAAAAAGGTATGGAGGCCAAGAGCTATCTATCCTGAACCAGTAATACACCATACCCCTGTAGCTAATGAAGACAATACCATAATTCAGCGTACAACAGACTGGACAGTGGTAACAAAAGGAAGGAGAGACAAAGGAAAAACTCCTATAGTAAATGACTGGAAAACCCCTGTGCCTGAAGTTGGTATGTTCTGCCAAAACAGTTTCAAGCCCCTAAAGATTGGAGATTGTCTTGTAGGGGACCCCTCCCATGATCCATGATTGTGACATGGAATGTGAGGGGCATGAATAAGGAGGCTAGGCATAGAGAGATCTAATCATCTCTCTCTGTGTTCCAAGTTCCTATCATTACCTTACTAGAGACTAGAGTAAAGAAAAAAAATGCAGAGAAAATAAGGAAAGTATTTAAAAATAAATGGACCTATGCTGACAACTGTAGGGACCATGAGAATGGTAGGATGTGACTGATGTGGGACACTAACTATGTGAACATCAAAGTCATGCAGACAACAACCCAACTTATTCATGTTGAAGTGTATGGCCTTAATCAAAGACTCATACAAATTGTGACTATCATTTATGCCTACAACACTTTTAACATAGAAGATCTCTGTGGCATGATATTGAGAAAGTAAGTGAGAACATGAACTGTCCCTAGATTGTTATAGGAAATCATAACATTATTCTTTCTAGTAATGATAGGGTTGGGGGAACCTTGTGCAAGCTAATGAATACAAAGACCTTGATGGAATGATGCAAAATCTAGGCTTGTTTGAAGCTTTGACAAAGGGGTGTCACTGTTGGGATTTAAGAAGGGTTTTTCAAAAATTATCCTTTTAGCGGAACAATCTCGATGAACGGATCTAGATTAAATCATTAATCACAAATCAAACACCAAAATAAGATTCAAGAATTACCTCTTGAAGCGTGCTTTATCTTTGATCACGAACGACGGAAGATACCGGCGTCTTAACGTAGTCCACGCGAGCACAAAATGGAATGCGGTGCTAGCCGTCTCTTGTTCTGAAAAATTGACAAATAGGATTGGTAGGGGAAAAAGCTCCTCTATTTATAGAGAGAAATGCTCTTATTTTGGGTTTTTCCAAAATAAGTTCAATCTTATTTAATTAAACTATTTTAATTAAAATAAAATATTATTATATTTAACTAAACTCTTTTAATTAAATATCAATTAAATTAAATCATATTTTATTTAATTAACAGTCAATTCTCATTTATTTAATTAAATCATATTTAATCAAATAAATTATACATGTTCTAATGTATTAAACAATTTAAATACTATTAACACATAATAAATTAAATCTTATTTAATTTAATTGTCGATTCCACTATCATTACTCTATGCGTGTGACCCTATAGGTTCTCATAACGTTGGCAATAATATTAAATTACCTATTTAATATTATAAACAACGAGCGGTATCTAGCAACACATTACTGCTACCCAAGTCATGAGAATTTCGTGTGATTTGACATTACCTTTATGTGATGATGATCATATGTATAATTACCCATTTGCCCTTATATATATATATATTGAACACAAGACATAGAATGTGTCACCTTGTATAGTCTAATATTTTATTCCTTGATCCTTGAGTATACTTGATAACAACAAATAAGTCAAATATCTCATATCGACTCATTTGAGCACGGCCATTCATTTTACAATCATACTCTATCAAGGGGTCCACAGATATTACTCCCGCATATGTAGGAGGGACAAATCTCATCTAGGTCACTCATGTCCCTCAACATGATTTATAAAGTACCCATAAACCATCTTTATGGTCATCCTGTTATGGAAAACGTTTGATTGGCAATAAAGTACTCGACTTCATATCTAGGGTCCATAGTGGTTTCAGGTCGAATGGTGGAATACATCACTATTACTATGAGAATAACTTATGACACTTACATAACAAACTATGTAGTATTCTCATGGTGGGTCAATCTAATATAAATATTACTCCTAATATTTATACCTACGTGAAGACTTGATATCTCATATCCATGACTTGTGAGATACAGTCATCAGTCTACTCACATAATAGTCTTTATGCATTATTGTTGTCATGTTTGACAGTAAAGCTTGACTACAGATACTTTAAGAATAACGTCTTTATGTTTAATAAGGTCACACGATTAAGTCACACTTAACAAGTCATTAATAGACTAATTATTCTAAGGACTTTATTATGTCATATACAATTAACACAATAAATACAATGCCTGGTAAGTATATATTAACAAACAATATATATCAAGGTCATGATACAAAAGCATATACAACCAATACTGATTGGCTATTAGGGCTTACTCCAACAATCTCCCACTAGCACTAGAGCCAATTAGATATTAACTTAACATCTATATGCCCATTGTGTACGTCAAGCATTATTTAAGCATGATACTTAGTTAGGTTATAAGGAACTTTTTCCTATGTTGGTAATATACACCTCTTCCAATTTCAAATTTCGATCTTCTATCGAAATAAATTGAAGTGTCAAAATATATATACATGGATTGCTAGTGAGATCTAGTTTTCTGAGCTTGCAAGATTAACCCATTATCATCGTGAATGAGATCAACAGGATCTACAATACAAGAAACACAACTTTCTTCCTAAGTTTCATACCCTAAATTGTGACCACAAGATTTCCCATCATTGTGAAAATCATCACCACAATATGGATGTACCTCCATACCTCATCAATCCTCTCAGGGATTGTTGAGCATTCACTACAATCAAGAATTAGGGTTTTGAGTCCTCTCAAAGTACTCAGACAAAGGATCAATCAAAAATGGACATGATCCTCAACTTGTCAAGCCTCTCAAACATCCATGAAGGATCAAGAGTTCTCCCACATCAAGAATCAAGCACGAGAATGCAACATTTCAAGCTGATCAAGCCTCGAGATCATCAATGTCACTGTTCGCTGTTGATCTTGGCGAACAATCTCTGATTTACCAGAATGATGAAATCTGGGTTACTTGCAGGATTAACCAAACAAATCCTAGGACGTCGGGCGAAAACTTAGATCAACGTAATAATTTTAAATTAAGGGTGATATCTTGGTATGTATTTAAGTCTTTTGGAATAAAAGATTTCAACTAACTCTAGATGAAAGTCTGATATAAAAGAAAATGACTTCGAAAAGAACTTCTAAAGTAAAATGGCGAAGAAAGAACTTTAAAGTAAAATGACGAAGAAAATAAAAAGATGCTGGTAAATGTAAAGGAATTAGTAAAAAGACTTTGATTGATAAAGAAACTAAAAGATGGTGTTTACACGTACATTTTTCCAAATAACTCTTTTCTCTCACACGGGTACTTTGAGTAATTGCAGGAAGTTTTGTACAAGTTTTTCACACTGAATTCTAATAACAGCTATCCTATTTATAGATAAACAAAATAACTGCTATTAACGACTAAATCCTAAATCTTCGACATCTGGCCTTCTGCATGTCTCCCTTTCGCCAGGTGCTTCCACGCGTCTTCTGCCAAACGTTATAATTCTCTTGAATTTGAATCTTCAAGTTATGTCGAACCAACGCGTCCTTTCAGGCTTGTCGAATTGTCGCACTATCACAACGTTCTTCATACTTGTCCAAACTTTTCCATTTGCAGAAATCTTTGCTTGACGAAATGTCGAAATGTTGCCCCGTCGAAATGTCGAAGAATGTTGAAGAATATCTCCCAAGTAGATATACTCTTTCAGTTGTACTTCTTTTGGCATGTTCCTTCATTTGTCGAAAACAACTTTTTACGTGTTAAACTCATGGCGTCGAAAATACGCATATACAGTCACCAAACTATGGTTTTGGTCGACCAAGGCCTCCAGAGGGAAATCTTCATCTGGGCATGGGATAATACTTCAAAACATGATCCAAGAAGCTCAAAGGGACCTCATGGACCCAATTACAAGTTCAAAATAGCCTCAGGGGATGCATTCATCAAAAATCAGGAATTAGGATTTCTTGACCTAATTCACCCCTAAGTTGATTTTTGAAGCAAGGCATAAGCCAAGACCTCAAGAAGTGTTTTGAAGACCTCTAGTACATCATATTTATCCATTTATAAGAATAGATTGATTCAGATAACTTGGTTGATAAGCAATACAAGGATTCAAATTCATCTGGACCAATTAGGGTTTTCTGATGAAAAGTCAACTGTACCTTTGACTTTGGACCAAGACATGATCCCAAACCTTGGGACATGATTCAAGACACTCTAAAACACCTATGGAATCCATCCATTAGGTTTGAATTAAGTCAAGAACTTGATTTCATAGAGGATCACAAAGTTGGAAATTCTTCTGACAAAAAGTCAACTATGCCCAAAAATCAAGTTTGACTTTTTGGATTTCTTGACAAACATGGCTTCCCTAAGTCAAAAAAAATGTTAACTTATGGTTTAAATCATCATCCATCAAGAAAAATCAAGAAAATTAGGGTTACTTGCAAAAGGGGCAATCATAAGAAACTTTAATTTTCACTAAGTCATGAAAAAAAAGTGATTTCTACCCAACTTTGCAAGACCATAACTTGTGATCCAAGCAACATTTTTCTTCCATCCAAAGCTCAAATAAAAGTTCTCATTACATACTTCAAGAATGTCAACTACACCTCATTCCAAATTCTCATGGATTTTGAGTTATGGACTGATCAAAACCACAAGAAATGGAAAATGGACACTTTTCAACACTTAGTGAAATTTTGGACAAAATCTGTTTTGGATTTTCACCAACTTTGAGGCCATTTTTCATTATGATCCAAGATGAATCAAGACCAAAGTTAAACATCAAAGTTGAAGTATGTTATATGGGCTTTCCAAAAAGTACAAGAGCCTCCCATGATTCAACTTGATCAAGGAGTTATAAGCCTCCAAAAATGGCATTTTCACCACTGCCCACACAAAGGCATGAAGACATAACTTGGTTCCCACGATTTCTTGAGCCAATTTTGGACACTTGCATCATTTCATTTCTTTCCAAAATCAACTTAAATGATGAAGAATCTGATCACAAGGCCACCAAGTAAAAAACCTCATCCTTTAGGCATGTGATATTCAAAGTTCAAAATCCAAAACTTTCAATTTTGTCATGAAGCATTTAAGGGGTGCATGGAGCTGGCATGTATCAGTCCACAACATTGCAAATGAGTCAAGATGAACTCAAGCATCAGAAGACCATAGGCCTGCAAGATTGACCTAAGTCAATGGCTAGAGGAGACTTTGGCTACATGACAAAGTTTAATGGATAATGGAGTGATCCAGCCTCCAATCACTATTGCTCCAAAAAAAAGTCACTCTGATATAAATAGAGGTTCTTTCTGATCAGTTTGAGTACACCAAAGCATAACAACTCATGCTTTTCTTCCTTCCACTCTCAAAAAACCAGAAAATTCTTCTTTAGTAAGTAACATTTGAATTTTCAAATAGAGAGCAATTCCATCAAAACCAACCATCCTAACACCTCACATATATCATATATAAGTGATCCATAACCTCAAAACACATATGGAACACCAGAATCACTAAGTCACTATCCATTTGCTCAAGCTTTTTGGCCTATTTGCAGTTGAGGTACCACAACAAGATCCAGGTGCTTTCAATTCATTCCAAGCTTCCAAACACCTTACATTAGGTCCATTAAAGCTGTCCAGATCATCACACAACATGTGTAACACCTCTACATCAGAATTCGATTTCTTCTTGCAAGAGGTAAGCCTGAACTCTCAAACTCAATGATCCATGTATCATAAATGTGTTTTCAAGTTACAAACATGTTTATGCACTTATGTAGAGTGTTTCCCCTCAATCAATTGCTTTGTAGTTATCGTGTATAGGATTTCATAGTGTTCTTGCAGAAATTAAGGTTCATGTGTTCATCACTTGATTTCTCACTCCACACTTAATACAAATGCAATTAATTGGTACCATTGGAATCCTTGTTAAAAAACGAGTGAGATTGATATTTGAATCGTGCAAAACCATTGAGTGATCAGAGAGAAAAGTGAGGTTTTGTAAATCTGCAAGAACAGAGCTCACGCGAACCACATAAGATGTTCTTGGCACCTTTTTCAAAATTTCAAATTTTTGAATATTTTGATATTTTATTAATTGATTTCAAAAATTAATTTTTCTCTCATTTTTTATTGGTTCTTTTTTTAAGAATTCACAAAAATATTAAAATATTTTATTCTACAAAAAATCAAATTAATATTATTTATTTAATATAGCATGAATTTTTGTAAATAATTTCATTTTATTTGTTTTAAAACATTTTTAAATGAAATTTCCACCTTGATTTTTCAAATTCAAATGAATTCCAAGTTTTCATGTGATTAAACATGATTTTTCAAAACATTTTTCAAAGTTTACAACTTGTTTTTGAATATATTTGATATTTTATATCATTTTTTATTTAATTTCCTTTGAAAATTATATTTTTAAAATTAAAATTAGGGTTTTTCTTAATTTTGATTTTTTTTCAAACTTCGTTTGAAACACTTTTGGGCTTCTAATAAAGTGTAAGACCCATCCCCTTTGTAAATATTTTGGGCCTCAGTCATTGTATAAGTCCCGATACGATAAACAGTTCGATCGTTGCTTTTCATCTGGGCATCTCCTTGAGCTATAAGCCTCAACTCTTGTATAAAAATAATATTTTAGGCCTCTATTAGAGTGTAAGACCCATTTTCCTTGTACATAAATCTTTTGGGCCTCAGTCATTGTATAAGTCCCTCTATAGTTTTCAAAACCGCGACGCGATAGTCACCTTTTCAAATAAATCATTTGGGCCTCTCCTTGAGTATAAGCCTCACTACTGTTATTTTCACAAACACTTTTGGGCATCTAATAGAGTGTAAGACCCAACCCCTCTTTGTATAAAAATAATTTTGGGCCTCTGCTGTAGCATAAGTCCCACAAACGTCTTTCAGTATCACAGTGCGATCAATGTTTTCAAATAAGTCATCTGGGTCTCTCCTTGAGTATAAGCCCCAATCTTTTTTTCAAAAACTTTGTTTTAAACAATAAACAACTTCCATGGGCCTCTCCTTGAGTTGTAAGCTCCATACCTCTGTTTTCAAAATCATCTATCTGTTTTAAACTGGTACTAAGAGGAGCATTATTCCTGGTGAAACTGCTCTTAGACCACTTGGGACTCTCTTTGAGTTATAAGCCCCAAACTTTTTGTTCCTTCAAAACAACTTTCTTTCAAATTCAAGATTCAAAGTGTTCTCAAAACTTTCTTCAATTTCTGAAAACCCTAATCATACAGTTGTAGTCAATACAACAGATCACAATACACTTGGGCTTCTTCTTAGAGTGTAAGTCCCAACATCTTTTTTATGCATATTTGTTTATATACCTGTTGATTCTTTTATCTGTATAAATTTGTGCATATTTGTCTAGAGTTTCCCTCTCAGCAGTTAGGTCTACACTTAGGTAAAACCAGAAGTTACTTTTAACTTAGTCAAAAATAGTTCCCTCATAGGAAATTCCTTCAATACAGTCTGCCTCCTCTTGGGCTTATTCAATATGGAACAGAGAAATGCATTATTCCCGGTGAAACTTTTCTCAAGACTGTCAAAACTTAGAAATATACATGTATGCAAGAAATTCATTTTCCCATTGAGGATTAATTCCCAGTGAAACCTCTTTTGAATTTCTTCAAACCTTAGAACTATTCAATAAAGAAAGGATTATTCCCAGTGAAACCTTTCTTGAACCTTTCTTGGGCTTGGACCCACAGGCTTTTTAAAAGCATTCCCATCCTCCTCTTAGGCATAGTATAAGGACCCACAGGCTTCTTAGAAGTTCCCCAGCCTCCTTTTAGGCTCAGTACAAGGACCCCTGGGCCTCCTAAAGGCATATGATAGAAATTAGTCATATTTTCTAGTCCAATCCCCAGGAGAGTCAAATTTCCAGAACATCAGACCATGTTAGGGTTAATCTTCATCCCTAGAACCTACAACCTCCTCTTGGGCATCATACAAAGATTTCTCCCCAATCAGAATCTACCACTTCTTGAGAGACTTAGACACTCTCAGCCTCCTCTTGGGCTTCATTCAATAAGACCTGGAAAGTCTCGTTTCCTCTTGGATCTCACACAGAGACCCTCAAGTTTCCTAAAAAGCACAGGAAAAACCCTGATCATTTTACCAGTACACTAGTCTCCGGCAGAATTGAAGACCTCATAGGTTTTTAAACTCATCTTTAAACTCCCCTGACACCCAACAAGGTTTGAGCTTTCACCACAAAAATTCCCCAGTCAGGGCCAATTTACCATCAACAAATCCTTAGAAGAATCAGAGCCTCATGACATCTGATACTTCCACTCTTCCCTGATTCCCAACAAGAGTAAATCCATTTGGGTTCCCCAATACAATTTGGACCTGATCCTGGATTTCAATAAATCCTCAGCAAGAGACAGCCTCCTCTTAGGCTTCATATAATGATTTCCCCAGTCAGCCTCAATCTTGGGCTTTGTACAAGACATATAAAACCCTCCCCAGTGGAGTCATTTTCTTTTAGCTTCAACCTTGGGCTTTGTTCAAGGCACATAAAAATCAACATCCCCACAGAGGAGACCATGAGTCTACTCTGTCGGAGGACACTTCCTCTATACATCACATTTTAAAACAAACAATCAAAAACCTTTTCCAGATAATTGTTGTAAGTGACACACTTGTTGATTCAAAATCCAAGCTGGAGTCATTCCCTTATCCTGGCTAAAATTCCTCTTTCATCTAACAGCTATAAGTGGCAAGCCTCTAGATTCCATACATCCAAGCCAATGTCCCTCTCTTAGCATGAAAGATTCATGAAAGAAAGAGTGGCATTGCTCTATACTGAGTTAAAGCTTCTTCTTTCATGACATCCTTCTTATAAAGGAAATTATGGCATTGTTGGATTCCACACATCCCAGTTAAAGTAATTTCCCTTATGACCAATTTCTCAACATTTGTGATGAATAGGTGAGGTATCTCCCTTTAGAGATGACAAATTCTCTCTCAGTCAACTTTTAGCTTCAATCTTGGGCTTTAAACAAGACACAAATACTCAGTTAGCTTCAATCTTGGGCTTTAAACAAGACACCAAATATCTTTCCTCCCATAGAATAGGAGGAACTATGATTGCTTTGATTTCCCAAATCTCTTTACGCGAATACGTAGACATAATATTATGAAATCTTAGCGAGCACACAAATAAAAAACTTTAGGTCCAGTACCTTTCCAAAAACAACCGAGAACCCGAAAACAAACAAAAACAGTCTCTCAATCCTTCCAAAAGAGAAACTTTCCTAATCCACAATAGATAAACACAAGAAAGCATTTAAAGTTAACAGAAATACATGCAAAAGAAGGTTCCTATGTATTACCATAGATACACTAGGTGTTAATAGCTTCCCTTTGTATAACCAAACCCCGTTCCCCGATCTCTTAGCATTTGTTAAAGAAAACATTTGCGTACAAGGTTAGTTTTAGATATCTTCCCTTTCCTTTCCAACTTCATATGATAAATACAAAAATCATAAAGTAGCACCCAAATCCAACATTGCGGTAATGTGGTCGCGTCACCGACAAAAACCGCATGCTACACTTAGAATTAGCAAAGCAATCCTAAGCATAATATTTAATTTATACATTCATATAGTTCATAAAATTTTGGAATAAAATCATTGTAACTCCTTTACAATGATTATTACCATCTACTCTCAAGAAAAGGAATACCAGGTCCTTTTAAGATATCTACGTACCTTCTTAATAGTGATCTAGTGATGAACACTTCAATTATTTTGGTACTTATTATTTATGCTCATAGCATATGGTGCATCTAGTGCAATACATATCATGGTGTCTTTTTTTCTCATCCAATGAGGTAAGACATTGTCTATTAGACAAAAATTCATGCCACACATGCAATAATCTTAATGTGATATTATGAATATTAAGTGTCTCAAAACTTCATCAAAATATATACTTGTGCTAGGATATAGATTTATCAACCATCTATCTCTATAAATTCTGATTTCTAACCTTTTAGGAAGTCTCGCTTAAGCATTTCATCAAAACCATTTCCTTAACCATGTCCTACATTGGTGTTGTGGGGAATTTGTTTTGATGATTATTATGACACCTGCATACTATACTAGATTTATGCAAATACTCCCACTAACCTTTTGTGTGCACAAGATTTAAACATGACATTTATTAATCCTATTTTACATAAAACTTAATTAATAAAAGGATTCAACTCCAAGAAGCTTGTTATAGTCCATAATTGAATTTAAACAACTTATACTTCTTTTAGAATCAATATCATTTATGATATTCTCTAGATCTTGTGCTACATGAACTAATGGTCCAACAACAACTCCCTTGTTGAATTGGTTCATGTTCCATTCTCGTAAAGATATGTATTTTATGGTGCTTAAATTTCTTCAAGTTCTACATCACTCCCACTGCCTCCTTTATTAGATACATATTATCTCAAATGGAAGACTCAAGTTCTAATGACAAAACAATTTTGTTCTATAAAGTGTTATAGAATATGTGTCCCCAATTTTCATTAGGATACATCCATAATTACATCTTCATCTAGATTGTGATCAAGTTTACTTAATAAACTTTACAACCCAAATGATCATAAAGACAAACTAGGTGCTCTTACCTCCATATCAAGTATGGTGTCTCTACGACTACTTTAAATGGAATTAGTTATGGATAGGAATAATTGTATGTAAAATAATTTATAAAGAAGAGTCACAAAGATATCATTGAACTATATTAGATCGAACAATGTCAAACATGATACGCTTTAAATGGTCATTATATTCTTTATATAAGTATTTACCACAACGAACCATTTGTATGGTCTTAATACCTTTTCAAGTTGTTTCCTTCTACTTCATTCTTGAACTCTTCTCAAAAGAATTCTAACTTGTGTCACATACACAAATCCATAATTACTGAGTTTGTCAGTAATATAAATGAAGTAAGAGAAACTAAATTCATTTAGCAAATATGTTTAGAGGTCCATATACATCACACATGTATATAATCAAGATATACCATATGTCCTTTCACTTAGTCGATGATTTGAGACATTAGATATATCTTCCAAAATCAAGACTTGCATATATCAAATGATACAAAACCAAATGAGTCCAACAATCTATTCTCATAAACTTTGAAAATGCATATCTCACTTATTGGACTAAACATTAATGCTATTGATGTACATGAGGTTCAAATCTTATTTGATCCATCCCACATTTGTTATAGATGAGCTTATCAAGATCGTATAACTCAAATACGCTACTTGATTTAGTATTGAAACCACTGTTTTAGATAATCATAACAAAACTTGTCAATTATCAAAACATGCACTGCTCATATTGTCAATACAAGACTTAGAATTAGTTTTTATTATTAAATGAAACTTAATAACAATTATTTGGTTTCATTTCAAGCTCTAATTTAAGTCTAATCATAAGCTCTTATAGTCAATGAAACACATTATTCCATTCTAGACGTGAGAAGACTCAAATTATAACCAATGTCCTACTTCTTAAAAGACTTCTCACATTCTTATAAATGTGAGATCAACATCTAGTATCACACACCCAAGATGTAGAAGTAGACAATTTAATTTTCTATAACAAATCGTATGAAGAAAAGGTCTTACTTCTTTCTTCTACTTTGACTCCTTTTATAACCATTAACAATTTTCTTCTTTCAACACATGAAATCACTGATTTCCTTTAGAATCGCTTTTTTTTTGCTAAAACTCAAAGGAATATAAAATGAATTGCATTCCTTTTATAATTCATATAATTTAGCATCACAAACTACTTCCTTTTCTTTTCAACAAGCTGAGGTAGATATATTTAAAATACATTCCTAATGAATTTAATCTACCTATCTGAGACAATCTCAAATAGAACTCATGACCAACTATTTGGTCTATAAGAAATCCAAATTTTAATTCTTAAAACTATTTTAGATCCATTTGGATTCTTAACTTGTATAGAAAAGACCTTGAAAAGTTTTACATTTCTCATATCTTGTATTTCTTATTTAAAAGAAAATCCTCAAGGTTAATGATCATATAATTCTCTGTGAGGACTATAACTATGAGATATGTTATATTTAGACATTCGACTTGAACCTTCTCATAAGTACCGTTCTTCGAATCTAGTTATATTCGGTTGTTAGGAATTGGTTGCTTGACAACATCCAATTTTTCTCGTGCTTGAGAACAATTCTCAATTTCCGTACCAACTCAGAAACTCCTTTCTGATCCTTACATCCTTCATAAGGACATTTCACAGTAAATTAAGAAAAATAAAATGCAAAAGAAATTCTAAATACAAAACGTGTAAACAAAGATTGTATCAAAACCATTTTAATAAGGAATTTTATTAAAATGCTCCCACTATTTTTACTCAAACTAAATGACCCTCAACATTTGATTCGGAAAATCTCGTTGAAAGATTTTCTAGTGGGTCGAGATCCATATTTCACTTTGTTTTAAGTCCGCGTGGGCGGATTGCACAAAACTCTGTTATTTAGGTATGAACTCTTTCCAATTGTATCTAATACAACTCTCGAATTTTATCAGTCGAGTGAATAACTCTTTATTCTAATCCATCTTGTGGATTGTTCTCAACTCTTACTTATAAACATATATAATCCTATTATAATTAGTTTAGTTAAGTCCAATCCAAAAATTTAGCAGTTGGATATTACATTTATCCCATCGCACCTTACTAATATAAAACATGTACCTCGCGTTAGGCGAAACCTACATTATTCGATACTAGTCTTGATGAGTGTTAAATTTTGGAAAGCAATTAACTTAATATTTAATTAAAGAGATTTTAATTAAATTTGATCTCAATGGTTTTTGTATCTCATACACTCACATAATTGTGTATCTTATACACATGCATATAAACATACATTTCACGCATCACATACATAAAATAAAAGTTGGAAATGTGATTATGACCACCTAAAATGCAAGAATTAAATAAACTACTTTATTACTAATTTTAGACTCACGAGCAAGCTTCTCAAGCCTCTCCACCGACGTCATCGTTTAGCGTTGCCTTCTCTTCAACTCTTCAACTCAAACAATTTATAATATTTAATTAAATAAAATAATAATTAAATGGCACGACACGCAGGTCGTATTTAATTACAATAAACCACGACACGCATGTCGTATTTAAAATAAACAAACGTCAAAATCCAAGGTCATGACCGTATACCAATTTATTTAATAATAAATAATTAAACAATAAATAATAATAAATTATCAAATTATAAATATTGATGCATCAGCACATGACGCTTTTTGCGAAACCTAAAGGCACAACTCTTGCGCCGTCACAAACTCTAATGCAAAATGTTCATACCATCAAAACGTAATGATCGACTCTTCAATATGATTGATTAAAATATCATTGCTTCACCATACAAATGTCGGATTCCAAAGCAGAATGCCCATTGATCTTTCAAATGTATAACAGTCATTACACTAATTAATGGACGAAACAAAATAGTGTATCAAATACACTGACTTCGCATTAGAAATATTTATATCGTATATAAATTTATCAATTATATTTGTATCACTTGTGGATGATCGAAGTATCGCTGCTTCACCATACTAATGTCGGACTCCGATGCATATTCAACAACGAACATCCAAATTATACAAACACATGATATCAATATTTAATTTTAAATAATAAACACTTTATTATTATTTATAATAATAAACTATTATTATAAATATTGTTAATATATATATATATATATATATATATATATATATATATATATATATATATATATATATATATATATATATATATATATATATATATATATATATATATTAATAATTAACAAACTTTAACCTTTGCAGTAAAAACATGTAGTTATTGTCCGGTTACCGTAATTTTGATAGGAATAGAGATAAAATACCTCTTAAAAGCATCTGATCCACTTGCTTTACAAAAACTCTCTCTTATAGTTGTCATCAACGTAGCAAACAGTGCAGCAATTGAAGCGTGTTATAATAATTTGGTAAAATAAATAGAAACAAGGTTACAACATATAAGGGGCCTCATATGCATAAATGATAATGTTCTTAATCACATAACACAATCCAAGAACATTATATCACACTTACGACACACATATTGAAACAATTTCAAAAAAGATTTTGTATAGTGATGAATATATCAACATATAAACATCATAAAAATTAAACAAATTTGAATTAATGATTTAATCAAAACCAGACTCTGATACCACTGTTGGGATGTAAGAGGAGTTTTAAAAAAATCATCCTCTTAGCGGAACAATCCCGATGAACGGATATTGATTAAATTGTTAATCACAAATCAAACACCAAAATAAGGTTCAAGAATTACCTCTTGAAGCGTGCTTTATATCACGAACGACGAAAGATATTGGCGTCTCTACGTAGTCCACGCGAGCAAAAAATGGAACGCGGTGCTAGCCGTCTCTTGTTCTGAAAAATTGACAAATAGGATTGGTAGGGGAAAGAGCTCCTCTATTTATAGAGAGCTTCTAAAACCCTAATGTTCTTATTTTGGGGTTTTCCTAAATAAGTCCAATCTTATTTAATTACTATTTTAATTAAAATAAAATATTATTATATTTAACTAAACTCTTTTAATTAAATATCAATTAAATTAAATCATATTTAATTTAATTAACTGTCAATTCTCATTTATTTAATTAAATCATATTTAATCAAATAAACTATACATGTGCTAATGTATTAAACAATTTAAATACTATTAACACATAATTAAATTAAATCTTATTTAATTTAATCGTCAATTCCACTATCAGTACTCTATGCGTGTGACCCTATAGGTTCTTATAACGTTGGCAATAATATTAAATTACCTATTTAATATTATAAACAATGAGCGGTATCTAGCAACACATCACTGCTACCCAAGTCATGAGAATGTCGTGTGATTTGACATTACCTTTATGTGATGATGATCATATGTATAATTACCCTTTTGCCCTTATATCTATATTGAACACAAGGCATAGAATATGTCACCCTTGTATAGTCCAATATTTTATTCCTTGATCGCTGAGTATACTTGATAACAACAAATAAGTCCAATATCTCATATCGACTCATTTGAGCACGACCATGCATTTTACAATCATACTCTATCAAGGGCCCACAGATATTACTCCCGTATATGTAGGAGGGACAAATCTCATTTAGGTCACTCATGTCTCTCAGCATGATTTGTAAAGCACCCATAAACCATCTTTATGGTCATCCTGTTACGGACAACGTTTGATTGACAATAAAGTACTCGACTCCACATCTATGGTCCATAGTGGTTTCAGGTCGAAGGGTGGAATACATCAATATTACTATGAGAATAACTTATGACACTTACATAACAAACTATGTAGTATTCTCATGGTGGGTCAATTGAATATAAATATTACTCATAATATTTATACCTACGTGAAGACTTGATATCTCATATCCATGACTTGTGAGATACAGTCATCAGTCTACTCACATAATAGTCTCTATGCATTACTATTGTCCTATTTGACAGTATAACTTGACCACAGATACTTTAAGAATAACTTCTTTATGTTTAATGAGGTCTCACGATTAAGTCACACTTAACAGGTCATTAATAGACTAATTATTCTAAGGACTTTATTATGTCATATACAAATAACACAATAAATACAATGCCTAATAAGTATATATATTAACAAACAATATATATCAAGGTCATGATACAAAAGCATACTGATTGGCTATTAGGGCTTACTCATACAGTCACTACACTTGGTCAAACAAAAATAGCCAAAATACTATCTACACTAGAATTGACAGGGCTATTGGTAATGTATAGTGGTTCCAAACATTTCATAATGCCATTGTAGAAGTTATGGCCCCTAGAATTTCTGACCATGCTCCCATGAGAATTAGGGTAAATAAACACATAATGATCAAAAGGACTAATTTCAAATTTCTTAACTGTGTTACTCAGGATGCCTCCTACCTCCATGCGGTGGGCCAAAACTGGCAAGAGAATGTTATGGGGTTTGTTATGTATAGATTATGGAGGAAACTGCATTGACTGCAACCAACTATAAAGCCTTTAATAAAAAAGGTGACAAATATACAAATCTGAATCCAACAAGTTAGACAAGCTTTGGTGCAGGCTCAAAAACATCTTAATGAAAATCTTTTTGATAATCAAGCTATTGACCAAGTGAAAGTGTGTAATGACCATCTTATCCACCTAAATCAAGTGGAAGAATCCATCCTTATGCAGAAGGCAAAAATCACTTGGTTGAAACTTGGAGACAATAACAACTCTTTCTTCCATGCTTCAGTGAATGAAAAGAATAAGCATAAAGGTCTATATACCCTTACCTCTCTAGATGGGAGATTACTCAACACTCAAGAGACCATTGAAGAAGAAATTGTGAATTTCTATACCAAGCTTGTTAGAACTACAACCATTGAGTTAAAAGGTATTGATATTCCTTCTGTCAGAAGGGGGGCCAATCTGTCTTGGAAGAGTGCTCATAAGCTGATCAATCCTGTAGAGGAAAAAGAAATTTGGAATGCTCTTGTTGACATTGGGAACACCAAAGATCCATGTATTGATGGCTTTAACTCTTTCTTTTTCAAATCTTCCTGGTCTATTGTGAAGGATGATGTCAAGGAGGCTGTTATGGAATTATTCTAAAAAAATGAGTTATACCTTGCTGTCGATTGCTCCATTGTCTCTCTAATTCCTAAAACCTCTGAGGCTGCCACCATCAAAGATATGAGGCTTATATCGTGTTGTAGCACCATTTACAAAATTATTTCAAAGATCCTCACTAAAAGGTTAGGAGAAATAATCCATGAAATCATTGATGAAAGTCAATCAGCTTTTATGCTCGGGAGGTCATCCATGATAACATTATGCTGGCTCAAGAGTTGATTAGAGGCTATAATAGGAAGAACATATCACCCAGATGTATGATCCAAATGGATATACAAAAGGCATATGATACAGTTGAGTGGCCTGCTCTTATTCATATCATGATTGAGTTTGGTTTTCCTCAAACCTTCATTAATTGGATTACAGCCTGTGTAACAACCATGTCGTATCGTTTCTCAATCAATGGTGTGCCCTCCAAAATAGTTAAAGCTCGAAGAGGCTTGAGACAAGGTAACCCTATTTCACATCTCCTCTTTATTATGATTATGGAGTATCTTCATAGAACCTTGCAAGAGCTTGAGTTTATCACTAATTTCAATTTTCACCCTAAGTGTGACAAGCTGAAAATCAACAACCTTTGCTTTGCTGATGACTTACTGCTATTTGTGATAGGTGATGTGGAATCTGTTAAACTTATGATGTCTAAATTCAGGGACTTCTCAGCTGCAACAAGCCTAAAAGCTAGTATCTAGAAATGTAAAGTCTACTATGTGGGATTGATGGAAACACAAAGCATCTAACTCAAGAGGAAACGAGTTTTGAAACAGGTTGCTTGCCTTTTAAGTATCTCGGGGTTCCTCTGGCCAGCAGCAAACTTTTCATAACCATGTGTCAACCTTTGATTGACAAAATGCTGGAGAGACTTAATCATTGGAGCACGCGTATTTTATCTTATGCTGGCAGATTGCAATTGGTGAAGAGTGTGCTCTTTGCAATTGCCAACTACTGGATGCATCTTTTTCCCCTTCATAAGAAAATCATAAAGCATATTGAGAGTCTCTGCAGGAAGTTTATCTGTATAGGAAAAGATGCTCCGTCAAAGAAAGCTCACATTTCATCGGAACACCTTTGTGATCCTATCTCTGTAGGTGGTAGGAACTGCATTGATATTTCAATTTGGAACAAAGCCACTATTGGTAAATTACTTTGGGATGTTTGTGCCAAAGAGGATAAATTGTGGATTCGATGGATTCACTTATATTATATCAAGAATATAGACGTGACAACATTCCAACCCCCACCCATAGTTATTTGATCCTCAAAGCCATCTTTAAAAATAGAGAGGCTATTATGCAATCTACCTCATGGGGTGTGTTTCAAAATTCTGGAAAATATGTAACCTGGGTGATGTACAAGATGCTGCAAGGTGATAAACCTAAAATGATTTGGAGGAAAATTCTTTATGGCAACATTGCTAGACCTAGAAATGTATTTACTATATGATTGGCTTGTCAAATGCGTCTTCCAACCAAAGATCGTTTGACTAAATTTAGAATTGTTACAAATGAAAAATGTATGTATTGTGGTGGTCAAGAAACTTGTAGCCATATTTTCTTTGAATGTGCTGAAACTAAGAGAATATGGAGCCAAGTCTTGACTTGGTTGAAGATTAATCATGAGCCTCAAAAGTGAGAAATTGAATTACAATGGTGTATTACAATGGCTAAAGACAAGGACACTAGAGCAAAGTTGCTGAAAAGTGCCTTAGCTGAAACGATTTACTTAGTTTGGATGACTCGTAATCAAGCTGTGTTCCAGAATCAAGATACGAGAGAACTTCGAAGCACGGATATCATTCAAAGTGTGATGTGGCGTGCTGAGACAAACCAAAAGCTAGCTAGATTTTGTAGGAGCAATGTGATGTGAGTTTTTGTGGCGTGACTTGTGTTCTTGTTTGTCTTGTCTTTTTGTCTTGCCGGGATCTTTGGATCGGCTCTTGTATCATTGTTTATTTTTGAAATAAAATTATTATTTGATCCAAAAAAAAATCACATACAATTTAAATCATATACAATTTTTTTAAAAAAAATAGCATATTACTAAACAAATAAAAATAATTATTTTATCTTTCAAAAAAAATTTAAATACATCTTAATCAAACCCGCACTTTTTTACTCAGTATTAATTATAAATCTATGAATCTATGCGCTATTACATTAACAAATTAATATCAAATGAAGTGGTGGATCAAAATTAGAAATAAAAACTTAATTTTTAAAAGAAAGAGATCAATTTTTATATAAAAAAGATTTAATATTAGAAAAAAAGTGATCAATTTTATTTTTAAATAGAAGGATCAAAATTATATTATTTAAATCTAAAATAAAAAGAAATAAAAATAGAAGAGAAGAACAAATTCCGAAGCCAGCGTGGTAATAACGCTGGGTCGTATGATTGAATACCCTACACCTGCCCACACTCACACAAAACCTTTCTTTCTTTGCTCCCTCCAATTTCTTCTTCTTCTTTCTTCTCTCTCCAACGAAAATTTCACTCTTCTCTCCAATGTCGAATTTCTTGTCCAACACCAATCCAAACCCTAACAAATCAATCGAGGTATCTCAATTTACTCCTTCATCCTCTTTCTCTCACTTCTCATTCTCACCATTGCTTTCTCCATATTTGTAGGTGAATCTGCCTCCAACTGATTCTGTTTCCAGTCTCAATTTCAGTCCAAAATCAAACTTACTCGTTGCGACTTCGTGGGATAATCAGGTATTTACTTCTTCTGTAATACAATGCAATTGAATTTTCCGTTACTTATGGAAGCTTATGAACTGTTTTTGAGTTCTTTTGTAGGTTCGGTGCTGGGAGGTAGCACGTGATGGAGCGAATGTTGCTACTATGCCTAAGGCTTCTATAGCGCATGATCAGCCGGTAAAGTATTTAAGTTTTGTTATCTAATTAGCATTAACATGTTCATGACTTTGTTTGGTGATGATATATTTCCTATGAAGCACGTCGTGTCGACACCACGATAATAATTTGAAAAAAATGAATAAGCTAAATGTAATCACAAGTGTCGGTGTTGATTTCAGACACGGACACTGACATGGTCACATTTTTTTAAAGGTGTCGGTGCTTTAGAGTGTATTTCCGCGATCCTCTCATTTGTTCAGCCTTTTACCGTTTCTGTTTTTTCATGTTAAGATATTTGTATCTATGTAGTGTGTATGTGTGTGTTTTTGAGCTTTGGTTATGATTTTGGGATTGGATTTTTTTGTTGCTATTTCTGCTCTTTTATTTCCATGTTTTGTGGAGATTGATACAACTGATGAATATTGGCATATTAAGATGTAAAGACGGTTTAGTTGATTGTGTAGATCAATTGATTGATAGTGTTAAATATCAAACTATTGGTTTTCGTGATCCTTTTCAGTTGCCTAATGTTTTTTGAGTCTAGGTCTACAAAATCCTTCATCTAGAAAGTCTATTCTAGGAAATTTATAACTCAGTTTTAGTAATCGCTATGTTGGGATTTAGTTATAAATTTTAAAAATATTACGTGGCAGTTTATGGAATAATTACTTGGTTTAAATTATTGTAATGTAACAGTAGCACTACATGTATTTTTGTAATTATTAGTTTGAACAGGATTCTAAGGTGTGTAACCTTCTTCAAAGGGTACATCGGTGTTCCCATACATGTAATGGTCAAATTATAATAATAAAACAAAAAAACTACAGATGGTTATGGACACTTATTCCATTGGAACATCTGTGTAGAGCACAAAGTGTGGCTGCCATATCTATTAAAAAAGTTTTTTCAGTTGCATAGGGTTCTACAATCCATTTTGAGCAAATGACGGTACACTATTTGTTGGTCATTTTTTGAAGGCAGTATTTCAATTATAGGTTATATTTTTAAAAATGTCCTCTTTATATCAACTACAAATAGATCCTCAAACTGAAATTGTAAATAGTTGCTTGGAACTTGGAAGCATATCTGCATTGTTTTACATCTGAACAACTGGAGACTTTATCTATCTAGCTACTACACTATATATTTGTTTTTCATGGTGTTACTGTTAGGGGGTAGTTAGATTTTTGTTTGGCAGTTTTATGAACAGAGATAATCTCTAGGACTTTCTGAACTCTAAGGAAAAAGAGATTGCTTTAGTTTTTGTCAATTGGTGTGATTCAATTCAATTCTATTATCTTCTATTTCTGATTGGTGTTCCATCAGAAACAGTATTCTGTTATAGTAGTCTATTTATCATCAGTTCATAGCGCATATCTTTTTGCATAGGTTTTGTGCTCTGCTTGGAAGGATGATGGCACAACTGTCTTCTCTGGTGGATGTGACAAGCAAGTGAAAATGTGGCCCCTGATGTCTGGAGGACAACCAATTACTGTAGCCATGCACGACGCACCCATAAAAGATATTGCTTGGATTCCCGAGATGAACCTTTTAGCCACAGGAAGCTGGGACAAGACTATAAGGTGATGTACTTGCATTCACTTCTCTTAAGAATTTTAAATTACCGTTCACATGTATTACAGTGCATGCTTTGGCATTTAGTTAGTGGTGTTGACATGTAGTGCGATTTGCATCTTTCTGATTAGATATGTTATGGATCTTACTATTTTACTTTATCTGAGGTTTTCTTCCTCCACATGACTTTTCTTGGCCACTTTTAGGTATTGGGATACAAGGCAGTCAAATCCAGTGCACACACAACAGCTCCCAGAGCGCTGCTATGCAATGACAGTGAAACATCCTCTGATGGTAGTAGCCACTGCTGATAGAAATCTTGTTGTTTACAACTTGCAAAATCCCCAGGTAACATTGTGTGTCACTAGTTGACCATATTTTCCATTATTTTGTATTTGCTTTCAGTCAGTCATGTAATTAACTTATGACATTAGGGATGTTTTTTCTCCTGATTTCATAAAGAGGTTGTGTTTCTTTTTCTTGCATATAAGATGATACAAGAGTAACTCTTTTAGGGAGAAAGGAATTTCGTAAGGATATTGCATCTTCCAAAAGAAAGAAAAGAGACATTTCATGGCTTGTTATAAGTTTGGGGTTGGACATCCTATCCCAATTGGCATTAAATGCAAGTATTCACTCATTTAATATTGTAATCTCAATGAATGACATAGTACACCAACAGTCAAATGCCATAGTATTATAGGAAGTTGGAAAGAGCCTCCCCTAAAATAGGAGATTCTCGACCATAAAAAAATGATCATCAAGCGTTTATATTTTACATCAAAACATAGGTCAAGTAAGGAGCTTGGATCTACAAATATGTTAAAGACAAATATCACAAAACAGATGCAGTTAGACCTATTTCATACTCTTCAGAAATTCTTTTGCCAATGTCGTCAAGTGACCTAAGATTGACTTGCGGAAGTGCTCTGAGATGTAGGTATAGTGGTAAACAAGCTTCGGAAAATAGTAAAAAGAGGGAATGGGTTTATCTAGCAAGCCTTTTTGAGAAATGATTAAAAGTGTTTTTTTTTCTTTCTTTTCAAAAGCTCTCTAAAGTTGCTGCCAAAGAAAAACACCAATATTTCTGTAAAAAGCTCAAATCCAAACACAATAAGTGAGTAAGATTGGCGTAATCCAAATTTCCAAACCTAAATTTTAAAATGAGAAACAGATTTAAATATATGGCATTAAGAAATAAGTCTTTTTTTTGTGGTAACTTTATCGATTTGTTAGTTGAATTCAAGTTTGTTGGAGTCTTGCATTCTATTCCATATTCTCCCTAGTGGGCATTCAACATGCTATTATTAGTTTGACTTGTTCACTTATGTATGGCCAGTTGGTCATTATTTGTTCATTTGACCATTCTTTTAATGCTTTCAATTTTGTTAGTATCTCTTAGCTTGATCATTATTCATTTACAACAGGTTGAGTTCAAGAGAATTGTTTCACCATTAAAGTATCAGACAAGGTGCCTTGCTGCGTTCCCTGATCAACAAGGTTTCTTGGTATGCATCATTCCCCACTTCTTTTACATTTTTTATGCTTTTCTGTACAAATCTTATTTCCTATTGACATTTTATTTATGAAAATGATATCCAATCCTTCCTCATAGGGCGCTTCTATTTATAGAATCTGTGAAAGAACATTTTCTCTGTAACCTATTTTTATTAGTTTCTTAAGATATATTGCATGCATCTTTATATGGAGCAGTGTTATCAAATTGCCCCGCCATGACCGCTATGGCGGATATACATGGCGGATTTTGGACTTGCCGCAATGTTAAATATCAGCCGCTATTGCGGGTTTTTCCGCCATAATCCTCAATAACGGCGCCGCAAAGCGGCCGGTATGGCGGGATTTTGGCTCTCCGCCATGGGCCGCCATCCGCCATTGACAACATTGATATGGAGTATGGACTGGAAAAATCCTTCCAGCTTTGCATTTTTCCTTGCTGGAATTCAATTATTAAACTCTCCTGCCAAAATTAGAATGTGCAGGAGCATGAATGCTATCTCAATTAAGTTGGTTTTGATAATAGTACGAATCAATAAAGATTTTTTTTCTGAGAATGTCAAATTTATTAAAGCTCACAAATTTGTTTGCATTTTTTAAACGAGAGATGTAATTTAATAATAGTATGAATCAATAAAGATTTTTTTTTTCTGAGAATGTCAAATTTATTAGAGCTCACAAATTTGTTTGCATTTTTTAAACGAGAGGTGTAATTTAAGGTTTGCTAGTGTTACATCAGATTGCCAAGTGGATTACTCTTAATTGATTAAAAAAATTCTGTTTGAGCATGCTAAAAGAAATATGAAAATTTTGAAGTGTACTCTATTTTTTGTCCTTTTCCACCTTTTGACAGAAACTAATGTTCATGTATTTCCCTAAAGTATAGATATTGCATCTCAGTTTTAGAGAAAAATTTGCAAAAATATCCCTTTGCCTACCAGATTCTCTTTCCTGTGTTAGCCTTCACTTGTAAGCCGATAGCAGCAACTGAAGCCCGTAATCAATAGGTGGAATTCGTTATGTAGGTCAAACTATGCCATAATATCGTGCCGTGACATGAATTCTATCTAAACACAGACCATTTATTTGCAATCTAGACCGATCAATTTGGGCTGTTGAAACTGATACTACTTGCTGTCCTGTAGGTTGGATCAATAGAAGGAAGAGTTGGAGTGCACCATTTAGATGATAGTCAGCCGGCTAAAAACTTCACTTTCAAGTGCCACAGAGAGGGGAATGAAATATACTCCGTCAATTCTTTAAACTTCCATCCTGTAAGATTTATGCTTCCATCTTGGCCTTACTTTTCTGCATTAATATTGTTTAATTTACATTGTTGAAGTTGCACTGTTATCTTTGCATTTTTTAGTAATAGGTATGATCTTTTCACCATTTTTCTCTTTTTAATAAATTATACGGTGGCAATTGCACCCGTCTCTTGTTTACTTACGTACACTACAGAAAAACATTTTTATTATTTTTTTAATGATAAAGAAGCCAAGAATAGAGTTTGCTTAGCTTGAAACTTATGTACTTTATTCTTGTAGGATACACCGTCATCCCATACTACACCTCTGAATTTTTATAATAGAAGTAATATGATATATTGATGAATTACCATTGCTTTATTTTTCTGAGGTTATTCAATTGTCGATTGGCTATATTGAAAATCAGTTCATGATATTTTTGTGTGGAATGTAGATGTGTAATAAAAGAAATGAACACTCATGACTTCTCTTTCTCAGATATTTTTGTTCAAATCTTAGTGTCCTATACCTTCAGTTTTGGAATTCACTCGAACTTATTTGCTTGTGAGCTTTGGCAAATGCGTAACTGATTGCCATATATCTATTTACTGTTATTTGTTGGTCTCCTTAAAACTGTGTAGCAAATACTTGCCTTTCTTTGGGCACCTCTAGATCCAAATGTACAGAAATTATGGATACAAGATATCACTGACAAAATATATCCACTTTAGTTTGTTCTTAATCTGGCCCCCATCAATTGTTTATATTTTAGGTACACCACACATTTGCTACTGCTGGTTCTGATGGTGCTTTCAATTTTTGGGACAAAGATAGTAAACAGAGGCTGAAGGTTATTTCAATATCTATTATCACTCCTTCAGTTTCCAACCGATGCGTATATATTATAGTGATATTTTGGCATAATACATGCTTATCTAATGTGATCTTCCCTTATTTCAGGCTATGTTAAGATGCAGCCAACCTGTTCCTTGCAGTAGCTTTAACAATGATGGTTCACTATATGCCTATGCAGTACGCCCGTTATCTCATTCTGCATAAGTTTTGGCAACCTTTTCTATCATGCATACTTTTTTACTCTAGCATTGTAATTGTGATTTTTCTTCTTCTGCTTCTTTATTCTTGTTCAATTAGTAATGAAGATACCTTACAAAAACATTCCTTGAGTGCAGCATGTATGTGAGAGGATGTCAAAATGCATGATGATAACTGTTCAGAATTTTCAAAGTAGGTATTCTGAGCCTACAGAGAGAATATGTGAATTTAGAAAGATAGGTGCCATAAACAGAGAAGAAAGGGAAAAAAATGCCTCCTCTATTGAATATTGAATGACAACAAAGAAAAGAATAAAATTACATTTCCCTTATGATAGAAAAAAAGGGTTTCCATAACATAAAAAATGCTTAGTTCCCAATTGCTAACAAATCTCCACGCATTTCCCTTCTATCTCTCCTACCTTTTAAGCCAAGCCTCCGCCCTTCCAACTATAACCATCTGACTTACTGCATTTCATACTATTAGAAAGGGGAGAAAATGTGTCAGATTTAAAAAGAAACCGCGAAAGAAGAGTCAGAGATCTCATATTTGTACATGAACTTGCTTTGAGAATTCAGAAGCATCACGGTTTTTACTTCCCATGCATCACATGCATAGAACATATCTTTGCAAAATGCAGTTTCATTTCTTTCTTTTATTTTGAGGAGGGGGAGACACTAAGTTTCATTTACTTGCTTGCTGTAACTAATAGAACCTGAATAGATAGAAGATGAGAGATTAAGATGCACTATTATACTCATCTGTGTTAAATTTTTTCCAAATTCCATGTATTATAGTTGCAAGCTGCGTTGCAATAAGGTACAGGTACTGGTATGTAATACGGCATTTTTAGAAAAACTAAGGTACGCGAGTATAATTTTTTTAAATGACAAAAAAATATAATATAAATAAAAAAGAAATTATATTGTTTAAATGACAAAAAAATATTAAAATTAAAAAATAATTGGCTCATAAAGAGTCAATATCGGCTAAATAATATAAATAAATCACACTTTAAAAGTGTCAATTAATCATGGAATCATGACTGAATATCAATATTTCCCTCTCCAACATCATTAAAAAGAGCGGCTTCTAGTTCTACTTCACCTCAAGAATACCAGCTTCATCGAATAGATCCAATTCATCTTCACCAATATCCCACATTATTGTTGCTCCTTCGTTATAAACCTTACTCTTTCTCGAACAAAAACTAAATCCTCAACCCTTTTTGGGTTGAGTCTATTCCTTTTCAATGACTGAATAAATCCATGTGTCTTCCAATTTCTCTCGGCAGAAGATGAAGAACTCGGTTGTGCAAGAAGTTTCAATGCAATGGGTTGAAGTTTAGGGATTGAAGATCCTTAAGCTATCCACCATTCCTTTGGTTTCAAGATCCATCGATCTTGCAACGAATCAAATTGGGCAAACTCTACCTCAGCCCTTGAAAAGCCCATTAAAAAAAAGCCTAAAACTATACTATTAGAAGAAAAAAATTGAGTTCGCGTACCCAATATGTACTTGTAGAAGTACCGAATTAAAAAAAGAAATAGATACGGTGTCGGTACGTACCATACGAGTACCGTATCCGTGGGGTACTGATACTTTGCCTAAAATGGAGTACCCTTACAAGCTAGTCACTAAGTTGTGGTTCAACTGCATTGATCAATCAAAACCATTAGGTTTTATTAAATATTAAAATTTCAGTAAAAGCAATTAGAAATGTCTTTAGTAACGGGATTCGCTTAAAGTTTCTTGGACAATTAGGTTTTCTTCTACCCCGTGATTAGACTATCTTTCAATTGATCCATAATAGAACTCCTGATAGTCTTTCATGGGATGTCAAATTTTTTCTCTTTTATGATATTGATCTTGCAATAAAAATTACTTTCTAATTGTAGTTCATAATTTGCCAATAAAAGGATTTTAAATTCAAAAGGGTAGTATTTGAGTTATCTTATTAATATAAGTATTTCTATTATTTATATGGTTAAAACATGTGGAACTGATATACCAATATCTTGTAGGTCTGCTACGACTGGAGTAAAGGGGCAGAAAATCATAATCCGGCAACAGCAAAGACCAACATTTTCCTGCACTTGCCACAGGTACTTGGTTTGGCTACTTCTATGAAGCCCTTATACTCCATAATTGCTAAAATATTGCTGTTTTACCTGATATGCGTACAAACTATTGTACATTCAAAATTGTTTCCTCCATTATGATTTTTATTTTAAAAAAAATATTGACTGTTAGACTTGGAATACAACTCCAAAAACTTGTCTTAAAAGTTCTTGTGTTGTTTTATTCTTCATCATGGGGTGAGAAGAATTGGATTACATTATTTAAAGGAATAACAATTTGGGTTGTGTGTTCCAACATGCGACTTTTGTTTAAGAAAGATAAGGGACATACCACGAGAGAGGCAAGGTTGTTGGATATTGGTGTAGATGTATATGATCCAGCCAACACAAGTGTTGTTAAATAGTGGCCATGGTGGCCCCGTGGCAGACCGGCGACTATTTGTGAAGTCCCAGCCACCATGGTGGCACCAAAGGGCACAATCCCACATTTTTATGCCGGATTTTTTCAATCTTCCATAAATTGTCATCTGCCATTTACAACATTGTTTAAAAGTGGCGGTGGTCTTCTTTAATTAGCAAAGTTGTTTCGTGATGAACTTGAGTTTGAAGTTATACTTTTGTGGATGATGAAAATTGGAGAGATAAAAATGATAGTTAGTATTACTATTATTAAGTCGTAGACAACTGAATATAGTCAAGTCTTAACTTATAGATAGGACTAGTGATCTTTTTTTCTGACATTTTGATATTGGTTGGGAAAATGCATAATTTTTTATGTTTACTAGCAAACAATGTATTTTGATTTAGTAAAAAGAAAGATGTGTATCTTTTTATGATGGCAGGCATTTTTTGTATGTTTTGGTTATCTATTGACTGATATATTATAGCTATATATATCATCTGGACTTCATGTCTAAAAGAATATCCTTCCTTCTATCATCTGTTATTGATATGTTCATGTGAGTGACAGGAATCTGAGGTCAAGGGCAAACCGCGCATTGGTGCGACTGGGAGAAGGTAGAAGACGCAGTTCTGAGATACTGTTGGCGGGGTGTGCATATTTCAAAGATATTATCAACAAATGCATAATAGTGATATCTTTCGGTGTATGTATATGTGTATAATAATGCTTGTATGGACGTGCATGTGTGCATTTCTTCCAGTTTTATAATCTAGAGGTTTTTTCATGACTCTGCAAGAAGAGACTCTTTGGTGTAAGTATATATTTCATTGTCAAATTTTGTGAAATTGCTGTTATGTAGTAAAAATACTTTACTTTCCATTTCAGGCATCTTTATTTGTGAGAATTATATGTAACGCAACATTCAAATAAAATTTTGTTAATTTCATTACGTTACATTACATGCTCTTTTCAAGGGAGACACATCTATGATCTATTATAATTTGTGCCATATCACTATTATTTTTATTTTTAGGTGGCATCTTTTAAATTTCATCTTCATTTTTTAAAAGACACAATCACATAGTGTTAAATAAAGCTGTCAAAATGGGCTATTCGATCTTAAACGGGTCGGTCCTTATGGGCTCGAGCTTTTAGGATTGGGTCATAAAAGTTTATTTTTAATATGAGCTTGAAAATTACTATCTGAGCTTGATCCTAGATGTGCTTCAGGCTACCCGACCCTAAATGGGTTCTTTTAATAAAGAATTAAAATAAAAATGTCATAATATTTATTATAAATAAAATAAAAAATTATATTATTTTAAACATAATGTATTTTTAAGCACTATATTATCTTTTATAAATATTATAACATTTTTTTAAATGTAATATATGTCTAAATTGTATAAAATAATACTCGAATATTTAACATAAGAGAAATTCATAGAATACGAGAAAAAAAGTGTTAACTATATTAATTTATAATATTTAAAAGAGAAAGATTGAATATAGTAGATATAAAATTTAGTGAGGTGAGAAAAATCAATATGTTATTTTGGAATAAGAAAATATAAGTATTAATATATATTTTTTAAAATTTATAGTGATATAGGCCTAATGGACTACCAACGTCCCATATGGACTAGTCCTAATGGATAACGGACTTTTTAGGGTTGGGCTAAAAAAAGCCTTAAAAAATAGAGAATTTCTTAATTCACCCTTTGATACTCTTAGCCACTAAGCCACCTAACGCATTTCCCTTTACGCCCCCTGCTTCAGGAGTTGTATCACCGGACGCACCCTTTTTTTTCTTTACGCTAGATGCTTCCGAAAACACATTTATGGAAAAAGTTCCATATATGCATCTCCGAAATCTTATCAGAACAGATTTAAAAAAAAAAATCCAGTTTTGTTGGTCGCAGATGAAAATTAACTGTTGCAGGTGAATATAAAATAACATATATCCGTAAATAAAATAATACATCATAAAAGAAGTCATATGTCATAAACATCATAAAAAAATAGTACATCAATGTCATCAAAATATAGTACATAAAAAAATACCACAGTCACTACTGTGTGTGCCTGACAACATCTCCATCCTCTCCTCTGCCTATGCCTATGTCGCCTCCTCTGCCTCTACCGCCTCTTCAACCGCCTGGTCTGCGTCCTCGGCCATCGATTCCACCCGTCCTAGCACGATGTCTGTGGTACATAAGTGCCCCCTCTGCCATCGCAATCATCCCATCCAATATACGCTTGTAGTCAGACCCCTCAGAGAAGAAACCGACGTCAATGCCTGTCCGCCCCATCTCCACTATCTGACGACAGCGAGGCAGGACATCTTGAGTGTGGTCCAACTGAGACTGCTGCTCCTCTAAAATCTTCCGATGAGCTGGTCTGTGCGGTGATCCTTCAGCAGTGGGCACCATGTAGGGATGTGAAACGGTGAAAAACCACATGATGTAGCCATCAACGCAACTCCAATCTCTCGGCGCTCTGGTCGCCCGAGTCTCGTCCGGTACCATGTGCCTCTGATAGTCAACATATATCTCCTTTATCTGCTTACGAGTCAAGCCAAGAGGAGCGGAGATAGCTGGGTGTCTGGGTATCGTATGTGTGTACCTGAACTGTCGCATGACGCGCTCGGGCAAATATGAATAATGATGGTCGAACTGCATGCCAACCATCCTGAGAATATTAAGATATCATCAAATGGGCACGTCATACGGTGATCAACATAGACGTCGTAGCGGATCTCCTCAGCAGCCAGGCGATCGAGATAGACTCTGTAAGGGTCGACCACCTGGTTCCCCCTGAGCGGGAGAAAGGCACGGGCACGCGGCATCAGCTCTGTGTAATCAGGCACACTCCCCTACCCGACGATCATGGGAAAGTGCTGGAATATCCAAGCCTGAAATGAAAGTAAAAAACATCAAGATCAAGCATTATCACGAATATAGAATGAAAAGAAATGAAAAAAAATCGAAGGATATAAGATTGTTACCACAAGTAGTGACACGCTTTCTGCCATAATCCTAGTCTTCCACAGGCATCCCTCTCCTAATCTCGAATACGTGTACGCCAGTATAGCCGCCCCTAGTTGTACTCATGGATCCGTGTGGAATCCAAAAAGTACTTGAGGTAAGCGACATCGGTATATGTGGAGCTCGTGTCCACAAACAGCTGAGTGCCAACTAAAAATAGAAAATAACACCTCAGCACACGCTGCCTGTGTATCTCAACCTGAGCTGGATCACCATCTGTTTGTCGTGTAGCAGCGAACGCCTCACCAAATCTATGCCTCCAGGATGAAGAAGTGGATGATGAGGTGGGATAAGAGGCTGAGGGAGTGTCCTGGGCATGTGATGAAGAAGGTTGTGCCTCACCTGTAACCTCGGTAACGGCCTGGCTCCGCTTGCGTCTGACAGATGCATGCTGTGAAACCCGTCTAAGTCGTAATCTATCGTCTCTGTCTGCCATAATGTCTGCAAGGTATAACCAAGAAAAAATAATTAGATATACATAAATTAAAAAACAAAAAAGAAAAAAAATAACATTTTTTTTACTTCCGGATATGTACACACAGAAAACTTCCGTAGATGTATCTACGGAAGTACCCAGAATTCTCAACGTTTGATTTGTTCCGGAGCTGCATCTACGGAATTTTCCTAACGTTAATTTGTTCCGTAGATGTAGCTTCGGAACTTTCTCCAACTCCAACAGTCACGACAATGGCGTTCCTTACCCATGAAAATAGATTTTTTGAAATCCTGATCGTCCGTTTCAGCCAACAAACAATACCTACATTGTCTCTAAACTATATTTCTAAAACTATCTAAGGATTTCTACCCCTAAAACTATATTCTAACTCGTTTACGGGAAATACTCGAAAATACCTCAGAAACTCGAAAACTTACCGATTATATCGAGCTTTGAATGATTTAGAGTGTATTGATCGTTGAAATGAATACTCCTTGTCGAACTCGATTAAGAAAAATTAAGTTTGGTGAAAAATGATTAATAAAAATTAAGATTAATTCCAGAAATTTAAAAATTTCTCTAATTTCATTAGAAATTTTGAAATTTCTGAAAAAGAACAATTTTTTTATAACTACCGGAAATTCTAAAAATTTCGAGGAAATGCAGATAAATTGTACCGCAAATTGTGAAATTTTCAGGGAAAAAGTTTCATAAATATCGGAAAATTTGAAATTCATAATATAAATTCACGCAAATTGGTAATTTACAGTAAAAAAATATACTGATTTCGAAATTTCCGAAAATACAAATAAAATTTTCAATATAATTTGTAATTCGTACGAGTGGTTGATAAATTTTGAAAAAAAATACAAAAAGTTGCAAGATTAGTATTGTCTATTTATAGAAATGGAGAGGTGTCAAATATAAGTGTGCGTGACAAGTTGAAACCTCAAATTATAACTACCCGTAATTTGTTTTGAGAACACTCTAGGTACATTTAGAGTTTGGTTGGAAACTTGCCTATCATCCATTCATAAAATACCACGTCATTTTGAAATAATAGTTTATTTTAAAATAAATAAAAACTTTAAATTTATTTTTCTTAAAGATATCAATATCCAACTAAAATTCATAGTGCTTAAGAATTTAGCTATTTTAAAAGTGGTAACGAATTATGTTTCGATTGACACGACATAATACTAAACTAGATAAATACACGAGTTGTTCGTCTACCCATGTACTACCTCTAATCTTATTTATAAGAAAAAATTTACATTTTAAATTCATTTAATAACTAATGTATCTGGTCTATATTTTGTCTATACATTGCTTATTGAATGAATCTAAAAACAATTTTTTTCTTATAAATAGGACCAGAGGGAGTATTTGGTAAGAGTATGATCTCTGTATGTGTTTTGAGTGACTACTAACTACTAGTCTATATACGATCATCTCCTTTACTTTTTTAGTCTGCTATCTCCCCTCTTAGTTTTTCTAATTCTAGTTGGAAGCGTGTTTATTGCATATGATAGGGGGTATTTCAGAGATGCATTTATGAAAATTTCCCCAAATATTTTCTAGACAGTAATATTGTCATAACTTTGACATGTTTTAAGGGTAAATTATATTTTTGGTCATTTAAATTCATAAATTAAAAGAACACATATATTAATTCATTCAAACGTACTACAAATACATAAAAAAGTTATACATTAATTAAATTAAATTAAAAATTTAGCGATCATACACAATTTGTTTCAAAAAATACAAAACATAATATAATCAAACCTAAACTACCGTGTATGTCTAATCCATCAGCTTCTCCGCCTGTACTGTAAGGCATTTCGGACCTCGAAAATACTGCATCCTACGAGAGTCAACTGAGGAATGCCTTCCTAAAAAAGTCTTGCCTCTATGCCCGATCTTTCCATATCCATAATACGGTGACAGATGTTGCATATGTCCTGGGTATGGTCATCCATAGCACTACGCCATAGAATACAAAAGACAACGCTTTTTTGGCCTTTAGCAGCGCTTAAAAGCGCTGCTGTAGGTAAAGGCAGCGGTTTTTTTAAATGCAAAAGCGATGCCTTAGGTCCCCTTTATGCAGCGGTTCTGATGAAAAGCGCTCTTTAATGTCACCTTTAGACAGTACTTTTTCATGGAAAACGCTGTCTTTTGCCCCCTTTTAGGCAGCGCTTTTAAAAGCGTTGTCTAATGTATCTTTTCTTTCTATTTTAGGCAGCACTTTTTGATGGAAAGCGCTTTCTTTTGCCCCCCTTTAGGCAGCGCTTTTAAAAGTGCTGTCTAATGTATCTTTTCGTTCTATTTTAGGCAACGCTTTCTGTAAAAGCGCTTTCTTTTATCCACTTTAGGCAGCGCTTTTTTTACAAAGCGCTTTCTTTTCTCCACGTAAATAGTGCTTTTAAAAAGCACTTTTTTAAAAAGCGTTTTTTTATAAGCCCTGTCTATTGTGCACTTTTTTAGGAAGCGTTTTTTGTTAAAATCGTTGGCATAAGTCTTATTTTTAAATTATAAAATGGCAGCACAAACCATTATAATTCAAATTTTTATCAAAACTTATCACAAACCTTTATAATTCAACACAAGCCTTTATTTCAACACATAGACCTTATATACCATTACAATTCAACATATATATACCATTATAATTCAACACATAAACCTTATAACCATTATAATTCAACACATAAACCTTAAAACCATTATAATTCAACACAAACCTCATACACCAAGAAAACATCCATAATTCTATCCACTTCCAAAACCTTTAACTTCTAAAGATTCACCAAACATAATTACAAATTAAATTCCATCAATCCTCAATTCACAACAACTTCCAAAACTATATAACAACTTCCAAAACTATACAACAACTTTCAGAACTATTCATATCCAGTACAAAACATCACAACAACAAAAATCTCTAAGGACCATAAACTTCACACAAAAGAAAGAAAGACAATATACCTTATATAATTCTCATCTCAAGAATGTATTGACACCATTCCTCCTTAATTTCTTCCAGTTTATCTTTCGAGTAAGTAGCACACTTGAATTCATCAAAGTATTACATAATATAACATAATATGCATGATTTAGTTAAAACTAATTAATTAGATGAAATATCCGTTAAATATTAAAATAAATCCTAACTTATAAATCCATACCATGTTTGGAATCTCTATTTGATCCAAATGAATAGTTTCTTTCATAAACCTCAATACGAAATAACCGCAATCTATACCATTACACTGACGAGGACACTACACATAGAAAAAAAATACGAATATATATATCAGGATATATAGTTTAACTTATTTTATCAAGTAGCATCACTATTATAATCAAAATTGTGAAAATGTACCTGCACTTTGATCCGTGTAATGTTGTTTGCTTTACTCTTTAGTACTCGAGCTTGTCTTTGTGATCGGAATATTTGTATAGCTTTAACATAATATAAACGAATATTTAGAACAATCTCACATAAATACATAAATATACACACGAATATTTAGAACAATCTCATCACTTTTAGCGTAGTGTAGCCTCTAGTACCTCATGATTAGAAGGCATATGTGGTCTTAAAGTATTTGTAGCCGAGCTTTACTATGAAGTGGGATGACATTAAAGCATTAAGACTATTATGTAGATAGATCGATGATCACATCTCATGGATCATGGATAAAGAGTTATCAAGTCTTAACATATGTATGAATATTAGTAGTAATATTTATACCAGATTGACCCACTTTGAGAATACTACATAGAATGTTATGCAAAAGTATCATAAGTTATTCTCATGGTGATAGTGGTGTATACCGCCATTCGAACTGAAACCACTATGAACCTTAGATATGGAGTCGAGTATTTAATTGCTGATCAAACATTGTCCATAACTGGATGACCATAAAGATAGTTAATGGGTACTCCATAAATCTTGCTGAGGGCCATGAGTGACCTAGTTGGAATTTTCCCATCCTGCGTAACATGATAAATGTCTAAGGGCCCAATATTAAACTGGACAAGGGTGACACGGTCTAAGGGCCTAATATTGAATGCATATTTGGTTACAGTCAGAGTGGGGACGTAATAATTGTTGTGTTGTTTTTATTTCATTGTTATATGCCATGCATCATATGTGTTAGACGATGGCTAGGATCTAGAAGGGGGTTGAATAGATCCCAAAAGTTTTTACACGCTAATGGTGTTCCAAAATTGGTTTTAAAAATTTATTACAGAAGCAACCACTGAATCACTCGTCTACAACGAACCACTACCAAAAAGATCGGATATGCGTAATATCGCTAGGAATGATGCGACGAAAGAGAAAAATATATGAATCAACAACAACACAATGCAATCAACAAAATTTTATTTACTTGAAATTTATCCAATTACCAACGAGATAGAATGACAAAATTTAATCACAAAGTGCTTTAGAGCTTGCGCTTAATCAATTTATCGAACAATTAGGGTGTGCGACACTCCAAGTGTGAATTTCTAATTAATGTGAATGTAGAGCTAATGCCAAATGCAATCCAAGGGATTGTATCATTTTTACAAGTTTATTTTCAGCTCTATATTACACTATATCAGAAATTTTTGATCATTTGATATTTCACAAGTTCGATTAATACCAAAACATAAAAGAGTCGGGAAAGTGAGAACAAACACGATTTGTTTAGGCAGTTCCCCTACCGTCCTCGCTAAGGGTACCTCTGCCCCCAATTCCGAACATGGAATTGAGATATATATATATATATATATATATTTTTTTTTTCTGTTTGCAAATTTTTGTACAAGAGAAAACTGAACAATCAAACCCTAAAACGTCTTTGATGTCGATGCAAAGTCTTCTATTCCCTTGATTCAAGATGAAACAAGTGCTTCGAATTTGGTCGAACTAATCACCGTCTCACGCTACTAGATTGAAAAAACCCATCACTCTTCAATCACCTTCACTCGGTCAATTTTGATCTTCCATAATTCGAACCCAAATCTTTCTCGTACGATCCTTCGACTGTAGCTACTAAACT
Source organism: Lathyrus tuberosus (assembly GCA_022829125.1). Taxonomy (NCBI): domain Eukaryota; kingdom Viridiplantae; phylum Streptophyta; class Magnoliopsida; order Fabales; family Fabaceae; genus Lathyrus; species Lathyrus tuberosus. The sequence continues at coordinate 10,409,033 of JALAZF010000024.1, read as the reverse complement.
GAACGAACCCTCCGTTCTTCAGTTACCTTCACACGGCTGAATCCTTGTATAGAAACCGATTTGTGCAAAAAACCCCCAAAATCACCCGGATTCTTAGAGGACAAAACCAGAGGTTTTATTGAAGAAAACCTACTGATTCTTAACCCAGAACAAAGGATACAACACATCTAAGTCTGAAAGTTATCACTTCACACAATGCACTACACTAACAAAAATGATTATGTGTAGTTGTTAGAGGACACAAGGTTGAAGATGAAGATGAAGAGAAAAATCAGTATATATTTTCACATTTCTTGTTATTCATGAAAATGAGATGAACCAACTATATATAATGCAAGAATAACCAACTAAATGAAATAACAACAAAAATAGAAATAACAGAATGCAGAAAAATGACTTAGACCAGCGAAGAGTCGACCGCTCGCTGAATGAGGGTCGGCGGGCGCTTACCCGTGGAAATATCTACACAAAACAACTAATCATGCGTCGACCGCTCATGACCTTGCGTCGACGCATAGACGCTGAAACCTGCAAAATGACAAACCCAGAAGCATGCCTAGAGAGGGTCAGCGTGCGCTTTCCCAGTGGTTTCACAGAAAATTGTCAACAACGCACGAGTCGACTCATGCATAGTTTCGGTCGACTCAAGACCTATAAAAACTCAGAATTTGATTTTTCTGCACATTTTGACCAACTAATACACGAGCCATGCACACCAAACACTAGTACCATGATTATGCACATGTATAAATTGTATAGAACCCTTCCTATATGTTTAGACACATGATTATCAATGGTTGTATGCGATATGACCGACAACGAAGTGATACCGTCCAAATTACAAACTAAAGACTATCCTACTTGTTGACATCATTAAAACAGAAACTAGATGAGAAACACCTTGCCCTCACATACTCCCCTTTTTTGATGATGGCAACATTGTCTGTCTTTATCTTGATTTGTAATTTGAAGACTCCCACTATTTTTACGAGGTATTTAAAAATCCAATTTATGCAGTTAGTATAGATCAATTTCTGCTGCTAGTATAGATGTATCCTTCTCCCCTTTTGACAACATCAAAAAGAGAAATAGAAGGTGGTCAAAGATAGAGCATCATAATATGTAAAGATCCACTCAACAATTTGCAAAACAGATACATTAACATTCATCCACATATAATGAAGTTAATGCGAGAATAAAAGCGGATAAATACGGCAAACTAGATACAAACATAATTCATTCCATAATAGTGCAAATAGTAACATAGTCCAAAATGAAAGCAAAAAAAAAACCAAAACATCATGCAAGAAAAGAACAAGTCATACAATCAAAACACAAAATATAACATGCACTAAAAAGATAATCCTAAGTCTCATGGTCTCCTCCCCCTAAATTGATGGCTCTGCCACGAAAGTGCTGTCCTTGTGGTGGAGGGAGCGACTATTCATCTAAGTACTGATTCAGTTCAATCACAACCCGATTGAGAACTCCTAAACTGTTGGTCAGATTCCGAGTTTGAAGTTCAAGTGTATTATCTAAAGCTGTAAACCTGTTCATTGTAGCATCCACTAACCGGTTGAAATTCTGAGTGTGTGTGTCCAACTGATTTGAAAGAGAAATGAACCTCTCATCCTGAGCTGTATACCTCTCTTCTTGTAAGTTCATGAATTCCTCTTGTTCCAACTGGATCTGATTCAACATGGCAAGGATTTCTTCAGTGTCCTGTTGCTGTGGCTATGGGGTTTGAGGAATCGAATACTCAGTCTGTTGCCATTCGTATTCATCAGCTTGTTGTTGCCAGCCATAGGTGGGAGGAACATAGGCAGCACCAAAAGATGTCCAACCAGTGTGTTGCCATTCTCCCTAACCTTGATTTTCATAGGGATCACGCTGTGGAGAGGAACCCATCCATTCCACATTGTCTTATCCATCATGTTGACGTCAGTGGGTATGTTGTTGCCAGCTTGATCTTCCTGCACATTGTCTTCCGCAACAGCTTGGTCATCAGGAACCTCATACTGAGGGTGAGTTGCTTTGGTCTGAATTTGTACTCCTTGGCGACATGATCCCAAAAGTATCCCATCATAGTCAGGGCCTTTTGTTGAAACTCATGCTCAGATGAAATAGAGATATAGCGAATGCCCAGAACCTTTATCCCTGCCTTATTCAAAATGCACTGAATACACGACGTATAACATAAAGATGTACCTCTTGTAGAATCCCATAGTGCAAACATTCGATATGTAAAGTAGTATGGCCAATTGATGCGGATCTTGTTCTTCATTAGATAGATTAAATGAACCTCTGCTTGATCTACCCTAGAAAACCCTCCTTTCTTCGGCCGCAAAATGTGAGCGACAATTCATTGTAAAATACGATCGACGAAGTTTAGATGACCCGTTGTGACAGTTTTGGGAAACAGATCGCTGTTCACAATGCTGTATGGATAAGGCTCACACAACATTGAGTTCAGTGCAGATTTAAACTCATAGTTGTTGATAAACTTAGTATTAGTCACTTCGGGAAGATCGTTAGTTTCCAACTTAAACAGGCTATTCCATACAACGACATCCATATAATATGTCTTATTATCTAGAGAATACTTAAAATCCGTACCTGTGAACTTATCCTGAATTCCAGCATAGAACAATCGCACCAGGTCTCCATTATACTTATCATCACATTCCAGAAATTCATTAAATTTCTGAACATTCAGCATTTCAATGACCTCTGTGAGATGATAATCTGGTGCTCTCAGAGGGTAGTATGCATATTGTCTAATAATGGAGCGGTTTCAGAAGTCGTCGTGAAAAGTCTCAGATAATGCATCAGAGAGTAATGATAGAGCATTTACCGGTGTTGAAGAGGGTTCAGCCCTTGATGTTGATGCTCTGGTAGACCTTTTTCCAGTTACTCTTTGAGAAGCCATTGCTGAGCAATGTGATGAAGAAGATGAACAGTGAGGTGATGATGAATAGTGCGCAGATGATGATGAATGAAGATAATCTTGATTCCAAAGTGAAATGAAAACCCCCTTTTAAAGACTTTGTGGATTGAATCTTTGTGGGTTTTGATGAATGTGGTAATAATAGAGTTTGAAGAAGGAAGTTTGAAAGGGGAGGAGATGAGAAGACTAAGAAATCAGAAATTATGACACGCAAATGAAAAGAATAAAATGTATTAATTTCATGTAGTAACTTTTCAGGACATTGAAACGGCACGCGCCTTCCCAAGAAAGAGAGAATCTGGGTCCGTCAGTGATGCGTCGACCTAAGCATGTCATGCGTCGGCGCACACTGAACGAAAATTTAAAAAAATTTAAAAAAAAATTCTTGGGATGCGTCGACGGTAGGTAGGTGTGCTCTGACTCGCACATTCTCTTGAAAAATTGGACCATTCTTGAGTCGACCCATGACACGCTTTGGTCGACTCAACCAAGTAAAAAATGGAAAAATTCAAGTTTTTACATACTTATGCACCAATACATGATAAATAATCATGCTAACACAAAAATCAAACATTTAAATGAATAATATATGCTTAAATGTGTAATAAACATCATTTTTAACACTTAACATGGTACATATATTTAAGAGAAACTTATGAAGAGGAACGATATTACCGTAATCATGATTGACGATGAGAGCCCTCACATATAGCTCAATAATTCTTTGCATTGTTAGTCGAAACATAAACAAGCATATATATATATATATATGAAGAGCTAGTATATTGAAGAAATATCAAACACGATCCGAGATGTCGAGAACGCCTAGTTCCCTACGGATGTGAAAGAAAGGCTATGTAGCTAGTGGTTTTGTAAAGATATCAGCAAGTTGATTTTTAGTATCAACATGCTCAAAGACCACATCACCTTTCTCTACATGATCCCTAAGGAAGTGATGACGTATTTCGATATGCTTGGTGTGTGAATGCAATACGGGGTTCTTAGTTAGGTTAATAGCACTAGTGTTGTCGCATAGAATAGGAATACACTCAAGTTTTAAATTCAAATCGAGCAATTGTTGCTTAAGCCATAGGACTTGAGCACAACAACTGCCGGCGGCAACGTATTCCGCCTCGGTTGTTGACAAGGCAACGGAAACCTGTTTCTTGCTATACCAACTTACCAAGAAATTTGCGAAAAAGTGACACGTACCACTAGTGCTTTTCCTATCCGATTTGCACCCGACAAAGTCGCAATCGGAATAGCCAACTAAGGAACAAACACTACCTTTGGAATACCAAAGCCCATACTTTGGAGTACCGGAGAGGTATCGAAGTATGCGCTTAACAACTTTTAAGTGAGATTCCTTGGGACATACTTGATACCTCGCATACATGCATACACTGAACATAATGTCAGGTCGTGATGCGGTAAGATAAAGAAGAGATCCAATCATACCTCTATACTTCTTTACCTCTACATCCTTACCATTTTCGTCAAGATCAAGATTAGCACAAGTAGGCATCGGAGTATCTATTGCCTTGCAGTTTACCATGTCAAAACGTTTGAGAAGCTCAAGACAATATTTTTTTGACTCGCATTTCAAACTCCCCCTGCATCAAACTAGAAAACTCCTTGACCAAGGTCATGTTAGTAGACCCGAAGATGATATCGTCAACATAAATTTGTACCAAAATTAAGTGTTTTCCTTGACGTTTAATAAAGAGGGCTGTGTCAACCTTGCCTCTTGAATACCCTTGATCAAGTAAAAATTTGCTTAGACGTTCATACCAAGCCCTAAGGGCTTGTTTAAGTTCGCACAAAGCACGTTTAAGTTTGTAGACATGATCGGGATATTCATGGGATTCAAACCCCGGAGGTTGGGCTACATAAACCTCTTCATTGATATATCCATTAAGGAAAGCACTTTTAACATCCATCTGAAATAGTTTAAAATTTTTAGTGCAAGCATAAGAAAGTAAAAGGCGTATAGCCTCGAGTCGGGAAATTGGCGCATAAGTTTCCTCATAGTCGATTCCTTCCTCTTGGTTACACCCTTGTGCTACAAGCCGCGCTTTGTTTCGAGTTATAACTCCATTTTCATCAAGTTTATTCCTAAACACCCATCGGGTGTCGATTACTCGATGACCTCGCGGAGGGGGGACAAGGTCCCAAACCTCATTTCTCCTGAATTGATTTAGTTCATCTTGCATTGATAAAAACCAATGCTCATCGAGTAACGCCTCTTTTGCGTTTTTAGGTTTAACTTGTGACACAAAAGCAGAGTAATAACAGAAGTTACTAAGTTTAGAGCGGGTGGTTACTCCCTTAGAGATGTCACCAAAGATGTTGTTGATGGGATGGTCTTTGGAAGACTTCCATGCTGGAGGAAGGTCATCTTCATTAGTTGGATGATCCTCCTCACTCTTCATAGGTTGGTGATCCTTTTCCTCCTCAATACGCACTGCTTCAGGCTGATCAATTCCTTTATCAGTGTCCTTGAATATGTCTTTTGAAGATACACCTACACCATGAAAAGAACTACCTTCTCTGATATATTTTGGATAAGACTCATCAAAAGTAACGTGTACCGACTCTTCAACAATACGTAACCTCTTATTATAAATCCTTTATGCTTTACTTGACTGAGAGTATCCAAGAAAAATACCCTCATCGGCCTTGGCATCAAACTTACCAAGTGTCTCTTTACCATTGTTCAACACAAAACATTTGCAACCAAAAACTTGAAGGTGGGAGATATTAGGCTTTCGCCCTTTTAAAAGCTCATACGGTGTCTTGTTTAGAATAGGTCAGATGAACACCCTATTCAAAACGTAACAAGCCGTATGTATGGTGTCGGCCCAAAAGTATTTTGGAAGTCCACTTTCATTGATCATAGTCCTTCCTAATTCTTCCAAAATTTTATTTTTACGTTCCACAACCCCGTTTTGTTGAGGGGTATGTGGTGCGGAAAAATTATGATCAATTCCATGGGATTCACAAAATGCTTCAAACAAATGATTTTCAAACTCATCCCCATGATCACTTCTAATTGACACAATGTTCGTGTTTAACTTGTTTTGAGATAACTTAGCAAATCTTTCAAAGGCCGAAAGGTATCACTCTAGTTTGCTAAGAAAATAGTCCAGCAAAACTGAGAAAATTCATCGACTATTACAAAACCATAATAGTTACCACCTAGGCTTTTGATCCTAGATGGTCCAAAGAGGTCCATATGGAGGAGCTCAAGGGGTCTCATAGTTGAAACTATGTTTTTAGATTTGAATGAGATCCTTGTTTGCTTCCCCATTTGACAAGCATCACAAAGATGATCCTTTGTGAATTTAATTTTGGGCAAACCGATGACTAGGTCTTTAGAGACTATTTTGTTAAGTAAATCAAAATTGATATGAGCCAACTGTCTATACCATAACCATGAATCTTCATTCATAGTGACTAGACACTTGTCTCCATTCAACGATACCTCATTTAAGTCTAGCATATAGACATTATTCACCCTCAAGCCCTTAAACACATCCTTTTTGTCACTATCTTCAACTATGTAACAATCCTTTGAAAAATATATTTTATAATTCTTGTCACATAGTTGACTAATGCTTAAAAGGTTATGTTTAAGACCTTCCACAAGAAGCACATCAGAGATAGTAGTAGATTAAGGGTTACCTACACTACCTTTGCCGAGAATCTGTCCCTTGTTGTTGTCTTCGTAGGTAACAACCCCCTTTTTCTTCGCTACAAAGTTGATGAAAAGAGATATGTCTCCTGTCATATGTCTTGAGCAACCACTATCCAGAACCCATATTCTTTCGGTGGTCTCAAGACTTTGTACCTACAAAATCAATCAAGGGAAAGTAGGTACCCAATTCTTATTGGGTCCTTTATGGTGAGTGAAACCAGGGTTGCATTTAGGCAACCATTGATAAATGCCTTTTGGAACAAGAAATCTTTTAAAACGACATTTAGCAATAGTATGACCAAGTTTGCAACAATATAGGCAATTACGGTTCATTTGAGGTTTACCTTTATTATCTCTATCTCGAATCACATACGTATACTTTTGATACGGATTATTCATACTTTCTCGATAATGTGATCGATCAATAGCAAACGTAACTTTAGGCTTTAGAGCCTTGTCTAATTTGGCCTTAAGGGTTCTCACCTCTTTATGCCAAATATGACAAGTATCACAACCCCAATTGAACCATGGAGACTTGTTCTCACCAATCTTAGCTTTTGATGTATCCATCATGGAATTTTTAAGAGCTTCCAATTCCTTTTCGGAATCGGAAACCTTTTTCTCCAAATGTGAAAAAATATTTTTGTTCGAGGCTAAGCGTTGAAAAGCTTCTTTAGCCTCATGGTGCAACATATCAAAAGCTTTTTGTATTTCTAAATGAGACATAATATTGGAGTGGTCGTATTTATAGTGCTTTACCTCTTTCTTCTTGTTTCGATGTGCCATAAGACAAAAATTAACGGATTCACTTTCGTCACTTGAGCTGTCATCTTTTTCCGACTCGCTATTGCTCTCCCAAGCGATGTATGCTCGTCTAGATTTGTTTGACTTCTTGTGTTGACGACTCTTATCCTTATCCTTGTCTTTGTCTTTCTTAAGTGATGGACAATCTGGCTTGTAGTGTCCGGATTTTCCACAATTATAACAAGATCCTTTCAACTTGCCACTCTTGTTGCCTTCATTTCTAGATTGCCTTCTAAATTTGACGAGATTTTTATCCGAGTGTTGAATCTCATTCTTTCGAATGTACCTATTGTATCTCTTCACAAATAGCCCCATGTCATCACTCGAATCATCCTCATCATTATTGGTTTTATTGTCACTTTGCTCTTGGGATGTGGACTTTGAACAAGAAGTCTTAAGAGCAATCGACTTCTTTTCAGTTTCCTTTGTTTTCTCCTTCTTTACACTCTTCTCATGTTTTTCCAAGCTGATGAGCCTTCTTGATCATTAGCCTCCTTGATCGCGGTGACCTTCGACTGCCATTCCCTGTTAAGACACCTCAACATCTTATTAGTAGCAACCTCGTTGAGAATCGGTTTACCAAGTACATGTAATTTGTTGATTATATGAGTGAATTGTTTTTGCATGTCCGCAATGGTTTCCCCTTGCTTCATGTAAAAAAGATCGAACTCTTGCATTAATGTGTTGATTCGGGCCATTTTCACATCATTAGTGCCTTCGTGGGCTACTTGTAAAGCATCCCACATGGCTTTGGCTGTTTCATAATGAGAGACTCGATAATATTCGTCAACTCCCAAAGAGGAGATCAAAATATTCCGAACCTTTTAGTCATAGCTATACTTTTTCTCGTCCTCCTCATTCCATTGAGCTTCGGGTTTGGGAACAACAACACCATTTTCACCGATCATGGTTATTTCCATAGGACCGTTTAAAATGACATTCCAAATCTTCCGATCAATGGAATTTATATTCACGTGTATACAATCTTTCCAGTAGCTATAATTCTCGCCTGTAAAAATTTGAGCTCTATTATAAGCCCCTTTAGGTTCGTTCGCCATTTTCCAAGAAGTTTTACCGAAGCACCAGATAAACTGGAGCTCGTGATACCACTTGTTAGACAATGGCTAGGATCTAGGAGGGGGGGGGGGGGGTTGAATAGTGTTGCGGTGAGAATATGATAACAAGCTATTATATTAACTTGTATCACAGTTCTTAAATGTTCACCACCGTCTTTGATTTATCCAAAGGAAAGGTTCAAGAACGAAAAAAGCCTAGAGATCTAAGGTTCGGGGGTTGGTTACGCCTAGGGAAGGTATTAGCATCCTAAACGTCTGTAGTACTCTACAGGAACCTCTTGTTAGTATCTTATGTTATCTATTACTCGCTTGCTAAAGGTGCTATGCTAAACGCTGAAACCCTAGGGGTTAGTATCTAAGTATACTCGACAAGGTATCGCACCTTGTACCTACGTATCCCAAGGGGAGCGGAATCAGAGTATCCGTAGTTCTGAAAAGAGGAACTTCTTGACGGGGTCAAGGTTCCAGGGGGAGGTAATGTCTAAGTCAAGACATTACATAGAGTGCGGTGACTCTAGAGTTGTAGTTGGTTGTAGAGGGGTAGGATTGTAAATATTTGCGGCAAAACATTTACGTGGAGTACGACGACTCCGATCCTAAGGCTAAGGTACTAAATTGTCTACGGCGAGACGTGGAGTATGGCGACTCCGAATCCTAAGGCCAAGGGTTCTAAAGTTAGTCCTATGACGTTGAGTCAATATTAATAACCTTTCCTTTGGAATTAAGGGGACGACTAATCTTAAGAGTTATTTGTGCGCACTAGCAAAGTGGGCTAGTATAGTGTATAGTGACCGAAAAAGGTTGATGGTGATGCTCGGAAGCGATCGACTTATAATGGGTGGAAAAGTGGCTCGACATTGGATCGAGGGTTTTTAGATTTTAAAAGGTTTTAAAATAATAATAACAAGCATACATCAAGATAAACAATAACAAGGCATATCATCAATCAAAAACAAGATGAATAAAAGAACACATAGGCATACACTCAAATGTGAGGAGGGATTCTAATAGGGAACGATTATTAAGAAAAAGGTTGAATTTAAAAAGAAGTTATCTCATTAAGAAAGGTTAATTTTAATGTTAAAAAAGAAAAGGTTTATTATTGTTTAACATGTTATTTTAATTTAAAGGAAAAAAGAGTTAAAGGGTTTATCTTATTAATAAAAAAGGGTATTAATTTTAAAATTGTAGTAAAAATAGTTTTCATTGTTTAAAAAAGTTTTACTAATTTGAAAAAAAAAGTTTTACTAAAAGTAAATTTGTTATATTTAAGAAGTTATATTTTATTATAAAAGCAATGATATTTTAGATAGAAAGAAATTATATTTTAAAAAAAGTCTATATAATTATTTCTTTAAAAAAAAGAAAGGTTATGTTTTATAAAAACTAAATTGATATTATGAATTTATTTAAAAAAAAAAGGTTAAATTGAAAAAAAAAACAGATTCAATAATTGAAATTCTGGTATCAGATATGTGATGTTAAGTGATATGTAACAACATCAATATTTGTTGTATGAACAAGACAGTAAAAGAACAACACTTAAAAGCAATAAATAAACACGAAGAATTATTCACCCAGTTCGGTCTAACAACCTACGTCTGGTGGCTACCAAGCCAGGAAGGAAGTCCACTATTAGTAGTATCAATTCAAAGACTCTACAACCAACACACCAGTTGACAATCTACTCACTTAATCACTACCCAATGACACTTCTATCTAAGACACTCTCAGATATGAGACACCTCTCACTCCCCCTCAATCACAGCAGTGATAACAATATACAATAAAGAAAGTAGAAGACATACTTCAACGACAATACCTTGATCTTGCTTAAAAGCTTCAACCAAGAACAATACATTCGTGCTTAAAAGCTTTGAGTGGACAAATTACAACTCAACTAAATCAATCCAATTCAAACATCAAAATAAATGAATGAATGGCTCACAAATAACAGACGAAAACACAAACCCTAACACTTGACACTCAGTCTTTTATCTCCACTCTTCGTCACTTCTAAGTAGGGTTGAGACTCCTTTAAATAGAAACAAATTCTTGGGCTTGGGCTCAGTGAAAAACTCAGATTTGATGCACAATGAAAACAGATTTTATCTTCAAATCTTTTCGCCCTAAATAGAGAAACAAACGATTGCATCTGAATAATCTTCTCCAAGAATTTCGCTTGCAACTCTCAAACAGAATCTCTCAAATCATAACAATTAACACATAACCCTAAAGAAAACAACAGACTGAACATGATGTTCTGTCAACAGATGTTAAGACATCAGTCTTGACATCATGCACAAAAACTGCAATACCAAACATCACACTACATGCAGAATATTAGAAACACATGTTAAGACATCAGACATGACATCTTGAACAACCACATTGTTTTACCAAAATTGCTGCCAATAACAGAACTAACAATTTCCCCCTTTGACTAATTTTGGCTAAAACAATATCAGCACACATCAGAGATACCTGCAGCAGAAACACACCATAACACAAACACTAACATTCAGCAGCTGAAACACCGACCAAAACTCAAACTCCCCCTCAAGCCAAGAAACCACAAACACACTTCCTTCAAGAAAAACAGCAGCAGACAACACAAATCTACAAAGCTACTCAAAAACTAGAGGCAGGCTACTCTTCCCCTTTTTAGCCACAATTGGGCAAAACACCCTCAGAAGCACGACAAAAAAAATTGCACAGGACCCAAGGAAAAATACACCACCTCCAACAACAACATCTTTGACTGGTCAGGCGATACAAATAAGGTTCTCTTTTGATATAAAAATAGCTACACTATACTGCTTCTTACTCCAGCCAAAATTGAGAAGAAAACATGAGTCATTCCTCCAAGACAGTTGAAACACACAAGGGTCAGTTGAAGCAAGACCAGAAGAACAAGATCACAAAACCAAAGGAGATGAAGTCCAAAGAAATGACAACAGGGGCAACAAGGACAGGAATAAAAACAGAAACAAGGATGAAGACCAACAAGAAGGCTCATGTGCAACTACAAGATTCTGAGGATGAAGCAGATGAAAATTGGGTTAATTTCATTAACTCAGGTGGTTGGAATGAATAGCTGAATCCAAACATGAAAACTCCTTGCTTGTAGTTTCACAAATATTGTAATATTGAGTATTTCCAGCAATAAAAATGTTCTTGTATGTTTCCAAACATTCTTATTTTGTCAATTTCACCAATAAGACACCTGCACCAAAAACCACCTTCCTGCACACACAAAAATCTACTAATCCTCATATACGTAAACCCTTAATTTGCTTCTTAAATTTTCAAATTGATTTGCATCTAAGGCCTTAGTAAAAATATCAGCTAATTGCATTTCAGTAGCAACATGTTCCAAAGCAACCACTTTATCTTCAACTAGATCTCTTATAAAAGATGACGTATGTCAATATGCTTAGTCCTGCTATGTTGAATTGGGTTCTTGGAGATATTGATTGCACTCAGATTATCACAGTACAATGTCATGACATCTTGCTTGACATTGTATTCAGTTAACATTTGCTTCATCCAAACCAGTTGTGAACAACTACTTCCTGCTGCTATGTACTCAGCCTCAGCAGTAGAGAGAGACACACAGTTATGCTTTTTGCTAAACCACGAGATAAGATTGTTCCCTAAGAAGAAGCATCCTCCAGAAGTACTTTTTCTATCATCAACACTCCCTGCCCAATCAGCATCACAATATCCACTCATTTTAGTGCCTGATCCATGACTGTATAGTATACCATAGTCACTAGTACCATTCACATATTTTAGAATTCTCTTCACTTGATTCATGTGGCTAACCTTAGGTTCAGATTGATATCTGGCACAAACTCCTACAGCAAAGGAGATATCAGGTCTGCTAGCTGTGAGATACAGTAGGCTTCAAATCATGCTTCTGTATAGGCTTTGATCCACACTCACTCCATGTTCATCTTTGGACAGCTTCAGGTGAGTTAGAGCAGGTGTTCTCTTGTGATTAGCATTCTCCAGACCAAACTTCTTGACTATGTTCTTTGCATACTTGCTCTGAGAGATAAATATGGAGTCTTTCATTTGTCTAACTTGCAGACCCAGAAAATAGCTGAGTTCACCAACAAGACTCATCTCAAACTCAGACTCCATCTGTTTCACAAAATGTTGAACCATTGCTTCTGACATCCCACTAAACACTATGTCATCAACATATATTTGAGCTATCAACAGTTTTCCTCCTTCCTCTTTTACAAACAATGTCTTGTCAATTCCTCCTTTTTTGTAACCATTCAGAGACAAGAATTCAGTAAGCCTGTCATACCAAGCTCTAAGTGCTTGCTTTAATCCATAAAGAGCTTTCCTTAGTTTGTAGACATGGTTAGGAAATGTTGGATCAATAAACCCCTTGGGTTGATCTACATAAACTTCTTCATTCAAGTACCCATTCAAGAAAGCACTCTTTACATCCATCTGGAATAACTTGAATTTGAGATTACAAGCCACACCTAAGAGTAACCTGATAGATTCCAGTCTGGCCACAGGAGCAAAAGTCTCATCAAAATTAAATCCTTCTACCTGAGTGTAACCTTGGGCAACCAGTTTAGCCTTATTTCTGGTGACCACTCCTTGTTCATCAGATTTATTCTTGTAAACCCACTTGGTGCCGATCACATTTATTCCATCAGGCCTTGGTACAAGATCCCATACTTCATTCCTCTTGAATTGTCCCAGCTCTTCTTGCATGGCATTAATCCAAAATTCATCCTTCAAGGCTTCTTTAACATTTTTGGGCTCAATTTTGGATACAAAGCAAGAATTTGACACAACTTCTCTTGACCTAGTGGTAACTCCTGAGTTTGGATCACCTATAATAAGCTCTTTTGGGTCGTCCTTTTGCACTCTGATGGATGGTTCCTTGTTAGGCTGCTCTGGTTCAGGTTCAGCAGCAGTAGGACTGGGAATTACACTTCTGTCTTCAGCTTCTATTGATACATCATCAACAAATATTCCAACATCATCTAGGACATCAGCAACTTCCTTCATTCCATAGTCATCCACAACCACATTTATAGATTCCATCATGACTCTGGTTCTGGAGTTGAATACCCTATAAGCTCTGCTATTTGTAGAGTATCCCAAAAAGATTCCCTCATCACTTTTAGGATCGATTTTCCTCCTCTGTTCACGATCTGATAGAATATAACATTTACTTCCAAAGACATGAAAGTACTTCACACTTGGTTTTCTTCCCTTCCACAGCTCATACAAGGTAGCTGAAGTACCTCTTCTCAAAGTAACTCTGTTGTGAATGTAGCAGGCAGTATTCATAGCTTCAGCCCAGAAATGGTAAGGAAGTTTTTTGGCATAAATCATTGCTCTAGCAGATTCTTGAATGGTTCTGTTCTTCCTTTCAACAACCCCATTTTGCTGAGGAGTAATAGGTGAAGAAAACTCATGACTGATGCCTTCAGTAGAACAATATTCAGCAAACTTGCTATTTTCAAACTCTCTCCCATGATCACTTCTTATTCTGATGACATTTCTCTCATTTTATCTTTAGAGTCTTTGACAGAGATCTTTAAACACATCAAACACTTCTGTTTTGTCTTTGATAAAATTCACCCAAGTGTACCTGGAATAATCATTCACAACTACATAAGCATATTTCTTCCCACCTAGACTTTCCACCTGCATAGGCTCCATTAAGTCCATATGAAGAAGTTCCAACACTTTAGAAGTAGTGGGATGTTGAAGCTTTTGATGTGACATCTTGGTCTGCTTCCCTATCTGACAGTCTCCACACACTCTTCCTTTTTCAATTTTGAGCTCTGGGATTCCTCTTACTGCTTCTTTAGATATGTTTCTCTTCATTCCCTTTAGATGTAGATGTCCCAACTTTTGATGCCATACTTTGACTTCATATTCTTTTGCAAGAAAACATGTGGAGGAACTTGAGTCTTGTGACACCCATAGGTAACAGTTGTCCTTAGACCTAGCACCCTTCATAATAACTTCACCTTTCTCATTTGTGACAATGCACTCAGTTTTTGTAAAATTAACAATGAGTCATTGATCACATAATTACTAATACTGATCAAATTTGCTGTCAACCCCTTGACAAGCAGTACATCATCAAGTCTAGGTGTACCTTCACAATTCAGCTTTCCCACACCCTTGATTTCTCCTTTGACACCATCACCAAAGGTCACATGGCCAGAAGAATGAAGTTTAACATCCACCAGCAAATTCTTCACTCTTGTCATGTGTCTTGAACAACCACTATCAAAGTACCAGTCATCTTTAGCAGGGACTCTAAGATAAGTATGAGCTATCAAGCTGACAACATCAGTTTTGGAGACCCATTGCTTAATTTTCTTGATGACTTGATTCCCTTTATGAATGACCTGTCTGGGTGCACAATTAGGAGTACTCTTATGATACCCATGCAACTTATAACAGAAAGCCTTTATGTGTCCAAAGCTCCCACAATGATGGCATCTCCAGCGCCTGAATTTCTTCCTAGAGGGAGTCCTATCAGGATGTTTCAACATCTGTTTCAACATCACTGGCTTGGAACTAGGAATAACACCATTTGAAGCAGATCCACTGTTGAACCCCAACCCACTTTTGTCTTCTGCAGTTCTTCCAACATTAAGAATCTTGTCTAGAACATCAGTTCCACTATTCAGCATTCTGATAGACTTGGACATAGATTCAAGTTTAGAGTTCAGCACAAATACACCATCTTCCAGTTTGGCAATGGTTTCCAAATGCTCTGTCTTTTCAGCCTTGAGTTGAGCAATAATCTTCTTCTGCCTCTCCCTTTCTTGACAGGCTTCTTCACTTTTAATGCATAGCTCTCTATAAGAATCGGTAAGCTCATCATATGTGCTCTCTTTATCCCTAGAATCATCATCAGATATATACCTTCCAGTCAATACCCTAACATGCTTGGCAGTCTCTTCATCTTCCTCACTTTCAGTATCAGACCAGGACACAGATAATCCCTTTTTCTGCTTCTTAAGATATGCCGGGCATTCAACTCTGATATAACCATAACCCTCACAACCATGACATTGGATTCCTTTGTCATAATTAGGCTTCTCCCCAGTTCTTGTTTTCTTCATCTGATCACCTGACCTGTTGATGTCAGATGTGATGTTCTTGACATTAGGTTTATAGCTCCTGTCCATTCTATTCAAAACCCTATTAAACTGTCTTCCCAGCAGAACAATGGCATTATATAGCTCTTCCTGAGTTTCAGGAACACACTCTTTCTCATCATATTCTGTACTAGACACCAAGGCTATGCTTTTGACCTTCTTTTCAGATCTGTCATTCAACCCTAATTCAAATGTCTGAAGTGAACCAATCAATTCATCTACCCTCATCTGGCTGATGTCTTGAGCTTCCTCTATAGCAGTCACCTTCATATCAAATCTCTTGGGAAGAGATCTGAGAATTTTTGTTACCAGCTTCTCATCAGACATCCTCTCTCCTAGGGCACTAGAAGCATTTGACAGTTCAAGTATATTCATGTGAAAATCATGAATGGTCTCTTTATCTTTCATCCTCAAACTTTCAAACTTTGTTGTTAGCAGCTGAAGTCTTGACATCTTGACCTTGGAAGTTCCTTCATGAGTTGTTTTCAGGATATCCCAAGCCTCCTTAGCCACTTCACATGTGTTGACCATCCTGAAAATGTTCTTGTCAATACCATTAAATAAAGCATTCAAGGCCTTAGAATTCCCAAGAGCGAGTTCATCTTCTTCCTTGGTCCACTCCTCCTTAGGTTTCAGCTTTGACACACCATATTTTCCCACAATGACAGGATGTTTCCATTCTGTCAGAACAGCCTTCCAAGCCCTGCTGTCTAAAGATTTAAAAAAGGCAACCATGCGAGGTTTCCAATAGTCATAATTTGATCCATCTAGAATAGGGGGCTATTCAAAAATCCACCACTCTCTTGTCCATTGCACCAGAAAGTAACAACCCTAGATCTCACCCAGATACAGAGCAGGATGACCTGCTCTGATACCAATTGAAATTCTGGTATCAGATATGTGATGTTAAGTGATATGTTATAACATCAATATCTGTTGTATGAACAAGACAGTAAAAGAATAGTACTTAAAAGCAATAAATAAACATGGAGAATTATTCACCCAATTCGGTCTACAACCTACGTCTGGGGGCTACCAAGCCAGGAAGGAAGTCCACTATTAGTAGTATCAATTAATAGACTCTACAACCAACACACCAGTTGACAATCTACTCACTTAATCACTACCCAATGACACTTCTATCTAAGACACTCTCAGATATGAGACACCTCTCACTCCCCCTCAATCACAACAGTGATAACAACATACAATAAAGAAAGTAGAAGACACACTTCAACGACAATACGTTGATCTTGCTTAAAAGCTTCAACCAAGAACAATACACCCGTGCTTAAAAGCTTTGAGTGGACAAATTACAACTCAACTAAATCAGTCCAATTTAAACATCAAAATAGATGAATGAATGGCTCACAAATAACAGACGAAAACACAAACCCTAACACTTGACACTCAATCTTTTATCTCTACTCTTCGTCACTTCCAAGTAGGGTTGAGACTCCTTTAAATAGAAACAAATTCTTGGGCTTGGGCTCAGTGAAAAACTCAGATTTGATGCACAATGAAAACAAATTTTATCTTCAAATCTTTTCGCCCTAAATAGAGAAAAAAACGATTGCATCTGAATAATCTTCTCCAAGAATTTCGCTTGCAACTCTCAAACAGAATCTCTCAAATCATAACAATTAACACACAGCCCTAAAGAAAACAACAGACTGAACATGATGTTCTGTCAACAGATGTTAAGACATCAGTCTTGACATCATGCACAAAAACTGCAATACCAAACATCACACTACATGGAGAATGTTAAAAGCACATGTTAAGACATCAGACATGACATCTTGAACAACCACATTGTTTTACTAAAATTGCTGCAAATAATAGAACTAACAATAATAAAAAAAACGGAATGATTAAGTGTGTGCACGGAAGGGAGGGTCTACCATAGACCCTCAAACCTCAACCGTTTGATGCGAACAGGGGATCAATGCTAAAATGGCGCGGGTGTACCGTGTGTACTGTGGGTGCATGTGTATATGATCACATCGATAATTAAAAGGAAAAAGAACAGGAAATCCAACGGGCTCTCACTCTCTCTTTCCTCTCTCGTTCTCTTATCTTCCGTCAACAGATTAAATTAGGATTTGAGGAACCCCTTTACGTGCCGTTGCTCCGTCTCTCCCGTCTCTCATCCCTCTCGATCAACAACAATAAAACCCTATTCCCACACAGCCCAATACCCCGATTCTCATTATGATTTTAGTTACATTTACAATTACAAATTAAAAAGCAAAAAATCGAGAAAGAAAGGAGCGGACGATTGTTGATGGAGGGAAACGAACAGCTTCACGGATCCTCGTTCATGGGTGATTTTCTTTCCTATTCTTTACTTCTTGTGCGATTTATGAAATGTGTTGTTGTATTTCTTTAATGTATTCTCCTTCTCCTTCTTCTGTGATTGCGCTTCTGATGAATGATGTATTGATGTCTGATGAACTTGGTTAGTGGTGATGAAGAACTTTGATTCTGAGCCTGATGGTAATGTTTGATTATTTTTGGTTGTTGGGATTTCTGGTATTGCGTATGATTGGTGATGGATTTCTGGTTTTTCGTGGTCCCTGTTTCTGTCAAAACTGTCCCTTTTATAGGCCAATGAGGAGATTTGTTTTGGAAAACTCTTAATGCGGTGTCGAAATAGTTTTGGAAGGTAATAATGTTGTTTTCACTGATTTTGGGAAGATGCTGCTTATCTGATACGACTTGGTTTTCGATTTGGAAAGTTTTGACTTGCTGTCTGATATGAGTGTTGGTTTTGGAAAGTTTTTGGAAGAGAATATGCTGCCTTGAACATGATTTTGTTTTGATTTTATGTCTATTTAATTTTAGACAAAGGTTGATGCTGGTGATATCCTGATATTGCCCATCAACTCTTAATTGAAAATGATGAATAAGTTCTGATTCAAAAGAAACACTCTGAGGCCAAATAGGAAAGTTTTTCAAAAGTTTCCTGGTAGCTGCTTCTTGGAAATCAAATATGTTGTGATGTCCTATTTCGTTTAACTAAAAAATGATGTTGAATTTAAAATCTGATTTGAAAAGTATTCTGAGACCTAATTTGATTTGACGGTTTTGGAAACAAGGTTGCCTGATAATACTTTGTGGTTATTGATGACGGTTTTTTCGTTGGCACCGTTATGGAAAGCCATGACCTATACAATTAGGCTAAAAATTCACTCGATCTTTTGGACACAGGTCTGAAAAATGGTTGCTGCGTTCATTGCAAATCCAAAAAAGGTTGCAGGCATGTCTCCCTCAACTCATCACTAAGGCTGCAAGTAATTATATGCTTGAATTCACAGTAGGCTCATCTTCACAAGACTAACGTGTAAGCTTTAATGCTAGCTTCTATTTCAAATCAAGTAATTAGAATAGCAATTGAAGATTGCAATATGCTGTTGTTATTCTTCATCTTGACAGTCATTGTCCATTTCTTGCTACTTTCACGTTTACTAATTGCTCTATTTTCCTCTTTCATGTACATGATAACATCTTGGTTTTGACAAACAAATGGAAGACCTATGGAGCTGGCTGAAAATGGTGCAAGGTTTAATACTTGAAGATGCTTGGTAGGTCGCGTGTACCACTGCGGAAGTCGTGAAAAACAAAATTATGTTGGTCTTGTGGCATCTCCTTTAACACAGGCCTTTGATGATAGCACGTCAGAACTCGTGTCACAGGGGTACTTCGTTCTTAATCTCTTGGTTTGGGCATGAACTTGAGAAAATTCTTTTCGTTTGCACATTGGGATTAAATGCTGTAAATTTTGATGGTGATGTTGTATGGTTGCAGGTTTGTAGCAGATACAGGCTTAGAACAGTGGCAGAACTTTGGCATATTAGGAGGTCCGTCTTGGTTATGACATGTGTAGCAATTTGGAGTTTCGTGGGGTTTGGGAAATATGAGAAGCAGTTCAAAACCTTTCTCTCCCTGCATGATGCCTGCGGCCATGTTGACGTCAACATTTGAGCCCTCTTAGCTATCGTCTCGACGTTTAGAATATGTTTTATATGTATCCAAACGTTTTATTTTTCGCCAGCTGTAAAGTGTACTTCTTTTAAATGCTGGCATATCTCTAATTTTCAAGGCTATGTTTTATATTCTTTTATTGCCAAAAATATCATTCATATGAGGATCAAATGGATTTAGCTTGATTAAAACAACTTTCAAGACTGCAAAAATGTGAAGAGGGCGAGATGGGTGAACAAAAGGCGCTTGTAAACTTGATTCTTTGAAGGCTCTGACTCCATAAACACCTGTAGGCTTAGTTGTGAACTTAATTGGACCGTTGCACCCTTAAATCCTTTTAGTTGAGACGCAAATTATAAGATAATGAACCTATTAAGCTTGATATTCTCATGATGATTATTATTTGGTCCTGAAATTGAATGGATCCAGACCCTTGAATTTAAATCACAGGAACTTAAGACTTACAAATTGAAATTTATACTCAATCCTTTAATAAATCCTCAGCCTATCGCACTTGAATCATTTCCTCCTTTTGGTGTTTTTCTTGAAATGAGAATGAAACTTGTACTACCCATTTATCCTGAACCTCACTTGCACAAATTTGATGTACATTCTTTTCAACCAAACCTTACCCTTTCCACGTATATTGATAAAAACAAACTCTTCCACTTGATAATCCAAATTCGTGGAAACAAATAAAGTCCCTCTTGAGTTAAGCTTGAATTCTTTTGTTGCCCGCACACTTAAAGATCTAGAGAATGATGAGCTTGGTACACAACTAATGAAGATACAACTCACAACATCACTTGCCACGAAATCCAGAACCAATCCTCAAATAGTCATACTCGACACCAATAGAAAAAGAAATTTAATTCTCCTCGAGCCAAACATGGAAACCTCCATAACCTTCAAACCTTTTTGCAACAGTCCTAAATTCACAAATGAAACAAGCAAAACAGAGTCTAAATAAAATGGTTAGTCATGCACGAATGATTGACCTAATATATTATGCAGACGAATCAATGAATCTAAGGGAAAAATTTGGGGTACAACAGTTGCCCCTATTTAAATATCTTCACCGGATGACAGGGCGATGAAGATCGTCATTAGGTCATGGTGAGAGATATTTCAATATAGATAACCGAAAATTTTGCCCTTAGATGCAATGATCATGCAATGCTATGGACAAAACTAGACCTAATGCTGACATGCCATGAACTCTAGCATGATGAAAATGATGGGATGGTAAAATGCAAGATGCAGACGAAAACAAAAGCAAACACGAAACGGCAGACGAACACAATGAGCAACAAACTCACTGGGGACGACCAGACGCATCGGGGAAAAGAAACAAAACTGGGGGAACCAGGGCGACGATTCAACAGGTTCAAGCGTGACCAACTATCGTCTAAGCAAAAGAGCAGGATCCAATGCAGTAGGATCGAAAGATGAGCTCCAAAGGCATGTATGTAAAAAAAGTTCATCAAGTTCAAGAGTGACTATATGACATTTAGTGGGAACATATTCTCAATGAAGGTTGATTTAGAAAAACTGTCTCTATTGGGGAAAGAAAAGCTTCACGAACAAGTGGCTTCGCCAAGTAACTGATCGCAAGATATACTGATTCACTGAAGAGTGTCGTCGTCATAGAGTCTGATGTAGAGACACACTTTACTGAAGATTGATACTGTCGAATATTCTAGAGAGATAAACTTCACTGGAGAGCAATACCGTCAAAGAGTCTGGAGAGATACACTTCACTGGAGAGCATACCGTCAAAGAGTCTGGAGAGATATACATCGCTGAAGAGTAGCACCGTCAAAGAGTCTGGAGAGATACACTTCACTGGAGAGCACACCATCGAAGAGTCTGGAGAGATATACATTGCTGAAGAGCAACGTTGTCGAAGAGTCTGGAGAGATCCACTTTATTGGAGGTTGATATTGTTGAAGATTCTGGAGAGAACTGACTGAGAGTAGCAATAAGTTGTATTTGCAATGTAGTTGAGTAAAATTTTGGATGTAGGCTGCCACTTGTTGTTTAACTTTAGATTCCACCGAGACGTCGTTCCAATCAACACTGTTGGAGAACAGATTCTTCAAAGAGGATCTACAAAAGATTAATCCATGAGGCGCAATGCAAAATAAATGCACGCTCAAAATAGGTTTGGAGACCAAAAAGTTAAAGGTGGTACCCCCAGGGACCAAAGTTCGATCTAGGATCAAGCTAGAAAGAAACGGTTAAACAAGACCCACTATTGAGAAATGAACTCGAATGGCGATTTTATCTTTGTTGTACCCCAAATTTTACCCTCATTTCCTGTTAATTGATGTTTGATTTATTTTTCTCTGCACTTCAATTGAATATGTTTTTTTATTTGTTGTTATTTTATTTAATATTTATTTTAGTGTTTTATTTGTTTTTTTCTATTTTCATTTAATGTTTATTTTTAATATTTTATTTGTTTTTATTTTAATTTCAATATGGTTTTTCTTTATTTCTTTTATTTTAATATGTTTTATTAACTTTAATTAATCTTCAATTTAATTTAATTTAATTTAATTTTAATAATTATTTTAATTAGATTAATTATTCATTAGTTTATTTTTCTAGTTAATTTTTAATTTATAATATTAATTAGTTAATTATTATTTTTATTAATCATATCATTAATTCAAATTAAGAAAACATTTTCATTTGGTCCACCGTGTGCATTTCTTAATTCATAATTGGATGGATTTCATTAACCAACAACCAATGAGGATCAAGCTCATGTTGTTGACTTTTCAAACCTTACCATTAACCAATGGAGAAACAGCGCGTGGCAATTGAAGGAAAAACAACAATTCAACAATCTTCTTCTTCTTTGTCGTGACAGAAGGAAGAGAGGGATCCAAGGGATTCAATCAAACTCATTTCAAATCCTCAATCTTTAGCGCGTTTCAGTTCAGTTTTTGATCCCAAGATATTTCTTCTTTGAGCTTCCAAGACGCGGTTCGTCAAAAGCAACTCTGAAGCATCACCCTATTCATCTTCCACTCTGCCACACCTTGCATCACATGCGAAGTGTTCATGGCGCCGTCCCTATCAACTTCCTCTTACATTGCTTACTTGCTTACCAACAGAAGTTTACTCTCAGAAGCAATGCACAATTTAAACATTGACCCTGCAAAGTCTCTGATTTTCTGCAACAAGGAGCGTTTGCCTCCCAAGGTTACAACATCAGTTTTCAAGTTTACAAACCCTAGCCACCGAGTTTTGATCCCTTGGATGAGTTCAACCCGACCCAATATCACTGCCTATATAAAGAGGCTTAGGTTCAGTTCACGATCATCAACTTTTTCCTCCCTAACACACAAATTTTTTGAGCCTTCAAGTGTTGCGAGCAAGAAGAGTTTGGTTGTTGGAGCCTCAAGTTCAGAAAGGAATCTTAGCAAGGTTGAAGGTACAGTGGACATACCCACACGGTAACTCTTCTTCCTTTATCATCTTTATGATTTTCTGATCCTAAACATCATACTGTTGCTCATGTTTTGTGACTGCATAATAATGTTGATGCCAAACTTTGAAATATTTCTAAACTATCGTACTATGAATCATTATAAGGTGGATCATGTCTTTTTGGTTTGTTTGTGTTCATTATCTCTATATTGTTATATCAAGCCTTATAGTTGTCACCATATTATGATTATCCAAGGATCAATACTTGTTCTTGATTGCTGATGTTTACTGATAGCTAGTGTCCTGGTTTCGGGAGTTGTATGTTCATATCCTGATTTTTGTATTATGAGTGAGACTTGAACTTTGAACACATTCTGTTGAGCAATACTTATGTTAGTTTCTTAGAACCCTGGCCTGAGATTTTAGTCTTCTATATGTTGGTCCAAATGTGGTTCCATACATGCGACTTATGTGTATCGTTGCTATTCCCTGAGACATTTGTTTTGAAATGTCAGCTTGTTTTTGCTTCCTTGCCCTGTTAACTGCACTTCTGACTCTAATGGTTTATGAATGTGTCTTTGTTTTTTTTTGAACTGCTTGCACTTATTGAATCCATAGCTTTGTCCATGTAATATTGATTGGCTAACTGAACTTCTTTGTTTTGTACTAAATGTTGTCACTAACTCTTGACCTGATATGTTGAGTTCTTTGAATATTGGTTGTAATATTGGTAATCCATGCCTGACTTATACCACAGTTTGGTTCACATTGCTTGTACACAATTCTGGCACACCTTTGATTTTGTATTCCTGACTGAGTGGTTTTCTCATGCTTTAAGTTGGTTATTAACACTGTTGAACTTGTTGAAGTCTATGTTTTGATGTTGATTGTGCGATCTTGATGTTGCTCATAACCTGTTAATGTATCTGCTTTTTCTTGAGTGCTAAGTCTTTCTTTATGTCAAGTTCATTCTCATTTTTAACATTGCATAGTCTATCATCATGACTTGCTGCCTTATGCATACTAAGATGTCATATGAGTTTGATCATTTGCTTTTTATGATTTCATGCCACTCTTGCTTAGACTGTATGATAGATCTCAATTTATTACTCAACTTGTTTCAGAACTGTGAACTTGTTTCTTCCAAGCCATGTTTTCTTAGTATGTGTGCAAATCCAAACCTTGCCCATATGTGTGTAGGCTTGCCTGTCAAGATTGCTTGTCATGTTTCCATGGAACTCTAGCCTAAGATATTATGCTTTCTTACTGTTAAGTGTATGTTTGTATTATTTTCTATATGTATAGGCCTCCTAAGATTCCAATGTAATATGCATCAATTGCTAGTCTGCAATCTGCCCTCTATTTTGGTTATTGTTTACTGCTAAGAGCCATTAATGTTACTTCACCATGTCGTGTTTAATGCTGTGACATGCTATACCTTCACGTGTGTTAAACTTTTTTTGTTTTACCTATCAACCTAATGCCTGCTATAACATCAATATCATGCTTTGTTGATTAATTTAAATCCTTCTGACCCACACTGCTGAACCTTTCGTTTTTTTGTATCTGATGTTGTGCTTTAGGTTTTTTGGTTATCATAACTTAGGAGTTGATAATATGATTGAGTTTAGTTAGTACTGTCTGATATGCTTACCATGAATTCAAATTGATTTGTCCCTATCCCCTGCTCAAATTAATTTAGTTTTGGCCCTCAACTGTTATTTACTTTCATTGTTGATAGTATGTTTGGTCATTGTTTGAATGATTCTGCCTGAACCATAACCTTGCTATTACTATTATGACTGCACCATGTCCTTATCTATCTCTTGAGGCATACTAAGAAATGCTTTGACACATGTTTAAGTTTAGGACCATGGCTGCCATTTTTTGGAATTATGTGTTTGATCTTTCATTGCGTGCTTTGCTAAATCCTGAATTTAGATGATGTAGGAGTTTTAATTTAAGGATAACACGACCTTGTTCCTATTTTATGCATTTGTGATCATTGAGTAATTCTTGAACCTATATCGTGTGCTTCGCCACATACTAGTCTAAATTCTTGATGCCTCGTGGTTTTGAAAACATATTGAATTAGATTTGTCTTCAATCTACTTTGCTTTTGACTGTATTGATTTTGGTTGGGCAAGTGAGTATTTGGAATCAGTAGGCAAGGATGCGTGCGCATGTTTTGGTTAATTGGGCATTTATGAAACATTTTGCTTTATGTATTATTGGAAGCGTATATTGTTTGGATGAAACAGCCGTCCCAGCGGTAGCACACTTACCATGCCTTTCCCTTTCACACACCTTGCCTGGGTTCGATCCTGCGGATCAACCCATTTTGCGTTTTTTCAGTTTTTTTCGCTTGACTTAATATGTATATTTGTGAAATCCATTATTTGTCAAGATGCGCGCCCTGGCCAGGTGGATAGGGTTTTGAGCTGCAGGCGAGTGGACCTGAGTTCAAGTCCTAGATGCACCATTTCCTTATATTTTTGTCACTTAGTTATTATTTGTTTTATAATTTATGCTCAATTTTCAAAATATCTTAACTTATTCAATTTTTTATCCTTTTCTCTTCCTTCTTTTTGCTATTTTTTTTTTCTGATTAAATCTATTTTCAAATATAAAAAGAAATTAGTAAAAATATTAATTTTTGAGACCTTTATGCATGCTTGGATTGTGAATGCTTATTAAAGTTTTATTGCACTTCTTTATTTATACTTGTCATGTCATTTCTATTCATCATGTTTGATCTTTGTCTCATGTATGTTTCCAAACTTTGAATTGACATCTTGATCTTGTTTCATCTCATTATCATATTCATGTCTTTTTATAATCATCATATGTGCTTTTATAACTTGTTATCTTTTAGTATTCTTATCAACTGTATCTTTCCCCCTATTCCAAAGGAAGGTGATTAATATTGACTCTTAAAGTCATAGCCCCCATCTTACCTTAGTAGCCTCTTAGGAGATGACTTTCACTTCTTGGCCTCCTGAGAGCCAATAAGTTATGACTAGCCTTAGGAGAGAGTTCTTACACTCATGGTGATATTCATCCTAATGAATTCTCCCTTTCCCTATTGACTAAAACTTCAACATAGGACCATTATAACTTAGATTTAGAGAGTTCTTGAACTCTAGAATGAGCTTGTACTCATTCTCCCCTGTGAACTTTGACCATAGTCAAAAGTTCATTACTTAGTAGAACTGCACATACTCTGATTCTATTCCCGAGGATACGTAGGCGCAAGGTGCGATGCCTTGTCGAGTATACTTAGATACTAACCCCTAGGGTTTCAACCTTTAGCATAGGACCCTTAGCAAACACAACACAACATTAGCAAGAGGTTCCCGTAGAGTACTACGGACGTTTAGGATGCTAATACCTTCCCTAGGCATAACCAACCCCCGAACCTTAGATCTCCCCCCTTTAGGTTTTTTTAACGATCTTGAACCTTTCCTTTGGATAAATCAAAGTCGGTTGTAAAAGAAATGCGATGCAAGTTAATTAATAGCTTGTTATCCGATTTTCACCGCAACAGAAATGGCGACTTCACTGGGGAAACTCCACAGTTTTTAAGGGTTAAGCCCACCTTGCTTTATTTATGTTGTTTATGTATTGTTTGCTTGATATCTGATATATATCTGTATATATTTGTGTATCTCTGGTTGTTTTCTTCTTTGGGTTGGGTGTGCTACTTTTGAGTGGTGAGAAATGTCCTAACTCGGACTTGAGAGAACACATATGTTTAGGAACCATGGACATAGTCAAGGGAACTTCGAGGGATAAATCCCAAAGGAGGGAACTTGAAGTCCACACTCAGTTGAGGCCCTCTTGAATATAGTAGAATGTTACGCGAGCAATCGTGAATGCGTTACTACTTTCAATTTGGTGCCAGAGATATTGAGGACCTTTAGTTACCCTTTTACCCCTACTTGGCCTATTTAGGACGTAGTGCGATGACTGTGAGGGAGCAATCCCAAATGATTGCTACGCGATACTACACTCAGATGATACTCTCTTGAGAATTTTGTCGTTCACCGAGCAATTGGAAAGTCGATGAAATTCGAAAGATGGGTTGTAGACTCTGGGAACTTTTTAGAACCTTGTCTTGCAGGTGAAAATCATAGTACATACCTTTGGGAGGGGTAGACCTTTGACTCCATGCTCGTGACTCTGAACTTAGGTTACTCTGTGTGCTTTGTGCTTATCTGTCTATGTGTGTTTGTTGCATTCATCCTTGCATCATATGCATTGTGTGTATTCAAGGAATTCAACTTTGTCTTGCAAACTTTATAGGATGGATTTTGAAAAAAGGAAAACAAAGAAGTACACCTTCATCAGTCCAAAATTGGAAGATTTAAAGAATCTGGGTAAGCCAATCAATGAATCATCAACATTCCAAGACAAGTATGTGAGGATTTTCTCTTTGATGAAGTCAAAAATGGTAGATGGGGTGCTCCCCACCCTTATGCAGTTCTACATTGTTTCACTTTTCCGGATTATCAGTTAAATCCTACGCTTGAGGAGTATGCTATTCTAGTTGGTATTCCCATCACTCCAAACCCTCCTTACTCTGGTTTGGAAAAGACGCCTAAGGAGAAGGAAATTGCAAAAGCGGCTCATCTCAAGCTGTCAGAAGTCAAAGCTAACTTGGTTATCAAGGGGGGACTTTTTGGTTTGCCTGCCAAGTTTCTAATGGAAAAGGCCAATTATTATGCTAGCATGAAGAATATGGTGGATTATGAAGCTGTTATGGCTCTTCTCATTTATGGGTTATTTCTGTTTCCCAACATTGAGAACTTTGTTGATATGAATATAATCAAGATCTTCATCATTGGAAATCCAGTTCCAACCCTACTTGCAGACGCCTACCATTCAGTGCATTTGAGGACTGCTCATAAGGGAGGGATGGTAACATGCTGTGCCACACTGTTGTATAAGTGGTTTATTTCACACTTACCCCGTTCTAAGACCTTTTGGGATCTCCAAGATGGACTTCTTTGGTCAGAAAAGATCATGTCTCTCACCAACACTGATCTAGAGTGGTACCACCCAATGCTCAAAGGCAAAGATATGATTGTTAGCTGTAGAGGATTTGCTAATGTACCACTTCTTGGCACAAAATGAGGCATAAGCTACAATCCAGCTTTGGCTTGTCGTCAACATGGTTATTCTACGGAGGCTAAGCCTAACAACATTTACTTGGAAGGTTTGTTCTTTGAAGAGGATAAGGACCCTGTGCTTAAGGAAAAGATGGCTCACGCTTGGCGTCATGTTCACATAAGAGGTATCTCTGCTTTGGGAAAACCTGAGTGTTTGGCTTCAGAATCCTACACTCAGTGGGTGCAAAAGAGAGCTGTTGAGTTGAAGATGCAGTATGATCGTCATGATCCTATTCCACTAGCTCCCAGAGATCCTGTTCTTTACTTCACAAGCAATGAGGACTAATTGAAGATCCGGCTAGCTCAAGCAGAACGAGAAAGGAATGCATGGATGAACAAGTATCAGATTCTTGACTTTGAGATGAATGAACTTTAGAAGAGTCTCAGGAGGAAGGAAGAAGAGTCTGTCAGAAAGAGGAAGGCAGAAGGAGATTTATTTTCTCCTAGCACATCATCTCCACCAGAACCATGGAAGTCACAGTTGGTCAATCTCGCTGTTGAGAATGAGAGGTTGCAGAAGGAAAACCAGAAGCTCGCCATGAGATTGATGGGAGAAGACTAATTGGATGGTTTAAAACTTAGTTTTCTTTATTTCGTACTCTGTATTTTGGCTTTTGAAGGTGTGATCATCTCTTTTTGTAATCCAAAAACTTTATCATCAATGAAATGAAATGAGATTTTCTTCTAAAGAAAGTGTTCCTTAAAATTTGCAAAAATACGATGTTGAGTTCCTTGAATTACACCCATCATGCTGCATTGCATTCTGCTAAGTACGGAGACCTTCTGTCCTTAATGAAACTACAGGTGAAGGAAGGATTGCTAGAAACCTTGGTGCAACTGTATCATCCTGCATACCGTTGTTTCATATTTCCTAATTTTCAGCTGGTTCCAACTATAGAGGAGTATTCAGCTATGATGAGTTTACCAATTCAGCATCATCCTCCATTTTCTGGTGTGGAAGGGGAGTTCCTTAACCAAGAGATAGCTGCAGGGTTAAGTATCCAAAAGAGGCATATACGAGAGAACATGACTACTAGAGAAGGGTATCATGGTTTACCAGCTCAGTTTTTGATTGAAATGGCTCTTCACTTTTAAGGAAGGGGAGACTCTGTAATGTTTGAATCAATTTTTGTTCTGCTAGTGTACGGGTTGCTCCTGTTTCCCAATGTCGAAGACTTCGTTGACGTCCAGGCTATCCGAATCTTTATGAGTCAGAACCCTGTCCCTACTCTATTAACTGATATGTACTTCTCAGTTACTACACAATTCATGAAAAGAGAAGGTGTGATTGTCTGTTGTGCTCCACTGCTCTATAAGTGGTTCATTTCGTATTTGCCTACAGCTCTAACATTTTGGGAGGTAAGAGACAGCGCCCTTTGGGCTAAGAAACTGATGGAGCTAGAAAGTTCTGCAATCAGGTGGTATGATTCGGACCCAAGGGGGACCCTTATGATTGTAAGTTGTGGAGACTATCCCAACTTTCTGATCATGGGACGGAGTGGTTGCATCAACTATAATCCGGTGCTCGCTCATTGCCAACTTGGTCATCCCATTGAGGAAGAACCAGATCCCAAGGAGCTGGAGTTAATCTATTATGGGTATGGAGAGGGATTTGAAGACAAACTCAAAATGGGGCACGCCTGGTTCCACATTAATCAGCAGAGGTGGACCACTGCCGGTCCCGTCACAGAAGCTCATTTGAAATGGGCGCAGGGGATTTCGCTCAGCATGAAGAAGCCTTTTCCATACTACGAGACACCCATGAGTGCCAAGCAGAAGAGGATGGAGTTGTTGGGAGAACTGACTGTTGAGAAGGCCAGAACCAAGCAGCACATCAAGGAGATCATGAAAGGGATCAGGGAAGGCGAAGGACCCTCCTATTTAGAGTTGTAGCTTTTAAGTTTCCTGTTTTATGATCGGTTGTTGTAATCCTGTTTTAAGTTGTATTTCTTTTAATGTAATTCGAACAATGGTTGTAATTTTTCCTTTTTGTAAGCACTTGTATTATCTTTCAATGGGAAGGAGTTTATGTTGTTGGTAATCCTATTGTTTACACTATTTGAAAATAATTTTTAGTTCTTGATGGTTTAGCCTACAGTTGCATCTCATTTGCATCTTCGCGTGTGCATGTGCATTCTTCCTTGTCTTAAGTCGTCTTGTTCTCTCCAGAATCGTCACCCTGAATTCTCTACATCGTTACAACACCCGGGCACAGCTTCGAAGAAGAAGAATGTCTGAGGATTGCGAGAATTTGGATCAGGTTAACAATGAACTCAACAAATTGAGAGGAGGAATAAGGCAGATCATGGAAGCTTTGAATGTTATACGAGCAAAGATGGATACGCAGGTCACTGTAGTCTCAGAGGTCATGGCTACAACTATAGAGCCGCCAGTTATACCTGTTGTGAACCCTACTCTAGGGATGCCATTTGATTTTATATGAACCACGGCTCCTCAGTCTACGCAATAAGCAGTGCCGTTGTTTGGTGAGAATCAGCAAACTATTCCAACTTATGCTCTGCCTACGGTGCAAACCCAGTTCCAACCTATTTTTCAGAATCAGCATCATTTTGATTATGACAATATATCTGTGGAAGAGGATG
Source organism: Lathyrus tuberosus (assembly GCA_022829125.1). Taxonomy (NCBI): domain Eukaryota; kingdom Viridiplantae; phylum Streptophyta; class Magnoliopsida; order Fabales; family Fabaceae; genus Lathyrus; species Lathyrus tuberosus. Next base: position 10,378,144 of record JALAZF010000024.1, on the reverse strand, counting down.
ATCGTAATGAGAAGCTGAGAGCGAGTGTGGAAGTTATGCAGAGGAAGTTGAAAGCTATGGAGGGAAGTAATGTCTTCAGTACTGACCTCAAGGACATGTGTTTGGTTACAAATTTAGTAATTCCACCGAAGTTCAAGCTGCCAGGTTTTGAATTGTATTCCGGTGCTACTTGCCCCAAAGCGCATTTGGTCATGTACCTTCGGAGGATGGCTAGGTATATGGACAACGATAAGCTATTGATACATTATTTCCAAGATAGCCTGAAGGGCGCCGCTGCAAAATGGTACCTAGGTTTGGATCAGTCTCATATCAAGTGTTTTCAGGACGTAATGGATGCCTTTGTGAGACATTATAAGTATAATTTGGATTTAGCTCCGGATCGTAGACAACTGCTGACTATGACTCAAAAGAACACCGATTCATTCAAAGAATACGCTCAAAGATGGAGGGAGACGGCCTCGTAGGTTGAATCGCCGTTGACAGAAAAAGAATTAGCTGATTAGTTTGTGGATACTGTAAAGCCTGCATTTTATGAGAAGATGATCAGTAGTATTGGTGCCAATTTTTCTGTCATTATTGCCATTGGTGTGAAAGTAGAAGCGGGTTTGAAGAATGGAAAAGTAGCCAGTTCACCTAGTAGTTCCACTAGTAACAGTGTCAAGAAGTCTCCGGGTAATTTTCATAAGAAGAAAGAAGGCGAGACTAATGCTGTTATGTCAAAGAGTCAGAATCCCAGATGGAAATGATCTCTCTTTCAACAACAACCAGGTCCCAGTTTTCCTCAACATCCGATTTACCCTATGAAGTTCGCACAACAACCGTATGTGGTGGCTGTTACGCCCGCTTTTAACCATCAGATGATGCAACCAGTTCCTGTTCCCCAGCCACCGAATCAACAGCAGTGGCCAAGAAATCAAAATCAGAATTACCAGCAGCAGAGGTGGCCGGCGCCACAACGAAATACCCCTCAAAGAAGACAGGCGGTAACACCAAAATTTCCACCCATACCAATGACCTACACAACATTGTATCCTTCTCTGGTGGAGCAAGGATTAGTTATTACTAGGCCGTTGGGGCCACCATCTGAGAAGTCTCTGCAGTTCTTCAACCCCAATGCAACCTGTGCTTTCCATCAAGGAGGGGTGGGCCATGATTTAGAAGGATGTTTGGCATTAAAGAATCTGGTGAAAAGTCTGATGGAGAAAAACATTCTGTCTTTCGCTAATAATCAGCCAAACGTGAAGAGAAACCCCTTGCCAACGCATGGGTCAACTAATGCTATCGAAGACGAGAATGATGAAGTGTTGGTCTCAGATGCAGCGAAGATTAAAACTCCCATGAGAACATTTCATGCCAAGTTGTTTAGCGCCGGTTTGGTCAAAGTATGCCATGATGGTTGTGAAGAATGTGATGGTAGTAGTAAAGGGTGTCAGTTAGTTCGAGATGATATTCAGCTGTTGATTAATGAAGGTTTCCTACAGGTTTTCAGAAAAGAAAGCAGAGTAGCAGTGATTGAACCAGTGTTTAATTTGTCGAAGCAAGTGCCAGTGTTTGACGAAGAGGAATACATATCATTAATTCCCGTATTCAACAGTCCAGGGGCAAGTACTGTGAGTCCCGTGTTTAAACAATCAGTTCCAAGATTCAACAAACCTGAAGTTGTTTCTCCTGTTAATCATGCCAGGCGAAATAATTTCCCAAGACCAGTCCCATTCAGGTTTAGAGGAACCAAAGCGTTACCGTGGATTTACGAAGACATTACAGGTGGTAGGAAGAAGGAGGAAATGATCTCAAGGAAAGAGGTGGGGGTCGTTATAGAAGAACCAGTCCCAAGGAAGGAGGTGGGGGCTGATGAGAAGAATGTGTCCAGTATAGTAGGAACAGGAAAAATGACGAGGAATGGGAGGATTTATACTCCTGTGAACAAAGAAGTGTTCAGTAAAGAAGGTAATATTCATGTACCCGCCAATGACAAAGGTAAAGAAGTGATCTCCAAAGAGGATGACGAAGAATTTCTCAGAATAATAAAAAGAAGTGACTACAAGGTTGTGGATCAGCTCCACCAGACTCCGTCAAAATTTTCCATTTTATCTCTGTTGATAAATTCACCAGTACACCGATCAGCACTGCAGAAAGTATTGGCCCAGGCTCATGTAGTTCAGGATATTACCGTCGGGCAGTTTGATCATGTTATCGCTAACATTACCGCATGCAATACACTCAGCTTCAGCGACGAAGAGTTGACCCAAGCAGGTCAGAAACACAATCTTGCGCTACACATATCAATGAAATGTCATGAGGACACGTTGGCTAGAGTTCTCGTAGATATAGGATCTTCTCTGAATGTTTTACCGAAGAGGACTCTCGATAAGTTGGCATACCAAGGAGGAATAATGAGACCCACGTCACTAATTGTCAAAGCTTTTGATGGTTCACGTAGATCTGTGATGGGAGAAATTGAGCTACCTGTTTTGATTGGCCCTCAGGAATTCAATGTTCTGTTTCAAGTCTTAGATATTAATCCTGCCTATAGCTGTTTGCTAGGAAGGCCCTGGATCCATGAGGCTGGCGCTGTCACCTCAACCCTACATCAGAAATTGAAGTTTGTGATTGATGATAAGTTGGTCATTGTGCATGGGGAAGAAGATTTGATGGTTAGTAACCTGTCGTCCTTCCGTTACATTGAGGCTGACGAGGACGCGTTGACGACTTCTTTCCAAGCCCTGGAAATAGCTAATGCAGTTATGATGGACAATGAGAAGCCAGTGGTACCGGAATATCCATCCTTTGCTTCGTATAAAAGTATCCAGTCTGCCCTTCAAGAAGGCGTGCCTGCAGGTTGGGGCGAAGTTATTTAGGTTGAGAAGAGGAACCGACACCAAGGGTTGGGTTACAGACCAACTCCAGAAGATGAGGCTGCTTCAGGTATAAGAAGAAGAGGGATGAAGATAAAGACTATGCAGGAAACATTTGTCAGAGGTGGACATCAGGTCCACGCAATCATTGGAAGTGCTGAGGAAGAGGAAGATATTGATCGTTTGGTTTTACGCCAGGAAGGCGCGTTAAGCAATTGGGAGTCTGTTGAGATCCCAACTTTGTACCCAGAACCAGAGTAACTTGTTTTGATTTGTTGTTTTCATTTCCCTAGTCTTGCCCAAAGCTAGTGGATTATTTTGTACGGGCCTCCATTTTCAATATCTTAATCAATGAAATGACATTTTGCTAAAATTCTCGTTGTCTTTACTTTATTGCATTCCGTCTCTAAAAAAATGGAAATCTTTTCAAAACGAAGCATCTTCATCTCGCATGTTCTTGAATTGTTGTGCATTTTAACAAGATAAGTCATTTTATCGTGCAGAATGAATCATAAACCTATTGTATTCAATGACCTTGCTTTTACCATTGACTTTGACTCCCCTGTCTATCAAGCTGAGGAGGAGGAAGATTATGAGGTGCCCAAGGATCTAGCAGATATGTGTGATTACCAGTATACGGATCTCCAGCCCCATGAAGAGCAGATGGATGTCATCAATCTTGGCACTGAGGAAGAGAGGAAAGAGGTTAAGATTGGGGCATCACTGAAACCAGAAATTAGACAGCGGTTGATTTCACTCCTTAAAGAGTATGTGGACGTGTTCGCTTGGTCCTACCAAGACATGCCTGGCTTAAATATAGATATTGTGGTCCACAAGTTATCGCTCAAGCCTGAGTGCCCGCCAGTAAAACAAAAGCTTCACAGAAGTCATCCTGACATGGCTCTCAAAATTCGAGATGAAGTTAAGAGACAGTTGGATGCCGGATTTTTAACAATTTCCAAATACCCAGAGTGGGTAGCTAATATTGTTTCAGTTATGAAGAAGAATGGAAAGGTACGAATGTGCGTGGATTATAGGGACCTTAACAAAGCTAGTCCCAAGGATGATTTTCCTCTACCGCATATCGATATGCTGGTAGACAACACGGCTCGTTTCGCAATGTTTTCATTTATGGATGGTTTTTCAGGCTACAATCAGATTAGAATGGATCCAGCTGATATGGACAAGACTACTTTCATCACCCCGTGGGGTACTTATTGTTACAAGATTATGCCTTTTGGATTGAAGAATGCCGGGGTAACTTACCAGAGAGATATGGTGACCCTGTTCCATGATATGATCCACAAGGAGATTGAGGTGTACATAGATGACATGATAGCCAAATCACAGAGTGAGGAGGGGCACGTAGACCATTTGTTAAAATTGTTTAAGAGACTTCAAAAGTATCAGTTGAGGTTAAACCCTGCAAAGTGTACCTTTGGAGTCAGATCAGGGAAGTTATTGGGTTTCATTGTTAGCCAGAAGGGCATTGAAGTGGATCCAGATAAAGTGCGAGCAATTCAAGAAATGCCAGCTCCGCAAACCGAGTCTCAAGTTAGAGGATTTTTGGGTCGTTTGAATTACATCTCCAGGTTCATCTCCAACATGACTCCAATATGTGCACCAATTTTCAAATTACTCCGTAAGAATCAGCCAGTAGAATGGAATGCTGACTGTCAACAAGCTTTCGAGAAACTCAAAAGTTATCTCCAAGAACCTCCCATTCTAATTCCTCCGGTTCCCGGAAGACCTCTCTTTATGTATATGACTGTTTTGGAAGAATTTATGGGTTGTGTTTTGGGACAGCATGACGAGACTGGCCAGAAAGAACATGCAATTTATTATCTGTGTAAGAAGTTTGCAGACAGTGAAAGCCGCTACTCACTACTGGAAAAGACTTGTTGCGCTCTGGCTTGGGCCGCCAAACGTCTAAGACAATACCTGATTTGTCATACTACCTTGCTGATTTCCAAGATGGATCCGATAAAGTACATTTTTGAGAAACCTGCTCAAACGGGTAGACTTGCCCGTTGGCACATGTTACTATCTGGATATGACATTCAGTATGTCACTCAAAAGGCCATTAAAGGAAGTGTTCTTTCAGAATATCTTGCCGATCAACCAGTTGAAGACTATGAACCACTTAAGTTTGATTTCCCTGACGAGGATATTATGGTAGTGAAAGATTGTGAAGAGTCAAGCTCTGAAGAAGATCCCAGGGCTGAGTATAGGTGGAAGATGATGTTCGACGGTTCGTCCAATTACAAGGGGCATGGGGTAGGTGTTGTTATAATTAATCCTGAAGGTGGCTACACCCCTTTTACAGCTAGATTGGATTTTGGGTGTACGAATAATATTGCTGAGTATGAAGCGTGCATTCTGGGTCTGGAAGCTGCAATCGATCTTGGAATCTATTTTCTTGAAGTTATGGGTGACTCTGCTCTAGTCATTTATCAAATCAGAGGCGAGTGGGAGACAAAAGATGAGAAGCTTATCCCTTATCAGGCATATGATTTGGAGTTGATTAAGTGTTTTGATGAGATAACTTTTCGCCATGTGCCACGTACTGAGAATCATGTGGCTGATGCTTTAGCAACACTGGCTTCGATGTGGCAAGTTAGATTTATCAACGAAGATCCAGTAATCAGTATTGAAAGGAGGACTGAGACTGCCTACTGCCAGTCCATTGAAGAAGAATCAGACGGCAAACCTTGGTTCCACGACATTTTGAACTTCCTAAAGAATCAAGAATATCCGGCCAACGCCTCCGTTCTTGATAGGAAGACTCTGCAAAGATTGTCAGCCAAGCTCTTCATCAGCAACGGTGTACTGTACAAAAGGAATCATGATATGGTTTTGTTAAGACGTGTCGATAAGAGAGAAGCAGACTTGCTGATCCATGATATCCATGAAGGAGCTTTTGGCACCCATGCCAATGGACATGCCATGGTTAAGAAGATTTTAAGGGCTGGATACTATTGGTTGACTATGGAGACTGATTGCATCCAGTACGCTAGAAAATGCCATAAATGTCAGATTTATGCGGACAAAATGCATGTTTCTCCTACTCTGTTGAATGTGCTATCATCGCCCTGGCCGTTCTCTATGTGGGGCATCGATATGATTGGGGCAATTGAGCCCAAAGCGTCTAATGGGCATCGCTTCATTTTGGTGGCTATAGATTACTTTACCAAGTGGGTGGAAGCCGCCTCTTATGCGAACGTGACTAAGCAAGTAGTTGCTCGCTTCATTAAGCACAACATTATTTGTCGTTATGGGATTCCGAGCAGAATCATAACTGACAACGGAACCAATTTGAATAATAAAATCATGAAGGAGTTGTGTGATAACTTCAAGATTGAACACCATAACTCTTCGCCGTATCGTTCGAAGATGAATGGAGCGGCCGAAGCCGCAAACAAGAATATCAAGAAAATCCTGCAGAAAATGGTCAAAACATACAAGGATTGGCATGAGATGTTACCGTTTGCACTACATGGATATAGAACGCCAGTCAGAACATCAACGGGGGTGACCCCTTTTTCGTTGGTATATGGAATGGATGCTGTCCTCCCTATAGAAGTTGAGATACCTTCTCTGAGGATATTGATGGAAACAATGCTTGATGAAGCTGAATAGGTTCAAGAAAGATACGATCAGCTGAATCTAATTGACGAGAAGCGCCTGCCAGCCATGTGTCATGGTCATTTGTACCAGAAGAAGATAAAGAGAGCATTTGATAAAAAGGTCCGCATTCGGGAATTCCGTTTAGGAGAGTTGGTACTTAAGAGGATTCCGCCGTCACAAAGAGACGCCCGTGGGAAATGGGCACCCAATTATGAAGGTCCATTCGTAGTCAAGACAGTATTTTCAGGAGGGTCTCTAATTCTTACAACCATGGACGGTGAACGGCTTGCGCATTCTGTGAATGCTGATTCGGTCACCGGTATCTTGGAATCCCCAAGGAAGCTCAAGTTTTGCTACAACTAGAGTCCTTAGTCATTAGGGTTATTGGTCATTGAATACAATGTAACCTTTGCTAAATTGCCATTTTGTTGCATTTTTAATTTTTCATGGGACTCTGCTATTTGGCAAGTCACCTCTTTTCAATGAATATCAACTATTGAACCATCTTTTTGTTTAATACGCTATCACCTTTATTTTGCAAACTTTGTCATTTTCACTTGATTTTTGAAAACGGAAACGTTGCAATTTCTAAGAAAACACAAAGATAAACTAAGTTTTACTCTGGAATTAAGACGTTTTGGAATCAAGTTTGTACAGGAAGAATTAGCAGTATTGTATTTTTGGCATGGATCTGCCATCTCCAGTGAAACGAAGATTGCTCCGGTTATCCTTGATGTTTGGATTTCAGGGTGTTGGTTGCGTTATCTTTTCTTCTCTTTGTTTTTGCGTCGCTCGCGTCGTTTCTCGCATGTAGCTAAGCATATGCATCATACCTTAGCATCTTTGCATCTTTGTGCTCTGTTTTGCTTGTGGTCTGTTGTTTGTGTTTGTCTTTATTTCCCCAGCGAAATAAAGACATTCCCGGCTTTCTTTGTTTGTGTCGTGCTTGTTCGGTCTTCACCTTTGCGCGCCAGATTTGAATCTTTATACCTTTTCTGTTCCCCAAGAAGCCTTGCCTTAATGTTTTTGCAACCGTTCTTGTCTGAATCGAGTCAGACCTGAACCGAGTCTTTGTTTGAACCGAGTCAAACATTGCCTCTTGTTTTAAAACCGTTCTTATCTGAATCGAGTCAGACCTGAACCGAGTCTTTGTTTGAATCGAGTCGAACATTGCCTCTTGTTTTAAAACCGTTCTTGTCTGAATCGAGTCAGACCTGAACCGAGTCTTTGTTTGAATCGAGTCAAACATTGCCTCTTATTTTAAAACCGTTCTTGTCTGAATTGAGTCAGACCTGAACCGAGTCTTTGTTTGAATCGAGTCGAACATTGCCTCTTGTTTTAAAACCGTTCTTGTCTGAATCGAGTCAGACCTAAACCGAGTCTTTGTTTGAATCGAGTCGAACATTGCCTCTTGTTTTAAAACCATTCTTGTCTGAATCGAGTCAGACCTGAACTGATTCTTTGTTTGAATCGAGTCAAACATTGCCTCTTGTTTTAAACTTTCCCTGTTTGAATGGAGTCGAACAGTGGACCTAAACCTCGAGTTATCATGGGCTCGTTGTTTATCCTGATTTATTTCTTTTGTTCTTGTTCGAATCGAGTCGAACATGAACCTTTACCTTTGATTTTTGAAACTTTAAGCTAAGCTTCTTTGAACAATTTACCTTACCAAGACTCTTATCTCATGCGCAGAGTTTGTCTCTGTCTTTCTGGCTTTTCTTGAAGATCCCATTTTTGAACTCTTCAGCATAAGAAATCCCCAGGAAGTCTTTGCTTGGTTGTTTGTCTCTTTTGGACTGATTCCCAGTGATCAGGTTTTTCTTTCTGGTTTCATGCCCAGAAAGAGTGTGTTGCTTTATTCCCAGTAGTCTATCTCCCCGGATCTTTCCCCAGTGGAGATTGTCTTTTGGTTTTCCCCAGTGTTTCTTTAGAGTCTCCCCGGTGAGTCTCTTGCGGTGGTTAGCCTGTATCCCCAGTGAGGTGTTTCTCATGGATACTACCTCTTTTTTTTCCTTCCCCAATGAAGCTGATCATTTTGCTTCCTGTTTGTCCTTCGGTGTCTCGTTGTGTTTGCATCTTTGCATCTTCTTGACATCATGTTTGTTACATTGCATATGTGTGCATCTGAGGGCAAACATCTGTATTTAAATATCTTTCACTGTTGATTACATGAGTATCTTCATCTCTCATGTCATCAGGTGAAGATATTTAAATAAGGACAACTGTTGTACCCCAAATTTTACCCTCATTTCCTGCTAATTGATGTTTGATTTATTTTTCTCTGCACTTCAATTTAATATGTTTTTTTATTTGTTGTTATTTTATTTAATATTTATTTTAGTGTTTTATTTGTTTTTTTCTATTTTCATTTAATGTTTATTTTAAATATTTTATTTGTTTTTATTTTAATTTCAATATGGTTTTTCCTTATTTCTTTTATTTTAATATGTTTTATTAACTTTAATTAATCTTTAATTTAATTTAATTTAATTTTAATAATTAGTTTAATTAGATTAATTATTCATTAGTTTATTTTTCTAGTTAATTTTTAATTTATAATATTAATTAGTTGATTATTATTTTTATTAATCATATCATTAATTCAAATTAAGAAAACATTTTCATTTGGTCCACCGTGTGCATTTCTTAATTCATAATTGGATGGATTTCATTAACCAACAACCAATGAGGATCAAGCTCATGTTGTTGACTTTTCAAACCTTACCATCAACCAATGGAGAAACAACGCGTGGCAATTGAAGGAAAAACAACAATTCAACAATCTTTTTCTTCTTTGTCGTGACAAAAGGAAGAGAGGGATCCAAGGGATTTAATCAAACTCATTTCAAATCCTCAATTTTTGGCGCGTTTCAGTTCAGTTTTTGATCCCAAGATATTCCTTCTTTGAGCTTCCAAGACGCGGTTCGTCAAAAGCAACTCTGAAGCATTACCCTATTCATTTTCCACTCTGCCACACCTTGCATCACCTGCGAAGTGTTCATGGCGCCATCCCTATCAACTTCCTCTTACATTGCTTACCTGCTTACTAACAGAAGTTTAGTCTCAAAAGCAATGCACAATTTAAACATTGACCCTGCAAAGTCTCTGATTTTCTGCAACAAGGAGTGTTTGCCTCCCAAGGTTACAACATCAGTTTTCAAGTTTACAAACCCTAGCCACCGAGTTTTGATACCTTGGATGAGTTCAACCCGACCCAATATCATTTCCTATATAAAGAGGCTTAGGTTCAGTTCATGATCATCAACTTTTTCCTCCCTAACACACAAATTTTCTGAGCCTTCAAGTGTTGCGAGCAAGAAGAGTTTGGTTGTTGGAGCCTCAAGTTCAGAAAGGAATCTTAGCAAGGTTGAAGGTACAGTGGACATACTCTACACGGTAACTCTTTTTCCTTTATCATCTTTATGATTTTCTCATCCTAAACATCATACTGTTGCTCATGTTTTGTGACTGCATAATAATGTTGATGCCAAACTTTGAAATATTTCTGAACTGTCGTACTATGAATCATTATAAGGTGGATCATGTCTTTTTGGTTTGTTTTTGTTCATTATCTCTATATTGTTATGCTGTCAATTTCTGATCAAGCCTTATAGTTGTCACCATATTATGATTATCCAAGGATCAATACTTGTTCTTGATTGCTGATGTTTATTGATAGCTAGTGTCCTGGTTTCCGGAGTTGTATGTTCATATCCTAATTTTTGTATTATGAGTGAGACTTGAACTTTGAACACATTCTGTTGAGCAATGCTTATGTTAGTTTCTTAGAACCCTGGCCTGATATTTTAGTCTTCTATATGTTGGTTCAAATGTGGTTCCATACATGTGACTTATGTGTATCGTTGCTATTCCCTGAGACAGTTGTTTTGAAATGTCAGCTTGCTTTTTGCTTCCTTGCCCTGTTAACTGCACTTCTGACTCTAATGGTTTATGAATGTGTCTTTGTTTTTTTTTGAACTGCTTGCACTTAATGAATCCATAGCTTTGTCCATGTAATATTGATTGGCTAACTGAACTTCTTTGTTTTGAACTAAACGTTGTCACTAACTCTTGACCTGATATGTTGAGTTCTTTGAATATTGGTTGTAATATTGGTAATCCATGCCTGACTTATACCACAGTTTGGTTCACATTGCTTGTACAAAATTCCGGCACACCTTTGATTTTGTATTCCTGACTGAGTGGTTTTCTCATGCTTTAAGTTGGTTATTAACACTGTTGAACTTGTTGAAGTCTATGTTTTGATGTTGATTGTGTGGTCTTGATGTTGCTCATAACCTGTTAATGTATCTGCTTTTTCTTAAGTGCTAAGTCTTTCTTTATGTCAAGTTCATTCTCATTTTTAACATGGCATAGTCTATCATCATGACTTGCTGCCTTATGCATACTAAGATGTCATATGAGTTTGACCATTTGCTTTTTATGATTTCATGCCACTCTTGCTTAGACTGTATGATAGATCTCAATTGATTACTCAACTTGTTTCAGAACTGTGAACTTGTTTCTTCAAAGCCATGTTTTCTTAGTATGTGTGCAAATCCAAACCTTGCCCATATGTGTGTAGGCTTGCCTGTCAAGATTGCTTGTCATGTTTCCATGGAACTCTAGCCTAAGATATTATGCTTTCTTACTGTTAAGTGTATGTTTGTATTATTTTCTATATGTATAGGCCTCCTAAGATTCCAATGTAATATGCATCAATTGCTAGTCTGCAATCTGCCCTCTATTTTGGTTATTGTTTACTGCTAAGAGCCATTGATGTTACTTCACCATGTCGTGTTTAATGCTGTTGGCATGCTATACCTTCACGTGTGTTAAACTTTTTTTGTTTTACCTATCAACCTAATGCCTGCTATAGCATCAATATCATGCTTTATTGATTAATTTAAATCCTTCTGACCCACACTGCTGAACCTTTCATTTTTTGTATCTGATGTTGTGCTTTAGGTTTTTTGGTTATCATAACTTAGGAGTTGATAATATGATTGAGTTTAGTTAGTACTGTCTGATATGCTCACCATGAATTCAAATTGATTTGTCCCTATCCCCTGCTCAAATTAATTTAGTTTTGGCCCTCAACTGTTATTTGCTTTCATTGTTGATAGTATGTTTGGTCATTGTTTGAATGATTCTGCCTGAACCATAACCTTGCTATTACTATTATGACTGCACCATGTCCTTATCTATCTCTTGAGGCATACTAAGAAATGCTTTGACACATGTTTAAGTTTAGGACCATGGCTGCCATTTTTTGGAATTATGTGTTTGATCTTTCATTACGTGCTTTGCTAAATCCTGAATTTAGATGATGTAGGAGTTTTAATTTAAGGATAACACAACCTTGTTCCTATTTTATGTATTTGTGATCATTGAGTAATTCTTGAACCTATATCGTGTGCTTCGCCACATACTAGTCTAAATTCTTGATGCCTCGTGGTTTTGAAAACATATTGAATTAGATTTGTCTTCAATCTACTTTGCTTTTAACTGTATTGATTTTGGTTGGGCAAGTGAGTATTTGGAATCAGTAGGCAAGGATGTGTGCGCATGTTTTGGTTAATTGGGCATTTATGAAACATTTTGCTTTATGTATTATTGGAAGCGTATATTGTTTGGATGAAACAGCCGTCCCAACGGTAGCACACTTGCCATGCCTTTCCCTTTCACACACCATGCCTGGGTTCGATCCTACGGATCAACCCATTTTGCATTTTTTATGTTTTTTTCGCTTGACTTAATATGTATATTTGTGAAATCCATTATTTGTCAAGATGCGCGCCCTGGCCAGGTGGATAGGGTTTTGAGCTGCAGGCGAGTGGACCTGAGTTCAAGTCCTAGATGCACCATTTCCTTATATTTTTGTCACTTAGTTATTATTTGTTTTATAATTTATGCTCAATTTTCAAAATATCTTAACTTATTCAATTTTTTATCCTTTTCTCTTCCTTCTTTTTGCTATTTTTTTTCTGATTAAATCTATTTTCAAATATAAAAAGAAATTAGTAAAGATATTAATTTTTGAGACCTTTATGCATGCTTGGATTGTGAATGATTATTAAAGTTTTATTGCACTTCTTTATTCACCTTGTCATGTCATTTCTATTCATCATGTTTGATCTTTGTCTCATGTATGTTTCCAAACTTTGAATTAACATCTTGATCTTGTTTCATCTCATTATCATATTCATGTCTTTTTATAATCATCATATGTGCTTTTATAACTTGTTATCTTTTAGTATTCTTATCAACTGTATCTTTCCCCCTATTCCAAAGGAAGGTAATTAATATTGACTCTTAAAGTCATAGCCCCCATCTTACCTTAGTAGCCTCTTAGGAGATGACTTTCACTTCTTGGCCTCCTGAGAGCCAATAAGTTATGACTAGCCTTAGGAGAGAGTTCTTACACTCTTGGTGATATTCATCCTAATGAATACTCCCTTTCCCTATTGACTAAAACTTCAACATAGGACCATTATAACTTAGATTTAGAGAGTTCTTGAACTCTAGAATGAGCTTGTACTCATTCTCCCCTGTGAACTTTGACCATAGTCAAAAGTTCATTACTTAGTAGAACTACGCATACTCTGATTCTATTCCCGAGGATACGTAGGCGCAAGGTGTGATGCCTTGTCGAGTATACTTAGATACTAACCCCTAGGGTTTCAACCTTTAGCATATGACCCTTAGCAAACACAACACAACATTAGCAAGAGGTTCCCGTAGAGTACTACGGACGTTTAGGATGCTAATACCTTCCCTAGGCGTAACCAACCCCCGAACCTTAGATCTCCCCCCTTTAGGTTTTTTTAACGATCTTGAACCTTTCCTTTGGATAAATCAAAGTCGGTTGTAAAAGAAATGCGATGCAAGTTAATTAATAGCTTGTTATCCAATTTTCACCGCAACAATCTTATCCAAGCACGGAAAAAGATAACTGAAATAACCATCATCCACGAGTGCTGAACTCTGTGGGGGAACTTAGAAGAGAATAACATTTTCTTCCTAAGGTTGACGACCTACTTGGAGAGATCAAACAAACCCAAAAACTTGGTGCAAACACAACCAAAGATAAAGCAACAAAAGACAAACAATAACACGCACGGATACAATGCATAACAGGAGGAAAAATAAAACGATTAGGAAGCCCGTCCATCCTTTGCACGAGAGATACATCTGTCAATCTTGTATAGAAATCCCAAGGTGGAACCTAATAGTTGAACTTCAAAGTCCAAACTTATCTGGGGAAACCGCAATCCACTTGGGGATGTAATATTGTGAATTCACTTAGGGATCGCCAAGGTGAATCTGATTATCTGGATGAGAAAAGATCCACTGGGAACGGATCAAACTCGTATTCATAGAGACTTTGATGGGGATAAAATAAATATCCTCGATAACTAAAATAAGCTGAAATGAAGTAGTAGATGCCACGGGAATACTATAAATATCCGCTATAACTGAGATAATCTGAAGTGAGAATGTAGTAGTAGATGCCATAGATGAGGCGTCACGGGGATAAAATAAAAATCCGCTGGTTCGTTGTGAAAGCTTGTACCATAGTGTAGCTACAGACATCAGAGTCTAGTCTTCAGTTGGGATGAAATAAACACCCACTGCCGAGGAAAATTGAAATCTGAGAAAAACACTGCAGAGTGAAATAAACACTCACTTCAACGGGGAAGGTTGAGACCGAGGAGATTCATTGGGGATCCTTAGGTCAACCCGGTGTTGAATTCTTGTACTGATCCTGTCATAATTGCTTGAAATAATGATTTACTGGGGAATTGTCATGACTTCCTGGAGTGGAAACTTGCTGGGGAATACCATACTATTAGAATATCTTCTGGAAATCAGGTGAAGAGATGCCGCGAAGTTAATGTAGCTTTGTCTTGCATGGTAGTCGCCATTTTTAAATATCAACTGTTGGAAAAGTCTTCGATTCTCGAATGCTCCAGACTGCATAAATCTGAGAGAAGAGGTATTCTTAAAAGGATTTTATAGGAGACTTGGCATCCTAGATGTTCCAATGTCTTCTAACTCTTGAGAGATTGGTAGAATCTCGACGTAACTGGCTTAGATTGCCGGTATTCTGTGTACTGAGTCTTCGATCTTGCCCCTCAGGGTTAATCTATTTGCAACAACTGAGGAATAACTTGCCCCAGTTCATCATGATCTTCAGGCAGTATGCCCCAGACTGATATTTTGGAATGACTATCTTCAACAGAGTTCCATATCTTAGAGGTTGAACTTCTCGTAGCTGCTTGCGAACTTCTATGACATCAAGTAGTATTTACATGCAGAAAGTGTAAATTCCGAAATTGCTAATACAACATCATGTTTGTTTTGAAGTTTTATTGAAAAAGGCATATCGCAAACTTGTGACCAAATCACTAGTTAGGATATGCCGTAATTCCCTTTTCTATAATGCCAATACGAATTTTGAGCATAGCTCGTAGGAGTCAGGAAACATTATCTCATCGAGTATGCTTTCGAAATAAACCCTGCTTCAATAAGGTCTTTTAAGGGTTTTATAGTGGTTTTAGATCATGGTTGAAGAAACAAAGGATATGTGGCTCAAATTTTATTTGGTACCCACCCCTTTCTTCGGGATATTTACTCCTTTTTTGAAAATTACCCTGCCCCTGGTACAAATGAAGGTTCTTTGAATTTGTTAGAGAAGAAAACTACTACTCCAAGGCTCAAAGGGGTTAACGAAGGTTTATCTCCGGTGTTTACGATTTTGAAACACTGCCTTATATCCTCAACAGAGTTTATTCAAAAGCATGCAATAGGAGATGTTATGTTTTATTTCGTCATTCTCCATTCAGTAGTATTGACATTATAAAACGGTAAACGATTTTAAAATGAGCGAAACGAATGGATTTCTTCGAAACAAACATTATATTGCATTAAACATCCAAAATAATAAGTTCTTACATTTAAACATGTTTTAATAATCAAGGAAAGCGATAAATGCAAATAAATAAACAGCTTGATGCTCCTGAGAATGATTTCCTCTTTATTTGCTACCTGAGTTAACCATCTTCAAAATCGGCTTTCGAGATCGGTCTGAGGATCATTTTAATACCCACTCTCAGTGAGTTATTCCATGACCAGGACTGATGATCCCTCGTGATTTGGTGAAGGAGTATTGATTTGAATGCCATGAGGCGTGAATGAGATCATTTTGGAGTCAAGCAGATTCTGAACCTTACTCGGGAGTACCTTACAGTCGTCAGTTGAATGCCCCGGTGCCCCAGCATGATAGTCACATCGGGAGTTAGCGTCAAAGCCTGGCGGGTATGGAAAAGGTACTGGATTCAATTCCTTCGGCACTATAAGTCCACTTTTGATTAAATCTGTCAAAAATTGACTGTATGGCATTGGTAACGGAGTGAAATGCCTCTGCTTCTTTAGTCTTTGTCTGGCATGTTGACGCGGCTGACGACGGTATGACTGTTGATACCGAGGTGGTCTTCGACTTGGAGAAGAATACTGCCCCTGAAGAGATAATGGAGTCTAACGCAGAGACTCAAAAGAGCGCTGACATCGAACACTTGAGTTGCGTGAGCGTCGAGACTGATATATTGGATATTCCTCAATAGAATTATTTTCCTTCTCACGTTCTTCATGAGAACTGATAATTGATTCACTCTCAATGGCTCGGATGTCTGAGGTACCTCAAATTTTTCCGTTTCTAAGACCAATCTCGATGCGCTCCCCGACTATTACTACATCAGAGAAATTTGTTGTCACAATGCTAAACATCTTTTCTCGGTACGGGCCTTGCAGAGTATCCACGAACCAGTCAACCAATTACTTATCTAAGAGCGGCGGTTGAACGCGAGAGGCTACTTCTCTCCACCTCTGAGGATACTTTCTGAAGGATTCATTGTCTTTTTGGGATAGGTCTAGCAAATGCACTCGACTGGAAGCCAAGTCAAGATTATAGTTATATTGCTTCACAAAAGCATTGGCAAGGCCTGGCCACGATTGGATGTTACTACTCTCTAGCTGCATATACCAATTCAGTGATGCCCTACTCAGACTGTCTTGGAAACAGTGGATCATAAGCTGTTCATTACGGACATATGAAGTCATTCTTCTGCAAAACATCACCAAATGCTGCTTTGGACAGCTGTCCCTTTTGTACTTCTCAAACTTTGGTGTCTTGAACTTTGGAGGCATTACAAGGTCGGGTACCAAACACATATTCAAGGCATTCAGATCAGCAACGTCACGACCCTTAATGGCGTCAAGACTTCTTTCTAAAGCACGACATTTTTCCAAAATCTCAACATTTCGTGGATCTTTAGTTTTCATCTCAGGGATCACCTCTTGGGAATCTGGTTCTGAGAGTGCGAGACTACGATATTCTATGGCATCAACAGAAGAAGGTCTATCCTGGATGGTAGTATGCTCTTGTATAACCTGGTTCTCAACAGGAATCTGCACAGGTTGAGCTTGGGTAGCGTTGTTCACAACAATCCTTTGAGTATTACCATCTTTCATTACCAAGGCTGTCATAGCTTCCACAAGCTGGCTGAACTCAAGATTTTCTCTGGTCGCAAACTGTCTCTGCTTTTCTGAATTCATGATCTTTCAAATCTTCTTCAAGTTCAAAGATTGGTGTCGGGAAATCAACAGATGGATCGTGAATAGAGGATGGACGAGATCACAGAAACAAACAAAAGAGAAGGAAACGATGCAAAGATGCAAACGATATGAGATGCAAATGCAAGAACGTTGTAACTATCAAGGAACTCAAAATCGTATTTGCAGTCATTGTAGATATTGTAAAAATAAGACATTTTATTAAAATTTTCAAGAGCCGGTACACCTCCAAAGTTTTATTACATAAGCAAACATAACACAAAAGGAACTAGGAGTCTAAACTGCTGGATGATGCCCCTTGTCTTCCACAGAGTTCTTCCATCAGCCTGTCGATCTGGTCTTGCATCCTTGCTTTGTCTAGGGTAAGCTTCTCTATTTCAGACTTCAACTTTGAAACTTCATCTGATTTAACCGCAGGAGGCCTGGGACGAGGATAAGGTATTCTCAGCATAAGAGCCTTTTCACGTGCCCAAGCTAAACACTCTTCGGTAACTGAGCAATCAAGATTTGTTGTTGCCGTCATTCCTTGTCGATTGATGCGACGCCAAGCAAACACAATTCCAGTTTTCAATTCCAGGTTCTCTCCTTGATAGAGAAAAAGTCTTGTCAGGCTTTCTGGATTGGGTACGTCTTTCATTGGGTGCCCCAGTTGACGACGGGCGAGCACGGGGTTGTAACTGGTACATCCCTTTGTACTAAGAAGAGGTACATTGGGAAAGTCTCCACAGCTATGAATCATGGGGATTCCTCCGTACATTGGGTCATGCCAAACAATATCCGAGTGAGTAAGAGCCATGAGCTTCACGGGCCATTATGAACCATCTTTCACATCCCAGAAATCGGTAGACCTCGGTAGGTGCGAAATAAACCACCTGTAGAGGATAGCAATGCAACAGGTAATCCGAACTTCTCCCTTCAAAGCCTTCGAGTGGATTGAATGGTACGCATCGGCTAACAATGTAGGAACGGGATTTTTGAGCATGAAAATCTTTATGGCATGAACGTCAACAAAGTCTTCAACATTGGGAAATAAAAACAAACCGTAGGCCAGCAACGCAAATATGTGCTCGAATGCTCTAGTATTCCCTACACTAGAAAAGTGTCGTGCTTTTTCAAACAAGAATTGGGCACGCAAACCATCGATTCCTCCTCTGAACGTCATGTGAGTCCGGATCTCTAATAGCTTTATCGGGTCGCTCTTGCGATGTCTTCCTAGCCGGGTCTTCCTTCTCCCCCGGAGAATGGAGGTGAGTCTTTGACAGGAATGCCCATGAGAGCGGAATATTCCTCTAATGTAGGCATCAGCTGAAAGTCCTAGAAGATGAAACAATGGTAGATTATGTCGTATAGTTGAACCAACGTCTCCAATAAGCCAGCAGCTACTTGAACTTGCAACAGCAGGAGGATTCGTCCATACTTCTCAGCGAAAGCCTCTGGATCCTTGATCTGGCCTCCTAGTTCCCTTAACTGCCCGACATCTGAAACCCTGAAGGTGTACGACAAAACTCCCTTCTTTCCGTAATCCATCGTACAATGCTTGCAAAACAAATTTCGAGTTCCTTGATAGAGAGAGAAAAGAAAATGCAAATGCTATGCAACAAGATTCATGGAAACTCAGCTATTTATAATCATTGAGTAATATCAAAAGGCTCATTTTAATAATAAAAAAAATTCGTTACAATCATTAGTACCAGAATACTAAACGATTGATTTGTAGCAAAAATTAATTATAAATTGCGTTAGTACGCCTTACAAAAGTCATAACGGAAAAGCTAAATAAAAGCTAATAATGATGGATCTAAGGAGACTCTTCCAACAGCCTTCTTGAGTCGTCTTGACTTCTTCTTCCAACTGAGCTTCTTCTAGAATAAACTTGTCGACTTCCAAAGTGTTGACTAATGACTTAGAATGGGATAAGACGTCTTGAGCTTTTCCGTTTATGCAAGAAGTAACCCCTTATAATCCTGCTGAATGCCAAGTTTTGGCTAGTACTCCTACTGACCAAGTGACCTACGCTGAAGGGAACCCGTATTCAAACACTTACAATCCTGGCTGGAGAAATCACCCAAATTTTTCGTATAAGAATAACAATGCTTCGAATCCACCAAACCCAACACCTGCTATTCCACCCGGATTTCAGAAAGGAACGCAACCCGCTCCACATCTACCAAAAAAATAAAATCTGGAAATCATGATGGAAAACTTTATGAACGCTCAAGCTCAGCAAAACAGGGATTTCGCAAATCAAAACCCTCAGACGAGCAAATTGATGAAGCAATTGTCAAGCAAGCTTGATGCTATGGCTACCCATAACAAGATGTTAGAAACTCAAATTTCTCAGGTAGCCCAACAACAATCAACTAACGTAGCCCCAGCTGGAACATTTCCTGGCCAACCAAAACCAAACCCAAAAGGTCATGCTAACGCTATAACTTTGCGAAGCAGAACAGAGTACGATGGACCTGTTGACCCGAGATTCCAAAATTCAGCCATGCACCAAAATTCACCAAAGGGAACTGAGAAAATAAAAGAACCTAACACAGAGAAGGAAGATGAAAGCGGAAAGGCCGCAGAGGAAGAAACACCTTATGTGCCTCCGCCACCATATAAACCACCTGTGCCTTATCCCCAAAGACTAGCTAAATCCAAAAACGAAGGACAGTTTAAGAAATTCGTAGAGCTTCTAAAGCAACTGAATATAACGATACCTTTCACAGAAGCTATTACGCAAATGCCCTCATATGCCAAATTCCTTAAAGAGATCCTGTCAAACAAGAAAAAGTTAGAAGATAACGAAACCGTTATGCTCACTGCCGAGTGTAGTGCCATACTTCAAAATAACATGCCCCCTAAACTAAAAGATCCAGGTAGCTTTTCCATACCTTGTGTAATCGGGAAAACTGTCATAGACAAAGCGTTATGTGACTTAGGAGCCAGTGTTAGCCAAATGCCCCTATCCACATGTAAGAAACTTAAATTAGGAGACTTGAGGCCAACGAAGATGTCGCTACAACTAGTAGACCGCTCTGTGAAATATCCAGTAGGTATGCTAGAAAACGTGTCAGTTCGCATAGGTCAGTTTTATATTCCGACAGATTTTGTGATAATGGACATTAAGGAAGATTCTAATATACCAATTATTTCAGGTAGACCGTTCTTAGCAACAGCTGGAGCTATAATAGATGTGAAGAAAGGAAAATGAACTTTCGAAGTAGGGGAAGAAAAAGTCAAATTTATTTTAGCCAAATTCCTAAAAGCCCCTGCTTTAGATGATTCATGCTGTTTTTTAGACGTTATCGACGAATGCGTTAGAGAAATGGAGAAGGAACCGAAAAGGTACACGGAAGTACTAAAGATTCCATCCCCTCCAATATTTAAAGACGATAATTGGCGTGAGCCATATGAAGATGACAGTCTAAGAGAATGCCTAGCACTCACACCTGATCCAATGCCTTGCCCAAAGAAACCATCTGTAGAACTCAAAACATTACCCAAAGATCTAAGATATGAATTCCTAGATACTGAACTTGAAAAGTCAGTAATAGTTAATGCCGATTTAGGACAAATAGAAACCGAGAAGTTATTGGAAGTCTTAAGGAAGTATCCCACAGCTCTCGGATATAACATCTCCGATCTAAAAGGGATAAGTCCCTCTATATGCATGCACCGCATCATGATGGAGGAGGACTGTAAGACGTCCAGAGAGCATCAAAGATGGTTGAACCCTGTCCTGAGCGATGTAGTGAAGAGAGAAGTGCAAAAGCTATTGGAAGCAGGAATAATATACCCAATATCTGACAGCAAATGGGTCAGCCCAGTGCATGTCGTACCAAAGAAGGGTGGTGTTACAATTGTAACCAACGAACTCAAACTGGATGGAGGATGTGCATAGACTATAGGAAGATGAATAAAGCTACTAGAAAAGACCATTTTCCTTTACCCTTAATAGACCAAATGCTCGAACGGCTAGCCAAACATTTATATTTTTGTTACTTAGATGGATACTTAGGATTTTTCCAAATACCTATTCATCCTGATGACCAAGAGAAGACAACATTCACCTGCCCCTATGGTACATTTGCCTATCGCCGAATGCCGTTTGGACTGTGTAATGCTCCCGCAACATTTCAGAGATGCATGATGTCGGTCTTTGCAGATTTCATAGACGACATAATGGAAGTCTTTATGGATGATTTCTCTGTATGTTAGGGAAGTTTCGAACACTGCATGTCAAACCTTGAGTTGGTACTCGAACGATGCGTCAAAGTGAACCTTGTACTAAATTGGGAGAAGTGCCATTTCATGGTGCGACAAGGTATAGTTCTTGGACATGTAGTATCCGATAGAGGTATTGAAGTAGACAAAGCAAAGATAGAAGTCATAGAAAACCTTCAACCACCCAAAACAGTTAGAGAAGTACGAAGCTTTTTAGGTCATGCCGGTTTTTACCGACGATTCATTAAAGACTTCTCTAAGATTACAAAAACATTGACTGGACTACTAATGAAAGAAGTTGAATTTATATTCGATGAAGAATGCTTAAAAGCATTTGAACATCTGAAGAATGCTCTTATTACCGCACCAATTATGCAACCACCTGATTGGAGTTTACCATTTGAAATAATGTGCGACGCTAGCGACTATGCTATAGGCGCTGTCTTAGGACAAAGAAAGGATAAAAGGCTTCATGCTATTTACTACGCAAGTAGAACCTTAGACAACACGCAGATGAACTATGCGACCACAGAAAAAGAACTCCTAGCTGTTGTGTTCGTCTTAGACAAATTTCGTTCCTATTTGGTAGGAGCAAAAATTATTATCTATACCGACCATGCCGCTATTAGGTACCTGTTAGCTAAAAAGGATGCCAAACCAAGACTCTTGAGATGGATTTTGCTCTTGCAAGAATTCGATTTGGAAATAAAGGATAAGAAAGGTACAGAGAATGTGGTAGCAGATCATCTCTCTAGGATTGAGGATCTAAAGCCCGAAAGAGTGCCTATAAACGATGATTTTCCTTACGACATACTAGTAGCCCAGTTGGAAAGGGAGAGCAAAACTGTAGAATGTTCCTTGTTATTTAACGATGAAGAGACAAATGAAGTAGTAGAAGCAATCTATACAAAAACCACATTGCCATGGTATGCTGACTTTGTCAACTACCTAGCAGCCAAAGTGCTTCCACCAGATCTAACATACCAACAGAAAAAGAAACTTTTCTATGATCTTAAACAATATTACTGGGATGAACCCCTATTATTCAAGAGAGGCGCCGATGGAATATTTCGTCGATGTGTCCCTGAATCAGAAATAGAGGATGTCATATCCCAATGCCATGCTGCACCGTACGGAGGACATGCCAGTACATCAAAAACATGCGCAAAGATATTACAATCTGGCCTCTTTTGGCCATACCTTTGGAAGGACGTTCACATTGCCATTATGAACTGTGACCGGTGCCAACACATTGGAAATGTTTCTAGACGCGATGAGATACCTCAAAGGGGAATTTTGGAAGTCGAAGTCTTTGATGTATGGGGCATTGATTTCATGGGACATTTTCCATCTTCTTTCAGAAACAAATACATACTCGTCGCAGTAGATTACGTATCAAAATGGATTGAGGCAGTAGCTTCACCTACAAATGATACACGAGTGGTGGTAAAGCTTTTCAAGAACATAATTTTTCCCAGATTCGGTGCACCTAGAATCGTCATTAGTGATGGCGGATCCCATTTCATTTCGAATGTTTTCGGGAGGCTATTACTTAAATACGGAGTACGACACCGAGTAGCAATACCCTATCACCCTCAAACTAGTGGACAAGTAGAAGTGTCGAATATGGAGATTAAACAAATTTTAGAAAAAACCGTTGCAACCTCTAGGAAGGATTGGTCTACTAAACTTCATGAAGCTCTGTGGGCTTATAGAACAGTCTACAAAACCCCCATAGGAACCACACCGTATAAACTAGTTTATGAAAAGTCATGCCACCTGCCTGTGGAACTTGAGCATAAAGCTTATTGGGCAATTGAAACCCTGAATATGAATTACAAGGCAGCAGGCGAGAAAAGAATTCTCGATATCCATGAATTAGAAGAACTAAGACTAGATGCCTATGAAAATGCCCGAATATACAAAGAAAGAACCAAGAAGTGGCATGATAAAAGAATAATGAAGAAGGAGTTTAACGAAGGAGATATAGTTCTTCTCTTTAACTCTAGGCTTAAACTTTTTCCCAGAAAATTACGCTCTAGATGGTCTGG
Organism: Lathyrus tuberosus; assembly: GCA_022829125.1. NCBI lineage: Eukaryota > Viridiplantae > Streptophyta > Magnoliopsida > Fabales > Fabaceae > Lathyrus > Lathyrus tuberosus. Next base: position 10,354,761 of record JALAZF010000024.1, on the reverse strand, counting down.
TCCTTTCGAGGTTACAAAAGTCCTACCAAGTGGAGCAGTTGAAATTAGAGGAAAGTCGAATGAGACGTTCTTTGTGAATGACTAGAGACTCAAACACTACCACTTAGTAGAAAACAAGGAATTCATCAACTATTACAAGTTGGAAGAGCTTCCCGCTCTTCCCGACAAATGATGCCCTATCCAATTCTAATGTCGAGCTTCCGACATTAAACAAAGCGCTCCGTGGGAGCTAAACCACGACCTTTAGTTTTTATTTTGCCCTCTATTTTACTTTGTTAGTTTTTAGGACATTGCATGCATGTTTAGTATAAAGTCTATGCATTATACATCACTATTTGTTGCATCTCATTATTTCTGCTATTATTATTATTACAATTATTACTATCAATTTTTATCTTACTAACGCGTAGCTAATAGTATTTTCCCCTAATATTGTAATGTTTTTTAATTTTTCAGGAGACCCTTCTCTAGGAAACCTTTGACCAACAACCATGCAGACATTTGAAACCCGTGTCGTTGTTTTTAGGAACGATGTCCAAAGGCGTCGATTTGAGGCTTTGTCTCAGAGAGATTTTGGTCTGTCCATCTATCCTGACGACTCGGCCATGCAAACCCTTAGCATCCGAGACAATGTTATTTTCCTTCTGAGCCAGATAGGATGGTCTCACTTTACTTTAGAGAAGAGATTTAGCACTTACCGTAGCTTGACCTTGGAGTTCCTAAGCTCCCTCTATTATGATGCCACCCGTGGTTTCGGATTTGGCCGTGGATTGGCCACCTTCAGGTTATTTGGAAACAAGTACAGATTCACCCACCATGAATTCGCTGAATTATTGGGTTTTCCTAATGAACCCGATGCTGTGACCAAAACCCCTGCTGATGCCTTCACTAGCTATGATCTTGAACATTTCTGGGGCACCATAAGAGGAAGTGCTAATGCCGACCCTAATGCTATGTTCTCCAAAAGTATTCACAACCCTGGATGGAGATATTTCCATAAGGTACTGGCTCACACCTTCTTTGGCAAAGAAGAGAATGTAACGTCTGTGTCAAGGGATGAGCTATATATCATGCTCTGCGCATCTCAAGGAAAGCCAGTTAATGCAGCCCCGTACTTACTTGCTAATCTCAGTCATATTGCCTGATTCATTCCAACCAATTTTAATAGGCGGACTGGTGACCATGATTGTTGATGCAATTGAGATGAGGTACCATCTGAACCGATCCTTTGCATTCGGTGGTTTCTGCCCGATGGACATTAGCTTCTGTTTCAACAGAGGCATTATTGCTAACCTTGGCCCGGTAGAATTCGAGCTGCTTATCAATAATTCTGTGGTCCATGCCTTCACTTTGCCTAACCATGCTAAGACCAGTGTGCACAACAAAGACAATTGGCTCTATGATTTGGAGGTCGTCAACGAGTTTCTAACTCGGCCCGACTCTCCTCAGGCTTATGAAAATAAAGATACCATTATGTCCACTGAGGCCACTCAAGGTTCTGAGGTCGGTCCTGATATGCCCCCTTTGAATGTTGCCGCTGCTATAAATGCTCTCCAGGCTGAAGTAGATTCCTTCAGAGACGAGATTTCCTCTCTCCGAGTCGACTTCATCGGCCTAATGGATGTTGTTCACGAAGAGTTGGACCATATGTTCCAAAGTGTCTACTCTCTTAGACAGCACCATGGATGATCCGTAGCGGCACATTTCTTTTTCCTGTTTTCTTATATTAGTTTGTTTACACGTATAGTGTTTCCCCTTTTTGTATTGTTTGAATTGTAATTTCCAATCCGGTGTGTACCGTCGGGATGCCGACGCGTAATTATAGTACATTTCAGTTCCGTTTAATGCAAGTTTCTCTCTAATTTCTATTTTAGTGTTTTTGCATATTTACTTTACTTGTTGTTAATGTTTAGCAAACCTAGGCTTGTCAAGAAAAAAACCAAAAACAAAAAAAAATTCAAATACCAAAATGCATTCTGCAAACCAAAAAAAATAAAAATTCAAAAAGCATGCTGAAAGCAAAAGGCGACCGCCTTATGCCTAACGGCGCTCGTCGTGCATGCGAAGTGGCAGAACAAGTGTTTTTCTTTGTAAAACGTGCCCTTGCCTCTTCCATTCACCATTCAATGCACTCTTGCATGTTCTTAGACCCCCTAAGTACCTAGTAACCCTTCACCATCCCACATTAACTCCATCTATCCATATTCTTCTACTAAATCCTTATTTAAGCACCCCTAACCACACATTACCATATATCTTTCTCATACCCACTACCCATTTCTCTATCCACTTCAGAAAATTTCCACAACACCCATTTGCTAAGAAACAACCATGGCTGATAACCAAGAAGTTGACTACATGGGCATTGAGTTCCCCGACGGAGTGCTTGGAACCACCATGCGTTCCAACTTCCACCGAGTATCTAAAAGGCCTGTCTACGCCACGAGGTATCCAGAGCCCGAAACTCTTCGCGCCTTGGGGCTTTTTGATAGTGTCTCGTGGATGCTCCGGAATTTAGGTATGACCCGTTTTTGCTCTATGTTTAATTTCTCTTCTGTTAGGCTTACCTATGAGTTTCTTAGTTCGGTCCGATATGTCCATGACCTTAGCCGCACCACCGGAACCCTTCACTTTAGAATGTTTAACGTTGACTATTTGCTCACTCATGAGCAGATAGTCGAGTTCTTTGGTTTTCCTACCGGTGAGGGTCTTACGACTTAAGCACCATTAGACATTGATTGGGAGGAAGGAGCCTTCCAATTTTGGCACCAAATAACAAACACGAGAGCCACCAGATGGGAAGGCTTGAAAGCGACAACAATCCACAACCCTGCTATTCGCTATTTTCACCGCGCCCTTGCCTCCACCATCTTCGGCCGTGAAAATCCCGGAAACGTGAACTCTAAGGATTTGTTCTTTATCCACTGTGCACTTTCCCAGACCCGTGTAAATCCAACACCGTTCCTTCTTGCCCACTTTATCAGTGTAGCAAACAGAGTTGGCGGTTCCATCTGTATAGGCGGTATCATTACTGCCATTGCCATCTGTTTAGAGTTAGATGCCAATTTATAAAATGAAGAAAAAATACCTTGTCTCTATGCCGACATTGACTTTTGCCGTAATGCGCGGCTTATCAAGAGTTTGCATGGTAACAAGTATCACTTTATGGTCCGGACACACGAGTTTCGAGGTTTTTCTTTTCCTGAGCGTATTAACGTGCGTCAAAGCACTAATTGGCTGTTTGATTTAGGAGCCCATGATGTAGAGGCAGAGAGCACAGAGAGGCACTACCGTGAGAGTATGGGACAGAATCATGAGCAGCCCCGTGCTCATAGCCATGCCACTGACATTCCTGGGTCTAGTACCCAAGCACACACGGCACCTTTTACTGATTTTGCAGGTATTCGCTCGTCATTGGATGAAGTTCTTTCAGAGCTCAGGCATCAGAGAGAGAGAGATGCCGCACGTGATGTGCAAATGCAGGAGTTAGAGAGGAGACAATATGAGTTTATGGCCAGGGCTGAGACGAATTTGAGAGATGTTGTTTCGGAGATGGCGGGACTGCGCAGGGAGGTAAGCCGAATTGCAGATTGTGTCCAGCATGTCCCACAGGATAACCCAGCCATCAGGCAGGATAGACACCACCGTGGAGGGTGTGCTCGCTACCACTGACGTATCCAGGTTCTATCGCTCCTACTTTCACCTTAGATTAAGACATTGAGGACATTGTCTAATTTAAGTGTGGGGGAGGAGTCGTTTATTGCTTTTATTGCTTTCTTGCTTTTTAGTTTAGTTTGTTTTTCATTATCGAGTCATTTGCACGTTTGAGTTGTTTTTACTTTACGTTTTCCCTATGTCTATCAATCCCCTTATTTGACCCCAAATTTCAAAAAAAAATTGTTTAGACTCAAAGGCATGACGCGTGTAGTATAGGTTGTTTCATTCTTTGATTTAGGCTAGGTAGGCGGACTTGGGAAAGTTTTGAAAATATCGGTACCGTTCCTACACCTTAGATTCCCTAAATATGCGATATTGATTTAAATAAACATTATGCCATGACCTTATGCCTAGTTTCTTAGAGTTAACCTCTTGATTAGTTTATTCTAGCAGTCATCACCATCCTTATGTACGAACTAAGTGACGAGCCGATGCAAATATGTGTGATCTCAAAATGTGATTTATATGATTTTTAAGACATGTTCCCGCTAAGTTAGGTGGTCCTCACCCGACCATTTAGCCTAAAGGTTCGGACTCTTGAAATTCGTAAGCAAAAAAATGCACAAATGCGAAAAAGAAAAAAAAATCTTGTTGAATAAGAGATCATAACACTAACAGGTTCGATTACCATGTAAGTACAAAGGATAACGGGCTTAATGTGATTGCGCTCGAATGAAAAAGAGGTGAAATAAGATGAAGGATATAGGTCTAGGTATAATTTCGTGATTTGAATTGGTATTGCATAGGAAGGGAGTTTTCGTCCGCTTTTTGTGGAGTCGTGTCATTACGGTATCCTTGTTTTCACTATTCAGTACCTATCCGTTTTCACTGTAGCCTAGCAACCTTGTGCTTAGATTGTTTTTGTCGTGCCTAAGAGTCGAAACATAATGCTTACTATTTTATTGCATTGGGAGTTTGCTTGAGGACAAGCAAAAGCCTTAGTGTGGGGGAGTTTGATGACTCGATTTCGTATCGTCTAATTCGATTCAATTCTTGCATGTTTTATCGCATTTTTTATCGAGTCATTGTCATTTAGTGTATTGTTTGCTTACGTTTTCGTTTCTTTTCCATTTACAGGTCCTATATCAGCTTTAGAGAAGAAAAGACCAAGATATGAGCTCAAAGAGAAGAAAAGTGGAGAAAATTGCAAGGTTCTGCCTCTCCTAGATGAATGGCGTTCGCCATTCCCCTCAGTGCAAATGAATGGCGCTCGCCATGTCAGAAAGGAGGGAAATTCAAGCATTTAAAGAAAAGGCGACCGCCATTGTGCGCGGGAGTAGTTTCCTTTATGCAGTTCTGGCAGTTTGCAAGGGAGAATTCAAATTTCAAACTTAACTGTCTTGGAGCCCATTTTGCCTATATATAGAGGACTTGAGGCCTGCATTTGATATCCAAGAACCCCGCGGAAGCGCTGCCGAAATTCCTAGCCACTTAGATCATTAGCCAAAGTATCAATCGATCACATCGAGAGATTGATACACCAATTGTATTTTCATTTCTTTTGCTGCTGATGTACGCTTGGATCGATTAGTTAATACAAAGCCTATTTTCTGTTTTAATTACTCACACTTCAGGTCATTTACGATTTATTTACTTTAGCGCATTCTGTTTTCTTTCGATTAATCGCATAATTCTGATTTCGTATATAAACTTAATTCTGAATTTAATTAAGAACAAGCCATTATGTATGCTCTAAAATCTAGAAATGTTAATGTATTAATGTTTAATTTAAGTATGTCTGAGTAGTTTGTTTTGAGTCCGTAGATTGAGGACCGTCGTTCCGACGGGACTCTATAGAAACCTTCGGTGTTTAGCTTTTGTTTTAAAATTTGGGTTTTGGTGTCTAAATTGAATTTAGACAACCTTGTCATGAGAGCGAGGGCTGTTTAACAGTGTTTCGTAACGAGAGTGAGAAACACACTAAGGTGTGTCCAACAGAGCGAGAGTTTGAGGTAATCGCTGGATAGTAGACATCGGACATTGAGCCTAAATGCAGCGAGAGCGCTTTAGGGACTCATTTAGTTTATGTTAGTTTTCAAAAAACACCTCTTAACTACCGAGCGAGCGAGAGCAAAATCTTGGGGTCATTAGGTGTGGCTTGGTTAAGACCGCGAGAGCGTGAGGTTGAGCCTTTAAACTGGTATATCCTACAGACCAACTTCAAGACCTTTGTTAACACCTGGATCTTACGGAGTCCTAAAGAGCACGGAAATCATTCTCCGGTCTCGTCTTTATTATTATTTTTAAAATCCCGTTATTAACCAAATTTCTTTTACCGCCAAATCTAGCCTTAGCTTTACACCGCAATAATCGATCATTCTAGGTTGATTATTAGTCCCTGTGGGTTCGACAACCTTTTTAAGACTACACGATAAGCTGTATACTTGCAGCAGTAATCCGACTATTACACAAAGTCGCGACCAACTTCAACATTTTCTTTCTTTTTTGGAGTCTATGGTATCCCTATGATGTTTATAAATAGAGTTAAGTTCCATGAATCTTTATGATATGATGCTAATGAATGCGTGGATGGAAACACACAAAGTACAAAGCACAAAGCACACACAAGCAAAACAAACAGGCAAAGGGCCCTAGGTTTGAAAGGTCACAGCATGGAGCTAAGGTCTAACCATCCCAATAGGTGTGCACTATAGTTTCAAATGTACCTGCCGAACGGGTTCTACAAAGTTCCCAGAGTCTACAATCCATCTTTAGGATATTATCGATTTTCCAAATCACTTGGTAGTCAATAATATTCTCAAGAGAATCTCACCTGAGTGCAGTATCGTGTAGCAACTAATTCAGGAATAGACTCCATCACAGTCTCTGCACTACATTGTAATAGGCCAAGTTGGGTTAAAGGTAACTACGGTCCTCAGTCTCGATGGCCTTTAGATCGAAATAATATCGTCTTCACGAATGGACTCGTTGAACAATATTAATCTCGAGAGGGCCTAAACTGAGTGGTGATGTCTCAATTCAACTTCTTCGGGAATCGACTCCCTCAAAGTCTCCTTGAATTATCACCGTCCTATCATAATTTATGCTCAAGTCTGGGTGTAGGACTTATCTCACCACACAAATAGTAACTCAGAAAACCAGCACAGATAATAAGCAAATATAGCAAGCAAATAAAGAAAGATAACATAAGTAAAAAAACAAGATAGGGGAAACCCTCGACTATTGATCGGTAAATAGCAAGTGTACTATTTAACGATGTAGTAATAATTGGGGTTATCCCCAGAGTCGGTCTCTCGAGGACTGCGCATCAATGTAAGTGCAGATGCTAATTCAATTAAACAAAAGTTTTCTTAGGGGTTTGTTTGGTTGAGAGAATTATAATAACAAAATAAAATAAGCAGAATAATAAAAGTGTTTTTTATGAATATGATGAAACATGTTAGGGAAGGTGTATAAAGTGCTTCATAAGAACCTTACATTATAATCAAAGAGAAATGCCTCAAACCTTAATTTTACAAAACCTTAATAGTATTTTTCTTAAATTCCTTAATCGAAAAACCTTTGATATTCTCCCTTGACCCTAATTCCTTAGCGGTCAAGAAAGAACATCAAGCAATAGTCCTGACAAGGTTTATAAAAGTCACTACAGGGTATCCCCATTCCTAGGCAATATCTACCGTAGTGTTATTATGCAAAATGATAGATTGGGTTTTTCAGACCAAATCCCTAATCGTAAATCGTTCCCAATTTAACCGATTACAACAAATATTTTATAATTTGCATAATAAAAGATTAAAGCAAGAAAACAAAATCCCATTGACTAAATCAAAATAGGTTCATACATCACAATTCAGGGACACCCCCTATCATTGGGGGGTTTAGCCTCTCATGTTCAAACTAAAAACAATAACAAGAAAAAGATAAGAAACAACCATTACAATAGTATTTGGATAACTTTGATCTTTAATGGCTTCCGCGGTTGAATGATCTCCGTTCCCCAAAAACCCTTGATCGCATAAAATTTGTAAATTTGTTCGTGAAAAGTAAAAGTGTCTATTCTCCTCTCTCCACCTAGCCTAAGTAGTTCCAAATCAACTAAAACAACATGAAATTCCCAGAATACCCCTTGGAGCATTTAAACTCAGAAAATATTAAAAATCAGAAAATGAGGTCACCCCAAACTAGGTGACCGATCGCATAAAATAGGTGACCGATCACAACCCCAAACTTAACTCGTTGCTTGTCCTCAAGCAATGTATGAGACAAAACGAGGTCACCCCAAAATTATTTCTTACCATAATACAACCGATGTCTTTCGCAACTCGCATTCCACCATCTGGTCAAGTTTCAAGTTTTCTCGATTCAAACTGTCCGTTGCACTTCCACATCAAAGTACTCCTTCACCTGCAGGCTTTTTCACACTTCTCACCAAATCTCTCGGGGTTAAAGTGTTTTTCACTCATAATTCAGCATATGCAATATCAACTCTTAAATTTGAATAAATTCTACCTTCATTACACAGACAGATTACACACACTTTTTGAGGTCTTTTGGGCTGTAACGGGGCTTAGGTACGGTGGGATAAACAAGGAAATGGATACACAAAGGTTTTGAGGCTCAGCATCCGTGATGTTGATTTTTCGCTGTGCTTATTTTAGTACCATGGGGATTTGATCACTCTTTTATTTGTGATTCCTTGAAGTTTAGGCAAGTGCTTTTTCTCTCTCTTTTTTTTTTTGATATAATTATCTCCTTTTTTTTTCGCACTTGCCTTTCTTCATGTAGGTGAACTGCCCCAAACTTAGAATTTTACACAGATTCAACAATTACAACACTTATGCTGAGCAGGGTAGGGAGTGTTTGGCCAGGGGTTAACATTGGTGGTTGTCACAAACAAGTGGATTTCGGCTCAACAGGGGGTAACAAAGGATAAACGTGATTAAAGGTAGGCTTGAAAGGCTTAGGTTGATAAAAAAAATTTGCCTCAGTGTGTGTTCTCATGTAGTGCCATGTGAGTAGAACATACGCAAATTCAAAGCGATAAAGTCATACCTGATTCAAATCTCATGATGATGTAATCTTTGGTTTATTGTGCGCTCACCATGTTGGGTAAAACTTACAGGCTCCAAAGTACTTTTCATGTAATGCAGCTTTTTTTCTGGTCTGGGTCAACCTTCCACTCTCGGTCCGGTGTCATCAAGATACGTCCAAAAATTGTTCTTGGTTGTATCAACTTCCAGGGTGCCTTGGTAGCAAGTTTGAGTTTGAATCTTTCATTCTCTAACTACTCGTTCATCATTCATCCGGCCGAATCCAATCCATCTGTAACACACAACATTAACAAAAATAACAAAAGGACTTAAACAAAAAATAAAACACACAAAAAGCCAATAAAATAAAACCCCCCCACACTTGAACCAAACAGTGACCTCACTATTTTAGAACAACTATGAGAGGGGACTCACAAAGCCTCACTAAGGAGGAGGGGGAGGAAATCGCAGCATCATCTGCTGCATCATAGTTTGCATCTCATCCAGGATATCACCTTGTCGGGTTTGCTCACATCCTTGACACGCCTGTTCATCCCAAATTTCTCCAATTTCAGCTTTAATCCATGACCATTGATTTGGTTCCATGGAAAATGTCCCGGTGCCTGTGGATGATGTTCCCGCATGAGGTAGAACAGTTTGATGTGGCTCTGGCTCAGTATGGAAATCATTTTCACCTGCATCAAAATTTTCCTCATCCTGCTTGTCCACTACATCGAGGACGGCATTCCCATAAAGCCAGTTTGTATTATCATCAATCCTAATTCTATTGGGGTTAGGCAGGGTCATAACATATTGCTCAGAACAAAAATAGCCACACGAACCTCTAGCATAAGCAATCATTCTCTGATGGACTAAAGAATTCATATCCAATTTGGTCTTACCTGAGACCGGCGTGTCATTATGCTCAGCCGAGTCATAGCCCAAGTGTTCAGCTATTTGGGTGATTATCCCACCAACAGAAATGTCGCCAGAATTGGCACGGCCAACTCTTCCCAGATAGTCAGCTGCAAAGGCAGCCACATTAAGTGATATCCCATTCGCCATGGCGTACAAGAAATAAAGCTCCTTATGGGAAGCAACCCCGGTACTGTCTCCTCTACTGAACAGAGTATAAGCCAACACCTTCTGAGCATATCTGAAACAAGGGTTCTGTATCCCTGAGGCTTTAGCTCCCTTAGCCACATACTCCGTGTGGCTTGTTATTGCCGTCCAGAAAGTTGTCGCATCAAATGATTTTAGAACAGCCCCGGGGCCATAAATTGGGAGGTCTAAAATGCTCCCCAGGTCTTTCACTGTCAACACGTGGTCATTATTATGTAACCTGAAACTCAAAGTGCGATGAAAATAATAAGCGGTACCTGTCCATGTCTTTTTTAGTTTAAAATCGACAGTGCTTAAAAATTCGAGGGTAATGCACTCGTAAGTCGGCGCCTCATACATAATAAATTTCAACATTCCGAAGCTATGGAACATTCTAGTTACCTCTATATGCAGCCCTAATTGAGACAGAGTTTCAGAACACAAGTACCTAGTCGAAGTGATTTTTCTCTTAACATGCACGGAATACCTTCGCTCATGCTCGTCATTGTCAAAAATTATCTCGTGAGAATTGGGTCGGCGGATAGTGCGCTTCCTTATCCTGGATGGCTCAGCCGCCGGTTGCTTTCCTCTATCTGCACGCCTTGGGGGCATTATTGTCAACCTGAAAAAGTCACACAAACTGAAAATAAAAATTAGGAGAAAAAGAAACGTAGAGAATGATGAGTAGAACAACTTTTGTCAAGCGGGATGATGGATTTGATGAGTGGGTGATGCAAAAATGTGAGTTTTTGTGATGAGTGACAATGGGGTTTAGGTGTTTTTTAAGAAGTAGGAAGAAGAAAAAGTGGGAGAATGAGAGAGATAATGGAGTAAAATGAATAAAGAGTGGTTAATATGAAATAAAAATAATTAAAATGCGCATGGGTCCCACCTGATCAACTAAATTTTTTTTGAAAATTTGGGGGGGGGGGGGGGGGGGGGGGGGGGCTGCCTGATACGGGCCGTGTTCGGTGACACGGGCGGCCGTGTCAGGTCACTGGTTCACCATAAAAAAAAAAAAAAACTCAACCTTCAGGAGGTCTGACACGGGCCGTGTCAGCTGACAATGGCGGCCGTGTCAGCCCCCTGGAACCCATTTTCCTCCAATTCAAAAAACTCTTCTTTTTCGCCTTCCTGACACGGGCCCTGTCCGGTGACACGGGCACCCGTGTAAGGCCCCTGGAACTCCACCTTTTTCATCTCTTTTTCAACTTTTTGATACCTTCCCTGACACGGGCACCCGTGTCAGGCCCCTGATTTTCACACAATAGCCAATTTTTCACTTTTTCTTCGACTCCTCCTCTGAACAACTGCAACATACATGGGTACCTACACAACACAAAACAAACAAACACACAAAAACAAGGAAAAAAATGGTGAATAAAAATGCATGGGTTGCCTCTGACCTAGTGCTTCGTTTAACGTCGCATGGCTCAACGGTCGCCCATCCTACCCTGTAAGATGAACGACTTCAATTCTTTCATCTGGTTGTCCTTGAAAATAAGGTTTCAACCTCTGCCCGTTCACTTTAAATGTATATCCACTCGTTGAATTCTTCAACTTAATCGCACCATGGGGAAACACTTTGTGAACTACAAACGACCCTGACCATTTAGACTTCAACTTTCCCGGGAATAATTTCAACCGAGAATTGTATAAAAGGACCAGTTGTCCTTCCCAAAACTCTTTCTTTTGAATCCTCCTATCATGCCATTTCTTAGTTTGATCTTTGTAGACTTTGGCATCTTCATACGCCCGATTCCGAAATTCCTCTAACTCATGGAGTTGAAGAATCCTCAAACTTCCAGCTTTAGATAAATCCATGTTGTGGAATTTCGATGCCTAGAGTGCCTTGTGTTCCAACTCTAACGATAAATGGCAGGCCTTTCCATAGACTAATTGGTAAGGAGACATACCGATTGGCATTTTGAATGTCGTTCGATACGCCCAAAGAGCATCATCCAACTTCGTTGCCCAATCCTTCAGAGAGGAACTAACCGTCTTTTCAAGAATTTGCTTTAGTTGCCGGTTAGACACTTCTACCTGGCCACTTGTTTGAGGATGGTACGGAGTGGCGATCCGATGCTTCACATTATACTTTAGTGATTTAGGAAATGGGTTCCCTCATCGCTTATCAATGCTATGGGCACTCCAAATCTAGCAAAAATGTTATCTTTTAAGAACTTTACCACTACCTTGGCATCGTTAGTGGGTAAGGCCACGGCTTCGACCCACTTAGAAACATAGTCTACCGCCACTAAGATATAGTGTTTTCCAAATGACGATGGAAATGGCCCCATAAAGTTTATCCCCCAAACACCGAACAATTCAACTTCCAACATAGAATTCTGGGGCATCTGATTTCTCTTAGATATATTCCCTGTTCTTTGGCATTTGTCACACTCTTTGACCATCTCTTGGGTATCTTTGAACAATGGGGGCCAATATAATCCTGACTGAAGGACTTTGGTTGCGGTTCTATCACCACTGAAATGCCCTCCGTATTCTGAGTCATGACAAGCTTTTAACACATCCCTCTGTTCTACCTTGGGTACACATCTTCTCACTAAACCATTCACTCCTCTTTTGTACAAGAATGGATCATCCCATATATAGAACCTGCAATCATGCAAAAGCTTTTTCTTTCGGTTAGAATCAAAATCATCAGGGATGATACCACCTACCAAATAGTTCGCATAATATGCGAACCAAGGAGCACCAATAACAACAAGGATGTATTCATTAGCAAACTCATCCTTTATCGGCCGTTTCTCTTCTGTTTCTTCAATAGGTGACATACGAGAAAGGTGGTCAGCAATAATATTTTCACACCCTCACTTGTCACGAATCTCAACATCGAACTCCTGAAGGAGTAGAATCCATCTCAAGAGTCTTGGCTTAGAATCCTGTTTAGCAAAAAGATACTTCAAAGCAGCATGGTTAGTATAAACAATGACTCTTGAACCCAATAGATATTACCTAAATTTATCAAAGTCATACACAACCGCTAACAACTCCTTTTTGGTAGTTGTGTAGTTCATCTGTGCAGGGTTCAACACATGACTAGCGTAGTAAATAACATGCAGTAACTTATCTCTTCGCTGTCCCAAAACACCCCCTACTGCAATGTCGCTAGCATCGCACATAATCTTAAAAGGTAGAGACCAATTGGGGGCAATAACAATAGGTGCCGACACTAATTTATTTTTCAATGTCTCAAATGCATCGGCACACTCTTTATCAAAAACAAAAGCCTTGTCCTTAACCAAAAGGGTGGTCAGGGGCATGGCTATTTTAGAGAAGTCTCTTATGAACCGGCGGTAGAAACCCGCATGGCCTAAGAAACTTCGTCTACCTTTTTCGTTTACCAGAGGTGGAAGCTTTGAGATTACCTCCACTTTGGCTTGGTCTACTTCAATTCCCTTGTGGGAAATTTTGTGACCCAACACTATACCTTCACGGACCATGAAATGACACTTCTCCCAGTTGAGGATTAAATTGCTTTCCTGACATCTTTCTAAAACAAGAGAAAGATTAGTTAAACAATTATCAAAAGAAGAACCAAATACCGAGAAGTCATCCATGAAGACTTCCATATGCTTTTCAAGCATGTCAGCAAAGATGGAAGTCATGCATCTCTGAAATGTAGCTGGGGCATTACATAACCCGAATGGCATCCTTATGTAAGCAAAAACACCATATGGGCATGTAAAAGCCGTCTTCTCTTGATCTTCCAGAGCAACCGCAATTTGGTTGTAACCGGAGTATCCGTCTAGGAAATAATAGTAATCATGACCCGCTAGCCGTTCTAACATCTGATCAATGAACGGCAGTGGGAAGTGGTCCTTCCTTGTGGCAAGATTTAACCTTCTGTAGTCTATACACACCCGCCACCCTGTAATCGTCCTCGTAGGAATCAACTCATTTTTCTCATTTTTGATGACGGTGGTTCCCCCTTTCTTGGGCACTACATGGACAGGACTCACCCATGAGCTGTCAGATATCGGGTAAATAAGACCTGCATCAAGCAACTTCACCACTTCTTTTCTTACAACTTCTTTCATAGTTGGATTAAGTCTTCTTTGAGGTTTGACAACCGGTTTATGATCATCCTCCATGAGAATTTTGTGCATACAAACAGTGGGACTAATACCCTTCAAATCCTCAATTTTCCAACCCATAGCCCCCTTGTACTTTTTTAGGACTTCAATCAACTTATCTTTTTGAACAGTTTTTAGGCTAGCACTTATGATGGCTGGACATTTACATTCGGTGTCGAGGAAGACATACTTGAGGTTTTCCGGAAGTTGTTTCAATTCCACACTCTTTTTGGTCTCTTCACTCCCCTCCACCAATTGAGGTTGTCTTAGATCCTCCCACTGGTGTGGTCGAGATCCTTTCCATGGAGGTAAAGCTTCCATCATAGCCAACATTTCTAACTCTCTCTCACCCACTTCTTCGCTATCTTCTAAAATTAACAAACTTAACACTTTTTCTAGAGGCAATTGGGCTGCAATTTTAAGATTTTCATTTTCAGCAACTTGGTCAATCACCCCAATAATATTGCTTGTGCCAAAATCACTTTTGTGCTTCATTGTATTTCTAACATCAATCTTAACCTCTTCATCATAAACCTTCATAGTGATGGTTCCCCCTGCTATATATATCATGCATCTCCCAGTTTCCAAAAAGGGTCTACCAAGAATAAGGGGAATCTCTTCATCTTCAGGCATTTCAAGAATCATAAAATCCACCGGGAATACAAACTTGTCAACTTTCACTAGCACATTTTCCACGACCCCATAAGGTCTCTTCACCGAGTGATCCACAAATTGAAGTGTCATCCTAGTGTCTTTTATCGCACCTATACCCAACTTTCGGTAGATGGATAAGGGCATTAGGCTCACACTAGCACCCAAGTCAATAAGAGCTTTCTGGAACGATCTATCCCTAATTGTGCAAGGAATAGTAACAACAACTCGATCTCTCTTCTTTACTGGAATCTTCATACCCTGTAAAATGGCACTACAAGTTTCGTTTAGGATAATAGGATCCGTTTCAACGGTTCGCTTCTTTGAAATGATATCCTTCATGAACTTTGCATAAGTGGGCATTTGCTCGAGTGCCTCCAAAAATGGGATATTAAGCTCAAGCTTTTTGAACATCTCCAAGAATTTTTTGAAGTTCTTCTCTTGCTACCCCTTCTTCTTGTTCCTTTGAGGATAAGGAAGTTTAATGTCTGGTTTGGGCTCAATAACCTTTTCTTTCACTACTTGTTCTAGTGACCCCACCTTTTCAGCTACTACTTCATCTTCTTTTATCTCAAGATCGACCTCCAGCAATTGGTCTTCCAATTCAGAATTTTTTTTTCAGGAACCTCAATAGATTTACCACTCCTTGTGGTCACAGCGCTAACATTATTATGATCCCGCGGGTTGGGCACAGTGGCACTAGGTAGAGCACCTGGTGCTTGAGAACTTGCTAGTTGTTGTGCTATTTGGCTCATCTGGACTTTAAGGTTTTTTATCGAGGCACCTGTGTTCCTAAGATTGCTTCTTGTCTCTTCTTGAAATTGGGAGCTCTGAGCGGTCATCTTTTCAATGGCGATTTCCCAATCAGCTTTTCTAGGTGCTTGTTGCTGAAACTATTGTGGGTGTTGTTGAAACTGTTGTTGAAATCGTTGAGGGTACGGCTGCTGAGGTTGTTGTTGTTGAGGGAGGTATTTTTGTTGTTGCGGTTGGTTAGGAGGTGGAGTAACCCCTTGCTTTGGAACATTCCCTTGCTGGTCTTTCCATGAGAAATTCGGGTGATTCCTCCACCCCGGATTATAGGTGTTGGAATAAGGATTATTCAGCTTCAAAACGTTGATTGCTTCCACTTGTTGCGCGGTGGCAACACAATGCACAGTAAAATGCGGCCCTCCACAGATTTCACAATTAACTGCTTGAACTGGTTGAACCTGTGCCACAGTTTGAGTATCAAGATTCATTTTTTTAATCCTCCTTTCTACCTAAGCCGCAATCTGCTCTTCCATTTTTACCACTTGCTTCATAAGCTTTATATCAATAATCTTTTCAGGTTGGCTTACACTACGATCATACAACTCCAAGTGCTTATTTGCTGCAATAGCCTCAATTATTTTTTTAATGCCAGTGCCTGTTGTAAAGTTGGTTGAGCCACCGGCAGCTGTATCGATGAGCTGCTTAGTCTTCATCTTGAGACCATTCACAAAATTCTGCATTTGTTTGGTTGCGTCCATATTATGAGTGGGACATGCAACCAAACACCTCTTAAACCTCTTATAAGCATCTCCAAGTGACTCTCCCTCTTTCTGCTTGAAATTAACGATGTCGTACCGCTTTCGGATGTACACAGGAGCAGGGAAGTATTCATTCAGAAATGTAGTTTCCATCTCTTGCCAAGTAGTGATACTCCCCGCAGGTAAGGAGTAAAACCACTCTTCGGCTTCATCAGATAGGGTGAACGGGAACATCACCAGCTTCTTTGCTTCTTCAGAGTGTCCCTCAATCTTTAAGGACGTACTCATGGTAAGGAATCTTTGTAGGTGCTTGTTGGCATCTTCATTGATCCTTCCTGAAAATGGCCTACTTTGAAGCTGTCGGATGGTGGACGGATGCAGCTGAAATTGCGCAATAGTAACGGGTTGATTAACGATTGTCAACCGCACTATTGGAGCATTCGCCCTTCCATAATCACCGAGAAGTCTTTCTGCTGGTGGATCTTCCGCCATAATAAGAGTTTCCGGCTATGAGTCTGTGCCGAAATCTATGTGCTCTGAGTGTCCTGAAACCAATTCTTCTTTCTCGAGCTCAGAAATAATTGGTTCTGAACCCGACGCTGCCAGTCTCTCTAGTTTAGCCTGACGACGTCTAGCATGCAAAAATCTCTCTGGTTCTGCGTCAAAAGAAAATTCAGCTGAGGCCTTACCTCGCATACACAGGTTAGAAAATTATTAGTAATTATATAAAAAAAATAAAAATAAAAAAAAATGACAGAAAAATAAAAATTTTAGTCACAGAGTGACAAAATTTCAATTGAACTAACACAACACTTAGAATTTGGCAGTCCCCGGCAACGGCGCCAAAAACTTGATCGGTAAATAGCAAGTGTACTATTTAACGATGTAGTAATAATTGGGGTTATCCCCAGAGTCGGTCTCTCGAGGACTGCACGTCAATGTAAGTGCAGATGCTAATTCAATTAAACAAAAGTTTTCTTATGGGTTTGTTTGGTTGAGAAAATTATAATAACAAAATAAAATAAGCAGAATAATAAAAGTGTTTTTTACGAATATGATGAAACATGCTAGGGAAGGTGTATAAATTGCTTAGTAAGAACCTTAAATTTTAATCAAAGAGAAATGCCTCAAACCTTAATTTTACAAACCTTAATAGTATTTTTCTTAAATTCCTTAATCGAAAAACCTTTGATATTCTCCCTTGACCCTAATCCTTAGCGGTCAAGAAAGAACATCAAGCAATAGTCTTGAGAAGGTTTATAAAAGTCACTACAGGGTATCCCCATTCCTAGGCAATATCTACCGTAGTGTTATTATGCAAAATGATAGATTGGGTTTTTCAGACCAAATCCCTAATAGTAAATCAAAATCCCAATTTAATCGATTGCAACAAATATTTTATAATTTGCATAATAAAAGATTAAAGCAAGAAAACAAAATCCCATTGACTAAATCAAAATAGGTTCATACATCACAATTCAGGGACACCCCCTATCATTGGGGGGTTTAGCCTCTCATGTTCAAACTAAAAACAATAACAAGAAAAAGATAAAAAATAAACATTACAATAGTATTTGGATAACTTTGATCTTCAATGGCTTCCGCGGTTGAATGATCTTCGTTCCCCAAAAACCCTTGATCGCATAAAATTTGTAAATTTGTTCGTGAAAAGTAAAAGTGTCTATTCTCCTCTCTCCACCTAGCCTAATTAGTTCCAAATCAACTAAAACAGCATGAAATTCCCATAATACCCCTCGGAGCATTTAAACTCAGAAAATATTAAAAATCAGAAAATTTCATCTCCCAGGCTTGCCCGTGTCAGCCGTGTCAGCCTTCTATTCCTCTGCGCTAACTCTTTCTGCTCCAGGCCTGCTGACACGGGCCGTGTCAGCTGACACGGGCACCCGTGTCAGCCCTCTGACTTTGCCCAAAACTCTTCTTTTCCTTGTTTATCCTGACACGGCCCGTGTCAGGCAACACGGGGGCCCGTGTCAGGCTTCTGGCTCCTTCCAAAACTACATTCGAAACGCATCCGAACTTGATATTTCTTCGCGTAAACTCTCCAGCTTCCAAACTATGACCTGAAAACAACGGAACTACCAGACCAAGACTTCCAAAGTACTTTATTTATCATAATTTTAAACTAAACAAAGACATGAACACAAAATTCAAAAACTTTAATACTTAAAGAAAAATGATAAAAACAAACCAAAGTGTTCTTGATAGAACAAAATTCTTTCCGAATGATTGACGAAAACTAAGTAGAATAGGTGACCGATCAACTATCCCCATTGAAGTCGCCATTTCTGTTACGGTGAGAATAGGATAACAAGCTATTATATTAACTTGCATCACAATTCTTAAATGTTCACCACCGTCTTTGATTTATCCAAAGGAAAGGTTCAAGAACGGAAAAAACCTAGAGATCAAAGGTTCGGGGGTTGGTTACGCCTAGGGAAGGTATTAGCATCTTAAACGTCTGTAGTACTCTACAGGAACCTCTTGTTAGTATCTTATGTTATCTATTACTCACTTGTTAAAGGTGCTATGCTAAAGGCTGAAACCCTAGGGGTTAGTATCTAAGTATACCCGACAAGGTATCGCACCTTGTGCCTACGTATCCCAAGGGGGAGCGGAATCAGAGTATCCGTAATTCTGAAAAGAGGAATTTCTTGACGGGGTCAAGGTTCTAGGGGGAGGTAATGTCTAAGTCAAGACATTACATAAAGTGCGGCGACTCTAGAGTTGTAGTTGGTTGTAGAGGGATAGGATTGTAAATATTTACGGTAAAACATTTACGTGGAGTACGACGACTCCGATCCTAAGGCTAAGGTACTAAATCGTCTACGGTGAGACGTGGAGTACGGCGACTCTGAATCCTAAGGCCATGGGTTCTAAAGTTAGTCCTATGACGTTGAGTCAATATTAGTAACCTTTCCTTTGGAATTAAGGGGGCGACTAATCTTAAGAGTTATTTGTGTGCACTAGCAAAGTGGGCTAGTATAGTGTATAGTGACCGAAAAAGGTTGATGACAATGCTCGGAAGCGACCGACTTCCAATGGATGGAAAAGTAGCTCGATGTTGGATCGAGGGTTTTTAGATTTTAAAAGGTTTTAAAATAATAATAACAAGCATACATCAAGATAAGCAATAACAAGGCATATAATCAATCACAAACAAGATGAATAAAAGAACGCATTGTCATACCCCAAATTTTGACCACTAAGATTTCCCATCATTGTGCAAATCATCATCACAATATGGGTAAACCATCATACCTCATCAGTCTCCCCAAAGATGGGTGAGCATTCACTACTATCAAAGATTAGGTTTGCAAGCCCTCTCTGAGCTCTTAGACAATGGATCAATCAAGAAATGACATGATCTTCAACTTGTCTAGCCTCTCAAACATTCAAAAAGGATCAAGATGACTCCCACTTCAAGGATTAAGTACAAGGCTTCTCCCTTCTAGGTGGATCAAGCCTTAAGATCGCCGATGTCACCAAATTAGGGTTTGGTCGACCAGGGCCTCCAGATGGAAATTTTCCTCTGGGCATGAGCCAATATTTCAAGCATAACCTAAACCATGAGAATTTTCTTTTACAACAATTTTAGATAACTAGATCTAAGAAATCTCCCCCTTGAATAGTTCATATACAGAAGGCCAATGTTCCAAGTGAAACCCCTTCTGGAACTGTTCATCCTCCTCCTCTTGGGCTTAGTGCAAGGACCCACAGGCTTCCTAAAAGCATATCCGCCTCCTCTTGGGCGTTGTACAAGGACCCTCCGGCTTCTTAGAAGTTTTCACAGCCTCCTCTTAGGCTTCGTATAATGATTCTTCCTCCGGGAAGATAGCCTCCTCTTGGGCTTCGTACAAATTGTCCCTTCAGCTTCTTAAAAGTTTTTCTCGCCTCCTCTTGGGCTTCGTACAAATTGTCCCGACGACCTCTTAAAGGTATAGGAACAGAAATTAGTCATCTTAATAGAACAGTCTTTCAAAGAGTCTAGATCTTTCTATCGCAAACGTATTATCTCATAAGCATAATACAAAAGATAAAACTCTAGACCTGGACAATCTAATCTCCTTGAGTCTCGAAGACATTCTCAAGTTCCTTTCAAAAATAGGAAAAAACACCCTTAGACTTGGGCAGTCTCAATACCCTTCGGATTCCCCGTTTCCTTAAAGAACAGGAAATAATCCCGGTTCTTAGATCAAATCCATGAGTACAACATTACCCATATAAGAACTGATTTTCTCTTTTAACCAACATACTGGACCTGTCACTCAACTGAAACAATTACCAACACCCTAGCTTACTCTTGGGCTTTGTACAATGATTCTCCCCAGGATAGCTAACCTTTTTAGCCTCCATCTCGGGCTTCGTACGAGATACAAAAAACACTCTCTTGTTGAGTATAAAAGACTCTCTTGTTGAGTCAAACATTTTTAACCTTCATCTCGGGCTTTGTACGAGATACAAAACACTCTCTTGTTGAGTATAAAAAGACTCTCTTATTGAGTCAAAACTTTTAGCCTCCATCTCGGGCTTCGTACGAGATACAAAAACTCACTTGTTGAGTCAACCCTTTTTAGCCTCTATCTCGGGCTTCGTACAAGACAGTTAAAAAGCACCCTCTTGTTGGGTCGATAGCCTCCTCTTAGGCTTTGTACAAAGAAATCCCCGTTTGATTCAATCAACCTTTTAGCATCAAATCATGCTTTGGTCACAGTATACAAACATCAACAACTCCTTTTCCCTCGTCTAATTGCTGTAAGCGGCAAGCCTCTGGATTATTTACATCCACACCACTGTCCCTCTTTTAGCATGAGAAATTCCTAAGGAAAGATGGCATTGCTCTAAACTGAGTTAAAGTCTTCTCCTTCAGGTTGAAAATCCCCTATAAAGGAAATTATGGCATTGCTGGATTCGCATATCCCAGTTAAAGTAATTCTCCTTTATAATCGGTCACCCAACAATTGTGACAAACAGACCCCTTTAGAGATGACAAATTCTCTCTAAAGTCAACATTCTTTTAGCTTCACATCTTGGGCTTCAAACAAGATACAAATAGATCCTTCAGCTTCACATCTTAGGCTTTGAACAAGATATAAACTACCTTTAGCTTCTTGTCTTGGGCTTTGAACAAGACACCAAAACACCATTTCCTCCCATAGAATAGGAGGAACTACAATCGCTCTGATTTCCCTATCCCGGGAATACGTAGGCATAAGATTGAAAAAGAATCTTAGCGAGCACACTAAACAAAAAACCCCAAAGTCCCCTACCTCCATCCAATCTGGCGCAGGATCCCAACAAATTCCCCATGAACAATCCCGATATTTCGTTCTGAACAAAATAAGCAGAGAGAGACCCACGAACTAAAGCCGCATCTATAAACCAACAGTTTTAACTGTTTAACCTCAGTATGCAAGCAGGGTTAATTGGAGACATCTATTTCCCTTCCTTCATCAGCTTCAATAGGATAAAAAATGAATCGAACTGTAGTACCAAAGCGATAGTGATTCGAAACCACAAAAACCGCGCTACAGAAAAATGGCGACCACAGTGGGAGAGACTTGTTCTTCTCCCGTATCTTAGGAGGAAACCTTAAGTTTATACAATTTCACAAGAAAAATCGCACCCACCGTGGGGCCAAACAAAGGAATCTTGTCTCTCTTATCTCTCTGGTTGAAACCTTCTCTTAGGACGAGTCCTTGGGTTCACAAGGTATCACCGAATGACAGTTCCATCGGGGAATGTCATTATTACTAGAATCGGCCCTCACTAGGATCTTAGGTCAAAAACCTTTAAGTTGGGAAGGTACCACAGAATGGCGACTCCGCCGGGGAGCCATTTTCTGTTAGGATCATAGGATTCATAGCTCTTAAAAAGTCTAGGACATTAGGACAAATATATATACTGCTTTTCCTAATTGATATCTGTGTTTATTTTTCTGCTAATGGGAATGCGCGTGATGCCGCATGTGGAAAGATTGAGTATACACCTAGGAAAAACCTCTTTCAGTAGTGCGGAAGCTATCAGAAATAGTTGTCACGCGATACTACCCTCTTCTGAGATTCTTCGAAATACATCACCTAGCACGATTCCTAGCCCGCTGATGTTATCTCGACAAGAATCAATGATTTTGAGAGACAGGTACAAAAATCACTAGTATAAACCTTTGGGATGGGTAGAGCCTTGACTTCATGACACTGACCCTTTGACCCTATGTTTTTTCTATGTTTTTGTGTGCTGCATTCATGCATTCATTTCATTAAAAAAACATTAAGCAAAGAAAATTTTTCTCTTCTAGTCTCTCTTTTTCAAATTAAACTAAGACAATGATTGCAAATGTCAGAGAGAAAAGGATTGCGCTAATGGATTTCGGCAGAAGAAAAACTCACAAGTATACCTTCAAGGTTCCAAAACTAGGGGATTTGAGAGAATTAGCAAGGATGATCACTAACCCTGATGCTTTCAGAGCCAAGTACGGAGGTCTGCTACCTCTGTTAAGGGTCCATGTAATTGAAGGAATCCTGGAGGCACTCATTCAGTTTTACGATCCGGTCTATCACTGTTTCACATTCCCAGATTACCAGCTCGCACCAACGCTGGAGGAGTATTATCATCTAATTGATCTACCCATAACTGATCAAGCTCCCTTTTATGGACTGGAAGAAATTCCAAAGGATCAAATCATTGCAAGAGCAATCTATTTGGATGAGTCAGAAGTCAAGACTCACCTGACCACCAGGGAGAAATCCCAGGTTTACCAACCAAGTTTCTGGTAAATAAGGCTCTGTACTTTGCTAGTATAGGGAACGTGACTGCTTTTGAAAGCATATTTGTTTTACTCACCTACGGGTTATTTTTGTTTCCCAACATTGATAACTTCGTCGATATCAACGCCATTAAGGTTTTTCTCATTGGAAATGCCGTACCAACCTTGCTCGCAGATGTGTATCATTCTGTACACTTAAGGAATTTATACAGCGGAGGAATAATCACGTGCTGTGTACCCCTGCTATATAAATGGTTTATCTCCCATTTACCTAAGTCTGCCGCTTTTTGGGATCATAAGAGTGCCTTACGTTGGTCGCAGAAAATCATGTCTCTTACCAACTCTGATATAGATTGGTAAAATAGGATTTATGACGGGATCAGAATCATTGACCATTGTGGAAACTTCCCCAACGTACCCCTCGTAGGAACTAAGGGAGGAATCAATTACCATCCAATATTAGTTCGTCGTTAATTTGGATACCCGATGAGGCATGTCCCGCGTAATGCTCATCTGGAAGGTCATTTCTTCAAGGAAGGAGAAAATGACAGGGCACTAAAGATGGAAATAGTGCACGCTTGGAAACATGTTCATAAGAAAGGGCGAGAGTCTCTAGGAAAACTGGACTGTGTCTCGGTGGAGCCTTATCTCCACTGGGTACAAACTAGAGCTCTCAAGCTAAAGATGCCTTATCCTCGTCACGGAATTCTTCCGCCAAGGGAATCTGTCATGTACTTCATGATTGAAACGGAAAAACTTCAGGTTACTCTCAACAAAGTTCAACAGGAGAGGAGGTCTTGGAAGAACAAGTACCGCATTCTCAATGTGGAGTGTACCAAAATACAACAACTGCTGAAAGATAAGGATGCTCTAATTGAGATTTTGGAGCAACATGCTGTAGAAAATCAGGATGACCAAAGAAATTTGCTCGCTCCTTTCACTTGGAAAAGGAATGACAACCCGACAACGGCCCAAGAGCCTTGGTCCAAGAAAAGGAAAGTACCAGAATCAACACCCGAGTTCTCCTCAGGGAGGACTCGGGACCCATTAGCTTAGGTTTCTGTTTCCGCACCTTGTAATTTACTATATTTCCATTTCCGCAATCCTTTGAATTCAATAAAATGGGGGTGTCCCCGATGTTTGATATTTGAAATCTAATTGTCAAAGTTTATTTTGATTAAACAAAAAAAAACAATTAATATAATCATTGCATTCATCATTCTCACGTCACGTATTCTTCTTACCTACGAATCTCACATTTATGTCTCGGTTCTAGAGTAAAACTGTTTAATTCGTACAATACTCGGGCCAATCGTCAGAAAAAGATGGATGATCTCAAGGAAGAGAACAGAGAGTTGAAAGAAGAGATCGACGCTCTGAGAGAGGATATGAGAAAGCTTCGTAACGACATGCAAGCCATAGCAGAAGCTCAACTATAAAGAACTATGATCTCAAAGATCACCTCAACACCCATAGTGGAGAAGTATGATCCTAGGTATCAAATGCCAAAAGATCGTCCCTGGGGCATGCCTATTAACTATATCCCGGAAGGATATATTCCGCCGATCACTGAAGATCAGGGAATCATAGCAGAAGCAGCTGGGCCTGAAGGTTACAAACTTCAGGAAAACGAGGATACCAGAGGCATAATGAGGACTCCTGAAGGTTACAAACTTCGGGAAGCGCCAAGATTCACTGCTTTAGTAACGGTACCACCCCCTGTGGTGCACACTGTCCCGGAAGGACAGATTCCACAGATACCTTCTGGTAGAAAGGAAAGTATGTTTGATAGAATGGATGAATTCCAGGAGCAGTTCCTGGAAATACAGAAAGAACTGCAGGCTATTCGCGGTCAGGATTTATTTGGAAAGGACGCCGTAAACCTTTGCTTGGTCCCCAATGTGAAAGCCCCGCACAAATTCTAAGTACCTTATTTTGAAAAGTGAAAGGGTAATTCTTGCCCTCAGAGTCATCTGGTGATGTACGCTCGGCGAATGTCAGCTCAAACAGAGAACCATGATCTACTGATTCACTACTTTCAGGATAGTTTAACCGGTGCCATATTAAAATGGTACATGGGTTTAAACCGCACTACGATTAGCACTTTCAAAGATCTTTGCACTGCCTTCGTCCTACAATATAAATACAATTTGGACATGGCACCAGACAGAGATCAACTAAGATCAATGTCGTAAAAGGACAAGGAAACCTTTAAGAAATACGCTCAGAGATGGCATGAAATTACCGCCCAGATTTGCCCCCCTCTGGAGGAAAAGGAGATGACAAATATCTTCTTAAAAACCTTAAGCTTATTTTACTACGACGGAATGGTTGCCAGTGCGTCCAGTGACTTCACCGAGATGGTGGGCATGGGAGTTCGTCCTGATGAAGTCGTCCGAGAAGGACGTTTAGTTAAAGACGCTGGATCGTCAAGTAGTACAAAACGATACGGTAATGCTCTCCCTAAGAAAAAAGAGCAGGATATTGGGAATATCTCTCTCGGAAAGCAAAGGCGATGGTACCAACCAGTAGCAGTTGTAACTCCTGCTATCAGCCCTGCGCCTGTTTCTACGTATCAACCTCAGGTTGCTTAAAGCCAACCGCATTCGCAGCAATATCAGCAAAGGACACAATAGCCTCTTCAGCAAGCTTATCCTCAATACAACAACAACCGTACAATGCGGCCACCAGGATTTGATCCTATACCCGTATCGTACGCAGAACTATTTTCGTTACTACTGGCTAAGGGACATGTCCATACTAAGTCTCCTCTTACAGTACCGAAAAATCCGCCTTTTTGGTTTAAGATGGATCATACTTGCCCTTACCATCAAGGAGGACCAGGGCATAACATAGAGAACTGTCTCAGTTTCAAGTCTGATGTGCAAAAGCTTGTTAGGAGCGGGGTCTTATCTTTCAAAGATACGAATCCTAATGTTCTCAAGAACCCGTTGCCTCAACATGAGAAAGCTGCAGTCAATTTGATAGAGGGAGAGTCTAACAACACCTATCAAATTCACGATGTACTCTTACTGAGGGCCAACTTGGTCAAGATGCATTGTAGACAGAGTGGATGTGGCCATGTGCCACCTCATAATTATCACCAGTGTGATATCTGCTCTCAAAGCAATCGAGGATGTTCTGTGGTGCAATCAGCTCTACAGGAACAGATGGATCTCAGATGGATCCAAGAGCACCGAGTTCGTGGAGTTAACATGGTTTATACAAATTCCAACATCATTCAAAACCACGATATCCATGCAATGAATGTCAACCTGGTGGCAATGCACTCAAGGCAAAGCCAGTATCATAATCTGCCGCGTCACGATTACAATTCTTGTCTGACTTGCTCGGTAAACAAACAAGGATGCTCTTTCATACAGGAAGCCCTCCAGCGTCAGATGGATCTTGGATGGATTCAAGACTATCATGATAGGAATCATTATCAAATCCACATGAGTCAAACCTTTGATATTCACTTGATGAATACCAGCCAGGTGGAGTTACATGCTAAATAGGTCCGGCTCGGGTTCCTGGTATCAAATGATTATCAGGGCTGTAAAGCGGGTTGCGAAGACGATCAGGGCTGTGCCCTTGTCCAGGAAACACTTCAGCACTTGTTGAACCACTGGTGGCTTCCAATCTATATGAATGAAGACATCCAGCAAATTAGTATCACTAACGGGAATCCTACTAGATATCAAAGTCAGGATGTTCGGTCGATGGAAATAGATCTAGTAAGGTTACACTGTATTCAAAGCGAACGTGGCCAGGTGCCACTACACAACTATGAGCGGTGTGGAGTTTGCTCAGTGGATAATCAAGGATGTTACCTCGTGCGAGCAGCCCTTGAAATTTAGTTGGACCGCAAAGAGATTCAACCCTGGTCAAGTTCTGGATCAGTAAACTATCTTGCTGATCAAATCGAGGACGTCGTCGTAATCTCTGATCATCAGAGGACTAGGGATGTTTGTACCATTATCCCTCTACTTGACGAATCAAGAGTTCCCAACCGGGAACAGATCGAAATTACTTACGATGGTCAGAAAAATCAGAAGGCTCCCATAGTCATCTATCTACCGGGACCGCTACCGTATGAATCAACTAAGGCTATCCCTTACAAATACTATGCAAAAACAATTGAGAATGGAAAGGAAATTCCGTTACCCTCCATCGTGAATATTGCAGACATCAGTCGAGTAACACGGAGTGGTAGAATCTTCAACAGAGGAGTTGGAGAACCCAGCAAAGAAAAGGAACCCCAGACAGAAGTTCCCAATCCACCAGTCGGTCAATCCAGTAATCCCGACCTTTCAAAAAACAATGATGAGATGCTGAAGCTCATCCAAAGGAGTGAATACAACATTGTTGATCAGCTGTTACAAACTCCTTCAAAGATCTCGGTATTATCACTGTTACTTAGTTCAGAAGCGCACAGGGAGGCTCTACAGAAAGTCTTGGAGCAAGCCTTTGTAGAATAGGATGTAACAATCAGACAGTTCGATAGCATTGTCTCTAACATCACTTCTTGCAATAACTTGGGACTTAGTGATGAGGAATTACCTGAAGAAGGTCACCGTCATAACATGGCGCTCAACATTACAGTCAACTGCCAGGACGATGCCTTAGCCAGCGTACTGGTAGACACAGGGTCAGCCCTGAATGTTATGCCAAAGTCCACTTTGATGCAATTATCATTCAAAGGACCTTCGATGAGAACCAGCGAGGTCGTCGTCAAAGCATTTGACGGATCCAGAAAAACGGTTATCGGCGAAGTCGACCTTCCCATAACTATTGGTCCTCACACTTTCCAAGTCACTTTCCAGGTCATGGACATCCGGGTAACATACAGTTGTTTATTAGGAAGACCTTGGATACATTAGGCTGGGGCGGTCACTTCGACCCTTCACCAAAAGCTAAAGTTCATCCAGAAGGGCCAACTTGTCACGGTTTGTGGAGAATATGCCTTGCTCGTAAGCAACTTGTCATCATCAACTTGTGTAGAACCCGAGGAGGTTGTTGGGACTCAGTTCCAAGCGCTTACGGTGAGCAATGAGAATCAATCAGAGAAAGGAACCTCGATTTCCTCATACAAATATGCTATCAAAGCGGTCGAGAATACCAATATAACAGGATGGGGACAGCTTGTCATTCCTACTGATAATAAAACAAAGAAGGGTCTTGGGTTTTCTGCAACTTGCACCCAGGCAGCTGCTAACGATGAAAGTCTTTATCCCATTCAGAACTTCTTCCACAGTGGAGGTTTCCTTCTGAAATTCTGGTATAACAGATCCCAGATGTCCTACATGATGTCGAGACATCTGGTCTGACATAAACAGCAAGACAATTATAGACAGTTAAATAAGTTGCTGAAAAGAAAAGTGCACACAGAATTTGTTCACCCAGTTCGGTCTACCAACCTACATCTGGAGGCATACCAAGCCAGGAAGGAAGTCCACTATTAGCAGTATTAAATAACAGACTCAACAATACCAGTTGACAATCTACTCACTTAATCCCTACCCAATGACCCTTCTACCTAAGTTCGCCCTAGGTAAGAGACTCCATCTCACTTCCAATCATTGCAATGATGTCTAGCAGTCAACATCTCAGTCACTGCATCAACAACTTGATTTCCAACAACTCTCCAAACACATAAAAATAGAAGACACACTCCTATAACAATACCTAGACATGACCCTCATGACTAAGAACAATGCTTAGAGTTGCTTAACAGCTTCCTCTAAGAACAATACATCTCTTACCTACAGGCTTAGAGATAAACATGATGACCATCCCACAAAATCGGGTGGTTCATCAACCAACAGAACCCTTATAATTTACATGATGGCTGGCTTCTAAAACTAGGTTACAATGCTTCTATTTATATCCTATTTCCCAACTGGATTTGGGCCTTCAAATCACAACAAATCAGCCGCTCCAAATCTGCAAAAGATTCTGCTACTAAATAGATCTTCAATCAAATCTTCAATTAAATCTACAATTAAATCTTCAATTAAATCTAATTATTCTCCATATCTTTTTGCATGAAAATAGTAACAAAATCTGCTCAATATAAGATTGCAACAGAATATATTTGTCCCATGATATTCGCCTGCAATCTCTCCACCAGATCTTCTCAAAACACACTTAAACAAATGCAGCCCTAACAAAACACATCAGACTGATGTTCTGATGTTCTGTCAACTGATGTCAAGACATCAGGCTTAACATCAGCTCCCTTCTGAACTCATACAAAACTGCAACCCTTCTGAACTTAACACAAACTCAATGTTAAGAACTCATGTTAAGACATCAGACATATGACATCATTAACAACACCATTGTTTTACCAAAATTCCAGCCAATACAAGAACTAACAATCTCCCCCTTTGGCTAATTTTGGCTAAAACAATCTCAGCCTACACCAGAGATACCAGCCACGGAAAAACACCATATCAACTAACATCAGCACACAACTAGCAGCAACAACTCCCCCTCAAAACTGCAACCAGCAAAACAGCTGCACAAACTACACACTCCCCCTCAAGCCTAGAACCACAACAGACAACTAGGAAACAACTAGGCTAACTCTCCCCCTTTTTAGCCACAATTGGACAAACTCTGAATCTGCCAACCAACAT
Source organism: Lathyrus tuberosus (assembly GCA_022829125.1). Classification (NCBI taxonomy): domain Eukaryota; kingdom Viridiplantae; phylum Streptophyta; class Magnoliopsida; order Fabales; family Fabaceae; genus Lathyrus; species Lathyrus tuberosus. The sequence continues at coordinate 10,325,265 of JALAZF010000024.1, read as the reverse complement.
ACTCAGAACAAAATCCAGACTCAGCAGCTACTACTGTATATTCTCTCCCTTTTTAAGATAACCAGTGCTCTTTTGCAAGAAGAACACCTTAAATGAATGGAAAACATAAGACTCATCATCATGTCTTCAAGAGCACACCCTCTGTTCAACACACCTGATGAACGCATTCACATAATGCTTGATCCTCAAACAACACTAGTACATTTAACAAGAACCACCACCAAATCACCCACAAGTTCTGAAGCACAAACACACTGCCTTCCACTACACTCTAAGTAAAGTTCTCTTACTTTGAATTAATAACACACATCAAGACAAGTGTGACATCTCCCATCAACAAAGACCCTCACAAAGTTTTTCCAAAACTCCATAAAATTGTCTTCAGACTTCTCCACAGAAGCATGTGCGCACATGATACAAGAATTAGCTTCACATGGCTAGAACCATTCATGTCCACACTAACATGCCATCCAACAGCCTAATGTCATAACATGTTATCTGACATTATCTCCTCATAAGAGGCAACCAATCTCCACAAGCTTGATCAGCATGCAAGCTTCACAATATATGCACCTTTGCTGCAGAATCCATAGACAAGTACTCCCCCTGTCATGGTTAACTAATGCTCTAGATGGAGATGAACATTTGAGCACACTTGCTGAGCACATTCACATACTGTACTTTCACTTTTGGAGAACACAACCAAGTATCCTGACTTGTTTGACACTGCTCATAGACTCCACAAATTCTCTGCTTTACTGAGATCTAATCTCTTCAAGAGATACTTGTAGCAGAAGAAGGAACAACTCTCTAAAAAAATGTTCTGATCAGATCACATCACAATCCCTCTACAATTACATCCACCAGTAGTTGTTGATACTAGTGAAGTCTTCAAAATTAGTAGTCATGCTTTGCCAGAACAAACTACTAAAAACAAGACCAGAACCTCCATATTCTAATTCACATAGTCAGAAACATCTCTTCTGACAAAAATGCTTGAGCATCCAACTCCACACGCACCCTCTTAATCATCTTCCAAATATAACCATCAGCAATCATGATGTTACAACATCACCATTCAACAACATCTTTTGGGGACATCAACTTCTCATTACCATTCAGAGGACTCATTTCGTATATAAGTCCTTCAAGAAGCTCCCAATAAAACACAGTCAGAGCAGCTTATTCATACACACCTGAATACCATGAGCTCGCACATCCTCTCTGAAGCAAAGAGTTCAGACTGCAAATTAGAATACTCACATGATTCCCTCTTGGTTTGTTATCTTCACATGCTCCAAAACTCCACATCTTGCCAGGCTGATCAACTACTCTCTAGCATGACTTGACAATAGGGTTATGTCCCCTTCACAGGCTTTTCTTCTGCCTTTAGCGATACACATCCAATCATCTATCTTTGACATTTGGATTAATTAATGAATATCCACATTCAGACTTTCAAGCAATCAATACCTGATCTACTTCAGTCTTCTCTATATTCTCCTTCCAAAGCAGACCTTCTACTTCATCATTCTCCCGTATGATTAGGTGGATTCTCTTTAGATACAATGTAGGTAATCATCCCAGATAATGTCCTATCACAAGTTAGAACACCTTCCACACACCAAAACATTAACACCATGATTCTTGATATGCTCCACCAACTGGACTTACTCTAGCATAGTAATCCAGTGAAATAAACTCTCATCCACCTTCAAGAAAAATAATCTCCTTGAGTCTTCAACTCATCACCCTTCTGCCCAAGAGTAACTTGTTCCAAGCCAATCCTTAATAATAACCAGCTGCCACACTCTGATTATCTTGATTCTTTGAATTCACTTCTGAGATCAACCAAATGCCACAGTTTGATCACCTCAAGCATGAATCCTCATATGAAAATATCCAAATGCCACATTTTGACCTTTTTCACGTTTGTCAGAACTCTCACAAAGATATCCTGATCCACCAAGGAAACCAGATCTTCAAGTCACAAGTTCCAATTGCTCAATAGCAAACACACTTAGACTCCCTAAGCCATGGTCATGTAACATCTTCTCCTTCCTGCAACTCCTGCAAACTGCCATGAGAATGATATTTTTGAAGCATCCTATTGTTCATTCTTGTAGATCACCCTATCAAAAGCTGATGTGCCACATCACCAGTTGAGACTTCTGATGTTAAGCTAGATGTTAGAACATTATGTCACCCAACTGTTGAATTCAGCTCTACCTTCTTCCACTCAGAAGAACCTCCTCCCTTTTTAGAAACAGATTTCCATGCTCTCATAGACTTGATTCAACAATCAAGTTTGAGTAGACAACCTTCATCCTGCTTAGAAACTCCAAAGACTTCAAACCTACCACATCTGAATCTTCAGAAAATAAGTAGTCCAAGACTACCCCATAGCAATACTAAAGAAAGTCACTTCCCTTAGTAGAGTCGTCAGTAGAAAGCCAGAGATAACTGCCACTTATCCTCGACCTTCACAACCAGAGCAAACACCATGCTCCATACCACTTAGATAAAAAATAAATTAATCCAAGCTGTAACTAACAAGATTATGATGTCTACATAGTCTTCCGTCTTCATCTTCAACAGCACCACCATCTGGACAAGTCATTCACAATTCTTTCTAGGAACAGATGCTAAGCAATAATCCCAGGTCAACACCTAGGCGACTTGTGAGCGAATGTAGAACCCCTCCCATGATTCTCCAAACCTCTGATGAAAAGATGTTAAAACAATTGACAGAACATCCTTAATCTTGTCTTTCAAGGATAATCAATTAAATACTTGTGAATATCACAAATACCAATTGATCTTAAATCCCTGTGGTTTAACCCTTCTTCAGATTCTAGCATCTTCTGAATCTTCTTCATGACAACCATTCATACCACAAAAGCCTTCCAAGTTAGGTCAGTGTCTTGATCTTTCACTTCACCCTGAGAAAAGAACTGAAGTGATGTTTCAACATCAGTTCTGACATCAGTCTAAATCACATTAAACATCTACTAGGATTTGGAGACTACAACCATAGTAATCCACACATATCTCTTGCAGCGAACACACAAGAACATATCAACATCTGATCAACTTCCAAGATCAGACCAACAAAACTACAGTAACTTGCATAACACACTCTTCCAGAAGCTTCTTCTTATAAGCACAAGGTTCAGACCTCTTGTCTAACTTAAGAGTGATAACATACCATAGACAATCTGCTACTTCCAATCCTTCAAGCCATAAAATTGAAAGAGCTCATGCATACACCAATTGACCATAGGCTGATTTACACTGCTACTGGACACAAACTCTTGGATGCATTTTCCCTATAAAATTGTCCTCAGACATTTTAGCTTAAACAAGGATCATCTCCTTCTCTTCTGCTATCAAGATTACTACCTTTTCTTCAACCAGCACAGCTGAGATGCTATGACATTATGAACAGCATCTCAAAAATTGTTCAACTTCACAGCTTCAGTGATCCTTCAAAACAGCTATAATCTAATAGGACTTTGACTCAGCATTTACCATAAACTGCTGATGTGTAGCGCGATGTCGAGACATTAGGATTGACATATCAAGCTCAGCTTCTTTCTTGATGAAACTTCCTCCAGTTCATGATTTTGAAAATCAGAAACATGTATCTTCACAAGAGAATTCATCTTCAGATATACCAGAACTAAATTAGACACCATAACTAGGAAGATCTCCTAATTAGGTCACCATAAATACGCTTAAGAGATAACTTATCAAGATCTTCACTCCCGCATGAAAGATTTGACAGTGATACTCTTTGCTTTGGCTCCACCCTCTTCTTTCATCATCAATGTTCTGGACAAATTGGTCTCCAATACCTGATTTAAAATATACTCTTCTTCTGCTGAGGAGACCAAACTCTAAAGTCTTTCCAAGAAAATACCTTCCTAAAGTCTCACCACCAGAGACACAAGAAACAACCAGGGTTACATCAGATACCATGCAGCGGAACACACAACAACTCCTCAACACTCTTCAGGCGCTACTCAATAATCCTTGCACACCATCACCATAATCCAAGTGCCAAAAAAAATTGAAAATAAATCAAACTCACAACAACAGTTCTCCACCAAAGCTACATACCTGATAATAACAGACAGGTCCAATACATACCCTGTCATGAATAGTCCATCCTTCACTTCAAGGGATCAAACAAAAACTATATGAACTGACCAAGTCCATAACTCAGCAAAACTATCTTCCTTGCTCATGAACTAGAAAGTATCTTCCCTAGATCTCATCCAGAAACAAACATGATGCCTTCTCTGATACCAATTGAAATTCTGGTATAACAGATCCCAGATGTCCTACATGATGTCGAGACATCTGGTCTGACATAAACAGCAAGGCAATTATAGACAGTTAAATAAGTTGTTGAAAAGAAAAGGGCACACAGAATTTGTTCACCCAGTTCGGTCTAACAACCTACATCTGGGGGCATACCAAGCCAGGAAGGAAGTCCACTATTAGCAGTATTAAATAACAGACTCAACAATACCAGTTGACAATCTACTCACTTAATCCCTACCCAATGACCCTTCTACCTAAGTTCTCCCTAGGTAAGAGACTTCATCTCACTTCCAATCATCGCAATAATGTCTAGCAGTCAACATCTCAGTCACTGCATCAACAGCTTGAATTCCAACAACTCTCCAAACACATAAAAATAGAAGACACACTCCTATAACAATACCTAGACATGGCTCTCATGACTAAGAGCAATGCTTAGAGTCGCTTAACAACTTTCTTTAAGAACAATACATCTCTTACCTATAGGCTTAGAGATAAACATGATGACCATCCCATAAAATCGGGTGGTTCATCAACCAACACAACCCTTATAATTTACATGATGGCTGGCTTCTAAAACTAGGTTATAATGCTTCTATTTATAACCTATTTCCCAACTGGATTTGGGCCTTCAAATCACAACAAATCAGCCGCTCCAAATCTGCAAAAGATTCTGCTACTAAATAGATCTTCAATCAAATCTTCAATTAAATCTTCAGTTAAATCTTCAATTAAATCTTCAATTAAATCTAATTATTCTCCGTATCTTTTTGCATGAAAATAGTAACAAAATCTGCTCAATATAAGATTGCAACAGAATATATTTGTCCCATGATATTCGCCTGCAATCTCTCCACCAGATCTTCTCAAAACACACTTAAACAAATGCAGCCCTAACAAAACACATCAGACTGATGTTCTGATGTTCTGTCAACTGATGTCAAGACATCAGGTTTAACATCAGCTCCCTTCTGAACTCATACAAAACTGCAACCCTTCTGAACTTAACATCAACTCAATGTTAAGAACTCATGTTAAGACATCAGACATATGACATCATTAACCACACCATTGTTTTACCAAAATTCTAGCCAATACAAGAACTAACAATCTCCCCCTTTGGCTAATTTTGGCTAAAACAATCTCAGCCTACACCAGAGATACCAGCCACGGAAAAACACCATACAAACTAACATCAGCACACAACTAGCAGTAGCAACTCCCCCTCAAAACTACAACCAGCAAAACAGCTGCACAAACTACACACTCCCCCTCAAGCCTAGAACCACAACAGACAACTAGGCAATAGCTAGGCTAACTCTCCCCCTTTTTAGCCACAATTGGTCAAACTCTGAATCTGCCAACCAATATACTCAGAACAAAATCCAGACTCAGCAGCTACGACTGTACATTCTCTCCCTTTTTAAGATAACCAATGCTCCTTTGCAAGAAGAACACCTTAAATGAATGGAAAACATAAGACTCATCTTCATGTCTTCAAGAGCGCACCCTCTGTTCAACACAGCTGATGAACGCATTCACATAATGCTTGATCCTCAAACAACACTAGTACATTTAACAAGAACCACCACCAAATCACCCACAAGTTCTGAAGCACAAACACATTGGCTTCCACTACACTCTAAGTAAAGTCCTCTTACTTTGAATTTATAACACACATCAAGACAAGTGTGACATCTCCCATCAATAAAGACCCTCACAAAGTTTTTCCAAAACTCCATAAAATTGTCTTCAGACTTCTCCTCATAAGCATGTGCGCACATGATACAAACAATTTACTTCACATGGCTAGAACCATTCATGTCCACACCAACATGCCATCCAACAGCCTAATGTCATTACATGTTATCTCAAAGAAAAGAGATCAGGATTGGGGCACTGCTCAGTCCAACTGCCAAAGAGAGTTTGACAAGGCTTCTCAAAGAATTTCCCGATATATTCGCTTGGTCCTATCAGGATATGCCAGGGTTGGATACCAGCATCGTGGAACACCATCTACTGTTAAGATCAGAATGTCCGCCAGTAAAACAAAGGTTGAGACGGACTCATCCAGACATGGTTGTCAAAATCAAAGAGGAGGTACAGAAATAGATTGACGCGGGTTTCCTCGCCACGTCAGAATATCCTCAATGGTTAGCCAACATCGTACCCGTTCCAAAAAAGGACGGAAAAGTCAGAATGTGTGTCGACTATAGAGATCTAAACAAGGCTAGTCCAAAGGACGACTTTCCTTTACCACACATTGACATACTGGTTGACAATACAGCAAAGTTCAAAGTTTTCTCCTTCATGGATGGATTCTCGGGCTATAACCAGATCAAAATGGTGCCGAAAGACATGGAGAAAACTTTGTTCATTGCCCCATGGGGTACCTTCTGTTACAAGGTAATGTCGTTCGGTTTGAAGAACGTCGGGGCAACCTATCAACGGGCCACGACTACTCTGTTTCATGACATGATACACAAGGAAATTGAGGTATATGTCGATGACATGATTTCCAAATCTAGAATAGAGGATGAGCATGTGACCCATCTGTCAAAACTATTTGAGCGTCTGAGAAAGTACAAACTCCGCTTGAATCCTAACAAGTGCACATTCGGTGTCCGTTCAGGGAAATTGCTAGGGTTCATCGTCAGCCAGAAAGGAATTGAGGTTGATCCTGACAAGGTCAAAGCCATTCAAGAAATGCCTTCTCCAAAGACTGAAAAACAAGTCAAGGGATTCGTGGGACGTTTGAACTATATTTCCAGATTCATATTCCTTATGACCACAACATGTGCGCCGATTTTCAAATTACTCAAAAAGAATCAGGATTACGTTTGGACAGAAGACTGCCAAATCGCCTTCGACAGTATCAAGGAATACCTGTCGAACCCGCCGATTCTATCACCTCCAGTGGAAGGAAGACCGCTGATCATCTATTTAACAGTTTGGAAGACTCAATGGGTTGTGTACTTGGCCAACAAGATGAAACAAAAAGAAAAGAGTCTGCCATCTACTATTTGAGCAAGAAATTCACCGACTGCGAGACTCGGTACACTATGCTTGAGAAAACTTGCTGTGCTCTGGCTTGGGCAGCCAAACGTCTTCGCCAGTACATGATTCGTCACGCTACTTGGTTGTTCTATGAAATGGATCTAATCAAGTATGTCTTTGAAAAGCCTGCTCTCACGGGAAGAATTGCCCGTTGGCAGATGTTGTTGTCAGAATATGACATAGAGTACCACGCTCAGAAAGCCGTTAAAGAAAGTGTTTTAGCCGATCATTTGGCTCATCAACCGATTGACGATCAGGGATCAGTCGGATTTGACTTCCTAGACGAAGATGTCATGTATCTAAAAATGAAAGATTGCGATGAACCACTACCCAGTGAAGGGCCATAACCAGGTTCCCAATGGGGACTAATTTTTGACGGAGCTGTCAATCATTACGGAAACGAAATTGGGGAAATCATCATAACACCTCAGGGTACCCACATTCCTTTCACCGCCAGACTTACATTCAAGTGCACAAACAACGAGGCCGAATACGAAGCTTGTATTATGGGTCTCGAGGAAGAAATTGATTTAAGGATCAAGAACTTGGATGTATATGGCGACTCCGCTTTGGTCGTCAATCAGATCAAAGGAGATTGGAACACATACCAATCTGGATTGATTCCTTACAAAGACTATGCAAGAAGGTTGTTACCTTTCTTCAACAGAATCGAGTTTCATTACATCCCTCGTGATGAGAATCACATGGCTGATACGTTAGCCACACTCTCTTCCATGATTAGTATAGGTCAATGGAATAACTTACCTAAGATCGACATAATGCGCCTTGAATGGACCGCTTACATCTTCACAATTGAAGCAGTCATAGACGATAGACCTTGGTATCACGATATCAAATGCTTCCTTCAGAAACAAGAGTACCTGCCGGGGGCATCCAGAAAGGATAGAAAAACCCTCAGAAGGCTGGCTGGCAGCTTCTTCCTGAGTGGTGACACTCTCTATAAGAGAAATTTTGACATGGTCTTGTTCTGATGCGTAGACAGACCAGAAGTAGACATGCTGATAAAAGAAATTCACGAAGAATCCTTTGGCACTCATGCCAACGGACATATAATGGCAAGAAAAATCTTAAGAGCAGGGTACTATTGGTTGACAATGGAATCTGACTGCTACAAGTACATGAGGAGATGTCACAAGTGTCAGATATACTCAGACAAAATCCATGTACCGCCTACACATCTCAAAGTTCTCTCTTCCCCATGGCCTTTTTCCATATGGGGAATCGACATGATTGGCATGATTGAGCCCAAAGCTTCAAACGGACATCAGTTCATCCTTGTAGCCATTGATTATTTCACCAAGTGGGTCGAAGCAGCGTCATACGCCAATGTAACCCGACAAGTGGTGGTCCGATTTATCAAAAACAATATCATCTGCCGTTATGGTGTTCCAAGCCAAATCATGACGGATAATGGATCTAACTTGAACAATAAGATGATGAAAGAGTTTTGTGCAGAGTTCAAAATCGAACACCATAACTCATCTCCCTACCGACCCAAGATGAAAGGAGCGGTAGAAGCGGCTAACATGAACATCAAAAGGATCGTTCAAAAGATGGTTATAACCTACAAAGATTGGCATGAGATGCTGTCCTTTGCTCTACACGGTTATCGCACATCTGTCCACACTTCAACAGGGGCAACCCCTTTCTCTCTAGTTTATGGCATGGAGGAAGTTCTCCCCATAGAGGTAAAGATCCCATCAATCCGGGTATTGATGGAAGCTAAGCTTATAGAAGTTGAATGGTGTCAAAGTCGACACGACGAACTGAATCTGATCGAAGAAAAATGAATAACGGCACTATGCCATGGTCAGTTGTATCAACAGAGAATGAAGAGGGCGTTTGACAAAAAGGTACAACCTCGCGTCTTTAGGAAAAGGAGACCTTGTGCTAAAAAAGATACAATCATTTCTCACTGATTCTCGGGGCAAGTGGACTCCGAATTATGACGGCCCCTATGTGGTCAAGAAGGCTTTCTCAGGCGGCGCCTTGAGACTTGCAACCATGGATAGAGATGAATTTGCCTACCCCACAAATATTGATGTAGTCAAGAAATACTTCGCCTAAACTAAAAAAAAAAACGTCTCGGTGGATTGAAAACTCGAAAGGGCGGTCCAGGCAAAAATTAGAGACATGATCAAAAGTCATCCCGGTGGATTGGAAACATCAGAGTACAATCTAGGCAAAAATTAGGGATAATGGCAAGTAACTACGTTCGACAAAGGGGTAAGTCCCTCAGTAGCAGTAATACCATCGGTCAGGAAAACTCCAGTCAAGGTCATCTTCAACAGAAGCTCAGGATGCCCAGAATTCAAAGTTGGTAGAAGGATATTGGTCGTTATGTTTCGATGTAGCCCTTTTCCCTTAAATTACCATTTTTTAACTTTGTAAATACTCTATGGAATCACGCGTTTGGCTGATTTCCATCCTATCAATAAAATTTGAGCCCTTGTGCTTTTGTTTGCAATTCTTATTTGTTTTAGCTTTACAGAACGACATTTTAACATGATCAAATATTCTTGAAATAAAACAAAAATGAATTTACTTGTAAAATTTTTCTGCTTTTAATAAAGATGGCAATTTCTTTTGACGGTTGAACATCGAAAAAACATCGATCACTTCTCCAGAAGTAATCGAGCTTCAAAGTGCAGAATCAAAGTACTCCTTCTAAGCCAGTGCGCCTGAATGAAGGATCAGCTGTATCAGATGCGACTTTCCCATCTAATACCCTCGGCAGAGTCCTTACCTCCTAAGCCCGACCAACATAGCTCCCCGCAGGGACTATCTCACCTAAGCAAGGCAGAATTGCTATCTTGAACCAAGGATACCTTTTCATCTGCCACTATGGTCGAGTATCCAGTCGTGTTCATCTACTAGTCTGTATGTCGTGTCAGTTTTGTCAGCATATACATACATACATCATGCATTATTGATTTACATTCATATTCATATTGCATCACTATCACTCTAGTCGGTCTTGTCCCCTAGTGATAACAGTACTCTCAATCGAGTTGTCAGTTCTTTCCTCGTCAGGAAATGTTGCATCTGAACTACCTCTCTCCTCCAGTTTATTTCTGGGATGAAGTCGGCCTTTGACCACTTTGATAACTTGAACCTCTGAAAGACCAGAGAGAACCCTCATCCAGCATCACTCTTCACCATGGAAGATGATATCTTCGCTTTTCTGGATTAAGGAAAATCCCTAGAGAAAGCTTCACAACTAAAAACCTTCAGCAACAGATTAATTTTGCTCTCCGGAGAGTCGATGTTAATGAAGTCATCAGCACCTCAAAATTGGATCACATCATATGGCGTTTCTCCGAGAAGATCTCCGAGGAAAGTATGATGTAATATCTCCAAGCGAAAGCAGTCTCTCGAGAGACTCGTTTTCCCCAGTAGAGTCGACAAATGGCGTCTCCCACCGAGAAGTTTGTGCCTCTCTACAATCAAAACTTTTTCCATCAAATGGCATCTCCCCAGGAAAATTCGGCGAGAAGTTTGAGGAGAACCCCTATAAATAGCGTCCTTTGTCAATAAATTTTATTGACAAAAGAAACCAAGACCAGATCCTTGGTAGGAAACCAGGATCGAGGGGAAGTTTATTTCAGAAATTGAGACCAGATCCTTGGTAGGAAACCAGGATCGAGGGGAGGTTTATATCGGAAACTAAGACCAGTTCCTTAGTAGGAAACCAGGATCGAGGGGAGGTTTATTTCAGAAACTGGGACCAGTTCCTTGGTAGGAAACCAAGATCAAGGGGAAGTTTACCTTTGCTAAACATCACTGCTTAGCAAAAGAGGAAGGATGCGCGAACTGCCATTCATAACCACCATCAAAATTTTGGGTATTTCGATATTTAATCCTCTTGCACCCCGAATGCTCGAATACCTTCGCCATTCACACCTTCGGGTCCAAGAAGATTAAATAGGGGCATCTGTCATACCCCAAATTTTGACCACTAAGATTTCCCATCATTGTGTAAATCATCATCACAATATGAGTAAACCATCATACCTCATCAGTCTCCCCAAAGATGGGTGAGCATTCACTACTATCAAAGATTAGGGTTGCAAGCCCTCTCTGAGCTCTTAAACAAAGGATCAATCAAGAAATGACATGATCTTTAACTTGTCTAGCCTCTCAAACATTCACAAAGGATAAAGAGGACTCCCACTTCAAGGATTAAGCACAAGGCTTCTCCCTTCTAGGTGGATCAAGCCTTAAGATCGCCGATGTCACCAAATTAGGGTTTGGTCGACCAGGGCCTCCAGATGGAAATTTTCCTCTGGGCATGAGCCAATATTTCAAGCATAACCTAAACCATGAGAATTTTATTTTACAACAATTTTAGATAACTAGATCTAAGAAATCTCCCCCTTGAACAGTTCATATACAAAAGGCCAATGTTCCAAGTGAAACCCCTTCTGGAACTGTTCATCAGCCTCCTCTTGGGCTTAGTGCAAGGACCCACAGGCTTCCTAAAAGCATCCCCGCCTCCTCTTGGGCATTGTACAAGGACCCTTCGGCTTCTTAGAAGTTTTCACAGCCTCCTCTTAGGCTTCGTATAATGATTCTTCCTCCGGGAAGATAGCCTCCTCTTGGGCTTTGTACAAATTGTCCCTTCGGCTTCTTAAAATTTTTTCTCGCCTCCTCTTGGGCTTCGTACAAATTGTCCCGACGACCTCTTAAAGGTATAGGAACAGAAATTAGTCATCTTAATAGAACAGTCTTTCAAAGAGTGTAGATCTTTCTACCGCGAACGTATTGTCTCTTAAGCATAGTACAAAAGATAAAACTCTAGACCTGGACAGTCTAATCTCCTTGAGTCTCGAAGACATTCTCAAGTTCCTTTCAAAAATAGGAAAAAACACCCATAGACTTGGGCAGTCTCAATACCCTTCGGATTCCCCATTTCCTTAAAGAACAGGAAATAATCTCGGTCCTCAGATCAAATCCATGAGTACAACATTACCCATATAAGAACTGATTTTCTCTTTTAACCAACATACTGGACCTGTCACTCAACTGAAACAATTACCAGCACCCTAGCCTCCTCTTGGGCTTTGTACAATGATTCTCCCCAGCAGATTTAACATTTTTAGCCTCCATCTCGGGCTTCGTACGAGATACAAAAAACACTTTCTTGTTGAGTATAAAAGACTCTCTTGTTGAGTCAAACATTTTTATCCTTCATCTCGGGCTTTGTACGAGATACAAAACACTCTCTTGTTGAGTATAAAAAGACTCTCTTGTTGAGTCAAAACTTTTAGCCTCCATCTGGGGCTTCGTACGAGATACAAAAACTCTCTTGTTGAGTCAACCCTTTTTAGCCTCTATCTCGGGCTTCGTACGAGACAGTTAAAAAACACCCTCTTGTTGGGTCGATAGCCTCCGTTTAGGCTTTGTATAAAGAAATCCCCGTTTGATTCAATCAACCTTTTAGCATCAAATCATGCTTTGGTCACAGCATACAAACATCAACAACTCCTTTTCCCTCGTCTAATTGCTATAAGCGGCAAGCCTCTGGATTATTTACATCCACGCCACTGTCCCTCTTTTAGCATGAGAAATTCCTAAGGAAAGATGGCATTGCTCTAAACTGAGTTAAAGTCATCTCCTTCAGGTTGAAAATCCCCTATAAAGGAAATTATGGCATTGCTGGATTCGCATATCGCAGTTAAAGTAATTCTCCTTTATAATCGGTCACCCAATAATTGTGACAAACAGACCCCTTTAGAGATGACAAATTCTATTTAAAGTCAACACCCTTTTAGCTTCACATCTTGGGCTTCAAACAAGATACAAATATACCCTCCAGCTTCACATCTTGGGCTTTGAACAAGATATAAACCACCTTTAGCTTCATGTCTTGGGCTTTGAACAAGACACCAAAACACCATTTCCTCCCATAGAATAGGAGGAACTACGATCGCTCTGATTTCCCTATCCCGGGAATACGTAGGCATAAGATTGAAAAAGAATCTTAGCGAGCACACTAAACAAAAAACCCCAAAATCCCCAACCTCCATCCAATCTGGCGCAGGATCCCAACAAATTCCCCATGACCAATCCTGATGTTTCGTTCTGAACAAAATAAGCAGAGAGAGACCCACGAACTAAAGCCGCATCTGTAAACCAACAGTTTTGACTGTTTAACCTCAGTATGCAAGCAAGGTTAATTGGAGACATCTATTTCCCTTCCTTCATAAGCTTCAATAGGATAAAAAATGAATCGAACTGTAGTACCAAAGCGATAGTGATTCGAAACCACCAAAACCGCGCTACACACATAGGCATACGCTCAAATGTGAGGATGGATTCTAATAGGGAACGATTATTAAGAAAAAGGTTGAATTTAAAAAGAATTTATCTCATTAAGAAAGGTTAATTTTAATGTTAAAAAGAAAAGGTTTATTATTGTTTAACATGTTATTTTAATTTAAAGAAAAAAAGAGTTAAAGGGTTTATCTTATTAATAAAAAAGGATTTTAATTTTAGTATTGTAGTAAAAAAAGTTTTCATTGTTTAAAAAATTTTTACTAATTTGAAAAAAAAAGTTTTATCAAAAGTAAATTTGTTATATTTAAGAAGTTATATTTTATTATAAAAGCAATGATATTTTAGATAGAAAGAAATTATATTTTAAAAAAAGTCTATATAATTATTTCTTTAAAAAAAGAAAGGTTATGTTTTATAAAATCTAAATTGATATTATGAATTTATTTAAAAAAAGGTTAAATTGAAAAAAAATAGTTTCAATAATACAAAAAACGAAATGATTAAGTGTGTGCACGGAAGGGAGGGTCATAGACCCTCAAACCTCAACTGTTTGATGCGAACAGGGGATCAGTGCTAAAATGGTGCGGGTGTACCGTGTGTATTGTGGGTGCATGTGTATATGATCACATCGACAATTAAAAGGAAAAAGAACAGGAAATCCAACGGGCTCTCACTCTCTCTTTCCTCTCTCGTTCTCTTATCTTCTCTCAATAGATTAAATTAGGATTTGAGGAACTCCTTTATGCGCCGCCGTTCCGTCTCTCTCGTCTCTCATCCCTCTCGATCAACAACAATAAAACCCTATTCCCACACAGCCCAATACCCCGATTCTCATTATGATTTTAGTTAAATTTACAATTACAAATTGAAAAGCAAAAAATTGAGAAAGAAAGGAGCAGACGATTGTTGATGGAGGGAAACGAACAGCTTCACGGATCCTCGTTCAAGGATGATTTTCTTTCCTCTTCTTTACTTGTGCGATTTGTGAAATGTGTTGTTGTATTTCTTTAATGTATTCTCCTTCTCCTTCTTCTGTGATTACGCTTCTGATGAATGATGTATTGATGTCTGATGAACTTGGTTAGTGGCGATGAAGAACTTTAATTCTGAGCCTAATGGTAATGTTTGATTATTTTTGGTTGTTGGGATTTCTGGTATTGCGTATGATTGGTGATGGTTTTTATTTCTGGTATGATGAACTGGTGTTTTTCGTCTGATTTTTTCGTGGTCCCTGTTTCTGTCAAAACAGTCCCTTTTATAGGCCAATGAGGAGGTTTATTTTGGAAAACTCTTAATGCGGTGTCGAAACAGTTTTGGAAGGAAATAATGTTGTTTGAACTGATTTTAGGAAGATGCTGCTTATCTGATACGACTTGGTTTTCGATTTGGAAAGTTTTAACTTGCTGTCTGATATGAGTGTTGGTTTTGGAAAGTTTTTGGAAGAGAATATGCTGCCTTGAACATGATTTCGTTTTGATTTTCTGTCTATTTTATTTTAGGCAAAGGTTGATGCTGGTGATATCCTGATATTGCCCATCAACTCTTAATTGAAAATGATGAATAAGTTCTGATTCAAAAGAAACACTCTGAGGCCAAATAGGAAAGTTTTTCAAAAGTTGTCTGGTAGCTGCTTCTTGGAAATCAAATATGTTGTGATGTCCTATTTCGTTTAACTCAAAAATGATGATGAATTTAAAATCTGATTTGAAAAGTATTCTGAGACCTGATTTGATTTTACAGTTTTGGAAACAAGGTTGCCTGATAATACTTTGTGGTTATTGATGACGGTTTTTTCGTTGGCACCGTTATGGAAAGCCATGACCTATACAATTAGGCTGAAAGTTCACTCGATCTTTTGGACGCATGTCTGAACAATGGTTGCTGCATTCATTGCAAATCCAAAAAAGGTTGCAGGCATGTCTCCCTCAACTCATCACCAAGGCTGCAAGTAATTCTATTCTTGAATTCACAGTAGGCTCATCTCCACAAGACTAACGTGTATGCTCTAATGCTAGCTTCTATTTTAAATCAAGTAATTTGAATAGCAATTGAAGATTACAATATGCTGCTGTTATTCTTCATCTTGACAGTCATTGTCCATTTCTTGCTACTTTCACATTTATTAATTGCTCTCTTTTCCTCTTTCATGCACATGATAACATCTTGGATTTGACAAACAAATGGAAGACCTATGGAGCTGGATGAAAATGGCGTAAGGTTTGATACTTGAAGATGCTTGGTAGGTCGCGCGTACCACTGCGGAAGTCGTGAAAAACAAAATTATGTTGATCTTGTGGCATCTCCTTCAACACAGGCCTTTGATGATAGCGCATCAAAACTCGTGTCACAGGGGTACTTCGTTCTTAGTCTCTTGGTTTGGGGATGAACTTGAGAAAATTCTTTTCGTTTGCACATTGGGATTAAATGCTGTAAATTTTGATGGTGATGTTGTATGGTTGCAGGTTTGTAGCAGATACAAGCTTAGAACAATGGAAGAACTTTGGCATATTATGAGGTCTGTCTTGGTTATGACATGTGCAGCAATTTGGAGTTTCGTGGGGTTTGGGAAATATGAGAAGCAGTTCAAAACCTTTCTCTCCCTGCATGATGCCTGCGGCCATGTTGACGTCAACATTTGAGCCCTCTTAGCTATCGTCTCGACGTTTAGAATATGTTTTATATGTATCCAAATGTTTTATTTTTCGCCAGCTGTAAAGTGTACTTCTTTTAAATGCTGGCATTTCTCTAATTTTTAAGGCTTTGTTTTATATTCTTTTATTGCCAAAAATATCATTCATATGAGGATCAAATGGATTTAGCTTGATTAAAACAACTTTCAAGACTGCAAAAATGTGAAGAGGGCGAGATGGGTGAACAAAAGGCACTTGTAAACTTGATTCTTTGAAGGCTCTGACTCCATAAACACCTGTAGGCTTAGTTGTGAACTTAATTGGACCGTTGAACCCCTAAATCCTTTTAGTTGAGACGCAAATTGTAAGACAATGAACCTATTAAGCTTGATATTCTCATGATGAATATTATTTGGTCCTGAAATTGAATGGATCCAGACCTTTGAATTTAAATCACAGGAAGTTAAGACTTGCAAATTGAAATTTATACTCGATCCTCTAATAAATCCTTAGCCTATCGTACTTGAATCATTTCCTCCTTTTGGTGCTTTTCTTGAAATGAGAATGAAACTTGTACTACCCATTTATCTTGAACCTCACTTGCACAAATTTGATGTGCATTCTTTTCAACCAAACCTTACCGTTTCCACGTATATTGCTAAAAACAAACTCTTCCACTTGATAATCCAAATTCGTGGATACGAATAAAGTCCCTCTTGAGTTAAGCTTGAATTCTTTTGTTGCCCGCACACTTAAAGATCTAGAGAATAATGAGCTTGGTACACAACTCATGAAGATACAACTCGCAACATCACTTGCCACGAAATCCAGAACCAATCCTCAAATAGTCATACTCGACACTAATAGAAAAAAAAATTCAATTCTCCTCGAGCCAAACAAGGAAACCTCCATTACCTTCGGACCCTTTTGCAACAGTCCTAAATTCACAAATGAAACAAGCAAAATAGAGTCTAAATAAAATGGTAAGTCGTGCGCGAATGATTGACCTAATATGTTATGCAGACGAATCAATGAATCTAAGGGAAAAATTTGGGGTACAACAAATAGATCCCACAAGTTTTTACACGCTAATGGTGTTCCAAAATTGGTTTTAAAAATTTATTTTGGAAGCAACCACTGAATCACTCGTCTACAACGAACCACTACCGAAAAGATCGGATATGCGTAATATCACTAGGAATGATGCGGCGAAAGAGAAAAATATATGAATCAACAACTACACAATGCAATCAACAAAATTTTATTTACTTGAAATTTATCCAATTACCAACGAGATAGAATGACAAAATTTAATCACAAAGTGCTTTAGAGCTTGCGCTTAATCAATTTATCCAACACTTGGGGTGTGCGACACTCCAAGTATGAATTTCTAATTAATGTGAATGTAGAGCTAATGCCAAATGCAATCCAAGGGATTGTATCATTTTTACAAGTTTATTTTCAGCTCTATATTACACTATATCATAAATTTTTGATCAATTGATATTTCACAAGTTCGATTAATACCAAAACGTAAAAGAGTAGGGAAAGAGAGAACAAACACGATTTGTTTAGGCAGTTCCCCTACCGTCCTCGCTAAGGGTACCTCTGCCCCTAATTCCGAACATGGAATTGATATATATATATATATATATATATTTCTGTTTGTAAATTTTTGTACAAGAGAAAACTGAACAATCAAACCCTCAAACGTCTTTGATGTCGATGCAAATTCTTCTCTCCCCTTGATTCAAGATGAATCAAGTGCTTTGAATTTGGTCAACAAATCACCGTCTCACGCTACTAGATTGAAAGAACCCACCGCTCTTCAATCACCTTCACTCGGTCGATTTCGATCTTCCACAATTTGAACCCAAATATTTCTCGTACGATCCTCCGACTGTAGCTACTAAACTGAACGAATCCTCCGTTCTTCTATTACCTTCGCATGGCTGAACCCTTGTAGAGAAACCGATTTGTACAAAAACCCCCAAAATCACCAAGATTCTTGGAGGATAAAACCAGAGGTTTTATTCAAGAAACACCTACTGATTCTCAACCCAGAACAAAGGATACAACACACCTAAGTCTGAACATTATCACTTCACATAATGCATGACACTAACATAAATGATTATGTGTAGTTGTTAGAGGACACAAGGTTGAAGATGAAGATGAAGAGAAAAATCAGTATATATTTTCACGTTTCTTGTTATTCATGAAAATGAGATAAACCAACTATATATAATGCAAGAATAACCAACTAAATGAAATAACAGCAAAAACAGAAACAACAGAATGTAGAAAAATGACTCAGACCAGCGAAGAGTCGACCGCTCGCTGGATGAGGATCGGCGGGCGCTTACCCGTGGAAATATCTATGCAAAACAACTAATCATGCGTCAATCGCTCATGACCTTGCGTCGACGCATAGACATTGAAACTGCAGAATGACAAACCCAGAGAGCGCTTTCCTGGCGGTTTCACAGAAAATTGTCAACAATGCATAAGTCGATTCATGCATAGTTTAGGTCGACTCAAGACCTATAAAAACTCAGAATTTGATTTTTCTGCACATTTTGACCAACTAATATACGAGCCATGCACACCAAACACTACTACCATGATTATGCACATGTAGAAATTGTATAGAACCCTTCCTATATATTTAGACACATGATTATCAATGGTTGTATGCAATATGACCGACAACAAAGTGATACCGTCCAAATTACAAACTAAAGACTATCCTACTTGTTGACATCATTAAAACAGAAACTAGATGAGAAGCACCTTTCCCTCACAATATGTCGGCGTTGTTGTGAAGGAGGCGAGTCAAGAGTTCAGAGTGGGGACTAGTGACTATCCCGAGGGTTTAGGGTTCAGAGAGGGGACCTAGTTCGTATGAAGAAAAAAATATTGAGCCGGTACCACATGCATGAATTGAGTCGATGTTGCATTGCATTACATAAAGGTTGTGCAAATGAAATGTTTGAGTGTTGTTGAATACTCTTGTATGGATTTGTGTGAGTTTGATTGTGATATGGGTGAGATGTGAATACATGAAATCGTGGTGCATGCTTGATATGCGCATGATTTGTGATAAGTGAATATATTCTGATTATTTTGTGCACTGATTATTATTTGAACATATTCTCACCCCTTTTTTTGTGTTGTTGCGTCAGTGCTCCTTTGAAGTACAGAAAACCAGGTACCTAAGTAAGAACTTGATGTAGAGGAGGGTTGTACCTCTTTAGTTGCCCGTTAACTAAGTTTATATTTGGAGTCATTCTGATATGTAATACGAGGGGAACGAGTCGTCCTTTTATTTGTTTTTCTCATGTTGCATATCTTTTCTTTATTTGGATATTGAACAATTTTTCAAACTTATGCTTGTTGAGGCTTTTTATGCCGACCATTTTATAATTTCTGTTGCTTGTCAAATGATTCAATTTTCAGTTATGTGGTTCATGTATGTTTTGTCGATGTATGAGTAACATTCTACTTGAAGGATTTTATATGATACATTTATGCTTTTAATTGATTATTTGTCGAGTCGGGGAGTAGGGTGTTACATGTAGCATATTAACTACTTTACCATTTTGCTTTTTACCATTCCTTCAAACTTTTCGAATTCTGAAGGATTTTACATCCCCATATTTATTTACTGGATAACTGTGAGAAAAGAGTTCCGATACATTTTTCTTCTATACCGAAAAACTTAATGTTATGATTTTCGGTTTGTATTTTATTTTCTTAGAGAACTTGTCAGTATGTTATCTGGTATGTAATATGTACCAAATAACTTGGTATAATGTTATCTAGTGAATTTCGTTTAGTGTACCAAAATACTTAATGGTAAATTATCTGATAGTCAATTTTTATAATTTTTTTATGTTGTAGATATGAAAATCTCTTTACAGATATACAATAAAAATCACGTGTATGTAGATACCACTGATGCATTCTCAACTACATAAAAATTTGATACATAAGAGGTGATAAGGTGAATTAAAGAGGTTAGAATTAGATATAAAGTAACTTTTATCATCATCCGATTAGATATCGAAATAGGCAAGAGATGGAGAAACAACAAAGTATTATTTGGTTGTGATAAAAGTGAGAAATACAAGGATACAAATAGTGGAACATAAAGTGTCAATGAGAAATGTGGTTGTCCATTCAAAATCAGGTCAACACAAGTCGAAATAAGGGTATGGATGAGAGGTTGATGTAAAATGTGGACTTCATAACCATAATTTACCTGATAGATTAGAAGGTCATTTGTTTGTTAGTCGGCTAAGCGCATATGAGAAGCAACATGTTGTAGATCTGACAAAGTGTCATGTTCCACGCAGACAGATATTGCTTTCCTTGTAAGAGCGAGATATAGATAATGTCACTCAAATTACGCAAATAAATAAACATTGGAGTAAGTTACAAAAAGAGGTAATAGGTCTTAGCAGTGAGATACAACATTGTATAAGATGAAAGAGGATGCAAACTATGTTTACTAGAGTAGGATAAGAGATAACTAGGATGTTGTAAGAGACATTTTTTGGGCCCACTCAGGTTCAATCAAGTTGTTGAATATTTTTCCTATTGTGTTGTTTATGGACAACACTTACAATACAAACAAATTTAGACAACCTTTGTTTGTAATAGTTGGCATGACGTCAACCAATTTGACATTCGATGTTGCATTTTCCTATATGGAATCTGAGCAGATAATAGCTTTTGTTTGGTGCTAGATTAGTTGAAACAATTGTTTGTTAAGGAATATTTATCTCCACACGTGATTTTGACTGATGGAGATCTTCCTTTGATGAAAACACTGGCCTGTATTTCTGCATCCTCAAATGGAACTCCCATGAAATCAACACCAAGATCAACAACATTTTCTCTAATAACACCTGGTTAAGGGTCCCATTACCCACCCTTGATCGGAAGGTGAAGAAGACAAGAAGCATCGTCTAGTGTAATGGTCATCTCACAAAATGACATGTAAAATGACAATGTCTCTGAATGCCACCTCTCAGCAAATGTCGATACCAATTTTTGGTCTATCCTCGACAAAATGGTTCTATAGAGTGAAGGTAGGCCAAATACACTCAACCACCTCTCTATCGCAGGTGGAAGCACTGCCCATCCTATAACCTTATTCCTATGTCCAGCAAACTTGAGTTCTTTCTTCAAACCTCTCTCTTGAAAAAAATTTAAATTATATGTTATAAAATATAAAATTATTCAAAATAAAGTAATTTCCATTAACTTATCTCGTCGGACCATAAATGGCGAGCACTATGATGCTCGTACTTTACCAAAAGAGATGTATTGTATGACCTCCTGAAAATCCCAACAACTTTGGAGCAAATGTAGATGCACCTACATGCTCATCCTCACCATCCAACGCCTCTCGTGTGCCCTGTCATACACCTACACGTACGAGATCTGATCGTCACGTCCTCAGGTTCATGCAACTAGAAAAATAAAACAAAAATAAATAAATTTTATAAAATATAATCAAACCAGATATCTATTATGAAAGACATCCGGTGGCTAAAAATACGATGGCCTTGGATAACTATGAAGTAAGAAATTAGGTAGTTTATTTTTTTCACATGATAACTTTTTTCAAAGTTTCTCGAAGGGTAATTTTAAAACCCATTATCAGAGAACTTACTAACAAGACTTTTAGTGTTACATGTGTAGCAGATAAATTCGTTGTAAAATTGATTTTTCTAATCAGAAAACTAACTTGAAAGACTTAGATTTTTTTATAAGCAATAGAAAACTTGGAATTGAAAATGAGCATTAGGGGTGCTCACCCTTATACAACCATTAAGCCAAAAGGAAAAAACCAGGACACCAAGCTAACAGCAAAAAATTGATCCTGCAAACCCCCGATAAGAAACTCAAAAAGAGAAGAAAAAAACTACACCCAACACTTTTCGGGGTTATTATAACAATTAGATCTAGAAATATTCCTCTCTCTTCTATGAAAAACCATAAACCAATCCCGAGATAAAACCTTCACAAAACTCAACACTTCCAACTTAACAAGGACACAACCTTTAAAAAGAATCGAATTCCGGCTTGACCAAATAGACCAACAAAACACAAGACCAAAAAACCAAAAAGAAGAGGAAGAATTCAAATAAATAAGTCTATCTAAAAGCGTACCACCTAGTGCTTGAAAATCACCCCAATCCATGAACAAAATTTGTTCCATAAGAAGTTGGAAAAAGAACAAGAACCAAACAAATGTTCCACATCTTCATCTTCCATAAAACACAAAGGACAAACCACATTATGAGCTCCTCTAATAACGCCTCTCTTCGCCAATTCCAATCTCGTAGGTAACATGTTAAGAATTAATCGCCATCCAAAAATAAGAATTTTGCTTGGAATTTTGGTCTTTCATAATTGATCAAGATATTTTCCTATGATAGGATCCAAAGTAAGCCCCACCAAACAAGACTCACGAATCCTTTTGTAGCAATCTTTAAATGAAAAACCATATTTATGTCTCCACCAAACAAAACGGTCCTCTTCATCCGGCTTAAGTTTCACCCCATTCAAAATTTATAATAACTTATCTAACAACAACAACACCTCCTCTACACCCAAAGTCCTCCCATTGAGATCCAGATCCCACACACATGAATCATTAATCCAAGACCCCGCCTAGGCCACTTTGGAACAAGACAAAAGATTCAACCTATGTAAAGAAGGAAATAAATATATAATGGAGGATGGACCGCACCAGTTGTTTCGCCAAAAATCCAAAGACTTACCTTTACCAAGCTTACACAAAATAGAAGAAGAAGACCAATTTGATTAGGTATAAATATCTATTCAATCCCCTAAAGCACATAAATTCCTCCACCATAAAGAGGCTTTCTTAGAAGATGTCGAACCCCCAAACACCTTGAATCAGCCCATGAAGAAGGTTCATCATTTAAGATCCTCCATTTCCACTTAGAAAGTAACGACAAATTGAACATAGCACAATGTTTAACTCCAAGACCCCTTCCTCTTTAGGCAAACAAATGGTGTCCTAACTCACCCAACAAACCTTCTTCACTTCATCACCCCCTTCCCACAAAAAAAGATATTTGAATATTGATTTTCTCATTAGTAATAACCTTAGGAGCCTTATAGAAAAAGAAGAAGATTGGAATATTGGATAAGACGAAATTTAAAAGGACCATTGTACCTCCAATAAATAGAAACCTATTATGCCATACCGTTAACCTTCTTTTCAACTTGTCTACAATCGGTGCCCAAGCCTCATTTCTTCTAGGATTAATCCCAATTGGAATGCCAAGAAACACAAAAGGGATCAAACCAAAACCACAAGACAAAAAAGAAGTTGCCGCCTGAAAAAAACCGGAATCAAGGTTAAGACAAAAAATACGGCTTTTGGATAAATTCATTCGAAGCCCCAACAGCAACTCAAAACCTCTAAGTAAAGCTTTAATGGTCCAAAGGTTATTTTACGAACCCTCTTCAATCAAGATAGTATCGCCCGCAAATTGAAGCAATTCAACATTCATATTATCATTAACATGAAAACCTTCAAATTCCCCCAAAGAGACTGCTTGATGTAATAAGTCGACAAAACCCTCCGCTACCAAAAGGAAAAGAAAAGGGAGAAAGAGCATCCCTTTGTCTAAGGCCTCTAGTCACTTTGAAATCTATCGTAGGACTCCCATTAACAAGAGCAAACATAGAATTACTAAACACGAAAGCTTCTAACTAACCACACCACCTAGCACCAAACTCCATCCTTCGTAACATACTTATAAGAAATCACGAGAAACACAATCGTAAGCTTTTTCAAAATCCACATTGACCAATATATAACTCCTCTTAGCTCTTTTAGAAAAATCCACTAACTCATTCAAAATCAACACATCATCCACCGTTTGTCTATTAGCAACAAACACGATTTGACACTTAGAAATGAATTTAGGAATCGCCATTTTCAATCTAGACGCAAGAAGCTTAGCAAGCATCTTATACAAAATTCCCACTAAGAAAATTGGTCTAAATTCATCGAGAGAGAGAGGAGATTACCCACTTTAGGAATTAAAGCAATAAACGAAGTGGTAAAAGATTAGGAACAAGACCAACATGATAAAAAGCTTCCACCACTTTCAAGAGATCATCCTTCACAATATCCCAATAAGCTCTATAAAAGTTCAAGTTGAAACCATCCGGACTCGGACTCTTATCCCTATCACCATTTCAAATGAATTCCTTGATATCATCCAAGGAAAAAGGCTTCTCAAGCAAAGACCTATCGTCGTCATTCAACCTTTGAAAAAAAGATCCCCTCAATGATGGTCTTCTATAAACCGATTCTTGAAATGTAGACTCAAGTGACTCTTAATCTCTCTCTTCACCTCGTCCGCCTTATCCACCCAACCACCAACCGAATCTATCCCCAAAATATTGTTCCTCTAAAATCTATGGTCCATTGCTTTATGAATTTTTTTTGGAATTGGAATCCCGTTCCACCATCCACTTTTACCTAGCATTTTGACTTAACATGCTCTTTTTAAGCAAACTCGAATGCCACACTTCGTTAGTAGCTAAAAACCTCTTAAAAGTCATAGCTTCAACATCTAAAACACCATTATTTGCAACTTTAAAGCCCAAAGCATTCAACCCCTTAATCGCCTCATCCACTCCCAAGTCCAACCACCCAAAAACCTCCTTGTTCAAACTTATTAATTCCTTTTTAAGAACTTTAAGCTTTTCTACGAAGGAATAAAAAGCATTACCCGACACAACATGAGATTTTCAAACCTTTTCAACAAAGGATAGAAAATCTGGGTGTTGAATCCAAACATTAAAAATCTTGAAAGGCTTGGGACCCCAATTAATAGAATTACCTTTGATCCAAATAGGACAATGATCAGAAAGAGCTTTATCCCCATCATTTGACCCTCCACCTTCCACTTAAAGACCAAATCTTCTGAAATAAAAAATCAATCCAATCTACTCATGGCCTTACCGCTTAAATTAAACCAAGTAAATTTCTTCCCCATAAGAGGGAGACCTATAAACTTCATCCCTTCAATGAACTCATTGAAATCAACCACCTTTTCCCACAATTTTGAAGCTACGTCTGAATTTGCCTTTTTAATAAACCTATAATTTCCATGACGCATATCTCCATCCAAAAAATCCTCACTACACATCACATAACCACCTGAAAATTTGCTTGAGAAAGACTCTGATAAACTAGAACACCTCCCAAATGACTTTGAAGAAATCCTCTTCTTGCATTGGGGTTGAAGACTCGAAAAATTGGAGTCTTGGACCACAAAGTCTCCCCCTAATAAATGTCGCTGAATGGTTGTCCCAAAAGCAAAATTAGAACCAACAACATTGCCCTTCAATGCATCTTACAGAAAAGTAGAAGAAACACACTTGTTTCCATGATCTGGACGTAAGCGACTACAAGCAGTACCCCCCGAAAAATCTGAACCCAACAATTCCTTCATGGGCCTATATTTAATTAGCCTCACAACCTGAGCAGTGGGCCCACACGCCCCAAAACCAACCAAAGAAAGAATAAGAGGACCCAAAGCATCATTGCCAATGATAACACATTCAATGAGACCTGCTTTGACTTCTTCCCCCACATAAAATACCTTACTTGGCGTGCCAGACACCAGCGGACACGTCAAGATCGCTTGATTATTCACTAAAAGAGTGTCTTCAGGAACACATAAAGAAAGCTTGCCACCTGTGCCTTCTAATTTGGTAAAAAGAACTGTTCCCCCACCTACTTCTAAACCTGCTACCATGGATGAGACATTATACTGTTGCAAGACTTGTTTTTCACGACACTGACAATAACTCCCTCAGGTAGGACACGAGCCTCAAATAAAACATCCTCTTGCCTAAGTGACGCCATGTCATCATCATCACCACCAGCTAAAACATCTATCTCCGATTTAGATTTAGATAAGAGCATTTCCTCCTCCACCGCCTAAATAGGTGTACGAAATGATACATAGAAATCCTCCACCATTGTAATTCTGAAAAAAAAAACTCCATTAATGCGCACCTTGAAAGCTTCATTGATGAAGGAAGCACACTTAGTACTCTCTTTGTCTCATAATAAATGTCTTATTTGAGCTCTGCATGGTTCTTAAAAAAATAATTAGATGTATTGATTTTAATAATAAAGTTAGTATCTTTTACTAAAATATCCTTATTTATTATAATCAGTGAAGTAGTTGAAAAACGTGAAAGTTAATAAATATGAGTATAGTAGTAGGAAAAAAGATAATAAATGTTATATTGGTATTCTAAAAAGACATATATTTTGAAACGTAGAAAAAAATGCAAATGAGACATTTTTTATGAAACAGAAGGAGTACGCACTAACAGTCTAGCAACGTCTATCCTAGCTTCAGATAGAGTAGCAACATCAGGGCGAGACAACTTTCCGATCGGCTTAGAAATAAACTCAAAGAAAGGAAAACCCCAAGCATGGCAAAGAATGCCGAAAACTCGAACCCAAGACCCCCCTTAAGAAACAAGTTCAGGGCACCACTTATTCACCATTTCAGGGCACCACTTATCCACCATTTCAGGGCACCACTTATTCACAGCAACAAACCACTTCTTAAGCCAATCTGCCTCGTTAAGAAACAAGTTCTCCAACTCCCCCTGAATTCTTTCTTCCAATAAACAGAAATGTGCCCCCAAAGGGTTAGATTTGATTCCAAAAATACCATCTTTATCCAAAAAATCTTGCATAATATAAGACGATCCAACATTTCCCACCTCCCCAACGAAGCATTGAGAAATATCGAAACATCCTCTACCTTAAACATCAATGCAGTATCACCATGATCGAGACAAGAAGAAGTTCCAACAACCTCTGCAAACGTTTTCCTCAGCCTTTTCGCCCGAGAAACACCAGCTACACCTTTGTTAGTATATTGTATTATATCAGTATATTGTATATAGTATTGTAGTGTTAACTAATACTCTAGTGCCACATCAGCTTGTACATAAGCTTAGATATCACACAATAGATATAAGATTATAGAGCTTGTATAAATACTCTTGTGTAATCTATTTCCAATCTAATGAAGAATTTACAGTTACACTTTAACAACTTTCTGTTACATCTTCTTCTTCTTTCAGCAAGTTGTGATTTTGTTTCTTCTTCATGGATTTGTATGGTGATTATGCCACCATTAACATCGTATCAGAGCTTCTAAAGCTCTGGTAGCCATTATTCTTCAGGTATCGATTCTTTTTCTGATTGCATTCTTTTTCAAATTGGTCGAATCTTGCAACTTTCTCTTGTTTGCACTTCGTCTTCGTCTTTCGTTCTTCATTTTTTTTTTGCAATCAAGTTTTTTATTTTGAAATCGAGTTCTTCGTTCTAAGATTCCATTGATGGCATACCATAGCTTCTCAGATTTCTCTACGAATTCTTCAAATCCGTATTATTTGTATCCGAATGAAAATCCCTCTCTGATTTTTGTTACTCCTCCTCTGGATGACAAGAACTATCACACATGGGCTAGGTCAATGCATATTGCATTGATTTCTAAGAATAAAGAAAAGTTTATCGACAGAACTCTCCCAAATCCGCCGGCATCGGATATTCTTTATGCTCTTTGGATCCGTTGCAACACTATGGTCTTAGCTTGGATTCATCGTTCTATCTCGGAGTCCATTGCTAAGTCTATTCTATGGATTGAAAGTGCTGTTGAAGTTTGGAGAAATCTGAAGATTCGATTCTCACAAGGTGACATCTTCCGCATTTCTGATATACAAGAGGATTTGTATAAATTTCGTCAAGATACTCTGGACGTCTCTAGCTATTTTACTCAGATGAAAGTTACGTGGGACGAGTTAGAGGCATATAGACCAATTGCTTCTTGCTCTTGTCCAATTCCTTGCTCTTGTGGTACTCTTGGATCGATTAGGAAATATCGAGAACAAGATTACGTTATACGTTTTCTCAAAGGCCTGAATGAGAAATTTGCTCAATCCAAGACTCAAATTATGATGATGCAGCCTTTACCTGATATAGACAAGTCTTTTGCTCTTGTTATTCAATAAGAAAGAGAGATAAATAGTTCTCAAAGTACTATCTCAAATAGCACTGCCTCTGAAGATTCTACAGTTCTACATTTGAACTCTTCTTCTGGCAACACTTATGGAAAAACTGGTAGCAACCATTTCAGAGGCAAGACTGGTGGTAATGGCATGGCCAAGGGACAAAATAGAGTGTACACTCATTGTGGGAGGAGTAATCACACAATTGAAACTTGCTTCATTAAGCATGGATATCCACCTGGATTTAGAGGTAAAGGAAAATCCAATAATTCAAATGCAAATTCTCAGTCTGTTGCTTCTGTTGAAACAGGTCAGGTACCACCACAGCAACATTCAACTCAGTCTATGGTTGGCTTCACTCAACAGTAATATCAAAGCATCTTGGAATTACTCCAACAGTCCAAGCCCAATCCTAAAGCCAATTCAATCACCACCTCACCCTTTGTCTTGAATTCTCATTCTCAGCATGAAAGTGGTAATAATCATCACTTATGGATCCTTGATACAGGTGCTATTGATCATATAGCATGTGATTTGTCTAGTTTCACTTCACACACAACAATTGTTCCCATTCATGTTAGTCTACCTAATGGTTCTCATGTTACTGCTTCTGTTTCTGGCAGCATTAATCTCTCTTCAGCCTTAGTTCTTCACAATGTTCTCTATATTCCCAGTTTTTATGTCAATTTAGTTTCAATAGACAAACTTGTGCAAAGTAATGATTGTGTGGTTCATTTCACTGATAATTCTTGCAATATTCTGCAGAATCATTCCAAGGAAATGATTGGTACAACTAAGCTTCACAGAGGATTATATGTTCTTGATTCTTCACAAAATAAACATGTTTGTAATGCATCTGTACAAGATAACTCTTTTCTTTGCCATTTAAGATTAGGACATATATCTTCTATAGGGCTGCAACATGTATCCAAAATTTTTCCTTTCATTTCTTCAAAATATAATACTCATTCTTTTCCATGTGATCCATGTCATTTTAGTAAACAAAAGAAATTATCATTTCCTCATAGTGTTACCAAATCTAATTCCCCTTTTGAACTCTTACATGCTGATATATGGGGACCCTTCTCAAATATTTCAATTCTAGGACGCAAATATTTTCTAACACTTGTGGATGATTACAGTAGATATACTTTGGTCATTTTCTTAAAATCCAAGGACCAAACCAAACAAAGCATCATTCAATTCCTAGCCTACATTGAAAATCATTTTAACACTTCCTTAAAGTATTTTAGGTCAGACAATGGGACTGAATTTCTCCCTCTATCTGATTTTTTCTTAGCCAAAGGTGTAATTCACCAAAAATCTTGTGCATACACACCCCAACAAAATGGAGTGGTAGAAAGGAAGCACCAGCATATTCTAAATGTAGCTAGGTCCCTTTATTTTCATTCACATGTCCCTCTTAATATGTGGAATTTTTGTGTTGCTCATG
Organism: Lathyrus tuberosus; assembly: GCA_022829125.1. Classification (NCBI taxonomy): domain Eukaryota; kingdom Viridiplantae; phylum Streptophyta; class Magnoliopsida; order Fabales; family Fabaceae; genus Lathyrus; species Lathyrus tuberosus. The sequence goes on along the minus strand of JALAZF010000024.1, from coordinate 10,295,391 downwards.
CTGTCCACATTATTAATAGACTTCCTACTCTCTTGCTAAATCTTAAAAGTCCTTATGAACAGTTATATCATCAACCTCCTTCTTTAATTCATCTCAAGGTTTTTTTGGCTGTTTGAGCTATGCTGTGTCTACCCTCCCAAACAAAACCAAATTCAATCAAAGAGCTAGAAAGTCAGTCTTTTTAGGTTTCAAAGATGGTACAAAAGGCTATATGTTATATGACATTCAACATCATAATGTCTTTATATCTAGACATGTTGTTTTCTATGAAAATATTTACCCTTTTGCTACTGATAATCCCTCTTCTCAACCTAATTCTAACCATAGTCCTCTCAATGCTACACATAGTCCTGTTAGTTCCAAACATAGCCCATTTTTTTATGATGACCATGGTATATCCCATCAGTCTCACACCTCTACTGACTTATCTCCTTTACCTGATAGTCCCATTTGTTCCTCTACTTTATCACAACAGTATACTAGCCCTACTTATCTTCCTAGTACTTTACCACATCAGTCTAGTCCTACTCCACAGCAATCTGCACATTTCAGACTTGCTAGCCCTCATAATACTCCTTTAAGTACACCTGCTACATGTAGACAACAATCTCACTTTCTTCCTCCTGAGTCCCCTCAAGGTACTTCTTATACACATAGTCCAATAAACATTAATTGTCCTGGTCCCACATTATCAATAGAGTCATTTGATTCCTTGCATACTCCCAACCATGACAGTAACATTTCTCCTAATACTCATTCAAATAGCACTGATAATAGCACTGATGTTTTAGGTACTCCTTCCATTCCTCCTCTTAGACATTCCACTCACATTTCTAATCCTCCCAGTTACTTATCTGACTATCATTGTTATCATGCCAATAATATTCCTTCTATTTACCATACTCTTACTTCTAATGTCATATATCCCTTATCTTCTGTACTCTCATATGACAAGTGTTCTCCTTATAACAAAAACTTTTGTTGTGCTATTTCTTCCATAACTGAACCAACTTCATACAAACAAGCCATTAAACATGACTGTTGGGTTAAGGCCATGGATGTGGAGCTTAAGGCTCTTGCAGAGAATCAAACATGGATTGTGGTGGATCTGCCTCATGGTAAGGTACCTATTGGATGTCGTTGGGTTTATAAAGTGAAACACAAGGCTGATAGATCCATTGAAAGATACAAGGCCAGATTAGTTGCAAAAGGCAATACTCAAATGGAAGGTATTGACTACTTTGACACATTTTCACCTGTTGCCAAACTTACTACTGTTCGAGTCTTACTTTCCCTTGCAGCTATTAAAGGCTGGCATTTAGAACAACTAGATGTCAACAATGCCTTTCTCCATGGGGACTTAAATGAAGAAGTGTACATGAGTCTTCCACCTGGACTATCTGGTTTTGATTCATCTAAAGTTTGTAAGTTGCAAAAAATCCTTATATGGCCTAAAACAAGCTAGTAGGCAATGGTACTCAAAACTTTCTACCTTTTTTATTTCTCTTGGATATCATCAGTCTCAGGCAGATTATTCCCTCTATGTTAAGCATGAGGATCCTTATTTCACTGCACTTTTAGTATATGTTGATGATGTTGTATTAGCAGGAAATTCCTTAGTTGAAATACAACATGTCAAGAACTTATTGAATCAACAGTTTAAGATTAAAGATCTTGGTCAGCTCAGGTATTTTTTGGGTTTTGAGATTGCAAGATCCACAAAAGGTATTTTCTTAAACCAAAGGAAATATACTCTTGAACTTTTGCAAGATGCTGGTGTTCTTGCTGCCAAGCCTTCCTCAGTCCCTTTTGATCCCAACATAAAGCTATCTATCAGTGAAGGTGATTTCTTGGAAGATGCATCCTCTTATAGAAGATTGATTGGAAGGCTCATTTATCTCACTAACTCAAGGCCTGATATCTCTTATGCTGTCCAGCACTTGAGTCAATTTATGGCACAACCTCGTCTCCCACATTTTTAGGCTGCCACTCGTGTTTTGAGGTATCTCAAGTCTGTACCTGCTACTGGTATTCTGTTTTCTGCCTCCAGTGATTTGAAACTCCTGGGCTTTGCTGATTCGGACTGGGCTCGATGCCCTGATACTAGAAAGTCCATCACTGGATATTGTGTGATGTTAGGCAATTTGTTGTTATGTTGGAAGTCCAAGAAACAACATACTGCATCAAGATCTTCAACTGAAGCTAAATATAGAGCATTGGCTGCTATCACTTGTGAGATCCAATGGTTGCAGTACATTTTTCATGATCTTTTGGTTGATTTCTCTCAACCTGCTTCTGTTTTCTGTGATAGCAAGTCAGCCATCTATTTGGCTCATAATCCCACATTTCATGAACGAAGCAAACACATAGAGTTGGATTGTCATGTGGTTAGAGAGAGGTTACAATCCAAGCTTATTCATTTGCTTCCTATCTTTACTCATGATCAGTTGGCTGACATGCTTACTAAGCCTCTTCATTCACCTGCTCTTAAGAAAATCTTATCCAAGTTAGGCCTTTGTAGCATCCAAAGTCCAACTTGAGGGGGGCTGTTAGTATATTGTATTATATCAGTATATTGTATATAGTATTGTAGTGTTAACCAATACTCTAGTGCCACATCAGCTTGTACATAAGCTTAGATATCACACAATAGAGATAAGATTATAGAGCTTGTATAAATACTCTTGTGTAATCTATTTCCAATCTAATGAAGAATTTACAGTTACACTTTAACAACTTTCTGTTACATTTTCTTCTTCTTTCAGCAAGTTGTGATTTTGTTTCTTCTTCGTGGATTTGTATGGTGATTATGCCACAATTAACAACCTTCCTTGCCAAATCGACCAACTTTGTCAGGACGAAGAATCAATTTCTCCTTAGCAAGCCCTCCTCTAACATCCTCTTTAGCAGAACCAGAAGATCTTTGAAACCTAGGGATATTCACAAATAGTTTGTGCTTACCCAAGAAGATGTTATCCAATTTTGTATAACTTCGCGTTGTTAACATCAAGAAACCGCTCGAATCCAAACCTCCTTCCATACTTGTCTCTTCTACCTGGAATAATCACCTCCTCCACCTTACCAAACTCACCGAATACACCATAACTCTCTCTAACTCTGATTTTCTCTGAAAATGAGGTAAAGAAAAACGAAGTTAGTTCATTGGGTTTGAAGCGAGAATGACCTGCCATATCCCTTCTGAACGCAACCTTCTTTTTACTTAAAACCCTCTTCCAATCACCCATCGCCGTGCACACTCTCTCATTTGTCTCTCCTCCTCTGAAACCACTTTCTCTCTCCTCTCTCATTAATTTTGATATTTTGTTGTTATGTTGAAGGATTTGGATAAAAGAGTTCCGTTACAAAACAAATTTTCACATCTCTCGCTAGTTTGGAAAAATAAAAAAATAATAAAAAATTTTGAAACAAATAAATATTTATAAATGTGTATTTTAGTAAAAAAAAAAATATTATAGGGATAAGGGGATAAATGTTGGAATATGGGATACATAGCCAAAAAGTAAGTTTAATTTCCCCGGAACATTTGAAGGTTTTTTTAGGCGGCTGCGCAACCAAACCGTTGGGTTAAAAGAGGTCACAGGATCTTACAATGAGGTTGTCGCACGAGATCATAAGCTACGCACTCTTCGCCGCCGATCGGAGAGACGCTTTAACAATCGGCTTAATCCTCCTCGAATCGATTGACTGAATCTTCATCCCTATTGGCATTACGTCTCTTCAATTTCTGAATCAAGGTTGATGGAAGATGGTGAGAGGTTAGATTTTGAAATTCTCTTCCGGAATCCATACATGCCGGAGATGAGAAAAGCTTGAGGGAGAAAAAGTTCACATACTCAAGATGCACCGTAACTTCATACATATTATCCAAATCTGACGATTCAGAATCAATTTACAAAAAGTACAGCTTTGACTGTATCTTCATTCCACTTCATCATTTCTATTATGATTTTATATTGACCGTGTTAAACAATTTCAAAATTAAAATATTGGGTTGAAAAATATACTAATTTTTTAATCATTCTAAGAAATTACGTACTGCATTCAATTAATTATGACCTTTATATTATATATTTTGTTAATTAATTTTGAGTGAAGCAACTATTTGTAGCTTTCATGTTCAAGTGGAATCAATTGTTACTATTTGCAGGTTTCTATAGACATCTTAAAAAATTTATTTTGATAATTATATGGGAGTGGCCTTTCTAACACGAATATTGAGGATATTTGCAACTGAAGATTGGTTCTTTTTACTAGCACAGGTGATGCACTGAGTATATTGAAGAGCAACTTGAAGGATCCTAATAATGTTCTTCAAAATTGGGATGCTACCCTTCCCAATCCTTGCACATGGTTTCATGTTACATGCAATGAAGATAACAGCGTGATCGCCGTGTAACTCAATATGTCATTTTTACTCGTAATTTTATGAATGTTTGTCCGCATGGTGAATCATTATTTTAATTTTTGTTGTTGCATTTGGACAGTGATCTTGGAAATCAGGACCTTTCTGGTACACTGGTTTCAAGCCTTGGCGATCTCTCCAATTTGCAGTACTTGTAAGTTGTGAACCATATATGATATTCTCGAGTATATTTGATTGTTTCTGAGAAGATTAAACTCAACCTGTTTCTTGATCAACACTCTTGTATTTTCTTTTTCGTTGCTTGCTTTAAAGGATCTTATAAACAGTAGTCACTTTCCTGTCCCTTTTTTGCCATACTCCAAAATAAGGTAGTTCTGTCGCATTTCTTTTTCTTTTTAGTTTTTAGACTAACCTCTTTTTTATTCATGGCAAAAGCTTTAAGTTATTATTCATTGACCATTGAAGAGGAAGGGGGAAAGGTGTTCAAATATTCTTTTTTATTTTTTTCAGTTCCTAACAAAAACTTTTCATAAAGATATCGATTTTGCAGCCGATTCTAAAACTTTGACCCTCATCTGGAAGACATGACAGAGAGTAGTTTAAATCTCGGGAAGATGTACTTAGCATCTGTTCGTTTCTGCATCAGCTACACTGTAGACGTGGGTTTTTTCTGAAGTTAGTTCTATTAGCTTCTCATTTTCACGGAAAATCAGCCCCTTGTCGCACGGCTCCAGTATTCCTCCGCATAACCAAACATACCATTAGTTTTGCAGATTAAGGAAATAAAGCCAATCAATTGATAAACCAGTGTAGCATTTTGAGCTGATCCTTTAATTCATCGTCCTATCCATTTTAGATTGCATTTTTCATTTTAGATACAATATCAAAACTCAAAATCCTGATGCCCCATCTCTTTTTGATTGTAGAAATTATGAATCTATATAAGCGAGGACTATTGTTGAAAATTTAATCACGGAAATTTTTATATCTTCATAAACCTTACTTGATAATGAATTATTTGGGTATTAGAGATGGTTATTTTCATCAGCAAAGATATAATTTTCACTGTAAGAGGCCATCTATTTCAGTTTGTTTGATCGAGTTCACAATGTATCCGTTTCAATCAAATTATATGAATGTGATTTGTCACCTTTCAATGATTTGTTGGTCTTTTTTGTTTGGGCAAGTCTGAACTTTCTTCCTTTTTCATTGGCAGAGAACTTTATAATAATAGTATAACAGGTAAAATCCCACAAGAGCTAGGAAATTTGGCAAACTTGGTGAGCTTGGATCTTTACCTGAACAATGTTAGTGGTACTACACCCAATACATTGGGCAAGCTTCAAAAACTACGTTACCTGTAAGACATACTTTCATTATTCTCTCATATCTTTGATCTGCAAAATTTATTTGTTTGTTTCAATTGTTTTACTTCCTTACCTTGTTCAACATCCTTTTTTTGTGTTTCCCGATGCAAAATGTGGTAGATTTTGTAGCCTCTACAACACGACTTATCAACAAAGCTGCAATAAACAAAAATGTATGCCTAAAAAAGTAGTCTTATTTGTTTCCTTTATTGCTGCTGCTGGTTATTATTACATGATGCAATAGTGTGATTATATGACAATTGAATGAAATAGATGAGGTATTTCTAATTATTAGTAAGAAATCTTTAACAGTATCTGTACATGTTTTGATCGTCTCGATCTCTGTCTATCAAAGATGTTACTTGTTACATGTTTATCGGAATTGGATCCTCTCCTTCGAATACTTTTCTCCAACTATTTCTTTCACTAATGTATCTCTATCTTTCACTCCTTCTACACTTGTTTTGATAGAAGGAGAGGATCCAAGTACTTTATATACGCACTAAAGGTCTAATACAGTGGACAATAATGTTGTGTATATATCATCGTAATAAAGACCCTTGTATGTAAACTGATAAAATAAATACAAAATTAAAAACATGTTCAGTTATGCTAGAGTTTTGTTTGTGTTAGACCTCTCATTAAAGAATATTATAGGAGAAGGGGCCAAGAAGACCAAAACTGACATTGGTCAGTTTGTGGCAGTTATGTTGTATTAATTGTGTGTCAGTTATGTTGGTTGTTAGTAAGAATAAATAGAAAGGTGGCAGGGCATAGCTGGTTATCAGGGAGTTATTGAGTGGTTATTTGGGCGGGAGAGAACCTCGCTCTCGAAATTTGGTAGAAACCGTGGCTTTGCATTCCCTATTTCATGTGTAGAAATTTTGTTTTGTAAGTGTGTATGAATTCCATCTCTGTTTGGGATAAATTCTCCTGGGTTTTTAGCAATAAAATTCACTTGTTCTTCAGTATAATTATTATTGGTATTTGGTACCGGTTTCTATCATCTAGAAATAATATGCCAGTTGCCTACATGATTTATTACTCTACTTTATCAGTTTTATATATAGCACTCACCAGTATGCATCATGTTATGTAACCAGTACCTATCATGATTTATTACACTGATTCATTTTGCTTTCAAAAATAGGCGTCTCAATAATAACACTTTGAGTGGCCGCATTCCTGTGTCTTTGACAAATGTTTCTATGTTGCAAGTTCTGTGAGTGTTACTCCTTTATTCAGATTTGCCATTAGTTAAAGTTGAAGTAGATTTTATTTTTATTTTTTATTTTTTATTTTTTTATTTTTTTATTTTTTTTAAGAATTCAAACCAGACTTTAATTTGCATTAGAAATATATATTTCCATGTGTAAATTGACACATCAGACATTTTGGAGTACAGTGATCTCTCAAACAACAATCTAGAAAGGGATGTTCCAGTGAATGGTTCATTTTCATTATTTACCTTTGTCAAGTAAGTACAAATAATACTGTTCATATATTTGTCTTATTGTTCACAGACGACATGAAACTTTATTAATGACATATGTTGCACTTTTCAGTTATCAAAATAATCCTCACTTGAAGTTACCAAAAATCATTCTTGAGCCACCTTCTCCACCCTCACCAGCTTCGTCAGGTTTATTGATGTCTGTTTTTTGGTTGACAAAGATATTAAATTGTTAAAGAATAACTTGAACTGAAAGCTTCAATTAAGAATATAACTCTAGCTTGCCATTGTTTTGATAATTATGGAAAAGGATGGTGTGCCTCATGATTAAATTTTAGAGGAAACATAATTGCATTGAACTTCTTTATTTTTTTCCAATAGGTCACAATCTATTTTCGAATAGTTATAATTTCTAAGTTAACTGTTGATCCTTTTTTTAGGTAGCAGTAATACCGGAGCTATTGCTGGAGGAGTTGCTGCAGGTGCTACTCTGTTGTTTGCTGCTCCTGCAATTGCACTTGCCTAATGGCGAAAAAGAAAACCACATGATCGTTACTTTGGCGTTCCTGGTTAGTTAAAAACAGAAAAGATGGTGTACATGCTCATAAATGTTTTATTCTATAGTTGTTAATTACTGCTGAACTGAACCAACATTGTCTACTTTTTTTTTACCGTGGCAGCTGAGGAGAATCCTGAAGTTCACCTTGGTTGGCTTAAAAGGTTTTCTCTACGTGAGCTGGTAGTAGCGACAGATAACTTCAATAAAAAAAACTTACTAGGTGAAGGTGGATTTGGAAAAGTTTATAAAGGACGTTTAGCTGATGGAACTCTTGTAGCTGTAAAAAGACTTAAAGAAGAATATACACCAGAGCTGCAATTTCAAACCGAAGTTGAAATGATCAGCATGGCTGTGCATCATAATTTGCTCCAGCTTCGTGGTTTTTGCATGACATCTACTGAAAGCTTGCTTGTATATCCTTACATGGCCAATGGAAGTGTTGCATCATGTTTACGAGGTTCCCCATCTTTTCTCTCATGTCCTTTTCTGGCAAAATATTTACAAGTGCTAGTGTTCAATATCAAACTTGTTTCTAGTTTATTTTTATTTATTGAAAAAATAACGGTCAGTATTTTTTAGATATTCTCTGGCAGCTACACAAAAGCATGGAAATTCTTAAATAACTCAAATTTATAATGTTGTTGTAGAACGTAGTGAGTGTGATCCGCCGCTTCAGTGGCCAACGCGGAAGAATATTGCGCTGGGATCTGCCAGGGGGCTTGCTTACTTGCATGATCATTGTGACCCTAAGATTATTCATCGCGATGTGAAAGCTGCAAGTATATTGTTGGATGAGAAATTTGAAGCAGTTGTTGGAGATTTCGGTTTAGCAAAGCTTATGGATTACAAAGATACAAATGTTACTACTGCCGTCTGCGGCACAATTGGACATATAGCCCCTGAGTATGTGTCAACTGGAAAGTGTTCAGAAAAGAGTGATGATTTTGGATACGGTGTGATGCTTCTCGAACTAATAACTGGACAGTGGGCTTTTGATCTCGGTCGTATTGCCAATGATGATGATATGATATTGCTTGATTGGGTAGTTTTTTTAAACTTTAAATATGTCATTAGTACTTGAACAAATGACTAATCATTTTTGAATCCAGGTTAAAGGACTTCTCAAAGACAAAAAGTTAGAAACACTTGTAGATGCAGAGTTAAGGGGAAAGTATGATTTTGATGAGGTAGAGCAGTTAATCCAAATGGCTTTACTATGCACACAAGAGTCTCCAATGGAAAGACCAAAGATGTCTGAGGTTGTAACAATGCTAGAAGGTGATGGGAGCAATGGCTGAAAGAAGAGATGTATCTAGAAGAATTTAACAACAACGACATGCATCACCCTACTGCAAAGTGGATAGTAGTAGATTCAACTTCACATATCCAGCCGGATGAACTCTCAGGTCCTAGATGATCCCTTTGAAGAATCTATCATTTCGACAAGTGAATACACAATCCTTCGTCTGGCCTGAAAAGATAAACTTCTTGATTTGTACATATGATGTCATTTTTATAACACTTCTTTGAGAAATTATCTTGTATGTTCAGTTTACATGGCAATTGATCAAGTTCAATTATTTAAGAAAGAAGTTTGTGTTATGAACTAAAGAAAAAGAACAAGAGATATTTATGTATCCTTCTCACGCATACAGTTACAGATGAAAATTACTCTTGTATTAGTTGCTTGAAAGCTATGATTGGTTGATAACCATGTATCATATTTGTTTTGTTCCCTTTGTTACAATAATCTTTAAAATGGATGTCATCATGTGACTATGATTGTTTTACGCAGAATCCTCGCAATAATTTTTGTAGAAAAAAACCCACATGTCTTTTCTATGGAATGAATCAAAAAGCTCTTCTGCAACCTATTTTTTTAATCAGAAATCTCATATGCAACATATTTTTGAATTGTTTATGCTGTGCTAACTAGTAAAGTAAATTTATTTAATATGGTATAAAATATATTTAGATACATGTGTAAATCAATTTTATTTTTATATTTAAAAATAAAGAATTTATCTCTCACTTAAAGATAATTGTTGATTAAAATAAAATAGATATTATTCTAATAATGACCCGGGATGTGAAAAAGTTAATAGTGTGCACCATCATTGAGTGACATTGAATTTGAAACAATATAAAATGTTTTTAGATATTTATGTCAATTTATAATGTGTTACTTGTAAAATTAACCATGACCATGTAAATTCAATTGTATCAAATAACCATATAAAAAATGCTTAATTGCAATTTTGGTCCCCCTATTTTTATTTTTTTTGAGTTTTAATCTCTCTATTTTAAAATCCGGAAGTTTTGTCCATTTATTTTCAGTTTTTTTGAGTTTGGGTCCCCTTATTTTAAAATTTGAAATTTTTGTCCCTCCATTTTCATTTATTTTGAGTTTTGGTCCCCTTATTTTCATTTTTTTAAACTTTTGGTCCCCTTATTAGATTAGTTTCTAATTGAAAAGGGGGACTAAAATTCTAAACAAAACTTAAAATAGGGACCAAAACTAAACAAAAATGAAAATAGAGGACCAAAATTCTGAATTTTAAAATAAGGGGACCAAAACTAAAAAAAACTAAAAATGGAGCGACAAAAATTCCGGATTTTAAAATAGGGGGATCAAAACTCAAAAAAAAAAAACAGAGGGACCAAAATTGCAATAAAGCCTGTAAAAAAAGAGACATGTGAGTAGGGGTGTTCGCGGGTTGAGTTTGATCTAATTTGATTAAATCTAATACTCGACCCGATTAATAGTATTTGGTTTGGGTTGAATGTTCAACCCGTATTTATAAGACTAAATCTGAACCAAACAAACTCGCTCATCAATGAATTGGGTTTGATTGGGTTTGTGGGTCATCCAATAAATATAATTTTCAAATTCTAAATAAAATAATAATTTAATTAACCATTTATTTTACAAAAATATTTAAAACTCATAAAGTTTTAGTATTTAATTTGAATAAAATATATCGTTTAATATCTAAAAACTCTTTATTCAAATCAAATTAGAAAAATATATAAATGGTGTAAAGTATAATTTAAAAAGTAAGATGTATCTATCTTTGAATAAAGAAATTTGATCTCTCAAATTTAATTTAGACTTAAGCTTTTATAATTAATAAAACTTATAATTATATTAAAAAAATATATGCATTGTAAGAATTATACTAGATAGTTTATAAATAAAATAAAATAAAAATAGTATGACATATCAATGAGATGAGTTTACGAGTTCGTGGATTTAAAACTTCAAACTCATTATCCGAACCAAATACCAATGAGTTTGAATAGGTTTGTTCGAGTTGGACATGTACATGATTGAGTTGAGTAAAAATAAGGGTTGGGTGAATGAGTTCGCGGATTGGCTCGTACCCATGAACACCCTACCCGTGAGATGACAAAAGAAAAAAAAACACATTTAAAAATAAAAAATTTGTATCTCAAATAAAGACAATTGTTGGTTAAAATAAAATAAATATTGTCTTAATAGTGACCTGTGAAATAAAAAGTTAGTTGTGTGCACTGTTATTGAATGTTATCCAATTTGATACAGTATAAAATATATTTAAATTCACATGTCAATTTCAATTGAATTACTTTAATATAAAATGAACAATAATCATATAAATTATGAATATTTTTTATATAATAATTATAAAATAATTATGTTTTTATTTTAGATAAATTTTGTGTTTTAAAAATTCAACATTTTTCTGTGTTCTTCTCCGTTAAATTAAAAAGAGGTTCAAATTTTGTTATAATTTTAAAAAATAAAATAGGAAAAAGAAAATGGAGAGAGAAAAAATGAAAATGAAAATGAGAAAGTGTAAGAAAAAGAAATATGGAGGAAAATTGAAATTTAAATTAAGAGAAGAAAAAGAAGAGTGAGAAAGTTAAAATTAAAAAGTGGGAAATGAATGAGGTGGCAAAATGAGATAGTTTCAATTTTTTTTTAGCATTTGTTAACTACAATTATGCTTTTTGCTAGTACAATTTAAAAAAAAAATGATATATTAAGAAATTTGTGGGTAATTTATTTTAATAAATAAATAGTTAATTTTTTTACACAATCTAATGAAATTGTTGCTATGGTGTAAATTGAAATAATTATAATATCTCATCTACAAGTAATTATTTTATTTTGATTTGCCATTATGAAATTAAAAGAATAACACAGTCTCCATATTTAAAATAGTAAAGTATATATGATGGGGAACATATGGCCCTTAGAGCATTTCTCTTCATTGAATGTGAGAAGAGGACATATCCTCCATGAATGTTTACCATATCAAGGTCATTTTCGAATTTCGGATATATGATGGGGAACAATTCAAAGAGATGGTTCAAATATCACAAGATATGTAGTCACCACACAGATGATTGTCACTAGGACTGGGCACTGGGTCGGGCCGGTTCGGGTTCGGGCCAAAAACCCCAAACCGGCCTATCCATCGGGTGGGGTATTTCGGCCCATTTCCGACCGGATATGAAATTTGGGTTTTCGGGTTCGGGTAATTTCGGGTTCGAGTATCTTATTCGGTTTTATACGGGTTTTAACAGTTTTGGGCCCAGTAAAAATAAATACAATTTTTTTATTTTGATCAAGGATGACCCAGTTTAAAAAATGGTCAAAATACATTTTTAAGTTAAATTTTTTTGTTTATTAAGAAATGTGCCAGTTATTGGGCCTTCCAAAAATATTCAAAATAACTATTAGATATCATATTTCCCTTATAACTAAAATTAAAATTAATCCTTGCAAAGACCATATAAATCCATCCAACATAAATACATGTAGTAGTACTAGTAGGTTTAAAATTAATCCTTCCAATATAAATTCATACATGTAGTAGTAACATTAACAAAGCCAAATGAATCTAATAAAATTAACCAACACAACCAAAGCACCATGTGAAACCAGTAACATTTATACATGTAGAGGAATGACTTCTGGCCTCTACTTCATTTATATTCAGCCTGTTCAAAAATAACAAATATAGAATATTTAGTATGTGGAATCAAAATGTCTGTGTGTTATATATAACTCAAGCATGTTTGTGTGCAACTTCAAAAGGCTTATAAAAATAGCAATATGTGTGGAATCACTGTATTTACAGCAGTAGTAATTTTCGAAGTCACGAAAACAAAATTACTACATTTTTTTCTTGACTACTTTACTTCTTTTTAAAGCAAAGTTTGGTGATTCCTTCACTACTTTACTTCTTTTTAAAGCAAAGTCTTTCAAATCTCAAAACAAATGTTTGTGTCAATGAGCTTGATCTTAGTTCAAGGAGGGTATATATAACATACCTTTCCGATCGAATTCCAAGCAAACCGCCAGAGAGATCAGTAGTTAATTTCAAGCTTTTGTGAAACCTTTGTCGCTTCATAATAATTCTTCAAAAACTTTATAAACACCCTAACATTATCCCAATCTTGACTACTAGGGGGGAATCAAGATCAAAGAATTCCCTATAAGCTTCATCCTCATCTTCTAACTTCTCAAAAGCTGTTTGAAACTTTTCAGCTGCTTCTAACATCAAATATGTCGAGTTCCATCGAGTTGAAACATCAAGACATACTGACTTCTTGCATAAAATCCCAGCATACTCCACGCATTCCTTAAACTTTAAAGCCCTGTGGGGTAAAGATCTAACAAACCTAATTGCATTTCTAACACTTGAAATTGAGGTGTTGGCTACTTGTAATCCATCTCTCACAACTAGATTCAGTACATGAGCACAACACCTCATTTGAAACCCAAACCCATCCATTAAAAGTCCATTCATATTTCTTACTTTTTGTTCCAAATATTTAACAACAACATCATTTGATGATGCATTATCCACCGTGATGGTAGAAACATTTCTCAGCCCCCACTCCTTCAATACCTCTTCAACCTTCTTACCAACAGTTTTACCCCGGTGATTTAGAATAACCGTAAAGCTAATTATTCTTTTTTGGTAATTCCAATCCCTATCGATAAAATGGGCAGTGAGGGTCAAGTAATTCAGGTTTTGGACAGAAGTCCAACAATCTGTTGTAATTGCCACTCTATTACAATCAGACTTGAAGAAAGCTTTCAACCTCACTTTCTCATCAAGATATAACTGAAAGCAGTCCCTAGCTATGGTTCTCCTTGACGGTATAGAAAATTGAGGTTGCATTTGCCTACAAAAGTACTTAAACCCCTCCCATTCAACTGTTTTGAATGGTTTCTCATCTAAAATGATAAAATAAGCCAATCCGTTTCTACAAGCTACGGGATTAAACCTAGAACTTAATGGAACCTCAGTTGTTGAATATGACAAGATTGTTTGGGTAGGGTCGGTAGACACGTTCAATGGATACTTGGGACATGTTTTCATGTGACTCTTTAAGTTTGATGTTCCATGTTTCTTAGAGTCACACATATACATTTGATGACAATACTTACAAGCAGCAGTTGGAGGGTCACTATTGTCATACCCCAAATTTGTCCTACCCTCTCATTTTTCTCATACTAAGCATGTTGGTGCTTCGTGGACTTCTCTCAAGATCATCATATGGTTTAGGCTATGGAGATTTGGTTTGTACTCTTTGTAATTAGAGGCTCTTGCAAGTGTAGTGAAGATAAAAGAAAGATGTATCCTCATTCTCATAACCATTTAGCCAAGATACGGTTTCAAGAGGATTTTAGGTTATGGTCCAAGATGACTCTAGTTGATCAAGTACAATAATTAGAATTTACTTCCTCAAAAGATCAGACTTAAAATCGCTTGAGGTTTTAAGCTACGATTAAAAAGATTTTTAACCATATTCCAAGTGTGACACTGATGTGGTATGGTTAAACAAGTTAAGTAGTGACCACTCATCTAAGTTTGAATTGATTTTAGAGTTGGTGGGTGAGTTTTAGGTCATGTGCATGGTAAGGTTGGTATAACCAATGCGTAATAGTGCAAATTAATTTAAGGTTGTGGTTAGAATTTATGGAGTCACAATTAATTCATTTCCAAGTCATGAAATAGGTTTTGAACACATTAGTTGCATCCGTGAGGTTCCTTGTTTCGAAAGGCAAATTTGATAAATTCACTTAAAAGTCTTAGCCATAAATGGATTAACTTCAAGATGTGAGCCATTGCCTATGAAGTATTGGGCTGGATTGTAAAAATACCATTTGCGAGCTGAAGATAATGTAGTGCAATATTATCAGTCCATGAGTTATGACACTAAAAGCCAAATCACAAGTCCTTGACCTTAAGCTCACCTCCAACGTGCCAAAAGTACAGATCAGAGACTAAAATTTACGTATAACTCTCAATATGACTAAAAAAAATCATCAGTTTAAATCCAATAAAGATCTACAACCTTTTGACTCTACTTACAAAAAAGGACAATACACAAGGTTACATTATACCAAATTACATCACAAAAGCTGCACAGCCACAAGAAGCAAAAACCTTGCATTACACAATCTCATCATAATTCACTTGAAGCGTTGAAACCTAAGTTGGAACCTTGGAAACCATTGGCAAAAGAGATAGCTGAAGCTTATAACTTGCAAGAAAAACAAAGTTTTGTCATGAAAGAATATGAGTCAATCAATAACAATATCCCAGCAATAGACTCAAAAGATGGATTAATCTCACGTAAGATGCAAGCCGTGTGCACATGATTCAATTTCAGCTGCAATAAAATGAGAACAAGTATCCAGCCTGCAACGACATTACGACAAACCGTCACAAAACCACGTTGCACACAAGGCCTTACAAAATGAAAGCAAACAATTCAACCTGTTGAGCGCCAAGACGCAATTCTTTCAAGTCACACCACAAGATGACCTGCAGGGCAAGAACTTCATGAATACTAGCAGCCATAACAATGAACAATCACTAACTAAAGCAATTTGAAAAAAGAAGAGAAGATAGAAAGTTATAGTCTATGAAAAGTAAAAAAGTGTGAACAAAGAGAAACTTGCTACCTTGAGTGAAGAAATCCAAAACATACTCCAATTGGTGAAGATCATGTTCAAAGTCAATATCAGCTTAAATTAGTTGTGTTGAAAAGAGTGCAGAGTAACACATATGCCCTGAGCTTGAGTTGTAGCATGTCCAGGCTTGGTCCCTAGGAAAATCACAGAATGACATGATTAATTCTCTAGCTTTATCAGAAAATAAACAGCAAGAATTGAGAAGCACGATATGAAAAAGAGAATATATTGCAATAGCTAAAACAAGCAAAGGTCAGCACAACAACAAAACGAGTCAAAAAGAGACCTCCACATCAGGGTCCTCAAGCCACGTATTCACAGTGAAAAATTCAAACAAAATCACACAGTTTGGAAGTTCACAATGAGACAAAAAGTGCAGAACGCAGAGAAATTCAGAACAACAGATTCATAAAAATGAAAAGAACTTTTCTGGCATCAATAAGGTTGATAACAGGAATACCAAAATTGAAGATGCTCAACAGATTCAAACACCACTAAACCCTAATTTTCTGCTATAAAAGGAGGAGTGATTCATCGTGCAAGAAAAAAAGGAGAACAAAAAGAACCCTAGCCGCTTCTCCCAAAAAAACCTCAACCCCTCATAAAGCTCCTTATTTCCAAACCTTCTCAGAACCCACATCAGTGTTCTGAAGAAGGCGAGGATCGTATTTTTCGAGGTACGACAGATGGCGACTCTGCTGGGGAAGAATTGAGCATTGCCCTATGCTAGAGAGAGTCAAGCCTAACTTGACTCGATTCGAGAGTGTTAGCTTCGCTTGTTTGATTTCTTGTTTGTTTTTTCTATTACTTCTTTACTTGCCCTGTGTTGCTTTCTCTTTATGATGTGCCTTTTATCATATTTACCTGTTGGATTTTGGGTTAATATCATAAGTAAGGCTCTATACCCGAGTCTTGGAAAAAGAAGAGAGAACACATAGTTTAGATTTTGGAAGTAATTAGTGTTAGTCCCCCAAGGGCTCGCTCCTTGTGTGCCTAGCATGAAAGCTTCCCCTAGAGTAGACCTTTTCGTAGATCTTGTTGTAACACAGCTAGCCTGTTGCACGACTTGATTCATGAAGGGTCCGTGACTCTGGAAACCACTCTTAGAACCAGTTTCTATCTCTGTGGTCGTTAGTGTTAGTCTCCGAGGACTCGCTTCTCGTGGGCCTAGCATGAAGACTACACTCAGGATAGACCTTTTCGTGTTCCCCTCACAATGCAGCTAGCCTGTTGCGTGATGTTGATGTGATTAGTGTCTGAGACCCTGGGAACCATATCCATCAACGTAGGAGCTATCTTGTGAGTGGGTTTATGGGTAAAGAATCTAGAACTATCCTTATAAAGCCTACCTGGTAGGAGGGTTGGGGAGTTACTTGTGATAACCTGGATCCAACATCATGCATTCATAATCATTCACATATGCATCGTGACTCACAAAAGAAAACTTTTTATTTTCAGGGAATCATTTGTATCTACTGTTTATCTTGCATTCAAAGTAACCATGGATTTAGGAAAAAGGAAAACTCTGCAGCTGAAAGTTATCATGCCAGATACTACCGTTGTGATGAACTGTTTGAAAGAAATGCCTCCTCTCTCCAAGAAAACTCTAGTAGAAAGATTTGGTCAGGTTCTTGATCTCCTTACTGTCAATGTGCAAGTTCCTGCCATCACGGCTCTAGCACAGTTTTATGACCCACCGATGAGAAGCTTTCTGTTCCAAGGGTTCTACTTGACTCCTGCCATTGAAGAATTTGAAGGATTTCTGGGTTTCTCCATGAAGGGCAAGGCACCCTACACTATGATTGGCCAGACACCTGAGAAAGAAGTACTAGCTGAAGCCCTCCAAATCCCTATTCCAACGGTCAAGAATGGTTGGAAGAAGAGAGAAGATTTCTTTGGTTTCCGAAGCACTTTTCTGGAAAAAGAAGCGATAAGGTTTTTGAAGAATAAGCAATGGGATGCTCTGGTAAACGTATTAGCTCTCCTCATATATGGGCTGGTACTCTTCCCCACTTTTGAAGACTTCATTGACTCTGCTGCCATCAGCGTGTTTTGGGCTGTTTGGAAGAAAGGACAAAGCCCGGTGTATCCTCTCTTAGCTGATGTCTTCTATAACTTACATCTCCGTCATGAAAGGAAGGGTTCAGTGTTGACATTCTGTATTCCTCTCCTATATAAGTGGCTCACTTCACACGTGTTCAAGCGCCATGCCATCGTCCCTGATTTGAATAATGGGGAATGGGCCCAGTTGCTAGTGTCTCTCTCTGAAATGAATATCACATGGTATCCGAACAAGCTGGATGTTGATGAGATCATTATGAGCTGTGGGAGCTTCAGCAATGTGCCGCTGGTTGGGTCAAAAGGTTGTATAAGCTACAATCCTATACTAGCTATACGACAGTTTGAATACCCTATGCTGAGAAGGCCTGAAGACAAAGAGTTGGAAGAAATGATTCTTCATGACAGGGGTACTAAAGATCCTTCACTACTTTGTAAGATTGTACGCTCCTGGCAGAAGATTCATACCAAGGGGTCCGAGTTGAGAAAAAGGGATGGAACACCTAGAGTGCCGTATCAGCCATGGGTTCTGGAAAGGGTTAAGATGGTCAAACTTCCTTTCTCCATTGAGGCTCCTCCTCCTAGGCCCGCTAGCCCACAGCCTGTGCCCGTCTCTTGGGAAGAGGTGGAAGGTCTTAGAGCCAGAATTGCCCAACTTGGGAAGGAGAATGAAGAGTTGGGATCAAAGCTGCAAACAGTGACAAATGAGAAAAATAATCTGAAGTACGAGCTAGAGCGCAAAAAGAATCAGCTTGGGGAAGTTGGAAAGAGAGCTGGCGAAGAGGAGCAACAAAAGAAGAGGGTTAAGGTGTGTCTTAACCAAGCTGATGGTGCATTAGATAGGCTTAAAGAAGACTTGGATAAAGCTTACAGGAAAAGTGCGGAAAATGAAAGGGCTTGGCTCTTTGCCACTAAGAAGAACAAAGAACTCAGAGAAGAAATGGGAGCACAGATTCGACAACTAAGTACTGACTTACGTTTGTCAAAAGCCTCTGAAGCAAGAGAGCATCGGCTTAAGGAAGATTCTATAAGGACAGCCTGGGTCAGAGCTGAGGATTGGGATGGGTTACGAAGGGAGTTGGATGGTGTCAAAAGGGTCGTGGAAAATCAGCAGAATCAGATGAGGGTTATTCTAGAAGACAAGGCAATTTGGTTGGCAGAAAGGGAAAAGGTACTCCAAGATTATGATGGTTTTGAGCGGTCTATGATTATCCTGAGGGACAGCCGAGACATGTATCGCAACAAACTCAACGGTTTAATTGAGTTTTGTAACTGGCTAGCTAAAGATCTGATCTGGAAACACAGGGATGCGTATGAGGCACTAGAAGAATCCATTCCTCAGGCCATTATTGATTTTGTTTGCCTTTGCAAGGCAATGCTGAAGAGATTTAAGGAAGAACTTGAGGAGCGTGAAGCACGAAGGCCTGCAGCTTGAAGATCATCATTTTATTTTCTTGTTATTTGTATTTGGCTTGTATTAGTTAAAACTTTGGTACTTTGGAATTATGTAATGACTTAATGAATGAATGGGAATTCAGCTTTCCTTTATTTTCTTGTCTTCGTGTTATTTTGAATGCTTGTTAACAACAACTTTACGAATGATTCCCTAAAAATAAAACATAAAAAGCATAAAACATAAGCATAAGCATTTTGCATCCCATGTGCGTTTGAAAACCATAAACTCATACACTTTGCCACTTCAACAGAAAAAACCTGACCACTCGACACCAATACGAGACTCGCCAAAGCTTCAATATGACGCTGGAACAGATCGAAGAGAACCAGAACACAATGAGGGGTGATATCGATTCGCTGAAGGCTAAAATGGATCAGCTACTGGAGACTATGATGATGCTCGCCCAGAAAGAGAAAGATGCTGAAACAGTGGCTAATGCCAAGAAGCTGGTTGAGAAGATAGGCACTTCTGGAGCTAAGGGAATCCCTCCTCCCGTTTACATAGACTTGTCAGAACACTCGGCTCATCATGGATCTGTGAGCGATGCAGACGAGCAAGTCGATGCCTTTAACATACCACCTCCACCTCCTCAATTTGTTGGATCTGATCCATCTGCTGACCGGTTACACGTACTAGAAGAGAAATTCAAGGCCTTGGAAGTTCAGACAACTCCCGGCTTGGATGCTGTTGACATGTGCTTGGTCCCTGGACTGGTAATCCCTCATAAGTTTCAAGTGCCGACGTTTGACAAATACAAGGGACTTAGCTGCCCTAAGACTCATTTGAGAGCATACTGTCGCAAAATGGCTGCTCACGTTAAGGACGACCCTCTGCTAATTCACTACTTTCAGGATAGCCTCAGTGGAGCATCGCTAGAGTGGTACATGCAGTTAGAGAAGAGACAGATTAATACTTGGAGGGATCTCTCTGAGGCATTCCTCAAACATTACCAGTACAATACTGATTTAGCACCAAACCGAACTCAGTTACAAGATATGACTCAGCGCAACAATGAGTCATTCAAAGAATATGCTCAACGTTGGCGAGAGTTGGCTTCTCGTGTTCAACCACCCTTGTTGGACAAAGAATTGATGGATATGTTCATGGGAACTTTGCAGCCTCAGTATTTAGACCGTATGATGGGATCTAGCTTCCCCAACTTTGCGGAGATTGTGTCAGTAGGAGAAAGAATCGAGAGCCAGTTGAAGAAAAAGGCTGCTATTGCTTCTGCAAGTGGAGTTAAAAAACCTTTTGTGAAGAGGAAAGATGAAGAAACCAATGCTGTCATGAGAGGACGAGGGGGTAGAGCCCCAGTGAATATACCATATCAGCAAGTGGCTGCAGTTGCACAAGCCCCACTTCAACCACCTGCTCAGCAGCCAAATTATCAGAATGTTCCTCCGCCGCAATATCAGAATGCCCCACCACAGAGGCAGCAAAGACCAAGAAGGCATATCGATCCTGTGCCAATGTCGTATAGCCAGATTTTTTCTAAACTATATCAGAGTGGGCATTTGAAGCTCAGGGATTTGAGACCAGCAGTCTTCCCATATCCTCCCGGATACAATGCCAACGCCCATTGTGAGTTTCATAAAGGTGCTCCCGGGCATACCATAGAAAACTGCTATGCGTTTCAGAACAGAGTTCAAGATTTGGTTGAGTCCAAAGATCTTACTTTCACTCAGCGAGGCGCTAATGTTAAAAATAATCCCATGCCCCCGCATGGAGGGCCGTCTATTAACGCTGTAGAGGAAGGCAACGACCAAAGATTGATTACGAGGGTTGAAGATATTCGTACTCCTATGACGGTTATAGGAGAAAAATTGAAGAGATGTGGGATGATCCCTGAAGATGAGCTTGATCATTTAACTGATGAGGTGATTAAGAAACATTTACAGAAATTCATTGATCAAGGTGTGATTCAGGTTGAACGCCGGGATGCGAAAGAACAGAGTGTGGCTGTCATTAACCTCCAGTATGATGCACCTGAAGGTCGTCAACAAAGGCTAGTTCGTCCTGCTCCAGTAATCATGGAATACGATGGAGCTGCTGTTTACCAACAAAGACCAGTTCGTCCTGCTCCGGTAATCATGGAATACGATGGAGCTGCTGTTTACCAACAAAGACCAGTTCGTCCTGCTCCGGTAATCATGGAATATGATGGAGCTGTTGTTTTCCAACAAAGGTCAGTTCGTCCTGCACCTGTGGTCATTCAGTTTGATGAAGCAGATGTTAGCAAGTCAAGGCCAGTGCGCCCTGTCCCGATAACCATTGAGTATCCTGGTAATGTTCCTGAGTCTAAATGTGACGCTATAGTAGGATCAGGTGGAATGACCCGTAGCGGTCGAATCTTTGCGGCAAAACAAGCAGAAGTGCCAAATAATGACAAAGGTAAGGCGATTGTTGTACAAGTTGAAACCCCGAATGCTGAATTACAAGAAGGGTTGTCATCTCCAAGAGGGGCGTTCACACAAAAAGAGGCTGAAGAATTCCTAAAAATTATAAAGAAGAGTGACTACAAGGTAGTCGATCAGCTGAACCAAACTCCTGCCAAGATCTCTATGCTCGCCTTGTTACTCAGTTTCGAAGCACATAGATCCTCCCTGCTGAAGGTGTTGAGTGCTGCACACATTACCAAGGATATCAGTGTAGCACAGTTTGATGATGTGATAGCCAGTGTCACCACTGGCAACTTTCTGGGGTTTAACGATGACGATCTGACTGCTGAAAAGAAAAACCACAACAAGGCCCTTCATATTTCCTTTAGGTGTGAAGACGTTTTGATATCTAGAGTCTTGGTGGATACTGGGTCCTCTTTAAATGTGCTCCCGAAGACAACTCTGGAGAGAATGCCTGTGAATGGGGTAATTATGAGGCCAAGTACTCTCATAGTAAAGGCATTTGATGGATCTAGGCGCGCGGTTATTGGTGAGGTAGACTTACCGATTAAGATTGGACCTACTATTTTTACCATTACTTTTCAAGTGATGGACATTTATCCGGGCTACAGTTGCTTGCTAGGAAGGCCCTGGATTCACTCAGCAGGGGCAGTTACGTCCACTCTTCATCAGAAGTTGAAGTTCATTTCCAATGATAAAATGGTTGTAATAGGCGGCGAAGAGGATATTCTAGTAAGTCATTTGACATCGTTCCGTTACATTGATGTCGAAGGTGAAACGGTTGAGACCCCTTTTCAGTCCTTTGAAGTGGTGAGTACATTGGCTGTGCAGCGAGTACCAGAGCAACAAGAGTTAAGATCGTCCATGGCCTCGTACGAGGAAGCTAAAGTTGTGGTGAAAGAAGGAAGTGCCCAAGGTTGGGGCAAAGTGGTTGAAGTTACTGAAAAGCTTGATAAGTTTGGGTTGGGTTATCAGCCATCCCGCAGTTCAGCCTTTGTTCCATACAACGGAAATCAATTCCCTCCTGTTGAGAAGACTTTCGTAAGTGCTGGCCGCATCTTTGATTCTCCAGTAGCAATGATCATTGAAGACCATGTTGCTGATGAGCAAGCTTCTGCAAGCTGGATCCGACAAGCAAAGCCTGGTGAAGAGCTCCAGAATTGGAAGACCATTGAAGTCCCTCAGTTTTTCACGCACCAAACGTAATTTTACTGTTTATCAAAAACCCTACGCTCTGCCCAAGGCGTAGTGGAGCATTGTATGGGCCACCTGATGTTTTAAAACTTTATCATTAATGAATTTCAGTTTGCACTCAATTTTCGCTCACTTTCTTTCATTTTTTTGCTTTATAATAAATGGCAATATTTTTCGTGCACACACTTTCTTAAATAAACTGCATAAATCATGAACATGCAGAAACACCACCGAGGTCCTTGAGATAGACGCTGCTACAGGCCTATTTGACTTTGATTGCCCAATCTACCAAGCTGAGGAGGAAGGCGTGAAAGGTTGTGAACTCCCCGACGAGTTAGTAAGGATGCTCAAGCAAGAGGAGAAAGTCATCCTACCGCACCAAGAGGACATTGAAGTCATCAACCTGGGTACTGAGGAAGACAGAAGAGAGGTGAAGATAGGTGCATCTCTTCAAGCTGAAGTCAAGACCAAGTTGATAGAGCTCCTCCATGAGTACGCTGACGTATTCGCCTGGTCTTATCAAGACATGCCAGGGTTGGATACTGATATGGTTGTACACAAGTTACCGCTCAAGGAGGAATGCCATGCTGTCAAACAGAAGTTAAGAAGGACCCATCCGGATATGGCTCTCAAGATTCGTGAAGAAGTCCGAAAGCAGATTGATGCGGGATTCCTGGCAGTATCAAAGTACCCACAATGGGTTGCCAACATTGTGCCAGTACCGAAGAAAGATAGAAAGGTTCGCATGTGTGTGGATTATAGAGATTTGAACAGAGCTAGTCCAAAGGACGACTTCCCATTACCTCACATTGACGTATTGGTTGACAACACAGCTCAATTCTCCGTATTCTCTTTTATGGACGGCTTTTCTGGATATAATCAAATTAAGATGGATCCAGAGGATATGGAGAAGACCACATTTATCACACCATGGGGCACCTTCTGCTATAAGGTGATGCCCTTCGGACTTAAGAATGCTGGGGCAACGTATCAACGTGCAATGGTAATGCTTTTTCATGACATGATCCATAAGGAGATCGAGGTGTACGTTGACGATATGATTGCCAAGTCTCAGACCAAAGAAAAGCACTTGATCAATCTACATAAGCTGTTTGTTCGATTGAGGAAGTTTAGACTGAGACTCAACCCCAACAAGTGCACATTTGGGGTACGATCTAGAAAATTGTTGGGCTTCATCGTAAGTCAGAAAGGAATCGAAGTGGATCCTGATAAGGTGAGGGCAATTCAAAATATGCCTGCGCCTAGGACAGAGAAAGAGGTTCGTGGCTTTCTGGGAAGATTAAACTACATCGCCAGATTTATTTCACATCTTACTGCCACCTGCAAACCTATTTTCAAGCTGCTAAGAAAGAATCAGTCAATTGCGTGGGATGATGATTGTCAGGGGGCATTTGATAAGATCAAAGAGTATTTACAAGAACCACCGATCCTGATACCGCCTATTCCCGAAAGCCCACTTATTATGTACCTGACTGTACTTGACGATTCCATGGGCTGTGTGTTGGGGCAACAAGATGAGATGGGAAAGAAAGAACATGCCATCTATTATCTCAGCAAGAAGTTTAATGACTGCGAGACAAGGTATTCCTTACTCGAGAAGACTTGCTGTGCATTAGCGTGGACGGCCAAACGTCTCAGGCAGTATATGTTGACCCACACTACTTATCTGATTTCCAAGATGGATCCCATTAAATACATCTTTGAGAAACCTGCTCTTACCGGTAGAATAGCCCGATGGCAAATGCTTCTGTCCGAGTACGACATTCAATACGTCACTCAAAAAGCCATCAAGGGTAGTATACTGGCAGACCATCTTGCCCATCAACCGGTGGATGATTATCAGCCCATGAAGTTCGATTTCCCAGATGAAGACATAATGGCGCTAAAAGATTATGAAGAGCCAGGTCCAGATGAAGGGACCGAACCAGGGGAACGATGGACTCTTATGTTAGACGGTGCCTCGAATGTTCACGGAAATGGAATTGGGGCAGTAATTACGTCACCCAAGAATTTCCACTTACCGTTTACAGCTAAGCTCTGCTTTCCATGCACCAATAACATGGCTGAGTATGAAGCTTGTATACTTGGACTGGAAGAAGCCATCAACTTAAGAATCAAGACTCTTGATGTGTTTGGAGATTCTGCTCTTGTAATACACCAGATTAGAGGTGACTGGGATGCCAAACATGCCAATCTAGTTCCATATCGAGATTACGTGGCAAAGCTACTTCCTAGATTTGATGATATCACCTTTACCCATGTGCCTAGAGAGGAAAATCAAATGGCAGACGCTCTGGCAACTTTGGCTTCTATGTATAAACTGATATGGCCCAACCATCGGCCGCATATTGATCTACAACGATTTGAAGAACCAGCTCACTGTTTAGCTACCGATGAAGAGTCAGATGAAAAGCCATGGTTCTATGACATCAAACGTTATCTGGAAAAACAAGAATATCCAGAGGGCGCTTTGGCAGTGGATAAGAAAACTTTGCGCAGATTGGCATCAAATTTCTTCCTCAGTGGGAATGTGTTATACAAGAGTAATCATGATACTATGCTACTCAGATGTGTGGAAAAGCATGAAGCTGAGCAGATCCTGAAAGACATTCATGAAGGTTATTTTGGTACCCACGCAAATGGGCATACTATGGCAAAGAAGATATTGAGAGCAGGCTATTATTGGCTTACCATGGAGGCTGATTGTGACCATCATGCCCGAACTTGCCATAAATGCCAGATCTATTCTGATAAGATTCATGTACCTCCCACTCCCTTGAACGTCTTGACTTCACCATGGCCATTCTCCATGTGGGGGATAGACATGATTGGGATGATTGAGCCAAAAGCCTCAAATGGACACCGTTTCATATTGGTTGCCATAGACTACTTTACCAAATGGGTTGAGGCTGCATCGTATACGAACGTTACCAAGCAAGTGGTCGCTCGCTTCTTGAAACACAACATCATATGCAGATATGGAGTGCCTAACCGTATCATCACTGACAATGGGTCTAATCTCAACAACAAAATAATGGATGAATTATGTGCCAGTTTCAAGATTGAGCACTATAATTCGACGCCATACAGACCCAAGATGAATGGATCCGTTGAGGCAGCCAACAAAAACATCAAGAAGATCATTCAGAAAATGGTGGTCACTTATAAGGATTGGCATGAGATGCTACCTTTTGCGCTGCACGGCTACCGTACCTCAATGCGAACTTCAACAGGGGCAACTCCTTACTCATTGGTTTATGGCATGGAAGCGGTCCTTCCGATAGAAGTCGAAATCCCCTCGTTGAGAGTATTGATGGAAGCTCAGCTTGACGAAGCAGAATGGGTGAAGACAAGATACAATGAGCTCCAATTTCTCGAAGAAAAACGCTTGGCAGCAATATGCCATGGCCAGCTCTATCAAAGGCGCATGAAGAAGGTTTTTGACAAGAAAGTGCATCCTCGGACATTCCAGGAAGGTGACTTGGTGCTCAAGAGGATCATGACCATGTATAATGAATCCAGGGGCAAGTGGACGCCAAACTACGAAGGCCCATATGTTGTAAGAGAGGCCTTCTCCGGTGGTGCCTTGAAACTCGCGACTATGGACGGTGATGAATTACCATACCCGGTGAATGCAGAGTACGTTAAGCGATACTACGCCTAGAAAAGTGGAATAATAAAGCCGCTAAGTCGAAAACCCGAAAGGGCGACTTAGGCAAAAAAAATGGCAATCCCGGTGGACCTGAAAAAACAAAATCAGTTCAGGAAAAATTAGGGATAAAATAAAAGATATAGGCCCGCTGAGTTGAAAACCCGAAAGGGCGGTTCAGGCAAAAAAGGGCGTCCCGGTGGATTGAAAACCCGAGAGGGCGATCCAGGCAAAAGTTAGGGACAGATTCCAAGGCGAAGTATCTAGTACGCACGTCCACTTGATCCTGATGTACCACTGAAGAGAGAATTTAACCCAGCCGTCTTCCTACGAAGCAGGATGTTGAAGTTGTCAAAGTCATAGGGACCATAGCAGTGTTGAAACTCAATGGAACTTCATTAATTTGTATTGCCATTATGTTTTTTTCTTGCACCGCAATTACCTCATTAAGGAATTGCATCCCTGTACATACTTACCCATTCCAGGGGAAAATCAATACAAAGAGAGCTTTCTCACCAAATTGTGTTCATTTTTTTACTTTATCTGTTTGTTTGCAAATTGATTTTGTTTTTGATAAACTTTGTTTTGAAACTTCGGTTAATAAAGACAATATTTGAAAACGATAAAGTTTGTTTGGTGTTGGGAGAACTAAAAGGAATTAGATAGTCTCGAAAAGAATTTCACCACATGAAAGCATCAAATCAGTTGTCAATTGTTCTAGCTCTTCACTACAAGCAGTGTAGTCTTTCAGGGATGTACTTAACGTAATCCCCGGCAATGAATCTTTCAAGCTCAACAGGGGCAGTCACGCTCCTTAGTCATATTTGGCTTGCTCAAAAGGGTGCGAGTAGTCAAACACTCTCACTACCCCCATAAAACCCAAAGTCCAATCCTTTATTGGCAATTACTCAAAAGTCCACACTTGTTGGCACCTTCAAATTTACCCCTTAAAGTCCAGTCTTCATTGGCAGCCATTAAAAGTCCATTCTGTTGGCATCCTCAAATAACCCAAGTCCAATTTCATTTGGCAATTACCAAATTCAATCCCTGTTGATACCCTCGACAAGGAAACTTATCCCCAGCGCGCCCTGATCATTTGCATCGTCATATGCATAGCATGCTAGCATAACATTACATAGTCATATCAAGCACTATCATATCATACGTGCATTAGATTCCTTAGCAGTTGCATTTTAGTATATGTTTCAGTGCATCATGTTAGTGCATGGCATATCCATCCCCAGTATAGCATAATAGGATCCAGGATCAGTTCGCAAGCATCTTGGCCAGTCCTCCATCAAAGACAGTAGTATTCTTCTAAAGAGAGTTGATACCACGCACGTGCTCAAGGAATTCTATTCCCCAGCAAGTCATTCTCCAGCCAGGCAGTAGATATTGACAACCCCCAGCAGCTGTTGCTATTCCTACTCCCCAAGCAGAGGATACCATAGAAAGTTTCTTGTAAGCTTTCCCCTGCAAAGCCAACACATTTCCTCCGACAGGAATCTTGCTCAACTATTATCCAGCAAATTTACCGCAGAGATACTGCTTTGGTATCGTTGAGGAACCTTAACGGATAAGGTACTGCTTCAATGCTCCAGAGAATCTTCAGCTTCCAAAGATACTGCTTTGGTATCGTTGAGGAACCTTAACGGATAAGGTACTGCTTCAATGCTCCAGAGAATCTTTAGCTTCCAAAGATACTGCTTTGGTATCGTTGAGGAACCTTAACGGATAAGGTACTGCTTCAATGCTCCAGAGAATCTTCAGCTTCCAAAGATACTGCTTTGGTATCGTTGAGGAACCTTAACGGATAAGGTACTGCTTCAATGCTCCAGAGAATCTTCAGCTTCCAAAGATACTGCTTTGGTATCGTTGAGGAACCTTAACGGATAAGGTACTGCTTCAATGCTCCAGAGAATCTTCAGCTTCCAAAGATACTGCTTTGGTATCGTTGAGGAACCTTAACGGATAAGGTACTGCTTCAATGCTCCAGAGAATCTTCAGCTTCCAAAGATACTGCTTTGGTATCGTTGAGGAACCTTAACAGATAAGGTACTGCTTCAATGCTCCAGAGAATCTTCAGCTTCCAAAGATACTGCTTTGGTATCGTTGAGGAACCTTAACGGATAAGGTACTGCTTCAATGCTCCAGAGAATCTTCAGCTTCCAAAGATACTGCTTTGGTATCGTTGAGGAACCATAACGGATAAGGTACTGCTTCAATGCTCCAGAGAATCTTCAGCTTCCAAAGATACTGCTTTGGTATCGTTGAGGAACCTTAACGGATAAGGTAGTGCTTCAATGCTCCAGAGAATCTTCAGCTTCCAAAGATACTGCTTTGGTATCGTTGAGGAACCTTAATGGATAAGGTACTGCTTCAATGCTCCAGAGAATCTTTAGCTTCCAAAGATACTGCTTTGGTATCGTTGAGGAACCTTAATGGATAAGGTACTGCTTCAATGCTCCAAAGAATCTTTAGCTTCCAAAGATACTGCTTTGGTATCGTTGAGGAACCTTAACGGATAAGGTACTGCTTCAATGCTCCAGAGAATCTTCAGCTTCCAAAGATACTGCTTTGGTATCGTTGAGGAACCTTAACGGATAAGGTACTGCTTCAATGCTCCAGAGAATCTTCAGCTTTCAGAGATACTGCTTTGGTATCGTCGAGGAACCTTAATGGATATGGGACTACTTCGACGACCCAGAGAATCGTCTGCCTTTTCAGAGATACTGCTTTGGTATCATCGGAGAACCTTAATGGATAAGGGACTGCTTCGACGACCCAGAAAATCTCACATCTTCATCATCGGAGAACCTTAATGGATAAGGGGATGCTTCGACGACCCAAAGAATCTCACATCTTCATCATCGGAGAACCTTAATGGATAAGGGACTGCTTCGACGACCCAGAGAATCTCACATCTTCATCATCGGAGAACCTTAATAGATAAGGGGCTACTTCGACGACCCAAAGAATCTCACATCTTCATCATCGGAGAACCTTAATGGATAAGGGACTGCTTCGACGACCCAGAGAATCTCACATCTTCATCATCGGAGAACCCTAATGGATCAGGGACTGCTTCGACGACCCAGAGAATCTCACATCTTCATCATCGGAGAACCTTAGTGGATAAGGGACTGCTTCGATCACCCAAAGGACCTCAAGTTATTTTGTTCAGTTTGAATCCCGCTACTTCATTCTGTCCACTCTTACTCTATAGTATTTTACCTTCCTTCAGACAAATTTTGGGGTCTTCTTATATCTAATTGACTTCCACCCTAAAAATGAATGCCATGCAGCAGTTCATTCTCTCGGGTTCAAGACAATTTGATAGGGGCATCTGTCATACCCCAAATTTGTCCTACCCTCTCATTTTTCTCATACTAAGCATGTTGGTGCTTCGTGGACTTCTCTCAAGATCATCATATGGTTTAGGCTATGGAGATTTGGTTTGTACTCTTTGTAATTAGAGGCTCTTGTAAGTGTAGTGAAGATAAAAGAAAGATGTATCCTCATTCTCATAACCATTTAGCCAAGATACGGTTTCAAGAGGATTTTAGGTTATGGTCCAAGATGACTCTAGTTGATCAAGTACAATAATTAGAATTTACTTCCTCAAAAGATCAGACTTAAAATCGCTTGAGGTTTTAAGCTACGATTAAAAAGATTTTTAACCATATTCCAAGTGTGACACTGATGTGGTATGGTTAAACAAGTTAAGTAGTGACCACTCATCTAAGTTTGAATTGATTTTAGAGTTGGTGGGTGAGTTTTAGGTCATGTGCATGGTAAGGTTGGTATAACCAATGCGTAATAGTGCAAATTAATTTAAGGTTGTGGTTAGAATTTATGGAGTCACAATTAATTCATTTCCAAGTCATGAAATAGGTTTTGAACACATTAGTTGCATCCGTGAGGTTCCTTGTTTCGAAAGGCAAATTTGATAAATTCACTTAAAAGTCTTAGCCATAAATGGATTAACTTCAAGATGTGAGCCATTGCCTATGAAGTATTGGGCTGGATTGTAAAAATACCATTTGCGAGCTGAAGATAATGTAGTGCAATATTATCAGTCCATGAGTTATGACACTAAAAGCCAAATCACAAGTCCTTGACCTTAAGCTCACCTCCAACGTGCCAAAAGTACAGATCAGAGACTAAAATTCACGTATAACTCTCAATATGACTAAAAAAAACCATCTGTTTAAATCCAATAAAGATCTACAACCTTTTGACTCTACTTACAAAAAAGGACAATACACAAGGTTACATTATACCAAATTACATCACAAAAGCTGCACAGCCACAAGAAGCAAAAACCTTGCATTACACAATCTCATCATAATTCACTTGAAGCGTTGAAACCTAAGTTGGAACCTTGGAAACCATTGGCAAAAGAGATAGCTGAAGCTTATAACTTGCAAGAAAAACAAAGTTTTGTCATGAAAGAATATGAGTCAATCAATAACAATATCCCAGCAATAGACTCAAAAGATGGATTAATCTCACGCAAGATGCAAGCCGTGTGCACATGATTCAATTTCAGCTGCAATAAAATGAGAACAAGTATCCAGCCTGCAACGACATTACGACAAACCGTCACAAAACCACGTTGCACACAAGGCCTTACAAAATGAAAGCAAACAATTCAACCTGTTGAGCGCCAAGACGCAATTC
The DNA here is from genome assembly GCA_022829125.1 of Lathyrus tuberosus. Taxonomy (NCBI): domain Eukaryota; kingdom Viridiplantae; phylum Streptophyta; class Magnoliopsida; order Fabales; family Fabaceae; genus Lathyrus; species Lathyrus tuberosus. Next base: position 10,264,187 of record JALAZF010000024.1, on the reverse strand, counting down.
TTTCAAGTCACACCACAAGATGACCTGCAGGGCAAGAACTTCATGAATACTAGCAGCCATAACAATGAACAATCACTAACTAAAGCAATTTGAAAAAAGAAGAGAAGATAGAAAGTTATAGTCTATGAAAAGTAAAAAAGTGTGAACAAAGAGAAACTTGCTACCTTGAGTGAAGAAATCCAAAACATACTCCAATTGGTGAAGATCATGTTCAAAGTCAATATCAGCTTAAATTAGTTGTGTTGAAAAGAGTGCAGAGTAACACATATGCCCTGAGCTTGAGTTGTAGCATGTCCAGGCTTGGTCCCTAGGAAAATCACAGAATGACATGATTAATTCTCTAGCTTTATCAGAAAATAAACAGCAAGAATTGAGAAGCACGATATGAAAAAGAGAATATATTGCAATAGCTAAAACAAGCAAAGGTCAGCACAACAACAAAACGAGTCAAAAAGAGACCTCCACATCAGGGTCCTCAAGCCACGTATTCACAGTGAAAAATTCAAACAAAATCACACAGTTTGGAAGTTCACAATGAGACAAAAAGTGCAGAACGCAGAGAAATTCAGAACAACAGATTCATAAAAATGAAAAGAACTTTTCTGGCATCAATAAGGTTGATAACAGGAATACCAAAATTGAAGATGCTCAACAGATTCAAACACCACTAAACCCTAATTTTCTGCTATAAAAGGAGGAGTGATTCATCGTGCAAGAAAAAAAGGAGAACAAAAAGAACCCTAGCCGCTTCTCCCAAAAAAACCTCAACCCCTCCTAAAGCTCCTTGTTTCCAAACCTTCTCAGAACCCACATCAGTGTTCTGAAGAAGGCGAGCTTAGCCATCATTTCCACGACATACAATCACAAAGAAGAAGAAGCGGAAAAGGAGAAAGAGGGAGAAAATCAGAGTTAAGATTACCTCGCCGAGATATTCATCGGACCAGCTCCGATTTTGTAAGTTCTTCCTCCTTCATCTTGATTTACGCTTGCATTGTTGTTTGATTAAGATCCCTGACCTACTCGCTTGAGGTGATGCTTTTTTATCGTTTAAATTTGGATTGAATCTTTAGGTTTTCTAATCGTGAATGTTGATTTGGATATTTTGAGGTTTTATTTACGAAAACGAAGGTCGGATTTGTGGTTTACGGCCAAAAATAGGTGGGGTTAGTGTTTGGTTTTTGGCTTTTTTTGGTGGTGGTTGCGCCGGAGAAGACGGTGGCGCCGCCGCTTCTCCGGCCAGATTTTGTTTCCGGCGAGGAGAGTTTTTCAGAAAGAGAGTTGAGTCTGAGAGATGGAAATATGAGAGGAGTGATATGAATGTTTAAGTTTATGATATGGGTCTTTATTTGTTCAAAAATCATTATTTGTTCTAAAATCATTAATAATTTTTGAACAATTAATATACTGCCACATATGTCACATGAATAAGCCACGCGTGTCTCGGGAAGGAGTCAAGCCGTTTCACCTTTATTCCCCCTGTTCCAATTCATCGGTGTCATTTTCTTTTTTATCCACTGCCTTTTCATTTTTTTTTTATGCGTGATTAATGAGGGAGATATGGAGTTAACGTTTTGGTTTGTATTAGTTTTAGTAGATATGGTCTTTTCCCGTTTTCGAATCATAGCAGACACTAGGCAAGACCCGGTAGTATTAGATAGGGGGCGTTTCAATGCAGTCCATGGTTTATTTATTTTTTTAAATTATCATCATTAATGAAAATCAATGGGACATGCCAGCCTCGTTTCTCTCTCTCATTATGCCACCTATTGGCTATTATTTTTCAAATTGCCTTAAGATAAATGAATTAGGTGGCTGGGGTCTTGTTCCACTTTTTCTTTAAAATTCATCCGCCTGAAGGACAAACCGGGTTATTAGTGACCCAAACCCAGTTTTTTTTTTAGTTAATTTTATTTTGGTTACAGTTGGTAAGTCACAGATCATTGGGTCGTGTTATTACTAGGCTGTTTTATGCTAGAATTACATGGGGTAATTATTTTATTTAGTTTAAAATTAAAAAGATTAATTCACATACCAATTTTATTACTATTTCTAAATTATAGGATTATTTATTTATTTATCTTCCTGGTATTAGACTAATTAATAATTAATCATATATTAGTCAGATAATAAAAATAGGATTTCAAATTTACTCCAACATTAAGTTCTATTAATCCCAATTAAATTTTCCTACCCCAGCTCAATATTTTCTAACTCACAAACTATTTTCTAAATTAATTACGAAAGTAGTGGGCTCTTGGGGTCTTGCACTCCTTGGGTCTTTGAATGAATGTTCTTGAGGCGCACGCTTTGAGTTGTGTTCATTTCATCTTTCGCTTATTAAAAATACTTAAAACAACTAATCTTTTAATTAATTAAAATATAATTAACCTTTACAATTATTTAATTAAATAAAAAATTCATTTACATCTAAATCTTTTAAAACACTTAAAATATTTTATCAAACACTTAACACTTAAAAAATACAATTTTTTCTCAAATTAAATTTTTAATCTAATTAAATTCTTAATAATTTTCTCAAATCAAATTAAGTTATAACTCACTTTACTTAATCTCTAAATATTTTCTTAAAATCAAATCATAAAACATTTCTTAAGATATCTAAAATTATTTCCTAATCAATAGTGGAAGTAGTGGGCTTTTGGAGTCTCGCACTCTTTGGGTCCTTGAACGACCGCTCTTGGGGCGCACGCCTCGGGTTGTGCTCGTTACAGTCTTCCATTTCAAGACTTAAAAACTTACGACCCAATTAAAATACTTAATCATTGTTAAAATCTTAGCAACTCCAAACCCTAATCCGGTTTAACACGTATAGTTAAAATATTCTAATCAAATCAAAATCTTTTTCCTAATCAAATTACGAAAGTAGTGGACTCTTGAGGTCTAGCACCTCTTGGGCCCTTGAACAAACGCTCTTGAGGCACGCGCTTTGGGTTGTGTCTGTTCCAATCTTTCGTTCCTAAAACACTCACCCTAATTACATGGACAAAAAAGCTCATTGTCCAACAAACACAATTTCGTAATTAATAAGAATGAAAAAGGTGTCGTTGAGATCTAGCATCTCAGTAATACCCCGATTAATTGGTTGCGAGGCCGACGTCTCGTTTATCGAATAGTCGTCGTTCTTCCTCTAAAATACTTAACAAACCAAACGCTTCCCACGTAACCGAAACCCTAATACACTTAATCTACAACTCAAACACCTTTCCCAAAGAACATTGTTTAGTCCATTCTTCCGCGCATATGAACTAGTGCTTCAGCCTCCCTTGACGAGCAGACAAGCCAACGTTTAGCAGTTAGAATGCGAATTAAACTCTCGTTCGCTTAAAAAATACAAACCAACCGTAGTCCCACGAACTACGAATGCTCTGACTTTCCCATTGCACGAGGGAATACGTAGGCCCAAGGGTTCTAATCCTTGTCGAGCACACTAATAAAAAACCACCCATTTTCCCTTAGAAAACAATATTACCTAAAAAGAAAACAAACAAACCAAGCTAACATTTCTCACGAATCGAATCAAGAGGTTCCCGTTGAGTACAACGGACGTAGAGAGTGCTAATACCTTCCCTCTTGCGTAATCGACTCCCGAACCCGAATTTGGTTGCGATGACCACTTTCTTATCCCTTTCGAAGGTTTTCTCGATATTTTCCTTTCCCTCTTTTTGGGATAAATAAAGTTCGGTGGCGACTCTGTTTCGAACAGTTTTTTCCGCGTCCATCGCGAGGATCGTATTTTTCGAGGTACGACAACTATCAGGAATAAGGTTAAAGTGATCCCATACCTCAGATCTCTTTCTGTTACCATTTGCATTAAATCTTCTTTTCTTTAGGCCAGTTGGTGGAAGATTGGGTGTTGTTGTTGTTGAAGTCTGCTGCCCACTTGCTGAAACAATTGGAGTTTGTTGCCCACTTGCTGAAATAATGAACATAAATTATTAGTACATGCTTTAAATAACCATCCAACATGACAATCACAAATTAAAATTCTCTAGCAGCAATTATGAAACCACATGCTAGGCTGCTATAAATCAGAATTAACCAGATAATAAAACAAATTTATAAAACCACATGCTAGGCTGCTTTAAATCAGAATTAATCAGACAATAAAACAAATTTATAAAACCACCTGCTAGGCTGCTATTAATTTACAAACATGTTGAAAGGTATATTACAGTAGCACATTCACAATAACTTTCAATTAATAACATTTAAGAAACATGGAAAGAATGTAAAATTAAATGAATAAACCATGAATCAATTGATATTCTGCTTTGTTATTAATTAAATAAAAAAATTAATTACTAATTGTTTCAGACAGTAAGTTTATGGTATTGAACATTACTAATTGGTTTGATTGAACATTAAGTTTATGGTATTGAACATTACTAATTGGTTCATTCAGACAGTAATTAATTATTAATTACTAATTATGTTAAATGAATAAACCACATAATTGAACATTACTAATTGTTTCATGGTATTGTAAAATAAAATGAATGAATCATAATTGTTTCAGACAGTAAGTTTCACATAATGAACAAAATGCTACTGGTATATTATGCTTATAACATTCTTCTACATGTATAAATTGATTAGACAATAAGTTTCAGTGAAAAATTGCAAATTGACATTTATACATGAGATGGAAATGGATTAGACAATAAGTTTCAGTGAAACATTCTTTCAATCTTAGTATATTATGCTTATAAAATTAAAGAACAATTGATATTTTAATTGAATAAAATAAATAACTTACTAATTACAAATATCATGCTTTCAATTACAAATTACACAATATCATAAGTTTCACAATACCATGGATTACTTGATATTCTGCTACATGAATTACTGAGATGGAAATAAATTACTAATTACTAAGAATAATTGATATTCTTCTACATGACTCAATTGATATTCTAAAATGGAAATAAATGAACCATAAGTTTCAGAATATCATGAATCAATTACAAATTACAAATGGAAATGAATAAATTCAGAGTAGATCTAGACTTACAAGTATTATGCGTATCTCTAATTCCTCCAACTCCCACATCTCCAGCTCCTTGCATATCTCTATTTCTCAAACAAAATACAGTATATCAATAATTATCACAACAAATCAAAACAAATTAGAACATAAGACTAATAAGAGCACAAAGAAATATTAACAGTTATCATCACAACGAATCAAAACTTTTCATGGACGAAAGTGACGAAAATGATACGAACTAACAAAGAAAAACATAAACAACCTTTCTTCTCTAAGATTGAAATGGTAGAAACCTGATTGGGTGATGAAAAGAAAACGGGACGAAAGCTCGTTGTAGTTGACGGTGGAGGATTTCGATTGTTTAGGGTTTGGGTGTCGGCGACGGTGGAAGTGGAAGTGAAAACATGGTTTTAGGGTTAGGTTAGAAGAAGAGGAAATGAAATACGTTTTCTGAGAAATGAAAAAATGAATCATAAAGTAAGGAAATGAGGGTTACTTATTTTATGTGTATTTTAATCACTCATTGACCGGTCGGGTTCGGGGACCGACGGGCCTAAATTATTGATCCGAACCCGACCACACTTGCCCAATCATAACCGAGCTTCAAAACCGGCCAACCCAAAGATCCGAATGAATCTAACCCAATGTTGAAATTATGTTACGGTTCGGTCGAGCATGCGCGGTTGGTTATCCTTTGTCCACTCCTAATTGTCACCACCTAAAGCAGAAAATTGAAAAGCTAATGCAAGAGGGCCACCTGTAGAGATAAGTATGGGGTAGCTCCTAAAATTTGGGAAAAAGAGCATCACAAACAAGGACCTACCGCTAGATAACATCCCCACCTAGGAGAAGTCTGAGCAGAGCAGAAAGACATGATCCATGTAACACCCTGTTTTACAAATAAAATATTTTATCGTATTTATTTAATTGATTATGCGTTTTCTTGATCTATTTAATTGTTGGTTAGGTTGTGGGGTGTGAGTTCTTGAGTTAGGGGCACAATAAAATAATTATGGGTGGAAGGAATAATTTAGAGTTATTTTAATAGGTAAAATAATAACTTTATTATATTAATTGAAATAAGAGGATAATATTTAGGATAATTAGAATAAAGTAAAATTGAAGTTAGTAAGAGGAGTCAGGGTATTAGAGGCAATATGAGGATAAGTTGAGGGTAAAAAGGAAAGAGCCTAATGAGAAGGGAATAAGTTTTGCAATAAAATAGGGATTTGGAGAACCTGAGAGTGTTAGTACGTGTTTTTGGAAGTTGGAGCAAAAAATGCAAATTGGTTAGAGGTAGAAGAAGGGAAATCAAGAAAGGGTGGCATCAATTGCTAGTATTTTAGGTAAGGTGAGACGTGTTTCTCTAATGTGTGTTAAAACATGAGGGGTAGATGGAGGGTCCCTTAGCCTCCTTAGGGTTGGGTGTTTTGATTCATAATTTTGAATTATGTTGTGATGCTATGATGTTGTTATATGATGATTATATGATGAATTTTGTGTGCCTTATATGTGTGTATTTTCTGTTTTGATAATTGAACCTATATCCAGCATTGTTACAATTTCAAAGGTTTTAGGCATACTCTTAAAACAATGATTTGGTTATTTAATCGTGTTAAAATTATAAATTAACTTGAGATAATTAGAGCATTGCATGGGTTGTAATTTTCTGAGCGTTTGGGTTTTTACGGAATCAAAATCAGAGGTCCGGAAGGCCTCCAACGATGAAAAACGTAGAAAATTCTACATTCTGTTCGTCACGACCGTGCTCAGCCCAGGGGGCGCGCACAGCGCGGGAGCCGTTGTTTGTGTTTTTCGGCCGAAATCATTTTCGCCATAACTTTTAATCCGTAAGTCTAAATCGAGTCTCGTTCGAAGCGTTGAAAAGCTAAAGTGAATTACTACCTAATGAAATTGTTTTTAGGGGCTGAATGGGTTGTGATAATCTAAATATTTGATTTCATGGGTTGTTGTATTATGATGAAATGTTTACATGATGCTATTAAATGATTGATTATGCATGATTATAGTTGTGGTGTTGTGCGAATGATGTTACATGTTTTTATGTATATGCATGTTGTTGTTTATGTGGATTATGTTGTTGGTGGCATACACTGTCAGAAGAGGGGCCAATGTGTGTGTGTGCGTGTGTGTGTGTTATTTATTGCATGCTGAGAGTCTATGCATTCATGTTGTCGGAACTTTGGTTCTTTTTAGTGAGCCTCGATCCTATGGTGATGGATCGATTGAGAGTAGCTAATTCCTATTATGAGGGATTAGTGAAGCGTTACCTATGGTAATGTTAGCGATTTGGTGTGCTCCGGTTCCAAAAGGGAATTTGATCCTATGGTAGGGATCGGGGAGCGAAATGAATCCGAGTGTTCATATTTGATACCACATGCATGTCGAGTCGGTGTTGGGTACATTGAAAAAGTGTTGCATTTGTATTGATTGTTGTTGATGTGTTGTTGGATGAGAATACTTAATATGTTGGTGTTGATTGAGTAATGTGTATATTGTTGTTATGTGATAATCTACTCTCGCTTGTTTTAACCGTTAATTATTAAAGTGTACTCTCACCTTTTCAGTTTGAATGTTACCTTTACATGGGCATCGTGCAGATACTCAGGAGTAGCATTGGCTGAAGTAAGTGGAAGATAGCTCTTGGAGCGACTTCCATTCGTTTTTCATTTTATTAGTAGAGTCTTGCTCTGATCATCTAACATCGGGATGAGAACGTTTATTTTCATTTGCTTGGGTTTGTTTTGTTGAAGTTTACTAATCATATTTTGTTGAGACTCAAAGTGTTGAGAGTTGGATAATACAACTTCTTTTGCTTATATTATGAAAGTTGAAGTTTATGAGACTAAATGCTATGAGTGTGATATGGTTTTTAATTGCTTTATTTTTTATTCCGCAGTGATGCTGCCACATGAGTTTGATGTCGTGTAAAGATCTCAAGTACAAATCAAATGAATTGATGTCATGTAAACATCCTAAATGCAAATGTATGCATTAATTTTTTTTTATTGTAACCCGTGTTATGGAGCATACCATGTTTGATGTGTGTGACACCCTAAGTGATTGTATTTAGTTAATTAAATTCTTTGATAATTATGTGGGGGTTTAGGGTGTTACATAGTGGTATCAAAGCAGGTCGGTCCGTCCGACCCGGTTTTTTCTTTTAATGTTGATTGTTCCCTAGTATGAGATATGTGTGTGAAACACTGTCGATACTCATTTGTTTTTTTCTAACCGCTTGTCGACAGAAGCGGGATTGAAACAAGTGAGGGATAAACTTCTTCTTCTCTAAGGTGTTTCGAGTGTGGAGATTGGTTCAGCGTGTCGTTGATTGCAAGAGTGCAGGTGTTGTCGAAACTGTGTTATATCCCGAATTTGAAGAGAATGTAGATTTGAGATTCCGGTCTTCCAGTCAAATTGAGATGTCTTTGAGGGAGAACGATCAGGTATTATTGATGTTTGCTTCTCAGAGAGTATTGAAATGAGACAACTAGAGATATGTCAATGATGTATAATTTCCTGATGTTTTTCTTGAAGATATCCGCGAATTTCCTCCAGAGTGTGAATCTTAGTTTGTTGAAAATGAAAATATGTTTGTATTAGGTAAGAAAGTACGAGAGTCTTTAAGGGATGGTGCACAAGTGTTGGTGATGTTAGCCTTGTTAGAGGCCGAATGAAAGGGAGTGGTTGGTGATCTTTCAGTTGTTTGTGATTTCCTAGAAGTGTTTCCTGATGAAATATGTGATTTGTCGCCAGACTGCATGGTTGAGTTTTCTATAGATTTGGTACCAGGTACGAGTCCAGTGTCGATGGCTCCGTACAGGATGTCTGCTTCAAAGTTGAGTGAATTGAAGAAAAAGTTGGAAGAATCACTTGAGAAGAGACTTTTTCGGCCAAGTGTTTCTCCGTAGGGTGCTCCGGTGTTGCTATTAACTAAGAAAGATGATAGCATAATGATGTGTGTTGACTATAGATAGCTGAATAAAGTAACTATCAAGAATAAGTATCTGTTGAATGCCAAATATGCCTTATTTTGAACCATTATTCTTGGCAATTTTCAACTCGTTTCTTATGTTTTAATGAATTTATTCCATGTACTTGTGTGATTCATAAATTATATTGCAAACGCCTTTGGATGCTTTGATAAGTGTGTTATTCTGCATGATTTAAGCATAAAACATCAATGATTAAGACACAAAGAAATGGACAAGGAAGCCAAAGAAATGAAGAAGGATTAGCAAGTTCGCAGTGCGAACAGCAACGAGGTCAAAAATGAATGTTCGTTGTGCGAGGTCATAGTAAAGTCCAGGCGAGCTGAAAATTTTGGATGGTAGTAGGAAAAGGACCCAAGGTTCGTTGTGCGAAGTTGTAGCGAAGAAGTTCGCATTGCAAAGAATGAGTTTGCACTGCAAACTTAAATATTTTCAAGGGCGGTTTAACTGTTCCTAAGGCACTTGAAGTTCCTAAAAGTGGTCTTCGCAGTGCGAAGAGGGAGTTCGCAGTGCGAACATGACAGTTTTTGTATTACTATTTAAGTACTTTCTCTTGCTTTTTAGAACATACCATATATTTTGAGGGACATAACTTTTAGATGAGATATTTTCATACTAGACTTGCATCTCTCTTCATTTTCAAAGCATATTTTTTAGAGAGAAACACAAACCCTAAGGGGGAGAAGGTAAGAGCTTAGATCTCTTGTTGGGTTTGGATGCAATCTATTGATATGTTATGTATTTCATCTAATCTATGTATTGTGAACTAGTTTTGATTCAATATTGATGTTGTCTTTGATTTCTTATTTGTGGGTATTGACAAAACCTTTTCAAATCTTAGATCTAAGATATTCATATATCAATGAGCAAACTTTTGACATAGTCTTGTAAGTTGATATTCACTAGTATCACTTTTATTTTATTGTGTTGATTATTAGCATGAGTAACAATTAACATGGTAAAGACCACGATAGCGTTTTTGACACAAACGGTATTGTGAGAATGCGTGATAATAGAGATGAAGAACTATGTTCACTTACATTTGGAAAATTAGTTAAATGCATGTAAAAAGGGTTAATCGTATGTACGTATTCGGATCATGGCATTTTATATGAATCAATCATTTATCTGATTTGGATGTTATCCTTGTTTACTTGTTTATACATTGATTAGAACCGTTATTGAAATATACTCTTCAGATTTGGATCTAGGATGAAAATATGTTAGGTTCTAAACTCTAGACATATATTTAGGCTTAACATTTGCGTGAGTATCAGTTCTTAATGCTCTGTGTTGTTGAGTTGCGTGAGGCATCACCAATGAGACAATACAGTTGTTCTCTCGATGTTGCATTATACATAACCTCTGTTGTGGGTGATACGTGAGGATATTAGACAAATGATTGATTTGTGTTTAACTAGTCAGAAGAATGCATATGTTATCAATTGATGAGATTAAATCCCAACAAGGCTCTGTTTATTTTAAAGTCTTTACTTTATATTTTTCGTCTTTATATTTTTTACCTTTATTTATGGTACTCTTGAATCTTTCAACTAAATTCAATCACCACAAGCTTAGAAACGTAGTGTTGTACCCTAAATTTTTACCCTTAGATGTCATCCAGCTTTTGTGCATCTTAGGAGCATCTCTGCATTGTTTGAACTAACCCATATCTTGTAGTTTGTTTCTTTGTGTTCAAATTAGGTTTACATATCATCATGAATCTCCATAAGTGGTTTGAAGCAAGTCAAGTCAACAAAGATCTCCAGTGCAATGACTTTGGAATTAGGGTTTGCTCTGAAGAAGTTACTAAGGAATTGGCTCTATCGAGTCAAGATTTGTGTGTTTCATTTACCATATGAAGTCATCTACATTCATGGGACATCATTCAACAAGAATCCAAGGTCTAGGGATCCTCAACAAGAGAAGCTTGAGCCTCAGTCTCACTACACCTCCAAACTAGGGGTCCTCAACAAGAGAAGCTTGAGCCTCAGTCTCACTACACCTCCAAACTAGGGTTCCTGTGACACTTATCAACCAACAACTTTGATCTTCATCAAGATGGTCTCCCAAGCCTTAATTATTGGTTCCATTGGTTTATCAACATCCTCAAGGGTCTCCTAAGACCTTTAGATGAGAAGGAAGAAGCAAGATTACAAGATCTAACCTCAGTGCATTCACAATCAAAATTAGGGTTTGACTGAAACCCTAATCTTTTGGAATTATGGATCAAATGAAGGATTATTGGTTCTAATCATCATATATTGTCTCATGAAGTATACAAAGTATCCACATCAAGTTTCATGAGATTTCTTGCAAGGGAAGTAGGGTTTTGACCAAGAAAGGTGTCATTTGTGAGATTTTTCCCCTAATAGCCTATTTTGAAAGGACCATAACTCCTAAACCATACATCCAATTGGAGTGGCTCAAAGCTCATTGGAAAGCTCTTTCCAAAATCTTCAATTTGTTCCATATGAATTTTTGTCTAAAAATGCTTGGTTTTTGAGTTATGGAGCTTCCAAGGCATTTTGACCAACACTTGGAAAATTTTTCAGCATTTTTCATCACTCTTTCTCTCAACTTTGGAACCACTTTTCACCCATTTCCATTTGGATTCAAGTCTTGGGTCCCAAATGAAAGTTGTATAGCTTGATGAGAGCCTTCCAACCATATGTGGAACATCTCAAGGGGATAAACCATTCTCAAGTTATGAATTATTCAAGAAGGGCACTTGAAATTGTCAAAATTCAAAAACTTAGAAATTTTTCTAAGTTCTTTTGGGCAGTTAGGAGGACACGACTTGTGAGGGATTTTGCTACCAATTCAAGCATTATTTTAACTATCTTCCAACATCAAACTTATAGTATTATCCAAGAGCTTTCATTTGAACCTAAGAGCATGAAAATTGGATCATTAAGTTAAGAGATATAATTTGAGCAATATGGCTACACGAATTTGTTTTGCACCAAGAACACCATCGTTTGGAATTTGAATTTCGTTTCCCTCTATCCAAGTACACTCTGCAGAGCCACTTACCACCTTTTCCAACATCACTTCAGCCCTAATACACACTACAAAGTGCTTTTGCTTTTGTACTATCATAGTCACCTTTGCAAGCTACCACAAATATGTCCTTCGTGTACTTCCTTGAACCTTAGGACACAAACTAAAACAACCTATTTCTTTCTAACCTATTGGCATAAAAGAGAAACTTCACGTGGCTCCATATCCTTATGATCAGAACCTCTTCCAAAATCCTTTCCATGATTCTTTCTTCTCAAGATAAACTCGTGGCACAATGAATCTTCACAACCACGGACCAGTTTGAACTCCCTATAAAAGTGGTCTTTCTCCACTTCATTTCGACACCAACAATAACACTAAAAACACTCTAAACTTGTCTTCTGAAAGAGAACGTGAGCTAGCTAGGAAGGAGAGGAGATTCTTGCAACTTGCGTGGAAAAGAGGTAAGTTTCTCAAACCCACATTTACCATGCTCATTATATCATGCTAACTGTATTACATCCATGTTAGATCATCTATTTTGTTCTTTTATGTTTGAAGTGTTTGCAATGTATCATGTTATTATGAACTGCATGATAAGTTTGAGGAAACTCTAAATGGATGCCCTAATAGCTTAAACCTTTATCATATGTGTGTTTGTGTTGAGAAGCATGCTGGTGTGTTTGGTTATTCACAAAGTTGTATGATTGAAATGTTAATATACATGTTCATATGATGCTTGTTGTTTTACTTTAAATGATGTTGTGAATACCATCTTTAACCTATGTTAGAGGCTGTTTAGTTTTGGTTTTGAATACCAAGATTTTGTTCTTTTTGAACTTGTTTAATAGATGTTAGTATTCTGTTGTGATGTTTAGCTCTTATGCATCATGGAGTGTGGTTGATGTATATGTTAATCTTCTGTTCAAGGTATTACTCGTGTACACATGTTTGTAACCCTATCTTGAAACACCAAATATCATTTTTGAAGCATAATGTGTATCACCTTTTATTTACATGCTGTTGATGTTTTATGGATGTTGCATGGTTTGAGTTATGGAGAATTATATGTTGAATATGATGTTGAAGTAAGCATTTCACCATCTCTCTTTTATACCTTTGAAACTGAACCTATATATGCATGATTCTTTGTGATACAAATTTGTTGTTGCTTCTGCTTGTAATATGTGTTAAATAATGTGTTGGCAATACATGTTGGTTTTGGCTCGTCCATTGTATGCATGATCATAATCATACCAGCTTTATAAGTTTATACATTAGTGTAGTATTTAATGCTTGGAGTTGCATAGCTATTTGGTTTTGTATGTATGACCTCTTGTTGATTAGTCTTATGTTGCTACCATGTGTGTGATTGTGAAATACTCTTGTGTGATTTGTGTTGTCAATAAAATTAGTCTATTTTACAATGCATAATATGTTTTAGCTTCTTGGATACCGCTGTTAGATTTTGTTCTCATAAGTTTAGTTTGGAAAATGAGATAACTTGGATGCATGTCTATCTATGTGATACTATCTCTTTTTGTTTTGGCTTTAGGTTTTTGAATAATGATTCTGGTTTGGTCTATTCATAGGTTATGATCACGTTTTGAATGATGCTGGCTCTTGTTTTTCCACTCACCATATCAAGCTCACAATTATGTTGTTAAACTCTTTGATGTTTGTGTTGGAAGTTTTTTCTAGTGTTTGGTTTGCAATGTGCTCTCTTTATGTTAAAACCCATGAGATAACCTCACATGACCCTCAACTAATCAAGTTTACAACATATGTTGTAGTTTCTTTATGCTTTGCCGTGTCCATGTTTGGTTTTAAGTTTGTGTAATCTGTTGTTTTAAAGCATGTTGGCTGTTTGGTTTGAACTCTTAATACTTTGTTCATCGTGAGTGAAAGTTTAAAGGTTTGGTTGACATTTTGTGTTGGTTTTAAAGTAGCATGTAATCTAGTTTTGAAACAGAAAGTTTATTGTTTTTTTTTCTTAAACTGAATTCTATCTTCGTGGACCCTGATTTTCATTGCTCACTGCTCATGTTTTGAACCATTATCTTGCTCAGCTCTTGGTTTCATTATGTACTACGTTCAGAGTGCTTCATTTTGGTAGTTTATTTCATGTTGATTGATTAAGATTTGATTGGTTTATGATGGTTAAAACTTCATTGTTTATTTGGATGTTTTATTTGGAAACGATAGCAGTTTGTCTTTGCATGTTTTCATGGCCATGCGTGTTGGTAATTGGTGGTTTGGTTTTTGTCTGTTAGTGTATTATTCCCATGACCAATTAATCACACACATACTAACGTTGCATGTACCACACACCACACACCACTCCACGTCTGTGTGCGTGTGTTTGTTTTGTTTTATATTTTCACGTCTTTGTTTGGTTTATGCACTTATTGGAGGCGTTTGTTTAATGGATGTATGTGCCATCCCAACGGTTTGCCTTGCCTTGCCATTTACCCTTTCACTACAATGACCTGGGTTCGATCCTGCAGATCAACCTTTTGGTCATTTTTTTTATTTTCACCTGTTGCCTTGCCATTTTCACCTCCTGGGCATAGCGCCCATGTGCTATCCACACCCTGCGTGCTGGCCCAAATTTCCTTTCCTTGTTTTTTTAACTGATCAGAATTACTCTCACACCCCCCTGCGTTTTTATTTATTTCAATCTTTTATCTTTCTTGTGTCTTATTTATTTTGCTTAATATTTGATTTTAGCTTGGTCATTAATTATTGTTGTGATTAATTAATTAATATGTGATATGTTTTATTAATTGTTAATTAATTGTTGATTGTTTTATTAGCTTTTAATTTTAATTATCAATTACATTTTTAATTGTATTGTTAATTTCCAATTGTGTTAATTGTTATATCTTAAATGTATTGTTAATTTTTATTGTGTTACTAAGTGTTAACCTTTAAATTTTAAATATCAATGTGTATTGTAGTTGTGATATTAATCGTTATTTTCAATTATGTTGCTAATTTTAAATTATCAATTTGTGTCTTAATTTTGAGATTTTCAATGTATGGTTGAATGTTAATTTCTAAATGTTAATTATCCATATGTGGTTAAATTCTTAATTACTCTATGTGTTGTAATTGTTAATTTTAATTGTGTTGTCAATTAATTATCAATTTTGGTTTAATTATTAATATCATCTATGAGCACCTTTGTTGATCTTGAGTGTTATTTCACTAATTGACTTGTTTAATTCTTGAATTAATCTATCCATGTTGATTTGTCATATGAATGTTGTTTTTTTAATATCATCCTTAATATCATTCCATATGTTTGTCTTCCTAAAGATTGAAGCATATTGATGTATTCTTATAATCATGTTCATCTTATCTTATCCATGAAACATATTGCCATCCTCATGCTTATGTTTGTTTTTATATTATATCAATGTTCTAGTTTTATCATGTCTTATCTATTGTTATATTATCAACTATTTTTCCCCTATTCCAAAGGAAGGTAATTATTGTTGACTCTAAAGTCATGACCCCCACCTTAACCTAAGTAACCTCTTAGGAGAAAACTTCAATTTCTTGGCATCATCAGAGCCATAGAAATTACAACTAGCATTAGGAGAGAGTTCCTCAACTCTTAGTGATATTCATCATAATGAATTTATCACTTCCCCTGCTAGCTAACCTTTAGCATAGAACCCTTTAGCAAACATAAGATAACATTTAACAAGAGGCTCCCGTAGAGTACTACGGACGTTTAGGGTGCTAATACCTTCCCTAGGCGTAACCAACCCCCGAACCTTAGATCTTTCCCTTTAAGTTTTTCTAACGATCTTGAACCTTTCCTTTGGATAAATCAAAGTCAGTTGTAAAAGAAAAATGATGCAAATTAATTAATAATTTGTTATCCGATTTTCATCGCAACAGAAATGGCGACTTCACTGGGGAAAGTAAGACCTATTGCTGG
The DNA here is from genome assembly GCA_022829125.1 of Lathyrus tuberosus. Classification (NCBI taxonomy): domain Eukaryota; kingdom Viridiplantae; phylum Streptophyta; class Magnoliopsida; order Fabales; family Fabaceae; genus Lathyrus; species Lathyrus tuberosus. The sequence continues at coordinate 10,248,208 of JALAZF010000024.1, read as the reverse complement.
TCCTTTCCTAAGAGGGTTAAGCCTATCTTGTTTTATGTTATTCATGTTTGCTTATCTACTTGTATGATTGCTCGTATGCTTATCTGCTTGTATATCTGTTCTATGTTTTGATTATCCTGTTTGATTTGGGTGATATCTTTGAGTGAGATAAATCCTTTACCCGGATTTAAGCGTACACTTATTATAGGACGATGGTATTCAAGGAGGCTTTGAGGGAGTCGAATCCTGAAAGGTTGAATTGATAAACACCATCACTCAATTGAGGCCCTCTCAAGAGTCTAGTTATGTTGATCGAATTCGTTCGTGAAAGCGTGCTAACTCTCGACCTAGGAGCCCGGGATATTGAGAACCGTAGTTACCAAACCCCACTAAGCCTTTTAGGATGTAGTGCGGAGATCATGATGGAGTCTATTTCTGAATTGGTTGTCACGCGATACTACACTCAGACGAGATTCTCTTGAGAATTTTATCGACTACCAAGTTATCTGGGAAATCTTTAAAATCCGAAAGATGGATTGTAGACTCTGGGAACTTCTTAGAACCTTGTTTGGCAGGTGAAAACCAGTAGTACATACCTATTAGGATGGGTAGACCTTTGGCTCAATTCATGTGAACCCTAAACTTAGGATTTGTATGTTTTGTTGTGTACCCTTGTTTGTGCTCTGTATGTGTTTGTTGCATCCATTTAGCATAAGCATTCATGTTGCATCTGTTTCATGGAACTCAGACCTCTTTTCTTATATCAGAGAAATATCATGGATAGCTCAAGAAGAAACACCATCAAATACACTTTCAAGAGTCCCAAATTGGATGACCTAAGGAAATTGGGAAATTTGTTAACAGACCCTGAAGGTTTCCTAAGCAGATATGGAAAGTTGTGGATTTTGTTGAGAAAGACTGTTGATGAAGGACTTCTCTCAACTCTGCTCCAGTTTTATGATCCAAAATATCATTGTTTCACGTTCCCTGACTATCAGCTCTTACCCACCCTTGAAGAATACTCTCAGATAGTTGGTTTGCCTATCAAGGACGAGTCCCCGTTTCCTATCTTTGAAAAGGATCCAAAAGAGGAAGAAATAGCAGAGAAGACTCATCTGGAGTTAGTTGACATCAAAAGCAATTTGACTTCTAAGGGAGGAATTTTTGGGTTAACTGCCAAGTTCTTGATTGAAAAGGCCCGATACTTTGCTAAGAACTCCAACAGGGATGCATTTGAAGCTGTATTTGCCTTGCTCATCTATGGACTCTTCTTGTTCCCGAACATTGACAACTTTGTGGATCTAAATGCAATCAAGATTTTCCTAAAGCAGAACCCAGTACCTACCTTGCTTGCTGAAGCCTATCACTCAGTCCATACCAGAAACGCTCATAAAAATGGACAGATTACTTGCTGTGTCACCATACTGTATAGATGGTTTGTTTCCCACTTACCGAAGAAAGGCGCATTATGGGATTCCAAGAAAGGATGGTGGTCTCAGAAGGTTATGGCACTCTCCCACGCAAATATTGACTGGTATAATAGGGTGTAAGATGGAATCCTGATCATAGATAGTTGTGGAAACTATGGTAACGTGCCTCTTCTTGGCATCAAAGGTGGTATCAGTTACAACCCTGTATTAGCACGACGCCAATTAGGGTATCCTTTGGAAGACAAACCTCTCAGTGCTCATGTGGAAAGTATCTACTTTGAAACATATGACAAGAATGAAGAACAGAAGGAGCTGATCTTAAAAGCTTGGGGTAGCAAGCACAAAAGAGGGAGAAGTTCTTTAGGAAGACCTAACTGTGTGTCATTGGAGCCCTACCTCCAATGGGTTAGAAGAAGAGCTATAGAGCTGAAGATGCCCTACAAAAGATAAGAGCCAATTACTTTGAAGAAGGAGCCTGTGTTGTACTTTATGTTAAAAGAAGAAGAGCTGGAAATTTCTCTAAGACAAGCCCAGAGGTCAGAAGAAGCCTGGAAGCTTAAGTATCAAGTGGTCGTTGAAGAGAATCTGGAACTCCAGAAGCAGCTGCAGATCAAGAATGAAGAGTTACTCTCCTACAAGAAGAGAAAGGCCCAAGAAGATCCAAGTTCCTCAAGCACTCAGCCTCCCGCTTGGAAATCCATTCCTGACAACCTCGTCGCAGAAAGAGATAAGATGGAGAAAGAAATCAGAAGACTCAACGCAAGAGAATTTCCTTAGGACTTTCTAGCTTTTATTTAAGCTTTATGTTTAGGGCTTTTGAAAGTGTATCAACTATTATAATTCACCTTTTTATTTAATGAAAATGAGGTCTTTCGATATCTCTTGATATTTTGCGGATGTCTGAATTCCATGAAACTTTGCATTGCATTTTTGCATATCATTTTGCATTTTTGCATGCGCATGTGCATCCTTCCGCGTCTTATTGTCGTCTTGTTCTCAGCATCCGCCACCCTAATTTTCTGACTCGACAAGGATACCTAGTCTGCATCCAGGACAATGGCAACGATGAAGGAAATTCTGGAGAACCAGGAAAAGCTAAAAGAAGAAGTCAGACTCCTCAAATGCCAGATGAATTGGGTTCTAGAAACCTTGCAAGCTCTAATGGAAAAGGAGAATTACATTCACCCTATCATGTCAACATTCAACGATCAACCTCCCATTTATCAGCCGGTTTCTCAATCATCAATCTATCAACAAGCGCCCAACGCTCCTGCTTATCCACAACAAACTCAAGTTTCTCGTCAAAACGTTCAAGATACGAGACAGGGTGGTAGGCCTCCGATTCCTCCCATTCCTATGACGTATACAGCGTTGTATCCTTCTTCGGTGCAACAGGGGTTAATAACTACAAGATCATCAGGCCCACCTCCTGATCTGATTCCACCTTCTTACAATCCCAATGCTCATTGTGCATTCCATGAAGGTGCACCAGGCCATGATTTAGAAGGTTGTTTTACTTTGAAACATATTGTGAGGGGTCTAGTGGAAAGGAATATTTTTTCTTTCAACGACTCCCAGTCCAAGAACAATCCTTTGCCATCTCCTGAGGATCTCCCATACCAGCCGGCCTGTGGTCTTGTTCCTGGGCTAGAATGTAAACGCCGACAGGTATCTACCAAAAGGGCATTTCAGACTCCAACAGATGATTCTCCTCGAGGTTCTCAGGGCCGAAATAAGAAGAAGTGTGCTGCCAAAAGAGGAAAATTTAACCACCAGCCCATCCCTGTACCTTTGAGCAAACTCTTCCCACTGCTGATGAAGAACAAGTTGGTGACTCCACGACTTCTCACACCTTTCCGGGGACCTTGGTATGATCCCAACCTAACCTGTGAATTCCATAAGGGACCTGAAGGGCATGATTTGGACAATTGCCGAGCTTTAGGATATTTTGTGCAAGAGCTGATCCATGACAAGGAGTTAATCTTCGAAGAAGACCGCCCAAAGACTGAATGCAAATTTTGCACCGGGACTATCGGACATCCCATTGAAGAATGCAAGGAATTTGAAGAGAAGCTGATGAGCTTGCTGAAGAATCTGAAACCTCGGGAAGGTACTTCAAACGTTGGTACCTCAACTCTTGAAGCAAAAGGCAAAGGACCTGCAAGGCCTCTCAAAGTTCTATACCACAAGGAACAAGTGATTGGTGATTAAGACGTTTCCCTGTTTGGATCCGGAAACTAAGATCTTTGGAATGATTCGCCAAAGTTGGCTGTGTTTTATATTTCAGTTGTATTTCCTTTAATTGTACTGGTATTTGCTTATGAGCTTTGTTGTACTGTTAAATTGGCAACATTAATGAAATATTTATGCATCTTTTGGTTAAGTCCATTCGTTTCACTCATTTATTCTTGTGTTCACAAATATCCTCACCTTATTTCACTCTCTTTTTCACCCCCTTTTCAAGCAAAGATTAGGGAGGATGATGAAAACCTCATGTTCATAATTGTTGTGGTATGCCTTCAAATTAACCTCGCCGAGGATGTAAGGCATTGTTTCAATTCATCCCTTGTTAACCCCTTTCGAGCCTAGAAGTAGTAGTTTTCTTTCTTTACATAAAAATCATAATCTCAACCTTGGGACCGGGAGTTCTCAGTTTAACTCGGTTATGCATTCAAACACGAGCGCTTCATATAAGGCGCCAATCAGCTTTCAAATCAAGTGACTTCCTATTTTCGGAGATTTGAACGTATATCTTGAGTTAACTGAGCGTAGGATTTAAGCCTTTATCTTTTGTTTCATAAACCACGAACCATACCACATTACAACCCTAAAGACCTAATTGAGGTAAGGTTGTTTTGAAAAACATACTACATCAAGGTTGACTAACCTGACTCCTAATAATCTTTGCTTTTCTGCGTGTGTTGATCACTTCTTCTGTCATAATTAGATCCACCTTTGTTCTTGATTTAATCAATCAGCGTGTACTTTCATCAATAAACTTGATTTCAAAAGATTTGCATGAATAATTTTTGCCAATCTTAATGAACAACGCTTGTTTGCAATACCATTCAAAGAATCCCAACAAACGCGGTCAGTCAAGGAATTGAACTTTATAAAGGAAGTTTGACTCAGTCAGGGGCAACCAAGTGAGAGTTGACAGATCAGGGGCAGAACGCTGCAGTTCAGAATATTGGGGCAAATATTCTTGAGATCAACTTTTATCTTCAGTGACCCATCAGCAGGGACAAGTTTTGTTCCCCAGTCGTTTCTACTACAACTTGAGTGTTACAAATACAGTCGAATGGGGGCAATCATGTCTAAGTTCATTTCTTTTCAAAAGTTTGAAGACATTGAAGCATCTGATATATCAATTCTTCTGTAAAATCCTTTTGATGACTTACCCTCACCTTGCAGTTAATCTGGGGCAGTTACGTCAAGATCTCTCCAAGAGTTTGAAGATATTGAAACACCCCGTATGCCAATTCTTCTATAAAATCCTCTTGTTATCGTATAGACCATCTAGCCTGGGGCAGATAAGATTTGAAGATGGTAGTTATGCCAGTGGAATTAACAATTACTTTGATAGCTCCACAATAAGCTGTTACTTCAGCTAATCTTGGCCATTCTCTATGGATCCTCTACCAACAAAGAAATCAAGCTCATGATGGCAATACTCATGATGTTACACCTCAAGTGGAATACTGTTTTCACCAATGAGGTTGTTGATTCTTCTTCATCACCAGTATTGGTCCACCTGTTGAGTTTGGCTGGGTATCCTTTGTCGATGTTTATTTCATCTCCGGTTTCGCTTGTCTGTTTTGTCAGCATAAGCATGGCATAAGCACTCATATGCATAGCATTTTGGCGTTTTCTGCTTCTTTTTCTGGTGTTTTCCTATTTTGGTTCACTTTGGCGGTTTTTCTCCCCAAGTGACTGGGTTTGTCTATTCACTCCAATAGAAAGTCAGCCCTAGGCATAAAGTGCCCATTCTTTTCTGAATTCCCCACAGAGTTTGATTCTCGTGGATGACGGTTGGTTCGGTTATCTTTTCCATATCATGGATAAGATAAATCCCCATTTGAGTTCATTCCTCAATTGGAGTCTTCTTTGACCGTTTCTTTCAAGTTTGTTCCTAGATTGAACTTTGGTCCCCTGGCAGGTGTGGTTTTCAGACCTATCTTTGAACGTACATTTATTTTGCACTGTATCTCGCAAGAAGAATCTCAAGAACCTCATTGAAGATAGATTATTTTCTCCAGCAATGTTATGATATCAACATATCTTTAAAGCAGCAATCTCTTGAAGAAGCGTGTTCTTTTATGGCAATAAGCGGCAGTCTCTTATAAGCAGCTTATCTATCTCTGGTCTTATTCAACCTCTTCGCAACCGTAATTGGGTATTCCCCAGGAAGCCTTATCTTCAGTTACACAACCCCGGTACTAACCTATCAAATTCTATACCTTTATTGGGGCCCATTTCTTGGTTCTATCTCCAACAAGGTTACTTCTAAAGTGCCAACCGGTCATACTTGAACCTGTTGTTCCATCACTTTAGAGGTGTTTCTAGGATGTCATTTAGTCATGTTTTGACTTGATGGTCAATCATCCTAGATACTTTATTGGGGCCCATTTCTTGGTTTAATCTCCAATAAGGTTCTTCTTTTTCCAAAGAGCCAACCGGTCATACTTGAACCTATTGTTCCATCATTTTGGATATCTTTTCCCAGTAAAGACCGTTTTTCGGTTCAACCTTCATTGCGGATCTTTTCTAGAATGTCATCTAGTCGCGTTTAGCCTTGATGATCAATCATTCTAGATACTTTGTTGGAGCCCATTTCTTGGTTCTATCTCCAACAAGGTTACTTCTAAAAGAGCCAACCGGTCATACTTGAACCTGTTGTTCCATCACTTTAGAGGTATTTCTAGGATGTCATTTAGTCATGTTTTTACTTGATAATCAATCATCCTAGATACTTTATTGGGGCCCATTTCTTGGTTCAATCTCCAATGAGGTTCTTCTTTTTCCAAAGTACCAACCGGTCATGCTTGAACCTGTTGTTCCATTACTTTAGATATTTTTTCCCAGTGAAGACCGTTTTTCAGTTCAATCTTCATTGCGGATCCTTTCCAGAATGTCATCTAGTTGCGTTTAGCCTTGATGATCAATCATTCTAGTTACCTTTATTGGAGCCCATTTCTTGGTCCTATCTCCAATAAGGTTACCTTTCTGGCTCCTACCGGTTTTCCTTCATGAAGCAGAATATGTGTTATCTTAACCAACTCTTATTTGAGTACCAGAGTCTATTCCTGACTCATTAACCTTGTTCCCATTTAAACCCCAGCTCTTTATGAAGAAGTCCCTAGAGAAGTCAGTTGTTAGATGATGGAATGCTTAGTCATTAGAGTTGTTATTGCTCTTTGAATGCAATGAGTTCGTCATTTTAATCTGATTCTTGGAAGTGAAAGTTTTAAGGAAACACAAAGATAAACTAAGTTTTACTCTGGAATTAAGACGTTTTGAATCAAGTTGGTACAGGAAGAATTAGCAGTACTATTTTGGCATCTGCCATCTCTAGAGAAAAGAAGATTGCCCCGGTTATTCTTGATGTTTGGGTTTTAGGGTGTTGGCTTGTGCTCTCCTTTCTTCTTTCCTGTTTTACGTCGTTCGCGTCGTTTCTAGCATATAGCTAAGCATATGCATCATACCCTGGCATCTTTGCTTTCTTTGTGCTCTGTTTTGCTTGTGGTCTTTTATTGTGCCTGTCTTTATTTCCCCAGTGAAGTAAAGACATTCCCGGTTTGCTTTGTGTCGTGCTTGTTCGGTCTTAACCTTTGCGCGCCAGATTTGAATCTTTAAAATCTTTTTCTGTTCCCCAAGAAATTTAACATTAAAGATTTTATAAAACTGCTCTTGTTTGAATCATGTCAAACTAGAACTCGGACTTTGTTTGAATCGTGTCAAACATTGTCTTGGGTGTTCTTGTTTGAATCGTGTCAAACTTGAATTGGGACTTTGTTTGAATCGTGTCAAGCACTGTCTTTCGTTTTAAAACTGTTCTTGTTCGAATCGTGTCGAACATTGAACCCTTATCTCGCTTCTTTTCTGAAATTGCTTTAAGCTTAGTTTCTTGGAACAAATTTATTCAACTTTAAGACTCCTATCTGGTGCGCAGAGTTAGTCTCTATTTTTCCTGGCTCTTTCTGAAGATCCCACTTTGAACTCTTTAGTTTGAGATCCCCAGGAAGTCTTTGTTTGTTTGTTTGTCTCCTTTGGACTGATCCCTAGTGATCATGTTTTTCTTTCTGGTTTTGTGCCCAGGAAGAGCGTGGGTTTGTTTTGTCCCCTGTGTAGTCTATCTCCCTGGATCTTTCCCCAGTGGAGTTTGTCTTTTGGTTTTTCCCCAGTGTTTCTTTGGAGTCTCTCCGGTAGTCTCCTTTGTTGGTTGGCCTGTATCCCCAGTGAGTCTTGCTTGTGGATACTAGCTTTTGTTTTTCTCCGGCGAAGCTTTTCTTGTGTGTTTGCTTCCTGTGGTCCTTGGTGGCTGGCCTGTCTGCATCTTTTGCATTCCTGGCATCATATCATCATTTTAGAAGTTCATGGCATGTCAGCATTTGCATGTTTGTCGCTTGTCCTTAGCATTTGCATTCCATCTAAGGGCAAAATTTTTGGTTTGCTATATTTAAATACCTTTCACCTTGATACCTCTGGAACCTCCGTTCCTCGTGCCATCGGGTGAAGCTATTTAAATAGGGGCAACTGTTGTACCCTAAATTTTTACCCTTAGATGTCATCCAGCTTTTGTGCATCTTATGAGCATCTCTGCATTGTTTGAACTAACCCATATCTTGTAGTTTATTTCTTTGTGTTCAAATTAGGTTTACATATCATCATGAAGCTCCACAAGTGGTTTGAAGCAAGTCAAGTCAACAAAGATCTCCAGTGCAAGGACTTTGGAATTAGGGTTTGCTCTGAAGAAGTTACTAAGGAATTGGCTCTATCGAGTCAAGATTTGTATGTTTCATTTACCATATGAAGTCATCTACATTCAAGGGACATCATTCAAGAAGAATCCAAGGTCTAGGGGTCCACAACAAGAGAAGCTTGAGCCTCAGTCTCACTACACCTCCAAACTAGGGGTCCTCAACAAGAGAAGCTTGAGCCTCAGTCTCACTACACCTCCAAACTAGGGTTCCTGTGACACTTATCAACCAACAACTTTGATCTTCATCAAGATGGTCTCCCAAGCCTTAATTCTTGGTTCCATTGGTTTATCAACATCCTCAAGGGTCTCCTAAGACCTTTAGATGAGAAGGAAGAAGCAAGATTACAAGATCTAACCTCAGTGCATTCACAGTCAAAATTAGGGTTTGACTGAAACCCTAATCTTTTGGAATGTTGGATCAAATGAAGGATTATTGGTTCTAATCATCATATATTGTCTCATGAAGTATACAAAGTATCCACATCAAGTTTCATGAGGTTTCTTGCAAGGGAAGTAGGGTTTTGACCAAGAAAGGTGTCATTTGTGAGATTTTTCCCCTAATAGCCTATTTTGAAAGGACCATAACTCCTAAACCATACATCCAATTGGAGTGGCTCAAAGCTCATTGGAAAGCTCTTTCCAAGATCTTCAATTTGTTCCATATGAATTTTTGTCTAAAAATTCTTGGTTTTTGAGTTATGGAGCTTCCAAGGCATTTTTACCAACACGGAAAATTTTTCAGCATTTTTCATCACTTTTTCTCTCAACTTTGGCACCACTTTTCACCCATTTCCATTTGGATTCAAGTCTTGGGTCCCAAATGAAAGTTGTAGAGCTTGATGAGAGCCTTCCAACTATATGTGGAACATCTCAAGGGGATAAACCATTCTCAAGTTATGAATTATTCAAGAAGGGCACTTGAAATTGTCAAAATTCAAAAACTTAGAAATTTTTCTAAGTTCTTTTGGGCAGTTTGGAGGACACGACTTGTGAGGGATTTTGCTACCAATTCAAGCATTATTTCAACTATCTTCCAACATCAAACTTGTAGTATTATCCAAGAGCTTTCATTTGAACCTAAGAGCATGAAAATAGGATCATTAAGTTAAGAGATATAATTTGAGCAATATGGCTACACAAATTTGTTTTGCACCAAGAACACCATCGTTTGGAATTTGAATTTCGTTTCCCTCTATCCAAGTACACTCTGCAGAGCCACTTACCACCTTTTCCAACATCACTTCAGCCCTAATACACGCTGCAAAGTGCTTTTGCTTTTGTACTATCATAGTCACCTTAGCAAGCTACCACAAATATGTCCTTCGTGTACTTCCTTGAACCTTAGGACACAAACTAAAACAACCTATTTCTTTCTGACCTATTGGCATAAAAGAGAAACTTCACGTGGCTCCATATCCTTGTGATCAGAACCTCTTCCAAAATCCTTTCCATGATTCTTTCTTCTCAAGATAAACTCGTGGCGCAATGGATCTTCACAACCACAGACCAGTTTGAACTCCCTATAAAAGGGGCCTTTCTCCACTTCATTTCGGCACCAACAACAACACTAAAAACACTCTAAACTTGTCTTCTGAAAGAGAACGTGAGCTAGCTAGGAAGGAGAGGAGATTCTTGCAACTTGCATGGAAAAGAGGTAAGTTTCTCAGACCCACATTTACCATGCTCATTATATCATGCTAACTGTATTACATCCATGTTAGATAATCTATTTTGTTCTTTTATGTTTGAAGTGTTTGCAATGTATCATGTTATTATGAACTGCATGATAAGTTTGAGGAAACTCTAAATGGCTGCCCTAATAGCTTAAACCTTTATCATGCGTGTGTTTGTGTTGAGAAGCATGCTGGTGTGTTTGGTTATTCACAAAGTTGTATGATTGAAATGTTAATATACATGTTCATATGATGCTTGCTGTTTTACTTTAAATGGTGTTGTGAATACCATCTTTAACCTATGTTAGAGGCTGTTTAGTTTTGGTTTTGAATACCAAGATTTTGTTCTTTTTGAACTTGTTTAATAGATGTTAGTATTCTGTTGTGGTGTTTAGCTCTTATGCATCATGGAGTGTGGTTGATGTATATGTTAATCTTCTGTTCAAGGTATTACTCATGTACACATGTTTGTAACCCTATCTTGAAACACTAAATATCATTGTTGAAGCATAATGTGTATCAACTTTTATTTACATGCTGTTGATGTTTTATGGATGTTGTATGGTTTGAGTTATGAAGAATTCTATGTTGAATATGATGTTGAAGTAAGCATTTGGCCATCTCTCTTTTATACCTTTAAAACTGAACCTATATATGCATGATTGTTTGTGATACGGCTTTGTTGTTGCTTCTGCTTGTAATATGTGTTAAATAATGTGTTGGCAATACATGTTGGTTTTGGCACGTCCATTGTATGCATGATCATAATAATACCAGCTTTATAAGTTTGTACATTAGTGTAGTATTTAATGCTTGTAGTTGCATAGATATTTGGTTTTGTATGTATGACCTCTTGTTGATTAGTCTTATGTTGCTACCATGTGTGTGATTGTGAAATACTCTTGCGTGATTTGTGTTGTCAATAAATTTAGTCTGTTTTAAAATGCATAATATGTTTTAGCTTCTTTGATACCACTGTTAGATTTTGTTCTCATAAGTTGAGTTTGGAAAATTAGATAACTTGGATGCATATCTATCTATGTGATACTATCTCTTTTTGTCTTGGCTTTTGGTTTTTGAATAGTGATTCTGGTTTGGTCTGTTCATAGGTTATGATCACGTTTTGAATGATGTTGGCTCTTGTTTTTCCACTCACCATATCAAGCTCACAATTATGTTGTTAAACTCTTTGATGTTTGTGTTGGAAGTTTTTTCTAGTGTTTGGTTTGCATTGTGCTCTCTTTATGTTAAAACCCATGAGATAACCTCACATGACCCTCAACCAATCAAGTTTACAACATATGCTGTAGTTTCTTTATGCTTTTCCGTGTCCATGTTTGGTTTTAAGTTTGTGTAAGCTGTTGTTTTAAAGCATGTTGGCTGTTTGGTTTGAACTCTTAATACTTTGTTCATCGTGAGTGAAAGTTTAAAGGTTTGGTTGACATTTTGTGTTGGTTTTAAAGTAGCATGTTATCTAGTTTTGAAACAGAAAGTTTATTGTTTTTTTTCTTAAACTGAATTCTATCTTCGTGGACCCTGATTTTCATTGCTCACTGCTCATGTTTTGAACCATTATCTTGCTCAGCTCTTGATTTCATTATGTACTACGTTCAGAGTGCTTCATTTTGGTAGTTTATTTCATGTTGATTGATTAAGATTTGATTGGTTTATGATGGTTAGAACTTGATTGTTTATTTGGATGTTTTATTTAGAAACGATAGCAGTTTGTCTTTGCATGTTTTCATGGCCATGTGTGTTGGTAATTGGTGGTTTGGTTTTTGTCTGTTAGTGTATTATTCCCATGACCAATTAATCACACACATATTAACGTTGCATGTACCACACACCACACACCACTCCACGTCTGCGTGCGTGTGTTTGTTTTGTTTTATATTTTCACGTCTTTGTTTTGTTTATGCACTTATTGGAGGCATTTGTTTAATGGATGTATGTGCCGTCCCAACGGTTTGCCTTGCCTTGCCATTTACCCTTTCACTACAATGACCTGGGTTCGATCCTGCGGATCAACCTTTTGGTCATTTTTTTTTATTTTCGCCTGTTGCCTTGCCATTTTCACCTCCTGGGCCTAGCGCCCATGTGCTATCCACACCCTGCCTGCTGGCCCAAATTTCTTTTCCTTGTTTTTTTAACTGATCAGAATTACTCTCACACCCCCCTGCGTTTTTATTTATTTCAATATTTTATCTTTCTTGTGTCTTATTTATTTTGCTTAATATTTGATTTCAGCTTGGTCATTAATTATTGTTGTGATTAATTAATTAATATGTGATATGTTTTATTAATTGTTAATTAATTGTTGATTGTTTTATTAGCTTTTAATTTTAATTATCAATTACATTTTTAATTGTATTGTTAATTTCCAATTGTGTTAATTGTTATATCTTAAATGTATTGTTAATTTTTATTGTGTTACTAAGTGTTAACCTTTAAATTTTAAATATCAATGTGTATTGTAGTTGTGATATTAATCGTTATTTTCAATTATGTTGCTAATTTTAAATTATCAATTTGTGTCTTAATTTTGAGATTTTCAATGTATGGTTGAATGTTAATTTCTAAATGTTAATTATCCATATGTGGTTAAATTCTTAATTACTCTATGTGTTGTAATTGTTAATTTTAATTGTGTTGTCAATTAATTATCAATTTTGGTTTAATTATTAATATCATCTATGAGCACCTTTGTTGATCTTGAGTGTTATTTCACTAATTGACTTGTTTAATTCTTGAATTAATCTATCCATGTTGATTTGTCATATGAATGTTGTTTTTTTAATATCATCCTTAATATCATTCCATATGTTTGTCTTCCTAAAGATTGAAGCATATTGATGTATTCTTATAATCATGTTCATCTTATCTTATCCATGAAACATATTGCCATCCTCATGCTTATGTTTGTTTTTATATTATATCAATGTTCTAGTTTTATCATGTCTTATCTATTGTTATATTATCAATTGTTTTTCCCCTATTCCAAAGGAAGGTAATTATTGTTGACTCTAAAGTCATGACCCCCACCTTAACCTAAGTAACCTCTTAGGAGAAAACTTTAATTTCTTGGCCTCATCAGAGCCATAGAAATTACAACTAGCATTAGGAGAGAGTTCCTCAACTCTTAGTGATATTCATCATAATGAATTTATCACTTCCCCTGCTAACTAACCTTTAGCATAGAACCCTTTAGGAAACATAAGATAACATTTAACAAGAGGCTCCCGTAGAGTACTACGGACGTTTAGGGTGCTAATACCTTCCCTAGGCGTAACCAACCCCCGAACCTTAGATCTTTCCCTTTAGGTTTTTCTAACGATCTTGAACCTTTCCTTTGGATAAATCAAATCCGGTTGTAAAAGAAAAATGATGCAAATTAATTAATAATTTGTTATCCAATTTTCACCGCAACACGTAGAGACCGTTGAACATCATTCTTTCCCTCGCACCGATCCCTGTGGAGATGATATAAATCCCGGAGGGAATCCTTCCAAAATTAAAATTTTGCTTCTTGCCGCTCTACTGCAGTTCGAACAAAATGGCACCGTTGCTGGGGATTGGTTTTTAGATATTGAATCGCATTGCAATAGTTTCTATATTTTTGAGCTTTATACAACTGTTTATATTGTATATATACTTGTTTCCTTTCACGTTTGCTCAAGTGTTGGTTAGGGATGAATGATGAGAACTTCTTCTAGATTGGTTGCTATTTGTATAAAAGTATCTGATCAGTCGCCATTTGTGCTATAGTTTTCATTATTTTATCAGCATTAATCCAGGTGATCTGTATGAATTGGCTCGTATTTTTTCAGTAATTTGATTTATTTTTATTAGGGTTAGTGTGTCATGAATTATGATTTTCTCGAGGATATTTTACGCTTTTGGTATGTCAGCAGGTCAAATACAGGTTTAAAAGCTCAGAGGATTGAGTACGGGATGTGAAACCGGGCCAAAACGAGAAAGTAGTGGAAAAAGTGAAGAAAACACAAGTTTGCTGCCCATACGCGTAATACACTATTTGCTACGCGTTTGGACATGTTCCTTACTCGTATGCTACGCAAATGACCAGAGGAGTGAAAATTTCAAGCTTCTGCCCATACGCGTAACACCCTGGGCATTACACGTATGGGTTTGTCTGAATGGCTGGCCCAGATGCATTACGCGTAGGTTACCTGGCACATGGAGAAGGCATTACGTGTAACAGTCTGTGCATTACGCGTAATGAAGCCCAAAATGGCTGAAGGACCAGAAGCTGACTATTTATTCCCAGGACGTGATTTTTCAAGGGTTGGACGATTTTTCAGAGAAAATAAGCGTTTTGGAGACTAGAGAACTCAGGATTTCAGAGTGAATTTGTATTTTCAAGAATGTTTCATGATTGAAGATTGATTCCTTCCGATTTCTATAATAACAACACTTTATTCGTCGTTTTTAGTTTCTGTTATGGATAGCTAAACCCCTCATTGCTAGGGGGTGACCCTGATTCTCAATGTAACGAATTCGTACTATTTGATGCAATGACAATTTAATTTTCATAATCGTTGATTTGTTCTTATCTCTGTTCTTAATGCTTTAACCGTCGGAAAAACAGATTCTGAATTGTATGAATAATTTAAGCTGGACGACGATTATTTGTTGATCAAAATAAGAACATCCGATAATAAATATCACCTAGGACTAGGGATACTTTATCTTAACTGGAATATTCTTGTTATCTGAATGCTTGATCACTGTCGTAATTGCCTATGGACATAGTAATTAGGTTGTGCTTTCAAAGATATATTCACTAAGGACTTAGGATTAGATGCTCTAGAGAACCGACAATCAACTATTGTGAATTATGTTATTGCATTGATAAGTCGAAGTTGTTGCAGGAAGAATCATTCACCAACCCTAGCAATCTATTCATATCTGTTTAACGTTCAACTATTTTACCTTTATTTTCTCACTGTAAAATTTTAATTATAAAAACAATTACCAAACCCCCAATTACTTTTTGTTTAATTGAATTAGTATTAGTACTTATATTCCTACGCAGTCCTCGAGATCGATTCTAGGGATAAAATCCCTATTTTAACTACAATCGGCAAAAATAGTACTCTTGTTATTTTACCGATCAGTATCCAATGAAGATTCTCCCAAGTTTGGATGGCGATGATAGGATTTTGAACATGTGAATGCAAGCTAGGTAAATTGTATCGCTTCTTAGAATGTTGGAATGATTCATGAATTTTGTGCTTTGTGCAAATGTGTATTTTTGTTTCATTTTGAAACTTTGTTTGAATGCTTGTTTCACTTAGGTCCAATAGCCACAAATTGTGAGAAACCTCCATTGTTTACTATATGCTAGGATGACTGATAACTTTGTTTAATTCGTTTGATTCATGCTTAATATTTTGATTATTGTGATTTTGTGGAAGCATTAGAAATGATTAAGGCATTTGTTGATATTGACCACAACCGTATCCAAAAAGTAACTTACCCGTGGGTAGTGAGAATTTGTTAACCCCTTATAGCCTTAACATATTAGATCCGAATTTGGTGATGAACTTGGTGTGTGTACATAAATTAAAAAGTTAAGATCATCATTGAATTTTGTAGGATTCTAAAAAAATTTCATGAAACCTTTGAACATTGTTTAAATTGATTTCATTGCCATAAAAAACAAGGAGCATTCACTTGAGGTTTGGTTTAATCAAGTTGGGGAGAATGAAAAGAAAAATGGTAGGTTGCTAAAAATTTTGAAAAATTTCAAGCAAGCATAGAAAAACTGTGAATATGAATGTGAAAAACAAAAAAAAAAGAATGCATGTTTGAAAGAGAAAAATAGAGAATGAAATAATTGTGCAAAAAGAAGTTTGAAAAGGTTAGCAATAAAGGAAAGAAAGTGGTGAATGAAGTTGTGATGTGTAAATACCATGTATAGTGAATGTTTCTTTTGCATTGGCAATTTCGATTCAATGGTGTTTAGAAATGATCCTTTGTTGTGAACCTGACCAAGCTACAACCTTAAAAGCCCTTAGTGATATTTTTGCTTCCATGTTTTCATTTTTTATTAGTATATGAATGTATGAATTGAATTGTTACTAGCATTGTTTGTCAGATGAGTGGAATTGTCCCGCGGTTGTAAACTCGTTAATTTCTTCATCCTTATTCTTAAAAGGAGTGTTAGAGCGATTCAAGTATGAGAATTTAGTTGTTATTTGAAACATTGCATGATATTTGTTTAAGAACTAAATTCTTTATTATTGTTTGATTCTATTAAGTGGTGAACATTGCTTGTGCGCATTCTCATGCTTGAGCAAATCCTCTTGTTTGAGCAAATCTCTCTTGTTTGAATTTGAATCGTTAATCCTTTCTTGGTTGAATCTTATGCTTGAGAAAATCCTCTTGTTTTCATGAGGGGCATACTTTGCTTGAGGACAAGAAAATATCTAGTTGGGGAGAGTTTGTTGAATGCCAAATATGCCTTATTTTGAACCATTATTCTTGGCAATTTTCAACTCATTTCTTATGTTTTAATGGATTTATTTCATGTTCTTGTGTTATTCTTCAATTATATTGCAAATACCTTTAGATGCTTTGATATGTGTGTTATTGTGCAGGATTTAGGCATAAAACATCAATGATTAGGATACAAAGGAGTGGACAAGGAAGGCAAATAAATGAAGAAGAATCAGCAAGTTCGCAGAGCGAACAACGGTGAGGTCAAAGCGAATGTTTGTTGTGTGAGGTCACAGCGAAGTCCAGGCGAGCTGAAAACTTTGGATGGCAGTAGAAAAAGGACCCAAAGTTTGTTGTGCGAAGCTGTAGCGAAGAAGTTCACATTGCAAAGAATGAGTTCGCACTGCGAACTTAGATATTTTCAAGGGAGGTTTAACTGTTCTTGAGGCACTTGAAGTGCCTAAAAGTGGTCTTCGCAGTGCGAAGAGGGAGTTTGCAGTGCGAACAAGACAATTTTTGTAATACTATTAAGTACTTTATCTTGCTTTTTAGAACATACCATATATTTTGAGGGACAAAACTTTTAGTGGAGATATTTTCATAATAGACTTGCATCTCTCTACATTTTCAAAGCATATTTTTGAGAGAGAAACACAAAACCTAAGGGGGAGAAGGTAAGAGCTTCGATCTCTTGTTAGGTTTGGATGTAATCTATTGATACCTTATGTATTTCATTTAATCTATGTATTGTGAACTAGTTTTGATTCAATATTGATGTTTTCTTTGATTTCTTATTTGTGGGTATTGACAAAACCTTTTCAAATCTTAGATCTAAGATATTCATCTATCAATGAGAAAACTTTTGACATAGTCTTGTAAGTTGATATTCACTAGTATCACTTTTATTTTATTATGTTGATTATTAGCATGTGTAGCATGAATAGCGATCAATACGGTAAATACCACGATCACGTTTTTGACACAAACGGTATCGTGAGGATGCGTGATAATAGAGATGAAGAACTATGTTCACTTATATTTAGCAAATTAGTTGAATGCATGTAAAAAGGGTTAATTGTATGTACGTATTCTGATAATGGCGTTTTATATGAATCAATCATTTATCTGATTTGGATGTTATCCTTGTTTACTTGTTTATGCATTGATTTGAACCGTTATAGAAATATACTCTTCAGATTTGGATCTAGGATGAAAATCTGTTAGGTTCTAAACTCTAGACATAGATTTAGGCTTAGCATTTGCGTGAGTATCAGTTCTTAATGCTCTGTGTTGTTGAGTTGCGTGAGGCATCACCAATGAGACAATACGGTTGTTCTCTCGACGTTGCGTTAGACATAACCTCTGTTGTGGGTGATACGTGAGGATATTAGACGAATGATTGATTTGTGTTTAACTGGTAAGAAAAATGCATGTGTTATCAATTGATGAGATCCAATCCCAACAAGGGTTTGTTTATTTTAAAGTCTTTACTTTATATTTTCCATCTTTATATTTTCTGCCTTTATTTATGATACCCTTGAATCTTTCAACTAAATTTAATCACCACAAGCTTAGAAATGTAGAGATCGTTGAACGACATTCATTCCCTCGCACCGATCCCTGTGAAAACGATATCAATCCCAGAGGGAATACTTTCAAAACTAAATTTTTGCTTCTTGTCGCTTTACTGCAGTTCGAACAGTATCCTCTACTGAGAATCGATGATCTTGATGGATTAGTTGGTTGGCACTTGTGTGTTTAGCAAGTTAGATTTGAGGTCTGGTTATCATCAGATATGCGTTAAATCATAAGACATTTCGAAGACTGCCTTCAGAACGAGGTATGGTCATTATGAGTATACAGTAATGTCGTTTGGAGTGTCTAATGCACCATGTGTGTTTATGGAGTATATGAATAGAATATTCAATCCTTATCTAGATTAGTTTGTGGTAGTTTTTATCGAAGACATCTTGATATATTTTAAATTCAAAGAAGCGCATGAGAAACATCTTAAATTTGTATTGAAGGTGTTGAGGGAGAATAAACTTTATGCCAAGTTGTCCAAGTGCGAATTCTGGTTAAAAGAAGTGAGTTTTCTTGGCCATGTAATTTCTAGTGGGGGAATTGTAGTTGATTTGTCGAAAGTTGATGATGTGTTATAGTGGGAGACTCTTAAGTCTGCTACTAAGATTCAAAGTTTCCTTAGCTTAGCTGGTTATTATCGCAGGTTCATAGAAGGTTTTTCAAAGTTAGCACTGCCTTTGAATAAGTTGAATCGAAAAAGTTCAATCTTATGTGTGGGATGTTCCATGTGAAGAAAGTTTTGTTGAACTGAAGAAAAATGTGACGATTGCTCCAGTTTTGATTCGTCCGAACCTGACTGAACCTTTTGTAGTGTATTGTGATGTGTCAAAGATGGGTTTAGGCAGTGTGCTGATGCAGAATGGTCAGGTTGTGGCTTACGCTTCTCGCCAGTTAAAGGTTCATGAGAGGAGTTATCCTATGCATGAGTTAGAGTTAGCGGTTGTGATTTTTGTATTGAAAATTTGGAGGCATTATCTTTTTGGTTCCAAGTTTGAAGTGTTCAACGATCACAAAAGTTTAAAGTATCTATTTGATCACAAGGAGTTGAACATGAGGCAGAGGAGATGGCTTGAGTTATTGAAAGATTTTGATTTTGGTCTGAATTACCATCCTGGTAAGGCTAATGTCGTGGATGATGCGTTGAGTAGAAAGTCTTTGCACATGTCGATGCTCATGATTTGAGAGTTGGAATTGATTGTGCAGTTCAAAGACATGAGTTTGGTATGTGAAGAGACTCATAATAATGTGAAACTGGGTATGTTGAAGCTGACGAGTGGTATTATTTAAGATATCAGAGAGGGTCAAAGACCAATGTGGGATTAGTTGAGCGACTTGTGTTAATCAATCAAGATAAGGGTGGTGACTTCAGAATCGACGAGAATGGTGTGATGAGATTCAGAGATCGAGTATATGTTCCAGACGTGCTCGAACTTAAGAAGAGTATTCTTAAGGAAGGACATCGTGGTACGCTAAGTATTCATCTAGGTGCGACCAAGATGTATCAAGATTTGAAAATATGTTTTGGTGTCCAGGGATGAAGAAAGATGTTGTTGAATTTGTCTATATTTGTTTGACTTACCAGAAGTAAAAAATTGAACATCAGAAGCCGTTGGGCCTGATGTAATCGTTGAATACTCCGGAATGGATATGGGATAACATTTCCATGGGTTTTGTAACAGGTTTTTCGAATACTTCGAAAGGATGTGATTCCATTTGGGTGATTGTTGACAGGTTGATCAAATTAGCTCATTTTATACTAATAAAGATCAATCACTCTTTGCAGAAGCTAACTGAGTTGTATATTGAGGAGATTGTGAAATTACATAGTATTCCTTCGAGTATTGTGTAAGATAGAGATCCGAGATTTACATCAAGATTTAGGGAGAGTTTGCAAGCTGCGTTTGGAACTAAGCTGAAGTTGAGTTCCGCTTATAATCCGCAGAAGGACGGTCAAACGGAAAGGACTATCCAGTCTTTTGAGGATTTATCGAGGGCTTATGTGCTAGAAAGAGGAGGTGCTTGGGATAACCATTTTCTATTGATTGAGTTTACCTGCAAGAGCAGTTTCCATGCTAGTATCGAAATGGCAGCATATGAGGCGTTGTATGGTAGAAGGTGTAGAACTCATTTGTGTTGGTATGAGTCAGGTGAGAGTGTTGTGCTTGGACCTAAGATTGTTCAGTAGACGACCAAGAAGATCAAGATGATCCAAGAGAAGATGGGAGCGTCACAGATTCGTCAGAAAAGTTACCAAGGCAAAAGAAGAAAAGCACTTGAGTTGTAGAAGGGTGATTATGTGTTTTTTAGGGTTACGTCGGTAACTGGTGTTGGTCGAGCTTTGAAGTATCGAAAGCTTACAACATGTTTTGTTGGTCCATACCAGATATTTTAGAGGATAGGAGAAGTGTCCTATCGGATTTCTTTTCCACCGCCACTTGTAAATCTTCATGATGTGTTTCATGTGTCTCAGTTGAAGAGGTACATTCTGGATCCATTCCATGTAATCTAGGTGGATGATGTGTAGGTGAGAGACAACCTGACTGTGGAGACATCACCCATACAAATATAGGATCGAGAAGTGAAGCAGTTACGTGGTAAAGAGATTGCCATGGTGAAGGTGGTGTAGGTAGGACCAGCCGGTGGGAGCATGATTTGGGAGCACGATGAGCAAATGAGAGAGTCGTATCCGACTCTGTTTCCTTAAGGTAATTTTCGAGGGCAAAAATTTCATAAGTGGAAAGGAGTTGTAACACCCCGTTTTGCGTATAGAATATTTTACCATATTTATTTAATTAATTATGCTTTTTCTTTATTTATTTAATTGTTGGTTTGGTTGTGGGGTGTGTGTCCTTGAGTTAGGGGCACGGTAAAATAATTATGGGTGGAAGGAATAATTTAGAGTTATTTTAATAGATAAAATAATACCTTTATTATATTAATATTTAGGATAATTAGAGTAAAATAAAATTGGACATAGTAAGAGGAGTGAAGGTATTTAGTGCAATATGAGAATAAGTTAAGGGTAAAAAGAAAAAAACCTAATGAGAAGGGAATATATTTTGAAAAAAATAGGGATTTCGAGAACCTAGGAGTGTCAGTACATGTTTTTGGAAGTTGGAGAAAAAGAGGCAAATTAGCTATAGGTAGAAGAAGGGAAATCAATAGAGGGTTGTATAAATTGCTAGGATTTCAAGTAAGGGGAGATGTGATTCTATAATGGGTGTTAAAGCATGAGGGTTAGATGCAGGGACCCTTAACCTCCTCAGGGTTTGATGTTTTGATTCATAATTTTGAATTATGATGCTATGATGGTTGTTATATGATGATTATATGATGAATTTCGTGTGAGTTATATGTGCGTATTTTTCTATTTTGATGATTGAACTTATATCCACTATTATTACAATTTCAAAGGTTTTAGGCATAATCTTACAATAATGATTTGGTGATTTAATTGTGTTAAAATTGTAAATCGCGTCAGACCTTTCTTCTTCCTCATTCCTCATTTTACTCAAACACAACTTCAACATCTCTCAACCGTTTTCTCTTCACCAAATCAAAAATCAATCAACAAAGCTCAAGGGAACTTCAATTAACATCAGAAACATCATCCAACCCTAATTCAACATTGAAATTTGTAAGTTTTTGAATTTCTTTTTTTTATTTTTTGTGTTAATGAGTAGAAATTGATGATCAAGGTTAGAAATAAGTATAAATTGTATGTATACTAGTTTAGACATAGTATATTACACGTTTATTAGCTGAAATTAATGATCAAAATAATTTTTTGGGATTGCATGGGTGCATTGTCGCCATTGACGCAGCTGTTGAGTTCTGAAAAATTCTGGAGATGCATCTCTGGAATTTTTCAATGTTATAATATCTTAGATTCCGAAGATGCATCTCTAGAGTTTTCTCATTATTTTTTTATTTTCTTGTTTGTGGTGTTGTTTGCATGAACTAATTATTTGTTTTACTTTAACTTACAGGTATAATGGATGATAGACATGACAGAATGAGGCACGAGATGGTTACTCAGCACACATCAGTGTGGCGGAAGAAGAGTTAGTAGGTTTCGGAGGCTCCTGGTCCCTCAAGCCATGTAGATCCATCTACTTCTGAGGCTCGTGCTTCTCCTCATGCCACTCCATCTTCTTCTTCTCGTAGGAGACATGATTCACCTACTGACGCATCACTCCCTCATTCCTCCTGCAGGCGCCAGTTTTCCCCTATTCAGGCCCCTGAGGTATCCGATTCACTAGTGCTACCTCATATTGTAGATGCTTCTGAGTCTGTGCCACTTCCTACTGCCGATGCTGCTGATCCAGTGCCACCCCCAGAGGGTGAGGCTGCTGCTGATCCTGAGCCAGAGGCATTTGGAGGAGGCCTTGTAGATTTGTCATTACTGCCTATGTACCCAGATCATACTGCCAGACATATATGGAACGGAGAGCTAGCATTAGTTGGATTCATTATTTTTTATTTACGTTAATTTTAATTGACAAATTTCTAACTTTGTTTTTTTTTTCAGGAGCGCGGTCTGCAGAAGTTTATTAACCACGAACAAAAGATTACTAGCTTGCCTCGGCCGAAAGAGGATTGGATTTGGGAATTTTTTCCTTATCTGGCCTGAAGTACTTGTGCATGACCGGTTATACTATGTTCAACCACGAGACGCTTAATGCATTCGTGGATAGATGACACTCGGAGACCACGCCATTTCATCTCCTGCATGGTGAGATGTCTATCAGACTTGACAATGTCTCGTGTTTGCTACATCTTCCAATCAGGGAGAGACTTCTAGATCATGGAAGGATTACCAAAGACGAGGCACTCAAGATGTTGGTAGACTATTTGGGGGTTGATCCAGGAGAGGAGAAGGAGGAGTTGGATAAAACCAATGGTGTTCATGCCAGAATTGAATATCTAAAAAAAGGTATATACATATGAGATCTTGAGAGCATAGCAGGCTGTACGTGATGATGAACCGGTGACACTCCACAGGTCGTATGCTATGAGAGCGTACTTGCTATATTTGGTTGGCATTGCGATTTTTATGGACAAGAGTGCCACTTATACATATGTCGTCTACCTACGGTACTTCGAGGATTTTGAGTGGATCCATGAGTACAACTAGGGGGCCGCTTGTTTGGACTACCTGTACTTGAAGTTGAGATAGAGTTGTATGTGGAAGACGGATCAGGTCACAGGAAGCGTCACACTACTGTTGGTAATAATTATTGGTCTTTGAATGTTTCTTTGTCATTTTCATTTCATCTTTGCAAAGTCATTATTGATAATTTGTGTGTTCCAAACTTTTCATTTCAGGCTTGGGTCCTCCAGCACTTCCCGCGCATCTCCATCTAAGCGAGTGTACTGACTTATACTGAGGATAAGCTACTTGCTAATGCTTTTTCCCCGCTTAGAGGGAACCAGCCGACCGAGCTTTTCAGAGCCTATCTTGACCATTTGGTTTCTGGGGACATGCACTTCAACAATTATGATAATCACCGTGAGACGCGGCCATTTTTCGATATAGTGTTATACTCTGGATGGTTGACCTACGGATCGTGTCTCACTGCTTCTCATCTGCCCGAGCACGTCATACGGCAGTTCAGCTACACTCAAACCATTCTCAGACACCCTGTTGTCTCTGTTCCTTCTTCCTTGACATGTAGTAAGATAAATGACATGTTTGATGATTATGAGAGTCATCTGGTACCGGAGGAGGCACGTAGTACCATAGCTAAGAGCGACTGGAGCTATGTCGAAGGGTATATCATATGGTTCTTCAGGGTTTCACATCCGTATATGGTGCAAGCTGCTCTAGGAGATCAGTCTAGGCCAGCTCATCAAGAGATACTAGAGAAAGAGCAGGCACAAATAGATCATGTTGAGGATGTCTTGCCTAGATGTCATCGCATAGTGGAAATTATGCAGGCAACATTGACACAGGTATCTTCCCTGATGGGTCTGATGTGAGGTAAGTCTTATATACCATCACAACAGAAGCACGAGGAGGATTAATGTATCGGAGACAGCGCCGGAAGACAGGGGAGATTGATGGCCAAGAAGGTAGAGGAGGAAGAGGAGACAGAAGAGGCAGAGGAGAGGTAGTCAGACATATACAGTAGTGCATTAGTATATAGTAGTAGTAGTAGTAGTAGTATTATGGTATGTATTTATTTTAACATCATGCTACTTTATCATTGTTCTCGATTGCATGGCATTTTTTACATTTATTGGTCTTTTATTTATATATGGCATTTTTGGATCATCTGAATTTATCTACGTATTTTTTTGAATTTCGATTGTATGGCCT
This sequence comes from Lathyrus tuberosus, assembly GCA_022829125.1. Lineage (NCBI taxonomy): Eukaryota > Viridiplantae > Streptophyta > Magnoliopsida > Fabales > Fabaceae > Lathyrus > Lathyrus tuberosus. The sequence continues at coordinate 10,223,779 of JALAZF010000024.1, read as the reverse complement.
GGTTTAAATTTGCATCTAAATACACGTCAACAAAACATAACATGAAGAGTAATGTTCTGATACGTTACGGAGATGTATCTCCGTAAAATTCACGGAGATGCATCTCGGATACAATACACGTGTATAACGGCTTCTGCGTGTGAGGCATAATATATTTTAAATTGTTACAGATATGTATCTCCGAAATATTTCAACATTCAATCAGAATTTGATGCGTCTAGAGATGCATCTACAGAATATAGAAACATTTAAATAATTTCGCGTGGTGGCTAAAAAACATAAAAAATACATTTAGAAATCCTCAAAATTTATAACATTGAATGGCTTGACTTACTCTTAATGCTTGACATACAAATTTTTATTTCTCTGACACATATATCACCAAAACCTGCTAATGTATTCACTATCATGGAATGGACAAACAACCAAAACATGATTAATATTTCAATTCTAAACATACAGGAACATATATGTTTTGAAAAAATTCTCTTAATTAATAATTAGCAAGTAAAAAAATAATCTCTTAATCTTAAAACACATTGGAAAAAACAAACAAAACCTCCATTGCATCTCAACATCCCTTCAACTTCCCACCACAATAAGGACAAGAACCAAGTGCTTGTAATCTTGCCAATTCCTTCTCTTCTTCATCACATACATGATCAAATTACATTTTTCTCCTCTTCGATTTCACCTGTGTTATTATCTGAGATTTTTTTCCTCTTGTAGTGGTTACTTTTTTTCTTTCTTTCTTAGATTTAGCTGTAGGAAGGTTATTGTTAATTTTAAAAGAGTTTTATTATAAATTACACACTATCATAAGAAGTTATATGTATTAAATAATTTTACAACCAATGAACTAACTATTAAATAATCAAGAACGTGTTTTTGTTATTGAAATATTGTTAGTGAACTTAACAATGAAGTAAGGCATTAAACAATATTAACATCTGAGTTTTTTCAAAAGACTTATAACAATAATAGTTTGCAAAGAAAATTAATATTTTATTAGAAAGCAATGTAACTTTTATTTGTTTTTGGGAAGACAACTCAAAACAAATCAAGCACAAAAAATATCATAGAAAAAAAAAACCAGAAACAATACACAAAAAAATTCAAACACAAAAAAATTCAAACATACACTCTAATGTAATATTATTAACAAGAAACCCCTAATCTAAATAAATATTATGAAACACTAAATGAACAATTTAGAAAACATTACCTTGAAACAATTTGTAAGAGGCTCCCTCGCAAAACTATGAGAGACAAAAACTTAAAAAGAAAATTTTCTTGATAAAAGTGTTGAAATATTATATTAGATTAGATTAGGTTAGATTTGATTAGATTTAATATTTAAATATAATCCAAGTTGTGTTAGTCCAAACTTAATTAAGGTTGTATATAAATAGTCATAGTATATATCATTATTTGTAACAATTCATTCAATAAATCTTTATTTTCTTACTCTCTCTCTTTCTCTCCTCACTAAAAGTGCCTCACGAACTAACAAATTGGTATCCAGAGCTTTAGTTAGATTCTTGATCGTGTTTTCAAGAATCACACGTCAGATATCGTGTTTCCGGGATCGTGGGTTATTGTTGATCAATCGCTGTAAAGATGAATGGTAACGGAAATTTACCAAACTCCCTTCCAACTCTTGACGGCAAGAATTGGCTTCGATGGAGAAAATAGATGCAATCTCTATTTGGCTTTCACGAAACCCTATAAGTGGTTACTAATGGTTCCTGCGCTTGGTAAAGATGCAACCGAAGCACAGAGAACCTCTCGCAAGGATGCCAAGAAGAAGGATTACAATGCGGCGTTCTACATCCAGTCGGCTGTTGATGCAGATAACTTCGACCGAATCGCTCATGCTGAATCGGCGAAGGAGGCGTGGGATATTCTTGTCAAGTACTATGAAGGAGGCGAGAAAGTTAAGGTCGTTAAGTTGCAAACGTTGCGACGACAATATGAATTATTGTGAATGGGAGAAGATGAAAAGATTGCAGGCTATGTGTCGAAGGTGCATAAACTCGTCCATCTCATGAAGGGTTGTGGTGAAACCCTAACTGATAGGATGATAGTTGAGAAAGTAATGCGTATGTTGACCTCTCACTTTGATCACGTTATTGAAGCTATTCAAGAATCCAACAATCATGAAACCCTAAAACGGGAAGATTTGGTTGGTTCGTTGGAAGCGCATGAGATTAGAATTGTCGAAAGAAAAAGAGTTCAAGACTCGATACAAGCACTACAGGCGCAATCGTGGAAGAAGAATGATGGTTCCAACAAGTTTAAAGGCAAAATCGACTAGACTCAGGGTAAGAAGTCTTGGTCGAATCCTCACTAGAATAAGATTGATGATAGAATTTCTAAATCCTCGAAAAGAGGAGAAGGAAATTCTTATCAGAAAGACAAAGTAAAGAATATAGGCGTGCAGTGTTATAACTGTGAAAAGTATGGTCACTTGGCCAAGCATTATTGGTGCAGGAAAGACAAGGGTTCGACAAAAGTCAAGGACGAATGAGCGAATCTTGCACGTCAAGATTCAGATGATTCGGATGATATGGTGGTTATGGCTGCAGTTGCAGATGACCGTGTCGAATCCAAGATCTGGTTTCTCAACTCAGGCTGTTTGAATCACATGACTGGTAAAAAAGGCATGGTTAGTAGATTTCGACGAGTCGAAGAAGAGTAAGGTGAAACTTGCTGATAATAGCTCGTTGCCAGTAGAAGGTACTAGTAACATAGTTATTCAAATGAGTAATGGAGCAAAAGCCTTGATCAAAGATGTACGCTATATCCCTGAATGAAGTGCAATCTGCTAAGTGTTGGACAACTGGTTTAAAAAGGGTTCTCAGTGATTATGAAAGATGGAGCCTTAGAACTTTTCGAAATCTAGAATAACTTGGTCTTGAAATCTTCTCTGTCGAAGAATAGAACATTTAAGATCATGATCAGTTCGACTGAGGTACAATGTCTGAAAACAGTTGTCGACCACAAGAATAGTAAGTTGAGGCATCTGAGGTTTGACCATCTGAACTTTAGGTCGCTAAATCAACTGATCACTCAAGATATGGTAACTGGTATACCAAGTCTTGAGATGCTCGACAAACTCTGTGAAGGTTTTCTAGTCGAAAAGCAGTCCAAGAAGTCTTTCATTTCGATTATGCCAATGAGATCATCCTGCATACTAAAAGTTGTACATTCATATGTATGTGGTCCTTTTGAAGAGCATACCATTGGTGGAAACATGTATTTCGTCTCATTTGTCGATGAGTACAGTCGAAAGCTCTGGATCTATGTGATCAAACGAAAGGACGAAGTATTTGAAATCTTTAAGAGATTCAAGATACTTGTCGAAAACCAGTGTGAAAAGAAAATTAAAGTTTTGCGAACAAATGGAGGTGGCGAATACGCATCCAAGATATTTGAAGCATTCTGTGCAGAATATGGTATTGATCATGAGATAATTGCTCCTTATGCTCCTAAACATAATGAAATAGCAGAAAGAAGAAACATGACCATAGTTGACATGGCGAGATGCATGCTGAAGTAGAAGAATTTGCCAAAATTCTTATAGGGAGAAGCTGTTTCGACTGCTGTTTATATTCTGAACAGGTGCCCTACCAAGAAGCTAAAGAACAAGGTTCCTAAAGAAGTGTGGAGCGGCAAACAACCATCAGTGAGTAATTTGAAGGTGTTTGACTCTATTTGCTACAAGCTTATTCCTGACGCTAGGAGAAAGAAGCTTGATGATAAGAGTGAACCTATGATTCTGGTAGGATATCATAAGACTGGAGCATACAAGTTGTTCAATCCAATTAATCAGAAGATTGTGATGAGTCGAGACATTGTGATTGATGCAAATTCTGCATGGGATTGGAATTCTAGTAATGCAATTGACAAGCCACTTATGAGCTATGATTTCGACGAAGCAAATAATGATGTCAAAGTCGAAGATATTGTTGATACTCCAGTTGAAGAAGAAGTCGAAGTTGTTGCTAACATTCTCGACACAATCGAAGTCGAAGAGGATATGGCTGACAAAAGTCAGAGACCTCAAAGAACTAGAGCTCGTCCAACAAGACTTCAAGACTATGAAGTGGTGGGTGATGATGAAGTCACAATAGATAGGGAACTAGTCCATTTTGCTTTACTTGCAGGTCCTGAACCAATCAATTATAGCGAAGCTTTAAAAGATAAACAATGGAAGTCTGCTACGGTCGAATAGTTACAAGCAATTGAAAGAAACAACACATGGGAGTTGGTTGAATTGTCAGCTCATACAAAAGCTATTGAAGTAAAGTGGGTGTTCAAGTTGAAGCACAATGCTGATGGGTTGATAACAAGGCATAAGATGAGATTGGTAGCTCGAGGATTTCTCCAGAGAGCAGGACTCAACTACTTTGAAGTATTTGCACCTGTCGCAAGATAGGAAACTGTTCGATTAGTGGTGGATTTGGCATGCAAGCAAGGCTGGTCAACATTTCACTTAGATGTGAAATCAACATTTTTGAATGGACCTTTAAAAGAAAAGGTGTATGTTACACAACCTCTTGGGTTTGTGAATCAGGAGAAAGCAAGTAACGTATACAAGTTGCACAAAGCGCTCTATGGTCTCAAGCAAGCCCCTAGAGCATGAAACAAGAAGATCGACTCATACTTGGTTGAATTGAAATTCGTAAAATGCAAATTTGAGTATAATATCTATGTTCAAGTTGTGGCACAAGATAATACTTCTTATTCACATTCATCATAATAGTATAAATTTACGTTTGATCAATTATCTAATTATGCTACAACATATTTACAGCAACTAATTATGACAAATTATAACCAAATTTTCTATTCTATCACTAAACTCATGCTTCTTACCCTTATAAAAAATGATAGATTTCAGCCTTGTTTATTGCGTAAACATTTTCTATTTTGACATTGTATCTTCTTAGTCTCACAAGACACTAATTAATAAAATATTAAGTAGAAGAGAGGGTGAAAATCATATGCATAAATCGTGAATTTTATCTTTCCAACAAAGTGCGTCTTTCAGGCAGAGGAAGGATTGTGTATTCACTTGTTGATATGATAGAACATTGAAAGGATCATCTAGGACCCGAGAGTTCATCTGGCTGGATATGTGAAGCTGAATCTCCTATCATCCAATTTGCATTATGGTGATGCATGGGGTTGTTGTTAAATTCATGTCGATATGTCTCTTCTTTCTGCCATTGCTCCCATTTTTCTGCCAAACCATCACCTTCTAGCATTCTCACCACCTCAGACATCTTGGGTCTTTCCATCGGCGACCCTTGTGTGCATAGTAAAGCCACTTGGATTAACTTCTCTACCTCATCATCATCATAATTTCCCGTTATTTCTGCATCTACAAGTGTTTCCAACTTCTTGTCTTTGAGAAGTCCTTTAACCTGGATTCACAACAATGTTTGACAGTTTCCAAGAATGACCCAAATGTGGGGTTACAAAACTCTAGTTACTAATGCTTACAAGAAACAAATAAGTACCCCTCAATGCGCAATGGATATTGCGAAGAGATTAATGCATAATGCATCGCAAGGTTAACAAAAATTGTTCAAGTACTAATGACATATTCGAAGTTAATAACACCTACCCAATCAAGCAACATCACATCATCATCATTGGCAAGTCGTGCTAGATCAAAAGCCCTTTGTCCAGTTATTAGTTCAAGAAGCATCACACCGTATCCAAAAACATCTGTCTTTTCTGAAGACTTTCCAGTTGACAGGTACTCCGGTGCTATATGCCCAATCGTACCACGGACAGCTGTAGTAACATGAGTATCTTTATAATCCATAAGCTTTGCTAAACCGAAATCTCCAACAACTGCTTCGAAACCCTCATCCAACAATATATTTGCAGCTTTCACATCACGATGAATAATCTTAGGGTCACAATGATCATGCAAGTAAGCAAGCCCCCTAGCAGATCCCAGCGCAATATTTTTTCGCTTAGGCCACTCAAGCGGCGGAACAGAATCATTACGTTCTACAACAACAGTAAGATTTTTCATCAGTAAGAACACTCATTTGCATTTTAAAATTTGAGCTATTTATGTTTTTTTTCCCATGCTTTTGTGTAGCTGCTAGAGTACATCTAAGAAAAACAAATTATAATTTTTTAATGATAAATAAAAATAAACCAGAAACAATTGACATTGAACACCAACACTTCCAACATTTTTGCCAGAAAAGGATATATGAGAGAAAAGATGGAGAACCTCGTAAACATGATGCTACACTTCCATTGACCATGAAAGGATACACAAGCAAGCGTTCAGTAGATGTCATGCAAAAACCACGAAGCCGGAGCAAATTACGATGCACAGCCATGCTGATCATTTCAACTTCTGTTTGAAATTGCAGCTCCCCGCCTTGTGTCCGTTCCTCTTTAAGTCTTTTTACTGCTACTAGACTGCCATCAACTAAACGTCCTTTATAAACCTTTCCAAACCCACCTCTACCTAGAATGTGTTTGTTACTGAAGTTATCTGTCGCTACTAGCAGCTCACGTAGAGAAAACCGTTTAAGCTGACCAAGGTGAACTTCAGGATCCTCCTCAGCTGCCGCAATAAAAAGACAGACAAAATGTTGGTTCAACAGTAATTAACAGCTATAGAATATAGCATTTATGAGCAGAGCAAGTGTGCCATCTTTTCCACTATCTAACTAACCAGGAACGTCAAAGAAATTATCACGTGGTTTTCTTTTTCGCCAATAAGAAAGTGCAATTGCAGGGGCAGCAAACAACAGAGCAGCACCAGCAGCAACTCCTCCAGCAATAGCTCCAGTATTACTGCTACCTGAAAAAAGGATTAACAGTTTAATTAGAAATTGTGACTCTATTCAACTGATTGGAAAAAAAGTCACGTTCAATACAATTATGTTTTCCTCTAAAAAATTAAACCATGAGGCACACCGTCCCTTTCCATAATTACGGAGTAAACATTTGGAAAAGCCATAGAATCAATGACTATCAATCATTTAAACATCGGAAATAATGGTAGGGGAGATAAAGGTTAGAGGCAGATTCAAAACATGGCAAAGTACATGAAAAATGTAATACTTGTTTGACATTGTGATTGCCCTTGCTTAATAACTCAAACTTTTCGGCATCATGGTTTTTTTAATATAACATCAATATCAAGTTGACCTAGTTTGGTTGTTTTATCCTGTCTTAAAATTAAAATTTGAAAAAAAAATTGAATTTGGTTTCAATTCCAAAAAGTTTTGAGCATGCTAGTGTCATATTCTGAATTGAAAGCTTTCAGTTCAAGTTATTCTTTAACAATTTAAAATCATTGTCAACAAAAAAATTTATCAATGAACCTGAAGAAGCTGGTGGAGATGGAGGAGTTGGCAGAGGAACAATTGTTTGTTGTTTCAAGCGAGGATTATTTTTATAACTGTAAAGTGGAACACAGGACATTTGCAAAATTTCAGGTCATCTGTCAAACAATAAGACATAGGTATCAATATAATTATTTGCACTGACCTGACAGGGGTAAACAATGAAAACGAACCAGTCACTGGAACATCCCCTTCTAGATTGTTGTTTGAGAGATCACTGTTTTTGAAGATGGCTGTTGTGTCACAAATACAAATCTACTTTGACTATAACTCATAGAAAATCTAAATAAAGGAGTAACACTCACAGAACTTGCAGCGAAGATACATTTGTCAAAGACAAGGGAATGCTGCCCGTCAAGGTGTTATTATTGAGACGCCTATTTTGGAGAGCAAGATGAATAAGTTTGTTATATACAACTGATAAAGTGGAGTAATAAATCATGATAGTAAACTAGCTATCAAACACATTAAAAAAGAAAGAAAGGTGGATACCAAAATTCTACTATGCAAAGTGAAATTATCAAAAATTGAAATTATATCCCACTCAAGGCATAACTGATACATTCATAAATTTAAGTCTTAGTTCCAAGTGTATGAATGAATTAGATAATCATATTGAAATTTGTATGCATCGGGCAGAGCAAATTCATTTTTCTATATTGAAGCTTTGCTAAAAATATAATGTTCATGTTGTAAAGGCTACAGAATCTACCACGTTTTGAATCGGGAAACACAAAAAAAGGATGTTGAAGAAGGTCATGGAATTTTTATTTTTTTTGAAACAAACATAAATAAATTTTGCAGATCAAAGATATAAGAATAATGAAAGTATGTCATACAGGAAACGCAGTTTTTTAAGCTTGCCCAATGTATTAGGTATCACACCACTCATTTTGTTCAAGTAAAGATCCAAACTCTCCAAGTTTACCAAATTTCCTAGCTCTTCCGGGATTTGACCTGTTATATTATTATTATAAAGTTCCCTGCCAATGAAAAGAGAAGAAAGTTCAGATTTGTACAAACGAAAAAGTCCAACAAATAATTGAATGCTGACAGGTCACATTCCCGTGATTTTATTGGGCTTAACCCACTCAGAAACAGTTAAAAATTACTCAACAATATCATATATGATTCACAACTTACAAGTACTGCAAATTTGGGAGATCGCCAAGGTTTGAAACCAGTGTACCAGCAAGCGCCGCATTTCCAAGATCACTGTCCAAATGCAACAAAAAAATATTCAAATAACGATTCACTACAGGGACAAGCATTCATAAAGCTAAGTATAGAAAAACATAGTAACTTACACACGGGTCACGCTGTTATCACCATTGCATGTAACATGAAACCACTTGCAGGGATTGACAAGGGTAGAATCCCAACTTTGAAGAACATTGTTAGGATCCTGCAAGTTGCTCTTCAATGCATTCAGTGCATCACCTGTGCCAAAAAGAAGCAATCTTCAATTGCAAACATCTTCAATATTAACTTGTTCTAAAAAAAGCATTTTTCACAAGAACAAACCATATCGAAAAGCCATTATAGGATATAATAATGAAGTGCTATAAAGTATAAACTGTCAAACCCAGCCTATGACTATGGCTCTATTTGGTAAAACTAGCTGATAGCTGATAAGCTAGCTGGTAGCTGTTAGCTGATGACTGGTAGCTGGTAGCTTATAGCTGATAAGCTAATTTGAGTGTTTAGTAAATTAACTGTTACACTAGCTGATAAATACAAAATGACATAAAAGGACATTCTTAATTAAAAAATTAGAAATCCTATTTATTAAATTAATTTTTATTCAATAAAAATAAACATATTAAAAATCAAATGCAAAATATTTTAAATAAAGATATAAAATTAAAATAACCCAAAAATATATTAAACACTTGTATATAAATTTTGTAATGAAATTTAAATATCTAAAATAATACTATTGTAATTTGATCTTATATTTCAATAAAGTGCATATTTTCTTCTCTCTTTTTTTCCTCTCAAAATCTATGATATGTCTACTAACAAACAAATATATTCAATAATACAGTATCATATTTATAAAAATAATATATTAATAGTAAAAAAATCAAATAATAAATAATTAAAATAATAATTTAAAAGTAATAAAAAAACAATTCAATGTAATGAATCAAAATATTCTATTAATAATAAAATGGAAGATGGATTGCATCGCTAATTTGTTGGTAAAAATAATGACTACCTTTTTTTTTCCTTAATTAAAACACAAATATTTTAATTTAAATCATAATATAATATAAAGGATAAAAATGAGATTTTGATAAAATAGTGAGGGTGTAAATGGAAGAAAATGTCATAAGCTAAAAGCTATACGCTCAAAAGCTACTTCAAATAGCTTTTGGAAAAAAAGCTAAAAGTTAGTAAAAAAGCTAAAAGACTGTTACCAAACAGAGCTTTTTTATTAATATGAGCTGAAAAGCTAAAAGCTCTTTTTTATGTCTTACCAAACAAACTCTATGTCACAAAGTATTATCATCATCATCATCATTGCAAATTAAGTTCATCCGCGAATTCCCTAGGCTTAGGACTAAGCAGTAACCACTGAACAAACAATAAACAACCTAATCTAGGTAGTGATGTAGAACACCATCATAATATATGAAACATATGATCCTATATTTTAGCAAAAATATTACAGGTACAGAATATTTGGTTGAAACATTACAAAAGCTACTCCAAGCCTACTATGAAGTCTTCTCCAATTTTATTCTTCAATAAATAACATATGACCAATTAAAAGGTTGAAAGAGTAAAGAGAAAAGTAAGCAAACACCTTCTGGATTGGAAGAAACTTTAAGCAGAAAATGAAGCACAAAAATAGCCCAAAAAAGAAAAGAAGCTTTAGAAGAAGATGATGAAATCACCCTTTCCTCCATGTTTATTCAACTACAACAAAACACCTTCATAATGATTCATTCATAACAAAACACAAACCTTTCTTTTCATCAAACTCCACAACATTTTGACTTGTTGACCCAACTGAAGTTAATACTTTAATTTTCAAGCACAAGTTCATTAACTAAATATAACAAATTAGTTGAATGCAGTAATTTCTTAGAAAGATTAAAAATTAATATTTACTTGGCTAAAAAAAAATTATTATTTTTTCCAATGCATGTTTATATTTTAAAATTGTCACGTTTCCATGAAATCATATAATAGAAATAATGAATAGGGATGACAACGGGTAGGGTCGGGTGCGGGTTTTACATTACCCAAACCCACACCCGAAATTGCCACCCGAACCCGAACCCAAATGCTTTTCGGGTGGCAAAATGACACCCGCGCCCACACCCGTTGGGTTCGGGTTTTTTCACCTAAATCTGAACCCATAGCAAAAACACAAAAATACAACATTAAATTGAAATTTGAATTAAGTTTCAAGGTCTTAAGTTTTTTTTTTGAATCAGCTAAAAGATTTTTATTAACTTGGCATAAAATAAATTGCAAATAAACATAAAATTAAAATACAACATTAAATTGATATTTGAATTAAGTTTCAACTTTCAAGATCTTAAGTTAATATTACAATTAAAATACAACATTTGCCAAGAAAATTCCAACAACATGGTAATGAAAGTTCCAACAAGTATTGTAACACACTGAAGAACATTCCAAGGAACACTAAACATAACATCTGTCTTCTATCACATTTTTCCGGTCTTTTTATAATCAGATTCAACAAGTTTCGTAGTATTGAAACAAAGCAAGTTACATGTGGAGTCTGCATTCATTTTACTTGTTCATAGTTGATGATAGGTAAAAATTCCAAAAAATTAAACCCATTGACATAAACGCTACTCGAGCTGGAAGAGGCACCACCCTGTACAGATTCCATAAAAATAGCAAAGGAATGTAAGACTCAATTTCTAAGCAATTCAAACAAAAAAAACTAAATAATTAGTAGCAAAATTGAAGGCTACATCATGCATGTGAAATTCCAAAGGCACAATGGATAAATTTGAATAATATTTGAATAATAGCAATGCTGGCAATGTTTCATGCTGCAGAATTTATAACAGAATTTATTCTTATTGCACTGCAGGAAAAAACAACGGGAGAGAATCCTTTCCCATCCACCTGAAAGATATATCAGATTTTCTCAATTAAACTCAAATGAATGAGTATGCCTCAACTTATTTGACTTCCACTACAGTTTGACAAATGCAAACACAAAACTCCCTGAAGTCTGAGATGTATTCAAGTCACATAGTGTGACTCACACCATCTGGATCATGATAGTTGAACAAATAACAGAATGTTTCCGCTATATCAAATTGGCTTTAAGATACAAATCAGAATGAATAGTTTTATCTCAACAGAAGGGCCACGAGCTCAGATTCACAAATAAGTGATGGCGGAAAGTGATGTACACATAACACTTCTCGCACAACTTTACAGAAAGGGGGAAAAAGATTAAACCCTATTACTATTCTTTCTTCATACCAGAAATAATGAAATCTAAGCAAAAACATCAAATGGACATAATGGTTATGTAAAGTGTAAACAATACAGAACAATGATTTGTTTCCCTGTTGATCCATAATAAACCAAAAAAAAAACAGCAGCTTCTAAAATTACAGAACAAATATATTGATTACAGAAAATTGATAGATCCTTCAACATAACCAAATCATGTAAGAAATGAACTGCACTTTACCTAGAACATTAATCTTAAACAAATCTATTTGTGTGACAAATTTTCAAAAACCAAATTCATAAAAATAGCAAAGGAATGTAAGACTCATTTTTGTGACAGCAATATGTCACATTGCAGAATAGTCACATTGCAAAAAAGTAACAGCAATATGTTTCTAAAAGTAACAGCAATATGTTTCTAAAACAAAATTTAATAAACTATAGTCACATTGCAGAATTATTCAATTGATTTCTAACATATTTCCAATTGACAGAATACCTTAAATCATAGAAGCAACAACTCTTAATCTTCAAAATGGTAACCCAAACAACTTTCCATCAATTTACCTGTAATAAGAAGTAAAACGAAGTTAAATAAAACACCATCTCATTTAACACTTTTACACTAAATGAAGTACAAAATACCTTCATCGTCGGACTCCATTTCATTCAACACAGTAGCAAATTCTTCTGCAACTCTAGAAGTTCCTATAAATCACATGTAGAATAACAAAGAATAAAATTAGTTGACAATATGTAAACATTATTTGACATACATTACAAAATTGAATTGATAGTTTAAACTTTTACCATTATTCTCAGCAGCCCATAGCCAACTCCTAGCACACATCAAAGCCTCTACAGTACTCCAGTTAAGTCGGCTACGATGAGGACTCAATATTCGACCACTATTACTAAAGGCCGATTCAGAAGCTACTGTGGAGATAGGAATAGCTAACACATCTCTTGCAATTGCTTGAAGTGTTGGATACATAACTCCATTTACCTTCCACCAATTCAAAATGTCAAAATCTGGAGTTTTTTTTTATAACTGGCTCCTTCAAATAATGATCCAACTCATACTTAACACTTGAACTTGAATTTTCCGCAATCGTCTCAACGTATGCATCAAATTCAGCCTCGTCATCAACAACAGTAGTTGTACTAATGGATGGAGTGGTAGGTTGTGCATCTCTAAGTCTAATCTGTTAATAATCATTGAGCAAATCATAACACATCTCCTTGATTCTACTAACTTGTGCACTTGAATCTTGGCCATACAACTTAGGGAACCAGAAATCAAGTACAACCATCTTCTTCCTAGGGTCTAAAACTGCAGCAACTCCCATCATATCATGAACACCACTCCAATAATTTTGAAATTTTTCCATCATTTTTGTGGCCATCATCTCAATAATTGAATTGGATGACTTCTTCCATTCCTCTATTGCCAACTTAATCTTACAAATCTTAGGAAAGTACAAGTTGGCAGTTGGATATTTTGTACCAGAAATCAACTCAGTTACTTCATTAAACAATTTAAGGCACCCACAAACATCTTTAGCAAATTGCCACTGTGAATTAGTTGGCAAACAAGTGTACAAAGACTCACGTTGCTTCAACCGAATAAATACATCCTTGTACTCTATGGCAATATCAAGCATCTTATATGTGTTATTCCATCTTGTTGGACAATCTAGAGCTAACTTTCTAGTACAAACAATTCTCAATTGTCTAGCGGTATCTTTGAATTTTTCATGCCTTTTAGGTGTAGCACTCCAAAAGGCAACACTATCCCTAATATTTTCTACCCCATCCTTAAGCACTTGTAGCCCCTCCTGAACAATTAAATTTAGGATGTGCGCACAACAACGCATATGTAACAAAGACCCATCCCTTATCAAACTTTCCAGCGGCAACTTATCCTTAATTTTCCTAATCATGGAGTCATTTGCGCTACAATTATCTAAAGTAATTGTACAAAGTTTTGAATCAATGTTCCAATCCATTAAACAATTAACAAGTGCTTCAGCAAGTCTTTCACTAGTGTGAGGGGCTGGAACATAAATGAACCTAATATAACAATATTTAACTCAATCAATATTTACACTCAATTACACTCAAACATAATAATAAATACATTATACAATTAAGTTATAGAATCAAGTACTTTGTTACCTCAAGATTCGACTCTGTAAAGTCCACGAGCCATCAATATAGTGAGCCGTAACCGCCATATACCCTTTTTTTTTGTTGCTTGAAGTCCACATATCTGTGGTAATCGCCACTCTTCCGTCATGGCTATCTAACATCTTCATAGCACATTTTTTCTCAAAATCATAAACTGTCAATACCTCCTTCTTGATTGTGTTTCGAGTAGGAACTTTAAACAATGGTTGAAGAGAAACAAAGACTCTTCGAAGACCAACGTGATCCACAATTGATAGTGGATAATTGTGCATAATAATAGCTTCAGCAATCAACTTCTTCACATTTTCTGGATTATAAGTTCCAATTCCCAACTCTTCCTTTCCTTCTGAGATAGTAGCCAGGAGAAATGGTTGTCCTTTGTCATGGTTTCTATTCTTAATCTTTTTTTGAATACAACTCAAGAGATGTCCTTTCAAGTGATTTGTTCCATTCTTTGAAGTGCCACTAAGTTGTTTTTTACACCAGATGCATTCAGCCTTCTCTTTCCCATTCACTTTCATCTTTTTAAATTCTTGCCACACATTACTTCTTAGTTTCTTTGATACAGGTTCTAAGCTTGTGTCAATTTCTTCTTGTTGCCCCATCATTAGGTGTCGGAATCGGATTAGAAGATACCTCCTGATGAGTTGGTGGACATGTACTTTCTTGTGTAGGATTAGATGTTCCTTCCGGTTCCGTGGTATTAGGGGTTGTGTTCGCTTGATCCATTTGACCTATTAAACAGAAAATTAATCATTAAAACATAATATTAAAAAGCAGCAGCAATATATATTTATTCAATTCAACAGATAGCAGCCTCAATATATATTATATCAAACAAAATATTCACTTTATATTTTCATGTCAAATGGTCATAGACTTCATCACAGTTCTGCTTATATTTCCTTAACAGTTTCAAAAATCTGTAACCCTCTCAAAATAGAAAGCACAAGAAGAAACAAAACTACAACAACCTCGTTAACAGCATTGGAGGAAAACAGATGTATACATACATAAGAAGCAACATAGTACACTGTACATAACAAAAAAAAAAGCTTAGCAAAACAGTTCCAAAACAGCCATGTAGAATTAATTGAATCCACCAGCACAAGAATCCAAAGCATGTAAATAAAAGAAAAAGTGAAAATCCAAAACACATGTTCTCTGTTAATTTAATTAAGTCATCATGTAGACTAGAGAGACAAAGAGTCCATTCCAAAAGACTAGTCAATAAACAGGAGAATCCCTAAACTTATAAGTCTCACATATGACGCAAGACTACTGAATGTGGAACTCATAACATCTTGTAAAAAGGACATCCAACAAGGAATTATGAATAGCACTGAAAAAATGCATCTAGTATTTCTGATTTTCAAATATTGATATAGAAAACACCATCAAAATGAAAACAAAAAGTCTTTCGCAAACTAGATAAACCTAAGTATCTAATTGTGCATCAGTAGAAAATTATCCAAACTATAAATCACAATATCCTAATTGATTAATCCCAGCAAAGTGAAACACTACAGATCAATCAATCAACCTACAAACTATCAATAAACGAACATCAGAGTTCATGAACAATCAGATTAAAATCACTGAAAAACTATCAACATTTAAAGTTGTCCTTTATATATGACTTGGAAATTTTGAACAGCTGACCATTATTTCTAATCATATGACCATTACGAATGAAGTAGTTGTAGTTGTACTATCATACAAGATCATTATCCATTAATTCTATGTACTTATGCTTATCCTTTTATTCCTTCTACTAACAGTAACAGAATTGTAATGAATCACATGGATGAAAAAAAAACAGCGGTGAGAACGAAAACTCACTCGTGTCTGTTCGCAACAACTACTAACCTTCTTTCAATTTCATTCAACACTACTAACCTTCTTTAACTATGCAGAGAACAAAACCCAACAAGCTACGAACTGGAATGGATTTCTTCCACTGAGCAAAAGCAGTCCGTCTCAAAAGCCACCACGACAAGCACGATACGAGAAGAATCACACAAATGTCGGAAATCACAACACAGAAACTGAAAGGAAAGAAAAAGAAATTACAGAAAATCAAGAGAAAAGAAATTACACAAATTCAACAGAAACTGAAAGGAAGATTAAGGGAAAACCTTGGATTGGATTTGGAAGAAAGGAAATCGGTGGGAGGAGGATTGGATTTGGAGGAAATCTGCAGAAGCAACAGTCGTAGCGTAAGTAGTGAGTAGTGACGGAGGGAGAGTGACCAAATGAAACCCTAATGTAATTTTTTTACAATTATATATATGCAGGGGTAGTTAAGTAATTTTAAGGTCAAACGGGTGTGGTTTCGGGTTTCGGGTGTGGGTTTTACACCACCCAAACTCGCACCCGAAAAATCGGGTGCCACCCGAACCCAGTCAATTCGGGTTTCGCCCGTTGACTCGGGTGCGGGTGCGGGTGGGACCCGCGGGTATGGGTCTGTCTGTTATCCCTAATAATGAAGTGTGATTGGAAATAGAAAGTGAAATGAAGATTCGGTCAAAGATGTACGTACGCTTGTAGAAAGAAATATCGTTTTTGTAAATTGATTCTGAACCGTTAGATTTGGATAATATGTATGAAATTACGGTGCATCGTCTGTGTGTGAACTTTTTCTCTCTCAAACTTTTTCTTCACCGACAAGCATGGATTCCGACGGAGAATTACAAAACCTAATCTCTCATCAGCTTCCATCAGCTTTGATTTTAGAAATTGAAGAGACAATCTTTTGTAATGCCAATAGATCGAAGAGGATTAAGCTGATTGCTCAAGCGTCTCTCCGAACGGTGGCGACGAGCGATTGGGAGGAGATAGAGCGTGGGTTATGATCTCGTGTGACAAGCTCATTGTAAGATCCTGTGACCTTTTTTAATCCAACGGTTTGGATGCGCCACCTTCCGAAGGAATCTTCACCTGTTCAAATTTCAAACTTTAAATTGAAATAAATGAACCAAATATGATTATTTTATGATAGGGTTAAATATGTTTTTATTCCTTAAAAATATTTCCTCTAATTTTTTTTTTAAAATAATTATCTTTATAAAGTTTTTCGTCCTCAAATGTAGTCTCTTCTGTTAGTTTTCACTAACAGAGGACTACTTATCATGTTAAATGTATATTTTTTTTTCAGACGTGTAAATTTTAATTGCCACGTCTCTAAAAATGAAACACTTTGCGTCTACCCTCTCACTCACGATCTAGGTTTTGCACTTTTTCACGATCTCTCTCCTGATCTTGCTTCCGTCTCGATTTGGATCTTTCTCCCACTCTCGATCTTCCTCTCGGTCTCATTTCCTCTCAATTTGGATCTCGCTCCAGATCTCGGTTTCTTTTGATTTTGTCTTTCTAGGTTTCTAAGAGGTAACCACATGTTTGATTTTGTCTTTCTCAAACTGATTCTTCAATCTATGATTTTGTTCCCTGTAATTGTGATAAAGGGTTGTTGTGAAGTTTACGGTTTATTACCTGATCATGGCCTCAAGCCTTATGAAGTTTACGGTTTCGTCGGATCTATAACCACCATTGTTGCTATAGGTATTCTTTCTCATCGTTTATTTGCTTTCACTAATTAATTTATAATTATAAAAGGATTCACATTCTTTTTCGTGCATCTCATTTTGCAATTGCAAGCAAACCCATATGTGAATTTGGGTATCTAAACTTGGAATGACTGTTGAAAGTCTTATTTTGCAATTGTCTTCCGGTTGTTGGTATAAGTACTGAAATTCTGGCATAGCAAACAGCAGATGTCCTAACACATGTCAAGACATTGTTCTGCATAAACATTTAAACAAGAACAGAACAGCAGACTGATACCTTGAATATCAGTAACTGCAGAATCACAGATGTTTTGACATATGTTCCAACATGTTTATCAAGACCAATAACAAAATATGTAAATCTGCAGAATGATAAAAGAACACAGTAATTGTTAACCCAGTTCGGTGCAATTCACCTACATCTGGGGGATACCAATCCAGGAAGAAGACTCCACTATCTGTAGTATTATCATAAAGCTAAACTCCCCCATTTACAACTTTATCTCCTAATCACTACCCAATGAAATATTTATCAAAGACATCTCCTTTGATATGAGAATCATTACACACTTCCCCTAATCACAATCTGTGATATCTAAACCATCCCTGTCAATACAGACTTATGTCAAGCATACTTGACCAACACGCCAGCTTGGATTTGCTTAAAAGCTTCATCCAAGAACAATACAAGATTCATTACCTAAAGGCTTCTGAATCTGTACAGTACCTATGACTTCCACAATGTATCAAACTGATACAGAGGGAGACTTACAAACCTAGAGAGTCAACGACTCTCAAAACCCTAAACCCTTATTTTTACACAAGAGAAATAGGTTACACAAATTACATTCAAGGTACATCTAAAACCCTAGTTCTAAATCTTCTTATATAGGCTTCAGCAGTCTTGGGCTTCATATCTTTGGTCCTTGATTCATTCCTAGAAAGCGCATCAATTCTTGGGTAGATTTGTTACAGATTTAAAACCTGATAAATCAGTGTATTACTTCAGGATGTCATGTCTTCAGGTTAGGACATCTTCTTCGACATCTTTGTTCATGGCCAGATTTATTCATCTTTATCAATAATATGTTTTACCAAAATTTTGTCAAACCATAGGAGCTTTCAATCTCCCCCTTTTGACAAATTTTGGCTAAAACTCCTTTTAGTCTGAATGACGGTTATGATTGGAATACTGTGCATACCAAATTCATGTTGGTGTACACGAGGAGGAAGATAACACAACCTCCCTCTTCCTAGAGTGAGTGAAGTTGAAAAAGGTCCAGAAGTTAAGACTCCTAAAGAAACAAGAAGAAAGTCTGAAACACCAGAGCACTGGACACTCCTTTCAAACACACTCCCCCTCCAGAGATCAGTTGTAGACTTCATAATTCTGAGTACATAAGGCATGTAACTCAGGTCACAAGACACAACCTGATCTTTAACTCAAGTCACAAGACACAAGGGAAATAAGACAAGATGATAAAACAAACACCTTATTCAATGTTCTTGCAAAACAACTGCAAGAACAACACACACATTCCCTGTACCAGAGACTCACACTCCCCCTTTTTAGCCAAAAATTGGCAAAGGTAGCCAAGACATTCTCATACCCAACTAATACATATCCTGACTTGAACAAAAGACATTACACAGCCTGAGACAAACTGATATAAGGACTCCCTTAAATACCCAAGAAATTTCCTTCGAATGTAACGAACCATTGAAAATAACGATGGTCAAATCAATGAGGTCATTAATCCAAGGATGTAACTTCACCAAAAACCAAAACGCACCAGCCAAGAATGCTTTGACTGTTTCTTCTTCAAGGAAACCGTCCAAAAATAATACAAGTAATGATGAAAATGTTTTGCACGCGCGTGTTCTCCACTTATCCAAGGCACACCGACCAAAAGACCAGTTACTTTTAAAAGCATGTTCTTAACAATGTCCTGACATCATGTCAGACATTGTCTACCAAAAAATTATGTATTGATCAATACCCTCACAACCTGCATCAGCAGAGCAAAGTCAAGACATCCTTCTTGACATCTCATCCAAAAGTAATCACAGCTTGTTTGACCCCCAAACAAACTGGATTCTGAACTACACCCCTGCAGTAATACATCTTAGATCAAGGAGCAACTCCTCCTATCTAAGATAACCAGTGTTCCTCCAATGAACACTTATGTTGATGAATGGAAAACATAAGACGCATCTTCATGTCTTCAAGAGCGCACCATCTGTCCAACCCACCTGTTGAACACAATCATCAACTGCACTTATTGCTTCTTCTGACAAGAAACAATAATCACTCACACATGAACACTATCATGCTTCCCGTGATATCACATTAGGATCACTATCCTAAATCAACAAACTCTTGGATTGAGACCAAAGCTCCATTGATCCCTCTCGTCCAGAAACCATCTGTACACCACACGAATTCCTTCTGAATTCTCATGTATAGATCTCCTTGTTCCCTAAGATACAACCCAACTGAATTTGAATGCTTCACATTCCTTAAAGAGACGCATAAGGCCCCTTAGTTTGTTATCTCTTAACGATGTCAGATATCGTATACATGCTCAAGAACTTCTCATCCCATTTTCTCCACAAGCACCAAACTGATCCACTTCTCTCTAGCATGACTCGTAGCAGGGGCGATATCCCCTCCAAAAGGTTTTCTACTAACCTTAGCAAGGCCAACTAATTAGATAGACACCCCATAATCCAAGACAGACATTCCTTCATCATTCTCCCGTATGATAACCTGGAATACTTCTGATTCTCCTGGTGAATATCCACTTCCATATTCTGAATGCATCAGAATCCAGACTTTCATGCAATCAACTTGTGATCCATTACAGTCTTACCAAAACATTCACATCAGACTTCCAAGACAGCTCTCGTACTCCATCATTCTCCCGTATGACAATTGTAGATACTTCTTAGAAACGATGTAAATAACAAGTTCCTCACAAAACTTAAAATCCTTCTCCAAGGATAACTAACCCAGAAGATGTTCTAACATCAGTTAGGACATCCTTCACATATCATAAACACCAATCAACATAGTTCTAGATATGTTCCACCACTGGACTTACTATCTGCATAGTAATCTAATTAAAGATCTTCAAACAACACTGCGCCACCAGCTTGATCAACAAGAACTCCAGATAACCAAAGAGAGAAATAAAATCTCATCCACCAAAAGAAGGTAATCTTCCCTAAACTGAGAACTTCTGCCACGAGCTCCAAGATAGATCAACACCTCCTGAAGTTTTCAACCAACTACCCTTCTGCCCAAGAGTAATTAGTTCCAAGCACCCTGCTTGACTGCACACTAAAGATGAACCAAATGCCACTGTTTGATTCATCTTAACTCTTTTTCAGAACTCCCACAAGATACACTGATCCACCAATGAAATCTGATCTTCAAGTTACATGAACTACTTGCTCAATAGCAAGACATGTTGGATCCATCAAGCCTTAGACATGTAACATCTTCTCCTTCCATAGCTCCCGCGAACTGCATGAGATGGACCTTTTTAAAGCATCCATAACTTCCATTCTCCTGTAGATCAACTTATCTTAAGCTGATGTGCCACATCACCAGCTGAGATCCTGATGTTAAGCTTAATGTCAGAGCATTGTGATACGACATCCAACTGCTGAATTCAGCTCCTCCTTCTGCCACTTAGAAGAACCTCCTCCTTATTACAGAACAAGAGTTCCATGCTCTCATAGACTTGATTCAACAACCAAGTTTGAGTAGACAACGTCCATCCTGCTTAATCTTATCACAGGTATTCCATTCAAGCTCACACCTTGATGAATAACTGCTTTGAAACTCCAAAGAACTCACACCTGTCACGTCTGATTCTTCAGAAGAAAAGTAGTCATAGACTACACCATAGCTATACCAAAGAATGCCACTTTCCTTAGTAGAGCAGTCTGTAGAAAGTCAGAGATAACTGTCACTTAACCTTGACCTCCGAGATGAGCAAGATCCCATGCTTCTAAGTACCTAGATCAGAAATAACCTGATCCAAGCTGCGCCATCACCAGCACTCCATTCTGAACAAGTCTCTTGCCAGGACACTTCCCAGATAAACACCAGATGCTTCTAGTAATAACTCGAACACACCTGCTGCACTCCAATACTCCTAGATCAGAAATAAACTTATCCAAGAATTATCCATCAAGATTATGATGTCTTCTTCTTCATCTTCCACATCACCATTGTCTAGACCAGTTTCTTGCCAGGAAACTCTTCAGAGATTAGATGCTTCTGCCACACCAAACTGAAGCAGGTTCTTAGGTTAACATCCAAGAGAAATAGAACCAAAAGCTTATGCAGTACCCCTCCCATGATTCTGCACAAACCAGATGAAGAGATGTTCCAACATCGGGTTGAACATCAGCAACCTTGAACTTCACATTCAAGGATAATCAATTAAATACTTGTGAATATCACAAATAGCAATTGATCTTAAATCCTTGTTCAATAATCCTGTTTCCCTGTTGAACCCACAGTCCACCAGATCACTTCATGAACACTTATCAAGTATTCAATCTTTTGCAAGTATCTTCTTTGACAAACAAAGTGTTGAGATACCAAGGCTGCCACCCTTGACTCAAGTAACTAAGATTCTCTCTGAACGAACCCTATTTACCTCAATAGTTCTAGAAACTCCATTCAGATTGGATCCACCCTTAGGATTAAGAGAGATGAATCCTTCCTTCCTGTTTTGGATGGTGAAAATAAATCACCTTCACTTTCTTCAGGTTTGTGTTTCACAGAAACACCCTCTAGTCAGAAGAATAACTAGAAGACTCTATATGCACGACTGAGACGCCTTTATGAGTGGACTTGAGACACTTCTCAAGTATCTTTGACAACTTAGCCGATCAATAATTTATCAAACTACCAGAGCAAGAACTTGATAAACCTAACCTCAACTCCCCTCCTCTTCAACTGACTTCAACCTACACCATAGAACCAAGCTTCCAAGTACCAAGTCACCATAACAGACATTTACCAACAACTCTCTCCATTCCATCGCTCCCGAATTTGGAATAAAAAGATGCAGATATCTTCACATATAGAGGCCGACGATTGAGATCTTCCACCATCTGTCTTCAACAACAACTCTAGAATCCCATAATTCCAGAGCTCTTCCATCAGAAACATATGCAGCGGAACCACCAAGGAACA
Source organism: Lathyrus tuberosus (assembly GCA_022829125.1). Taxonomy (NCBI): domain Eukaryota; kingdom Viridiplantae; phylum Streptophyta; class Magnoliopsida; order Fabales; family Fabaceae; genus Lathyrus; species Lathyrus tuberosus. The sequence continues at coordinate 10,200,956 of JALAZF010000024.1, read as the reverse complement.
AATTCTGCTTGCCCTAATAAGATGTCAGAACATCTTATAAGACACCCCAACAAGAGAACTAGCCACTTCACCTGCAGTTGTTGTAGAACCTCCTCAGAAACATGAAAACCCACCGGGTTGTTACCTTTGATCCATAACATCCATCGAATCCATTAATAGCCTTGGGTATGTCTGAGTTGATTGATCTGATCTTCAAAACTCCTCCTTGTTTAAATGCCAGAAAATATCTCCCAAAGATCTCATCCAGAAACAGAAAGGATGCCTGCTCTGATACCAATTGAAATTCTGGCATAGCAGACAACAGGTGTCCTAACACATGTCAAGACATTGTTCTGCATAAACATTTAAACAAGAACAGAACATCAGACTTATACCTTGAATATCAGTAACTGCAGAATCACAAATGTTTTGACATCTGTTCCAACATGATTATCAAGACCAATAACAAAATATGTAAATCTGCAGAATGATAAAAGAACATAGCAATTGTTAACCCAGTTCGGTCCAATTCACCTACATATGGGGGATACCAATCCAGGAATAAGACTCCACTATCTGTAGTATTACCATAAAACTAAACTCCCCTGTTTACAACTTTATCTCCTAATCACTACCCAATGAAATCTTTATCAAAGACATCTCCTTTGATATGAGAATCACTACTCACTTCCCCTAATCACAATCTGTGATATCTAAACCATCCCTGTCAATACAAAATTTTGTCAAGCATACTTGACCAACACACTAACTTGGATTTGCTTAAAAGCTTCATCCAAGAACAATACAAGATTCATTACCTAAAGGCTTCTGAATCTGTACAGTACCTATGTCTTCCACAATGTATCAAACCGATACATAGGGAGACTTACAAAACTAGAGAGCCAATGACTCTCAAAACCCTAAACCCTTATTTTTACACAAGAGAACTAGGTTACACAAATTACATTCAAGGTACATCTAAAACCCTAGTTCTAAATCTTCTTATATAGGCTTCAGCAGTCTTGGGCTTCATATCTTTGGTCCTTGATCCATTCCTAGAAAGCGCATCAATTCTTGGGCAGATTTGTTACAGATTTAAAACCTGCTAAATCAGTATATTACTCCAGGATGTCATGTCTTCAGGTTAGGACATCTTCTTCGACATATTTGTTCATGGCTATATTTATTCATCTTTATCAATAATATGTTTTACCAAAATTTTGTCAAACCATAGGAGCTTTCAAGTACGTAGTTTATTTGTATCATTATTTCTCCAACTTGAACTGAGAATAAATACATAATTACAATATTTCTGTTTTTGGATGGTTGACAATGCAGATAGAAACATTTAAATAATTCATCAATCTAAAGGTAGATAAATATAGAGAAGTCAATTTAATACTTCTATACCAAGTCTTTGTTTGAGTCCTAAAAATAAAATCCAAATCTGTATTAATTTTTTTTTGTCTGACTAACTGTAGTAAACTATTCTTTTTTACATTCTATGTTGCTTAATAAATAAAGTGAAATCTGGAACAAAAATAAAGTGAAATCTAGAACAAAATTTGGTATGGTTACTAAGTTCTAATGCAGGGTGTGTTATGAGAAAATTGGAACAATGCTAACTTTGTATCTTAAATGATGATACTTTGTTCAATTTTTGAATGATTTGGATACTCTCCTATGATGCAGCTATATACAAGACAATAATGACTTGAATGATTTATGTACTTAGAATGGTGTGTTTAAATTAGCTAGAGATTAGCTATAGATTATTACTAATAGAATGGTGTGTTTAAATTAGCTAGGGATTAGCTAGGAATTAGCTACAGATTAACTACCATTTCTGAGTTTAGATATGATATTAATATAAAGAATTTAAAATGAAAATAAATGACACGTGGCATTCATGTCAGCATTTTTTGCCACGTTTGCATTGCCACATGTATGCCACATCGTCAAAAAATTCCACATGGCATGCCACGTATGTAACGCCTCGAGTTATTTTACTTATTCTCGTAATTTAAAGTTTATGATGTTATGTGTATGTATGTGTTTATGTGTGTTGGATTACGTGTGGATTGCCCTTAGTATGTGGTAGTGACCCTAGAATTATAGAGAAAAAGATATTGGGGGTGTGTGACCAATTGTGTAGAGATGAGTGGTGTGGTTAGTAATTAATTATCAATATTAGTTAGTAATTATTTATTGGAATAATATTATATGGGTGATAATAATTAGATAATTATTAATTTAAATAATTTAGTTGGAATTATTTAGAATTAAAATAATCAGTTTAATTATTTTATTTATATAAAAAATGGATAGTAGGAGTAGAAGAATAAGGAGGGCAAAGTGGACTATTCATGAGGATTAGTAAGGGTAAGGAAGGAAAACCATATTAGGGGTCTAAGGGTAAGAAGCCTGATGATAAGAGTGAACCTATGATTCTGGTAGGATATCATAAGACTGGAGCATACAAGTTGTTCAATCTAATTAATCAGAAGATTGTGATGAGTCGAGACATTGTGATTGATGCAAATTCTGCTTGGGATTGGAATTCTAGTAATGCAATTGACAAGCCACTTATGAGTTATGATTTCGACGAAGCAAATAATGATGTCGGAGTCGAAGATATTGTTGATACTCCAGTTGAAGAAGAAGTCGAAGTTGTTGCTAACATTCTCGACACAGTCGAAGTCGAAGAGGATATGGCTGACAAAATTCAGAGACCTCAAAGAACTAGAGCTCGTCCAACAAGACTTCAAGACTATGAAGTGGTGGGTGATGATGAAGTCACAATAGATGGGGAACTAGTCCATTTTGCTTTACTTGCAGGTCCTGAACCAATCAATTATAGCGAAGCTTTAAAAGATAAACAATGGAAGTCTGCTATGGTCGAATAGTTACAAGCAATTGAAAGAAACAACACATGGGAGTTGGTTGAATTGCCAGCTCATACAAAAGCTATCGAAGTAAAGTGGGTGTTCAAGTTGAAGCACAATGCTGATGGGTTGATAACAAGGCATAAGATGAGATTGGTAGCTCGAGGATTTCTCTAGAGAGCAGGACTCAACTACTTTGAAGTATTTGCACCTGTCGCAAGATAGAAAACTGTTCGATTAGTGGTGGATTTGGCATGCAAGCAAGGCTGGTCAACATTTCACTTAGATGTGAAATCAGCATTTTTGAATGGACCTTTAAAAGAAAAGGTGTATGTTACACAACCTCTTGGGTTTGTGATTCAGGAGGAAGCAAGTAAAGTATACAAGTTGCACAAAGCGCTCCATGGTCTCAAGCAGGCCCCTAGGGCATGAAACAAGAAGATCGACTCATACTTGGTTGAATTGAGATTCGTAAAATGCAAATTTGAGTATGATATCTGATCGTACCTGGATCAGACAGTTACGGGTGGCCAACGACGTCCGTTGAGCTCTGGCTCCGGTGAGGTTGAAGTACGGCGGGGGGGTGTACCTGCAAGGTACTCCGACGCTCAAGTTAGGGAGTGCACAGAGTAACAGCAAATACAAAGAGTGAAAAAAGTGACTTAACCTGACCCTCTCAAGTGAGAGAGTATTTATAGAGAGCCCCCAGCGCGGGGCCAACGGTTACTTGCGTTGGGCTGGATTGTCAGGCCCAATCCAAGTAACTGCCAGGGCTTACGTGGCGTAATGAAGACCAGCACGTGGTCTTCGCCCTAGGGTAACCGTTCCTAGATTTTCGGGATTAGGGCAGACCGAATCCTGCGGAAGTGGGAGGTTACTTGGAACGTGTCCACGTGGTACGGACCGTTAGGCACTCCTCGCGAGGAAGGAGTCTTGTGTGTCGAGGACCAACAAGCCGTACGACGGGCATGTCCTCGCGGGGAGGGACCATGTTTGCCGAGGAGTGGTATGTGGCATTCCCGCGGGGAGAAGCTGGTATGTCGAGGAGGTACCTCTCCGCCGGGATGCGAGGTCCTCCTGTCCTGTTGACCTAGATGCCCGAAACTGCAAAGTGCTCGGGGTGAACGTTGGTCTGCTTGCAGCAGTCAAGGGCCCCGCGGAGGGGTCTTAGTGGGCCTCCCCATGCTATATGGGTTGGGCCTGCTCGACTGTTTGGCAGCCTCGGCCCAGCCCAGAACAGGAGCCCCCAAAGTCGTTGCTCTGAGGTGGCAGAGTGATGACTTAAGGGTTATTATATGTCGAGGATACGCTAAGAGAGGAACCGAGGAGGTCGATATCCTATGCGAAATTCATTCGGCCGGATGAGTGTCGGGCGTCGGACAGATGTGTCCGGTCGTATGGTCGGGGAGATGAAGGGCTTCGGATTCAAAGCGCTGGGAAACCCGAAACGACACTCGTGGGGAGACGGGTGGCTGCATGCGTGCCACGTGTTGCCTGCCATCATTACCTAGGGGGCTAGGGCGGCTGGCTAGGGTAGCGCACTCGAGTGCCCTACGCCCCTCGGGTCTCGCGAGAATCGCTTATAAAAGCCGCTCCCCTCGCTCATTCTTCACTTTTCCGCTTCTCTCTCAAGAAACTTTCTCCCTCTCTCTCTAACCTCTTCCGTCGTAGCTCGCTGTCGTCATTCGCCGGGCACTCTCTGCCGGACGCATTTCCTCCGCTAGGACCGCCTTTCGCCGCCGTACCAGAGCCGGAAACCTCCGTGCCGGAACCCTACACCGCCGCTTACCAGGTATTTGCTTCAAACCGGACCTTTATTTTGCGTTTTTCTTCGATTTTAACTAGTGTAGGACGTTTCCTTGGTGAATTGATGACATTCCCATGAGAAACGAAGGGATTCCCGGTGATTATGGCGGGAATCTTTAGTTGTGGAGAGGGAGAGTGCGAAGATTCTTGCTCGCTATTGATGAATACCTCGGGGATCAGGGACGAACACGTCGGGGATCCGTTGAATGTCTCGGGGTCCTTGATAATCAGTGTATTTGTTAGTGCCGCGGGGACACGGGGCAGAACCTTCCGGGGAGACGATGAGTTCCCCGGTGGGCAAGTTGATCCTTGGTCGATCTCGTCGGGGAATTGAGAAAGCCTTGCCCCTTCTTCGCCCGTTCGCTTGAACAGCGGTGGAGGGGTGAATTTGATACGACCAATCGAATTCACCGTTTCCTTCTGCTTTTCAGGTAAATGGACGATTTGGCTGCAGAGGTGGCCGCAGGATATTTCGAGGAAAATGAAGACGACCAGCCTGACTCCCCCATGGCTCACATGGCCTTTGCGCAGGAGAGGCCGCTTGAGGACTGGGTCTGTAGCGAAGCCCTTTAGATGTCGTCCATCTTCGTGTACCCAGATGTGGGCGATGCTTTTTGCACCGTCGAGCACAGACTAATCGGAAGTGGTCAATCCTGGAAGGTGTTTCGTCCCGAGGAGCATCACCGGATATGCTCCCCTTACCGGGGAATGCGGGTCCCCTTGTACGAGTTTATGTTCGAGAAGGCGGGGTGGAGGCTGCCTTTCACGGATTTTCAGGAGGGGATCTTTGACTGGTTGAAGTTGGCCCCTTCGCAGATTCATCCGAACTCGCTAGCCTTCATCCGGGCTTTCGAGCTCGTATGCAAATATTTGGAGATCGTGCCGACCGTTCGCCTTTTCTTCCGCATATTCCACCTCCAACGGTCGTCGGTAGGAGGTCGACACGGCTGGGTGTCCTTCAAGCAGAGCAAGGCGTTGTTCCACACTTACTTGGATTCCATCCGGGATTTCAAGTTCCGCTATTTCTATGTGAAGCCGGTCACCCTCGAGGCGATATATTCATTGTACCGGAAAGTCACCCGCGAGGTCGACGGCCGTTCCGAGGAGGTGCTGGTGCCGAAGTTTCCTCTGTACTGGACGGAGGAACACTTTAAGAAGGGAGTTGACAAGTATAAAACGAAACCTGTTCAGATGGAGGCCTACGAGCGGGAAGCCTACGATAAAATCGTAGCTTTCGTCGACAGATTTTCAGAGGCTCGACATGAGACGCTGGACGGCCAGCCTATAATAGGTGCAGATGGGCAGGTGAAGAAAGAACGTAGCCTGATAAACACCCGCGTTCTGCTCGAGACCTTCTCCGACGAGGAGGCCATCAAATTGTTAGGTGGTGAAACGCCCTGGTTTTATTTCTTCCTCGTATCTGTGTTTCTTGCTTTACTAACGCTTTCTTTTGCAGGAACAATGGCCGGAGCCGAGGAGAGGTTGAAGAAACTGAAAGCGAAGAGGGCCCGGGAAGCGCAGGCCCGGGAAGAAGCGTCGCGCTCCAAAGATCAGGAAGTTGCCCCCTCTGGGGCCCCGCACGAGGGTGTTTCCACGGCCGCTGCCCCCGAAGGATCCACTCTGTCCCAGCCTGCTGCCTCTGTATCGGGGACCGCGGGTGACCGCACAACTCCTGCGGGAAGCCAATCCCCGGCTACCCAAGGGACTCCGAAGAGGCAGCGTGTTGCGGAGGTCGTCGACCTGGGTGGTGAAGATAGTCCCCCGGTTCCTTCCAGCTTTGACCTTCCCCCTGCCATCAAAAACCTCACTTCTTCTCCGAGGTCACTTATCCTCGCTCCCTTCCCTCCGAGATCCAAACCGTGCTGGGGACCGCACCTGAAGTGAGGAGGAAGATGTTTTTTGAGGACCTGTCGGCCGTCATGCGTATCTGCTCGACTGCCCTCATTCTAAATGACGAGACCCGCCCTGCTGCTGAACTGGCCCGCCTGCAGGAGGCGCTGGATACCTTGGGCGCTGAGATGCTCGGCATGCGCAAGGAGCTAAAAGAGTGCCGAGATCTGAACAAAGAGCAAGGCAAGCAGCAACAATTGGTCGAGGCCAAGCTTAAGGAAGCCGAGGAGACAAAGAAGAGCCACCTTGCCCGAATCGCTGAGCTGGAGTTGGAGGAGAAGCGGCTTAAGGTAAGAATTGCCGAGCTGGAAGATGCGGTGCGGCCAGCCGAAGGGGAGACTGAGGAGGACAAACTCCTGACCACTCGTGCGGCGTTTGTGGCACAGCTCCGGAAGCTTGAGCAGGATCTCCGAGTGTCCGAGGATGATTCTATCGAAACCGCGGGTATAGGTTTCCGCAGTGCCGTGGCGCAGCTTCGGGTTCTCAACCCCGACCTTGTCATCGAAGGGATCGACCCCGACGCTGAGGTGGTGGATGGCCAGATCGTGTATCCTCTGCGGGAGAACGACATTCATGCGCACGAGGAGCCCGACGGGACCGCAGCTGAGTAGGTTTTTATCTTTGTTTTGGTCGGCCTGCGAGCCGTTTTGTTTCGCCCGGCTTGTGGGCTTAGCTGATGTACTTTTTGCACAATGGTTATTTTCGCCCGGCTTGTGGGCTCATATTTGTAACTTTTTGGACCAAGTGTTTTGCCCGCTATTCGTACTTTATAATATCTCTGTTAATTTTCCTTGTGTGTGATGTGGTGTTTGTTATACTTTATTGTTTTATACTTTATTTTTGCCCAAGTAATAAGGCTTCGGGATTTGCTCGACCTTGATCGTCCCTGACCGCGTGGAGAGCTGGTCGGGCGGCCGGAGGAGTACTCCGACCTTCAACGAGGCTAAGAGCTCGGTCGAGGTCCTAGTCTCGCGGCATGAACTTCCCATCGCGAGCTGGGTGTTATGCCCGGTTGGCACGACGACGGTGGGCCTCGATCGAGGTATCCCCGCCGGATCAAATGTCCTCGCGCACACACAACGCGGTCTCTGATCATCGTGTTCTTATAGGGGTGTCGCGCTTGTACCCCAGCGCGTCCCCGTATCACGGTGCTAGTCATCCGCGGGCAGTGTTTAACTGTAATATTGTTTTAGCTTTTCAGCGTTCCATGGTCGAGCAAGTTCTTCCCCGTGCAGATTTTCGAGGAAATAGGCTCCTGTCCCCCCAGTTCGCGGCGAGTTTGCCTTCTCGCGAGTCTTTCTGGTTCCTTCGTAGGACGAGGGTGCCCACCTGAAAATCACGTTTAATGACACTGTCATTATAACGCAGTGTTATTTTTTGTTTAAGTGACGCCTCTCGGAGAGAAGCGCCTGAGCGCGTTTCCTCCACGAAGTCGAGTTCTTCCCTCAAGGCTTCGTCGTTCGTGTTCCCGTCGAGAGGGGCTTCCGTCCTCCTCGAGGGTTCTCTGATCTCCACGGGGATCACTGCCTCCGTTCCATAAGTCAAACGGAAGGGGGTCTCCCCGGTCGTGGAGTGTGGGGTTGTTCGGTAGGCCCAGAGAACGCTGTGTAGCTCTTCGACCCACCGTTGTTTGGCGTCGCCCAGTCTCCGTCTTAACCCTCGAAGGATCACTCTGTTAGCGACCTCAGCCTGCCCGTTCGTTTGAGGGTGCTCGACCGACGTGAAGTGCTGCTTCGTGACGAAGTCTTGGAAGTTCCTGTCGGTGAACTGGGTTCCGTTGTCTGTGACGATGGCTTGAGGCACTCCGAACCGGGCGAGGATATTTCTTTTGTAGAAACGAAGTATGTTGAAAGCAGTGATTTTGGCCAATGCTTCTGCTTCAATCCACTTTGTGAAGTAATCTACCCCGACGATGAGGTATTTGTTTTGATACGACCCCTGGACGAAAGGCCCGAGGATATCCATCCCCCACCATGCGAACGGCCACGGGGAGGATAGCGTCGTGAGTTCGCTAGGGGGAGCGAGGTGCATGTCCCCGTGCCGCTGGCATTTATCGCACTTCTTGACGTGCTCCTTGGCGTCTTGTTGCATGGTCGGCCAGTAATATCCTGCCCGGAGTGCTTTCCGAGCTAGCGATCGTCCGCCTAGGTGCTGCATATTGATTCCCTCGTGGATCTCCTGGAGTATGCCGGGGACCTTGGTATCTTCGATACATCTGAGGAGGGGAATAGAGAATCCTCGCCGGTATAGCTTATCCTCGACTATAGTGTACGAGCATGCCCGTCTCTTGACCATTCTAGCTTCTTTGGGGTCTTCGGGCAGTTTGCCCATCGTGAGGTATTCGTATACCGGGGTCATCCAGCAGCCGCTGTCCCCGATGGCGTTGATATTCGAAACCATACCAGGTTTATCGACGCTCGGGTGGGAAAGGACCTCTTGTATGACGGACTTGTTTCCGCCTTTCTTTTTCGTGCTTGCTAATTTTGACAGGACGTCTGCCCGGGCATTATGCTCCCGGGAAATGTGAGTCACTTCTGCCGAGGTGAACTTCTTTATCTTCTCTTTTACCAAGGCCAAGTATTCTATGAGACTGTCGTTCTTGGCTTGGTACTCTCCTCGGACTTGCGAGGCTACGAGCTGGGAATCGGTGAATAGCTTGACCTCCTTGGCGCCAAGGTCCTCAGCCAGCCTGAGTCCCGCAAGGAAGGCCTCGTATTCGGCTTGGTTATTTGAAGTCGGGAAAGCCAGTTCGAGGGACACCTCGATGAGGATGCCTTCCTCGTTTTCGAGGATGATTCCCGCTCCGCTTCCTTTCGGGCTGGATGCTCCGTCGACATATATTGTCCATTTCTGCGACCCGTTGGCTGAGGGTTCTGGGACGGTCATCTCTGCTACAAAGTCGGCCAGCACTTGTGCCTTCAAGGCTTTCCTCCCTTCGTATTGGATGTCGAATTCGGCCAGCTCAAGCGACCACCTGAGCATCCTCCCCGCCATATCTGGTCGTCCGAGGAGTTGCCTGATCGGCTGGTTGGTCCTCACGACGACGGTATGGGCGAGGAAGTAGTGGCGGAGTCTTCTGGCCGCGGTGACGAGGCCCAGTGTGACTTTCTCGATCTGTTGATACCTGAGCTCGGGGCCTTGGAGAGCTTTGCTCGTGAAGTAAACTGGCTTCTGTCCGTCTGGTGTTTCCCGAATGAGGACGGCGCTGACCGCTTCGCTCGTGATCGCAAAATATAAGAAGAGCGTTTCCCCGTTCTCGGGTCGCGAGAGGACCGGGGGTTGCGATAGGACTTGTTTCAAATGTGCGAGCGCTTGTTCGCATTTCTCGTTCCACTCAAACTCTGCTTTTTGCCGGAGGAGTTTGAAAAAGGGGAGTGCGTATTGTGCGGATTTGGCGACAAACCGGGAAAGGGCGGTGAGCATTCCGTTCAATGATTGTATTGACTTCTTCGAGCCCGGAGTAGGGAGCTCGGAAAAGGCTCTACACTTGTCGGGGTTTGCCTCGATTCCTCGTTCCGTGAGGTAAAATCCGAGGAACTTTCCTGCCCGGACACCGAAGGTGCATTTGTCGGGATTAAACCTCATACGACATCTTCTCGCCGTGTCGAACACCTTCTTGAGGTGCGCGGCGTGGTTGACTTCTTCTGCAGACTTGACGATCATGTCGTCCATGTAGACTTCGAGCATGTCTCCTATTTCCGTCCGAAAGACCTTGTTCATCATCCGCTGGTAGGTCGCACCGGCATTCTTCAGACCGAAAGGCATTACATTGTAGTAGTAGTTGCCCGACGCGGTCATGAAGGCCGTGTGTTGCTTGTCGACCTTGTCCATGGGAATTTGGTTGTATCCTGAATAGGCGTCCATGAAAGACAGTAGTTTGTAACCTGCAGAATTGTCGACCAGTTGGTCGATGTTAGGCAAGGGGTAACAGTCTTTCGGGCAAGCCCGGTTAAGATCAGTATAATCAACGCACATTCTCCATTTTCCATTATTTTTCTTAACAAGTACAACGTTGGACAGCCATGTCGTGTATTTGGCTTCCGAAATAAAATTTGCCTCTAGGAGGTCTTTTACAGCTTTCTCAGCAGCCTCCGCTTTCTCGGGAGACTGCTTGCGCCTACGCTGTGCTACGGCCCTAGCGGCCGGATCTACTGCGAGCTGATGGCAAGCCACCTCGGGGTCGAGGCCAGGCATCTCGGATGCGCTCCACGCGAAGAGGTCAGTGTTCTCCCTCAGACATGCTTTAAGCTGCTCTTTGGCTAGGTCGGGGATCCTGGTGCCGATCTTCACGTTGCGATCTGGACTGCTTCCCGTATCTGGGATGGGGCGTATTGGGTGGAGAGGTTGCCCGTTGTTTTCCGCCCGGTGGTCGTGGTCTTCGACTCTGTCTTCATTGGGCTCGCCGGAGAACCTGCTGTCGAGGTCGACCGCGTTGACGCGCGGGAGAGGTATCTGTCCGACGTCCTGGGGTGGTTTGGCCACGGCCTTAGGTTTGGGACCAATGGAACTTAGGCCCTTGACGGCGGCATCGAAGCATCTCCTAGCCGCGTCGATGTCCCCGTGCATCGTCACTACCCGTCCTCTCCTCGTGTAGTACTTCATTTTGAGATGGACCGTTGACGGGAGCGTCGTGAGTTCAGCAAGGGTGGTCCTTCCGAGGATGCAGTTGTAGAGGGATGGGCATTCCACCACCAGGAAACGGATCTTCACCTGTCGGGTTGTGTCTTCGGCCCCGAACGTAACCATCAGCTCCACGTAACCCCATGGTCTGGTGGTGGATCCATTGAACCCCTGTAGGTCTGACCCGACGTATGGGGTCAAATGCCTCTCGTCCAGCTGAAGGGTCCCGAACAGATGAGAATACATGATGTCGACCGAGCTCCCCTGGTCGACTAGGATTCTTCGGACGTCAAAGTTCGCCATTTGGGCCCTGACCAGGAGGGGAATAGTGGCGTTTGGTGCTCCCCCGGGGAGTTCTTCGAGGTAGAAGGTGATGGGATTGGAGTTTCCGCGCACTTTCTCGAGGGTGGTCGCCTTTGACGATGTCGCGGATTCCAGTTCGTCAAACTTTCGTTTGATCGACCCAACCGATATTTTCCCGGGGTCTCCTCCGGAGATAACCATTGCTTTGGGGAAGCCTTCCCAGGTACTACGGGCCGTGACGGGGCCTTCGTCGGGGAAGGTCGCCCACATGTTGCGGATTGCCTCTTCGCCCTCGATGATTGGGGGGACGAAGAAGTCCTCGGGCCGAGTGACGCTGAGGGCGACCTGAAGCTGGCTGTCGGCGGGAGGGGGTGTTGTCTCCTCGACGTTCTGCGATTCCTTTGAGCTGGTACGAGGAGGATCATTCTGCTGGGCATATTTCTTCAAGTGCCCTTCTTTGATGAGAATCTCAATGGCATCCTTGAGGTGGATGCAATCCTCGGTGACATGCCCGTGGCTTCTGTGGAACCTGCAGTACTTAGATTTGTCAACGTTTGGTTTGGGAGCCGCGGGCTTCGGGAAGCGAACTCCTCCTTTCACAAACTCGGAATTCTGGCAGTCTGAGAGGATCCGAGACCGGGAAGTGTTGAGCGGCGTGTACTCCGTGAATCGGCCAGCTGGCCCGCGCTATTCCCGGGGATCTCGATTGCGATTTTCCTTCTTCTTTTCTCCTCCCCGCCGGGGAGAAGCGTCATCGTCTTTGTGGCCGCGGGGGCCTTCTCTGCGTCTTGTCTCAAGAGCGATCTGGGCTGCTTCCGTCTCTTCGAGCTCGATGTACTTCTGGGCTCGAGCGAGAAAGTCTTCGAGACGCCTGGGTCTTCGGAGGCCAATGGATTTGGCAAAGTCCGACCCGGCGCGTAGTCCGTGAATAATTAAGTATTTCTTCATGTCGTCGGTCGTGTGGACCTCGACGGCTTCCTTGTTAAACCTCTCAATGTAATTTCGGAGGGATTCGTTCCTCCCTTGGAAGATTTTCTCTAGGGCAGCCTCTGTCTTGGGGTGTCGACGAGATGCGGTGAAGTGTTTGGTGAAGCGTTGTTTCAGCTACTTCCACGACGTGATCGAACCAGGTTCCAGGCCCTTGTACCACGTCATGGCTCCCTTCCGTAAGGTAGTGGGGAACAGCCGGCACCTGATGGCTCCCCTGACGTTTCGAAAGTCGAGCATCGCTTCGAAATTCTCCACGTGATCGTCGGGGTCGGTCAGCCCGTCATAGGTCCCCAAGTGTGGAGGTTTCTCCATGCCTGGAGGGATTGGGGCGTCCATGATTTCCCACGACAAGGGGGTCCTTTGGTCCTCGTCGTCGCTATCAGCCGGGGATCTCGAAGGTGATCGATGGTGCCGTGGAGGAGAGTTCCTCGACCGGTTCTTTGGTCTCTCTTCGGTCTGCTTGGACTTCTTGGAGGTGGCGGAGGCCCTGGGTTCCTTCCTGGGCGGGGAACGAGGGCGTTTCTGGGTGATTGCCGGCTGGGGGCGCTCGAGACGCGGTCGACGACCATGGCGTACGGGCGACGGTGTCCGAGAATCTTCGGAAGGGGTCCTTCGCGGGGAAGGAGAGAGGCCAGGTGACTGGGGGCGACGATGTCTTCGCGGGGAAGATCGTCGTGCACGTCCATGCTCCAAGGCTTCAATTCTGGTGTTCTGCTGCGCGATCAGCTGATTGGTCTGGTTGATCAACGCAAATAGGGCCACGGTACTTGGGTCCGCGTTGGGCGGCGGAGCCACTGGCTGGAGAGGGGTTTGCTGGTCGTCCGTGCGGACGACGTTGATAGTCGCATCCTGTGAGTCCGGGGAGGCGGCCCGTCCGTCCCTTATGTCGCCTTCGTCGCCGTGGAGGATGACGGCGTCCTCACGGTGGTTCCCGTTCTCCAGTTGTGCGAGCACGGTGTCCAGAGCCTGGTCGACGGTCGGATTGGCCATGTTGGTGATGAATAGAGGAAGCTTTGGTTTATCGAGGAGAAAACGGGGAAGCTTATAAAGTTTCCCACAGACGGCGCCACTGATCGTACCTGGATCAGACAGTTACGGGTGGCCAACGACGTCCGTTGAGCTCCGGCTCCGGTGAGGTTGAAGTACGGCGGGGGGGTGTACCTGCAAGGTACTCCGACGCTCAAGTTAGGGAGTGCACAGAGTAACAGCAAATACAAAGAGTGAAAAAAGTGACTTAACCTGACCCTCTCAAGTGAGAGAGTATTTATAGAGAGCCCCCAGCGCGGGGCCAACGGTTACTTGCGTTGGGCTGGATTGTCAGGCCCAATCCAAGTAACTGCCAGGGCTTACGTGGCGTAATGAAGACCAGCACGTGGTCTTCGCCCTGGGGTAACCGTTCCTAGATTTCCGGGATTAGGGCAGACCGAATCCTGCGGAAGTGGGAGGTTACTTGGAACGTGTCCACGTGGTACGGACCGTTAGGCACTCCTCGCGAGGGAGGAGTCTTGTGTGTCGAGGACCAACAAGCCGTACGACGGGCATGTCCTCGCGGGGAGGGACCATGTCTGCCGAGGAGTGGTATGTGGCATTCCCGCGGGGAGAAGCTGGTATGTCGAGGAGGTACCTCTCCGCCGGGATGCGAGGTCCTCCTGTCCTGTTGACCTAGATGCCCGACACTGCAAAGTGCTCGGGGTGAACGTTGGTCTGCTTGCAGCAGTCAAGGGCCCCGCGGAGGGGTCTTAGTGGGCCTCCCCATGCTATATGGGTTGGGTCTGCTCGACTGTTGGGCAGCCTCGGCCCAGCCCAGAACAGGTGTATGTTACACAACCTCTTGGGTTTGTGATTCAGGAGGAAGCAAGTAAAGTATACAAGTTGCACAAAGCGCTCTATGGTCTCAAGCAGGCCCCTAGGGCATGAAACAAGAAGATCGACTCATACTTGGTTGAATTGAGATTCGTAAAATGCAAATTTGAGTATGATATCTATGTTCAAGTTGTGGCACAAGATAATACTTCTTATTCACATTCATCATAATAGTATAAATTTCCGTTTGATCAATTATCTAATTATGCTACAACATATTTACAGGAACTAATTATGACAAATTATAACCAAATTTTCTATTCTATCACTAAACTCATGCTTCTTACCCTTATAAAAAATGATAGATTTCAGCCTTGTTTATTGCGTAACCATTTTCTATTTTGACATTGTATCTTCTTAGTCTCACAAGACACTAATTAATAAAATATTAAGTAGAAGAGAGGGTGAAAATCATATGCATAAATCGTGAATTTTATCTTTCCAACAAAGTGCGTCTTTCAGGCAGAGGAAGGATTGTGTATTCACTTGTTGATATGATAGAACATTGAAAGGATCATCTAGGACCCGAGAGTTCATCTGGCTGGATATGTGAAGCTGAATCTCCTATCATCCAATTTGCATTATGGTGATGCATGGGGTTGTTGTTAAATTCATGTCGATATGTCTCTTCTTTCTGCCATTGCTCCCATTTTTCTGCCAAACCATCACCTTCTAGCATTCTCACCACCTCAGACATCTTTGGTCTTTCCATCGGCGACCCTTGTGTGCATAGTAAAGCCACTTGGATTAACTTCTCTACCTCATCATCATCATAATTTCCCGTTATTTCTGCATCTACAAGTGTTTCCAACTTCTTGTCTTTGAGAAGTCCTTTAACCTGGATTCACAACAATGTTAGACAGTTGCCAAGAATGAACTAAATGAGGGGTTACAAAACTCTAGTTACTAATGCTTAGCAAGAAACAAATAAGTACCCCTCAACGTGCAATGGATATTGCGAAGATATTAATGCATAATGCATCACAAGGTTAACAAAAGTTGTTCAAGTACGAATGACATATTCGAAGTTAATAACACCTACCCAATCAAGCAACATCACATCATCATCATTGGCAAGTCGTGCTAGATCAAAAGCCCTTTGTCCAGTTATTAGTTCAAGAAGCATCACACCGTATCCAAAAACATCTGTCTTTTCTGAAGACTTTCCAGTTGACAGGTACTCCGGTGCTATATGCCCAATCGTACCACGGACAGCTGTAGTAACATGGGTATCTTTATAATCCATAAGCTTTGCTAAACCGAAATCTCCAACAACTGCTTCGAAATCCTCATCCAACAATATATTTGCAGCTTTCACATCACGATGAATAATCTTAGGGTCACAATGATCATGCAAGTAAGCAAGCCCCCTAGCAGATCCCAGCGCAATATTTTTTCGCTTAGGCCACTCAAGCGGCGGAACAGAATCATTACGTTCTACAACAGTAAGATTTTTCATCAGTAAGAACACTCATTTGCATTTTAAAATTTGAGCTATTTATGTTTTTTTTCCCATGCTTTTGTGTAGCTGCTAGAGTACATCTAAGAAAAACAAATTATAATTTTTTAATGATAAATAAAAATAAACCAGAAACAATTTTGACAGTGAACACCAACACTTCCAACATTTTTGCCAGAAAAGGATATATGAGAGAAAAGATGGAGAACCTCGTAAACATGATGCTACACTTCCATTGACCATGAAAGGATACACAAGCAAGCGTTCAGTAGATGTCATGCAAAAACCACGAAGCCGGAGCAAATTACGATGCACAGCCATGCTGATCATTTCAACTTCTGTTTGAAATTGCAGCTCCCCGCCTTGTGTCCGTTCCTCTTTAAGTCTTTTTACTGCTACAAGACTGCCATCAACTAAACGTCCTTTATAAACCTTTCCAAACCCACCTCTACCTAGAATATGTTTGTTACTGAAGTTATCTGTTGCTACTAGCAGCTCACGTAGAGAAAACCGTTTAAGCTGACCAAGGTGAACTTCAGGATCCTCCTCAGCTGCCGCAATAAAAAGACAGACAAAATGTTGGTTCAACAGTAATTAACAGCTATAGAATATAGCATTTATGAGCAAGTGTGCCATCTTTTTCATTATCTAACTAACCAGGAACGTCAAAGAAATTATCACGTGGTTTTCTTTTTCGCCAATAAGAAAGTGCAATTGCAGGGGCAGCAAACAACAGAGCAGCACCAGCAGCAACTCCTCCAGCAATAGCTCCAGTATTACTGCTACCTGAAAAAAGGATTAACAGTTTAATTAGAAATTGTGACTCTATTCAACTGATTGGAAAAAAAGTCACGTTCAATACAATTATGTTTTCCTCTAAAAAAATTAAACCATGAGGCACACCGTCCCTTTCCATAATTACGGAGTAAACATTTGGAAAAGCCATAGAATCAATGACTATCAATCATTTAAACATCGGAAATAATGGTAGGGGAGATAAAGGTTAGAGGCAGATTCAAAACATGGCAAAGTACATGAAAAATGTAATACTTGTTTGACATTGTGATTGCCCTTGCTTAATAACTCAAACTTTTCGGCATCATGGTTTTTTTAATATAACATCAATATCAAGTTGACCTAGTTTGGTTGTTTTATCCTGTCTTAAAATTAAAATTTGAAAAAAAAAATTGAATTTGGTTTCAATTCCAAAAAGTTTTGAGCATGCTAGTGTCATATTCTGAATTGAAAGCTTTCAGTTCAAGTCATTCTTTAACAATTTAAAATCATTGTCAACAAAAAAATTTATCAATGAACCTGAAGAAGGTGGTGGCGATGGAGGAGTTGGCAGAGGAACAATTGTTTGTTGTTTCAAGCGAGGATTATTTTTATAACTGTAAAGTGGAACACAGGACATTTGCAAAATTTCAGGTCATCTGTCAAACAATAAGCGAGGATTATTTTTATAACTATAATTTTTTGCACTGACCTGACAGGGGTAAACAATGAAAACGAACCAGTCACTGGAACATCCCCTTCTAGATTGTTGTTTGAGAGATCACTGTTTTTGAAGATGGCTGTTGTGTCACAAATACAAATCTACTTTGACTATAACTCATAGAAAATCTAAATAAAGGAGTAACACTCACAGAACTTGCAGCGAAGATACATTTGTCAAAGACAAGGGAATGCTGCCCGTCAAGGTGTTATTATTGAGACGCCTATTTTGGAGAGCAAGATGAATAAGTTTGTTATATACAACTGATAAAGTGGAGTAATAAATCATGATAGTAAACTAGCTATCAAACACATTAAAAAAGAAAGAAAGGTGGATACCAAAATTCTACTATGCAAAGTGAAATTATCAAAAATCGAAATTATATCCCACTCAAGGCATAACTGATACATTCATAAATTTAAGTCTTTGTTCCAAGTGTATGAATGAATTAGATAATCATATTGAAATTTGTATGCATCGGGTAGAGCAAATTCATTGTTCTATATTGAAGCTTTGCTAAAAATATAATGTTCATGTTGTAAAGGCTACAGAATCTACCACACTTTGAATCGGGAAACACAAAAAAAGGTTGTTGAAGAAGGACATGGAATTTTTTTTTTTGAAACAAACATAAATAAATTTTGCAGATCAAAGATATAAGAATAATGAAAGTATGTCATACAGGAAACGCAGTTTTTTAAGCTTGCCCAATGTATTAGGTATCCCACCACTCATTTTGTTCAAGTAAAGATCCAAACTCTCCAAGTTTACCAAATTTCCTAGCTCTTCCGGGATTTGACCTGTGATATTATTATTATAAAGTTCCCTGCCATTGAAAAGAGAAGAAAGTTCAGATTTGTACAAACAAAAAAGTCCAACAAATAAATTCACGTGATTTTATTGGGCTTAACCTACTCAGAAACAGTTAAAAATTACTCAACAATATCATATATGATTCACAACTTACAAGTACTGCAAATTTGGGAGATCGCCAAGGTTTGAAACCAGTGTACCAGCAAGCGCCGCATTTCCAAGATCACTGTCCAAATGCAACAAAAAAAAAAAATTAAAATAACGATTCACTACAGGGACAAGCATTCATAAAGCTAAGTATAGAAAAACATAGTAACTTACACACGGGTCACGCTGTTATCACCATTGCATGTAACATGAAACCACGTGCAGGGATTGACAAGAGTAGAATCCCAGCTTTGAAGAACGTTGTTAGGATCCTGCAAGTTGGTCTTCAATGCATTCAGTGCATCACCTGTGCCAAAAAGAACCAATCTTCAATATTAACTAGTGCTAAAAAAAGCATTTTTCACAAGAACAAACCATATCGAAAAGCCATTATAGGATATAATAATAAAGTGCTATACAGTATAAACTGTCAAACCCAGCCTATGACTATGTCACAAAGTATCATCATCATCATCATCATCATCATTGCAAATTAAGTTCATCCGCGAATTCCCTAGGCTCGGGGCTAAGCAGTAACCACTGAACAAACAAAAACAACCTAATCTAGGTAGTGAGGTAGAACACCATCATAATATATGAAACATATGATCCTATATTTTAGCAAAAATATTACAGGTACAGAATATTTGGTTGAAACATTACAAAAGCTACTCCAAGTCTACTATGAAGTCTTCTCCAATTTTATTCTTCAACAAATAACATACGAACAATTAAAAGGTTGAAAGAGTAAAGAGAAAAGTAAGCAAACACCTTCTGGATTGGAAGAAACTTTAAGCAGAAAATGAAGCACAAAAATAGCCCAAAAAAGAAAAGAAGCTTTAGAAGAAGATGATGAAATCACCCTTTCCTCCATGTTTATTCAACTACAACAAAACACCTTCATAATGATTCATTCATAACAAAACACAAACCTTTCTTTTCATCAAACTCCACAACATTTTGACTTGTTGACCCAACTGAAGTTAATACTTTAATTATGACTTTTCTTTGTTTAATTTTTAAGCATAAGTTCATTAACTAAATATAACAAATTTACTTGGCTCAAAAAAAATTATTATTTTTTCAATGCATGTTTATATTTTGAAAGTGTTTAACACGTTTCCATAAAATCATATAATGAAGTGTGATTATTGGAAATAGAAAGTGAAATGAAGATTCGGTCAAAGATGTACGTACGCTTGTAGGAAGAAATATCGTTTTTGTAAATTGATTCTGAACCGTTAGATTTGGATAGTATGTCTGAAGTTACGGTGCATCGTCTGTATCTGAACTTTTTCTCTCTCAAACTTTCTCTTCACCGGCATGCATGGATTCCGGCAGTGAATTGCAAAACCTAATCTCTCACCATCTTCCATCAGCTTTGATTCAGAAATTGAAGAGACACGCTTCTGTAATGCCAATAGCGATGAAGTTTCAGCCAATCTATTCGGAGAGGATTAAGCCGATTGCTAAAACGTCTCTCCGATCGGCGGCGACGAGCGATTAGGAGGAGAGAGAGCGTGGGTTATGATCTCGTGTGACAAGCTCATTGTAAGATCATGCGACCTTTCTTAATCCAACGGTTTGGATGCGCCACCGTCAGAAAGAATCTTCAAATGTTCAAATTTCAAACTTTGAATTGAAATAAATGAACCAAATAGTACTATTTTTTTGATATAGCAAAAAGATTTTGCTACCAACAAAGTGACCATAGCACTAATTAAAATAAATAAATAAAACTAGATTGAGAAAGCCCGGGGATGAAATGAGTTTTTTAAATAGTATTATAAAATATTGATTTTGATTTTGTTTAGTATAAAATTTTTAATTGAGACGAAAAGATGAATAAAATAAAAAAAATAGAAAGTATAAGTTTAAGTCATAAGAAATATATTTGAGTCATATAAATTTGAATAAAACATAATAAATTAATTTAAATGTGAATTATATGTAAAGAATTGTAAATAATAGCTGGAAATGTATAGTTTATTTTTTAATATATATATGCAATTATAATTCAAATTAATATTTTTAGAAATAATTTGATGCTTTTATTTGTCTATTTGAAAATTATAAGTTAAATTTGAAAGTATTGTTTGATAATTATTTTTAGACAAAATTATTGTTTTGGTCTTTAAGTTATTTTAAAATATTAAGTTAGTCCTTTAAGTTTTTTTTTTTTATAACGTTTTGGTCATTTATGTTAAGTAACATTTGCGTCCTTGATCTTTTTAAAAGTCTCCATTACAATAAATAGCAAATTCATATATCATTTGAACTGGATTTTCGCGCTGGTCACGAATATGCAATTAAATTTATCAAACAAGTTACAGTTCATGAGAATCAGAAAAAAAAATGGACAAATACATAATGAAAAATCGTCCGATCAGACCAAAATACACAATCAAACGCAAAACTAATTACATATTCGTGATCAGCGTGAAAACCCAGTTCAAATGGTATATGAGTGCAATTTATTGTAACGGAGATTTTTAAAAAGATCAAAGACGCAAACATTACTTAACATAAAGTACCGAAACGTTAAAAAAAACTTAAAGGACTAACTTGATATTTTAAAATAACTTAAAGACCTAAACAATAATTTTGCCTTATTTTTAGCATTGTAATAAGATTTAATATTTGAATTTAATTTTGTACAATTTAATCATGGTTATAATTCATAATTATATTTTAAAAAGAATATTGAAGTATTTATTTGTTTGAAAGTATTGTTTGAGTACTTTATCTTAAACATTGTAACATGGGTTTTTCGTTATTAATATGGTTTCAAAACTGATACATACAAATGAACATTTTTAATAAAAATATTTTATGCACAATTTTTTACCGCATAAATTATTATATAATGTATTTTTTTTTTTTGAAATATAGATTAATACATAGGTACAGAAAAAATAAACATAATAATTAGTATAAGAAAAATCAAATAAATTGTATCATTATAATAGTTTTTCTATCAATATATTTAAAAATTAATTAATTTAATTTTTTTAGGGTGAATAAGTGTGGATAATAGAAAATAGAGTGGGTATTTAATAATTTGAGTTTTGATCTAATAGAATAATTTTAGGAGATGACTTAGGAAATATAAAAATAGATGTATTTTAATTAATATAGTTTTATAAATGAAACGCAAGGTAATTAAAATCGGACCGGATATTGAACCGGTATAGACTGAGGTTTAAGGTTTAAAGGTTTGACCGGGTCGGACCGAGGGTCAGACCGTTATTGTATATGTTATATGATTTAGTACTAGTTCTTTATCATATAGATTGATGACTTTTATTTTCTATAATTTCTTAACTAGAATCAGTTTGAGAAAGAGTTAAAAATGCTAGAATTTTATATTTTATGTAAAACAAATTAGATGGTGCTTGATTTAGGCCAAAGAATATTAGAATTTAAGAAGAAACATTTTTCTTTTTTTAGCATTGTCAACTTTGTGAAAGGATGATCATGATTAATTATGTCTGACACTCAAAACTTTAGAAAATAAATTGGAGAGTATTATTTATAAAAAGAATTCTAGTCTTTATTATCAAGAAAATCCAAATTTTGAATGGGTTAAAGTGAGGTCTTCAATTATAAGACTCATTTGGTTTAATAGTATTAAATTGATTTTTTTTCCATCTTTTATTATATTTTTCTTTAAAATAAATTTAAAAAAAAAGCTGAAAAAGTTAAAATCCGGTTCAACCCATGTAATTGGACGAACCCCCGGTTTTGACCCGTTTCCACCCGATTTTTCGGTTTTTGCCCCGGTTCCTTGACAGACCAGTTTAAAGGGTTTAATTGACTGGACATAGGCCTGGTTCCCCGTCTAACTGTTGGAACTAGGGTTCAAGAAAGATGGGATTTTAAAGAAGGAGAAGAAGAAGACGAGAGAAAACTATGTTGCAGAATTGTGTAAAAATTGTATTAACTGTGTAAAAACTGTATGAAGTTGTGTGTGTAAAAAATTACAAACTAGGAAACCCTTTATATAAGCCATCACGGCCCAGGCCCAAACTACCTTTCGACACAATTCTTTATCAGTTATATTCGACTCTGTCGAATACAGCTGACTTACAATGTATTACAACTATTCGACTAACATACACTACTTCGACCAAACCTATAAACCTTCGACTTCGACACAACACTGAATTACAATTTCAACACACCCCCTAATTCATGTTGTCGAGACTTCTCATCCCGATGCTTCTCTTCAATTCGTCGAATCTGACTCTTCCCAGAGGTTTGGTGAGTATATCAGCTAGTTGAACTTCTGTCTTGCAATACTCCAGTTTCAGCTTCCCTTTGTTGACTTGATCTCTCAGGAAATGATACCTCCTCTCAATGTGTTTGCTTCGACCATGGCTCATTGGGTGATTCGCCAGGTTGATAGCTGACTTGTTGTCTATTAACAACTTTACTTTCTTCGATTCCATTATCTTGAGTTCTTCAAGCAACATTTCGATCCATGCTGCCTGGCACGCAGCATATGATGCAACTACATATTCAGCTTCACATGAGGACAAAGCCACAATGCTTTGTTTTCTTGAGCTCCAAGATATTGGGGCTCCTTCGATCATGAAGATGTAGCCTGCAGTACTCTTCCTTTCGTCTTGATCTCCGCTGAAATCAGAATCAGTGAACCCATAGACTTCTGCCTTTGTATTATCTTTCGACTTCCTTGGCATCAACGCACCATGATCAATCGTTCCCTTTATGTATCTCAGCACCCTCTTCACAACAATGAGATGACATTCTTGGGGTTTCTCCACAAATCGACTTAACACTCAAACACTTTGACATATATCAGGTCTAGTGTTGCACAAATATCTCAAGGAACCAATGATTTGTTTGTACAGAGTTGCACTTACAAACTCATCATTAGTTTCCTTCTTCAACTTTGCTCCAGTTTCTAATGGTGTGGTTGCTGTATTACAGTTGCTCATCTTGAATCTTTTCAAGATGTCTTGAGCATACTTCTTCTGGTGTAAAAATATTCCTTCACCTGTGTCCTTAAATTCCATCCCTAAGAAATATGACAACTTCCCTAGGTCGGACATTTCAAACTCTTGCATTAGCTTCGACTTGACTTTCTTTATCTCAGCTTCGTCTGCTCCTGTGATTAACAAATCATCGACATAGACACATAGAATTATTCGACTGACACTGTCAACATCATTCACGTACACTCCATGTTCAGAGACACATTTTGTGAAACCTGCTTCATTCAGAAAACTATCTATTCGTTTATTCCAAGCTCTAGGAGCTTGTTTCAAACCATAGAGAGCCTTCCTTAATCTGTACACCTTCGACTCCTGCCCTTTGATGTCGAATCCTGGTGGTTGAGTAACATAGACCTCTTCTTCTAATGGTCCATTCAGAAATGCTGACTTTACATCCAATTGATGTATCTTCCACCCTCGATAAGCAGCTGTTGCCACAACAATTCTGATTGTCTCCAACCTCGCAACAGGTGCATAAACCTCGTCGAAATCAATGCCCTGTTTCTGCAGAAAACCTCTAGCCACTAATCTTGCCTTATACTTGGCAATCTCACCATTTGGTCTTCGTTTCAACTTATAAACCCATTTTACATCAATTAGCTTCTTGTTGGATCTTTCGACAAGCTCCCAGGTCTTGTTCTTCTCAATAGCTTTGAGTTCTTCTTTCATAGCTTCGCACCACTTTGAATCACTCATGGCTTGATCCAAATCAATTGGTTCTGCTTCAGCCATCATCATGGCTTCTTCGATTAAGTCACCATCTGCATCAACTGCTTGGTATGGAAATCTCTCATATCCAGATAGTCTTGTCGATTCAGTTCTTGTTCTATTCGATCTTCTTGCTCTCTGCTCAGGTTGTTCTTCATTTCGACTGGTTGAAGCTTTATCCTGTTCACTTCGACTGGTTGAAGCCTCATTCTGTTGATCTTCTTCAAACACAGTTGTGACTGTATCTGACTCCTGTCGAACTAAAGTTTGACTCCAGTCCCACCCTTTGCTTTCATCCACAAGAACATCTCGACTGATCACTAGTTTATCATCGTTTGGTGAATACAGTTTGTATGCACCAGTCGAATGATAACCTATTAACACCATAACTTGACTTCGATCATCCAGTTTTGTTCTCAATTGTTCAGGTACATGCCTGAAGCATATTGATCCAAAAACTTTAAGATGACTAACATTTGGTTTCGACCCTGTCCAAGCCTCATGAGGAGTCTTCTCGACTAACTTCTTCGTTGGACATCTATTCAGAATGTATACTGCTGTCGAAGCTGCTTCAGCCCAAAATCTCTTTGGCACCTCTTTCGCCTTCAACATACTTCTCGTCACATTCAGTATACTTCTATTCTTCCTCTCAGCTATGCCATTATGTTGAGGTGTATAGGGTGCAATAACTTCATGCTCTATACCTTCCTCTTCACAGAATCTAGCAAACTCTCGAGAGGTGTATTCATCACCGCCATCAGTTCTCAGTTTCTTTAGCTTGCAGCCACTCTGTTTTTCAACAAACAACTTAAACTTCTTGAACTTTGTGAATACTTCATTCTTACTTTCAATCATATAAATCCACATATATCTGGTGAATTCATCAATGAAAGTTAAGAAGTAACGCTTACCACCATTTGACCTAACTTCAAAAGGTCAACACACATCAGAATGAACTAGCTCCAGTTTTTGCCTTGATCTCATGGGTAAGTCATGTTTGAATGCTTTTCTGGCCTGCTTTGCTTTGCAACATTCTTCACATACCTGCTTTGGTTCCTTCAACTGCGGTAAACCAAACACCATTCTTTTCTGATTGAGCATGCCTAAACTTTTGAAGTTTAGATGTCCATACCTGTGGTGCCATAGCCAATTCTTGTCTTCTTCAGTCATTGAAGCAAGACACTTATGATCTGATGTGTGGAGTTCAACTTTGAAGGTTTTGTTTTTTGCCATAGGTGCTTTCATTATCAACTTCCCATCAGCCCTATGTACCTTCATGTGATTCTTCTCTAACTTCATATTGAAGCCTTTTGAAAGTAATTGACCTACACTTATTAAGTTACTTGTCATTGCTGGTACATACAATACATCAGTGATAGTTGCTCTTCGACCATCCTTTCTGACAATCGAAATATCTCCTTTACCACCTGATTTGATGTGCTTGCCATCTGTGAACTTTATAACCTTTTCGACTGATTCATCTAAGTCGGTAAACCAGTTTTTATTGCCAGTCATGTGGTTGCTACATCCTGAATCTAGATACCACATGTTAGTTCGTTCAGTGTTCGATTGAGTGTTGGCCATCAGCAACACATCATCAGAATCACTATCTCTAGTGCGTGCATATTGGGCTTCATCACTATCTTTTGCTTTTGCCTTCTTTCTTCTTCGACAATCTCGAGCATAGTGACCAAAACCTTGACAGTTGTAACACTGCACGTCCTTCATGTCTTTCTTAGTCGAATCAGTCTTCTTGCTTGACTTCTCATTATTAGCAACATTCTTTGACTGCTTCGATTTCTCTTTTCCAGATTTCTTGGTGAATCTTGATTGTAACGCCTTTTCAGTCACCTTCTCTCTTTCTGAGTTCCTCTGCTTCAATCTCATCTCATGAGGCTCTAAAGAAGCTTGAAGTTCTTCTAACTTCATCTCAGAAAGATTCTTGGACTCTTCTATTGTTACTACAAAGTAATCAAAATCTGCTATCAAAGATCTTAATACCTTCTCAATCTTTTGCAGATCAGTGAGTGATTCACCACATGCCTTCATCTGGTTTGTTAACATCACGATTCTTGAGAAATATGCCGAGACTAATTCATCTTATTTCATCTGAATCATCTCGTATTGCTTCCTCAAGGTCTGCAACTTCACCTTTTTCAATTTTTCATCTCCACCATACAAGCTCTTTAACTTTTCCCAAGCTGCTTTTGCTGATTCTTCCTCAATAATCTTTTCAAACACGTTTGGATCCACACACTGGTGAATCAAGAACAGTGCTTTGCCATCTTTCTTCCTTTGATCTTTGTGCACAGCCTTCTGCGCCTCATCTGCATTTGCCCCCAATTCCGATACTCCATCATTGACGATTTCAACAACATCTTGAAATCTGAAAATGACCTTCATCTGCGCCACCCACCGTTGATAGTCCTCGCCTTTGAAAACCGGTAAGTTTGCTGGAAATTGCGTAGATGTTGTTCCGTTTGCCATTTGATTCTCTCAAAATTGCAATCGTAACCGGGCTCTGTAATACCAATTTGTTAGAACTAGGGTTCAAGAAAGATGGGATTTTAAAGAAGGAGAAGAAGAAGACGAGAGAAAACTATGTTGCAGAATTGTGTAAAAATTGTATTAACTGTGTAAAAATTGTATGAAGCTGTGTGTGTAAAAAATTACAAACTAGGAAACCCTTTATATAAGCCATCACGGCCCAGACCCAAACTACCTTTCGACACAATTCTTTATCAGCTATATTCGACTCTGTCGAATACAGCTGACTTACAATGTATTACAACTATTCGACTAACATACACTACTTCGACCAAACCTATAAACCTTCGACTTTGACACAACACTGAATTACAATTTCAACACTAACCGGTTGAACAGGCCGGTCCGACCCGGTTTTCATAACCTTGATGAAACGTTATACATTTTCCTCAAATGAATAATTGAAGTTTTGAACGGGTGTGTTTTGAAGAGTGGCACATCTTATTTTTAATGATGTGGCAAGTAAGAGAATGAAATGTCAACACAATAGTTTATGTCTCACTTTCAATATGTTATAATAGATACTAGTAATTAGGGTTGACAATGAACCGAACCAACTCGAAAAAAGTTTGAAACTCAGTTCGACAATTAATTCGTTGAACTTGGTTCATGAACCTAATGAGCTGAATAAGAGCAAAAAAATAAGTTCGTTAACTAAATGAGTTGAACTTGAACTATACATAGTTCGAATCGTTAGGTTCATGAGCCAATTCGATTATATATGAGAATGATTATTTTTTCTTTAAGAATAGGTTAAAATATTTAATATAAATTTTAACCTTATATTTTATTTTAATCTAACGATTTTAATTGATAATTTATATTATCAAGTAAGCAAAATATTTCTAAAAATAATTATACAAATAAAATTAGCTCATATAAATTAATTAATTTTTTAATTAGTAGATTTTTGAGACACAATTAAATTTCAATATAATAAAAAAATATATTTCAATACTTTTTTTTTAAAATAATATTAATTTAAAATGTCAAATATATAAAAAAAATAGACTTTAAAAAATGGTTTTTAAGTTCGTGAAGCAAACGAGATGAACCTAACGAGATGAACTTAACAAGTCGAACCGAGTTGCTCGTGAACTTATAATGAGTCGAGTTTGAGCTTAAAAAAAGTTTGTTTTGAACTCGAACCGAGACTTGAGTTGAACTAATTCTTAACGAGTCGAGCCGAGCTGATGCGAGTTCGACTCGAGTCATTTCCAACCCTACTAGTAATAGTTTTGTATTAAAAATGCTTTTTTTATATATATATATATATTTTAAAAGTTTAATGTATAATTTTTCCACACAAGTATTAATTTCCTTGATTTGTGTTTTAAAATTACTTATCGCTAATCTTACAAAATAAACCAAATACTAAAGACCAGAATGTCAGAAGTCACATGTTACCTTAAGCGGAGATTTTGTCATGCCACTATTGCAATTTACCCTTCAATTTTTCATAATATCAAAAATACTCTTGTTAATTTTTGGCATAATTAGTCCATATGTCCCTTAACGTTAAGCAAAATTTGACTTTGGTCCCCGAATTAAAAAATATTACACAGTGGTTTGTTAACTTCTTTGTTGTTAAACTATTTGGTCCCTTCCGTTAGTTTAGGTGAAAAAACATTAACTATAGCTGAGGTGGTATGTCAGGTATGTAATTAGTACAATGAACACTCGACTCATGTGTTATAAACGGTCTAGAGTTCGTGGTCTCCTATTCTTCATCTTCTTTATTTGTTTTTCATTATTCATCCATCTACAATTAGTTTGTGGCTTCCTATTCTTCCTGTAGTACCCTAAATTTTGACCAGTGATCTGTCACTATTTTTGGGGATTTTTTGTGCTATCAGGGGGTGGCATTTAGACGTCAGTGGACTTCTGAGATTGTTAGCACTTTTAGGCTCATTTTAAGATTGGTTTTGTATAAGGGGTTTTTTTATCATTAGTTGTTACTATTTAAAAGAAGTTTGTAAATTAAAGGTTTTTTAATTTAATTATTCGTTAAAATTTATCAACTAGAAGTAAGTAGAAGTTTGGGCCTTTTTAGTTTCATGGTATAATAATTAGGATATTATTTTTATTTTAGAGTTAATTTTTTTTTAAAGTATGTTTGGTAATGAATACTGTTATTGGTTTATTTTATTAATGAAAGATTAAGTATATCAAATGATTATTAATTATTTTTTGCTGTTTTTAATTAAAAGTCATTAGAATTAATCAAATTATTTCAATAGGTTTAAGTTTTTTTAGAAATTAAGTATGTTTTTCTAAACTTAATTAGTAATTAGGGGTCAATTGTTTTTATGTCATTAATTTAAAGAATTATTGAATGAAAGTTTAGTTTTTAGGTGATAATTAGATTTAATAATTAGGAGAGGGACCGATTATTTTTTTCTATATCATGGTTATTATATTATTGTTTTTATTATTTATTTTATTTATGTTTTTACGGTCAAAGTAGTTGATCGAGTGGGTCTTCTTCTTCCCCTTTTCAAACCCTAATATCACCCGCAGAGATTGTGAAAACAAATCAAACCAGATTTGATTTTAAGAAAAAATTAACATCATTTTCAATTAATTCTTCAATCAAAAAGTACAATACAAACCAAAACCATAAAAATACAAACAGATCTAAAAATTACAAGGAATCAGAACCCTAATTCTAATTTACAATCAAATCTCAAAAATTAAATCCCATTCAGATCACAAACTTCCTAAAACAAAACCTAACCTAATTAATTCTAACCTAATTTCTATTGACTATATAAACTAAGAAGAAATTCAGAATTAGGGACGAAAAAAAACTAAGAGAATCATAGATTGCTGCTGCGCAATCTTCCAAGCCATCACTGAAAGCTCTTGCGAATAGAGAGTTTGGGTTCATCACTAGAACCCTAACCCCTCTGAGCTCAACCTCCACTAAGCCTGCAAACAAAAGCAAAGCAAAGGATTAGAGGGAGAAATTGAAGAATAACGCAAAGGAATAGAGGGATCGGAGCAACATAATAAGGCCACGGCCAGGGAGGTAATCACGTAGCTTTTTATCCCTTGATGTTGTATTTGTTGCTGTTTGATTGGATTGGTATTTAATTTGGGGTTTGGTTTATTTCTGGGTTTAGATTAGGGTTAGTGTAAATAGGGTTAGGGTTCCTCGCATAACCCTTAGGGTTCTTAGGGTTCTTGGGGTTCTGGATTTTTGGTTGAATATAAGGGTTAGGGTTCTTAGGGTTTCTCACGAACCCTGAAGAACTGGGGTGGTTTCTGGGTTTTGGGATGAAGATTGAGGTTAGGGTTCTTAGGGTTCTTCACGAACCCTAAAGAACTATGTTATTTCTAGTTTGAAGGGGTGTTAGGGTTCTTGGGGATGCGTTTTCCGGTTAGATCTCAACCAGAATCTGGGTTTAACGGGGAGGTTGTTGGTTGCGCACGGTGGCCGGAGGCTCGCCGGTGATGGAAAGAGTAGAGAGAGACGAGAGCGTCAGAAGGATAGAGAGAGAGGGAGAGGGTTACAGAATTTTTCCAACATGTTAGATTTTGTTTTCTTCATAACTTTTGAACCGTACGTCCGTTTTGGTCCCCGTTCAAAGCGTTGAAAAGCTATTACAATGCCTTATGTGATGGTGAGGTAGAAACATGGTATATGCCATGGATTAATAGTATAAAGATGGAAAGTTATGTATGTGTGAATATTGTAGTTCTCGTTTCCACCAAAATTCATGAATCGGGAATCCGATTGATATGGGACTTGAAGCCTTGGAAAGAGAATCCAATGTGCTATTAAATGATAATGTTAGACCATGATTTAACCAAGGATGCTGGGTAGAGGATAGTAGTGACTTGTATGCCTTAAAATGTGTGTGAACTACTATGTGGCTTATGTTTGACATGTTATGCTATTAAACATACTATATCTTTCTATGTGTTGTTATGTATGTTTGAGTGAATATGCATGCTTAAAATGAATTAGGAAGAGTGAGGAAACCTTACCCCAAAACAAATGGTATAGTTTAAGATTGTGATAGAGAAATCTAGATGGCGATGCTCGTGCATTCGATGTATAGATGTGCATCCGTGACGAGTAATGGTCTAGGAGAGAGTGAAACACTAGTATGGAACATGTGAGAACCATTGTGATTATGAGAAAAGGCAAAAGAGGCCTTAAGGCAAATGTGGCCTTGTGATTATCGAATACAATCACGTTTGTGTGTGTGTGATCTGTAACACCCCCTTTCTATACCCCCAAATAATCAAATAAATCATTTAGGCACGTATTGGAAATTACATCAGAGTATAATAGTAAACACGACATAAAAAGGCATGTCACATTATGCTTGAAATTAAAACATACAACACCTGCTCAACAAAATGATATGCAACAGTGGGGTAACTTTCAACGTAGGAACTCAGTCCTTACACCCACATCTCAATATTTAGAATAAAAGCGGAAAATCTAAACATTGATAACATCAAACATATATACATTATATATATATACATCAACCAGTATGATACAACAACATCATTCATGTTTATATACACAAATTCATCAGCAAGATACATACACGAATGTATCACAAAAAGGAATCAAACATAAGCATCCTAGATACCCGGTGCTACATATCAGAGCCAACCGACCAAAAAGGTATGAAGACACGCTTCACAAAAGACCACCAAATACCTAATCTGCAATGCCTCGTAGAGCATCATAAAATAGCAGAAGGGTGAGAAATATTATAATAATAACAATGCATATAATCATATATCTCAACACAAAAGTATACACATAACACATTCTCACCATTCTACCATTCCACATAAACATACATATTATATTCATTCTTCAATGCATCATTACAATGATACAATTCTTATCACAATTCATCACATCTTATTCAATATACATCGCAAGGCATACATATATATATATATATATATATATATATATATATATATATATATACAAAACCAAGCATATTCATCACAATGCTTATCATTCAACATAAACACATATATTCATGTTCATTCATCCATGCACAAATACAAGGATGGCCAATGCAAATCATAGAGACCGACTCACGACTCTATGCAAATGCAATGCGGTACCGACTCATTTCATCTCAAGTTCAATTGAAGAACTTATTGGAACCATCGCTCGTTACTTAGTGTAACTCCCCGTCGGGCATACGATGTTCACCCATTGCTACCACCTCTCAAAAGGCTTACAATGTTTATGGATTGCCCCCACCTCTCAAAAGGCTTACAATCCGATTGCTCCCACCTCTCAAAAGGCTTACAATCGTTTGTAATCATCGCCCCCACCTCTCAAAAGGCTTACGACGTTACAACGGATTCATCTTAGAACCCCACAATGCAAGAATGCAATCATGATGCTTCACATGCAACATGACTCATGACACTCTTGACATGCATAAATATTCACAATATAGTCATGCATTCATCACACACAATCCACATACATTCACATCAATTGTGCCAAACGGCAACCGAACGTTTTCACAAATAACCAAACAATTCGATTTACGGTTTACCGGAAAAGTCAGTTAAAAGTCGGCTAAAAATAATATTTTCCATCATCATCAAAAATTACTCATCCACAGCTTCGATTCGATATAAAGAACACTTAAATCCGATAAACAACGAAGAAGATATGTATATTTCAAAATAACGCAAAAACATAAACCGGAGGCCCGACACTACGAAACGGTTCGAAAATACTGTTCCAATTGGACCAGGTTTAGACCTCAAAACCATTTTTCCTAGAAAGAACATCTCGTTATCTTCCCAACGCTTCGAACGGGGATCAAAACCGACTTACGGTTCAAGAGATATGAATTTCCGAAGTTTCTCCGACAAACCAGAATTTTCTGGTTCAGCACAGTATGTATCGATACATAGGCTTATGTATCGACGCATAGAGGCCACATGTATCGATACATAGCACGCATGTGTCGACGCATGCTGTAGTGAAAATTCTATTTTCTTAAAATTCTACAGTATGTATCGACGCATAAGGGTTATGTATCGATACATAAACCATTTCGTATCGATACATAGCTGTTATGTATCGATTCATAGCCCTGTTTTTCTCAAAAATCAGATTTCTCAAATTACACCCTTGCTGTCATTTTTTCCCGAATGCCAAAACTAGACTAAATCGAACATTTTCACCGAAACAAACATATACGCGCAACCACCAAATACATAAGAACAATTTAGAACACATAAACGAAATTTCTACGACGTTCGATTTTTCGATTAAATTTCAACCTTTCAAAAACCAGAATTTTCAAACATCACCAAATCGAATAAAAAGCACGCTATACGACGACCTAACCTTACTCGATACAACTACGTAATTTATTTTGAAATTCATCCGTGAAAACATCGATTTCTATCGATTTCCTACAATTCGACCTAAACGGAAAAACAATGGAAACATAACGAAAACTAATCGAAACATAACCAAACTTCATGAAACTTTAAACAGTAGCTCACATACATATAGCCAACCAACACATGTATTTATACGACTTTTCGACCGTAAAAACATCGGTTTCTATCGATTTCGTCAAATACGGCATAAACGGAAACATATGGAAACCAACCAAAACATCCACACAAAACACATACATAATCATACACAAAGTTAGGATAACAATATTTCACACCCTTACTCGATTAAATTCGATTCCTAGAGTTGTCTTGACGATTTCCTAGCTTTTCCAATCTTTTCTTCTCTTTTTCTTCTCTTGTTCTTCTTTCTCCCTATTTTTCTCTCTAACTCTCCTTTTCTCTCTTTTCTAACTCTTATACTTTTCTTTCTATTTCTTTTCTTACTACTTTCTTTTCTTTACTTTAAATATCTCACACATACCCTTAAATCATTCCTCACTTAAATTCTAACTTAACAATAATTATGAAATGTCTAAAATACCCTCCAATCTAATTTCCCCCGAAAACTCGCAAAAACGGTAAAATAATATAACACGCCAACATATCAGATTAAAACACCAATTTCACAATAACATTATTATCACCCAAATTAAATAAAAGACACAACAAAATAATACAAATTAGCACAAAATGGAGATAATCATAATCGGGCTGTTACAACTCTCCCCCACTTTTGAAATTTTCGTCCTCGAAAATATTACCTGATTCAAACAATTCCGGATACGACTCTTGCACCCCACTCTCTAATTCCCAAGTCATATTGCCCTCCGAAGCGCCTCCCCACGCTACTTTCACAAGCGCAATATCCTTGCCTCTTAGCTTCTTAACTTCACGATCCAAAATCTTAATCGGTAAAACTTCAACCATAAGATTATCTCTCACTTCTACCTCGTCCATAGGAATAATATGTGACGGATCCGGAACATACTTCCGAAGTTGCGAAACATGGAAAACGTCATGCAAATTCGAAAGATTCAGAGGCAACGCCACACGATAAGCCACAGCGCCAACACGTGCAGTAATCTGATACGGACCAATAAAACGAGAAGTCAACTTCTTCGACTTCAAAGCACGACCCACACCCGTAACCGGTGTAACTCTCAAAAACACATGGTCGCCTTCTTGAAACTCAAGATCCTTCCTTCTCTTGTCATGATAGCTCTTTTGTCTACTTTGAGAAGCTTTCATCTTCTCCCGAATAAACTTCACTTTCTCCGTCGTTTCTTGTACCAATTCCGGTCCAACAATCGCCCTCTCACCAGTTTCATGCCAACACAAAGGTGTTCGACATCTCCGACCATACAAAGCCTCAAATGGTGCCATACCAATACTCGAATGAAAACTGTTATTATAGGTGAACTCAATCAACGCTAAATAACTATCCCAAGCACCACCTTGCTCTAGCACACAAGCACGCAACAAATCCTCCAACGATTGAATCGTCCTCTCGGTTTGACCATCTGTTTGCGGATGGTAAGCCGAACTCAATCTTAGCTTAGAACCCAAAGCCTCTTGTAAACTCACCCAAAATCTCGATGTAAATCTCGGATCTCGATCTGATACAATACTCTTAGGAACACCATGTAACTTCACAATCACACGAACATAAATCTCGGCTAACTTCTCCAAAGGATAACTAATGTCAATTGGAATAAAGTGAGCAGATTTAGTAAGCCTATCAACAATCACCCAAATAGCATTATGACCTCTTTGCGTATTCGGAAATCCCGTAACAAAATCCATCGATATACTATCCCATTTCCATTCCAGAATATCCAACGGTTGCAACAAACCACTAGGCTTCTGATGTTCCACCTTCGACTTTTGACAAGTCAAACACGCATACACAAATCGAGCCACATCCCTCTTTAAACCGGACCACCAAAAGATCTTCTTCAAATCTTGATACATCTTATTCGCACCCGGATGAATACTTAAATTACTTCGGTGTCCTTCCTCTAAAATCATCTTTTTCAATTCCGCGTCGTCGGGTATACAAATACGACCACAGAATCTCAAAACTCCAAATTTATCAACCTTGAAATCCTCATTCTCATTCATCATTAAATCAACGAACTTCAAATCCAACTTTTTCTTTTCACTAACCGTTGCAAGAAAATCATTCGTAACATGCAACATACCAAGTCTCACACTTCGCGGCGTCATTACACAAACCAAACTCAAATCTCTGAAATCCTCCAAAAGTTCCCATTCTGTCATCATTAATGCAGACATATGTAACAACTTTCGACTTAAGGCATCGGCTACC
The DNA here is from genome assembly GCA_022829125.1 of Lathyrus tuberosus. Taxonomy (NCBI): domain Eukaryota; kingdom Viridiplantae; phylum Streptophyta; class Magnoliopsida; order Fabales; family Fabaceae; genus Lathyrus; species Lathyrus tuberosus. The sequence goes on along the minus strand of JALAZF010000024.1, from coordinate 10,165,684 downwards.
ACATTCGCCTTACCCGGATGGTAATTCAAACTAAAATCAAAATCCTTTAAAAGCTCTAACCATCTTCGTTGTCTCATGTTCAATTCTTTCTGATCAAATAAATATCTTAAGCTTTTGTGATCACTAAAAACTTCAAATCTTGCACCATAAAGGTAATGCCTCCAAATTTTCAAAACAAACACCACTGCCGCTAACTCCAAATCATGCGTAGGATAATTCTTTTCATGCACTCTCAATTGTCTTGAAGCATATGCCACAACTTTTCCATCTTGCATCAAAACACCACCTAAACCAATCAATGAAGCATCACAATATACAACAAATGGTTCATTAGGATTCGGCAAAATCAAGATCGGAGCCGTTGTCAACCTTCTTTTTAGCTCAATGAAACTCTTTTCACAATCTATATCCCAAATGAAAGCCTTTCCTTTACAAGTCAATTGCGTTAACGGAAGTGCCAACTTCGAAAATCCCTCTATAAACCTCCGATAATAACCCGCCAAGCCTAAAAAGCTTAGAATCTCCGTAACTGACCTAGGAGTCTCCCACTGCATCACCGCATCAATCTTAGATGGATCAACACTAATACCACTCCCGGAGATAACATGTCCAAGAAAACTTACTTCCGATAGCCAAAAGTCACATTTTGACAACTTAGCATATAATTGTTTCTCTCTCAAAATTTGCAACACAATTCCCAAATGCTCTTCATGCTCTTCTTGAGACTTAGAATAAATCAAAATATCATCGATGAACACAACCACAAAACGATCCAACTGTTCATGAAAAATACGATTCATGTATTCCATAAACACCCCCGGCGCATTAGAAACCCCGAATGGCATCACGGAATATTCGTAATGACCATACCGTGTCCTAAATGCCGTCTTCTGAATATCCTCGCTTTTCACACGAATTTGGTGATATCCCGATCTCAAATCAATCTTGCTAAAGACACGCGCACCAACCAATTGGTCCATCAAATCATCAATCCTTGGAAGCGGATACTTGTTCTTAATTGTCACCTTGTTCAACTGTCGATAATCAATACATAACCGCATACTTCCATCCTTTTTCTTTACCAACAATACCGGAGCACCCCATGGAGAAACACTTGGCCTTATAAATCTTTTGTCCAACAAGTCATTCAACTGCTTCTTCAATTCTATCAACTCCGATGCCGACATGCGATACGGTGCCATCGAAATTGGTCTAGTGCCAGGAACTAGATCAATAGAGAACTCAACTTCTCTTTTCGGCGGTACATCCGTAATATCCTCCGGAAACACTTCTGGAAAATCACACACCACTGGAAACACATCAGTACCAATCTTACTCTCCACTGACCATGATGCAAACAAACCAAACAATTGAGCTTCATCCTCTAAAAGTTTCTTCAACTCTTTAGTAGATAGAAAACTCTCATCTTCATTATCTTCCAAAGAAGGAAACCTTACCAACTTATGATAGCAATCTATATGAACTCGATTAAATTGCAACCAGTTCATACCCAAGATTACATCCAATCCCTCCAACGGCAAACACACTAAATCCATAATGAAGTCTTTACCATAAATGGTCAAAGGACAACTTACACACACCAAAGACGTAGTTACCGACCCTGAAGCAGGAGTCTCAATAACCATCTCAATACCCATCAAAGACAACGCAAGATTCAAACGCTTCGCGCACTCAGACGAAATAAACGAATGAGTCGCTCCCGTATCAATAACAGCAACTAAAGGTGTACTATTAATAAAGCATGTACCTTTAATCAAACGGTCTGCACTAGTGGTCTGAGTCCCCGCCAATGCAAACACCTTTCCGCCCGCTTGAGCTTGTTTCGGCTTAGTACACTTAGTACTAATGTGACCCACTTCTCCACAGTTAAAACACTTCACCATATTCCTCCTACACTCAGCAGTAGAATGCCCAATACCTCCACAGTTAGAACATCTCCCAACGGCCTTCCTACACTCAGTTGCTTTATGACCCATTCCACCATAATTGAAACACTTAATGAACCCAGAACTTCTTCCTCCAGATCTCTTATCAAAGTTTCCCTTATATTTACCCTTATCAGCGGGGGTCACATAAGGTCCACTTCTAGCTTGCTGTTTCCCTCTCCTCTCATTCACACTCTTGTAATGTGTAGAACGAGCTTTGCTATCTTCCTCGAAGATTCTACAACATTCAGTCAAATCCGAAAACCTCCTAATCCTTTGATATCCCACAGCTTGCTTAATCTCAGGACGCAAACCATTCTCATATTTAATACACTTTGAGAACTCAGCAGTAATCGCAGCATAATGAGAATGAAATTGAACCAATTCCACAAACTTAGCAGTATAGTCCACCACTGACATACCACCTTGTTTCAATTCCAGGAATTCCATCTCTTTCTTCCCTTTCACACTTTCAGGGTAATACTTCAGCAAAAACTCGGTACGAAACAATTCCCAAGTTACCTCTTCATTATCCACCTCAAGAATTTCACGCATACCGACCCACCAATCGTCGGCTTCTTCCCTCAGCATGTGAGATCCAAGCCTCACCTTATTCTCTTCCGCACAGTCCATGACTCTGAAGATTCTTTCAATCTCTTTCAGCCAAAGTTGAGCACCATCGGGATCAAATCTTCCTTTGAAGACCGGTGGTTGATTCTTCCTAAACTCTTCATTAGCACTTACATTCGGCGCACCCTGCACCGCCCTAGCCATTGCTTCCATAGCAGCAGCCATCGCATTATCGTTTCTACCAGCCATATTCTGATCACTCCCAAAAATAACAACAAAGGTTAAACAACAGTTCAACCAACACAACAACGAGACAGACACGACTGACTCAACCTTGGCTCTGATACCACTTAATGTAACACCCCCTTTCTATACCCCCAAATAATCAAATAAATCATTTAGGCACGTATTGGAAATTACATCAGAGTATAATAGTAAACACGACATAAAAAGGCATGTCACATTATGCTTGAAATTAAAACATACAACACCTGCTCAACAAAATGATATGCAACAGTGGGGTAACTTTCAACGTAGGAACTCAGTCCTTACACCCACATCTCAATATTTAGAATAAAAGCGGAAAATCTAAACATTGTTAACATCAAACATATATACATTATATATATACATCAACCAGTATGATACAACAACATCATTCATGTTTATATACACAAATTCATCAGCAAGATACATACACGAATGTATCACAAAAAGGAATCAAACATAAGCATCCTATCTACCCGGTGCTACATATCAGAGCCAACCGACCAAAAAGGTATGAAGACACGCTTCACAAAAGACCACCAGATACCTAATCTGCAATGCCTCGTAGAGCATCATAAAACAGCAGAAGGGTGAGAAATATTATCATAATAACAATGCATATAATCATATATCTCAACACAAAAGTATACACATAACACATTCTCACCATTCTACCATTCCACATAAACATACATATTATATTCATTCTTCAATGCATCATTACAATGATACAATTCTTATCACAATTCATCACATCTTATTCAATATACATCGCAAGGCATACATATATATATATATATATATATATATATATATATATATATATATATATATATACAAAACCAAGCATATTCATCACAATGCTTATCATTCAACATAAACACATATATTCATGTTCATTAATCCATGCACAAATACAAGGATGACCAATGCAAATCATAGAGACCGACTCACGACTCTATGCAAATGCAATGCGGTACCGACTCATTTCATCTCAAGTTCAATTGAAGAACTTATTGGAACCATCGCTCGTTACTTAGTGTAACTCCCCGTCGGGCATACGATGTTCACCCATTGCTACCTCCTCTCAAAAGGCTTACAATGTTTATGGATTTCCCCCACCTCTCAAAAGGCTTACAATCCGATTGCTCCCACCTCTCAAAAGGCTTACAATCGTTTGTAATCATCGTCCCCACCTCTCAAAAGGCTTACGACGTTACAACGGATTCATCTTAGAACCCCACAATGCAAGAATGCAATCATGATGCTTCACATGCAACATGACTCATGACACTCTTGACATGCATAAATATTCACAATATAGTCATGCATTCATCACACACAATCCACATACATTCACATCAATTGTGCCAAACGGCAACCGAACGTTTTCACAAATAACCAAACAATTCGATTTACGGTTTACCGGAAAAGTCGATTAAAAGTCGACTAAAAATAATATTTTCCATCATCATCAAAAAGTACTCATCCACAGCTTCGATTTGATATAAAGAACACTTAAATCCGATAAACAACGAAGAAGATATGTATATTTCAAAATAACGCAAAAACATAAACCGGAGGCCCGACACTACGAAACGGTTCGAAAATACTGTTCTAATTGGACCAGGTTTAGACCTCAAAACCATTTTTCCTAGAAAGAACATCTCGTTAGCTTCCCAACGCTTCGAACGGGGATCAAAACCGACTTACGGTTCAAGAGATATGAATTTCCGAAGTTTTCCCGACAAACCAGAATTTTCTGGTTCAGCACAGTATGTATCGATACATAGGCTTATGTATCGACGCATAGAGGCCACATGTATCGATACATAGCACGCATGTGTCGACGCATGCTGTAGTGAAAATTCTGTTTTCTTAAAATTCTACAGTATGTATCGACGCATAAGGGTTATGTATCGATACATAAACCATTTCGTATCGATACATAGCTGTTATGTATCGATTCATAACCCTGTTTTTCTCAAAAATCAGATTTCTCAAATTACACCCTTGCTGTCATTTTTTCCCGAATGCCAAAACTCGACTAAATCGAACATTTTCACCAAAACAAACATATACGCGCAACCACCAAATACATAAGAACAATTTAGAACACATAAACGAAATTTCTACGACGTTCGATTTTTCGATTAAATTTCAACCTTTCAAAAATCAGAATTTTCAAACATCACCAAATCGAATAAAAAGCACGCTATTCGACGACCTAACCTTACTCGATACAACTACGTAATTTATTTCGAAATTCATCCGTGAAAATATCGATTTCCTACAATTCGACCTAAACGGAAAAACAATGGAAACATAACGAAAACTAATCGAAACATAACCAAACTTCATGAAACTTTAAACAGTAGCTCACATACATATAGCCAACCAACACATATATTTATACGACTTTTCGACCGTAAAAACATCGGTTTCTATCGATTTCGTCAAATACGGCATAAACAGAAACATATGGAAACCAACCAAAACATCCACACAAAACACATACATAATCATACACAAAGTTAGGATAACAATATTTCACACCCTTACCCGATTAAATTCGATTCCTAGAGTTGTCTTGACGATTTCCTAGCTTTTCCAATCTTTTCTTCTCTTTTTCTTCTCTTGTTCTTCTTTCTCCCTATTTTTCTCTCTAACTCTCCTTTTCTCTCTTTTCTAACTCTTATACTTTTCTTTCTATTTCTTTTCTTACTACTTTCTTTTCTTTACTTTAAATATCTCACACATACCCTTAAATCATTCCTCACTTAAATTCTAACTTAACAATAATTATGAAATGTCTAAAATACCCTCCAATCTAATTTCCCCCGAAAACTCGCAAAAACGGTAAAATAATATAACACGCCAACATATCAGATTAAAACACCAATTTCACAATAACATTATTATCACCCAAATTAAATAAAAGACTCAACAAAATAATACAAATTAGCACAAAATGAAGATAATCATAATCGGGCTGTTACATGATCACCTAATCATAACCGTTTCACTTGAGTTGCAGCTTCACGAGTCTCGAGCTCCTCTGAAATGTATGCATGATTACTTGGCAGGTTTTATTCCCGCGTGTAGTACGAATGGAGCCTAAGGGTAAAGAGACTTGTGACGGTTAATGGCCCGTGTGAAGTGGCGGTTCATAACGGTTAATGGCCCGTAGAACCCGAATCCATTTCGTATGTCAAGGAAGTTACAAGGATCCATGACTCGGGTCGACTTCTAGACGTAGAAGCGGACGGAAAAAGGGGATGCCTTGGTAAGGTTATCGATTAGTGATATTTTGAGTTGATGAACTCATGAACATGTTTCCATATAGTGTGAGATTGGATACTCAAGGTCACTTCCCTTTCCTTTGACTTGAGTTAGGATTGATAGAACCTTGTAAAGCCGAGAGAATCTATAAGATAGGGAACTCGCTGGGATTTAATATCTCAGCCCATGTTGTTGATTATATTACAGGTGCTACAGGTTCCGCGAAGGGTAAGGATAGAGTTGTCTGACTTTTCCTTACAAATCGTAGCTTGTTAGGATGACATGGCTTCCGCTATGGCGTTTTATTTTGAGATCATTATGTTGATCTAGTTCTTAGTGTTTAAAACATCTTGTATATATATGATGCCATAGATTTTAGTATTTTGTATTTTAGGCATGTAATGTATACAATGTGTTAACTAGGAACTTATGGTATTTCAGTACCAAAACTTGGATTCATATATAATATATATGCTTTGATGTATGTTTTTATATATGGGTGTTACAGAATTCACTATATTGAATCATTGTATAAACACACCTTGTGGATTATATAATCAAATCAATTGAATACCTTGTGTATCATCATATTCATCTTTGGTGTTTGTGAAACGATTTAGCGTTAACATAATCAAATTTCGAAAAGTATAATTTTCATATTTTTGCTTCAAACTTTCTGTTCGTATCTTTTGAAAAAACGGTTGAATTTTTATTTGGATCTATTCACCCCCTCAGACTGCTCGTTGCAATTTTTTCGGCCCTGTGGCTTGCTTGCAATGTTGTGATTTTTCACATTAGCTTATAAAATGAAAAATTCCATCTAATTATAGGAATAATTAATTTGGGCACAAGCTTATTAGTAATAGTTTGAAAAACCTCTTTTAAAAAAACGGTTGAATTTTTATTTGGATCTATTCACCCGTTGAGACTGCTCGTTGCAATTTATTCTGCCCTGTGGCTTGCTTGCAATGTTGTGATTTTTCACATTAGCTTATGAAATGAAAAATTCCATCTAATTATAGGAATAATTAATTTGGGCACAAGCTTATTAGTAATAGTTTGAAAAACCTCTTTTGAAAAAACGGTTGAATTTTTATTTGGATCTATTCACCCTTCAGCTTGCTTGTTGCAATTTATTCGGCCCTGTGGCTTGCTTGCAAATTGCAATGTTGTGATTTTTCACATTAGCTTATGAAATGAAAAATTCCATCTAATTATAGGACTAATTAATTTGGGCACAAGCTTGTCAGTAATCGTGTGTATCTAGTTTAACATCATCCATTAATTGTAAAATGGTAGACTCCAAAGTGAACTTGAAAAGTAGATTCCATTATCTTTCAAACATGTATTTGCAGAGAAAGCCCAATTCCAACCATCAGAAAGACAAAATCATAGCAACCTCCTCGAATACTACTTATTTCCAAGTCCCTAGAAAAAAAAAACTGAAATACAACACAATACTTATTACTTGAAAGACTAAGTAGAAGAGATGGTGAAAAGCATATGTAGTACAAATCATGAAGTTTATCTTTTTCAGCCAGACTAAGGATTGTTTATTCACTTGTCGATATGATAGAATCTTCAAAGGGATCATCGAGGACCTGAGAGTTCATCTGGTTGGATATATGAAGTTGAATCTACCACTATCCAATTTGCATTAGGGTGATGTATATCGTCATTTGTTAAATTCTTGTCGATTTGTCTCTTCTTTCAGCCATTGCTCCCATTTTTCTGCCAAACCATCACCTTCAAGCATTCTCACCACCTCAGACATTTTTGGTCTTTTCATAGAGGACTCTTGTATGCATAGTAAAACGATGTGGATTAACTGCTCTACTTCATCAACATCATAATTTCCCTTTAACGCTGCATCTACAAGTGTTTCCCACTTCCTGTCGTTGAGAAGTCCTTTAACCTGGTTTACAAAAAACAAGTTACAAATGCTTAGCAAGAAACAACTAAGAACTCCTCAATTTGCAATGAGATTATCAATTATACCCCTACTTTTTTCATTTAGTCCTTTTAATTTTTTTTTCAAAAATAATCGCTGTATAATTTTTTAAATCATTTTGGGCCTCTTTTTTCTTTAAATCTCAACAATACTTATTTTTTATTTAAAATTGGTCCCTATAATATTTGTTTCATGAACAACGATCTTGAGAGAATAGAACATTGCAAAAGGATTAATGCATTTCATACGTAAGACAAATTGTTCAATACGAATGAAAGTTAAAGTTAATAAAACCTACCCAATGATGGAACCACATATCATTGGGATCTCCTCGATAAACAACCCTCTGTCCAGTTATTAGTTCAAGAAGCGTCATTCCGTATCCATAAACATCATTCTTTTCTGAACACTTTCCAGTTAAGAAGTACTCAGGTGCCATATACCCATACGTACCAGCAATACGAGCAACTGTTACATGGGTATCTTTGTAATCCATAAGCTGTGCTAAACCGAAATCTCCAACAACTGCTTCAAATTCCTCATTCAACAATATATTTGCAGGTTTCATGTCACAATGAATAATCTTAGGGTCACAATGATCATGCAAGTAAGCAAGCCCCGTGGCAGATCCCAGAGCAATATTCTTCCTTATTGTCCATTCAAGCGGCGGTTCAGAATCATTACGTTCTACAGTAACAGAATCAATATGCATATAGTTATAAAATTTGAGCTATTTAAGAATTTCCATGTTTTTGCGTAGGTACCAGAGAATACCTAAGAAATACTAATTGTTATTTTTTTAATAAATAAAAATAAACCAGAGACAAGTTTGATATTGAACACTAACACTTTTAAAAAAAATATTTTGCCAGAAAAGATGGGTAACCTATTAAACATGATAATAGACTTCCATTGGCCATGTAAGGATACACAAGCAAGCTTTCAGTAGACGTCGTGCAAAAACCAAGACGCCGAAGTAAATTACGATGCACGGCCATGCTGATCATTTCAACTTCAGTTTGAAATTGCATCTTCCCAATATGTGCACGTTCTTCATCAAGTCTTTTTACTGCTACAAGAGTGCCATCAGCTAAACGCCCTTTATAAACTTGTCCAAATCCACCTTCACCTAGTAAGTTTTTTTCATTGAAGTTATCTGTCGCTACTACCAGCTCACGTAGAGAAAACCTTTTAAGCCGACCAAGGTGAACTTCAGGATTCTCCTCAGCTGCCACGGTAAAAAAAAGTAGACAATGTTGGTTCAGTTCAGCAGTAATTAACAACTATGGAATAAAACATTTATGAGCATGTACACCATCTTTTCTGTTTTTAACTAACCAGGAACGTCAAAGAAATGATCATGTGGTTTTCTTTTTCGCCAATAGGCAAGTGCAATTGCAGGAGCAGCAAACAACAGAGTAGCACCTGCAGCAACTCCTCCAGTATTACTGCTACCTAAAAAAGGATCAACAGTTTAATTAGAAATTATAACTATTCGAAAATAGATTGTGACCTATTGGAAAAAAATAAAGAAGTTCAATGCAATTATGTTTCCTCTAAAATTTAACCATGAGGCACACCATCCTTTTCCATAATTATCAAAACAATGGCAAGCTAGAGTTATATTCTTAATTGAAGCTTTCAGTTCAAGTATTCTTTAACAATTTAATATCGTTGTCAACAAAAAAACAGACATCAATAAACCTGACGAAGCTGGTGAGGGCGGAGAAGGTGGCGCAAGAATGATTTTTGGTAACTTAAGTGAGGATTATTTTGATAACTGAAAAGTGGAACATATGGCATTAATAAAGTTTCACGTCGTCTGTGAACAATAAGACAATTATATGAACAGTATTATTTGTACTGACTTGACAAAGGTAAATAACAAAAATGAACCATTCACTGGAACATCCCCTTCTAGATTATTGTTTGAGAGATCACTGTACTCCAAAATGGTAGTTGTATCAGTTTAAATATAAAAATATATGATTATAGTATAAATAAAAATCTGCTTTGATTTCTTTAAAAAAAATCTACTTCGACTATAACTAATGGCAAATCTAAATAAAGGAGTAACACTTACAGAACTTGGAGCGTAGAAACATTTGTAAAAAACACAGGAATGCGGCCAGTCAGAGTGTTATTATTGAGACGCCTATTTTTGAGAGCAAGATGAATTAAAATAATAAATCATGATTGGCAACTAACTAGATATATAAATCAAGATGCGTACTGGTGGGTGCTATATACAACTGATAAAGTCAAGTAATAAATCATGATAGGCAGGTAGTTATTAAATGCGTTAAAAAAGAGTAGATAACAAAATTTTATTATGCAAAGTGAAATTGTCAAAAATGGAAATTAAATCTCAACAAAGGCATAACCAATACATTCAAAAATTCTAATAGGCGACTAGCATATTCCCTTTAATGCAAAAAGATAAGGAAAAGAAGAAAAATTGCTAGGAAAGACCATGCAAACAATTGGACGACAGTCCTGCTAGAATATAAGAAAACAATCCAAAAAAACAACATATAAAAGGGGTCGAATCAGAAACTTGAATAAACTTCAAGCAGCTTTCACCGTATCACAAGTGCGACCATTGGCAAGCACAGCCTCTGAGTAACATCAAGGCCTCTGTTAGTTTCTCCTCTAGTATTTCCCAGTGTTCGAAATGTCCCTCAATGCATAACACCCACCAGTACACATCTTTTTCTCCATCCAACACTCCGAAATTCCAAAAAGCATGCTATGACACTAGTTGATGGAAACTGTGGTACCAATAATAATATACTGAGAACAACTGAATTTTATTGATAAATCCTTGGAGAATTGCTCTCAAACAGAGATGAAATTCATACACACTTACAGAATAAAATTTCTACACGGGAACTTGGGAATGCAAAGCCACAGTTACTACCAAGTAACCACTCAATAAATAACCAACTATGTCCTGCCACCTTTCTATTTATTATTACTAACAACCAACATAACTTCCACAAACTGTCCAATGTCAGTTTTGGTCTTCTCGGACCCTTCTCTTATAATACTCTTTAACGAGAGGTCTAACACATACAAAACCCTAGCAGAGCTCACAGTGTTTGATTATAAGTTTTCATACAAAGGTCTTTAGTACGATCATATATAGACAACATTAATATCCATTGTATTAGACCTTTAGTGCGTACATAAAGGACTTGGATCCTCTCCCTCAATCAAAACAAGTGTAAAAGGAGTGAGAGATAGAGATAAATTAGTGAAAGAGATAGTTGGAGAGAAGTATCCAAAGGAGAGGATTCAATTTCAATAAACATGTATTATGTTGAACTGGTAACATCTTTGATAGACAGAGATCGAGTATATCAAAACATGTATCAGAAACTGTTAAGATTTCTTACTAATTATTAGAAATACCTAAAGTATTTCATTCAATTGGCATATAATCACAGTATTGCATCACGACATAATAACCCGCAGCAGCAATAACGGAAAAAAGACTACTTTTTTAGGCATTCATTTTTGTTTATTGCAGTTTTGTTGATAAGTCGTGTCGTAGAGGCTACAAAATCTACCACATTTTGCACCGGGAAACACAAAAAAAGGATGTTGAACAAGGTATAGAACGTAAAACAATTGAAACAGATTAAAGATATGAGAGAATAATGAAAGTGTCTTACAGGAAACGTAGTTTTTGAAGCTTGCCCAATGTATTGGGTATAGTACCGCTTATATTGTTTAAGTAAAGATCCAAGCTCACCAAGTTTGCCAAATTTCCTAGCTCTTGTGGGATTTTACCTGTTATACTATTATTATAAAGTTCCCTGCCAATGAAAAAGGAAGAAAGTTCATAATTTTGCAAACAACAGTCCTCGCTTATATAGATTCATAATTTTCCGTGAATAAATTTTCAACAATAGTCCTCGCTTATATAGATTCATAATTTTCCGTGAATAAATTTTCAACAATAGTCCTCGCTTATAGATTCATAATTTCTAAAATCAAACAGAGATGGGGCATCAGAATTTTGAGTTTTGATATTGTAACTAAAAAGAAAAATGCAATCTAAAATGGATAGGATGATGAATTAAAGGATCATCTCAAAGTGCTCTGCTGGTTTATCAATTGATTGGCTTTATTTACTTAATCTGCAAGAATAATGGTATGTTTGGTTAAGCGGAGGAATACTGGAGCCGTGCGACAAGGGGCTGGTTTTCCGTGAAAATGAGAAGCTAATAGAACTAACTTCAGAAAAAACCCACGTCTATGGTGTAGCTGATGCAAAAAGAAACAGATGCTAAGTACATCTTCCCGAGATTTAAACTACTCTCTGTCATGTCTTCCAGATGAGGGTCACAGATTTAGAATGGGGTGCAAAATCGATATCTTTATGAAAAGTTTTTGTTAGGAATTGAAAAAAATAAAAATAAAAAGTATTTGAACAACTTTCCCCCTTCCTCTTCAATGGTCAACGAATAACAACTTAAAGCTTTTGCCATGAATAAAAAAGAGGTTAGTCTAAAAACTAAAATGAAAAAGAAATGTGACTGAACTAGCTTATTTTGAAGTTGGCAGAAAAGGGACAGGAAAATGACTACTGTTTATAAGATCCTTTAAAGCAAGCAACGAAAAAGAGAATACAAGAGTGTCGATCAAGAAACGGGTTGAGTTTAATCTTCTCGGAAACAATCAAATATACTCAAGAATATCATATATGGTTCACAACTTACAAGTACTGCAAATTGGAGAGATCACCAAGGTTTGAAACCAGTGTACCAGAAAGGTCCTGATTTCCAAGATCACTGTCCAAATGCAACAACAAAAATTTAAATAATGATTCACCATGCGGACAAACATTCATATAATTACGAGTAAAAATGACATATTGAGTTACACGGCGATCACGCTGTTATCTTCATTGCATGTAACATGAAACCACGTGCAAGGATTTGGAAGGGTAGCATCCCAATTTTGAAGAACATTATTAGGATCCTTCAAGTTGGTCTTCAATGCATTCAGGGCATCACCTGTGCTAGTAAAAAGAAGTAATCTTCAATTGCAAATATCCTTACTATTCTTGTTAGATTTTCAAGATCATTAACAACAATTAAAGATCAATTAAAGGTTAATAGAGAGAAAAGAAACATAAGTAGTGACCTTCTCGATTGGAAGAAGCTTTAAGCAGGAAATGAAGAACAAAAAGTGCCCAAAAAAGAAAGGAAGGTTTAGAAGAAGATGATGAAATCATTATTTCCTCCATGTTTATTCAACTACAACAAAACACCTTCATAATGATTCATTCATAACAAACCACAAACCTTCTTTTCATCAAACTCCACAGCATTTTGACTTGTTGACCCAACTGAAGTTGATAGTTTAATTATGACTTTTCTTTCTTTTATTTACATCAATAATATTTCATTTTTAAGCACATATTCATTAACTAAATATAACATAAAAAGCTCAATATTAATTGAATGCAGTAATTTCTCAGAAAGATTAAAAACTAATTATTTTTCAACACGATATTTTAAATTTCAAATAATTAACACCTCCATAAAATCGTAATACAGATAATAAATTTTGATTAGAAATAGAAAGTGAAATGAAGATATGGTCAAAGATGTACTTGCTCTTGTAGGAAGAAAGATCATTTTTGTAAATTGATTCTGAACCGTTAGATTTGGAAAGTATATAGTGTATGTGAACTTTTTCTCTCTTAAACTTTCTCTTCGCCGGCAAGCATGGATTCTGGCAGAGACAGAGAATTGCAAAACTTTATTAAAAGCTAAGGCCTCAACCTCAGTAATGACCTAAGCCATATGGGAGCAAAACTCTCCACACTAACGCTCAAACTTTTAAAGGTACTAACTCTTTCCATGCAACTCTGAGATCTCTCGAGTCTTTGGTCTTATATTCGGCTAATATAGTTTATAAGCCTTCTTAACCGAATATGAGTTTCTCGACCAAGTCTATGTATCCTTCTCATTTTCTTTTAGAGTTATTCTCTATACGCCTGGACCATAATTGACAGCAATTGTGTGGTATTAATGAGACAACTACCAACTCTAATTCATTTCATCCTAAAATATTGCCTGTGTCATAATCACATTAGCTTATGAAATGAAAATTTCCATATAATTATAGGATTAACTAATTTGGGCACAAGCACATGCTTATCGGTAATAGTTAGTATCATCATCCATTATTGGCTAAATGATAGATTCCAAAGTGAACTTGAAAAGTAGATTCTGTTATCTTTCAAACATATATTTGCAGAGAAAATCCAATTCCAACAGTTACAATGTAAAAATCATAGCAACCCCCTCAGACACTACTCATTTCCAAGTCCTAAGAAGAAGAAAAAAACTGAAATACAATACATTATTATTATTATTTGAAAGTAAAAGAGATGGGAAAAGCATATGTACAAATCAGGAAGTTTATTTTTTCAGACAGACTACGGATTGTTTATTCACTTGTTGATATGATAGAATCTTCAAAAGGATCAATAAGGACCTGAGATGAATACTTTATCTAGAAGAATTGAGGAATTTAATGATGCTCTTTTGTCTAAGTGGAAATGGAGGATTATAGAGGACCATAAAGCTCCTTGGAAGGATATTTTGAAAACAAGATATGGTTTTATCGAGCAGCAAATCGCCATTGATTCGGTTCCTTCGGGAATCTCATCGTCCTATTGGTGGAAGGATATCCAAAAGAGCGGAACTTTTTTAATTAACAAAGGGTGTTGTTTTGCAGGTATGGTTTATTATGGCTTAGGAGATGGAAACAACATTCCATTTTGGTCTTCAAAATGGTGTAACGGCCAGCTTTTTTCTGAGTTATTTTCGGATCTGTTCCACCGCAGCAGCTTGAAAACCGCTTCTGTTCAGGCCATGGGAAGTTGGGTTAGTGACAAATGGGTGTGGGGGAATTTTGGTTTAACAGATCATGATATTTCGGAGCTGTCTCTCCCTTTCATCGACTTGCTGAATTTGCTGTTAGATAAGAATCCTGTCCCGGGATCGAAAAATATCAGTTTGTGGAAAAACAGTTTAGATGAATCGTTTACTGTCAAGGACCTATATCAGAATTTGATCGCTGCAAGGTCGGAATCTTTTATGTTCGACTACCAAAGAAAAGTTTTCGACGTGTTGTGGAAGATCAAGGTTCCGCCTAAGGTTGCTTGCTTCGGTTGGAAATTATTTTGGAACAGGTTAGCAACCAAGGCAGAGCTTTCGAAAAGAGGCTTGGCTGACTTGAACCAGTCGTGCGTGTTCTGCAACGAAGAAGAAGATAACATCTTACACACCTTCTTTGTTTGCTATCCGATTTCGACGGTGTGGGAAAGAATTGGTGATTGGTGTGGAGTTGGGAGCTATTTTACAGGTAATCCCTGTGATTATTTTATTGATTGGAGTGGCCAAGGATCCTATCCTTATGGCAATCTTAAGCTTGGTGATTTTTGGTTAATCATTGTTTGAAGCATTTGGAGCTTTAGAAACAACATAGTTTTTAAGGGAGGACCTTTCAACATTGATGAATTATGTTGGAACATAAAAGTCTTAGCTTGGAAGTGGATTAATGTAGGTGAATTACCTATCCCAGCTCAGATTTTTACTCTTTCTATATGAATCCTTTATGAGAGTAATCCTCATCTTGAGTTGGTAGTTAATTTTTTGCTTGTTTTCTGGCTCTGTTTGTAAAGGCTTGAACACCCTTTGTGTTCTTCTTTTCTTTTTTTTTTTTTGACATAAAACCAAATTCATTACTGATAAGAAGAAACAACATTATGACCCAAAAGGTCTACATTTGGAAATCCACCAATCCAGGTCCTGGACCCAAAAGCTTTGCCCAAACAAACAACATTATGGACATCCCTATTACATTCCCTACTGATGAACATTACACTACTGAAACTAAAGCCCTCAAGCAGCTTCCTACAGTCCCCAGCTAAGAGATCAATATCGGCATAACCAACGACGTCATTAATGCAATCAACCGCAATCTTTGAATCAGATTGGACGATGATTTTGTTCACCTTAAGGTCGCACATCAATTTAAGGGCCCATCTGATGGCGAGGACTTCAGCCACAACAGGGGAAAACTCAACATCTTCTTTCCTGCTGGCAGCCAATGACACAGAGGTTGAATTCCTCAGAACACAACCGAAACAGGCTTTGTTGTAAGCATCAAAACCTGCATCAACCTGCAAAACACAAGCAGAAGAACTAAAATCCCTCGAAACCGAATAATCATCGCCCTCCCTCCTTCTGGTAGCAACCAGATTCGCAAGAGTGAAATCCTCAACAAAAAGCAACGCTTCCAAAGACACTTGGGCAGGTTCCACCCTCTTACTCTCGTGCAACATGGCGTTTCGCACCTTCCAAACACTTTGTAAAATGGAACAAAACAGATTAACACACCAAACATCTCCACATTTAAGAATCTGGAGTAACCACTCCTGAATACCTTGGTTGGAATGATATTTATAACCTAACCCCGACGAAAAGAAAACTTGTTTCGTGAAATCACACTCTATGAACAAGTGATGACACGATTCTGTCCCTGAGCTACAGAAAATGCAAGAAGGGTCTAAGACCATACCTTTACGCCTAAGATTATCCTTAGTTGGGAGAATATTTTTAGCCAATCTCCAAATAAAATTACGCACTCGCACATTAATCTTCGCCTTCCAAATCTCTCTCCAAAGTTCCTGAAAAGCAGCACAAGAAGGCCCCGGATTCGAAACCTCCTTCAAAGATTTGCAGAGATGGTATGCTGACTTTACCGAATACTCCCCGT
Organism: Lathyrus tuberosus; assembly: GCA_022829125.1. Classification (NCBI taxonomy): domain Eukaryota; kingdom Viridiplantae; phylum Streptophyta; class Magnoliopsida; order Fabales; family Fabaceae; genus Lathyrus; species Lathyrus tuberosus. The sequence goes on along the minus strand of JALAZF010000024.1, from coordinate 10,148,863 downwards.
CCCTCTCCCAATGCCAAACCATTTTATCCTCGCAATTTCTGGCCGAGAGTGGTATACTGCAGATGTTGTTGACATCCTCCGGGTCGAAGCATCTTTCGAGACTCTCCTTTTTCCAAACTTTAATGTCATGGTCAATGAAATCCGCAACTCTAGCCCCTTCTTGGACATTACTCATTGGTCTAAAGATTTTGAAACCTGGGATTTAGGGAATCCATCAGTCAGAGCAGGCCAACACCTTGTCACCACTTCCAATTCTCCATCTAGAGCCTTTACTCACCAGCTCCCGCGATCCAAGAATACTTCTCCACGCATAGCTAGGGTTGTACCCAAGGGAGGCCTCATCAATTGAGGATCTAAGGAAATACCTACCCTTAAAGACTCTTCCCATCAAGGAATTCTCATTCGTGAGGAGGCGCCAGTAGTGCTTTCCCAACAAACTCAAATTGAAATCACTGAAACTCCTAAAACCCAATCCCCCCTCCCTCTTACTTCTTGCCAACTTCTTCCAACTCAACCAATGTATTTTCTTTGAATCACCACGGGCACCCCACCAGAATTTAGCCACAATTGCCTCGATTTCATTACAAATAGCCTCCGACAATCTATAGCAACTCATAATATAGGCAAGAATAGCTTGAGCGACCGCCTTTATCAACACCTCTTTGCCAACTCTCGATAGGTATTTTTCCTTCCATCCTTTCACTTTTTTCCACACTCTGTCAACCACAAGTTTGAAGATTTGCTTATTGGATCTGCCCACCACTACAGGTAGGCCCAGGTATTTAATATGACTAGGAACCACAGAAACACTTAACCTCTGTCTTAACTCAGCCTGGTACTCACTGCTCACATTCCTACTGAACGAAACCTCGGACTTGTCGAGATTAACCAACTGGCCCAAAGAGAGTTGATACCTCTCAAGAACAGACAGGATCCTTGAAGCTTCATGGAGATTTGCTCTTGCAAATAGCATACTATCGTCAGCGAAGAATAAGTGAGAGATTGTCGGAGCATTGCGCGCAACTTTAATCCCATGAAGTTGATTTCCTCCCACCTCTTTCTTGATCAAACCTGAAAAAACGTTAGTACACAAAATAAACAAATACGAGGAAAGCGGGTCTCCTTGACGGAGACCCCTCTCCGGAGTGAAACTGTTCCCAGGCTGGCCATTAAGAAGAACCCTATACGACACCGTAGAAATGCATCTACTAATCACCTCCACCAACGCCTGAGGGAAACCCATAGCCTGTAAAACCTTGATGACGAAAGACCATTCAAGCCTATCGTAAGCTTTAGACATATCCAGCTTTAAGGCCATAACCCCCTTTTTTCCTTTAGTCTTCTTTTTCATCCAATGTAAGCATTCCATAGCCACAAGAGAATTGTCCGTAATGAGACGCCCCTTAACAAAAGCACACTGCTCCTCGTCTATGATTTCTGGGAGAATAGGTTTGACCCTATTAGCAATGGTTTTGATGATGATCTTCATTATAACGTTACATAGACTAATCGGGCGAAAATCCTTAGCCTTACCAGGATACTTACACTTGGGGATCAAAGAGATAAGAGTACTGTTTAAATCACGCGGATCAGCCCCTTCGTTGAGAATCTTAAGCACCAGGCAGCAAACATCCTTTCCCACTATGCTCCAATACTTTTGAAAAAATAGAGCGGGTAAACCATCCGGGCCAGGAGCCTTTAAGGGCTGCATTTGGAAAAGTGCAGCCTTAACCTCCGTTTCAGAAAATTTGCTCTCGCACCAAGTAACGTGTTCAGCCTTCAATCTACCCCTAACAACATCAAAGATATCTTCGATGTCATTAGGCAAGGAGGAGGAAAACAGTTCACCAAAGTAGTGATTCAAAACACGCTCACAGTGCTCCTCACCCCTCCACCAATTCCCATTATCATCCTTAATCTTCTTGATGGTGTCGGTCTGTTTACGCATGTTAGCTTTACCATGGAAAAATTTGTTATTTTTGTCACCATACTTCAGCCACAAAGCCCTACTTCTCTGCCGCCACAAGACCTCCTCAGATAACAACAGTTTGTCTTTTTGGACTTCCAGAGCTTTGAACTTGTTAAAACTTTCACAGGAAGCCTCCCATCTATCCTCATCCTTAAGAAGATCTTCAATCCTCGCTAACTCAGACCTGATAGCATTCCTCCTGTACTCTTTAAAGGTGTCGTCCAACTCCTTCATAGTAGAAATTTTGGAAAGCACCCCACCAGATGAACCACGCCACAACCTGTTAACAACCCCTTCGCACCTAGCATCCCTGCTCCAAACTTCCTCAAATCTAAACATATACTTCCTTTTTCTTTTCTTAATATTCGAATCAACTTCCAACTCGATTTTTATCGCCACATGATCAGACCCATATCTTGGAAGATGAGTGACTCTGATAGGAGCAAACCGGTTCATGAAATTTTCCGTTACCAAACATCGATCCAGTCTGCATTGGATATTGTTTTCCCCCAAACGACCATTCGTCCACGTGTACTTGTAACCTTGGAAACCAGGATCCAACAACTGACCCTCCTCAATGGCTCTCCTTCCCACCGAAAGTTGGCTGTAGGTTCTACTGATGCCTCCTATTTTTTCATGGTCATATAATGTATCATTTAAATCCCCAAAACAAATGAATCTATCACCACTGTTTCTAACCAGATCTCTAATTAATCTCCAAGTTTTCCTCTTATTTATTTCCTCAGGGAAACCATAAATCCCGCTAAAGTACCATTTGCTGCCCTCAGATTTGTCAGAGATAAAGCCTCCAATATGATTCAAAGAAAAGGACTCCACCATCATGTTCACCATCTCTTTCCATAGCAAAATGAGCCCCCCAGCTCCCTCTCTTCCTGTACCTTGACAGTTGACCACAAAACACCCCTCAAAACCACATTTAACTTTAATGGCATGAACCTCATCATCCTTCAGTCTAGATTCCATAAGAAAAACCAATTCTGAGTTTTCAATTCGGGTGAGCCTTGACAAGGCTCGAACTGCACGGGGACTCCCCAACCCCCTGCAGTTCCAACTTAAAATTTTCATTGTTCTAGGCGGTGTTGGTTCACCAACACCACCTCTGGTAAGCTTTGATCCTTATATCCCTCAGACTGCCCTTTCCTTTTCTTTTCCCCGCTACCTTGTCCATCAAGCGTCCCTTCCACAATCATAACATCTATTAACTGCCTTTTGCCACCCTCCTGCTCCAAACGTTTATGTTGATTCAGACTGGCCCTCCTTAGAGTATGTTTTCGAGTCCACTTCTTTTTCTTAACATTTGTGAGTTTAGAGCTTGAAACAGAGACATTTTCAGCTCCCCTCTTCGATATGTCCACTGCTCCAAGAGATTCTGCCATAGCCTCTATCTCTATATTTGCGGACTTGGAAGACGTTCCTTTACTTTTTACCTCGATCACCGTTGGAGTCGTTATTCTTTTTACTTGATTCTGATCAACTTCTCCCTCCAATTCCTTACTTATCTCTTTCTGCATACATTTGCTGCTTCCAGACGAGGCATTGAAAAGACTTTTGTTGCATGAACTCGACGTGGAATCCTTCCTTTGTTCGAACTGGACTTTCGGAAGCGGAGATGCCCTGAGCCACAGACCAAAAGAGAGTTCTTTTTCCTCAAGTTCCTCGAAACCCTCCTCGCTCAGCTCAGTGACAGCTTCGCAATCCTTGAGCTGGTGACCTAACCTTCCACAAATGAAACATAGAGTTGGTAATCTCTCGTATTTGAAGAAGACCCTAAGCTTTTTCTCCTTAAAATGAACCACCGTTCCCCTTTTCAGAGGAAGTTTTAGATCGATGGTGACTTTGATTCGCAGAAACCTACCATTCATGTGAGCATCCTTCTGGTCAACTTCCTCAAAAACCCCAAGGATACCTCCTGATCGTACCTGGATCAGACAGTTACAGGTGGCCAACGACGCCCGTTGAGCTCCGGCTCTGGTGAGGTTGAAGTACGGCGGGGGGGGGGGGGGGGGGTGTACCTGCAAGGTACTCCGACGCTCAAGTTAGGGAGTGCACAGAGTAACAGCAAATACAAAGAGTGAAAAAGTGACTTAACCTGACCCTCTCAAGTGAGAGAGTATTTATAAAAAGCCCCCAGCGCGGGGCCAATGGTTACTTGCGTTGGGCTGGATTGTCAGGCCCAATCCAAGTAACTGCCAGGGCTTACGTGGCGTAGTGAAGACCAGCACGTGGTCTTCGCCCTGGGGTAACCGTTCCTAGATTTCCGGGATTAGGGCAGACCGAATCCTGCGGAAGTGGGAGGTTACTTGGAACGTGTCCACGTGGTATGGACCGTTAGGCACTCCTCGCGGGGGAGGAGTCTTCTGTGTCGAGGACCAACAAGCCGTACGACGGGCATGTCCTCGCGGGGAGGGACCATGTCTGCCGAGGAGTGGTATGTGGCATTCTCGCGGGGAGAAGCTGGTATGTCGAGGAGGTACCTCTCCGCAGGGATGCGAGGTCCTCCTGTCCTGTTGACCTATATGCCCGACACTGCAAAGTGCTCGGGGGGAACGTTGGTCTGCTTGCAGCAGTCAAGGGCCCGTGGAGAGGTCTTAGTGGGCCTCCCCATGCTATATGGGTTGGGCCTGCACGACTGTTGGGCAGCCTCGGCCCAGTCCAGAACAGGAACCCCCCAAGTCGTTGCTCTGAGGTGGCAGAGTGATGACTTAAGGGTTATTATATGTCAAGGATACGCTAAGAGATGGAACCGAGGAGGTCGATATCTTATGCGAAATTCATTCGGCCGGATGAGTGTCGGGCGTCGGACAGATGTGTCCGGTTGTATGGTCGGGGAGATGAAGGGCTTTGGATTCAAAGCGCTGGGGAAACCGAAACGATACGCGTGGGGAGACGGGTGACTGCATGCGTGCCACGTGTCACCTGCCATCATTACCTAGGGGGGCTAGGGCGGCTGGCTAGGGTAGCGCACTCGAGTGCCCTACGCCCCTCGGGTCTCGCGAGAATTGCCTATAAAATCCGCTCCCCTCGCTCATTCTTCACTTTTCCGCTTCTCTCTCAAGAAACTTTCTCCCTCTCTCTCTAACCTCGTTCGTCGTAGCTCGCCATCGACAATCGCCGGGCACCCTCTGCCGGAAGCATTTCCTCCGCTAGGACCGCCGTTCGCCGCCGTACCAGAGCCGGAAACCTCCGTGCCGGAACCCTACACCGCCGCTTACCAGGTATTTGCTTCAAACCGGACCTTTATTTTGCGTTTTTCTTCAATTTTAACTAGTGTAGGATGTTTCCTTGGTGGGTTGATGATATTCCCATGAGAAATGAAGGGATTCCTGGCGAATACGGCGAGAATCTTTAGTTGTGGAGGGAGAGAGTGCGAAGAGCTTTGCTCACTTTTGATGAATATCTCGGGGATCAGGAACGAACACGTCGGGGACCTGTTGAATGTCTCGGGGTCCTTAATAATCAGTATATTTGTTAGTGCTGCGGGGACACGGGGATGATCCTCGGCCGATCACGTCGGGGAGTTGAGAAAGCCTTGCCCCTTCCTCGCCCGTTCGCTTGAACAGCGGTGGAGGGGTGAATTTGATACGACCAATCGAATTCACCGTTTCCTTCTGCTTTTCAGATAAATGGACGATTTGGCTGCGGAGGTGGCCGTAGGATATTTCGAGGAAAACGACGACGACCAGCCCGAGTCCCCCATGGCTCACATGGCCTTTCCGCAAGAGAGGTCGCTCGAGGATTGGGTCTGTAACGAAGCCCTGGAGATGTCGTCCATCTTCGTGTACCCCGATGTGGACGATGCTTTTTGCACCGTCGAGCACCGACTAATCGGAAGTGGCCAATCCTGGAAGGTTTTTCGTCCCGAGGAGCATCACCGGATATGCTCCCCTTACCGGGGAATGCGAGTCCCCTTATACGAGTTTATGTTCGAGAAGGCGAGGTGGAGGCTGCCTTTCACGGATTTACAGGAGGGGATCTTTGACTGGTTGAAGTTGGCCCCTTCGCAGATTCATCCAAACTCGCTGGCCTTCATCCGGGCTTTCGAGCTCGTATGCAAATATTTGGAGATCGTGCCGACCGTTCGCCTTTTCTTCCGCATATTCCACCTCCAACGGTCGTCGGTCGGAGGCCGACACGGCTGGGTGTCCTTCAAGCAGAGCAAGGCGTTGTTCCACACTTACTTGGATTCCATCCGGGATTTCAAGTTCCGCTATTTCTATGTGAAGCCGGTCACCCTCGAGGCGGTATATTCATTATACCGGAAAGTCACCCGCGAGGTCGACGGCCGTTCCGAGGAGGTGCTGGTGCCGAAGTTTCCTCTGTACTGGACGGAGGAACACTTTAAGAAGGGAGTTGACAAGTATAAAACGAAACCCGTTCAGATGGAGGCCTACGAGCGGGAAGCCTACGATAAAATTGTAGCTTTCGTCGACAGCTTTTCAGAGGCTCGACATGAGACGCTGGACGGCCAACCTATAACAGGTGCAGATGGGCAGGTGAAGAAAGAACGTCGCCTGATAAACACCCGCGTTCTGCTCGAGACCTTCTCCGACGAGGAGGCCATCGAATTGTTAGGTGGTGAAACGCCCTGGTTTTATTTCTTCCTCGTATCTGTGTTTCTCGCTTTACTAACGCTTTCTTTTGCAGGAACAATGGCCGGAGCCGAGGAGAGGTTGAAGAAACTGAAAGCGAAGAGGGCCCGGGAAGCGCAGGCCCGGGAAGAAGCGTCGCGCTCCAAAGATCAGGAAGTTGCTCCCTCCGGGGCCCCGCACGAGGGTGTTTCCACGGCCGCTGCCCTCGACGGATCCACTCTGTCCCAGCCTGCTGCCTCTGTATCGGGGATCAAGGGTGACCGCACAACTCCTGCGGGAAGCCAATCCCCGGCTACCCAAGGGACTCCGAAGAGGCAGCGCGTTGCGGAGGTCGTCGACCTGGGTGGTGAAGATAGTCCCCCGGTTCCTTCCAGCTTTGACCTTCCCCCCTGCCATCAAAAACCTCACTTCTTCTCCGAGGTCACTTATCCTCGCTCCCTTCCCTCCGAGATCCAAACCGTGCTGGGGACCGCACTTGAAGTGAGGAGGAAGATGCTTTTTGAGGACCTGTCGGCCGTCATGCGTATCTGCTCGACTGCCCTCATTCTAAATGACGAGACCCGCCCTGCTGCTGAGCTGGCCCGCCTGCAGGAGGCACTGGATACCTTGGGCGCTGAGATGCTCGGCATGCACAAGGAGCTAAAAGAGTGCCGAGATCTGAACAAAGAGCAAGGCAAGCAGCAGCAATTGGTCGAGGCCAAGCTTAAGGACGCCGAGGAGACAAAGAAGAGCCACCTTGCCCGAATCGCTGAGCTGGAATTAGAGGAGAAGTGGCTTAAGGTAAGAATTGCCGAGCTGGAAGATGCGGTGCGGCCAGCCGAAGGGGAGACTGAGGAGGACAAACTCCTGACCACTCGTGCGGCGTTTGTGGCGCAGCTCCGGAAGCTTGAGCAGGATCTCCGAGTGTCCGAGGATGATTCTATCGAAACCGCAGGTATAGGTTTCCGCAGTGCCGTGGCGCAGCTTCGGGTTCTCAACCCCGACCTTGTCGTCGAAGGGATCGACCCCGACGCTGAGGTGGTGGATGGCCAGATCGTGTATCCTCTGCGGGAGAACGACATTCATGTGCACGAGGAGCCCGACGGGACCGCAGCTGAGTAGGTTTTTATCTTTGTTTTGGTCGGCCTGCGAGCCGTTTTGTTTCGCCCGGCTTGTGGGCTTAGCTGATGTACTTTTTGCACAATGGTTATTTTCGCCCGGCCTGTGGGCTTATATTTGTAACTTTTTGGACCAAGTGTTTTGCCAGCTATTCGTACTTTATAATATCTCTGTTAATTTTCTTTGTGTGTGATGTGGTGTTTGTTATACTTTATTGTTTTATACTTTATTTTTGCCCAAGAAATAAGGCTTCGGGATTTGCTCGATCTTGATCATCCCTGACCGCGTGGAGAGCTGGTCGGGCGGCCGGAGGAGTACTCCGACCTTCAACGAGGCTAAGAGCTCGGTCGAGGTCCTAGTCTCGTGGCATGAACTTCCCATCGCGAGCTGGGTGTTATGCCCGGTTGGCACGACGACGGTGGGCCTCGATCGAGGTATCCCCGCCGGATCAAATGTCCTCGCGCACACACAACGCGGTCTCTGATCATCGTGTTCTTATAGGGGTGTCGCGCTTGTACCCCAGCGCGTCCCCGTATCGCGGTGCTAGTCATCCGCGGGCAGTGTTTAACTGTAATATTGTTTTAGCTTTTCAGCGTTCCATGGTCGAGCAAGTTCTTCCCCGTGCATATTTTCGAGGAAATAGGCTCCTGTCCCCGTTTTCGCGCGGACGCGGTACGGGCCCTCCCAGTTCGCGGCGAGTTTGCCTTCTCGCGAGTCTTTCTGGTTCCTTCGTAGGACGAGGGTGCCCACCTGAAAATCACGTTTAATGACACTGTCATTATAATGCAGTGTTATTTTTTGTTTAAGTGACGCCTCTCGGAGGGAAGCGCCCGAGCGTGTTTCCTCCACGAAGTCGAGTTCTTCCCTCAAGGCTTCGTCGTTCGTGTTCCCGTCGAGGGGGGCTTCCGTCCTCCTCGAGGGTTCTCTGATCTCCACGGGGATCACTGCCTCCGTTCCATAAGTCAAACGGAAGGGGGTCTCCCCGGTCGTGGAGTGTGGGGTTGTTCGGTAGGCCCAGAGAACGCTGTGTAGCTCTTCGACCCACCGTTGTTTGGCGTCGCCCAGTCGTCTTCTTAATCCTCGAAGGATCACTCTGTTCGCGGCCTCAGCCTGCCCGTTTGTTTGAGGGTGCTCGACCGACGTGAAGTGCTGCTTCGTGCCTAGTTTTGTGACGAAGTCTTGGAAGTTCCTATCGGTGAACTGGGTTCCGTTGTCTGTGACGATGGCTTGAGGCACTCCGAACCGGGCGAGGATATTTCTTTTGTAGAAACGAAGTATGTTGAAAGCAGTGATTTTGGCCAATGCTTCTGCTTCAATCCACTTTGTGAAGTAATCTACCCCGACGATGAGGTATTTGTTTTGATACGACCCCTGGACGAAAGGCCCGAGGATTGCCGGCTAGGGGCGCTCGAGACGCGGTCGACGACCATGGCGTACGGGCGACGGTGTCCGAGAATCTTCGGAAGGGGTCCTTCGCGGGGAAGGAGAGAGGCGAGGTGACTGGGGGCGACGATGTCTTCGCGGGGAAGATCGTCGTGCACGTCCATGCTCCAAGGCTTTAATTCTGGTGTTCTGCTGCGCGATCAGCTGATTGGTCTGGTTGATCAACGCAAATAGGGCCACGGTACTTGGGTCCGCGTTGGGCGGCGGAGCCACTGGCTGGAGAGGGGTTTGCTGGTCGTCCGTGCGGACGACGTTGATAGTCGCATCCTGTGAGTCCGGGGAGGCGGTCCGCCCGTCCCGGATGTCGCCTTCGTCGCCGTGGAGGATGACGGCGTCCTCACGGTGGTTCCCGTTCTCCAGTTGCGCGAGCACGGTGTCCAGAGCCTGGTTGACGGTCGGATTGGCCATGTTGGTGATGAATAGAGGAAGCTTTGGTTTATCGAGGAGAAAACGGGGAAGCTTATAAAGGTCCCCACAGTCGGCGCCACTGATCGTACCTGGATCAGACAGTTACAGGTGGCCAACGACGCCCGTTGAGCTCCGGCTCTGGTGAGGTTGAAGTACGGCGGGGGGGTGTACCTGCAAGGTACTCCGACGCTCAAGTTAGGGAGTGCACAGAGTAACAGCAAATACAAAGAGTGAAAAAGTGACTTAACCTGACCCTCTCAAGTGAGAGAGTATTTATAAAGAGCCCCCAGCGCGGGGCTAACGGTTACTTGCGTTGGGCTGGATTGTCAGGTCCAATCCAAGTAACTGCCAGGGCTTACGTGGCGTAGTGAAGACCAGCACGTGGTCTTCGCCCTGGGGTAACCGTTCCTAGATTTCCGGGATTAGGGCAGACCGAATCCTGCGGAAGTGGGAGGTTACTTGGAACGTGTCCACGTGGTACGGACCGTTAGGCACTCCTCGCGGGGGAGGAGTCTTCTGTGTCGAGGACCAACAAGCCGTACGACGGGCATGTCCTCGCGGGGAGGGACCATGTCTGCCGAGGAGTGGTATGTGGCATTCTCGCGGGGAGAAGCTGGTATGTCGAGGAGGTACCTCTCCGCAGGGATGCGAGGTCCTCCTGTCCTGTTGACCTATATGCCCGACACTGCAAAGTGCTCGGGGGGAACGTTGGTCTGCTTGCAGCAGTCAAGGGCCCGCGGAGAGGTCTTAGTGGGCATCCCCATGCTATATGGGTTGGGCCTGCTCGACTGTTGGGCAGCCTCGGCCCAGTCCAGAACACCTCCCAGCTTTCTTGCCATTGCTTCCGTCCTTAACAGCAGTGGAAGTTCGTACACCCTCACCCAGAAGGACCCGTAGTGCATATTTAGAGCAGAAGGTTGTTCTTCACCTGAAACCCTTGCCAAAACCACCAAGTTTCGATCGAAACTCCACGGCCCGTTTCGCAGGACATTTTCCACATCCCTCTTGGAGGAGAACCTAAACAAGAAGAGGTTTTTGCTCAATTCCTGAGAGTCAACTGGATTTTTTAGCTTCCACGCATTTATCATTGTGGAAGTAAAAGCCCTTGAGTTGAAATGGCTTTCCGACCAGATCTTCGCCGCCAATGTTCTTTGAAATATCTCTCATTCTCCGACTTCTTCCGCGTCTGCAGTGACCCCCTCTTCTTCCTCCTTGGAGAGCGGGAACTCCCTCCACCTATCCATGACTAAGTTAACACCACCGGAATGACCTTCGGAGACCAAGCTCCGCAAGCGAACTACAAAGCTATAGACCCAACCAAAGAGCAACCGAGCCAACAAAAATTGGGACTCTCAAAGAAAGGGAGAGGAATACCTAGAACAGGTGAAGGAAACCAGAAGAAAACTGGGAGCGGCTTCGCCACTATCAAGAGAAGTGGGAAAGGAAAAACCAAAACCCTAGAAGGGAAGGGGAAAAGACACGTTAAGTCCTAGAGAGAAAACAGGCCTTCTCTCTCTAAGACACGTGGGAAAATACCATACATAGGTATATTGTAACACCCCCTTTCTATACCCCCAAATAATCAAATAATCATTTAGGCACATATTAAAAATTTCGTCAGAGTATAATTATAAACATAGTATAAAAGAGGTATGTCACATTATACGTGAAATTAAAACATCAACACCTGCTCAACATTGATATACAACAGTGGGGTAACTTTGCAACAGAGGAACTTAGTCCTTACACCCACATCTCAATATTTAGAATAAAAGCGGAAATCTAAACATTGAATAATATATAACATATATATACATCATCAAGTATTATCCACCAACATAATTCATGTTTACATAAACATTCATCAACAAGATACATGTACAATGTATCACAAAAGAATCATATACATCCTAGCTACCCGGTGCTACATATCAGAGCCGACCAACCAAAAGAATGAAGACACGCTTCACAAAAAGACCACCAGCATACCTACTCTGCAATGCCTCATAGAGCATCATAAAACAGCAGAAGGGTGAGAAATATTATCATAATAACAATGCATATAATTATATATCTTAGCATAAAAATACACATATTCCGCATTCTCACCACAATTCATCACAATTCACCCATATACATTACAATGTATATATATACCAATCCAAGCATTTCATCATGCATACCATCACAATTCTTATCTTTCCACATAAACATACATATTCATGTTTATTTATCAATGCACCATATAAAGATGATAAATGCAAATCATAGAGACCGACTCACGACTCTATGCAAATGCAATGCGGTACCGACTCAATCATCTCAAGTTCACTCAGGAACTTATTGGAATCATCGCTCGTTACTTAGTGTAACTCCCCGTTGGGCATACGATGTTCCCCGTCGCTCATACCCCACACGGGCACACGACGTTTATGGATCGTTCACACCCCACACGGGCACACGACCCGATCGCTCACACCCCACATGGGCACACGATCGTCTATAATCATCGGTCACACCCCACATGGGCACACGATGTTATAGCGGATTCCCTCTGGAACCAATCCGTCGCTCACACCCCACATGGACACACGACGTTTATGGATCGCTCACACCCCACACGGGCACACGATCCGATCGCACACACCCCACATGGGCACACGATCACAAGATGCATATCATGATGCTTGACACACAAGAACTCATGACAAACAAATGCATCTTCACAAATCAACAATATGATTATCACATCATCATATTCATACATTGAAACAATTCAAATAATGCATTCATCTCATACTATCACATACAATCTATATACATTCACACCAATGCACCATTGTATGATTCACATCCAAACACACATTCAAAACAGGCAAAAGTCACAAAAAACACTATTCCTGACTTTCCGACATAATTAAATCGACTAACAATCTCCGAATCATCATAATAAGAAAGAACATTTTATAAGCTTTTTAATGCATCAAACCACGCCTCAAACCGAACCACAGATCAAAAGTTATGCAGAAAACAAAATTACACAAACAGCACTGTTCGCTGGGCGAACCCTCTCGCGAGCATTCGCTAGCACCTTCGCTAGGCGAATGTTCCAGCGAACCAACTACGAGCTAAAAACAGACACAAAGTTCGCTAGGAGAACCCCTTGGCGAACCAAGGCAGCAACCTCCAACATCAAAAACACCCAAACTTCGCTAGGCGAACAACTCAGCGAACCTTCGCTGACCTTCGCTAACTGGTTTGCTAGGCGAACCCGCGAAAACACCACTTGCTACTGCTTCACCCCAGGTTCGCTAGGCGAACCAAGGAAAACTCAGAATCCTTCAGCGCTGTTGAAAACCCAAAATCCATATTTTTCAACCCAAAACATTTTCAAAACAACATATATCAACCAGAACTCAATACAATCATGGCAACAAACATTCTACCACGTTTACGTCGATTTCCAACCGCAAAAACATCGATTTCTCAACATCGACCTAGAATAGAAAACTATGAAAACACGACAAACAATCCAATACACACATACATAATCATGCATAATGATATACATTGATAAGATAATAAGATTTCACACCCTTACCCGATTAAATCGATTCCTAGAAGTTGATTTCTTGATTTTCCTAGCTTTTCCTCTTTTTCTTCTCTTTTCTTCTCTTCCTCTTTCTTTCTCTCCCTTTTCTCTCTATTTTTCCTTTCTATCTCTTTCTCTCCTATTTCCTCTTCTTATCTCTTTTTCTTTTCTATTTCTTATTTTCTATACAAATCAAATTAACTCATTTTCTCACACAATTATATTTCCACTAAATTTTCTAACTTAACATTTATTGAGAAATGTCTAAAATACCCTCCATTCTAATTTTCCCCGAAAACTCACGAAAACGGTAAAATAACATAATACGTCAACATAGCATATTAACACACCAATTTCACAGATAAAATAATTTCTCACTCAATTTAAATAAAAGACTCAACAAAATGGGAAAAATCGGAATCGGGGCGTTACAACTCTCCCCCACTTTAGAAATTTTCGTCCTCGAAAATATTACCTGATTCAAACAACTCCGGATACAACTCTCGCACCCTACCCTCTAGTTCCCAAGTCATATTGCCTTCCGCAGCGCCTCCCCACGCTACTTTCACAAGCGCAATATCCTTGCCTCTTAGTTTCTTAACTTCACGATCCAAAATCCTAATCGGTAAAGCTTCAACCGTAAGGTTATCTTTCACTTCAACCTCGTCCATAGGAATAACATGTGACGGATCCGGAACATACTTCCGAAGTTGCGAAACATGGAATACATCATGCAAATTCAAAAGATTCGGAGGTAACGCCACACGATAAGCCACAGCACCCACTCGTGCAGAAATCTGATACGGACCAATAAAACGAGAAGTCAACTTCTTCGACTTCAAAGCACGACCTACACCCGTAACCGGCGTAACTCTCAAAAACACATGGTCGCCTTCTTGAAACTCAAGATCCTTCCTTCTCTTGTCATGATAGCTCTTTTGTCTACTTTGAGAAGCTTTCATCTTCTCACGAATAAACTTCACTTTCTCCGTCGTTTGTTGTACCATCTCCGGTCCAACCAACGTCCTCTCACCGGTTTCATGCCAACACAAAGGTGTCCGACATCTTCGACCATACAAAGCCTCAAATGGTGCCATACTTATACTTGAATGAAAACTGTTATTGTAGGTGAACTCAATCAACACTAAATACTATCCCAAGCACCACCTTGCTCGAGCACACAAGCACGCAACAAATCCTCCAACGATTGAATTGTCCTCTCGGTTTGACCATCTATTTGCGGATGATAAGCCGGACTCAATCTTAGCTTAGAACCCAAAGCCTTTTGTAAACTCTCCCAAAACCTCGATGTAAATCTAGGATCTCTATCTGATACAATACTCTTAGGAACTCCATGTAACTTCACAACCACAAGAATATAAATCTAGGCTAGCTTCTCCAAAGGATAACTAACATCAATTGGAATGAAGTGAGCAGATTTAGTAAGCCTATCAACGATCACCCAAATATAATTATGACCTCTTTGCGTATTCAGTAATCCCGTAACAAAATCCATCGATATACTATCCCATTTCCACTCCGGAATGTCCAACGGTTGCATCAATCCACTAGGCTTTTGGTGTTCCACCTTAGACTTTTGACAAGTTAAGCACGCATACACAAATTGAGCCACATCCCTCTTTAATCCGGACCACCAAAAGATTTTCTTCAAATCTTGATACATTTTATTCGCTCCCGGATGTATACTCAAATTACTTCGGTGTCCTTCTTCCAATATCATCTTTTTCAACTCCGCATCATCGGGAATACAAATACGACCACGGAATCTCAAAATTCCAAAATTATCAACCTTGAAATCCTCGTTCTCATTCATCATCAAATCAACGAACCTCAAATCCAACTTTTGCTTTTCACATACAGTTGCAAGAAAATCATTCGTAACATGTAGCATACCAAGTCTCACACTTCTCGGCGTCATTTGACAAATCAAACTCAAGTCTCTAAAATTCTCCAAAAGTTCCCATTCTCTCATCATCAATGCGGACATATGTAACGATTTCCGACTCAAAGCATCAGCCACCACGTTTGCCTTACCCGGATGATAGTTCAAACCAAAATCGTAATCCTTTAAAAGCTCTAACCACCTTCTTTGTGTCATGTTCAATTCTTTCTGATCAAATAAATATTTCAAGCTCTTGTGATCACTAAAAACTTCAAATCTTGCACCATAAAGATAGTGCCTCCAAATTTTCAAAACAAACACCACAGCCGCTAACTCCAAGTCATGTGTAGGATAATTATTTTCATGCACTCTCAATTGTCTTGAAGCATATGCCACAACTTTTCCATCTTGCATCAAAACACCACCTAAACCAACCAATGAAGCATCACAATACACAACAAATGGTTCCGTCGGATTTGGCAAAATCAAGATCGGAGCCGTTGTCAACCTTCTTTTTAGCTCATTGAAACTCTCTTCACAATGAATATCCCAAATGAAAGCCTTTGCTTTACAAGTCAATTGCGTTAACGGAAGTGCCAACTTCGAAAATCCATCAATAAACCTCCGATAATAACCCGCCAAGCCTAAAATGCTTCGAATCTCCGTAACCGATCTAGCAGCCTCCCATTGCACCACCGCATCAATCTTGGATGGATCAACACTAATACCACTATCGGAAATAACATGTCCAAGAAAACTTACTTCCGACAACCAAAATTCACATTTCGACAACTTAGCATACAATTGTTTCTCTTTCAAAATTTGTAACACAATCCTCAAATGCTCTTCATGCTCCTCTTGAGACTTAGAGTAAATCAAAATATCATCGATGAACACAACCACAAAACTATCTAACTGTTCATGAAAAATACGATTCATGTATTCCATAAACACACCCGGCGCATTAGAAACTCCGAATGGCATCACGGAATATTCGTAATGACCATACCGTGTCCTAAAGGCCGTCTTTTGAATATCCTCTTCTTTCACACGAATCTGGTGATATCCTGATCTCAAGTCAATCTTGCTAAAAACACGTGCACCAACCAATTGGTCCATCAAATCATCGATCCTTGAAAGTGGATACTTGTTCTTAATTGTCACCTTGTTTAATTGTCGATAATCAATGCATAACCGCATACTCCCATCCTTCTTCTTTACCAACAATACTGGAGCACCCCAAGGAGAAACACTTGGTCTTACAAATCTCTTGTCCAACGAGTCATTCAATTGCTTCTTCAATTCTACCAACTCCGATGCCGACATACGATACGGTGCCATCGAAACTAGTCTAGTACCCGGAACTAGATCAATAGAAAACTCAACTTCTCTTTCCGGCGGTACATCCGTAATATCCTCCGGAAACACTTCTGGAAAATCACACACCACTGGGAACACATCGAGCTCCACTTTGCTCTCCACCGACAACGATGCAAACAAACCAAATAATTGAGCTTCGTCCACTAAAAGTTTCTTCAACTCTTTAGTGGATAAGAAACTCTCATCTTCATCATCTTCCAAAGAAGGAAACCTTACCAACTTGTGATAGCAATCTATATGAACTCGATTAAATTGCAACCAGTTCATACCCAAGATTACGTCCAATCCCTCCAACGGCAGACACACTAAATCCATAATGAAGTCTTTACCATACATGGTCAAAGGACAACTTACACACACCAAAGACGTAGTTGCCGACCCTGAAGCAGGAGTCTCAATAACCATCTCACCACCCCAAGAAGTCATAAACAAATTCAAACGCTTAGTGCTCATGAGAAATGAAAGAATGAGTCGCTCCCGTATCAATAATAGCAACTAACGGTGTACTATTAATAAAGCATGTACCTTTAATCAAACAGTCTGCACTAGTAGTGTCCGTCCCCGCTAATGCAAACACCTTTCCGCCCGCTTGAGCTTGTTTTGGCTTAGTACACTCAGTACTAATGTGACCCACTTCTCCACAATTATAGCACTTCACTATAGTCCTTCTACACTCAGTAGTAGCATGCCCAAGGCCTCCACAGTTAGAACATTTTGCCACAGTCTTCCCACACTCAAATGATTTATGACCCATTCCACCACACTTGTAACACTTAACGGAACCGGAACTTCCTCCTCCAGATCTCCTCTCAAAGTTTCCCCTATGCTTGCCCTTATCAACGGGTGTCACATAAGGTCCACTTCTAGCTTGTTGCTTTCCCTTCCTCTCATTCAAACTTTTGTAATATGTAGAACGAGCCTTGCTATCTTCCTCGAAAATTCTACAACACTCCGTCAAATCCGTAAACCTTCTTATCCTTTGATACCCAACAACTTGCTTAATCTCCGGACGCAAACCATTCTCATACTTAATACACTTTGAGAACTCAGCAGTAATTGCAGCATAGTGAGGATGAAATTGAACCAACTCCACAAACTTAGCAGTATAGTCCACCACGGACATACTACCTTATTTCAGTTCAAGGAACTCCATCTACTTCTTCCCTTTCACACTTTCAGGATAATACTTCCTCAAAAACTCGGTACAAAATAAATCCCAAGTTATCTCTTCATCATCCACCTCAAGAACTTGACGCATACCGACCCACCAATCGTCGGCTTCTTCCTTCAGCATGTGAGACCCAAGCCTCACCTTATTCTCCTCCGCACAGCCCATGACTCTGAAGATTCTCTCAATCTCTTTCAACCACATTTGAGCTCCATCGGGATCAAATCTTCCTTTGAAGACCGGCGGTTGATTCTTCCTGAACTCGTCATTAGCATTCACGTTCGGCGCACCTTGCACCGCCCTAGCCATTGCTTCCAAAGCAGCAGCCATCGCATTGTCATTTCTACCAGCCATATTCTGATTATTCCCAAAAATGACAGTAAGGTTAAACAACAGTTCAACCATCACAACAACAAGACAGACACGACTGACTCAACACTGGCTTTGATACCACTTAATGTAACACCCCCTTTCTATACCCCAAAATAATCAAATAATCATTTAGGCACATATTAAAAATTTCGTCAGAGTATAATTATAAACATAGTATAAAAGAGGTATGTCACATTATACGTGAAATTAAAACATTCAACACCTGCTCAACATTGAGATGCAACAGTGGGGTAACTTTGCAACAGAGGAACTTAGTCCTTACACCCACATCTCAATATTTAGAATAAAAGAAGAAATTTAAACATTGAATAATATATAACATATATATACATCATCAAGTATTATCCACCAACATAATTCATGTTTACATAAATATTCATCAACAAGATACATGTACAATGTATCACAAAAGAATCATATACATCCTAGCTACCCGGTGCTACATATCAGAGCCGACCGACCAAAAGAATGAAGACACGCTTCACAAAAAGACCACCAGCATACCTACTCTGCAATGCCTCATAGAGCATCATAAAACAGCAGAAGGGTGAGAAATATTATCATAATAACAATGCATATAATTATGTATCTTAGCATAAAAATACACATATTCCGCATTCTCACCACAATTTATCACAATTCACCCATATACATTACAATGTATATATATACCAATCCAAGCATTTCATCATGCATACCATCACAATTCTTATCTTTCCACATAAACATACATATTCATGTTTATTTATCAATGCACCATATAAAGATGATAAATACAAATCATAGAGACCGACTCACGACTCTATGCAAATGCAATGCGGTACCGACTCAATCATCTCAAGTTCACTCAGGAATTTATTGGAATCATCGCTCGTTACTTAGTGTAACTCCCCGTTGGGCATACGATGTTCCCCGTCGCTCACACCCCACACGGGCACACGAAGTTTATGGATCGCTCACACCCCACACGGGTACACGACCCGATCGCTCACACCCCACATGGGCACACGATCGTCTATAATCATCGCTCACACCCCACATGGGCACACGATGTTATAACGGATTCCCTCTGGAACCAATTCGTCACTCACACCCCACATGGACACACGACGTTTATGGATCGCTCACACCCCACACAGGCACACGATCCGATCGCTCACACCCCACATGGGTACACGATCACAAGATGCATATCATGATGCTTGACACTCAAGAACTCATGACAAACAAATGCATCTTCACAAATCAATAATATGATTATCACATCATCATATTCATACATTGAAATAATTCAAACAATGTATTCATCTCATACTATCACATACAATCTATATACATTCACACCAATGCACCATTGTATGATTCACATCCAAACACACATTCAAAACAGGCAAAAGTCACAAAAAACACTATTCCCGACTTTCCGACATAATTAAATCGGCTAACAATCTCTGAATCATCATAATAAGAAAGAACATTTTATAAGCTTTCTAATGCATCAAACCACGCCTCAAACCGAACCACAGATCAAAAGTTATGCAGAAAACAAAATTACACAAACAGCACTGTTCGCTGGGCGAACCCTCTCGCGAGCATTCGCTAGCACCTTCGCTAGGCGAATGTTCTAGCGAACCAACTACTAGCTAAAAATAGACACAAAGTTCGCTAGGCGAACCCCTTGGCGAACCAAGGCAGCAATCTCCAACATCAAAAACACCCAAACTTCGCTAGGCGAACAACTCAGCGAACCTTCGCTAACTGGTTCGCTAGGCGAACCCGCGAAAACATCACTCGCTACTGCTTCGCCCCAGGTTCGCTAGGCGAACCAAGGAAAACTCAGAATCCTTCAGCGCTGTTGAAAACCCAAAATCCATATTTTTCAACCCAAAACATTTTCAAAACAACATATATCAACCAGAACTCAATACAATCATGGCAACAAACATTCTACCACGTTTACGTCGATTTCCAACCGCGAAAACATTGATTTCTCAACATCGACCTAGAATAGAAAACTATGAAAACACGACAAACAATCCAATACACACATACATAATCATGCATAATGATATATGTAACACCCGAATTCCCATTGCGAATAAATAATACATAAATAAAATCAGAGTAACTAAAAATTTATTTTTCCGACAGGAACAAGGATGTCGCATTTAAATAAACAAAACATCATCCCTGCTCATAAATTTGATACATAGCATAAAATAGAGTACCCACAAAGGGAAAACTTTTTCCATAATAAAGGAAATGTCAATTATGGAATAAAGCGGAAAGATCCATAACCGACTTATTTTACAAAATAAACTGTTTTATACACCAAATTATTCATACAAAATATATCCTACAATTATATACATATATAACATAATCGTTCCCCGACTCCCGTGCTACGTATCAGAGCAGACACCAAGACCTAAGCAAACGAAGATCTAACTCTTCCACTTGCCTCCACGCCTCTAAAGCTGACAATCTGCACTATGCCATAAAAAGCATATTCCAACAGAAGGGTGAGAAATAACAACTATAACAAGATTGCATAATAATATGCCACAACACAAATAAACTCACATATATAATATTTCTCACCGCATACATCACATACTAATACATATAGCATATATAGATTATATTCACATAATCACATATTCCAACATAACGCATATGTTTATACACAAAACATATCATTCATAATTCAGTGCATTTTACACGAATGCACATCAATTCACAAATGCTATCACAAGCTCAATCACATAATTACTCCATTCCCAATTGCATATTAATCATGCATACTTTCACAATTCTTATCATTCCACATAAACATACACATTTATGTTTATTCATCAATGCACCATTATAAAGATGATAAATGCAAATCATAGAGACCGACTCACGACTCTATGCAAATGCAATGCGGTACCGACTCAATCATCTCAAGTTCACTCAGGAACTCTGCTGGAACCATCGCTCGTTACATCACTGTAACTCCCCGTCGGGCCTACGATGTTCACCCATTGCTCACACCTCACATAGGCACACAATGTTTATGGATCGTTCACACCCCACACAGGCACACGACCTACTCGCTCACACCCCACATGGGCACACGATCGTCTATAATCATCGCTCACACCCCACATGGGCACACGACGTTATAGCGGATTCCCTCTGGAACCAACCGTCACTCAGGACGTCACAACGATGCATATCATGATACTTGACACACAAGAACTCATGACAACCAATGCATCTTCACACACATATGCAACCACAAACATGCATATATATAACCAAATACAACACATTGCATTTATTTGCCTTTCGGCCACAATTCATCACCACAACAATCATACCATCACAATTAATTCCACAAGGGATTCACACCACAAAGGCTACCCACAACATATCATAAAAACATACATTGACATTCAATCAAACAATGTATTTTACCATGCAACAACATCATTTATGGATCGCTCACACCCCACACGGGCACACGACCTGATTGCTCACACCTCACCTAGGCGCACAATCGTTACAACGAATTCTCATTAGAATCACAAAACACAAGAATGTACATCATTATGCTTCACATACAAAAATGACTCAAGACATTCATATGCACACACATACGCATCCATAATCATGCATATACCATTAATTACCACACATTGCATTTTCTTGCCCTTAGGCCACAATTCATCATCACAACATGTATCACGTGCATTTTCATTTCACAACAGCACACAAGTCATACCATATCCATACCAACAACACATTGTATGATATACATTAATTACACACGATTACAACCGTAACAACCGACAAAACAACTCATTCAAATATCATACATCCATCACCAATGCGTATCAATCATGCACAACATTTCATCACATATATTCATGCCATATAACAGCACACAATCCATACGTTACATATCAAAAGCATATAGAATGATAACGCATCAATCGCACACCAATACGACGGTAAAAATCCGACAATCCAACACTTTTTCAAAACCACAACTTAATTAAATCATCTAATTAACTCCAAACCATTTTTAAAAGAAATAATATTTCGTTAGCTTTCCAACGCTTCGAACGGCGACCAAAACGGACTTACGGTTTGAAAACTACGACGAAAACAAAATTGGAAAATATCATGTTCGCTCCAGTATTCGCTAGGAGAACCCTAGCGAACCAAGGCAGTGGAAAACAGTCATAAAGTTCGCTAGGCGAACCTTCGCCCGTTCCTTCGCTAGAGTTCGCTAGGCGAACCCGCGAAACCCAGAATTCGCAGCAACGTCAACCTAGGTCATATAGGGCCAAAATACATCATTTTTACCACCCAAACCCTTCTAATTCATACCAGAACAACCAAAACATGTTTAGACATAATCAACGAGTATTCTACGCGGTTTATATCGAATTTCATCCGTGAAAACATCGATTTCTATCAATTGCTCCTAATTTTAATCGATAAGAAAAAGTCGAGAAACAACCAAAACAATCACAACAAAGAACACATATACATAAACAAGCAAGATATAATTGAAACTTCTCACCCTTACCTGATTAATCGCGCTTGAAACGGAGAACTTTGATTTTCCCTTCTTTTCTTCTTCTCCCCTTTCTTTCCTCTCCTTTCTCCTCTTTCCCTTTTCTTTCTCTTCTTCTTTTTCTTTCTATTTCTCTCTCTATTTCTATTTATAACAAAATATCTAACTACCCAAAATGACCATTTTGCCCTTACGCCCAAATATCTCTCAAACGCTCTCAAAATGCGATAAAACATGGACAGTGATGAAAAATGATATATTGTCAAATAAAAGTCAATAATAAAATAATACAAAACTAAAACCAATTAAATCTACTCTATTAAATAAATCTAACAAAACTGGGGCGTTACAATTCTCCCCCACTTAGACATTTTCGTCCTTGAAAATCTAACCAATACGAACAACTCCGGATACGACTCTCGCATCCGACCAACAAACTAACATGCCAACACTAGGCACACCACGAGTAACACAAACTGACAAACCACCTCGCTAACAACGACTACAACAACGACACGACAACGGCAACATCAGAAAATATCAGAAAATAAATCCGAACCAGAAATACCACCGGATCCAACCATTGGAAACCAATCACAAAAATAGAAAACTACCAAGGCAAAAATATCTGAATCAAGCATTCTATTATCAAGATGGAAGAATTCATACAGACAAAGTCAATTGTAACCAATGGTGATTCCATCAACAATCCTGATGGTAACCACATAAAAAACAGATACACAACAAACTACAATTCTACCCCAAACAGGCTAGCCTCCACTTCTTCCAGAAGATTCAAAGTGTCAGGATGTGCCGGTCGCGAGATTAGCCCTTTGATTAACCTGTTTCTCTTTGCAATCTCTTGGTTCAGCTTTGCAATCTGTTCTTCAACGTTGCTACTTTCATGTCTCGCCTTCTTGATTCCAACTTGTAATTTGAGCTCTTCAATCTCCTTTTGGGACTCTTTCCACTTGTTGAAGAAATGCTTCCCCTTTTCTTTCGCCTTTTGCAGCTCTTTGTTTAGCACCTCGTTTTCGACTTGGACCTCACTCCACATCTCTTGATAAACATCAAGCTCGGTTTCAGTCTTAGCCAAAAGCTTCTTAGTTGTCCTGGTGGTCTGGCTTGAAGTCTCTGCTGCCATGCTAATCTTCTTGAAATGCTGAATTCTGCTATTCAGATCATTTTCTGTCTTCTTCAGACGCTCAGTCGACTCTTTGACCTGCCACTTCAGCTCCAAATTGTCATGCAAAGCTCCTTGCAGCTGACTACTCATACCGGAATTCTCTGCCCTCAATTCTTGCACCAACTTCTGTTGCTTGTTGAACTCTTCAATAGGCACAGTAAGTCTTTCCTCCACACCTTCTGGGTACAGCATAGGTGCTCGATCAAAAGGCAAGTAACACTCCTTAACTCTCTGTTTTATCCACTCCACATAAGGAAGGAAAGCCTGATTGTTAGGTTTGCCCAGAACGGCCTTGCCTTTCTTCAATATACTACCCCAAGCTTCAGAAGCTCTCTGCGCCTCTTCTAGTCCTTCAGATGAGTGAAAATACAAAGATTCTTCCACATCCCTCTTAATAGGTGGACCCACCAGAGCATAACCAAACTGTCTGACGGCCAAGGAAGGGTTATAATTAATTCCGCCCTTCCTCCCTATCAGAGGAACATTAGGATATTGACCACAACTGTGAATGATGCTCTTGCCAAGCAATCCATGATTTATCCACACAATGTCTTTACTGACCAATCCCATCAGGCGCCGACTCCACTATAGAGAATCCTTAGAATCAACAAAGGCACCAGATTGAGGTAGACGACTTGCGAACCATTTAAAAAATAATGGCGCGCAGCAATGAACCATTCTCCCTCTATTCTTCTCATTCCTGTTGTATAAGGCATAATGGAGATCTCCCAACAGGGTTGGCACAGGATTCCTCGTTATGAATATCCTGATAGCATCTTCATCGACGAAATCTGGCTCATTGGGGAACAACACAATGCCATAAACACAAAGAGCTAACACTGCATTGAATACAATCCAGTCTTTATCCTCTGCTGCTTTCTGAGCCTTATTCGTTAGATACCCCAGCTTGAAACCACAGATCTTTCCTTTGGTAGAAAGGTTGGCTTCGAACTCTGACTTGCTCAAATAAAGAGCACCGGCCAATTTCCCACAATCCAGGTCTCCTTTAGAGCCAAAGAAAGGAGGAACTTCCTTGATATCAATCCCTAGCATGTTAGAGTATTCCTCCAAGGTAGGTACCAACAAATAATCCGGGAACAAGAAACACCTCAGTGGAGGGTCATAGAACTGCATTAGAGTATGAAGACCTCGGAACTCATAATCGTCGATGTTACGAACAAAAGACAGAATTCACCCATACTTCTCTGCAAAAGCATTCAATACATCAGGACTTGCCATCCCCTTCAGAATAGTGAGAGGACCTATTGCTGGCTTGTGAAACTTGTAGATGATAATATTCTTCTTACCCCTTGGAACATCCATCCCTAATACTGCCCTCTGATTGGAATCGCGGATTCGGATACAACCTGGAAATGCAAAAATATGAATGTCAGAGAAAAAGAATGAAATGCAATGCAAAACATGGGATCAAGGCACCAAGCCTCTGCGCTGAACTGGCTAGACAATCTTAAGGCTCTGTACAAACTCTCCAGTCAAACCAGAATAACAGAATAACCACACTGATATGGCTGTAGAGACAATACATCCAAAAATACCGGGTAAGTAGAAGGTCATGGTTACCTGCAAACCTGTAAACAACCCGCCCCTCTCACGTGTGGGTACTAGGATGTTCAGTATCACGGGCTCTCAGGTCAAGAAATGATGATACCTTCACCATTTCTGGTTTGGCATCATCATCAATCGAGGAGGCCTCAACTGATTCTCCAAGACGAAAGGTCATCAGCTTCAGAGGTTTGAGAAGCAATAGCACATTCAGCCCGAAGGATACAATGCTACCGCCAATCAAAGAGGTCGTCCGCTGATTCCCCCTCACAAAAGGAAAACCTATAGCAAGTTCCCAGCATTGGGTCCTCGGGTCGAGAATGTGCAATGGATTTGCCACAGAGCGTGGTCTGCCACTGTCACATCACGGGAGGAGTGCCGCAACTGAGTCCTCGGGAATGGTCTCCAGAGTCGACAATCCCTCAAGAGAATACCTACTGGCCTGTACCAACGCACAGTAGCAGATAGCTCCTGATAGAACCTCGTCTGGTTGTGGGTCTCATGAACAACAATACATGGCCACCCCCATGCAAGCGTCACGACTATCCACTCTAAAACCTGTGTGTATGCTCGAGCCTGGGTAGTGAGCTCATCTCTCAGAACATCCCAACCTGCCAAACAGAAAACCAGCCAGTACAGCGCAGTAATATCCAGTATGACAATAACAAAATGCAATGCAATGCAGTAAAAGCTGTAAATACAGTAAAGCAGTGAGACAAAAATACAGTAAACAACAATACAGTCATATACAACAAAGCAAAGCACCACAAAAACACCCAAGGAAAATAAACAGACAAGCGCTAGGATCGACTCGCTAAAGGGGAAGGACCAGCAGGAGGTCAACCAGAGTCCCCAGCAGAGTCGCCAGCTGTCGCTCCCGAAAGATTCGCATCCAACAGTACAAACGCGAGAGTGGCGCAAAAGAACACAGAGTCGCCAGCAAAGTGTATTTATCCCAAGAGAGGGAAAGGAAACACTGCGTAAACCTGAAAGGAGGGAAAGAACATGGTCTTGCGACCAAGAGAACGGGTACGGGAGTCGGTTACGAGAAGGGAAGGTGTTAGCACCCAACACGTCCATCGTACTCGATGGGATCCACGCTTGCTATCTGCATCAAAGGGTGTCGTCATCTGGAACTTCACTGCTACTGGATCGGCGAAGAAACGAGAACGGAAAGAACGGAGAAACGAAGAAGAAAAGAAAAAGAAGTGACTCGATAGGACGGTATCGTTGTCCTAGGCCTACGTACTCCCTCATTGCAATGGGAAAGTCAGAGTCAACGTAGTTCGGACGGGAACTGTGGGGGAAGGTTGCTCGCCAAGACAATCGCTGTCTTGTGCCTACGTATCCTCGATCGGACGAGAGAGAGAAATCAGAGCTGACGTAAAACATAAGTCCCGACTTTACCCTCTTGCATTAACACACTGGCTAAACTCATCAAAGACGCATCCCAATATCCTCACAAACGGTTTATTAGGATCACACAGAATCAAAACTGAAGCTGTAGACAACTTCCACTTCAGCTCACTAAAACTTACTCACAACGAATATCCAAAACAAACGACTTACCTTTTGCAAGTCATCTGAGATAACCGAAGTACGAACTTAGCAACGTCTTCCCTAACCTGCAGTAATAACCAACTGAGCCCAAAAGTTTCTAATCTCCTTAATTAACTTAGGAGCCTCTCAATGTAGAACTGCATCTAATTCCCGATGGATCCATACCCATACTCTCATCTGAAATAACAACTCCAAGAAAACTAACCTTTTTCAGCCCAAACTCTCACTCGAATAACTTAGCATAAAACTTCGTCTCATTTCAACACTTGTAATTCAAATCTCAAACACTCTATCTGTTCTTCCTCTGAGTTTATAACAGATCCGAATATCCTCAATCAAAACCATTACTAACTTATCCAAATAAATATGGAAGACACGATTCCTCTACTCCACAAACATTACCGACGCATTACTAACACCGAATAACATCACTGAGCATTGTAATGCCCAACCAAACCAACCCTCATCCAAACTTGTCCAGACCTATATACAAGCTTAATCGAGTAAATAACAACCTATTCCAATGATAACAAACATAACCAGTCACCTAAAATCGATCAAAGCCTCAACTCATACAATTCACCATTTTATCAAACATTCCACACAATTGTGATCCCACTCAAACTCAACCAAACCATTCCAGTCATCTGTTCATGAAAGTGGACACTCATTCTCAATCGTTACCTTATAAAACTGTCCGTAATCCATACACAATTTCTTCGCGTACCGTCCAAATTCCATAAATTCCAACATGTAGCAACAACCATCCCGAAGGAACTCTCAAATACTACATCCACACTTAAGGTTTTCTCAAAATTTCCATTAATGCTCTAAAATTCCAAAAACTCCAAACCTCTTCAGAACTCTAAGTTTTGCTTTCCATAGTCTCAATACCATCATACACATCATGCTCGTTATTCCATTCAACCATCATTCCCTTTTGTTACTAACCATACTGGAGCTCTCCAAGACGACACACTTGGCCTCACAATTCTCCTTCCCAATAAATCTTCCAACTGCTCTATCAGTCCGGGTACTTCTAATACTAACATCCAATATTTCATCCAGGAATACATCTGAAAATCACGCACAACTGGTAGCTCATCACTGTGTCCTTTCTGCCAATTCCTAGAAAACTATCGTCACATACATCTAAAAGTTCTTCTACTTACTTAGCAGATCCAAACCTCAAATCCTTACCTTCGTCCAATTTGAGTTCACACTCTACTCTCTGAGAACAACCTTTAACAATACCCAATCGTTCACTCCCAATGACTTCCCAACTTGACCAACATACCAAAAACCTCTAATCTGTCTCTTCTTCCAGTATAAGAGCCTTCATCAACTCATCAAAACAATCCGTAATCAGTTTCTTAAATCCAAACAATCCATTGCACACACTATCAAAGCTGGAAAGACACGTCAATTCCATCCAACATAATTCCCGTCTACTATCAACAAGAGATTAAGGGTGATCAGTTCCTCAATTTGTCAATAGACAGCCGACAATCATGATGGGGCATAAACCGTCTTCACCAAACTATAATAGCATTCCTTACATCTCATGCACAAAACTAACTAAGGCACCAATCCTTAGTCGACATAACCCTTACCTCCGCATTCCCTCCGGAATCGGGGACAACACTGTCCTAACAACACTTACAATCTTACAATTCACAACACACTGAGCCAACGCTCCACAACCGAAGCAACTTAGAGAAGTACCAACTTCTCCCCCACTTATCTCATTCTAACACCTGAAGACAAAAGATTAGGAAACCAGAAAGTACCGACAGTGCTCCACACACCTATCACGTACTAAGGGACCAACAACATCGACAGTATTCAACTGTCACACCAACAGACTCAACAACTTGGCCGGACGGACCGACCTGCTCTGATACCACTTAATGTAACACCCGAATTCCCATCGCGAATAAATAATACATAAATAAAATCAGAGTAACTAAAAATTTATTTTTCCGACAGGAACAAGGATGTCGCATTTAAATAAACAAAACATCATCCCTGCTCATAAATTTGATACATAGCATAAAATAGAGTACCCACAAAGGGAAAACTTTTTCCATAATAAAGGAAATGTCAATTATGGAATAAAGCGGAAAGATCCATAACCGACTTATTTTACAAAATAAACTGTTTTATACACCAAATTATTCATACAAAATATATCCTACAATTATATACATATATAACATAATCGTTCCCCGACTCCCGTGCTACGTATCAGAGCAGACACCAAGACCTAAGCAAACGAAGATCTAACTCTTCCACTTGCCTCCACGCCTCTAAAGCTGACAATCTGCACTATGCCATAAAAAGCATATTCCAACAGAAGGGTGAGAAATAACAACTATAACAAGATTGCATAATAATATGCTACAACACAAATAAACTCACATATATAATATTTCTCACCGCATACATCACATACTAACACATATAGCATATATAGATTATATTCACATAAACACCTATTCCAACATAACACATATGTTTATACACAAAACATATCATGCATAATTCAGTGCATTTTACACGAATGCACATCAATTCACAAATGCTATCACAAGCTCAATCACATAATTACTCCATTCCCAATTGCATATTAATCATGCATACTTTCACAATTCTTATCATTCCACATAAACATACACATTTATGTTTATTCATCAATGCACCATTATAAAGATGATAAATGCAAATCATAGAGACCGACTCACGACTCTATGCAAATACAATGCGGTACCGACTCAATCATCTCAAGTTCACTCAGGAACTCTGTTGGAACCATCGCTCGTTACATCACTGTAACTCCCCGTCGGGCCTACGATGTTCACCCATTGCTCACACCTCACATAGGCACATAATGTTTATGGATCGCTCACACCCCACTGTCGCTCCCGAAAGATTCGCATCCAACGGTACAAACGCGAGAGTGGCGCAAAAGAACACAGAGTCGCCCGCAAAGTGTATTTATCCCAACAGAGGGAAAGGAAACACTGCGTAAACCTAAAAGGAGGGAAAGAACATGGTCTTGCGACCAAGAGAACGGGTATGGGAGTCGGTTACGAGAAGGGAAGGTGTTAGCACCCAACACGTCCATCGTACTCGATGGGATCCACGCTTGTTGTCTGCATCAAAGGGTGTCGTCATCTGGAACTTCACTGCTACTGGATCGGCGAAGAAACGAGAACGGAAAGAACGGAGAAACGAAGAAGAAAAGAAAAAGAAGTGACTCGATAGGACGGTATCGTTGTCCTAGGCCTACATACTCCCTCAGTGCAATGGGAAAGTCATAGTCAACGTAGTTCGGACGGGAACTGTGGGGGAAGGTTGCTCGCCAAGACAATCGCTGTCTTGTGCCTACGTATCCTCGATCGGACGAGAGAGAGGAATCAGAGCTGACGTAGTTCGTGGGTACGACCACGAGTGGGTAAGTGTTTTTTACGTGAGCGACGAGCTCTTTTCTGAAAATGAAGTTTGGAACCCAACAATCCCGAAGGATAAAAAGATTTGAATTTGATTGGTGTTTTTTAGACATAAGTGTCTTTTAAGTCGTATCGTAACTTGCATTAAACCCAAGTCTTGAATACAGGAACGAATACTTTCGCGCATCGTCCCCAACAGGACAAACACTAGGTATCCTAGAAGAATGAGAGGAAGCCCCTCACTCCCCACTTCCCACATAGAAGGCTTGAGCGTAATACACGTTAACTTTTATTACGTGTCTTGAAGAAGTTTTGAGATGAGAAGAGAAATGACACAAAAGGAAACTCTAAAGGGAAACTAAGAGTCCTAATGTTATCATGCATGGAGGTCCTATGGTTAGTGAGGTTTAGGAGAGACGACTACCTAACCTAATGCTAATCCTACTCCAAGCTTAATCAAAATTAAGTTGGACTAGGTAGCTCTAACGGGAGAGAATCCAAGACTTAAACAAGTCCTGAGACTCGAGGGATGAAAAGAGTGAAAGAGGAGGAGGAGAAAGAGAAGTGAAACACAAGTGGCCTAAGCTCACTTCAAACACAAGTATGAAAGTTGAAAGATAAAGGAAGAAAGTAAAATGTGGAAGCATCTCCACACTCAAACAACTTACCATTTGCCCCTGAAAGTGTTAGAAATATTCACATATGACAAAATGAAACTCAAACAAGCATAAGGCAATAAAGAAACAAGTTCTAAGGTAAATCAAACATCAAGTTCAGCACCTAATGGTCCTACTGACCTCTAATATTAGTCATGCACAATTAGTCAAAAAGAAAAGGGAGAAGTCAATCAAGTACCATTCAAGTCATTAAAGAAGGAGTGAGATGAAAAGAAGTGATCATGTAAAGAAACCAAGTCAAAATTCCACAAAGTAAACCAAGTCCAGAAGTGACACAATCCTAAATATGTGCCTAAACAAGATCTTCAAACATCATTCAAGTCATACAAACACTTTCACAATCAATTAAGAAGCAAAGAAGAAGAAGTGATGTGAAGTGAAACATGATTCATTCTTGTGAAACAAGTGACTTAAGGTGCAAGGCAAACATCAAACATGCAAAGATGAGACCCAAATATCACAACCAGAGGTCAATTAACATGCTATCAATTCTCAAACAAGACCCCAAATTATGGCACAAGTGCCTTCATGATCAAGCAAACCAAACATGAAGCATACATTCACAAGTTGGACAAGTTAAAGTTCATGCTTCAAAGAAATAACAAACATGCCTAAAAAATTATGTCATTCAGTATTCAAGCATCTCAAACATGTATAATTGACATATCAAATCCACAAGCAATGAATCAGAACCAAAGTCAATCAACAATTAGGTCAAAGCATCAATAGGATTTCATACATTCATGCTCAAAGCAACACATCAAAAGTCATCCAAAAAGGACCTAAAAATCATTCCAAAAATCTCAAACATACCTCAACATGTTATGAACATAACCCAAAAAGAATCAGGATCAAATCACTTTTAAAATGAGAGAAATAAATGATGCAATATGAAGTATGCAATATGAAGCGCAAATGAGAAACATTAATTTGGAAAATTAATATTTAATGCAAATTTAATAAAATAAAATGTGAAAAATTAATTTTAATAATGAGTATACGTGATGAATTTTTTTTGGAATTTTTTAGTATATGCAAGTATTTTAAAAATTAATTATGAAATGGTATGCAAAATAGAAAATAACAATGAAATGAAATGAAGCCAGGGGTGTATCAGCAATTCTTAACAACACACGGAGCCAACCAAAATGCGCTTGGGCCAAGAATTAAGGAGGTGCGAAAATCAAAAGAAAACTAGGCCCAATATCATTGAGAAACAAAAAAACACATAAACTCAGCACAAGTGAAACGCTGCGTTTCATTAATCCATATCAAAGTCAAACCCGTCCACGCGTGCAAGGACCAGGGTCAAAATGCCACCTCACCAAACACCTCAGACGCCGGAGCCCTAGCTCCGGTCGTCTTCCCCGGCAAGGCTCACCGGCGACGACTGTAAACGGTACCAAAACAACCAAAACCTTACACCATTTTGAAGTATTTTTCATGTGGATGCCAAATCCACCATCCAAAATCATCTAAAACGAATAAAACATAGCAAATCGAAGCTCACAAGTAAACATACTCAAACTGAAACCTTAACAAACAAGTTCATACACATCCCAAACATTGCCTACAACTTGGTAGGACTTCAGAGGAGCTCACAACAAGCGAAATGAACGTGTATTATGGCAGGTGTGAATCAAGAAAAGTTACCTAACGGAGCGACTCCGTTGGTCCTTCAAACCTTGCGATGAGGTTGGTAAAAGATGCAGATCAACTCCTCTGAGCTTGGGAAGAGTAGATCGAGGCCTTGTTTGCTTGGAATCGTCTTCAATTTCTCACAACAAAAACTTGGTTAGATGATGAAGATGGAGATGCTGAACCAGCTAGAACAAGGGTTCCAGTTGCCAAAAAATGCGTACAGAAGCAAGATCACACTCCAAGGATGCAGAATCAATCAAAAAAAGAAGGAAGTGGCTGTGCAAATGAGTGATTCGAATCAGAGGAAAAATAAAAGAGTGTGAGCTTTTCTGATATGGTTTTCGTGTGAAATGGAATCTCCCCCCATTCTAGGGTTTGTGATGACTTTATATGGTGGGTTGAGAGTGATTTTGGGCTTGAAAAAATGACAAAGTGGTGTTTGGAAACTTTTGCAAAGATTGAAAGAGAGAGAGAGAGAACGGTACAAGTAGTGGTGTTATGGAGTGTTGGTAGTGATTTTTGGGCGTGAAAAGAATGTGAGCATGTTGTGGAGAGAGGTCAGGCACGTGAGAGAGGATGTGAGCTGATATTTGTACAATTCTCATTTTCTATTTATGGCAAAACATCCCCATGATGTGTGCATGGCATGCATGGCTTGGCTTAGTCTCATTAGGCAAAGAAAGTTAATGTTATGCGTGTGAACATGTGAGGTCATGAAGCATGCTGCCAAATTCAGATCAAAACATGCCATAACACCATGACATGAAATGTTGTGCAATTGTATGGGGTCCATTTTGAATGAGAATATTTTAATGGTTATGACTCCAAATAACTTGTATTTAACATCACCAAAAAGTATCAAAGACATGGAATAATTTTCAAGTTACTCACCTCATGAGATATGCCTTGGAATCGTGTGATAAATGGCATGGCAATCATGTCCATGGAGCTGGCTGGAAATGCTTAAAAGCTCCACGTCCCGTGTGCAATTTGGACACTTTGATGACATCCTTTTTTATCATTCATAACTTAGTGAAACATAGTCCAAATGAAGAGGAATCAAGTTAAACTTCAAGCAAGGAGACGATGTAACGAGCTTTATGTTGAAATCATGTTGAAAATAGACTTGGAATAAAGCTTAGATGGTGGTGAAAATCAGCCATGAAGACAAGTACTCACTACTGCCAAAATGAAATGAGAAAAAAACTAGGTCATGAACACAATTTGACCACATGATGACACCATCTTTGAAGGGATATAACTTTCACCACAATGGTTCAAATGACACAAACTTGGGTTCTTTGAAAAGAGGGGATTGCCCTCTACACTTTTCATGTTGGAAGTTTCTCAATCCAAGGCCTGGAAGTCATCCAAAAGTGAGCATGCACTTGAGTACACCAAACTGTCCAAGAATAACTTAGAAAAAATTCTAAGTTTTCGAGTTTTTACAACTTAAAACCTCCATCTTTGAAACATCATAACTCTCTCAAAAATAATCCAAATGAGATAAACTTTACATGGTTAGAAAGCTTGGAACAAGCTATACAACTTTCATGTTTAAAGGAAATTGAAATTAGGCTTGTATCATGATGGAAATTGGCTTGGAAGATGGTTGAATTCATGTTAGAACTTTCCCAAAATAGCAACTTCTTAAAAACCTAGATTTCCAAAAATAGCAACTTTTCCACATTTTTGATTTTTCCTAAATCCTTGAACATTTCTTAATCAAATCTTGTCCATGGACCATATTTGACTTGAGAATCATGATGTTGACCTCAAAAAGTCAAGAGTTGACTTTTCCACTGCACAGTTGACTTTATTCCCAATTCTCCTGATTTTCAAATTTCTGATCAATTGAAAACCTTCTGAAGCAAATTGATGGGCAATCTTTTATCCCTAGACACTTGAGGCTATAAGGAATACCATGAAATCGAGTCTTGTGCCAAAAATCAGAAATAAACTGATTCTATAGGAAACCCTAGTCTTGGCTCCTCTGGTTAGGAGAAATCAGCATATCCTCCAAATTCAAATTCCTCTGAGTATGATGTGTGTCATGTCCACCAATGATGATAAGTGCCATTTGGAGATGATAAGCAATCAAAGAGCTTGCTCATTTGAGGGTTAAATCTCAGAATCTCCAAAACCCTAATTTAAGAACCAAGTTAGGAGAGTGTGATCCCTCTGAAATCTCTTGGCAATTTTGATCTTATGAAGATATAATGAACTCCATGAACCACCTTGAAGCTTGAGACTTGAGAATATGGACCAAGTACCTTGATCCCATGCTAAAAACCAAATCCTATGCACAATGCAAATGCAAGAAATGAAAAGAAACATAAGCCAGTTATCTAAAAACAACAAGGCAAATTTTGGGGTGTTACAGCTGCCCCTATTCAATCCACTTGATCCTGAAGGTATGATAGTGACGGCTATCATGCGTTCCAAGGATTCACGGAGATTGAATACCATAAGAAACCTTAAATTTGCAATCCTCAAAGGAGGGACGACTCCGCTGGGGAACAAACAATAAATGTTGCACTGTCACAACACATACGAGTGTTGGAAACCAAAACTGTGTTGAAAAGTCTTGAAATAAACACAAACGAGTGTTAGCTACGCCTGGGATAAACACGGACAAGTGTCAAATAATCCAGGATATCAAATACGGACGGGTATTGAGAAGATACACGGACGGGTGTAAAATGTCAATGCGGACGGGCATTGAAACAAAAGTTCAAACACGGACGGGTGCTGAAAAAGGTACACATACGGGTGTAAAAGAAAGTTCAAGATGACCTCTCTGGGGATTGAGAATGCACACGGACAGGTGTCGAAAATTCAATACAGACGGGTACTGAAAAGGGTACACGGACGGGTGTAAAAGATTTCAATACGGACGGGTACTGAAAAGGTTGTAAAGCAACTTTATCGGGAGTTAATCTCGCTGGGGAATGGAATGCAACACGGACGAGTGTCATCAAAAGGTCAATACGGACGGGTATTGAAATCAAAGGTTCAAACACGGGCGGGTGCTGAAGGAACACGGACGGGTGTCAAAAGTCAATACGGACGGGCATTGGCTTAAAAGGTTCGAACACGGACTAGTGTCTGACGGTAAAAATTTCGAGGGAATAAACCAAAGGACCACCTGGACGAAGGAGTATAAATAAAATCAAGGATAAACAATCCTGGCAAAAACACCCTGTCGGGGAACTGTCAAATATTGCTTAACCCAACACCTGTGGAGTAAAGATATCTTCCTGAAATCCGGCTTTCCTGACGGAGGAAAACTCAAACCTGGCTTATGCTTCAGATGCATATGTTTGAATTTTGCCGTAATGCTCCACATGAAGTGGAAATGCTACGCATTTGGGAGGATGCCATGCAAAACGAATGCTTATGCAAGGCAAAAAAAAGGCTCCCCAGCAAAATAAATGCTGAAGACCTGAAGCAACTCCGCTGGGGATGGCAAACTAAATTGCCACTGAAACAAAGGAAAACTTGTTGAGGAAGACTTCTCCCTGCTAGGGGAGATCACAATCACCAATTCTGCCGGGGATGGACGAAACTCCGAGAGAATATTCACTCTGTTGGGGAATATCAAGATCAACTACTCTGCTGGGGATGGACGAAGCTCCGAGAGAATACCCACTCAGCTGGGGAGGGATATGAATACTGAAGATGGAAATTCCACCGCTGGGGACGACCAACTATTTCAGAACTTGGCTTCGGTGCCTGCCAAAAATGATCGGCCTTAAGACCTGCTGGGGATACCCCTCACCACCAGGCTCTGCTTGGGGAAATGAGCTTAATCTGCTGCTAGGGAACTAACTTTACCCTCACCCTGTTGGGTACTAGATCAAACCATTGTTGTCGAGACTATACTTTCTGACCAACTGAGGAAAGTAGACACCAGGACCCTGTGGGGATAATAACATCTTCGTCCACAAACTTCCTGTTGGAGGTACGGCAACACTCACCTTAAAGCAATCAACCTCTGATTACTTGATGGGAAATAGCATTCCAAACACGGCTTCGGCTGGGTATACAATCCTCCGTACTCTGCTGAGAAGAACGATCCTCAACGACTCCGCTTGGGAGAGAAAGTAGTTGTCAGCATCCACCCTGCTATGGGATAACACATGCTTCTTGACTAGCTGGGGAACAAATAGCTGCCCCACGCTCCGTGGGGAGACATCACTTGCTGAAGAAAGATGAGCCAAATCATAACTCTGGCCGAAAAAAAACCTTTTATATCCTGCTAGGGAGGACGATCCTTAACGACTCCGCTTAGGGAATTACTTCATTACACTCTGGTTGAGGAAGACGACCCTCGATACTCTGATGGGGAAGAGTAAAACCTTGCTGAGGACGATTAGACTTCAAAGTTGAGGAGAGCTCTACTCTACTGGGGAAAGCATCCAACCACTGAGGACGATCAGACTTCAAAGATGGAGAGAGCAACTCTACTGGGGAGGTACATCTGTCATCCTGCAAAACCAACAAAAAGTCTACGTGCAAGAATGAATACATTGATTATCCACATGGTGACTGTCGCCTAAGCAATTGCCACTGTTTTTCCATCTTGTGTCATAAAGCTCAACGTTTTAGCATGTGATGTTTTTATCAAAAATATCGGACATTTTCACAAACAAAACAGATAAAACAGAAAACGATAGCTCTTTAACTGAAATGCAAACTTTATTGAATGAATTGGCCTGTAAATAGGCATTTACATCTGGAAACAATTCTTGAAAAGAGGTAATTGCGCAAAAAGCAACAGAAAATACAAATGTCGGCAATGTGGGGAACAAACATCCACCATGACTCGACTCAGCTATAACCCATATGACTTGTTTATCCACAGATACTTCGGCCTTTGAAGATGACTAACTGGACTGATCCCTTTCCTCCGAATTTTCCAAGCGTGAACGGTGATCACAGATCGAATGCGGATCGTAGTCTTTGCTTTAAAATCCCTAACTTTTGCCTGGATCGCCCTTTTCGGGTTTTCAATCCACCGGGATACCCATTTTTGCCAAGGTTTCCTTTTCAGGTTTTCAACCTTGCGGGTTTATTCTATTTTCTTTTTATCCCTAATTTTTGCCCGAACCTTTTCTTTTTATGGTTCGCCAGGATGCCCCATTTTTGCCTGAACCTTCTTTTTATGTTCAGCGGGTCTCTTTTATGCAAAGTATTTTTTGACTACATCCGCGTTCACAGGGGACGTAAAATCTTCGCCATCCATAGTTGAGAGTAATAAGGCTCCACCAGAGAAAACCTGTCTTACTACATATGGCCCTTCGTAATTTGGAGTCCACTTGCCCCTGTGATCTGTTTGAGGAGGAGTGATCCTTTTCAGAACTAATTCACCAGCTTGAAAACACCGAGGACGCATCTTCTGATCAAAGGCTTTCTTCATCCTGCTCTGATACAACCGGCCATGCGCAATGGCTTTCAATCTCTTCTCTTCAATGAGGTTCAGTTCATTCAGCCGGGAACGGACCCACTCAGCTTCATCAAGCTTCACATCTGTCAGAATTCTCAAAGAAGGAATCTCAACTTCTAATGGCAAGACCGCTTCCATACCATACACCAGTGAGAAAGGAGTTGCCCCAGTTGATGTACGTACCGAAGTACGATAACCATGCAAAGCATAAGGCAACATCTCATGCCAGTCTTTGTATGTCACTACCATCTTCTGCACAATCTTCTTTATGTTCTTATTAGCCGCTTCAACAGCCCCATTCATCTTCGGATGATAGGGAGAAGAATTGTGATGTTCGATTTTAAAGCTCTGGCATAGCTCCTTCATCATCTTGTTATTCAGATTTGAACCATTATCAGTAATGATTCTCTCCGGGACTCCATACCGGCAGATGATGTCCTTCTTAATAAACCAGGCTACCACTTGTTTGGTGACGTTGGCATACGATGCTGCTTCCACCCACTTCGTGAAATAATCAATAGCCACCAGGATAAAACGGTGTCCATTCGAAGCAGTTGGCTCAATCTTTCCAATCATATCAATGCCCCACATGGCGAAAGGCCAAGGTGACGACAAAACATTCAGAGGAGTAGGTGGTACGTGCACCTTATCAGCATAAATCTGGCATTTATGACATTTCCGGGCGTATTTGAAACAGTCAGACTCCATAGTCATCCAATAATACCCCGCTCTCAACAACTTTCTTGCCATAGCATGCCCATTGGCATGAGTACCGAAGGAACCTTCGTGAACCTCTTCCATTAATAAGCCTGCCTCGTGTTCATCAACACAACGTAGCAAGACCATGTCAAAGTTTCTCTTGTACAACACATCATCCTTGTTCAAAATGAAGTTTCTTGATAACCTCCTCAATGTCTTTTTATCCCTGGACGATGCCCCAGCTGGGTATTCCTGACTCTTCAAGAAGACTTTAATGTCATGATACCAAGGCTTGCCATCTGATACCCCTTCAACTGCAAATACAAAAGCAGGTCTATCCAAGCGCATGATTCTGATTGAGGGAGCTTCATTCCAAAGATTCACTTTATACATTGATGACAACGTTGCCAACGCATCAGCCATTTGATTCTCTATCCGGGGAATGTGATGGAAGTCTACTCTGTCAAAGAAAGGTAACAATCTTCCGGCATAATTGTTATATGGAACAAGATTTGCTTGACGAGTCGCCCATTCACCTGTGATCTGATTAACCACCAACGCAGAATCACCATAAACATCAAGGTTCTTGATTCTCAAATCAATTGCTTCTTCTAACCCCATGATGCATGCTTCATACTCCGCCTCATTGTTGGTGCATATGAACGTTAATCGGGCAGTAAAGGGTATATGAGAACCCTGTGGAGTCGTAATGATTGCCCCGATTCCGTTGCCATATGAATTAACAGCCCCATCAAAAACCATCTTCCACTGAGACCCAATCTCAGGTCCTTCATCAGGCAAAGGCTCTTCACAATCCTTCATCTTTAGATACATGATGTGCTCATCCGGAAACTCAAACTTCATTGGTTGATAATCCCCAATTGGTTGTTCGGCAAGATACTCTGACAACACACTTCCCTTAATGGCCTTTTGGGAAACATACTGAATATCATACTCTGTCAGTGCCAACGGGCTATTCTACCAGAAAGTGCTTGCTTCTCAAACACATACTTGATTGGATTCATCTTCGAAATCAAAAGGGTTGTATGGTTTAACATGTACTGCCTCAAACGCTTAGCGGCCCAAGCGAGTGCACAACATGTTTTCTCCAGCATCGAGTATCTTGACTCGCAATCAGTAAACTTCTTACTCAGGTAATAGATGGCGTGCTCTTTTTTACCTGACTCGTCTTGTTGACCGAGCACACAACCCATTGAATTCTCAAGAACCGTGAGATACATAATCAAAGGTCTTCCTGGCACTGGCGGCATAAGGACCGGAGGTTCCTGCAAGTATTCTTTAATCTTTTCAAATGCCTTTTGACAATTTTCATTCCACCTGACCGCTTGATCTTTTCTTAGCAACTTGAAGATTGGTTCACACGTGGCTGTGAGATGCGAGATGAACCTAGCAATGTAATTCAATCTCCCCAAGAAACCACAAACCTCTTTTTCTGTTTTCGGCACAGGCATTTCTTGTATGGCTTTTACCTTTGCAGGATCAACCTCAATACCTTTTTCACTAACAATAAACCCCAGCAATTTTCCTGATCTCACCCCGAAGGTGCATTTGTTTGGATTCAACCTCAGTCTGAATTTCCTTAACCTTTTAAATAATTCCTGAAGATTCACCAGATGTTCTTCTTCCGTCTGTGACTTCGCAATCATGTCATCAACATAGACTTCAATCTCTTTGTGAATCATATCATGAAAGAGAGTCACCATCGCCCGCTGGTAAGTTGCCCCAGCATTTTTCAATCCAAAGGGCATCACTTTGTAGCAGAAAGTTCCCCACGGTGTTATGAATGTTGTTTTCTCCATGTCCTCTGGGGCCATCTTGATTTGGTTATACCCAGAGAAGCCATCCATGAAGGAAAACACAGAATACTGAGCAGTATTGTCAACTAACACGTCAATGTGAGGGAGCGGGAAATCATCCTTTGGGCTTGCTTTATTCAAATCCCTGTAATCAACACACATCCTGACCTTCCCATCCTTCTTAGGTACAGGCACAATGTTAGCAACCTATGGAGGATAATTTGTCACGGCAAGAAAGCCGGCATCTAGCTGTTTCTGAACCTCTTCCTTGATCTTGACAGACATCTCCGGTTTAGTTCTTCTCAACTTTTGCTTGACCGGAGCACAACCTTCTTTGAGTGGTAACCGGTGTACAACAATATCAGTATCGAGCCCAGGCATGTCTTGGTAAGACCAGGCGAAGATATCCACATACTCACGGAGCATTTCAATCAATCTTCCCTTGACACTGTCTTCCAATGCAGCCCCTACTCTTACTTCCTTTCTGGCGTCCTCGGTTCCCAGATTCACAATCTCAACTTCCTCCTGATGAGGTTGGATGACTCTCTCCTCTTGCTTCAACAATCTGGCCAACTCTTCGGGCAGTTCACACTCTTTGTCAGCCTCTTCTTCAGCCTGATAAATTGGATTGTCAAAGTCATACCGAGCTATAGCTGAGTCATGATCGGTGTCATCTGAACAAAAAGCCCTGCAATGATTTATGAGGTATGTTTTATTATGATGCAACAAAAGAAACATATTGCCATTTTGATGTGGGTTTTTTAATGCATAAAAATAAAAACAGAAAGACAGAGATCAAAATATTTGAGTGTGAAAAGTCCTTTATTGATGATAAAGCAAAACATGCGACAGTTAAAAGCCCTACAAATAGAATCACTACGTCTTGGGCAGAACGTAGGATTAACAAAATAGGAAAACAAAGCAATTACTCGAAGCCTGTCACTTGAATGACTTTCTCGGAAGACCAGTTGTGTAGACTTTCCCCTGGGACACAAGGACGGATCCAGCTATCCATGTCACAATCACTGTCTCCTTCTTCTTCAATGGCATTAACTCTATCGAAGAAAACTCCAGCGCTAGTGAACCGGACAGGGCCATAGAATTTTGGGGGATCCTCATCTCTTCTGGATGGCTTATATCCCAATCCATAAGTATCCTTCTTTTTCTGGACTTCAACCACCTGGCCCCACCTCTGTGAGCTACCAGCTTCAACCACAGCTTTGGCATCTCTCAACGAAGACATGGAACCCTCAGGTTGATTTGCCACTACGGGCTGCACTACAGCTTCAGACTGAACAACTTCTTCAGAAACTTTCACCTTCTCAAATCCCTGGCACAACGTCTCATGGATTTCCCCATCCACTTCCACGTATTTGAAGGTTGACAGCTGACTGATCATTATGTCTTCTTCTCCGCACACTGTCACTATGTGACCATCAACCATATACTTCAGCTTTTGATGCAAAGTGGAAGTTACAGCACCTGCCCCATGGATCCAAGGACGACCCAATAAACAGCTGTACGCTGGCTGAATATCCATAATGTAAAACGTTGCATTAAAGATTTCCGGTCCAACCTTGATTGGAAGCACAATCTCGCCAAAAACAGATCTCTTCAAGCCATCAAAAGCTCGCACCACCAAGTCGCTTGGTGTACAAATAAGTCCTCGAGTATCCAACTTCATTAACGCTTTCTTGGGCAATACATTCAACGATGAACCAGTATCAACCAAGACATGTGACATCAGCGAGCCACGGCATTCGATCGAAATATGCAGGGCATTGTTATGATTCCTGCCAGCAGAAGTCAAGTCAAGATCTGTAAAACCCAGGCCGTTACCCGCATTCACGTGCGCTACAACCCCTTCCAGCTGATTAACAGAAATCTCTTGAGGAACGTATGCTGCATTCAAAACCTTCAAAAGAGCATTCCTGTGAGCCTCAGAACACAAGAGCAGAGACAGAATAGAGATCTTGGACGGGGTCTGATGTAATTGGTCCACAATCTTATAATCACTTTTTCGGATGAGCCTCATAAATTCCTCTACATTTTCCGAAAAAACATCATCAACCGGCTTCACTGTAGATTCCACAATCACTGGGGTCTGAACAGAACCATCCATCGCCTGTTTTCCTCTATCTTGCCTAGAGGTACTGGGTTGACCATTAACAGGAGGGATCACTCTACCACTTCTGGTTATAGCATCAGTCTCAACTTTAACCCCTGAACTGGAACCCACTGGTGAAGTATTCATTAGCTCTTGCTTTTGCCCATTGACAAACACCTCTGCACCATAATTCCACGGAATGGCCTTAGAACTCTCGTACGGAATGGGTCCAGCCCTTGTGATAATGACTGGAGGAGGCCTTGCTGGACCAGAAATAGTAATTGTTTTGAACGGAATAGTGATAGTGGCAACCTTTTCACTAACAACCTCTTCTAGCTGATTACCTCTGTCAAACTGTAAACAGCCCTCATCAATCAGATTTTGAATACCCCTCTTCAACGAATCACAACCATTAGCCTTTATCAAACAATCTGAGCAGTTTTCACCACAGCCCGGATAGACATCACCTTTCAATAACCTGTTCTTAACCATCACCAACGGAGTCTTCAGTTCCTCCACATCCATGATCAAATTCAAAGTTTCACAGTCCTCAATTATAGCATTCACCCTTGGCCCATTGTGATTAGGCATCGGGTTTTGAATAACATTGGGTCCGTCATTCGAGAAATTGATGGCTTTAGAGTCCACAAGGTCCTGCACCTTGTGCTGAAACGCCCTGCACTTCTCCACCGTGTGCCTAGGAGCACCAGAATGAAAATCGCAGTGTGCGTTAGCATCGTAGCCTCGTGGGAGTTCCCCTGTTGGTGGAGCCAGGGTACGAAGCTCAACTAGACGCAACTGCAGTAAATGTTGCAACAACTGTGCATACGACATTGGGGGTTAATCAAAATGCCTCTCTGCATTCCTCTGTCTGTTCTGATACTGACCCTGCTGCCTATTCTGATTAGCATTACCCCTTTGTTGCTGTGGTGGAGGTAATGTTGCTGGAATGGTTACTGATGCTACTTGTTGATTGTTAAACTGGCGTTGTTTCCCTTTTCCCCTGTGGGATGATACAGCGTTGGTCTCTCCTTTCTTCTTATAATTATCAAACGGCTTTTTTCCCTGTCCGGAAGACGATCCATCACCGCTAGAAACCTTCCCAGCCTTAATTTCCACCTCTATCTTCTGTCCAATAGCAATCACATCTGCAAACTTGCCTAGAGAACAAGGCAAAAGCTTTTCATAGTAGTGCTTCGGCAGTGTGTCCATGAACATATCTAGCATCTCTTTCTCTAGCATTGGTGGCTGCACCCTAGCCGCCAATTCACGCCACCTTTGCACGTATTCTTTGAAACTCTCATCATTCTTCTGGGACATGCTAAACAGCTGAGTTCTGTTGGGAGCCATGTCCGTGTTGTACTGATAATGCTTGATGAAAGCTGCAGCTAGCTCTCTCCAGGTACGAACATCTCTACTTTCTAGCCCCATGTACCATTCTAAAGACGCGCCAGACAGGCTGTCTTGGAAGAAGTGCATCATTAACTTTTCATCCTTAGCGTGAGCAGCCATCTTCCTGGTATAGGCCTTCACATGGGTCCTTGGGCAGGTAGAACCGTTGTACTTTTCTAGCGTAGGAATCTGAATCTTGTGTGGAATAATAATATCAGGGACCAACCCTAGGTCGTCCAAATCAATCCCCAAATCATCCTGTTTCACCACTCCTTTTAATTGAGCTTCGATTAAACGGATTATTTCATCACTGACCACAGGAAGGGCAGCATCTAGACTCCTGACCGAGAACACATCGTCCTGTTGATCATCAAAATGACGGCCATGAATAGCCCGGATAGTACTTCCTTCTCCAACCACTGAAGGAATTCTGCCCTGTCCA
This sequence comes from Lathyrus tuberosus, assembly GCA_022829125.1. Lineage (NCBI taxonomy): Eukaryota > Viridiplantae > Streptophyta > Magnoliopsida > Fabales > Fabaceae > Lathyrus > Lathyrus tuberosus. Next base: position 10,104,344 of record JALAZF010000024.1, on the reverse strand, counting down.
CCAGCACCAACTCCGCCCGGAGGGATATTACGGTTAATAAGACCACCGTGTAGGATACCATTTTCGTCGACCTGCGCCACTAACGGCTGAACCAGAGTTCTGAACTCGTTCTGACTTTGCACCACACCCTGCATCATTTCCATGAACTGGTCAATGCGAGCTTGCATAGCGGCCATATCTGCTTGAACTTTGTCCATCACTCTGTTTTGATTGAGCATGGTAGAATAACGATGAGTTGGTTGATCAATCCTGACTGAAAGAAAGAGAGAACATAAGAAAACCAGAGAAACCCAAGAGAACCTGCAATGCAAAGAATGAATATGATTATGCAAATGCAAATGCAACAAACATATTTGAACATTTCCAAGGTATATCCGCTTTGATTCCATTCCAAGCAACCGGGCCAGGGATTAGACGCAATATCAGAAAATAAATCCGAACCAGAAATACCACTGGATCCAACCACTGGAAACCAATCACAAAAATAGAAAACTACCAAGGCAAAAATATCTGAATCAAGCATTCTATTATCAAGATGGAAGAATTCATACAGACAAAGTCAATTGTAACCAATGGTGATTCCATCAACAATCCTGATGGTAACCACATAAAAAACAGATACACAACAAACTACAATTCTACCCCAAACAGGCTAGCCTCCACTTCTTCCAGAAGATTCAAAGTGTCAGGATGTGCCGGTCGCGAGATTAGCCCTTTGATTAACCTGTTTCTCTTTGCAATCTCTTGGTTCAGCTTTGCAATCTGTTCTTCAACGTTGCTACTTTCATGTCTCGCCTTCTTGATTCCAACTTGTAATTTGAGCTCTTCAATCTCCTTTTGGGACTCTTTCCACTTGTTGAAGAAATGTTTCCCCTTTTCTTTCGCCTTTTGCAGCTCTTTGTTTAGCACCTCGTTTTCGACTTGGACCTCACTCCACATCTCTTGATAAACATCAAGCTCGGTTTCAGTCTTAGCCAAAAGCTTCTTAGTTGTCCTGGTGGTCTGGCTTGAAGTCTCTGCTGCCATGCTAATCTTCTTGAAATGCTGAATTCTGCTATTCAGATCATTTTCTGTCTTCTTCAGACGCTCAGTCGACTCTTTGACCTGCCACTTCAGCTCCAAATTGTCATGCAAAGCTCCTTGCAGCTGACTACTCATACCGGAATTCTCTGCCCTTAATTCTTGCACCAACTTCTGTTGCTTGTTGAACTCTTCAATAGGCACAGTAAGTCTTTCCTCCACACCTTCTGGGTACAACATAGGTGCTCGATCAAAAGGCAAGTAACACTCCTTAACTCTCTGTTTTATCCACTCCACATAAGGAAGGAAAGCCTGATTGTTAGGTTTGCCCAGAACGGCCTTGCCTTTCTTCAATATACTACCCCAAGCTTCAGAAGCTCTCTGCGCCTCTTCTAGTCCTTCAGATGAGTGAAAATACAAAGATTCTTCCACATCCCTCTTAATAGGTGGACCCACCAGAGCATAACCAAACTGTCTGACGGCCAAGGAAGGGTTATAATTAATTCTGCCCTTCCTCCCTATCAGAGGAACATTAGGATATTGACCACAACTGTGAATGATGCTCTTGCCAAGCAATCCATGATTTATCCACACAATGTCTTTACTGACCAATCCCATCAGGCACCGACTCCACTCTAGAGAATCCTTAGAATCAACAAAGGCACCAGATTGAGGTAGACGACTTGCGAACCATTTAAAAAATAATGGCGCGCAGCAATGAACCATTCTCCCTCTATTCTTCTCATTCCTGTTGTATAAGGCATAATGGAGATCTCCCAACAGGGTTGGCACAGGATTCCTCGTTATGAATATCCTGATAGCATCTTCATCGACGAAATCTGGCTCATTGGGGAACAACACAATGCCATAAACACAAAGAGCTAACACTGCATTGAATACAATCCAGTCTTTATCCTCTGCTGCTTTCTGAGCCTTCTTCGTTAGATACCCCAGCTTGAAACCACAGATCTTTCCTTTGGTAGAAAGGTTGGCTTCTAACTCTGACTTGCTCAAATAAAGAGCACCGGCCAATTTCCCACAATCCAGGTCTCCTTTAGAGCCAAAGAAAGGAGGAACTTCCTTGATATCAATCCCTAGCATGTTAGAGTATTCCTCCAAGGTAGGTACCAACAAATAATCCGGGAACAAGAAACACCTCAGTGGAGGGTCATAGAACTGCATTAGAGTATGAAGACCTCAGAACTCATAATCGTCGATGTTACGAACAAAAGACAGAATCCACCCATACTTCTCGGCAAAAGCATTCAATACATCAGGACTTGCCATCCCCTTCAGAATAGTGAGAGGACCTATTGCTGGCTTGTGAAACTTGTAGATGATAATATTCTTCTTACCCCTTGGAACATCCATCCCTAATACTGCCCTCTGATTGGAATCGCGGATTCGGATACAACCTGGAAATGCAAAAATATGAATGTCAGAGAAAAAGAATGAAATGCAATGCAAAACATGGGATCAAGGCACCAAGCCTCTGCGCTGAACTGGCTAGACAATCTTAAGGCTCTGTACAAACTCTCCAGTCAAACCAGAATAACAGAATAACCACACTGATACGGCTGTAGAGACAATACATCCAAAAATACCGGGTAAGTAGAAGGTCATGGTTACCTGCAAACCTGTAAACAACCCGCCCCTCTCACGTGTGGGTACTAGGATGTTCAGTATCACGGGCTCTCAGGTCAAGAAATGATGATACCTTCACCATTTCTGGTTTGGCATCATCATCAATCGAGGAGGCCTCAACTGATTCTCCAAGACGAAAGGTCATCAGCTTCAGAGGTTTGAGAAGCAATAGCACATTCAGCCCGAAGGATACAATGCTACCGCCAATCAAAGAGGTCGTCCGCTGATTCCCCCTCACAAAAGGAAAACCTATAGCAAGTTCCCAGCATTGGGTCCTCGGGTCGAGAATGTGCAATGGATTTGCCACAGAGCGTGGTCTGCCACTGTCACATCACGGGAGGAGTGCCGCAACTGAGTCCTCGGGAATGGTCTCCAGAGTCGACAATCCCTCAAGAGAATACCTACTGGCCTGTACCAACGCACAGTAGCAGATAGCTCCTGATAAAACCTCGTCTGGTTGTGGGTCTCATGAACAACAATACATGGCCACCCCCATGCAAGCGTCACGACTATCCACTCTAAAACCTGTGTGTATGCTCGAGCCTGGGTAGTGAGCTCATCTCTCAGAACATCCCAACCTGCCAAACAGAAAACCAGCCAGTACAGCGCAGTAATATCCAGTATGACAATAACAAAATGCAATGCAATGCAGTAAAAGCTGTAAATACAGTAAAGCAGTGAGACAAAAATACAGTAAACAATAATACAGTCATATACAACAAAGCAAAGCACCACAAAAACACCCAAGGAAAATAAACAGACAAGCGCTAGGATCGACTCGCTAAAGGGGAAGGACCAGCAGGAGGTCAACCAGAGTCCCCAGCAGAGTCGCCAGCTGTCGCTCCCGAAAGATTCGCATCCAACGGTACAAACGCGAGAGTGGCGCAAAAGAACACAGAGTCGCCAGCAAAGTGTATTTATCCCAAGAGAGGGAAAGGAAACACTGCGTAAACCTGAAAGGAGGGAAAGAACATGGTCTTGCGACCAAGAGAACGGGTACGGGAGTCGGTTACGAGAAGGGAAGGTGTTAGCACCCAACACGTCCATCGTACTCGATGGGATCCACGCTTGCTATCTGCATCAAAGGGTGTCGTCATCTGGAACTTCACTGCTACTGGATCGGCGAAGAAACGAGAACGGAAAGAACGGAGAAACGAAGAAGAAAAGAAAAAGAAGTGACTCGATAGGACGGTATCGTTGTCCTAGGCCCACGTACTCCCTCAGTGCAATGGGAAAGTCAGAGTCAACGTAGTTCGGACGGGAACTGTGGGGGAAGGTTGCTCGCCAAGACAATCGCTGTCTTGTACCTACGTATCCTCGATCGGACGAGAGAGAGGAATCAGAGCTGACGTAAAACATAAGCCCCGACTTTACCCTCTTGCATTAACACACTGGCTAAACTCATCAAAGACGCATCCCAATATCCTCACAAACGGTTTATTAGGATCACACAGAATCAAAACTGAAGCTGTAGACAACTTCCACTTCAGCTCACTAAAACTTACTCACAACGAATATCCAAAACAAACGACTTACCTTTTGCAAGTCATCTGAGATAACCGAAGTACGAACTTAGCAACGTCTTCCCTAACCTGCAGTAACAACCAACTGAGCCCAAAAGTTTCTAATCTCCTTAATTAACTTAGGAGCCTCTCAATGTAGAACTGCATCTAATTCCCGATGGATCCATACCCATACTCTCATCTGAAATAACAACTCCAAGAAAACTAACCTTTTTCAGCCCAAACTCTCACTCGAATAACTTAGCATAAAACTTCGTCTCATTTCAACACTTGCAATTTAAATCTCAAACACTCTATATGTTCTTCCTCTGAGTTTATAACAGATCCGAATATCCTCAATCAAAACCATTACGAACTTATCCAAATAAATATGGAAGACACGATTCCTCTACTCCACAAACATTACCGACGCATTACTAACACCGAATAACATCACTGAGCATTGTAATGCCCAACCAAACCAACCCTCATCCAAACTTGTCCAGACCTATATACAAGCTTAATCGAGTAAATAACAACCTATTCCAATGATAACAAACATAACCAGTCACCTAAAATCGATCAAAGCCTCAACTCATACAATTCACCATTTTATCAAACATTCCACACAATTGCGATCCCACTCAAACTCAACCAAACCATTCCAGTCATCTGTTCATGAAAGTGGACACTCATTCTCAATCGTTACCTTATAAAACTGTCCGTAATCCATACACAATTTCTTCGCGTACCGTCCAAATTCCATAAATTCCAACATGTAGCAACAACCATCCCGAAGGAACTCTCAAATACTACATCCACACTTAAGGTTTTCTCAAAATTTCCATTAATGCTCTAAAATTCCAAAAACTCCAAACCTCTTCAGAACTCTAAGTTTTGCTTTCCATAGTCTCAATACCATCATACACATCATGCTCGTTATTCCATTCAACCATCATTCCCTTTTGTTACTAACCATACTGGAGCTCTCCAAGACGACACACTTGGCCTCACAATTCTCCTTCCCAATAAATCTTCCAACTGCTCTATCAGTCCGGGTACTTCTAATACTAACATCCAATATTTCATCCAGGAATACATCTGAAAATCACGCACAACTGGTAGCTCATCACTGTGTCCTTTCTGCCAATTCCTAGAAAACTATCGTCACATACATCTAAAAGTTCTTCTACTTACTTAGCAGATCCAAACCTCAATTCCTTACCTTCGTCCAATTTGAGTTCACACTCTACTCTCTGAGAACAACCTTTAACAATACCCAATCGTTCACTCCCAATGACTTCCCAACTTGACCAACATACCAAAAACCTCTAATCTGTCTCTTCTTCCAGTATAAGAGCCTTCATCAACTCATCAAAACAATCCGTAATCAGTTTCTTAAATCCAAACAATCCATTGCATACACTATCAAAGCTGGAAAGACACGTCAATTCCATCCAACATAATTCCCGTCTACTATCAACAAGAGATTAAGGGTGATCAGTTCCTCAATTTGTCAATAGACAGCCGACAATCATGATGGGGCATAAACCGTCTTCACCAAACTATAATAGCATTCCTTACATCTCATGCACAAAACTAACTAAGGCACCAATCCTTAGTCGACATAACCCTTACCTCCGCATTCCCTCCGGAATCGGGGACAACACTGTCCTAACAACACTTACAATCTTGCAATTCACAACACACTGAGCCAACGCTCCACAACCGAAGCAACTTAGAGAAGTACCAACTTCTCCCCCACTTATCTCATTCTAACACCTGAAGACAAAAGATTAGGAAACCAGAAAGTACCGACAGTGCTCCACACACCTATCACGTACTAAGGGACCAACAACATCGACAGTATTCAACTGTCACACCAACAGACTCAACAACTTGGCCGGACGGACCGACCTGCTCTGATACCACTTAATGTAACACCCGAATTCCCATCGCGAATAAATAATACATAAATAAAATCAGAGTAACTAAAAATTTATTTTTCCGACAGGAACAAGGATGTCGCATTTAAATAAACAAAACATCATCCCTGCTCATAAATTTGATACATAGCATAAAATAGAGTACCCACAAAGGGAAAACTTTTTCCATAATAAAGGAAATGTCAATTATGGAATAAAGCGGAAAGATCCATAACCGACTTATTTTACAAAATAAACTGTTTTATACACCAAATTATTCATACAAAATATATCCTACAATTATATACATATATAACATAATCGTTCCCCGACTCCCGTGCTACGTATCAGAGCAGACACCAAGACCTAAGCAAACGAAGATCTAACTCTTCCACTTGCCTCCACGCCTCTAAAGCTGACAATCTGCACTATGCCATAAAAAGCATATTCCAGCAGAAGGGTGAGAAATAACAACTATAACAAGATTGCATAATAATATGCCACAACACAAATAAACTCACATATATAATATTTCTCACCGCATACATCACATACTAACACATATAGCATATATAGATTATATTCACATAAACACCTATTCCAACATAACACATATGTTTATACACAAAACATATCATGCATAATTCAGTGCATTTTACACGAATGCACATCAATTCACAAATGCTATCACAAGCTCAATCACATAATTACTCCATTCCCAATTGCATATTAATCATGCATACTTTCACAATTCTTATCATTCCACATAAACATACACATTTATGTTTATTCATCAATGCACCATTATAAAGATGATAAATGCAAATCATAGAGACCGACTCACGACTCTATGTAAATACAATGCGGTACCGACTCAATCATCTCAAGTTCACTCAGGAACTCTGCTGGAACCATCGCTCGTTACATCACTGTAACTCCCCGTCAGGCCTACGATGTTCACCCATTGCTCACACCTCACATAGGCACACAATGTTTATGGATCGCTCACACCCCACTGTCGCTCCCGAAAGATTCGCATCCAACGGTACAAACGCGAGAGTGGCGCAAAAGAACACAGAGTCGCCAGCAAAGTGTATTTATCCCAAGAGAGGGAAAGGAAACACTGCGTAAACCTGAAAGGAGGGAAAGAACATGGTCTTGCGACCAAGAGAACGGGTACGGGAGTCGGTTACGAGAAGGGAAGGTGTTAACACCCAACACGTCCATCGTACTCGATGGGATCCACGCTTGTTGTCTGCATCAAAGGGTATCGTCATCTGGAACTTCACTGCTACTGGATCGGCGAAGAAACGAGAACGGAAAGAACGGAGAAACGAAGAAGAAAAGAAAAAGAAGTGACTCGATAGGACGGTATCGTTGTCCTAGGCCTACGTACTCCCTCAGTGCAATGGGAAAGTCAGAGTCAACGTAGTTCGGACGGGAACTGTGGGGGAAGGTTGCTCGCCAAGACAATCGCTATCTTGTGCCTACGTATCCTCGATCGGACGAGAGAGAGGAATCAGAGCTGACGTAGTTCGTGGGTACGACCACGGGTGGGTAAGTGTTTTTTACGTGAGCGACGAGCTCTTTTCTGAAAATGAAGTTTGGAACCCAACAATCCCGAAGGATAAAAAGATTTGAATTTGATTGGTGTTTTTTAGACATAAGTGTCTTTTAAGTCGTATCGTAACTTGCATTAAACCCAAGTCTTGAATACAGGAACGAATACTTTCGCGCATCGTCCCCAACAAGACAAACACTAGGTATCCTAGAAGAATGAGAGGAAGCCCCTCACTCCCCACTTCCCACATAGAAGGCTTGAGCGTAATACACGTTAACTTTTATTACGTGTCTTGAAGAAGTTTTGAGATGAGAAGAGAAATGACACAAAAGGAAACTCTAAAGGGAAACTAAGAGTCCTAATGTTATCATGCATGGAGGTCCTATGGTTAGTGAGGTTTAGGAGAGACGACTACCTAACCTAATGCTAATCCTACTCCAAGCTTAATCAAAATTAAGTTGGACTAGGTAGCTCTAACGGGAGAGAATCCAAGACTTAAACAAGTCCTGAGACTCGAGGGATGAAAAGAGTGAAAGAGGAGGAGGAGAAAGAGAAGTGAAACACAAGTGGCCTAAGCTCACTTCAAACACAAGTATGAAAGTTGAAAGATAAAGGAAGAAAGTAAAATGTGGAAGCATCTCCACACTCAAACAACTTACCATTTGCCCCTGAAAGTGTTAGAAATATTCACATATGACAAAATGAAACTCAAACAAGCATAAGGCAATAAAGAAACAAGTTCTAAGGTAAATCAAACATCAAGTTCAGCACCTAATGGTCCTACTGACCTCTAATATTAGTCATGCATAATTAGTCAAAAAGAAAAGGGAGAAGTCAATCAAGTACCATTCAAGTCATTAAAGAAGGAGTGAGATGAAAAGAAGTGATCATGTAAAGAAACCAAGTCAAAATTCCACAAAGTAAACCAAGTCCAGAAGTGACACAATCCTAAATATGTGCCTAAACAAGATCTTCAAACATCATTCAAGTCATACAAACACTTTCACAATCAATTAAGAAGCAAAGAAGAAGAAGTGATGTGAAGTGAAACATGATTCATTCTTGTGAAACAAGTGACTTAAGGTGCAAGGCAAACATCAAACATGCAAAGATGAGACCCAAATATCACAACCAGAGGTCAATTAACATGCTATCAATTCTCAAACAAGACCCCAAATTATGGCACAAGTGCCTTCATGATCAAGCAAACCAAACATGAAGCATACATTCACAAGTTGGACAAGTTAAAGTTCATGCTTCAAAGAAATAACAAACATGCCTAAAAAATTATGTCATTCAGTATTCAAGCATCTCAAACATGTATAATTGACATATCAAATCCACAAGCAATGAATCAGAACCAAAGTCAATCAACAATTAGGTCAAAGCATCAATAGGATTTCATACATTCATGCTCAAAGCAACACATCAAAAGTCATCCAAAAAGGACCTAAAAATCATTCCAAAAATCTCAAACATACCTCAACATGTTATGAACATAACCCAAAAAGAATCAGGATCAAATCACTTTTAAAATGAGAGAAATAAATGATGCAATATGAAGTATGCAATATGAAGCGCAAATGAGAAACATTAATTTGGAAAATTAATATTTAATGCAAATTTAATAAAATAAAATATGAAAAATTAATTTTAATAATGAGTATACGTGATGAATTTTTTTTGGAATTTTTTAGTATATGCAAGTATTTTAAAAATTAATTATGAAATGGTATGCAAAATAGAAAATAACAATGAAATGAAATGAAGCCAGGGGTGTATCAGCAATTCTTAACAACACACGGAGCCAACCAAAATGCGCTTGGGCCAAGAATTAAGGAGGTGCGAAAATCAAAAGAAAACTAGGCCCAATATCATTGAGAAACAAAAAAACACATAAACTCAGCACAAGTGAAACGCTGCGTTTCATTAATCCATATCAAAGTCAAACCCGTCCACGCGTGCAAGGACCAGGGTCAAAATGCCACCTCACCAAACACCTCAGACGCCGGAGCCCTAGCTCCGGTCGTCTTCCCCGGCAAGGCTCACCGGCGACGACTGTAAACGGTACCAAAACAACCAAAACCTTACACCATTTTGAAGTATTTTTCATGTGGATGCCAAATCCACCATCCAAAATCATCTAAAACGAATAAAACATAGCAAATCGAAGCTCACAAGTAAACATACTCAAACTGAAACCTTAACAAACAAGTTCATACACATCCCAAACATTGCCTACAACTTGGTAGGACTTCAGAGGAGCTCACAACAAGCGAAATGAACGTGTATTATGGCAGGTGTGAATCAAGAAAAGTTACCTAACGGAGCGACTCCGTTGGTCCTTCAAACCTTGCGATGAGGTTGGTAAAAGATGTAGATCAACTCCTCTGAGCTTGGGAAGAGTAGATCGAGGCCTTGCTTGCTTGGAATCGTCTTCAATTTCTCACAACAAAAACTTGGTTAGATGATGAAGATGGAGATGCTGAACCAGCTAGAACAAGGGTTCCAGTTGCCAAAAAATGCGTACAGAAGCAAGATCACACTCCAAGGATGCAGAATCAATCAAAAAAAGAAGGAAGTGGCTGTGCAAATGAGTGATTCGAATCAGAGGAAAAATAAAAGAGTGTGAGCTTTTCTGATATGGTTTTCGTGTGAAATGGAATCTCCCCCCATTCTAGGGTTTGTGATGACTTTATATGGTGGGTTGAGAGTGATTTTGGGCCTGAAAAAATGACAAAGTGGTGTTTGGAAACTTTTGCAAAGATTGAAAGAGAGAGAGAGAGAACGGTACAAGTAGTGGTGTTATGGAGTGTTGGTAGTGATTTTTGGGCGTGAAAAGAATGTGAGCATGTTGTGGAGAGAGGTCAGGCACGTGAGAGAGGATGTGAGCTGATATTTGTACAATTCTCATTTTCTATTTATGGCAAAACATCCCCATGATGTGTGCATGGCATGCATGGCTTGGCTTAGTCTCATTAGGCAAAGAAAGTTAATGTTATGCGTGTGAACATGTGAGGTCATGAAGCATGCTGCCAAATTCAGATCAAAACATGCCATAACACCATGACATGAAATGTTGTGCAATTGTATGGGGTCCATTTTGAATGAGAATATTTTAATGGTTATGACTCCAAATAACTTGTATTTAACATCACCAAAAAGTATCAAAGACATGGAATAATTTTCAAGTTACTCACCTCATGAGATATGCCTTGGAATCGTGTGATAAATGGCATGGCAATCATGTCCATGGAGCTGGCTGGAAATGCTTAAAAGCTCCACGTCCCGTGTGCAATTTGGACACTTTGATGACATCCTTTTTTATCATTCATAACTTAGTGAAACATAGTCCAAATGAAGAGGAATCAAGTTCAACTTCAAGCAAGGAGACGATGTAACGAGCTTCATGTTGAAATCATGTTGAAAATAGACTTGGAATAAAGCTTAGATGGTGGTGAAAATCAGCCATGAAGACAAGTACTCACTACTGCCAAAATGAAATGAGAAAAAAACTAGGTCATGAACACAATTTGACCACATGATGACACCATCTTTGAAGGGATATAACTTTCACCACAATGGTTCAAATGACACAAACTTGGGTTCTTTGAAAAGAGGGGATTGCCCTCTACACTTTTCATGTTGGAAGTTTCTCAATCCAAGGCCTGGAAGTCATCCAAAAGTGAGCATGCACTTGAGTACACCAAACTGTCCAAGAATAACTTAGAAAAAATTCTAAGTTTTCAAGTTTTTACAACTTAAAACCTCCATCTTTGAAACATCATAACTCTCTCAAAAATAATCCAAATGAGATAAACTTTACATGGTTAGAAAGCTTGGAACAAGCTCTACAACTTTCATGTTTAAAGGAAATTGAAATTAGGCTTGTATCATGATGGAAATTGGCTTGGAAGATGGCTGAATTCATGTTAGAACTTTCCCAAAATAGCAACTTCTTAAAAACCTAGATTTCCAAAAATAGCAACTTTTCCACATTTTTTATTTTTCCTAAATCCTTGAACATTTCTTAATCAAATCTTGTCCATGAACCATATTTGACCTGAGAATCATGATGTTGACCTCAAAAAGTCAAGAGTTGACTTTTCCACTGCACAGTTGACTTTATTCCCAATTCTCCTGATTTTCAAATTTCTGATCAATTGAAAACCTTCTGAAGCAAATTGATGGGCAATCTTTTATCCCTAGACACTTGAGGCTATAAGGAATACCATGAAATCGAGTCTTGTCCCAAAAATCAGAAATAAATTGATTCTATAGGAAACCCTAGTCTTGGCTCCTCTGGTTAGGAGAAATCAGCACATCCTCCAAATTCAAATTCCTCTGAGTATGATGTGTGTCATGTCCACCAATGATGATAAGTACCATTTGGAGATGATAAACAATCAAAGAGCTTGCTCATTTGAGGGTTAAATCTCAGAATCTCCAAAACCCTAATTTAAGAACCAAGTTAGGAGAGTGTGATCCCTCTGAAATCTCTTGCCAATTTTGATCTTATGAAGATATAATGAACTCCATGAACCACCTTGAAGCTTGAGACTTGAGAATATGGACCAAGTACCTTGATCCCATGCTAAAAACCAAATGCTATACACAATGAAAATGCAAGAAATGAAAAGAAACATAAGCCAGTTATCTAAAAACAACAAGGCAAATTTTGGGGTGTTACACCCACACGGGCACACGACCTGATCGCTCACACCCCACATGGGCACACGATCGTCTATAATCATCGCTCACACCCCACATGGGCACACGACGTTATAGAGGATTCCCTCTGGAACCAACCGTCACTCAGGACGTCACAACGATGCATATCATGATACTTGACACACAAGAACTCATGACAACCAATGCATCTTCACACACATATGCAACCACAAGCATGCATATATATAACCAAATACAACACATTGCATTTATTTGCCTTTCGGCCACAATTCATCACCACAACAATCATACCATCACAATTAATTCCACAAGGGATTCACACCACAAAGGCTACCCACAACATATCATAACAACATACATTGACATTCAATCAAACAATGTATTTTACCATGCAACAACATCATTTATGGATCGCTCACACCCCACACGGCCACACGACCTGATTGCTCACACCTCACCTAGGCACACAATCGTTACAACGAATTCTCATTAGAATCACAAAACACAAGAATGTACATCATTATGCTTCACATACAAAAATGACTCAAGACATTCATATGCACACACATACGCATCCATAATCATGCATATACCATTAATTACCACACATTGCATTTTCTTGCCCTTAGGCCACAATTCATCATCACAACATGTATCACGTGCATTTTCATTTCACAACAGCACACAAGTCATACCATATCCATACCAACAACACATTGTATGATATACATTAATTACACACGATTACAACCGTAACAACCGACAAAACAACTCATTCAAATATCATACATCCATCACCAATGCGTATCAATCATGCACAACATTTCATCACATATATTCACGCCATATAACAGCACACAAGCCATACGTTACATATCAAAAGCATATAGAATGGTAACACATCAATCGCACACCAATACGACGGTAAAAATCTGACAATCCAACACTTTTTCAAAACCACGACTTAATTAAATCATCTAATGAACTCCAAACCATTTTTAAAAGAAAGAATATTTCGTTAGCTTTCCAACGCTTCGAACGACGACCAAAACGGACTTACGGTTTGAAAATTACGACGAAAACAAAATTGGAAAATATCATGTTCGCTCCAGTATTCGCTAGGCGAACCCTAGCGAACCAAGGCAGTGGAAAACAGTGAAAAAGTTCGCTAGGCGAACCTTCGCCCGTTCCTTCGCTGGGGTTCGCTAGGCGAACCCGCGAAACCCAGAATTCGCAGCAACGTCAACCTAGGTCATATGGGGCCAAAATACATCATTTTTACCACCCAAACCCTTCTAATTCATACCAGAACAACCAAAACATGTTTAGACATAATCAACGAGTATTCTACGCGGTTTATATCGAATTTCATCCGTGAAAACATCGATTTCTATCAATTGCTCCTAATTTTAATCGATAAGAAAAAGTCGAGAAACAACCAAAACAATCACAACAAAGAACACATATACATACACAAGCAAGATATAATTGAAACTTCTCACCCTTACCCGATTAATCGCGCTTGAAACGGAGAATCTTCGATTTTCCCTTCTTTTCTTCTTCTCCCCTTTCTTTCCTCTCCTTTCTCTTCTTTCCCTTTTCTTTCTCTTCTTCTTTTTCTTTCTATTTCTCTCTCTCTATTTCTATTTAGGGTTAATACCCCTTTTGGACCCTGCCATATAGGCGAAATCCCAAAAACAACCCTGTAAAAAAAAAACACAGATTCCATCCCTGCCATTTGTAGATTCCCTCGTTTTGCCCCCTGAGTGGATTTGGTCAACCATATTGATGACATGGCGCTGCTTAGTTGGAATTTTATTTATTTTTTATTTATTTAATTACACGCGTGGCATTTTTATTAATATTTTAATATTTAATATTTTTTTATTTTTTTTTATTTTTTTTAATTTTTTAATTTTTTTAAATTTTTTTTAAATTTTTTTAAATTTTTTTTTAAATTTTTTTAATTTTATTTTAATTTTTTGTTTTATTTTGTTTTATTTTTTTAATTTGTTTTTATTATAATTTTTTTAATTTTATTCTTTTTTTTTTCGTTTTTATTTATATATTTTTTATATATATATATTTTTTTTTTTTCGTTTTTGGACCTAATTTTTATTTTTAATTCTATTTTAAACAAATTGTTCTTTTAAAAATTAGTTTCATTATACTAATCCATTTATTTCAATTTATTACCATACTAATCCATTTATTCTCATACTAATTTCAATTCAACAATACTTATGAGTGATTTATTACCATTATAACTCCACTCATCAACCATCTTTATAACCTCTCTCCACTTTTTTTTTTTTCGTTACAATATTGTTTCATTTCTTCTCCATTGTTTTCAATACTCATCAACCATCCAAAACTCAATACAAAGCATACTCACAACACAACAATACCACACACCCTAATAAACAAGAATCTCAAGCTCTTATCACTCTCCACATCCTCATGAAAATGGTAACTTGCTACTGCCATGTTCACACCATAAGTTGGTAACTTACTATATCATTATCCATATACAGACAAACATCACTACGTCTTGGGCAGAACGTAGGATTTTACACAAACAGAAAACAAAGGCAATTACTCTTGATGGGTCACTTGGATGACTTTCTCAAACGACCAATTGCATAGACTTTTACCGGGAGTGCAGGGGCGGATCCACTCATCCATGTCGCAATCACTATCCCCCTCATCATCAATGGCATTAACCCGATTAAAGAAGACACCAGCACTTGTGAACTGGACTGGACCATAAAACTTAGGAGGCTCTTGAGCTCGTCGGGGTGGCTTATATCTCAGTCCATAAGTATTCTGCTTCACCTGAACATTAATGACTTGGCCCCACTTCTGGGAATCACCAGTTTCAACTACAGCGCGTGCATCTTTGAAAGAAGACATTGAAACTTCTGGCTGATTTACCACCTCGGGTTGATTAACCACCTCAGGCTGACTGATCACTCTTGGAGGCTCCTCAGGAATTTTCACGGCTTCAAAGGCTTGGCACAGAGTCTCATGTATTTCACCATCTGCCTCCATATACTTGAAGGTTGATAGGTGACTCATCATGATGTCTTCCTCACCACAGACTGTCACAACATGTCCATCCACCATATATTTCAGCTTTTGATGCAGCGTGGACGTCACTGCCCCAGCACCATGGATCCACAGACTATCCAATAAACAACTATAGGCAGGCTGAATGTCCATAATATAGAAAGTGGCTTCAAAAATTTCAGGACCAACTTTGATCGGCAATACAATTTCTCCAAAAACGGACCTCTTAGAACCATCGAACGCGCGCACCACCAGGTCACTTCCCAGTTAGGGTTGCTATTACCGACGAGATAATAGGGCACACACACACAGCCTGCTATTACCGACGAGATAATAGGGCACACACACACAGTCTGCTATTACCTTACATTACATTCATATGTACTTATATATGTTACTTGTCAATCATATAACTGTTTATAGATACAACATCCTTATCCTCCCCTTACATGCACATTCATATGTTCTTTGTACAAAAAATTGTTCATACCAAAGGATAATGATATAGTAAGTTACCAACTTATGGTGTGAACATGGCAGTAGCAAGTTACCATTTTCATGAGGATGTGGAGAGTGATGAGAGCTTGAGATTCTTGTTTATTAGGGTGTGTGGTATTGTTGTGTTGTGAGTATGCTTTGTATTGAGTTTTGGATGGTTGATGAGTATTGAAAACAATGGAGAATAAATGAAACAATATTGTAACGAAAAAAAAAAAAGTGGAGAGAGGTTATAAAGATGGTTGATGAGTGGAGTTATAATGGTAATAAATCACTCATAAGTATTGTTGAATTGAAATTAGTATGAGAATAAATGGATTAGTATGGTAATAAATTGAAATAAATGGATTAGTATAATGAAACTAATTTTTAAAAGAACAATTTGTTTAAAATAGAATTAAAAATAAAAATTAGGTCCAAAAACGAAAAATAAAAAAAAATATAAAAATATAAAAAATATATAAATAAAAATGAAAAAAAATAAAAAAAAAAGAATAAAATTAAAAAAATTATAATAAAAACAAATTAAAAAAATAAAACAAAATAAAACAAAAAATTAAAATAAAATTAAAAAAATTAAAAAAAAAATTAAAAAAAATTTAAAAAATTTAAAAAATTTAAAAAAATTTAAAAAACAAATAAAAAAAATAAAAAAAATAAAAAAAAAATAAAAATATATTAAATATTAAAATATTAATAAAAATGCCACGCGTGTAATTAAATAAATAAAAAATAAATAAAATTCCAACTAAGCAGCGCCATGTCATCAATATGGTTGACCAAATCCACTCAGGGGGCAAAACGAGGGAATCTACAAATGGCAGGGATGAAATCTGTGTTTTTTTTTTTACAGGGTTGTTTTTGGGATTTCGCCTATATGGCAGGGTCCAAAAGGGGTATTAACCCTTCTATTTATAACAAAATATCTAACTACCCAAAATGACCATTTTGCCCTTACGCCCAAATATCTCTCAAACGCTCTCAAAATGCGATAAAACATGGACAGTGATGAAAAATGATATATTGTCAAATAAAAGTCAATAATAAAATAATACAAAACCAAAACCAATTAAATCTACTCTATTAAATAAATCTAACAAAACTGGGCCGTTACAATTCTCCCCCACTTAGACATTTTCGTCCTCGAAAATCTAACCGATACGAACAACTCCGGATACGACTCTCGCATCCGACCAACAAACTAACATGCCAACACTAGGCACACCACGAGTAACACAAACTGACAAACCACCTCGCTAACAACGACTACAACAACGACACGACAACGGCAACAACCACAACGACCAAATGCAATGCCCATACAATGCACTTGACCACCAACTCACAACTCAAAGAAAAGCCAAGATACCGACACACAGGTTCACTCTAGAACCAAAACACAACAAGATCGTTACCCTACCCTAGGTAACACTCCCCTAATTCCCCACACAGGAATTAGCTACCCACACTCGAACCATCACCAATGGAAACGAGACAACAACACAAACAAGAACATAAAGTTCCACGACGCCACAAGGTCTCAACAACATCAACAAAACCAGAACACCAACATCCTTGTCACACAACCATACTACAACAATGCTACGATTCACCAATCGAACATACAATCAAAACATCCATTTACATAGTAGCCCACGAATAATATTCAAACCTTCCACCTAACACTTCCATTCTGAAACGTCCAATAGTCTCACCATTCCTACATGTTTTCAATGTTCAACCTATGAACTCTTACCAGTCCCACACGCATATACGAAATGTGCCACATCACGCTTCCGCTGCGCACTCTGATTACTCGTAACCATCAAAACTACAAATCTCACGTCCAAAGTCTAACTCTTTCTCATATTCACCAAAAATCACCGTTCACTGTTAATATGCCCAACCTCACACTATCAGATGTCAATTCACGCACCAACCCAAATCTCTAAATTCTCCCAAAAGTTCCTACTCTTTAACCATCCAAGCAGACATAAGTAAAAACTTTCGACTTAACTCATCACGCACGAGACAAACTTTACCAATAGGATAATTTGAGCCAAGGTCATAACTAATCAGGAATTCCGACCATCCAACCGTGCCTTAATCCGAGTTACAAATCAAACGTTATGAAGGAAACAAAACTGCACAAACTGTCATGTTCGCTAGGCGAACCTCCTAGCGAGCATTCGCTACCACCTTCGCTAGGCGAACAAGTTAGCGAACCTTCGCTACCCTTCGCCCCAGGTTCGCTAGGCGAACCATAGAAAACTCAGGATTCCAGCAGCGCTGTTACTCATTCAGAACCACCATTTTCTTCATCCATACACTTTGAACCTAAAACCCTTAAAATAATAGCTCCAGATGCTCCAACATAATACAATCGCGCCCAATTCCAAATCCTGAATAGTATCGATCCTTTTATGAATCCTCAATTTTCGTAAAACATAAGCCCCGACTTTACCCTCTTGCATTAACACACTAGTTAAACTCATCAAAGACGCACCCCAATATCCTCACAAACGGTTTATTAGGATCACACAAAATCAAAACTGAAGCCGTAGACAACTTCCACTTCAGCTCACCAAAACTTACTCACAACGAATATCTAAAACAAACGACTTACCTTTTGCAAGTCATCTAAGATAACCGAAGTACGAACTTAGCAACGTCTTCCCTAACCTGCAGTAACAACCAACTGAGCCCAAAAGTTTCTAATCTCCTTAATCAACTTAGGAGCCTCTCAATGTAGAACTGCATCTAATTCCCGATGGATCCATACCTATACTCTCATCTGAAATAACAACTCCAAGAAAACTAACCTTTTTCAGCCCAAACTCTCACTCGAATAACTTAGCATAAAACTTTGTCTCTTTTCAACACTTGCAATTCAAATCTCAAACACTCTATCTGTTCTTCCTCTGAGTTTATAACAGATCCGAATATCCTCAATCAAAACCATTACGAACTTATCCAAATAAATATGGAAGACACGATTCCTCTACTCCACAAACATTACTGACGCATTACGAACACCGAATAACATCACTGAGCATTGTAATGCCCAACCAAACCAACCCTCATCCAAACTTGTCCAGACCTATATACAAGCTTAATCGAGTAAATAACAACCTATTCCGATGATAACAAACATAACCAGTCACCTAAAATCGATCAAAGCCTCAACTCATACAATTCACCATTTTATCAAACATTCCACACAATTGTGATCCCACTCAAACTCAACCAAACCATTCCAGTCATCTGTTCATGAAAGTGGACACTCATTCTCAATCGTTACCTTATAAAACTGTCCGTAATCCATACACAATTTCTTCGCGTACCGTCCAAATTCCATAAATTCCAACATGTAGCAACAACCATCCCGAAGGAACTCTCAAATACTACATCCACACTTAAGGTTTTCTCAAAATTTCCATTAATGCTCTAAAATTCCAAAAACTCCAAACCTCTTCAGAACTCTAAGTTTTGCTTTCCATAGTCTCAATACCATCATACACATCATGCTCGTTATTCCATTCAACCATCATTCCCTTTTGTTACTAACCATACTGGAGCTCTCCAAGACGACACACTTGGCCTCACAATTCTCCTTCCCAATAAATCTTCCAACTGCTCTATCAGTCCGGGTACTTCTAATACTAACATCCAATATTTCATCCAGGAATACATCTGAAAATCACGCACAACTGGTAGCTCATCACTGTGTCCTTTCTGCCAATTCCTAGAAAACTATCGTCACATACATCTAAAAGTTCTTCTACTTACTTAGCAGATTCAAACCTCAAATCCTTACCTTCGTCCAATTTGAGTTCACACTCTACTCTCTGAGAACAACCTTTAACAATACCCAATCGTTCACTCCCAATGACTTCCCAACTTGACCAGCATACCAAAAACCTCTAATCCGTCTCTTCTTCCAGTATAAGAGCCTTCATCAACTCATCAAAACAATCCGTAATCAGTTTCTTAAATCCAAACAATCCATTGCACACACTATCAAAGCTGGAAAGACACGTCAATTCCATCCAACATAATTCCCGTCTACTATCAACAAGAGATTAAGGGTGATCAGTTCCTCAATTTGTCAATAGACAGCCGACAATCATGATGGGGCATAAACCGTCTTCACCAAACTATAATAGCATTCCTTACATCTCATGCACAAAACTAACTAAGGCACCAATCCTTAGTCGACATAACCCTTACCTCCGCATTCCCTCCGGAATCGGGGACAACACTGTCCTAACAACACTTACAATCTTGCAATTCACAACACACTGAGCCAACGCTCCACAACCGAAGCAACTTAGAGAAGTACCAACTTCTCCCCCACTTATCTCATTCTAACACCTGAAGACAAAAGATTAGGAAACCAGAAAGTACCGACAGTGCTCCACACACCTATCACGTACTAAGGGACCAACAACATCGACAGTATTCAACTGTCACACCAACAGACTCAACAACTTGGCCGGACGGACCGACCTGCTCTGATACCACTTAATGTAACACCCGAATTCCCATCGCGAATAAATAATACATAAATAAAATTAGAGTAACTAAAAATTTATTTTTC
This sequence comes from Lathyrus tuberosus, assembly GCA_022829125.1. Classification (NCBI taxonomy): domain Eukaryota; kingdom Viridiplantae; phylum Streptophyta; class Magnoliopsida; order Fabales; family Fabaceae; genus Lathyrus; species Lathyrus tuberosus. The sequence continues at coordinate 10,083,833 of JALAZF010000024.1, read as the reverse complement.
CGACAAGAACAAGGATGTCGCATTTAAATAAACAAAACATCATCCCTGCTCATAAATTTGATACATAGCATAAAATAGAGTACCCACAAAGGGAAAACTTTTTCCATAATAAAGGAAATGTCAATTATGGAATAAAGCGGAAAGATCCATAACCGACTTATTTTACAAAATAAACTGTTTTATACACCAAATTATTCATACAAAATATATCCTACAATTATATACATATATAACATAATCGTTCCCCGACTCCCGTGCTACGTATCAGAGCAGACACCAAGACCTAAGCAAACGAAGATCTAACTCTTCCACTTGCCTCCACGCCTCTAAAGCTGACAATCTGCACTATGCCATAAAAAGCATATTCCAGCAGAAGGGTGAGAAATAACAACTATAACAAGATTGCATAATAATATGCCACAACACAAATAAACTCACATATATAATATTTTTCACCGCATACATCACATACTAACACATATAGCATATATAGATTATATTCACATAATCACATATTCCAACATAACGCATATGTTTATACACAAAACATATCATTCATAATTCAGTGCATTTTACACGAATGCACATCAATTCACAAATGCTATCACAAGCTCAATCACATAATTACTCCATTCCCAATTGCATATTAATCATGCATACTTTCACAATTCTTATCATTCCACATAACCATACACATTTATGTTTATTCATCAATGCACCATTATAAAGATGATAAATGCAAATCATAGAGACCGACTCACGACTCTATGCAAATGCAATGCGGTACCGACTCAATCATCTCAAGTTCACTCAGGAACTCTGCTGGAACCATCGCTCGTTACATCACTGTAACTCCCCGTCGGGCCTACGATGTTCACCCATTGCTCACACCTCACATAGGCACACAATGTTTATGGATCGCTCACACCCCACACGGGCACACGACCTGATCGCTCACACCCCACATGGGCACACGATCGTCTATAATCATCGCTCACACCCCACATGGGCACACGACGTTATAGCGGATTCCCTCTGGAACCAACCGTCACTCAGGACGTCACAACGATGCATATCATGATACTTGACACACAAGAACTCATGACAACCAATGCATCTTCACACACATATGCAACCACAAACATGCATATATATAACCAAATACAACACATTGCATTTATTTGCCTTTCGGCCACAATTCATCACCACAACAATCATACCATCACAATTAATTCCACAAGGGATTCACACCACAAAGGCTACCCACAACATATCATAACAACATACATTGACATTCAATCAAACAATGTATTTTACCATGCAACAACATCATTTATGGATCGCTCACACCCCACACGGCCACACGACCTGATTGCTCACACCTCACCTAGGCACACAATCGTTACAACGAATTCTCATTAGAATCACAAAACACAAGAATGTACATCATTATGCTTCACATACAAAAATGACTCAAGACATTCATATGCACACACATACGCATCCATAATCATGCATATACCATTAATTACCACACATTGCATTTTCTTGCCCTTAGGCCACAATTCATCATCACAACATGTATCACGTGCATTTTCATTTCACAACAGCACACAAGTCATACCATATCCATACCAACAACACATTGTATGATATACATTAATTACACACGATTACAACCGTAACAACCGACAAAACAACTCATTCAAATATCATACATCCATCACCAATGCGTATCAATCATGCACAATATTTCATCACATATATTCACGCCATATAACAGCACACAAGCCATACGTTACATATCAAAAGCATATAGAATGATAACGCATCAATCGCACACCAATACGACGGTAAAAATCCGACAATCCAACACTTTTTCAAAACCACGACTTAATTAAATCATCTAATGAACTCCAAAACATTTTTAAAATAAAGAATATTTCGTTAGCTTTCCAACGCTTCGAACGGCGATCAAAACGGACTTACGGTTTGAAAATTACGACGAAAACAAAATTGGAAAATATCATGTTCGCTCCAGTATTCGCTAGGCGAACCCTAGCGAACCAAGGCAGTGGAAAACAGTCATAAAGTTCTCTAGGCGAACCTTCGCTCGTTCCTTCGCTGGGGTTCGCTAGGCGAACCCGCGAAACTCAGAATTCGCAGCAGCGTCAACCTAGGTCATATGGGGCCAAAATACATCATTTTTACCATCCAAACCCTTCTAATTCATACCAGAACAACCAAAACATGTTTAGACATAATCAACGAGTATTCTACGCGGTTTATATCGAATTTCATCCGTGAAAACATCTATTTCTATCAATTGCTCCTAATTTTAATCGATAAGAAAAAGTCGAGAAACAACCAAAACAATCACAACAAAGAACACATATACATACACAAGCAAGATATAATTGAAACTTCTCACCCTTACCCGATTAATCGCGCTTGAAACGGAGAATCTTCGATTTTCCCTTCTTTTCTTCTTCTCCCCTTTCTTTCATCTCCTTTCTCTTCTTTCCCTTTTCTTTCTCTTCTTCTTTTTCTTTCTATTTCTCTCTCTCTCTCTATTTCTATTTATAACAAAATATCTAACTACCCAAAATGACCATTTTGCCCTTACGCCCAAATATCTCTCAAACGCTCTCAAAATGCGATAAAACATGGACAGTGATGAAAAATGATATATTGTCAAATAAAAGTCAATAATAAAATAATACAAAACCAAAACCAATTAAATCTACTCTATTAAATAAATCTAACAAAACTGGGGCGTTACAATATACATTGATAAGATAATAAGATTTCACACCCTTACCCGATTAAATCGATTCCTAGAAGTTGATTTCTTGATTTTCCTAGCTTTTCCTCTTTTTCTTCTCTTTTCTTCTCTTCCTCTTTCTTTCTCTCCCTTTTCTCTCTATTTTTCCTTTCTATCTCTTTCTCTCCTATTTCCTCTTCTTATCTCTTTTTCTTTTCTATTTCTTATTTTCTATACAAATCAAATTAACTCATTTTCTCACACAATTATATTTCCACTAAATTTTCTAACTTAACATTTATTGAGAAATGTCTAAAATACCCTCCATTCTAATTTTCCCCGAAAACTCCCGAAAACGGTAAAATAACATAATACGTCAACATAGCATATTAACACACAAATTTCACAGATAAAATAATTTATCATTCAATTTAAATAAAAGACTCAACAAAATGGGAAAAATCGGAATCGGGGCGTTACATATATCCCCTTTGTGTTCTTCTTAATGCAATGGCTTTTAGGAAGAAAAAAAGTGTTAGGGTAATTTTGGTATAACAAAATTAAAAGCACGCTTATTTATTTTTTTCTGACTGAAGTTAATTATCTCTTTGTTCAAAATAAAATAGATGGGACCCATTAATCATTTATTACTCCTTATTATTATTATATGTTAGCATTCCCCATATTATTATTAGGGTTAAATAAGTTTTTAGTCCCTATAAAGTTTGAAATTTCATTTTTAGTCCCTCTTGGGTTTTGGCAACGGTTTTAGCTGGTTTTGGCAACGGTTTTTTTTGTAAAAACTGTTGCCAAAAGGTAGGGAGGGACTAAAAATGAAATTTCAAACTTTATAGGGACTAAAAACTTATTTAACCCTTATTATTATATTTGTAATTAATATAGTTTAAAAAGTATAAGTTTTTTAAGTCTGATTATAAATACAAAACAAAATAACAGTTACATATAATATATAATTTATTTAGAAGTGTTTAAATCTAAATTGATCGAAATAAAAATTGTAAATTAAGTTAAGTTATATTACATAAAATTGGATTGGATTGAACTTTTTAATTAATTATCTATAATCAAATCAAATCGAATAATTTTATATTTAAATTAAATGTGTTTTTTTTTAAATCAATCAAAACTGCACCACAAATATTAATATTAGACCTATTTTTAAAAATTGGAACTGAGCCTCTGCATTGATTAGGCCGGCCCTGTATAGGATTAATTAATTTGGGCACAAGCTTATCAATAATCGTGTGTATCTAATTTAACATCATCCATTAATTGTAAAATGGTAGACTCCAAAGTGAACTTGAAAAGTATATTCCATTATCTTTCAAACATGTATTTGCAGAGAAAGTCCAATTCCAACCATCAGAAAGACAAAATCATAGTAACCTCCTCAGATACTACTTATTTCCAAGTCCCAAGAAAAAAAACTGAAATACAACACAATACTTATTACTTGAAAGACTAAGTAGAAGAGATGGTGAAAAGCATATGTACAAATCATGAAGTTTATCTTTTTCAGACAGACGAAGGATTGTTTATTCACTAGTCAATATGATAGAATCTTCAAAGGGATCATCGAGGACCTGAGAGTTCATCTGGTTGGATATATGAATCTACCACTATCCAATTTGAATTAGGGTGATGTATATCGTCATTGCTAAATTCTTGTCGATTTGTCTCTTCTTTCAGCCATTGCTCCCATTCTTTGGCCAAACCATCACCTTCTAGCATTCTCACCACCTCTGACATTTTTGGTCTTTTCATAGAGGGCTCTTGTGTGCATAGTAAAGCCACTTGGATTAACTGCTCTACCTCATCAAAATCATAATTTCCCATTAACTCTGCATCTACAAGTGTTTCTAACTTTTTGTCCTTGAGAAGTCTTTTAACCTGGATTCAAAACAATGTCAGACAGTTGCCAAAAACGATTAGTCATTTGTTCAAGTACTAATGACATATTTAAAGTTAATAAAACCTACCCAATCAAGCAACATCTTATTATAATGATTGGCAAGACAATCGAGTTCAAAAGCCCTCCGTCCAGTTATTAGTTCGAGAAGCATCACACCGTATCCAAAAACATCACTCTTTTCTGAACACTTTCCAGTTGACAGATACTCAGGGGCTATATGTCCAATTGTGCCGCGGACGGCAGTAGTAACATGTGTATCTTTGTAATCCATAAGCTTTGCAAAACCGAAATCTCCAACAACTGCTTCAAATTTCTCATCCAACAATATATTTGCAGCTTTCACATCACGATGAATAATCTTAGGGTCACAATGATCATGCAAGTAAGCAAGCCCCCTAGCAGATTCCAGCGCAATATTCTTCCGCGTTGGCCACTTAAGCGGCGGTTCAGAATCATTACGTTCTACAGTAACAGAATCAATATGCATATAGTTATAAAATTTGAGCTATTTAAGAATTTCCATGTTTTTGCGTAGGTACCAGAGAATACCTAAGAAATACTAATTGTTATTTTTTTAATAAATAAAAATAAACCAGAAACAAGTTTGATATTGAACACTAACACTTTTAAAAAAAATATTTTGCCAGAAAAATGGGTAACCTTGTAAACATGAAAATAGACTTCCATTGACCATGTAAGGATACACAAGCAAGCGTTCAGTAGACGTCATGCAAAAACCAAGAAGCCGAAGTAAATTACGATGCACGGCCATGCTGATCATTTCAACTTCAGTTTGAAATTGCGGCTTCCCTCTATGTGGAGGTTCTTCATCAAGTCTTTTTACTGCTACAAGAGTGCCATCAGCTAAACGCCCTTTATATACCTTTCCATATCCACCTTCACCTAGTAAGTTTTCTTTATTGAAGTTATCTGTCGCTACTACCAGCTCACGTAGAGAAAACCTTTTAAGCCGACCAAGGTGAACTTCAGGATTCTCCTCAGCTGCCACGGTAAAAAAAGTAGACAATGTTGGTTCAGTTCAGCAGTAATTAACAACTATAGAATAAAACATTTATGACCATGTACACCATCTTTTCTGTTTTTAACTAACCAGAAACATCAAAGAATTGATCATGTGGTTTTCTTTTTTGCCAATAGGCAAGTGCAATTGCAGGAGCAGCAAACAATAGAGTAGCACCTGCAGCAACTCCTCCAGCAATAGATCCAGTATTACTGCTACCTAAAAAAAGGATCAACAGTTTAATTAGAAATTATAACTATTCGAAAATAGATTGTGACCTATTGGAAAAAAATAAAGAAGTTCAATGCAATTATGTTTCCTCTAAAATTTAACCATGAGGCACACCATCCTTTTCCATAATTATCAAAACAATGGCAAGCTAGAGTTATATTCTTAATTGAAGCTTTCAGTTCAAGTTATTCTTTAACAATTTAATATCGTTGTCAACAAAAAACAGACATCAATAAACCTGACGAAGCTGGTGAAGGTGGAGAAGGTGGCGCAAGAATGATTTTTGGCAACTTCAAGTGAGGATTATTTTGATAACTGAAAAGTGGAAAACATGGCATTAACAAAGTTTCATGTAATCTGTGGACAACAAGACAAATATATGAACAGTATTATTTGTACTGACTTGACAAAGGTAAATAATGAAAATGAACCATTCACTGGAACATCCCCTTCTAGATTATTGTTTGAGAGATCACTGTACTCCGAAATGGTCGTTGTGTCAGTTTAAACATAGAAATATATGATTATAGTATAAATAAAAATCTGTTTTGATTTCTTTAAAAAAAATCTACTTCGACTATAACTAATGGCAAATCTAAATAAAGGAGTAACACTTACAGAACTTGTAGCGTAGAAACATTTGTCAAAGACACAGGAATGCGGCCAGTCAGAGTGTTATTATTGAGACGCCTATTTTTGAGAGCAAGATGAATTAAAATAATAAATCATGATTGGCACCTAACTAGTTATATAAATCAAGATGCGTACTGGTGGGTGCTATATACAACTGATAAAGTAGAGTAATAAATCATGATAGGCAGGTAGTTATTAAATGCGTTAAAAAAGAGTAGATAACAAAATTTTATTATGCAAAGTGAAATTGTCAAAAATGGAAATTAAATCTCAACAAAGGCATAACCAATACATTAAAAATTTCTAATAGGCGACTAGCATATTCCCTTTAATGCAAAATGATAAGGAAAAGAAGAAAAATTGCAAGGAAAGACCATGCAAACAATTGGACGACAGTCATGCTAGAATATAAGAAAACAATCCAAAAAACAACATATAAAAGGGGTCAAATCAAGCTTTACTATAAACCAGTCAAATCAGAAACTTGAATAAACTTCAAGCATCATTATCCCATCAAGTACAAATAAATTTTGCAGATCAAAGATATGAGAGAATAATGAAAGTATGTCTTACAGAAAACGTAGTTTTTGAAGCTGGCCTAATGTATTGGGTATAGTACCACTTATATTGTTTACCTAAAGATCCAAGCTCACCAGGTTTGCCAAATTTCCTAGCTCTTCTGGGATTTTACCTGTTATACTATTATTATAAAGTTCCCTGCCAATAAAAAAAGAAAGAAATTTCAGACTTGTGCAAACAAAAAATGCTAACAAATAATTGAAAGGTGACGATAAAAGATGTGGGGGAGGTATAGTCCTCGCTTATATAGATTCATACTTTCTACAATCAAACAGAGATGGGGCAGCATGCATTTGAGTTTTGATGCAATCACTAAAAAGAAAAATGCAATCTAAAATGTATGGTCGATGAATTAAATTATCAATTGATTGCCTTTATTTCCTTAATTTTAAAAACTAACAGTATGTTTGGTTATGAGAATGAATACTGGAGCCGTTCAACTAGGGGCTGATTTTTTCCTGAAAGGTCCTGATTTCCCAGTGTACCAGTCAAATATGAGTGACAACTTACAAGTACTGCAAATTTGAGAGATCACCAAGGTTTGAAACCAGTGTACCAGAAAGGTCCTGATTTCCCAGATCACTGTCCCAATGCAACAAAAATAAAATTAAAATATTGATCGACTATGCAGACAAACATTCATAAAATTACAAGTAAAAACGACATATTGAGTTACACGGCGATCACGCTGTTATCTTCATTGCACATAACATGAAACCATGTGCAAGGATTGGGAAGGGTAGCATCCCAATTTTGAAGAACATTATTAGGATCCTTCAAATTGATCTTGAATGCATTCAGTGCATCACCTGTGCTAGTAAAATGAACTAATCTTCAATTGCAAATATCCTTAATATTCTTGTTAGATTTTCAAGATCATTAACAACAATTAAAGATCAATTAAAGGTTAATAGAGAGAAAAGAAACATAAGTAGTGACCTTCTCGATTGGAAGAAACTTTAAGCAGGAAATGAAGAACAAAAAGTGCCCAAAAAAGAAAGGAAGGTTTAGAAGAAGATGATGAAATCATTCTTTCCTCCATGTTTATTCAACTACAACAAAACACCCATAATGATTCATTCATAACAAACCACAAACCTTCTTTTCATCAAACTCCACAGCATTTTGACTTGTTGACCCAACTGAAGTTGATAGTTTAATTATGACTTTTCTTTGTTTTATTTACATCAATAATATTTCATTTTTAAGCACATATTCATCAACTAAATATAATATATAAAGGTCAATATTAATTGAATGCAGTCATTTCTCAGAAAGATTAAAAACTAATTCTTTTTCAACACAATATTTTAAATTTCAAATTATTTAACTTGTTCCATAAAATCATAATACAGATAACAGATTGTGATTAGAAATAGAAAGTGAAATGAAGATACCGTCAAAGAAAAATATACCATTTTGCAAATTGATTCTGAACCCCTAGATTTGGATAGTATGTATGAAGTTACGGTGCATCTTGTGTATCTGAACTTTTTCTCTCTCAAACTTTCTCTTCGCCGGCCGAGTTTTCATTTAGTTGCTATAGTACCGCTGCAGCTGATTTGTTACAGTATCCATGACCGAGTTTTCGACGCATCAGGTGATGCGGTCCGCAATTTAAAACCATGCTCCACGCTAACGCTGAAACTTTTAAAGGTACTAACTCTTTCCATGCAACTCTGAGATCTCTTGAGTCTTTGGTCTTATATTCGGCTAATATAGTTTATAAGCCTTCCTAGCCGAATATGACTTTCTCGACCAAGTCTATGTATCCTTCTCATCTTCTTTTAGAGTTATTCTCTATACGCCTGGACCATAATTGACAGCAATTGTGTGGTATTAATGAGACAGCTACCACACTAACTCTAATTCATTTCATCCTAAAATATTGCCTGTGTCATAATCACATTAGCTTAGGAAATGAAAAATTCCATATAATTATAGGATTAACTAATTTGGGCACAAGCACATGCTTATTGGTAATAGTTAGTATCATCATTCATTATTGGCTAAATGATAGATTCCAAAGTGAACTTGAAAAGAAGATTCCATCATCTTAAGAAAGTCCAATTCCAACAGTTACAAAGACAAAATCATAGCAACCCCCTAAGATACTACTCATTTACAAGTCCTAAGAAGAAAAAAAAACTGAAATACAATACATTATTATTATTTGAAAGACTAAGTAAAAGAGTTTGGAAAAACATATGTACAAATCATGAAGTTTATTTTTTCAGACAGACTACGGATTGTTTATTCACTTGTTGATATGATAGAATCTTCAAAAGGATCAATAAGGACATGAGACTTCATTTGGCAGGAAGGATCTGAGACTTCATCCCGCTGGATATGTGAAGCTGAATCTACTACTCCCTCCGTCCCACAATGAGTTACTCAATTGACCATTTCACATATTAAAAAAATGAAAAATGGAGAATGATATTTTTACTAAAGTATTCCTTATCAAGTATTGAGAATGATGAAAATAATATTAGTTAGAGGGTAAAATTGGAAAAAATGCATTGAAAATTGAAATGGATCATTCATTTTAAGACACTTTTTTATTCTAAATGAGTTTTTCATTGTGGGACGGAGGGAGTACTATCCAATTTGCATTAGGGTGATGCATATCGATATTGTTAAATTCTTGTCGATTTCTCTTTTCATTCTCCCATTGCTTCCATTTTTCTGCCAAACCATCACCTTCTATCATTCTCACCACCTCAGACATCTTTGGTCTTTCCATTGAAGACCCTTGTGTGCATAGTAAAGCCACTTGGATTAACTGCTCTACCTCAGCAAAATCATAATTTCCCCTTAACTTTGCATCTACGAGTGTTTCCCACTTCTTGTCTTTGAGAAGTCCTTTAACCTGAACAACGAAAAAGTCATTGGCGTTGATATTACATTATAGCCTATGCAATGCAAGAATGATCTAAATAGGGTAACAAAAACTCTAGCTAGGAATATGTAGCAAGAAAAAAAATAAGAACTCCTCATTGAGCAAGAAACCAATAGACAAAAAATGGCTCATTGGGCTATCAGTCTCACGTTGGTATCAGATACTGACCACTTGGGTCACTCTCCAAATGTCAAATCACAAACATGAGAAGAGTGTGTTAAGAGTACCATATCGGATGAGATAAAACCTGAAAAATGACTTATTAATTGGGAGTTATGCATCACTCTACAAACTGTTTTTGCAAGAATTAATCCAAATTCTAAGATAGCATATAGATCATTGTGAAGAGATTAATGCAGATTAATGCATGTGACGTTTAATAAACATTATTCAAGTAATAATGATATATTTAAAGTTAAATTAAATACATACCCAATCAAGCAACATCACATCATCATCATTGGCAAGACGTGCTAGATCGAAAGCCCTCTGTCCAGTTATTAGTTCAAGAAGCATCACACCATATCCAAAAACATCCGTCTTTTCTGAAGTCTTTCCGGTTGACAGGTACTCGGGTGCTATATGCCCAAGGGTACCGCGAACAGCAGTAGTAACATATGTATCTTTGTAATCCATAAGCTTTGCTAAACCGAAATCTCCAACAACTGCTTCAAATTTCTCATCCAACAATATGTTTGCAGCTTTCACATCACGATGAATAATCTTAGGGTCACAATGATCATGCAAGTAAGCAAGCCCCCTGGCAGATCCCAGCGCAATATTCTTCCGTATTGGCCACTCAAGCGGCGGATCAGATTCACTGCGTTCTACAACAACATAATCAATATACATAGATACAGTTTTAGTTTGAAACTGGAAAATTTGAAATTCAACCGTAAATGCACTCGTTGCATTTAAGAATTTGAACTATTTAGGAAATACTGATTGTTATTTTTTTCAATAACAAATAAAAATAAGGATATATGAGTGAAAAGATAGGGCACCTCGTAAATATGATGCTACACTTCCATTTGCCATATATGGATACACAAGCAAACATTCAGAAGATGTCATGCAAAAACCATGTAGCCGGATCAAATTGCGATGCACAGCCATACTGAACATTTCGACTTCTGCTTGAAATTGTAGCTCCACACCAGGTGGCCGTACCTGTTTAAGTCTTTTTACTGCTACAAGGGTCCCATCAGCTAAACGGCCTTTATAAACCTTTCCGAATCCACCTCTGCCTAAAATGTTTTTGTTATTGAACTTATCTGTCGCTACTAGCAGCTCACGCAAGGAAAACCTGTTACGCAAGCCAAGGTGAACTTCAGGATTCTCCTCACCTGCCGTGGTAAAAGACAGGCTAAATGTTGGTTCATCGGTAATTAACAACTATAGAATATAGCAATTATGAGCACGTATACCATATCTTCTGTTATTTAACTAACCAGAAACGTCAAAGAAATGATCGAGTGGTTTTCTTTTTCTCCAATAAGCAAGTGCAATTGCAGGGGCAGCAAACAGCAGAGCAGCACCAGCAGCAACTCCTCCTACAATAGCTCCAATATTTTCACTACCTGAAAAAAGGATTTACAGTTTGATTTGAAAGTATAACACTACTTGAAAATAGATTGTGACTGATTGGAAAACAAAGTATAATCTTCAATACAACTATGTTTTACTCTAAAATTTAATCTTGAGGCACACCATCCTTTTCCATAATTATGGAATAGACATGTGGAAAAAGCCATATAGCCAATAACTATCAATCATCAAAACAACGGCAATAATGGTAAGTAAGAGCAATGATAAAGGCAGATCCAAAACAATGGCAAAGTATACGAAAAATATAATACTTGTTTGACATTGTGATGGCCTCAAATAACTCAAACTTTTAGGTAATCTTAAATTTTTTGGGTTGGAGCTAACTAATCCCTACTAAACTAGCTTGTAAGGTGAGGTAGCCGCTTTATAAACAGTACATAGACCATATCTCAAAGCAATGTGGGACTAAATCCAGCCCTTCACATCTAGCACAATGAAGGTGTTGGATGCTTCAATGAAGTCAAATCAAATGTCGCAATTAGGCGACTAGAGGCGGACCGCAATGAAGGTGGAATTTCCAATAGGTAATGTCATCAATATTAAGTTGACCTCATTTGGTAATTGTTTTATCCCATCTTAAAATTAAACTTTAAAAATATAGAGTTGAGTTTGGTTTCAATTCTAGAGAATTTTGAGCAAGCTTGAGCTATGTTCTTAATTAAAGCTTTCGGTTCAAGTTATTCTTTACTAATTCAAAATCATTGTCAACAAAAAAACAAACATTGTCAAACCTGAAGAAGCTGGTGATGGTGGAGAAGGTGGCACAGGAATGATTATTGGTAGTTGCAAGTGAGGATTATTTTGATAACTGTAAATTGGAACGCATGGCATTAGCAAATTTTCATGTCATCTGTGATCAATTAGACAAAGATATGAACATAGTTATTTGTACTGACTTGACAGAGGTAAATGATGAAAATAAACCATTCACTGGAACATCCCCTTCTAGATTGTTGTTTGAGAGATCACTGTACTCCAAGATGGCCGTTGTGTCAATTTACACATGGAAATATATGATTTTAGTGTAAATAAAAATCTGGTTTGAATTCTTTAAAAGAAACTACTTTGACTATAACTAATGGCAAATCTGAATAAAGGAGTAAGTAACACTCACATAACTTGCAGCGTTGAAACATTTGTCAAAGACACAGGAATGTGGCCGCTCAAAGTGTTATTGTTTAGACGCCTGTTTTTGAGTAATAAATCATGATAGGCAACTAGTTATCAAATGTGTTAAAAAATGGGTAGATAAAAAAAATTTACTATGCAAAGTTAAACTGTCAAAAATGAAAATTATATCTCACTCAAGGCATAACTAATTCATTAAAAAATTCTATTAGGTAACTAGCCTATTCCTTTTTGTAGAAAGAAAATAATCAATCAAATACAGTACAATATGTATTGTAGTGACCTTCATATTTATATTAATAGGTTAAAAGAGTAATACATAACAAAGACAAAAGGGCCAAGCTCGTATACTTAATACTAAATCCTAGTAATGTATTATTATAATCTAACTCTTAATACTCCCCCTCAATATGGAGCATGCATATTAATCATGTTCAGCTTGTTACAAATGAAATCACTATGCACCCCATCAATGCCTTTGTAAGCAAATCTACTGGTTGATCTTTTATCATAACATAAGAAGTAGATATGAAATTTTCTTAAACCTTCTGTCTCTGATAAAGTGAATGTTTACCTCAATGTGTTTTGTTCTTTCATAAAAGACCAGATTTTATGTAATATGTATGGTAGTCGGGTTATCACACCACAATTTCATAGGACACTTATTCTCAAATCTCATCTCATCCGAGATTTGTCTTACCCATATTAATTCACAAGTAGTTCAAACCCATAGCCCTGTATTTTGCTTCTGCACTTGATCTTGCTACCACATTTTGTTTTTTACTTTTTCAGGATATCAAATCACCTCCAAAGAAAAAACAATATCTTGTGGTAGACTTCCGATCCACTGGACATCCTGCTCAATTTGAATCAGAAAAAAGCCTCCATCAAAAGCTCGTGTTTGGCTAATGCATCCACCACTTGATTGGCTACCAAGAGGATATGTATCCAACAAATACTACACCTTGACCTTTGAGAATGTGGTAGATTTTTGCAACTAGAGCATAAGACGCATGGGATCGACAACACCCATTTGTTAAGAAGGAAACAACTGTTTGGGAGTTAGTATATACCTTAATAATTGTAAACCTTCTAGATTTGAAGGCCATAATAGATCCCCACAACTCTGCATAAAAAATATTACAAGCTCCCACCTTGACAGAAAACCCACAAGAATTCTCACTTGATCTTTTCTTCTCCGCTTCATCGATAACCTTCATTTTCCCTCCTACCTCTGTAATGGACCTTTCATTCCTTTCATATTACGATTTGATTTTTTCCTTCTCTTCTAGTATCTCAATTTTGGAACATGTTTCCCTTGGTTAGACCCTTGTTAAAGATTGCACAAACCTTTAGTTGTTAAAGACTCTGATTCCATAGTAGGCTACTCTTCCTCATGGGATATAGGCAAGATGTCTCTATATTCCGACTTAAAACATCAAAGAAATGCAAGCAAAAACTTACTTAAACTAACCTGATGATGATGCCCATTCCACAAGTGTTTCTCACTTTTTGAAATGTTCCTCAATGCATAACACCCACCAGTATGCATCTTCTTCTCAAACAGAGATGGAATTCATACACACACTATTGCCACTGTTTCTACCATGTTTCAAGAGCTTGGTTCTCACCCACCCAAATAACCACTCAATAACTCCCTGATAACCAACTACGCCCTGTCACCTTTCTTTTTATTCTTACTAACAGCCAACATAACTGACATACAATTAATTAATACAACATAACTGCCACAAACTGACCAATGTCAGTTTTGGTCTTCTCGGCCCCTTCTCCTATAATATTCCTTAATGGGAGGTCTAACACATACAAAACCCTAGCAGAGCTCGCCATGTTTTTAACTTTTTCTTTATATTATAAGTTTTCATACAAGGGTTTTTATTACGACGATATATAGACAACATTAGTGTTCATTGTATTAGACCTTTAGTGTTTATATAAAGGATTTGGATCATTGCCTTCAATCAAACATGTTTGAAAGGAGAGAGAAAATGTAAGAGAGATAGAGATAAATTAGTGAAAGAGATAGTTGGAACGAAGTATTTGAAGGAGAGGATCCAATTTGATAAACAAGTATTACGTTGAATTGGTAACATCTTTGATAGACACAGATCGAGATGATCAAAACATGTAACATATATTGTTAAGATTTCTTTCATCTGATTCAAGGGTGGAAAACCCTCATTATTAGTTGACCCAAAATACAATTTCATATTTACTAATTATTAGAAATACCTAAAAGTATTTCATTCAATTGGCATATAATCACACTATCGCATCACGACATAATAACCCGCAAAGCCGGATACCAAGATTTCAAAATATAAAAACAACATAATAACCCGTAGCAGCAATAATGGAAACAAACAAGACTACTTTTGTTTATTGCAGCTTTATTGATTAAGTCATGTTGTAGAGGCTACAAAATCTACCACATTTTGCATCAGGAAACACAAAAAAAAGGATGTTGTACAAGGTAAAGGACGTACAACAATTGAAACAAATACAAATAAATTTTGCAAATCAAAGATACGAGAGAATAATGAAAGTATGTCTCACAGGAAACGTAGTTTTTGAAGTTTTCCCAATGTATCGGGTATAGTACCACTTATATTGTTCAAGTAAAGATCCAAGCTCACAAAGTTTGCCAAATTTCCTAATTCTTTTGGGATCTTACCTGTTATGCTATTATTATGAAGTTCCCTGCCAATGAAAAAGGAAGAAAGTTCATACTTGTGCAAACAAAAAATTCCAACAAATAATTGAAAGGTGACAAATCACATTCATATAATTTGTATGAAACTGATATATTGTTAATTCTCGATCAGACAAACCGAAATAGATGGCCTATTATAGTAAAAATTATAATCTTTGCTTGTGAAGATAACCATCATTAAAAAGCAGATAATATCATTATCAAGTAAGGTTAATGATGATACCATAAGTTTCCGTGATTCAATTTTCAACAATAAAAGATGTGGGTGCAGTATAGACATAGTCCTCGCTTATATAGATTCATACTTTCTACAGTCAAACAGGGTTGGGGCGGCAAGCAATTGAGTTTTCAGAGTCACAAAAAAGAAAAATGCAATCTAAAATGTATAGGTCGATGAATTAAATGATCAGTTCAAAATGCTAGGCTAATAATACTAGCTTCAGAAACAGTCAAATTTACTTAACAAAAGCACATATGGCTCACAACTTACAAGTATTGCAAATTGGAGAGATCACCAAAGGCTTGAAACCAGTGTACCAGAAAGGTCCTGATTTCCAAGATCACTGTCCAAATGCAACAAAAAATAATTAAAATAATGATTCAATAAGCGGATAAACATTCATAAATAGAACTAAAAGTAAAAGTGACATATTGAGTTACACGGCGATCACGCTGTTATCTTCATTGCACATAACATGAAACCACGTGCAGGGATTGGGAAGGGTAGCATCCCAATTTTGAAGAACATTATTAGGATCATTCAAGTTGATATTGAATGCATTCAGTGCATCACCTGTGCTAGTAAAAAGAACTAACCTTCAATTTCAAATATCCTTAAGATTCTTGTTAGATTCAAGATCAATAACAAACAATTAAAGAACAATTAAAAGGTTGACAGAGCAAAGAGAAAAGCAAGACCTTCTGGATTGGAAGAAGCTTTAAGCAGCAAATGAAGCACCAAAATAGCCCAAAAAAGAAAAAAAGCTTTAGAAGATGATGTTGAAATCACCCTTTCCTCCATGTTTATTCAACTACAACAAAACACCTTCATAATGATTCATTCATAACAAAACACAGACCTTTCTTTTCATCAAACTCCACAACATTTTGACTTGTTGACCCAACTGAAGTTAATACTTTAATTATGACTTTTCTTTGTTTAATTTTTAAGCATAAGTTCATTAACTAAATATAACAAATTTACTTGGCTCAAAAAAAATTATTATTTTTTCAATGCATGTTTATATTTTGAAAGTGTTTAACACGTTTCCATAAAATCATATAATGAAGTGTGATTATTGGAAATAGAAAGTGAAATGAAGATTCGGTCAAAGATGTACGTACGCTTGTAGGAAGAAATATCGTTTTTGTAAATTGATTCTGAACCGTTAGATTTGGATAGTATGTATGAAGTTACGGTGCATCGTCTGTATCTGAACTTTTTCTCTCTCAAACTTTCTCTTCACCGGCATGCATGGATTCCGGCAGTGAATTGCAAAACCTAATCTCTCATCAGCTTCCATCAGCTTTGATTCAGAAATTGAAGAGACGCGCTTCTGTAATGCCAATAGCGATGAAGTTTCAGCCAATCTATTCGGAGAGGATTAAGCCGATGGCTAAAACGTCTCTTCGATCGGCGGCGACGAGCGATTGGGAGGAGAGAGAGCGTGGGTTATGATCTCGTGTGACAAGCTCATTGTAAGATCCTGTGACCTTTCTTAATCCAACGGTTTGGATGCGCCACCGTCTGAAGGAATCTTCACCTGTTCAAATTTCAAACTTTGAATTGAAATAAATGAACCACCTATGATTATTTTATAATAGGGTTAAATATGTTTTTATTCTTTATAAATATGTCAATTTTTAAGTGTAATTCCTCTAAAAAAAATTTTCAAATAATTGTTCTTACAAAATTTTTCGTTCTTAAATGTGGTCATTTCTGTTAGGGGGCGTTTGTTTCGTGGAATCAAAAAATTATTTTCAGGAATTATTTATCCGGAAAAATAAAGATAGGAAATTTATTTCAAAAAATTTTTTGAAAAATTGTTTGGCAAACATTTTGATATTCCTTGAAAAAAATAAGGTTTTAATTAATTTTTAAAAAAAAGTTTATAAAATTTAATGGGAATCCACATTCTCATCCTTTTACTTGGGAATAATTTCATGGGAATATGGGAAGTTATGAGAAGTTATTTTCTTCCTTGGAATCTTTATACCCAGGAATAATTATTTTCAATCTTGTAACAAACATGAGTATACTCATTTCTTATTCATATATTCCCAGAAATCTTATTTCTAAACTTGAAACAAACACCCCTTAGTGTTCCAGGCCTACTTGTCATGTTAAATATATTTTTTTTTTCAACGTGTAAATTTTAATTGCCACAGCCCTAAAAATGAAATACTTTGCGTCTACTCTTTCACTCATGATCTAGGTTTTGTACTTTCTCACAATCTCCTGAACTTGCTTCCGTCTCGATTTGGATCTTGCTCCCACTCTCGGTCTTCCTCCCGATCTCATTTCCTCTCAATTTGGACCTCGCTCCAAATCTCGGTTTCTGAGAGGTAATCACATGTTTGATTTTGTCTTTATGAAACTGATTCTTCAATCTGAGATTTTGTTCCCTGTAATTGTGATAAAGGGTTGTTGTGAAGTTTACGGTTTATTCCCTGATCATGGCCTCAAACCTTCTGAAGTTTACGATTTCGCCGGATCTATAACCACCATTGTTGCTACAGGTATTCTTTCTTATCGTTTATTTGCTTTCACTAATTAATTTATAATTATAAAATGATTCACTTTCTTTCCCTTAGGCCACAATTCATCATCACAACATGTATCACGTGCATTTTCATTTCACAACAGCACACAAGTCATACCATATCCATACCAACAACACATTGTATGATATACATTAATTACACACGATTACAACCGTAACAACCGACAAAACAACTCATTCAAATATCATACATCCATCACCAATGCGTATCAATCATGCACAACATTTCATCACATATATTCACGCCATATAACAGCACACAAGCCATACGTTACATATCAAAAGCATATAGAATGATAACGCATCAATCGCACACCAATACGACGGTAAAAATCCGACAATCCAACACTTTTTCAAAACCACGACTTAATTAAATCATCTAATGAACTCCAAACCATTTTTAAAATAAAGAATATTTCGTTAGCTTTCCAACGCTTCGAATGGCGATCAAAACGGACTTACGGTTTGAAAATTACGACGAAAACAAAATTGGAAAATATCATGTTCGCTCCAGTATTCGCTAGGCGAACCCTAGCGAACCAAGGCAGTGGAAAACAGTCATAAAGTTCCTTCGCTAGGCGAACCCGCGAAACCCAGAATTCGCAGCAGCGTCAACCTAGGTCATATGGGGCCAAAATACATCATTTTTACCATCCAAACCCTTCTAATTCATACCAGAACAACCAAAACATGTTTAGACATAATCAACGAGTATTCTACGCGGTTTATATCGAATTTCATCCGTGAAAACATCTATTTCTATCAATTGCTCCTAATTTTAATCGATAAGAAAAAGTCGAGAAACAACCAAAACAATCACAACAAAGAACACATATACATACACAAGCAAGATATAATTGAAACTTCTCACCCTTACCCGATTAATCGCGCTTGAAACGGAGAATCTTCGATTTTCCCTTCTTTTCTTCTTCTCCCCTTTCTTTCATCTCCTTTCTCTTCTTTCCCTTTTCTTTCTCTTCTTCTTTTTCTTTCTATTTCTCTCTCTCTCTATTTCTATTTATAACAAAATATCTAACTACCCAAAATGACCATTTTACCCTTACGCCCAAATATCTCTCAAACGCTCTCAAAATGCGATAAAACATGGACAGTGATGAAAAATGATATATGGTCAAATAAAAGTCAATAATAAAATAATACAAAACCAAAACCAAAACCAATTAAATCTACTCTATTAAATAAATCTAACAAAACTGGGGCGTTACAATATACATTGATAAGATAATAAGATTTCACACCCTTACCCGATTAAATCGATTCCTAGAAGTTGATTTCTTGATTTTCCTAGCTTTTCCTCTTTTTCTTCTCTTTTCTTCTCTTCCTCTTTCTTTCTCTCCCTTTTCTCTCTATTTTTCCTTTCTATCTCTTTCTCTCCTATTTCCTCTTCTTATCTCTTTTTCTTTTCTATTTCTTATTTTCTATACAAATCAAATTAACTCATTTTCTCACACAATTATATTTCCACTAAATTTTCTAACTTAACATTTATTGAGAAATGTCTAAAATACTCTCCATTCTAATTTTCCCCGAAAACTCACGAAAACGGTAAAATAACATAATACGTCAACATAGCATATTAACACACAAATTTCACAGATAAAATAATTTATCATTCAATTTAAATAAAAGACTCAACAAAATGGGAAAAATCGGAATCGGGGCATTACATATATCCCCTTTGTGTTCTTCTTAATGCAATGGCTTTTAGGAAAAAAAAGGTGTTAGGGTAATTTTGGTATAACAAAATTAAAAGCACGCTTATTTATCTTTTTCTGACTGAAGTTAATTATCTCTTTGTTCAAAATAAAATAGATGGGACCCATTAATCATTTATTACTCCTTATTATTATTATATGTTAGCATTTCCCATATTATTATTAGGGTTAAATAAGTATTTAGTCCCTATAAAGTTTGAAATTTTATTTTTAGTCCCTCCTGGGTTTTGGCAACGGTTTTAGCTGGTTTTGGCAACGATTTTTTTGTAAAAACTGTTGCCAAAAGATAGGGAGGGACTAAAAATGAAATTTCAAACTTTATAGGGACTAAAAACTTATTTAACCCTTATTATTATATTTGTAATTAATATAGTTTAAAAAGTATAAGTTTTTTAAGTCTGATTATAAATACAAAACAAAATAACAGTTACATATAATATATAATTTATTTAGAAGTGTTTAAATCTAAATTGATCGAAATAAAAATCGTAAATTAAGTTAAGTTATATTACATAAAATTGGATTGGATTGAACTTTTTAATTAATTATCTATAATCAAATCAAATCGAATAATTTTATATTTAAATTAAATGTGTTTTTTTTTAAATCAATCAAAACTGCACCACAAATATTAATATTAGACCTATTTTTAAAAATTGGAACTGAGCCTCTGCATTGATTAGGCCGGCCCTGTATAGGATTAATTAATTTGGGCACAAGCTTATCAATAATCGTGTGTATCTAATTTAACATCATCCATTAATTGTAAAATGGTAGACTCCAAAGTGAACGTGAAAAGTATATTCCATTATCTTTCAAACATGTATTTGCAGAGAAAGTCCAATTCCAACCATCAGAAAGACAAAATCATAGTAACCTCCTCAGATACTACTTATTTCCAAGTCCCAAGAAAAAAAACTGAAATACAACACAATACTTATTACTTGAAAGCCTAGTAGAAGAGATGGTGAAAAGCATATGTACAAATCATGAAGTTTATCTTTTTCAGCCAGACGAAGGATTGTTTATTCACTAGTCAATATGATAGAATCTTCAAAGGGATCATCGAGGACCTGAGAGTTCATCTGGTTGGATATATGAATCTACCACTATCCAATTTGAATTAGGGTGATGTATATCGTCATTGCTAAATTCTTGTCGATTTGTCTCTTCTTTCAGCCATTGCTCCCATTCTTTGGCCAAACCATCACCTTCTAGCATTCTCACCACCTCTGACATTTTTGGTCTTTTCATAGAGGACTCTTGTGTGCATAGTAAAGCCACTTGGATTAACTGCTCTACCTCATCAAAATCATAATTTCCCATTAACTCTGCATCTACAAGTGTTTCTAACTTCCTGTCCTTGAGATGTTCTTTAACCTGGTTTACAAAAAAACTAGTTACAAATGCTTAGCAAGAAACAACTAAGAACTCCTCAATTTGCAATGAGATTATTAATTATACCCCTACTTTTTTCATTTAGTCCTTTTAATTTTTTTTCAAAAATAATCCCTGTAGAATTTTTTAAATCATTTTGGGCCTCTTTTTTCTTTAATCTCAACAATACTTATTTTTTATTTAAAATTGATCCCTATAATATTTGTTTCATGAACAACGATCTTGAGAGAATACAACATTGCAAAAGGATTAATGCATTTCATACTTAAGACAAATTGTTTAATACGAATGAAAGTTAAAGTTAATAAAACCTACCCAATGATGGAACCACATATCATTGGGATCTCCTCGATAAACAACCCTCTGTCCAGTTATTAGTTCAAGAAGCGTCATTCCGTATCCATAAACATCACTCTTTTCTGAACACTTTCCATAAAGCATGTACTCAGGTGCCATATACCCATACGTACCAACAATACGAGCAACTGTTACATGGGTATCTTTGTAATCCATAAGCTTTGCTAAACCGAAATCTCCAACAACTGCTTCGAAATCCTCATTCAACAATATATTTGCAGGTTTCACATCACGATGAATAATCTTAGGGTCACAATGATCATGCAAGTAAGCAAGCCCTGTGGCAGATCCCAGCGCAATATTCTTCCTTATTGGCCACTCAAGCGGCGGTTCAGAATCATTACGTTCTACAATAACAAAATCAATATGCATACAGTTATAAAATTTGAGCTATTTAAGAAATTCCATGCTTTTTGTGTAGCTATAAGAGAATCCCGGAGAAATACTAATTGTTATTTTTTTAATAAATAAAAATAAACCAGAAACAAGTTTGATATTGAACATTCATAACACTTTTAAATATTTTTGCCAGAAAAGGGCATGTGAGAGAAAAGATGGGGAACCTTGTAAACATGATCTTAGACTTCCATTGGCCATGTAAGGATACACAAGCAAGCGTTCAGTAGACGTCGTGCAAAAACCAAGAAGCCGAAGTAAATTACGATGCACGGCCATGCTGATCATTTCAACTTCTGTTTGAAACTCCAGCTCCCACTGTCCTATATATTCCTGGGTAATTCTTTTTACTGCTACAAGAGTGCCATCAGCTAAACGCCCTTTATAAACTTTTCCAAATGCACCTTCACCTAGTAAGTTTTTTTTATTGAAGTTATCTGTCGCTACTACCAGCCCACGTAGAGTAAACCTTTTAAGCCGACCAAGGTGAACTTCAGGATTCTCCTCAGCTGCCACGGTAAAAAAAAGTAGACAATGTTGGTTCAGTTCAGCAGTAATTAACAACTATAGAATAAAACATTTATGAGCATGTACACCATCTTTTCTGTTTTTAACTAACCAGGAGCGCCAAAGTAACGATCATGTGGTTTTCTTTTTCGCCAATAGGCAAGTGCAATTGCAGGAGCAGCAAACAATAGAGTAGCACCTGCAGCAACTCCTCCAGCAATAGATCCAGTATTACTGCTACCTAAAAAAAGGATCAACAGTTTAATTAGAAATTATAACTATTCGAAAATAGATTGTGACCTATTGGAAAAAAATAAAGAAGTTCAATGCAATTATGTTTCCTCTAAAATTTAACCATGAGGCACACCATCCTTTTCCATAATTATCAAAACAATGGCAAGCTAGAGTTATATTCTTAATTGAAGCTTTCAGTTCAAGTTATTCTTTAACAATTTAATATCGTTGTCAACAAAAAACAGACATCAATAAACCTGACGAAGCTGGTGAAGGTGGAGAAGGTGGCGCAAGAATGATTTTTGGCAACTTCAAGTGAGGATTATTTTGATAACTGAAAAGTGGAAAACATGGCATTAACAAAGTTTCACGTAATCTGTGGACAATAAGACAAATATATGAACAGTATTATTTGTACTGACTTGACAAAGGTAAATAATGAAAATGAACCATTCACTGGAACATCCCCTTCTAGATTATTGTTTGAGAGATCACTGTACTCCGAAATGGTCGTTGTGTCAGTTTAAACATAGAAATATATGATTATAGTATAAATAAAAATCTGTTTTGATTTCTTTAAAAAAAATCTACTTCGACTATAACTAATGGCAAATCTAAATAAAGGAGTAACACTTACAGAACTTGTAGCGTAGAAACATTTGTCAAAGACACAGGAATGCGGCCAGTCAGAGTGTTATTATTGAGACGCCTATTTTTGAGAGCAAGATGAATTAAAATAATAAATCATGATTGGCACCTAACTAGTTATATAAATCAAGATGCGTACTGGTGGGTGCTATATACAACTGATAAAGTAGAGTAATAAATCATGATAGGCAGGTAGTTATTAAATGCGTTAAAAAAGAGTAGATAACAAAATTTTATTATGCAAAGTGAAATTGTCAAAAATGGAAATTAAATCTCAACAAAGGCATAACCAATACATTAAAAATTTCTAATAGGCGACTAGCATATTCCCTTTAATGCAAAATGATAAGGAAAAGAAGAAAAATTGCAAGGAAAGACCATGCAAACAATTGGACGACAGTCATGCTAGAATATAAGAAAACAATCCAAAAAACAACATATAAAAGGGGTCAAATCAAGCTTTACTATAAACCAGTCAAATCAGAAACTTGAATAAACTTCAAGCATCATTATCCCATCAAGTACAAATAAATTTTGCAGATCAAAGATATGAGAGAATAATGAAAGTATGTCTTACAGAAAACGTAGTTTTTGAAGCTGGCCTAATGTATTGGGTATAGTACCACTTATATTGTTTACGTAAAGATCCAAGCTCACCAGGTTTGCCAAATTTCCTAGCTCTTCTGGGATTTTACCTGTTATACTATTATTATAAAGTTCCCTGCCAATAAAAAAAGAAAGAAATTTCAGACTTGTGCAAACAAAAAATGCTAACAAATAATTGAAAGGTGATGATAAAAGATGTGGGGGAGGTATAGTCCTCGCTTATATAGATTCATACTTTCTACAATCAAACAGAGATGGGGCAGCATGCATTTGAGTTTTGATGCAATCACTAAAAAGAAAAATGCAATCTAAAATGTATGGTCGATGAATTAAATTATCAATTGATTGCCTTTATTTCCTTAATTTTAAAAACTAACAGTATGTTTGGTTATGAGAATGAATACTGGAGCCGTTCAACTAGGGGCTGATTTTTTCCTGAAAGGTCCTGATTTCCCAGTGTACCAGTCAAATATGAGTGACAACTTACAAGTACTGCAAATTTGAGAGATCACCAAGGTTTGAAACCAGTGTACCAGAAAGGTCCTGATTTCCCAGATCACTGTCCCAATGCAACAAAAATAAAATTAAAATATTGATCGACTATGCAGACAAACATTCATAAAATTACAAGTAAAAACGACATATTGAGTTACACGGCGATCACGCTGTTATCTTCATTGCACATAACATGAAACCATGTGCAAGGATTGGGAAGGGTAGCATCCCAATTTTGAAGAACATTATTAGGATCCTTCAAATTGATCTTGAATGCATTCAGTGCATCACCTGTGCTAGTAAAATGAACTAATCTTCAATTGCAAATATCCTTAATATTCTTGTTAGATTTTCAAGATCATTAACAACAATTAAAGATCAATTAAAGGTTAATAGAGAGAAAAGAAACATAAGTAGTGACCTTCTCGATTGGAAGAAGCTTTAAGCAGGAAATGAAGAACAAAAAGTGCCCAAAAAAGAAAGGAAGGTTTAGAAGAAGATGATGAAATCATTCTTTCCTCCATGTTTATTCAACTACAACAAAACACCTTCATAATGATTCATTCATAACAAAACACAAACCTTTCTTTTCATCAAACTCCACAACATTTTGACTTGTTGACCCAACTGAAGTTAATACTTTAATTATGACTTTTCTTTGTTTAATTTTTAAGCATAAGTTCATTAACTAAATATAACAAATTTACTTGGCTCAAAAAAAATTATTATTTTTTCAATGCATGTTTATATTTTGAAAGTGTTTAACACGTTTCCATAAAATTATATAATGAAGTGTGATTATTGGAAATAGAAAGTGAAATGAAGATTCGGTCAAAGATGTACGTACGCTTGTAGGAAGAAATATCGTTTTTGTAAATTGATTCTGAACCGTTAGATTTGGATAGTATGTATGAAGTTACGGTGCATCGTCTGTATCTGAACTTTTTCTCTCTCAAACTTTCTCTTCACCGGCATGCATGGATTCCGGCAGTGAATTGCAAAACCTAATCTCTCATCAGCTTCCATCAGCTTTGATTCAGAAATTGAAGAGACGCGCTTCTGTAATGCCAATAGCGATGAAGTTTCAGCCAATCTATTCGGAGAGGATTAAGCCGATGGCTAAAACGTCTCTTCGATCGGCGGCGACGAGCGATTGGGAGGAGAGAGAGCGTGGGTTATGATCTCGTGTGACAAGCTCATTGTAAGATCCTGTGACCTTTCTTAATCCAACGGTTTGGATGCGCCACCGTCTGAAGGAATCTTCACCTGTTCAAATTTCAAACTTTGAATTGAAATAAATGAACCACCTATGATTATTTTATAATAGGGTTAAATATGTTTTTATTCTTTATAAATATGTCAATTTTTAAGTGTAATTCCTCTAAAAAAATTTCCAAATAATTGTTCTTACAAAATTTTTCGTTCTTAAATGTGGTCATTTCTGTTAGGGGGCGTTTGTTTCGTGGAATCAAAAAATTATTTTCAGGAATTATTTATCCGGAAAAATAAAAATAGGAAATTTATTTCAAAAAATTTTTTGAAAAATTGTTTGGCAAACATTTTGATATTCCTTGAAAAAAATAAGGTTTTAATTAATTTTTAAAAAAAAGTTTATAAAATTTAATGGGAATTCACATTCTCATCCTTTTACTTGGGAATAATTTCATGGGAATATGGGAAGTTATGAGAAGTTATTTTCTTCCTTGGAATCTTTATACCCAGGAATAATTATTTTCAATCTTGTAACAAACATGAGTATACTCATTTCTTATTCATATATTCCCAGAAATCTTATTTCTAAACTTGAAACAAACACCCCTTAGTGTTCCAGGCCTACTTGTCATGTTAAATATATTTTTTTTTTCAACGTGTAAATTTTAATTGCCACAGCCCTAAAAATGAAATACTTTGCGTCTACTCTTTCACTCATGATCTAGGTTTTGTACTTTCTCACAATCTCCTGAACTTGCTTCCGTCTCGATTTGGATCTTGCTCCCACTCTCGGTCTTCCTCCCGATCTCATTTCCTCTCAATTTGGACCTCGCTCCAAATCTCGGTTTCTGAGAGGTAATCACATGTTTGATTTTGTCTTTATGAAACTGATTCTTCAATCTGAGATTTTGTTCCCTGTAATTGTGATAAAGGGTTGTTGTGAAGTTTACGGTTTATTCCCTGATCATGGCCTCAAACCTTCTGAAGTTTACGATTTCGCCGGATCTATAACCACCATTGTTGCTACAGGTATTCTTTCTTATCGTTTATTTGCTTTCACTAATTAATTTATAATTATAAAATGATTCACTTTCTTTTTCGTGCATCTCATTTTGCAATTGCAAGCAAACCCAGATGTGAATTTGGGTATCTAAATTTGGAATGAGTGTTGAAAGTCTTATTTTACAACTGTCTTCCGGTTGTTGGTATAAATACGTAGTTTCCTTTTGTATTGGGTTTGAGAATCCCTTTATTCTCCTCTTAATACAATGTAGTTTATCAAAAAAAAAAAAAAAAAAAAAAAGTACGTAGTTTATTTGTACTATCATTATTTCTCTAACTTAAACTGAGAATAAATACAGAATTACCTTATCCCTTTTGTCGTCATTAGCTAGTTAAATGTTGTGATTCTTGTGAAGGGACCAAACACCAAAACAATAATTTTGATAATATATTTGGTGTTTTTGATTTTGACTTATACTCGCATGTGTATTAATATGCCAAGATATATATGCTGGAGAGTACGTAGTTTTGGCATAATAAGAAGAGGCCATGAATTGTCAATTTGTCATCTTTGTGAGTGAAAGAATGTACAGAAGTATGCATGTAGGGAGGGAGTTTAATCAAGGCTTCTATTGCTTGTGAATACTATTTACATCAAATATTGTCTAACCATTTTAGCTTAATCTTCTTGTATTTGACAATTTATTATGTTTAGTCCCTACGTCTCAAATAGTGTCTAACCATTTTTTGTACATGATTTGCAATTTATTAATCTTCACATATGAATGAATGGACAATATTTCTGTTTTTGGATGGTTGACAATGCAGATAGAAACATTCAATAACTTCCAAAGTTAAAATTTAATTGTCATTGTTCACTCATCTAAATAAATTATTTAAATAATTCATCAATCTAAAGGTAGAGAAAGGTAGAAAAGTCAATTTAATACTTCTATACCAAGTCTTTGTTTGAGTCCTAAAAATAAAAGCCAAGATTGTATTAATTTTTTTTTGTTTGACTAACTGTAGTAAACTGTTCTTTTTTACATTCTATGTTGCTTAATAAATAAAATGAAATCTGGAACAAAAATAAAGTGAAAGCTGGAACAAAATCTGGCGTGGTTACTAAGTTCTGATGCAGGGTGTGTTATGAGAAAATTGGAACAATGCTAACTCTGTATCTTAAATCTAATATTTTGAAAGTAATAATAACAACAAAATTCTAAATTAAAAACCTAATTAACTAAGTCTATTTAAATTAATTTAATTAAAAGAATATGTGACTAAGAAATAAAATTAAATTAACACAAGAAAGTAATAAAATAAAACAATATTAACTTGAAAACTAAATTTAATTTAAACTAACTAAACTAATTAAATAAATTAAATTAAATTAAATTAAAATATAAATGAAACATAAATTAAACTAAATAAACACAATTAAACTGAAATTAGAATTAATTTAATTAAAATTATACCAAATAAAAACTAAAGCTAAACTAAAGTTAAAATTAAATTAAGTTAAAAAATAAACTATATTGAAAATAAACTATATCTATAATCTATAACATATATAAAGGGAAAACATGGTTTTAGTGTAGCCTATTTTCTTTTCAATTATACCCTTTTTAATTTTTGTTTTAGATTTCAAATTCTCTTTTTAGTAACCGTTATAGGTGGTTTGCATATATCTTTTACTCTATTATTTTTTATTATTTTATTTTATAATTAATTTAAATTAATAGAAAAAATAAATACACAAAAAATACTGTTTATATTTTGACCTGTGTGTGCATGCCTGGACGCTAGTTAAATATAAACTAAATAATAAAAAAAGAACTCAATTAAAATATAAACTAAACAAAAATATAAACTAAATTAATCTAATAATCTAAGATAATTATCTAAATAACAGAAAAGGAGAAAATTGCATGGAAAGATAAAATCGATTAAAAATGCATGATTAAAGATGTTTTGACTAAAAAATGCGAAAAGGCTGACTTATGATGATATGAAATGATCCGAATCTGAGGGTAAAATTTGGGGTATGAAACTATTGTTCCATCTTTCATCTTCCATCTTCCATCTTCCATCTTTTTTCTTCCATGAGTGCTTTAATTTCAAAGAATACAAGGAATGCTTTAATGTCAAACAACCAAAGCTTTGTTACATATGTATATGTGTTTCCCTTAAACAAGATAATGAAGTGTTTTTGCCAAGATGATAATGTTCTTCGTACTGTTAGTGATGTGAATAGTGTCAACTATGGGAGAAAATTTTGGGGTTGTAGAAATTACAGAAATCACATAGATAAAGATTGTAATTTCTTCAAGTGGTTAGGTGATGAATTTGTTGATGAAAGGGATTTGAAGCTTGAAAGACAAAAGAAGAAAATGAACAAATTGAAGAATGAGGTTATCCACACTAGAGGATGGCTAAAAGTGTCCATTGTGGTTAGGATGTTGAGCTTAGGGTTGAACCTTGTGTTTGTAACAATGTATTTCAATTAGGATAATGGTTTTTCAGTGATATGTTTTTCACATTATGAATGTGCTCTTTTGTTGGTTTAATGAAGAATGTTATTGTCCATTTTAACACATTAGCAATGTTTGTTCATTATTCTCTGTTTTAACACTGATACATAATGTAACGCCCCAGTTTTGTTAGATTTATTTAATAGAGTAGATTTAATTGGTTTTGGTTTTATATTATTTTATTATTGACTTTTATTTGGCAATATATTATTTTTCATCGTTGTTGATGTTTTATCGCATTTTGAGAGCGTTTGGGAGATATTCGAGCTGAGGGGTATTTTGGTCTTTTGCTTGGGTAAGTTTATGTTTTTATATAAATAGAAAGAAATAGAGAGAAAATGAGGGAAAGAAGAAAAGAAGAAAGAAGAGAAAGAGAAAAGAAGAGGAAGAAGAGAGAAAAGAGGAGAAAGTGGGAAAAATCGGGAAAAGCTCCGTTTCAATCGCGAATAGTCGGGTAAGGGTGAGAAGTTTCAATTATGTTTCGATTGTGTATGTATATGTGTTGTTTGTGTAATTGTTTTGGTTGTTTTCACAACTTTTCTCTAATTGATAAATTGATGAACAATTGATGAAAATTGATGTTTTCGCGGTTAGAATTGGGAATAGATCGTGTAGAATAGTCGAGTAATGTTTGGGTTTAATCGAGAGTACTCGTTGGTATGATTTAGAGAGTTTTGGATTGAATGAGATAGTTTGTGAGAGTTAGGGCAATAATGATAGAAATGAGTGGAAATCGATGTTTTCACGGTTGAAACTCGGAATAAGTTGCGTGGTGTAGTCGGGTAAGGTTTGGGTTTAATCGGGAATGGTTGTTTGCGTGTTTTCCCGCGGTTTCGAGCGAGTTCGAATTTAGAATTCAATGATAAAATTATGTTTCAAAATATTTCAAAAATGGAAAATGTGTTAGATGGCTTTTTAATGATGGAAATATTGTAGTACGTCGAATTCTGAGATCGCAGCTTTTTACGGAATCGAAAACGGATGTCCGGAAGTCTAAAAACGGTGTTTTAAGGCTGAAATTCGTAGCAGGTTTCGCGCTCAGCGCGCAGGTCGGGCGCTCAGCGCGCAGGTCTGGGCGAAAGGGAAAATTTCCGAAACTTTGAAAATTCATAACTTTTGATCCGTAAGTCCGTTTTGGTCCCCGTTCGAAGCGTTAGAAAGCTTATGAAATGTTCTTTCTTGTAAAAATGGTTTTGGGATTAGTGGATGATTTATTTAAGTCGTGGTTTTGGAAACGTGTCGTTTTGTCGACTTTTCCCGTCGTATTTGTGTGCGATTGATGTGGTATCATGTTATATGCTTTTGTTATATAACGTATCGCTTGTGTGCTGTTATATGATGTGAATACATGTAATGAGATGTTGT
Organism: Lathyrus tuberosus; assembly: GCA_022829125.1. Taxonomy (NCBI): domain Eukaryota; kingdom Viridiplantae; phylum Streptophyta; class Magnoliopsida; order Fabales; family Fabaceae; genus Lathyrus; species Lathyrus tuberosus. The sequence goes on along the minus strand of JALAZF010000024.1, from coordinate 10,053,027 downwards.
GATAATGTTGTTGTTGTGCGATAAATACATTGTTTGATTGAATATCAATGTACGTGGTTATGATGTTGTGTTGGTTCGTGGTTTGTTGTTGTGGTTTGTGAAATGCATTGCTTATGTGAAATTCAATGCGTGTTTTGGATGTGAATCATACAATAGTGCATTGGTGTGAATGTATATAGATTGTATGTGATTTTATGAGATAAATGCATGAATACATTGTGAATATGTATGCATTTCAAGAATGTCTTGAGTCATTTTGTATGTGAAGCATAATGATGTGCATCCTTGTGTTGAGGGATTCTAATGAGAATCCGCTACAACGTCGTGAGCCTCTCTTGGTGGAGGTGTGAGCGATCGGGTCGTGAGCCTTTCTCGGTGGAGGTGTGAGCGATCCATAAACACTGTGAGCCTCTCTTGGTGGAGGTGTGAGCGGTGGGTGAACATCGTAGGCCCGACGGGGAGTTACTTTGGTAACGAGCGATGGTTCCAGCAGAAGTTCTTGAGTGAACTTGAGATGATGAAGTCGGTACCGCATTGCATTGCATAGAGTCGTTGTGTCGGTCTCTGTGCATATGCATGAATTATGAATGGATTGATTAGGTGTGAGCTTGTGATAGCTTTGGTGATTTGAGATACATTTGTGATAAATGTATTGAGCATGATTGATATGCTGTGTGATGGATGCATAAATGATTATGTGTTGTGAATTATGATTGAATTGGTGAATTATTATGCATATGTGATAAATGCATTGGTTGTGAGTGATATGTTTTGTGTATAAACATATGATATGTGATGTTTGTGGTGAGAAATATTATATATGGGAATTTATTTATGTTGTGGCATATTATTATGCAATCTTGTTATAGTTGTTATTTCTCACCCTTCTGCTGGAATATGCTTTTTATGGCATAGTGCAGATTGTCAGCTTTAGAGGCGTGGAGGCAAGTGGAAGAGTTAGATCTTCGTTTGCTTAGGTCTTGGTGTCTGCTCTGATACGTAGCACGGGAGTCGGGGAAAGATTATGTTGTATATGTATATAATTGTGGAATATATATTGTATTACCTTGTATATATAATTGGATGTTATCAAACTATTTATTTTGTAAAACAAGTCGGTTATGGATCTTTCCGCTTTATTCCATAATTGACCATTCCTTTTATATGGAAAAAGTTTCCCTTGAGGGTACTCTATTTTATGTTATGTATCAAATTTATGAGCAGGGATGATGTTTTGTTTATTTAAATGTGACATCCTTGTTTCTGTCGGAAAAATAAATTTTTAGTTACTCTGATTTTATTTATGTATTATTTTATTCGCGATGGGAATTGGGGTGTTACATTAGTGGTATCAGAGCAGGTCGGTCTGTCCGGCCAAGTTGTTGAGTCGGTTGGTGTGACAGTTGAATACTGTCGTTGTTGTTTGTCCCTTAGTACGTGATATGTGTGGGAAACACTGTCTGTACTTTCTAGTTTTCTAATCCTTGTCTGCAGGAGTTAGAATGTGATAAGTGGGGGAGGAGCTTGTACTTCTCCATGTTGCTTCAGGTGGGGAGCATTGGCTCAGTGTGCCGTTGGTCGCAAGAGTGTAAGTGTTGTTTGGGCCGTGTTGGTTCCCGGTTTAAGAGGGGATGCGGAGGTAGGGTTTACGTCAACTAAGGACTTGTGCCTTAGGTAGTTTTGTGCATAAGATGCAAGGAATGCTATTATAGTTTGGTAAAGATGGTTTATGCCCCATCATGATTGTCGGCCATCTATTGACAAATTGAGGAACTGATCACCCATAATCTCTTGTTGATAGCAGACGGGAATTATGTTGGATGGAATAGACGTGTCTTTCCGGCTTTGATAGTGAGTACAATGAATTGTTTGGAATTGAGAAAATGATTACGGATTGTTTTGTTGAGCCGATGGAGATTCTTATATCTGAAGGCGAGGCGGACTAGAGGCTTTAGTATGTTGGTCCAGTTGGGAAGTTTTTGAGAGAGAATGATTGGGCATCGTTAATGGTTGTTCTCAGAGAGTAGAGTGTGAACTCAAATTGGACGAAGGTAAGGATTTGAGGTTTGGATCTGCTAAGTAAGTAGAAGAACTTTTCGGACGTGAAACTAAGATGTTGTTATGTTTGTGATGATAGTTTTCTAGAGATTGGCGGGAAAGTAACAGTGATGGGCTGCCAAGTTATGCGTGATTTTTAGATGTATTCCCGGATGGAATAGTGGATGTAATATTGAGATTAAGAGTTCCTTTTGTTGAGTTGTTGATACTTATTTTGCTGTTGGAATTGATTTGAGATGAAAATGGTGAGTTTTGGGAAGGAGTGTCGAAGGGTTTATTTTTCTGAAAATCGCAGTGCCCGCTCAGCGCGCAGATGCCCGCTCAGCGCGGTCTGCAGAAATTTGAACCTCTTCAGGCAGTGAGGAGCGCGCTCAGCGCGGGACAGAGCCCGCTTAGCGCGACTTGGAAAAAAAAACTTGGATTTTTTTCTAAAATCCATAACTTTGGATTCGTAACTCGGATTGAGATGTTCTTTCTTATATAAATGGTGTTGAGATTTAGTGGCCGATTTGATTGTGTCGTCAATTTGGATAAGTTTGTAGTGGTTTTAATTGAGGATATTTGGATTTGTTATAAACTCAGAGGAAGAACAAGTAAAGTATTTGAGAATTGGATTACAAGTGTCGAAAGGAGACAGAGTTATGCTAAGTTATTCAAGTGAGGATTTTGGTTGGAAAGGGTTAGTTTTCCTGGATATGTTATTTCTGATGATGGTATTTTCATGGACCCATCGGAAGTAGATCTAGTTCTACAAGGAGAGACTCCGAAGTTGGTTAAGGAGATTAGGATCTTTTGGACTTTAGTAGGTTATTACCGGAGGTTATGGAAGGTTTTTCCAAGTTAGCATTTTCGTTACTTCGGTTGACTTGCAAAGGGTGAGTCATTTGTTTTGGATGTTTATTGTAAGGAAAGTTTGAGAGAGCTGAAGTAAGATTTGTCTACGGCTCCAGTTTTGATTCTGTGTGATCCTAATCAACCGTTGATGAGGTATTGTGATGTGTCTTTGATGAGTTTAGTCAGTGGGTTAATGCAAGAGGGTAAAGTCGTGGCTTATGCTTTACGACAATTGAGGATTTATAAAAGGATCTATACTATTATGGATTTGGAATTGGTTGCGGTCGTATTGTCTTGGAAAATTTGGAGGTATTATCTTTATGGTTCTGGGTTCGAAGTGTTTGGTAATCACAAGAATATTGAGTACCTGTTTGGTCGGAAGGAATAGAGTATGAGACAACGAGGATGGTTAGAGTTCGTGACGAGTTATGAATGTGGTTTGGATTATCCTTTGTGAAAAGCTAAGGTTGTGCCTGAAAAGTTAAGTCGAAAGTTTTTATATATGTCTGTTTTGATGGTCAGGGAGTTGGAATTATTTGAGGAGTCCAGAGACTTGGGTCTGGTGTGTGAGACAACACAGGAGAGTGTGAGGCTGGGAATATTAAAAGTGAACAGTGGTTTTTGGTGAATGTGAGAAAGAGTTAGACTTTGGGCATGAAATTGGTAGTTTTGATGGTTATGAGTAATCAGAGTGTGCATCGGAAGCGTGATGTGGCACAATTCATATATGCGTGTGTGACTTGTAAGAGTTCATAGGTTGGACATTGGGAACATGTAGGAATGGTGAGACTATGGGACGTTTCAGAATGGAAGTGTTAGGTGAAAGGTTTAAATGTTGTTCATGGGCTATTGTGTAGATGGATGTTTTGATTATATGTTCGATTGGCGAATCGTAGCATTGTTGTAGCAGGGTTGTGTGACAGGGATGTCGGTGTTCTAGTTTTGTTGATGTTGTTGAGACCTTGTGGTGTCGTGGAACTTTATGTTCTTGTTTGTGTTGTTGCCTCGTTTCCATGGTGATGGTTCGAGTGCGGGTGGCTAATTCCTTGTGGTGAATTAGAGGAGTGTTACCTATGGTAACGATCTCGTTGTGTTTCGGTTCCTGAGTGAACCTGTGTGTTGGTATCGTGGTATTCCTTGAGTTGTGAGTTGGTCGTCAAGTGCATTGTATGGGCTTTGCATCTTGTCGTTGTTGTTGTCGTCGTTGTCGTGTCGTTGTGGTAGTTAGTAAGGTGGTTTGCCAGTTGTGTCATTTGTGGTGTGCCTTTTGTTAGTATGTTGGTTTATTAGTCGGATGCGATAATCGTATCCGGAGTTGTTCGTATCGGCTAGATTTTCGAGGACGAAAATGTCTAAGTGGGGGAGAATTGTAACGCCCCAGTTTTGTTAGATTTATTTAATAGAGTAGATTTAATTGGTTTTGGTTTTATATTATTTTATTATTGACTTTTATTTGGCAATATATTATTTTTCATCGTTGTTGATGTTTTATCGCATTTTGAGAGCGTTTGGGAGATATTCGAGCTGAGGGGTATTTTGGTCTTTTGCTTGGGTAAGTTTATGTTTTTATATAAATAGAAAGAAATAGAGAGAAAATGAGGGAAAGAAGAAAAGAAGAAAGAAGAGAAAGAGAAAAGAAGAGGAAGAAGAGAGAAAAGAGGAGAAAGTGGGAAAAATCGGGAAAAGCTCCGTTTCAATCGCGAATAGTCGGGTAAGGGTGAGAAGTTTCAATTATGTTTCGATTGTGTATGTATATGTGTTGTTTGTGTAATTGTTTTGGTTGTTTTCACAACTTTTCTCTAATTGATAAATTGATGAACAATTGATGAAAATTGATGTTTTCGCGGTTAGAATTGGGAATAGATCGTGTAGAATAGTCGAGTAATGTTTAGGTTTAATCGAGAGTACTCGTTGGTATGATTTAGAGAGTTTTGGATTGAATGAGATAGTTTGTGAGAGTTAGGGCAATAATGATAGAAATGAGTGGAAATCGATGTTTTCACGGTTGAAACTCGGAATAAGTTGCGTGGTGTAGTCGGGTAAGGTTTGGGTTTAATCGGGAATGGTTGTTTGCGTGTTTTCCCGCGGTTTCGAGCGAGTTCGAATTTAGAATTTAATGATAAAATTATGTTTCAAAATATTTCAAAAATGGAAAATGTGTTAGATGGCTTTTTAATGATGGAAATATTGTAGTACGTCGAATTCTGAGATCGCAGCTTTTTACGGAATCGAAAACGGATGTCCGGAAGTCTAAAAACGGTGTTTTAAGACTGAAATTCGTAGCAGGTTTCGCGCTCAGCGCGCAGGTCTGGGCGAAAGGGAAAATTTCCGAAACTTTGAAAATTCATAACTTTTGATCCGTAAGTCCGTTTTGGTCCCCGTTCGAAGCGTTAGAAAGCTTATGAAATGTTCTTTCTTGTAAAAATGGTTTTGGGATTATTGGATGATTTATTTAAGTCGTGGTTTTGGAAACGTGTCATTTTGTCGACTTTTCCCGTCGTATTTGTGTGCGATTGATGTGGTATCATGTTATATGCTTTTGTTATATAACGTATCGCTTGTGTGCTGTTATATGATGTGAATACATGTAATGAGATGTTGTGATAATGTTGTTGTTGTGCGATAAATACATTGTTTGATTGAATATCAATGTACGTGGTTATGATGTTGTGTTGGTTCGTGGTTTGTTGTTGTGGTTTGTGAAATGCATTGCTTATGTGAAATTCAATGCGTGTTTTGGATGTGAATCATACAATAGTGCATTGGTGTGAATGTATATAGATTATATGTGATTTTATGAGATAAATGCATGAATACATTGTGAATATGTATGCATTTCAAGAATGTCTTGAGTCATTTTGTATGTGAAGCATAATGATGTGCATCCTTGTGTTAAGGGATTCTAATGAGAATCCGCTACAACGTCGTGAGCCTCTCTTGGTGGAGTTGTGAGCGATCGGGTCGTGAGCCTTTCTCGGTGGAGGTGTGAGCGATCCATAAACACTGTGAGCCTCTCTTGGTGGAGGTGTGAGCGGTGGGTGAACATCGTAGGCCCGACGGGGAGTTACTTTGGTAACGAGCGATGGTTTCAGCAGAAGTTCTTGAGTGAACTTGAGATGATGAAGTCGGTACCGCATTGCATTGCATAGAGTCGTTGTGTCGGTCTCTGTGCATATGCATGAATTATGAATGGATTGATTAGGTGTGAGCTTGTGATAGCTTTGGTGATTTGAGATACATTTGTGATAAATGTATTGAGCATGATTGATATGCTGTGTGATGGATGCATAAATGATTATGTGTTGTGAATTATGATTGAATTGGTGAATTATTATGCATATGTGATAAATGCATTGGTTGTGAGTGATATGTTTTGTGTATAAACATATGATATGTGATGTTTGTGGTGAGAAATATTATATATGGGAATTTATTTATGTTGTGGCATATTATTATGCAATCTTGTTATAGTTGTTATTTCTCACCCTTCTGCTGGAATATGCTTTTTATGGCATAGTGCAGATTGTCAGCTTTAGAGGCGTGGAGGCAAGTGGAAGAGTTAGATCTTCGTTTGCTTAGGTCTTGGTGTCTGCTCTGATACGTAGCACGGGAGTCGGGGAACGATTATGTTGTATATGTATATAATTGTGGAATATATATTGTATTACCTTGTATATATAATTGGATGTTATCAAACTATTTATTTTGTAAAACAAGTCGGTTATGGATCTTTCCGCTTTATTCCATAATTGACCATTCCTTTTATATGGAAAAAGTTTCCCTTGAGGGTACTCTATTTTATGCTATGTATCAAATTTATGAGCAGGGATGATGTTTTGTTTATTTAAATGTGACATCCTTGTTTCTGTCGGAAAAATAAATTTTTAGTTACTCTGATTTTATTTATGTATTATTTTATTCGCGATGGGAATTGGGGTGTTACACATAACTGGTATAAATTTTGGAACAAAATATAACTTGTGAAACATACATCTAAATGGACTTTATTCAATAACAGAAGGCCATGAGAATCCTAAACAATATTCAATAATAGAAGGCCATTATAAGGCATATCTATAAAATTCCAAAAAGTGATACAAAAAGGCATTATTAGCCATTGTCAGTATGCCATTATAAATATCAATAACATTACAAAAATGCATTATAAACCATTGTTAGTAAGTTATTATAAGGCATATCAATAACATTCCAAAAAGACATTATAAGACATTGTCATTAAGCCATTATAAGGCACATCAATAACATTACAAAAAGCCGTTATAAGGCATAACAAACATCACAACAAACATCAAGTGACTTGAAACAGACTACCCGCATTTTTGAAGTTTTTTTTTGGGTGGTGGCTGACTTGAAACTGTTGATTGTGGTGGCTGAGTTGAAACAGGTGGTGGTGGCTGAGTTGAAACAGGTGGTTGTGGTGACTGACTTGAAACTATTGGTTGTGGTGGCTAAATTGAAATTGTTGATTGTTGTTCTTGAGTTGAGGATTCTTCTGGTACCTGACTTGAAGGTGCTTGTGGTTATGGTAGTTTGCAGGTGGCCTTGTTATGACCATCCTTGCGGCAACGACTGCACTTGAATCCATGTTTTGACCTTTTCAATTGTGTCTCATCCCTCACAATTTCTCCAGCTTCTCTATTCCTATTTTTCTTGGGCCTTCCAGGTTGTCTCTTTATTGGTGGTGGCTGGATATCAACAACATCAGATTTTGTTCACAAAGCTTCCCCATTAATTGGATAAATAAGCGGCGCATAGCAAGCTTGATTGAGTTCCTTCTTATAACAGTAATGTACAAAATCATCAATTTATAAATGTTGATCCTTCATGCATGACAACATAACAACACTGTCAGTATCCATATTATACATGAGCATTCTTTCTTGGAAAGGTTGACAACAAATTTTCTCCATTGAGTGATGTATGACTAACCTCGTTGTCATATTCACATGCACGCCTGTAAAACACGATGAATATTAAACATAGGCATTTACAGAGTAAAAGGACAATGAATTAATCATTACCTCATAATCCAATGGTTGGTTATATGAGATTCCCTTTCCATCCTATTTTTGGTGTTTGGTAGAATTATGCCTTCATATTTTCCAATCTTTTGCCTATGTGATTCCCATCTCTACATTAGATACACTCTAACTTCTTCAAGAATTGTCACAATTGGCTTGGCTCAAACAGCTACAAAGACAAATTTGAATGCCTTAGACATATTATTAACCAAAGTGTCACAACCTGTACTTGTCCTGAACCTTGATTTGCTCCAGAATCTTGGTGGAATATTGATGAGATGTTTGAATGACTCTTCATTAACTCCCTTGATTTCAAGCATTATTTTCTCCTAAGCATTCACATGACTTGCAGTTGCAGCCCTCCACATTAATTCCTTGAGTTTTAGGCCATGGAACTTCTTCCTGAAGTTGTTATATAAATGCCTGCAACATTGAAGGGACTAAAGTGAAATCTGTAATCAACTTCAGGGACTATAATGTAAACATTTTATAGAAATAAAGGTATACCTAACACAAAACCTCTGGTCAACATTACCAAGTAACTCAATAGCTGGTAACAAACCCTACAATCAAATAGTTATTTGTTAGGTGGATAAAACATTTGGTGATATTTAAACAATTGTGAATTAAGAGTCAATTCAAGGTGAGAGTTAACCTTTTGTTGATCACTTATGAAGGTATAGGTTTTTCACAATGCGACTCCTCCCAAATCATCTATCAATAATTTTAAAAACTAACTCCATGAATCTTTAGTTTCACCCTCAACAACAACATATGCAATTGGAAGCATTTGGTCATTTGGGTCCCTTCCAATGACAACTAGTATTTGTCCACCATAGTATCCCTTTAAGAAACACCCATCCAATCCTATAATAGGTCTGCACTTGAAAAAACTTTCCTTGCAAGCTTTGAAGGATATATACATCCTTTGGAAGTGAGGATTCATTTGCCTCTCAGGGTTTTCATTATTTTCCTCTCCTCCTTGAAATGACTGACTTTTATTGTTAACAGTTGATCTTGGGTTTTCCTTTAACAGTTCATGGTCATAATCATGGATTCTTATGTATTACTCTTTAAATGAACCATCCACAATATCAACAGTAAGTGTCTTTGCTCTATATGCAAGTGTCTCGTTGATGCCTACATTCCACTTTTCATGTGTCTTCTTCATAATATCACCCAACTTCAAATCAGGGTTCTCTCTAATATTGCTTTGAATATTTTTGCCCAACCACTTGGAATTTAGGAACCTAATCTTATAATCCATACTACATGTATGTTTTTCCACTATTGTCCTCAATTTCAAAGTTTCTTGACCTTTTATATTTGCACAGTATGCCTTCTATGGACAACCATCCTTGCACTTCACTCTCATCCTCCTTTTGTCATTTTTCTTAAATTTCAAATTTCTTCCTGAATGTATGGCATAGGTTCTTATAGCCTCCTTAAAGTCATCATTAGTAGCAAAATAAGTCCCTACTTTCCATTTTTAGTCTTTCATTTTTTTTGAAGCTTGAAGGTTATAAAAGCATCCTTTATAATCTTATCATTATTAATATCATACTCATGAGGTAGTTCATCATTATCATACTCTTCAATGTCACTTAGTCCTCTTAAATTTGCCTTTAAGACCTCATCTTCATTCACAACATCAAGTGAACCACTCCCTTCACTTGGTCCTTCCACGTTTTCCTTGCCTTTTGCCTTAGCCTTTGCCTTGCCCTTTGCCTTGTATTTTTCCTTGCCCTTTGTACTCACTTCCTTATCATCAACTACTATCTCTCTATCAATTCCTATATCATTTTATGAGTCTTCAAAATTGACATACAAAGTACTGTCTTCACTACCCTCTGTCATACCCCAAATTTTGACCACTAAGATTTCCCAGCATTGTGCAAATTATCATCACAATATGGATGTACCATCATACCTCATCAATCTCCTCAAAGATTATTAAGCCTTCATTACAATCAAAATTAGGGTTTCAAGCCCTCTCTGAGTCTTAGACAAAGGATCAATCAAGGAATGACATGATATTCAACTTGTCTAACCTCTCAAACATCCACAATGGATCAAGAGGACTCCCACCTCAAGGATTAAGCACAAGGCTGCTCCCTTCTAGGTGGATTAAGCCTCAAGATCGCCAGTGTCACCAAATTAGGGTTTTGGTCGACCAGGGCCTCCAGATGGAATTTTTCCTCTGGGCATGAGCCAATGCTTCAAAGCATATCCTAATATGCTCCATGGAACCTCATGTACCCAATCAGCAAGTCAATTTAGCCTCAGGGGATGCATTCACCAAAAATCAGGAATTGGGTTTTTTGACCTAATTTACCCCTAAGTTGACTTTTGGGACAAATCATGAGCCAAGACCTCAAGAGATGATTTGAGGGTCCCTAACACACCACATTGATCCATTTGTAACAATGTATTGATCCAAGAAACTTGAGCAACAAGTCTCAATTTCATCAAAACCACAATTAGGGTTTCGCGAGAAAAGTCAACTGTATCTTTGACTTTTTACCAGGACATGCTCCCAAACCCTAAGACATGATTCAATGCACCATATAACACCTATGAAATCAATCCATCAAGTTTGATTTAGGTCAAGGACTTGATTTCGTAGAGGATCGCACAGTTTGGAATTCATCTGATAAAAAATCAACTGTGCACAAAAGTCAAACTTTGACTTTTTGAGATTTTTTACAATTATGGTTCCTTAACCCTAAAATGATATTAATGTGTGATTTGAATCAACATTCATCAAGAAGAATCAAGAAAAGTGGGATAACTTGTAAAAGGGGTAACCATAAAAACTTAGAAATTTTTCTAAGTTATGGAACAAAGTGGCTAGGGTACCAACTTTGGAGGATTATAACTCCTAAACCATAAGGCCATTTTCCCCCATCCAAAGCTGGATTTGTAGCTCTCATTACCCTCTACAAAAGCTTCAACTACACCTCATTCCAATTCATCATGGATTTTGAGTTAGGGAATGATCAAAATCACAAAAAGTGAAAATATCACTTTTTTCCAACACTTAGTGAAATTTTCACTAAGTCATAATCTGCCTTCACTTTTTTCCAAATGTAGGGGCATTTTTCACTTGGATCCAAAAAATATCAAAACCAAATATGATCAAACAATTGTTGTATCATATAAGGGCTTTCCAAAATGGCCAAGAACTCCATCAAATTCTACTTGAGCCATGAGATATGACAATGACAATATGCCTTGCTGAAAACTGCCAAGGCTAGGCAGAATTTTACACTTTTGCTCGATTTGGAAAAATCAGATAATTCCAAACCTTGTCATCACTTTGGACACATCTGAGGATCAAATCTAAAGGGAACAAACACTGATCCAAGCCTCCAAAGTCTTTGGAACAAGAAGTAGCATGCCAAACCTAGAATTGCCTAAAAAAGGGACAAGACTCCAATTTTGAATTGGAGCATTCAATGCATACACCAAGGTGGCATGGACTGAGCCATTGCCAACTAAATTCAGTCAAGACTTATCCAAGACCAAGGGAACCAGCAGCATGTGCCCTAACCTCTAGTCAATGGCTAGAGGAGACTTGGATTCTCATTGCTCAACATTGGCCAAACCTATGCAGCAGTTGCCATTCACTATTCCTTGCAAAAGAAACTTGCTCTACTATAAATAGAGCTCATTTGTGATCAGTTTGAGTACACCAAAGCCATCAAACAGATGCTTTCCTTAAAATCTCCTTCTTCACTCCAATTTTGCCTTCTAAGGCAAGTCACTATCGGGTTTTGAGTTTGAGAGTTATTCCAACCAAACCAATCACACACACACACACACACACACCTTATAAACATCATATAAAAGTGATCCAAACACTCACATAACATCTGGAACACCAAAATCACAAAATCACCAGCCAACTGCTCAAGCCTTTGATAGATTTGCAGTTGAGGTGCCAAATCAAGTTCTAGCTCAAATCAATCCACTCTAGGCATCCAGACACACTCCATAGCACCTAGGGAAGTTGTCCATAACCTTGGAACTAAGCTGTAACACCTCTAACACAAAACACGATCACCAGCTGCAAGTGGTAAGCATGAGCTCTTCTAACTCTATGATCCATGCAATTTTTGCTGCACAATAATTTGGCCATATGTTCATAATCATGCATGGAGTGTTTTCCCTCAATCAATTGCATTGTTTGAATCGTGTATGGAATTTCTGAACCTTCATGTAAATTTTAGGGTTCTTGAGGTTTCTCTTTGATTTCTTATTCCATGTTTAAAATAAATGAAATTAAAGACCATAGACATGATCGTGAGGTAGAAACGAGTAGATTGATATGTAGATTGCATGACATAATCAAGTATTCAGTGAGATTGGATAGAAAACGCAAATCTGCAGAAACAGAGGAAGGGCACGTGTTCTTGCCATGTTCTTGGCGCCCTTTTTCAAATATTTGAATATTTGAATTTTGTGATTTTATTTAATTGATTCAAAAATTAATTTCTCTCTGAGTTTTAATGATTTTGAGTTGATTCTTTTTTTAATAATTCACAAAAATGTTAAAATATTTTATTTTACCAAAAAACTCCCAAAAATATTATTTATTTCATATAATTGATATTTTTGAAAAGAATTAATATTTTAATTGTTTTTTACATTTAAAATATTTTTTCCTTCTTGATTTTGCAAATTTTAATGACTTCTAATCATTTTGTAGGTCAAATCTTGATTTTTGAAACATTAATCCAAGATCATAATTTGTTTTCCACATGTTTAACAATTTTGATCATTTTAATTGAATTTTTATTCAATTAAAATATATTTTGGAAACAAATTAGGGTTTTTGATTAATTCAAACCTCATCAAACGTTTTCAAAACCTTTGGGCCTCTAGTAGAGTGTAAGATCCAACCCTTTTAGAAAACCAAAACCTTTTGGGCCTCAGTGTATTGTATAAGTCCCGAAACCGTCAAAAAATTCGGCGCGGTCGTCGCCTTTCTAACAAATCAAACCCTTGGGCCTACCCTCGTGTTATAAGCCCCATTCTTTTTCTTTAAACTATTTTGGGCCTCTAATAGAGTGTAAGACCAAATCCCCTTTTAACCAAAACAATTTTGGGCCTCAGATATTGTATAAGTCCCTCTGCGTTAAAAGAAAATCTCGGCGCGATCGCCAGTTCAAAAACCACCTTGGGCCTCTCCTTGAGCTGTAAGCCCCACCACTTGTACAAAAATAAACTTTTGGGCCTCTTGAGAGAGTGTAAGACCCACCCCTTTGTACAAAAAACCTTTTTGGGCCTCAGTCACTTGTATAAGTCCCTATACAATGTACAAAACAACAGTGCAATCACTGATAAAACTTTGGGCCTCTCCTTGAGCTGTAAGCCCCAACAATCTTTTCAAAGCACTTTCTCCTTTGATTTTGAATATAATATTGTTATCAAAGCTTTCTTTGTTGAACAACTAACAAAACAGCATGGCTCTACAACCGAGTAAGTGTTTACCCGCTTTCTTTATCCGCTTTCATATATATATATATAACTGTATTGTAGGGCTGCTCACTGTAAGTCTTCTTTCACAAACTTTTATATACTTGTCAAATATCAATTGTGTAATACTAGTATAGTTATTTAGAGTGTTCCCCGGCAACTACGTTTAGCACTAGGTAAAGCCCCATTGATCGCTCTTAGATACAGTCAAAACTAGATCCCCATAAGATTACCAGACACAGTCTTCCCTCCTCTTGGGGTTAAACAATATGGAGACGTGAAAGGCAGCATTCTCGGTGAACCATTTCTCAGACTGTCACCCTTAGAAGTTGTCAAAGAGACTCTACTCCCCGGAGATGATCTTTTCTCCGTGAATGACATCTCTTGAGTTTCTTCTAAATTCTCGGACTTTCCTGGCATGATCTATTCTCTGTGAATGGCATGTCTTGAACTTCTCAGGGTTTGGGGACCCACAGGCTTCTTAAAAGCACCCTTAGAAATTGTCAAAGAAACTCTAACTCCCCAGAGATGATCTTTTCTCTGTGAATGGCATCTCTTGAGTTTCTTCCAAATTCTTGGACTTTCCTGGCTTGATCTATTCTCTATGAATGACATGTCTTGAAGTTCTCGGGGTTTGGGGACCCACAGGCTTCTTAAAAGTATCCCCGCCTCCTCTTGGGCGTTGTACAAGGACCCTTCGGCTTCTTAAAAGCTCACATGCCACCTCTTGGGCTTAATACAAGGACCCTGACGACCTCTTAAAGGTATAAGACAGAACTTAGTCATCCTTTACTAGAGAAGTCTTTCCAGCGTCAAAACTCCGGCCATTTGAGGGTTAGTACTCATCCCTTAACGCCCGTGCATCCTCTTGGGCATTGTACAAAAGATGAAACTCTAGACTTGGACAGTCTCAATACCCTTTGGATTTCCCATTTCCTGGAAGAACAGGAAATAACCTCGATCTTCTGATTAGTACCAAAGTATAACCTCGCCTGGAATCAGTCTCTTTATAAGAACTGATTTTCTCTTTTAAGAAACATACTGGACCTGTCACTTAACTGAAACAGTTACAGGCACCAATAGCCTCCTCTTGGGCTTTGTACAATGATTCTCCCCAGCGGAGCTAACCTTTTCACGCTCTCTTGTTGAGTATGAAAGACTCTTTTGTTGAGTCAACCTCCCTTTAGCCTCCATCTCGGGCTTCGTACGAGATACAAAATCACTCTCTTGTTGAGTCGAACATTTTCAGCCTCTATCTCGGGCTTCGTACGAGATACAAAAACACTCTCTTATTGAGTATAAAAGACTCTCTTATTGAGTCAAAGACTTTTAGCCTCCATCTCGGGCTTCGTACGAGATACAAATCATTCTCTCGGTGAGTATAAAAGACTCTCTTGTTGAGTCAAACCCTTTGAGCCTCCGTCTTGGGCTTCGTACAAGACACATATAAAAACACTCTCTGGTTTAGTATAAAAGAATCTCTTGTTGAGTCACTTCCCTCTTAGCCTCCATCTCGGGCTTCGTACGAGATACAAAAACACTCTCTTGTTGAGTATAAAAGACTCTCTTGTTGAGTCAATCACCTTTGAGCCTCCGTCTTGGGCTTCGTACAAGACACATATAAAAGCACTCTCTTGTTGAGTCAACCCCTTTTAGCCTCTCTCTCGGGCTTCGTACGAGACACATAAAAACTCCCTCTTGTTGGGTCAATAGCCTCCTCTTAGGCTTCGTATAAGGAAAACCCCGGTTGAGGCAATCTGTAACGCCCCAGTTTTTGTCAGTTTTATTTAATCGAGTCTATTTGATTATTTTATTATTATATTATTTTATTTTTGACTTTTATTTGGATCTATATTATTTTTCATCACTGTTTATGTTTTATCGCATTTTGAGGGCGTTTGCGAGATATTTGAGTTTGAGGGGTAAAATAGTCTTTTAGGGGTTAGATATTTTATATAAATAGGAAGTGGAAAGAAAAAGAGAGAAAAGAAAGAAAGAGGAAAGAAAGAGAAGGGAAGGAAAGGAAGAGGAGAGAAAAGAGGAGAAAAGAGGAAAATCGCGGGAACCCCGTTTCGAGCGCGAATAATCGGGTAAGGGTGAGAAGTTTCAATTATATCTTGCTTGTGTATGTATATGTGTTGTTTGTTGTAATTGTTTTGGTTATTTCGCGACTTTTCTAATCGATTCAAATTAGGAGCAATTGATAGAAATCGATGTTTTCACGGATGAAATTTGATATAAACCGCGTAGAATACTCGTTGATTATGTCTAAACATGTTTTGGTTGTTCTGGTATGAATTAGAAGGGTTTGGGTGATAAAAATGATGTATTTTGGTCCCAAATGACCTAGGTTGACGCTGCTGCGAATTCTGGGTTTCGCGGGTTCGCCTAGCGAACCCCAGCGAAGGAACGGGCGAACGTTCGCTAGAAGGTTCGCCTAGCGAACTTTATGACTGTTTTCCACTGCCTTGGTTCGCTAGGGTTCGCCTAGCGAATACTGGAGCGAACGTGATATTTTCCAATTTTGTTTTCGTCGTAATTTTCAAACCGTAAGTCCATTTTGGTCGCCGTTCGAAGCGTTGGGAAGCTAATGAAAAGCTCTTTCTATTAAAAATGGTTTGGAGGGTAGTAGATGAATTATTTAGGTCATGGTTTTGGAAAAGTGTTGGGTTGTCGGGTTTTTATCGCGTATAATGTGTGCGATTGATGTGTTAGCATGATATATGCTTTTAATAGGTAACGTATAGCTTGTGTGCTGCCATATGATGTGAATACATGTAATGAGATGTTGTGATAAGGTGTTGTGAGGCGATGTTGTGATAATGTTGTTGTTGTGAGGTAAATACATTGTTTGATTGAATATCAATGTATGTGGTTATGATGTCGTGTTGGTTCGTGGTTTGTTGTTGTGGTTTGTAAAATGCATTGCTTATGTGAAATTCAATGTGTGTTATTTGGTAGCCTTATGGCAAATATGTGCATTGTTTGAATTGTTTTCAATGCATGAATATGATGAAGTGTATTATGCAATGTGCTGTGGATATGGATGTCGTATGACTTGTATGCTGTCGTGTGATGATAATGCATGTGATGACATGTTGTGGTGATGAATTATGGCCGAAAGGCAAGAAATTGCAATGTGTGTATTTAATGGTATATGCATGACTATATTGTGAAATATGTGTGCATTGCATGAGTGTATGTGGTCATTTTGTATGAGAAACATCATGACATGCATTCATGTGTCGCGATTCCGTGGAGAATCGGGTATAATATCACGTCCCTGTTGGGTGTGAGTGATTGATTACACAAATGATCATTGAGGATCCTCTGAACATTGCGTAGTCAATGGGTGTAATCATTGCGATGAGTTACACTTGATTCCGTGGGAATCTTCAGAATGATTGTGTGCCCTTGTGGGGTTTGAGAAATCGGATTGTGTCTGCGTAAACAATCCAGAAACATCGGATGCCATGATGGTATGAGCAATGGGGAAATATCGTAGGCCCGGCAGGGAGGATATTTCCATTGAGCTCGGGTGATGAGTCGGTACCGCATATGCATTGCATAGAGTCGTTGTGTCGGTCTCTGTGCATTTGCATAAATCATGAATGGATTGATTATGTGTGAGCTTGTGATAGCTTTGGTGAATTATTATGCATAGGTGATAAATGCATTGGTTGTGAGTAATATGTTTTGTGTATAAACATATGATATGTGATGTCGTGGTGTGTTTTCATAGGGCATAACTGTGACATGCTATATGTGTTAGTATGTGATGAATGTGGTGAGAAATATTATATATGTGAACTTATTTGTGTTGTGGCATATTATTATGCAATCTTGTTATAGTTGTTATTTCTCACCCTTCTGCTGGAATATGCTTTTTATGGCATAGTGCAGATTATCAGCTTTAGAGGCGTGGAGGCAAGTGGAAGAGTTAGATTTTCGTCTTTGCTTAGGTATTGGTGTCTGCTCTGATACGTAGCACGGGAGTCGGGGAACGATTATGTTATATGTATATATTTGTAGGAAATATTTTGTATGAATATTTTGATGTATAAAATAGTTTATTTTGTAAAACAAGGCGGTTATGGATCTCTCCGTTTTATTCCATAATTGACATTTCCTTTATTATGGAAAAAAGTTTCCCATTTGAGGGTACTCTATTTTATGCTATGTATCAAATTTATAAGCAGGGATGATGTTTTGTTTATTTAAATGTGGCATTCCTTTTTCTGTCGGAAAAATAAATTTTTAGTTACTCTGATTATATTTATGTATTATTTATTCGTGGTGGGAATTGGGGTGTTACATAAGTGGTATCAGAGCAGGTCGGTCCGTCCGGCCACGTTGTTGAGTCAGTTGGTGTGACAGTTGAATATTGTCATCGTTGTTTGCCCCTTAGTACGTGATATGTGTGGAAGCACTGTCAGTACTTTCTGGTTTTTCTAATCCTTTGTCTTTAGGATTGAGAATGAGATGAGTGGGGGAGAAGCTGGAACTTCTCCAAGTTGCTTCAGTTGTGGAGCGTGGGCTCAGTGTGCCGTTGGTTGCAAGAGTGTAAGTGTTGTTTGGATAGTGTTGTTCCCGGTTCTGGAGGGAATGCGGAGGTAAGGTTTATGTCAACTAAGGCTTTGTGCCTTAGGTAGTTTTGTGCACAGGATGCAAGAAATGCTATTATAGTTTGGTAAAGACTGTTTATGCCCCATCATGATTGTCGGCTGTCTATTGACAAATTGAGGAACTGATCACCCTTAATCTCTTGTTGATAGTAGACGGGAATTAAGTTGGATGGAATATTGGATGTTAGTATTAGAAGTACCTGGACTGATAGAACAGTTGGAAGATTTACTGGAAAGGAGAATTGTGAGGCCAAGTGTGTCGTCTTGGGGAGCCCCGGTATGGGTAGTAACAAAAAGGGAATGATGATTGAATGGAATAACAAGCATTATGATGGTATTGGTATTGAGACTAAGGAAAGCGAAACTTAAAGTTCTGGAGAGGTTTGGAGTCTTTGGAATTATAAAGCGTTAATGGAAATTTTGAGAAAACCTTAAGTGTGAATGTATTATTTGAGAGTTCTTTTGGGATGGTTGTTGCTACACGTGGGGATTTATGGAATTTGGACTGTTAGGAGAAGAAATTGTGTATGGATTACTAGCAGTTGATTAAGGTAACAATTGAGAATAAGTGTCCACTTTCATGAACAGATGATTGGAATGGTTTGGTTGAGTTTGGGTGAAATTGCAGTTGTTTAGAATGTATGATAAGAGTGGTGGATGGTGTGAGTTAAGGCTTTGATCGATTTGATGTGACTGGTTACGTTGTTATCATCGGAATAGGTTGTTAATTACTCGGTTAAGCTTGTGTGTGAGTAGCCAGTTACCCAGTGCAAGGTTTTGCAAAAGCTTTGATAATTTATATCGTTTGGAATTTGGTTGGGCATTCCAACGTACGGTGATGTTGCTTGGTGTTAGTAATGCGTCTGTAATATTTGTGGAGTAGAGGAATCGTATCTTCCATATTTATGTGGATAAGTTCGTAATGGCTTTGATTGAGGATATTCAGATCTGTTATAAACTCAGAGGAAGAACAGGTAGAGTGTTTGGGATTTGAATTACAAGTGTCAAAAAGAGACGAAGTTTTATGCTGAGTTATTCGAGTGAGAATTTGGGTTGAAAAAGGTTAGTTTATTGGATATGTTATTTCATATGAGAGTATGATTGTGGATCCATCGGAAGTAGATGCAGTTCTACATTGAGAGGTATTATTTTAAGGGTTTTAGGTTCAAGGTGTTTGGATGGAGGAAATGATGGTTTTGGATGAGTAACGAGACTGCTGGAATTCTGAGTTTTCGCGGGTTCGCCTAGCGAACCAGTTAGCGAAGGTCAGCGAAGGTTCGCTGAGTTGTTCGCCTAGCGAAGTTTGGGTGTTTTTGATGTTGGTGGTTGCTGCCTTGGTTCGCCAAGGGATTCGCGGAGCGAACGGCAAGGCGAGGGTTCTCCAAGGAGTTCGCCTGGCGAACTTTGTATCTGTTTTTCAGCTGATAGTGGGTTCGCTGGACATTCGCCTAGCGAAGTGTTAGCAAATGCTCGCTAGAAGGTTCGCCTAGCGAACATGGCAGGTTGTCTAATTTTGTTTCCTTTCTAACTTTTGATTGGTGACTCGGATTGAGGCACGGTCGGATGATTGGAATTCCTGATTAGTTATGACTTGGCTCGAATTATCCTATTGGTAAAGTTTATGTCGTGCGTGAGGAGTTAAGTCGAAAGTTTTACTTATGTCTGCTTTGATGGTTAAAGAGTGGGAATTTTTGGGAGAATTTAGAGATTTGGGTTGGTGTGTGAATTGACGTCTGATAGTGTGCGGTTGGGTATATTAACAGTGAATAGTGATTTTTGGTGAAAATGAGAAAGAGTTAGACTTTGGATGTGAAATTGGTAATTTTGATGGTTGCGAGTAATCAGAGTGCGCAGCGGAAGCGTGAGGTGGCACATATTGTATTTACGTGTGGGACTTGTAAGAGTTCATAGGTTGAACATTGAGAACATGTAGGAATGGTGAGACTATTGGACGTTTCAGAATGGAAGTGTTAGGTGGAAGGTTTGAATATTATTCATGGGCTACTTTGTAGATGGATGTTTTGGTTATATGTTTGATTGGGAATCGTAGCATTGTTGTAGTATGGTTGTGTGACAAGGATGTCGGTGTTTTGGTTTTGTTGATGTTGTTGAGACCTTGTGGTGTCGTGGAACTTTATGTTCTTGTTTGTGTTGTTGCCTCATTTCCATGGTGATGGCTCGAGTGTGTGTAGCTAATTCTTGTGTGGGGAATTAGGGGAGTGTTACCTAGGGTAGGGTAACGATCTTGTTGTGTTTCGGTTCTAGAGTAAACCTGTGTGTTGGTATCTTGGTTTTCTTTGAGTTGTGAGTTGGTGGTCAAGTGCATTGTATGGGCATTGCATTTGGTCGTTATGGTTGTTGCCGTTGTCGTGGCGTTGTTGTAGTCGTTGTTAGCAAGGTGGTTGGTCCGTTTGTGTTACTCGTGATGTGCTTTTGATGGCATGTTAGTTTGTTGGTCGGGTACGAGAGTCGTATCCGGAGTTGTTCGTATCGGTTAGATTTTCGAGGACGAAAATGTCTAAGTGGGGGAGAATTGTAACGCCCCAGTTTTTGTCAGTTTTATTTAATCGAGTCTATTTGATTATTTTATTATTATATTATTTTATTTTTGACTTTTATTTGGATCTATATTATTTTTCATCACTGTTTATGTTTTATCGCATTTTGAGGGCGTTTGCGAGATATTTGAGTTTGAGGGGTAAAATAGTCTTTTAGGGGTTAGATATTTTATATAAATAGGAAGTGGAAAGAAAAAGAGAGAAAAGAAAGAAAGAGGAAAGAAAGAGAAGGGAAGGAAAGGAAGAGGAGAGAAAAGAGGAGAAAAGAGGAAAATCACGGGAACCCCGTTTCGAGCGCGAATAATCGGGTAAGGGTGAGAAGTTTCAATTATATCTTGCTTGTGTATGTATATGTGTTGTTTGTTGTAATTGTTTTGGTTATTTCGCGACTTTTCTAATCGATTCAAATTAGGAGCAATTGATAGAAATCGATGTTTTCACGGATGAAATTTGATATAAACCGCGTAGAATACTCGTTGATTATGTCTAAACATGTTTTGGTTGTTCTGGTATGAATTAGAAGGGTTTGGGTGATAAAAATGATGTATTTTGGTCCCAAATGACCTAGGTTGACGCTGCTGCGAATTCTGGGTTTCGCGGGTTCGCCTAGCGAACCCCAGCGAAGGAACGGGCGAACGTTCGCTAGAAGGTTCGCCTAGCGAACTTTATGACTGTTTTCCACTGCCTTGGTTCGCTAGGGTTCGCCTAGCGAATACTGGAGCGAACGTGATATTTTCCAATTTTGTTTTCGTCGTAATTTTCAAACCGTAAGTCCATTTTGGTCGCCGTTCGAAGCGTTGGGAAGCTAATGAAAAGCTCTTTCTATTAAAAATGGTTTGGAGGGTAGTAGATGAATTATTTAGGTCGTGGTTTTGGAAAAGTTTTGGGTTGTCGGGTTTTTATCGCGTATAATGTGTGCGATTGATGTGTTAGCATGATATATGCTTTTAATAGGTAACGTATAGCTTGTGTGCTGCCATATGATGTGAATACATGTAATGAGATGTTGTGATAAGGTGTTGTGAGGCGATGTTGTGATAATGTTGTTGTTGTGAGGTAAATACATTGTTTGATTGAATATCAATGTATGTGGTTATGATGTCGTGTTGGTTCGTGGTTTGTTGTTGTGGTTTGTAAAATGCATTGCTTATGTGAAATTCAATGTGTGTTATTTGGTAGCCTTATGGCAAATATGTGCATTGTTTGAATTGTTTTCAATGCATGAATATGATGAAGTGTATTATGCAATGTGCTGTGGATATGGATGTCGTATGACTTGTATGCTGTCGTGTGATGATAATGCATGTGATGACATGTTGTGGTGATGAATTATGGCCGAAAGGCAAGAAATTGCAATGTGTGTATTTAATGGTATATGCATGACTATATTGTGAAATATGTGTGCATTGCATGAGTGTATGTGGTCATTTTGTATGAGAAACATCATGACATGCATTCATGTGTCGCGATTCCGTGGAGAATCGGGTATAATATCACGTCCCTGTTGGGTGTGAGTGATTGATTACACAAATGATCATTGAGGATCCTCTGAACATTGCGTAGTCAATGGGTGTAATCGTTGCGATGAGTTACACTTGATTCCGTGGGAATCTTCAGAATGATTGTGTGCCCTTGTGGGGTTTGAGAAATCGGATTGTGTCTGCGTAAACAATCCAGAAACATCGGATGCCATGATGGTATGAGCAATGGGGAAATATCGTAGGCCCGGCAGGGAGGATATTTCCATTGAGTTCTTCAATTGAGCTCGGGTGATGAGTCGGTACCGCATATGCATTGCATAGAGTCGTTGTGTCGGTCTCTGTGCATTTGCATAAATCATGAATGGATTGATTATGTGTGAGCTTGTGATAGCTTTGGTGAATTATTATGCATAGGTGATAAATGCATTGGTTGTGAGTAATATGTTTTGTGTATAAACATATGATGTGTGATGTCGTGGTGTGTTTTCATAGGGCATAACTGTGACATGCTATATGTGTTAGTATGTGATGAATGTGGTGAGAAATATTATATATGTGAACTTATTTGTGTTGTGGCATATTATTATGCAATCTTGTTATAGTTGTTATTTCTCACCCTTCTGCTGGAATATGCTTTTTATGGCATAGTGCAGATTGTCAACTTTAGAGGCGTGGAGGCAAGTGGAAGAGTTAGATCTTCGTCTTTGCTTAGGTATTGGTGTCTGCTCTGATACGTAGCACGGGAGTCGGGGAACGATTATGTTATATGTATATATTTGTAGGAAATATTTTGTATGAATATTTTGATGTATAAAATAGTTTATTTTGTAAAACAAGGCGGTTATGGATCTCTCCGTTTTATTCCATAATTGACATTTCCTTTATTATGGAAAAAAGTTTCCCATTTGAGGGTACTCTATTTTATGCTATGTATCAAATTTATAAGCAGGGATGATGTTTTGTTTATTTAAATGTGGCATTCCTTTTTCTGTCAGAAAAATAAATTTTTAGTTACTCTGATTATATTTATGTATTATTTATTCGCGATGGGAATTGGGGTGTTACACAATCAACCTTTTAGCATCAAAATATGTGCCTTGCTCACAGGATACAAACATCAACAACTCATTTTCCTTCATCTAATTGCTGTAAGCGGCAAGCCTCTGGATTATTTACATCCACGCCACTGTCTCTCTTTTAGCATGAGAAATTCCTAAGGAAAAATGGCATTGCTCTAAACTGAGTTAAAGTCTTCTCCTTCAGGTTAAAAATCCCCTATAAAGGAAATTATGGCATTGTTGGATTCACATATCCCAGTTAAAGTAAATTCTCCTTTATAATCAGTCACCCAACAGTTGTGACAAACAGATCCCCTTTAGAGATGACAAATTCTCTCTAAAGTCAAAACCCTTTAGCTTCACATCTTGGGCTTCGAACAAGATACAAATAGACCCTTCAGCTTCACATCTTGGGCTTTGAACAAGATACAAACCACCTTTAGCTTCATGTCTTGATCTTTGAAAAGACACCAAAACACCATTTCCTCCCATAGAATAGGAGGAACTATAATCGCTCTGATTTTCCTGTTTCGTTAAACGCGAATACGTAGGCATAAGATAGAAAGATCTTAGCGAGCACACTAATCAAAAACCCAAAATCCCATACCTTCATACATCAATCGAAAAACATCAGTCCTAACATCCTCACAAATAGTCCCATCATTTCATTCTTAACAAAATAAGCAGAGAGAGACCCACAATCTAAACCACATCTGTAAACCAACAGTCATTTGTTTAAACTCAGTATGCAAGCAAGGTTAATTGGAGACATCTATTTCCCTTCCTTCATCAGCTTCAATAGGATAAAAAATGAATCGACCTGTAGTACCCCAGAGCAATAGTGCTTAAGAACCACGTCCAAAATCGCTCGCTACAGAAAAATGGCGCCCACCGTGGGGCCACGCAGGACATCTTGTCCCTCTGGTTGAAACCTTAAGTCTAAAAATTGCCACGAAAAATGGCGACTCTGTTGGGGAATTGTCTTGTCCTTATCAGATGTTCCCATCTCTTAGGCAGAGACCTTGAGTTCACATCACAGAAATGACTGCTCTACTGGGGTGTCATTGTCTGTATAAGATCATAAGACTAGAGGTCTAGGATAATTAAGACAATATATATACTACTTTTCCTAATTGATATATGTGTTTATTTTTCTGCTAATGGGAATGCGTGTGATGCCCAATGTGGAAAGATTGAGTATACACCTTAGATAGGTGATGGCAATGCGGGTAATCTTACTGGGAGTGAATTCCAGTTAAAAGCCCCCGATCGACCATCAAACTCAATGGAGACTCCCTTTGCAGATACATTGCCTATACGACTTCGGTTGTTGAAAGTAGTGTGGTCGACTGGGTTATCTGAGAAGCTGAGGTTTTTAGCAGACTGCAGCCATTTTGTAGTGCGGAAGCTATCAGAAATAGTTGTCACGCGATACTACCCTCATCTAAGATCACTCCAAGATACATCAGCTCGCTGGCGATCCGCTTGTTGTTGTTATCCCGGAGGGGTCAATGATTTTGCGGACAGGTAAAAAAAATCACCAGTATAAACCTTGGGGGGGGATAGAGCCTTGACTTCATGACACCGACCCTTTGACCCCATGTTTTTTCTATGTTTTTGTGTGTTGCATTCATACATTCATCTAAAAAACATTAAAACAAAGAAAATCTTCTCTTCTAGTCTCTCTTTTTCAAATTAAACTGAGACAATGATTGTAAATATCAGAAAAAGGAGATTGCGCTAATGGATTTCAGTAGAAGGAAAACTCATAAGTACACCTTCAAGGTTCCAAAGTTAGAGGATTTGAGAGGTTTGGCGAGAATGATCACCAACCATGAGGCTTTCAGAGCCAAGTATGGGGGATTGTTGTCTTTGTTAAGGGTCCCCGTAATTGAAGGAATCCTGTCCATGTTAATCCAGTT
Organism: Lathyrus tuberosus; assembly: GCA_022829125.1. Taxonomy (NCBI): domain Eukaryota; kingdom Viridiplantae; phylum Streptophyta; class Magnoliopsida; order Fabales; family Fabaceae; genus Lathyrus; species Lathyrus tuberosus. The sequence goes on along the minus strand of JALAZF010000024.1, from coordinate 10,027,968 downwards.
CTACGATCCGGTTTATCACTGTTTCACATTCCCGGATTATCAGCTTGCACCAACGCTGGAGGAGTATTCTCACTTGACTGATTTACACATTACTGATCAAACTCCATTTTCTGGACTGGAAGAAATTCCAAAGGATCGGACCATTGCAAGAGCAATCTATTTGGACGAGTCAGAAGTCAGGACTCACAAGACCACTAAGGGTGGCATCCAAGGGTTGCCAGCCCAGTTCTTAACAAAGAAAACCCTGTACTTTGCTAGTATAGGGAACGTGGCCGCTTTCGAGAGCATCTTTGTTTTGCTCACCTACGGGTTATTTTTGTTTCCCAACATCGATAACTTTGTAGATATCAACGCCATTAAGATTTTCCTTATTGGAAACCCCGTACCAACCTTACTCGCAGATGCGTATCATTCGGTACACTTAAGGAATTTATACAGCAGAGGGTTGATCATGTGTTATGTACCCCTGCTATACAAATGGTTCACTTCCCATTTGCCCAAGTCTGCTGCATTTTGGGATCAAAAGAATACTTTACGTTGGTCACAGAGAGTCATGTCTCTTACCAACTCGGACATTGATTGGTACAATCGAATCTACGACGGGATCAGAATCATTGACCGTTGTGGAAATTTCCCAAATGTACCCCTTATAGGAACTAAGGGGGGAATCAACTATCATCTGGTGTTAGTTCGTCGTCAATTTGGATACCCGATGAGGCATGTCCCGCGCAGTGCTCATCTGGAAGGTCTTTTCTTCAAGGAAGGAGAAAATGACAGGGCACTAAAGACAGAAATAGTGCACGCTTGGAAACACGTTCATAGGAAAGGACGAGAGTCTCTAGGAAAACCAGACTGTGTCTCGATGGAGCCTTATCTCCATTGGGTACAAACTAGAGCTCTCAAGCTGAGGATGCCTTACCCTCATCAGGAAGTTCTTCCACTAAGGGACTCTGCCCTTTATTTTATGTCTGGGACGGAAAAACTTCAAGTTACTCTCAGCAAAGTTCAGCAGGAGAAGAGGTCTTGGAGGAACAAGTACCGTATTCTCAATGTGGAGTGTAAGAAAATACAACAGCTATTAAAAGAAAAAGATGCTCTGATTGAGATTTTAGAGCAACATGCCATAGAAAATCAGGATGACCAAAGGAATTTGCTCGCTCCTTTCACTTGGTAAAGGAATGATAACCCGACAACGGCCCAAGAGCCCCGGTCAAAGAAAAGGAAAGCACAAGAACCAGCACTTAAGCTCTCTTCAGAGAGGACTCAGGATCCATTAGTTTAGATTTCTTTTTCCAGCACTTTGTAATCTACTGTATTTCCATTTCCGCAATCCTTTGAATTCAATAAAATGGGGTTTCCCCACTGTTTGATATTTGCAATCCAATTGTTGAAGTTTACTTTGATTAAACAAAAACATACAATTAATATAATCATTGCATATTATTCATCATTCTCGCGTAAACGCATTCTTCTTATCTACGAATCTCACGTTTGCGTCTCGATTCTAGAGTCAAACTGTCTCATTCGTACAATACTCGGGCCAATCGTCAGAAAAAGATGGATGATCTCGAGGAAGAGAACAGAGAGTTGAGAGAAGAGATCAACACTCTGAAAGAGGATCTGAGAAAGCTTCATAACGACATGCAAGCTCTAGCAGAAGCTCAGATGCAACAACAACGGACTGTGATCTCGGAGATCACATCAACGCCCATAGTGGAGAAGTATGATCCTAGGTACAAGATGCCGAAAGATCTCCCCTGGGGCATGCCACTTAACTATATCCCGGAAGGATATGTTCCGCCGATCAATGAGGATCAAGGAACCGCAACAAGAGCCGATGGGCCTGAAGGTTACAAACTTCGGGAAAGCGAAGATGCCAGGGGTATGATAGTAGCTCCTAAAGGTTACAAACTTCGGGAGGCACCGAGAGTATCGGCCATGATGACTATACACATTGTCCCGGAATGACAGATTCCGCAGATACCTTCTGGTGGAAACGACAACATGATCGACAGAATGAATGAATTCCAGGAACAATTCCTGGAGATGCAGAAAGAACTGCAAGCCCTTCGCAGTCAGGATCTATTGAGGAAAAAGAGATGGCAAAGATCTTCTTAAAGACCTTAAGCTCATTTTACTACGACAGAATGGTCGCCAGTGCGCCCAGTGACTTCACCGAGATGGTGGGCATGGGAGTTCGTCTTGAGGAGGCCGTCCAGGAAGGACGTTTAGTAAAAGACGCTGGATCATCGAGTAGTACAAAACGATATGGTAGTGCTCTCCCTAAGAAAAAAGAGCAAGATATCGAGAATAGCTCTCTCGGAAAGAAAAGGCGACGATATCAACCAGTAGCAGCTGTAACTCCTGCTATCAATCCCATGCCTGTTCCTACGTATCAACCACAGGTTGCGCAGAGCCAACCGAATCAACAACAATTTTAGCAAAGGACACAATAGTCTCTTCAGCAGGCTCGTCCTCCATATAACAACAACCGTACAATGTGGCCATCAGGATTTGATCCTATACCCGTATCAGACACAGAACTATTTCCGTTACTATTGGCCAAGGGGCATGTCCAGACTAAGTCTCCTCTTACAGTATAGGAAAATCTGCCTTTTTGGTTCAAAGCGGATCAGACACGTCCTTACCATCAAGGAGGACTAGGGCATAACATAGAAAACTGTCTCAATTTCAAATCCGACGTACAAATGCTTGTTAGGAGCGGGGTTTTATCTTTCAAAGATACGAATCCTAATATTTTCACGAACCCGCTGCCTCAACACGAGAAAGCTACAATTAATTTGATAGAGGGAGAGTCTAACAACACCTATCAAATTCATGATGTACTCTTGTTAAGGGCCAATTTGGTCAAGATGCATTGTAGACAGAGTGGATATGGCCATGTTCCACCTCATAATTATCACCAGTGTGATACCTGCTCTAAAAACAATGAGGGATATTCTGTGGTGCAATCAGCTCTACAGGAATAATTGGATCTCGGGTGGATCCAAGAGCATCGAGTTCGTGGAGTCAACGTGACCTATACAAATTCCAACATCATTCAGAACCATGACATCCGTGCAATGGATGTCAACTTGGTGGCAATGCACTCAAGGCAAAGCCAATATCATAATCTGCCGCGACACGATTTCAGTTCCTGTCTGACTTGCTCGGTAAACAAACAGGGATGCTCTTTTGTACAAGAGGCTCTCCAGCGTCAGATGGATCTAGGATGGATCCAGGACTACCATGATAGAAATCCCTATCAAATCAACATGATTTAAATCTTTGATATTCGTCTGATGAATACCAGCTTAGTAGAGTTACATGCCAGGCAGGTCCAACTTGGTTTTCTCACTTCGCATGATTATATGAACTGTAAAGGATGTTGTGAGAGTAACCAATGGTGCGCTCTCGTTCAAAGAACTTTACAACACTTATTAAACCACTGGTGGCTTCCAATATATATGGATGAAGACACGCAACAAATCAGTGTGGTTGATGGGAACCCTACTCGGCATCGAAGTCAGGATGTCCGATCTACGGAAACTGACCTAGTGAGGTTACATTGTATTCAAAGCGGGCGTGGCCAGGTGCCACCACACAACTATGAACGTTGTAGAGTCTGCTCGAAGAATAACCAAGGATGTTACCTCGTGCGAGCAGCCCTTCAGGGTTAGTTGGATCGTAGGGAGATTCACCCAAACCTAGCTTCAGGGTCCATTGACTGGACGCCGGGCTACTTCGTTGATCAAATCAGAGACGTGGTTGTAATCTCTGACCCTGAGAGGAACAAGGATGTTTGTACCATCATTCCTCTACTGGACGAATCAAAAGTTCTTAGCAAGGAATTGATTGAAGTTAATTACGACAGTCAGAAAAATCAGAATGCTCCTGTAGTTATCTATCTACCGGGACCATTACCATATGAATCCGCTAAGGCGATCCCTTACAAATACGGTGTAACGATAATTGAAAATGGAAAGGAAATTCCATTACCCTCCGTCGTGAATATCGCAGACATCAGTCGAGTAACACAGAGCGGTCGAATCTTCAACCGAGGAGTTGGAGAACCTAACAAGGAAAAGGAACTTCCGACAGAAGCTCCTGATCCACCAGTCGGGCAATCCAGTAATCCCGACCTTTCGAACAACAACGATGAGATGCTGAAGCTCATCCAAATGAGTGAATTCAAAATTGTTGATCAATTATTACAAACTCCTTCAAAGATCTCGGTGCTATCACTTTTACTCAGTTCCGAAGCCCACAGAGAGGCTCTACAGAAAGTCTTAGAGCAGGCCTTCGTGGAACAGGATGTAACAATACGACAGTTCGACAGCATCATCTCTAACATCACTTCCTGCAACAACTTAGGATTCAGTGATGAGGATTTGCCAGAGGGGGGAAAAAGCCACAACATGGCGCTCAATATCACAGTTAACTGCCAGGACGATGTTTTAGCCAGCGTACTGGTAGACATAGGATCGGCCATCAATGTTATGCCGAAGTCCACTTTAATGCGACTATCATTCAAAGGACCCCCGATGAGGGGCAGTGAGGTGATCGTCAAAGCATTTGACGGGTCTCAGAAAGCAGTTATCGGCGAAGTCAACCTTCCCATAACTATTGGTCCTCACATTTTCCAAATCACTTTCCAGGTCATGGACGTCCGGGCAGCGTACAGTTGTTTATTAGGAAGACCTTGGATACACCAGGCTGGGGCGGTCACTTCGACGCTGCACCAGAAACTGAGGTTCGTCAAGAACGATCAACTCGTCACAGTCTGTGGAGAACAAGCCTTGCTCGTGAGTAACTTATCATCATCTACTTGTGTAGAACCTGAAGAGGTTGTTGGAACTCAGTTCCAAGCACTGTCATTGAGCAATGAGAATCAATCATAGAAAGGAACCTTGATTTCCTCATACAGAGATGCTCTCGAAGTGATCGAGAATAACAATCCAAAAGGATGGGGACAACTTGTTATTCCTACTGATAATAAAACAAAGAAGGGTCTTGGTTTTTCTGCAACCTGCATCCAGACAGCTGCTAACGATGAGAGTCTTCATCCCATTCAGGATTTCTTCCACAGTGGAGGTTTCCTTCACCCAGTGCATCAAGCAGTCCATACCATCAACGAGGAGGATCCCTCCGATGCGGATGAGGAATGGAAGTCCTATCTTAACGAGGACGGTTATATGTCTCAAGAAGAGGTGCCTACACCATTTTGCTATCCCGCACAGAGTCTGGGATTTATACCCAGGTCAGACGTCAAAATGATATATGGAGATTGTGATCCGGAAGGATGTCGTGCTCCACCAAACTCGTTAGAGGAAGACACTCTGATGAAGGAAAACTTTGACCACGACTATTATGGCCTGATGGATGGTCTGCCTATCTGGCAGTCGTACCCAGGAAACTCGGGGCAAGAAAATCAGCAGAACAATGAAAATCAGCTGAGCATCATTAAACAGAATACCTGTGTCCCCACCATGTCATGGGATCAACACTCAGGTCATTCAGAAAACATCACGTACGACGATGAATTGGCAAAGCTTGATGGACTAGAATTCATCAACTATGCTTTTCCCGAGGTCAACGTCACCGAGAGGGATGACTCCTCCAGTTCCAAAGAAGTGTGGGACACCTTGGGACAACCAAGTGGAAAATTTGACTTCATGGTCAAGTACACCGCTCCCGAAAGCTCTTGTATCAGACTCGAAGACATCCAGCCAACTGGATGGGGAGATATACCTGAGAGTACATATCCTATGCAAAATACAACTGAGGAATCCTCCTACGACAACTCTGCTTGGGAGACAGATTCCAAGGATCCTGTTCCGCCAAAAATCAGCGTCATTTCTGAAGACAAATAAAGGAAAGTACCAGACTTTGTGATTCACCGAGGAGTTTGCCTCCAATGGGTTGCTGTCGATGTTCCGAAGATTGTTCATAAGTCAAAGTAATTGCCGTCTTTAACCTTTCACCCTGCCAAGGTGAAACAAATGTTTTGATAGGGCTCGCTTTCTGTAAATTTCCCTCTTCGCTTGGCCCAAAGCGATAGAGTTTTATTTTATAGGGCTGTAGTTTCAAGAATCGACTTGTTCATTAATAAAATAACGTCGTTCTGTAATTTCTACATTAATTGCTGTTTTCTCTTTTCGTTTTTCAGAAAATGGTAATCCTAAAAAACAACTCAATAATAAAAACAAGCAGTAAAAGAAATACACTGCACACACTTGCATTTTCTCTACCTCTTCTAAAACACAAATCATATTGTCATGCAGATTGCTTGTTTTAAACCCCATTGAAACATACGATCCGATGCCTTCTCCCGACTTTGAGTTCCCGGTATTTGGGGCCGAAGAAGAAGTTGACAACGAAATTCCATAAGAGATCTCCCGATTACTCCAACAAGAGGAAAGGTCCATTGAACCTCACAAAGAACCATTGGAAATGGTCAACTTGGGTTCAGAAGAAGAGAGAAAAGAAGTCAAGATTGGGGCACTACTCAGTCTAACTGCCAAAGAGAGTCTGACAAAGCTTCTCAGGGAATTCCCCTATGTGTTTGCTTGGTCCTACCAGGACATGCCAGGGTTAGATACCAGAATCGTGGAACATCACGTACCATTACGATCAGAATGTCCGCCAGTAAAACAAAGGTTAAGACGGACTCAACCGGACATGGCCATCAAAATAAAAAAGGAGGTACATAAACAGATTGACGCGGGCTTCCTCGCCACATCGGAGTATCCTCAATGGTTAGCCAATATCGTACTCGTTCCAAAAAAGGACGGAAAAGTCATAATGTGTGTCGATTACAGAGATCTAAACAAGGCTAGTCCAAAGGACGACTTTCCCTTAACACACATTGATATGCTGGTAGACAGTACAACAAAGTTTAAAGTCTTCTCCTTCATGGATGGATTCTCGGGCTATAACCAGATAAAAATGGTGCCGAAATACATGAAGAAAACTTCGTTCATTACCCCATGGAGTACCTTCTATTACAAGGTAATGTCGTTCGGTTTGAAGAACGCCGGGGCAACCTATCAGAGGCCCATGACTACTTTGTTTCATGACATGATACATAAAGAAATCGAAGTATATGTCGATGATATGATGGCGAAATCTAAAATAGAGGAGGAGCATGTGACCCACCTATCAAAGCTATTCGAGCGGTTGAGAAAGTACAAACTCCGCTTGAATCCCAACAAGTGCACCTTCGGTGTCCGTTCAGGGAAACTCTTAGAGTTCATCGTCAGCCAGAAAGGAATTGAGGTTGATCCTGACAAGGTCAAAGCCATTCAAGAAATACCTTCTCCGAAAACTGAAAAACAAGTCAAAGGATTCCTGGGACGTTTGAACTACATCTCCAGATTTATATTCCTCATGACCGCGACATGTGCGCCGATCTTCAAATTACTTAAAAAGAACCAGGACTGCGTTTGGACAGAAGATTGCCAAACTGCCTTCGACAATATTAAGGAGTACCTATTGAATCCGCCGATTCTATCACCTCTAGTGGAAGGAAGACCATTGATCATCTACCTCACAGTCCTAGAGGACTCCATGGGTTGTGTACTTGGCCAACAAGACGCAACTAAAAGGAAAGAGTCTGCCATCTACTATTTGAGCAAGAAATTCACCGACTGCGAGACTCGATACACTATGCTTGAGAAAACTTGATGCGCTTTGGCTTGGGCAGCCAAACGTCTTCGCCAGTACATGATTCGTCACACTACTTGGTTGGTCTCCGAAATGGATCCAATCAAGTATGTATTTGAAAAAACTGCTCTCACGGGAAGGATTGCCCGTTGGCAGATGTTGCTATCAGAATACGACATCGAATACCACACTCAAAAAGCCGTTAACGGGAGTATTTTAGCTGATCATTTGGCTCATCAATTGATTGACGATCAGGAACTAATCGGGGTTGACTTCCCAGACGAAGATGTCATGTATTTGAAAATGAAAGATTGCGATGAACCGCTACCCAGTGAAGGGCCAGAACCAGATTCCCAATTGTCATACCCCAAATATTGACCACCAAGATTTCCCATCATTGTACAAATCATCATCACAATATGGATGTACCTTTATGCCTCATCAATCTCCTCAAGGAATTGTTGAGCATTCACCATAATCAAAATTAGGGTTTCAAGCCCTCTCTGAGTGCTTAGACAAAGGATCAATCAAGGAATGACATGATCTTCAACTTGTCTAGCCTCTCAAACACCCACAAAGGATCAAGAGGACTCCCACTTCAAGGATTAAGCACAAGGTTGCTCCCTTTTAGGTGGATCAAGCTTCAAGATCGCCAGTGTCACCAAATTAGGGTTTGGTCGACCAGGGCCTCCAAAGGAAAATTTTCCTCTGGGCATGAGCCAATGCTTCAAAGCATATCCTAATATATTCCATGGAACCTCATGGGCCCAATCATCAAGTCAATTTGGCCTCAAGGGATGCATACATCAAAAATCAGGAATTAGGGTTTCTTGACCTAATTCACCCCTAAGTTGACTTTTGGGACAAATCATGAACCAAGACCTCAAGACATGATTTAAGGGTCTCTAATATACCATATTGATCCATTTGGAACAATGGATTGATCCAAGAAGCTTGAGCAACAAGTTTCAATTTCATCTGAACCACAGTTAGGGTTTCCCGAGAAAAGTCAACTGTAGCTTTGACTTTTGACCAGGACATGCCCCCAAACCCTAGAACATGATTCAATATACTCTATAACACCCATGGAACATGTCCATCAAGTTTGATTTAGGTCAAGGACATGATTTCCTAAAGGATTGCACAGTTTGAAATTCATCTGATAAAAAGTCAACCGTGCACAAAAGTCAACTTTGACTTTTGGAGATTTTTCACAAAAATGGATTTTTAACCCTAAAATGATGTTAATGTATGATTTGAATGTAGATCTCATTGCCCTCTACAAAAGCTTCATACTGATCTATGTCCAAATTCCTCATGGATTTTGAGTTATGGAGTGATCAAAATCAAGAAAAGTCACTTTGTTCCAACACTTAGTGAAAATTTCACTAAGTCAGAATCTGCCTTACTTTTTTCCAAATGTAGGGGGATTTTTCACTTGGATCCAAAAGGTATCAAAACCAAGTGTGATCAGACAGTTGTTGTATTATATAAGGGCTTTCCAAAATGGCCAAGAACATCACCAAATTCAATTTGAGCTTTGAGATATGGTAGTGGCAAGATGCCTTGCTGAAATCTGCCAAGGCAAGGCAGATTTTTTCACTTTTGGTCGATTTGCCAAAATCAGCCAATTTCAAGCCTTGTCATCACTTTGGACACATCTGAGGATTGAATCTAAAGGGGACAATCACTGAGCCAAGCCTCCAAAGTCCTTGGAACAAGAAATAGCATGCTAAACCTAGAATTGCCCAAAATAGGGACAAGACTCCAATTTTGGATTGATGCATTCAATGGAAGCACCAAGGTGGCATGGACTGAGCTATTAGCAACTGAATTCAGTCAAGACTTATCCAAGACCAAGGGGACCAGCAGCCTGTGCCCTAACCTCTAGTCAATGGCTAGAGGAGACTTGGATTTTCATTTGCCAACATTGGCCAACCCTACTCAGCAGTTGCCATTCACTATTCCTTACAAAACAAACTTGCTCTACTATAAATAGAGCTCAATTGTGATCAGTTTAAGTACACCAAAGGCCTACAACACTTGCCTTTCTCAAAATCCACTTCTCACTCTCAAAAATGCCTTTCTTAGCAAGTCGCTATCGGGTTTTTCAGTAGAGAGCAATTCCACTCAAACCAATCACACACACACCCCTCACATACATCATATGTGAGTTGATCAAACACTTAAACAACATCTGGAACACTGATTTCTCAGAATCACCAGTCAATTACTCAAGGTTTTAACCAAGTTGCAGTTAAGATGCCATGAAGTGATCCAACCAATTTCCATCAAGTCCAAGCATTCAAACACACTCCATAGGGGGTAGGGAAGCTGTTCAGATCATCACAATTCATCTGTAACACCTCCAACTCAGAAATCACTTTGAACTTGCTGTCACGACCTAGAGGTAAGCCTAAACTTGGTCATCTCTCAATCTATGCATATTTCTTCGCAAAATACTTTTGCCAAATGTTCATAATCATGCATGGAATGTTTCCCCTCAAGTAATTGCTTTGTTTGAATCGTGTATCAAAAATCCCAGCCTTCATGCAGAATTTAGGGTTCTTGTGGATTTGTCGTGATTTCTTGTTTTATGCTTAATTTAAATGCAATTAATTGTCATAAACATGATCGTGAAGTGAAAACGAGCAGATTGATATGTGGATTGCATGATATAATCAAGTATTAAGTGAGATTGGATAGAAAACGCAAATCTGGGCAAGGCAGAAAACGCGCGTGTTCTTGGCCCATGTTCTTGGCGCCATTTTCACAAATTCAAATATTTGAATTTTGTAATTTTGTTTAATTGATTCAAAAATTAATTTCTCTCTGAGTTTTAATGATTTTGAGTTGATTCTTTTTTTTTTAATAATTCACAAAAATGTTAAAATATTTTATTTTATTAACAAATCCCAAAAATATTATTTATTTCATATAATTGATATTTTTGCAAAGAATTAATTTTTTAATTGTTTTTGACATTTAAAATATTTTTTCCTTATTGATTTTGCAAATTTTAATGATTTCTAATCATTTTGTAGGGCAAAACTTGATTTATGAAGCATTAATCCAAGATCATAATTTGTTTTCCACATGTTAAACAATTTTGATCATTTTAATTGAATATTTTATTCAATTAAAATAAATTTTGAAAACAAATTAGGGATTTTGATTAATTCAACCCTCATAAATCATTTTCAAAACCCTTTGGGTCTCTTATTAGAGTGTAAGACCCAAACCCCCTTGTACAAACCATTTTGGGTCTCACTTATTGTATAAGTCCCTCTTTTAAAAAATTAATTGGGCCTCTCCTCGAGCTATAAGACCCATTCAAAACACTTTGGCCTCTTATTAGAGTGTAAGACCCAAACCCCCTTGTACAAACAATTTTGGGCCTCACTTATTGTATAAGTCCCTCTGTACAAGTAAACGGTGTGATCGTCGCCTTTTAAAAAATCAACTGGGCATCTCCTCGAGCTATAAGACCCATTCAAAACACTTTGGGCCTCTAATAGAGTGTAAGACACAATCCCCTTTTAACCAAAATAACTTTGGGCCTCAGATATTGTATAAGCCCCTTTGCGTTAAAAGAAAATCTCGGCGCGATCGCCATTTCAAATGAAAAACCATCTGGGCCTACCCTCATGTTATAAGCCCCATTCTTTTTCTTTAAACACCTTTGGGCCTCTTGAGAGAGTGTAAGACCCATCCCTTTGTACAGAAAACCTTTTTTGGGCCTCAGTCACTTGTATAAGTCCCTGTACAAATTCAAAACAACAGTGCGATCACTGATAAAACCCTGAGCCTCTCCTTGAGCTGTAAGCCCCAAATCTTTCTTTTTCAAAGCACTTTCTCCTTTAATTTTGAATTATACTGTTGTTTTCAATCTTTCTTTGTTGAACAACTAACCAAACAACATGGAAGCTCTACAACCGAGTAAGTGTTTATCCGCTTTCATTTACCATTTTCATATACATATAACTGTATTGTGGGGCTGTTTCGCTGTAAGTCTTCTTTCATAAACTCATATCAACTGTGTAATAATAGTATAGATATTTAGAGTTTCCTCGGCAACTACATCTAGCATTAAGCCCGTTGATCACTCTTAAATAGTCAAAACTAGATCCCCATAGGATTACCAGACACAGTCTTCCCTCCTCTTCGGGTTAAACAATATGGAGATGTGAAAGGCAGATTCTTTTTGAACCCTTTCTCAGACTGTCACTCGTAGAAGTTGTCAAAGAAACTCTACTCCCCAGAGATGATCTCTTCTCCGTGAATGGCATCTCTTGAGTTTCTTCCAAATTCTCGAACTTTCCTGGCTTGGTCTATTCTTTGTGAATAGCCTGTCTTGAACTTCTCGGGGTTTGGGGACCCACAGGCTTCTTAAAAGCAACCTAAGAAACTCTATTCCCCATAGATGATCTTTTCTCCGTGAATGGCATCTCTTGAGTTTCTTCCAAATTCTCGAACTTTCCTGGCTTGATCTATTCTTTGTGAATAGCCTGTCTTGAACTTCTCGGGGTTTGGGGACCCACAGGCTTCCTAAAACCATCCCCGCCTCCTCTTGGGCATTGTACAAGGACCCGTCGGCTTCTTAGAAGTATTCAAAGCCTCCTCTTAAGCTTTGTATAAATGATTTCTTCCTCCGGGAATGATAGCCTCCTCTTGGGCTTCGTACAAATTGTCCCTCGGCTTCTTAAAAGTTTCCAGCCTCCTCTTGGGCTTCGTACAAATTGTCCCGACGACCTCCTAAAGGTATAGGAACAGAAATCAGTCATCTTAATAGAACAGTCTTTCCAAGAGTCTACTACTGTTTCTTAAAGCATAGTACAAAAGATGAAACTCTAGACTTGGACAGTCTAATTTCCTTGAGTCTCAAAGACATTCTCAAGCACCCTTCAAGAATAGGAAGGAACCCCGTAGACTCGGACAGTCTCAATACCCTTTGGATTTCCCATTTCCTCAAAGAAAAGGAAATATCCCTGATCCTCGAATCAAAATCCCTGAGTACAGTGTTACTCATATAAGAACTGATTTTCTCTTTGAACCCATATACTGGTCATTCAACTGAAACAGTTCTCTCTTTCGCCTCTATCTCGGGCTTTGTACGAGATACAAGAAGGTTCTAATTGAATCAACCCTTTTAGCCTCCATCTCGGGCTTCGTACGAGATACTAAAAGACTCTCTTGTTGAGTCAAAAACCTCCAGCCTCCATCTCGGGCTTCGTTCGAGATACAAATCACTCTCTTGGTGAGTATAAAAGACTCTCTTGTTGAGTCAAACCTTTAGCCTCTTTCTCGGGCTTTGTACGAGACACATAAAAAAACCCTCTTGTTGGGCCAATAGCCTCCTCTTAGGCTTTGTATAAGAAAACCACTGGTTGATCCAATCAACCTTTTAGCATCAAAGTTGTGCCTCGTTCACAGTACACAAACATCAACAACTCTTTTCCCTTCGTCTAATCGCTATAAGCGGCAAGCCTCTGGATCATCTACATCCATGTCACTGTCCCTCCTTTAGCATGAGAAATTCCTAAGGAAAGATGACATTGCTCTACACTGAGTTAAACTCTTCTCCTTCAGGTTGGAAATCCCCTATAAAGGAAATTATGGCATTGTCGGATTCCCACATCCTGGTTAAAGTAATTCTCCTTTATAAACAGTTGTGACAAACAGACCTCTTTAGAGATGACAAATTCTCTCTAAAAGACAACACCTTTAGCTTCACATCTTTGGCTTTGAACAAGATACAAACTACCTTCAGCTTCACATCTTGGGCTTTGAACAAGACACCAAAACACCATTTCCTCCCATAGAATAGGAGGAACTACGATCGCTCTGAGTTTCCTGTTTCAGAAAAACGGGAATACGTAGGCATAAGATTGAAAGAAAAATCTTAACGAGCACACCCAAAATCCCCTACCTTCACATCTCAATCGAAAAGCATCAGTCTTAATCTCCCACCAATCGACCGGGCACTATTTTAACAAAATAACCTAAGAGAGACCCGCATTCTTTGTAGCATCTGTAAACCAACAGTCATCTGTTCAAACTCAGTTTGCAAGCAGGGTTAATTGGAGACATCTATTTCCCTTCCTTCATCAGCTTTAATAGGATAAAAAATGAATCGAGCTGTAGTACCCCAAAGCGATAGTGCTTCGCAACCACGTCCAAAAATTCGCGCTACAGAAAAATGGCGACTCTGCTGGGGACGCGTTGAGATCTTGTTCTCTCCCCATCTCTTAGGTAGAAACCTTAAAAATTGCCACAGAAAAGTGGCGCCCACCGTGGGGCCTCTCTTTTTTTCTTTCTTTTCTGGGATGGGACTTTTTGTTGACTTCACTAGGATCTTAGGTCAAAACCCTTTAAGTGGGGAAGGGACCACAGAATGGCGTCTCCGCCGGGGAGCCATTTTCTGTCAGGAACATAGGATTCATAGCTCTTTAAAGTCTAGGACCTTAGGACAAATATATATACTATTTTTCCTAATTGATATCTGTGTTTATTTTTCTGCTAATGGGAATGCGTGTGATGCCGCATGTGGAAAGATTGAGTATACACTTAAGATAAGTGATGGCGATGAGGTCGACCATCAACCTCAGTGGAGGCTTCCCAATGCAACCCATTCCCTCTCACAGGCAATGGGGCGATTGTGACGTCTGAGAAGCTGAGGAGCCAACCCTTTTGTAGTGCGGAAACTATCGGAAATAGTTATCACGCGATACTACCCTCATTTGAGGCTGATGATCTATTCTCGGTAAATAGCATTTACTCTAAGATTTCATACAGCTCGCTGGCGATCCGCTTGCTGTTTGTTATCCTGGGAGGAGCTGATGATTTTGAGTATAGGTACAAAAATCACCCTAGTATAAACCTTTGGGGATGGGTAGAGCCTTGACTCCATGACAACGACCCTTTGACCCCATGTTTTTTCTATGTTTTTGTGTGCTGCATTCATGCATTCATTTAAAAAACATTAAAACATTCAAAAAATTTATCTTCTAGTCTCTCTGTCTTTTCAAAATAATCTAAGACTGTGATTGCAAATATCAGAGAAAAGGATTGCGCTAATGGATTTCGGTAGAAGGAGAACTCATAAGTACACCTTCAGGATTCCAAAACTAGAGGATTTAAGAGGTTTGGCGAGGATGATCACAAACCAAGAGGCTTTTAGAGCCAAGTACGGAGGTTTGCTATCTCTGCTAAGAGTCCATGTGATTGAGGGAATCATGGATGCGCTCGTTCAGTTCTACGATCCAGTTTATCATTGTTTCACATTCCCGGATTACCAGCTAGCACCAACGCTGGAGGAATATTCTCATCTGATTGATCTACACATTACCGATCAAGCTCCATTTTCTGGACTGGAAGAAATTCCAAAGAATCAGACCATTGCAAGAGCAATTCATTTGGATGAGTCTGAGGTCAGGACTCACATGACCACTAAGGGTGGCATACAAGGTTTTCCAGCCCAGTTCTTGACAAAGAAAGCCTTGTACTTCACCAGTATCAGGAACGTGACTGCTTTTGAAAGCATCTTTGTCTTACTCACCTACGGGTTATTCTTGTTGCCCAACATTAATAACTTCGTCGATATCAACTCCATTAAGGTTTTTCTCATTGGAAACCATCTGCCAACTTTGCTCGCAGATGCGTATCATTCTGTACACTTAGGGAATTTGTACAGCGGAGGGGAGATCACATGTTGTGTACCTCTTCTTTATAAATGGTTTATCTCCCATTTGCCTAAGTCTGCTGCTTTTTGGGATCACAAGAGTGCCTTACATTGGTCGCAGAAAATCATGTCTCTCACCAACTTTGACATTGATTGGTGTAATAGGATTTATGATGGGATCAGGATCATTGACCGTTGTGGAAACTTCCCCAACGTACCCCTTATAGGAACTAAGGGAGGAATCAATTACCATCCAGTTCTCGTTCGTCGTCAATTTGGATACCCGATGAGTCACGTCCCACGGGGTGTTCATCTGGAAGGTCTTTTCTTCAAGGAAGGAGAAAGTGACAGAGCACTAAAGACAGAAATAGTGCACGCTTGGAAACATGTTCATAAGAAAGGACGGGAGTCTCTAGGAAAACCGGACTGTGTCTCGGTGGAGCCTTATCTCCACTGGGTACAAACTAGAGCTCTCAAGCTAAAGATGCCTTATCCTCATCACGAAGTTCTTCCACCGAGGGAGTCTGTCATGTACTTCATGACTGAGACTGAAAAGCTTCAGGTTACTCTCAACAAAGTTCAATGGGATAGGAGGTCTTGGAAGAACAAGTACCGCATCCTCAACGTGGAGTGCATCAAAATACAGAAACTATTGAAAGATAAGGACGCTCTGATTGAAATTTTGGAGCAACATACTGTAGAGAATCAAGATGACCAAAGGAATTTGTTCACTCCTTTCACCTGGCAAAGGAATGACAACCCGACAACGGCCCAAGAGCCCCGGTCAAAGAAATGGAAAGTACCGGAGTCAGCACCCGATTTCTCTTCAGAGAGGACTCGGGACCCATTAGGTTAGGTTTCTGTTTTTGCACCTTATAATCTACTGTATTTCCATTTCTATAATCCTTTGAATTCAATAAAACGGGGGTGTCCCCACTGTTTGATATTTGCAATCTAATTGTCGAAGTTTATTTTGATTAAACCAAAAAACAATTAATATAATCATTGCATTCATCATTCTCACATCGCGTATTCTTCTTACCTACGAATCTCACGTTTGTGTCTCGGTTCTAGAGTCAAACTGTCTCATTCGTACAATACTCGGGCTAATCGTCAGAAAAGGATGGATGATCTTGAGGAAGAAAACAGAGAGTTGAAAGAAGAGATCGACGCTCTGAGAGAGGATATGAGAAGCCTCGTAACGACATGCAAGCCATGGCAGAAGCTCAGCTACAAAGGACTGTGATCTCAGAGATCACCTCAACGCCCATAGTAGAGAAGTATGATCCTAGGTATCAAATGCCGAAAGATCGCCTTTGGGGCATGCCTGTTAACTATATCCCGGAAGGATATGTTCCGCCGATCAGTGAAGATCAGGGAATCATAACAGAAGCCGCTGGGCCTGAAGGTTACAAAATTCGGGAAAGCGAAGATGCCAGGGGCATACTGAAGATTCTTAAAGGTTACAAATTTTGAGAAAAGCCAAGATTCACTGCCGTAGTCACGGTACCACCCCCTGTGGTGCACACTGTCCCAGAAGGACAGATTCCACCGATACCTTCTGGTAAGAAGGAAACTATGTTCGATAGAATGGATGAATTCCAGGAACAGTTCCTGGAAATGCAGAAGGAACTGTAAGCCATCCGCGGTCAGGATTTATTTGGAAAGGACGCCGCAGACCTTTGTCTGGTCCCCAATGTGAAAGTTCCGCACAAATTTCAAGTGCCCGACTTTGAAAAATACAACGGTAACTCTTGCCCTCAGAGCCATCTGGTGATGTACGCTCGGCGAATGTCAGCTCAAACGGAGAATCAAGACCTACTGATTCACTACTTTCAGGATAGTTTAACCGGTGCCGCACTCAAATGGTACATGGGTTTAAACCGTACTACGATTAGCACATTCAGAGATCTTGGAACTGCCTTCGTCCAACAATACAAATACAATTTGGACATGGCACCGGACAGAGATCAACTCAGATCAATATCACAAAAGGACAAGGAAACCTTTAAGGAGTACGCTCAGAGATGGCGAGAAATTGCCGCTCAGATTTGTCCACCTCTTGAGGAAAAAGAGATGGCAAAGATCTTCTTAAAGACCTTAAGCTCATTTTACTACGACAGAATGGTCGCCAGTGCGCCCAGTGACTTCACCGAGATGGTGGGCATGGGAGTTCGTCTTGAGGAAGCCGTCCGAGAAGGACGTTTGGTAAAAGACGTTGGATCATCGAGTAGTACAAAATGATACGGTAGTGCTCTCCCTAAGAAAAAAGAGCAAGATATTGGGAATATCTCTCTCGGAAAGCAAAGGCGACGGTACCAACCGGTAGTAGCTGTAACTCCTGCTATCAGCCCTGCGCCTATTCCTACGTGTCAACCTCAGGTTGCGCAGAGCCAGCCTAATTAGCAAAGGACACAACAGCCTCTTCAGCAAGCTCGTCCTCCATACAATAACAACCATACAACACTGCCACCAGGGTTTGATCCTATACCCATGTTGTACGCAGAACTATTTCCGTTACTACTAGCTAAGGGGAACATCCAGACTAAGTCTCCTCTTACAGTATCGGAAAATCCTCCTTTTTGGTTTAAGGTGGATCAGACATGCCCTTATCATCAAGGAGGTCCAGGGCTTAACATAGAGAACTGTCTCAATTTCAAATCTGACGTGCAAAAGCTTGTTAGGAGCGGGCTCTTATCTTTCAAAGATACGAATCCCAATGTTCACATAAACCCGCTGCCTCAACATGAGAAAGCTGCAGTCAACCTGGTTGAGATAGAATTTAACAACGTCTATCAAATTCATGATGTACTCTTGTTAAGGACCAATCTAGTCAAGATGCATTGTAGACAGAGTGGATATGACCATGTGCCACCTCATAATTATCATAAGTGTGATATCTGCTCTAAAAGCAATCGAGGGTGTTCTGTGGTGCAATCAGCCCTACAGGAACAGATGGATCTCGGATGGATCCAAGAGCACCGAGTTCGTGGAGTTAACATAGTCTATACGAATTCCAACATCATTCAGAACCACGACATCCGTGCGATGAATGTCAACCTGGTGGCAATGCATTTAAGGCAAAGCCAGTATCATAATCTTCCGCAGAACGATTATAGTTCCTGTCTGACTTGCTCGGTAAACAAACAGGGATGCTCTTTCATACAGGAGGCCCTCCAGCGTCATATGGATCTTGGATGGATCCAAGACTACCATGATAGGAATCCCTATCAGATCAATATGGTTCAGATCTTCGACATTCACTTGATGAATACCAACTTGGTAGAGTTGCATGCTGAGCAGGTCCGACTCGGATTCCTGATATCACATAATCAACACTTGTTAAATCATTGGTGGATGCCAATCTACATGGATGAAGATACTCAGCAAATTAGTATCAATAACAGAAACCCCACTCGGCGTCAAAGTCAGGATGTCCGATCTGTGGAAGCTAACCTAATGAGGTTACATTGTATTCAAAGTGGGCGTGGCCAGGTGCCACCACACAATTATGAACGTTGTGGAGTATGTTCGGAAAGTAACCAAGGGTGCTACCTTGTGCGAGTAGCTCTCCAGGGGCAGGTGGATCATGGAGAGATTCACCCATATCCAGGTTCCGGACCCATCAATTAGTCGCCAAACTACCTTGCCAATCAAATTAAGGACGTTGTCATCATCTCTGATCATCAGAGGACCAAGAATGTTTTGGCCATTACCCCTCTACTTGACGAATCAAGAATTCACAATCGGGAATGGATCGAGATTACTTATGATGGTCAGAAAAACCAGAAGGTTCCCATAGTCATCTATCTGCCGGGACCACTACCGTATCAATCAGCTAAGGCAATCCCTTACAAATACGGTGCAACAACAATTGAAAATGGAAAGGAAATTCCATTACCCTCCGTCATGAATATTGCAGACATCAGTCGAGTAACACGGAGTGGTAGAATCTTCAACAGAGGAGTTGGAGAGTCCAACAAAGAAAAGGAACTTCAGAGAGAAGCTCCCGATCCATCAGTCGGTCAATCCAGTAATCCCGACATTTTGAAAAACGATGATGAGATGCTGAAGCTCATCCAAAGGAGTGAATGCAACATTGTTGATCAACTGTTATAAACTCCTTCAAAGATCTCGGTATTATCACTGTTACTCAGTTCAGAAGCGCATAGGGAGGCTCTACAAAAAGTCTTGGAGCAAGCCTTTGTGGAACAGGATGTAACAATCATACAGTTCGATAGTATTGTCTCTAACATCACTTCTTGTAATAACTTGGGATTTAGTGATGAGGAATTACCTGAAGAGGGTCGCCGTCATAACATGGCGCTCAATATCACAGTCAACTGCCAGGACGATGCTTTAGCCAGCGTACTGGTAGACACAGGTGTCGTACCCTAAATTTTGACCCGTCTTATATGATTTATGGTGCCACTTTATTTTGAATAAGTAAAATGGCACAATTGGTAGAATGAGGGGTATAAGGGCTATAAGTGTGAGAGGTTGTGAGTTCGAATTCCACCTTCCTCACTTTTAATGTTTTATTTGTTTTTCCTTTATTACTAACTTTTTTCCTTTTCTTTTAAATCATGAAAAATTATAAAAATGGTTTTTTTTATTATTTTAATATCAATTTTCGTATTTCATTTAATAATTATTGTAAAAATTGATTTTTTCATTAAAATCATGTTTTTATGGAAAAAATCTCAAAAAATCATATAAGTTAAAGTAAAATCAAATCTTTTTTCTATTTTTCATTATTAGAATATTTCTTTTTATTTTTATTTTTATTTAAATTAACCAAGCCATGAATCTATCCAGATTCATTGGCTTGGGCTTTAAGAAATAGGAAAAATTAGGTTAAATCAAATCGGTCTAAAAATAGATAATCACATTTATTGTTTTAACCTAAATTTTTCCTATAAATAGAGCCTTTGTCTCTCCTATTTTGACCACCACAATTCACAGAAATATTATCTCTCAGTTGTTGCTCTTCACATCGAAGAACAACAACAAATAAACCCTAAAAGCCTCCATCATCACGCTGATTAAGAGATATCGAAATCAAAGGAAGAAAAAAGAGTCAAGGGAGAAGGAGAAAGGACAGAGAAAAGTGGAACTCTTCCCCCGATAACTTTCGGGCTGGTAATTTCTTGTTACCCTTGATATTGTGGTGTGGTGTATGATATAAATATTGTGGTGTGCTATATAGTTTTTTTTTGTTTGTTAAAAAGCTATACAACTCTCATAAATCTCCGCTAATGCATAGTAGCAATGTAAAACTATAATTCTCGGGTCATCAATTTTAAATTTTTTTTTTCTTTGAGTCGTGTTTGGTAATAATCTAACTTAGATCAAATTCAAGCAAAACAAACATACAACCATATTTTAAATTAGAAATTAACAAATAGAAGGAAAACAAACAATTTTTATACACATTTTGTATAGAGGTCTAATACCTTTTTCATACATTTTTTATACGAGAAAGTTACACAACTTATAAAACAGTAATAATGATTTCATAAATTACTTTGTTAAAACATAATTTTTTTCAAATCTCAAACCCAGACTATACATTCTTAAACCCCACACACCACAACTCTGACATCGATCCGGTTGCATTTCTCTTACCGTCACACACACACACAGTCATTTAGCTGTGAATCACATATCTTTCGGTAACAGAAAAAATCATTGTGGGTTTGGTTTGGAGCAAAAGGATAAATGATTAAGGTTGTTGTTGATTTTGTTACAGTAGTCAAAAGAAAATTGGCTTTGAATAGTAAAGGGGTGACGAAATTGTATGCCGTAAAGTAAAGGTTATAATTGCTAATAATCATTCACCTTATTATATTTATTAGTGTAGTTTAAAATTAATCTTTTTGTAGAGATTGTACTCGTTTGATTATTAAGGTTGAATTTTTTTTATTCTCAAATTCATTTTTGAAGTAAACAAACATTTTGGTTTTATTAGGTTTTTAGATTATTTTTATTAATTCAGTTATTAGGTTTTAACTAAGTTAAGTTTTCTATTTCAACCTTAAAAAAAATTACGTGAAAGGAAAAAAAATATAATATCACTTAATTAGGATTTAATTCTTAGAATAATTGTAGGATAATTTTAAGGTAATTTTAAGGATAGTTGTAAGGTTGTTTTTTTTGGGATAAGGTTAAGGTTAATTAATCTAATAAGAGTTTTAACTAATAATTAGGATTATAATTTAAAAATAATTAAATTAACGTAGGGTTTAATATAATAATAGGATTACTACAAAAACACAGTTAAATAATTATGAATAATCCAAAATATGATTAGGGATTTAAAACATTTAGGCATGTTGGAAGTAGGGATTGATGGGTTAATAACATAAAGGAAACAATATAGGGTTAATTAAGGGATATTAATAAAATTAGGAAATATGGGATAATTAGGGATAAATAATAGGGGATAAAATAGGTTTTTTTAAATTATTAAACTTAATTTTCTGTTTTTTCTAAATAAACTAAGGGAATATTTTAATAAATAAGGATTGTTTCTGTGGGATATAAAATTAAGGGATAAAGCTCTTGGTCCGAGAGCCTAAATAAAGGATGGGATAAGGGATAGAACTCTTGATATCCGAGAGTATAAATAAAAGGATTAAGGGATAAAGCTCTTGGTCCGAGAGCCTAAATAAGGGATAGGGGATAAGGATTTAGGGATAGCACTCTTGATATCCGAGAGTATAAATAAAAGGATTAAGGGATAAAACTCTTCCTCCGAGAGTCTAAATAATGGATAGGGATTTAAGGGATAGAACTCCTCATCTAGGAGTATAAACACTAGATTTAAGGGATAGAACTCTTTATCCAAGAGTATAAATAGTGGATTGGGTTTTAGGGATAGGTTTTGGGATTTAGGAATAGGATTAGGGGGTAGGAATAGAGGAGGTGAACTACGGTTACTCTGATCCTTCAAATTGAGGGCACATAGGCATAGGGTTGCAAACCAACCCTAGCGAGTATAATTAGGAAAAAACTTAGGTTTTCTTTTCATTTAGACAAACAAACATGCCCTAAATTCAAAGGTGGATCCCATTGAGTACAATGGAAGTAAGGGGTGCCTAACACCTTCCCTTTACTTAACCGACCCCCGAACCGTAGGAATCTCTACCTTAGGATAGGATATTTAGGTTTATCATTATTTTCCTTTAAAAAATATGGTGGCGACTCGAATATTTTTGCCGGCCGCGACAGCTGGCGACTCTGTTGGGGACTCCTTCCTAGCGAGAGTCAATCCTAGCCTTAGGATTTAGGGATTTGTTTGTCTTGGATGTTATTTTGGTTTTTTTTATTTTTTTATTGTTATTTATTTATTTTTATTTCATATATTTATTTATTTAACATTTTGTTTTTGTATTATCATGCAAGGGATTGGGACATAAAAAAAAGGAGTGAAGCTAAAACCCAAAGCTTGGAGGATAATCCTAGAACCTAAAGTGGAACGGAAATGTTAAAATGCATTGATGCCACACTCAGAGTAGATCCTTCCAAAGTCGTCCTCATGAAAGGGCTAGCCCCTCTCGTAGTGGAATGATTTGGATGTGGTCCGTGACTCTGAGAACCTTAACCTACCCCACACCAATCATGAACCTTATGTATTCAACCCTCAAGGGCTGTTACTAGGCTCCTACCCCAAATGAGACTTATCCCGAAGGATTACCGTAGGAAGGCTTGCTCTTTCTCATGGTAAAACAAGGGTATAGTCTGAACATGTTGGGGTCGTTATGCTGTCCAAATATTTATATCCTACTTGTGAGGGGATTGGGTAGATAAGCTTTAGATCTAAACCTAATATAGGGAGTCTACCTAGTTAGGGTCGTGCTTGCATTTTCACCTTACCCTAACCAAGTAAAAAGCAAAAAAACAAAGGGTCCATGTCATCATGTATTTAAAAACTTTTTTCGCATATATACATTTTTGTGGGGAATTTCAAGATGCGTTGTAGGAATATGGGAAGGATGGATTTAAACAAAAGGGCTACCCTACGCATTAGAATGCTAAGTGTTGATTTACAAAGTCTCAAGGACCTTTGAGACTTAATGCCAAATCTTCTCAAAGGATGTTTACACCCAAGTATGGAAGGATCCTCGATCTCTTAGGGATCCCTATGAAGGTAGAGGCCATAATTGCTTCTGCGCAACTTTATGATCCTTCTCTATGTGACTTCCTCTTCAAGGATTTTCAACTAGCTCTTACGCTATACTTGGATTTACAAGGAGAAAAACTTACAAAGGGGCATGGGGGCAAAAAGGAAAAAAAAAACAGCAAAAAATAATAATCAAAAGGAAAAAAGAAGGGTCAAGCCTAAGGGCTTAGCTGTACCAATTCAAGACCTATTGTCTCGCCACCAGGAGGATAGGGAAATGCAAGGGTACTTGGATGAGTTTAAGAAGGCAATGGGGGCATCCACTTAGTTTACGCCTTCTTAAGTTCAGGAGCTTCCATCTTGGGATTATTGCTTTGGGTTGTTCCCGAGGAATTATTGTTATAAGGCATTTTGGATTTGGGATTGGCTAATGGATTTGGATTTGATATTCTATGTGTATGGGTTTCATCCTTTGGATATATTCATCTATGACTATAATGGATTTTGGAATCCCCCCAAATAAAAATTTTAAAATTATTTAGCATACATCATGCATATTCATACATTCATCACCGACATGCATTCAATATAAGGAAAAATAAAAAAAATCATCTTTCTTTTACGAACTTTGTCTCAGAGTCGTCGAGCATAACAACCTGACTTCCCGACCTCGCACTCGAGCGTACCAAAGGAAAGCTATGGATCAGATGGAGAAGGAGCTGGTTACTCTAAGAGGAGAAATGGATACTGTCAAGGAGAACGTGGAGGAAATGAAAAGCCAGATTGATCAACTGACACTTGTCATCCAGAATTTGATAGCCAGAAGAACCAAGTCAAGCCAGCAAAGGAAGGTTCCTACTCCTACCTCCCATGTTGAAGACAATAACACCCTAATAGGGTTTGTCCATGATCTGGAACGTGAGGAGACTGAAACTACTAAGCACAAAACTGTTGACCAACCTCTCGAGGGAACCGTCTCCCCACCTATTTCCAATGGGGCACCTCGTACTACTTACAGACCTACCCCACGTGAGAACTACGAGGGTGAAAATCCGAGACGAGGGGCCCTCGAAAATAAAGGAACCACTGTTAGGGAAAGGAGAAGGATTGATGATAAGTACAAAGCACTTGAGGAAAGGCTAAAGGTCGTGGAGGGACTCAATGTTCTTGGAATGGATGCCTTGGAAATGTGTCTGGTGCCCGATGTGGTCGTACCTCCTAAATTTAAGGCACCTAATTTCGAGATGTATAAAGGAGTTAGTTGTCCCAAAAATCACATCCGGATGTTTTCCCGAAAGATGGGGGCTCATGCTAAAAATAAAAAGCTGATGATGCATGTTTTCCAAGACAGCCTTAGTGGGGCATCCTTGGATTGGTATGTACAAAAGGAGAGGACTCACATCAAGAACTGGGAGGACCTGGCAAGTGCCTTTATAAGGCAATACCAATATAATGTAGACATGGACCCTGATCGCATACAATTACAAAACATGTCTCAAAAAGGGAACGGATCTTTTAAGGAGTATGCCCAGAGATGGAGGGAGCTAGCCTCTCGTGTTCAACCTCCATTACGGGAAAGCGAGCTAGTAGATACATTCATGGGAACTCTGCAAGGACTATACTATGAAAGGATGATTAGGGCAGTCTCAACGGGATTCACTAACTTGGTTATCATTGGAGAGAGGATTGAGAATGGTTTAAAGACAGGAAAGATTGGGCAGTCATCCTCCGACCAACATAACAATAAGGGGTACCCCGAAAACAACTCAAAGGAAAATGATGTCAGTGTTGTAGTCCCTGAAGATCCAAATCGGAGAGATAATGCGTTACTGGGGCACATTGGGGCAACCGTCAACGCCATGGAAGTGATGAGGGATGAATTCCTTATTAATAAGGAAGACATAACAAACTGGGGCAAACAATGGGAGTCACCTGAGGAGAAGGACTTGTTTGGGCTGGGTTACAAACCGGCTAATGAAGGATTAGAAGGCAATTTCTATAGCGTGGGATTTGGAATGGGGGACCATATGGCTGCAATGGAAGAGGGAGAAAGGAATGCCTAATTTCAAATATTGGAGAACCATCGGGATTTCTGAGACGATTTTTGTTTCGAAGTAATTTACTTTTTCCTTAAAATAATAATAAGTCCCTTGCTATGCCCAAGGCAAGTGGACAAAGCTTTGTAGGGCCACCTGTTATTTCATTGGATTTATTTCTATCAATAAAATTGCATTTTGTTTTCAATCAAGATCTTTTTCTTTCATTTTCTGTTTATTCAAAATGGCAATATACCTTCTTTCGATATTTTCATTTCTAGCACTTCATTCCAAAAAAAAAAAAGAAAAATCCTCCTCATCCAAATTTAAAAATGGACCTATTAAAAATAACACCGCTATAATCTCGAATGACTCCGAATTACCGATTAACCAAGCGAAAGAGGGTGATGAGGACGAGTGTGAACTTCCCGAAGAGTTAGCCAGACTGTCGAGGCAAGAGGACAAGGAAATACAACCTCATCAGGAACCAGTGGATGTGATCAATCTGGGAACTGAGGAAGATAGGAAGGAGGTCAAAGTCGTGCTTCTCCGGATAAGGATATAAAGGAAAGACTGATCGAGCTAGTGCAAGGATACTCCGACGTGTTTGCATGGTCATACCAAGATATGCCAGAGCTTGATACAAGCATATTCGAGCACAAACCACTACTTAAACTAGAATGCACGCCAATCAAGCAAAAGCTGAGGAGGACTAGATCAGAGATGATCCTCCAGATCAGGGAAGAAGTCAAGAAGCAATTCGACTTTTTGTCACAAGGTAACGCCTGTTGGGTTAAAGAACGTCGGAGTAACTTACCAAAGGACTATGGTAATATGGGGCATAAGGAGATAGAGGTTCATATGGGTGATACGATTACCAAGTCACAAAAGGAAGAAGATCACATAACTAACTTGCAAAGTTGTTGGATCAGTTAAGGAAATTCAAGTTACGACTGAAGCCCACAAGGTGTACTCATGGAATCAAATCTGGAAAAATAGTAGGGTCCATGGTCAGTCAAAGGGGAATAAAAGACAAAATGAAAGTCGTTCAAGGGATGGCAGCTCCAAGGATAAAAAAGGAAGTTCATGGATTTTTGGGGAGATATCTCCCACCTTACAGCTACTTGTGAGCCAATCTTCAAATTACTCAGAAAAGGACCAAATCATTGAATGGAATGAAGATTGTCAAAAGGATTTCGAGTGGATCAAGGAATATTTGCAAAAGCCACCTATATTGGTGCCACCAGTCCCAAGGAGACCACTCATAATGTACTTAACAAATTTGAGAATCCCATGGATTGTGAAACTTTGGACTCCTATGAAGGACCTAGACCTGGATCTCGAGGGAAACTTATATTTTCATAAGGACAGGGGCAATCAATAGGAATTTAGGATCATGAAGGAAGCTAATCTGGATAAGGCAGAATGGGTGCAAACTAGGCTCGATCAGCTAACCTCGTATAAGGGAAACGTGTGGTTGTGGGCGGTTATATCCACAGGGAATTAAGAAAGCATTTGACAAAGAAATTCGTCCTCGCCTACGCGAAGAGGGAGACTTGGGGTTAAGGAAAATATTACCCATCCATAAAGACCACCACGTCAAATGGACCCCACCCTATGAAGGGCCATATGTCGTGAAGAGCGCCTCCTCTTGCGAAGCACTAATAATAACAACCGTGGATGGAGTGGATTTACTGCGACCGGTGAACTCCGATTCGGTCAAAAATGATATGCCTAGAAAAAGAGGATAAAAGCTCGCTAAGTCGAAAACCCTAAAGGGCGACTTAGGCAAAAATTAGGGCGTCCCAGTGGATTGAAAACTCGAATGAGCAATCCAGGAAAAAATTAGGGATTTGGATAAAAATGATACCCGACAAGTTAAAAACCCTAAAGGGCGGCTTAGTCGAAAAATGGTATATCATCCCGGTGGACTAAGACTCTAAAAAGAGTGGTTCAGGCAAAAGTTAGGGATATCCAAAAGGCATATGACTGAAAACCCTCAAGTCACCCCGTAACAGGAATTCAGAAGAGAGCGATCATTCCAGCCGTCATCTTGAGAAGCGAAGTGTCGTGATCTTGGAGTCTTAGGGATATTAGTTGGTGTTAAATTTAATAGGATCATAAATAAATTTGGTTTCTTATTGCCATTTTACATTTTTCTGAATTTTCGGTAATATCTCCTTATGAGAATTACCCTCCTTGCTTATCATTGCCCATTTGCAGGCCAATTCTCAATAAATTTGCTTTTCAAATACGTTTCTTTGCCTCCTAAAATTATTCCGTTTGATTACAAGGTGTCGGTTAATTGTGAGATAATGCATTGAAATATCAGGTATAAATAAAAGCTTTAAAAAGGGAAAATGGATTTTACTTCGATTTTTGGAATCATCAAAGGGATCATATTCGTCCAAAGCAGGATATAGGGTCTATACACTAACAAGAATATACATTACAATCCAACCAACATGGGAGGTTTTTTAACGGCATGTTAAACAGGAATCCAAGATATCATGGCTTACTACAATTATCAAAGTTTCAAGGGTCAGGGAGTCAGGACGTTATGAAAAGTATTTCAGACAAACGCATGCATCGCATATCATAAAAGAGGCGTCAGCCCAAGTCATGCATCCATCATGTCGCTACGCTCTAGCATCTAACATGCACTCATATACGCAAACATGCATACATGCATAGGGTTCGTAATCACCAAAGGGATCTCATTTGGAGATTTTATCAAGGTATTTTTGTTAAGGGGTTTTTATTTAAGTATTAAGGGGTTCCATCCAGGGATTCATCAAGGGGTTCTACAAAAATTCCTATTCAGGGATTTTTCATTAAGGGATTTATCAGGGGTTCTACAAAAATTCCTATCCAAGGATTTTTTTAATAAAGAGGGTTTCATCAAGGGATCTACAAAAATTCCTATCCAGGGATTTTTCATCAAAGGGGATTTCATTAAGGGATTTATCAGGGGTTCTACAAAATTCCTATCCAGGGATTTTTTACCTAAAAAGTTTTTCAAGGGTTCAATCGGATATTTCACTACCGGATTATTGCTAAGGACCTTAGGATAATCGGCGTAGTATCTATCTGACCATGCAGTCAAAATTAGGGTCCTTTTTGTATTTAATCGTCTCCTCCTCAAAAAGAGGAAAACTCATCAACATCATCTTTCTGATTCGAAGACGATTAAATAGGGGCAACTGTCGTACCCTAAATTTTGACCTGTCTTATATGATTTATGGTGCCACTTTATTTTGAATAAGTAAAATGGCACAATTGGTAGAATGAGGGGTATAAGGGCTATAAGTGTGAGAGGTTGTGAGTTTGAATCCCACCTTCCTCACTTTTAATGTTTTATTTGTTTTTCCTTTATTACTAACTTTTTTCCTTTTCTTTTAAATCATGAAAAATTATAAAAATGGTTTTTTTTATTATTTTAATATCAATTTTCGTATTTCATTTAATAATTATTGTAAAAAATTGATTTTTTTCATTAAAATCATGTTTTTATGGAAAAAATCTCAAAAAATCATATAAGTTAAAGTAAAATCAAATCTTTTTTCTATTTTTCATTATTAGAATATTTCTTTTTATTTTTATTTTTATTTAAATTAACCAAGTCATGAATCTATCCAGATTCATTGGCTTGGGCTTTAAGAAATAGGAAAAATCAGGTTAAATCAAATCGGTCTAAAAATAGATAATCACATTTATTGTTTTAACCTAAATTTTTCCTATAAATAGAGCCTTTGTCTCTCCTATTTGGACCACCACAATTCACTGAAATATTATCTCTCAGTTGTTGCTCTTCACATCGAAGAACAACAACAAATAAACACTAAAAGCCTCCATCATCACGCTGATTAAGAGATATCGAAATCAAAGGAAGAAAAAAGAGTCAAGGGAGAAGGAGAAAGGACAGAGAAAAGTGGAACTCTTCCCCCGATAACTTTCGGGCCGGTAATTTCTTGTTACCCTTGATATTGTGGTGTGATGTATGATATAAATATTGTGGTGTGCTATATACTTTTTTTTTTGTTTGTTAAAAAGCTATAAAACTCTCATAAATCTCCGCTAATGCATAGTAGCAATGTAAAACTATAATTCTCGGGTCATCAATTTTAAATTTTTTTTTCTTTGAGTTGTGTTTGGTAATAATCTAACTTAGATCAAATTCAAGCAAAACAAACATACAACCATATTTTAAATTAGAAATTAACAAATAGAAGGAAAACAAACAATTTTTATACCATTTTGTATAGAGGTCTAATACCTTTTTCATACATTTTTTATACGAGAAAGTTACACAACTTATAAAACAGTAATAATGATTTCATAAATTACTTTGTTAAAACATAATTTTTTTCAAATCTCAAACCCAGACTATACATTCTTAAACCCCACACACCACAACTCTGACACCGATCCGGTGGCATTTCTCTTACCGTCGCACACACACAGTCATTCAGCTGTGAATCACATATCTTTCGGTAACAGAAAAAATCATTATGGGTTTGGTTTGGAGCGAAAGGATAAATGATTAAGGTTGTTGTTGATTTCGTTACAGTAGTCAAAAGAAAATTGGCTTTGAATAGTAAAGGGATGATGAAATTGTATGCCGTAAAGTAAAGGTTATAATTGCTAATAATCATTCACCTTATTATATTTATTAGTGTAGTTTAAAATTAATCTTTTTGTAGAGATTGTAATCGTTTGATTATTAAGGTTGAATTTTTTTTATTCTCAAATTCATTTTTGAAGTAAACAAACATTTTGGTTTTATTAGGTTTTTAGATTATTTTTATTAATTCAGTTATTAGGTTTTAACTAAGTTAAGTTTTCTATTTCAACCTTAAAAAAAATTACGTGAAAGGAACAAAAAATATAATATCACTTAATTAGGATTTAATTCTTAGAATAATTGTAGGATAATTTTAAGGTAATTTTAAGGATAGTTGTAAGGTTATTTTTTTTGGGATAAGGTTAAGGTTAATTAATCTAATAAGAGTTTTAACTAATAATTAGGATTATAATTTAAAAATAATTAAATTAACGTAGGGTTTAATATAATAATAGGATTACTACAAAAACACAGTTAAATAATTATGAATAATACGAAATATGATTAGGGATTTAAAACATTTAGGCATGTTGGAAGTAGGGATTGATGGGTTAATAACATAAAGGAAAAAATATAGGGTTAATTTGGGGATATTAATAAAATTAGGAAATATGGGATAATTAGGGATAAATAATAGGGGATAAAATAGGTTTTTTTAAATTATTAAACTTAATTTTCTGTTTTTTCTAAATAAACTAAGGGAATATTTTAATAAATAAGGATTGTTTCTGTGGGATATAAAATTAAGGGATAAAGCTCTTGGTCCGAGAGCCTAAATAAAGGATGGGATAAGGGATAGAACTCTTGATATCCGAGAGTATAAATAAAAGGATTAAGGGATAAATCTCTTGGTCCGAGAGCCTAAATAAGGGATAGGGGATAAGGATTTAGGGATAGCACTCTTGATATCCGAGAGTATAAATAAAATGATTAAGGGATAAAACTCTTCCTCCGAGAGTCTAAATAATGGATAGGGATTTAAGGGATTTAAGGGATAGAACTCCTCATCTAGGAGTATAAACACTAGATTTAAGGGATAGAACTCTTTATCCATGAGTATAAATAGTGGATTGGGTTTTAGGGATAGGTTTTGGGATTTAGGAATAGGATTAGGGGGTAGGAATAGGGGAGGTAAACTACGGTTACTCTGATCCTTCAAATTGAGGGTACGTAGGCATAGGGTTGCAAACCAACCCTAGCGAGTATAATTAGAAAAAAACTTAGGTTTTCTTTTCATTTAGACAAACAAACATGCCCTAAATTCAAAGGTGGATCCCATTGAGTACAATGGAAGTAAGGGGTGCCTAACACCTTCCTTTTACTTAACCGACTCCCGAACCGTAGGAATCTCTACCTTAGGATAGGATATTTAGGTTTATCATTATTTTCCTTTAAAAAATATGGTGGCGACACGAATATTTTTGCCGGCCGCGACAGCTGGCGACTCTGCTGGGGACTCCTTCCTAGCGAGAGTCAATCCTAGCCTTAGGATTTAGGGATTTGTTTGTCTTGGATGTTATTTTGGTTTTTTTTAGTTTTTTTTATTGTTATTTATTTATTTTTATTTCATATATTTATTTATTTAACATTTTGTTTTTGTATTATCATGCAAGGGATTGGGACATAAAAAAAAAAGAGTGAAGCTAAAACCCAAAGCTTGGAGGATAACCCTAGAACCTAAAGTGGAACGGAAATGTTTTTGCGGGGGACGCAACATCCCCTAAAATGCATTGATGCCACACTCAGAGTAGATCCTTCCAAAGTCGTCCTCATGAAAGGGCTAGCCTCTCTCGTAGTGGAATGATTTGGATGTGGTCCGTGACTCTGAGAACCTTAACCTACCCCACACCAATCATGGACCTTATGTATTCAACCCTCAAAGGCTGTTACTAGGCTTCTACCCCAAATGAGACTTATCCCGAAGGATTACCGTAGGAAGGCTTGCTCCTTCTCATGGTAAAACAAGGGTATAGTCTGAACATGTTGGGGTCGTTATGCTGTCCAAATTTTTATATCCTACATGTGAGGGGATTGGGTAGATAAGCTTTAGATCTAAACCTAATATAGGGAGTCTACCTAGTTAGAGTCATGCTTGCATTTTCACCTTACCCTAACCAAGTAAAAAGCAAAAAAACAAAGGGTCCATGTCATCATGTATTTAAAAACTTTTTTCTCATATATACATTTTTGTGGGGAATTTCAAGATGCGTTGTAGGAATATGGGTAGGATGGGTTCAAACAAAAGGGCTACCCTACGCATTAGAATGCTAAGTGTTGATTTGAAAAGTCTCAAGGACCTTTGAGACTTAATGCCAAATCTTCTCAAAGGATGTTTACACCCAAGTATGGAAGGATCCTCGATCTCTTAGGGATCTCCATGAAGGTAGAGGCCATAATTGCTTCTGCGCAACTTTATGATCCTTCTCTATGTGACTTCCTCTTCAAGGATTTTTAACTAGCTCTTACGCTATACTTGGATTTACAAGGAGAAAAACTTACAAAGGGGCATGAGGGCAAAAAAGGAAAAAAAAAATAGCAAAAAATAATAATCAAAAGGAAAAAAGAAGGGTCAAGCCTAAGGGCTTAGCTGTACCGATTCAAGACCTATTGTCTCGCCACCAGGAGGATAGGGAAATGCAAGGGTACTTGGAGGAGTTTAAGAAGGCATTGAGGGGATCCACTTAGTTTACGCCTTCTTAAGTTCAGGAGCTTCCATCTTGGGATTATTGCTTTGGGTTGTTCCCGAGGAATTATTGTTATAAGGCATTTTGGATTTGGGATTGGCTAATGGATTTGGATTTGATATTCTATGTGTATGGGTTTCATCCTTCGGATATATTCATCTATGACTACAATGGATTTTGGAATCCCCCCAAATAAAAATTTTAAAATTATTTAGCATACATCATGCATATTCATACATTCATCACCGACATGCATTCAATATGAGGAAAAAAATCATCTTTCATTTACGAACTTTGTCTCAGAGTCGTCGAGCATAACAACCTAACTTCCTGACCTCGCACTCGAGCGTACCAAAGGAAATCTATGGATCAGATGGAGAAGGAGCTGGTTACTCTAAGAGGAGAAATGTATACTGTCAAGGAGAATGTGGAAGAAATGAAAAGCCAGATTGATCAACTGACACTTGTCGTCCAGAATTTGATAGCCAGAAGAACCAAGTCAAGCCAGCAAAGGAAGGTTCCTACTCCTACCTCCCATATTGAAGACAATAACACCCTACTAGGGTTTGTCCATGATCTGGAATATGAGGAGACTGAAACAACTAAGCACAAAATTGTTGACCAACCTCTCGAGGGAACCGTCTCCCCACCTATTTCCAATGGGGCACCTCGTACTACTTATATTCCTACCCCACGTGAGAACTACGAGGGTGAAAATCCGAGACGAGGGGCCCTCGAAAATAAAGGAACCACTATTAGGGAAAGGAGAAGGATTGATGATAAGTACAAAGCACTTGAGGAAAGGCTAAAGGTCGTGGAGGGACTCAATGTTCTTGGAATGGATGCCTTGGAAATGTGTCTGGTGCCCGATGTGGTCGTACCTCCTAAATTTAAGGCACCTAACTTCGAGATGTATAAAGGAGTTAGTTGTCCCAAAAATCACATCCGGATGTTTTCCCGTAAGATGGGGGCTCATGCTAAAAATAAAAAGCTGATGATGCATGTTTTCCAAGACAGCCTTAGTGGGGCATTCTTGGATTGGTATGTACAACTGGAGAGGACTCACATCAAGAACTGGGAGGACCTGGCAAGTGCCTTTATAAGGCAATACCAATATAATGTAGACATGGCCCCTAATCGCATACAATTACAAAACATGTCTAAAAAAGGGAACGAATCTTTTAAGGAGTATGCTCAGAGATGGAGGGAGCTAGCCTCTCGTGTTCAACCTCCATTGCGGGAAAGCGAGCTAGTAGATACATTCATGGGAACTCTGCAAGGACTATACTATGAAAGGATGATTGGGGCAGTCTCAACGGGAATCACTGACTTGGTTATCATTGGAGAGAGGATTGAGAACGGTTTAAAGACAGGAAAGATTGGGCAGTCATCCTCCGACCAACATAACAATAAGGGGTACCCCGAAAATAACTCAAAGGAAAATGATGTCAGTGTTGTAGACCCTGAAGATCCAAATCGGAGAGATAATGCGTTACTGGGGCACATTGCGGCAACACTCAACGCCATGGAAGTGATGGGGGATGAATTCCTTATTAATAAGGAAGACATAACAAACTGGGGCATACAATGGGAGTCACCTGAGGAGAAGGACTTGTTTGGGCTGGGTTACAAATCGGCTAATGAAGGATTAGAAGGCAATTTCTATAGCGTGGGATTTGGAATGGGGGACCATATGGCTGCAATGGAAGAGGAAGAAAGGAATGCCTAATTTCAACAATTGGAGAACCATCGGGATTTCTGAGACGATTTTTGTTTCGAAGTAATTTATTTTTTCCTTAAAATAATAATAAGTCCCTTGCTATGCCCAAGGCAAGTGGACAAAGCTTTGTAGGGCCACCTGTTATTTCATTGGATTTATTTCTATCAATAAAATTGCATTTTGTTTTCAATCAAGATCTTTTTCTTTCATTTCCTGTTTATTCAAAATGGCAATATACCTTATTTCGATATTTTCATTTCTAGCACTTCATTCCAAAAAAAAAAGAAAAATCCTCCTCATCCAAATTTAAAAATGGACCTATTAAAAATAACACCGCTATAATCTCAAATGACTCCGAATTATCGATTAACCAAGCGGAAGAGGGCGATGAGGACGAGTGTGAGCTTCCCAAAGAGTTAGCCAGACTGTCGAGGGAAGAGGACAAGGAAATACAACCTCATCAGGAACCAGTGGATGTGATAAATCTGGGAACTGAGGAAGATAGGAAAGAGGTCAAAGTCGTGCTTCTCCGGATAAGGATATAAAGGAAAGACTGATCGAGCTATTGCAAGGATACTCCGACGTGTTTGCATGGTCATACCAAGATATGCCAGAGCTTGATACAAGCATCGTCGAGCACAAACCACTACTTAAACTAGAATGCACGCCAATCAAGCAAAAGCTGAGGAGGACTAGATCAGAGATGATCCTCCAAATCAGGGAAGAAGTCAAGAAGCAATTCGACTTTGTGTCACAAGGTAACGCCTGTTGGGTTAAAGAACGTAGGAGTAACTTACCAAAGGACTATGGTAATATGGGGCATAAGGAGATAGAGGTTCATATGGG
The DNA here is from genome assembly GCA_022829125.1 of Lathyrus tuberosus. Taxonomy (NCBI): domain Eukaryota; kingdom Viridiplantae; phylum Streptophyta; class Magnoliopsida; order Fabales; family Fabaceae; genus Lathyrus; species Lathyrus tuberosus. The sequence continues at coordinate 9,992,587 of JALAZF010000024.1, read as the reverse complement.
TGATACGATTACCAAGTCATAAAAGGAAGAAGATCACATAACTAACTTGCAAAGTTGTTGGATCAGTTAAGGAAATTCAAGTTACGACTGAAGCCCACAAGGTGTACTCATGGAATCAAATCTGGAAAAATACCAGGGTCCATGGTCAGTCAAAGGGGAATAAAAGACAAAATGAAAGTCGTTCAAGGGATGGCAGCTTCAAGGATAAAAAAGGAAGTTCATGGATTTTTGGGGAGATATCTCCCACCTTACAGCTACTTGTGAGCCAATCTTCAAATTACTCAGAAAAGGACCAAATCATTGAATGGAATGAAGATTGTCAAAAGGATTTCGAGTGGATCAAGGAATATTTGCAAAAGCCACCTATATTGGTGCCACCAGTCCCAAGGAGACCACTCATAATGTACTTAACAAAATTTGAGAATCCCATGGATTGTGAAACTTTGGACTCCTATGAAGGACCTAGACCTGGATCTCGAGGGAAACTTATATTTGCATAAGGACAGGGGCAATCAATAGGAATTTAGGATCATGAAGGAAGCTAATCTGGATAAGGCAGAATGGGTGCAAACTAGGCTCGATCAGCTAACCTCGTATAAGGGAAACGTGTGGCTGTGGGCGGTTATATCCACGGGGAATTAAGAAAGCATTTGACAAAGAAATTCGTCCTCGCATACGCGAAGAGGGAGACTTGGGGTTAAGGAAAATATTACCCATCCATAAAGACCACCACGTCAAATGGACCCCACCCTATGAAGGGCCATATGTCGTGAAGAGTGCCTCCTCTTGCGAAGCATTAATAATAACAACCATGGATGGAGTGGATTTACCGCGACCGGTGAACTCCGATTCGGTCAAAAATGATATGCCTAGAAAAAGAGGATAAAAGCCCGCTAAGTCGAAAACCCTAAAGGGCGACTTAGGCAAAAATTAGGGCGTCCCGGTGGATTGAAAACTCGAAAGAGCAATCCAGGCAAAAATTAGGGATTTGGATAAAAATGATATCCGACAAGTCAAAAACCCTAAAGGGCAGCTTAGTCGAAAAATGGTATATCATCCCGGTGGACTAAGACTCTAAAAAGAGTGGTTCAGGCAAAAGTTAGGGATATCCAAAAGGCATATGACTGAAAACCCTCAAGTCACCCCGTAACAGGAATTCAGAAGAGAACGATCATTCCAGCCGTCATCTTGAGAAGCGAAGTGTCGTGATCTTGGAGTCTTAGGGATATTAGTTGGTGTTAAATTTAATAGGATCATAAATAAATTTGTTTTCTTATTTCCATTTTACATTTTTCTGAATTTTCGGTAATATGTCCTTATGAGAATTACCCTCCTTGCTTATCATTTCCCATTTGCGGGCCAATTCTCAATAAATTTGCTTTTCAAATACGTTTCTTTGCCTCCTAAAATTATTCCGTTTGATTACAAGGTGTCGGTTAATTGTGAGATAATGCATTGAAATATCAGGTATAAATAAAAGCTTTAAAAAGGGAAAATGGATTTTACTTCGATTTTTGGAATCATCAAAGGGATCATATTCGTCCAAAGTAGGATATAGGGTCTATACACTGACAAGAATATACATTACAATCCAACCAACATGGGAGGTTTTTTAACGGCATGTTAAACAGGAATCCAGGATATCATGGCTTACTACAATTATCAAAGTTTCAAGGGTCAGGGAGTCAGGACGTTATGAAAAGTATTTCAGACAAACGCATGCATCGCATATCATAAAAGAGGCGTCAGCCCAAGTCATGCATCCATCATGTCGCTACGCTCTAGCATCTAACATGCACTCATATACGCAAACATGCATACATGCATAGGGTTCGTAATCACCAAAGGGATCTCATTTGGAGATTTTTTCAGGGTATTTTTGTTAAGGGGTTTTTATTTAAGTATTAAGGGGTTCCATCCAGGGATTCATTAAGGGGTTCTACAAAAATTCCTATTCAGGGATTTTTCATTAAGGGAATTATCAGGGGTTCTACAAAAATTCCTATCCAGGGATTTTTTATCAAAGAGGGTTTCATCAAGGGATCTACAAAAATTCCTATCTAGGGATTTTTCATCAAAGGGGATTTCATTAAGGGATTTATCAGGGGTTCTACAAAATTCCTATCCAGGGATTTTTTACCTAAAAAGTTTTTCAAGGGTTCAATCGGATATTTCACTACCGGATTATTGCTAAGGACCTTAGGATAATCGGCGTAGTATCTATCTGACCATGCGGTCAAAATTAGGGTCATTTTTGTATTTAATCGTCTCCTCCTCAAAAAGAGGAAGACTCATCAACATCATCTTTCTGATTCGAAGACGATTAAATAGGGGAAACTGTCGTACCCTAAATTTTGACCCATCTTATATGATTTATGGTGCCACTTTATTTTGAATAAGTAAAATGGCACAATTGGTAGAATGAGGGGTATAAGGGCTATAGGTGTGAGAGGTTGTGAGTTCGAATCCCACCTTCCTCACTTTCAATGTTTTATTTGTTTTTCCTTTATTACTAACTTTTTTCCATTTCTTTTAAATCATGAAAAATTATAAAAATGGTTTTTTTTATTATTTTAATATCAATTTTCGTATTTCATTTAATAATTATGGTAAAAAAATGATTTTTTTCATTAAAATCATGTTTTTATGGAAAAAATCTCAAAAAATCATATAAGTTAAAGTAAAATCAAATCTTTTTTCTATTTTTCATTATTAGAATATTTCTTTTTATTTTTATTTTTATTTAAATTAACCAAGTCATGAATCTATCCAGATTCATTGGCTTGGGCTTTAAGAAATAGGAAAAATCAGTTTAAATCAAATCGGTCTAAAAATAGATAATCACATTTATTGTTTTAACCTAAATTTTTCCTATAAATAGAGCCTTTGTCTCTCCTATTTGGACCACCACAATTCACAGAAATATTATCTCTCAGTTGTTGCTCTTCACATCGAAGAACAACAACAAATAAACCCTAAAAGCCTCCATCATCACACTGATTAAGAGATATCGAAATCAAAGGAAGAAAAAAGAGTCAAGGGAGAAGGAGAAAGGACAGAGAAAAGTGGAACTCTTCCCCCGATAACTTTCGGGCCGGTAATTTCTTGTTACCCTTGATATTGTGGTGTGGTGTATGATATAAATATTGTGGTGTGCTATATACTTTTTTTTTTGTTTGTTAAAAAGCTATAAAACTCTCATAAATCTCCGCTAATGCATAGTAGCAATGTAAAACTATAATTCTCGGGTCATCAATTTTAAATTTTTTTTTTCTTTGAGTCGTGTTTGGTAATAATCTAACTTAGATCAAATTCAAGCAAAACAAACATACAACCATATTTTAAATTAGAAATTAACAAATAGAAGGAAAACAAACAATTTTTATACACATTTTGTATAGAGGTCTAATACCCTTTTCATACATTTTTTATACGAGAAAGTTACACAACTTATAAAACAGTAATAATGATTTCATAAATTACTTTGTTAAAACATAATTTTTTTCAAATCTCAAACCCAGACTATACATTCTTAAACCCCACACACCACAACTCTGACACCGATCCGGTGGCATTTCTCTTACCGTCGCACACACACAGTCATTCAGTTGTGAATCACATATCTTTCGATAACAGAAAAAATCATTGTGGGTTTGGTTTGGAGCAAAAGGATAAATGATTAAGGTTGTTGTTGATTTCGTTACAGTAGTCAAAAGAAAATTGGCTTTGAATAGTAAAGGGATGACGAAATTGTATGCCGTAAAGTAAAGGTTATAATTGCTAATAATCATTCACCTTATTATATTTATTAGTGTAGTTTAAAATTAATCTTTTTGTAGAGATTGTAATCGTTTGATTATTAAGGTTGAATTTTTTTTATTCTCAAATTCATTTTTGAAGTAAACAAAAATTTTGGTTTTATTAGGTTTTTAGATTATTTTTATTAATTCAGTTATTAGGTTTTAACGAAGTTAAGTTTTCAATTTCAACCTTAAAAAAAAAATTACGTGAAAGGAACAAAAATATAATATCATTTAATTAGGATTTAATTCTTAGAATAATCGTAGGATAATTTTAAGGTAATTTTAAGGATAGTTGTAAGGTAATTTTTTTGGGATAAGGTTAAGGTTAATTAATCTAATAAAAGTTTTAACTAATAATTAGGATTATAATTTAAAAATAATTAAATTAACGTAGGGTTTAATATAATAATAGGATTACTACAAAAACACAGTTAAATAATTATGAATAATCCGAAATATGATTAGGGATTTAAAACATTTAGGCATGTTGGAAGTAGGGATTGATGGGTTAATAACATAAAGGAAAAAATATAGGGTTAATTAGGGAATATTAATAAAATTAGGAAATATGGGATAATTAGGGATAAATAATAGGGGATAAAATAGGTTTTTTTAAATTATTAAACTTAATTTTCTGTTTTTTTTTTTAAATAAACTAAGGGAATATTTTAATAAATAAGGATTGTTTCTGTGGGATATAAAATTAAGGGATAAAGCTCTTGGTCCGAGAGCCTAAATAAATGATGGAATAAGGGATAGAACTCTTGATATCCGAGAGCATAAATAAAATGATTAAGGGATAAAGCTCTTGGTCCGAGAGCCTAAATAAGGGATAGGGGATAAGGATTTAGGGATAACACTCTTGATATCCGAGAGTATAAATAAAAGGATTAAGGGATAAAACTCTTCCTCCGAGAGTCTAAATAATGGATAGGGATTTAAGGGATTTAAGGGATAGAACTCCTCATCTAGGAGTATAAACACTAGATTTAAGGGATAGAACTCTTTATCCAAGAGTATAAATAGTGGATTGGGTTTTAGGGATAGGTTTTGGGATTTAGGAATAGGATTAGGGGGTAGGAATAGGGGAGGTGAACTACGGTTACTCTGATCCTTCAAATTGAGGGTACGTAGGCATAGGGTTGCAAACCAACCCTAGCGAGTATAATTAGGAAAAAACTTAGGTTTTCTTTTCATTTAGACAAACAAACATGCCCTAAACTCAAAGGTGGATCTCATTGAGTACAATGGAAGTAAGGGGTGCCTAACACCTTCCCTTTACTTAACCGACTCCCGAACCGTAGGAATCTCTACCTTAGGATAGGATATTTAGGTTTATCATTATTTTTCCTTTAAAAAATATGGTGGCGACTCGAATATTTTTGTCGGCCGCGACAACAGGGTCAGCCCTGAATGTTATACCGAAGTCCACTTTGATGCAATTATCATTCAAAGGCCCTCCGATGAGAACCAGCGAGGTCGTCGTCAAAGCGTTCGACGGATCCAGAAAAATGGTCATCGGCGAAGTTGACCTTCCCATAATTATTGGTCCTCACACTTTCCAAGCCACCTTCTAGGTCATGGACATCCGGGCAACGTACAATTATTTATTAGGAAGACCTTGGATACATCAGGCTGGAGCGGTCACCTCGACCCTCCACCAAAAGCTAAAGTTCGTTCAGAACGATCAACTCATCACAGTCTGGGGGAACAGGCCTTGCTCGTCAGCAATTTATCGTCATCCACTTGTGTGGAACCAGAAGGGATAATCGGAACCCAGTTCCAAGCGCTTTCGCTGCACAAGAACGATCAAGTGGAAAAGGGAACTTCGATTTCCTCATACAAAGCGCTTGGGACACCTTGGGACAACCGAGCGGAAAATACGACTATATGGTCAAGTACACCACTTCCGAAAGCTCTCTTATTAGGCTCGAAGATATCCAGCCAACTTGATGGGGAGATACAGGTGAGAGCACAACTGCTATGCAAAATACAACTGAGGAATCCTCCTACGATAATTCTGCCTGGGAGACAGATTCCAATGATCTTGCTCTACCAGAAATCAGCGTTATTTCTGAAGACAAGTCAAGGAAGGTGCCAGACTTTGTGATTCACCGAGGAGTTCGCCGCCAATGGGTTGCTGTCGATGTTCCAAGGATTGTTCATAAGTCAAAGTAATTGCCATCTTTAACCTTTCACCCTGCCCAGGTGAAACGGATTTTTTGATAGGGCTCACTTTCTGTAAATTTCCCTCTTCGCTTTGCCCAAAGCGACAGAGTTTTGTTTTATAGGGCTGTAGTTTCAAGAATCGACTTGTTCATTAATAAAATAACGTCGTTCTGTAATTTCCGCATTAATTGCTGTTTTCTCTTTTTGCTTTTCGCAGAAAATGGTAATCCTAAAAAACAATTCAATAATAAAAACAAGCAGTAATAAAAAAAATACACTGCACACACTTTTGCAGTCTCCCTATCTCTTCTAAACACGAATCATCACGTCATGCAGATTGCTTGTTTTAAACCCCGTTGAAACATACGATTCGATGCCTTCTCCCAACTTTGAGTTCCCGGTATTTAGGGCTGAAGAAGAAGTTGACAACGAAATTCCAGAAGAGATCTCCCGATTACTCAGACAAGAGGAAAGGTCCATTGAACCTCACAAAGAGCCGTTGGAAACGGTAAACTTGGGTTCAATAAAAGAGAGAAAAGAAATCAGGATTGGGGCACTGCTCAGTCCAACTGCCAAAGAGAGTTTGATAAAGCTTCTCAAAGAATTCCCTGATGTATTTGCTTGGTCCTATCAGGATATGCCAGGGTTGGATACCAGCATCGTGGAACATCATCTACCGTTGAGATCGGAATGTCCACCAGTAAAACAAAGGTTGAGACGGACTCACCCGGACATGGCCATCAAAATCAAAGAGGAGGTACAGAAACAAATTGACGTAGGTTTCCTCGCCACATCAGAATATCCTCAATGGTTAGCCAATATCGTACCCATTCCAAAAAAAGACGGAAAAGTTAGAATGTGTGTGGATTACAGAGATCTAAACAAGTCTAGTCCAAAGGACGACTTTCCTTTACCACACATTGACATGCTGGTTGACAGTACAACAAAGTTCAAAGTTTTCTCCTTCATGGATGGATTCTCGGGCTATAACCAGATTAAAATGGCGCCGAAAGACATGGAGAAAAATTCGTTCATTACCCCATGGGGTACCTTTTGTTACAAGGTACTGCCGTTCGATTTAAAGAACGCCGGGGCAACCTATCAAAGAGCCATGACTACTCTGTTTCATGACATGATACACAAGGAAATCGAGGTATATGTCGATGATATGATTGCAAAATCTAAGACAGAGGAGGAGCATGTGACCCACCTGTCAAAACTATTCGAGCGGTTGAGAAAGTACAAACTCCGCTTGAATCCCAATAAGTGCACGTTAGGTGTCCGCTCAGGAAAACTTTTAGGGTTCATCGTCAGCTAAAAAGGAATTGAGGTTGATCCTGACAAGGTCAAGGCCATTCAAGAAATGCCTTCTCCGAAAACTGAAAAACAAGTCAGAGGATTCCTGGGACGTTTGAACTACATCTCCAGATTCATATTCCTCATGACCGCGACATGTGCGCCGATTTTCAAGTTACTCAAAAAGAACCAGGACTGCGTTTGGACAGAGGACTGCCAAACCGCCTTCGACAATATTAAGGAATACCTGTTAAACCCTCCGATTCTATCACCTCCAGTGGAAGGAAGACCACTGATCATCTACCTCACAGTCTTGGAAGACTCAATGGGATGTTTACTTGGCCAACAAGATGAAACCAAACGAAAAGAGTCTGTCATTTACTATCTAAGGAAGAAGTTCACCGACTGTGAAACTCGGTACACGATGTTCGAGAAAACTTGCTGTGCTTTGGCTTGGGCAGCCAAACGTCTGCACCAGTACATGATTCGTCACACTACTTGGTTGGTCTCCGAGATGGACCCAATCAAGTATGTATTTGAAAAACCTGCTCTCACGGGAAGAATCGCCCGTTGGCAGATGTTGTTATCAGAATATGACATAGAGTACCATGCTCAAAAAGCTGTTAAAGGAAGTATTTTAGCCGATCATTTGGCTCATCAACCGATTGACGATCAGGAATCAATCGGGTTTGACTTCCCATACGAAGATGTCATGTATCTAAAAATGAAAGACTGTGACGAACCGCTACCTAGTGAAGGGGCCATAACCAGGTTCCCAATGGGGACTAATCTTTGACGGAGTAGTTAATCATTATGGAAATAGAATTGGGCCAATAATTATTACCCCTCAGGGTACCCACATTCCTTTCACCGCTCGACTTACGTTCAAATGTACAAACAACGAGGCCGAATACGAAGCTTGTATCATGGGTCTCGAGGAAGCTATTGATTTAAGGATCAAAAACTTGGACGTATATGGCGATTCAGCCCTGGTTATCAATCAGATAAAAGGAGATTGGAACACATACCAATCAGGACTGATTCCTTACAAAGACTACGCAAGAAGGTTGTTACCTTTCTTCAACAGAGTTGAGTTTCATCACATCCCTTGTGATGAGAACCACATGGCTGATGCATTAGCCACTCTATCTTCCATGATTAGTGTAGGTCAATGGAATGACATACCTAAGATCGACATAATGCGCCTTGAAAGGCCCGCTTACGTCTTCACAATTGAAGCAGTCATAGACAACAAACCTTTGGTATCACGATATCAAATGCTTCCTTAAAAAACAAGAGTACCCACCTGGGGCGTCTAGAAAAGACAGAAAGACCCTCAGAAGACTGGCAGACAGTTTCTTTCTGAGCGGTGATACACTTTATAAGCGGAATTTTGACATGGTTTTGCTCAGATGCGTCGACAGACCAGAGGCAAACATGCTAATGAAAGAAATTCATGAAGGATTCTTTTGCACTCATGCCAACGGACATACAATGGCGAGAAAAATTCCAAGAGCAGGGTACTATTGGTTGACAATGGAATCCGACTGCTACAAGTACATGAGGAGTTGTCACAAGTGTCAGATATACTCCGACAAAATTCATGTACCGCCAACGCATCTCAAAGTTCTTTCTTCCCCGTGGCCTTTTTCCATATGGGGAATCAACATGATTGGCTTGATTAAGCCTAAGGCTTCGAACGGACATCGGTTCATTCTGGTAGCCATTGATTACTTCACTAAGTGGGTCGAAGCAGCGTCGTATGCCAATGTAACCCGACAAGTGGTGGTCCGATTTATCAAAAACAATATCATCTGCCGTTATGGTGTTCCAAGCCAGATCATTACAGATAATGGATCTAACTTGAACAACAAGATGATGAAAGAGTTGTGCGCAGAGTTCAAGATCGAACACCATAACTCATCTCCCTACCGACCCAAGATGAATGGAGCAGTAGAAGCGACTAACAAGAATATCAAGAAGATTATTCAGAAGATGGTTATAACCTACAAAGATTGGCACGAGATGCTACCCTTTGTGCTTCATGGTTATCGCACGTCTGTCCGCACTTCAACAGGGGCTACCCCTTTCTCTCTAGTATATGGAATGGAAGCAGTGCTTCCCATAGAAGTAGAGATCCCGTCAATCCGAGTATTGATGGAAGCCAAGCTCACCGAAGCTGAGTGGTGTCAAAGTCGACACGATGAACTGAATCTGATAGAAGAAAAATGAATAACGGCACTATGCCATGGTCAGTTGTATCAACAAAGAATGAAGAGGGCGTTCGACAAAAAGGTTCGACCTCACATCTTCAGGAAAGGAGACCTTGTGTTCAAGAAGATACAATCTTTTCTCACTGATTCTCGGGGCAAGTGGACTCCGAATTATGACGGCCCCTATGTGGTCACGAAAGCTTTCTCAGGTGGCGCCTTGAGACTTGCAACCTTGTTTCGTCTAACACGTCTCGGCCGAGTTCTTATCTCCTAAGCCCGACCAACATAGTTCCCCGCTAGGAATACTTCTCCTAAGCAAGGTAGAATTGCTGCTTTTTGGACCAGCGGTACTTCTTCGCCCCGCGATGGCCGAGTATCCAGTCATGTTCATCTTTTAGTTTGTATGTCGCGTCAGTTTTGTCAGCATATACATACATACATCATGCATTATTGATTTGTATTCACATTTCATATTGCATCACTATCACTCTAGCTGGTCTTATCCCCTAGTGATAGAAAGTCCTCTCAATCGAGTTGTCAGTTTTTTCCTCGTCAAGAAATGCTGCGTTTGAACAATCTCTCTCCTCCAGTTTATTTCTGGAATGAAGTTGGCTCCTCAACCACTTTGATAACTTGAACCTCTGAGAGACCAGAGAAAACGTTCAACCAACATCACTCTTCGCCATTGAAGATGATATCCTTGCTTTCCCGGATTAAGGAAAATCTCGAGTGAAAGCCTCCTAATCAGAGATTCGGTGGTACAATAGTTTTTCTCCAAAAAAAAAAACACTGATGAAAAGGTCATCGGCACCTCAAATTGGATCCCATCATATGGCATTTCTCCGAGAAGATCCCGAGAAAAGTATGATGTAAGACCCCAAACGAAAGCAGTCTTTCAGGAGACTCGTCTTCCCCAGTAGAAACAAATGGTGTCTCCAACAGAGAAGTTTATGCACCTCTACAACTCAGACGATTGGGCTCCCCAGCTAGTCTAACGTCAACTTTTTTCGTCAAATGGCATCTCCCCAGGAAAATCCGGCGAGAAGTTTGAGGAAAACCGCTACGAATAGTGTCCCTTGTCAATAAAGTTTATTGACAAAAGAAACTAAGACCAGTTCCTTGTTAGGAAACCAGGATCGAGGGGAAGTTTAAATCAGAAACTAAGACCAGTTCCTTGGTAGGAAACCAGGGTCGAGGGGAAGTTTAAATCAGAAACTAAGACCAGTTCCTTGGCTGAAGACCAGGATCGAGGGGAAGTTTACCTTTTCTAAGCATCATTGCTTAGCGAAAGAAGATGAATGCGTGAATTACCATTCATAGACACCATCAAAATTTCGGGTATTCCGATATTTAATCATCTTGCACCTCGAATGCCCGAATACCTTTGCCATTCACACCTTCGTGTCCAAGAAGATTAAATAGGGGCATCTGTCATACCCAAAATTTTGACCACCAAGATTTCCCATCATTGTGCAAATTATCATCACAGTATGGATGTACCTTTATGCCTCATCAATCTCCTCAAGGAATTGTTGAGCATTCACCAGAATCAAAATTAGGGTTTCAAGCCCTCTTTGAGTGCTTAGACAAAGGATCAATCAAGGAATAACATGATCTTCAACTTGTCTAGCCTCTCAATTACCCACAAAGGATCAAGAGGACTCCCACTTCAAGGATTAAGCACAAGGTTGCTCCCTTTTAGTTGGATCAAGCTTCAAGATCGCCAGTGTCACCAAATTAGGGTTTGGTCGACCAGGGCCTCCAGAGGAAAATTTTCCTCTGGGCATGAGCCAATGTTTCAAAGCATATCCTAATATACTCCATGGAACCTCATGGACCCAATCATCAAGTCAATTTGGCCTCAAGGGATGCATACATCAAAAATCAGGAATTAGGGTTTCTTGACCTAATTCACCCCGAAGTTGACTTTTGGGACAAATCATGAACCAAGACCTCAAGACATGATTTGAGGGTCTCTAATATACCATATTGATCCATTTGGAACAATGGATTTATCCAAGAAGCTTGAGCAACAAGTTTCAATTTCATCTGAACCACAGTTAGGGTTTCGCAAGAAAAGTCAACTGTAGCTTTGACTTTTGACTAGGACATGCTCCCAAATCCTAGGACATGATTCAATATACCCTATAACACCCATGGAACATGTCCATCAAGTTTGATTTAGGTTAAGGACATGATTTCCTAAAGGATTGCACAGTTTGGAATTCATCTGATAAAAAGTCAACTGTGCACAAAAGTCAACTTTGACTTTTTGAGATTTTTCACAAAAATGGATTTTTAACCCTAAAATGATGTTAATGTATGATTTGAATCATCATTCATCAAGAAAAATCAAAGAAAGTGGGATAACTTGTAAAATGGGTAACCATAAAAACTTAGAAAATTTTCTAAGTTATGAAATAAAGTGGCAAGGATACCAACTTTAGAGGATCATAACTCCTAAACCACAAAGCCATTTTTCCTCATCCAAAGCTTGATTTTTAGATCTCATTGCCCTCTACAAAAGCTTCATACTTATCTATGTCCAAATTCCTCATGGATTTTGAGTTATGGAGTGATCAAAATCAAGAAAAGTCACTTTGTTCCAACACTTAGTGAAAATTTCACTAAGTCAGAATTTGCCTTACTTTTTTCCAAATGTAGGGGAATTTTTCACTTGGATCCAAAAGGTATCAAAACCAAGTGTGATCAGACAGTTGTTGTATCATATAAGGGCTTTCCAAAATGGCCAAGAACATCACCAAATTCAATTTGAGCTTTGAGATATGGTAGTGGCAAGATGCCTTACTGAAATCTGCCAAGGCAAGACAGATTTTTGCACTTTTGGTCGATTTGCCAAAATCAGCCAATTCCAAGCCTTGTCATCACTTTGGACACATCTGAGGATTGAATCTAAAGGGGACAATCACTGAGCCAAGCCTCCAAAGTCCTTGGAACAAGAAATAGCATGCTAAACCTAGAATTGCCCAAAATAGAGACAAGACTCCAATTTTGGATTGGAGCATTCAATGGAAGCACCAAGGTGGCACGGACTGAGCTATTAGCAACTGAATTTAGTCAAGACTTATCCAAGACCAAGGGGACCAACAGCCTGTGCCCTAACCTCTAGTCAATGGCTAGAGGAGACTTGGATTTTCATTTGCCAACATTGGCCAACCCTACTCAGCAGTTGCCATTCACTATTCCTTGCAAAACAAACTTGCTCTACTATAAATAGAGCTCAATTGTGATCAGTTTAAGTACACCAAAGGCCTATAACACTTGCCTTTCTCAAAATCCACTTCTCACTCTCAAAAATACCTTTCTTAGCAAGTCACTATCGGGTTTTTCAGTAGAGAGAAATTCCACTCAAACCAATCACACACACACCTCACATACATCATATGTGAGCTGATCAAACACTAAACAACATCTGGAACACTGATTTCTCAGAATCACCAGTCAATTGCTCAAGGTTTTAACCAAGTTGCAGTTAAGATGCCATGAAGTGATCCAGCCAATTTCCATCAAGTCCAAGCATTCAAACACACTCCATAGGGTGTAGGGAAGCTGTTCAGATCATCACAATTCATCTGTAAAACCTCCAACTCAGAAATCACTTTAAACTTGCTGTCACGACCTAGAGGTAAGCCTAAACTTGGTCATCTCTCAATCTATGCATATTTCCTCGCACAATACTTTTGCCAAATGTTCATAATCATGCATGGAATGTTTCCCCTCAAGTAATTGCTTTGTTTGAATCATGTATCAAAAATCCCAGCCTTCATGCAGAATTTAGGGTTCTTGAGGATTTGTCATGATTTCTTGTTTTATGCTTAATTTAAATGCAATTAATTGTCATAAACATGATCGTGAAGTGAAAACGAGCAGATTGATATGTGGATTGCATGATATAATCAAGTATTCAGTGAGATTGGATAGAAAACGCAAATCTGGGCAAGACAGAAAACGCGCGTGTTCTTGGCCCGTGTTCTTGGCGCCATTTTCACAAATTCAAATATTTGAATTTTATGATTTTGTTTAATTGATTCAAAAATTAATTTCTCTCTGAGTTTTAATGATTTTGAGTTGATTCTTTTTTTTACTAATTCACAAAAATGTTAAAATATTTTATTTTATCAAAAAATCCAAAAAATATTATTTATTTCATATAATTGATATTTTTGCAAAGAATTAATATTTTAATTGTTTTTGACATTTAAAATATTTTTTCCTTATTGATTTTGCAAAGTTTAATGATTTCTAATCATTTTGTAGGGCAAAACTTGATTTATGAAGCATTAATCCAAGATCATAATTTGTTTTCCACATGTTAAACAATTTTGATCATTTTAATTGAATATTTTATTCAATTAAAACACATTTTGAAAACAAATTAGGAATTTTGATTAATTCAACCCTCATAAATCATTTTCAAAACCCTTTGGGCTTCTTATTAGAGTGTAAGACCCAAACCCACTTGTACAAACCATTTTGGGCCTCACTTATTGTATAAGTCCCTCTGTACGAGTAAACGGCGCGATCGTCGCCTTTAAAAAATCAGTTGGGCCTCTCCTCGAGCTATAAGACTCATTTAAAACACTTTGGGCCTCTTATTAGAGTGTAAGACCTAAACCCCCTTGTACAAACAATTTTGGGCCTCACTTATTGTATAAGTCCCTCTGTACAAGTAAACGGCGCGATCGTCGCCTTTTAAAAAATCAATTGGGCCTCTCCTCGAGCTATAAGACCCATTCAAAACACTTTGGGCCTCTAATAGAGTGCAAGACCCAATCCCCTTTTAACCAAAACAACTTTGGGCCTCAGATATTGTATAAGCCCTTTGCGTTAAAAGAAAATCTCGGCGCGATCGCCATTTCAAACGAAAAATCATCTGGGCCTACCCTCGTGTTATAAGCCCCATTCTTTTTCTTTAAACACCTTTGGGCCTCTTGAGAGAGTGTAAGACTCATCCCTTTGTACAGAAAACCTTTTTTGGGCCTCAGTCACTTGTATAAGTCCCTGTACAAATTCAAAACAACAGTGCGATCACTAATAAAACCCTGGGCCTCTCCTTGAGCTGTAAGCCCCAAATATTTCTTTTTTAAAGCACTTTCTCCTTTGATTTTGAATTATACTGTTGTTTTCAATCTTTCTTTATTGAACAACTAACCAAACAGCATGGAAGCTCTACAACCGAGTAAGTGTTTATCCGCTTTCATATACATATAACTGTATTGTGGGGCTGTTTCACTGTAAGTCTTCTTTCATAAACTCATATCAACTGTGTAATAATAGTATAGATATTTAGAGTTTCCCCGGCAACTACGTCTAGCATTAAGCCCGTTGATCACTCTTAAATAGTCAAAACTAGATCCCCATAGGATTACCAGACACAGTCTTCCCTCCTCTTGGGGTTAAACAATATGGAGATGTGAAAGGCAGATTCTTTTTGAACCCTTTCTCAGACTGTCACTCGTAGAAGTTGTCAAAGAAACTCTACTCCCCAGAGATGATCTCTTCTCCGTGAATGGCATCTCTTGAGTTTCTTCCAAATTCTCGAACTTTCCTGAATTGATCTATTATTTGTGAATAGCCTGTCTTGAACTTCTAGGGGTTTGGGGATCCACAGGCTTCTTAAAAGCAACCTAAGAAACTTTATTCCCCAGAGATGATCTTTTCTCCGTGAATGGCATCTCTTGAGTTTCTTCCAAATTCTCGAACTTTCCTGGCTTGATCTATTCTTTGTGAATAGCCTATCTTGAACTTCTCGGGGTTTGGGGACCCATAGGCTTCCTAAAAGCATCCCCGCCTCCTCTTGCGCGTTGTACAAGGACCCGTCGGCTTCTTAGAAGTATTCACAGCCTCCTCTTAGGCTTTGTATAAATGATTTCTTCCTCCGGGAATGATAGCCTCCTCTTGGGCTTCGTACAAATTGTCCCTCAGCTTCTTAAAAGTTTCCAGCCTCCTCTTGGGCTTCGTACAAATTGTCCCGACGACCTCCTAAAGGTATAGGAACAAAAATCAGTCATCTTAATAGAACAGTTTTTCCAAGAGTCTACTACTGTTTCTCAAAGCATAGTACAAAAGATGAAACTCTAGACTTGGACAGTCTAATTTCCTTGAGTCTCAAAGACATTCTCAAGCACCCCTCAAGAATAGGAAGGAACCCCTTCGACTTGGACAGTCTGAATACCCTTTGGATTTCCCATTTCCTCAAAGAAAAGGAAATATCCCTGATCCTCGAATCAAAATCCCTGAGTACAGCGTTACTCATATAAGAACTGATTTTCTCTTTGAACCCATATACTGGTCATTCAACTGAAACAGTACTCTCTTTCGCTTCCATCTCGGGCTTTGTACGAGATACAAGAAGGTTCTTATTGAATAGCCTCCATCTCGGGCTTCATACGAGATACTAAAAGACTCTCTTGTTGAGTCAAAAACCTTCAGCCTCCATCTCGGGCTTCGTACGAGATATAAATCACTCTCTTGGTGAGTATGAAAGACTCTCTTGTTGAGTCAAACCTTTAGCCTCTTTCTCGGGCTTCGTACGAGACACATAAAAAAACACCCTTTTGTTGGGCCAATAGCCTCCTCTTAGGCTTTGTATAAGAAAACCACTGGTTGATCCAATCAACCTTTTAGCATCAAAGCTGTGCCTCGTTCACAGTACACAAACATCAACAACTCCTTTCCCTTCGTCTAATCGCTATAAGCGGTAAGCCTCTGGATCATCTACATCCATGCCACTGTCCCTCCTTTAGAATGAGAAATTCCTAAGGAAAGATGGCATTGCTCTACACTGAGTTAAAGTCTTCTCCTTTAGGTTAGAAATCCCCTATAAAGGAAATTATGGCATTGCCGGATTCACACATCCCGGTTAAAGTAATTCTCCTTTATAAACAGTTGTGACAAACATACCTCTTTAGAGATGACAAATTCTCTCTAAAAGACAACACATTTAGCTTCACATCTTGGACTTTGAACAAGATACAAACTACCTTCAGCTTCACGTCTTGGGCTTTGAAAAAGACACCAAAACACCATTTCCTCCCATAGAATAGGAGGAACTACGATCGCTCTGATTTCCCTGTTTCGGAAAAACAGGAATACGTAGGCATAAGATTGAAAGAAAAATCTTAGCGAGCACACCCAAAATCCCATACCTTCACATCTCAATCGAAAAGCATCAGTCTTAATCTCCCACCAATCGACCGGGCACTATTTTAACAAAATAACCTAAGAGAGACCCACAATCTTTGTAGCATCTGTAAACCAACAGTCATCTGTTCAAACTTAGTTTGCAAGCAGGGTTAATTGGAGACATCTATTTCCCTTCCTTCATCAGCTTCAATAGGATAAAAAATGAATCGAGCTGTAGTACCCCAATGCGATAGTGCTTCGCAACCACGTCCAAAAATTCGTGCTACACCAATAGGGACTAATTTTCACGGAGCTGTCAATCATTACGGACACGGAATTGGGGCAATCATCATAACACCTCAGGGTACCCACATTCCTTTCACTGCCAGACTTACATTCAAGTGCACAAACAACGAGGCCGAATACGAAGCTTGTATTATGGGTCTCGAGGAAGCAATTTATTTGAGGATCAAGAACTTGGATGTATATGGTGACTCAGCTTTGGTCGTCAATCAGATCAAAGGAGATTGGAACACATACCAATCAGGATTGATTCCTTACAAAGACTATGCAAGAAGGTTGTTACCCTTCTTCAACAGAATTGAGTTTCATCATATCCCTCGTGAGGAGAATCACATGGCTGATGCATTAGCCACTCTCTCTTCCATGATTAGTGTAGGTCAATGGAATGACTTACCAAAGATCGACATAATGCACCTTGAACGGCCCGCTTACATCTTCACGATTGAAGCAGTCATAGACGACAAACCTTGGTATCACGATATCAAATGCTTCCTTCAGAAACCAGAGTACCCACCTGGGGGATCCAGGAAAGACCGAAAAACCCTCAGAAAGCTGGCCGACAACTTCTTCCTGAGCGGTGATACACTTTATAAGAGAAACTTTGACATGGTCTTGCTCCGATGCGTAGACAGACCAGAAGCAGACGTGCTAATAAAAGAAATTCACGAAGGATCCTTTGGCACTCATGCCAACGAACACACAATGGCCAAAAAAATTCTTAGGGTCGGGTACTATTGGTTGACCATGGAATCCGACTGCTACAAGTACATGAGGAGGTGTCACAAGTGTCAGATATACTCCGACAAAATCCATGTACCGCCAAGGCATCTCAAAGTTCTTTCTTCCCCATGGCCTTTTTCCATATGGGGAATCGACATGATTGGCGTGATTGAGCCCAAAGCTTCAAACGAACATCGGTTCATCCTGGTAACCATTGATTACTTCACTAAGGGGGTCGAAGCAGCGTCATACGCCAATGTAACCCGACAAGTGGTGGTCCGATTTATCAAAAACAATATCATTTGTCGTTATGGTGTTCTGAGCCAGATCATTACGGATAATGGATCTAAATTAAACAATAAGATGATGAAAGAGTTGTGTGCTGAGTTCAAAATCGAACACCATAACTCATCTCCCTACCGACCCAAGATGAACAGAGCGGTAGAAGCGGCTAACAAGAACATCAAAAGGATCGTTCAAAAGATGGTTGTAACCTACAAAGATTGGCACGAGATGCTGCCTTTTGCTCTTCACGGTTATCGAACATCTGTCCGCACTTCAACAGGGGCAACCCCTTTCTCTCTAGTATATGGCATGGAGGCAGTGCTCCCCATAGAAGTAGAGATCCCATCAATCCGGGTATTGATGGAAGCTAAGCTTACAGAAGCTGAATGGTGTCAAAGCCGACACGACGAACTGAATTTGATCGAAGAAAAACGAATAACGGCACTATGCCATGGTCAGTTGTATCAGCAAAGGATGAAGAAGGCGTTTGACAAAAAGGTCTGGCCTCGCGTGTTCAGGAAAGGAGACCTTGTGCTCAAGAAGATATAATCGTTTCTCACTGATTCTCGGGGAAAATGGACCTCAAACTATGACGGCCCCTATGTGGTCAAGAAAGCTTTCTCAGGCGGCGCCTTGAGACTTGCAACCATGGACGAAGAGGAATTTGCCTACCCCACAAATGTTGATGTAGTCAAGAAATACTTCGCCTAAACTAAAATAAAACGTCTCGGTGGATTGAAAACCCGAAAGGGCGGCCCAGGCAAAAATTAGAGACATAATCAAAAATCATCCCGGTGGGTTGGAAATCTCAAAGTACAATCTAGGCAAAAATTAGGGATAGTGGCAAGTAACTACGTCCAACAGGGGCAAATTCCCTAGCGGCAGTCCTGCCATCCATCAGAAAGACTCCAGTCAAGGTCATCTTCGACAGAAGCTCAGGATGTCCCGAATTCAAAGTTGGTAGAAGGATAGTGGTCGTCATGTTTCAATGTAGCCCTTTTCCCTTAAAATTACCATTTTCTAAACTTTGTAAATACTCTATGGAATCACGCGTTTGGTTGATTTCCATCCTATCAATACAAATTGAGCCCTTGTGCTTTTGTTTGCAATTCTTATTTGTTTTAGCTTTATAGAACAACATTTTAACGTGATCAACGATTCTTGAAATAAAACAAAAATGAATTTACTTGTTAAACTTTTTCTGCTTTTAAAATAAAGTTGGTAATTTCTTTTGACTGTTGAACCTCGAAAGAACATCGATCGCTTCTCCAGAAGTAAGCGAGATTCAAAATGCAGAATCAAAGTACTTCTTCTAAACCAGTGTGCCTGAATGAAGGATCAGCTATGTCAGATGCGAATACTCCGTCTGACATCCTCGACCGAGTTCTCATCTCCTAAGCCCGACCAACGGTTGTTCCCCGCAGGGACTACTTCTCCTAAGCAAGGTAGAATTGCTATTTTGAACCCAGTGGTACCTCTTCGTCCCCCGCAGTAGCCGAGTATCCAGTCGTGTTCATCTATTAATCTGTGTGTCGCGTCAGTTTTGTCAGCATAGACATACATACATCATGCATTATTTATTTGCATTTGCATTCATATTGCATCATTATCACTCTAGTCGGTCTTGTCCCCTAGGGATAAAAGTCTTCACAATCGAGTTGTCGGTTCTTTCCTCGTCAGGAAATGTTGCGTCTGCACTACCTCTCTCCTCCAGTTTATTTCTGGGATGAAGTCGGCCCTTGACCACTTTGATAACTTGAACCTCTGAAAAACCAGAGAACCCTCAGCCAGTATCATTCTTCGCCATTGAAGATGATGTCTTCGCTTTCCCAGATTAAGGAAAATCCCTAGAGAAAGCCTCACAACTAAAGACTTTCAACAACACATTGATTTTGCTCTCCGGAGAGTCGATGTTAATCAAGTCATTAGCACCTCAAAATTGGATCGCATCATATGGCATTTCTCCGAGAAGATCTTGAAGAGAAGTATGATGTAATATCCCCAAACGACAGCAGTCTCTCAAGAGACCTGCTTTCCCCAGTAGAGTCGACAAATGGCGTCTCCAACAGAGAAGTTTGTACACCTCTACAATTCAGACAGGTGGGTTCCCCAGCAAGTCTGACATCGATCTTTTTCTATCTCCCCAGGAAAATTCAGTGAGAAGTTTGAGGGAAATCGCTACACATAGCGCCCCTTGTCAAGAAAGTTTATTGACAAAAGAAACTAAGACCAGTTCCTTGGTAAGAAACCAGGATCGAGGGGAAGTTTACTTTAGAAACTAAGACCAGTTCCTTGGTAGGAAACCAGGATCGTGGGGAAGTTTATTTCAGAAACTTAGACCAGTTCCTTGGTAGGAAACCAGGATCGAGGGGAAGTTTAATTCAGAAACTTAGACCAGTTCCTTGGTAGGAAACCAGGATCGAGGGGAAGTTTATATTAGAAACTTAGACCAGTTCCTTGGCTGAAAACCAGGATCAAGGGGAAGTTTTTAAATTTTCTAAGCATCATTGCTTAGCAAAAGAAGAAGGATGCGTGAACTACCATTCCTCACCACCATCAAAATTTCGGGTATTCCGATATTTAATCCTCTTGCACCCCGAATGCCCGAATACCTTTGCCATTCACATCTTCGTGTCCAAGAAGATTAAATAGGGGCATCTGTCATAACCCAAATTTTGACCACTAAGATTTCCCATCATTGTGCAAATTATCATCACAATATAGATGTACCATCATACCTCATCAATCTCCTCAAAGATTGTTGAGCCTTCACTACAATCAAAATTAGGGTTTCAAGCCCTCTCTGAGTCTTAGACAAAAGATCAATCAAGGAATGACATGATCTTCAACTTTTCTAACCTCTCAAACATCCACAATGGATCAAGAGGACTCCCACCTCAAGGATTAAGCACAAGGCTGCTCCCTTCTAGGTGGATTAACCCTCAAGATCGCCAGTGTCACCAAATTAGGGTTTTGGTCGACCAGGACCTCCAGATGGAATTTTTCCTCTGGGCATGAGCCAATGCTTCAAAGAATATCCTAATATGCTCCAAGGAACCTCATAGACCCAATCATAAAGTCAATTTAGCCTCAGGGGATGCATTCACCAAAAATCAGGAATTAGGGTTTTTTGACCTAATTCACCCCTAAGTTGACTTTTGGGACAAATCATGAGCCAAGACCTCAAGAGATGATTTGAGGGTCCCTAACACACCACATTGATCCATTTGTAACAATGGATTGATCCAAGAAACTTGAGCAACAAGTCTCAATTTCATCAAAACCACAATTAGGGTTTCGCGAGAAAAGTCAACTGTATCTTTGACTTTTGACCAGGACATGCTCCCAAACCCTAAGACATGATTCAATGCACCCTATAACACATATGAAATCAATCCATCAAGTTTGATTTAGGTCAAGGACTTGATTTCATAGAGGATCGCACAGATTGGAATTCATTTGATAAAAAGTCAACTGTGCACAAAAGTCAAACTTTGACTTTTTGAGATTTTTCACAATTATGGTTCCTTAACCCTAAAATGATGTTAATGTGTGATTTGAATCAACATTCATCAAGAAGAATCAAGAAAAGTGGGATAACTTGTAAAAGGGGTAACCATAAAAACTTAGAAATTTTTCTAAGTTATGGAACAAAGTGGCTAGGATACCAACTTTGGAGGATCATAAATCCTAAACCACAAGGCCATTTTCCCCATCCAAAGCTGGATTTGTAGCTCTCATTACCCTCTACAAAAGCTTCAACTACACCTCATTCCAATTCATCATGGATTTTGAGTTAGGGAATGATCAAAATCACAAAAAGTGAAAATGTCACTTTTT
This sequence comes from Lathyrus tuberosus, assembly GCA_022829125.1. Lineage (NCBI taxonomy): Eukaryota > Viridiplantae > Streptophyta > Magnoliopsida > Fabales > Fabaceae > Lathyrus > Lathyrus tuberosus. Next base: position 9,970,812 of record JALAZF010000024.1, on the reverse strand, counting down.
TCCAACACTTAGTGAAATTTTCACTAAGTCAGAATCTGCCTTCACTTTTTTCCAAAGGTAGGGGCATTTTTCACTTGGATCCAAAAGGTATCAAAACCAAATATGATCAAACAGTTGTTGTATCATATAAGGATTTTTCAAAATGGCCAAGAACTCCATCAAATTCTACTTGAGCCATGAGATATGACAATGGCAATATGCCTTGCTGAAAACTGCCAAGGCTAGGCAGAATTTTGCACTTTTGCTCGATTTGGCAAAATCAGATAATTTCAAGCCTTGTCATCACTTTGGACACATCTGAGGATCAAATCTAAAGGGAACAAACACTGATCCAAGCCTCCAAAGTCTTTGGAACAAGAAGTAGCATGCCAAACCTAGAATTGCCTAAAAGAGGGACAAGACTCCAATTTTGGATTGGAGAATTCAATGCATACACCAAGGTGGCATGGACTGAGCCATTGCCAACTGAATTCAGTCAAGACTTATCCAAGACCAAGGGAACCAGCAGCCTGTGCTCTAACCTCTAGTCAATGGCTAGAGGAGACTTGGATTCTCATTGCTCAACATTGGCCAAACTATGCAGCACTTGCCATTCACTATTCCTTGCAAAACAAACTTGCTCTACTATAAATAGAGCTCATTTGTGATCAGTTTGAGTACACCAAAGCCATCAAACAGATGATTTCCTCAAAATCTCCTTCTTCATTCCAATTTTGCCTTCTAAGGCAAGTCACTATCGGATTTTGAGTTTGAAAATTATTCCAACCAAACCAATCACACACACACCTCATAAACATCATATAGAAGTGATCCAAATACTCACATAACATCTGGAACACCAAAATCACAAAATCACCAGCCAACTACTCAAGCCTTTGACAGATTTGCAGTTGAGGTGCTAAATTAAGTTCCAGCTCAAATCAATCCACTCCAAGCATCCAGACACACTCCATAGCACCTAGGGAAGCTGTCCATAACCTTGGAACCAAACTGTAAGACCTCTAACACAAAACACGATCACCAGCTGCAAGTGGTAAGCATGAGCTCTTCTAACTCTATGATCCATGCAATTTTTGCTGCACAATAATTTGGCCATATGTTTATAATCATGCATGGAGTGTTTTCCCTCAATCAATTGCATTGTTTGAATCGTGTATGGAATTTATGAACCTTCATGCAAATTTTAGGGTTCTTGAGGTTTCTCTTTGATTTCTTATTCCATGTTTAAAATAAATGAAATTAAAGACCATAGACATGACCGTGAGGTTGAAACAAGTAGATTAATATGTAGATTGCATGATATAACCAAGTATTCAGTGAGATTGGATAGAAAATGCAAATCTGCAGAAACAGAGGAAGGGCGCGTGTTCTTGCCATGTTCTTGGCGCCCTTTTTCAAATATTTGAATATTTGAATTTTGTGATTTTATTTAATTGATTCAAAAATTAATTTCTCTCTGAGTTTTAATGATTTTGAGTTGATTCTTTTTTTAATAATTCACATAAATGTTAAAATATTTTATTTTACCAAAAAAATCCAAAAATATTATTTATTTCATATAATTGATATTTTTGCAAAGAATTAATATTTTAGTTGTTTTTGACATTTAAAATATTTTTTCCTTCTTGATTTTGCAAATTTTAATGACTTCTAATCATTTTGTAGGTCAAAAATTGATTTTTGAAACATTAATCCAAGATCACAATTTGTTTATGTTTAACAATTTTGATCATTTTAATTGAATTTTTATTCAATTAAAATACATTTTGGAAACAAATTAGGGTTTTTGATTAATTCAACCCTCATCAAACTTTTTCAAAACCTTTGGGCCTCTAGTAGAGTGTAAGACCCAACCCTTTTAGAAAACCAAAACCTTTTGGGCCTCAGTGTATTGTATAAGTCCCGATACCGTCAAAAAATTCGGCGCGGTCGTCGCCTTTCTAACAAATCAAACCCTTGGGCCTACCCTCGTGTTATAAGCCCCATTCTTTTTCTTTAAACTATTTTGGGTCTCTAATAGAGTGTAAAACCCAATCCCCTTTTAACCAAAACAATTTTGGCCCTTAGATATTGTATAAGTCCCTCTGCTTGAGCTGTACAAAAATAAACTTTTGGGCCTCTTGAGAGAGTGTAAGACCCATCCCTTTGTACAGAAAACCTTTTTGGGCCTCAGTCACTTGTATAAGTCCCTGTATAATGTACAAAACAATAGTGCAATCACTGATAAAACTTTGGGCCTCTCCTTGAGCTGTAAGCCCCAACAATCTTTTCAAAGCACTTTCTCCTTTGATTTTGAATATAATATTGTTATCAAAGCTTTCTTTGTCGAACAACTAACAAAACAGCATGGAAGCTCTACAACCGAGTAAGTGTTTACCCGCTTTCTTTATCCGCTTTCATATATATATAACTGTATTGTAGGGTTGCTCACTGTAAGTCTTATTTCACAAACTTTTATATACTTGTCAAATATCAACTGTGTAATACTAGTATAGTTATTTAGAGTGTCCCCCAGCAACTACGTCTAGCACTAAGTAAAGCCCCGTTGATCGCTCTTAGATACAGTCAAAACTAGATCCCCATAGGATTACCAGACACAGTCTTCCCTCCTCTTGGGGTTAAACAATATGGAGATGTGAAAGGCAGCATTCTCGGTGAACCCTTTCTTAGACTGTCACCCTTAGAAGTTGTCAAAGAGACTCCACTCCCCAGAGATGATCTTTTCTCCGTGAATGGCATCTCTTGAGTTTCTTCTAAATTATCGGACTTTCCTGGCATGATCTATTCTCTGTGAATGGCATGTCTTGAACTTCTCAGGGTTTGGGGACCCACAGGCTTCTTAAAAGCACCCTTAGAAATTGTCAAAGAAACTCTAACTCCCCAGAGATGATCTTTTCTCCGTGAATGGCATCTCTTGAGTTTCTTCCAAATTCTCGGACTTTCCTGGCTTGATCTATTCTCTGTGAATGGCATGTCTTGAATTTCTCGAGGTTTGGGGACCCACGGGCTTCTTAAAAGTATCCCCGCCTCCTCTTGGACGTTGTACAAGGACCTTTCGGATTCTTAAAAGCTCTCATGCCTTCTCTTGGGCTTAATACAAGGACCCTGACGACCTCTTAAAGGTATAAGACAGAACTTAGTCATCCTTTGCTAGAGCAGTCTTTCCAGCGTCAAAACTCTGGCCATTTGAGGGTTAGTACTCATCCCTTAACGCCCGTGCCTCCTTTTGGGCATTGTATAAAAGATGAAACTCTAGACTTAGACAATCTTAATACCCTTTGGATTTCCCATTTCCTGAAAGAACAGGAAATAACCTCGATCTTCTGATCAGTACCAAAGTATAACCTCACCTGGAATCAGTCTCTTTATAAGAATTGATTTTCTCTTTTAACCAACATACTGGACCTGTCACTCAACTGAAATAGTTACCGGCACCAATAGCCTCCTCTTGAGCTTTGTACAATGATTCTCCCCAGCGGAGCTAACTTTTTCACACTCTCTTGTTGAGTATGAAAGACTCTCTTGTTGAATCAACCTCCCTTTAGCCTCCATCTCGGGCTTCGTACGAGATACAAAATCACTCTCTTGTTGAGTCAAACATTTTCAGCCTCCATCTCGGGCTTCGTACGAGATACAAAAACACTCTCTTGTTGATTATAAAAGACTCTCTTGTTGAGTCAAAGACTTTTAGCCTCCATCTCGGGCTTCGTACGAGATACAAATCATTCTCTCGGTGAGTATAAAAGACTCTCTTGTTGAGTCAAACCCTTTGAGCCTCCGTCTTGGGCTTCGTACAAGACACATATAAAAACACTCTCTTGTTGAGTATAAAAGACTCTCTTGTTGAGTCACTTCCCTCTTAGCCTCCATCTCGGGCTTCATACGAAATACAAAAACACTCTCTTGTTGAGTATAAAAGACTCTCTTGTTGAGTCAATCACCTTTGAGCCTCCGTCTTGGGCTTCGTACAACACACATATAAAAGCACTCTCTTGTTGAGTCAACCCCTTTTAGCCTCTCTCTCGGGCTTCGTACGAGACACATAAAAACTCCCTCTTGTTGGGTCAATAGCCTCCTCTTAGGCTTCGTATAAGGAAAACCCCGGTTGAGGCAATCAACCTTTTAGCATCAAAATATGTGCCTTGCTCACAGGATACAAACATCAACAACTCCTTTTCCTTCATCTAATTGCTGTAAGCGGCAAGCCTCTGGATTATTTACATCCACGCCACTGTCCCTCTTTTAGCATGAGAAATTCCTAAGGAAAGATGGCATTGCTCTAAACTGAGTTAAAGTCTTCTCCTTCAAGTTAAAAATCCCCTATAAAGGAAATTATGGCATTGCTGGATTCACATATCCCAGTTAAAGTAAATTCTCCTTTATAATCAGTCACCCAACAGTTGTGACAAACAGATCCCCTTTAGAGATGATAAATTCTCTCTAAAGTCAAAACCCTTTAGCTTCACATCTTGGGCTTCGAACAAGATACAAATAGACCCTTCAGCTTCACATCTTGGGCTTTGAACAAGATACAAACAACCTTTAGCTTCATGTCTTGGCCTTTGAACAAGACACCAAAACACCATTTCCTCCCATAGAATAGGAGGAACTATGATCGCTCTGATTTCCCTGTTTCGTTGAACGGGAATACGTAGGCATAAGATTGAAAGATCTTAGCGAGCACACTAATCAAAAACCCAAAATCCCATACCTTCATACATCAATCGAAAAGCATCAGTCCTAACATCCTCACAAATAGTCCCGTCATTTCATTCTTAACAAAATAAGTAGAGAGAGGCCCATAATCTAAACCGCATCTGTAAACCAACAGTCATCTGTTTAAACTCAGTATGCAAGCAGGGTTAATTGGAGACATCTATTTCCCTTCCTTCATCAGCTTCAATAGGATAAAAAATAAATCGATCTGTAGTACCCCAGAGCAACAGTACTTAAGAACCACGTCCAAAATCGCTCGCTACACCCTCTGCTTGGTTACCATTAACTCCCTCAACTTCTGCCTAGTTACAATTGAGTCCCTCACTAGTCCCCACATTCTCCTCAATGTTACACTTTTTCTCCTTATCACCCACATTCTCCTCAATGTCACACTTTGTCCCCTCATCACCCACAAAATATTTAGCAGGAGTATAAAAACTCTAGTAGTTTGAATTTTCACGGTTGAGATTTTGTCAACAATTTTGTAGGATTGTGATTGCACCGACAATTGTTTGTGGTCTATAGTGAATTCAAACTTGTGTAAATATGGGTCATATGGTGTTAATAAAAACATATTAGAATGTCTCAATATTCGAAATATATGGCAATTGTGTACTTCAACGACGTGAAATCTCCTGTTGGTTTTTGGCTCCCTGAGGACTCCACTAGTCTCGCTGTTTTGATATTTAAATTGGATAATCTGTGGCCCCACACTGAGAACATAAATGTAGGTAAGACCGAATTTCGTGCACCATTAATTGATACTGAAGGAAGGGTGAAATACAACAACATTTAGTTGAAGGTTGATTAAGATTTAAAGGTTATGTGGAAAAGATATCATCGTAGGCCAACAAAAGGACCGATCGAGTTTGATGTGAAAATTGCCAGATCGATCAATGATATAATCAAGATTTTTAAACGTTCAGAATCATCTAATAGCATCTAAGTTTTGTTATTTATTATTGGTCTGTTAAGTTATGTAATTATATGTGTTAAGTTATGTTAATGTTACAATAATAAAATGTTAAATGGTTATCTAATAAGTTGTTAAGTTAAAATGTCAGTAATATACAAATAATATATAAATCATACAAAAATGATAAAATATACGCAAGTCTTTCATAGATTATGTGTGTTATATGTGGTGTCAAAGTATAAAAACCTCACCGTTTGTGTTTATCAAACCCATGAGGTTATTTGTAAGTATTGTTATCATCTGTAGACAGTGTTGGTCAGCCACACCAAGTGGAGGCGGTGGCATGTCACCATAAGGTCCAACATCATCTGCATGATAAATAGGTGGGATGATGTGAGGGTGTGATACAGTAAGGTACCATTTTGAGTAACCATCCACACACAGCCCAGGGAACTAAACCTCCACTGCATGATCTATAATAAAACTGAAACAATGACAATGTTAAACACAAACCATCTATCAATGCCCTCAGCTGGCACAATAGGGATTGGTCGAAGGACGTCCTAAATATACTCAAATCGGTGCATACATCTCTCAAGTAAGTGTCTATCCACTAAGGTCTCCCATCAAAGATAACTAGAAAAGGGAAGTGTCATAAAACTCCCGATGCACTCTATGGTATATGTAGGATGTCCAGATGATATTGTCTAAGGTCACCGCATCGATCCTTCGCCTATACTTTTGAAGACCACTTAGATGTGAATGTTTAGCCATCCATCTCTTGGCTTGTGGGGATCCACCAGTGGTAGTGTAGTTGCATGTCCCTAATACATTTAGAGGGAACATCCTAATACGGCTATTTTGTTTCTTGTCTTATCGCTTTCATCTTTGAAATGATTGCACCTTTATGGATTAAGTTCTAAAATGATTCGTTTTTAGTATGCATAAACCATTGGTTAGGCTTGAACTTGATCACGATGCTTTTAATAAATTGCATGAGTCCGTGGAATAGGAGTCATATATGTTATTGATTCAAGTTAGGTGGAAAAAAAATCTCAAAGTCTTTTGAAAATTTTGAAAAATTAGGATTTTAGGTGCTTGATTCGAATCAAGCACAAATCCTGATTCAAATCATTTTGAACAGAGACAAACCATACATTTTCAAACCATTTGATTAGAATCAAATTTAACACATGATTCGAATCATCAAACTCTAAGTCACTTATGTCTTAATTATATCGAATCAAACTTTACACCTGGTTCGAATCATACAATTTTTCCACATTTTTCAATTAGCCCAGTCTATTTAATTCGAATCAAATTTAACACATGATTCAAATCACGAGATCTTTGATTTGAATCACATTTTCCTTTTGATTCGAATCAACTGAAAAATGGGTCAAACTCTATTTTTCTTTTTTATTCCACTTCACTTTTTCATTTGATTCAAATCATAAAATGCTCTTGATTCGAATCTAACTGACTGTTTCAACCATTTTTAGTGCTTAATCTTAAACACATATAAAAACTTTTGTCACCATTCCTGAAGTAACGAATCACAACGAATTAACAAATCAATATACATTTTTGTATGATTTTGTGAGAAATATAAATTTTCTCTGTTTTTGAAAATTCAAGTTCTTACAATGAAATTCTTGCATCTTCAACTTCAATTTGATTCAGATCTTGATAACGAGATATCTGTAATTTATTGAAGGAGACGTGCTCTTGAAACTACTTTTTCTTGAAGATTTGGTTGAGACTTTCATGTTGATTGCAAGATTGAGGTGATTGTCAATGGTGCTGACAAATTCCATTGAAAAGAAGTAGGTTCTTCTTTCCATATTGTCTTGGTAGTGACTGTGTGGAAGGCTACGGACAAGGCGAAGTTCTTCTCAAATCTTCAGACAATTCATCACTCAAGGAATCGGTAGGATCAAGGAGTTGATTGCTACACACAAAGGCTTGTAGCAGATTGGTGATATTGAAAGATTCAAGAAGCGGCAATCAAGTAAAGATTACGTAGAAGAGTTTGCCATTATGCTATATATAAGTCAAGATTCTGATAGGAGATTTTATAATTTTTCACATTATTTTGGATTAGTGATTGTATGAACTCTTGCAAATATTTATCAAATGAAAATAAACAATGCAGGTTCCAGTGGAAAATAAACAATGCAGGTTCCAGTGGAAAATTATGAAAATTATTGAATATTTGTCAATTATTTGCCATTATTGAATAACCAAAGCTCTATAAATCTCGGTGTCATATCTCTCTCTTACTCTTAAATTTAATTTTCATAGTATTTGCATGCTTAGCTATTTCAATTCTAGTGTAGTTTATTATTTATTTAATTGATAGAGATTAACTACATAAGCTTAGGTTTTGTTAGAATTTGATACCTTATTTAGTTGAATTGGTGATTAAATTATGCTAAATAATTGAAGTTAGAATTCACTATATTGAATCATTGTATAAACACACCTCGTGGATTATTCAATCAAATCAATTGAATACCTTGCGTATCATCATATTCATCTTTGGTGTTTGTAAAGCGATTTAGTGTTAACATAATCAAATTTCGAAAGTATAATTTTCATATTTTCGCTTCAAACCTTTCGTCCGTATCTTTTGAAAAACCTTTGATACGTTTTAAAAAAACAGTTGAATTTTTATTTGGGTCTATTCACCCCTCAGCCTGTTCGTTGTAACTTATTCGGCCTGTGGCTTGCTTGCAATGTTGTGATTTTTCACATTAGCATATGAAATGAAAAATTCCATCTAAATATAGGATTAATTAATTTGGGCACAAGCTTATCAGTAATCGTGTGTATCTAGTTTAACATCATCCATTAATTGTAAAATGGTAGACTCCAAAGTGAACTTGAAAAGTAGATTCCATTATCTTTCAAACATGTATTTTCAGAGAAAGTCCAATTCCAACGATCAGAAAGACAAAATCATAGTAACCTCCTCAGATACTACTTATTTCCAAGTCCCTAGAAAAAAAACTGAAATACAACACAATACTTATTACTTGAAAGACTAAGTAGAAGAGATGGTGAAAAGCATATGTACAAATCATGAAGTTTATCTTTTTCCGACAGACAAAAGATTGTTTATTCAGTTGTCAATATGATAGAATCTTCAAAGGGATCAACGAAGACCTGAGAGTTCAGAGTTCATCTGGTTGGGTATGTGAAGTTGAATCTACAACTATCCAATTTGCATTAGGGTGACGTATATGGTTATTGTTAAATTCTTGTCGATTTGTCTCTTCTTTCAGCCATTGCTCCCATTTTTCGGCCAAACCATCACCTTCTAGTATTCTCACCACCTCGGACATTTTTGGTCTTTTCATATAGGAGTCTTGTGTGCATAGTAAAGCCACTTGGATCAATTGCTCTACTTCATCAACATCGTAATTTCCCTTTAACTTTGCATCTGCAAGTGTTTCTAACTTTTTGTCCTTGAGATGTACTTTAACCTGGCTTACTAAAAACTAGTTACAAATCCGTAGCAAGAAACAACTAAGAATTCCTCAATTTGCAATGAGATTATCAATTATACCCCTACTTTTTTCATTTAGTCCTTTTAATTTTTTTCAAAAATAATCCCTGTACAGTTTTATAACTCATTTTGGGCCTCTTTTTTTTAAATATCAACAATACTTATTTTTTATTTAAAATTAATCCCTATAATATTTGTTTCGTGAACAACAATCATGAGAGAATAGAGCATTGCAAAGAGATTAATGCATTTCATACTTAAGAAAAATTGTTCAAGTACGACTGGAAGTTTAAGTTAATAAAACTTACCCGATCAAGTAACCACATATCATCATCATCATTGGCATCAAAAAGCTTCTGTCCAGTTATTAGTTCAAGAAGTGTCATTCCATATCCATAAACATCATTCTTTTCTGAACACTTTCCAGTTAAGAAGTACTCGGGTGCTATATACCCACGCGTACCACTAAAACAAGTAATTACATGGGTATCTTTGTAACCTATAAGCTTTGCACAACCAAAATCTCCAACAACTGCTTCAAATTCCTCATTCAACAATATATTTGCAGGTTTCACATCACAATGAATAATCTTTGGGTCACAATGATCATGCAAGTAAGCAAGCCCCGTGGCAGATCCCAGCGCAATATTCTTCCTTATTGGCCACTCAAGCGGCGGTTCAGAATCATTACGTTCTACAGTAACAAAATCAATATGCATACAGTTATAAAATTTGAGCTATTTAAGAAATTCCATGCTTTTTGTGTAGCTACAAGAGAATCCCGGAGAAACAAGTTTGATATTGAACATTCATAACACTTTTAAATATTTTTGCCAGAAAAGGGCATGTGAGAGAAAAGATGGGGAACCTTGTAAACATGATCTTAGACTTCCATTGGCCATGTAAGGATACACAAGCAAGCGTTCAGTAGACGTCGTGCAAAAACCAAGAAGCCGAAGTAAATTACGATGCACGGCCATGCTGATCATTTCAACTTCAGTTTGAAATTGCAGCTTCCCACTATGTGCACGTTCTTCATCAAGTCTTTTTACTGCTACAAGAGTGCCATCAGCTAAACGTCCTTTATAAACCACTCCAAATGCGCCTCTAGCTAGCTCAATTTTAAATTTATCTGTTGCTACTAGCAGCTCACGTAAAAAAAACCTTTTAAGCCGACAAAGGTGAACTTCAGGATCCTCCTCAGCTGCTGCTGTAAAAGACAGGACAAAATGTCAGTTCACCAGTAATTAACAACTCTAAATATATAAATTATGAGCATGTGTACCATCTTTTCTGTTATTTAACTAACCAGGAACGTCAAAGAATTGATCACGTGGGTTTCTTTTTTGCCAACAAGCAAGTGCAATTGCGGAGGCTGCAAACAACAGAGCACCACCAGCAACAACTCCTCCAGCAATAGCGCCAGTATTACTGCTACCTGTAAAAAGGAATAATCATGAGGAACACCATCCTTTTCCATAATCATGGAGTAAACATTTGGAAAAATCCATATAGCCAATGACTATCAATTATCAAAACAACGACAATAATGCTAGATAAGAGAAAGGCTAGAGGCAGATTAAAAACAATTACGAAGTATATGAAAAATTCAATACTTGTTTGACATGGTAATAAACCTTGCTTAATATTTCAAACTTTTAGGCGACATCGTTTCTTAACATGACATCAATATCAAGTTGACCTACTTTTGTTGTTTTATCCCGTCTTAAAATTAAACTTTTGGAGAAAAAAAGTTGAGTTTGATTTCAATTCTAGAGGATTTAGTGCAAGCTAGTGTAATATTCTGAATTGAAAGCTTTCTGGTCAAGTTATTCTTTAAAAATTTAAAATCATTGTCAACATAAAACAGATAACAATGAACCTGAAGAAGCTGGTGCAGGAATGATTTTTGGTAGTTTCAAGTGAGGATTGTTTTGATAGCTGTAAAGTGGAACACATGGCATTAGCAATATTTTGTCATCTGTGAACAATAAGACAAAGATATGAACAAAATGATTTGTACTAACTTGACAAAGGTAAATAATGAAAATGAAGCATTCACTAGAACATCTCCTTTGTAACACCCCGATTTTTAACAGCGGGAGTGTATATATTTTTTTTTGAATGCCATACATAATATTGACAACTGTCTTTTAAGGAAAATAATAAAAATGATTAATCAGAGTACGAGCTTTCGATCTAAGTCTTTTCCATACATAGGACCAGCGTAATGCCCACTGTTATAAATATTTGTCCATACACATAAAAATAAGCACTCAGCTTTACCAATAACAACAACAACAACATGGACAACCTCAAAGCATGACCCTAAGCTGATCTTGAATTCCTAGCCCAAAGACATCGCATCTTACAAGCCTTCACGACACCTGGATACCTTAACTATCACCACTTCTAAACCTGGGTGGTCGTTAGCCACATCATAATAATAGTAGAGGGTCACGATCTAAAAACAGCATATATGGAAGAATACACACATGCCAGCAAAACATGATATACATAACAACATGAATGAGATGACAATAGGATATGCAGAGCAACATAAATGAGGTGACAGTATGATATATGTAACAATCACAACATTTAATTTAACACACAAATGCAATGCACAAACATCCTAAATGCAGACCTATATGAATTTGGTGGTCCCAATTCGTCGGGTACCCTCACCATGCATGAATCCCGGAATTTTACCTCTCCGCAGAGAGTCGTGATACCCCCTTGGATCCTCACTAACCGTGCTGCCTCGCAGACACAAAAGTGCTGCCCTTGCAGACACCCGGTGTTTCCTCCCTCGCATTCACCTGACTCAATTTGATCTCAAAGGATAGATGACGGCTCAGTCACATCACCTGTTGCAGTAGAATTCCCTTCAGGATTAGGTGATGATTCAGAACCCATCACCCTGACCCATTCGGCGCCAACTACCTACACGCAACTATGGTATGCATGAACCCACACATGCAAATGCAACAGTTTATATAAACACAATATGTATAATCACAATTCACAATTCAGTTCGTATATCTATCACAGATCATATGAACAATTCTCGGTACCAACAGGTGGCTCAGACACACCTCGTGTTGTCCTCCTCGACATACACATCAACCGCAATTCACATATTTATCACAAATCATATGAATAATTCTCATTACCAACAGGCGGCTCAGACACACCTCGTGTTGTCCTCCTCGACATACACATCAACCGCAAATCATATATTTATCACAAATCATATGAATGCACATCACAAGTTTAGCGTCATAGCGTAAACACATATCCTCAACCTGGCACACAATCATGAATATAACCACACAACCTCAACTGGCACACAATCATTCAAACATCCCCACAAGGGCACACAGTCATGAATACAAACACACATGCATTCAATCACATATAATATCGTTAGAAAGTGTCCTTACCTGAGCAAGCTTCCAACCCAAACAACTTACGCTACGTAAGATCGATTTGTCTCTCACGATGAAATCTCGGACCCGATTCACACTTTCAACCTTATAAAATACACAAAGGACTTAAGTTAAAACCAACTCAGATACATCTACAATAAGGCTGGGTCTTGATCGTTAACCTAAACAATTAGGGCTTTAGGTTTTCACTCCCCGATTACTAACCTAATCGCTCTATAGAAAAACCCACACAATTTAAATTCATTTATTTTGAACAACAATTTGAATTCCAAAAATCTAGGATTCACGCCATTAGGCCACCCACAGTACATCATATAACAGCTCACTGGCTCCACGTTATATAACAAAAGCACAACACACAGTAAAACACCGACCGCACACACTTTACGTGATAAAACCCAACACTTTTTCAAAATCACAAAAACTAAAATCATCTCTTGCCCTCCAAACCATTTTTAATAGAAAGAACATCCCGTTAGCTTTCCAACGCTTCGAACGGGGATCAAAACCGACTTACGGATCAAAAGATATGAATTTTCGAAGTTTTCGCCGAAAACCCCCCTTTTGCCTTGAAAACCTACGGGTTTTGGCCTTTCCACCCGAAAATCCGACCGATTCAATTATTTTCTTCAAAATAACCACATACTCGTACTCACCTAACATATAGCAGTGAATTAGAACCATTAAACACGATTTCTACGACGTCCATTTTCGATTCAATTCTTAAAACCCTCATTTCTCAAAAATGTCAAAAGTTACGAAATCACCCGAATTCAATCTTACAAGTTTCAATAATCACGGCATAACATTCCTCGACTAAACTACGCAATTTATTTCGAATTTCATCCGTGAAAACATCGATTTCTATCGATTTTACCAATTTTGCTCAAATATGTAAAACCTAACATTTTCTAACCAAAACCAACCAAACAAACACCTACATATACATATACTATCGTAGGATAATCGAGTTTAGTAAACTTACCCGATTTAATCGAAGATCCGGCTCCGATTCGGATGTTTTTCCCATTTTCCCCTCTTTTCTCTCTTTCTCCTCTCTTTCCTCTTCTTTTCTTTCCTTTTACTTTCTTTCTCTCTAATCTCTCTCTATATATAATTTAAACTTTCCACTTAATCTCCATCATATCCTTTTCTAAAATATTTAATCCGCAAGATTACCGTTTTGCCCTTTCGCTTAAATATCTCCTAAACGCTCTCAAAACGCGATCAAACGAAAACATCGATAAAAAAGATATATTATAAAATAAAAGTCAAGAATAAAATAATAATATACATGCCAAAAAAATATCTAATGGATATAATAATAATATATCGACAAAATATCTAATGGATATAATAATAATATCCCAACAAAATATCTAAAAGATCTTATCTTAAAAACATATAATAATAATATAACCAAAAAATATCTAGATATTTAATGTCTCACACTTAAAAAAATATTCTGACTCAGACGAGTCGTAACTCGCTCACGAACAACTTTTTATGAAAACCGAAAAATTTCACCTTCGCATTTTAATTAAAACCACCCAAAATTTTTGAATAAATTTTATTCCGAATAAATTTTTGTTCCTTAACTCAGAAAGATATATTGAGATTAAATTCTCAATATCGGCGATATATAAAACTCCCATTTAAATTTTGACGACAAACGGAGTCCGTGAAAATTTAAACGACGGGTATAGTTTGCCCGTTTTTCCAAAAATCGGCAGAAACACATTTTTGAAATTTCGAAAACATAGAAACATTCGGAATCCAATATAACTACCGTGCCAATAGAAAAAGTCTGATTGAATTAAAAAGAAACCACGTGGATCAATCCAGACCACAACCGAACACCCTAGAAATATCGGGTATAATCTGCTCGCTACTCCAAATTTAGTAGAAAAACAGATTAAAATGATAAAACATCATAATATCATACGGACTAAAATATACGGATCTTACACCCTTCTAGATTGTTGTTTGAGAGATCACAGTACTCCAAAATGGCCGCTGTGTCAATTTACTCATGGAAATATATGATTCTAGTGTAAATAAAAATTTACTTCGACTATAACTAATGACAAATCTAAATAAAGAAGTAACACTTACAGAACTTGGAGAGTAGAAACATTTGTCAAAGACACAGGAATGCGGCCAGTCAGAGTGTTATTATTGAGACGCCTATTTTTGAGAGCAAGATGAATTAAAATAATAAATCATGATTGGCAACTAACCAGTTATATAAATCAATATGCGTACTGGTGGGTGCTATATACAACTGATAAAGTATAGTAATAAATCATGATAGGCAGGTAGTTATTAAATGCGTTAAAAAAAGTAGATAACAAGATTTTATTATGCAAAGTGAAATTGTCAAAAATGGAAATTAAATCTCAACAAAGGCATAACCAATACATTCAAAAATTCTAATAGGCGACTAGCATATTCCCTTTAATGCAAAATGATAAGGAAAAGAAGAAAAATTGCAAGGAAAGACCATGCAAACAATTGGACGACAGTCCTGCTAGAATATAAGAAAACAATCCAAAAAAACAACATATAAAAGGGGTCAAATCAGAAACTTGAATAAACATCAAGCAGCTTTCACCGTATCACAAGTGCGACCATTGGCAAGCACGGCCTCTGAGTAACATCAAGGCCTCTGTTAGTTTCTCCTCTAGTATTTCCCAGTGTTCGAAATGTCCCTCAATGCATAACACCCACCAGTACACATCTTTTTCTCCATCCAACACTCGAAATTCCAAAAAGCATGCTATGATACTAGTTGATGGAAACGGTGGTAATAATAATATACTGAAAACAACTGAATTTATTGATAAATCCTTGGAGAATTGCTCTCAAACAGAGATGAAATTCATACACACTTACTGAATAAAATTTCTACACGGGAACTTGGGAATGCAAAGCCAAGTTACTACCAAGTAACCACTCAATAAATAACCAACTATGTCCTGCCACCTTTCTATTTATTATTACTAACAACCAACATAACTGACATGATTAATTCATACAACATAACTTCCACAAACTGTCCAATGTCAGTTTTGGTCTTCTCGGACCCTTCTCCTATAATATTCTTTAATGAGAGTTCTAACACATACAAAACCCTAACAGAGCTCACTGTGTTTGATTATAAGTTTTCATACAAAGGTCTTTAGTACGATCATATATTGACAACATTAATGTCCATTGTATTAGACCTTTAGTGCGTACATAAAGGACTTGGATCCTCTCCCTCAATCAAAACAAGTGTAAAAGGAGTGAGCGATAGAGATAAATTAGTGAAAGAGATAGTTGGAGAGAAGTAGTCAGAGGAGAGTATATCAAAACATGTATCAGAAACTGTTAAGATTTCTTACTAATTATTAGAAATACCTAAAGTATTTCATTCAACTGGCATATAATCACAGTATTGCATCACGACATAATAACCCGCAGCAGCAATAATGGAAACAAAAGACTACTTTTTTAGGCATTCATTTTTGTTTATTGCATATTTGTTGATAAGTCGTGTCGTGGAGGCTACAAAATCTACCACATTTTGCACCAGGAAACACAAAAAAAGGATGTTGAACAAGGTATAGAACGTAAAACAATTGAAACAGATTAAAGATATGAGAGAATAATGAAAGTGTCTTACAGGAAACGTAGTTTTTGAAGCTTGCCCAATGTATTGGGTATAGTACCGCTTATATTGTTTAAGTAAAGATCCAAGCTCACCAAGTTTGCCAAATTTCCTAGCTCTTCTGGGATTTTACCTGTTATACTATTATTATAAAGTTCCCTGCCAATGAAAAAGGAAGAAAGTTCATAATTTTGCAAACAATAGTCCTCGCTTATATAGATTCATAATTTTCTGTGAATAAATTTTCAACAATAGTCCTCGCTTATATAGATTCGTAATTTTCCGTGAATAAATTTTCAACAATAGTCCTCGCATATATAGATTCATAATTTTTTGTGAATAAATTTTCAACAATAGTCCTCGCTTATATAGATTCATAATTTCTAAAATCAAACAGAGATTGGGCATCAGAATTTTGAGTTTTGATATTGTAACTAAAGAAAAATGCAATCTAAAATGGATAGGATGATGAATTAAAGGATCAGCTCAAAGTGCTCTGCTGGTTTATCAATTGATTGGCTTTATTTCCTTAATCTGCAAGACTAATGGTATGTTTGGTTAAGCGGAGGAATACTGGAGCCGTGCGACAAGGGGCTGATTTTCCGTGAAAATGAGAAGCTAATAGAACTAACTTCAGAAAAAACCCACGTCTACGGTGTAGCTGATGCAGAAACAAACAGATGCTAAGTACATCTTCCCGAGATTTAAACTACTCTCTGTCATGTCTTCCAGATGAGGGTCACAGTTTTAGAATCGGGTGCAAAATCGATATCTTTATGAAAAGTTTTTGTTAGGAATTGAAAAAATTAAAAAGAATATTTGAACAACTTTCCCCCTTCCTCTTCAATGGTCAACGAATAACAACTTAAAGCTTTTGCCATGAATAAAAAAGAGGTTAGTCTAAAAACTAAAATGAAAAAGAAATGTGACTGAACTAGCTTATTTTGAAGTTGGCAGAAAAGGAACAGGAAAATGACTACTGTTTATAAGATCCTTTAAAGCAAGCAACGAAAAAGAGAATACAAGAGTGTCGATCAAGAAACAGGTTGAGTTTAATCTTCTCGGAAACAATCAAATATACTCAAGAATATCATATATGGTTCACAACTTACAAGTACTGCAAATAGGGGAGATCACCAAGGTTTGAAACCAGTGTACCAGAAAGGTCCAGATTTCCAAGATCACTGTCCAAATGCAACAACAAAAATTAAAATAATGATTCACTATGCGGACAAACATTCATAAAATTACGAGTAAAAATGACATATTGAGTTACACGGCGATCACGCTGTTATCTTCATTGCATGTAACATGAAACCACGTGCAAGGATTTGGAAGGGTAGCATCCCAATTTTGAAGAACATTATTAGGATCCTTCAAGTTGGTCTTCAATGCATTCAGTGCATCACCTGTGCTAGTAAAAAGAAGTAATCTTCAATTGCAAATATCCTTAATATTCTTGTTAGATTCAAGATCATTAACAACAATTAAAGGTTAATAGAGAGAAAAGAAAAGGTTAATAGAGAGAAAAGAAAAGTAAGCAGTGACCTTCTGGATTGGAAGAAGCTTTAAGCAGGAAATGAAGAACAAAAAGTGCCCAAAAAAGAAAGGAAGGTTTAGAAGAAGATGATGAAATCATTCTTTCCTCCATGTTTATTCAACTACAAAATTCATAATGATTCATTCATAACAAACCACAAACCTTCTTTTCATCAAGCTCCACAGCATTTTGACTTGTTGACCCAACTGAAGTTGATAGTTTAATTGTGACTTTTCTTTGTTTTATTTACATCAATAATATTTCATTTTTAAGCACATATTCATTAACTAAATATAACATAAAAAGGTCAATATTAATTGAATGCAGTAATTTCTCCGAAAGATTAAAAACTATTTTTTTTTCAACACAATATTTTAAATTTCAAATTATTTAGAAAGTGAAATGAAGATACAGTCAAAGATGTACAACCCGCTGCTTGTAGAAAGAAAAATCATTTTGCAAATTGATTCTGAACCCCTAGATTTGGATAGTATGTATGAAGTTATGGTGCATCGTGTGTTTCTGAACTTTTTCTCTCTCAAACTTTCTCTTCACCGGCAAGCATGGATTCCAGCAGAGACAGAGAATTGCAAAACTTTATTAAAAGCTAAGGCCTCAACCTCAGTACTGATCTAAGCCATATGTGATCAGTTCCAAGAACGAATAATAATTTTCCATTGCTATATTATGAAGAGCTGAACTAATCTTCAGCCATCTTAATACTTCTTGCCATACATGTGATGTGTTTTCCTCCTTACCACAACTGAATGGATATGACTTTTGAGATTCAGTCAGAATGCCTCTTTTAACTAAATTGTCATTGCTTGGAATTTTATTTTGCAAAACTCTCCACGCTAACGCTGAAACTTTTAAAGGTACTAACTCTTTCCATGCAACTCTGAGATCTCTTGAGTCTTTGGTCTTATATTCGGCTAATATAGTTTATAAGCCTTCTTAACCGAATATGAGTTTCTCGACCAAGTCTATGTAACCTTCTCATTTTCTTTGAGTTATTCTCTATACGCCTGGACCATAATTGACAGCAATTATGTGGCATTAATGAGACAGCTAGCACACTAACTCTAATTCATTTCATCCCAAAATATTGCCTGTGTCATAATCACATTAGTATATGAAATGAAAAATTCCATATAATTAAAGGATTAACTGATTTGGGCACAAGCACATGCTTATAGGTAATAGTTAGTATCATCATCCATTATTGGCTAAATGATAGATTCCAAAGTGAACTTGAAAAGTAGATTCCATTATCTTTCAAACATATATTTGCAGAGAAAGTCCAATTCCAACAGTTACAAAGACAAAATCATAGCAATGATACTACTCATTTCCAAGTCCTAAGAAGAAAAAAAAACTGAAATACAATACATTATTATTATTATTATTTGAAAAATTAAGTAAAAGAGATGGGAAAAAGCATATGTACAAATCATGAAGTTTATTTTTTCAGACACACTACGGATTGTTTGGACCTAACTCAACCCTACAACACCGGTTGGTAGAGTGAGGATTGTCTCCACTTATAAACGCATGTTCAGGCCCTATATTGTCCGACGTGGGACTCTTAACAAGGAACAATAAGGACCTGAGATGAAAACTTCATCTGGCACGAAGGATCAACTAGGATCTGAGACTTCATCCAGCTGGATATGTGAAGATGAATCTATTATTCCCTCCGTCTCATAATGAGTGACTCAATTGACCATTTTACAAATTAAAAAAAAATGAAAAAGAGAGAATGATGTTTTTACTAAAGTACCCCTTATCAAGTATTGAGAATGATGAAAGTAATATTAATTAGAGGGTAGAATTGGAATAAATGCATTGAAAATTGAAATAGATCATTCATTTTAAGACACTTTTTTACTCTAAATGAGTCTTTCATTGCGAGACGGAGGGAGTACTATCCAATTTGCATTAGGGTGATGCATATCGATATTGTTAAATTCTTGTCGATTTCTCTCTTCTTTCTCCCATTGCTTCCATTTTTCTGCTAAACCATCACCTTCTATCATTCTCACCACCTCAAACATCTTTGGTCTTTTCATAGAAGACTCTTCTGTGCATAGTAAAGCCACATGGATTAACTGCTCTACCTCATCAAAATCATAATTTCCCCTTAACTCTGCATCTACGAGTGTTTCCCACTTCTTGTCTTTGAGAAGTCCTTTAACCTGAACAACGAAAAAGTCATTGGCGTTGATATTACATTATAGCCTATGCAATGCAAGAATGATCTAAATAGGGTAACGAAAACTCTAGTTAGGAATATGTAGCAAGAAAAAGAATAAGAACTCCTCATTGTGCAAGAAACCAATAGACAAAAAATGGCTCATTGGGCTATCAGTCTCACGTTGGTACCAAAGTCAATTGAATATCTATTGGGCTATCAGATATTGACCACTTGGGTCACTCTCCAAATGTCAAATCACAAACATGAGAATAGTGTGTTAAGAGTACCATATCGAATGAGATAAAACCTGAAAAATGACTTATTAATTGGGAGTTATGCATCACTCTACAAACTGTTTTTGCAAGAATTAATCCAAATTCTAAGATAGCATATAGATCATTGTGAAGAGATTAATGCATGTGACGGTTAATAAAAATTGTTCAAGTAATAATGATATATTTAAAGTTAAATTAAAAACATACCCAATCAAGCAACATCACATCATCATCATTGGCAAGACGTGCTAGATCGTAAGCCCTCTGTCCAGTTATTAGTTCAAGAAGCATCACACCATATCCAAAAACATCCGTCTTTTCTGAAGACTTTCCGGTTGCCAGGTACTCGGGTGCTATATGCCCAATGGTACCGCGAACAGCAGTAGTAACATGTGTATCTTTGTAACCCATAAGCTTGGCTAAACCGAAATCTCCAACAACTGCTTCAAATTTCTCATCCAACAATATGTTTGCAGCTTTCACATCACGATGAATAATCTTAGGGTCACAATGATCATGCAAGTAAGCAAGCCCCCTGGCAGATCCCAGCGCAATATTCTTCCCGTATTGGCCACTCAAGCGGCGGATCAGATTCACTACGTTCTACAACAACATAATCAATATAAATAGGCACAGTTTTAGTTTTAAACTGGAAAATTTGAAATTCAACCGTAAATGCACTCATTGCATTTAAGAATTTGAACTATTTAGGAAATACTGATTGTTATTTTTTTCAATAACAAATAAAAATAAGGATATATGAGTGAAAAGATAGGGCACCTCGTAAATATGATGCTACACTTCCATTTGCCATATAAGGATACACAAGCAAACATTCAGAAGATGTCATGCAAAAACCACGTAGCCGGATCAAATTGTGATGCACAGCCATACTGATCATTTCGACTTCTGCTTGAAATTGTAGCTCCACGCCAGGTGTCCGTTCCTGTTTAAGTCTTTTTACTGCTACCAGGGTCCCATCAGCTAAACGGCCTTTATAAACCTTTCCGAATCCACCTCTGCCTATAATGTTTTTGTTATTGAACTTATCTGTCGCTACTAGCAGCTCACGCAAGGAAAACCTGTTAGGCAAGCCAAGGTGAACTTCAGGATTCTCCTCACCTGCCGTGGTAAAAGACGGGCTAAATGTTGGTTCATCGGTAATTAACAACTATAGAATATAGCAATTATGAGCACGTATACCATATCTTCTGTTATTTAACTAACCAGAAACGTCAAAGAAATGATTGAGTGGTTTTCTTTTTCTCCAATAAGCAAGTGCAATTGCAGGGGCAGCAAACAGAAGAGCAGCGCCAGCAGCAACTCCTCCTACAACAGCTCCAATATTTTCACTACCTGAAAAAAGGATTTACAGTTCAATTTGAAAGTATAACTCTATTCGAAAATAGATTGTGACTGATTGGAAAACAAAGGATAATATTCAATACAACTATGTTATCCTCTAAAATTTAATCATAGGCACACCATCCTTTTCCATAACTATCAATTATCAAAACAACGGCAATAATGGTAAGTAAGAGCAATGATAAAGGCAGATCCAAAACAATGGCAAAGTATACGAAAAATATAATACTTGTTTGACATTGTGATGGCCTCAAATAACTCAAACTTTTAGGTAATCTTAAATTTTTTGGGTTGGAGCTAACTAATCCCTACTAAGCTAGCTTGTAAGGTGAGGTAGCCGCTTTATAAACAGTACATAGACCATATCTCAAAGCAATGTGGGACTAAATCCAGCCCTTCACATCTAGCACAATAAAGGTGTTGAATGCTTCAATGAAGTCAAATCAAATGTCGCAATTAGGCGACTAGAGGCGGACCGCAATGAAGGTGGAATTTCCAATAGGCAATGTCATCAAGTTGACCTCATTTGGTAATTGTTTTATCCCATCTTAAAATTAAACTTTAAAAATATATAGTTGAGTTTGGTTTCAATTCTAGAGAATTTTGAGCAAGCTTGAGCTATGTTCTTAATTAAAGCTTTTGGTTCAAGTTATTCTTTACTAATTAAAAATCATTGTCAACAAAAAAAAAACAGACATTGTCAAACCTGAAGAAGCTGGTGATGGTGGAGAAGGTGGCACAGGAATGATTATTGGTAGTTGCAAGTGAGGATTATTTTGATAACTGTAAATTGGAACGCATGGCATTAGCAAATTTTCATGTCATCTGTGAACAATTAGACAAAGATATGAACATAGCTATTTGTACAGACTTAACAGAGGTAAATGATGAAAATGGACCATTCACTGGAACATCCCCTTCTAGATTGTTGTTTGAGAGATCACTGTACTCCAAGATGGCCGTTGTGTCAATTTACACATGGAAATATATGATTCTAGTGTAAATAAAAATCTGGTTTGAATTCTTTAAAAGAAACTACTTTGACTATAACTAATGGCAAATCTGAATAAAGGAGTAAGTAACACTCACATAACTTGCAGCGTTGAAACATTTGTCAAAGACACAGGAATGTGGCCGCTCAAAGTGTTATTATTTAGACGTCTGTTTTTGAGTAATAAATCATGATAGGCAACTAGTTATCAAATGTGTTAAAAATGGGTAGATAAAAAAATTCTACTATGCAAAGTGAAACTGTCAAAAATGAAAATTATATCTCACTCAAGGCATAACTAATTCATTAAAAAATTCTATTAGGTAACTAGCCTATTCCTTTTTGTAGAAAGAAAATAATCAATCAAATACAGTACAATATGTATTGTAGTGACCTTCATATTTATATTAATAGGTTAAAAGAGTAATACATAACAAAGACAAAAGGGCCAAGCTAGTATACTTAATACTAAATCCTAGTAATGTATTATTATAATCTAACTCTTAATACTCCCCCTCAATATGGAGCATGCATATTAATCATGTTCAGCTTGTTACAAATGAAATCACTATGCACCCCATCAATGCCTTTGTAAGCAAATCTACTGGTTGATCTTTTATCATAACATAAGAAGTAGATATGAAATTTTCTTAAACCTTCTGTCTCTGATAAAGTGAATGTTTACCTCAATGTGTTTTGTTCTTTCATAAAAGACCAGATTTTATGTAATATGTATGGTAGTCGGGTTATCACACTACAATTTCATAGGACACTTATTCTCAAATCTCATCTCATCCGAGATTTGTCTTACCCATATTAATTCACAAGTAGTTCAAACCCATAGCCCTGTATTTTGCTTCTGCACTTGATCTTGCTACCACATTTTGTTTTTTACTTTTTCAGGATATCAAATCACCTCCAAAGAAAAAACAATATCTTGTGGTAGACTTCCGATCCACTGGACATCCTGCTCAATTTGAATCAGAAAAAAGACTCCATCGAAAGCTCGTGTTTGGCTAATGCATCCACCACTTGATTGGCTTCCAAGAGGATATGTATCCAACAAATACTACACCTTGACCTTTAAGAATGTGGTAGATTTTTGAAACTAGAGCATAAGACGCATGGGATCGACAACACCCATTTGTTAAGAAGGAAACAACTGTTTGGGAGTTAGTATATACCTTAATAATTGTAAACCTTCTACTCCAAGAGATTTGAAGGCCATAATAGATCCCCACAACTCTGCATAAAAAATATTACAAGCTCCCACCTTGACAGAAAACCCACAAGAATTCTCACTTGATCTTTTCTTCCCCGCTTCATCGATAACCTTCATTTTCCCTCCTACCTCTGTAATGGACCTTTCATTCCTTTCATATTACGATTTGATTTTTTCCTTCTCTTCTAGTTTCTCAATTTTGGAACATGTTTCCCTTGGTTAGACCCTTGTTAAAAATTGCACAAACCTTTAGTTGTTAAAGACTCTGATTCCATAGCAGGCTACTTTTCCTCATGGGATATAGGCAAGATGTCTCTATATTCCGACTTAAAACATCAAAGAAATGCAAGCAAAAACTTACTTAAACTAACCTGATGATGATGCCCATTCCACAAGTGTTTCTCACTTTTTGAAATGTTCCTCAATGCATAACACCCACCAGTATGCATCTTCTTCTCAAACAGAGATGGAATTCATACACACACTATTGCCACTGTTTCTACCAAGTTTCAAGAGCTTGGTTCTCACCCACCCAAATAACCACTCAATAACTCCATGATAACCAACTACGCCCTGTCACCTTTCTTTTTATTCTTACTAACAGCCAACATAACTGAAATACAATTATTTAATACAACATAACTACCACAAACTGACCAATGTCAGTTTTGGTCTTCTCGGCCCCTTCTCCTATAATATTCCTTAATAGGAGGTCTAACACATACAAAACCCTAGCAGAGCTTGCCATGTTTTTAACCTTTTCTTTATATTATAAGTTTTCATACAAGGGTTTTTATTACGACGATATATAGACAACATTAGTGTCCATTGTATTAGACCTTTAGTGTTTATATAAAGGATTTGGATCATTGCCTTCAATCAAAACATGTTTGAAAGGAGAGAGAAAATGTAAGAGATATAGAGATAAATTAGTGAAAGAGATAGTTGGAACGAAGTATTTGAAGGAGAGGATCCAATTTGATAAACAAGTATTACGTTGAATTGGTAACATCTTTGATAGACACATATCGAGATGATCAAAACATGTAACATATATTGTTAAGATTTCTTTCATCTGATTCAAGGGTGGAAAACCCTCATTATTAGTTGACCCAAAATATAATTTCATATTTACTAATTATTAGAAATAGCTAAAATATTTCATTCAATTGGCATATAATCACACTATCGCATCACGACATAATAACCCGCAAAGTCGGATACCAAGATTTCAAAATATAAAAACAACATAATAACCCGTAGCAGCAATAATGGAAACAAACAAGACTACTTTTGTTTATTGCAGCTTTATTGATTAAGTCATGTTGTAGAGGCTACAAAATCTACCACATTTTGCATCATGAAACACAAAAAAAAGGATGTTGTACAAGGTAAAGGACGTACAACAATTGAAACAAATACAAATAAATTTTGCAAATCAAAGATATGAGAGAATAATGAAAGTATGTCTCACAGGAAACGTAGTTTTTGAAGTTTTTCCAATGTATCTGTAACACCCCCTTTCTATACCCCCAAATAATCACAAAATCATTTAGGCACATATTAAAAATTTCGTCAGAGTATAATTATAACATGGTATAAAAGAGATATGTCACATTATACTTTAAATTAAAACATACAACACCTGCTCAACATTGATATGCAAAAGTGGGGTAACTTGCAACAGAGGAACTTAGTCCTTACACCCACATCTCAATATTTAGAATAAAAGCGGAAAATCTAAACATTGAATAACAACCAACATACATACATACATATACATATCATCAAATATTATCTGCCAACATCATTCATGTTTACATAAACATTCATCCGCAAGATACATATACAAATGTATCACAAAAGAATCATATACATCCTAGCTACCCGGTGCTACATATCAGAGCCAACCGACCAAAAGAATGAATACACGCTCCACAGAAATACCACCAGCATACCTACTCTGCAATGCCTCATAGAGCATTATAAAACAGCAGAAATGTGAGAAATATTATCATAATAACAATGCATATAATTATATATATCTTAGTATAAAAATACACATATTCCACATTCTCACCACAATTCACCCAAACTCACCCGTATACATCACAATATATATATATATATATATATATATATATATATATATATATATATATATCACCAAGCATATTCATCAGGCATGATTTCGCCATTCTCAATCATTTCACATAAACACACACATTCATGTTTATTCATCAATACACAAATACGAAGATGATAAATGCAAATCATAGAGACCAACTCACGACTCTATGCAAATGCAATGCGGTACCAACTCAATCATCATTAGTTCTCTCAGTAACTCTGCTGGAACCATCGCTCGTTACCAATGTAACTCCCCTTCGGGCCTACGATGTTCACCCATTGCTCACACCCCACATGGGCACACAATGTTTATGGATCGCTCACACCTCACCCGGGCACACGACCCGATCACTCACACCCCACATGGGCACACGATCGTCTATAATCATCGCTCACACCCCACCTGGGCACACGAGGTTATAGCGGATTCCCTCTGGAACCGATCTGTCGCTCACACCCCACATGGGCACACGACGTTTATGGATCGCTCACACCCCACATGCGGGCACACGATCCGATTGCTCACACCTCACATAGGCACACAATCGTTCGTAATCATCGCTCACACCTCTCATAGGCACACGATGTTACCACGAATTCTCATTAGAATCGCTCAACACAAGAATGTATTTCATGATGCTTCTCATGCAAAATGACACAGGACATTCTTGAAATGCATACATATTCACAATATATTCATGCCTTCATCTCATACAATCACATACAATCTATATACATTCACATCAATGCACTATTGTGTGATTCACATTCAAACACACCGTCCAAACGGTAAAAGTCACTAAATAGCACTATTCCCGACTTTTCGACATAATAAAATCGGCCAACAGTTTCCACACCATCATAATCATAAAGTACAACTCAACTGCTTTCCAACGATATAAAGAACGCCTAAATCGGAGTTACGGTTCGAGAATTATGAATCTTTAAAAGAAACGAAAATTATAAAAAAAACGAAAGCGCCCGGCGACAGGAACGTTTCGCCCGGCGACGCTTCCATTTCGCCTTCGCTTCGCCCGGCGAAGAAGGGGCGAAGGAAATCCCCACAAACGTGAACCAAACCAGTAGCTTGACACCCTCTCGCCTCTCAATTTTGCCCGGCGAAGGCTCGAACCGCCCGGCGCTCTGGGCCTTTCGCCCGGTGCTTCACACCAGAAGCAGAATTTCTGCTTCGTTTCCACTGTTCCAAAACCCTCAAAAACTCCATTTTCTCCCCCAAATCACTTCCATCAGCAAAACAATGAATAGCAATGATTCATAAACATATGGAGATTATACAACACAAATTATATCGATTTCTATCCACAAAAACATCGATTTCTACCATTTTCTACACCAATGGGTTTATACCCCAAAACTCATGAAAATCAACAATATCAACAATACAATCATACATAATCATACACATTGCTAAGATAACAAGATTTCACACTCTTACCCGGATTCCAAACTCGCTAACTGATCGATCTTGATGATTTTCCTAGTTCTCCCAAACTTTCTCCTCTTCTTTTCTCTTCTTCCTTTTTCTTTCTCTTCTTTTTCTCTAATTCTCTTCTCTATCTCTTTCCTTTCTATCTATTTTTCCACTTAAATACCATTAATTCATTTTTCTCACAAAATTCTATTTCCACTAAATTTCTAACTTATCATTAATTGAGAAAAGTCTAAAATACCCTTCATTCTAGTTTTCCCCGAAAACTCTCAAAACGGTCAATTATCATAACACATCAACATAGCATATTAACATACCAATTCTACCAATAGAATAATTTATCACTCAATTTAAATAAAGGACTCAACAAAATGGGAATAATTGGAATCGGGGCGTTACAACTCTCCCCCACTTAGAAATTTTCGTCCTCGAAAATAATACCTGATTCAAACAACTCTGGATACGACTCTCGCATCCTACTCTCTAGCTCCCAAGTCATATCGCCTTCCGCAGCGCCTCCCCACACTACCTTTACAAGCGCAATATCCTTGCCTCTGAGCTTCTTAACTTCACGATCCAGAATCCTAATCGGCAAAGCTTCCACCGTAAGGTTATCTCTCACTTCAACCTCGTCCATAGGAATAACATGTGACAGATCCGGAACATACTTCCGAAGTTGCGAAACATGGAAAACGTCATGCAAATTCGAAAGATTCGGAGGCAACGCCACACGGTAAGCCACAACACCAACTCATGCAGAAATCTGATACGGACCAATAAAACGAGAAGTTAACTTCTTCGATTTCAAGGCACGACCCACACCCATAATCGGCGTAACTCTCAAAAACACATGGTTGCCTTCTTGAAACTCAAGATTTTTTCTCCTCTTGTCATGATAACTCTTTTGTCTACTTTGAGAAGCTTTCATCTTTTCACGAATAAACTTCACTTTCTCCGTCATTTGTTGTACCATCTCCGGTCCAACTACCGTCCTCTCACCTGTTTCATGCCAATACAAAGGTGTTCGACATCTCCGGCCATATAAAGCCTCAAATGGTGCCATACCTATACTTGAATGAAAACTGTTATTGTAGGTGAACTCAATCAACGCCAAATAACTATCCCAAGCACCACCTTGCTCGAGCACACAAGCACGCAATAAATCCTCCAACGATTGAATTGTCCTCTCGGTTTGACCATCCGTCTGCGGATGATAAGCCGAACTCAATCTTAGCCTAGAACCCAAAGCCTTTTGTAAACTCTCCCAAAACCTCGATATAAATCTAGGATCTCTATCCGATACAATACTCTTAGGAACTCCATGCAACTTCACCACCACCAGAATATAAATGTCGGCTAACCTCTCCAAAGGATAACTAATATCAATTGGAATGAAGTGAGCAAATTTAGTAAGCCTATCAACAATTAGCCAAATAGCATTATGTCCTCTTTGTGTATTCGACAATCCCGTAACAAAATCCATCGATATACTATCCCATTTCCATTCCGGAATATCCAACGGTTGCAAAAATCCACTAGGTTTTTGATGTTCCACCTTAGACTTTTGACAAGTTAAGCATGCATACACAAATTGAGCAACATCTCTCTTTAATCCGGACCACCAAAAGATTTTCTTCAAATCTTGATACATTTTGTTCGCTCCCGGATGAATACTTAAGTTACTTCGGTGCCCTTCATCCAATATCATCTTTTTCAACTCTACATCATCGGGAATACAAATACGACCACGGAATCTCAAAACTCCAAAATTATCAACCTTGAAATCCTCATTCTCATTCAACATCAAATCAACGAATTTCAAGTCCAACTTTTGCTTTTCACCTACCGTTGCAAGAATATCATTCGAAACATGTAGCATACCAAGTTTCACACTTCTCGGCGTCATTTCACAAACTAAACTCAAGTCACTAAAATTCTCTAAAAGTTCCCATTCTCTCATCATCAATGAGGACATATGTAACGACTTCCTACTCAAAGCACCGGCCACCACGTTTGCCTTACCCGGATGGTAATTCAAACCAAAATCATAATCCTTCAAACGCTCTAACCACCTCCTTTGTCTCATGTTCAATTCTTTTTTATCAAATAAATATTTCAAGCTCTTGCGATCACTAAAAACTTCGAATCTTGCTCCATAAAGATAGTGCCTCCAAATTTTCAAAACAAACACCACGGCCGCTAACTCCAAGTCATGTGTAGGATAATTCTTTTCATGCACTCTCAATTGTCTTGAAGCATAAGCCACAACTTTTCCATCTTGCATCAAAACACCACCTAAACCAACCAATGAAGCATCACAATACACAACAAATGGTTTCGTAGGATTTGGCAAAATCAAGATCGGAGCCGTTGTCAACCTTCTTTTTAACTCATTGAAACTCTCTTCACAATGAATATCCCAAATGAAAGCCCTTCCTTTACAAGTCAATTACGTTAACGGAAGTGCCAACTTTGAAAATCCCTCAATAAATCTTCGATAATAACCCGCCAATCCTAAAAAGCTTCGAATCTCCGTAACCGATCTAGGAGCCTCCCATTGCATCACTGCATCAATCTTGGATGGATCAACACTAATACCACTACCAGAAATAACATGTCCAAGAAAACTTACTTCCGATAACCAAAACTCACATTTCGACAACTTAGCATACAATTGTTTCTCTTTCAAAATTTGTAACACAATCCTCAAATGCTCTTCATGCTCCTCTCGAGACTTAGAGTAAATCAAGATATCGTCGATGAACACAACCACAAAACGATCTAACTGCTCATGAAAAATACGATTCATGTATTCCATAAACACACCCGGCCCATTAGAAACCCCGAATGGCATCACGGAATATTCGTAATGGCCATACCGTGTCCTAAAGGCCGTCTTTTAAATATCCTCTTCTTTCACACGAATCTGGTGATATCCCGATCTCAAATCAATCTTGCTAAAAACACGCACACCAACCAATTGGTCCATCAAATCATCGATCCTTGGAAGCGGATACTTGTTCTTAATTGTCACCTTGTTCAATTGTCGATAATCAATGCATAACCGCATACTCCCATCCTTCTTCTTTACCAACAACACCGGAGCACCCCAAGGAGAAACGCTTGGTCTTACAAATCTCTTGTCCAACAAGTCATTCAATTGCTTCTTCAATTCTACCAACTCCGATGCCGACATACGATACGGTGCCATCGAAACCGGTCTAGTACCCGGAACTAGATCAATGGAAAACTCAACTTCTCTTTCCGGCGGTACATCCTTAATATCCTCAGGAAACACCTCAGGAAAATCACAAACAACAGGAAACACATCAAGGGACACTTGACTATCCACAGACAATGATGCAAACAAACCGAACAATTGAGCTTCGTCCGCTAAAAGTTTCTTCAATTCTTTAGTGGATAGAAAACGCTCATCTTCATCATCTTCCAAAGAAGGAAACCTTACTAATTTGTGATAGCAATCTATATGAACTCGATTAAATCGCAACCAGTTCATACCCAAGATTACGTCTAAACCTTCCAACGGCAAACACACTAAATCCATCTCGAAGTCTTTACCATAAATGGTCAAAGGACAACTCACACAAACCAAAGAAGTAGTTACTGACCCCATTGCTAGAGTATCAATAACCATCTTACCATCCATCAGAGACAACACAAGATTCAAACGCTTCGCGCACTCAGACGAAACAAATGAATGAGTCGCTCACGTATCAATAATAGCAACTAAAGGCGTACTATTAATAAAGCATGTACCTTTAATCAAACGGTCTGCACTAGTAGTTTGAGTCCCCGCCAATGCAAACACCTTGCCGCCCGCTCGAGCTTGTTTCGGCCTAGTACACTTAGTACTAATATGACCAACTTCTCCACAATTATAGCACTTCACCATGTTCCTTCTACAATCTGTAGCAGCATGCCCAAGGCCTCCACAGTTAGAACATTTCACCACAGTCTTCCCACACTCAAATGATTTATGACCCATTTCACCACACTTGTAACACTTAACGGGACCAGAACCTCCCCCTCCAGATCTCTTCTCAAAGTTTCCCCTATGCTTGCCCTTATCAATAGGGGTCACATAAGGTCTACTTCTAGCTTGTTGCTTTCCCTTCCTCTCATTCAAACTTTTGTAATGTGTAGAACGAGCCTTGCTATCTTCCTCGAAGATTCTACAACATTCCGTCAAATCCGAAAACCTTCTTATCCTTTGATATCCCACAGCCTGTTTAATCTCAGGACGCAAACCATTCTCATATTTAATACACTTTGAGAACTCAGCAGTGATTGCAGCATAGTGAGGATGGAATTGAACCAACTCCACAAACTTAGCAGTATAGTCCACCACAGACATACTACCTTGTTTCAATTCAAGGAATTCCATCTCCTTCTTTCCTTTCACACTTTCAGGGTAATACTTCCTCAAGAACTCGGTACGAAATAAATCCCAAGTTACCTCTTCATCTTCCACCTCAAGAATTTGACGCATACCGACCCACCAATCGTCGGCTTCTTCCTTCAGCATGTGAGACCCAAGCCTCACCTTATTCTCTTCCTCACAGTCCATGACTCTAAAGATCCTTTCAATCTCTTTCAACCAAAGTTGAGCACCATCGGGATCAAATCTTCCTTTGAAAACCGGTGGTTGATTCTTCCTGAACTCGTCATTAGCATTCACATTAGGCGCACCTTGCACCGCCCTAGCCATTGCTTCCAAAGCAGCAGCCATCGCATTGTCGTTTCTACCAGCCATATTCTACTCATTCCCAAAAATAACAACAAGGTTAAACAACAGTTCAACCAACACAACAACAAGACAGACACAATTGACTCAACTCTGGCTCTGATACCACTTAATGTAACACCCCCTTTCTATACCCCCAAATAATCACAAAATCATTTAGGCACATATTAAAAATTTCGTCAGAGTATAATTATAACATGGTATAAAAGAGATATGTCACATTATACTTTAAATTAAAACATACAACACCTGCTCAGCATTGATATGCAAAAGTGGGGTAACTTGCAACAGAGGAACTTAGTCCTTACACCCACATCTCAATATTTAGAATAAAAGCGGAAAATCTAAACATTGAATAACAACCAACATACATACATACATATACATATCATCAAATATTATCTGCCAACATCATTCATGTTTACATAAACATTCATCCGCAAGATACATATACAAATGTATCACAAAAGAATCATATACATCCTAGCTACCCGGTGCTACATATCAGAGCCAACCGACCAAAAGAATGAAGACACGCTCCACAGAAATACCACCAACATACCTACTCTGCAATGCCTCATAGAGCATTATAAAACAGCAGAAATGTGAGAAATATTATCATAATAACAATGCATATAATTATATATATCTTAGTATAAAAATACACATATTCCACATTCTCACCACAATTCACCCAAACTCACCCGTATACATCACAATATATATATATATATATATATATATATATATATATCACCAAGCATATTCATCAGGCATGCTTTCGCCATTCTCAATCATTTCACATAAACACACACATTCATGTTTATTCATCAATACACAAATACGAAGATGATAAATGCAAATCATAGAGACCAACTCACGACTCTATGCAAATGCAATGCGGTACCGACTCAATCATCATTAGTTCTCTCAGGAACTCTGCTGGAACCATCGCTCGTTACCAATGTAACTCCCCTTCGGGCCTACGATGTTCACCCATTGCTCACACCCCACATGGGCACACAATGTTTATGGATCGCTCACACCCCACCTGGGCACACGAGGTTATAGCGGATTCCCTCTGGAACCGATCTGTCGCTCACACCCCACATGGGCACACGACGTTTATGGATCGCTCACACCCCACATGCGGGCACACGATCCGATTGCTCACACCTAACATAGGCACACAATCGTTCGTAATCATAGCTCACACCTCTCATAGGCACACGATGTTACCACGGATTCTCATTAGAATCGTTCAACACAAGAATGTATTTCATGATGCTTCTCATGCAAAATGACACAGGACATTCTTGAAATGCATACATATTCACAATATATTCATGCATTCATCTCATACAATCACATACAATCTATATACATTCACATCAATGCACTATTGTGTGATTCACATTCAAACACACCGTCCAAACGGTAAAAGTCGCTAAATAGCACTATTCCCGACTTTCTGACATAATAAAATCGGCCAACAGTTTCCACACCATCATAATCATAAAGTACAGCTCAACCGCTTTCCAACGATATAAAGAACGCCTAAATCGGAGTTATGGTTCGAGAATTATGAATCTTTAAAAGAAACGAAAGCGCCCGGCGACAGGAACGTTTCGCCCGGCGACGCTTCCATTTCGCCTTCGCTTTGCCCGGCGAAGAAGGGGCGAAGGAAATCCCCACAAACGTGAACCAAACCAGTAGCTTGACACCCTCTCGCCTCTCAATTTCGCCCGGCGAAGGCTCGAACCGCCCGGCGCTCTGGGCCTTTCGCCCGGCGCTTCACACCAGAAGCAGAATTTCTGCTTCGTTTCCACTGTTCCAAAACCCTAAAAAACTCCATTTTCTCCCCCAAATCACTTCCATCAGCAAAACAATGAATAGCAATGATTCATAAACATATGGAGATTATACAACACAAATTATATCGATTTCTATCCACGAAAACATCGATTTCTACCATTTTCTACACCAATGGGTTTATACCCCAAAACTCATGAAAATCAACAATATCAACAATACAATCATACATAATCATACACATTGCTAAGATAACAAGATTTCACACCCTTACCCGGATTCCAAACTCGCTAACTGATCGATCTTGATGATTTTCCTAGTTCTCCCAAACTTTCTCCTCTTCTTTTCTCTTCTTCCTTTTTCTTTCTCTTCTTTTTCTCTAATTCTCTTCTCTATCTCTTTCCTTTCTATCTATTTTTCCACTTAAATACCATTAATTCATTTTTCTCACAAAATTCTATTTCCACTAAATTTCTAACTTATCATTAATTGAGAAAAGTCTAAAATACCCTTCATTCTAGTTTTCCCCGAAAACTCTCAAAACGGTCAATTATCATAACACATCAACATAGCATATTAACATACCAATTCTACCAATAGAATAATTTATCACTCAATTTAAATAAAGGACTCAACAAAATGGGAATAATTGGAATCGGGGCGTTACAGTATCGGGTATAGTACCACTTATATTGTTCAAGTAAAGATCCAAGCTCACCAAGTTGGCCAAATTTCCTAATTCTTTTGGGATCTTACCTGTTATGCTATTATTATAAAGTTCCCTGCCAATGAAAAAGGAAGAAAGTTCATACTTGTGCAAACAAAAGAGTCCAACAAATAAATGAAAGGTGACAAATCACATTCATATAATTTGTATGAAACTGATATATTGTTAACTCTCGATCAGACAAACCAAAATAGATGGCCTGTTATAGTAAATATTATAATCTTTGCTTGTGAAGATAACCATCTTTAAAAAGCAGATAATATCATTATCAAGTAAGGTTTATGAAGATACCATAAGTTTCCGTGATTCAATTTTCAACAATAAAAGATGTGGGTGCAGTATAGACATAGTCCTAGCTTATATAGATTCATACTTTCTACCGTCAAACAGGGATGGGGCAGCACGCAATTGAGATTTGAAACAGTCACAAAAAAGAAAAATGCAATCTAAAATGTATAGGTCGATGAATTAAATTATCAGTTCAAAATGCTATGCTGGTTTATCGTTTGATTGCCTTTATTTCCTTAATTTTCAAAACTAATGGTATGTTTGGTTATATATGAGGATGAATACTGGAGCCATGCGACTAGGG
Source organism: Lathyrus tuberosus (assembly GCA_022829125.1). Classification (NCBI taxonomy): domain Eukaryota; kingdom Viridiplantae; phylum Streptophyta; class Magnoliopsida; order Fabales; family Fabaceae; genus Lathyrus; species Lathyrus tuberosus. The sequence goes on along the minus strand of JALAZF010000024.1, from coordinate 9,935,502 downwards.
GCCGATTTTTTGTGAAAATGAGAAGCTAGGCTAATAATACTAGCTTCAGAAACAGTCAAATTTACTTAACAAAATCACATATGGCTCACAACTTACAAGTATTGCAAATTGGAGAGATCGGCAAGGCTTGAAACCAGTGTACCAGAAAGGTCCTGATTTCCAAGATCACTGTCCAAATGCAACAACAAAAATTAAAATAATGATTGACTACCAGACAAAAACATTCAACAAAATTACGAGTAAAAATGACATATTGAGTTACACGGCGATCACGCTGTTATCTTCATTGCATGTAACATGAAACCATGTGCAGGGATTGGGAAGGGTAGCATCCCAATTTTGAAGAACATTATTAGGATCCTTCAAGTTAATCTTCAATATACTCAGTGCATCGCCTGTTCTAGTAAAAATATCCTTAATATTCTTGTTAGATTTTCAAGATCAATTAAAGGTTAATAGGGAGAAAAGAAAAGTAAGCAGTGACCTTCTGGATTGGATGAAGCTTTAAGCAGGAAATGAAGAACAAAAAGTGCCCTAAAAAGGAAAGATGAAGTCAGTCGCTCCTCCATGTTTATTCAACTACAATCACAAACCCTCTCTTTAGAAGGTTTATAATTTAATTTTGGCTTTTCTTTCTTTTATTTACATCAATAATATTTAACTTTTACACACATTTTCATTAACTAAAAATACAATAATCTGAATACAGTAATTATTTCGTAGGAGAATTTAGGAAATGTTTGGATTAGTGGTATGGGATGGAATGGAATGGAAACTAATATGATTCTATTGTTTAGATAGGTAAATAATTGATGAAATTCATTCCATCTAAATCTCTATTTTTTGTTCCATTTAATTTGAGATATGTGATGGAATGAGATATTTTTAATAAAATATCCAAACAATGGAGTGGAGTTTATATTTCTTTCCGCTCCGCTCTGTTATTTTACATCAATCCAAACATAACTTAATGGTAGTGCACGGTGTAAAAAGTATTACAGATACTTTTCTCTTTTTAGAAAGATAAAAAACTAATAATAAAAACGACTACACGAAGTTCAATGGCCTTTATTAATTATAATTAATTCTGAGTTATGATGTGAGTAGACAATAAAAAGCACATTTGGTAAATTCAGACATTCAGACTGTACAATACATATCACTGTTTCACACAGGCTATATGCCTAATTGCCACAAACGTTTTTATTATTATTTTATTTATTATAATTTAATTAAAATTAATTGATTTTCACAACCAAAGGATTCTCTCTCCTTACAAACAAACTAAACTATTCACTTCATCTTCTCTCTTCTTCTATATCTGAAAGAACGATTACACCGTGCACTACCATTAAGTTATGTTTAGAAAAGTATCTCCTCTTTCTAATTTTGCAAACAAAATCCAACAGAAAATCCAACCAAATCTGAAAGAACGATTACACGACTTCACTATTCACTTCATCTTCTCTCTTCTTCTATATCTCCTCTTTCTAATTTTTCTTTTTCTTTTTCTTTTGATACTTCTTGAAAGATCTAGAACGATTTCATTATTTTTTCAGATCTAATGCGAGAAGACACAACAACACCATGTTTCATGTTTTTGTGTGATTCTAAACCGGTTCAACTCGCCCAACAACCCGCGACCCGTTGAAACCGCCACCCGCCGGAACCGATGATTAAAATGGGCGAAAATGGGCTGGTATTTTTCATCCGACGGTTTCCTGGGGTGAAGGTTTATGGACCGAAACCGCCCTAAACCGCCCGATGTCCACCCCTAGTTATGGTGGTGCATCGTGTGTATGTCAACTTTTCTCTCTCTAACTTTTCTCATCTCCGGCAAGCATGGATTCCGGCAGACAATTGAAGAGGCGCTCCGATCGGCGGCGATGAGCGATAAGCGGCTGGGAGAAGAGAGAGAGGCTTACGATCTCATGTGACAACCTCATTGTAAGATCCTGTGACTTTTCTTAATCCAACGGCTTCAATGCGCTGCCCCCACAAAGAACCTTCAAACATTTATACTTCAAACAAAGTTAAAGAAAGGATTAAAGTAAAATTTGAAATTAAATTAAGAGAGTTCAAGACTAATTAAACCTTTATTTTAATAACATAAAAATATCGGTTATAAATGGCTGTAATACTCTTGTTGTGTAAAAACAATTTCACTCAGACAGTATCAATTAATCTTTTTAATAAATAAAATTTGTTTTAAAAATTTAATTGAAATATACGGTAGTATAAAATATTTTATACTATCATTCAATTTTTATTAATATTTAATTTTTACTTTGAACATATATAAAATAATGTTTATGAGTAGTTCTAATACATTGACTGTGTGAAAAAATTTATATGTATCAATTAATCTTTCATTTTTTTGACATAATTAATCTTTCGTTTTAAAATAAATATTGATCGTGAAGGTTGAATCAGATCCTGTAGAATCAGGCCGTCAAGTGCGTCAGGGATGTTGGTCGTATGGAGAGGAGGGGGTATACCTGCAAGACACTCCGACGCTCAAGTGAGAAAGGGTCAGAGAAAAGGGGCAAGTACAAAGTATGAATTCTTAGGGTGAATATTGGATACCTGACCCTCTCAAGCGAGAGGGTTTATATAGAGCCCCCAGCGCGTGGCCAACGGTCATATTTTCGGGGCGAAATAACCGTTTTTCCCAAAGAATAGGTAACCGCCCAAACTAGTCGTTATGTCGGATAGGGTGCCTGAAACTAGCTGTTATGTCGGGCATATGCGCAGTTTCGGGTACCAGCCCTTTGCTATTCGGGCAGTGAGGAAGCCGTGCGTAACGGGCATCGAAGCCGGGGAGGAACGTTGCATTCCTTGCTCGGTTGGAGGGGCAGAAAGGTCACTTTTACCCCTCTGTGGATTGGACTTAGGCAATTTGGGCCGCTCTGGAGCAGAGGCGGATTGGGCCAATTTTAGCCATTGGTCCAGTCCAGAACAAGAGCCCCCCAAGTCGTTGCTCCCGAGCATGGGAGTGATGACTTAAGGACTGCTCGTTGCTCTGGGGAGCCAGCATGGAGCTGTTGTTTGTAGACGAGGGGGATAGTCTCAAGGTGCTCGTGACCCCCTATGTCCGTGAGATTCGTGGTCGTGACCTTGTTGCCCGGTATTCGGGGAGACTAAGAGTCGGATAGAATTGGAAACGATGGGACGCCACGTGTACCTAGAGCTCCGTGTAGCAGTTAATAGGCAATGATGGCTAGCAGATAGTCATGATGGCCTACGGGCGCGTGGTTACACGTGCCCCTTTGTATAAAAAATGGGGGAAACCGTCTCATTTGAAACTTTTCCTTTCTGGTTTCTCTCCGTCTCTTTCAGTTCTTGTCCGTCACCGTCTTCAGGCTTTCCGACCACCGTCACCGGCTTCGAGCAGCTTCTACCCTCTTCTGAAATCAAATAAGTTTTCTGATCTGTAACTTGTTTTTACTCCCTTTATTGTTAGTGGTAGATTGTAGGCGGTTAGGGTTAGCTTTAGATGACAAAATAGGCAGATTTCTAGCGAGTGTTGGTGGTGGACGGTGGTTGTGCCATTTTCCCGCCTCCAGCACTTTGCCGAAGTATGTAGTATGTTCAACGAGGAGGGTGGTCCACGGCGTAGTTGTGGTAGTTGTGCATGCGTGACCACCGTGTTTGTTCATCTTCTGGTAGAACGATGAGTTTTCTGGTAGAACGTTTCCAGATTCCGGTGAGGCTTTACGGTTTCCGGTGGAGCTTCAAACGGAATCTGGGCATGAGTGCGGGGAGGCTCCTCGCAGGAGGATGATATGTTTCGAGCATCTCCTCGCGGGGAGGTTTTAGCTTTTCTTTTGATGTCAGGGCTTAGGCGGGGGACGATGTCCTCAGCCTTTCGCGCGCCCTTTCACTTGACTTAGCAGTGGAATGGTGGATTTGATTTGTTGTCGAATTCATTGTCTTCTCTTCTTTTCAGGTGATCGTAATGGCGACGGGGCCAGACAGAGAGGTTATTCTGGACACGTCCGAGGAGGAAACCGGCTCTGAGGAAAATAGTAGCTCGACGGCTTCGAGCTCGGCGACCTCAAGTTCCTCCAGCAATGCCGGGGAGGAAGAAGAGATGGATACCGTAGAGGAAGACGTCGAAGGGTTCTCCGCGGAGGAGTGGGAGGTGGTCGAACCTTCCGAGCATATTTCTACGTTCACAAAGTCTTTGGCGGACGTCTTTACGGAGGTAGGACCAGAAGGGGAGTGGAAGGTGCACTTCCCTACTTTGAACGAGCGGGTCTGCATGGATTTCGGGGACCGCTCCACAATGTACGAGTATGCCTTGAAAGAGTCGGGTCTGATTATGCAAAGATTGGAGGGAGGATGATGAAAACGTTATACCCATAATTGTTGTTGGCATGCTTTCAAATCAAAACTTTGTTGACGATGTAAGGCATTGTTTCAACTCCTAAACACTGGAGAAATAAGGAAGTTAACCCCTATTTAACCCCTTTGAGCCTTGAAGTAGGAGTTTCTTTTCTTTGCAAATAAAAACCCGCAATTTTAACCTGGGGCAGGGTAGTTCTCAGTTAACTTGATTGTGTATTCAAATGCAAGAGTTTCACGCAAGACACATGTCACATAAAAGTTGCACTTATAAGTTTTCCTTCGCACACAGTAAGCAAGTGTCGAAGATGTCTTTCAAGTCAAATGCCAATGATGGTTCACTGTAATCATTAAGCCAGGCAGTCACTAAAAAAGGAGAGTGAAAGAAAAAAATCAAAATAAAAGCCCGCTAAGTTAAAACCTATGAAGGAGACTTAGGCAAAAATTGGGGCATCCCGCTAGCTGTAAGCTCAAATGACACAGTTCAGGCAAAAGTTAGGGATAACAAAAATCATTCAAGAGGTTACCAAAATCCTCAAAGATAAAACGAGTTGACTGAGGTCCTCACAAAAAAAAACAACAACAAAATGTTGTGAGAAACAATGACTTCCATTAGGGGTGTCAAAACGGGCCGCCCGCCCCACCCCGCCCCGCCCCGCCAAAAGCCCGCCAAAAAAAAGAGCGGGGCGGGCATGCCCGCCAGGTGAAATGGACATGAAATTCAAGCCCACCCCGCCAAGGTGGCGGGTTGGCGGGCGGCGGGCCGGCCCGCCTTTTTTTTTTATAATTTTTTTATTTTTTTTATATAAATTAAAATGCTTTGTTTTTTTACGTTTCAAAGATTAACACACCAACTCTCCTTAGATATTACCAAATTAGATTAATATAGAAAATTAGCAAATAATGATAAAATAGCAAATTAGATTAATATAGCAAATTAGAAATATAACAATAACTAACATTAATGTTCACCCTAACCACATAATTCAACACTAATTTCATTACCCTGCTATGAGTATACATGTTACCTTTTCAAAAATGCAATAGAATAATTGGACTTGTTCCAAAGGTAAACACACCAACTCTCCATACATGTTATCAAATTATATTAAAACAATTAAAACAAATATAATAATATCATGACAAGCTAAACTAAAACTAATATAATATAAAAATTTAAACTAAAACTAAAGACGTCCATAAATAATAATAGTTTAAAATAAATATTGGGCCATATTTTTTTTCTTTCCAAATGGACCATATACATTTTCTAATCTATGTAATTTTTTTTTTAGCGGGCTGGCGGGCCAACCCCGCCCCATTATGTATTATGCCCGTTGGGTTTTTTTATTTGGCGGGGCGGGCGAAATGGGTTGGCGGGCCCAAAATCCATGCCCAGCCCGCCATTTTTTGGCGGGTGGCGGGCCGACCCGGCGGGCCTCGGCCCGTTTTGGCACCCCTAACTTCCATTTCAAAGCCCCTTTACTTCTGAACCATCATTACTACCATCAGTGCAATTCCTAACTCATGGGAATTTGAGTGCATAGTTTGAGTTAACTGAGCATAGGACTGGAGAGCATCACGAAGATTGGGTGGGTCACAAATATACTTTGAGCCTTTATCCTTGTTTCATAAACCGTGAACCAGGCCACGTTATAACCCTCAAAAGACCTACCTGAAGCAAGGTTATTTTGAAAGCATACTACAACAAGGTTGCGTAACCTGACTCCCAAAGATTTTTGTAGATCATTCGTTTTGGTATCACACCTTTTGCTTTACTTTTCACTCCTAAATGTCTTGAACTGCCGTGTTCAGACCAGTGATTCATTTGTTTTGCAATTTGATTTTGATTTCAAAAGTTGTTTGAACTTTGCATTTACCACGTTTGTACAAATACTTTTGCTTGCAAACTAGCTTTCTTCTTAAGGAATTTTCAAACATTTGAGAAACTTGGTCGGTGATCCAATCAGGGGCAAGTTCCTTCCATTTCCTGTTAAGAATCAGTTCAAGATTTATGGTTTAATGGCGACATCTCAGAGTTGGTTTATTCAGAAGAAGCTTCAAGACTCATACTGGGGCAAGCAATCCCAGTGTACAGCAAAAACAATCATCTTTCAAGACTTGGACTGGGGCAAGCTTTCCAGGAGTACCATGAAACGGTCATTTCCAGACTCACACAAACTGAAGTGATGATCAGTTCATCTACAACAGTAAGCTAATTTGGGGCAAGTTACTTGAAGAATCCCCATGCAACTTTCAAGCAGTTTTTCATTCTTCCTACAAGGATCATCACTTGATACAGTTTAACAGTGTGGCCAGGATGCGTCCAACATTAGCATCTCTAGTCCCCAAGCAGAATGGCAGTGATCTCCGTGTGGAGGAATCAGTCTTCCAGTCTTGTCTTCCCAGAGAGTCGAGCCATGTCGTCGACATCTGCATTTGCATTTGATCATATATCATCTGCATAATTCATATACATATGCATAACATGAGTGTTTCATCCTCATTTGCATTTCTCCCGAGGTCGTGTCGTTGTCCACGTCTTACCTTACCAAAACGTTACCTGTCCTTTGCATTCAGTGACATTCCTGGATGTCTTTCTCGCTATAATTCGATGCCATTCTTGTTAGACGATGGCTATGGATCTAGAAGGGGGGGTTGAATAGATCCCTTGAGTTTTACACGCAAATGGACTACAAAATTTTGTTTTAAAAAATTTGTTTAACGGAAGCTACCACTGGATAGAACGTCTACAACGAACCTTCTACCGAAAGGATCGGATATGCGCGATTATATTGTGGATGAGTACGAAAGAGAAAAATTCAGTTCTGAATATTACACTTATAAATGCGGACAACAAATTATCACTTGCTTTATGTTTATACCGATCCAATGAGGTTAATTGATAAGCAATTTAAAGCAACGTGTTCGAATTTTGCTTGGAAACAAATTATCAAACACGTAGTGTGCGTAAACACACTATGTGCAGAATTTCTATGGAGAATAATGTGCAGCTGCTCCAAAACACAATTCAATGAATTGTATCAATTTAACAAAACAGTTTATCAGCGTACAATTATTCTACGACAGAAATTACGATAGTTTGCTACGTCACAAAATCGAACAATTCTGAAATGTAAAAGAGTTAAGGGAAAGAGAGAGAACACCCGAGATTTGATTAGGCAGTTCCCCAATCGTCCTCGCTTTGGGTACGTCTGCCCCCAATTCCGCAAAAGGAATTGAGATATATATATATATATGTAGTTGTTGCAATTTGTTTATTACAAGAGAAAACTATGAACATTTAAACCCCGAACGTCTTCGATCTTTGATGCAGAATTTTCTCTTCCCTTGATTCAAGATGAATCAAGTGCTCCGAATATGGATGATTCAATTACCGTCCCACGCTACTAAACCGAAAGAAAACTCCGATCTTCAGTTACCTTCACTCGGTCAATTGAAATCTTCCAAGAATTCGAACCCAAACCTTCTTCTACGATCCTCTGATTACAGCTACTAAACTGAAACAGTTGCGCCAATTTCCGGTTACCTTCGCCCAGCTGAATCCCTGTAGAAAGAACAGTTTGTACAAAAACCCCCCAAAATCTCCTCGATTCTTGGAGGACAAACCCAACTGGTTTGATTCAAGAAACACCTGCCAATCTCTCAACCCAGAAGATGAAGATCACACTTCCTAAATTCTGAACGTTATCACTTCGATCAATGGGCGACACAAACAAAAATGATTATGTGTGATTGTTTATTTACACAATGAAGAAGATGAAGATGAAGAGAGAACTGACATATATTTTTCACGTTTCTTGTTGTATATGAAAAATGAAGACCCAAAACTATTTATATCAAAAAATATGACCAAAAGAAATAACAGGAAATAACAGAAACGAAGTTAAGTGAAAAAGTGCAAAAAACAAAGTCATGCGTCGACCTCTGGAGTCTATGCGTCGACGCATAGAATGGCAATTTTGAGGTCTCAGGTTTATGCGCTTACCCGTGACTTCTGGGGGTCAGCGCATGATTTCTGAGGTCAGCGCATAATTTCTGAGGTGAGCGCATGAAGGCAAATTTTCAAGAAATTTCATTTTTTGAATTGTTTTCACCAGACCAAAGTCAAACATACATGCTAGACACTATTAAATCACTTGTGGACTTTTATTTTTGGGGAGAATAAGATCCTATGCATCTAGACACATGACCAACAACGATAAGACGCTATATGCCCGACACTTGAAGTGATACCGCTCAAATTACAATCTAATGCATTTATTGACATCATTAAAACAAGATAGCTAGAAGGATATCCCTCACATACTCCCCCTTTTTGATGATGGCAACACTTCCTTGATTGTCATGAGAGATGTAATTTGAGATGATCAATGTTCCCCCTGTCTTTAACATCCGGTTAAACGTTTCTGTAGGTAGCTTGTATTCTTCTCCCCCTTTGACAACATCAAAAAGACGAGAAGACAGTGGTCAAAATAGCATATGAAAATATGTAGTGGATCATCAAATATTAACAACAACAAAACAGTTACCAGTATCCACATATGATACCGCTAATGTAAACAAGTAAAGACTAAATATGGAACAATGGCATTAAAACAAAACATTCAGATTTTGAAAGTTTATGAGTTCAGAAATTTCAGGAATGTGAAAATCTTGACCCATCAAAGGATAAAATCCATGTTGTCTTATAACAACCCGGTTAGAGAATAATTATGCAAAAGGAGTGGCTAGCCTCTCAGAAATTAAAGATTCAAAAGTTACCCGGTGAGAGGATGATCCTCTTGTTTGTGCTTGTTGTGAAGTGGATCCTCTTCCTCCTCTTGTACCAGTATTTCTTCTGGAAGCCATTGTTGAAGAAGATGTTGAAGGAAGATTATCACACTTGATTGTTGCAGAGATAGTAGAGAAGGTGTGTGAAATCCTTTGAATACCTTGCAGTAGATATATAGAGAAATTGCTCTTGGTGTTCCCTTCCCCTTTTTCTAATTTATTAGGGTTTTGATGAGGGTTTAGTGGGAATTAATTGAGATTGATGAGGTTTAAAGGAGTAGAATAGGGAGAGATTGACCACATAAACTAATTAGATGACATGCAATAATCATAGATTAATGTGCAATGAAAAAAATATAGGGAAAGTAAACATTGTAGGTCGGCGCACGCAACCCAGTGAAGAAAAAAATCTGAACTATTCCTGCATGCGTCGACCTGTGAATCTGTGCGTCGGCGCATGATTCATGAAAATTTTGAAAATAACTTGAACATGTGTCTATGCGCTAACCCGAAAGTTTAATAGTTCAGCGCATGAATCTATGCGTCGACGCATGGACCTGTAAAAATGAATTTTTTTTTTAAATTCTTGTTCCAAGCAAATAAATACACATATACACACAGAACCAAACATTCACATGAATGATAAGTGCTCAAAATGAAATAAACATCAAAATTGGAGTAAGTAACAAGGCACAAAATGTTGATAAACCTCTATAAGTTGGAACGATATTACCTTGAACATCATGACGGTGAGATCCCTCACATATGAATGAATTTCTCTTTGCATTGTTAGTTAAAGATATGAATAGGCATATATATATATATATATATATATATATATGTGTGTGTGTGTGTGTGTGTGTGTGTGAAGATCATAATTCTAAAGGATGTTATGCACGATCCGAGATATCGAGAATGCCAAGTTCCCTACGGATGTGAAAGAAAGGCTCTGTAGCTAATGGTTTTGTGAAAATGTCAGCAAGTTGATTCTTAGTGTCAACATGCTCAAAAATAACATCACCTTTCTCTACATGGTCCCTAAGAAAATGATGGCGTATTTTGATATGCTTGGTGCGTGAATGTAGTACAAGGTTCTTAGTTAGATTAATCGCACTAGTGTTATTGTACAAAATTGAAATATGTTTAAGTTTTAAGTTGAAATCAAGTAATTGTTGTTTAAGCCATAGGACTTGAGCACAACAACTACCGGCGGCAACGTATTCTGCCTCGGCTGTTGACAGAGCAACGAAAACCTGTTTCTTGCTGTGCCAACTCACCAAGGAATTTGCGAAAAAGTGACACGTGCCACTAGTACTTTTCCTATCCAACTTGCACCCGGCAAAGTCGGAGTCAGAGTAACCAACTAAGGAACAAACACTTCCTTTGGAATACCACAGCCCATACTTTGGAGTACCAGAGAGGTATCGAAGTATGCGCTTAACTGCCTTCAGGTGGGATTCCTTGGGATGTGCCTGATACCTCGCACACATGCATACACTAAACATTATATCGGGACGTGATGCGGTAAGATAAAGGAGAGACCCTATCATACCTCGGTACTTCTTTACCTCAACATCCTTACCCTTTTCGTCACGATCGAGATTAGCACTTGTAGGCATAGGAGTATCTATTGCTTTGCAGTTCAGCATATCAAAACGTTTTAGTAACTCAAGACAATATTTCGTTTGACTCACGAATGTGCCCTCTTCAAGTTGTTTGATTTGCAATCCGAGGAAATAGTTGAGCTCCCCCATCATGCTCATTTCAAACTCCCCCTGCATCAAACTAGAAAACTCCTTGACCAAGGTCATGTTAGTAGACCCAAATATAATATCGTCAACATAAATTTGTACCAAAATTAAGTGTTTTCCTTGACGTTTAATAAAGAGGGTTGTGTCAACCTTTCCTCTTGAATACCCTTGATCAAGTAGAAATTTGCTTAGACGTTCATACCAAGCCCTAGGGGCCTGTTTAAGTCCGTACAAAGCTCGCTTAAGTTTATAGACATGATCAGGATATTCGTGTGATTCAAAACTTGGAGGTTGAGCTACGTAAACCTCTTCATTTATATATCCGTTAAGGAATGCACTTTTGACATCCATTTGGAATAGCTTAAAGTTCTTTGTGCAAGCGTAGGCAAGTAGAAGACGTATGGCCTCGAGTCGGGCAACCGGCGCATAAGGTTCCTCATAGTCGATTCCTTCCTCTTGGTTATAGCCTTGCGCTACAAGCCTAGCTTTGTTACGCGTTATTACTCCATTTTCATCAAGTTTATTCCTAAACACTCATCGGGTGCCTATTACTCGATGATCTCGCGGAGGGGGGACAAGGTCCCAAACCTCATTTCTCCAGAATTAATTTAGTTCATCTTGCATTGATAGATACCAATGCTCATCGAGTAACGCTTCCTTAGAGTTTTTAGGTTCAACTTAGGAAACAAAAGCAGAGTAATAACAAAAGTTACTAAGTTTAGAGCGAGTAGTTACTCCCTTAGAGATATCACCGAGAATGTTGTCAATTGGATGGTCTTTTGAAGACTTCCAAGCTGGAGGAAGTTCATCTTCCTTAGCATGATGATCATCCTCACTTTTCACTGGTTGGTGATCCTTTTCCTCCTTAATACGCACTGCTTCAGGCTGATCAATTCCCTTATCAGTGTCCTTGAGTATGTCTTCAGTAGGTACACCCGCACCATGAAAAGAACTACCTTCTCCGACATTTCTCGGATAAGACTCGTCAAAAGAAACATGAACTGACTCTTCAACTACACATAACCTTTTATTATAGATTCTATAAGCTTTACTTGACTGAGAGTATCCAAGAAAAATACCCTCGTCAGCCTTGGCATCAAATTTGCCGAGAGCCTCTTTTCCATTATTTAACACAAAGCATTTGCAACCTGTAGCGAGCGATTTTGGACGCGGTTCTTAAGCGCTGGTCGCTCTCTGCGGTTTGAGCTTTGACTACAGGTCGATTCATTTTTTATCCTATTGTGAGTTGAATAAGGAAGGGAAATAGATGTCTCCAATTAACCCTGCTTGCATATTGAGTTTAAACAGCGGTCTGTTAGGTTACAGATGCTATCAATGTGGGGGGGCTTTTGTACTGGTTATTCGTATTTCGCCAATACGGTTTTCTTTCTTTCTAGGGCTTGGTTAAAAGGTTTCTGGTGGGGAACAAGGATTAGGATGTTAGGACTGGTGCTTTTGAATTACTGCTTTTGATTGACGAAGATATGGGATTTGGGTTTTTTGTTGATTGCGCTCGCTAAGATCTTTTCTTTCGATCTTATGCCTACGTATTCCCGTTTACCGAAACAGGGAAATCAGAGCGTTCGTAGTTCCTCCTATTCTATGGGAGGAAATGGTGTTTTTGGTGTCTTGTTCAAAGCCCAAGACGTGAAGCGAAAGGTGATTTGTATCTTGTTCAAAGCCCAAGATGTGAAGCTAAAAGGTCTATTTGTGTCTTGTTCAAAGCCCAAGACGTGAAGCTGAAAGACCTCGACTTTAGAGAAAATTTGTCATCTCTAAAGAGGGGAGAAGGAGAATTACTTTAACTGGGATACGCGGATCCGAGCAATGCCATAATTTCCAAAGAAAGGGTTTTAACCTGAAGGAGAAGACTTTAACTCAGTATAGAGCAATGCCATCTTTCCTTAGGAATTTCTCATGCTAAAAGAGGGACATTGACATGGATGTAGATGATCCAGAGGCTTGCCGCTTACAGCGATTAGATGAAGGGAAAGGAGTTGTTGATGTTTGTGTACTGCGAACGAGGCACAACTTTGATGCTAAAAGGTCGATTGGATCAACCAGTGGTTTTCTTATACAAAGCCTAAGAGGAGGCTAATTTCCGCTAGGAAAATCATTATACAAAGCCTAAGAGGAGGCTATTTTGTGTCTCGTACAAAGCCCGAGAGAGAGGCTAAAAGTTTTTGACCCAGTGGGGCATATCGTTATACAAAGCCTAAGAGGAGGCTAGCAAAGAGTTGATTCAGTTGGAGAATCTTTTATACTCAGTAAGAGAGTGTTTTTGTATCTCGTACGAAGCCCGAGATGGAGGCGAAAAGGTTGTTTTGACTCCACTGGGGAGAATTTTGGTATCTCGTACGAAGCCCGAGATGGAGGTTATTGTAACTGTTTCAGTTGAGTGACAGATCCAATATACTGATTTAAAAGAGAAAATCAGTTCTTATATGAGCAACACTGTACTCAGGGATTTAATTTGAGGATCAGGGATATTTCCTTCTCTTTGAGGAAACGGAAAATCCAAAGGGTATTGAGACTATCCGAGTCTGCGGGTTTCCTTCCTATTTAACGAAGGGTGCTTGAGAATGTCTTTGAGACTCAAGAAAGTTAGACTGTCCGTGTCTAGAGTTTTATCTTTTGTACCATGCTTTGAGAAACAGTAGTAGACTCTATGAAAGGACTGTTCTATGAGGATGACTAGGTTCTGTTCCTATACCTCTAGGAGGTCGTCGGGACAATTTGTACGAAGCCCAAGAGGAGGCTGGAAACTTTTAAGAAGCCGACGGGTCCTTGTACGAAGCCCAAGAGGAGGCTATCATTCCCGGAGGAAGAGATCATTATACGAAGCCTAAGAGGAGGCTGTGAATACTTCTAAGAAGCCGTAGTGTCCTTGAATAATGCCCAAGAGGAGGCCGATGCTTTTAAGAAGCCTGTGGGTCTATCATCTCCTTTCCATTAGGAGAGATAACTCTTTTAAAGATGAAAACCACTGGTAAACGTGCGAGGTTTACTATCCAGTAACTTTTAGCTTTTAAAGAGAGTTCCTTAGTTAAGGTCCAAGATTATGACCGTAGTGGGTACCCAAACCCTGAGACATTCAAGGCAAGCTATCCACAAGGAATAGATCAAGTCAGGAAAGTTCGAGAATTTGGAAGAAACTCAAAGATGCCATTCACGGAGAATACATTCATCTTGGGGAGTAGAGCTTCTTGACGATTCCTAAGGAGTACATCCGAAGAGAAGACTGTATCTGGTGCTCCTATTGGGGATCTAGGTGTCTATTTCTACGAATAAATGAAACGGCATCACATAGTTCTAGACGTAGTTGCCGGGGAAACTCGAAATATCTATACTATTATTACACAGTAGATATGAGTTTATGAAAGGAGACTTATAGTGAGCAGCCCTACAATACAGTTTATAATATGAAAGCAGTAAATGAAAGCGATAACCACTTACTCGGTTGTAGTGCTTCCATGCTGTTTGGTTAGTTGTTCAACAAAGAAAGATTGAAAACAACTGTATATTCAAAATCAAAGGAGAAAGTGCTTTGAAAAAGAAAGGTTTGGGGCTTACAGCTCAAGGAGAGGCCCAGGGTTTTATCAGTTATTGCACTGTTTGAATTTGTACAGAGGGACTTATACAAGTGACTGGGGCCCAAAAAGGTTTTCTGTACAAAGGGATGGGTCTTACACTCTCTCAAGAGGCCCAAAATGGTTTAAAGAAAAGAGAGGGGCTTATAACACGAGGGTAGGCCCAAATGATTTTTCGTTTAAAAATGGCGATCGCGCCGAGGTTTTCTTTTAACGCAGAGGGACTTATACAATAAGTGAGGCCCAAAATGTTTTTGGTTAAAAGGGGGATTGGGTCTTACACTCTATTAGAGGCCCAAAGTGTTTTGAATGGGTCTTATAGCTCAAGGAGAGGCCCAGATGAGTTTTATTTTTAAACGGGCGACGATCGCGCCGTTTACTTGTACAGAGGGACTTATACAATGAGTGAGGCCCAAAACGTTTTTGTACAAGGGGGGATGGGTCTTACACTCTCTCAAGAGGCCCAAAGAGTTTTGAAGAAAAATAAATGGGTCTTACTACTCGAGGGTAGGCCCAGATGATTTTTGAAAAGGCGACGATCGCGCCGTTTGTTTTTTGACGGTATCGGGACTTATACAATAAGTGAGGCCCAAAGATGATTTGGTCAAAAAAAAGGATTGGGTCTTACACTCTAATAGAGGCCCAAAGTGTTTTGAAAATGATTTATGAGGGTTGAATTAATCCAAAACCCTAATTTGTTTTCAAAATGTATTTAATTGAATAAAAATTCAATTAAAATGATAAAAAATTGTTTAACACATGGAAAACAAATTGTGATCTTGGATTAATGCTTCAAAAATTAAGTATTGACCTACAAAATAATTAGAAAGCATTAAAAGTTGCAAAATCAATGTAGAAAAAATATTTAAAATGCCAAAAACAATCAAAATATTAATTCTTTACAAAAATATCAATTATATGAAATAAATAATATTTTTGGGATTTTTTTATAAAATAAAATATTTTAACATTTTTGTGAATTATTAAAAAAAGAATCAACTCAAAATCATTAAAACTCAGAGAGAAATTAATTTTTGAATCAATTAAACAAAATCACAAATTTCAAATATTTGAATTTGAAAAAAAGGCGCCAAGAACAAGCTGAAGAACATGCGCGTGTTCTTGGTTTCTCAGATTTGCGTTTTCTATCCAATCTCCATGAATACGTAATCATATCATGCAATCCACATATCATTATGCTCGTCTCAACCTCACGAGCATGTCTATGTACTTTAATTTCATTTAAATTAAACATACAACAAGAAATCACGAAGAAACCTCAAGAACCCTAATTTCTGCATGAAGGCTAGGATTTTTGATACACGATTCAAACAATGCAATTAATTGAGGGAAAACATTCCATGCATGATTATGAACATATGGCCAAATTATTGTGCGAGGAAATATGCATAGATTGAGAGATGACCAAGTATGTGCTTACCTCCAAGCTGTGACAGCAAGTTCAGAGTGATTTTTGATTTGGAGGTGTTACAGATGAGTGGTGATGATCTGAACAGCTTCCCTACACCCTATGGATTGTGTTTGGATGGTTGGACTTGATTGAAATTGGCGGATCATTTTATGGCATCTCAGCTGCAACTTCACTTCAAACTTGTGTGGATGGCAAGTGATTTTGAGATTTTGATGTTCCAGATGTTGTGTGAGTGTTTGATCAGCTCATATGTGAGGTGTGTGAGTGATTGGTTTGTGCAGAATTGCTCTCAAACTCAAAACCCGATAGCTACCTTGCTAAGAAAGGCATTTTTGCCAAGAGAAAGAGATTTTGAGGAAAGCATCTGTTAGATGGCTTTGGTGTACTCAAACTGACCACAATTGAGCTCTATTTATAGTAGAGCAAGTTTGTTTTGCAAGGAATAGTGCATGGCAGCTGGTAAGTAGGTTTGGCCAATGTTGTCCAATGAGAATTCAAGTCTCCTCTAGCCATTGACTAGAGGTTAGGGCACAGAGCTTTGGTTCCCTTGGTCTTGGATAAGTCTTGACTGATTTCAGATGAGAATGGCTCAGTCCATGCCACCTTGATGGTTCCATTGAATGCCTCATTCCAAATTTGAAGTCTTGTCCCTACTTTGGCAACTCTAGGTTCAACATGTTATTCCTTGTTCCTTGGACCTTGGAGGCTTGGCTCAGTGATTGTCCCCTTTAGATTCAATCCTCTGAGGTGTCCAAGTGGATAGGAACTATTGAATTTGGCTGATTTTGGAAAATCGAGCCAAAGTGCAAATTCTGCCTTGCCTTGACAGATTTCAGCAAGGCAACTTGCCAATGTTGTATCTCATGACGTAGGTTGAATTTGGCAATGTTCTTGGCCATTTTGGAAAGCTCTTACATGATACAACAACTGTTTGAACAAGTTTGGTTTTGATCTCTTTTGATTCTAAGTGAAAAATCCCCCTACATTTGGCAAAAAGTGAAGGCAAATTCTGACTTAGTGAAAATTTCACTAAGTGTTGGAAAAAGTGACATTTTCACTTTTCAGCCACTTTGATCACTCCATAACTCAAAATCCTTAATGAATTGGAATGACTTGTAGTTGAAGTTTTTGTAGGTGATAATGAGGGCTACAAATCCATCTTTGGATGAGAAAAAATGGCCTTGTGGTTTAGGAGTTATGGTCCTCCAAAGTTGGTACCTTTGCCACTTTATTTTTAACTTAGAAACATTTCTAAGTTTTATGGTTACCCCTTTTACAAGTTATCTCACTTTTCTTGATTTTTCTTGATGAATAATGATTCAAATCATACATTAACATCATTTTAGGGTTAAAAATCCATTTTGGTGAAAAATCTCAAAAAGTCAAAGTTGACTTTTGTGCACAGTTGACTTTTTATCAGATGAATTCCAAACTGTGCAATTCTTTAGGAAATCATGTCCTTGACCTAAATCAAACTTGATGGACATGTTCCATGGGTGTCATAGGGTATATTCAATCATGTATTAGGGTTTGGGAGTATGTCTTGGTGAAAAGTCAAAGTTACAGTTGACTTTTCCCTTAAAACCCTAATTGTGGTGCAGATGAAAATGAGACTTGTTGCTCAAGCTTCTTGGATCAATCCATTGTTCCAAATGGATCAATATGGTGTATTAGAGACCCTCAAATCATCTCTTGAGGTATTGGTTGATGATTTGTCCCAAAAGTCAACTTAGGGGTGAATTAGGTCAAGAAACCCTAATTCCTGATTTTTGATGAATGCATCCCCTGAGGCAAAATTGACTTGATGCATGGGTTCATGAGGTTCCATGAAGCATATTAGGTTATGTTTTGGATCATTGCCTTGTGCCCAGATGAAAATTTCCATCTGGAGGCCCTGGTCGACCAAAACCCTAATTTGGTGACACTGTCGATCTTGAGACTTGATCCACCTAGAAGGGAGCAGCCTTGTGCTTAATCCTTGAAGTGGGAGTCCTTTTTGATCCATTATGGATGTTTGAGAGATTAGACAAGTTGAAGATCATGTCATTTCTTGATTGATCCTTTGTCTAAGCACTCAGAGAGGGCTTGAAACCCTAATTTTGATTGTAGTGGATGCTCACCCATCTTTGGGGAGGCTAATGAAGCATGATGGTTCATCCATATTGTGATGATGATTTTCACAATGATGGGAAATCTAAGTGGTAAAAATTTGGGGTATTACAGATGCCCCTATTTAATCTTCTTGGACCCGAAGGTATGAATGACGAAGGGATTCGGGCATTCGGGGTGCAAGAGGATTAAATATCGGAATATCCGAAATTTTGATGGTGGTTATGAATGGTAGCTTACGCATTCATCTTCTTTAGCTAAGCAATGATGCTTAGAAAAGGTAAACTTCCCCTCGGTCCTGGTTTCCTACCAAGGAACTGGTCTCAGTCTCTGATTTAAACTTCCCCTCGATCCTGGTTTCCTACCAAGAACTGGTCTTAGTTTCTGATTTAAACTTCCCCTCGATCCTGGTTTCCTACCAAGAACTGGTCTTAGTTTCTGATTTAAACTTCCCCTCGATCCTGGTTTCCTACCAAGAACTGGTCTTAGTTTCTTTTGTCAATAAACTTTACTGACAAGGGACGCTATTCATAGCGGCTTTCCTCAAACTTCTCGCCGAATTTTCCTAGGGAGATGCCATTTGAGTGGAAAAAATTTTTATGTCAGACTTGTTGGGGAACCCATTCGTCTGAATTGTAGAGTTGTACAAACTTCTCTGTTGGAGACGCCATTTGTTGATTCTACTAGGGAAAGCGAGTCTCTTGAGAGACTGTTTTCATTTGGGATCTTTCATCATACTTTTATCGGGATCTTCCCGGAGAAACGCCATATGATGGGGTCCAATTTTGTGGGGCCGATGACCTTTTCATCAGCGGTCCTTTCGGAGCAAAACTGGCATGCTGCCGAATCTCTGATCACGAGGCTTTCTCTGTGGATTTTCCTTGATCCGGGAAAGTAAGGATATCATCTTCAATGGCGAAGAGTGATGTTTATTGAGAGTTTTCTCTGGCTTTTCAGAGGTTCAAGTTATCAAAGTGGTCAAGGACCAACTTCTTTCCAGAATTAACTGGAAGCGAGGTTGTTCAGACACAGTATTTCCTGACGAGGCAAGAACTGACAACTCGATTGAGAGGACTTCTACCACTAGGGGACAGGACCGACTAGAGTGATAGTGATGCAATATGAAATGCGAACGCAAATAAAATGCATGAAGTATGTATGTATATGCTGACAAAACAGACGCGACATACAGACTAATGGATGAACACAGTTGGATACTCGGCCATCGCGGGGCGAAGAAGTACCGTTGATTCAAAATAGCAATTCCACCTTGCTTAGGAGAGATAGTCCCGTTGGGAGCTATGTTGATCGGGCTTAGGAGATGAGAACTCGGCCGAGGATGTCAGACGAAACAAGGTCTCTGACACAGTTGATCCCTTCATTCAGGCATACTGGCTTAGAATGAGTACTTTGATTCTGCACTTTGAAGTTCGCTTACTTCGGGAGAAGCGATCGATGTTCTTCTGATGTTCAACAGTCAAAAGAAATTGCCATCTTTATTTTAAAAGCAGAAAAAGTTTTAACAAGTAAATTCATTTTTGTTTTATTTCAAGAATCGCTGATTAAGTTTAAACAACGTCGTTCTGTAAAGCTAAAACAAGTTAAGAATTACAAACAAAAGCACAAGGGCTCAAATTTTATTGATAAGATGGAGATCAGCCAAACCCGTGATTCCAAAGAGTATATACAAAGTTAGAAAACGGTAATTTACAGGGAAAAGGGCTACGTTGAAACATAACGACCACTATCCTTCTACCAACTTTGAATTCGGGGCATCCTGAGCTTCTGTCGAAGATGACATTTGACTGGAGATTTCCTCCGATAGATGATGTAACTACTACTGAGGGACTTGCCTCTGTTGAACATAGTTACTTGCCATTATCCCTAACTTTTGCCTGGATTGTACTATGAGATTTCCAATCCATCGGGATGATTCTTTTTTTTTCATGTCTCTAACTTTTGCCTGGACCGCCCTTTCGGGTTTTCAATCCACCGAGATGTTTTTTTTTGGTTTAGGCGAAGTATTTCTTGACTACATCAACATTCGTGGGGTAGGCAAATTCCTCTCCATCCATGGTTGCAAGTCTCAAGGCGCCGCCTGAGAAAGCTTTCGTGACCACATAGGGGCCATCATAATTTGGTGTCCATTTGCCCCGAGAGTCAGTGAGAAATGATTGTATCTTCTTGAGCACAAGGTCTCCTTTCCTGAAGACACGAGGTCGGACCTTTTTGTCAAACGCCCTCTTCATTCTCTGTTGATACAACTGACCATGGCATAGTGTCGTGATTCGCTTCTCTTTGATCAGGTTCAGTTCGTCGTGTCAACTTTGACACCATTCAGCTTCGGTGAGCTTAGCTTCCATCAATACCCTGATTGACGAGATCTCTACTTCTATGGGAAGCACTGCCTCCATGCCATATACTAGAGAGAAAGGGGTTGCCCCTGTTGAAGTGCGGATAGATGTTTGATAACCATGAAGAGCAAAGGGTAGCATTTCGTGCCAATCTTTATAGGTTACAACCATCTTTTGAACGATCTTTTTGATGTTCTTGTTAGCCGCTTCTACCGCTCCGTTCATCTTGGGTCGGTAGGGAGATGAGTTATGGTGTTCGATCTTGAACTCTGCACACAACTCTTTCATCATCTTATTGTTCAAGTTAGATCCATTATCAGTAATGATCTCGCTTGGAACACCATAACGGCAGATGATATTGTTTTTGATAAATCGGACCACCACTTGTCGGGTTACATTGGCGAATGACGCTGCTTTGACCCACTTGGTGAAATAATCAATGGCTACCAGGATGAACTGATGTCCGTTTGAAGCCTTGGGCTCAATCATGCCAATCATGTCGATTCCCCATATGGAAAAAGGCCACGGGGAAGAAAGAACTTTAAGATGTGATGGCGGTACATGAATTTTGTCGGAGTATATCTAACACTTGTGACACCTCCTCATGTACTTGTAGCAGTCGGATTCCATGGTCAACCAATAATACCCGGCCCTGAGAATTTTTCTCGCCATTGTGTGTCCGTTGGCATGAGTGCCAAAGGATCCTTCATGAATTTCTTTCATGCGCATGTCTGCTTCTGGTCTGTCGACGCATCGGAGCAAGACCATGTCAAAATTTCTCTTATAAAGAGTGTCACCGCTTAGGAAGAAGTTTCCAGCCAATCTTCTGAGGGTTTTCCTGTCCTTTCTGAGTGCCCCAGATGGGTACTCTTGTTTCTGAAGGAAGCATTTGATATCGTGATACCAAGGTCTGTCGTCTATGACTGCTTCAATCGCGAAGATGTAAGCGGGCCGTTCAAGGCGCATTATGTCGATCTTAGGTAAGTCGGTCCATTGACCTACACTAATCATGGAAGAGAGAGTGGCTAATGCATCAGCCATGTGATTCTCATCACGAGGGATGTGATGAAAGTCGACTCTGTTGAAGAAAGGTAGCAACCTTCTTGCGTAATATTTGTAAGGAATCAGTCCTGATTGGTATGTGTTCCAATCTCCTTTAATCTGATTGATAACCAGGGCTGAGTCGCCATATACATCCAAGTTCTTGATCCTTAAGTCGATCTCTTCCTCGAGACCCATGATACATGCTTCGTATTCGGCCTCGTTGTTCGTACATTTGAATGTAAGTCTGGCAGTGAAAGGAATGTGGGAACCCTGAGGGGTAACAATGATTGCCCCAATTCCGTTTCCATAATGATTAACTGCTCCGTCAAAGATGAGTCCCCACTGGGAACCTGGTTCTGGCCCTTCACTGGGTAGCGGTTCATCACAATCTTTCATTTTTAGATACATGACATCTTCGTCTGGGAAGTCAAGCCCGATTGATTCTTGATTGTCAATCGGTTGATGAGCCAAATGATCGGCTAAAATACTTCCCTTAACGGCTTTTTGAGCGTGGTACTCTATGTCATATTCTGATAGTAACATCTGCCAACGGGCAATCCTTCCCGTGAGAGCAGGTTTTTCGAAAACGTACTTGATTGGATCCATTTCGGAGACCAACCAAGTAGTATGACGAATCATGTACTGGCGAAGACGTTTGGCTGCCCAAGCCAAAGCGCAACAAGTTTTCTCAAGCATTGTGTACCGAGTCTCGCAGTCGGTGAATTTCTTGCTTAGATAGTAAATGGCAGACTCTTTTCTTTTAGTTTCGTCTTGTTGGCCAAGTACACATCCCATTGAGTCCTCTAGGACTGTGAGGTAAATGATTAGTGGTCTTCCTTCCACTGGAGGTGATAGAATCAGAGGATTCAACAAATTTTCCTTGATACTGTCGAAGGCGATTTGGCAGTCTTCTGACCAAACGCAATCCTGGTTCTTTTTGAGTAATTTGAAAATCGGCGCACATGTCGCGGTCATAAGGAATATGAATCTGGAGATGTAGTTCAAACGTCCCAGGAATCCTCTGACTTGTTTTTCAGTTTTCGGAGAAGGCATTTCTTGAATGGCCTTGACCTTGTCAGGATCAACCTCAATCCCTTTCTGGCTGACGATGAACCCTAGTAGTTTCCCTGAACGGACACCGAAGGTGCACTTGTTGGGATTCAAGCGGAGCTTGAATTTTCTTAGACGTTCGAACAATTTTGACAGATGTTCAACGTGCTCATCCTCTGTTCTTGATTTTGCAATCAAATCATCGACATATACCTCGATTTCTTTATGTATCATGTCATGAAACAGAGTAGTCATGGCCCTTTGATAGGTTGCCCCGGCGTTCTTCAAACCGAACGGCATTACCTTGTAACAAAAGGTACCCCATGGGGTAATGAACGAAGTTTTCTCCATGTCTTTCGGCGCCATTTTGATTTGATTATAGCCCGAGAATCCATCCATGATGGAGAATACTTTGAACTTTGCTGTACTGTCTACCAGCATGTCAATGTGTGGTAAAGGAAAGTCGTCCTTTGGACTTGCCTTGTTCAGATCTCTGTAGTCAACACACATTCTGACCTTTCCGTCCTTTTTGGGAACGGGTACGATGTTGGCTGACCATTGAGGATATTCAGATGTAGCGAGGAAACCCGCGTCGATCTGTTTCTGTACCTCCTCTTTGATTTTGATGGCCATGTCCGGGTGAGTGCGTCTCAACCTTTGCTTTACTGGCGGACATTCTGATCTCAACGGTAAGTGATGTTCCACGATGCTGGTATCCAACCCTGGCATATCCTGATAGGACCAAGCGAACACATCGGGGAATTCTTTGAGAAGCTTTATCAAACCCTCTCTGGCAGTTGGACTGAGCAATGCTCCGATCCTGATTTCTTTTCTCTCTTTTTCTGAACCCAAGTTTACCGTTTCCAACGGTTCTTTGTGAGGTTCAATGGACCTTTCCTCTTGTCTGAGTAGTCGGGAGATCTCTTCTGGAATTTCGTTGTCATTTTCTTCTTCAGCCTCGAATACCGGGAACTCAAAGTTGGAAGAAGGCATCGGATCGTATGTTTCAACGGGGTTTAAAACAAGCAATCTGCATGACGTGATGATTCGTGTTTAGAAGAGATAGAGAAAATGTAAGTGTGTGCAGTGTATTTATTTTACTGCTTGTTTTTATTATTGAATGTTTTTTTTAGGATTACCATTTTGTGAAAAAGCAAAAAGAGAAAACAACAATTAATGCAGAAATTACAGAACGACGTTATTTTATTAATGAACAAGTCGACTCTTGAAACTACAGCCCTATAAAACAAAACTCTGTCGCTTTGGGCAAAGCGAAGAGGGAAATTTACAGAAAACGAGCCCTATCAAAATATCCGTTTCACCAGGGCAGGGTGAAAGGTTAAAGATGGCAATTACTTTGACTGACGAACGACCTTCAGAACCTCGACGGCAACCCATTGGCGGCGAACTCCTCGGTGAATCACAAAGTCTGGCACCTTCCTTGATTTGTCTTCAGAAATAACGCTAATTTCTGGTGGAGCAGGATCATTGGAATCTGTCTCCCAGGAAGAATTGTCGTAGGAGGATTCCTCTGTTGTATTTTGCATAGCATTTGTGCTCTTAGCTGTATCTCCCCATCCAGTTGACTGGATATCTTCGAGCCTGATACGAGAGCTTTCAGGAGCAGTGTACTTGACCATATAGTCGTATTTTCCACTTGGTTGTCCCAAAGTGTCCCAAACTTCTTTGAAACTGGAGAAGTCATCCCTCTCGATGACGTTGACCTCGGGAAAAGCATAGTTGATGAATTCAAGTCCTGCAAACGTTGCGAATTCATCTTCATGTTGAGTAGTTTCCGAATGACCTGAGTGTTGATCCCATGACATGGCGGGGACACAGGTATTCTGTTCAATGACGCTCAGCTGAGTTTCATTACTCGGCTGACTTTCTTGCCCCAAGTTTCCTGGGTAAGGCTGCCACATTGGCAGACCATCCATCGGGCCATAGTAATTGTGATCAAAGTTTTCTTTCATCAGAGTGTCTTCCTCTAATGAATTTGGCGGAGCACGACATCCTTCCGGATCACAATCTCCGTAGATCATTTCGACATCTGATCTTGGTATAAATCTCGGACTTTCTGTAGGAAAGCAAAAAGGCATAGGCACCTCTTCCTGAGACATATAGTCGTCCTTGTTAAGGTAGGACTTCCATTCTTCATCTGTGTCAGAGGGATCTTCCTCATTGATAGCATGAACTGTTTGAGACACTGGGTGAAGAAAACCTCCACTGTGGAAGAAGTTTTGAAGGGGATGAAGACTTTCATTGTTGGCGGCTGTCTGAGTACAGGTTGCAGAAAAACCAAGACCCTTCTTTGTTTTATTGTCAATAGGAATGACAAGCCGTCCCCATCCTGTCGTATCGGTACTCTCGACCGCTTTGATAGCATCTTTGTATAAAGAAATTGAAGTTCCTTCTTCGGATTGATCGTTCTTGCTCACCGACAGTGCTTGGAACTGTGTTCCAATAACCTCCTAGGATTCCACACAAGTAGATGATGATAAGTTGCTCACAAGCAAGGCTTGTTCCCCACAAACCGTGACAAGTTGATAGTTCTTGACGAACTTTAGCTTTTGGTGGAGGGTTAAAGTGACCGCTCCAGCCTGATGTATCCAAGGTCTTCCTAATAAACAACTGTATGTTGCCCGGATGTCCATGACCTGGAAAGTGATTTGGAAAGTGTGAGGACCAATAGTTATGGGAAGATCAACTTCGCCGATAACTGTTTTTCTGGATCCGTCGAATGCTTTGACGACGATCTCGCTGACTCTCATCGGAGGGCCCTTGAATGATAATTGCGTCAAAGTGGACTTCGGCATAACATTCAGGGCTGACCCTGTGTCTACCAGTACATTGGCTAAAGCATCGCCCTGGCAGTTAACTGTAATGTTGAGCGCCATGTTATGACGGCGACCCTCTTCAGGTAATTCCTCATCACTAAATCCCAAATTATTGCAGGAAGTGATGTTAGAGACAATGCTATCGAATTGTCTGATTGTTACATCCTGTTCCACAAAGGCTTGCTCCAAGACTTTCTGTAAAGCCTCCCTGTGGGCTTCTGAACTGAGTAACAGTGATAATACTGAGATCTTTGAAGGAGTCTGTAACAGTTGATCAACGATGTTATATTCACTCCTTTGGATGAGCTTTAGCATCTCATCTTTGTCTTTTGAAAAGTCGGGATTACTAGATTGACCGACTGGTGGATCAGGAATTTCTGCCTGAAGTTCCTTTTCTTTGTTAGCTTCCCCAACCCCTCGGTTGAAGATTCTACCACTCCGTGTTACACGACTGACGTCCGTAATATTCACGACGGAGGGTAATGGAATTTCCTTTCCATTATCGATTATTGTTGCACCGTATTTGTAAGGGATTGCCTTAGCTGATTCATACGGTAGTGGTCCCGGTAGATAGATGACTATGGGAACCTTCTGATTTTTCTGACCGTCATAAGTAACCTCGATCCGTTCCCGGTTGGGAGCTCTAGATTCGTCAAGTAGAGGGACGATGGCAAAAACATCCCTGATCTGGTGATGACCAGAGATCGTGACAACATCCTCAACTTGATCGGCAAGGTAGTTCGGCGACCGAATAATGGGTCCTGAACCTGGATATGGATGAATTTCTCCATGATCGATCTGACCCTGAAGAGCTGCTCTCACAAGGTAACACCCTTGGTTACTTTCCGAACAGACGCTACAACTGTCATAGTTGTGTGGTGGCACCTGGGCACGCGCACTTTGAATGCAATGTAACCTCACTAGGTTAGCTTCCACAGATCGGACATCCTGACTTTGACGCCGAGTGGGATTCCTGTTACTGATACTAATCTGCTGAGTATCTTCATCCATGTATATTGGCATCCACCAATGATTTAACAAGTGCTGAAGTGTTTCCTGGACAAGGGTACAACCTTGATCGCTTTCGCAACCCGCTTTATAGCTTTGATAGTCGTGTGATATTAAGAATCCAAGTCGGACCTGCTCAGCATGTAATTCTACCAGGTTGGTATTCATCACGCGAATGTCAAAGATCTGAACCATGTTGATTTGATAGGAGTTCCTATCATGGTAGTCTTGGATCCATCCAAGATCCATCTAACGCTGGAGGGCCTCTTGTATGAAAGAGCATCCATGTTTGTTTACCGAGCAAATCAGACAGGAACTGTAATCGTGCCGCGGCAGATTATGATACTGGCTTTGCCTTGAGTGCATCGCCACCAAGTTGACATTCATCACACGGATGTCGTGGTTTTGAATGACGTTGGAATTCGTGTAGACCATGTTAACTCCACCAACTCGGTGCTCTTGGATCCATCCGAGATCCATTTGTTCCTGTAGAGCTGCTTGCACTACAGAACATCCCTGGTTGTCTTTAGAGCAGATATCACACTGGTGATAATTATGAGGTGGCACATGGCCATATCCGCTCTGTCTACAATGCATCTTAACCAGATTGGTCTTTAACAAGAGTACATCGTGAATTTGATAGACATTGTTAGTCTCTTTCTCAATCAGATTGACCGCAGCTTTCTGGTGTTGAGGCAGCGGGTTCGTAAGAACATTAGGATTCGTATCTTTGAAAGATAAGAGCCCGCTCCTAACAAGCTTTTGCACGTCGGATTTGAAATTGAGACAAGTCTCAATGTTATGCCCTGAACCTCCTTGATGATAAGGGCATGTTTGATCCACCTTAAACCAGAAAGGCGGATTTTCCAGAACTGAAAGGGGAGACTTAGTCTGAATGTGCCCCTTGGCTAGCAGTAACGGAAACAGTTATGCGTACGTTACAGGTATAGGATCAAATCCTGGTGGCCGTGTTGTACGGTTGCTGTTATATGGGGGACGAGCCTGCTGAAGAGGCTGTTGTGTCCTTTGTTGGTCAGGTTGGCTCTGCGCAATCTGAGGTTGATACATAGGAACAGGCGCGGGGCCGATAGCAGGAGTAACAGCTGCTACTGGCTGATAACGTCGCCTTTGCTTTCCGAGAGAGATATTCCCAATATCTTGGTCTTTTTTCTTAGGGAGAGCACTACCGTATTTTTTAGTACCGCTCGTTGATCCAGTGTCTTTTACCAAACGTCCTTCTCGGACGGCTTCCTCAAGACGTACACCCATGCCGACCATTTCGGTGAAATCACTGGGTGCACTGGCGACCATTCGGCCGTAGTAGAATGAGCTTAAGGTCTTTAAGAAGATCTTTGTCATCTCTTTTTCCTCAAGAGGTGGACAAATTTGAGCGGCAATTTCACGCCACCTTTGAGCATATTCCTTAATGGTTTCCTTGTCCTTTTGCGACATTGATCTGAGTTGATCTCTGTCGGGTGCCATGTCCAAATTGTACTTGTATTGTTGGATGAAGGCAGTACCAAGATCTCTGAATGTACTGATCGTAGTACGGTTTAAACCCATGTACCATTTGAGTGCGGCACCGGTTAAACTATCCTGGAAGTAGTGAATCGGCAGGTCCTGATTCTCCGTCTGGGCTGACATCCGCCGAGCGTACATCACCAGATGGCTCTGAGGGCAAGAGTTACCCTTGTATTTTTCAAAGTCGGGCACTTGGAACTTGTGCGGGACTTTCACATTTGGGACCAAGCAGAGGTCTGCGGCGTCCTTTCCAAATAGATCCTGACCGCGAATGGCTTGCAGCTCTTTCTGCATTTCCAAGAACTGCTCTTGGAATTCATCCATTCTATCGAACATAGTTTCCTTCTTACCAGAAGGTGTCCGTGGAATCTGTCCTTCCGGGACAGTGTGCACCACAGGGGGTGGTACCGTGACTACGGCAGTAAGTCTTGGCGCCTCCCGAAGTTTGTAACCTTCAGGAGTCTTGAGTATGCCCCTGGCATCTTCGTTTTCCCGAAGTTTGTAACCTTCAGGCCCAGCGGCTTCTGTTGCGATTCCCTGATCTTCAGTGATCGGCGGAACATATCCTTCCGGGATATAGTTAACAGGCATGCCCCAAGGACGATCTTTTGGCATCTGATACCTAGGATCATACTTTTCTATGATGGGCGTTGAGGTGATCTCCGAGATCACAGTTCTTTGTAGTTGAGCTTCTGCCATGGCTTGCATGTCGTTACGAAGCTTTCTCATATCCTCTCTCAGAGTGTCGATCTCTTCTTTCAACTCTCTGTTTTCTTCCTCAAGATCATCCATCTTTTTCTGACGATTGGCTTGAGTATTATACGAATGAGACAGTTTGACTCTAGAATCGAGACACAAACGTGAGATTCGTAGGTAAGGAGAATACGCGATGTGAGAATGGTGAATGCAATGATTATATTAATTATTTTTAGGTTTAATTAAAATAAACTTCGACAATTAGATTGCAAATATCAAACAGTGGGGAAACCCCTTTTTATTGAATTCCAAAGGATTACAGAAATGGAAATACAGTAGATTACAAAGTGCAGAAACAGAAACCTAAACTAATGGGTCCCGAGTCCTCTCTGAGGAGAAACCGGGTGCTGATTCTGGTATCTTCCTTTTCTTTGACCGGGGCGCTTGGGCCGTTGTCGGGTCGTCATTCCTTTGCCAGGTGAAAGGAGCGAGCAAATTCCTTTGGTCATCTTGATTCTCTACAGCATGCTGCTCCAAAATTTCAATCAGAGCATCTTTCTCTTTCAGTAATTGCTGTATTTGGATACACTCTACGTCGAGGGTGCGGTACTTGTTCTTCCAAGATCTTCTTTCCTTTTGAACTTTGTTGAGAGTAACCTGAAGCCTTTCAGTTTCCGTCATGAAGTACATGACAGATTCCCTCGGTGAAAGAATTCCGTAACGAGGATAAGGCATTTTTAGCTTGAGAGCTCTGGTTTGTACCCAATGGAGATAAGGCTTCATCGTGACACAGTTTGGTTTTCCCAGAGACTCTCGTCCTTTCTTATGAACATGTTTCCAGGCTTGCACTATTTCCATATTTAGTGCTCTGTCACTTTCTCCTTCCTTGAAGAAAAGACCTTCCAGATGAACACCCAGTGGGATGTGTCTCATCGGGTATCCAAATTGACGAAGAATTAATATCGGATGATAGTTGATTCCTCCTTTAGTTCCTATGAGGGGCACGCTGGGGAAGTTTCCACAACGGTCAATGATTCTGATTCCCTCATAAATCCTATTACACCAATCTATATCAGAGTTGGTGAGAGACATGATCTTCTGCGACCAACGTAAGACACTCTTGCAATCCCAAAAAGCAGCATACTTGGGCAAGTGCGAGATAAACCATTTATAAAGCAAAGGTACACAGCATGTGATCTTCCCTCCGCTGTACAAATTTCCTAAGTGTACAGAATGATACGCATCTGCGAGCAAAGTCGGCACAGGGTTTCCAATGAGAAAAACCTTAATAGCGTTGATATCGACGAAGTTATTGATGTTGGGAAACAAAAATAATCCGTAGGTGAGCAAGACAAAGATGCTTTCAAAAGCAGTCATGTTCCCTATACTAGCAAAGTACAGAGCTTTCTTAGTCAGGAACTGGGCTGGCAAACCTTGGGTGCCACCCTTAGTAATCATGTGAGTCCTGACCTCAGACTCGTCCAAATGAATTGCTATTGCAATAGTCTGATTCTTTGGAATTTCTTCCAGTCCAGAAAATGGAGCTCGATCTGTGATATGTAAATCAGTCAGATGAGAATACTCCTCCAACGTTGGTGATAGCTGGTAATCCGGGAATGTGAAACAGTGATAAACTGGATCGTAGAATTGAATGAGCGCATCCATGATTCCCTCAATCACATGGACTCTTAACAGTGGTAGCAAACCACCATGCTTGGCTCTGAAAGCCTCTGGGTTAACGATCATCCTTGCTAACCTTCTCAAATCCCCCAGTTTTGGAACCTTGAAGGTATACTGGCGAGTTCTCCTTCTACCGAAATCCATTAGTGCAATCTTTTTCTCTGATATTTGCAATCACAGTCTTAGTTTAATTTGAAAAATAGAGAGACTAGAAGAGAAAGTTTTTTGAATGTTTTAATGATTTATTAAATGAGTGCATGAATGCAGCACACAAAAACATAGAAAAAACATGGGGTCAAAGAGTCGTTGTCATGAAGTCAAGGCTCTACCCATCCCCAAAGGTTTATACTAGGGTGATTTTTGTACCTATACTCATTATCATCAGCTCCTCCCAGGAAAGCAAAACAACAAGCGGATCGCCATCGAGTTGTGTGCAATCTTAGAGTAAGTGCCATTCACCGAGAATAGATCACCAGCCTCAAATGAGGGTAGTATCGCGTAACAACTATTTCCGATAGCTTCCGCACTACGAAAGGGTTGGCTTTTCTAGGTGTATACTCATTCTCACCACATGCGGCATCACACGCATTCCCAGTAGCAGAAAAATAAACATGTATAGCATTTAGGAAAAGTAGTATATATATATTTGTCCTAATCATCCTAGACTTATAAAGCTATGAATCTTAAGTTCCTGACAGAAATGGGTTCCTCAGCGGAAGCCCCAATCTGTGGTTCCCTGCCTAAGAGATGGACCAGCATAGGTCAATCTTTCTCTTCGGTAGAGTTCCCATTTTCCGTGGAAAACGGGGATGATGCCCTAAAGCAGAAAAGGAGACTCCCCAGCAGAGTCGCCATTTGTGTAATTTTTCACACAAGAGAAGTAGAAAGAAAGGAACGGGCCCCACGGTGGGCGCCAATTTTCTGTAAAAAATGGGGACGACCGTGCCTAGATCTAACTTTTTCGGGCCCCACGGTGGGAGCCACTTTTCTGTAGCGAGCGATTTTGGACGCGGTTCTTAAGCGCTGGTCGCTCTCTGCGGTTTGAGCTTTGACTACAGGTCGATTCATTTTTTATCCTATTGTGAGCTGAATAAGGAAGGGAAACAGATGTCTCCAATTAACCCTGCTTGCATATTGAGTTTAAACAACGGTCTGTTAGGTTACGGATGCTATCAATGTGGGGGGGCTTTTGTACTGGTTATTCGTATTTCGCCAATACGGTTTTCTTTCTTTCTAGGGCTTGGTCAAAAGGTTTCTGGTGGGGAACAAGGATTAGGATGTTAGGACTGGTGCTTTTGAATTACTGCTTTTGATTGACGAAGATATGGGATTTGGGTTTTTTGTTGATTGCGCTCGCTAAGATCTTTTCTTTCGATCTTATGCCTACGTATTCCCGTTTACCGAAACAGGGAAAGCAGAGCGTTCGTAGTTCCTCCTATTCTATGGGAGGAAATGGTGTTTTTGGTGTCTTGTTCAAAGCCCAAGACGTGAAGCGAAAGGTGATTTGTATCTTGTTCAAAGCCCAAGATGTGAAGCTAAAAGGTCTATTTGTGTCTTGTTCAAAGCCCAAGACGTGAAGCTGAAAGACCTCGACTTTAGAGAGAATTTGTCATCTCTAAAGAGGGGAGAAGGAGAATTACTTTAACTGGGATACGCGGATCCGAGCAATGCCATAATTTCCAAAGAAAGGGTTTTAACCTGAAGGAGAAGACTTTAACTCAGTATAGAGCAATGCCATCTTTCCTTAGGAATTTCTCATGCTAAAAGAGGGACATTGGCATGGATGTAGATGATCCAGAGGCTTGCCGTTTACAGCGATTAGATGAAGGGAAAGGAGTTGTTGATGTTTGTGTACTGCGAACGAGGCACAACTTTGATGCTAAAAGGTCGATTGGATCAACCAGTGGTTTTCTTATACAAAGCCTAAGAGGAGGCTAATTTCCGCTAGGAAAATCATTATACAAAGCCTAAGAGAAGGCTATTTTGTGTCTCGTACAAAGCCCGAGAGAGAGGCTAAAAGTTTTTGACCCAGTGGGGCATATCGTTATACAAAGCCTAAGAGGAGGCTAGCAAAGAGTTGATTCAGTTGGAGAATCTTTTATACTCAGTAAGAGAGTGTTTTTGTATCTCGTACGAAGCCCGAGATGGAGGCGAAAAGGTTGTTTTGACTCCACTGGGGAGAATTTTGGTATCTCGTACGAAGCCCGAGATGGAGGCTATTGTAACTGTTTCAGTTGAGTGACAGATCCAATATACTGATTTAAAAGAGAAAATCAGTTCTTATATGAGCAACACTGTACTCAGGGATTTAATTTGAGGATCAGGGATATTTCCTTCTCTTTGAGGAAACGGAAAATCCAAAGGGTATTGAGACTATCCGAGTCTGCGGGTTTCCTTCCTATTTAACGAAGGGTGCTTGAGAATGTCTTTGAGACTCAAGAAAGTTAGACTGTCCGTGTCTAGAGTTTTATCTTTTGTACCATGCTTTGAGAAACAGTAGTAGACTCTATGAAAGGACTGTTCTATGAGGATGACTAGGTTCTGTTCCTATACCTCTAGGAGGTCGTCGGGACAATTTGTACGAAGCCCAAGAGGAGGCTGGAAACTTTTAAGAAGCCGACGGGTCCTTGTACGAAGCCCAAGAGGAGGCTATCATTCCCGGAGGAAGAGATCATTATACGAAGCCTAAGAGGAGGCTGTGAATACTTCTAAGAAGCCGTAGTGTCCTTGAATAATGCCCAAGAGGAGGCCGATGCTTTTAAGAAGCCTGTGGGTCTATCATCTCCTTTCCATTAGGAGAGATAACTCTTTTAAAGATGAAAACCACTGGTAAACGTGCGAGGTTTACTATCCAGTAACTTTTAGCTTTTAAAGAGGGTTCCTTAGTTAAGGTCCAAGATTATGACCGTAGTGGGTACCCAAACCCTGAGACATTCAAGGCAAGCTATCCACAAGGAATAGATCAAGTCAGGAAAGTTCGAGAATTTGGAAGAAACTCAAAGATGCCATTCACGGAGAATACATTCATCTTGGGGAGTAGAGCTTCTTGACGATTCCTAAGGAGTACATCCGAAGAGAAGACTGTATCTGGTGCTCCTATTGGGGATCTAGGTGTCTATTTCTACGAATAAATGAAACGGCATCACTTAGTTCTAGACGTAGTTGTCGGGGAAACTCGAAATATCTATACTATTATTACACAGTAGATATGAGTTTATGAAAGGAGACTTATAGTGAGCAGCCCTACAATACAGTTTATAATATGAAAGCAGTAAATGAAAGCGATAACCACTTACTCGGTTGTAGTGCTTCCATGCTGTTTGGTTAGTTGTTCAACAAAGAAAGATTGAAAACAACAGTATATTCAAAATCAAAGGAGAAAGTGCTTTGAAAAAGAAAGGTTTGGGGCTTACAGCTCAAGGAGAGGCCCAGGGTTTTATCAGTTATTGCACTGTTTGAATTTGTACAGAGGGACTTATACAAGTGACTGGGGCCCAAAAAGGTTTTCTGTACAAAGGGATGGGTCTTACACTCTCTAAAGAGGCCCAAAATGGTTTAAAGAAAAGAGAGGGGCTTATAACACGAGGGTAGGCCCAAATGATTTTTCGTTTAAAAATGGCGATCGCGCCGAGGTTTTCTTTTAACGCAGAGGGACTTATACAATAAGTGAGGCCCAAAATGTTTTTGGTTAAAAGGGGGATTGGGTCTTACACTCTATTAGAGGCCCAAAGTGTTTTGAATGGGTCTTATAGCTCAAGGAGAGGCCCAGATGAGTTTTATTTTTAAACGGGCGACGATCGCGCCGTTTACTTGTACAGAGGGACTTATACAATGAGTGAGGCCCAAAAAGTTTTTGTACAAGGGGGGATGGGTCTTACACTCTCTCAAGAGGCCCAAAGAGTTTTGAAGAAAAATAAATGGGTCTTACTACTCGAGGGTAGGCCCAGATGATTTTTGAAAAGGCGACGATCGCGCCGTTTGTTTTTTGACGGTATCGGGACTTATACAATAAGTGAGGCCCAAAGATGATTTGGTCAAAAAAAAGGATTGGGTCTTACACTCTAATAAAGGCCCAAAGTGTTTTGAAAATGATTTATGAGGGTTGAATTAATCCAAAACCCTAATTTGTTTTCAAAATGTATTTAATTGAATAAAAATTCAATTAAAATGATCAAAAATTGTTTAACACATGGAAAACAAATAGTGATCTTGGATTAATGCTTCAATAATTAAGTATTGACCTACAAAATAATTAGAAAGCATTAAAAGTTGCAAAATCAATGTAGAAAAAATATTTAAAATGCCAAAAACAATCAAAATATTAATTCTTTACAAAAATATCAATTATATGAAATAAATAATATTTTTGGGATTTTTTGATAAAATAAAATATTTTAACATTTTTGTGAATTATTAAAAAAAGAATCAACTCAAAATCATTAAAACTCAGAGAGAAATTAATTTTTGAATCAATTAAACAAAATCACAAAATTCAAATATTTGAATTTGAAAAAAAGGCGCCAAGAACAAGCTGAAGAACATGCGCGTGTTCTTGGTTTCTCAGATTTGCGTTTTCTATCCAATCTCCATGAATACGTAATCATATCATGCAATCCACATATCATTATGCTCGTCTCAACCTCACGGTCATGTCTATGTACTTTAATTTCATTTAAATTAAACATACAACAAGAAATCACGAAGAAACCTCAAGAACCCTAATTTCTGCATGAAGGCTAGGATTTTTGATACACGATTCAAACAATGCAATTAATTGAGGGAAAACATTCCATGCATGATTATGAACATATGACCAAATTATTGTGCGAGGAAATATTCATAGATTGAGAGATGACCAAGTATGTGCTTACCTCCAAGCCGTGACAGCAAGTTCAGAGTGATTTTTGATTTGGAGGTGTTACAGATGAGTGGTGATGATCTGAACAGCTTCCCTACACCCTATGGATTGTGTTTGGATGGTTGGACTTGATTGAAATTGGCTGGATCATTTTATGGCATCTCAGCTGCAACTTCACTTCAAACTTGTGTGGATGGCAAGTGATTTTGAGATTTTGATGTTCCAGATATTGTGTGAGTGTTTGATCAGCTCATATGTGATGTATGTGAGGTGTGTGAGTGATTGGTTTGTGCAGAATTGCTCTCAAACTCAAAACCCGATAGCTACCTTGCTAAGAAAGGCATTTTTGCCAAGAGAAAGAGATTTTGAGGAAAGCATCTGTTAGATGGCTTTGGTGTACTCAAACTGACCACAATTGAGCTCTATTTATAGTAGAGCAAGTTTGTTTTGCAAGGAATAGTGCATGGCAGCTGGTAAGTAGGTTTGGCCAATGTTGTCCAATGAGAATTCAAGTCTCCTCTAGCCATTGACTAGAGGTTAGGGCACAGAGCTTTGGTTCCCTTGGTCTTGGATAAGTCTTGACTGATTTCAGATGAGAATGGCTCAGTCCATGCCACCTTGATGGTTCCATTGAATGCCTCATTCCAAATTTGAAGTCTTGTCCCTACTTTGGCAACTCTAGGTTCAACATGCTATTCCTTGTTCCTTGGACCTTGGAGGCTTGGCTCAGTGATTGTCCCCTTTAGATTCAATCCTCTGAGGTGTCCAAGTGGATAGGAACTATTGAATTTCGCTTATTTTGGTAAATCGAGCCAAAGTGCAAATTCTGCCTTGCCTTGACAGATTTCAGCAAGGCAACTTGCCAATGTTGTATCTCATGATGTAGGTTGAATTTGGCAATGTTCTTGGCCATTTTGGAAAGCTCTTACATGATACAACAACTGTTTGAACAAGTTTTATTTTGATCTCTTTTAATTCCAAGTGAAAAATTCCCCTACATTTGGCAAAAAGTGAAGGCAAATTCTGACTTAGTGAAAATTTCACTAAGTGTTGGAAAAAGTGACATTTTCACTTTTCAGCCACTTTGATCACTCCATAACTCAAAATCCTTAATGAATTGGAATGACTTGTAGTTGAAGTTTTTGTAGATGATAATGAGGGCTACAAATCCATCTTTGGATGAGAAAAAATGGCCTTGTGGTTTAGGAGTTATGGTCCTCCAAAGTTGGTACCTTTGCCACTTTATTTTTAACTTAGAAAAATTTCTAAGTTTTATGGTTACCCCTTTTACAAGTTATCTCACTTTTCTTAATTTTTCTTGATGAATAATGATTCAAATCATACATTAACATCATTTTAGGGTTAAAAATCCATTTTGGTGAAAAATCTCAAAAAGCCAAAGTTGACTTTTGTGCACAGTTGACTTTTTATCAGATGAATTCCAAACTGTGCAATTCTTTAGGAAATCATGTCCTTGACCTAAATCAAACTTGATGGACATGTTCCATGGGTGTCATAGGGTATATTCAATCATGTATTAGGGTTTGGGAGTATGTCTTGGTCAAAAGTCAAAGTTACAGTTGACTTTTCCCTTAAAACCCTAATTGTGGTGCAGATGAAAATGAGACTTGTTGCTCAAGCTTCTTGGATCAATCCATTGTTCCAAATGGATCAATATGGTGTATTAGAGACCCTCAAACCATCTCTTGAGGTCTTGGTTGATGATTTGTCCCAAAAGTCAACTTAGGGGTGAATTAGGTCAAGAAACCCTAATTCCTGATTTTTGATGAATGCATCCCCTGAGGCAAAATTGACTTAATGCATGGGTTCATGAGGTTCCATGAAGCATATTAGGTTATGTTTTGGATCATTGCCTTGTGCCCAGATGAAAATTTCCATCTGGAGGCCCTGGTCGACCAAAACCCTAATTTGGTGACACTGTCGATCTTGAGACTTGATCCACCTAGAAGGGAGCAGCCTTATGCTTAATCCTTGAAGTGGGAGTCCTTTTTGATCCATTGTGGATGTTTGAGAGATTAGACAAGTTGAAGATCATGTCATTTCTTGATTGATCCTTTGTCTAAGCACTCAGAGAGGGCTTGAAACCCTAATTTTGATTGTAGTGGATGCTCACCCATCTTTGGGGAGGCTAATGAAGCATGATGGTTCATCCATATTGTGATGATGATTTTCACAATGATGGGAAATCTAAGTGGTCAAAATTTGGGGTATTTCACAACCAAATACATGAAGGTGAGAGATGTTTGGCGTACGCCCTTTTAAAAGCTCATACTGTGTCTTGTTTAGAATAGGTCGGATGAGCACCCTATTTAGGCATGGAAACGGGGCGGGTCGGGGCGGGTTTAGCTAGCCCCGCACCCGCACCCGCCTCCCTGTTATAGACCCGCCCCCGCCCCCAAACCCAGTCGGGGGTGAAAATTTACCACCCAGACCCGCCCCCGATAGAAACGGGTTTGCCCGCACCCGCACCCGCCCCCACCCGTAAAAAAATATTTTTTTTAAATAGTAATAAAAATTAACAATTTTATTAAAAACTTAACCATTTTAATAATAAATTTGTTTCTAAAGATGTGAGTTTGAGTGAATGGTGAGAAATGACTAATGATGATTTTTAATTACTTCTTCAAAAGTGACTAAATGTGATATAAAATAATTTAAATATGGGTATTAAAGTAAATATTATAAGACCGGGCGGGGGCGGGGGCGGGTGCGGGCGGGTAGTAGCATTCCCCCGCCCCCGCACCCGCACCCGTAATTACAAACC
Organism: Lathyrus tuberosus; assembly: GCA_022829125.1. Classification (NCBI taxonomy): domain Eukaryota; kingdom Viridiplantae; phylum Streptophyta; class Magnoliopsida; order Fabales; family Fabaceae; genus Lathyrus; species Lathyrus tuberosus. Next base: position 9,897,646 of record JALAZF010000024.1, on the reverse strand, counting down.
GGGTTTTACCCGCACCCGCACCCGCACCCAATCAAATCAGGTTTCCCCCGTTAATTTCGGACCGGGTCCGGGCGGGCCCGGGTTTTCTTGCCATGCCTAACCCTATTCAAAACATAACAAGCCGTACTTATGGCGTCGGCCCAAAAGTATTTTGGTAATCCACTATCATTGATCATAGTCCTTCCAAGTTCTTCCAAAACTCTATTTTTATGTTCCACTACCCCATTTTGTTGAGGGGTACGTGGTGCGGAAAAATTATGATCAATTCCATTGGAATCACAAAATGCTTCAAATAAATGATTTTCAAACTCACCCCCATGGTCACTTCTGATTGACCCAATGTTTGTGTTTAACTTGTTTTGAGATAACTTAGCAAATCGTTCAAAGGCTGAAAAGGTATCACTCTTATTTGCTAAGAAAATTGTCCAGCAAAACCTAGAAAAATCATCGACTATAACAAATCCATAGTAGTTACCACCTAGGCTTTTAACCCTAGATGGTCCAAAGAGATCCATATGGAGGAGCTCAAGGGGTCTCATAGTTGAAACACTGCTTTTAGATTTAAAAGAGATCCTTGTTTGCTTCCCCATTTGGCACGCATCGCAAAGATGATCCTTTGTAAATTTAATTTTGGGCAAACCGATGACTAGGCCTTTAGAGACAATTTTGTTAAGCAAATCAAAGTTGATATGAGCCAAGCGTCTATGCCACAACCATGAATCTTCATTCATAGTGACTAAACACTTGTCTCCATCCAATGATACCTCGTTTAAGTCTAGCATATAGACGTTATTCACCCTCAAGCCCTTAAACACATTCTTTTTGTCGCAATCTTCAACTACGCAACAATCCTTTGAAAAATAGACTTTATAATTTTTGTCACATAGTTGACTAATGCTTAAAAGGTTGTGTCTAAGGCCCTCCACAAGAAGTACATCAGAGATAGTAGTAGATGAGGGGTTACCTATACTACATTTGCCGAGAATTTGTCCCTTGTTGTTATCTCCGTAGGTGACAAACCCCTTTTTCTTCGCCACAAAGTCGATGAAAAAAGATATGTCTCCGGTCATATGTCTTGAGCAGCCACTATCTAGAACCCATCTTCTTTCGGTGGTCTCAAGACTTTGTACCTACAAAAATAATCAAGGGAGAGTAGGTACCCAATTCTCATTGGGTCCTTTATGGTGAGTGAAACCAAAATTGCCTTTGGGCAACCATTGATAAATGCCCTTTGGAACAAGAAATCTCCGAAAGCGGCACTTAGCAATAGTATGACCGGGCTTACAACAATATAAGCAATCACGATTAGTTTGGAGTTTACCTTTGCTATCACTATCTCGAATCACATACGTGTATTGTTGATAAGGATTATTCATTGTTTCACGATAATGTGATCGATCAATAGCAAACGTAATCTTAGGCTTGAGAGCCTTGTCTAACTTGGCTTTAAGGGTTCTCACCTCTCTTTGCCAAATGTGACAAGTACCACAGCCCCCAAGGTCAAACCATGTATATTTATTCTCATCGATCTTAGTTTTTGATGCATTCACCATGGAGTTTTTAAGATCTTCCAATTCCTTTTGGGAATCGGAAACCTTTTTCTCCAAATAGGAAAAAATCTTTTTATTCGAAGCTAAGCGTTGAAATGCTTCCTTAGCTTTGTGGTGTAATGTATCAAAAGCTCTTTTTAATTCAGCATGAGACATATTTTGACAGTTTTCATATTTAGAGTGTTTTACCTATTTTCCTTTGTTGTGACGTGCCATGAGACAAAGGTTGACGGATTCACTTTCGTCACTTGAGGAGTCATCTTTCTCCGACTCGCTATCGCTTTCCCAAGCGATGTATGCTCATTGAGACTTGTTGGACTTTTTGTTTGAGCGACTCTTGTCATTATCCTTAGCTTTGTCTTTCTTTAGGGATAGACAATCCGGCTTGTAGTGCCCGGATTTTCCACAGTTGTAGCACGTCCCTTTTACCTTGCCATTTTTATTTCCTTCACTTCTAGATTGCTTTCGGAACTTGACAAGATTTCTGTCCGAGTGCTGAATATCATTCTTACGAATATATCTATTGTATCTTTTCACAAATAAGCTCATATCATCACCGAATTCTTCATCTTTGTCATTTTTGGTTTCATCATCACTTAGCTCTTGATGTGTGGACTTTGAACAAGAAACCTTAAGAGCTATCGACTTTTTCTCCGTATCTTTTGCCTTCTCTTTCTTTATACTCTTCTCATGTTTATCCAAGCTAATGAGCACTTGCTCATGCTCATCGAGTTTACCAAAGAGTGTTGTGAGGTCTAGAGTAGCAAGATTATTGGCCTCCTTGATAGCGGTAACCTTCGGTTGCCATTCCCTGCTAAGACACCTCAGAATTTTATTAGTAGAAACCTCATTTGGAATTGGTTTACCAAGAACATGCAATTTGTTGATAATGTGAGCGAATCGTTTTTGCATATCCGCAATGGTTTCCCCTTGCTTCATGTAAAACATATCAAACTCTTGCGTTAGTGTATTAATACGAGCCAATTTAACATCATTAGTGCCTTCGTGGGCTACTTGTAAGGCATCCCACATAGCTTTGGTTGTTTCATAATGGGAGACTCGATAATACTCATCAACTCCCAAAGAGGAAATGATCATATTACGAGCCTTCCAATCATAACTGTACTTTTTCTCATCCTCCTCAGTCCATTGGTCTTCGGGTTTAGGAACGACAACGCCTTCCGCGTTAGTCATAGTGATTGCCATGGGACCGTTTAAAATAACGTTCCAAACCTTCCGATCTAAGGAGTTAATATGAATGCGCATACAATCCTTCCAGTAGCTGTAGTTTTCACCTGTAAAAACTGGAGCTCTATTATAAGCCCCTTAGGTTCGTTCGCCATGATCCAAGAAGTTTTACTGAAGCACCAGAATAAACCGGAGCTCGTGATACCACTTGTTAGACGATGGCTATGGATCTAGAAGGGGGGTTGAATAGATCCCTTGAGTTTTACACGCAAATGGACTACAAAATTCTGTTTAAAAAAATTTGTTTAACAGAAGCTACCACTGGATAAAACGTCTACAATGAACCTTCTACCGAAAGGATCGGATATGCGCGATTATATTGTGGATGAGTACGAAAGAGAAAAATTCAGTTCTAAATATTACCATTATAAACGCAGACAACAAATTATCACTTGCTTGATGTTTATACCGATCCAATGAGGTTAATTGATAAGCAATTTAAAGCAACGTGTTCGAATTTTGCTTGGAAACAAATTATCAAACACGTAGTGTGCGTAAACACACTATGTGCAGAATTTCTATGGAGAATAATGTACAGCTGCTCCAAAACACAATTCAATGAATTGTATCGATTTAACAAAACAGTTTATCAGCGTACAATTATTCTACGACAGAAATTACGATAGTTTGCTACGTCACAAAATCGAACAATTCTGAAATGTAAAAGAGTTAAGGGAAAGAGAGAGAACACCCGAGATTTGATTAGGCAGTTCCCCAATCGTCCTCGCTTTGGGTACGTCTGCCCCCAATTCCACAAAAGGAATTGAGATATATATATATATGTACTTGTTGCAATTTGTTTATTACAAGAGAAAACTATGAACATTCAAACCCCGAACGTCTTCGATCTTTGATGCAGAATTTTTTCTTCCCTTGATTCAAGATGAATCAAGTGCTCCGAATATGGATGATTCAATTACCGTCCCACGCTACTAAACCGAAAGAAAACTCCGTTCTTCAGTTACCTTCACTCGGTCAATTGAAATCTTCCAAGAATTCGAACCCAAACCTTCTTCTACGGTCCTCTTATTACAGCTACTAAACCGAAACAATTGCACCAATTTCCGGTTACCTTCGCCCAGCTGAATCCCTGTAGAAAGAACAGTTTGTACAAAAACCCCCAAAATCTCCTCGATTCTTGGAGGACAACCCCAACTGGTTTGATTCAAGAAACACCTGCCAATCTCTCAACCCAGAAGATGAAGATCACACTTCCTAAATTTTGAACGTTATCACTTCGATCAATGGGCGACACAAACAAAAATGATTATGTGTGATTGTTTGTTTACACAATGAAGAAGATGAAGATGAAGAGAGAACTGACATATATTTTTCACGTTTCTTGTTGTATATGAAAAATGAAGACCCAAAACTATTTATATCAAAAAATATGACCAAAAGAAATAACAGGAAATAACAGAAACGAAGTTAAGTGAAAAAGTACAAAAAACAAAGTCATGCGTCGACCTCTGGAGTCTATGCGTCGACGCATAGAATGACAATTTTGAGTTCTCAGGTTTATGCGCTTACCCGTGATTTCTGGGGGTCAGCGCATGATTTCTGAGGTCAACGCATAATTTCTGAGGTCAGCGCATGAAGGCAAATTTTCAAGAAATTTCATTTTTTGAATTGTTTTCACCAGACCAAAGTCAAACATACATGCTAGACACTATTAAATCACTGTGGACTTTTATTTTTTGGGAGAATAAGATCCTATGCATCTAGACACATGACCAACAACGATAAGACGCTATATGCCCGACACGTGAAGTGATACCGCTCAAATTACAATCTAATGCATTTGTTGACATCATTAAAACAAGATAGCTAGAAGGATATCCCTCACAATTCTCAGCTATTAAGATTTGTACCTTCCATTCAAAGCCATTATTGAATGCCTGGTGTCCTTTTATTCAACGCCATATAGTCTTGTTTGTTCACATTCATCTAAAGCCGTTATTAGATATTGTGATTTATACCTTTCATTCAAAGCCAGTATTGGATGTTCGGTTTCTCTACCATCTGATGCCTATCCGAATGTGTCTCTCCTTCTGATGTTTTTCAGATCGAGTCCTTGTTCACTTTATCTAAAGCCGTTATTAGATATTGTGATCTATACCTTTCATTCAAAGCCAGTATTGGATGTCCGGTTTCTCTACCATCTGATGCCTATCCGGATGTATCTCTCCTTCTGATGTTTTTTTCAGATCGAGTCCTTGTTCACTTTATCTAAAGCCGTTATTAGATATCGTGATTTATACCTTTCATTCAAAGCCAGTATTGGATGTCCGGTTTCTCTACCATCTGATGCCTATCCAGGTATCTCTCTTTCTAATGTTTTTCAGATCGAGTCTTTGTTCACATTCGTCTAAAGCCATTATTAGATATTGTGATTTGTACCTTTTGTTCAAAGCCATTATTGGATGACTGATTTCTTTGCATTCAATCCCATTCTTGAATGTAGTCTCTGTTCACAATCATCTAAAGCCATTATTAGATATTGTGATTTGTACCTTTTGTTCAAAGCCATTATTGGATGACTGATTTCTTTGCATTCAATGTCATTCTTGAATGTAGTCTCTGTTCACAGTCATCTAAAGTCATTATTAGATATCGTGATTTGTACCTTTCATTCAAAGCCATTATTGGATGACTAGTTTCTTTTGCTATCTGATGTTTTTCCGGATGTTTCTTTCTCTGTCTTTTCTGGTTTTTCTTGAAGATCCTGTTTGAACTCTTCAGTATAAGAAAATTCCAGAAAATATTTTGTTGGTGTCTATCCTTTTATTTCATATTGATCCCCAGTAGAGATCATGTCTTCTTTCTGGTTCCATGCCCAGTAAAGAGTGTGCTTTTATTTTCCCAGTGTCGTCCGGTCACCTATAAGCATGTCGTCCATCTCCTTGGACTTTTCCCCAGTGAAAAGCACCTCTCTGGCTCCCATTCCCAGTGAGGACCTGTAGGATTTCCTCTTTATGTTTCTATCCCCGGTGCATCCTTAGAGTCTCCCAGTGAGTCTTTTGTTGGTCAGCCTGTATCCCCAGTAAATTTCCTTGTGAATATTAACCTTCATCCTTCTTCCCCAGTAAGGCTCATCTGTGGTGGTTTGCCCTTTATTTCTGGAGTCTATCTGCATTCTTGCACTATCATGGCATCATATCATCATACTAGAAATTCATGGCATGTCTGCATTTGTACGTCTATTAGCTGTCCTTAGCATCTGCATTCCATCTAAGGGCAAAATTTTCGGTTTGCTATATTTAAATACCTTTCACCTTATCTCCCGAGGATTCCCATCTCTCGTGTCGTCCAGTAAAGCTATTTAAATAGGGGCAACTGTTGTACCCCAAATTTTACCCTTAGATCCTCTGATCACTTCATATCATTTTAAGTCAGCCATTTTTGATTTTTTTTAGTTAAACATGTCATTAATCTTTAATCATGTACTTTAGCCAATTTTCTATCATTCTATATGCATTCCTGATTCCATTTTTATTTTTAGTTAAATATTGATCTTGAATTAATTTATTTAGTTAACATTTTAGCTTAGTTTATATTTTAATTAAAATTTTAATTTAATTTACTTTTAGGATTTATGTTTAGTTTAATTTAATTAATTTAATTTTTATTAATTTAGTTTAGTCTAATGTTAATTCTAATTTTACTTTAATTCTATTTGACTTTTATCTTAGATTATGTTTTATTTAATTTTTAGTATAAGTATATTTGTTTTCACTTTACAAATTACAAAAATCACAAAAAATCACAAGTTATGAAAGGTCCGTTTCATCTCGCTGCACACAATTTCCAGCTGCCAAACCCATCCCAACAGCACACACTGCACCCCAAGCTTCCCTTTCTAGCCTGTTCACTCTCCACTTTCTGCCAAGACTTTTCCCTTTTCCATGCCAAATATCTGCTGAACCATAAACTATGCAAAACCGTACCAAAAAACGGCAATTTCAGCCAAGCCTCCCATTACTCCAGACAACTTTCCACCACACCATCTCCAAGAAAACTGCACTGCAACTCGTACGATCAACCGTACCATGCCCCAGTGCCTCCAAAATTATGCTTTACAAAACCCCACACACTACACTCTTCTTTTTCTGCAAAATCACAGCCTGCTCTACACAAAACCTCTGTCCACGACCACACTCCGCGTGCCAAACTTGCAGTTAACAAAACCGTACGCCCTGCTATGCTTGCTACTCCAAAATCCTCTCCAAAATTTTACACTTTTTCTGCTGCTCACAATGCCAACACGCAACAAATCCTCTGCAAGGTTTGTACAGTTTATTTTTCAACCTTATACCAAAATGGAACAACTTGCATCCTAAGATAACCAAGAGGACACAATAGATTGAATTGAATTGTTTTTAAAGGAAGAGAGGAACTTGTGAGACTGGGGACCTTCCATATTGTTCTCTTGGGATTCTCTCATTATTTTCTGCAACAAAACCAGTAACAACAACTCCTCACACAAGATCACCCAACCTTCAAATTACCTTCAATCTACAAATCACAAACCGCCCTCCGCCATCATCCTTCAACCATTCCTAACATCTTCAACCCTCGTCGTTACCAACAACACTCCACCACCACTTTGAACCACCATTATTTAATCTTCTAAACTTAATAACAAAACAGCAGGTCCAACCCCTTTTCTATCTGAACCTTCTCAACCTTCACACTTTCATCACCCAAAAAACCTCTCATCTCCACCATTTCCCCAATCTGAATCAAGAACAAAAAAGACACAAACAACAAATCGTGTTTACCTTTGCCATTCGCTTTTCACAACAGCGAACCGAAACACCCTTCATAGAAAGCTTCAACCTTCCTCACACCTTGCAACCACTTACACCAGGCTTACCTCCATTTACCGGCGGCACACAAACACCACAAACCTCCCCACCAAACCATTACTCATTTCTACATCAACAGAGCAACACATTACATCAACACGCAGGCACAATTTGAAAAGAGCATCAGCAATAGTAAACTGCAACCCGCGCGGTAATCAAAGCCGAGAATTTCTAATCATACCTCTGGTTGATCTTCAGGTAAGTCATCATATTCCCTCCACTTCGTATAGTTTGAATTGATTATGACCTTGCCGTGATGAAATGTTGACTGTGAGTTCGAAACCGTGGCGACATTGAAGTTACGAATTGAGAGAGAGAACCGACCGTTAATTTGGAAGTCGCAAGGAAGCATAGAGAAGTCTGCGCGTGAACGAGAAACAGAGATTGTGAGAGGCGATTGAGAGAAGAAAGAGGTGGCTGAATAGGGTTTCTTGACCCTTTTCTACTTTTGATTAAAAAAAACTGAACCGGGTTTGGTGCTAACCCGACCCAACTCTTCACTTCCCTTTTATTGGGCTTCATCCTGGCCCGTTAGTTCCATCTCCCTTTTCTTTTTTTAATACTTTAATCTAATTTGTTTCATTTGTTTTAAAATTTATTTTGCTTTAAATGTGTATTAATTCTGGTTTTTCATTTAAATATTAGTTTAGATTTCTTTTTAGTTTTAATTAGGTTTAAGGTTTAATTAGTAATTAATAATTAGGCTTAGTTATTTATTAGTTTAGGATTTAACTCAATTAGATTTTATTTAATTCTTAATTTTAATCTTAACATACTCTCATATTTTCATTTCAGTCAATCCCTAATATTGTTTTTGCATTTTATTGTACATATTGTTGTTTATTATACGCTTGACCCGAGGTTTTCTTTCGTTCTTTGTTTCTTACACCTCCTTCCAAAGGAAAGTCTCTCTATTGACTCCATGTCATAGATAGCTCAAATACCCTGTTAACCTCAAATCATTTCACAAGAGATAGCCATTAATCTCTTCTCCCTTCTAACCTAGCCTTCTCAAAGATATAGCAATTAATCTCTTCTCTTTCACGACGGTCTAACCCTTCACAATCCTTTTATGAGAGATAGCCATTAATCTCTTTCTCCTAACCAATCAATCCTCACAAGCTTTGCTTTCAAGATTTCTACCCTGCTTTTCCTTGTAACCTTGACCACAGTCAAGAGTTCCTCATCCCCGTTGAGGGGAACTACGGACGCTCTGATTTCTCAAGTTCACCTTGAGAATACGTAGGCATAGGATTGCGAGATCCTAGCGAGCCACCTTTTTCTTTTTTCACTTTTTACCTTTACATCCGATGCCTTATCGGATTCCACCCTTTTTTACCATTATATCCGATGCTTTCTCGGATTCCACATTTTCTTTTTACACCATTTTACCCCGTATTGAGGGGAACTACGATTGCTCTGATTCCATCCCCGTCAGGATACGTAGGCACGAGATGCGATGTCTTGGCGAGCATATTTAGTGTATATACCCTTAGGTCCTTAGCCTTAGCACATTTCCCTTAACAAACAAACATAACATAACACAATACTAACAAGAGGTTCCCGTAGAGTACTATGGATACTTAGGGTGCTAATACCTTCCCTTTGTATAACCAACCCCCGAACCTAGATTCTCTTATTAGGGTTTTCGTTCTTTACCCTTTCCTTTGGATAAATCAAAGCTCGGTGGTGAATTTTAAGTTTTGCGATGCAAGTTAATTAATAGCTTGTTATCCGATTCTCACCACAACAATAGGTTTTTCACAATCTGATTCCTTCCAAATCAGCTGTCAATAATTTTAAAAACCAGCTCCATGAATCTTTAGTTTCACCCTCAACAACAACATATGCAATTGGAAGCATTCGTTCATATGGATCCCTTTCAATGGCAGCTAATATATGTCCGCTATAGTATCTCTTTAAGAAACACCCATCCAATCCTATCACAGGCCTGCACTTGAAAAAACTTTCCTTGCAAGCTTTGAAGCATATATACATCCTTTGGAAGTGAGGATTCATTTGCATCTCAGGGTGTTCATTAATTTCCTCCACTCCTTGAAATGGCTGACTTGTAATTTTAATAGTTGATCTTGGGTTTGCCCTTAACAGTTCATGGTCATAATCATGGATTCTTCTATATTGCTCCCTAAATGAACCATCCACAATATCAACAACAAGTGTCTTTGCTCTATATGCAAGTGTCTCGTTGATGCCTACGTTCCACTTTTCATGTGTCTTCTCCATAATATCACGAAACTTCAAACCAGGGTTCTCTCTAATATTGCTTTGAATATTTTTTCCTAACCAATTGGAATTTAGGAACCTAATCTTATAATCCCTACTACATGTATGTTTGTACACTATGGTCCTCAATTTCCAGGTTTCTTGACCTTTTATATTTGCACAGTATGCCTCCCATGGACAACCATCCTTGCACTTCACTCTCATCCTCCTTTTGTTATTTTTCTTAAATTTCAAATTTCTTCCTGAATTTATAACATAGGTTATTATAGCCTCCTTAAAGTAATCATTGGTAGCAAAATAAGTCCCTACTTTCCATTTGTAGTCTTCCATTTTTTTTGGAAGCTTGAAGGTTATAAAAGCATCCTTTATAATCTCATCATTATTATTATCATACTCATGAGGTAGTTCACCACTATCATACTCTTCAATGTCACTTAATCCTCTTAAATTTACCTTTAAGACCCCACCTTCATTCACAACATCAAGTGAATCACTCCTTCACTTGGTCCTTCCACATTTCCCTTGCCTTTTGCCTTAGCCTTTGCCTTGCCATTTGCTTTGCCTTTTTCCTTGCCCTTTGTACTCACTTCCTTATCATCAACTACTACCTCTCCATCAATTCCTATATCATTTTATGGGTCTTCAAAATTGACATGCAAAGCTGATAAGTGCAAAATGTAACTATTTTTGTATATAAGTTTTGCTACACTTATCGATACTTTTTTGTTAATATCGTTCGAATAAACCCCGATTTGTTTATAAATACGTTTACTTTACATTTTAGTGTATATACTGCGTATCGTGTAAATATCATTGAGTTTAATTGATTTTCTCTCATTTTTGCAGGTATTCAATCAAGGATATCTTGCCATATTCATAAAGAGCATTGAATAAGCTTTCCAGCGCTTCCGACCGTGCGTAAATCAGAGTTACGGTGCAGAAGTTGTGGTCCAAATAAGAGATAGTTTGTTGTCATGTTCGCTTTGCGAGTGTGCCAGCGAATGTTCGCTTTGCGAATGGCTGGCGAGTTCCCAGCGAAGGCTCCCAGAATTGGACAGGGGAGAAAGAGACCAAAGTTCACTTTGCAAACTGTGCAGCAAGCATTCGCTTTGCGAATAAATCGTTCGCACTGCGAACTTCTGGAATTTTGCAGAGGCGGTTTAATATTTCAGAGGCACTTAAGTGCCATTTTTTTAGGCTCGCTTTGCGAGTAAAACATCCGCTTAGCGAACGTGACAGAATTTGTAATAACTATAAGTTCATTTTCAGTCATTTTTAGGTTATGTTTTGGGGTATTTGTTCCCAATTCATCAAACCTTCATCCTTTGTTAGTTTAGAGCTTAGAAAAGCATCAATGGTGGTTGCAACTCGACGATTGGAGGCGGATGATTCTTGGAACGTGATTGACACCGCGAGAGATTTTGATTCCTCTTCTCTCTTCCCTTTGTAGTTTCCATTGGTGTGAGTTTGTATGTATGTTTACTTTGATAGTATGTATATTTATTGCTCATGGCTTTGTATGCGGGCTATTTTACAAATCTCTATTGGTGTTATCCTTGTTTTAATCGCTTTATGCATGGATTTGAGTTGTGGTAGACATATCCTCCTTGAATCCGGAATTAGATAAAACATTTATTAGGTTCTTGACTCTAGAGATAGATTGAGGCTTAATATTCATATGAGTACTGAAGCTTAATGCCATCCGTGTCTTGAGTCGGGTGCGAGAGTGTCGACGATGGTAATACGGTTGTTCACTCAACTTTGCGTTAGACATAACCTTTGTTGTGGGCGATACGTGATAATGTGGACGAGTGATTTAGGTTGCGTGCAAATGAGTAGTAAGTTTGAGTATTTGATAGGGTAGATGAAATGCAAACTCGAGAGTTCTCTACTCTCCAAAGAATGAATTCTTTTTATTTTCATAAGTTTTAATTCTCGCATTTACTTTAAACCCATTATAATCCAAACTCTTAAACGCGAGAAATTGTCGAACGACATTCTTTCCCTCGAACCGATCTCTGTGGACACGACATAAATCCTGGAGGGAAAGAAAATAAATATTTTTGCTGCTTGCTGCTATTCCGCAACCAACAAAAGCATTGTCTTCACTACCCTCTACTTGGTTACCATTAACTCCCTCAACTTCTGCCTAGTTACAATTGAGTCCCTCAGTAGTCCCCATATTCTCCTCAATGTTACAGTTTGTCCCCTTATCACCCATATTCTCCTCAATGGCACAGTTTGTCCCCTCATCACCCACAGGATATTTAGCAGGAGTATGAAAACTCTAGTAGTTTGAATTTTCACGGTTGAGATTTTGTTAACACTTTTGTAGGATTGTGATTGCACCGACATTTGTTTGTGGTCTATAATGAATTCAAACTTGTATAAATATGGGTCATATGTTGTTAATAAAACATTTTAGAATGTCTCAATATTCAAAATATATGGTAGTTGTGTACATCAACGACGTGAAATCTCCTGTTGGTTTTTGGTTTCCAGAGGACACCACTAGTCTGGCTGTTTTGATATTTAAATTTGATAATCTGTGGCCCCACACCGAGAACAGAAATGTGGGTAAGACCGAATTTCATGCATCATCAATTGATACTGAAGGAAAGGTGAAATACAACAACATTTAGTTGAAGGCTGATTAAGATTTAAAGGTTATGTGGAGATGATATCATCGTAGGCCAACAAAAGGACCGATCGAGTTTGATGTAAAAATTGTCAGATCGATCAAAATTTTGAAACGTTCAGAATCATCTAATAGCGTCTAAGTTTTGTTATTTATTATTGTTTTGTTAAGTTATGTAATTGTCTGTGTTAAGTTATGTTAATGTTGCAATAATAAAATGTTAAATGGTTATCTAATAAGTTGTTAAGTTAAAATGTCAGTAATCCACAAATAATATATGAATCATACAAAAATGATAAAATATACGCACGTCTTTCACGGGTTATGTGTGTTATATGCGGTGTCAAAGTATAAACCTCATTGTTTGTTTTATCAAACCCATGAAGTTATTTGTAAGTGCTGTTATCATCTATAGACGGTGTTGGTCAGCCGCACCAAGTGGAGACGGTGGCATGTCACCATAAGGTCCAACATCATCTGTATGATAAATAGGTGGGATGATGTGAGGGTGTGATACAATAAGGTACCATTTTGAGTAAGCATCCACACACAGCTCAGGAAACTAAACCTCAACTGCATGATCTATAATAACACTGACACAATGACAATGTTAGACACAAACCATCTATCAATGCCCTCAACTGGCACAATGTGTAACACCCCCTTTTATACCCCCAAATATATCAATTAATCATTTAGGCACGTATTCAAAATTTCATCAGAGTATAATCATAACATGGTATAAAAGATATATGCCACAACATACATGAAATTAAAACACATACAACACCTGCTCATAAGATATGCAACAGTGGGGTAACTTATCAATCAAGGAATCTACGTCCTTACACCCACATTTCAATATTTAGCATAAAAGCGGAACAACTAAACATTGAATAACAACCACATATATAAACATCATATATATACATATATCAACCAGTATGATTCATCAACATCAGTCGTGGTATATACATACAGTCATCAACCAGATACATATGCAAATGTATCACAAAAAGGAAATCAAAAGCATCCTAGCTACCCGGTGCTACATATCAGAGCCAACCGACTAACACGGACATGAAGTCACGCTTCACAAAAAGACTGCCAGCAAGCCTACTCTGCAATGCCTCGTAGAGCATTATAAAACAGCAGAAGGGTGAGAAATATTATCATAATAACGTTGCATATAATTATATATCTCAACATATAATACACATATACCACATTCTCACCACAACTCATCACTATGCATGTATATATACATATAACACCAAGCATATACCATAAATCAAATACACGGCATAACAATCCGTAATTAACGCATCCTTCACATAGGCATATTCATTCATGCTCAAATACATGTATCACCAATACATCTCAATTCATCACCATTCATTCAACATAAACACACATACATGTTTATTCACCAATGTATCATTACAAAGATACAACTCTTATCGTCATTCATCACCTCTTACTCAATATACATCGCAGGGCATATATATATATATATATACAAAACCAAGCATATTCATCACAATGCTTATCATTCAACATAAATACATATATTCATGTTCATTCATCAATGCACATATACCAAGATGACCAATGCAAATCATAGAGACCGACTAACGACTCTATGCAAATGCAATGCGGTACCGACTCATTTCATCTCAAGTTCAATTGAAGAACTTATTGGAACCATCGCTCGTTACTTAGTGTAACTCCCCGTCGGGCATACGATGTTCACCCATTGCTACCACCTCTCAAAAGGCTTACAATGTTTATGGATTGCTCCCACCTCTCAAAAGGCTTACAATCCGATTGCTCCCACCTCTCAAAAGGCTTACAATCGTTTGTAATCATCGCCCCCACCTCTCAAAAGGCTTACGGCGTTACAACGGATTCATCTTAGAACCCCACAATGCAAGAATGCACATCATGATGCTTCACATACAACATGACTCATGACACTCTTGACATGCATACATATTCACAATATAGTCATGCATTCATCACACATAATCCACATACATTCACATCAATTGTGCCAAACGGCAACCGAACGTTCTCACAAATAACCAAACAATTCGATTTACGGTTTACCAGAAAAGTCGGTTAAAAGTCGGCTAAAAATAATATTTTTCTTCACCAAATCATAGAACATATTTTTAGCTTCACATCCATATAAAGAACACCTCAATCGGATAAACAACGCAAAAGATATGGATATTTCAAAATAACGCAAAAACATAAACCGGAGGCCGGACACAACGAAACGTTTCAAAAATACTGTTCCGATTGGACCAGGTTCAGACCTCAAAACCATTTTTCCTAGAAAGAACATCTCATTAGCTTTCCAACGCTTCGAACGGGGGTCAAAACCGACTTACGGTTCAAGAGATATGAATTTTCGAAGTTTCTCCGAAAACCAGAAAATGTCCTGCGGGCTGCTACGGGTTTCGGCTATTTTGCCCGAAAATCCGACCGATTCAATTATTTTCTTCAAAACAAACACATACGCGCAACCACCAAATACATTAGAACAATTTAGAACACATAAACGAAATTTCTACGACGTTCGATTTTTCGATTAAATTTCAACCTTTCAAAAACCAGAATTTTCAAACATCACCAAATCGAATAAAAGGCACGCTATACGACGACCTAACCTTCCTCGATACAACTACGTAATTTATTTCGAATTCTAACCGTGAAAACATCGGTTTTTATCGACTTTATTCATTTCGACCTAAAATGAAAAATATATGAAAACGATCCAAAACAGCCGAAACGAAACCATACATAATCGTATACAAAGTTAAGATAACGATATTTCACACCCTTACCCGTTCGATTCGAACCCTAACCGTTGATTTTGATGATTTCTAGCATTTTTCCCACTTTTCTCCTCTTGTTCTTCTTTTCTCTTCTTTCTCACTTTTCTCTCTTTATGTTTTTCTTACTAACTTTCTTTTCTATTTCTTTCTTATACTTTCTTTTCTTAAAATATCTCAAATACAATATCATATTCTATTTCTTTTACTATTCACTCAAAATATCTAACAATTCATATTCTCACAAATACCCTTAAATCATTCCTCACTTAAATTCTAACTTAACAATAATTATGAAATGTCTAAAATACCCTCCAATCTAATTTCCCCCGAAAACTCTCAAAAACGGTAAAATAATATAACACGCCAACATATCAGATTAAAACACCAATTTCACAATAACATTATTATCACCCAAATTAAATAAAAGACTCAACAAAATAACACAATTAACACAAAATGGAGATAATTAAAATCGGGTCGTTACAACTCTCCCCCACTTAGACATTTTCGTCCTCGAAAATATGCTAAGCACGAACAACCCCGGATACGGCTCTAGTATCCGACCAACCAACTATCATGCCAACAAAAGGCACACCACGAATAACACAAACAACAAAGCAACACACTAACAGCAACAACAATGACAAGACAACGACCACGACAACCAAGACAAGATGCAATGCCCATACAATGCACTTGACGACCAACTCAAAGGATAACCAAGATACAAACACCCAAGTTCACTCTTGAACTGGAACACAACAAGATCGTTACCAACACCATAGGTAACACTCTCCTAATCCCCCAAACAGAGGAATTAGCTACTCACACTCGCACCATCACCATGGAAACGAGGCAACAACACAGGCAAGAACATAAAGTTCCAAGACACAACATTACCTCAACAACATCCACAAAACCAGAATACCTGCATCCTTGTCTCACAATAACCAATACAACAATTTCACACTTCCGCTGCGCACTCTGATTACTCACAACTAACAAACCACCAATTTCATAATCAACATTTGACTCTTGTACTATACACCAGAAAATCATAGTTTACTTTTTATATACACCACTTCTCTTTATGCGGTATTAGCTTACACACCAAACACACTCCTCTGAATAATCCAATTCAAATTCATAACTCGTTTGGAATTCCAACCATCATTGTTGTCTCATACTCTATCCCTTTGGACCAAACAGGTACTCTATCCTCTTGCGATTACTAAACACTCCGAACTTAGAACCATAAAAATAATACTTTCATATTTTCAACACAAAATCACTGTAACCAATTCCAAATCCTGAATAGTATAGATCCTTGTATGAATTCCTCAAACGGTTTATTAAGATCAGGCAAAATCAAAGCTGGAGCCGTAGTCAACTCCTACTTTAGCCCTCTAAAACTCATTCGCAATGAACATCCAAAACAAATGACTCGCCCTTTGCAGGTCAACTGAGATAACATAAGTGCTAACTTAGCAAAGCCCTCCATAACCTGTGATAACAACCAACCAAAAACTAGAGCTTCTAATCTCATTAACCAACTTCGGAGTCTCCCATCACAGGACTGCATCTACCTCTGATTGATCCACAAAAGTATTCTCATATGAAATATCATGACCAAGAAACTCATCTTTATCAACCAAAATCCACACTTTGATAACTTAGCTTAAAGCTTCATCTCTTTTCAACACTTGCTACTCACACATAATGGTTTCCTTAAAACTCCTACATTGATACCTTGAGCTCAAAACTCCTTAACTCATTATAACTCTGTGTTTTGCTTTCCATAGCATCCATACAAGTATACACCACATACTGGCTATACAAATCAATCATCCATCCTCTTCATCTTCAGATATACGAATCTGTACCAAATCATCAAAACAACTATAAACACCTGGCTTAGCTCCAAACCATTCACCAAACATACCATCAAGCTGGAAAGACACGTCTACTCCATCCAACATAATTTCCGTCTGCTATCAACAAGAGATTAAGGGTGATCAGTTCCTCAATTTGTCAATAGACAACCGACAATCATGAGGGGGCATAGACCATCTTTACCAAGCCATAATAACATTCCTTGCATCTTGTGCACAAAACCACACAAGGCACAAATCCTTAATTGACATAAACCGTACCTCCGCATTCCCTTCGGAATCGGGAACAACACTGTCCAAGCAACACATACAATCGTGCAACCAACGACACACTGAGCCAATGCTCTACACCTGAAGTCACTTGGAGAAGTACCAGCTTCTCCCCCACTTATCTCATTCTCAATCCTAAAGATAAAGGATTAGAAAAACCAGAGAGCACTGATAGTGTTCCACACACCTATCACGTACTAAGGAATAAACAACATCGACAAACACACAACAAGGACGTAGTTACCGACCCCGAAGCAGTCATAAACAAATTCAAACACTTAGCGTACTCATGGAAAATAAACGAATGAGTCGCTCCCATATCAATAATAACAACTAAAGGAGTACTATTAATAAAACATGTACCTTTAATCACACGGTCTGCACTAGTAGTGTCTGACCCTGCCAATGCAAACACCTTTCCGCCCGTTTGAACTTGTTTCGGCTTAGTACACTTAGTACTAATGTGACCTACTTCTCCACAGTTAAAACACTTCACCATATTCCTCCTACACTCAGCAGTAGAATGCCTAATACCTCCACAGTTAGAACATCTCCCAACGGCCTTCCTACACTCAGTTGCTTTATGACCCATTCCACCACAATTGAAACACTTAATGAACCCAGAACTTCCTCCTCCAGATCTCTTATCAAAGTTTCCCTTATATTTACCCTTATCAGCGGGGGTCACATAAGGTCCACTTCTAGCTTGCTGTTTCCCTCTCCCCTCATTCACACTCTTGTAATGTGTAGAACGAGCTTTGCTATCTTCCTCGAAGATTCTACAACATTCGGTCAAATCTGAAAACCTCCTAATCCTTTGATATCCCACAGCTTGCTTAATCTCAGGACGCAAACCATTCTCATATTTAATACACTTTGAGAACTCAGCAGTAATCGCAGCATAATGAGAATGAAATTGAACCAATTCCACAAACTTAGCAGTATAGTCCACCACTGACATACCACCTTGTTTCAATTCCAGGAATTCCATCTCTTTCTTCCCTTTCACACTTTCAGGGTAATACTTCAGCAAAAACTCGGTACGAAACAATTCCCAAGTTACCTCTTCATTATCCACCTCAAGAATTTCACGCATACCGACCCACCAATCGTCGGCTTCTTCCCTCAGCATGTGAGATCCAAGCCTCGCCTTATTCTCTTCCGCACAGTCCATGACTCTAAAGATTCTTTCAATCTCTTTCAGCCAAAGTTGAGCACCATCGGGATCAAATCTTTCTTTGAAGACCGGTGGTTGATTCTTCCTGAACTCTTCATTAGCACTTACATTCGGCGCACCCTGCACCGCCCTAGCCATTGCTTCCATAGCAGCAGCCATCGCATTATCGTTTCTACCAGCCATATTCTGATCATTCCCAAAAATAACAACAAAGGTTAAACAACAGTTCAACCAACACAATAACGAGACAGACACGACTGACTCAACCTTGGCTCTGATACCACTTTTGTAACACCCCCTTTTATACCCCCAAATATATTAATTAATCATTTAGGCACGTATTCAAAATTTCATCAGAGTATAATCATAACATGGTATAAAAGAGATATGCCACAACATACATGAAATTAAAACACATACAACACCTGCTCATAAGATATGCAACAGTGGGGTAACTTATCAATCAAGGAATCTACGTCCTTACACCCACATTTCAATATTTAGCATAAAAGCGGAACAACTAAACATTGAATAACAACCACATATATAAACATCATATATATACATATATCAACCAGTATGATTCATCAACATCAGTCGTGGTATATACATACAGTCATCAACCAGATACATATGCAAATGTATCACAAAAAGGAAATCAAAAGCATCCTAGCTACCCGGTGCTACATATCAGAGCCAACCGACTAACACGGACATGAAGCCACGCTTCACAAAAAGACCGCCAGCAAGCCTACTCTGCAATGCCTCGTAGAGCATTATAAAACAGCAGAAGGGTGAGAAATATTATCATAATAACGTTGCATATAATTATATATCTCAACATATAATACACATATACCACATTCTCACCACAACTCATCACTATGCATGTATATATACATATAACACCAAGCATATACCATAAATCAAATACACGGCATAACAATCCGTAATTAACGCATCCTTCACATAGGCATATTCATTCATGCTCAAATACATGTATCACCAATACATCTCAATTCATCACCATTCATTCAACATAAACACACATACATGTTTATTCACCAATGTATCATTACAAAGATACAACTCTTATCGCCATTCATCACCTCTTACTCAATATACATCGCATGGCATATATATATATACAAAACCAAGCATATTCATCACAATGCTTATCATTCAACATAAATACATATATTCATGTTCATTCATCAATGCACATATACCAAGATGACCAATGCAAATCATAGAGACCGACTAACGACTCTATGCAAATGCAATGCGGTACCGACTCATTTCATCTCAAGTTCAATTGAAGAACTTATTGGAACCATCGCTCGTTACTTAGTGTAACTCCCCGTCGGGCATACGATGTTCACCCATTGCTACCACCTCTCAAAAGGCTTACAATGTTTATGGATTGCTCCCACCTCTCAAAAGGCTTACAATCCGATTGCTCCCACCTCTCAAAAGGCTTACAATCATTTGTAATCATCGCCCCCACCTCTCAAAAGGCTTACGACGTTACAACGGATTCATCTTAGAACCCCACAATGCAAGAATGCACATCATGATGCTTCACATACAACATGACTCATGACACTCTTGACATGCATACATATTCACAATATAGTCATGCATTCATCACACACAATCCACATACATTCACATCAATTGTGCCAAACGGCAACCGAACGTTCTCACAAATAACCAAACAATTCGATTTACGGTTTACCAGAAAAGTCGGTTAAAAGTCGGCTAAAAATAATATTTTTCTTCACCAAATCATAGAACATA
The DNA here is from genome assembly GCA_022829125.1 of Lathyrus tuberosus. Taxonomy (NCBI): domain Eukaryota; kingdom Viridiplantae; phylum Streptophyta; class Magnoliopsida; order Fabales; family Fabaceae; genus Lathyrus; species Lathyrus tuberosus. Next base: position 9,877,116 of record JALAZF010000024.1, on the reverse strand, counting down.
TTTTTAGCTTCACATCCATATAAAGAACATCTCAATCGGATAAACAACGCAAAAGATATGGATATTTCAAAATAACGCAAAAACATAAACCGGAGGCCGGACACAACGAAACGTTTCGAAAATACTGTTCCGATTGGACCAGGTTCAAACCTCAAAACCATTTTTCCTAGAAAGAACATCTCATTAGTTTTCCAACGCTTCGAACGGGGGTCAAAACCGACTTACGGTTCAAGAGATATGAATTTCTGAAGTTTCTCCGAAAACCAGAAAATGCCCTGCGGGCTGCTACTGGTTTCGGCTATTTTGCCCGAAAATCCGACCGATTCAATTATTTTCTTCGAAACAAACACATACGCGCAACCACCAAATACATAAGAACAATTTAGAACACATAAACGAAATTTCTACGACGTTCGATTTTTCGATTAAATTTCAACCTTTCAAAAACCAGAATTTTCAAACATCACCAAATCGAATAAAAAGCACGCTATACGACGACCTAACCTTCCTTGATACAACTACGTAATTTATTTCGAATTCTAAGCGTGAAAACATCGGTTTTTATCGACTTTATTCATTTCGACCTAAAATGAAAAATATATGAAAACGATCCAAAACAACCGAAACGAAACCATACATAATCGTATACAAAGTTAAGATAACGATATTTCACACCCTTACCCGTTCGATTCGAACCCTAACCGTTGATTTTGATGATTTCTAGCCTTTTTCCCACTTTTCTCCTCTTGTTCTTCTTTTCTCTTCTTTCTCACTTTTCTCTCTTTATGTTTTTCTTACTAACTTTCTTTTCTATTTCTTTCTTATACTTTCTTTTCTTAAAATATCTCAAATACAATATTATATTCTATTTCTATTACTATTCACTCAAAATATCTAACAATTCATATTCTCACAAATACCCTTAAATCATTCCTCACTTAAATTCTAACTTAACAATAATTATGAAATGTCTAAATGTAATACCCCAAATTTTGACCACTTAGATTTCCCATCATTGTGAAAATCATCATCACAATATGGATGAACCATCATGCTTCATTAGCCTCCCCGAAGATGGGTGAGCATCCACTACAATCAAAATTAGGGTTTCAAGCCCTCTCTGAGTGCTTAGACAAAGGATCACTCAAGAAATGACATGATATTCAACTTGTCTAATCTCTCAAACATCCACAATGGATCAAAAAGGACTCCCACTTCAAGGATTAAGCACAAGGTTGCTCCCTTCTAGGTGGATCAAGTCTCAAGATCGACAGTGTCACCAAATTAGGGTTTTGGTCGACCAGGGTCTCCAGATGGAAATTTTCATCTGGGCACAAGGAAATGATCCAAAACATGACCTAATATACTTCATGGAACCTCATGAACCCATGCATCAAGTCAATTTTGCCTCGGGGGATGCATTCATCAAAAATCAGGAATTAGGGTTTCTTGACCTAATTCACCCCTAAGTTGACTTTTGGGACAAACCATGAGCCAAGACCTCAAGACATGATTTGAAGGTCTCTAATACACCATATTGATTCATTTGGAACAATGGATTGATCCAAGAAGCTTGAGCAACAAGTCTCATTTTCATCTGCACCACAATTAGGGTTTTAAGGGAAAAGTCAACTGTAACTTTGACTTTTGACCAAGACATGCTCCCAAACCCTAATACATGATTGAATATACCCTATGACACCCATGGAACATGTCCATCAAGTTTGATTTAGGTCAAGGACATGATTTCCTGAAGAATTGCACAGTTTGGAATTCATCTGATAAAAAGTCAACTGTGCACAAAAGTCAACTTTGACTTTTTGAGATTTTTCACCAAAATGGATTTTTAACCCTAAAATGATGTTAATGTATGATTTGAATCATCATTCATCAAGAAAAATCAAGAAAAGTGAGATAACTTGTAAAAGGGGTAACCATAAAACTTAGAAATTTTTCTAAGTTAAAAATAAAGTGGCAAAGGTACCAACTTTGGAGGACCATAACTCCTAAACCACAAGGCCATTTTTTCTCATCCAAAGATGGATTTGTAGCCCTCATTATCACCTACAAAAACTTCAACTACAAGTCATTCCAATTCATTAAGGATTTTGAGTTATGGAGTGATCAAAGTGGCTGAAAAGTGAAAATGTCACTTTTTCCAACACTTAGTGAAATTTTCACTAAGTCAGAATTTGCCTTCACTTTTTGCCAAATGTAGGGGGATTTTTCACTTGGAATCAAAAGAGATCAAAACCAAACTTGTTCAAACAGTTGTTGTATCATGTTAGGGCTTTCCAAAATGGCCAAGAACATTGCCAAATTCAACCTACATCATGAGATACAACATTGCCAAGTTGCCTTGCTGAAATCTGTTAAAGCAAGGCAGAATTTGCAACTTTGGTCGATTTGCCAAAATCAGCCAAATTCAATTGCTCCAATCCACTTGGACACCTCAGAGGATTAAATCTAAAGGGGACAATCACTGAGCCAAGCCTCCAAGGTCCAAGGAACAAGGAATAACATGTTGAACCTAGAGTTGCCAAAATAGGGACAAGACTTCAAATTTGGAATGAGGCATTCAATGGAACCATCAAGGTGGCATGGACTGAGCCATTCTCATCTGAAATCAGTCAAGACTTATCCAAGACCAAGGGGACCAAAGCTCTGTGCCCTAACCTCTAGTCAATGGCTAGAGGAGACTTGGATTTTCATTTGCCAACATTGGCCAAACCTACTTACCAGCTGCCATGCACTATTCCTTGCAAAACAAACTTGCTCTACTATAAATAGAGCTCAATTGTGGTCAGTTTAAGTACACCAAAGCCATCTAACAGATGCTTTCCTCAAAATCTCTTTCTCTTGGCAAAAATGCCTTTCTTAGCAAGGTAGCTATCGGGTTTTGAGTTTGAGAGCAATTCTGCACAAACCAATCACTCACACACCTCACATACATCACATATGAGCTGATCAAACACTCACATAACTTCTGAAACATCAATTTCATGAAATCACCAGCTGGTTGCTCAAATTTTCAAACAAGGTGCAGCTGAGGTACCACAAAATGATCCAGCCAATTTCAATCAAGTCCAACCATCCAAACACAATCCATAGGGTGTAGGGAAGCTGTCCAGATCATCACAACTTGTCTGTAACACCTCCAACTCAAAATCACATCTGCTCTTGCTGTCACGACTTGGAGGTAAGCACATACTTGGTCATCTCTCAATCTATGCATATTTCCTTGCACAATAATTTGGCCATATGTTCATAATCATGCATGGAATGTTTTCCCTCAATTAATTGCATTGTTTGAATCGTGTATCAAAAATCCTAGCCTTCATGCAGAAATTAGGGTTCTTGAGGTTTCTTCGTGATTTCTTGTTGTATGTTTAATTTAAATGAAATTAAAGTACATAGACATGATCGTGAGGTTGAGACGAGCAAAATGATATGTGGATTGCATGATATGATTACGTATTCATGGAGATTGGATAGAAAACGCAAATCTGAGAAACCAAGAACACGCGCGTGTTCTTCAGCTGTTCTTGGCGCCATTTTTAGAAATTCAAATATTTGAATTTTGTGATTTTGTTTAATTGATTCAAAAATTAATTTCTCTCTGAGTTTTAATGATTTTGAGTTGATTCTTTTTTTAATAATTCACAAAAATGTTAAAATATTTTATTTTACGAAAAAATCCCAAAAATATTATTTATTTCATATAATTGATATTTTTGCAAAGAATTAATGTTTTAATTGTTTTTGGCATTTTAAATATTTTTTCTACATTGATTTTGCAACTTTTAATGCTTTCTAATTATTTTGTAGGTCAATACTTAATTTTTGAAGCATTAATCCAAGATCACAATTTGTTTTCCATGTGTTAAACAATTTTTGATCATTTTAATTGAATTTTTATTCAATTAAATACATTTTGAAAACAAATTAGGGTTTTGGATTAATTCAACCCTCATAAATCATTTTCAAAACTTTTTGGGCCTCTTGAGAGAGTGTAAGACCCATCCCCCCTTGTACAAAAACTTTTTGGGCCTCACTCATTGTATAAGTCCCTCTGTACAAGTAAACGGCGCGATCGTCGCCCGTTTAAAAATAAAACTCATCTGGGCCTCTCCTTGAGCTATAAGACCCATTCAAAACACTTTGGGCCTCTATTAGAGTGTAAGACCCAATCCCCCTTTTAACCAAAAACATTTTGGGCCTCACTTATTGTATAAGTCCCTCTGCGTTAAAAGAAAACCTCGGCGCGATCGCCATTTTTAAACGAAAAATCATTTGGGCCTACCCTCGTGTTATAAGCCCCACTCTTTTTCTTTAAACCTTTTTGGGCCTCTTGAGAGAGTGTAAGACCCATCCCTTTGTACAGAAAACCATTTTGGGCCCCAGTCACTTGTATAAGTCCCGCTGTACAAAGTCAATCAGTGCACTCACTGATAAAACCCTGGGCCTCTCCTTGAGCTGTAAGCCCCAAATCTTTCTTTTTCAAAGCACTTTCTCCTTTGATTTTGAATATACTGTTGTTTTCAATCTTTCTTTGTTGAACAACTAACCAAACAGCATGGAAGCACTACAACCGAGTAAGTGGTTATCGCTTTCATTTACTGCTTTCATATTATAAACTGTATTGTGGGGCTGCTCACTGTAAGTCTCCTTTCATAAACTCATATCTACTGTGTAATAATAGTATAGATATTTCGAGTTTCCCCGGCAACTACGTCTAGAACTAGGTGAAGCCGTTCCGTTTATTCGTAGAAATAGACGCCTAGATCCCCAATAGGAGCACCAGATACAGTCTTCTCTTCGGCTGTCCTCCTTAGGAATCGTCAAGAAGCTCTACTCCCCAAGATGAATGTATTCTCCGTGAATGGCATCTTTGAGTTTCTTCCCAATTCTCAAACTTTCCTGACTTGATCTATTCCTTGTGGATAGCTTGCCTTGAATGTCTCAGGGTTTGGGTACCCACTACGGTCATAATCTTGGACCTTAACTAAGGAACCCTCTTTAAAAGCTAAAAGTCGCTGGATAGTAAACCTCGCACGTTTACCAGTGGTTTTCATCTTTAAAAGAGTTATCTCTCCTAATGGAAAGGAGATGATAGACCCACGGGCTTCTTAAAAGCATCGGCCTCCTCTTGGGCATTATTCAAGGACCCTACGGCTTCTTAGAAGTATTCACAGCCTCCTCTTAGGCTTCGTATAATGATCTCTTCCTCCGGGAATGATAGCCTCCTCTTGGGCTTAGTACAAGGACCCGTCGGCTTCTTAAAAGTTTCCAGCCTCCTCTTGGGCTTCGTACAAATTGTCCCGACGACCTCCTAGAGGTATAGGAACAGAACCTAGTCATCCTCATAGAACAGTCCTTTCATAGAGTCTACTACTGTTTCTCGAAGCATAGTACAAAAGATAAAACTCTAGACACGGACAGTCTAACTTCCTTGAGTTTCAAAGACATTCTCAAGCACCCTTCGTTAAATAGGAAGGAAACCCGCAGACTCAGATAGTCTCGATACCCTTTGGATTTCCCGTTTCCTCAAAGAGAAGGAAATATCCCTGATCCTCAAATCAAATCCCTGAGTACAGTGTTGCTCATATAAGAACTGATTTTCTCTTTTAAATCAGTATATTGGATCTGTCACTCAACTGAAACAGTTATAATAGCCTCCATCTCGGGCTTCGTACGAGATACCAAAATTCTCCCCAGTGGAGTCAAAACAACCTTTTCGCCTCTCTCTCGGGCTTTGTACGAGATACAAAACCACTCTCTTACTGAGTATAAAAGATTCTCCAACTGAGTCAACTCTTTGCTAGCCTCCTCTTAGGCTTTGTATAACGATATGCCCCACTGGGTCAAAAACTTTTAGCCTCTCTCTCGGGCTTTGTACGAGACACAAAATACCTCCTCTTAGGCTTTGTATAATGATTTTCCTAGCGGAAATTAGTCTCCTCTTAGGCTTTGTATAAGAAAACCACTGGTTGATCCAATCGACCTTTTAGCATCAAAGTTGTGCCTCGTTCGCAGTAGACAAACATCAACAACTCCTTTCCCTTCATCTAATCGCTGTAAGCGGCAAGCCTTTGGATCATCTACATCCATGCCACTGTCCCTCTTTTAGCATGAGAAATTCCTAAGGAAAGATGGCATTGCTCTACACTGAGTTAAAGTCTTCTCCTTCAGGTTAAAACCCTTTCTTCGGAAATTATGGCATTGCTCGGATCCGCGTACGCCAGTTAAAGTAATTCTCCTTCCCCCTCTTTAGAGATGACAAATTCTCTCTAAAGTCGAGGTCTTTCAGCTTCACGTCTTGGGCTTTGAACAAGACACAAATAGACCTTTTAGCTTCACATCTTGGGCTTTGAACAAGATACAAATCACCTTTCGCTTCACGTCTTGGGCTTTGAACAAGACACCAAAACACCCATTTCCTCCCATAGAATAGGAGGAACTACGAACGCTCTGATTTCCCTGTTTCGGTAAACGGGAATACGTAGGCATAAGATCGAAAGAAAATATCTTAGCGAGCGCAATCAACAAAAAACCCAAATCCCATATCTTCGTCAATCAAAAGCAGTAATTCAAAAACATCAGTCCTAACATCCTAATCCTTGTTCCCCGCCAGAAACCTTCTGCCCAGGTAAAAAGAAAGAAAACCGTATTGGCGAAAATACAAATAACCAGTACAAGGCCCCCCACATTGTAGCATTCGTAACCTAACAGACCGCTGTTTAAACTCAGTATGCAAAGCAGGGTTAATTGGAGACATCTATTTCCCTTCCTTATTCAGCTCACAATAGGATAAAAAATGAATCGACCTGTAGTCAAAGCTCAAACCGCAGAGAGCGACCAGCGCATAAGAACCGCGTCCAAAATCGCTCGCTACAGAAAAGTGGCACCCACCGTGGGCCCCATTCCTTTCTTTCTACTTCTCTTGTGTGAAAAATTACACAAATGGCGACTCTGCTAGGGAGTCTCCTTTTCTGCCTTAGGGCATCATCCCCGTTTTCTACGGAAAATGGGAACTCTACCGAAGAGAAAGATTGACCTATGCTGGTCCATCTCTTAGGCAGGGAACCACAGATTAGGACTTCCGCCGGGGAACCCATTTCTGTCAGGAACTTAAGATTCATAGCTTTATAAGTCTAGGATGATTAGGACAAATATATATACTGCTTTTCCTAAATGCTATACGTGTTTATTTTTCTGCTCCTGGGAATGCGTGTGATGCCGCATGTGGTGAGAATGCGTATACACCTAGAAAAGCCAACCCTTTCGTAGTGCGGAAGCTATCGGAAATAGCTGTTACGCGATACTACCCTCATTTGAGGCTGGTGATCTATTCTCGGTGAATAGCACTTACTCTAAGATTGTACACAACTCGCTGGCGATCCGCTTGTTGTTTTGCTTTCCTGGAAGGAGCTGATGATAATGAGTACAGGTACAAAAATCACCCTAGTATAAACCTTTGGGGATGGGTAGAGCCTTGACTTCATGACAACGACCCTTTGACCCCATGTTTTTTCTATGTTTTTGTGTGCTGCATTCATGCATTCATTTAATAAAACATTAAAACATTCAAAAAAAATTCTCTTCTAGTCTCTCTGTTTTTCAAATTAAACTAAGATTGTGATTGCAAATATCAGAGAAAAAGATTGCATTAATGGATTTCGGTAGAAGGAGAACTCACCAGCATACCTTCAAGGTTCCAAAACTAGGGGATTTGAGAAAGTTAGAGAGGATGATCGTTAACCCAGAGGCTTTCAGAGCCAAGCACGGAGGTTTGCTACCACTGTTGAGAGTCCATGTGATTGAGGGAATCATGGATGCGCTCATTCAATTCTACGATCCGGTTTATCACTGTTTTACATTCCCGGATTACCAGCTATCACCAACGCTGGAGGAGTATTCTCATCTGGCTGATTTACATATCACTGATCGAGCTCCATTTTCTGGACTGGAAGAAATTCCAAAGAATCAGACTATTGCAAGAGCAATTCATTTGGACGAGTCTGAGGTCAGGACTCACATGATTACTAAGGGTGGCACCCAAGGTTTGCCAGCCCAGTTCCTGACCAAGAAAGCTCTGTACTTTGCTAGTATAGCGAACATGACTGCTTTTGAAAGCATCTTTGTCTTGCTCACCTACGGGTTATTTTTGTTTCCCAACATCAATAACTTCGTCGATATCAACGCTATTAAGGTTTTTCTCATTGGAAACCCTGTGCCGACTTTGCTCGCAGATGCGTATCATTCTGTACACTTAGGAAATTTGTACAGCGGAGGGAAGATCACATGATGTGTACCTTTGCTTTATAAATGGTTTATCTCACACTTGCCCAAGTCTGCTGCTTTTTGGGATTGCAAGAGTGTCTTACGTTGGTCGCAGAAGATCATGTCTCTCACCAACTCTGATATAGATTGGTGTAATAGGATTTATGAGGGAATCAGAATCATTGACCGTTGTGGAAACTTTCCCAGCGTACCCCTCATAGGAACTAAAGGAGGAATCAACTATCATCCGATATTAATTCTTCGTCAATTTGGATACCCGATGAGACACATCCCACTGGGTGTTCATCTGGAAGGTCTTTTCTTCAAAGAAGGAGAAAGTGACAGAGCACTGAAGATGGAAATAGTACAAGCTTGGAAACAGGTTCATAAGAAAGGACGAGAGTCTCTGGGAAAACCGGACTGTGTCTCTGTGGAGCCTTATCTCCATTGGGTACAAACCAGAGCTCTCAAGCTAAAGATGCCTTATCCTCGTTACGGAATTCTTCCACCGAGGGAAACTGTCATGTACTTCATGACGGAAACTGAAAAGCTTCAGGTTACTCTCAACAAAGTTCAAAAGGAAAGAAGATCTTGGAAGAACAAGTATCGCACCCTCGACGTAGAGTGTATCCAAATACAGCAATTACTGAAAGAGAAAGATGCTCTGATTGAAATTTTGGAGCAGCATGCTGTAGAGAATCAGGATGACCAAAGGAATTTGCTCACTCCTTTCACTTGGCAAAGGAATGACGACCCGACAATGGCCCAAGCGCCCCGGTCAAAGAAAAGGAAGATACCAGAATCAGCACCCGGTTTCTCCTCAGAGAGGACTCGGGACCCATTAATTTAGGTTTCTGTTTCTGCACTTTGTAATCTACTGTATTTCCATTTCTGTAATCCCTTGGAATTCAATAAAAAGGGGTTTCCCCACTGTTTGATATTTGCAATCTAATTGTCGAAGTTTATTTTAATTAAACCTAAAAACAATTAATATAATCATTGCATTCATCATTCTCACATCGCGTATTCTCCTTACCTATGAATCCCACGTTTGTGTCTCGATTCTAGAGTCAAACTGTCTCATTCGTACAATACTCAGGCCAATCGTCAGAAAAAGATGGATGATCTTGAGGAAGAAAATAGAGAGTTGAAAGAAGAAATCGACGCTCTGAGAGAGGATATGAGAAAGCTTCGTAATGACATGCAAGCCATGGCAGAAGCTCAGCTACAAAGAACTGTGATCTCAGAGATCACCTCAACGCCCATCATAGAAAAGTATGATCCTAGGTATCAGATGCTGAAAGATCGTCCTTGGGGCATGCCTGTTAACTATATCCCAGAAGGATATGTTTCGCCGATCACTGAAGATCAAGGAATCGCAACAGAAGCCGCTGGGCCTGAAGGTTACAAACTTCGGGAAAGCGAAGATGCCAGGGGCATACTCAAGACTCCTGAAGGTTACAAACTTCGGGAGGCGCCAAGACTTACTGCCGTAGTCACGGTACCACCCCCTGTGGTGCACACTGTCCCGGAAGGACAGATTCCACGGACACCTTCTGATAAGAAGGAAACTATGTTTGACAGAATGGATGAATTCCAGGAGCAGTTCCTGGAAATGCAGAAGGAGCTGCAAGCCATTCGCGGTCAGGATCTATTTGGAAAGGACGCCGCAGACCTCTGCTTGGTCCTAAATGTGAAAGTCCCGCACAAGTTCCAAGTGCCCGACTTTGAAAAATACAAGGGTAACTCTTGCCCTCAGAGCCATCTGGTGATGTACGCTCGGCGGATGTCAGCCCAGACGGAGAATCAGGACCTGCTGATTCAGAGATCTTGGTACTGCCTTCGTCCAACAATACAAGTACAATTTGGACATGGCACCCGACAGAGATCAAGTCAGATCAATGTCACAAAAGGAAAAGGAAACCTTTAAGGAGTATGCTCAAAGGTGGCGTGAAATTTCCGCTCAAATTTGTCCACCTCTTGAGGAAAAAGAGATGACAAAAATCTTCTTAAAGACCTTAAGCTCATTTTACTATGACCGAATGGTTGCCAGTGCACCCAGTGATTTCACCGAAATGGTCGGCATGGGTGTACGTCTTGAGGAAGCCGTCCGAGAAGGACGTTTGGTAAAAGACATTGGATCAACGAGCGGTACTAAAAAATACGGTAGTGCTCTCTCTAAGAAAAAAGAGCAAGATATTGGGAATATCTCTCTCGGAAAGCAAAGGCGACGTTATCAGCCAGTAGCAGCTGTTACTCCTGCTATCGGCCCCGCGCCTGTTCCTATGTATCAACCTCAGGTTGCGCAGAGCCAACCTAATCAGCAAAGGACACTACAGCCTCTTCAGCAGGCTCGTCCTCCATATAACAACAACCGTACAACACGGCCACCAGGATTTGATCCTATACCTGTAACATACGCAGAACTGTTTCCGTTACTGCTAGCCAAGGGGCACATTCAGACTAAGTCTCCCCTTACAGTACCGAAAAATCCACCTTTTTGGTTTAAGGTGGATCAGACGTGCCCTTATCATCAAGGAGGTTCAGGGCATAACATTGAGACTTGTCTCAATTTCAAATCCGACGTGCAAAAGCTTGTTAGGAGCGGGCTCTTATCTTTCAAAGATACGAACCCTAATTTTCTCACGAACCCGCTGCCTCAACACGAGAAAGCTGCAGTCAATCTGATTGAGAAAAAGACTAACAATGTCTATCAAATTCACGATGTACTCTTATTGGGGACTAATCTGGTCAAGATGCATTGTAGACAGAGTGGATATGGCCATGTGCCACCTCATAACTATCGCCAGTGTGATATCTACTCTAAAGATAACCAAGGATGTTCTGTAGTGCAAGCAGCTCTACAGGAACAAATGGATCTCGGATGGATCCAGGAGCACCGAGTTCGTGGAGTTAACATGGTCTCTACGAATTCTAACGTCATTCAAAACCACAACATCCGTGTGATGAATGTTAACTTGGTGGCGATGCACTCAAGGCAAAGCCAGTATCATAATCTGCCGCGGCACAATTACAGTTCCTGTCTGATTTGCTCGGTAAACAAACAGGGATGCTCTTTCATACAAGAGGCCCTCCAGCGTCAGATGGATCTTGGATGGATCCAAGACTACCATGATAGGAACTCCTATCAAATCAACATGGTTCAGATCTTCGACATCCGAGTAATGGATACCAACCTGGTAGAGTTACATGCTGAGCAGGTCCAACTTGGATTCTTAATATCACACGATTATCAAAACTGTAAAGCAGGTTGCGAAAATGATCGAGGTTGTACCCTTGTTCAGGAGGCACTTCAGCACTTGTTAAATCACTGGTGGATGCCAATCTATATGGACGAAGATACTCAGCAGATTAGTATCAATAACAGGAATCCTACTCGTCGTCAAAGTCAGGATGTCCGATCAATGGAAGGTAACCTAGTGAGGTTACATTGTATTCAAAGTGGGCGTGGCCAGGTGCCACCACACAACTATGACAGTTGTAGCGTCTGTTCGGAAAGTAACCAAGGGTGTTACCTTGTGAGAGCAGCTCTTCAGGGTCAGATCGATCATGGAGAAATTCATCCATATCCAGGTTCAGGACCCATCATTTGGTCGCCGAACTACCTTGCCGATCAAGTTGAGGATGTTGTCACGATCTCTGGTCATCACCAGATCAGGGATGTTTTTGCCATCATCCCTCTACTTGACGAATCTAGAGTTCCCAACCGGGAACGGATCAAGATTACTTACGATGGTCAGAAAAATCAGAAGGTTCCCATAGTCATCTATCTACCAGGGCCACTACCGTATGAATCAGCTAAGGCAATCCCTTACAAATACGGTGCAATAATAATCGAGAATGGAAAGGAAATTCCATTACCCTCCGTCGTGAATATTGCAGACATCAGTCATGTAACACGGAGCGGCCGAATCTTCAACCGAGGGGTTGGAGAATCCAACAAAGAAAAGGAACTTCAGGCGAAAATTCCTGATCCACCAATCGGTCAATCTGGTAATCCCGACTTTTCAAAAGACAAAGATGAGATGCTAAAGCTCATCCAAAGGAGTGAATATAACATTGTTGATCAACTGTTACAGACTCCTTCAAAGATCTCAGTATTATCGCTGTTACTCAGTTCAGAAGCTCACAGAGAGGCTCTACAGAAAGTCTTGGAGCAAGCATTTGTGGAACAGGATGTAACGATCAGACAATTCGATAGCATTGTCTCTAACATCACTTCCTGTAATAATTTGGGATTTAGTGATGAGGAATTACCTGAAGAGGGTCGCCGTCATAACATGGCGCTCAATATCACAGTTAACTGCCAGGAGGATGCTTTAGCCAACGTACTGGTAGACACAGGGTCAGCCCTAAATGTTATGCCGAAGTCCACCTTGATGCAATTATCATTCAAGGGCCCTCCGATGAGAGTCAGTGAGGTCGTCGTCAAAGCATTCGACGAATCCAGAAAAACGGTTATCGACGAAGTTGATCTTCCCATAACTATTGGTCCTCACACTTTCCAAATCACTTTCCAGGTCATGGACATTCGGGCAACATACAGTTGTTTATTAGGAAGACCTTGGATACATCAGGCTGGAGCGGTTACTTCGACCCTCCACCAAAAGCTAAAGTTCGTCAAGAACGATCAACTTGTCACGGTTTGTGGGGAACAAGCCTTGCTTGTAAGCAACTTATCATCATCTACTTATGTAGAACCCGAGGAGGTTATTGGAACTCAGTTCCAAGCACTATCGGTGAGTAAGAACGATTAATCCGAAGAAGGAACTTCAATTTCTTCATACAAAGATGCTATCAAAGCGGTCGAGAGTGCCGATACGACAGGATGGGGATGGCTTGTCATTCCTATTGACAATAAAACAAAGAAGGGTCTTGGTTTTTCTGCAACCTGTACCCAGACAGCCGCCAACGATGAAAGTCTTCATCCCCTTCAAAACTTCTTCCACAGTGGAGGTTTTCTTCACCCAGTGTCTCAGACAATTCATGCTATCAATGAGGAAGATCCCTCTGACACAGATGAAGAATGGAAGTCCTACCTTAACAAGGACGGCTATATGTCTCAGGAAGAGGTGCCTATGCCTTTTTGCTTTCCTACAGAAAGTCCGAGATTTATACCAAGATCAGATGTCGAAATGATCTTCGGAGATTGTGATCCGGAAGGATGCCGTGCTCCGCCAAATTCATTAGAGGAAGACACTATGATGAAAGACAACTTTGACCACAACTACTATGGCCCGATGGATGGTCTGCCAATGTGGCAGCCTTACCCAGGAAACTTGGGGTAAGAAAGTCAGCCGAGTAATGAAACTCAGCTGAGCATCATTGAACAGAATACCTGTGTCCCCGCCATGTCATGGGATCAACACTCAGGTCATTCAGAAGCTACTCAACATGAAGATGAATTCGCAATGTTTGCAGGACTAGAATTCATCAACTATGCATTTCCTGAGGTCAACGTCATCGAGAGGGATGACTTCTCCAGTTCCAAAGAAGTTTGGGACACTTTGGGACAACCAAGTGGAAAATACGACTATATGGTCAAGTACACTGCTCCCGAAAGCTCTCGTATCAGGCTCGAAGATATCCAGTCAACTGGATGGGGAGATACAGCTGAGAGCACCAATGCTATGCAAAATGCAACAGAGGAATCCTCCTACGACAATTCTGCCTGGGAGATAGATTCCAATGATCCTGCTCCACCAGAAATCAGCGTCATCTCTGAAGACAAATCAAGGAAGGTGCCAGACTTTGTGATTCACCGAGGAGTTCGCCGCCAATGGGTTGTCGTCGAGGTTCCGAAGGTCGTTCGTCAGTCAAAGTAATTGCCATCTTTAACCTTTCACCCTGCCCAGGTGAAACGGATATTTTGATAGGGCTCGTTTTCTGTAAATTTCCCTCTTCGCTTTGCCCAAAGTGACAGAGTTTTGTTTTATAGGGCTGTAGTTTCAAGAGTCGACTTGTTCATTAATAAAATAACGTCGTTCTGTAATTTCCGCATTAATTGCTGTTTTCTCTTTTTGCTTTTTCAGAAAATGGTAATCCAAAAAAAACATTCAATAATAAAAACAAGCAGTAAAATCAAAACACTGCACACACTTGCATTTTCTCTATCTCTTCTAAACACGAATCATCACGTCATGCAGATTGCTTGTTTTATACCCCGTTGAAACATACGATCTGATGCCTTCTTCCAACTTTGAGTTCCCGGTATTCGAGGCTGAAGAAGAAAATGACAATGAAATTCCAGAAGAGGTCTCCCGATTACTCAGACAAGAGGAAAGGTCCATTGAACCTCACAAAGAGCCGTTGGAAACGGTAAACTTGGGTTCAGAAAAAGAGAGAAAAGAAATCAGGATCGGAGCACTGCTCAGTCCAACTGCCAGAGAGGGTTTGATAAAGCTTCTCAAAGAATTTCCCGATGTGTTCGCTTGGTCCTATCAGGATATGCCAGGGTTGGATACCAGCATCGTGGAACATCACTTACCGTTGAGATCGGAATGTCCGCCAGTAAAGCAAAGGTTGAGACGCACTCACCCGGACATGGCCATCAAAATCAAAGAGGAGGTACAGAAACAGATTGACGCGGGTTTCCTTACTACATCTGAATATCCTCAATGGTTAGCCAACATCATACCCGTTCCCAAAAAGGACGGAAGGGTCAGAATGTGTGTTGATTACAGAGATCTGAACAAGGCAAGTCCAAAGGACGACTTTCCTTTACCACACATTGACATGCTGGTTGACAGCACAGTGAAGTTCAAAGTATTCTCCTTCATAGATGGATTCTCGGACTATAACCAGATTAAAATGGCGCCGAAAGACATGGAGAAAACTTCGTTCATTACCCCATGGGGTACCTTTTGTTACAAGGTAATGCCGTTCGGTTTGAAGAATGCCGGGGCAACCTATCAAAGGGCCATGACTACTCTGTTTCATGACATGATACACAAAGAAATCGAGGTATATGTCGATGATTTGATTGCAAAATCAAGAACAGAGGATGAGCACGTTGAACATCTGTCAAAATTGTTCGAACGTCTAAGAAAATTCAAGCTCTGCTTGAATCCCAACAAGTGCACCTTCGGTGTCTGTTCAGGGAAACTACTAGGGTTCATCGTCAGCCAGAAAGGGATTGAGGTTGATCCTGACAAGGTCAAGGCCATTCAAGAAATGCCTTCTCCGAAAACTGAAAAACAAGTCAGAGGATTCCTGGGACGTTTGAACTACATCTCCAGATTTATATTCCTTATGACCGCGACTTGTGCGCCGATTTTCAAGTTATTGAAAAAGAACCAGGATTGCGTTTGGTCAGAAGACTGCCAAACCGCCTTCGACAGTATCAAGGAATATTTGTTGAATTCTCCGATTCTATCACCTCCAGTGGAAGGAAGACCACTAATCATTTACCTCACAGTCCTAGAGGACTCAATGGGATGTGTACTTGGCCAACAAGACGAAACTAAAAGGAAAGAGTCTGCAATTTACTATCTAAGCAAGAAATTCACCGACTGCGAGACTCGGTACACAATGCTTGAAAAAACTTGTTGCGCTTTGGCTTGGGCAGCCAAACGTCTTCGCCAGTACATGATTCGTCATACTACTTGGTTGGTCTCCGAAATGGATCCAATCAAGTACGTTTTCGAAAAACCTGCTCTCACGGGAAGGATTGCCCGTTGGCAGATGTTACTATCAGAATATGACATAGAGTACCACGCTCAGAAAGCCGTTAAGGGAAGTATTTTAGCCGATCATTTGGCTCATCAACCGATTGACAATCAAGAATCAATCGGGTTTGACTTCCCAGACGAAGATGTCATATATCTAAAAATGAAAGATTGCGATGAACCGCTACCCAGTGAAGGGCCAGAACCAGGTTCCCAGTGGGGACTGATCTTTGACGGAGCAGTTAATCATTATGGAAACGGAATTGGGGCTATCATTGTTACCCCTCAGGGTTCCCACATTCCGTTCACTGCCAGACTTACGTTCAAATGTACGAACAACGAGGCCGAATACGAAGCATGTATCATGGGTCTCGAAGAAGCGATTGATTTAAGGATCAAAAACTTGGAAGTATACGGCGATTCAGCCCTGGTTATTAACCAGATAAAAGGAGATTGGAACACATACCAATCGGGATTGATTCCTTACAAAGACTATGCAAGAAGGTTGTTACCCTTCTTCAACAGAGTCGACTTTCATCACATCCCTCGTGATGAGAATCACATGGCTGATGCATTAGCCACTCTCTCTTCCATGATTAGTGTAGGTCGATGGAATGACATACCTAAGATCGACATAATGCGCCTTGAACGGCCCGCTTACATCTTCGCGATTGAAGCAGTCATAGACGACAGACCTTGTGTAAGACCCTAATTTTTACCCCTAAGATTTCACTCATTTCATTTGCATTTCATTACCACAAACAAGATCACAGTTTGTGTTTCTCCTGAGCACCTGTGTGATTCTCTTGTTCTTACTTGCTTCTGTTTATCTAACCTCTAACCAAAAATGCAAAAAAAATATGCTGCCATTTGCTTGTTTTTCTCTCTGTGTGTTGTGCAGGTTTGTCAAAGATAATGAAGTGATTTCAAGTCACAGGTGTTGTTCAAAAGCAAGATGTCTTGTGATTGAGATTCTTCAGTTTATCAAGCAGTGGTTCATGTGAGTTTTGGGTCCAGACAGATTCAGATGGCCGTTGTTTCAGTTGTGGCTTGTTGTGTGGCATTGTATCAAAGGCTTGTGAAAAAATTCAAGTTTGGTTTTGTGCTAAAAAAAAAAAAAGACTTGCTATCCATTATCCACATTTTTTTTAACCAAATTTTCCATATTCCACTTTTTGCTATATAAACCATTTTTTCCCTAATCCATTTCCTAAACCAAATATCCACATTTATCATATCCCTTTCACATTTCAAATATCCAAATTCATTTATCCATTTCTCAAAACCAATTATCCATTTCATGAACCAAAATTTCCATTTCATAAAAACCATTTTCCTAATCTTTTTTCCAAAACCATTATTCAACACTCAAATGCAAAGTCCCATTATACTAAACTCATGAACAATACAACAAAAGCCCATAATACAAAAAAATATTGTCAAAAAAAAAAAAGAGGTACTACTCTTGAATTCACGGCCCACTTCTTTTCACACCCCCACGCCATCCAAACTTCCCAACCTTGAACTCACACGTATCACACTTCCAGCTCCAACACATAAGTCGAGTATCTTCAACACGCACGTCATTCTCCCAGCACAATTACAAGCCGTATCACACGCCAGCGTCCTCAAGCCACAAAGAGAACCCAGCAAGTCCAGCCGTTACTTTTCCACAACATGCAAGCCGAGCATCTTCAACTTCACACGCCATTTCCAAGCCGCAGTAGCATGATACATCAACGCAACACACACACGCGGCCATAAACCAAAATGCAAGGAAATTACAATCAAAACGGCATCAACAAACTCACCAATTCTTCTATAAATAACATACTCACCTCATTCCAATTTCAAGCTTGAAAGCCAAAAACACTCTGCAAAAATCAATTCCAGAACCAAGCTTCAATTAACTTTTCAATTTCACCAACTTCAATTAACCTTCATCAAAGTTTCAACTCCAAAATTCAACAACAACATCACATAGCAACAATTCCAATTCAACATCAACAACAACAATTCATTCTCAATTTTCAACAAATTCAAGCTAGAATCAAAGGAAGAAAAGAGGAAGAACATTTCTCACCATTTTAGAGGTATTTGAAATTTTCCGACGAAACTTCGGATTCAAATTTCTCTTGGCATAGTTGATTTCAATTGGAATTGTTGGTATACTTGAGTTCCTCTCGCGATTCCGAACGAAACCGTATGAATTTCGCATCCCGCCGCTCCGATCCGACGGAACTCAAAATTGCAAGCATGGTGATGATGAATAGTGTTCGTGTGGCACATGAGGAAGAAGGAGATAATTTCATTTTTCTGACTTTTTTTTTCCTTTTCATTTCCTTTTAATGTATAGTTTGTTTCTATTTCTTTTTCTAAGTAAAAATGGTGGGCCTAGCCCAATACTACCACCACCTTCTTTTTCCAATTCACCTCCCTCACTTTTTATTACCATTTTCTTTTCTCTTTTTTTTCTAAATTTTCTTTCTAACACTTTTTATTTTAATTTTGGATCTATTACTATTTTTGAATTTTATTATGAAAAACTTTCTTGAAAAAAGTTGTTTAGAATAATATCTAATTCTTTTTTTTTCATTTGGTTTATACTTTCGTTTTCTTTTTTTTAATTGTGTGTGGATCATAATTTTTTAGATCCACTTTTCTTCATCTTTTTTTTCTTTTTAATCGATGAAAGTCGAAGTGATCGTGAAATTTCTTTATGGAATTTCGATCGAGACGAGATCATTTCCACCTTTTCTTTTCGTGTGGCACCGCTTTAGGATAACGATCCCTATATCGTTTATCTCGCGTGCATTAACACATACATCTCATGGCCGACCTCATTCGTAGGGTAATTGCTCGAACAAATTACTCGGCGTGCGCTTAACATAGACCAAAATTTGTCCCGCCTCGGAATAAATATCAAAAATAGTTGATTATTTGTCTTTTGGTTCAAAACTTATGGAACTTGTTGTTAGGAGGCTTTGGTCTTATCAATCCTCTAATAAGTTCTCATTAATCTTGACCTAAGTGCAAGTATCCAATTATAATTGATCACTAACTTTAACTACTAATTACTAACTTACTAACATTTACTCTTGTACTAATTTCTTTACAATTACTTCTCGCACCCTATCTCTTTTTCTTTTATGCTTCATTTTATCATTTCATTTCATGTTTATGTTTCCGCAATTTTTCTTTTGTCCGTTGGACATATGTTTATGCTTCCGCAATTTTTCCTTTGTCCATTGGACACATGTTTATGCTTATGCCTTTTTCTTTTTGTCCACTTGGACCTAAAACACTAATAAAGGCCAAAACCTCTAAAAAAAACTTGTAATTCTAATCTTGGACTATGGTTACTATCCTATGCAATGGACATGAAGTTTTGGACTTAAACCTTGGACATCCAATGCAATTCTTGGAACCTTGGACTTAGAACTTAGGACCTTTCTCCCTTTGCTTTGGAATTGTGGTTCGAAGACTATGGAGCTTACTTGTGTGGTTAGCCTATTCTTATCCTTAGCTTTTACTTTATGCTTTAGGATAGTCACTTCTTCTCCTCCCCATTCTTCAATTTTCAAAACTTTTCTCCCTTTTTCAAAACCTTCTTGATTTCAAACTTTCACCTCTTTCATAAACAAACCTTGACTTTGTCAAGTGATTTTACTCTTTTCTTTTCATTTCTTAATCAAATGCTAAACTACATAAGCATATTGTCACCTTTTTTAAAAAAAACCCTTAAAAAACACCAAACTCACTTACTCTCTTTTTGTGCCCTCGTGCACTTTTTACTTTAACTTTTTCATAAGTTTAGACATGATTCATTTCTTTAAGCGGAATTATTCGCTTAGAAATGACGACTTGTCTTTACATTTAAAAACAACCAAAATAAACAATTTTCATTCTTTGTACCACGAACTACGGGGTTTTGATCCTACATTGCACATCGTGGGTACGTAGGCATGAGGCGACAAGTCTCTCCAAACACAAAAATCTTAAAAACAATTTCTCTTCTCATCTCCTCAATCTCTTTTCAAGCAAACCTTTTTCAGACCAAAAGCGGTAGATATTTCTAAGGGCTCCTATAGAGTACTATAGACGTTTTGGGTGCTAACACCTTCCCATTGCGTAACCAACCCCCCGAACCCGGACTCTCTTCACTTGTTCTCGTTGTAGAGCTTGTGTAGGTTTTGTTCGCTCTTTTTCCTTTCCTTTTGGATAAAATAAAAGTGCGGTGGCGACTCTTGCTTTTCGAGTTAAGTTAATCAATAGCTTACACTCACGATTTTGCCGCTACAGAAAAGTGGCGACTCTGCTGGGGATCTCTGGTTCCTTGAGGGGTTTAGCCTACTTTGACTTATTTACTACTTTTGTCTGATTTGCTTGTTATTGGATTGTTCTATTTTGGAGTTCCTCTGTGTGTGAGATAGGTCCTATACCCGGACCAGAGTGTACTTTAAGATAGGAGGATGGTATAGTCAAGGGAACTTTGAGGGAGTCGAATCCTGAAAAAGAAGAACTTGAGAATCCATCCACTCGGTGGTTGCTTCTTTGGAATTACTGATGCCGATCGAGCGATCGTGAAGGCATTACTTTTTCCATAGAAGCCTATAACACTGAGAACCGTAGTAACCCTTAACCCATCCTAGCCATTTTAGGATCGTGGCGCGGAAGCTATGAAGATGCAAATCTGACTTAGCTATCACGCGATGCCACACTCAGGTTAGATTCTCTTGAGGATAACTACCAACCTCCGAGCAAATCGGCGTGCTGGTGTGTCTGATAGTGAATTGTGGACCCTGGGCACTCTATTAGAACCACTGTTTTCTGCAGGTACAATGAAGACAAACCTTAGCACATACCTTTTGTGGACTGGTTCTTGACCTCGACTCCATGCTCGTGACTCGGACCTTTGAACCTGTGTGCTTTGGGTGATCTTGTTTGTGGTTATTGCATCCATGCATTCTTGCATCCATGAGCATGCATGTGCATTTCTTCCAGGTTATCTCAGAAACTCATTTCGACTGTCTCCTTCTCCAGTTATCTGCTCGCCGTCAAGCTATTTCCTCAACACAACTACGGAACTAGAGTTGCTATCAGATTGAGAATGGAAAGTCAAGAACAACACAATGCCGAAGTCAGAATTGAAATTGCTGAGTTGAAGGCCGGTATGACCAAGCTCACAGAAATGCTGCAAGTTCTGATTGCTAGAGGTGAACCACCTCAGAGGACTGGTCTGTTCATGGACACTCTTCAGCCACTCTATTGGGAAAAGATGATAGGCAGTGTATCATCTGGTTTTGCTGACCTAGTCACTATTGGAGAAAGACTAGAAGAAGGTATCAAGAAAGGAAAGATTGCTAATGCTGAAGCCTTCAATGGTGCTAAAAAGTATGCTGGGAATTTTCAAAAGAAAAAGGATGGTGATACTCATGTTGTTTTAGTTGAGAGGAAGCCTCGTCAGAGACAACAGTATGTAGCTGCAGTTGCTCCAGTTGTTAATGCTCAACCAGCTCAAGCTCCTCGTCAGACTGTGAGACAGAATCAGACTCGCAATAGGGTTAACTTTGATCCTATCCAGATGTCCTACACTGAGTTGTATCCTTGTCTTGTAAAGAAAGGATTGATTACAACAAGGACTCTACCTCCTCCTCCAAATCCTCTTCCAGTCGGCTATAGGGCTGATCTTCACTGTGAGTTCCATCAAGGTGGGGCAGGTCATGACTTAGAAGGTTGTTTCGCATTAAAAGCTAGAGTGCAAGAATTGGTGAAAGCAAATATTCTGACCTTTCTTGATGACAATCCCAATGTTGTCAACAACCCTTTGCTAGAGCATGCCAAGTGAAGTTTGAGTCAGTTCAGACGGATCATCTCCTAAAGCCAGTGTTTCAGACGGGACAGCTCATCTTTGTTGCTGATTAATCACTAGGCCTTGTTTCTTTCTGTTTGCATTTTTCTTTGATTGTATTGACTGTTTACTTTCAAACTTTATTTGTACTTTCATGGTAATTTCAATGAAATGAGCAATGTAATGTTTGATTCAATTTCATTTACATCCACTGTGTGCATCTTTATGCTGTCATTTTCAAAAAATATATCTCCTGTTCACTTTCTTTATTAAGCTTTTGATTGGAGGGAGGATGATGAAAGCAAAATACCTGAAATTGCTATTGTATGCTTTCAATTAAAACTTGGCTGAGGATATACAGGCATTATTTCAACTCCCAAACACTGGAGAAATAAGGAAGTTAATCCTTTGTCAACCCCTTTGAGCCTAGAAGTTGGAGTTTCTTTCTGTACGAAAAAATCCGCAATCTTAACCTGGGGATGGGTAGTTCTCAGTTAATTTGGCTATGCATTCAAATTCAAGTGAATCATTCAAGACACCTTTCAATAATGGTTGCAATCACAAGCTTTCCTTCGCACACATCAAAGAAGTGTCGAAGATGTCTTTCAAATCAAAAGCCAATGATGGTTCACCGAAATCATTAAGCCAGGCAGTCACTATATTTCAAAAAAAAAAAAAAGAGATGGAAAAAAGAGCCCGCTAAATTAAAACCTATGAAGGAGACTTAGGCAAAAATTGGGGCATCCCGCTGACTGTAAACTCAAATGACACAGTTCAGGCAAAAGTTAGGGATAACAAAAGAAAAATCAAGAGGTTACCAAAATCCTCAAAGACAAAACGAGTTGACTAAGGTCCTCATTAAAAACAACAAAATGTTGTAAGAAAGAGTGACTGCCATCTCAAAAATATCTTGAGCCATCATCATAACAGTGTTGCAATTCTAAAATCTCTTGGAACCTGAATGCATAGTTTGAATTAACTGAGAATAGGACTGGAGATCATCATGAAGAATGGGTTGGGTACAAATAAACTTTGAGCCTATATCCTTTGTTTCAAAACACTGTGAACTAGACCACGTTACAACATTCAAAAGACCTAATTGAAGCCAGGTTTCTTTTGAAAGCATACTACAACAAGGTTGCGTAAATTGACTCCTATGTTTGTTACCAATCATTTTCTTTGATGTCTTACGTTAGCTTTCTCTTTCACTTTGCATGTCTTAACCGCTGTGTTTTGACAAGTGATTCATTTTGCTTTACATCAATAATATCATTCCAAAAATGATTTTTGCTTTCAAAATTACATTGAGCTTTGCATTAAAATTGCCATGTCTATTTGAATAATCTTATTTACAGGCAAACTTTCCTCATCAAGGAATTTTCAAACAGTTGAGAAACTTGGCCAGTGATCTTATCAAGGGCACATTACATCCAGATCCTATTGTGAATCAGATTTGCTCAGTGCAAGTTAATCTCAGAATTGGTTAACCAGAAGATCTCTTTCAAGATTCATACTGAGTACAACCTTCTCTACAGCCTTTTTGAGAACTGAAGCCATGATCAGTTCATTCATCCCCAACAACTGAAGTCATGATCAGTTTATCCTCAGCAATCATTTCAATAATTGAAGCCATGATCAGTTCATTTTTTTCCCCTGCAACAGCAACTGAAGCCATGATCAGTTTATCCTCATCAATCAATCAATCTGGGGCAATCTTCTTCAAGAACCCTCAAGATGTCTTTCTTCAAAAGACCATCAGCTTGATACAATTCACAAGTGTGACAGAGATGTGTTCAAGTAGAGTGGGCAGTGTTCCCTGTGTTGAGGAATCAGAGTTCCTTTCTTTCCTCACAAAAGAGTCTATCTCGTTTGTCCCTATCATCTGCATTTGCATACATAAATCATTCATCTATCATACATAGAAAGATTTGCATAGCTCGGAGTGTGCTTCGTGCTCATATGAATTTTTCCGAGGTCCTGTTGCTTTCAACATCTCACCTTGAGATCAAAGTCCAACTTACTTGGCACCTACCAAAACTTTTACCTGCCTTTTCATTCAGTGCCATTCCTGAATGTTATCGTTTACCTGTCTTCTCACCCAGTGCTATTCCTGGATGTCCTGTCCTGCCTTCTTTCTTTCCAGTGCTATTCCTGGATGTTGTCGTTTCCCTATGTATCTTGTCCTGTTGTTAGATGGTTGTCTTCTTCCGTTCCAGTGCTATTCCTGGATCTTTATCTTCTTTCACTCCAGTGCCATTCCTGGATGTCTGTCTCTTTTGATCTCCAGCGCCATTCCTGGATACCTTTTCCTCTTGTTTCTCCCAGTGCTATTCCTGGAAGTCTTTTCTCTCCTCTATAATCCCCAACAGATCTGCTTGGATATCTTTCAGTGTCATTCTTGAAAGTTTTACCTGTTCATTCAGTGTCATTCCTGGATGAGTTTTTACCTTTACTTTCAGTGCCATTCCTGAAAGTTTTACCTGTTCATTCAGTGCCATTCCTGAATGAGTTTTCTCCTTTGCATTCAGTGCTATTCCTGGATGTCTTTTTCACTGTCATTCAATGCCATTCTTGAATGTAGTGATTCACCTTTATCTTTCAGTGCCATTCCTGAAAGTTTTACCTGTTCATTCAGTGCCATTCCTGGATGAGTTTTTAACTTTACTTTCAGTGCCATTCCTGAAAGTTTTACCTGTTCATTCAGTGCCATTCCGGGATGAGTTTTCTCCTTTGCATTCAGTGCTATTCCTGGATGTCTTTTTCACTGTCATTCAATGCCATTCTTGAATGAAGTGATTTACCTTTACCTTTCAGTGCCATTCCTGAAAGTTATATCTGTTCATTCAGTGCCATTCCTGAATGAGTTTATCTTTACCTTTCAGTGCCATTCCTGAAGGTGCTTGCTCACTTTATTCAATACCATTCTTGGATATTGTGAACCTTTTATCCAATGCCATTCTTGGATAATTTTGATATATTTTCCAGAACTTTTCTCACTACATTCAATGCCATTCTTGGATGTTGTGATTTCTTCTGTCCAATGCCATTCTTGGATATGATTTCCTCGACAGAGTCTAATGCCATTCTTGGACACCTTTTCCCCAGCTAAGTCCAATGCCATTCTTGGATATCTTTTCCTCAGCTGAATCCAATGCTATTCTTGGATGTATCTGATGCTTGTTGTTGCCTCATTCAATGCCATTCTTGAATGTTGCAGTGCCTTTATCCAGTACCATTCTTGGATATCTTACCCAACAGAGTGTTTTTCACCTCCATCCAATGCTATTCTTAGATGACGCTGCTGTTTTTACCAGAAATTTTCTTGTTGCTGTCCAATGCCATTCTTGGACATCTTTCGACATCCCTTTTGTCTCGTTTGTAGTTTCTATCCAATGCTATTCTTGGATGTCACTACTTATCTTCCCAGGGTCTTGTCCCTCTCTTTCCAACTATTGATGTATACTTCTTATTACCTTGACAGATCTCCAAAAATAGATTGTGTTCCATGGCGTGTCTTTTCACGTCATCTCTCTCATTTTACCGTATCTTTCTTGTTTCAAGTTCCCCCACTGTCTGTCTCATTCTTTGCATTCATATCATCTTGTGGCATCTTATGGCTAAAAATTTGGCTTTCTGTATTTAAGTATCTTCAATCTTGTCGAGATGAAGTTTTCAACCTTCATATCTCCTGATAGAAGAAACTTAAATAGGGGCAGCTGTAAGACCCTAATTTTTACCCCTAAGATTTCACTCATTTCATTTGCATTTCATTACCACAAACAAGATCACAGTTTGTGTTTCTCCTGAGCACCTGTGTGATTCTCTTGTTCTTACTTGCTTCTGTTTATCTAACCTCTAACCAAAAATGCAAAAAAAATATGCTGCCATTTGCTTGTTTTTCTCTCTGTGTGTTGTGCAGGTTTGTCAAAGATAATGAAGTGATTTCAAGTCACAGGTGTTGTTCAAAAGCAAGATGTCTTGTGATTGAGATTCTTCAGTTTATCAAGCAGTGGTTCATGTGAGTTTTGGGTCCAGACAGATTCAGATGACCGTTGTTTCAGTTGTGGCTTGTTGTGTGGCATTGTATCAAAGGCTTGTGAAAAAATTCAAGTTTGGTTTTGTGCTAAAAAAAAAAAAAAAAGACTTGCTATCCATTATCCACATTTTTTTTAACCAAATTTTCCATATTCCACTTTTTGCTATATAAACCATTTTTTCCCTAATCCATTTCCTAAACCAAATATCCACATTTATCATATCCCTTTCACATTTCAAATATCCAAATTCATTTATCCATTTCTCAAAACCAATTATCCATTTCATGAACCAAAATTTCCATTTCATAAAAACCATTTTCCTAATCTTTTTTCCAAAACCATTATTCAACACTCAAATGCAAAGTCCCATTATACTAAACTCATGAACAATACAACAAAAGCCCATAATACAAAAAAATATTGTCAAAAAAAAAAAAGAGGTACTACTCTTGAATTCACGGCCCACTTCTTTTCACACCCCCACGCCATCCAAACTTCCCAGCCTTGAACTCACACGTATCACACTTCCAGCTCCAACACATAAGCCGAGTATCTTCAACACGCACGTCATTCTCCCAGCACAATTACAAGTCGTATCACACGCCAGCGTCCT
Organism: Lathyrus tuberosus; assembly: GCA_022829125.1. Lineage (NCBI taxonomy): Eukaryota > Viridiplantae > Streptophyta > Magnoliopsida > Fabales > Fabaceae > Lathyrus > Lathyrus tuberosus. The sequence goes on along the minus strand of JALAZF010000024.1, from coordinate 9,850,644 downwards.
CAAGCCACAAAGAGAACCCAGCAAGTCCAGCCGTGACTTTTCCACAACATGCAAGCCGAGCATCTTCAACTTCACACGCCATTTCCAAGCCGCAGTAGCATGATACATCAACGCAACACACACACGCGGCCATAAACCAAAACGCAAGGAAATTACAATCAAAACGGCATCAACAAACTCACCAATTCTTCTATAAATAACATACTCACCTCATTCCAATTTCAAGCTTGAAAGCCAAAAACACTCTGCAAAAATCAATTCCAGAACCAAGCTTTAATTAACTTTTCAATTTCACCAACTTCAATTAACCTTCATCAAAGTTTCAACTCCAAAATTCAACAACAACATCACATAGCAACAATTCCAATTCAACATCAACAACAACAATTCATTCTCAATTTTCAACAAATTCAAGCTAGAATCAAAGGAAGAAAAGAGGAAGAACATTTCTCACCATTTTAGAGGTATTTGAAATTTTCCGACGAAACTTCGGATTCAAATTTCTCTTGGCATAGTTGATTTCAATTGGAATTGTTGGTATACTTGAGTTCCTCTCGCGATTCCGAACGAACCCGTATGAATTTCGCATCCCGCCGCTCCGATCCGACGGAACTCAAAATTGCAAGCATGGTGATGATGAATAGTGTTCGTGTGGCACATGAGGAAGAAGGAGATAATTTCATTTTTCTGACTTTTTTTTTCCTTTTCATTTCCTTTTAATGTATAGTTTGTTTCTATTTCTTTTTCTAAGTAAAAATGGTGGGCCTAGCCCAATACTACCACCACCTTCTTTTTCCAATTCACCTCCCTCACTTTTTATTACCATTTTCTTTTCTCTTTTTTTTCTAAATTTTCTTTCTAACACTTTTTATTTTAATTTTGGATCTATTACTATTTTTGAATTTTATTATGAAAAACTTTCTTGAAAAAAGTTGTTTAGAATAATATCTAATTCTTTTTTTTTCATTTGGTTTATACTTTCGTTTTCTTTTTTTTAATTGTGTGTGGATCATAATTTTTTAGATCCACTTTTCTTCATCTTTTTTTTCTTTTTGATCGATGAAAGTCGAAGTGATCGTGAAATTTCTTTATGGAATTTCGATCGAGACGAGATCATTTCCACCTTTTCTTTTCGTGTGGCACCGCTTTAGGATAACGATCCCTATATCATTTATCTCGCGTGCATTAACACATACATCTCATGGCCGGCCTCATTCGTAGGGTAATTGCTCGAACAAATTACTCGGCGTGCGCTTAACATAGACCAAAATTTGTCCCGCCTCGGAATAAATATCAAAAATAGTTGATTATTTGTCTTTTGGTTCAAAACTTATGGAACTTGTTGTTAGGAGGCTTTGGTCTTATCAATCCTCTAATAAGTTCTCATTAATCTTGACCTAAGTGCAAGTATCCAATTATAATTGATCACTAACTTTAACTACTAATTACTAACTTACTAACATTTACTCTTGTACTAATTTCTTTACAATTACTTCTCGCACCCTATCTCTTTTTCTTTTATGCTTCATTTTATCATTTCATTTCATGTTTATGTTTCCGCAATTTTTCTTTTGTCCGTTGGACATATGTTTATGCTTCCGCAATTTTTCCTTTGTCCGTTGGACACATGTTTATGCTTATGCCTTTTTCTTTTTGTCCACTTGGACCTAAAACACTAATAAAGGCCAAAACCTCTAAAAAAAACTTGTAATTCTAATCTTGGACTATGGTTACTATCCTATGCAATGGACATGAAGTTTTGGACTTAAACCTTGGACATCCAATGCAATTCTTGGAACCTTGGACTTAGAACTTAGGACCTTTCTCCCTTTGCTTTGGAATTGTGGTTCGAAGACTATGGAGCTTACTTGTGTGGTTAGCCTATTCTTATCCTTAGCTTTTACTTTATGCTTTAGGATAGTCACTTCTTCTCCTCCCCATTCTTCAATTTTCAAAACTTTTCTCCCTTTTTCAAAACCTTCTTGATTTCAAACTTTCACCTCTTTCATAAACAAACCTTGACTTTGTCAAGTGATTTTACTCTTTTCTTTTCATTTCTTAATCAAATGCTAAACTACATAAGCATATTGTCACCTTTTTTAAAAAAACCCTTAAAAAACACCAAACTCACTTATTCTCTTTTTGTGCCCTCGTGCACTTTTTACTTTAACTTTTTCATAAGTTTAGACATGATTCATTTCTTTAAGCGGAATTATTCGCTTAGAAATGACGACTTGTCTTTACATTTAAAAACAACCAAAATAAACAATTTTCATTCTTTGTACCACGAACTACGGGGTTTTGATCCTACATTGCACATCGTGGGTACGTAGGCATGAGGCGACAAGTCTCTCCAAACACAAAAATCTTAAAAACAATTTCTCTTCTCATCTCCTCAATCTCTTTTCAAGCAAACCTTTTTCAGACCAAAAGCGGTAGATATTTCTAAGGGCTCCTATAGAGTACTATAGACGTTTTGGGTGCTAACACCTTCCCATTGCGTAACCAACCCCCCGAACCCGGACTCTCTTCACTTGTTCTCGTTGTAGAGCTTGTGTAGGTTTTGTTCGCTCTTTTTCCTTTCCTTTTGGATAAAATAAAAGTGCGGTGGCGACTCTTGCTTTTTGAGTTAAGTTAATCAATAGCTTACACTCACGATTTTGCCGCTACAGAAAAGTGGCGACTCTGCTGGGGATCTCTGGTTCCTTGAGGGGTTTAGCCTACTTTGACTTATTTACTACTTTTGTCTGATTTGCTTGTTATTGGATTGTTCTATTTTGGAGTTCCTCTGTGTGTGAGATAGGTCCTATACCCGGACCAGAGTGTACTTTAAGATAGGAGGATGGTATAGTCAAGGGAACTTTGAGGGAGTCGAATCCTGAAAAAGAAGAACTTGAGAATCCATCCACTCGGTGGTTGCTTCTTTGGAATTACTGATGCCGATCGAGCGATCGTGAAGGCATTACTTTTTCCATAGAAGCCTATAACACTGAGAACCGTAGTAACCCTTAACCCATCCTAGCCATTTTAGGATCGTGGCGCGGAAGCTATGAAGATGCAAATCTGACTTAGTTGTCACACGATGCCACACTCAGGTTAGATTCTCTTAAGGATAACTACCAACCTCCGAGCAAATCGGCGTGCTGGTGTGTCTGATAGTGAATTGTGGACCCTGGGCACTCTATTAGAACCACTGTTTTCTGCAGGTACAATGAAGACAAACCTTAGCACATACCTTTTGTGGACTGGTTCTTGACCTCGACTCCATGCTCGTGACTCGGACCTTTGAACCTGTGTGCTTTGGGTGATCTTGTTTGTGGTTATTGCATCCATGCATTCTTGCATCCATGAGCATGCATGTGCATTTCTTCCAGGTTATCTCAGAAACTCATTTCGACTGTCTCCTTCTCCAGTTATCTGCTCGCCGTCAAGCTGTTTCCTCAACACAACTACGGAACTAGAGTTGCTATCAGATTGAGAATGGAAAGTCAAGAACAACACAATGCCGAAGTCAGAATTGAAATTGCTGAGTTGAAGGCCGGTATGACCAAGCTCACAGAAATGCTGCAAGTTCTGATTGCTAGAGGTGAACCACCTCAGAGGACTGGTCTGTTCATGGACACTCTTCAGCCACTCTATTGGGAAAAGATGATAGGCAGTGTATCATCTGGTTTTGCTGACCTAGTCACTATTGGAAAAAGACTAGAAGAAGGTATCAAGAAAGGAAAGATTGCTAATGCTGAAGCCTTCAGTGGTGCTAAAAAGTATGCTGGGAATTTTCAAAAGAAAAAGGATGGTGATACTCATGCTGTTTCAGTTGAGAGGAAGCCTCGTCAGAGACAACAGTATGTAGCTGCAGTTGCTCCAGTTGTTAATGCTCAACCAGCTCAAGCTCCTCGTCAGACTGTGAGACAGAATCAGACTCGCAATAGGGTTAACTTTGATCCTATCCCGATGTCCTACACTGAGTTGTATCCTTGTATTGTAAAGAAAGGATTGATTACAACAAGGACTCTACCTCCTCCTCCAAATCCTCTTCCAGTCGGCTATAGGGCTGATCTTCACTGTGAGTTCCATCAAGGTGGGGCAGGTCATGACTTAGAAGGTTGTTTCGCATTAAAAGCTAGAGTGCAAGAATTGGTGAAAGCAAATATTCTGACCTTTCTTGATGACAATCCCAATGTTGTCAACAACCCTTTGCCAGAGCATGCCAAGTGAAGTTTGAGTCAGTTCAGACGGATCATCTCCTAAAGCCAGTGTTTCAGACGGGACAGCTCATCTTTGTTGCTGATTAATCACTAGGCCTTGTTTCTTTCTGTTTGCATTTTTCTTTGATTGTATTGACTGTTTGCTTTCAAACTTTATTTGTACTTTCATGGTAATTTCAATGAAATGAGCAATGTAATGTTTGATTCAATTTCATTTACATCCACTGTGTGCATCTTTATGCTGTCATTTTCAAAAAATATATCTCCTGTTCACTTTCTTTATTAAGCTTTTGATTGGAGGGAGGATGATGAAAGCAAAATACCTGAAATTGCTATTGTATGCTTTCAATTAAAACTTGGCTGAGGATATACAGGCATTGTTTCAACTCCCAAACACTGGAGAAATAAGGAAGTTAATCCTTTGTCAACCCCTTTGAGCCTAGAAGTTGGAGTTTCTTTCTGTACGAAAAAACCCGCAATCTTAACCTGGGGATGGGTAGTTCTCAGTTAATTTGGCTATGCATTCAAATTCAAGTGAATCATTCAAGACACCTTTCAATAATGGTTGCAATCACAAGCTTTCCTTCGCACACATCAAAGAAGTGTCGAAGATGTCTTTCAAATCAAAAGCCAATGATGGTTCACCGAAATCATTAAGCTAGGCAGTCACTATATTTCAAAAAAAAAAAAAGAGATGGAAAAAAGAGCCCGCTAAGTCAAAACCTATGAAGGAGACTTAGGCAAAAATTGGGGCATCCCGCTGACTGTAAACTAAAATGACACAGTTCAGGCAAAAGTTAGGGATAACAAAAGAAAAATCAAGAGGTTACCAAAATCCTCAAAGACAAAACGAGTTGACTAAGGTCCTCATTAAAAACAACAAAATGTTGTAAGAAAGAGTGACTGCCATCTCAAAAATATCTTGAGCCATCATCATAACAGTGTTGCAATTCTAAAATCTCTTGGAACCTGAATGCATAGTTTGAATTAACTGAGAATAGGACTGGAGATCATCATGAAGAATGGGTTGGGTACAAATAAACTTTGAGCCTATATCCTTTGTTTCAAAAAACCGTGAACCAGACCACGTTACAACATTCAAAAGACCTAATTGAAGCCAGGTTTCTTTTGAAAGCATACTACAACAAGGTTGCGTAAATTGACTCCTATGTTTGTTACCAATCATTTGCTTTGATGTCTTACGTTTGCTTTCTCTTTCACTTTGCATGTCTTAACCGTTGTGTTTTGATAAGTGATTCATTTTGCTTTACATCAATAATATCATTCCAAAAATGATTTTTGCTTTCAAAATTACATTGAGCTTTGCATTAAAATTACCATGTCTATTTGAATAATCTTATTTACAGGCAAACTTTCCTCATCAAGGAATTTTCAAACAGTTGAGAAACTTGGCCAGTGATCTTATCAAGGGCACATTACATCCAGATCCTGTTGTGAATCAGATTTGCTCAGTGCAAGTTAATCTCAGAATTGGTTAACCAGAAGATCTCTTTCAAGATTCATACTGAGTACAACCTTCTCTACAGCCTTTTTTAGAACTGAAGCCATGATCAGTTCATTCATCCCCAGCAACTGAAGTCATGATCAGTTTATCCTCAGCAATCATTTCAATAATTGAAGCCATGATCAGTTCATTTTTTTCCCCTGCAACAGCAACTGAAGCCATGATCAGTTTATCCTCATCAATCAATCAATCTGGGGCAATCTTCTTCAAGAACCCTCAAGATGTCTTTCTTCAAAAGACCATCAGCCTGATACAATTCAAAAGTGTGACAGAGATGTGTTCAAGTAGAGTGGGCAGTGTTCCCTGTGTTGAGGAATCAGAGTTCCTTTCTTTCCTCACAAAAGAGTCTATCTCGTTTGTCCCTATCATCTGCATTTGCATACATAAATCATTCATCTATCATACATAGAAAGATTTGCATAGCTCGGAGTGTGCTTCGTGCTCATATGAATTTTTCTGAGGTCCTGTTGCTTTCAACATCTCACCTTGAGATCAAAGTCCAACTTACTTGGCACCTACCAAAACTTTTACCTGCCTTTTCATTCAGTGCCATTCCTGAATGTTATCGTTTACCTGTCTTCTCACCCAGTGCTATTCCTGGATGTCCTGTCCTGCCTTCTTTCTTTCCAGTTCTATTCCTGGATGTTGTCGTTTCCCTGTGTATCTTGTCCTGTTGTTAGATGGTTGTCTTCTTCCGTTCCAGTGCTATTCCTGGATCTTTATCTTCTTTCACTCCAGTGCCATTCCTGGATGTCTGTCTCTTTTGATCTCCAGCGCCATTCCTGGATACCTTGTTCCTCTTGTTTCTCCCAGTGCTATTCCTGGAAGTCTTTTCTCTCCTCTATAATCCCCAACAGATCTGCTTGGATATCTTTCAGTGCCATTCCTGAAAGTTTTACCTGTTCATTCAGTGTTATTCCTGGATGAGTTTTTACCTTTACTTTCAGTGTCATTCCTGAAAGTTTTACCTGTTCATTCAGTGCCATTCCTGAATGAGTTTTCTCCTTTGCATTCAGTGCTATTCCTGGATGTCTTTTTCACTGTCATTCAATGCCGTTCTTGAATGTAGTGATTCACCTTTATCTTTCAGTGCCATTCCTGAAAGTTTTACCTGTTCATTCAGTGCCATTCCTGGATGAGTTTTTACCTTTACTTTCAGTGCCATTCCTGAAATTTTTACCTGTTCATTCAGTGCCATTCCTGGATGAGTTTTCTCCTTTGCATTCAGTGCTATTCCTGGATGTCTTTTTCACTATCATTCAATGCCATTCTTGAATGAAGTGATTTACCTTTACCTTTCAGTGCCATTCCTGAAAGTTGTATCTGTTCATTCAGTGTCATTCCTGAATGAGTTTATCTTTACCTTTCAGTGCCATTCCTGAAGGTCCTTGCTCACTTTATTCAATGCCATTCTTGGATATTGTGAACCTTTTATCCAATGCCATTCTTGGATAATTTTGATATATTTTCCAGAACTTTTCTCACTACATTCAATGCCATTCTTGGATGTTGTGATTTCTTCTGTCCAATGCCATTCTTGGATATGATTTCCTCGACAGAGTCTAATGCCATTCTTGGACACCTTTTCCCCAGCTAAGTCCAATGCCATTCTTGGATATCTTTTCCTCAGCTGAATCCAATGCTATTCTTGGATGTATCTGATGCTTGTTGTTGCCTCATTCAATGCCATTCTTGAATGTTGCAGTGCCTTTATCCAGTGCCATTCTTGGATATCTTACCCAACAGAGTGTTTTTCACCTCCATCCAATGCTATTCTTAGATGACGCTGTTGTTTTTACCAGAAATTTTCTTGTTGCTGTCCAATGCCATTCTTGGACATCTTTCGACATCCCTTTTGTCTCGTTTGTAGTTTCTATCCAATGCTATTCTTGGATGTCACTACTTATCTTCCCAGGGTCTTGTCCCTCTCTTTCCAACTATTGATGGATACTTCTTATTACCTTGACAGATCTCCAGAAATAGATTGTGTTCCCTGGCGTGTCTTTTCACGTCATCTCTCTCATTTTACCGTATCTTTCTTGTTTCAAGTTCCCCCGCTGTCTGTCTCATTCTTTGCATTCATATAATCTTGTGGCATCTTATGGCTAAAAATTTGGCTTTCTGTATTTAAGTATCTTCAATCTTGTCGAGATGAAGTTTTCAACCTTCATATCTCCTGATAGAAGAAACTTAAATAGGGGCAGCTGTAAGACCCTAATTTTTACCCCTAAGATTTCACTCATTTCATTTGCATTTCATTACCACAAACAAGATCATAGTTTGTGTTTCTCCTGAGCACCTGTGTGATTCTCTTGTTCTTACTTGCTTCTGTTTATCTAACCTCTAACCAAAAATGCAAAAAAAATATGCTGCCATTTGCTTGTTTTTCTCTCTGTGTGTTGTGCAGGTTTGTCAAAGATAATGAAGTGATTTCAAGTCACAGGTGTTGTTCAAAAGCAAGATGTCTTGTGATTGAGATTCTTCAGTTTATCAAGCAGTGGTTCATGTGAGTTTTGGGTCCAGACAGATTCAGATGGCCGTTGTTTCAGTTGTGGCTTGTTGTGTGGCATTGTATCAAAGGCTTGTGAAAAAATTCAAGTTTGGTTTTGTGCTAAAAAAAAAAAAAAAGACTTGCTATCCATTATCCACATTTTTTTTAACCAAATTTTCCATATTCCACTTTTTGCTATATAAACCATTTTTTCCCTAATCCATTTCCTAAACCAAATATCCACATTTATCATATCCCTTTCACATTTCAAATATCCAAATTCATTTATCCATTTCTCAAAACCAATTATCCATTTCATGAACCAAAATTTCCATTTCATAAAAACCATTTTCCTAATCTTTTTTCCAAAACCATTATTCAACACTCAAATGCAAAGTCCCATTATACTAAACTCATGAACAATACAACAAAAGCCCATAATACAAAAAAATATTGTCAAAAAAAAAAAAGAGGTACTACTCTTGAATTCACGGCCCACTTCTTTTCACACCCCCACGCCATCCAAACTTCCCAGCCTTGAACTCACACGTATCACACTTCCAGCTCCAACACATAAGCCGAGTATCTTCAACACGCACGTCATTCTCCCAGCACAATTACAAGCCGTATCACACGCCAGCGTCCTCAAGCCACAAAGAGAACCTAGCAAGTCCAGCCGTGACTTTTCCACAACATGCAAGCCGAGCATCTTCAACTTCACACGCCATTTCCAAGCCGCAGTAGCATGATACATCAACGCAACACACACACGCGGCCATAAACCAAAACGCAAGGAAATTACAATCAAAACGGCATCAACAAACTCACCAATTCTTCTATAAATAACATACTCACCTCATTCCAATTTCAAGCTTGAAAGCCAAAAACACTCTGCAAAAATCAATTCCAGAACCAAGCTTCAATTAACTTTTCAATTTCACCAACTTCAATTAACCTTCATCAAAGTTTCAACTCCAAAATTCAACAACAACATCACATAGCAACAATTCCAATTCAACATCAACAACAACAATTCATTCTCAATTTTCAACAAATTCAAGCTAGAATCAAAGGAAGAAAAGAGGAAGAACATTTCTCACCATTTTAGAGGTATTTGAAATTTTCCGACGAAACTTCGGATTCAAATTTCTCTTGGCATAGTTGATTTCAATTGGAATTGTTTGTATACTTGAGTTCCTCTCGCGATTCCGAACGAAACCGTATGAATTTCGCATCCCGCCGCTCCGATCCGACGGAACTCAAAATTGCAAGCATGGTGATGATGAATAGTGTTCGTGTGGCACATGAGGAAGAAGGAGATAATTTCATTTTTCTGACTTTTTTTTTTCCTTTTCATTTCCTTTTAATGTATAGTTTGTTTCTATTTCTTTTTCTAAGTAAAAATGGTGGGCCTAGCCCAATACTACCACCACCTTCTTTTTCCAATTCACCTCCCTCACTTTTTATTACTATTTTCTTTTCTCTTTTTTTTCTAAATTTTCTTTCTAACACTTTTTATTTTAATTTTGGATCTATTACTATTTTTGAATTTTATTATGAAAAAAGTTCTTGAAAAACTTTTTTGAGATTTTTCACCAAAATGGATTTTTAACCCTAAAATGATGTTAATGTATGATTTGAATCATCATTCATCAAGAAAAATCAAGGAAAGTGAGATAACTTGTAAAAGGGGTAACCATAAAACTTAGAAATTTTTCTAAGTTAAAAATAAAGTGGCAAAGGTACCAACTTTGGAGGACCATAACTCCTAAACCACAAGGCCATTTTTTCTCATCCAAAGATGGATTTGTAGCCCTCATTATCACCTACAAAAACTTCAACTACAAGTCATTCCAATTCATTAAGGATTTTGAGTTATGGAGTGATCAAAGTGGCTGAAAAGTGAAAATGTCACTTTTTCCAACACTTAGTGAAATTTTCACTAAGTCAGAATTTGCCTTCACTTTTTGCCAAATGTAGGGGGATTTTTCACTTGGAATCAAAAGAGATCAAAACCAAACTTGTTCAAACAGTTGTTGTATCATGTTAGGGCTTTCCAAAATGGCCAAGAACATTGCCAAATTCAACCTACATCATGAGATACAACATTGCCAAGTTGCCTTGCTGAAATCTGTTAAAGCAAGGCAGAATTTGCAACTTTGGTCGATTTGCCAAATTCAATTGCTCCAATCTACTTGGACACCTCAGAGGATTGAATCTAAAGGGGACAATCACTGAGCCAAGCCTCCAAGGTCCAAGGAACAAGGAATAGCATGTTGAACCTAGAGTTGCCAAAATAGGGACAAGACTTCAAATTTGGAATGAGGCATTCAATGGAACCATCAAGGTGGCATGGACTGAGCCATTCTCATCTGAAATCAGTCAAGACTTATCCAAGACCAAGGGGACCAAAGCTCTGTGCCCTAACCTCTAGTCAATGGCTAGAGGAGACTTGGATTTTCATTTGCCAACATTGGCCAAACCTACTTACCAGCTGCCATGCACTATTCCTTGCAAAACAAACTTGCTCTACTATAAATAGAGCTCAATTGTGGTCAGTTTAAGTACACCAAAGCCATCTAACAGATGCTTTCCTCAAAATCTCTTTCTCTTGGTAAAAATGCCTTTCTTAGCAAGGTAGCTATCGGGTTTTGAGTTTGAGAGCAATTCTGCACAAACCAATCACTCACACACCTCGCATACATCACATATGAGCTGATCAAACACTCACATAACTTCTGAAACATCAATTTCATGAAATCACCAGCTGGTTGCTCAAATTTTCAAACAAGGTGCAGCTGAGGTACCACAAAATGATCCAGCCAATTTCAATCAAGTTCAACCATCCAAACACAATCCATAGGGTGTAGGGAAGCTGTCTAGATCATCACAACTTGTCTGTAACACCTCCAACTCAAAATCACATCTGCTCTTGCTGTCACGACTTGGAGGTAAGCACATACTTGGTCATCTCTCAATCTATGCATATTTCCTCGCACAATAATTTGGCCATATGTTCATAATCATGCATGGAATGTTTTCCCTCAATTAATTGCATTGTTTGAATCGTGTATCAAAAATCCTAGCCTTCATGCAGAAATTAGGGTTCTTGAGGTTTCTTCGTGATTTCTTGTTGTATGTTTAATTTAAATGAAATTAAAGTACATAGACATGATCGTGAGGTTGAGACGAGCAAAATGATATGTGGATTGCATGATATGATTACGTATTCATGGAGATTGGATAGAAAACGCAAATCTGAGAAACCAAGAACACGCGCGTGTTCTTCAGCTGTTCTTGGCGCCATTTTTAGAAATTCAAATATTTGAATTTTGTGATTTTGTTTAATTGATTCAAAAATTAATTTCTCTCTGAGTTTTAATGATTTTGAGTTGATTCTTTTTTTAATAATTCACAAAAATGTTAAAATATTTTATTTTACCAAAAAATCCCAAAAATATTATTTATTTCATATAATTGATATTTTTGCAAAGAATTAATGTTTTAATTGTTTTTGGCATTTTAAATATTTTTTCTACATTGATTTTGCAACTTTTAATGCTTTCTAATTATTTTGTAGGTCAATACTTAATTTTTGAAGCATTAATCCAAGATCACAATTTGTTTTCCATGTGTTAAACAATTTTTGATCATTTTAATTGAATTTTTATTCAATTAAATACATTTTGAAAACAAATTAGGGTTTTGGATTAATTCAACCCTCATAAATCATTTTCAAAACTTTTTGGGCCTCTTGAGAGAGTGTAAGACCCATCCCCCCTTGTACAAAAACTTTTTGGGCCTCACTCATTGTATAAGTCCCTCTGTACAAGTAAACGGCGCGATCGTCGCCCGTTTAAAAATAAAACTCATATGGGCCTCTCCTTGAGCTATAAGACCCATTCAAAACACTTTGGGCCTCTATTAGAGTGTAAGACCAAATCCCCCTTTTAACCAAAAACATTTTAGGCCTCACTTATTGTATAAGTCCCTCTGCGTTAAAAGAAAACCTCGGCGCGATCGCCATTTTTAAACGAAAAATCATTTGGGTCTACCCTCATGTTATAAGCCCCACTCTTTTTCTTTAAACCTTTTTGGGCCTCTTGAGAGAGTGTAAGACCCATCCCTTTGTACAGAAAACCATTTTGGGCCCCAGTCACTTGTATAAGTCCCGCTGTACAAAGTCAATCAGTGCACTCACTGATAAAACCCTGGGCCTCTCCTTGAGCTGTAAGCCCCAAATCTTTCTTTTTCAAAGCACTTTCTCCTTTGATTTTGAATATACTGTTGTTTTCAATCTTTCTTTGTTGAACAACTAACCAAACAGCATGGAAGCACTACAACCGAGTAAGTGGTTATCGCTTTCATTTACTGCTTTCATATTATAAACTGTATTGTGGGGCTGCTCACTGTAAGTCTCCTTTCATAAACTCATATCTACTGTGTAATAATAGTATAGATATTTCGAGTTTCCCCGGCAACTACGTCTAGAACTAGGTGAAGCCGTTCTGTTTATTCGTAGAAATAGACGCCTAGATCCCCAATAGGAGCACCAGATACAGTCTTCTCTTCGGCTGTCCTCCTTAGGAATCGTCAAGAAGCTCTACTCCCCAAGATGAATGTATTCTCCGTGAATGGCATCTTTGAGTTTCTTCCCAATTCTCGAACTTTCCTGACTTGATTTATTCCTTGTGGATAGCTTGCCTTGAATGTCTCGGGGTTTGGGTACCCACTACGGTCATAATCTTGGACCTTAACAAAGGAACCCTCTTTAAAAGCTAAAAGTCGCTGGATAGTAAATCTCGCACGTTTACCAGTGGTTTTCATCTTTAAAAGAGTTATCTCTCCTAATGGAAAGGAGATGATAGACCCACGGGCTTCTTAAAAGCATTGGCCTCCTCTTGGGCATTATTCAAGGACCCTACGGCTTCTTAGAAGTATTCACAGCCTCCTCTTAGGCTTCGTATAATGATCTCTTCCTCCGGGAATGATAGCCTCCTCTTGGGCTTAGTACAAGGACCCGTCGGCTTCTTAAAAGTTTCCAGCCTCCTCTTGGGCTTCGTACAAATTGTCCCGACGACCTCCTAGAGGTATAGGAACAGAACCTAGTCATCCTCATAGAACAGTCCTTTCATAGAGTCTACTACTGTTTCTCGAAGCATAGTACAAAAGATAAAACTCTAGACACGGACAGTCTAACTTCCTTGAGTTTCAAAGACATTCTCAAGCACCCTTCGTTAAATAGGAAGGAAACCCGCAGACTCAGATAGTCTCGATACCCTTTGGATTTCCCGTTTCCTCAAAGAGAAGGAAATATCCCTGATCCTCAAATCAAATCCCTGAGTACAGTGTTGCTCATATAAGAACTGATTTTCTCTTTTAAATCAGTATATTGGATCTGTCACTCAACTGAAACAGTTACAATAGCCTCCATCTCGGGCTTCGTACGAGATACCAAAATTCTCCCCAGTGGAGTCAAAACAACCTTTTCGCCTCTCTCTCGGGCTTTGTACGAGATACAAAAACACTCTCTTACTGAGTATAAAAGATTCTCCAACTGAGTCAACTCTTTGCTAGCCTCCTCTTAGGCTTTGTATAACGATATGCCCCACTGAGTCAAAAACTTTTAGCCTCTCTCTCGGGCTTTGTACGAGACACAAAATAGCCCCCTCTTAGGCTTTGTATAATGATTTTCCTAGCGGAAATTAGCCTCCTCTTAGGCTTTGTATAATAAAACCACTGGTTGATCCAATCGACCTTTTAGCATCAAAGTTGTGCCTCGTTCGCAGTACACAAACATCAACAACTCCTTTCCCTTCATCTAATCGCTGTAAGCGGCAAGCCTCTGGATCATCTACATCCATGCCACTGTCCCTCTTTTAGCATGAGAAATTCCTAAGGAAAGATGGCATTGCTCTACACTGAGTTAAAGTCTTCTCCTTCAGGTTAAAACCCTTTCTTCGGAAATTATGGCATTGCTCGGATCCGCGTACCCCAGTTAAAGTAATTCTCCTTCCCCCTCTTTAGAGATGACAAATTCTCTCTAAAGTCGAGGTCTTTCAGCTTCACGTCTTGGGCTTTGAACAAGACACAAATAGACCTTTTAGCTTCACATCTTGGGCTTTGAACAAGATACAAATCACCTTTCGCTTCACGTCTTGGGCTTTGAACAAGACACCAAAACACCCCTTTCCTCCCATAGAATAGGAGGAACTACGAACGCTCTGATTTCCCTGTTTCGGTAAACGGGAATACGTAAGCATAAGATCGAAAGAAAAGATCTTAGCGAGCGCAATCAACAAAAAACCCAAATCTCATATCTTCGTCAATCAAAAGCAGTAATTCAAAAACATCAGTCCTAACATCCTAATCCTTGTTCCCCGCCAGAAACCTTCTGCCCAGGTAAAAAGAAAGAAAACCGTATTGGCGAAAATACAAATAACCAGTACAAGGCCCCCCCACATTGTAGCATTCGTAACCTAACAGACCGCTGTTTAAACTCAGTATGCAAAGCAGGGTTAATTGGAGACATCTATTTCCCTTCCTTATTCAGCTCACAATATGATAAAAAATGAATCGACCTGTAGTCAAAGCTCAAACCGCAGAGAGCGACCAGCACTTAAGAACCGCGTCCAAAATCGCTCGCTACACTAAAATACCCTCCAATCTAATTTCCCCCGAAAACTCTCAAAAACGGTAAAATAATATAACACGCCAACATATCAGATTAAAACACCAATTTCACAATAACATTATTATCACCCAAATTAAATAAAAGACTCAACAAAATAATACAATTAACACAAAATGGAGATAATTAAAATCGGGTCGTTACACAATGGGATTGGTCGAAGGACGTCCTAAATATACTCAAAACGATGCAGACACCTCTCAAGTAAGTTTCTATCCACTAAGGTCTCCCATCGAAGATAACTAGAAAAGGGAAGTGTCATAAAACTCCTGATGCACTCTATGGTATACGTAGGATGTCTAGATGATATCGTCTAAAGTCACTGCATCGATCCTTCACCAATACTTCTGAATACCACCTAGATGTGAATGTTTAGCCATCCATCTCTTGGCCTGTGGAGATACATCAGTGGTAGTGTAGTTGCATGCCCCTAATACATTCAGGGGGAGCACCCTAATACGGTTATTTTGTTTCTTATCTTATCGCTTTCATCTTTGAAATGATTGCGCCTCTCTGGATTAAGTTATGAAATGATTCATTTTTAGCATGCATAAACCATTGGTTAGGTTTGAACTTGATCATGATGCTTTTAATAAATTGCATGAGTCTGTGGAATATGAGTCATATATGTTAGTGATTCAAGTAAGGTGGAAAAAAAATCTCAAAGTCTTTTGAAAATTTTGAAAAATTAGGATGTTTGGTGTTTGATTCGAATCAAGCACGAATCCTGATTCGAATCATTTTGAACAAAGACAAACCATACATTTTCAAACCATTTGATTTGAATCAAATTTAACACATGATTCGAATCATCAAACTCTAAGTCACATATGCCTTAATTGTATCGAATCAAACTTTACACCTGATTCAAATCATACAATTTTTCCACATTTTTCAATTAGCTCAGCCTGTTTAATTCGAATCAAATTTAACACATGATTTGAATCACGGGATCTTTGATTCGAATCACCCTTTCCTATTGATTCGAATCAACTGAAAAATGGGTCAAAACTCTATTTTTCTTTTATTCCACTTCACTTGTTCGTTTGATTTAAATCATGAAATGCTCTTGATTCGAATCTAACTAACTTTTTCAACCATTTTTGGTGCTTAATCTCAAACACATATAAAGATTTGTTGTCGTCATTTCTCAAGTAACGAATCACAACGAATTAACAAATCAATATACATTTTTGTGTGATTTTGTGAGAAAATCAATTTTCTCTATTTTTGAAAATTCAAGTTCTTACAACGAAATTCTTGCATCTTCAACTTCAATTTGATTCAGATCTTGATAACGAGAGATCTGTAATTTATTGAAGGAGATGTGCTCTTGAAACTAATTGTTCTTGAAGATTTGGTTGAGACTTTCATGTTGATTGCAAGACCGAGGTGCTTGTCAATGGTGCTGACAAATTCCATTGAATAGAAGTAAGTTCTTATTTCCATATTGTCTTGGTAGTGACTGTGTGGAAGGCTACGGACAAGGCGAAGTTCTTCTCAAATCTTCAGACAATTCATCGCTCAAGGAATTGGTAGGATCAAGGAGTTGATTACTACACATAAAGGCTTAGAGCAGATTGGTGATATTGAAATATTCAAGAAGCATCAATCAAGTAAAGATTGCGCAGAAGAGTTTGGCACTATGCTATATATAAGTCAAGATCCTGATACGAGATTTTATAATTTTCCTCATTATTGTGGATTAGTGATTGTATGAAGTCTTAGAAATTGATCCGATGTACACGAACTGGTCCACGCGGGCTGGTCGTTATGGAGGTGCCCGGATGGTGATGGTCGTACTCGCTGTCCGGTAAGTGATTGAGGAGAGGTGGTGGTGTACCTGCAAGGCACTCCGACGCTCAAGTAAGAAAGGGTCAGAGAAAAGGGGGCAAGTACAAAGTATTAGTTCGTAGGGTGAATATTTGATACCTGACCCTCTCAAGTGAGAGGGTTTATATAGGGCTCTAAGCGCGTGGCTAACGGTCCTATTTTCGGGGCGAAATAACCGTTTTCCCTAAAGAATCGGTCGCTGTCCAAACTAGTCGTTACATCGGGCAGGGTGTCCAAAACTAGCCGTTATGTCGGGCATATGCTTAGTTTCGGGCATCTGCCCATGGCTGTTCGGGGAGCACTGAAGTTGTGTGTGTCAGGCAGAATGTCCGGGGAGGAACATTATGTTCCTTGCCCGGTAGGAGGGGCAGAAAGGTAACTTTTGCCCTTTTGTGGGTTGGACTTAGGCGATTTGGGCCGCTCTGTAGCAGAGGCTTATTGGGCCAATTCTATCCATTGGTCCAGTCCAGAACAGGAGCCCCCCAAGTCGTTGCTCCCGAGCATGGGAGTGATGACTTAAGGACTCCTCGTTGTCCCGGGGAACTATCATGAAGCCGTCGTTGGATACGAGGACGACTGCCTCGAGGTGCTCGTGGTTCTCCGTGTCCGCGATATTCGTGGTCGATTCCATCTTGCCCGGTATTCGGGGAGGTGATGCGTCAGATGGAATGGGAAACGTTGGGTCGCCACGTGTGCATCGAGACCTGTGTAGCAGTTACCTAGGCAATTATGGCTAGTGGGCCGTCATTATTGCCTACGGGCGCGTGTGTGTACGTGCCCCTTGGTATAAAATGGGGGAAACCGTCCCATTTTCCACTTTTCCTTCTTCTGATTCTTCCTCGTCACCAGTGTGTTTGCCCGTCACCTTCTTCAAGCATCCGACCGTCGTGCCGACCACCGTGACAAGTTTCGAGCAGCCGTTTTCTTCCACTTTCTTCTAGTAAAATCAAGTAAGTATCCTGATTTTTTGCTTGTTTTGCTTCCTTTTGTTGTTAGTGGTAGATTTTATGCGGCTAGGGTTAGTTCTAGATGGCAAAATAGGTAGATTTCCGGCGAGTGTTGGTGGTGGGCGGAGGTTCTGCCTTTTTTCTGTACCAAATGTCTCGCCGGATTAGGTAGCACGTTTGGTGGTCGTGGTGGCCCACGTGGTGGTTGCGAGTCGTGACCATCGCGTCCTATCATCCGTTGATGGATTTGGTGAGTTTCCCGCTAGGACGTTTCCAGATTCCGGTAGAGTTTCGACGGAATCTGGGTACAGGCGCGGGGATATTTTGTCCTTCTTTGTTTGATGTTAGGGCTTAGGCCGGGGACGTAGTTCCTAGCCTTTCGCGCGCCCTTTCACTTGTCTTAGCGGTGGAAGGGTGGATTTGATTTCCTGTCGAATTCACTACCTTTCTCTGTTTTTTCAGGTGATCATAGTGGCGATGGAGCCCGAGAGGGAGGTTATACCCGTTACGTCCGAAGAAACTGTCTCCGATGAGAGCAGCAGTGCAACGGCCTCGAGTTCTGCGTCCTCGAGTTCGTCGGCTTCGAATTCCTCGTGCGACGTCGAGGGGGAAGCGAGTGATGTTGAGGAGGGAGATGACCTGGGGGTCGTGGAGGAAGATGTAATGGAAGAGGACGTAGACGCGTTCTGCCCGGAAGAGTGGGAGGTGGCCGAGCCTTCCGAACACACTTCCACGTTTGCGAGGTTTGCGACGGACGCTTTTACTGAGGTAGGGCCCTCAGGTGAATGGAGAGTGCTTCTGCCTAGTGTGGGCGAGCGGATCTGCTCGAGCTTCGGGGACTGCTTCGGGATGTACGAATATGTCTTCAAAGAACTGGGGCTGAGGTTGCCCTTCACTGACTTCCAGCGGTCGGTGTTCCATCATCTGAAGTTGGCGCCTTCCCAACTCCACCCCAATTCGCTGGCCTTTATACGGGCTTTTGAGCTGGTGTGCGAGCACCTTGCGTTGGGGCCCACCATCCGTTTTTTCTTTGCTGTTTTCCACCTACAGCGGCAGCTGACGGGGAAGAGGTACGGATGGGTCTCTTTGAAGCAGCCCAAAAAACTGTTCAAGCCGTTCTCGGAGTCCATCCGAAACTTCAAGAGACGGTACTACATCGTCGAGCCTCTGTCCGAAGCTGCTCAGGACAGCGTGTATGCCTGGGAGTTAGAGTGTGACGAGAACGGAGAGGAGCTGCTCACCGAGGAGGGGAAGTACGTCGGGGAGAGGGTGTATAAGTTTCCAATCCGCTGGACACCCGACCACTTCTCAAAGAAGCCCAATGCCTATGTTTTTGAGCCGAGTGCTTTACGCGGGCAGGATGCCGCGTCTTACGAGACCCTGGTGAAGTGGGTCAACTCTTTTCAGCTCGCGACCTGTTGAACGAGCAAGGGTAATCCTATCTTCGAGGAGGATGGGAGTCAAAGGGTCGAGCGCCGGTTTATCCCCGTCAAGGCACTGCTGGAGTGCAAGACTTCTGCGGATGTCACGGCGCTGCTCGGTAGATTTAGTTACTTTAGACTTTGTTTGCTATTCTTTCTTCCCCGTTTCTGACGCGCTTGTTTTATTTGTGCAGGTGAGATGCCTCAAGCCCATGACCGTGTGGTGAGGAATGCCATGGCGAGGGGCAAAGCTGGAGCGACTCCTTCCAAGACCCGGACTGCTGCTGGTGCTCGTGCGCCTCCCCCTGTTCAAACTGCTCCGGGGACCTCCTCCTCTCCTACTCCTGGTTTACGGGACTCTCCGCTGCCTCTTGTCGGGCGAACGAAACGGCCCCGGGCGGCAGATATGGTGGACCTGAGAGGGGCACCCGAGAAGGGGAAGTTCGAACTTCCTCCGTGTATTAACGACAAGAGGTTTTTCGAGGGTAACACCTTGGTCATTCCTCGAGCTGAATCTCTTAGCTTGGGGAACATGGATCGTGCGAGCAAGAGGGCGATGGTGGCCCAGGACGCTTCTGCCCTCGTGAGGATGCTGGAGATGGCAGCTGTGTATGCTGAGGGGGACTATACGCTCGAGGCTGAACTTACTGCCGCTCGGGCTTCCGAAACAGCTTTGAAGGAGGAGGTCAAGCGTGCTCGCGAAGCGAAGAAGAAGGCCGAGGAGGAGGCGACAACGCTGAGGGAGGAGGTCACCAAGCTGAGGTCGGAGAAGAAGGCTACCGAGGAGTTGAACGCGGAGTTGATGGTAGCCAATGCCCCGGGTGATGACGAACCAGAGGAGATAAGAGTGTTGAAGACTCGGGCAGAGCTGGTCGCTGGCATTCTGCAGGCCGAGGATGATGGTATTGCTGTGGTCGCGGAGTCTTTTGATAGTGCGGTAGCCCAGTTGCGAGTGGTGAACCCTGGGCTCGAGATTTCGACCGGGGGTACTCACTACCTAGCTCGTGTGGAGGGTGGCCGCATTGTCCTGCCCGAGGGTCTTGTTCTCGATACTCCCGAGGAACATATCGAGGAGCAGCCCGTGGAGGAGCCGAGGCCTGAAGCTGCATCAACCGAGCGTGTGGAAGACTGAAGAGTTTTTGTTGCTTAGCTGTATCTTGTCCGGCCTGCGTGCCGTTGAACTCGTTGTAATCTTATTTTTGTTCTGGGGGCGTGGCCCCCTTTTTAATGTAACAAGCACAATCTTTGGCCCTTGTGGCCTTTTAATTTAATGCCCGGTTAATTTATACAACTTCTGTTTATACTGTTGTACTTTGTTTTAGTTGCGCATGTGTGACTGCCCGTCGGAGGGTGTGTTTGTCAACAAGGCTTATTTTTGACAGATTGCTCGTTGCGTTATGAATTCGCCAGTGCGGGGAACTGGTCGAACAGCCGGGGAAGATCCTGGCGAGGTTGCGGATCTCAGGTCGCGATTGAGGCCTGAGGTCGCGGCGTGAACGTCCCATCACGAGCTGGGGTTCTGCCAATCATGGTACTTGGGCGAAGGCGGTGCTCGATCGAGGACCGCCGATGAGCGGAGCTCCGGCTCATTTATTTGAGCGGGATTCCACTTTGTACGTATGCGTCGTTTGTACCTGAACGAGCATGATGGCCGTTAGACGGCCTTGTGACGCGAGGAGGCTTCTTGTGCCTTTTAGCTGTAGTATTGCTTAAGTTTTTCAGCGTTCCATGGTCGAGGGAGGGTTTCCCCGTTGAGGTTTTCGAGGAAGTATGCACTGTTCCCCGTTTTGGCACGGACTCGGTATGGTCCTTCCCAGTTGGCCGCCAGTTTACCTTCGCGGGAGCCCTTGTGGTTTCTTCGCAGGACAAGGCTGCCCACGTCGAACTCCCGTCGCAAGACCTTGGCGTTGTGCCTGATCGCTATTTTTTGCTTAAGAGATGCCTCGCGGAGGGCTGCTCCCGTTCGGATTTCCTCGACGAGGTCGAGCTCCTCTCTTATTGCTTCGTCGTTCATTTCCTCGTCCAGGGGTGATTCTGTCCTCCTGGACGGTACGTGGATTTCAATGGGTATGACTGCCTCGGTGCCATATGCCAAACGGAAAGGTGTTTCCCCGGTGGTGGACTGGGGAGTGGTGCGGTATGCCCACAGGACACTGTGAAGCTCCTCGACCCTGGCTTTCTTTGTTTCGTCCAGTCTTCGCTTGAGGCCGCGCAGTATGACACGGTTGGTCGCTTCTGCCTGCCCGTTGGTTTGGGGATGCTCTACGGAAGCGAAGTGTTGCCTCGTTCCGAGGTGTGCGACAAAGTCTTGGAATTTTTTGTCTGTGAATTGTGTTCCATTGTCCGTGACAATTGCTTGGGGGATCCCAAACCGGGCAAGGATATTCCGCTTGTAGAAGCGCAGAATGTTGAGCGTTGTTATCTTGGCGAAAGCTTCTGCTTCTATCCACTTTGTGAAGTAATCTACGCCCACTATCAGGTATTTGCTTTGGCTGGACCCCGTCACGAAGGGTCCTAGGATGTCCAGGCCCCACCAGGCGAATGGCCACGGGGAGGTCATGCTTTTTAGTTCGTTTGGCGGAGCTAGGTGCATATCCCCGTGCCGTTGGCATTTGTCGCATTTCTTCACATGCTCCTTGGCGTCTTGTTGCATGGTCGGCCAATAGTACCCTGCTCGGAGGGCCTTACGGGCAAGGGACTTTCCTCCGAGGTGTTGGGCGTTGATGCCTTCATGGATTTCTCGCAATACGTGGGGGACGACCTCCTCTTCTATGCATTTAAGAAGTGGGATGGAGAAGCCCCGCCGGTAGAGTTTGTTTTCGAGGATAACGTACGAGCAGGCCCTTCGTTTGATGGTGTTGGCCTCCTTGGGATCCTCTGGAAGTTCGTCCCTGGTGAGGTAGTTGTAAACGGGCGTCATCCAGCAATCGCTATCCCCGATCGCGTGTACGTGTAGGGTCGAAGATCCCTTGGTGATGCTGGACCGGGGAAGTATCTCTTGGATGACTGACTTGTTTCCGCCTTTCCTCTTGGTGCTTGCCAGTTTTGACAATACGTCTGCTCGTACGTTGTGTTCGCGTGGAACGTGTCTTACTTCTACTGTTCTGAATTTTGACATCTTTTCCCTGGCGATGGTGAGGTATTCTGAAAGGCTGTCGTTTTTGGTTTGATATTCCCCGGATACCTGGTTGGCTACGAGCTGCGAGTCCGTGCAGATGATGACTTCCTCGGCCCCCAGGTCTTCGGCTAGGCGTAGTCCGGCGAGGAAGGCTTCGTACTCGGTCTGGTTGTTCGACGTGGGAAAAGACAATGTGAGGGAAGCCTCGACTATGGTTCCTTCGTCGTTTTCCAGAATTACGCCTGCCCCGCTGCCACTAGAGCTGGATGCTCCGTCCACATAGATGGTCCATTTATTTGTTACGTGGGGCGAGGAGTTTGAGAAATTTACCTCTGCTACGAAATCGGCCAGGGCCTGAGCCTTAAGAGCTTTCCTGCTTTCGTACTGGATGTCGAATTCGGACAGTTCTAGCGACCATCTGAGCATTCGCCCGGCCATGTCTGGTCGTCCCAGTAGCTGCTTGATGGGTTGATCGGTCCTTACTACGATTGTGTGGGCCAAGAAGTAGTGTCTTAGCCGTCTGGCAGCGTTGACGAGGGCCAACGCTACCTTCTCTATCTGCTGATATCTCAATTTTGTGTCCTGCAATGCCTTGCTCGTGAAATATACCGGCTTTTGCCCGCTAGGATTTTCGCGGATGAGAACGGCGCTAACGGCCTCGGCGGAGACGGCGAGGTACAAGAATAAGACCTCCCCGGTATCTGGTCGTGACAACACGGGCGGTTCCGATAGAGCCTGCTTCAAGTGGAGGAGGGACGCCTCGCATTCTTCGGTCCATTCAAACGCTGCTTCTTTCCGCAAGAGCTTGAAGAAAGGAAGGGCGTGCTGGGCGGACTTTGCGACGAAGCGGGATAGCGAGGTCAGTACTCCGTTGAGGGATTGGATGTTCTTTTTAGACGTGGGCGTTGGGAACTCGGAGAATGCCTGGCATTTGTCGGGGTTAGCCTCTATTCCTCGTTCTTTTAGGTAGAAACCGAGGAACTTACCTGCTCGTACCCCGAACGTGCACTTCTCCGGGTTGAAACTCATTTGGTATTTCCTTGCCTGCTCGAAAATTTTGCGGAGGTGGGCGACATGGTCTAGTTCCTCATGGGATTTGACGATCATGTCGTCCACGTATACCTCGAGCATATCGCCTATCTGTTCGTGGAAGACTTTGTTCATCATTCGTTGGTATGTAGCGCCGGCGTTCTTCAGTCCGAAGGGCATTACGTTGTAGTAATAGTTGCCCGATTCGGTCATGAAGGTTGTGTAAGTTTTATCGCTCGCGGCCATTGGTATTTGGTTATAGCCCGAGTAGGCGTCAAGGAACGATAAAAGTTTAAAACCGGCCGAATTATCTACGAGTTTGTCTATATTGGGGAGGGGGTAGGCGTCCTTCGGACAGGCCTTATTAACATCAGTATAATCAACGCACATCCTCCATTTGCCATTATTTTTTCGTACAAGTACAACATTAGAGAACCATGTAGTATATTTGGCCTCGGAAATAAACCTAGCTTCTAGAAGGTCTTTGACAGCTTTCTCCGCGGCTTCTGTCTTCTCCGGGGATTGCTTCCTTCTGCGCTGGGCAACTACTTTGACGGTCGGGACGATCGTGAGCTGGTGGCAGGCGACGGAGGGGTCCAATCCGGGCATCTCAGCAGCGCTCCACGCGAACAGGTCTGCGTTTTCGCGGAGGCACGCTTTCAGTTGTCTTCTGGCCAGGTCGGGCAGATCTGCTCCGATCTTCACTCCCCGTTGGGGGTCTTCTCCAAACAGAACGATCTCGAAGTTGCCATCTGGGACAGGTCGTAGGAGATGGCCGCTGTTGTTGGACTTACTGCCCAACGGCGTTGGAACCTTGGCGCGATCTTCTTCGCTGAACCGGCTGTCTAGATCGATTGATTCGACCTGGGGGAGTGGTCTTGGCTGCTCGGAGCCGCTGGGCAGGGGGGACGACCAGATGCTCTTGGCTTCGCCGAGATGGTGTTAAGTCCCTTTGACGCTACTTCAAAGCAGCGGCGGGCAGCCTCGATGTCGCCGTGGAGGGTGGCGACCATCCCTTCAGAAATGTAGTACTTCATTTTGAGATGTACGGTGGAAGGTACTGCAATCAACTCTGCCAGGGTTGGCCTTCCGAAGATGCACTGGTATAGTGACGGGCAATCGATTACCAGAAACTGTGCCTTGATTGCTCGGGTTGTCTTTCCTGAACCGAAGGTTACGATGAGCTCTACGTAACCTCGGGGCTTTGTCACCGCTCCGTTGAACCCTTGCAGGTCGGATCCGACGTATGGAGTAAGGTGGGAGTCGTTCAGCTGCAATGTCTCGAACAGGTGGTTGTACATTATGTCAACCGAACTGCCCTGGTCCATGAGTATCCTTCGGACATCGAAATTCGCCATCCTTGCCCAGATAAGCAGTGGGATGTTCGAATTCGGTGCCCCGCCGAGGAGTTCTTCCTTGTAGAAGGAAATGGGAGTGGACCCTTTGTGCGTGGTGTCCAGCGTGGTGACCTCGTTGGAGCTTTTGCTGATCAGTTGGTCGGATCTCCTTTTGACCGAGCCAACTGTGACTTTGTTGAATCCACCCCCGGAGATCACCATGGCCGACGGGAAGGCCTCCCATGGGCTGCTGGCAGCGAGGTATGTGGTGGCGAGCAGATCTTCCGGGATGCGAAAGTCTTCTGGTCGGGTCACGGACATAGCGACCTGGACGTTGGCGTCGTCGGAGGGCAGAATTTCCTCTGCGACCTTTTTGCTTTCCCGGGCCTCTTGCCGGGGAGTGTCCTTCTTTTTTGCGAACTGCTTTAGATGGCCGTCGCGAATGAGGATCTCTATGGCATCTCTGAGGTGGATGCACTCTTCCGTCGTATGGCCGTAACTCTTGTGGAAACGGCAGTACTTGGACTTGTCCATCCCTGGCCTGGCCGGCAGCTGCTTGGGGAAACGGACTCCCGCCTGTTTGAACTCCGAGTTGGCGCACTCGGACAGTATTTTCTCCCTCGAGGCAGTGAGGGGGTATAATCGTGGAACCGCCCAGAGGGTGCTCTCTGCTCGCGTGTATCGCGAGGTCGATCGTCGCGTCTCTTGTCTCCTCGACGAGACGTCAAGGGTTCTTCAACTCTGGACGTCCGGGCACCTTCTTGGTTGCGAGATGTCCGGACCGAGTGGGCAGCGACCTTCTCCTCGTACTGTATATGTGACTGGGCCTGGTGGAGAAGTGCATTGAGATTCCTCGGTGGGTCGAGGCCGATGGCTTTCGCGAAATCGGAACCAGGACGTAACCCTTGCTCGAGCAAGAATTTCTTCATGGCGTCGGTCGTTGGTACTTGGACAACCTCCTTGTTGAAGCGCTCGATATAAGCCCGGAGAGGCTCATCTTTGCCTTGTACGACGGCTCCCAGGGACGCCTCGGTCTTGGGGTGGCGTCGTGAAGCAGTGAAGTGA
Organism: Lathyrus tuberosus; assembly: GCA_022829125.1. NCBI lineage: Eukaryota > Viridiplantae > Streptophyta > Magnoliopsida > Fabales > Fabaceae > Lathyrus > Lathyrus tuberosus. Next base: position 9,824,979 of record JALAZF010000024.1, on the reverse strand, counting down.
CGGGAGAAGATCCTCCCCAGCTGTCTCCATGACGTGATGGATTCCTCGGGCAGCTGCTTGTACCACGTCATTGCTCCTTTACGGAGCGTGGTCGGGAACAGGCGGCACTTGATGGCTCCCCGTACCCCTCTGTAATCCAAGAGAGCGTCGATGTTCTCTATATGCTCGTCCGGGTCGGCGGTTCCATCGTACGTCCCCAGCAACGGGGGCTTCTCCAGCCCCTTAGGAAGGCGGGTTGCTAGGATCTCCCGGGACAACGGGCCGCGAGGTTCGTCGTCGCTATCTGAACTTGGCTTTGATGGTGACCGTTGTCTGCGCTCGCGGCGACGGTTTCTGCGAGGTGAGGGTGAACGGGTCCGGTCACGAGGTCTGCCCGGCGGGGAGGGCCTATCTTGCCTCGTTCTTTTGCGTCTCGACGGGGATCGATCTCGCGGGGAGATCTGGTCGCGCTTGCGCGTAGGTCGTATCTCAGGCTTGTGCCTAACCGCACGGTCTTCTCCGCGCCTAGGTGGCGGGCTTTTGGATCTTCGGGCTTTATTCCGGGGAGGAGAGGATCTTGGGAAAGATGCCTCCTCAAGAGCTCCTATCCTTTCTCCTTGTTGTAGGATGAGGAGGTTGGTGCGGTTAACAGCTTCCAGAAGGGCTGCCCGGCCAAGTCGGCGCTGGGCGGACCGGGAACTGGCCGGTCTTCCGATGGGATCTGCACGTCTCCTTGCCCGGTGGGAGGGGGAGTTGGAGATGCAGTAGCCCCGTCCCGACGAAACGGGGGTCAGAAAGTAACAAAGAATGGCCGTCAACGTCCATCTTGTTGACGGGGACGAGAACAGTGGTGTCAGCACCTATCGCGGAATTCTGGGCAGCCATACGTGGGCGGATCAAAGAGAATATGTTTTGATATTTCGGTTTCCGAGGAGGAATGAAAGAAGGGGAGAACAAGAAGTTCCCACAGACGGCGCCACTGATCCGATGTACACGAACTGGTCCACGCGGGCTGGTCGTTATGGAGGTGCCCGGATGGTGCTGGTCGTACTCGATGTCCGGTAAGTGATTGAGGAGAGGTGGTGGTGTACCTGCAAGGCACTCCGACGCTCAAGTAAGAAAGGGTCAAAGAAAAGGGGGCAAGTACAAAGTATTAGTTCGTAGGGTGAATATTTGATACCTGACCCTCTCAAGTGAGAGGGTTTATATAGGGCTCTAAGCGCGTGGCTAACGGTCCTATTTTCAGGGCGAAATAACCGTTTTCCCTAAAGAATCGGTCGCTGCCCAAACTAGCCGTTACATCGGGCAGGGTGTCCAAAACTAGCCGTTATGTCGGGCATATGCTTAGTTTCGGGCATCTGCCCATGGCTGTTCGGGGAGCACTGAAGCTGTGCGTGTTGGGCAGAATGTCCGGGGAGGAACGTTATGTTCCTTGCCCGGTAGGAGGGGCAGAAAGGTAACTTTTGCCCTTCTGTGGGTTGGACTTAGGCGATTTGGGCCGCTCTGTAGCAGAGGCTTATTGGGCCAATTCTATCCATTGGTCCAGTCCAGAACAGAAATATTTGTCAAATGAAAATAAACAATGCAAGCTCTAGTGAAAAATCATTGAGTAGTGCTCGTAGGCAAAGCAAAGATGAACACCAAAACACTATAAATCTCGGTGTCATATCTCTCTTACTCTTGCATTTAATTTTCATAGTATTTGTATGTTTAGAAGTTAGGTATTTCAATTCTAGTGTAGTTTATCGTTTATTCAATTGATAGAGATTTATTACGTAAGCTTAGGTTTTGTTAGAATATGATACCTTACTGAGCTGAATTGGTGATTAAATTATGCTAAATAATTGAGGTTAGAATTCACTATATTGAATTATTGTATAAACACACCTCGTGAATTATACAATCAAATCAATTAAATACCTTGCGTATCATTATATTCATCTTTGGTGTTTGTGAAGCGATTTAGTGTTAACATGATCAAATTTTGAAACTTTTGACCTATATCTTTTGAAAAAGCTCTAATACATTTTGAAAAAACGGTTGAATTTTTATTTGGGTCTATTCACCTCTCAGTCTGCTCGTTGCAGCTTATTCGGCCCAGTGGCCTGCCTGCAATGTCGTGATTTTTCACATTAGCTTATGAAATGAAAAATTCCATCTAAATATAGGACTAATTAATTTGGGCACAAGCTTGTCAGTAATCGTGTGTATCTAGTTTAACATCATTCATTAATTGTAAAATGGTAGACTCTAAAGTGAACTTGAAAAGTATATTCCATTATCTTTCAAACATGTATTTGCAGAGAAAGTCCAATTCCAACCTTCAGAAAGACAAAATCATAGTAACGTCCTCAGATACTACTTATTTCCAAGTCCCAAGAAAAAAAAAACTGAAATACAACACAATACTTATCATCTGAAAGACCAAGTAGAAGAGATGGTGAAAAACATATGTACAAATCATGAAATTTATCTTTTTCAGACAGACCTGAGAGTTCATCCAGGACCTTCAAAGGGATCATCCAGGACCTGAGAGTTCATCTGATTGGGTATGTGAAGTTGAATCTACAACTATCCAATTTGCATTAGGGTGATGTATATCGTCATTGTTAAATTCTTGTCGATTTGTCTCTTCTTTCAGCCATTGCTCCCATTTTTCGGCCAAACCATCACCTTCTAGCATTCTCACCACCTCAGACATTTTTGGTCTTTTCCTAGAGGACTCTTGTATGCATAGTACAGCGACGTGGATTAAGTGCTCTACTTCATCAACATCATAATTTCCATTTAACGCTGCATCTACAAGTGTTTCCCACTTCCTGTCGTTGAGATGTTCTTTAACCTGGTTTACAAAAAAAACTAGTTACAAATGCTTAGCAAGAAACAACTAAGAACTCCTCAATTTGCAATGAGATTATCAATTATACCCCTACTTTTTTCATTTAGTCCTTTTAATTTTTTTTTCAAAAATAATCCCTGTAGAATTTTTTAAATCATTTTGGGCCTCTTTTTTCTTTAATCTCAACAATACTTATTTTTTATTTAAAATTGATCCCTATAATATTTGTTTCATGAACAACGATCTTGAGAGAATAGAACATTGCAAAAGGATTAATGCATTTCATACTTTAGACAAATTGTTCAATACGAATGAAAGTTAAAGTTAATAAAACCTACCCAATGATGTAACCACATTTCATTGGGATCTCCTCGATAAACAACCCTCTGTCCAGTTATTAGTTCAAGAAGCGTCATTCCGTATCCATAAACATCACTCTTTTCTGAACACTTTCCAGTTGAGTAGTACTCAGGATCTATATACCCATACTTAAGAAAAATTGTTCAAGTACGAATGAAAGTTAAGGTTAATAAAACTTACCCTATCAAATAACCACATATCACCATCATCTTTGGTACCAAAAGGCCTCTGTCCAGTTATTAGTTCAAGAAGCGTCATTCCGTATCCATAAACATCACTCTTTTCTGAACACTTTCCATAAAGCATGTACTCATGTGCCATATACCCATACGTACCAACAATACGAGCAACTGTTACATGGGTATCTTTGTAATCCATAAGCTGTGCTAAACCGAAATCTCCAACAACTGCTTCAAATTCCTCATTCAACAATATATTTGCAGGTTTCACGTCACAATGAATAATCTTAGGGTCACAATGATCATGCAAGTAAGCAAGCCCCGTGGCAGATCCCAGAGCAATATTCTTCCTTATTGGCCATTCAAGCGGCGGTTCAAAATCATTACGTTCTACAGTAACAGAATCAATATGCATATAGTTATAAAATTTGAGCTATTTAAGAATTTCCATGTTTTTGCGTAGGTACCAGAGAATACCTAAGAAATACTAATTGTTATTTTTTTAATAAATAAAAATAAACCAGAAACAAGTTTGATATTGAACACTAACACTTTTAAAAAAAATATTTTGCCAGAAAAATGGGTAACCTTGTAAACATGAAAATAGACTGCCATTGACCATGTAAGGATACACAAGCAAGCGTTCAGTAGACGTCATGCAAAAACCAAGAAGCCGAAGTAAATTACGATGCACGGCCATGCTGATCATTTCAACTTCAGTTTGAAATTGCGGCTTCCCTCTATGTGGAGGTTCTTCATCAAGTCTTTTTACTGCTACAAGAGTGCCATCAGCTAAACGCCCTTTATAAACCTTTCCATATCCACCTTCACCTAGTAAGTTTTCTTTTTTGAAGTTATCTGTCGCTACTACCAGCTCACGTAGAGAAAACCTTTTAAGCCGACCAAGGTGAACTTCAGGATTCTCCTCAGCTGCCACGGTAAAAAAAGTAGACAATGTTGGTTCAGTTCAGCAGTAATTAACAACTATAGAATAAAACATTTATGACCATGTACACCATCTTTTCTGTTTTTAACTAACCAGAAACATCAAAGAATTGATCATGTGGTTTTCTTTTTCGCCAATAGGCAAGTGCAATTGCAGGAGCAGCAAACAATAGAGTAGCACCTGCAGCAACTCCTCCAGCAATAGATCCAGTATTACTGCTACCTAAAAAAAGGATCAACAGTTTAATTAGAAATTATAACTATTCGAAAATAGATTGTGACCTATTGGAAAAAAATAAAGAAGTTCAATGCAATTATGTTTCCTCTAAAATTTAACCATGAGGCACACCATCCTTTTCCATAATTATCAAAACAATGGCAAGCTAGAGTTATATTCTTAATTGAAGCTTTCAGTTCAAGTTATTCTTTAACAATTTAATATCGTTGTCAACAAAAAAACAGACATCAATAAACCTGACGAAGCTGGTGAGGGTGGAGAAGGTGGCGCAAGAATGATTTTTGGTAACTTCAAGTGAGGATTATTTTTATAACTGAAAAGTGGAACATATGGCATTAACAAAGTTTCATGTCATCTGTGAACAATAAGACAAATATATGAACAGTATTATTTGTACTGACTTGACAAAGGTAAATAACGAAAATGAACCATTCACCGGAACATCCCCTTCTAGATTATTGTTTGAGAGATCACTGTACTCCAAAATGGTCGTTGTGTCAGTTTAAACATAGAAATATATGATTATAGTATAAATAAAAATCTGGTTTGAATTCTTAAAAAAAATCTACTTCGACTATAACTAATAGCAAATCTAAATAAAGGAGTAACACTTACAGAACTTGGAGCGTAGAAACATTTGTCAAAGACACTGGAATGCGGCCAGTCAGAGTGTTATTATTGAGACGCCTATTTTTGAGAGCAAGATGAATTAAAATAATAAATCATGATAGGCAATTAACTAGTTATATAAATCAAGATGCGTACTGGTGGGTGCTATATACAACTGATAAAGTAGAGTAATAAATCATGATAGGCAGGTAGTTATTAAATGCGTTAAAAAAAGTAGATAACAAAAATTTATTATGCAAAGTGAAATTGTCAAAAATGGAAATTAAATCTCAACAAAGGCATAACCAATACATTCAAAAATTTTAATAGGCGACTAGCATATTCCCTTTAATGCAAAAAGATAAGAAAAAGAAGAAAAATTGCAAGGAAAGACCATGCAAACAATTGGACGACAGTCCTGCTAGAATATAAGAAAACAGTCCAAAAAAAAACAACATATAAAAGGGGTCAAATCAAGCTTTACTATAAACCAGTCAAATCAGAAACTTGAATAAACTTCAAGCAGCTTTCACCGCATCATTATCCCATTAGTGTGTGCATATTTACTTATTTGGGGAATGAAAGGGGCTAACCCGCAATAAACAAACAACTAAAAACCTCTAGGAAAAGATATAGAAGCAGCGTCTGCCAACATGGCATTACTAACAACCAACATAACTTCCACTAACAATTGAAACAAACACAAATAAATTTTGCAGATCAAAGATATGATAGAATAATGAAAGTATGTCTTACAGGAAACGTAGTTTTTTAAGCTGGCCTAATGTATTGGGTATAGCACCACTTATTTTGTTTAAGTAAAGATCCAAGCTCACCAAGTTTGCCAAATTTCCTAGCTCTTCTGGGATTTTACCTGTTATACTATTATTATAAAGTTCCCTGCCAATAAAAAAAGGAAGAAAGTTCAGACTTGTGCAAACAAAAATGGCTAACAAATAATTGAAAGGTGACGATAAAAGATGTGGGGAGGTATAGTCCTCGCTTATATAGATTCATACTTTCTACAATCAAACAGAGATGGGGCAGCACTCATTTGAGTTTTGATGCAATCACTAAAAAGAAAAATGCAATCTAAAATGTATAGGTCGATGAATTAAATTATCAATTGATTGCCTTTATTTCCTTAATTTTATAAACTACCAGTATGTTTGGTTATGAGGATGAATACTGGAGCCGTTCAACTAGGGGCCAATTTTTTCCTGAAAGGTCCTGATTTCCCAGTGTACCAGTCAAATATACTCAAGAATATCATATATGAGTGACAACTTACAAGTACTGCAAATTTGAGAGATCACCAAGGTTTGAAACCAGTGTACCAGAAAGGTCCTGATTTCCCAGATCACTGTCCCAATGCAACAAAAATAAAATTAAAATATTGATCGACTATGCAGACAAACATTCATAAAATTACAAGTAAAAATGACATATTGAGTTACAGGGCGATCACGCTGTTATCTTCATTGCACGTAACATGAAACCATGTGCAAGGATTGGGAAGGGTAGCATCCCAATTTTGAAGAACATTATTAGGATCCTTCAAATTGATCTTGAATAGATTCAGTGCATCACTTGTGCTAGTAAAATGAACCAATCTTCAATTGCAAATATCCTTACTATTCTTGTTAGATTTTCAAGATCATTAACAACAATTAAAGATCAATTAAAGGTTAATAGAGAGAAAAGAAAAGTAAGCAGTGACCTTCTGGATTGGAAGAAGCTTTAAGCAGGTAATGAAGAACAAAAAGTGCCCAAAAAAGGAAAGATGAAGTCAGTCGCTCCTCCATGTTTATTCAACTACAATCACAAACCCTCTCTTTAGAAGGTTTATAGTTTCATTTTGGCTTTTCTTTCTTTTATTTACATCAATAATATTTAAATTTTTAAGCATATTTTCATTAACTAAAAATACAATCATTTGAATACGTAATTATTTCTTAGAAGTGTAAAAGTATTACACATACTTTTCTCTTCTTAGAAAGATAAAAAACTAGTAATTTTTTTTCAACTCGGTATATTCATTTTGAAATTGTTTAACACGTTGAATAAAATGATAATAGAAATAATGAAGTTCGTTTAGAAATATAAAGTGAATCGAAGATATACGTACGCTTGTAGAAGATACACGTACGCTTGTAAAAAATTTAAACGTACCAATTAATCTTTCATTTTTTTGACACAATTAAAACGAAAAAATAAATATCATTTACATTTTTAATATAACAATAATTGTTATTTTTTAAATTAGTTATTTAATTATTACTCTATATTTTTTTTCAACAAAGTTAATTTAATAAAAATATAATGTTTTATAACAATATTGTTATATTCCTAAATCTTAATCTCTGAGCAAAAACTTAAAAAAAAAATTAAAATGGAGAAAATCATAATTTTGTATTAAAACATTAATTTTGACATACAGTAATATAAATATATAATAAAACATTAATTTTAAATTTTAATAACATAAATATATATTATTAAAAATTAAAATATTATCAAAATTATGTAATTTTTTAAATATATATTTCAAAAACAATTTTTATAAAAATTTAATCAAAATATTTTCAAATTAAATTTATTTCTTAAAAAATTTATATCTAAAAAAAGTTGAAGCTTTTTATTTTTGAAAAAAAATTACAAATAATTTTACAAAGAATATGTAACTTTATAAAAATTATTTTTAAAAAACTGAAATAATCTTGTCTAAAATTTTCATTGCAAACTCACATCGGTACTTATGACCCGCTCTAACCTTGCATTATTGTTACTCCTCATAGGATTAGGATGTAGTTCACTACACCTTATATAGTGATCACACATTATAGAATTTTTAAATGGTCTTTGCATCGTCTGGATTTTAAATTTTTAATTCTCTTATTATACCCCAAATTACTTTATCAACACTCCCATTTTTGCAAAAAAAAAAATGTCAAGATTTCAATTTTCGGATTTACCATACACATTGTCCGGTATGTATCTGTGTTTCCTTATAATGGGGTGAGTTCAAATTTTTAAATTCGGACAAACTCTTGGACATTTTTTCCACACCTAGACAATAAGTTAGAAGTAAATTTACAATTTTTTTAATGAACCTTAGTTTATAAGTCATTTATAAATCAATCTCACAATAAACCATACATATTTGTAATTCAAGAATAAGATCAAATATTCAAACAAAATGTTGATAAAATACAACAAATCATAATATAAAATTTCAAAATTTTAATATTAAAATACAAAGTAGAAGACAATTATTGTGTATGTTTAATGCTCTTGTTCCTCATCTACCTCTTGTACTGCAACGTATGTCATGTCTCTACTAAGATGACTTGTAGAGTGACCGTCTGAAGAATGTATTCTTCAAAATCTCATCTAGCTATGGTCTCTCTCCCAATAGCCATAATACGGTGGCATGTCGATTACACATTCATAGTATGGTCCACCCTCGCTTGCTCCTCTTCTAGTATCTCTAATGAGCTAGCATCGAAGAATATTCTTCTGCATTTGGTGTCATGTAAGGATGTGACACTCTATAAAATCATCGGATGTAACTGTATATTGTGCTCCATAGATAAGGAGCTGGCACAAGACATACATCCTTAGTACTCTGCAAATATCCAATCAACATCTCTACCGAGGATAGTGGCAGTGTCCGAATTTTTGTTTTTGTTATCTTTTTATTGATATGATACTCTCCATATATAGTACATAAGTCATAAATGACATTAATGATACAAATATTATAATTCTTATAATTTTTATGTAATTATGGACAACCTAACATATATTCAACAACTAACATAAATTGTAGTAATAACAAAATCACATCAATAAGTATTCCTTATTAACATCCCCGTCAAATTAATGTGGTTGATCAAGAAGCATTAATTTGCTAATGAGAATCTAATGTTGAGGTCTAAGAGTGAAGATATCTGCAAGTTGAAGTTGTGATGTGACATGAAGAAGAGATATAACATGATTGTCCAATGCTTCTCGAATTGAATGATAGCACACCTCAATATACTTTGTGTGTTCATGAAAAATTGGATTACCAGCCATTTGAATAGAATTGGTATTTTCAATAAAGAGTGGTGTGGTCGTATGTTAAGGAAAAACCAAACTTGGCCAAAAGTCCACAAAGCCAAGTAATTTCATAATAGGTCGTATACATAGGTGGATACTTAAATACTGTTGAAGACTTAGAGACGCGAGACTGCTTTTTACTTTTCCAAGAAATCAACGAGGGACCAAGATACATGCACTAACAAGTAACTAATCTTCGTGTGTCGGGACACCCAGCCCAGTCTTCATCGCTATAACCAAACAAACTAAGAGGCTCCCTAGTAGAAAAGTATAGGCCACGTGTAAATGTGTCTTTCAAGTAGCATGTGATTCGATGTACCAATGCATATATTGACTCATTTGTTAGACTACAAAAGAAATGTCGGGGTAAATAATGGCCAGTTCATCACGGCGATATTTAACATTAACCTCAAAATAAGTATCCACTAGAGTGGTTGAAGTAATACCCACCAGAGAAATCAAATCTTCAGTATATTTATATTGATGAAGACAAATGGTTTTAAAGGAATAAAGAATATGTATTTCCTTAATATCTCAGTAAATAATACATGGAAGGTATTTATATAATATAAGGGATAGCCTAATAAGCACTAATATGGCCTGAGAATTAGGGTAATTATTCTTCCTGTAAATGCTAATTCTAAATATGGTAAAGACAAAAGAAGACACCTAATATCTTACAACACTCCCCCTCAAGTTGATATGAATGTGTCATTCATTTCAAGCTTGCTCACCATATCATCAAACGGTCTTTTTTGAAGACTCTTTGTGATAACATCTTCTACTTGACTTGTGGTAGGTACAAAGGACATACAAATTTCACCACTACCAATTTTTTCTTTAATGAAGTGCTTGTCCACTTCAACATGTTTCGTTCTGTCGTGTAGGACAGAATTAATGGCAATGGAAATAGCTGCCTTAATATCACAGTAAACTTTTATTGGTGTTGGGCTAGAGACCTTCTATTTTTCATTGAATTTTTTAATTCATACTACTTCACAAAAACCATGGGCCACAGAGCGAAATTCAGCCTCTACACTGCTCCTAGCTAAAACATTTTGTTTTTTACTTCTCCGTGTAACTAAGTTTCCTCCTATAGAAGTACAACACCCTGAAGTAGACCACATGTCATTTATATTCCTGCCCAATCACCGTATGTGTAAGCTTCCACTTGTATATGCCCTCTGCTTTTGAATCCCTTCCCTAGAGTTCCTTTCAAATATCTCAATATTCTAAAAATAGCTTCAAAATGAGTAGGTCTTGGTGCATGCATAAACTGACTTATCACACTTACTGCAAAGGCTATATCAGGCCTTGTATGAGACAAATAAATTAGTATATCGACCAATCGTTGGTAGTGTTCTCTATCTACCACTTCATCTTCAGATGCTACCTTCAATTTTACATTGGGATCCATTGGTGTTTCTACTTACTTACACCTTGATATCCCTATTTTTGTGAGTAAATCAAGTATATATTTGCGTTGGTTGAGAAAGATTACCTCTTTTGACCTTGTGAACTCCATCCAGGAAAATACTTTAATTTTCTAAGCTCCTTGATATCAAATTCGGCTTCAAGTCTTCGCTTAAAATTACTTATCTCGTTAACATCATCTCCTGTCATGATAAACTCATCGGCATACACTATTAAAATAGAAATCTTACCTTATATGAATCTTTAAAGAACAATGTGTGATCTGCTTAACTTTGGGTGAAACCATGTTTCTTAACAATACTTCCAAATCTTTCAAACCAGCCCTTGATGATTGTTTTAATCCATATAAGGACTTTTTCAATCCGCATAATTTTTCTCTTCCAAGATTTTCTTCAAATCCACTAGGTAAGCTCATATATATTTTTTTCATGTAATTCTACATTCAAAAAATCATTTTTAACATAAAATTGGTGTAGTGTCCAATTGAAATTTACTGTAAGAGAGAGAAGAATTCTTATGGAATTAATTTTAGCAATCGGGGAAAAAGTCTATTGGTAGACTATGCCATAAGTTTGAGTAAAACCTTTTGCTACTAGCCTTGATCTGTACCTTTCCACATTTCCATTAACCTCGCATTTCACTGTAAAGACCCATTTACATCCAACTTCCCTTTTGTCATGAGGTAGATCAGTGATACTCCAAGTATTATTTTTCCTCTGAGCATCCATCTCTTCTTTCACTATTAATTTCCAATTTGAATCACCTAATGCTTCTTGAATAGTTATGTGCTCAAACAAATTCGAAATCCTATACACATTTGCCTTGTAAGTGTGTGATAACTTGTCAAATGACAAGTAATTAGACATGGCGTGCTTAGTGCATGTTCGAGTATGTTTCCTATCAGAAGTTGGGATATGGAGGTCAAGAATTTTTTTCCTCAAAGCAATTGGAAGATTAATATAAGGAAAAGATAAATCTCGTAAATCATTGGAAAGATAAGATGGATTGCCAGATGATGGACTATAAGGTGAAATTTCAATAGGACCTTCACTTGGTGAATCAGATTAGATTTCTACCTGAGAGACAATTGGTTATATAATACCTTTATGAAACCTTTTTCACACATACACTTTAATTTGATGCTCATGATCCTCAATTAGTGTTTATCCCCATGTTTCAGACATTGTATTATCCTACAATTAAAGATTAAGCATTCTAGATTCCATTATTTTTGCATCTGGATGATTTGTAGTCACAATATCATCCATTGCAGGTATAATTTCCCAAAAAATTTCTTCGTTATTAGTATAATGAGTCTCCCCCTGAAGATAATTTTTATTAAAAAAGGTTGATTTTCAACAAAGTTGACATCCATACTTTCAAAAAATTTCTTTGTTACTGGATTAAAACATTTGTACCCATTTTTATTTGAAGTATAGCAAAAAAAAAACACATTTTTCAGCTTTACAATCCAATTTGGAATGAAAAATGTTTGGGATGTAGACATAACAGAGACAACCAAAAACTTTAAGGGGAAGATCCGCAATGATGTGAGACATGGGAAAATAATTTTGTAAAACTTGCATTGTGGTCTCATATTTTAAAACACGAGATGACATTTTATTGATGAGGTAACAAGCAGTTAATAAGGCATTTATCCAAAGATATTTAGGCACATACATAGAAAACATAATAGCTCTAGAAACTTCGAGGAGATGTCTATTTTTTTCTTTCAGCACTATCATTTTGTTGCGTATCAGGACAAGTGGATTGATGAATTATACCTTTGGTTACTAGGAATGTACTTAGATATTTGTTGGAATATTCAACGCCATTGTCAGACCTTACAATGTCAATCTTAGTTTGAAATTGATTTTCAGTCATTTGAAAAAAAATCGTTAAATCTTTGTTCCACTTCATATTTTTTTCCAAGAGATAAACCCAATACACACGTGTATGGCCATCAATAAATGTCACAAACCATTTTTTTTCAAACATAGTTTTAATTTTTGAAGGACCTCAAACATCACTATGGATTAAATAAAAAGGTTGCGAAGCAGAATAAACTTTTGAAGTAAAAGACACACGATGATCTTTAGCTAAGTGACAAGCTTCACAATGAAATTGTAATAAATTATTTCTTTGGAAAATTTAAGAAACAAATACTTAAGATTAGAAAAATTGGGATGGCATAATCTTTTATGCCATAACATAACTTGATCATAAATAGGAGTTGAACATTTACTATTTAAACAAAAAAAAAACCAGTGTATTACCAAGAGGAGTTTCATTAAAGTGATACAGTGCATTCATCTCTCTAGAAGTTCTAATCATATTCCCCGAGTTCTGGTCCTGAAAAACACAAGTTGAAGAACAAAAAATTCCAGAACAATTGGTATTCCTAGATAACTTATGAATAGATAGAAGATTGTTAGCAAATTTAGGAACATGTAAGACAGATTGCAAAGTAATTTGTTTTGAAATTTTTATGTTGCCTTTGCCTGTAATACTTGAATAACTACCATCAGTTATCCTTACTTTTTCATGTCTGGAACTAGGGAAATAGGAACTGAATAAATGAGAACAATTGGTCATATGTCTAGATGCCCTTGAATCTATTATCCAAGGGTTAGAGTTGTTTTTGACAGATAATGCCCGAGAATTCTTACATGTTTGTGCCATAGTTCTAACAAGAACATTAGGCGATGAATTGAATTTCAGAAGTTTAAGAAGGTGATCCAATTGTTCCTTAGTAAATGGAGACGAGTTAGCCTCATTGGTTGTAGACGTAGGGTTGTCACCAAACCTATCAGCCTTTCTATTGTTTGGCATACCATGTAGTTTGAAACAATTTTACTGAGTGTGACAATTTTGACCATAATAGTCGCAACTAAATGGTTCTTGTTAACACCACGTGGATTAGGGAAAGATTTGCGATTTGCTTGAGGAACAGCCAAGGAAGATCCTTCGACTGGTGGAGGGACAATGATTGTTTTTTTTCAAACATCACTTGCCTACAACTCTCTTCGTGATGCACTTCAGCAAATACTCCACCAATTAGAGGGATTGGATTCCTGCCAAGAATCCAGCCACGAACCTCATCAAACTCAATATTTAGACCTGCAAGAAACTTGAATATATAACATTCACCATCTTCTTCTAGTGCTTGTAGTACCCGGGTGACTTCCACTCATATACATTAAACAGATCCAGATCTTTATAAACACGCTTGAGACAATTGAAGTATTTGGTGACAAAGTCTTCAGCTTGCCAAATTTCTCCAAATTGTAGAGTTAATTCATAAATTTGGGATTGGTTGTCTAAATCAGAGTACATCTGAGAGACACTTTCCCAAAGATCTTTGCAGTAGTATAACAGGGATGGTTTGCACCTATCTCTTCAGTCATGGAATTGACTAACCATGGAATTTTCAGCATCCCAAGTATCATAGTCTGTGTCTTCCTTGTCTGGTTGTTTCTTATCTCCAGTGATATAATCAATTTTTCCTCCCACCTGAGATACAAACGGACAGACTGTGACCAACGAAAATAATTAGAATCATTCAGCCGAATTGTTGTGATATGAACAAGGTGGTTTTCATGGTATGTCTTGACAAGTTGAGGTGTTTCAGGTTTAGGTGAAGAATGTTTGGGCGAATGCTGGGACTCGGTATCAGACAAGTGATCTCACATACATGAATAACTTCCCCTTACCTCGAATTCAAAGAAACTTGAAGTTTTGGCTATGGAACTCCCTTATTCTAATCTTTCTCTCCTAGGGTTTTCTCTTATATCCCTTGCCCCTTTCACAACTTTTTCACGTACTAACAAACTCTCCATGTTTTAATTTTTTTAATAAATAAAACCTAATTCTTCTATATTTTAATTAATTTCTAAAAACTTTTCCCAACGCTCTATAACTCCCCCACCTCCCTAATTTCTTTAAAAGTCTATTTTCTTACCTAAAACTAATATTCCCATATCTTCTCTATCGATTAAATAATTAAAAATCTAATTAAATCTAGTTTACTGTCAAACCACCAATTCCCATTTCTACACTAATTCTAACCAAAATTCACCAATTTAAATTATTAAATTAAAAACACTCCCAGAACTCTATATAAAAATAAATATAAAAAATTGGGGTGTTACACTATCCCCAAGAGGTATTCTTGACATTTTGACTATAAACTTGTGAGCTTTTATAGGTTACGCCCACAAAAGTTTATACAATTTAATCTTGAGATTTTTAAAGGCTTATCCCCAACCACAAATAGTTTTTACCACATGCTAAGGTAGAATCTTCTTAGAAATTTTTTCATGCTGAACTGAATAACCAAAGCATAACTTTTTCTGGCAAAGCTCAATAAACCACAACAAATATTGTATGGTTGGTTTATCTCATAAACCAAACAATCTTCTCAAGAGTATCACACTCCTAAGAGTTAAGCAAACAACACGACCACTTACTGATCTCTTTCTCACAAGTAAAGTTTCACTCGCAAGCACTAAGTCAATTTTAAGTGAAAGAAATATTTTAGAGAGAGAAGAAAGAGAGAGAGAAGAGAGAGAGAGAGAGAGAGAGAGAGAGAGAGAGAGAGAGAGAGATAAATTTCAAAGAAAATGTAAATCGTTGGAAAGTGGAATGAAATGAAGTGGAGGTTAGCCCCCTTTACATAGGATTTGGAAAAACCAAAAAGGAATATAATCCATGAACTGAATTAATGAGCCAATCGATTGGCACAAAGCTCCAATCGATTGACCAACTCATTTTTAATCGATTAGCAAGTCCAAATAGAAAATATTTGATATAAAGTCGTTGTAAGTCATTAATGTGTTGGCATGATTGTTTGGTTAATCGATTAGCTTTTCTCCAATCATTTGGCTTAATACTCCAACTAATTGACAGACTCATAAAAGTTTTACCAATTGATTTCCACAACTTACCAATCGATTGGTTATTTAAAAAATAGTTTGGAAAAGGTTTGAACAACATTTTAATCACTTATCTTTGCTTAGAAAACAAGTGTGTTCGCGTGTGTTTGTGTGTGTGTGTGTGTGTGTGTGTGTGTGTGTGTGTGTGTGCTGCCTTAGTACTTCTAAGTTACTTTGTTAGATTGCTTCTGATCTGAGGCTTTCACACTTTATCCGAGACTTTAAGATTCTTTCCTAGATTTTTTAGGATCATATTAGCACGTGGATCTTGAGTCTTCTTTCGTTGATGAGGTATGAGATGTTTCTCTAGTTAGATTGTCATCATCAATGTTGAAAGCTATTGCCACCCATTGTAATCATCGTTGTCATCATCAAAATTTCAGATAGATCTTCTGTAGAATTTTTAACTTTATACCTACAAGCACATATATCCACATCGGGCACGGCAAAACCAGAGATTTTTGGGGCAGCAGAGACTTCATAATGAGTCGGAGACACATGAAAATTCGAAAAGGTGATGTCGGAGACACTTGAATTCGAGAAGGCGATGCTTTAGCATCAAATAAAGTTTCTCCAACTACGGATCGCGAGGGTCTAGCTTTCTCCTACGAACGGAAGCATGTTAGGTCACTCTACCATCTCTCACTCTTTATTGGTTATGAGTCATTTTTTCTATAAACAAATAAGAAAAAATATATCATAATCAAAGAATGTATTGGCAAATTGAACCAAAAAACATAAATGTATAACAAGTAAATTCGATTTTGTTATCCAGACTAAGGGTCAGGATTTCAAAATTTGGACGGAAAGAAATTAAAACAGAAGAAGCGAAAACAAAGGTTGTGAACCTTGAGCCCAAAAGTTCAAAATTTCAAATCAAAGCAAATCAGGACAAAACAAATATGACATGCCTATTTCATGTAACATAATGCATCATAACTATAATCTATTTTGGTAATGCATGCATCACAAATAAAAAAATGAAAAACTTATCAAATGTAAGAGATAGATGATCTTGGAATGTGAGAAATGGATGATCTTGGATTGAATATATTGGAATAGAATTTGAGAGATGTACTAAGTTTGAATTCAAGGGAGTAAAAGTTGAAAGAAAGCTTGAAAAATGATGGAATAAGAGTATGTTCACGAGCTCTTTTTGTTAACTTTGCTGAAATGAAATAGGAAAGGGAGAAATAAAGGTTTGGACTCTTTTTGTTAACTTTGCTGAAATGAAAAAGGAAAGGGAGAGATAAAGGTTTGGACATGAATACTTAAACAGAAGTGTCCAAATTTCAATCTTCGTAGCAAATTCGGACATTGAAATCTAGATATTTTTTAGGCTTAAATAGTTTTCTGTCCCTATAAGTAGGCGTGTTTTTGCTTTACGTCCATGTATCTTTTTTTTTTTCTAGAAATAATCCCTGAATGTTAAAATCCTTTTAGTTTTAGTCGTTAAAATTAAAATCCGCAAAAAAATTCAAAAAAAAATCTGCAGAAAATCTGCCGATTTTAACTTTAGGGATAAAAACAAAATGAAATTCAACATTTAAGAATTTTATCCAGAAAAATAAAGATAAAATAAAGATACATGACAAAAAAAACACATCAATTTATATGAATCAAAAAACTATTTAAACCTAAACCTATTTTTTAAATGTGTTTTTACATGATTTTGAGAGATTGGACATATATGTTGTATATTAAGAAAGTTTGGGGTAATAGTTTTTATCTGTTGTAACATCATCAATAAATAATAAATAAGACATTCCAAAGAGAAACTGAAAAATAGCTTCCATTATATTTCAAACATATATTTGCAGAAAAAGTGCAATGACAACCATTATCAAAAGAAAAAATCAAAGCAACCCCCTGCAGTGCTGTACTAATATTATTTCACAGTTGAAAGAAAACAAATACTGAAAGACAATACCTAGTTGTTATCTGAAAACAATAAAAATAAAATTGCATATATTTCCATAAAAGCTCTCTATACTAGTTGCTCATACATACAATGACAAAAGTGTTGGTTGCTTGTGTCCTACACTTTATCCTGCAACTTGACACAACCCAATAAAAATTACAAACTTCTTTCTTAAATAACCATAACCTGATCAATGGACATGGAACCTGAACATACAAGATAATTTCAAGAACAAAAGAAAAGATTAAGTAGAAGAGACGGTGAAAAGCATATGCACAAATCGTGACGTTTATCTCTCAGGCAGAGGAAGGATCGTGTATTCAATTGTTGATATGATAGAATGTAGAACGGTTCATCTAGGGCCCGAGAGTACATCGTCCTCGATATGTGAAGTTGAATCTACTACTATCCAATTTGCATTAGGGTGATGCATGTGATTGTTGTTAAAGTCTTGTCGATACGTCTCTTCTTTCTGCCATTGCTCCCATTTTTCTGCCAAACCATCACCTTCTAGCATTCTCACCACCTCAGACATCTTTGGTCTTTCCATCGGCGACCCTTGTGTGCATAGTAAAGCCACTTGGATTAACTGCTCTACCTCATCATCGTCATAATTTCCCGTCAATTCTGCATCTACAAGTGTTTCCAACTTCTTGTCTTTGAGAAGTCCTTTAACCTATATTCAAAACAATGTCAGACACCAACGAGAAGTCGTTGGCGTTGATATTACATTATAGCTTAGGCATATTATGCAATGGCGTATCGATCATAGTTAAGAGATTAAAAACATACCCAATCAAGCAACATGACATCATCATCATTGGCAAGACGTGCTAAATCGAAAGCCCTCTGTCCAGTTATTAATTCAAGAAGCATCACACCATATCCAAAAACATCTGTCTTTTCTGAAGACTTTCCAGTTGACAGGTACTCCGGTGCTATATGTCCAATGGTACCACGAACAGCAGTAGTAACATGTGTATCTTTGTAATCCATAAGCTTTGCTAAACCGAAATCTCCAACAACTGCTTCGAAATCCACATCCAATAATATATTTGCAGCTTTCACATCACGATGAATAATCTTAGGGTCACAATGATCATGCAAGTAAGCAAGCCCTCTGGCAGATCCCAGCGCAATATTCTTCCGCATTGGCCACTCAAGTGGTGGATCAGATTCACTACGTTCTACAACAACATAACCAATATACATAGATACAGTTTTAGTTTGAAACTAGAAATTTTGAAATTAAGCCGTAAGAGCACTCGTTGCAGTTAAAAATTTGACTTTTGTTTGAGTGAAAAGATAGGGCACCTCGTAAACATGATGCTACACTTCCATTGGCCATATAAGGATACACAAGCAAACGTTCAGTAGAAGTCATGCAAAAACCACGAAGCCGAAGCAAGTTGCGATGCACGGCCATACTGATCATTTCAACTTCTGTTTGAAATTGTAGCTCCCCACCCTGTGTCCGTTCCTCTTTAAGTCTTTTTACTGCTACAAGGGTGCCATCAGCCAAACGTCCTTTATAAACCTTTCCGAATCCACCTCTACCTAGAATGTTTTTGTTACTGAAGTTATCTGTTGCTACTAGAAGCTCGCGTAGAGAAAACCTTTTAAGCTGACCAAGGTGAACTTCAGGATCCTCCTCAGCTGCCGCAATAAAAGACAGACAAAAAGTCGGTTCACAAGTGATAACTAAAAAAGGAATCATTTACGAGCATGTATACCATATATTCTGTTGTTTAACTAACCAGGAACGTCAAAGAAATGATCCTGTGGTTTTCTTTTTCGCCAATAAGCAAGTGCAATCGCAGGGGCTGCAAACAAAAGAGCAGCACCAGCAGCAACTCCTCCAGCAATAGCTCCAGTATTACTACTACCTACAAAAAGGATTAACAGTTTAATAAGAAATTATAACTCGAAACAATAGATTGTGACTAATCGGGTAAAATTAACCACAAAGTTCAATAAAAGTTGACCTAGTTTTATGAGTTCTAGAAAAACCATCTTTAGCCTTTGCTTAACCACTCACTTTTAGATAAAGTGGTTTTTTCAGTTCAAGATATTCTTTAACAGTTTAAATCAGTCATGTGATTCTTTAACAGTATAAAATCAGTACCTGAAGAAGCCGATGACGGTGGAGAAAGTGGCGCAGGAGTGTTTTTCGGTTGTTTCAAGCGAGGATTATTTTGATAACTGTAAAGTGGAACAAATGGCATTAGCAACATTTCATGTCATCTGTGAACCAATAAGACATGAATAAGAACAGAATTTTTTCGACAAACCTGATAGGGGTAAATAATGAAAATGAACCATTGACTGGAACATCCCCTTCTAGATTGTTGTTTGACAGATCACTGTTTTCCAAGATGGCCGTTGTGTCAATATACACATGGAAATTAATGATTCTAGTATAACTATGAATCTACTTTGACTAAAATTCATGGAAAATCTAAACAGAGAAGTAACACTCACAGAACTTGCAGCGTAGAAACATTTGTCAGAGAAACGGGAATTTGGCCAGTCAAGGTGTTATTATTGAGACGCCTGTTTTGGAGAGAAAGATGAATAATTAGTTTGGTGTATATATAACTGATAAAGTAGAGCAATAAATCATGATACATAAATGAAAAGATGAAACAGAAATCTATATAGATAATTATTGGGATATATTACATCACAGATTTTCGAGAGTCTGTCTCTCCACAATTCAGATTCTTCCTTTACCTTGTTCTTATCAGGCAGCATTAACAAAAAATAGGACTATACTTTTTTAGGCATGTATTTTTTTATATTGAAGCTTTGCTGGAAATAGAATGAACGTATTGTAGAGGCTACAAAATCTACCACATTTTGCATTGGGAAGCCAAAAATAGAGATGTTGAACAAGGTAAAGAAAGAAACAAATTGAAACCAGCATAAATAAATTTTGCAGATCAAAGATATGAGAATAAGGAAAGTATGTCATACAGGAAACGTAGTTTTTGAAGCTTGCCCAATGAATTCGGTATGGTACCACTTAAATGGTTCAAGTAAAGATCCAAGCTCACCAAGTTTGTCAAATTTCCTAGCTCTTCCGGGACTTTTCCTGTTATATTATTACTATATAGTTCCCTGCCATAGAAAAGGGAAGAAAGTTCAGATTCGCGCAAACAAAAAAGTCCAACAAATAATTGAATGATGACAGATACATTCGTGTGATTCTATTGAAGCCAATATGTTGTGAATACGACCAGACAAACCAAAATAGATTACCGTAAAGTTTCTAAAATACAAAAGTATCAATCAAGTAAAGTTTCTAAAATACAAAAGTATCAATCAAGTAACAAGGTTCGGCTTAATTTTTCATAAACAGTCAAATTTGTTTAACAATTTCATATCTGATTCACAACTTACAAGTACTGTAAATTTGAGAGATCGCCAAGTTGTGAAACCAATGTACCAGAGAGGTCCGCATTTCCAAGATCACTGTTCATATGTACAAAAAGATAATAATAATTCACTACATGGACAAACATTCGTAAAACTACAGTTAAAAATGACATATCAACTTACACACGGGTCACACTATTATCACCATTGCATGTAACATGAAACCATGTGCAAGGATTCACAAGGGTAGCATCCCAACTTTGAAGAACATTATTAGGATCATTCAAGTTGGTCTTCAATGCATTAAGTGCATCACCTGTGCTAAAAAGAACCAATCTTCAGTTGCAAACATCCTTAATATTAACTTGCATGGTGTAGGAGATAAAGTAAGCATTGGCATCCACGACACAATGCAAAATAGCATTACATTCAGGAATTGTTAACATGAACCCAAACTTAATTAGTACTGGACCAACTCCAACTAATCTAAATGAAAGCAATTGAGACATAAAATAAAATAAAAAACATTTTAGACAAGAAAGAAACCATTTCGAAAAACCATCCCTATATGATATAATGAATTCCAATACCTATGAAGCACGGACACTCCGAACACGACAGTGACACTGACACGGTGACACGAATAATAATTTGAAAAAATGAACAAATTAAACGTAATCACAAATGTCAGTGTCTGTGTCCTACATCAACACGCATTTTTTCAGAGGTGTTGGTGCTACATAGTCCTATACAGTATAGGCTGTCAAAATGAACTCCCTAGGCAAGGGATTAAGCACTCACCACTAAACAATCAATTAACAACCTAATTTAGTGATGCAAAACACCATCATATATGAAATTTACTAAAATTCTTCAAACACATGAACATATCTTTCTAGCAAATGGGTTGAAATATTACAAAAGCTACTCCAAGTCAACTATGAAGCATATTTTTCAATCAAACATATGAATATAGTAAGTAACAATAAAGCTAAAGGGCAACCTAGTAGATCAAAATAAAGTAAATTTCCCTAATCATAGCAATTTAAACAACCCAATTAACAGATAGAAACATGTGAAGAATAATTAAAAACCATCATATAGCAAAGAAAGCAACCTAGTAGATCAAAAATAGGTAAATTTCCCTAATCATAGCAACTCAAAAGCACCCAATTAACAGATAGAAACATTTTATGGAACAATTAAAACCCTCATATAGTAAAGACAAAAGTAACCACTTACCTTCCACATTAGAAGAACCTTTAAGCACAAAATCAAAAACCAAAATTGCCCAAAAAACAAAGTAAGCTTTAGAACACAAAGTCACCCCTTCCATCTTTATTTTCAACTACAAACACACTTTCATAATCATGCATAACCAGTTGATTTGAATCCCTCAAAACAAACAAAAACCTCTCTTGATCTACACGATTCCCAACACCAAACTCCACAACACTTTGACCAAGTTGACCAAACAAAAAATCGTTAATTTGATGAAATTGAATGATGGGTAGGTTAAAAATCTCTTCTTTTTCCGTTGTTAGTGATGTTGGGATGAAAAAGAAGCTAAATTTAGAGATGGGTATAGCTAAGTTTGAGGTGAAAATGCAGAACAGTTTAGAGAGAGAAAAGGGTTAATAGAAAAGCCAGGTCAACGAATGTTGCATCGTTTTCTTTACTGAGAAATTTCTTAATTATTATTATTCCTTTTTTTTTTAATCTGATAATTAAATTAAGTAAAATAAGGATTATGTTTGTTTAGTTAACATTGAATATGAGTAATTGAAGTGTGATTAATTAGTTAATTGGGAATGTGATTAATTAAGAAGAGAGAGAGTAGAGTCAAAGATGCACGCATGCACGGCTGTGATTTGTCCCCACACCCACTTCTGCTTCTATGTAAGAAGAAAGAAAGAAAGAGGCTTGAATGTTGAAATGTTGAAATGTTAAAAAAAAGATAAAGTGAATACTATGTATGTGGGTCACTCTCATGTGGTATAACATTGGATTCATTCAAGGAACATGTTTGTTTACTACTAATACTAGTGTAAGTTACTATACTAGTACTATAATTATCTTCTCTTTTGTGTGTGCTATAATTATCTACTATTATTTATATATAGATTTAAATATGGCATTAGTTTATGAAAATGTACTATTTTTGTGTTTAATCTTTGTGAAATCATTTTTTTAGTTTTTGTAAATATAATTTATTTATATTAATAATAATTAAGTTGTCAAATTAAGTGAGTCGAAGGGTAATTTTGAATATAAAATTGTTAGATATAAGATAGATAAGCATTTTTTAATAGATTATTAAGGTTTACGAAAAGCTTGAGGGTGTTGGAAGTAGTCAAAGATCCGGGGAATTTGAGAATTCATCTTTTTGTTCGTCTTATGTTTTTATAGGATCACTAGTTAGAGAAATTATTTTGTGAGATATTGAAACGAACTCTAGTATTATCGACAGAGGTTTAGTATGTCGTCGAAGTCTACTCGCATGTTGTTGTTGAAGACCTATATGTTGTAGACGAATTGTATTCTAATATGTAGTTGTCGAATTGGACCTTGTGTTAAGGATTCAATTGTTTAAGTTAGCTTGTACCCTAAGTTAGCTTGTAATGGGTAATTGTTAAAAAGCTCATTAGTTTAATATGTTAGGTTTATTATAAATAACATATTAGTCTCTCATCTTAAGTGTGGCAAATTCTAATTAAGGTGAGAAGGTTATTTGTTATTTTTGAGTAATTCTAATCTGGTTGATATAGAAAGTAAAGAATATCAGTTATAACCAATCTTTGTTGTTCTTTTTTATTTTCCGTTAACCCTAACTCTTGTGTGTTTCTTTATCATAAAGAAACTGTTTATACTTTGTTTCAAGACATCGTTTTTCACAACAAACTGGTGCGGTGAGCGTGGAGAAGATGTCCTCAACAAAGTTTAAAATTGAGAAGTTCACCGGAGTTAATGATTTCGGTTTATGGCGTTTAAAGATGCGAGCCCTTCTTGTTCAACAGGGTTTGCTAGAAGCGTTAAAGGGAGGAAATACCATGGATGCTGCATTGACGGAGAAGGAAAAGACAACGATTATCGAGAAAGCCCACAGTGCAATTATTTTAAGTCTTGGTGATAAGGTTCTTAGGCAGGTTTCGAAGGAGACGACGGCAGCTGGTGTTTGGCTGAAACTTGAAGGATTGTATATGACAAAATCCTTGGTGAATCGTTTGTACTTGAAGCAAGTTTTGTATTCATTCAAGATGAATGATGATAAAGCATTGACGGAGCAGCTGGACGTGTTCAGCAAGCTTATTCTTGATCTTGAAAATATTGATGTTACCATCAATGATGAAGATCAAGCGTTGTTATTGTTGTGTTATTTACTTAAGTCACATGCTCACTTCAAAGAAACCCTCTTGTATAGAAGAGAGTCCATGACCTTTGAAGAAGTTCAAGCAGCCTTGTATTCGAAGGATTTAAATGAAAGAAAGGAGCAGAAACCATCATCATCAGTTGGCGAAGGGTTGTCCGTGAAGGGGAAATCCTCGAAGAGGGCCGGTAGGTTTGAGAAGAAGAAAGGTAAAACTCAGCAGAAGTCTTATAGTGGTGATATTTCTGGGATTAAGTGTTATCACCGTAAGAAGGAGGGTCACACAAGAAAGATGTGTTCTGAGCGCCTGAATATTCATGGAGGTAAGGACAATGGCAATGGAGTTATTGTGCAAGATGATTATGAATCATCTGATGTCCTTGTGGTGTCGAGCAACAACTATTGCAAATAGTGGATTGTGGATTCTGGATGTACTTGGCATATGACTCCAAACAAGAATGTGTTTGAAGAATTATGTGATCAATATGGTGGATCAGTGCTGTTGGGAAACAATAAAGCTTGCAAGATTACAAGTATTAGATCTGTGAGATTTAAGCTTCATGATGAGTCAATAAGGCTATTGACTGGGGTTAGGTATGTACCTGACCTTAAGAGGAATTTGATTTCTCTTGGTGAATTCGACAAGAAAGGATATGTCTTCAAAGGAGAGCAAGGTATCCTGAAAGTCATGAAGGGTTCAAAGGAAGTCTTGAGAGGCGTAAAGAAACAAGGCTTGTATACCCTTGAGGCTGAAGTTGTAAGTGAATCAGCAGATTTTGCATCCACAAAACCTGTTTCGAAGATAGAACCATGGCACATGAGATTGGGCCATGTCAGCGAAAGAGGCCTGGTCGAACTGGGGAAACATAACCTGCTAGGTGGTGACAAAGTCGAGAAGTTAGAGTTTTGTGAACATTGTGTATTTGACAAATCCTGTAGGGCGAAGTTTAACAAAGGTAAACAAATAACGCATGGTTCCCTTGATTACATTCATGCTGATCTTTGGGGGCCTGCAAGGAATCCTTCACATTCAGGTGCAAGGTATTTTCTATCTATAGTTGATGACTATTCCAAAAAAATTATGGGTATTCATTCAGAAGACTAAGGATGAAACTTTTGAGAATTTCAAAAGTTGGAAGGTTCTGGTCGAAACTCAAACTGACAGAAAGGTTAAGAGGTTGAGAACCAACAATGGCCTTGAGCTCTGCAACGAAGCTTTCGATAGTTATTGTGTTGAGTTTGGAATTGCAAGGCATAAGACTGTAGCAGGTACTCCTCAACAAAATGGCTTAGCTGGGAGATTCAATCGAATAATCCTTGAAAGGGTTAGATGCATGTTGGTTAGTGTTAGATTGAAGAAGATGTTTTGGGCGGAGGCTGTTTCGACGACAGCTTATCTGATAAATAGATGTCCCTTGATTGCCTTAGGAATAAAGACACCTAAAGAAGTTTGGTCGGGTTAACAACCAGATCTCGACAAACTAAGAGTATTTGGTTGTTTAGCCTATGCTCACATTAGGCAAGATAAGGTTGAACCTAGAGCTCTGAGATGCATGCTCTTTGGATATCCTGGGGGAGTCAAAGGTTATAGGTTGCGTTGCCTAGAGTCATGTCACAGAAGATGTATCACAAGATGTGATGTAGTTTTCAATGAAGTCGACATGGCGTTCAAGAAAACTGGTGATGTTGGTCGAAGTGCAGAAATCTCTGAAGAAGAGCTAGAACAGATAGAGATTCCTGTTGAGGTGGAGCATAGTGATGCTGAAGTGCATAACCCAGATGAAGTCGAAGAAGAAGAGCAAGATGCTGAAGAGACTGAGGATACTGTCGATGACTACCTACTAGAAAGAGATAGGTCGAGAAGCGTCATCAAGCCACCTTAGAGACTTGGTTATGCAGATCTTATAGTTTTTGCCTTAATCTCTCTGCAAGTGAGTTACTTAAGGAAGAACCTAGAGATTACAAGGAAGCTATGAGGAGTCAAAATAAGACTGAATGGCGAAAAGCCATGGATGACAAGATGAAATCTCTTTATGTTAATAACACTTGGGAGCTGATTGAGAAAACTGTTAGAGCTAGGTTAGTTGGTTGCAAATGGATTTTCAAAGTTAAGGAAGGAATCGAAGGAGTGGCGTCGAAGAGATACAAGACAAGATTGGTCGCTAGGGGTTTCACTCAGAAAGAAGGTGTCGAATTCAATGATGTGTTCTCTCCTGTTGTGAAGCACATATCCATTCGAATGTTGATTGCCATGGTGGCACGGTTTGACCCTGAACTAGAACAGATGGATGTGAAGACTGCGTTCTTGTATGGTGATCTAGATGAAACAATCATAATGAGGCAACCTGAAGGATATGTCGAAAAGGGGAAGGAAGATTATGTGTGCAAGCTGAAGAGATCTTTATATGGGCTGAAACAATCTCATCGACAGTGGAATAGGAGATTCGACAAGTTCATAGCACGCATAAGTTTCATTAGAAGTCAGTTCGACCACTGTGTTTACTTCAGATTTTGACCTGGTAATTCATTTGTTATTGTGTTGCTTTATGTGGATGATATTCTAATAGCAAGCAACAATGTCGAAGATTTAATGAGGGTGAAGGTCGAACTCAATAAGGAGTTCGACATGAAGGATCTGGGAGTTGCGTCCAGGATTCTTGGGATTGTCATCTGAAGAGATAGAAAATAGTCGAAATTATGTTTATCTCAAGAGGCATATACCCACGAAAGATTCTCGAAAAGTTTGGTATGTCGAATTCAAAGCCTGTTGTGACTCCGACAAACCCTCAATTCAAGTTGAGTATAGATCAATGTCCCAATACTGATGTCGAAAGAGCTTATATGAATAGCATTTCATATGCTAATATAGTGGGCTTTTTGATATATGTTATGGTATGTACTAGACCTAACATAGTATATGCAGTAAGTCTTGTAAGCAGGTACATGGCGAATCCTGGAAAGGCTCACTGGAAAGCATTGAAGTGGATTCTAAGGTACATAAATAGGTCTCTGAACAAAGTCCTAATTTATGGTGGAACCTTGGGTGAAGATAGTAAAGCAGCAATCGAAGGATATGTCGACTCTGATTATGCAGGTTGTACAGATTCTAGAAAATCTATTTCTAGATATGTGTTCACTATGTTTGTCACAACAATCAGTTAGAAAGCAACACTTCAGAAGGTTGTTGCCTTATCAACCACTGAAGCAGAATATATTGCCCTCACTGAAGCTGTGAAAGAAGCATTGTGGCTTGAAGGTTTTGCAAAATAGCTGAAACTTCAAGGTCAAGTTATCACTGCTAAATGTGATAGTCAAAGTGCAATATATTTGTCAAAGAATTCAGCCTATCATGAGCAGACCAAACACATTGATGTGAGGCTACATTTTGTCATAGGGGTAATCGAGCGTGGAGAAGTCCAAGTGCTGAAGGTTTTGACAAATCATAATGCTGCTGATATGATCACCAAGACGTTGCCCAGTTGTAATTTTTTCCACTGTATGCAGTTGATAAAGCTGCATGAAGAAATCTACTTTATTTCTTATTGTTGTAAAGTTTGTTCCAATGTGGAGATTTGTGAGATATTGGAACGAACTCTAGTATTGTCGATAGAGGTTTAGCATGCCGTTGAAGTCTGATCACATGCTGTTGTCGAAGACCTACATGTTGTAGTCGAATTGTGTTATAGTATGTAGTTGTCGAATTGGGCCTTGTGTTAAGGATCCAATTGTTTAAGTTAGCTTGTACCCTAAGTTAACTTGTAATGGGTAATTGTTAAAAAGCCCATTAGTTTAGTATGTTAGGTTTATTATAAATAACATATTAGTCTCTCATCTTAAGTGTGGCAAATCCTAATTAGGTTGAGAGGGTTATTTGTTATTCTTAAGTACTTGTAATATGGTTGATAGAGAAAGTAAAGAATAGTAGTTATAACCAATTTTTATTGTTCTTCTTGATTTTCCGTTAACCTTAACCATTGTGTGTTTCTTGATCATAAAGAAACCGTTTATACTTTGTTTCAAGACATCGTTTTTCACAATATATTTAATTAATTAAATATAGATTGACATAATTAATCATTGATTAATTATATTATGGTCTATTGTTACTACCTCCGGTCCTTTTTATAAGGAAATTTCACTTTTTTGGATTCATTAAATAATTAATGTATCTGGTCTATAATGCAGACCAGATACATTAATTAGTTAATGAATCTAAAAAAGTAAAGTGTTCCTTATAACAAGGACCGGAGGGAGTATTAAACACTAAATAGATGAATAGTTTGATTGGGTTTCGTGATTGAATAGACCGTGATAGGTTGGACCATTCAGTTAAAACCAATGAGAGGTCTCTGCCATCAGCCGTTTAGCTTTTTAAGTGTCTCCCCATTAGACAATTAACATACTCCAAAAACCCTAAACAATAATGAGGATAGTAATTCTCTCATACCTACACTCTCCGACGACAGTCTTTTCAATCTTGTAAGGTACATTGTTTTTATTAATTTTGAATATTCTATAATACTATAATATGCTGTAATTTGTGTCTATCATATTTATTTTAAATCTATCAATTATTATCAGAGTCTGGTTAGATACATTTTATAGCTATTATTGTGAAATTGAATGAGTATGAATGTATGGTTGCTCTTCAATTATTCTTAAACATGTAAAGGATTACATCTTACAATTGTCTGTTGTTAAATTATATAAATGTGTTTGTATATATGTTATCCTTTTGTGTTCTACCTTGTTGCAATTTTAAAAGTATTACAGCATAAAATTAAAGGTTGAAACATAATTATAAATAGAAAATACCAATAAGAACAATTTATGATAAAGTGATAATCACTCTTATTGTTAATCAAGTTAACGAATAACCTAATACTATTTTATGATCCCAAATTTTCTAATTAATGGCAATATGTACAAAACTATTTATGGTAGAGTTGGCATACAATTGAAACCATAGTTTGTTGCATATGCTAGAAGTCATTTTTTTAAAGCTTGTTTTTAGTGGTTTTTTTTCCTATACCCACTTTTAACGATTTGATATTTCTCAAATTTTGGTTTGATGATTCTATAAATTCATATGAAATTTTACTTTGTCTATGAGAAATTGTTGCCTCGCCTGCCGTAATAACGAGAATGATAGGGAACTTTCGTCAGTCAATCATGACCTAAGTTTCTCTAAAATAAATAAATAATAAATAAGGCAAGTAAATATAGTATAATTTTTTAAGATAAATTAAAAATTATATTATCCTTTGTACATTTATATCAAATTAAAATACCGTCTTATATTTTGATATAATGATTTATTGTTGATCTATGAATTTTTTTTTAGATGATACTGCGATATTCTAAAAATCATCAAAGTTCACAAACTCAATTTGCAAGGATGAATGTGATACTTTCGAATGTTAGTCATAATTTATTTTCAATCTCTTTGTGACTCATTACATAATTGCAAATAAGGAGAAATTGTTTCTAATATTATCTACTCCTTTTGAAAAAAAAATATAAAAAGTGTATTTATATAAAATTATTAATTTTCAGAAATATTTAGAATTAAAATTCATTATTTATTGTCATAAATCGATTTCAAGTTATATACTCAAATAAATCAATAAAAATCTAGTATTATGAGTATATTAGAAATCTTATTATTTTAAGAGTTGTATTCTGGAAAGTTGAGTAAGCACTATTAATTTGTATAATTGTAATCTCACATAGCATGGATACAATTATATAAATTTTCCTATTTTGAATAAAATATAAACATTCTTAATTCGTATGTAACTCTTCTATCGTGGGTACAATTATATAAATTTTATTTAATAAAATAATTAAATTTATTTTGATTATAATAAATATTATATTGATAATAGTTATACCATATCGGTATGTTTTTATTAATATAATTTATTTTGTTCAATGTACTTATGATTTGTGATTATGTAAATTATAGTTCGAGTACCCTGTATTAAAAAATTTTGGTGAAACAATTTTTTGTAAAGTACATTGTTATATTTCTTATTTATTATTTCTTTTGAGACCCTTATTTTGAGATTTACAATAAATAAGAAATTCTCTTTAAAGACACGTAATAATTTATATTTACTTTATGCAATCCAATAATTTATTTTAAAATCCTATTTAAAATGGATTGCAATTCTCCTTGTATTGTGTAAGTGACGGATATATCCCATCGGTGTGACGTTATTTGAAATGATCCTTATGTGATAGAAAATATAGTTAAATATTTATTTGATTACTTTAAAAATCTTGAATTGATAAATCAACTATGTTTCTCTATTAAGTAGGAGAATCTAACACGTCAATTTTAAAAAAAATGTCGTTTTTTATATAAAAATAAGAAACAAATATTATTTGTTTAATAAACATTTGCTTAGTATAGAGACATATATTAAAGATAATATAGTCTTATGTATATATGAAAGTCTATGACTATTTTGTTATATCTTCAATAAAATTAAAATTAAAATCTCTTTTATTTCCGTTGCATGTAACCTAATTATGGGTCAGTTTGTTTTAGCTTCAAAAAAATAGATTTTTTCTTTGTATTTTTTAAAATGGATTTTACAAAAACGTTTTTCAAAATATTACAAGTTTTTTTAAATTTGTTTTTTATAAATTAAAAGACTAATTTTAACATTCTATAACATAAATATACGTTTTTCACAATTTTTTCAAAAAGTTGTATTTCAAAAATGATTTTTATGAAAAACTATTTGAAATAGCTTCAAAATTAAATGATTTTTTAAAATTTTGATATCCAAACAAAAAAAATTTGATAAAATGATGAAATACCTAAAATAACATTTTAAGAATAATCATTCAAACCAAATTTTTATTTGAAACTTTTATGAAAAGTTTATTTGTAAAAAATATTTTGACAAAATTATGTTACACTATAAAAATCATTTTTAAAAAAAACCAAAACAAACGGGTCTCAAGTGTGTGACTTTAATTGTAACATTTGAGTTTTGAGTGAGCTATTAAAATAATCCATATAATCTTATTTTGCAATTTAAAATACTAGGGATTTAATCTCACTCGTGTGATAATAATTTTGTTTTATATAATTATCATACTATTTTATTTGAAGGTTATTTTGTTTATGTAAATTCTTTTAAGAATTTTATTTGTTATAAGGAGATTTTTCATTATAAACCGTAAGTGAAAATAAACAATCTCTTTAATTTTAAATGTAGAATATGTAGTTGACTATGAAACTCAAATTTTGATAAAAAAAATTTTGTCATTGATAAATATTTAGTTTCATATTGTTATTCTGTAATCACTTGTATTAATAGATTTGTTATATTCATGTGCAAAATAAGTGGTTAAATTTTGAAATATTGATAAATTGTACAACCACTTTTGTCGACAATTTTGCACTAACAATCAAGTATGCCACTATTGAATCTTATATCATTAAAGTGTTTAATACTATGACTCTGATAAATTCTTATCCTACTTATACAGGTTGGATTAGTGGGAGAGCATGTGTACAAAATCATATAATCTAAAATTTTAGATTATTATTCTCTTATTGTCATATATTCTTGCGTGCATTATAAAATATGACATATTCTAAGAAGTCTTCAAAATATATAATAACTCTAAGAAGTCTTATTCTATTATACTAAGATATATATTATTCTCTTAATCTCAGGAAACATCATAACTTGATGTTTACGTCGATATTGAAAAGACACAATAATTCTTTAGCATGCAATAATATTGTGTTATTCTATCTTCAATAGTCCGCATTTGTCAGGTCATAATATAAAAAGTACAAGTAAATATTAATACTCCTATTGAGTATGATATTGTGTTATGAATGTACTTATGATTAAATGTAATTACTCTCGGAATAGAGTATCCCTATATGTAATTACTATTCTTAGATTTATTTGGATATTCTATGATCTTTAATTTGAAAACTTATTAGTAAAATCATTGACCACAGACTTATACACATGAGTAAGTCTTATGATATTTTGGGTTAGTGGGAGTTTATCAATAGCATTTTCATATGCTTGGGTCATTCTTTATAACATATTACTCTTAACTTAAATATGTTACTCTAAACTCATCATTATTTATATAAAGTTGTGAGTTTTAACATGTATGATTTGTCTTCCCTATCAGATACAATTTCTGCAGCGTTGAAATTTACTTCTTTTTTATTGATTAGTGTTTTGACCATTATTGATATCCTAATATTAAAATCAATATTTTTAAATAATTAATTATTGCCATTCAAGTGGGAGATTATTATATTAATTATTTAATTAATTAAATACGGATTGACATAATTAATCATTAATTAATTATATTATGGTCTATTGTTATAAAATACTAAATAAATGAATTATTTGATTAGGTTTTGTAACTAAATGGACCGTGATGGGTTGGACCATTCAGTTAAACCCAATGAGAGATATCTGTCCTCAGCCGTTTAGCTATTTAAGAGTCTCACCATTAGACAATTAACATACTTTAAAAACCCTAAATGGAAATGAGAGTAGTAATTCTCTTATACCTACACTCTCCGACGGCAGTCTCTTCAATCTTGTAAGGTACATCGTTCTTATTAATTTTGAATATTCCATAATATTATAATATGCTATAATTTGTGTCTAACATATTTATTTTAAAACTATCTTCATATAAAAACACACATGTTTTCGAGGCAAAATTGTACATTTGGATAAGAGAAAAGAAAAAAATTTATAACTTTATCAAGAAAAATTGATGATTATGTTGGTGAATAGACATGGATATTTCATATCCATTTTATCAAATAATATGTCAATTGTACTATGAACTCACGTGAAAAATATTGTTAGAATGAATCAAGAGAAATAATGGGAAAATACTTCACCTTTAATTCACCATCAACAAGGTTTCCAAAATTCCTCATAAAATGTGTAGCATCAGTCATATACAATTGATGCTAGATTTCATAGACAATAGTTGTTGGATCCCAACTTCATAGTTGACATTGTTAAGAGTTACTTTGATAGATAAAATCATGTCTCTGCCTAGAGGTTATAAAACTCTCAATTTTGCCACATTTGCAAGAAAATGTTGAATTAACTATGAAGTATATTGAAATATCCAATACATAGTGCAGAGAAGGGAATTCAAATGATTACCACAAATTACAATTGTTCCATTTATTTTTTATTGTGACAACTTTTATGTAGTATTCATATTTTCCTCTAAACTTTATTTGTAGAAGACATTGAATGTCCTATTATAACCTACTAGAAGAAAACTAAAGAAATGCTCTTTGAAAATCTCAATCAAGACGTGTTAAAACACTTGAAATATTTGTTCATCAAAGCTTCGATAATGGCAAGTTGTTGAGTCGAGTCTTTGTACATGAGGGTAATGTTATTCACTTATTATAACACCACAAATCCCCAAATATAATTTACAAACATTGTAGAAAATATGAAGATAAAAATGAGGGTGTCACATTGACAAACTTCAACTTTAATTCCCAAAAGGTGGAATTTTAATTCAAAAACATAACATAAGCAATTAGTTTAAAACAACTCAAAAGACATAGAAAAAGTATCTCATCTCGATGTTATAATATCAGAGCGAAACTGAAATGAATACTATAAAATCGACAAAGGTACGACGAACATAACACATAAATAAAACTACTAAATAGGTCAACTACGCCATCCTCTACAATACACATAGCTATCACTCCTCAGTCTCAACTTGGGAATGTATAATGTACAAAAGTAGAAACATAGAGACAAGAAAGGGGTGAGAATACATTCCACAATTTAAATAGTGTATAAACAACAAGGATAATACATTGGGTTCTAGACAAGAGTCTCAGAGTCATGGACTTCCTTGACTGTTTGTTGCGTATGTCAGTTATTGCCAGGTAATAACTCCATCAAGAAAGTCTATTATGAGTGAGATCTTCGCGCCAAACCACGCGAGAAAAGCTTCTCAGTGACCCGCACTACGCGACCACCTATTCTAGTAGGCAAAAGGTTCAAGGTTCTACAAAGGTCCTTAGAGTCATGGATCCCAAGGAAAATATTAATCGCTTACGCCAACAGCTTGACGGTCGTCAATATCCTCAATAGAATCTACTCTAAGTGAGGCTCTCGTATCGACCCTTACGAGAATAGCTTGTCGGGGGCCCATACTACTCAACCTTATCCTATCTTAAGTTTACACTCTATACTTGGGTAGAGAGTCTTTCCCTCAAGGTTTGCAATCAAAGTATCCAAACCAATACCACAACATAAGAGAGCCGCAACAAATAGGATACGAATATAGAAAGCATAAAGAAAGCAATAAATAAAGCAAGCAAAGAACAAAGATAAACAGCCAAACGTGCAAATGAGGCAACCTAGACTAGGCTTGACTTGCTTAGGGAAGAGTCCCCAGAAGATTCATCATCTGTCATACCTCGAAAAATGAGAGACGACCTCGTGATGCGCAATCGCACTCCTGTGGGATGGACTTAACAGAGTCGCCACCAAACTTTATTTATTCCCAAAGAGGGAAAGGGAAAATATCGATAAAAACCACGAACGAAAGGGATTGGAAAGGATAGGGTATGGTCACCGCAACCAAAACCGGATTTGGAAGTCAGTTATGCAAGGGGAAGGTGTTAGTACCCCTCACATCCGTTGTACTCAACAAGAACCATCTAAGTTGTCTACGCGTGAATGAGTGTCGAATCTAAGGGGTACTTGCTAAAGGGGAAAATTGAGGGTTTTTTATTAGGGTGCTCGCCAAGGATTGGGGCCCTCGTGCCCACGTATCTTCATTGTGAAATGAAGAATCAGAGCATCCGTAGTTCAGAGTAGAAAATGAGTGTGTGTTGATTGATTTTACCTTGTCAAAAGGAGTTTGAAAGATCGCACGGTGGCGAAAAAAAGAGCTTGACGAGTTGATGTTGTTTTTAGGTTTTTTGAAAAGAGATTGTTCTTGATTGGAATTGCACTAAAGACTATGGGTAGAGACGAATATTTTGAACTACCAAGTCAAGCGTCTTGTGTCCAAAATAATCAGAGTGAGTGTAGGAAAGCTCCATTTTCACTCCTTCTCCACCACTTAAGTCTCGTGGTGTGCAATTCTAATCGTATTTTATTGTGCTTTTTAGTTTATTGAGAAAAGTCCGATTGATGTTGGATCAAGGGTTTTATTGCTGAGATGATTACGAAAATGGTTTGAGATTGAAATGTGATAGGTTGATGGTGACGCATGAAGCGATCGACTTACAAGGGTTACGAGAATACCACTTGACGTTGGATCAAGGGTTTGAGAAAGTGGTGAGGTATGTCCTAGTTCCTAAGGGGTAACTAGCAAGCAGAAACCACAACCAAAGAAAAGCGAGAAAATAAAGAAAGTACACCAAAATGGGGAGAGGGATACATGAAAAATACAAGGGAAGTTTGCAAGAAATAAAGGTAGCTCAAGAGAAAGCCGCGTGTGTTCAAAGTGTCCTAAGCTAGGCAATACAAACATGAGTCCGTATCCAAATCTCCTTTTTCTAGGGTCAAACATTAAGTCCAAACTCCATAATACTAAGGTCATCTACACAGTCCAAAGTTCATTCATGTCTTACAACTTTTTTTAGGTCTTTTCAATTTTATCATGTTTTTGTGTTTTTTATAA
This sequence comes from Lathyrus tuberosus, assembly GCA_022829125.1. NCBI lineage: Eukaryota > Viridiplantae > Streptophyta > Magnoliopsida > Fabales > Fabaceae > Lathyrus > Lathyrus tuberosus. The sequence goes on along the minus strand of JALAZF010000024.1, from coordinate 9,789,001 downwards.
GATAAGAAACAAAGATAAAAAAAGAAGAAAATGACATAAAATAAGGGAATGAATAATAGATGAGCAATGAATTAAATTGTGGAAAGTAAATGACAAGAAGTAAATAGCGAAAAGATAAAGAGCGGTAATATAAAAGTTAGAAGTTAAAGTTAGTAGTTAATGGTTATTGATTGAATGATCGCTTTATCGAATCGGGACAATTTAGCGCTATGTTAAGCAATCGTAAGTGGACTTATGTAGAAGCCAAACCTATTTGAGGCCGGTCAATAACAATTTATGTGCTAAAAATATGTTAGAGAAATGACACAAACTCATTCTCATAAAACATGCCACACAATGGGAAAAAGAAGAAGCAAACCCAAGGTCTCATCTATCATCAAGAGTTCATAATATGATCAACCAAGGGCAATTAATACCTCAAAGTGTCAAGAATGATCCAATGATCATTCATCAACATGTTTGAAGTATTGAAGATTCAATCATCCTTAAGGATCAATACTCCATGATTCTTAAGATTTCATCAACAAATCAACATAAAAGAAATGAAAATCAAAAGAAACAAAATATGAATAAAATATGAATCTAGAATGATTTAACAAGAAATGTAATTAAAGTATAAAAATAGAAAAATAAAATAGTAGGAGTTTATAAAGGAAATAAGATAATAAAAGATAAAAAAAGAAAAGAAACTAGAAAAGAAAAAGTGAAAGGGAGGTGCTGATCCAAAAGGGAGTGTGAATTGAAAAATGAAATGGGCTGGCCTAAATTGGTTTATGAAGGCAGCAAAATGTTTTCTAAAAAACAAACATCTGATAGTAAAGTCAAAGGAAAAAAAGCACGTTGTTCTCTTCTTCCTTAAAGCATGATGTCACCAGAAACAACACAATATCGTAGCACCGGCATGCCTCAAGGTGGCAGCCGCGATGGCCGCAACTCAGGAAAACAAGTTGGAGCAAGTTCTTGTGTGATTCGTGTTACGTCGAGCAAGTTCTTGTGTGATTCTGAGTTTGAAGTGTTGTGAGTTTTAGAGGTTGGTGATTTGAATATGTTGAAGTTGTTATTGATGTGTGTATCGTTTATGTTTGCAGCTGATGAAGGTTATTTGTTGTATTTCCAGATTTGTGTTTGTGATTTGAAGTGATTTTGGATTTGTGAAGGTTAAAGGTTTGAGGGATGAAGCTTGGTGAAGAATGAATTTAGAAGAATGATCTTGGTGAAAATTTTGCAGTATTTGTTTGGCTGTTAAAGGTTGCCCTTAGAATGAAGAAAGAGTTAAATTTATAGAGAAAATTGAAGGGTGATTTTGGAAATTTGGATTTGAAAATTGGTTGTAATGTCATGAGTTTCTTGCTTGTAGGCTGCGTTTTGATTCATGATGATGTGCGTTTTTCTTTTTTCATCTTGCAACTTCTATGTTTTTGCTTCCTTCATGTGGTAGCTTATTTTTTCATTTCACTTGGGCCTTGCAAATGTAATTTTGAATTGGACTTTGTGTATCATTTCATGCTAACATGCTTTGGTTTTTTTTGTGTATCTCATTTGGGCCTTCATGATGCAACTTGAATTTTACTTGTGACTTGGCCTTGAATAAATGTCAATTGCACCTTGACTTTTGAATAATGCTTGGTATTGGACTTGTAATTTTTAAACTTGCTTGACCCATAATAATTGAAACTTGAAATATGATGTGTGACTTTGAATCAAATAACATCTTGAACTTTGACTTTGAATGATGCCATGCTTGAATTGAATCCAAAACCAAGACATCATATTGCACTTCCAAAATCAATTGAATTGAATCCAAAAATCACATTAGAAATCAAGTCTCGTCATCTTGAATTCTTCTTGAACCAATGTTTTGTAACTTGAATTCACCAAATGAAGCTTGACTTTGCACCAAACCCTGACTTGATAATCTTCAAACATAAAGCACTTGAATCTGATACATCTTCTCCCTCAAAATGATCCATGACAAAGATGACTTGAGAATGAAGCAATCTCCTTTCTTTTGATCAAAATTAAGTCGAACTTTACTTGAATCTCAACCATCAATGAATTGTCACACACACTTGACTTGATAAACTTGAATTAGTTTTGATTCTTCCTTGCAAAAACCCGAGCTTAGACAACAAGAAAATGAAAGAAAAAGACGCATATTTTTGTATTTTGAATGCACAATGGTTAAATGATATGCTAATGATATGATACATATATGATGAACATGCTAGGATAAAAATGAGGGTATGACAAGCGCGATGTCACGCCTTTGGTGATATCCCCAAGTAAGTTTTCAATAGGGTGTTCTTTGGATGTTTTCTAAGTCAAAGGTAGATCTTCCACTGCAGTTGGACTCTCAACCTTCTTCTATTCAAGATCATCGTCTTCTTTCTTCTCATGTTCCACCACTTTAGGTTGATCAATCCCTTGTTCGGTTCCATTGAGAATTTCTTGTGAAGATACACCTATATCATGAAAAGAAACACCTTTTCCCAACATCTTTTAGGTAAGACTCATAAAAAGTAACATGTAAGAACTCCTCAATAATAAGTAATCTCTTGTTATAAATCCTATACGCTTTACTAGATTGTGAGTATCCGAGGAAGATACCCTCATAGACTTTTGTATCGAATTTACAAATATTATCCCTTCCATTGTTCAAAATATAACATTTACATTCGAAAACGTGTAGATGATAAACATTAGGTTTTCTACCTCTAAGTAGTTCATAGGGGGTTTGTCTAAAATAGGACGTATGAGAATCCTATTCATGACATAACAAGCCGTGCTAATGGCGTCGGCCCAGAAATACTTCGGAAAATTACCTTCATTAAGCATAGTCCTCACTAACTCCTCTAAATTCTGATTTTTACGCTCCATAACACCATTTTGTTGTGGAGTTCTAGGAGCGGAAAAGTTATGCTCAATGCCATGTGTGTCACAATACTTCTCAAAGAGGTGATTTTGAAATTCTCCTCCATGATCACTTCGGATGGAAACGATTTTCAAATTCATTTTATTTTGGAATAATCTAGCAAATTAATTAAAAGTTGGATAGGTCTCATCTTTACTAGACAAAAACAAAACTCAACAAAATCTTGAGTAATCATCTACAATAACAAAGCCATAATAGTTTTCACCTATACTTTTGGTCCTTGAGGGACCAAAAAGGTCCATATGGAGAAGCTCAAGAGGTCTTGAGTTAGAAACAAGATTTTTTTGATTTAAAAGAGATTCTCGTTTGCTTCCCAATTTGACACGCTTCACATAGATGGTCTTTAGTGAACTTGATTTTAGGTAGGTCGATTACTAAATCTTTTGAGGTTACTTTGTTTAATAAGTCGAAGTTGAGGTGATATAGACGTTTATGCCATAACTAAGAGTTTTCACTCATGGTAGCTAGACACTTAGTTCCAACCAAGGATACCTCATCTAAGTTAAGCATATAAGTATTATCAACCCTCAAGCCTTTAAACATACATTCCTTATTTTCATCATGCACAAATAAACAACAAGTATTTGTAAAAGTAACTTTAAAACTATCGTACCCCAAATTTTGACCACTCTTCTTTTCCTTTTTCAGCTAACTTAGAATTTAGATTACTGATATGTCCAGAGTCCCATACAAGTTATCTGGTCAAACCCAATGACCTAAAAAGTCAAAGGGGGACCATTTTGACTCTTTAGGAGTTTTGATCTCATCATAGTTTAGTTGCTATTTTTTGAACTTTTCAGGGTATAATTTTAATTTTTGTTTAATATATAATTTCATTTAATTAACTAATTAGGATAACATATAATTATTTTAGAAAAAAATTAGGACTAGATTACTAGAAAAATATTTAGAATAGGTCTATTATTATTTTAGTGGCTATTATTATTAGGTATAAATTAATTATGATTAATCAGTAAAGTTAAATAATTCGTCAAGTATTTAAATTATATTATTTTTAGTGGCAATTTATTTTGAATGATTGGAATTGCCCATTTGGTAAGAACTTGAGTGAAAGGAGTTATGAGTGTGAGAGGTCATGGGTTCAAGTCTCACTTTTCAAATCGAAGAACAACAACAAATAAAGCTTAATCTAAGCTCTAACCGCCCCTGCAACCAAAGGAAAAAACGAGAAGAGGAGTCAAAGCAATTCAAACAAAAGAAGGAGGAGAAAGAACAGAGAAAATAGAGTTCTTCCCCCGATAATTTTTGGGCCAATAATTTCTTATCTTATTACCTTTGATATTGTGTTATGATGTATGATATAAATATTGTGTTGTGTTGTATGATATAGCTTTTTTTGTTAAAAAATTATAACTCTCATAAGTCTCCGCTTATGCATAGTAATAATGTAGGACTATAAACCTTGAGTCGTCAATCTTTAACTTTTTTTTATGAGTTGTGTTTTGTAATAATTTAACTTAAACCAAGTTCAAATAAAAATAAAGAACCAACACCCTTTAAAATTCAAACACTTTTTTTTGTTTCTTTTTTAATTTACATAATTTAATCCTTTTGTAATTATATAATAACTCTCTTTATTGTTACCCAATTTCCTTAAAAAATACCTAAAGAAAAAAGTATTTAGAAAAGTTCTTAGAGTCAAACTTCAAGTTTGACCTGAATCTATAACTTGTTTTACATTTACATTGCTAATAGCACTTTCAGTGGAAGGTTTATTAAAGGTTATTTCTCAAACTTTTACCAACACAACCTTATAACATCATGTCTTTCACTTCTTAAAAAAACAAAAAAAAAACATACAATTATTTAATATTTATATTAAGATTTATTTACTTAGTATAATTAGGGTTTCTATAATTAAATGGTCTATAGTAGAAAAATTTCTTTGATAATTAAATATAAAAACTCCAAAGCAAATAAACAAGTGATATTTTATATTTTATGATTAATTAGGGACTAATTATTAAAATGATTTTATTAAGATAATTAGAAATAATTAGGCTTATTTAGTTTACTTAAATTTATAATTAGATTATTAGCACTTCCCTTTATAATATAAATAATAAAAAAGTATATATATATATATATATAATATATATATATATATATATATATATATATATATATAATTAATTAATTAGTTATTATAATTAATTAAGGAATTATGGTTAATCTTTAGGATAATAATTGGGATAAATTTTTAGGGTTTTAGTGATAAATAATCAGGGATAAGGGATATGATGTTTTGTTTTATAATTAACCTTTTAATATTTTATAATAATATGATATTGTTGTGGGTTTATTTTCTTAAATAAATTAATCATTATATTTTTGCAATCAATCAAAAGGGATAAAATCAACTCAACTCACTCAAACTATAAAGTCTTCTGCCCTTGTGCATTGAGGCATTTTCCAAATCAAATACTTTTCTGCCCCCGATGCGTTGAGAACTTTTCAAGGGATAAAAACAACAAACAAACCAACATTTTTTAAAAGAACTACGGTGCTTTGATCCTTCATCAAACATGACGACGCGTAGGCATAGAGTTGTAGCACTTTAACGAGTACAATTAAAAAAAAAATTGGTGTTTTGGTAATTAAATCTTATTTTCTCAATAATAAAATAAATCCCTGTAAATAAATAAATAAGAAATTAGGCAAGAATAAATAATTAAGCAAACATCCTAGACAAGCACACACTAACCCTAGACTTAGAGGAGGATCTCATTGAGTAAAATGTGAAGGTGAAAAAATACACAAGAAGGGGGGGGGGGGGGGAGGTTGAATTGTGTATGTCAAATCGATTTTACTTCTGTACTATAGTTCATAATCTAAACAGAAGTTCAATATCTGATTAACAAGTGCGGCGGATAAAATAACAGAAGTAAATAAATAGGCTAATAACACACAAAATATATCATAGTTCCTCTCCAACTGAGAGTAGTCCAGTCCCCTTGCAGCACAAGAGATTTCCACTATAATCAAACAGATTACAGCTGCTTATACCCTCAAGTATAAGACTTTTCCTGCTCAAACCTGCAACTTAAGTCTTCCTTGCTCAATCAGCGTCTGATCAAGACTTCCTGCTTAGATCCTCAGATCCTAAGACTTCCTTGCTTAAACCCCTTAGATTCAAGACTTCCCTGCTTATACCCTCGAGTACAAGACTTCCTTGCTTAGGCCTACAGTCAAAGACTTTCTTGCTCAGATTCTACGAATCTAATACTTCAATGCTCAAGCCAACAACAAGAGACTTTATCTAAACTGACTATTTAAAGAAGGAATAAATTACAACAACACTTAATTAACAATCAAAGGTGTCCAAATATAATACAACACACTTTAACACTAAAGATTCTTAAGCTATACAAGAATAATAACTATTAAAAGATTAGCTTCTCTTGAGCTGATACAAATGTAGTGAAATGCGTGTATATTTCAGTTATAGTTGCAGTGTTATTCTCTTAGTTGATCTTCAACTTTTCTACTCCTTTTATAGCTGAAGAAATAGAGTTGTTAAAGCAACCTAATGACTATATTCAAATCAAATCTTTTTTCACATTTTCTTTTCCAATAAAGCAGGTGTTGGAACTCATAGCCAAGGAATCCTTAAAGGATACATCTTCTTTTCCAATAAAGCAGCAAGTTAGAAATCCTATTTGTTCTTCAAATACTTTGTTATCATCAAAACCTTAGAGGATACATGGTATGAACCAAATTTGTCTCAACACAATGGAGGTGAGGGGTGCCTAGTACCTTCCTCTCACTTAACCAACTCTCGAACCTAGTCTCATACCCTTAACCATTAGGTTTTATCATTGTTTCCCTGTTCCTTAGGAACAAATAAAGGACGATGGAGACTCTGAAATTTTCACGCCACGACAGCTGGTGACTCTGCTGGGGAGATCCTATACTTCCCTAAAAGAGTCCATCCTAACCTTGGGTTTTAAGGTTTTGTTGATTTGCTTTGTGTATTTACTTTCCTTTATTCCTATTTTTTTGCTACTTATTTATCTACTTTATTTTTGTTATTTATTTATTATTTTGTTATTATTCATACATCATGTTAGTTGGGATATATCATTATGTGAAGCTAAAACCAAGGCTTGAGAAAAACAAATAAGTTAAGTAAGGGGTCGTCCTCTTTTGGCCACTGTGGATTCTTATCCCATGGGGTCTTTAATAACTATTCCTCCTAGAGGAGATGAATTCAAAGGGTTTGTCATGAGTTGGCTAGCACTTCTTCATGATGAAACATTGAATTTGGTCCATGACTCTAGGTGCCTCTTCTAGAACCCATTCCACTCATGGTGACCTTATGTTATCAACCTGCAAGGGTGTCATACCCTAATTTTAACCCCTAAGATTCCCCCTCATTTGCACCCTCATAATGCATCAAGATTACAAACTTGGTTGTATTCAAACCCTCCTACCTTTGGGTTTGTCTTTGTAGAGATTACCAAGTACCCTTTTGTATATATTTCTCTTTATACTTATGTGATTTATATTTCACTAACCTCTAACCAAAATACAAAAATATGTGCCTTGTCCTTTTGTTTCTTTTACAAGGTAGGGTTTGAAATAAAAAACACCAAGTGAAAGAATCCTCAGCTAGGGTTTGAATCCCTCAGGTTCAAGTATGGTAAATTATTTAGTTTCAAGGGAAAATTATCAAATCATGACCTCTCACCTCCAATCACAAGGGTTCAAGCATCATTCAACCTCATTTTTAATCAAAGATATCTCAAGATTGGATTACTTGTTTCTCAAGAAATTCCCAATGTTCATGTGTTTATTTCCATGCCTTTATGAATAAGTTTTATCAAGCCATGACATATTTCATCAAAGGACAATGAAGGATACATCATTTTGGGTCCATATGATCATCAATAAGCTTTGAAATGCAAGACAAGTCCAAAGGTTACAAGTTTATTCAAGGAAGTTGTTGACCAAAAAGTCAACATTTTAAGCCTAAGTTCAAAACTTCATAACGTCTTCATACATCAACATTTTTTAATGCTTCTTTGGGAAAATGACTCATCTTGACACCCTCTCAAACTTCTCTTCACAAGTCAAGAGCCAATTGTGCTTGGAAGACCATCAAAAGTTTGAGGACATTATAGGTCATCTTGTGGACTTAGAAAATTTTGGCCTAGGTTCAATCTTGGCATGCCTAACTTCCAAAGACTGTAACTCCTTAATTATTCAACTTTTATGGGCGCTTATTTTTGCCAAATATCTCTCTTGATGTCCTCTATAACTTTGCTTTAGAGGTCAAACATCAATTCATGCTCTAAGAACCTCAAATCTTGAAGGCCATTTGTGCACAAAACTAGGTCATGACCTGTTTGACCTAATGCCTGACCTATTTTTCAGGGCCACAACCTCAACTTTCACCTCATGCCATTTTCACCTCAAGCATCCTTTTGGATTGGTTCCTTTTGCATTGTATTATACTCGATGAATAGATCATTTGGCTCAAAGAAATTCAAGAAATGCATGAGTAAATTGTATTTGGCCTCATCATGAACATAGCTACCTGAAACTGAACTTTGGTCCATAATCAGATTTGTAAAATCACTCAAATCTCATTTTCAAGTCAATATGTACACGTGATTAAGACCTGGTGATGTTAAGTGATGTATAAAGATAAAAAACGACTTTGAGTGACTTCATGATCAAGGATTGTCACACTTTACTTGCTCGTGATTTCACATGAATTCAAGCCAATTCTCACACGTATGAGTCTCATTTTCTTCATCTATAAATAGAAGGTTCATTTGCAGTGAAAATTAAGCTTAGAAAAACCCCAGAACTCCTGCTCGATCTCACACTTCCCTCTGAAATTTTGTGATTTCATTTTAAACTTCTGAGCTATTTCAACCTCATTTCTTGATTCTATTAGCTCCATCGTACTTCTCTGAGGCTTCTACAACAAGAATCAAGCTCTTAGACTCCCTGAATCGTGGTGACCAGATCCACCTTGCAAGCTCCTCCGATCACATTTGGACAAGTTAGTTTGAGCCTTTATTTTCACCAAACATGTTACCACGATGTAGCATTTTGCCTTTTGATCGTTTCCCCTAATTTACCTTGCATTGAAACTTCACTTTGATCATTTAATTTTTGTTTTCGTGCTTTGTTATTTCACTGCATTTCTTTTAAATTCTCCATGCTCACTTTCAATAAATGAAAGTGAAGCATATGGTTGGATTCGTGATGAGCTAACAATCACAATGGTGGTGGTTTCATTCTGTAAGGTTGCCATTTGACAAAACTTTGGTGAGGTATAAATGGAGAAGATGTATGGAGAATAAGAGGTGTCCGGAGTTTGTTTTAAGTTTAAAGTGGATCACGCGTGATATTTCACTTAAGTTCCATCATGTGCCTTTGATCTGGACCCTCAGATGCGTTTACTTTCGCAAGTCCACATAGATCTAATGGTCCACATATTTTAATGATTCACCGTGTCTTTCCATTTTAAATCCACCATACAGTGCAAATCTGAACCTTACATTGCACATACTTTGATTAGTCAGCGCAGATCCAAGGGTTGTGGATTTTTTCTGCATTTTATTTTATTTCCTCTATTTTCCTTTTATCATTTCACTTCAAAAATTCATAAAAATTGCATCCATTAACATTTTTCACTCCATTTTTTTAATAGTTTCATAAAATTATTCTCTATTTTCTGAACCATTTTTCATGTTTTTATTTCATCATTTGCTATTTTTCTTTATTTTTTTCATTTTTAATGCATTTTAAATAGTTTAAAATTGTTTTTATGCATTTAAAAATTCTCCAAAATTTTATATATGATTCTTGAATTGTTTCTGACTTGGAGAAATTTTCTTGAGCTTTGTTTGGTTGTTTAGATATCTCTTTCTTATTTTCTCTTTTATTTTTTATTTTAAAATTCATTTAAAAGTCACTTGAATTGCTTTTTTTTTATATTGTGATTGGTTTGCTGGTTGTAGCGTTGGATCATAACTTGTTGATCAAGTTTATCCTTAATTTCAATGGATTTTTGGTGTTGATGAGGTTTGATGAACCTTCATCAATACAAATCTATCATTAAATGAATCATTGATTCATTTTTGGTGCTTTGTGTTGATGATAGGTTTAGTATCTTAATCCACCAAGAAAGGTGATTGAAACTGATGATGAAGTGATCTTGAGTAGTGATTCAATTTGGTCCGCTCTTTATCTTTCCTTCTCTTTCTTTTTCTTTTGATTTCCTCTTTATCAATTGGATGATGTGTTGTCCATCTTGTTCATGAGATTTGGATTGGTGCTTGATGAACTTTCATCATTTCAAATCTACCATTTGATTGATCATTGGTCATTGGAGGTGCTTTGGATTGATGCATAAGTTTGTACTAAGTGTCATGAAGGATTGATTGATGTAATGGACCAATCTCCTTGCCTTAGTGCTTGATCCTTCCTTGGTTTTGACTTGTGCTACATGTTTTAGGAGTATGATCTTAATCATATCTCTAACATGTATGGTACATAAATTGTTATTGACCGGCCTCCCATAGTATGATCTTTCTTATAGATTATGCTACGATTGCTTAACATGGCGTTAAATTTGTCCCGAATTGGATTATTAATTCTAACACTTGTACTAACCATATAATTGTGCTAACATTCATTTTTATGCCATTTATTTTTATGTACCTTTATCTTTATGTCATTTGCTTTCTTGCACCTTGCTTTATTATTATTATTTACATATCATATTGCTATTGTTTATGTTTATACCTTTTTCCTTTTGTCTGTTTGGACTTTCTTTTTCTCTTTTAAGACATTAATAAAGGCTAAACCATTAAAAAAATTAATGTTCCATGGGACTATTGGTTACTGTCCCTTGCTTGGATGATGGACTTATGAACTTAGAATTAGGTTCTTGATCCTATGCGTTGGAGTTGTGAATTGAGACCTTGGAATTCATCTGGAATCTTGACCTTGGGTTGACCTTTGGAAGATTTAGCTCTGTTACCTCATCTTTGGCCTTGGCTTAAGTTCTCCTTTATCTGATGCTTGTTTATTTCTCTGCTTACTTGGTTGCTTGTTGCTTAATCCAAAGAATGTGAATCTTGAATTGTGTAAAAGCTTGCTCTTGGTTAGATCTTTCATTCCTTAGCTTTTATTTTGTGCTTTAGGATAGTCTCTTCATCTCCTCCTCTTCTTAAATTTTCAAATTCTTCTCCCTTTTTTCAAAATCTTTTTGTTTTTAAACTTGAACCACTTTCTCAATAAACCTTGACTTTGTCAAGCGATTTTCAAACTCTTTTCTTGAATAAATGCTAATCAATCTTAAACATATCAAGACCATTTTCATAACACTTAAAAAATACATAACTCATTCAAACCATTTTGTGCCCTTTGTGCACTTTTCCTTTTAAAGTTTTTCTCAAGGTTTAGACATGAGTCATTTTCATAGTTGAGATGTAATTCTTCTATCCACATAGTGACATTTGATGTTGATTCTTTTCCATTTGAGAGATCTAGTAGCATACTTGTTGATTTCAATCCAAGTTGGAGCCCTTCTCAATAGTGATGCAAAGGTCCATTTTCATACACTTGTGGGCGACTAGTTGAGTTTTCTCCTTAAAATGACACTTGTCTTTTCCATTTAAAATCAATCACAACAAACTCTTTTGTTATTTTCACCATGAACTACGAGGTTATGATCCTCCATTGCACTTTGTGGGTACGTAGGCACGAGACTCCGGAAGTCTTGTCAAACACTAAAAACCCAAAAAAAATATTTCTCTTCTTATCTTTCCAATCTTTTGCAAAAAAACACCTTTTAAGCAAAACATAGATTTTCAAGAGGTTTCTATAGAGTGCTATAGATGTTTTGGGTGCTAACACCTTCTCATTGCATAACCCCCTTACCCTTTGTCTCTCTATTTTATTAGTTTTGTTTTAAAACTTCTTTAGGTTTTGTTTGTTCTTTTCTCCTTCCTTTGGAAAATTTAAAGTGCGGTGACGACTTTTACTTTATGAGTTAAGTTAATCAATAGCTTAATCTCAAATTTTCCCGCTACAGAAAAGTGGCGACTCTGTTGGGGAAATTTTCCCTAGTGGGTTTTGCCTAACTTGTTTATTTGTGTTTGTATTATATTTGTTGTTTGTTGTTTTGTTTTTCTGGTGCTAGGTGATCTCTGAGTGGTGAGATAAGTCCTATACCCGGACTTGAGTGCACTTGAGATAGGATGGGATATAGTCTTGTTTGGATTATGTGGAGTTAATCCTTAATAAGATGACTTGAGATTCCTGACTCAATGGAGGTTCCTTCAGGGTAAATATGCTAAACAAGTAGTTGTGAAGGCATTTTACTTTCGACCTGAGAGCCCGAGAAACTGAGGACCTTAGAACCCTTTAACCCATCTTGGCCTTATTAGGACATAGTGCGGTGACTATTCAAGTGTAGACTTGAATTATTTGTTACGGGATACTACACTCAGACGATTTTCTCTTGAGAATATTATTGGCTGACGAGTAGTCATTTAAGCTGGTAATATCTAAAAGATGGAATCACTACTCTGGGAACTTTGTAGAACCTTGTTGTACAGGTGATATTAACTCTTAGTACATACCTTGTGGGTGTTCTTACCCTTGGCTCCATGCTCGTGACTCGGAACCCTTAAACCTTGTTTGTGATCTTGTTTCTGGTTGTTGCATAATCATGCATTCATGAACATCTTATTTCACTCAGTTTTCAAGGAACTTAGAGATTCTCTTTGTAAACATCGCAGATATTGAGATTATGGATATTGGAAGGAAGAAAACTCAGAAGTATAGTTTCAGAGCTCCTGATCTCAAATATTTGAGAAAGCTATTACCCTTTGTGACTGATCCTATCGATTTCAAATATCGTCATGGAAGACTTTTGTCTATTCTCTCTACCAATGTTGAAGACAAAATTCTTAATACTCTTGTGTAGTTTTATGATCCTATCTACCCGTGCTTTACCTTTCTGGATTATCAACTTTTACCTACCCTGGAGGAATATGCTTATCTTGTGGGTATACCAGTTTCTAACAGAGTCCCTTTTATTGGTTTGGAGGAAGTTCCCAAGTCACAAGTTATTGCTGCAGCTATTCATTTGAGGAAATCTTATATAGACGCCAATCTTACTGTTAAGGGAGGAATTCAAGGGTTGACTTCTAAGTTTTTGATTGAGAGAGCTTTTACTTTTGCTAGTGCTGGTAGTATAATGGCTTTTAAGGGTATTCTGGCTTTGCTCATCTATGGTATGGTCTTGTTCCCTAACATTGACAACTTTGTTGATGTTAATGCTATTAGGATCTTCTTGATTGGGAATCCTGTTCTGACGTTACTTGGCGATACTTATTTCTCTATCCACCATAAGTCTTCTAAGGGAAATTGTATTATTCTCTGTTGTGCACCTTTGCTGTACAAGTGATTTATTTCTCCCTTGCCACTGTCATATACTTTCAAGGAGAATAAGGGTTGTTTAAGGTGGTCTCAGAGGATCATGTCCCTTACCAATGCTGATATTACTTGGTATTCTTCTGTGTATGATAATGTCAAGATCATTGATAGTTGTGGGGAATTCTCCAATGTGCCTCTTCTTGGTACATAAGGTGGAATTAATTACAGCCCTAGTTTAGCAAGACATCGTCTTGGATATACTTTGAAGGACAAGCCTAATAATGTTCTGTTAGAGGGTTTATTTTTCCAAGAGGGAAAAGATACTCAAGGTTTGAAAAAGAGGATGGCTCATGCTTGACACAACATTCATTGGAAAGGAAAAGGGGAGTTCGGAAGACCAATTTGCATATCTTTGGAACCTTATACTCTTTGGGTGAAAGAGAGCAAAGGAGCTCAAGATGCCTTATGCTTTTGAGAAGCTTATGTCACTAGTGGTTGCCAAACCACTCACCATTCCTAAAGAAGATGTGAGGGAACTTTAAGAAGCCTTATCTAAGATGAAGCAAGAGAAGGATATGTGGGAAAACAAATTTCATGTTACAAACCTTGAGAAGACAGAGTTGTAGAAGCAGATGAAGGAGAAAGATGACTTGATAGAGTTGCTTGAGCAACATGTCGTGAAGAGACAAAGAGAAGATTTATTTTCCTCTAGTATTTCATCATATCATCCTCCTATCTCAGGCGCTTAAAAGAGTATTGTGGACCAGCTTGTGTTGGAGAAGCCGCCATAAAGGAAACTTATGAAAGGGAAATCAAGAGACTTAAAAGGAAGTATCAGCTTGGAGTTGGAGCTTCCTTAGATGTGATTCCTTAGGATCTAGCTTTTTCATATTATATTTTGATCCTTTGTAACTTGTACTTCCAAGTGTAACTCTTTCCAATTATCAATAAAATGAGATTTTAAGTATTTCAAGTGTTATTTCTTTATGATGATTGCTTTATCTTAAAGTTCCTTGAAAATTGAATGAAAAAATTCGCATTGCATATCATGCATCATTTTGCATCTTGTCTTGCTTTTGAGATTTTTACAGGTGTCTTATTGCTTTTCTCTTGGTATTGTCAGAAGTCAAGTTGTCTTACTCATACAGCACTCGGGCTAACTCTCGAAGAAAGATGTATCACTTAGAGCAAGAGAATCGTGAACTCCATGAAGAGGTTACAACCCTCAGGGCTGGAATGGAGAAGCTCAATGCTCTGGTAGAGTCTCTGGTTGCCCTACAGAATCAGTCTCCTCATCCTCCTCCTACTCCTCAGGCAACTCAACCTTATACTACTATGATCTCTGAAGTTGTTTCTGTGCCCGTATCTGTGGTCCCGATCAGTGCTCCATCACACCAAATGTCTCCTAGTTTTCCCTGGGGCGTGCCTTTGAACTTTGTTCCTGAAGGATACAAACCTGCTGTTGAAATTCCCACTGTTCAACCTGTAATGACAACTCCTCCACCTATGGTGCATGTTGTCCCATAGACTAATGAACCTATTTTCCATGCTGAGCCAATTGAAAGCTTGGATGTTTATGAACGAATGGATGAATTTGAAGATCAATTTCAAGAGATGCATAAAGAAATCAAAGCTTTAAGGGGGAAAGAGTTGTTTGACAAGAATGCTCATGAGCTATGTCTTTCTCCAAACGTGAAGATTCCCGCCAAATTCAAAGTTCCTGATTTCGAGAAGTATAAGGGAAATACTTGCCCACTAAATCATTACTTTCAAGACAGTCTCTTTGGTATATGGGATTAAATAGTACACAGATCCGCACTTTCAATGATTTGGTAGAGGCGCTTATTCGCCAATATAAGTATAATCGGGATATGGCGCCGGACTGTGATCAACTACGCGCTATGTCGCAAAAATAGAAAGAAACTTTTACGGAATATGCCCAAAGGTGGCGAGAAATTGCTGCACAGATTAGTCCTCTGTTGGAACAAAATGAGATGACCAAGATTTTTCTGAAGACTTTTAGTTCATTTTACTATGAAAGAATGGTGGCCAGTGCACCCAGTGACTTTACTGAAATGGTGTTATTTCTTTGATTTCGTGGTTGGCATTTATTTTGCTAAAACTATTCTAGCAGCAAGATGTTGAAACAAGATGTTCTAATATTCTGCATTAAACATGTCGGATAAAGATGTCTCATCCTGGATCATAGGACATCGCGTCTGATTTTGGTTTAAAAGGAAGATTCTGTTGTTGGTATTTGTTACTGAATATTATGTGAATATTTAGTTATCCTATGTGGCATCCAAAGTATTTTGGGTTGAGTTTTTGTGTGTTGGTTTTTGGATTTTCAACATTTTCTAAATATGGAGACATATTAGGAAACTTTAGATTGAAGACCTATTTTCTTGGAGTTTATTTTGCAGAATTGTGTGCAGTCTCTTTGCTGCGTTTTGAAGCCCAATCCAGTCCAGATTTAATGCTATATATTGACTGGTGTAAACCTAGTTTAGGTGTGGAACTTACGTGTGTTTTGTTAGGGTTTTTGAGTGTTATTTGTGAGCCTAACTGGTATCATTCTGATAACAGTACAAGGACTGGTTTTGTGTTGTAAGTTCTGTCAGTTACTCATAAGCTTTTAAGCATTGAGTTTCTTGTGTGTCAATTCTCATAAGCTTTGAAGTATTGAGAATTGTGTGTTTTGAAAGTGTGGCTTTCGTTTTGTTACTTGTGTTGAAAGGAACCAGTCACAGGTTGTGATTGAAGAGGGATTTGAGGAGGGCCTCATACCTAGGTGAGTCTTAGGTAGAAGTCATAGGAAGGGTAGTGATTAAGTGAGCGGATTGTAATCGGGTGTGGTTGTTGTATAATCTGTGAATTGATACTATCGTATATTGATTTCGTCCCTGGCTTGGTAGCCCCCAGAGTAGGATTGTTGATCCGAACTGGGTAAACATATCACTGTGTTCTTTACTTTCTGCACTGTTATTATTATTGTTAACTTGTTCATTGTGTTGGATATCAGTGTCTCAACATCTGTGTAGGACATCTGATATCAGTGCCATAATTTCAATTGGCATCAAGAGCTGGATATGGACAGCTTCCCTAGGTGATATGGAGTGTGTCTGGGTGCTTGGAGTGGATTGAATTGAGCTGGAACTTGATTTGGCACCTCAACTGCAAATCTGTCAAAGGCTTGTGCAGATGGCTGGTGATTTTGAGAATCTGGTGTTCCAGATGTTATGTGAGTGTTTGGATCACCTCTATATGATGTTTATGAGGTGTGTGTGTGTGTGATTGGCAACTGCTGCATAGGTTTGGCCAATGTTGATCAATGAGAATCCAAGTCTCCTCTAGCCATTGACTAGAGGTTAGGGCACAGGCTGTTGGTTCCCTTGGTCTTGGATAAGTCTTGACTGAATTCAGTTGGAAATGGCTCAATCCATGCCACCTTGGTGCATCCATTGAATGCTCCAAAACAAAATGGAGTCTTGTCCCCTCTTTAGGGATTTCTAGGTTTGGCATGCTATTTTTAGTTCCAAGGACTTGGGGGGCTTGGGATCAGAGTTGATTCCTCCTTGGTCTCCCCTTGAGGTATTCAGATGGATAAGTGTGTTTGTCATTTGCAAAAATTTGGCAAATTGAGCAAAATGCACAAATCTGCCTTGCTTTGACAGTTTTCAGCAAGGCATATTGCCATTGTCATAACTCATGGCTCAAGTTGAGTTTGGTGAAGTTCTTGGTCATTTTGGAAATCCTTCATATGATACAACAACTGTTTGATCATAATTGGTTTTGATACTTTTTGGATCCAAGTGAAAAATGCCCTTACATTTTGAAAAAAGTAAGACAAATTCTGACTTAGTGAAAATTTCACTAAATGTTGGAAAAAAGTGACATTTTCACTTTTTGTGATTTTGATCATTCCATAACTTAAAATCCATGAGGAATTGGAATGAGCTATGTTTGAAGCTTTTGTAGAGGGCCGTGAGAGCTATAAATCCAGCTTTGGATGGGGAAAATGGACTTGTGGTTTAGGAGTTATGATCCTCCAAAGTTGGTACCCTAGCCACTTTGTTCCATAACTTAGAAAAATTTCTAAGTTTTTATGGTTACCCCTTTTACAAGTTATCCCACTTTTCTTGATTTTTCTTGATGAATGATGATTCCAATCACACATTAACATCATTTTAGGGTTAAGTAACCATAATTGTGAAAAATCTCAAAAAGTCAAAGTTGACTTTTGTGCACAGTTGACTTTTTATCAGATGAATTCCAAACTATGCGATCCTCTATGAAATCAAGTCCTTGACCTAAATCAAACTTGATGGATTGATTTCATAGGTGTTATAGGGTGTATTAAATCATGTCCTAGGGTTTGGGAGCATGTCTTGGTCAAAAGTCAAAGGCACAGTTGACTTTTCTCGCGAAACCTTAATTGTGGTTCTGATGAATTTGAAACTTGTTGCTCAAGCTTCTTGGCTCAATCCATTGTTGCAAATGGATCAATGTAGTTTATTAGAGACCCTCAAATCCTCCTTTGTAATGATGATTTGCACAATGATGGGAAATCTTAGTGATCAAAATTTGGGGTATGACACATATGAATGCATGATACACAACTGTCAATAATCATCATCGTCAAAACATCATTATGTGCATCATCATTCATCAAAACATCATGTTCGTTATGTCGTCATTTATCTATCAAAACATCATGCGTCATCGTCTTATTGGCATACATCATACATAAACAGCTCATGATCATCAATACACGTCGTAATAATTCATATCGTCAAGTAATCATCATACATCAAATATACACAGTTCATAATCATCAATATTTTCATGAAATTCATATCATCAATTACTCGTCAAAAGATCACGAAATCATCACATCATAATCATCATTAACGTCACTAACATCATGGTAAAGCATCATAAAAATCAGAGCATCAAAACATCAAAACAACACAGCAACAAAAATAGGATTTCACGAACAACAGACGTTCGCTCCAGGGTTCGCTAAGCGAACCTGTTCGCTACAACCTTCGCTTAGCGAAGTGGCCAGCGAACCCCACAGACCTCACACCAACACACAAGAAATTCACCATCTTTTATATTCGCTAGTTTGTTTGCTTAGCGAACCCACTCACTGACTTCTTCGCTTAGCGAGGTTCCCAGCGAATCCCCACTTCTACTCCAGAATCATCTCAGTACCTACACTCATGTTATCGCGCATTTGCTGCGCTGCTCGCTTAGCGAGCCTTGGCGAACATTCACCTAGCGAAGCAATGGCTCGCTTAGCAAACCTGCGATTACAGCAAATCACTTCTACGCATCAGTAGCTCCATAGCCTCAAAGGTACCTGCGATTACAGCTCCAACTGACCCAAAACATCCCTATAATAGTTCTAATGTATCACGGAAATTAAAGACACAAAACCTACGTCTATTAGGCCGATTCATGACACTACGGGAACCTTATTTTCCCTAAACCTTCACAAACTCTCAAGCTCCCCATAAAATCCCTAAATCCCTTTCGCCACAAAGTCGACACAACATCAACAGGGAAATCAGCCTCAAGGTTTATTTTACCCGATTAAATTCAACTCTTAGTAATCGATTCACAGAATGCCCTTAAATCATCAATTGGTCACGAAAATCCCATAAACCCTCAAACACAAAACAACCACTTCAATTACATCGAATCCTATAATGAAAACAATGAAAGGCAATTACTCCTCATACCTTAGATTGTCGAATCTGAGCTTTCTCTATCGATCCTGCGGAAACCTTCATGAATCCTCGTCGTTTCCCTTCTTTCCTCAGAGCTCTTCACCTTCTTTACTTCTTTTCACGGTTAACCAAAAATGAGCCCTATTCTCAAAATCCTCCTTTTATATGCACACTAACCCTTGGGCCTTAAATTGGGCTTTCTCCATAATGCCCTCACTAATCCTCCTCAAATGTCCACTTCGCCCTTAATTCCTCTAATATTATTTAAAATAAATAATAATATAATACATTCCGTAATATATACTATTATTTAATTAAATAACCAAAACTTCTCAAAATCACCGACATCCACCCGAATCACCAAAACTCACAAAAATACACGAATATAATATTTAAATATTAAATAAAATATTCTTACGAAATTTGGGGTGTTACAGTAAAGCCAATGTTCTCACAGCCAATTGCTAGAGCAATGGTGAAGGGAGTGATGTTTATGGGGACACCAGAAACAGGAGAAGAAATTGAGTGACCTTCATCATTAATATATGCATGTTTCCAAAAATCTTTTACAAGATTTAAGTAGACTAGTTTATCCAGAATCATGAAGTATTTTGCCCACTCTTGATAGTGCATGATTGAGGTGATACTGCTGGCAATTTCCCTGTTTCCAAGATGCAGAAGATTGATTTGTTCTTCTGATATGACCTCAAGAAGGTTCTCATCTCCTTGGAAAGTAATTAGAGACATGATGAGAAAATTTAGACATTGAAGGTAATTTTGAAACAGTGATATCAAACACTATAGATCATGAAAGAAGGAATGAAATGTATATATTTATATGTGAAATGAGAGACGTGACGTACTAAGAAAATGACATAGGTCAAGATGCGTATCACGCATAAGATATGCCAAGGATACAGTGTCAGAGTAAGAGACAAGAATATCAAGGAATAGGAAAGGAGTGTAGCAGTCTCTTGAAACTGAATATCCAAACAGGTCACAAATAAGGATACATTATTTAGTTCTGACAGGAGTCAATAACTATGAATAAATGTATACTTATAAGTGGTAATTGAAAATTGACACATAGTAAAGACAGAAGAGAGTATAGCTTATTTTCAAGAAAATCTTAACTCACATAAGTCTTATCGTTTATGCATGCACATACATGGGGGAATGAGTAAAGATTTTAGTCTATTCTCAAGAAGTTCATGTTACTCAATCTGTCAAATAGTTGTTATCATTATCATTCACACATTATCAAAATTTTAACTTAATCGTTTTTATTTGAAGAATTTAGATAAGTTAAATTTAGTCATCTTCTTCCTTTTTCTGGTGATCATTATGTATTGCAGTAAGACAAGATAAAGGAATAATAAAGAAGGTACTTCATTGACAAACCAACAAAGCGCCAGAGCGCATTACAGAATCAGAAGCATAGAGCAGAAAAATAAACTATAACAAGGACAACGGACAAAAATAGCAATGAAGAAAAGAGAGACCAAGCAACCAAGAGACAAAGAGAAACACCCATCAACCAGCTATCTCATTCCCTCAGGATGGTTTCAGAATAGTTCATGGGAGAACACATTCTTTATCAAGTTTCTCATTTATTCCGATTTCTATTAAGTGAGCAACAACTCCTTGGAGATCAAGAATGTGAGAAATAACTCTGCTGTAGGGAATCTAAAACGATAACTCCGTTCGTGATGAAAGAATTTCTTCTTTCAAGAAGTTGAATATGGATTGAGACAGATTGATCTTAATCTTCGAGATTAAGAAGAAAATGAAGAGTCTATCCATAGCAGAGAGCCATCATGTTCCCTTTTCCCTGGGTCTAAGATTCGTTCCCATGATTTGGTACCAGATTTTAGCCTCAGGAGAGAGAGAAGAGGGACTGGCAGCGGGTCCTTCTTGATGATAGATGATGTGAATGTGTTTAGCGAACAAGTTATTTCCTCTGTAATTTTCAACACATTCACCATCTTCTTTGCATTCAATAGCTTGAGAGATGATTGTGGAGTTTACCATGATGGGAAATCCATATACGGTAGACATAATGCAACAAGTATCGGATTCATATGCAAGGATGTGAGCATTGGCCCAGAATTCTTTTACAAGAGCTGGATAGATAGGTCTGTTGAGAATTCCAAGATATCTGTCCCAGTCTTGGTAGATGTTGGTATGGTAATTTTCAATAAGATCATTTAGATCAATAGAGTATTCTTTCAAGAGATCCAAATAAGTGATTTCTCCTCTTATGGTTTTAGAAGACATCTTGACAGTAAGAAGGATAGGATCAAGAAACAAGTTTAGAAATGGATGACTAGATATGTGGTATATAAAGACAACAAAGGAGTGATAGCCATAAATAGCAATGAAGATTTGGATGAATTGAGACGAGAAATTCATCATTTCCAATACAAGGAATACAAACATGAATAGGAATGATGAAGAAGTGTATTAGTTTCCAAAAGATTATGGACTAGTATACGTTATTGATATTATGACATCAGTAAAAAAAATATGAATAAATGTATACTCGAAGATAAGAGGGAAAATTCTGACACAGAATAAAGGAGGGAAGACAAGTGTTAAGTTCCAAGAAGTCTTTGTCTTACATGCATATTTATGAATGCCTAAGGATGAAGGAAAACGTAAAGATTTACACACTTATCAAATAACTTTTCAAGTCCATTGTTAAACATGATATTAATGTGTAATAGATAATAGTTACTGAAACCCTAGTCAAAAAATCACAACGCTCGAGGTGACTAATGGACATGCTTTGATATCCTCAGAGTCTGGAAAACCAAAAGGTTTCCATCTGATCAGAGACACTTCTGATAAAGCATCTTCTGATGACTAAGGTTTAAAACAAATACTTCCTAGTTTGAAAGAGAATCTGATATCTTCAGACTCTGACTAAACACATTTGATTCTGATAAAATTTTACTCTAGACACAGTCCATTTTCAGATGCTTCTGAATAAATAAAAATCTATCTTCAGTTAAGGGTTTTGTAACAATATCAGCCCATTGATGGTCTGTATAGATTTTAATCATAAAATTCCCTTCTGAACATAGTCTCTTATAAAATGATCTCTATGTGCTTAGTCCTAGAACTTAAAATTAGATTCTTACTTAAACATATAATAGCAGTATTATCATAAGGATAGAAATGTTACTCTCGTTTATCTGATGATTTTCTGCTGTTGAGAGAACAATTGTCGATTGCCTCTTGCTTAACCATGAGACCACAATCTTCCAGAGAACTTGAAAGCTTCAAGAGGTGCTTCTTCTTTCCAATCTGTTTCTTGCGTAATCTCTTCCTTTTATAGAATACGAGTTGGATGTGTTGGAGTCTTAGCTGGAGTACAGTCCATCAAGTTGAGTTTCTTCAGAAGTTATCTTGCATACTTGCTCTGATGAATGTACGTTCCTTCTGATCTTTGATCAAATTGAATTCCCAAAAAGAATCCGAGTTCTTCTATCAGATTCATTTAGAATTCAACCTTTCTCATCTAGCTTGTTTCTGAACACCCATTTAGTTCCAACGACATGAACACCTTTGGGTTTCTGAACAAGATCCCAGACGTCATTTCTGGTGAATTGATTCATTTTTTCTTGCATGGCCAGAAATACTCATTTTCGTTTAGAGCTACATCAACTGATGTTGGTTCTATTAGAGGCACTAGACCCAAAAGAGTTTCTTCGGAATGTCTGAAGGATGAGCAAGTTCTGACTGGATCAGCTTTATCTTCCAGAATCAATTCTTCATAATGAGAGTTCTTTAATCTATTCTTCTTCTGATAAGATGACTTGTTCCCAGCTTCTGATAAGGTTGTGTATGGATCTGGAGAATTTGCATCTTTGTCTGCCTCTCTTGAATTTTCTACTTCTTAGATTCTGATGACATAATCTTCAGATCTGCAACCTTTTAACTAGCTTTGACTTTTCAGAGTCAAGCTTGTCATTGAGTCTGACATGAATTGATTCGTCTACAATTCTTGTTTCTGTGTTATGGATTCTGTAGCCTTTAGAGCGTTCAGAATATCCTAACAATAAACACTATGAGCAACGAATCCAGAGCCAATGATTTCTTCTTTCTGGTTTCTTTAGAAACCGACGAAACTTCCAGGCTTAAGTTCCTGACTTTGAAACGTATGCCTTCTTCTCGTCATGAGTCGCGAGCAACTACTGTTCAGTTACCATGCCTGGTGTTTCAACTGAGTTGCTAAGGATATCTCTGAGCAAGAGTCTGAGTCTGAGTCTAAGTCTGATTCAGGTTCTGATGATATTTAGTCTTCTGGTTCTCCAGAAACTTCATCTTCAGTTGTTGCTACTAACGCAACATTTGCTTTGCTCTTCATCAGATTCATCTTCTTCAGAGTCAGAGTCGTCCCAAGTTGCCATTAGACCTTCCTTTGCTTTGGAGAAGTTCTTCTTAGGCTTCTTGTTCTTCTTGACCTTTGGACACTCGTTCTTGTAATGACCTGGCTCATTACACCCGTAGCAGATAGCTTCCTTTCCAGAGATATGCTTCTTCTATTCAGATGATGACTCTGAGCGACCTTTGATTCTTCTGAAGTTTCCTTGTCTAAGCTTCTTGAGTTTACTGATTCTTCTGATGCCATCTTCTGATCTTCTATTAGAATCTTCTGATTCTTCCTCAGCTTGATGAGCCTTTGCATTTCCAGGTTCAGACTTAAGAATGATGGATTTACTCTTCTTCTTCCTCCAACTCTATCTCATGATTTCTCAAGGAACTAACACGTTCTTCAAGACTTATGCTGTTAAGATCTTTTGATAGCTTTAGAGTTATTGCCATAAGTATCCATTTCTTAGGAGGACTTCTGATGATCTTTTTCATATGTCCAGCAGTTGAATAGCCTTTGTCCAGAACTTTGAGTTCTGAAATTAGCATTTGAAACTTTGAAGACATGGTCTCAACTGTCTCATTATCCTCCATTCTGAATGCCTCATAGTTTGGATTAAGGCAAGCGCCTTTTGTCTTCTTAACTTGAGCATTTCCTTCATTAGTCATCCTAAGAGAATCAAGAATAGATTTGGCATCATCTTCTCATACTTAGTATAAGAGATAGGATTTAGCAATATGATTCTTGCCTTATGATGACTCTTACAATCTTTCTTCTTTTGATTGATTATATCACTTCAGGATATTTTAGCACATGTAGCATCAACTGGGTGATTGTAGCCATCAACTACCAAATACCAAAGATCTACATCAAAACCAAGAAAGAACCTTTCTAATTTGTCTTTCTAGTGGTCAAACCTTTCACCATCAATAACTGGTAGTTTGGCACTGTAATGATCTTCCCCTTCAGTAGTGGATTTAGCAGGAGCTGCCATGTTATCTCACACAAATACTGGATCGGTACTGAACACTATTAGCTGCTGATAAAACATTTATCACAATCAGAACCGGATATCTGATACCAATTGAAGGTGTGAGAAAAACACAAGAAATGGGGGGTTTGAATTGGGTTTTTCATTTTGAAAGCTTTTTATGAAACTCAAACAAGGATCATAAATAAACTAATAATAAGAAAGACACACGATATATTCTGGTTCACTTGAAAACTATCAAGCTAATCCGGTTCACTCGCCAAGGTGATTTTGCCTTAGACAAGGACTTAATCCACTATAACCAAACTGATTACAATCGCACGAGCAAACTGCTGGTCACTAACAACCTCTAAGACACACTAGTCCTAGACTTCTTAATAATTCTGACCCAACTGGTCTCTTAAGGAATACAACGCACAAGCCAACTGCAAGTGACTAACACCACTAAGACACACTGTCTTAGTCTCCCTAAAAATTCTGACCCAACGGGTCCTTTAGGGAACGCAAACAAATGTCTGCTACAAGATTTGTTTACAATAATAGTGCTTCTACACAAGCAGGGTAAACATACATTTTAAGCTCAATCTAACTTAGAGAGAATCTACAGTAATAACATTCTTCTTCTGTGTATTGTGGTGCTTTACTGTTCACTCCTAAGTTTCTTCATTTCTTGAGATCTTTCTTCATATACATCAGTGTTTCTGACACTTCTTCTTTTACACTGAGTATTACATCATTTATTGCTCACTCATATTCATTCATGCTTGCACGCATGCATCTGCTATCTTACGCTCATGCTCATCAACATCAGATTCGTTGAATGATCAAGTCTATATATAGCCATAAAAAGATCCGTTGAAGGGCAAATCAGTAATATCAAAGAGAGTACTGGCGACTTGAAATAATGCCGTTATGCTGGGTTGAAAATCGTACACTGAAATTTTCCCTTGTACCACCAAATCAGGGTAGTGGAAAGGAACATTTTATCTGTACTATGTACTATTTTCCCATACAAACGTTTTATCTTCTTCTATTCATCAGAGTCTTCAGAACTTGTTCTGCCAAACCTTGTCTTCAGAGTCTTCAGCACTTCTAGTTCATTGCTTATCAGAATACTTAAGACTTTAGAGTCTTCAGAACCTCGTTCAGCAGAACCTTGTCTTCAGAATCTTCAGCACTTAGTCTTCAGAACCTTTAATCTTCAGAATCCTTAAGTCTTCAGAACTTCGTTCAATATGCTTAGTTCACTAATGATAGGTTGAATTCTTCGACAGGTGTATTGTACTTTGACTATCACATTTAACAGAGACAACTCGACCTTGAAGTTTCAGCTCCTTTGCAAAACCTTTAAGCCATAATGCTTCCTTCACAGCTTCAGTTAGGGCGATATATTCCGCTTCAGTGGTTGATAAGGCAACAACCTTCTGAAGTGTTGCTTTCTAACTAATTTTTGTCCTAAATATAGTGAACACATATCTAAAAATAGATTTTATGGAATCCATACAACCTGCATAATCAGAGTCCACATATCCTTCGATTGCTGCCTTACTATCTTCACCCAAGGCTCCACCATAAATTAGGACTCTTTTAGATACCCATTTATGTACCTTAGAAACAACTTCAATGCTTTCCAGTGAGCCTTTCCAGGATTTGCCATGTACCTTCTTACAAGAGTTACTGCATATGATATGTTAGGTCTAGTACAGACCATAACTTACATCAAAGAACCCACTATATTAGCATATGGAATGCTATTCATATAAGCTCTTTCGACATCACTACTGGGACACTGATTTATACTCAGCTTGAATTGAGGGTTTATCGGAGTCACAACAGGCTTTGAATTTGAAATACTATACTTTTCGAGAATCTTCCGTAGGTATTCCTCTTGAGATAAGCATAATTTCGATTGCTTTCTATCTCTTCGGATGTCAATCCCAAGAATCCTGGATGCATCTCCTAGATCCTTCATGTCGAATTCCTTATTGAGTTCAGCCTTCACCCTCATTACATCTTCGACATTGTTGCTTGCTATTAGAATATCATCCACATAAAGCAACAAAATAACAAATGAATTACCATGTTGAAATATGAATTAAACATAGTGGTCGAACTGAATTCTAATGAAACTTATGCATGCCATGAACTAGTCGAATCTCTTATTCCACTGTCGAGGAGAATTTTTCAGTCCATATAAATATCTCTTCAACTTACACACATAATCTTCCTTCCCTTTTTAGACATACCCTTCAGGTTACCTCATCAGGATTGTTTCATCTAGATCACCATACAAGAATGCAATCCTCACATCCTTCTGTTCTGTTTCAAGGTCGAACTGTGCCACCGTGGCAAGCAACATTCGAATGGAATTGTGCTTCACAACAGGAGAGAACACATCATTGAAGTCGACACCTTCTTTCTGAGTGAACACCCTAGCGACCAAACTTGCCTTGAATCTCTTCGATGCCACTCCTTCGATTCCTTCCTTAACTTTGAAAATCCATTTACAGCTGACTAACCTGGCTCCAGCAGGTTTCTTGATTAGTTCCCATGTGTTGTTATAATGAAGATATTTCATCTCATCATCCATGGCCTTCATCCATTCAGTCTTCTTTCGACTCCTCAGTACTAATTGTATAAATAAATATTAGCAACATGAATATACACATTTTGTCCGTGTTTGGATTGATACATTATTTTTAATATATTTACTTTATTTTCTGTAATTATACAAAAAATGTAATAACTCGTGCAAATGTGCACGCATGCGATCACCCTTGAACTTAGATATAATAAGAATGTAAAAAAGAAACATATTTTTTTTACCAAGAGTTTATTATTTTTAAAAGAAATAATTATTTTGATTTATATATGGATCATAAATATAATTTTTGCATATATATAAATAATTGAAAGAAAGATATATTTTCTTTTATGTAACATTATATTTGTTTTGACATTATTTATAAAAATATTTTGGAAAAAAACACTTGTTCCCAAGTTTAAAAAAAATTAAGATTTACTCATTAATTTAAAAGTAAAATTTGCCATTAATAACATATATTAGTGAAATGATTACATCAATAAAATATAGCTCACTTTTTCAAATATTATCTTAAAAAATATAGTATCTTAAAATAAAAGAAATTTTGAAATAAAAATATTAGTAACATAAATAATTAAAAAAAAAAACAAAAAAAAAAACAACCAAGCGGTTGTGCTCCAGTGGCAAAGGAGTCACGTCCAAGGACGTACACGGGGAATACCGGGTTTGCATTTAATTTGGTTTCTCACTCATTTTTTCCATAAACAATTTTAATATTTTTAAAGGAAAGACACATTTTCAGATACATCGATTTGCAAAATAAATTTTAAAATAATATACTATTTAAGATTTTTTTTTAAATAATGTTAATAAATTAATTAAGAAATAGCTCAACAATTCAGTCTCTTTTACTGAAATATATATATATATATATATATATATATATATATATATATATATATATATATATATATATATATATATATATATCATATGAGAATGCTATTTTTACGTGAGAACATGAGAATGAATCTGAACCATTAGATTTTAAAATAAATGATGAGATTATGTGTCAGTTTTTTTTCTCCCTCCTCCATCATTTATTTTAGGGTTAATAGTCATTTATCCCCTGCAATATAGGCGACTTTTGATTTACCCCCTTTAAAAAAATAATTTTGGATTACCCCTGAAATTTTAAAATTCTAAGTCTTTTGCCCCCAGGTAGAAAAATTACCCCTGTAAAATATATTTTTTTATTTACCCCCTGGTTTTTACACGCTTAGGGGTACCTCAAAATTTCAGGGGTAATCCAAAATTATTTTTTTAAAGGGGGTAAATCAAAACTCGCCAATATTGCAGGGGCTAAATGACTATTAACCCTTTATTTTAATAATGGAGGACAGAGGAAAACAAAAATCACACATAATCTCCACCATTTATTTTAAAATCTAATGATTCAGATTCATTCTCATGTTCTTACATAAAAATAGCATTATCATAGAATATGAACCATATATATATATATATATATATATATATATATCATATATATATATATATATGATATTACTGCTACTATTAATATGATATTAATTCACAATTAAAATAATTAAAATCTATTAAACAATATTTAAAAAAATCATAAAAATAATACAACATCCTGGTTTTATTTAGCATAGCCATCATCATTTCACCCATATAGTGTAATGATCATATGTGCTAATGCAAAATTCCAACCTATGGGTCCTTTAATTTAGGAAATTAATTAAAATGGCATACACTCTTATAAACACACGTCTAAATATTTATGACATGTGAATTTTTTATATGCGCATCAATTATACAAACATTAATAATTATTATTGTAATTTTTATTGGATATTATAAATAGTATAAAATAATACTAACCTCTTACCAATCCATAAATATATTATAAATGTTATAAAACAACATATTAGATATTAATAATTATATTTCCACATTTTGAAAATATAATGTTTCTATAAAAAAACGTATTTAATTATTATATTTAGAAGGATGAAAAACAAAATTATTATATTTAAAAGATTAAAAACGTATTTAATTCTTTAATTAAATGTTATTAAATCTTAAATTTAAGTTAAAAATAAGTATTTAATATAGTTGATCAAAATTAGTTGAATAATTTAATATTAATGTTGTTAATTTATATAAATATTAAATTTCCATTTAAATTTCGAATATTTACTTTTAAATTTCAAATATTAAGTAACAAAAAAATATAGTTGAATAATTTTCATTTTCATTTTCAAATATTTTATACGTGTATTACATGTTCGATAGTATTCCAGAAACAAAACTCTAGAGACTGCTTCAAGAAACAATTACTTTTTTGTAATAATAATAATTTAATAAATTTAATAACTTTTCATTAGAAATAATTAAGTATCCAATCCCACGTAATACACTAACCCATTTGGCTAAAATATAGTAAGCAAATATATTATGATCTATAATATATAATAATATTTCTAATTATTAAATCAAATTTAATTAATTAAATTTGTATGATTAATTAATTATTTATTGATTAAAATATGATTTATTAATTAAAATATTCTAATCCTATAATGTCTCTTGTAAGCTTCTCTCAAAAAACTATTTCTATTAATTTATTTATTATAGAATAATCTTTTTAACATTAAACCATTAAAACAAATTTACGTGGGTATTATAGAATAATAAATTTATGCATTGAACCTTCCAGTATCATCAAAACTATCAACCCTTTCATATTGTAAAAAAAAAACCATCGAACGTCCTCAAAATCGAACCTCACAAATTCATCAAATTCGTTCCGTAAATCTTCAAATCGCTCGTCAAATCCAAATCTTTCTATAATTCTTCAACTCGAACCAAAATCCCAAATCAAAACCAGAATCCCAATTGTTTTATAATTCTTCAAATCTCTCGTCAAATCCGTCCCAAATCGAACCAGAATCCTGATAGTTCCTCAAACCCCAAATCGCTACCTTAAATCTCAATCTCACAGACTGCTCAAACCCCAGAAGAGCTTCTTGTTGCTCATCTTCCTCAATTCCGATCTCGTTCGGTAATTATTCTTCTCTTCTTCATCCTCCATTTATTGAAATTTTTTTAATAAAAAAATTGTATGTTTGTTAAGAAGAAAAACTATGCTCATTGGGGGTGGTTTGCAACATGAGACCTCTGTTTTTATTTCTGCACATTCTTTATATTATTGACTAGGTAAAGAATTGTGATTATGTGTGATTTCTTCTTTATTTTTTGCCCATAAAACATTGCACAAAAACCAGCAAAATTTCACCTAAAACAGAGAAAAACAAACAAGTCGCTTAAATGCATAAGCATCAGGATAATAGAAGTGACATGTGTAGTTTATAAATTTGATTTAACAACATATAACTATTTGATAAATATGTGAGTTTTATTGAAATGCCTTTTATTTTATCCATAATTTATGTCAAAATTTATCATTAGCGTCTAATAATAAATTTAGTTATGATCCAAGACATGTAAGATGTTAGATCTATCTTTATGTATTTGTTTGAATAATATTCAATCTTACAAAAATAATTATGAAGATGAAAATTGTTTTTTTTTGCAAATTGTTTTGGGATGGATATTCAATATTACAAAAACAATTATAATGTAGTTTGTTTTATTTTTTTATGCAGCAAGGTATCAATGAAGATGTTGAAAATGACGATATAAATGATGAAATTCAAGAGGACGACGTAGATGATGGATTTCAAGAGGACGTTGTAGGGGATGAATTTCAAGAGGAAGACATAGATATATATGATGAATTTCAAAAGGACGATATAGATGGTGAATTTCAAGAGGACAACGTAGATGAAGAATTCATGGAGGACGACATACGTGATGAATTTCAAGAGGACAATATGGATGATAAATTCCAAGAAGACAAATTTGAATGAGTTGGATGATGTCTTTCTTTTGGCTTGTAGTTGAAAGCATTAAACTTAAACTATGTTTTTTGTTATTTTTCTAGGGTCATACTTCAAAGTATTAAACTTATTATTATAAGTAATGTTACGTTAGGCATTTTGTTTACTGTTTACTCTCTTGAATTAATGTTTGAACTCGATTTTATTATAATACAACTTTTGTGGATGTACGATTAAATTTGATCTTGTTTAAGTTATAATCTTTATTTTTTGAAGCCAGTCATCATCAACTATATTATTTAGAAAATAATTACAAAATTGTATATTTTATGGGGACACTGTAAAAACAATCCTCCTGATTCAGAAGGTGGGGACACTTAAAAACAATCCTCCTTATTTTATGGGGACACTTTAAAAACAATCCTCCTGATTCAGATTTAAGACAACACTTACTAATTGTAACCGCATTTGGCAACACTTAAAAAGCGTCGCCTCAGAGGCCACGAATAATCGTCCCCTATTCCTTTTGTGGCAACACTTAAAAAGCGTCGCCTCAGAGGCCACGAATAATCGTCCCATATTCCTTTTGTGGAAACACTTAAAAAGTGTCACCTTATAGGCCACAAATAATCGTCCATTATTCCTTTTATTTAGGCAACGTTTTTAAAAATCGTGCCCAAAGATCATGAAAAATGTAGCCTTAGACAATAGGCAACACTCGCATAGGAGACACCTAGAAAATGTCCCATATTCTTTTAGGCAACATTTTTCAGAGTTTTAGCAATGTTTTTCAGTGGTTGCAGGAGAGTCTAAATGTTGTAGTGATGAACAAGTTCTCCTATATGACTCTTAATTCTTTCAATAAGACCAGCCCTTCAATCTTGGTGGTCATTCACACTTTTATTTCATATTTGTTTTTAAAGGAAATGGAATGGATCAATGACGAATTTCATTATATTTTTTTGCAAAATTACACATTCACCAAGTGGTTTTCTTAGTTATTTGTTTAGTATTTACATTGATCCATTCTAGACTTTATACGGCTCGAGGGGGTTCACAAATTCTCAATCGCTCACAAGGGATGATAAGGCTTTTTGGCTAAGTACTTTTGCTCAAACAAAAAAAATTTCCTTGATCCTTTTTAAGCTCCACAAGAATTTTAAAGAAATTTTCCAGATTACACATAAATCAAACGAGTTAAACCAAGGATTTATCTTCCATTTAAATCATTTAAGTGCACAATGGAAGTTCTCCTCACATTTTTTGTTTTGGCTATATGACTCAAGCAAGAAATAATGCTTTTTTCAAAATGAGCCATTAAATGATTTTGTAAGAAGCACAAAATTCAAAATCATGCTAACATCCTACAAAGCATGTAAACATGTATCTTGCTTGTTGTGCAATTCATCCAAATTCTTATCATCACCATTATATTTATGTTGATTTCTTTAAATCTTGATTGAATCTTCATTGCTATTTCAGGAAACTTACATTGATGATGAAGACAAACACAAAAAATTTGTTTTGCACAACCAAGAAAATTGAAATATAATACTAGTCTAAATGAATGAAATCCCAAAAAGATCATAACAAGTGCAACTATGGTGAATAATACCATCAAGCGATCACAAGCTCGAAAACAGATCACAAAAAAAAAGATCACAAGATTGCAAGTTCAGAAGATAAACATAAATAGAAAATAATTGACTGGAAGCTTTTAAAATTTCACTTAGATTTTGTCGAGCTTTCAATCATTTCTTCCGAATGAATCATCTTCCATGTCATCGTTGTCATTCTGATCTTTCACTTCTTCATCATCTCCTTCTTCATCAGTATTCTCTCCATCCTTACCTTCTTGTTGGTGCTCTGATGCAACTGAACTTGTTCCCTTCAGGAAGTTTGGTCTGTCCTTAGGTCAAGTGATGTGTGATTGGAGTGCCTTCATCCACCATACCTGCAATCACTTCATGAACAAGTAATGAATAGTCAGTTGTTATTACAATCAATGTGTGTTAACAACTAAAAAGCTTAGTCAATGCACATGGGGGTTAGTTTAAAGCATTAAAAGGGAATTAATTGCAGGTTAGAGAAATTATGCATTTTTGCGTGTAGCCCAGAAGTGTTGCGCAGAGTGCACTGGAACTAAGCCTACTCTTGTTGCGCATAGGGAACCTGCACTATGTTCAGGTTTGAGGGGCTATACGCAATAACCAGACATCTCAAACTTGAAATTTTGCAGTGGTTTTTCAATCATCCCATTATATCTTTTAAATCACAAAAGCTGAAACCAAATGCAAAACAAAAAGAAAACTTAGAACATTGGGTTGCCTCCCAACAAGCTCTTGTTTAACGTCTTTAGCTCCACGCCCTTTTTTTTCAAGTGAATTCAAGGTGGTCTTTGTGATATGATCCAACCATCCCCACATCATCATGTGGCTTTGTCTTGTCTTGTCTCTTTATTGCTCTGGCCCTCTTGACAACATCATGAATGACTTTCCTGCACGTTTTGGCTTTCTCACAAATTCTTCTGATTCCTTTGCTTTTCTTTGGGAATGTGTTTATCTTTATTTCCTCTTTTAGTATGAAAGCTTCCATTGGTGTTTCACGATCTATTATACAATCACCAATATTCTTTTTTCTATTGCTTTGTCAATAGCACCCATTTGATAACATACTCCTTTGTTGGTTGGATGCTTACTTTCTTCAAACAAACAAAAGTTGACTTTTTTATCTTGCACTCTTACTTTCGTTACTCCCTCATCCACATCTATCATCATTCTTGTTGTTTTCATGAATGGTCGGCCCAAAATCAGTGGTACATCATCATATTCCTCAATGTCAATCACAACGAAATCAATGGGAAATAGGAATTTGTCTACCATGATCAAAACGTCCTCTATGATGTCGGATGGCTTGGTGAAGGACTTGTTGGCTAGTTGTAACATCATTCTTATATTCTTCATATCCAAGTCACCTATCGTCTTGATTGCGGATATTGGAATGAGGTTGATACTTGAGCCAAGATCAATCAATATTTTCCCGGCATTCATGTTTGTAATGGTGTGACTGGTAACGTAACTCTTCTCGGATCTTTCTCTTTTCTTGGAAGGGTTTGTTCGATGATTGCACTACAACTTGCGTCCAAATGAATGGTTTCTTTATCTGTAATCTTCCTCTTCTTTGGAAGGATTTCTTTCATGAATTTAGCATATGTCGCCATTTGTTCAAGCGCCTCGGCAAATGGAATGTTTATTTGTAATCACATGAAAATATCCAAAAACTGAGGATACTGCCTTTCCTTATCCTTCTTGGTTGGAGCATGAGGATACGGTAGATTTTGTGCAGGTGGATTGATCATATTTCCTTTCTATTCTCTTATTTTCTATTTTTTCCTCTTATCACTCAAATTCTTCTTGTTTTCGACTACCTTTTCCTCAATTTCTTTTCTTTTATACTTCCTTCTCATTTTCCCCCTCTTGTTTTTCTCTTCTTTCAACCATAACTCTCTCTTTCTCCGTATTTTTACCAACTCTTGTTTCAATCACTCTACCACTCCATGCTGTGATTGCGTTGCAATGTTACTTTGGATTATTCTGTGTGTTGGCGGTGAATGCTCCTCCGTGTTGGTCAGCCAACTATTTAGCTAATCCTACTTGTGTTTCAAGATTTGTGATTGAAGCATCCGTAGTTTTCTGGTTTTCCAAGGATAGCTGCATAAATTAGTTCAAAGTATCTTCCAACTTAGTGGTTCTATCGTGTTAAGGTAGATTTTGGTTGTGGCTCTGGTACGGAATTTTCCAATTAGATGGTTCAGTGTCATTATATCTCTTACCTTGGCCATAGTTAGCATTGTTATGTCTTTTATAGTTCTGGTTTGCTGGATACGCACCTTGCTTTTATTGATTTTCCAGATAATTCACTTCTCCGTTAACCGAAGGGCAAAAACCAGTTGGATGGTCACCTGTGCGAATCTCACAAAAGGCTACTTGTTATGGTTTACTCGATGTTCCATGCATTTCTCTGAGTTGTTGTGGAAGCTTGGATAGTTTCTTAGTTAATTCTTCCACTGTTTGAGTAAGAAGCTTGTTTTGTGCCAGGATTGCATCATTTGCACCTAACTCCAAGATTCTAGGTTTTCGAAAGATGTGAATTTGTGTGAGCTTATCAAGTTCATGATTAGGATACTTTTGCAACATGTATTTATAGCACTTCCATGCTTCACAGAGAGTTTTGGTTGCACTTTGAGCGAATGCGAAAATTGCTGTCTTGGCATCCATGAATCTATTGTGTGGGAAGAATCTATTTAGAAAATTTTCTTCCAAGACATTCTAGTTTGTCATGATTTGAGTGGTTTGGTCAGGATACAAATCCTTTTCCTTACCAATCAAGGAATGTGGAAACAATCTTATAAAGATCGTTACTTCTTCAGTTTTCGGTGCACCCAATGTACCGGTAAGTTCGTAGAACTTAGTGAGATGGGTGTAAGGATCCTTGTGATCTAATCCTGTAAATGGATTTGCATAGATGATTTGCAATAATCCCGTCTTCATTTAAGCTTTTCGATTGTTGGGAGTGGTTGTGAGACGAGTTAACCGTCTTGGGCTGATGCGACACGTTCCCCCAACGTTGTGAATGACTTCTGCTTCCGCCATCTTTTTTGTGATTCGAGTTATTGAAGTGGAAGTAGAAGTTTCTATTTTTCTTTAATTCCTTTGATTGGCTAGTTGTTTATGCTTCTTTTTAAGTCTCTTATTTCTCTGGATTGTTCTTTCGATCTCGAAATAAAAAAGTAACTGATATACCGGTGTTTTACCTTGCATAAACAGAAACCACAAATCTAGCAAGCATAAGTTAGCAGTACGATGGATAGAAGTATATATACACTATTAACAAATGCACAAACTTAAAATGATAAAAACTATTATGATGCTTTTAATATCTAAACGCCATTACCCGGCAAAGGCGCCATTTTGATGTTATGTAAATCAAAAGTAAGTATTTTTTTATCGTATTCACAGGGAATGGTGCGATATCAATTTCGTTCAACAGTTAATATGATTTTAAGTAGAAGTTTGCAAGATGTTTGATGGTTTGTAGTTATAGAATGTAAATATATAAATGATAAATAACTTTTCAGAGATATGAGAGTTTGTCGGGATTGAATTTCATCCACCGTTTAAATATGTAGTTTACCGATCAATTATACAAAATCAAGCTATTCATCAATATCATCATGTATCGCTAACAAACAAAGTTTATGTCTAAACTTCTAATGAGAGTTCGACTTTATTGTTTAATCAACGGTTTCTCATCCTATTAAACAATAAGGTAGCATTAAGAATCGATACTTGCGGTGAATGTTAAACCTAAATCTATGTCTAGAATTTAGAATCTAACAGATGATTAGCTTAGATCAAGATTCGAACGGTATTTCTCAATATCAATTCCAATCTATAAAGTTAAATAGTGATACAAATATAACATCGATATTAATTCATAAAAAGATTGTATATAATGCCATGATCAATAAACATACATATTGTTACGGTGAACTACATCCAATCCCAACAAGAGAAGGATTTTGTCTATTCAATGTCATGATAGCTTGATACAAAAAGAAGAGTTTAAGATGAATGTGCATCAACAACGATTTCCCAATTCTTAATGCGTATCAAGTTCGATCCTTGCTATCCTTCCCTAACTTAAGCTATTACAATGATATTTAACTTAAGGAACTAAAAATGGAATATCTTTCTGAATGATCCACGTCTGCTATTTTTAGATTTTTCCAATAGCTGCTATCCTCGCCTTGCACAGAATTCCATGATGCGTCGCACTCTGATTGCTTAGCCTTTAAGAAGT
This sequence comes from Lathyrus tuberosus, assembly GCA_022829125.1. Taxonomy (NCBI): domain Eukaryota; kingdom Viridiplantae; phylum Streptophyta; class Magnoliopsida; order Fabales; family Fabaceae; genus Lathyrus; species Lathyrus tuberosus. The sequence continues at coordinate 9,752,201 of JALAZF010000024.1, read as the reverse complement.
CTTTAAACCGTCTTTGAAGTTTTTGTCGCCTTAGTGCGCTTTGCATAAAAAGTTGCGCTGCAACGCAATTGTGCTTTGAGCAAAAAGTTGTGTTGCAGCACACTCGTGCTACAAGCGTGTTGGCAGTGAGACCCTACTGGAAATTGAATGTTTGAAACTTCCTGAAGCATGTTGTAGAGATCTTGTAGCGACATGCTCGTGTTTTTCTTCATTTGCTCGTTGCATGCGTGCAGCAGCGCCCTTGTAGCGAGCTAGTTTTTCTTCTTTGGTATTTAGGCTTGATTTGAGTGATTCTTCCTACATAAATTCACACAAACAATAAAAAAAACAACCATTCTTTTACCTAGATTCATATTATTAATAAAAAACATTGGAATATGCCATTAATTCGTATCTCATAGATCCTATAAGTTCCAAAATTCTATGCTCTAATGTTCTTGTTTGGGCACTTATCAAGCATAAAAGCAATAAAGAACACAATCATTTGTTTACCCAGTTTGGTGAAACTACACCTACGTCTAGGGGCTGAGTCCACAACCCAAGAAAGGAAATTCACTATTAGTAGTTTAGTACAATTAGACATACAAGCATAAAAAACCCTATGTTGTTCAATGCATCTTCCTAACACTACCCAATGATTTTCTATTTAGATCCTCTCCCTAAATATGAGAACCAACTGACTTTCTTCTCTGCCACAAAACCTGTGATACGCGCAAATACCATAAAACCATAGTGATCAACTTCAATCTTCATAAGATGAAAGATTCTTTAATATTACAACTCAACTAGACAAATCTTATATGCCAAATTACTGAAACATAGAGGTGTACATAACAATGTTGATTACAACTCAACTAGACAAACCTTATATGCCAATTTATTGAAACATAGAGATGTATATAAAAATGTTGATTACAACTCAACTAGATAAACCTTGTATGCCATGTTAATGAAACGTAGAGGTGTTCATAAAGATCCTACATTAATCTTATTAGGGCATTAACGTGGAATACACGACACAAAATCTAACACTCTAAGATCTTCAATGGGAGGGATTGCTTTCCAATGTAGGTTTGCGCTCCTTATATAGAAAAATAACTTTGGGCTTTTCTCCTTGGATAATATCTTTGAATTTGTCCATAATTAATGCAGGATCTGTTGCATATTTTATTCGCTCCTTGAATATCTCCAACAAGATATGATTCATTTTAATTTATATTAAAATTTAAATCTTCGTTTAAATCTGAATTAAACTTCATCCATCTGTCAAACAAATCACTTAATCATATTGCTAAATCAATGATAATAAAATATTTAACAAATATTCTGCAGAACATACTCCAAAATGCAGCAATCTAGTGTTTGTTGCACAAGGCCCAGATGGCGTACTCAACATGTGGAGCATCGTGCCCAACATGTGTCCTTTCTGCAGCACCATGCAACTTTAGCCAGCTAGACCAATCTTGAATACTTGGACACTTCTCCAAGTTGTTGATTTGCTAAAATGCAACTAATAGTAAGGGACAATCAAATAGGAGCAACAATCCCCCCATTTGGCAAATTGTGACAAACCAACTCTTCAAGATAAATAACACTTCTTCTATGAGAACAAGTGATAGTCTGTAGATGTACTGGATCATCAGAGCATTTCAGCAGCAGCAACTTACATGTATAAGAGTTAAGCATCATCAGTAGTAGAAGTCAGAAGCATCTACATTCAGATGTTTACACATAATCCATACAGTTTCTCCAAACCAAACAGACAATCATGCAATCATTCACAGACTTATTCATGCATGAATCTAATATCACATATTTAATAGCTTACAATCCTACTAACTAACATATATCAGTATACAATCATTCACATACTTAGTCATCCTCACAAAATCAGTGAGAAGTTAATATAAATGAATACTAGTAATATAGATAGATCTATTTTGATAGATACAACGACCAAAATCACATGTCCTACCCGATGCTCCAACATGGAGCACAACATTAGCACTTATCCGGAAGGGTTAGTACTAAACAATAACCAGGTTTATTTGCACACAACAGATACACCACTTCATATAATTACTCCCTCTTTTACCATAATTTGGAAAAGGTTAAGGGATTCAACCTGACATCTAGTAGTTAGTTAATCATAGGTTAGTATGTTAACACATACACAACCAGGTTATGAAAGAACAACTAGAATTAGCAATCTTTAACTTGAACACACCAGTCTTAACAGGATATAAAGCCTTTACGTATTATAAAACAAGCACATAGACATATAATCTATTTGAAACAACTCTCCTCAGATTTGGTCTTCAGTCCATCCTCTTGAGTTCTTGAAGGTGATACAATCATCCTCTTGCATAGAAGTCTTCTTCACAATCTTCATCCTAGTCACTGAAGTCTTCCCAGTAACAGTTTCTCTAGTTGATGGTCTACCATGTGGTCCTTCAACACTTGTATGAGAGAGGGAACCAACTTTCTTGTTCTTCTTCTCCTTGGTATCTTCAGTTCTAGAGGAATTCTTCTTAGCTTTCTCCTGGTTCTGACTCATGTTGAACAACCAAGACTTGTGCAGGGTAGAATAAAGTGTAGATTTCACGGGGAAAAATAAGGCTAGATGACTACTTTTATTGATAGTATAAAAAAACCATATATAAGGAGTGGTTGGAAACTGATAAATGGCCCTAAATACACATGCACCATAGATAATATGAGAGAGTATGGCTTGGCCTCCTTCCATGTTTCCTTAGCTTTAACTGTTATAGGACCTAACATATGCACACACCAAGTGCACTTCTCAAATGTTCAAAATGAACAACATCTAAAGGTTTAGTGAATATGTGCGCTAATTGTTGGTCTGTTGAAATGTACTCTAAATTTACCACTTTATCATTCACAAGATCCCTAATGAAATGATGAAATATGTCAATATATTAGGTTATATTGTGTTGGGCAGGATTCTTTGAGATATTGATGGTGCTCATGTTGTAACGGTACAATGTCATGACATATTGTTCGACATTGTATTATTTTAGCATCTGTTTCATCCAGAGCAATTGAGTATAATTTTTTCCAGCAGCAATGTATCAGGTTCAGCAGTAGATAAAGAGACACAATTCTGCTTCTTGTTGAACTAAGAAATCAGATTGTTGCTAAGAAAGAAACATCCACCTGAAGTAAGTTTTTTGTCATCAGTACTTCCAACCCAATATACATCACTATAACCTACTAGAATATGATTTGTAGCATAAGGGTACAATATTCCATAGTCATAAGTCCCACTGGTATATTTCAGGATCCTCTTTACTTAAGTGAGATGGCTAACCTTAGGATTAGCATGGTACCTAGTGCATACACCTACACCATATGTAATATCAGGCCTGCTAGCTGTGAGATATATCAAACTTCCTATTATGCCTTGTTAGCGACTTTAATATACATCCACTCCATTTTCATCCTTAGAGAGCTTTAAATCAGTTGGGAAGGAGTTCTCTTATGGCTTGCATTGTCAAGACCAAACTTCTCTACTATATTCTTAGCATAATTTCTTTGAGTCACAAAAATATTGTCCACCATTTTCTTAACTTGTAGACTAAGGAACTAAGTGAGTTCTTCTACAAAACTCATTTCAAACTATGAATGCATATGTTAAACAAAATGTTGCACCATGGTGTTCGACATCCCACCAAACACTATGTCATCTACATAGATTTGGGCTATCGTCAGCTTCCCTTCATCATTCTTCATGAATAGATTTCTGTTTATTCCTCCTCTTTTGTATCCATGGTAGATCAGGAACTCGGTTAGTATTTCATTCTATGCTCTCGGAGCTTGCTTCAATCCATATAGGGATTTTTTTAGTTTGAACACATGATCTGGAAAGTTGGGATCATTGAACCCCTTAGGCTGCTCCACATATACCTCTTCATGAGGATACCCATTTAAGAAGGCACTTTTAACATCCATTTGAAATAGTTTGAACTTCAGCATGCAAAAGATTCTAAGTAAAAGTCTTATGGATTCCATTCTGGCTACTGGGGAAAATGTTTCATCAAAGTCTACTCCTTCTATTTGAGTATACCTTTGAGCAACTAACATTGCCTTATTTCTTGTCACATTACCACATTTATCAAATTTGTTCTTATAAGTCCACTTGGTACCAATGACATTCATATCTTCAGGTCTTGGAACTAGCTCCCATACATTATTTCTTTCAAACTGGCACACTTCTTCATACATGGAACTGCTCAATAATTCATCAGTAAATTTCTCCTCAAATAACTCCTCTCCAAAAAGAGGAAGTTGGAGGAACATGAGATTGTTACCATGATGACTACCACTAGTGCAGTTATCCAAAGTATGCCACAAAAAATGAAAGATCCTGGAAGTTTTTCCATACACTTCATCCTGTAAGTTTTTCCATAATTCATCAGTAACCCTAATTTTTGACCCTGAGATTCTGTTTTTCGTTTCGCATCGTCTGCATAGAATATCATGCACTTCATCTTGCATAGTGTCTGAAATGTCAGTCAGAATAAATTTGTTGGATTTACAGACAAACCAGCCTAAATTTATTTCAAAATCTGACCAAACACTATATTTTTCCAATATGTTTATTTCGCGCTGATTATTTTGGTGTGTTCATTTTATTTTTTTCGAGCACTTTTCTGCCCGACTTTTTATTTCCTTTTTTAAACATTTTTATTTATTTATAGTTAAATAATCATTTAATTTATTTAGATTTAATAAGATATTAAATTTTTATTTTTATTTTTATTAATTAATTTTATTTTTAATTTGTTTATTAATATTTTCTTTTTTTAGAAAAAAAACAACCAAACATCAGCAAGACAAATTCAATTTCATTCCAAAAAAAGGCCTAAACATGTTCCTAACAGCATCTGTCCTTTCCAAAACAAGGCCTAAACATGTTCAAGACAGGTTCGTTTTCTTTCCAAACATACACAGACATGTTCCAACACAATCACAACATTTTCATGAATTACAGGACAAGCTGACAAGACTTTAAACTCTTTCCAAATAGGTTCAGACATGTTGATGAGGAATTCATAAGCTACAAAACTTGGTGGCTATAAAAGAGCAACATACACACAGATAGAAAACAATAAGCAATTACACTAAGAAACACACGTATACACCATCCACCTTTCAACATACACTCCACCTCCACACTATTTCCCACACACGATAGGCTTTTTTCCTCTGGACTGAGTTGAAGGACATACCCCCTCTTCATGAAAAAACGCAACACACAAGAAGCCATTTGAGGGAAGTAAATTTGAAACTCACCCTTTATTTTGAAAATGCTAATGTTGTGTTGTATTTATGTTAATTTTATATTTGTCTTTGTAGTATTGTTTATAATGTCATGTTGTAGTGTTTTGCGTATATTTGTTGATATAGTTTTATTAAGTTTGTAATTTAAGTATGTGTCATGTCATTTAGCTAGTCTATGTTTTTTCATAAATTAAGCTATAATATTTTGTGTTAAATTTATATTTGCTTATGTGTTGTATTACTAATGTGTGTTATTTGAGTTTATGACTTGTGTGTTGCTATACAAATTTTGTATTTGTTGTTTGGACATTACATATTTGTTTTCTGTGCGTAAATCTATTTGTAATTGAAGTTTTTTTGTTGTATGTGCATTTACGTGCTAATTGTTTTAATTGTACCAATGTGAATAATTCAGTTAATTTTTTAGACTTCATTAGTTTATCTTTTAAAATCACTATGCCACGGAAGGGAAAAGACAGCGTTTTTTTTTGGCTTTTAACAGCGCTTAAAAGCGCTGCCTAAGGTGGCACTGCTATAGGTAAAGACAGCGCTTTTGTTTTATGCAAAAGCGCTGCCTTATGTAGGCCTTTAGCAGTGTTTTTCTGGAAAATCGCTTTCTAAAGTAGGCCTTTAGCAACGCTTTTTCTGGAAAAACATTGTCTAAAGTGGGCCTTTAACAGCGCTTTTTTTGGCCTTTTATGCTTTCTATTGGCATCTTTAGGCAGCGCTTTTTCAGCAAAAAGAGCTTTCTATTGTCCCCCTTTAGAAAGCGCTTTCAACACAACAACTTTCATACCTTTTGACAAATCCCGAGTACGTACCCGACAAACTTGGCCAAAAAAGGTTCAAAGCACTCAAAAACCCCTAAAGCTCTTTGCATGGGGCTAGCATATACATAAAAGGGCAATTCCTTGCAGGAGGAAAAATGACATATTATATAAAATACCTCAGATGAGGCAAAACATTGTACAATACAATTAAAAAGAGAGCCTGAAGGCCAGAAAAATCACTAACACCCACATAAGGGGACAATCAAAACAACAACAAAATATAACTTCCCCTCTAGAAGCTAATCGCTCTCTCTCCCGCCTCCTGAATGAAGAAAATTGAACCAGTCTTCATCCCAGTCCCCATCAACATCTGCACCAAAATCACGTTTCAAAGCGCGGTCTTTTGTGAGGGATTTCATCTTTGTCACAGATTTCTTCCTGGACAAGGTTGCTCTGATTGATGATGCAGCAGGTATTGCAACATTTAGACCGTCCTTCTTCATTTTCTCGGTCACCTTCTTGGCCGCGGAGTTTTTTGAGGAAGTGCTCATGTTAAAGTATTGCGCAGGTCGTAAACTAATCTACAACAATAATTTCAAAATCAAATTCAAACAACATCCACATCAACATTAATTCAGATTCTAAATCCTAAATGAAATACATTTGCTTTTCATAAAACAAAATTTTCATAAGATGCAAATTACAATAGTAGAATAGAAATAAGATTAACATATACAATGCAATCACTAAAACGAAAATGAAAATAAAAAACAAAATAGAATAATTAAAAGAAAGAGCATTTGGACATCCTTCATTCTATTACTCCCATTCTTTTGGAAGATGTTTTATTACTCAGAATTTTGAAAATACATTCAATTTCATAAAAAGATTACACTTCATCACAAATCATACACCAGAAACGTAACAACATCCTCATAATCAAACATCCAAGTCCTTACACGATTCATCAAATACTTACACAAACCGGTCCTCAAAACCTTAATCATACCAAACAATTTCGTCAAAAACATACCAGAAATTCCAAACCAATTCATCAAAGTCATACCCCACTTCATCAAGATCATTACATGACTAAACACAAAATTAAGACCAGAAAACTCATCAACATACACCAGAAGTTTGTTATACACACATACCAGAACAACTAACATCCACCAAAATTCAAGAACTCAGAACACAACAATAGCAGCAACTGTCGCTGGAAGAAGGAGGCAAGACAAGAACAGTACACACAATTCATACAAAGTCATCAGATTCACACAAAAAAATTCAGAACATCATACACGCAACAATTCGAATTGAAGGAGAGGGAAGATAACTCATCATAACAATATGCATCGCAGAGGCAGCATAAAGAAATCACAACATTACATACACAATCGAACAACAAAATTCATATGAAAATTCTAGATTTTTCAAAAATTACACTTACATGAACCTGTCTTGTTGTGTGGTCGGAATAAAAGTTTATATAGACATGTTAGTATGAGAATGGAAAATTGAAAGACAACAACCACATCAACACTTCGATACTCTAACAACACTCGTTTTTCTATAACACTCATTTTTTTAACAATCCTCGTTTTTGTAATGGATATAATTTCCTATAATATAACAACACTCATTCAAACTACATTCAAACTAACACATTCAAACTAAAAATAAAACAAAAACAAAACAAGATGCTCAAGAACAAACCCTCAAGAGAAGACGATGAACAATGTCGGTCGGAGAACAAACAAGTGACACTCACGGAGGAATGTCGGTCGGATAAGATGGAGATACGAATAGATGAACAGTGTCGGTCGGAGAAGACGGACAGAGGAACGCCGGTCGGAGAAGACGAACAGTGCGGAGGGAGAAGTCGCGAGAGAGGGGGAGACACGGCGGAGGGAGAAGTCGCGAGAGAGAGGGAGAAAGAAAAGAAATGATTAGGGCATTCTGAAATAATGAAAAGTTTTTTAATATTTATGAAATAATAACATAAGACAACGCTTTTGGAAAGAGCTTTCTTATGTATTAGCTTTAGCAGCGCTTTTTCTCTAAAAGCGCTTTCTTTTTAATTGCCTATAGCAGCGCTTTCGAAAAGCGCTTTCTAATGTGTGACCTACGTAAGGCCTTTAACAGCGCTTTTTAAAAGCGCTTTCTAAAGTGTGCCTTTAGCAGCGCCTTTCCTGAAAGCGCTTTCTAAGGTGTCACATTTGTATGGCTTTTAACAGCACTTTTAGGAAGCGCTATCTAAAGTAGGCCTTTAGGCAGCGCTTTTTTTTCAGCGTGTTTTTTTAAAAACATATAGCAGTGCTTTTGATCAAAAGCGTTGTCTATGTGGTGCTGCCAAAAAGCAATTTTGGCGTAGTGAATAAATAGTGCTAAGTTGTTGTCCTTTAGACTCCCACGTTTCCTTTCATTTGTAGCAAGTGTGTGGATGGTTAAAGTGCATGTGTATATGAGTTAACAACATGTCAAGTGATAATAAGGAAAGTATTTTTACAAATATTTTGAATGTATTTATGTTGTATTACATGATGTGGTTGCTCATACATTGATTCTTTTTTTTAATACTATTTTATTTTCCTTCTTTTCTTTTTTAATTGATTTTTCGTAATCTAGAAATTTAAAAACATTTTTCTTGGATATTTGTTAATTGTTACATTTTGAAATTATTTTCTCTAATTAGTTTCTCTTTAATTTAATTCGTATAATATTTCAAAAGTACCAAAAATATTTTAATTATTTAATTTAATATTTTCGTTTTCTAGTTATTTAGTTATTGGTTGAATATTAAAAAATGTAAAAAAAAATATGTTGTAATTATTAGTTAATATAAATATTATTATTTAATTTGATTGATTAAATTATTAGTTAATCTGATTAAATATTTTTATTTGAATTGATTACCCGATTTTTTAATTGCGACTGTTTTGCTTCCATATTTTGAGCTCATTTTCCGTGATTTAATTCTGATGTTTTACCTTGATTATTTCTCGATATTTTCTCACGATGTTTTGCCGTTACTGTCTATATTTTTATACACGATGCCTTGTCGTGTTCTTTCTGTTTTGTTTTTGCGATGCTCTACCGCATATCTTTGAATGGTTGTTGCTTCACATGATGCTTTGCCGTGTCCGTTATTGATTTCACTTGCTATTGATTACCATGATGTTCTTCCATGTGTATTCTGTAATATCTTGTCGGTTTGACCTTACATGATGTTCTTGCCATGTATTGCGTCTGTGTATTCTTTGATGCCATTTACATGATGTTCTTCCTTGTATCTATTGCTTTCTGTCGATCCTTGTTGACTTAATCCAAAGGAAGGAATTGTATGTTGACTTATTATCATTGTGTGTGTCCCTTGTTTGTTTCACCTGCCTTTATTGTTCTTGGTTCTTAAAATCTAACAATCTGTGGTTCCACAAACTACGAACGCTTTGATTTCTCAAGTTCCTTTTGAGAATACTTAGGCATAGGATTGCGAGATCCTAGCGAACAACCTTTTCTTTTTTCACACTCATTCCCTTTTACACCCTTTATCATCGTAGTTCTGAACTATGATTGCTCTGACTTCCTATATAGGATACGTAGGCATAGGATTGTGATGATCCTAGCGAGCTACCTTTTTCTTTTTCCACATTTTTGTTTTTAAATTGCCCATCCTTACCTTAGCAAACAATTTTAGCCAAAACACAAATATTTCAAGAGGTTTCTGCAGAGTACTGCAGATGCTTAGGGTGCTAGTAACTTCCCTTAGTATAACCAACCCTCGTACCTTTGATCTATCTCTGCTTAGCTTTAGGCCTTGCTTTTTTTCCTTGGATAAAATAAAATTTCGGTGGTGATATCATTATTTTGCGAGCCAAGCTGAACCGATAGCTTTGGTATCCGATTCTCACCGTGACAGAAAATGGCGGCTTCACTGGGGACTACCTTGAGAGGGTTACCCCTAACTTATTTTGTATGTGTTACTGTATATTTGTATATATCTGTCTGCTTGGGTTTTTCTGTATGCAGGGTGGATACATACTATTATGAGATAAGTCATAACTCGGACTTGAGTGCACTTATGATAGGAAGGTGATATATTCAAGGAGGCTTATAGGGAGTTGATTCCCGACCAAGTTGACTTGTGAAATCACCACTCAGTTGAGGCCCTCTTTAAAGTAGTATTGTTGAACGAGTATTCGTGAAAACATTACTACTTTCGACCTAGGAGCCCGTGACACTGAGGACCTTTAGTTACCTTTTACCCCCACTTGGCCTCTTAGGATGTAGTGCGGTGACTATGAGGGAGTAGTCCCGAAGTAGTTGATACGCGATACTACAATCAGACAAGTTTATCTTGAGAATATTATTAGCCGCATGAGTAGTCGTGCAAGTCGATAATATCCGAAATATTTATCGATGACTCTAGTAACCTTGTTAGAACCCGTTGTGCAGGTGTTTTACCCCTAGTACACACCCTGTGGTCGGTTCTTTACCCAGACTCCATACTGTGATCACGAAACTTTGACCCTGCTATGTGTTATTTGCATCCTGTCTTGCATCGAATTGCATGTCATTTGCATATTTGCATGATTTATTGCATGCGTCTGTTTGTCCAACGACTCATTTCCAGTTGTCTATATCTTCTAGTGTCATCTTTTAGTCGTCAAGTTGATTCCTCGACACAGATACAGGACTAAGGCTAACTACAGACGCAAGATGTCAGAACAAGAAGCACACAAAGCAGAGATCTGAATGGAGATCGATGATCTTAAGTCAAGCATGACAAAGCTCACTGAAATGCTCCAGGTCTTGATTGCTAGAGGAGAGCAACCCCAAAGGACTGTTATCCATGAGGTTTTAAATGCTGATCCTTAGCCTGTTCAGGTGCCACTTTCAACTTGGCAGGAGTTTGGTTTACCCCATAATTATTCTCCACCTATTACATCTACTGCTATGATTGGTCAAACTGTCAGACCTACATTTCAAGCTCCAGTTTTTGCTAAGCCTAGACATGTGGTCCACACTATTGCCGGGACTGTCCAAGCTCCCTTTGAGAATCCTCTCTATGAGTACAATGCTGCCAGTGCTCAAGGTGAAGATCGTGAAGACTTTGTTGAACCAGAGGTTATCCGTGAACAATTTCAGACCATAGAAAGATACTTAAAGCCATGGAAGGCACTGACTTCTTTAGTGTGGACATAGACAACATGTTTCTGGTTTCTAACCTTGTTATGCCCGCCAAACTCAAAACTCTCGTGTTTGTGAAATATAAGGGCCACTCTTGTCCAAGGGCTCATTTGGTCATGTACTTTCAAAATATGGCTGCTTATACCAACAACCAGAAGCTGCTCATCCATTATTTTCAAGACAGCTTGAGTGAAGCTTCTCTCAAATGGTATATGAATCTTGAACAGAACAGTATCCACTGCTTCCAGGATGTTGATAATGCTTTTATAAAGCAATACAAGTATAACCTCGACATGGCTACTGATCGCCGTCAACTTCAAAATATGTCTCAGAATGAGAAAGAGTCTTTCAAGGAATATGCTCAGCGTTGGAGAGAACTCACTTCTCAAGTTGAACCCCCTCTAGAAGAAAATGAGCTGACTGGAATGTTCATGGACACCTTGTCTCCATTCTATTGGGAGAAGATGATTGACAGTGTTTCTTCTAACTTCACTGATTTGGTAACCATTGGTCAAAGACTCGAGGAAGGACTCAAGAATGGTAAAGTGTCCAAGGCTGCTGAATCTTCTAATGGTGCGAAGAAGTCTTATGGGAACGTCCAGAAGAAGAGAGAAGACCATACCAATGTTGTCATGACTGAAGTGAGAAGGCCTCGTCCTAGACCTCAGCATGCTAATCACCCTACACTAGTGCAAAGTGACAAATATAATTTTAAAATTTACACCTATTATACTGAAAACGGATATAAATAATAAATGCGGTGGCAAATTTGTAAATAAAATGTCATTTATAGTAGCAGTGCGTGACAATAGACACCCTATTTTAAAAAAAAGACTGTAAATTAAAAACATTATTATAATAAATTAAAATTATTACTATAATAATATCTCTATTACTCCTGTTAAAGGAAAACAAGTGTAAATTAAGATTGGCTGAAAAATAATTATTTAATTTAATAACTCTAAATATTAACCTTAAACATATTAATAAACCACACTATATTTTATTAAGTGATATTTGGGTAAGTAAATAAATTAATGGGTGTAAATTTATTAATTAATATTTTGTAAATAAAATAATAACAAAACACATATCAATATCAAATTTAATTACGGATATCAATCAAACTCATTTCTCTCTAAACCCCATTTCTCTCTAAACCCCATTTCTCTTTTTCTGTTTATTTTATCGCGAATTCATCGTCTTCATTCATAGAGAGTTTCATCCTCTTCATTCATTGCAAGTTTCATCTCATTCCTCTCATTGTTGAACCCCATCTCCTTCATCTCATCGGACATCTGAGAAACAGACCTCATTCATCGTACGACCATTATACGAGGAACCTAACTTGAGGCCCAACTCAATTCAATAAAGAAGAGAAGAATTGAAAGTCGGCAACAATAGAACCTGCACGACCGAATAAAGCAGAAAGAAACGACGTCGTATCAACGATCTCGGTCGTTTCACTCCACCATCAGCACTACCTTCAAATTCAATTTCAACTTTAACTCTCTCTTTTTGTAAAACAAATCCTAATTTCTTCAATCCAGTGACACCACGCACGGACGAATGTGAACAAGATAATAATAACCTAAACGCCACCGACGACGATGACAACGACGAAGACGGTCTCAAAGAAGACATGGCTGTCATTGGTATCAAATTGAAGACAAACCCCATTCTATCTTCGAAAGTTCAGGTGCCCAGCTGAATGGAGACTCATTGGTCTACTGGGGTTCGCGTGCAGAGGACGACGCCATTTACTGGGCAATCGATGTTTCCGCTAAGGTACCTCAATTAGGTACCGACACCAACTTCGAATTGCGTTTCGTGGAGCTCCGAACTCCCATGGTGGCCACCGATTGGGAAGATTTCAAAGCAATGGAAAACCTAGCTATTGTCGGTCATGTAAGTTGGGTATTTTACTTATCTTTTATCAAATTATTACGCTTTCGTTTAGTCTATGAATGTCAATGCAACTTCCTAATTATTACTGCTTTGGCTTGGACAGGCCAAGGAGCTGCTAGAATGGTATAATATTTCCCTATTTTGTGGACATTATGGAGAGAAAACTGTCTCAGTGGAAGCTGGGAGACGGAAGCAATGTTCCAATGATTCTTGCAAGAAAAGGATATATCCACGTGTTGACCCGGTTTGTTGTTTTCTTTTCTTTCTTGATTTTCTGAATAGGATTGTCATCATCAATGTTTTGCTTGGTTAATTTGTGTACTAGGTGGTAATTATGCTTGTAATTGATAGAGAGAACGACTGTGTCCTCTTGGGTACATGACCGAAGCTTAATATTCTAGTGTGGAGCTGCTTAGCTGGTTTCGCAGAGGTGCATGTCTTGACCATTTTTTAGACATCTCGTTTTTTAGGGACTCGAGAATTTTCTTGTTGTGTACTTTTTTTAGTATTTAGTATTTTCCCTTTCTCCATGTATATAAATTTCTTATTAGTTTGTATCATCTTATTACATCTAGCAAGGAGAAAGCTTGGAGGAAGCTGTAAGAAGAGAAACTTGGGAAGAGAATGGTGTTGAAGTGGGAGAAGTTGTATATCACAGTTCTCATCCATGGCCTAGTATGGTTTATGCTACATCGCTATACATTAGTTTTAACCTTATGATTTTATAATTTTATTAGTGAAAATCCTTTGTCAGTTCCATACAATTAGATGAGTTTATACAATATAGGTTAACATAGTCAAATGTCATGATGAATCATTTCTAACGAGTTAACTTGTAAAAAACTAATTATAAGTGAGACAAAGTTACATACACCAAATTTTAACTTTAACTCACTCTTTCTGTAAAATAGTGTTGTCGATGGCAGATGGAGGTCCATGGCGGAGGGACAAAATCCCGCCATACTGGCCGCTTTGCGGCGCCGTTATTGCGGATTATGGTGCAAAAATCCGCAATAGCGGCCAATATTTACCATTGCGGGGAGCCCAAAAACCGCCATGTAAATCCGCCATAGCGGCCATGGCGGGGCAATTTGATAACACTGCTGTAAAACAAACCCTAATTTCTTAAATCCAATGATACCACGCACGGACGAATGTGAACAAAATAATAATAACCTAAATGCCACTGACGATGATGACAGCGACGACGACGGTCTCAAAGAGGACATGGCCGCCGTTGAACCCAAGTATACCAATGAGTCTCCAATTCCAAGAAACAGTGTATCAAATTTCAGTAGATAGAATGGGGTAATATCAGATTTATTTTTTCATATATTAATAAATGTTCTATTTGTCATTGCAATGCTTCCCATTATTGAGGGCTGATTTTTTAACTTATACCTGGCAGTATAGAGTGCTCACTCGGAGACATAATTGATTCATTTAAAGGACTTGAAATTACACCAGTGAGGGTTAAAGCATTTTTATCTAAAGCTAAATGGGATCCATTAGCTTTTATTCATGTTACTGGACGTACTGGTGCTGATTGTGAATCAAGGTATGTATTTCTTAGTTAGTAAACTTCTGTTTTTCTATGCAAGTAAAGATGGTTATTGATAATAAATCTTTGTGCTTTATGGATTTGTTATTGCTCTATTCTCATGCTTCATATCATATCTCGTTTGATGAATATGAAGACTACATCGTCTCTGTTATTTAGTTGCTGTGATTTGAACATTTTGTAATACGATATTTTATATGTTTAATAGATGAGAGATGCTAACATAGAGTTTGAAGTTGGTGAAAGAAAAAATTAAGATAGTACTACTATGCTCTAGTCCCACCATGTATACTGGCTTACTTTTTTATAGGACCCTGAGTCTGGACCTTAGTCTAATAAGAGTTAGTTAGGATATTTCCTTAATTTTAGGGAATATTTCGTCATAAAAGAGAATGAAAAAGATTAAAGACGGCATTCAAAAAGTTTGTTAGAAAGCAGTTAGGACTTAAGAGAGAATTCTATATTGTTTAGGATCTTACCTCTGGATTAGGAGTTCATAGAACTCTGGTTTACATATTCTTGTTCCACTTTCACCATTGTAGAGCCTTGGGCTCACCAATTTCATCCAATAATATACAGTTTCTTTATCTTGATTTTACTGGTTATATGACTTTGTTTGGGTTAGGGAGATCGTGACTAGATAAGGTTCTAATTGAATTAAATATAATTCTGCATACGATTATAGTGTATATGTATATTTCATATCTGTTCAGTTAATTAGGTTTGGGTATTGAAAATGTTCTATAAATCCCATACCATTCCTTTAGGGAAGATCAGCTTGTCTCTTATTATGCTCGATTGATGTGCTTTCAGATGCTTAATTATAAGTGTTATATTATTTGTATATTCAATAGTTTTTTAACTATTGTTTCATGTTCACTTCCTTTTTATGATGAATATCTTCCTGGGCATTGCAGACATCTATGACGATCACCATCACAGACAGTTTATCCTTTTTGGGTTTCAAAAAGAGTTCAAGATCAACATAGATCATGTAGGTGGGACTGCACGTAAAAAGTTTTTTATAATGGTGGTACTTAACGTGTCTGTGATGATTGTCATCACAAATGTCTTTTTGAATCTAATGTAGCCCATAGAATAACATATATCTATGAATTGATGGATTCTCATACTTATATTGGATAAATTCTTCTAACATTTGCAACCATAGGTGGTTGAATTGTGAAGACACTTTGATAGATCATGGCTCATGGACTGGTGAAGAGGATAGGTCTCTTTTGATTATTGTCCAAGAGACTGGCATCAGGAATTGGTTTGACATTGCTGCATCATTGGCCACAAACAGGACTCCATTTCAATGCTTGGCACAATACCAAAGGAGCTTAAATTCTTCGATGATAAATAGTGAATGGACTGAGGAAGAAGATGCTCAACTTTGTTCTGCTGTTGCATATTATGGTGAGAGTAATTGGTTGTAATACCCCGTATTTTTATTTGCTCTGAATAATATTAGTTGTGATCAACTGAGTACCGGTGTACTCTGAGAAATTTATCTGAAAAGATAAATTGAGTAACTGTTGAGCTCAGAACAGATCCAATTAATATTATCTGACCTAAGGTTTTATTAATTGGTACTATAGAGACTTTTTGGACTTTTAGTAGTGTTACTAATTAATGATATTTCTCTATATCGTTTCATTTCATCCTTTACCAAACATAGTAACATTTGAGAGAGAGAAGTTAGAGAGAAGGAAGAGGAAAGGAGAGAAGAAGAAGAAGAAAACCTAGAGGAAGAAGAAGAAGCTTGGAATCATCATCTACTCTTCATCTTTTCATCTCATATTTCTCATCATCATCCAACTCTAAGGTGGGTTCTAGATAGAGACAATTGTTTTAGAAATTTCTTGAGTTTTTAGAGTTAGGTTGGATATTGAGAAAATGAGTAATTTTGCTAATCAATGAAATCTAACGGATAAAATGAGATAAAAATTTGCATTGAATGATTGATATATATGTTTGATCATCTGTTGATACTTGTTTGTGTGTTTGGTTATGTTTTGAATGAGATTGAAGTGGAAGAGAGTTCATGAAAATAGGTATTTTTCTGTCTGCGTCCAGAGTAACCGGTTACCCTTTGAAAATTAATAACCTGCGCAGAAAATGAATGAAGTAACCGGATACCTTATCTCGAGTAATCGGTTACCCAAAAGTGTCTCTAACTCTCATTTTGGTTCTGTTTTGAAGTAACCGGTTACTCTAGATAAAGTAACCGGTTACCACTGTTATACTTTGAAAAATTATCTTTGAAAATTCATAACTTTTGAACCGTGTTTTTGATCGAGGTGTTCTTGGTACCGATGGAAAGCTATGAGAATATTCTACGCAATAGAAGTGAAAAATATAGATTTTAATGCCCAATTAAATAATCCGAGGAAAACCCAAAATGTGTATAAAGTATGATTGATTTATTATATGTGTTATTGTACAATTGTAATATATCTTGCCTAATCTATCGTTGTTGAACTTGAATGCGAGATATGCATACTTAAAAGATAAATAGGAAGAGTGAGGAAAACTTACACCAAATTATATTAGAACCTAGTAATGGACTAGGAAATCGGTAAACAATCTGATGTTAACGCTCGCGCATGAAAGGCCGAAGCGTGTAACCAAATACTGAGTGGTATAGCAGGGAATAAACACTATTATGGAACATGTTTACTATGTTAAATATAGAGAAAAGGCAAATGAGGCCTCAAGGCAAGTGTAGCCTAGAAATGTTGAATACAATCACGGTTGTATGTGAAATCACGAAATTGTAACCATTCCCCTATTATGTGTCGTCCATGAGTAACAAGCTCCTCTGGAACGAATGCACTATTAATCGGTAGGTTTGATTCCCAATGTTATAGTACGAATGGAACCTATATGGTAAAGAGACTTGTGATGGTGTACGGACCGTGTGAAGTGACGACTTAAGGTGGTAATGTGTCCATTAGCTCCGAATCCATCTCGTATGCCAAGTAATTTACAAGGATCCATGACTCGGGTCGCCTTCTAGACGTAGAAGCGGACGGGAAGAAAGGATGCCTTGGTAAGGTTATCGATTAGTGATATATTGAGTTCGTGAACTCATGAACATGTTTCCATATAGTGTGAGATTGTGAACTCAAGGTCATTTCCCTTCCCTTTGACTTGAGTTAGGATTGATAGAACCTTGTAAAACCGAGAGAATCTTTAAGATAGGGAACTCACTGAGATTTAATATCTCACCCCATGTTGTTGATTATATTACAGGTACTACAGGTTCCGCGAAGGGTAAGGATAAAGTCATTTGATTTTCCTTATTCTCCTTGGCTTTTTGGAATGGCATGGCTTCCGCTTTGGAGTTTTATTTTGAGATCATTGTATTAATCTAGTTCTTAGTGTATTGGGACATCTTGTATATATTATGCCGTATACTTTTAATACTTTGTATTTTGGGCATGTAATGTATACAATGTGTTAACTAGGAACTTATGGTATTTCAGTACAAAAACTTGGATTCATGTATAATATATATGCTTTGATGTATGGTGTTATATGTTGGTGTTATAGTTGGTATCAGAGCAGGTCGTATCCTCGACCTAGCCATGAAATAGTATAAGTATTTCTTTCCTTTTCATATGCGTTGTGTCGCCATTGGTCTTAAGTGTTATATGTATGGCATTGAGCCTGATCAACTTAATCCTATCTGTATGACGTTTAGGAACATGGCTAACGGACGCAGAAGCAATCGTGGTAGACCTGGAACTACTCCAGCTGGGACGAATTCGCCAGGCGACGAGGAGTATGTCCCATGGCCTCAGTTTTTACAACAGATGCAGCAGCAGCAGAACCAGTTCATGCAACAGATGGTACATCATATGAATGGGGGTTTTCATCCTCAGGTGTTTGTTCCAGATGCTGTAACTGGAAGTTTTCGGGATTTCATCCGCATGAATCCTCCTGAATTTCATTGTGGATTAGATCCTATGAAAGCTCATGAATGGGTGGCTGGTATGGAGAGAATCTTCCTGATACTTCAATGTAGTGAAGAGAACAAGGTGGTATTTACTTCTCACTCGTTGAAAGGTCCGGCTATGAGGTGGTGAGAAAGTGCTTCAGCTCTAATGACTATCCAAGAGGTGCCTAAGGTCTGGGAGTAATTTAAGATTTCTTTTATGGAGAATTACTTTCCTAGTTCTTTGAGGACCTAAAAGGAGTTTGAATTCCAACAGTTGAGGCAAGGTACTATGACTGTGTCTGCTTATACTGAGAAGTTTGAGATCATGGCTGCTTCTGGATGAAAAGTGGAAGATTGGCCAATTCCTCTTTGGATTGAAAGCTGAGATTTCTCACAGCGTGTCTCAAAGGGAATTCACTAGTTATGCTGAGTTGCTAAGGCAATGTTATGTGGCAGAGAACAGTTTGAAGAAAGTTCAGACATAAGGAGATTCGGGTAGGTCGAATCCGAATGATCGTGGGAGATCCAACCAACAGTTTAGGCCTAGGCAACAAACCTTCAAAGGGAAACAAGTTCAGGATTTTAGGGCAAGTACACCTCCTGTGTGTCGTACTTGTGGTAAGATGCATTTTGGTAGACGTCGCTTCGAAGGAGTGGAGTGTCATCGATGTCGAAAAGTGGGTCATATGGCGAAGGATTGTCCTCAGAATGGGAGTCAGGTGCATAGAAAGAGTACCGGTCGAGTTTATACTTTGGATGCAAAGAAAGCAAAGGGCGATAACTCTTTGATAGCTAGTACGTGTTTCGTTAATGGGAATCCTTGTTTTGTATTATTTGATTGTGGAGCGACACACTCTTTTGTGTCAATACAATGTGTGAAGCGACTTGGGTTGCAAGCTATTTCGTTGTCTCCTCCCATCGTGGTTACTACTGCCATGGATGAGATAGTTGAAACACCTTTAATGTGTGAAAATTGTGTTTTGTCTGTGGATGGGAGAGTTTTTCATATTGATCTTATTTGTTTGCCGCTTAAGAAAGTAGATTTTGTTTTGGGAATGGATTGGCTTTTTGCTAATTCGGTTTTCATTGGGTGTGAAGAGAAGCTAATCATCATTCCATCTACTGAAGCTACTCCGAAGGACATATTAACAACTATTTTAGAAGGTACGGTTGGAATGATAAATTTCTTGTTTGAGAAGGAAAAATTTGTTCTTTTGGTTCTCACTAAGGAGGAGAGTAGCGGCCTTCAAGTTTTGAGTATCCCTGTAGTCTGTGAGTTTTTAGAAGTTTTCCCCGAGGATGTCACTTCTCTTCCTCCGAAAAGGGAAGTGGAATTTTCTATTGACCTGATACCGGGAACGACTCCTATATCCGTTTCTCCGTATTGGATGGCACCACTTGAGTTAAGAGAATTGAAGGAGCAATTGGAAGAATTAATGGCTAAGCATTTTGTTAGACCTAGTGTTTCACCCTGGGGAGCTCCAGTGTTGTTGGTAAAGAAGAAGGATGGTGGAATGCGGTTATGTATTGATTACCGGCAGTTGAATAAAGTCACCATCAAGAACAAATACCCTTTGCCCAGGATAGACGACATGTTATATCAATTGAAATGAGCCTGTGTGTTCTCGAAGATTGATTTACGGTCGGGTTATCATTAGATTCGTGTGAAGAGTTCAGATGTATCAAAGACTGCGTTTAGTGTAACGCCCCAGTTTTAGTTATTTTTATTTAATTGAGTCGTTTTGATTAATTTATTATTATATTATTTTATTTTTGACTTTTATTCGAAAATATGTTATTTTTCATCGAGATTATATTTTATCGCGTTTTGGGAACGTTGCGAGATATTTGAGTGTTGGGGTATTTTGGTCTTTTGTTTGGGTAGATATTATATTTTTCATATAATAGAAATAGAAAGAGAGAAAAATAGAAAGGAAAGAAAAAGAGAAGAAGAAAAAGAGGAAGAAAGAAAAGAAGAGGAGAAAGAGAGAAAACTTGTGGATTTAGGAACCGATTCAACCGACTTTTCAAACGTGATTTAATCGGGTAAGGGTGCGAAACTCGATTATACTATGTTTGTGTATGATTATGTATGTTTGCGCAGAAGTTTTATTGGTTTTCAATATAGGTCGAAATGTGATAAACGAGTAGAAATCGATGTTTTCGCGGTTGGAAATCTGTGTAAATGTTGTAAAATACTTGTTACCATGATTAGATTATGTTCTGATTGTTATGTGTTGGTTTGAAAGTGTTTTGGTGGGGAAAATATGATTTTGGGTTATGTAACAGCGCTGCTGGTTTTTCTGGTTTTCGCAGGTTTGCACTGCGAATCCCCTAGCGAAGGGGAAAGCGGGCATTCGCTGACTATTCGCACTGCGAAGGTGAGGGTGAGCATTCGTCAGAGACTCGCACTGCAAACTTTGTGTTGTTTTGTGTTGTTTTCTTTCTGCCACTGTTCGCTGGGAGACTCGCATTGCGAAGAGGAAAGCGAGCATTCGCTGGGAGTTTGCACTGCGAACGTTAGGAGTTTTTTTAGGCTATTTTCCTTTCTGACTTGGTTCGCTGGGACATTCGCACTGCGAATGAAGAAGCGAAGGACTCAGGAGCTTCGCATTGCGAACATGACAGCTTTTCCCAATTTGTTTTCTTTATAACTTTTGATCCGTGAGCCGGTTTGAGGCGCGATTTGATGCGTTGGGAAGCTTTTGACATGTTCTTTCTTATATTATTGGTTTTGAGACTAGTGGCCAATTTAATTATGTCGGGAATTAGAATAGTGTCGTTTTGTTAACTTGTACCATTGTAAGTGTGTGTAGTTGATGTGTATTATGTAATATGTTGTTGATATGAATGTTGTATGACTTGTGTGTTGTTGTTTGATGGAAATGCATGTGATAAATGTTGTGATGATGGTTTGTGGCCGTATGGAAATAAATGCATTGTTTTGGGCTTGATTTGTAAAGCATGATTATTGTTGATTGAGATTGTTGCATATATGTGTGCATTTGAATGTCATGAGTCATTGTATGCCAAGCATCATGATATGAATGTTGGTGATGTCGTGTGCCCTAGTGGGTGTGAGCGACGAATCGATTCCAGAGGGAATATGCTATAACATCGTGAGCCTTATACAAAGAAGACTGAAAGCGATGATTATAGACGATCGTGAGCCTTATACAAAGAGGACCGAAAGCGATCGGATTGTGAGCCTTATACAAATACGACCGAAAGCGATCCATAAACGTCATGAGCCTTATACAAAGAGGACCGAAAGCGACGGGGAACATCGTTTGCCCGACGGGGAGTTACACTAAGTAATAGTTCCTGAGTGAACTAGTGTTGAGAATGATGGATGGATGGTACCGCATGTGCATTGCATAGAGTCGTTGTGTCGGTCTCTGTGCATTTACATAAATCATGAATGGATTGATTATGTGTGGGATTGTGGATGAAATTGATGAGTTGACATATGTTTATATGTTGGCGTTATGTGTAATGTGCATGGTTGATATACCCTGGCGATGGATATATGAAATATACTTTGTGTTGTTTGTGTTTGAATTCAGGTATAAGTGGTGGTGAGAATATTTTATATGTGTATTTCCGTGTTATTATATAATTGTATGCAATTGTATTATGATTGTGTTTCTCACCCTTCTGCTGTTTTTAATGCTCTATGAGGCATTGCAGATTAGATGCTGGAGGTCTTTTTGTGAAGCTTAGGTCTTCATTCTTTTGTCGGTCGGCTCTGATATGTAGCACCGGGTAGTCGGGAAGATCGAGTGTGATTATTTTGAATGATGTATATGTATCTTTTGGATTGTACATGTATGATGATGTATATGATAGACAAACTCTTTATGTGATATATATATATATATATATATATATATATATATATATATATATATATATATATATATATATATATATATATATATATATATATATATATATATGATATTCAGTACAGATTTTCCGCTTTTATTTTATATCTAATTTGTGGGTGTTAGGAACTAAGTTCCTTGGTTATGTGCTACCTGAATTGTTGCATATCTTTATGAGCAGGTGTATGTGTATTTGTTTCAATTGATGTGACCCCTCGGTCTATGCCATGAATGTTTTAAATATACTCTGATGAAATTTTGAATTTTATTTATCGCTTTGTTTTTTGGGGGTATAGATTGGGGGTGTTACATTAAGTGGTATCAGAGTCAGTCCGTGTCAGTTTGTGTCAGTCCTTGTCGGTGTTTGTGTTTGGATGAGCTGTTTGTTTAACCATAGTTGCTGTTATTGGAAATGAACAGAATATGGCTGGTAGGAATGACGTTGCTTTAGCTGCTGCGACGCAAGCTATGGCTCGGGCTGTGCAGGGTGTGCCTAATGCTGCGGGTAATGATGAGTTCAGGAAGAACAAACCGCCTGTCTTCAAAGGAAGATATGATCCTGATGGTGCTCAGATTTGGCTTAAAGAGATTGAAAGGATCTTCCGAGTGATGGATTGTGCTGAGGATCAGAAGGTGAGACTGGGTACTCACATGTTGCTGGAAGAAGCTGATGATTGGTGGGTTAGTACACGTCATGTGTTGGAAGCTGCAGAGGAGGAGATCACTTGGGCTGTGTTTAGCATTGAGTTTCTGAGGAAGCATTTTCCTGAAGATGTAAGAGAAAAGAAGGAAATTGAGTTCTTAGAGTTGAAACAAGGTAGTATGTCTGTTGTTAATTATACTGCTAAGTTTGTGGAGCTTGTGCATTTTTATCACATTATGCGGAAGCGACTGCGGAGTTTTCTAAGTGTGTGAAGTTTGAGAACGGGTTGCGTCCTGAGATAAAGCAGGCAATTGGTTATCAGAGGATAAGGAGGTTTTCTGATTTGGTGGATTGTTGTAGGATTTATGAGGAGGATAGTAAGGCTCGTTCTACTCACTATAAGAGTGTGAGCGAGAGGAGAGGAAAGCAACAATTTCGTAGTGGTCCTTATGTAACACCAGTTGATAAAGGTAAACAAAGGGGTAATTTTGAGAAAAGACCAAGTGGGGGAGGTATGTCTAGTCCTCTGAGATGTTATATGTGTGGTGACCTAGGACATCGTCAGTTCGAATGTAGGAAGGATTTGAGGAAGTGTTCTAATTGCGGAGGTTTAGGACATGTCGCAGCTGATTGTGCAAGGAAGAATGTGGTGACGTGTTTCAACGGTGGTGAACCTGGTCATATTAGTACGAAGTGTCCGAAACCGAAGAAAGCTCCAGCTGGTCGGAAAGTTTTTGCATTGGCAGGAACTCGGACTACAAGTGCAGACCGTCTGATTAGAGGTACTTGTTTTATTAATAGTATGCCTTTAGTTGCTATTATTGATACTGGAGCGACTCATTCGTTTATTTCGTCTGAGTGCGCGAAGCATTTGAATCTTGTGTTGTCTTCGATGGATGGAGAGATGGTTATTGATACTCCATAAATGGGGTCAGTAACTACTTCTTTGGTTTGTTTAAGTTGTCCTTTGACCATTTATGGTAAAGATTTTGAAATGGATTTGGTGTGTTTTCCGTTGGAGGGTTTAGATGTGGTTCTGGGTATGAATTGGTTGCAGTTTAATCGATTTCATATTGATTGTTATCATAAGCTAGTAAGATTTCCTTCTCTTGAAGAAGACGAAGAGTCTAGTTTCTTATCTACCAAAGAGTTTAAGAAACTTTTGGCGGATGAAGCTCAGTTGTTTGGGTTGTTTGCATCGTTGACTGTGGATAGTCAAGTCTCACTTGATGTGTTTCCTGTTGTGTATGATTTTTCGGAAGTGTTTCCTGAGGATATTTCTGATGTGCCGCCAGAGAGAGAGGTGGAGTTTTCTATAGATCTAGTTCCTGGTACTAGACCTGTATCGATGGCACCATATCGAATGTCGGCATCTGAGTTGGTTGAGTTAAAGAAGCAATTAAACAAATTGTTGGAAAAGAGGTTTGTGAGGACGAGTGTGTCGCCTTGGGGTGCTCCAGTTTTATTGGTGAAAAAGAAAGATGGAAGTATGCGGCTGTGTATTGATTATCGCCAGTTGAATAAGGTGACGATTAAGAATAAGTATCCGCTTCCGAGAATTGATGATCTGATGGATCAGTTGGTAGGTGCGTGTGTGTTTAGTAAGATTGACTTGAGGTCGGATTATCATCATATAAGGGTGAAAGAGGAAGATATTCAGAAGACGGCTTTTAGGACACGATACGGTCATTATGAATATTCTGTGATGCCGTTCGGGGTTTCTAATGCGCCAGGTGTGTTTATGGAGTACATGAATCGTATTTTCCACGAGCATTTGGATCGTTTTGTTGTTGTGTTTATTGATGATATCTTGGTTTATTCTAAGTCTCGGGAGGAGCATGCGGAGCATTTGCGCATTGTGTTGCAGGTTTTGAAGGAAAGGAAACTTTTTGCCAAGTTGTCAAAGTGTGAATTCTGGTTGTCGGAAGTGAGTTTTCTTGGTCACGTGATTTCAGGTAACGGTATCGCTGTGGATCCATCAAAAGTAGAAGCAGTTCTACAATGGGAGGCTCCGAGATCTGTTACTGAAATTAGAAGCTTTTTGGGTTTAGCCGGATATTATCGAAGGTTCATTGAAGGGTTTTCTAAGTTAGCACTTCCATTGACCCAGTTGACTTGTAAAGGGCAAGCGTTCATTTGGGATATTCGGTGTGAGGAAAGTTTTAGTGAGCTGAAGAGAAGATTGACGACAGCTCCGATTTTGATTTTGCCGAATCCTACTGAACCATTTGTGGTGTATTGTGATGCGTCTTTGATTGGTCTAGGTGGTGTGTTGATGCAAGAAGGTAAGGTGGTGGTTTACGCTTCGAGGCAATTGAGGGTGCATGAGAAAAATTATCCTACTCATGATCTTGAGTTAGCGGCTGTGGTTTTTGTGTTGAAGATTTGGAGGCATTATCTCTACGGTGCAAGATTCGAAGTCTTTAGTGATCATAAGAGTTTGAAATACTTGTTTGATAAGAAATAGTTGAATATGAGGTAACAGAGATGGTTGGAATTTTTGAAGGACTACGATTTTAGCTTGAATTACCATCCGGGTAAAGCTAATGTGGTAGCCGATGCGTTGAGTTGGAAATCGTTGCATATGTCTGCTTTGATGGTTAAGGAGTGGGAACTTTTGGAATCGTTTAGAGATTTGAGTTTGGTGTGTGAATTGACGTCTGGAAGTGTAAGGCTTGGTATGTCGAAGGTTACTAATGATTTTCTGTTGACGGTAAGCGATAAACAGAAATTAGATGTGAAATTTGTGGATTTGATGACGGTTGGAGATAAAAGGGAAAATGAGGACTTTAAAGTGGATGATAAAGGTGTTTTGAGGTTCCGAGGTAGAATTTGTATTCATAATGATTCGGAGTTGAAAAGGATGATTCTGGAGGAAGGACACCGGAGTAATTTGAGTATACATCCGGGAGCTAATAAGATGTACCAAGATTTGAAGAAGATTTTCTGGTGGTCTGGATTGAAGCGAGATGTGGCTTAGTTTGCTTATGCATGTTTGACGTGTCAGAAGTCTAAGGTAGAACATCTGAAGTCTAGTGGTTTGTTGCAACCGTTGGATATTCCTGAGTGGAAATAGGATAGCATTTCTATGGGCTTTGTGACAGGGTTGCCGAATACACTGAGGGGACATAATGTGATTTGGGTGGTTGTGGATAGGCTGACTAAATCGGCGCATTTCATTTCGATTGACATCAGTTTTTCTTTGGAGAGGTTGGCTGAGATTTATATCAGTGTGATTGTGAAGTTACATGGTGTTCCGTTGAGTATTGTTTCAGATCGAGATCCGAGGTTTACCTCGAGATTTTGGGAAAGTTTACAAAAGGCGTTGGGTTCTAAATTGAGATTGAGTTCGGCTTATCATCCGCAAACGGATGGACAGACGGAGATAACGATTCAGTCGTTAGAAGACTTGTTGAGGGCTTGTGTTCTTGAACAAGGTAGTGCGTGGGATAGTTATCTTGCGTTGATTGAATTCACGTATAACAACAGTTTCCATTCGAGTATTGGAATGGCACCGTTTGAAGCGTTGTATGGACGAAGATGTCGAACACCGTTGTGTTGGCACGAATCTGGTGAGAGTGCGGTGGTTGGACCGGAGTTAGTGCAACAGACTACGGACAAGGTGAAACTTATTCGTGAGAAAATGAAGGCTTCTCAGAGTAGGAAAAAGAGTTATCATGATCGAAGGAGGAAAGAGCTTGAGTTTCAAGAAGGCGATCATGTATTTTTGAGAGTTACGCCGGTAACGGGTGTTGGTCGTGCATTGAAGTTGAAGATGCTTACTTCTCGGTTTATTGGTCCTTACCAGATATCCGCGAGAGTGGGTGCTGTGGCTTATAGGGTGGCGTTGCTGCCGAGTCTGTCGAATTTGCATGATGTGTTCCATGTTTCAAAGCTTCGGAAGTATGTTCCGGATCCGTCGCATGTGATTCCGATGGACGAGGTTGAGGTAAGGGAGAACCTTACGGTTGAGGCGTTATCAGTTAGGATTTTGGATCGCGAATTGAAGTGGTTAAGGGGCAAGAACATTGCACTTGTGAAAGTGGCGTGGGGAGGCGCTGCTGAGGGAAATTTGACTTGGGAGTTGGAGAGTCGGATGCGGGAGTCGTATCCAGAGTTATTTGTCTCAGGTAATATTTTCGAGGACGAAAATTTCTAAGTGGGGGAGAGTTGTAACCCCCCAGCTTTAATTATTTTTATTT
The DNA here is from genome assembly GCA_022829125.1 of Lathyrus tuberosus. Classification (NCBI taxonomy): domain Eukaryota; kingdom Viridiplantae; phylum Streptophyta; class Magnoliopsida; order Fabales; family Fabaceae; genus Lathyrus; species Lathyrus tuberosus. Next base: position 9,724,787 of record JALAZF010000024.1, on the reverse strand, counting down.
AATTGAGTCGTTTTGATTAATTTATTATTATATTATTTTATTTTTGAATTTTATTCGGAAATATGTTATTTTTCATCGAGATTATATTTTATCGCGTTTTGGGAACGTTGCGAGATATTTGAGTGTAGGGGTATTTTGGTCTTTTGCTTGGGTAGATATTATATTTTTCATATAATAGAAATAGAAAGAGAGAAAAATAGAAAGGAAAGAAAAAGAGAAGAAGAAAAAGAGGAAGAAAGAAAAGAAGAGAAGAAAGAGAGAAAACTTGTGGATTTAGGAACCGATTCAACCGACTTTTTAAACGCGATTTAATCGGGTAAGGGTGCGAAACTCGATTATACTATGTTTGTGTATGATTATGTATGTTTGTGCGGAAGTTTTATTGGTTTTCAATATAGGTCGAAATGTGATAAACGAGTAGAAATCGATGTTTTCGCGGTTGGAAATCTGTGTAAATGTTGAAGAATACTTGTTACCATGATTAGATTATGTTCTGATTGTTATGTGTTGGTTTGAAAGTGTTTTGGTGGGGAAAATATGATTTTGGGTTATGTAACAGCGCTGCTGGGTTTTCCGGTTTTCGCTGGTTCGCACTGCGAACCCCCTAGCGAAGGGGAAAGCGAGCGTTCCCTGGCTATTTGCACTGCGAAGGTGAGGGCGAGCATTCGCCAGAGAATCGCACTGCGAACTTTGTGTTGTTTTGTGTTGTTTTCTTTCTGCCACTGTTCGCTGGAAGACTCACACTGCGAAGGGGAAAGCGAGCATTCGCTGGGAGTTCCCACTGCGAACGTTAGGAGTTTTTTTAGGCAATTTTCCTTTCTGACTTGGTTCGCTGGGACATTCGCACTGCGAATGAAGAAGCGAAGGACTCGCTAGGAGCTTCGCATTGCGAACATGACAGCTTTTCCCAATTTGTTTTCTTTATAACTTTTGATCCGTGAGCCGGTTTGAGGCGCGGTTTGAGGCGTTGGGAAGCTTTTGACACGTTCTTTCTTATATTATTGGTTTTAAGACTAGTGGCCGATTTAATTATGTCGGGAATTGGAATGGTGTCGTTTTGTTAACTTGTACCATTGTAAGTGTGTGTAGTTGATGTGTATTATGCAATATGCTGTTGATATGAATGTTGTATGACTTGTGTGTTGTTGTGTGATGGAAATGCATGTGATAAATGTTGTGATGATGGTTTGTGGCCGTATGGCAATAAATGCATTATTTTGGGCTTGAATTGCAAAGCATGATTATTATTGATTGAGATTGTTGCATATATGTGTGCATTTGAATGTCATGAGTCATTGTATGCCAAGCATCATGATATGCATGTTGGTGATGTCGTGTGCCCTAGTGGGTGTGAGCGACGAATCGATTCCAGAGGGAATCTTCTATAACATTGTGAGCCTTATACAAAGAGGACTGAAAGCGATGATTATAGACGATCGTGAGCCTTATACAAAGAGGACCGAAAGCGATCGGATCGTGAGCCTTATACAAAGAGGACCAAAAGCGATCCATAAACGTCGTGGGCCTTATACAAAGAGGACCGAAAGCGACGGGGAACATCGTTTTCCCGACGGGGAGTTACACTAAGTAACAAGCGATGATTCCAATAGTTCCTGAGTGAACTAGTGTTGAGAATGATGGATGGATGGTACCGCATGTGCATTGTATAGAGTCGTTGTGTCGGTCTCTGTGAATTTGCATAAATCATGAATGGATTGATTGTGTGTGGGATTGTGGATGAAATTGATGAGTTGACATATGTTTATATGTTGGCGTTATGTGTATTGTGCATGGTTCATATACCCTGGCGATGGATATATGAAATATACTTTGTGTTGTTTGTGTTTGAATTCTGGTATAAGTGGTGGTGAGAATATTTTATATGTGTATTTCCGTGTTATTATATAATTGTATGCAATTGTATTATGATTGTGTTTCTCACCCTTCTGCTGTTTTTAATGCTCTATGAGGCATTGCAAATTAGATGCTGGAGGTCTTTTTGTGAAGCTTAGGTCTTCATTCTTTTGTCGGTCGGCTCTGATATGTAGCACCGGGTAGTCGGAGAGATCGAGTGTGATTATTTTGTATGATGTATATGTATCTTTTGGATTGTACATGTATGATGATGTATATGATAGACAAACTCTTTATGTGATATATATATATATGAGATTCAGTACAGATTTTCCGCTTTTATTCTGTATCTGATTTGTGGGTGTTAGGAACTAAGTTCCTTGGTTATGTGCTACCTGAATTGTTGCAAATCTTTATGAGCAGGTGTATGTGTATTTGTTTCAATTGATGTGACCCCTCGGTTTCTGCCGTGAATGTTTTAAATATACTCTGATGAAATTTTGAATTTTATTTATCGCTTTGTTTTTTAGGGGTATAGATTGGGGGTGTTACATTTAGAACCCGTTATGGCCATTATGAATTCTTAGTAATGCCTTTCGGTGTGACGAATGCTCCGACAGTTTTTATGGAATATATGAATCAGATATTTCAGGCTTACTTAGACTAACTTGTAGTGATCTTCATTGATGACATTCTTATTTATTCTCGTACTTCACAAGAGCACGAAGGACATTTAAGAATCGTTTTATCGATCTTACAAGAGAAGCAACTTTTTGCCAAGTTGAGCAAGTGTGAGTTTCGGATGTCGGAGGTTAGTTTTCTTGGTCATGTCATATCTCAGGGAGGTGTGGCGGTTGATCCATCAAAAGTTGAAGCGGTGATAAATTGGGAGAGACCGAAAAATGTTTCCAAAGTCAGAAGTTTCTTAGGATTGACAGGTTATTATAGAAGATTTATCAAGAGTTTTTCTCAATTGGTTTTACCAATGACGAAAATTACTCGAAAGGATTGTCCTTATGAGTGGGATTCGGCTTGTGAATAAAGTTTTATGAGTTTGAAAGAAAGATTAACGACTGCCCCTATTTTGATCATTCCTGATCCTAACAAGCTGTATGAGGTATTTTGTGATGCATCAAAGATAGGATTAGGAGGTGTCTTGGTGCAAGAGAGTCACATGGTGGCTTATGCTTCTCGACAATTGAAAGTTCACGAGAAGAATTATCCGATGCATGATTTAGAATTGGCGGCTGTTGTTTTTACTTTAGAAGTGTGGCGTCACTATCTGTATGGAGTACGTTTTGAGATGTTTAGTGACCACAAGAGTTTGAAATACCTTTTTGATCAAAAAGAGTTGAATATGCGCCAAAGAAGATGGATGGAATATTTGAAGTATTATGACTTGGAACTAAAGTACCATCCGGGTAAAGCAAATAGAATAGCGGATGCTTTGAGTAGAAAAGTGTTACGTAATGCAGAATTGATGATGTTAGAGTATGCCCTATTGGAAAAGTTTTGGGATCTTAATCTTCAATTTGTTTGGACTCCAGATGGTGTGATTATGGTAAATTTGAATGTTAATTCTACTCTTAGAGAGGAAATTCAACAAGGGCAAGTGTTGGATGAGAAGTTACAAGAAGTGGTAATACAACCGGGTTTTGTGCGAGCTACCGGCAGAATTATTTTGTTTAACCAAAGGATTTGCGTTCCGAATGATACGGTGTTGAAAAGAAGGATTTTGGAAGAAGCGCATAAGGGTGATTTTACTATACATCCTGGTTCTTCAAAAATGTATCAAGACTTAAAAAGGGACTATTGGTGGTCCGGTATGAAAAGAGATATTGCAGTGTATGTGTCGGAGTGTGCGGTGTGCCAACAAGTGAAGATTAAACACAAAAAACTGGGTGGATTGTTACAACCTTTAGAAATTCCGGTATGGAAGTGGGATAGTATTTCTATGGACTTCGTAGTCGGATTACCCCGTACTCAAGGTGGTTATGATTCTATTTGGATAATTGTGGATCGGTTGATGAAATCTGCGCATTTCTTAGCCGTAAAGACTAATTACAAGGCAAGTCATCTTGCAAGGTTTTTTATTTCGAAATTTGTGTGGTTGCATGGTATTCCCTCAAGTTTGCACCATGCTGTTATTATAGTCATCATCTTGTTATTGTCTGAATCCATGATCATTCTGTTCCATATTGTTATCATGTTGTGATCTTGTTATTATCTGATTATTGTTTGTTTCTGTGAAAATAAGTCACTGGCATGTTTAGTTTTGTTAATCGTAGCTGGTTTGCATTCGTTTTCGTTTAGAAGGAAACTGAAAATAAATAAAAGAAATTTGTAGTGGCACTCACCACGTTAAAATATGGCGTCCGCCACTTTGTTTTTAAAAGAAAATATAATAGAATAATAGGTCATATGCAAAGAAATATTAAAAAAAAACACCACGTAATAAAAAAAACAAGAAAAGAAAATAGTATAACACACACAGGTGGCGCAAGCCACCTTCACCCACACACACAGGTGGCGCAAGCCACCTTGCACACACTCACAAGGGGTGGCGCAAGCCACCTTCACCCACACACACAGGTTGCGCAAGCCACCTTGTTTCACAATAGGTGCCGCAAGCCACCCTTCATGTGGCCCCCGCCACTCTTTCTTTTTTTGTTTTCTTATTTTGTTTTTTTATTTATTTGTTTTTACTATTTGTCTTTTTATCTTATCTAAAAACAATGGAAATAAAATATGACTAAAATTTTTTAATCCTTACTTTTTCCTGTAAATAAAATGAATCATTTTTCTTGAAAACGATTAGAGGATTTTTCTTAGGACCATTTTGTAAATTTGTGAAAGTTTGTTTAAGAATTATTCACTGACTTTGAACGAAGCTGTATCACCAGAAAGTGTGTTTGTTTTTCTGGCTTCTGTTTGATTAAGTTACATGATTCCAAATGTATTTGTTTTCAAGCCATAAGAGTACCTTTTCTGCTGCACTTGGTGGATGCCTATGCCCATTGATTTTAAAAGAGTTTTGAAAATATTGCTGTGATTCCTGAAAGCATTGTTCCTGACTTTAACTAAACCCTACCACGAGAATATTGCTTGTTTTTTGTTCTCTGTTGAAATCATATGACTTAAATCCATTTGTTTCCGGTGCTTTCCATGCCATGCTGGATATAATATTGTGACTTCTGATTCTGATTTGAGTTTTCCATGAAATATGCTTGATTTGTAAAGTTCTGTTCCTGGCTTTAACAAAATCTTACTATGCAATGCTAATTGTTTTGCTTTGTGATGATAAGTTGCATATGCATTTGGTTTAAATTGTAAATGTTCTCTTTGCCATGCTTGTCACATTTATTTGACCATATATCATTGTTGTTTACCATGTTCATATTTGGAATTCCATTTCACATATTAATTGCTGCTTATTGCTTGGAATTAGTGAACTCATATGTTCCATCATATTTCAACTATTTGTAACTCTTATTTATAAGATGTTATTTCCCCCTTCCTTCCAAAGGAAAAGTTTTTCTATTGATTTCAAGATCATAGAGAGCTCATTACTACCTTGGACCTCATAGTCTTAGGCAATATTTCCTCATTGACCTCATAGTCAATAGGACCCCTCTTGACCTCATAGTCATAAAGCAATTTATTCAACATTGACCTCATAGTCATAATCAAAACTTTGGCCTCATAGCCATCTAACCTTGACCTCATAGTCAAAGTCTCTCTATTGACCTCATAGTCATAGAAAGCTTATTGCCATCCTTTCACGTCATAGTCATAGGACTCCCTCTTGACCTCATAGTCGTAGAGCCATCTTACCTCTGACCTCATAGTCATAGACAAAACATTGACCTCATAGTCATAATCAAAACTTTGGCCTCATAGCCATCTAACCTTGACCTCATAGTCATAATCAAAACTTTGGCCTCATAGCCATCTAACCTTGACCTCATAGTCAAAGTCTCTCTATAGGCCTCATAGTCATAGATAGCTCATTATCACTTTGGCCTCATAGCCATCTAGCCTTTGACCTCATAGTCATTAGCAACATCTTTACCTTATCCTTAGCAAGCAAACATAACACAACGCAAGCAAAATAAGAGGTTCTTGTAGAGTACTACAGATATTAAGGGTGCTAATACCTCCCCTTAGTATAATCAACCCCCGAACCTTAGATCTCCCCCCTTTAGGTTTTCTCGATCTTGAACCTTTCCTTTGGATAAATCAAAGTCGGTGGTGAATTCAAAGAAATGTGATGCAAGTTAATTAATAGCTTGTTATCCGATTCTCACCGCAACAAAAATGGAGACTTCACTGGGAATAAGATTTTGAGGGTTAAACCCACCTTGCTTTTGCTTGTGCTATTCATGCTTGTTTGCTATATTTGTACATATCCCTTGTATATATGCTTTGTTTGAGATCTCTTGTGGGCATGGAACTATTGAGTGGTGAGATAAGTCCTAACCCGAACTTGAGTGCATAAATATGATAAGATCGTGGTGTAATCAATAGTCGGTTGTTAGCAGTAGTACTAATAATCTATGGCATATGATGACCACACTCAGATGAGGCCCTTTGAGATTGTTGATGTCTGATGTAAGAAGTCGCATTAATATTACTTTTTCAATTGGGAGCCAGGGATTCTGAGGACCGTAATTACTTTTACCCCACTTGGCCTTTTAAGATGTAGTGCGGTGGCTATGAGGGAGCCAGTCCCGAGTAGTTGTCACGCGATACTACACTCAGACGAGTTTATCTTGAGAATATTATTAACCCGTGTAAGTAGTTACTTGGGCCGATAATATCCGAACGATTTACGTAGACTCTGGGAACTTTTAGAACCTTGTTCTACAATTGATGAACCCATAGTCCACACCTTGTTGGGATGGGTAGACCATGACTCCATTCATTAGACCTCAAAACCTAAGGCTTGTGTGCTATGATTGTGTACATATGTTTATATGTTTGCCCTTGTTTGCGCATTGCATACATCCCATTGCATCCATCTCATTGGTTTTAAGGAACTCAGTCATATTTTCCTTTGGAAATCATAGGCATCATGGATATTGAGAAGAGAAACACTAAGAAGTTCAATTTTAAAAAGCCCAAATTGGCAAAGCTGAAGAAGTTAGCAACCTTGGTGACTGGACATGAAAGTTTCCGAAAGCAGTACGGGAGATTGGTTGGCCTTCTCAGCACTAAAATGGAAGAAGGAATCCTTGACACCTTGGTCCAATTTTATGATCCCCTCTATCATTTTTTCACCTTCCCGGATTACCAACTGGTTCCAACCTTGGAAGAGTACTCTCATTGAAGAAACAAAGACCTTTCAGCGGTCAGGAGAAAATTCCTACCCCAAAAGAGATTGGCGAGTGTATTCACTTGGATGCGTCAGAGGTCAAGCCCCACATCACCACCAAGGATGGCATCAAGGGGCTCCCATCTAAGTTCTTGTATGAAAAAGCTTATCAATTTTTCAATGCAAACAGTATTGCTGCCTTTGAAGCAACCTTTGCTTTATTAGTCTATGGTCTGTTCTTGTTCGCTAATGTGGAAGATTTTGTCGACATCCATGCTATCAGGATCTTCATTAGTAGAAACCCTGTGCCTACATTACTTGGTGATGCTCTCTATTCCATTTACCATAGGACTCTTCGAGGAAAAGGAACTATTTTGTGTTGTGCGCCGTTGCTTTACCAGTGGTATATCACTTATTTACCTCGAACGTCTGAATTTCGAGACAACCCAGATAAACTTCGCTAGTCTCAGAGGATCATCTCTCTTACTCACCACGACATCTTTTGGTATGACCTAGTTTATGACAAGAATGTATACATTGATAGTTGTGGGCCATTTCCTAACGTGCCACTCCTCGGTATTCATGGTGGGATTAACTATAGTCCTGTTCTGGCCAGATGCCAATTCGGATTTGCGATGAAAGAAAAGCCTAAGAGTATCCATGTGTCCGGTTTCTTTTATCTTAACGAAGAGGCCAATGATGAGACCAAAAGTGGAGTTTGGTGTGCTTGGGATAAATTCCACGAAAGTACCAAGGACGACTTGGGGAAGAGAAACTGTGTGTCTTTGGAGCCATACCTTCAGTGGGTTCGATCTCGAGCCCGTGACCTCAAGATGCCCTATATTCCCAAGATACTTCAGCAGCCAACTATTGCATCTCCATCTGCTATTCCTATTGAGCGCATGGAAGAATACCAAGAAAATCTAGCTAGGATGAAGCTTGAGAGGGACACATGGGGGTGGAAATATCATACTGTCTGCATCGAGCAAGAAGAAATGAAGGAGAAGTTGAAAGAGAAGGATGACTTGATCGAGTGGCTGGAAAAACGCATAATTGATGAACCTTTGGCGCAGGAGAATTTATTTTTCTCTAGCACAAGGCCCACTGCTAGCACTCATGAGTATGCCAGTATTCCCCCGACGTCTGGTGCTTGGAAAGGGATTGTTGATAAGCTGATCTTCGAGAATTAAGAGCTGAAGAGATAGAAGAGAAGGCGTGAAGCAGGACACTCCTAGATAGGGTTGCTTTTTCTTCTAGGACTAGTTGTTATTCTCATCTTATTGTATTTTGAGCCTTTTTGAGATGTACTATCCAAGTTGTAAACTTTTCTCAATATTTAATGAAATGAGGCTTGTTTTAAAAATTGTCTTTCTTGAGTTCCTTAAAACCAATCACATTTGCATCTTCGCATTTCTTGCTAATCTGTCAAGGTACTAATTTTATTTTGCAGATTTTGTAGACATGGACGCTTCAGGAAAGAATGTTTGGCCGTACTCCTTTGAGCTTTTTGAGCTCGAACAATTGTTGTGGTTGGGCGACAGAGTTGCAGACCCGTCTAATTTTGCTGATAAGTATGGGTGCCTTCTTCCACTAATGAGAATGCCAGTAACCAAAGGGCCCCTTGAAGTGTTGGTTTAGCTATACCATCCGGCCTATCGTTGTTTCCTATTCCCCGAGTTCCAGTTGGTTCTAACCTTGGAAGAATTCTCTGCTATGATTGGAATCCCCATCAGGAAGGCCCCAATTTTCTCTGGGATTGAGGCAATGCCTTCCGTTACAGAAATTTCCATGGCTACGAAGATTAGAGTATCGGACATTCAAGCTAATTTGTCCGTAAAAGGAGGGCGACACGGACTCCCTGCTTTGTTCTTGCTAGCAAAAGCCATTTATTTCAAGAACTGAGGAAATGAAGCCCTGTTTGAATCAACCTTGGCTCTGATGATCTACGGCTTGTTTCTATTCCCAAATGCCAAACATTTTGTGGATGTCCAGGCCATCCAAATATTTGCAATCAACAATCCAGTTCCTACTTTGCTTGCGGATGTTTATCACTCGATCCAGACCAGATACTCAAGAGGCTGTGGGCCAATCATTAGCTGTGTGGCCCTCTTCTACAAATGGTTCATCTCTTATCTGCCAAAGACTCCGGCTTTCTGGGAGGTTGAAGACTGTAAGATATGGTCCAAAAGGTTGATGGAATTGAAGCACACGGATATCGAATGGTATGACCCAACGGATGAAGGAATTACCATGATCGTTAGCTGTGGGGATTGCCCCAATGTACCTTTAATGGGAAGGAATGGTTGTATCAACTACAACCCTGTCCTTGCTCGCCGCCAGCTAGGTCACATGAAGGAAGGACCTCCAGCCAATGAGGAGATGCACATGATGTACTATGAAGAAAGGGAGGGCTTCGAAATGAAAATGCGACTGGAGCGCTCTTGGCGCCAGATTAATAGGCAATTATGGAGGGCTGAATGTTCCGTCATCGAGACCCACTTGCAATGGTCTCGTGACATAGCTCGAGTAATGAGGAAACCATATCCTCGTCACGAAGCACCACCAGAGATCAAAAAGAGGATGGTGGATGCTCTGACCGATTTGTTTCTTGAAAGAGAAAGGATCAAGGGCCGCATTGAGGAGCTTATGAAGAAGATCAATGAAGAGGAGGAATCAGCCACCAGTGGATCCAATTTCTAGTCCTTTAAAGTTGATGTTATTGTTTCTTTCTTTGTTATTTCCTTTCTGTTGTGGGCGTGCCCATACTTTTTGTATTCAGAGCACGAAGATACTCTGCTCTTGATGTAATAATTGCCAGATTTTCTTAAATGAAGAAGATGTTTTGACAAAATGTTCCATTGCCTATATTATTTGCAAAATTTCTTTGGTCTCTTGATAGTTTAGCTTGCATTTTCGTGTGCATTCTCATATGCATCATATCATATCATGTGCATTTTTCCTCTTAGGTTTTGTCTGATATCGCCTTGTTATCTCAGAACCGTCACACTGAATCCTAAGCACGGATACAACACTCGGGCCCAAGCTCGATTGAAGATGTTAGAAGCTTATGGGGAAATGGATCGAGTCAAAAATGAATTGACAGAAATACTCGGTGGAATGGGGCAGCTTTTGGAAGCTATCAACATTTTGAGAGCAAAGATGGATACCCAGGCCACTGTGGTCTCTGAGATCATCACCCCTGCAGTAGAACCTCCCATCATTCCTGTTGTGAACCCTACTTTGGGTATGCCATTCGATTTCATCCGAGCCACAGCTACTCAATCTACTCAGCAGACAATACCTCTGATTAGCGAGGCTCGGCAGGTTATTCCTACCTTCGCTCCGCCAGCAGTGCAGACACAAGCTCGTCCTATTTTCCACAATCACCACCCTTATGACTACGTTGATGTATCTGAAGAGGGGGACAACCAAAATGAAAGGTTAAGAGAGAGCGTAGAAACCATGCAGAGGAAGATAAAGGCTATGGAAGGAAGCAACGCCTTTAGCACTGATGTCAAGGACATGTGCCTAGTCTCAGACTTGGTGATCCCTTCTAAATTCAAGCTGCCGAATTTTGAGCTGTACTCGGGCGCTACGTGTCCCATATCACACTTGATCATGTACTTCTGAAGAATGGACGCCCACGTGCGTAATGACAAGTTGATGATACATTGTTTTCAAGACAGTCTGAAGGGCGCTGCTGCCAAGTGGTACCTAAGTCTGGATCAATCTCAGGTCCACTGTTTCCAAGATGTAATGGATGCCTTTGTGAAACATTACAAGTACAATTTGGATCTAGCCCCTGACCGGAGACAATTGCTAAGCATGACCCAAAGGAGCACTGAATCCTTTAAAGAATATGCACAACGGTGGAGGGAAAATGCTTCTCAAGTTGAACCACCTTTGACTGTGAAAGAACTGGCAGACTGGTTTATAGACACAGTGAAACTAGAATTTTATGAAAGAACGGTCAGCAGCATCAATGCCAATTTCGCTGACATCGTTGCAGTTGGTGTGAAAGTAGAGGCTGGGTTGAAAAGTGGGAAAGTGGTAAGTTCCGCAAGCAGTTCAACCGGCAACAATGTTAAGAAGGCTCCCAGTAACTTTAACAAGAAGAAAGAAGGAGAAACCAATGCCGTCATGGCAGGAAGGGGGAAAAATCCCAGATGGAAACAACCGACCTACCAACAGCAGACAGGTCCTAACTTCTCTCAGCAACCTATCTTCCCGATTCAATATGCTCAGCAACCTTACATAGCGGCTGTAACACCGACCTTTAATCACCAAGCAGTACAACAGGCGCCAGTCTACCAACAGCCAGCCTACCAGCATGCGCCAAGTACCCAACAATATCAACAACCAAGACAACAAGCTCCTCAGCAGAACACTTCTTACAGAAGACAGGGAGGAAAACCTTCATTTCCACCCATACCCATGACTTACACTAAGTTGTATCCTTCTTTGGTTCAACAAGGTTTAATTGTCACTAGACCTATGGGTCCACCCTCAGAGAAATCTATGATGTTCCATAATCCGAATGTTACTTGTTCCTTTCACCAAGGGACAGCGGGTCATGATTTGGAGGGTTGCCTTGCTTTGAAATATGTGGTAAAAGGTTTGATGGAAAAGAAGATTTTGTCTTTTGTGGATAATCCGCCAAATGTGAAGAGCAATCCATTGCCCACGCATGGAGCCACCAATGCCATTGAAGACAAGAATAATGAGATGGTATTAAGGGATACTTCAAAGATACAGACTCCTATGAAGATCTTCCATGCTAAGTTGTTCAAAGTCGGGTTGGTCAAGGCTTGTCATAGTAATTGTGAGGGTTGTAATATTAGCATCAAGGGTTGTCAGCTGATCCAAGACGACATTCAAGGTTTGACTGATGAAGGATTTCTACAAGTGTTCAGTAAAGGGAAAAGGGATGAGATTGCAGTGATCGAGCCTGTGTTTAACCTGCCAAAGCCAAGAGAGTGGGTGCCTGTATTCAATATGCCTAGGTCCGATTCGGTGGTGCCTGCGTTCAATAAACCTGTACCAGTTTTCAATAATCCTGAGACTGTTATTGCTAATGCTGCCAATCACCCCAAGCAATACGATACTCGACAACCTATTCCATTCAGGTTCAGAGGAACTAAAGTCGTGCCATGGATCTATGAGAACATTATGGGTAACAAAGGCCGCGAAGAAGTGGTTCCAAGGAATGAGGTGGGAACCGCTGTTGAAGAAGTAGTTCCAAGGAATGAGGTGGGAACTACCGAAGAGGTGACGAACATAGTTGGAACGGGAAAAATAACCTGAAGTGGCAGAGTGTATACTCCTTTATTCAAAGACACTGTGCCCAAAGAGACCATTGTTTCTGTACCCCCTCAGGACAAAGGAAAGGAGGTAGTTAATAAGGAAGAAGATGAGGAGTTCCTAAGAATCATCAAGAGGAGTGATTATAAGGTGGTGGATCAACTTCATCAGACCCCATCCAAGATTTCGATCTTGTCTCTACTTATAAACTCACCTGTCCACCGAGCAGCTCTACAAAAGGTCCTGGCCCAGGTACACGTAGCCCAAGATATAACCGCAGGACAATTTGACCATGTCATCGCCAACATCACAGCCTGTAACACTCTCAGTTTCAGTGATGAGGAGTTACCTCGAACAACAAGGAACCATAACCTAGCTTTACATGTGTCAGTAAAGTGCCAAGAAGATACACTGGCTAGAGTTCTTGTGGATACTGGTTCATCTCTGAATGTGTTACCAAAAAGAGCCCTTGAGAAGCTGACCTACCGAGGAGCTGTAATGAGGCCCACTTCGTTTGTTGTTAAAGCTTTCGATGGCTCGAGAAGATCGGTGATGGGAGAGATCGAATTGCCTATTTTGATTGGTCCTCAAGTGTTCAACATCCTCTTCCAGGCCTTGGACATCAACCCTGCCTATAGTTGTCTGTTGGGTAGACCTTGGATCCATGAGGTCGGCGCCGTAACATCAACTCTGCATCAAAAGATGAAGTTTGTAGCTGAAGAGAAATTGGTTATCATACATGGCGAGGAAGACTTAATGGTCAGCAATTTGTCCTCTTTCCGTTACATTGAGGCTGATGAAGATGCTTTGGAAACTTCTTTCCATGCTCTTGAGATAGCGAACGCTGTCATGATTGATGACAACAAGACAACGGCCTCCAATGATCCATCTTTTTCTTCCATCAAGAGCATTTGATCCGCCTTACAGAACGGTATACCAGAAGACTGGGGCAAAGTCGTAGAGATCCAAGAGAGAGAAAAGTACCAAGGGTTGGGTTACAACTCTTGAGGAAAAAGTTCCTCCAACCACGGGAAGACTGAAGACCATTCAAGAGATGTTCGTCAGTGGGGGACAACAAGTCCATGCCGTCATTGAAGACTCTGAAGACGAAGATATCGATAATTTGGTTTTTCAGTGTGACGCTGCCCTGAGTAATTGGGAAGCTATTGAGATCCCTACTTTGTACCCTATGCCGGAGTAATTTGTTTGATTTTGTTGATGTTTTCAAAATCCGTAGCTTTGCCCGGGGCTATCGGATTATTTTGTATGGGCCACCGCTTTTAACTCTTATTAATCAATGAAAGTGATTGTTTTGTTAAATTCTTTGTCTTTATTTTACTATTCTTTTGCTTTTAAGAAAAATGGCAATCTTTTCAAAACTACAAAAAAAAAACACTTTTTTCTTTTTGCATTTGAGTTTTGTGCATTTTAATAAAGTAAATCCCTCCATCACGCAGAATAAATCCCAAACCCGTTGTATTCAGTGACCCTAATCTCACTATTGACTTTGACTCACCTATTTATCAAGCTGAGGATGAGGAGGACTATGAGGTCCCTGATGATTTGGCTGAAATGTGTGAATATCAATACACAGATCTTCTACCACATGAGGAACAAGTCGACACCATCAATATTGGTACTGAAGAGGAGAAGAAAGAGGTCAAGGTTGGGGCGACCCTTGGGGCAGAAATCAGATGACGACTAATACTGCTTTTGAAAGAATATGTGGATGTGTTCGCTTGGTCTTATCAGGATATTCCTGGTTTGGATACGGATATAGTAGTGCATAAACTACCTCTCAAGCCCGATTTTCCTCCGGTGAAACAAAAACTTCGCAGAAGTAGACCCGACATGGCTCTCAAGATCAAAGATGAGGTTAAAAGGCAATTGGATGCAGGTTTCTTAGCAGTTTCAAGTACCCCGAATGGGTAGCTAACATTGTGCCAGTGATGAAGAAAAATGGTAAAGTGAGAATGTGTGTAGACTACAGGGATCTCAACAAAGCCAGTCCTAAGGACGATTTTCCTCTTCCGCATATTGACACTCTTGTGGATAATACAGCTCGATTTGCAATCTTCTCATTTATGGATGGTTTCTCAGGCTATAATCAGATCAGAATGGATCCGGCCGACATGGATAAAACTACTTTCATCACTCCATGGGGAACTTATTGCTACAAAGTCATGCCCTTCGGTTTGAAAAATGCAGGGGCAACTTATCAAAGAGCCATGGTGACCTTGTTCCATGATATGATCCACAAAGAAATTGAAGTGTACGTGGATGATATGATTGCTAAGTCTCAGAGTGAGGAGGAACATCTGGACCATCTTCTGAAATTGTTCAAGAGACTTCAGAAATACCAGCTGAAGTTAAATCCTGCCAAATGTACTTTCGGTGTCAGATCAGGGAAGCTACTTGGTTTTATCGTCAGTCAAAGAGGAATCGAAGTAGATCCTGACAAGGTACGAGCTATTCAAGAGATGCCAGCTCCACAGACCGAGTCTCAAGTCAGAGGATTTTTGGGCCGTTTGAATTAAATTTCCAGGTTCATCTCCAACATGACTCCAATATGTGCACCAATTTTCAAATTGCTCCGTAAGAATCAGCCAGTAGAATGGAATGCTGACTGTCAACAGGCTTTCGAGAAACTCAAAAGTTATCTCCAAAAACCTCCTATTCTGGTTCCTCCGGTTCCCGGAAGACCTCTCTTTATGTATTTGACTGTTTTGGAAGAATCTACGGGCTGTGTTTTGGGACAGCATGACGAGACTGGCCGGAAAGAACATGCAATTTATTATCTGAGTAAGAAGTTTGCAGATAGTGAAAGTCATTACTCACTACTTGAAAAGACTTGTTGCGCACTGGCTTGGGCCGCCAAACGCCTAAGACAGTACCTGATTTGTCATACTACTTTGTTGATTTCCAAGATGGATCCGATAAAGTACATTTTCGAGAAGCCTGCTCAAACGGGTAGACTTGCCCGCTGGCACATGTTATTATCTGAATATGACATTCAGTATGTCACTCAAAAGGCCATTAAAGGAAGTGTTCTCGCAGAATATCTTGCCGATCAACCAGTTGAAGACTATGAACCACTCAAGTTTGATTTCTCTGACGAGGATATTATGGCAGTAAAAGATTGTGAAGAGTCAAGCTCTGAAGAAGATCCCAGGGCTGAGTATAGATGGAAAATGATGTTCGATGGTTCGTCCAATTACAAGGGGCATGGAGTAGGTGTTGTTATAATTAATCCTGAAGGTGGATACACCCCTTTTACAGCTAGATTGGATTTGGGGTGTACGAATAATATTGCTGAGTATGAAGCGTGCATTCTGGGTCTGGAAGCTGCAATCGATCTTGGAATCTGTTTTCTTGAAGTTATGGGTGACTCTGCTCTAGTCATTTATCAAATCAAGGGCGAGTGGGAGACAAAAGATGAGAAGCTTATCCCTTATCAGGCATATGCTTTGGAGTTGATTAAGTGTTTTGATGAGATAACTTTTCGCCATGTGCCACGTACTGAGAATCATGTGGCTGATGCTTTAGCAACACTGGCTTCGATGTGGCAAGTTAGATTTATCAACGAAGATCCAGTAATCAGCATTGAAAGGAGGACTGAGCCTGCCTACTGCCAGTCCGTTGAAGAAGAATCAGACGGCAAACCTTGGTACCATGACATTTTGAACTTCCTGAAGAATCAAGAATATCCGGCCAACGCCTCTGTTCTGGATAGGAAGACTCTGCGCAGATTATCAGCCAAGTTCTTCATCAGCAACGGTGTACTGTACAAAAGGAATCATGATATGGTTTTGTTAAGATGTGTCGATAAGAGAGAAGCAGACTTGCTGATCCATGATATCCATGAAGGAGCTTTTGGCACCCATGCCAATGGACATGCCATGGTTAAGAAGATTTTGAGGGCTGGATACTATTGGTTGACTATGGAGACTGATTGCATCCAGTACGCTAGAAAATGCCATAAGTGCCAGATCTACGCTGATAAGATGCATGTTCCTCCGACATTGCTGAATGTTCTGTCATCCCCATGGCCTTTCTCTATGTGGGGGCATCGACATGATTGGAGCTATTGAGCCGAGAGCTTCTAATGGTCATCGCTTCATTCTAGTGGCCATCGATTATTTCACCAAGTGGGTGGAAGCTGCTTCCTACGCCAATGTGACCAAGCAAGTGGTTGCCCGTTTCATCAAAAACAATATCAGTTGTCTTTATGGAATCCCCAACAAGATCATAACCGACAATGGGACAAATCTGAATAACAAGACAATGAAAGAGTTATGTGACAATTTCAAGATTGAGCATCACAATTCATCACCCTATCGTCCCAAGATGAATGGAGCTGTCGAAGCTGCTAATAAGAATATCAAAAAGATCCTGCAGAAAATGGTCAAGACGTATAAGGATTGGCATGAAATGTTACCATTTTCCTTGCACGGATACCGAACTTCGGTTCGAACTTTGACAGGGGCAACACCTTTTTGTCTGGTATATGGAATGGATGCTGTCCTCCCCATTGAAGTAGAGATACCATCTCTGAGAATCCTGATGGAAACCAAGCTTGATGAAGCGGAATGGGTCAGAGAGAGATATGACCAACTGAACCTCATTGATGAGAAGCGACTGACCGCCATGTGTCATGGGTATTTATATCAGAAAAGAATAAAGAGGGCATTCGACAAGAAGGTCCGTATTCGAGAATTTCGAGAAGGAGAGCTTGTACTCAAGAAGATTCTGCCATCTCAAAGGGATGCTCGCGGAAAATGGGCACCTAACTATGAGGGCCCGTTTGTGGTAAAGACTGTGTTCTCAGGAGGCTCTTTATTCCTCACAACGATGGATGGTGAACAACTCGCACACCCTGTGAATGCTGACTCAGTACGAAAATATTACGCCTAAAAGCCCGCTAATTCAAAAACCAGAAATGGCGACTTAGGCAAGAAAAGGGTATCCCGGTGGGTCATAACCTATGAAGGAGACTCAGGCAAAAGTTAGGGATCAAATAAGAAAAAAGCTCGCTAGGTCGAAAACCCGAAAGGGAGGCCTAGGCAGAAAAGAGCGTCCCGGTGGACTGAAAACCCGAAAGGGCGGTCCAGACAAAAGTTAGGGACAAAGGCGTTTCACTGTGTCAGACCAGTTTGTCACCTAACTCCAAGAATTCTTGAAGAAAGCTCAATTCTCATTGGTCTTCATCAGCAGCAAAGATTTTAGGACTCTAAGTCATTAGGGAGGATAGTGGTTACTGAATACGATGTAAACTTTTCCCAAATTGCCATTTTCAATTGTAATGTTCCATGGAACTTCGCTATTGGCAAGTTACCATTCTAATAAAATCAGATTTTCGAGCCTTTCTTTGTTTACTGTTTATCATTGCTCTGTTATTTTCCTTGTTATGTAAAACTTCACTTATTCATTAATAATGGTTTTGAAAGCGAAAATGCTTTGAAAAACCTTTTGAAAAAACACAATGAAATATAAATTTTTTGCTTTGGTGTTAAGAACGATTTAGTGAAATCAATGGCTGCCCTCAAAACTCTGGTTAGAACGAAAACACTGATAAATCATCCAAGCTTGTCATCGAAAATCGATAAATACATCCCGGAATTAAAACATCTCAGTAGTGATCAAATGTCACGATGTAAAGGGATTCTCCCTTTGTATCTCCACAAATTCAGCTGAAAAGTGAAATTTCATTTCCCAGTGAAGTAAGGACATCCCTAGATTGGCTCCAAGGTTGATTACTTCCAGATTTCAGTGTGACTCTTTGTAGTGGATGTGTCTTTCCTACCACTCACTTTTCCCAGTCCGTCATCTTGTTAGGGCTGCCTCCTGCGTATCTTTCGACATTTGCATCATACCATAGCATTCTACATCTTTGCATCTGTGTGTGTCGTGCTTGTTGGGTCCTTATCTCCCGAGACCTCTTTTTCTGGTTTGTAGACTTTTTGTCTGTTGTCTTGTTTGCATCCGGTCTTTATCTGCGTGCGCCAGGTTTTTGAGTCTTTGATCTTCATTCCCCAGGAAGTCTAACCTACAAACCCTGGTATTAACTTATCGGATATTTAAAAAATCTAGCTCATACTGGTATCCAAAAAAAATCCAGCTCATACTGGTATCCAAAAAAAATCCAGCTTATACTGGTAACCAAAAATCTCCCCATATGGTATCCAAAAATACAGCTCATACTGGTGCCTCAAATCCAAAAATCTAGTTCATACTGGTATCTAAATCCAGTTCATGCTGGTATCTAAATCCAGTTCATGCTGGTATATAAATCCAGTTCATGCTGGTATCCAAATCCAGTTCATGCTGGTATCCAAATCCAGTTCATGCTGGTATCCCAAAATCCAATTCATGCTGGTGTCCCAAAATCCAGTTCATGCCGGTGTCCCAAAATCCAGTTCATGCTGGTAACCAAAGTCCAGCTCATACTGGCATCCAAATTTAGCTCATACTGGTTATTCTTCCTAAACTAAGTCCTATTGTTATCCCAACCAACTCATATTGGTACCTTAGACCCAATCACCTCATTCACCTTTGGCCTCATAGTCATAGGTAAGCTTTGACCTCATAGTCATAGCCTTCTTTAACCTTTGACCTCATAGTCATAGGATTCCTTCTTATCCAAAATCCAGCTCATACTGATACCCAAAGTTTGTCTCTGTCTTTTTCTGGTTTTTCTTGAAGATCCCGTTTGAACTCTTCAGCATAAGAATCCCCAGAAAATTCTTGTTAGTTTTCTTATCCTTCTATTCCAAATTGATCCCCAGTGAAGATCATGTCTTCTTTATGGTTTCAGGCCCAGTAAGATTGTTTTTTATTTCCCCAGTGTCGCTCGGTCAGATTTGCACCTGTCGTCCACCTCCCTGGATATTTCCCCAGTGGAGAACCCCTCTTTGGCTCCTATTTCCAATGAGGATCTGCGGGGTTTTCCCCCTTTATTTCTCTATCCCCAGTGTTTCCTTTGAGTCCCCCCAGTAAGTCTCTGTTGTCGATAAGTTTGCATCCCCAGTGAGTCTTTCTGCTGGATACTTCCTTCATCCTTCCCCAACAAAGCTCACCTGTGTTTGGTAGCTCTTTGGTGTCGTCTGCATTTTTGCACTATCATATCATCATATTAGAGTTCATGGCATGTCAGTATACGCATGTTCGTCGCATGTCTTTAGCATCTGCATTCCATCTAAGGGAAAAATTTTCGGTTTGCTATATTTAAATATCTTCAACCTCGACGTCCCGAGGATTTCCATTCCTCGTGCCATCCGGTGAAGCTATTTAAATAGGGCCAACTGTTGTACCCCAAATTTTACCCCTTAGATGTCATATTTTCTTGCACCTACATTTAGACCTTAATCATGTATGCATTGTTAACTAACCATTTCTTGTTGCAAGTTATTTCTTTTCATTGTGGAAGATAGGATTTACACAAAGACGGCAAGGTCTCCCTAAGATATCTTTTGGCCAAATGCAGCCATTTGAATCTATATGCATCCAAGAAGACTTTTTCAGCAAGAAATTAAATGTTTCACCAAGACAAGTCGACCATTGCCTTTCATGTCAAGCAAAGTGTGATCCCAAATCTTGAGAAACTATGCCATGTGATAACAAACATCCTTAGAATCCATTTTTTGACCTTAAAGATTTTTTTTCTCAAGTGCAAGAATTTTCCATGGAGATAAATATTTATCAAGGTGTAACATATCAAAGTGGTGCCATGGGAGGATTTAATGTTGCAATGCCCTAAGTTTGTCCCCGTAACTTTTCTCTTTGGTCATGGACATATGGTTTGTCTCAAATTTCTTTTGGGCCCAAAATGTGTCATTTGGATCAAAGGCTTTAAGGTAGTGAAAATTCAAAGTATTGCTCCTGTATGGATTAAGTAGCAAGGCCTTGTACATCTAAGTAGTCCATGTGTCATTTGTTAGTTGAAAAATTCGGAGATGCTTTGCTTCAAAAACAAGTTTCGTGGAGTCACTACATATTACCCTTCTAAGCTCACCCATTCCTGTTGAAGCCAAAAGGATACTGAGATACCATAGTGGATTAGTGAAATAAGGTGGCTCAGCACAAGAGGCCTGCATGCATGAGCAGAGAATTCGTATGTCAAAATTCAAATTATTACTCCTTTTTGCTTTCTCTCTCATGGCACATTAAAAAGTGGTTTTGGAATAACCATTGAAAAATGAAAGTAGCAGACTGCACCACCACCACCTCCGCTGCACTTGTCCAGCATGGTGATCTCCAAAGGATTGACCAAGATTAACGGCTGAGGAGATTGATACCCAAACCCTAATTTTTTATCCCGTGGACAAACCAATTATCCACTGTATTTCCAATACCCGGATCCACTTGCTTGGCCTATAAAAGGAGCTCATTTCCTCCTTGTTAAGGCACACCAGAAATTGCCAAGAATTTCTCTCTACCTCTCCCTCCCATAATCTTGCAAGTAACACTCCAAAGCTTGCAACAAATTCACTATTTTTCATTTCCTCTGTAACACACAGAAACATCACAACAAACACTCCGAGAAAATACCAAAAAAAGCTCATCAAAACCTCTTCACTTTTCCATTCTTGTTAAGTTCTGCAAGTCACCCTCAAGTCTTGCAAGAACTTATCTCTTTTATTCATTCCCGTAAACACTCTAAATTTCCAACACCTTAACCACCAAAAGCTCTTGTTTCTGGCTGAGAGGATGGTTCTGTAGCGGCTGAGAGAAGGAGGCTTATCCATCATCTCCAGAAACAGTCGCCTTTGAAGAAGCAGTGGACGTTCTCCACTAGGTATTACTCTACCTCATTCTATTTTCGTTTCATGTTTGCACCATGCTGTTATTATAGTCATCATCTTGTTATTGTCTGAATCCATGATCATTCTGTCCCATATTGTTATCATGTTGTGATCTTGTTATTATCTGATTATTGTTTGTTTCTGTGAAAATAAGTCAGTGGCATGTTTAGTTTTGTTAATCATAGCTGGTTTGTATTTGTTTTCGTTTAGAAGGAAACTGAAAATAAATAAAAGAAATTTGTAGTGGCACTCGCCACGTTAAAATATGGCGTCCGGCACTTTGTTTTTAAAAGAAAATATAATAGAATAATAGGTCTTATGCAAATAAATATTAAAAAAAAACACCACGTAATAAAAAAAACAAGAAAAGAAAATAGTATAACACACACAGGTGGCGCAAGCCACCTTCCTACTCACACACAGGTGGCGTAAGCCACCTTGCACACACTCACAAGGGGTGGCGCAAGCCACCTTCACCCACACACACAGGTGGCGCAAGCCACCTTGTTTCACAATAGGTGGCGCAAGCCACCCTTCATGTGGCCCCAACCACTCTTTCTTTTTTTGTTTTCTTATTTTGTTTTTTTATTTATTTGTTTTTACTATTTGTCTTTTTATCTTATCTAAAAACAATGGAAATAAAATATGACTAAACTTTTTTAATCCTTACTTTTTCCTGTAAATAAAATGAATCATTTTTCTTGAAAACGATTAGAGGATTTTTCTTAGGACCATTTTGTAAATTTGTGAAAGTTTGTTTAAGAATTATTCACTGACTTTGAACGAAGTTGTATCACCAGAAAATGTGTTTGTTTTTCTGGCTTCTGTTTGATTAAGTTACATGATTCCAAATGTATTTGTTTTCAAGCCATAAGAGTACCTTTTCTGCTGCACTTGGTGGATGCCTGTGCCCACTGATTTTAAAAGAGTTTTGAAAATATTGCTGTGATTCCTGAAAGCATTGTTCCTGACTTTAACTAAACCCTACCACGAGAATATTGCTTGTTTTTTGTTCTCTGTTGAAATCATATGACTTAAATCCATTTGTTTCCGGTGCTTTCCATGCCATGCTGGATATAATAATGTGACATCTGATTCTGATTTGAGTTTTCCATGAAATATGCTTGATTTGTAAAGTTCTGTTCCTGGCTTTAACAAAATCTTACTATGCAATGCTGATTGTTTTGCTTTGTGATGATAAGTTGCATATGCATTTGGTTTAAATTGTAAATGTTCTCTTTGCCATGCTTGTCACATTTATTTGACCATATATCATTGTTGTTTACCATGTTCATATTTGGAATTCCATTTCACATATTAATTGCTGCTTATTGCTTGGAATTAGTGAACTCATATGTTCCATCATATTTCAACTATTTGTAACTCTTATTTATAAGATGTTATTTCCCTATTCCTTCCAAAGGAAAAGTTTTTCTATTGATTTCAAGATCATAGAGAGCTCATTACTACCTTGGACCTCATAGTCTTAGGCAACATTCCCTCATTGACCTCATAGTCAATAGTGTCGCTCCCGGGATTTTCATCCTAGTACAAACGCGAAAGTGGCACCGAACAGAGTCGCCAGCAATGTGTATTTATCCCAAGAGAGGGAAAGGAAACACCGCATAAACCTGAAGGAAAGGATAGAGCATGGTCTTACGACCAAAAGAAATGGGTTCGGGAGTCGGTTACGCGAGAGGAAGGTATTAGCACCCCCTCACGTCCATCGTACCCGATGGGATCCACGCTTGCTTGCTCGATCAAAGGGTGTAAGAAAAGAATACTGAGAAAGAAACTGAAAAAGGAATGGAAAAGGAAAGGAGAGAGAAAGAGAAACAAATGTAGGGAAAATAAAAGAAGTGCTCGCATGGGCCCTACCCCACTGCCTACGTATCTCATCGGGAACATGAGAATCAGAGCGACGTAGTTCCCCTCACTAGGGATGGATTGTTTGTGTTTTTTAGAGAACGGCTTACGTTCTGGCTCAGGTGTTGCAGGCTCGCTGGTCCGAGTGCGTTACCATCTTGTAAGAGAACGAGTAGGAGCGCGTTCGTGCGTTAAGAGTGAATGAGGTGAGAAAAGAATTCCCGAAGGAAAGACGTTATTGTTTGTTTTTGTCTTTTAAGAGTCTTTTCATTTGTTTGCATATGACAGTGTATCTGAATCTTAGTCATTGGAATGTGTACATTCTCACATTCCAAGATGGAATGGGTAAGAAAGCACACTAAGAGTGAAGAAGACCTCCACACTTAGCTCCAATTGTCAAGGTTCAAACACACTAGCATACTTGTGTTTATTAAGTGTTTTTGTAAATTATGAAGTGAAGAAGTGTTTTTTATTATTTGCACCTTCAACAAGTATTGCATTTAAGTCCCTCATACAAGATCAAATATGTAACACATTGACCTAAGATGGGCCATATGCTACACATTTTAAGATTATAAGAGAAGACCCCTTATAATCTTTTCTTTATATGAAAGGCCTAAATGCAATAAGTGCCTACCTTTATTAGATACTTTGAATTTTCTTTGAGATGAGAAGATGAAAGACTCAAGAGAGGGTAAAGGTAAAAATTTATATGGACTAAGACTCAATCCTAATTGATTAGTTAAGGGAGTGATCCTAAAGTTTGTGAGGTTTCAACCTAAAGTCTAAAGAAAGAATGAATTAAACAATTCACTTCTAAAGTAGAAGATGAATTGTAATTCACAAGGGGAAAGTGATGAGTTATTAAAAGAAAGCACATAAGTGCTTAACAAAACATAAAATGGAATTGTAAAAAAGAAAGGATAGAGGTTGAATGTGGATTCCTTATCCACACTCAATTGAAACTTACCAAAGCCCCTACATGGTTAGTAAACATGTATAAGAAGTATAAGAAGTAAAAGAACATGTAATGCATCATAAAACTCAAAAGAATTAAATGAGAAACCAAATCCTAGAGCCACAATCAGAATGTACATCATATGGACAACAAGTGAATATCATCATACAAGTGCAAGTGAATAAGCAATAATCATCACCCATTAGCATTTAAACATGTTACAAGAAGAAGGGGTAGATGAAAGATGGAAAGAAATGAAGAGGACATGCATAAATGGCACATGTAAATCAACAACCAGAATTGAAACTAAATGGAAAATAGTTTATAAACATCTCAAAAGTATTTATGAATCAACTTCAAGACATTCAAGAAGTAATATAAGAAGAATTGAAATGAAAGTTCAAAAAGAAAGTGCAAACAATACATGTTAATGATGCACAAAGTTCAAATTGAAAGTCAACATGCAAGGATGACATATAATGTGTATCAAAGACCTATAATATCATATGAATGGCTCATAACATATGCAAATGCTCATACAAATATGCACAAAAGAATTCATGTAAACATGCACTAAAATTGTCATGACATGCCATGGATTATGCTTCCAATGTAATGCATCAAACAAAGACCAAATGGATTCATGAAAATTATGCCAGCATATTATTGGAATACCTAGGTCAGAAATGCATCATACATCAAGATAGCATGTAAAAATTCAGAGCAAAATGACTTCAAACAAAGCAATTAGGTCAAATTGAAACATCATGCAAAGTGGTGCAAATATAGGCATCAAGACATGTGATAAAATGACCTAAAAATCAAACAAAAATCATCTAACATGCTTCAATGTATTAGTGAATCAATGCAAAAAGAATCATGTCAAAACAGTTGGTAATGAGCAAGAACAAAATTAAACAAATTCATGTATCATGCTTAGAATGCATCTAAATGGAAATTCAAAGAAAATTATGGACCAGGGGTAAAAAGGTCATAAAATCAAGAAATAAAATCATGGAAAATTTCCTAAATGTTTTAAGAATACACATGAATTTTTGTATAATTTTCTAATCTGTTTTGGTATTTTTAAAAATTAAAAACCAAACGTGTAGAAAAGTGAAAAAAATAAAATGGAATGTAAATGTGAATGGGGGTGCATGCCTAGTAAAAATGAGTTCAAAAATGGTTTGGGCTTAAGGCATGGGGGTGTGGATATCAATATGGCTTAGGTCCAATAAGCGCGCAAAACACCATAACTAGCATGTTCTTCAGTCAACAAAATTGACTCATTAATAGCCACTAGATTGAGTCCAGGTCAAGCCAAAGTCAAAGTAAACATGATCAATGCACACACGCGAGGGAACACATTTACTAACATGCACTGCGCCACATTTTGTTTAAGTGAAATCAGAAATGGAGCACGTGAGGTGCACACCTTTTTTAATGTGTTGGCCAATCCTACACCACACGATGCAAGTAAATCCACGGTCACGATTAAAACTGCCAACCAAACCCTAACACATGATCACCGGCCGGAGAGGGACCTCCGGTCACCTTCTCCGGCCACGCACCACCGTCTGCAACTCTCACATGTCCCAGAAATGCACAAATATTATACCAAAATGAAGCTGAGCTCACGTAGATTAAGAATTCACAATTGTTTTTCACATACCAAGCACACACATAGAGAACAGAGGAGATTAAATCATGCCCTAAGTTTTGGATCTAGGCTTCTAAGAAGCTCTATCACCTAGCCGGAGTAAGCAGAGCTTCTATCAAGCTTAAATTAACAAAAAACAAGCTAAAATTAATGAAAATCAACTGAATCAAAGTTGAATGATGAAACCTGAAAATGTGGAGCAATTGGAGATGTTGAGAAAAACCAGAGGAAAGCTTGATATGCTGAGCTTCTAGATCTTCAAACTTAGCAAAATAAATGCTATGGATTCGTAAATAGATGAAGGATGTTGAAGCTTGCAATGATGCTAAACTTGCAGAAATGGAGTTGTTCTTGTTGCTCTTGATTCAACCACACCAAGCAATGATTAATGGAAGCACAATGGAGTTGAAATCGTGGAGAGGAAGATGAGAAAAATCAGAAAGAGTGAGAGGAGAATTCTGAAGTGTTTTTGAGAGAATGTGGTTTTAAAATGAAGTTGTGAGGTGAGATTTGGCTTTATAGTGTGAGTTAACCAAGGTTAAACTGAGTGAGGTTAACTGAGTCACAATGGTTTGAGTGAGTCATCCCTAACTAACTGAGTCAAGTTAGTTAGGGAGAGCAATGATATGGTGCAGCTGGTTTATGAAGAACTATGGTGGAGATGAAAATGAAATTCCAATGGCACGGCTATGTAGCATAAACTTATTCAGCAAGTTTCATTCTTTCCCTTCTCATGCATAATGAAGCACGTGACATGGTGAAAGTAAAAAGTGTTTGGTTTAAAAGGGTAATGGATGGAGAGTGTGATCAAGCATGCGTGGGAATGTGACAATCAACAACATTCATTTCTGATCTTTTAGCAGCTTGGAATCAGTTGGAACATGGTAGTTTAAAGATGATTTTCCCTCTACATTGTGAATGGTTTGAGAAGGTTTTGGGATCAAATGAAAGAGGGAATATCATGCTACATATTTGGTGTGAAAAATGAATTGAAATAAGACATGGAAGAGGTTGAAAAATGACTTAGAACATTAAGGTTTGGGACTGGTATAAGGGTGAGGCAGTGAGGTTGGCTGGCAAGGCATGTTGGCATGGGATTTTCAGCATAATCACCATGACTTTGGCCCCATATATCGCCTCTATAACTTGATCAAATGGAATTTTGTCCAACATGAGTATTGAAGATGACACTACAAGGAACAACTTTGATGTTGAAAAGTTTTTCATTTGAGGCCTTTAACCATGAGAAAAATGAGTGGACATTTGGCCCACCAACTGTTTGTTAAAATGACTGCGCGCGTGACCTGAAAATCTTGGTCATGAC
Organism: Lathyrus tuberosus; assembly: GCA_022829125.1. Taxonomy (NCBI): domain Eukaryota; kingdom Viridiplantae; phylum Streptophyta; class Magnoliopsida; order Fabales; family Fabaceae; genus Lathyrus; species Lathyrus tuberosus. The sequence continues at coordinate 9,697,709 of JALAZF010000024.1, read as the reverse complement.
CTAGTTTTGAACCTACTTTGCTCAAACTTTGATCAATCATATCTCACTCAATTTTTATCCAATGGAGATGTTCCACACATGGATTTGAAGCTTAAAACAAGATCTTTTGTTGTGGCCGAGTGGAATTTTCATTTGGTGCTTCAATTTTAAATGGCCTTGGTTCAAACTCTGATGCAAAATGGCCAAAACTTACTATTTTTAGTAACCCTACTTCACCCAAAAATGGCAACTTTCCACATCTTGATTTTTTCATGATTCCTTTGGAGTTTCTTGACCAAATTTTGCACATTGGACACATATAACATGAATTTTATGAATTTGGCCTCAAAAAGTCAAGAGTTGACTTTTTCCTCTGATTATTTGACTTTGCCCCAATTTCTCTGATTCTTGATCTTTCTTCCAATTGAACCACTTCTAAAACCAATTGAGATGCAATCTTCCACATACATACACTTAAGGACATATGGAATACCATGACATCAAGTTTTGTTCAAAAAATCAAAGATTCCCTGATTTAATGGGAAACCCTAGTTTTGACCCCCTTTGGTTAGGAGGAAATTGCACATCTTCCAAATCCAAATTCCTCAGAATATGTTGTGTATCCTCTTAAAGGATGATGAGAAATGCCACTTGAGGATGATTTTGAATCAATGAGCTATCTCTTTTGAGGATTTTCCTTCAATTTTTGGACTTCTTGCATAGTGTAGGATGTAATGCCTCAATCTCCTATTGTATCTCTTATCCTTGAGGTTGTGGATGATCAATTGAGATAGTATGAGACATGAAAGGCTTCTTGGCTTGCCTTGAGGCAACTTGACTGACCTTTTTGTGCTTTGAATGATCTCTTGATTGTCCATCCCCCACCTGATCACATGCCCTGATGGTAAGGAGGATGCCATGCTTCATTTTTCTATGTTAAATGCAATGCAATGTTAATGAGGTGGATATGATATGATAAATGATAATGCCATGCTATGATGACAAAGAGGGAGAGCAAATTTTGGGGTATTACAGCTGCCCCTATTCAAGCGCTGTAGACCTGAATGCCTGAAAGCAATTGCTTTCGGACTTTCAAGGTATATAGTGATTGAATACCAAATATAACCAAAAATTTGCTCTGGATGGTGAGAAAGAAACCCCCCGACATTGCTGGATTGAATCTTCAATGAAACATTGTCGGAGAAATCTGCCTTTTGAATGACGCCAGACGACTACTGGCTTGCCACGCTGCTGGTGGACTTTAATAATGTCTTTTATGCAACTCCAGAAGACTACTGGCCTGCCACGCTACTGGTGGACTTTGATAACGTCTTTTGAATGACGCCAGACGACTACTGGCTTGCCACACTACTGGTGGACTTTAATAATGTCTTTTATGCAATTCCAGACGACTACTGGCCTGCCACGCTACTGGTGGACTTTGATAACGTCTTTTGAACGACGCCAGACGACTACTGGCTTGCCACACTACTGGTGGACTTTAATAATGTCTTTTATGCAATTCCAGATGACTACTGGCCTGCCACGCTACTGGTGGACTTTAATAATGTCTTTTATGCAATTCCAAACGACTACTGGCCTGCCACGCTACTGGTGGACTTTGCAGCTTCGTGCCACCCGAAGATGGACTTTTGCCAATCCACTGTTGGACTTTTGCCACCCGAAGACGGACTTTTGCCAATCCACTGTTGGACTTTTGGAATATGCCACCCTTAGATGGACCTTTCGCCAATCCACTGTTGGACTTTTAGCTGCTTTGCCACCCGAAGATGGACTTTTGCCAATCCACTGTTGGACTTTTGCCACCCGAAGACGGACTTTTGCCAATCCACTGTTGGACTTTTGGAATATGCCACCCTTAGATGGACCTTTCGCCAATCCACTGTTGGACTTTTAGCTGCTTTGCCACCCGAAGATGGACTTTTGCCAATCCACTGTTGGACTTTTGCCACCCGAAGACGGACTTTTGCCAATCCACTGTTGGACTTTTAGAATATGCCACCCTTAGATGGACTTTTGCCAATCCACTATTGGACTTTTAGAATTTGCAAAATTGTATTACTCTCTGCATCTGTGTCAGACATCTCTGCTGACTCTGCTGAGGAGCAAAGACCAATGATTTGACTTTGGAGACTCCTGAAAGGATAACCTCTCCACTGGAGAATGAATGAACAATCCGTCTGCTTCGAAATGTCAAGCTTGCCAAAAATAAATTGGACTTGAAGAATAATAAATCTGCCAGGAATCACTTCATCGGTTGGGGGAATGAATTCTGGTCACAGCGATTCCGCTGGGGATGAGAATTTCTTTGCATGGCGTCTTTCTAGGGGAGAGAAGTCATAAAAACTCTGCTTGGGGATCTGTCCAAACCAAGACCCTTTGTAGGGGTTATCCACCTTCTGACCCGGCTGGGGAAAGGCTGTACCATCCTTGTTGAGGAATAGATTCTGCCGATCTTATAAACCTCTGCGGGGAGAACAACAACTCAGCTGGGGAGTCAGGGTTACTCTGCCAGGGACAGACAAAACCTGGTTATACCATTCCACTGCAACTTGTTGGGAAAGAGTCCTTAGAGATCTGCTGGGGAAACCCAAAGCAAATCCACGGTAGTCTGCTGAGGAATATGACTGTCGAGCTTAGGATAGGTACTACAATGCCCCATGTTAGGCGAGCTTTCCTTTAGACAATTTCGTTGGGGATGACGAGTTTATAACAAACTCTGATGGAGAAAACTGCTTTAAAGCGTCTCGTGTTGGGGAATGCCTTTTGAGAGGATTTTACAGAAGACCAACTGTCCTCAAACTCTACCGGGGATGATCAACACTTCGTGCTGGGGAAACAATCATGCCCCATGCTTGGACAAAACAACAATTCGTCCCCGAAGAGGATGTCATAAGAGGATTTTACAGAAGATCTAGCCTCTTCAAACTCTTGTGACTTCGCTGGGGATAATGACCATCAGTTTCGGTGTCGACGAGACCCTTCTTTTGGGGAACCTGTGACCGTTACCGACATAGAAAAGCTTGTAGCCGTTGGAAGGACTGAATAAGAGAATCGACTTAATAAGATGCAACGGTACCCAGTTGAACTTAATTCACTGATATCGACCCGTTATGCACAATCGTCGACCGAACGATGAACGCCGATCTCCTCACCCATAATTGCCCCAGTCTTTTGCGTGGGGTGATTTATTGCTGGTCTTGTGCTTAAAATCATCTACACCTGCTACCTGCAACAAAAGAATATGCCCACATGCCCCGAATATTGCGTGGCTAGAATCCACCATCCGGGAATATTCAACATTCGAAGTAATTTCAAATGTTTTTTCTGCGCATGTTATTGCAAGGCTGCCATGTTTTCAAATGCAATGTTTTATCAAAAATTAGGACGTTTTTGCAAACAAAGCAATAAAACAAAAATAGAAAACTTTTTATTGAAATTCAATTTATTGACTGAGAGCCCAGAATAGGCAATTACATCCGGAAGCAATCCCTGGAAAGAGGTGATCGCTAAAAATTGAGAAAAGAAACTATCCTAATGGCAATGTGAAAACGGAATTCCACTGAGTTTCCATTCTGTTATGACCAGTATGTCTTCAAAACTCCCCGACCTTGCCTTCTGAGGAATGATCAGACCGATTCCTATCCTTCAAAACGTCAGTTGTTCAAACGGTAATGGGGGATAGATAACTCAGACCGTAGTCATTCGCTTAAATCCCTCTTTTGTGTGGACCACCCCTTTCAGGTTTTCGATCCACCAGGATACCCTTTTTTGCCTAAGTTGCCCTTTCGGGTTTTCAACTTACCGGGTGTACAAATCTTTTTTCAATTATATCCCTAATTTTTGCCCGAACCTTATTCTGTTTTTGGTTCGCCGGGATGCCCTTTTTTGCCTGGATTTTTTTTTCTTATTATCCAGCGGGTCTATTCATGCGAAGTATTTTTTGACTACGTCTGAGTTGACAGGGGATGAAAAGTCTTCGCCATCCATGGTTGTAAGCAATAAGGCTCCGCCTAAAAAGACCTTTTTAACCACGAATGGACCTTCATAGTTGGGAGTCCACTTGCCCCTGTGATCTGTATTGGGAGGAAGGATCCTTTTGAGTACCACATCTCCGACTTTATAAACCCGAGGACGCACCTTCTGGTCAAATGCCTGTTTCATTCTGCGCTGATATAGTTGCCCATGACATACAGCCGCCAATCGCTTTTCCTCAATAAGGCTTAGCTGATCAAATCTGGCTCGTACCCATTCAGCTTCATCTAGCTTAACATCCATCATAACTCTGAGGGACGGAATCTCTACTTCAACCGGTAGCACTGCCTCCATACCATATACAAGTGAGAATGGGGTTGCCCCAGTGGACGTGCGTACCGACGTTCGATACCCATGCAAAGCAAATGGTAACATCTCATGCCAATCTTTGTACGTGACAACTATCTTCTGCACAATCTTCTTGATATTTTTGTTGGCCGCTTCGACCGCGCCATTCATCTTTGGGCGGTACGGAGAAGAATTGTGATGTTCGATTTTGAAGTCCCGGCATAACTCAGCCATCATCTTATTGTTCAAATTAGAACCATTATCAGTAATGATTCTTTCGGGAACTCCATATCGGCAAATGATATCCCGTTTTAAGAAACGAGCGACCACTTGTTTTGTAACATTGGCATAGGATGCGGCTTCAACCCATTTGGTGAAGTAATCAATTGCCACCAAGATGAAACGATGACCATTGGAAGCTGTAGGCTCAATCTTTCCGATCATATCAATGCCCCACATGGCAAACGGCCAAGGCGACGACATGATACTCAACGGATTTGGAGGCACATGCACCTTGTCTGCATAGATCTGGCATTTATGGCATTTGCGGGCATATTTGCAACAATCTGACTCCATAGTCAACCAATAATATCCCGACCTTAACAACTTTTTAGCCATTGCCTGCCCTCCGGCATGGGTACCGAAAGAGCCTTCGTGCACTTCAATCATCAACAAGTCTGCTTCATGTCTATCCACACATCTAAGCAGGACCGTGTCAAAATTTCTTTTATACAGCACGCCATCTTTATTCAAGAAGAAACTACCAGCTAACCTTCTCAACGTCTTCCTGTCTTTGGACGATGCCCCGGACGGGTACTCTTGACTTTTCAAGAAACACTTAATGTCATGAAACCATGGCTTGTCATCAGACGTTGCATCTACCGCAAACACAAATGCTGGTTTGTCAAGGCGGGATACCTCAATCTTAGGTACATGGTTCCATCCTTGCACTTTGATCATGGAAGACAAAGTGGCCAAGGCATCAGCGAACCTATTCTCATCTCGAGGAATGTGGTACAGTTTCGCTGTTGTGAAAAACGTCAGCAATCTCCTTGTATAATCTCTATACGGCACTAGATTTGCTTGGTGCGTGTACCAACTCCCCTTCACTTGATTGATTACCAAAGCTGAATCACCAAATATATCAAGGGTCTTAATCCGTAGATTAATCGCCTCCTCGATCCCCATTATACAAGCTTCGTACTCTGCTTCATTGTTGGTGCATCCGAAAGTTATTCGGGCAGTGAACGGCATATGAACACCTTCCGGCGTGATAAGAACTGCTCCAACTCCGCACCCATTCATATTGACAGCCCCATCAAACATCAGACTCCATTTGGATTCAGGGTCTGGCCCCTCCTCCGGAAGTGGTTCCTCGCAGTCTTTAGCTTTAAGAAACATGATGTCCTCATCAGGGAAGTCAAACTTCATGGGTTGGTAATCATCAATTGGCTGTTGCGCGAGATAGTCGGACAAGATACTTCCTTTGATGGCCTTTTGTGAAGTGTACTGAATGTCATACTCTGTCAAGACCATTTGCCACCGTGCAACTCTGCCTGTCAATGCTGGCTTCTCAAAAATGTACTTGACAGGATCCATTTTTGAAATCAACAAGGTTGTGTGCCTAACCATATATTGCCTCAATCGCTTAGCGGCCCATGCAAGCGCACAGCATGTCTTTTCAAGCATTGAGTATCGGGACTCACAATCATTGAACTTTTTGCTCAGGTAGTAAATAGCATGCTCCTTCCTACCTGTCTCGTCATGTTGACCGAGAACACAACCCATGGAACCTTCAAGCACTGTCAGATACATTATCAGCGGTCTCCCTTCAACTGGAGGCATTAAAATCGGAGGTTCCTGCAAGTATTCTTTTATCTTATCGAATGCCAATTGGCAATCGTCATTCCACCTGACCGTTTGATCTTTCCTCAACAATTTAAATATTGGTTCACACGTGGCTGTTAGGTGAGATATGAACCTCGCAATGTAGTTCAATCTACCCAAGAAACCACGAACCTCTTTTTCTGTTCTCGGTTCAGGCATTTCTTGTATTGCTTTCACCTTGGCAGGATCAACCTCGATTCCTCTTTCGCTCACAATGAAACCCAGTAACTTTCCAGAACGTACCCCAAACGTGCACTTGTTTAGATTTAATCTCAGACGGAACTTTCTCAACCTTTCAAACAGCTTTTTCAGGTTAATCAGATGTTCCTCTTCGGTTCTCGACTTGGCAATCATATCATCTACATAACATTCGATCTCCTTATGAATCAAGTCATGAAACAATGTCACCATCGCCCGCTGGTACGTTGCCCCTGCGTTTTTCAAACCAAAAGGCATTACTTTATAACAATAAGTACCCCACGGAGTAATGAACGTGGTCTTTTCCATATCTTCAGGTGCCATCTTGATCTGGTTGTACCCGGAGAAACCGTCCATAAATGAGAACACTGAAAACTGAGCTGTATTATCGACCAGCACATCAATATGAGGTAGTGGAAAATCATCTTTCGGGCTAGCTTTATTAAGATCTCGATAATCCACACACATTCTCACTTTTCCATCTTTCTTCGGTACTGGCACGATGTTGGCTACCCATGGAGGATACTTTGTCACAGCAAGAAAACCAGCGTCCCACTGCTTCTGGACTTCCTCCTTAATCTTTAAAGCCATGTCGGGGTGAGTCCGACGAAGTTTCTGCTTGACTGGCGGACATTCTTCTCTCAATGGTAGCCTGTGCATGACAATATCCGTATCCAACCCCGGCATGTCTTGATACGACCAGGCGAAGACGTCAACATACTCGCGCAACATTTCCGTCAAAGTTTGCTTCACATCTGCTTGCAAGCTGGCACCAATCCTGATCTCTTTTTTGGCGTCCTTGGTACCAATATTGATGATGTCTACAGTCTCCTGATGAGGCTGGATGACCCTTTCCTCTTGTTTCAACAATCTGGCCAGTTCTTCAGGGAGTTCACAATCTTTCTCATCCCCTTCTTCGGCTTGATAAATCGGATTGTCAAAGTCATACATAGCCATATCAAAATCGTTATCAGTGGTATCCGGAGGATCAAGTCTGCATGAACGGGTTCATGCCTTATTTTAGAATTTATTTTTAAGTAAAACAAAAGAAAATGAAACATTACCATTTTATTATTATTATTATTATTTATTTATTTTTTTTTTTTGTGCAAAAAATAAAAACTGAAAGACAGAGAACAAAATTTGATTGCAAAACGTCCTTTATTAATGATTAAACATTGCAAATGCAACCATGGTGGCCCTACAAATGAATCTATACGCCTTGGGCAGAGCGCAAGATTTTGACATGCATTATGGTTAGAAAAAACAAAGAAAAATTACTCTGTTTGAAGAGTAACCCGGATGACTTCTTCAACGGACCAGTTTTGCACTTGTTGTCCCGGAGCACGAGGGCGTACCCAGTTGTCCAGGTCACAATTACTGTCAACACTATCCTCTGTGGCTGCACAAGACTGGTCCGTGTAGATAATTCCCCCACTATTGAAAGTAATGGGTCCCTTGCTCCCCGCCTCTGAAGTTGTAGAGGGATGATAACCAATACCAAATTTGTCTTCCTTCATTGGGGCCTCTATCAACCTGCCCCAACCTTGGGCGTTGCCTGCCCTGACGACTTCGACAGCTTGTTTGTAAGATGAAATGGAGGTACCAGCCCCAACTGGTACAGAAGAAGACTCAGGTGCATCGTCAATATTGACTGCTTCAAATGATTGGCACAGCATCTCATGAATTTCCCCATCCATTTCAATGTACTTGAACGTAGACAAGTGACTCACAAAGATGTCTTCTTCCCCACACACTGTCACAACCTACCCTTCAAACTCATACTTCAGCTTTTGATGTAGAGTAGAAGTAACAGCCCCGGCTCCGTGAATCCAAGGGCGTCCCAATAGGCAGCTATATGCAGGTTGTATGTCCATTACATGGAACGTGGATTTGAATACCTGTGGTCCAATTTGTACGGGCAATTCCACCTCACCAAACACAGATCGTCTAGTTCCATCGAATGCTCTGACCACCAATTCACTAGGCCTTAAGATCAAACCGTCAACTTCCAGCTTCATTAATGCCTTCTTGGGCAAGACATTGAGTGATGAACCAGTGTCTACCAGTACATGAGATAACACTGCGCCCTTACACTCCATCGTGATATGCAAAGCCTTATTATGGTTTCTTCCTTCAACAGTCAAATCTCTACTTGTAAAGCCCAAACCATGGCTAACATTGACATTGGAGATTACGCCCTCGAGCTGATTAACAGTAATTTCTTGTGGCACGTACGCACTCTTCAATACTTTCAACAACGCCTGCCGGTGCGCATCAGAGCACATCAATAGTGACAAGATTGAAATCTTTGAAGGGGTCTGATTCAGTTGGTCCACAATCTTATAATCGCTTTTCTTGATTATCTTCATAAATTCTTCCATTTCCTTATCAAAAGTAATCTTTGTCTCTGCTTCAGGTGTAGGCGCACTTTCAACCACCTGTTTACCCTTAGCCTTTGCTGCAGCTTCTACCTCCTTATCGCTTCTCAAGGTTTGGGGAGCGAACAACCTTCCACTCCTCGTAAAGCCCCCTACACCCCCTACATTATCAATATTTGGGCTGACTGACGACTCAACTTCTTGCTTTTTACCTTCGTAATATACATCTGCCCCATAGTGCCATGGGATAGCTTTCGTAGATGTGAACGGAATTGGCCCTGGCACCGTGATAGTGACAGGACTGGGCCCTTCTGGCGCAACACTCGCCACGGGAACTGCATTGACCGGCATTTGAATCTCAGCGGGAGTGTAATAGATGGTCACGGTTGATATCTCATCAGTGTCTTTCACGACTCTGTCAAACTGTAGACATCCTTCATCGATCAGATTCTGTAAACCCATCTTCAACTTATCACAGCCGTTCTCCTGATTCATACACTCAGAGCAATCTTGATTACAGCCCGGGAACACCTGTCCCTTCAATAAACGATCTTTTACAATCAACAAAGAAGTTTTCACTTGATGAACGTCTAACACCAAATTCAATCTCCTCCCATCTTCAATAGCGTACACATTTGCTGCACTATGATCAGGCATGGGATGCTAAGTAATATTAGGAGCGGGAGAGAAATTGATGGCTTTAGCATCAATCAAATCTTGTACTTTATGATGGAAAGCCCAGCATTTTTCAATGGAGTGCCCCTGAGCACCTGAGTGGAACTCACAACGAGCATTAGCATCGAAGTTAGGTGGCAGGTTTCCAGCAACCGGAGCTTTCATAGTACGGAGTTCTACCAACTTTAACTCGAGTAGCCGGGGCAACAGCGCGACATAAGTCATAGGGAGAGGATCCATCTTACGATCCCTCTGTCTAGACCTTTGCTGGAAAAAAGGTTGTTGCTGTTGAACTTGTTGTTGGGGTTGTTGTTTCTGAAGAGACGGTGTGGGGATTGTTACAGCATCTACCTGATAATAAGCTCGAGAACGCCCTCTGCCTCGTCCTCTAAACACAGCATTCGTATCACCTTCTCTTCTTTTCTGGTTACTAGCAAACGGTTTCTTCGTCCCCGAAGAGCCAGCCCCACTCACATCCTGGATCTTTCCAAGCTTTAACAGACTTTCTATTCTTTCTCCCGCAATCACAATATCAGCAAATCCAGTTGACGGACAAGCAGCTAATCTATCCAGATACGCCCCTTGCAAGGTGCCCATGAACATATCTGCCATTTCTCTGTCTGACAAGGGAGGTTGGACCTGGGCAGCCATTTCCCTCCACCTCTGTGCATATTCTTTGAAACTCTCCTTGGCATTCTGGGACAATCCCTGCAATTGGGTGCGGTTGGGCGCCATGTCGATATTATACTGGTATTGCTTCAGGAACGCTTCTGCCAGATCTTTCCAATTCTTGCTGGAGATATACTGCCGAGAATAACCAGAGAATTTAATATGAAATGCCTACTACCGAGGTCTTCTGGAAATCTTCTGCCGAGAATAACCAGGGAAATACCTTCTGATAATCAGGCAATCTGTTTAAAGGATAATAAAATTCCCCTCGTCTTGGGTCAGGAGCCACAGACTGGTCTCAGTTTCTTCTTTAATTAAGCATTTCGCTTGAAAAGGATAAAAATAAACCTCCCCTAGTCTCGGGTCATAAGCCACAGACTGGTCTCAGTTTCTTCTTTGGGGATAGAATATCCACTACCGGTTTATTGGGTAGTTCCCAAAGAAAATACTACCTGCTACCGATTTACTGGGTAGTCTATAAAGAAAATATTACTCGCTACCGGTTTACTGGGTAGAACAATATTACTTGCTACCGATTTACTGGGTAGGAAAATTACTTGCTACCGATTTACTGGGTAGGAAAATATTACTTGCTACCGATTTACTGGGTAGGAAAATATTACTTGCTACCGATTTACTGGGTAGAAATATTACTTGCTACCGATTTACTGGGTAGAAATATTACTTGCTACCGATTTACTGGGTAGGAAAATATTACTTGCTACTGATTTACTGGGTAGTCAATAAATAAAACATCTGCTACCGATTTATTGGGTAGTCGAAAAGTAATTCTGCTACCGGTTTACTGGGTAGTCCATAAAGAAAATACTGCCTGCTACCGATTTACTGGGTAGTCAGCAAAGAAAATATTATCTGCTGGGGATAGACAGACTGTCTTGAGGAGACTTCCATCTATCATCCAAATAGAAAACTCGAGAACAAAACAAGTTGCTCAAATAAAGAGGCTGCCACTTGTCGTCTGGTATGAACTCCAAGAAAATGTTGTGATAACTGCTAGAGAAATGATTTTCGTCTTCCATAGCGATCTTTGGATAAATTCTTCCTGGGGAGACAAAGTGAAAAATAAATGCACGCTCGATTCAGGTTCAACACCTCAAAGATATCCAAAATTTGTGATTGTCAGGGACCAAAGTTCAATCCAGGAAATAACTGGGAAGAAACGGCCAAACAAGGACTCTGTCCATTGAGGATTGAGCTCAACGGGGTTTATCTTTATCCGAAAATGGAAAAGAAAACTAAAGCAACTGTCTTCCACGAGGATCGAACTCAGTGGGGAATTTAGAAAGTATGTGCTCTTTCTGCCTAGGGCTGACGATTCTACTTGGAGGGAGCAGACAAAACCCCGTCACTTGGAGATAAGCGCAACCAAAGTGAAAGAACAAACAAACAAACACAAAGAAATGCAAGGTGCAAAAAAAAGCGCACATGCCATGAAACTACATGAAAGAATGCCATGTTATGCTTATGCTTATGCTGACAAAACAACGACCAGAAGCAAACTGGAGATGAAGACAAGCATCTTGATACGAATACTCGACCAATCTTTGCAATATAAGAGGCATCACTGGGGATGAACGAAAGCCATATATATAAACATGTCCCACTTCAAAGCTTCAAATTTCTCTGGGGAAAAGAAAGCACTCCACTCGGAATGAACATCATGACTTCACTTAGGATTGCCAAGATGAATCTTGTGATTCTGTTGGGGATGAGAAAGATTCACTGGGAACGAATCACACTCATGATCGAAAAGACTTCATGGGGGATAAAATAAGTATACACTGCGAGCTGAAGTAATCTGAATGAAAGTTGTAATTGGATAAAATGAATATCCACTTCAATCGGGGAAGCTTAGATCAAAGCTGCAGCTGAAGATGTCAGAGATAAAACTTCATGGGGATGAAATAAACATCCGCCTTTACTGGAGAATATTGTGATAGAGAGAAAATCCAATGAGGAGTGAAATAAACACTCGCTTCGCTGAGGAAGGTTGAAGTTGTAAGAAAATCCACTGAGGATCCTTAGGTTACCAACTGGGGAAATCTTGCATCAAACATGTCATAACTGCTCGAAGTAGAGATTCACCGGGGGATAGTCGTGACTACCTGAAGTAAAGATTTACTGGGGAGTCATCGCATTACTTGGGATATAAACTCTTTGAGGTATGAGTGAATAAAGTCGTGAGACTGATGTAACTTTGTATTGATAACCTGCATAGTGGTCGCCATTGTGAACAACAATTGTTGTGGATGAGAAGCAATCTTCACTTCTCAAATGCCCCAGATCACTTGGTTTATAAGAAGAAGTCATCCCAAGAGGATTTTACAGAAAACATGGCATCAAACTGTTCCAATATCTTCAAACTCCTGGAGAGATTCGTCGAATCTCGACGTAACTGGCCCAGATTAACGGTGTCTTTAGTCTGCGAACTTGCCCCTTGGGGTCAGACAGTGAAAGAAACAGCTAAAAGGCAACTTGCCCCTGCTCAGAAAATTCTTTAGGAAACATGCCCCTGTGTATGATCATCCTTTTGAAATAATCTACCATTTGCTCATCAGAGTTTCCAATCTCAAAAGGTTTATCTCATCGCTTGATGCTCGTATGCTAACTTCTATGATGTTAAGCAACGTTAGCAAGCAGAAATATGTTAATTCTGAAATTGTTAATGCAACAAGTGTTGTCTTGAAGTTTTTATTTAAAATATTTTTGTAGTTGAATTATCGATTTTATAATGCCAACAAATTTGAGCATAGCTCCTAGGAGTCAGGAAACGATATCTCAATGAGTATGCTTTTGAAATAATCCTTGCTTCAATTAGGACTTTAAAGGGTTGTATTATGGATTAGTTCATGGTTTAAGAACAAAGGATATAAGGCTCAAAGTTTGTTTGTGCCCACCCAATCTTCGTGATATTTTACTCCATTTTTTTTTTGGAAATTACCCTGTCCCAAGTTAAGAATGAGGGTTTTTGATTTGGAAAAGAAAACTCCTACTTCAAAGGTTCAAAAGGGTTAACAAGGGTTTATCTCCTTATATCTCCGGTGTTTAGGATTTGAAACAATGCCTTATATCACTAGCAGAGTTTTATTCAAAAGCATACAACAAGAGATCTTGCGTTTGATTTCATCATCCTCCATTCAATTCTTTGCCGAGGCAAGAGATTGGGCAGCATTGGCATTATAAAATAAAAAAAGCATTTTAGAACGAGTGAAACGAATGGATTTCTTCAAGACAAACATTATTCATTGCATCAATTGTTCAAAATAACAAGTTCTTACACGCAAATAACAAATGCATTAACAAACAAAGAGCATTACATGCGAAAAGCAGTAAATTAACTAAAGCTTTGAGGAGACTGTCTCAGTCTGAGCTTATGGTTTTCACATTAGGTCCAGAGTTTTCAAAAGACAAAACACCACGTCGTATTAGCCTTTGTACTTCATGTTTAAAAGGAAAACAGTCTTCGATGTCGTGTCCGGGCGCACCTTGATGGAAAGCACAATGAGCCTCAGGTTTATACCACCACGGAAGATCCTTCGGGATGGCTGGCGGAGCTCGTGTCTGCACCATATTCCTTTATATCAAAAATGGATACAATTTCGCGTAGGTCATCAGAATCGAATCAAACTGTCTTTGAACACGGTTGTGATTATTGAATAAGAGACGAGCCTGTGGTTGATAAGCAGTAGTGTTGGTGACGGGAGATATAGCGGCGATATGTTGAGGTCGCTGATACCTTCTTCTTTTTGGTCGACCTTGATGCATAACACTTACTTCTTGTTCCTTCTTTTTCTCGAAGTTACTTCCATGTTTCTTGGCATTGTTGGAAGCACTTCCTTCTCTCACCAATCTCCCTTCACGGACACCTTCTTCCAAACGCATTCCCATGTTTACCATCTCAGTAAAATCACTAGGGGCGCTTGCTACCATTCTCTCATAGAAAAACAAGCTCAGTGTTTTCAGAAAAATTCTGGTCATCTCTTTCTCCTCCAGAGGTGGAGTAACTTGAGCAGCTAGTTCACGCCAATGCTGGGCGTACTCCTTGAAATTTTCTCTTTCTTTCTGGGCCATGGCTCTCAACTGGTCTCTATCTGGTGCCATGTCGACATTATATTTGTATTGCTTAATAAAAGCATCACAGAAGTCATTAAAACTGCGGACCTTTAAACTATCTAGTCCCATATACCACTTAAGGGCTGCATCAGTCAAACTATCCTGGAAATAATGTATCAATAGTGGGTCATCATCCTTATGAACAGACATTTTCCGGGCATACATAACTATGTGACTATGTGGGCAAGAGTTTCCTTTATACTTCTCCAAATCAGGGAGTTTGAACTTTGGAGGAACCTTAACATTAGGAACCAAGCATAGCTCAGAGGCACTTTTCCCAAACAGCTCTTTCCCACGAAGGGCCTTGATTTCTTTCTTCATTTCTAGAAATTGGTCTCGGAAATCATCCATTCGTTCCTCCATTCCAATACTTTCACTAGGAGTAGCATGGAACACAGGATCTTTTAGCTGGAAAGGAGTAACATTGACCATGGGTGGTGGCACAGTCAATACAACAGTTGTAACAGGGACCTGAGACGTCGGTGGGTTACCAGCTGGAGTAAAGTTATGAGGCATCCCCTATGGGAAACCAGGAGGCATGGAATACTGAACTTCACTTGTAGTGGGAACCACTGGGATCGGTGCAGATATCATTATAGTTCCTTGCTCTGGCACATTATGTGATGACTGATTCTGAGCGGCCATCAATGTTTCATCATCCCATTGATCTTCTCCATATTTCCTTTCAGTGTTGAAACCTCTTCCCGAAGTGCTCTGTTTTCCTGCTCGAGTTGATCCATTCTTTTCTTGCGACCGACTCGAGTATTGTATCGATGATTCAGAGTCTGAGAAGAGAGACACGAATGAGAACCTGGAATGTAAAGGAATGCAAATGCAAATGCGAATGCTAATGATGCGTATGATGCAACAAGATTCGTGGAACTCGGCTATTTATAATCATCACGGAATATCAAAAGGCTCGTCTTAATAATCATAAAAAAAAAATGGTTATAGTCATTAGTACCGGAATACTAAATGATTGGTTTAATACAAAAATTAAAATGTACAACGTAAAGCTAAATAAAAGCTAATAATGATGGATCTAAGGAGACTCTTCCAACAGTCTTCTTTGAGTCCTTTGGCTTCTTCCAATTGAGCTTCTTCTAGAAGTGTTGACTGAAGATTTGAACGGAATAAGATAGCTTCTTTCCAATATATCCTCTTTTTGTAGTTATCTTAGCTTGAATATGAATCGAAGATAGGAAATGAACTTTGTCCTGAAATAGTAACTCCGTCAGCTAAGAATATTCTTCATGAGTTGTCACCAACTAGTCCTCAAGAATAATGGTAGGCGGCAGTAGAATAATTTTTTTTATCTTGTCTTGAATTCTTCTTTGTCTAGCCGCAAGGTCTCCAATCTCCTTAGATCATCCAAGTTATGACTATTGTAAGAGTACTTCAACATTTTTTTTCAAGAGTCTATGATATTCTTACGATGTTTATAAATGAGACTAAGTTCCATGAACCTTTATGATATGATGCTAATGCAATGCAAGGACAAAGCACAAAACACAGAGCACACATAAGCAAACAAACAGACAAAAGTCCTAGGTTCAAAGGAGCGTGAATGGAGTCAAGGTCTACCCATCCCATAAGGTAGTATGGTTTCAAATGTACCTACCGAACGGGTTCTAAAAGTTCCCAGAGTCTACGACCCATCTTTCGGATATTATCGACTTCCCAAATCACTTGGTATTCAATAATATTCTCAAGAGGATCTCGTCCGAGTGTAGTATCGCGTGACAACTATTTGGAAATAGACTCCCGCATAGTCTCCGCACTACATTCTAAAAGGCCAAGTGGGTTTAAAGGTGCTACGGTCCTCAGTCTTAAGGGTTCTTGGTCGAAGTTAATACCGTTTTCATGAATGAACTCGTTCAAACAATATTAAGTTCAAAAGAACCTAAATTGAGCGATGATTTTCTCAATTTGACTTTTCAGGAATCGACTCCGTCAAAGTGCCCTTGACCATATCATCTCCTATAATTCACTCAAGTCCGGGTTTAGGACTCTCACCACTAAAGAATCCCTCCAAACAGCAAAACAAATATATAACAGATAACATTCAAAGATCAAGTTAGGGGGAACCCTCTTATGAGATCTCCCCAGTGAAGTCGCCATTTCTGTCGCGGTGAAAATTGGATACCATAGTTATTTGTTAACTAGGATCACATTTCTTATGTTACCACCGGTCTTTGATTTTATCCAAGGGAAGGGAGAAAAAACCGAATACCCACAATGCAATGCAAATGCACTAAGATTCTAAGTTTGGGGGTTGGTTATACCTAGGGAAGGTGTTAGCATCCTAGATATCTGTAGTACTCTACAGGAACCTCTTGATTTTATTTTATGTTATTTGTTATTTGTTTTGCTAAGGGTTTAAGGGTAGATGATTTATTATTTTTATTCCTAAGTGTGCTTGACAAGATGTCGCATCTTGTGCCTACATATCCTGTCAGGAGGGAATCAGAGCACTTGTAGTTCCTTATTAAGGATACTAAATATTTTAAAGGTTTAGGAGAGAAGATGAGTCATCATCTTAAGAAAGACCACCACAGTTTTTTGAAAATGTTTGTATTTTGTGGGGTATGGGATTGTATGTCCCTTTCTTTGAGATGATTAACATCTAATTCTCTTGTGTGGAGAATTAGGTGGGCTAAAGTTTGATTGTAAAATCAAAATTGTGGGGGACTAACCTAGGAAATCTATCCTAAGTTGTCTAATAGACTTATCTTAAGGTATCGATTATGATGCAAATGATGTGCACCATGCACAATAACATAGTTATCATGCATGGGATTTTCCCTTGGATATTAATGGGATTAAATTAATGTTATTTAGGCGAGGGTGCTAGCAAAGTGATGCTAGACTTGTGTCTTGTGATCGATAGGTCGAATGCAATGCCCTAAGGCGATCGACTTATATGGGTAGAAAATGGGCTCGACGTTGGATCGAGAAATTTTTTATATTTTTGAAAGGGGTTTAGGCATGCAAGCATATAACAAGAGCAAACATTCAAATAGAGGTAAGCATACAAACGCATGGTAACAAGCATCAATCATGAACAACATGCTAAACACACAGGCGTACACTCAAGCGTAGGGGGGCTATTAAGAAAATAGTTTGATAATTTTGAAGCGAAGATGGTTTATTTTATTTTAGAATTTATATTAAAGATTAATTTTATTTTAAAAGGTTAAAGATTTCTTATTAAAAGGGTTTTAATTATTTAAAAAAGTTCTACTATTTAGCCTTAAGGTTATTTAAAGGAAAAAGAGTTTAATTTTTTTAAAGGGAAATTAATGAAAGTTTTAAATTTATTTAGGAATTATGTTAGAGATTATTTTTAATTTAAAAAAAGTTAGAGTTTTCTTATTAATAAAAAAGATTTTAATTATTTAAAATTTTTTGTTAATTTAGTTTTAAAGTTACAAAGTCAATAAGCAAAAAAGGATTTTCTTAAAAAGATTTTAATTTTAATAAATAAATAATAAAAATTTCTATTAAAGGCATTTGTTAAAAAAAGAATGTTTTTTTATTTATTAATAAAATTCTTAGTTATATATTTTTAAGAAAAGGAGTTACGTATATTTTTACAGAAAAGTCACCTAAAAGATTTTATACTTTTTAATTATTTTTATTTAGAAAAACAAATTTAAAAAAAGATTATTATAAAAAAGAAAATAAAAGGTTGAGTTAGAAGGATTAATTCAAATGGAAGGATCCCACGCGCAAGGGGAAAGAGAGTCTATCGCAGACCCTCAAATCACAGCCACAAATCAAACCAGGCTATAATCTAACGTGAACGTGCCAATGGTGCACGATAGTGCATGTGTGTGCGTGTGTATATGATAAAATCATCAAACAAGAAAAAAAAGAAGAATCCTCACGCGGACTCTCATCTCTCATCCTATCTCTCTCTATCATCCTCTCCTCTTAACAATTGGGGTTTGAGAAACCCTAACTCTCGCTGTCGCTATCCTCCCAACTTTCCGATCGAACAAGCAAAAACCTAAACTACCCTCAATCCCTCAAAGCCCCAACCCCAATCCACTATCATCATACAATTACAAATTACATCAGTTCAGTTCAGAGCATGAAACAAAAAAAAAAAGGTTGCCGCGAGTTGAGGACGAGGAAGCACGACCAAGACCTCGAGAATCCTACTCCAAGATAAGTCTCCTCACTCCTTTTAGAATGCTGCTACTTGTCTGTATTGTGGTTCTGAATCCTTTGTGTTGTTGATGTGTGTGTTCCTTCGATCTGATGTGCGTGGGTGATGTGAAATGTTGTTGTTGCTTTGGTTTGTAGTTAATTGATGGCTTTGTGTGTATATGTGCTCGTTTCTGGTATGGGGATGATGAATTTTGGTGCGATCCTGAATGATCAAAGGTGTTGTGGTTTTTGGTAAGCTTGCATGTGTGTATTGCTGTCTCTGCGAAATCGTGTGGATTCCCTCTTTTCAGATTCTGGTGTATGTTGATAAGTTTTCTAGTTCGATTTGGATTTGGGTTGTTGTTTGGAGTTGTTGATTTGGGATGAATATGGTTGAAGAATATTGATAGAGGTTTGTGAGCGTTTTTTTTATTGTCCTTGTATATATCGTGTAGGTCCTTTTTATAAGCTTAAAAACTTGATTTTTGAAATTAATATGAGACAAAAGCTGTTGATTGTGTACAGGTGGCATGATAAAATCTTTCCAATTCTGGTTGGACATGTTTGAAATATGTTGAAACTCTCTGAATTGTGTCGGATTCTTGTTCTTTGCTTCAGAACTGTCCAAATATATTCGGATTTCTTTCCATTCTTATTCCGATATGCTTGGGAATTATATTAATTATTGATGATTCACAAATTGAAAAGGATTGATTATGTCTGAGAATGGTTTTGGAATGTATTTGAATTGTCTTGGGCATGTCTTTACATCACCAATTTTGATTCCTTAGGATCGTGAGGATTAATTTACTGTTACTGCTTTTGTGTCTTTGCAGTAGGCTATCCTGCAATGTATCTCCTTCTTCACACACTGAGGCTCAGATTTCTTTCAGCTATAAGGATTTCTCTTCCGCTGCTATTTCAAGTGTAGCCGAAGTGAGTATCGCATTGGGTAAGCTTATTCTTCTCCTTGTAATTCCACTGGTTTTATGCTAGGTGTAACAATAGATAGATTAAGTCTTCAACAAAAAGTCGGTAAGAAGTGCCTTGCAATATATGGCGTGTATTTAAAATGTCCACCCTTTCCATTAACTTTTGGAAATTTTCTGCACTTGTGAAATCAAAAGAAATCTTTAACCTTGTATTCATCTTGTACTTTTGGTTTAAATGAAATAACTTTGAGATTTTTTTGAATTTTGCATCAAGTAATTACTTCCAAATGCAGGCTACCGAATTCTACTGTGTTCCTCTTATGGTGATTAAATTTCACATAGTTGTTTTCTACTATACTACTAGGGAACCAGGCCTTTTGTAAACCTGCCACCAAACAAAGCCTTTCTTTGATTCTCGCTACTGGTGGTAAACTTGCCAGTGCGACAAATCGTGACGCGTAAGTACCAATCTCCACTGCTTTACTTTGAAATGAATTTACTAACTGATTAAACGATGATTTCTCACACTTTTCATATGTATTGTCGCAGGCTTGAAATTCATCTTGTGAAGTAGCAGCTTGGCTTGTCAAATCTGGCGTTAGTTTCTTTTAGTAACTTGGTCGTGTTTCGTAGACTTTCTGAAGATTAACTCTCTCAAATCCTGAAGTCGCTTCCAATGCAAAAGCTAATGTAGGTATCATTTCGATTTGGCCTTACTAACATGATGGGTGCATTTTCAATGATTCCTTTAACACGGTCAGGTTGTGATTGCAGCTGCCAAATTGAAGCTTGCTGTCTATTTTCTAATGTGTCTAAGAGGCGGTAAGTTGTGGACCTGTAATGTCTTCAGGTGACGGCTGCATCTTCACGTTTAGTTGCTACCTCAGCTCTCATAGTAATTCCTTGTTCGATTTCCCATGATAATTGACCTTCCCATTTTTTATCGGATTGCGTATGGAGACGTTGTAAACATGTTGGCTCTATTTTGGTAATAGAATTAAACTGAAATCCTTGCTGTCTTATATGACTGTGATCCGCAATTACGAACTTTCTATTTCTATCTCAATTTTCCTGAGGCATGCTTGTGAATTGACTGGTGGCTCTTTTGGAGATTCTAATTTTTTATCGATGAATGTTATAATCTTGTCTTGAAAAAAAACACTGCTAGGAACCATTGACTACTTTAAGCAATCATCTTTGGTCTGCGCGCGGGAAGTTCCAATTCTCGACTGCCGGTGCTCAGTAATGGATGCGATCGTTGGTGGAGACAACCTGTGATTGATAAAGGTACTGTGAAGTCTATCATTGAACTCCATCTCTATTCATGTTTAACTCACTGAACATTTTGTGACAGGATTTTGGGCAGCAACAACATTGGTTTCAAAGAAGGTTGTTCTGTCACTAGCAAGTCTGTCAGGAAGATTCAGGGAACTATTCACAGCTGGCTCTAATGTAGGAGAATAACATCTTCATTGAACTGATTAGGCCTGTCAACAAACTAGTGCGTCTAACTTCTGAGCGCAAGGGTCGTTGCTTTTTCTACAGCGATTCAAGTTCTAACATCGCGATTGAGGGCTCGTCTGATGAGATTTGTGGAGTTTAGACAGGGCAATTGAAGCTTGGCGTGGGCACAGATGTGGCTTCTAGTACCAGAACCAAGGGTATTTTGAAAGTTTGGATTCAAAGTTCCATAGTATTCTCTGTACATGTGAACTTGATTACTATTTTGTATGCTCTTCAATATTGTAACTTTGTAAAATGATTTTTGAATTCTATGTCCAACTTTGTAAAGAACAAAGGGTCTTGTATGAATTGATAAGTCTATGGATTCTTTTGAATTTGAGCTTTGATTGGAACTACTTGGGGCTTGTATACCTCTTGCTCACTTTGGTTTGAATAAACTTGAGACTTTGCATCAATCTCATGATGTTTCCAACGATTCATTTTGCATGAGGTTCAGAAGACTAGGTCCGTTACGAGCATGATGCACACGAGGGAATTACATGGTATTTTAGCATAGCGACTCTCTCGAATAGTCCCACCCCTAGTGATGTCGCCTGCATACTGCTACTTAGATGTGACTCTAATATCACGTCCCTAAAATCTGATGAGCTTTGCCAAATACACTTCACACTTGTACAGTTCTAATATCCCATGATTATATCTTGCTACGTCTGAAGGGATTGAAATAACAACAACCCGCCTTGTTTGTACACGCATATATCATATAGCATTACTTACTTATCTCTTGTTTGGTAAAGACCTCACGTGAGGTTTGCTTTGAGGCTTTTGGATGAAAATGACCTTGAGAATTTCTTGTCTAAATTCGATTAGAACCTATGACCCAACTTCATCACTTCCAGCTCATAGATAAAATATATCAACAAGAAAATTCCAGCTTTTTTCTTAAGATCAAAAGAAATTTACATGATAATCCACCCCATGAATGAAAAAAAATAATCCTCCTGGACATACATTGCTCGCACAACCACAAATTTAGTTGACGATGAAATAAAATCCTTAGTATCTTTCACATATATTTGGTTTACTTTGAGCTTTAAAGCTTGTAGTAATTTGGTTTGTATTTGGTAGCTTGTAACTTGAATCAAATACGACAATATTATTGTAAAGAATTTGAGTCTTGTGAAGAACTTGACACTTCTAGAATTGAGTTTCAAAAATTGTAGCTTGCTCTTGTGACGGATCTTGAATTTGTACTTTGGACTCCAAACTTCTAATTCCTCCCAAATTGAATCTTCCTTGATGACCCATCAGTAAAGCAAATAATATCTCTCAGATCTTGAGGGGCTTACCGGGAGAGATGTCATCTTGTAATGTAGCTTGACACACAATCGGTGACCATTCTTCAGGGGATCAAATTCCATATCAGAGGGCATAAGGATTTAATCTTAATGGGGGGAAAACTGAGGAGTCTTGAGGGAGAAAAGGTCTGGCAGTGGTTTAGGGATCAAAAAGGGTGAAGGTACAATCTCGCAGGACCAGAGAACCTCCACAAACACACACACAACACAACCTTCAGGACCTGAATCTTCGGCAGCAGCACCTGTCCTAAAAACAAACAGACGAAGCTAGATAAAGCGGTTAGTTATGCACGAATGATATACCTAATATGTCATACAAAAGCGGAGATCTTAGGGTCAAAAATTAGGGTGCGACACTACAGAGGAGGAGATTACTTGGGCTGTGTTTAGTATTGAGTTTCTGAGGAAGTATTTTCCTGAAGATGTAAGAGGAAAGAAGGAGATTGAGTTCTTGGAGTTAAAACAAGGTAATATGTCTGTTCTTGATTATACTGCTAAGTTTGTGGAGCTTGTGCAGTTTTATCCTCATTATGCTGAAGCGACCGCGGAATTTTCTAAGTGTGTAAAGTTTGAGAACGGATTGCGTCCTGAGATAAAGCAGGCAATTGGTTATCAAAGGATTCGGAGGTTTTCTGATTTGGTGGATTGTTGTAGGATTTATGAGGAGGATAGTAAGGCTCATTCTACTCACTGTAAGAGTGTGAACGAGAGGAAGGGGAAGCAACAGTTCCGTGGTGGTCCGTATGTAACACCAGCTGATAAGGGTAAACAAAGGAGTACTTTTGATCGAAGGTCAAGTGGTGGAGGTATGTCTAGTCCTTTGAGGTGTTATAGGTGTGGTGAAGTGGGACATCGCCAGTTCGAATGTAAGAAAGATTTTAGGAAGTGTTCTAACTATGGAGGTATAGGACACATTGTAGCTGATTGTAAGAGGAACGTGGTGAAGTGCTTTAATTGTGGTCAGTTTGGACATGTTAGTACGAAGTGTTAGAAATCGAAGCAAGCTCCAGCTGGGGGGAAGGTATTTTCATTGGCAGGGACTCAGACTTTAAGTGCAGATCGTCTGATCCGAGGTACTTGTTTTATTAATAGTACGCCTTTAGTTGCTATTATTGATACTGGAGCGACTCATTCGTTAATTTCCTCTGAGTGCACTAAGCGTTTGAATCTTGTGTTGTCTTCGATGGGTGGTGAGATGGTTATTGATACTCCAGCAATGGGGTCAGTAACTACTTCTTTGGTTTGTTTGAGTTGTCCTTTGACCATTTATGGTAAAGACTTTGAGATGGATTTAGTGTGTTTGCCGTTGGAAGATTTGGATGTGGTTCTGGGAATGAATTGATTGCAATTCAATCGGGTTCATATTGATTGTTATCATAAGTTAGTAAGGTTTCCTTCTCTTGAAGAGGATGAAGACTCGAGTTTCTTATCTACCAAAGAGTTGAAGAAACTTTTGGCGGATGAAGCTCAGTTGTTTGGGTTGTTTGCATCGTTGACTGTTGACAGTCAAGTTTCATTGGATGTGTTTCCTGTTGTGTGTGATTTTCCTGAAGTGTTTCCCGAGGATATTTCAGACTTGCCGCCAGAGAGAGAGGTGGAGTTTTCGATAGATCTAGTTCCTGGTACTAGACCTGTTTCTATGGCACCTTATCGTATGTCGGCATCTGAGTTGGTTGAGTTAAAGAAGCAGTTGAATGAATTGTTGGAAAAGAGGTTTGTAAGGCCAAGCGTTTCTCCTTGGGGTGCTCTAGTTTTATTGGTGAAAAAGAAAGATGGAAGTATGCGTTTGTGTATTGATTATCGCCAGTTGAATAAGGTGACGATTAAGAATAAGTATCCTCTTCCAAGAATTGATGATCTGATGGATCAGTTGGTTGGTGCGTGTGTGTTCAGTAAGATTGACTTGAGGTCAGGGTATCATCAGATTAGGGTGAAAGAGGAAGATATTCAGAAGACGGCTTTTAGGACACGTTACGGTCATTATGAATATTCTGTGATGCCGTTCGGGGTTTCTAATGCGCCAGGTGTGTTCATGGAGTACATGAATCGTATTTTCCACGAGCATTTGGATCGATTTGTTGTTGTGTTTATTGATGACATTTTGATTCATTCTAAGTATCGGGAGGAGCACGCGGAGCATTTGCGTATTGTTTTGCAGGTTTTGAAAGAAAGGAAGCTTTTTGCCAAGTTGTCCAAGTGTGAGTTCTGGTTGTCGGAGTTGAGTTTTCTTGGGCACGTGATTTCAGGTAATGGTATTTCTGTGGATCCATCTAAAGTAGAAGTAGTTCTACAATGGGGGGCTCCAAGATCTGTTACTGAAATTCGAAGCTTTTTGGGTTTGACCGATTATTATCGAAGGTTCATTGAAGGTTTTTCTAAGCTAGCACTTCCTTTGACCCAGTTGACTTGTAAAGGGCAAGCGTTTGTTTGGGATATTCAGTGCGAGGAAAGTTTTAATGAGCTGAAGAGAAGATATGCTATGGTCTTTCTCTAGTTTTGGATTCTAGGTTGAAATGAGAAATATAATGAGAAATCGATGGTTTCACGGTCGAAAATTGGTGTAAACGTAGTAGAATACTTGTTACCATGATTAAACTAGGTTCTGATTGTGATATGTTGGTTTGGAAATGTTTTGGTTAGAGAAAATATCATTTTTGGATGATCTGGTGCGCTGCTGGGTTTTGCTGAAATCGCAGGTTCGCACTGCGAATGGCCAGCGAATGAGTGGCGAGCGTTCGCGTGAGGTTCGAACTGCGAACGTTGTATTATTTTTCATACTGCCACCGTTCGCTGGAGGATTCGCATTGCGAATGGGGTAGCGAGCATTCGCTGGATGGTTCGCACTGCGAACGTTGGGAATTTTCTAGGCTATTTTGCTTCTGCCACTGTCCGCTGGGACATTCGCACTGCGAATGAAGAAGCGAAGGACTCGCTAGGAGCTTCGCACTGCGAACATGACAGCTTTTCCCAATTTGTTTTCCTTATAACTTTTGATCCGTGAGTCGGTTTGAGGCGTGGTTTGATGTGTTAGAAAGCTTGTAAAATGTTCTTTAGTATTGTAATGGTTTTGGGATTGTTAGCCGATTTAATTATGTCGGGGATTAGGAAATGTGTTGTTTTGTTGTCGACTTTTGCCGTTTAATTGGGTGAACTTGATGTGTATGTGCAATATGTTGTTGGTGTGGATATTTTATGACTTGCGTACTGTTGTGTGGTGTAATTGCATGAAATACATATGGTGATAATGATTGGTGGCCTTAGGGCAAGGAAATGAAATGTGTGGTAATTGTTGATATATGCATGATTGTGGAATGTGTATATGTGTGCATTTGAATGTCATGAGTCCTTGTATGCCAAGCATCATGATATGCATTGTTGTGACGTCATGAGTGACGGTTTGGTTCCAGAGGGAATCCACTATAACGTCGTGTGCCCATGTGGGGTGTGAGCGATGATTATAGACGATCGTGTGCCTTATACAAAGAGGTGTGAGCGATTGGGTCATGTGCCTTATACAAAGAGGTGTGAGCGATCCATAAACGTCGTGCGCCTTATACATAGAGGTGTGAGCGACGGGGAACATCGTATGCCCGACGGGGAGTTACACTAAGTAACGAGGGATGGTTCCAGCAGAGTTCCTGAGTGAACTAGTGATGAGAAATATTGGAAGTCGGTACCGCATGTGCATTGCATAAGAGTCGTTGTGTCGGTCTCCGTGCATTTGCATAAATCATGGATTAATTGGGTATGGATTGGGGAATGTGATTGATGAGATAGAATATGTGTAATTGTATTGATGATGAGTGTATTGTGTATGATTGATGTGTAATGGTATTTGATTATGGAGCAATTGTGGTGAGAATATTTTACTTGTGCATTTCTGTGCTAATATATAATTATATGCAACTGTATTATGATTGTTTTTCTCACCCTTCTGCTATTTTATAATGCTCTATGAGGCATTGCAGATTAGAGTTGTTGGAGGTCTTTTTGTGAAGCTAGGGTCTTCATTCTTTTGTCGGTCGGCTCAGATATGTGACACCGGGTAGTTAGGGAGGCCGTTTGTGATTATTTTGGATTATGTATATGTACCTTTTGGATTGTACATGTATGACTTGATGTATGACAAACTTTCATGATATATATATATATATATATGTTGATATTCAGTTACGGATTTTTCGCTTTTATTCTGTAATTGGATTGTGGGTGCATTACTACCTGAGTATTTGCATATCTGTATGAGCAGGTGTTGTATGTTTGTTTCAAATTGATGTGACCCCTCGGTCTATGCCGTGCATGTTTAAATATACTCTGATGAAATTTTGAATTTTCTTTATCGCTTTAATAGCTTGGGGTATAGATTGGGGGTGTTACAGATACTCGGGGTACAATCAAATTTCCATAGCCCTGGAAGACCAACAAAAGACAACATTCACCTGTCCTTATGGCACTTTTGCTTTCAGAAGAATGCCTTTTGGATTGTGCAATGCTCCAACCACCTTCCAATGATGTATGATGGCTATATTTTCAAATATCATTGAAAATTCAATGGAAGTCTTCATGGATGACTTCTATGTTTTTGGAGAATCATTCCAGAATTGCTTGGAAATTTTAGATCTGGTATTGGCTAGATGTGAAGAGAATAATTTGGTCCTTAATTGGGAGAAGTGCCATTTTATGGTAAAAGAGGGAATTGTTCTTGGTTACAAAATTTCAAAGAAGGGTTTAGAGGTAGATCAAGCAAAAGTGGAGGTAATAGAGAAATCACCACCCCCTGTGAACATAAAAGGAATCAGAAGTTTTCTAAGGCATGCTGGCTTTTACAGAAGGTTCATCAAAGATTTTTCAAAATTTTCTAAACCTCTGTGCCAGCTGCTGCAGCATGATGTGCCATATGTTTTCCGTCAGGAATGTTTAGATTCCTTCAATTTATTGAAGAAGGCCCTCATTTTTGTGCCCATTGTGAATACTCCTGATTGGTCAAAACCCTTTGAGTTGATGTGTGATGCAAGTGATTTTGCTATTGGAGCTGTGTTAGGTCAAAGGTACAACAAGGTTTTTCATACCATCTACTACGCTAGTAAGACCTTGATTGAAGCACAAATCACCACAACTAAGAAAGAGCTACTGGTTGTAGTGTTTGCATTTGGCAAGTTCAGACCCTACTTGGTTGGAATAAAAGTCATTGTACACACAGATCATGCAACTATCAAGTACTTAATTGCTAAAAAAGATGCTAAACCGAGGCTCATAAGATGGATTCTCTTGTTGCAAGAGTTTGACCTAGAGTTTAGAGACAAGAAATGGATAGAAAATTTTGTTTCTGATCATCTCTCAAAATTACAAGAAGAAGTTCAAAACAAT
Source organism: Lathyrus tuberosus (assembly GCA_022829125.1). Taxonomy (NCBI): domain Eukaryota; kingdom Viridiplantae; phylum Streptophyta; class Magnoliopsida; order Fabales; family Fabaceae; genus Lathyrus; species Lathyrus tuberosus. The sequence goes on along the minus strand of JALAZF010000024.1, from coordinate 9,670,166 downwards.
AACAGTGGAGACATTCAAGAAACTTTTCCTGATGAGAAGTTACTGCTGATAAGTGTTAACATGACACCATGGTATGCTAATATAGTGAATTATCTGGTCAGCAGATATGTGCCCCCTGATTTCAACTTCCAGCAAAGGAAGAGGTTCTTTCATACAGTCAAGAGCTATTTCTGGGATGAACATTTCCTTTACAAAAAGTGTGAGACCAATTGCTAAGAAGATGTGTAGATTATCCAGAGGCACAACAGATCTTGTCTGCCTATTATGAAGCTCCATATGGAGGACACTTTGGAGGAACCAGAACTGCTGCAAAAGTGTTGCAATCAGGTTATTTCTGGCCCTCCCTTTTTAAAGATGCTCATGAATTAGTTAAGAGATGTGATAGATGCCAGAAAGTAGGAAATATTTTTATGAGGCAAGAGATGCCACTCACCAACATACTTGAAATTGAAATTTTTTATGTGTGGGGAATTGACTTCATGGGGCCTTTTCCTCCATATTTTGGTAATTTATACATTCTTGTGGTTGTAGACTATGTCTCTAAATGGATAGAGGCAGTAACAACACCTATTAATGATGCTAGAGTTGTGGCCAAATTTTTACTTAAAAATATTATGACAAGGCATGGCACGCCTAGAGCAATCATTAGTAATGGTGGGTCTCATTTTTGCAATAAGATTTTTGAGAATTTAATGGAAAAATATGGGATCAAACACAAGGTTGCTACAGCCTATCATCCTTAAACAAGCGGCCAAGTTGAGCTATCTAATAGAGAGATTAAAAGGATCTTGGAGAAAGTTGTTAACCCCACAAGGAAGGATTGGTCCAAGCATTTGGACGAGGCTCTTTGGGCATACAGAACTGCCTACAAGACTCCCTTAGACATGTCTCCTTATAGACTTCTTTATAGGAAGGCTTGTCATCTACCCATTGAATTATAGCACAAAGCTTTTTAGGTCATTAAGCAATTAAATTTCAACCTAAAAACTGCTGGCCAAGCTAGAATGCTCCAACTCAATGAGTTAGAAAAACATAGGTTGTTCTCTTATGAAAATGTTGAACTCTATAAGGAAAAGACCAAAAGATGGCATGATGGGAAATGCCAAAAAATGGAATTAGTGGAAGGTCAAAGAGTTTTTCTCTTTAACTCTATACTAAAATTATTCCCTGGAAAATTAAAGTCAAGATGGTCAGGACCTTTCAAGTTAATGACAATTTACCCTCATGGAGTTGTGGAGTTGTTGAATGAAAAAAATGGTGAAAAATTCAAGGTTAATGGCCAAAGGATTAAAATCTATTTTAGTGACCCTTCAAGTAGCACTAGGAGAACCATTCATTTTATTGATTAAGGATTTTTGTGTTGGTCAAGCTATAAGACCTTAAAATAGCGCTATTGTGAGGTAGCCCAGTTTAACGAAGTTTTTTTAGTTTGTACAGCTGAGTTAGTTTTTGATGGCAGTAACAAGCATTTGGAGTCACTACAGTTGGAATAGTAACAAATGAGAAAAGAACAAAGTGACATTCAAGGCAAATATTCCTAAGTCCTGAGCATTAAATAAAATGCTGAGCTGGAATTTTTTATTTTATTCTCTTGGACGGGAATTGAAGAGTTTTGAATTATGGAGAGAGAAACTGAATGGGTGGACTGCACGCGCCTAGAGCCTTGTGTTAGATCGATCATGATGACCAATTTGACACGTCAGATTGGTGGGCGTAGCAGCACGCCAACCCTCTTCCATGCTAAAAAATTCAAATTTTTGTCTTTTCCCACCCGTTACATCAACCAGACATTTCAGTTTCTTGCCCTAATTTTCACAAAAAGATTTCACTTTTCTCTTTCTAAACAATTTTCATTTCACCATCACGCTATCTCACTTTCTCTCTCTTTAATTCCAAAACAACCTATTTCTTGTCTGTTTCTCTTTACCTCCATCCAAACCCTAATCACTATTCCTTCTTCACCCTAAAAACAATGGAAATACTAACTAGAAGACGTGTCAAAATGGCAGCAAGGAAGAATGCTACGCAATATGTAGTCTATCAGACAAAGAATAAGAAGGGCATGAGAAGTTTATCAACATCGAAGCTTCTCGCCGCTTCATGGAATATTTCAGTAAAATGGGTTTTCACGCTGAAAGGGGTTTTGTCTTTGACAACCAAGAAGAAAACCTAGGACTTGCTAGGGATTTAGGAACAACCATCAAAAGTCTAGGGTGGATGAAGTTATGCCGCCAGCCAGGCCCATACAACATCTCTCTGGTCAAGGAGTTCTATTCTAACCTAACTGATCCTGGGCAGAAAAGGATCGAAGTTGTTGTGAGAGGCACAAAAGTGATATACAATGAGGCCACTATAAACCTTGCTATGAATATCAAGGAGAGAGGTTATGAGTATCAAGACTTGGTGTTGAAGCTGGAAGAGGAGGATTTCGATGTGATTATGCAATCTTTGTGCACCCTGTAAGTTATATGTGAGCCTAAGAGGGGGGTGAATTAGGTTCTTAGAGATTTATCCCGATTTTTAAATGAACGTGAGTTTTACTTTCCTAAAATGTCTAAGTGTTGAAGTATGGTAAATGCGGAAAGTAAATAAACACCGAGACGTATAGTGGTTCCCCTCACACACCGAGAGTACTCCACTCCCCTTTCAACATGAAAGAGAATTTCACTATTGTTAGATCTTTGTACAAGCCTAATCCCAAGACTTATCCTACAATCTTCTAACAACAACCCACCAAGAACAAACTCTTGGATTTTACAATATTTAGAGTCCAACCAAGAATCCTCTCACAAATGGACCTCTTGTATCCACAATCCAGATGACAAGGAAAACCACCCAAGTAGAACAAGAAAACAATCATTTCCTTTCTACTCTCTTGTTTCCAACAATCTTGGACAACAAGGAATAATAATTCCACAATCTTATTTTAACAATCCTAAAATAAGATGTGTCTTTAAATAAATCTGAATTTTATTGAGTAATTGTTGATGATGAATCTTTGAAGTGTATATCAATCAAATGATTGATCTTCCCCTTGTAAAACAATCACACTAATAATGTTATCAAGTGTTCAAATGCAAATGGAAAAATTCATCAAGTATGAAGGTTGTAACAGAATTTTCACACTTAGAAAGTTTGATGAACACTTTGAGAAAATTCAGAATTTTTGTGAATGATTTGTTTGAAAATGATTGCTAAACAAAAGGGCAGTTTGAAAATAAAAAAATCAGTCCTTTAAATAATGCCAGAACACCTCCACAAAAGGGTATGAAATATGATACAATGCAATGCTTCAATTGAAAAAGGTTTGAATGAGATATACTGAAAAAATGCAATTTTTCGCCTCTGCACACAGTAGTAATCGATTAACAACAAATGTGTTAATCGGTTACGCTCCTTCAACGTTTAAAAATATTCAAAAATAAGACACGCTGTAAATTGTGGCGGTTATTTTGGTTAGTTACGTCGGTTCAAAACGCCGTAATTAACCAAAAACTGAATGTTTAAATAAATTGAAAAATTAAAAATTTGTCTAAATATTTGAACCAATATTAGCAACATCTATTGATTTATCCAAGTCAATCGATTATATTTGAAAGTGATTTAACATGGTTCAAATATGAAAAAAAAAAAAGTAAATAAAGTTTCAAATGTATGATAAAAAATGATATATTTTCAACCACATGAACCATGTATGCAAGAGAATTTTGAAGATTATTTTGAGAACTATTTTATCAATATATATTGCATGCTTGAGACACTTTGAACACTTGTATGCAACCATATTGATAAGTGAGAGGTATACCTTGATTATACTTGAGAATTCTTCAAGACTTGTAAAAATTAAAAACTTTGTGCTAGCTTCAATGTCTTGATCCATTCTTTTTGAGCAAGCATAACATCTTGAATGAATAATGTTGTCTTCATCAAAATCATTGAGAAGCTTGCCTTCACATTCTCCCCCTTTTTGATGATGACAACCCAATTTTGAAAATTTGCTTTAATCTTGTTTCTTTAACACAAAAGGCTCCCCCTTGATCAATGCTCCCCCTAAATTCATGATTTAGAGTGTCTTTGCTAGCTGCATTTTGTTAGAGAAAAACAAACACAAACACATACATCTTCTCCCCCTTTGTCATTAGCAAAAAGGATGGGAAAAGACTTGAAATTTATAAAGAAATCTTGAAAAATGAAAAATAATTTTTACCTATGAGTTTTACCTCATGAAAGACTTCATCAAACATTTATCCTTGCCGGAACATGATTTTGAAGTCTTTGTCACAAAGTTGATTTATACTAGGAAGATTATGCTTTAGTTTGTCAACTTAAAGTACATCTTCAATGGATGTGAAAGTTAGTGCTTCAACTTTGCCAATGCCAAGAATTCTTTCTTTAAGGGAATCCTTATATGTGAAATAACCCTTGGACTTTGGAGCTAGATTTGAAAGTTAGTTTATGCCTCCCATCAAAAGCTTAGAACCACCACTTATCAAAACATTATGTATGTTATATTAGAAACTTTAGTGTTGCTCAAGGCCATTATGTATGGGTCAAGAAAGGAACTAACTTTGAAGGACCCAAGGCAATTTGGGTACCTAATAAAACGTAACTCTTTTTTGTAGGTATGCTTGAAGACCTCTTCAAATCAATGGTATCTTGATAGTGGATGTTCGAGGCACATGATGGGTGACCTAAGCAAATTTTCACATCTAACGCTTAAGGACAAAGGATATGTTACTTATGGTGACAACAACAAAGGAAGAATCCTTGGCGTCGGCATCATTGGTTCACCGCCTTCAACAACTATAGAAGATGTCCTATATGTGGAAGGTCTAAAGCATAGTCTCCTTAGCATTAGCCAATTGTGTGACCAAGGTTTCAAAGTCAACTTCACTAAAGATGAATGTTTGATTGAAAACAAAGTTACTCATGAAGTTATGCTAAAAGGTAAAAGAGTTAATAACATATTTTTAATTTCCTTAGATAACTTGTCTTTGAATGTTAGGTGTCTCTTGGCAAACAACAATGAATCATGGTTATGGCATAAGAGGTTTGCTCATATTCATATGGAGCACTTGAATAAGTTGATCAAGCATGACTTAGTCATTGGATTGCCGAAGATCAAATTCATCAAAGATGGGTTGTGTGGTGCTTGTCAAAAAGGAAAGCAAACTAAATCAACTTTCACATCCAAGAATGTGGTGTCCACAACTAGGCCACTACAATTGTTGCACATGGATCTCTTTGGTCCATCGAGAACAAAAACCTTCGGAGGTAATGTCTATGCATTAGTTATTGTTGATGATTTCTCTATATATACTTGGACATTGTTTTTAGTGCAAAAAAGTGATGCTTTCAAAGCCTTCAAGAAGTACACAAAACAAATACAAAATGAGAAGTCTCTTACAATTGCCTCCATTAGAAGCGACCATGGTAGAGAATTCCAAAATGCCTCATTTGAAGAATTTTGTGAAGAACATGGAATCTCACACAATTTCTCCGCACCAAGGACTCCTCAACAAAATGGTGTCGTAGAAAGGAAGAATAGATCATTGGTGGAACTTGCAAGGACAATGCTAAGTGATTCAAATCTTCCTAAGTATTTTTGGGCGGATGCGGTGAGCACGGCATGTTTTGTAATGAACTTTTTAAAGGGAGAAAACCAAATATTTCTTTCTTTCATATTTTTGGATGCAAGTGCTTTGTCCTAAACAATGACAAAGACAATCTCGGTAAGTTCGACGAAAAGTCGGATGAAGGTATTTTTCTTGGTTATTCTCTTTCAAGTAAAGCTTTTAGAGTTTTTAATAAATGAACTTTATCAATAGAAGAATCTATGCATGCCAAGTTCGATGAATCTAACCCCTCGAAAGAGGATATTATTGTTTGTGATAATGATGATGATCTTGTAGAAATTCGCAAAGAAGATACTTCTAAAGACTTCATTGAAAATCTAGAAGAAAAACAAGAAGAACATCATGATGAACCGGTTCAACAAAAGTCGATCAACAATGATCTACCAAAAGAATGGAGAACACATAGAGATCACCCAATCGACAAAGTTATCGGAGACATAAGTCAAGGTGTAACAACAAGACTAAATCTCAAAGATGCATGCTTGAATATGGCGTTCGTTTCTCAAATAGAACCCTCCAAAGTTAATGAAGCTCTTGAAGATGATCAATGGATCATTGCCATGCAAGAAGAGTTGAACCAATTTGAAAGAAATCAAGTTTGGGAACTTGTCCCTGAACCAAATGATAAACATATCATCGGAACAAGATGGGTATTTAAGAACAAACTTGATGAAAATGGAATTATTATTCGTAACAAAGCAAGATTGGTGGCTCAAGGGTACAATCAAGAAGAAGGAATTGACTTTGAAGAAACATTCGCTCCGGTTGCAAGGTTAGAAGCTATTCGTCTATTACTTGCTTATGCTTGTTCAATGAATTTTCAGTTATTTCAAATGGACGTCAAAAGCGCCTTCCTAAACGGATATATCAACGAAGAAGTCTATGTCAAACAACCTCCGGGTTTTGAAGACTTCAAGCATCCTTCACATGTATACAAGTTGAAGAAAGCTCTCTATGGTTTAAAACAAGCACCAAGGGCATGGTATGATCGTCTAAGTAATTTCTTATGCGAAAAAGGTTTTGAAAAAGGCAAGGTAGACAAGACTTTGTTCATTAAGAGGATTAAGAATAATACCTTACTTGTTCAAGTGTACGTGGACGACATTATCTTTGGTTCAACAAACAATCAACTATGTGAAGAATTTGCTTTAATGATGCAAGGCGAGTTTGAAATGTCTATGATGGGAAAAATGAATTACTTTCTTGGATTGCAAATCAAGCAACTAAAAGATGGAATTTTTATCAACCAATCAAAGTACTGCAAAGAATTGCTAACAAGATTCGACATGGATGGTTGTAAAGCAATGGCTACACCAATGGGCTCCGGTACATATGTTGATCAAGACGAATCAGGAATATCAATTGATGTTACGAAGTATCGAGGTATGATTGGTTCCTTACTTTATTTGATGGCAAGCCGTCCTGATATAATGTTTAGTGTGTGTTTATGTGCCCGGTTCCAAGCAAATCCAAAGGAGTCACATCTCACCGCTGTAAAGAGGATCATGAAGTATCTCAAAGGGACAACGGACGTTGGACTATGGTATCCCAAAGGTAGTATTTGTAACTTAGTTGGTTATTCTAACGCGGATTATGCAGGATGCAAAACAGATCGGAAAAGTACAAGTGGTACTTGTCACATCCTAGGAAATGCATTGGTTTCATGGGCTTGCAAGAAACAAGCTTGTGTTGCTCTAAGTACGGCTGAAGCGGAATACATAGCGGCAGGAAGTTGCTGTGCACAAATCCTATGGCTTAAGCAACAACTTGATGATTATGGATTAAACCTTGGATGCATTCCACTTCGGTGCGACAATACGAGTGTTATCAACATCACAAAGAATCCCGTCATGCATTCAAGAACTAAGCATATAGACATCCGACATCATTTTTTACGTGATCATGTGCTTAACGGAGATGTCGAAGTCACATTTGTGGATACTTATAACCAACTAGCGGATATATTTACTAAACCACTTGCAAAAGAGCCGTTTTACAAAATTCGCCGAGAACTTGGAATTTTGAGCGAAACGGATCTCTGATTTTTTTATCAAATATTCTTCGTACATCATAGAGGATCAAAGGTATATGATTTTTATAATTTTTTGACTTCGGTAAGATGAATTTTTTTGATGTTTTATGTTGAAAAAGTAAGTTTTCTCAATTTTATGCTTATTTAAATTATTTCTTAAATTTTGGGACTATGATCATAAGTTGCACTAATATGTGTTTAAACATGTCAAAGTGAAAAAATTTGGATTTCCCTCACCATTTGCCCTGTAGAAAGCTACTGTTTTTGGAAGTGCAGGTCCAGTAATCGGTCAGCAACAATCAAGTAACCGATTAGCAGGTCAAAAATGCCCCACACGCTGCAAATTTTGAACGGGTAACCGATTAGCAGGATTGCAGTAATCGATTACCCCTGTGATTCTTGGAAAAATGCTTACGTGTTCAGGTTCATTTTTTTTGTTTTAATCTTTTATTTGAGTTGTCAATCTTTTATTTGAGTTGTCAATCATATAGTTGGTCAATGTACTTTGCATCTTATCATGTTTATGTCTTTGACTCATTCATATCTTTCTCCAAACCCTTTCAACTCTTAACCTATAAAATCTTAATCTTCTTCAAAGCAAATTAAAACCCACTCATCTCTCTACTCCTTATAAGCTTCCATCACCAAACCTTCTTCATCACACCTCTCAAACCCTAATCCGAAAATCTCCTCAACAAAAAAAACCAAAGGAAAGCAACCATGGCTCCTCCAAAGAACAAAGGAAAGCAACCTATGGGAGAAAGTTCAGAAGCTCCAAAAGAGGATTACATGCAACCTGTCAAGCAGAGAAGGATGGATTTCAATGTCAGGAGAAGAACACTCATGCCAGTTAAGTATGTAAACTTTGTTTCGTTTCCCTCTCATAGTTTTACCTTTGAGGCCTTGCTAAATGATTCTGGAGTAAAAAATTTAGTTGCTGAAGTTGGTGTTTATTACCCTGATTTAATCCGGAAATTTTATCATACTGTTGAGTTTACCAAAGATGATGAATTTAAAGAGGAACTATTGCTTGCTACTGTGCAAGATAAAGAAATTTGTGTTGATTTAGAGCTTCTAGGAGAAATTTTAGGAGTGACGTCTGATGGAGAAGAACTCCGTCAAGGTTTCCTTCCAACTACCGGAAAGTGGGATAAATTTGATAGCTTAGCATATTTCATTGAAATTTCAAGAGGAACCTCTGAAGACCTACTAGGTAGGCAAGTGCATTCGTCACGAACAATCAAATATACAAAATCTCTCACTGTTAGTGACCGTGTACTCCATTATATTTTAAGCTATATCTTTGTTCCGAAAAACTCAAATCATGCTCAAGTTAGTGAGTTAGAGGTTTATTTGATTAAAGCCCTAAAGATGAATTGGAAGATTAATTGGGCATATGTTATTTTTCATCATATGGAATATCTCTTCAAGCTAACCGGTGCTCTTCCTTACCCAAGTCTTGTTACTAAGATTTTGGAACATTTTAAGGTATCCACTCAAAGAGAGCCCAGTGTTCAAATGACCTCAAAGATGTGTGAGATCCATGCTACCCATTTTCTCAAGAATACCGGTATTGTGGTAAATTCAAGAGGGTTATTTGTGTATAAGGATGAAGTTGAAGCTCCGGCCGCTCCGGATGGTGGACATACTTTAGAATCTCTTCATCATGACATTATGGGCTTAAAGGCACAAATGCACCAAAACCTTCTCAACACCAACCGGAATATCAATTCCCTCAAGAAAATGTTTAAAGAGATGTTTCGAAAGAAGAAAACAAGAGTTCAAGTGAGTGTTTTGAAGAGGATTGTTCTTCATACACTTAATTACCTATAGGTTAGATAGTAAGCATCACTATTGGTGTGATTAGGTTGTACAATAATTCTAAACTATAGTGAATTCTCTTTCGTGTTGAAGGAGGAGTGAAGTACTCTTGGGCTGTGAGGGGAACCACTATAATTCTCTTGTGTCATTTTTCCTTTCTGCACTTTACTTTCCAGCACTTATCATAAAACGGAAAAATAACCAAGAACCGGTAAAAAGATCGAAGAATTTTTTAAGAACCTAATTCACCCCCCCCCCCCCTCTTAGGCGCATTTACACTTACACACCCTAGGAACTAGGTGGATGGAGTCTAGTTCTGAAAAGGCTGTGAGGAGGATGGATCTTTTGCCTGAAGTAAAAGTGTGGTATCAGTTTGTGAAACATTCATTGAAGCACATTTCTCACAATGAAATGGTGAGCAGGGCAAGACTTGTTTTACTTCATTGTATCACAACACTGAGCAAGATCAACGTAGGAAAGGTCATTATGCAGGAGATCCAGGCTTGTTTAAGAAAGAAAGAAGGAATGATGTACTTCCCATGTATGATCACTATGTTGTGTAGAAGGCATAGAGTACCAGAACTTGACACTGATGAAACTGGACAGCCTCAAGCTGCATTGGATAAAGCTTTGATCCAAACACTTATGAAGCCAAGAGGATGGAAGAGGCCAACTGAGGTACGAAAGGCATCGACATAAGCTGCTGAGGAGCATGAGAGAGAGGGGATGTTGTGGGATGTCATTCTGCAAATGCAGAAAGACCAAAGGGACTATTTCAACTTTCAAAAAGACAAATTCAATTGGCAGGAAAAATTTGTTGCTTTGCAATTCCTGTCTAGTTAGTTGGATCCACTGGTTTTCCCTAATCACATCTTGGGAGAACTAGAAGAAAACAAGGAGGAGAAGAAGCCAATCTCTGAAGAGAAGAAGCTGAAAAAGAAGGAGAAGTCAAAGAAAAAGAAAGAGGAGAAAAGAGAAAAGAGTTTGAAGAAGAAAAATAAAGAGGTTGTTGTTAGGACAAGTGGAGAAATTCCTGTTCAGGACAACCCAGTTAAGCCCAAAAACAAAAAGAGTGGGAAATCTGAGAAAGCTGGAGTTGAGCCCCCAAGGGACTCTCGCAGCTCTCCAAGGAAGAAAAAGTTAAGGCAAAAGTGGAAGAAGAAAGAGACCCCTGATGTCAGGACCCCAGAAAACTATCCTCTAAAGGACTTTGATTTAAATCAAACTCACCAAGAATTGAGTCCAATTGAGAAAGATGATATCTTAGAAGAATTTATTGAAGAAGCTGACAAGGATAGCAATGAGATGAATCAAGATCAAGGAAGAGAAGATGATGACAACAAGGAAGAGGAAGAATTGATGGAAGATGAAGATTAGCTTGTGGATGATAGTTTACCCAAGTATTATTCGACCACTGAGGAATCCTCCCCTGGATCCTTGAAGGCAGAAGATAAAAGGATTAAAGAAAAAGCTAAAGGCGAGGAAGCTGATAGTGAGTCAAGCAAGGGAGAAGCAGTGATAGTCACTAATGTGACTACTCCCACTATGACCCCAGTTAAAAAGACAGCTACAGAAAGCGAGGAAGAGATTGTCCAAGAGCAGGTGCTTAGCCCAAGGAAAAAGGAGTTGAAGAAGAAAGAAAAGATTGCTATGGAGGAACCTGTGTAGGAAGAAGCTGTCACGCCTGAAGTCTTTAAGGACCAAGCCAAGAAGCCTGAGCAACCAAAGGTCGCGAAGAAGGAAGCCAAGAAGAAAAAGAGAGGAGACATCCAGCCTGCGCGCAAAAACACCAGGCTTAGGGTCTAATGGGTATCATACAGAGGCTAGCCTAGTCTTGTCTCCCATTGACACTTGGAAGTGAAGACACTGTACTTACTTTAAGTTTGGGGGAGATGCAGATAAAAGCTTGACCTTCTCTCTTTCTTTCCTCTATCTTTTATTTACTGTTTCTGCTTATGTTAGGATGACAATTTGCTGGGATGTTTACTGTGTTATTTTTCTTGGATATTTGCTTAAATATTTTGGAGGTCGTGGTTTTGGCCAAAGTTTAATGTCTGGATAATTAACTCAGCTGGTTTATGCTAAAACTTCTGTTTGCATAGCTTATTTATGTTCATATTCAATTTCAATTTGCATGAGTAGTTTTTTTTAGGATAGCTGAGAGTTAAGTAAAGAACAACCAAGGATAAGAAAAATATTATTTTTTGTGCTTAGAATAAAAAACAGGATGATGAGTCTGCCTGTGAATCTGTGGAAACAAATCCAATTTGTTACCTAGGGTGTTGTTGCAAAAGAAAGCTGATAACCTCTGTCCCGCCTCCGCTAGTCTGCTGAATTAGTAAAAAAAAATTTAGAAACTTATTTGTTGGAAATTGTGAAGCAAGTAGAAACCTTAGGGAATTACTCTGGAAGGATGAACTGATTTTGATAAAGATTTAGACTCCTCACACAAAAAAGAGAACACCCCAATCGTTGCTAATAAAACACACAAAAGTGTGCAAAAAGGTGGCAAAGACCGCTCTTGTTGAAAAGTTATTGTGCCTGAAACTGGAGGAACAGCCAGCATCTTCATCATAATAGCCAGTTGGACTCATTACAAGTGAGATCCCGTTGAGTGAAAAGGTGGAGTGTTGAGCTATAAAAAAAAGAGAAAAGAGAAGAAGAAGAGAGAAAGGGAAATAAATTGGAAAGGTGTGATCTAGAGTGTGATAGTCAAAAGTCAATAGAAGAGTCAGAATAGAATTCCACCTTAAGACCCAAGAGGAATAAAACTTAAGTCACAAGAGTACTCAAATTGGAATCACAAATAAAAATTAGCTCACTCTTCTGAAGAGTAGTGGTGTGACAGTAGGTGTCTAATCACTTTGGTAATAACATATATGGGCTAAAAACGGGCTGAGTTGCGCCAATTATTTCCCTACCCAGGCTATTCATCTAGTAAATGACTGAGCCCCTTCACTAATATGATCCTACTTTGTTCTTGAAAATCTCTTTTGTCAATCACTGTCGCATCACTTGAGGACAGGTGATAGTTCAATTTTGGGGGAGTGATAACGCTATTTTAGTGTGTCATGATAACCAATTTTCTCTTATGATTTTAGTTAGGTTTAATTTGGATTTACCTATATTTGCTTGTTTTAGTATGTTTTTACCTTAAGTACACTAAGTGCACCTTTTATGGTTTCTTGTGTGTTTTTGTTTTAAAGAGAATCTGATAAAGGCAATCTGAGGCATGACACCTCAAGACACAGTCTGGAGTAGAATGGATATAAATGGAAGGAAGATGTTAAGTCTTGTTAGCTGCAAATTCACCAAGAGCTTGGAAGGATGTTTATCACTAGGGCACACGTGGCAAGGATTCGTGTCAAGAAAGAGCTAGAGCATAAAGATAAGATCAAAGAAGCTTGAGGACAAAAGGTAGTACAGTGGGGACCACGCCTGCAAAAGTGCATCCTGCACCCAGCCACTCGCTGTCTGCTCTGCGCCATTACCTGCTGCAGCAGCCTGCCAAAGACACATTATCTCCCAATGTTGTCTGTACTAGATAACTTGTTTACGAAGGGAGAATGAACAGCTGGAATTTTTAGTGATTTGATATGGGCTAAACCTTATTCTTATCAAAATCCCACGATCTAAGACCCATCAACTTCCACACTCATACTCAAAGTCTATAAAAGCAAGCCTTGTCCATCGGAGCAAGAGAGAGACCACAAGCTAGGAATCACACACTCAGAATTATTTTCACTATTAGTTTATTTTATTTTGAGGGTTAGGAAGAATTAGAGAGTTTTCTTCTTCTCATCTAATCTTGTATTTACTGCTTGGAGTTGTCGTGACTGAAGAGGTCTGTTGTTGTTTACCCAACGCAAAGGATCTTCAAGTTATTACTAGGTTGTCATTTCTTTTACATAATTTTGCTAAGAATATGTCATCCTGTAGCTTCATTCCAGTAGTTTGTACTCAGCTCATTATAAGCTAAACTCGTATTTGATGAGCAAAGTGAAGTTAATATAAAGTTGTGTTTATGTTGAAATGATGTGTTGAATAGTGTCTTGTTTTGTTATGTGCTTTTATTCTATACACCTGCTTCTTAGAATGATCAACTTAGAAAAAGGTATAAGCATGTTGTTGAGAGAGATCCAACAACATGTGGATTTCATAACAAAAGTGGTTAGTAAAGTAGGATAAAGATATTCACTTAATTAAACTTGCTTAGAGATAAGAAGTTGAGACCATAAAGATTTTCAGAATTAAAACCAGATGCATTTTAGGGTTATAAGTGAGGCTTAGAGATTTGTTCCCTTGCCATAGTTATGCATTCTTTGATGTTGTAGAGATACACCACTATATCACGTTCTGACCTTTTGAGACACGACACTTGACATCATGGATACATTTTAGCAATAATATATTAATGGATCTTAGCTCATCAATCAATCTCTATAATATATTATCCTCTCTTATTTAGTATTTTAGTTTGTTGTGTGAATTTCTTGCTGCTATTATTAGTATTTTGTTACCTTGCTCATACTAGTTTTAAACAAGAGTTGAATACTTTAAGGTTCAAAGCTACATCAATTCCACTCCCTGTGGGTACGATGTCTTATTTCATTACATGCTGCAATCAAACATACTTGTATACTTTCATGTGACAAATTTTCTTTAAAATAACATCATAAAGTAAACACGTAGAAAGCAGACAACAAGCATAACAAACATATCGGGACTCAAAGAACTCCTTACGACCATTTATACAATCTTGGAGTTGCTAAAATCCCCAATGTCAGGGAAAAAAATCTACCAACATATCACCTCACATAGTCAGTCATCATATTGCATGCATGAATCATAATGCATAAAACAAATTAAATTCAATCATAATGCATAGCACAAGCCATGTGTGGAATTCACCTTCATTCCCAAAAGTCCACCATCATCGGCACCATATCATGCAAAAATTCTAAAGCCCAATATCACTTGGCACCTCAAAGGCCAATATCGCTTGGCAACCAAAGCCCAATCTCCATTGGCACCAGCTAAAGCCCAATCTTCACTGGCATCAATCAAATGACCTTCGTATCCCAAGTATAGCTCCTCAGTGAAGCTCAATAATCACTTACCTTTTTGTATCCCCATTGTCATACCCCAAATTTTGACCACTAAGATTTCCCATCATTGTACAAATCATCATCACAATATGGGTGTATCATTATGCCTCATTAGTCTCCCCAAAGATGGGTGAGCATTCACTACAATCAGCATTAGGGTTTTAAGCCCTCTCAGAGCTCTTAGACAAAGGATCAATCAAGGAATGACATGATCTTCAACTTGTCTAAACCTCTCAAGCATCCACGATGGATCAAAAGGACTCCCACTTCAAGGATTAAGCACAAGGTTGCTCCCTTTTGGGTGGATCAAGCCTCGAGATCGCTAGTGCCACCAAATTAGGGTTTTGGTCGACCAGGGCCTCCAGATGGGAATTTTCCTCTGGGCATGAGCCAATACTTCAAAAAATAACCTAATATGCTCCATGGAACCTCATGACCCCAATCATCAAGTCAATTTTGCCTCAAGGGATGCAGTCATAAAAAATCAGGAATTAGGGTTTCTTGACCTAATTCACCCCTAAGCTGACTTTTGGGACAAATCATGAGCCAAGGCCTCAAGAGAGGATTTGAGGGTCCCTAGTACACCACATTGATCCTTTTACAACAAGGTATTGATCCAAGAAGCTTGAGCAACAAGTCTCAATTTCATCAGAGCCACAATTAGGGTTTCGCGAGAAAAGTCAACTGTAGCTTTGACTTTTGACCAGGACATGCTCCCAAGCCCTAAGAAATGATTCAATATACCCTATAACACCCATGGAACATGTCCATCAAATTTGATTTAGGTCAAGGACGTGATTTCCTAAAGGATTGCACAGTTTGGAATTCATTTGATAAAAAGTCAACTGTGCACAAAAGTCAACTTTGACTTTTTGAGATTTTTCACAATTATGAATTTTTAACCCTAAAATGATGTTAATGTATGATTTGAATCATCATTTATCAAGAAAAATCAAAGAAAGTGGGATAACTTGTAAAAGGGGTAACCATAAAAACTTAGAAAATTTTCTAAGTTATGAACAAAGTGGCAAGGGTACCAACTTTGGAGGATCATAACTCCTAAACCACAAAGCCAATTTTCCCCATCCAAAGCTTGATTTGTAGATCTCATGGCCCTCTACAAAAACTTCAACTAGACCTCATTCCAATTCTTCATGGATTTTGATTTATGGATTGATCAAAATCACAAAAAGTGAAAATGTCACTTTTTTCCAACACTTAGTGAAATTTTCACTAAGTCAGAATCTGCCTTCACTTTTTTCCAAATGTAGGGACATTTTTCACTTGGATCCAAAAAGTATCAAAACCAAATATGATCAAACAGTTGTTGTATCATATAAGGGCTTTCCAAAATGGCCAAGAACATCACCAAATTCAATTTGAGCTAAGAGTTATGGTAGTGGCAAAATGCCTTGCTGAAAACTGCCAAGGCAAGGCAGAATTTTGCATTTTTGGTCGATTTGCCAAAATCAGCCAATTTCAAGCCTTGTCATCATCTTGGACACATCTGAGGATCAAATCTAAAGGGGACAACCACTGAGCCAAGCCTCCAAAGTCCTTGGAACAAGAAGTAGCATGCCAAACCTAGAATTGCCTAAAAGAGGGACAAGACTCCAATTTTGGATTGGAGCATTTAATAGATGCTTAGAGGTGGCATGGACTGACACATTTGCAACTGAATTCAGTCAAGATTCCTCCAACAAGTAGGGAACCAAAGCTCTGTGCTCTAACCTCTAGTCAATGGCTAGAGGAGACTTGGATTTTCATTTGCCAACATTGGCCAAACCTCTGATGCAGTTGCCATTCACTATTGATCCCAAAACAAACTTGCTCTACTATAAATAGAGCTCATTTGTGCTCAGTTTGAGTACACCAAAGCCATCAAACAGATGTTTTCCTCAAAATCCCTTTTTCTTGGCAAAAATGCCTTCTTTAGCAAGGTAACTCTGGTTTTTTGAGTTAGAGAGCATTTCCATCACAGCTCATGATCCTAACACCTCATAAACATCATATGTAGGTGATCCAAACTCTCACAAGTGATCTGTAATCACAAAATCACAAAGTCACCTCTCAAAACCTCAAAATAGGCTTTTTGTGCATTTTTCAAGCCATGTCTTGATTCAGTCACTTTCCAAACCAGATAAAACCTTAAACACACTCCAAATATCATCCTTGAACTGTCCCAAATGGTTCCCCCCATCTGGAACACCATTTGAGAGAGTTGCCATTTTGGTCACTTTTAACCCCTTTTGCAAGAAAGGGCCGGTTTGTGTTATTGCTGGTACCAGCTGATTCCAATCTTCCTAAAAGTTTTTAAGGGATCATTTGAGTGTGTCTAAAGCGTCAAATCATTTCTGGAACAAGAGGCTTGACAGATTGCACAAAAACTCCAAAAAGCTCAAAAAGAGGTAAGCCTCATGACTTAAACTTTCCAAAATATGCAATGCTTTGAAGTCCACTGATCATGCACACCTCATACATGTTAAATATGTTGTGTTTGAACCAATTGATCATGTAATTCATGCCTGTATCAAAGTGTAGCATAGAAAATGCAATTATGGGCCTTTTTCAAAACCACTATCGGGTTTTGAGGAGGGAGTGTGATCTGAAAAAACTACCACCACCATTGGATTCCTTGTGAAATTCTGGTCCAGATGCATATAAATTTTGTCTCAAACCATTAAGAATTGAGAAAGTTATGACCTTCACGTTTCTGAGCCAAAACTTGCCTTGCCTTGCCTTGGGCCAGGTCTAAAACCAAGGCATGACTTGTATATTTGTGATTTCACTTCAAACAATGGATGTATCACCACCCCAGTGGTAAGGCGCGCGCCTTGTGACCTTGAGGTCGTGGGTTCAAACCCCACCCATGCCATTTTGTGTTTTTTCATATTTTGCCTTTTTTTTCAATATTTTATGTTTTATTAATTAATTGGAAAATTAATAACTCTTTCAATTTTAATTAATTTTTAGTGGTTCTTTTTGTAAAAAATCACAAAAATGTTGAAATATTTTATTCCACAAAAAAAATTAAGTTTATATTATTTATTTAATATAATTAGTATTTTTGTGAATAACTTCATTTTTTATTTGTTTTAAACATTTTAAAATGAACATTCATCTTGAAAAATCAAGACCAAATGAGTTTTAATATCTCTTGTGATTAAAACTTCATTTTTCAAACCTTAAACAAAAATCACAAGTGGTTTATTCAAATTCATTTGGTATTTTTCCTTGATTTTCTTTTAATATTTACTTTTAAAAGAATAAATTAGGGTTTCTTTGATTTTCACCCTCATCAATCATTCAAAACTTTTGGGCCTCTGATAGAGTGTAAGACTCAATCCCCTTTTAACCAAAACAATTTTGGGCCTCAGATATTGTATAAGTCCCTCTGCGTTAAAAGAAAAGTTCGGCGCGATCGTCGCCCATTTAAAAATAAACCATCTGGGCCTCTCCTCGAGCTATAAGACTCATTCAAAACTTTTGGGCCTCTATTAGAGTGTAAGACCAAACCCCTTTTTAAAACCAAATTATCTTAGGCCTCAGTCATTGTATAAGACCCACTGCGTTTTCAAAATCTCGGCGCGATCGCCATTTCAAACGAAAAATCATCTGGGCCTACCCTCGTGTTATAAGCCCCACTCTTTTTCTTTAAAACCTTTTGGGCCTCTTGAGAGAGTGTAAGACCCACCCCTTTGTATAGAAAACCTTTTTGGCCTCAGTCACTTGTATAAGCCCCTCTGTATAAAACAATAGTGCGATCATTGGTAAAAATCCCGGGCCTCTCCTTGAGCAGTAAGCCCCAATTTTTCTTTCAAAGCACTTTCTCCTTTGATTTTGAATATACTGTTATTTTCAATCTTTCTTTGTTGAACAACTAAAAAAACAACATGGAAGCTCTACAACCGAGTAAGTGTTTATACGCTTTCATTTACTGCTTTCATATGTATATAACTGTACTGTGGGGCTGTTTCACTGTAAGTCTCCTTTCATAAACTCATATCAACTATGTAATAATAGTATAGCTATTTAAAGTTTTTCCCGACAACTACGTCTAGCACTAAGCCCTGTTGATCACTTTTAAATAGATAAAACTAGATCCCCTTAGGATTACCAGACACAGTTTTCCCTCCTCTTGGGGTTAAACAATATGGAGACGTGAAAGGCAGCATTCTTGGTGAACCCTTTCACAGACTGTCACCCTTTGAAATCGTCAAAGAAACTCTACTCCCCAGAGATGATCTTTTCTCCGTGAATGGCATCTCTTGAGTTTCTTCCAAATTCTCGAACTTTCCTGGCTTGATCTATTCTCTGTGAATAGCCTGTCTTGAATTTCTCGGGGTTTGGGGACCCACAGGCTTCTTAAAAGCATCCCCGCCTCCTCTTGGGCGTTGTACAAGGACCCGTCGGCTTCTTAAAAGTATTCACAGCCTCTTCTTAGCCTTCATATAAATGATTTCTTCCTATGGGAATGATAGCCTCCTCTTGGGCTTCGTACAAATTGTCCCTCGGCTTCTTAAAAGATTCCATCCTCCTCTTGGGCTTCGTACAAATTGTCCCGACGACCTCCTAGAGGTATAGGAACAGAAATTAGTCATCTTAATAGAACAATCTTTCGAAGAGTCTAGATCTTTCTACCGTGAACGTACTACTACTGTTTCTTTAAGCATAGTACAAAAGATGAAACTCTAGACTTGGACAGTCTAATTTCCTTGAGTCTCAAAGACATTCTCAAGTTCCTTTCAAAACTAGGAAATGAAACCCGTAGACTCGGACAGTCCCAATCCCCTTTGGATTTCCCATTTCCTTAAAGAACAGGAAATATCCCTGATCCTCGAATCAAAATCCCTGAGTGCAAACATTACTCATATAAGAACTGGTTTTCTCTTTTGACCAACATACTGGACCCGTCACTTAACTGAAATAGCCACTTTTAGCCTCTATCTCGGGCTTCGTACGAGATACAAAATCACTCTCTTGTTGAGTACAAAAGACTCTCTTGTTGAGTCATTCATCCTTTTAGCCTTCATCTCGGGCTTCGTACGAGATACAAAACACTCTCTTGTTGAGTATAAAAAGACTCTCTGGTTGAGTCGACCACCTTTTAGCCTTCATCTCGGGCTTCGTACGAGATACAAAGAGACTCTCTTGTTGAGTCAACCTTTAGCCTCCATCTTGGGCTTCGTACAAGACACGTCTAAAAGCACTCTCTTGTTGAGTCAAACCCTTTTAGCCTCTCTTTCGGGCTTCGTACGAGACACATAAAAACACCCTCTTGTCAATAGCCTCCTCTTAGGCTTCGTATAAGGAAATCCCGGTTGATTCAATCAACCTTTTAGCATCAAAACCGTGCCTCGTTCACAGGATACAAACATCAACAACTCCCTTCATCTAATTGCTGTAAGCGGCAAGCCTCTGGATTATTTGCATCCACGCCACTGTCCCTCTTTTAGCATGAGAAATTCCTAAGGAAAGATAACATTGCTCTACACTGAGTTAAAGTCTTCTCCTTCAGGTTAAAACTCCCTATAAAGGAAATTATGGCATTGTTAGGATTCGCATATCTCGGTTAAAGTAATCCTCCTTTATAACCAGTCACCCAACAATTGTGACAAACAGACCCCCTTTAGAGATGACAAATTCTCTCTAAAGTCAAAACCCTTTTAGCTTCACATCTTGGGCTTCAAACAAGATACAAATAGACCCTTCAGCTTCACATCTTGGGCTTTGAACAAGATACAAATCACCTTTAGCTTCACGTCTTGGGCTTTGAACAAGACACCAAAACAACATTTCCTCCCATAGAATAGGAGGAACTACGATCGCTCTGATTTCCCTGTTTCGGAAGACGGGAATACGTAGGCATAAGATTAAAAGAAAAATCTTAGCGAGCACACTAAATAAAAACTCAAAATCCCATACCCTTAGTCCTAAACATCCTACCCATGAATCGTCCAATGTTTTCACTCTTAAAAAAAAAAGAAAGAAGAAAAATGCCCCATTACCATATAGCATCCGTAACCTAACAGACCGCTGTTTAAACTCAGTATGCAAGCGGGTTAATTAGAGACATCTATTTCCCTTCCTTCATCAGCTTCAATAGGATAAAAAATGAATCGAACTGTAGTAACCCCCAAAGAGCGACAGTGCTTAAGAAACACGTCCAGTTTCGCTCGCTACACCCATGAAGCTCCTCAGTGAAGGTCGCTGACCACTTACCTTTATTTTCCCCTGTGGGAGTCCTCTGCTCAGTGAATCCCTTCTCAACTTCCCAAGTGAGTCTTCTCCCAAGTAAGATTCCTTGTAAAGTGTCCCCAAGAAGTTTTCTCCCCCAAGAAGTGTTCTCTCTAGTGAATTTCTTCTGAAAATCTTCCCCAATGGACCTTCTTCATATAATTTCCCTAGTGAGTTTCTCTTGTAATCATTCCTTGGTGAGTTTCACTTGCAACTTTCCTGATAAAATCCTAGGGGATATTCTTAGAATTATTTTAATTTTCTCGATCTAGGCACCAACCCCGGTGTTAGATATGATCTTTTAATCGATCTAGGAACTAATCCTCACGTTGGAGATGATCTTGCGGTTGATCTAGGCACAAACCCTCTTGTCAGAGATGTGTTGCTATTGATCTAGGCTCTAACCCTTGTGTTGGATATGATATTGTAGTCGGTCTAAGCATTAACCCTCGCGTTGGAGATGATGTTGTTATCGATCTAGACACCAACCCTCGTGTTGGAGATGATCTTGTTATCTATATAAGCATCAACCCTCGTGTTAGAGATGATATTATAGTCAGTCTAGGAACCAAACCTCTTGTTAAGGATGATCTTGTAGTTGGTCTAGGCATCAACCCTCCTGTTATTGATTATCATCTGTCGATCTAGGCACTAACCCTCGTGTTAGAGATAATCTTGTTGACGATATAGGCACCAACCATCGTGTTGGACATAATCTTGTTGTCAATCTAGGCAACAAACCTCATGTTAGAGATTATCTTATTGTCGATCTAGGCACTAATCTCATGTTGGAAATGAGCTTGTTGTCGATCTAGGCATCAACCCTTGTGTTAGATATGATCTTGTAGTCGGTTTAGGCACCAACCCTCGTGTTAGAGATGATCTTGTAATTGGTCTAGGCATCAACCCTTGTGTTTGAGATGATCTTATAATCTGTCTAGGCACTAGTTATCGTGTTGGAGATGGTCTTATTTTCAATCTCGACACCAACCCTTGTGTTAAAGATGATATTGTTGTCGATCTAGGCACCAACCCTCATGTTGGAGATTATTTTGTTGTCGATCTAGACAACAAACCTCTTATTAGAGATGATCTTGTAGTCGGTCTAGGAACTAATCCTCATGTTGGAGATTATTTTGTTGTCGATTTAGGCACCGACCCTCGTGTTAGAGACAATCATTCCCCAATAAAGGCAATCTTTTAATATTCTTGTCATTTTTTTTCCTTCCGCTCATTGAATGCCAAAATCCAGGTTCATCTTACTTAACTATCTTTCACAAAGATTATATGAAGACTCTCATCATCCGTATTCTCTTAGTTAAAAATAAATAAGTAAGACCGGTTGTAGCACCCCAATTTTGTTTAAGTCTAATTTTCTTTCTTTAGAGTTTAGCTTTTAATGTGTGTATCTTAGAAGAAAAATAAAAATAAAAATTGAGTTTTTTCACTTTTGACCCTTAATTAGGAAAATTAAAAAAAAAAACACTTAATTTTTAGTGCATTTTTATCAATTTGAGTACTTTTACCCTTTAAAAATTATAGAAAAATAAAAAATAATTATTTATTTAATAATTTTACTTTTTATCTTATTAGTATTATTATCATTTTTTATTTTTTCAGATTAAAAAAAAGTCAAGATTCTCTCTTTTTTTCACATTTTTCTAATTTTAGGAAAGTTTTCATTTTCCCATCTTTTTTTTTTAATTATTTTTTGCTTACTAGCAGTTACATGATACACACCTCTACACACGCATGACATAAGATAACAAAATTTTGCTGCATTTTTTAAAAATAAATATATGAAAAAAAGAGTGAGAGTTGGGTTGTGTTGAGCGAAAAATGCAGAAAAATCAACTCGGGCATGCTGATGGGCGTCAGCACGGGGTGACGATCATCACCGAGGTTTGCATTCATGATGGTTCGCCTATAAGCGCAATCATGACCGTCAACGAAGCTTGCTTCCATGACGGCTTGACTGATAGCACAGTGACACCATCATCATTGTGTATCCAACAACGGTTTGATCGTCACTAGAGTGAAGATCGTCGCTATCAATTGCACAGCCACAAACCTAAAAATGCTAAAAAAAACCTGTTTCTTTATTTTTATTTCACATTGTTTATCTCATTTTCATTTTATTTTAATATTTTGAATTTTCATATATAAAAAAAAAGGATTAACAAAAGGATAATCGGGTGTACAAATTATTTAGCCTCGAGTATTCGTCTTCCACTCAAAAATGATATAATAATAGCGACATTTTATATTTCGCAATTAGAATATGATGAAAAAGGAACTATCGGTTGAACACCTTTTTA
Source organism: Lathyrus tuberosus (assembly GCA_022829125.1). Lineage (NCBI taxonomy): Eukaryota > Viridiplantae > Streptophyta > Magnoliopsida > Fabales > Fabaceae > Lathyrus > Lathyrus tuberosus. The sequence continues at coordinate 9,647,014 of JALAZF010000024.1, read as the reverse complement.
TTCCTCGAAATAATTGAACATGAGCCGCACACCTCATTTTAGTTCGAGCATTCGTCTTCCGCACGCTAATAACGATTTTTAAATTTTTCTTAAACAAAAATTGGATTAAAGAGGGAATAATCGGGTTCACACCTTTTTATCATCGAGTAAGAGAACGCAAGGTGCATGCCTTGTTCTAGTTTAATTACTTGTCTTCTGCATAAAAACAATTATAACTAACTAATTTTATTTTTCGCCCATGCGCGACTGAACCATTTCTTAAACAAACTTTTACCTCCCAAGCGCGAGTCTTTTTTTTCCAATCACTGAGTCTTTTTCTGCCATAATGCGATTAAACTTCTTTTCCAAATTAAAATCAACTAACCCACAAATTTTTGCTACCGTAACTATGTAACTTTGAATTCCCTATCGCACATGGGGTATGCATAGGAACGAGATTCAACGTCTCTTCAAGCACCATAATAAAAACCTTTTTTAGTCCTTTTTTTATTTTCTTGAAACACTTTAAGCAAACCATTTTTTCAAAACTAATTAAGCGGTAACTGTTGTTTACAACGGATGTCACAGGGACCTAATATCTTCCCTGTTCATAATCGACACCCGGACCTAAGTTTGGTTGTGATGACCTTATTTTTGTTCCTCAAGGATTTTTTCGACGTTTCCCTTTAAAAAATAAACATCAGTGGAGACTTCATTTTCACTCAAGCATTAATGTGCTCAGGTATTTTTCGTGTTGCAACAGTATGATAGAGTTTCTATCTCACAATCATCTTCTTCATCAGAGACTTTCAATCACTCATGTTCATCTTCTTCATCAAATATTAGATATGAAGGATCTCCAAAGATTTTTCCAGAGGTTGATTCCTTAAGAGTTTGTTTGGATCTTAAGTCTCTAAAGATATCGCTTGATTAGACTTCTTAACCATTTCTTCTATCAAAGATTACACCAGATGAAGTTTCTTCATCTTCTTCATTGATTGAAGAAAATGTTCTTCTTGATGAAGTTTCTTCGTTATTAGACAAGAAATCTTCTGAGGATCATTCGTTTGCCGAAATTGTTATTTCAAATGAAACTCCCGAAGTTGACTTTTGTTTTTCTTCTTTAAAAGATGTTTTTCATGAAGTTGCTGATGAATCTTCTAGGTTTCATATTCTTTCATCTTTTAATTGTTGAATCAAAATGTCAAGTTTCTCGATGGTTTCTTCCTTTCTAGATTGTTCTTGAAAATCATAAACACTTCCATATTTCAATTTAATATTTGGATCAAGTTTTTGATTCAAATTCTTAACACTTAGATATTTATTATTCATGAAATTTATAACATATCCTGCAAGATTTACAATGGTTGAACACCATCTATAAAGATAACATTCACATTCATTTGGTATTTCAACCTCTTGGAACCATGTGTTCATTCCTCTTATTTGATATTTGGAGAGACTCCATAGATCATCTCAAGGGTGTCCCACACTTCCTTGGTGGAATTATAATTAATGACAAAACGCAATTAATTTTTACACAAAGACATAATCAACAAGTTTTTAGCTTTGAAATCTAGTTTATTTGGTCTAAAAGAAATCTAGTTTATCTACTACTTCATTATTTATATAATGAGTAGGAATAAAAAAAACCATTGTTTCTCGTTTCCCACGATTCAAGACTAATACTTTTAATGAAAATTTTACATATAGCTTTCTATATATCAAGCCTATCACCATTAAACGGTGGAGGTGTGTTTAGGAAAGTTCTTATGTTAGAAGATATGTTTGAATTCATCATCCTACTGAGACTATCAGTTTTTAAATAGGATTTAGGCTCGGATGCCACTTCTTGAACATGTTACTTCAAAAACAAAAGGGGCGTGTAAATTGTGGAGGATTGAAAAACATTAATTTAAAACAAAATCTTTCTTAAAATAAGAGTTTAAAATCAGTTGTAAAACAAACAAATAAATAAGCAGCGGAATAAAGAGATAGATGGAAAATCAGAAGAAAGAAAATAAACAAAAAAAGTAAAAGAGATAAGGGAAAAAGAAAGACACCAACAAATTATAGAGGTTTCGTCTAAATGAAGGTGACCTAATTCTCTCTCCAAGAAATTTTCTTGAGAATTTACAATATCTTGAGAAATGTTGAAAGGATGTGCCCACGAACCTCCTTTTCCAAGGATTTGAATTTTTCAATGACTAACTTCCAACCAAACAGCGAACAAAATTTTGACAGGCTATCCTCTAAACCAAACAATGATTTTGTATGGGCTGACCACTGAACCGGGATGGAGTTTATATTGTCTATCCTCCAAAATAAGATGGAGTATTATATTGGATATCCTCCAAAAGTCTTCACTTGAATTTCGTTGGACAATACTATTGACTTTAAAGAGATAGCTTAAGGTAGAGCACCGTCGACCTATATAACTATCTTTAAGAGATAAAGACTTCACCGTATATCATTGGATATGGGGTGTTACCACATGATCTAACTTTGGAAGTAATGACCTTAAGATCTTTATGACTACTGATCTTGATGTCAACACTTCTCCACACATCTTGATTTGATTCATGAGTCTCATTACTCTGGTGAAGAAATCATCCATGCTTTCATTTTCTTACATTCGAAGCAATTCATATGTTCTTTTGTGAGTTTGTAACTTCACCTATTTCACCTTCTCAGCACCTTCAAACGATTTCTCAAGAATGTCTCATGCTTCCTTTGTTGAGTCTACATCACCAACTTTCTTAAAGTTGTCTGAATTAATGCATTGATGGATTAAAAAGAGAGCTTTATAATCTTTCTTCCTCAAATCTTTGTGTGCAGCAATTTGTTCATCCGTAGCATCTTTTCTAATTGGTGTCACTCAATTCTTCACAAGATCCCAAATATCTTGATAACAGAAGATAACATTCATCTGCTTGCACAAATTCTCATAATTCTTACCATTCAAGATTGGAAGATTTGCTGAAAAATGTCTGTTCGGATGAGAAGTCATTGTTCTATGCTTCCATGAATCACAACTAATGCTCTAGATACTAGATGTTGGAATTAACATCAATATTGGAGCTAATCAACATTAATCTTGATGGAATGGGGATCAATCTCTCTGATTGATTTCGCCTCTCATTCTTCACTCTTTACTTGAGTGATTCAACCACACTTTAGTTTCAAGATGATTTTTGTGCACAATGATTTGAGAAAAAAAGAAGTCAGTGAAAGTGAATTGGGGAAGCAAAAAAGAAATTAGGGTTTTGAGAAAAAAGGAGAAGAGGATAGATCAAATTTTACAGAGTTTCTTTCTGCGTTTATTCTCACTGAATTTCTTTTATTCGACTCTTTTTACAATAGTAGGGTACCTCCCTATTTATAATGAGATTAGTTGTCCACCATGTAATTCTCAAAGCCACTAACATAAACTTCGACACGCTATATTCAACTTTCTGTCGATTATAATTAATAGAGACTCGTCGACTTTGTCGAATACACACTACTCCGACTCTGTTGAACTTGCAAATATAACTAACACAAAGAATTACATATTTAATAAATGTGGCAAAATTTCATATCATCATTTGTTACCTCACATATCTAATCAAAGTAAAACACCTTTCACATCCGAGATAAAATAGATATATTTGTAATAGTGATAACATCTCATGCATATAGTGGAAAAATAATTTTTTTAAATAAAAATAAGTTAAATGGTTAGGCCAAATAAATTGACCATTTCAAAACGTGCAGGGACAATACGAACTAAACCGACCTTGTTGCCTACAGAAATGATTTTTTTTTCCTGCCTTTTAAATTCTTCCTATTTTAGTGCAACACATGAGTGAGGTTGTATTTTTCAATACTACTTGATCTTAATTAAACATTTAGCAGTTTCACCTTAAACTTCTAAATTGATTTAAACACAAAAAAATTACAATTACAACTTATTAGTTGATCACTAGGATAATTTTCGAGTTTGACAAAAATGATATACTTGATTTATAAATTGTAAGTCAAAATAAGACAATTCCAATGGAGTAGTTGGTTTATGTTTCCAAACTGGTTGCAGCAGTCAACGATCTATATTGCGTATAGGCATGAATGACTTGGTCAGAGTATTGATATGACGTAGGTGCTCTTTACTTGGACTGGTCTAATGGTTTACTTGGATTTTTGAAGTAGAATATTATGCTATCCTTAACAAATTGACGTAGGTAATTAACAATAATGAGATTATGAGAGTAGTCAATGTAGTCACAAATATTTTTTTATATTTAAAGAAGATTCATGTTTTATTTATTTGTCACTCTCTTTTTCTCTATATGTATTTTTGATTATTTTATCAACACATTTATGGTCTCGGTCTCTGTTCTATCAACAGCAACTTTTTGTTCCAAAGTCTTTTTAAGTAGTTTAATGTTCAATTAGAATACTTTATGCTCTTTTGATTAGTCTTATCTCTTTCTTCTAATTTAATACTGTAGTTAGTTGTCACACACACACACAAAATGCAAAGAGAGAGAAAAGATAAATCAATAGTTGATAATAGTTAATATAAATGCATGACAGAAACAATGAGAGAAAAGATATTAGATGATGCAAATGTTTTGAATTCTTTATTTAAATAACTTAATTTTTAAAAATAATTTTTCAAATAAAACTCTAATAGAAAGAAACACAAACGTTAAATCTGTTGGTAGATAAAAAGGAAGAAGATGAAGATGATGAAGATGAAAGAGAGAGAAGAGAGAAAAACGTAACTAACTACTCACTGAAATTGAAATTTTGTTACAACTTCTTATATACTAACAAAACCTAAATGACATTCAAATTAACTCCAAATACAGCTTAAATGAAAATATTAACTAAACTTAGATTACACTCTAATATCATCAATTAATCCTCATTCAATACTAAAATCAATAACACCAATTCCATCCCTCAATTGATAAAGTGTTCAGTCTTGATTGCTTTGATCAGCATAACTGTCAGCTGCTTCTGAGTGCTACACAGTGCACAACTTCAAGCACTCCATTCTGAACATGGTTTCTAATAAAATAGAACTTCGTGTCAATATGCGTGCTCCTCCCATGCGGCACTGGATTCTTGGCAAGACTTATAGCTTATTTATTGTAAATCATCAACTTCACATAATTGCTCACCTTGATCTTTAGATCCAGTAGCAAGTTTAGAATCTACACAGTTTGACAAGCAGTTAAAGCACCTGCAATGTACTCAGCTTCATAAATTGACAATGCAACCACTAGTTGCTTCTTGGAGCACCAAGAACTAAGGCCTCCTAGATATTTAAAGAAATATCTAGAAGTACTTCTTCTGTCAACTCTGTCTCCACACTACTTAGAGTTTGAATAGCACATCAGCTCTGAATCATATTCAACATCAGAAGAGAACAAAACTCCATACCTCAGAGTCTCATTAATATACCTCAGTATCCTTCCAGCAACTTGGTAATGTGACCATTTTAGTTTGTTCATAAACCTACTCACCATTCAACTGCATGGCAAAAGTCAGGTCTGGTATTACAGAGATATCTCAATGAGTCTACCACCTATTTGAAAATTGTAGCATCTACATCATCACCCTCAACATCAGAATCCAACTTGTGGTTTGTTTCAGCAGGTGTGATTGCAGACTTGCAATTCATTAGCTCAAATCCCTTCAAAAGCTCAAGTTCATACTTCAGTTGGTGCAAGACTATACCCTTATCAGAGTACATAACCTACATCCCGATAAAACATGTCATATTTCCCAGATCAATCATCTCAAACTCATTCATCGACACTTTCTTAAACTTAGCTATTTCATCTTAATGGCTCCCTGTTAGCAATATGTCATCAACATAGAGACACACCAGAATCACATTGTTATCAGATGTATGTTGAATAGCTCCATACTTGATCTCACATTTTCTGAATCCTTGAAGCTTTAAAAATGAATCAATTTTTAAATTCTAGGCTCCATGAGCTTGTTTCAGTCCATACAAGGTTTTATGCAACTTGTACACCATCCCCTTCCTGAATCTTTTTCACAAATCCAGGAGGTTGTGATACATAAAATTTCTCTTGTAAAAGACCATTCAGAAATGCAGATTTCACATCTAAATGCATCAGAGACCAATTCCTATTAGCAGCTATAGCAATCACCAGTCTGATTGTTTCATGTCTAGCTACAAGTGCAAACACTTCAAAGTAGTCTAAACCAAATTTATGTAAAAATCCTCTAGCTACTAACCTAGATTTGTGCTTTCCAATTTATCCACCTGGCTTTAGTTTCACCTTGTAAACCCATCTCACACTGACGGATTTCTAGTCCTTTGGAAGCTCAGTCAACTCCCAAGTCTTGTTTCTTTCTATAGCCTCAAGTTCTTCTTTCATGTCCTTCAGCCACACTTTCTTATTGAGAGCTTCTTCAGTACTCACTGGTTTAGAATCTACCAACATGGCACACTGAATGACTTCCCCTTCAGAGTCTAACGCACTATCCCGCAACATGTCAAATGATGCAAATATTCTTGGTATTTGTCTAATTCTTTGTGGTCTCTGATCTTTTTCATAATCTTCTTCAGATGCAGGAACAGTATCAGATGATGAACTATCTTCATAATCAGGCCCACCTTCAGAGGCATGACCACCTTCAACGGCATGATTACCACTAGAGTCTTGATCATCATTAGAATCTAGATCAGAATCAGATTCACCTTCAGAGTCAGACCCGTCTTTAGCATCAAAGTCACCTTCAGACTTTGACTTATATTTAGAAGTAGAATCTTCTTCAAAGGAAGATTCTCCTCCACGATCCAAAATATCTTCAGAAGTTAACTCAGGTGTTAACACCGCACTAGAGTTGGATTGAGACTTGTTCCAATCCCATGCTTCTGATTCTTTCACAATGACTTCTCTGCTGAGTTTAACTTTGTTAGTGATAGGACAGTAGAGATTATAAGCACTTGTACTGTGGTACCCTACAAGCAACATAACTCTTCTTCTGTCATCCAACTTCCTTCTCTTAGCATCTGGGACATGTTTGAAACAAACAGAACCAAACACCTTCTGATGGCTCACACTTTGCTTATCTCCAGTCCACTTCTCTAAAGGAATAATTTCCTTCAGCTTCTTGGTTGGACACCTATTGAGCATATATGTTGCATTGGCAACAGCTTCTCCCCACAAGGTGTGGGTGAGCTTCTTCTCCTTCAGTATGCTCCTTGTCATATCAAGCAAAATTTTGTTTCTTCTTTCAGCAATACCATTGTGTTGAGGAGTGTATAAAGCAGTAACCTCATGATCAGTTCCATTCCCCTCATAGAACCTTATGAACTCTGTAGAGTTGTACTCACCTCCACCATCATTTTTTAGAATTTTTAGCTTATGACCACTTTGTTTTTCAGCCTTCACTTTGAACTTCTGAAACTCAACAAACACCTCATGCTTAAACTTTATGAGAGCTACCCATGTCATTCTTGTGAACTCATCCATAAAAGACACAAAATACTTATTTCCTCCAAGTGGAGGTACTTCAAATGGTCCACAGACATCAAAATGCACTACTCCCAAAACATGTTTTGCTCTTGTGGCTACTTCTGATGCAAATGGCAATCTTGATTGCTTGCCTTTCATGCATATCTCACATGACTTCTTAGGCTTCACACTCTTAGGAATTCCATGTACTAGCTTCTTAGAACTTAAATGCCCTGAGCTTCTGAAGTTCAGATGCCCCAAACTCTTGTGCCAGAGTTCATTGTCACCATCAACACCTTCTGCACCGAGGCATTTAGTTTCAGTTGTTTCCACCTTTGCCTTGAATGCTCTGTTGCTTGCCTGTTTAGACTGCATAATCAGCTTCTGATTATAATCATACAACTTCAAGAGATTTTTCTTCATGGTAATTGAGAAACCTTTCTCAATTAGCTGACTTACACTCATCAGATTACTCTTTAAGCCAAGAACATACCAAACATCCTTTATCAGAACAATTTTTCCATTCTTCATGCTTAACTTGACATTTCTCATTCCTTTAGCATTCAGATACTTATCATCAGCACATCTCATTTTTGTCATCTTTCTAGAATCAAAATTAATCCTTGCTTGTTTCTAGTTAGGTGATTTGAGCAAACATTGTCCATATACTACCAGTCTACCAAATATCCACCATCAGACTCAGAAGCAATCAATAGCATTGGTTCATCATCAGATTCTCCTCTGGTTATGTTTTCTTCTTCTAATTTCCTTTCCTTATTTGACCAACAGTCAGCAACAAAGTAACGAAACTTCGTACAACATTAACATTGAACCTTCTTCTTGTCAAACTTCTTCTTTCCTTTCGGATGTTTCTTCTCATCAAAGTTTGAACTTCTGACTTCTGACCATAACCATTTCTCTTCTTGGCCTCTGGCCAAAACTGCTTCTGATTCTTCTTACCAGAAGATGCCTTCAGAGCCTGCTATACCTCTCTTTCATATGTTCTCTCAGCTAGACATAACCCTTGTTCCTCTAGACTGCTCTGAATCTCTTCAATTTTCATGGTGCTCAGATCCTTAGAATGTTCAATTGCTACAACAATGTAATCAAACTGAGGAGTAAGTGATCTCAATAGGTTTTCAATGATTACTTGTTCAGAGAGAGTCTGTCCATAAGATTTCACCTCATTTGTAATTAGAATCACTCTAGAGATGTAATCATGTACCTTCTCATTGTTCTTCATGTTGAGATTAACATACTACTTATGCAAACTCTGAAGCTTCACCTTCTTCACTGATGCATCATCGTCGTAGCATCATACTAGTGTGTCCCACATAGCCTTCGCCGCCATTGAATCAACGATCTTCTCAAACACATTCAGATCCACACATTAATGGATGTAGAACAGAGTTTTCTGATCCTTCTTTATCATCTCTCTATACGTGTTCCTTTGTGTTTCGGTTGCATATGCTGCAACTGTTGTGTAACCGTTGTTGACGAGATTAAGAACATATTGAGCACTAAACAACATACGCATCTGAATCATCCACTGATTCTAATTTTTTCCATCAAATACTAGAAGCTATATGTTCAAGCTATCGTTTCCACCGTTCATCTTTAATCTTGTGCAAGAATTCACTCAGATCTTACTAACACTTGTGTTTCCCAATCCCTTAGAATCAAGAAATATGATTCTGTTACGATTTTGATCTTAAATTCAACGCAAATTCAAGAAATGAAATCAATCACACACACCTCACGTTCACTCGTGTTTCCCTTGGTGTTTCTCGAGGATATGAACCCGAGTTCTAGATACCAATTGTTGATGCACAAGAAGGAAGAAGATGATGAAGATGGAAGAGAAAGAATAGAGAAAAATGTAACTAACTTCTCACCGAAATTGAAATTATGTTACAACTTCTTATATACTAACAGAACCTAAATGACATTCAAATTAATTCGAAATGTAACTTAAATGAAAATACTAATTGAATTTGGATCACTCCCTGATAAAATCAAGGTATACATTCTTAAAAACCTAAAAATATTCTTTCCTTTTTCTCGACTTGGATGCTGGATTGTTTTTGTATATACCTCTTCATCACACTTTCAAAACGAAAAATGGCTCGCAAGACCGACACGCCATTAAAAGTTGTCACCTTATTTATGTTCAACTCACTCTTAAGATATTTTGATCTGAACAAGATCATGATCACATATTAATAAATCATAATTCAATGATAGTATTTGATTTTTCTATCATAATTATTAATAAAATCACACAAATTATTAGATACTCGATCCTTTTTAAAGGTTGTATTCTTACAAAGTTGGAGGTACTGTTGAATTTTATGAAAGCATTATCTTGGGAGTGGTTTTTTTGCTTAAGAGTGAGGAATAACTCTTGGTCCGATTAGTATATTAATCCTGATTTGTATTGGGTGTAGGTGTTTTTTGTATTCCTTGTAGGTGGATTTCGGGTTGGTGTTTTTGTTGTAAGTTGCCTTTTGTGCTTTTCTTTTGGTTTTTTGGTTGTTTAAATGTGAACACCCCTGATTGCATATTTTTAATTCCAAGAAATCTCTTGCTTATAAAAAAATGATGTGCTTGTTCGTGCGTGTAAAACTTATATCTATAAAACATGAAAATTAAATTTTTATCAAAATATTTGATGGTCTTATTAATTTATGCTTTAGCTATACGAGTTTTAAAATTCAAAAAAAAAAAAAACGTATCATTTAGTAATATAATATTTTAATTTAAAAAAAAGAGGTTGGATACACTATTTTTTCAGAAAATTATTTTATATTCGGTTTTATAATTTGTGCTCTATAAAGCTCAAAGATTCAGAATTTTTATCTAATTAATCTAGTTTTTCAAAATAATTCTTCATATAACCAATTTTTCCAACTAATTTTAAAGTAATCCACTTTAAAATATAAAAATAATGGGAACATAGTGCACATGTCAGATAAATTGACATTTGCGTTAAAAAAATTAAGAGGTGTCACTAATTGAATTGGCGACTACATATGGTCTAGCCAATCCAATTGGCGTCTGTGTTCAATGCTTAAGAGGAGGTGCCAAATTATTTAGCACTTTAGTGTATTTTTTTTAACTTAAAACAATAAATTATATAAAAAATGAATAAAAAATATTAATATTTAATTTAAATATGTAATCATATGAAAATATTTTTTACACTAATAATGACTACCGGTTTGGTCATACATGTCATCGATTCCACACCCCCTAAGTACCCTTACTCGTACCGCTCACTGTTAATTCACCCCATTTGTTTGAAGATTTGAGGTCTCTGGAACATCAACATCATTAGATTTCCTAATAAGTTCTTGTAATTCAAAATAGTCTCGTGTCTGCATTGACGCACTGCCGTAATTTAGTTTATGGCCCATGTCGATGTAGTTTGGTTGTGTTGATGGAGTTTTTGGTGAGCGGCTTATTCGATTGAATGTTGACAATGGTGTGAATGATTCATTGAAGAAATGAAGAAATGTTTGTTATGGTGTTTGTGTCTCATCTCAAAAAATACGATCATTCGCAAAGTGTTCGCGCGCTCGCGAAAATGTGTTTCGAACAGAGTTGCCACCTTTTCCGGACTGGGTTGGGGACCTGCTCCACATCCGAGCAGGCCCAGCCCACACGCTCTGGGGCGGCCCATACGAAGGACTTAGTCAAGCCAGTGTCGGGCAAGTGTCACACCACAGAAATTGGTCTGCCCCAATTCCGGAGATCTAGGAACGGTTACCCCAGGGCGAAGACCACGTGCTGGTCTTCACTACGCCACGTAAGCCCTGGCAGTTACTTGGATTGGGCCTGGCAATCCAGCCCAATGCAAGTAACTGTTGGCCCCGCGCTGGGGGCTCTCTATAAATACCCTCTCACTTGAGAGGGTCAGGTTATGTTCATTTCTACTCTCTCTTCTGTACTTGCTATCTCTGATAGTTATCTTACTTGAGCGTCGGAGTACCTTGCAGGTACACCCCCCCCCCCCCCCCCCCCCCCCGCCGTCTTTCAACCTCACCGGAGCTGAAGCCCAGACGACGTCGTTGGCCACTAGAAATTGTCTGATCCAGGTACGATCAGTGGCACCGTCTGTGGGAAACCTTTGCTTCCCCGTTCTTCCCCCGTTAAACCAAAGCAACTCTCATTCATCACCAACATAGCCAATCCGACAGTTAACCAGGCTCTAGACACGGTGCTCGCACAACTCGAGAACGAGAACCACCGTGAGGACGCCGTCATCCTCAACGGCGGCGAAGGCAACATAAGAGACGGGCATACCACCTCCCCGGACTCCCAACATGTGGCTTACACCGCCGCCCACCAGGACGACCAGCAAGCCATTTTCCAACCAGTTGCTCCTCCGCCAAATACGGACCCGAGCACTGTGGCCCTATTCGCCCTGATCAATCAGACCAATCAGCTGATTGCACAGCAGAACACCAAAATTGAAGCCTTGGAGCAAGGATGGACACAACGATCTTCCCCGCGAAGACATCGTCGTCCCCCATCCCCTCGTCGTTCTCCTTCCCCGCGAAGGACCCTTCCGAAGAATCTCGGACCCCATCGCCGGTACGCCTGGGTCGCTGACCGCGTCTCGAGCACCCCCAGCCGACGATCTCCCAGAAACGCCCTCGTTCCCTGCCTCGGAAGGAACCCAGGGCCTCCACCACTTCCAAGAAGCCCAAGCAGACCGAAGAAATACCAAAGAACCGTTCGAGGAACTCCCCTCCACGTCATCATCGATCACCTTCGAGATCCCCGTCTGGTAGCGACGACGAGGACCAGAGGACCCCTTTGTCGTGGGAAATCATGAATGCCCCAATCCCTGCAGGCATGGAGAAATCCCCACAATTGGGGACCTATGACGGCCTGAACGACCCCGACGATCACGTCGAGAGTTTCGAAGCAATGCTCGACTTCCAAAATGTCAGGGGAGCCATCATGTGCTGGCTGTTCCCCACCACCTTGCGGAAGGGAGCCATGACTTGGTATAAGGGTCTGGCACATGGGTCGATCACATCCTGGAAGCAACTTAGGCAACGCTCCACCAAGCACTTCACCGCGTTTCGTCAACACCCGAAGACGGAGGCTGCCCTGGAAAGCATCTTCCAAGGGAAGAACGAATCTCTCCGAAACTACATCGAGAGATTCAACAAGGAAGCTGTCGAGGTCCACACGATCGACGACATGAAGAAATATTTAATCCTCCATGGACTGCGTGCTAGATCTGACTTCGCCAAATCCATAGGCCTCCGCAGACCCCGACATCTCGAGGACCTTCTCGCTCGAGCTCAGAAGTACATCAAACTTGAGGAGACTGAAGTAGCTCAGATCGCCCTTGAGACGAGACGCAGAGAAGGCCCCTGCGGCCACAAAGATGGAGACTCTTCTCCCCGACGAGGAGGAGAAAGAAAGAAAGAGAACTGCAGCCGTGATCCTCGGGAACCGCGCGGACCAGCTGGCCGATTCACGGAGTACACCCCGCTCAACGCTCCCCGGGCTCGAATCCTCTCCGAATTCCAGAATTCCGAGTTTGTGAAAGGAGGAGTTCGCTTCCCGAAGCCCGCTGCTCCCAAATCAAACGTTGACAAATCGAAGTACTGCAGGTTCCACTGGAGCCACGGACATGTTACCGAAGACTGCATCCATCTTAAGGATGCGATCGAAATTCTGATCAAGGAAGGGTACTTGAAGAAATACGCCCAGAAGAGCGATACTCTTCGGCCCAGTTCCCGAGAAGCCCAGAACGTCGAGGAAACGACGCCTCCTCCCGACGAGAGTCACCTTCAAGTCGCCCTCAGTGTCACCCGACCCGAGGACTTCTTTGTCCCCCCATTCATCAAAGGACAAGAAGCAATTCGCAACATGTGGGAGACATTTCCCCACGAGGACCCCGTGACTGCCCGTAGCACCTGGGAAGGCTTCCCCAGGGCGATGGTCATCTCCGGGGGAGGACCAGAGAAGCTGTCCGTCAGATTAATCAAGCAGAAATTCGACGAGCTGGAATCCGCGACATCGGCGAAGGCGACCACCCTCGAGAAAGTGCGGGGAAACTCCAACCCCATCACCTTCTACCTTGAGGAACTCCCCGGGGGAGCGCCAAACGCCACTATTCCCCTCCTGATCAGGGCGCAGATGGCGAACTTTAACGTTCGAAGGATCCTAGTCGACCAGGGGAGCTCAGTCGACATTATGTATGCTTATTTTTTCGGGACCCTTCAGCTTGACGAGAGGCATCTGACCCCGTATGTTGGTTCAGATCTACAGGGGTTCAATGGAACCACCACCAGACCATGGGGTTACATGGAGCTAATGGTTACATTTGGGGCCGAAGACACTGCCCGACAGGTAAAGATCCGTTTTCTGGTGGTCGACTGCCCGTCCCTTTATAACTGCATCCTCGGGAGGACCACCCTGGTTGAACTTACGGCGGTACCATCAACGGTCCACCTCAAAATGAAGTACTACACGACCAGGGGTCGAGTAGTGATGATGCACGGGGACATCGACGCGGCCATAAGATGCTTCGACGCCGCCATCAAGGGACTGAGCGCCATCGGACCCAAACCCAAGACCGTGGCCAAGCCACCACAGGATGCCGAACAGGTACCTCTCCCGCGCGTCAACGCGGTCGACCTCGACAGCAGGTTCTTCGGCGAACCCGACGAAGATAGAGTCGAAGATCTCGACCACCAGGCGGAGAACAACGGGCGGCCTTTCCACCCAACGCGCCCCATCCCATACGGAGACTTCGAGCTCGTGGTACTCGGGGATGATCCAGACCGCAACGTGAATATTGGCACCGGGATCCCCGACCTAGAAAAGGAGCAGCTGCAGGCATGTCTGAGGGAGAACACTGACCTCTTCGCGTGGAGCACGTCCGAGACGCCTGGCCTCGACCCCGAGGTGGCATGCCATCAGCTCGCAGTAGATCCGGCCGCTAGGGCCATAGCACAACGTAGGCGTAAGCAGTCTCTCGAGAAAGCGGAGGCTGCTGAAAAAGCTGTAAAAGACCTCCTAGAGGCAAATTTTATCTCGGAAGCCAAATACACGACATGGCTGTCCAACGTTGTACTTGTTAAAAAGAATAATGGAAAATGGAGAATGTGCGTTGATTATACTGATCTTAACCGGGCTTGCCCGAAAGACTGTTATCCCTTGCCTAATATCGACCAACTGGTCGACAACTCTGCAGATTACGAACTACTATCCTTCATGGACGCTTACTCGGGATACAACCAAATTCCCATGGACAAGGTCGACAAACAACACACGGCTTTCATGACCACGTCGGGCAACTACTATTACAACATAATGCCCTTCGGTCTGAAGAATGTCGGTGCGACCTACCAACGGATGATGAACAAGGTTTTCCGGGCTGAAATCGGCGACATGCTCGAAGTCTACATGGACGAAATGATCGTCAAATCTGCAGAAGAAGTCGACCACGCCGCGCACCTCAAGAAGGTGTTCGACACGGCGAGGAGGTGCCGCGTGAGGTTTAATCCCGACAAGTGCACCTTCGGCGTCCGGGCAGGGAAGTTCCTCAGATTTTACCTCACAGAACGAGGAATCGAGGCAAACCCCGACAAGTGTAGGGCTTTCTCTGAGCTCTCTACCCCGGACTCAAAGAAGTCAATACAATCATTGAACGGGATGCTCACCGCCCTTTCCCGCTTCATCGCCAAATCCGCACAGTACGCACTCCCATTTTTTAAACTTCTTCGACAAAAAGCGGAGTTTGATTGGAGCGAGGAATGCGAGCAGGCACACGTCCACTTAAAACAGGTCCTATCACAACCCCCGGTCCTCTCATGGCCTGAGAACGGGGAAACACTCTTCTTGTATCTTGCGATCACGAGTGAAGCAGTCAGCGCCGTCCTCATTCGGGAAACCTCGGACGGGCAGAAGCCAGTTTACTTCACGAGCAAAGCCCTCCAAGGCCCCGAGCTCAGATATCAGCAGATCGAGAAAGTCGCCCTGGGCGTCGTCACCGCGGCCAGGAGGCTACACCACTACTTCCTCGCCCACACCGTCGTCGTAAGGACCGAACAACCTATAAGGCAGCTCCTCGGGCGGTCGGACATGGCGGGGAGGATGCTCAGGTGGTCACTCGAGCTCGTCGGGTTTGACATCCAGTACGAAGGGAGGAAAGCCCTGAAGGCACAGGTACTGGCCGACTTCGTAGCAGAGATGACCGTCCCGGAGCCTTCGACCAACGGATCACAGAAATGGACGATCTATGTCGACGGGGCGTCCATCCCAAAGGGAAGCGGGGCGGGCATCATCCTCGAAAACGAGGAAGGCATATTGGTCGAGGTATCCCTCGAACTGTCCTTCTCGACATCGAACAACCAAGCTAAATACGAGGCCTTCCTCGCAGGACTTCGGCTGGCGGAGGACCTCGGCGCCAAGGAGGTCAAACTCTTCACCGATTCCCAGCTCGTGGCCTCGCAAGTCCGAGGAGAGTACCAAGCCAAGAACGACAGCCTCATAGAATACTTGGCCTTGGTAAAAGAAAAGATGAAAAAGTTTACCTCCACGGAAGTAACCCACATCCCCCGTGAGCACAATGCCCGGGCAGATGTCTTGTCCAAATTGGCGAGAACAAAGAAGAAAGGCGGGAACAAATCCGTCATACAAGAAGTTCTTTCCCACCCGAGCATTGACAAACCGGCCATGGTTTCGTACATCAACTCCATAGTGGACAACAACTGCTGGATGACCCCGATATACGAATACCTCATGACAGGAAAGCTGCCCGAAGATCCCAAAGAAGCAGGAATGGTCAAAAGGCGGGCGTGCTCGTACACTGTAGTTGAGGATAAGCTATACCGGCGAGGATTCTCTATCCCTCTCCTCAGGTGTGTCGAGGAGATTAAGGTCCCCGACATTCTCCAAGAAATCCACGAGGGAATCAACGCCCAGCACCTCGGCGGCCACTCGTTAGCCCGTAAGGCGCTTCGAGTAGGGTACTACTGGCCCACCATGTAACAAGACGCCAAGGAACATGTCAAAAAGTGCGATAGATGCCAGCGACACGGGGACATGCACCTCGCTCCTCCTAGCGAGCTCAAAACACTATCCTCCCCGTGGCCGTTCGCTTGGTGGGGAATGGACATCCTTGGACCCTTCGTCGTAGGGTCATATCAAAATAAATACCTCATAGTCGGGGTGGATTACTTCACGAAGTGGATCGAGGTGGAAGCATTGGCCAAAATCACGGCCTTTAACATACTGCATTTTTACAAAAGAAACATCCTTGCCCGATTCGGCGTACCTCAGGCCATTGTCACAGACAACGGGACACAGTTCACCGACAAGAACTTCCAAGACTTCGTCACCAAACTAGGCACGAAGCAGCACTTCACGTCGATCGAGCACCCCCAAACGAACGGGCAGGCTGAGGCGGAGAACAGGGTAATCCTCCAAGGATTAAGACGCCGATTAGGCGACGCCAAACAACGGTGGGTCGAGGAGCTACACAGCGTCCTTTGGGCCTACCGCACGACCCCAAACTCCACGACCGAGGAGACCCCTTTCCGTTTAACCTATGGAACAGAAGCAGTGATCCCCGTGGAGATCAGGGAACCCTCGAGGAGGACAGAAACCCCCCTCGACGGGGACACGAACGATGAAGCCTTGAGGGAAGAGCTCGACTTCGTCGAAGAAACGCGCTCGGGCGCTTCTCTCCGAGAAGCGTCACTTAAACAAAAAATAACACTACGTTATAACGACAAAGTTATCAAACGTGATTTTCAGGTAGGCACCCTCGTCCTACGCAGGAACCAGAAGGACTCGAGAGAAGGAAAACTCGCCGCGAACTGGGTGGGCACGTACTGCGTCCGTGGGAAAACGGGGACAGGAGCCTACTTCCTTGAAAATATGCACGGGGAAGAACTTGCTCGACCATGGAATGCTGAGAAGTTCAAACAGTACTACAGTTAAGCACTGCCAGCGGCTCACTAGCACCGCGATCACGGGGACACACTTAGGTACGAGCGCGACACCCCTATACAGAACACGATGATCAGAGACCGCGTTGTGTGTGCGCGAGGACCTTTGATCAGACGGGGATACCTCAATCGAGGGCCACCGTCGTTGTACCAATCGGGCAGAACACCTAGCTCGCGATGGGAAGTTCATTCCACGAAGCTAAGACCTCGACCGAGCTCTTAGCCTCGTTGAAGGTCGGAATACGCCTCCGGCCACCCGACCAGCTCTCCACGCGGTCAGGGACTATCAAGGTCGAGCAAATCCCAAAGCCTTATTACTTAGGCAAAAATAAAGTATAACAAATAATACATCACACACAATTCAAACCATGCAAACATTACTAGCAAGTAAACAAGGGTACATTAAAACGGGCAAAAGCCCAGTGTATAAATATTACAAAAATGTCAAAAGCCCCTGGCACATATGTCGGGCACAAATCATTACAAAGAAAATGGCACGTAGGCCAAACAATCAAAAGAACTACATGGCGATCTCATCCTCGACCCGCCTTCCATCTTCCTCCTCCCCCTCCTCTGGAAGATTGAGCTTGTCGTCGACCACACGAAGGAATGGGTCGATTCTGTCGCGCACCAACGGAACCCCTGGATTCTCAGCGTCGATCTGCTCCACGGCATTCTTAAAGCCTATCTCTAGAGCTTCCAGATTATCTGCCTGAAGCTCCCGAATTTTTCCAATCAGAGCGGCGCGATCAGCAAGGTTTTTCTCCACGGGAGATTCATTCTCCGCGGGACGGACAACAGCCTCCAACTCCTCGAACCTTTCCCGAGAGTGATCAAGCTCCTCTTGAGTCGCCCTCATGGCAGATTTGACCTCGTTCAGCTCGCGGAGGGTATTGGCGTAGCCCTCGCGCTCGGCCTGGGCCTTCAGCAGATCAGCCGCAACTTTATCCTTCTCCTTCTCGAGGGCAGTATAGTTGTCTTTCAGCTTATGTATCTCGGAGGAAGAGGGGGCCCCATCATTCAATATTAAGGCAGTCTCGAAGACCCGCATCATGTCCGCAAGGTCCTCGACAAGCGCCTCTCTCCTGGCCACCCCGTCCATACCCAGAACTGCCTTCACCTCAGTATCAACGATGACAGAGGGGCTTCCCCCGAAGAAATTCCACTGAAGATGGCAAGCGGGCATCTGAAACTTCTTTGGTGAGACAGGGTCCACAAGATCCACGAGGACAGGCCCCTCGGTGCTTGCTTTCTTGGCGGGGGTGCTCTCCGGGGGAGGGGACTGGCTGCACTGTGGCGAGGAGGAGCCACTCGTCGTTCCAACCGGCGCCGCAGTCTGAATAATCTCTCGGACACGGCTCTTAGTACGCTTGGGTGCCCGCTCGGCGGCCAACTTCATGATACGCTCGGTGGCATTGGACATTTGGGCTGCAAGAGAAAACACGGAAAAAGTTAGCACAAAGAGACAAAGCTAAATAAAGGCCCGAACAGGACGAGGAGATCCCACCTAAGAACCTCTTGCCCTCGTCTGGAGACTTGCATTCGAGGAGCCCCCGGGTGTTTATATAGTGAACCTCTCTCACAACCCTCCCTTGGGAGTCGAGGAGGAAGTTTCCATCCCTACCAACGCATTCTGCCTGATTGAAACCATTGACAAATGCGACCAATGTGGCATACGCCCCCCTGTCATCCTCCGACAACGCGCTATGCTTCACGACGTAATCCTCTGTGCCGAGCGCGAAGTGGGCGTCCTCCCACTCCAGGGGACACTTGGACACGAACCTCTCTCCCCCGGATCCGTCGGGCACAATGTCATAAAGTGTACCCACGGCCGAGTGCGTCGAGGGCATGACATAGTAGAACCTTCTCTTGAAGCCCCTTATTGAATCCGCGTACGCCTTGAACAACTTCCTGGGTTGTTTGAAGGAAACCCAACTATGTCGCCCATTGTCCGTTGAGCGTTGCAAATGGAAGACGCAGAAGAAGAGCTCGAGGGTGATTCCAATCTAGAGATAGTCGTAGACGATTTCAAACGCCCGCATGAAAGTGAGCGCGTTGGGGTGAAGCTGGGACGGCGCCAAGTGCAGACGGTTGAAAACCCCTAGTTGAAAGCTATTGAAGGGGAGGCGGATACCAGCCTCTTTAAAGGCGAACTCGTACATGGGAAACCGCAGCCCGCGATAGTTTGAGCAGATGCGATGGTGTACCCGGGGCTGGTAAACCGTCCATGTGGCCTCCTCTCCTTCAGGGACGTCCTCGACAAAGGCGAACGCGTCTGTGTCGTCGACGGAGAAACACGACCCTATACGCAGAGGCTCTTCCCTGGCCCATTCGGCTGCCGGACGCACGGTCGCCTCCCCGGGGATCTGAGCGGGTCCATCCACGTCGGGTTCGGTGTCTATGTGGAGAATTCATCGGTCGCGACCAAGTCCACCCTTCCACCGCCGATCAAGTGAAAGGGCAGCGAGCAAGAAAATATTCGGGGACACGGCGAACTGCCCGAGGCCGTCACCCCGTCCTTTCTCTCTTCGCTCCCCGATCCTCTCATCTCACTTCCCCGTGACATTCATCACGTGTCCTCGGTGTATTCATAAGAGTCCTCGGGACATTCATCTTGTCCTCGGGATATTCATCCCAAACCACCGTCAAAACCCACCGGAAGGAACGTCCCACCGTTCCTGGCAAGAACCCTAACGGAGTACCAGGAATGCCCTCAACTCACCGGAAAACTACTAAAAGAAAGAAAAAAAGGAACCATAAAGGAAAAAGAGCTTACTTGAGCGGTGGAGGAGAGCGGACTAGAACAGCAAAGACGGCGGTGCACGGCAGTGTACGGCGGCGGAGCAGCAACGGCGACTAGATGAGGTGCAGAGCAAAAAAGGTGGGAACGTGCGAATGGCACGAACTCGCCCCTTTTATAAACCCCTCACGAGCTTCGAGGAGTCTCTAGGCAATCGATTACGCTACCCTAGGGTAGCTGCCCTATGCAATAATGAGGTGTGACGCGTGGCACACGCTTCCCTAGGCACGTCATGTTCCACAAAGGCCTGCTCTAAGACTTTCTGTAGAGCCTCTCTGTGGGCTTCGGAACTGAGTAAAAGTGATAGCACTGAGATCTTTGAAGGAGTTTGTAACAGCTGATCAACAATGTTGTATTCACTCCTTTGGATGAGCTTCAGCATCTCATCATTATTTTTTGAAAGGTCGGGATCACTGGATGGACCGACTGGCGGATTAGGAGCTTCTGGATGAAGTTCCTTTTCTTTGTTAGGTTCTCCAACTCCTCGATTGAAGATTTGACCGCCCCGTGTTACTCGACTGATATCTGCAATATTCACGACGGAGGGTAATGGAATTTACTTTCCATTCTCAATTATTGTTGCACCATATTTGTAAGGGGTCGCCTTAGTTGATTCATACGGTAATGGTCCCGGCAGATAGATAACTACATGAGCCTTCTGATTTTTCTGACTGTCGTAAGTAACTTCAATCAGTTCTTGGCTAAGAACCTTTGATTCGTCCAGTAGAGGGATGATGGTACAAACATCCTTGTTCTTTTGATGATCAGAGATTATGACAACATCTCTGATTTGATCTGCGAAGTAGTCCGGCGTCCAGCTGATTGGCTCGGGACTCGGACACGGGTGAATCTCTTTATGATCCAACTGACCTTGAAGGGCTGCCCGCACAAGGTAGCTTCCTTGGTTATTCTCCGAGTAGATTCTACAACGTTCATAGTTGTGTGGTGGTAACTGGCCACGCCCGCTTTGAATGCAGTGCAACCTTACCAAGTTTGTTTCCATAGATCGGACATCTTGACTTTGATGCCGAGTAGGGTTTCCATTAAGCACACTGATTTGTTGCGTGTCTTCATCCAGATAGATTGGAAGCCACCAGTGGTTTAACAAGTGTTGTAAAGTTCTCTGAACGAGAGCGTACCCTTGGTTACTCTCACAACATCCTTTACAGTTCTGATAATTATGTGAAGTGAGAAAACCGAGTTGGACCTGCCTGGCATTTAACTCCACCAAGCTGGTATTCATCAGACGAACATCAAAGATTTGAATCATGTTGATCTGGTAAGGATTTCTATCATGGTAGTCCTGGATCCATCCAAGATCCATCTGACGCTGGAGGGTCTCTTGTACAAAAGAGCATCCCTGTTTGTTTACTGAGCAAGTCAGACAGGAATTATAATCGTGCCACGGCAGATTATGATACTGGCTTTGCCTTGAGTGCATTGCCACCAAGTTGACATTCATTGCATGGATGTCGTGGTTCTGAATGATGTTGGAATTCGTATAGGTCATGTTGACTCCATGAACTCGATACTCTTGGATCCATCCAATATCCAATTGTTCCTGTAGAGCTGATTGCACCACAGAACATCCCTGATTGTTCTTAGAGCAGATATTACACTGGTGATAGTTATGAGGTGGCACATGGTCATATCCGCTCTGTTTACAATGCATCTTGACCAAGTTGGCCCTTAATAAGAGTACATCATGAATTTGATAGATGTTGTTAGACTCCCCCTCTATCAAATTGACTGCAGCTTTCTCATGTTAAGGCAGCGGGTTTGTGAGAACATTAGGATTCATATCTTTGAAAGATAAGACCCCGCTCCTAATAAACTTTTGTACGTCGGATTTGAAACTGAGACAGTTTTCTATGTTATGCCCTGGTCCTCCTTGATGATAAGGGCAAGTCTGACCCGTTTTGAACCAAAAAGGCGGATTTTCCGATACTGTAAGAGGAGACTTAGTTTAGACATGCCCCTTGACCAGTAATAATGGAAGCAGTTCTGTGTACAACCTGGGTATAGGGTCGAACCCTGGTGGTCGTGTTGTACGATTGTTGTTGTACGAAGGACGAGTCTGCTGAAGAGACTGTTGTGTCCTTTGCTGAAGTTACTGTTGGTTTGGTTGGCTCTGCACAACCTGAGATTGATACGTAGGAACAGGCGTGGGATTGATAGCAGGAGTTATAGCTGCTATTGGTTGATATCGTCGCCTTGGCTTTCCGAGAGAGATGTTCCCGATATCCTGCTCTTTTTTCTTAGGGAGAGCACTACCGTATCGTTTCGTACTACTTGATGATCCAGCGTCTTTTACTAAACGTCCTTCCCGGACTACTTCCTCAAGACGAACCCCCATGCCCACCATCTCGGTGAAGTCACTGGGCGCACTGGCGACCATTCTGTCGTAATAAAATGAACTTAAGGTCTTTAAGAAGATCTTTGTCATCTCTTTTTCCTCAAGAGGTGGACAAATCTGAGCGTAAATTTCACGCCATCTCTGAGCGTACTCCTTAAAGGTTTCCTTGTCCTTTAATGACATCGATCTGAGTTGATCTCTGTCCGGTGCCATGTCCAAATTGTATTTATATTGTTGAACGAAAGCAACGCCAAGATCTTTGAACGTGCCGATCATAGCACGGTTTAAACCCATGTACCATTTTAATGCGGCACCGGTTAAACTATCCTGAAAGTAATGAATTAGTAGCTCCTGGTTCTTTGTCTGAGCTGACATTCGCCGAGCGTACATCACCAAATGGCTCTGAGGGCAAGAGTTACCCTTGTACTTTTCAAAGTCGGGCACTTGGAACTTGTGTGGAACTTTCACATTAGGGACCAAGCAGAGGTCCGCGGCGTCTTTCCCAAATAGATCCTGACCACGAAGGGCCTACAGTTCTTTCTACATCTCTGGGAATTATTCATGGAACTAATTCATTCTGTGGAACATGCTGTCATTTCCACCAGAAGGTATCTGTGGAATATGTCCTTCCGGGACAGTGTGTACCATGGGTGGTGGTATAGTCATTATGGCCGAGACTCTCGGTGTCTCCCGAAGTTTGTAACCTTCATGAGTTGCTGCCATGCCCCTGGCATCTTCGCTTTCTCGAAGTTTGTAACCTTCAGGCCCAGCGATTGCTGCTGCGGTTCCCTGATCCTCAGTGATCGGCAGAACATATCCTTCCGGGATATAGTTGATAGGCATGCCCCAGGGATGATCTTTCGGTATTTTGCACCTAGGATCATACTTCTCCACTATGGGCTTTGATGTCATCTCTGAGATCACAGTCCTTTGTTATTGCATCTGAGCTTCTACTAGAGCTTGCATGTCGTTATGAAGCTTTCTCAAATCCTCTTTCAGAGTGTCGATATCTTCTCTCAACTCTCTGTTCTCTTCCTCGAGATCACCCATCTTTTTCTGACGATTGGCCCGAGTATTGTACGAATGAGACAGTTTGACTCTAGAATCGAGACGCAAACGTGAGTTTCGTAGGTAAGAAGAATGCGTTTATGAGAATGATGAATGCAATGATTATTAATTATTTTTGTTTATTCAAAGTAAACTTCGACAATTAGATTGCAAATATCGAACAGTGGGGAAACCCCGTTTTATTGAATTCAAAGGATTGTGGAAATGGAAATACAGTAGATTACAAAATGCTGAAAAAGGAAATCTAAACTAATGGATCCTGAGTCCTCTCTGAAGAGAGCTCAAGTGCTAGTTCAGGTGCTTTCCTTTTCTTTGACCGGGGCTCTTGGGCCGTTTTCGGGTTGTTATTCCTTTGCCAAGTGAAAGGAGTGAGCAAATTCCATTAGTTATCCTAATTTTCTACAGCATGTTGCTCTAAAATATCAATCAGGGCATCTTTTTCTCTTAACAGTTGTTGTATTTTCTTACACTCCACATTGAGAATACGGTACTTGTTCCTCCAAGACCTCTTCTCCTGCTGAACTTTGCTGAGAGTAACCTGAATTTTTTTCGTCTCAGACATGAAATAAAGGGCAGAGTCCCTTAATGGAAGAACCTCTTGACGAGGGTAAGGCATCCTCAGCTTGAGAGCTCTAGTTTGTACCCAATGGAGATAAGGTTCCATCGAGACACAATTTGGTTTTCCTAGAGACTCTCGTCCTTTCCTATGAACGTGTTTCGAAGCGTGCACTATTTCCATCTTTAGTGCCCTGTCATTTTCTCCTTCCTTGAAGAAAAGACCTTCCAGATGAGCATTTAACGAGACATGCCTCATCGGGTATCCAAATTGACGATGAACTAACACTGGATGATAGTTGATTCCCCCTTAGTTCCTATAAGGGGTACATTTGGGAAATTTCCACAACGGTCAATAATCCTGATCCCGTCGTAGATTCGATTGTACCAATCGATGTCAGAGTTGGTAAGAGACATGATCCTCTGCGACCAACGTAAAGTATTCTTTTGATCCCAAAATGCAGCAGACTTGGGCAAATGGGAAGTGAACCATTTGTATAGCAGGGGTACACAACATGTGATCATTCCTTCATTATAAAAATTCCTTAAGTGTACCGAATGATACGCATCTGCGAGTAAGGTCGGTACGGGGTTTCCAATCAGGAAAATCTTAATGGCGTTGATATCTACAAAGTTATCGATGTTGGGAAACAAAAATAACCCGTAGGTGAGCAAAACAAAGATGCTCTTGAAAACGGCCACGTTCCCTATACTAGCAAAGTATAGAGCTTTCTTTATCAAGAATTGGGCTGGAAAACCCTGGATGTCACCCTTAGTGGTCATGTGAGTCCTGACTTCTGACTCGTCCAAATAAATTACTCTTTTAATGGTCTGATCCTTTGGAATTTCTTCCAGTCCAGAAAAGGGAGCTTGATCAGTAATATGTAAATCAGTCAGGTGAGAATACTCCTCCAGCGTTGGTGTAAGCTGATAATCCAGAAATGTGAAGCAGTGATAGACTGGATCGTAGAACTGGATTAGTGTGGACAGGATTCCTTCAATTATGTGGACCCTTAACAAGGACAGCAGTCCTCTATACTTGGCTCTGAAAGCCTCGTGGTTGGTGATCATTCTTGCCAAACCTCTCAAATCCTCTAACTTTGGAACCTTGAAGGTGTACTTATGAGTTTTCCTTCTACCGAAATCCATTAGCGCAATCTCCTTTCTCTGACATTTGCAATCATTGTCTTAGTTTAATTTGAAAAAGAGAGACTAGAAGAGACGATTTTTCTTTGTTTTGATGTTTTTTAAATGAATGCATGAATGCAGCACACAAAAACATAAAAAAACATGGGGTCAAAGGGTCGGTGTCATGAAGTCAAGGCTCTACCCCCCCCCCCCCTAAAGGTTTATACTGGTGATTTTTTATACCTGTCCGCAAAATCATTGACCCCTCTTGAGATAACAATAACAAGCAGATCGCCAGCGAGCTGATGTATCTTAGAGTGATCTCAGATGAGGGTAGTATCGCATGACAACTATTTCCGATAGCTTCCGCTCTACAAAATGGCTTAAGTCTACTAAAAACCTCAGCTTCTCAGATAACCCAGTCGACCACACTACTTTTAACAACCGAAGTTGTATAGGCAATGTATATGCAAAGGGAGTCTCCACTGAGTTTGATGGTCTATCGGGGGCTCTTAACTGGAATTCAATCCCAGTAAGATTACCCGCATTGCCATCACCTATCTTAGGTGTATACTCAATCTTTCCACATGCGGCATCACACGCATTCCCATTAGCAGAAAAATAAACACAGATATCAATTAGGAAAAGCAATATAAATATTTGTCTTAATCATCCTAGACCTCTAGTCTCATGATCCTATACAGACAATGACTCCCCAGCAGAGCTGTCATTTCTGTGATGCGAATTTAGGGTTTCCTCCCTTGGGAAAGCAAGCAAGAATATCTCCCACTATGGTCGCCTTTCTGCTGTGGCATTTCTTTAAGGTTTCTACCTAAGAGATGGGAAAATAAATAACATTCTCCCCAGCAGAGTCGCCATTTTTATGTAGCGCGAGTTTTTGCGTGGTTGCGAAGCACTATCGCTTTGGGGTACTACAGTTCGATTCATTTTTTATCCTATTGAAGCTGATGAAGGAAGGGAAATAGATGTCTCCAATTAACCCTGCTTGCATACTGAGTTTGAACAGATGAATATTGGTTTACATATGCTATAAAGATTGTGGGTCTCTCTTAGGTTATTTTGTTAAAAAAAATAGTGTCTGGGCTATTGGTAGGATGTTAGGACTGATGCTTTTTGATTGATGTATGAAGGGATGGGATTTTGGGTTTTTGATTAGTATGCTCGCTAAAATTTTTCAGTCTTATGCCTACGTATTCCTGTTTAACGAAACAAGGAAATCAGAGCGATCGTAGTTCCTCCTATTCTATGGGAGGAAAAAGATTGTTTTGGTGTCTTGTTCAAAGCCCAAGACGTGAAGCTAAATGTGGTTTGTATCTTGTTCAAAGCCCAAGATGTGAAGCTGAAGGGTCTATTTGTATCTTGTTCGAAGCCCAAGATGTGAAGCTAAAGGGGTTTGACTTTAGAGAGAATTTGTCATCTCTAAAGGGGGGGGGTATTTGGTCTGTTTGTCACAACTGTTGGGTGACTGGTTATAAAGGAGAATTACTTTAACTGGGATATGTGAATCCAGCAATGCCATAATTTCCTTTATAGGGGATCTTTAACCTGAAGGAGAAGACTTTAACTCAGTTTAGAGCAATGCCATCTTTCCTTAGGAATTTCTCATGCTAAAAGAGGGACAGTGGCGTGGATGTAAATAATCCAGAGGCTTGCCGCTTACAGCAATTTAGGTGAAGGAAAAGGAGTTATTGATGTTTGTATCCTGTGAGCAAGGCACAGATTTTGATGCTAAAAGGTTTATTGACTCAACCAGGGTTTTCTTATTCAAAGCCTAAGAGGAGGCTATTAACCCAACAAGAGGGTGCTTTTAGGTGTCTCGTACGAAGCCCGAGAGAGAGAGGATAAAAGGGGTTGACTCAACAAGAGAGTGCTAACCAATGACTGACTCAACAAGAGAGTGCTTTTATATGTGTCTTGTACGAAGCCCAAGACGGAGGCTAAAAGGTTTTGACTCCACATGAGGGTCTTTTATACTCAATAAGATAATGGTTTTACATCTTGTACGAAGCCCGAGATAGAGGCTGAAAGTGGGATGACTTAACAAGAGAGTCTTTTATACTCAACAAGAGAGTGGTTTTGTATCTCGTACGAAGCCCGAGATAGAGGCTGAAAGTGATTGACTCAACAAGAGAGCCTGAAAAAGTTAACTCCGCCGGGGAGAATCATTTGTACAAATCCCAAGAGTAGGCTATTGTGCTGGTGACTGTTTCAGTTTAGTGACAGGTTCAGTATATTAGATAAATAGAAAATCAGTTCTTATGAAGGGAACGATTAAAGGTATTTATGTGCTTTGGGATTAATTAGAGGATCAGGGTTATTTCCCGTTCTTTAAGTAAATGGAAATCCAAAGGGTATTGAAACTGTCCAAGACTACTAGTGTTTTGGGAAATCGATTCTCAGGTAGTGAATTATCTTTGTATGATGCCCAAGAGAAGACTGGTATGTTAAGGGATGAAGGTCACCCATTAACAGGTCTGATACTTGACTCAGAAAGACAGCTCTAGCAAATTGATGACTAGGTTCTGTTCCTATACCTGTAGAGGTCTCTAGGTCCTTATACTAAGCCCAAGAGAATGCATGAGAGCTTTTAAGAAGCCGAAGGGTCCTTGTACAACACCCAAGAGGAGGCGGGGATGCTTTTAAGAAGAATGTGGGTCCCCAAACCCCGAGAAGTTCAAGACATGCCATTCACCGAGAATAGATCAAGCCAGGAAAGTTTGAGAATTTGGAAGAAACTCAAGAGATGCCATTCACGGAGAAAAGATCATCTCTGGGGAGTAGAGTCTCTTTGACGATTTCTAAAGGTGACAGTCTGAGAAAGGGTTCACTGAGAATGCTGCCTATTACGTCTCCATATTGTTTAACCCCAAGAGGAGGGAAGACTGTGTCTGGTAATCCTATGGGGATCTAGTTTTGTTTGTATTTAAGAGTGACCAACAGGGCTTTACCTAGTGCTAGACGTAGTTGCCGGGGAAAAATCTAAATAACTATACTAGTATTACACAGTGGATATATGACGAGTATATAAAAGTTTGTGAAAGAAGACTTATAGTGAGCAGCCCCACAATACAGTTATATATATGAAGCGGATAAAGAAAGCGGGTAAACACTTACTCGGTTGTAGAGCTTCCATGCTTTTTGGTTAGTTTGTTCAACAAAGAAAGCTTTGATAACAATATTCTATTTAAAATCAAAGGAGAAAGTGCGTTGAAAAGATTGTTGGGGCTTACAGCTCAAGGAGAGGCCCAAGGTTTTATCAGTGATTGCACTGTTGTTTTGTACAGGGACTTATACAAGTGACTGAGGCCCAAAAAGGTTTTCTGTACAAAGGGATGGTTGTTACACTCTCTCAAGAGGCCCAAAGGTGTTTAAAGAAAAAGAATAGGGCTTATAACTTGAGGGTAGGCCCAGATGATTTGTTTTTTGAATTGGCGATCGCGCCGAGATTTCTTTAACATACTGGGTCTTATACAATGCATCGATGCCCAAAAAGTTTTGGTTAAAAAAGGGGTTGGGTCTTATACTATATTAGAGTCCCATTGATTTATTTTTGTATAAATGGTGGGGCTTACAGCTCAAGGAGAGGCCCAGGGTTATTTGTTTTGAAAACGACGATTGCGCCGAGGTTTTTGAAAGCACAGTGGGTCTTATACAATGACTGAGGGCCAAATATTTGGTTTTAAAAATGGGTTGGGTCTTACACTCTATTAGAGGCCCAAAAGTGTTTAAAGATGGGTCTTATAACTCAAGGAGAAGAGCAAAGATTTTTGTGAAAAAGGCGACCACCGTGTTGAACCTTTCGACGGTATCGGGACTTATACAACACACTGAGGCCCAAAAAGGTTTGTATTTACAAAGGGTTAGGTCTTACACTCTACCAAGAGGCCCAAAGGTGTTTGAAAAAGATTTGATGAGGGTTGAATTGATCAAAACCCTAATTTGTTTTCAAAATATATTTTAATTGAATAAAAATTCAATTAAAATGATCAAAATTGTTAAACATGTGGAAAACAAATTGTGATCTTGGATTAATGTTTCAAAAATTATGTTTCTATTCACAAAATCATTGGAAATCACTAAATTTTGAAAAATCAAGAGGGAGAAAATATTTTAAATGTCAAAAACAATTAAAATATTAATTCTTTACAAAAATATCAAGTATATGAAATAAATAATATTTTTGGGATTTTTTGGGAAAATAAAATGTTTTAACATTTTTGTGAATTATTAAAAAAAGAACCAACTCAAAATCATTAAAACTCAGAGAGAAATTAATTTTTGAATCAATTAAATAAAATCACAAAATTCAATATTCAAATGTTCAAAAATGGTGCCAAGAACAAGGCAAGAACACGCGCCACCCCCTGTTTCTCCAGATTTGCGTTTTCTATCCAATCTCACTGAATACTTGATGATATCATGCAATCTACATATCAATCTACTCGTTTTTACCTCACGATCATGTCTATGGTCTTTAATTTCATTTATTTTAAACATGGAATAAGAAATCAAAGAGAAACCTTAAGAACCCAAAAATTTGCATGAAGGTTCAGAAATTCCATACACGATTCAAACAAAGCAATTGATTGAAGGAAAACACTCTATGCATGATTATGAACATATGGCCAAATTATTGTGCAGTAAAAAATGCATGGATTATAGAGTTAGAAGAGCTCATGCTTACCTCTTGCAGCTGATGATCATGTTTTGTGTTAGAGGTGTTAGAGCTTGGTTCCAAGGATATGTACAGCTTCCCTAGGTGCTATGGAGTGTGTCTGGATGCTTGGAGTGGATTGAAATGATCTGGAACTTGAGATGGTACCCCAACTACAAATCTGTCAAGAACTTGAGCAATTGGCTAGTGATTTCGGTGTTCCAGATGTTGTGTGAGTGTTTGGATCACTTCTATATGATGTTTATGAGGTGTGTGTGTGTGTGTGATTGGTTTGATTGGAATAGCTCTCAAAATCAAAACCCAATATTGACTTGCTTTGGAAGGCAATTTTGGAGTGAAAGAAGAGATTTTGACAAAAGCATCTGTTAGATGGCTTTGGTGTACTAAAACTGAGCACAAATGAGCTCTATTTATAGTAGAGAAAGTTTGTTTTGGGAGCAATAGTGAATGGCAACTGCTGCACAGGTTTGGCCAATGTTGATCAATGAGAATCCAAGTCTCCTCTAGCCATTGACTAGAGGTTAGGGCACAGGCTGCTGGTTCCCTTGGTCTTAGATAAGTCTTGACTGAATTCAGTTGGAAATGACTTAGTCCATGCCACCTTGGTGCATCCATTGAATGCTCCAAAACAAAATTGGAGTCTTGTCCCTCTTTTAGGGATTTCTAGGTTTGGCATGCTACTTTTGGTTCCAAAGACTTGGGAGGCTTATGGATCAGTGTTTGTCCCTCCTTGGTCTCCCCCTGAGGTGCTCAGATGGATAAGTGTGTTTGTCATTTGCACAAGTTTGGTAAATCGAGCAAAATGCACAAACCTGCCTTGCTTTGACAGTTTTCAGCAAGGCATATTGCCATTGTCATATCTCATGGCTCAAGTGGAATTTGATGGAGTTCTTGGCCATTTTGGAAAGCCCTCATATGATACAACAACTGTTTGATCATAATTGGTTTTGATACTTTTTGGATCCAAGTGAAAAATGCCCCTACATTTGGAAAAAAGTGAAGACAGATTCTGACTTAGTGAAAATTTCACTAAGTGTTGGAAAAAAGTGACATTTTCACTTTTTGTGATTTTGATCATTCCATAACTTAAAATCCATGAGGAATTGGAATGAGTTATGTTTGAAGCTTTTGTAGAGTTCCATGAGAGCTACAAATCCAGCTTTGGATGGGGAAAAATGGCCTTATGGTTTAGGAGTTATGATCCTCCAAAGTTGGTACCCTAGCCACTTTGTTCCATAACTTAGAAAATTTCTAAGTTTTTATGGTTACCCCTTTTACAAGTTATCCCACTTTTCTTATTTTTCTTGATGCATGATGATTCCAATCACACATTAACATCATTTTAGGGTTAAGGAACCATAATTGTGAAAAATCTCAAAAAGTCAAAGTTTGACTTTTGTGCACAGTTGACTTTTTATCAGATGAATTCCAAACTGTGAGATCCTCTATGAAATCAAGTCTTTGACCTAAATAAAACTTGACGGATTGATTTCATAGGTGTTATAGGGTGTATTAAATCATGTCCCAAGGTTTGGGAGCATGTCTTGGTCAAAAGTCAAAGGCACTATTGACTTTTTCCTCAAAACCCTAATTGTGGTTCTGATGCAATTGAACCTTGTTGCTCAAGCTTCTTAGACCAATCCGTTGTTGCAAATGGATCAATGTGGTGTATTAGAGACCCTCAAATCCTCCTTTGAGGTCTTGGCTCATGTTTTGTCCCAAAAGTCAACTTAGGGGTGAATTAGGTCAAGAAACCCTAATTCCTGATTTTTGGTGAATGCATCCCCTGAGGCTAAATTGACTTGATGATTGGGTCCATGAGGTTCCATGGGGTATATTAGGTTATGCTTTGAAGCATTGACTCATGCCCAGAGGAAAATTCCCATCTGGAGGCCCTGGTCGACCAAACCCTAATTTGGTGACACTGGCGATCTTGAGGCTTGATCCACTCAGAATGCTGCAACCTTGTGCTTGATTCTTAAAGTGGGAGTCCTCTTGATCCTTTTTGGATGTTTAAGAGGTTTAGACAAGTTGAAGATCATGTCATTCCTTGATTGATCCTTTGTCTAAAGCTCTGAGAGGGCTTGAAACCCTAATTTTGATTGTAGTGGATGCTCACCCATCTTTGGGGAGACTAATAAGGTATGATGGCCCATCCATATTGTGATTATGATTTGCACAATGATGGGAAATCTTAGTGGTCAAAATTTGGGGTATGACACAAGTGGATGTGCCTGAGCTGCTATGATGATAACAAATCCTGAATATTGTGCAGATCCAAGGTTAAGGGTTCAAGGGACTAATGTCCAAGCAAATGTTGGAACATCATTACAGCAGATTAACCTTCCATAAAATGCAACAGATTATTCATGGGAGCTCATCTTATGGAGTTTGTTTTCACCAACAGATTCAGAACTGAATTATCTAGTTCTGATGGAGTTTAGAGTGTAGTTTTGGCCAAGTCTGGTGGTGATGATGGCTTCGACAGTTCTAAAAGGAAGGGTTTGCAATGTAGTGCAGGATGTCATACCTGATATTGTGGAGAACAATGGTGTCTCTCGGTATTCTATTATGATGTTGTGATGTGAAGCATGGAAATGACTTATGCATGTCTATGTGTTCCCTGGTGGTGAAGGAATGTCATGTTCTGACATCATTCTAGTTGTTGATGATTAAAGAGGAAATATATTTCTTCTGATGTGGTTTGTGTGCTTGATGTCAAACCAAATGTGCATGATATCTTGCCTGCCTGAAGTGCTTTGGAGAACTCTAGTTTCTCTTAAATGTATTTGAGGTATATTTTTCCGCTGTGTGTGTGCCTCTGATATGTGAACTGAGATAGTTCATAATTGCATGGGTGTGTCCTTGTGAACAGTGTTGTTGTTTGTCTGGGAGAATTTATTTTTATCTACAGTAGGTTGTGATCTCCAAGGGAGATATCTGTCTGATTTATAGCTGCAAGGTTGCAGTTTGTACAAAGCTTACATGTTCTCACATAGCTTGTGTTGGTTTGTGATGTTAGACCTGATGTCTTGATATTGTGCTTGAGATGTTCAA
The DNA here is from genome assembly GCA_022829125.1 of Lathyrus tuberosus. NCBI lineage: Eukaryota > Viridiplantae > Streptophyta > Magnoliopsida > Fabales > Fabaceae > Lathyrus > Lathyrus tuberosus. Next base: position 9,613,908 of record JALAZF010000024.1, on the reverse strand, counting down.
CTTCACCTTGATGATTTCTTCAGCTATGTAATCTAGAGGGAGCTATTTCTGTTCTCTCTGTGTGGTGTTCTTATTTGGAACCTGTTCTATCTCTAGCATGTGTGCCTTTGGTTGATTAAGGATGGTTCTGCTTGAGAAACAATCCTGTCTTTTTGGATCAGTAAGAGTCATTTTTCTTCTTGGTCTAAGCATATTGTTGAGGAAGCTATTGCTCCAAGTTGTGTTGGATACGAGAAGATTCCAATGTCAAACGCGATGTCATGACATTGTACTATGACAAGCTGATTACAATCAATAGTTTCAAAGATTATCTCTCTCTCTCTTTCTATATAGCTGAACAACATTGCTATGACTGGTCAACATCCTGTTAGGGGTGTTTTGGGAGGTTGTGTTAATGAAGAGTTATAGCATCTACAGTTTATGAGGCATGAAACACGTTTTTTTTGGAGCATGCGTTTCTCAAGAAATGCAGTTTTTCAATGACATGGAAAATGTCATTTCAAATGCTGCAGTCAAAGCTTGAAAAGCAAAAAAAGAAGAATGCCTCTGTTACCTTGGATACTTTCACCCCGTTCCATAATGATATCCTTGACTGTCCAGGCGTTATAAGCAAGATTTTTTTTTTGTTTCAAACAATTTACAGTTTCAGCCGTGTACCCAGTCGTGTTTTCAACATGAGCTAGAATTCCAAAACCACTGATGCTTCAAAAGCTGGTGTGTTGGATGCCAAGAATGATAAGAGTGCTGGTTCGAAGAAGATTGAGTCCAAAGTTGGGACATCTGTTGGCTCATCTACTGGAGCATCTAGGACAAGGAAGGCATTTGTGACAACGATGACGCCCCTCAAGAAAAAAACTTGACTCTGATGAGGATGGTGATGAAAATTAGGTTAATTTCATTAACTCAGGAGGTTTGAGTGGATTGAAGGATCCATAGTTGCAGTGTTCTTTTGGTTTGTTTTTTTTATATTTATTTTTGTTGTCTGTGTTGTAATAAGTCCCTGAAAATTTGTTTTTGTTTCCATCTGGTGTTTTATGTTTGCTTCCATTAGTCCTGCTTGTAGCCTTTGCTACTGTGTGATTCCATTTATTTTTGTTTACATTTACTCTATTTTCTTTTTGTCAAATTTTGGCTAAAAAGGGGGAGTAAAGTGTTGTTTTTTTGGTTCTGATGTTGAATTAGATGGCATGACTTCATGTAATGTGTTTTACTACTGCTTAGCGAGAGTAGTTATTATGTGATGTTCCTGGACTGTATGCAACTTTTTTGGGGGAGCATGATAATCTATCATGCTTGTGCTGCTACAACTGAGGTGAGATATGTGTGTAATGATGTGCAATCACATGATATGACATGTTGAGGTTGTGGAGAACCTTGGATGATCTATGGTAATTTATTACTCTGGTACTCTGAGTAATATGTGTGGCTTTTGCTGTATGTGTTTCTAATATGTCTGGCTTCTACTGTATGCATTTCTAATGCATGAACTTGGATAGTTCATGCTTATTTGTATTTTACTTTGGGTTTTCCCCTTGAGAGGGATGTGTGAACTGAGGTAGTTGAGGTTTGAATGTCTTGTGCTTTGGGTTTTCCCCTTTAGGGGGAGTATTGGTTATTTGTGACAGGGGGAGAAATGGACCTATCTGAGGTTACTAAGCTATGATGTCATACCACAAGTCTTGACATTTTTGGAGTTTGAAGGAGGTGTAGTCTCTAATGATCTGTAACTGCACTTTATATCTTTCTAATTGCAGGTTTTGTGGTATTATTCCTATTCTCCAGAATTGTTGTGCAAATATTGTTTTAACCAAAATTTGCCAAATGGAGAGATTGTAATTTCTGTGACTTTTGGGTTGGCTGCATTTTGGTAAAACAACATGCTGATAGCAAGATGTTAAACCAGATGTTCTGCCATGACAGTTAGACATTATGTTCTGCATGATGTTGTGACATATTCTAGGACATGTTATACCAGATAGTAAGGGCATGGCTATTTTGGTATTTTGCGTGTGATTTTTTAGTGTGTTATGATTCACACGTATGCAATATCCAAGGAAGGATATTATGGAAACTTCTGTTTTGACAGATTGTGATGGTTTTCTGAAAAAGGATCGTTGAGCCTTTTTAGGAAACTTTGTATTTTGTTCCTATTTTTGTGCAGGAGATTATGCTTATGATTCCAAGCTGATTCCTGATGATATGCGCCTCAAGAGCCCAAGCCCACAAGGTTAGAAGGCTATTTAAAGAAGACCTAAACCTAATGAAGATACGACTTTCACTTTTGTAAAATAAGGGGAGGTTTTGTAGTGTTAGGTTTGAGAGTCTCTTGTGTGTTAATTGTATGTCACCCTTGTATCTTTTGATACATTGTGGTAGACTGATTTTGTATTGTTAATTGTTCACTCTAAAGCTTGTAATCAAGAGTGTACTGTTCTTGGTTGAAGCTTTTAAGAAAAACAGAGTATTGTAGTTGGAAGAGTGTTCTTCTTCTTTTTAGTTTCTCGAGGTATTGTCACTGGGACTGTGATTGATTAGGAAGTGGGAGGGGGTCTCATATCTAGAGGGTTTCTAGGTAGAAGTTGCACAAGGTAGTGATTAGGCGAGAAGTTGTAAACGGGCGAGTTTAGCTTTGAACTAATGTTATCATAGTGAATTTCCTTCCTGGCTTGGATGCCCCCAGATGTAGGTGATTTTGCACCGAACTGGGTTACCAATTGACTGTTTTGTTTATGTTTCTGTATTTTATTTTCAGTTTGGTTTATTTTACTTATCTGCCAGACAACAGATGTTGTAACATCTGTCTTGACATTATGTTCTGTTGTGAGGACATCAGTTTATACATGTGGTATAGTGCCAGAATTTCACTAAACTATCAAAATATGCATGTTACCTATGCCATTGTGTTGAATGATAGAAAGACTTACAAACTGCACCAAGTCAAGTTGAAGAAGGTGAAGTTGTTATTGTCAAAGGTGAAGGTGGTGGTTTTAATGGGAGGTAGTTATTATGCTATAAAGGATGATGAATAGCGTTATGTGGTGGTGTTGTGGTTGATTCTTTTTTCAAGTTTTCTAAGTCTCTCTTATGCTATAAACACACTTCTACCACTCTTTAAGTTCCTCTTTCAACTTTCCAACCCCCCGCTTAAGCCTCCATAACTTAGCTTATATAGTGGTACTTTAGGGTTTGTGATTTTTTGAGATTTTTTTGAGGTTTCAAATGAGAAAATGACCTCACTAAATAAAAAATGTAGCAAAACTTTATAGCCTTATGCCATTCATTTGTAGAGGTGTGTATCACATAAGTGATGGTAATAAAAAAATGACGAAAAGAAGGAAAAATGAAGACTTGGTCAAAATAGGAAAAGTGTGGAAAAAAGAGAGAATCTTGATTTTTTTTTAATTTAAAAAATAAAAAATAATACTAATAGATAAAAAAATAAAATTATTAAATAATTTTTTTTGTATTTTTATTTAATTTCTAAAAGAAAAAAAAAATCAAAAATTGATAAAAATGCACTAAAAAGAAAGTTTTTTATTTTATTTTTAATTTTGCTAATTAAGGGTCAAAAGTGAAAAAAACTCAATTTATATTTTTATTTTACTTCTAAGATACACACATTAAAAGTTAAACTCTAAAAAAAAGAAAATTAGATCCAGACAAAATTGGGGTGCTACACATACAAACAATTATTTAAATTAAATGCTAAGTTAATCGAGAAACATAATGAGATGAAAATAGAAACATAGAAGTTAAAGATTATATTGAGTTTCTATAGAATAACAATAAAACGTTAGATATGAAATCACTAATATTAGAAACCAAGCTAATAATTTTGAAATATGTGTTTCATAATTTTGAAATATTTGCATGAAACCCAAAGCAAATTTACTGAAGGAAAAAAAAAACTAGATTTTAATCTATCAATTCAAAAGCCTTCCTAAAAAAATTTAGGTTTAAATCAAGTAGATCACATAGAAAAGTCTTCAATAATATGAGGAAATTGAATCGTCCTATCTATAAATACTCTTTTTGTAACAAGCTTGGCCACTTAGATACATTTGTTAGAATATTTTATAATATTAATATTATTTAATTATTATATTCCAACAATTATTATGTGGGCATATATATTTTAATTATATTAGCTATTTATCAAAATTAAGAGCCTTAATTGATTAAGTGGTTAAATAAATTAAAAAGGCTAATTACATTTCTATTTAGTAATTAATTAATTAATTAATTAGATATGAGATCAAATATGTATGGATGTCAGGATGACCCATTTGGAAATAATGGGAACCTTAATTGGCCATCACACTATATATAGGCTATGGTCCTCAATATACCATACACAAGCAATTTATTTTTTCTCCTCATTTGAAGAGAATTCAAGGCATTAGGAGTACCGGTTGAGGAAGAACCACAAGCTAACGGGTGCTCGTCATTCGTCTCTCTTTACTTTGTGTTTGAGGAAAGTATATGTTGTCATGTCAATGATTCGATTATCCAGGTATTCCTAATCTCAATCCTTGATAAATTAACATGTTGTTGATCCTAGTTTATATATATATTTTCATATAGTTTCCGCACTAAAGTAAGATTATAGTTTTAATCTTTGTTATTAAACATGTTTGTATAATTATTATTAAATTAGTTCCAACAAGTGGTATCAAAGCAGGTCTTCATGTTTAGTTTATTAAGATTTTTTCTCTAAACATCCATTTTTTTTTTTTAATTAATTTGCGATCATGAAACATATATTTGAAATTCATGTTTTTTTCAATATTGATATATATGTTTTAAGAGGTATGAAATTTTAATGATAATATTTTTGCCACTTACTATGAAGTTTATGGTTTGTGTGTTATATTTATTTTCAAAAGATTTATATGGATTTAGGATCTTCCATATTTTGTATGAATCCTTGAAAATTAATTTGGTTACAATATATATTTAAATGATATTGGTTTTGGTGATCATATTTGGAATTATAATTGTGATTTAAAAACTATAATATCATGGTAAAGATCTATTTTAAGTTATAATTCCTAAAATTATATGTGTGATAATGGAAAGTTTTGAATTTGACATAGAAACTATATGATAAATATTTGTTTGAAAAATAAAATTTGAATATTTTTTGGAAGAAAAATATTTGTGAAAATTTTGGTTTTTTTTTGGAGATATGTTATTTAATATATATTATGCTAAATATATTTGAAATCACACATATGATTATGATTGATGATTGAGAATCCTAAAATCTATTTTCTTTTAAAGAATTTTGATTCTCAACAATTTATTTATGGCTATAGATAATATATTTAGAAACATATATTCATGTAAATTATTTGGAAAAGATAAATATTGAATTTAAATATTACTTTGGTTATTTGATTCTTGGTTTTCAATTAAAAAAAAGTTTTATTATCAAATCTTTTTATTTGATTTTTTAATTATTGTTTTATCTTTCAATTTAATTCACATAAAATCTGAACATGAATTTCGAATTTTGAGAGATAAGACAAATACTAATTTGTTTAATACATATTTAGTTATTATATATTATTTGTGGAATTTTTTTGAATGTTTTGAATGTCTCTTAAAATTATAAGGTAAATCTAAAGATTTGATTCTTTAAATTCTATATACTTTGGTAAGTACTAAATTAAGGTTTTGACCCTTTAAATTTTAGGAAATTTGAATTCTAGATTTATGGTTTATTTATAAGCATGTGAAGATTTGTTTTATTTTTTATTTTTATTTTTTATTGGAAACTTTGATTCTAGAATAATTGTTCATTTATTTAAAGAGTCATTAAGTATGTTTGTGAATCAATTTTAGCATGAAATAATTTTTTGCTATATATAAAGATTCAATTTTTATTTGAATTGAAATTGAATATTTGATTTATAGTATGATTATGATGTTTGAATTTTATAGTTATTAAGTTTCTACAATAATTTTTTTTATTTCATGCTATTTCTTGTTTTCTTGTGAGTTTGTTCTCACATTAAGGGTGGCTAAGTAATCTTATGATTATGAGGAATGTGACAAAGCTTACGGATTCGGCCTACATTTTATGGGCAATACGCCTTGTAAATTTAACACATTTTTCCATTTAATATATTAAGTTGTCTAGTAATTTTGATTGTGTTGGTTGAAACAACAAGTTGCAAAAGTAACCTCTGTTGCGTATATTTGATTAAGTTGAAATTACAAAAGATATAGTATAGAATTATTCATGCGAACGGTTATAGTCGGACAAAAGGAAGACACAGTTTGCCCGGATAATTACATACCTGTGATGGTGAATATGTGACAATTATTAAATTTTTTTCGATGTGGGTAATGGTTGGTGTCAAAGACGCACATTATCTGACAAGACTTATTACCAATATTTGATCATTACATTGAGAGTACCGCTTGCAGTTAATTCTTGGAAATCAAAGATTGTTGATTAATGGTGCGTTTGATATCTTGTTTTTGTCTTATAATTTACAATTAAATATCTACATGTCTCTATAATTATTTATTGATGTGCCTAATAAAGTCGTGTGAACGTAAACTCATGAAAGTATTCAGTGGATTACATTCACATCTATTATGGTAGACATGTGACGATTATAAGGATTTATTGTTGATCAATATTAATTGCCAATGTTTTATCATTGTAACAAAATATGACTGGCAATTGATGTTGTTGTCTAAACACTTGACATGAATGATGCACTTGGTATTTTTGGTGAGTACATTTTTTTGTTATCTATGAACTAATATAGTTTATGTATCTGCAAATAAGTTATATTTTGATTCTCAAAAGTTTTAAATTTTAGGAATAAAATATGAACATTATGTTCTTGGATCTAGACCTTACATAAGGATGGAGAAACTCAAATTCTCTCACAATTTAGTATATTTAAAGTGAGACTCAAGTTTAAAAAGTGAGTACACTCTAAATTACACAGATCTATGATCTTAAAGCATTGCAATCCAGAGACATTAGAGATGTTATTTAAGATGACATAAATTTTTTCATATTATCTTTGCTTAAATTCTAGTGCTTCTAAAGCAATAAAGCGAAAGTCAAACTCTCATTTAAGTGATGACTTTCATTAATATTATTAAGCAAAGAAAATATATGAAATGCATTATGAAATTATTTAATCTTGCTAAAGCACTATATTAGATTGGCACAAATTTGTTAAAGATTGATATTTATTTTAATTTATTTTTAACTATTTTAGATTGTCATTATAAGCTTAAATTTACATTTAAAAGATAATTTGGTGAATGAATAAAGTTTTGTTTTAATATGATAGTTTCTTTTTTTAATGATGAATTCAATTTGTCTTTTAAATTTAAATATTATTCTAGTTAATTCAGTATGACTTGTGACAATCTAGAATTTTTGAAAAATTTGAGAAATATAAACTTTAGTCCCAAGTTAAAGAATATTTTTGAGACAAATTTTTTAATGTGTCTTGAGAATATTGAGTTTGGGGGAGAGATATGGTCAAAGAACAAAATTGAGTGGGAAAGAATTGGTTCTGACTCAATTCATACAGTTGTTATTTATATAGAAAATTTGGACTCTCATACGAATATTATTGTTCTTTCTCTCAATTAAATTAAGAAATTAATTCTTGAAGATCAAACTCAACATCCTCTAGAACTAGAGCATCAAGTGTCATAAAGAATTGACTGAAAAGAGAAATTATATTCGGTATGATTGAAAGACTCTATTATGATAGTTGTGACACTTGTTACTTGTTGTAATTTTAGAGCTTCATAAGATGGATATCAAGTTAGTGTTTTTTAATGGCGACGTTAAGAAATACAATATGGTGCAACAAGATAAAAAATTATGTGTCAATAGATACAAAGTTTATGGTTTGCGAACAGATAAAATTCATTTATGAGTTAATGAAATTGTCTCATTAGTGACACCACAATATTTCATACTGTAATTGTTTCGTTTGGTTTTGAGATATCTATTATGAAAAATTATTGAGTTTTACAAGTTCAGTGGGAGTAAGTTTATGTTCCTAGTTTAATGTGTCGATCTTATTTTATTTAGTCAGCAAAGATATATGATTGTTATATGAAACCAAGAAATCTTTAACAAAAGTTTAGCGATGAAAGATCTTGGACACATCTCTTTTATATTAGGTATTTAGATACTTAGAGATTATTCTCAAGGTATCCTCCGGTTAGCACAAAAAATTTATGTATATATCAATAAAGTTGAAAATAAAATTGACATGAAAGACAATAAACTAGGGTATGTCTCAATTATCAAGGGAGACTATTAAGTCTCAATCATTGTCTAAAGTAAAAGAATCTGGAAATTTTAGAAAATTAATTTTTTTTATACTTTTTCGGTTTTGGGGAATCTTATGTATATGCATAAGGAATAAGCGTATATATAATGAGATCATTCGCTAGATACGAAAATTCAAAATTTTAATTGTTGAAATGAGGCGACCATAAGGATTGTTATAGAGAACAAAAAAGGCTTGTGCTCACATATTAGAGATCGAATAATTTGGAGATCATCAGGATGTTCGACTCTGATCCTTTTGGATGTCTATATATAATGGGAATCCTAAATCAAGAAATGACTAAAAGTATTTATGTCACTTGGTTGCATATAGTAAAAAGTCTTAAAAGACAACTCGAGCTATATTGTGACATAAGTCAGTCAGATAATATTTCAACAACTGTTTTATAAAGTTCATTAACTTATAAGTTGTTGTTGTTGAATGATAGAACATATAGATAGAAATTTTATGCTAGTAGACTTACTAATCAAAGATTTGACACATAAGATATTTCATATAATTGTTGTCAGTAAGGATGTCCAAGATTAGTGGGAGTCAGTCATGTTTTATGTTTTATAGTATTATTTTGATATCGATACACACTTTATGTTAAAATTATCTGCAGAAACAAAACTTATGAGGTTATTATTGTTATAACAATTTCTGTATCTTTTGTGCAAATATAGAATTTGCAAACGTCAATTTGATCTCAAAAAGAATTCAGATGGACCAGTTGGAAATAGGCATGATTCAAAGATCACATTACATGAAATTTCCATGCCACTCATCCATATTGATCTATTTCATCAAGTACATTTATGTGGTGGTCCTTGGGATTGGGGATGTCCATGGGGCAGGGAATGCGCGGAGGATGCTTCTCCGCTCCCCGCACCACCCCCCCAATATTTTCCCTATCCTCATCCCCGATTCCGCCATGAGTGAATATTTTTCCCCATTCCCATCCCTACAGATCCCCATAGAGAATCGGACATCCACGGAGATCGAATCATAAAAAAAAATTATATATATTTTTATCAAAACTATGACACTAGTGTTTAATTTTTTTTTCTTTTTTTTAACATATATTTTTCATTTTTTTAATAAATTAAAACACATCTTGAATCAATAATAAACAAATGAAAAAGCACTTGCAGTTACAAAAACATAACCACTAATTTATTAACTAAACAAAAATCAGCTTAATAATTAAAATATATTGAAGTTGAAGAGTAATTACCATAAGCACAATGAACAAATGAGGCTGGTTGTTTTGATGATGATGATGATGATGATGATGAGAATAGAGGAAATGAGGAATGAAGAAGACAAAGAGAATTGAGAAAAGAAGAAGAGGAAAGCGTGTATACATTGTATGTATTGGGTGCACTTCTCTAGGTTGAGGTACTTCAATGGTGAACCAATACATTATACAATAAAACAAAAAAATGATCAACTTATGACTCTTCATTTCCTAATATATTAATGGCTTAAATAGTATTTTCGTCCCTGTAAGTTGGCGAGTTTTTGGTTTTCGTCCCTGAATCTTTTTTTTTCGGTTTTAGTCCCTATATTTCACATTCGTGTTCGTTTTAGTCCTTAAAACCAAAATCTGCAGGAAAATCCAAAGGTTTCCTGCGGATTTTGGTTTTAAGGACTAAAACGAACACGAATGTGAAATATAGGGACTAAAAAAAAAAAAAAAAAAAAGGATTCAGGGACGAGAACCAAAAACTCGCCAACTTACAGGGACGAAAACATTATGTAAGCCTATATTAATTATTTTTTTATAATACAAACATGACAAATTATATAATTATATATTATATAATATAAAGTTAAATATTAAGGTCGGGGTCAGGGAATCCGCGGGGCGGAGGGTACTTCTCCAATCCCTGCCCCAAAGTGTCATCGGGGGAACTTTTCCCTCCATCTCCGTCTCCGCGAGGAATAAATCCCCAACTTCAAAGCTCCAAACAGATAATCCCCACAGTGATCCCCATTAACGGATGCAAATTGACATCCCTAGTTGAGATTCTGTCACGTTATACGTTAGTGACAATAGCCGCGGTGGTCCCATTATTGATGTATGAGGTGGACCAGATTGTAAAGTTGAAATCTAAAGAAAAATAGCATTCAGATGCGTGCCTAAAGAATTGTGATATAATTATAAAAAGTATATTGCCCAAGTGGGAGATTGTTGGAATATTTTATAATATTAATATTATTTAATTATTATATTCCAATTATTATTATATGGACACACACACACACACACACACACACACACACACACACACACACACACATATATATATATATATATATATATATATATATATATATATATATATATATATATATATATATATATATATATTAGCTATTTATAAAAAATTAAGAGTCTTGATTGATTAAGAGGTCAAATAAATTTAAAAGGCTAATTAGATTTCTATTTAGTAATTAATTAAATAAAGGCTCAAATATGAGTGGATGCCAGGATGACCCATTTGAAAATAATGGGTACTCTAATTGGCCATCACACTATATATAGGTTATGGTCCCCAATATACCGTACACAAGAAATTTATCTTTTCTCCCCATCTGAAGAGAATTCAAGGCATTAGAAGTACTGATTGAGGAAGAACCACAAACCAATGGGTGCTCGTCATTCGTCTCTCTTTACTTTGTGTTTTAGGAAAGTATAAAGTTGTCATGTCAATGATTTGATTATCCAGGTATTCCTAATCTCAATCCTTGATAAATTAACATGTTGTAGATCCTAGTTTATATATATATATGCTTATATGGTTTCTGCACTAAAGTAAGATTATAGTTTTAATCTTTGTTATTGAGCATGTTTGTATAATTATTATTAAATTAATTCCAACATTTCTATGATAAACTAAGAAGGTCTAAAGGGAATAACTCTAATCACTTAGAGATACTAATGCACCAGAACCTAAAATAATTTGGGTACCAATGGTGAAAACCTAATATATTTTAGGCTTAATACCCTTTTTAGTCCCTTACCTATACCTCTGGGTCCATTTTGGTCCTCTTTCTTTTAAAACGTCCAAGTTGGTCCCTTAAGTTGTCAAACAGAATCACACTAGTCCTTTCCGTTAAATATTGATTAACGAAGTTAGTGGAAATGATGTGGCATCAGAGGTGGAAGCTGGATTGTCCTCTTTAGCATATGTGGCATATCTTTTTAATACATGGCAATGATGTGGCAAAATTACATAATAATGTTAATTAAAATAAAAATCCAATTAATTAATATGGTGGTATTCATCACCATCAAGAACACGTTCTTCATCATGGTGTTATTCATCACCATCAAGAACATGTTACCCAGAAACATGTCACCATAAAAATAATTAACCCATAACATTATCTCTCTCTCTCTCTCTCCCTCTCTCTCTCTCTATTCTTCTTAAATCGCCATAACTTTGATGCCTCTTTCTGGATAGATCTGATGCCTCTTTCTGTGAATCGCTACAAATAGATCTGATGTCTCTTTCTGTGAATCACTACAAATAGATCTGATGCCTCTTCATTACTGCATTCTTACCCAAAAATTGAAGATCTAACCCAGAAATCTGATGCCTTTTCCCTTTCTTTTCCCCTAATTTCAATTTCTTTCCCTTTTCGTTGTTCTCCAACGTGCTGAGATCTGATGCCTCTTTCCCTTTTCTGATGACTCTCGAAACTTTTGTTACAGGATCTTGAAAATCTGAATTGTTTATTTATGTATTTTTCCTAAATTGTGGTAATTTTGTTAATTTATGTTTGAAGTTTGGGAGTTAGGGGATTTAGATTTGTGATTTAGAAGTGATTATGATTGTGTTTTGCTTTAGATTTGGGGGGAAACCGGAAGTGATTAATTAAAAGCATGAATGTCAAGGGGTAAGATTTTGGGTCAATGAAGATGATTGAATGGAGGAATAAAACACACAGCAAATTTCTAACACATATGTAGAGCACCAATATGTAAATGCCATGAACAAATTGCTATATATAATTGTTAGTGTTAGAAGCTATGAGTGCTAATCTAAATCAAATATTACACATTATATAAACCAATTTATATATTAAGAAACTTTACTGCATCTAAAACAAAATAATAAAATTCTGAAGTAAAGTATAATAAAGCAACAATTATAGATTTATACTGAAAAAAACTATAGCTATCATAACTTGATTATTGAGCTGAAAGGTAATAAATTGCTTTGAAACGTAATTATAACTTTAATATTATTTTATTATTTTAATTAAAATTATTATTTTTGTTGATTGAATTGAATGAGAATTGGGAAAAGATTGAAGAAAGGGAAAAGGTAAACAATCATTTGAAGAAAAAAATGGTTATAATATTAATGCTACATGTCACATTAGTATTGGTTAGCTGGTAATGTTTGAAAAAGTCAAAGAAGAGGACAATTCACCTCAGCTGACACGTCATTTCCACTAACGCCGTTAATCAATATTTGACGGAAATGACTAGTATGATTCTGTTTGACAACGTAAGAGACTAACTTGGACGTTTTAAAAGAAAGATGATCCCAGAGGTATAGGCAAGGGACTAAAAGGGGTATTAAGCCTATATTTTATAGGAACGCTTTGCAACTTTAATGGAGCCTTAGTGAAAATAAAATGAAGATATGGAAATCAAGTTGTATACGTTGAGTATACAAGAAAAAATATTGTCAGGTGATGTATGATAACCTTGGTGCTTGTGGTCAAAATATGCTCGTTGATGTTGTGTTTCAATGGATGTGATCAAGGTGTTCTTGTTGCAGGGGTTTCTCAACAACTCTGATGATTATGTAATCTCTTAGTGGGTTGAGTTAATAAGTCTTTAATAGACTTGTCAGTCTTGCGGTTTCGATCAACTCTTGTATCAAATGATTCGTAGAGAAGGATTTGTGATGATGGTTTTTCGTTCCCTCGCAATGGGGAGTTTTCTTAGGTTATCTTGAGGTTTAAGGTGTTACACTTTATACAGGTTGAAAATTCAGAAAACTCTGATTAAACCTCTAAATAAGTATTTTATTAATTTCTTGGTCAACTAAAATTATTTTTTCTAACCCTTTCGTTGAGTTTTGAGCATTTTTTAAAAGGGTGCAATCTGAATAAAAAGGGGTGCCAAAAGCAATATGTCAAAGCCCAATATTAATCCAAGGCCAAAAATACCATGGATGTTGAAAATAGAGTAATTAATCGATTATACCTGTCATACCCTAAATTTTGACCACCAAGATTTCCCATCATTGTGCAAATCATCATCATAATATGGATGTACTTTCATGCCTCATCAATATCCTCAAAGATGGTTGAGCATTCACCACAATCAAATATTAGGGTTTTGAGCCCTCTCAGAGCATTTAGACAAGGATCAATCAAGAAATTACATGATCTTCAACTTGTCCGGCCTCTCAAACAACCACAAAGGATCAAGAGGAGTCACACATCAAGAATCAAGCACCAGATTGCAACATTCTAAGTGGATCAAGCCTCAAGATCGCCAATGTCACCAAATTAGGGTTTTGGTCGACTGAGGCCTCCAGATGAAAATTTCCATTTCGGCATGAGCCAATGCCTCAATATATGGTCCAATAAGCTCAAAAGGATCTCAAGAACCCATCCACAATGGCAAAATCACCTTGAAGGTCTATCTATAAAAAAAATCAGGAATTCGGGTTTTGACCTAATTCAACCCTTGAGTTAACTTGTGAAGTGAGGCATGGCTTGAAGCTTCAAAATGAACTTCAAGGACCTCAAATACATCATATTGACATGGTTATAAGATTATATTAACTCAAAGAGCTCAAATCATAAGCCACAAGAACTCAAAACCATCTGATCACAAATAAGGGTTTATGATGGAAAAAGTCAACCCTACCCTTGACTGTTGGCCTACACTTGATCTCAAACCTTGGGGAGGGGTCCAAGACATTCCTAAATACCCTTGGAAGCCATCCATGAAGTTTAATTGAGCCCAAGGATTGATTTCACAAAAGACTCACAAAGTCAAAATTTCATTTGCTGAAAAAGTTAACTGTACAAAAATCCAAGTTTGACTTTTTGGATTTTGGTCAAACAAGGTACCTTAACCCTAAAACAATGTTAATATGTGATTTGAAACATCATTCATCAAGAAAAATCAAAGAAAGTGAGTTAACTTGTAAAAGGGGTAATCATAGAAAACTTAGAATTTTTCTAAGTTATGGAACAAAATGGCTAGGGTACCAACTTCCAAGGACCATAACTTGAGATCCAAGCAACCATTTTGGGTGATCCAAAGCTGGATTTATAGGTCTTGCTACACTCTACAAAAGCTTCAAATACATCAAACTCCAATTCCTCATGGATTTTAAGTTATGGAGTGATCAAAATGGCTGAAAACATGAAAATGACATTTTTCCAACATTTAGTGAAATTTTCACTAAGTCAGAATATGCCTTACTTTTTCCAAAATGTAGGGACATTTTTCACCTTGATCCAAGTCCAACCAGGTTTAGGGGTGAACATCAAAGTTAAAGTATGCCATAAGGGCTTTCCAACAAGTACCAGATCATCTCCAAATTCAATTTGAGCAGAGAGATACAGCCCTTGAAACATGGCATCATGAGTTGGTTTTACAAGGCAGAATTGTGCACATTTGCTCGATTTGTCCAAATCTGATAACTCCAAGCCTTGTCACCAATTTGGACACATCAGAGGATCAAATCCAAGGGGGATGATCTGATCTCCAAGCCTCCCAAGTCCAAGAATCTACATTAGGCTTGTCATCCCTAAAAAGGCTACAAAGATGCCAAGACTCCAATTTTGTTTCCAAGCCTTTAATGAATGTATCAAGGTGACATGAACTGAGCCTATTCCAACTGAATTCAGTCAAAATTTATCTCTGAACAAAAGCTACAAAACCTGTGCTCTAATCTCAAGTCACTAGCTAGAGGAGACTTGAGACTCCATTTGATCACAATTGGCCAAAGGCCTGCTGCTGTTGTCATTCCCTATTGATTGCAAAAAAAACTTGCTCTACTATAAATAGAGCTCATTTGTGATCATTTTGAGTACACCAAAGCACCCAAACTAATGCTTTCCTCAAAATCACCACTTTCAATCCAATTTTGCCTTCTAACTCAAGTCACCGTCGGATTTTGATTTTAAGAGCAATTCCAACCAAACCAATGGTTCACACACCTCACATATAACATATAGAAGTGATCGATAACACAAAATCACATCTGGAACATCAGATTCTCAAAATCACCACAATTGCTCAAGTTCTTGACAGATTTGCAGTTGAGGTACCACAACCAGTTCCAGATCATTTCCATCCATTCCAAGCATTCAAACACACTCCTTGGCACCTAAGGAAGCTGTCCAGATCATTAGAACCAACTTATAATACCTCCATCACCAAACTCGATCACCAGCTGCAAGAGGTAAGCATGAACTCTTCAAACTCCATGATGCATGCATATTTTACTGCACAATAATTTTGCCATATGTTCATAATCATGTATGGAGTGATAACCCTCAATCAATTGCCATGACAATCGTGTATGGAATTTCATTGTGTTCATGATGAAATTAGGGTTCTTGAGGTTTTATTCTGATTTCTCACTCAATACTTAATATAAATGCAATTAATATGGTTGTGATCCTTGTTCAAAAACGAACAAGATTGGTGTTGAATCGTGCAAAACCATTGAGAAATCATGGAGAAAAGTGAGAAAATGAAAATCTGCAGAAACAGGGCACGCGGGCAAGAACTTGGTGTTCTTGGCGCCCTTTTTCAAATATTCAAATATTTGAATTTTTGTTATTTTTGTTAATTGATTCAAAAATTAATTTCTCTCTGAATATTTATGTTTTTGAATTGATTCTTTTTCTTAAAATTCATAAAAATGTTAAATTATTTTTTTTACAAAAAAAAATCCAATTTATATTATTTATTTAATATAGTTATAATTTTTGTAATTAATTTCATTTTAATTGTTTTTAAACATTTTTAAATGGAATTCCCACTTTGATCTTTCAAAACCAATTGAATTTCAAACTCTCATGTAATTAAACATGATTTTTCAAAATATTTTTCAAGGTGTGCAACTTATTTTTTAATATATTTGGTATTTTATATCATTTTTTCATTTAATTTCCTTTGTAAAATAACATTTTATTTAAAATTAGGGTTTCCTCTTGATTTTAAATTTTAAAACATCTTTGGGCCTCTAATAGAGTGTAAGACCCAATCCTTGTTGTAAATAAATAATTTGGGCCTCAGTCATTGTATAAGTCCCAATCCGATTTCAAAAATCTCGACGCGGTCGTAGTCTTTTAAACAAAAATCATTTGAGCCTCCCTTCGTGTTGTAAGTCCCATCTTTCTTTTTCAAAACATCTTTTGGGCCTCTTGAAAGAGTGTAAGACCCAACCTTTTGTAAATAAGCCTCTTTGGGCCTTAGTTATTGTATAAGTCCCGATACGATCTTCAAAACAACGGTGCGACCACCGTTAAAACTTGGGCCTCTCCTTGAGTATAAGCCCCAACAATCTTTTCAAAAATAACTTATTTTTTTATTTAGATTCAAATATACATGTTGTTATCAAAACTTTCTTTAATTTCTTTGAACAACTAACAATACAGCATGAAAGCTTGCTCACTTGTAAGTTTTAACAGCTTTCATTTACTCGCTTTCATATATATATAACTGTATTGTGGGAAGCTGCTCCCCTGTAAGTTCTTCTTTCATATCCTTTTAAATACTTGTCATATATCAACTGTATATATACTAGTATAGTTATTTAGAGTTTTCCCCGACAACTAGGTCTAGAACTAGGTAAAGCCAGTTGGTCACTCTTAAATACGGTCAAAACTAGATCCCCATAGGACTTCCAGATACAGTTTTGCCTTCTCTTGGGCTTAAACAATATGGAACGAAGAGAAAAGCAGTATTCTCCGTGAACCTTTTCTCAGGCTGTCACTATTAGAAATTGTCAAAGAAATTCTACTCCCCAGAGTTGATCTATTCTCGGTGAATAGCATCTCTTAAATTTCTTCAAACCTCAGAACTTTCACTAAATGATCTATTCTTGGTGAATAGTATTTCCTCAACTTTTCTTGGTTTGGGACATATAAGCTTCCTAAAAGCATCCCCGCCTCCTCCTGGGCTTTATACAAGGACCCTTCGGCTTCTTAGAAGTTCTCATGCCTTCTCTTAGGCTTAATACAAGGACCCTGAAGGCCTCTTAAAGGTATAAGACAAAACTTAGTCATCCTTTGCTAGAGCAGTCTTTCCATTGTCAGATCTCAGACCAATTTAGGGTTGATTCTCATCCCTTAAAACACCTGCCTCCTCTTAGGCATCATACAAAAGATAAAACTCTTCCACACTAGTAGACTTAGACAATATAAATCCCCTCTTGAGTCTCAAAGACATTCTCAAGTTCCCTGAAAGCATAGGAGAAACTCTGATCATTCTGGATTAATCTCCAATAGAGTTAAAACACATGGGTTCTAAAACCCAATCTTTCTCCTAAAATTCCCTAGCCAGGGTCAGTTTATCATCAGTATAACACTATCCCAAATCAGAACCTCAAGGCATCTGATATCCCAACTCTTCTGTAACCCTCAGCGAGAGTTGATTCCCCATTTTGACCTGCCTCGGGATATTAATAATCCCCAGCAGAAGATATCCTCCTCTTAGGTTTTGTATAATGATCTTTCCTCAGCATAGTCAGCCTCCTCTTGGGCTTTGTACAATGATCCTCCCCAGTAGAGCTAACCTTTCTTAGACTCTCTTATTGAGTCAATCACCTTTTTAGACTATCTTGTTGAGTCAATCAACTTTCAGACTCTCTTGTTGAGTCAATCACCTTTTAGCACTCTCTTGTTGAGTCACCCCTTTTAGCCTCAATCTCGGGCTTTGTACGAGACAGATAAAACCACTCTCTTGTTGAGTCAATATTTTCCAGCCTCCTTTTAGGCTTGGTATAAAGATTTCCCCTAGCGGAAGTTAGCCTCCTCTTAGGCTTTGTATAATGATTTCTCCAACTTGTTCAGCCGCAATCCTGGGCTTTGTACAGGACAGATAAAAGCACTCTCTTGTTGAGTCAAACCCTTTTAGCCCAAATCTTGGGCTTTGTACAAGACATAAATCTTCATAACCTTCTCTTAAGCTTGGGACAAAAATCTTCCCCAGCAGAGTCAATTCCTCCCAGCCTTCTTTTAGGCTTTGAGAAATACTCTCTAGCAGAGTCACACTTATTTCAGCCTTAATCTTGGGCTTTGTACAAGACACTTAAAATATTCTCAGTCGAGTCAATAAAGCCTCTGTTAGCCTCAATCTTGGGCTTTGTACAAGACAGATAAATATTTCTTTCCCACAGAGTCAGTTTGTTTTCAGCCTCAATCTTGGGCTTTGTACAGGACACACACAAACCCTCCCCGGCGGAGTCAAAATCCTCTTTAAGCCTAATTCTTGGGCTTTGTATAAGACAGATAGAACATTTTCCCCGGAAAAGTTAAACTTTTAGCCTCCTATTAGGCTTTGTATAACGATATCCCCAAAGAGTCAGTCTCTTTTTTGCCTCAATCTTGGGCTTTGTACAAGACATATAAACACTCTCTTGTTGAGTCGCTCTTTCCCAGCCTCCTCTTAGGCTTTGTATAAGGACTTCCCTAGTGGAGTCAATCAACCTCTTAGCTTCAACCTGGGGCTTTGATCAAGGCACACAAAAATC
The DNA here is from genome assembly GCA_022829125.1 of Lathyrus tuberosus. Classification (NCBI taxonomy): domain Eukaryota; kingdom Viridiplantae; phylum Streptophyta; class Magnoliopsida; order Fabales; family Fabaceae; genus Lathyrus; species Lathyrus tuberosus. The sequence continues at coordinate 9,594,827 of JALAZF010000024.1, read as the reverse complement.
AACATCCCCTCAGAGGAAATCAAAATCCCTCTGTAGGAAGTCATTTCTCTGTTTATCACTTATCAAAACAGACATCCAAAACAAACCCTAATCCCAGATAACTGTTGTAAGTGGCACACTTGTTGATTCAAATATCCAAGTTGTTGTCCATCTTTTATCCTGGTAAATCCTCTGTTTCATCTAATTGCTGAAAGCGGTAAGCCTCTAGATTATTTACATCTTTGCCACTGTCCCTCTCTTAGTACGAGAAACTCCTAAGGAAAAATGACATTGCTCTACACTGAGTTAAAGTTTTCCCCTTCAGGACAAATCCCCTATAAAGGAAATTATGGCATTGTTGGATTCACATATCCCAATTAAAGTAATCCTCCTTTATAAATAGTCACCCAATAGTTGTGATAAACAGACGAGATGTCTCCCTTTAAAGATAACAAATTCTCTCTCAGTCAAACCTTTTAGTTTCAATCTTGGGCTTTGAACAAGACACAAATAAACCCTTTAGCTTTAATCTTGGGCTTTGAACAAGACATAAATAAACCCTTTAGCTTCAATCTTGGGCTTTGAACAAGACACCAAAAATATCTTTTTCCTCCCTTAGAATAAGAGGAACAACGATTGCTCTGATTTCCCTTTTTCTTTAAAACGGGAATATGTAGGCATAAGATTGCGAAATCTTAGCGAGCATACTAATCAAAAACTCTAGGTCCAGTATCTTCGTACATCAATCAAACTTAGGTCTAGTACCTTACCAAAAACATCGGAAAAACCCGAACATCAACAAAAACTCACCCTCTCTCATACTTCCCAATAAACTTTCCCAACCCATTAATGGATAAACACCATCAAGTACAAAGTAGAACCTAAAGCTAACAATCTATGGATACCATATATAGGATGGGTAATTGACAACTCCCCATTGTATAACCTGACCCCGAACTCCTCGAATCATTTTAAGCGTTTGTTCAGTTAAACATTCGCGTACAAGGTTAGTTTTAGAAAGCTTCCCTTTCCTTTCCAGCTTCACGGGATAAATAAGAAATTAGAAAGTAGCACCCCCTGCTCATTGTTAGGAGAAACCCAAATTCCGCGATAAGGTGATCGCGTCACTGACAAAAATCGCGCGCTATAGAAAAATGGCGACTCTGCTGGGGAGTCATTTTATTTGTTTAGGACTAGGATTATAGCTCCTGTAAGTTCTTGTAATTGGCTGTAATTTTGTTAAAACAATGTGTTGTCATGGTTGATGTTACAACATGAGCTTCTAACAGTATAGGTATGTTTTAACCAACATTCTGGTTTGCTGTTAAAGAATTAAAGTGCTGAAGAGTGATGTCACATGCGATGTCGTAACATCACTATACCAGAGCATCAGACTTTAATGTGTGTAGGGCTACACGTGGTTCTGGTGTGTTTGAGATTTTCTGCTAAAGAGATTCAGAGAATGCAGGCGAAAATCAAGGGAGATATATATTCTGTTACAATCTGTTATGAAGATCAGATTGTTACGAATCTAAAGCATAAAGATATGGAGAAGATTCTGATCTAATAAATGAAGATTTATTTGAAGATATGATCAGATTTGTTACAGCTGATATGATATGATTGAAGGCCCAAATTCAGCTGGGATGATATTATAAATAGAGTGCTTGTAACCTAGAATGAGCACGGGTCCAAGATGTAGATCATTAGGGCTTTGTCTAGTGAACCACTCGGGGTGTGAGATGGTCACTAAGGTTATCTCGAAGCCTGTAGGTAAGAGATGTATTGTTCTTGGAGGAAGCTGTTAAGCAACTCTAAGTATTGGTCTTAGTCATGAGGGTCATGTCTAGGTATTGTCATGGAAGTGTGTCTTCCAAAGTCTATGTAATAGAAAAGTTTAAGGAGTCAAGCTGTTGATGCAGTGACGGTGTAGTTGACTGCTAGACATCATCGAGATGATTGGAAGTGAGATGGAGTCTCTTACCTAGGGAGGACTTAGGTAGAAGGGTCATTGGGTAGTGATTGAATTAGGTAGATTGTCAACTGGTGTGTTGAGTCTGTAATTTGATACTACTAATAGTGGACTTCCTTCCTGGCTTGGTATGCCCCCAGATGTAGGTTGGTTGAACCGAACTGGGTGAACAATTGATTGTGTTCATTTACTGTTTCTATTATTGCCTTGTTCAGCAGATTGCGATGTTGTGACATTGCACAAGACATCACACATCTGTACCAGAATTTTAATTGGTATCAGAGCAGGCATCCTGTCTGTTTCTGGATGAGATCTAGGGAAGATACTTTCTGGTTCGTGAGCAAGGAAGATAGTTGCTGAGTTGTGGACTAGGTCAGTTCATACGGTTGGGTGTAGGATCCCTTGAAGTAAAGGATGGACTATTTATCAGAGCTTCCATTGTGAGAGTGTTGACCCTTGGTGACAAGCAAGGATTTTTGAGCAGCACCTGAAGGTTGTTGAAGAGTCGTTGTATGTTCCGCTGCAGGTAACCCTGGTTGGTTCTCGTATCTCTGGTGGTGAGATTCTAGAAAGGTATTCTCTTGGAAAGACATTAAGGGTTGGTCTCCTCAGCAGGTTGGTCTCTGACGTGGTAGTTGGTGCTAGGCAACTTCAACTGGTTGGTTTGAGAGATCGAAGATTCTTGAGGATTATCTCATACCTTTGTTTTGGGGAAAGAAGTGATCAGAAGGTGAATGGATTGTTTTTAAGGCTTGATGAAGAAAGAAGAGGGTGGAGCCCAAGGCAAAAGAGTATCACTGTCAAATCTGTCATGCGGGAGTGAAGATCTTGATAAGGTATCTCTTAAGCTGAGTTATGGTGACCTATTCAGGAGGGTCTTTCTGGTTATGTTATCAGTTTCATCAAGAAAGAAGCTAAGCTTGATATGTCAATCCTAATGTCTCGACATCGCGCTACACATCAACAATTTAAAGGTAAATGCTGAGTCAAAGACCTGTTAGACTGTAGTTGTTTTGAAGGATCACTGAAGCTGTGAAGTTGAACAATTTGTGAGATGCTGTTCATATAAAAGGTAGTAAGCTTGAGCTAAACTGTCTGAGGACAATATTATAGGGAAAGTGCATCCAAGAGGTTGTGTGCAGTAGCAGGTTTTTTCAGCCTGTGGTCAATTGGTGTTTGCTTGAGCTCTTTCAGCTTTGTGGGTGTAGCAGATTATCTAGGGTTTGTTTATACAGAAGGATGGCAGTTATCACTCTTAAGTTAGACAAGAGGTCTGAACCTTGTGCTTATAAGAAAAAGCTTCTAAAAGAGTGTGATCAGATGTTGATATGTCCTCTTGTGTCCCCTGCAAGAGATATGTGTGGATTACTATGGTTGTTGTCTCCAAAGCCATAATTGTTGATATCAGAACTGATGTTGACACATCATTTCAACCAAAGAAAGATAGTGATCAGTGGTGTGGATTAGCAGAAGAGGGATCAGCTAGTACCTCAAGTGTGCAGGAAAAGGGTGTCAGACCAGATCAAATGTTGAGTATTTGTCTGCCTTCAACTAATGACAATATACATTGACGGGAGACTATGTATATGTCTGAGGTAAAAGTCCAGGACTGCAGAAGTATTGAGAATTTATTTTTCTCTATGTGGCTGGTTATTTCTCTATGTGGTGTGAGAATGTATCATCTGGTGGGGTTGATTGGTGACTGTGTACTTGGAGCATCATCCAAATTATCTGGGATAAGTTTGGATTAGAAGAGGCAGAGTGTTGAGGAATGTTGACAAGCTGATGTGTTTAAGGCTAAAAGATATGAAGACATCATAGTCTTGTGGGTTTCAGCTTGGATCAGTTTATTTCTGATCTAAGTGGTTTGGAGCAGGGTGGTTGCTCTGGTTGTGAAGGTCTAGGACAAGTGGCAGTTATCTCTGGCTTTCTACTGACGGCTCTACTAAGGGAAGTGGCATTCTTTTGTATAGCTATGGGGTAGTCTTGGACTACTTATTTTCTGAAGATTCAGATGTGGTAGGTTTGAAGTCTTTGGAGTTTCTAAGCAGGATGGAGGTTGTCTACTCAAACTTGATTGTTGAATCAAGTCTGTGAGAGCATGGAAATCTGTTTCTGCAAAGGGAGGAGGTTCTTCTGACTGGCAGAAGGTTGAGCTGAATTCATCAGTTAGATGTTCTGACATCTTGCTCAACATCAGGAGTCTCAGCTGGTGATGTGGCACATCAGCTAATGATAGGGTGATCTACAGGAATGATAGGGGGCTTTAAAAAGATCGTTCTCATGGCAGTTTGCAGGAGCTGCAGGAAGGAGAAGATGGTACATGACCATGGCTTAGGGAGTCTAAGTGGGTTTGCTTTTGAGCAAGTGGATCATGTGACTTGAAGATCAAGTTTCCTTGGTAGATACCTTTGTGAGAGTTCTGACAAACGTGAAAAAGGTCAAAATGTGGCATTTGACTGGTTTCATATGAGGATTCGTGAATGAGGTGACCAAACTGTGGCATGTGGTTGATCTCAGAAGTGGAGTCGAGGAATCAAAATAATCAGAGAGTGGCAGCTGGTTATTATTGAGGTTTGTCTTGGAACAAGTTACTCTTGGGTAGAAGGGTGATGAGTTGAAGACTCAAGGAGATTATTCTTCTTGAAGGTGGATGAGAGGTTACTCTCTAGTTCTTTGGATTACTTTGCTAGAGTAAGTCCAGTTGGTGGAGCATATCAAGAATCATGGTGATGATGTTTTGGTGTGTGGCAGGTGTTCTAACTTATGTTGGGTCATTATTTAGTTGGATATCCTTGGTGAAGGATGATTATGCTCTGGGTCACGAGCTTGGTGCCTACATTTTGCCTAAGGAGCGTCTACATAGTCATACGGGAGAATGATGAAGTAGAAGGTCTGCCTTAGATGGAGTATGTAGAGAAGACTGAAGTAGATCAGGATTGATTGCTTGAGAGTCTGAAAAGGGTTATTCACCTATTGTTTCAGTGAAGAAACGCCTGTGAAGGAGATTTAGCCTGTTGGTCAAGTCCTGTTGGAGAGAAGTTGATCAGCCAAGAGGTTCAGCAGATATGTGAAGTAGTGGGCAAATGCATTGGGGTACTTGGCTATGGTTTCTGCTGCAAAGGTGCACATAGTGTGAAGCTTGCAGGGTGTTCAAGCTTGTGGGGAGTTAGCCTAGGTGTGTAAGTGTGTGACCTTGTCTGATATGGTTCAGATGTTGAGAGGAAGTTATTGCTGATGTTTCTGAAGACTGCATGCTGATCAAGAAGACTGGATATAATGTCAGACAACATGTTATGACATGTTGGTGTGGACATGACAATTTTGACCTGATTGAACCAGTAGTGTACATCTACCTCATTGTGTGAGTATGGTGGTTGGATGTTTAAGAGGTTGTCTTTGGAATTGTGTGTACTTGGTTGTCCTATTGTGGCTACAAGGAGGGAGAGATAGCCAATGTGTGTTGACTAAGAAGGCTCTAGGATTGAGGGGGAGTGCGCATGTTTGTACAGCCGGTTCCTGCCTTTAGGAGGAGTTTAGCCTTGTGAAGTTTTGGATGTGATTGATATTGGTTGTGTCTTGGAATCTACTGTGAAGTCTTGGATTGGTTGTGCTGTGAACCAGCAGACAATGTCTGATGAGATGTCAAAACATGGGATATGACATGTTTCTCTTGGGCCAAACAAGGAATTATTCTGGACGGTGGTGTAAGGATAAGGTGCAACACGTGGATCCGACCCTGCATGGAACGGTATTGGCACAAATTATGGTATATATCAGTTAGGAAACAATAAATCTGGTCAAGACTATTTTGGACGGAAGACATTGAATTTGGATGGAGTTTTTAGTTCCTAAAATAGCGTTTCCTTGACCAAGAACTTTGAAATATTCAAAGCTCGTTATTTCCTAAGTAACTGATCCAAAATATATAGGGTTTATTCTTCTCTCCTTCAAATAGTGAGTGTTCTTGTTTCATAAGTCTTATGGCTTTTGTGTGCCTTTGGGTGAGTACTTCTTGGATCTGGTTTTGTGAGGGCTTCCTTTGCCAATTTGTGGCTAAAAAGGGGGAGAAAAGTGAGAGATGGGCTAAATGGTTTGCGCAGATGTTTTGCCTGAAGTCTGCAGTCCCAGCTGTTGCAGAACGAGGTCTCAGTCACAGTTGGTGTTGTGTCTTTGTGACTTGTGTCCTGAGTTATGAACACAGTTGTGACTTGTGTTCTAAGTTACATGAGTTGGCAGATTGGCACGTCTTAAGTTTCATCTTATGCCATAGGTCGACTGGGGGCGTCTGATCAATTTAGGTGTGCATAAGTCTCTCATGCCACCATTGGTCTTTGATGTCTAGACAAGCATTTCTTTTCTGGAGGAGTCTTCTACATCCTCTCCGGGTCTGAGTTGAAAGGAAAAAGAAATGTGTTGTATTAAGGGGGAGTATTGGATATCTTCTTCCTCATGTGCACCTCCTGATGTGCTGCCTGGAGCTGATGTCGTATGGTGATGTCCTAACATCAGCCAGAAGAGGATTCCCCATGAATGCAGTACACTGTTAGGATCAGATAACACCCAACAGTAGTGTAGGATTGTAATTACTGCTGTAATTTGAGTTATAATATCTATGTATATGTTTTAGCCAAAATTAGCCAAAGGGGGAGATTGTAGGTTCTTGTAATTGGCTGTAATTTTGTTAAAACAATGTGTTGTCATGGTTGATGTTACAACATGAGCTTCTAACAGTATAGGTATGTTTTAACCAACATTCTGGTTTGCTGTTGAAGAATTAAAGTGCTGAAGAGTGATGTCACATGCGATGTCGTAACATCACTATACCACAACATCAGACTTTAATGTGTGTAGGGCTGCACGTGGTTCTGGTGTGTTTGAGATTTTCTGCTAAAGAGATTCAGAGAATGCAGGCGAAAATCAAGGGAGATATATATTCTGTTACAATCTGTTATGAAGATCAGATTGTTACGAATCTAAAGCATAAAGATATGGAGAAGATTCTGATCTAATAAATGAAGATTTATTTGAAGATATGATCAGATTTGTTACAGCTGATATGATATGATTGAAGGCCCAAATTCAGCTGGGATGATATTATAAATAGAGTGCTTGTAACCTAGAATGAGCACGGGTCCAAGATGTAGATCATTAGGGCTTTGTCTAGTGAACCACTCGAGGTGTGAGATGGTCACTAAGGTTATTTCGAAGCCTGTAGGTAAGAGATGTATTGTTCTTGGAGGAAGCTGTTAAGCAACTCTAAGTATTGGTCTTAGTCATGAGGGTCATGTCTAGGTATTGTCATGGAAGTGTGTCTTCCAAAGTCTATGTAATAGAAAAGTTTAAGGAGTCAAGCTGTTGATGCAGTGACGGTGTAGTTGACTGCTAGACTTCATCGAGATTATTGGAAGTGAGATGGAGTCTCTTACCTAGGGAGGACTTAGGTAGAAGGGTCATTGGGTGGTGATTGAATTAGGTAGATTGTCAACTGGTGTGTTGAGTCTGTAATTTGATACTACTAATAGTGGACTTCCTTCCTGGCTTGGTATGCCCCCAGATGTAGGTTGGTTGAACCGAACTGGGTGAACAATTGATTGTGTTCATTTACTGTTTCTATTATTGCCTTGTTCAGCAGATTGCGATGTTGTGACATTGCACAAGACATCACACATCTGTACCAGAATTTCAGCTCCTAAGAGGTCTAGGATGTTAGTTTTAGGAATGAATGAATATATATATATATATCGCTTTTCCTACTTGATATTCGTGTTTATTTTTCTGCTAAAGGGACTGCGGGTGATGTCGCATTTGGAAAGTTTAAGTGATACCTAAGATAAGTGATGGCATAGACGAGCAATGTTACAGGGAGTGACTCCCGAATAAGTGATCCCAGTAGACCATCGAATAAGTGGAGATACCCTTTGCGGATTCAATGTCTAAACGACTTCGGCTGTTGAAAGGAGTTTGTTCGATTGTGGTATCCATGTAACTGAGGATTTAGTAGACTAAGACCATGTTACTATTTTTGTAGTACGAAAGCTATTGAAAATGGTTGTCACGTGATACTACCCTCATTTGAGATTACTCTAAGATACTACAGCTCGCTCGGGTGAACCAGCCTGCTGTTGTTATCCCAATGGGGGTCAATGATTTTGAGGACAAGTACAAAATTCACCATAGTACAACCTTTGGGGATGGGTAGAGCCATGACTTCATGATGCTGAACCTTTGAACCCATGTTTTTTCTATGTTTTTGTGTGCTGCATTCATGCATTCATTTCATTAAAAAACTTTAAACAAAGAAATTTTTTCTCTTCTAGTCTCTCTCTTTTTAAAATTAAACTAAGACAATGATTGCAAATGTCAGAGAGAAAGATTGCGTTATGGATTTCGGTAGAAGAAAGACTCACAAGTACACCTTCAAGGTTTCAAAACTAGAGGATTTAAGAGGGTTGGCAAGGATGATCACCAACCTTGATGCTTTCAGAGCTAAGTACGGAGGGCTACTGTCTCTGTTAAGGGTCCATGTAATTTAGGGAATCCTGGCTACGCTGATTCAGTTCTACGATCCGATCTATCACTGTTTCACATTCTCGGATTATCAACTAGCACCAACACTGGAGGAGTACTCTCACCTGACTGATTTACCCAGCACTGGCCAAGCTCCCTTTTCTGGGCTGGAAGAAATTCCAAAGGATCAAATCATTGCAAGAGCTATCTATTTGGACGAGTCAGAAGTCAGGACTCACATGACCATTAAGGGTGGAATCCAAGGTTTACCAGCCAAGTTTTTGGTAAAGAAAGCTCTGTACTTTGCTAGTATAGGGAACGAGACTGCTTTCAAGAGCGTCTTTGTTCTGCTCACCTATGGGTTATTTCTATTTCCCAACATTGATAACTCCGTTGATATCAATGCCATTAAGATTTTTCTAATTGGAAACCCTGTACCAACCATACTCACAGATACTTATCATTCTGTACACTTAAGGAATTTGTAGAACAGAGGAATGATCACATGCTGTGTACCCCTGCTATACAAATGGTTCACTTCCCATTTACCTAAGTCCGCTGCTTTTTGGGATCATAAGATTACTTTACGTTGGTCAAGAAGAATCATGTCTCTTACCAACTCTGACATAGATTGGTACAATTGGCTCTATGACAGGGTAAGAATCATTGACCGTTGTGAAAATTTCCCTAATGTACCTCTCATAGGAACTAAAGGAGGAATCAACTATCATCCAGTTTTAGTTCGTCGTCAACTCGGATACCCGATGAGACATGTCCCACGTAATGTTCATCTGGAAGGTCTTTTCTTCAAGGAAGGAGAAAATGACAGGGCACTAAAGACAGAAATAGTGCATGCCTGGAAACATGTTCACAAGAAAGGAAGAGAGTCTCTAGGAAAACCAGACAGTGTCTCTGTGGAACCTTATCTCCACTGGGTACAAACTAGAGCCCTCAAGCTGAGGATGCCTTACCCTCGTCAAGAAGTTCTTCCGTTAAAGGAATTTGTCCTTTATTTTATATCTGATACGGAAAAACTCCAGGTCACTCTCAACAAAGTTCAACAGGAGAAGAAGTCTTGGAAGAACAAGTACCGCATTCTCAATGTGGAGTGTAACAAAATACAGTAACTGTTAAAAGAAAAGGATTCTCTGATCGAGATTTTAGAGCAACATACTGTAGAAAATCAAGAAGACCAAAGGAATTTGTTCGCTCCTTTCACTTGGCAAAGGAATGACAACCTGACAACGGCTCAAGAGCCCCGGTCAATGAAAATGAAAATACCAGAACCAATACCTGAGCTCTCCTCAGAGAGGACTCAGATCCATAAGCTTAGACTTTTCTTTTTCAGCACTTTGTAAATTATTGTATTTCCATTTCCGCAATCTTTGAATTCAATAAAACGGGGTTTCCCCACTGTATGATATTTGCAATCCAATTGTTAAAGTTTCTTTTAATTAAAAAAATAATTATTAATATAATCATTGCATATCATTCATCATTCTCACATAACACATTCTCCTTACCTACGAATCTCACGTCTGTGTCTCGATTCTAGAGTCAAGCTGTCTCATTCGTACAATACTCAGGCCAATCGACAAAAGAAAATGGATAATCTCGAGGAAGAGAAAAGAGAGTTGAGAGAAGAAATCGACATTCTGAAAGAAGATTTGAGAAAACTTCACAATGACATGCAATCTCTGGTAGCATCTCAGATACAACAACAAAAGACTGTGATCTCAGAGATCACATCGACGCCCATAGTAGAAAAGTATGATCCTCGGTATAACATGCCTAAAGATCGTCCCTGGGGCATGCCACTCAACTATATCCCGGAAGGATATATTCCGTCGATCACGAAAGATCCGGAAACTGCAGCAGGAACCGCTGGGCCTGAAGGTTACAAACTTCGGGAAAGTGAAGATGCACGGGGCATGACAGCAACTCCTGAAGGTTAAAAACTTCCGGATAGGGAAACACCAAGAGTCACTGTCATAATGACTACACCACCACCCGTAGGACAGATTCCACAGATACCTTCTGGTGGATACGAAAGTATGTATGACAAAATGAATGAATTCTAGGAGCAATTCCTAGAGATGCAGAAGGAACTGCATGCCATTCGCGGTCAGGATCTATTCGGAAAGGATGCCGCAGACCTTTGTTTGGTCCCCAATGTGAAAGTTCCGCACAAATTCAAGGTACCCGAATTTGAAAAATACAGGGGTAACTCTTGCCCTCAAAGTCATTTGGTGATGTACGCTCGAAGGATGTCAACTCAGACAGAGAACCAATAGTTACTGATCCACTATTTCTAAGGTAATTTAATCGGTACCACACTAAAATGGTACATGGGTTTAAATCGCACTAAGATCGTCACTTTCAGAGATGTTGGCATTGCATTCGTTCAGCAGTATAAGTATAACCTAGACATGGCACCAGACAAAGATCAACTCAGAGCCATGTCGCAGAAGGATAAGGAAACCTTTAAGGAATATGCTCAGAGATGGCGTGAAATTGGAGCCCAGATTTGTCCACCTCTTGAGGAAAAAGAGATGACAAAAATCTTCTTGAAAACCTTGAGCTCATTCTACTATGACCAAATGGTCGCCAGTGTGCCCAGCGACTTTACTCAAATGGTGAGCATGGGAGTTCGTCTTGAAGAAGCAGTCCGAGAAAGACGTCTGGTCAAAGATGCAGGACCATCAAGCAATACCAAAAGATACGGTAGTGCTCTCCCTAAGAAAAAAGAGCAAGATATTAGTAATATCTCTCTCGGAAAGCAAAGGCGACGCTACCAACCAGTAGCAGCTTTAACTCCTGCTATCAACCCTGCGCCTATTCTAACGTATCAACCTCAGGTTGCTCAGAGCCAACCGAATCAACAATAATATCAGCAAAGGATACAACAACATCTTCAGCAGGCTCGTCCTCAGTACAACAACAACCGTACAATGCGACCACCAGGGTTTGACCCTATAACAATGTTGTATGCAGAACTGTTTCCATTACTACTGGTCAAGGGGCACGTCCAAACCAGGGCTCCTCTTGCGATACCAGAAAATCTGCCTTTTTAGTTCAAAGCAGATCAGACTTGCCCTTACCATCAAGGAGGACCAAGGCATAACATAGAAAACTATCTCAGCTTCAAATCCGATGTGCAGAAGCTTGCTAGAAGCGAGGTCCTATCCTTCAAGGATACAAATCCAAATGATCAAACGAACCTGTTACCTCAACACAAGAAAGCTACGGTAAATTTAATAGAGGAGAAGTCTAAACACATCTATCAAATTCATAATGTACTCCTATTGGGGACCAACCTGGTCAAGGTACATTGCAGAAAGAGCAGATACGGTCATGCACCGTCTCATAATTATCACCAGTGTGATATCTGCTCTAAAAATAAACAAGGATGTTCTGTTGTGCAATCAGCTCTACAGGAAGAGATGGATCTCGAATGGATCCAAGATCACTGAATTCGTGAGGTCAGCATGACTTATACCAATTCCAACATCATCCAGAACCACAACATTCTGGCGATGAATGTCAAATTGGTGGCAATGCACTCAAGGCGAAGCCAACATCATGATCTACCACGACACGATTACGATTCCTGTCTGGTCTGCTCGGTAAATAATCAGGGATTCTCTTTTGTACAAGAGGCCCTCCAGCGTCAGATGGATCTTGGATGGATTCAGGACTACCATGACAGAAGTCATTATCAAGTTAATATGATTCAGATATTTGATATTCGCTTGATGAATACCAGCTTGGTGGAATTACACGCTAAGCAAGTCCAGCTCAGTTTTCTGACTTCGCATGAATATCAGAACTGTAAGGTATGTCATGAGAGTGACCAAGGATGTACACTCGTTCAAAGAGCGCTGCAACACTTGTTGAACCACTGGTGGCTTCTGATCTATCTAGATGAAGACACACAACAAGTCAGCATGACTAACGGGAACCCTACTAGGCATCAAAGTCAGGATATTCGATCAATGGAAATGGGTCTAGTGAGGTTGCACTGCATACAAAGCGGATGTGGCCGGGTGCCACCACACAACTATGAGCGCTGTAGAGTTTGCTCAGAGGATAACCAAGGATGCTACCTCGTACGAGCAGCCCTTCAAAGTCAGTTGGATCATAAGGAGATTCAACCATGGACAAGCTCTGGTTCAATGTCAGACTATCTTCCTAATCGAGGCAAAGAAGTTGTCTTAATCCCTAAATGAGAAGTGGCCAAAGATGTGTACGCCATAATCCCATTACTCCATGAATCAAGAGTTCCTCTTGATAGTGGAAAGATTCTCAACCTCGAACCAGTTGAGGTCGGCTACGATGGTCATAAAAATCAAAAGGCTCCTGTAGTTATGTATCTACCGGGACCAGTACCATACAAATCTGATAAGGCTATCCCTTACAAATACGGTGCAACAACAATTGAGAATGGAAAGGAAACTTCATTACCTTCCATCGTAAACATTGCAGACATCAGTCGAGTAACACTGAGCGGTCGAATCTTCAACCGAGGAGTTGGAGAGCCCACCAGAGAAAAGGAACCTCAAATAGAAGTTCTTAATCAACCAGTTGGTCAATCCAGTACTCTCGGCCTTTCAAAGAACAACGATAAGATGTTGAAGCTCATCCAGAAGAGTGGGTACAACATAGTTGATCAACTGTTGCAAACTCCTTCAAAAATCTCTGTGCTTTCTCTCTTGCTCGGTTCTGAAGCTCACAGGGAGGCTCTACAGAAAGTCTTAGAGCAAGCCTTTGTTGAACAAGATGTAATAATAAGACAATTCGACAGCATCATCTCCAACATCACTTCCTGCAACAACTTAGGATTCAGTGATGAGGAACTGATGGAAGAGAGCCAAAATCATAATACGGCACTCAACATTACAATCAACTGCCAGGACGATGCTTTAGCCAGCATACTGGTAGACACCGGATCAGCTCTAAATGTTATGCCAAAATCTACTATAATGGGAATATCATTTCAAGGATCTCCGATGAGAGGCGGTGAGGTCATCGTCAAAGCATTTGACGGGTCCAGAAAAATAGTTATCGGCGAAGTCGACCTTCCCATAACTATCAGTCCTCACACTTTCCAAGTCACTTTCCAGGTCATGGACATCCGGGCAGCATACAACTGTTTGTTAGGAAGACCTTGGATACACGAGGCTGGGGCAGTCACTTCGACACTTCACCAAAAGCTGAAGTTCGTAAAAAATGACCAACTAGTCACAGTCTATGGAGAACAAGCCTTGATCGTGAGCAACTTATCGTCGTCCACTTGTGTAGAACCAGGGGAGGTTGCTGGAACCCAGTTCCAAGCACTTTCGGTGAGCAATGATAACCAATCAAAAAGAGGAACTTCGATTTCCTCGTACAAAGATGCTCTCGAAGTAATCAAAAGTAACAATGCAAAAGGATGGGGACAGCTTGTCATTCCTACTAACAACAAGACAGAGAAAGGTCTTGGTTTTTCTTCGAACTATACCCAGACCTCTACTAATGATGAAAGTCTACATCCCATTCCGAACTTCTTCCATAGTGGAGGCTTCCTTCACCCAGTGTCTCAAGAAGTACATACCATCAACGAGGGTGATTCCTCCGATACAGATGAAGAGTGGAAGTCCTATCTTAACGAGGACGGTTATGTGTATCAAGGAGAGGTGCCTACGTCACTTTGCTATCTCGCACAAAGTCCGAGATATATACCAAGATCAGACGTCAAAATGATATACGGAGATTATGATCCAGAAGGATGTTGTGCTCCACCAAACTCATTAGAGGAAGACACTCTAATGAAAGACAACTTTGACCATGACTATTATGGCCCAATGGATGGCCTGCCTATCTAGCAACCGTACCCAGGAGACTTGGGGAAAAAGAGTCAGCCCAACGATGTATATCAGTTGAGTATCATTGAAAAGAATACCTGCGTCCCCACCGAATCATGGGATCATTACTCAGGGCATTCAGAAAATATCCAGTACAACGATGAATTTGCAAAGATTGCAGGACAAGAGTTCCTTAACTATGCTTTTCCCGAGGTCAACGCCATTGAAAGGGATGACTCCTCCAGTTTCAAAGAAGTGTGGGACACCTTAGGATAACCGAGTGGCAAGTACGACTTCCTGGTCAAGTACACTGCTCCGGAAAGCTCTCGTATCAGGCTCGAAGACATCCAGCCCACTGGATGGGGAGATTTACCTGAAATTGTAAACACTGTGCAAGATACAACAGAAGAGTTTGTCTGCGACAACTCTGCCTGGGAGACAGATTCTAATGATCCTGCTCCACTAGAAATCAGCATCATTTCTGAAGACAAGCCAAGAAGGAAGGTACCAGACTTTGTGATTCACCGTGGAGTTCGCCGCCAATCGGTTGCTGTCAACATTCTGAAAGTCGTTCATAAGTCTAAGTAATTACCATCTTTGTCTTAACCTTTCACCCTGCCCAGGTGAAACAGATGTTTTGATAGGGCTCACTTTCTATAAATGTCCCTCTTCGCTTTGCCCAAAGTGACAGAGTTTTGTTTTATAGGGCTGTAGTTTCAGGAATCGACAAGATCATAAATAAAATAACGTCGTTATGTAATTTCCGCATTTATTGTTGTTTTCTCTTTTTCAGAAAATGGTAATCCTAAAAACAACTCAAATAATAAAAACAAGCATTTTTCAGAAAATACACTACACACACTCTTGTATTTCCCTCTATCTCTTCTAAAAACAATCATCACATCATGCAAATTGCTTGTTTTAAACCCCATTGAAACATACGATCCAATGCCTTCTCCCAACATTGAATTCCCGGTATTTGAGGCTGAAGAAGAAAATGACGAAGAAATTCTAGAAGAGATTTCCCAATTACTCAGACAAGAGGAAAGGTCCATTAAACCTCACAAAGAGCCGTTGAAAACGGTCAACTTGGGTTCAGATGAAGGAAGAAAAGAAGTCAAGATTGGGGCACTGCTCAGTCCGACTGTCAAAGAAAGTTTGATAAAGCTTCTCAAAGAATTTCCCGATGTATTCGCTTGGTCTTATCAGGATATGCCAGGGTTGGATACCAGCATCATGGAACATCATCTACCGTTAAAATCAGAATGTCCGCCGGTAAAACAAAGACTAAGACGGACTCATCCAGACATGGCCATCAAAATCAAAGAGGAAGTACAGAAACAGATTGACGCAGGTTTCCTCGCCACATCAAAATATCCTCAATGGTTAGCCAACATAGTACCAGTTCCAAAAAAGGACGGAAAGGTCAGAATGTGTGTAGACTACAGGTGTAACGACCCGAAAATCTAAATCAATTATTTAATTATTTATTTAATTAATTTAGAGGGAATAAAGAGGTTTTTGATAATTTTGGAGAATTTTGGAGTAAAAGAGTGTTTTTGAATAATTTTAATAAAGTAAATGAGCATGTGTTATTTATATTATTATTATTATTAAAAATAAAATGAGAAAGGGCAAGGTAGTCTTATTGGAAAGAAAGTAAGGATGGGATGGGAAGTTCATAAGTTGAGATTTGTTAGCCAAAGAAAGAGAACGATCATTTTCTCATTTTGTCGTATCTTTTGGGAAGAACACTGAAGAAGAGAGAGGAAGGAGAACTAGGGCTTGAGGATTACTAGAGGAATCTTGAAGAAATAAGGAAAAAGCTTCAGATTACTCTAAGGTATGGGGAGAGTTCATAATTTCTTATAGTTTTATAGGAATTGGTGATGAATAGATTAAGGATTGTATGAATTGTGTTGATTTTGATGATTGTTGATGTAGAATGAGTAATTTGATGGAAGTATGATGAATTTGATTGATATGTATTGCTATATGTGTGTTATGTGAGTATTTTTTATCAAATTTCGTGTGGAACACTGATTTTGGGGTAATGGGAATCAAAAATGCAGAAAAATCATGTTTTGGGAAAAGTGGGTTTTTGTCGCACCTTGACACGGGCCGTGTCACAGGACACGGGCGGCCGTGTCAGACTACTGTCATTGTTGCGTTTTCTGTTTTTTTTATTGTTGTTCAGTGCTGCTGACACGGGCCGTGTCACAGGACACGGGCGACCGTGTCAGGCTACTGTCTTGTCGTTTTGTCATTTCTTTCATGAGGTTTTTGATGTTTTCTCGTGTTGAATCATTGTTGTATAGTTGTTGTTGATATATGGATGATAAAAACATGATTTTATGATGAATATTGTTGAAAATGAAATGAATAATGCATATGTTGATATTTGGATGAAATGAGGAGTTTAGCATCATTGCATTTCATGGCATTTTATGTTGGGGCTTCGGCCTATTGGTAGCTTCAATCCCATAGTGCGGATTGAAGTGATATGTTGTTATGTTGTGCTCCCTTGTGGAGGGTTGATGGCCAGTGTCCACCACATGGAGAATTGGTACCACATGCATGTTTCCGATGTAGTTGCATTTCATTATAAGTGGCATTGCATGTGTATGAGTTGATTGTCGAATAATATGTATGTTTTATTGTGGATATCATGGCGTTGTTGTTGATTAAACTATGATGTTGTTGTTGATTATATCATGATGTCGTTGTGGATTATACTATGATGTTGATGTTGATTATATCATGATGTTGTTGTTGATTTTATCATGATGTCGTTATTGATTATACTATGATGTTGATGTTGATTGTATCCTGATTTTGTTGTTGATTATATCATGATGTCATTGTTAATTATACTATGATGTTGATGTTGATTGTATCATGATGTTGTGGTTGATTACATCATGATGTTGTTGTTGATTATATTATGATGTTGTTGTTGACTATGCTATGAGGTTGATGTTGATTATGCTATGATGTTGTTGTTGGCTATGCTATGATGTTGTTGTTGCCTTCTTGTTCATTTTCCATGTACTTATATTACTATAATGAATTGTGATTTCTCACCCTGCCTGCTTGGAAATGTTGCCTCTTATGTGGGTAACTTGCAGATAACCAAGAGTAGATTTGCGATGATAGAGGATGTAGCCTTGAAGTGTGTCTTTATCTCTATTTAGTTTAGAGGTGTCCTGCTCTGTGTCATGTAACATCGGGTTGGGATTTGTTGTTGTTATTTCCTTGGTTTTATGATTGGCATTATTTTGCTAAAACTCATGTAGAAGCAGAAGTTGAATGAAGATGTCTAAAAATATGTTTCACTACTCTTTGTTCAACATGTCGTATGAAGATGTTCCATGACTGCTCATAGGACATCGCGTTGTGCAGTCAGGATTTATTACAGATTCTGTTACAATGATTTGTAACTAAATATTCTGTGAATATTTGGTTATCCTATGTGGCATCCAAAGCATTTTTGGATTAGGGTTACTTGTTGGTTTTCGGATTTGCTGCTGTTTCTAATTATGGAGACATAATAGGAAACTTTGGATTGAAGACCTATTTTATTGGAGTTAATTTTGCAGATTTGTGAGCAGCCTAATTGCTGCGTTTTTGAAGCCCAATTCAGTCCAGATTACAAGCTATAAATAGACTGATGTAAACCTAGTTTTAGGTGCCGAACTTACATGTATTTTTAGGGTTGTGTGCTTGTGTTTTGTGAGCCTAACTGGTATCTTATGATAACAGTATAAGGACTGTAGTGTAAGTTGTGTAAGGTTGCTCATAAGCTTTTAAGCATTGAGTAGCTGAGTGTTAATTCTCATAAGCTGTGAAGTATTGAGAATTTGTGTTTCGACCATTGTTACTTATCTTGTAAGGAACCAGTCACGGGTTGTGATTGAAGAGGGATTTGAGGAGGGCCTCATACCTAGGGGAGTCTTAGGTAGAAGTCATAGGAAGGGTAGTGATTAAGTGAGCTGATTGAACCGGGTGTGGTTATCAGTGAATTGATACTATCGAATATTGATTTCATCCCTGGCTTGGTAGCCCCCAGATGTAGGATAGTTAGATCCGAACTGGGTTAACAATTTCTGGTGTTCTTTACATTTTATGCACACTTTTATTTTGAACTTGTTCATTGTTGTTGTATATCAGTGTCACGACATCTCGATAGGACATCTGATCTATACAGGCCAGAATTTCAATTGGCATCAAGAGCGGGCACCCTTTGTTGTTTCTGGGTGAGATTCAGGGAAGGTACTTTCTGGCACAATGGACAAGGATGGAGGAGCTCTGAATAAACCACCTCTGCTGGATGGTTCAAACTATGAGTATTGGAAACCTAGGATGATAGCTTTCATCAAGTCCATGGATGATCAAGCATGGAAAGCTGTTCTCAAAGGTTGGGAGCCTCCAAAGGTAAGAGATGGAGAAGGAAATCTTACTGATGTTCTGAAGGAAGAAGAGGACTGGGATGATGCTGACTACAAAGGATATGTTGGAAATTCTAAAGCCATGAATGCATTGTTCAATGGTGTCAACAGAAATATCTTCAGACTGATTGAGCATTGTACTATTGCCAAAGAGGCTTGGCAGGTCTTGAAAGTTGCTCATGAAGGGACCTCAAAGGTGAAAATGTCAAAGCTTCAGCTTCTCACGAGCAAGTTTGAGAGTTTGAAGATGAAAGAGGATGAGAGCATTCATGATTTTCATATGAACATTATTGAGATAGCTAATGCCTCTAGTGCCTTAGGAGAAAAGATGTCTGACAGCAAGCTGGTCAGGAAGATTCTCAGGTCTCTTCCTAGGAGATTTAATATGAAGGTTACTGCTATAGAGGAAGCTCAGGACATTGACAAGATGAAGGTGGATGAGCTTATGGGATCACTCCAAACTTTTGAGTTAGGATTCAGTGAAAAAGCTGAAAAGAAGAAGAGTATAGCACTTGTGTCAAGTGCTGATGACTCAGATGATGAAGGAAAATTGGTCAAAGATGAAGATGTATCCAAAGAGCTAGTGTTGCTTGGAAAACAATTTAATAAAGTGTTGAAAAGAATGGACTGGAAGTCAAGAGAAAATGTTCGGAACAAGTCTCTCGACATCAACAAAGACCAGGAAGGAGGCAGAAGATACAGAACTGAAGAAGACTCTAATCAAGGGAAGAGAGTTTAATGCTATGAATGTGAAGGATTTGGGCACATAAAAACTGAGTGTCCCACTTATCTCAAAAGACAAAATAAGGGATTATCTGTGACATGGTCAGAAGATGATTCTGAAACTGACACTGATGAGAAATCTGCAAAGTTGGTGACAGCATTAACAGGAGTATGTGAATCAGATGATGAATCTGAAGAGCTTACTTTTGAAGAGCTGGCTATCTCCTATAAGAAATTGTGCTTTGAACATGAAGAAGTATGTCAGTAGAAAGAAGAACAAGCAGGTGTTATTGTTCATTTAGAAGCTGAGAATACTGAGTATATGTCTACTATAGTTGATCTACAAAGTGAAGTAAATCATTTGAATTCAAAACTGGACAACATGATCAAAAATGTCAGGATGTTAAATAGGAGTTCGGATGTACTTGATGAAATTCTGAAGTCAGGAAGAGATACTGGAAATGTCAGTGGTATTGGATTTAAAGGAACAAATGAATCTGAGGAAGTACCCGCTCAAGATAAGAGAAGTTTGAAGATGTTGAATAACATGCTGCAACATCCTCCCAGGCATCAGAAGAAGTTCATAAAGAAAAAGAATCAAAGGTGGACATGCTACCATTGTGGGAAGTTTGGTCATATAAAAGCTTTTTGCTACAAGCTACATGGTTATCCCAAACCCATGCAACAGTATAGTAGGAAAAAGACCTGGGTTGAAACAAAAAGGATATGGACTTCAAAGGATAGTGAAAAAGAACATAGGGACTACAAGTCTTTCAAAGTCTCTACAAATGAAAAATGGTTCTTTGAAAGTGGATGTTCTCAACATATGACAGGCATTAGTGGATATATGTCACATGTTAAATATCATGCTCCTAATGAGGTGATTTTTGGTAATGGATCGAAAGGAAAAGTGCTTGGGGTTGGAAGAGTGGATGGTCCAGGACAGCCAATTCTGGAAGAAGTATTGCTTGTTGAGGGGTTAGATACTAACCTAATAAGCA
This sequence comes from Lathyrus tuberosus, assembly GCA_022829125.1. Taxonomy (NCBI): domain Eukaryota; kingdom Viridiplantae; phylum Streptophyta; class Magnoliopsida; order Fabales; family Fabaceae; genus Lathyrus; species Lathyrus tuberosus. The sequence goes on along the minus strand of JALAZF010000024.1, from coordinate 9,574,351 downwards.
TAAGCCAGTTGTGTGATCAAGGTCTTAAGGTCATTTTTACAACCCACGAATGTTTAATAATGGATGAAAAGAATGTTGTGGTTATGAGAGGTGAAAGAACTTCAGAAAATTGCTATTTGTGGAAAGACGAAAGCACAATTGTGGAAGTGTTAAACCAAAGAACTTGTGAATGGCACGTGTATAAGGACCCAATTACAAAACTTATAAACAGCCCAGCTAACACATTCCAACTTCAATCCTACAGTGCGAAAACTTCATCTGACCTACTCTCTCAAAACTCTTCTTCGCTAGGGTTTGCTCTTACTCTCTTCAATACTGCATTTTGTAAGCAACAAAAAATGTCTCAACATCATGATTCTCCTGCTGATTCAAGAACTTCTCAAGTCAATGACGAAGACTGTGATCCTCACCGAATGATCAAACTCACAGACCTTGTTCTTGATATCGCCCCGTTGAATGTAGTTCATTCTGACACTAGAGGTGAGCAACCAGTTTCCCACTCTGTGAATGAAAGTATGTCAAGTAAGAAGTCTAAACCCCTTTCATCTAGGAAGAAAGACAAAATGATTACTAGGTTTTATTCTAATAAGTTAAACCCTAGAAAAAATGTCACTGAAAAGAGTTCAAATAGGAGGGTGGATAAAACTAAGAATGATAGTAGGACTCTTGATGATAATGTTTCCAGCAGAGATCAGAGTCTTAGAAGATTTGCCACCATTGCTGTTAGTGTAGTTGATAAAGATGTCGGGTCTGATGTCCCAATATCCATGGCTGGAAATACAAATCATAGTCCTACTGATATGACTGAAAGTTGTATACCAGTTCAGGTGGCTAGGGAAAGAAGAAGCAAGAAGAGGGCTGAGATGTCTAGCAATATTGCGAGAAAAACTCTGATGAGGAACCAATAGCTGACATACTTCAAAGAATCAGGAGTAGAAAAGAGAATACCATTGTAACTGAGACTTCAAAGGATGCAGAAATGATTAAGAAATCTGCTGATGTGGGGAGTAACAAAAGAAAGGCTGGAGCAGGTCCCTCTAAGCAATGGAGTAAAGTTGTGGTTCCAATCAAGAAAAGGAAGGTCACAGAACTGAATGAGTCAAATGCTGGAACTGATGTCTAGGACATCAGTAGGAGAAGGGAGGATCAAACTGTCAGATCTCAGAGGCAAACTGATAGGTTGAACATTGTCAACCAAAGAAGGGTAGCTTTAGAGAGAGAACTGGGAAAAGACTTCAACAAGTATAAGGAAGTGGTTGATCTTATTGAAGCTGCTGGGTTGATGAAGACTGTGTCTGACATAGGACCATGTTATGAGAAGTTGCTTAAGGAGTTTGTTGTGAGTATCCCAGAAGACTGTAATAGCAAACTCAGAAAAGTCTATGTAAGAGGCAAAGCTGTGAAATTTTCTCCCAAAGTAATTAATAACTTTCTGGGGAGACCTACGGACCATCAAGCTGAGTTAGAAGCAACAGATGATGAAATCTGTGAGGAGATAACAGGTGGCTGCATCAAAGTTTGGCCAAATGAAGGAAAGCTCTCTTCTGGGAAGCTAAGTGTCAAATATGTTATCCTTCACAGAATTGCAGTGGTAAACTGGGTTTCTACCAACCATATTTCCACCATCTCATCCATGCTTGGAAAATTTATCTATGCTATTGGAAAGAAGGTCCCTTTCAACTTTGGAGCATATATCTTTGAACAAGTTTTAAAGCAAGCTAGCTCATCTGCTGTTAAGCTACCCATATGTTTTCCATCTTTAATCTGTGGAATGATCTTGGACCAATTTCCTGAATGCTTAGTAAGAAGTGACAAAGTCAGCAAGAGAAAACCTCCAATGACTTTGAATTATAGGATGTTAGGTGGAGATCATGTGTCTGATGTTGGAACATCCTTCTCAACTTCAAGTCATGCTAGTCTTGATGATGAAATCATTGCTCAGATGCAGGAAACTTGCAAAGAACTGGAAGAATCTATCAGGAGAGATACAGCAAGGAAGGCGAGGCTAGAGCAGCTGATTAAAATCTTGATTGAAAAGAGAAATGCTGCTAAAGATCAAGAGCGAACTGAAGATTATGGACAAGGTGAATCTACTGAGTCTGATAGAAGGAGTGTCCAGCAGTCTGAAGATTCTGGTTCTGAGAATGGTGCTTCTGAATCTGAAGGTGAAAGTGATGAGGTTGCTGATAAAGAGGACAGTGCTGATTAGCTAGACTATCTGCAAGTTTATTTTCTGTTTTTGTCGGTTTTTGTTTTTCTCTTTTCTTTTTGGACAACTTAATTCTGGTTTGGTGTTGGACAATATACTGCTATGTAATATATTTACATTTATCTATGACCTCTCTTTGTCATATTTGTGGCTAAAAAGGGGGAGTAGTAAGTGTGAGGGGGAGCAGCATTAGTAAGTGCTTGTGCTGTTGCAGGTAGAGTGTGTGTGCTACAGATGGATGGTGTGTTGCTGCTGCTGAGGGGGAGAATATGATGTGAAATGTTGCTGCTGTTGAGGGGGAGTTTTTGCCAGCTTACTGCTGCTGTTGAGGGGGAGTTTTTGCCAGCTTACTATAATGAGTGTTCTTGCTGTAATGTGTGGTTTATGCAGCTGAAGGGGAGTGCTGCTATGCTGGTTTGGTTTGTGTGTGCAGCTGAGGGGGAGTTTTTTTTGCTGCTATTAATGGTGTTTTTTTCCGCTGCTGATTCTGATGGTGTTTAAGTGTGTGTGGAGTTTTAGCCAAAAATAAGCCAAAGGGGGAGACTGTTATTTCCTTGGTTTTATGGTTGGCATTATTTTGCTAAAACTCATGTAGCAGCAGAAGTTGAATGACGATGTCTAAAAATATGTTTCACTACTCTTTGTTCAACATGTCGTATGAAGATGTTCCATGACTGCTCATAGGACATCGCGCTGTGCAGTCAGGATTTATTGCAGATTCTGTTACAATGATTTGTAACTAAATATTCTGTGAATATTTGGTTATCCTATGTGGCATCCAAAGCATTTTTGGATTAGGGTTACTTGTTGGTTTTCAGATTTGCTGTTGTTTCTAATTATGGAGACATAATAGGAAACTTTGGATTGAAGACCTATTTTATTGGAGTTAATTTTGCAGATTTGTGAGCAGCCTAATTGCTGCGTTTTTGAAGCCCAATTTAGTCCAGATTACAAGCTATAAATAGACTGATGTAAACCTAGTTTTAGGTGTCGAACTTACATGTATTTTTAGGGTTGTGTGCTTGTGTTTTGTGAGCCTAACTGGTATCTTATGATAACAGTATAAGGACTGTAGTGTAAGTTGTGTAAGGTTGCTCATAAGCTTTTAAGCATTGAGTAGCTGAGTGTTAATTCTCATAAGCAGTGAAGTATTGAGAATTTGTGTTTCGACCATTGTTACTTATCTTGTAAGGAACCAGTCACGGGTTGTGATTGAAGAGGGATTTGAGGAGGGCCTCATACCTAGGGGAGTCTTAGGTAGAAGTCATAAGAAGGGTAGTGATTAAGTGAGCTGATTGAACCGGGTGTGGTTATCAGTGAATTGATACTATCGAATATTGATTTCATCCCTGGCTTGGTAGCCCCCAGATGTAGGATAGTTAGATCCGAACTGGGTTAACAATTTCTGGTGTTCTTTACATTTTATGCACACTTTTATTTTGAACTTGTTCATTGTTGTTGTATATCAGTGTCACGACATCTCGATAGGACATCTGATCTATACAGGCCAGAATTTCAGTTGTGGACCTCGCGTTCTTTTGTTTTATGTTGAATTTTTACATTGTTGGTGATGGTTTGATTTAGATATATTTAGTATGAAGTATTTTATTGAAATAACATAAAAAGTTGATTTCCGCTGCGTAGTTGTTAATTTTATTATTAAGAATGTGTAACCCGTGTTGCGGGACAGGACAATGATTGATTACTAAATGATGTTTTGAATATATGTGGCACCTTTCTTGCTAATTTTACTCTGACAATATTACGTGTTTTCCTAAAATTGTTTGTGGGGTAGAAGGGTGTTACATTAGTGGTATCAGAGCAGGTCGGTCTGTCCGGCCAAGTTGCCTAATGTCGTTTATCCCTTGGTACGCGACAAGTGTGTAGAACACTATCGGTACTTGTTTGTTTCCTAACCGTTGGCTCCCGGTGTTGGTTTGAAACAAGTGGGGGAGAAGTTTGCTTCCCGGAGATGTTTCTGGTGTGAGGAGTTGGCTCAAGGTGATATTAAGGGTAAGAGTATAAGTGTTGTTGGAGTTGTGATGTCGCGAACCGATGAGAGCATAGATTCACAAATTCTTAGTTGCCTGTCAAGTTTGAGATTCCTGGAGGGAGAACAAGCCGGTATGGTTGATGTTTGCTTCTCGGAGAAGAGAGGGCAATGTGACGAACAGTGATATGCAAGTGAAGTATATCTGGAGTGAGGTCGGATGATTTTCAGAGCTGGGTGAAAAACAAGGATTGTTGGAAGGGTTTGGAAGCAAGAGAAAGAGGTAGAACTCATGTTCACCAATTTCGGTATTATTTTCACATTTATGGAACAACCTTCAGTAAAAGAGGCATAACTTTCTACTCGTAACACCGATGAAAGCGATTCTGGACTTTTTAGAAAGTTTACAAAATTCCCTATAGTTTGCATATAAATTTTGTCTTCGGAATGTTTTTGAGCAGAGAGAAAGACGTGTTTTAATAGTTGGGCCTGATGCTGATTTTGTTTGGTGGAAATTTGTATACGGGATTTCTTGACCAGTCTCATTGCAAGGACGATAACTTTTTACTCGTAATTCAGATTTGAGCGATTCTTGAAGTTCTGGAATCTATACGAAATTCCCTTTATTTTGGAATATAATTTTGTGTCTGGGAGGTCTGTATTGAAGAAGATAATCGTGTTTGAAGTGCACAATTCTTGCTGGAAATAGTAAGATGAAGTCAAGTATGAAATGTTTAGTAATAAGAAGAAGAATATCGAAAAAGCACATGGAAGTGCGGCGTATGATAGTTGAGAATGATTAAAGTATAGAAATCTTTGAGGAATGTTAAATATTAAAGTGGATTGTGTGTTGTTGGCGAGATGTGTCGGCATGAGTCGAAAATTTTTGGAAGTTATATCACCAGCCAGATGATGAGATGGTATTGTTGAGATTGTGATTGGAATGATGATCAAGTGTGAAATTATACGGATCACCGAAGTTGTGAGATTAAAAAGGAAGATGAAGGATTGGTTAGGGTCATCAGAAGTTTGAACTTAGATAAATGTTTCGACTGAAGTGGGTCGATTTGGATTGTACGTGGTGTGGTAACGTTTCCGGTATTAGAAGGATATTTAATGATTGTGTTGTGCAACTAACTTGTATAGGAAAATATGTACTGGAATTTGGACTTTTCGTATCATTGACGAGATGGAAAATATGAAAATTAAGAAAAACGTTTGTAAACCTTAGAGAGATGGTGGAGTAGTATGCTTAGATAACTTTAAGAAAAAGGTAAAGGACGCTATTGTAGTTGGGTAATGATGATTTATGCCACCATTATGGTTGCCGGCTGTCTATTGACAAATTGAGGAACTGATCACCCTTAATCTCTTGTTGATAGTCGACGGAATCATGTTGGATGGAGTAGACGTGTCTTGCCAACTAGAATAGTATACACAGTGAATTGTTTGGGGTTGAGCCAAGTGCTTATGAATTGTTGGAGTTATCGATGCGGATTCCTATATAGGGAAATGAGGCGGACTTGAGGATGTTAGTATGAGGTTGCGAGTTGATCAGTGAGTAGTTTGGAAACTCACAGTTGTGTTCTGGATAACTTGGGTTTTGGTTTGTGGTGGATCGAGAATTCGACTGACATGAGACTTGAAGAACTGTAGAGATAAACCAAGTAGGAAGTAAATGGTAATGTAAGACTATGCTTTGACCAAGGATGTCGGATCGAGAAGGGTAGTGGCTGGTATGCCTTAAAGTGTATATATGGAAATATGAATGGTATTTTCCATACTTGTTTGGATGAGTTATAACTGGTGTTCGTTGTGGATATTCTGATGTTTTATAAAATTAGAAGAAGAGCGCGTAGAGTATTTGAGAGTTGAGTTGCAAGTATTGAAAGAAGTGAAGCTATATGCTGAGTTAGCAAGGTGTGAATTATGATTTGTAAAGATGAAGTTGAGTGGTTGTGTTAATTCGGATGAGGGATTTTGGAGAATTGTGCTAGTATGAGTGGGACTTGAGGAATTAGTTTGTTTGATTGGTTTGGTTAAATATGCCATGTTAAGTGTGGGTTATTGAGGCTAAATCTATTGTTATTGGGTGTTAAGCTCTGTTTGGAAGATGATTTTTTTTTCTTGTTGAGATTAATTAGACACATGTATCCTTATGTTGTGGTGAGGTCATTATGCGTTGAGATGAATTTTAATGATGTGTTATTACAAGGTGGTAAAGTTGTAGCTTATGTTGACGATAATTAGGAATTCTTGAAAGTGTCTATCTTATTCAAGATTTGGAATTGGCTGCAGTTGTAGTTATGTTGGATATTCGGAGGTATTGTTTACGGATCTAAGTTCGAAGTATTCAGTAATCACAAGAGTATAGAATGCCTATTTGGATGGAATTTCCGATGAGTTGAGTTGAAAGGTCTTTTCTTATGTCTGCTTTGATGGTCGGAAGTTGATGTAAACTTGGTAGATTAGATAGTTGCGAGTACTCAGAGTGCGCAGCGAAAGCGTGGGTAGCGCAGTTGGTTCTTATGTGAGTATTAACGATGTCGGTAGTTGGTTACGTTGAAATTGTGCTTTGGGCCATTGTGTTCTTACCTTGTTGTTGCCTCGTTACCTATGGTGATGGTTCGGGTGCGAGTAGCTAATTCCTATGATGGGGAGTTAGGGGAGGGTTGCCTATGGCGATGGTAACGATCGTGTTGTATTCTGGTTCATAGTGATCCTGTATGTTCCTAACCTGATTATTCTCCGTGTTTTGAGTTGGTCATCGAGTACATCGCGTGAGCATTTCATCTTGTTGTCGTTGGCATTGATAAGGTGTATTGTTGTATTGCGTTATTCGTGGTATTGCCACGCGCGGCATGAGAGTTGATTAGTCAGAGGTGATAACGTATCTGGAGTGGTCTGCATCGAGTAAATTTTCGAGGACGAAAATTCTTAAAGTATGGGAGAGTTATAACGACCCGAAAATATAAATCAATTATTTAATTATTTATTTAATTAATTTAGAGGGAATTAAGAGGTTTTTGATAATTTTGGAGAATTTTGGAGTAAAAGAGATTTTTTGAATAATTTTAATAAAGTAAATGAGCATGTGTTATTTATATTATTATTATTATTAAAAATAAAATGAGAAAGGGCAAGGTGGTCTTATTGGAAAGTAAGTAAGGATAGGATGGGAAGTTCATAAGTTGAGATTTGTTAGCCAAAGAAATAGAACGATCATTTTCTCATTTTGTCGTATCTTTTGGGAAGAACACTGAAGAAGAGAGAGAAAGGAGAACTAAGGCTTGAGGATTACTAGAGGAATCTTGAAGAAAGAAGGAAAAAGCTTCAGATTACTCTAAGGTATGGTGAGAGTTCATAATTTCTTATAGTTGTATAGGAATTGGTGATGAATAGATTAAGGATTGTATGAATTGTGTTGATTTTGATGATTGTTGATGTAGAATGGGTAATTTGATGAAAGTATGATAAATTTGATTGATATGTATTGCTATATGTGTGTTCTGTGAGTATTTTTGATCAAATTTCGTGTGGAACACTGATTTTGGGATAATGGGAGTAAAAAATGCAGAAAAATCACGTTTTGGGAAAAGTGGGTTTTTGTCGCACCTTGACACGGGCCGTGTCACAGGACACGGGCGGCCGTGTCAGACTACTGTTCTGTCATAAATTATTCTGTTTTGAGAAATTGGTCCCAGGCTCTCTGACACGGGTCACGTCACAGGACACGGGCGGCCGTGTCAGACTACTGTCATTGTTGCGTTTTCTGTTTTTTTAATTGTTGTTCAGTGCTGCTGACACGGGCCGTGTCACAGGACACGGGCGACCGTGTCAGGTTACTGTCTTATCATTTTGTCATTTCTTTCATGAGGTTTTTGATGTTTTCTCGTGTTGAATCATTGTTGTATAGTTGTTCTTGATATATGGACGATAAAAACATGATTTTATGATGAATATTGTTGAAAATGAAATAAATGATGCATATGTTGATATTTGGATGAAATGAGGAGTTTAGCATCATTGCATTTCATGGCATTTTATGTTGGGGCTTCGGCCTATTGGTAGCTTCAATCCCATAGTGCGGATTGAAGTGATATGTTGTTATGTTGTGCTCCCTTGTGGAGGGTTGATGGCCAGTGTCCATCACATGGAGAATTGGTACCACATGCATGTTTCCGATGAAGTTGCATTTCATTCTAAGTGGCATTGCATATGTATGAGTTGATTGTCGAATAATATGTATGTTTTATAGTGGATATCATGGCGTTGTTGTTGATTAAACTATGATGTTGTTGTTGATTATATCATGATGTCATTGTGGATTATACTATGATGTTGATGTTGATTGTATCATGATGTTGTTGTTGATTTTATTATGATGTTGTTGTTGATTATCTATGATGTTGATGTTGATTGTATCCTGATGTTGTTGTTGATTATATCATGATGTCGTTGTTGATTATACTATGATGTTGATGTTGATTGTATCATGATGTTATGGTTGATTACATCATGATGTTGTTGTTGATTATACTATGATGTTGTTGTTGACTATGCTATGAGGTTGATGTTGATTATGCTATGATGCTGTTGTTGGCTATGCTATGATGTTGTTGTTGCCTTCCTGTTCATTTTCCATGTACTGATATTACTATAATGAATTGTGATTTCTCACCCTGCCTGCTTGGAAATGTTGCCTCTTATGTGGGTAACTTGCAGATAACCAAGAGTAGATTCGTGATGATGGAGGATGTAGCCTTGAAGTGTGCCTTTATCGCTATTTAGTTTAGAGGTGTCCTGCTCTGTGTCATGTAACATAGGGTTGGGATTTGTTGTGGACCTCGCGTTCTTTTGTTTTATGTTGAATTTTTACATTGTTGGTGATGGTTTGATTTGGATATATTTAGTATGAAGTATTTTATTGAAATAACATAAAAAGTTGATTTCCGCTGCATAGTTGTTGATTTTATTATTAAGAATGTGTAACCCATGTTGCGGGACAGGACAATGATTGATTACTAAACGATGTTTTGAATATATGTGGCACCTTTCTTGCTAATTTTACTCTGATAATATTACGTGTTTTCCTAAAATTGTTTGTGGGGTAGAAGGGTGTTACAACAGGGATCTGATCAAAGCCAGTCCAAAGGATGACTTTCCCATGCCACACATTGACATGCTGGTAGATAGTACATCAAAGTTCAAACTATTCTCCTTCATGGATGGATTCTCGGGCTATAATCAAATCAAAATGGCGCCTAAAGACATGGAGAAAACTTCATTCTTCACCCCAAGGGGAACTTTTTGTTACAAGGTAATGTCGTTCGGTTTGAAAAACGTCGGGGCAACCTATCAAAGGGCCATGACTACTCCATTTCATGACGTGATACACAAAGAAATAGAAGTGTATGTCGATGATATGATTGCCAAATCTAATACAAAAGAGGAGCATGTGACCCACCTGTCAAAGCTATTCGAGCATCTGAGAAAGTACAAACTCCGCTTGAATCCCAACAAGAGCACATTCGGTGTCCATTCAGGGAAACTTTTAGGGTTCATCGTCAGCCAGAAAGGAATTGAGGTTGATCCTGACAAGGTCAAGGCCATTCAAGAAATGCCTTCTCCAAAGACTGAAAAACAAGTCAGGGGATTCCTGGGACGTTTGAATTACATTTCTAGATTTATATTCCTCATGATCGCGACCTGCGTGCCAATCTTCAAATTACTCAAAAAGAATCAGGACTGCGTATGGACAGAAGACTGCCAAATCGCCTTCGATAGTATCAAGGAATACTTATTGAATCCATCGATTCTATAACCTCCAGTGGAAGGAAGAGCGATGATTATCTATTTAACAGTCTTGGAAGACTCAATGGGTTGTGTACTTGGCCAACAAGACGAAACCAAAAGGAAATAATCTGTCATTTACTATTTGAGCAAGAAGTTTACCGACTGTGAGACTCGATACACTATGCTTGAGAAAACTTGTTGTGCTTTGGCTTGGGCAACCAAACGTCTTTGCCAATATATGATTTGTCATGCTACTTGGTTAATCTCCGAAATGGATCCAATCAAGTACGTCTTTGAAAAACCTGCTCTCACGGGAAGGATTGCCCGTTGGCAGACGTTGCTATCAGAATACAACATCAAGTACCATGCTCAAAAAGCCGTAAAAGGAAGTGTTTTAGCCGATCATTTAGCTCATCAACCGATTGACGATCAAGAATCAGTCGGGTTTGACTTCCCAGAAGAAGATGTCATGTACTTGAAAATGAAAGATTGCGATGAACCGCTACCTAGTGAAGGGCCATAACCAGGTTCCCAATGGGGACAAATCTTTGATGGAGCTGTGAATCATTATGGAAACGGAATTGGGGCAATTATCATAACACCTCAGGGTACCTACATTCCTTTCACTGCCCGACTGTCATTCAAGTGTACAAACAACGAGGCCAAATACGAAGCTTGTATCATGGGTCTCGAAGAAGCGATCGACTTAAGGATCAAGAACTTGGATGTATATGGCAACTCAGCCCTAGTTATCAATCAGATCAAAGGAGATTAGAACATATACCAATCAGGATTGATTCCTTACAAAGACTACGTGAGAAGGTTGTTACCATTCTTCAACAGAATCGAGTTTCATCACATCCCTCGTGAAGAGAATCACATGGCTGATGCATTAGCCATTCTTTCTTCCATGATTAGTGTAGGTCAATGGAACGACGTACCTAAGATTTACATAATGTGCCTTGAACGGCCCGCTTACATCTTCACGATTGAAGCAGTCATAGACGGTAAATCTTAGTATCACGATATCAAATGCTTCCTTCAGAAACAAGAATACCCACCTGGGGCATCCAGAAAATAAAGAAAGACCCTCAAAAGGCTAGCATGCAGCTTCTTCCTAAGCGGTGACACACTCTATAAGAGAAACTTTGACATGGTCTTGCTTCGATGTGTAGACAGACCAGAAGCAAACATGCTGATGAAGGAAATTCATGAAGGATCCTTTGGCACTCATGCCAATGGACACACTATGGCGAAAAAAATTCTGAGAGTAGGATACTATTGGTTGACCATGGAATCCGACTGCTACAAGTACATGAGGAGATGTCACAAGTGTCAGATATACTCAGACAAGATCCATGTACCGCCAACGCATCTTAAAGTTCTCTCTTCCCCATGGCCTTTTTCCAGATGGGGAATCGACATAATTGGCATGATCGAACCCAAGGCTTCAAACAGACATCGGTTCATCCTGGTAGTCATTGACTACTTCACCAAGTGGGTCGAAGCAGTGTCATACGCCAATGTAACCCAACAGGTGGTAGTTTGTTTCATAAAAAACAATCTCATATGTCGTTATGGTGTTCCCAGCCAAATCATTACTGATAATAGATCCAACTTGAACAACAAGATGATGAAAGAGTTGTGTGCTGAGTTCAAGATCGAACACCATAACTCATCTCCCTACCGATCCAAGATGAACGGAGCGGTAGAAGCGGCTAACAAGAACATCAAGAAGATTGTTCAGAAGATGGTTGTAACCTACAAAGACTGGCACGAGATGCTACCCTTTGCTCTTCACGATTATCGTACATCTGTCCGCACTTCAACAGGGGCAACCTGATAAGTGCAAAATGTACTTATTTTTGTATATAAGTTTTGTTGCACCTATTGTTACTTTGTGTTAAAATTGGTTGAATAAACCCCACTTTATGTGTAAATACGTTTACTTTATGTTTTCGTGTGTATATTGAGTTTTCTTGTAAATATCATTGAGTTTAATTGATTTTATCTCATTTTTGTAGGTATTCAAATAAAGATATTTTTCCATATTCATAAAGAGCATTGAATAAGCTTTCCAACGCTTTTGACCGTGGGTCAATCGGAGTTACAGTTCAAAAGTTATGAAGAAAACAAGTTCTGGTTTGCTGTCATGTTCGCTAGGCGAACTGGAGGCGAGCGCATTCGCTGGGGAGTTCGCTAAGCGAACTCTGGGGCGAATGAAAAGTGCCCGGAAGCGTGAAAAACACAATTTTGGCAGTAGCTAAGGAGATTAATGTTCGCTAGGCGAACGGGGGTTCGTTAGGAGAACCTTGGAGCCCAAATTTGCATATTTTAGTCATTTTTCAGCATTTTTTAGGTTATGGTTTTGGGGATTCTTGCTCCAACTCCATCAAACTTCATTTTTCAGTAGATTAGCTTAGAAAACAACATGGAAGCTAGCATATAGATGAACTGAGGTGGATTGATCGTCGATCAGCTCTGACAAACCGTGAGATGTTTGGTTCATTTCTCTTCTTCTTTGTGTTTTTCTTCTTTGTTGGGTTTTGTATATGTATTAAATATGATCTCATGTATATTTGTTGCCTATGGCATTGTATAAAACTTGCTTTACAAATCTCTATTGGTGATTGTCTCTGATTTTTGCTTTATGCGCGGGGTTTGAGTTGCGTTAGAGATAATCCTCACAAACTTCGATTAGGGATGATTATCTGTTAGTTTTTAGATTCTAGAGATAGATTTAAGAGCTAACAATCTTCAATAAGCGTCGAAGCTTAATGCCTCCGTGTCTTGCATCACGCGAGAGTGTCGACGAGGGTAACACGGTTATTCTCTCAACTTTGCGTTAGACATAACCTTTGTTGTGAGCGATGCTGGGTGATATTGAGGAGTATTGTAGGTTGAGTATAACTAGTCGGTAAGTTTAAGTTTGTGAGGAGTCGGTTATGTGCACGCCTGATAAGTTTCTTCTCTCTGAAGAATGAATTATGTTTATGTTTTAATGTTTACTTTTCTATTTTTATGTTTAAACCATTTTAAACCCAAACTCATAAACGCGAGAGATTGTCGAACGACATTCTTTCCCTCGAACCGATCTCTATGGACACGACATATCAGGCGCCATTTTGTTGAATGCAGAATAGGGCAAGCAGCAAAAATATTTATTTACAACTTTTATGCCATTTATTCTTTTGTATACTTATTCTTGTTGTGAATCACTTTAGTTCCCAACCTTTTTGTAAGGTGGCTTTCCATTGTTCATATATGCGCGGAGTACCAACATTCTTGTTCTAACTGGATTTTATTATGCTTAATCTTTTGTTTGTGTTGATTGTATGAAAGCATGAAAAGGATCAAGGCATTTTGTTTCATTTTGAGCACAACTACCTATCCAAATAGTCATTCACCTTGTGAGCGTGTGATCATCCGTAACCCCTTTGAGTTTTTTGATCCATGTTTTATTTGAACTTAATGCTTGTCTATGAGTATTTAGTTCACTTATTTTCGAATGGATTTTGTTTTTTCTTAGACCCTCAACTTTGTGTTGTTGTATGAATTTTTGCCTTGCCTTAGAAAGTAGGGAGTATTCACATGATGATGTGGTTGAATTCAATTTGGGGAGAAAATGGTTGTTTACTCATTGGTTGGTTTCTATGAGGTTGAAAAAAAAAAGAAAAAAGAGAAAAATATGAAAAAGAAAAGAAAAGAAAAAAGAAAGAAAAAGAAAATCCTTGAGAAAGGAAGCAAAAAGAGTTCAAATAATTATGCTAAATAAGTATTGTGTTTTGTGTAACACTTGGGATTTTGGGAGAAGTTGATTGGAATTTTGTGTTTGAGTCTTTGTGAGTTGATCACTCCCTTAGGTTTAGGCAAGTTTTTGTTTCGATTAGCTTTAGGAATTGCCCCTTGTTTCTTTACCCGACCACGCTACAACCTTGAAAAGTACATGTGATTCTTACTTTTGTATGTTCAATATGATTTTTGGATGGTTGCATAATTTAGTCTAATGTTTGCATGATTGTTGTGTGAGTGACAAGAACCTCATTTTATGTTTTTCATCTACCGATGATTGTTTTTGCTAGGTGTGATTCACGTTTGAACTTGTGTTGTTTTAGGATATTCGGCATGACTTTTGTATTTCGCATTTGTTTCGTGACTATGTTATCATTGTAGTTTAGTGGTAAATATTCGGCATGACTTTTTGTCTTGAGTCGCGCGCGAGAGTGTGGACGAGGGTAACACGGTTGTTCTCTCAACTTTGCGTTGGACATAACCTTTATTGTGAGCGATGCTGGGTGATATTGAGGAGTATTGTAGGTCGAGTATAACTGGTCGGTAAGTTTAAGCTTGTGAGGAGTCGGTTATGTGCACGCCTGATAAGTTTCTTCTCTCTGAAGAATGAATTTTGTTTATGTTTTAATGTTTACTTTTCTGTTTTTACGTTTAAACCATTTTAAATCCAAACTCATAAACGCGAGAGATTGTCGAACGACATTCTTTCCCTCGAACCGATCTCTGTGGACACGACATAAATCCCTGAGGGAATTCTTCCGAAAATAAATATTTTTTATGCTTGCCCTATTCTGCATTCAACACAACCCCTTTCTCTCTAGTATATGGCATGGGAGCAGTGCTCCCCATAGAGGTAGAGATCCCATCAATCCAGGTATTGATGGAAGCTAAGCTAACAGAAGCTGAATGATGTCAAAGTCGACACGATGAGCTGAATCTTATCGAAGAAAAGCGAATAATGACACTATGCCATGGTCAGTTGTATCAGCAAAGAATGAAGAAAGCGTTTGACAAAAAGGTCCGACCCCGTGTCTTCAGGAAAGGAGACCTTGTGCTCAAGAAAATACAATCATTCCTCACTGATTCCCGGGGCAAATGGACTCCAAATTATGACGGCCCCTATGTGGTAAAGAGAGCTTTCTCAGGCGGCGCCTTGAGACTCGCAACCATGGATGGAGAAGAATTTGCCTACCCTACAAACGTTGACGTAGTCAATAAATACTTCGCCTAAACTAAAAAAAAAAATAAACGTCTCGGTGGAGTGAAAACCCGAAAGGGCGGTCCAGGAAAAAATTAGAGACACAAGCAAAAAATCATCTCGATGGATTGGAAATCTCAAGGTACAATCCAGGCAAAAATTAGGGATTAATGGAAAGTAACTACGTCTGATCAGTTCAACTCCTCAGCAGTAATGCCATCCATCAGAAAAAACTCCAGTCAAGGTCATCTTCGGCAGAAGCTCATGATGTCCAGAATTCAAAGTTGGTAGAAGGAAAATGGTCATTATGTTTCGATGCAGCCCTTTTCCCTTAAATTACCATTTTCTAACTTTGTATATACTCTATCGAATCACGCGCTTGGCTGATTTCCACCCTATCAATAAAATTTGAGCCCTAGTGCTTTTGTTTGCAATTCTTATTGTTTTAGCTTTACAGAACGACATTTTAACATGATTAACGATTCTTGAAATAAAACAAAAAATGAATTTACTTGTCAACATTTTTCTGCTTTTAAAATAAAAATGGCAATTTCTTTTGACTGTTGAACATCGAAAGAACATCGATCGCTACTCCAAAGGCGATTAAGCTTCAAAGTGCAGAATCAAAATACTTCTTCTAAACCAGTGCACCTGAATGAAGGATCAACGGTGTCAGAGACTGTGTTTCATCTGACATCCCCATCATAGTTCTTATCTCCTAAGTCCGACCAACGTTGTTCCCCACAGGGCCTATCTCTCCTAAGCAAGGCAGAATTGCTACTTTGGACCAAATGGTACTTCCTCGTTCCCAGCAGTGGCCGAGTATCTAATTGTGTTCATCCGTGAGTCTGTATGTCACGTCAATTTTGTCAGCATAAACATACATACATCATGCATTATTTATTTGCATTCATATTCATATTGCATCACTATCACTCTAGTCGGTCTTATCCCCTAGTGATAAAAGTCCTCTCAATCGAGTTGTCAGTTCTTTCCTCGTCAGGAAGCGAATCATCTAAGCAATCTCTCCCTAGTTTATTTCTTGGATGGAGACGGTCCTCGGCCACTTTGATAACTTGAACCTCTAAAAAACAAGAAGGCATTTGACAAACGTCACTCTTTACTATCGAAGACGATATTCTAGCTTTCCCGGATTAAGGAAAATCTCCAGAGAAAGCCTCACAAACCAAATACTCTCAGCAACACATTGATTTTTCTCTCAGTCAGAGTCAATGTTAATGAAGTCATCAGCACCTCAAAACTGGATTACATCATATGGCATTTCTCTGAGAAGATCTCGAGGAAAAGTATGATGTAATATCCCCAAGCAGGAAATAGTCTCTCAAGAGACTCGTTTTCCCCAGTAGAATCGACAAATGGCGTCTCCAATAGAGAAGTTTGTACACCTCTACAGCTCAGACAAATGGGTTTTCCCAGCAAGTCGAACATCAAAACTTTTTCCCATCAAATGGCGTCTCCCCAGGAAAATTCGGCGAGAAGTTTGAGGAAAACCGCTATGAATATCGTCCCTTGTCAATAAAGTTTATTGACAAAAGAAACTGAGACCAGTTCCTTGGCTGAAGACCAGGATCGAGGGGAAGTTTATTTCAAAAATTGAGACCAGTTCCTTGGCTGAAGACCAAGATCGAGGGGAAGTTTATTGAAAAAAGAAACTGAGACCAGTTCCTTGGCTGAAGACCAGGATCGAGGGGAAGTTTATTTCAAAAAAACTAAGACCAGTTCCGTGGGTAAAAACTAGGATCGAGGGGAAGTTTTACCCTTTTCTAGGCATCATTGCTTAGTAGAAGAAGATGGACAGGTAAACTACCATTCATAACCATGGTCAAAATTTCGGATATTCCGATATTTAATCCTCTTGCACCCCGAATGCCCGGATACCTTCGCCATTCACACCTTCGGGTCCAAGAAAATTAAATAGGGGCATCTGTCATACCCCAAATTTTGACCACCAATATTTCCCATCATTGCGCAAATCATCATCACAATATGGATGTACTTTCATGCCTCAACAATCTCCTCAAAGATGGTTGAGCATTCACCACAATCAAAGATTAGGGTTTTGAGCCCTCTCAGAGCATTTAGACAAGGATCAATCAAGAAATGACATGATCTTCAACTTGTCTGGCCTCTCAAACATCCACAAAGGATCAAGAGGACTCCCACATCAAGAATCAAGCACCAGATTGCAACATTCTAAGTGGATCAAGCCTCAAGATCGCTAGTGTCACCAAATTAGGGTTTTGGTCGACTGAGGCCTCCAGATAAAAATTTCCATTTGGACATGAGCCAATGCCTCAATATATGCTCCAATAAGCTCAAAAGGATCTCAAGAACCCATCCACAATGGCAAAATCACCTTGAAGGTCCATCTATAAAAAAAATCAGGAATTAGGGTTTTGACTTAATTCAACCCTTTAGTTAACTTGTGAAGTGAGGCATGGCTTGAAGCTTCAAAATGAACTTGAAGGACCTCAAATACATCATATTTACATGGTTATAAGATTATATTAACTCAAAAATTTCAAATCATAAGCCACAAGAACTCAAAACCATCTGATCACAAATTAGGGTTTCTGATGGAAAAAGTCAACCCTACCCTTGATTATTGGCCTACCCTTGATCTCATACCATGGGGAGGGGTCCAAGACATTCCTAAATACCCTTGGAAGCCATCCATGATGTTTAATTGAGCCCAAGGATTGATTTCACAAAAGAATCACAAAGTCAAAATTTTATCTGCTGAAAAAGTCAACTGTACAAAAATCCAAGTTTGACTTTTTGGATTTTTGGTCAAACAAGGTTCCTTAATCCTAAAACAATGTTAATATGTGATTTGAATCATCATTAAATACGAAAAATCAAAGAAAGTGAGTTAACTTGTAAAAGGGGTAATCATAGAAAACTTAGAATTTTTCTAAGTTATGGAACAAAATGGCTAGGGTACCAACTTCCAAGGAACATAACTTGAGATCCAAGCAACCATTTTGGGTGATCCAAAGCTGGATTTGTAGGTCTTGTTACACTCTACAAAAGCTTCAACTACATCAAACTCCAATTCCTCATGAATTTTAAGTTATGGAGTGATCAAAATGGCTGAACATATGAAAATGACATTTTTCCAACACTTAGTGAAATTTTCACTAAGTCAGAATCTGCCTTACGTTTTCCAAAATGTATGCACATTTTTCACCTTGATCCAAGTCAAACCAGGTCTAGGGGTGAACATCATAGTTAAAGTATGCCATAAGGGCTTTCCAACAAGTATCAGATCATCTCCAAATTCAATTTGAGCAGAGAGATACAACCCTTGAAACATGGCATCATGAACTGGTTTTACAAGGCAAAATTATGCACATTTGCTCGATTTGTCCAAATCTGATAACTCCAAGCCTTGTCACCAATTTGGACACATCAGAGAATCAAATCCAAGGGGGGTGATCCAATCTTCAAGCCTCCCAAGTCCAAGAATCTACATTAGGCTTGTCATCCCTAAAAAGGCTACAAAGATGCCAATACTCCAATTTTGTTTCCAAGCCTTTAATGAATGCATCAAGGTGGCATGAACTGAGCCTATTCCAACTGAATTCAGTCAAAACTTATCTCTGAACCAAAGCTACAAAGCCTGTTCTCTAATCTCAAGTCAATGGCTAGAGGAGAATTGAGATTCCATTATTCCTTATTGCTTGCAAAACAAACTTACTCTACTATAAATAGAGCTCATTTATGATCAGTTTGAGTACACCAAAGCACCCAAACTGATGATTTCCTCAAAATCACCACTTTCACTCCAATTTTTCCTTCTAACTCAAGTCACCATCAGATTTTGAGTTTGAGAGCAATTCCAACCAAACCAATGGTTCACACACCTCACATATAACATATAGAAGTGATCCGTAACACAAAATCACATCTGGAACATCAGATTCTCAAAATCACCAGCCAATTGCTCAAGTTCTTGACAGATTTGCAGTTGAGGTACCACAACCAGTTCCAGATCATTTCCATCCATTCCAAGCATTCAAACACACTCCTTGGCACCTAAGGAAGTTGTCCAGATCATTGGAACCAACTTACAACACCTCCATCACCAAACTTGATCACCAGCTGCAAGAGGTAAGCATGAACTCTTCAAACTCCATGATGCATGCATATTTTACTGCACAATAATTTTGCCATATGTTCATAATCATGTATGGAGTGATAACCCTCAATCAATTGCCATGAATCAATCGTGTATGGAATTTCATTGTGTTCATGCTGAAATTAGGGTTCTTGAGGTTTTATTCTAATTTCTCACTCAATACTTAATATAAATGCAATTAATCTATATGGTTGTGATCCTTGTTCAAAAACGAACAAGATTGGTGTTTGAATCGTGCAAAACCATTGAGAAATCATGGAGAAAAGTGAGAAAATGAAAATCTGCTGAAACAGGGCACGCGGGCAAGAACTTGGTGTTCTTGGCGCCCTTTTTCAAATATTCAAATATTTGAATTTTTGTTATTTTTGTTAATTGATTCAAAAATTAATTTCTCTCTGAATATTTATGTTTTTGAATTGATTCTTTTTCTCAAAATTCATAAAAATGTTAAATTATTTTATTTTACAAAAAAAAATCCAATTTATATTATTTATTTAATATAGTTATAATTTTTGTAATTAATTTCATTTTAATTGTTTTTAAACATTTTTAAATGGAATTCCCACTTTGATCTTTCAAACCCAATTGAATTTCAAACTCTCATGTAATTAAACATCATTTTTCAAAATATTTTTCAAGGTGTGCAACTTATTTTTGAATATATTTGGTATTTTATATCATTTTTTCATTTAATTTCCTTTGAAAAATAACATTTTATTTAAAATTAGGGTTTCCTCTTGATTTTAAATTTTAAAACATCTTTGGGCCTCTAATAGAGTGTAAGACTCAATCCTTGTTGTAAATAATAATTTGGGCCTCAGTCATTGTATAAGTCCCGATCTGATTTCAAAAATCTCGGCGCGGTCGTCGCCTTTTAAACAAAAATCATCTAGGCCTCCCCTCGTGTTGTAAGTCCCATCTTTCTTTTTAAAAACATATTTTGGGCCTCTTGAAAGAGTGTAAGACCCAACCCTTTTGTAAATAAACCTCTTCGGGCCTCAGTTATTATATAAGTCCCGATACAATCTTCAAAACAACGGTGCGACCACTGTTAAAACTTGGGCCTCTCCTTGAGTATAAGCCCCAACAATCTTTTCAAAAACAACTTCTTTTTTAATTTAGATTCAAATATACAAGTTGTTATCAAAACTTTCTCTAATTTCTTTGAACAACTAACAATACAGCATGGAAGCATGCTCACTTGTAAGTTTTAACAGCTTTCATTTACTCGCTTTCATATATATATATATAAAACTGTATTGTGGGAAGCTGCTCCCCTGTAAGTCCTTCTTTCATATCCTTTTAAATACTTGTCATCTATCAACTGTATATATACTAGTATAGTTATTTAGAGTTTTCCCCGACAACTAGGTCTAGAACTAGGTAAAGCCAGTTGGTCACTCTTAAATACGGTCAAAACTAGATCCCCATAGGACTTCCAGATACAGTCTTGCCTTCTCTTGGGCTTAAATAATATGGAACAAAGAGAAAGACAGTATTCTTCGTGAACCTTTTCTCAGGCTGTCACTATTAGAAATTGTCAAAGAAATTCTACTCCCCAGAGTTGATCTACTCTCGGTGAATAACATCTCTTGAATTTCTTCAAACCTCAGAACTTTCACTAAATGATCTATTCTCGGTGAATAGCATTTCCTGAACTTTTCTTGGTTTGGGACCCACAGGCTTCCTAAAAGCATCCCCGCCTCCTCTTGGGCTTTATACAAGGACCCATTGGCTTCTTATAAGTTCTCATGCCTTCTCTTGGGCTTAATACAAGTACCCTAACGACCTCTTCAAGGTATAAGACAAAACTTAGTCATCCTTTACTAGAGCAGTCTTTCCAGTGTCAGATCTCAGACGAATTTAGGGTTGATTCTCATCCCTTAAAACACCTGCCTCCTCTTGGTCATCATACAAAAGATAAAACTCTTCCACACCAGTAGACTTTGACAGTCTAAATCCCCTCTTGAGTCTCAAAGACATTCTCAAGTTTCCTGAAAGCATAGGAGAAACCCTGATCATTTTGGATCAATCTCCAATAGAGTTAAAACCTATGGGTTCTAAAACCCAGACTTTCTCCTGAAATTTCCTAGCCAGGGTCAGTTTATCATCAGTATAACACTATCCCAAATCAGAACCTCAAGACATCTGATATCCCAACTCTTTTGTAACCCTCAGCGAAAGTTGATTCCCCATTTTGACCTGCCTTTGGATCTCAATAATCCCCAGCAGAAGATAGCCTCCTCTTAGGCTTTGTATAATGATCTTTCCTCAGCATAGTCAGCCTCCTCTTGGGCTTTGTACAATGATCCTCCCCAGCAGAGCTAACCTTTTTCAGACTTTCTTGTTGAGTCAATCACCTTTTCAGACTCTCTTGTTGAGTCAATCAACTTTCAAACTCTCTTGTTGAGTCAATCACCTTTTAGCACTCTCTTGTTGAGTCACCCCTTTAAGCCTCAATCTCGGGCTTTGTACTAGACAGATAAAACCACTCTCTTGTTGAGTCAATCTTTTCCAGCCTCCTTTTAGGCTTGGTATAAATATTTCCCCTAACAGAAGTTAGCCTCCACTTAGGTTTTGTATAATGATTTCTCCAGCTTGTTCAGCCGCAATCCTGGGCTTTGTACAGGACAAATAAAAGCACTTTCTTGTTGAGTCAAACCCCTTTAGCCCCAATCTTGGGCTTTGTACAAGACATAAATCTTCATAACCTTCTCTTAATCTTGGGACAAAAATCTTCCCCAGCAGAGTCAATTCCTCCCAGCCTTCTTTTAGGCTTTGAGAAATACTCTCCAGCAGAGTCACACTTATTTCAGCCTCAATCTTGGGCATTATACAAGACACTTAAAATATTCTCAGTCGAGTCAGTAAAGTCTCTGTTAGGCTCAATCTTGGGCTTTGTACAAGACAGATAAAGATTTCTTTCCCACAGAGTCAGTTTCTTTTCAACCTCAATCTTGGGCTTTGTACAGGACACATACAAACCCTCCCCGGCGGAGTCAAAATCCTTTTTAAGCCTCATTCTTGGGCTTTGTATAAGACAGATAAAACATTTTCCCTGGAAAATTCAAACTTTTAGCCTCCTCTTAGGCTTTGTATAATGATATCCCCAAAGAGTCAGTCTTTTTTTTGCCTCAATCTTGGGCTTTGTACAAGACTTATAAACACTCTCTTGTTGAGTCGGTCTTTCCCAGCCTCCTCTTAGGCTTTGTATAAGGACTTCCCTAGTGGTGTCAATCAACCTCTTAGCTTCAACCTAGGGCTTTGATCAAGGCACACAAAAATCAACATTCCCTCAAAGGAAATCAAAATCCCTCTGTAGGAAGTCATTTCTCTGTCTATCACTTATCAAAACAGACATTCAAAACAAACCCTAATCCCAGATAACTGTTGTAAATGGCGCACTTGTTGATTCAAATATCCAAGTTGTTGTCCATCTTTTATCCTGGTAAATCCTCTCTTTCATCTAATTGCTGTAAGCGGCAAGCCTCTGGATTATTTACATCTATGTCATTGTCCCTCTCTTAGTAAGAGAAACTCCTAAGAAAAATGGCATTGCTCTACATTGAGTTACAGTTTTCCCCTTCAGGACAAATCCCCTATAAAGGAAATTATGGCATTTCTGGATTCACATATCCCAGTTAAAGTAATCCTCCTTTATAAACAGTCACCCAATAGTTGTGATAAACAGACGAGATGCCTCCCTTTAGAGATAACAAATTCTCTCTCAGTCAAACCTTTTAGCTTCAATCTTGGGCTTTGAACAAGACACAAATAAACCCTTTAGCTTCAATCTTGGGCTTTGAATAAGACACCAAAATATCTTTTTCCTCCCTTAGAATAGGAGGAACTACGATTGCTCTGATTTCCCAGTTTCTTTAAAACGGGAATACGTAGGCATAAGATTGCGAAATCTTAGCGAGCATACTAATCAAAAACTCTAGGTCCAGTACCTTCGCACATCAATAAAACTTAGGTCTAGTACCTTACCAAAAACATCGAAAAAACCCGAACATCAACAAAAACTCACTCTCTCTCTCATACTTCCCAAGAAACTTTCCCAACCCATTAACGGATAAACACCATCAAGTACAAAGCAAAACCTAAAGCTAACAACCTATGGATAACCACATATAGGATGGGTAATTGACAACTCCCCATTGTATAACCTGACCCCGAACTCCCTGGATCTCTTTAAGCGTTTGTTCAGTTAAACATTCGCGTGCAAGGTTAGTTTTAGATAGCTTCCCTTTCCCTTCCAGCTTCACGAGATAAATAAGAAATCAGAAAGTAGCACCTCCTCCTCATTATGAGGAGCCAAATTCCGCGATAAGGTGGTCGTGTCTCCGATAAAAATCGCGTGCTATAATACCTAATGAAATAATCAATTAGAAAATTTTGAAATTCCAATTTCGCGCGCACTAATTGATTATCCCTAAATGGATAATTGATTATAACATTGGAACTAGCAAGCCGCCCACTATCACATCAATGAATCGATTACATTAATGATATAATCAGTTAGAGGCTCAAATAATCAATTATTTTCTTCTTATTTAAAGGTAATTATTTCTCTTTTCATCTTATCCCATTTTGCATTCATCTCTTGCTTGTGTGTTTTTTTTATATGAGTGTTAGAACAAGTACTATTTCGTTCTTTCCATCATCATCAATGGCTCACAAGAGATTTCGCACTTCCGGTGGCTCATCCTCATCTTACTACTCGGAGTTCATCCCTCTCAAGATTTAGAGAATCAGTTCAATAGAAACTTTGAAATAAGGGAGATTCTTGATTAGTACCACTTGGAAGAAATGGTCTTCAAAGATTGTGAGTTCCTTAAGCTATTTTCTGATGCACAATTAAAAAGTTTAGTCTACGACATCCTTGATGAAATATTTCCAACTTTAGTGAGGTTGTTCTTTTCAAACCTCAACTACGTAGATGGAGTTCTCACTTTCAAAGTCAAGAAACATCGAATGTACTTGTCTCTTAAAGATTTTGCAGGCGTCTGCAACCTTCCTTGCACCAGATTCTACTATAATATAAATAAAGATGAAGGTAATGATTTTTTTCATTCGCTTCTTCCTCATTCCTGTTAAATCCAAACTTTGGAATTCTTACTCCTTTTACTATTGGACTAGTGTGCCTAGATATTCGCCTTATTCACTATGTAGCCAGCCATATTATTTTCCAAAGGAAAAATAACTTTGGTCATTTTACCAAATTCGTCGTTGTTGCTATATGGTTTCTAGCTAATAATGTTGAAAAGAATTAGGCTAGTACATTGATTCATCACATGATGGGGAGCAAAAACAAAAATATAAGTTTACCATATTGTGGGTTAATCACAAAAGTCCTTGAGCATGTTGGCCTCAACCTAGAGGATGAAGAAAAAAATGGATAGACAAGAATAGGAGATAACACTTGAGGGTGATGAGGTTGAAGATAAAAAATGGAGTTTCAGTCCAGTTACCTCCAAAAGCAAGAAGAAAAGCTACTACAAGTCAACATCAATAAGCAAAAAATGAAAATCTAGAGGATTTTGATTATGAAATCCCTCAGACTATCTCTACCGAGGCTCTCCTCAATACCCTTATCTAAAACCAACAAGTCCATATTCAAAATCAACAAGCTCAAATGAGGATGCGAAGAAGGACATATTAAAGAGTTTGTCACTTGGCTTGTATGTCTATCAAAATTAGAATTGGATTTAAGACTACTTTGAGCATGTTCAACGATGATGATAAGGAGACTAATTAGTTTTTTCCTTTTTTTTGCTTTCCTTGTTGATTTTTTATTTCCTGATCATCTTGCAACCTTTATCTTTGTATTTTTTAAATCAATGTAGTAGTGTTTTCCCTTTTTAGTAAATCATATGTGAACAATGCGCTTTCATGCTTATAGCTCTTTTCATGCATCTTTTTCCTAGCTTTATGATTATGCCAAAGGGTGAGAAGTATACTCTCAAGAGGAATAATATACTCTCTACTCATGTGAGGATGAGTGTAACCACTCCAAATCTTACCCTTCTATTTTATCTTTTACCACATCCTTGAGAGATGCATTGTGGTTATTAAAATAGGGGGAGAATACTGATTTATGTGCTTACAGGTACTGTCAAGGTGATCCAGAGTGGTGAAGTTTGTTGATATTAAAGTTACTATCAACTATTTGGTTTTGATGATGAAAATACCTAATATACAATGATATCTAGTGAAGTACTTATCTATTAAATATAACTCAAGTGGTCGAACATAATTAACTAAAGATTCAACTTATCTCCTTGAAGTTAATAATGTTGTCTAACAACATTCAAGTGAAGACTTCTGTTTCAAGTCCTCTCATGGTTTGGCCTCTCATGAATCTCTCATGATGGTAATCAACTTGAATACATCTCAAGCCTCATAAAGTTAAATATTCAAAGTTCTGGTGTGATGCTAACTTCAAATATAATGATGCCAAGTCTTGAAGATTCAAAGTTGTGAAAGAGAGAAAATGTGAAAGCTCGCATGGTCGTGTCTCTCTGATTGATCAGAGTCTTATAAAGGCACAAGGATATTTATGGAATTACTAAGGAAAAACCACACACACACACTTAAAACCTTTGACAACCCTCTCTTAATTTGTTAAAACCACTTGAAAATGTGTTAAGACCTAGTTAACAAATTAGGGAACTACTTAATTAATTAAAATTCTTTTCACAAAGGATGATCGATTAGCCATAGTACTATAATTTATTATTTCAATTTGTAACACTCACGATCATTTCTAACAAGTTTCTTAATGGTTGGGAACAATTAGAAAGCAAAACATTTTGTTTTGGGGTGTAATAATCAATTAGGCTAATCGATTATGACACTTATTTTTCCCATGGAATGTTTCCAAATTTAAACCTAATTTTGGCCTATAAGTATTGTTCTCCTCTATCATTTCAAATAACTTAGAAAATTTTCTTTGATCCTACTTCTCACTCCCTCATCTTTTACTATAAATATCTCATTTTATCACTTGATTTTTGCCTTAGTGCTTTGAGAGTGTTCTTGTGCTTAAGTGAGGATCTTTGTTTTGAGTGAATGGCATATTTGTAATTTACCCAATAATGTATTTTCTATTGATTAAAGTATTTTTTGTAATAATTTGTTTAGTTGCAAGCTAAACCAGTAAGAACTATTGTTTGGTCTGGGGATTGTCTTAGAAAGTCTCTGATTGATTCATGAGTTTCGCCTGTAGTAAAATCTCTCATTTGGTTCATGAAAATCGCATAGTAAAATCTCCACAATGGTTCTTGAGCTCATCATGGTGTAAAATCTATATTGTTTTGTGACCAGACAGTGTAAAATCTCATATTGGTTCGAGATTAGCCCATGTAAAATCTCAACTTGGTTTGGAGGTTAGGCCGTGTAAAACCCTGACTCAATTTGGAGGATAATCGGTAGAAAACTCCATCT
Organism: Lathyrus tuberosus; assembly: GCA_022829125.1. NCBI lineage: Eukaryota > Viridiplantae > Streptophyta > Magnoliopsida > Fabales > Fabaceae > Lathyrus > Lathyrus tuberosus. Next base: position 9,547,755 of record JALAZF010000024.1, on the reverse strand, counting down.
CGGTTCGGAAGATAGCCAATATAAAACTCCATTCTGGTTTGGAGGATATCCAATATAAAACTCCATCTCAATTAGGAGGATAGCCGATAAAACCTCCATCTCGGTTCACAGGTAAGACCGTACAAAATCTCTGTTTGATTTAGAGGATAACCCGTCAAAACTCTGCTTATTTTTTAGTTGGAAGTTATCCTTTTGAAAACTTCAAATCCTTGTAAAATGAGGTTTGGGACATCCTATTTAAAGATCTAAAGGTAGTAGAAACTCACAAGAAGAATTCTCGGGGAGAAGATTATGTCACCTTCATTTAGACCGAACCTCTATAATTTGTTGGTGTATTTCTCTTTACTTTATCTTTTTTACTTTTCAGTCATTTTCTTTCTTCTAGTTTTCCATCTATCTCTTTATCTCAATTCCTATTTCTTTGTTTGTTTAACAAATGATTTTAAACTCTTATTTTCGCAGAGATTTTGTTCAAATCAACATTTTTCAAACCTTCTTTTATCACCTAATCTTATGTTTGAAGTAACATGTCCAACTTCCCTCAAAGGTTCTCCTATATGTTGTTTCTTCAAAGATTCTCCTGGATGTAGCTTCCTCATAAAATATCTTGGAGGTTGATTCTTCTGAGAAACGTTCATTTACTTTGATAGTTTATTTAAACAGCACATGAGGTGTTGAACTTCAATTATTTCTTCAAGTAGTCTTGAAGATGATAAATATTCCCAGAGCCGTCTCAAACTTTTGAAAGGCCCTGTGTAAAAATTTAAAGTTAACTTGATTTGAGTTGTAATTTATTTTTAAGAGGCCTTTTTTAATCGTGAATAATGTATATGGAAGCCCTTTTTGTCATAGTTTAATTATGAAAAAATGTGAGGCCCTGTGCTGTAGGTCGCTTTGCACGCCCTCAAAGACGGCCTTATATTCCTCAGATGTTCTTAAATTCCCATATTCTAGATGATGGATAATCTCTTTTAGTTTCAAGATAATTTCCTCCCTTATGGATTTTTACGGAAAATCAACACAAACATTTCAATCCTCCAAATCAAGTATTTGATCTGATTTTTGATACCAATGCTTAAGTCTAAAATACTTGTTAGATATGAAATTTCTAAAACAAATCCCAAGGATTCCATGTTAGAGAACTATTTGTGAACATCATCTTCGGTTTCACTTGGTGACTAATCTTTTTAGATAGGTATGTTGATTCTTTCTTACTCAATCTCGGGAAAATATTCGTGGATCATTTCAAGAGTGTCTCATACTTCCTTGGAAGAATTACAATTAAAATTTTAAAATAACTCTTTAGTGCTTAATGTAACGCCCCGATTTGTCTAATTGTATTTATTTATTTCATTTATGTGAATTTTGTGAAATGTGTGAATTTATTGTATTTTACCTGCTAATTGAGTTAATTGGTTAATTTCTCTGATAGGTAAAATATTTGCAATAAATTATAATTTCTTTTCAACTTTTATTTCCCGAAATATATTTCATCGCTGTTTAAGTTTTATCGCATTTTGAGAGCGTTTGGGAGATATTTGAGCGTAAGGGCAAAATGGTCATTTGGAGAGGTTAGATATTTTAGAAAAAGTAGATATTTTATAAATAGAAATAGAAAGAGAGAAATAGTAAGAAAAAGAAAGAAAAAGAGAAAAGGAGAGAAAGAGAGCAAGAGAGGAGAAAAGAGAAGAACAAAGAGAAAAGTGTGGAAAATCACCAAGATCAATCTTTCGGAGTCGATTTAATCGGGTAAGGGTGATAAATATTGTTATCTTAACATTGTATGTGTTTATGTATGGTTTCGTTGGAATCGTTTTGGTTGTTTTCGTTATAATACCGTTTAGGTCGATTTGGACATAATCGATAGAAACCGATGTTTTCACAGTTAGAATTTGAAATAAATTGCGTAGATTAGTCGTATGAGGTTATGCCGAGATTATAGAAACTCGTTTGGTTGAAATCGGATGATATTGTGAGTTTTGACATTTTTGGGTTTTGAGAATGTGAGATTTTGGTGAAAATCGAATGTTGTGGAATCGGTGTTTTTTTTATCCTAACATGTTGGTATGTATTTATGGAGGATTACCATGTATTTATTCGGAAGAAAGTAATTGAATCGGTCGGGTTTCGGGCGATTACGCAGCTGTACCAGAATGTAGCAGAAATTCTGGTTTTGTGCGCGGGCGTACGGACGCGTGCTGTAGGTGGAAAATTATGTTTTTCGGAAAACTTCGGAAATTCATATCTCTTGAACCGTAAGTCGGTTTTGACCCCCGTTCGAAGCGTTGGGAAGCTAACGAGATGTTCTTTCTAGGAAAAATGGTTTTGAGGTCTAAACCTGGTCCAATTGGAACAGTATTTTCGAAACGTTTCGTTGTGTCCGGCGTCCGGTTTATGCTTTCGCGTTATTTTGAAATATCCATATCTTTTGTGTTGTTTATCCGATTGAGGTGTTCTTTATATGGATGTGAAGCTAAAAATATGTTCTATCATTTGGTGAAAAGAAATATCATTGTTAGCCGACTTTTGGCCGACTTTACCGATTAATCGTGAATAGTTGTTTTTGATGAAATGAATGTGTGGTTATGAATGTGCTGTGGATATGCTTGTGGAGTGAACCCTTGATTGGGGAATTCTTTGTGATTTGTGGCTCTTTGGTGAATATATGCATTGTTTGAGTTAAATGATAATGCATGTTGATTGTGAATATATGATGAGATGTTGTGATGATGGATTGTTGTGGTTGATGGTGAGTAATTCTTGATGTGAATTGATATGGGTGTAAATGATGAAATGCTATTTGTTGTGGGTTGTAGTTAGTGATAAATACATTGTTTAAGTAAGTATCAATGTATGTGGTTTCGAGTGTATGATTAATGTATGATATGGCGGCCTCTGTGGCGTAGATCCACAGCAAGATGAATGGTAAGGTATTGATTATCATGGGATTGCTATAGTAGTAATATTTGGTGTGTGGAATGGATTCCAATTGTGTTAGAATACTCATTGGGGTAGAATGGCTTATATGTCATTCCTAGTGAGGTATTAATGTTTTGGTCAAACACATTAGGGTAGAATGACCGTATGTTGTTCCTAGTGTTGTTGTTGTACTCATTAGGGTAGAATGACTTTATGTCGTTCCTAGTGAAGTGCGAGTGTGTCGTTGGGTCCATTGGGGTAGAACGATTATATGTCGTTCCTGGTGGAGTACTCCTTAAGGTAGAATGACTATATGTCATTCCTAGTGATGTACAATTGAGTTGTCGTGTCCATTGGGGTAGAATGACTATGTTGTCGTTCCTAGTGGGATATTCATTGGGGTAGAATGACGACGTTGTCATTCCTAATGAGAGGTGCACTAGGGTAGAATGACTATGTTGTCGTTCCTAGTGAGGTATGTATTGGGGTAGAATGACTATGCTGTCATTCCCAGTTATGTGATGCGTGGTATTGTCGGGTCTTGATTGGATTGGTGAATTATGCATGATGTATATGTTGATGTGGAATGAGTAGAATTGTGCAGGTGTGCATGGATGGATAAACATGAATATGTGTGTTTGTGTTGAATGATAAGCATTATGAGTAATATGCTTGGTTTTATATATATATGCCTTGCGATGTATATTGAGTGAGATGTGATGATTGTGACATAGTAAACATAATATGTATGGTTATGTGGTATGATGGAATGGTGAGAATATGTGGAATGTGTATATGTTTATGTTGAGATATATAATTATATGCATTGTTATTATGATAATATTTCTCACCCTTCTGCTGGAATATGCTTTTTATGGCATAGTGCAGATTGTCAGCTTTAGAGGCGTGGAGGCAAGTGGAAGAGTTAGATCTTCGTCTTTGCTTAGGTCTTGGTGTCTGCTCTGATACGTAGCACGAGAGTCAGGGAAACGATTATTTTATTTATGTATATAATTGTTGAATATATTTGGTATTACCTTTATATGGAAAAGTTTCCCAATTGAGGGTAACCTATTTTATGCTATGTATCAAATTTATGAGCAGGGAGTGTGTATTCTTATTTTAAAATGTGGCATCCTTGTTTCTGTCGGAAAAATAAATTTTTAGTTACTCTGATTTTATTTATGTATTATTTATTCGCGATGGGAATTGGGGTGTTACATTAGTGGTATCAGAGCAGGTCGGTCCGTCCGGCCAAGCTGTTGAGTCAGTTGGTGTGACAGTTGAATACTGTCGGTGTTGTTTGTCCCCTAGTACGTGATAGGTGTGTGGAACACTGTCAGTACTTTCTGGTTTCTCTAATCTTTTGTCTTCAGGTGTGAGATTGAGATAAGTGGGGGAGAAGCTGGTACTTCTCCAAGTTGCTTCAGATGTGGAGCGTTGGCTCAGTGTGCCGTTGGTTGCCAGAGTGTAAGTGTTGTTTGGACAGTGTTGTTCCTGGTTCCGGAGGGAATGCGGAGGTAAGGTGTATGTCAACTGAGGAATTGTGCCTTAGGCGGTTTGGTGCACAAGATGCAAGAAATGTTATTATAAGTTTGTTAAAGACGGTTTATGCCCCATCAAGATTGTCGGCTGTCTATTGACAAATTGAGGAACTGATCACCCTTAATCTCTTGTTGATAGCAGACGGAAATTGTGTTGGATGGAATAGACGTGTTTATCCAGCTTAGTTGGTATGTTCGGCGAATGGTTGTGGAGTATGGGAATTATATCTTCATACTTATTTGGATAAGTTTGCAGTGGTGTCCTTTAAGGATATTTTGATCGATTATAAAATCAGAGGAAGAACATGTAGGGCGTTGAAGATTGAGTCGCAAGTGTTGAAAAGAGATGAAGCTTTAAGTTAAGTTGTCAAGAGTGGATTTTGGTTGATAAAGACGAGTTTTCTTGGTCGAGAGGAATAAGTATGAGACAACATTGATGGTTGGGATTCCAAAACGAGTTATAAATTTGAATTGGATTATTCTTTGAGAAGAATTTATGTCGTGCCGGATGAGTTAAGTTGAAGGCCTTTGCATATGTATGTTTGGATGATCAGAGAATTAGAATTGTTTGAGCAATTCAGAGGCTTGTGTCCGGTGTGTAAGCTACTGCAGAATAATGTGAGGTTGTGTATATAACCAGTGAACTATGACTTTCTGGTGAATAGTAGGAAGAGTCAAATGTTGAATATGAATTGGTGGTTTTGTTAGTCGCGAGTAATCGGAGTGCACAGCGGAAGTGTGGAATTGTTGTATTGGTTATTGTGAGACAAGGATGTAGGTATTCTGGTTTTGTGGATGTTGTTGAGGCAGAGTTGTGTCATGGAGCTTATGTTCTTGTCTGGTTGTTGCCTTGTTTCCATTGTGATGGTTCGAGTGCGAGTAGCTAATTCCTATGTTTGGAGATTAGAAGAGTGTTACCTATGGTGTTGGTAACGATCTTGTTGTGTTCCAGTTCAAGAGTGAACCTGGGTGTTTGTATCTTGGTTATCCTTTGAGTTGTGAGTTGGTCGTCAAGTGCATTGTATGGGCATTGCATCTTGTCGTGGTTGTTGTCGTCGTTGTCGTGTCGTTGTTGTTGCGGTTAGTGTACTGGTTTGTTGTTTATGTTATTCGTGGTGTGCCTTTTGTTGGCATGTTAGTTTGTTAGTCGGATGCGAGAGTCGTGTCCGGAGTTGTTCGTCTCAGTATATTTTCGAGGACGAAAATGTCTAAGTGGGGGAGAATTGTAACGCCCCGATTTGTCTAATTGTATTTATTTATTTCATTTATGTGAATTTTGTGAAATGTGTGAATTTATTGTATTTTACCTGCTAATTGAGTTAATTGGTTAATTTCTCTGATAGGTAAAATATTTGCAATAAATTATAATTTTTTTTCAACTTTTATTTCCCGAAATATATTTCATCGCTGTTTAAGTTTTATCGCATTTTGAGAGCGTTTGGGAGATATTTGAGCGTAAGGGCAAAATGGTCATTTGGAGAGGTTAGATATTTTAGAAAAAGTAGATATTTTATAAATAGAAATAGAAAGAGAGAAATAGTAAGAAAAAGAAAGAAAAAGAGAAAAGGAGAGAAAGAGAGCAAGAGAGGAGAAAAGAGAAGAACAAAGAGAAAAGTGTGGAAAATCACCAAGATCAATCTTTCGGAGTCGATTTAATCGGGTAAGGGTGATAAATATTGTTATCTTAACATTGTATGTGTTTATGTATGGTTTCGTTGGAATCGTTTTGGTTGTTTTCGTTATAATACCGTTTAGGTCGATTTGGACATAATCGATAGAAACCGATGTTTTCACGGTTAGAATTTGAAATAAATTGCGTAGATTAGTCGTATGAGGTTAGGCCGAGATTATAGAAACTCGTTTGGTTGAAATCGGATGATATTGTGAGTTTTGACATTTTTGGGTTTTGAGAATGTGAGATTTTGGTGAAAATCGAATGTTGTGGAATCGGTGTTTTTTTTATCCTAACATGTTGGTATGTATTTATGGAGGATTACCATGTATTTATTCGGAAGAAAGTAATTGAATCGGTCGGGTTTCGGGCGATTACGCAGCTGTACCAGAATGTAGCAGAAATTCTGGTTTTGTGCGAAGGCGTACGGACGCGTGCTGTAGGTGGAAAATTCTGTTTTTCGGAAAACTTCGGAAATTCATATCTCTTGAACCGTAAGTCGGTTTTGACCCCCGTTCGAAGCGTTGGGAAGCTAACGAGATGTTCTTTCTAGAAAAAATGGTTTTGAGGTCTAAACCTGGTCCAATTGGAACAGTATTTTCGAAACGTTTCGTTGTGTCCGGCGTCCGGTTTATGCTTTCACGTTATTTTGAAATATCCATATCTTTTGCGTTGTTTATCCGATTGAGGTGTTCTTTATATGGATGTGAAGCTAAAAATATGTTCTATCATTTGGTGAAAAGAAATATTATTTTTAGCCGACTTTTGACTGACTTTACCGATTAATCGTGAATAGTTGTTTTTGATGAAATGAATGTGTGGTTATGAATGTGTTGTGGATATGCTTGTGGAGTGAACCCTTGATTGGAGAATTCTTTGTGATTTGTGGCTCTTTGGTGAATATATGCATTGTTTGAGTTAAATGATAATGCATGTTGATTGTGAATATATGATGAGATGTTGTGATGATGGATTGTTGTGGTTGATGGTGAGTAATTCTTGATGTGAATTGATATGGGTGTAAATGATGAAATGCTATTTGTTGTGGGTTGTAGTTAGTGATAAATACATTGTATAAGTAAGTATCAATGTATGTGGTTTCGAGTGTATGATTAATGTATGATATGGCGGCCTCTGTGGCGTAGATCCACAGCAAGATGAATGGTAAGGTATTGATTATCATGGGATTGCTATAGTAGTAATATTTGGTGTGTGGAATGGATTCCAATTGTGTTAGAATACTCATTGGGATAGAATGGCTTATATGTCATTCCTAGTGAGGTATTAATGTTTTGGTCGAACACATTAGGGTAGAATGACTGTATGTTGTTCCTAGTGTTGTTGTTGTACTCATTAGGGTAGAATGACTTTATGTCATTCCTAGTGAAGTGCGAGTGTGTCGGTGGGTCCATTAGGGTAGAACGATTATATGTCGTTCCTGATGGAGTACTCATTAGGGTAGAATGACTATATGTCATTCCTAGTGATGTACAATTGAGTTGTCGTGTCCATTGGGGTAGAATGACTATGTTGTCGTTCCTAGTGGGATATTCATTGGGGTAGAATGACGACGTTGTCATTCCTAATGAGAGGTGCACTAGGGTAGAATGACTATGTTGTCGTTCCTAGTGAGGTATGTATTGGGGTAGAATGACTATGTTGTCATTCCCAGTTATGTGATGCGTGGTATTGTCGGGTCTTGATTGGATTGGTGAATTATGCATGATGTATATGTTGATGTGGAATGAGTAGAATTGTGCAGGTGTGCATGGATGGATAAACATGAATATGTGTGTTTGTGTTGAATGATGAGCATTATGAGGAATATGCTTGGTTTTATATATATATATATATATGTCTTGCGATGTATATTGAGTGAGATGTGATGATTGTGACATAGTAAACATAATATGTATGGTTATGTGGTATGATGGAATGGTGAGAATATGTGTAATGTGTATATGTTTATGTTGAGATATATAATTATATGCATTGTTATTATGATAATATTTCTCACCCTTCTGCTGGAATATGCTTTTTATGCCATAGTGCAGATTGTCAGCTTTAGAGGCGTGGAGGCAAGTGGAAGAGTTAGATCTTCGTCTTTGCTTAGGTCTTGGTGTCTGCTCTGATACGTAGCATCGGAGTCGGGGAAACGATTATTTTATTTATGTATATAATTGTTGAATATATTTGGTATTACCTTTATATGGAAAAGTTTCCCAATTGAGGGTAACCTATTTTATGCTATGTATCAAATTTATGAGCAGGGAGTGTGTATTCTTATTTTAAAATGTGGCATCCTTGTTTCTGTCGGAAAAATAAATTTTTAGTTACTCTGATTTTATTTATGTATTATTTATTCGCGATGGGAATTTGGGGTGTTACACTTAAAGCACTCATCAATAAATGCTTAGCTTTAAAACAACCTTTGACTTTTCTATTATCATCTTCGGTCCAAAAATCATTTGATTTCTTTACCACATTATTATTAATATAATAAGTAATAATATTATGTTAACAATCTTCAGGGAGGGAATACTTATTCAAAAACTTACAATTAGGGGTGGAGGAATAATAATTCAATTTTTTTGTATAAAATTCTTTCTTTAAATACCCCATCATAAGAAGTGCCCAAACCATCATGTTTTCAAGGGAAGAGGACTATAGGTAGTCAAATGAGGCCATTCTTGAGAACTTCGTGCAAGTCGAAACTTCACAAATTGGAGAGTTGAAAAATCATAATTACCAAATAAGCAAGACACTTTGGCAACCGAATACCAAGATTTACTATGTGGAAATACATAAAAAAATATTTGAGACACAAATATTTCAAGTTGCCACTTAATTCCACTATTCTTTTGAGGCTTTTGGAATATTTTTAGGATAGCTGGAACAAAATCCTAAAGGTATTGTGAATGTTATGGTGTTAAGAATTGTGAAATAAATAGTTGATCCATAGTGTAAGGTAGAAGAGGGGGAAATATAAGGAAGAGGAAAGAACCATCAGGTAAGGTAAACAGAGAAAATAAAAATGGAGTTTTTTTTTGGCGTGGGATCAAATTTTATGTAGTCAATATATATTCGCCCTGTATTTTGTCAGAAAAGAGGAATCTTTGGAAGGACCTATTCCAATTCAAGGCGAAATTTCCTCCTGGAGAATGGTTATTAGCAGGGAATTTCAACGCAATAAAGTGTAGAGAGGAACAAAAAGGGCAGAAGAGCAAGTGGGAAAGGGAGATGGCTGAGTTTTCTTCATTCATAGATGCAATGGATCTAATTGATAGCCCGGTGGTGGGTAATAAATTTACTTGATTTAGGCCAAATGGATCGTGTAAAAGTAGACTTGACAGGTTCTTAATTTCGAAAAGGCTTCTGGAGGCGTGGGGCATGGTGTCTCAATCAGTGGGAAATCGAGATATCTCGGATCACCGACCAATCTGGGTGAATACAAAGGTGGCCAACTGGGGAGCCAAGCCATTCAAGATCTTCACTTGCTGGTATAAGGACCCAGGATTTCTAGAATTCGTAAATAATTCTTGGAATTCTATTCAGGTGGAAGGAAGTCTGTCATTTGTGCTGGTGATTAAGCTGAAAAACCTTCGAGAAAAATTAAAATGGTGGAATCGTCACATATTTGGTTGGGTGGACTTGAATGTTGAAGAGGGTGTGAAGTCGTTAAAAGAGATTGAGGATGCTATGGTGTGCGACGAAGGTGAGCAACACGACGAACTCCTAAAACAGAGAAGTGTGGAGATAGATAAAATTTGGAGTAATTTGAATCGCAAGGAGAGCAAAATCATATAGAAGTCTAAGTCTAAGTGGAGAATGGAAGGGACATTAATTCTCGTTTCTTCCACGCGGTACTGAACAATAGGAAAAGGAAGAACGGTATTTCGGCCATCAGGTCTGGTGAGGGACTGGTGGAAGGGGTGGAAGGTGTAAAATCTCTATTGTATCAACATTTTAAAAGTCAATTTGGCAGCAGGCAGAGATTGAGGCTAAAACTTAACATGGAAGGAATGCAACAGCTAAATGCTACTGAGAATGCCAAGCTGGTGGAACCTTTCTTGCAGGAAGAAATTTGGGAGGCGGTTTCTGGGGAGCCAAGCAACACGAGCCCAGGTCCAGACGGGTTTAGTCTGGAGTTTTTTAAGAAAAATTGGCCTACTGTTGGAAAGGAGATTACAAGGGTTATAGATCATTTTCACTCTCATGCGTTTCTACCAAAGGCCTTGTCTTCTTCTTTCATAGCCCTTATTCCGAAAATTGAAAATCCGCAAAAGGTGCATGATTTTAGACCAATAAGCTTGGTGAATAGTATCTACAAGATTATTGCTAAAATCATGACTGCAAGGTTGAGACAAGTAATGGATAAACTAATTTAAAAAACTCAAACGACGTTTATCCTGGGGAGATAATTGTTAGATGGTGTGTTATTGGTTAATGAGATTTTTGATATGGCAAAAAGGAGTAAAAGGAATTGTATGGCATTCAAAGTGGATTTTCAGCAGGCATACGATTGCGTAGATTGGTCGTTCCTCATAGAAATTCTGACGGCAATGAATTTTTCTCCTAAATGGATTAGTTGGATTAAGGGTGGTCCTCTCAATTGTTATTTATCATTTTTGGTTAATGGGGGAACAACGTCGGATTTCAAGGCGTCTCGTGGTCTCAGGCAGAGGGATCCATTATCCCCATTCCTATTTTCGTTGGTAGCAGAAGGACTTGCGCCGATGATGAGGCATGCTAATTCCAATCTTTTACTGCATGGTTTCTCTGTGGATGACAACCTTCGGGTAAATCTAGTCCAATTTACAGATGATACAATTTGGCTATGTGACGGAACAGTCGAAGATATATGGGCGTTAAAGTCGTTGTTGCGTGGATTTGTACTACTTTCAGGACTCAGTATTAATTTTATGAAAAGTAGTTTGTTCGGTATTAGTTTTCCACCGGGTTATTTAACTGTTGCAATGAATTTTTTGGCTTGTAAAGCAGGGCATTTTCTGTTCCTCTATCTTGGTATTCAAGTGGGTGGAAATCATCGAAGAGCGGCATTTTGGGAATCGGTATTATAGTGTGTGCGAAGGAGACTATCTTTGTGGCGTGGACATTGTCTGTCAATAGGGGGAGGATTATACTCATAAATTCTGTGCTGTCAAATTTGCCTATCCATCATCTTGCTTTCTTTAACCTTCCGGTGGCGGTGTTGCAAGAGTTGATTGCTATTCAACGAAGGTTTTTATGGTTTGGTGCAAAAGAAAAAAAAGGGTATGGTCTGGATTGGCTGGGATACAGTGTGTTTGCCTAAGGACAAAGGGGGACTTGGCATAAGGGATCTCGACTTGTTTAACAGGTCGCTCCTCACAAAATAGTTATGGCGAATGTTAAAGGAAATGGTGTAGCGAGCGATTGGATAGAATGGCTTATATGTCATTCCTAGTGAGGTATTAATGTTTTGGTCGAACACATTAGGGTAGAATGATTGTATGTTGTTCCTAGTGTTGTTGTTGTACTCATTAGGGTAGAATGACTTTATGTCATTCCTAGTGAAGTGCGAGTGTGTCGGTGGGTCCATTAGGGTAGAACGATTATATGTCGTTCCTGATGGAGTACTCATTAGGGTAGAATGACTATATGTCATTCCTAGTGATGTACAATTGAGTTGTCGTGTCCATTGGGGTAGAATGACTATGTTGTCGTTCCTAGTGGGATATTCATTGGGGTAGAATGACGACGTTGTCATTCCTAATGAGAGGTGCACTAGGGTAGAATGACTATGTTGTCGTTCCTAGTGAGGTATGTATTGGGGTAGAATGACTATGTTGTCATTCCCAGTTATGTGATGCGTGGTATTGTCGGGTCTTGATTGGATTGGTGAATTATGCATGATGTATATGTTGATGTGGAATGAGTAGAATTGTGCAGGTGTGCATGGATGGATAAACATGAATATGTGTGTTTGTGTTGAATGATAAGCATTATGAGTAATATGCTTGGTTTTATATATATATGCCTTGCGATGTATATTGAGTGAGATGTGATGATTGTGACATAGTAAACATAATATGTATGGTTATGTGGTATGATGGAATGGTGAGAATATGTGGAATGTGTATATGTTTATGTTGAGATATATAATTATATGCATTGTTATTATGATAATATTTCTCACCCTTCTGCTGGAATATGCTTTTTATGGCATAGTGCAGATTGTCAGCTTTAGAGGCGTGGAGGCAAGTGGAAGAGTTAGATCTTCGTCTTTGCTTAGGTCTTGGTGTCTGCTCTGATACGTAGCACGGGAGTCAGGGAAACGATTATTTTATTTATGTATATAATTGTTGAATATATTTGGTATTACCTTTATATGGAAAAGTTTCCCAATTGAGGGTAACCTATTTTATGCTATGTATCAAATTTATGAGCAGGGAGTGTGTATTCTTATTTTAAAATGTGGCATCCTTGTTTCTGTCGGAAAAATAAATTTTTAGTTACTCTGATTTTATTTATGTATTATTTATTCGCGATGGGAATTGGGGTGTTACATTAGTGGTATCAGAGCAGGTCGGTCCGTCCGGCCAAGCTGTTGAGTCAGTTGGTGTGACAGTTGAATACTGTCGGTGTTGTTTGTCCCCTAGTACGTGATAGGTGTGTGGAACACTGTCAGTACTTTCTGGTTTCTCTAATCTTTTGTCTTCAGGTGTGAGATTGAGATAAGTGGGGGAGAAGCTGGTACTTCTCCAAGTTGCTTCAGATGTGGAGCGTTGGCTCAGTGTGCCGTTGGTTGCCAGAGTGTAAGTGTTGTTTGGACAGTGTTGTTCCTGGTTCCGGAGGGAATGCGGAGGTAAGGTGTATGTCAACTGAGGAATTGTGCCTTAGGCGGTTTGGTGCACAAGATGCAAGAAATGTTATTATAAGTTTGTTAAAGACGGTTTATGCCCCATCAAGATTGTCGGCTGTCTATTGACAAATTGAGGAACTGATCACCCTTAATCTCTTGTTGATAGCAGACGGAAATTGTGTTGGATGGAATAGACGTGTTTATCCAGCTTAGTTGGTATGTTCGGCGAATGGTTGTGGAGTATGGGAATTATATCTTCATACTTATTTGGATAAGTTTGCAGTGGTGTCCTTTAAGGATATTTTGATCGATTATAAAATCAGAGGAAGAACATGTAGGGCGTTGAAGATTGAGTCGCAAGTGTTGAAAAGAGATGAAGCTTTAAGTTAAGTTGTCAAGAGTGGATTTTGGTTGATAAAGACGAGTTTTCTTGGTCGAGAGGAATAAGTATGAGACAACATTGATGGTTGGGATTCCAAAACGAGTTATAAATTTGAATTGGATTATTCTTTGAGAAGAATTTATGTCGTGCCGGATGAGTTAAGTTGAAGGCCTTTGCATATGTATGTTTGGATGATCAGAGAATTAGAATTGTTTGAGCAATTCAGAGGCTTGTGTCCGGTGTGTAAGCTACTGCAGAATAATGTGAGGTTGTGTATATAACCAGTGAACTATGACTTTCTGGTGAATAGTAGGAAGAGTCAAATGTTGAATATGAATTGGTGGTTTTGTTAGTCGCGAGTAATCGGAGTGCACAGCGGAAGTGTGGAATTGTTGTATTGGTTATTGTGAGACAAGGATGTAGGTATTCTGGTTTTGTGGATGTTGTTGAGGCAGAGTTGTGTCATGGAGCTTATGTTCTTGTCTGGTTGTTGCCTTGTTTCCATTGTGATGGTTCGAGTGCGAGTAGCTAATTCCTATGTTTGGAGATTAGAAGAGTGTTACCTATGGTGTTGGTAACGATCTTGTTGTGTTCCAGTTCAAGAGTGAACCTGGGTGTTTGTATCTTGGTTATCCTTTGAGTTGTGAGTTGGTCGTCAAGTGCATTGTATGGGCATTGCATCTTGTCGTGGTTGTTGTCGTCGTTGTCGTGTCGTTGTTGTTGCGGTTAGTGTACTGGTTTGTTGTTTATGTTATTCGTGGTGTGCCTTTTGTTGGCATGTTAGTTTGTTAGTCGGATGCGAGAGTCGTGTCCGGAGTTGTTCGTCTCAGTATATTTTCGAGGACGAAAATGTCTAAGTGGGGGAGAATTGTAACGCCCCGATTTGTCTAATTGTATTTATTTATTTCATTTATGTGAATTTTGTGAAATGTGTGAATTTATTGTATTTTACCTGCTAATTGAGTTAATTGGTTAATTTCTCTGATAGGTAAAATATTTGCAATAAATTATAATTTTTTTTCAACTTTTATTTCCCGAAATATATTTCATCGCTGTTTAAGTTTTATCGCATTTTGAGAGCGTTTGGGAGATATTTGAGCGTAAGGGCAAAATGGTCATTTGGAGAGGTTAGATATTTTAGAAAAAGTAGATATTTTATAAATAGAAATAGAAAGAGAGAAATAGTAAGAAAAAGAAAGAAAAAGAGAAAAGGAGAGAAAGAGAGCAAGAGAGGAGAAAAGAGAAGAACAAAGAGAAAAGTGTGGAAAATCACCAAGATCAATCTTTCGGAGTCGATTTAATCGGGTAAGGGTGATAAATATTGTTATCTTAACATTGTATGTGTTTATGTATGGTTTCGTTGGAATCGTTTTGGTTGTTTTCGTTATAATACCGTTTAGGTCGATTTGGACATAATCGATAGAAACCGATGTTTTCACGGTTAGAATTTGAAATAAATTGCGTAGATTAGTCGTATGAGGTTAGGCCGAGATTATAGAAACTCGTTTGGTTGAAATCGGATGATATTGTGAGTTTTGACATTTTTGGGTTTTGAGAATGTGAGATTTTGGTGAAAATCGAATGTTGTGGAATCGGTGTTTTTTTTATCCTAACATGTTGGTATGTATTTATGGAGGATTACCATGTATTTATTCGGAAGAAAGTAATTGAATCGGTCGGGTTTCGGGCGATTACGCAGCTGTACCAGAATGTAGCAGAAATTCTGGTTTTGTGCGAAGGCGTACGGACGCGTGCTGTAGGTGGAAAATTCTGTTTTTCGGAAAACTTCGGAAATTCATATCTCTTGAACCGTAAGTCGGTTTTGACCCCCGTTCGAAGCGTTGGGAAGCTAACGAGATGTTCTTTCTAGAAAAAATGGTTTTGAGGTCTAAACCTGGTCCAATTGGAACAGTATTTTCGAAACGTTTCGTTGTGTCCGGCGTCCGGTTTATGCTTTCACGTTATTTTGAAATATCCATATCTTTTGCGTTGTTTATCCGATTGAGGTGTTCTTTATATGGATGTGAAGCTAAAAATATGTTCTATCATTTGGTGAAAAGAAATATTATTTTTAGCCGACTTTTGACTGACTTTACCGATTAATCGTGAATAGTTGTTTTTGATGAAATGAATGTGTGGTTATGAATGTGTTGTGGATATGCTTGTGGAGTGAACCCTTGATTGGAGAATTCTTTGTGATTTGTGGCTCTTTGGTGAATATATGCATTGTTTGAGTTAAATGATAATGCATGTTGATTGTGAATATATGATGAGATGTTGTGATGATGGATTGTTGTGGTTGATGGTGAGTAATTCTTGATGTGAATTGATATGGGTGTAAATGATGAAATGCTATTTGTTGTGGGTTGTAGTTAGTGATAAATACATTGTATAAGTAAGTATCAATGTATGTGGTTTCGAGTGTATGATTAATGTATGATATGGCGGCCTCTGTGGCGTAGATCCACAGCAAGATGAATGGTAAGGTATTGATTATCATGGGATTGCTATAGTAGTAATATTTGGTGTGTGGAATGGATTCCAATTGTGTTAGAATACTCATTGGGATAGAATGGCTTATATGTCATTCCTAGTGAGGTATTAATGTTTTGGTCGAACACATTAGGGTAGAATGACTGTATGTTGTTCCTAGTGTTGTTGTTGTACTCATTAGGGTAGAATGACTTTATGTCATTCCTAGTGAAGTGCGAGTGTGTCGGTGGGTCCATTAGGGTAGAACGATTATATGTCGTTCCTGATGGAGTACTCATTAGGGTAGAATGACTATATGTCATTCCTAGTGATGTACAATTGAGTTGTCGTGTCCATTGGGGTAGAATGACTATGTTGTCGTTCCTAGTGGGATATTCATTGGGGTAGAATGACGACGTTGTCATTCCTAATGAGAGGTGCACTAGGGTAGAATGACTATGTTGTCGTTCCTAGTGAGGTATGTATTGGGGTAGAATGACTATGTTGTCATTCCCAGTTATGTGATGCGTGGTATTGTCGGGTCTTGATTGGATTGGTGAATTATGCATGATGTATATGTTGATGTGGAATGAGTAGAATTGTGCAGGTGTGCATGGATGGATAAACATGAATATGTGTGTTTGTGTTGAATGATGAGCATTATGAGGAATATGCTTGGTTTTATATATATATATATATATGTCTTGCGATGTATATTGAGTGAGATGTGATGATTGTGACATAGTAAACATAATATGTATGGTTATGTGGTATGATGGAATGGTGAGAATATGTGTAATGTGTATATGTTTATGTTGAGATATATAATTATATGCATTGTTATTATGATAATATTTCTCACCCTTCTGCTGGAATATGCTTTTTATGCCATAGTGCAGATTGTCAGCTTTAGAGGCGTGGAGGCAAGTGGAAGAGTTAGATCTTCGTCTTTGCTTAGGTCTTGGTGTCTGCTCTGATACGTAGCATCGGAGTCGGGGAAACGATTATTTTATTTATGTATATAATTGTTGAATATATTTGGTATTACCTTTATATGGAAAAGTTTCCCAATTGAGGGTAACCTATTTTATGCTATGTATCAAATTTATGAGCAGGGAGTGTGTATTCTTATTTTAAAATGTGGCATCCTTGTTTCTGTCGGAAAAATAAATTTTTAGTTACTCTGATTTTATTTATGTATTATTTATTCGCGATGGGAATTTGGGGTGTTACACTTAAAGCACTCATCAATAAATGCTTAGCTTTAAAACAACCTTTGACTTTTCTATTATCATCTTCGGTCCAAAAATCATTTGATTTCTTTACCACATTATTATTAATATAATAAGTAATAATATTATGTTAACAATCTTCAGGGAGGGAATACTTATTCAAAAACTTACAATTAGGGGTGGAGGAATAATAATTCAATTTTTTTGTATAAAATTCTTTCTTTAAATACCCCATCATAAGAAGTGCCCAAACCATCATGTTTTCAAGGGAAGAGGACTATAGGTAGTCAAATGAGGCCATTCTTGAGAACTTCGTGCAAGTCGAAACTTCACAAATTGGAGAGTTGAAAAATCATAATTACCAAATAAGCAAGACACTTTGGCAACCGAATACCAAGATTTACTATGTGGAAATACATAAAAAAATATTTGAGACACAAATATTTCAAGTTGCCACTTAATTCCACTATTCTTTTGAGGCTTTTGGAATATTTTTAGGATAGCTGGAACAAAATCCTAAAGGTATTGTGAATGTTATGGTGTTAAGAATTGTGAAATAAATAGTTGATCCATAGTGTAAGGTAGAAGAGGGGGAAATATAAGGAAGAGGAAAGAACCATCAGGTAAGGTAAACAGAGAAAATAAAAATGGAGTTTTTTTTTGGCGTGGGATCAAATTTTATGTAGTCAATATATATTCGCCCTGTATTTTGTCAGAAAAGAGGAATCTTTGGAAGGACCTATTCCAATTCAAGGCGAAATTTCCTCCTGGAGAATGGTTATTAGCAGGGAATTTCAACGCAATAAAGTGTAGAGAGGAACAAAAAGGGCAGAAGAGCAAGTGGGAAAGGGAGATGGCTGAGTTTTCTTCATTCATAGATGCAATGGATCTAATTGATAGCCCGGTGGTGGGTAATAAATTTACTTGATTTAGGCCAAATGGATCGTGTAAAAGTAGACTTGACAGGTTCTTAATTTCGAAAAGGCTTCTGGAGGCGTGGGGCATGGTGTCTCAATCAGTGGGAAATCGAGATATCTCGGATCACCGACCAATCTGGGTGAATACAAAGGTGGCCAACTGGGGAGCCAAGCCATTCAAGATCTTCACTTGCTGGTATAAGGACCCAGGATTTCTAGAATTCGTAAATAATTCTTGGAATTCTATTCAGGTGGAAGGAAGTCTGTCATTTGTGCTGGTGATTAAGCTGAAAAACCTTCGAGAAAAATTAAAATGGTGGAATCGTCACATATTTGGTTGGGTGGACTTGAATGTTGAAGAGGGTGTGAAGTCGTTAAAAGAGATTGAGGATGCTATGGTGTGCGACGAAGGTGAGCAACACGACGAACTCCTAAAACAGAGAAGTGTGGAGATAGATAAAATTTGGAGTAATTTGAATCGCAAGGAGAGCAAAATCATATAGAAGTCTAAGTCTAAGTGGAGAATGGAAGGGACATTAATTCTCGTTTCTTCCACGCGGTACTGAACAATAGGAAAAGGAAGAACGGTATTTCGGCCATCAGGTCTGGTGAGGGACTGGTGGAAGGGGTGGAAGGTGTAAAATCTCTATTGTATCAACATTTTAAAAGTCAATTTGGCAGCAGGCAGAGATTGAGGCTAAAACTTAACATGGAAGGAATGCAACAGCTAAATGCTACTGAGAATGCCAAGCTGGTGGAACCTTTCTTGCAGGAAGAAATTTGGGAGGCGGTTTCTGGGGAGCCAAGCAACACGAGCCCAGGTCCAGACGGGTTTAGTCTGGAGTTTTTTAAGAAAAATTGGCCTACTGTTGGAAAGGAGATTACAAGGGTTATAGATCATTTTCACTCTCATGCGTTTCTACCAAAGGCCTTGTCTTCTTCTTTCATAGCCCTTATTCCGAAAATTGAAAATCCGCAAAAGGTGCATGATTTTAGACCAATAAGCTTGGTGAATAGTATCTACAAGATTATTGCTAAAATCATGACTGCAAGGTTGAGACAAGTAATGGATAAACTAATTTAAAAAACTCAAACGACGTTTATCCTGGGGAGATAATTGTTAGATGGTGTGTTATTGGTTAATGAGATTTTTGATATGGCAAAAAGGAGTAAAAGGAATTGTATGGCATTCAAAGTGGATTTTCAGCAGGCATACGATTGCGTAGATTGGTCGTTCCTCATAGAAATTCTGACGGCAATGAATTTTTCTCCTAAATGGATTAGTTGGATTAAGGGTGGTCCTCTCAATTGTTATTTATCATTTTTGGTTAATGGGGGAACAACGTCGGATTTCAAGGCGTCTCGTGGTCTCAGGCAGAGGGATCCATTATCCCCATTCCTATTTTCGTTGGTAGCAGAAGGACTTGCGCCGATGATGAGGCATGCTAATTCCAATCTTTTACTGCATGGTTTCTCTGTGGATGACAACCTTCGGGTAAATCTAGTCCAATTTACAGATGATACAATTTGGCTATGTGACGGAACAGTCGAAGATATATGGGCGTTAAAGTCGTTGTTGCGTGGATTTGAACTACTTTCAGGACTCAGTATTAATTTTATGAAAAGTAGTTTGTTCGGTATTAGTTTTCCACCGGGTTATTTAACTGTTGCAGTGAATTTTTTGGCTTGTAAAGCAGGGCATTTTCTGTTCCTCTATCTTGGTATTCAAGTGGGTGGAAATCATCGAAGAGCGGCATTTTGGGAATCGGTATTATAGTGTGTGCGAAGGAGACTATCTTTGTGGCGTGGACATTGTCTGTCAATAGGGGGAGGATTATACTCATAAATTCTGTGCTGTCAAATTTTCCTATCCATCATCTTGCTTTCTTTAACCTTCCGGTGGCGGTGTTGCAAGAGTTGATTGCTATTCAACGAAGGTTTTTATGGTTTGGTGCAAAAGAAAAAAAAGGGTATGGTCTGGATTGGCTGGGATACAGTGTGTTTGCCTAAGGACAAAGGGGGACTTGGCATAAGGGATCTCGACTTGTTTAACAGGTCGCTCCTCACAAAATAGTTATGGCGAATGTTAAAGGAAATGAGTTTAAACAGCGGTCTGTTAGGTTACGGATGATATATGGTAGTGGGGCCTTTTTCTTACTTATTTAAGGTTGAAATGACGGGACGGTTCATGGGTAGGATTTAGGACTGAGGGTATGGAATTTTGGGTTTTTGATTAGTGTGCTCGCTAAGATTTTTCTTTCAATCTTATGCCTACGTATTCCCGTTTTCCGAAACAGGGAAATCAGAGCGATCGTAGTTCCTCCTATTCTACGGGAGGAAATTGTGTTTTGGTGTCTTGTTCAAAGCCCAAGACGTGAAGCTAAAGGGTAGTTTGTATCTTGTTCAAATCCAAAGATATGAAGCTGAAGGGTCTATTTGTATCTTGTTTAAAGCCCAAGACGTGAAGCTAAAAGGGTGTTGACTTCAGAGAGAATTTGTCATCTCTAAAGAGGGGTTTGTCTGCCACAACTGTTGGGTGACTGATTACAAAGGAGAATTACTTTAACCGGGATATGTGAATCCGGCAATGCCATAATTTTCTTCATAGGGGATTTCCGACCTGAAGGAGAAGACTTTAACTCAGTGTAGAGCAATGCCATCTTTCCTTAGGAATTTCTCATGTTAAAAGAGGGACAGTGGCATGGATGTAAATAATCCAGAGGCTTGTCGCTTACAGCAATTAGATGAAGGGAAAGGAGTTGTTGATGTTTGTATATTGTGAACGAGGCACAACTTTGATGCTAAAAGGTTGATTGGATCAACCGGGGGTTTCTTATACAAAGCCTAAGAGGAGGCTATTGGCCCAACAAGAGGGTGATTTTGTGTGTCTCGTACGAAGCCCGAAAGAGAGGCTAAAAGGGTTGACTCAACAAGAGAGTTTTTTTGTATCTCGTATAAAGCCCGAGATGGAGGCTAAAGAAGTTTGACTCGACAAGAGAGTGCTTTGGTATCTCGTATAAAGCCTGAGATAGAGGTTGTTTCACTCAACAAGAGAGTCTTTTTGTATCTCGTACAAAACCCGAGATGGAGGCTAACTTTTGTTGAGGATTATTTGTACAAAGCCCAAGAGGAGGCTATGGTAATTATTTCAGTTGAGTGACAGGTCCAATATGCTGATTTAAAGAGAAAATCAATTCTTATATAAGTAATGTTGTACTCATGGATTTGATCAGAGGATCAGGGTTATCTCTTGTTCTTTAAGGAAATGGGAAATCCAAAGGGTATTCAGACTGTCCGAGTCTACAGGTTTTCTTCCTATTTTTGAAGGGAGCTTGAGAATGTCTTTGAGACTCAAGGAAATTAGACTGTCCAAGTCTAGAGTTTTATCTTTTGCACTATGCTTAAGAAACAGTAGTAGCAGGATCTAGACTCTTTGAAAGACTGTTCTATTAAAATGTCTAATTTTTGTTCCTATACCTTTAGGAGGTCGTCGGGACAATTTGTACGAAGCCCAAGAGGAGGCTGGAAACTTTTAAGAAGCCGAGGGACAATTTGTACAAAGCCCAAGAGGAGGCTATCATTCCCGGAGGAAGAAATCATTTATACGAAGCCTAAGAAGAGGTTGTGAATACTTCTAAGAAGCCGACGAGTCCTTGTACAACGCCCAAGAGGAGGCGGGGATGCTTTTAAGAAGCCTGTGGGTCCCCAAACCCCGAGAAATTCAAGACAGGCTATTCACAGAGAATAGATCAAGCCAGGAAAGTTCTAGAATTTGGAAGAAACTCAAGAGATGCTATTCACGGAGAATAGATCAACTCTGGGGAGTAGAGTCTCTTGACAATTCCTAGGAGGGACAGCCGAAGAGAAGACTGTATCTGGTGCTCCTATGGGGGATCTAGTTTTGTCTATCTTTAAGAGTAATCAACGGGGCTTTACCTAATGCTAGACGTAGTTGTCGGGGAAACTCTAAATATCTATACTATTATTACACAGTTGATATGATTTTATGAAAGAAGACTTACAGCAAAACAGCCCCACAGTACAGTTATATACATATGAAAGCGGTAAATGAAAGCGGGTAAACACTTACTCGGTTGTAGAGCTTCCATGCTGTTTTGTTAGTTTGTTCAACAAAGAAAACTTTTATAACAATATTATATTCAAAATCAAAGGAGAAAGTGCTTTGAAAAGAAAGAGTGGGGCTTACAACTCAAGGAGAGGCCTAGTGTTTTGTCAGTGATTGCACTGTTGTTTGTACATGGACTTATACAAGTGACTGAGGCCAAAGAAAGGTTTTATGTACAAAGGGATGGGTCTTACACTCTCTCAAGAGGCTCAAAGGTTTTAAAGAAAAAGAATGGGGCTTATAACTCGAGGGTAGGCCCAGATGATTTGATTTTTGAAATGGCGATCGCGCCGAGGTTTCTTTTAACGCAGAGGGACTTATACAATATCTGAGGCCCAAAATTGTTTTGGTTAAAAGGGGGTTGGGTCTTACACTCTATTAGAGGCCCAAAGAGTTTTGAATGGGTCTTATACCTCGAGGAGAGGCCCAAATGGTTTATTTTTAAACGGGCGACGATTGCGCCGAACTTTTGAAATACAACGGGACTTATACAATAAGTGAGGCCCACAAATAGGTTTTTATTTACAAAGGATTGAGTCTTACACTCTATTAGAGGCCCATGAGTGTTTGAAAATGATTTGTGAGGGTGAAAATCAAAGAAACCCTAATTTGTTTTCTTTTAAAAGTAAATATTTAAAGAAAATCAAATAAAATGATAAAAATACCAAATAAGTTTGAATAAACCACTTGTTATTTTTGTTTAAGGTTTGAAAAATGAGGTATAAATCACAAGAGATATTAAAACTCATTTGGTCTTGATTTTTCAAGATGAATGTTCATTTTAAAATGTTTAAAAACAAATAAAAATGAATTTATTCACAAAAATACTAATTATATTAAATAAATAATATAAACTTAATTTTTTTGTAGAATAAAATATTTCAACATTTTTGTGATTTTTTACAAAAAGAACCAATCAAAAATAATTAAAATTGAAAGAGTTATTAATTTTCCAATTAATTAATAAAACATAAAAACATTGGAAAAATAGCAAAAATGTGAAAAAACACAAAATGGCATGGGTGGGGTTTGAACCCAAGACCTCAAGGTTACAAGGTGCGCGCCTTACCACTGGGGTGGTGATACATCCATTGTTTGAAGTGAAAACACAAATATACAAGTCATGCCTTGGGTTTAGGCCTGGCCCAAGGCAAGGCAAGACAAGTTTTGGTTCAGAAACGTGAAGGTCATAACTTTCTCATTTCTTAATGGTTTGAGACAAAGTTTATATGCATCTGGACCAGAATTTCACAAGGAATCCAATGGTGGTGGTATTTTTTTTTCGATCATGCTCCCTCCTCAAAACCCGATAGTGGTTTTGAAAAAGACCTATAATTGCATTTTCTATGCTACACTTTGATACAGGCATGAATTACATGATCAATTGGTTCAAATACAACATATATAACATGTATGAGGTGTGCATGATCAGTGGACTTCAAAGCAATGCATATTTTGGAAAGTTCAAGTCATGAGGCTTACCTCCTTTTGAGCTTTTTGGAGTTTTTGTGCAATCTGTCAAGCCTCTTGCTCCAGAAATAATTTGATGCTTTAGACACACTCAAATGATCCCTTAGAAGCTTTTAGGATGATTGGAATCAGCTGGTACCTGCAAAAACACAAACTGGCCCTTTCTTGCAAAAGGGGTTAAAAGTGACCAAAATAGCAACTCTCTCAAATGGTGTTCCAGATGGGGGAACCATTTGGGACAGTTCAAGGATGATATTTGGAGTGTGTTTGAGGTTTTATCTGGTTTGGAAAGTGACTGAATCAAGACATGGCTTGAAAAATGCACAAAAAGCCTATTTTGAGGTTTTGAGAGGTGACTTTGTGATTTTAGTGTTACAGGTCACTTGTGAGAGTTTGGATCACCTACATATGATGTTTATGAGGTGTGTGTGTGTGTGTGATTGGTTTGATTTAAAATGCTCTCAAACTCAAAAACTCAGAGTTACCTTGCTAGAGAAGGCATTTTGGCCTAAAGAGAGGGATTTTGAGGAAAACATATGTTTGATGGCTTTGGTGTACTCAAACTGAGCACAAATGAGCTCTATTTATAGTAGAGCAAGTTTGTTTTGGGATCAATAGTGAATGGCAACTGCAGCAGAGGTTTGGCCAATGTTGGCAAATGAAAATCCAAGTCTCCTCTAGCCATTGACTAGAGGTTAGAGCACAGAGCTTTGGTTCCCTACTTGTTGGAGGAATCTTGACTGAATTCAGTTGCAAATGTGTCAGTCCATGCCACCTCTAAGCATCTATTGAATGCTCCAATCCAAAATTGGAGTCTTGTCCCTATTTTAGGCAATTCTAGGTTTGGCATGCTACTTCTTGTTCCAAAGACTTTGGAGGCTTGGCTCAGTGATTGTCCCTTTTAGATTTGATCCTCAGATGTGTCCAAGATGATGAAAAGGCTTGAAATTGGCTGATTTTGGCAAATCGACCAAAAATGAAAAATCCTGCCTTGCCTTGGCAGTTTTCAGCAAGGCATTTTGCCACTACCATAACTCTTAGCTCAAATTGAATTTGGTGATGTTCTTGGCCATTTTGGAAAGCCCTCATATGAAACAACAAATGTTTGATCATATTTGGTTTTGATACTTTTTGGATTCAAGTGAAAAATGTCCCTACATTTGGAAAAAAGTGAAGGCGGATTCTGACTTAGTGAAAATTTCACTAAGTGTTGGAAAAAAAGTGGCATTTTCACTTTTTGTGATTTTGATCATTCCATAACTCAAAATCCCTAATGAATTGGAATGAGGTCTAGTTGAAGTTTTTGTAGAGGGCCATGAGGGCTACAAATCAAGCTTTGGATGGGGAAAAATGGTTTTGTGGTTTAGAAGTTATGATCCTCCAAAGTTGGTACCCTTGCCACTTTGTTCATAACTTAGAAAATTTTCTAAGTTTTTTTATGGTTACCCCTTTTACAAGTTATCCCACTTTCTTTGATTTTTCTTGATGAATGATGATTCAAATCATACATTAACATCATTTTAGGGTTAAAAATCCTTTTTTGTGAAAAATCTCAAAAAGTCAAAGTTGACTTTTGTGCATAGTTAACTTTTTATCAGATGAATTCCAAACTGTGCAATCCTTTAGGAAATCATGTCCTTGACCTAAATTAAACTTGATGGACACGTTCCATGGGTGTTATAGGGTGTATTTAATCATGTCCTAGGGTTTGGGAGCATGTCCTGGTCAAAAGTCAAAGTTACAGTTGACTTTTCTTGCGAAACCCTAACTGTGGTTCAGATGAAATTGAGACTTGTTGCTCAAACTTCTTGGATCAATCCGTTGGTTTAAATGGATCCATGTGGTATATTAGAGACCCTCAAATTCTCTCTTGAGGTCTTGGCTCATGATTTGTCCCAAAAGTCAACTTAGGGGTGAATTAGGTCAAGAAACCCTAATTCCTGATTTTTGATGTATGCATCCCCTGAGGTCAAATTGACTTGATGATTGGGTCCACGAGGTTCCATGGAGCATATTAGGATATGATTTGAGGCATTGGCTCATGCCCAGAGGAAATTTTCCATCTGGAGGCCTTGGTCGACCAAAACCCTAATTTGGTGACACTGGCGATCTTGAGGCTTGATCCACCTAGAAGGGAGCAGCCTTGTGCTTAATCCTTGAAGTGGGAGTCCTTTTTGTCCATTGTGGATGTTTGAGAGTGTAGAAAAGTTGAATATCATGTCATTCCTTGATTGATCCTTTGTCTAAGTGCTCTGAGAGGGCTTGAAACCCTAATCTTTGATAATAGTGAGTGCTCACCCATCTTTGGGGAGACTGATGAGGCATGATGGTTCATCCATATTGTGATGATGATTTGCACAATTATGGGAATCTAGGTGGTCAAAATTTGGGGTATGACAACCGAAAGTGATTTGGCAGTCACTCCTGCAACGTAGGTATGGCTGTTTATTCTCTAGAATTTTGCGAAAAGAAGCAGCACCATGTAGAACGGAAACATCGCTCTGGTGGCGAGACTTGATGACCATTGCGGATTCAAAGGACGCAAGCGGGTTCATGGAGCAATTGTCATGCCGTTTTGGTGATGAGATGCACATTTCTTTCTGGCGGAACTGTTGGAATGGACAGCTCTCGTTCCAAACATTATTCCCTAATCTTTTTTCTTGTTCAGCCAATAAAAATGCAGCAGTAACAGACATGGGGTGGTGGATAAATAATACTTGGTTCTGGGCCTTTAAATCATTTCTCCTGGGATTGCATTTGGACTTTATGCAGGAATTTCAGGAACTTAAACAGGTGCTGCTAGATGTGATGCTTCACAGGGGTGAGAATGACACGTTTGTGTGGAAGAGCGGAAGTACGCGACAGTCTACGGTTAAAGCTTGCTATACTATTTTATCTCGTAAGGCTGCTGAGTTTTTTCCTGAGATTATTCCCAAGGCTGTGTTGGATGTCCTGTGGAACACGGTTGTTCCTTTGAAGGCACAGGTACTTTGCTGGGCGTATTCTTGAACAGACTTCCCACGTGGGCGAAGTTGGCGGCCAGGGGAATAATCTCTGATCCACATGAAACAGTCTGTGTTCTATGCTTCCAAGACATAGAGGATATTCATCATATTTTTTGTTCGTGTCCTGTGGTTAATGAAGTTTGGAGGAAGGTTTTCACTTGGGTAGGAATTTCGATTGTGGATCAGTCATTTGTCGGAGATCACTTTCTTGAATGGTTCCTAAAGTCGGTCAAACACACGAAAAAATCTTCAGCATGTTTGATTTGGATTGCAACATGTTGGACGCTCTGGAGGATAATAAACAAAATTATTTTTGAAGACGGGATCGGTAGGAACGAAGATATAGTATTAAGTGTAAAGCTAACTTCTTGGTTTTGGTTGGGTACTAATATTAGATACAAACATAATTGTAGCTTTTACGAATGGTATAAAGCTCCTCTTAATTTTTTGGGATAGACGATGGTAGTTGTACTCTTCTTCCTTCTTTTTGTAGGTTTGGAGTACTCTTGCCCTGGTGATTTTTTGTTTTGGGTTGGTATACCCTTAGTATACCTCCAAAAAAAATGGAGTAGAGGTGAAATGGAGTTGCATGGTACGAAACACAAAATGCAACTGACTTATATCCTCTATTAATATCATAGTTTATTACATGGTATTAAATTTATGTGTGGTGGAGGGATGAGCCACAACCCCTAGTTGGCCACCTTGAGTCCATCTTTGCACCAGATTTAAATTCTTCCCAAGGTTACATAAATCTCTCTTTAAAATGTTTCCCTCAATCATATAAAGTATAGAAAAATTTCTTGGATCCTTGAATTAAGTGGCAATCGATTTTGAAATCTTGAACTACATCTCTATACTAAAACACTAATTCTCGACATTAAAGAAATACGTATACAAAGAGAGTGGGCGTATACGTATTTCTTTAAAAGTCTTGGCCTATATGTATTTCTTTAAATGTTGCTCCTCTTTGTATTGAACATTTTGTGATTAATGATATTCGTTAAGTTTGTTTTGATAAAAAAAAAACTTGATATGAGTTGCCAAAATGTCTGGCTTATTTGGTAATTATGAGTTTTTAATTCCATTTTTAGGAGTTTTGACTTGCATGAAGTTCTCAAGAAATACCTCATTTGACTTTTTTTTTCAATTAAATTCTACGATAATTTCATTTTTTATTTTAGGATAATATTAACATGTGCCTTAAGGGACATGAGTTAAATGTATAAATTATTTTTTGGAAATTGTACATTATTTTAATTAAATATTAATAATTAATTTTTTCATTGATTTTTCTAACACAAAATTTTCATTTTAGGTTTTTTAACATGTGCTCTTAAGGCACATGTTAGCACACTAGTACAAAAAACACTTTTTAAATTAGACATTTTAAATCATATGTTTTCCACTTGATTTAAAAAGTTGAAAAACTAGGATTCTGTTGGCCCTATTTTAGTGAATACCATTTAGATTAGTTAACCTGATTTAAAAAGAATTTTTGGTAATTAAAAAAAATGTAAATACAAAGCGCCATTTTCCTTTTCCTTTTCCGCGAAAATCGTATTGTTCCCTCTCTTCTCCGCGAACACTGTTCACTATCTTCTCACATCAACTCAAAACCCTTTTTCGCGAAAATGTATTGTTCCATCTCTTCTCCGCGAACACTATTCACTCTCTTCTCACATCAACTCAAAACCCTCTTCCATTTCTATCTCTCTGGCGGCGGAGAGAAACGCTCTTCCATTTCAAACGTATTGTTCCTTTTCTCTCTCTCTAGCGGCGGAGAGAAACCCTCTTCCATTTGCAACGACGAAGCCATTAATGATTTTCCAGTATCATTACTACTCATCTTCATCTTCTTTATCGTCGTTTGATTTTCATCTTCTTTATCGTCGTTTGATTTTTGTCTTTCGTTGATTCTCGACAGGTTAATTGAAGATTCTATCGACATTGAGAGTTTCTATCGACATTGAGAGTCCCTACCTCTGTTTAGATTTTCAAGGTTTGTTCATTTTTTGGTTTTATCTTTCTAGGATTTTTAAGAGATAAGTGGGGTGAAGTTTCTTTTAAAGATAAAACAAGTTGGTGGAGGAACAAAATACGTTTGTTTTGGTTTTGTCCAAGACATTGGACATAAGTTAGAGGATACAAAAAAGTATTGTAGTACATTTACAGGGTCTTAAACAAAGGTTACCGCTGTATTTATTCGTGACATTTGGATGCTTGGACTTTGCCAACAATTCTAAGTCTTTACATTTG
Organism: Lathyrus tuberosus; assembly: GCA_022829125.1. NCBI lineage: Eukaryota > Viridiplantae > Streptophyta > Magnoliopsida > Fabales > Fabaceae > Lathyrus > Lathyrus tuberosus. The sequence goes on along the minus strand of JALAZF010000024.1, from coordinate 9,518,913 downwards.
ATAAAAATTTCTTAACTTTTGTTGCTACTGCTTGCATTTTGGTGTCGTAATTGATCTGTTCTGATAACTATTTGACATTTGTGTTTAGGTTTCGTCAAATGCGTAGAGTTTATATGTTAATTTCAATGTTGTAAAACTTTCATATTAATATTGTAAATATTATTGTAAATGAATTTTTGGGTTGTTCTTGCCATTGTGTAAATCAATTTTCTAATCTGCAAATCAGAAATATGCCATTGTGTAAATAGAATTTCGATCAATTGATGGAATAATTTTGTTTAGGACGAAAAAGAAGCACGGAGGATACGAAGGGTATTGGTAAATAGAGTCCGCTAGGCAGACAATTCGTCGCAGGCAGGTATTTATATTGGCAGAAGTTCACCAATTTTTAGGTTTTCTTATGGACAGTCCAAAATATAAACCAACATTCCGAGAATTATTCCAGAAATTAGATTTGCCATTTTTTGTTTGTGTTATTGTTGTTTTGGTAGCTTCCAACATGCATTACTGTTTACGAAGAGAGTGTGGTTGGTCTGTACTATAGTTTACTGAAACAAAGTGTTGAGGATCTTGCTCAATATTGCTTTACTTTGGTGGTACTTGTGCTTTAGCTTAACATCTTTTATTGAGTAATCAAATATTGCCAGGTGCATTCCGAGAATTATCCTTGGGTAGGTCTCGGCGGCAAGGTATGTCCATATAATGAGGTGGAGTAGTTAGGATGGAAGTTTGGTCTGAGTACCCTCCATTAGTTTTAAGAGGTTGGATGCCAATGAAGTATTTCCCCCTAGTATGCAGAAGTTCGGTTATGTGTGGTTGGCAGTAGGACCTTGGCAAAATCAGTTAAATAGATGATCTCTTTACCTGGTTCATGTGCTTTTGTTTGGTGTATGCAAGTGTTAGGACAATTGGTGGTGAGTATAAGCCTAAGCACATCAGCTGGCATATAGTTAGTTTTGTTCCCGTCCGATCTCTGTGGCTGTCATTGTGCTGGTGCTCTCAGATGCAGTAGGGAAGGATATAAGAAGCTGGATCAGTTTGTTAATAGGCATTTGTTCTTATGCTGCATCAGGGTTTGGTCTTGTATTATATTGTAAGAATTGAGTCATCAATAGGGAAATAGTTTTGGCATTTCAGTAAATAGTGATTGATATAGATAAAACTTATTGTCATATAGAAGGTTACAATCAACCATCTACAATTAAAGTCAATTAGAAGGTTACTATCAACCATCTACATTGTAAGAATTGAGTCATCAATAGGTAAATAGTTTTGGCATTTGTTAATTAATTGAAGAGAAGGTTATAATCAACCATCTATGATTAAAGTCAATTAGAAGAGACTAAACTTATTGTCATATAGTGATCTCTTCACTAGTTAGGTGAATTACAAAGTTGTGACACACATAAATCTCTATACACTTTCAACACATGATCACAACATCCCCTTAACTTCTTCCAATTCTCAATGATGAATCAACATCTTTATCTTTATTAACATTTGCAAAGATCCTAGCAATCTCAAGTTGTGTATTAGCAATAATTTCAGTTCTCTTGATTTCCATTTCCCCTCTCTTTGCCTCGGCTTCAACTCTCATCTTATCTATCTCTTTCAATGTGTTCATTCTTGTTTGTTCTGACCTTACAACAACTTCTGCTAGCCACCTTATGCTTTCTGCTATTCCTATTGCTTCTTTCTTCTGTCTCTTGTTATTGTTGTTGTTCACCGATCTCATTCTCCGCTTTTTTCATCTTTGCTCGTCTTTTTCGCTGTAGAGCGCAGGCGTGCTGCTATCGGTTTCTAATGGATTCTTGTTAGGTGCATGATCAGATGACTTAGTTTCTAACTCATCTTCCTGTCAATAACAAATCATGAAAAAAAATTATTTCTGCATAACTCGCATTTTTATAGATAAAAAAAAAAACAATGAAGAACAAACATTGATCTTCGTAGGTTTTATTCATAAATTGTTTCACTCACATAAAGCACAAACTGAACTCAACAAAAATTAATTGCTAAATGTGAATGAGTATAAGCCTAAGCACATCAGCTGGCATGTAGTTAGTTTTGTTCCCGTCCGATCTCTGTGGCTGTCATTGTGCTAGTGCTCTCAGATGCAGTAGGGAGGGATATAAGAAGCTGGATCAGTTTGTTAATAGGCATTTGTTCTTATGCTGCATCAGGGTTTGGTCTTGTATTATATTGTCAGAATTGAGTCATCAATAGGGAAATAGTTTTGGCATTTCAGTAAATAGTGATTGATATAGATAAAACTTATTGTCATATAGAAGGTTACAATCAACCATCTACAATTAAAGTCAATTAGAAGGTTACTATCAACCATCTACATTGTAAGAATTGAGTCATCAATAGGTAAATAGTTTTGGCATTTGTTAATTAATTGAAGAGAAGGTTACAATCAACCATCTACAATTAAAGTCAATTAGAAGAGACTAAACTTATTGTCATATAGTGATCTCTTCACTAGTTAGGTGAATTACAAAGTTGTGACACACATAAATCTCTATACACTTTCAACACATGATCACAACATCCCCTTAACTTCTTCCAATTCTCAATAATGAATCAACATCTTTATCTTTATTAACATTTGCAAAGATCCTAGCAATCTCTAGTTGTGTATTAGCAATAATTTCAGTTCTCTTGATTTCCATTTCCCCTCTCTTTGCCTCGGCTTCAACTCTCATCTTCTCTATCTCTTTCAATGTGTCCATTCTTGTTTGTTCTGACCTTACAACAACTTCTGCTAGCCACCTTATTCTTTCTGCTATTCCTATTGCTTCTTTCTTCTGTCTCTTGTTATTGTTGTTGTTCTCCGATCTCATTCTCCGCTTTTTTCATCTTTGCTCGTCTTTTTCGCTGTAGAGCGCGGGCGTGCTGCTATCGGTTTCTAATGGATTCTTGTTAGGTGCATGATCAGATGACTTAGTTTCTAACTCATCTTCCTGTCAATAACAAATCATGAAAAAAAAATATTTTTGCATAACTCGCATTTTTATAGATAAAAAAAACAATGAAGAACAACCATTGATCTTCGTAGGTTTTATTCATAAATTGTTTCACTCACATAAAGCACAAACTGAACTCAACAAAAATTAATTGCTAAATGTGAATGAGTATAAGCCTAAGCACATCAGCTGGCATGTAGTTAGTTTTGTTCCCGTCCGATCTCTATGGCTGTCATTGTGCTGGTGCTCTCAGATGCAGTAGGGAGGGATATAAGAAGCTGGATCAGTTTGTTAATAGGCATTTGTTCTTATGCTGCATCAAGGTTTGGTCTTGTATTATATTGCAGGAATTGAGTCATCAATAGGGAAATAGTTTTGACATTTCAGTAAATAGTGATTGATATAGATAAATAAATAGTATGATCAAGATCATGTGTTTGACTTACTGCTTCAAGTCAATGCATCAATACAAGTTTCATGATTCTCAACGTCGAAGAAAGATATAGATGCAGTAGGAAGGGGTTTTGCAGATGAAGAATGAATCTGGAAAATGAAGCTCCCACTCTTAATAAAATATTTTAAATCGGATTAAACCCGATTTAAAAACAAAAAACTTTTTAAATCGTTCGGAATTAAATCGAAGTGACAACCAATTTAAAAAGTCATTTTCACCCGATTTAAAAAGTGTTTTTTTGTAGTAGTGGCATTATCTTATATATATATATATATATATATATATATTGTTAAATTGCAATTCATAGTGTGTCGAAACTAGCATGTGTCGAATTACCTAGGAATGTCGAATTGTTTCGACAGATGCATCTTAGATTAGATTTGATTGGATTCTGTTTTGATTAGATTAGATTTTATATGATTTAGATTAGATTTGATATTTTGGGCTTTAAAGTTTTTGGGCCTTTGTAAATCTAAATCTATATAAAGGGAGTATCCCTTGCATTGTAAACACAATAATTGTATTCACAGTTTGCGGGTAGCAAGTGAAAGTGCAATAGATTCAAAATCCCACAGTTCGTGGGTAACATTCTTTTCTCCAAATATTTCTCTTCTCTCTCGTTTTCTTTTCTTGTTGTTCTTGTTCTTCATTTGTTCTTCATTATCATTATGTATTGTTTGTGGGTTGGTGATCAATCTTGAGATCAAGATTGAAGTGAAATCATCATAGGGTGTGGTGAATTTCCGACTTCTGGTATCTAGAGCTCCGGTTGCGATTCAAGGAGGAAAATCGTGATGGCTATGAATCATTTAAATGGGCACTTTCCGGCGACCCTGCCAATTCTCAAGAAAGATAATTATGAGAATTGGTGCAAGCAGATCAAGGTGGTTTTCTGTTATCAAGATCTTTGGGATCTTGTGAAAGAAGGAGTAACACCGCTTGGGGAGAACGCGACGGATCAAGAAAAGGCTGCACTCAAAGATTTGAAGAAGAAAGATTATAAAGCGATGTTTATAATCCATCAATGTGTTGATCCAGATAACTTTGAAAAAGTTAGCGATGCAGAATCAGCAAAAGAAGCATGGGAGATTCTTGAAAAGTCATTTGGAGGTGCAGAGAAGGTGAAAGAGGTGAGGTTACAAACTCACAAGAGAACCTATGAGTTGCTTCAGAGGGAAGACAATGAAAGTATTACAAATTTCTTCACCAGAGTTACAAAACTGGTGAATCAAATCAAAGTATGTGGAGAAACGCTGACGACGAAAGCAGTAGTCTCAAATATTTTGAGATCGTTGGCTCCTAAGTTCGACCACGTGGTAGTAGCCATAGAAGAGTCGAAAGACTTGTCAGTATTGACGAAGGAAGAGCTTCAAGGGACGCTTGAGTCTCATGAACAAAGGATGGCTGAGAGAGCTGCAGGAAAGTCAAAGAGTGATATGGCTTTGCAGGCGCAGTCAGAAAAGGAAAGGAAAGGCAAAGGAAACGTGAATGGCAACAAAGATAGAGGAGGCAGTAATTCGACTCAGAAGAAACCTTGGAACCAAGGCAACCAAAGAAATGGTGCTGCAGGTAGAGGAAGAGGTGGTGGTCGAAAGCCAGACAAAAGTCACATTCAATGTTTCAATTGTCAGAAGTATGGCCATTATGTTAGTAACTGTTCAAAAAAGAAGAAAAATCAAGAAACTGATGCAAATCTGGCGAAGCATGAAGAAGAAGAGACGTTGCTGATGGTTACAACGAAAGATGAAGAGAGATTCCATGATCAGTGGTACTTGGACTCAGGATGCTCATCACACATGACTGGAAGGAAACATTGGTTTGTCAACATGAAGCCCTCGTCGAAGAACACAGTGAAGTTTGCAAATGACAACACTCTAGCAGCTGAAGGTGTTGGTGATGTTCTGATTATGAGGAAAGATGGCAAAAGGTCAACAATTTCCAATGTGTTGTACATACCAACATGAAGAGTAATTTTCTCAGTATAGGGCAGCTAGTCGAAAAGAACTACAAGGTAGTTGTCGAAGACAAGATGATGAGAGTTCTCGACACAGGTGGTAGGTTGATCTTGAAGGCACCAATGTCTCATAATAGGACCTTCAAGATTGAATTAAATGTGATGGAGCACAAGTGTCTAGCAATAGTAGCCAGCAGAGATGAGTGGTTATGGCACTTTCGACTAGGCCATCTCAACTTCAATGATATCAGAGAACTGAAGAGAAGAAATATAGTTTCAGGATTACCAGAAATCGACATTCCAAGTGAAGTCTGTGAAGAGTGTGTTCAGTCGAAACAACACAAGAATAGCTTCAGCAAGGATGCAGGAAGGAAGTCGAAGGTAATTCTTGAAGTCATATACTCTGATGTATGTGGTCCAATCCAGGTGGATTCGATTGGTGGCAACAGATATTTTGTCACGTTTATAGATGACTTCAGTCGAAAGTTATGGATTTACCTCATCAAGAAGAAAAGTGATGTGTTTGAGTTATTTGTCAGATTCAAATCCATGGTCGAAAGACAGGTCGAAGGTTGAAAACTCTGAGAACTGATGGTGGTGGAGAATATGTGTCGAAAGAGTTTGATGCATTGTGTAGAAAAGAAGGGATTGTGCATGAGGTGGTGCCACCCTACACTCCACAGCAGAATGGGATTCCAGAACGCAAGAACAGAACCATCATGAACATGGTAAGAAGTATGTTGAATGGAAAGCATTTACCCAAAGAATTATGGGGAGAAGCAGTTTCGACAGCAACATATCTTTTAAACAGATGTCCGACGAAGAAGCTTGAAGGAGTCACACCAGAAGAATGTTGGTCTGGTGACAAGCCTAGTCTCAGTCACTTGAAAGTGTTTGGATCTATAGCACATAGACATGTGCCAGATCAGTTGAGAAGGAAGCTTGATGACAAGTCAAACCAGATGATCTTGATAGGATATCATTCGACTGGAGGTTACAAGTTATTCGACCCGGTGAATAAGCAGGTAGTGATCAGCAGGGACGTGATCATATATGAGCTTAAAGAATGGGATTGGAAAGAGAAAGCCAAGAAGGATTCAGTGAGAATCTCTTGTGAAGAACCAGTCACTGATGTCGAAAGAGAAGTTCGACAGGAACCAGTTGCAGATGAAGTAGGTTCAAGCAGACCTCGACGAACAAGACACATGCCTGCAAGGTTGCAAGAATGTGTAATTGCATCAGATGATGTGGTCGATGAAGAGGGTGAGCTGGTACATTATGCTTTCTACGCAGATGTCGAACCAGTCAATGCAGCTGAGGCATTGAAAGATTCGAAGTGGGTGAAAGCAATGAATGAAGAGTTAGAATCCATCGAAGTCAACAACACATGGTCACTTGTCGAATTGCCTCAAGGCAAGAAGGCAATTTATGTGAAGTGGGTTTACAAGGTAAAGGTGAATCCCAGAGGAGAAGTAACTCGACACAAGGCGAGACTTATGGCGAAAGGATTTCTTCAGAAGGAAGGAATCGACTTCGATGAAGTGTTCGCACCTGTTGCTAGGATCGAAACAATCAGGTTAGTTGTTGGTCTAGCAAATATGAACAACTGGCACACATGTCAGATGGACGTGAAGTGTGCATTCCTTAATGGTCCCCTAGATGAAGAAGTTTATGTCGCACAACCAGCTGGGTATGTGAAACGAGGCGAAGAAGGAAAGGTGTACAGGCTGCATAAAGCCCTGTATGGACTTAAGCAAACTCCAAGAGCTTGGAATAAGAAAATCGACAGCTTCTTAAGGGAAAAGGAATTTGTGAAGTGTACAACTGAGCATTGAGTATATGTAAGAAGAAGCAATGGCGAATTGCTTATACTATGTCTCTATGTCGATGATTTGTTGATAGCAGGAAGTTGCAAGAAGGAGATCGAAGATTTCAAACATGGCCTGAGTGAGGAGTTTGAAATGTCAGGCTTGGGAAATCTCTCATATTTCCTTGGCATCGAATTCTACAAGACTAGTAGAGGTTTGATGATGCACCAACGAAGATATGCAGGCGAAATACTCAAGAGATTTGAGATGCAAGATTGCAACTCAACCTCGACTCCAGCTGAGACCAGACTGCAATTGTCGAAGGATCCAGACGAAGATGATGTCGACCAAACCCAATACAGAAGACTTATTGGGTCACTTAGATACCTTTGTCACACAAGGCCTGACTTAGCATACAGTGTTGGTATGGCAAGTAGATTCATGCAGAAGCCAAAGGTATCACACCTAACAGCGACGAAGAGGATACTGAGGTATCTGAAAGGGACTCTCGACTATGGCATTTTATTTCCTGCAGCTGATGAAGGGAAAGAATGCAAGTTAGTGGGATACACAGACTCTAGCTGGTGTAGTGATGCAGAAGATAAAAAATCCACAGCTGGATATGTGTTTATGTTAGGTGGTGCACCAGTTGCTTGGAGTTCGAGAAAGGAGCCAGTAGTGGCATTGTCATCATGCGAAGCAGAATACATAGTTGCTTCTCTTTGTGCATGTCAAGCAACCTGGATGGTGAACTTGGTCGAAGAGATTACAGGGAAGAATCATGGAGCAATTACCATGAAGATCGACAGCATGTCAGCTATCAATTTGGCGAAGAATCCAATAGCTCACGGTCGAAGCAAGCACATCGAAATGAGGTTCCATTATATTCGAGAGCAGGTAGCAGAAGGGAAGATGAATTTGAAACACTGCAGAACTGAGAATCAGATTGCAGATATCATGACGAAGGGAGTGCAGGTCGAAGTGTTCAAGAAGCTAAGGACTATGATGAATGTAGATAGTTTAGACACAATGAATTAGGTGGTGTGTTAAATTGTAATTCATAGTGTGTCGAAACTAGCATGTGTCGAATTACCTAGGAGTGTCGAATTGTTTCGACAGATGCATCTTATATTAGATTTGATTGGATTCTATTTTGATTATATTATATTTTATATGATTTAGATTAGATTTGATATTTTGGGCTTTAAAGTTTTTGGGCCTTTGTAAATCTAAATCTATATAAAGGGAGTATCCCTTGCATTGTAAACACAACAATTGTATTCACAGTTTGCGGGTAGCAAGTGAAAGTGCAATAGATTCAAAATCCCACAGTTCGTGGGTAACATTCTATTCTCCAAATATTTCTCTTCTCTCTCGTTTTCTTTTCTTGCTGTTCTTGTTCTTCATTTGTTCTTCATTATCATTACGTATTGTTTGTGGGTTGGTGATCAATCTTGAGATCAAGATTGAAGTGAAATCATCATAGGATGTGGTGAATTTCCAACATATATATATATATATATATATATATATATATATATATAAAGGTATCTAGTCAAATCTTATAAATTAATATCTAACATAGTTAATTTTGTGATTTCGATAGATATAAAAAAAAAGGCTTAAATGCATTTTTGGTCCCCTTAATTTGGCGTTTTTACACTTTTGATCCCCCTATTACAAAACCTGTGTTTTTTATCCCTTTAGTTTGTTGCGTTTTGCATTTACTTGGTCCCCCTTACAAAACTGATGATTTGTCTTATTTTTTAATGACATGGCATATAATATTTTATTCCAGCTCATAATAAATTTGACATGTCACAAATTATTTGCCTTGTCATGTTTTTAATTCCATATAATGTTATTAATATTATTGTTTAGGCTTATAAATTGGGGATTTTATTCCATAATTGTTTTTTATTTAAATAATATAATAAAATATTAAATTAAAAAAATCAAATCTTCATAAATAAAAAAATCTTTATATCTTCATCTTCATAAATCAATTCTTTTCACAAATCAAATCAAATCTTCATCCCTTGGCTTCATATCTTCAATTCAAATCAATTCTTTTCCTAAATCAAATCAAATTTTGGCTTCATATCTTCATCCCTTGATTTTTTCCAAAAAAAACCTGCAATATTCAACAACATAACATCAATTGAAATCTGCAGAAAAAAGTAAAAAGTATTAAAACAACTTTTCAAAAAACAAAACAGTATGTGCCTAATTCAAACCACTTTTTATATTATATTTTTTTTAATAATAAAGAATAAACATAAAAGGGTAGAAAATAGGAAAAATAAATAACACTCTTCCATCTCTCTCACGATCTATTCTCTGCTTCTCTTTCTATTCCTCTCATGTTCATCAACCTTCAACCCTAAATCAAATTCACGCGGATCTCTCTCGTGGCATAAAATCAAACCAAAATTTCTTTGAATCAACAACAATTAATAGATCCAGAGTTACAAAGCATCACCAATGGGAAACAGAACATATCGCTATCGATGGTGGTAGGATGCTCGCCAGAAATAGTTTTCTCTTGGGCCTCTAGGCCATTTGGTTTTCTTTGGTTCTCCAAGTTCTGAGCTTAACAGTTTTTCATCCTTTTTCTGGTTTTGTTTTGCAAGATACAACAAGTTAGTTAAATCAAATCGTGAATCTAGAGATTATGGAATAAGGAAGATGAAGAGAGGTGAAGAAAAGAGGATTATGGAATAGGGAAGATGAAGAGAGATGAACAGTTTTTCTGGGTTTTTTTTTCTAGGGATTATGGAGCTTAACAGTTTTCCTGGTTTTGGTTTTGTTTTTCTAGGGATTATGGAATAGGGAAGATGAAGAGAGATGAAGAAAAGAGGATTATGGTTCTTGAGTATATATGAAAAACAATTATTAAAAAAACAAATTGATAAAATATAAAAACAAAAAATTATTAAATGTATTTTAAAATAAAATAATGTTTTAATTAAAATAAAAGTCAGATTTATTGACATGGCACCATAGTCAAAGTGCCACCTCATTGAAAAATAAGACAAATCATCAGTTTTTGCAAGGGGGACCAAGTAAATGCAAAACGCAACAAACTAAAGGGACCAAAAACACAGGTTTTGTAATAGGGAGATCAAAAGTGTAAAAACGCCAAACTAAGGGGACCAAAAGTGCATTTAAGTCAAAAAAAAAGAAAAAAAACTAGTGTAATTTATTTTTCTATAAAATTTACAAAATATTCCCCCTCTCCCGTTCAATAGATTTCCGGATTCGTCCGTAGTTTCATGGTTTTGTCATTATTTAAAAATGAGTTAAAGATGACTAATTTTATTTAGAGTACCATTCTACTATAAAACGTTTTAGTATGTTGAAAGATGTTCTCGTTCATTCAAATGTACTCGTAGTGTTGTGATCATGGACACTCAAGAAGATTATCATACCCCATTTATAATGGGAAGACACATACTTGCTATGTCAAGAATATTAATATATGTGAAGAAAGCTAAAATCAATTTTAGTATAGATGGTAAAGAGTTCTGCTTTGTTTTTTTTTCTCTGCTACTATCTCACGTAAGTGATTGTAATTTCCATTTTTTTTCTTTTCAATTTTTATTATTTAGTGGTTGTTTTAAACTGTCACTAATTTTTAATGATTATTTTGTGACGGTTTAAAATTGTCGCTAAACAATTAAAACCCGCATAAAAAATTAAAATTTTGTGTTGGTTTTATGACCTTGAAGAGTACTCTAAAATTCTTTATCGTGCACAAAATCCACAATGTAAAAAAACTGTCAAAGTATCTCACTGTCGTTTTTCCTCACATAAGGAAAACTATGATTGGTAATCCTAAAAGATAGTTTTTGAGGCAGTGCAAGCACACTTGGTGCAAGAGAAGTTTAAACAAGGCCAAATGTTAAATTAGATGAGTGAGATGGTGTGCCAGATGTACAATTGTCATATCTTGTAGGAACACTTCTTTCCAGCTCCTTGGTAAAAATTATGCCAGCTTTGTGTATTTATTTATTGCTTTTAATAGGCATCCATTTTGATAGTGTATGTTTTAACTATATGGGATTCAATTCTTGTCCATTTTTATGTGTTTCTGAATTTATATTTGTGTAAAATAAGACATCATTCTTTTTCATCTATCTACATACTTTTTTGATATTTTGAACAATATATTTTTTAATTTTTTGTGCATAATGATTATTTAGGCGGTGCATTTGTTTTTGGATAGTAATACATTATTTTATTTAAGTAATGCTCAGTTTTTAAAAAAATGATTAAATGTGTTGATTTTAATGATAAAATCAATACTTCTTCCATTTCATAATGAGTGATCCAGTCGATTTTTTCACACAGATTAAGAAAAAAGAATAAATGAAAGAGAGAGAATGATAATTTTTTACTAAAGTGTTGAGTTGTAATTCCTTGTGTCGAAGCAGTTTAGCTCGACAGAAACAAGGAGCAGACGAATTGTGATAATGTGTGTGTCAAGTTGTAATAGTGTGTCGAAGTGTCGAAGGAGGATCCTTCATTTCGACTTAGACCTATTTTAGTAATGTTAACTATTTTGGGCTTTTATAGTTTTGAGCTTTTATAGTTTTGAGTCTTAGCTTAGGGTGCAAGCTAACCTAAATCTATAAATAGGGAAAAACCCTTATTTTTGTAAGAAGTTTAGAATTGAGAACTTGTATTCACAGTTTACAGTTGCAAGTGAAATAACAGATTTTCCACAGTTTGTGGACAGAGAGTTCTCTGCAGAAAATTGTTCATCTTCTCCTCCAACGTGTCTCTTTCTTTTCTTTCTCCACCCTTTTTTCATTGTCATTGCGTGTTAGTTAACAATCTTGAAATCAAGATTTAATAGGAATTCCCAAAAGATTTTGGGTTAATTCCAACATAAAGTACCCTTATCATGTATTGTAAATGATGAAAGTAATATTAATTAGAGGGTAAAATTAAAAAAATGCATTAGAAATTGAAATGGATCATTTATTTTGGGACACTCTTGCATTCAAAATGAGTCACTCATTGTAGGACGGAGGTATGAATGCAAATGGATATCCATGTGGACGGATAGTATGATATTTGTGTCTGCCCTGTTAGATAAATATGATATTCATATCCGCCCCATATATGTGCGCGTATCCGCTAAACAGATAATCCACATGTTTTAAGGTATCCGTGGATATTTTCAGATATCCATGGATAACATTTTTTTCTAATTTTTTTTAATTATATTTCAACTTCTTTTAAAGACACAAGAATTTATTATCAGATAACATCCATACAAATCTCTCTTATTTTAAGAACAAAATGTTATCACATTAATTTTTTTCATTTTCAACAAAATATAATATTAATACATTTCATTTTTAACAAAAAAAAAAATTGTTATTTTGAGTTATGGTGAAAGGGCGGATGACAGAGGAGTTGAAAGGAAAGCACCGGTTGGATATGGAAAATGGTTGGCTGGACGGTGGAATTGAATTGTTGAAGTGAGGTATAGAGTAAAGAAGAAGCTTTAAATATGAAATGACCAATGTGATTTGTATGAAATGTAAAAGGTTTTCTTCAAAGAAAACTTCAAAAAAAAAATATATATGAGAAGACTAGTTTTTTAGAATATGAAAAGATAGAGTATAATAAACTAATATTTAAGTAATTATTATAATTTAGTAACGGATACGGATATCTGCGGGCATGGGTATCATTAAAATCATATTCATATCCATTATTAAACGGGTATTCAAATATCCATTTATTTTATCCACAGATATTTATTAAGCTACCTACCCTGTACTCGTGACAGATTTTATCTGCGGATATCTGTGGGTATGGATATTTTTGACATCTATAGACGGAGGGAGTATCATTTATTAGAATACCCTTATTAATTATAGTTAATAAAGTAGCTGAATAAAATGAAAGTTAATAAGAGTGTCATACCCCAAATTTGTCCTACCCTTCAGTCAAATCTTATGGCTTATGCTTTTCATATTCCTCATGTGCATACCCTCCATTAGGTCATTTAATATATCACGCATTCATGAATATCGTAGCTTGGTGTTTGGATCGTTGGTCATGAAATTAGGGTTGTACATTGTATAAGGGTTTCATCCTTTTTGCAGGTTGGTATCAACTAAGAATGCATAGATCATGGATTGAGGAACATCTTCATGGTGTTTGCAATTACCAGTTGGATTAGGGCTTATTTCCCAGGGATTGTTCTATATTGTCTCTAATGATGCAAGATGGAATAGAGTTTGGTTACCTACAAGACTTCATGAGTCAAGACACCATCACAGATAAGGGTTTGTTTGATTACTTGTGGAACAAGTCAAAGGTGCTACCTGGTTTATTATATTTCATACCAAGTGCAAAATGAAGAAAAGTTTGATTTCATATACAAAAGAGATTAGAGGGAAAATTCATTTTTTGCTTGGAGAACAAATTACAAAGTCAACATTTCACACAAAAAGGCATATCTTCATTATAAAAACATCACCATTACAACTTTGCCTTTGTTACATACAAAGTACACAAACAAAAATTACATTGAAAAAACCAAAGTTTGGCCTAGTCCTAAGTGAGCCCTAGATCTATTTCTCCCTTAGTCTTCAAGTCCTCATCATCTTAATCCATCATCTTTACCACTTGTCTCCATCTTCATATCACCATGGCTAAATTACTTCACCATGCCTTCATGTTACAAAACATGCCAAACCAAAAAACAATCCACTATTAGCATACTCAAATCAATTCAAACCATTGCATAAAGAAGCACAAACACCAAAGCAGACCAAAATGTTCTCAACAGGGTACAACATCTCCTAAACATCAAAGAGTTAATACTAGTGTAATCATAATTCCCAACCATGACAGTTCATTAAGCAAGGTACTTGATAGCAGTTAAACATAAAAACAAAAACAGAAGGAGTTCCTGTCAATTGGTCTCAAAACAAAATTGACCCGTTCACAACTGATAAGTACCCGTTATCATCTTAACACATTCAATACCAAATTCAGCATTCAACATAACAGTCACCTTGTAACACCCCAATTCCCTTCGCGGATAAATAATACATAATTAAATCAGAGTGAAAAAAAAAATTTGACAGAAATAAGGATGCCACATTTGAGAAAAACATAATCCACCTGCTCATAACTTTGATACATAACACAAAATGGAATAAATAATAACAGGAAGCTTTTTCCAACAAAAGGAAAGTTCAATTATGGAATAAAGCGGAATGATCCATAATTGACTGGTTTTACAAAATAAGTTGTTTCATAACATCAAAATATTCATACAAAGGTAATACAAAATAGATCCAACAAATGTATACATATATAACAAAAGTGTTCCCCGACTCCCGTGTTACGTATCAGAGCAGATAGACTGACAAAAGGATGGAGAACTAATCTTCACAAAAGCCTCCAAGATACTAATCTGCAATTGCCTCATAGAGCATCAAACCACAGCAGAAGGGTGAGAAATAACAACTAAATCAAGATTGCATAATAATATGCAAACACATATAAATTCACATACATAATTATTCTCACCACAAGCATCTCATACTAATACGTATAGCATGCCACAGATACATAACATATTTCTAATAATTCAACCACATAGCATATATCAATTATACCAACATAATCACATATTCACACATAAGGCATACCAAACTTATGACATATGGAAACACACCACCACATCACATATATTCATATATAGCATATCATAGATAATTAATACAATCATTGTAATGTATCCCCACAAAACATAACATATGTCTATTCGTAAAACATATCATCCATAATCCATACATTTATCACGGATGCATATCAAATCACCAATGCTATCACGAGCTCAACACATAATCAATCAATTCACAATTTCCCACACATAATCAATCCATTCACAATTTCCCACACATAATCAATCCTTTCACAATTTCCCACACATAATCAATCCATTCATGACTTATGCAAATGCACAGAGACCTACACAACGACTCTATACATGCGGTACCATTCCATCCATCATTCTCATCATCATTAATTCACTCAGGAATTATTGGAATCATCGCTTGTTACTTAGTGTAACTCCCCTTCGGGCAAACGATGTTCCCCGTCGCTTTAGGTCCTCTTGGTATAAGGCTCACGACGTTTATGGATCGCTTTAGGTCCTCTTTGTATAAGGCTCACGATCCGATCGCTTTAGGTCCTCTTTGTATAAGGCTCACGATCATCTATAATGTCACTTTAGGTCCTCTTTGTATAAGGCTCACGACCGTTATAGCAGATTCCCTCTGGAATCGTTTCGTCGCTCACACCCCACAAGGGCACACGACATCACATGGTGCATATCATGATGCATGGCATACTAATGACTCATGACAATCAAATGCATATACATATATAACCATGTGAACCATCTCAATATCAATAATCATGCATTGGAAATCAATTCAAACAATGCCTTTACTTGCCATAAGGCCACCAAATAACACACATTGAATTTCACATAAACAATGCATTTCATCATAATCCACAAACCACAACAATTAGAATTTTAGCATATACACTCATATCAATTCACATCAAGAATTACTCACCATCAGCCACAATAATCCGGCAGTCATACAATGATACTCACAACACTAGGATGCACGCCACGAAGGCTACCCACAACAACATACATTAATACCATACATTTGTATTCAATTCAACAAAGTATTTTTCCATAAGGCCATAACAATTACAACAACTTATCACATGCTTCAACATCATATAACCACATAAAAGCTCCACGTCATATAACAATAGCATAACACACTGTAAAACACCGACCGCACGCATTTAACGCGATAAGAACATCTGACAGCACGACTAATTCTCAAAAACACGAATTAATTAAATCATCTATTACCCTCCAAACCATTTTAAATATAAAGAATATTTCATTAGCTTTCCAACGCTTCGAACGGCGGCCAAAACGGACTTACGGTTTGAAAGTTATGAAGAAAACAAAATCTGACATTTTGGAAAATTCTGTGACCATAAGCCAACGCATGGTTCTATGAGTCGACGCATAAACCTGGAGATTTCGCACAGGTCAGCGCACGCAGATCATGAGTCAACGCATAATCCTGGGGGGTCGGCACATAATGCGCAAATTCTACTAAAAACTCAGTTTTCGACCGTTAAATGCCTTCCGGACCTCCGATTTCGATTCCGTAAAAAGCCCCGGTCTCAGAATTCAACATAATACAATATTTTCACCATTAAAAATACATCCAACACATTTTCCATTTTTTAAATATTTTTAAACATAATTTTATCAATTTATCCCAACTCCAAACTCGATCAAAACCACTCGAAAACACACAAACAACCATTCTCGATTAATTCCTATCCTCACCCGACTATACTACACAACTTATTCCGCATTCAAACCGTGAAAACATCGATTTCTCACTATTTCATCATTATTGCCCTAACTCTCACAAACTATGTAACTCAATCCAAAATTCCCTAAATCATACCAACAAGTATTCCTGATTAAACCCAAACATTACTCGACTATTCTACACAATCTATTCCAAATTCTAACCGTTAAAACATCGATTATATCAAAATAATAACAATTTAAATCAAGTGGAAAACAAATATTTTTCAACCAAACATTCAAACAAATACATACATATACATATACAAGTAAGATATAATCGAAACTTCTCACCCTTACCCGATTAATCAAAGATCAAGCTTTGTTTTGATGGTTTTCTCTTCTTCCCCTTCTTCTCTCTTTTTTTTCTATTCTTTCTCTTTTCTTTCTCTTCTTTCTCCTTTTCTCTCTATTTCTCTCTTTTCCCTTTTTATAACAAAATATCTAACTACCCAAAATGACCATTTTGCCCTTACGCTCAAATATCTCCCAAACGCTCTCAAAATACGATAAAACATAAACAGTGATGAAATATATTTTGGGAAATAAAAGTTGAAAAGAAATTATAATTTATTGCAAATATTTTACCTATCAGGGAAATTAACTAATTAACTCAATTAGCAGGTAAAATACAATAAATTTGCACATTTCACAAAATTCACATAAATGAAATAAATAAATACAATTAAACAAATCGGGGCGTTACAACTCTCCTCCACTTAGACATTTTCGTCCTCGAAAATATACTTGGTGCAAACAACTCCGGATACGACTCTTGTATCCGACTAACCCACTCTCATGCCATTAAAGGCAACACCACGAATAACACAAACCGACAAAACACCTCGCTAACAACAACTACTACAACGACACGACAACAGTAATAACAATAACGACAAGATGCAATGCCCATACAACGCACTTGACGACTAACTCACGACTCAAAGAATACCCAAGTTACGAACACACAGGTTCACTCTTGAACCAGAACACAACAAGATCGTTACCATCACCGTAGGTAACACTCCCCTAATTCCCCACATAGGAATTAGCTACTCGCACTCGAACCATCACGATAGAAACGAGGCAACAACAAAAACAAGAACATAAAGTTCCACGACCCAACATCGTTTCAACAACCTCTACATAACCACAATACCAACATCCTTGTCACACAACATTATTACAACAATGCTACGATTCCCCAATCGAACACGTAAACTAACACATCCATCCACATAGTAGCACATGAATAATATTCAAACCTTTCACCTATCACTTCCATTCCGGAACGTCCATAGGTCTCATCATTCCTACATGTTTATAATGTTTAACCTTTGAACTCTTACTAGTCACACACGCATATACGAATTGTGCCACATCACGCTTCCGCTACGCACTCTGATTACTCGTAACCATCAAAACTACCAATTTCACGTCCAAAGTCTAACTCTTTCTCATATTCACCAAAAATCACTGTTCACTTTTAATATACCCAACCTCACACTCTGCTGTGTTAGCTTACACACCAGACACAAGTCTCTGAACTGCTCAACCAACTCTAATTCTCTGACCATCAAAATAGACATATGTAAAGACTTTCGACTTAACTTATCAGGCACGACATTAACTTTACCAATAGGATAATTCGAGCCAAGGTCATAACTAATCAGGAATTCCAACCATCTTCGTTGTCTCATACTTTATTCCTTCTGACCAAACAAGTACTCTAAACCCTTGTGATTACCAAACACCTTGAACCTAAAACCCTCAAAATAATACCTCCAGATTCTCAACACAAAAACAACCAACTCCAACATGAGTAGGATAATCCTTTTCATGAATCCTCAATTGTCGTAAAGCATAAGAAATGACTTTACCCTCTCGCATTAACACACTAACTAAACTCATCAAGGACAAATCCCAATATTCCATAAACATTTTATTAGGATCAGGCAGAATCAAAATTGGAGCCGTAGACAATTCTACTTCAGCTCACCAAAACTTACTCACGACGAACATCCAAAACAAATGACTCACCCTTTGCATGTCAACTGAGATAACAGAAGTACTAACTTAGCAAAGTCTTCCATAACCTGCAGTAACAACCAGCTAAGCCCAAAAGTTTCTAATCTCCTTAACCGAATTTGGAGTCTCTCATTGTAGAACTGCATCTACTTTGGATAGATCCACAACAATACCATCATCGGAAATAACATAACTAAGAAAACTAACCTCTTTCAATCAAAATTCTCACTTTGATAATTTAGCATAAAGCTCCCTCTCTTTCAACCCTTGTAACTCAATCCTCAAATACTCTACATAGTCATCCTTTGATTTAAAATAAATCAGAATATCATCCAATAAACATCACTATGAACTTATCCAAACAAGTATGGAAGATACGATTCATATACTCCACAACCATAACATATACAACCCATAACAAAAGTAATACCATCAAGGAACTTCAAATCGTTCGCGATTCGTCACAATTCAAAACTCAAGCTATCCAGAACACAACTGCAAGTTTCCATACTACTCATTGATTAACACGCAAACTCATGCTATCATCCTTTTCCTTACCAACCATGCTGGACATTTTCAAGTCGACACACTAATGTTTCATCCAAAAACACATCTGAAACCATGCACAACTGACGGCCCATCACTGTGGCTTTCCTGCCAATTTCCAGAACACTATCATCATAAACATGACAAACATCTGAGTTTCACTTCCTAAAAGTTCTTCTACTTACTTAGCAGATCCAAACCTCAAATATTCACCTTCTTCAACTTTGAGTTCACACTCTACTCTCAGAGAATAACCATTAACGATACCCGATTGTTCTCTCTCAATGACTACCCAACTGGACCAACATACCAAAACCTCTAATCCGTCTCATCTTCTGATATTAGAATCTTCATCGACTCAACAAAACAATCTGTACTCACTGGCTTAGCTCCAAACGATTCACAAAACATACTATCAAAGCTGGAAAGACACGTTTATTCCATCCAACATAATTCCGTCTAATATCAACAAGAGATTAAGGGTGATCAGTTCCTCAATTTTTCAATAGACAGCCGACAATCATGATGGGGCATAAACCATCTTTACCAAACTATAATAGCATTTCTTGCATCTTGTGCACAAAACTACCTAAGGCACAAATCCTTAGTCGACATAAACCTTACCTCCACATTTCATCTGGAATCGGGAACAACACTGTCCAAACAACACTTACACTCTTGCAACCAACGGTACACTGAGCCAATGCTCCACACCTGAAGCAACTTGGAGAAGCACAAGCTTCTCCCCCACTTATCTCATTCTTAATCCTGAAGACAAATGGTTAGGAAACCAGAAAGCACTGGCAGTGTTTCACACACATATCACGTACTAAGGGATAAACAACATCGACAGTATTCAACTTTTATGCCAAACTGACTAAACAACTTGGTCGGACGGACCGAACTGCTCTGATACCACTAATGTAACACCCCAATTCCCATCGCGGATAAATAATACATAATTAAATCAGAGTGAATAAAAAAAAAATTTCGACAGAAATAAGGATGCCACATTTGAGAAAAACATAATCTACCTGCTCATAACTTTGATACATAACACAAAATAGAATAAATATAACAGGAAGCTTTTTCTAACAAAAGGAAAGTTCAATTATGGAATAAAGCGGAACGATCCATAATTGACTGGTTTTACAAAATAAGTTGTTTCATAACATCAAAATATTCATATAAAGGTAATACAAAATAGATCCAACAAATGTATACATATATAACAAAAGCGTTCCCCGACTCCCGTGTTATGTATCAGAGCAGACAGACCGACAAAAGGATGGAGAACTAATCTTCACAAAAGCCTCCAAGATACTAATCTGCAATTGCCTAATAGAGCATCAAACCACAGCAGAAGGGTGAGAAATAACAACTAAATCAAGATTGCATAATAATATGCAAACACATATAAATTCACATGTATAATTATTCTCACCACAAGCATCTCATACTAATACGTATAGCATGCCACAGATACATAACATATTTCTAATAATCCAACCACATAGCATATATCAATTATACCAACATAATCACATATTCACACATAAGGCATACCAAACTTATGACATATGGAAACACACCACCACATCACATATATTCATATATAGCATATCATAGATAATTAATACAATCATTGTAATGTACAACATCCCCACAAAACATAATATATGTCTATTCATAAAACATATCATCCATAATCCATACATTTATCACGGATGCATATCAAATCACCAATGCTATCACGAGCTCAACACATAATTAATCAATTCACAATTTCCCACACATAATCAATCCATTCACAATTTCCCACACATAATCAATCCATTCACAATTTCCCACACATAATCAATCCATTCATGACTTATGCAAATGCACAGAGACCTACACAACGACTCTATGCATGCGGTACCATTTCATCCATCATTCTCATCATCATTAATTCACTCAGGAATTATTGGAATCATCGCTTGTTACTTAGTGTAACTCCCCTTCGGGCAAACGATGTTCCCCGTCGCTTTAGGTCCTCTTGGTATAAGGCTCACGACGTTTATGGATCGCTTTAGGTCCTCTTTGTATAAGGCTCACGATCCGATCGCTTTAGGTCCTCTTTGTATAAGGCTCACGATCGTCTATAACGTCGCTTTAGGTCCTCTTTGTATAAGGCTCACGACCGTTACAGCAGATTCCCTCTGGAATCGTTTCGTCGCTCACACCCCACAAGGGCACACGACATCACATGGTGCATATCATGATGCATGGCATACTAATGACTCATGACAATCAAATGCATATACATATATAACCATGTGAACCATCTCAACATCAATAATCATGCATTGGATATCAATTCAAACAATGCCTTTACTTGCCATAAAGCCACCAAATAACACACGTTGAATTTCACATAAACAATGCATTTCATCATAATCCGCAAACCACAACAATTATCATTTTAGAATATACACTCATATCAATTCACATCAAGAATTACTCACCATCAGCCACAACAATCCTGCAATCATACAATGATACTCACAACACTAGGATTCACGCCACGAAGGCTACCCACAACAACATACATTAATACCATACATTTGTATTCAATTCAACAAAGTATTTTTCCATAAGGCCACAACAATTAAAACAACTTATCACATGCTTCAACATCATATAAACCACATAAAAGCTCCACGTCATATAACAATAGCACAACACACTGTAAAACACCGACCGCACGCATTTAACGCGATAAGAACATCCGACGGCACGACTAATTCTCAAAAACACGAATTAATTAAATCATATTTTACCATCCAAACCATTTTTAATATAAAGAATATTTCATTAGCTTTCCAACGCTTCGAATGGTGGCCAAAACGGACTTACGGTTTGAAAGTTATGAAGAAAACAAAATCTGACATTTTAGAAAATTCTGTGACCATGAGCCGACGCATGGTTCTATGAGTCGACGCATAAACCTGGAGATTTCTCCCGGGTCAGCGCACGAAGATCATGAGTCGACGCATAATCCTGGGGGGGTCGGCGTATAATGCGCAGATTCTGCTAAAAACTCAATTTTCGACCGTTAAATGCCTTCCGGACCTCCGATTTCGATTCCGTAAAAATCCCCGGTCTCAGAATTCAACATACTACAATATTTTCAACATTAAAAATCCATCCAACACATTTTCCATTTTTGAAATATTTTGAAACATAATTTTATCAATTTATCCCAACTCCAAACTCGATCAAAACCACTCGAAAACACACAAACAACCATTCCCGATTAATTCTTATCCTCACCCGACTATACTACACAACTTATTCCGCATTCCAACCATGAAAATATCGATTTCTCACTATTTCATCATTATTGCTCTAACTCTCACAAACTATGTAACTCAATCCAAAACTCCCTAAATCATACCAACAAGTATTCCTGATTAAACCCAAACATTACTCGACTATTCTACACAATCTATTTCAAATTCTAACCGTTAAAACATCGATTCTATTGAAATGATCACAATCCCAATCAAGTGGAAAACATATATTTTTCAACCAAACATTCGATCAAATACATACATATACATATACAAGCAAGATATAATTGAAACTTCTCACCCTTACCCGATTAATCGAAGATCAAACTTTGTTTTGATGGTTTTCTCTTCTTCCCCTTCTTCTCTCTTTTTTTTCTATTCTTTCTCTTTTCTTTCTCTTCTTTCTCCTTTTCTCTCTATTTCTCTCTTTTCCCTTTTTATAACAAAATATCTAACTACCCAAAATGACCATTTTGCCCTTACGCTCAAATATCTCCCAAACGCTCTCAAAATGCGATAAAACATAAACAGCGATGAAATATATTTCGGGAAATAAAAGTTGAAAAGAAATTATAATTTATTGCAAATATTTTACCTAGCAGGGAAATTAACCAATTAACTCAATTAGCAGGTAAAATACAATAAATTTACACATTTCACAAAATTCACATAAATGAAATAAATAAATACAATTAAACAAATCGGGCATTACACACCTCACATAAAATTCAATCTAAAAAATAAAATAAATAGAGCAAAGTGAAAGTAATAATAACTACATAATTGTCACTATCATAAGCATGCTTAGATTTACTTTGCAAATCCATGTAACAGCAGTAACACAACATAGGCATTCAATCAAAAGTTTTCACAAAAAACAAATTACAATGTTCAAAATTAACATTCACAATGGCATCAACATAATTAAATGAAGACAACCTTCCAATTCACTCTTACTAACCATAGCCTTTACTTAATTTATCCACCCGATTTGATTAACGGCATTTCATTACACAAAAGTAATGTCGTCATTGGATTTGGCTCACTCAAACAGATTACTAGCAGTTATTGATATCACTTGATACAAACACAATTTCACTTCACACTTCCATACATAACTAGCCCTATCCATTAACATAACAGAATCAAACTAACTAACCTCCCCAACAAACTTAAACTAACATAACTTACCTCTAACCGTTCTTCTACCTACATCCAATCCATTCCATTAACCACAAGCAAGCCTTGCATATACTAACCCTTGTAAGTCAATTGCCTCGCGCGTCGCCATCAACCTACTCCTTACTCCATCCACCATCATTTCAATTCATTCCACTTCCTTCATCATCACTCATTATTCATTAAGATTAAAACCTTGGTCTTTGTACCAAGTGTATTTTCAAACTTTTTTCTCTAAATAAACTTGTAACGGTTGCAGAGTGGTTAGGTGAATGCCTTGTCCTATCCCGAGTGTTTAGCATTATCCTTAGGGTTCACTGTCCAAACACTTACCTTCTAGAGAAAAACATTCCTAAATAAAATGAGTATGGTCATCCTTGTATTGAACTAAAAAGGGAGGATTGAGTGAAGACTTCTTCTTATCCGAGTATTGGGATGCCCACTTTAGAGTGTGTCGTCTTGATACTCGTCTTTCAATACAAAGATATGACTATACTCGCCACACATTTTCTCCAAACAAACTTTTTTAGATAAAGAATTAGTGGTTATACGCATGGGTTCCTATTCGAGGACTTATCTCTCCCCTAAAATCAATATCACTCATCAAACCTGACATCTTGCCTCGAGGACGCAAATCATAACCTTTTCGTAAAAGGGCACGTCATCACCCACTAAAAACAACAAACCCACAGTCAGGTGGTACCATGAACTACGAACGCTCTGATTCTTCAGTTTCGTTCAAATAAAGATACGTAGGCACAAGGGCCCCAATCCTTGGCGAGCTACCTTCTTCCACAACCTTCTTTTCTTTCCCCTAGTTCTGAACTACGAAGCTCTGATTTCCTTATTGCATTATGAGGGTACGTAAGCACGAGGGTCCCAATCCACTGCGAGCACACTAATTTAAAACATTTTCCCTTTAATAAAGCATTCATAGAATGCATGAACCCTTAGCAACATCCTTACACATAAGACGAATGAATGGTTCCCATCGAGTACGATGGATGTGAGGGGTGCTAATACCTTCCCTTTGCATAACGGGAGTTCCGAACCCATCTTTTGGTCGCGAAACCAGCTTATCCTTCCTATTGGGGTTTTCTCGACGTTTCCCCTTCCCTTTGGGATAATAAAGTTCGATGGCGACTCTGTGATTTTTCGCGTAGCGACAAAGAGTATAGAAGTGAAAAAATAATAATAAATGCTACATTGATATTGTAAAGATACAATTATTTTGAGACAAGAAAAAACCACAAATCAAACCTATTAAATTTGATTTTGTTGTAACTTTTTTTTGGAAACACTCTCTTTCATACAACCATCATAGTATGAATTTAGGTTTAAATATGGAAAATTAAAAATGATAAACTCTGTACTCTTTTCCTTAATATGAGTGATACAATATTCTAATTTGAATGCAGAGAGAGAGAGTGAGAGAGAGACAGATATATGTTTTAGTACTACTAAATTTTTTCTGCGAAATGCCAGCGACAAAAGAAGCCAACAGGTGGTGACGCGGGTCGGAGGCTGGGTGGTGGCGAAAGTCCAGGAGAGTCTCTAGTTTTTTTGGGTTTGTTTATGGACTCGTTCCTTAATGGGTAATTTCTTAGGCCCTTTAAGATTTTGGCAGTTACAAATACGGGTCTATCTCATTTATTGGAGATGTGTGGTGCATAAAATAACAATTCTAGCAGAAAGAAAATGGTATAAGCTTTTAGGATTTTATTCTAGGGGTTTAACAACCATTTAGAGATATAAAAAATGAAACAATTTAAACACTTTTGATTTGTGTGATTCAAATATTGAGAGTTTGAGAGATTGAAAAACACTTGAGTAGAAAATAAAGGTTGTTATTGGAATCTCCAAAATCTATATTCTTGTAACTCATCTTATAATATCTTGTAACAATTTTGAAGTATACTGAGCGTTGCTCTCTCCTCCAAACTTAGGTCATTTTGGTTGAACTGGGAAAACATTTTTCTTCTTTGTTCTTGTTTGTTATATTTTTATTGCACTGAAAAAATTTAGTTAGTTGTCTTTGTTCTTAGTCGCAGATATCAAATTTTTTGGGTGTTTGAGCTTTAAATTATTATCAAATTTTCAAAATAATAAACAGTTTATTCTTATTCAGATTTCTTTAATAATCAATTTATCATGTCCAACGATAGATCCATATTTAACAAGTGAGGTCTATTAGAATTATACCAAACCTATGGAGAATTTCAAATCAATCTTTATGAGCTAGAAGAATCAATCACACCGATCAATTTCGCCTCTTGTTCTTCCCTTCTTCATTCAAATGAATCAACCAACCTTGGCTGCAAGATGATTCTGCTATACAATCGATAATGAAAGAAGAAAGGAAAAGATGAATTGGGGAAGAAAGGGAAATTAGGTTTTGAGAAAAGGTGAAGAAAAAGACTATTTTTGCAGAGTTTCTCTCTGCCTTCAAACTGAAGTTTATTCAATCTTTTCTATATGCAATTGCATTATTACAATGATAAAGTACCTCCCTGTTTATAGGATGAGATTGCTTGCACACCAAGAAATCTCCAACTAACCTAACTAACTCAGCTAAAACAAACAAACAAAGTTAAGTCTGAAATTATGTCGAAGACACACTTATTTGACATTTCGATAGTTATAGAATTTCTATGCAGAACATTTCGATAATAATAGACTCTGTCAAAATAATGTTTTAACAAAAAGAATTATATTCTCAACACACCACCTAATTCATCGTGTCTAATATATCTACATTCATCATAGATATTAGTTTCTTGAACACTTTGATTTGCACACCTTTGATTATGATGTCTGCAACCTGATTCTCGATTCTGCAGTGTTCCAAGTTCAGCTTCCCTTTTGCTACTTGCTCTTGAAGATAATAGAACCTTATTTCGATGTGCTTGCTTCTTCCATGTGCTATCGGATTCTTCTCCAAATTGATAGCAGACATATTGTCAATCTTCATGGTAATTGCTCTATGATTCTTCAATGTAATTTCTTCGACCAATTTGACCATCCACGTTGCTTAACATGCACAAAGAGAAGCATCTATGTACTCTGCTTCACACGACAACAATGCTATTAGTGGTTCTTTTCTTGATTTCCAAGCAACTGGTGCACCGCCTAGCATAAACAGATAACTAGTTGTGGATTTTCTATCCTCAGTATCACTACACAAACTCGAGTCGGTGTAACCCACTAGTTTGCATTCTTTTCATTCATCAACTCCAGGAAATAAAATGCCATAGTCGAGAGTTCTTTTCAGATATCTTAGTATCCTCTCAGTCGCTGCTATGTGTGATACCTTTAGCTTATGCATGAATCTACTCAACATATCTACATTGTATGCTAGATCAATCCTTGTGTAACAAAGGTATCTTAACAACCCAATAAGTCTTGTATACTGTATTGGATCGACATCACCTTCCTATGAGTCTTTCGACACTTGCAGTCTTGGTTCAGCGGGTGTCGAAGTTGAATTGCAGTCTTCCATCTCAAATCTCTTGAGTATCTCACTTGCGCATCTTCTTTGATAAATCATCAAACCTCTAATACTCTTGTAGAATTTGATTCCAAGGAAGTATGAAATGTCTCCCAGATCAGACATTTCGAATTCCTTTCTAAGATCACCTTTGAAGTCTTCAATCTTTTTCTTGCAGCTACCCGTTATCAACAAGTCATCGACATAGAGATAAAGTATAAACAATTCACTTTTGCTTCTTCTTACATATACTCAATGCTCAGTTTTAAACTTCACAAATTCCTTCTCCCTTAGAAAGTTATTTATCTTCTTATTTCAAGCTCTTGGAGCTAGCTTAAGCCCATACAGAGCTTTATGCAGCCTGTATACCTTGCTTTCTTCGCCTTGTTTCACAAACCCAACTGGTTGTACAACATAAACTTCTTCATCTAAAAGGCCATTTAGGAATGCACATTTCACATTCATCTGACCGCTTTCGTAAATTTGTCAGAACACTTTATTTTCTTTTCGCAATTAAAACTCGAACTCCCCTCCAATTTAGTATTTTCTACGCATTGCACAATATTGTCTTGTTAAATAGCAGTCCTTGTGGATTCGATCTTTTTTATTACTGCGATATTATCGGTACACTTGCCGAGACACCATCAAGTTTTTGGCGCTGTTGTCGGGGATTGTTGATAATTTCAACAAAGTGACGCTTGTGCAACATTTAATTTAGTTTTTTTAATTTTTATTTTTGTTTTCAATTGTAAATATTTTTTTGTAATTAGTTATTTTTGTTTCTTCTTAAACTTTCTGTTTTATTCTTTATTTTTTTAGTTTTATTTTTGTTTAATTTTTTATCTAGTGTAGTGCTACTAATGTATTTTTCTTTCTGTTTATATGCAAGGTCAAGACAATCATGCAAGATGACATCTATGCTACCTTGGCAAAGTTTGAAGCTTATTCAAAGGAGCTTGCAGCAAAAATGCTTATTCTAGAAAATGCTAGAAATTATTCAGTGGTAGAACCTTACATCAACACTGATCATTCATGAGATAAGGATTCATGATCTCAACTTGAAGAAACCTTGACTCAGTTTATAAAGATGATTCAATTCAATTTTGAAAAAATCAACAGGCATCAAGAAACCGTGCGAAGTAACATGGAAACATCCTTCAAGAATTTGGAGATACAACTTGGTCAAGCATCTAGCCAATTAGCATTAAAATTGAGATCTAGTGGGTGTTTTTATGAAAAGGGTTAAATACGTTTATTGTCCTCATAAATATTTTAATGTCGTTTTTAGTCCCTCAAAATATTCCCTTCAAAGAATGGTCCTCTTAAAATTTTTAATCCACATTTTTGTTCCCTCCTGCAACTTAGTGATGGTTTTTACAACTTAGCAACAGAATTAACGACGGTTTTTAACTTAGCGACTGAATTAGCGATAGTTTTAGGAACAGTTTTAGTATTAGGGACCAAAATTGTAGGGGAAATTTTTAGGAGGACCATTCTTTGAAGGAAATACTTTAAGGGACTAAAAACAAAATTTGAGATATTTAGGAGGACCACAAACATATTTAACCCTTATGAAAATATGTTTGATAGTTCGATGAAGGAGGAGTTGAAAAAGAGAAAGAAGAATAAAAGTACAAAACACCTTATAAAGAGATAGAAGCAAAAATAGAAGCAGCAAAGGTGAAAAAGATATATGGGACAAGAGCAAGAATGCAAGATAAAGATTATATTTTTTTGGAGGAAACTTCAATTTCAATAATTCGTTCAGACTTAGATATCCAACTACAAGATCTTCAACAAAAGAATAGTCCTACACCTAGCAATAAGGTTGATAAAAGAGGAGAAATAGATGAAGTATTAGATGAGATTTATGCCTTATTCGATACTATCAAATTAAAATGAATATGGAAGAAAAATATTCAATTCCTGAAATTAATGGATTTCCTACCAAACAAAAGGAATAAGATGGATAGTGTGTTTTTCGTGTCATATATGCCGCCCTGACACAAAAATTGAAAGGTCAAGCTTAGGACCTTAAAGAAGCGCTTAATGGGATGTAACCCATCAGATATGTTTTTATTTAATTTGCAAAATTGAAATTTTAGTTTATTTCAATTAATTGTTTTTGTTTTGTAGCATGTCACATTTAGGAGCAGTAGGACAAAGACTTGAGAAAGGGATTGAAATAAGAAAGAGAGACTAAAAACTCTCTCTAGTCCTATTATTTTTTTTCTAATCTCTTTTTACTTTCTAATGTTATTGTTGTTGTTTCAGGCAATGGGTCCAAAGCGAAGTCGCTCCTCTAGAGCATCATCATCAATTAGACGAGGGGCAGAGTGGACCAAACTGAATCAAGACTTCTACAACATCATGCAAGACGTGCAAGACTTTTTTCGCTCCAATGACATGTTAATTTGAAGTTTTCTAAATTTGTATTAATTTCTGCGATTCCCTTTTACGTCCAACAAGTCAATCTCTCAAGTCAATCTAGAGTATTAGCTATAATACTTTGTTCCCTTTTATACAAATAAATTTATGTTTGTCTTTAATAAA
Source organism: Lathyrus tuberosus (assembly GCA_022829125.1). Lineage (NCBI taxonomy): Eukaryota > Viridiplantae > Streptophyta > Magnoliopsida > Fabales > Fabaceae > Lathyrus > Lathyrus tuberosus. Next base: position 9,489,146 of record JALAZF010000024.1, on the reverse strand, counting down.
CAAGTTTGTTGTTGCTATTTCTTTCAAATTTATAAAATTGCAATTTTAGTAGTGAACATATAAACCATAAGTATCATAAAAAACTAAGGTGATCATCAGAAAAGTTCCTTGCGGATTGAGATTTGAGGAAGAAAGGAAGAACCAACTACCCTGTACTCAATCTCCAGATACTTCAACTAGTAAGGTTTGAACCAAATATTCCATTATTTGCGTTTCCTTCTTATGAGAGTATCTGTAAAGTTTATATTTTCTAGAATTTACATTATTTCTGATTTAATCTATTGGTTTGATAAATACACACTGAGGAACTTGTTTGTCCTAAACTCTGAGCCTTTTCAAACTAACTCTTATATCATGTTTATACCCTTTGCTAACCACTTTGAGTTCATGCCCTTTCTTTCGGTGACATAGGCACAATGATTAGCCAGTTGACTTGAAAGATTAAATCTTTTCAACCTCTCTTTGGAGTTAGGTAAAAAAAATGAGTTCCTTGGTCATATGCAAAAGAATAAGTTTAGGGGTGCTCTTCGAAGTGAGAAAAATTTAAGTTTGGGGTTGGTGTACTAGAGATTTTGGTCAAAAGTTCAAAAATAAAAATGAGAAAAATCAAGAAGTCAAAGAAACTTCTTCTTCAAAAAAAAAAGAGAAAAGCAATGTTTAGGACTATAAAATGTTAATTCTAGTACTAAAGTAATTAAGTAAGAGTTGATATGAAAAGGAATATGATAAAATAAGGAAAACTAGCTACCTAATGCCAAAACTTTAAGCCTACTATCCTAAATTATCCTACACTAACATAAGCCCCATTACAACCTTGAAAGACCTCCAAAAGTGTGTGTTTAGATAACTTTAATTGATTTTATTAGATAATTTACAAACTTATGGCAAAATACTTTTATACGTTGATTGTGTGATTACCTTGTCAATTCGAGTGAAAAAATTTGTGAGCTGAGAGACAAATTGAGTACTTGTTGTATTGGAAAAACTTTTTCAAATTTGCTCGATTGAGGTCGGGAACTGAAATGATGATCATGTAACACAATTGGGATGTTCATTTGTTATTATTGTAATTCGTTTTTCTGTTTGGAGTTGGTAGTGCATGACATTACTTGAAGATAAGCAACGACTCAAGTTTAGGGTTGTGATGACACTTTGTCAATGCATGATTTCGATCGAAGAAACGGATCAAAACAATTTAAAGAGGAACACATGTAACACCCCAATTCCCATTGCGAATAAATAATACATAATTAAATCAGAGTAAATAAAATTTTATTTTTTCGACAGAAACAAGGATGCCACAATTTAAAGAAAGAAAACACAATCCCTGCTCGTAAATTTTGATACATAACACAAAATGGAATAACCTTAAAGGGAAACTTTTTCCATATAAAAGGAGAGTTCAGTTATGGAATAAAGCGGAAAGATCCATAACTGTCTTGTTTTACAAAATAAATTGTTTTATCACGTCAAGATATTCATACAAAAGTAATACAAAATATATTCAACAAATGTATATATATATATATATATATATATATATATATATATATATATATATATATATATATCTACAGCGTTCCCCGACTCTCGTATTACGTATCAGAGTAGACAGACTGACAAATGGATGGAGAACTAATCTTCACAAAAGCCTCCAAGACCACTAATCTGCAATTGCCTCATAGAGCAACAAACCACAGCAGAAGGGTGAGAAATAACAACTAAATCAAGATTGCATAATAATATGCCAACACATAAAAATTCACATGCATAGTCATTCTCACCACAAGCATCACACGCTAATACATATAACATGCCACAAATACATAACATATATCGATTATACTAACATAATCACATATTCTCACATAATGCATCCCAAAGTTATCACATATGGAAACACACCACCATACCACGGATATTCACATATAACATACCATAGAGAATTAATACCATCATTGTAACTCACCACGTCTCCACAAAACCTAGCACATGGCTATACATAAAACATATCATCAACAACCAATGCATTTATCACATATGCACATCCATTTACCAATTCAAACATAAATCTAAATACACACTCAATCAATTCATGATTTTCCACACATAATCAATCCATTCATGATTTTCCACACATAATCAATCCATTCATGATTTATGCAAATGCAAAGAGACCGACACAATGACTCTATGAAAATGCGGTACCATCCATCCGTCATCTCAACACTAGTTCACTCAGGAACTATTGGAATCATCGCTTGTTACTTAGGATTACTCATGTAACACCCCGTCGGGCAAACGATGTTTCCCGTTACTTTAGGTCCTCTTATTTTTTTAAGGCACGCGACGTTTATGGATCGCTTTAGGTCCTCTTTGTATAAGGCACACGATCCGATCGCTTTAGGTCCTCTTTGTATAAGGCACACGAATGTCTATAATCATCGCTTTAGGTCCTCTTATTTTTTTTAGGCACACGATGTTATAGCGGATCCCCTATAGAATCGATTCCTCGCTCACACCTACTAGGGCACACGACATCACAAGAATGCATATCATGATGCTTGGCATACAATGACTCATGGCATTCAAATGCACACATATATGCAACCATCTCAATCAACAATAATCATGTTTTGCAATCAAGCCCAAAACAATGCATTTATTTGCCATCAGGCCACAAATCATCATCACAACATTTAAACACATGCATTTACATTATACGACAGCACACAAGTCATACGATATCTATTAAAGACATATTGCATGGTAACACATCAAATACACACAGTTAAAACGGTAAAAGTCGACAAAATGACACAATTTCAAATTCCCGACATAATTAAATCGGCCAACAATATCGAAATCATTTTAATAAGAAAGAACATTTTATTAGCTTTCCAACGATATAAAGACCGTTCAAAACGGATAATCAGATCAAAAGTTACGGACTTAACAAGAAAAGTAATCGCGAAAAGACAACATTCTGCACCCTTGCTGGCCATACACGTATTGCCCTGAGCCATACGCGTATTGCCCTGAGCCATACGTGTATTGCCCATCCCCATACGCGTATTTCCTACTTTTCTTCCTTGCCATACGCGTATTGCCCTAACCAATACGCGTATTGCCCTACCCCATACGCGTATTGCCCTGTCCCATACGCATATGGGCAGCGAAACCCAGAATTTTTCCTGCATCATTTTTGTTACGAATTTCACCCCAAAACCTCTCCAAATCTCATCTAAACACTTCCAAATCACAATATATCAACCCAAACATGTCCCAACATAATCAACAAGTATTCTACGCAGTTTATATCGAGTTTCAACCGCAAAAACATCGATTTCTATCAATTATTCCTCAATTTATCAATTATAGAAAAAGTTGTGAAACAACCAAAACAATTACACAAACAACACATATACATACACAAGCAAGATATAATTGAAACTTCTCACCCTTACCCGATTAATCGCGCTTGAAACGGATGAATTCTCAATTTTCCTCTTCTCCTCTTTTTCCCTTCTCTTCCTTTCTCTCTTCTCTTTTTCTTTCTCTTCTTTTCTCTCTTTTTCTTTCTATTTTTCTATTTAAATGAAAAACATAAAACTTACCCAAGCAAAAGACCAAAATACCCCTACTCTCAAATATCTCGCAAACGCTCCCAAAATGCGATAAAACATCATAACAATGAAAAATAATATATTGTCAAATAAAAGTCAAGAATAAAATAATATAAAAACAAAATTAATTAAATCGACTCGATTAAATAAATAAGACAAAAACCGGGGCATTACAATTATCCCCCACTTAGAAATTTTCGTCCTCGAAAATATACTGAGACGAACAACTCCGGACACGACTCTCGCATCCGACCAACAAACTATCATGCCAACAAAAGCACACCACGAATAACACAAACTGACAAACCACCTCGCTAACAGCAACTACAACAACGACACGACAACGACGACAACTACAACGACAAGATGCAAAGCCCATACAATGCACTTGACGACCAACGCACGACTCGAAGAATACCCAAGTTACGAGCACACAGGTAACACTCCCCTAATTCCCCACACAGGAATTAGCTACCCGCACTCGAACCATCACGATGGAAACGAGGCAACAACACAAACAAGAACACAAGGTTCCACAACCCAACATCGCTTCAACAACCTCTACGTAACCACCTTACCAACATCCTTGTCACCCAACAATATTACAACAATGCTACGATTCCCCAATCGAACATACAACCAAAACCTCCATCTACATAGTAGCCCATGAATAATATTTAAACCATTCACCTACCACTTCCATTCTGAAATGTCCAATAGTCTTATCACTCCTACATGTTCCCAAGGTTCAACCTATGAACTCTTACAAGTCCCACACGCAAATACAAAATGTGCCACATCACGCTTCCGCTGCGCACTCTGATTACTCATAACCATCAAAACTATCAAGTCTACCAATCTCACGTCCAAAGTCTAACTCTTTCTCACACTCTATTCCTTCAAACCAAACAAATACTCTAAATTCTTGTGATTACCAAACACTGCGAACCTAGAACCATAAGGATAATACCTTCAAATATTCCAACACAGTACAACCGCAACCACTTCCAACTCCTGAATAGTATAGATCCTTTTATGAATCCTCAACTGTCGTAAAGCATAAGCCACGACTTAACCATCTTGCATTAACACACTGACTAACTCATCAAAGACACATCACAACACCTCACAAACGGTTTATTAGTGTCATGCAGTATCAAAACTAGAGCCGTAGACTACTTCTACTTCAGCTCACCAAAACTTACTCACAACGAACATCCAAAACAAACGACTCACCCTTAGTAAGTCCACTGAGATACCAGAAGTACGAACTTAGCAAAGTCTTCCATAGCATGCAGTAACAACTAACTGAGCCCAAAAATTTCTAATCTCCTTAACCAACCTCGGAGTCTCTCATTGTAGAACTACATCTACTTCCGATGGATCCATAACCATACTCTCATCTGAAATAACATATCCGAGAAAAATAACCTTTTTCAATCCAAAATTCTCACTTGAATAACTTAGCATTAAACTTTGTCTCTTTTCAACACTTGTAATTCAATTCTCAAACACTCTACCTGTTCTTTCTCTGAGTTTATAACAGACCCAAATATCCTCAATCAAACCACTATGAACTTGTCCAAATAAATATGGGAGATACGATTCCTCTACTCCACAAACATTACAGACGCATTACTAACACCAAATAACATCACTATACGTTGTAATGCCCAACCAAATTCCAAAAGATATAAATTCTTAAAACTTTTTGCAACAATTCCCACTGGGTAACTGGTTACTCACAAACAAGCTTAACCGAGTAAATAACAGCATAATCCGATGATAACAAACCTAACCAGTCACATTAAATCGACCAAAGCCTCAACTCCCACAAATTCACCACTCTTATCAAACATTCCAAACAATTGTAATTTCACTCAACTCAACCAAACCATTCCAGTTATCTATTCCTGAAAATGGACACTTATTCTCAATCGTTACCTTATCCAACTGTCAGTAATCCATACACAATTTCTTCTCTTGACAGTCCAAATTCTCATAAATCCCAACATGTAGTAACAACCAACCAAAAAGAATTCTCAAATGTTACATTCACACCTAGGGTTTTCTCAAGATTTCCATAGTCTCAATACCATCAAGGAATTTCAAATCATTTGTGATTCGTCACAATTCAAAACTCAAGCTATCCAGAACATAACCGCAAGTTTCCATACTACTCACTAATTAACACGCAACCTCCTGCTATCATCTTTTTCCTTACCAACCATGATGGACCTCTTCAAGTCAACACACTAATGTTTCATCCAAAAACACATCTGAAAACCATGCATCACTGATGGCCTATCACTGTGACTTTCCTGCCAATTTCCAGAATACTATCATCATAAACAAGGCCAACATCTTAGTCCCATCTCCTAAGAGTTTTCTACTTACTTAGCAGATATAAACCTCAATTATTCACCTTCGTCCAATTTAAGTTCACTTTCTACTCTCAGAGAAGCAGCCATTAATAATACCCAATCATTCTCTCTCAATGACTTCCCAACTTAACCAACATACCAAAACCTCTAATCCGCCTCATCTTCTGATATAAGAATCTTCATCAACTCAACAAAATAATCTGTAACCATTTCCTTAAATTCCAAACAATTCATTAAACACACTATCAAAGCCGGAAAAACATGTCTATTTCATCCAACATAATTCCGTCTACTATCAACAAGAGATTAAGGGTGATCAGTTCCTCAATTTGTCAATAGACAGCCGACAATCATGATGGGGCATAAACCGCCTTTGCCAAACTCTAATATAGGGATGGCAAGCAGACCCAAACCCCCAGGGCCCACCCGCACCCGAACCCGAGTCAACGGGTGAAAACCCGAGTTGAATGGGTTCGGGTTCGGGTTCGGGTGTCACCCGATATTTCGGGTGCGGGTTTGGGTAGTGTAAAACTCGTGCCCGAAACCCGAAACCACACCCGCTATATATATATATATATATATATATATATATATATATATATATATATATATATATATATATATATATTTATTTATTTATATTTATATTTATATATGTATACATATATATATATAATATATATATATATATATATATATATATAATATATATATATAATATATATATATATAATATATATATATATATATATATATAATATATATTTATTTATTTATTTATTTTATTTTTTTTGAGTTTTTGCTATGGGTTCGGGTTTGGGTGAAAAAACCCGAACCCAACGGGTGCGGGCGTGGGTGTTATTTTGCCACCCGAATAGCCTTTGGGTTTGGGTTCGGGTTCGGGTGGTGATTTCGGGTGCGGGTTTGGGTAGTGTGAAACCCGCACCCGACCCGACCCGTTGTCATCCCTACTCTAATAGTATTCCTTACATCCTATGCACAAAACTACCTAAGGTACAAATCCTTAGTCGACATAAACCTTACCTCCGCATTCCCTCCGGAATCGGGAACAACACTGTCCAAACAACACTTACACTCTTGCAATTTATAACACACTGAGCCAACACTCCACACCTGAAGCAACTTGGAGAAGTAACAGCTTCTCCCCCACTTATCTCATTCTAACTCCGGAAGACAAAAGAATAGAAAAACCAGAAAGTACTGATAGTGTTTCCCACACATATCACGTACTAAGGGACAAACAACAACGACAATATTCAACTGTCACACCAACTGACTCAACAACTTGGTCGGACGGACCGACCTGCTCTGATACCACTATTGTAACACCCCCAATTTCCATCGCGAATAAATAATACATAATTAAATCAGAGTAAATAAAAATTTATTTTTCCGACAGAAACAAGGATGCCACAATTTAAAGAAAGAAAACACAATCCCTGCTCGTAAATTTTGATACATAACACAAAATGGAATAACCTTAAAGGGAAACTTTTTCCATATAAAAGGAGAGTTCAGTTATGGAATAAAGCGGAAAGATCCATAACTGTCTTGTTTTACAAAATAAATTGTTTTATCACGTCAAGATATTCATACAAAAGTAATACAAAATATATTCAACAAATGTATATATATATATATACAGCGTTCCCCGACTCTCGTGTTACGTATCAGAGTAGACAGACTGACAAACAGATGGAGAACTAATCTTCACAAAAGCCTCCAAGACCACTAATCTGCAATTGCCTCATAGAGCAACAAACCACAACAGAAGGGTGAGAAATAACAACTAAATCAAGATTGCATAAAAATTCACATGCATAGTTATTCTCACCACAAGCATCACACGCTAATACATTTAACATGCCACAAATACATAACATATATCGATTATACTAACATAATCACATATTCTCACATAATGCATCCCAAAGTTATCACATATGGAAACACACCACCACACCACGGATATTCACATATAACATACCATAGAGAATTAATACCATCATTGTAACTCACCACGTCTCCACAAAACCTAGCACATGGCTATACATAAAACATATCATCAACAACCAATGCATTTATCACATATGCACATCCATTTACCAATTCAAACATAAATCTCAATACACACTAAATCAATTCATGATTTTCCACACATAATCAATCCATTCATGATTTTCCACACATAATCAATCCATTCATGATTTATGCAAATGCAAAGAGACCGACATAACGACTCTATGCAAATGCGGTTCCATCCATCCGTCATCTCAACACTAGTTCACTCAGGAATTATTGGAATCATCGCTTGTTACTTAGGATTACTCATGTAACGCCCCGTTGGGCAAACGATGTTCCCCGTCGCTTTAGGTCGTCTTATTTTTTTAAGGCACACGACGTTTATGGATCGCTTTAGGTCCTCTTTGTATAAGGCACACGATCCGATCGCTTTAGGTCCTCTTTGTATAAGGCACACGAACGTCTATAATCATCGCTTTAGGTCCTCTTATTTTTTTAAGGCACACGATGTTATAGCGGATCCCCTCTATAATCGATTCCTCGCTCACACCCACTAGGGCACACGACATCACAAGAATGCATATCATGATGCTTGGCATACAATGACTCATGGCATTCAAATGCACACATATATGCAACCATCTCAATCAACAATAATCATGTTTTGTAATCAAGCCCAAAACAATGCATTTATTTGCCATCAGGCCACAATTCATCATCACAACATTTAAACACATGCATTTACATCATACGACAGTACACAAGTCATACGATATCTATCAAAGACATATTGCATGGTAACACATCAAATACACACAGTTAAAACGGTAAAAGTCGACAAAACGACACATTTTCAAATTCTCGACATAATTAAATCGGCCAATAATCTCGAAATCATTTTAATAAGAAAGAACATTTCATTAGCTTTCCAACGATATAAAGAACGTTCAAAACGGATAATCATATCAAAAGTTACGGACTTAACAAGAAAAGTAATCGCGAAAAGACAACATTCTGCACCCTTGCTGGCCATACGCGTATTTCCCTGAGCCATATGCGTATTGCCCTGAGCCATACGCGTATTGCCCAGCCCCATACGCGTATTGCCTACTTTCCTTCCTTGCCATACGCGTATTGCCCTAACCAATACGCGTATTGCCCTACCCCATACGTGTATTGCCCTGTCCCATACGCGTATGGGCAACGAAACCCAGAATTTTTCCTGCATCATTTTTGTTACGAATTTCACCCCAAAACCTCTCCAAATCTCATCTAAACACTTCCAAATCACAATATATCAACCCAAACATGTCCCAACATAATCAACAAGTATTCTACGCAGTTTATATCGAGTTTCAACCGCGAAAACATCGATTTCTATCAATTATTCCTCAATTTATCAATTAGAGAAAAAGTTGTGAAACAACCAAAACAATTACACAAACAACACATATACATACACAAGCAAGATATAATTGAAACTTCTCACCCTTACCCGATTAATCGCGCTTGAAACAGATGAATTCTCGATTTTCCTCTTCTCCTCTTTTTCCCTTCTCTTCCTTTCTCTCTTCTCTTTTTCTTTCTCTTCTTTTCTCTCTTTTTCTTTCTATTTTTCTATTTAAATGAAAAACATAAAACTTACCCAAGCAAAAAACCAAAATACCCCTACTCTCAAATATCTCGCAAACGCTCACAAAATGCGATAAAACATCATAACAATGAAAAATAATATATTGTCAAATAAAAGTCAAGAATAAAATAATGTAAAAACAAAAATAATTAAATCGACTCGATTAAATAAATAAGACAAAAACCGGGGCGTTACAACACATATGAAGAATAAAGGCCAAAGAAATAAGAAAAAGTTACTAAGTCTGGAGAAATATGGACTTATTGAAAATCAGGTGAAAAGGGAGCAAAAGCGTGCAACTACTGGAATAATCACGTGTAGCGTCGCGCGTGCGATAGGGGAGTAAAAGTTTCATCGCCTGCGCGATACAAGTTATCACGCGCGCGATGACCGTGTTTTTGGGCTTTTTCTGACGCGTTCTGGTCCATTCTGAAGGCTTTAAAAGGGGAAAGTTGATATTTTTTCGAGGGTTCTGAATTTTTACACGTGAAGGAAAGGTTTAAAGCACTAGATGGCATATTTGGTATTGTAATTTGCATTATGAGTAGCCAATTCTCTCTAAGTTAGGTTGTTTTTTATGAACCTATTTTGATATTGTTGAGACATATGTTTGATTTGATATTGCATGAGTAATTTGATCTATAATTATATTCAATTGCACCTCGTTCTTAATGTGTTTTAATGTGAGATACTCTTTTAATCTGATTTTGGGCACATAGGGAATACTAGCCATTAGTCAATGTGTTGGACCTAGGGTAGTTGTTGTGCTTACACTTGTGGACTAGGGATAGGAAACTCTGAGTAGTTTCTTAAAAACTAACGCTCTATTGCATTGCCTAATCTTGCTTACGTTGGTGGACTAGGGATAGAAAACTTCGAGTATAAATTAGTGAACTATACACTAAGGGATTAAGTATAGCAGTTTTGTTAATTCGTCGTGGTATTATAGTGACGATATCATTCTTGTAATACATCGAACATCAACAATAAAGAAATATGGGTATCTATAAACAATCTCGCAGCTTTTGTAAATTTGTTAGAACACTTTATTTTCTTTTCGCCTATGATGCATAGGTACGGGTACGTACCCGGTGCGGGTACTGGTACCGGTACAGGTTCTGGTACCGATACAGGTTCTGGTACCGGTACGGGATACGACATTTTTTTTAAAAATCAAGGTACGGGTACGTTAATAAGAAATAAGAATTTTCTATAAAATATATGAGTAGAAAACTAAATTGTTTGGTTCATAACAAAATACTTATAAAAAATTGAAAAAACTAAAAATAATGTTAAGATACAATAAAAAAACTAAAACACATAAATATACTATATTAATATTTGAGAAAACCACAAATTTCACACACAAATTTATTACTTTATTAGAAATACTTTTAGAAAAATATTACTTTATTGTCTTCTTTCAAAGGTAAATTTATAAAATTAAATTGATAATAAATTTAATATACCACATAAAATTAAAAAAATTTATGTAATTTTCTATAAAAAAAATTTATTTAGAGACGAATCTAATATTAAATTTAAATTCACACACAAAGCCAATATGATTAATCTAATAGTTGTGAAGGGAAATAAAAATGCCTTAGTGTGTTAGATGGAGGAGTGAAAGAGTAAAGTGATAATGATGGTATTAATTTCACCCCATCAATAACATAAAAACCAACAATATTAATATTGTTTATTTTTTAATTTTTAAATATAGTGGTGAGAGATTTGGTCCTATGAACTTTAAATCACACTGTCTTCCTTGTTTACAAAAATGGTTGCACAAAAAGATAGTATTATTAATAGATAAAAACATATATTTGTGAACTTTTCATGCTCTCTAATAAATTTAATTTGTCATGTGTTGTTCTCTTTTTCTTTTACCAATCTTATTATACTGTTCTGATATCAAAACTTTAGAATGAAAAGAATGAAACTTTTTTGTTTGGAAAAAAAAATGAAACTTTATGATAGGTTATATTATTTTTATTACACTTTTTAAATATAAATATTCAGCGAAATTTTTATTAAAAAATAATTATCTTTTATTTCCTTTTTAAAAATAACCAAGTTTCTTTTTAAGAATTTTTAACAAAATCTTTCTAATAAGTGTCTAAGTGCATTGGTTAAGTCAAAAGTATTTTTTAATTAAATATATTTTTTTCTAACACAATTTTTTTTTGTATTCGTTACCATTTTTTTCATTAAAAATACTAATTTAGTTTATTATTTTCAAAGGTAATAGAGTCAAAGTTTATTTAATTTAATATTATAAAAATAGTTTAAATAAGGTATACTAAATTCACCAATCAACAAATTCTAAATATTAGTAGTCTCTATAGTGTTAACATTTTACAAGAATTCATGCCACCTCCTAATTTAATCTATTTTTTTAAAGGTAAAATCAAAAATAAAATAAAAATTGTATTTTAAGGAAAATCAAAATTCCAAATTCATTAATTAAAAAAAAAAAGGTAAAAAAATCTGCATTCTTAAGGAAATACAACATTTATATAGAAGGAAAATCAATTTAATTTATTAAAGAATCAAAGTATAATTATAAGTATAAACAATTGTCATATGATTATAAGCCATATGATCCTATCCAAATGATGATCTCCAACAAGTTCAAAATGTTGAGATTTTTGGCACTCTCTATACTATACATTCTTCTGATTCATATTGCAAATGGAAAAGTTCACCATCACAAGTTTGTGGTAAGTGCTTTTTTATTTTTTCTCATTAATTAATGATGGTGGCAATGATGTTAAAGAATAAACTGTTGGTGTTTTCTGCAGGTAAAATCTTCATCTTTCAGAAGACTATGTAGTACCAAGAACATTTTGACAGTAAATGGACAATTTCCTGGTCCAACATTGATAGCTCGTAGAGGAGACAAGCTCATAGTTAAGATTTATAATCAAGCAAATTATAACATTACAATACATTGGTATGTGGTTTCAAACATTAGTAATTTTCACATGTTTTTTTTATTTATAATTTACTATAGTTTAAACATTTATCAAAAAACAAAAGATTGAGTAAAACTTGCATATTATCAGGGCATAATTTGCATAAGGTTGTTACTCATGGTTCAATTGTGACAAAATAAACAAGGGTCATAACATGACAGATTTATCCTGAAATTTTATTTTTGTATAATTTATCTAAAAAAAATCTGAGTCTCTGTGCAGATGTTTAAATACATGTGTAAATGTCTATTCACGTGTTTCAAGATATTGTCACCGTGAAAAAGAGAAGTTACAAAGTGTAGCTTCTGGTTAGACGCGTTTGTTGGTTTCCACGGTATAAACAATTGTCATTTGTATTGTAGTCTATGAGCACGAACATTTAAAACAAAACATCGACATTGATATGTCGACACCGGTAATAATTTAAAATAAATAAATAAATTAAAAGCAATCATGAGTGTCTGTGTCGGTTTCAAACACCTACACCAAGACATATACACTTTTTTAGAGATTTCGATGCTACAAAAATTGTAAGTCATCTTGCACACCCTCGCATACGGCCTTAAACTTGACCCAAACCCATGTGATTGATTGGAAGAGTGTTTGGTTGCAGGCATGGAGCAAGACAGGTTACGAATCCATGGTCAGATGGACCTGAATACATAACACAATGTCCAATTAAACCAGGAAATACGTTCAAACAAATCATACATTTGACAACAGAAGAAGGAACAATATGGTGGCATGCACATAATGGTTGGGCAAGAGCCACCGTTCATGGAGCTCTCATCATTCATCCCAAACCAGGACACACTTATCCATTCCCTAAACCTCATGCTGATGTTCCAATTATACTAGGTACAAAACCTACATCACCTTTACATATAATTTTGTTTTTGTTTTATGTTTTTAGTTCTATTCCTCTATTGAAATTTTCATCATTTTGAAGGTGAGTGGTGGAAAGAACAAGTTATGGAAATTCCAAATGTCGCAAACAAAACCGGTGGAGAACCAATTATATCAAATGCATATACCATTAATGGTCAACCTGGTTACCTATATCCCTGCTCCAAAAAAGGTACACTCCCTTCCTTTGTTTTTGTCTTATGTTTTTTTATCTGCAGATGAAGTGTCAATAACTATCAGAAACTCACGCACAGAACCGCGATGTTTAGGATTTGAATTTTTGTTTAGCCTAATAATATCGGTATTTGTAACTTGAACTATTCACTATTCTTTTGTGATGTTGATAGATACTTTCAAGATGAATGTGGACTATGGAAAAACATATCTTCTTAGAGTAATCAATGCGGTAATGGATGAAGAACTTTTCTTTGCAATCGCGAACCACAAATTGACAGTAGTTGGCAAAGATGGATTATACTTAAAACCAATCGAAACGGATTACATAATGATCACGCCAGGCCAATCAATGGACATTCTCTTAGAAGCAAATCAACTTCCCGGTCGATACTCCATGGCTGCAAGAGCATATTCAAGTGCTTTCGGTGCTGGTTTCGATAACACAACCACGACAGCATTACTCGTATATACCGATTCTCATTCTTATTCTCATTTTCATTCGCGCCGTGTCAGAAAAAGTCCATCTCTTCCTGATCTTCCTCCTTACAACAAAACAGAAGCATCAACAAGCTTCACAAAGAATTTCAGAAGCCTGGCAACAAAAACTCATCCCATAAACGTCCCAACGAAAATCGACACACATCTATTATTCACGATATCCGTTAACTTGCTGAACTGTACTCACGATAAGCCCTGTACAGGTCCATTCGGCAAGAGATTCGCGGCTAGTGTGAACAACATAAGTCTAGTGCATCCAGACATTGATTTTCTAAGTGCATACTACTATGGCATCCCAAATATATTCGAAATGGATTTTCCTAAAAAACCGAAAAGAGAATTCAATTACACAAGTGATAAATTACCTGAATATTTTCTGAGTACATCATTTGGCACAAAAGTGTTGGTTTTGGAGTATGATGCAAGTGTTGAACTTATACTGCAAGGGACTAATGTGTTAGCAAGTGATAATCACCCTGTTCATTTGCATGGATATAGTTTCTATGTGGTTGGTTGGGGTTTTGGGAATTTTGATCCTAAAAGTGATCCTAAAAACTATAATCTTATTGATCCACCAGAAGAAACTACAGTTGGAGTACCAAATAATGGTTGGGTTGCTATCAGATTCAAGGCTGATAATCCAGGTAATTTTCTTACCTATTTTTTGAGTCCACAGATGAAATTATAATATTAATAATCACCAGAAATTCATTCTGAATTATGATATTCTGAGTTTTGAATTCGAGACAAAAAGACTAACACTATTAATATTTTTCAGTTGAATTAGGTCTTAGAGACACATTTATTTTTATTTTAGTAGATATTTTTTTAAAAAAATTTAAGAAATTGTGACATTTGATTATGATTAGGTATGTGGTTGCTGCATTGTCATATAGAGAGACATGCTACATGGGGAATGAGTATGGTGTTTCTAGTGAAAGATGGTCCTAATTCTAAAACACAAATGCTTCCACCTCCTAAGGATTTACCTAAATGTTAAGATTTATGATTGTAATAGTCTTTATTTATGTATCAAAGGAATAATGTTTAGCCTAAAAAAAAAGAATAATCATGTAGAATTGTTATTGTACTTTGATTCACAAGTGTAAGTGTACAATAAAATTTTGTAGTATATGTTCTTATAATATCCTAATAAAAGTATTTTAGGGTAATCAATCAAATTAATTTTTGTTTCTTAATGTTTTTATATTGGTTTTGGAGTGTATTCATATTTTAAAATGGTCTCTGGTTCTGTCAAATATTATTCATATTAATCTTTTTTATATTTAAAAAATAAATATAAAAATCAAATTGATAGTAAGTGATGATTAAATACATAGACCAACTTGACACTTTTAAATATCTTTTGAAATAATCCAGTCACAAATCAATTTTAGATTGATCTATAAAGTCAAAGACAAATATGATGGTTTATTCAAATATTCTGTTAAATTTATTTTTAAAATTTAATTTTATCCATTTAATTTTTTTAGATAACCAATTATTAAATTATAGTTAACAAAATTTCCGAAAATTGAAGAAACCAGGGGAATAGAGATGTCTTATGATTTGTTAAAATTTACATGGAAATAAAAGTCAAAATGGGCTATGGATTCCAAAACTTTCCGTTTGAGCTTAGCTCTTGAGCCAACTTAAAATTTAGAAATGTATTTCTTGTGCATGGTATGGGTTTTTACTTATATTTTCAGATTTTGAATATATATCTCTGGACGCACCTTATTTTTGAAATATATTTCAAAGATATATTTCCAGAACTATTTTAAACCTTAAACGCTCACAGCATGTCTCCCGTAACCCTTTTTTATTTGAATATTTTCAAAGATGTATCTCTGGGAAGTTTTCGGAGATACATCTCTGAAGTGTATCAGTACACGGTTTTTTTATAACGCACTGTATATTTGTTTTCAGATGAATTATGAAGCACGGTCTCAAATAAATTAACAGACATAAAATAATATAGCAATATAATAGTAAAATGTCGTACATCACAAAATCCAAAATGTAGTAATAATGTCAGAAAAAAAAAAGTACAAACTATGGTACTACATCAAAATAATAACAGGCTCCTACTGGGTGTGTCTGGCAACCTCTCATCTACCTCCCGTTCCTCCTCGCCCACCAATCCCCCCATCCTCGTGTGATATCTGCGGTATAATAGTGCTCCATGTGCCTCCGCAAAAATGTCATACAGTACTCGCCTGACAGCAGACCGCTCAGGGAAGAAATCCTCGTTAATGTCTGCTTGCACAATCTTCACTATGCGACGACAACAAAGCAAGACATCCTCAGTATGATCTAGCTGAATCTACTGCTTTTCTAGAATCTCCTGATGAGCTGGTCTCAGCGGATTTCCTAGAGCAGTCGACACCATGTACGGATGTGAGAACCTGAAGAACCACCTGATGTATGCGTCGACGTAGCTCTAGTCATTCGCCGATATGGTAAGCCGAGCCTCCTCCGGTAACAGATACCTCTGATAATCAACAAAAATCTCCTTTATCTGTATATGAGTCAAGACATGAGGAGCATAGACAGCAGGGTATCTGGAGATGGTCTGGGTGTACCCGAACTGTCGCATGACGCGCTCGGGCAGATGAGGAACAGTGATACACGATCCGCAGATCAGATATCTGGATTATAGAGATATGTCGTCAAATGGCCGTGTCTAACGGTGATCCACCTAGCAGTTGAAGTGGATGTCCTCAACAACCAAGCGGTCAAGATAGATTCTGAAAGGCTCGATCGTCTAATTCCCTCTCAGCGGGATAAAAGTACAGGCACAGGGCATCTCCTCATTGTACTCATCCCAACTCACCCATCCAGCGATGCGCGGGAAGTACTGGAGGATCCAAGCCTGAAATGGAAATAAAAAGCATTCAGGGATCAAGAATTATCGCAAATATGAAATGAAAAAATAAAAAAACATTCAAGGATAAAAAATTATTACCACCAGTAGTGTCGTGCTGCCTGTGACCTGCTTTGTCCTTCATTGACATCCATCTCTCAAATTCGAATACAAATAGATCAGGCAAGCCGCCCCACATTTGTACTCATGGATCCATGTGAGATCCCAGAAGTATCAGAGGTATGCAACGTCGTTATAGGTGGCACTCGTGTCCACAAAAATGAAAGTGTCAACCAAAAAAAGAAGATATGCCCTCAAAGCATAAGTCCTGTGTAAGGCCACCTGTACGGCACAGCATGAGCCTGTTGTGCAGCAACGATCTCATCATCATATATCTTCTTCAGGACCTCAAATTTAGCATGAGCACCCCTGGTCCTATCCAGTTCCTCAATCATGTCCCCTGGATCGGCCCCCAGATGCTCCACGGTCATCTCAATCGCCTCGTCTTTGGTCATCCTACCATGATAGAGGAATCTCCCCTTTATCGGAAGATGCAACAAAGACGAGACATCGTCCAGGGTGATAGACATCTCACCATGCGGGAGATAAAAATAAGACATCTCAGAATGCCATCTCTCCATGAATGCATTAAGTATCCCGTGGTTGACCAGACTGTAATCGGTCATGCATAGGTCACTTAACCCAGAAGCGGCCATAACTGATGGGTCATCATGAGGGGGAAGCATTCACATTGGTTCAAACACTCACCTAAAGGTCAAAGACTCAACCAAACAAGTGAGAGAAACACCACATATTCACCCAAAATCTTAAGGTGATAGGTGTATGAGTCCTCTTACTTATAAAGTGCTTAACCTCCACTTTTCTAAGCAATGTGCGACTTAGAACTCACACTTGTTTCTCCACATAACTCACACTTATTTCTCAACAATCCCTCCCTCAAGTGTGAGTCCATCCACTATGCTCCCCCTCAAGCAGAACCTTCTTCATCCACATGTTTGTACCGCCGTTGACAGATACCCTTATCTCGTCATGGGTGAAGATGGTTGGTTTATACCTGAGTGAATCGCACACTCAAAGATACAAGAGAGTCGCCACCGAACTTTATTTAGTCCCAAAGGACAGGGAAAATATCGATAAAACCCAAGGGGAAGAGAAACGGGGACGGGGGTCGGTTATGCAAAAGGAAGGTACTAGCACCTAACGCATCTGTCGTACTCGACGGGAACCATTTCGCTTGCTTCTAGGCTTGGATGGGTTATCTATCTAAAGGCTTCTAGCTAAGAGAAGAAGGAGAGAGAGAGAGAGAGAGAGAGAGAGAGAGAGAGAAGAAAAGGAAAGAAAGAAAGAACGTGCTCGCGGAGGATTAGGGTCCTCGTGCCTACATACCCTCATAGTGCAATGAGGAAATCAGAGCTCCTCATAGTGCAATGAGGAAATCAGAGCTCCGTAGTTCATGGAACCAGGGAAAGGAAATGAATGGAAGAAGGGTGGAAGGGTGCTCGCCAAGATCATCGCGATCTCGTGCCTACGTATCATATATTCGAAAGAATGCATAATCAGAGCTTCCGTAGTTCGGGGAACTAAGACGGAAAAAAGAAAAGGAAGGTGGTGTCAAAACCAAGAGCAAGGAAGGAAGAAAACTCCGCTAGGGATAACAAAGAGGATTGGTGTCGAAACCAAGAATAAAGAAATGAAGGAAAACGATAGAGAAGACTCCACTGGGGAGGTAAGAGAATAAATAGACAGTATTGGGGACCAGAGGGTAGTGACCATACTGGGATCGAAAGGATAAAAGCTCGGTATATTAACTGACTGGAAGTGATTAACCGGAGAGGAAAAGAGATTAAGACTCTGATGGGGAAACGGGAACTCTACTGGGGAAAACCCGAGCAGAAAGTGTGATCGTGCTAAAAAAACGAAAGGAATGGTGTCAAAACCAAGAGAAAAGGGGTTCGGTGTGTTAACTGACGGGCAGCGATTAACCAAAGGAAAAGAAGAGATAACAACTCTGGAGGGGATAAGAAGACTTGGTGTCAACAGGCAGGCTGCGATGAACCAAAACGGCGAGAGTACTGAACCAAGAGAAAGTGTTTGACTCTGAAAGGGCTTCGGTATATTAACTGAGAAACAGTGGTTAACCGAGGAAAAGGAAGATTGAAACTTTGCGGGGAGAAAGGTTTTAACAGATAGACTGTGATCAACCAAAAGAACGGGTGTAGAACCAAGCGAAGGTTGTGACCCAAAGGGGATGTCGATACTGCCTGAACAAGCAGTACTTGACCAACAAAAGGAGTATTGAACCAAAAGAGGTTACTAACCGCTGAAGAATTCGGCTTTTTAACAGAAAAACTGTGATTAACCAAAAAGAAACGAGTGATTAACCAAGAGAAGGTGATTAACTCAAAAGGGGTTCAGTGTTTTAACAGACTGGCTGTGGTTAACTGAAAGAACGAGTGATTAACCAAGAGAAGGTTATTAACCCAAAAGGAAACTCAGTGTGTTAACAGATAGACTGTGGTTAACTGAGAAGATGTGCAAATTGGTGTTTTAACTGACAAGCAGTGATTAACCAAACAAAGGAGAAGAACCAAGAGAAGGTTGCGAACTCCGGGGAATACGATTCTTAGCAGAAATACTGTGTTTAACCGAAAAAGAAACTCTTCTTGGGGAATCAAAAGCAATGATTGACCACAAGAAAAGGAAGTAATGTATTGAAACAAAGAGAGTTTTCTAACCCAAAGAACAATGATCTTAACCAAGAATGGTGAATGATCAAAAGAGATTTGCAAGAGATAGGAGTGATCAAGGATCGACTCGACTAGGGAAAAGAGAATACGCTACCGCCTGGAGATAGAGGTGACTAAGCCAGGCACAGGGTCATTTGTCCCCTACCTGAAGTGGTCAGAATGAGAGTAGGAATTCTCCCTTCTCATTCCTTCTCTAACACACAGGGTGTAGTACAGAAGTTGAAACGGACAACGTAACAGCTCCAAGTTGTACAGTGCTACAGTGTCGTGCGGCGCGCGAACCTCCGGCTCAGCAGGGGAGAAAGAAAAAGATCTAAAGGAAGTCTAAACAGAAGAGCAAGGGGGGAGATCAACTAATCGACACGAATTTTCGATTAATTAACCAAAGGGAATTAATATGCTAACAATTTTCCAAAGAGAATGAAAAATCATTAAAGCAAAAGGTGTGAATTATGATTGTACAAGATTAAGCTTATTCTCTTGAGAACAAACCTAATGTGAAACAAATGAGAGGAAGTGCAAAACAGTACCAAATGATATTAAAAATGCAACACAAAACCATGTTATTGTGATCAAAGAAAGTGTAAGAAAACATGTGTTCACATGTGATCAAATTGAATAATCGAAATCATGCATCAAAAGTTCATGAATATGCTTCAAACAGAAGTTAAATGATACTTAAAACATCCATAAAAATCAAATATATCAATCCATGGAAGTTAGGAGGAGAAAGCATAGCAAACACACTTGAAAAAGCATGAAAATGGCCTTCCGGTTCAATGTTAATCGATTAACACTTTTGCACTGCAAAGTGTTAATCGATTAACACTTGAAAATCTACAAAAATACACTGGTTAATCGATTAACACTTTTGCACTGCAAAGTGTTAATCGATTAAGACTGGCACAGGGGCAGAAAAACAGTTTTTCAAAAGTGCTTTTGGCCGATTATTGATTGTGCAATCACTCCAATGCTAGGGCAAACAATTATGCACGAAAAATCAAGTTTAAAAACAGCCAATAATCAACAATGGAATCAATTAAATCATCAAGATCAAGGATCAAGCATAGGCATAATCAATTCACATACAAAAACGTTGAAACTACATCGCGAATGATACGAAAACGTTTGAAACAAAAAAAGAAGAGTGAGATCTACCAACCTACAAGCTGGAGATTTGGCTTGGTGATTGTTGCAAAGTGATCTTGGTGCAGATAATCAAAGAAAATAAGAGGAAATCTTCAATTATAGCCGAAACGTATCGAAACTTAGCAAATTGCGACGAGAAATCCGAATTACGAATTATCACCGAAGAAGCTTGAAATAATCACTTGAGATGAATCCAAAAGCTACTGAAGCTCCACAAAATCCAGTAGAATGGAATGATGATGAAGGTTAAGCTCAAGAAAAATCACTTTCAAGGTGAAAGTAGCTTTTCTTTAATGGTGACTTAAGAGCTTTAGTGAGGTTTGGTGAATAGAATTGAGATGAAGATGAAGAAGTAGCAGAAAAATTCAGAGAGATTGTGAGAGAATAGAGAGTGAAGTGTGAGAAATTTGTGTGAAAAATGGTGGATCCCTTGAAAAGTGAGTGAAGGCTTGTTTATATAGACTTTTGGTTTGGAGTGTGAAAGGTTTGGAATTTGGTTTGGATTTAGGTTAGGAGTTAGTTACACTTGACTCGTCGAGTCAAGCGATTAACTCGGTTAGTTAGGATAAATTCGGTAACAATCCCAATGTGAGATCCAACATCCAAAGGTTGACATGCTTGGAAACCAAGGAACATGGTGCACTTATTTGAACATGATGCATTGGAATAAATGCACTTGGAATGTCTTGAATAGTCTTGAAATGTCTAAAGATATGTAGAATGTTCCACACACTGCTAGAATCATGTAGAAATCCCAAAATGTGGAGTGGTAGCTGTTGTCTTGAAAAAGCAGCAGAATCTGTCCATTCTGCCTCTATTAATCGATTAACACATTTGCACTGCAAATGGTTAATCGATTAACCAAGCCAAAAAATGCCCAGTTTTTCCTGAAAAATGGTGTTGTGGCCACGATTCCGATTTTCAACCTCTTGCTCTGATGAATAACCATGGAAACCTTTATTTTGTGCTTGTTTTGATGATGTGATGACCTTGTGAGAATGTGCTTAATCGGGCTTGGAAAACCTGAATATCCTGCAACAAAATCATAGAGAAAAAGAATGCTAGTGCGTATGTCGACGATGCGAATACACATGCCCATGCAAAAGGCAAAAGAAGGAGGTCAAATTTTGGGTTACGACAATGGGCACTTCAACGGAACATGTCGCCTGACCACCATGTCAGAAAGACTTTCGACACAAGGAGTCGGTCCCTTACTCGAACCAGACTCTGATACCATTGATAGGTCATCATGAGGGGAAAGCATTAAACTTAGTTCAAACACTCACCTAAAGGTCAAAGACTCACCCAAACAAGTGAGAGAGACACCACATATTCACCCAAAACCTTAAGGTGATAAGTGTATGCGTCCTCTTACTTATAAAGTTCTTAACCTCCACTTTTCTAAGCAATGTGAGACTTAGAACTCACATTTTTTTCTCCATACAACCCACACTTGTTTCCCAATAATAACCTACTGAAACCACTGCTCTTCCGGCTGATGCAATGTTAAAATCTTCCTCGCATGGTTCACAAACTTTTGGGGATCACACACTTGCGATTTTTAGAAATAATCAATGTCAATAATAATCAATGTTAGAAATAGTCAATGTCAGCAATTTAAATTAATGTAAAAAAATAAATCCTAAATCAGACTAACGCTACCTCTTTGTCCTGAATATGTCTGGCAATGTGGTCTAGATACAGAGGAAGTAGGGACATATTAAATGGACCCTCTCCGAATTCCTCTGGCTCGACATCAGCAACTTCACCCTCCAAAGGTGGCACCGGTGCATCAGGATCATCAGCGGAAGGTGGCACCTGATCAACAGGAGGAGGCACTGGTGCATCCCGACGCTTGCAGGATGATGAGGGAAGTGAAGTGTCATCTGGTGCATCCCGTCTCCTACTAGAAGAAGAAGAAGAAGAAGAAGAAGGTGGGGGGTCTAAGATGAAGATGGACTGGCCTGAGATGAAGGTGGAGTGGCTTGAGATGAAGATCGAGCCCCAGGAGTAGTCTGAGCCCTAAGAGTAGACTATGTCCCAGAAGTCGACGCCTCTGCCTGAACAAATGTACCTACTACCTCTAGAACCTGCTTCTCTGTTTCTGACGAACGGATGCGTGCCGGGAAACCTATCCAAGTCCCAGCCTGTCGACTCTGTCAGCCATTATGCCTGCAAGGTAAAATTAGGCATATAATTAGTTTACGCAAATGAACAACACAAAATAGAAAATTAAAAAAGAAAAACAGACTGAGGAAATTTTAGAGATATATCTACGGAAATACCTCTTACACTATTTCAGAGATGTATCTCCGAAATTTCCCAAAGCATATGAAAAGTTGAATTTTTTCGGAGATGTATCTTCGGAATGTTCTGATAACCAGAGGTCGCGACAATGGCGTCCTAGGCTACTTGGATAGTGAAAAATAACAACTTGATCATCCATTTCAGCCAACAAACAATGCATACAGTTAGTCTAAACTATGTCTTAATGTGATTTCTAAACATTTCTACACCTAATAATTAATTCTAACTCGTTTACAATAATACTCAAATATTTAGCGAAAACTCGAAAAACTTAGCCGAAATTTATGATTTGGAAGATTTTGAATGATGAAATAGATTATGCTTGATGTTTCCTTGAGTCTCCTATTGATGAAATCTGAATTGGAGAATATTGAGAATGAAAGAGTGGAAGAGTTGTGGTGCGATATTAACCTCCAAAATGTTCGAGAGATATATCTCTGGAATATTTTAACGAACACTTGAGTTTTGGTGCGTCTGGAAATATATCTTCGAAACCTAGGGGCATAAGTGGAAATCCACACGGTGCGCAAGAAATACATAGGGTGGAAAAAGAAATTCTCAAATTTTATTGGACACTACTTCTCCCACCCTTAATGATGAAGAGTCACCATGTTAATCCAAAATTGTTCTTCATTAATCTGAAGTATATTTTGTTATAATTTTTCATAATTACTTTCCTGTAATTATATTATATCATAATTAAATAGTTGACAAAAAATGTTACACACTGAATGAGAAAAGATGGATTCCAATTATTTTACATGAATGAGAAAAGAAGCATTGGTATCACCCTAATTGATCATTTTATCTCTTTCAAACCTACAAATCGTAGCCAATGTCGTGCTTTTGTTCTATCAGTGCCACAGATACCACCATCATGTTGTCTTTCTCTCCGCGTCGTCGCAATAACCATCGCGCGACTCTCTTCTTTGTGTCGCCATAAACTCAAAAGTCCATAAATCCTCCATCGGTGTTTTGCACCCACCACACGATATCTGAGTCCAACAACAACGACATTGGTGCCAACAACAAACAAACTCCCTCTGTCAATCACGATTCTGGTACGTCCAAGACCCCCTCATTCCTCATCGGTTGTTTCCAAAATGGATTTTTCATCTCGCTCTTGTTATTTCCAACATTAAGAACCACATTCATATTGTCCTTGAGATGAAAAAGGACTAATATGGCACCTGGGCCGAGCTTTTCCGCATCCATGCCTCCTCTCATTGGGTTTTGCATCACATTGTTCCTTCTAAGCGCAAAACACCAACGATTGATACTACTGATGTCGTTCATGAACTATGGACCACTCTTCACTCTACCATCCTTCAATGGATATATTCCATTATTTCCAATGATCTGCTGACCACCATTCTGGAACGTACTTCATTACTATGGAGGCCTAGAATTGCTTGGCTGATATTTTCCAAGATGATCAGAACGCTCGTGATGTCACTCTTGAGAAAGTGTTCTCCAACACTCCCATGGAGATTTTTTCCAATGTATATGCTTACTGTCAGAGTCTTAAGATGTTATTTGACCAGTTGAGGAATGTCGGAGCGCCTATAATAATCACTGTCTAGTTTTTCAAAGAATATTTTCTTTTCTAGAAGCTTATCACAGTGTTGCCACCTTAATTCTCTAGAGTAATCCTATTCCTGCCTTTTATCAGGCCTGCTCCATGCTCACTTTGGAAGAAATATGCATGGATAAATGACATCAATGGATCTCACACTACCATGCACACAACTCAGTAGCGATCTTCTGATAACACCTACCAAGATGGCAACCACTTCCCCGACAACCTCTCTAATTCTTGTAGCAACCAGGGCCGAGATGGGGGGACGTGGTCACCGTAGTGGAACCTAACTTGGCAACCATGAGGTTTGGACTCCGACACCATGGGTTATGCCTCCATGCCCGTATCCCACGTCTCAGTGGACACGACCCACCAGTCCACCAAAGTAGCCAAACATAGTAAGACATTGTTATCAAGCGTATGCAACTCCTGCATTATCTCAGACACCGACATACATTGTGACCGCTATGTACACCATGAATTTCCACACTTCTGACTTTTAGTGGTACATGGATACTAGCGCAACAGCTCACATGACAACATCACAGAGTAATATCTCGTCTTATTTTACTTTAAGTAAATCAAATCAGAAAGTTATTGTTGGTTGTGGCCATGGAATTCCAATTCACGACACCAGACGCACACAAATACCTATCTCTCACTAACCCCTTCACTTAAACCATGTCTTGCATGCCCCCCGAATTATTTTAAATTTAAGTTATGTGCGATGACTCACCACTGACAAAATTATCTTTGTCTTCTTTCACCCTTTTAACTTTACTGTATCTGATTTTTCAGACAAGGATTTCTCTCAAGAGATGTGACATTCGTGGCGATCTCTATCCAGTCACCACTTCCACTAATTTTTCTGGTCTTACTTCCAGTCTCTGGCACAGTCGTCTGGGTCACCCTGACATTTCTGTTTTGCATTCCCATTGCAATAATAAGTTCATATATTGTGAGCCTTTTAATTCTTCTGCTATTTGTGACTCTTGTGTTTTAGGAAAACACGTTATATTGCCATTTTTTTATGCCTTTGGATATTTTACATAATGATTTATGGACGTCTCCGATCTTAAGTTATGTCAGCCATAAATATTATGTATTATTTTTGGATGATTTCATAAATTTTTATGGACCTTTCCTATTAGAAAAAAAATCCCAAGTATTTGAAACATTTTTGTTACTTACAAACCTTATTCGCACAAATTTTTGCAAAATGTAAAATGTTTCCAATGCGACAATGGTTGTGAATATAATAATGAGTTATTTCACAAATATTGCACTAATCGTGGCCTTGTTTTTTGTTTCTCTTATCCCAAGACATCCTCACAAAATGGAAAAGCGGAACGCAAAATCAAAACCATTAATAATATGATATACACTATGCTAGATCATTCTTATGTCCCCATATCTTTTTGGAAATCATGATATTCAAATGGAAACTTATCTTTTAAACATTATTCCCTATAAATTACTCCAAAATCAGACTCCAAAAGTTAAGGATTCATGGCAAGTAACTGCATCCGACAAGATTGGCTCCCCAGCGGCAATGTCATCCATCAGGAAAACCTCAATCAAGGTCACCTTCAGCAGAAGCTTAAGAATATCCAGAATTCAAAGTTGGTAGAAGGATAATGGTCGTTATGTTTCATTGTAGCCCATTTTCCTTTAAATCACAATTTTCTAAACTTTGTAATGCTCCATGGAATCACGCATTTGACTGATTATCATTCTATCAATAAATTTGAGCCCTTGCGCCTTTTGTTTGCAGTTCTCATTTATTCCGCTTTGCAAAATGACATTTTAATATGATCAACGTTCTTGAAAAAAATAAATTTACTTTTGTTTTCAATAACGAAAATTTCAATTATTTACTTCTGCTTTTAAAATAAGGATGGCAATTTCCTTTTGACATCCAAAATAACTCTGTATTGAAATCTCCTCTGTCGAAGAATATGACATTTAAGCCCATGATTAGTTCGACTGGAGTACAATGTTTAAAAATAGTTGTCGACCACAAGAATAGTTGGTTGTGGCATATGAGGTTTGGTCATCTAAAATTTAGTTAGCTCATTCAACTGATCACTCAAGATATGGTAACTGGTATACCAAGTCTTAAGATACCTGACAAATTTTGTGAAGGTTGTCTAGTCGGAAAGCAGTCCAGGAAGTCTTTCGTTTCGACTATGCCAATGAGATCATCCTTCATACTCGAAGTTGTACATTCATATGTATGTGGTCCTTTTGTAGAGCATACCATTGGTGGAAACATGTATTTTGTCTCATTTTTCAATGAGTACAATTGAAAGCTCTGGGTCTATGTGATAGAACGAAAGGAGAAAGTATTTGAAATCTTTAAGAGATTCAAGATACTTTTCAAAACCAAGGTGAAAAGAAGATCAAAGTTATGCGAACAGATAGAGGTTGCGAATACACATCCAAGATATTTAAAACATTCTTTGCAGAATATGGTATTGATCATGAGATAACTACTCCTTATACTCCTCAACATAATGGAATAGCAGAAATAAGAAACAATACCATATTAGACATGGCGAGATGCATGCTGAAGCAGAAGAATTTGCCAAAATCCTTATGGGGTGAAGCTGTTTCGACTGCTGTTTATATTCTGAACAGGTACCCTACCAAGAAGTTGAAGAACAAGGTTCCTGAAGAAGTGTGGAGTGGAAAATGACCATCAGTGAGTCATCTGAAGGTGTTTGACTCTATTTGCTATAAGCATATTCCTGATGCCAAGAGAAGGAAACTTGATGATAAGAGTGAACCTAGGATTCTGGTAGGATATCATAAGACTGGAGCATATAGGATGTTCAATCCAATTAATCAGAAGGTCGTGATGATTCGAGATATTGTGATTGATGAAAACTCTGCCTGGGATTAGAATTCTAGTAATGCAATTGACAAGCCACTGATGAGCTATGATTTCGACAAAGCAAGTAATGATGTCGAATTCGAAGATATTGTCGATATTCTAGTTAAAGTCGAAGCAGTTGCTGATATTCCCGACACTGTCAAAGTTGAAGAGGATATGGCTGACACAAGCCAGAGACCTAAAAGAAATAGAGCTGATCAACAAGACTTCAAGACTATGAAGTGGTTGGTTATGATCAAGTCACAACAGATGGAGAACTAGTCTATTTTGCTTTACTTGCACGTGCTGAACCAATCAACTATAGCGAAGCCTTCAAAGATAAATAATGGAAGTCTGCTATGGTCGAAGAGTTACAAGCAATTAAAAGAAACAACACATGGGAGTTGGTCAAATTTCCAACTCATACAAAAGCTATCGTAGTGAAGTGGGTGTTCAAGTTGAAGCACAATACTGATGGATCGATAGCAAGACATAAGGTGAGATTGGTAGCTCGATGATTTCTTCAGAGATTAGGACTCGACTACTCTGAAGTATTTGCACATGTCACAATATTGGAAACTGTTCGACTAGTTTTAGCTTTGGCATGCAAGCAAGGCTGGTCGACATTTCACTTAGATATGAAATCAGCATTTTTGAATGGACCTTTAGATTAAGAGGTAAATGTCACACAACCTCCCGGGTTTGTGATTCAGGAGGAAGTGAAGAATATATACAAGTTGCACAAAATGCTCTATGGCCTTAAGCAGGCACCAAGGGCATGGAACAAGAAGATCGACTCATACTTGGTCGAACTGGGATTCGTCAAATGAAAATCTGAGTATGGTGTCTATGTTCAGGTTGTGGCACAAGATATAACAATCATTTGCTTATATGTTGATGACTTTCTAGTAACTGGAAATAGTTTGAAGAACTTGTCAAAGTTCAAAGAGCTGATGAAGAAGGAATTTGAAATGTCAGATCTGAGAAAGTTTTCATACTTCCTAGGCATGGAAGTTCAAATGTCGAAGCAAGGTATGGTGCTACATCAAAGAAAGTATGTCAAGGAGATACTCAAGAGATTCAGGATGGATGATTCAACTCCTACATTTTCGCCTATCGAACCAAACTTGAAGTTGGAGAAGCATGGAGAGGAAGACAAAGTCGATACAACTCTTTTCAAACAAATTGTCGGATGTCTGAGATATGTGTGCAATAGTCGACCTGATATATGTTTCTCAGTCAAATTAGTGAGCAGATACATGAGTGAACCAAGAGTGTCACACATGAAGGCTGCAAGAGAAATCCTGAGATACTTAAAAGGATCAACAAAATATGGAATTCTATTTCGACGAGACTCTGAAAGTAAAGAAGCTATGTTTACTTTCTATTCAGATGCTAATTGATGTAGAGATAAGGAAGATCGAAGAAGTACTACTGGATATTTCTTTCAAGTATTTGGTGCCTCAATCTCGTGGTGCTCGAGAAAGCAACTTGTGGTGGCATTGTAATCATGTGAGGTTGAATATATATCAGGATCCTATTCTACGTGACAAGCAATTTGAATCAGATATGTGCTTGAAGAAATGGATGTCGAAGTGAAGAAACCTTTAGTACTGCAAATCGACAACAAGCCAGCCATAAATCTGGCAAAGAATCCAATTTTGCATGGAAGAAGTAAGCACATCGAAGCTAGATTTCACTTCTTAAACAGGGCGAGTTCGGGGACGGGTTCAAGGTGGGCATTCGTGTCCCCATTATTTGACCTGTCTCCATATTTTTCCTGTCAACTTCGGGGCTGGTTCAGGTGGGTACCCGCGGGTACGGGTTATGTTGTCGTTGTCGCATCTTGAAAAATACGACCTCACGAGTGCACCGCACGCTTGTAGATGACTAACAGAGTCGTCGTCGAATTTTATTTATTCTTGGAAAAGGAAAATAAGGATAAAACCCTAAGGAAAAACGGATAAGATGGTCATCACAACCAAATATGAGTTCGAGAGTCGGTTATGCGAGGGGGAGGGTATTAACACCCCTCAAATTCAAATTTTCGTAATTCACCATCAAATTTAAGTTCACCACGTTTTTTATGAACATGAACTTCATCAATATTCAAGAAATCAAGTTCCGTTAAGGTAGCTCATTTGATATTTGTGCATAGATATCAAATGTAAGAGCGCATGTTCGAATTCGAATCCTCGATATCAAATTTATTCACTTTTGAATAGTAAATTCTAACCATTAATCTATTTAAAAAAAATTCACGAAATCAATTTCTAACAATAAAATATAAAGGTCACACTCCTTAAACTCTGCAGAAATCACGTACCACGTGTGTAGTTTAAAAATATGAATATAAAATATATTTTGATCATGCATGTTAATTACATTTATAGAATTTGATTTGTCACGTTATTCTCTAGTTTTCTACCAATTCATTCACAGCCTTACAAATAATCATATCATATATAACTAATAAAGGCTAAACCTTTAAAATATTCCTTTGTCTTTTAGTACTTTAAATATTGTATAATAAGAAATTGATGCCATGCATTGAAAAATATATCATACCTATCTCATTAAATCCTTAAAGAATGAGCTATTCTTCAAATGTTAATCACCGGCCCATTATACTATCAAATGAAATTTCATGATGGGGAATGGGGATCTTATGTCTAGAGAATATTGAGCAACGCTTGCCTTCTACGTTCAAATGAGTAATGAAATTGAAAGGCACATACCCGTTTTTAGAGGTCAGCACCAAATGTGACTTATCTCATTATCAATCATAGTCATACCTTTAAATATTAGTAATGTTGTGATTGTCTCATTTGTTGGAAGAAAGAATCAGAGACACATACCATACAACTAATTAGTAATTAGACATAATTTATAACATGACAAACTAGCTTTAAAATAGGATGTGGCAGTTCTGCCTACCAATTTATGAAAATAAGTTGTTTATAATCTTATCATTGGACTGATTAAGAACACAACACATGTCTTTGTGATTCTCCTAATTAAACTATAAGATATTATTGAAGAGAGTGCATTAGGTACAGTCCATATCTAGATTTGAAGACCCGTTTTATAATATTTGATTAAGAGGATAATTTCGTTACTAATCATAAAAAGTTTGATAGTCTACCTTCAACCAATTCACTAATGCCATATCATTTTATTATACTTAATTATTTATTTAATAATTTAAATTTTATATATTTCTAATGCAATGTAGACTAATTTACTCTATGAATAACTCTACCTAATTTTTTGAAGTAGATAGATAAGAATTCACCTTTGATTAATATTTACACATAATAGATGCTTTTTGGAATGGAAATAATATATTACTACTCCCTCCAATCTAGCTTATTGGCAAAGTAAAGTATGTTTTAAACTAACCTATGTTATTTTTCTGTGACAAAGTTACTACAATAACTAATTCACGTGATAGTGGATGCGTAGCACAAGAGCCTAACATTGAAGAACAAGGTTGTGGGATGAGAGTTAGAATTCCTAACAAAAAGTACATGGATGATTTCAATAAATAGCATGAGGATTGTTAATGTGGTAGAAACCTGACTCTATTCTCTCTCTATGACGCTTTGAGCATTTCTAGATTCTTTCCTAAATTCCCTAGAATTATTACTGGTTTTTGGCTTAGTCATCTCTAACACATCGTTATGAATTAAAATTATATTGTTTCATTGTTGTTTTTTGTTGTGAAATAATGTTAAAAAAAACAGAGAATGATTGGTTATTTTTATTAATAAAAAAATCACAAAATAAAATAAAAGAGAGAAAAAAAAGACAATATAAAGTGGTTAAAATTGAATTCTTGATTCAATTACACATTAGAGAATAATGTTTACGATTGAATCTCAACCACATCATTTTCTCCCTCTTATTAGGATTATCAGGGATTGATGGAGAAGTGAGAACTAATATGGTATTTATAAAAAAACTAAACCCTAACTTTCAACTAAGATACTAAACAATTGGTCCAACAGACTGACTCAATTCAACAATCTAACTTAAACAACAAGCTAACTAAGACATCTGCATGCAAGAACAAACTTCGACTACGACATGCACATCTTCGACTATTGTCGAGCCATGAAGCTATCCTTGTCAAAGCTAGAGTTCGATCCAAATACCACAATTCGTCACCTTGGAACAGTCTCTACACCAACAAGGGAACAAACTATCTTTCATCATGCATCTTTATCAACTGGATACAATGAAAGAACTTGCTACTTGGCAATGTCTCGGTGATCATATCAGCAGCATTGTGATCAGTAAAAACCTTCAGCACTTGGACTTCTCCACGCTCGGTTATCTCTCTGAAAAAATGCAGCCTCACAACGATATGTTTGGTTCATTCATGATAGGCTGGATTCTTCAACAGATGTATAACACTTTGACTATCACATTTAACAGTGATTGCTTGACCTTGAAGTTTCAGCTCCTTAGCAAAACCTACATGCCACAATGCTTCTTTCATAGCTTCAGTGAAGGCAATACACTCAACTTCAATGGTTGATAAAGCAACAACCTTCTAAAGTGTTGCTTTCCAACTAATTTATGTGCCAAACTTAGTGAACTTATATCAAGAAATAGATTATTTATAATCTATACAGCCTGCATAATCAGATTCAACAAATCCTTCAATTTCTGCTTTGCTATCATCACCATAAGCTCCACCATAAAACAAGACTTTGCTCAAAGTCTCATTTATGTACCTTAGAATCCACTTCAATGCTTGTCAGTGCGTCTTTTCAGGATTAGCCATGTATCTGATTACAAGGTTCACTGCATATGCTATGTCTGACCTAGTACAGACCATAACATACATTAAAGAACCTATTATACTAGCATATGGAATGTTATTCATATAGACTCTTTCGACTTCAGTATTATGACTTTGATGCGTACTCAGCTTGAACTGAGGATTAGTCGGTGTTACAAAAAAATTTGAATTCTACATACCAAACTTATCGAGAATCTTCAGTAGGTATGTCTCTTGAGATAAACACAATCTCAACTACTTTCTATCTCTCCAGATGTCAATCCCAAGAATCTTGAAGGCATCTCCCAGTTTCTTCATGTCAAACTCCTTATCGAGTTCAACATTCACCTTCATTAGATCCTCGACATGGTTTCTTGCTATGAGGATGTCATCCACATAAAGCAACAAAATAACAAGTTAACTTCAAGGTTAAAATCTGAGGTAAACACATTGGTCGAACTGGCTCCTAGTTAAACCTATGTGTGCCATGAACTTGTCGAATATCTTATTCCATTGCCGAGGAGATTATTTTAGGCCATATAACAACCTATTCTACATGCACACATAATCTTTCTTTCCTCTTTCTGCATACCCTTTAGGTTGCCTCATTAGGATTATTTCATCTAGATCACCATACAGGAAGGCTGTCTTTATATCCATCTGTTCAAGTTCTAAGTCGAACTTTGCCACCATGGCTAACAACATTCTAATGGATATGTGTTTTACAACAGGTGAGAACACATCATTGAAGTCGACACCTTCTTTCTGAGTGAACCCCTTAGGAATCAACCTTTCCTTAAATCGCTTTGACATCACTCCTTCGATTCCTTCCTTAACCTTGAAAATCCACTTACACCTGACTAACCTGACCTTGCAGGTTTCTCGATCAGCTCCTAAGTATTATTATCATTAAGAGATTTTATCTCATCATTCATGGCTTTAAGTCATTCAGTCTTGTCTCGACTCCTCATAGCTTCCTTATAGTCTCTAGATTCTTCATCCAGAACCTCACTTGCAGAGATTAAGGCATAAGCTATGAGATCTGCATAACTAAGTCTCTGAGGTGGCTTGATGGCTCTTATTGGCGTGTCTCTTGCCAGCAGGTAGTCATTATTAGTCTCATCGACTTCGTTAACAACTTATGCTTGTTCTTCAACTTCATCTAGGTTATGCAATTCAGCATCACTATGTTCCACCTCAACAGGAATCTCTTCTCGTTCCAGCTCTTCTCCAGCGATCTTCGTACTTCGACCAATGTAACCAGTTTTCTTGAAAGTCATCTCAGCTTAATTGAAAACTACATCTCGACTTGTGATACACCTCTTGTAACCTGGCTTTAGGCACCACAACCTATAAGCTTTGACTCCTTCAGGGTATCCAAGAAACATACATCTTAGAGCTCTATGTTCGACCTTGTCTTGCCTAATGTAAGCATAGGCTAAACAACCAAATACTTTAAGTTTGTTAAGATTAGGTGGATGTCCCGAACAAACTTCTCCAGGTGTCTTCATCCCCAAGGCAGACGAAGGACACCGATCAATCAGACACTCCCATAATCAATTGGCTAGCCCCCAAAAATATTTTTAGGTGATTTTATCAAATAAAGAGAGGCCTTAAAAGATTTTAGAGGGTGTGTATGCATGTGTCTGTGTGTGCGCGCGCGTGAGAGAGAGAGAGAGAGAGAGAGAGAGAGAGAGAGAGAGAGAGAGATATGCCTTAGTATCTTAGGAATTACTCTCCAACTTTCACAAGACTCTAGTCACTCATAGTGACACGATCAGGCGAGGTTTCACACTTCTCTTATTTTACAACTTTGAACTTCAAGTTCATTTGCGTGATACATTGATCATATAAGCACTTCACTGGAACCTTGAATCTTCTACTTGATAAGACTTGAGAGATCTTCAAGTTAATCACCGTCATAAAAAAAGTGAAAAGATATCATCACTGACTTCAACAAGTATCAGCGTTGTCGTTATCAAAACATAAAAAAAAAAAAATCACCAACATCATAATCATTAACTTTATACCTACATACACATAAATTCAAAATTTTCATAATATAAAAATGAGGGATTTCATTTTTTTTTGAATTTACTCTTCTACCAGTATCATAATTAATGCCATACTCTCGACACACCACCCAAACACCAATAACAACATTATCATCAAAATTAAAACTTCATGCTTCATTTTTTAAAAAATACACTTTTAATTTATATTTTATTTAAAATTGTTATAAATATAGTTTGGGGAATATTTTCATGAGTACATGAAATTTCAAATAGTGAAAAAGAAGGATTGATTGATCTAACTATAGGCTATAACTAGCAAGTTGTCATACGTTTTTCTTTTTAGATGTGTCCAAATTATAGGTGCCAACAAGAATTAAATATTATAAGAAAATATTGACCCAAATACCACCTAACTAGAATGACTAATTGTTGAAGGGTACTTGTCCATGTTGCAACTCTTTTGTTCGCTTGTAGTGTGTGAGTGTTTCTTTTTCTCTTTTTTCTTTTTCCCTTTAATTATCATTATTGGAAAATTTATAACTTTAAAACGAAAAAAATCATATAATTTTTTTGGTATATGACACTTGTAAAAAATTATTGTTGTTACTCTTGTTAACAATAAATTTCTATTTTTAAATTATTAAAAAAATGAAATTTGATTACATGAACTCATGGATGAATTCACTTGATCATTTGATAACATAGTTCTGATTCATTTAAATTTTGATATATTTTGATTATCTTTCATTTAAAAGTTTTAAATAAAAAATTTGAATAGTTTTATTTCGTTTCAACAACCACAAATGAATTAATCGATGAATCTTTTAAATTTGGCATGTCATATTTCGATTTTATATATATATATATATATATATATATATATATATATATATATATATATATATATATTGATTGTTGTAATCTCTTTTATAATTAATTTGTTTTTTTGGTTTCTCATATATTTTCATAATGAAAAATAACCTTATTTGATCTTGTTCCGGACTGGACCGGGGTCTGCTCCTCAATCGAACATGCCCAACCCACACGTCCTGGAATAACCCAACAAAGACCTCTTAGCACGACCAACGTCGAGCACATGCCCCACCTCAACAGTGTCAGGCATACGCCACACCTCGCTGGTGTTCGGGCACACACGACATAGAGCATCGGGCAGAGGCGCTAAGCCTCTCCGGGCTCGCTCCTCCTCGACACTCTGGTGCTCCTCCCCACGAGGAGTCATCTCCTGCACATAAGACTCCTCCCCCGCGAGGACACGTTCTCATGTAACCACCCACTCCTGATGGAATCGGTCTACCCTAATTCCAGAGATCTAGGAACGGTTACCTCAGGGCGAAGACCACGTGCTGGTCTTCACTACGCCACGTAAGCCCTGGCAGTTACTTGGATTGGGCCTCGCAATCCAGCCCAGTGCTAGTGACCGTTGGCCCCGCACTAGAGGCTCTCTATAAATACCCTCTCACTTGAGAGGGTCAGGTTACGCAATCTCATACACTCTAACCTTTTTCTGTACTTGCTTTTACTTGTGACCTTTGCCTTACTTGAGCGTCGCAAGGTACACCCCCCCCCCCCCCCGGCCGTCTTTCAACCGCACCGAAGCTGAAGTCCATATGACGTTGCTGGCCACTGAATAACTGTCTGATCCAGGTACGATCAGTGACGCCGTCTGTGGGAACCTCTTGCTTCCTCGTTTTTCCTTCGATAAACCAAAGCAATCCTCTCGTTCATCACCAGCATGACCAACAACCCGTCTGCGAACAAAGCTCTGGATACCGTCCTTGCGCAACTCGAGAACGGAAACCACCGCGAGGATGCGGCTGCCCTCAACGTCGAGCAAGGCGATGTGAGAGACGGGCAAACCGCCTCCCCAGACTCCCAAGACACGGCTTACGACGCCGCCCGGCAGGACGATCAGCAAGCCGTCTTTCAGCCAGTTGCTCCTCCGCCCAATGCAGATCCGAGCACCGTGGCCCTATTTGCCTTGGTCAATCAGACCAACCAGCTGATCGCACACTAGAATATCAGAATTGAAGCACTAGAGCGAGGGCGGACACAACGATCTTCCCCGCGAAGACATCGTCGTCCGCCTTCGCCTCGCCGATCTCCTTCCCCGCGAAGGACCCCGTTAGAAGAATCTCGAACCCCCTCGCCGGTGCGCGAGGGACGTCGACCACGCCTTGAGCGCCCCCAGCCGGCGATATCCTAGAAGCGCCATCGCTCCCCGCCTCGGGAGGAATCCAGGCCCTCCTCAACCACTAAGAAGAGCAAGATCGCCGAGGAAAGGCCGAGGAACCATTCGAGGAATTCTCCTCCACGACAAGGACCTGGTCGGCATCACCGATCCCCTTCAAGGTCCCCAGCTAGAAGCGACGACGACGACCAGAGGACCCCCCCCTAATCATGGGAGATCATGGACTCCCCAATTCCTACGGGCATGGAGAAACCCCCACCACTGGGGACCTACGATGGCCTGACCGACCGAGACGATCACGTTGAAAGTTTCGAAGCCATGCTCGACTTCAGAAACGTCAAGGGGGCCATTAAGTGCAGGCTTTTCCCCACGACCTTACGGAAGGGCGCCCTGACTTGGTATAAGGGTCTGGCCCCCGGCTCGATCACATCCTGGAAGCAACTAAGGCAACGCTTCACCAAACACTTCACAGCGTCTCGTCAACACCCGAAGACGGAGGCCGCCCTAGAGAGTATCTTCTAGGGGAAGAACGAATCTCTCAGGAACTACATTGAGAGATTCAACAGGGAAGCTGTCGAGGTTCATATGACCGACGACATGAAGAAGTATTTAATCCTCCACAGACTACGTTTTGGATCTGATTTTGCCAAATCCGTGGGCCTCCGCGGACCTCGCCGTCTGGAAGACCTCCTCCAACGAGCCCAGTTGTACATCGAGCTCGAGGAGTCGGAGGCAGCGCAGATCGCCCTCGAGTCGAGGCGCAAGGAAGGCCCCCGCGGCCACAAAGAAGACTCTCTTCCCCGACGTGGGGGAGAAAGAAAGAAAGAAGGCCGCCCCAGGGACTCCCGCGAACAGAAAGGACCAGCTGGCCTGTTCACGGAGTACACGCCGCTTAACGCGTCCCGCGCGTGTATCTTCTCCGAGTGTTCCAACTCGGAATTTGTGAAAGGAGGCGTCCGCTTTCCGAAGCCGACTCCCCCCAAATCAAACACAGATAAGTCCAAGTACTGCAGGTTCCACCAGAGCCACGGACATGTCACGGAAGACTGCATCCATCTCAAGGATGCAATTGAAATCCTCATCAAGGAAGGGCACTTGAAGAAATACGCCCAGAAGAATGATACCCCTCGTCCCAGCTCCCGGGAAGCCCAGAACGTCGAGGAGACGACGCCTCCCCCCGACGAGAGTCAGCTTCAGGTCGTCCTCAGTGTCACTCGACCCGAAGACATTTTCGTCCCCGGGGACATTGAGGGTCAGGAAGCAGTTCGCAACATGTGGGCGAACTTCCCCCACGAGGACCCCGTCGCTGCCCATAGCACCTGGGAAGGCTTCCCCAAGGCAATGGTCATCTCCGGGGGTGGTTACGAGAAGTTGTCCGTCAGGTCGATCAAGAGGAAATTTGACGAACTGGAATCCGCAACGTCGGCGAAGACAACTACTCTCGAGAAGGTGCAAGGGAACTCAAACCCTATCACCTTCTACCTCGATGAGCTCCCCGGCGGAGCGCCCAATGCCACTATCCCCCTCCTGGTCAGGGCACAGATGGCGAATTTTGACGTTCGAAGGATCCTTGTCGACCAGGGCAGCTCGGTCGACATCATGTACGCTCATCTTTTCGGGACTCTCCAACTCGACGAGAAACATCTGACCCCATACGTCGGTTCAGATCTGCAGGGATTCAACAGAACCACCACCAGACCATGGGGCTACGTTGAGCTGATGGTCACATTCGGGGCCGAAGACACTGCCCAACAGGTGAAGACCCGCTTCCTGGTGGTCGAATGTCCATCCCTTTACAACTGCATCCTCGGGAGGACCACCCTGTCCGAACTTACAGCGGTATCATCAATGATCCACCTCAAAATAGAGTACTACACGGCCAGGGGACGAGTAGTTACGATGCACGGGGACATAGATACGGCCAGGAGGTGCTTCGACGCTGCCATCAAAGGCATAAGTTCCATAGGCACCAAATCCAAGACCGTAGCAAAGCCATCCCCGGACACCGAACAGGTACCCCTCCCGCGGGTCAATGCGGTCGAACTCGACAACAGGTTCCCGGGCGAACCCGATGAAGACGGGGCAGAAGACCTCGACCTCCAGGCGGAAAACAACTGGCGGCCTCTCCACCCAACGCGCCCCATCCCAGACAGAGACTTTGAGCTCATAGCCCTCGGAGAAGATCCAGACCGTAACGTGAAGATTGGCACGGGGATCCCCGACCTGGCGAAGGAGCAGCTGAAGACATGTCTCCGGAAGAATGCTGATATGTTCGCATGGAGCGCCTCCGAGATGCCTGGCCTTGACCCCGAGATGGCTTGCCATCAGCTCGCAGTAGATCCGACCGCTAGGGCCATAGCTCAACGTAGGCGTAAGCAGTCTCCCGAAAAAGCGGAGGCTGCTAAAAAAGCTGTAAAAGACCTCCTAGAGGCGAATTTTATTTCGGAGGCCAGGTACACAACCTAGCTGTCCAATGTTGTACTCGTCAAAAAGAATAATGGAAAATGGAGGATGTGTGTTGATTATACTAATCTTAACCGGGCTTGCCCAAAATACTGCTATCCTTTGCCTAACATCGACCAGCTGGTCGACAATTCTGCAGGTTACAAACTATTATCCTTCATGGACGCCTACTCAGGATACAACTAAATTCCCATGGATAAGGTTGACAAACAGCACACGGCTTTCATGACCGAGTCGGGCAATTACTACTACAACGTAATGCCCTTCGACCTGAAGAACGCCGGTGCGACCTACCAACGGATAATGAACAAGGTTTTCCGGGCTGAAATTGGCGACATGCTCGAGGTTTATATAGACGACATGATCGTCAAATCCGCAGAAGAAGTCGACCACGCCGCGCATCTCAAGAAGGTGTTCGACACAGCGAGGAGATGCCGCATGAGGTTCAACCCTGACAAATGCACCTTCGGTGTTCGGGCAGGTAAGTTCCTTGGCTTCTACCTCACAGAGCGAGGAATCGAAGTCAACCCCGACAAGTGTAGGGCTTTCTCCAAGATCCCTACTCCTGACTCGAAGAAGTCAATACAATCATTGAACGGGATGCTCACCGCCCTCTCCTGCTTCGTCGCCAAGTCTGCGCAATACGCACTCCCATTTTTCAAACTTCTTCGACAAAAAGCGACGTTTGAATGGAGCGAAGAATGCGAGCAGTCGCTCTTCCACCTAAAATAAGTCATATCGCAACCCCCGATCCTCTCACGTCCTGAGAGCAGGGAGACACTTTTCTTGTATCTCGCAATCACGAGCGAGGCGGTCAGCGCCGTCCTCATTCGGGAAACCTCGGACGGGCAGAAACCGATTTACTTCACGAGGAAAGCTCTCCAAGGCCCCGAGCTCAGGTATCAGCAGATAGGGAAAGTTGCCCTGGCCCTCGTCACCGCGGCCAGGAGGCTACGCCACTACTTCCTAGCCCACACTGTCGTCGTAAGGACCGAACAGCCTATAAGGCAACTCCTTGGACGACCGGATATGGCGGGGAGGATGCTCAGGTGGTCGCTCAAACTCGCCGAGTTTGACATCCAATACGAGGGAAAGAAAGCCCTGAAGGCTCAGGTTTTGGCCGACTTTGTGACGGAGATGACCGTCCCGGAACCTTCGACCAACGGGTCCCAAAAATGGACAATCTATGTCGACGGAGCATCTAGCCCGAAGGGAAGCGGGGCGGGCATCATCCTTGAAAACGAGGAAGGCATCCTAATCGAGGTATCCCTCGAACTATCCTTCCCGACGTCGAACAACTAAGCAGAGTACGAGGCTTTCCTCGTCGGGCTTCGGTTGACCGAGCACCTCGGCGCCAAGGAAGTCAAAATCTTCACTAACTCCCAGCTCGTGGCCTCACAAGTCCGCGGAGAGTACTAGGCCAAGAACGACAACCTCATCGAATACTTGACCTTAGTGAAAGAAAAGATGAAAAAATTCACCTCAGCGGAAGTAACGCACATCCCCTGCGAGCACAATACCTGAGCAAACGTCTTGTCCAAATTGGCGAGCACAAAGAAGAAAGGCGGGATAAATCCGTCATACAGGAAGTGCTTTCCCGCCCGAGCATAGACAAACCAGTTTCGGCGACGGACGTGAACGCCATTGGGGACAACAATTGCTGGATGACCCCGGTATACGAGTACCTCACGACGGGCAGGCTGCCCGAAGACCCCAAGGACGCGGGGATGGTGAAACGGCGGGCATGCTCATACACGATAGTCGAGGACAAGCTATACTAGAGAGGGTTTTCTATTCCCCTCCTCAGGTGCGTCGAGGAGACCAAGGTCCACGGCATACTCCAGGAAATCCACGAGGGAATCAATGCACAGTATCTCGGTGGACGATCGTTAGCCTGCAAAGCACTTCGGGCAGGATATTACTGGCCCACCATGCAACAGGACGCCAAGGAGCACGTCAAGAAGTGCGAGAGATGCCAGCGACACGGGGACATCCACCTCGCTCCTCCTAACGAGCTCAAAACATTGTCCTCCCCGTGTCCATTTGCGTGGTGGGGAATGGATATCCTCGGACCTTTCGTTGTGGGATCGTATCAAAACAAATACCTCATTGTCGGGGTGGATTAATTTACGAAGTGGATCGAGGCGGAAGCGTTGGCCAAAATCACGGCCTTCAACATATTACGTTTCTACAAGAGGAACATCCTCTCCCGATTCGGTGTGCCCCAAGCTATTGTCACCGACAACGGAACACAGTTCACCGATAGGAACTTCCAAGACTTCGTCACCAAACTGGGCACGAAGCAGCACTTCACATCAGTCGAGCATCCTCAAACGAACAGGAAAACCGAAGCCGCGAACAGAGTAATCCTCCGAGGATTGAAACGTTGATTAGGCTATGCCAAACAACGGTGGGTCGGGGAGCTACACAACGTCCTCTGGGCCTACCGAACAACCCCACATTCCACGACCGGGGAGACCCCTTTTTGTCTGACCTACAGAACGGAAGCGGTGATCCCCGTGGAGATCAGGGAACCCTCGAGGAGGACGGAAGCCCCCCTCGACGGAGTCGCGAACAACGAAGCCCTGAGGGAAGAACTCAATTTTGTCGAGGAGACACGTTCGGGCGCTTCTCTCTGAGAAGCTTCACTTAAACAGAAAATAACTTTACGTTATAACGACAAAGTTATCAAACGTGATTTTCAGGTAGGCACCCTCGTCCTACGAAGGAACCAGAAAGATTCGCGAGAAGGCAAACTCGCCGCGAACTGGGAGGGCCCGTATCGCGTCCGCGCAAAAATGGGGACGGGAGCCTACTTCCTCGAAAATCTGCACGGGGAAGAACTTGCTCGACCATGGAATGCTGAAAAGCTCAAACAGTACTATAGTTAAACACTGCCCGCGACACACTAGCACCGCAGTTATGGGGACGCACTAGGGTACAAGCGCGACACCCCTATATAAAACACGATGATCAAGGGAGGCGTTGTGTGTGTGCAAGCACTTTGATTCGACGAGGACAACTCGACCGAGCTCCTCCGTCGTCGTACCTAATAGGAAAAACACCCAGCTCGCGATGGGAAGTTCACGCCACGAAGCTAAGACCCCGAACGAGCTCTTAGCCTCGTTAAAGGTCGGAATACGCTCCCGGTCACTCGACCAGCTCTCCACGCGGTCGAGGAGTATCGAAGTTGAGCAAGTCCCAAAATCTCTATTTACTTAGACAAAAACAAACGAAGTATAGAAAATACAACAGCATCACACAAACGAAAACATACAAACATCACACGCGCAGATAAACAAAATGCATTAATTGGGTAGAAGCCCAGTGTACAAGTGTTACAAAGTATCAAAAAGCCCCTGGCACGCAGGCCGGGCACAAGTCACTACAAAAAAATAAATGGCGCACAAGCCAGATTAACCGAGATCAAAAGAGAGTGGCACGCAGGCCGAACAAGAAAAACTAAACAGCGATCTCGTCCTTGAACCGGCGTCCGTCCTCCTCGTCCTCTTCCTCTGGCAGGTCCAACTTGCCATTGACCACACGAAGGAACAGGCTAATTCTGTCGAGCGCAAGCTAAACATCCAGATTCTCGGCACCGACCTGCTCCACTACATTCTTAAGGCCTATCTCGAGGGCCTCCAGACTATCTTGCTGAAGTTCCCGAATCTTAGCAATCAGGGTCGCGCGGTCGGCAAAACTTTTCTCCTCGGTAGATTCGTTCTCCGCGGGACAGACAGCAACTTCCAATTCTCCAATCCTGGTCCAAAAGCGATCACGCTCCTCTTGAGTCGCCTTCAGTGCAGCCTTGGCCTCATTCAGCTCGTGGAAGGCGTTGGCATAGTCCTCGCATTTGGCCTGGGCCTTTTGCAGATCAGTCGCGACCTTGTTATTCTCCTTCTCGAGGGCAGTGTAGTCATCCTTTAGCTTCTGTAACTCGGAGGCAGAGGGGGTCCCATCGTTCAATATCAAGGCAGTCTCGAAGACTCGCATCATGGCCGCAAGGTCCTCGACAAGCACCTCTCTCCTGGCCGCACCGTCCATTCCCAGAACTGTCTTCACCTCGGCATCAGCAATGACAAGGGGGCTTCCCCCGAAGAAATTCCTCTGAAGGTGACAGGCGAGCATCAGAAACTTCTCTGGTGAGGCAGGGTCCACGAGATCCACGAGGACAGGCCCCTCGGTCCTCGCTTTCTTGGCAGGGGTGCTCTCCGGAGGAGGAGACTGGCTACACTGTGGAGAGGCGGAGCCACTCGTCGTCCCAGCCGACGTCGCAGGCTAAATAACTTGAACGCGGTTGTAGTACTCTAAATTTTGACCAGGGTTTTTCTCACCTTTTTTGGATTCTTCTGCTAGGGGGTGTCATTTGAATGTCAATAAGCTTTGGGGTTGCATTAGTACTTGTTGGCCCATTTTTGGGTGTGGGGTTTATACAAGGGTTTTTTTATTTTTATTTAGGATCTAAATTTTATTTTTCAAGTTTATTTTTAAAATGAAGTTTTCTTCTAAAAGAAATCTTTGATTAAGGTATTATTGGGTTGTCATCTTAGAATTTACT
Organism: Lathyrus tuberosus; assembly: GCA_022829125.1. NCBI lineage: Eukaryota > Viridiplantae > Streptophyta > Magnoliopsida > Fabales > Fabaceae > Lathyrus > Lathyrus tuberosus. The sequence goes on along the minus strand of JALAZF010000024.1, from coordinate 9,445,323 downwards.
ACTCTTATACTTTTGTTATAAAGTTAAATAAGTATTATTTTTAGAATTTTTGAGTTTTTAGATTTATTAGAAAATAATGAAGATTTTATTTTAGTTTAGATATATTATTTTAATTAATTAAAATTTTTGTTTTAAATAAGATTTAGAGGTTAAATATATATTATTAGTTATTAAGTAGGAATAATGATCTTTTTGTTAACTAAGGTTTATGAGTGATTAGGATTAGATTTTATTTACTTAGTAGTAGTTTATAATTTTTAATTCTTTTATTTTTTAAATGATGGTCGTATTAGGATTGTACGGTTCTAATGTTTACTATTTATGTTTTTATTTTCATTTATTCACTTGTTTATTTGTTTATTTTATTATTTATTTTATCAGTATTTATTTTTTGTTTTATTCTGGTCAAAATAGTTGACCCAGAAGCCACCATCTTCCCCAAGCCCAAACCCTAAATTTGCACAGAGGAAAATCAAATCAAATCAGGATCTCTTTTTAATTTTTCACAATCAGATTACACAAATTACAATCAAAACAGATACAAAATCAAATCAAATAAAATTACATCAAAAAATTCCTAAACAGTATTAAATCTAATAAATTTCTAAAACCTAATTTTTACCTATAAAAACTAAAAGAAAATTCAAAAAAGAGGGGAGGAAAACCCTAAGGAAAAATAGGTTGTTGCTGCGCGAATTCCCCAACCCTCACCGAAAGCTCCAAGTACGTAGAGAGTTAGGGTTTAACATCAGAACCCTAACCCCTCTGAGCTAAACATCATTCGAACCTGCAAACAAAGAAAGGAGAAGAAGATTAGAGGAAAGGATAAATAGAATACTACCAGTTTCACTGCACGGACGGTAAACGAAATAACACTTAGCTTTTTTTTTTGCTTTGATTCTGAGTCGTTGTTGCGTGTTTGTGTTTGTGCTTTTTGAATCAGGATTTTGGTTGAGGGTTTGGGATTTCTGGAAAATTAGGGTTAGGGTTCATGTGAACCCTAGGGTTCATGGGGTAGAGGGTTAGGGTTCTTGGGGGTTCATTAGGGTTTCTGGGTTTTTGTTGAATTTAGGTTAGGGTTCTTCGTGTAGGGTTAGGGTTCATGCAATTGGGGTTAGGGTTCATCAATTCTAGGTTGGGGTGGGGTTAGGGTTCTTGATGTATGAATGTTCCGGTTGAATCCTCAACCGGATTCTGGGATTTACGGTGGTTAGGGGTTTTGGGCGGTGGTCGGTGGCCGTTGGAAGGGTGGTCGGAGAGGTTGAGAAAGAGGAGAGAAGTGAGAGAGAATGAGAGTTAGTGAGAGAGAGAGAGCGGGTAAGAGAGAAGGAAATTGGAAAATGAGGGGGGTTCTGAGGAGATGGGGGATTATATACTCCCTCCGTATGGCCTTGGATGCGCGCCAAGTGTCCTCCCTTGAGCCACCCAGATTGCTTGACCGTTGGAGTCAACGGGTGCCTCTCCACGCGTGCACATCATAAGTCTTCTTTGACTCCACATCTGGGCCGTTCATCTCGCATACATGTGATGGTAATCAGGATCTAGGGCTTGGATTTGAGGCCTTTGGGAACCGTCTGATCATCATCAGACGATCCTGAGGGAGTTCTCTGTTGATTGCTCCCACGTTTTTCCTTTTTTTTTGTAGGCTTAGGACTCTAGTAACCGGGCCTTGCGCCCAGATTACTTTTCGTACCCCACCCTCATAAGCCCAGTTACTAATCTGTTGGTTTTGCACCCCCCGTGTTTTTTTAGTTATTAATTGAGTTAATTACTTAACTTAATTAATTTTAAGATTTAAATTTTAATTTTGATTTATAAAAAAATAAGGGTTTTAGGTTTTTGAATGATTAAATTAATGACTTAATTTAATCATTTAATTAGGTTATATTTTATTTAGGAGTTTTTAGTGAATAGGGTTTTGGTTAAATTAATGACTTAATTTAATCATTTAATTAGGTTATATTTTATTTAGGATTTTTAAGGAAAAGGGTTTTGGTTGATTAGATAAAGGACTGAATTTAATTAGGATAGATTTTTTAGGAGTTTAGGGTTTTTTAACTAATTAAATTAATAACTTAATTTAATTATATAATTGAGTTAATTTTTAATTTAGGATTTTTCTCGATAATTAAATTAATGACTTAATTTAATTATCTAATTAGGGTAAATATTTAGATGTTTTAATCTTTGATTATTTTCATGATAAATAGTTTTGTCTAAAATAATTTATTTGGGGAAATGGGGTTTAAGTTTATTAGGGTTTTAGGGATGATTTTTGGATTGTGTTTTAATGGGTATATTTAAAAATGTTGGATATATATTTTCTTTAAAAAAATAATAGGATTTAAAATTCTTTTATTTTGGGGTTGTGTCAAGTCTTTTAAATTGGAATATTTTGGGGATTTATTTTTGCTATGTTGCATAATAAATAGCATTTTGGGTTTTATTAAATTACTTGGGGATTTGAGGGATTTTATTGTTTTGTTAAGGGACATAAAAGGATTTTTCTAAGGATTTAAATTTGGGATAAAGCTCTTGGTCCGAGGACCTAAATAAGGGATGGGATAAGGGATAAAACTCTTAGGTTCCAAGAGTTAAAATATAGGCCAAAGGGATTTAGGGATAGAACTCTCCGTCCGAGAGTATAAATAATGGACAAGGGATAGAACTCTCCATCCGAGAGTATAAATAAGGGATAAGGGATAGAACTCCTTATCTAGGAGTATAAACAATAGATTAAGGGATAGAACTCTTTGTCCGAGAGTATAAATAATGGATAGGGGATAGAACTCATTATCTAGGAGTATAAACAATAGATTAAGGGATAGAACTCTTTATCCAAGAGTATAAATAGTGGATTGGGTTTATAATTGGAAATGGGAATAGGATTAAGGGGTAGGAATAGGGGAGGTGAACTACGGTTACTCTGATCCTTCAAAATTGAAGGTACGTAGGCATAGGGTTATGAACCCTAGCGAGTATAATTAATAAAAAAAACTTAGGTTTCTTTTGTAAATAAATCATTTAGATAAACAAACAAGCATACCCTAAAATTTAAGGAGGATCCCATTGAGTACAATGGAGGTGAGGGGTGCCTAACACCTTCCCCTCACTTAACCGACTCCCGAACCTTAGGAATCTCTGTCCTTGGGATTAAGGATTTTAGGTTTATCATTTATTTTCCTTAAAAAAAATATGATGGCGACTCGATATTTTTGCCGGCCGCGACAGCTGGCGACTCTGCTGGGGATTCCTCCCTAAAGAGCGTCCCTCCTAACCTTAGGTTTTAGGGTCCTTGTTTGTTTTGGGTGTTTATTGTTTTTTATTTATTATGATTTATTTTATGTTTTAATTTGTTTTTATTTATTATATCTGTCTATAATATTTTTTTATTTTTGTCATCATGCATTGGATTGGGGCAAATAATGTGTGAAGCTAAAGCCCAAGCTTGGAGTATAACCCTAGATTAGGACGTGGAACGAAAATGTTTTTGGGGGGATGCGACATCCCCAACAATTCATTGATGCCACACTCAGAATAGATCCTCCCAAAGGTGTCCTTGTAACGCCCCAGTTTTGATCATTTTATTTAATCGAGTCTATTTAATTATTTTGAGTATTATATTATTTTTATTTATGACTTTGGTGTGATAATATGTTGTTTTGTACTGTTATTATATTTTATCGCATTTTGGGATCGTTTGGGAGATAATTGAGAGTAAGGGTATTTTAGTCTTTTCCCTAATTATTTACTAAATTAGTAAAGAAAAGAGATAGAAATAGAAAGGATAGAAAAATAGAGAGAAGAAAAAGAGAAGAAGAAAAAGGGAAGAAAGAAAAGAAGAGAAAGGAGAAAAAAGAGAGAAATTGGGAAAAGCTTGGAAACTCAAGAAAATCACTTCTAGGAATCGATTTAATCGGGTAAGGGTGTGAAATTCAATTATCTTATACATGTGTATGATTATGTATGTGTTTGTTTGTTGTTTTGTTGTATTATATGAAAAATATAACAAAACCCATTTTTGGTAAAAAGTGTTGGAATTCGATTTAATCGTGTTGGAAATGATGTCTTTGTGTTCCTTGTTGTTGATACTTGATAGATATGTGTTGTTGTGAATTAAATTAGTATTTTTCTGATTTTAGGTGATGAATTTGGGTGTGGTTTGGGTGGAAAACGCATAACTCGTTTCTGCAGAATTTTTGCTGGTTTTTCCAGGTCATACGCGTATGGGGCATGTTCATACGCGTATGGACCTTGGCATTACGCGTACCATGGGCGAGCCATGGGGCAATACGCGTATGGGATGTTGTTTTGCACGGCCATCTGCCCATTTGCGTATGGGATGTTGTTTTGCACGGCCATCTGCCCATTTGCGTATGGTACGCGTATCACTTTAAGGCATTACGCGTATGAGGGGATGCAATACGCGTATGGGGTTCAAAATGGGAATTTTGGGAAGAAAATGGTTCTGCCCATACGCGTATGGCCTTGGGCAATACGCGTATGGCATGGCGAGGATTTTGGGCAATACGCGTATGGCTTAGGGCAATACGCGTATGGCCAAGAGAATGGTAAAATGTGATTTTTGAAAATGTCGTTTTCGTTTTCGTCCGTAACTTTTGTTCCGATTATCCGATTTTTACATTCTTGGTGTCGTTGGAAAGGTATTGAGCTGTACTTTATGATTATGATGTTTTGGAGATTGTTAGCCGATTAAATTATGTCGGGAAATGTGAATAGTGTCGTTTTGTCGACTTTTACCGTTTTAATAGTGTGTAAATGATGTGTATTATATAATGTGCTTGAATATGGATATCGTATGACTTGTATGACATTGTATGATGTGAATGCATGTGATAACATGTTGTGGTGATGAATTGCGGCCGAAAGGCAAATAAATGCAATGTGTTGTATTTGGTTATAGATGCATGTTTGTGACTGCATATATGTGTGATGATGCATTGGTTGTCATGAGTTCTTGTGTGTCAAGCATCATGATATGCATTGTCATTGCGTCCTGAGTGGCGGCGGTTCCGGTGGGGAATCAGCTATAACATCGTGTGCCTCGAAAATATGAAAGGTATGAATAGCCTGAGGACCTAAAGCGATGATTATAGACGATCGTGTGCCTCGAAAATATGAGGTGAGAAAAGCCTGAGGACTTAAAGTGATCCATAAACGTCGTGTGCTCATGTGGAGACCTAAAGCGACGGTTGAACATCGTATGCCCGACGGGGAGTTACAGTGATGTAACGAGCGATAGTTCTGCAGAGTTCCTGAGGGAACTAGTATTGAGATATGAATCTTGGAGTCGGTACTGCATATACATTTGCATAGAGAGTCGTTGTGTTGGTCTCTTTGCATCTGCATGAATTATGATTGCATTGGTTATATGAGGAAATTCATGATTTGGTTGATTATGTGCGAGACGTTGTGATAGCATTTGTGAATCGCTGTGCATTCGTGTTAAATGCCTTGAATTATGAATGATATGTTTTGTGTGTATAAACATATGCATGATGTGTGAATATGGGTTTATGTGAATATAATCTGTATATGCTTTATGTGTAGGCATGTGATAATTGTGGTGAGAAAATTTGATATGTGTATTTTTATTTTGATATATATATAATTATATGCATTTATATTATGGTTGTTTTTCTCACCCTTCTGCTCGTTTTATAATGCTTTATGAGGCATTGCAGATTAGAGTTGCTGGAGGTCTTTTTGTGAAGCCTTGTGTCTTCACCCTTTTTGTCGGTCGGCTCTGATATGTGACACCGGGTAGCTAGGGTGGCCGTTTGTGGTTGTTGTGTATATACATCTTTTGCTTGTGCATGTATAACCTGAAATATGACCAACTTTTATATGATATTCAGTTTTTAGATTTTCAGCTTTTATTCTAAAAAATTTGAAATGTGGGTGTAAGGAACTGAGTTTCCTCTGTATGTATGCTACCCCACTGTTGCATATCTTTATGGGCAGGCGTTGTATGTATGTTTTGTTTCACGTTGATGTGATTTCCCCGACTATGCCATGTTTTTAAATATACTCTGACGAAATTTTATTAAGTGTTTATTGTTTCATAATTATTCTGGGGTATAGATTGGGGGCGTCACATTAAGTGGTATCAGAGCCAGTCCGTGTCAGTTTGTGTCAGTCCTTGTTGGTCTTTGTGGTTCGGTGAGCTGTTTGTTTAACCATAGTTGTTGTTATTGGAAATGAACAGAATATGGCTCGGGCTATGCAGGGTGTACCGAATGTTGCGGGTAATAATGAGTTCGGGATGAACGAATCGCTTATCTTCAAGGGAAGATATGATCCTGATGGTGCACAATTTTGGTTTGAAGAGGTTGAAAGAATCTTCCATGTGATGGATTGTGCTGAAGAGGACAAGGTGAGACTGGGTACTCACATGCTGGAGGAAGAAGCAGCTGATTGGTGGGTTAGTTTACGCCAAGTGTTGGGAGTGGATGATGAAGAAGTTACTTGGGATTTATTTTGCCGAGAGTTTCGGAGGAAGTACTATCCTGATGGTGTGAAGGAAAAGAAAGAGATTGAGTTCTTGGAGTTGAAACAAGGTAATATGTCTGTGGTTGATTACACTGCAAGGTTTGTGGAACTTGTGCAGTTCTATCCTCATTATCCGGAAGCGACTGCTGAATTTTCTAAGTGCGTGAAGTACGAGAACGGATTGCGTCCGGAGATTAAAAGGGCGATCGGTTATCAGAGGATTAGAAGGTTTTCTGAATTGGTGGACAGTTGTAGGATTTACGAAGAGGATCGTAAGGTGCGTGCTACTCCCTATGAGAATGTGAATGACAGGAAAGGGAAGCAACAGTCTCGTAGTGGGGGAGGAATGTCTAGTCCTCCAAGGTGTTACATTAAGTGTCACAAGTGTGGGGAAGTAGGACATCGTAAGTTGGATTGTAGGAGGAATGAACTGAAATGTTCTAATTGTGGGGGTTCGGGACATGTCGCAGCTGATTGTAAGAGAATTAGGATGAAGTGTTTCAACTGCGGTGGAACAGGTCATATCAGTACGAGGTGTACGGAACCGAAGGGAGCTCAGACGGGTAGGAAGGTTGTTGCATTGGCAGGAGATGAGACTACTAGTGTGGATCGTCTGACTCAAGGTACTTGTTTTATTAATAGTACGTCTTTATTTGCTATTCTTGATATTGGAGCGACTCATTCGTTTATTTCGCATGAGTGCGCGAAGCGTTTGAATTGTGTGTCTTCTTGGGGTGGTGTGATGGTTATCGATACTTTTGTCTAGGGGTCGGTAATTGCTCTTGGGGTTTGTCTAATTGTTCTTTGACTGTTTATGGTAAAGAATTTGTAATGGATTTAGTGTGTTTACAGTTGAAAGGATTAGAATGAGATAAGTGGGGGAGAAGCTGGTACTTCTCCGTGTTGTTTCAGGTGTAGAGTACTGGCTCAGTGTGTTGTAAATTGCAAGATTATAAGTTTGGTTTCTGGTTCAAGAAAGGGTGCGGAGGTACGGATTATGTCAACTAAGGGATTGTGCCTTAGGTAGTTTTGTGTATAGGATGTAAGGAATGCTATTATCGTTTGGTGGAGACGGTTTATGCCTCATCATGGTTGTCGGCTGTCTATTGACAAATTGAGGAACTGATCACCCTTAATCTCTTGTTGATAACAGACGGGAATTACGTTGGATGGAATGGACGTGTCTTTCCCGGCTTTGATAGTGGTGAGGAATGGATTACTTGAAATGTAAGGAGTTGGTTACAGATTGTTTGGTGAGTTGATGAGAATTCTTATATCAGAAGATGAGACGGATTAGAGGTTTGAGTATGTGGATTAAGTTGGAATGTCTCTGAGGGATAATGATTGGGTATTACTAAGGGTTGGTAAAGAATAAGATGATAATAGGAGGATGCGTGTTAACCAGTGAGTAGTATGGGAACTTGCAGTTGTGTTTTGCATAGCTTGAGTTTTGAATTGTGACGAATTGCAAACGATTTGAAATTCTTTTATAGTATTGAGATTAAGTGTTCACTTTCAGGGTTAGGTAACTGGAATGGTTTGGTTGAGTTTGACCATAATTACAATTGTTGGAATGTTTGATAAGAGTGGTGGTTTGTTTAAGTTGTGGTTTATGTTCTTCGACATTTGAGGAATCGTGGAAGGATCAGTACTATGGTGGAAGTGGGTGTAGTTGTATTATGTTGGATTATTAGAAGTATTATCTTTATGATTCTAGATTCGAAGTGTTTGGTAATTACAAGAATATTGAGTATTGGATTGGTCTGAAAGAATAGAGACAACGAGGATGATTAGGATTTGTGGCAGGTTATGAATTGGTTGGGGAAAGGATGATGTTGTGCCTGATGTGTAAGTCAAAAATCTTTTTGCAGTCTGTTTTGAGGATCAAAGAGTTGGAATTATTTGAGCAGTCCAGAGGCTTGTGTCTGGTGTGTGAGATAACACAGAAGAGTGTGAGAATGGAAATATTAAAAGTGAACAGTGGTTTGGTGAGTATGCGAAAGAGTTAGACTTTGGACGTGAGATTGGTAGTTTTGATGGTTACGAGTCATCAGAGTGCGCAGCGGAAGCGTGATGTGGCACATTTCGTTTATGCGTGTCTGACTTGTAAGAGTTCTTAGGTTGAACATTGGGAATCTGTAAAAATGATGAGACCAATGGACGTTTCAGAATGGAAGTGTTAGGTGAAAGGTTTGAATGGTATTCATGGGCTACTAAGTAGACGGATGTTTTGGTTATATGTTCGATTGGTGAATCGTGGCATTGTTTTGATAAGGTTGTGTGACAAGGAGGTTGGTATTCTTGTTTTGTTGATGTTGTTGAGGCCTTGTTGTGTCGTGGAACCTTATGTTCTTGTTGGTGTTGTTGCCTTGTTTCCATTGTGTTGGTTCGAGTGCGGGTAGCTAATTCCTGTACGAGGAATTAGAGGTGGGTTACCTACGGTGATGGTAACGATCTTGTTGTGTTTTGGTTCAAGAGTGAACTAGTGAGTTTGTGCTTGTGTATTCCTTGAGTTGTGAGTTGGTCGTCAAGTGCATTGTATGGGCTTTGCATCTTGTCGGTGTTGTTGTCGTCGTTGTCGTGTCGTTGTTGTTTCTGCTGCTAGCGAGGTGGTTAGTCAGTTGTGTTATTTGTGATGTGCTTTTGGTCGGTCTATGATTGTTGGTCAGATGCGAGGGCCGTGATTGGAGCTGTTGGGTTTGGCTTTATTTTCGAGGACGAAAATTTCCAAGTGGGGGAGAGTTGTAACGCCCCAGTTTTGATCATTTTATTTAATCGAGTCGATTTAATTATTTTGAGTATTATATTATTTTTATTTATGACTTTGGTGTGATAATATGTTGTTTTGTACTGTTATTATATTTTATCGCATTTTGGGATCGTTTGGGAGATAATTGAGAGTAAGGGTATTTTAGTCTTTTCCCTAATTATTTACTAAATTAGTAAAGAAAAGAGATAGAAATAGAAAGGAGAGAAAAATAGAGAGAAGAAAAAGAGAAGAAGAAAAAGGGAAGAAAGAAAAGAAGAGAAAGGAGAAAAAAGAGAGAAATTGGGAAAAGCTTGGAAACTCAAGAAAATCACTTCTAGGAATCGATTTAATCGGGTAAGGGTGTGAAATTCAATTATCTTATACATGTGTATGATTATGTATGTGTTTGTTTGTTGTTTTGTTGGATTATATGAAAAATATAACAAAACCCATTTTTGGTAAAAAGTGTTGGAATTCGATTTAATCGTGTTGGAAATGATGTCTTTGTGTTCCTTGTTGTTGATACTTGATAGATATGTGTTATTGTGAATCAAATTAGTATTTTTCTGGTTTTAGGTGATGAATTTGGGTGTGGTTTGGGTGGAAAACGCATAACTCGTTTCTGCAGAATTTTTGCTGGTTTTTCCAAGTCATACGCGTATGGGGCATGTTCATACGCGTATAGACCTTGGCATTACGCGTACCATGGGCGAGCCATGGGGCAATACGCGTATGGGATGTTGTTTTGCATGGCCATCTGCCCATTTGCGTATGGGATGTTGTTTTGTACGGCCATCTGCCCATTTGCGTATGGTACGCGTATCACTTTAAGGCATTACGCGTATGAGGGGATGCAATACGCGTATGGGGTTCAAAATGGGAATTTTGGGAAGAAAATGGTTATGCCCATACGCGTATGGCCTTGGGCAATACGCGTATGGCATGGCGAGGATTTTGGCCAATACGTGTATGGCTTAGGGCAATACGCGTATGGCCAGGAGAATGGTAAAATGTGATTTTTGAAAATGTCGTTTTCGTTTTCGTCCGTAACTTTTGTTCTGATTATCCGATTTTTACATTCTTGGTGTCGTTGGAAAGGTATTGAGCTGTACTTTATGATTATGATGTTTTGGAGATTGTTAGCCGATTAAATTATGTCGGGAAATGTGAATAGTGTCATTTTGTCGACTTTTGTTGTTTTAATGGTGTATAAATGATGTGTATTATATAATGTGCTTGAATATGGATATCGTATGACTTGTATGACGTTGTATGATGTGAATGCATGTGATAACATGTTGTGGTGATGAATTGTGGCCGAAAGGCAAATAAATGCAATGTGTTGTATTTGGTTATAGATGCATGTTTGTGACTGCATATATGTGTGATGATGCATTGGTTGTCATGAGTTCTTGTGTGTCAAGCATCATGATATGCATTGTTATTGCGTCCTGAGTGGCGGCGGTTCCGGTGGGGAATCAGCTATAACATCGTGTGCCTCGAAAATATGAAAGGTATGAATAGCCTGAGGACCTAAAGCGATGATTATAGACGATCGTGTGCCTCAAAAATATGAGGTGAGAAAAGCCTGAGGACTTAAAGCAATCCATAAACGTCGTGTGCTCATGTGGAGACCTAAAGCGATGGTTGAACATCGTATGCCCGACGGGGAGTTACAGTGATGTAACGAGCGATAGTTCTGCAGAGTTCTTGAGGGAACTAGTATTGAGATATGAATCTTGAAGTCGGTACCGCATATGCATTTGCATAGAGAGTCGTTGTGTCGGTCTCTTTGCATCTGCATGAATTATGATTGCATTGGTTATATGAGGAAATTCATGATTTGGTTGATTATGTGCGAGACGTTGTGATAGCATTTGTTAATCGCTGTGCATTCGTGTTAAATGCCTTGAATTATGAATGATATGTTTTGTGTGTATAAACATATGCATGATGTGTGAATATGGGTTTATGTGAATATAATCTGTATATGCTTTATGTGTAGGCATGTGATAATTGTGGTGAGAAAATTTGATATGTGTATTTTTATGTTGATATATATATAATTATATGCATTTATATTATGGTTGTTTTTCTCACCCTTCTGCTCATTTTATAATGCTCTATGAGGCATTGCAGATTAGAGTTGCTGGAGGTCTTTTTGTGAAGCCTTGTGTCTTCACCCTTTTTGTCGGTCGGCTCTGATATGTGACACCAGGTAGCTAGGGTGGCCGTTTGTGGTTGTTGTGTATATACATCTTTTGCTTGTGTATGTATAACCTGAAATATGACCAACTTTTTATATGATATTCAGTTTTTAGATTTTCCGCTTTTATTCTAAAAACTTTGAAATGTGGGTGTAAGGAACTGAGTTTCCTCTGTATGTATGCTACCCCACTGTTGCATATCTTTATGGGCAGGTGTTGTATGTATGTTTTGTTTCACATTGATGTGATTTCCCCGACTATGCCATGTTTTTAAATATACTCTGACAAAATTTTATTAAGTGTTTATTGTTTCATAATTATTTGGGGGTATAGATTGGGGGCGTCACAGTCCTCATGAAAGGGCTAGCCCCTAACGTAGAGGATGATTTGGATGTGGTCCGAGACTCTGAGAACTTTTAGCCTACCCCTTACCAACTCATGGAGACCCTACGTATTCAACCCTCAAGGGCTGTTACTAGGGTCCTACCCAGATGAGCCTTATCCCGAAGGATTACCATAGGAAGGCATGCTTCTTCTCATGGTAAAACAAGGGTATAGTCTGTACATTAAAGGGTCGTTATGCTGTCCAAAATTTATATCCTACATGTGAGGGGATTGGGTAGATAAGCTTTAGATCTAAACCTATTATAGGGAGCCTACCTAGTTAGGGTCATGCTTGCATTTTCACCTTACCCTAATCAAAGTATATAAAATTTGCATTCACCATCCTCATAAATTCTTTTTTTGGCATTATCATGTCACAGGAATCTTAAATATTTTCAAAAAAAAAAAGGGTTAAAGTCAAAGGCAATGGAATCCGGGAAAATCACAATCAAAGTAAGAACATCTGACATAGGAGGCTTAAAAGCTTATGTTATGGGGTTGCCTCAGGAAAGGAGAAAGCCCCTAATTCGTAAGTATGGGGATATATTAGATCTGGTCACTACTCCTATTCAAGAAGAGGGTCTAACCGACTTGGCTCAGTTTTACGACACAGAGTTAAGGTGCTTCCAGTTTCAAGACTTTCAAATAACCCCCACTCTAGATGAAGTTCGTAGGATACTGGGTTTCCCCAAGAGCAACAAAGGTCCATTCAAGGCTTTAGGGTATCGCCCTACCTTCAAAGAAATGGCAAGTGGTTTTCATATCCGTGAGGAAGACATGCAAGCTAACTTAAAGGTTCAAGAAGACTTTCATAGGTTCTCTAAAGGGTTCTTAGAGAAGAAAGCCAATCACTTTGCCGCTTGCAAAAATTGGGCAGCCATGGACGCTATCATGGTACTCCTCATCTTTGGGTTAGTCCTATTCCCGAGCGCAAAGAACTTTGTAGACATCGCTGCCATTAATTTATTCTTGGCTGTGACCATTGGAGAAGAAGATCCTACACCGGCCCTCCTCGCAGATATATACTTTACCCTTCACCAAAAATTTGAAAGAAGGGGAGGAGCTATGTTGTGTTTCTCTCAGTTATTGTACAAATGGTTGTGTTCTCACCTAGTAAGGGATATAAAGGATATGAAAAAAATGAAAGCCTATGATTGGTCTCAATATTCGGTATCTCTTGGTGAGAAAGACATCTTGTGGTTCCCTCAAATACTCCATTGAGACGACGTGGTCCTAAGCTGTGGGGATTTCCCTAATGTACCCTTGATAGGATAGAGAGGGTGCATAAGTTACAATCCGGTCTTATCAATGAGGCAATTGGGGCATCCATTGGCCTACAAGCCAGAGGATAGGTTGTTAGAAGGCTTCGTCCTACAAAATGTAGCTGGAAATCATCCCGATGTTCTAAAGATTGCTCAAGCTTGGAAGCTAAGTATCAAAGGGAAGAGCAGTCTTAAAAGACCAAGAGAAGAATCTAGGGTACCATATCTGCAATGGATGAAAGAAAGGGTGAGTATAGTGAAGCTGCCTTTTACTCTGGATCGTCCTGTTAATCCAAGGGTTCCCCCACCCGCCGCAATCTCCATAGAGGAAAGTGAAAGACTCAAAGAGACTATTTCACAATTGACAAAAGAAAAAGAAGAATGGGAAGGTAAATTTTACCAAGCCACTGGAGAAAGTAGTCAGTTAAGAAGGAGTCTCAATGAAGTTATGGAGCAGTCAAAGATCAATAAAGGGATAGCCCAAATGGAGGAAGAGAAGAAGGAACAAGTTTACGCTGACCTACAAGCTGTGAGTTCACGTCTCAAGGACCATAAGGAGCAACTAGATAGAGCCTGGCGTCAAAGGGGCGAGTGGAGGGACATTTGGATGACATCAACGTAAAGAGAGTTCAAGGAGGGATATGATAGGCGTATCCACAACCTTGAAGCTGAAGTCCAAAGCTTGGCTAACGCTCTTCTCGAGAGCAAAAGGCAAGCCCTAGATGCAACCGTGCGATTGAGATCAGCCGAAGAACTTCTTGCCCTACGGCCAGAAGGATGGTTAGAAACTCAAGAGGAGAACCAGGAGCTTAGAAGGCAATATGGGGAGCTTCAGTATTCCTACGAAGATCTAAGGGCATGGGGCATTTATGTTGAAGAACATAACCAACAGCTAGAGCAAACTACTAGGGAGGATTTGGAGATCATGGCAAAGTTACGTATTGACGAGGCATATTATCGAGAAAGGTATCAGAAGTTGGTTTTACTATCCAACGATCTCATCCATGAGATCCCTCGAAGTTTAAAGGAGGCTGAGTACATGGCTGATATCTTCAAGCTGGTCAAAGAGATTGCCAATTTTCTTGCACTTTGTCGTGAGATGGTAGAGGAGTTTAGGGCTAGGATTAGGAGGAGGATTTAGCTTTTCTATGTAATAACTTCTTACGTTTGGTTTTTTGTTATGAATAATTTAAGGGTTTATCCCTAGTTCGGTTTTCCTTATGTAATAAATGGGGCTTTGACCCTAGTACTTTCTTTTCATTAATAAAAGTATTTGTTTTCCATTATCCTTGGCTTTAATCTTAATAAACGAAAGTTTAAGATTCCTGAAATAAAAATAATTTTTGCATACTCATACCTTCATGCATAACATAAAATAAAAAAAAGCATCAAACGGAAATCATTTTTCAATATCTTCTCTCAGAATCATCGCAACAATCTGACGTCTTGACCCAACACCCGTGGAACAAATGGAGTTGAACCACGCTACTCTAAAAGGAGATGTGGATGTTGTCAAGGGAAATGTGGAGGAAATAAAGGACAAAATCGACCAACTGACTCGAGCTATTCAGAATATGATAGCAAGAGACACCGAGGCTAGTAACCGTAGGAGTGTCCCTACCCCTCCTCCCCAGTATAAAGATAGTAATCCTCTTTTGGGATTTGCGGCTGACTTGGAACATGAAGCATTATAGGCTAGTAAAGGGAAGACTAACACTCAACCTCCTGTAGGGTCTATTCCTCCACCCGAGTACAATGGAGAATCACGACCTATACAGATACCTATCACTCGTGAGGTCTCTAATGACTGGCACCTCCAATATGGAGAGGAAGACTCAAGGCAAGTAGTTCATGAAACCAAACTAGCTGCCATGGAAGGAAGAAAGGAGGATGAAAAGTATAAGATAATTGAGGAACGGTTAAGGGTTGTGGAAGGATCCAAGGTCTTTGGGATTGATGCCTTGGAAATTTGTTTGGTACCCGACGTGGTCGTGTCTCCTAAGTTTAAGGCACCTAACTTCGAGATGTATAAAGGGGTTAGTTGTCCCAAAAATCACATCTGGATGTTTTCCCGAAAGATAGGGGCGCACGCTAAGAATGAAAAGCTGATGATGCATGTTTTCTAAGACAGCCTTAGTGGGGCATCCTTGGACTGGTACATGAAACTGGAAAGGACTTACATCAAGAATTTGGAGGATCTGGCAAGTGCCTTTATAAGGCAATACCAATATAATGTAGACATGGCCCCTAATCGCATGCAATTACAGAACATGTCTCAGAAAGGGAATGAATCTTTTAAGGAGTATGCCCAGAGATGGAGGGAGCTAGCCTCTCGTGTGCAACCTCTATTGCGGGAAAGCGAGCTAGTAGATACATTCATGGGAACTCTGCAAGGGCTATACTATGAAAAGATTATTGGAACTGTCTCAACTAGATTTGTGGATTTGGTTATCATTGGGGAAAGAATCGAGAATGGATTAAAAAGTGGCAAGATTGGAACCCCGTCCTCCAGTCAATATAGCAACAAAAGGTACTCTGGAAATAGTTCGAAGAAGGAGGCCAATGCCATCTCTGCTGATAGGTATACTCAAGTACCTTATAACCCTTACGTGGCGGCCACTGCCTCTGGTCAAGCATCTCCTACGCTCCAAATCCAACAGCCAAGGGCGCCACCTCCGCAAAATCAGCAACAACAGAAGTATCCCCGAAGGGAACAAAGGAGGCCATGGAAGGACATTGAACCTATACCCACTACATATACTCAGATCCTGCCAATGTTAATCCAAAAGGGATTGGTAGAAATCAAGCCGTTAGGGCCCCCTCCTACGCCTCCTCCTCGAGGGTATGATGCTAATGCTAGATGTGAGTACCATGCTGGATCGCCAGGGTATACGACTGAAAAGTGTTTAGCCTTCAAGTTTAGGGTGCAAGATTTGCTGGATCAGAAGGTCATTAACTTCAGTTATGACACTCCAAATGTGGGAGAAAACCCTTTCCCAGGGCACGCTGGACCAACTATTAACTCCATTGAGGGACTAGGAGAGAATGTCCTAATCAGAGGGGTAGAACAAGTAAGCACCCCTATGATGAAAATAAAGGAAGTATTAATTAGGTACGAGGAGTTTGAAAGGCTGCACGGTGACTGCAAGGATTATGCGTCCGATCCCGATAACTGTAAGAAGATGAAGGAGGTCCTCCAACAATTAATGGACCAATGGATAGTTCAAATTGGGTACTTAAGGAATATAAATGAGGTGGCTGCCTTAGAATCCCAGGGGCAGGTACCTTCTGAGATTCCATACCAGAAAAGAGGAGTTGTCACTCCTATTCAAATACCAGTTCCAAGGTCTGCACAAGTACCTATTCAAATACCAGTTCCCAGGCCTGCACAGGCACCCATTCAAATACCAGTTTCAAGGCTTGCACAGACTCCTATTCAGATTCCGATACCTGCACGAACACCAATTCAAATACCTGTTCCTGCACCAGTCAAAGCTCAAGAGCCTGCAAAGTCAGAAGGCCCTATCACTTTCCATGTACCAACGCCATTTCCATATGAAAGCACCAAGACTGTACCTTGGGAATATGACATCACTGCGTCAGTGGGAGGAAAGACTATAATACCGTCACCAGCAGTTACTAACATAGCTGGTATTGGAGGAATGACCCGTAGTGAAAGAGTATACTCGTCAGAACAACCTAAGAAGGATATCCCCGAAAGCTTAAAGGGGAAGGAGACCACAAGTACAGGTGAGGGACCGTCCAAGAAGGGTATATCTCAAGAAGACGCCGAGGAATTTTTGAGAATCATAAAGAAAAGTGATTATAGGGTGGTGGACCAACTAAATCAAATACCGTCCAAGATCTCTATTCTATCCTTGTTGTTATGCTCGGAGGCACATAGGGAATCCCTGCTAAAGGTCCTAAATGAAGCCCATTTCACCAAAGGCATATCAGTAATTCAGTTCGACGAGGTAGTCGCTAATATCGCCGCCAGCACCTGCCTAGGTTTCAGTAGTGAGGAATTACCTCCCGAGGGGCAAGCACACAATAAGGCCTTGCATATATCAGTCAAATGTCAAAACACTATTCTCTCAAGGGTGCTAGTGGATACAGGGTCTGACCTAAATGTCATGCCTAAGGATACCCTTATGAAATTAACATCTGTGAGAACCTTTATGAAGACCAGCTCCTGATTGTTAGGGCTTTCGACGGTTCGAAAAGAATGGTAATTGGGGAGGTGGATATACCTACAGTGGTGGGGTCACATACCTTCATGATCACTTTCCAAGTCATGGATATCAATCCCTCATACACTTGTCTTCTGGGACGACCATGGATCCATGCTGCGGGCGCAGTTACTTCCACACTTCATCAGAAATTGAAGTTCATATCTGGGGACAATTTAATAATTATTGATAGGGAGGAAGACATGTTCGTCAGCCATCTCTCGTCATTCAGGTACATAGAAGTGGATGGGGAGACATTTGAAATACCTTTCCAAGCTTTGGAGGTTACAACGGTCAGTCGCAAGCATGTCGTTCGACAAGAGGAGAGGCAAAAAATAATCACAGACTTAATCTAGAATAAGGATACTAGGGGCTAGGGCAAGGTGATAGAGATACATGAAAAGAAGGATCAATTCGGGTTGGGTTACAAACCGGCTAATAAAGGGGTTAAGAAGTCTCATCGGATGACATTTCCTCCTATTGAAGAAACTTTCCATAAGGCCGGATTCAGAGATGAAGAACAGGTGACTGCAATTGAAGAGGAAAGTAGAGGGATACCAGATTGGGTGTGCCATTGCTCACCAGATACAGTTCTCAACAATTGGAGGGCCATCGAGATTCCTGAGATGATTTCTATTTCAAAGTAATTTACTTTTCTTTAAAAAAATAATAAGTCCTTTGCTATCCCCAAGGCAAATGGACAAGCTTTGTGGGGCCACCTTTTGTTTCTTTGAATTATTTAATAATAAAATCGCATTTTGTTTTCAATCAAGATCTTTTTTCTTTCTTAGTTGTTCTTTTTTTCAAATGGCAATACACTTTCTTTTCAGTACTTTCATTTGCACCAATTCAAAAAATAATAAGCATAAAAAATCTCCCTCATGCAAATTTAAAAATGAACCTATTAAAAACGACACCGCTATAATTCCTTACAACTTCGAGTTCCCGATTAACCAAGCGGAAGAGGGTGATGAGGACGATTGTGAGCTCCCTGAAGAGCTAGCCAGAATGTTAAAGCAAGAGGATAAGGTGATACAACCTCATCAGGAACCAGTGGATGTGATCAATCTGGGAACTGAAGAAGACAAAAAGGAGGTTAAAGTCGGTGCTTCTTTAAACAAGGACGTCAAGGGGAAGTTTATCAAGTTACTACAAGAGTATGTGGATGTGTTCGCTTGGTCTTACCAAGATATGCCCGGTTTGGACACGGATATTGTTGAACATAAGCTACCGCTTAAACCCGAATGTCCACCGATCAAACAAAAGTTAAGGCGGACTAGACCAGATATGACTCTCAAAATCAAGGAAGAGGTTAAAAAGCAGTTTGACGCAGGGTTCTTAGCTGCAGTGAAGTATCCAGAATGGGTAGCCAACATTGTGCCCGTGCCAAAAAAGGATGGAAAAGTCAGAATGTGCGTAGACTATCGAGATCTCAACAAAGCAAGTCCTAAAGACGATTTTCCACTACCCCATATTGATGTGTTGGTGGATAACACTGCTCAATTCTCAGTCTTCTCATTCATAGATGGATTCTTCGGGTATAATCAGATCAAGATGGCTCCCTCCGACATGGAAAAGACTACTTTTATTACTCCATGGGGAAGTTCTGTTACAAGGTAATGCCCTTCGGGTTAAAGAACGCTGAGGCAACTTATCAAAGGGCAATGGTAACTCTCTTTCATAATATGATGCATAAGGAAATAGAGGTCTACGTCGATGATATGATTGCTAAATCACAAATTGAGGAAGAGCACATAGTCAATTTACAAAAGTTGTTTGAACGGCTAAGGAAGTTCAAGCTACGACTAAATCCTGCGAAGTGTACTTTTGGGGTCAGATCTGGGAAGTTGTTGGGGTTCATATTCAGTCAAAGAGGTATAGAAGTTGATCCTGACAAAGTGAAGGCCATCCAAGAAATGCCAGCACCGAGGACTGAAAAAGAAGTGTGTGGGTTCCTGGGAAGATTAAATTACATCGCCAGGTTCATCTCACACCTTACTGCTACTTGTGGACCAATCTTCAAGTTGTTAAGGAAAGGACAAAGCATCGAGTGGGGTGATAACTGTCAAAAGGCTTTCGATAGAATTAAGGAATATTTGCAAGAACCACCCATATTGGTGCCACCGGTGCCTGGAAAGCCACTCATAATGTATCTAACGGTGCTTGACAATTCGATGGGCTGTGTACTCGGACAGCAAGACGAAACGGGGAGAAAAGAGCACACAATTTATTACCTGAGTAAGAAATTCACCGATTGTGAATCCAGATACTCCCTCTTGGAGAAGACCTGTTGTGCTCTTGTATGGGCCGCCCGACGATTAAGACAATACATGGTGTGTCATACTACCTTCTTAATATCAAGAATGGACCCCATCAAGTATATATTCGAGAAGCCTGTAGTGACCGGGAGAGTGGCTCAGTGGCAGATGTTACTGACTGAATATGACATCCAGTATGTTACCCAAAAGGCCATAAAAAGGAGCGTGTTAGCCGATCATCTCGCTCATCAGCCAGTAGATGACTATCAACCTATGCAATTTGACTTCCCTGACGAGGATGCGATGGATGTAAAAGACGATGATATTCCTGATTCTTACGAAGGACCTGAGCCCGGATCTCGATGGAAGCTTATATTCGATGGAGCCTCAAATGCAGAAGGACATGGGGTAGGAGCTGTTATAACTTCTCCCACGGGATTCGACATACCCTTCATTGCGAGAATATGCTTCACGTGTACTAACAATATGGCGGAATATGAGGCGTGTATCTTGGGGATTAACGAAGCCATTAACCTCGGAATCAAGATCTTAGAAGTATATGGAGATTCGGCTCTCGTCATCAATCAAGTCAAAGGAGAGTGTAGAACACTTAATGCCAAGCTAACTCGATGTCGAGATTGTGTCTGGAAAAGGATAGCATACTTTGATGAGATCACCTTCCATCATATCCCCAGAGATGAGAATCAACTGGCAGACGCTTTGGCAACTTTGGCGTCCATGTTCAAAGTCAAATGGTATAACGAATCACCGACTATAAGGATTAATCGCCTAGATGAACCATCATATTGTGCAGTAGTGGAGGCCAAAGTAGATAATAAACCTTGGTTTTACGATATCAAACAGTTCCTCCATAAACAAGAATATCCTGCAAATGCCTCAAGTGGGGATAAGAAAACACTTAGAAGGCTGGTTGCCCAGTTTTTCCTTGATGGAGAGGTACTGTATAAAAGGAATCATGACATGGTGTTACTCTGGTGTTTAGATGGACATGAACAGGACATGCTCATCAGAGAAATACACGAAGGATCCTTTGGAACCCATGCAAATGGGCATACAATGGCTAAGAAGATTCTCCGAGCAGGGTACTATTGGTTGACTATAGAGTCAGACTGCTTTAAATATGTCAAGAAGTGCCACAAGTGTCAAATCTATGCGAATAAAATTCATGTCCCGCCAACTCCTTTGAACGTTTTAACTACCCCGTGGCCTTTCTCCATGTGGGGGATAGACATAATAGGGATGATTGAGCCAAAGGCATCAAATGGACACCGGTTCATTCTGGTTGCTATCGACTACTTCACCAAATGGGTAGAGGCTGCTTCCTACACTAATGTGACCAGGCAAGTAATAGCGCAATTCATCAAGAAAGAGATAATCTGTCGCTATGGGGTTCCTAACAAGATCATCACGGATAACGTGCTCAATCTAAAAAACAAAATGATGGATGAGCTATGCGAGAGTTTCAAAATCGATCACCACAACTCGTCACCTTATCGCCCGAAGATGAATGGCGCGGTAGAAGCAGCCAATAAGAACATCAAGAAGATTATCCAGAAAATGGTGAAGACCTACAAGGATTGGCACGAAATGTTCTCTTTCGCACTACATGGCTACAGAACCTTAGTTCGTACTTCAATAGGAGTTACTCCTTTTTCCTTAGTATATGGCATAGAAGCGGTACTCCCTATTGAAGTAGAAATTCCTTCACTTAGGGTCATAATGGAGACCAAGCTGGATGAAGCGGAGTGGGTACAAAATAGACTTGATCAACTGAATCTCATAGAGGAGAAGCGCATGGCCGCTGTATGTCATGGTCAGTTATATCAGCAGAGACTCAAGAAGGCATTCGACAAGAAAGTTCATCCTCGCCTATTTGAGGAAGGAGACCTGGTGTTAAGGAAAGTGCTACCCATCTATAAAGATCCTCGTGGCAAATGGGCCCCAAACTATGAAGGACCATATGTTGTAAAGAGCGCCTTCTCTGGTGGAGCTTTAATGTTAACTACTATGGATGGAGCGGATTTACCGCGACTGGTAAATTCTGATTCAGTAAAAAAATACTATGCCTAGAAAAAGAGGATAAAAGCCGCTAAGTCGAAAACCCAAAAGGGCGATTTAGGCAAAATTAGGGCGTCCTGGTGGATTGAAAACTCGAAAGAGCAACCCAAACAAAAATTAGGGACTTAAATAAAAATGATACCCGACAAGTCGAAAACCCTAAGGGGCGGCTAGTTGAAAAAAATGGTATATTATCCTGATGGACTAAGACTAAAAAAGAACGGTCCAGGAAAAATTAAGGACATCCAAAAGGCATATGGCTGATAGCACTTACGGTCGCGCAACAAGGATTCAAAAAGGAATGATCAATCCAGTCGTCATCTTCAGAAGCGAAGTGTCATGGCCTCGGAGACTTAGGGATATTAGCTGGTGTTTGAATTCAATAGGGACATAGATAAATTTGTTTTTTCGTATTGCCATTTTTCATCTTATAGATTTGTAGTAATTCCTCCTTATGAGGGTTGCTTCCCTTATGTACTATTGCCTGTTCATGGGCCCATTTTTATATAAATAAAATTGTCTTTTTTTTTCCAATTACTCTGCTTGATTACAAAATGTCGATTAATTATAGAGTAATGCATTGAAACATTGGGCAAAATCAAAAGCTTTAAAAAAAAAGAAAGAAAGAAAAGGTATTTTACTTCGATTTGGAAACGGTGAAAGAATCATATTTCTTCCAAGTTAAACACAAGGTCTACAGGTTAACAGTCACGATTCAATTATTATGGGAGTTTCTTCAAGGGAACAATACACATCTCCAGGTAGCAAGAGCATATGACTTATTACGCCCATCAAAGGAGTCAAGGGTTCAGGGGTTGGGAAGTCGGAATATTGCAAAAGATTTGATTTCCGTAAATACATGCACTGCATATCATAAAAGAGACGTTAGCCCAAATAATGCATCATGCATAAAAGCGTACATACTTTTAAACATGCATACATGGCATATGATTATAAGTTCTTTCGGGGTTAAAAGGGTTTAATCAGACATTTCACTACGGGTTTGTTATTAGGGATCTTGGAATAATTAGGGTAGAACCTATCAGACTCTGCGGTCAAAATTAGGGTCCTTCTTGTATTTAATCATCTCCTCTTCAAAAGAGAAAGACGTATCGACTTCCTCTTTTTGATCCGAACACAATTAAATAGGGGCAGTTGTAGTACCCTAAATTTTGACCAGGGTTTTTCTCACCTTTTTTGGATTCTTCTGCTAGGGGGTGTCATTTGAATGTCAATAAGCTTTGGGGTTGCATTAGTACTTGTTGGCCCATTTTTGGGTGTGGGGTTTATACAAGGGTTTTTTTTTTTTTATTTAGGATCTAAATTTTATTTTTCAAGTTTATTTTTAAAATGAAGTTTACTTCTAAAAGAAATCTTTGATTAAGGTATTATTGGGTTGTCATCTTAGAATTTACTACTCTTAGACTTTTGTTATAAAGTTAAATAAGTATTATTTTTAGAATTTTTGAGTTTTTAGATTTATTAGAAAATAATGAAGTTTTTATTTTAGTTTAGATATATTGTTTTAATTAATTAAATTTTTTGTTTTAAATAAAATTTAGAGGTTAAATATATATTATTAGTTATTAAGTAGGGATAATTATCTTTTTGTTAACTAAGGTTTAGGAGTGATTAGGATTATATTTTATTTACTTAGTAGTCGTTTATAATTTTTAATTCTTTTATTTTTTTAAATGATGGTCGTATTAGGATTGTACGGTTCTAATGTTTACTATTTATGTTTTTATTTTCATTTATTCACTTGTTTATTTGTTTATTTTATTATTTATTTTATCAGTATTTATTTTTTGTTTTATTCTGGTCAAAATAGTTGACCCAGAAGCCACCATCTTCCCCAAGCCCAAACCCTAAATTTGCACAGAGGAAAATCAAATCAAATCAGGATCTCTTTTTAATTTTTCACAATCAGATTACACAAATTACAATCAAAACAGATACAAAATCAAATCAAATAAAATTACATCAAAAAATTCCTAAACAGTATCAAATCTAATAAATTTCTAAAACCTAATTTTTGCCTATAAAAACTAAAAGAAAATTCAAAAAAGAGGGGAGGAAAACCTTAAGGAAAAATAGGTTGTTGCTGCGCGAATTCCCCAACCCTCACCGAAAGCTCCAAGTACGTAGAGAGTTAGGGTTTAACATCAGAACCCTAACCCCTCTGAGCTAAACATCATTCGAACCTGCAAACAAAGAAAGGAGAAGAAGATTAGAGGAAAGGATAAATAGAATACTACCAGTTTCACTGCACGGACGGTAAACGAAATAACACTTAGCTTTTTTTCTTTCTTTGATTCTAAGTCGTTGTTACTTGTTTGTGTTTGTGCTTTTTGAATTGGGATTTTGCTTAAGGGTTTGGGATTTCTGGAAAATTAGGATTAGGGTTCATGGGGTAGAGGGTTAGGGTTCTTGGGAGTTCATTGGGGTTTTTGGGTTTTTGTTGAATGTAGGTTAGGGTTCTTCGTGTAGGGTTAGGGTTCATGCAATTGGGGTTAGGGTTCATCAATTATGGGCTAGGGTACATCAATTCTGGGTTAGGGTGGGGTTAGGGTTCTTGATGTATGAATGTTCCGGTTGAATCCTCAATCTCATTCTGGGATTTACGGTGGTTAGGAATTTTGGGCGGTGGCCGGTGGTCGTTGGAAGGGTGGTCGGAGAGGTTGAGAAAGAGGAGAGAAGTGAGAGAGAATGAGAGTTAGTGAGAGAGAGCGGGTAAGAGAGAGAAGGAAATTAGAAAATGAGGGGGGTTCTGAGGAGATGGGGGATTATATACTCCCTCCGTATGGCCTTGGATGCGCGCCAAGTGTCCTCCCTTGAGCCACCCAGATTGCTTGATCGTTGGAGTCAACGGGTGCCTCTCCACGCGTGCACATCATGAGTCTTCTTTGACTCCACATCTGGGTCGTTCATCTCGCATACCTTTGATGGTAATCAGGATCTAGGGCTAGGATTTGAGGCCTTTGGGAACCGTCTGATCATCATCATCAGACGATCCTGAGGGAGTTCTATGTTGACTGCTCCCACGTTTTTCCCTTTTTTTTTGTTTTTTGCAGGCTTAGGACTCTAGTAACTGGGCCTTGCGCCCAGATTACTTTTCGTACCCCACCCTCGTAAGCCCAGTTACTAATCTGTTGGTTTTGCACCCCCCTGTTTTTTTAGTTATTAATTGAGTTAATTACTTAACTTAATTGATTTTAGGATTTAAATTTAATTTTGATTTATAAAAAAATAAGGGTTTTAGGTTTTTGAATGATTAAATTAATGACTTAATTTAATCATTTAATTAGGTTATATTTTATTTAGGATTTTTTTAGTGAATAGGGTTTTGGTTAAATTAATGACTTAATTTAATCATTTAATTAGGTTATATTTTACTTAGGATTTTTAAGGAAAAGGGTTTTGGTTGGTTAGATAAAGGACTGAATTTAATTAGGATAGATTTTTTAGGAGTTTAGGGTTTTTTAACTAATTAAATTAATAACTTAATTTAATTATATAATTGAGTTAATTTTTAATTTAGGATTTTTCTCGATAATTAAATTAATGACTTAATTTAATTATCTAATTAGGGTAAATATTTAGATGTTTTAATCTTTGATTATTTTCATGATAAATAGTTTTGTCTAAAATAATTTATTTGGGGAAATGGGGTTTAAGTTTATTAGGGGTTTTAGGGATGATTTTTGGATTGAGTTTTAATGGGTATATTTAAAAATGCTGGATATATATTTTCTTTAAAAAAATAATAGGATTTAAAATTCTTTTATTTTGGGGTTGTGTCAAAAGTCTTTTAAATTGGAATATTTTGGGGATTTATTTTTGCTATGTTGCATAATAAATAGCATTTTGGGTTTTATTAAATTACTTGGGGATTTGAGGGATTTTATTGTTTTGTTAAGGGACATAAAAGGATTTTTCTAAGGATTTAAATTTGGGATAAAGCTCTTGGTCCGAGAGCCTAAATAAGGGATGGGATAAGGGATAAAACTCTTAGGTTCCAAGAGTTAAAATATAGGCCAAAGGGATTTAGGGATAGAACTCTCCGTCCGAGAGTATAAATAATGGACAAGGGATAGAACTCTCCATCCGAGAGTATAAATAAGGGATAAGGGATAAAACTCCTTATCTAGGAGTATAAACAATAGATTAAGGGATAGAACTCTTCGTCCGAGAGTATAAATAATGGATAAGGGATAGAACTCCTTATCTAAGAGTATAAATAATAGATTAAGGGATAGAATACTTTATCCAAGAGTATAAATAGTGGATTTGGTTTAGGATTGGAAGTGGGAATAGGGGAGGTGAACTACGGTTACTCTAATCCTTCAAAATTAAAGGTACGTAGGCATAGGGTTGTGAACCCTAGCGAGTATAATTAATAAAAAAAACTTAGGTTTCTTTTGTAAATAAATCATTTAGATAAACAAACAAGCATACCCTAAAATCTAAGGAGGATCCCATTGAGTACAATGGAGGTGAGGGGTGCCTAACACCTTCCCCTCACTTAACCGACTCCCGAACCTTAGGAATATCTGTCCTTGGGATTAAGGATTTTAGGTTTATCATTTATTTTCCTTAAAAAAAATATGATGGCGACTCGATATTTTTGCCGGCCGTGACAGCGGCTCTTGGTTCACTTAGGTGCTCGTTCAGCGGCTAACTTCAGGATGCGCTCAGTAGCGTTCGACATTTGAGCTGCAAGGGAAAACATGAAAAAAGTTAGCACAAAGAAACAAAACTAAATGGACGCCCGAACAACACAAGGAGCTTCTACCTAAGAACCTCTTGGCCTCATCGGGAAACTTGCACTCAAGTAGACCCCAGGTGTTTATGTAGCGGGTTGTGGTCACAACCCTTCCTCGAGAGTCGAGGATGTAGTTTTCGTCCCTACCAACACACTCTGCCCGGTTAAAACTGGTAACATATGCGACCAGCGTGGCGTACGCTCCTTTGTCCTCCTCCGACAGCTCACCAGGCTTCACGAGGTATTCGTCCGTACCAAGCGCGAAGTGCGCATCCTCCCACTCCAGAGGACACTTGGACACAAATATCTCCTCCCCGGAACTGTCGATCACGATGTCATAAAGCGTACCCACGGCCTCGTGCGTCGCGGGCATGACATAGTAGAACCTATCTTTGAAATTCCTAATCGAATCCGAGTACGCCTTGAACAGCTTCCTCGGCTGTTTGAAGGAGACCCAACTATGTCGGCCCTGGTCCGTTGAACGTTGGAGGTGGAAGACGCGGAAAAAGAGCGTGAGGGTGCTCCCGATGTTGAGGTAGTCGCACACGATCTCAAATGCTCGCATGAAGGCGAGCGCATTGGGATAGAGCTGAGACGGCGCCAGGTGCAGTCGGTTGAACACCCCCACCTAAAAGCTGTTGAAGGGGAGACGAATACCGGCCTCTTTAAAGGCAAACTCATACACGGGGAACCTTAACCCACGGTAATTCGAGCAGATACAGTGGTGTGCCCGAAGCTGAAAGACCGTCCACTTCGCCTGCTCGTCGTCAGGGACGTCCTCGACGAAGGCGAAAGCGTCCGTGTCGTCGGCAGTGAAGCGTGATTTTATGCGTAGAGGCTCCTCGCCGGCCCATTTGACGGCCGGACGCACGAGCTCCTCCCCAGGGATCTGCGTGGGTCCGTCCACATCGAGTTCAGTGTCTATCTGGAGAATCCCTGGAAGCCTCACGACCATGTTTTACCTGAAAAGCAGAGGAAATAGGTGAATTCGTTGGCCGCGACCAAGTCCACCCTTCCACCGCCGATCAAGTGAAAGGGCAGCGAGAGCAAAGAAAATGTTCGGGGACACGGCGAACTGCCCGAGGCCGTTACCCCCGTCCCTTCTTCGGGTCTCCAATCCTCTCACCTCACTTCCCCGTGACATTCATCGCATGTCCTCGGGGTATTCATCGGGTCCTCAGGATATTCATCCCAAGCCTCCTCCAAACCTACCAGAACCCTAGGAACGTCCCGCCGTTTTTGGCCGGAACCCTCAAGGGATTACCGGGAACTTCATCAGTTCACCGGTAAACCGCCAACGGAAAGCAAAACGGAAAAGAAAGGGATCAGAAGCTTACTTGGAACGGTGGTAGAAGCCTGACCGGAGCGGTAGATGCGACGATGTACGGCAGTGAACGACGGTGGAGCAGCGACGGAGATAGGAGGAAGAAGGGAGCGAAAAACATGGAAACGTTCAACTGACACGAACTCGAGCCCTTTTATAGGCTCCTCACGAGACTCAAGGATTTCCTAGGCAATCGATTACGCTACCCTAGTGTAGCCGCCCTAGGCAATGATGAGGTGTGACACGTGGCACACGCTTCCCTAGGCACATCTTTTCATTCCCCAACACACGTCTTTTCATTCACCTCGTTTCAGACTTCTCGTATCCCCGCGACGTCGCCCGTCCGCGGCCAGTCTCGCGCGGGCAGATCGATTTGTTTTCGCCCGGTTTACCAACCGTTTCTCGTTTAGAGTCCCTCCCCCGACTGGACTCGTCCTCGACATAGTACTGACCCTAAAGTCATTACCCTGACACCTCAGAGCAACGACTTGGGGGGCTCCTGTTCCGGACTGGGCCGGGGTCTGCTCCTCAATCGAACAGGACCAACCCACACGTCCTGGGATGGCCCAATAAAGGCCTCTTAGCACGACCAACGTCGAGCACATGCCCCACCTCAACAGTGTCGGGCACACGCCACACCTCGGCGGTGTTCGGGCACACACGACATAGAGCATCGGGCAGAGGCGCTAAGTCTCTCCGGGCTCGCTCCTCCTCGACACTCTGGTGCTCCTCCCCACGAGGAGCCATCTCCTGCACATAAGACTCCTCCCCGCGAGGACACGTTCTCATGTAACCACCCACTCCCGATGGAATCGGTCTGCCCTAATTCTGGAGATCTAGGAACGGTTACCCCAGGGCGAAGACCATGTGCCGGTCTTCACTACGCCACGTAAGCCCTGGCAGTTACTTGGATTGGGCCTCACAATCCAACCCAGTGCTAGTGACCGTTGGTCCCGCGCTGGGAGCTCTCTATAAATATCCTCTCACT
This sequence comes from Lathyrus tuberosus, assembly GCA_022829125.1. NCBI lineage: Eukaryota > Viridiplantae > Streptophyta > Magnoliopsida > Fabales > Fabaceae > Lathyrus > Lathyrus tuberosus. The sequence continues at coordinate 9,416,565 of JALAZF010000024.1, read as the reverse complement.
TGAGAGGGTCAGGTTACACAATCTCATACACTCTAACCTTTTTCTGTACTTGCTTTTACTTGTGACCCTTGCCTTATTTGGATGGCAGTCACTTGAAGCCTATGGAGTGCAAGAAATGCCAAGATTTTTAAACTTGAAGAGTGTGTGATAAATGATGTGGTGTTTAATGTAAAATTGTTGTCATGGCTATGGTTAATTATTGATGTAAAAGCCAGGAGACATTGAAACTTCTTTGAGTGGTGTAAATTTCCATTGAATTTCTTGAAATAATTTGATAAATTATATGTGGGTTAGAGTACTTCTTGTCCTCTATTTCTTATAATACATCATATTTATAAAAAAAACAATAATTCCACGTGACACAAATATATTGATTAACAATTAAAACCTAAAACCAAAAAAGGGTTGGATTAAATGAAGTTAGATTTATATTATGGAAAATGAAGATTTGATCATTTAAAAACAATGCTATACACTTGTACTAAAATAAAACTGCCTCCGTTTTAAAATGACAAACATTTTACTAAATAAAATTTATTTTAAAATAAACGTTATTATCATTTTTAAGGTTAAAACGATTGTTATTTTTTTAATTGTGTTTTTTAATTAATAATTTATATACTATTTTTAACACATTAATTAAATTTAATAATAGTCTATTTGAAATGAAAGAAGTAACTCATTTCTTTGGATAAAAACCTTAATCTATAAACTTACTCTTAAACTTATCAATATTATTACATTCTTTAATCTATATAAAAGATAATTATTTTAAAATAGAATGAATAACTTACTTTAACAAATTATTTTAAAATTTTCTTTATTCGAAGGAGGGAATTTCCTTTTTGATTTATTATTAGAGTTCTTTAATAAAGAATTAAGAGAATGCTCCTTAACCAATGTGATTTATTGGCCAATCATAAAGTCAAAAAAGTATAATTTGAATTTATAGAAGGTAGCATGCAGCTTTTTTAATGTATTAGGTAGTACTATATGATATATTAGAAATAAAATATTTTGTTAGTTGGGAGATGAAGGTTGAGTTGCTTTCCGGATCACCGAAAAAGCAAGGGTGTGTACCCTTTATTTCTGTATATTCAATTTATTTGTCTTTACTATATAGACAAATCTCAACGTGATTATACTATTTATTTGCAGATTTTAATATTCTAAAATTTCTTTAAAAAAGCATCTGTCAGAAAAAGTTAACCTAGCATGCAGACAAATTGTGATAGAGATAACAAATTGTGTCATAAGTACAAGTACAATACTCCCTCCGTCCCAAATTATAAGACGTTTTAGGCTTTTCACACAAATTAAGAAACTTAATTATTATTTTATGGAAAAGACAAATTATGTATAACTTTACAGTAATGCCTCTCATAATTATATAGGAGAGAGAAATTAAAAGAGTTAAAAGAATAAATAATAATAAATATTTGAGGGTATATTGGGGAAGATGTCATTTATATTGCATTGGGAATGTAAGGTGACTTATAATTTGGGACAAATTTTTTTAGCAAAGTGACTTATAATTTGAGACGGAGGGAGTATTTTACATGATCGTGATACATGATTTTCACATAAAAATTTGACTAAATCACCCATTCATCAACTCAATTTTTCTTTAAGCCAAAAATAAAGTAAATAAAAAAGAAAACTCAGTATAAAAAGAGATATAAAGTCAAAATCATTTTAAATTAACGTATACAAAAGTATGAAGATCAATCCACACCAAAAGTTAGATTGAGTAGCAATGTTTAAAGAAACTAGTTTATCTATACATAAATTGCATTCACAAAAAATGTGAGAAACAAAGATATGTTGTTAATTTCTTTCACATAAAATGTGAGAAACAAAGACATTATTTTAATAAGAATCAAGAATGATAATGTAAATTTTGATATATAACTATTTTAACTATTTTTCATTACTTCCAAAACACTTAAAAAAATGCACTTATAGTGTCTGATGAAAAAGATGTTATAGCATATTATTATTCAAGTTGTATTTGTATTTGTGGAGTTTATCTTCTCATATATTAGATTTTAATTTGTTAAATGTATAAAACTTTACTCTTTAAACTAAATTTTGGAGAAGAAATCATTTAAAATTATCACATACTCACAAATATCAATTAATGAATAACTAACACATAAAATATGAGTTAATTATTCAACTTAACGAGGGTTTGTCTGTGAAATATGGTCGATCACTTTGAGTTTGTAAAACATCCCAAGGTGTTAATTTTTAAGAAAGATAGAGGTTTAACGAGCATATATGTCCACTGATCTATTTCTATAACATGGACGATAAAAAGTTGTTTGGCAATAACTTTCTCTAACATAACATCTCGTTTTGGCTTGCATCCCTCAGCCACCAATCTCACTTTAAATCGATCAATGTCACTGTTTGATTGATACTTTTCCTTGTATATTCATTTTAATTTTATATGATTTTTTGTTTGTACGTTCATTTGCTCGTTCCCGCGTTTTATTCTTTTTATTTGCATTGAATTTTTCATTCATAAGATTTCTCCAATTTTCATCACTTTAGGCTTCTCCAATATTTCATTCATAAGATTTCTCCAATTTGCATTACTCCATGTTCTTCTCCTTAAATCTCCTCGATCAGGTTCATTATCCACGTTATTTGACATGCATAGAGAGATGCAACTCTGTACTCAGCTTCACATGAAGACAACACTACTAATGGTTCCTTTCTTGAACTTCAAGCAACTGGTGTACCACCTAGCATAAATGCATAACCAGCTATGAATTTTCTATCCTCAGCATCACCACACCAACTCGAGTCAGTGTAACCGACTTGTTTTCATTTTTTTCCTTCATCTGCTGCAGGAAACAAAATGTCATAGTCGAGAGTTCCTTTGAGATACCTTTGTATCCTCTTTGTGGCTGCTAGGTGTGATACCTTTGTCTTCTGCATGAATCTACTCACCATACCTACATTGTATGCTAGATCAGGCCTTGTGTGTAAAAGATATCTTAACGATCAAATGAGTCTTATGTACTGAGTTGGATCAACATCATCTTCATCTGAATCCTCTGATAGTTGAAGTCTTAGTTCAGCAAGTGTCGTAGTTGAACTGCAGTCTTCCAACTCAAATATTTTGAGTATTTCACTTGCATATCTTCTTTGAAGCATCATCAGGCCTCTGCTGCTCTTGTAGAATTATATACCAAGGAAGTATTAAATGTTTCCCAAGTCAGATATTTCAAATTCATTGCCCAGATCACTTTTGAAATCTTCGATTTTTTTCTTGCATCTACCTGTTATCAACAGGTCATCGACATAGAGACATAGTATAAGTAGTTCACCCCTGCTTCTTTTGACATAAACTCCATGCTCAGTTGTGTACTTCACAAATTCCATCTTCCTTAGGAAACTATCTTATCTTCTTATTCTAAGTTCTTAAAGCTTGCTTGAGCCCATACAGGGCTTTATGCAGATTGTATACCTTACTTTCTTGGCCTTGTTTCAGAAACCCAACTGGTTGTGTAACATAAACTTCTTCATCTAAGGGGACATTTAGAAATACACATTCCACGCCCATCTGATACATATACCAGTTTTCAAGTTTGTTAGACCAACAACCAACATGATTATTTTGATTCTAGTAAATGGTGCAAAGACTTCAACAAAGTCGATTCCTTCTCTCTACAGAAATCCTTTGGCTACAAGTCTTGCTTTGTTCCTAGTTACTTCTCCTTTTGGATTCAACTTCACTTTATAAACCCATTTTACATTAATTACCTTCTTTCCTTATGGAAATTTGACTAGTGACCAGGTATCGCCTGCATCCATTTTGAGTCCTTCAATGCCACAGTTACATTGACTGGCTCATTATCTGCATAAAAAGAATAATGAACAATTTCACCTTCATCATCGACCACATCATCTAATGTAATCACACATTCCTGCAACCTTGCAGGCATATTTCTTGTTCTTTGAGGTCTTCTTATGACTGCTTGACCTCTGACTTCTTCTTGTCAAACTTGTCTATCAGCCTCAGTAGCTTTCATCACATAGGATTCTCATAGAATCCTTATTGAAACTATCTTTCCAATGCCACTCCTTTAGCTCATCTATGATCACATCTTTGATGATCACAACTTGCTCGTTCAAGGGATTGAAAAATTTATATCCATCAATTAAATGATATCATATCATGATCATTTGGCTAGACTTGTCATCAAGCTTCCTTCTCAATTGATTAGCCACATGTCTATGTGCTATAGATCCAAACATCTTTAGTAGACTTAAGCTAGGCTTGACACCAAACCAACATTCTTCTGGTGTGATTCCTTCTAGCTTCTTAGTCGGACATCTATTCGGGATGTATGTTGCAGTCAACACAACCTCGCCCCATAACTCATTTGGTAAATGCATGCCTCTTAGCATACTCCTTACCATGTTCATGATGGTTTTATTTTTCCTTTATGCAGTTCCATTTTGCTATGAAGTGTAAGATGGAACCACCTTATGCACAATCCTTTCTTTCTCACACAATCAAAATCTTTTGACACATATTCTTCACCACCATTAGTTCTCAGGGTTTTAAGCTTTCAACCACTTTGTATCTCCACCATAGATTTAAACTTTGTAAACACCTCAAGCACATAACTTTTCTTCTTGATTAGGTATGTCCATAATTTTTGACTAAAATCATCTATGGATGTGACAAAGTATATGTTATATCCAATCAAATCCACCTGGATAGGACCACACACATCTGAGTATATGAACTCAAGAATTGCCTTTGACTTGCTTCCTCATATTTACTGAAGCTATTCTTCTGTTGCTTTCCATGAACACATTCTTCACACACTTCATTTAGATAGTCGGTTTCTGGTAATTCTGAAACCAAGTTTCTTCTCTTTAGATTTTTGATGTCTTTGAAGTTTAGATGGTCAAGTCTGTAGTGCCATAGCCATTCATCTCTGCTAGTTACAGTTGCCAAACATTTGTGCTCCATCACATTGAGTTCAATATTGAAGGCTCTATTCTGAGACATAGGTGCCTTCAAGATTAACCTACCTCTTAAGCCGTGAACTCTCATCATTTTATCTTTAATCAATACTGTGTAATTCTTCTTGGCCAGTTGCCCTATGCTGAGCAAATTGCTTTTCATGTCTGGTATGTATATTACATTGGAAATTACTGACCCTTTATCATCTTTCCTCATAATTAGAACATCACCAATACCTTCAACGGTTAAGGTATTATCATTTACGAATTTCACCTTGTTCTTCATTGAGGACTCATGTTGACAACCCAGTTTTTTCTTCCAGTCACGTGTGATGAGCAGCCTGAGTTCAAGTACCATTGGTCCTTGAACCTTTCTTCATATTCCATTATGACCATCAACAACATCTCTTCTTATTTGTTTTTTATAAGTCTTACAACACTTTTTTTATTTTCTTTCTTTCGTTCTTGACATTGAATTGCATAATGTCCATACTTCTAAAAGTTGTAACACTTAATATGGATTTTGTTAGGTTTTCTTCCATCGCCTATTTCTCTATCTGCGGCACCATCAATGTGATTGCTTTGGTTTGAAAGTTGTCTCTGATTTGATGAACTACCTTCTTGTTGGTTTCCTCTACCAGTCGAATTATTATAACTTCCTCTACTTTTGTTACAATTCCATCTTTCTTTGTCTTTTTTCTTTAACTAAATGCGTCTGTAGAGCTACATCACTCTTTGTCTTGCTTGTAGATCTTTCGGCCATTCTTTGTTCATGAGACTCAAACGTCCCTTGAAGCCCTTCTTTTGTCAGGCTGACAAATCCTTCTATTCTTCTATGGCTAACCACCACATGATTGAATGTTGGAGTCAATGAATTCAAGATTTTTGTAACTACTGATCTTGATGTCAACACTTCTCCACACATCTTCATATGTTTCACTATTCTTATTACTCTGGTGAAGAGATTAACGATGTTTTAAATTTCTTCCATCTGAAGCAATTCATACGTTCTTTTCTGAGTTTGTAACTTTACCTCTTTCACCTTTTCAGCGCCACCAAACGATTTCTCCAGGATGTCCCGTGCTTCCTTTGTTGAGTCTACATCACCAACTTTCTCAAAGTTGTCTGGATCAACGTATCGATGGATTATAAAGATTATTTTATAATATTTCTTCTTCAAATCTTTGTATGCAGCCTTTTGTTCATCCGTATAATTCTTTCCAACTGGCATTACTTCATTCTTCACAAGATCCCAAAGATCTTGATAACAGAAAAGAATCTTCATCTGCTTACACAAATTCTCATAACTCTTACCATTTAAGATTGGAAGTTTCACTGGAAAATGCTCGTTCGGATTAGAAGTCATTTCGCTATGTTTCCCAGAATCACAACTATTGCTCTAGATACCAAATGTTGGAATTAACCCCAATCTTGGAGATAATCTGAATCAATCTTGATTGAACAAGAATCAATCTTTCTGATTGGTCGTTCCTCTCGTTCCTTATTCTTTATTCGAGTGATTCAACCACTCATCGGTTGCAAAATAATTCTGCCGCATAATGATTGGAAAGAGAAGAAATCCGGGAAAGTGAATTAGGGAAGAAAAGGGAAATTAGAGTTTTGGGAGAAAGAGGAAGAAGATGAATAAAATTTTGCAGAGTTTCTCTCGCCGTTTATCCTCACTGACTTTCTCTTATTCAACCACTTTACAATAGTACGGTACCTCCTTATTTATAGATGAAATTACTTGCAAATCAAGTAATCTCTAACTAATTCAACTAATAAATATTGAGTTTTAACTCTGTCGAGGTTAACTTCTTCGACAATTACATACTTCAAATGCTTAAGGTAAGTACTACTCTATCGAACACATTCAACTTCAACTCTATCGAATCTTACAGGCATGGTTGGCACAAAAAACTACATATTTAACAATTGCTTCATCAAGTGATGGATCTTCATGCTCTTTTTCTTATTCGTAATCATATTAGTTCATTTTATGACTAATTCCACATTCCTTCTTAATCAAATGTCATGTCTCCATTGGTTACCTTATTTGTGTCTAAATTATTAAAGTCGTAAGATTTCGATATTAAATATAGCCAATAAAGACACCTCTTCACATTTGTCATCTAATTATTTTCTTAGTTGATCTCGTACATAAACATATGCAACATATCCAATATTCAAAAACTCTAAGTTGTCAAATTAAGGATTTCCTTCCACTCCAAACTACTTTAGAAGTATTTTTGGAACACTTTTTATAGGCCACATGTTTAATATATAAAACAACTTTTTAAAATTTTTAAATTAGCATAATCTTTCAAAACAATTTAAATCAAATTAATGAAAATTTGAACGGGAGCATATTCTCTCCAGTTAACATTTTACTGGAGAGGGAGCAGTTCAAATCTTCATCAATAAAATTTTATTTTTCTTTCTTTTTTATATTTTCACGTGGTTATTAAGATTTCAATAGATAAAAATATCATGGGAGAGAATCCTTCCCTATTCAAACACATACTCAAAAACATAAATATGGATCTCTTGATATGAAATTGGATGCATGAACAATGTCAAGAATTTCAAACATTGGCCCCATTGTTATTATTACACGAAAGAGTAGTATACTACTAACACACTACTACCGACTTGCAACTCACGTTTCCCTCTCAAATTCCTATAAATGATAGTAATATTCTCAAATCTAAATTAACCAATACACATTCAATTTTATAAACTCAACCCCAAATAAAGAAAAATAAATATTTATTTTAGACAAGTGGATAATGATTGAGTGGGTGATGCTTTACAGGTAGGACATACCTCACCACCATAGGACTGACTGGCGACTGCAAACTGCAGGCCACTGGATGGGTCCCACTGACCCTAACTTCAACTTCAAGGTTTTATGATTGGGCCAAGAGACTCTGTGAGGGCCCATTAATCCCACGTAACAATGTCTCACATCACATGTGTATTTTTTCATGATAATTCTTTATAAATTTAATTAACTATTATACTACTATTTTAATTTTACAAAATTATTATTTTTTGCCTTAAACATAAAATAATTACTATAAATATTTTGCTTCAATACACGGATTTCATGGTCTTCACTTCAACCCATATTCCTGCTGTCTCCAATGAATTATATATTACTAGTATATAATATAAGATACTCTGATCAAATTTTTTTTATCAATGTATAGTGGATTAAATAAAAATAATCTATCTTTTATAAATACGATTAAAGAGAGAATGATTCATGTATTTCAAAATGAATATCGTTTAATATTTTTGTAAATAGATTTAAAAATATAATAATATTATTATAAAATATTATTATTTTTATTAAATTAATTTTATAAATGTATTGCAAATAGTATATAGAATAATAACACAATTAAAAAATAACAATCATTTATATATTAAAAAGTGTGAATAACCTTTAGTATTTTAAAACAAATTTTATTTATTGAAATATAGATATTTTCTAAATCTTATCTACATTTTAATTATTCTTTCTTCCTTTCCATCATTTTCGCTTTATTTCCAAGAATTCTAACCACCAACCCAATAAAGTTGTTTTTTCTTAAGTATAAAGTAGTATTAAAGAAACTGGTCCTTACACACACTTTACTCTATCTATACTCTATCATTGTTATCCATAAATTATTATCATTAACAAATATTAATTAATATTGCTCACCCACTCTAATCAGCGCTATAAGACTTTGAGGACACCATACATGAACAAACAATGAAACATTGCATTTTAATGACCAAACAGTTAACATAAACAAAAGTCACAAACTACTTACCCATTACCTCATACTAGTAGTAACATATAATTTTTGCTTCACTTTTTTTTACACATGTAGAGTAAATTACTTTATTAATCAACATAAGTTTTATTTTTCATTTTAGATAAACATTGTCTCAAATTCTTTCATACAACCATACAATTTTAAATTTAAATTCAAGTTAAAATATTAGACTTAATAAAATCAGCATTTTGATTTGAACTAAGTCTTATAAACATGACAAATATTATTTGAAACTCTTGCAGACAATTACAAAGTCTCTAATTCAAACACGATCTAAAATATTTAAACCTAATTCAACATTATCGATTGAACTAAATTTTACGAATGCAACAAACTGCGAGACCTTGTACTCAAACTCGAATTAAAATGGCAATACTTAATAATATAGTTTTATCATTTAAACTAAATGTCCAATTGGCTTTTATTATCCATGAAAATGACATACCCTAAAATCATTTATTTGATCCAGCATTCCAGCCCAAAAGCTTCCTAGCTATTTCCAAGTTGGGATATATATTAAATTTAAAGCAACCCCCTAACTAAGCTTCACAAGATTCACAGTAACCTCACATATACACATATCCCTCTTTCTCATGCAATTATTATCATCCTTTTTCTTCATTTTATTATTATTCTTTTTCACTTTTCACAATCTGTTTTAACTAAACCCCAAAACAAACACACATGCCAAAAAATACTCTCCTTAATCAAGTGATTTACCTTATCAACCAAATCTTAACTTCTACGTTATACTAATATGAAGTTTGAATTTTGAATACTTATTTCTTTGTAAATTTTAAATCAAATATTAAAAATCGATATTGTTAAATTGAATACTAATATCAAAATTCAAGGATCGAACTTTGAATATTTATTTATATATGTTGTTAGGTTAAAATTTTACAATTGCACTTGAATTTATTGTGATTATTACCCCCTTCATCTAAAACTAATTAAAAATAATAAAAATAAATAATTTCAATTAAAAAAAAAAACACCTTGCACCCACTATACATACATAGAGAGACCAAGTTAAGGTTCCTAAGATACACCACATTGATTCTTTCGATTGTTCTTTTGGCTCTCTGCCAAAAACAACAACATTCAAAAGGGTCTTTGTTTTTCTCAATCTTCTTCTCAATCACACATCACTAAAAAAACAATGTGTTCATAAAGGAACCATTTTTTCCATTTATTCATAGAAACCAAACATAATAAAACATACCCTTTTGCTTGTTTTCTTGTTTTGAATCTTTTTTAGAGGTTACATTTACAGTTATGGCCAACACTGAAAACAGAGAACCGAAGGTTTACTCTGTTTCCTCTGTTTTTCTCTGTTTTTCAATTTTCTATGTGACAGTTCTGTTGAACTGTATCCATGTTTATGGACAAGCATCATCTGTTTTTGCCTGTGATGTTGCCAAGAATGCGAATTTATCAAGCTATGGATTCTGTGACAAGTCATTGTCGGTGGAAGATAGGGTTTCAGACTTGGTGAAGAGATTGACACTGCAAGAGAAAATAGGGAACCTTGGAAACTCTGCTGTTGAAGTTAGCAGACTTGGGATACCAAAGTATGAATGGTGGTCTGAAGCTCTTCATGGAGTTTCTAACATTGGTCCTGGTACACGTTTTTCAAGTTTGGTTCCAGGTGCTACTAGTTTTCCTATGCCTATTCTTACCGCAGCTTCTTTCAACACTACCCTCTTTCAAGCCATTGGAAGTGTGAGTTTTTTTCTACTTCTTTATCTTAATTATGATTCAATTAGTATTAATCAGATGGTACAATCCAAGATTTCAAATAATGGTCGCGATCGCATAAAGGGCTTTCGCAATTTCAATCGGTACAGATGTTGCAATACTGATTGCGATCGTCGCCGCATATGAATTAACTACAATTTGTTATTTATCATGAACAATGGTATTGGTATCGGCACCTTCCGATACCGTTTGGTTGCGACCGTTTTTAGTGGTATAGTATTGTATATAAAATTGGAAGTTTGATTCATTTTAGGATTATGTTTTTTTTGTTGCAAATAAGTCTATTGTTGTGTCGTGGGATAGATGAAATATTACTGTGTAGAAGTCTTCTTGTGTTTCTTTATTTATTACTTTCTTGGGAGTAGGCTTCTCAAAAACTGGGAAAGAGTGATGTTTTTCAACCTTTTATTGAATAAAAACATGAAAAGTTGTTATTTTTATTCATTGGAGTTGGTGGATCTTTTTTGAGATTTTCAGATTTTGGTTTGGTTTTGAATGAGAAATGACATTTTTGTTGGTTTCTTTATGAAATAGTACATTATCCATTTAAAGAAGGACTAGTAGCATTTTTTCAAAAGTTCGATCTCGGGAGTCGTATGATTAGTTTCTGTAGTTGAACGCAGAGACATCTGATTTAAAAAACTTACGATCTCGGGTTTTGAAGGTATTAGTTAATGATTAAAGAAAGTAGATGATGGTAGTTACAACTTACATGGTTGAATTTGTTTATTTTCTTTATTGCTTTTGGCATAAAAGCAAAAGCCTTTTAGGTACAAATGTTAAATTGAGCAATAGAACAATAAATGAACAAAAATATGTGTAAGTTTTCAGAATCAACTTGCCAAAGAACAATAAATGAACAAAAGTAGATAATTAATTGATTCAAATAATCTAAAAGCTGATATAATTTATTTTGCTGCAGAAGTACTATATTCTTTGTGATAATTATCAATTACTAGTAACAACCAAAAATAATACAGTTTAAAGTGGTTTTAAGGGCTAATTTATGGTAATTTTTCAGGTGGTTTCAACCGAAGCAAGAGCAATGTACAATGTAGGGTTGGCTGGTTTGACATATTGGTCACCAAACATAAACATATTCAGAGATCCGAGATGGGGAAGGGGACAAGAAACACCGGGAGAAGATCCTTTGTTAAGTGGCAAATATGCATCAGGATATGTGAAAGGTCTTCAACAAACCGATGATGGAGACTCCGACAAGCTTAAGGTTGCTGCTTGTTGCAAACATTATACAGCTTATGATGTTGATAATTGGAAAGGTGTTCAGCGTTATACCTTCAATGCCGTGGTAAGTCAATGTGATTACTTTATAGCACACAAACACTTACCCGAACATTGGCTAATACTGGTGTCAGTATCAGTGTTGTGTTTGGTGTCTGTGTCTTCCGGTGTTTCTTAGTGATTGTTAAGGTTATGAATGTAGAGAATCATTTTTTGCTTGTTGATTTTGTTAGGTGAGTCAACAAGATTTGGATGACACATTCCAACCTCCATTTAAGAGTTGCGTGATCGATGGGAATGTAGCTAGTGTCATGTGTTCTTACAATCAAGTCAATGGAAAACCAACTTGTGCAGACCCTGATCTTCTTAAGGGAGTTATCAGAGGAAAATGGAAATTAAATGGGTATATTAGAATTTATAATTCTCCTAAATCTCATTTAGTTTGATTTCACTATTCATGTTGTTGTCTTTAGATTAAATAATACGAATATTATTATGTGGTGAATGCAGATATATAGTTTCTGATTGTGACTCAGTGGAAGTGCTTTTCAAAGATCAGCATTATACCAAAACTCCCGAAGAAGCTGCAGCCAAAACCATACTGTCAGGTAACTAACACGAGAAATGTATTGCAGTCACTTAGAGACGTAGGCACAATTGGCCGAACTTTGTGATCAAATATCGTGTTTTTGTAAATTTTGATTTCACAGGTTTAGATTTGGACTGTGGAAGTTATCTTAGCCAATATACTGGAGGGGCGGTAAAGCAAGGGCTTGTTGATGAAGCGTCCATTAACAATGCTATCTCGAACAATTTCGCGACATTGATGCGTCTTGGTTTCTTTGATGGTGATCCAAGCAAGCATGCTTATGGAAATCTTGGTCCAAAGGATGTGTGCACTCCAGAGAACCAGGAGCTAGCTCGCGAAGCTGCAAGACAAGGGATTGTGTTGCTTAAAAATAGTCCGGGATCATTGCCTCTAAATTCCAAATCCATTAAATCTTTGGCAGTTATAGGACCTAATGCTAATGCTACAAGGGTCATGATTGGAAACTATGAAGGTATATCAAAATCTCTAAATTCGACAAGGACACGATACTTAAACACGTGGTTACATTCAATCACTTTCATGTTATTAAATTATTACAAATGTTTACGTGTCAATGTTAGAATGTGTCTGGTGTCTGTGTATGTTTCAGTGCTTCATTGTATTTGACAAGTTACCGAAATTTTTGCAGGCATTCCTTGTAAATATACATCACCCTTGCAAGGCCTAACAGCCGTAGTTTCTACGACTTATGCTCCTGGATGTCCTGATGTACAATGCGCGAACGCCCAGATAGACGATGCTGCGAAAATTGCAGCCTCTGCAGATGCAACCGTTATTATTGTAGGTGCAAATCTAGCTATAGAGGCGGAAAGTCTTGACAGAGTTAACATTCTACTTCCAGGTCAGCAACAACAGCTAGTTAGTGAAGTTGCGAACGTATCCAAGGGGCCCGTGATTCTTGTCATAATGTCTGGAGGAGGCATGGATGTTTCCTTTGCCAAAACTAATGATAAAATCACAAGCATTTTGTGGGTTGGCTACCCTGGCGAAGCCGGTGGAGCTGGCATAGCCGATGTCATTTTCGGTTCGTACAATCCAAGTAAGTCATTCACAGTTTCCCACAATGTTTTAAACCGTTCTTGCAGTCTTGCTGTGATCTTTAATATTATCGAGAAATCACAGTCAAATGTTGCTGATACAACCTCGATTGTGTCCGTGCAGACATAAAAAACCTTGATGTCGAGACCTAAATCGTGATCGAGAACATTATTTATAATCAAAATGATTTTGTGATGCAGGTGGTAGGCTACCGATGACATGGTATCCACAATCATATGTAGAAAAGGTGCCAATGACGAACATGAACATGAGGGCCGATCCTGCTACTGGTTACCCCGGTAGAACTTACAGATTTTATAAAGGAGAAACCGTTTTCTCATTCGGAGATGGAATGAGCTTCGGCACGGTCGAACACAAAATAGTAAAAGCTCCTCAGTTGGTGTCAGTTCCTCTCGCCGAGGATCACGAATGCCGTTCCTTACAATGCAAGTCACTTGATATTGCCGACGAGCATTGTCAAAACTTGGCATTTGATATCCACCTTAGTGTCAAAAACACGGCGAAAATGAGTAGTAGCCATACAGTTCTGTTATTCTTTACACCTCCGGATGTGCACAACGCACCTCAGAAACACTTGTTAGGTTTCGAGAAAGTTGAATTGCCAGGAAAATCAGTAGGAATGGTAAAGTTCAAGGTAGATGTTTGCAAGGATTTGAGTGTGGTTGATGAAGTTGGAAACAGAAAAGTTCCATTGGGAGAACACATGCTTCATGTTGGAAACTTGAAGTATCCATTGAGTGTGAGGATTTGAAACAACAAATCCACTACATTGAATTAGTTTTTATTTTCATTTTTCTTATTTGGTTTCCTTGAAAAGAATTTGTATAGGAGACCAAAAATAAATTTGAGGTAAATGTAACAAAACTCTCTGATTTTTGCAACATTATATTCAAATTTGAAATCAAAATTTATAATTTCTTTCCATCTCTTTATTTCTTTCTAGTCACACCTCTCACCGGCTCTAATCTTCTTATACTAAAATTTTCCTCAATAATGCGGTGAAACCATTTTTATCGTAATGAAGTGAAAATTCATGGTGCAACTGTAAATAATGTAGAGATCAATGTTGTCAAGATTAAGACAGTAAAACCATAAGATTTTAAAATTAAGATCGAGATTCATATTACATATTAAATTGACCAGAAGGAAACTGAAAACCTTTATTGTAAAACCAAAAACAACATTAGAAAACGGTAACATATGAAATGAAACTAGTCTCATTCCTTGTTGGAATCAGAAGCAACTCTATACTTATAAAGAGCAGCAATGAGATGATTAATATATTGATTATGAAGATCTTCAGAACTGAAAATCTTCCCCATTTCTTTGGCATTGTTCCTTAAACTACTTCCTTCCTCATCCACTATAGCCAACCTCAATGTATGAGCCACAGAGTCCCTAGTAAAGGAACCATCTTCCTCACTCCTTGGTACCTCAATAGCCACTTCCTTTTCCAACAATGCCCTCGAAAACAAACACTGATCAAGCAAATAAGGCAGTGTCACAAGAACATGTCCAAAATGAATCTTCTCAATAACAGAACCAGAACCACAATGACTCATACATCCACCAATAGCTCCATGAGCTAGAATCTTAAGCTGAGGCGCCCATGTTTTCCAAACGATCCCTCGCTCCTTCGTTCGATCCTCAAATCCTTCCGGTAACTCAAGTGTACCTTCTTTCAGATTCTTCAAAGCCCAAAAGAAAGGTAAACCAGAAAGCTCAATTCCATGAGCCAGCTCGGTTAAATCTTTCTGACTCAACTTCAACTCACTCCCGAATCCGATATAAACAACCGAAGATAATTCCCTCGAATCCAACCATTCTTTGATTCTCACCCAATCGGGATTACTCTCTTCCTCTTCATCGTCCCTTATCTGCATAGACGGCGGCAGCAATCCAACAGGAACAACAGGAACCTTATACTGCTCCGAGATATAATCCAACCATTCACCTTCAAGCTCTCTCGAAGTTCTAAGAAGAAAAAGATCGCAACTCGAATAAGCTTTATTAAGATCAAAACCAGCCATTCCACCTGATTCATCTTGCAAGGCAGTGAAAGCTCGAATAATCTCATAAGGTTTAAGATGAATACTTGTCTGAAAAGGAACCCATTTCGGTGGACCGCACATATCTTCGAGTTTGAAATCTTTTTTAACTTGATCCTTAGGTGGATCAAAGAAACACTTGTTCCAAGCTGGTGTAATGTTGTAATGAGCAGAAGCAATGTTTAACGTTTTGGCTATTGGTGCTAACCAACCAGAAGCGAAATCGTAGAAAACCCAATCGGGTTTTGAGGTTTTGAGAATCTCAGTAACATCGTTTTCTAGTCCTTCGTAAGCTAGTTTAAGGTAACGGTTCATGTTTGGTAGAATGTCCATGGTGTTTTCTGCACCTTCCGGAAGCTGTTCTATGTGTGGCAAAGGTAGTTTAACTAAGTTGATGAATGGTTGAATGGTTTTGGGAGGTTTTGGGATTTGATGAATGTTTTTGGGAGAGTTGATGAAGGTTACAGTGTGACCCTTTGAAGCAAGGATTTTGGCAACTTCGAAGTAAGGGTATATGTGTCCCATTGCTAACCATGGAAGCATAACAATGTGAAGAGGTTTGTTTTCAACAACGTTGTTGTTGACATTGTTGTCATTAAGGATTGATCCCATGAAGGATGGACTTGGTTGGAAGAATATGGAAGAGTTGAAGATATGAATGTGGAGGAAGAATATGAAAGAGTTGAAGATATAGTGGCGGTTTAAAAGTGTGAGTTTTTTTTAATTAAATTTTGAAAAATCAAGAGATTATTTATTATGAATAAAAAATCATTGCCTCATGAGACACGAATCCAATATTAACTTATTTAAGGAATATAAAAATCATTGCACTTTGTTATTCTCTTTGGCTTTATCTATAAGATTCTTTTGCAATTTTTTTTGTTGTTGTTTGCCCCATGTCATATGAATGAGATTTGAAAAATTTTCTGTAAAAAAAAAGTTTAGATTCTCTTTGATATTTAAAAATTCTACTGTTTTGACCTCTTTTGAAATTCGGTTAACAGAATATGTGACGTGTTAATTTTTTTTTTAATTTTTTATTATTATTTTTGATTACGTGGACACATTAGTTGACATTTTTAATTATTATTTAATTTTTAATATCCACGTCGCATATATATATATATATATATATATATATATATATATATATATATATATATATATATATATATATATATAGGGTTCATATCCTATGAGAATGTCATTTTTATGTGAGAACATGAGAATGAATCTGAATCATTAGATTTTAAAATAAATGGTAGAGATTATGTGTTGTTTTTGTTTTTCTCTCTCCTCCATTATTAAAATAAATGATGGAGGAGAGAGAAAAAAAACTGACACATAATCTACACCATTTATTTTAAAATCTAATGGTTCAGACTCATTCTCATGTTCTCATATAAAAATGACATTCTCATATGATACGTTTCCTATATATATATATATATATATATATATATATATATATATATATATATATATATTTTTAAATATTTTTTTTTTACTTTTTGTATTAATTTATTTTACATTTTCTTAAATTATTTATATAAATTTTTTTATGAATTATTTTTTTCTTAAATTATTTATATTAATTTTTTTATGAATTATTTTATTAAATTATCAAAATATTACAATAGGGCCTAAGCCCATTTTTGTTTCAAGAGCAGCCCAATACTTAAATATTTGAGAACTTATTTGTAAAAGCTGCATATAAACACTTTAATTTGCTTATACAATCTCGATGTGGGACTTATAAACATTTCCATTACTGCAATAGTTTGTTTTTTAGGTTAAAATTGAATGCTTGAGCAGGAGAGTTCTTGTACCTTTTGGCCAACTTCTCACAAACAATCCTCTGTCTTCTTTTCGTCAGATTCCATCAGCTGCTCACCTTCAAACTTCGGCCATCTCTCACCACACTTCCATAAAAATTAAAAATGCCAACTAATCTATTCATGTAATATAAAATAGGGTTAAATAAGTATTAGACCCCTGAAAATAACCAAACATTCAAGTTTGGTCCCTATAAATATTTTCTTCAAGGTTTGGTCCCCTTAATGTTTTCCATTTCTAACTGTAGTCCCTCCCGTTAGTTTTCACTAACGGAGGATGACATGGCGTGCCATGTGTGCTAACATTCCTTGCCAACTGTGTATAATTTCTTTGACCAGTCAGGGACCAAACTTGAATGTTTGATTATTTTCAGGGACCTAATACTCATTCATTTTCAAAATTGTTTGAAATTTTGTAAAGCCTCATAAGCCAAAAAAATTTCAAACAGATTATGAGCATTATATATATATATATATATATATATATATATATATATATATATATATATAGAGAGAGAGAGAGAGAGAGAGAGAGAGAGAGAGAGAGAGAGAGAGATAAAAATTGTAATATTGATAACAATCAACAATCAAAGATTGGATATGATTATGATATAGCCTACTACAAACTTCTTCATTCTTCAACAACATTGAATGTTACTTGTTCATCTTTGATGAAAAATATTTTGTAAATAGAAAGTTGTGTAGTTATGATTTGTGAAAAAGTATTTTAAATTAGGTTAATTCAAAGTCTACCATAGTATTTGGTATTTGTAAAAAGGTTTTTTGAATTGCGGTGGGTTGAACCATAGATGTAGAGATGATTTACATGAAAAGCTAACCATGCAACCTTGCATGGTTCCATCAATATATCATAACTTTTCCTATGTATTGATGTTGGATAACAAAAGCTTAGTGTAGAGTTGCCATAGAAGATTACATCTAAGCATAAGTTAGTTGAAAATTTTGTTATAGGTTGTTGGAAGTTCTTGATAAGCTCACATTAACTAACTTCATCATGATTCATACAAACTTCATAATGGTATCAGAGTCCGATTTTTAATCATAAGTATACAGTTTTGAACAAATTGTGACTTCAGACTGAAATTTGTAAAGGATAACCCAAGTAAATCTACTTAAATCATCAAGAGTAGTTATAAAGTATTTTTGACCATGTATAGATTGAATGGACAAAAGACCCTAAATGTCAAAATGAATCAACTCATAACATTGATTTGTTTTATTTACACTAAGTTGAAAATGAACATTTTTAAGCTTAGTAGAATGACAAATATCACATGCTGATTTTTTTATCAATGGTTACAAGAGGTATGAGTTTATGTAAACTAAGAAGTCTTGTATTGGATAAACGACCTAGTATAAAGTGCCATAAAGCAGTTTGAGGAATAAAAAGAAATTTGTTAGACTTGTGATGTATTGGTATTGGCTTGATCCGAGGCTTGTGTAATGGTCAGATAATACAATCCTTCAACTAAGTCAACCGAACCAATCTTCCTCATGCTCTTCTTTTCCTGAATTGAACAGTTTTCATTAGTAAATTTCACTACACAATTAAGATCAAGACACAATTTTAGAATTGATAATAAATTCAAATGAAAATCAGGTACATATAGAAACTCTTGAACAATGAGACTTGATGGGAAAGTAACAGTTCTAGAATATTTAGTTATTTCTATACGGCCATACGGACATTTAGTTAATTCTCACGAACAAATCAAATGAGAAAAGATTATCTTCTTTTAGACTTTATTTCGATACTAACATCAATAATAAGGGATGAGATATAGAACTAAATTTTCGACAAAAATGATCTAGAGGTATCATGTTCAATTCTTTGGCTACGCTATTGCTTTCATTTAAGCTGAATATATCTACCAAGTAGTTCATAGTCTCACCTACAGACCTACTGGAATATACAATGGCTAATTGTTTACATTAATGTCTCGCTCAAGAGTTATAATGTTAATACTTTTTCTCTTTCCTCAGCAGTCCTGAGAAAATCAAACTCAAGATGACGAAAGCTTCCAACAAAACCATCATCACCATCTTCACTTTTAAACATCTCCTGAACCCCCTTTTTTCCTTTTCTTTTCTACAGTCTTGGGTACACACAAAATCATAGGTTTGGATGCATTGTCTCTATTTGTTCACATATGGTTGAATGACAAGGTTCTTGAACCAATAGAATTCTGGACTGCATCATGCATATTCATCTTGCATGCATGGATTTTGTTTTATTAATGCATATATCATTATAGTAAAAAAAAATTTTTAAGATATAAGTAAATATTTAATTTAATGATTTTCTGAAAAAACAAAAATTTTGATTTTGATTTTTTGTATTTTTTTTCAGGAAATCAGTTATGCGAAGCTTGCAAACTTGCCACCTATTATTTGATTGCGTTAGTATTCATTTTCTGTTTTTGTGATTGATCTTTAAAAATTACATAATATAGGCCGTTGACAGAGAATACTTATAAAACAGTAAGTAGTAGGGAGTGTGATGTGTACAGTTATGGAGTTTTTTTGCTTGAGCTAATAACCAGAAAGAAGGTAGTAGATCCATCATTTATGGAGGGTATTGATTTAATGGCCATATTGTTTTATATATATATATATATATATATATATATATATATAATGCTCATAATCTGTTTGAAATTTTTTGGGCTTATGAGGCTTTACAAAATTTCAAACAATTTTGAAAATGAATGAGTATTAGGTCCCTGAAAATAATCCAATATTTAAGTTTGGTCCCTGACTGGTCAAAGAAATTATACACAGTTGGCAAGGAATGTTAGCACACATGGCACGCCATGTCATCCTCCGTTAGTGAAAACTAACGGGAGAGACTACAGTTAGAAACGGAAAACATTAAGGGGACCAAACCTTGAAGAAAATATTTATAGGGATCAAACTTGAATGTTGGGTTATTTTCAGGGACCTAATACTTATTTAACCCTAAAAAATAATAATAAAAAATTAAAAAAATTGTCACGTCACAGATTCTGTTGACTGGATTTCAAGAGGGGTCAAAATAGTGGAATCTTCGAATGTCAGGGGAGAATCTAAACTTTTTTTTTACAAGGGGGTTTTTCAAACCTCGCCCATATGGCAGGGGGTAAAAGAACAATTAACCCTTTAAGAAAAGAGTCTCTATAAATTTTTAATTATATTTATTACTTTTAAATATATTTTTATTAATATTGTCGATTTATTTTAATAAAATTAAAAATCAAATTGAATGTAACTGTAAGTTAAAAATACTTTAGTAATACTTATCTATGAATTATAATCATTAATTATATGTTTAAAGATATATTAGTCTTTTATTTATTTTTAAATGAAATTTAATCTCTTTATTTTAAAAATTAAAGGTTTAATTGCACTTTTGGTCTTCCTATTTTCATGTTTTACTTTTAGTCCCCTCATTTTAAATTGTCAACAAAGAGAATAAAATGTCCTCCGTGCAATGTTTTAATCAATTTAATCAAGGTACTAAGTCAATAGATCACTAGTTAGACTGGTAGGTCACTGATCGAACCACGTGGTAAATAAGAGATCGTGGAGAGTATGAAGGAGATGGAAAGGTATCGTAATTGTCTTGAACTGACAAGTGTGGATAGATTTGTTGAGGTGGATTGAAAACACCAAAAAGCCATTAGTCATGACGAAGAATTATGGGCGCAGCGTGCTACAATGCACTAGCTTAAGAAGTGTGATCTTAACACGAAGTTTTTCCACATGTCAGCTACGGCGAGGAGAAAGTTTAAAAACAATTATGGGCTTGTGAATGAGGAATAATTGGAGATTTAAGATCAAACATGTTTGTGTAAAGTGGCTATAAAGAAGCTGATGGCAAAGAATAGCACAGGCAGACAATGAAAAGCTGATGGCGCCTATAAAGAAGGAGGAGTTGTATAAAGCTTTGATTCAAATGCACCCGGATAATCGCCCGGACCAGATGGATTTAATCTGGCTTTTTATCAACGTTTCTAGGGTATGTGTGGTGACGATATCAATAATGTTGTGTCCAATTTATTGGAGAGAGGTTTCTTCCCTTCCACTCTCAATGACACTAATATTTGTCTTATTCCAAAGTACGAGAACCCTAGTTCTATGCAGGATATGCGTCCTATTTTGTTGTACAATATCGTGTGTAAAATGGTATCCAAGCTACTAGCAAATAGGTTGAAGGGTTGCTTGCCAAATGTGTATCAGAGAAGCAATCGCCTTTTGTGGAAGGAATATTGATCCTTGACAATGCGATGATAGCAATTGAATTTATTCATGCCCTGAAGTGTAAGACAAAAGGTAATAAAGAAGAGTTGACACTTAAGATTGATATTAGAAAGCTTATGATCGGGTGGATTGGAGTTTTTTTGAGGGAGTGTTCGAATTTTTATATAGGTTTTGCTGATAGATGGATTCATTGGGTGATGATGTGTGTTACTGTGTTGCATTATTCAGTTTTGGTTAATTCTGATAGAGTCAGGCCAATTCGTCCAAGGAGGGGATTGAGACAAAGAGACTCGCTTTTGCCATACTTGTTTATACTTATAGCGGAAGGACTTTATTCTCTCATTAATTGAGCATTGGCTATAGGAGACATACATGGCATTCAAATATCTAGAGGGAAACCAATGGTGTCCCATATACTTTTTGCTGACGATTGTTTTCTTTTTTACAGGGCCAATCTACCTGAGCAATGCCCCTCGTGGAGATTCTTCGAGTATATGCAGAAGTGTCGGGCCAAGAAATTAAGCTGAGCAAATTGGAGGTGTTTTTTAGTAGAAATATTAGTATTCCAGCTCAAGAATATCTCTCTCAGCCGATGGGTGTTCGACATGTGCTTGGTACAAGTACTTATTTAGGATTGCCCTCAATGGTTAGTAGAAGCAAAAAGGAGACATTTGCCTTCATTAAGGACCGTATTTGGAAGAGAATTAATTCTTGGAGAGGTCGGTCGTTGTCCAGGGCTGGCAAAAAGGTTATGTTCAAATGAGTTCTGCAAATTATTCCCTCTTATGTGTTTATTCTTTTTATCTTACTTGATTCCACTATGAAGGATATTGAGAAAATGTTGATTCTTTCTGGTGGGGAGGAGGCAATAATAATAAGGGTATTAAATGGCTGGCGTGTGATAGATTTACTTGTCCTAAGAATAAAGGTGGTATGGGTTTTCGGGGTTTTAAGGTTTTTAACATGGCTATGGTGGCGAAACAAGGGTGGCATATCATGATGCAACCTAAAACTTTAGTGGCTAGAGTCTTCAAAGCCAAGTATTTTCCTTGTTCTTCGTTCTTTGAGGCTAATCTTGGTAGTAACCCAAGTTATGTCTGGAGAAGTTTAAAGAAAGCGGGGGAGTTTCTTATCATGGGGTGTCGATGGAGGATAGGGGATGGATGTAGAATTAATGTTATGATTGAGCCTTGGTTGAGAAGTGAAGGAAAATGATGGGTGAGTGCACCACAAGGCCAGGAAGTGTATACTATGAAGGTTTCAAATCTTATGCTTATGAATAGTAAATAATGGGATGTTCAGAAAATAAAGCAATTGTTTACTCAAGAAGTAGTTATGGATATTTAGAAAGTGCCCGTATATGAAGATGTTAGTGAGAATGGGTTGATCTGGAAGGAGGAGTATTCCGATATATATATATATATATATACACACACACACACACACACACACACATACACATAGCATAAAAATATGGTACAAGGTTGGATAAACAATCATAGTGGTCTAAAATGAAGAAGTGTTAATAGAGATCGGGGCAGTTTGTGGTGGGTTAAAGCCCTTTCAAAAGCTAAACATTTACTTTGGAGAATTTGTCGTGGTTGCCTTCCTCCTCAAGAGCGTCTGAGATAACACTATGTTCCATGTCCTACAATATGCCTGTTATGTGATGTAGAGGTGGAAGATAAGTGGCATGTGTTCTTTGGTTGTACATCATCATCATAGTACTGGAATGTGGAAGGGTTGAGTTGCATTATCCTTCCTAGGTTACAAACCTTCAATGAGGTAAGGATGATTATCCAAGATATTTGTAATAAGGAGGATAAGGGGGCCGTAGGTAGAGTAGAAGTTAAGTTATGTGTGATCTGGAATAGTAGAAATGGGTGGGTGTGGAACAAAGACAAGGAATATGCGAATAAATTAAGGATGTAGTTTTTCCATAATTGGAGGGATTTGTTCATGGCACATAACTTACAACCTAATAATAATAATAATAATAATAATAATAATAATAATAATAATAATAATAATAATAATAATGAACATCAAACCCATGAGCAAATCCTGTGACAACCACCTAGGGTAAGGTGGGTGACGTGTAATGTTGATGCTGGGTTTAACATCCAAAGGGATACAACGAATAAAGGGTGGTGTTATAGAGATTGCACAGGCGAGTTTATCATGACAGGTTTAGCATGGAATGTAGGTTGTTACTGTGTTATAGAAGTTGAGGCGGTGGCTCTTAAAGAGGCCATGATATGAGACATTTGTAAGATAAAACTTATAAATTGAATGGATCCAAGATGGAAACGTGAACGAAACACTTTTCTTATATTATTTCAAGCACTCTCAAATATCTTAGAGTTTCTATGAAGGAATACTCAGGATAATTCAGCTTATACTCGAGTTTACATAAGATAGATGAAAACTCGAATGTAGGGAAGATAATTTGAAATTTACTGAAGAGGATATGAGTTTTGTAATGTGATTTCTGAATTCGCAATGACTTATTTATACGCCATGTTTATGTTATTTCACAAGGTTGCGACCCTTGATGAAACAACATTTTTTACCAATAGTTATGTTGTTTCGCCTATAGCAACATTTTATAATAGTTGTAATTTTCCATTAAGCAACACTTCACGAAGTATTTAAATATTAAGAACTTTTTCGTACCTTTATCTTTAGCCTTGAATTTGAATTCAAGTGCTTTCCAGATCTCTATTGCGGATTTAGTATCAGTGTACAAATAGAGATGATCGGATAATGGTTATGTATATGTCTACGTCATAGGAATTCATCTTCCTTTCACTTCTTTCGTTCCTTCTTGACTTCATCGGTGTCATCTTTTGTTGGTTCTAGAATTGGTGTCAAATCAGGATCTAAGACATAGTTAATTTTCAAGGCAGTCAATAGAAACGTCATCTTGTCTTTCCAACGGGTGAAGTTTGTTCCATCAAAACGATCCAATTTGACAAGGTCCTGCCTGGTTCATGACTTTGATGCTTGAAACTGAAGCGTCGGTGGCCATGATTTGAGATACTATAAGACTGTTTGATAAAGTTTCTAAAATGAATGGATCCATGCTGGAATCGTGAACTAAACACTTTACTTATAGTATTTCAAGCACTCTCAAATGGCTTAGAGTTTCTATGCAGGAATACTCAAGATAATTCAACCAATACTCGAGTTTGCACAAGACAGATGAAAACTCGAATGTGGGGAAGAAAATCTGAAATTTTCTGAAGAGGATATGAATTTTATAATGTGATTTCAGAATTCGGAATGACTTATTTATAGGCCATGTTTGTGTTGTTTTACAAGGTTGCGACTCTTGATGAAACATCTTTTACCAATAGTTGTGTTGTTTCGCCTATATCAATGTTTTCCAATAATTGCAATTTTCCATTAAGCAACACTTCACAAAGTATTTAGATATTAAGAACTTTTTTGTACCTTCCTCTTCAGCCTTGGATTTGAATTCGAGTGCTTTCCAAATCTCTATTCCAGATTGTGTATCAGTGTACAAATAATAGAGACGATCGGATAATGTGTTCAGGATATGTCCACGTCATAGCAATTCATCTTCCTTTTGCTTTTTTTGTTTCTTCTTAACTACATCGGTGTCATCTTCCGTTGGTTATAGAATTGGTTTCAAATCAGGATCTTAGAAATATTTAATCTTCAAGTAGTCGATAGAAACGTTATCTTGTCTTGCCAACAAGTGAAGTTTATTCCATCGAAACGATCCAACTTGACAAGGTCCTGCCTGGTTTATGACTTTGATGCTTGAAACTGAAGCGTCAGTGGCCATGACTTGAGATACTATACAATTGTTAGATAAAGCTTCTAAATTGAATGCATGATGGAATCATGAATGAAACACTTTCCTTATAGTATTTTAAGAACTCTCGAATGTCTTAGAGTTTCTATGCAGGAATACTCAGGATAATTCAACCGATACTCGAGTTTACACAAGACAGATGAAAACTTGAATGTAGGGAAGATAATCTAATTTTTTTTGAAGAGGATATGAATTTTATAATGTGATTTCGGAATTCAGAATGACTTATTTATAGGCCATGTTTGTGTTGTTTCACAAGGTTTCGACTCTTGACGAAACAATATCTTTTACTAATAGTTGTGTTGTTTCGCCTATAGCAACATTTTCCAATAGTTACAATTTTCCATTCAGCAACACTTCTCGAAGTGTTGCATATTTTCGAATTAAAAATCAAACTCAAGCAACGATAAAAACAACAAGAGAAACAACCATTTACCATATGCCGGCCGAAGGCCGGCCGCCGGCCCCGCCTTATAACGTCGTGAGTAGGTCGATTGCTCCGATGTGTCATGCCTAAGTGCTCAAGTGCTACCTACAAGCCGCCATTAGAGCCTCTACGCCCATGCCCTCGGACCCGCGCCGGTGACACCGTCGAGCGGGTGTATGGAGGAGACAAGTGGCATAATGCTTAGGACCATCACACTTGTATATGTGGCACTTTATTCTATTTTGTCCTTTTGTTGAGTTAATATTCATAACTCTTTATAAAGACTTTTAAAGTGAGTGAAACTTTATATGTGGGATTATTTCCCAAATATTTATTAGCATTTACTCACTTCCACTTTTCTTGTCATTTCAGAACACACCCATAGACATTTATTGTTCATAAAGTACAACAACATTCAATTACAAACGAAGTATGTTACTTTTGAAAGAGACTCTCAATTGGTCGTGCAAGCTATCCACTTGCTACATTCTCAAGAATATTACCCACACTACTCACACTTGCTACATTCTCAACACTCCTCCTCAAGTGTGAGTCCACAATGCTCCCCCTCAAGTGGAAACTCTTCTTACTTCCACAAACTCTTGTATAACACGAAACATTTCTTACTCACCACCCTTGTGGCGTCGTTGACACTCTTCAACGGAACGTTACTTACTCACCACCCTTGTGGCGCCATTGACTTTTGATACAAGTAAGTTGATCCCTTTCTCGAACCAAAGGCCCATGATACCATATGTTGGGAGAGTTTTTCAACTAGGGAGCATTGAACATTGTGGGATTTTCGGTTTAAAGCAACACTTTTGTGAGAGACACACCACATATTCACCCAAAACCTTAAGGTTATAGGTGTATGGATTCTCCCACTTATAAATGCTTAAGTCTCCACATTTTTAACTAATATATGACTATTACCCATATTACTCACATTTACCATAGTCAACACATAAAGCTAGGACACTCATTAAGAACTCATGTTTTCTTAAAGACTTAAGCTAAACTTTGCTAACGCATCGGATCGGCACACCGATTTAACGCACATTGGATTTTGACCACTTTGAATTCCAAGAAACCCTCAATATGTGTCTTGATTTTACAAAGTAAATATGTTCCATGTTTGGCACCTAAGTTGTCTTATAATGCATGCATTACTACCTAGTTATGAATTTGCAACTCCACATAAATAAATCCTTTGGTTTTAGCAAGTTTGATCTCTTCAAAGATCCCTATAATTCAGCAGTAAACATATTGCAATGCTCTATGTTCTTGACCTATCCACTTAGCCAATCTCCGTTACTATCTCTTACTATGCACCCATATGTTTTTATCAATTTTAAGTCTATGTCATTATAACTTCGAAGTATTATCTATTTTAGATTTGAATTTTTTTTGAAAGGACATTTAGTCAAATTGAGGATTATGAATGTAATAAATAAACTATTCAAAATCTCAAATTTTAAACAATGAGTAATTATTTTGACCAGCAAGAAAGACTAATAAGCAAAAGAAAGACGAATAAACAATGAATTGCATCCCTTATTTATCATTTTCAAACAAAACTATAAATCATAATAATTAGGATTTAGCAACGGTAATATTAAATTGCAACAAAAAGTTTGTTGACATGATAACAAAAGAAACATGCAACAAACAATTAATATAATAATATTAATTTAAAAATGTATATAAAATAAAATCATAACTTAAAAATAACAATTGGATGGTATAGGTATAGAAATAAATGCAATGTTAGAAGAGTACTAATTGGTCTAAGGCAACCAAAGGCCTCAAAATTTTAGACTAGAAAAAAATCTTAAAATTTTTTAATTTGATTATAAATATTTTAAATGACATACTTTTTATATAGAATTTTATTATTAAATTAGTAAAAACAGACTCTGTATTTTTAAAATCTTTGATTTAATTCGGATAAAATATAAAATTTAATTTAATTTAATTTATTTTGAAAGTCTCATTTAAATTTTTTTTTTTTAATTCAAAGGGGTGGATCGCTCGTGGAAAAGCACGAAAGAATTGAAGATATAGCAGTCTAAGTAGTTTCAGTTTCAATCAACTGTAATGATTTTTTAATTACTTTAAAAAATCAAGAGATTATTCACAAAATAAAATAAAACTAGCTGCGAAAAAATTTAAATTAAACTTGTTATGTATTAAAAAAACATTGCCACGTGAGGCACGCATCCATATTATTTTATTTGAGTAATGTACAAATTGATGCATGAAATAAAATTTGAATAACATTGCTCCTCCACGAGAACCCCGCATCCATTATTTTATTGTAAAAGTTTGTGTTTTGAGATTGCTACTTATTTTATTGTGTTATGCTAACAATAATACGAGGGGAAAAAAACTTTGAAGGCAATAAGGCATTTTATATTTTTGGAAGGCGAAACCAAGATCGTTAAAATCGCGATTTAAAATCTAAACTTTTAGATTTTATATTTTTAGGTCGGCAATTGGTGCTAAATTGCAGGTTAAATCGTTTTTAAATAAAATCGTATACTTAAACGATTTTACATTATTTAAATCTCTCTGAAATCTGTAAAATTGTGTAAAATTTTTAGATTTTACTCTTTGACTTGATTTTACCTTTTTATCTTGAAATTTAAAAAAAACTCAACCCAATAAAACTTCTCCCACTTTATTATTTTATTCACTTTAAATAACTTCTTTTTTTATTAGACATTAGACTTTTCATTTACCAGAGCAATGAAAATTAAAAACTTTTAAACCTTAATGTCACTTCACTTGTACGACGTCGGACCGGAACTTCAATGGTAATATTTTGTGAGTTTTATTCTTTGATTGGTAAGTATCTAAAAAGTGAGCATTCTTCATAAATAAAAAATAGAGAAATTTTATATCACTATGTTATTACGGGATTGTCTTTAACCATGGTTTGTTACTATGTTTATTACGACATTTCTAGTTTTGCTATTTTTTATCTTTGAATGTTACTATGGTTTGTAATCTAAGTGATTGTTGCAATCTTTTGCTATGTTTATTATTTTAATATACCAACTTAATAAAAGTTGATTTGATTTATTGTGTATATTTTTGACAAATTTGTTTTAGTGTCTTACTCTTTTAGTTAAAAAAATTATTTTAATTTGATTATTTTTATTATTTAAATTTAAATTTAATATTATTTTAACATGAGGTCAACTCTACGATTTTACGTTTCGACTTTACGTTTCGATTTTACCTAGCCAAAACGAGTTAAGGTAAAAACTTGATTCAGACAACCTTGGGAGAAACACATTTTTCTTTTGGAATTTTGTGAAGAGAAGAGGACATTAGTTATAATTTGATAGGATTAGAGTTTGACATAACTCAATCGTACAAAACTGATTGGTAAGGTGAGGGGTGTCACTCTATATAAACCCTTTGTAGATTGTATCTTTAACCAATGTGTGACTTGAGTTTTTTCCAATACACCCCCTCACGCTCAACACTATTGGGCTTGATGCGTGGATATAAACGGTGGGTGGCCCGATTTATCGATGTATGGGACTTGGTTTTTCTAATACACCCCCTAGCGCCCAACATTTTTTGGGCTTGGTGCGCATATATAAATGGCGGGTGGCCTGAATTGATAGGTTCTGATACCATGATAGAATTAAAGTTTGACCTAACTCAATCCTATAAAACCGGTTGGTAAGGTGAGGGGTGCCACTCTATATAAACTCTTTGTAGATTGTATCTTTAACCAATGTGAGACTTGGGTTTTTCTAATACACCCCCTCACGCCCAACACTAATTGGGCTTGGTGCGTGGATATAAACGGTGGATGGCCCAAATTATCGATGTATGGGACTTGGTATATCAATAGGATTAAGGGTGTTTGCGGTGCGGTTTTGATTGTTTTAATGTTAAAAATTATTTGAATCATAAGATATTTGGTTTGGTGTTTAGATATAATCCAAGTTGTAGTGGAAGCCCAAATTAGTTAGTGTTAGAGTTTGTTATGTTAATTACTTAGTATTTAAATAACATAGTTGTATATATACACATAATTGTAATTCAATTTTTAATAACTTTTCAATAATCACATTCAATAATAACAATCCTTATTTTTCATTCTCTCTCTTTTTCTCCTCACTAAAAATGCCTTATGCATTAACAAATTGGTATCTAAAACTCCAGTTAGTTTATTGATTGTGTTTTCAAGGATCACACGTCAGTGATCGTGTTTCTGGAATCGTATGTTGTTAATCGTGTTTGTTGCAAAGATGAATGGTAATAATGACATTTCGAATTCTCTTCCAATTCTTGACGGCAAGAATTGAATTCGATGGAGATAACATATGTAATTTTTGTTTGGCTTTCATGAAATCTTAGAAGTGTTTACCAATGGCATCCCTGAGCTTGCCGAGAATGCAAGTGATGCTCAGAGAGTCGCGAACAAGGAGACCAAGAAGAAAGACTGCAAGACTGCAATTTTATATTCAATCGGTGATAGACTTGGCAAACTTTGATCCAATTTCTCATGCAAAATTGGCGAATGAGGCATGGGATATTCTTGTCAAGTATTACGAAAGATGTGAAAAGGCTAAAGTTGTCAAATTGCAGACGTTGTGTAGGCAGTATGAATTATTGCATATAGGAGAAGAAGAAAAGATTGTAGGCTATGTCTCGAAGGTGCAAAAGCTTGTTCCTCTCATGAAAAGTTGTGGTGAAACCCCAACTTATAAGATGATAATTGAGAAGGTAATGCGTACATTGATCTCTCACTTTGATCATGTTATCGTTTCTATTCAAGAATTCAGCAATCTTGAAACATTGAAATTGGAAGATTTGGTTGGCTCGTTGGAGGCACGTGAGATGAGGATTGTCGAAAGGAAAGATGTTCAAGATTTGATACAAGCTCTATAGGCTCAAACGTGGAAGAAACATGGTGGTTCCAATAAGTTCAAGGGCAAAGAATACAAGACTCAGAGTAAGAAGTCTTGGTCAAACCCTCAAAAGCATAAGGTCGATGAGAAGGCTTCTGAATCCTCGGAAAGAGGAGGAGGAAACTCCTACCAGAAAGACAAAAAAGAGAAGAAAAAAAAGGCATGGAGTGATATAACTGTGAAAAATGGGTCACTTGGCCAAGAATTGTTGGTACAAGAAATGCGAGAATGAAGGAGCAAACTTTGCATGCCAAGACTCAGATGATTCTGAAGACATAGTGGTTATAGCTGCAGTTGCAGATAAGCATGTCGACACCAAGTTCTGGTTTCTCGACACAGGTTGTTTGAATCACATGACCGGTCGAAAAGTGTGGTTATCAAATTTTGACAAGTCGAAGAAGAGCAAGGTCAAACTTGCTAATAGCTCATTGCAAGCAGAAGGTACTGGTGACATAGTTATTCAAATGAGCAATGGAGCAAAAGTTATGATCAAATATGTACTCCATGTACCTAGAATGAAGTGAAATTCGCTAAGTGTTGGACAACTGGTCGAAAAAGGTTTTTCTGTGGTTATGAAAGATGGAGTCTTGGAACTATTCGACTACTCAGAAAAATTTGGTCTTAAAATCTCCTATGTCAAAGAATAGGACATTTAAGACCATGATTAATTAGACTGAGGTACAATACCTAAAAACAATTGTTGACCACAAGAACAGTTGGTTGTGGCATTTAATATTTGGCTATCTGAATATTAGGTCACTCAATCAACTGATTACTCAATATATAGTAACTAGTATACCAAGTCTTGAGATGTCCAAAAAACTCCGCGAAGGTTACGTAGTAGGGAAGTAATCCAGAAAGTATTTTGTTTTGACTATGCCAATGAGGTCCTCTTGCATACTAGAACTAGTACATTCAGATGTATGTGGCCCGTTCGAGGATCATACCATTGATGGAAACAAGTATTTTGTCTCATTTGTCGATGAGTATATGGATCTTTGTGATTAAGATAAAGGACAAATTATTTGAATCTTTAAGAGATTCAAGGTGTTTTTGTTGAAATCCAGAGTGAAAAGAAGATCAAGGTTTTGAAAATAGATGGAGGTGGCGAATACACATCCAAGATATTTGAAGAGTTATGTGCATAACATGGTATTAATCCTGAGGTAACTGCTCCTAACACGCCCCAACATAATGGAATAGCAGAAACAAGAAACAAAACCATATTGGATATGGTGAGATGCATGTTGAAGCAAAAGAACTTGCCAAAGTCCATATGGGGTGAAGTTGCCACCACAGCTGTTTACATTCTAAACAGGTTCCATACCAATAAGCTGAAGAACAAGGTTCTTGAAGAAGTAAGGAGTGGCAAACGACCATTAGTGAGTCATCTGAAGGTTTTTGACTCTATTTTCTACAAGCATGTTCCTGATGCAAGAAGAAGGAATCTTAATAATAAAAGTGAACCTATGATTCTGGTAGGATATCACAAAGCTGGAACTTATAGGCTATTCAATCCAATCAATGATAAGATAATGATGAGTCGAGACATTGTGATTGATGAAAATTCTGTCTGGGATTGGAATTCAGGTGATGCGACTAACAAGCCATTGATGGGCTATAAAGTTGATGAAGAAAGTAGTGAGCACGAAGAAATTACAGTCGATAATATTCCAGTAACTGTTGAAGTTGAAGCGAACAATCGAGAGGGTGTGGCTAGCACAATCCAAAGACCTCAAAGAACCAGAGTTCTCCCAGCAATACTTTAAGACTGTGAAGTGGTTGGTGATGATGAAGTCACATCTGATGGAGATTTGGTTCATTTTGCTTTAATTGCAGGTGCTGATCCAATCAACTATAACGAGGCCTTCAAAGATACAAAAAATGGAAGGAAGCTATGGTCAAAGAGTTACAAGCAATCTAAAGAAACAATACATGGGAGCTAGTCAATTTTCCATCACACATAAAAGCAATCATGATTTGTCGATTCCAAGAAATAAGGCAAGATTAGTAGCTCGAGGATTTCTTCAAAGAGAAGGACTCGACTACTCTGAAATATATGCATTAGTAGCAAGATTAGAGACTGTTCGATTGGTGGTGGCCTTGGTATGTAAGCAAGGCTGGTTGACTTTTCACTTAGATATGAAATCAACATTTTTTGAATGGTCCTCTAGATGAAGAGGTATATGTCACACAACCTCTTGGGTTTGTGATACAAGAGGAAGCAATGAAAGTATACAGGATGCACAAACCATTCTATGGCCTTAAGTAGGCACCTAGAGCATGGAACAAGAAGATCGAATCATACTTGGTTGAATTGGAAATCTCAAATACAAATCTGAGTATGGTGTCAATGTTCAGGTTGTGGCACAAGATATAACAATCATCTTCTTATATGTCAATGACTTATTAGAAACTGGAAATAGCTTGGAGAACTTTTCGAAGTTCAAAGAGCTGATGAAGAAGGAATTTGAAATTTTGGGTCTGGGAAAGTTGTCATATTTTCTAGGCATGGAATTTCCAATGTCGATGCAAGGTATGTTGCTACATCAAAGAAAATATGTCAAAGAGATACTCAAGAGATTCAGGATGGAAGACTCGAATCTTGCATCCTCACCTGTCGAACCAAATTTGAAGCTGGAAAAGCATGGAGAGGAAGACAAAGTCGATGCCACTTTGTTTAAACAAATTGTTGGATCTCTGAGATATGTTTGCAACAGTCGACTTGATGTAGGTTTCTCAGTCGGATTAGTGAGCAAATACATGAGTGAACTAAGGGTGTCACACATAAAAGCTGCAAAAAGAATCTTGAGATACTTAAAAGGATCTAAAAACTATGAAATTCTATTTCCACGAGATTCTGAAAGCAAAGAAGCTGAGATTACTTGCTATTTAGATGTTGATTGGTGTTAAGACAAGGAAGATCGAAGAAGCATGACTGGTTATTTCTTTCAATTATTTGGTGCCCCAATCTCATGGTGCTCGATAAAGCAACATTTGGTGGCATTATCATCATGTGAGGCTGAATATATAGCCGGATCCTATGCTGTGTGTCAAGCAATTTGGATCATATATGTGCTGGAAGAGATGTAGGTTAAAGTAAAGAAACCCCTGGTGCTGCAGATCGACAAGAAGTCAGCCATTAATCTTACAAAGAATCTAGTTCTGCACGAGAGAAGTAAGCACATTAAGGCTAGGTTTTATTTCCTAATGGAGAAGGTAAATTAGGGTAAACTTGAAGCGAGGCATAGCTCGAGTGAAGCACAGTTGATCAAAATTTTTACCAAAGGGCTGAAGATCGACAGATTCCTAACTTTGAGAAAGAAATTAGGAATAATTCAAATCAAATATGATTAGTTTGTATTCAACAACTTGTATTACAAGGGGGTATGTTGTGATATAATCCAAGTTGTAGCTTAAGCCCAACTTAGTTAAGGTTAGGGTTTTTTATGTTAGTTACTTAGTATACAAGTAACATAGTTATATATATACACATAATTGTAATTCAGTTTTTAATAGTTTTTCAATATTCACATTCAATATTAACAATTCTTATTCTCCATTCTCTTTCTATCCTCACTAAAAGTGTCCCACGCACTAACATTTGGTTAGGTTGACTTTTAAAAATAGAACCAAATCAAACCAATGTGATTTAGATTGATTCAATTTTTTTATAAGATTTTTATTGAGTGATACATACATATATAAAGAACAATATAATTTTGTGTTTAATCATTCATACATTACCATAAATATGAATTGTGTAATTTTATCATATGTCAAAGAAAAATATACATGAAATTGTATTCCTAAATAAATTAGAAATACTATTTTGCATATTTATAAGCAAGTACATGCATTTTACTTTGATAGCCTAATAATACTATAATTTTTTTCTATTATCAATATTTTATATGTAAAGAAAAAAAATTAATGTAACTTAAACTTTTTTTAGTCTTATACTTATCAACGTCAACAAATTAAAAATGAAAACAAAATAAATATATAGCAATTTTGTA
This sequence comes from Lathyrus tuberosus, assembly GCA_022829125.1. Lineage (NCBI taxonomy): Eukaryota > Viridiplantae > Streptophyta > Magnoliopsida > Fabales > Fabaceae > Lathyrus > Lathyrus tuberosus. The sequence continues at coordinate 9,381,707 of JALAZF010000024.1, read as the reverse complement.
TCAAATAAAAATAATAGTATTAATAAAAAATAATATTTTATTTTTTATTGGTATGTAAATTAAAATAATATAATAGAATATGATAAAATATACACATAATACTTGTTAATTTCTCTAAAAACATAAAAAAAATTGTCAACAAGATTTTGTAACATAATGTGGTTCAGTTTGGTTTGTAAAATACAAACCGCAAATTAAACCAAACCGGACGGTTCTATTAGAAAATGACTTAAACACATCTGAATTAAATGCAATTTTTTGCGGTTTCGATTTGGTTCGATTCGGTTAGCAATTTTCTATTGAACCGACTCAGTTTAGAACACCCCTAGTTATAGTGTATATACACTTAAGAGTCTCGTTTTTGTAGGGTTCAGTTAGACCTAACTCAAATTCTAAGATGATATAAAAGTCTTGTTTAAGATCTGATGGGGCACCTGCTATTAAGTTTTTGCTATCGGGTCATCCACTAATTTATTTCCACTCTCTAGATGTTCAATCTCGGGCATGAGGGTGTGTGTTAAGAGTCGCACATCAAATAATATATAGTATGAACATGTCGTTATAACTAGGGACAATCTTCACCTTACAAGTCAGTTTTGTAGAGTTGTGTTAGACCTAAACCACATTTTCTTAACATAGACATAACAGTTGGTCCCATATATGTGTGTGTTCAATCGAATATGTTCTGATTTTGATGAGAAACTTGCTTTGACTGAGTTCTCAATTCTGTTCAAATACCTAAAGATATGGTAAATGAAACTAGAAATGATGGTGCCAAGAAAAGACTTTGGATCCCTATGGGCAAGCTAATTTCAGATATCCTTTTTGAAAGCAAGTTAGTTCACAAGCTTTGGGAAGCTGGCCTTTCTAATGAAGTTGATTTCGTCATTGGAAAACCCCTCAACGATTGGATAATACAGTGATTGGTGATAGACGAATGCCTGTAAATGGCTTCCCTTTATTCTTTCAGGAAGAACCAAAGGAAATCTTAGCTCATTACAACAAAATATGTATTGAAAGGGATGAACGAGATACCATGCTCAAGCTTAAGGATATTAAGGACAATTGTAAGGAGATTGGACCTCTAAAAAAGAAAAGGAAGTCAAAACCTTCTGGTGAGGAAACCTCTGGCTCTGTAAAACCTCCTACCAAGGTTGCTAAAATCTCTGGACCCAGTATTCTGGCCTACATAATGAGATCTAAAGCAGAATCTGAGTCTCCTAGATCCTTTTGTGCGACTTCCTCTGAGAATCCTAGTAAGGCAGCTCTCACTGAGATTCCTTAATCCTCTGTTAGTTCTGAAAATGTCCACTTCATTTGTTCATCCTTAGACAATCTCTCTTCCCACAACCACTTTTGGAACTATAACCACTCCTCCTCCAAAATCTTCCCATGTTAGTGAACCCATCAAAATCTCTACCATACCTTTTCCTTCCATCTCTCTACCCATACTTAACTCTACCATTATAGAAGCAACTAATATTGCAACCTCTGTTCAACCAACCTTAACCATCACCCCCACTTCTATGACTTATCCCATCTCCATAAATAAACTGATACAGACATCCATCCATCAGATTCATATTTTCCACTCCATTTGAATTCTTCTTTCCTGTACCTAAAGCCCGTGCATTTCCTGATGACCTACCTACTCCACCATCACCACCTCCTCAACCTATCTTTGAAGAACCCATTCGTGATGAGTTCATGGAATACATCAAGAACAATGAACCCTCCACACCTGACTCATATGACCTCACCATTCCTATCTCTTCTGACACCAAAAATGACTCTGTACCCAATACTGAGGACACAGATTAGGTAGTCAGACAAATTAAATCAGAAGCTATGGTTCTTGATGTTCTTGAAGAAATCTCTTTCCCTTACTTGGTTATGCCTCATGACAAGATCTAGATCCTTCCAACTTCAACAGATGATTTATTTTCTCAGTTTAAAGGGGATGCTGAAAGCAGATTACATGCTCTCACTAAAGCTTGCAGAGGAAATGCAAACTTCTCTGAAGTATGTGCTCTGACCGGAGCCTTCAGAAAGTGGATAACTGCTAGTTCTGAAGAGTTGAAGATTTCTTATTTGAAGGAAGGTAAGAGGAACATCCGTGCCAGACTCTCTGGTGTTGTTGAACCTCTACTTTAGAAGGTCCCTACTACTCTTCTGCTACCTGCACCAGAAGTGATTCTCCCTCATCCTGTTCATACTTCATTGGTCACTGTTGATAATACTCTTGAAGGAGCAAGTGGTTCTGGTACCAAGAAGACTTCAGAAGCTGGTGATTTTGTTCTGAAGAAGTTGGAATTTTCGGTTGCGAAGAATTCTGAAGTAAAGGCAAGGACATCAAAGATTGATGGGTTGCTTGCATAGATTCTATCTAGACTTCCTGAAAAAACCCTCCAAACCTTAGATTTAGTTTGAACTTTGTGTTTTCTTTGCTCCGTTCTTATGTTTTCCTTTCTGTTGTACTCCTCTTTCTGATTAATGAAGTTAGTTTTTCTTTTTGGGCCATCTATTCTTTGTCTTTATTATTTCTTTTTGATTGATGACAAAGAGGGAGAAAAAGAATATGATTTTGATATATCTAATTTTCCCAACATGATAATCCAAACATGTTTCTAACAGTTTAACTTGGTAAACTCTGAGAACTTGGAACAAGTTCATCATTCTGACCAAGCATTTTAGGTTGAATCATAACATTTTAGAAACCAAGCTAATGTATATTATGAACCAGACTTTGCTAGACTCTGGAATCTAGGTAGCTCTGAACATGTACACTGAAATCCATAACCTTGTTCTGATACCACTCAACAGAGAAGCTCTTAGGAAGCCAATCCTAAGTATGCATATTCTGATACTCTAACAAGAACTCTGAAAGAATACTTTTGGTCTCAAGCTGCTGCAATATGAGACAATACCATAATCACTACAACCAAGGCTGTTGTCATAATGGAAGATAGTGAACAAACTTCTGTTTGATGAGAAAGTTGTAACAACCTGGATTTTGCCACAAGGAAATTTTTTTCTTTTATTCTGAACTACAAAGTTTATACGTGTTAAAGTTATTTTAAGTGATGAATTCATGGGGAGCTTGTAAACCTAACTCTGATATTCTAATCTAAAAAATAATGTTTAACAATATAAAATTCAGGGGGAGCTTACAAACCTCACTCTGAAACTTTTTATCTGAATTAAATCTTGTAAAATTGTTCATCAAAATACATGGTTTTGTCATCATAAAAAAAGGAGAGATTCTGAGAATAATTTTTGGTTATACATCTGGCCTTTAAGTTTTGATGATAACAATACATGGATTGATATGGAACAATTTTATACACTAATGATTTTGTCTAGTGTGTAGTTTGTGATAAACAGGTTCTGACTTTGAAGCAATGACGAGTGACATCATCAAATTCTAGAATCAACACAATATGACTCTGAAGAGATACAATATTCACAAGAAGCGGTCAAGTTAGAGAAAGCTTGCAAACAATAGTGTTGAAGAACGTTCGTGCTCAAGCTTCTGACTCTGAATCTGATTAAAGAGACTCTGAAGGTCTGATTCCCTTTGGAACTCTAAGCTCATGCTGAAGAACGAAGTGCTGAAGACTCTGAAGATCAGGTTATGAGGAACAGTGTCAAGATTCTGAAGACTGTAGTTCTGAAGACTCTCAACAGGCCCTTGACTCTTTTATACATACTTTAACAACCTCACATTTAGAAGCCTCTGATAAATAGAAGAAGATAAGATCAAACCCTTACTAGATAAATAGTACATCGTACCAAATCAAAATGTTCCTTCCACTACGCAGATTTTGTGGAGTAAGGACATTTATGTTGTACGATCTTTGTCTCCCATCATTGAAGACAGTTATTCAAGGTGCCCGCTCACTCATGAAGATTACCATTCTACCCTCCAACGGATCTTTCTTTGGCTATAAAAGGAAGAATTGGAAGAATGTATCAAGTTGTTACTTTGCTCAATATTCACACGCTATTCAACGTTGTCAAGTTATTTTGTTTCTCTAATACTATTGTGAATATTGTAAAATACATTTAGAACTTTTGTTCGTTTGTGTGCGTAAGTCATTGTATTTAAACTTTGTGTTAATATGCTTTATAGAAGCAATCTTGTAAAATACCATTTGTAAACCTCAAATTTGTTTGAGTGATTACCTTGAATGACTATGGTTTAGTCTGTATACTCGAGAAGACAAAGACAGTGGTCTTTGTGGTGTTTGTAATCTGGTTGATTATAGTGGATTAAGTCCTTTTGAGAAAGCAAAATCACCTTGGCAGGTGGACTGGAGGTAGCTTAGTTAACAGTGAACCACGATAAAAATAACTTGTTCAATTTATTATCCTTGTTCTTGAGTGTTGAATTGGTTTGAGAAAAAAACTTTGATTTTTAGAAACCCAATTCACCCTCTTCCTTGTATTTCTCGTAACCTTCAATATCTACGATCATATGTAGAAAATGCACCAATGACGAACATGAACATGAGATCTGATCCTGCTACCGGTTACCCTAGAAGAACTTAATAGATTCTATAAAGGATAAAATGTTTTTCCATTTGGAGATTGAATGAGCTTCGGCACGGTCGAATACAAGATGGTTAAAGCACCTCAGTTGGTGTCAGTTCCTCTAGCCGAGGATCACGAATGTCGTTCCTTACAATGTAACTCACTCGAAGTTGCCGGTGAACATTATCAAATAATGGCACTTGATGTTCACTTTAGTGTCAAAAACACGGCGAGAGTGTATAGTATCCATACAATGTTTTATTCTTTACACTTCCTGATGTGCACAGTGCACCTCAGAAACACATGGGTTTCAGAAAATTGAATTGCTAGGAAAATCGAAATGCAATGTAGATGTTTGCAAGGATTTAAGTATGGTTGATGAAGTTGGAACAGAAAAGTTCCATTGGGAGAACAAATGTTTTATGTTGGAAACTTGAAGTATTCATTGAGTGTGAGGAAACAAATTCACTACGTTAAATTAGTTTTTATTTCCATTTTTCTTATTGGGTTTCCTTGAAAAAAAATTTATACATGATCAAAAATAAGTTTGAGGCAAATGTTACATCTGATTTGTAACATTGTATTTAAATTTCAAATAAAAATCTATAGTTTATTTCCATTTCTTAACTTCTTTCTAGTCACACTTTTCATCAGTTCTAATCTTCTCAGTAATTTTTTTTTCCCATAATGTGGTGAAACCATTTTTATTATTATGAAGTGAAAATTCATGATGCAACTCTAAATAAAATAGAGATAAAGGTTGTCAAGATTCAAATCTTGCATAAGATCGGAAGGGGTGTGTAATATATTAAAGTTGTAAAATAAGATGAAAATGGCAAGATTTTTATTGATGACTTAATAAGGATCTCTTAATCAATTACATAAAGCTCAATGGTGGAAAAGTGAAAATACATTAAGGAAAAGAGAGAAATATCCACTAAGGGTCCATTTTCGTTACAAACTTGAACAGAAGGAAACCGGAAAAACCTTTATTATAAAATAAAAAACAACGTAAAAAAAAAAGGAAACATATGGAATGAAACTAGTCTTATTCCTTGTTGGAATCAGAAGAAACTCTATACTTATAAAGAGCATCAATGAGATGATCAATATATTGATTATGAAGATCTTCAGAACTGAAAATCTTCCCCATCTCTTTAGCATTGTTCCTTAAACTACTTCCTTCCTCATCCACTATAGCCAACCTCAATGTATGAGCCACAGATTCCCTAGTAAAGGAGCCATCTTCTTCACTCCTCGGTACCGCGATAGCCACTTCCTTTTCGGCTAATGCCCTCGAAAACAAACACTGATCAAGCAAATATGGCAGTGTCACAAGAACATGTCCAAAATGAATCATCTCAATAACAGAACTACAACCACAATGACTCATACATCCATCAATAGCTCCATGAGCTAAAATCTTAACCTGAGGCGCCCATGTTTTCCAAACGATCCCTCGTTCCTTCGTTCGATCCTCAAACCCTTCTGGTAACTCAAGCTTACCATCTTTCAGAGTTTTCAAAGCCCAAAAGAAAGGTAAACCGGAAAGCTCAATTCCAAGAGCTAGCTCAGTTAAATCTTGTTGACTCAACTTCGACTCACTCCCGAATCCGATATAAACAACCGAAGATAATTCTCTTGAATCCAACCATTCTTTGATCTTCACCCAATCGGGATTATTCTCTTCCTCTTCACCGTCTCTTATCTGCATAGACGGCGGAAGCAACCCAACAGGAACAACAGGAATCTTGTACTGACCAGAGATATAATCCAACCATTGACCTTCAAGCTCTCTTGAAGTTCTAAGAAGAAAAAGATCGCAACTCGAATAAGCTTTCTTAAGATCAAAACTAGGCATTACACCCGATGCATCTCTTAAAGCAGTGAAAGCTCGAATAATCTCATAAGGTTTAAGATGAATACTTGTCTGAAAAGGAACCCATTTCGGTGGACCGCACATATCTTCGAGTCTGGAATCTTTTTTGACTTGATCCTTAGGTGGATCAAAGAAACACTTGCTCCAAGCTGGTGTAATATTGTAATGAGCAGAAGCAATGTTGAACGTTTTGGCTATTGGTGCTAACCAACAAGAGGCGAAATCGTAGAAAACCCAATCGGGTTTGGAGGTTTTGAGAATCTCAGTAACATCGGTTTCTAGTCCTTCGTAAGCTTGTTGAAGGTGACGGCTCATGTTGGATGGAATGTCCATGGTGTTTTCTGCACCTTCTGGAAGCTGTTCTATGTGTGGCAAAGGTAGTTTAACTAAGTTGATGAATGGTTGAATGGTTTTGGGAGGTTTTGGGATTAGATCAATGTTTTTGGGAGAGTTGATGAAGGTAATAGTGTGACCCTTTGAAGCAAGAATTTTGGCGAGTTCGAAGTAAGGGAATATGTGTCCCATAGCTAACCATGGAAGCATAAGAATATGAAGAGGTTTGTTTTCAACAGCGTTGTTGTTGACATTGCTGTCATTGGAAGCCATGATGAGTTGGATTTGGTGGGAAGAATATGGAAGAGTTGAAGATATGAATGTGGAAGAAGAGTATGAAAGAGTTCAATTAGAGTTATGTATTAAAAAACATTGCCATGAGGCACGCATCCAATTGGTGCATGAAATTATTTATTTGAGTAATGTAGAAATTGGTGCATGAAATTAAATTTGAATAACATTGCTCCTCCACGAGAACCTCGCATCCACTATTTTATCGTAAAACTTTGTGTTTTGGGTGTACTTATTTTATTGTGTTATGCCAACAATAATTGAGAAAGAAAATATTGGAAATAACACGAGGCATTTTATATTTGTGTAAGGCGATACAGTTTTTCATTTTTTTATTTTTATTTTGTGAAAACAAGAGGATATGAGTTATTATCGTGAATAGGCACAACTCGTATATACGTATACTCATTGAGTTTGAATAAAAAATACTCACTTCAATTTGACTAAGATTAAATTTGAGTTTGGATTTTTTTCTGAGTTTAAAAGATGACAATGTGGTGGATAATAAGGACACTATTATTTATTATGAATCTCTTTTGTTGATAGTTTAAATACTTATTTTGATAATTTAAAATATTAATTGTTTATTAATATATTAATATTTATGTTTTTACTTTATCGATTGAAATGTATGCTTGAAAATTTTTAAAGTTGTTTTTCCTTATTATTTGTAATGAATTATGATTTTTGTTAGAGTTTGAAACATGTTTCGGGTTTTGATGACTGTGAAGGTAAGGTTTAAAGTTTAAAATGGGTGTATCTATGTTAGACTAATAAATTCAGATAAACCCTAGATCTAAAATTGCATTGAAAGACAATAAAATAAAACAACTTTTCTTCTTACTTCAATAATGAAACAAACTACAATATATAGTTAGGTTACTAAAGGACTCAATGGGCCATGGGCCACTTACAAAAACAAAACTACTTAACCCATAATATTTGAAAATAAAAGAATCAGCCCAATATAAAGTCTTTGAGAAGGACAGATTGCTTTTTCTTTCTAGTAGGCCTAATGCAAGACTTAACAATACTTCCTGGGCCCAAGAGAACCTTGTCCTCAAGGTTCAAATTAGAAGAGGATGTGGATAGTCCGGCCCAATTTGTAGAGAGTGTGGAACGGGTAGGGTTTTGGGGTGAGGGACACTTGTCATGCCCAGGTGCAGCCGCGGTAATTTTGTTGGTTGAGTGAATTGTGTCGGTTGAGTGAAGAGTGGGGATTAAAGAGCTTTGGGCAGTGTGTTTGGTGGGGGTAGGTGGCTGAATACAGCTGTGTTGCACAAAGTCATTATGAGACTTTGAAGAAAGCAAAGCATGTGAAATAAGAGAAGGGCATAGGTGGGGCCGGTGTGGGATATTTTGAATGGAGGGCTGAGATTTTCTCTCAAAAGTGTTGTTGGAACACGTGGGGGAACTAGAGGGAGGACATGCAAGTGGGTCACGTGTACTGATGTTGGTACTTGAGGGAGTTTCACTTCCAACCACTTCATTTGTGAAACACTCTGTATTTTTCAACAAAAACTCCCTTGGTTGTCTTCTTTGTTTTCCCTTAAAATTTTTATCTCTTCCACTGCCTTCATCCTTGTTTCTGAAACTAGTTTCGTCCGCCATGCTTCTTACAACCATGTCATCATCATGCATGTTAGGCTCTTCAAAACAAATGGAGTTTGGAGGAAGGGTAGCTTCATGATCCGAGCCAAGGTGGTTTTTGTAGTAAGGTCGAAGTAACGAGACATGGACCACTGGATGGATGCGCGATGATGAAGGGAGATTCAACATGTAAGCCACCACACCTACATGTTTTATGATGCGAAAAGGACCGAAGAAACGCTTTGACAACTTCTGAGAGATGCGGTTCTTGACGGATGTTTGTCTGTAAGGCTGAAGCTTTAACAAAACCAGATCGTTTTCCTTAAAGGTATTGTCTTCACGTGATTTGTTTGGTTGTTTTTCCATCTGGACTCTACTTTTTTTTAAGTTATCCTGTAACTAAGTAACTAAAAGTTGTCTTTGTTGCAAGGATTCCTCCAAGGATGCTTCGGTGGTTGCGTCGGCTAAGTAATCTGAATAGTTGGAGGATCACGACCATACAAGGCTTTGAATGGGCTCATTTGGATAGCGGTGTGGAAGGAAGTGTTAAACCAAAACTCAGCAAGATGGAGGTATTTAAACCATTGACGAGGGTGTTCTCTAGCGAAACATCGAAGGTAAGTCTCTATTGATCTATTCACAACTTCTGTTTGCCCATCCGTTTCGGGATGTTATGATGTACTGTATTTTAACGTGGTCCTTTGGATCTTGAAAATCTCTTTCCAGAAATTACTCAGAAACAAAGGATCTCTGTCGGACACTATAGACTTTGGAGTGTCGTGAAGACGGAAGATCTCCGTGGAGAACCAAGCTGCCAGATCTTTTGCAGAAAATTTGGAGGGCAAGGCCAGGAAATGGACAAACTTTGTTAAACGATCACAAATCACCCAGATGACTGTGTGTCCGAAGGAATTAGGCAAGTGTGTGATAAAGTCCATGGTAAGCTCATCCAAAACTTTGTTAGGAATAGGTAAAGGTTGTAGGAGTCCCTTCTTTTTCTTGGTCACATATTTGTTGTGTTGGCAATTATCACAGTTTTTTACCATGTTTTTAACTGTCTCAGCAACTCCCAGCCAACAGAAGGATAATCTTAGACGAGCCAAGGTTGCTTTGACCCCAGAATGACCTGCAGAAGGGGTTGCATGATACTCTTGAAGGATACTCTGGCGAAGTGAAGAAATGTCAGGTACAAATAGTCTATCCTTAAAATACAGCAACCCGTTGTTGAATTTGTAAAGTCTGCTATAATTTGTCTGATGAACCAACTGTTGGACTAATCTGATTCCTACACTGTCTGTAGCATAAAATTGTCGGAGTGTTGAAACGAGGCTTGGAACTGGAGAAGACAGTGCCAACATTTGGGAATCCTCGGTGCCAAATTGTCTACTTAGTGCATCAGCAACCAGATTAGAACGACCAGGTTTGTATGAAATTTAAAAATTAAAACCCTGTAGCTTAGAGGCCCATTTTTGTTGCTCCGGTGTTTGGATCTGTTGTATAAGTAGAGATTTTAGACTTTTTTTATCTGTATAAATGTGAAACTTTTGCCCTATGAGGTATTGATGCCATTTTTTTATTGCTTCTGTGACAGCGAACATTTCGCGGACATAGACTGAAGCGGATTGCATGCGAGGACACATCTTTTTACTGAAGAAGGCAATGGGATGACCATCCTGGGTTAAGACTGCGCCAATGGCTACACCTGAAGCATCAGTTTCTAGTATGAATTTCTTTGTAAAATTTGGTAGAGCCAGGACCGGCATGTCGGTCATATGCTTCTTTAACTATGTAAAGGCTAAATCAACCTCTGTACTCCATGTAAACTTAGTAGAACGCAACAGATCGGTGAGATGAGCGGCGGGAGAGGCATAATTACGTACAAAACGTCGGTAAAAACCAGTGAGGCCCAGAAAACCGCGGAGTGTCGTGAGAGAGCGAGGTTGAGGCCATTCCAAAATGGCTTTGACTTTATCTGGATCTGGTGCAACACCACTAACTGAAATCACATGGCCTAAATAACCAACTGTATCAACTGCAAAAACACACTTTGATAACTTAACCAAAAAAAACTGTGATCTTAACAAGTTAAACACCACCTGCAAATGATTAACATGGTCATTCAAATTGTTACTATAAATCAAGATGTCATAAAAAAAACCAAAACAAATTTTCGTAAGTAGGGCCTCAATAAATCATTCATTACAGACTGAAAAGTCGAGGGAGCATTAATGAGTCCGAAAGGCATGACGAGGAATTCGTAATGCCCATCAAAAGTTTGAAAAGCTGTTTTATGTGTGTCCTTCGATGCAACTCGGATCTGGTGGTAACCTGAACGTAAGTCTAACTTGGTGAAAACTTTGGCTGAGCTAAGCTCATCTAAAAGTTCATCAATGGTAGGTATTGGGAATCGGTCTTTAATAGTAACAGCATTTAGAGCACGATAATCCACACAAAATCGCCAAGTTCCATCCTTTTTCTTTACAAGAAGAACTGGTGAAGAAAAAGGGCTATTGCTAGGAATTATGACACCCTCTTTTAGCATTTCTTGAATGATTGTGGACATAGCATCTTTTTGTGAATGGGGGTAGCGGTATGGTTTTACATTGATAGGGGAGGTATTGGGCTCAAGGGGAATGTGATGATCATGTGGGCATTTTGGGGGAAGGCCTGAATGTGGCTGGAAAATGTCTTGGAAGTTTTGTATTAGCTGCTGGATTTGAGGGTGTAGTTCTGATGGTAAAGGGTCAAGGTTTGAGTTTATGGCCGAATCTGGGGTTGAGGGAGATGGGATTGGATGGAAAGTCATTATGTGGAAAGAAGAGATAGAGCTAGTATGAATGAGGTGGCGGAGTTGGTGAAATGTAGTATGAATTGGGTGTGTTGAAGGGTCTCCTTTAAGAGTGATGGATAGGTTTAAATGGTTAAAGGTGATGGAGGGAATGGAAAAATCTGCCTGAATTTTACCCAATGTTCTTATCCAGGCCATGCCCAAAACCAAATCTGCCCCTTCAATTGGTAGCAAATAGAATGGAAGTTGAAATGGTTTATTTTGTAGGACAATTTGAACATTGTTGCAAATTCCTTCACATTGTATATGAGAACCGTTACCAACCATTACAGAAAATTGTGGAATGGGAGTTGACTTGAGGTTGAGGTGATGAGCTATTCGTGGCTGTAGAATATTGTGAGTGCTGCCAGTGTCAACCAGAACCATGACTGACAATCCACCTATTAAGCCTTTGAACTTGAGTGTTTGTGGAGAAAATTGACCAGTTAAGGCTTGGGTGGATAGTTGAAAATAAGTGTCATTATGGTCAATTACACTATTTTCAGTGTCCATGCTGTCTTGAATTAGGCTGGTGTCTTCCAGCACGTCATCTTCAGCCAAAAGAAGAAGAAACCTAGATGTAGAACATTTGTGACATGGGATAAATTTCTCATCACAATTAAAACATAGGCCTTGGGCTCTTCGTTCTTGAAGTTGAGCTTGTGATAGGCGGCAGATGGGGAACTTTGTAGGCATAGAGGTGGGCTGTGGTTTCGTGTTGTTTGTGATTTGTGGGGTAGGTGAGGTTTGGGTTTTTGGGGTTGGGGAGTGGCCGGGGATGCTGTTTTTTTGGTAGGGGCTAGAGAATTGTTTGGAAAATTTGGGTTTCGAATCTTTTAGCTTGGATTCAATCAGTTTTTCCAGGCCAATAGCTTGTGAAATTGTTGTGGGTTTATGAATTGCCATTTCGTTTTGAATTTCAGTAGTTAACCCAGAGATAAAACAATTTAAAATTGCATCTTGTGGTAAACCAACAACTTGAGTGCCTAACTTTTCAAATTTGGTTTGATATTCCACAACTGAACCATCTTGTTTTAATTTGAATAATTCAGCTTGATGATTGTCATAAGAGGAAGGACCAAAACGTAATGTCAAATCTTTTGTAAACGAGTCCCAATCCGATAATAATAAACTCTGGTGCATCCATTTAAACCAACCCAAAGCATCATCTTTCATATAAAATGAAATTAATGACATTCTATTTTCATGAGGCATATTATAAAAGCTGAAAAATTATTCAGCTTGAAACAACCACTCAAGAGGGTTTGTACCATCAAACACGGGAAGGTCAAGTTTAGGGGTTCACATAGGGGGTAAAGGGGGAATATGGGGAATTGGTGGGTAATATGAAAATTTATAATTTGGATTTGCAGCAAAAACTGTTTGGGGGAAAAAGTGTGGTGGAAGGGACGTTTGGGGTGGTATAGTTGTGGTTCTTGGCATAAATGTGGCTGGTGGAGGGGGTTGGTTGTGAGAAAAAATAGTGGGTGTTCTAAGTGGAGTATTTGTGGGGGTAATTACATGAGGTGTAGGGGTCGAAGATAAGGAAACATGAGGGGGGTTAAGGATAATACCTGGCGAACTTGCTGCCATGGAGCTTGCTGCCATGGAATTAATTGCAGGCTATTTTTCCTTTTGGGTTGTGAGGTTTTTAATGGCAGCCATGACTGCTTCAAACCTTGAATCCTCCAAACTTTTATCATTTTCAAATCTGGTGTTAAGCCTTCCAGTATGAGCCTCTAAATCTGCAGCAACTTTATCAAACCTTTCATCTAGTTGCTGTTGGTTAAGAGCCATAACATTATCGATCAGAATTTGTGATGTGTGAACAGCTTCCTCTATGATTTCTCTTGAGGAAGGGTTTTGGGGTTTTGGGGGAGCCATTGAATTCACTTGTAGAAAGCACCAATTTGTTAGACTAATAAATTCAGATAAACCCTAGATCTAAAATTGCATTGAAAGACAATAAAATAAAACAACTTTTCTTCTTACTTCAATAATGAAACAAATTACAATATATAGTTAGGTTACTAAAGGACTCAATGGGCCATGGGCCACTTACAAAAACAAAACTACTTAACCCATAATATTTGAAAATAAAAGAATCAGCCCAATATAAAGTCTTTGAGAAGGACATATTGCTTTTTCTTTCTAGTAGGCCTAATGCAAGACTTAACAATCTAAGTCTGAACTTTTTCATATAAACTTTATTGTATTAGATCATATATTCCTACATCAAACGGGTTATACATCAAGTATAAATGTACTTCCTTTAAGTCTTTATATTAAGCTTTATCACATTTATATTTGTATTAGTAATCTAATCCAGCCCATTAGTGAACTAATTCATCTTAGTGTGATACTTTTACTTTCCTGTCATTTTTCTATTTCAAAGTTTATATATAAAAGCAACTCTCCCTCTTATTGTAAACTGAGTTAGTTCAATCAATACATGAGTATAGCTCCTTTTCAATCTTCTTTATCTTTACATTTCTTATTCTTGATTCCAAATTTATATTTTCTGTGTTAACCTTGATATGGTATCATTCACATTCTTGATCCATCTTCCGTTATTCACTCTCTGATTTGTTTTTCTCATCTGCAATCATGGCGCCGCCACGCCCTCCGCCACCTGACCCACTCTTAGATCCTACATCCCCATACTATTTGCATCCCAACAACGGTCCCAGCTCAGTTACCGTTTCTCTGAAGCTCACCGGATCCAACTATCATTCTTGGGCGTGATCAATGAAGAGAGCCCTTGGTGGTAAGCTCAAACTGGATTTCATTGATGGCAGTCTTCCTCCACCACCTGATTCTTTCGATCCTTCATTTTAAGCTTGGAATCGATGCAATATGTTAGTTCATTCTTGGATTATGAACTCTGTTTCTGAATTGATTGCACAGTCCATAGTTTTCATGGAAAATGCTGTAGATGTGTGGAACGACTTCAAAGAACGATCCTCACAAGGTGATCTCATTCGTATCTCTGAGCTGCAGCAAGAAATCTACAATCTCAAGCAAGAAACCAAATCGGTAACTGAATTCTTCTCTACTCTGAAAATTCTTTGGGAAGAACTTGAGCTATATTTGCCTTTACCTATGTGCACTTGTCGCATTCAATGTGCTTGCGAAGCTATGCGTAGTGCTAGGTCAAATCACAAATTGCTTTACATCATTAGGTTTTTAACTGGATTAAATGATCAATTTGTTGTTGTCAAATCACAAATCTTGTTAATGGATCCTTTGCCTCCACTCAACAATATATTCTCTATGGTGATTCAACATGAAAGGCAAAATCAGTTACCTATAGTTGTTGATGAATCTCAAGCATTGATAAATGTTGTTGATTCTAAAAGATCTCACTCCAAATTTAATTCATCAAAATCTGGCAATCGTGTTTTCACTTTCTGCAACAAAACAAACCATACGATTGAGAATTGTTTCAAGAAACATGGAGTCCCCCCATATGCAAAAACAGTTTCCTACTTTAGCAAACAATGCCATTTCAGAAGGAGGAGATCTTGGTTCTACATCAAATTTGAATCCTGATTCTCTTGACATGAAGAATGGCAGTTCCTCTATAACACAAGACCAATTCAATACTCTAATGGAGCTAATTCAGAAGTCACATCTTGGATTCAAAGGTACAGGACAAGCTTCTTCTAATCAGGTTACTGTTAACCATTCACTAGCAGGTAATACACAAACCTCTCTTTCTCCATCTAATCATTCATATAATTGTAACCCTTGGATCATTGATTCTGGTGCTAGTGATCACATATGTAGTTCTAGTCATTGGTTCCAATCATTCAGTTCTATTTCTCCTATTCATGTTAATTTACCTAATGGCCAAACATTTACTGCAAAACATTCTGGCACTATTTAATTTTCCTCTACCTTTTCTCTATCCAATGTTTTGTTCATACCTGAATTTTCTTTAAATTTACTATCTGTTTCAAAATTATATGAGTCATCTAATTGTAATGTTTATTTTTCTGGCTCACAATGTCTCATTCAAGACAAAGTATCATCGAAGATGACTGGTTTGGCTGAGAGGAGGAATGGATTGTACTACTTAATCTTAGAAGATAAGACCTTACACAATCTTTCAAATAAAGTTTCAGCAGCCACTGTTTCTATCCCTGACACAGACACAGCCTTATGGCACTTTAAATTAGGACATCTATCCCACAGTAGATTACTTCTTTTACATTCTATGTTTCCCTTTATTCCTGCCAAAAACAAAGATGTATGTGATGTATGCCACTATGCTAGGCAAAGGAAAAATTCATATGATGTTAGCACAAATAGAGCTTTACAATCATATGATATGATCCACTTTGATATTTGGGGACCCCTTGCAATAAAATCTGTACATGGTCATTCTTATTTTCTTACTGCTGCAGATGATTATAGTAGATACACATGGATAACTCTCATGAAATCTAAGGCAGAAACTAGACAGCATGTTGTTAATTTTATCAAACTTGTTGAAAAATAATATGGAGCTAAGGTCAAGATTGTTAGAACTGATAATGGTCTTGAGTTTAGCATGCCAGAATTTTATGCATCTTATGGTATAGTCAATCAAACTAGCTGTGTTGAGTCCCCATAACAAAATGGAAGAGTAGAGAGAAAACATCAACATATTTTAAATGTTGGTAGAGCTCTACTTTTCCAATCAAATTTACCAAAACAGTTTTGGTCTTATGCTGTTGTTCATGCTATTTCCATCATAAACAAAATTCCTACTCATGCTTTGAAAAATAAATCTCCTCACTTTCTCTTACACAATGAACTTCCTAACCTCCATAGTCTTAAAGTCTTTGGTTCATTGGCTTATGCCTCTACTCTTCAAGTTCATAGAACTAAGCTTGAGCCAAGAAGTAGGAAGTGTGTATTTCTTGGTTATAAAATTGGTATGAAGGGTGCTGTCTTATATGATATAAACAATCTTGAAGTTTTTGTCTCTAGGAATGTTACACACCATGAACACTTATTTCCTTACCAAAGTAATGGTGACACCACTTGGGATTACCATGTTCACCATGACTCACAACATTCTGTTAGGAGCTCTTCTACTGATACAAACCAAAATGACCATCATGACCACAACATTTCTATACAGGACCTTACATTAGATCCTTTACCATAAAATAATGACCTTAATTCCAACATCCCATATCAAGATGTCAGTTCCAATCAACATATTCCTACTCACAATTCTGAACAACTTAACCAAAATGATCACAATTCAGATACCTTAGAAAATGCAGAACATGTGATTGAACCTGAAGAGACTGACCATACTGAACCTCATAATCATTCTAGACCTGTTAGAATTAAACAAATACCTGCTTATCTTTCTGATTATGTGTGCAATTCATCTCTTAGTCCAGCTGACAAGGCATCTTCAGGTACTAATCATACACTCTATCCTATTTCTTCTTTTGATTATATGTCTCATATTTCTGATTCTCACCATGCCTTCACCACTTCTATAACACAACACTATGAACCAAAGAATTATAAAGAAGCTTGCTTGTCTGACCATTGGATCCAGACTATGAATTCTGAATTAGATGCATTGAGCAAGAATGGCACTTGGAAAATAGTTGATCTACCACCTCATGTTAAGCCTATTGGGAGCAAATGGGTGTATAAAGTGAAGCACAAGGCAGATGGCATTATAGAAAGATATAAGGCCAGGTTAGTAGCTAAAGGCTACAATCAAATTGAGGGCTTAGATTTTTTTGATACTTTCTCCCCTGTAGCTAAACTCACCACAGTGAGAACACTCATTGCCACTGTTGTTGTTCATGGCTGGATTTTGCATCAATTAGATGTAAATAATGCCTTCTTGCATGGTGATCTGCAAGAAGATGTATACATGACAATACCTGAAGGAATTATGTGTGACAAACCCAACCAGGTATGCAAACTGATGAAGAGCTTGTATGGTCTCAAGCAGACCAGCCGTAAATGGTATGAAAAATTGACTGCTTTGCTTATTCAACAAGGGTACAAACAATCAAATTCTGACTACTCATTATTTACCCTTAATAGTGCCAATAATTTTACTGTTATCCTTGTATATGTTGATGATATAATCCTAGCTGGGAATTCTATGAATGAGTTTAACAGGATTAAAGAATGCCTAGACAGCAATTTCAGCATCAAGGACTTGGGTTTGTTGAAGTACTTCTTAGGCTTAGAAGTAACACATTCAAAGGAAGGCATTTCTTTGTCTCAAAGAAAATATTGTCTTGACCTTCTTCAAGAATCAGGACTGCTTGGATCCAAGCCAGCCACCACACCACTCGATCCTTCCATAAAGTGACATGCTGATGGTGGCAACCCTTTTGAAGATATTGGAGCATACAGAAGGTTAATTGGTAGGTTGCTTTACCTTAATACCACCAGACCTGATATTACTTATGCAACATAACAACTCAGTCAATTCCTACATAATCCAACCATGACCCACTATCAAGCAGCTTGTCGTGTTATTAGATACCTAAAAAGCAGTCCTGGCAGAGGTCTATTCTTCTCCAGAAATTCAGAATTACAAATACTTGGATTTTCTGATGCAGATTGGGCAGGATGCCTAGATTCAAGAAAGTCAATTTCTGGATATTGTTTCTTCTTAGGATCATCACTCATCTCATGGCGTGCGAAGAAACAACAGACCATTTCAAGATCTTCTTCTAAAGCTGAATATAGGGCATTGTCTTTTGCCACATGTGAGCTGATTTGGTTAACATACCTGTTAAATGACCTACAAGTTACTTGTAGCAAACCACCAATTATGTATTGTGACAACCAAAGTGCTATGCACATAGCTTCTAATCCCGTGTTTCATGAACGTACCAAGCATTTAGAGATTGATTGCCACCTCGTCCGTGAAAAGCTTCAACAAGGATTACTTAGGCTACTTCCCATTTCAACTCATGAATAACTTGCTGATTGTATGACCAAAGCTTTGCCTATTGCCACTTTCAACAAGTTTATTTCCAAGCTTGGCATGATCAACATCTATCATGCTTAGCTTGAGAGGGGCTATTAAGCTTTATCACATTTATATTTGTATTAATGATCTAATCCAGCCCATTAGTGAACTAATTCATCTTAGTGTGATACTTTTACTTTCCCGCCATTTTTCTATTTCAAAGTTTGTATATAAAAGCCACTCTCCCTCTTATTGTAAACTGAGTTAGTTCAATCAATACATGAGTATAGCTCCTTTTTAATCTTCTTCGTCTTATATTTCTTGTTCTTGATTCCAAATTTATATTTTCTGTGTTAACCTTGATACTTTAGTATATTTAATACAAGAAAAATTATATATAACTCAAATCTATATCAATATAACTATTTTTTTCACAATCTACTTCCTTCATGATTATTACGCAAGAACTTCAAGTCTTTTTGATGAGGATTGAGATATCTTTATGCTGATTACCTTCATTTGAGAGTTTGAAAAGTAAATATTCGTTGATTTTTGAAGCTTAAGTCTTCACTTAAAAGTCGTTATACTACATTGTTGATTGCTGATCCTTTTTGTTGGCATCATTATGCAAAACAACAATGGTATTTCAAGCATTTTTGGAGTAGAAAGAAACATGTGGAAACAGATGTCCCAACATGTGTGCAGCATCTGACCCCTGTCTGTAGAATAAGGATGCTGCTTTGTGTGCGTATTTTTCAGTTACATGGAATGCGTTTTGATGACGTGTACAACAAATATTGTTGTTGCATTATAGCAGTTGGTTTTTTTTAATTATTTTATTAGTTACATTTAAATCAATGTGATTTAAATTTGAATTCAAATCAAATTATATCATATCTTGTGGAGCTGATTTGGAGCAACGAATCTTAACAAGATTCGTCTGAGATTTTGGACAATTTTAACTTAGAGATCCAAGGAGGAAAAATCCCAGAAGACATTTCTATATAAGAAGACTGAATTCTCATGTTTTAAAAAGTTTTGGTGCGCAAGAACTAGGTTCTTTGTGCTATGGTTTTTAGTCTTTGTTACTTGTATTCCATGTTAATGCCATAACTTGATTAGTGTTAAATCTTTGATGTACACCACTGTGTTTCAATAACTTGGCATAGTTGGTTAATCTTACTTGATAATGTGTTGCTTAATTGTAAAATAAACAATGATCATACAAACTCAATTGTATTCAATAAAAAAAGAGACCCGTGAGATGCAGAAAGAAAAAAATTCACATTTGAAAATTTAAAAAATTCGCTCTTAAATAAAGACAATTGTTGATTAAAATAAAATAGATACTGTCCTGATAATGATTCGTGAAATGAAAAGTTAGTTGTGTGCACTGAATGTTATCCAATAAATTTCAAATGAGTTATTTAATTATAAAACAAACAATAATCAGATAAATTATGAATATTTTTTATATACAATAATTATAAAATAATTATGCTTTTATTTTAAATAAATTTTGTGTTTTAAAAATTAAACATTTTTCTGTGTTCTTCTTCATTAAATTAAAAGAGGTTCAAAATTTGTTATTTATGCTTAAAAAAATAAAATAGGAAAAAGAAAATGGAGCGAAAAAATTAAAATGAAAGTGAGAAAGTGTGAGAAAAAAAGTGGAGGAAATTTAAAATTTGAATGAAGAAAAGAAAAGGAAGAGGGAGAAAGTTAAAAGTTAAAAGTAAGAAATGAATGATTTGAAATTGGACATGTGGCATGATCTAATAAGGGAAGAGAATGATAAAATGTGAACATTAGTTGATTACTTAAATGTCCTTTTGTAAGTGTAAAAAATTTATAATGAAAGGATAATTTAGAAAGTTCATGCAATTAATTTTAAATGGATTGATAGTTGATAGTTGATTATTATTTAGGCCATACAGACACACACTAGTATATCATAATGACTTGTTTATGGAGATCTAGAATACCCAATACCTTTTGCTTGGTGGCTACTCTTTCAATGATACTTATCAATTTTCTCCATTTACAAAAGAAATAAAGAGCTTAGTTGTGAGAGTGTAAATGTGTATCTCATACAAAAACTTTAATAATAGTTCTTTATTTCTTTCGAGAAATTAAGCTATTATATATCTCTACCTATCATAACATTTTTCTCTGCTTTTTTCCCTTTAACAAGCTATAGAGATCCAATACATTGACATTGGCACAAAAACGAGTTCAAGTCCACATGTTGAAAATCAAAGATGTTTATTTCAAACCAAAAAATAGGTGTGATAGATGAATTTTATACAAAAAATTTTAAACATTCTTATGACTTGTGATTGTGAAGTGAAGAAATGAAGTTTTCAACATATTGCTTATTAATCTCCATGTTACTAAATTTCTTCCCAATCTCTTTAGCATTCTTCCTATAATCACTTCCCTCTTCATCCACCATAGTAAACCTCAATGCCTTAGCAACTGAATCCCTTGTAAATGACCCATCTTCCTCATTCCTCACAATCTCAATCCCCACTTTCTTCTCTTGCATCACTCTTGAATACAAAGCTTGATCCAACAAAAAAGGCAACATAACAAGAACATGTCCAAAATAGAGATTCTCTATCATTGAACCAGAACCACAATGAGTCAAACAACCACCAACAGAAACATGTCCCAAGATCTTAGCTTGTGGAGCCCAATTCTTCCAAACTAAACCTTGATCCTTTGTCCTATCCTCAAACCCTTTTGGTAACTCAACAGAACCATTTTTCAAATCCCTCAAAACCCAAAAGAAAGGTAACTTAGAATTCTCAATCCCAAGAGCCAATTCTTTGAGATTCTCTTGACTCAATTTCACCTCACTCCCAAATGCAATATAAACAACAGATGAAACTTTTTGTGTATCTAACCATTCTTTGATTTGAATCCAATCAGGATTATCATCAACCACATCAGAAGAATCTACTATCGGTGGAAGCAAACCAACCGGAATCACAGGCTTGTTGTAAAACTCACGAACAAAATCTAACCACTCACCTTCAAGATCTCTCGAGCTTCTAATAACAAACATATCACAATCTGAATTTGCTCTGTTTAGATCAAAAACAGGGGAAGCCCCTGTTTCATTCACTTTGATATCTTCAAGTAATTTTCTTACCTCATAAGATCTCAAACCGATTTTTGTCAGAAAAGGAACCCATTTGGGAGGACCATAATAATCCTCAGGATCTTTTCTAATGGATGCAACATCATCACCAAGTTGTTGTCTTGGTGTGTCAAAGAAACATATAGTCCATGCAGGACAAGGACTAAAATAAGCACATGAAATGTTCAAATTCAAATCTTTTGCTAGTTTCGGCAACCAACTAGCTGCGAAATCATAGAAAACCCAATCAGGATTCGAGGTTCTGAGGATATGGATTACAGATTGTTGAAGAGAGTCGTAGGCTCGTTTAAGGTAATAGAGTTTGTTGGAGGGAATGTCCGTGGTGGAATCTGCGTTTGTTGGGAGATGGTTTGTGTCTATGTGGGGTGATAATGGGAGTTTGATGAGATTGATGAAAGGGGAGAGGGTTTGTGAGAGTTTAGGGAGACGATCTATGATCGAAGAGGTGGAAATGAGTGTGGTAGAGTGGCCATTTAGTGCGAGGATTTTGGAAAGGTGGAAACATGGGTACATGTGTCCCATGGCTATCCATGGGAACATGACAATGTGAAGAGGTTTGTTGTTTTTGTTGTCCATGAATGAATGATTAATGTTGTTGTTTTTGTTGTTGCAAGAGGATGTGTTTGTTTGTTTTTATAAGTAGAAATGGAGGAAGAAGATGGAGAAGAGATGATTGGTTGATTGATTCCACGCACATGGTATGGTAGTGTGGCATGTGAAACAGGCAGGTAGTTGTTTATTCCGTTAATTATGCCAATTATTGTAAATTATGACCTGTTTTGTCGCTCTTTGGTCTCTCCCTTTTTTATAAGTAACTAGAAGCACGGGTAAATTAAAAATAATTTTAATATTTAAAAATAAAAAATTTGTCATTTAAATAAAAAATTATTGATTAAAATAAAATAGGTATTATATTAATAGTGACCTTAATAAAATATTGGATTAATTATACAATACTCCCCTGCCAATAGGACGACATTTGATTTACCCCCCTTAAAAAAAAAAATTTTGGAATACCCCCCTGAATTTTTTGGGTACCCTCCTAAACGTGTAAAACCAGGGGGGTAAATGAAATTTTTTTTTACAGGGGGTAATTTTTTTACATGGGGAGGGCGGAAGGTGGGGGGGAAAGACGTAAAATTTTATAATTTCGGGGGGGTAATCAAAAATTATTTTTTTAAAGGGGGAAAAATCAAATGTCGCCCTATTGGCAGGGGGTATGTTAGAAGACATCATTTTAAACCCAAACGCAAGGCCCAACAGCCCAAATGGTTTCAAAATTATCAATTTTATTAATTAGAATTATTTAGTATCTTTAATATTATTAGTCTTTTTGTTGTTTTGGGTTACCCAAGTGGCTTAGGCCCAATATCAGAATAGAAACCCTAAGTATTTAAGTTGTTGTTAGAGACTTGAAAAGGGTATGAAAAATATTGAAAGTTGTTTTTATGTTTTCTTCTTCCTTTGCAACTTAGATCTGTAGTAATTAGTAGTAGATTCTATCATTGGTGCTTTCATTCTGCACTCATGGCTCCCCCAAAACCCCAAAACACCTCTTCACGTGAAATAGTTGAAGAAGCTATTCAAACAACACAGCTGCTACTCAACAATGCAATGCAGGAAAATCAAATGCAATTGGATGAGCGATTAAACATGGTTGCTGCAGATTGGGAACAACAAATCGGTCAACTTCATACTCGTATGGATAATGCATTGAATCTTGCTGACAGCAGACATGAATCTATCATGTCCATCCTTACAAAAATCTCCACTCAAAAGGACCCTCCTCACCAAGCCGCTACTGTTCACGCAGCGGGGTCCTCATCAGGTATCTCTCATGAAACTTCCTCTACTGCTGCTGTTCATACAGCATCTCAGCATATTTCCCACACACTCAGCCCAGCTCACACACCCATTAAAAACTCTGTTTCATTTTCCACCACTATCCCACAAACTGTTGCTACAACAGCCACTCGCATAACTGCTACACAACCACCACCACCACCTTATCCACCATATATCCCATCCCCTACCCCTTTTACACCCACACAAAATTATAATACCCCTTTTATTCCCCAAATTCCTTACCCATACATGCCCCAAATTACCCCATTACCCCCATTTAGAACACCTAAATTGGAACTTGCAATGTTTGATGGATCTGACCCCTTGGAATGGTTGTTTCAAGCTGAACAGTTTTTTCAATTTTACCAGCTTCCACCAGAAAACAGATTGTCATTAATTTTTTTTTATATGAAGGGTGAAGCTTTATGTTGGTTTAAGTGGATGCATCAAAGCCAATTATTAAATGATTGGTTTTCTTTCACAAAAGCCCTAGAATTACGATTTGGGCCTTCTACTTATGACAATCACCAAGCTGAACTGTTCAAATTAAAGCAAACTGGTACTGTTGTTGAATATCAAGCGCAGTTTGAAAAGTTGGGAAATCAAGTGATTGGTTTACCACAAGAGGCAATTTTAAATTGTTTTATTTCTGGATTAAACAAAGACATCAGAAATGAAATGGCCATTCATAGACCGGTTTCAATCTCACAAGCCATTGGCCTGGCCAAACTCATTGAATCTAAACTCAAGGATTCCAAACCCAAATTTTCAAAACCATTTTCCAGCTCTTACCCCAAATACACCCCCAACACAACCCCAAACCCAACAATCAAAACACCAAACAATACCACAATACAACCTCCACAAACAGCCCCTTCAACCACAACTATCCCTACCAAATTACCTATCAAACGCCTATCACACTCACAATTGCAAGAACGTCGGGCTCAAGGGCTATGCTTTAATTGTGATGAGAAATTCACAGTTGGTCACAAATGTTCTACCAACAGATTTCTTCTATTCATGGCTGAAGATGAAGGACCAGAACAACAGATTACTGTTGAGGACAATACTGAATTAGAAGCGGAGATAGACCTAAATGACACTTATTTTCAATTATCACCGCAAGCTCTTACCGGCCAGATTTTACCTCAAACACTTAAATTCAAAGGAATTATTGGAGGGTTATCAGTTATGGTTTTAGTGGACACAGGCAGCACTCATAACATTATGCAACCTCGCATTGCCCAACACTTAAATCTCAAAACTAAGCCCACCCATCAGTTTTCAGTTATGGTTGGTAATGGTTTCCATTTACAATGTGAGGGAATCTGCAATAATGTCCACATTCTCCTCCAAGACAAACCCTTCAACTTATCTTTTTATCTCTTGCCAATTGAAGGAGCTGATATTGTTCTCGGCATGGCTTGGTTGCGAACTCTTGGCCCAATACAAGCAGATTTTTCTATTCCATCCATTACCTTCCAACACCAAAGTACACCCCTAACTCTTAAAGGAGACCCAACCACCAGCCCAATTCACACTACATTCAACCAATTCAAACACCTTCTCCATACCGACTCCATTGCTTCCCTACACCTCATGACTTTTATTCCACTTGACCCTCCCTCATCTGTGGGTGCTACCCAACCCCCTACTTCAGCCATCTTACCCCACAACCTCCATCCAGCCATCTTAAAAATCCTCAAATCGTTTTCCAAAATCTTTCACCCACCTTGTGGCCTTCCCCCACCCAGACCTCATGACCATCACATTCCCTTGCTGCCCAATACCCCTCCTATTAATGTTAAACCTTATAGGTACCCACACAGCCAAAAGACTGCCATGACTACAATTATTCAAGAAATGTTACAAGATGGCATCATCATTCCTAGCCACAGCCCTTTTTCATCCCCTGTCCTACTTGTTAAAAAGAAAGATGGGACTTGGCGTTTTTGCGTAGACTATCGCGCTCTCAACGCTGTAACCATTAAAGACCGATTTCCTATACCCACTATTGATGAGCTTTTGGATGAGCTTGGGTCAACTAAATTTTTTACCAAGATAGATCTACGATCTGGTTACCATCAGATCCGCGTTGCATCGGAAGATACTCATAAAACGGCTTTTCGTACTTTTGACGGTCACTACGAGTTTCTCGTAATGCCCTTCGGGCTCACTAACGCCCCCTCTACTTTTCAGTCCGCTATGAATGATCTACTAAGACTATACTTACGCAAGTTTGTGTTGGTTTTTTTTGATGATATACTCATTTATAGTTCTACTTTTAATGATCATTTAGTTCACTTGCAGGTGGTTTTTGACCTTTTATTGTCTCATTGTTTTGTTGCAAAATTATCAAAATGTGTCTTTGCAGTTGAAAGAGTTGCCTATCTAGGACATGTTATTGCTGCTGGTTGTGTTGAACCAGATCCAGAAAAGATTCAGGCAGTGTTGGACTGGCCTGAACCTCGTTCACTCAAGGCTCTCAGAGGATTTTTGGGTCTCACCGGATTTTATCGCAGATTTGTCAAGAATTACGCCACTCTCGCCGCTCCTCTCACCGATCTTTTGCGTTCCACTAAGTTTTCTTGGAGTACACAGGCTAGTTTAGCCTTTACAGAGCTCAAAAAGAAAATGACAACATTACCGGTGCTAACATTGCCGGACTTTAATAAACAATTCAACCTAGACACTGATGCATCCGGAGTGGCAATTGGTGTTGTGTTATCTCAGGAAGGACACCCTATAGCCTTCTTCAGCAAGAAAATGACTCCAAGAATGCAATCCGCTTCTGTTTACGTCCGGGAAATGTTTGCGATCACAGAATCCATTAAGAAGTGGCGCCAATATTTGGTGGGGCAGAATTTCAACATCTACACAGACCAGAAAAGTTTGAGAAACTTGTTATTACAAAAGATTCAAACGCCAGAACAGCAAAAATGGGCTTCAAAACTGCAAGGTTTTAATTTTGAAATTTTTTACAAACCTGGTCGTTCAAATTTGGTAGCAGATGCCCTCAGCCGTAAATACAGTGACACTCCTCTGCTGTTCTCCTTCTCCTCACCAATACCAACCCTCATTCAGCGACTCCAGAAGTATTACACAAAAACAACAGCAGGTCAACAGTTAGTTTCAGACAAAACACACAACTCAGAAGATCAAAGTGATTACAAGTACATAAATGATTTGCTCTATTTCAATAACAAGTTGTTTATACCTGACCTTCCTGACCTTCGTAAGGCACTGATTTTCGAGTTCCATGGCACACCTACTGCTGGACACTCCGGAGTTAAACCAACTGTTGCCCGGATAGCAACCTCTTTTGCTTGGCCTGGTCTCTACAAAGATGTTAAAAGCTTTGTTAAACATTGCACAATCTGCCAACAGAACAAAAATCAAACACAGAAAAAGAAATGCCTACTTCAACCTTTGCCAACTCCAACTCAAGTCTGGGAGGACATTACAATGGACTTCATCACACATCTTCCCAACTCATTCGGTCACACTGTTATATGGGTAGTCTGTGATCGCCTGTCAAAATACGCCCATTTTATAGCCCTTCCAACAAAATTTTCAGCACAGGACCTCGCAGCTCGCTTTTCTGTAGAAATCTTCAGACTTCACGGAGTTCCTAAGTCAATAATTTCTGACCGCGATCCACTGTTCCTTAGCCACTTCTGGAAGGAGTTTTTTAAACTGCATGGTACAATTCTTAAGTCCAGTTCCGCGTATCATCCCGAAACAGATGGTCAATCAAAAGTAGTCAACTGAGGCTTGGAAACATACCTTCGCTGTTTTACGAGCGACCAACCGCGTCGTTGGTACAAGTTTCTCCATTTGGCAGAGTTCTGGTACAACACCTCTTTCCACTCATCGATCCACATGACACCTTTCCGAGCTCTTTATGGCCGATCTCCTCCTTCCATCCATGACTTTATCTCCGGATCTAGCTCTAACACTTCACTAGCGGATACCTTGCATGCAAGAGATCAAATACTTTCTGAGTTAAAAATAAACTTGGAAAACAGCAAGGCAAAAATGGAAGAGCAAGCAAACAAGAAACGCACCCCCTTTACCTTTCAAGTGGGTGATCTGGTACTCCTTCGCCTTCAACCATACAGACAAACCACTGTTTTTCGTAGATCTTCTCAGAAACTTGGAAAACGTTTTTTTGGTCCCTTCAAGGTTAAGAAACGGATCGGTGAGGTCTCTTATGAGATAGATCTCCCTTCTTCTTCACGCATCCATCCTGTTGTTCATGTCTCCCAGCTGAGACCATATTTTTCTTCTCCTTACACAACAGATTTCACGAAGTTCTTTAAGGAAGAAGGCAAAAATGAAACGACACCACCACCACAGACCACAGCGCATGAAAACATTTCTTTGGAAAAATCAGATGTAGCTTTGAAAGAGAAGGCTGTGCGTTTGGAAAAAAATAAGCTGGGTGTAGAAGACAAGGCTTTGGGTTCGAATGTACTTGACACTGGGTTACAAGAAAAGAAGGTTGAATGTTTAGACCAGAAAGCGAAGGAATTATGTTTGGGAGAAAATGAACTCTCCAAGTCTGCTACAACACTAAAAGGAAGTCCAAATGACTTAACAAATATAAGTCCACTTTCTCTTAAGCCTCCTCACCCTCGTACTTTGTCCCCAACGGCTGTTTTATCTCAACCGTCCCTCACCCGCCACGTGTCCCCATCCTTGGCTTCCAACCCACCCTTCCGGACCCACGCGTCCCACTCCTCTTCACACGTGATACCAGCTGCCATCCACCTTCCTCACCTTTTAAACTCCCCAATAAATAACACTATATTACCTATCCCACAGCATGTGACCTTGCCATCGGTCTCCGCAAAATCCACACGCTTCCCAAACTATTCTGACAAAACCACTTCCCACTTACCTTTTAACCAAACCCATGTGCCTTTTACCCAAAACCATGCGCCTTTTAAACAAAACCATGTGCTAAAACCTACATTGAGCTCCACGCCACCCACCTACCACGTTCCTCATCATTCAGTCTCTCTCTCTTCACCAGCCAACATCATCAGCCGTACACGTGGCACTGCTACAGTGAACCTTGAGGACAAGGTTCTTATGGGGACCGGGAGTATTGTTAGAAGACATCATTTTAAACCCAAACGCAAGGCCCAACAGCCCAAATGGTTTCAAGATTATCAATTTTATTAATTAGAATTATTTAGTATCTTTAATATTATTAGTCTTTTTGTTGTTTTGGGTTACCCAAGTGGCTTAGGCCCAATATCAGAATAGAAACCCTAAGTATTTAAGTTGTTGTTAGAGACTTGAAAAAGGTATGAAAAATATTGAAAGTTGTTTTTATGTTTTCTTCTTCCTTTGCAACTTAGATCTGTAGTAATTAGTAGTAGATTCTATCAGGGTATCGTATAAATAACCCTAAAATATTTTATTAAGGTATTAATGTGATTTTTTTTTAAAATAACACACTTTTTCAAAAAAAAAAAAATTCAAAAAAACTAATTTTTCAGATTAGTTACAGAAATGGCGGGGTTTGAAAACCCATTATAAGGGTGGCGCCTCAGTTAAAGGCCACAAGCCATTTCATATGGCGCCTCAGGCCATATAAATTTCATTAAAAAAATGCCTGAGGTCAAGCCATATGAAATGGCGCCTCAGGCCATTTGCTTTTTTTTATTTATTTATTTTTTATTGTTTGTTTTTAAATTTGTGCAGAGGCATGGTTAGGAACAGTAGAAAAAAAGTTTAGGCATGCAGTGTTGAGTCATGCAGAGTGTGATCTTGTCACTAGTCTAACCATGCAGAGTTGTGTGGTCTTGTCACTAGTCTAACCATGCAGAGTCGTACAGGAAGGCGTGGATTGCTAGGACGAAGGCGGTTGAAAGGATTTTTGGAAATTGGGAGGACTCTTACAAAGAACTCCCAAGATACCTCGTCGCCCTAAAACACTATGCTCCATGTACTGTTGTCTTGGTAGAGACGTTGCCGGCATATACGCCTGACGGGCATTGTGTAAGTGGAAATGGCATTTTCCACAGACTCTTCTGGGCGTTTGAACCATGCATCAAAGGATTTGCGTTTTGTAAACCTATAATTCAAATTGATGGAACATGATTGTACGGAAAATATAAGGGCATGCTGCTAATGGTCGTGGCACAGGATGGCAACAACAACATTTTCCCTATCGCATTCACTCTAGTTGAAGGGGAGACTGCTGAAGGTTGGAGTTTTTTCTTAAAAAATCTCCGACAATATGTTGCTCCCCAACCAGACGTATGTCTGATCTCCGATAGGAATCCGTCAATCGATAGTGCTTACAACAATCCTGATAACGGCTGGCAGGATCCTCCATCGAGCCACGTGTATTGCATTAGACACATCGGGCAAAATGTCATGCGGGCATTCAAAGACAAGGGCCTAAAGCAGTTGGTTACTAACGCGGGATATGCATTAACATAGCATACGTTCAGATACTACCGGGACGAGATCAGATAAACAAACCCAGAAGCATTGAGTTGGATTGATAACATACCACGGGAGAAGTGGACAAGGGCGTATGACAATGGGCGGCGATGAGGCCATATGACAACAAACCTCGTTGAGTCTATGAAGTCAGTATTCAAAGGCATCCTGAACCTGCCGATAACCGCTCTTGTGAGGTCAACTTATTTTAGGGTCGCTGTGCTCTTTGATACCAGACGTACTAAGTGGGTTTCGGTCATACAATCTGGACAACTGTTTAGTGACTATTCCATGACATTCATGAAGGACGAGGCTGCAAAGGCTAACACACATGTCGTCACGGTATTCGACTGTTTTGCAGGACACTTTAGTGTAGGAGAGTCTATTGATCACAACGAAGGACTGCCTAGGGGATCTTATCGAGTGGAACTAGATAGGAGTTGGTGTGACTGTGGAAAGTTTCAGGCATTTCGTATGCCTTGCTCCCATGTCATAGCAGCCTGTTCCAAGGTCCGACTGGACCCAACCAACTATCTCCAAGTTCTTCACCAAGTCAATACTCTATGTAATGTGTACCGTAAAAGCTTTCAAGTAGTCGCAAAGGAGGACTACTGGCATACATACGAAGGCAAAATTGTGTGGCATAACGACTTGATGCGAAGAAATAAAAAGGGTCGTCCTATCAGCAGCCAGATTCAAACAGAGATGGATACAGGTGAAAAAATGGTGAGGTTGTGTAGTTTGTGCCGCCAGCCAGGCCACAATCGCACTAAGTGTCCAAATGTATTAGGTCCTAGCACAACGGCATAATTACTTATGTAATCTTGTCTATTTATAATAAGAACAAATTTCATTTCATTGATGGCATACATAACTGAATACAACAACATAACAAACCTAAACGAAGCATCACTTAACGAAACCTATTACCAAATCATAAAATAACAATAACAATAATAATAACAATAACAATAACAACACATAAAAGCAGCTTATCTAGGCAATTACAACCATCAACTTAATTTCCTGTTGTAACATCATCATCATGAGGACGCCAGCATCATTTTCCACTTTCCTCCAAGTCCGGGTGACTCCGTATGGACCAGACTTCTCAACCTGCCTATCTATCTTCCTGATCTTTTCACCTGCCTGAAATTCTTCTGGTAGCCAGCGGCGAAGTTCCCTGTGCAAATGCTCCAACGTCTGGGTGTTCCAGAGTAGCATCTCCAACGGAGGCTTGACAGTTGAATATATAACTAGGGCATTTCGTTTCATCAGTGGAAACTCTGGCCATTTTTCCTCCGTTGCTGATGACGACGAGGGCCGGGTATTTGAGGATGAAGACATCGTGTTGAGTACGGGAGAGTTTGGGAGAGTTTGGGATATTGATGAGGGGAGGGAGGCAATTAGGATTTGAATGACAATTGCTGTGCAAAAACAAGTGAGGAAGAGCTCTTATTTATAGGCACAGTATAACATATAAAATAATATAATTTTTAGTATATTAAAAAATTATAAATTAAACATAAAAAAAATTTAAAAAAAAAGAAACTGGCCTGAGGAGCCATTTCATATGGCTTGACCTCAGACAATTTTTCTAGGGCATATGCAATGGCCTAAGGTGCCATATGAAATGGCTTGTGGCCTCTAACTGAGGCGCCATTTCATATGGCGCCACCCTTATAATGGGCTTCCAAACCCAACCATTTTTGTAATTCGGTTGAAAAATTAGTTTTTTTGGAAATTTTTTTGAAAATGTGTGTTAGTTTAAAAAAAAAATTCTATTAATGTGCTAATATAAATATCAATCAATGAGATCTAATTATAAATATTTGATATTATAAATATAATAAATAATTTGATATTAATATATAATACTCATATTTCATATATAAATCAAAATATATTATGTGTCATAAATTGTCTTTAATTCGTTGTAATTTCATAGAGAATTGTCTTCAACAAATATTTAAGTATATTGAATCCTTCAACAAATATAAGTACATGATAGAAAGTATATGACAGGACAATAACTAAAGGAAAAATATTGAAAGAAATGGATTAATTTGTATGCTTTCTTACTTTCATAAATATGAAAATTGAGTTTAAAATCTCTAAACTCAAATATTGCTATCATATAGTAGTACAATTATTTTTGAGTTGCAACATTCATATATACGGTGCTAAGTGCGATTTTTCAGAATCGTGATTCAAATATTTAAGATGATAATTTTTCCAATTTTTGGAGATTTGGTTTTTGTGCAACACGCCATGCAGACTTTGGTCATGGTGAAGGTTGGAATCAGTGGGTATATTGATAAAGGTAATCCAAACAAATGTCCTACAAGTCATTTATGATCATCTTCGAAGTTCGTCGGAGAATCCTTGCAACAGAATCAGCTTTCTGATAACTCTATTCAGAGCTTGCTGTCAAAGAAACGACGATAGACCAGTTGCGAATTTTAAACTTCTGAATCCTCAAAGTAACTTCAAATCCATCTAAATCAGGAAAATGAAGATCCAAAATAATGACTTCAAAGGGAGGGTCATGATCGATGAACTTAAACCGTAGAGCGAGGGTCATGATTTGAGAAAAGCATGTAGCGTTTGATACTGACCTTATGTTCCCTTTCATTGATTGTTAGAAACAAAAGTACAAAATCAATGCACAAAAAATATATTTTTACAGAAAACAAAAGCATTTACAGATATAATATACCAATTAATCATTGATATTTCATGAATCTTAATCAAATAAGCCAACAAATCAATGAATAAAATGTATCTAGATTATAGAAATTCATAACTAATGAGTCTATTTCACAAATTATACATATTGCTACAAATTTTCATTAAAATAGAGAATTTTCATTAAGTTTGTCTATACTTCAACAAATATTCTCATTAGAACTGCATGTTTGCAGAGTTTATATCCACACATGTTCTCTGTTATATTTCTTTACAACGACATGAACGTAGGGGGGATCAGCCAAAAGTAAATTATTAGATCTTTTGTTTTTATTAATTGCAAACAATCATGTCTTATGTTTAAAAATACACCAAATATCAAATATCAGACACACTATAATCTAACTCATGTTACACTATAATTGTTGCAACATCAACTAAAAGCATATTAGCCAAGCATTTGTAGAATCTAAGCAATTGAAAGATTTTGTACTAAGACATACAAATGAAATAGTAGATGAATTGACTTAGATGAAAGAACTTTATTATACATCTCTACTGTACCAAGTCCATGCTTTATCTTATACCTGAAATAATTTCCCAAGTTTCCAGCAAACCCTGCAGCAATGTAAAAATTCAATATTGAGTAACATAAAAGAACCGTGAATGAAAAATAGAATTGCAACTAAAAGCTATAGATATGATAGGTAGGCTCAATTACCTCAATGATAGATGATCAAAGTATGTTTCTAGCGTTATCAAGTACCATTTTGAAAAGTGACCCATTATCCAAGATACAAAACAATCTGTCACAAACATGTAGATGGCAGAAAAACATGCCACAATCAAAATACTAAACTGTAATAAAAATGCTTTAAATACTTGGAGTCGTAGCCTTCTAGGAAATTCCGCAGGATTCCAATCGTAAAGCTTAAAAAAAACCTATCTGTTTGGCACTACAAGCAAGCATTCAATCAGAAAAAAACCTTATTTAAAATAATCAACATAACTGTGCATAAGAATAACACAAAAACATTTGAAAAAAACTTATTCATCTAATTGACTCCTCGGAGTTTATTTTAGTAAGAATTTCTCCATGTTCGGAATCTGCAATATTTAGCTTCTTACGTAGTTCAGTCAAGAGCCCCTCTTTTTCTTACATCAACAAACAAATTACAATCATATATATATATATAGCTTGCATAAAAGGAGATAACATATTGAATGAGAGAGGTTCAGTATATATAGCCCTTTGATAACTATGTTTTCATGAGTGATAACTTGATCTCTCATAGAAATTATGCATAAAATGATATGGCAAGATCAAGTATAAAAAAACAGCATGTACAGTCTTAACCTCAACAACATGTGAACTCAAGACTACGATTGCTTGATGAATTTGCATTTTAGATCAGTGCATCAAAGGAACTCATTAGTGAAAAATAAACCATCTCAAAATATCACATCAAAATCTATCATTCCACAGGTTTCTAATACATATTATGAAAGATTGTATTATGATTTCATACCTGAACTTTCATGGTCTCTTGAATTTCTGCAAATATTATGAAAGCATTAAACCGAAAAAGAACAATTTTTGCACGTTTCTTCAACAAATATGTTCAAATAGACAAATTTAACCAAGTTAGTCATTTAATAAGTCAAAGCAGAAGAAAAAAACCAGAACAAATAACAAAAATAAGAGCTACAATTTAGGAAAAACAAACTATAATATACAATAAGAAAACAAACCTCTTTTAAAAATAAAGGTTTCGGGCACAAGAAGCCTTGGAAGGGATAAAATTAGCCGTCGTTCAAAATTTATGAACCATAAATTTGTAGGTATTTATTTCCACTGATGTAAAAATAACGCGATGGCAGTTTCGTAAATAATAAAAAATTTTGTTATAAGAGATTTCACATCGGGCATTAATTCCAACCGATGTAAAAGCTTCGTAAAAAATAAGGGATTTAGGGATTTTACATCAGGTATTTATTTCCACTGGTGTAAAAAATAACGCGGTGGCAGTTTCGTAAATAAATAAAAAATTTGTTATAAGGGATTTTATATCGGGCATTAAGTGAGAGAGGTTTTCACATCGGTTGGAATTAATGCCCGATGTGAAAAATGAAACGCATTTATATCGGTCCATTTAATTACCCGATGTGAAAACCTCTCTCACTTAAACCCTAAAGCAAAACGAATCATGTTCCACCTTCTTTCTCTCTTCATTTGTTTCCAAACCTATTTCTAAACCTCTTCTTTCTCTCAGCCTGAATCACTCTGTCACGTCCGACCTCTTCTTTCTCTCAGCCTGAATCACTCTGTCACGTCCGGCCTGCCTCCCTCCGTCGCGGCCTCTTTCGAATCACTCCGTCGCGGCCTCTTTCGAATCACTCTGTCGCGGACTGCCTCCCTCCGTCGCGGCCTGCCTCCCTCCGTCGCGCCTCTCGTCATTGTGTATTTTATTAATCTGACAAACGTTCTTTGGCTCGTGCACCACCGGTAAAGTGAGAGGGCAAACTCCTAAGGTTGCCGATTCCTCACCGCCGGTAAGTATTTTTACCTTTGATTTGATTATTTGTTGTGATAAGTCACTGTCTGAGTATTTGTTGCGATTCGTCACCGTCTGGAGCTTCACGACCAAAAACCCTAACTCAATATGATTTTTCTATTTGTTTTGGGTTATAAGGTTTTTCATTCCCCATAGGAACAAACATTTCATTCCCCATAGGAACAAACATTTTAAAAACATTGTAAAAAAAATCTCGTAAAAACACAACAGTGTTTCACTATACGAAAAATCTCGTAAAAACACAACAGTGTTTCACTATACGAAAGAACATTGTAAAACAAACATCGTAAAATATACATAAATGAACATTTTTAATTCGCACAATCCCTATACAAAAGATCAATGTAAAAAAATCTTAAACGAACAAAGTTTGCAAAAACTTATAAACCTTCACTGTGCTTATGTTGTAAAACCTTAAGCTATAATATGAAAGAAAGGGAGAGAGGGTCAACTTGGGTTCATACTTGATATAATTTTCCATTTATTTTAAAGCTTAGGAATTTTAAATCCCTATACAAATGAACATTGTAAACGTATTATAAAATAACACATAAATGTGCATTCCCCGTATGAACGAACAATAAACATTGTAAAAAAGCACATGAACAAATTCCCCATATTAAAGAACATTCTAAAAGTATTGTTAAAAAATGTTGTAGAAAAAGACAAGATCGAAATTTCCTCATAAAAAAAATTCTCATTTGAACGAACATGGTAAAAAGCATCGTAAACAAATCAATCTTGCAAAAACCTTATATTTTTCATATTACAGATCTCTCTTTTTCTTCATAAAAATAAATAATTTTTTTTATTAAAGTTCAAAATAACAAATAGTATTTAAGAGACAAAAATATATTTAAGTGGAAATCTTTTCTGTTTAAATTTTAAATTATTATTTTAATTTAACAATCATCTAACGATTCTTTGCATGATTTTCTTAAGTACTCATTTCAATCGTAAATATATAAAAAAAATTAAACTATTGTCCTTCATATTATATTTATGAAAAACTTCTTCATCTTATTTATGTTAAGTACTTTAGTGGTTAAATTCTCTTGCAATTGCATTAAACTTCTTTATATTTAATTGATAATGTATCTTATGGTATTTCAATTTATTGACATAAAATAATCATGTATTTCTATTAATATTAACTCATATACACTATATGGTATAACCACTAGAAAATAACGAATTCATGTCAAGCATAAGTATTATGCAAACTACATATACTTTATTATTTGTTTTTTTACACTCACGCAAAATATGATCACATGTACTAATTATGAGGTTGTATAAAGATAAAGCATAAATTATGAAATACTTCAATTAATAAAAATTGTGTTTGGAGTTTATGTTATATAAATATTGTTAGAACAAGAATTGATTCTACATTTCTAACAGTTTTGATGATAACAAACACAATATTGTTTAGAACTTGATGCTCCTTAATTCATTCTTTATGTTATGTAGGGAAGTTCTAATGTAAAGAAGTTCTGATATAGAAGCTCTAAGCGAAGTTCTAATCAAGCGAAGCTCTAATATAAAAGCATCACTAGCTAAGCTCTAAGCGAAGTTCTAATCAAGCGAAGTTCTAATATAGAAGCATCACTAGTGAAGTTCAAAGCGAAGTTCTAATCAAGCTATGCTCTGATATGGAAACATCACAAGCTCTAACTAGCCAAGTTCTGATGAAGGAAGTCTCACGCTTCAGCACCAAAGTTGCATCAAGCCAGAAACTCTGATAATGCATCAAAACAACGTGGACTCTGATACGCT
Organism: Lathyrus tuberosus; assembly: GCA_022829125.1. Taxonomy (NCBI): domain Eukaryota; kingdom Viridiplantae; phylum Streptophyta; class Magnoliopsida; order Fabales; family Fabaceae; genus Lathyrus; species Lathyrus tuberosus. The sequence continues at coordinate 9,344,783 of JALAZF010000024.1, read as the reverse complement.
ATCCTTCACATTTATGAGTATCACAAAGCTACGGATTGAAACAGACAAAATATGTATTTTTGGAAAGAAGCATTCAAAGGCATTATTATCAATCTCCAAAAATAGCTCTCATGTCTCCAATGGATCAATCATCTTCATCTATTTAAAGGAGCACCTACAGATGACCAACCACACTTGCGCTCATACTCTTTACAATCATCATCAAAGTTTTTCATCTGTTATTATTTTTTGATAAAATTATTGTGTAAAAATCACAGTTGTGATAAAGCTTATTAGAAGCATATTAGTTTCATTTGAAATTCCTTGAGTAAACCGAGTTGTGGTTAAAACTCAAGAAGACAGTGACGGTTGTTCCTGTGTTTGTGTAATCTTAATTGATTAGTGGATTAAGACCTCAAGAGAGAGAGGCGAAATCACCTTGGCGGGTGGACTGGAGTAGTTTGAGTTCAAACGAACCAGGATAACCAACGTGTTCTTGCTTTAATTTTTAAAACCCCAATTCAACCCCCCCCCCTTCTTGTGTTTTTTCGTTTCTTCAATTGGCATCAGAGCGTTTGGTTCTGGGTGCTAACACTTAACCATGTCAGATAAAAGATCCTTCACGAAAAACACTATGGCGGAACCCGTTCAGAACTACAATGACAAAATCAGTGGCAAACCACCAGTGTTTGACGGCGAAAACTTTGATTACTGGAAAGATCTAATCGAAAGTTTCTTTCTGGCTCATGACGGTGATCTCTGGGATATGGTAACTGATGGTTACACTCATCCTGTTGGAAAAGACGGTCAGAAGATTGAAAGGAAAAATATGACAGATCAACAGAAGAAAGATTTCAGAAATCATCACAAGGCCAGAACGATTCTGCTCAGCGCAATCTCCCACAGAGAATATGAGAAAATCACTAACAGAGAGTCAGCCAAACACATATTTGATTCTCTGAGAATGACGCATGAAGGCAACTCTCAAGTCAAAGAGACTAAAGCTCTGGCTCTCATCCAGAAGTATGAAGCCTTCAAAATGGAAGAAGATGAAACAATTGAGAAAATGTTCTCAAGGTTTCAAATTCTGGTTGCTGGACTAAAAGTTCTGAATAAAGGGTACTCAACATCAGATCATGTCAAGAAGATCATCAGGAGCTTACCAAAAGTGCGGAGACCCATGGTCACAGCACTAAAGCTCTCCAAGAACCTCAACGAAATATCTCTTGAAGAACTGATCAGCTCTCTAAGAAGTCACGAGATAGAACTAGAAGAAGATGAACCCCAGAAGAAAGGTAAGTCTGTTGCTCTTAAATCTAAATATAAATCTGAAACTAAAGCTTTTCAGGCAGAAGAAGAAAGCTCTGGTGGCTCCTCAGAAGAAGATGAACTATCACTCCTTTCCAGAAGAATCCAACAACTATGGAAAAATAGGCAACGAAAATTCAGAAACTCTAGAAGATCAAGCAGTCATTCTGAACCATCCTCTGGACACAAAAAGTCAAGAAACAAAGAGGTGGTGTGTTACGAATGCAAGGAACCTGGACACTACAAAAGCGATTGTCCTAAGCTGCAGAAAGAAAAGCCAAATAAGAAGTTTAACAAGGAAAGAAAGAAAAGTCTTATGGCTACCTGGGATGACTCGGAATCCTCTGAAGCAGAATCCGAATCAGAAAATGAACACGCCAACATTGCCCTAATGGCCAACATATCAGATGATTCTAACTCGTCAGAATCAGACTCTGACTCAGAAACTAAAGAGGTATTCTCTAAATTTTCTAGATCTCAATTAGAAGAAAGTCTGTCAGAAATTCTTGAAAACTATCAGAAACTTCAGCTCAAATATAAGAATCTGAAACATGATCTGGTATCTGAGTCCGAAGAAAACAGAAAACTGAAAGCAGAAAATTCTGAGCTAAAAGAAACCATTTCAAAACTCAACTCTTTTGAAGCTCAAAAATCTCAGAAAAACTCTGACTCAGTAGTTCCCACTAGTTCTGATAACATTTTAAAACATTACGACTATAATTTTCAAAAATTTCTAGCTAAAAACATAGACAGAAGCAAAATGGCTTCAATGATCTATGGAGTTAGTAGAAATGGGAGAAAAGGCATAGGTTATGTTAATCCTAAAGGTGAAGCTCCATATAAACCAAAACAAGTTGATGATATGATCATAAAATACTCTTCTTTAAACTCCCACTTCACATATGGACACAAACATGACATAAAATATACCAGTGAATCTTACTCTTCAAATTCTATTGAGAAACCAAAACTCAATCAGAATTCTTTGAACACTAACAAACAAGGACCCAAAGAATTGTGGGTACCTAAGGATAAAATCCTATATGTTGCAGATGTCTTTAACAGCAAGATTGAAACACCAATCATGGTACCTGGACTCTGGATGCTCGTGACACATGACGGGAAGAAAGCATATGTTCCAAAGTCTGGAACTTAAAGCTGGAGGGTATGTAGGTTTCAGAGGAAATCAGAAAGGTAAAATCATTGGCTCGGGAACCATAGGTAACGATACTCTACCCTCTATATCTAATGTTTTATTAGTAGAAGGATTAATGCATAACTTGCTATCCATAAGTCAATTAAGTGATAACGGTTATGATATAATCTTCAATCAAAAGTCCTGCAAGGCAGTTAGTCAGAAAGATGGAACAATCCTCTTTAATGGAAAGAGGAAGAACAACATTTATAAAATAAAACTTTCTGAATTAAAAAGTCAGAATGTAAAATGTCTTTTGTCTGCTGATGACGAGCAATGGGTCTGGCACAGAAGATTGGGGCATGTTAGCATGAGAAGAATATCTCAGATTAACAAACTCAATCTGGTCAGAGGACTTCCTAACCTGAAGTTCAGCTTAGATGTTCTGTGTGAAGCATGTCAAAAAGGCAAGTTTTCCAAACCCTCTTTCAAACCAAAAAATGTTGTCTCTACCTCTAGACCATTAGAACTTCTACATATAGATCTGTTTGGATTAGTGAAAACTGCATCCATCAGTGGCAAGAAGTATGGATTAGTGATCGTAGATGACTATAGCAGATGGACATGGGTAAAGTTCTTAAAACACAAGGACGAGTCACTCTCTGTATTCTCTACTTTCTGTAACCAAATTCAGAATGAAAAAGAGTTTAGAATAGTAAAAGTCAGAAGTGATCATGGTGGGGAATTTGAAAACAAAAATTTAGAAACATTTTTTAATAAAAATGGCATTTCTCATGATTTCTCTTGTCCTAGAACTCCACAACAAAATGGAGTTGTAGAGCGCAAGAATAGAACAGAAAGCCCAACATTTCATACTTTCATCCATTTGGATGTACATGCTTTATCTTAAACACTAATGATCCTCTGAACAAGTTTGATTCTAAGGTACAAAAATGTTTCATGTTAGGATACTCTGAACGTTCAAAAGGATACAGAGTATATAACACAGAAACACGAATTGTGGTAGAGTCCATTTGTGTCATATTTGGTGATAAGCTTGGCTTTCAAAAGCTAAAGCATGATGAATCTCTTGCAGAAATAGAAGTTCAAATTACAGGCACTGAAACCAGATCATCAGAAAAACAATCGAACACAACAGAAGGAAACTCTAATGCTGAAGAACCCGTCCAGAAAAGACAATCCAGAAGTTCTCTAATACATCCCGAAGACAAAATTCTGGGAAAGAAGGATGACCCAATCAAAACAAGATCCTCATTCAAAAAGATTGAAGAATCTCTCATGGGATTAGTCTCTCTGGTTGAACCAACATCTATTGATGAAGCACTCTCAGACAATGATTGGATACTCGCAATGCAGGAAGAATTGAATTAGTTCACCAGAAACAACGTATGGGATCTAGTTCCTAAACCCAAAGGCTTCAACATCATTGGAACCAAATGGGTCTTCAGAAACAAACTGAATGAACAGGGAGAAGTTGTCAGAAACAAAGCACGACTGGTTGCACAAGGTTATAGTCAGCAAGAAGGGATAGACTATACAGAAACCTTTGCTCCAGTCGCAAGGTTAGAATCTATCAGACTTTTAATTTCTTTTGCTATACATAATGACATCACTCTCTATCAGATGGATGTCAAAAGTACGTTTTTAAATGGTTACATTGATGAAGAAGTTTATGTGCATCAACCACCTGGCTTTGAAAATACAAAACATCCAGAATATGTTTATAAACTTAAGAAATTGTTATATGGTCTAAAACAAGCTCCCAGAGCTTGGTATGAGAGACTAAGTAACTTTCTCTTGGAAAAAGATTTTACCAGAGGGAAGGTGGACACAACTTTATTCTGTAAGTCATTTAAAAATCACATTCTGATCTGTCAAATATACGTAGATGATATAATTTTTGGATCCACTAAAAGCTCCTTGGGGCAAGAATTTGCTAAGACTATGCAGGCAGAATTTGAAATGAGCTTATTGGGAGAACTCAAGTTTTTCTTGGGAATTCAAATCAACCAAACTCCAGAAGGAACCTACATACATCAAAGTAAGTATGTCAGAGATCTTCTGAAGAAATTTGAAATGTCAGAAAGTAAGCCTTCCAAAACTCCTATGCATCCCACATGCATTCTGGAAAAAGATGAGGTAAGTAAGAAAGTAGAACAGAAGCTCTACAGAGGTATGATTGGTTCTCTCCTTTATTTAACTGCTTCAAGACCTGATATTCTCTATAGCGTTTGTGCTAGATTCCAATCAGATCCTAGAGAATCTCACTTAACAGCTGTTAAGCGGATTTTCAGATATCTGAAAGGTACTACTAATCTTGGTCTTTGCTATAGAAAGTCCAGAGAATACAAATTGGTAGGATACTGTGACGCTGACTTTGCTGGAGACAGAATAGAAAGAAAAAGTACCTCTGGAAGCTGCCAATTTCTGGGAGACAACTTAATCTCTTGGTCCAGCAAAAGACAATCCACCATTGCACTATCAACGACTGAAGCTGAATACATAGCTGCAGCTGGATGCAGTACTCAGATGCTCTGGATGAAGAATCAGCTTGAGGATTTTCACATTTATGAGAGTAACATTCCTATCCTCTGTGACAATACTTCTGCCATCTGTCTTTCTAAAAATCCTATTCTGCATTCTAGGGCTAAACATATAGAAATTAAACATCACTTCATTAGGGACTATACTCAGAAGGGAATTCTTTGTTTAAAATTTATAGACACAGACCATCAATGGGCTGATGTGTTCACCAAACCCCTTGCTGAAGATAGATTTAATTTCATTCTGAAAAATCTAAGTATGGAATTATGTCCAGAATGAAAATGTAAGCTCTATATTTTTAACTCTCAGAATTTCTTTTTGTGAACATCTGACCAATAATTCTTCAGAAGTGAGAAGAAGGATTGCATCATAATCTATTCAGAAGATCTGAACCTTTCATTTCAAGGATAAATTATTAAGTTCACTCTAGCAAACACTTGTCAACTTACGCTCCAGATTTTCTCTGATGATGAACACGTGTCAGACTCTGGAAAACTGAAACATCTTGTTCTAACATATCGAGGCGCCAAGTCACATCGGTAACTGTTCCTAAAATTTCTCACGCTATCTCCCTTGTCAGAAATCATTACAGCTATTAATCTTTATGATTATTGTTTTTAATTGCTATTTATTTCTTGGTCTCTCCTATATATGTCACTTCTAACACCATCACACGCTCACTATCACTCACTTAGCTCTCTATCGCCTTCTCCGTTTTGTTTACAATTCTTGTTTTGCTGGATATATTTCTTGTTCCTCTATGTGTTCCCAAAACCCTAAGTCTGTGAACAATGGCCTCTAGCTCTCAACAAGCAATGTCTCAAGAATCAGCTGACAAAGTCTTTGAAGAAAGGTACGTTGAGCCCTCAAGAACTCTTCTCACTCCCTTTGCCTCTCTTGAAGTTCTCTGTGAACTCATCGTTGATTTTGAAAGCATGAAAGATAATGGGTATGACCTTACTCCTGAGGTTGAGATTCAAGGATGGAGCAAATACTTTAATCGCTTAATGGGTCCAGTTTTTCCCCAACTCGTTAAGGAATTCTGGATTTTTGCATCGGTCTCAAAACATCAGGTAACTTCGTATGTAATGGGAAAGAAGGTTGTCATCACTGAAGATCTTATTGGTAAGCTGATTGATCATGATGGATCAGGAATTAGATGTAGTGAGATGGAAAAGGGCGCTGATTTAAATACTATCTCAAAGGAAATCTTCACCTCCGGACAACACTCCAACAAAATTAAAGACCTAAAGGATCGTCACAGAATTTGGGCCAGAATCATTCTTGGGTGTATCTATCACAGGAAACCTTCAAGCTCGTCCGACTACATCAACAATGATCAACAGTATCTTCTGTACCTCATCTCCACCTTTACCAAAGCAAATCTTCCTTACTGTCTATTCAATCATCTGAAGAACAGTGTCAAAGAAACAAGAGAAGACGAAAGAACCAAAAGAGATTGGATTCCTCTAGGTAGACTTATCTCATATATTCTAACAGAGAATAAGCTGATAGATCACCTAACTGAAGCTAGGGAAATCTCTGATCTAGAAACTATTGCTGGAAGACCTCTCAATGCAAAGAACCTCAAGAAGATGAAAATCATTGAGTCCATCAAGAAGGATCCAACCCTAATATCTAAGGAAGTCATCACCACCAGGAAAATACCTCTGAAAGATTTTCCTCTCTTCTCATCAGATACTCACCCAGAAATTGTTCTCAGATATCTGGATGCGTGTAAAGCTGATGGTACCCTTCCTGAAGTTTCTCTGCAACAGCTCAAGCAAGCACCTCTAGAAGTTGCTCCCAGAACTTCACGAAAAAGAAAAGCCTCTGAAGGAACTCCTCAGAAATCTCCCAAAGCTGCTAAAGCTGCTAAAAAGAAAGGTAACTCTTCTTTCATTTCTATCGTCGAGTCCATACTGGTATCAACATCTAAAACCCCATCTTCTCCATCTTCTCCTAAACCTTCTGAAAATCCATCACCTTCACCACAAACTCTTGAAGATTTTGACATTAACATTGACCCCACTCCTTCTGACTTTATTGAACCTCAACCAGAACTTGCACAAGTTCTGTCTGACATTGACCTTGAACCTCTCTTCACCTCTTCCCAACCAAAACAACAAATTCAAAACTCTGACACCTCCATTCCCGGTATCAACTGTCCTCTCAACGTCTTTCAACCCTCACCTTATTTCACCAGTCCCCCACAAATCTCTTCAGAAATTACTTCACCTACCTCTCCTATTCTCATTTCTGACTCTCCTCCAACAAATCCCTCAGATGATTCCCTCAGAACAATAATTGACTTAGAAGCTCTAGACAAGCTTACCTCAACCTCTCTCAAAATAGCCATTCCCAAGCCTAAACCAATTATCTCTAAATCAGATGTTGGTAACTCTTTATTAGCATTCGAGGCAGAAATGCAGGAATGGATTAACTTTCTGAAGAAGGGGTGTATGGAGAATCTGAATCCAGCTGCTTCTGACTATCTTTGGACCAAATTTAGAAAATGGTTTAATTCTGAATCTAGGAAGATGAAGGAACTCAGTTATGACATAGCTCAACAGAACTTCTGTGATCATATGAAGATCTTCAATGAGCAGGTTCTAAAATTCTGGGAAAAGAAACCCATTCTTCCCCTAGGCTGAAAGCTCCTATGGTATTAGAACCTCAGGAAGAAATCTCTGAGCATCAAACTCTGGTTGTTACTGAAGTCGAAGAAAAATCACCTGAAGTCTCTCCGAAGAAAGATTCTGCTAAAAGTTCTGAGGATTTGGTACCTTCTGAAGAGTCAACGTCATCTGCTCTTGTGTTGAAAACTCTGGATGAGTTGAAGAAAGAGAATGAGGCAGTAAGAAAGAGATTGTAAAAACAAGATGAAACTAACGCAGAAATTAAAGGGATGCTTTGCAAGCAAGAAGAATCCGCTAATCAGATCAAAGGCCTTCTGGAAGCATTGTTCACAAGACTTCCACCTGCTTCTCAACCTTAGATTCTTTTATGTTTCTTTTATGCTTCTGTTGCTTTGCTTATTTTTTCTTGCTCATGTATTTTGTTGCTTTTTTATTAATGACAAAGGGGGAGAACGTAGAATATTTTGAAATATAACAGTGCACCGGGACGATGTCTCGAACATTTTAACCTCTATTTCCATTTTGTTAAGAAAGCAGGAAAATATAAGGAAATAAGAACTTCTTGGTAATAAGGAAATCTTCAACTCAGGGGGAGTCCTCTATACTCCATACTCTTTTAAATTATTTATCAAAATATAAGTTTTTGTCATCATCAAAAAGGGGGAGATTGTTAGAACAAGAATTGATTCTACATTCCTAACAGTTTTGATGATAACAAACACTATATTGTTTAGAACTTGATGCTCCTTAATTCATTCTTTATGTTATGTAGGAGAGTTCTAATGTAAAGAATTTCTGATATAGAAGCTCTAAGCGAAGTTCTAATCAAGCGAAGCTCTAATATAAAAGCATCACTAGATAAGCTCTAAGCGAAGTTCTAATATAGAAGCATCACTAGTGAAGTTCAAAGCGAAGTTCTAATCAAGCTATGCTCTGATATGGAAACATCACAAGCTCTAACTAGCCAAGTTCTGATGAAGGAAGTCTCACGCTTCAGCACCAAAGTTGCATCAAGCCAGAAACTCTGATAATGCATCAAAACAACATGGACTCTGATACGCTATCCTTCACATTTATGAGTATCACAAAGCAACGGATTAAAACAGACAAAATCTGTATTTTTGGAAAGAAGCATTCAAAGGCATTATTATCAATCTCCAAAAATAGCTCTCATGTCTCCAACGGATCAATCATCTTCATCTATTTAAAGGAGCACCTACAGATGACCAACCACACTTGCGCTCATACTCTTTACAATCATCATCAAAGTTTTTCATCTGTTATTATTTTTTGATAAAATTATTGTGTAAAAATCACAGTTGTGATAAAGCTTATTAGAAGCATATTAGTTTCATTTGAAATTCCTTGAGTAAACTGAGTTATGGTTAAAACTCAAGAAGACAGTGACGGTTGTTCCTGTGTTTGTGTAATCTTAATTGATTAGTGGATTAAGACCTCAAGAGAGAGAGGCGAAATCACCTTGGCGGGTGGACTGGAGTAGTTTAAGTTCAAATGAACCAGGATAACCAACGTGTTCTTGCTTTAATTTTTAAAACCCCAATTCAACCCCCCCCCCCCCCCCCCCCCTTCTTGTGTTTTTTCGTTTCTTCAAATATTTCATTACATTTTGTGTTTTCTATTTAGTTTTTTGAAAAATTTATTTTGAAAAAAAAAAAGAAAATATTTTAATTTTTATCTTAATATTTTTTTGTTATTATACTTGTTTAGATTTTATAACAATATAATTTATGTAGGTATAAGCATATATGTAATACCCCAAATTTTGACCACTTAGATTTCCCATCATTGTGAAAATCATCATCACAATATGGATGAACCATCATGCTTCATTAGTCTCCCCAAAGATGGGTGAGCATCCACTACAATCAAAATTAGGGTTTCAAGCCCTCTCTGAGTGCTTAGACAAAGGATCAATCAAGAAATGACATGATCTTCAACTTATCTAATCTCTCAAACATCCACAATGGATCAAAAAGGACTCCCACTTCAAGGATTAAGCACAAGGCTGCTCCCTTCTAGGTGGATCAAGTCTCAAGATCGACAGTGTCACCAAATTAGGGTTTTGGTCGACCAGGGCCTCCAAATGGAAATTTTCATCTGGGCACAAGGCAATGATCCAAAACATGACCTAATATACTTCATGGAACCTCATGAACCCATGCATCAAGTCAATTTTGCCTCAGGGGATGCATTCATCAAAAATCAGGAATTAGGGTTTCTTGACCTAATTCACCCCTAAGTTGACTTTTGGGACAAACCATGAGCCAAGACCTCAAGAGATGATTTGAGGGTCTTTAATACACCATATTGATCCATTTGGAACAATGGATTAATCCAAGAAGCTTGAGCAACAAGTTTTATTTTCATCTGCACCACAATTAGGGTTTTAAGGGAAAAGTTAACTATAACTTTGACTTTTGACCAAGACATGCTCCTAAACCCTAATACATGATTGAATATACCCTATGACACCCATGGAATATGTCCATCAAGTTTGATTTAGGTCAAGGACATGATTTCCTGAAGAATTGCACAGTTTGGAATTCATCTGATAAAAAGTCAACTGTGCACAAAAGTCAACTTTGACTTTTTGAGATTTTTCACCAAAATGGATTTTTAACCCTAAAATGATGTTAATGTATGATTTGAATCATCATTCATCAAGAAAAATCAAGAAAAGTGAGATAACTTGTAAAAGGGGTAACCATAAAACTTAGAAATTTTTCTAAGTTAAAAATAAAGTGGCAAAGGTACCAACTTTGGAGGACCATAACTCCTAAACCACAAGGCCATTTTTTCTCATCCAAAGATGGATTTGTAGCCCTCATTATCACCTACAAAAACTTCAACTACAAGTCATTCCAATTCATTAAGGATTTTGAGTTATGGAGTGATCAAAGTGGCTGAAAAGTGAAAAAGTCACTTTTTCCAACACTTAGTGAAATTTTCACTAAGTCAGAATTCTGCTTCACTTTTTGCCAAATGTAGGGGGATTTTTCACTTGGAATCAAAAGAGATCAAAACCAAACTTGTTCAAACAGTTGTTGTATCATGTTAGGGCTTTCCAAAATGGCCAAGAACATTGCCAAATTCAACCTACATCATGAGATACAACATTGGCAAGTTGCCTTGCTGAAATCTGTCAAAGCAAGGCAGAATTTGCATGTTGGCTCGATTTTCCAAAATCAGCCAATTGCAATTGCTCCAATCCACTTGGACACCTCAGAGGATTGAATCCAAAGGGGACAATCACTGAGCCAAGCCTCCAAGGTCCAAGGAACAAGAAATAGCACGTTGAACATAGAATGGCCAAAATAGGGACAAGACTTCAAATTTGGAATGAGGCATTCAATGGAACCATCAAGGTGGCATGGACTGAGCCATTTTCATCTGAAATCAGTCAAGACTTATCCAAGACCAAGGGGACCAAAGCTCTGTGCCCTAACCTCTAGTCAATGGCTAGAGGAGACTTTCATTTCCATTGGCCAACATTGAGGAAACCTACTTACCAGCTGCCATGCACTATTCCTTGCAAAACAAACTTGCTCTACTATAAATAGAGCTCAATTGTGGTCAGTTTGAGTATACCAAAGCCATCTAACAGATGCTTTCCTCAAAATCTCTTTCTCTTGGCAAAAATGCCTTTCTTAGCAAGGTAGCTATCGGGTTTTGAGTTTGAGAGCAATTCCAATCAAACCAATCACTCACACACCTCACATATATCATATATGAGCTGATCAAACACTCACATAACATCTGAAACATCAATTTCACAAAATCACTTGCCATCCACACAAGTTTGAAGTGAAGTTGCAGCTGAGATGCCATAAACTGATCTAGTCCATTTCAATTCAATCCAAGTGTTCAAACACACTCCATATGGTGTAGGGAAGCTGTCCAAATCATCACAACTTGTCTGTAACACCTCCAACTCAAAATCACATCTGAACTTGCTGTCACGACTTGGAGGTAAGCGTAAACTTGGGCATCTCTCAATCTATGCATATTTCCTCGCACAATAATTTGGCCATATGTTCATAATCATGCATGGAATGTTTTCCCTCAATTAATTGCATTGTTTGAATCGTGTATCAAAAATCCTAGCCTTCATGCATAAATTAGGGTTCTTGAGGTTTCTTCGTGATTTCTTGTTGTATGTTTAATTTAAATGAAATTAAAGTACATAGACATGATCGTGAGGTTGAGGCGAGCATAATGATATGTGGATTGCATGTTATAATTACGTATTCAGTGAGATTGAATAGAAAATGCAAATCTGGGCAAACTGAAAAACGCGCGTGTTCTTGGTGTTGTTCTTGGCCCCATTTTCATATATTTGAATATTTGAATTTTGTGATTTTGTTTAATTGATTCAAAAATTAATTTCTCTCTGAGTTTTAATGATTTTGAGTTGATTCTTTTTTTAATAATTCACAAAAATGTTAAAATATTTTATTTTATCAAAAAATCCCAAAAATATTATTTATTTCATATAATTGATATTTTTGTAAAGAATTAATATTTTGATTGTTTTTGGCATTTTAAATATTTTTTCTACATTGATTTTGCAACTTTTAATGCTTTCTAATTATTTTGTAGGTCAATACTTAATTTTTGGAGCATTAATCCAAGATCACAATTTGTTTTCCATGTGTTAAACAATTTTTGATCATTTTAATTGAATTTTTATTCAATTAAATACATTTTGAAAACAAATTAGGGTTTTGGATTAATTCAACCCTCAAAAAATCATTTTCAAAACACTTTGGGCCTCTATTAGAGTGTAAGACCCAACCCCTTTTTTTGACCAAATCATCTTTGGGCCTCACTTATTGTATAAGTCCCGATACCGTCAAAAAACAAACGGCGCGATCGTCGCCTTTTTAAAAATCATCTGGGCCTACCCTCGAGTAGTAAGACCCATTTATTCATCTCAAAACTCTTTGGGCCTCTTGAGAGAGTGTAAGACCCATTCCCCCTTGTACAAAAACTTTTTTGGGCCTCACTCATTGTATAAGTCCCTCTGTACAAGCAAACGGCGTGATCGTCGCCCGTTTAAAAATAAAAACCATCTGGGCCTACCCTCGAGTAGTAAGACCCATTTCTTTTTTAAAACACTTTGGGCCTCTTGAGAGAGTGTAAGACCCATCCCTTTGTACAGAAAACCATTTTTGGGCCACAGTCACTTGTATAAGTCCCTCTGTACAAATTCAAACAGTGCGCTCACTGATAAAACCCTGGGCCTTTCCTTGAGCTGTAAGCCCCAGATCTTTCTTTTTCAAAGCACTTTCTCTTTTGATTTTGAATATACTGTTGTTTTTAATCTTTCTTTGTTGAACAACTAACCAAACAGCATGGAAGCTCTACAACCGAGTAAGTGGTTATCGCTTTCGTTTACTGCTTTCATATTATAAACTGTATTGTGGGGCTGCTCACTGTAAGTCTCCTTTCATAAACTCATATCTACTGTGTAATAATAGTATAGATATTTCGAGTTTCCCCGGCTACTACGTCTAGAACTAAGTGACGCCGTTTCATTTATTCGTAGAAATAGACGCCTAGATCCCCAATAGGAGCACCAGATACAGTCTTCTCTTCGGCTGTCCTCCTTAGGAATCGTCAAGAAATTCTATCCCCCAGAGATGAATTATTCTCGGTGAAACTTCTCTTGAATTTCTTCAAACCGCCGAACGGTTCGGACTCTCTCTAAAAGTTAAAGTCACTGGATAGTAAACCTCGCACGTTTACCAGTGGTTTTAACTCTAAAAGAGTTTTCCTGAACTTTTCTTTGGTTCGGGACCCACGGGCTTCTTAAAAGCATCGGCCTCCTCTTAGGCATCATACAAGGACCCACAGGCTTCCTAAAAGCAACCCCGCCTCCTCTTGGGCATTATTCAAGGACCCTACGGCTTCTTAGAAGTATTCACCACCTCCTCTTAGGCTTCGTATAATGATCTCTTCCTCCGGGAATGATAGCCTCCTCTTGGGCTTCGTACAAGGACCCGTCGGCTTCTTAAAAGATTCCAGCCTCCTCTTGGGCTTCGTACAAATTGTCCCGACGACCTCCTACAGGTATAGGAACAGAACTTAGTCATCCTCATAGAACAGTCCTTTCATAGAGTCTACTACTGTTTCTCGAAGCATAGTACAAAAGATAAAACTCTAGACTTGGACAATCTAACTTCCTTGAGTCTCAAAGACATTCTCAAGCACCCTTCGTTAAATAGGAAGGAAACCCGCAGACTCGGACAGTCTCAATACCCTTTGGATTTCCCGTTTCCTCAAAGAGAAGGAAATATCCCTGATCCTCAAATTAAATCCCTGAGTACAGTGTTGCTCATATAAGAACTGATTTTCTCTTTTAAATCAGTATATTGGATCTGTCACTCAACTGAAACAGTTACAATAGCCTCCATCTCGGGCTTCGTACGAGATACCAAAATTCTCCCCAGTGGAGTCAAAACAACCTTTTAGCCTCTCTCTCAGGCTTTGTATGAGACACAAAAGATTCCCTCGTTGAGTCAATCACCCCCTTTTTTTGCCTCCATCTCAGGCCTCGTACGAGATACAAATTCCTTAAGCAAGAGTCGAACTCTTTGCTAGCCTCCTCTTAGGCTTTGTATAACGATATGCCCCACTGGGTCAAAAACCTTTAGCCTCTCTCTCGGGCTTTGTACGAGACACAAAATAGCCTCCTCTTAGGCTTTGTATAATGATTTTCCTAGCGGAAATTAGCCTCCTCTTAGGCTTTGTATAAGAAAACCACTGGTTGATCCAATCAACCTTTTAGCATCAAAAATGTGCCTCGTTCACAGTACACAAACATCAACAACTCCTTTCCCTTCATCTAATCGCTATAAGCGGCAAGCCTCTGGATCATCTATATCCATGCCACTGTCCCTCTTTTAGCATGAGAAATTCCTAAGGAAAGATGGCATTGCTCTACACTGAGTTAAAGTCTTCTCCTTCAGGTTAAAACCCTTTCTTCGGAAATTATGGCATTGCTCGGATCCGCGTATCCCAGTTAAAGTAATTCTCCTTCCCCCTCTTTAGAGATGACAAATTCTCTCTAAAACCGAGGTCTTTCAGCTTCACGTCTTGGGCTTTGAACAAGACACAAATAGACCTTTTAGCTTCACATCTTGGGCTTTGAACAAGATACAAATTACCTTTTGCTTCACGTCTTGGGCTTTGAACAAGACACCAAAACACAATTTCCTCCCATAGAATAGGAGGAACTACGAACGCTCTGATTTCCCTGTTTCGGTAAACGGGAATACGTAGGCATAAGATTGAAAGAAAGATCTTAGCGAGCGCAATCAACAAAAAACCCAAATCCCATATCCCCATCAATCAAAAGCAGTAATTCAAAAGCATCAGTCCTAACATCCTAATCCTTATTCCCCGCCAGAAACCCTTTGCCTAGAAAAAAGAAAGAAAGAAACCTGTATTGGCGAAATACGAATAACCAGTACAAAGGCCCCCCCCACATTGATAGCATCCGTAACCTAACAGACCGCTGTTTAAACTCAGTATGCAAAGCAGGGTTAATTGGAGACATCTATTTCCCTTCCTTATTCAGCTCACAATAGGATAAAAAATGAATCGACCTGTAGTTTTAAGCTCAACCGCAGAGAGCGACCAGCGCTTAAGAACCGCGTCCAAAATCGCTCGCTACAGAAAAGTGGCGCCCACCGTGGGGCCATTTTTTTATTTCTGTCTGTTTTCCTTGTAAAATGGCGACTCTGCTGGGGAGTCTCCTTTTCTGCCTTAGGGCATCATCCCCGTTTTCTACGGAAAATGGGAACTCTACCGAAGAGAAAGATTGACCTATGCTTGTCCATATCTTAGGCAGGGAACCACAGATTGGGGCTTCCGTCGGGGAACCCATTTCTGTTAGGAACTTAAGATTCGTAGCTTTATAAGTCTAGGATGATTAGGACAAATATATATACTGGTTTTCCTAATTGCTATACGTGTTTATTTTTCTGCTACTGGGAATGCGTGTGATGCCGCATGTGGTGAGATTGAGTATACACTTAAGAAAAGCCAACCTTTTTCGTAGTGCGGAAGCTATCGGAAATAGCTGTTACACGATACTACCCTTATTTGAGGCTGGTGATCTATTCTTGGTGAATAGCACTTACTCTAAGATTGCACACAACTCGCTGGCGATCCGCTTGTTGTCTGCCTTCCTGGGAGGAGCTGATGATAATGAGTACAGGTACAAAAATCACCCTAGTATAAACCTTTGGGGATGGGTAGAGCCTTGACTTCATGACAACGACCCTTTGACCCCATGTTTTTTCTATGTTTTTGTGTGCTGCATTCATGCATTCATTTAATAAAACATTAAAACATTCAAAAAACTTCTCTTCTAGTCTCTCTGTTTTTCAAATTAAACTAAGACTGTGATTGCAAATATCAGAGAAAAAGATTACGCTAATGGATTTCGGTAGAAGGAGAACTCACCAGTATACCTTCAAGGTTCCAAAACTAGGGGATTTGAGAAAGTTAGCGAGGATGATCGTTAACCCAGAGGCTTTCAGATCCAAGCACGGTGGTTTGCTACCACTGTTGAGAGTCCATGTGATTAAGGGGATCATGGACGCGCTCATTCAGTTCTACGATCCGGTTTATCATTGTTTCACATTCCCGGATTACCAGCTGGCACCAACGCTGGAGGAGTATTCTCATCTGACTGATTTACATATCACAGATCGAGCTCCATTTTCTGGACTGGAAGAAATTCCAAAGAATCAGACTATTGCAATGGCAATTCATTTGGACGAGTCTGAGGTCAGGACTCACATGATTACTATGGGTGGCATCCAAGGTTTGCCAGCCCAGTTCCTGACCAAGAAAGCTCTGTACTTCGCTAGTATAGGGAACGAGACTGCTTTTGAAAGCATCTTTGTCTTGCTCACCTACGGATTATTTTTGTTTCCCAACATCAATAACTTCGTCGATATCAACGCTATTAAGGTTTTTCTCATTGGAAACCCTGAACCGACTTTGCTCGCAGATGCGTATCATTCTGTACACTTAGGAAATTTGTACAGCGGAGGGGAGATCACATGCTGTGTACCTTTGCTTTACAAATGGTTTATCTCTCACTTGCCCAAGTCTGCTGCTTTTTGGGATTGCAAGAGTGTCTTACGTTGGTCGCAGAAGATCATGTCCCTCACCAACTCTGATATAGATTGGTGTAATAGGATTTATGAGGGAATCAGAATCACTGACCGTTGTGGAAACTTCCCCAGCGTACCCCTCATAGGAACTAAAGGAGGAATCAACTATCATCCGATATTGGTTCTTCGTCAATTTGGATACCCGATGAGACACATCCCACTGGGTGTTCATCTGGAAGGTCTTTTCTTCAAAGAAGGAGAAAGTGACAGAGCACTAAAGATGGAAATAGTGCAAGCTTGGAAACAGATTCATAAGAAAGGACGAGAGTCTCTGGGAAAACTGGACTGTGTCTCGGTGGAGCCTTATCTCCATTGGGTACAAACTAGAGCTCTCAAGCTAAAGATACCTTATCCTCGTTACGGAATTCTTCCGCCGAGGGAAATTGTCATGTACTTCATGACGGAAACTGAAAGGCTTCAGGTTACTCTCAACAAGGTTCAAAAGGAAAGAAGGTTTTGGAAGAACAAGTACCGCACCCTCGACGTAGAGTGTATCCAAATACAGCAATTATTGAAAGAGAAAGATGCTCTGATTGAAATTTTGGAGCAGCATGCTGTAGAGAACCAAGATGACCAAAGGAATTTGTTCACTCCTTTCACTTGGCAAAGGAATGACAACCCGACAATGGCCCAAGCGCCCCGGTCAAAGAAAAGGAAGATACCAGAGTCAGCACCCGATTTCTCCTCAAAGAGGACTCGGGACCCATTAGTTTAGGTTTCTGTTTCTGCACTTTGTAATCTACTGTATTTCCATTTCTGTAATCTTTTGGAATTCAATAAAAAGGGGTTTCCCCACTGTTTGATATTTGCAATCTAATTGTCGAAGTTTATTTTAATTAAACCTAAAAACAATTAATATAATCATTGCATTCATCATTCTCACATCGCGTATTCTCCTTACCTACGAATCTCACGTTTGTGTCTCGATTCTAGAGTCAAACTGTCTCATTCGTATAATACTCGGGCCAATCGTCAGAAAAAGATGGATGATCTTGAGGAAGAAAACAGAGAGTTGAAAGAAGAGATTGACGCTCTGAGAGAGGATATGAGAAAGCTTCGTAACGACATGCAAGCCATGGCAGAAGCTCAGCTACAAAGAACTGTGATCTCAGAGATCACCTTAACGCCCATCATAGAAAAGTATGATCCTAGGTATCAGATGCCGAAAGATCGTCCTTGGGGCATACCTGTTAACTATATCCCGGAAGGATATGTTCCGCCGATCACTGAAGATCAGGGAATCGCAACAGAAGCCGCTGGGCCTGAAGGTTACAAACTTCGGGAAAGCGAAGATGCCGGGGGCATACTGAAGACTCCTGAAGGTTACAAACTTCGGGAGACGCCAAGACTTACTGTCGTAGTCACGGTACCACCCCCTGTGGTGCACACTGTCCCGGAAGGACATATTCCACCAACACCTTCTGGTAAGAAGGAAACTATGTTTGACAGAATGGAGGAATTCCAGGAACAGTTCCTGGAAATGCAGAAAAAGCTGCAAGCCATTCGTGGTCAGGATCTTTTTGGAAAGGACGCCGCAGACCTCTGCTTGGTCCCAAATGTGAAAGTCCCGCACAAGTTCCAAGTGCCCGACTTTGAAAAATACAAGGGTAACTGTTGCCCTCAGAGCCATCTGGTGATGTACGCTCGGCGGATGTCAGCTCAGACGGAGAATCAGGACCTGCTGATTCACTACTTCCAGGATAGTTTAACTGGTGCCGCACTAAAATGGTACATGGGTTTAAACCGTGCCTCGATCAGCACATTCAGAGGTCTTGGCACTGCCTTCGTCCAACAATACAAATACAATTTGGACATGGCACCCGACAGAGATCAACTCAGATCAATGTCGCAAAAGGAAAAGGAAACCTTTAAGGAGTATGCTCAAAGGTGGCGTGAAATTGCCGCTCAAATTTGTCCACGTCTTGAGGAAAAAGAGATGACAAAGATCTTCTTAAAAACCTTAAGCTCATTTTACTATGACCGAATGGTTGCCAGTGCGCCCAGTGATTTCACCGAAATGGTCGGCATGGGCGTACGTCTTGAGGAAGCCGTCCGAGAAGGACGTTTGGTAAAAGACACTGGATCAACGAGCGGTACTAAAAAATACGGTAGTGCTCTCCCTAAGAAAAAAGAGCAAGATATTGGGAATATCTCTCTCGGAAAGCAAAGGCGTCGTTATCATCCAGTAGCAGCTGTTACTCCTGCTATCGGCCCCGCGCCTGTTCCTACGTATCAACCTCAGGTTGTGCAGAGCCAACCTGACCAACAAAGGACACAACAGCCTCTTCAGCAGGCTCGTCCTCCATATAACAACAACCGTACAACACGGCCATCAGGATTTGATCCTATACCTGTAACGTACGCAGAACTGTTTCCGTTACTGCTGGCTAAGGGGCACATTCAGACTAAGTCTCCCCTTTCAGTTCCGGAAAATCCGCCTTTTTGGTTTAAAGCGGATCAAACATGCCCTTATCATCAAGGAGGTTCAGGGCATAACATTGAGACTTGTCTCAATTTCAAATCCGACGTGCAAAAGCTTGTTAGGAGCTGGCTCTTATCTTTCAAAGATATGAATCCTAATGTTCTTACGAACCCGCTGCCTCAACATGAGAAAGCTGCAGTCAATCTGATTGAGAAAGAGACTAACGATGTCTATCAAATTCACGATGTACTCTTATTGGGGACCAATCTGGTCAAGATGCATTGTAGACAGAGTGGATATGGCCATGTGCCACCTCATAACTATCACCAGTGTGATATCTGCTCTAAAGATAACCAAGGATGTTCTGTGGTGCAAGCAGCTCTGCAGGAACAAATGGATCTTGGATGGATCCAAGAGCACCGAGTTCGTGGAGTTAACATGGTTTACACGAATTCCAACATCATTCAAAACCACAACATCCGTGCGATGAATGTCAACTTGGTGGCGATGCACTCAAGGCAAAGCCAGTATCATAATCTGCCGCGACATGATTACAGTTCCTGTCTGATTTGCTCGGTAAACAAACAGGGACGCTCTTTCATACAAGAGGCCCTCCAGCGTCAGATGGATCTTGGATGGATCCAAGACTACCATGATAGGAACTCCTATCAAATCAACATGGTTCAGATCTTCGATATCCGCGTAATGAATACCAACCTGGTAGAGTTACATGCTGAGCTGGTCCGACTCGGATTCTTAATATCACATGATTACCAAAACTGTAAAGCGGGTTGCGAAAACGATCGAGGTTGTACCCTTGTCCAGGAGGCACTTCAACACTTGTTAAATCACTGGTGGATGCCAATCTATATGGACGAAGATACTCAACGGATTAGTATCAATAACAGGAATCCTACTCGTCGTCAAAGTCAGGATGTCCGATCAATGGAAGGTAACCTAGTGAGGTTACATTGTATTCAAAGTGGGCATGGTCAGGTGCCACCACACAACTATGACAATTGCAGCGTCTGTTCGGAAAGTAACCAAGGGTGTTACCTTGTGAGAGCAGCTCTTCAGGGTCAGATCGATCATGGAGAAATTAATCCATATCCGGGTTCTGGACCCATCATTTGGTCGCCGAACTACCTTGCCGAGCAAGTTGAGGATGTTGTCACGATCTCTGGTCATCACAGGACCAGGGATGTTTTTGCCATCGTCCCTCTACTTGACGAATCTAAAGTTCCCAACCGGGAACGGATCAAGGTTACTTATGACGGTCAGAAAAATCAGAAGGTTCCCATAGTAATCTATCTACCGGAGCCATTACCGTATGAATCAGCTAAGGTGATCCCTTACAAATACGGTGCAACAATAATCGAGAATGGAAAGGAAATTCCATTACCCTCCGTCGTGAATATTGCAGACATCAGTCGTGTAACACGGAGCGGTCGAATCTTCAACCGAGGGGTTGGAGAATCCAACAAAGAAAAGGAACTTCAGGCGGAAATTCCTGATCCACCAGTCAGTCAATCTGGTAATCCCTACTTTTCAAAAGACAAAAATGAAATGCTAAATCTCATCCAAAGGAGTGAATATAACATTGTTGATCAACTGTTACAGACTCCTTCAAAGATCTCAGTATTATCGCTGTTACTCAGTTCAGAAGCCCACAGGGAGGCTCTACAGAAAGTCTTGGAGCAAGCCTTTGTGGAACAGGATGTAACAATCAGACAGTTCGATAGTATTGTCTCTAACATCCCTTCCTGCAACAATTTGGGATTTAGTGATGAGGAATTACCCGAAGGGGGTCGTCGTCATAACATGGCGCTCAACATTACAGTTAACTGCCAGGGCGATGCTTTAGCCAACGTACTGGTAGACACAGGGTCAGCCCTGAATGTTATGCCGAAGTCCACTTTGACGCAATTATCATTTAAGGTCCCTCCTATGAGAGCCAGCGAGGTCGTCGTCAAAGCATTCGACGGATCCAGAAAAACAGTTATCGGCGAAGTGGATTTTCCCATAACTATTGGTCCTCACACTTTCCAAATCACTTTCCAGGTCATGGACATCCGGGTAACATACAGTTGTTTATTAGGAAGACCTTGGATACATCAGGCTGGAGCGGTCACTTTGACCCTCCACCAAAAGCTAAAGTTCATCCAGAACGATCAACTTGTCACGGTTTGTGGGGAACAAGCCTTGCTTGTAAGCAACTTATCATCATCTACTTGTGTGGAACCCGAGGAGGTTATTGGAACTCAGTTCCAAGCACTATCGGTGGGCAAGAACGATCAATCCGAAGAAGGAACTTCAATTTCTTCATACAAAGATGCTATCAAAGCGGTCGAGAGTACCGATACAACAGGATGGGGACGACTTGTCATTCCCACTGACAATAAAACAAAGAAGGGTCTTGGTTTTTCTGCAACCTGTACCCAGACAGCCGCCAACGATGAAAGTCTTCATCCCCTTCAAAACTTCTTCCACAGTGGAGGTTTTCTTCACCCAGTGTCTCAGACAGTTCATGCTATCAATGAGGAAGATCCCTCTGACACAGATGAAGAATGGAAGTCATACCTTAACAAGGACGACTATATGCCTCAGGAAGAGGTGCCTATGCCTTTTTGCTTTCCTACAGAAAGTCCGAGATTTATACCAAGATCAGATGTCAAAATGATCTATGGAGATTGTGATCCGGAAGGATGCCGTGCTCCGCCAAATTCATTAGAGGAAGGCACTCTGATGAAAGAAAACTTTGATCACAATTACTATGGCCCAATGGATGGTCTGCCAATGTGGCAGCCTTACCCAGGAAACTTGGGGCAAGAAAGTCAGCCAAGTAATGAAACTCAGCTGAGCGTCATTGAACGGAATACATGTGTCCCCGCCATGTCATGGGATCAACACTCAGGTCATTCAGAAACTACTCAACATGAAGATGAATTCGCAACGTTCGCAGGACTTGAATTCATCAACTATGCTTTTCCTGAGGTCAACGTCATCGAAAGGGATGATTTCTCCAGTTCCAAAGAAGTTTGGGACACTTTGGGACAACCAAGTGGAAAATACGACTTTATGGTCAAGTACACCGCTCCCGAAAGCTCTCGTAGCAGGCTCGAAGACATCCAGTCAACTGGATGGGGAGATACAACTGAGAGCACCAATGCTATGCAAAATGCAACAGAGGAATCCTCCTACGACAATTCTGCTTGGGAGACAGATTCCAATGAACCTACTCCACCAGAAATCAACGTCATTTCTGAAGACAAATCAAGGAAGGTGCCAGACTTTGTGATTCACCGAGGAGTTCGCCGCCAATGGGTTACCGTCGAGGTTCTGAAGGCCGTTCACCAGTCAAAGTAATTGCCATCTTTAAACCTTTCACCCTGCCCAGGTGAAACAGATATTTTGATAGGGCTCGTTTTCTGTAAATTTCCCTCTTCGCTTTGCCCGAAGCGACAGAGTTTTGTTTTATAGGGCTGTAGTTTCAAGATTCGACTTGTTCATTAATAAAATAACGTCGTTCTGTAATTTCCGCATTAATTGCTGTTTTCTCTTTTTGCTTTTTCAGAAAATGGTAATCCTAAAAAACAATTCAAAATATAAAGCAGTAAAATCAAAACACTGCACACACTTGCATTTTCTCTATCTCTTCTAAACACGAATCATCACGTCATGCAGATTGCTTGTTTTATACCCAGTTGAAACATACGATCCGATGCCTTCTCCCAACTTTGAGTTCCCGGTATTCGAGGCTGAAGAAGAAGATGACAACGAAATTCCAGAAGAGATCTCCCGACTACTCAGACAAGAGGAAAGGTCCATTGAACCTCACAAAGAGCCGTTGGAAATGGTAAACTTGGGTTCAGAAAAAGAGAGAAAATAAATCAGGATCGGAGCACTGCTCAGTCCAACTGTCAAAGAAAGTTTGATAAAGCTTCTCAAAGAATTCCCCGATGTGTTCGCTTGGTCCTATCAGGATATGCCAGGGTTGGATACCAGCATCGTGGAACATCACTTACCGTTGAGATCGGAATGTCCGCCAGTAAAGCAAAGGTTGAGACGCACTCACCCGGACATGGCCATCAAAATCAAAGAGGAGGTACAGAAACAGATCGACGCGGGTTTCCTCACTACATCTGAATATCCTCAATGGTTAGCCAACATCGTACCCGTTCCCAAAAAGGACGGAAGGGTCAAAATGTGTGTTGATTACAGAGATCTAAACAAGGCAAGTCCAAAGGACGACTTTCCTTTACCACACATTGACATGCTGGTTGACAGCACAGCAAAGTTCAAAGTATTCTCCTTCATGGATGGATTCTCGGGCTATAACCAGATCAAAATGGCGCCGAAAGACATGGAGAAAACTTCGTTCATTACCCCATGGGGTACCTTTTGTTACAAGGTAATGCCGTTCGGTTTGAAGAATGCCGGGGCAACCTATCAAAGGGCCATGACTACTCTGTTTCATGACATGATACACAAAGAAATCGAGGTATATGTCAATGATTTGATTGCAAAATCAAGAACAGAGGATGAGCACGTTGAACATCTGTCAAAATTGTTCGAACGTCTAAGAAAATTCAAGCTCCGCTTGAATCCTAACAAGTGCACCTTCGGTGTCCGTTCGGGGAAATTGCTAGGGTTCATCGTCAGCCAGAAAGGGATTGAGGTTGATCCTGACAAGGTCAAGGCCATTCAAGAAATGCCTTCTCCGAAAACTGAAAAACAAGTCAGAGGATTCCTGGGACGTTTGAACTACATCTCCAGATTCATATTCCTTATGACCGCCACTTGTGCGCCGATTTTCAAGTTATTGAAAAAGAACCAGGATTGTGTTTGGTCAGAAGATTGCCAAACCGCCTTCGACAGTATTAAGGAATATCTGTTGAATCCTCCGATTCTATCACCTCCAGTGGAAGGAAGACCACTGATCATTTACCTCACAGTTCTAGAGGACTCAATGGGATGTGTACTTGGCCAACAAGACGAAACTAAAAGGAAAGAGTCTGCCATTTACTATCTAAGCAAGAAATTCACCGACTGCGAGACTCGGTACACAATGCTTGAGAAAACTTGCTGCGCTTTGGCCTGGGTAGCCAAACGTCTTTGCCAGTACATGATTCGTCATACTACTTGGTTGGTCTCCGAAATGGATCCAATCAAGTATGTTTTCGAAAAACCTGCTCTCACGGGAAGGATTGCCCGTTGGCAGATGTTACTATCAGAATATGACATAGAGTACCATGCTCAGAAAGCTGTTAAGGGAAGTATTTTAGCCGATCATTTGTCTCATCAACCGATTGACAATTAAGAATCAATCGGGTTTGACTTCCCAGACGAAGATGTCATGTATCTAAAAATGAAAGATTGCGATGAACCGCTACCCAGTGAAGGGCCAGAACCAGGTTCCCAGTGGGGACTTATCTTTGACGGAGCAGTCAATCATTATGGAAACAGAATTGGGGCAATCATTGTTACCCCTCAGGGTTCCCACATTCCTTTCACTGCCAGACTTACGTTCAAATGTACGAACAACGAGGCCGAATACGAAGCATGTATCATGGGTCTCGAAGAAGCGATTGATTTAAGGATCAAAAACTTGGACGTATACGGTGATTCAGCCCTGGTTATTAACCAGATAAAAGGAGATTGGAACACATACCAATCAGGATTGATTCCTTACAAAGACTATGCAAGAAGGTTGTTACCCTTCTTCAACAGAGTCGACTTTCATCACATCCCTCGTGATGAGAATCACATGGCTGATGCATTAGCCACTCTCTCTTCCATGATTAGTGTAGGTCGATGGAATGACATACCTAAGATCGACATCATGCGCCTTGAACGGCCCGCTTACATCTTCATGATTGAAGCAGTCATAGACGACAAACCTTGGTATCACGATATCAAATGCTTCCTTCAGAAACAAGAGTACCCATCTGGGGCACTCAGAAAAGACAGGAAAACCCTCAGAAGATTGGCTGGAAACTTCTTCCTGAGCGGGGACATTCTTTATAAGAGTAATTTTGACATGGTTTTGCTCCGATGTGTCGACAGACCAGAAGCAAACATGCTCATGAAAGAAATTCATGAAGGATCCTTTGGCACTCATGCCAACAGACACACAATGGCGAGAAAAATTCTCAGGGCCGGGTATTATTAGTTGACAATGGAATCCGACTGCTACAAGTACATGAGGAGGTGTCACAAGTGTCAGATATACTCCGACAAAATTCATGTACCGCCATCACATCTCAAAGTTCTTTCTTCCCCGTGGCCATTTTCCATATGGGGAATCGACATGATTGGTATGATTGAGCCCAAGGCTTCAAACGGACATCGGTTCATCCTTGTAGCCATTGACTATTTCACCAAGTGGGTCGAAGCAGCGTCATTCGCCAATGTAACCCGACAAGTGGTGGTCCGATTTATCAAAAACAATATCATCTGCCATTATGGTGTTCCAAGCGAGATCATTACTGATAATGGATCTAACTTGAACAATAAGATAATGAAAGAGTTGTGTACAGAGTTCAAGATCGAACACCATAACTCATCTCCCTACCGACCCAAGATGAACGGAGCGGTAGAAGCGACTAACAAGAACATCAAGAAGATCGTTCAAAAGATGGTTGTAACCTATAAAGACTAGCACGAGATGTTACCTTTTGCTCTTCATGGTTATCACACATCTGTCCGTACTTCAACAAGGGCTACCCCTTTCTCTCTAGTATATGGCATGGAGGCAGTGCTTCCCATAGAAGTAGAGATCCCGTCAATCAGGGTATTGATGGAAGCTCAACTCACCGAAGCTGAATGGTGTCAAAGTCGACACGACGAACTGAACCTGATCGAAGAAAAGAGAATCACGGCACTATGCCACGGTCAGTTGTATCAACAGAGAATGAAGAGGGCGTTCGACAAAAAGGTCCGATCTCGTGTCTTCAGAAAAGGAGACCTCGTGCTCAAGAAGATACAATCATTTCTCTCTGACTCTCGGGGCAAATGGACCCCAAATTATGATGGCCCCTATGTAGTCATGAAAGCTTTCTCAGGCGGCGCCTTGAGGCTTGCAACCATGGACGGAGAGGAATTTTCCTACCCCACGAATGTTGATGTAGTCAAGAAATACTTCGCCTAAAACTAAAAAAAAAAAAAACGTCTCGATGGATTGAAAACCCGAAAGGGCGGTCCAGGCAAAAGTTAGAGACATGAAAACAAATCATCCCGATGGATTGGAAATCTCATAGTACAATCCAGGCAAAAATTAGGGATAATGGCAAGTAACTATGTTCAACAGAGGCAAGTCCCTCAGCAGCAGTTACAGCATCATCTATCGGAGGAAATCTCCAGTCAAAGGTCATCTTCGACAGAAGCTCAGGATGCCCCGAACTCAAAGTTGGTAGAAGGATAGTGGTCGTTATGTTTCAACGTAGCCCTTTTCCCTGTAAATTACCATTTTTTAACTTTGTATATACTCTTTGGAATCACGCGTTTGGCTGATCTCCATCTTAGCAATAAAATTTGAGCCTTTGTGCTTTTGTTTGTAATTCTTGCTTGTTTTAGCTTTACAGAACGACGTTGTTTAAACTTAATCAGCGATTCTTGAAATAAAACAAAAATGAATTTACTTGTTAAAACTTTTTCTGCTTTTAAATTAAAGATGGCATTTCTTTTGACTGTTGAACATCAGAAGAACATCGATTGCTTCTCCCGAAGTAAGCGAACTTCAAAGTACAGAATCAAAGTACTCCTTCCAAGCCAGTATGCCTGAATGAAGGGATCAACTGTGTCAGAGACCTTGTTTCGTCTGACATCCTCGGCCGAGTTCTCATCTCCTAAGCCCGATCAACATAGCTCCCAACGGGACTATCTCTCCTAAGCAAGGTGGAATTGTTATTTCGAATCAACGGTACTTATTCGCCCCGCGATGGCCGAGTATCCAATTGTGTTCATCCATTAGTCTGTATGCCGCGCCTATTTTGTCAGCATAAACATACATACTTCATGCATTTTATTTGCGTTCGCATTTCGTATTGCATCACTATCACTTGAGTCGGTCTTGTCCCCTAGTGATAAACAGTTTTCTCAATCGAGTTTGTCAGTTCTTTCCTCGTCAGGAAGTGTTGCGTCTTCACAATCTCGCCACCAGTGTATCTTTAGATCAGAGTCGGAACTTGGCCACTTTGATAACTTGAACCTCTGAAAGATCAGAGAACCTTCAGCAGATGTCACTCTTCGCCATTGAAGATGATATCCTTGCTTTCCCGAATTAAGGAAAATCCACAGAGAAAGCCTCGTGATCAGAGATTCGGCAGCACGCCAGTTTTGCTCCGAAAAACCACTGATGAGAAGGTCATTGGCACCTCAAAATTGGACCCCATCATATGGCGTTTCTCCGGGAAGATCCCGAGAAAAGTATGATGAAAGATCCCAAACGAAAATAGTCTCTCAAGAGACTCGCTTTCCCTAGTAGAATCGACAAATGGCGTCTCCAAAATGGAGAAGTTTGTGTACCTCTACAACTCAGACGAATGGGTTCCCCAGCAAGTCTGACATCAAAACTTTTTCCACTCAAATGGCATCTCCCCAGGAAAATTCGGCGAGAAGTTTGAAGGAAAGCCGCTATGAATAGCGTCCCTTGTCAGTAAAGTTTATTGACAAAAGAAACTAAGACCAGTTCTTGGTAAGAAACCAGGATCGAGGGGAAGTTTATATCAGAAACTAAGACCAGTTCTTGGTAGAAAACCAGGATCGAGGGGAAGTTTAAATCAGAAACTAAGACCAGTTCCTTGGTAGGAAACCAGGATCGAGGGGAAGTTTATTTCAAAAGAAAACTAAGACCAGTTCCTTGGTAGGAAACCAGGATCGAGGGGAAGTTTACCTTTTCTAAGCATCATCTCTTAGCTAAAGAAGATGAATGCGTAAGCTACCATTCATAACCACCATCAAAATTTCGGATATTCCGATATTTAATCCTCTTGCACCCCGAATGCTCGAATCCCTTCGTCATTCACACCTTCGGGTCCAAGAAGATTAAATAGGGGCATCTGTAATACCCCAAATTTTGACCACTTAGATTTCCCATCATTGTGAAAATCATCATCACAATATGGATGAACCATCATGCTTCATTAGTCTCCCCAAAGATGGGTGAGCATCCACTACAATCAAAATTAGGGTTTCAAGCCCTCTCTGAGTGCTTAGACAAAGGATCAATCAAGAAATGACATGATCTTCAACTTGTCTAATCTCTCAAACATCCACAATGGATCAAAAAGGACTCCCACTTCAAGGATTAAGCACAAGGCTGCTCCCTTCTAGGTGGATCAAGTCTCAAGATCGACAGTGTCACCAAATTAGGGTTTTGGTCGACCAGGGCCTCCAGATGGAAATTTTCATCTGGGCACAAGGCAATGATCCAAAACATGACCTAATATACTTCATGGAACCTCATGAACCCATGCATCAAGTCAATTTTGCCTCAGGGGATGCATTCATAAAAAATCAGGAATTAGGGTTTCTTGACCTAATTCACCCCTAAGTTGACTTTTGGGACAAACCATGAGCCAAGACCTCAAGAGATGATTTGAGGGTCTTTAATACACCATATTGATCCATTTGGAACAATGGATTAATCCAAGAAGCTTGAGCAACAAGTTTCATTTTCATCTGCACCACAATTAGGGTTTTAAGGGAAAAGTCAACTGTAACTTTGACTTTTGACCAAGACATGCTCCCAAACCCTAATACATGATTGAATATACCCTATGACACCCATGGAATATGTCCATCAAGTTTGATTTAGGTCAAGGACATGATTTCCTGAAGAATTGCACAGTTTGGAATTCATCTGATAAAAAGTCAACTGTGCACAAAAGTCAACTTTGACTTTTTGAGATTTTTCACCAAAATGGATTTTTAACCCTAAAATGATGTTAATGTATGATTTGAATCATCATTCATCAAGAAAAATCAAGAAAAGTGAGATAACT
This sequence comes from Lathyrus tuberosus, assembly GCA_022829125.1. Classification (NCBI taxonomy): domain Eukaryota; kingdom Viridiplantae; phylum Streptophyta; class Magnoliopsida; order Fabales; family Fabaceae; genus Lathyrus; species Lathyrus tuberosus. The sequence continues at coordinate 9,315,519 of JALAZF010000024.1, read as the reverse complement.
TGTAAAAGGGGTAACCATAAAACTTAGAAATTTTTCTAAGTTAAAAATAAAGTGGCAAAGGTACCAACTTTGGAGGACCATAACTCCTAAACCACAAGGCCATTTTTTCTCATCCAAAGATGTATTTGTAGCCCTCATTATCACCTACAAAAACTTCAACTACAAGTCATTCCAATTCATTAAGGATTTTGAGTTATGGAGTGATCAAAGTGGCTGAAAAGTGAAAAAGTCACTTTTTCCAACACTTAGTGAAATTTTCACTAAGTCAGAATTCTGCTTCACTTTTTGCCAAATGTAGGGGGATTTTTCACTTGTAATCAAAAGAGATCAAAACCAAACTTGTTCAAACAGTTGTTGTATCATGTTAGGGCTTTCAAAAATGGCCAAGAACATTGCCAAATTCAACCTACATCATGAGATACAACATTGGCAAGTTGCCTTGCTGAAATCTGTCAAAGCAAGGCAGAATTTGCATGTTGGCTCGATTTGCCAAAATCAGCCAATTGCAATTGCTCCAATCCACTTGGACACCTCAGAGGATTGAATCCAAAGGGGACAATCACTGAGCCAAGCCTCCAAGGTCCAAGGAACAAGAAATAGCATGTTGAACCTAGAATGGCCAAAATAGGGACAAGACTTCAAATTTGGAATGAGGCATTCAATGGAACCATCAAGGTGGCATGGACTGAGCCATTTTCATCTGAAATCAGTCAAGACTTATCCAAGACCAAGGGGACCAAAGCTCTGTGCCCTAACCTCTAGTCAATGGCTAGAGGAGACTTTCATTTCCATTGGCCAACATTGAGGAAACCTACTTACCAGCTGCCATGCACTATTCCTTGCAAAACAAACTTGCTATACTATAAATAGAGCTCAATTGTGGTCAGTTTGAGTATACCAAAGCCATCTAACAGATGCTTTCCTCAAAATCTCTTTCTCTTGGCAAAAATGCCTTTCTTAGCATGGTAGCTATCGGGTTTTGAGTTTGAGAGCAATTCCAATCAAACCAATCACTCACACACCTCACATATATCATATATGAGCTGATCAAACACTCACATAACATCTGAAACATCAATTTCACAAAATCACTTGCCATCCACACAAGTTTGAAGTGAAGTTGCAGCTGAGATGCCATAAACTGATCTAGTCCATTTCAATTCAATCCAAGTGTTCAAACACACTCCATATGGTGTAGGGAAGCTGTCCAAATCATCACAACTTATCTGTAACACCTCCAACTCAAAATCACATCTGAACTTGCTGTCACGACTTGGAGGTAAGCCTAAACTTGGGCATCTCTCAATCTATGCATATTTCCTCGCACAATAATTTGGCCATATGTTCATAATCATGCATGGAATGTTTTCCCTCAATTAATTGCATTGTTTGAATCGTGTATCAAAAATCCTAGCCTTCATGCAGAAATTAGGGTTCTTGAGGTTTCTTCATGATTTCTTGTTGTATGTTTAATTTAAATGAAATTAAAGTACATAGACATGATCGTGAGGTTGAGGCGAGCATAATGATATGTGGATTGCATGTTATAATTACGTATTCAGTGAGATTGAATGGAAAATGCAAATCTGGGCAAACTGAAAAACGCGCGTGTTCTTGGTGTTGTTCTTGGCGCCATTTTCATATATTTGAATATTTGAATTTTGTTATTTTGTTTAATTGATTCAAAAATTAATTTCTCTCTGAGTTTTAATGATTTTGAGTTGATTCTTTTTTTAATAATTCACAAAAATGTTAAAATATTTTATTTTATCAAAAAATCCCAAAAATATTATTTATTTCATATAATTGATATTTTTGTAAAGAATTAATATTTTGATTGTTTTTGGCATTTTAAATATTTTTTCTACATTGATTTTGCAACTTTTAATGCTTTCTAATTATTTTGTAGGTCAATACTTAATTTTTGAAGCATTAATCCAAGATCACAATTTGTTTTCCATGTGTTAAACAATTTTTGATCATTTTAATTGAATTTTTATTCAATTAAATAAATTTTGAAAACAAATTAGGGTTTTGGATTAATTTAACCCTCAAAAAATCATTTTCAAAACACTTTGGGCCTCTATTAGAGTGTAAGACCCAACCCCTTTTTTTGACCAAATCATCTTTGGGCCTCACTTATTGTATAAGTCCCGATACCGTAAAAAAACAAACGGCGCGATCGTCGCCTTTTCAAAAATCATCTGGGCCTAACCTCGAGTAGTAAGACCCATTTATTCATCTCAAAACTCTTTGGGCCTCTTGAGAGAGTGTAAGACCCATCCCCCCTTGTACAAAAACTTTTTTGGGCCTCACTCATTGTATAAGTCCCTCTGTACAAGCAAACGGCGCGATCGTCGCCCGTTTAAAAATGAAAACCATATGGGCCTACCCTCGAGTAGTAAGACCCATTTCTTTTTTAAAACACTTTGGGCCTCTTGAGAGAGTGTAAGACCCATCCCTTTGTACAGAAAACCATTTTTGGGCCACAGTCACTTATATAAGTCCCTCTGTACAAATTCAAACAGTGCGCTCACTGATAAAACCCTGGGCCTCTCCTTGAGGTGTAAGCCCCAGATCTTTCTTTTTCAAAGCACTTTCTCCTTTGATTTTGAATATACTGTTGTTTTTAATCTTTCTTTGTTGAACAACTAACCAAACAGCATGGAAGCTCTACAACCGAGTAAGTGGTTATCGCTTTCGTTTACTGCTTTCATATTATAAACTGTATTGTGGGGCTGCTCACTGTAAGTCTCCTTTCATAAACTCATATCTACTGTGTAATAATAGTATAGATATTTCGAGTTTCCCCGGCTACTACGTCTAGAACTAAGTGACGCCGTTTCATTTATTCGTAGAAATAGATGCCTAGATCCCCAATAGGAGCACCAGATACAGTCTTCTCTTCGGCTGTCCTCCTTAGGAATCGTCAAGAAATTCTATCCCCCAGAGATGAATTATTCTCGGTGAAACTTCTCTTGAATTTCTTCAAACCGCCGAACGGTTCGGACTCTCTCTAAAAGTTAAAGTCACTGGATAGTAAACCTCGCACGTTTACCAGTGGTTTTAACTCTAAAAGAGTTTTCCTGAACTTTTCTTTGGTTCGGGACCCACGGGCTTCTTAAAAGCATCGGCCTCCTCTTGGGCATCATACAAGGACCCACAGGCTTCCTAAAAGCAACCCCGCCTCCTCTTGGGCATTATTCAAGGACCCTACGGCTTCTTAGAAGTATTCACCGCCTCCTCTTAGGCTTCGTATAATGATCTCTTCCTCCGGGAATGATAGCCTCCTCTTGGGCTTCGTACAAGGACCCGTCGGCTTCTTAAAAGATTCCAGCCTCCTCTTGGGCTTCGTACAAATTGTCCCGACGACCTCCTACAGGTATAGGAACAGAACTTAGTCATCCTCATAGAACAGTCCTTTCATAGAGTCTACTACTATTTCTCGAAGCATAGTACAAAAGATAAAACTCTAGACTTGGACAGTCTAACTTCCTTGAGTATCAAAGACATTCTCAAGCACCCTTCGTTAAATAGGAAGGAAACCCGCAGACTCGGACAGTCTCAATACCCTTTGGATTTCCCGTTTCCTCAAAGAGAAGGAAATATCCCTGATCCTCAAATTAAATCCCTGAGTACAGTGTTGCTCATATAAGAACTGATTTTCTCTTTTAAATCAGTATATTGGATCGGTCACTCAACTGAAACAGTTACAATAGCCTCCATCTCGGGCTTCGTACGAGATACCAAAATTCTCCCCAGTGGAGTCAAAACAACCTTTTAGCCTCTCTCTCAGGCTTTGTATGAGACACAAAAGATTCCCTCGTTGAGTCAATCACCCCTTTTTTTGCCTCCATCTCGGGCCTCGTACGAGATACAAATTCCTTAAGCAAGAGTCGAACTCTTTGCTAGCCTCCTCTTAGGCTTTGTATAACGATATGCCCCACTGGGTCAAAAACCTTTAGCCTCTCTCTCGGGCTTTGTACGAGACACAAAATAGCCTCCTCTTAGGCTTTGTATAATGATTTTCCTAGCGGAAATTAGCCTCCTCTTAGGCTTTGTATAAGAAAACCACTGGTTGATCCAATCAACCTTTTAGCATAAAAAATGTACCTCGTTCACAGTACACAAACATCAACAACTCCTTTCCCTTCATTTAATCGCTGTAAGCGGCAAGCCTCTGGATCATCTATATCCACGCCACTGTCCCTCTTTTAGCATGAGAAATTCCTAAGGAAAGATGGCATTGCTCTACACTGAGTTAAAGTCTTCTCCTTCAGGTTAAAACCCTTTCTTCGGAAATTATGGCATTGCTCGGATCCGCGTATCCCAGTTAAAGTAATTCTCCTTCCCCCTCTTTAGAGATGACAAATTCTCTCTAAAACCGAGGTCTTTCAGCTTCACGTCTTGGGCTTTGAACAAGACACAAATAGACCTTTTAGCTTCACATCTTGGGCTTTGAACAAGATACAAATTACCTTTCGCTTCACGTCTTGGGCTTTGAACAAGACACCAAAACACAATTTCCTCCCATAGAATAGGAGGAACTACGAACGCTCTGATTTCCCTGTTTCGGTAAACGGGAATACGTAGGCATAAGATTGAAAGAAAGATCTTAGCGAGCGCAATCAACAAAAAACCCAAATCCCATATCCCCATCAATCAAAAGCAGTAATTCAAAAGCATCAGTCCTAACATCCTAATCCTTATTCCCCGCCAGAAACCCTTTGCCTAGAAAAAAGAAAGAAAGAAACCTGTATTGGCGAAATACGAATAACCAGTACAAAGGCCCCCCCACATTGATAGCATCTGTAACCTAACAGACCGCTGTTTAAACTCAGTATGCAAAGCAGGGTTAATTGGAGGCATCTATTTCCCTTCCTTATTCAGCTCACAATAGGATAAAAAATGAATCGACCTGTAGTTTTAAGCTCAACCACAGAGAACGACCAGCGCTTAAGAACCGCGTCCAAAATCGCTCGCTACAATATATGCAAAGTTTTTCATGTTAGTTTTTTTCTTCTCTTTATTTCTTTTATGCACTTTTATACATTCTTTACAATGTTGTAATACATTCTCTTGTACTTTCTAAATAAAAAACAAGACAAGACAGTAAACTTCAGTGTTAAGAAAAATATTTATGTCAAGTGTGGTAGTATCAAGGCGTTCTAATTATAAGGGAAATCAAATTCCTATATTATGTTTCTAAAATAGTTTTTAATTATAACTTCAAACATAATATATTTTTACTTAAATGTACTTTTGATTATCTGATATATGAAACCATTGATCTTCATTTTAAAAATCGTTTATTTAAACTCTACATTTAACTTTTTCTTAATTTTAATATCATTCAATTTGAATTTAATTTTTAATGACATGACATTTCAATTGATAATTTGTCAAAATTTAATTAGAAAATATAATTACACATTTTAATATGAGTAAGTTTTTTTGTGTTTGAAACAATATCCTTTGGAACAAACAACTCAGCATAACACATGTTTCAACCAACCAAATTGAACAACCTAATATTATTGGAGTTTTCTCTTTTTAAAAATCACATCTACACAAATAAAAAATAAATTGTGAATGAAACTAAATAAAAACTTTTTTTAGAAAAACTAGGTTATTGTAATGGTAGTGGTGAGAATGAGATAATGAATGGTCCAATATATCAAAATTATTAAATTATCTCAATCTAATATATCACCGTCTGAGTATTTGTTGCGATTCGTCACCGTCTGGAGCTTCACGACCAAAAACCCTAACTCCTCCCAAAACACTGTCGTATATGTTAAACCCATAAACATTACAAAATATTAAACTACCTCAATCTAACTACTGTCAAAATAAAAGAAAAACATAACCAAGTTTAAAGCTAGGTAGGTGCCTATATATTTTGGGTAAATTTTTTACAAAAAACCCCCCATAATCCTAATAGTATTTGTTAAAAGTTTAAAGTTTTTTTTTAATTATTATTAAGATCACTTTTTTGTGATTCATTTATTTATTTTTCTACATTTCATTAGGAATATCCAAGGTGAAATTAATTTAATATGCTTGGAGAAGAACAAAGAGTGGTGTTTTGTTGAAATTTTGGGGACTGTTGTTTGATTTTGGGTTTGCATGGTGGCTTATAGAAACTTATTTGGGTATGGAATTTGATTCTTAAGATTCTGCAAAAACTTTTTATAGTGAGTATGCTAGACGGTCGGGTTTTAGCTCCAGAGCTGGATTGCATGGTCAATTTAATGCTGATGGTACGAATATGTTTGGGGAGTTTGTGTTGTCCTTTCTTTTCTCACCACTCTATTATAAGTCGTTACCGATTTCCTTTTTCTCACCACTAAAAGTGGTGACATAATTTACTTTTTATATTATCTAGAAGTGGTGACATAATTTACTTTTTATATTATCTATAACTTTATTAATAAAAATAATGTTAATCAATGATGCTTTGGTCAAATGAGAGGCAGGCATATCCATGCTCTTTAAATTGGAGATTTTCACATGCTCTAATTTTTGTATTTATGAATTTGTTTGAATTGCTTCAGTTTGTTGATATTGTGTTTCTCGCAGAATTTGTGTGTCAACGAGAACGTCGGCATCATCACTCTTTTCGCTCAACCGTGAGTCATCCGGCCGCCACGACATTGCAGGTTCTCTTTTCATTCTTTATAACTTCTCACTTCTTCTTTTATGCCACGTGTTTGCACGTAGAGACCTTTGTTCTCTCTAATGTCCAAAAGAGGGACTATTATAGGCGTCTCAATGATTTAACTCTGTATGCATTAATTTCGGAACATAGGTATGAATCGTAGTTGGATGAGAGCTAATCGATTAAGTGTCGAGTACGAACATGGAGTGATGGAATTTCAACAGTTTGCTGAAAGTAATGCTAAAAAAAATCTTCCTCCTCCTAAAAGTAATGCTGAAAAAAGTCTTCATGTGCTTTTTCTCTGTCCATGTGTTCGTTGTGCAAATCACGAACCAAAACTCAATAAGAAAGAAATCATGGATAATCTAATTTGTCATGGGATTTGTCAAAGTTATACACAATGGATATGGCACGGTGAGGTAGTAGCAAAGTCAAATGTGTCCCAAAGAGATAATGTTAGTGCAGAAATGGATGATCGTCTGGAAGACATGATGCGTGATATTGGACAAGATTCGTTTAAGAAGGCACATGCGTATGATACTTTATGCAGTGACAAGGATAAACCTTTGTACCCGGGATGCACAAATTTTACACGTTTGTCAGCCCTGTTAAAATTGTTTAATTTGAAGGCAAATAATGGGTGGACTGACAAAAGTTTTACCGAATTGCTTGAATTGTTGACACAAATGCTTCCAGAAGGTAACGTAATGCCAAATCATTATTACGAGGCAAAAAAGATATTGTGTCTAATGGGTTTGGAGTATGAAAAGATACATGCATGCCTTAATGATTGCATATTATACAGAAAAGAGTATGTAAACTATAATCATTGTCCGAAGTGCAAGGCGTCACGCTACAAAAAGAAAGATGGTGATTCTAGTGATGATGAGGTGGTCAAAAAGGTTCCTCCCGCGAAAGTGGTATGGTACCTACCAAAAATTTCAAGGTTCAAGAGACTATTCGCTAATGCAAATGACGCAAAGAATCTTAGATGGCATGCAGAAGAAAGAAAGTGTGATGGACAAATTTGCCATGTAGCTGATTCTTTGCAATGGAAGAAAATAGATGCTTTGTTTCCAAATTTTGGCAAAGAGTCGAGAAACCTTAGACTTGGACTTTCAACTGATGGAATGAATCTGTTTGGTAATCTAAGTACTAACCATACTTCTTGGCCTGTTCTCCTGATGATTTACAACCTATCTCCTAGGTTGTGCATGAAGCGTAAATATATTATGTTATCGATGATGATTTCGGGCCCAAAACAACCCGAAAATGACATAGATGTTTATCTAAGTCCTCTGATTGATGATTTAAGAGTGTTGTGGGAGGAAGGGTGGATGTTTTTGATACGTATTCTGGTGAACAGTTCAATATGCGTGCCATGTTGTTTTGCACCATCAACGATTTTCCGGCATATGGCAATTTGTCTGGTTATAAAGTTAAAGGGCATAAAGCATGTCCTATATGTGAAAAAGACACATATAGTGTCAATATCTATTAATATGTTATATCTCTCATCACTTTTATTATAATGTTGATTTTAAAAATTTTCAGGTATATTCATCGTGTGTGTATTGATAATTCAAAATCAGAAGTATATGGATTTATGGACTCTACTATGTGTTCGTACATTGATAATGTGCCGAAAACTGAAGCAAATGTCAAAAAATACATACAAGATAAGTTACGTGACGAAAAGAGAGAGTGTCACTTGCTACCATTTATCCATGGGTAAGTTTGTATGAAATTGTGTTTTCTATTTTTTAATTTTGGTAACATAGATATTTCAATTTTGGTAACATGAAATTGTGACTTTTGTGTTTCCACACACACATATAGAGGTCATTGGCAATTAATAGTCATGTGTCCAAAAGATAATACTGTGGTCGTCTTTTGTTCACTTCATCGGGAACTTAATCAAACCATGACAAAAATTGTTACAAAGTAAGTTTATCTTTTATGTTCACTTCATCCTATATACATTATTTGTTACAAAAGTAATTTCATATTTTATGTGGCTTTATATGAATTTTTTTCTTCTGAATTAGTGTTTTTGGGGTTCATCAAGCAGCAAATGGCATTAGAAAAAAGGCTACATGGCTTCAACCCAAGGTAAGCGTGGTGTAAATTATAATTATATATTTAATTTTATCATATAAGTATTCACTAATTATGTCATTCATTTGCAGACAAGGAAACAACATAACTCTAATGATTGTGGGTATTATGTGATGAAAAATATGTTGGATATTGTCTCTGCCAAGATAACCAGGTCTTGGATGAAGGTAATAAAAATGACTTTAATTTGTTATTTACTTTACGTTTTGCAACTTAATGTGAATTTTCAAAGAATAACTCTATTGTTATTTACGTGTTGTAGGTATTTGATGACCCAACAGAATTAACACAAGATGATTTGTATGATTTGCGACTCCGTTGGGCAACATGTTTCTTTGAGTTATATAAAGGTTAAGCTTGGTTGGTAATTCATCTTCTTGTGGATTGCAAGTTGGTAATTCAAGTGTGGGAAATGACTTATAAATGGTTGGATATTTTTGTATTTTTTGTTGTTGTAGTAGTCCATCGTGTAAACCTCCTTATAATTTAGTACATTTGTGTGTATCCTATATTAGTACTTTTGTAAATCAATTATGGAATTTGAAGAATATATATATGTGTATACTAGATATTTGGTGCAATGAAATTAGATTTGTGAGAAAAATATGAAAATAACGACCTAAATGTGGTCTATGTGATGTTGGGAAACTATGGAAAATAGCAACCTAATTATGGTCTGTGTGATGTTGGAAAAATATGAAAAATTAGGTACCAAAAAAGTTACAGGGAACTGCAAAAAAATAGTCAAATTATTTAGAATTATTACAGTACTTTTTACATCAGTTATTAGCAAAACCGATGTAACACACAACATTTTTACACCGGGCAAACAACAAAACCGATGTAAAAAGTCATACCTGGCGCGTTTGATATTTTTATGCAATACTTTTTACATCGGTTTCAGGTTACAACCGATGTAACCGAACCAACCTTTTACATCGGTTTCTAGTTACAACCGATGTAAAAGCACTCTTTTATATATAAAAAATTACAATTATATTTTTTTTTTCACATCAGACTTAAAAAGTTAACCGATGTGGTTGGTGACTTTTTTACTTCGGGCCATAACCCGATGTAAAATGTCTTTGATTTACTACATTGCCTGACTTTACATCGGACCCAGACCCGATGTAAAAAGTCATTTTCGCCTGATGTAAAAAGTCATTTCTGTACTAGTGTTCTTACATCAACAAACAAATTACAATCATATATATATATATATATATATATATATAGCTTGCATAAAAGGAGATAACATATTGAATGAGAGAGGTTCAGTATATATAGCCCTTTGATAACTATGTTTTCATGAGTGATAACTTGATCTCATAGAAATTGTGCATTAAATGATATGGCAAGATCAAGTATAAAAAACAGCATGTAAAGTCTTAACCTCAACAACATGTGAACTCAAGACTACGATTGCTTGATGAATTTGCATTTTAGATCAGTGCATCAAAGGAACTCATTAGTGAAAAATAAACCATCTCAAAATATCACATCAAAATCTATCATTCCACAGGTTTCTAATACATATTATGAAAGATTGTATTATGATTTCATACCTGAACTTTCATGGTCTCTTGAATTTCAGCAAATATTATGAAAGCATTAAACCGAAAAAGAACAATTTTTGCACGTTTCTTCAACAAATATGTTCAAATAGACAAATTTAACCAAGTTAGTCATTTAATAAGTCAAAGCAGAAGAAAAAAACCAGAACAAATAACAAAAATAAGAGCTACAATTTAGGAAAAACAAACTATAATATACAATAAGAAAACAAACCTCTTTTAAAAATAAAGGTTTCGGGCACGAGAAGCCTTGGAAGGGATAAAATTAGTCGCCGTTCAAAATGTATGAACCATAAATTTGTAGAAAAGAAAAATCAGTAGATAAGAGAGTGTTGATGATGATGGGTAAACCCTAAATCTTAGTATGAAGGAAAAACAAATAGTGAAACTCATACCTATTAATGGAGGAAGGAAGAAATGATGCTAGAGTGTGAAGAAAGGGGGATGACGGCTGTGTTAGGGTTTGGGTTTGTGAAGAAAAGAGAGAAAACGGGAATTAGAGAGTGACAAGATTGTTGGGGAGTTGATGTTGTGAGATAGGGGAAAAAATATTTTTTAATTTGGACAAATAACTTCTTGCCAAGTGGCGTGTAAATGTTCAACAAAGGGAAAAAATGAAGGTCATTTTGTTAATTACCATTTCACCCAAAATGTAGTGTAAGTTATTTTTAAGGGAATGATGTTGATCATGAGGTAACTGCTCCTTATACTCCTCAACATAATGGAATTGCTGAAAGAAGAAACATAATCATATTGGATATGGCGAGATGTATGCTCAAGCAGAAGAATTTGCCAAAATCTTTATGGGGTGAAGCTGTTTCGAGTGCAGTTTATATCCTGAACAGGTGCCCTACTAAGCAATTGAAGAACAAGGTTCCTGAAGAAGTGTGAAGTGGAAAACGACCATTAGTGAGTCATCTGAAGGTGTTTGGCTCTATGTGTTACAAGCATGTTCCTGATGCAAGAAGAAGGAAGCTTGATGACAAGAGTGAACCTATGACTCTGGTAGGATATCATAAGACTGGTGCATACAGGTTATTCAATCCAATTAATGAGAAGATTGTGTTGAGTCGAGATATTGTGATTGATGAAAATTATGCCTGGGATTGGAATTCTAGTAATTCAATTAACAAGCCATTGATGAGCTCTGATTTCAACGAAGAAACTGATGAAGTCGAAGCTGAAGAAATTGCTGAGAATCCAGCCGAAGTCAAAGTAGAAGCAGTTGCTGACATTCCTGATACAGCGGTTGTGGCTGAAACAAGCCAAAGACCTCGACGAAATAGAGTTCCTCCAACAAGACTTCATGATTATGAAGTGACTGGTGATGATGAAGTCACACCAGATGGAGAATTAGTTCATTTTGCTTTACTTGCAAGTGTTGAACCAATCAACCATATCAAAGCTTTAAAAATTCAACAATGGAAGTTAGCTATGGTCGAAGAGTTACAGGCAATAGAAAGAAACAACACATGGGAGTTAGTCGAATTACCAGCACATACAAAAGCTATCGAAGTAAAGTGGGTGTTCAAGTTGAAAAATAATGCTGATGGGTCGATAGCAAGACATAAATCAAGATTAGTAGCTCGAGGGTTTCTTCAAAGAGAAGGACTTGACTACTCTGAAGTATTTGCTCCAGTAGCAAGACTAGAGACTGTTCGACTAGTGGTAGCATTGGTATGTAACCAAGGTTGGTCGACATTTCACTTAGATGTGAAGTCAACTTTTCTGAATGGTCTGTTAGACAAAGAGGTCTATGTCACACAACCTCCTGGGTTTGTGATTCATAAGGACACGAGTAAAGTATATAAGTCGCACAAAGCGCTCTATGGCCTCAAGCAGGAACCTAGGGCATGGAACAAGAAGATCGACTCATACTTAGTCGAATTGGGATTTTTCAAATTCAAGTCTTAGTATGGTGTCTAAGTTCAGGTTGTAGCACAAAATATAACAATCATCTGCTTATATTTCGATGATTTGTTAGTAATTCGAAATAGCCTGAAGAACTTGTCGAAGTTCAAAGAGCTGATGAAGAAGGAATTTGAAATGTCGGATCTGGGAAAATTATCTTATTTCCTAGGCATGGAATTTCATCCGTCGAAGCAAGGTATGGTGTTACATCAAAGGAAGTATGTCAAAGAGATACTCAAGAGATTCAGAATGGATGATTCGAATCCTGCATCCTCGCCTGTCAAACCAAACGTGAAGTTGGAGAAGCTTGGAGAGGAAGACAAAGTTGATGTAACTTTGTTCAAACAAATAGTTGGATCTCTGAGATATTTGTGCAATAGTCGACCTGATATAGGTTTCGCAGTCGGATTAGTGAGCAGATTCATGGGTGAACCAAGAGTGTCACACATGAAAGCTGCAAGAAGAATTCTGAAATACTTAAAAGGAACAACAGATTTTGGAATTCTATTTCGACGAGATTCTGAAGGAAAAGGAGCAATAGTTAATTGCTTTTCAGATGTTGATTGGTGTGGAGATAAGGAAGATCGAAGAAGTACAACTGGCTATTTCTTTCAAGTATTTGGTGCCCCAATATCATGGTGTTCGAAGAAGTAGCCTGTGGTGGCATTATAATCGTGTGAAGCTGAATATATAGCAGGATCATATGCTGCATGTCAAGCAATTTGGATCAAATCAGTACTTGAAGAAATGGAGGTCGAAGTGAAGAAACCTTTTGTGTTGCAAATCGACAACAAGTCAGCCATAAATCTGGCGAAGAATCCAGTTCTGCGTGGAAGGAGTAAACATATCGAAGCCAGATTTCACTTCTTGAGGGAAAAGGTAAATCTAGGTGAACTTGAAGTTAGGCATTGCTCAAGTGAAGCACAATTGGCCGACATTTTCACCAAAGGATTGAAGATCGACAAATTCCTGAATTTGAGAAAGAAATTAGGAATAGTTTAGATCGACTATGACTAGCGTAGACCAGACAACTTGTGTAACACCCCAATTCCCATCGCGAATAAATAATACATAAATAAATCAGAGTAAATAAAAATTTATTTTTCCGACAGAAACAAGGATGTCACAAATAAGGAAAGAAAATACAATCCCTGCTCATAAATTTGATACATAACACAAAATGGAATAAACGTAAAAGGGAAACTTTTTCCATATAAAAGGAAAGTTCAGTTATGGAATAAAGCGAAAAGATCCATAATTGTCTTGGTTTACAAAATGAATCGTTTTATAACATCGAAATATACATACAAAAGTAATGCAAAATATATTCAACAAATGTATACATATATAACAAAAGTGTTCCCCGACTCCCGTGTTACGTATCAAAGCAGACAGACCGACAAAAGGATGGAGAACTAATCTTCACAAAAGCCTCCAAGACACAAATCTGCAATTTCCTCATAGAGCAACAAACCACAGCAGAAGGGTGAGAAATAACAACTAAATCAAGATTGCATAATAATATGCGACACACATAAAAATTCACATGCACAGTTATTCTCACCACAAGCATCACATACAATACATATAGCATATATAAATTATACCAACATAATAACACATTCACACATAATGCACACCAAAGTTATGACATATGGAAACACATCACCACATCACATAGCATGTCTATACATAAAACATATTATCCACAACCAATGCATTTATCACATATGCACATCAATTCACCAATCCAATCATAAATCTCAACACATATTCAATCAATTCACAATTTCCCACACATAATCAATCCATTCATGATTTTCGACGCATAATCAATCCATTCATGATTTCCACACATAATCAATCCATTCATGATTTTCCAACATAATCAATCCATTCATGATTTATGCATATGCACAGAGACCGACACAACGACTCTATGCAATGCAATGCGGTACCAGTCCATCTATCAATCTCATCACCAGTTCACTCAGGAACTATTGGAATCATCGCTTGTTACTTAGTGTAACTCCCCGTCGGGAAAACGATGTTCCCCATCGCTCACACCTCTTTGTATAAGGCACACGACCCGGTCGCTCACACCTCTTTGTATAAGGCACACGATCGTCTATAATCATAGCTCACACCTCTTTGTATAAGGCACACGATCGTCTATAATCATCGCTCACACCTCTTTGTATAAGGCACACGATGTTATAGCGGATTTCCTCTGGAATCGTTTCGTCGCTCACACCCACTAGGGCAAACGGCATCACAAGATGCATATCATGATGCTTGGCATACAAGGACTCATGACAATCAAATGCATCTTCACAAATCAACAATATGAATTATCTCAACATCATTATTCATGCATTGAAAATCAATTCAAACAATGCATTTACTTTCCATAAGGCCACCAAATAACACACATTGAATTTCACATAAACAATGCATTTCATCATAATCCACAAACCACAACAATTAGCACTTTAGCATATACACTCATATAAATTCACATCAATAATTACTCATCATCAACCACAACCATCACAACAACTCATCACATGCTTCAACATCATATAGACCACAACAATCCCACAAAACATCATAACCACATACATTGATATTCAATCAAACAATGTACTTTACCGCACAACAACATCCCTATCACATGCATCAACATCATATAAACCACATAAAAGCTCCATGTTATATAACCATAGCACAACACACTGTAAAACACCAACCGCACGCATTTAACGCGATAAAAACCCGACAACCCGACTAGTTTTCAAAAACACGAATTAATTAAATCATCTTTTACCCTCCAAACCATTTTTAACAGAAAGAATATTTTACTAGCTTCCCAACGCTTCGAACGGGGACCAAAACGGACTTACGGTTCAAAAGTTATGAATTTTTGAAGTTTCGGAAATTTTTCATTTTTGCCCAGACCGCGCTAAGCGCGCAGACTGCGCGCTAAGCGCGCTACTTGCTGAGACTCAGCTGCGTTTAGCCTTAAAAACACCGTCGGAAGACTTTCGGACATCCGTTTTCGATTCCGTAAAAAGCTGCGATCTTAGAATTCAACGTACTACAATATTTTCACCATTAAAAGGCCATCCAACATATTTTCCACTGTTGAAATATTTTGAAACATAGTTTTATCAATTTAACCCAATTCCAAACTTGATCAAAACGACTCGAAAACACACCAACAACCATTTCTGATTAAATATCAACCTATACCAATGTTCCCAGACATATCCAAACACTTTTACTCGATCACAACATCAATTTGCACAAAAACATCGATATATATCAAAAACGCAAAAGGTACAATTTCAACTCAATTCAGTCAAACGATCACGCTAAATCACGACCCAACATCACTCGACTCTACTACGCGAGTTATTCCGACTTTCGTCCGTAAAAACATCGATTTCTAATCATTTCTACCATTTCAACCTAAAATGAAAACTAGAAGAAAATACCCAAAACAATCCAAGAAAACATGTACATATACATATACAAGCAAGATATAATCGAAACTTCTCACCCTTACCCGATTATTCGCAATTGAAACGGAGATTTCTTCGATTTTCCTCTTTTTCCTCTTCTCTCTTTCTTTCTTCTCCTTTTCCTTCTTTCTCTCTTTTCTTTCCCTTCTTTTTCTTTTCTATCTAATCTCTATTTATATAAAAATATCTAAACCCCTAAAAAGACTATTTTACCCCTCAGCTCAAATATCTCGCAAACGCTCTCAAAATGCGATAAAACATAAACATACTGATGAAAAACATATCGTTCAATAAAAGTTAAAAAGAAAAATATAATTTAATGCAAATATTTTACCTATCAGAGAAATTAACCAATTAACTCAATTAGCAGGTAAAATACAATAAATTCACACATTTCACAAAATTCACATAAATGAAATAAATAAATACAATTAAACAAATCGAGGCGTTACAACTCTCCCCCACTTAGACATTTTCGTCCTCGAAAATATAACTGAGACGAACAACTCCGGATACGACTCTCGCATCCGACCAACAAACCAACATGCCAACCAAGGGCACACCACGAATAACACAAACTGACAAACCACCTTGCTAACAGCAACTACAACAACGACACGACAACGACGACAAGATGCAAAGCCCACACAATGCATTTGAAGACTAACTCACGACTCAAAGAATACTCAAGTTACGAACACACACAGGAATTAGCTACTCGCACTCGAACCATCACGATGGAAACAAGGCAATAACACAAACAAGAACATAAAGTCCCACGACACAACATCATTTAACAACCTCTACATAACCACCATATCAACATCCTTGTCACACAACAATATTACAACAATGCTACGATTCACCAATCGAACATATAACCAAACATCCATCTACATATTAGTACATGATTAATATTGGAACCTTCCATCTATCCCTTCCATTATAGAACATCCCACGGTCTCATCATTCCTACCGTTTTCCACTGTTCAACCTTTGAACTCCAACAACTCACACACGCATATACGAACTGTGCCACATCACTCTTCCGATGCGCACTCTGATTACCCAAAACTATCAAATCTATCCATTTCCTATCCAACTTCTGACTCTCTCTAATATTCACCAGAAAAATTATAGTTCGCTTCTAACATACCCAACCTCACACTCTATTATGTTATCTCACACACCAGGCACAAGTCTCTGAACTGCTCAAATGATTTTAATTCTCTATCCATCAAAACAACCATGCAAAAACTATCGACTTAACTCTTCAGGCACAACCTCCGCTTTTCCCGAAGGGTAATCCAAGCCAAATTCATAACTCGTCACGAATTCTAACCATCCTCGTTGTCTCATACTCTATTCCTTCCGACCAAACAGGTACTCAATATTCTTGTGATTACTAAACACTTCGAACCTAGAACCATAAAGATAATACCTCCAAATTTCCAACACAATTCAACCGCAACCAATTCCAAATCCTGATTAGTATAGATTCTCTTATGAATCCTCAATTGTCGTAAAGCATAAGCTACGACTTTACCCTCTTGCATTAACACACTGACTAACCTCATCAAAGACACATCACAATACCTCACAAACGGTTAATTAGGATCACACAGAATCAAAACTGGAGCCGTAGACAACTTCTACTTTAACCCTCTCAAACTTTCCTCACAATGAACATCCAAAGCAAACGACTTACCCTTTGCAAGTCAACCGAAGTAACGAAAATACTAACTTGGAAAAACCTTCCATAACCTCCAGTAATAACCAACTAAAGTCCAAAAAGATCCAAATCTCCTTAACTAACTTCGGAGCCTCTCATTGTAGAACTGCATCTACTTCCCATGGATCCATAACCATATTCTCATCTGAAATAACATACCCAAGAAAACTAACCTTTTTCAACCAAAATTCTCACTTGAATAACTTAGCATAACACTTTGTCTCTTTTCAACACTTGTAATTCAATTCTCACACACTCTACCTGTTCTTCCTCCGAGTTTATAACAGATCCAAATATTCTCAATTAAAACCACTACGACCTTATCCAAATTCACGACACAATCAAATCGACCACTAAATCTCAACACCATTTTTATAAGAAAGAACATCTTAATCCGAGTTACGAATCCAAAGTTATGGATTTTAGAAAAAACCCAAGTTTTATTTTTGATCCAAGTCGCGCTAAGCGGGCTCCGTCCCGCACTGAGCGCGCTGCTCTCGGGTTGGAGAGGTTCAAAATTCTGCAGGCCGCGCTAAGCGGGCATCTGCGCGCTGAGCGAGCACTGCAATTTTCAGAAAAATAACCCTTCGACTGTCCTTCCCAAAGCTCACCATTTTCATCTCAAACCAATTCCAACCAGCATAACTAGTATCAACAACCCACCAAAAGGAACTCTTAATATCAATATTACATTCACACATAAGGGTTTTCTCAAGATTTCCATTAATGCCCTAAAACTCCAAAGACTCCAAACCTCACCAGAACTCTAAAATTCGCTTTCCAAAGTCTCAATACCATTATACACATCATGCTTGTTATTCCGTTCAATCATCCCTCCTTTTTGTTACTAACAACACTGGAGCTCTCCAAGACGACACACTTGGTCTCACAATTCTCCTTTCCAGTAAATCTTCCAACAGCTCTATCAGTCCGGGTACTTCTAATGCTATCATCCAATATTCCATCCGGAAATACATCTAAAAATCACACACAACTGGCAGCCCATCACTGTAGCCTTTCTGCCAATCTCTGAAAACTATCATCACAAACATAACAAACATCTGAGTTTCACGCCCTAAAAGTTCTTCTACTTACTTAGCAGGTCCAAACCTCAAATCCTTACCTTCGTCAATTTTGAGTTCACACTCTACTCTCTGAGAACAACCATTAGTAATACCTAATCATTCTCCCTCAGAGACATTCTAACTTGACCAACATACAAAAACCTCAAATCTGCCTCACCTTCAGATATAAAAATCTTCATCGACTCGTCAAAACAATCCATAATCCTTTTCTTAATTCCAAATAATTCATTGCACACACTATCAAAGCCCGAAAGACACATCTATTCCATCCAACCTAATTCTCGTTTGCTATCAATAAGAGATTAAGGGTGATCAGTTCCTCAATTTGTCAATAGACAACCGACAACCATGATGGGGCATAAACCGTCTTTACCAAACTATAATAGCATTTCTTGCATCTTGTGCACAAAACTACCTAAGGCATAAATCCTTAGTTGACATAAACCTTACCTCTGCATCCCCTCCGGAATCGGGAACAACATTGTCCAAACAACACTTACACTCTTGCAACCAACGACACACAAACAAAGCAACTTGGAGAAGTACAAGCTTCTCCCCCACTTATCTCATTCTCAATCCTGAAGACAAAAGATTAGAAAACCAGAAAGTACTGACAGTGTTTCACACACATATCACGTACTAGGGGACAAACAACAACGACAGTATCCAACTGTCACACCAACTGAGTCAACAACTTGGTCGGACGGACCGACCTGCTCTGATACCACTAATGTAACACCCCAATTCCCACCGCGAATAAATAATACATAAATAAACCAGAGTAAATAAAAATTTATTTTTCCGACAGAAACAAGGATGCCACAAATAAGGAAAGAAAATACAATCCCTGCTCATAAATTTGATACATAACAATAAATGGAATAAACGTAAAAGGGAAACTTTTTCCATATAAAAGGAAAATTCAGTTATGGAATAAAGCGGAAAGACCCATAACTGTCTTGGATTACAAAATGAATCGTTTTATAACATCGAAATATACATACAAAAGTAATGCAAAATCTATTCAACAAATGTATACATATATAACAAAAGTGTTCCCCGACTCCCGTGTTACGTATCAGAGCAGACAGACCGACAAAAGGATGGAGAACTAATCTTCACAAAAGCCTCCAAGACACAAATCTGCAATTGCCTCATAGAGCAACAAACCACAGCAGAAGGGTGAGAAATAACAACTAAATCAAGATTGCATAATAATATGCAACACACATAAAAATTCACATGCACAGTTATTCTCACCACAAGCATCACATACAATACATATAGCATATATCAATTATACCAACATAATAACACATTCACACATAATGCACACCAAAGTTATGACATATGGAAACACATCACCACATCACATAGCATGTCTATACATAAAACATATTATCCACAACCAATGCATTTATCACATATGCACATCAATTCACTAATCCAATCATAAATCTCAACACATATTCAATCAATTCACAATTTCCCATACATAATCAATCCATTCATAATTTTCCACGCATAATCAATCCATTCATGATTTCCACACATAATCAATCCATTCATGATTTTCCACACATAATCAATCCATTCATGATTTATGCATATGCACAGAGACCGACACAACGACTATATGCAATGCAATGCGGTACCAGTTCATCTATCAATCTCATCACCAGTTCACTCAGGAACTATTGGAATCATCGCTTGTTACTTAGTGTAACTCCCTGTCGGGCAAACGATGTTCCCCGTCGCTCACATCTCTTTGTATAAGGCACACGACGTTTATGGATCGCTCGCACCTCTTTGTATAAGGCACACGACCCGATTGCTGACACCTCTTTGTATAAGGCACACGATCGTCTATAATCATCGCTCACACCTCTTTGTATAAGGCACACGATGTTATAGCGGATTCCCTCTGGAATCGTTTCGTCGCTCACACCCACTAGGGCACACGACATCACAAGATGCATATCATGATGCTTGGCATACAAGGACTCATGACAATCAAATGCATCTTCACAAATCAACAATATTAATTATCTCATCATCATTATTCCTGCATTGAAAATCAATTCAAACAATGCATTTACTTGCCATAAGGCCACCAAATAACACACATTGAATTTCACATAAACAATGCATTTCATCATAATCCACAAACCACAACAATTAGAACTTTAGCATATACACTCATATAAATTCACATCAAGAATTACTCATCATCAACCACAACCATCACAACAACTCATCACATGCTTCAACATCATATAGACCACAACAATCCCACAAAACATCATAACCACATACATTGATATTCAATCAAACAATGTACTTTACCACACAACAACATCATTATCACATGCATCAACATCATATAAACCAAATAAAAGCTCAATGTTATATAACCATAGCACAACACACTATAAAACACCAACCGCACACATTTAACGCGATAAAAACCCGACAACCCGACTATTTTTCAAAAACACGAATTAATTAAATCATCTTTTACCCTCCAAACCATTTTAACAGAAAGAATATTTTACTAGCTTCCCAACGCTTCGAACGGGGACCAAAACGGAATTACGGTTCAAAAGTTATGAATTTTTGAAGTTTCGGAAATTTTTCATTTTTGCCCAGACCGCGCTAAGCGCGCAGACTGCGCGCTAAGCGCGCTACCTGCTGAGACTCAGCTGCGTTTAGCCTTAAAAACACCGTCGGAAGACTTCCGGACATCCGTTTTCGATTCCGTAAAAAGCTGCGATCTCAGAATTCAACGTACTACAATATTTTCACCATTAAAAGGCCATCCAACATATTTTCCACTGTTGAAATATTTTGAAACATAGGTTTATCAATTTAACCCAATTCCAAACTTGATCAAAACGACTCGAAAACACACCAACAACCATTTCCGATTAAATATCAACCTATACCAATGTTCCCAGACATATCCAAACACTTTTACTCGATCACAACATCAATTTGCACAAAAACATCGATATATATCAAAAACGCAAAAGTTACAATTTCAACTCAATTCAATCAAACGATCACGCTAAATCACGACCCAACATCACTCGACTCTACTACGCGAGTTATTCCGACTTTCGTCCGTAAAAACATCGATTTATAATCATTTCTACCATTTCAACCTAAAATGAAAACTAGAAGAAAATACCCAAAACAATCCAAGAAAACATGTACATATACATATACAAGCAAGATATAATCGAAACTTCTCACCCTTACCCGATTATTCGCAATTGAAACGGAGATTTCTTCGATTTTCCTCTTTTTCCTCTTCTCTCTTTCTTTCTTCTCCTTTTCCTTCTTTCTCTCTTTTCTTTCCCTTCTTTTTCTTTTCTATCTAATCTCTATTTATATAAAAATATCTAAACCCCTAAAAAGACTATTTTACCCCTCAGCTCAAATATCTCGCAAACGCTCTCAAAATGCGATAAAACATAAACATACTGATGAAAAACATATCGTACAATAAAAGTTAAAAAGAAAAATATAATTTAATGCAAATATTTTACCTATCAGAGAAATTAACCAATTAACTCAATTAGCAGGTAAAATACAATAAATTCACACATTTCACAAAATTCACATAAATGAAATAAATAAATACAATTAAACAAATCGAGGCGTTACAACTCTCCCCCACTTAGACATTTTCGTCCTCGAAAATATAACTGAGACGAACAACTCCGGATACGACTCTCGCATCCGACCAACAAACCAACATGCTAACCAAAGGCACACCACGAATAACACAAACTGACAAACCACCTTGCTAACAGCAACTACAACAACGACACGACAACGACGACAAGATGTAAAGCCCACACAATGCATTTGAAGACTAACTCACGACTCAAAGAATACTCAAGTTACGAACACACACAGGAATTAGCTACTCGCACTCGAACCATCACGATGGAAACGAGGCAACAACACAAACAAGAACATAAAGTCCCACGACACAACATCGTTCAACAACCTCTACATAACCACCATATCAACATCCTTGTCACACAACAATATTACAACAATGCTACGATTCACCAATCGAACATATAACCAAACATCCATCTACATATTAGTACATGATTAATATTGGAACCTTCCATCTATCACTTCCATTATAGAACATCCCACGGTCTCATCATTCCTACCGTTTTCCACTGTTCAACCTTTGAACTCCATCAAATCACACACGCATATACGAACTGTGCCACATCACTCTTCCGATGCGCACTCTGATTACCCAAAACTATCAAATCTATCCATTTCCTATCCAACTTCTGACTCTCTCTAATATTCACCAGAAAAATTATAGTTCGCTTCTAATATACCCAACCTCACACTCTATTGTGTTATCTCACACACCAGGCACAAGTCTCTGAACTGCTCAAATGATTTTAATTCTCTATCCATCAAAACAACCATGCAAAAACTATCGACTTAACTCTTCAGGCACAACCTCCGCTTTTCCCGAAGGGTAATCCAAGCCAAATTCATAACTCGTCACGAATTCTAACCATCCTCGTTGTCTCATACTCTATTCCTTCCGACCAAACAGGTACTCAATATTCTTGTGATTACTAAACACTTCGAACCTAGAACCATAAAGATAATACCTCCAAATTTCCAACACAATTCAACCGCAACCAATTCCAAATCCTGATTAGTATAGATTCTCTTATGAATCCTTAATTGTCGTAAAGCATAAGCTACGACTTTACCCTCTTGCATTAACACACTGACTAACCTCATCAAAGACACATCACAATACCTCACAAACGGTTAATTAGGATCACACAGAATCAAAACTGGAGCCGTAGACAACTTCTACTTTAACCCTCTCAAACTTTCCTCACAATGAACATCCAAAGCAAACGACTTACCCTTTGCAAATCAACCGAAGTAACGAAAATACTAACTTGGAAAAACCTTCCATAACCTCCAGTAATAACCAACTAAAGTCCGAAAAGATCCTAATCTCCTTAACCAACTTCGGAGCCTCTCATTGTAGAACTGCATCTACTTCCCATGGATCCGTAACCATATTCTCATCTGAAATAACATACCCAAGAAAACTAACCTTTTTCAACCAAAATTCTCACTTGAATAACTTAGCATAACACTTTGTCTCTTTTCAACACTTGTAATTCAATTCTCACACACTCTACCTGTTCTTCCTCCGAGTTTATAACAGATCCAAATATTCTCAATTAAAACCACTACGACCTTATCCAAATTCACGACACAATCAAATCGACCACTAAATCTCAACACCATTTTTATAAGAAAAAACATCTCAATCCGAGTTACGAATCCAAAGTTATGGATTTTAGAAAAAACCCAAGTTTTATTTTTGATCCAAGTCCCTCTAAGCGGGCTCTGTCCCGCGCTGAGCGCGCTGCTCTCGGGTTGGAGAGGTTCAAAATTCTGCAGGCCGCGCTAAGCGGGCATCTGCGCGCTGAGCGAGCACTGCAATTTTCAGAAAAGTAACCCTTCGACTGTCCTTCCCAAAGCTCACCATTTTCATCTCAAACCAATTCCAACCAGCATAACTAGTATCAACAACCCACCAAAAGGAACTCTTAATATCAATATTACATTCACACATAAGGGTTTTCTCAAGATTTACATTAATGCCCTAAAACTCCAAAGACTCCAAACCTCACCAAAACTCTAAAATTCGCTTTCCAAAGTCTCAATACCGTTATACACATCATGCTTGTTATTCCGTTCAATCATCCCTCCTTTTTGTTACTAACAACACTGGAGCTCTCCAAGACGACACACTTGGTCTCACAATTCTCCTTTCCAGTAAATCTTCCAACTGCTCTATCAGTCCGGGTACTTCTAATGCTATCATCCAATATTCCATCCGGAAATACATCTAAAAATCACACACAACAGGCAGCCCATCACTGTAGCCTTTCTGCCAATCTCTCGAAAACTATCATCACAAACATAACAAACATCTGAGTTTCACGTCCTAAAAGTTCTTCTACTTACTTAGCAGGTCCAAACCTCAAATCCTTACCTTCGTCAATTTTGAGTTCACACTCTACTCTCTGAGAACAACCATTAGTAATACCTAATCATTCTCCCTCAGAGACATTCCAACTTGACCAACATACAAAAACCTCAAATCCGCCTCACCTTCAGATATAAAAATCTTCATCGACTCGTCAAAACAATCCATAATCCTTTTCTTCATTCCAAACAATTCATTTCACACACTATCAAAGCTGGAAAGACACATCTATTCCATCCAACCTAATTCTCGTTTGCTATCAACAAGAGATTAAGGGTGATCAGTTCCTCAATTTGTCAATAGACAACCGACAACCATGATGGGGCATAAACCGTCTTTACCAAACTATAATAGCATTTCTTGCATCTTGTGCACAAAACTACCTAAGGCACAAATCCTTAGTTGACATAAACCTTACCTCTGCATCCCCTCCGGAATCGGGAACAACATTGTCCAAACAACACTTACACTCTTGCAACCAACGACACACAAACGAAGCAACTTGGAGAAGTACAAGCTTCTCCCCCACTTATCTCATTCTCAATCCTGAAGACAAAAGATTAGAAAACTAGAAAGCACTGACAGTGTTTCACACACATATCACGTACTAGGGGACAAACAACAACGACAGTATCCAACTGTCACACCAACTGAGTCAAGACCTGCTCTGATACCACTAATGTAACACCCCAATTCCCATCGCGAATAAATAATACATAAATAAATCAGAGTAAATAAAAATTTATTTTTCCGACAGAAACAAGGATGCCACAAATAAGGAAAGAAAATACAATCCCTGCTCATAAATTTGATACATAACAATAAATGGAATAAACGTAAAAGGGAAACTTTTTCCATATAAAAGGAAAGTTCAGTTATGGAATAAAGCGGAAAGACCCATAACTGTCTTGGTTTACAAAATGAATCGTTTTATAACATCGAAATATACATACAAAAGTAATGCAAAATCTATTCAACAAATGTATACATATATAATAAAAGTGTTCCCCGACTCCCGTGTTACGTATAAGAGCAGACAGACCGACAAAAGGATGGAGAACTAATCTTCACAAAAGCCTCCAAGACACAAATCTGCAATTGTCTCATAGAGCAACAAACCACAGCAGAAGGGTGAGAAATAACAACTAAATCAAGAATGCATAATAATATGCAACACACATAAAAATTCACATGCACAGTTATTCTCACCACAAGCATTACATACAATACATATAGCATATATCAATTATACCAACATAATAACACATTCACACATAATGCACACCAAAGTTATGACATATGGAAACACATCACCACATCACATAGCATGTCTATACATAAAACATATTATCCACAACCAATGCATGTATCACATATGCACATCAATTCACCAATCCAATCATAAATCTCAACACATATTCAATCAATTCACAATTAACCACACATAATCAATCCATTCATAATTTTCCACGCATAATCAATCCATTCATGATTTCCACACATAATCAATCCATTCATGATTTTCCACACATAATCAATCCATTCATGATTTATGCATATGCACAGAGACCGACACAATGACTCTATGCAATGCAATGCGGTACCAGTCCATCTATCAATCTCATCACCAGTTCACTCAGGAACTATTGGAATCATCGCTTGTTACTTAGTGTAACTCCCCGTCGGGCAAACGATGTTCCCCGTCGCTCACACCTCTTTGTATAAGGCACACGACGTTTATGGATCGGTCGCACCTCTTTGTATAAGGCACACGACCCGATCGCTCACACCTCTTTGTATAAGGCACACGATCGTCTATAATCATCACTCACACCTCTTTGTATAAGGCACACGATGTTATAGCGGATTCCCTCTGGAATCGTTTCGTCGCTCACACCCACTAGGGAACACGACATCACAAGATGCATATCATGATGCTTGGTATACAAGGACTCATGACAATCAAATGCATCTTCACAAATCAACAATATGAATTATCTCATCATCATTATTCATGCATTGAAAATCAATTCAAACAATGCATTTACTTGCCATAAGGCCACCAAATAACACACATTGAATTTCACATAAATAATGCATTTCATCATAATCCACAAACCACAACAATTAGCACTTTAGCATATACACTCATATAAATTCACATCAAGAATTACTCATCATCAACCACAACCATCACAACAACTCATCACATGCTTCAACATCATATAGACCACAACAATCCCACAAAACATCATAACCACATACATTGATATTCAATCAAGCAATGTACTTTACCATACAACAACATCATTATCACATGCATCAACATCATATAAACCACATAAAAGCTCCATGTTATATAACCATAGCACAACACACTATAAAACACCAACCACACACATTTAACGCGATAAAAACCCAACAACCAGACTATTTTTCAAAAACACGAATTAATTAAATCATCTTTTACCCTCCAAACCATTTTTAACAGACATAATATTTTACTTGCTTCCCAACGCTTCGAACGGGGACCAAAACGGAATTACGGTTCAAAAGTTATGAATTTTTGAAGTTTCGGAAATTTTTCATTTTTGCCCAGACCGCGCTAAGCGCGCTACCTGCTGAGACTCAGCTGCGTTTAGCCTTAAAAACACCGTCGGAAGACTTCCGGACATCCATTTTCGATTCCGTAAAAAGCTGCGATCTCAGAATTCAACGTACTACAATATTTTCACCATTAAAAGGCCATCCAACATATTTTCCACTGTTGAAATATTTTGAAACATAGTTTTATCAATTTAACCCAATTCCAAACTTGATCAAAACGACTCGAAAATACACCAACAACCATTTCCGATTAAATATCAACCTATACCAATGTTCCCAGACATATCCAAACACTTTTACTCGATCACAACATCAATTTGCACAAAAACATCGATATATATATCAAAAACGCAAAAGTTACAATTTCCACTCAATTCAATCAAACGATCACGCTAAGTCACGACCCAACATCACTCGACTCTACTACGCGAGTTATTCCGACTTTCGTCCGTAAAAACATCGATTTCTAATCATTTCTACCATTTCAACCTAAAATGAAAACTAGAAGAAAATAACCAAAACAATCCAAGAAAACATACACATATACATATACAAGCAAGATATAATCGAAACTTCTCACCCTTACCCGATTATTCGCAATTGAAACGGAGATTTCTTCGATTTTCCTCTTTTTCCTTTTCTCTCTTTCTTTCTTCTCCTTTTCCTTCTTTCTCTCTTTTCTTTCCCTTCTTTTTCTTTTCTTTCTATTTCTCTCTAATCGCTATTTATATAAAAATATCTAAACCACTAAAAAGACTATTTTACCCCTCAGCTCAAATATCTCGCAAACGCTCTCAAAATGCGATAAAACATAAACATACTGATGAAAAACATATCGTGCAATAAAAGTTAAAAAGAAAAATATAATTTAATGCAAATATTTTACCTATCAGAGAAATTAACCAATTAACTCAATTAGCAGGTAAAATACAATAAATTCACACATTTCACAAAATTCACATAAATGAAATAAATAAATACAATTAAACAAATCGGGGCGTTACAACTTGGATTATGGGGGTGTGTTGAAATATTAGATTTGATTTGATTTGATATGATTAGATTTGATTAGATTTAAGATTACGATATAATCCAAGTTGTGTTAGCCCAAGCCCAATTAAGGTTGTATATAAATAGTCCTAGCTTGTATCATTATTTACACAATTCAATAGTACAAATCCTTATTTCCTTATTCTCTCTCTTTCTCTCCTCACTAAAAGTGCCTCACGCACCAACAAATTGGTATCTAAAGCCCTGGTTCGTAAAGGGATCAGCTTACTTGTATCGAAATGCCCAGGAAGTGGTGTTCCATTGAAATCGAAACGCTCAAGGAAGAGGTGTATTCGAAATACCTAATAAGAGGTGTCTTGAAAAAAAGGTGTCAACAGCAGTAGAAGTATAAATAAAAAAGGGGAACATTGTGGACTCACGCTTGAGGGGGAGTATTGGAATAATATAAGCAAGTGTGAGTAAGTGGAGAAATAGTCCCACATTGGATAAGAATGTGGTGACTTGAGCATTTATAAGTGGGTGAACCCACTCACCTATCACCTTAAGGTTTTAGGTGGACAAGTTGTGTGTCTCTCAAAAAGGTGCCTAGTCCTACACTATGTATCAATGTTCCCTAGTAAACTCCCCCCCAACAACAGTTAGGTCAATTGAATAGTAATGAATAGATAGTAGATGTCTATTTTTTTTTGCTTTTATCAAATGCATTCCAAATGTCTCTCAATAATTTAATCAAATTTGAGGATAAAAAATACTTCTATCTTCCACGCTCAAACCGCCATAAGAATGGAAATTCAGAAAATCAAGATTTTCTAATAGCAATTTAAAGATTTATTTTAAATCTTAATCCTATATATTCTTTTAACTTAACGATTTTAATTTATCATATGTATTTCTTAAAAGTTATTTAGTTTTTTAAGTAGTAAATTTTTGAGATAGTTAAATTTCAATTTTATAATTTTTATTTTAATTCAATATTCTTCTTTTTAAAAAAATATTAATTTAAATTGTCAAATATATATATATATATATATATATATATATATATATATATATATATATATATATATATATATATATATATATGTAAGTTCCTGGATTGGCTGGAATTTTGGTAAAACAAGGTATGTTCAATGTTGATGTCAAGGTGCTGATGTTGCAACATTGAAGTCTTAACACTGGGCTGTGTTAAGTAATTAATTGCTGAAGTTGGATGTCTGATGTCACATGGCGATGTTGTGACATTAGATCTGCAGAATTAACAACAGCAGGATATGTTGTTAGGGAACGCGTGTTAGCTGGAATTGTGGAGAGTGGTTGACTCATTGGATGAGAATATCTTGGGATAGATATTTTCTGTTACATGGGAGATTTGATTGCAGGTATGTTGGAGAATTAAAAGGTTGAAGATTTAAAAAGATTTTGGGGATAAAATCTGTTTTGAAGATTCAGTTTTAATTAACAAATCTGATCAAATATTGTGACAAGTCCAAGCCCAATTCAGGATGCTATATAAAGCGCACAAGACCAAAGGAAAAAGCACAGAAAACATACAGAAGATCGGGAGCTGGAGGCTTAGTGTCTAGAGTTTGTTTAGAGTGCTTGTATTTACACTATTCTAGGGTTTGAATAGGTGTTGTGTTTCTGTCCTCTGTAGAAGCTGTGAAGAAATAGAGAGTGGTTGCTTGATCGAAGCTGTGAAGTAAGATCAAGGGTACTCAAAGTGGTTTCTTTGAGAGTTTGTAAGGGATTGAGTGGTGTTCTCATACCTAAGTGGTTTCTTAGGTAGGAAGTCATTAGTAGAGTATAAGTTTAGGAGATTGTCAACGGGTTGTTGAGTCTGTAAATTATATCTACAAGTAGTGAATTCCATCCCTGTCTTGGTAGCCCCCAGAGTAGGTTGGTTGTAACCGAACTGGGTCAACAATTCTTGGTGTTATTTTACTGTTATTGATGTCCATTGTGCAGAGTGTGTTGTTGTGACATCGCACCTTAACATCACACGTCTGATACCAGAATTTCAATTGGTATCAGAGCAGGCATCCTATCTGTCTCTGGGTGAGATCTAGGGAAGTTACTTTCTGGTGTAAAGATGGACAAAGAAGTTGGAGGATTCGTCAACAAACCCCCTATTTTGGATGGATCCAATTATGATTATTGGAAGCCAAGATGACCACCTTCTTAAAATCCTTGGACGGCAGGGCTTGGAAGGCTGTTATTAAAGAGTGGAAAGCACCTGTTGTGTGTGAAAAAGATGATGCTGGCAAAGATAAAGAAGGCACCTCAAGGCCAAAGCCTGAAGAAGAATGGACCAAGGAAGAAGATGAGCTTGCCCTTGGAAATTCCAAAGCTCTAAATGCCATCTTCAATGGAGTGGATAAGAATATCTTCAGGTTAATCAATACCTGTGAAGTTGCTAAGGAAGCGTGGGATATTTTGCAGGCAACACATGAAGGAACATCTAGAGTCAAGATGTCAAGACTTCAGATTTTAACATCAAAATTTGAAAGCATGAAGATGAAGGATGATGAGACTATTCATGACTTCCACATGAATGTTCTGGAGCTCGCTAATGCTTCCAGTGCTCTTGGTGAGAAAATGTCAGATGAAAAGCTTGCTTAGGTCCCTACCTAAGAAGTATAAGATGAAGGTTACTGCCATTGAAGAATCACAAGACATCAGCAAGATGAGACTAGATGAGCTCATTGGATCTCTTCAAACGTTTGAGCTAGGGTTGAACGAGGAAGAACCAGAAAAAAAGCCAAAGAGTATAGCCTTGGTGTAAAAAGATGCAGAAGAAAAGGAAAAGAGTTCTGAATCGCAGGAGGATCTATCTCAGGCCATAGTAATGTTGGGAAGACAATTCACCAAAGTATTTAAGAGAATGAATAATAACTCCAGGCCTAATGTCAAGAACATGACTTCTGACACCAGCAAGAAGGATGAAGAGAAAACTACCCAAGATAAAGGAGTTCAGTGCTTTGAGTGTGAAGGGTAAGGACATGTCAAGAAAGAATGTCCCACCTTCTTGAAAAAGCAGAAGAAGGGCATGACAGTTTCCTGGTCTGACTCTGATAGTGAAAGTGAAGGAGAGTCAGCAAAGCATGTGAGAGCTTTAACAGGAGTTGTGGTTTCTGATGATGATTCTAGTGATGGAGAAGTAACTTATGAGGAGTTAGCATCTACCTATCAAGAGCTGTGTTTAAAAAGTGCTGAGATTTGTCAAGAAAACAAGTGCCACAAGCAACAAATTGCTCAGCTAGAGAATGAAAAGACTGATCTGGAAAATGAAGTGGTGCTAGTTAGAGCTCATCTTGATCAAATGACCAAGTCTGTTAGGATGCTGAACAGTGGTACAGACACACTTGATAAGATCCTTCAGACAGAAAGGGTAGCTGGAGACAAGACTGGACTAGGATTTGTGGTCGAGGAAAAGATGTCTACTGTGGCAAGCACGTCAGGAACAAAGAAGGAGATGTCTCAACCATTGTCTCAACATCAACCTAAGAGACAGGATCCTACACCTAAGAAGGTTGTCCAGCCTCAGAATGCTGAGAAAAAGAATGGTCCCCATCAGAGGAAGATACAACCTCAAGGAGCTAGCCAGTATATGCCTCCCCAATACCACCAGAGCAAGAAAGCTGCCAGGTTCAAACAGAACATGTCACATCAGGTGCCTCAACATCAGGACAACTGGTATGGTTATGGATATGGGCACAACTATGTTGTTCCTCATATCTATGGAAGAAGAAAGCCTCACCATCATGGGAGACAATCCAGGAAACAACACTCTCAGCCTTCTTATGGAAGAAGATACCAGCATAATAGAAGGCATGCCAGTTATGGTAGGAGAAGACCACGTTATGGATGGCAGCCTAAGCAATCTCTCCATGACAGAAGATTCAGAGATGAAAGGGTGAGATGTTTTTATTGTGGAAGGTTTGGACATATGCAGTACTCTTGCTACAAGTTGCATGGATATCCTCAGTCTCAAAACAGATGGAGAGAGTTCAGGCCCAAAGTTGTTAAACAATGGGTACCTAAGGAGAAGGTGAAGTGCTTATTGGCTCATATGGCTGACAAAGAGATTGAAGAAGGAACATGGTATTTTGACAGTGGGTGTTCCAAACACATGTCTGGATGTAGATCCATGTTTACTGAATGTAGACCTTGCCCCTCTCTTGAAGTTATGTTTGGCAATGGAGAAAAAGGTGTTGTAGCAGGAGTTGGGAAAGTGAAAGGTGATGGTATACCTGAACTTGACAATGTTCTGTTTGTAAGTGGATTAAATGCAAATTTGATCAGTATAAGCCAGTTGTGTGATGAAGGTTACAAGGTAAACTACACTAAGCATGAATGTGTGGTAGCTGATGAGCAAAATGAGGTAGTGATGAAGGGAGTAAGCTCCAAAGATAATTGCTATCAGTGGATACCTCAAGTGGACAGCTTATCTAGTGATGATGCTATAACATCAGATGGTGACATCAAGTGTGAAAGTATGGTGAAAAGTCAATCTGGGTTAATGACTTATGGTGCTGTTACTCCTAAGATTGATGATGTGTTAAAAGCCAACTTGAGTAGTCAATTATGTGAGCAAGATGAAGGAGTCAACAATGCTGATGGAAGGATCAAAAGTTGTTACCTTAAGAAGTGTTGGGAGTTGAATACTTGCAAGGCCAAGAAAGATGACAACCTGACTAATGACTCCTATAGTTCAGAAGAAAAATTTCACAAGTTGACAATCCTTAGGTTGGAAGATGCAGATGTTAGAGCCGATGATGAACTAATTGCAAAAGTGGCTCCTAGGGTTGCTAAACGACTGAAATCAAGGAAGAGGAAAGCTATTGAGTCACCTCCAAAGATGAGAACTGATAAGCAGAAGGTCTGTGTGGATGGTACTACAAAATCTAGGAGTAAAGTGTTCATCTCTTCCAGAAATAGGAAGATCAGAGATAAGTCTGAAGATAATGTCCAGGATATCTCTCAAATGAAGGAAGCCGTTGTTGTTAGAACTTCTAAGAAAATTCAAAAGGCCATACTAGATAATATTCTTGTGCTTTTCATAAAATGGTGGAAGTATGTTCTGGAAAAAGAAGAATTTGGTATAGATACTCTGGATATGGTTGAGGTTGCTAGGATATGGTTCAGAGAGGGTGTGGGAACTTATGGTATTCAGGTGTGTATGAATAAGCTGCTCTGACTGTGTTTTATTGGGAGCTTCTTGAAGGACTTCTTTGTGCAATGAGTCCTTTGAATGGTGATGAGAAGCTGATGTCCCAAAAGATGTTATAGCATCATGTTTGCTGGTGGTTATATCAGGAAGATGATTAAGATTGGACATATGGAGTTGGATGCTATGGTCATGTGTTTAGTAGTTTGTTCTGGAAAAGCATGACTACTGTCTTTGAAGACTTCACCAGTTTCAACAACTTCTGGTGGATGTAAGAGGAATTGTGATCTCTTGAAGAGACTGGATCTCAGTAAAGCTTTTAAGTAAGCTGAGAATTTGTGGAGTTTGTGACACAGTGTTGAGTTTGGATTTTTTTTGCTGATAGTAAATCCAGTAGTGGAGCATATGTAATACCCTGGTGTCAAGAGTGTCAAGAGTACCCTTGGTGAAGGATGTCTTTGTTCTAGATCTGAAGCTTAGTGCTTACATTATAGTAGAAGGTTTGCCTTGGATGGAGAATGTAGAGAAGACTGAAGTTGATCAGGAAGTCTGAAGATGAAGATTATGATAGGGAATGACTGTCTGTGGAAAAAGGGACAGTGGTACCAAAATGAATGTGCTCAGCAAGTGTGCTCAAATGGTCATATTCATCTAAAGCATTTGTTAATCATGACAGGGGGAGTACTTGTCTATGGATTTTGCAGCAAAGGGTGTCATAGGACTTACTTGTTGAGGTGCCTAATTGTGGCTAAAAAGGGGGAGATGGTAGCCAAGAGAGTCAAGAGTTTCAAAGAGCGTTACTGCCAAATGCTGCTAATGTGATGCAGATATTAAGGGGGAGTTTTGACTGAGCCAGTGAAGATATCATAGCATTTGAAGAGTGCAGCCAAGCAGACATCAAGGGAGAGAAGTGCTGCACATTGTGAGCTTCTGAACAGCTGTAATGCTGGTTCATATTTTTGAGGGGGAGCACCAATTGGCTGTTGTCAACAATGAAGATGGTGCTGCAGCAGATCAAGTGATGAAGACTATGAAGATTGTCAAACTACTGCTGATGAAGATTCAAAATTTTTGAAGTTTTTCCGCTGCTGAAGACTCTGAGGGTTCAGAGGGTGTTTTAGCCAAAATTAGCCAAAGGGGGAGATTGTAAGTTCCTGGATTGGCTGGAATTTTGGTAAAACAAGGTATGTTCAATATTGATGTCAAGGTGCTGATGTTGCAACATTGAAGTCTTAACACTGGGCTGTATTAAGTAATTAATTGCTGAAGTTGGATGTCTGATGTCACATGGCGATGTTGTGACATTAGATCTGCAGAATTAACAACAACAGGATATGTTGTTAGAGCACGCGTGTTAGCTGGAATTGTGGAGAGTGGTTGACTCATTGGATGAGAATATCTTGGGATAGATATTTTCTGTTACATGGGAGATTTGATTGCAGGTCTGTTGGAGAATTAAAAGGTTGAAGATTTAAAAAGATTTTGGGGGATAAAATCTGTTTTGAAGATTCAGTTTTAATTAACAAATCTGATCAAATATGTGACAAGTCCAAGCCCAATTCAGGATGCTATATAAAGCGCACAAGACCAAAGGAAAAAGCACAGAAAACATACAGAAGATCAGGAGCTGGAGGCTTAGTGTCTAGAGTTTGTTTAGAGTGCTTGTATTTACACTATTCTAGGGTTTGAATAGGTGTTGTGTTTCTGTCCTCTCTAGAAGCTGTGAAGCAATAGAGAGTGGTTGCTTGATCGAAGCTGTGAAGTAAGATCAAGGGTACTCAAAGTAAAGTGGTTTCTTTGAGAGTTAGTAAGGGATTGAGTGGTGTTCTCATACCTAAGTGGTTTCTTAGGTAGGAAGTCATTAGTAGAGTATAAGTTTAGGAGATTGTCAACGGGTTGTTGAGTCTGTAAATTATATCTACAAGTAGTGAATTCCATCCCTGGCTTGGTAGCCCCCCAGAGTAGGTTGGTTGTAACCGAACTGGGTCAACAATTCTTGGTGTTATTTTACTGTTATTGCTGTCCATTGTGCAGAGTGTGTTGTTGTGACATCGCACCTTAACATCACACGTCTGATACCAGAATTTCAATATATATATATATATATATAAAGACTTAAATAAACTTTTGATCCCGTAGTTTTATTATTTTTAATATTTAATCTCTCAATTTTAAAAACCAACTTTTTAGTCCTTTAATTTTATTTCTTTTAGAGTTTTGTTGATCCTCTCCAATTTTACAAACATTTGATTTTATGTTTCTCATCTTCTTCATGAAACCTTGTTTTCAACATTGTATAATGTGGTGATTCATGTTCCTTCATAAAAATCATGTTTCCAACATTGTATAGTATGTTGTAGCGATGATCAAAATCTATAAATTATAGTGTTGTTCTGTTGGGTATCAGAGTAGCAAGATAAATATCACAAAATAAGAGATCAAGGAGTAGGAAAATTGACACAGAATATTTATGTGGAAAACCCTTAACAAATAAGGGAAAAACCACGGGCACCGGTAGAAAAGATTTTTACTAAGTGGAAGAAATTGCAACACTTCTCTCTACATACAAGGAGAGAACAAATTACACTCTCTCTTGTAATAGAAGAACACTCACTAAAAGAACCTTATAGGAGAAAATACAATATACTCTATCTCTCTAAATTTTCTTTTATGTTATGTTGCAATGCTTTGTGTTGTTGTGTTAGGAATGAGAAATGCACCTCTATTTATAGGTGCTCCTCTT
The DNA here is from genome assembly GCA_022829125.1 of Lathyrus tuberosus. Classification (NCBI taxonomy): domain Eukaryota; kingdom Viridiplantae; phylum Streptophyta; class Magnoliopsida; order Fabales; family Fabaceae; genus Lathyrus; species Lathyrus tuberosus. The sequence continues at coordinate 9,279,319 of JALAZF010000024.1, read as the reverse complement.
CACAAAATCATGAGAGTTGTTACAAAACCATGGGTGCAAAACCATGGGTGTTTCTTTTTTGGTCCACAAATTGTGACTTTATTCAACCACAATCCTTGACCATAATCTTTTACCATGACCATAATATTTGACTATGACCACAATCTTTGGCTATGACCACAATCTTTGACAATCTCCCACTTAAAGTCACATTTGTGATCTTCCAAAATCTTCTCTACCTTTCCAACTCCATGTTGATTACGCCTCTAATAGGCCATAGGAAGACCTACACCATGCAAACTTATCAGAGTTAATCAGCTTCGTCATTGCATCTGCTAGGTTATCTTTAGTGTGAATTTTCTGCATATCCACACTATCTTCTTCTACCACTTCTCTGAAAAAATGGTATTGAACTCCTATGTGTTTTGTCGTGGAATGAAAAGTTGGATTCCTTGGAATATGCAAGGCACTCTGACTGTCACAGTACACAATAATCTTTTGTTGCTTGTGCCCGAGTTCTTCCAATAACCTTTGAATCCAAATTGCTTCCTTACATGCTTGGGTAGCGGCCATATATTCAGCTTCTGTAGTAGACAAAGCTACAATAGTCTGCAATTTAGATAACCATCTTACCGCTCCTCCTGCAATTGTGAACACATAGCCAGTAGTAGATTTTCTTTTATCAAGGTCACCTGCAAAATCTGAATCAACATAGCCTCTGATAGTGAATTCTGATCCCCTAAAACATAATGCAGCGCCTGAGGTTACTTTGATATATCTAAGGACCCTCTTAACAACATTCCAGTGTTCATTACCTAGATCTACCATAAACCGACTGACCGTTCCAATTGCTTGAGCAATATCTGATCTAGTACATATCATAGCATACATAAGGCTTCCCACCGCTGATGCATACGGTACTTGAGACATTTCCATCCTTTCCGCTTCATTGCTAGGATTCATACTTAAGGATAATTTATAATTGACAGGAAGTGGGGTAGAGATTGACTTACCGTCTTGCATGTTAAAGCGGCACAAGACTTTCTGAAGATAATTTTTCTGAGAACGCCAAATCCTTCTGTCTTTTCTGTCTCGGTGAATTTGCATCCCTAAAATCTTGTTTGCTAGTCCCAAGTCCTTCATATCAAACTCCCTAAACAATTGCTCCTTCAATTCTTGGACTCGATCTTTATTGGGGCCTACCGCCAACATGTCATCCACATACAACAGCAAAATGGTAAAATCATCATTATCATCAAACCTTTTGTAATATGTACAATAGTCTGAACTTAATCTGTTGTATCCAAGGCTCCCGATGAAAGAATCAAATCTCTTGTACCAATACCTTGGCGCTTGTTTTAAACCATACATAGATTTGGTCAACCTACAAACCAAGTTTTCTTTTCCTTGTTCTTCAAAGCCTTCGGGTTGAAGTATATATATATCCTCTTCAAGTTCTTCATGGAGAAACGCAGTCTTTACATCAAGCTGCTCTAGATTTAGATCAAATGCAGCACACATCGCCAAGACCACTCTGATTGCGGTGAGTCTTACTACTGGAGAAAATATCTCATTGAAATTAATACCTTCTTTCTGAGCATAACCTTTGACTACCAGTCTTGCACGATATCGTTCCACCTGATTGTTGCCATCTCGCTTAATTTTAAACACCCTTTTGTTACTGATGGCTTTCTGACCCTTAGGAAGTTCAACATGTTCCCGTGTGTTATTTCTATGTAAGGCTTCAATTTCCTTTTGCATTGCTGCCATCCACAAAGAAGCATCTGAACCATTTAACGCCTCATGAAAGGATGATGATTCTCCATCTTCTGATAGAAGACAGTATGCATCATGACTTGCCATCAAATATTCTGAGTGCCAGGATGGTTTTCTTATCTGACGTGTGGTTCTTCTGGGATCTACATTATTTACCTCAGTTGGTTCATGTTCTTCGTGCTCTGTCTCTGCTTTAGAAGAATCATTTTCTCCTGACGTTTCCTCCATCTCCACTGGAGTAGTCTCCTTTATAGTGTTGTCATCTTTTTACTCCCTTTGTAGTTCATTTTCTACAAAGATTACATCTCTGCTAACAATAATCTTGTGGGCAGCGGGATCCCACAGACGATACCCCTTCACATTGTCAGCGTAACCCAAGAATATGCATTTCCTGTATTTTGGGTCCAACTTTGTTCTTTCTTGGGAGTTGTACATCACGTACACAGAACATCCAAATACATGCAAATAAGAATAATCACCCGGTTTTCCCTTCCACATCTCCATTGGTGTCTTTAAATTAATCGCAGTTGATGGAGATCGATTTATCACATAACAAGCAGTTTTGACAGCTTCTGCCCTGAAATACTTTGCTAATCCTGTTGTTTTCAGCATAGCTCTCGTCCTCTCAAGGAGAGTTGTATTCATCCACTCTGCTACACCATTCTGTTGAGGTGCATGAGCAATAGTAAACTGCACTTAATACCTTCTTTCTTGCAGATTGTCAGTAAATCACCATCTATATATTCTCCTCCATTATCTGTCCTCAAGCACTTAATTCTTTTCACAGTTTCAAGTTCCACTTGTGCTTTGAACTCCTTGAATACTAAATACACATATGACTTCTTCTTGATTGGGTACACCCATAGTCTCCTGGTGTAATCATCAATGAATGATACAAAATATTTTGCTCCTACAATGAACATCTCCGGTGACTCCCACACATCAGAATGAATCAAGTCTAGTATGTGTTTTCTTCTAGCAGTTGACTTAGCAAACTTTAGTTTATGCTGCTTGCTTATCACATAGTGCTTGCAGAAAGGTAAATTTACCGACTTGAGCCCGAGTATGAGATTACGTTCTGCAAGAACTGTCATGCCTCATTCTGACATATGGCCTAGTCTGCGATACCATATCATCGTTGTTTCTTCCTGGCTTCCAGTTGCTACTAATGCATCTACTCCTTTCATTGTGTCTCCCAAAAGCATGTATAGATTTGCAGCGACCTTCTCTGCTTTCATCACTACTAGCGAACCTTTCACCACTTTCAAGATCCCACCTTGAACATGGGTCTTGCATCCGAGGTCATCTAGTTGCCTAATAGACAACAAATTCTTCGTCAATCCTTTCACATGTCGTACCCCTTGAAGTGTGCCGATAGTACCATCATACATTTTCATTTTGACAGTACTAACTCCAGGAATTTCCAAAGCATGGTCATTCCCCATCAATACATGTCCTTCCGAGATAGGTTCGTAAGTGCAAAACCAGTCTCGTCATGGAGCCATGTGCCATGTTGCTCCTGAATCTACTATCCAACCAACAGTGAGTTGAATTTTGCCTTTGGTACTAACTGTTGCTCCACTATAAAGGATTTCTCCATCATCGGAGGTACTAGTAATACATCCTTGAGATGTACTTTCTTCGGAAGACTTCTCACCATTCTTCTTGTTGAACTAACATTCTTTCTTCAAGTGCCCTCTCTTGCCACAATTGTAGCATTTGAGGTTTGTTCTTCTTTGAGATTCTAATCTACCATGATTTTGACTCCCACTGGGACCACATCCCATTGATCTACCTCTTGTAATCGTCAAAGCTTCTATTTGTTTTGAGCTTTCTTGCCGATCTTCCTTATTTTTACGCCAGGATTTTTCTTCAAGAACAACTTCAGCGATATTATTAAAGGATAGATGGTCAACAATATTATTGTTTGTGATATTGATGACAAGTTGATCATACGAATCTGGTAAACTCTGAAGAAGAAGCTCTGCTCATTCATTTTCCACTATTGTGAAATCTGATGCAGATAGCTGAGCAAATAATGTATTCAAATTGTTGATGTGATCCAGCTGTAGCGAGCGATTTTGGACGTGGTTCTTAAGCACTGGTCGCTCTCTGCGGTTGAGTTTACTACAGGTCGATTCATTTTTTATCCTATTAAAGCTGATGAAGGAAGGGAAATAGATGTCTCCAATTAACCCTGCTTACATACTGAGTTTAAACAGCGGTCTGTTAGGTTACGAATGCTAAAATGTGGGGGGCCTTTGTACTGGTTATTTGTATTTTCGCCAATACGGTTTTCTTTCTTTTTATCTAGGCAGAGGGTTTCTAACGGGAAATAAGGAGCTAGGATGCCTTTGAATTACTGTTTTTTGAAATGGGATTTGGGTTTTTTGTTGATTGTGCTCGCTAAGATCTTTTCTTTCGATCTTATGCCTACGTATTCCCGTTTACCGAAACAGGGAAATCAGAGCGTTTGTAGTTCCTCCTATTCTATGGGAGGAAATGGTGTTTTGGTGTCTTGTTCAAAGCCCAAGACGTGAAGCGAAAGGTGGTTTGTATCTTGTTCAAAGCCCAAGATGTGAAGCTAAAAGGTCTCAACTTTAGAGAGAATTTGTCATCTCTAAAGAAGGGTAAAGTAGAATTACTTTAACCGGGATACGCGGATCCTAGTAATGCCATAATTTCCTAGGAAGGGGTTTTAACCTGAAGGAGAAGACTTTAACTCAGTGTAGAGCAATGCCATCTTTGCTTAGGAATTTCTCATGCTAAAAGAGGGACAGTGGCATGGATATAGATGATCCAGAGGCTTGCCGCTTACAGCGATTAGATGAAAGGGAAGGAGTTGTTGATGTTTGTGTACTGTGAACGAGTCACAGCTTTAATGCTAAAAGGTTTATTGGATCAACCAATGGTTTTCTTATATAAAGCCTAAGAGGAGGCTAATATGTGTCTCGTACAAAGCCCGAGAGAGAGGCTGAAAAAGGTTTGACTCAACAAGAGAGTCTTTTATACTCAACAAGATAGTGTTTTTGTATCTCGCACGAAGCCCGAGATGGAGGCTAAAAGAAGTTTGGCTCAATAAGAACCTTTTTGTATCTCGTATAATGCCCGAGATGGAGGCGAAAAGGTGATTGACTCAACGAGGGAGTCCTTGTGTGTCTCGTACAAAGTCCGAGAGAGAGGCTAAAACGTTTTGACTCAGCGAGGGAATCTTTTGGTATCTCGTATAAAGCCCGAGATGGAGGCTAAAATAGTTTGCTCCGCTGGGGAGAATCATTGTACAAAGCTCAAGAGGAGGCGAGTGTAACTGTTCAGTTAAGTGACAGATCCAGTATACTGATTTTGAAAGAGAAAATCAGTTCTTATATGAGCAACACTGTACTCATGGGTTTGGTTCGAGGATCGGGGTTGGTCCCTGTTCTCTAATGAAACGGGGAAATCCAAAGGGTATTGAGACTGTCCGAGTCTACGGGTTTCTTCCTATTTAACAAAAGGGTCACTTGAGAATGTCTTTGAGACTCAAGGAAAATAGACTGTCCAAGTCTAGAGTTTTATCTTTTGTACTATGCTTTGAGAAACAGTAGTAGACTCTGGAAAGGACTGCTCTATGGAGATTACTAAGTTCTGTTCCTATACCTCTAGGAGGTCATCGGGACAATTTGTACGAAGCCCAAGAGGAGGCTGGAAGCTTTTAAGAAGCCGATCGGTCCTTGTACTAAGCCCAAGAGGAGGCTATCATTCCCGGAGGAAGAGATCATTATACGAAGCCTAAGAGGAGGCTGTCAATACTTCTAAGAAGCCGACGGGTCCTTGTACTAAGCCCAAGAGGAGGCAGGGTTGCTTTTAGGAAGCCTAAGGGTCCTTGTACGATGCCCAAGAGGAGGCCGGTGCTTTTAAGAAGCCCGAGGGTCCCCAAACCCCGATAAATTCAAGGCAATGCAATTCACCGAGAATAGATCAAAGTCAGGAAAGTCCGAGAATTTGGAAGAAACTCAAAGATGCCATTCACGGAGAATACATTCATCTTTGGGAGTAGAGTTTCTTGACAATTCCTAAGGAGGACAGCCGAAGAGAAGACTGTATCTGGTGCTCCTATTTGGGTTCTAGCTGTCTATTTCAACAAATAAATGAAAAGGCTTTACCTAGTGCTAGACGTAGTTGCCGGGGAAACTCGAATATCTATACTATTATTACACAGTCGATATGAGTTTATGAAAGGAGACTTACAGTGAGCAGCCCCACAATACAGTTATACATATATGAGTTTGTGAAAGGAGACTTACAGTGAAACAGCCCCACAATACAGTTATATGATATGAAAGCAGTAAATGAAAGCGTATAAACACTTACTCGGTTGTAGAGCTTCCATGTTGTTTGGTTAGTTGTTCAACAAAGAAAGATTGAAAACAACAATATATTCAAAATCAAAGGAGAAGGTACTTTGAAAAAGAAAGATTTGGGGCTTACAGCTCAAGGAGAGGCCCAAGGTTTGTTTTTCAACGGATGACGATCGCGTCGAACTTTTTGAAATACAACGGGACTTATACAATAAGTGAGGCCCACAATGGGTTGTATTTACAAAGGGTTGGGTCTTACACTCTATTAGAGGCCCAAAAAGTTTTAAAGAAAAAGAGTGGGGCTTATAACACGAGGGTAGGCCCAGATGATTTTTGAAAAGGCGACGATCGCGCCGTTGGTTTTTTGACGGTATCGGGACTTATACAATAAGTGAGGCCCAAAAATGATTTGGTCAAAAAAGGATTGGGTCTTACACTCTATTAGAGGCCCAAAAGTGTTTGACAAAGTTTGTTGAAGGGGAAAATCAACAAAACCCTAATTTCATCATTTTAAAAGTAATTATTCAATGAAAAATTAATTAAAATGATACAAAATCCCAAATAAGTTTGAATAAACAACTTGTGATTTTGGTTTTAGGTTTGAAAAATGAGGTATAAATCACAAGAGATATTAAAACTCATTTGGTCTTGATTTTTCAACATGGATATTTATTTTTAAAAGGGTTTAAAAACAAATAAAAGGCATTTATTCACAAAAATACTAATTATATTAAATAAATAATATAAATCTAATTTTTTTGTGGAAATAAATATTTCAATATTTTTGTGATTTTTTGCAAAAATAACCAATAAAAAATAATTAAAATTGAGTGAGTTATTAATTTTCCAAATAATTAACAAAACATGAAAATAATTGGAAAAATAGCAAAATGTGAAAAATCACAAAATGGCATGGGTGGGGTTTGAACCCATGACCTCAAGCATACAAGGCGCGCGCCCTACCACTGGGGTGGTGATACATCCATTGTTTAAAATGAAACAACAAATATACAAGGTATGACATGGTTTTGGCTTGCCCAAGGCAAGTTTTGGCCAAAAAACGTGAAGGTCATAACTTTCTCAATTCTTAATGGATTGAGACAAAATTTATATGTATCTGGGCCAGAATTTCACAAGGAATCCAATGGTGGTGGTGGTTTTTTCATATCACACTCCCTCCTCAAAACCCGATAGTGGTTTTGAAAAGGACCTATAATTGCATTTTCTGTGCTACAACTCAATACAGGCATGAATCACATGATTAATTGGCACAAACACAACACATATGACATGTATGAGAGATGCATAATCAATGGACTTCAAATGCACACATGTTTTGGTGACTGCAAGTTGAGAGGCTTACCCTTCTTTGAGATTTTGGAGTTTTCTCAGCAACCTGTCAACTCCCTTGCTCCAGATATGATTTTATGCCTTGAACAACCTCAAATGATCCCTTAGATGCTTTGAGGATGATTGAAATCAGCTGGTACCTGCAAAAACACAAACTGTCCCTTTCTTGCAAAAGGGGTTAAAAGTGACCAAAATAGCAACTCTCTCAAATGGTGTTTCAGATGTATGAAACTATTTGGGACAGTTCAAGGATGATATTTGGAGTGTGTTTGAGGTTTTATCTGGTTTGGAAAGTGACTGAATCAAGACATGGCTTGAAAAATGCACAAAAGTGCCATTTTGAGGTTTTGAGAGGTGACTTTGTGATGTTGTGATTACAGGTCACTTTTAATGGTTTGCACAGCTTACATATGATATATATGAGGTGTGTGTGTGATTGGTTTGAGTGGAATTGCTCTCTAGCTCAAAAACTCAGAATTACTTGCTTTGGAAGGCAAAATTGGAGTGAAAGAAGAGATTTTGAGGAAAGCATCTGTTTGATGGCTTTGGTGTACTCAAATTGAACACAAGTGAGCTCTATTTATAGTAGAGCAAGTTTGTTTTGGCTGCAATAGTGAATGGCAGCTGGTAAGTAGGTTTGGCCAATGTTGTCCAATGAAAATGCAAGTCTCCTCTAGCCATTGACTAGAGGTTAGGGCACAGAGCTCTGGTCCCCTTGGTCTTGGATAAGTCTTGACTGATTTCACATGAGAATGGCTCAGTCCATGCCACCTTGATGGTTCCATTGAATGCTTCAATCCAAATTTGGAGTCTTGTCCCTATTTTGGCAACTCTAGGTTCAACATGCTATTCCTTGTTCCCATGACTTTGGAGGCTTGGCTCAGTGATTGTCCCCTTTAGATTTGATCCTCAGAGGTGTCCAAGTGGATAGGAGCATTTGAAATTGGCTGATTTTGGCAAATCGAGCCAAAATGCAAAATCTGCCTTGCTTTGACAGATTTCAGCAAGGCAACTTGCCAATGTCATATCTCATGGTGTAGGTTGAATTTGGCAATGTTCTTGGCCATTTTGGAAAGCCCTTACATGATACAACAACTGTTTGAACATATTTGGTTTTGATCTCTTTTGATTCCAAGTGAAAAGTCCCCCTACATTTGGCAAAAAGTGAAGGCAGATTCTGACTTAGTGAAAATTTCACTAAGTGTTGGAAAAAGTGACATTTTCACTTTTCAGCCACTTTGATCATTCCATAACTCAAAATCCTTAATGAATTGGAATGACTTGTAGTTGAAGTTTTTGTAGATGATAATGATTTCTACAAATCAAGCTTTGGATGGAAAAAATTGGCCTTGTGGTTTAGGAGTTATGGTCCTCCAAAGTTGGTACCCTAGCCACTTGAATTTTAACTTAGAAAATTTTTTAAGTTTTTATGGTTACCCCTTTTACAAGTTATCCAACTTTTCTTGATTTTTCTTGATGAATGATGATTCAAATCATACATTAACATCATTTTAGGGTTAAAAATCCATTTTGGTGAAAAATCTCAAAAAGTCAAAGTTGACTTTTGTGCACGGTTGACTTTTTATCAGATGAATTCCAAACTGTGCAATTCTTCAGGAAATCATGTTCTTGACCTAAATCAAACTTGATGGACATATTCCATGGGTGTCATAGGGTATATTGAATCATGTATTAGGGTTTGGGAGCATGTCCAGGTCAAAAGTCAAAGTTACAGTTGACTTTTCTTGCGAAACCCTAATTGTGGTGCAGATGAAATTGAAACTTGTTGCTCAAGCTTCTTGGATCAATCCATTGTTCCAAATGGATCAATATGGTATATTAGAGACCTCAAACCTTCTCTTGAGGTCTTGGCTCATGATTTGTCCCAAAAGTCAACTTAGGGGTGAATTAGGTCAAGAAACCCAATTCCTGATTTTTGATGTATGCATCCCCTGAGGCAAAATTGACTTGATGCATGGGTTCATGAGGTTCCATGAAGTATATTAGGTTATGTTTTGGATCATTGGCTTGTGCCCAGATGAAATTTCCCATCTGGAGGCCCTGGGCGATCAAAACCCTAATTTGGTGACACCGGCGATCGGGAGGCTTGATCCACCTAGAAGGGAGCAGCTTTGTGCTTAATCCTTGAAGTGGGAGTCCTTTTGATCCATTGTGGATGTTTGAGAGGTTAGACAAGTTGAAGATCAAGTCATTCCTTGATTGATCCTTTGTCTAAGGCTCTGAGAGGGCTTGAAACCCTAATTCCGATTGTAGTGAATGCTCAACAACCCTTGAGGTATCTGCTGAGGCATAATGGTTCATCCATATTGTTCTGATGATTTGCACAATGATGGGAAACTTTAGTGGTCAAAATTTGGGGTATTACACCAGTACCGAAGTGGATTCACTTATTCGAAGAGTGTAGAGTCTCCTATTTAAGAAAATTCTATTGTGAAGTGACTTGACCTCGTACAATTGGATGAGAGTATCCCAGATCTCCTTTGCAGTTTTCTTTTCTGTTATACTTGACAAAACTGAATCTACTTTTGCTAAGTGCAAATTGGCAGCAGCATTGTCATCCATCTCTCTCTACTTTTCATCAGTTATATATGTAGGTCTACCTTTAATTGCCGGTGAGCAATTATCCTTCCTCAGGATTGCCTGCATCTTCAATTTCCACAGGGAGAAATTACTCCCACTGAATTTTTCAATCTCAAATTTTGCCGCCATTTTTTTCTCACTGAACTCGTTTACAAAATTTCACCGTGAATAACATAGTACACGTGAGCAGTATTGTATATTTTTACCATGCACTACAATAAATCTAGTATACGTTAACAATCACTGAAAAAGTATACAACCACACGTTTGAATAGTAACTGTACGCCGCAGCGGAAATAGAGACCGACGCCAACAGCTCTAATACCAATGTTAGGTATTAGAGTAGCAATATAAATATCACAAAATAAGAGATCAATGAGTAGGAAAATTGACACAGAATATTTACATGGAAAACCCTCAACAAATAAGGGAAAAACCACGGGCACCGCTAGAAAAGATTTTCACTAAGTGGAAGAAATTACAACACTTCTCTCTATATATAAGGAGAGAACAAATTACACTCTCTCTTGTAATAGGAGAACACTCACTAAAAGAACCTTATAGGAGAAAATACAATATACTCTATCTCTCTAAATTTTTCTTTTATGTTATCTTGCAATGCTTTGTGTTGTTGTGTTAGGAATGAGAAATGCACCTCTATTTATAGGTGCTCCTCTTCACAAAACCATGAGAGTTCTTACAAAACCATGGGTGCAAAACCATGGGTGTTTCTTTCTTGGGTCACAAATTGTGACTTTATTCAACCACAATCCTTGACCATAATCTTTTACCATGACCACAATATTTGGCTATGACCATAATCTTTGGCTATGACCACAATCTTTGACATGTTCAATAACAACACTATAGAATTTTAGAATTTTAATAAATTATTATTCCCCACATTAGGGGTTTTTGGGCAATGAAATTGCTATTTGCATGTTGAAAACGGATGCAACCTTTGCTTCCAAATGTTCTCGTGGTATGTTGATTTATGTTTCTTACTTGTGTTTCATTTTTACAGTTCATTTTGTTACTGTTGTTATTTTGTCTAGTACTCTTACCTCTTTCGAATTCTTGACATATTTTTCATCATATATTCATTAGATTGTCTAACTATACCGATTTAATGAATCAATGAGATTTTTTTTTTAATGTTTTAGGGAATTTTCACTCATTATCTTGAAGTTACTTGTAAAACTTTGAGGGTAGAGTTGCTAGATTGCCTTTATAGCATGGTTGTGCAACATGGTGCAACATGAATTTATGAGGTAAGATGATGGTGCAACATGGTGTTGTATGAAAAAATGCCAATAAGTAAAGGATAATGTGAGGCAATTATCTGATTTTCTCATTCATTGGAAAAGGATTATATACAACAGGTATACAACAGATTTCCCAAACTACATGCCTAAAGATTCGGGAATATTGACGATAATATTGATGAAGAAATTATGTATGAGATATGCTATTAAAATGCATGAAATATTCTAGGAATTACCTAATTAAATGCTAAAACACATTAGCTAATTGTTACTAATTAGACGCTAAAATGCAATTGCTAATTATTAACACAATACTTCCCCTCAAGTTGTAGCATTGTTACTAATTAGAAGCTAAAATACAACTGCTAATTATTAACACAATACCCCCCTTAAGTTGGAGCATGAGGATTTTGAATGCTCAACTTGTGAAGAAGGAACTGAAATTGTTGCTTCTAGAGAGCTTTGGTAAAGATATCCGCTAGTTGTATGTTTGTACGAACATGGAAGGCATAAATGTTACCCGCTTGAATTTGATCTCGAACAAAATGACAATCAACCTCAATATGCTTTGTACGTTCATGAAAAACTGGATTAGCGGCAATGTGGATAGCCACTTACTATAACAAAATAAGCGTATAGGCATGGAATTGTGAACTCCAAGAAACTTAGGTAAAGATTTAAGCCAAATGAGTTCACAACTGGTATTGGCCATAAAGTGATATTCAACCTTAGTAGAGGACCAAGAAATAATTGGTTGCTTCTTAGTCTTCCAAGAAATAGGAGAAACACACAACATAATAAAGTATCTAGTGAGAGATCAACGAGTCAAAGGACATGTAGCATAATCAGAATCATAGTAAGCGGAAAGTTGCAAAGAATTGAACTTAGAAAGGAAAAGACCTTGCCCTGGATGTCCTTTTAAGTAATGAAGAACTCGCAGAGCAACATTCCAATGTGCTTCTTTAGAACTTTTCATAAATTGAGATAAAGTATGAACAACATAACAGAGCTCTAGACGAGTAATAGTGAGGTAAATCAATCGACCAACAAGGCGTATATAACGATCAGGATGATTAAGGATGAGACTTGTATCAAGAGCTAATTGGTGATTTTTTTCCTTGGAAAGATAACATGGTTTTGCACCAAGCAAACCAACTTCAGAGATGATATTTGTTCTGGACTGGGCCAACACCTGCCCACCAGTCGGGCAGGCCTAACCCAACGTCACATTAGGAAGGCCCAACAAGGCCCAATCCTCCTCCTCATCAGGCACGTTCAGCACTCTCTGCAGTCGGACAGACCATTGCCTAGCTCAGGGAGAGATCATGCGTCTTCCCTCGGACTCCACGTGCCCCCACACGAGGACACGACATCAGGTAACTATCCACTTCCTGAAGAACTGGTTAGCCCACCTTCCGAAGATCACGGGGCAGTTGCTCCAGGGCGGAGACCACGTGCTAGTCTTCCCTACTCCGCGTAAGCCCTGACAGTTATTTGCATTGGGCCTGACAATCCAACCCAGTGTAGAATACCGTTGGCCCAGCGATGGGAGCACACTATAAATACCCTCTATCACTAGAGGGTCAGGTATTCTGATTTCACTCTCACTATACTTTCTGTACTCGCACTTTCTATTTCGTCTCTTACTTTGGCATCGAAGTACCTTGCAGGTACACCCCCGACCTTCTCACCACCACTGGAGTATAACGGAGCTCACGATGTGTTGCTGGCCACCGATCTATTTATGACCAGGTACAATCAATGGTTCTGTCTGTGGGAACCCTTTGCTTCTCTGTTCTTCCTCCCGTAGAAACTCAAGAACCAAAGAAACCTTCAATCTTCGACGATCAGGGCCAGCCCACGGAATGACGTCAATGCTCCAGATTCTGGCTTCGCCCCATTCACCAACGGGAACGACCACGGCCCCAACGTGGCCGTTCACGTTGAAGAGGGCGACCCCAGGGACGGGTACACCGCCTCTCCTTCCTCAGACAACGCGGCCTTCAACATCGCCCGACACGCTGATAGCCCGGTCGTCTACCAGCCGATCCCCGCGCCACCTAATTCTGACCCGACCATAGTGGCTCTGTTTGCAGCGATCAATCATACCAATATGATGATCTTCCAACAAAATAAATGGATAGGAGTTCTCGAGAGGGAGTGACAACAACACTCTCCCCCACGGAGACATCGTCACCCTATTTCTCGCAGTCCCTATCCTCCCTCGTGGAGGACGCGACACGATGACTCTTGGAACCCCTCTTCCCAGATGCCCGAGTGTCGTCCGCGTCTGGAACGACCCCAACCCGTGGTCGCCCAGAAGTGCGACCGGTCCCCTCCTCGAAAGGAACGAAGTTCCCCCGCTCAGAAGAGGAGCAAGGCCGATGGGTACGGCGAGAAGCCAAAGAGCAGACCAAGGAGTCCTCCCTGACAAAGCAGGAACGGCCGAGGCGACCAGTCCCTATCACCCGTCAGGAGTGACGAGGATGATCAATGTACCCTACTGTCAAGGGATATCATGGAGACCCCCTTTCCTGTTGGGATGGAAAAACCACCACCCTTGGCGACATATGATGGTACGACCGACCCGGACTACCACATTGAAAGCTTCGATGCGATGCTCGATTACCAGAACGTCCGGGGAGTCATCAAGTGCAGGCTCTTCCCCACTACCCTCTGGAAGGGTGCCATGACATGGTACAAGAGCCTCGAACCTGAATCCATCACCGCCTGGAAGGAACTGAAGAGGCAGTTCTCCAGGTATTTCAGCGCTTCCTGACGCCACCCGAAGACGGAAGTATCCCTGGAAGCCATCATATAGGGAAAACACAAATCTCTTCGGAACTACATCGAGAGATTCAACCGAGAAGCCGTCCAGGTATCCACCTCGGACGACATGAAGAAATTTCTGATCGAGCAAGGACTGCTACCTTGCACCGAGTTCGCCAAGGCTGTCGGCATTGAGAGGCCCGACACCTTGGAAGCGCTCATCCACAAGGCCCAAGCATACATCCAGTAAGAGAAGATAGAGGTCGCCCACTATGCCTGCAATTCGCGGAACCAATAGGGCCCCAGAAGCTCCAGGCAGGAAGACTCCACCGCCCCCGACGAGGCGAGGAGAGAAGGAGAGAGGACCGGCCCTGAGATTCTCGAGAGCCGAGGGGACCCGCAGGCCGGTTCACAAAGTACACACTACTCACCGCTCCCCGCAAGCGAATCCTGGCCGAGTGCATCAACTCGGAATTCCAGAAAGGAGGTGTCCGCTTCCCGAAGTCGACACCCCCTAAACCAAACATTGACAAGTCCAAGTACTTCAGGTTCTATAGGAGCCACGGGCATGTCACGGAGGATTGCATCCACCTCAAGGATGCGATAGAAATCTTGATTAAAGAGGGGAACCTCAAGCAATACACGAAGAGGAACGATGCCCCCCGACAAGAGACCCGGGAGACGAAAAGGGTCGAGGAGGTGACCCTATCCCCTGGCGAGAATGGACTACAAGTCACCCTGTGTGTCACCCGACCAAAGGACTTCTACTTTCCCAGCAAGTCTGACATCCCTGTGACTGCTCGCAGCCCGTGGGAAAGTTTCCCCGCCGCCATGGTCATATCCGGTGAAGGGTTCAACAAGGTCTCGGTGGGGTCGATCAAGCGGAAGTTCGACGAGTTGATAGAGACGAGCTCGGCGTAGACCGCCACTTTTGAGAAGGTCCAGGGAAGGTCGAACCCCATCATCTTCTACCGCGAAGAATTGTCGGGCGGCGCCCCTAACTCGAACATCCCCCTCCTGATCAGGGCGTAGATGGAGAACTTTGATGTCCTCCGCATCTTGGTCGACCAAGGGAGTTCGGTGGACATCATGTATGCCCACCTCTTCGAGACCCTCCAGCTCAATGAAACACATCTGATCCCTTACGTGGGCTCAGACCTCCAGGGTTTCAATGGCACCACCACCATACCATGGGGCTATGTCGAGCTAATGGTCACTTTCAGGAACGACGACACTGCCTGACAAGTTAAGGTCCGCTTCCTGGTGGTGGAGTGCCCATCTCTATACCAATGCATCCTGGGAAGACCGACTCTGGCCAAACTCACGGCGGTACCATCTACAGTCCATATGAAGATGAAGTACTACATGACCAGAGGTCGGGTCGTCACCCTCCACGGGGATATTGACGCTGCTAGGAGATGCTTTGAGGCCACAACTAAAGGTCTGAACTCAATCAATATCAAGTCCAAGACTGCGCAGAAGCCAGCCCCGGAAATAGAGCAGAAGCCATTCTCGCGCATCAACGCGGTCGACCTCGACAGTTGTTTCCCCAGCATGAAGACTACAAGCTTATTGCCCTCGGAGACAACCTGGACAGGAACGTGAAGATTGGCATGGGCCTCCCCGACTTGGTGAAAAAGCAGCTGAAGGTCTGCCTCCGAGAGAATGTCGACCTGTTCGCATGGAGTGTTGCGGAGATGCTTGGCCTCAACCCAGATTTGGCCTACCATCAACTCACAATAGATCCGGCCGCTAGGGCTGTAGTACAACGTAGGTGTAGGCAGTCTCCCGAGAAAGCGGGGGCTGCTAAAAAAGCTGTAAAAAACCTCTTAGAGGAGAATTTTATTTTGGAAGCCCGGTAAATAACCTGGCTATCCAACATTGTACTTGTTAAAAAGAATAATGGAAAATGGAGAATGTGTGTTGATTACACTGATCTTAATCGGTCATGCCCAAAAGATGCTTATCCACTGCCTAACATCGACAAACTGGTCGATAATTCTACAGGTGTTAAGTTGCTATCATTCATGGACGCATACTCGAGGTACAATTAAATCCCCATGGCGAAGGCCGACAAACAACACACGACCTTCATGACCGAGTCGGGCAACTACTACTACAACGTAATGCCCTTCGGCCTGAGTCGGGCAACAACTACTACAACGTATTGTCTTTCGGATTGGGTTGTGTTGTGGCTGTGAAAGTGCCTCCTTGTTGTTCTGCTAATTGTTTGGCAATCTGTCTGACCTGTGTTTCAAGGTTTCTAATGGATGCGTCAGGGTTTTTCTGATTTGCCATAGACAACTGCATGAATTGTTGCAAGGTTTCTTCAAGTTTGGATGTTCTATCGGGTTGTGTTGATGTATTTTGCTGGTAGTTTTGATATTGGTTCGGCCTGCTGGTTGTTCCATACTCTTGTCCCCACCCTTGATTATAGTTGGTGTTATTTCCGTGTTGAAAATTCTGATTCCCTTGATATGGTGTTGGTTTTTATTGATTTCCCAAATAGTTAGCTTCTTCATTGATTGGGGGACAAAAACCATTTTGATGGTCTCCAGTACATAACTCACAAAAGGCTGCTTGTTTTGGTACGTTGGTCGAACCGTGCATCTCCTTCAACTGTTGTGGAAGTTTGGATAGTTGTTTTGTTAATTCCTCCACAGTTTGAGTGAGTATTTTGTTTTATGCTAAGATTGCGTCATTGGTGCCTAACTCCAAGATTCCAGGTTGTCTTTGTGTTGTGCCACGATTGTACTGCACCTGGTGATCATTCAAGGCTATACGGTTGATGATAGATACAGCATCCTCTGCGCTTTTAGATAACAAAGATCCATCTGCAGTTGCATCAAGTAAGAGCTTGGGTTGTGGCTGAAGTCCATTTCTGAAAATATGGATTTGTGTACGCTCATCAAACTCGTGATTAGGACATTTCCACAACATAGATTTGTATCATTCCTAAGCCTCCCGAAGAGTTTCAGTTGCACTTTGTGCGAATGAAGCAATTGCTGCTTTGGCATCCATAAACCTATTATGTGGGAAGAACCTATTCAGAAAGTGTTCTTCGAGTACGTTCCAATTGGTCATGATGTCCGTTGGTTGGTCCAAGTACCAATCCTTTGCTTTGTCGATTAAAGAGTGTGGAAACAATCTCATGAAGAGTGCCTCTTCTTCAGCTTCCGGTGCTCCTAACGTACTAGCTAGCTCGTAAAACTTGGTGAGATGACTGTATGGATCTTCATGGTCTAAACCTCCAAAAGGATTAGCGTAAATAATCTGCAACAATCTAGTCTTTATCTCAGCCTGTCGATTGTTTGGAGTGGTGGTAAGACGAGCTAGTCGTCTTGGGCTTCTTCGGCAAGGTCCACCGTTGACAACCTCTGGTATTTCTGCGGCCATTTTTTTAGTTGTTGGATGTGCTGATGAAACAGAATTGGACTCTTTGTTCTTGTGTTTGGTTGATTGCTTTTGTTTATTGGTACGTCTTTTGTTTTTCCAGGCTGTTTTTTTGATCTCGGGATCAAAAGATACTAGTTCCCTTGAGCTCGTACCTCGCATACACAAAGCTTGGCAATTTCTAGCCAACAAATGTTAAGAAAAATTAAGATAGAGAATGGTTGTAAATATATACAGTATTTTTAGCAAATGTACACACTTAAAAGATAACAGTCATCGTTGTATTCGTAAGATCTAAATGCCAGTCCCCGGCAACGGCGCCATTTTGATGTTGGTTTTATCAAAAGTAAGTATTGTATTATCGTATCCACAGAGACTGAAGTGATGTTACGAATAACCTTTTAGATTACTGAGAAATTTTAAGTGAATGTGTGTTTGATAAAGTCTTTGATTGTGTTTTAAAGTGAAACAATGAAAATAAACAAAATGATTTAAACAGAATGATTTAAACGGGATTTGTTATATGATAATTCATCTTGTCGGGATTGGAGTTCTTCTACCGTTCACGTATGCAATACCGATTAGTTATGATGCAATAATGTGTTTACTCATATTTCCATATACTCTTCCAAAAGGTATGTATGTCTACATAACAATTCATAGATTTCAATCGGTTTGTTGAATCGGTGATGTCTCGACCGATTAAACAAACATACTTTATGACGAACAAGTATTTGAATTGTGTACTAAACTTAATCATATATCTAGAAATTGATGTTTAATATATTCATATCTTGTAATATCTGAAGACGGAATCAATTTTCATTAATAACCGAATTCATAAGATTTAGCAATGAAGAAGAGATAGAATCAATACTTAATGAAAACATGATTGTATTAAGATTAAAAGTGGTACATATACATACGGTTACGGTAGATTCTTCCAATTCCAGCAAGAGAGTGAGTTTAGCTATCCATTTTCATGGTAGCTTGCACAAAAAGGAAGAAGTGAAGATGAATGAGCATCAAAGACGATTTCTCGATTTTTGATGCGTATCCAGCTCGATTCTTCGATTCTCTCTCTTAAAGTTCTCTTACAATACACTCTTAATATCTATTACAAAAGTACTTAAAACTAAAACATGATATCCCATCTGCACTGCCCTTGACCCTTTTTATAGTATTCTTGGCCGCCTAAGTTCGCATAGCGAGAGAAAGTTCGCTATGCGAACTTCCTTTCCTTCCCCATTAAGATTTGAATTCAACCGCCCTTGTTGACACAGCTAAACTTTGCTATGCGAAGTAAAGTTCACGTCGCGAACTCTGGTCGCTTCCTCTCGCTTTCTTCGCTTTAAGCGAAGATTGGACAATTTGGTTCTGTTTTGAGTTATTAAGTCTTGCCTTTCTTCGCACCGAGCTTAGATACCAGCAGATAGAAAAGGTTGCTCTGGGCCTCGTCACCACGGCCCGAAGACTGTGGCACTACTTCTTGGCTCACATGATCATGGTGAGGACGGACCAACCCGTGAGACAGCTCCTCCGCCGATCCGACATGGCGGACAGGATGCTCAAATGGTCACTTGAACTCTCCGAGTTTGACGTCCAATACGAGGGTAGGAAGCCCCTGAAGGCTCAAGTATTATCCGACTTTGTCGCGGAGATGACTATCCCGGAACCTTCGATCGAAGGATCCCAAAAATGGACGATCTACGTCGACGGGACGTCCAGCCCGACGGAAAGCGGAGCGGGAATCATACTAGAAAATAAAGAAGGAATCTTGATCGAGGTCTCCCTTACGTTGTCCTTCCCGACATCAAATAACCAGGCCGAATACGAGGCTTTCCTCGCCGAGCTGCGACTAGCCGAGGACTCGGTGCTAAAGAAGTAAAAATATTCACCGACTCCCAACTCGTGGCCTCCCAGGTGCGAGGAGAGTACCAAGCCAAGAACGACAACCTCATCGAATACTTGGCCTTGGTGAAAGAAATGATGAAAAAATTCGTCTCGGCAGAAGTGAGTCACCTCCCGCGCGAACACAATACTCGGGCAGACGTTCTATCGAAGCTGGCGATCACGAAGAAAAAGGGCGGGAACAAATCCGTCATCCAAGAGGTGCTTCCACGTCCGAGTATCGAGAAATCCATCTTCACCGCCGACGTGCATGCCATTGGAGATAACCACTGTTGGATGACCCCGGTATACGAGTACCTCAACACGGGAAAACTACCCGACGACCCCAAGGATGCCGGCATAGTCAGGTGGCGTGCCTGTTCGTATACTATCGTCGAGGTCAAGTTATACCGGAGGGGCTTCTCAATCCCCCTCCTCAGGTGCGCCGAGGAGTCTAAGGTCCTCGGCATACTCCAGGAGATCAACGGAAGAATCAATGCACAACACCTCGGTGGACGGTCCCTAGCCCGCAAAGAATTCCGAGCAGGGTACTACTGGCCCACCCTGCAGCAAGACGCCAAGGAGCACGTCAAGAAATGTGACAGATGCCAGCGACACAAGGACATGCACCTGGCCCCGCCCAGTGAGCTCAAAATGCTTTCCTCCCCATGGTTGTTCGCTTGGTGGGGGATGGACATCCTCGGACCCTTCACCATAGGGCTGTACCAAAACAAATATTTGATTGTCGGCGTCGACTACTTCATCAAGTGGATAGAGGCCGAAGCCTTGGCAAAAATCATGGCCCACAACATACTTCGTTTCTACAAGAGGATTATACTTGCCTGGTTCGGCGTACCCCAAGTCATCGTCACCGACAATGGGACACAGTTCACCGACAAGAACTTCCAGGACTTCGTTACCAAGCTGGGTACAAAACAACACTTTACGTCAGTCGAGCACCCACAAACAAATGGGAAAGCCGAAGCCGCGAACAGGGTGATCCTGCGAGGCTTGAAACGAAGACTGGGCGACGCCAAGAAAAGGTGGGTCGAGGAGTTGCACAACGTGCTCTAGGCCTACAGAACAAGCCCACACTCGAACACCGGGGAAACCCCATTCTGACTGACCTAGGGAACCGAGGCGGTAATTTCGGTAGAAATAAGGGAATCCTCAAGAAGGACCGAGTCTCCCCTCGATGAGGAGGTGAACGACGAGGCCCTAAGGAAGGAGCTCGACCTGGTAGAAGAGATACGGTCGGGGGCATCCCTCCGCGAAGCCTCACTCAAACAGAAGATAACCTTGTGCCATGCCAGCAAAGTTATCAAACGCGAATTTCAGGTCGGCACCCTAGTCCTGCGAAGGAACCAGAAAGATTCGTGCGAAGGCAAGCTCACTACGAACTGGGAGGGCCCCAATCGCGTTCGCGTGAAAACGGGGATGGGAACCTACTACCTCGAAAATCTGCACGGGGTGGAACTTGCTTGACCATGGAACACTGAAAAACTTAAACAATACTACAGTTAAACACTGTTCGCGACCTATTCGCGTCGCGAACACAGGAGCGCACTATGGTACAAGCGCGACTCTTTAACTCGAGACAAGAAGACAAGGGCCCGCTTTTTGTGTGTACGCGAGGACCTTTGATCCAACGGGGACACCTCTATCGAGCTCCACCGTTGTCGTACCAACTAGGCAGAACGCCTAGCTCGCGATGGGAAGTTCATGCCTCGGAGCTAAGACCTCGATCGAGGTCTTAGCTTCGTCGAAGGTCGGAATACGACTCCGACCACTCGGCCAGTCGCCTACACTGTCGAGGATCAACGACGTCGAGCAAACCCCAAATACTTAACGAAAAACATGCAAACACCAAATACATAATAAACATACAAGCAACATACACAAAATATGAAAGATAATGCATTAAACCGGGCAAAAGCCCATTGTTCAAAAGTTACAAAACACATTACAAACCCCTGGCATGCAGGGCGGGCAAAAGTCAGTTTACAAAATTATGGCATGCAGGCCGAACTAAACAAAAGTGGTACGCATACCAGACAAGCTGAACAAAGGGAAATAGAACTAGACGGCTACGCCCCCCTCGGGTTGGTCGTCCACCATAGTTTAACCATCTTCCTCCTCCTCGGTTTCAGGCGCGACCACCCGACCTTCGATCACCTGGTGATAAGGACCTGTCCCCTTGGTGACGAGCTGGACACCAGGGTTCATAAGCTGGAGCTACTCCACAGCAGCATTAAAACCCACCTCGACAGCCCCCAGGCAATCCTTCTCGAGCAGCCGGATCTTCGATACCAGGTCAATCCAAGTGGTCAGGAGCTTCTCCTCATCGATCTCGTCTTCAACATGCCTGGCAGCCGCCTCTAACTCAGCGATCCTCGCTAAGAGATTCTTCCTCTCCTCATCAACATCCTTCACCCTCCTCTCAATCTCCCCTTGAAGCTTAACCTAAGCGGCATTTTGTTTCTTGCACTTATCAAGGTCAGTGGTCATCTTTTTCATCTCAGCTCGACAGACGCGAGGTTATTCTGCAGCTTGGTCAGATCAGACAAGGGGCAAGTCTCGTCATTAAGGACCAAAGCCGTTTTGAAAACCCGCATCATCGCGGTCATGTCCTCTGATAAGGCCTTCCTCCTCGCGTTCCAGTCAACACCCAAGATAGCTTTGGAATCAGTAGCACTCACGGTCGGGGAGTTACCCCCACAGAAGAAATCAAGCTGCAGATTACAAGGTAGGAGCACGTACTTCTCCTTGGACATGCTCTCGGTGAGATCGACGGTTACGGGCTCACTAACACGCTGCCTTTTGGGGGAGCCCTGCGACGTTGGGGACTGGCTACATTGGGGGGAAGAGGATGAGCCCCCGGGTGTCGGGTTGGGACCCTGCATTTGCTAAACCTGGACGACTCGCACCTTTTCACCCTTCTTCGGACCTTTAGTGGCCTCCAGCTTCTTCACACGTTCTTGCAAGTTCGACATCTTACCTGCAAAAGAAAAAGCAAACACGTCAGCAAACTAACGACAAAAAACATAGATGGGGCCCGAATGAAGGGGATATCTGCTACCTAAGAACCGAATAGCTTCCTCGTCAGACTCGCATTCGAGAAAGGCTTTCGTGTTTATCAACCGGGCCTCCTTTAAGATCTCCCCACGATCTTTGATGTAACACCCTTTTCTACCCCACAAATAACCACGGAAAAATACACAAATTATCAGAGTAAAAATCACCTCAGAAATAGAGTCGGATACGACTCCCTCATCTGATTTTCACGTTCCCAAGTCCAACTCTCACCGGCTGGTCCACCCCATAGCACCTTCACCAAAGTTATGTCTTTACCCCGCAGCTGCTTCATTTCACGACCATCAATCCACACAGGTACTGTTTCCACTGTCAGGTTATCCCTCACTTATACATCATCCATTTGAATCACATGCGACGAATCCGGAATGTACTTCCTCAAGTGAGACACATGGAACACGTCATGCAAATTCGCAAGTGACGGAGGTAAAACGATTCGATAGGCTACCTCTCATATCCTCTACGAGATTTGATATGGACAAATAAAACGTGGAGTGAGCTTCCTAGACTTCAAATCTCGACCCACACCAGTCACTGGCGTCACCCTCAAAAACACGTGATCTCCCTCTTGGAATTCAAGTGTCTTCCTTCTCTTATCATGGTAACTCTTCTGACAACTCTGTGACGCTCTCATCCTTTCTTGGATCATCTTAATCTTCTCAGTCGTCTCTTGCACAATCTCAGGTCCGAGTACAACACTCTCGCCTGACTCATACCAACCCAAAGGAGTCTTACATCTTCTCTCATACAAAGCTTCATAGGGTGCCATTCCAATACTAGCATGAAAATTGTTATTGTACGTGAACTCAATCAACGGTAAATGGCTATCCCAATATCCTCCGTGATCCAACACACAAGTTCTCAGCAAATCCTCTAAGGATTGGATAGTCCTTTCTATCTGACCGTCCGTCTGCGGATGATAGGCAGAACTCATCCTCAACTTAGTACCCAAAGTATCTTGCAAACTCTTCTAGAACCTAGATGTAAATCTTGGATCTCTATCTGACACAATGCTCGAAGGTATCCCATGCAACTTCACAATCTCCTCAATGTACATCTCAGATAGCTTCTGCATAGAATGATTAATCTTTATCGGCAAGAAATAAGCCGACTTAGTTAATCTATCCACGATCACCCAAATTGAATCATTTCCCTTAGGACTCCTTCGTAATCCCGACACAAAATTCATGGAAATGCTATCCCATTTCCATTCTGGAATATTCAACAGTTGCATCATACTTAAAGGCTTCTGATGCTCAATCTTTGACTTCTGACAAGTCAAACGCGCATAAACAAACTCCGCAATATCCTTCTTCATACCTGGCCACCAAAATAACTTTTTCAAATCCTGGTACATCTTCGTAGCACCGGGATGAATACTCAACCCACTTCGGTGTCCTTCTTCTAAAATACTCTTCTTGATTTGTGGAACATCTGGGACACATACCATATCTCAAAATCTCATCACACCATTCTCGTCAATCCGGAATTCTCCTCCGTTACCTTGGTTAATCAATGTTAACTGGTCAACCAACTTCAATTCAGATTGTTGTCCCACTCTGATCTCTTCTAGAATGCCACTCGTCAACTTCAACATTCCCAACTTCACACTGTCAGAGGTCTCTTCATATACCAAACTCAAATCTCGGAATTGTTCAAGTAATTCCAACTCTTTCACCATGAGCATCGATATATGCAATGACTTTCTGCTCAATGCATCAGCCACTACATTTTCTTTGCCCGGATGATAACTCAAATCAAAATCGAAATCCTTCTACAGCTCTAACCATTTTCTCTGCCTCATATTCAATTCCTTCTGATCAAATAAGTACTTCAGACTTTTATGATCACTGAACACTTCAAACTTAGAGCCAAACAGATAATGTCTCCAAATCTTCAACACAAACACCACAGCGGCCAATTCCAAGTCATGTGTAGGATAATTCCTCTCATGAACTTGCAATTGTCTCGAAGCATAGGCAACAACTTGTCCATTCTGCATCAATACTCCTCCAAGACCCATCTTCGATGCATCACAATACACCACAAAAGATTCGCTCGGATTAGGCAAAATCAACACTGGGGCAGTCGTCAACCTCTTCTTCATTTCCACAAAACTCCCTTCGCAAGCTACATCTCACACAAAAGCTTGACCCTTTCGAGTCAACTGAGTCAAAGGTAATGCCAACTTAGAAAAGCCTTCGATAAACTTGCGGTAATAACCCGACAATCCCAGAAAACTTCGTATCTTA
The DNA here is from genome assembly GCA_022829125.1 of Lathyrus tuberosus. NCBI lineage: Eukaryota > Viridiplantae > Streptophyta > Magnoliopsida > Fabales > Fabaceae > Lathyrus > Lathyrus tuberosus. Next base: position 9,254,614 of record JALAZF010000024.1, on the reverse strand, counting down.
GTAGCAGACTTCAGAGTCTCCCACTGTAACACAACATCAATCTTGGAAGGATCAACAGTAATTCCACCACTTAAAATCACATGGCCAAGGAAACTCACTTCTTTCAACTAGAACTCACACTTGGACAGCTTTGCATACAACTTCTTCTCCTTCAACACTTGCAACACGGTCCTCAAATGCTCAGCATGTTCTTCTTCAGATCTAGAATATATCAGAATGTCATCAATTAACACCACCACAAACTTGTCCAAATACTCATGAAAGATCTGATTCATGTACTCCATGAACACACCAGGTGCATTGGACACTCCAAACAGCATCACAGTGTATTCATAGTGACCATACCTCGTCCTGAAAGTCGTCTTCAGAATATCATCAAGCTTAACACGAATCTGATGATAACCAGACCTCAAATCAATCTTGCTAAACACACAGGCACCTATTAGCTGATCCATCAAATCGTCAATTCTCGGAAGTGGATACTTATTCTTGACAGTCACTTTATTCAACTCCCGATAATCAACACACAACCTCATACTTCCGTCTTTCTTCTTCACTAACAACACATGAGCACCCCACGGAGAAACACTTGGCCGAACAAACCTCATCTCAAGCAACTCTTCCAACTGCTTCTTCAATTCATTTAACTCAGAAGCTGACATCCGATAAGAAGCCATCGACACTGGACTCGTACCTGGTATTAAGTCCACTGCAAAATCTACTTCAAGTTATGGAGGCAAATCACTGATGTCCTCTGGAAACACATCTGGAAATTCACATACAATAGGTAAGTTGACACTTGCAGCTTCACGATCAATCTGCAATGATGCAAACATTGCAAACACCAGGGCTTTGTCTTACACCAGTTCATCCACTTGCTTAGCAGACAAGAACATCAAATCTCCAACATCGCCAAACTCAGGAAACTCCACAGTCTTATTATAACAATTGATATGAACATGGATGAACTCCAACCAGTTCATTCCAAAGATTACATCGATTTGGTGCAAGGGTAAGCACATCAGATCCATCACAAAACTCTTCTCAAAAATCGTCACAGGACATCTCAAACACACAAAGGTAGTAGTAACAGAACCATTAGTTGGAGTTTCTATTACCATATTACCATTCATATCAGATAACTTCAAACCCAATCTATTAGCACATTCAAGCGAGATAAAAGAATGAGTAGCATCAGTATCAATAATAGCAATCAACTCGGCATTAATGATAAAACGTGTACCTCGAATCAGGTTGTCCTTCTCTGGAACCTCTGCACCACTCAAAGCAAACACTCTTCCACTGGTCTGAGCAACAGTGGCAGTCTTCTTCGGCTTCTGACACTGAGTACTGATGTGACCCTTCCCCAAAATTGAAACAGGTTAGACCTTCATCTTTCCAATCAGTAGCTATATGCCCCTTCTTACCACACCTGTAGCACCTCAACACATTATTGGTACACACATCAGCACGGTGGCCTTGCTCGCCACACTTATAACACTTCCTAGAAGCGGGAGCTGCTCCCCCACTTGTCTTTTTCCCATCTGAAGCCTTCTGCTTCCCCTTGTCATCTGAAGTTGTATAAGGTTTCCCCCTATACTACCCTTTCTTCTCACTCAACTGCTTGTAGTGAGCAGATCGAGCTCGGCTATCCTCATCGTAGATTCTTCTCTTGTCAACCAACTCAGCATACCTGCGGATCTGTTGATACCCAATACCCTGCTTAATTTCCGGTCTCAGTCCATTCTCAAACTTGAGACACTTGGACATCTCAGCATCAGCACGGTTGTAATGCGGACAGAACTTCACCAGTGCCTCGAACTTCGCAGATACTCCGCCACAGTCATGTCTCCTTGCTTTAGCTCAAGGAACTCCACTTCTCTCTTGCCACGAGTGATAAGTACAAATTATATCTATTTTTGTATATAAGTTTTGTTACACTTATCGTTACTTTGTGTTAAAATTGGTTGAATAAACTCCACTTTATCTGTAAATACGTTTACTTTACGTTTTCGTGTGTATATTGTGTTTTCTTGTAAATATCATTGAGTTTAATTGATTTTCTCTCATTTTTGCAGGTATTCAATCAAGGATATCTTGCCATTATTTAATAGAGCATTGAATCAGCTTTCCAACGCTTCAAACCGTGCGTCAATCGGAGTTACGGTTCAAAAGTTATGAAGAAAACAAGTTCTGGTTTGCAGTCATGTTCGCTAGGCGAACTAGAGGCGAGCGCATTCGCTGGGGAGTTCGCTAGGCGAACTCGGGGGCGAATGAAAAGTGCCCGGAAGTGTGAAAAACACAATTCTGGAAGTAGCTAAGGCGGTTTATGTTCGCTAGGCGAACGGGGGCTCGCTAGGCGAACCCTGGAACACAATTTTGCCTATTTTAGTCATTTTTTAGCATTTTTTAGGTTATGGTTTTGGGGATTCTTGCTCCAACTCCATCAAACTTCATTTTTAAGTAGATTAGCTTAGAAAACGACATGGAAGCTTTCATACGGATGAATCGGGGTGGATTGATCGTCGACCGGCGTTGACAAACTGCGAGATGTTTGGTTTATCTCTTTTCTTCTTTGTGTTTTTCTTCTATGTTGGGTTGTGTATATGTATTTATTCTGAACTCATGTATATTTTTCGCCCATGGCGTTGTATAAAACTAGCTTTACAAATCTTTATTGGTGATTGTCTTTGAATTTTGCTTTATGCGCGGGGTTTAAGTTGCGTTAGAGATAATCCTCGCAAACTTCGATTAGGGATGATTATCTGTTAGTTTCTGGACTCTAGAGATAGATTTAAGAGCTAACAATCTTCAATAGGCGTCGAAGCTTAATGCATCCGTGCCTTGAGCGAGCGTGCGAAAGTATCGGCGATGGTAACACGGATGTTTTCTAAACTTTGCGTTAGACATAAACTTTGTTGTGAGCGATGTTGGGTGATATTAAGGAGTATTGTAGGTGGGATATAATTGGTCGGTAAGTTTAAGTTTGTGAGGAGTTGATTATGTGCACGCCTGATAAGTTTCTTGTCTCTGAAGAATGAATTTCTTGTTATGTTTTAATGTTTACTTTTCTGTTTTTATGTTTAAAACCATTTTAATCCAAACTCATTAACGCGAGAGATTGTCAAACGACATTCTTTCCCTCGAACCGATCTCTGTGGACATGACATAAATCCCTGAGGGAATTCTTCCGAAAATAAATATTTTTGCTGCTTGCCCTATTCTGCACTCAACAAAATGGCGTCGTTGCCGGGGATTGGTTTTGATATTGAATCGCATTGCGATAGTTTCTTTGTTTTTGAGTTTTGTATATATCGTATATATTGTCTGTTTCCATTATGTTTATTCAAGTGTTGTATACATTTTGTTCCCGTAACGTTTGTTTAAGTGTTTGGTTAGGACACTTGCTTTTGGTTTGCGCGGTGAGGCATCACTATGGTATGAAGGAAGGAAGTTACTAGCTAAGCATTGTAAAGGCGTCGAGCTTACGACGTAAAACAAACATGGTGTATTCTTTTCTTTTGTTGTTGTTTAGTTTAGGTAGTGTGGTGGGTATTCATTAAACAAGTTGTACTCGGATTTTTCGTAAAATTCTCAAATCTTCACTTTACAACTTGTTTAATGAATTTTTTGCCGGTATTTTAGTTTGTTTATATTAATGGTCTTTGTGTTTGTCAATGAGCTTGTTTTGAGTTGCTTGAGGAAATTTGGTGATTTTCCAAGTTTGATCGTTTCAACTTGCGGATGTATGGTAATGATTTTGTTAAGTTTTGTACACGTCCAAGGTATGTGTTTATCGTTTTCTTGACTTTAGCATATTCATGATACTTAGGATTTTTACAAACTTCCATGCCATTCATTCTTTTGTATACTTGTTCTTATTGTGAATCACTTTAGTTCCCAACCTTTTTGTGAGGTAGCCTTCTATTGTTCATATATGCACGGAGTACCAACATTCTTGTTTTAACTGGATTTTATTATGCTTAATCTTTTATTTGTGTTGATTATATGAATGCATGAAAAGGATTAAGGCAATTTTGTTTCATTTTGAGCACAACTACCTTAGCCAAATAGTCAACTCACCTTGTGAGTGTGTGATCATTTGTAACCCCTTTGAGCCTTTGGTCATTATCCATGTTGTTTGAGTTTGATGCTTGTCTATGAGTGTTATGTTTACTTTTTGTATGGATTTTGATTGATTATTTTTTCTTGAACCCTCAACTTTTTGTGTTGTTGTATGAATTTTTACCTTGCCTTAGAAAGTAGGGAGTATTCACATGATGATGTGGTTGAATTCAAGTTGGGGAGAGAATGATTGTTTACTCATTGGTTGGTTTCTATGAGGTTGAAAAATAAAAGAAAAAAAAAGATAAAGAATTGAAAAAGAAAAGAAGAATGAGAAAAAGAAAGAAACAGAAAATCCTTGAAAAAAGAAACAAAAAGAGTTCAAATAATTGTGCTAAATAAGTATTGTGTTTTGTGTAACACTTGGGATTTTGGAAGAAGTTTGATTGAAATTTTGTGTTTGAACTTTTGTGGGTTGATCACTCCCTTAGGTTTAGGCAAGTTTTTGTTTCAATTACCTTTAAAAATTACCCCTTGTTTGTTTACCCGACCACGCTACAACCTTGAAAAGTCCTTGTGATTCTTGCCTTTGTATGTTCAATATGATTTTTGGATGATTGCATAATTTAGTCTATTGTTTGCATGATTGTTGTGTGAGTGATAAGTAACTTATTTTGTGTTTTTCATCTACCGATGATTGTTTTTGCTAGGTGTGATTCACATTTGAACTTGTGTTGTTTTAGAATTTTTGGCATGACTTTTGTACTTTGCTTTTGTTTCGTGACTATGTTATCGTTGTAGTTTAGTGGTAAATATTTACTTTGTGTGTACCGTTTTTCATTTGAAGCATACATTTGTTTCCGTTTTTCAAAACCTGTTGATTTGTGATTCTTTGGTTATCACTCGGTTTCGTTGAGTCGTTTGATTCTTGTTTGGGGACAAACAATTATGTAAGTTGGGGAGAGTTTGATAAGTGCAAATTATACCTATTTTTTTATATAATTTTTGTTGCACTTATCGTTACTTTGTGTTAAAATTGGTTGAATAAACCTCACTTTATGTGTAAATACGTTTACTTTACGTTTTCATGTATATATTGCGTTTTCTTGTAAATATCATTGAGTTTAATTGATTTTCTCTCATTTTTGCAGGTATTCAATCAAGGATATCTTGCCATTATTTCATAACGCATTGAATAAGCTTTCCAACGCTTCAAACCGTGCGTCAATCGGAGTTACGGTTCAAAAGTTATGAAGAAAACTAGTTCTGGTTTGCTGTCATGTTCGCTAGGCGAAATGGAGGCGAGCGCATTCGTTGGGGAGTTCGCTAGGCGAACTCGGGGGCGAATGAAAAGTGCCCGGAAGCGTGAAAAACACAATTCTGGAAGTAGCTAAGGCGGTTTATGTTCGCTAGGCGAACGGGGGCTCACTAGGCGAACCCTGGAACACAATTTTGCCTATTTTAGTCATTTTTTTAGCATTTTTTAGGTTATGGTTTTGGGGATTCTTGCTCCAACTCCATCAAACTTCATTTTTCAGTAGATTAGCTTAGAAAACAACATGGAAGCTTGCATACGGATGAATCGGGGTGGATTGATCTTCGACCGGCGTTGACAAACCGCGAGATGTTTGGTTTATCTCTTTTCTTCTTTGTGTGTTTTCTTCTATGTTGGGTTGTGTATATGTATTTATTCTGAACTCATGTATATTTGTCGCCCATGGCGTTGTATAAAACTTGCTTTACAAATCTTTATTGGTGATTGTCTCTGATTTTTGCTTTATGCGGGGGGTTTGAGTTGCATTAGAGATAATCCTCGCAAACTTCGATTAGGGATGATTATCTGTTAGTTTCTGGACTCTAGAGATAGATTTAAGAGCTAACAATCTTCAATAGGCGTCGAAGCTTAATGCATCTGTGCCTTGAGCTAGCGTGCGAAAGTATCAGCAATGGTAACACAGATGTTTTCTCAACTTTGTGTTAGACATAACCTTTGTTGTGAGCGATGTTGGGTGATATTGAGGAGTATTGTAGGTGGAGTATAACTGGTCGGTAAGTTTAAGTTTGTGAGGAGTTGATTATGTGCACGCCTGATAAGTTTCTTGTCTCTGAAGAATGAATTTCTTGTTATGTTTTAATGTTTACTTTTCTGTTTTTATGTTTAAAATCATTTTAATCCAAACTCATTAACGCGAGAGATTGTCAAACGACATTCTTTCCCTCGAACCGATCTCTGTGGACACGACATAAATCCCGGAGAGAATTCTTCCGAAAATAAATATATTTGCTGCTTGCCCTATTCTGCACTCAACAACGAGCATCCTCTGGAAAATAATTTCCCAGAAACTCCTGCTTAAACACAACCCAAGTTATCACAATGCCAACATCTGCGAGTCTCTGATGGGTGTTATCCCACCAATCTTCAGCCTCTTCTTCCAGCATATGCGTTCCGAACTGAACCTGTTGCTCATTAGTACACCCCATCACTCGGAAGATCTTCTCGATCGCCTTCATGAACACCCACAAAAGTCAGTGGATTGTTCCTCTGGAACTTCCCCAAAACACGAAACTCGTCCTGAACTCCACCATTCGGATTGAGTTGCGCCACTACATTAGCAACTGATTCCAACGCATCAGCAATTGCACGATCATTTCTTCCAGCCATCCTGAACGCCACCAACAAGGTTAGAAGAATTAAAACATCGACAGTGTACACACACTTGTCGACCGACAGGGGACTGACATCACGTAAAAACCTGGCCGGATGGACCAACCTGCTCTGATACCACTAATGTAACACCCTTTTCAACCCCACAAATAACCACGGCAAAATACATAAATTATCAGAGTAAAAATCACCTCAGAAGGGTGCACATTTCTCAATAAACTCAAAATAAATTCAATAAAAACAAATTGCTCCATAAACAACGGGTTCCTCAAAATAAATCAAATGCCATCAAATAAGCAGCGGAACCACCATAACCACAATAAATCCAAAGTATAAAGGTTTTTAAAATAAACCATAACCAACAAAATAAAACTCAACATGGTTCGACTCAATGACCCAACCCGATGTTACACTATCAGAGCAAAACCCTCTACATCGACCAAAAGCAAATAAACTTCAAAAGTCCTCGAAGGCATCCGCAGCTAAACCTGATCACCTGCACATTACCCACGTGGAGGCAACATTCAAACAGGCAGGGTGAGTAATCACAATTCATTATAATCAATGTAAAAACAAGATATGCATAAAATTGACGTTATCATCATATACAACATCATCAGGGTCATCACAAGGCAAACATCAAAGATCACACATCATAAATCACATCAATGCCAAATAAATGCAATGCACAACAAGACTCGTGCATGTGGTACCAATCATCACAATCGATGGACACTAGGCCATCACCCTCCAAAGATCCTCGTCATTAGGATCGGTTCCACACAAGAACCGGAGCACATCAAAATTACCTCATATCCGCACAATGGGAATGAAGTCTAACTCATCACTGAAATGCTATGAATGCATGATACACAACGTCAATAATCATCATCATCATCAATAAAACCATTATGTGCATCATTATTCATCAACATCTCATGTTAAATCATATCATCATATATTCGTCAAACACCACAAAACATCATCTCATAATCATCACTATACACAAGGTAAATCATCAGAAAAATCCCAACATCAAAACATCAAGATAGCACTGAAATCACAACACAATTCGCGAATAGCAGGCGTTCGCTAGAATATTCGCTTTGCGAACTCGTTCGCTTTGTGAGGTCGCCAGCGAATCCCCAACTCCATATAAAAACCAGAGAGTTCCCATTCCGCCTCTCCTCGCCACCTTCATTCACTTTGCGAAGCCCTTTGCTGGGACGTTCACTTTGCGAGCTAGAAGTCACATCCCAGAATTCATCCCAGTATCATCACACAAACTATCGTGCATTCGCTGCGTTGCTCGCTTAGCGAGCGTGGGGCGAGTGTTTGCCTTGCGAAGGAATGGTTCGCTTTGCGAACCCGCGATTTTAGGGAATCGCTGCTACGCATCAGTAGCACAACAGACCCAAAAATTCATACAATTTCAACCCCAATTACCCCAAAAATATCCCTACAACATTCCTAAGGCATCATGACAATCAAAGGCATAAAACCTACGACTATTAGATCGATTAATTACACTATTCGTAACCTCAAATCACCTAAACCTTCACAAATTCTCAAGATTCCCATAAACCCCATAAATCCTTTTCACCACAAGGTCGAACAACATCGACAAGGAAATCAGCCTCAAGGTCTATTTTATCCGATTCAATCCAACCCTTAATAATTGATTCAAAAAATACTCTCAAATCATCAGTTTACTCATAAATCTCGTAAACCCACACAAACCTCAAAGTCAGCTTTAAACACATCGAATTCCTATATCAAAAACAATGAAAGGCAATACTCCTCATACCTTAGATTGTCGATTCGAAGCTTTCTCTACTGAGTCTTTGGAAACCTTCTCGAATCCTCGCCTTTTTCCTTTTTCCTCAGAGCTCTCGCCTTCTTTCCTTCTTTTCATGGTCTAACACAAATGAATCCTATTCTTCCCAATTTCTTTTGGTTAAACCTAACTCTTGGGCTTCTAAAATGGGCTTTCCCAATAATACCCTCACTAATCCTCCTCAAAAGTCCATCTTACCCTCAATTCCTCTAATATTATTTAGATTAATAATAATACTAATATATTCATATTATATACTATTATTTAATTAAATAACCAAAATTCCACGAAAATGCCAACGTCAACACAAACCACCAAAATTCACCAAAAATTCACAAATATTATATTTAAATAAATTAAATAAATATTCTTATGAAATTTGGGGTGTTACAGTTGAGGATAAAGTTCCCGTTCATAGTCACAAGTTTCCCAGGGGTGAAGCTGGAGACAAACTTGACCAACTTCTGGTAGGCCAGCCGGTCCTCCTCGTCTAACGTACCAGGGCTGACTATGTAACTGTCTGTGCTTCTTTTGAAATGCTCCTCCGTCCATTCCAATGGAAACTTTGATTGTAAGACCTTCTTTCACCGCCCATTTTTCTCCTCGACCACGCGGTTGTATAGCGAGGCGACGACCACATGGGTAATGGGCTTGACAACGAAGTACCGATATTTAAAATTGCGGATAGAGTCTAGGTACGCCTGAAACAACCTCCTCAGTTGCTTAAAGGACACCCAGTTGTGCTGGCCTTCGATCGTCTGTCTCTGCAGATGGAAGATGCTGAAGAAAAGAGGTATCGTGGCTTCAACATTAAGGTATTGACATACGAGCTCATATGCCCGTAAAAACGCGATCGTGTTTGGATGGAGTTGAGAGGGCACCAGGAGCTGCCAAGAGAACACCTCCCGCTGGAAGTCACTAAAGGACATACGCAGACCCACTTCCAAGAAGGCGAACTGGTACATGGGGAACCTCATCCCTCTGAAACACGAGCATACCCGATGGTGTTCGCGAGGTTTGTACACCTGCTAGTTCTGAGGGGAGCCCTCGTGACGGTCCTCGACAGTGGCATAGGCATCTGAAGCGTTCATGACAAAGAGAGAAGGGACGCTCAGAGGCTCCTCCCCGGCCCAATCTTTGGTAGCTCACTTCCGCACCCTGCTGCTCCGCACTACCTGTGAATCGGCCTCGTCATTGGTCTCAACGACCCCCTCAATCCTTGAAGCCATCTTTACCTAAAAAACAGAGGAAAATAGTGAATTCGACATTCCAGATCAAATCCACCCTTCCACCGCAAATCAAGTGAAAGGGCGAAGAAAGGAGGCGAGGAGTTGCTCGGCGAACGTCCTCAACTAAAACCCTCACCGGGAAGCTCGTACACACGAGGAGATTCTCTTCGACGCATAGTTGTAAACCCCCTCGGGAGAAAGGTTACTCGGCGCTATACTCCCGCCGGCCAAATTTCCCTTTTGCTATGAGACCACCAGCAAAGGTCCTTGAGACCTCCGTCTAACATCCTCGGGGAATTCGTCCCAGGTCTTCGGGACCGTCATCCCAGGTCCTCGGGACCTTCATCAGGTCCTCGATTCCTTCATCATATGGCCTCGGGACCTTTATCCCAGGACCTCATGACCTTTATCAGGTCCTCGAGTCCTTCATCATATGGTCCCGGGACGTTCAATCCAGGTCCTCGGGTCCTTCAACTTATCTCCTCAGGACATTCAGCCCGGGTCCCCGGGACCTTCCTCGGAGTTCATAAATGTAAATAATTTCTAGCGTATTCGTCGGAAACTCCGTGGGTTCCCTGGGAACTTCATCGATTCACCGGAGGAACCACCGAAAAACACATAAAACAAAGATAATTAAGCTGGAAACTTACTTGGACATGGTGGTTGCTGAACGACGGGACGACGACGTACGGCGGACGAACATAAGTGGAAACCGAGGAAGCGAAAAGAGTGTGGGGAAAGTTCTGATCAGAAGAGCGAAAGCGTGCAAATGGCACGGACTCACCACCTATTTATAGTCCTAACACAGGACTCGAGGCGTCCCTAGGCACTTCAGTGCCCTTACTCCTAGTCGCCCTATGCGTTAATGACGCGTGCCACGTGGCGCTTGGAAACCCCGCATGCGTCCTCTCAGCTTCCCTTCATGCCCGTGTGACGGGCATATCCGTTTCTTTTCGTCTTCCCCAGGTCGTCGACCAAGGCACCAAATGAGGACACGCCTCCGACAAGAGGTGGGTTGTAGGGCGTCTGACGGACAGACATCCCCATGACTCCTGTCTCGTCGAACATCACCTGCTTCTGGCCACCTATGTTCTTCACCAACTCGGTGTTCCGGACACGCGACGCCCTACTGAACGGGTCCCCAAAGAATGAACTGACCCTTAAGTCATTACTCCGCCACTTCGGAGCAACGAATGAGGGGCTCCTGTTCTGGACTGGGCCAGCACCTACCCACCAGTCGGGCAGGCCCAACCCAACGTCACATTAGGAAGGCCCAACAAGGCCCAATCCTCCCCCTTGTCGGGTACGTTCAACACTCCCTACAGTCAGATAGACCATTCCCTAGCACGGGGAGAGATTACGCGTCTTCCCCCAAACTCCAAGTGCCCCCTGTCGCTCCCGGGATTTTCATCCAAGTACAAACGTGAAAGTGGCGCTGAAAACAGAGTCGCCAGCAAAGTGTATTTATCCCAAGAGAGGGAAAGGAAACACTGCATAAACCTGGGGGGAAAGGAAAAGCATGGTCTCACGACCAAGAGAAACGGGTAAGGGAGTCGGTTACGCGAAGGGAAGGTGTTAGCACCCCACACGTCCATCGTACTCTATGGGATCCACGCTTGTTGTCTCGATCAAAGGGTGTCGTCGTCTGGAGCTCCACTACTACTGGACCGGAGAAGGAACGAGAACAAAAAAGAACGGAGAAACGGAGAAGAAAACAAAAGAAGTGACTCGATAGGACGTCCTCGGAGTCCTAGGCCTACGTATTCCCTCGGGAACGGGAAAATCAGAGTCAACGTAGTTCAGACACGAACTAAGGGGGAAGGTTGCTCGCCAAGACATCGCCGTCTTGTGCCTACGTATCCTCAATCTAACCAGAGAGAGGAAATCAGAGCAGTCGTAGTTCGACTTAACCAAGTCTGTGTTTTTTACGAGCGACGTTAGATTCAAGTCCGACAGTTAGGTTCGATGCCTGTTTGCGATGAGACAGAAGTAACGTGCCCTTTTCTAAAAATGAGGTTTGAAACTTAACGATCCCGAAGGATAAAAAGGTTTGAATTTGTTTTGTGTTTTTTAGACAGAAGTGTTTTTGAAATTGTTTGTAACTTGCATTGCACCCAAGTCTACAACATAGGAACGAATACGTCGTGTACCGTCCCCAACAGGACGTACACTAAGTACCCTAGAAGAATGAAGGGAGACCCCCCATTATTCACTTCCCACATCTAAGGCTCATGCACAATACACGTTTAACCTTTATTAAGTGTTTTAGAAAGATATTGAGATGAGAAGAGAAGACTCAAGTTGAAAAGAAAACACTAAAGGGAATCTAATTTGTTCCTAATGTTATCATGCAAATGTGGCCCTAAGGTCAAGGTTTGAGAACCTAAGTCTAAAGAGAAGAGAGGGATAGCACTACCTAATGCTTATCCTACCTCACTTTAATCAAAGATTAAAGTTGAGCTAGGATCCCTAAGGGTGTGGATAAGTTGTACACACAAAGCATTATATCATGTTATTCACAAGCACACAAGAGAAAGTGAAAGAGATAAGAGGGAAGAGATATGAGCATGGATAACCATCCACATACTCAAGACTTACCATCCCCTACACAAAATGATTAGTACCAAAACAATTCCAATATTGAAGTACAAGTGAAGAAAGTAAACACATAAGTCCTAGTGTTCTAATAAAACTCTAAGAAGCTTCTAAAGGCTCAAACCTAAAAAAAATGGATCCCTAAAGGTTGGTACTGACCTAGGGAAGTAGCAAAGCCTACTCACGTCCACTAAGGGTTACAAAGGCTTATAAGATCAATCTATATCTAAACAATCTACCAAACATCAAAGGAATGCAATGATATGCACTAAGGATGCACCATGAACCTTTAAGAGATGTAAACATGCAATAATGCATAATGAAACACCAAAACCAGTAGCAAACCACTTCATAAATGTAATTAAGTATCCATGACTTATCACCCGTAATATGAGAATGAAAACTCAAGAAGAAGAAGTGGGAAAAAGTAGAACAATGTCACATAATAATTCACAATGTTGTTTACTTACAAAATAAGTCACAAATGAGGGTGAAATGCAATTATGAATGCAAATGGAGATGGATCAGTATCATACATGTTATAAGATGACATGAGAAGGCACAAATGAACAAGTGTGGTTCATATGCAAATCACATTAGAGGTTAAGAAGAGGAGTGCACAACTTTGGATTCATACAAGGTGAAACATACTTCAAAAAGTTCATGAACTTGTAATGCACATAACATGAAGTTATAAACCAATGTGAATGGATAAAATGAGTCATGTACAATATAGGAACATAAAAGGATGAATGTTAATGGAATACCAAGGTGAGATGTACACAAACTAAATAAAAGAAGATCAAGTAACAAATGCAACATTAACGATGTATACACGATGAACTTCAATTACAAAACATGTCAAAGTGAAAAGGGAATGACCTATGACTTGGCATACATGACCTATAATGTTTCTATCAACACATATCAAATGATAACACCAAATGTCTCAAGGCATCCAACACAGTGCAACCTAAAACCCTAGCAAATACTCATGAGAAAGCACATAAGTATACATGTGATCAAACAATTCAAAGAACTAACCCAAGGATGATAGAAATGTACAAACCGAATCATATGGTATCCAAACAGTAGGAAACTCAATCTTAAAATTATAGGTCCAAATTCAAATGTAATCACCTTCAACAATGGCCCACAAATTCACAATGTTCACACAATGATAGTGCACAAAGATGTTGATAAATGCATATGAAATATTGCTTCTAAAATGCCATGAAAAATCACATATGATCCTTATTAGGTCACACAAGTGTGGTCCAATTATTGGAAGAAAATTCAACTAGGAACTATGTCAATTAAAATGAACAATGAGCATGTATCATAATTAAGAAATTCTAAAAAGAAATTCAAGAGAAAATATGAATATAATATGAATATAATATGAAAAATGATAAAATCAGAAATGAAATTCATCAAAAATTATTTAAATGTGTAAAGATCAATGGGGAATTATTTGGGAATTTTCTGATGCATAGAAGTATTTAAAAATAAAAAAAAACCAAGCAAATATGAGAAAGAAAATAAAAAACAATGAAATGGGCTAGGGGGTGCCACACTAGCAAAAACCAAGCTATAAATGCATTGGGCTCAGAATTAGGGGATGCGTATAATAAAAATCACAAGGCCCAAGGCGCGTATGTGTCTGAGGTTCATAGCATGCTCAGTAATCAAACATTTGACTTAATCCTAACCATCAGATGTAGCCAACAATAATCATAATTCAATCAAATGGATCAGAACGTGCACACATGTTAAGCAATGATGAAGCATACACATGGAATCACATATTTCAAAAACAATTCATAAATTGAGAGCACGTGCCAGGGATTCTCTCTCATTAATGCGCTGGCACGCTTATGATCATTAGATCAAAACAATCCAATGGTTGCGTTATAAATTGAGAAATGAGCTAGGATTTCCCTCCGTTGGACTTTCAGGTGGCCGGAGAAGACTCTGGTCGTCTTCTCCGGTGAGCCTCCGCCTTGTACAGAATTCCATCTCTCCAGAAATGCACAAAACTTACATCATTCCCTTCCTCTCTCCACGTAGGTTCCAAATACAGTCTCCAAATTCACAAATGATTCACACACAAAGCAAATCGAAGCAAATAAGTTTGCCCTAGAAAACTGAAACTGTGCACCTATGGTGCCTATCAACTAGCCGGAGGTTACATTGCTCCTACTGAGCTCCAAAACACCAAACACAACTCTTAATCAAGGAAAAATTATAAGGAAAAGTTTGAAGTGTATGAACCTAAACTTGTTGAATCTTCTATTACAAGAAAACCAGAGGTGATGCACTTCAAACTTGGAGTTATTCTTGAACTTCCGACTGGCCAAATAAAGGCTTGGTGTGCTTGAACTCAGTTGATGAAGTTGAGATGATTCAATGTATAAATCGTACAGCCTCAGATCCTTACTTCTACACACTTCTTAGGTGCAAATTGATGAAGAAATAAGATCCAAAGTGTTGAGGAGAGTGATGAATATGAAGCTGCGTGTGAGAGAAGCTTCAGAGAGAGAAAAAATGAAATTTCTAAGGAGAGTGAAGAATGAAAAAAACTTCCCCAAATTCTGTTAGAAGTTGATTTTATATCCTTGGTTGAGCTCTAACTGTCGTGGTTGATAGTTAGAACCATGGTTAACTGAGTGAGTTAAACCAAATGAATGGAAAGAGAGTGAGTCCGAGTTGTGTTCTTTTGATTGAGTGAGGAAGGAGTATGTTATGCTATGGTGGTTTTAGAATGAAGGGTGGAGGTGTGTTTCAATGGCTGAGTTTGCAGCAACGACAGCTTGTTCACCAAGTTTCCTCTCTCTATTGTTTGGCCACTTTAGGCAAAAGTATGCATGAGTGTGCATGGTAAGACAAGAGAATGTTTGGCTTGAAATGGTAATGTAGGCATGGCTGAATGAGTGAGCAACACGTACAAACAATACAACAC
The DNA here is from genome assembly GCA_022829125.1 of Lathyrus tuberosus. Classification (NCBI taxonomy): domain Eukaryota; kingdom Viridiplantae; phylum Streptophyta; class Magnoliopsida; order Fabales; family Fabaceae; genus Lathyrus; species Lathyrus tuberosus. The sequence continues at coordinate 9,239,261 of JALAZF010000024.1, read as the reverse complement.
ATTTCAAGTTTTGGCAATAACAACAACATAGTTATGATGGTAACTTTGGAATGAAATATCTCAATGGTTAATGGATGGAATGACAAGTTAATTGGCTATTTGGAAAGATCTCATGGTGGAGAACAAGATTGAAGTTTAAAGCAAAGAGAAATGAAACTCAAAACAAGCCCAAAAATGATGATGAACATAAGTGGATGTAACTGCCTTATGCATGTCATGACTCTCCCTCGTGCCCACCCATATGTATGCAAGATGGAACAAGTTGAGACCATCACTTTGACCCTTCATATTTCTCAAATGGTTGATCAGCTGAGAAAACTTTCAACACCAACATTGTATAGGAGATCAAGAGGAACAAAAACCATGTTGGACAATTTTTCATCTGAAGCTTCTATATTGGAGAAATTTTCCTTGGAACATTGACATGTCATGCATACCAATTGTTTGCTGAAATTACTCCGAGCCACACGTGCATTTGCCTTGCCTAACCAGTCAAAATGCCTTGTGAACTCTCCACTTTAATCCTTCATATCTCCTTCAATTTTAATCCAATGGAGATGTTCTAGGTATGGATTTGAATCTTGAAACGTGGACTTTTGATAGGCCTCCCTAGCCCTTCCATTTTATGCTTGGAACATGGAAAAAGAATAGCTTAAAGATGACCCCAAAACTTGACAAAACTTACCAAATTAGGAAACCCTAATTTCTATTTTTGGAAGCTTTTCACATTTCTTAATTTTTGATGAATCTCTTAGGCTTTCTTGATCAAATCTTCACCCATGGACATATTTGACTTGAGGAACATGAATTTGACTTCAAAAAGTCAAGGGTTAACTTTTCCTCTGCACAGTTGACTTTTCCCCAACTCTCCTGATTTTCAATCAACTGGTCAATTGAAACCCTTCCAAATCAAATTGATGGACCATTCTTCATCCTTATACCCTTGAGGACATGTAGAATACCATAAGATCAAGTTTTGCCCAAGAAATCAGAAATAAACTGATTTTATGGCAAACCCTGGTTTTAAACCCCCAGTCTAGGAGAAATCAGCACATCCTCCAAATCCAAATTCCTCTGAATATGATGTATATCCTTTCTAACAAAGATGAGATATGGCATTTGGAGGTGATAAAAGCTCAAAGATCTTGCCCATTGGGCATTATACTCAAGAATTCCAAAACCCTAGTTTTGTACTGGTTAGGATGATGTGATTCCCTTGCATTCTCTTGTCAAGCTTGATCATATGATAAGGTGATGACTCAATTTAAGATCTCTTGAGGCTCAAGGCTCCTTGGATTTGGTTTGGACACCCTGATCCCATGCCAATGAACCAATGAAATGCAAATGATGATTATGCCAAAATGCAATGAAACATAAGCCAATAAAAGCTAAAAGCAAGAGGACAATTTTTGAGGTGTTACAGCTGCCCCTATTCAAACTTCTTGGATTTGAGGGTATGGAAGCAAATATTTCCAGACAATCGAGATACATGGAGATTGAATACTAAAATAACCTGGAAATTTGCAAACTGTGGGGATAACAGAATAGAGTTGTTTACGAGGACGGCCGCAGACGAACTCGAAAAAGAAGACCGGCCACAGACGGGCTACCCAACGCAAGATAAAACGAGGACGGCCGCAGACAAACTCGAAAAGGAAGACCGGCCACAGACGGGCTACCCAAGAAAAGATAAAACGAGGACGGCCGCAGACGAACTCGAAAAGGAAGATTGGCCACAAACGGGCTACCCAAGAAAAGACAAAATGAGGACGGCCGCAGACGAACTCGAAAAGGAAGACCGGCCACAGACGGGCTACCCAAGAAAAGATAAAAAGAGAACGGCCGCAGACGAACTCGAAAAGGAAGACCGGCCACAGACGGGCTACCCAAGAAAAGATAAAATGAGGACGGCCGCAGACGAACTCGAAAAGGGAGACCGGCCACAGACGCTCTACCCAACAAAAGAAGAAACGAGGACGGCCACATACGAACTCGAAAAGGAAGACCGACCACAGACGGGCTACCCAACGATTAGACAAAACGAGGACGGCCACAGACGAACTCGAAAAGGAAGACCGGCCACAGACGGGCTACCCAACGATTAGAAAAAATGAGGACGGTCGCAGACGAACTCGAAAAGGAAGACCGGCCACAAACGGGCTACCCAACAAAATAAAACGAGGACGGCCACAGACAAACTCGAAAAGGGAGACCGGCCACAGACGCTCTACCCAACAAAAGAAGAAACGAGGACGGTCGCAGACGAACTCGAAAAGGAAGACCGGCCACAGACGGGCTACCCAACGATTAGACAAAACGAGGACGGCTGCAGACGAACTCGAAAAGGAAGATCGGCCACAGACGGGCTACCCAACAAAATAAAATGAGGACGGCCACAGACGAACTCGAAAAGGGAGACCAGCCACAGACGCTCTACCCAAAGATTAGTAGAATCAATAGATCTATAAAAATGACTCCGCTGGAGAAAAGAGAAATCTAAACAGACAACTCTGTAGGGGAGTATGGGAAGGACCAATAAAAAGGACGAATCCATTGGTTGTGGTGTAATGTTGAACAACATCTCCCGAGTTTCATCACTTTCTGTTGGGGAAAGAGACTGGCAAAAGAAATCAAACCTGGCTTATGCTTCAAATGCATATGTTTGAATTTTTCTATAGCGAAATGCTCCATACGAAATGGAAATGCTACGCGTTTGGAGGATGCCATGCAAAAATGCTTATGCAATGCAAAAGAAACGTCTCAGCAAAATAAATACTGAAGACGAAGGCAACTCCACTGGGGTGGCAGACTGAATTGTCCTCTGAAATAAGAGACCCTACTGAGAAAGACTTCACTCTGCCGAGGAAGACATTGATCACAAACTCTGCTGGAGATGACGACTCCGAGAGACTACCCACTCTGTTTGGGATGGATAAAAACGAATATTGAAGGTGGAACCCAAAGAAAAATTCTCTCCGCTGGGGATTACCCATGACTTCTACCTGAATCTGAAAGAATGCCAATAACAATTGGACGTAAGACCTGCTGGGGATATCAACTGCTGTTGAACAAACCACTGAGAAGACCACCACCAAACTATGCTTGAAGAAACAAGTCAATAACAACGACCCTACTTGGGGTATTACCGAACTCAACCTGCTGCTGGGAGATGCTCTTACTTGTTGGGGAAAACCAGCCAATACCAGCAAATCTGCTTGGGGAATGGTGATCACCAACATCAGCTCTGCTAGGGGATATCACCAAGCTTAATCCTCTGCTGGGGATCAGGCCAAACCATTGTTGGTGAGAAAACATTTCCTGACTAGCTGAGGAAAATAGGTGTTCGGCCTCTGTGTGGAAATAACATCTTTGTCAGAAGAAAATATCCCATTAGTCTCTTGCTGGGGATACAAAAGTATCAACTTCTGGCTATTTGCTAAGAGAGCAACGGACCAACCACCACTCTAGCTGGGGAAGTAAGCCTCTGTACTCTGTCTGGGGAAGGTAATTTCTGCTGAGGAAATAATTCACCTTACCCTGCTGGGGATTAGAGCACACAGCTGCTAGTGAAACATACATTTCCTGTCCAGCGGAGGTGAATAAATACCAGACTCTGTAGAGATGATAAAACCTTTACCAGAGACAAACAACACGTCTTCTGCTGAGGATACCACAACATCTACCTTGAAACAATCCACTTATGACTGCTTGCCAGGGAGTAATAGATCAACCATGACTTCTGTTGGGGACACAATCTTCTGTACATTTACAAGGGAGAGTAAGCTCTGCTGAAGATGATGATCTTTCAGATGCTAAGGAGAGTAACTCTACTGGGGAAGAATCCTGCTACCCTGCAAACAAAATCAAAAGACAACACAAAATGGCTATCTAGACTATCATCCTAATGACTGTTTCATGAGCAACTTCCACTGTTTTCCGATATGCTTCGCAAAGCTTAACATTTTGCATGCAATGTCTTATCAAAATATCGGACGTTTTCACAAACAAAACAGTAAAAAAAATATAAATGGAAAGCTCTTTGACTGAAATGAAAATTTTATAGAATGAATTGGCCTGTAAATAGGCATTTACATTCGGAGGCAATTCCTGAAAAGAGGTAATTGCGCAAGAAAAGTAAAAGAAAATACACATGTCGGCAATGTGGGGAGCAGATATCCACCATGATTCAAATCAGCTATGACCCGTATGTCTCGCTTATCCGCATATGTTTTGACCTTCGAAGAGGCTGGCTGGGCTGATTCATTTCCTTCGAAATTTCCTAGTATCAAAAGTGATCACGGATCGAACGCAGATCATAGCCTCTTGCTCTCAAATCCCTAACTTTTGCCTGGATTGCCCTTTACGGGTTTTCAATCCACCGGGATACCCATTTTTGCCAAAGTTGCCCTTTCAGGTTTTCAACTTTGCGGGTTTATTCTTTTTTCTTTTTATCCCTAACTTTTGCCCGAACCTTTTCTTTTTATGGTTCGCCGGGATGCCCCTTTTTTGCCTAGATCTTCCTTTTATGTCCAGCAGGTCTCCTTTATGCAAAGTATTTTTTGACTACGTATGCGTTCACAGGGGACGTAAAATCTTCGCCATCCATAGTTGAGAGTAACAAGGCTCCGCCAGAGAAAACCTGTCTTACTACATATGGACCTTCGTAATTTGGAGTCCATTTTCCCCTGTGATCTGTTTGAGGAGGAAGGATCCTTTTCAAAACCAATTCACCAGCTTGAAAACACCGAGGACGCACTTTCTGATCAAAGGCTTTCTTCATCCTGCTCTGGTACAACCGACCATGTGCAATGGCTGCCAATCTCTTCTCTTCAATAAGGTTCAGCTTATTCAATCTGGAATGCACCCATTCGGCTTCATCAAGCTTCACATCTGCCAGAATTCTCAAAGAAGGAATCTCTACCTCTACTGGTGGAACTGCTTCCATATCATAGACCAATGAGAAAGGAGTCGCCCCAGTTGATGTACGCACCGAAGTACGATAACCGTGTAAAGCATAAGGCAACATCTCATGCCAGTCTTTATACGTTACTACCATTTTCTGCACAATCTTCTTGATATTCTTATTTGCCGCTTCAACAACCCCATTCATCTTCGGGCGATAGGGAGAAGAATTGTGATGTTCAATCTTAAAGCTCTGACACAACTCTTTCATCATCTTCTTATCCAAATTTGAACCATTATCAGTAATGATTCTCTCCGGGACTCCATACCGGCAGATGATGTCCTTCTTGATAAATCGGGCTACCACTTGTTTGGTAACGTTGGCATATGAGGCTGCTTCCACCCACTTTGTGAAGTAGTCAATGGTAACCAGAATGAAACGATGCCCATTGGAAGCAGTCAGCTCAATCTTTCCGATCATGTCAATGCCCCACATGGCAAAGGGCCAAGTCGATGACAACACATTCAGAGGAGTAGGCGGTATGTGCACCTTATCTGCATAAATCTGGCACTTATGACATTTCTGGGCGTATTTAAAACAATCGGACTCCATAGTCATCCAATAGTACCCCGCTCTCAACAGTTTTCTGGCCATAGCATGCCCATTGGCATGAGTACCAAAAGAACCTTCATGAACTTCTTCCATTAACAGGCCTGCCTCGTGTCCATCAACACAACGTAGCAAGACTATGTCAAAGTTCCTCTTGTACAACACATCATCATTGTTCAAAAAGAAATTTCCCGCCAGCCTCCTCGGAGTTTTCTTATCTTTGGTGGATGCGTCAACCGGATACTCTTGACTCTTCAGAAAGACCTTAATATCATGATACCAAGGTTTTCCATCTGATACCTCTTCAACTGCGAACACAAAAGCAGGTCTATCCAGACGTATGATTCTGATCGAGGGAGTTTCATTCCAACGGTTCACCTGATACATTGAAGATAATGTTGCCAACGCATCTGCCATCTGATTCTCTAATCGGGGTATGTGATGGAAGTCGACTCTGTCAAAGAAAGTTAACAACCTTCTGGCATAGTTGTTATAAGGCACCAAATTCGCTTGACGAGTTTCCCATTCACCTATGATCTGATTAACCACCAATGCGGAATCACCGTAAACATCGAGGTTCTTGATTCTTAAATCAATTGCTTCTTCTAACCCCATGATGCATGCTTCATACTCCGCCTCATTATTGGTGCATATGAACGCTAACCGGGAAGTGAAGGGTATATGAGAACCCTGTGGAGTCGTAATGATTGCCCCGATTCCGTTACCATATGAGTTGACAGCCCCATCAAAGACTAGCTTCCACTGGGATCCAATTTCAGGTCCTTCATCATGCAAAGGCTCTTCACAGTCTTTCATCTTCAGATACATAATATGCTCATAAGGAAATTCAAACTTCATCAGTTGATAATCCTCAATTGGTTGTTCAGCAAGATATTATGACAAAACACTTCCCTTAATGGCTTTTTGGGAAACATATTAAATATCGTACTCTGTCAGAACCATCTGCCAACGGGCTATTCTTCCAGAAAGCGCCTGCTTTTCAAACACATACTTGATCAGATCCATCTTTGAAATCAAGAGGGTTGTGTGGTTTAACATATACTGCCTCAAACGCTTAGTTGCCCAAGCGAGTGCACAACATGTTTTTTCCAGCATTGAGTACCTTGACTCACAATCAGTGAATTTTTTACTCAGGTAGTATATGGCATGCTCTTTTCTACCTGACTCGTCTTGTTGACCGAGCACACACCCCATTGAATTCTCAAGAACCGTAAGATACATAATCAATGGCCTTCCTGGCACTGGCGGCATAAGGACCGGAGGTTCTTACAAATATTCTTTTATTTTTTCGAACGCCTTTTGACAATTCTCATTCCACCTGACCGCTTGATCTTTTCTTAACAATTTGAATATTGGTTCACAAGTGGCTGTAAGATGAGAGATGAATCTAGCGATGTAGTTCAACCTCCCCATGAAACCACGAACCTCCTTCTCTGTTCTTGGCTCAGGCATTTCTTGTATGGCTTTTACTTTAGCAGGATCAACCTCGATACCTCTTTCGCTGACAATAAACCCCAGTAGTTTTCCAGATCTCACCCCGAAGGTGCACTTGTTCGGATTCAACCTCAGTCTGAACTTTATCAACCTATCAAAAAGCTTCTGAAGATTCACCAGATGCTCTTCCTCCATTTGTGACTTTACGATCATGTCATCAACATAGACCTCGATCTCTTTGTGAATCATATCATGAAAGAGGGTCACCATTGCCCGCTGATAAGTTGCCCCAGCATTCTTCAATCCAAAGGGCATCACTTTGTAGCAGAATGTTCCCCACGGTATTATGAACGTTGTTTTCTCCATGTCCTATGGGGCCATTTTGATTTGGTTATACCCAGAGAAGCCATCCATGAAGGAAAACATAGAGTATTGAGCAGTGTTGCCTACTAACACGTCGATGTGAGGGAGCCGGAAATCATCTTTCAGGCTTGCTCTATTCAGATCTCTATAATCAACACACATCCTGACCTTTCCGTCCTTCTTAGGTACAGGCACAATGTTAGCAACCCACGGAGGATAACTTGTCACAGCCAGAAATCCAGCATCTATCTGCTTCTGAACCTCCTCTTTAATCTTGACAGACATTTCAGGTTTCGTTCTCCTAAACTTCTGCTTAACCGGAGTACATCCCTCTTTGAGCGGCAACCGGTGTACCACAATGTCAGTGTCAAGCCCATGCATGTCTTGGTAAGACCAGGCAAAGATATCCATATACTTTCGAAGCATTTCAATCAATCTTCTCTTTACACTGTCTTCCAAAGCAGCCCTAATCTTTACCTCTTTCTTCGCATCCTCGGTTCCCAAGTTAACAATCTCAATCTCCTCCTGATGAGGCACGGTGACCCTTTCCTCCTGTTTTAGCAATCTGGCCAATTCCTCGGGTAGGTCACAATCTTCCTCAACCTCTTCTTCAGCCTGATATATGGGATTATCAAAATCATACTGAGCCATAACTGAATCATGAGGGGTGGAATCTGAACAGGGTAACCTACATGATAGATGATTCATGTTTTATTGTGTATGCAACAAACAAAACACATTGCCATTTTGATGTGATCTTATGCACAAAATAAAACAGAAAAACAGGGATCATAAATATTTGAATGTGAAAAGTCCTTTATTATTGACAAAGAAAAGCCTACAAAATGTTCAAGCCCTACAAACAAAAATCACTACGTCTTGGGCAGAACGTTGGATCAAACATAATAGAAAAACAGAGACAATTACTCTGGGCCAGTCACTTGGATGATCTTCTCCGACGACCAGTTGCATGGGCTTTGACCAGGCATGCAGGGGCGGATCCAATTATCCATGTCGCAATCGTTGTCCCCATCCTCCTCAATAGCGTTGACTCTATCAAAGAATACCCCAGCACTGGTAAAACGAACCGGACCATAAAACTTCGGAGGCTCTTCAGGACGCCTGGGTGGCTTGTAACCCAACCCATAAGTATCTTGCTTCTTCTGAACCTCAATAACTTGACCCCATTTATGTGAGCCTCCAGCTTCAACTACAGCCCGAGCATCCTTGAAGGAAGACATAGAGATCTCCGGCTGATCTACCACTGTAAGCTGCTTAACTACTTCAGATGGGCTAGCCTCCTTGGGAACTTCCTCATGAACTTTTAACGTTTCAAAAGCCTGACATAACGTTTCCTGTATTTTGCCATCTACCTCCACATATTTGAAAGTAGATAGATGGCTTATCATAATGTCCTCCTCTCCGCATACCGTCACCACGTGTCCGTCCACCGTATACTTCAACTTCTGATGGAGTGTAGACGTTACAGCCCCAGCACTGTGAATCCACGGTCGACCAAGTAGACAACTGTAAGCGGGCTGAATATCCATTATATAGAATGTGGCGTCAAAGACCTCTGGGCCAACCTTAATTGGCAGCACAACCTCTCCAAAAACAGCCCTTTTAGAACCATCAAATGCGCGCACCACCAAATCAGTTGGCGTGCATATCAACCCTCGGGTATCCAGCTTAATCAATGCCTTCTTAGGCAAAACATTTAAAGATGATCCTGTATCCACAAGCACATGAGACATCAACGACCCACGACACTCAACAGAAATATGTAAGGCATTGTTATGGTTTCTCCCAGCTGGAGTTAAGTCAACATCAGTAAACCCCAAACCATTGCCTGCATTAACATGGGCTATCACCCCCTTAAGTTGATTGAGTGAGATCTCTTGGGGCACATAAGCGGCATTCAGTACTTTCAACAATGCATTTCGGTGAGCTTCCGAACATAACAACAAGGATAATATGGATATCTTGGATGGAGTCTGATGCAGATGATCCACAATTTTATAGTCACTTCTTCGAATCAACCTCATGAATTCTTCCACATTCTCAGAGAAAGGACTATCAGTTGGCCTTACTACGGAGTCAGTCACTATCGGGGTCTGCACAGAATTATCTACGGCCTGTTTACCCTTGTCCTGTCTGGAATTACCAGCCTGTTCATCGGAAGGAGTGAAGATTCTGCCACTTCGGGTAATAGCTCCTGCTTCCTCAAGACTGGAACTTGCTACCGACGTTCCCATTAACTCTTGTTTCTGCCCATTAACAAAAACTTTTGCCTCATAGTTCCAAGGAATTGCCTTGGTACTCTCATAAGGAATGGGTCCAGGATCTGTAATTATAACCGGCGCTGGTCTTGCCACCGCTGAAATTGTGATTGTCTTAAAGGGAATAGTGATGATAGCCACATCGCTGCATATAACCTCTTTTTGCTGGTCACACCTGTCAAACTGCAACCTACCTTCATCGATCAACTTTTGAACTCCTGATTTCAACAGCCCATAACTATTCATCTGTAACATACATTCTGAACAATTCTTGTCACAACCGGGGTCCACTCCACCCATCAATAATTTCTCCTTTACCACCATCAAAGGAGTCCTCAGTTTGTTTACATCCATAACCAGATTCAAAAATTCATTCTCCTCTAACACAACATTAACCCTTGGCCCGCCATGATCAGGCATTAGGTTCTGGATAACATTCGGCACGTCATTTGAAAAATTTATGGCCTTAGAATCCACCAAGTCTTGAACTGTGTGCTTAAAAGCTTTACAATCCTCGATATGATGTCCGGGTGCCCCAGAATGAAAGTCGCAATGGGCGTTAGGATTATAACTCGGAGGTGGATTACCAGTGATAGGAGCTAGATTTCTCTTTTGAATTAGCTGCAGCTGAAGTAAGTGTTGGAATAACTGTGAATACGGTAGAGGCGAAGTATCAAAATGCCTATCCCGTTTGGGCTTGTACTGTTGTTGGTGAGGAGCCTGATTTCGCTACTGCAGAGGTGCTGCAGGAATTGTCACTTAAGCTACTTGCTGATTATAGTTCTGGCGTTGCTTCCCTTTACCTCGGTAGGACGATACAGAGTTTGCTTCCTCTTTCTTCTTGTAATTCCCATATGGTTTCTTCCCCTGACTAGAAGACGACCCATCATTACCCGAGCCTTTCCCAGCTCTGATTCCGCTCTCTAGCATTTCTTCCACCATGATTAGATCAGCGAACTTGCCTGACATGCATGGTAACAACTTCTCATAATAATGTCCTGGCAAGGTAGCCATGAACATATTCAGCATTTCCTTCTCCAACATAGGTGGCTGTACTCTTGCCGCCAACTCACGCCACCTCTGCGCGTACTCCTTAAAGCTTTCACTACTCTTTTGGGACATGCTCTGTAATTGTGTATAATTGGGAGCCAAATCAGTATTATACTGATAGTGTTTCACAAATGCTTCAACCATCTCCCTCTAGTTGCGTACATGGCTCCTTTCAAGCTGCATATACCATTCCAGGGACGCTCTAGACAAGCCCGAACATGTGTCCTGGGGCAAGTAGTGCCGTTGTACTTCTCAAAAGTGGGGACTTGAAACTTATGCGGAATTCTCACATCAGGAACCAGCCCTAGGTCATCCAGATCCATTCCCACAGAATTTTGATTTACCACCCCTCTCAGCTATTCTTCAATCATTCTAATCCTTTGGTCATCAACAATCGGGAAACCAGCATCTCCACCCGGCACAGAGAAAACATCATCTTGTTGGTCATTAAAGTGATGGCCATGAACTGCATGAATACTATTTCCCCCTCCAACCACAGAAGGAATTACCACATTTTCTCCTCCGCTCGGAGGGATAACAACAGAGGGAACTGGAACTCCGCCCGGAGGTCCATTCTGAATATTGTGTCCATTAGCACCTCCGCCGGGGGGAATAACATTGTTCTAGAGACCACCATGTAGTACACCATTCTCATCTACTCTTGCCACGAGGGGTTGAACGAGAGTTCTGAGTTGCTCCTATCCCTGCACGACTCCTTGCATCATCTCCATGAATTGGGCAATACGGGCTTGCATGGCGGCCATTTCTGCTTGCATTTTCGCCATTACTCTTTTCTGGTTGAGTCGAGTAGAATATTGGTGAATCGGTTGGTCAGCTATCCTGCCTGTAACCAAATAAAGGTTATAGACAAAACCGGAACGAGTACCTATTATGCAAAAAATGCTTATGATTATGAGGATGCAAATGCAAAATGCAAACAATCATATTTAAACATTCCCAGGACATATCTGCTTTGATTCCAGTCTTTGAAACCAGACAAGGGATTGGACCCAGTATCGGAAAATAAATCTGAACCCAGAAATATTGCAGAATCAGACAAAGGAAGACACCTTTCAGAAACTAAGAGTCGTTGAGACATATACGGCTGAACCAAGTATTTTAATATCATATCATAAGAAATCATACAGACAAGTCCGATACAATCAAAAGTGATTCCATCAACAATCCTGATGGTAATCACAGTAAAATACAAACAACATAATCACTACAAATTAATCCCAAACAAACTGGCTTCAATCTCTTCAAGAAGATTCACAGTGTCTGGGTGATTAGGTCGCTCTATCAGCCCTTTGATCAGTCTGTTTCTCTTCTCGACATCTTGATTCAGCCTGGCAATCTGCTCCTCAACATCATTACCTTCGTGCCTTGACTTCTTGATTTTCGCTTGCAACTTGAGCTCTTTAATTTCTTTCTGAGCTCCTTTCCACTTACCAGAGAAGTGCTCTTTATCTGCCTTCATTCTTTGAAGCTCTTCTTTCAACTCCTCATTCTCAATCTTGAGCTCTCCCCGCATCTCCTGATACGTGGCAATCTTGGCTTTAGTCTTGGTCAAGAGCTTCTTGGTTTCCATGTAAGCTTTGCCTGATGATTCTGCCGTCATACTGACTTTTCTGAAGTGATGAGCTCTATCAGTGAGGTCTTTCTCCTTGTTTTCCAGGCGCTCTGTCAAATCTTAGACCTTTCATTTCAACTCTAAGTTGTCATGTAAAGCACCATGAAGCCTACTACTCATACCAACATTTTCCTCCCTCAAATCATGCACCAATTTTCGCTGCTTATCGAATTCTTCGATTGGTACGGTGATTTTCTCTTCTATCACTTTGGGATATAAGGGGGGCGCCCAGTCAAAAGGCAAATAGTACTCTTCGACCCTCTTCTTTATCCAATGCTCATACGGAGGGAAAGTTTGATTGTTAGGCAAACCCCAAACGGCTTTTCCTCTCTTTTGTTTACTGAGCCATGCTTTGGAAACTTTCTGTGCCACCTCTAACCCATCGTCGGCCATGTGAAAATACAAAGACTCTTCCAACTCCCTTTCAGCCGGGGGACCTTTCGGGGCATATCCAAACTGTCGGATAGCCAAAGAAGGATTATAATTAATACCTCCTCTTCTCCCTATCAATGGTACATTAGGGTATTCACCACAGCTGTGCAAAATGTCTTTACCCAGCACTCCATGATTCACCCAAACAATATCCTTGGCATCTAGGCCCATCAGACATTGACTCTATTTCAGAGAATTCTTAGTATCCTTGAAAGCACCTGACTGGGGTAGACGATTGGTAAACCACTTATAGAAAAGAGGTGCACAACAATGCACTGTCCCACCTCGTTTCTTCCCGCTCCTGTTGTATAAGGCATAATGAAGATCCCCTAACAAGGTCGGCACTGGATTCTGAACTACAAATATTTTGATAGCATCCGCATCAACAAAATCGGGCTCACTCGGAAACAAGACAATACCATATACGCAGAGAGCCAACACTGCATTGAAGACAATCCACTTCTTCTCCTTAGCTGCTTCCTGAGCCTTATTTACCAAGTATGTCAGGTGATAACCACAAACCCTTCCCTTACCAGAAATATCAGCTTCCAAAGTTGACTTGCTCAAATAAAGAGCACCAGCCACAGCTTGGAAATCAAGATCTGCCTTCGACCCATAGAAAGGAGCTCCTTCTTTTATGGAAATTCCTAGGATATTGGAATACTCTTCCAAAGTAGGAACCAAAATGTAATCTGTCAATACAAAGCACCTCAGGGAAGGATCATAGAACTGCATCAAGGTGTGCAAGCCGTTATTCATATTCACTGAGGTTACAAACAAAAGATAGGATCCAACCATACTTCTCTTTGAGCATTCCTATCACTTCCGGACTGGCCATCTCTTGTAAGTTACAAATCTGACCCAGGATGAGCTTCGGGAATTTGTACACAAATATATTCTTCCTACCCTTCTTGGTATCCATCCCTATGACTGCCCTCTAACTGGAATCAAACTCAGATACTACCTGGAAAATGAAAAATATGAATGTTAGAAAAAGAATGATGCAATGCAAAGCATGGGATCAAAGTGCCACGTGTCTATGCTGAACTGAAACAGTTGAATAAATCCAAGGCTCATTATCACAACTCGGGAGGAGTGTCGTTACTGAGTCCTCGGGAATGGTCACCAGAGTCAACAATTCCTCCAGAGAATATCTACTGGCCTGTATCAAACATACAGTAGCAGATAGCTCCGGATAGAACCTTGTCTGGCTGTAGGTCTCGTGAACACCCACACGTGGCCAAACACCACGGGAGCGACACGTCCACCCACACTAATACCTATGTGTATACTCAAGCCTGGGTAGTGGGATTATCTCTCAGAACATCCCAACCTGACAAACAGAAAACCAGTACAGCACAACACATAGGGGTGGGAATAGGCTAGGCCGAGCTAGGCTTTGCCAAGCCTGAGCCTGGCTTGCTAAAAAATTAAAAGCCTAAGCCTGGCCTGTAGCCTATCATAGGCTTATTTTTAGGCCTAAGCCTGGCCTTTTCGAAGGCCTGATTAGCCTACTAGCCTATTTAAAAGCCTACTTCATTTGAACATCTGTAAACAAGAAATTCAACTAATGTTAAATAAACTAACAAGTTAAAAGATCAATGAGATTAAATGTTTGTTTTCATTGTCTCGTTCAAGTTTTCTTATTAGCATAAGTTTGGTGATACTATTTGTTGAAGATAACTTATGAGAAAAACTTATGACAACAACTTATGACATCGTTTATAATGTTTTTTCAACTTATTTTCATAAGTTCTTCAAGATAACTAAGTTTTATTTTCGTATTTTAGTTCAAAGTATAAAATAGAATCTAATAATAATAAATTTATTGATTTTTTCTTAAATAGGTCAGCCTGATAGGCTTAAAAGGCTTTTCTTACGGCCTGTGGCCTAGCCTCTTTAACTAAATAGGCTTATAAAAAAGCCTAGGCCTTTTCTATTTAAGAAAAAGCCTGGCCTGGCCTGAGCCTATGTAGGCTAGGCCGTAGGCACCTGTTAGTTGGCCTGGCATATTCCCATCCCTAAGTCAACACAGTCCAGTATAATAATGAAATGCAATGTAATAAATGCGGTAAATACAGTAATACAGTAAAGCAAAGATACAGTAAACAACAATACAATAAAACACAGCTCCACAGTAAGCACCCCATGACAATAAACAACCACGCGCTTGGATTGATTCGCTTAGGAAACCAGAGTCCCCAGCAGAGTCGCCAGCTGTCGCTCCCGGGATTTTCATCCAAGTACAAACGCGAAAGTGGCGCTGAAAATAGAGTCGCCAGCAATGTGTATTTATCCCAAGAGAGGGAAAGGAAACACTGCGTAAACCTGGGGGAAAGGAAAAGCACGGTCTCACGACCAAGAGAAATGGGTAAGGGAGTCGGTTACGCGAAGGGAAGGTGTTAGCACCCCACACGTCCATCGTACTCGATGGGATCCACGCTTGTTATCTTGATCAAAGGGTGTCTTCGTCTGGAGCTCCACTGCTACTGAACCGGAGAAGGAACGAGAACGAAAAAGAACGGAGAAACGAAGAAGAAAAGAAAAGAAGTGACTCGATAGGACGTCCTCGGAGTCCTAGGCCTACGTATTCCCTCGGGAACGGGAAAATCAGAGTCAATGTAGTTCAGACACGAACTAAGGGGGAAGGTTGCTCGCCAAGACATCGCCGTCTTGTGCCTACGTATCCTCAATCTAACCAGAGAGAGGAAATCAGAGCAGTCGTAGTTCGACTTAACCAAGTCTGTGTTTTTTACGAGCGACGTTAGATTCGCGTCCGACAGTTAGGGCCGATGCCTGTTTGCGACGAGACGGAAGTAACGTGCCCTTTTCTGAAAATGAGGTTTGAAACTTAACGATCCCGAAGGATAAAAAGGTTTGAATTTGTTTTGTGTTTTTTAGACAGAAGTGTTTTTGAAATTGTTTGTAACTTGCATTGCACCCAAGTCTACAACATAGGAACGAATACGTCGCGTACCGTCCCCAACAGGACGTACACTAAGTACCCTAGAAGAATGAAGGGAGACCCCCGATTATTCACTTCCCACATCTAAGGCTCATGTGCAATACACGTTTAACCTTTATTAAGTGTTTTAGAAAGATATTGAGATGAGAAGAGAAGACTCGAGTTGAAAAGAAAACACTAAAGGGAATCTAATTTGTTCCTAATGTTATCATGCAAATGTGGCCCTAAGGTCAAGGTTTGATAACCGAAGTCTAAAGAGAAGAGAGGGATAGCACTACCTAATGCTTATCCTACCTCTCTTTAATCAAAGATTAAAGTTGAGCTAGGATCCCTAAGGCTGTGGATAATTTGTACACACAAAGCATTATATCATGCTATTCACAAGCACACAAGAGAAAGTGAAAGAGATAAGAGGGAAGAGATATGAGCATGGATAAACATATACTCAAGACTTACCATAGCCCCTACACAAAATGATTAGTACCAAAACAATTCCAATATTGAAGTACAAGTGAAGAAAGTAAACACATAAGTCCTAGCGTTCTAATAAAATTCTAAGAAGCTTCTAAAGGCTCAAACCTAAAAAGAATGGATCCCTAAAGGTTGGTACTGACCTAGGGCAGTAGCAAATCCTACTCACGTCCACCAAGGGTTACAAAGGCTTATAAGATCAATCTATATCTAAACAATCTACCAAACATCAAAGGAATGCAATGATATGCACTAAGGATGCACCATGAACCTTTAAGAGATGTAAACATGCAATAATGCATAATGAAACACCACAACCAGTAGCAAACCACTTCATAAATTTCATTAAGTATCCATGACTTATCACCCATAATATGAGAATGAAAACTCAAGAGAAGAAGTGGAAAGAAGTAGAACAATGTCACATAATAATTCACAATGTTGTTTACTTACAAAACAAGTCACAAATGAGGGTGAAATGCAATTATGAATGCAAATGGACATGGATCAGTATCATACATGTTATATATTATGACATGAGAATGCACAAATGAACAAGTGTGGTTCATATCCAAATCACATTAGAGGTTAAGAAGAGGAGTGCACAACTTTGGATTCATACAAGGTGAAACATACTTCAAAAAGTTCATGAACTTGTAATGCACATAACATGAAGTTATAAACCAATGTGAATGGATAAAATGAGTCATGTACAGTATAGGAACATACAAGGATGAATGTTAATGGCATACCAAGGTGAGATGTACACAAACTAAATAAAAGAAGATCAAGTAACAAATGCAACATTAACAATGTATACAAGATGAACTTCAATTGCAAAACATGTCAAAGTGAAAAGGGAATGACCTATGACTTGGCATACATGACCTATAATGTTTCTATCAACACATATCAAAAGATAACACCAAATGTCTCAAGGCATCCAACACAATGCAACCTAAAACCCTAGCAAATACTCATGAGAAAGCACATAAGTATACATGTGATCAAACAATTCAAAGAACCTAACCCAAGGATGATAGAAATGCACAAACCAAATCATATGGTATCCAAACAGTAGGCAACTCAATCTTAAAATTATAGGTCCAAATTCAAATGTAATCACCTTCAACAATGGCCCACAAATTCACAATGTTCACACAATGATAGTGCACAAAGATGTTGATAAATACATATGAAATAATGCTTCTAAAATGCCATGAAAAATCACATATGATCCTTATTAGGTCAAACAAGTGTGGTCCAATTATTGGAAGAAAATTCAACTAGGAACTATGTCAATTAAAATGAACAATGAGAATGTATCACAATTAAGAAATTCTAAAAAGAAATTCAAAAGAAAATATGAATATAATATGAAAAATGATAAAATCAGAAATGAAATTCATCAAAAATTATTTAAATGTGTAAAGATCAATGGGGAATTATTTGGGAATTTTCTGATGCTTAGAAGTATTTTTAAAAATAAAAAAACCAAGCAAATATGAGAAAGAAAATAAAAAACAATGAAATGGGATGGGGGTGCCACACTAGCAAAAACCAAGCTATAAATGCATTGGGCTCAGAATTAGGGGGTGCGTATAACAAAAATCACAAGGCCCAAGGCGCGTGTGTGTCTGAGGTTCATAGCATGCTCAGCAATCAAACATTTGACTTAATCCTAACCATCAGATGTAGCCAACAATGATCATAATTCAATCAAATGGATCAGAATGTGCACACATGTTAAGCAATGATGAAGCATACACTTGGAATCACATATTTCAAAAACCATTCAGAAATTGAGAGCACGTGCCAGGGATGCTCTCTCATTAATGCGTTGGCACGCTTATGATTGTTAGATCAAAACAATCCAATGGTTGCGATATAAACTGAGAAATGAGTTAGGGTTTCCGTCCGTTGGACTTTCAGGTGGGCGGAGAAGACTCTGGTCGTCTTCTCCGGTGAGCCTCCGCCGTGTACAGAATTCCATCTCTCCAGAAATGCACAAAACTTACATCATTCCCTTCCTCTCTCCACGTAGGTTCCAAATCCAGTCTCCAAATTCACGAATGATTCACACACAAAGCAAATCGAAGCAAATAAGTTTGCCCTAGAAAACTGAAACTATGCACCTATGGTGCCTATCAACTAGCCGGAGGTTACATTGCTCCTACTGAGCTCCAAAACACCAAACACAACTCTTAATCAAGGAAAAATAGTAAGGAAAAGTTTGAAGTGTATGAACCTGAACTTGCTGAATCTTCTATTACAAGAAAACCAGAGGTGATGCACTTCAAACTTGGAGTTATTCTTGAACTTCCGACTGGCCAAATAAAGGCTTGGTGTGCTTGAACTCAGTTGATGAAGTTGAGATGATTCAATGTATAAATCGTACAGCCTCAGATCCTTGCTTCTACACACTTCTTAGATGCAAATTGATGAAGAAACAAGATCCAAAGTGTTGAGGAGAGTGATGAATATGAAGCTGGGTGTGAGAGAAGCTTCAGAGAGAGAGAAAATGAATTTTATGAGGAGAGTGAAGAATGAAAAAAACTTCCCCAAATTCTGTTGGAAGTTGATTTTATATCCTTGGTTGAGCTCTAATTTTCGTGGTTGACAGTTAGAACCATGGTTACCTGAGTGAGTTAAACCAAATGAATGGAAAGAGAGTGAGTCTGAGTTGTGTTCTTTTGATTGAGTGAGGAAGGAGTATGTTATGCTATGGTGGTTTTAGAATGAAGGGTGGAGATGTGTTTCAATGGCTGAGTTTGCAGCAACGACAGCTTGTTCACCAAGTTTCCTCTCTGTTTTGTTTGGCCACTTTAGGAAAAAGTATGCATGAGTGTGCATGGTAAGACAAGAGAATGTTTGGCTTGAAATGGCAATGTAGGCATGGCTGAATGAGTGAGCAACACGTACAAACAATGCAACACATTTCAAGTTTTGGCAATAACAACAACATAGTTATGATGGTGACTTTGGAATGAAATATCTCAATGGTTAATGGATGGAATGACAAGTTAGTGGGCTATTTGGAAAGATCTCATGGTGGAGAACAAGAACGAAGTTTAAAGCAAAGAGAAATGAAACTCAAAACAAGCCCAAAAATGATGATGAACATAAGTGGATGTAACTGCCTTATGCATGCCATGACTCTCCCTCGTGCCCAGCCATATGTATGCAAGATGGAACAAGTTGAGACCATCACTTTGACCCTTCATGTTTCTCAAATGGTTGATAAGCTGAGAAAACTTTCAACACCAACATTGTAGAGGAGATCAAGAGGAACAAAAACCATGTTGGACAATTTTTCATCTGAAGCTTATATCTTGGAGAAATTTGCCTTGGAGCATTGACATGTCATGCATACCAATTGTTTGCTGAAATTACTCCGAGCCACACGCGCATTTGCCTTGCCTGACCAGTCAAAATGCCTTGTGAACTCTCCACTTTAATCCTTCATATCTCCTTTAATTTTAATCCAATGGAGATGTTCTAGGTATGGATTTGAAGCTTGAAACATGAAATTTTGATAGGCCTCCCTAGCCCTTCAATTTGATGCTTGGAACATGGAAAAAGAATAGCTTAAAGATGACCCCAAAACTTGACAAAACTTACCAAATTAGGAAACCCTAATTTCTATTTTTGGAAGCTTTTCACATTTCTTAATTTTTGATGAATCTCTTGGGCTTTCTTGATTAAATCTTCACCCATGGACATATTTGACTTGAGGAACATGAATTTGACTTCAAAAAGTCAAGGGTTGACTTTTCCTCTGCACAGTTGACTTTTCCCCAATTCTCCTGATTTTCAATCAATTGGTCAATTGAAACTCTTCCAAATCAAATTGATGGACCGTTCTTCATCCTTATACCCTTGAGGACATGTAGAATACCATGAGATCAAGTTTTGCCAAAGAAATCAGAAATAAACTGATTTTATGGCAAACCCTAGTTTTAAACCCCCAGTCTAGGAGAAATCAGCACATCCTCCAAATCCAAATTCCTCTGAATATGATGTATATCCTTTCTAACAAAGATGAGATACGACATTTGGAGGTGATAAAAGCTCAAATATCTTTCCCATTGGGCATTATACTCAAGAATTCCAAAACCCTAGTTTTGCACTTGATAGGATGATGTGATTCCCTTGCATTCTCTTGTTAAGCTTGATCATATGATAAGGTGATGACTCAATTTAAGATCTCTTGAGGCTCAAGGCTCCTTGGATTTGGTTTGGACACCCTGATCCCATGCCAATGAACCAATGAAATGCAAATGATGATTATGCCAAAATGCAATGAAACATAAGCCAGTAAAAGCTAAAAGCAAGAGGACAAATTTTGAGGTGTTACACCCCCACACGGGGACACGTCACAGGAAACTACCCACTTCCTGAAGAACTGGTCTGCCCATCTTCCAAAGATCACAGGGCAGTAGCTTCAGGGTGAATACCACGTGCTGGTCTTCCCTATGCCACGTAAGCCCTGGCAGTTATTTGCATTGGGCCTGGAAATCCAGCCCAGTGTAGATGACCGTTGGCCCAGTGTTGGGGACACACTATAAATACCCTCTAGTGATAGAGGGTCAGTTATTCTGATTTCACTCTCACTATACTTTCTGTACTTGCACTTTCTACTCTGTCTCTTACTTTGGCATCGGAGTACCTTGCAGGTACACCCCCACCTCCTCACCACCACCGGAGTATAACGGAGCTCACGATGTGTTGCTGGCCACCGATCCATTTCTGATCGGTACGATCAATATCCAATGCATATTTTTGTTGAGACAGAATCAAACCATCGGGTCCACAAGCAATCTCGAGACCAAGAAAATATTTCAACACTACCAAATCTTTCATGTAAAAGCAAGTGCTAAGATAATCTTTGAAATGAGCAATTGATGTTGATTCATTACCTGCAATGATTAGGTCGTCAACATACACAAGTATATGCAGAACAATACCATGTTGTTCAAGAGAGAACAATGAGGAATCAACATAACATTGAACAAATCTAAATGACTTTAATGCAGAAGCAAGCGTAGAAAACCAGTTGCGAGAGGCTTGACGAAGTCCGTACAGAGATTTCCTTAATCTGCAGACCTTTTTAAGAGAAACGCTTGAAAACCCTAGAGGAAGGCTTATATAAATTTCTTCATCAAGGTCTCCATGTAGGAAAGCATTTTGAACATCCAGTTGATGGAGTTCCCAACCACAAATAACAGGCACCGCAAGAAAAACACGGATGGATACCATCTTTGCAACCGGAGGAAAAGTCTTATTAAAATCAATACCGGCAACTTGATTGTTTTCGAGAATAACAAGATGTGCTTTGTGTTGTTCAATAGTACCATCAGAGTTGTACTTAATTTTGTACACCCATTTACACACAATAGTTTTCTTTCCCAGTGGCAGGTCATCAATAACCATGTACCATTATTTTCAAGAGCCTCAATTTCCTTGCGCATGGCATTACGCCAAGAAGAATAACGAACAACTTCAGAGAAATGTGTTGGATCAAAACCTGTGGTTACTGCTGCTAAGAAACGAACATGAGAAGCAGAAAAGTTATTGCAAGTCACATAATTAGCTATGGGATAAGGCATACTACCCGAAGGTGGAGAATGCAGAGGTGGCATAGAGAGGGGTCTAAACAGTGTGCTGTATGGCAAACAAAATGCCGCAGTCGAATTGATGGTTGGTGATCTCGTGAGTTGTGTTGGACATCAGTATTGTTTGAAATGGAAGGAGGACGTGTCGTCTCATCAAGAGAAATTGTTGCAGGTGTTTCTAACACAACATGATCGTTCCCCTTTTTAACATATCACTGTCATTATGTGAGGAAGTCATTGAGGGCATTGTTTCAACCGGTTCAACTAAAGTAAAAACTTGTTCTGATATAGGGGAAATGTATACTCTTATGATGTTGTATGAACTATAGGTGTCATGTCATAAACGGCATGATGAAGAATATTAGTAGTAATGGTAGAAGAGGTATGAGAATGTTTGTAAGGAAAATGATTCTCATAAAAAAACATCCCAATAGTTAAAGAAATCCTTAGTATAAATTTCAAATAGTCTCCACCCTTTCTTTCCATGAGGATAGCTAATAAATATTCATTTTCTATTGCGTGGAGCAAATTTATTTCGGTCACGGGGAACTTTGGGGAAAAAGAGAGACATCCAAAGGTCTTAATGTGATTATAGATGGGGTTATGGCAAAAAAATTATTTGATATGGGGTTTTCTCTATAGAGCAGATGTAAAAGTACGATTGATAAGATAGTCGGCCGTAAAAATACATTCACCAAAAAACTCAATAGGTAAATTAGCTTGAAACTGAAAAGCACGAGCCACATTAAGAATATGAAGGTGTTTTTATTATGCACGCCCATTTTGTTGGGGGGTACCAACACATGATGTTTCAAATAAAATACCTTGTGCAACAAAATCATTTCCGAAGGATGTAAATTCAGACCCATTATCACTTTGAATACGTTTTCCAGTCTTATTGAATTGAGTTTGAGTCATTACACATAAATTATTAATAAATTTGCAACCTCTATCATATTAGCCATTAAGTATATCCAAACCCCTCTCTAATGATCATTAACAATTGTTAAGAAATAAGAGGCACCACATGAAGAAAGAACACTATATGGACCTCATACATCATAATGAATCAGTTCAAACAATTCATACGGACCCCATACATCACAATGAATAAATTCAAACAAATCGTCTGCTTTATTATAATGAATAGGAAACGATGTACAAGTTTGTTTTGCTTTAAAGCATACATCATATGGTTCATCTTTATTTCTACAAAAATCATTATTACTAACACTAGGAAGAAGGCCAACTATTTGTGAAGACGGATGTCCAAGGCGTCGATGCCACACTTGATAAGAATCTGCATCAGTTGCATGACATAATCGAGTTGTTGGGGCCATTGAGCGAAGCCAATAGACCCCCTCCCTTTCTTCACCTGCTATAATCACCATCCTCGAAGTATGGTTCAATACCACACTTAGCTTGTCAATTAATGTGACTACACAATTTAAATATTTGATCAATTTAGAGAAAGAGATCAAATTGCAGGTTAGTCAAGGAACATATATAACATGTTGAATAGTCCAATTTTCAACAAGACTTGTTATCCCTTCTTAGAAAGCATTAGCATGTGTCCCGTCAGGCATTATAATAGAAGAAGGAAAAATATTTGAGAGATCCATAAGCAAGCGTTTGTCTCTGGTCATATGATATGATGCCCCTGTATCCAATATCCAAGGAGAAAAAGACTTACCTGTCAATTTTTCATTGGAGGAAGGTTTATTGTTTAACGATTTGAACATATTCAAAATGGTGTTCAATTGATCAGCTGTTAAGGCAGGACGAACAACACTTCTGTCTTTGGTTGTCAAAACAGGTGAGGCAGAAAAAGATGGTGTTGCAGATTGAGCAACATTAGGAACACCAGGAATACCTTTTCCAGCACCAACAACACATTTGCCTTTTACAGTGCTCTTTCCATTTCCACTTCCATTATACCACCATTCTAGATAGCCAATAATTTTGAAGCAAGAAGCGGATTCATGGCCTGACCTCCCACAATGGGGGAAGATAGTCTTCTCAAAACGTCCTTTAGATCCACCACGATTAGAAAAACCACCACTGACAGCAAAGGCGACAACCTCATTTTCGTGCCTCACGCCCCTTCGTCACGGTTTTATGGCGATCTTCTTGTACCACCAGAGAATACACTCGATTTAAGGAAGGAAGCGGATCTTGAGCGATAATGTTAGAACGAAGTGTTCCATACAAATCATCATCCAAACCCATCAAGAATTGGTGAACTCGCTCATCCTTATGTTCCTTGCTCAAATTTTCTGCCCATTTGCAACCCTATTTTCCACATGTACAAGCTCTCTTTGTGAGATATGTGGACAAATCATCCCAAATTTTCTTCAAATTCCCGTAGTAAGCAGCAACATTCTGACCATTTTGATCTAAATGCGCAAATTCAGATCACAGTTAAAGAATACGCGGTCTGTTGCCGATGGAGAACCGCTGATGCAGATCGTCCCACAACTCCTTTACTATATCATAATAGGTAATGGTAGAACGAATATATGATTCGATGGATTGAATAATTCAAGCTACAAGCATGGAATTGATACTCCACCAATCCTCAATCTCGTTTGCATCAGTTGCTGGTTCTATCACTGTCTCGTCCAAGAAACTGAGTTTGCGCTTTGCACGGAATGCATTATGCATACTAGTTTCCCATTCTTGATCATTGTCACCCTTCAAAGACACCAAAAAATATTCATGCCAGGATGATAAGAAGGATGCAGATAATACGACCTTGTCGTATTTAGAAGAATCTGCTTCTTCACTTTGTCGTCGTCACTAGTACGCCTCTGTGTACTTTCTACATCAGAATTGTTATCAGACATGGTATTTTTATTGAGACCGGCAGAAAACTAAAGGAGGCGAAGAAAAAAATCAGAGTATCAATTTAGATTTTATAAACCCGCTCTGATACCATAAAGGATAATGTGAGGCAATTGTCTGATTTTCTCATTCATTGGCAAAGAATTGTATACAATAGATTTCCCAAACTACATACCTAAAGATTAGGGAATATTGATTATGAAATTATGTATGAGATATGCTATTAAAATACAAGAGATGTTCTAAAAACTACCTAATTAAATGCTAAAATACAACTGCTAATTGTTACTTATCAGATGCTAAAATACAACTGCTAATTATTAACGGAAAAAATCCTACATAAAGTCACACCTCATTTTTCACACACTTGTATTAAGTGTTTATATAACATAATCAAACACACCCAAATCTCATCTTGTGTGTTGGGCTCATGTTGAAATATAATGGGATGGAGTTTAGTATTTTTGATTCAATATTGTAATTAATTAATTACTTAAAAAAATATTAATTAAAAATATTAATTTATTCTTTAAAAAAATATTAATTAATTAATTATCATAGTCAGCCATTCATAATCAATTACACGTCATTAAAAATAATTTTTATATCATAATCATCAATGCAATTGATTTTTAAAATGGAGTGATTAAAAGTTTAAAATGATGAAATTAAAGAGATCAAAAGTGCATTTAAAAAAAATAGACTTTAAAAAATAATTTTCAAGTCTGTAAAACAAATAAATTGAACTCAGTTGTTCGTGAATTTAAAACAGGTTAAATTTGAGCGTAAAAAATATTTGTGTCAAACTCGAGTCAAATTTGAGTTGAATCGAGTCAAGCTGATGAGAGTTCAAAATTACAATTCTTTCTACCAATAATGTTTAACCGATCCGATAGATCTTAAACTGATTTGTCGTCCTACAACCAATACAAAAAGTGTTTCTCATTATATTCCATGTATTTTTTAAAACTCTACAAAAACAAGAAAAAATCTCTTCTTCAAAAATACATTCAAACGCATTTTTTTTCAATGTAATTTTCTGGAACATGTGTTTATTTCATAAGAATCAACTTTCACCTCTTACATTCCTATTACTCATAAAAAAACACACTAAAGAACTCCAAAACCACATAAAGTTGATTTTACATCCAAATCAAATCAAGTATTGAAAATGAACTCATACAATAAAGACCTTATACAATATTATAATGAGAAATACACTATCTTGAAACAATGAACTCTTAAGATATAAATAATAAGAAATAGAATATCTTGAATCAATAATTTCTCTTCTACCCTTAACTCTTGAATAACAACACTTCATTTACCACTTTTTCCAAATTCAAACAAGATGAACCACCAAAATCAGTTGCTTCTTCTGCCATTTTCTTCCACTCAATTGCTTTCCTCTTCATCTCCTTACCCTTTTCACCCTCTAACAACTCCACCACAACCTTCTCAACTTCATCTCTTGTCACATTCTCACTATCCATCACCATTCCAAATTTCCATTCACTACAAATATACTTGCAATTGGTAAATTGATCATTGAAATATGGACAACAAATCAAAGGCACACCATTGCATATACTTTCAATTGTCGAATTCCATCCGCAATGACTCAAAAATCCTCCCACCGCTTCGTGCTTTAGAACCTTCTCTTGCGGACACCAACCTACCATAAGTCCTCTATCTTTTGTTTCTTCCACAATTTCTTGTGGCACAAGTAACCTTTCACTTTCACCTCCACTTTCACCTTTAATTATATCAGGCCTAATCACCCACAGGAACTTCTTCTTACTATTTGAAATTCCCCAAGCCAACTCAACAAGTTGATTATACTTCATAACTATAACACTACCAAAATTCACATACACAACAGAATTTGGTTCTTGCGCGTCAAGCCATTTGAGGCACTCACTTTCTTCTTTCCACAAATTACATTTAATAGATTCAAATTCATTGTTCGTTGTAATTTTATCAAGGAATAACTCAAGAGGGCCTATTGTGTAGAGTTTAGGAAACATTGTAGAGAGTTCATTCAAAATATTAGATTCTAATGCATCGAAAGTTGGTAGAATAATAGCAGAAGCTTTTGAAGCTGTTTCAATTTGTTCTGCCACAAAGTTCAAAAGTGAATCATTTGGTTGTGTTGTGCGATATATACCAGGAAGGTCTCTAAATGTAATATTCTTCATGCCAGGGATCCAGTCTATGACAGTGTCTAAATGCCCATTTGTTAGATAACTTGCATCTGAAAATTTTCATCCGAAATTCAAAAAACAAATTACATTACCATTCGAGAAGTCCTACATTGTAAAATATAAACCTAAATTGTCACGTAACATAATCAGACACGACACGGACACGTAAACAACTCTAATATAAAACACATAGGATATTGTTAATTCCAAAATTTATGTCTGAAATGTGTCCAAGAAAATGTATAAAGTGTGTAAAAGTGAAGGAAAAATAATTATTTTTGGATTATTTGTCGTGCAAATGTTATAAAGGTGACAAACATCGATCCAAGGTGTTTCAAAGTAAGAAAAAAATTTGAAATACTTGTTTGAATTATATGATACATTTTGTATGAGTGTTAAATATTAACATGTGTCAGACAGCACGATACGCCAAAATCTAGAAGTATATGCATTTCATAAAGTGGTGGTAATATTCAAATAATAAATCGAATTTGTAAGGTCCGACTTAAGTTCAATCCATATTTTAGATGATATCATTGCCTAACTAAAATTTATTGAGTCATCTACTATCAGGTATTCAGATCATGCTCTAGATATTCGGTCTGACTACTTGGTGTGTTGATAAGTTTCAAATAAGTGAAATAATTCTTTTTTTTTAAGGTTTTAGTTGGTGGTAATCCAAAATTTTATAATATGAATGAAAATTACAAAGAACTCAAATTTAAATTATGACTAAACTCTAAACTCTACCTTTAAGTGGTGTTAGGCCTTTTTCCATGAGATTCCTGCATTCTTTGAATCCCATGAAACCACAAGCACTATGAACCCAAAAGAGAACATTAGGCAACCCAAATTGTTGAGAAGCTTGAATACTAAAAGCCATGATACCATCAGAGATTAAGCAAGTAACCGGAGGATCATTGAGTTTTGATATAAGCTCACACAATGGTGCCAAACAGTGTTTACTTGTAGAGTCACAAAGATCCGGAATGCTTTGAGTCGAATCGATGTTGTTTGTCGAAGGCAGACCATCTGGGATGGTCTCAAATTTGAAATCCGACAAACCATTGAGAAAATCATGAGAGCCTCTTGATTTGAGCAAACGTTTGTGGTTGAACTCAGTGTTGAGAAATGTTATGTAGAAGCCTTTGTTGTGAAGGATCTTTGCTAGTTTGAGAAATGGATTTATGTGACCTTGGATTGGAAATGGGATGAGAAGAGCATGTGGCTTCATGGTTCCACCTAGTAAACTCATCTTCTTACATGAACAACCAACCAACACTCAATGAGCAAAGAGATAAGTGACGAGCTAAAGAACAACATGCATGATATGTCATGACACGAACTGACACATGATATAAAGTGGAAAACATGTTCATTGAATCATCACGTGGTTAATAGGAACAAGACAAACGAAAATCAGCTAGGGAACAAGACAATATGTAGTGGAGGACCCCAAACTAGTTACTAGTACTTTATTAGATTCAAATTGCAAGCATATCAAAAAAAAAAAAATTCAATCATGCAAGGTTTGATAAATGCAATGGAGGATTTTTTATCACACCACCTTTATTTCTTAGGCACCATCTGAATTTCTGATTTTGTCCTCTGATTCCAGATGTGCACATCCGGACGCACCATTTTTTTTAAAAACGCTAATGCGTTTCGGAAGTGCACATCCAAAAACATTTCTGATATGCAGATCTAGAAATCACCCGAACTTAATTTTTTTTAAAAAAATCAGTTTTGTTGTTTGGTCGCATATATTAATATACCGTCGCAACTTAATATACAATAAACTAAAATGATATATATAAAATAAACCTCTGTCAAAATACAGTACATACATCTAATATAAATAGAATACATCAAACAAAAAACTACTGCGTATGGCGAAGGATGTCTCCTGGCTCCCCTGCTCCTCTGTCCCTACCCGTCATCCTGGATCGATATCTGCGGTACTGAAGTGCCCCCCGAGCAATCACAATAATTCTGTCCACGGCAAGTCTGGCACCAGAGCCCTCAGGGAGGTGGCCGTCTGTAATGGACTGTTGCGCTATCTGCTCTATCTGACGACAGCGTGGTAGGACATCCTGAGTGTGGTCCAGCTGAGACTGCCGCTCCTCTAATATCTCCTGATGAGCAGGTCTGGGTGGCGATCCCTCAGCAATGGGCACCATGCATGGGTGTGAGACGGTGTAGAACCACACGATGTACCCGGCAGCAACGCTCCAGTCTCTCTCCGCTCTGGTCGCCCAGCCTCTTCCGGTACCAAGTGGGACTGGAAGTCAGCATATATGTCATCTATCTACCTGCGGGTCAAGCCTAGAGGAGCAGACTCATGAGACATCCTGGGGATCGTCTGCGTGTAACCGAACTGACGCAAGACGCGCTCCGACTGGTATCGGGCAGTAACGGTCGAACTGCATGCCAACCATCCTGAGAACAAACAAATCTCATCGAACGGGTGCGTCACACGGTGAGCGACATATGTGTCATACAAAACGTCCTCAGCAGCCATCCGATCAAGATACACTCTGTAGGGGTCCGGCACCTGGTTCCCTCTGAGTAGGACAAATGCAGCAGCACGTGGCATATCCTCAGTGTACTCGTTGACACCCCCCCCAACCAGTAATGTTGGGAAAGTGATGTAAAATCCACGCCTGAAATAAAAAACATAACATGGGTGTCAAACATTATAATGAATATAGAAAAAAAAGAAATGAAAAAATCACTTAGAATATTAGATTGTTACCACGTATAGCGTACAGCTGCCTGCCACAGTCCTGGATGTCCAGAGGCAACCATCGGAGAGCCTAGCATAGGTGTATGCTAGCGCAGCCGCCCCTAGTTGTACGTATGGATCTCTGTCTGATCCAAAAGGTGCCTGAGGTAGACGACATCAACATAATAGGCGCTGGTGTCTACAAACACCCGTGTGCCAAGCAAAAACAAGTAGTAGCATCTCAGGGCACGCTGTCTGTGGATCTCCACCTCTGCGCATCCCCTCATGTCTGTCGTGCCTCTTCAAGCTCCTCACCAAATCTGCGTATCAGAAAGGAGAACCGGACGTGTGCGCCCCTCAACTGGGTCACCTCCGCAAGTGTCTAATCTGGGCTAGCCCCAAGCTCTGCAATCAGCATCTCCGCCACGTCCACCTTCGACATCCTACCGTGACGGAGAAGGGTACCCGTGATCGGTAGATGTAAAAGGAAAGAGATGTCGTCGAGGGTGATTGTGATCTCGCCGTACGGTAGATAGAATGAGGATGTCTCAGGGTGCCATCTCTCAACAAAGGCCATCAGCATACCGTACAGGATCTGGGAATACCCAATCCTAGACAGGCCTCCAAGACCAGACGTAGCAAGTGCGGACGTGAACCACTGATCCCCTGGCAGCATCTCAAGCATGCCTAGAACCTTGCCCCCATGATTATTGAACTTCTGGGACTCCTTCTCTTGAAAATTTCCAAATAAAACAATGTTACAAATGAACATATTTTCAACGAAAACAATTCTATAAATAAACGAGAAAGGTTACCTGTTGTAATACCTCAAAATTTGCCTCATATTTTCTCGATAAAGTGGCTTATGCTTTACTCATTAGCATTCCATAGTAGGTCATAAATTGCATATCATTGGTTGCAGGGCATGGTATCTAGTGCTGCAAGGCGTGAACAATTGAAGGCCAAAGCAAAGCAAGAGAATAAGGGCCAAGGGGCTTCAAACAAGCCTCAAAGGTCTCTTATATCATATATCCTCTCACTTTGATCCCCCAATGCATTGGAAGTTGGGAATTCATCAAGAAGGTTGGGTAGTGCATCATCTCCTACACAAAACAGTCTAAAACTGGGATCTGACCCTCAAATGGGCAAGCTCTTTGAGTTTTTATCACTTCCAAATGTCATATCTCATCTTTGTTAGATAGGATATACATCATATTCAGAGGAATTTGGATTTGGAGGATGTGCTATTTCCTCCTAACCAGAGGGTACAAAATTAGGGTTTGACATAAAATCAGTTTATTTCTGATTTTTTTGGACAAAACTGGATCTCATGGTATTCCTTGTGTTCCTAAGTGTATATGGATGGAAAATTGCTCATCAATTGGTTTTAGAAGGGTTTCAATTGGTTAGAAGATTCAAAATCAAGAAATTGGGGAAAAAGTCAACTGTGCAGTGAAAAAGTCAACTCCTAACTTTTTGAGGTCAAAGTCATGAAATTCAAGTTAAATATGTTCATTGGACAAAATTTGATCAAGAAATGATGGAGGAATCTTGAAAAATCAAGAAATGTACAAAGTTTCCATTCTTAGAAATTTAGAGTTTCCAAAAAGGGCAAGTTTGGATCATTTTGCACCACACTTTGAGGCTCTCTTTCTTCAAGATAAAAGCTCCAAACTTCAGGCCCAAGTTGATCCAATTAAATTTCATGTTCTAAGCTTCAAATCCATATAAAGAACTCTTCCATGGGATCAAAATTGAGGGAGTTATGATCCATCAAATTTTGACAAAACTAGGTCAAAAACCAAGTCATGGCAAGGCAAGTTTAGGCTCATGCGCCATAATTTTGTCAAACACTTGGTGTGCCAAATGTCCAGCCACTTTTCGCAATGATGGAAGCTCCAAATGAAAAAATGTTGAACATCAAAGTTGTTCATCTCAATGTCCTCTTCAACTTTGTTGTTGGACATTTTTCCATTTGAGCAAGTTATGATGGGGTTATGATGGTCCCAAGTCGACGTGTTCATGCTGAATTTTCCAAGTCAGGTTGCCATGCCAACCTACCAACTTGCCACGCCCATACACCAGTTTTGAACCATGATGTTTGGAGTCACTTTACACCATCCTACAAGCCTCAATTCAATTCAATTTCAACATCAAACTTATTCTCCTATATCTACTCTTTCATTTGCCACCAAAATCACACATTTCCATTCATTAAAGTGAGAGATATTCATCACCAACTCACTTAACCAACTCAGTTGACCATGGTTAAACACATTTAACCCTAACTATATAAACAAATTTACACACAATTTCAAGCTCTCTCTCATTTTTCCACATTCTCAAAAATCATTCTCAATCATTCTCTCTACTCTCTCTCTAATCCTACATGTTTTCTTCACATTCTCATCATAATCATTCTCAAAAAATCTCAAGTTTCACTCTCACTCTCAAGAGTTCAGATCAAGATTTCTCTCTCGTTTCTTCATCATTTTCGAAGATTTTTGGAGCAGCATCATCTCCATAACCTACTCTTTCTAATGTATGCATTGGATTTGCTTGAATACACCATTGAAGAAATCGCAAGTTTCACTCATCACTCCAAATTTCTTCTCCAAGCAAGTGTAGGATCTGGTTTTAGCCTTTATTTGGCTTAAAGTGTTGATTTGAAGATATTGCAAGAAGTTCTTGGGTTTCTAAAACACAACTTGCATCTCATAAGGTTAGAGATCTTGAAACCTTTCTTTTATTTCATCATGATTTTAGAGATTTATAATGTGAAATTAGTAATCATACATTGCATCTGGAAGTCCTGAAATGATGGCACAACACTGTTTGTTCAATTTGGTTTTATGTGATTCTGTGATTTTGTGAAATTTGTGCTTGAACATGTCACTTTCGTGCCATTTTTCTTGATGTTAGAATGATCTTTTTGAGATTTAATTAGCATATTCATGATCTATGAAGTTTGGGCTTCAGTTTGGTATTTTATTTTGTTAATTTTCGTTAAGAATTGATGGAGATATTTGAGGAAGAAGATTGGTAAAAAATTCTGCGTTTTTGGTTTATTGTATGAGTTTTAATATCATTTGCATGAATTAATTATGAAGGTGATGATGTGTCCGCGAATGATTGGTTGTGTTCTTACTTTCCAATGATTAGTCAATGATTAATTAATTATGAAGTGATGATGGTAAGAGAGAGAAGGCGCGCGTGGCATGTTTTGGTTGGTGCGATTTATTTACTTTATGGCTAGCCAATGAAAATTCAGCAACACATTAATGAGCCTCACTCAATTATCACGTGTTCCTCTTTTACATCCCATATGTTCCCGTGTGCGTGAGTGTAGGGTGGTCTTGGTGGTCATGCACTGTGGGACGTTGGATCATATTGCATGATTGATCATACGGCATTGATTGAATCCGCATATTAATTGGAACACACACTATCACACATGATTACACAAGCTTAACGGACTGGGTTAACTTGTTTTTCACACCCCCATGTTAAGCCCAATGTTAATTTTGAACTGGAAACTTACTAACGCTGCACCCCCTTTTCCATTTCTTTTATTGTTCTATTTTCTTTCACATATAGTTTCAATTTCATTTTAATAAAAATACTAAAGCTCAGCAGAAAATTCCAAATTAATTCACACGTGTTCTTAACACATTTTGGTAATTTTCTATTATTTTTAATTCAGATTTTAATAAAGTTGGACCATATTTCCATAATTTCTTTTCAATTTCTTTTTCAATTGAACTTTTCTTTGACACTTGCACTTGTATATTTTATTTCTCCCACCTCCCACAACATTTTTTATTCATTCTTTTTTTATTGATTAGATAACATACTGTAGCATATAAAAATATTTTGTTTGCATTTTTAACTCATTTTTCTCATGTGTTTTGATGTGCATATTTGGGTTTTCTTTGGATGTGTTTCAAGGTGAATGTGTGAACTCATTTGAGCACTTTTCTTGTTGAATTTTGTACTGTACTTTTTACATGTGATTACATTCTGACTTAATTGATTTGTATTATATTTTCATAATTTTTCAAATCCATTTGCTATTTGTTTATGCATGCTAGATTAGGAGATCTTTTATGAAGTTTTGTTAACATCATTCTCACATGTTTTAGGTAGGCATTTATGCCATCTTATTAGGATTTGTTTATGCATCTTTTGTATGTCATTTGTATGATATTATAGGTCACCTTTGTTCCATTATAAGTCACTTTGGTTTGCATTTGCATTTGGTATGAGTTTGTGCATTCTAATTTGAACTTTGACTTGTTTCTATCTCTCACTTCCTCTTACGCTATATGTGATTCATGTTTGCATTTTTGTGTGCCATTTCACATGTCTCATTTACATCTCAATAATTCTATGCCACTGCCCTATGTATGCATTTATCATTTTAACATGTTATGCATCTTTAATGTGTCAATTTGTGCATATATTGAAACATGTTTCACTTCTCTTTTCTTCTACTTCTTCGTATCCCTTCTACTTGAATTCTTTTATCCATGATTGGTGTGATATTTCATATGCTTTATAAGACATTGGTGACTTGAATATGATTCTGACTTTGATATTGCATAGAGCATTATGGCATGATCACTTTGCATTTCCACTCATTCTTCATCTATTTCTTCTATGATTCACTTCTTTAATGTTTAGGACTTACTTGGACATAAATGGTGTGTGTTTGATCTCTTGACATTAGAGAGCACTCTTATAGTTTAGGTTCTGACTTTGATTAGATTTTTAACTCTTAGGATCCTTATCCTTTGATGCTTGCTTTGTTTGACCTCTATTTGATATCCTTTGCTTCTTTCACTACTTGTTGAGTGTTTTTTAGCTAACCTTTTTATGTAGGTACAAATGGTAAGTAAGTGTGGACATGTGTCCACACACACTCCTTTCTTTCATCTCCTCTTATTTCTTTAATAATTCAACTTGTGATTTTGTTGAGCATTTACATGCTTTCCTTGAATGACTTCTTCTTCATCCCTCTTTAAGATCAACTTAACTTCCATTTTGGAAGTAAGTTGCTTCTTTTGCTCTTCTTCTTCTTTCTTTTAGAAGTAGGTTTGTTAAACCACATTAACCATAGGATCTCCAAGCATGCTAACACTAGGGTTTGAGTCTTAGTATCCCTTATTAGTTTCACCTTTGATCCTCTTTTGAGTCTCTTCTCTCATCTTATAATAAAAGTAAAAAACACTTAATAAAGGCATAACACCTATTATATTTAGGCCTTTAATATGGGAACAAGGAGGTGAGAGGTCTTCTCTCATTTCCTTAGAATGTTTAGCATACGTCTCGTCTTGGGTCGATATGCGAGGCCTTCGATCCTATATGAAGGACTTAAATACAATACGAGTTACAAAACACAAAAACAATCAAAACATTTCTTTCTTAAAAGACAAAAATAAACAATAACGTATTTCCTTCGGGAATTCTGTTCTCATCTCACTCATTCTCAACGTATGAACGTGCTTCTCCTCGTTCTCTTGCAAGACGGTAACGCACTCAATGCAACGAGCCTGCAACACCTGAGCTAGAACGTCAGTCGTTCCCTAAAAAACACAAACAATCTTCCCTAGGTGAGAGGAACTACGTCGCTCTAATTCTCATGTTCCCGATGAGATACGTAGGCAGTGGGGTAGGGCCCATTCGAGCACTTCTTTTATTTTCCCTACATTTGTTTCTCTTTCTCTCTCCTTTCCTTTTCCAGTTCTCCAGCTAGCAGTTCCTTTTCCAGTATCCTTTTCTTACACCCTTTGATCGAGACAAGCAAGCATGGATCCCATCGGGTACGATGGACACGTGGGGGTACTAATACCTTCCTCTCGCATAACCGACTCCCGAACTCAGTTCTCTTGGTCGCAAGACCATGCTCTTTCCTTCCTCTCAGGTTTATACAGTGTTTCCTTTCCCTCTCTTGGGATAAATACACATTGCTGGCGACTCTGTTTCCGTGCCGCTTTCGCGTTTGTACTTGGATGAAAATCCCGGGAGCGACAGCTGGCGACTCTGCTGGGGACAGGTTGACCTCTTGCTGGTCCATCCCCTTTTGCGAGCCAATCCTAGCGCTTGTTTGTTTTTCTTTCATTGGGTGTTTACTTTGATGTTGTTTTTGCTGTTTTACTGTTTTACGGCTTTACTGTACATTACTGTATTTACCGCATTTACTGCATCATATTTCATTATTATACTGGATTGTGCTGTGCTGGTTTTCTGTTTGGCGGGATGGGTATTCTGAGAGATAAGCCCATTACACAGGCTTGAGTACATACATAGGACTAGAGTGGACGGTAGTGTGGCCTATGTAGCATCTTGTTATGTATGGTTTACACGAAATCCACAACCAGACGAGGTTTTCTTGGGAGATGTTCTGATTTATGCATCTTGTGCATTTCGGGGTGTTGACCTAGGAAGCTGTCGACTCTGGTGACCATTCCCGAGGACTCAGTTGCGGCACTCCTCCTGAGATGTGACAGTGGCAGACCACATTATGTGGCAAACCCATTGCACATTCTCGATCCGAGGACCCAATGCTGAGAACTTGCTATAGGATGGCCTTATTTTTGGGGAATTAGTGGACGACCTCTTTGTTTGGCGATAGCATTGTATCTTACGGGATGAATGTGTTATTGCTTCTCAAATCGAGAATCCGAAACTGAGGAACCACTGTTCTAGTACCCACATGTGAGGATGGGCGGGTGTTTACAGGTTTGCAGGTGACCATGCCTCCCACATACCCTGATACCCTGATATTTTCACACAGATGTAATTTGTTACAGTCACCGGGTTTCTATCTGCAGTATTATTCTCAGACTTGTACAGACACCGTGCACACAGTCCAGCACAGACACAGAGCACTGATACCATGCCCTTTTGCATTGCATTATCCTAACATAACATTCATGTTTGTCATTTCCAGGTGATTATTTTACCTCTGATTCCAGTCCATGGGTTCGACGGAGGCAAATGCTAAGAGGAAGAATAATGTTGCTTATAAATTTCCAGAGCCGACATTGGATCTACTTCACAAAATGATAGCCATGGCTGACCCAGGTGTTCTTATCACTTTCCAGAAGAAATATGGGAGATTGGAGAAAATGGTCCATAACATTACAAAGTATGAGCATGATGCCCTCTACACTCTACTGCAGTTCTATGAGCCCTCACTAAGATGCTTTGTCTTTCCAGGGTATATCTTGATGCCTACGCTGGAGGAGCTTTCATTCATCTTGGGTATTTCAGTCAAATCAAATGTGTCATTCTTTTTTGGAGATCACCCCAGCATAGAAGAAATTGCAACGGCCCTACAGGTGGAACAGTCAGTGTTGAAGAGAAATGTTGCCAGTAAGAGCGGAGTCCAAGGTTTTCACTTGGATTTTCTTGCAGATCAAGCTCAGGAATGTGCCAACGCCAAGAATTGGACGATCTATAATTCTATCCTGACCTTGTGTATCTATGGCATCGTTTTGTTTCCTAACCAACATCACTTTGTGGATATGCATGTTGTGAGGGTCTTTATCCGGAAAAGTCCTGTTCCCACACTGTTGGGTGATTTCTACCACTCGGTGCATTTCAAAAATGAGAAAAGAAGAGGAGGTCCTGTCAACTGTTGTACTCCGCTTTTGTCTGATTGGTTTCTGAAACATTTGCCTCAATCGGGTGCGTTTGTGGACACTAGGGATTCTCTAAAGTGGTATAAACGGATAATGGGGTTGACTGCTGACAACATTGTTTGGTTTGACCGGCAGTTGCAAGGAGTGGAAATCATTACCAGCTGCGGAAACTTCCCGAATGTGCCTCTGATAAGCAGGAAAGGGGGAATTAACTACAACCCAATCCTGGCTATCAGACAATTCGGGTATGCCTCAAGGAACCCTCCTGAAGACCAACATATAGAAGAGTCTTTGTTCTTTAATGGGGATGAAGATACAGAAGTGTTAAGAAGGGTTGTGCATGCTTGGGGGCACCTCCACGAGACTGGGAAGACTGTCTTTGGAAAAGGTGATTGTAGAGCCTATCCACAGTAAACATAATGGATTCAGAGAAAAGTTGAAGAGGTTCTTTTGCCCTTTTCAAGAGAGCCGCCTCTATATCCAGCAATCCCGGAACAACCTACCACCGTTCCCATGGAGGAGTTTAACAAACTGCAAGCTACAATGAAGGAGCTTCGGGTGGAGAATTCGGACCTGAGTAGTCTTCTTCAAAATGCTTTGCACGCCAACAAAGAATTGGAGCATAGAGCCCAAGATGCCGAAAGAATCTTAGCTGCAAAAGAAAAGGATTTCGCCGAAAGAGTTCAACATTTTCAGAAAATTAGCAAAGGTGCCGATGCTGCTACTCAAGCTCACAAGAAGACCAAACAGGTCTTAGCGTAGAACAAAGAGAAGTTAGCCAAGTTTCAGCAAGCCTGGGATGAGGTCAGGCTCGAGAATACAGAGTGGCGAGAGCAGTTAAAAGCCAAAGACGATGAGCTGCTTAGAGCGCATGAACAACGCAGAAAGCATCGGGAAGACTTTGCAAAGAGCCAGGAGCAGCTGGAGAAGGTTAATGATGAATTGAAGAGGTCCAAGGCAAAGCTTGAGGATGCCATGGTGGAAATGGGAAGACTCAAGATACAAGCTGGGGTGAAAAGGTTTAAGGAAGTGAGTGCTGATGAAGCTCTCCTAATGCACGCAGATTCATTAACCGAAGCGCTGAATAGGAGAGACATTTTGATCAAGGAGTTGGTTGAAAAGTCGGGTCATCAACGCACTAGAATCCTTTTTGAAGAAATCAAGCATTCTAGTGAGAAATTGAAAGATTTGGAATTAGATGTTTGATCTTAATTTCCTGTCCTTTTAATGTAGTTTTGCTGATGTATTGTTGGCTACCACCAGGCTTGTTGATAGAGTCATCTTCTTGATGTATTTCCCATTTACGAACTCATGGTAAAATGTTTCGGCATTTATTAGCTTTCTGTTCAATGAATGGTTTATTCAAAGGGGTTTCTTCGGCATCACATTATTCACCAGCACATTATCACAGCACAGTTCTTCGCAATATTTTTTTTTCTCAATATTATGTGACTATCCTTGAGATTCTTGTGACTAAGACTGGAATCAGGGTGTGAAATGCCCTGGAAGTGATAAACATGGCATTTGCATTGCATTGCATATCATTTTGCATTCTGTTGCTTGTTTTTCAGGTACTCGTTGCAGGGTCTCTAACCTTTATTTTGTTTCAAGCATTATAGCTGATTCTCACATTCACCGATACGCGACCAGACGAAACCAAGCTAGAGTTATGGATCAGGTACAGACAGAGTTGGCTGAGTTAAGGGCACGCATGGAATAATTTATGAATTTGATGCAGGGTGTTGCCCAGGGGCAACAGGACCTAAGAGCAGGGCAAGAAGACATGCGAGCTACCATCCAGAGGTTGGAGACAGAGATTCCTACTGGTGACCACGTTAATCCCCCACGGGTTAACCCTCCTGTTGTTAACCCTCCTGTTGTCAAACCTCCTGTTGTCAACCCTCCGGTTGTCAATCCTCCTGTTGTCAATCCTCCGGTTGGAGTTAACTTGGGTTTTGTTCCTGGCAACAATGGGCTGGTGGAAGATCGTCAGGATGATCAGTTTTCCATACTTAATGTTGATATGGGATTCTACCATGATGACAGGAAATATGAGGGACTGGCTGAAAGAGTGAAAGCTATAGAAAGTAAAAATCCTTTGGGAATTGATGTCGAGGATATGGGACTAGTACAAGGTGTCAAGATTCCCCCGAAGTTCAAACCACCTACTTTCGACAAGTACAATGGCAGCACTTGTCCCAAAACTCATCTCCAGGCATATAACTGAAAGATAGCTGCTTATTCTGATGATCAGAAGTTATGGATGTATTTTTTCTAGGACAGCTTGTCTGGAGCCTCACTGGAATGGTACATAAAGTTGGACAGGACTCACGTCAGAATCTGGAAAGAGTTGTGCTTGGCTTTCTTAAAGCAATACCAGTATAACATCGACATGGCACCGAATCGCACTCAATTACAAAGCATGACCCATGACCCTAAGGAAGGTTTTAAGCAGTACGCCCAGAGGTGGCGTGAACTTGCTCCTCGGGTGCAACCTCCGTTGGCAGATAGAGAAATGGCTGACATGTTCATGAATACTCTGCAAGGTCCATATCTTGACCGGTTGGCTGCTTGTTCATCCACAGGTTTTGCTGACATAGTAATTGTCGGAGAGAGAATCGAGAGTTTGCTAAAGCTGGGGAAGATTCAGGACAGCAGTGGTACAAGTTCAACTCCTGTAAAGAAGTTCTTTGGTAACAGTAACAGAAAGCGTGATGGTGACGCTAATGCTGCGTATGTACAGGGGGGAAGAGGTAGAGGACGACAGGGTTCATATCATCAGGCAGCGTCTATAACTATTCCAACTCCGGGTACTGAGGCCCAACCTGCAGATCAGAAGCAGTATCGCACAAGACAGAGAATGAATGACCTACATTTTGATGTTTTCCCTATGACTTGCTCACAAATGCTACAGAATTTACTTCGTTTGAAGTTGGTACAATTGAGGACTTTGGCTCCCCCAGCGGGTAAATTACCTTTTGGGTACGATGCAAATGAAAAGTATGAATTTCACTCAAATGCGCCAGGTCACAATGTGGAAAATTGCAAGGCTTTCAAACACGTGGTTCAGGATCTTGTTGATTCAAAGGCTATTAATTTTGCTCCGAGGCCTAATGTAATTCAAAATCCCATGCCTTCGCATGATGGACCAGGGGTGAATTCCAATGAAAAAGATGGAGATTTGAATCTGGTGAGGAATATTAATGATGTTAAGACTCCGTTGAAAGTTGTGAAAGACCGCCTACTGAAAGGGGTTGTATTTCCTGGTTGTTCGGAAAGTTGTGAAGATTGTTTGATTACTGATAATGGTTGTGTGAAATTGAGAAATAGCCTTCAGAGCATGATGGATGAAGGATGTTTACAATTTGATCAATTGAAAAAGAAAGATGATGAAGTTTCTACTATTACAATCTACTTTGATCCGGTGAAAATTCCAATGCCTGCTCCTGTACAGACATCT
This sequence comes from Lathyrus tuberosus, assembly GCA_022829125.1. NCBI lineage: Eukaryota > Viridiplantae > Streptophyta > Magnoliopsida > Fabales > Fabaceae > Lathyrus > Lathyrus tuberosus. Next base: position 9,198,607 of record JALAZF010000024.1, on the reverse strand, counting down.
GCGCCTGAACAAGTAGCTCCTATAGCTATAACTGTTCCCAGTCATGTCCCAAATGAGAACAAGGTTGCTATTCCGTGGTACTATGGAACTAATAGTCAAGGACAGAGGCAAGAGGTGCAGACTCCTAAACAAAGTGGTTCAAGTATCGGAAATGTTAGGGGAATGGGTGGTTTCACTCGCAGCGGAAGGCTTTTTGCTCCTCAGACACTCAGGAAAGACGATAATGAAGCATTAACGAGGACCAAAGGAGAGCAGGTGATAGGTGATGAACTAGTGCCAGGGGCAGAATCTGATAAGTCATTGGAGAAAAATGTTGAGGAATTCATGAGAATAATCAGAAAGAGCGATTATAAGGTCGTTGACCATCTACATCAGACTCCTTCTAAGATCTCCATATTCTCATTGTTGCTATGCTCCGAAGCGCATGGGAACGCGCTGTTAAAGATCCTAAACATGGCGTACGTACCACAAGAAATATCAGTGAACCAGCTTGAAAGTGTGATTTCCAATGTTAACGCCGGTAACGGTTTAGGGTTCACAGATTTTGACTTAACGCCAGAAGGAAGGAACCACAATAAGGCTCTCCACATATCAACGGAATGTAAAGGTGCTATGTTATCCCATGTATTGGTGGACACTGGTTCGTCCCTCAATGTGTTGCCTAAGAAAGCATTAGCAAAGCTGGATGTGGAAGGAGTTATACTGAGGCCTTGTGATCTAGTGGTGAAAGCATTTGATGGTTCAAAGAGATCAGTGTTTGGAGAAGTCGAGCTACCTGTCCAGATCGGACCCCATGTCTTTAATATAGTGTTTTATGTGATGGACATCCAACCGGCCTATAGTTGTCTATTTGGTCGTCCATGGATCCACGCTGCTGGGGCTGTATCTTCAACCTTGCATCAGAAGATAAAATTTGTAGTTGATGGTCAGATTGTTACGGTATGCGGAGAAGAAGATATTTTCGTTAGTCATCTGTCATCCTTCAAGTACGTGGAGATGGACGGAGAAATCCACGAAACTCTCTGTCAGGCATTTGAAACTATGAATATGGTGAGAGATTCTCCTTCTGGTGAGGCAAGGGTGGGAGCTGCTATGACTTCGTATAAGCAGGCTTTGGAAGTGGTGCAGTCTGGTCATACCGAAGGTTAGGGACAAGTAATTGAGCTACCTTTCAAGGATGATAAGAGTGGAATTGGTTATAAACCTCCTCGAGTTCCACTACTACAGGGTCAAGAGCGCCAAGGGCCAGTTATTTTCTCAAGTGGAGGAGTCATACATCCTAGTCAGATTTGTGCAGCAATTGAAGACGGTGAAGATAGTGACTGTGACCTGGACAATTGGGTGCGTCCCTGTGCCCCAGGAATGAAGCTGAACAATTGGTTTTTGGAGGATCTCATCCAAGTTACTCTGCCAAATAAGTAATTTTCTATGTTTTCTTTATTAAGCATGCAAAGGTCCTATGCTCTGCCCAAGGCATAGTGACTTCATTGTAGGGCCCCCATTTGTCTCATACAAATTTTTATCATGAATAAAAGGACGTTTTGTATTCAAAGTTGTGCTCCCTGTCTTTCATTTTGTTATTTTTAAATAAAATGGTAATGTTTTCTTTGCAGTTTTGTGTATTTTTTCTTTTTCTTTTTGTTCCTTTCAAAAAAGCAATTTCTAAAAGCATGAATTATCATTCATGCAGAAATAATTCTCTGGATCTTGTTGATGACGACCCTGCTATGGTTTATTATGACTTCGATAATTCAATATACCAAGCTGAAGAGGGGGATGAGGAAGATTGTGAACTTCCTGAAGAGTTGGCTAGATTGTTGAAACAGGAAGAAAGAGCCATTCAGCCTCATCAGGAATCTATAGAAGTTGTCAATCTCGGTACTGAAGAGGTAAAGAAAGAGGTCAAAGCAGGGGCAAGCTTGACAGAGAATGCAAAGAAAGAGCTGATTGAGATGTTACGAGAGTATGTTGACATCTTCGCGTGGTCTTATCAAGACATGTCGGGGTTGGATACGGACATTGTTGTGCACAGATTGCCGCTGAAAGAGGGTTGTTTTCTTGTCAAGCAGAAGCTTCGGAGAACCAAACCTGAAATGGCCATTAAAATCAAAGAGGAGGTGCAAAAGCAGTTGGATGCGGGGTTTCTAGTTGTTACTAGTTACCCACCATGGGTCGCTAATATTGTGCTTGTATCGAAGAAGGATGGCAAAGTCAAAATGTGCTTGGATTATCGAGATTTGAACAGGGCGAGTCCAAAAGATGATTTTCCTTTACCACACATTGACGTGTTGGTGGATAATACGGCTCAATTCTCTGTGTTTTCCTTCATGGATGGGTTTTCCGGATATAACCAGATCAAGATGGCGCCGGAGGATATGGAGAAAACTACATTTATTACCCCGTGGGGCACATTCTGCTATAAGGTGATGCCGTTTGGTTTAAAGAATGCTGGGGCAACATATCAGCGTGCCATGGTGACGCTTTTCCACGATATGATTCACAAAGAAATTGAAGTTTATGTGGATGATATGATTGCCAAATCAAAAACGGAAGAAGAGCATTTGATAAATTTGAAAAAGTTGTTTGAACGGTTGAGTAAGTTCAGATTGAGGCTGAACCCGAATAAGTGTACTTTCGGGGTAAGATCTGGTAAGCTTTTGGGCTTCATCGTCAGTGAAAAGGGAATCGAGGTGGATCCAGCAAAGGTAAAAGCCATTCAAGAGATGCCGGAACCGAGAACAGAAAAACAAGTTCGTGGATTTTTGGGAAGACTGAATTATATTGCAAGATTTATATCTCATCTCACCACGACTTGTGAGCCAATATTCAAATTATTGAGAAAAGATCAAGCAATCCGGTGGAACAATGACTGTCAAAAGGCCTTTGATAAAATAAAAGAATATTTGCAAAATCCTCCGATTCTTATGCCTCCAGTTCCTGGGAGGCCACTGATTATGTATCTCATTGTACGTGATGGATCAATGGGTTGTGTTCTCGGTCAACACGACGAGACAGGTAGGAAAGAGCATGCTATATACTACCTGAGCAAAAAATTCACCGATTGTGAGTCCAGGTATTTGATGCTTGAGAAGACGTGCTGCGCACTAGCATGGGCTGCTAAGCGAGTGAGGCAATACATGCTAACTCATACAACCCTGCTGATTTCAAAAATGGATCCAATCAAGTACATTTTTTAGATGCCAGCTCTTAATGGAAGGGTCGCTCGGTGGCAGATGCTTTTGACCGAATATGATATACAATACACTTCCCAGAAAGCTATCAAAGGGAGTGTGTTGTCTGATTATCTTGCCGAGTCGCCTATTGATGATTATCATCCAATGAGGTTTGACTTTCCTGATGAAGGCATCATGTTTCTCAAGGCTAAAGATTGTGAAGAGCCTCCGGTTAACGAAGGGTCGGATCCTAATGACAAATGGAAACTGATGTTTGATGGGGTCGTTAACATGAATGGAAGTGGTGTAGGAGCAGTCCTTATTACTCCGAAAGGATCACACGTACCTTTCACTACCAGGTTAACGTTTGATGTCACTAATAATGAAGCAGAATACGAGGCTTGTATCATGGGTATTGAGGAAGCCATTGATTTAAGGATCAAGACTCTTGAGATATTTGGGGATTCTGCTCTAGTAATCAACCAGATCAATGGAGATTGGCATACCAACCAGCAAAACTTGATTCCTTACAGAGACTACGCGAGAAGACTGTTGACTTTCTTTACAATAGTAAAATTGTGCTATATACCTCGTGATGAGAATCAGATGGCTGATGCTTTAGCTACGTTGTCTTCCATGATTCAGGTGAATTGGTGGAACCATATCCCAAAGATTGATGTGATGAGGCTAGACAGACCCGCTCATGTGTTTGTCGCTGATACGACGACTGATGATAAACCTTGGTATTTTGATATCAAGCGTTTCTTGAAGAGTCAAGAGTATCCGGCTGGGGCATCAAACAATGACAAAAAGACTCTGAGGAGGTTGGCAGGAAGCTTCTTCTTGAATGAGGATGTGCTTTACAAGCGAAACTTTGACATGGTCTTGCTCAGATGCGTGGATAGACACGAAGCAGGCCTGTTAATGCAGGAAGTGCATGAAGGATCTTTTGGTACCCATGCTGGTGGGCATGCTAAGGCGAAGAAGTTATTGCGAGCTGGGTATTACTGGCTAACTATGGATGCTGATTGCTTTAAGTACGCCCGAAAATGTTACAAATGCCAAATCTATGCTGACAAGGTGCACGTGCCACCAAGTCCCCTGAATGTGATGAGTTCTCCATGGCCCTTTGTTATGTGGGGCATTGATATGATTGGGAAGATTGAGCCTACTGCTTCCAACGGACATCGATTCATTCTGGTGGCTATTGATTACTTTACCAAGTGGGTGGAAGCTGCCTCTTTTGCAAATGTCACCGGGCAGGTGGTAGCCCGATTTATTAAGAAAGAGATTATCTGCCGATATGGGGTGCCTGAAAGGATCATTACTGACAATGGTTCTAATTTCAACAACAAGATGATGCAAGAACTATGCCAGAGCTTCAAAATTGAACATCATAATTCTTCTCCTTATCGCCCGAAGATGAATGGTGTCGTCGAGGCAGCCAACAAAAATATTAAGAAGATTATGCAAAAGATGGTGGTGACGTATAAGGATTGGCATGAAATACTGCCTTTCGCTTTACACGGGTACCGCACTTCTGTTCGTACGTCTACTGGGGCAACCCCATTTTCTCTTGTATACGGTATGGAAGCAGTACTACCGGTGGAAGTGGAGATCCCTTCTTTAAGGGTCATGATGGATGTTAAACTCGAAGAGGCTGAATGGGTTCAAATGAGGTTCAACGAGCTGAGTCTCATTGAAGAAAGACGATTGGCTGCAGTATGTCATGGACATCTGTACCAGAGGAGAATGAAACGGGCATTTGACCAGAAAGTGCATCCTCAGACTTACCAGACGGGCGACTTGGTATTGAAAAGGATTCTTCCTCCGAATACAGATCACAGGGGCAAATGGACTCCTAATTATGAAGGTCCATATGTTGTTAAGAAGGTTTTCTCGGGCGGAGCCTTGATGCTTACAACAATGGACGGTGAGGATTTTCTGTCCACTGTGAACTCAGACGCAGTTAAAAAATACTTCGCATAAAGAGACCCGCTGGACAGTAAAAAGAGAGTCCAGGCAAAAAAGGGCATCCCGGCGAACCATTAAAAAAAAAAGGGTTCGGGCAAAAATTAGGGATAAAAAATAAAAAGAAAGTACACCCGGTAAGTTGAAAACCCGCAAGGGCAACTTAGGCAAAAAAAGGGTATCTCGGTGGATTGAAAACCCGTAAAGGGCGATCCAGGCAAAAGAGAGAGTTAGCGAAAATTGTGATCTAAGTAATCTGCATTGCCTCGTCTCAGTCAATAAGCGCTCCAAAGGATAGGAACCAGTTCAATCGTCTCCCTTTGAAGGCAAGGCAGTTGGAGAGTCTTGAAGATATATGAACCATAGCAGGGTTGAAACTCAATGGAGTTCCCGTTTCACATTGCCATTAGGACAGTTTCTTTTTTGTTTTGGAAATTACCTCTTTCCAGGAATTACTTCTTGATGTAAATGCCTATTTTCAGGCTCTTCAACCAATAAAATGGTCGATATTCAGAATAATTCTATCTGTTTGTTTGTTTTCATAATTTGCTTTGTTTACACAAACGTCCAAATTTTTTATAAATATTTGCATGTGAAAACATTGGGGTTCTACAATAGCATGCCTGAGAGAAAACATTTAAAATTGCTTTAACTGACGGGTGTGCTAGGGTGAATATTGCAAAACCCATGTCACCTCGGGGCATATGTGCGCATTCTTTTGTTTGCAGGTGTTGAGAGTTCTCTGGATAGCTATGCAAAGGTGTGTGACGTCTTCAAGCCAAAATCCTTTACGAAGCGGAAATGACCGTTCCTCCCCAAGCAGAGACGGTTCCTCATCAGGAAAGCACTTCTGGGAGGTGGTCACCCCCAGCGTATTTGCAGAGCTTCATGATCCTCAGCAACGTTGTCAAATGGTAGTACTGAAGCCATCATGTTCAGAAAAAGATTCTCATTCACTCTTTTGTCACAACGTTTGCTAATTGAGTCCATCGTCTGGCCGACGGTCGCGCTCGACGATTCGATATTAACAAGTCAAGTTTCAAATGGATAGTGTTGTATCTTATTAAGTCGATTCTCCCATTCAATACTTCCAATAGCTACAAGCTTTGCTGTGTCGATAACGGTTGTGAATCCCCAGTGAAGTCGCCATCCCTAGCATGGAGCATTTTGAAAATTCCCCAGCAGGAGGTGTTCCAAATCTATTATCCCCAGTAGAGTTTAAAGAGGCGTGGTCTTCTGTAAAATCCTCTCAAGGGACTTTTCCGGCAAGAGATGCTCTGAAGTGGTTCTCCCCAGGAGAGTTTGTTGTAAGCTCATTTCCCCAGCGGAGTTCTATGGTTATAGTTATTCCCCAAGTAGACTGGTTCAGATGATGCTTCCCCAGCAAAGTTATCATTTCCTACAGCAACCTCAACAGGTTTGTCAGGTCAGTGCCCAGATCAGGAGATCAGGTCAATTTGTCTTCCCCAGTACGGTTTGCGACCACGAAGTCAATCCAGCTTGTTATCCCCAGCGGAGTTGCCTACCTTTCCTTAGCATTTATTTTGCTGAGGACCTCCTTGCATTTTGCATATAGTATGCATAGCATCCTCGAAACGCGTAGCATTTCCATTGAGATGGAGCATTACGCCATGGAAAAATTCAAACATATGCATGTGAAGCATAAGCCAGTTTTGGTACCTCGTGCGAGAGCCCAAAATTGTTTCCCTTCTATCATATTGACAAAGCCAGAAAGAATGCTTTGCTCATCCCCAACCAGATATCTCAAAAGCAGTACCAGGGTTTCATCATTGTTCTCCCCACAGAGTCCTATTCCTCAGTTTGTAAATCTTTTGGATCTTACATCTTAACCGCATTTTCTGGAACCATTCCCGATAGGATTCCTTTAGCCGTTCCCGACGGGCAAGCCGAAACTATTCCCGATAGGATTCCTTTAGCCGTTCCCGACAGGCAAACTGGAACCATTCCCGATAGGATTCCCGCCGCCATTTCCGATGGGCACTCCGTGAGTTTTAAACCTAGCCGTTCCCGACTGGCCCATTTACCGTTCCCGACTGGTAAGCCATAGGTTTTCAACTTGATCCATTCCCGATAGGCATCCTTTAAGTTTCAGACCTAGTTGTTCCCGATAAACCCATTTACCATTCCCGATAGGTAAGCCATAGGTTTTCAACTTCAGCCATTCCCGATAGGCACCCTGTGAGTTTTAGACTATACTGTTCCCGACAGGTCCATTTACCATTCCTGATAGGTAACTAACGTCCAAGCTCATCCGTTCCCGACAGGTTGTTTACTGTTCCCAACAGGCCCAATTATCCATTCCCGATAGGTAAGCCTCGGTTTTAAACCTGACCGTTCCCGACTGGCCCATTTACCATTCCCGATAGGTAAGCCATAGGTTTTCAACTTTAGTCGTTCCCGACTGGCCCATTTACCATTCCCTATAGGTAAGCCATAGGTTTTCAACTTTAGCCGTTCCCGACAGGTTGTTTAGTCATTCCCGACAGGTCGTTTAACCGTTCCCGACAGGTCGTTTACCGTCCCGACAGGTTGTTCACCAGTTCCCGACAGGTTTCCTAGGGGGTCCAATGGTTCCAAGTTCTTTCTCTCCAACTTTTCTTCCTTGCCACTGTTTCATTTCCAACATTGTTTCTTTATCCACACAATGCAAATTTTCCCGGTTATTTTTGTATTCAATCCCTATGTATCTTGAATTCTTGATAGCCGTTGCTTTCATCCATTCAGATTCACAGTTCATTGAATAGGGGCAGCTGTAATACCTCAAAATTTGCCTCATATTTTCTCGATAAAGTGGCTTATGCTTTACTCATTAGCATTTCATAGTAGGTCATAAATTGCATATCATTGGTTGCAGGGCATGGTATCTAGTGCTGCAAGGCGTGAACAATTGAAGGCCAAAGCAAAGCAAGAGAATAAGGGCCAAGGGGCTTCAAACAAGCCTCAAAGGTCTCTTTATCATATATCCTCTCACTTTAATCCCCCAATGCATTGGAAGTTGGGAATTCATCAAGAAGGTTGGGTAGTGCATCATCTCCTACACAAAACAGTCTAAAACTGGGATCTGACCCTCAAATGGGCAAGCTCTTTGAGTTTTTATCACTTTCAAATGTCATATCTCATCTTTGTTAGATAGGATATACATCAGATTCAGAGGAATTTGGATTTGGAGGATGTGTTATTTCCTCCAAACCAGAGGGTACAAAATTAGGGTTTGACATAAAATCAGTTTATTTCTGATTTTTTTTTGGACAAAACTGGATCTCATGGTATTCCTTGTGTTCCTAAGTGTATATGGATGGAAAACTGCTCATCAATTGGTTTCAGAAGGGTTTCAATTGGTCAGAAGATTCAAAATCAAGAAATTGGGGAAAAAGTCAATTGTGTAGTGAAAAAGTCAACTCCTGACTTTTTGAGGTCAAAGTCATGAAATTCAAGTTAAATATGTTCATTGGACAAAATTTGATCAAGAAATGATGGAGGAATCTTGAAAAATCAAGAAATGTACAAAGTTTCCATTTTTGGAAATTTAGAGTTTCCAAAAAGGGCAAGCTTGGATCATTTTGCACCACACTTTGAGGCTCTCTTTCTTCAAGATAAAAGCTCCAAACTTCAGGCCCAAGTTGAGCCAATTAAAGTTCATGTTCTAAGCTTCAAATTCATATAAAGAACTCTTCCATGGGATCAAAATTGAGGGAGTTATGATCCATCAAAGTTTGACAAAACTAGGTCAAAAACCAAGTCATGGCAAGGCAAGTTCAGGCCCATGCGCCATAATTTTGTCAAACACTTGGTGTGCCAAATGTCCAACCACTTTGCGCAATGATGGAAGCTCCAAATGAAAAAATGTTGAACATCAAAGTTGTTCATATCAATGTCCTCTTCAACTTTGATGTTGGACATTTTTCCATTTGAGCAAGTTATGATGGGGTTATGATGGTCCCAAGTCGACGTGTTCATGCTGAATTTTCCAAGTCAGGTTGTCATGCCAACCTACCAACTTGCCACGCCCATACACCAGTTTTGAACCATGATGTTTGGAGTCACTTTACACCATCCTACAAGCCTCTATTCAATTCAATTTCAACATCAAACTTATTCTCCTATATCTACTCTTTCATTTGCCACCAAAATCACACATTTCCATTCATTAAAGTGAGAGATATTCATCACCAAAGTCCCTTGTTTGCATTAAAACCAAGCTGCCAAAGTGGGAAGTGTTTGATATTGTCCTTGTTACTGAGATTCAAGTCACACACATACTACACACCAGCTCACCTTTTCCTCTTTAAGCTAAACATTTCCTTACATCACCACCATCCACTTTAAACTTCACCATACAATACCATGAACCCTCCACACCATAGCTAATCTTCCCAACTCACCTCTAACTGTCATGACTCGGTTAGTTAGAGTCTACTCAGTTAACCTCACACCAACTCACTTAACCAACTCAGTTGACCATGGTTAAACACATTTAACCCTAACTATATAAACAAATTTACACACAATTTCAAGCTCTCTCTCATTTTTCCACATTCTCTGAAATTATTCTCAATCATTCTCTCTACTCTCTATCTAATCCTACACGTTTTCTTCACATTCTCATCATAATCATTCTCAAAAAATCTCAAGTTTCACTCTCACTCTCAAGAGTTCAGATCAAGATTTCTCTCTCGTTTCTTCATTTTCGAAGATTTTTGGAGCAGCATCACCTCCATAACCTACTCTTTCTACTGTATGCATTGGATTTGCTTGAATCCACCATTGAAGAAATCGCAAGTTTCACTCATCACTCCAAATTTCTTCTCCAAGCAAGTATAGGATCTGGTTTTAGCATTTATTTGGCTTAAAGTGTTGATTTGAAGATCTTGCAAGAAGTTCTTGGGTTTCTAAAACATAACTTACATCTCACAAGGTTAGAGATCTTGAAACCTTTCTTTTATTTCATCATGATTTTAGAGATTTATAATGTGAAATTAGTAATCATACATTGCATCTGGAAGTCCTGAAATGATGGCACACCACTGTTTGTTCAATTTGGATTTTATGTGATTTTGTGAAATTTGTGCTTGAACATGTCACTTTCGTGCCATTTTTCTTGATGTTAGAATGATATTTTTGAGATTTAATTAGCATATTCATGATCTATGAAGTTTGGGCTTCAGTTTGGTATTTTATTTTGTTAATTTTCGTTAAGAATTGATGGAGATATTTGAGGAAGAAGATTGGTAAAAAATTCTGCGTTTTTGGTTTATTGTATGAGTTTTAATATCATTTGCATGAATTAATTATGAAGGTGATGATGTGTCCGCGAATGATTGGTTGTGTTCTTACTTTCCAATGATTAATTAATTATGAAGTGATGATGGTAAGAGAGAGAAGACGCGCGTGGCATGTTTTGGTTGGTGCGATTTATTTACTTTATGGCTAGCCAATGAAAATTCAGCAACACATTAATGAGCCTCACTCAATTATCACGTGTTCCTCTTTTACATCCCATATATTCCCGTGTGCGTGAGTGTAGGGTGGTCTTGGTGGTCATGCACTGTGGGACGTTGGATCATATTGCATGATTAATCATAAGACATTGATTGAATCCGCTTATTAATTGGAACACACACTATCACACACGATTACACAAGCTTAACGGATTGGGTTAACTTGTTTTTCACACCCCCATGTTAAGCCCAATGTTAATTTTGAACTGGAAACTTACTAACGCTGCACCCCCTTTTCCATTTCTTTTATTGTTCTATTTTCTTTCACATATAGTTTCAATTTCATTTTAATAAAAATACTCAAGCTCAACAGAAAATTCCAAATTAATTCACACGTGTTCTTAACACATTTTGGTAATTTTATATTATTTTTAATTCAGATTTTAATAAAGTTGGACCATATTTCCATAATTTCTTTTCAATTTCTTTTTCAATTGAACTTTTCTTTGACACTTGCACTTGTACATTTTATTTCTCCCACCTCCCACAACATTTTTTACTCATTCTTTTTTTATTGATTAGATAACATACCGTAGCATATAAAAATATTTTTTTTGTATTTTTAACTCATTTTTCTCATGTGTTTTGATGTGCATATTTGGGTTTTCTTTGGATGTGTTTCAAGGTGAATGTATGAACTCATTTGAGCACTTTTCTTGTTGAATTTTGTACTGTGCTTTTTACATGTGATTACATTATGACTTAATTGATTTTTGTTCTATTTTCATAATTTTTCAAATCCATTTGCTATTTGTTTATGCATGCTAGATTAGGAGATCTTTTATGAAGTTTTGTTAACATCATTCTCACATGTTTTAGGTAGGCATTTATGCCATCTTATTAGGATTTGTTTATGCATCTTTTATATGTCATTTGTATGATATTATAGGTCACCTTTGTTGCATTATAAGTCACTTTGGTTTGCATTTGCATTTGGTATGAGTTTGTGCATTCTAATTTGAACTTTGACTTGTTTCTATCTCTCACTTCCTCTTACGCTATATGTGATTCATGTTTGCATTTTTGTGTTCCATTTCACATGTCCCATTTACATATCAATAATGCTATGCCACTGCCCTATGTATGCATTTATCATTTTAACATGTTATGCATCTTTAATGTGTCAATTTGTGCATATATTGAAACATGTTTCACTTATCTTTTCTTCTACTTCTTCTTGTCCCTTCTACTTGAATTCTTTTATCCATGATTGGTGTGATATTTCATATGCTTTATAAGACATTGGTGACTTGAATATGATTCTGACTTTGATATTGCATAGAGCATTATGGCGTGATCATTTTGCATTTCCACTCATTCTTCATCTATTTCTTCTATGATTCACTTCTTTAATGTTTAGGACTTTACTTGGACATAAATGGTGTGTGTTTGATCTCTTGACATTAGAGAGCACTCTTATAGTTTAGGTTCTGACTTTGATTAGTTTTTTAACTCTTAGGATCCTTATCCTTTGATGCTTGCTTTGTTTGACCTCTATTTGATATCCTTTGCTTCTTTCACTACTTGTTGAGTGTTTTTGAGCTAACCTTTTTATGTAGGTACAAATGGTAAGTAAGTGTGGACATGTGTCCACACACACTCCTTTCTTTCATCTCCTCTTATTTCTTTAATAATTAAACTTGTGATTTTGTTGAGCATTTACATGCTTTCCTTGAATGACTTCTTCTTCATCCCTCTTTAAGATCAACTTAACTTCCATTTTGGAAGTAAGTTGCTTCTTTTGCTCTTCTTCTTCTTTCTTTTAGAAGTAGGTTTGTTATACCACATTAACCATAGGATCTCCAAGCATGCTAACACTAGGGTTTGAGTCTTAGTCCCCCTTATTAGTTTCACCTTTGATCCTCTTTTGAGTCTCTTCTCTCTCATCTTATAATAAAAGTAAAAAACACTTAATAAAGGCATAACACCTATTGTATTTAGGCCTTTCATGTGGGAACAAGGAGGTGAGGGGTCTTCTCTCATTTCCTTAGAATTTTTAGCATACGTCCCGTCTTGGATCGATATGCGAGGCATTCGATCCTATATGAAGGACTTAAATACAATACGAGTTACAAAACACAAAAACAATCAAAACATTTCTTTCTTAAAAGACAAAAATAAACAATAACGTATTTCCTTCGGGAATTCTCTTCTCATCTCACTCATTTTCAACGTATGAACGTGCTTCTCCTCGTTCTCTTGCAAGACGGTAACGCACTTGATGCAACGCGCCTGCAACACCTGAGCTAGAACATTTGTCGTTCCCTAAAAAACACAAACAGTCTTCCCTAGGTGAGAGGAACTACGTCGCTCTGATTCTCATGTTTCCAATGAGATACGTAGGCAGTGGGGTAGGGCCCATTCGAGCACTTCTTTTATTTTCCCTACATTTGTTTCTCTTTCTCTCTCCTTTCCTTTTCCAGTTCTCCAGCTAACAGTTCCTTTTCCAGTATCCTTTTCTTACACCCTTTGATCGAGACAAGCAAGCGTGGATCCCATCGGGTACGATGGACGCATGGGGGTAATAATACCTTCCTCTCGCGTAACTGACTCCCGAACTCAGTTCTCTTGGTCGCAAGACCATGCTCTTTCCTTCCTCTCAGGTTTATGCAGTGTTTCCTTTCCCTCTCTTGGGATAAATACACATTACTGGCGACTCTGTTTCCGTGCCACTTTCACGTTTGTACTTGGATGAAAATACCGGGAGCGACACCTGTCCTAGCTAGACATATCTGGCAGTATGCTCAGAGTACCCCACGAGTAGGGACATATCAGACGGTCCCCTGGGGTAACCGCTCAGCTCATCGAAATCGTCATTGTCGTTACCACCCTCATGTGATGGGTGATCACCCTCAGGAACAGGCACAGGTATAAGAGCGGCTGATGGAGCTAGAGTCTCCCGACGACGTCTGCGTGCGGGCTGGGACCCTGATGCACCAGTAGTAGAAGCCCGACGCCTCCGAGATGTAGAATCGGCAGCTGACGGGGGAGTGGCCTGAACCTGTGATGTGGAAGGCTGTGGTGTAGGATGTGGTGTAGGATATCCCTCAGCTGTAGGGGATACCCCAACTCCCTCTGCACCAGAAGCCTCAGCTGTAGACTGTGTCCGCTCACGTCGGACAGACGCTTACTGAGTTGTCCGTCCATGTATGATACGATCGTCTCTGCCAGCCATCTAATCTGCAAAACATAATAAATAAATTAGATTTTTTTTTAAATAATTAAACAAAAACAAACAAACAAACAAAATAAAAAAAAATAGTATTCCGGATCTGCACATCCGGAAGGACACAGAATTTGTAATGTTGGGAATTTCTGGATGTGCACATCCGGAAACACTCAGAATACTAAACGTTGAAAGCATTCCAGATCTGCACATCCGGTACGTTTTTTGAAGTTTAAAAATGGCAGTCATGGCCACTGTAACATGCAAAAGGGCATTTTAATGCCCTGATCGTCAGTTTGAAGCAGTATAAAATATCTACATTGTCTGTAACCTATGTTATTCATACAACCTAATAATTTCTACACCTAAATGTCTACTCTAAATCGATTACTCGAAAATAACTCCGAAACTCTAAAATTTGAAAACTTACCGATTAAAATGAGATACAGAGGATTTAGAGTGTCTTTATCGTTGTAGAAGTTGCTCTGCGCCGAACTCGAGTGGAAAAAATCGAGATTTGTGGGATTGAAAATTTGAGAGTTTGAGAGAGTTTGAGAGAGTTTGGAAAATGAAAAATTGAAGAATGAGGGGGAGGAAGAAGGTCTGGCGCGAATTAATAAGAAATTCTTCCGGAAGTGCACATCAGAATTGTTTCCGGATATGCATATCCGGAACAGCTCTGCGTTTTTGAAAATTTGATGCGTCCAGATGTGCACATCCAGAATCAAGGGGCAAAAAATAATTTCACGTGGTGCCTAAGAAACTTGGGTGGTGCTTTAAAAAACCCTCATGCAATTTATATTAATGTGATTTTAATATTTGATAGGTTAGACTATATCTTATAAATAAATAAATAAATAATTGAACTTGAGTAGTTTAGAATTATTTCTAAAATTAACACTTAATGATATAGCAAAATATAATTTTTGTACTGAAGCTAAAATAACTATATACTCATAACTAAGTCGTTAAAGAGTTCAAACATTTAAATTATATATATATATATATATATATATATATATATATAATAAAAAATGTTTCTTTTATCATTTTTATTGATTATTGTTTGATTATATTTATGTATATTAGCGTTTAAATGGCCACTTTCGTGTCTGTTTATCTATTTTTTATAATGTGCACACGCGTAAAAAAATTAACGGTATTTTTTTTTTAATTTGATTTTAATTTAAGTTATTTGTGTACAAAGTATAGGATATAGCTTCATACATTTATTAAATTTTTGATTTTTTTCTTCTCAAATTCCTTTTAAAATATCTGGGTCAAACAAACAAAATAACATAAACAATGTTAAAAAAAGTAATATGTTAATTTATTTCTTCCTCCATCTTTTTTTTTTTTTGATAAGCAAAAACCTTCCATTGAAAAAGAAAGGGAGCAAGTGTAACACCCTTTTCTACCCCCAATAATGTTGCAGCAGAAACAACTCAAATATCAGAGTAAGGCATACAAATTCCCTCAAAGGATGCACATTCCTCATTAAATCAAAATAACACAATTACTCTGTAAACAAAGGTTTTTCCTCAAAATAAATCAAAAAGCCTTCACACGGCAGTGGAACTCAAAATTTTAAAATAAAAGGTTTTCAACAAACATTATAATGATCAAAACAAAACCATATCATCAAATGACAACAAAAATAAGGAAACCACATAGTTCTACTCAAAGGACCCCAACCCGATGTTACACTATCAGAGCAAGACCCTCTAAATCGACCAAAAGTAAATAAACTTCAAGGTCCTCGAAAGCATCCACAGCTTAGACCTGATCACCTGCATGTTACCCACGTGGAGGCAACATTCAAACAGGCTGGGCGAGTAATCACAATTCATAATAATCATTATAAAACTAGATATACATAAAATGGCATTATCTTCATAAACAACCTCATCAAGGTCATCATCAAGGAAAATATTAGGAAGCACCATATCACAAATTCATCAATGCCACATAAAATGCAATGTATAACAAGACTCATGCATGTGGTACCAATCGTCATAATAGATGGACACTAGGTCATCAACCCTCCAAAGATCCCCGTCAATAGGATCGATCCCGCATTTGAAATCGGAGCACGTCATAATTACCTCATATCCACACAATGAGAATGAAGCGTCGTCACAGAGTATGCATATGAATATATGACACACAACATCATTAATCATCATCATCAAAGTAAACATCATAATGTGCATCATCATTCACCAATTCTCATATACGTCATGTCATCACATATTCGTCAATTAATCACCAAAACATCATTAGATAATCATCAGTAACATCATGGAAAATCATCATAAAAATCACGGCAACAAAACATCACAACAGCACAGCACATAACCCAAAATTGCAAAACAATAGCAGTTCGCTCCAGGGTTCGCTAGGCGAACCCGTTCGTTGTGCCTTCGCTTAGCGAAGCGGCCAACGAACCCCACAGACACCACACTCAACACCAGAAACACAATCATCTGTCATACTTGCTGATTGATTCGCTTAGAGAACCCACTCGTTGATTCCTTCGCTTAGCGAGACTCCCAGCGAAGCCCACCTTTCCTCTCCAAAATCATCTCAGTACTCACTCCCATGTTATCGCGCATTCGCTGCGCTGCTCGCTTAGCGAGCCCTGGCGAACATTCGCCTAACGAAGCAACGATTCGCCTAGCGAACCTGCGATTACAACAAATCGCTGCTACGCATCAGTAGCTCCACAACCTCCAAAGCACATGCGATTACAGTCCCAATTGACCCAAAAACGTCCCATTAACGGTTCTAGTATATCACAGAATTTAAAGGCCTAAAACCTACGACTGTTAGGTCGATTTAGGACACTACGGGAAACCTTAATTTCCCTAAACCTTTAAAACTCTCAAGCTTCATATAAACTCCATAAATCCCTCGCCACCGGGTTAAAACTACAACAGCGGGGAAATCATCCCCAAGGTCTACTCTACTGATTATTTCAACTCTTAATAATTGATCTCACAACATGCCCTCAAAGTCATCAGTTTACCTCAAAACCTATAAACCCTCAAAAACCCCAAAATCCACTTCAATCAATCTAATCCTATAATGAAAACAATGAAAGGTAATTACTCCTCATACCTTAGATTGTCAATCCGATGAGTTCTCTCTTGAGCCTTTGGAAACCTTCACGAAAATCCTCGTCTTTTCCCTTTTTCCTCAGAGCTCTGTACTTTCTCCTTATTTTCACGATCTCCACAAATGAATCCTAATTCTCCTCAATTCCTCCTTTTTGGTTAATTTAACTCTTGGGCCTCAAATATGGGCTTTCCCATAATACTCCCTCTAATACTCCTCATATGTCCATCTTACCCTTAATTCCTCTAATATTATTTAAATTAATAATAATACTAATATATTCATATTACATACTATTATTTAATTAAAATAACCAAAAATTCATAAAAACATCAACATCGACACGAAACACTAAAATTCACAGAAAACCACGAATATAATATTTAAATAAATTAAATAAATATTCTTACAAAAATCGGGGTGTTACAACTCTCCCCCACTTAAAGGATTTTCGCCCTCGAAAATTACCTCAAGGAAATAGAGTCGGATACGACTCCCTCATCTGATCTTCGCGTTCCCAAGTCCAACTTTCGCCAGCTGGTCCACCCCACAACACCTTCATCAATGTTATGTCTTTACCCCGCAATTTCTTCATCTCTCGACCATCAACACGCATAGGCAATGCTTCCACAGTCAGATTATCTCTCACTTGTACATCATCCATCTGAATCACATGCGACAGATCCGAAACGTACTTCCTCAACTGAGACACATGGAACACGTCATGCAAATTCGCAAGTGACGGCGGTAAAGCAATTCGATAGGCTACCTCTCCTATCCTCTGCGATATTTGATATGGACCAACAAAACATGGAGTGAGCTTCCTAGACTTCAAAGCTCGACCCACATCAGTCACTGGCGTCACCCTCAAAAACATGCGATCTCCCTCTTTGAATTCAAGTGCTTTCCTCCTCTTATCACTGTAACTCTTCTGACGACTCAGCGAAGCTTTCATCCTCTCTTGGATCTTCTTAATCTTCTCAGTCGTATCTTGCACAATTTCAGGTCCGAGTACAGCACTCTCGCTCGACTCATACCAACACAAAGGAGTCCTACACCTTCTCCCATACAAAGCTTCGTAGGGCGTCATTCCAATACTAGCATGAAAACTATTATTGTACGTGAACTCAATCAACGGTAAATGGCTATCCCATGATCCTCCATGATCCAACCCACAAGCCCTCAACAAATCCTCTAAAGATTGGATAGTCCTTTCTGTCTGACCGTCTGTCTACGGATGGTAGGCAGAACTCATTCTCAACTTGGTGCCCAATGCGTCTTGCAAACTCTTCCAAACCTTGATGTAAATCTCGGATCTCTATCCGACACAATACTTGAAGGTACCCCATGTAACTTCACAATTTCTTCAATATACATCTCGGCTAACTTCTGCATAGAATAATTAATCTTCATCGGTAAGAAATGAGCCGACTTAGTTAATATATCCACGATCACCCAAATTGAATCATTTCCCTTAGCCGTGTTCGGCAATCCCACCACAAAATCTATGGAAATACTATCCCCTTTTCCATTCTGGAATCCTCAACGGCTGCATCATACCTAAAGGCTTCTGATGCTCAACTTTCGACTTCTGACAAGTCAAACACGCATAAACAAACTCCGCAACATCCTTCTTCATACCTGACCACCAAAACAACTTTTTCAAATCTTGGTACATCTTCGTAGCACCGGGATAAATACTCAACCTACTTCGTTGTCCTTCTTCAAGAATGCTCTTCTTAATATCTGGAACATCTGGGACCCACACCCTATCTCTGAACATCATCACACCATTCTCGTCAACCCGGAAGTCACCTCCGTTACCTTGGTTAATCAAAGTCAATTAGTCAACCAACTTTAAATCAGATTGCTGTCCCACTCTGATTTCTTCCAGAATACTACTAGTCAACTTCAACATTCCCAACTTCACACTGTCAGAGGTCTTTTCACATACTAGACTCAAATCTCTGAATTGCTCAATTAATTTCAATTCTTTCACCATAAGCATCGACATATGCAGTGACTTTCTGCTCAACGCATCGGCCACTACATTTGGCTTGCCCGGATGATAACTTAAATCAAAATCGAAATCCTTCAACAACTCTAACCACCTTCTCTGCCTCATATTCAATTCCTTCTGATTAAATAAGTACTTCAGACTCTTATGATCATTGAACACTTCAAATTTAGAGCCAAACAGATAATGTCTCCAAATCTTCAACACAAACACTACCGCGGCTAATTCCAAGTCATGTGTAGGATAATTCCTCTCATGAACTCACAATTGTCTCGAAGCATAGGCAACAACTTGTCCATTTTGCATCAATACTCCACTAAGACCCATCTTCGACGCATCACAATACACCACAAAAGATTCACTCGGATTAGGAAAAATCAACACTGGAGCAGTAGTTAATCTCTTCTTCAATTCCACAAAACTTTCTTTACAAGCTACATCCCACACAAAAGTCTGACCCTTTCGAGTCAACTGAGTCAAAGGTAATGCCAACTTAGAAAAGCCTTCAATAAACTTGCGGTAGTAACCCGCCAATCCCAGAAAACTTCGTATCTCAGTAGCAGACTTCGGAGTCTCCCACTGTAATATAGCATCAATCTTAGAAGGATCAACAACAATACCACCACTTGAAATCACATGGCCAAGGAAACTCACTTCCTTCAACCAAAACTCACACTTCGACAGCTTTGCATACAACTTCTTCTCTTTCAGCACTTGCAACACAGTCCTCAAATGCTCGGCATGTTCTTCTTCAGATCTAGAATATATCAAGATGTCATCTATAAACACCACCACAAACTTATCCAAATACTCATGAAAAAACCGATTCATATACTCCATGAACACACCAGGTGCATCAGATACACCAAACGACATCACAGTGTACTCATAGTGTCCATACCTCGTCCTGAAAGCCTCTTCGGAATATCATGAGGCTTAACTCGAATCTGATGATAACTCGACCTCAAATCAATCTTGCTGAACACACAAGCACCTACTAGCTGATCCATCAAATCGTCGATTCTCGGTAGCGGATACTTATTCTTGATCGTCACTTTATTCAGCTGCCGATAATCAACACACAACCTCATACTTCCATCTTTCTTCTTCACTAGCAACACAGGAGCACCCCACGGAGAAACACTTGGTCGAATAAACCTCTTCTCAAGCAATTCTTCCAGTTGTCTCTTCAATTCACTTAACTCAGAAGCTGACATCCGATAAGGAGCCATCGACACAGGACTCGTACCTGGTATTAAGTCCACTGCAAACTCTACTTCACGCTCTGGAGGTAAATCACTGATGTCATCTAGAAACACATATGGGAATTCACAGACAACTGGCAACTCCACACTCGCAGGTTCACGATCAATTTACAACGATGCAAACATTGCAAACACCACGGCTTCTTCTTCCACAAGTTCGTCTACTTGCTTAGCAGATAAGAACATCAACTCCCCACTATCATCAATCTCAGGAAACTCTACAATCTTGTTATAACAATTGATATGAACACGGTTGAACTCCAACCAGTTCATTCCAAAGATCACGTCAATTTGATGCAAGGGTAAGCATACCAAATCCATCACAAAACTCTTCTCAAAAATCGTCACAGGACATCTCAAACACACAAGGGTAGTAGTAATAGAACCATTAGCCGGAGTTTCTATTACCATATTACCATTCATATCAGACAACTTCAAACTCAATCTATTAGCATATTCAAGCGAGATAAAAGAATGAGTAGCACCAGTATCAATAATGGCAACCAACTCGATATTATTAATAAAACAAGTACCTCGAATCAGGTTGTCCTTCTCTGGCGCCTCTGCACCACTCAAAGCAAACACTCTGCCACTGGTCAGAACAGCAGTCGCAGTCTTCTTCGGCTTCTGACATTGATTACTGATATGACCTTTCTCACCACAATTGAAACAGGTCGGACCCTCATCTTTGCAGTCAGTAGCTCTATGCCCCTTCTTACCACATCGATAGCACCTCACCACATTGTTGGTACACGCATCAGCACGGTGACCTTGCTCACCACACTTATGGCACTTTCCAGAAGCGGGAGCTGCTCCCCCACTTGTCTTTTTCCCATCTGAAGCCTTCTGCTTCCCTTTGTCAGCTGAAGTTGTATAAAGCTTACCCCTATACTGCCCTTTCTTCTCACTCAACTGCTTATAATGAGCAGATCGAGCTCGGTTGTCCTCATCATAGATCCTGCTCTTGTCAACCAACTCAGCATACCTGCGGATTTGTTGATACCCAATACCCTACTTAATCTCTGGTCTCAGTCCATTCTCAAACTTGAGACACTTGGACATCTCAGCATTTGCACGATTGTAGTGTGGACAGAACTTCACCAAAGCCTCGAACTTTTTAGCATACTCTACCACAGTCATATCTCCTTGCTTCAGCTCAAGGAATTCCACTTCTCTCTTGCCACGAGAATCCTCTGAAAAATACTTTCCCATAAACTCCTTCTTAAACACAGCCTAAGTTATCACAGTGCCAACATCCGTAAGTCTCTGACGGGTGTTATCCCACTAGTCCTCAGCCTCTTCTTCCAGCATATGCGTTCTGAACTGAACCTGTTGCTCATCAGAACACCCATCACTCGAAAAATCTTCTCGATCGCCTTCAGCCACTTGTGTGCACTTGCTAGATCATGTGTACCTACAAAAGTTGGTGGATTGTTCCTTTGAAACTTCCCCAACGCACGAAACTCATCAGGAGCCCCACCATTTGGATTCAGCTGCGCCACCACATTAGCAACTGATTCCAACACATCAGCAATTGTACGATCATTTCTTCCAGCCATCCTGCACACCCCCAACAAGGTTAGAAGAACTAAAACATCGACAGTGTACACACAATCGTCGACTGACAGGGACATACATCAAGTAAAAACCTGGCCGGACGGACCGACCTGCTCTGATACCACTAATGTAACACCCTTTTCTACCCCCAATAATGTTGCAACAGAAACAACTCAAATATTAGAGTAAGGCATAAAAATTCCCTCAAAGGGTGCACATTTCTCATTAAATCAAAATAACACAATTACCTTGTAAACAAAGGGTTTCCCTCAAAATAAATAAAAAAACCTTCACACGGCAGCGGAACTCAAAATTTTCAAATAAAATGTTTTCAACAAACATCATAATGATCAAAACAAAACCATATCATCAAATGACAACAAAAATAAGGAAACCACATAGTTCGTATCAAAGGACCCCAACCCGATGTTACACTATCAGAGCAAGACCCTCTAAATCGACCAAAAGCAAATAAACTTCAAGGTCCTCGAAAGCATCCACAGCTAAACCTGATCACCTGCACGTTACCCACGTGGAGGCAACATTTAAACAGGAAGGGTGAGTAATCACAATTTACAATAATCATTATAAAACAAGATATACATAAAATGGCATTATCTTCATAAACGACCTCATCAAGGTCATCATCAAGGAAAATATCAGGAAGCACCATATCACAAATTCATCAATGCGACATAAAATGCAATACATAATAAGACTCATGCATGTGGTACCAATCGTCATAATAGATGGACACTAGACCATCAACCCTCCAAAGATCCCCGTCAATAGGATCGATCCCGCATTTGGAACCGAATCACGTCATAATTACCTCATATCTGCACAATGGAAATGAAGCGTCGTCACAGAGTATGCATATGAATGTATGACACACAACATCACTAATCATCATCATCAAAGTAAACATCATAATGTGCATCATCATTCATCAATTCTCATATACGTCATGTTATCACATATTCGTCAATTAATCACCAAAACATCATCAGATAATCATCAGTAACATCATGGAAAATCATCATAAAAATCACGGCAACAAAACATCACAACAGCACAGCACATAACCCAAAATCGCGAAACAGCAGCAGTTCGCTCCAGGGTTCGCTAGGAGAACCCGTTCGTTGTGGTCTTCACTTAGCGAAGCGGCCAGCGAACCCCACAGACACCACACTTAACACCAGAAACACAATCATCTGTCATACTCACTGATTGATTCGCTTAGCGAACCCACTCGCTGATTCCTTCGCTTAGCGAGACTCCCAATGAGGCCCACCTTTCCTCTCCAAAATAATCTCAGTACTCACTCCCACCTTATCGCGCATTCGTTGCATTACTCGCTTAGCGAGCCCTTTCGAACATTCGCCTAGCGAAGCAACGGTTCGCCTAGCGAACCTGCGATTACAGCAAATCGCTGCTACGCATCATTAGCTCCATAACCTCCAAAGCACATGTGATTATAGTCCCAATTGACCCAAAAACATCCCATTAACGATTCTAGTATATCACAGAATTTAAAGGCCTAAAAGCTACGACTGTTAGGTCGATTTAGGACACTACGGGAAACCTTAATTTCCCTAAACCTTAAAAAATCTCAAGCTTCATATAAACTCCATAAATCCCTCGCCACCGGGTTAAAACTACAACAACAGGGAAATCAGCCCTAAGGTCTACTCTACTGATTATTTCAACTCTTAATAATCGATCTCACAACATGCCCTCAAAGTCATCAGTTTACCTCAAAACCTATAAACCCTCAAAAACCCCAAAATCCACTTCAATCAATCGAATCCTATAAGGAAAACAATGAAAGGTAATTACTCCCCATACCTTAGATTGTCGATCCAATGAGTTCTCTCTTGAGCCTTTGGAAACCTTCACAAAAATCCTCGTCTTTTCCCTTTTTCCTTAGAGCTCTGCACTTTCTCCTTATTTTCACGATCTCCACAAATGAATTCTAATTCTCCTCAATTCCTCCTTTTTGGTTAATTTAACTCTTGGGCCTCAAATATGGGCTTTCCCATAATACTCCCTCTAATACTCCTCAAATGTCCATCTTACCCTTAATTCCTCTAATATTATTTAAATTAATAATAATACTAATATATTCATATTATATACTATTATTTAATTAAAATAACCAAAACTTCATAAAAACACTGACATCGACACAAAACACCAAAATTCACAGAAAACCACGAATATAATATTTAAATAAATTAAATAAATATTCTTAAGAAAATCTGGGTGTTACAGCTAGAATGCAATCCATGATCAAAGTATTACAATACACAGCAGTAACCTTTATAAAAACAGATTACAAACCCAACCCACCTACAAAAACCCATCATAAAAAGTCTATAGGGTGTTTAAACCATTCATAGAAAGAACACACAAAATCCTTAGGAGAACCTATAGTTAGCCATAACCACGACATTTTCATGATTCTATGTACAAGGTCGATCTCGGGGGCAACTCCATCATTAAATATTATTTGGTTTCTAACCCACCAAATGTTCCAACAAACCGATAACCAAACTAAATTAGCATTACATTTAGACGATCGCCTAACCAAAAGGACAAACCATTCCATGAAATGATTTTTGCAGTCAATGGATTCTACCGTGTCGACTCCTAACCAACCCAATATAGCATTCCAAACAATCCTAATCCTTGGACAGGTCACAATTATATGGTCAATTGATTCAATGTCATCAAAACAAAGAAAAACACAAACTATGTCGTGGGGATCAGAAATTACCACCCTGACCGCCAGATTGTAGCGAGTTAGTAATCTATCCAATAGAAGACGTCAGCCAAATAGCTTTACCTTCATCAGAATCATCGAGTGCCACAGTATATCGAAAACGGTCTTGGAAATAATATCAACCCCAACATATAAATGTTCTTGCAGCAGCATGTTATAACATGTTTTAACAGAAAATTGATTGTTCGTCGTGCTTGGCCATCGACATTCATCATGAACATACTGGGAGGGTAGTCGTTCCTGCAAAATGGCCAGCAATGCATCATGTTACTGTTGTAATTCATCATTCCAGGATTGTAAGTGAAAAATGAGACTCCACTGCCATGCATCATGTACCCAAGCTCCATGGTCCTGAACCGATCCAAATTGCGTACCAGATAAGAGGTACGGGTCTGGAAATGTAATGTGAAGTGGGATTTTATCAATCCACCTAGCATGCCAGAACGAAACGAATGACCCATTCCCAAATTTCCATGAAACCAAGCTTAGGAATGAGTCATTTTTCATTGAGGCCCCAAGGTTTAGTATATCACGCCACCATAACGATTTCTTCCCAATCAAGGCATTATCCTGTAGGAGGCAAAACAGTTTTCTGCAGCAGCCGTATTTTACATCAAAAATCAGTTTCCATAATGAATCCACATCCGTTACCAGCCTCCACACCCATTTCATCATTAACGACCTATTAAAGATATCAATGTCTTTAACTCACCCAAGCCATCGACTTAGCCTCCGTTGAACCAGACCAAAGAAACTGTTGTTGAATCGATTTGAGCTCTTTGATTACTATAAGAGGGGCAAGATAGAACGACATGTGATGAACAGGAAGATTAGTTAAAACAGAATTTATTAGCGTTACTTGACTATCCATGGACAACGACCTCACATGCCACAACGAAAGCCTTGCTTTAAAACAGTTGATTACCGGTTTCCAGAACTTAAACCTCCTACGATTCCCTCTCACTTGTAAGCCAAGAAACTTGAAAGGTAGTCTTCCTTCCCTGCATAAAAGGAATTGTGCAGCAGCACTTAAGAATTCGTCAGATACGCATACACCATAGATGCAGCTCTTCATGAAATTAATACGTAAGCCCGACAGAAGTTCAAAGGCTCCAATGATGGCTTTTATACCCCCATATACTTTCCCAATCTGCCTCACAGACAAGGACGGTGTCATCAGCAAATTGAACTAATTTGAAATCTTCCACCTCATTCAATTTAAATCCGGAAAACATTTGATTCGAAGCAGCCCTCTGCACTAAACAGGCAATACCTTCTGCCACGATTGCAAACAAAAATAGAGACATGGGATCACCTTGTCTTAACCCCCTTGTACCTCTAAAATCTTTCGTCGTCCCGCCGTTGACAATGACAGACATGAAACTATTGCAAACACCTCCTTTTATCCAACTTAGCCATTTATCGCTAAAATTCATGGCTTCCATAACTTGTATCAAAAACTCCCAATCTACATAATCGGATGCCTGCTCGAAGTCTATCTTAAACAACAAACAACTTATCTTCCTTCTAGTGGCCAAATCAATGATCTTGTTAATTGTCAATGCACCGTCTAAAATTTGTCTTCCAGGGATGAACGTCGTTTGGCAACGTGAAACTAGCTTTCCAATTACCTTACCCAACCTTGCAGCCAAAATCTTAGAAATAACTTTATAAATGCATCCAACAAGACTTATTGGACGATACTCATCTAGCCCTTGAGGATTACTACTCTTCGGAATTAAAGCAATGAAGGATGACATCATAGCTTTAGGGAGAACAACAGTCTCATGAAACTCCTGGATGCAAGCGACCACATCCTTCCCAACCACATTCCAGCAACGTTTTAAAAATTCCAGATTATACCCGTCAAGGCCTGGGCTTTTGGTACCATCACAGTGACATATAGCTTCATAAATTTCATCCTCAGTAAACTCATCGTGAAGCATTTCACTATCTTCTAGAGTCCATGTCAGGACAATCCCTTAGATTGAGCATTGGCCTAATGCAATCAGGTTTCCTGTACCTCAAAGAAAATGCATCCAAGATAGCCTTCTTCACAGAATCCACGTCTTCAATCGTATGCAACCCAACCTTGACGCATGATATGAAATTCCTCTAGATCTCGCATTCAAAACAGCGTGGAAGTATTTAGAATTTATGTCCCCTTCCTTAAACCATTTAGTTCGAGATTTCTGCCAAAGCATACTTTCCTTAATCCTCATATTGCTCCACAACTCTAATTAATTAATGATTTGAAAAGATCACCCAGCAACACTTCACTCAACATCCTGCAACACATGCCAACTACTTAAAGAATTAGCAAAAATAGAAATAAATACTATCTTTATATTTTCTGAATAAATAGAAAATAAATTGAAAAGTCATGCAAGTTTCTTATCCCTCAATATTTTTTCTCTTTTTTTATCATCTAATGAATGTAATAACTATATAAAATATAGTCGCAATTATTTGCTAAATAGTTGGAAAAAGCAAATAGATGAAAAAAGTTGATTGTTTTTTTAATACCTCTAAACGGTACAATTAATGAAAAAAGTTGAAATATTTTAAAAGCATACAAAGAAAGTCATGAAATAAGAAATAAAAAGTATCTACAATTTAAAGACAGACTATTATTAAAATGAAATTGAATTAAAAATCAAGATTTAATGCATAAAACTATTGTGAGATAATGTCAAGAAGGAAGATAATCAAGAAGGAATATATTAAATTAAAAACAACACAATAACAACACATTAAATTATTTAAAAAAATATATACAGTTAAAACATAACAAAAATGCGTGAAAATTAAGAAAGACAAAAAAGAGAAGAAATAAACTTTCTAATTTTTTACCTTTTGTTTTTATTTCCCCTTCATTTGTGTAAAGTGGTTGCAGTCAAGGATGAACCATTTCTCAAGACTAAGTTATTAAACACCATTAAGCAATCTGTTGCTCAACATATGGAAGAATTTTGAGGATTTCGGTTTAAATTTCTAGTAGGACTAGGGATCTTATCATCAAGGATCTTCTCTACATTCCTGAAGCAGATTCAAAAATCAATTCTTTTTTCCCATTTCGCAAATTAGTATTTCTTGTGAGTCTTGTAGTTATCCTGCATCTTCCTTTGGGTGTGTTGGTGGTCGGTCGAATGGTGCATCAGGCAGATTGGTTGGAGGTGCAAAAGAAGAAGATCAACCATGACAATCCACCAAGGAGGTCTGTTTGGACTGCCAGAGGTGGAAAATCAAGTATGGAGGCAGGAGATAAAACGGCCTCATTCTTTTCACATAATTTCCAGAGGGGTTTGAGGCCAAATAGATGTTCAAGCTATTCAAAGAATATGGTATTGTGATGGAGGTCGTCATCCTACCAAGGAGAGAGAAACTGGGGAAATGTTACGGACTTGTTCGGTTAAAAAATGTTGAAGACATTAGAATGATGGTTGTGAAACTTGATAACATTATCACCAATGGTAGGAAACTTTATGCCAATGTCCCCAAATTCAACCGCGCAGGCGCGTGGCCTCACAACGATGGACATATACAATGGTCGAAGGTGATGGATACACATACTAGAAGATATAACCATAGCCATGAAAAGCAGGATCAGAATATTAGATCAAATATTACCTTTGCTTAGATGGTGGGTGGACATAAAAATGGGATGAGAAATAATCATGTAGGGAGGAATATAAGGAACAATCACGATGATTTCAAAAAGCATTATCTGGGAATAAATCCTTCTTTTGCCCATTTGCAATTTAAGGTTAATAAAGATGAGCTTCAAAGGTTTGAGAATTCTTTTATTGGAGTGATGGCAGAAGCAGGTACCACATATAATGTCCAAGATGCCTTATATTGCTGAAGGATTTTTTTTGTATTAAAGCAACCCCCATGGGAGCAAACCTGTGTCTCTTAGAGGAGGAGATTGAAGGAGACATTAAGAAGTTGATTAAGGAAGAGGAAAGCTGGGTATCTCGTTGGTTCTCCGAGGTTCATCCATGGTCGCCGAAAGATGTGGATAATGAGAAACTCACCTGGATGCGGTGTTATGGACTCCCTTGTCACTTCGTTCTGATGATGAAACTGAAAAATTGAAGATTTTGGATGTTGCTAGATTTTTAGTTAGAACAAAGTTTGCTATCAATCTTAGTGAGGTTTTCAATTTTGAAGTGAATGGATTAACTTATAGAATCAAACTGTTAGAGGATTCTCAGGGGCCTACGAGGATCAATCCTATGTCTCCTATCAAAAATCACATTCATCTGAGGTCTATAGCAATGACAATAATGACGATATTTGGGGAGATTCGCCAGAGGAGGACTTGGAAGATGACGGAGGAGGGTTGTCGGAGAATATTGGTAACGAGGAAGATGAAGGCACTAATTTCAAAATCATTGGAAATGATAACAGCATGGTAGGGGGCGGGTTGGTGAAGGAGTCTCGAGAAAGAAATCAGAATTTGGTGGCGTGTCTGCTTCTACACGCTTGGGAAACAAAAAGTTTATTCTTGAAAATAGCTACGTGGAAAACGTGTATTTGCAAAATTCAAGTCACAAGTCAAATCCTAATCCTATAGATACTACTAAGAAAGCAGACGTGTGGCCCGTAGCTAATAGAAGTCAAAAAGGTGTCTTGGAAGCGGGAATAATTACAGATGTGGATAAGTTGGATATTGGGCCTACTATCACAATTATTGTGGTGGCCCAAGCTACCTTTTAAAGCCCAGGAAAAAGAAATTGATTTTCAATATTTATGAGAATTTGAAAATTCCTTTTTCACCCTCATATTATTCAGCCCTAATTTTGTCTGGTAATCCCAAATTGATAAACCCTATATGTGCATCTCTTCCACAAAATAACAAGCTTAGTCACAATAGTTCCTTTGTTGAAGATTCAATTTCTCATTACTCTGGTGGTTCAGTATTATGTTGTGATTCCATTGGGGACTCAGATGTAAACCAAAGAAATTCTTGTATCCTGAAGAAGATTGATGACGCACCAGATAGGGTTTGGGATTCTATTAAAAAATTGGGGATTGGAGGTAGGGAGGACGACGTGATATTTAGGAGCATGATCAAAGATATGGAGGCCAGCGATAGATGCATTAATCATAATCAGGTGGAGGTTACAAAGGTGGGTAGATGAATATTATGACTTTTAACATCAGAGGATGTGGCGGCAATGCGAAATGTAATAGAATCAAGGGGATCATCAATAAAGGAAAAACAGACGTGTGTTTCTTACAGGAGACAAAATGCAAAAACATGGTGGATAGTACAGTTCGTAGCCTTTGTATTCCTTCCAAACTTCCAACGTGTGGAAGTTAGATTGAGAATGGGGTAGTTAGCATTTAATGAGTGTAAATCATACGTAGTAAATTGGTTTTAGAGCGCATTTAAAGGGTAATTTTGGAAGAAAAATAGGTCAGTCCAAATCCTCCTATCCCTTTGTCTATAGTTATAGATTTAGGAAAAATTAAAATGAATTTCATGACATGTTTTAGATATTTATAACAGAAAAATAAAATTAATTTTGTAAAAGAATTAATAGGTTTTGTAGGGAAAGATGTAGAGTGTATGAATCTAACTTGTTTAATGAATATTATAAACTACGTGAAATTATACATGAGACAAGTGCGCTATATATTCATAAATTAATGGTAAAGTTAGTAGAAATAATAGGATTATAACTAAATTAATGGTAAAGCTTATGACATGATCCCTGATCCAAAGCGAGTTAAACATGTCTTATCTTCAACACAAGTTGCATCTCTGTTACATTGTAGGGCTTTATCTTTATGTCGGGCTCCTGCTACATCATCACATATTGTCATTGGTTCGTCATGAAGATTATGGTATTTCATCTTTAGGTGGATCTCATTGGGAATTCCTTTTACCTTATCATTGTGTCTGAACCCGAGGAATGATCTTTCTAATTTCTTTTCACTAGATGTTTCTCGTTTCTTCTCTATTGTCATCGGTTTGACAATATTCCATTTCATTGTCCCCTTCGACAATGTATTTGAGTGATAAAGCCTCCGGTAATATATTCGATGAGATTATACCCCCTGATAATGGAAGCAATGAATTATCATTTTCTTCTTCGAATTTCTTCTTTATTGTTGCTGCTACCCTTGTTTTATTCATCCCTCCCAAAGATTTTGATTACATTTTTTAATGTTTATTTCGATTGGGGGAGCGTTTCATGCACGACGAATCGCCTGCTTTTGAAGTCTTTTGGAGAACCAAATCTCCTTTCATTGTCATCTTTCCTTTCTTCCTTTTGTGCATGCCAACATAATCTTTTTTATTCAACTCTTTGATGTTGTTTTCTTTGATGTTGTTTTTCACACTGGTGCATTCTTCAGTGTTGTGTCTGTGGCTTTTATGGAAGCGACAAAACCTTGACATGTCTATCCTAGGAAACTCCTTAATAGGATGGGGGTATCTTACCCTGAGCTCTTTGAATTCGTTGTTGACACACTCTTGTAGAATATTTTCTCTTGAGGTGTTGAGACGGGTGTATGATGAGAATTTGCTCGAAGTGGAAATTTGCTAGATTTCCCGACCCTTTGTTTCTCTCTATGTCTTCAACCAATAACTTTTCTTCATAGTTAATATATGGTTGGCCTATAGTAAGATATCACTTATGCATTTGACGCCTTCAAGGCCTAACTTCTTATGAAACATGTAGTTTGTCCTCAATCTTTTCTCGAACCGAATCAAGCTTTTAAAATTGGGATGATCTTGAACCGTACCTTGGTTTTATACCGGACTAACCAAAAATCTATGATATTTTAATATCGGGCTTATCTCGGACCTAAATGGAGACTTGATCACATAATCCCCAAGCCAAAGTTTTTCACTTGTTTAGCTTCAAACCCAAATAAATAATTCCTAAATGGATGAATTGTTCAACCAAGGTAAAAACTGTTATTTTAAGTGATTGACACATTTTTATATACTACTTGTAATAAAAGATACAATGAGATTATATTGAGACATGTGGTCTTTATGCGCTCAAAACAGGAGGCAAAAATGTGGAACAAGATATTCCACACATTGTGGAACATTATGCCTCAAAAACTAGTTGTGCAGTGGCAAAATATCGCGTCTTATTTGTTTTCTTAATGGGTGATTGTTTGTGCGCTATGATTAAGGTAAGAATCCTCTAAAGATTGATTATTAAGGTCAAATTAGATTGATGGATATTTTATTTATGATAGATTGCAAATCAAATTGAATCATATTTTTAAGTTTCTCTTTTTGTTGTTTCTTAAGCTGCAAACATTCTGAAACACTAACGTCATATGCAGCTGGATGTTTTACTATTTAAGAAAAAACTCTCCATACAAAAGACTCAGACCTTTTGAGATATTGAAAGGAATATTTTAGCTTCCGAGTCTTTGTGTTTTCGTGTGTTTTACTTTGGGAAACTCTATTCATTTGGATCATTCCTATACAAAGGAATAAAAATTATTTTTGAGTTGTAATAGTTTCATCATTCAAACTATTTTGTAATTGTCCAACACTAGGGCTAGTGGTTGAGAGAAATTGATAGGGGTCTCTTATTTAGGGGGGGTCCTAAATAGAAATTCACAAATAATATTGATAAAAAAATGAATTAAACTAGATGAATTCATCTAAGAGAAATTTGTACTTTTACTATTAAGAGTGAATTTCCTTTCTTGGGTTAACACCCTCCAGATGTAGGTGATATTGCACCAAAATGGGTTACCGATTCCTTGTAACAAATTTACTTTATCTGCATTTTAATTATTATTGCATTAATCTTGTCATTCATATTGTCTGGAACATTATGTTTGACATCTTTCCAAAGGGATAACGAAATTTCAATTGGCATCAAAGTAGGCATCATGTTCTGATTGGGTGAGCTCTAAGGAATCTATTAGTTATATTCAAATGGATAACAACAAAGAATGATGATCTATTAATCGGCCACCTATTATAGATGACACAAACTATAACTATTGGAAAGCTTGCATGATTGCTTTTATCAAATCCATGGAAAAAACATGGAAGACACTCATCAAAGAATGGACACATCCAGTGGTTACTGCTCAAGATAATACTCAAACCCTAAAACCAGAAGCAGATTGGACCAAAGAGGAAGATGATGAATCTCACATAAATTCTTGTGCTCTCAACAACATATTCAATGGAGTTGAAAAAAAAGTTTTTTCGTCCCATCAGCATATGTATTGAAGCCAAACAAGCTTCGGAGATTGTCAAAATTGCGCATGAAGGCACCTTAAAAGTTCATATCTCGAGACTCTAACTTCTCATCACCAATTTTGCGAACTTGGAAATGAAAGAAGATGAAACCATAGCTCACTTCTATGTTCGTGTTCTCCACATAGCAAACTGCTCATTTGCTCTTGGTGAAAACAATGTATTAAGAATAATTGGCTAGAAAAATCCTCATTTCTCTTCCAAAGAAATTTGACATGAAAGTTACTGCTATAGAAGAAGCTCATGGCATTAGTTCGATCAAAGTGGGTGAACTTATTGGCTCATTGCTAACCTTTGAAATGACAAAACGGAAAAATAAAAACAAAGGTGTTGATTTCAAAGTTGATGTGGAAGATAACAAGGAACAAAAAAGTAGAGGATACTAATGAGAACATGTCCAACTCTATTACATTACTTGCAAAAAGGTTTGGCAATGTAATGAGAAGACTTGACAAACGATCTAGGAATAATGTCATGACAAATGTCAAAGACAAAGTTCTTAGTAACTCAAGAGGCTTCAACTCCCAATACAGGAACAAGGAAGAAGACAACATGAACAAAGGCAAGGGGATACAATTTTGTGAATGTGAAGGATTTAAACACATTCAGGTAGAATGAACCAACTTATTTCAAGAGTAAAAGAAGGGATACACTGCTACACTTTTAGATGAAGAATTTGAAAAAGAAAGTGATGAAGGAAAGACTAACAGTGTAATTGCATTCACGACTCACTTAGGTTATAAGATAAATGATCAAAACGATGAAGAATCTAGCGATGAATAACTTTCTGATGAAGATGTTGTTGAAACATATAAATTTTTGTATAATAAATGGAAAAAAGATTGTATGCCTGGTGAAAAACAAAAGTCTCAAATAACTATATTACTTCAAGAGAAATCTAATCTCACCTAAACCACTGTTGACCTAAGGGAAGAAGTCACACTTTTGAACTCTAAGCTTGATCGTATGACCAAGTTAGTTCGCATGTTAAACTTTGGGTATGAGATTCTTGATGAAGTCCTCGGTGTTGGAAAAGTGGCTAGAGATATGAAGGGTATTGGTTTTGATTAAAGTTCTATGAACAAAGAAAATAAATTTGTTCCTCCTAAACAGGAAACTAAGTTCCAGATGACAAACTACATGTCAAAGCAACCTACTTGACATTATATCAACGCGTAATTCCTTTCAAGAAACCTTTTTGAAGATGTCACTACTATGGCAAATTTGGGCATATTCGACTCTTTTGCTACAATTTGCATGGTAGACCCTACTATCCTTACAAATAGTAAACAATCATGCTGACACCCAGAAATGATCGTGTCCAACAAGTCTAGAAGTTAAAAAGGCAACTACAAGTCACATTGCTCACACCTCTCAAAGAGAATCCTCTCGTGAAAATTGGTGCTTCTAGAGTGGTTGTTCTAGACACATGACAGGAAAGAACTATTTGAAGGAGGTAAAACCCTATACTAACAATTATGTTACTTTTGTTGATGGTGCTAAATGCAAGATAATGGGAAATGGGAAACTGGTTTATACAGACCTCCCTAATTTGGAACGTGTTCTTTTAGTTTAAGGCATGACTTCTAATCTAACTAGTATCAGACAGTTGTGTGATCAAGATCTTTGTGTCAATTTTTACCTTATGAATGCATTATCACAAACAAAAGTAAGAAAGAAATCATAAAGGACACAAGGTCTTATAATAATTGTTACATGTAGAGATCTCAATCAAATGACCAACCCTCAACCTAATTGATCACTTAAGAGGATGACACCAAAATGTGGCACACAAAACTTGATCATCTTAATCTCAAAAGGATGAGAAAGATTATATCTACAAATTCATCAATGGCCTTCCTAACCTCAAGATTGAGGAATGAAGAATTTGTGGAGACTTCCAGATCGAAAAATAGACAAAGATGCCTTATATCAAGTTGTAACATCTTACCACATCAAAAGTTTTAGAGTTACTTTACATGGATCTCATGGGACCCATGCATATTTAGAGCTTGGGTGGAGGGATATATGTTTTTATGTGTATTGATGACTACTCAAGATTCACCTAGATTGACTTTCTTAGAGAAAAATCACACATTTACCACATTTTAAAGGTTATGTCAACAACTACAGCATGAAAAAAGAAGGGAGATAGGTAGGATTGCAAAGTGATCATGGAAGGGAATTTGAAAACTCTAATTTTTATGTATACTGCTCTACGGAAGGTATTTATCATGAGTTCTCTACACCAATTACTCCATAGAAAAATGGAGTGGTTGAACGAAAGAATATAAATCTACAAGATATGGTCAAATTCATGCTTCATGTGAAGAATTTACCTTATTACTTATGGTTTGAAGCAATGAACACAACATGAAATATTCACAACCGAGTAACTATCCGACCTAGCACCAAAGTCACTCACTATGAGCTATGGAAAGGAATAAAACCAAATGTCAAATACTTCTAAGTGTTTGGAAATAAGTGTTACATCTTGATTGATCGAGAGCAAAGGCGCGAGATGGATCCTAAGAGTGATCAAGGAAACTTCTTTGGATATTCTATCAACAGAAGAATATATCGTGTGTAGAAATATCGCACAAAAACCGTCATGGAATCAATCTATGTGGCGATAGATGATGCTCTTCAAACTGAGACTAATGATAAAGATGGAGACTACATGCACAGAAATGAGAAAAATGTGACGACTGAAGTGCCAAACAAAAGTTCAGACATCTTGCAGAATTCTGATGTTGAAGATTTAGATTAAGATTAGGAAGATGGTTCAACAAACAAAGGTTCCTCTATTAGATTTCAAAAATATCATACTATAAAAAATGTATTCGGGAATATCAATGAAGGAATTATCACCAGATCCAAAGATGTGATTGCCAACATGTGTTTTTATCTCAAACGTTTGAAGGGGAGAAAAACTCAAGAAATGAGGGTCGAATTATGTTGGCTTTTTCTCTTGTAAGCTTTTTCTTCTTCTGCTTGTGATAGATCGCAATCAGATTCTAAACACTTAGTTCAGAGTCTAACTCAGATTTACTAAGATTGCTTCTGAAAAACCTTATCATATTCTGAACTAGAATCTGACTCAGAGTTACAAAGATGGTAGCAACAGAAAGATAAGTACAAAAGCAAGGAAAGTAAAAGAAAAGACACACAATTATTATTCTAGTTCCTCTCACAACTTGAGAGTATTCCAAAGGATTTTCACTATAACCAAACTAATTACAAATGCTCAAGCACCAAACAAGAGACTTCCAATGCTCAAACCCACAAGTAAGAGACTTCTATGTTCAAACACACAAGCAAGACACTTCCAATACTCAAACCCTTAAGTAAGAGATTTATATGCTTAAACACACATGCAAGATACTTCAAATGCTCAAGCACTAAAGCAAGAGACTTCTGACTATTTAAAAAAATTGTTAAGAGATTTGGGTAACAACTACATTTGATATACAATCATAAGTGTAGACAGAATACAACTTAGAAAGACTCTAAGACTTAAGAACTTCTAAAATATACACAATGTTAAGATGTTCTAAGTCTAGCTTGTTTTTGAAATAGTGACTTTTCTTTAAAATGTCAAGGTTTAGAGTCTTCTAAAATATACACATGGCTTAACCTATAGTCAGTGGGCCAATTATGCAATGGATAGTAAACCGACCAAGATCGGTTAGTTTTTAAGGTAACTTCCTTTGGATGATTGCACTGCATTCTTCTACTAAAACTATGTTATCATCCTCCCTCAATTTTCGTTTTCCCGACAAAAGTTCTTTCATGAATTTTGCATAGGCTGACATTTGCTCGAGAGCTTCGCCATGGGATATTGACTTGTATCTTTCTCAACATTTCCATGAACTTCTATACTTCCCTATTTCAAGCTCTTACTTGCTTCTTCTTTAATATATATATATATATCATTTAATTCTAACCACAAATAGTAAAACAAATTTATAAATTTAAAACTCTAAAATTTGATTTTCTAACAAGAGATCAAATATAATGTCCTATAACATATTATAATTAACAATGGTTAATGAGTTCATCTTTACCATAATTATAATTATAAATAAATAGAATAAAACAAAAAATATTTGATTTCTATAATTATTAAATACAAAAATTATTTATTCCGCCAACTCATAAAATAAAATAAAAGTACTATCTCAACTTTTAATTTTTAATAATATTTAAATTTCACCAACTAATTAAATAAAAAAATAATTAGATAGCAATGAATTATTTAAAATAGTAAAAATAGTTTCATACACCATAAGATTAAAATATTTTAATACTAAATAATAATAATAAAATATTTTAATATTAAATATCCTTAGAGATGCGGACCTTAAATATTTCATTGCTTCTCATTTGTTGGCTTTTTTTTTCATGTCTCTTTTCTTTAGATATGATTTTACCTCGGGGGGAAATTTGGACAACTTTTTTTATTAAATCTTCGGCAACATCATCCAGTTAAACGTATTCTTCTGTGTTATGGACGCTACACAGGTGAAAATGACAATATTGAGATTTGTCCAATCCTAAACGTCTTTGAAGTGGTTTTGGTGTTTCAACTTGTTCTTCTCTAAACTTTGTGTTGATGCATTCTTGCAAGACACACTTTCTTGTTTCATCCTTCTCAAACCCTCTATCATAAATTTTCATACGACCAACTTCACTTTGTATTGTATGAACATTTCGACCCTTACCAGTAGGCTATTAAAGATTTTACGTGCTCTGATTCTAATAATTTAGACGAATTTGGACCTTTGATAGAGTCTTAGACTTAACAGGTACTTCTTCATTTTCTCATTGGCGTCAGTGATTAGTATCCCTTCTTCATTGAACCTCTAGATGTAGGATCACATAGACTCATATTTCCCTTACCTGATGGATCTCAGGTTTTCCATTAACATGGATTTCCTTCTCGACGATATCAAGTTTATGGAAAACAAGCACTTCACGGGATCCAAATTCACTGAAAGTATTAGAACTAGAAGAAGATGCCTTACATTCACTTCACGGTGTTGAGAAGGCGACCCAAGTTAGTGGAAAACCTGAGATTCATCATATAAGAGAAAGACAAGCCGATATGATCCTACCGTAAGAGGTTCGACATAGAAGCAATACTAGACAAGGGTGCCAACAATGAGAGAAAGAAGTACCTATTAAGTCAAGGACTTCAACTGGGGTTTACATTTGCTGAAAGTATTGGAATCAGGGACCCACAAACCTACAACGATATAGGTGAGCTTCACAGACAAGGAAAGACAGACCACTGAGGATAAGAGAGGAGAATGTCATTTTCTAATATGTTTTATCGAAGAAGGATGTAAGTATATGATGGTGGTAAATTAAGACACAATAATAGACCAATACGCATCGGATATAAAACTCCCCCAAACTTGTAGGAATCTTGAGGATCAAAAACAAATATAAGACGGTAAATCGAACAAATAAAGACACAAAAGAACACCGATATTTTTAACGTGGAAAACCCTTCAATATGAGAGTAAAAACCACGAGTCGTCCAGATCAAAGAAATAACTCCATTATAATCAATTAAGGGTACAAGATATTCTTAAACTGATTCACAAACTAGTGCTAACAACTGCAAATCACAAAGCAAACTAGCTTACAAATAAGAATCAAAAAGCTAAAAATTTTCCCCAAATTTACAGCTTCAGTGCGAAGCAAATAACTTTCACCTCAGACGTTGTTTTGCATATCTGAACGGTCAAAAGTTAGATATATGCGCTACGAACCTGCTCATCAAATTTGAGCTCGATCCAACGGTTAACGAATCGATAATCGCCGATTTAGTGAGATTAGTTGCAAACGGGAATGAGTTTCTCTCCTCTTTTCTCTCTTTTAGAATCCTTATTTTTCCCTATCTCTCTCAACCATAAATTGATCCTCTCCACTTAAATAAGTGAGACAAATGGGCTATTCATATTTGGGTCTTTCTCCACATAGGAAGGGAGGCCAAACCCAACAAATATCCCCCTCACAATTAAGAGGAGGAAATCGCCAAACCGGCGATATCACAACATGCTTCAAATTTCCCTCTTGGTGATGCTTTAGTCATCATATCAAAACCATTATCACCTGTATGAACTTTAGCCAACTCCAACACCTTAGCATCCAAAACATCACGTATCCAATGATATCTCACGTCAATGTGTTTGGACCTATTATGAAAAGTCAGATTTTTACCAAGATGTATAGCGCTTTGACTATCAACAAATAACACATATTTGTCTTGAGCAAAACCAAGCTCCTGCAAAAATTTCTTTAACTATAGTAACTCTTTGTATGCTTCGGTAATTGCAATAAACTCAGCCTCTGTAGTAGATTGTGCTACACACTTTTGCAATCTGGACTGCCAAGCAACAAATCCCCCCTGTAAATTTAACCATGTAGCCCGAAGGGGACTTTCTAGAATCAATGTCTCCAGCCATATCAGAGTCAGAGTACTCCACTAGAGTAGGCTTATCTCCTAAAAAACAAAGCCTCATAGAAGTAGTACCGCGAAGATATCTTAAAATCCATTTTACAGTATTCCAATGCTCTCTACCTGGATTTGACAAAAATCTACTGACTGTACCAACATCATGTGTTATATCTTGTCTTATACACACCATTGCATACATCAAACTACCCACGACAGATGCATAAGGAACACATTTCATATCAAATGCTTCATCTTCACTTGAAGGACTTTGATTAGAACTCAACTTAAAATGAGTAGCGAGAGGAGTGTTTACCAATTTAGAACTTTCCATTTTGAATCTTTGCAGCACTCTTTCGATATAATTTTCTTATGACATCCAAAGTTTCTTCTCTTTTCTGTCACACATAATTCTAATTCCAAGAATCTGTTTAGTTGCTCCCATGTCTTTCATGGAAAATTACTCTCCCAATTGCTTCTTTAACATGTTAATGTTAGAAATACTTTTCCCTACAATAAGCATATCATCAACATATAACAACGGGATTATGAAGTCATCGTTACAAAATTTTCTAACAAAGACACAATGATCTGAAGTAGTTTTTTGGTATCCTTGATCACACATAACAGACTCAAACTTCTTGTACCACTGCCTTGGAGCTGGCTTCAACCCATATAAACTATTTCTCAATCTACACACATAATTTTCTTTACCTTTTACTTGAAAACCATCGGGTTGTTTCATGTAGACCTCTTCCTCCAAATCACCATGAAGGAAAGCCGTTTTCACATCCATTTACTCAACCTCTAAATCAAGAGTAGCAGCCAAACTCAACACGATTCTAATAGATGACATCTTTACAACATGTGAGAAAATATCATTAAAATCAACACCCTTTCTTTGACGAAAACCTTTCACCACTAATCTGGCTTTATATCTTGGAGACTTAGAGTTGCTCTCATGTTTAACTCTATAAATCCATATGTTTTCCAAAGCCCTTTTGCCTTTATGCAGCTTCACTAAATCATAAGTGTGATTATCGTGCAATGATTTCATCTCATCATGCATTGTATCCATCCAGTTTTGATTTTCATCACTTTCCATGGCCTCTTGGAAATACTCGGGTTCACCCTTATCAGTAAAGGTCACATACTCATTAGAATTATGCCTTGTAGAATGTTATATCTGCCTATTAGACCTCCTAGGTTGAACTTGAGATGATTTTGGAGTTTCAACAAGATTTTCATCCTGTGACAAATCGCTCTACCCTTCACCATCATTAGTTGGAATATTTACCTCATCTCCAAGTTGTTGATCATCAACATAATTATATGGCTCACTATTGTGATCATCACCACCTATAGCATCCAGATTATGGCTAGGTAATCGAACTGGATCAACATTAGACAAACTAATATCTTTCTTGGGTGTAGTCTTCTCTAACTTATCAATATCTTCAATAGTTTAGTCTTCCATAAACACCACATTGCGGCTTCGAATAAGCTTCTTCTCTACGGGATCATACAACTTGTAGCCAAAATCATCTTGCCCGTAGCCGATGAAGATACATTGTTTTGACTTTGCATCCAACTTGGATTTTTCATCCTTTGGAATATGCACAGAAGCCTTACAATCAAAGACTCTCAAATGATCATACTTGACATTTTTTCCAAACTAAATTTTGTCTGGAACTTCATTGTTCAAAGCAACAGTAGAAGTGAGATTAAGAACATGCACTGCCGTGTATAGTGCCTCGCCCCAATAATGATTAGGCAACTTAGCTTCAGAGAGCATACACCTTACTCTCTCAATTAGTGTTTGATTCATCCTATCTGCTAAACCATTTAATTGAGGAGTTTTAGGAGGAGTATTTTCATGTGCAATACCATGCTGCTTGCAATAGGAATCAAACGGTCCACAATACTCTCCACCATTGTCTGAACGAACACATTTCAACTTCTTATCTGTTTGTCTCTCAACCAAAGCATGGAATTCTTTTAACTTTTCCAAAACTTGGTCTTTTGTGTTCAAGACATAAACCCATAGTTTCCTGGAGTAATTATCAATAAAGGTAACAAAATAAAGTGCACCACTAAAGGATTTTACCTTTAATGCACCACAAACATCAGAATGTACCAATTGAAGTAACTTTGACTTTCTTGAAGGAAGATGTCTCTTGAAAGATACTCTAGTCTGTTTACCAGCCATGCAATGAGAACACTTCTCCAAATCTACATTCTTTAATCCAGAAAGAACATCCTTTATGGCCAAAACATTCAGCCCCTTTTCACTAATATGACTAAGTCTTCGGTGCCACAAAGATGCTTCCATGTCGATAGCATTCACACTGTCCCTAGTAACCAAAGCGTTTGTCCAATACAATTTAGAAAGCTTTTCCCCTTTAGCCACAACCAAGTTACCTTTTTCGAGTTTCCACTTTCCAGAACCAAAGTGATTATCATAACCACAATCATCTAGCATATGCACAAAGATCAAATTAAAGCGGACATCTGGAGCATGTTTGACACCTCTAAGAAACAATTGCATTCCCATGTTGGTTTGCAAGCAAACATCACCAACACCAATTACCTTAGATACACCATCATTACCCATCTTCAATACTCCAAAATCACCAGAAGTATAAGATGTGAAGAAATCATTCCTTGGTGTAACATGCAAGGTAGCACCAATGTCAACTATCCACATGCTCTCGTCTGATACAAGATTAACAGACTCATGATCACGAAGAATAACAAGATCATCACTAGTAGCAGTAGTAACACGATCATCATCGTGTTCTTCATGGTCTCTTTGTTTAGACTTACCCTTCTTGCCTTTGTTATCTCTTTTCCACTGATAGCAATACTTTTGTACGTGTCATGTTTTGTGACAATAATGACACTCCAGATTCTTGTATCGCGGCTTGGACTTGCTTCTGCTATTCTCTCTACCACCATTCGGTTCCTTTTTATGACTTCTCCCACTATTTTCAGCGGGTTGAGACGAAGAACCTTGTGTCTTCATTCTCATCTCCTCATTAAGAATACCACCCTTAGCCATTTCCAAAGAAACAATACCTCTAGGAGCAAAAACCCGAAATGTCTCCCAAGACTCTGATAAAGATAGCAATAGAAATAGTCCCAAAATTTCATCATCAAATTTGATACTCATTTCTGACATCTGATCAAGGAGGCCTTGAAATTCACTCAAGTGATCTGAAATAGAACTCCCCTCCTTATACTTCAAACTTATGAAGCTATTTAACAAGAATACTTTATTATTCCCTGATTTAGAGGCATACAAGGACTCTATCTTCTCCCACAAAGTTTTTGCATGTGTCTCATTAGCAATATGATTATAAATATTATCTTTTACATATTGTCGAATAAAACCACATAACTGCTGATGTTCAAACTCCCATTCTTCATCAGACACAGAATCCGACTTTGCAGAACTAAAAACCGGTAAATGTAATTTCTTCACAAATAGTAAGTCTTTCATCTTGCCCTTTCATAAATGATAATTAAAACCATTCAACAATGCCATCTTCATCTTTGTATTTGACTCCATCTTTCAAACAAGTAAAATAGCCCTAGGCCAAAAGCTCTAATGCCACTCTGATGGGAAATTAAGACACAATAATAGACCAATACGCAGCGGATATAAAACTCCCCCAAACTTGTAGGAATCTTGAGGATCAAAAACAAATATAAGATGGTAAATCGAACAAATAAAGACAAAAGAACACCGATATTTTTAACGTGGAAAACCCCTCAATATGAGAGTAAAAACCACGAGTCATCCAGACCAAAGAAATAACTCCATTATTATCAATTAAGGGTACAAGAGTTTCTTAAAGTGATTCACAAACTAGTGCTAACAACCGCAAATCACAAAGCAAACTAGCTTACAAATAAGAATAAAAAAGTTGTAAAACTTTCCCAAATTTGCAGCTTCAGTGCGAAGCAAATAACTTTCACCTCACACGTTGTTTTGAAAATCTGAACGGTCAAAAGTTAGATATATGTGTTACGAACCATCCCACCAAATTTGAGCTCGATCCAATGTTTAACGAACCGGGGATCGTCGATTTAGTGAGATTGGTTACAGAAAAATGAGAATGAATTTCTTTCCTCTTTTCTCTCTTTTTGAATCCTTATTTTGTCTCTATCTCTCTCAACCCTAAATTAATCTTCTCCACTTAAATAAGTGAGACAAATGGGTTATTCATATTTGGGTCTTTCTCCACATACGAAGGGAGCCCAAACCCAACATATGATTTATTTATCTTTAAGTAGCATTCGATTACACGTGAATGGGTTTGAAAGCGAGACATCCTAATAATTGCCTTTTAAGGGGAGTGTAATTTGGAAATAGATCATATCCTGTAATTCTTCTACTACCATCCCTCATGCTCATTTTTTAACCCTTGGATTTAATCTAACTATTTGATCTTGCCTATTTTTTAATGCAAATTTTTTATTGCATTTTCCCTACCATTAGATCAAAACATGATGGACAACATGACAAAAGATATCGAAAAGAATCCAAATCCGTGTAATTTACTCTTCTTTTAATTCCTCTCAAAACTTTACTCTAAAGTGTCCCGCCAACCCAATTTAAAATACATAAACACTAATAACCAATGTTTTAAAAATCAGACCGGAGAACGAATTGGTGAAACTTCTGGTTTAAAGTTTAATTGGTTCAACCGGTTAAACCTACGGTCGAACCGTTTAATAAATAAACTAATAATGTGAAACTAAATTTCATATATATGTCACACATTATCATACGTTCACAACTTAATAAAATAAATATTTAAAAAATCCATTGCAAACTTAATACAACAATATCGATAATACATATAATAAAATAGGGTTAAT
Source organism: Lathyrus tuberosus (assembly GCA_022829125.1). Classification (NCBI taxonomy): domain Eukaryota; kingdom Viridiplantae; phylum Streptophyta; class Magnoliopsida; order Fabales; family Fabaceae; genus Lathyrus; species Lathyrus tuberosus. The sequence continues at coordinate 9,154,430 of JALAZF010000024.1, read as the reverse complement.
ACCTATTTTCACCCCTGCCATATGGGCGTATTTTGAAAAACCCCCCTGCGAAAAAAAAAGTTGCAAGACTGACCTTAACAAATTTTAAAAGTTTTGATTTAAACCTTTATCAGGCCACATCATAAAAAATGCTTATGTGGCAATCATTTATTTAATTTTTAATTGGAACATATTGCCACATCAATTAACTAGGACATGCATTGACTGTTTTACCCTCAGCATTTTTCTTAAAAAAATATCCAGATTTTTAAAATTTGTTCCCTGAAAACCCCTCTTTCCATCTCCCTCTTCCATTGATTCCCACCACTCCATTTTCTTCTTGCTCTTACTTTTCTCTCCCTTTCCACTCCCACTTCCATCCACCAATTCACCATTCTTTGAACCTTCCTTCTTCACTTCTTTGCCAATCCAATCCATTACATAATCCTTCACACTCCCACTCTTCTTCATTCTATTTCTACCACCAACAACACCAACCATGTTCGTTTCATATTCCTCAAAGCTAGTGTTAACACTCTCAATTTCTGTCTCATCACTCTCGAATTCCTCTTTCCTGAACTCGAAAGGGGAAAGGGCTTTCAACCTCGCGAGACCGAAATCAGCAATTTTACGACGGAAGAGCGCTTCGTGGAGGTTACCGTTTTTCATGAGGTCGTACACTAGAAGGAAACGGCGGCGTTTTGGATCGGAGGAGAAACCGATGGCGGGGACGAGGAGGTCGGAATGGAGTCTTGCGGCGAAGAAGAGTTCGTTGTGATATTCGCGTTCGCCTTGGGAGGCAACGGAGGAGGTAGAGTTCATAAGCTTGACGACGATTAGTTTACCGGAGGAAGGTAGGGTACCGGAATAGACAGGACCAAAACCGCCATGACCGAGGATATTGGAGAAACAGTTTGTTGCGCGGCGGAGGAGGGAGTAGGAGAAGGGATGAGGAGGGTTGTAGTCTGAGTCGGAGGATGAAGTTGTTCGTTTTTCGTTGCGGAGACAGTGAAGGAGCGCAAAGAAAAAAGAGCAACCAGTGACGACGGTGGAAAGGTTTTAAAAATCTGGATATTTTTTTAAGAAAAATGCTGAGGGTAAAACAGTCAATGCATGTCCTAATTAATTGATGTGGCAATATGTTCCAATTAAAAATTAAATAAATGATTGCCACATAAGCATTTTTGATGATGTGGCCTGATAAAGGTTTAAATCAAAACTTTTAAAATTTGTTAAGGTCAGTCTTGCAACTTTTTTTTTCGCAGGGGATTTTTCAAAACACGTCCATATGGCAGGGGTGAAAATAGGTATTAACCCAATAAAATAATATAGTTGTACACTTCATTTTAAACTTCATTTAGAATAATTTTAACAAATTAAAGAATTACAATAAAATCAATTAAATCAAACTAAAATTAAAATAATAGAACATAATAACTGAAATAAATTTCAAATACTTAAGAATACTAAAATTAAATAAGATAGAATACTAAAAATACAATATACTTAATTAAACAACAAAAAACGAATTTGAGTTGAGCTACGACAAACAAGTCATAATTGATAACAATAAACAATATAGACTTGAACGACAATCAATATTGAGCTAGATAACGTGACTATGTTTGAAAGACACGACATGATGATGATGATGAAGTGTGGTTGAAAGAAAAAATACAACAGAGTGACAATAGCTTGAAAGTTTGTATGGTTGTAAAGAAAACATAAAATTCTTTTTTGTGATTGAGGAATGTATGTATGTTAAGTTTTGATATTAAAAGTTTTGAATTTTTTTAAAAAAATTGACTAATTTGATAATTTTTTTTGAACCGGACGGTTTTACAAAACCGGCTCTGGTTCTTTAGTTCAAATGGTTTTGGACAGTTCAATCCGATTTTAACCCACTATCGGTTTTAAAAAATTGACTCAACCGAATTTATTTCTGGTTCTCGATCTAACCGGTTGAACCGGTCAGTTCGGTCTGATTTTTAAAACATTGTTAATAACATAAACTCCATTACAAATTTTAGAAATTTTAGAGTTATAACATGATCTTCTATAATTTATACCATCACAATATCTTTATTCTATTATTTGTGAACAATATCTCACTCTATTCTCGGTATGACTTTACGGGCACATTCAATACAATTTTTTTAAGAAATTAAATAGAAAACTTCTTCGAAGGCTTTCCTTTTCTTGCTGCTCAATTTTTTTCAAGACTCATTCTTATTAGCCTGGATAGAAATTTGGTTGTCAATATCATCATCATGTAAAATCCACAAAATACGTGTGAAAAGAAGGCCTTGGTGTCTGCTTCGTCGACCTAAGGGTCAAGTCAAACCTGTTCATTTTTATTGACCATGCCATTTTAAATACATTTACACTGTTCATCAATTATCGTATTGTGATTGGAGAAATAGAATAGGTTCATATTCCTATAGGCTATAAGTACTTGCAATTTAATCCAGGTATAATTCTTTACTATTCTATTCTACTGCGAATAATAACACAACACTCCTTCGTTGGAAAAGCAGTCAAAAAAGCAACACATTAAAAGTGAAGTTGAGAGATTCAAATTCAATTCATTTCATCTCAACTACTCATCATTGCAAATTGTAACTGAAACAGTGAGAAACTGAGAGAGACTCGAATCGCATCGAAACGGAATGGGTCACGAACACTCCAAATTGCCGTCGTCGGAATCGGAAACAAAAGGATCGCGTCTTGATCGATTCAAACACCGTCTTCACTTTCGCCGCAAAACTGCTTCTGCTGGTAGCGCTCATTCCTCCACTCAAAAACTCCTCTCCGCTAACAACTTCACCGGAATCGCTCTCTTCGCCCTCCTCCGCGTAATTACCCTCACTCTCGGCGTTAATTTTTCAGTGAATTGGAATCAGTGATTGATTACTGTTTTGTTTGTAATGCAGGCGGAGATGCAGTTCAAGGATAAATGGATCGCGTGTCTTTCACTTGGAGAACAAACTTTTCGTACCAAGTGTTCTGAAAAGTTAGTTAACAATACTTCAATTCATCATCATCACTTTATTATTATTCCAATTATGTACTATATGAATGTTTTTTTCATTTTAGTTGTGAATTGATTTTGTTTTTTTCATTATTATTGCTGGTGATGCAGTACAGATAAACCGGTTTGGAATTCTGTGAGTACTCTTATCTAAACTATTCACAATTTTTTATTATGAAAATTTATAGATATATGGTCCCAAAAGTAATGCCTTATTATGAGAAATGATTTGTGGATATAAATGATGATATCATATGCTGTATTCTCGTACAGTTGGAGTACGGTTTTCATTTTTAATGTTAGTTAGGTACTTGCATTGATAGTTTGTGTGATTGATATTTTCTTTTGCAGGAAAAGAAACTTTTGTTGGAACAGAATGGGCCTCATATTGCAAGAGTTTCTATCTTTGAGGTGTGCTATAAGAATTAACAGCATTACCTTTTCATTGGTTATATGCATTATTACCCTGTAGTAAGCATATGTGTTTCTTTGGGGGTGGGGGTTGTAATTGGAAGGGGAGTGAGGACTTCACTTTTGTTAGCCTAAGATAGAAAAGATCGATGAAAACAATAAATAAAATGGATGAGAACCACTCTGAGTTAGATGATACATCTTTAGATATGAATCGTGACTGGGCTTATAGCGTTGTTTGATAAATATAATTAACTGACTGTACCAAATGAAAATAGCTTTAATTGATTATGATTATTGTTTTACATGAAAGAAAAAAAAAAACTTCATATAGTATACAAACTAAAATTGTTGAACTGTTGTAACTTTAGGGCCCTTGCCCCCAAACACTGCATCTAATTTGATTTTTTGTCTCATGTAGACCAACAAACTGTCCAGCAATACTCTTGTTGGATACTTGGAGATTGATCTGCTTGAGTTTCTGACCAAGGTAAAGAAACTTTGCTTCTTCTTTAAGAAACCACAGATGTTAGACTTGTTAATTTATCAGCTTCTTCCGTGTCTTTTCAGCATTATTCATTTTACACCCTTTCATTATGAATGATATGATGGTGCAGGATTCGGATTCTGACATTGAAAGATTCACCGTTTTGGATCCATCAGACCCTGAAAAAGTAGTTGGCAACATCACCATTTCATGCTCTGTAGAGGTATATGGTATACCAATACAATACAATTCTTTTGTTGTTAGGGTAAGATAAAATTTTCTAACAATTATAAGTGAAAATTAACAGGATCCAATTGAAACAGAAAAAGGCTTTGTTAGACGCATTTTATCCATCGTGGTAAGTTTGATCTTCCTCTACTTTCTGATAACTCATGTTTGTTGTTGTGAGTTTAAACCTAAGACTTCTGAGGGTAACACATGAAGTGGTGATATAGAGTCTCATCCCTATATATATTAGGATATTGGTGCTAAACCAAAACTGCGTCATGGATTGTTGCTTAGACTTTTTTGATATTGACACATATTTGCAACATGTTATGCAAATTGCTACCACTGGTAAATTTTAATAGATGACAATGTCAATTTATTCATGATGTTTCCTTTCTCTATTGGAGGGTCTTCAAGCTTGAAAGGAAGTATATATAAGTTGAATGCATAGAAGAACATTTGAAATCTTTAATCTTATTCAGCGCCATTTAATATCAACTAGATTATTTATGCTTTATGCAGGACTACAATGAAGATGGGATGCTTTCCTTTACTGAATTTTCTGATCTGATTGATGCTTTTGGCAATCAATTAGCAACCAGCAAGGTTCAAACTATTTTGCACATTATACAATTCTGTTACTTTTTTGTTTTTGGATTGTTTTCTTGCCAAATTATCATCAGTGTTCTTCTGTACCTGGATATGGATTTGGACTTTGATTTTTAAAAAATTATCTATTAATTTCAGTTATTATGGCTTACATAAACTAATAAAATCTGAATGTAAGAATTTCGAACCTTGAATTTGAACAATGGAAACTAGCTATTTTGGTCATATTATCAAAGTCCAAATCTTCACTACAAAAGGTCCGGGGCTTAAAGTTCAAATAATGAATCTTTGCCTTATAAATCATAAAATGATTTTACAATATAATATCTAGTTTTGAATATACAAGTTATACTGCTTCAGCAATACAATTCTTTTTCAATAGAAAAAGGAGCTGTTCAAAGCAGCTGACAAGAATGGAGATGATGCTGTGAGCATGGATGAACTGGCTTCTCTTCTTGCTTTTCAACAAGAAAAGTAATGATCCATCTAAAATACAAGAGACTAAAAGCTTTGGTTCTGTATGCACGTTGTTGTATTTTGCTAGCAGTAGAGATATTACTGCTTATTGTAAATTTTCCAAGTCATGTTTGTTTACATTTGTATGATTCTTATATGATTAGCTAACTTCTGGTGTAGCAGGGAGCCACTGTTGAATTGCTGCCCTGTTTGTGGTGAGGTTCTTCAGATTTCTGATCCGTTGAACAGCATGATCCACTTAACTCTTTGTTTTGACGAAGGGACGGGAAACCAGGTGATGGCTGGAGGGTTCTTGACAGATAAGCAGGCTTCATATGGGTACAATATTTGCAAGTTGCCACTCATTTAAGCCTTAAAATACTGGAGAACATGATCTTTTTTTACCTAATGGGTTATACAACAGTATTCTAGTGGCATATACTGCGGTTATGTATTTATGGTTTTAATATCATGAGATAATAAAGATCAAATGTTTACTTTTTGGTTTATATAGGTGGTTCTTCAAGTTGAGTGAATGGGCCCATTTCTCATCCTATGATGTCGGTATTCGATCTGGATCAAGTTCCTCCCATATTCTGGTATGCCATATTTCTTTCCATACCAATTTCCTCTTTCTTTATTTTATTTAAAAATCTTTAAGATATTCATATCATGCATGATACGTGAATGTATGTTTCAACTTTCAAGTTATATCAGGATGATCAGAACCTCTCTGAAATTCCTTCTATCCAACACTGATAACTGAGTTCACGAGTATTCACCATAATTAAAAGAAGGCTACCAAGAACATAAACCAATCATGCCAGCACCCTTTTCATGTGGATTATAAGTATCAACATTTGTTGTGCATACCTTTTTTAAAGTTTTGAGAATTCAAATTGTATTGGTTTAACAACTTCATCAAAGTAGAGAACTAGAAATATCCTTAAAGACAATTTGAGGAAATTAGAAATGCCAGACTAAATGCTGTTATTTTTATTCCATATTTGTATCTCTGCACCTTTCAACGTGTTATTTATTTATTTCATCTCACTTTTGGTTCAGGTGTATGATCGGAAGTCTAAAAGGCTTGTCGAAGAATTAATTGACAAAAAGATTGTTTTGTCAATGAGGGCTATTTATCAGTCAAAAATAGGTCTTGGTCTAATGGACATAGGTATGTGGATTGTTTATTTCTTTCTCCTAATAGTTGAAAGAAATTGTAGGCTAAATGCATATGTAACTTCACAAGTCACTGCTCTTTGTCATGGCCCTTGTGCTACAGTCCTGCTGATGTGTTGTTACAAAAAAAAAAAAAAAAATCTGGTTGAAATATGTTGTGCAGATATTAGATCTTGCTGACATTTCTTACCTGATTTTGTGTTTCTTAGTAGATTACTACTAATAAAGAAATATATCAGTTTTAAAAAATGATTTATCACATTTCATCCTTCTGTTACATGGGATTTGACGTCAATATGAGATTCAGATTGAACTTGAATAAACTTTTCCATCGGCGTTGTTAGTCATTTGCCTTACTTTGGTGAACCTCTGGTATGCAGGGGTGAAGGAGCTCCTGCAAAACATTTCTGAAAAGCAGGGAGCAAAAATGGATTCACTTGAATCGGCTGCTGATATACCGAAATTCATTGAATCTTATAAGGTATGACAATGTTTCTTTTAGTTCTTTGTGGGTAGCATAATTTGATTTTGACAAGTTGCGGAATAATGCAATTCTTGGATATGTTATATGTAGTGCCCCTTGTTTCTGTGCTGTCGTTTCTTTTGGAGTTTTGCCTGTCATCTTGTGCATTTTAGCCATCTCATCTAGTAATATGTATCTTTCTTCCTTTTTAAATACAAAATACACATTCTATGTGTGCTTAATGGACATCCTTAGCAATTGCTTTGTTTCACTTTCACAAATGGGCAAGCTTTTCTTTTACAATTGCTTTCATTCTTGCGTGCGTGCGCGCACACGCGTCCCTCAACCACATCCACTCTTACCATAACCATGATATGAAATGTTAGAGGACAAGCATCTAATGGCATTGTACACCACAATTGACAATACAATAGGAAATGACAATCATATATGGTACAATATATGTGTGCGTACAACTATTTAAAAATGACACTATATTGTGCGCGTGCGCGTGCGCACGTGGTGTGTGTCTGTTGAAACAGTTTTAAGGCATAATAGGATGCTATTTTTTTCTGCCACTTTTTTTCTTGCATTTTTCACCTAGTTCTTTATGTGCTGGACTCGGCGGCCTATTATCTCATCCTTCTTATAAAGTGAATATTGTCTTGTAGGGTCAAATCAATTTGGCTGAAGTCAAGTATCCAATGGAACACTTTAAGGTGGGCCAAAAACTGCAGTTTGAATTTTTATGTTATTGATGCACAATTGCTTCTGAACACACTTTTTTATCCTATTCGTTATTTAAGATGGTTTGCTGGTTCAATTTGATCATGCTTAAAAATTAAAATAATGGTGTATCATATGCATATGGTCTTATGAATTAATTTAGTAACGGTCTTATGATTTAACTTAGAAAATATTATTTCATGTGAAATATTTTCAGAAAAACATTAACTCCACTCCTGTGTTTCTTAGCTAGGCGATGCTTATGTAATAACATATTTCATTTAGTCGCTGTCTATGCTTGAAAAATAATCTGTTTCCTTCATTCTGGTTAAATACAAACATTCTTCTTACTAACAATTTTCGTTCCGGCTACTGTATGTTTTTATTTACAATTATATTCTACTTCAGTTGTTTTTATTTCGCCTTTTAGACTTTTTCAAGGTGCTTTTGTGGGATCCTCAAATTCTCCTGCTTTACTCACTGATCTCTAAGAACTAAAAGAATTTTTTTTTGATTGAGCTTGCTACATACATTTTGTTTGAACAAGAAGTTGGAAAGAAAATGAACAAAATCTAACCAATGACATACTGAAAGTCATTTAGACTTCATTATGGTAGTATTATCTTGTTTATGACGTCTATCTTGAATAATGCTCTGGGCAGACATTCAATGAATTTTTCATTAGAGAGTTAAAGCCTGGTTCAAGACCAATTGCTTCTGCTGAACACGACAACATTGCTGTATGTGCGGCCGATTGTCGTCTAATGGCATTTCAATCAGTTGATGATAGTACAAGATTTTGGATTAAGGTATTTCTTTTACATCTCTTGCATATGGGTTTCTTGTCTCAAGAATGCATTTTGTTTTTAATATTTAGATAGATGTTTGTCATTTGAGAATATGCATTAAAGAGGAAGACATATTTATCAGTCACAACTACAAGTTGGCAATGAGTGTTTTTCTATTCTGTTTGAATTTAGCAAAAAAATTAAATAATAAATATAATAAAATTATGATTTTTCTCATTCAATTTGGACCATGACTCGCCTGTAAGTTAAGACAGGTGTGGGGTAGGGGTTGGTTTTTGTTAAGAAATATGGTTAGGCCTAATTCAACCCTACAAAACCGGCTTATAGGGTGATGATTGCTCCCACTTATAAGGACATGTTCAGGCTATATATTATTTGATGCGGGACTCTTAAAACACACCCGCACGCTCATGACTGGAGATCTGAAGCGTGAAAATAAATGGTGTGTGACCCGATAGCGGAAACCTGATAGCGTGTGACCCACCGAATCTTAAATGAGACTCTAATACCATGTTAAGAACTCATCGCTACAAAACCGGTTTGTAAAGTGAGGGGTGTCATTCTATATAAACCCTTTGTGGGTTCTATCTTTAACCAATGTGAGACTTGTGTTTTTTCCAATACACACCTCACGCCCAACACTATTGGACTTGGTGTATGGATATAAACGGTGGGTGACCCGAATTATCGATATATGATATTTGGTTTTTCCTATACACATGACAAAAAATGTGGTTGGGCCTAAATTTATCCCTACAAAACCGGCTTATAGGGTGAGGGTTGCCCCCTAGTTATAAAGATATGTTCAGACCATATATTATCCGATGTGGGACTCTTAACAGTTTTTGCTTTTATGAGATTATAATCCGGTTCATTTTTGCTTAAATGAAATGATTTAGTTGCTTGAACAATTTTTAATGATAAAAAGATTCAACTGTTTTTTGTGATGTGAGTGTGATTAGTATGAAGCACGTTACTTCTGAAATAGTGAGCTACTCTTAACGGGTACATAATCCGGTAGTAGTAGTGATACTTCCTTTTTTCTAATTTTTTGGTTTCAAATGAAATTTTTGGTTTTCTTATATTTTAATATTATATTATTTAAGTATTTTAATTTCTTTGTTGTTGTAACTTGATACAATTTTTTAGTTTTTAAATTTTTATCTTGATGTTTTGCTGTGAATTGTAAAATTTAGTTCAATAATGTTACAATATATAACAAACTATTTCTTTTATTGATGTATTCATACGTTTTTTTTAATGATGTATCTTGTACCGCACATATGCATCACTCTGACCACTATTTTATCCAACACATTTTCTTTATAATGTATTTTGTCTTCTTATTTATCAGCTACAAGGAAAATCATGTTATCATATATATTGGGAAATCTCTCTTTCTCTTTATTATTAATCTTTTATATTCATTTATGTACTCAAAATGAAATTCTTTTGGGATTGTTATTTTTTGCTCTCAGGGTCGAAAGTTTTCAGTTCAAGGCCTTCTGGGGAAAGAATTGTGTTCCAGTGCTTTTGTTGATGGAACACTTGTGATTTTCCGTCTGGCACCACAGGTGTTTGTTGCTTTCTTTCATTGCCACTTTAATTTTGTGTTCTTTTGATTGCAAATTTTGATTTGAATGTTTATCTATTGCAGGATTATCACCGTTTCCATTTGCCAGTGTCAGGAATTGTTGAGCAGTTTGTTAATATCCCTGGATGCCTGTTTACCGTATGTGAATTGATAACTCTGGGAAAATGATATTTTATTTACAGTGTCTATTTTCTGTCATTGTGTGTTAACTATCATTTGCAATTTTCTGACATGTTCTATTTCTCTTAGGTCAATCCCATTGCTGTAAATAGCAAGTACTGTAATGTCTTCACAGAGAATAAACGAGTTGTTTCAATAATTGAAACTGTAGATTTTGGAAAGGTTTGTGACTGCAATTAATTTGCGTGTGATGTTTATAATGCTATCCTGCTGAAGTTGTTTTTTACGAATTTATTAGAATATATGAATTTGGATATAACATCTATCAAAAACTTAAACTTCCGGCAAATGCAAATCATATTATAGTTTTAAGAATGGTACCACTTGCTTAATTTATAAATTTAATGTTTTTCTTCTTCCAATTTGTTATGTGTCCAACATTAACTAGATTGTGAAAGGGAAAGTTTGCTCAAGTTTCAACTATTTTATTACTTTGTATAAGTTGTTAAATGGCTTCCTCTTTTGCATTTTATACTTAGTGGTGTACTCCTATAGTCTAGTCCCATAATTTTTAACTTCTACCCGGTCTTGTTCTTATTTATTTAAATATAAAAAGCATATAATCTATCTATGCATTTATTAGAGATCAAGATAATGACTCATGCTTTTGCATCCTTGCATTCTTGCTATTATTTTGAAGGCTTATTACATTTGTGAAGTGTTTTTACAGAACACCCTATAAGTTCCCTGGCTCCTCTGCAGATCTATATGTTACTTGTCTCTTAGAGAGTTACCTATGATTTGGTTTGTGTTCAGGTGGCATTTGTTGCAATAGGAGCTACAATGGTTGGTAGCATTACTTTCACAAAGACACATGGCGCCTATGTCAAGAAGGGAGACGAGGTTAGGAATCCGGCCAGTTACTGTAAATTACAATTTTTCTAATTTTTTTCATTGTGTTCTTGTTTCTAATTGGCATATGTCTGCTTTAATTGGCAGTTTGGATATTTCTCTTTTGGTGGAAGCACTGTAATTTGTGTTTTTGAAAAGGTTAGGATCATCTTTTATCTTTCAGTTAATTATTTCTTGTCATTTCATGTTTGAAATCTATTTAGTGACTTTTAAAACCTCAACTGAAATCTATTTTCCTTCTTATTTTGTTGATGTGCTATGCAGGATTCAATTGCAATTGATGAAGACCTTCTATCAAATAGCGCCAGATCACTGGAGACTTTGGTTACTATGGGGATGAGATTGGGTGTCTCCAGGAGGAATCTGTCTTGATAGCTGAGATCGTCTGGACTAACCTAGAAATGTTAATATTCTGTAATGTGTAATTGTGTATTTTTAATTTACTTTGAATCATGGCAGTGTTGTTTATTGATGGCGGATATTTCCCATAATCTTTAAACTTTTTAATTCTCATTCGTTGATGTCTGAATAGAAAAATCTGGAAAAGTTGCGGTAATTATACACTCTCAAAATATATCAAGTGTAAATTGAAGAGAGGACAGTCCTCACAAAAATATTCCTTTCACTTTGAGTCTAACCCTCCACTAAAGCCGATTAAGACTTGTAAGGATGCAAATTAAGTAGAAATGAAGATTGTAATAAAAAAAATCTCGCCTAGGAGACCTTTCTTTCCAAACCAAAAACAGTTTTGCCACAACTCCATATTTCCGTCAACTAAACAATCGGTGCACGACTAATAAATGGAGGGGGTTAGTAATTCCACCCCCCGAATAATAAATGGAGGGGGTTATTCATTCGGGCGGGATCCACGTTCATAAAAATCTAAAAATATTTTGTTGTGTACGGAAATACATCTCCGAACGCATCTAAATTCACAAACAAAAATATTGTAAGTGAGATACTTCTATTTTAATCAAAAATTTGTATGAAAGTGTATCTCTGAGAATCGGAGTGCATATTCCTAACTTTGACTTATTTTCACCTTTAATAATAGTTAGGCTTAAATGCATTTTTGGTCCCACTAATTTAACCGTTTTTAACCATTAATTCCCTATAATGAAATCTACCATTTTGATTTCTTAATTTTGATGGTTTTTGAATTTTTGTGGTCCCTCTATTTTTGCAAAAGTGGCATTGATGATTAAGATAAAAAATATTTTTTAATTAGTGACAAGGATGACTAGGATAATTATTAATTAATATTTAATAAGTTGAATTAATATGTTTCTAAATTAACTAATCAATTAATTAATTAAAACTCTTAAAATTAGAGTCTCTAGGCTTAAATCAAATCTTTTACAACTAAGGCTTAATATACATATTACATTTTTACACGTGTTTATTAACTTTATAAGAAAATTGTATCTCATATCCCTATCATTATCCCTTTATCCTTACATTTTTTAAATATTCCAATTCTGCCCGTTTTACTTATCAAATAATTTTATTATTTAATATTTATTATTTCACACATCTGTCAAAGTGTATCGATATGTATTCTAATTCTTCCCTTTTCTGATATGTTTTTGAAACTTATGAAAAATTGTATATCTCACACATAAAAAACAGTTGCCTAGTATTTTAGACGATTTTATTTACTTTAGGCCACAGTTTTTCTTGATTTTTCAACTTATGAAATATTGTATATCCCACGCATGAAAAACCGTTTCCTGATACTTTAGGCAACGATTTTATTTACTTTAGGTCACGGTTTTTGCTTGTTGCCTAAACGCAAGTTATTCGGTGAATAAAATTACATACCGGAAAATTTGATTGCAAGTTATCCGGTAAATAAAAATTACATACCGGAAAACTTGATTGCAAGTTATCTGGCGAAGAAAAATTACATACCGGAAAACTTGATTGCAAGTTATCCGGTGAAAAAAAATACATACCGGAAAACTTGATTGTAAGTTATCCGGTGAAGAAAAAATACATACCGGAAAACTTGATTCCAAGTTATCCGGTGAAGAAAAAATACATACTGGAAAACTTGATTGCAAGTTATCCGGTGAAGAAAAAATACATACCGAAAAACTTGATTGCAAATTATTCGGTGAATAAAAATTAAATATCGAGAAATAATAAATATTAAATAATAAAATAATTTTATAATTGAAAATGGTAGAATTGGAATATTTTTAAAAAAATGTAGGGGTAGAGGAATAATAGTAGGGGTATGAGGTAAAATTTTCACTTTATAAACACGTTTTTAACCAAAACAAGAAGGGACTATATTTTAACCAATTCGTATTCAGGCACATGTTAACCAACCCCTGCTATTTTTATTTTCTTTTTAAATTGGCTTAAATGCAATTTTGGTCCCCCTAATTTGGTTTTTTCGCGGTTTTAGTCCCCCTATTTTGTTTTTAAGCATTTTTGGTCCCTCTGTTTTGGTTTTTTAGCAGTTTTGGTCCCCCATCCCAATTTTGACTTAAATGTTTATGTACGATCGTGTACTGTTCATGTACGGTCATGCACTGTTCATGTACGGACAAAATGAACAGTACACGACCGTACATGAACAGTTTGGTCAAAATTGGGATGAGGGACCAAAACTGTGAAAAAACCAAAACAGAGGGACCAAAAATGCTTAAAAACAAAATAGAGGGACTAAAACCGCGAAAAAACCAAAATAGGGGGACCAAAATTGCATTTAAGCCTTTTAAATTTTAAAACATAAACAAGTGTCTAAGTTTTTAATGAATGAATTTTCCCTACTTTGTTGTGGTCATGTATTATTATTAGAGGGTTTCTTAATGCACCACCCAAGTTTCTTAGGCACCACGTGAAATTATTTTTTTGCCCCCTGATTCCGGATGTGCATATCCGGACGCACCAAATATTTAAAAAACGCAGAGCTTTTCTGGATATGCATATCCGGAAACAATTCTGATGTGCACTTCCGGAAGGATTTCTTATTAATTCGTGCCAGACGTTCTTCTTCCCCCTCATTCTTCACTTTTCCATTTCCAAAATCTCTCAAACTCTCAAATTTTCAATCACCACAAATCTCGATTTTTTCCACTCGAGTTCGGCGCATAGCAACTTCTACAACGATCAACACACTCCAAATCCTCCGTATCTCATTTTAATCGGTAAGTTTTCAAATTTTAGAGTTTCAGAGTAATTTTCGAGTAATCGATTTAGAGTAGACATTTAGGTGTAGAAATTGTTAGGTTGTATGAATAACATAGGTTAAAGACAATGTAGGTCATTTTTACTGCTTCAGACAGACGATCAGGGCATTAAAATGCCCTTTTGCATGTTACAGTGGCCATGGCTGCAATTTTTAAACTTCAAAATACGTACCGGATGTGCAGATCCGGAAAAATTTTAACGTTTAGTTTTCTGAGTGTTTTCGGATGTGCACATCCGAAAATACTCAACGTTAAAAATTCTGTGTCCTTCCGGATGTGCACATCCGGAAGAATATTTTTTTATTTATTTTGCTTGTTTGTTTTTGTTTAATTATTTTTAAACAAATTTTAATTTATTTATTATGTTTTGCAGATTAGATGGCTGGCAGAGACGATCGTACCATACATGGACGGACAGCTCAGCACGCATTTGTCCGACGTGAGCGGATGCAGTCTACAGCCGAGGCTTCCGGCGCAGAGGGAGTTGGGGTAGCCCCTACAGCTGAGGGACATCCTACACCACATCCTACACCACAGCCATCCACATCACAGGTTCAGGCCACTTCCACATCACAGGTTCAGGTCACTCCCCCGTCAGCCGCCTATTCTACATCTCGAAGGCGTCGGGTTCTACTACTAGTTCATCAGGGTCTCATCCCGCACGCAGGCGTCGTCGGGAGACTCCAGCTCCATCAGCTGCTCCTCCTCGTTCCCTTGTTCCTGTTCCTGTTCCAGAGGGTGATCACCCAGCACATGAGGGTGTTGACGCTAATGACGATTTCGATGAGCTGGGCGGTTACCCCGGGGGACCGTCTGATATGTCCCTACTCGTGGGGTACTCTGAGCATACTGCCAGATATGTTTGGCTAGGACAGGTAACCTTTCTCGGTTTATTTATAGAATTGTATTCGTTGAAAATATGTTCATTTGTAACATTGTTTTATTTGGAAATTTTTAGGAGAAGGATTCACAGAAGTTCTATAACCATGAGGGCAAGGTTATGGACACGATTGAGATGCTGCCAGAGGCTGAGTGGTTCACGTCTGCACTTGCGGAGTCTGGTCTTGGAGGCCTGTCTAGGATTGGGTATTCCCAGATCCAGTACGGTATCCTGATGGCATTTGTTGAGAGATGGCACCCTGAGACATCCTCATTCCATCTACCGTACGACGAGATCACGATCACGTTGGACGACATCTCGTGCCTCTTACATATACCGATCACGGGTACCCTTCTCCGTCACGGTAGGATGACAAAGGTGGACGTCATGGAGTTGCTGGTTACAGAGCTTGGGGCTAGCCCAGAGAAGGCACATGTGGAGGTGCACCAGTTGAGGGGCGCACACGTCCGGTTCTTGTTTCTGATGGATAGATTTAGTGAGGCGCTTACAGAGGCAAGACGGGCAGCAGGTGATCCAACTGAGGTGGAGATCCATAGGACGCGTGCCCTTAGATGCTACTACTTATTTTTGTTGGGCACGCAGGTGTTTGTGGACACCAGCGCCTATTATGTTGATATCGTCTACCTCAGGTACCTTTCGGATCAGACAGAGATCCATGGGTACAACTGGGGGGCGGCTGCACTGGCATTCACCTATTCCAGGCTCTCTGATGGTTGCTGCTGGGCAGCCAAGACTGTGGCAGGCAGTTGTACGCTATACGTGGTAACAATCTAATATTCTAAGTGATTTTTTCATTTATTTTCTTTCTGTATTCATTATAATGTTTGACACCCATGTTATGTTTTCCATTTCAGGCGTGGATTTTACAGCACTTTCCCTACATTACTAGTTGGGGAAGTGTCCAGGGGTACACTAAGGATATACCATGTGCTGTTGCATTTGTCCTAATCAGAGGGAACCAAGCGCCGGACCCCTTCAAAGTGTATCTAGATCGGATGGCTGCTGAGGACGTTTTGTATTGCCCCTATGCCGCTCACCGTGTGACGCGCCCGTTCGATGAGGTTTGTTTGTTCTCAGGATGGTTGGCATGTAGTTCGACCGTTACTGCCCGATACTTGCCGGAGCGCGTCTTGCGTCAGTTCCGTTACACGCAGACGATCCCCAGGATGCCTCATGAGTCTGCTCCTCTAGGCTTGACCCGCAGGCAGATAGATGAGCTATATGCTGACTACTAGTCCCACTTGGTACCAGAGGAGGCTCGGGCGACCAGAGCGGAGACAGACTGGAGTGTTGCTGCCGGGTACATCGTGTGGTTCTACACCATCTCACACCCATGCATGGTACCCACTGCTGAGGGATCGCAACCCAGACCTGCTCATCATGAGATATTAGAGGAGCGACAGTCTCAGTTGGACCATACTCAGGATGTCCTACCACGCTGTCGTCAGATAGTACAGATAGGGCAGCAGGCCATTGAGGTCGGTCACCTCCCTGAGGACTCTGGTGCCAGACTTGCCGTGGATAGGATGATTGTGATTGTTGGGGGGCACTTCAATACCGCAGACATCGATCCAGGTTGGGGGTAGGGGCAGAGGAGCAGGGGAGCCAGGAGAGATCCTTCGTCATACGCAGTGTTTTTTTTTATGTATCATATTTATATTACATGTATGCACTGTATTTTGACAGACGTTTATTTTATATATATATATCATTTTATTTTATATATGGATGTTTTCAAATGTATATTAAATTGTGACGATTTATTAACATATGCGACCAAGCAAAAAAAACCGATTTAAAAAAAAATAAAGTTCTGCTGTTTTCCGGATCTGCAGATCAGGAATGTTTCCGGATGTGCACTTCCAGAACGAAATTGGTGCGTCCGGATGTGCACATCCGGAATCAGGGGACAAAATCGGAAATTCAGATGGTGCCTAAGAAACAAGGGTGGTGTGATAAGAAATCCTCTATTATTATTAGATAGTAATGTAAATGCTCAAGTTTAACTTTTAAAAATGTTTCTAAATTCTGATACATCTTAATCTTGACATCTTCACAATTGTATTTGATCACAAATGACATATGGTTACAATAATAAACCACAAATATGGTTATTATATTTCTCTTTCACTTCAATCACATGCTAAAATAGAAGAGCCTATGAACACGAGTATTACTGCATATGATTACTATGTTTCTCTTTCACTTCAAATTGATGGGTCATCATGAGGGGGAAGCATTCACATTGCGTCAAACCCAAATAAGTGAGAGAGACACCACATATTCACCCAAAACCATAAAGGTTTTGGGTGAATATGTGGCGTCTCTCTCACTTGTTTGGGTGAGTCTTTGACCTTTAGGTGAGTGTTTGACCCAATGTGAATGCTTCCCTTTCATGATGACCCATCAGTGGTATCAGAGCCTGGTTCCGATCAAGGGAGGAAGGAAGAGTAACAATTATTCTGATCAAGGGAGGAAGAAGACAAAAAGATTGAAAAATTAATAATTTTACAAATATGTCTAATCATTATAATTATAATGACTGCTTTGAAGATGAAGTTGAAGACTAAGTGAAGATATGTGATACTTTGGATGAAGGGAGGATTTGTTGGTTCAAATAACATATTTATCCAAGTCCCACATCGGGTAGTAGAAAAAAAATAGAATTTGAGTATTAATATAAATAGAGATAGTTAGTTTTAGTTTTTCACACAACAACAAAATGTAGTCTTTTGGATGTTTTGGGGATTTGGGCAGTTGTGTTTAGAAAGGGTTTTCTATTTTTCCGTTCAAAAATAGTTTGTTGAGAGGGTTTTCTATTTTTCTGTTCAAAAATAGTTTGTTGAGAGGGTTTGCAATTTTTCCGTCCAAAAATTGCATTTAAGAGAGAGTTTGCAATTTTCCGTCCAAAATTGCAATTGTATGAGAGAGTTTGTAATTTTGTCATTATAAAATTACAAGTTGAATTATGATTTTATGATTTTTTTGTTGGAATTTTTACTTCTTTTTCTTTTTGTGGGTATGCTTCCGCGTGCTTAGAAATTTGTTTTTTTTTGTTATTTTCCCTACACAAATGACATATGGTTACAGGAATTCAGCATCTTTACAAACAAAGTGAATGCAACAAATTGAATGTTTTGGTTGAAGCATAGTATTCCTTGACAATAACCAAGACTAAAATTATGAAAACATAAGTAACATGACATAAGTATACAATAAATATATGTGACATTTTGAGGCATGCCTCATGTGACTCCATCCCTCCACAATTTTGTTGACTGACAAGTTATAAAATAATTCTCAATATGCAATCCTCCAATGCACGCTTGAACAATCCAACACCAAACCAGCTGAAAAACCTAAGCCCCCTAACTCCAACTCAAGGTAGTCAGTACATTCCAAAAACTTCATTGCTTTTATGAAGAGATATCACAAACCATACATTAAAGAATATTATGTGGTGGATGAGAAGGGGGAATTCAGTGAGCACCAATGCTGAAGAAAAAAATATCCTTATACTTAAACCACAACAGCTTGACCACTAATCTCGTCATGAAGCTGAAGTGAGCCGTCTTTCATCAAGTTTATGCTCAGGCTCTTGAATCTCTCTCGAGAATATTTCCTGGATGTTTTTCTCCAATCAGTTCACGTCTTCATCATGGCTACAAACTCCTCAAAACTGATGTGATGCCTTTACAAATATGGGTAGATAAGATTAGGATGGATTGAATAAGATAAGCCACATTCTAAATAGAGCAATTTTGCTTGGGTCTAATGTAAAACAGAGGAATACAAAGAAGAGAGTGAAATGATATAAGTTGGAAGATGCATGTGTCACTAAATTTGCACAAGCTTATAATTGAGTGCCACATCATTTTTCATAAACAATTTTAGTGTTTATAAAAGACAACAATGCATAACCACGTGTATTCATGTGCATAAGATTGAAATGAATGTTATTACAAATTGGGCCAAAAGTATAGGGGACTATAAAAATCCAAAGGCCATCAAAATCAAGGGACTAAAATCGTAGTTTTTTTGTTTAAAACGCCTATAGAGGACCAAAAGTGAATGTAAGTCTAATAGTTAATTATAGTTGTAAGATTGGAAGCAAATTACTTCAAATTTTAACCAATTCTGAAAAATACAAAACCATAAACTTACATGGCAAATAACAATTTGTTTTCTTGCGAATTTTCAATCATCTGTTTAATTCATAGTAGAACAATTCCTTTTTTGTTCTTTATTTCAAAATTTTCCATTCTTAAATCTCGTAATTTATAAATGGCATAAATAATTAGTGAAAAGTTTAGTATTGAAATCATTAAACAATTTTTTTCTTGATTCTTATTATATAAATTATGTACGAGACAATGATATTTTGGAAAATATGCACGCTGAATCGTAGGTTTCCCTTATATAATAGAGTGATCTTGATCTATAATGCATAGATTAAGAGTTGTTTAATCAGCAAACAACTTGACAACTGCTGAGAGAGAATCAAGATTAACTTTTGAAATAGCTAATGGTTTCATACAAAGAAGATTATGGAGATATATCTCCAAAATATTCCAGAGATGCATCTCCAGACTAAATTTATCAAAATAAGGGTGATTAAACAATTTGTGTTGAAGAGTCTGTAAAAAAAGGTGCGTCCGAAGATGCATCTCTGGATGCTAGGGGCAATTTAGAATTTTCATGGTGATGGGGAAACACATATAAGGGTGAAAAAAAGTAACCCCCTGTCGTACCTCGAAAAATACGATCCTCGCGATGGGCGCGGAAAAAACTGTTCGAAACAGAGTCGCCACCGAACTTTATTCATTCCAAGGGAGGAATAGGAAAATATCGATAAAACCTTTAAAGGATAAGAAAATGGTCATCGCAACCAAATTCTGGTTCGGGAGTCGATTACGCAAAGGGAAGGTATTAGCACCCTCTACGTCCGTTGTACTCAACGGGAACCTCTTGATTCAATTCGGGAGATAGTTAGCTTGGTTTGTTTGTTTTCTTCTTAGGTAATATTGCTTTCTAAGGGGAAAATGAGTGGTTTTTTATTAGTGTGCTCGGCAAGGATTAGAACCCTTGTGCCTACGTATTCCCTCGTGCAATGGGAAAGTCAGAGCATTCGTAGTTCGTGGGACTACGGTTGGTTTGTGTTTTTTAGACGAACGAGTGTTTAATTCACATTCTAACTACTAAACGTTGGCTTGTCGGCTCGTTATGGGAGGCTGAAGCACTAGTTCATATGCGCGGAAGAATGGACTAAACAATGTTCTTTTTTTGTGAAAGTTGTTTAAGTATGAATTAAGTGGATTAGAGATTTGATTGAAAAAAAAGAGTTTGATTTACATGTGTTTTTTAGGGTTTCGTTCGCACAGGGCGAGGAGAGGGTGTTTGATTTGTTAAGTATTTTGAGGGAAGAATAACGACTATTCGATAAACGAGACGTCGGCCTCGCAACCAATTAATCGGGGCATTACTGAGATGCTAGATCTCAACGACACCTTTTTCATTCTATTAATTGTGAAATTGTTTTCGTGGGACAATGGGCTTATTTGTCCACGTAATTAGGGCAAGTGTTTTGAGGAAGAAAGTTCGGAATGAACACAACCCAAAGCGTGCGCCTCAAGAGCATTCATTTGAGGGCCCAAGAAGTGCTAGACCTCAAGAGTCCACTACTTTCGTAGTTTGATTAAGAAAAAGATTTGAATTTGATGTATCTTAATAAACGTGTTTAATCGATTTAGGGTTTGAAAGACTTAAGAGTTTTTTAGGAGTTAGTGTTTTAAAAAGATTACGTATTTTAAGTTTTTTTAAATGGAAGACGGAACGAACACAGCCCAAGGCGTGCGCCCCAAGAGCGATCGTTCAAGGACCCAAGGAGTGCTAGACTCCAAAAGCCCACTACTTCCATAATTTAATTGAGAAAATAGATTTTTAAATATTAATCTAAATATTTTATAATTTGATTTAAGAAAATAGTTAATGATTAGGCAAAATTTTATGATTTAATTTGATTTGGAAAAATTATTAGGAATTTAACAAAGTGGATTTTAATTTGATTTAAGAGAATTATTTTTAATTAGGTGTTTTAATTTAAGAAAATATTGTATTTTTAGGAGTTGGGTATTTTGATATAGATTGAAGATTTTAAGTATTTTAAAATGGTTAGGAGTTTTTAGATTATGATTTTTAACTTAATTAAGGATTAATTATATTTTGCTTAAGCATAGATTAATTGTCTTAAGTATTTTTTAATAAATGAAAGACGGAATGAACACAACTCGAAGCGTGCGCCTCAAGAGCATTCATCCAAGGACTCAAGGAGTGCTAGACCCCAAGAGCCCACTACTCTCATATTTAATTAGAAAATATGTTAGGAATATTAATTAGAATGAATTGTGATTTTTTTTTAAAAGGTATTTTATGATAATTTTAGGGATAGAGAAATTGGATTAATTAAAATATTAATTAATAAAATAATTAATCAATACTAAATAATTTTAATAAAAATAGATGTTAAATCAAATAGATTTTATGATTTTCTGAAAAAAAAGAAAATGGTTAAAAATAATAATAATGTTTTTGGTTTTTAAAATAAAAAATAAATTTTAAGAACTAAAAATTAAAAAACACACAATGAATAAACGGGCCAGAAATAAAGTAAAACAGGAGTGTGGTTAGTGAAATTTCCCCCCAATGGAGATAAGCCCGTACGCTGAAGTGAGAGTCCACCATGGACCTTCAGGAACTCTGGAACGTCTGATCATCACAGAGGCAACAAAACCCTAGATCTAAGGGTCTGATACGCATGCACACGGTAGGGGATCAGGGGCACATGCATGGGATCACATGGAGGAATTATCCTCCGGTGACAAGTGTCACGGTGGAGGACACTTGTCACTAGGGATGGCAACGGGGCGGGGCGGGGGCGGGTTTAACTATACCCGCACCCGCACCCGCCTCCATGTAACACACCCGCCCCCGCCCCCAAACCCAACTGGGGGTAAACATTTACCACCCAGACCCGCCCCCAGTCGTGAATGGGTGCACCCGGACCCGCCCCGCCCCCACCCGCAAAAAAATAATTTATTTTTAATTGCAATAAAAATTAATAATTTTAATTAAAAAATTGATTATTTTAATAAATTAATTAATTATTTAATTAAAATTTTAATTAGTAAATAAATATTAACTTGATAAATTTGATTATTTTAATTGCAATAGGGGTATTAATAATTTAATTAAAAATATAATTAATAAATGAATATTAAAATAAATAAAATAAGGGAATTAAAATAAAATGCATTATGTGGGGGCGGGTGCGGGCGGGTCTTATTGTCTACCCACCCCTGCACCCGCACCCGTAGTTAAGAACCGGGTTTCACCCGCACCCGCACCCGCACCCAATTAAATCGGGGTTTCCCCGTTAATTTCGGGGCGGGCCCGGGCGGGTGCGGGCGGGTCCGGGTTTGTTTGCCATCCCTACTTGTCACCCCACCTACCGGCCAACAAAACGGCGTAAGATAAAACAAGGAAATGGGGTTAAAGACATCACCTACTGATCTCTCTCTCTTTCTATGATCTTTCTCAACTCTCTCTCTCTCTCTCACAAAACGCTATCTCTCTGCAATCACCTTGCCGGAGCCATCACCGGAAACCTAATTTCCATTCATCCTCTTCACGCCGTTCGCCACTTTCCCTCCGTCTCCTTCTTCCTCTCGTTTCAACGCCTCTCTTTCTCTCCGACCCAAAACCCTTTCTTCTGAAACTCACTAAGTCTCCCTCTTTTCCTTCAAACTCAATCGCATCTCTTACCTTCAACTCTCCCCACTATTTCGGTTAAACTAAAACCTCAGTAAAACAAACACTCAACACCTAAACGAACCCAATCATCCCAAACATGCGCAACGACAAACAACCATCTCCAGGTGTTTCCGGATCGATGAGTAAAAAAAGATCAAGGGACGAAAAAGAGGCAAACAAGAAAATCTAAGCAACCGTAATGTATACACGCTTAAACACGAGTCAATGTTAATGAAGGTTTACCGATTTCGAAAGCTTCAGCGGCTATTGTGAGTAAGTTCTCCTTCTTCCTCTACTTTTGCGCTTTAGATTCTTTGTAATCGTTTGTTGTGGAAATAGATTGTTGAAATGGGGTGGCAAAGCTCAGACTCTTTGAAGCTTTGATTCTTAGCTTCAAAGGTCTAGATTCAGAGCTCTAATTTAAGGGTCTAGGAATTGATTTTGGTAGGGTAACGATAGGGTTTTTCTGGGTGTTCTTCCTCGTCCCTTTTCATCAATGATTATCACTCTATTTATAGGAGAAATTTAGGGTTTTTGGTACGTGTGATTTGGAGAAATCTGAGGAATATTCCTCTTTCACATGTGTGAAAATTAGCTGGAAATCTCAATACCATTAGAGAGAATTTTCCATTGAGATTTTGTGGGTCCAAAAGAGTGATTCATTCTCATCTTTTTTGTCTGTTGTACAAGTGAGTTACTTCTAGAATGCGGGTGGTCCCATGAGCAAAATGGTGACTCATTTGTGAGGTAGATCTACTGCTTTGCCTTTGCATAATTTATAGCCACACCTGTTCTCTCCCATATTCTCTTACAATTACAGGTACACTCGTGGGGGACCATGCCATAATCTGTGACCATCATTGAAACGTAATCTGAAGGCATTGCATAATAAATCAGATTTAGAAGTTGCAGATTTTCAATATCGACCCAACCATCCAATTGATTGACATCCACTCTACACTGAACAATTGAAATGGCGTCCGGATCACCAAGTTCATTCGAGCAAATTGAATCCAGCTGTACCCTTTCAGAAATGATACATAACTGCCAATTTTTGCTGTCAAATCTCTCCCAAGACTCTCCTCAGGTGGAACCTTGTAGTCTTTGATGGCCTCTTGAAATGCTTGGAGCATTGCAATACAACGATCATTGCCACCCGATATATCTCCAAATATGTACTGCAAACCAACCTTATAAACAACAGGATGCACAAGATAGAGATCGAAAACCCTTGCCTCAAGATCTGGAAGCTGACTCCCATGTTCATATTGTGGTAAATGCCTGAACAACTCCTCTGTTCCTAGCCTCAGTTTGTTTCACTGTAGAACGACGTTTAGCTTTCTCCACCCGGCTTTTGTCATCATACTGCAATCGTGGTTGAGGGGCATCTTTGTGAGATTATTAATGGTAAGTTCTCAAGTATTGTAATTTTATCTCATGTGACCTATTTCTTGCATAATCTGTTCGCAACTTTGAATTTTAGTTGGTGAGGAATTGGTTTAGATTGACATTTTAGGAATTGGTTTAGATTGACATTTTATGGGTTGTTGCTGGTAGTTCCTTTCTCACCAACATTTACTGATGTCACCTGCAGGCCTGAAGTGTGGATACTATGGATCGCTTTTGGGAACATAATGAATTGATGCAAAACTTGCAGGCCTCCTTATTGATGTATCAAGAATTCTTCACTAGACATTCTTAGATTTTGAAATGTATTGTGATCTTGACTTGTTTTATTTCATGATGTCTGCCACTTTGTATATTGTCTCCAATTGTATGCAAGTAAAATAAGCGGTTAAACTTTATTGTACCTTGATATTGATATTGTTGTGATGTATGTTCATGTGGAATTTATGTTATGTAACTCTCTTTGTAACCAACTCTTGGTGGGGCCTGTTATCACACTGCACCAATTCATGTTCTTTATGCTGAAAAATTTGTCTTTAATTAAACCTGCTATGATTTGAATTTGCATTTTATCATGGACCTTTAGCTGTTATAAGCTGCCGTGAATGGACTTCAACGAATGCTTTTTCATGACGTGTTGGTTCAGTCGGTACAATCTTTGGCATATCCCACTCTGACTCCTTAGCATTTATTGATAAGCTCCAAGGATCCCAAATAACCTTTCTCTCAAATTATCAATCCCCTTTGACCTTGAAATGGATTTATATTGAAAGTGAATAAATATGGACTTAAAAAAAAGTGGATAAAATAAATGTTGAACATGGAAAGGTTCATTGAAGAAGAAGGTTGTTGGTTTGGTACATGGATAATAATAAAAAAGGTTAAAATGAATAAATATGGACATGAATTGAAATGGATATGGTTATTGGAAAATATGGATTTGAAAAGTGGATAAATGGATTTAGAATGAAATATGGTTGTTTATGGCAAAATGGATAATAGGAAAGGTAAAAATGGATATGGATAAAAATGGTTTAGGGTGGATATAAAAATATGGATAAAAAAATAATGGTCAACATGGACATTGAAAAAGACTTTGGTTAAAGAAGATATCTAAATTGGATATTATAAAAGCTGGATAAAAAACTACTAAAAAAAAGTAACACAAATAAATGGTTATTAAAAGGTTATTGACTTCTTTTTGGATAAATGGCTTTGCTGGATTAAGAAATTGAGAAATGGATTTTGGATTAGAAATGGTTTGGAATAAAAAGAATGTACAGATGTCAGTTATACATAGGTAGGACAAATTTGGGGTATGACAGATGCCCCTATCTAATTGGCTTAAACCGAGAGATCGAACAGCCGCATGGCGTTCATTTTAAGGGTAGAAGTCAATTAGATATAAGAATGCCCCAAAAATTTGTCTCACAAAAGTAAAGTGTTTGTAGAGTAAGGGCTGACAGAATGAAGTATCGGGGTTCAAACTGAACAAAATATCTTGAGATTCTTTGGGTAGTCGAAGCAGTCCCTTATCCATTAAGGTTCTTCGATGATACCAAAGCAGTATCTCTGAAGGCAGCCGATTCTCTGGGTCGTCGAAGCAGTCCCTTATCCATTAAGGTTCTTCGATGATACCAAAGCAGTATCTTTGAAAGTAGAAGATTCTCTGGAACATTGAAGCAGTACCTTATCCGTTAAGGTTCCTCGATGATAGCAAAGCAGTATCTCTGAAAGGCAGATGATTCTCTGGGTCGTCGAAGCAGTCCCTTATCCATTAAGGTTCCTCGATGATACCAAAGCAGTATCTCTGAAAGGCAAATGATTCTCTGGGTCGTCGAAGCAATCCCTTATCCATTAAGGTCCCTCGATGATACCAAAGCAGTATCTCTGAAAGGATAAGATTCTCTGGAGCATTGAAGCAGTACCTTATCCGTTAAGGTTCCTCAACGATACCAAAGCAGTATTTTTGGAAGCTGAAGATTCTCTGGAGCATTAAAGCAGTACCTTATCCGTTAAGGTTCCTCAACGATACCAAAGCAGTATCCTGAAAGCAGAAGATTCTCTGGAGCATTGAAGCAGTACCTTATTCGTTAAGGTCCCTCAATGATACCAAAGCAGTATCTTTGGAGCACAAGATTCTCTGGAGCATTGAAGCAGTACCTTATCCGTTAAGGTTCCTCAATGATACCAAAGCAGTATCTTGAGAGCAGAATATTCTCTGGAACATTGAAGCAGTACCTTATCCGTTAAGATTCTTCGATGATACCAAAGCAGTATCTCTGAAAGGCAGACGATTCCTTGGGTCGTCGAAGCAGTCCCTTATCCGTTAAGGTTCCTCGATGATACCAAAGCAGTATCTCTAAAAGGCAGACGATTCCTTGGGTCGTCGAAGCAGTCCCTTATCCGTTAAGGTTCCTCGATGATACCAAAGCAGTATCTCTGAACAAATTTGCTAGGAGAATATTTGAGCAAGATTCCCGTCAGAGGAAATGTGCTGGCTCTGCAGGGGAAAGCTCACAAGAAACTTTCTAGGATATCCTCTGCTTGGGGAGTAAGAATAGTAACAGCTGCTGGGGATTGTCAACATCAACTGCATGGCTGAAGAATGACTTGTTGGGGAATAGAATTCCTTGAGTATGTGCGGGGTACCAACTCTTCTTTTAGAAGAATACTGCCAACTTTGAAGGAGGACTGGCCAAGATGCTTGCGAACTGATCCTGGATCCTGCTATGCTATGCTGGGGATGGATATGCCATGCATACAGGAATGCAAATGAACTCGAATGAACTGTTTACATGAGATGCATATGGGAGTGCAACCGGGCAAGGCCTCAATTCTGGTTTCCAAAGAAGGATTAATGGGGATTAGATGGAGCAAGGTGAAAGGCTCACTGGAAATACTGGCATATCAACTCGGGGGTTGAGAAAAGGAAATACACTATCGACTCGGGGGTCGAGAAACATTAAGATAAACTTGTCGTCAACTCGGGGGTTGAAAGAAAGGTAAAGGTAATATCGACTCGGGGGTCGAGGAAATAAAGACAAGGTAATCTATCAATTCGGGGGTTGAAGGAAATAACAAAATATCAACTCAGGGGTTGAAGGAAAAAGCAAATATCGACTCGGAGGTCGAGGGCAGAGATAAAGGCAATATCGACTCGGGGGTCGAGGAAGTAAAGGATAACAATGACTCGGGGGTCAGCACAAGCAATAAGATGTCAACTCGGGGGTTGAAGATGTAATAATGATATCGACTCGGGGGTCGAAAACTAAGGCAATATCGACTCGGGGGTCGAGAAAATAAAGACAAAATATCATCAACTCGGGGGTTGAAAGAAAGGTAAATATCGACTCGGGGGTCGAGGACGGAAGTAAAGGCAATATCGACTCGGGGGTCGGAGAAGATAAAGATAACAATGACTCGGGGGTCAGGAACAAAACAATATATACCAACGCGGAGGTTGAGGAAGGAAATAGGTTATGCTATGTATGCATATGGTGCGTATGTTGTATGTAATGCATATGCGAATGAGAGCAGGGGATTGGTCTTATGAAGGTGCCAGCAGGTTGGACTTTAAGGAGGTGCCAAACAGGGTTGGATTTTAGGAGGTGCCAAACAGGGTTGGACTTTTGTTGGTTGCCAAGCAAGGTTGGACTTTGATTTATGGAAAGATTTGATTTCCCGACACTCAAAAATGGAAGATATTATGATCAATAAGCCAATATTTCTCTTGGTGCCCCAAGTTTGATCCTTTGCAGAAATTGCGTGCTTGGTTCATGAGAGAACCTCACTTCCAGCTGATATGCCATAATGGTTGTATGAGCGCAGCGACGTAACCAATGCATGTTGATTGTGTGAGCGTAGCGACTTATCCAATGCATTCTGATGGTGCATTTGCTCTGCCCTAAGGCTTTTAATACTCGTTGAATTCAAGGGTCGCTTAGTGCATGACATGGCCAGCTTGACCAACTTGAATGTATGAAGGGAATCTACCCCTGTCTAGAGGGTAATGAGATGATCTGCTCCAGTGTCTGGATCAGTGGTCTGCCCATGCGTCTAGATTTTGCAGTGGTCTGCCCTTGTGTCTGGATTTTGAAAGACTTGCCTCAGATTGACTAAGTATTGCTTTGAAGGACTTGCCCCAGATTCACAAGGTTATGAGATAGTCTCGATTCGAGTCAGTGCCAATGAATGCTCAAGTTTCTCTCTTATTGCACTTTGTTGGAATTTTCAAAATGTCAAGTGCTGATTTACAATTAAAATTGATCATTCAGAAATGGTAATTTTAATGCGACATTCATGCAGATTTTGAAAAATCATTTATTGGAATGATGTGTCAGTGTGTGACGAGTGAACCATTAGTCCAAACGCGTTGCTAATTTATCTGGTGTGAAAGATACAACAATAATATGACACCAATTCAAAAGACTAGCAAATTCGTAGGAGTCAGTTTACGCAACCTTGCTGTAGTATGCTTTCAGAATAAACCCCGCCTCAATTAGGTCTTTTGAGGGTTGTAACGTGGTCTGGTTCACGGTTATAGAAACAAAGGATATAAGGCTCAAATTTGATTAGTACCCATTTCTTCGTGATGATCTTCAGCCCTACGTTCAGTTAATTCGACACACATTCGTCTAGATCTTGACGGTGTAAGAATGAAGATGAAGGTTCAAGATTTGCTTGAAATGACAGTCACTTTATTTTGCTTTTGTCTTGATGTCAGTGACCCTTTTGTTTTTGATATGGCGGTCACTGTATCTTATTTTTGCTTCGCTTGAGGATTTAAGGACCTCTTTTGCTTTTGTTTTTTTTCTTTTTTGATCCCTGATTTTGCCTAAGTCACCTCTTTAAGTGTTTGACTTAGCGGGCTCTCTCTTTTTTTTAGTAAGGCTTTGTGACTGTCAAGCCAGTAGTCATTGAAGGACAACCATTATAACTTCTGGATTTTGCATGGTTCCTTCGACGCGTCCGAATGTGTGTGAATGCGGAATCAGATTAACTGAACACTACCCTGCCCTGGGTTGAGCGTAAGGGTTTGAATAACCGAAGGAAACTTCTACTTCTTGGCTCGAAGTGGTTAACTAGGGATTAACTCCTTATCTCTCCAGTGTTTGGGGATTTGAAACAATGATTGTACATCCTTGGCAGGATTCTATCCGAAAGCATACCATCAACAATTATGGGTATCTCGTTTTCGTCATCCTCCCTCCGATCTTTGCCAAACAACAATTTGGTAAAGAAAGTGAATGAGAGGTATATAGATGAAATTTTTTTTTGTCTTTTTGATATAAGTGAAGAAAATGTGAGCGAATACGATGTGATTAGTTCAAAAAATGCATGATCACTTCATTAATATTACCATTAATAAACAACAATGTCTAAAAGCAAATAGCGCATAACATAAAGAAATTACAAATGCATAGAAATGACATGATCTAAAAATTGCCAGCAGTGGGGACTGGGCTTTTCTTTCTTGAGTTGCTGTTGGGCTAGCTTTCTTGCTCATCGAGACCACTATGATAGCCTTCTTTACACCTACTCTCAGCAACTTCTTCCATAACATGGGATGATGGACCTGCCTGATCAGATGAATAATTGATGTTGATTTGAAGACCTCGAGGCATAAATGAGATTAGCTTGGACTCAATCAGATCTTGGATCTTGTTTTTGAGCTGTTTGCAATCCTCAGTTGAATGCCCCATGGCGCTAGCATGGTAGCCACATCGTGCATTGGCGTCAAAGCCTGGTGGGTATGGAGGAATAATAGGATCCAAGCCCTTTGGCACTATTAACCCACTACTAATCAAACGTGGCAATATATGACTGAATGGCACTAGCAAATGTTCAAAATGCCTTTTTGGTCTTTGATTATAGTAGCGTCGGGGTTGTGAAGAGTGTTGTTGTGCAATCTGATGTTGACGAGGGGGACCTCTATTGACAGGAGTATATTGACCATGTGGAGAGGATGGAATCACAGAGGGAGACCCATAGGATTGCTGACTTTGAACAATTGAGATGCTTGGGTACTGAGGATAAGGTACCGGAGATGGAGCTTGTAGAGTGTCCCAGATTGCATTAATTTCATGCTCCTCTTCCTCTTGAGAACTGACAATAGATTCAGTCTCACTAGCCTGGATGCTCGAGGCGTCTTGGATCTTTCCACTCTTGAGATGACTCTCAATGCGTTCTCCTACTAAAACTAAGTCAGAGAAGTTTGATGTCCCATTGCTCATCATTTTTTCTAGGTATGGGCTTTGCAAAGAATCTATGAACAGGTCAACCAATTCTCTATCTAAAAGTGGTGGTTGAACGCGAGCAGCTACCTCTCTCCATCTCTGAGCATACCCCCTGAAGGATTCGTTCTCCTCTTGAGACAAGCCTCGCAACTGTATGCGGTTGGGAGCCATGTCAAGATTGTATTGGTATTGTTTTACAAAGGCGTTGGCTAAGTCCAACCATGATTGGATGTGACTACTCTCTAGCTGCATATACCAACTCAGTGATGCCCCACTTAGACTGTCTTGAAAACAGTGAATCATAAGTTTGTCGTTGAGAACATTAGAGGTCATCTTTCTGCAAAACATCACCAAATGTTGCTTTAGACAGCTATCTCCTTTGTACTTCTCAAATTTTGGCATCTTGAACTTTGGAGGTATTATAAGTCCGGGTACTAAACACATGTTCAAAGCATTCAGATCAAAAGTATCACGCCCCTTTATGGTTTCAAGCTTCTCTTCCAACTCACGACATCTTTCAGCAAACTCAACATCTTGAGGTCGTTCAGTATTCACCACCAGGCTTCTCCCTCGGGAATTCGGTGTAGTGAATGCAAAGCTATGGTATTCAACTGCATCATGAGACGAGGCATGTTCATCTTGAATAGTGTGACATTCTTGTATAATCTGGTTCCCAACAGGAATCCGCACAGGCTGAAATTGGGCAAGATTATTCACTTGAGGTAGAATGACGTTCTCAGCGACTGTAGGCCTTTGAATGTTGTTGTCTTTCCTTGCCAATGCTATCATAGCTTCCACAAGTTGGTCTAGATGGTTCTTCATCAAATCAACATCTGCTCTTGACGCAAACTGGTTCTGCTCTTCTGAGTCCATGATTCTTCCAAAAGCGGCTTCAATTCTGATACGAGTGTCGGGAAATCAACTGCGGGTTATGGACAAAGGATGGATGAGTTTCTGGTTTTGGAAAATGATATGCAATGCAAATGCATGCCAATGAATGCAATGTAGGTAGATTCAGGATCCAGGATAACACGAGCATTTGCAAAACACCCTAATAGGTAGGCTTTATAAGGGAAGTTCTAGATTCTTTACCCATAAACCCACTCACAGGATAGCTTCTACGTTGATGGATAAGGTTCCCAGGATTACGGATACTAATCACATCAACACCACGCAACAGGCTAGCTGCATTCTGACGAGGATACGAAAAGGTCTATCCTGAGTGTAGTCTTCATGCTAGGCCCACGAGAAGCGAGTCCTCGGTGACTAATACTAACGACCACCAAGATAGAAACTGGTTCTAAGAGTGGTTCCCAGAGTCACGGACCCTTCATGAATCAAGTCGTGCGACAGGCTAGCTGCGTTACAACAAGATCTACGAAAAGGTCTACTCTAGGGGGAGCTTTCATGCTAAGCACACAAGGAGCGAGTCCTTGGGGACTAACACTAATTACTTCCAGAATCTAAACTAAGTGTTCTCTCTTCTTTTTCCAAGACTCGGGTATAGAGTCTTACTTGTGATATCACCCCAAGATCCAACAGGCAAGTATGATAAACAACATATAATAAAGAGAAAACAGATATATAAGTAATAAAGAAACGATTAAGAAGAAACAACCAAGCGAAGTTAACACTCTCGAATCGAGTCAAGTTAGGTTTGACTCTCTCTAGCATAGGGCAATGCAAATCCCCAGCAGAGTCGCCATCTGTCGTACCTCGAAAAATATGATCCTCGCGATGGACGCAGAAAAAACTGTTCGAAACAGAGTCGCCACCGAACTTTATTCATTCCAAGGGAGGAATAGGAAAATATCGATAAAACCTTTAAAGGATAAGAAAATGGTCATCGCAACCAAATTCGGGTTCGAGAGTCGATTACGCAAAGGGAAGGTATTAGCACCCTCTACGTCTGTTGTACTCAACGGGAACCTCTTGATTCGATTCGGGAGATAGTTAGCTTGGTTTGTTTGTTTTCTTCTTAGGTAATATTTCTTTCTAAGGGGAAAATGAGTGGTTTTTCATTAGTGTGCTCGGCAAGGATTAGAACCCTTGTGCCTACGTATTCCCTCGTGCAATGGGAAAGTCAGAGCATTCGTAGTTCGTGGGACTACGGTTGGTTTGTGTTTTTTAGATGAACGAGTGTTTAATTCGCATTCTAACTGCTAAAGGTTGGCTTGTCGGCTCGTCATGGGAGGCTGAAGTACTAGTTCATATGCGCGGAAGAATGGACTAAACAATGTTCTTTTTTTGTGAAAGTTGTTTGAGTATGAATTAAGTGGATTAGAGATTTGATTGAAAAAAAAGAGTTTGATTTGCATGTGTTTTTTAGGGTTTCGTTCGCACGGGGCGAGGAGAGGATGTTTGATTTGTTAAGTATTTTGAGGGAAGAATGACGACTATTCGATAAACGAGACGTCGGCCTCGCAACCAATTAATCGGGGCATTACTGAGATGCTAGATCTCAACGACACCTTTTTCATTCTATTAATTGTGAAATTGTCTTCGTGGGACAATGGGCTTATTTGTCCACGTAATTAGGGCAAGTGTTTTGAGGAAGAAAGTTCGGAATGAACACAACCCAAAGCGTGCGCCTCAAGAGCATTCATTCGAGGGCCCAAGAAGTGCTAGACCTTAAGAGTCCACTACTTTCGTAGTTTGATTAAGAAAAAGATTTGAATTTGATGTATCTTAATAAACGTGTTTAATCGATTTAGGGTTTGAACGACTTAAGAGTTTTTTAGGAGTTAGTGTTTTAAAAAGATTACGTATTTTAAGTTTTTTTAAATGGAAGACGGAACGAACACAGCCCAAGGCGTGCGCCCCAAGAGCGATCGTTCAAGGACCCAAGGAGTGTTAGACTCCAAAAGCCCACTACTTCCATAATTTAATTGAGAAAATAGATTTTTAAATATTAATCTAAATATTTTATAATTTGATTTAAGAAAATAGTTAATGATTAGGCAAAATTTTATGATTTAATTTGATTTGGAAAAATTATTAGGAATTTAACAAAGTTGATTTTAATTTGATTTAAGAGAATTATTTTTAATTAGGTGTTTTAATTTAAGAAAATATTGTATTTTTAGGAGTTGAGTATTTTGATATAGATTGAAGATTTTAAGTATTTTAAAATGGTTAGGAGTTTTTAGATTATGATTTTTAACTTAATTAAGGATTAATTATATTTTGGTTAAGCATAGATTAATTGTCTTAAGTATTTTTTAATAAATAAAAGACGGAATGAACACAACTCGAAGCGTGCGCCTCAAGAGCATTCATCCAAGGACTCAAGGAGTGCTAGACCCCAAGAGCCCACTACTCTCATATTTAATTAGAAAATTTGTTAGGAATATTAATTAGAATGAATTGTGATTTTTTTTTAAAAGGTATTTTATGATACTTTTAGGGATAGAGAAATTGGATTAATTAAAATATTAATTAATAAAATAATTAATCAATACTAAATAATTTTAATAAAAATAGATGTTAAATCAAATAGATTTTATGATTTTCTGAAAAAAAAAAGAAAATGGTTAAAAATAATAATAATGTTTTTGGTTTTTAAAATCAAAAATAAATTTTAAGAACTAAAAATTAAAAAAACACACAATGAACGGGCCAGAAATAAAGTAAACCAGGAGTGTGGTTAGTGAAATTTCCCAGGCCCAATGGAGATAAGCCCGTACGCTGAAGTGAGAGTCCACCATGGACCTTCAGGAACTCTGGAACGTCTGATCATCACAGAGGCAACAAAACCCTAGATCTAAGGGTCTGAGACGCATGCACACGGTAGGGGATCAGGGGCACATGCATGGGATCACATGGAGGAATTATCCTCCGGTGACAAGTGTCACGGTGGAGGACACTTGTCACCCCACCTACCGGCCAACAAAACGGCGTAAGATAAAACAAGGAAATGGGGTTAAAGACATCGCCTACTGATCTCTCTCTCTCTTTCTATGATCTTTCTCAACTCTCTCTCTCTCTCTCTCACAAAACGCTATCTCTCTGCAATCACCTTGCCGGAGCCATCGTCGGAAACCTAATTTCCATTCATCCTCTTCACGTCGTTCGCCACTTTCCCTCCGTCTCCTTCTTCCTCTCGTTTCAATGCCTCTCTTTCTCTCCGACCCAAAACCCTTTCTTCTGAAACTCACTAAGTCTCCCTCTTTTCCTTCAAACTCAATCGCATCTCTTACCTTCAACTCTCCCCACTATTTCGGTTAAACTAAAACCTCAGTAAAACAAACACTCAACACCTAAACGAACCCAATCATCCCAAACATGCGCGACGACAAACAACCATCTCCAGGTGTTTCCGGATCGATGAGTAAAAAAAGATCAAGGGACGAAAAAGAGGCAAACAAGAAAATCTAAGCAATCGTCATGTATACACGCTTAAACACGAGTCAATGTTAATGAAGGTTTACCGATTTCGAAAGCTTCATTGGCTATTGTGAGTAAGTTCTCCTTCTTCCTCTACTTTTGCGCTTTAGATTCTTTGTAATCGTTTGTTGTGGAAATAGATTGTTGAAATGGGGTGGCAAAGCTCAGACTCTTTGAAGCTTTGATTCTTAGCTTCAAAGGTCTAGATTCAGAGCTCTAATTTAAGGGTCTAGGAATTGATTTTGGTAGGGTAACGATAGGGTTTTTCTGGGTGTTCTTCCTCGTCCCTTTTCATCAATGATTATCACTCTATTTATAGGAGAAATTTAGGGTTTTTGGTACGTGTGATTTGGAGAAATCTGAGGAATATTCCTCTTTCACATGTGTGAAAATTAGCTGGAAATCTCAATACCGTTAGAGAGAATTTTCCATTGAGATTTTGTGGGTCCAAAAGAGTGATTCATTCTCATCTTTTTGGTCTGTTGTGCAGGTGAGTTACTTCTAGAATGCGGGTGGTCCCATGAGCAAAATGGTGACTCATTTGTGAGGTAGATATACTGCTTTGCCTTTGCATAATTTATAGCCACACCTGTTCTCTCCCATATTCTCTTACAATTACAGGTACACTCATGGGGGACCATGCCATAATCTGTGACCATCATTGAAACGTAATCTGAAGGCATTGCATAATAAATCAGATTTAGAAGTTGCAGATTTTCAATATCAACCCAACCATCCAAGTGATTGACATCCACTCTACACTGAACAATTGAAATGGCGTCCGGATCACCAAGTTCATTCGAGCAAATTGAATCCAGCTGTACCCTTTCAGAAATGATACATAACTGCCAATTTTTGCTGTCAAATTGTTAGATGTCAAACATGTTATATATTTGTATGAAATACTTGGCATTTTTCATTTCTTTCTAACGGTAAATTGTGGATTTAAGCGGTAAATTGTGTTGTAACGCTTACAATGGAATATATGTGTGGAGCTTGTAATTTGTGTGTTAATGTGCAGGTATAGGCATGAAAGGAGCAAAATTGAGAACACATGGAACCAATGTAAGTTTCCACTGAGTTTTTAGCTGCAACAGGGTGTTCGCAGTGCAAACAATCTGGCGAAGGCACAGCGAATATTCGCACTGCGAAGGGACAGTGAAGGCACCAGCGAGCAGAGGCAGAGAGTTCCATCTTTGAGATTACCAGGTGTTCGCACTGCGAACTCATGGCGAGGGTCCAGCGAAGGTTCGCTGGTTGGTTCGCAGTGCGAAGGTGCTGGCGAAGAGAGGCAGTGAGTTCTGGGTTTGAGAATTCTGGCTCGCTAGTTTATTCGCAGTGCGAATGTAGCTAGCGAGTGATTCGCAGTGCAAATGAAGGGTTCGCAGTGCGAACCCACGATTTCTGCTTGGGGCGGTTTAAGTCTCTGAGGCACTTAAAGTGCCATTTTTCCTCATTCGCAGTGCGAATGATTTGCTCACAGTGCGAATACTGCAGAATTCTGCTATGTATAAATAGAATTTCACTTTATGTTTTAGGGATCTTTTGTTCATTTTGATCCAAAATCATAGTTTTCAGTCTGTTTACCATTGGAGCTTGTATTTTCATTTGGAGAAGCTGATTTTGCATCCATTCTCGATTATTCGGCGTGGATGTTTACTCATCTCCTCTCTTTACTTGTTATCCAATCTACCATGAGAAGTGGTAGCTAAACACTCAATGTTGAGGTTAGATGTAGTTGATTCTATTTTTATGTATTGCTTTTGATCTATTGTATATGAACAAGTCTTTGATCAATATAGATGGAGTTGTTTTCTCTTAATGCTTTATGTTTGATTTGTTTTACTCTAGACATAGATTCCACAAATCTTGACCTAACAATTTCATCTCTTAAAAACCAAACTCTAGACATAGATATGGGATTTGTTATTCGCATTGTATTGATCTTAATGATCGTTGTTTAGATTGTTAGCGTGAGACATCATCTAACGGTTTAAACAACGGTACTCACGACTTCGCTTTAGACATAAACTTAGTCGGGAGGATACGCGGTTATGTTGGTCGAAAACCGAGTTCATATGCTTGATTAATTGTTTATACATGGAAAGGATTAGCGAAACCTAACCTTAACATGCTTTTATAAAACCTTTTACAAAATCTTTGTGACAAATTAATCTTTTCTACAAGTGAATGTTAAAAACAATTGAGAAACTTTTGAAACCGTTAACTTAGAATATCGAAACTATTGAAAGGCAATCCCTGTGGATACGATTTAAAAACAACCCCCACTAATACTGTTCAAACAAATTGGCGTCGTTGCCGGGGATTGTTTATTGATATTGCAAGCATTGCGATAGTTGAGTTATTTTAAGCTGTTACCACTTTATCTTGAGCTTGTTAATCTGTTTTGTTTAGTGTGCAGACTTAGTTTATGCGAGGGAAACTACCGGCGGATCAACTTCTTTTCGATCCTGAGATTGAGAGAACCGCTCGTAGAATCAACAGAAGGACTAGACGAAGGAGGCAGTTAGCGAGACAGAAGCGAGAACAAGAGGAAAGTACTGCTACACCACCACCTGTTCCACAAATACTTCCAGTAATGGAGATAGATCCACCACCACCACCACCACCTGCTTCTAGACCATGTACAAATAGTCTGAGACACAATGCTCAGTTCGCTCGCCATGCACACAATGGTCGTCATGCTGAGATGAAGACCGGAATTCTCCAACTGTTATATCAAAGTCCATTTACGGGTATGGATCATGAAGATCCTTTCACCCATTTGACAAAATTCTATGAGATAGCGGGAGCGACTGGTGCACCGGAAGCAGAAGAGGAGTCTCTGTTCAAGAGACTATTCCCGCATTCCCTCATCGGGAAGGCAAAGGAATGGTATCTTGATCAGTCAACTGCCATAATGACGGATTGGAACCAATTGGAAGAGAAATTTTTGGAGAGATTTTTCCCTCACACTCGGTTTATGGAAGCAAAGACCGCCATCGCGGTATTCACACAAGGAGCTAATGAATCTCTCAACGAAGCTTGGGAAAGGTTCAAATCAATGTTACGAAAGTGCAAAGGCCATGGTTTTGATAAATTGCCACAAATTCATATATTTAGAAATGGGCTGCAACTTGTACACAAAACCTTGTTGGATGCCACCGCCGGTGGATCCTTGTTAAGCAAAACCGCAGCGGAAGCCACAGCTATCATTGATAAAATGGCCTTAAATGATCATCAAGGTAGTCACAACCGTGGTCCTGCTCAACGAACTCCGGGAGTGTTGGAATTAGGAACAAGCGATGCTATCCTTGCGCAAAACAAATTGTTATCACAACAGGTTGAGTTATTAACTAAGCAAATGTCTAAGCTGCCGCAATAATTCAAAGAGATGCATGAATCTTCAAGTAAAAATGTGCAAGTGTTAGTGTGTGAATTATGTCGAGGTGACCATCCGACTGGTTATTGTCCTCCCGTTGTGGAGGAAGCAAACTATGCGGGAAATCAAGGATACCAACCCCGACCTCCGTATCAACAAGCCAACCAAGGTTACCAACAAAGGCCTAACCAAGGTTATCAACAACAATGGAGACCGCAAGAAGCCGGACCATCAAACCGTCAACAATACCAAAATTACACTCAACCTCCGCAAGCTCCCGTTGGAAATACAAAGATGAAAGACACTCTTACACAATTTATGCAAATGGCAATTTCCAACCAAAAGAACACCGATGCCGCCATAAGGAATCTTGAAACACAAGTCGGGCAATTATCAAAACAATTGGCCGACCAACAAAAAGGGTCCTTTACGGCAAATACGCTTCCGAATCCTAAGGATTGTAAAGCAATTCTCACAAGAAGTGGAAGAGAGATTGACATGGGTGTAGGTAAAAAGAGAGTGGAGGAGGAGGTTGTAGTTGAAAAAGAGAAAGATAGGGAAGAGATTGAAGTAGAAAAGAATGTTGAGGGTGAGTTAGTTGAAAATGTGATAGAAAAAAATGAGAAAGAAAAAAATGAGAATGAGAAAAAAATAGAGAGTGAAGGAAGAGTGAAGAGAACTAAGAAGGGAAAGGAGCCGATGAACAATATTCCGATTCAACATCTACCATATCCGCATGCTCCTACAAAGAAAGATAGTGCGCGACACTATTCTCGGTTTATGGATATCTTCAAGGAATTACAAATAAATATTCCATTTTCCGAGGCTTTGGAGCAGATGCCTAAATATGCGAAATTCATGAAAGATATCCTCACGAAGAAGAAAAGGTATACAGATCAGGAGACGATTATGGTGGATGCAAGCTGTAGTGCCATCATTCAACGGACTCTCCCGCAAAAAGAATGTGATCCGGGACGAGTTACATTGTCGGTTACGATCGGGAACATGTATGTGGGCAATGGATTGATTAATTTGGGGTCTAGCATCAACTTGATACCATTGTCGATTGTGAAACAGCTAGGCCACATGGAATTGATGTCCACGCAAATGACGTTGCAACTCGCCGATAAGTCCACTACCCGTCCTCACGGTGTAGCGGAAGACGTGTTGGTCAAAGTGGATAAATTTTTGTTTCCGATCGACTTTGTTGTAATTGAAATGGAGGAGGATGAGGATGCACCTTTGATTCTTGGAAGGCCTTTCATGAAAACTGCCCGTATGGCAATTGACATGGACGATGGTCTCATGAAAGTGAGAGTCCAAGATGAAGAGGTGTGTTTCAATCTTTATGATGCCATGAAGCACAAGAAAGATAAAGGTGATTGTTTCCAAATTGATGCAACGGAGAAAGTAAGTTTTGAAGTTACAAAGCAAATTCATGTCATTGATCCGTTACAAAGAGCGTTGGATGATACCTTGGAAGTGTTCTCGGTTGAAGAAGAGTAAGCTCTTGAAGAGTGTTTGTTAGAGCTTGAAGCTTTGGAAGAATTGCAACCTTGGGATTATGAAGAGGAAATTCTAAAAAAAGTGATTAATGATGAGCCTTCCAAACTTGAGCTGAAAGTGTTACCGTCAACCTTGAAGTATGCTTTTCTCGATGACGGTGGTAATAAACCGGTGATCATAAGCAGTGTTTTATCTGAAGTGGAGGAGAGCCGCTTAATTCAAGTGTTGAAAAAAAATCAAGATGCAATGGGATGGACATTGTCCGATCTCAAAGGCATAAGCCCTTCGTATTGCATGCATAGGATATTCATGGAGGAAGACTTTAAACCGGTTGCTCAACCTCAACGCCGCTTAAATCCTATTATGAAAGAAGTGGTTAGGAAGGAAGTGGTGAAAATATTAGAAGCCGGAATGATTTATCCTATTTCTGACAGCCCGTGGGTTAGTCCGGTGCATGTGGTACCGAAAAAAGGCGGATTAACGGTGGTCCGAAACGAGAAAAATGAGCTTATACCAACAAAAACCGTAACCGGGCGGAGAATGTGCATCGACTACCGTAGGTTGAACAAAGCTACGAGAAAAGATCATTTTCCTCTACCTTTTATGGATCAAATGCTCGAAAGGCTTTCCGGTCAACAATTTTACTGTTTTTTGGATGGATATTCGGGTTACAACCAAATTATTGTGAACCCGGATGATCATGAAAAAATAGCTTTTACATGTCTGTTTGGAATCTTCGCTTATAGGAGGATGCCGTTTGGATTATGTAATGCACCGGCGACTTTTCAATGGTGTATGCAAGCTATCTTCTCGGATTTGATCGAAAAGACAATTGAGGTCTTTATGGATGATTTCTCCGTTTTTGGGCAATCTTTTGATGTGTGTTTGAAAAATTTGGATACGGTGTTGGAACGGTGTGTGGAAACTAATTTGGTGCTTAATTGGGAAAAATGCAACTTCATGGTGAACGAGGGAATTGTGCTCGGTCACAAAGTGTCTGCAAAAGGCCTTGAAGTTGATAAAGCCAAAGTGGATGTTATCGAGAAATTACCACCGCCGATGAATGTCAAAGGTATAAGGAGCTTTCTTGGACACGCCGGGTTCTACCGGAGATTTATCAAGGACTTCGCCAAGGTCGCAAAGTCGTTGAGCACCTTGCTCGTCCAAGGTAAGATTTTTTACTTTGACGAGTCTTGTCTTTTTGCTTTTAATTCTTTGAAAAAGAGTTTAACTACCTCACCGATAATCATTGCACCTAACTGGAAATTAGATTTTGAATTAATGTGCGATGCTAGCGATTATGCGGTTGGGGCTGTTTTGGGTCAGAGGAAAATGAAATTTTTCCACGCTATACATTATGCGAGCAAAGTTTTAAACGAGGCTCAGATTAACTATGCAACAACTGAAAAAGAGTTGCTTGCCATAGTGTATGCGTTGGAGAAATTTTGTGCCTATTTGATTGGTTCACGAGTCATCGTTTACACGGACCATTCGGCTATAAGGTATCTGCTCACCAAGCCTGATTCAAAACAGAGGCTGATTCGGTGGATCCTTTTGTTACAGGAATTTGATCTTGAAATTCGTGACAAAAGGGGTTCCGAGAATTTGGTGGCGGATCACTTATCCCGCCTGGTCAACGTTGACGTGACCAAAAATGAATTTGAGGTAAAAGAGGAGTTCCCAGATGAAAAAATGTTTAGAGTGCAGGTTAGACCGTGGTTCGCCGACATGGCTAACCACAAAGCCACCGGATTGATACCGGACGGTCTAACGCACCACCAAAAACAGAAATTTTTGTCTGATGCCAAGTCATTTGTATGGGATGAACCCCATTTATTTAAACTTGGTGTCGACAACCTCCTCAGAAGGTGTGTCTTAGTGGAGGAAGCCACGAATATTCTGTGGCATTGTCATAACTCTCCTTACGGAGGTCACTTCAATGGGTTAAGAACGGCCACTAAAGTCCTTCAATCGGGCTTTTATTGGCCGTCCTTATTCAAAGATGCGCATGCGCATGCCCTTAGTTATGACAGATGCCAGAGAAGTGGAGGTATTTCACGGCGGCAAGAAATGCCATTACAAAATATGTTAGAAATCAAAGTTTTTGACTGTTGGGGGATCGACTTTGTCAGTCCATTCCCATCTTCATTTTCTAATGAATATATTTTGGTCGCTGTGGATTACGTTTCCAAGTGGGTTGAGGCGATAACATGTGCTAAAGCCGACGGAAAAACAGTGGTGAAGTTTTTGAAAAGAAATATTTTTGCGCGTTTTGGTACACCTCGAGTGTTAATAAGTGATGGAGGATCTCACTTCTGTAACACTCAGCTTGACAAAGCTCTTAAGCAATATGGTGTGAAGCACAAAGTTGCTACACCATATCATCC
Organism: Lathyrus tuberosus; assembly: GCA_022829125.1. NCBI lineage: Eukaryota > Viridiplantae > Streptophyta > Magnoliopsida > Fabales > Fabaceae > Lathyrus > Lathyrus tuberosus. Next base: position 9,112,206 of record JALAZF010000024.1, on the reverse strand, counting down.
TCAAGCTAACGGTCAAGCAGAGGTATCCAATCGTGAGATAAAGCGTATTTTAGAGAAAACTGTTTCGGCCTCGAGAAAGGATTGGGCAAACAAACTGGATGATGCGTTGTGGGCTTATCGGACCGCTTTCAAGGCTCCGATTGGTCTCACACCGTTTAAAATAGTTTATGGTAAGAATTGCCACTTACCGGTAGAGTTGGAGCACAAGGCATTTTGGGCCTTAAAATTTTTGAATTTTGATCCAACTCTAAGCGGCGAAAAAAGAAAAGTGCAATTACACGAGTTGGATGAATTGCGCCTTCAGGCGTACGATTCCAATAAATTGTATAAGGAGCGTGTAAAGTCTTACCATGACAGAAAAATTGTCATCAAACAGTTTGAGGTCGGACAGCTGGTCTTATTGTTCAATACTCGGTTAAAATTGTTTCCCGGAAAATTAAGATCTCAATGGTCCGGTCCGTTTCAGATTATGGAAATCAAGCCCTATGGAGCAATCGTAATTGAGGATACAACGTCAAAGGAAAATTGGACAGTTAACGGCCAGAGATTAAAAGTGTATCTTGGAGGAGGTTTCGAGCGGAATCCCGCAATTGTGCCTTTCCGCGATCCGTGAGGTCGCGATGGACCGTCGAGCTTAGCCGACGTTAAACAAACGCTTGTTGGGAGGCACCCCAACATTGTAAGTATTTTTGCTTTAATTTACTGTTTTTAGTCATTTTAACATTTTGGACATTTGGAAGTGTGGCAGCAAGACAGACCTGTAATTTTGAAAAAAACTGTCTTGTTCGCTGGCTCATTCGCACTGCGAATCTGGGCGAGCATTCGCAAGCCATTCGCACTACGAAGCTGGGGCGAACATTCGCTGGCCATTCGCACTGCGAACGTCAGCGAACCTGCCTTGGTGGTTTTGCTGCCACATCAGTAAAAATGAGGGTTTTTATGGGTGGGCCTGCACGTAGGCCCAAGACCCATGTGTTAGTGCTGATTAACTTGGAGGGGGACCAAACCCTAGTCTTTCACTTTCACTTTCAACCTTAAACCAAAAAAAAAAAAAGAGAAAAAAACCTCTCAAATTCTCTTTCCCTCTAACGTGCAATTGTCTGCCATTTTCTCTCCTGTTTTGTACTCAACTGCCATTTCCTAACAAGGTTTAATTTTCTTTTCTCTGTTCTTTTTGTTTAATTATAACTTTGTTGGTGAATTTTACATGAGAAATCTTTAAGGTAGAATTCTGTGTTTGGTTGTTCAATGCATGTCTAATTTTTTGCTGGATTTTAAGTTGAGAATACATGTAGAAGCATGATATGGGTGAAATCTGGGTCTGCATAATTTTTTTTCAAATTTTTCATGCATTCGCTGGCTTGTTCGCACTGCGAACCTGGGGCGAACGTTCGCCAGGCTTCGCAGTGCGAGTGATCTAGCGAGCAGCCCAGATTTTTGTTTTTCTGATTGATTATTCTGATGCATGTCTGTCCTTAATTCTAATGATCTGTCTTGGTGTTTTTTGTGTGGATTTGTTTGTCATTTGTGCATATGGGTCCTAAAACCATGATGAGGAAAAGAAAAGCATCCACATCAAGACAAGCGCCGGTCCGCTTTGATGAGACTCGGTTCAGAGGAATTAGACAAGCTCAGAGGTATGAAGTGTTAGAAGCAAGAACCATCCTTGCGGAAAGGAGGTTTGTTCTGAATGAGCAGGGAAGTTATCGTGACATTGCTGCCCTGTTAACTGCAAAAAAAATGGGATATACTGATAACTCCTGTTGATTCATACAATGTGGAAATGGTTCATCAGTTTTACGCCAACGCCCTTCCTGATGAGGGCGATCTGTTTACTTGGACTACGTTTGTTGGCGGGAAAACGGTAAGGTTTGACAGAAGAACTATTAACAGAGTTCTTGGAGACCCCCTTCCACTGCGTGCTAGCGAAGAGGAGAGGTATCATGAGACGCTGAGTAATTATCGTGATATTGCCGCAATGACTCATGATCTCTTACGCCCAGGTAAAAATGTGAAGTTTAATCATTCAGGAGTGGCTGTTCGCTATCACCGTGAGGATATGGTGCCTTTGGCTCAACTTGTTTTACTTTTGGTTGTGACCAACATTACGCCAAAGTCACATTCCTCCACAGTTCCGATTTGTTTGGCTCACCTTGTCCACAGTATCCTTACTAACGTAGAAATTGACGTCGCAAGGATCATTGCTGATGAAATAAGGCCCATCGTTGAGAGTGGTTTAGGTGGGAATGCTTCGAGGAAGAATGCCCCTCTTGCTTTCCCTTGTTTGATTATGACCTTATGTGTTGATGTTGGAGTGACTTTGTCTTCGCGTCGTCAAGTTACTGTGCCGTCGACTATCGATGATCGATATGTCGACAAATTCTGCAAACCGAAGGGTGTTAGAGCTGAATCTTCTGGGGCTGGTACTGGTGTTGAGGCCGGTACAAGCGAGGGTGCTGCTTCTGGATCTCACAGCTTCTATCCATATCAGCAGGAGATCTACCAATATAATTGGGATTGGATGGCTGCCCAGCAGCGTGCCATGACTGATATTCATGATTCTTTGCAGGTTCTCCAATTGCAGATCCGTGACCCTTCTACACAGCACACTATGATGTCGAGGGAGCAGTTCCTCGCGCATGTTGGATGGCCTGAGGCCAGGCCTGTTTTCAGTTAGGGAGAGGATGTTGTTGAGCCTACTGCTGATGATGATGCTGAGAAGAGGGGAGTTGGCGATGATATTATGATTTCTGATGATGATGATGATGGGCAGAGGACGGATGTACTAGGGACTGAGCCTGAGGATGAGCAGGGTACTGATGTTCTCGAGACTGAGTCCGAGGAGGACTGATTTTTTGGATCTTAGACTTGTACACTTCCTTTGGTCATCAAAGTGAAGTTTCTTGTATTTTGTTTTTTCAGCTTTTACTAGTCTAATATTGATGTACTCGTACTCGTGTGGTACTTTTTGGATTATGTAGGTGTTTATACACCAGACACTTTATGATTATTATTAGTTATGATTATGGTTTGCAGTAAAAAATTTTGTTTCGCTTTACTAACAAATTGTTGGTTTTTAATTATAGTATTAAGTGTTGAGTTCTTCAGTTTACGAATGCTCAACACTTAAGTGTGTTTCTTGATTTTAAAGGTTGATTCCTCCAAGATGTGAGGGCTATGATAGTACCGTAGGCATTGTGTTGCGACAAGGTACATTGTTACTTAGCTCGAGAATTTTGTATGTTTTAGGACTTTGTGTCTTGGTGCGATGGAAAATGTTGTTTCGTGTTACAACTTCCTTTGAATGCATGTGTCATTTTAGGATCAAAAACCATTAAAGTGAGTAGCCTCCAAAGTATTACTATATGCTAAGGATTGTGATGAATGTTGTCTTTACTTTTAATTCATGCCTTATCTTGTGACCATGTGATTTTGTGGAAGTATGAGAAGTGATCAAGGCACTTGTTTGAATTTGAGCACAAATATATCCATATAGTAATTCACTTGTGAGGAGAGAGCATTTGGTAGCCCCTTTGAGCCTAAACAGTTTAGAACTCAATTGAATGATGAACTTGTTTTATGTACATAATTTGCAAGTTTGGTTCATCATTGAATTTGGTGAGTTTCTAACATTTTCTTTTTTAACCTTTGAAAATTGTATACTTCGGTTTCCTTGCCTTAAAAAGCAAGGAGCATTCACTTTAGGTTGAGTTGAAAATGAGTTGGGGAGAATAAAAAAAAAAAAGAGGAAGGGTGTGTTACTCCAAATTTTGAAAAAAAAAAATTGTTTCAAGCAAGCATGTAAAGAAAAGAGTGTGAATATGTTATTACAAATACGAAAATGCTTGCTTGGATGAAAAAAAAAAGAGATTAAATAATTGTGCGGTAGTTTGTGAAGGTGTGATGAAAAATTGGTGAAATGAAGTTGAGATGTGTGAATATGTTGATTAGTGAATGCTCTTTTGCATCGGCAATTTCGTTTCAATGACCATTAGAAATGACCCTTTTTTGTTGACCTGGCCAAGCTACATCCTTGAAGTCCTTTGTGATCTTTTACTTCCTTAATTTCTGTATGATCATTGAGATATGGTATGAATTGCTTAGTATTGCATCATTTGTCATTTGAGTGTAATTGTCCCGTGCTTGTATGCACGTTTATCTTCAATCCTTTTTCGAAGAGGAGTGTAGAATGGCATGTGTGTGATGAGTTAGTTGTCTCTTGAAACATTATTTGAAGTTGTTTAAGAGTCAAGTTCTTTTACATTGTAGGTTCTTGAGTTGTGTAACTGTTGCGTTGTTGTGATCATTGTTTAGTTGAGCCGTTTTTCACGTCTTGGATGAATTGCGTGCTTGAGCAAATCCTCTTGAGAGGCATACTTTGCTTGAGGACAAACAAATAGTTAGTTGGGGAGAGTTTGTTTGATGTCAAACATGTTATATATGTGTATGAAATACTTGGCATTTTTCATTTCATTCTAACGGTAAATTGTGGATTTAAGCGGTAAATTGTGTTGTAACGCTTACAATGGAATATATGTGTGGAGCTTGTAATTTGTGTGTTAATGTGCAGGTATAGGCATGAAAGGAGCAAAATTGAGAACACATGGAACCAATGCAAGTTTCCACTGAGTTTTTAGCTGCAACAGGGTGTTCGCAGTGTGAACAATCTGGCGAAGGCCCAGCGAATATTCGCATTGCGAAGGGACAACGAAGGCGCTAGCGAGCAGAGGCAGAGAGTTTCATCTTTGAGATTACCAGGTGTTCGTACTGCGAACTCATGGCGAGGGTCCAGCGAAGGTTCCCTGGTTGGTTCGCAGTGCGAAGGTGCTGGCGAAGAGAGGCAGTGAGTTCTGGGTTTGAGAATTCTGGCTCGCTAGTTTATTCGCAGTGCGAATGTAGCTAGCGAGTGATTTGCAGTGCGAATGAAGGGTTCGCAGTGCGAACCCACGATTTCTGCTTGGGGCGGTTTAAGTCTCTGAGGCACTTAAAGTGCCATTTTTCCTCATTCGCAGTGCGAATGATTTGCTCGCAGTGCGAATACTGCAGAATTCTGCTATGTATAAATAGAATTTCACTTTATGTTTTAGGGATCTTTTGTTCATTTTGATCCAAAATCATAGTTTTTAGTCTGTTTACCATTGGAGCTTGTATTTTCATTTGGAGAAGCTGATTTTGCATCCATTCTCGATTATTCGGCATGGATGTTTACTCATCTCCTCTCTTTATTTGTTATCCAATCTACCATGAGAAGTGGTAGCTAAACACTCAATGTTGAGGTTAGATGTAGTTGATTCTATTTTTATGTATTGCTTTTGATCTATTGTATATGAACAAGGTCTTTGATCAATATAGATGAAGTTGTTTTCTCTTAATGCTTTATGTTTGATTTGTTTTACTCTAAACATAGATTCCACAAATCTTGACCTAACCATTTCATCTATTAAAAACCAAACTCTAGACATAGATTTGGGATTTTCTATTCACATTGTATTGATCTTAATGATCGTTGTTTAGATTGTTAGCGTGAGACATCATCTAACGGTTTAAACAACGGTACTCACGACTTCGCTTTAGACATAAACTTAGTCGGGAGGATACGCGGTTATGTTGGTCGGAAACCGAGTTCATATGCTTGATTAATTGTTTATACATGGAAAGGATTAGCGAAACCTAACCTTAACATGCTTTTATAAAACCTTTTACAAAATCTTTGTGACAAATTAATCTTTTCTACAAGTGAATGTTAAAAACAATTGAGAAACTTTTGAAACCGTTAACTTATAATATCGAAACTATTGAAAGGCACGCATCAAATATCAAACAATCCCTGTGGATACGATTTAAAAACAACCCCCACTAATACTCTTCAAACACAAATCTCTCCCAAGACTCTCCTCAGGTGGAACCTTGTAGTCTTTGATGGCCTCTTGAAATGCTTGGAGCATTGCAATACAACGATCATTGCCACCAGATATATCTCCAGATATGTACTGCAAACCAACCTTATAAACAACAGGATGCACATGATAGAGATCGAAAACCCTTGCCTCAAGATCTGGAAGCTGACTCCCATGTTCATATTGTGGTAAATGCCTGAACAACTCCTCTGTTCCTAGCCTCAGTTTGTTTCACGGCAGAACGACGTTTAGCTTTCTCCACCCGGCTTTTGTCATCATACTGCAATCATGGTTGAGGGGCATCTTTGTGAGATTATTAATGGTAAGTTCTCAAGTATTGTAATTTTATCTCATGTGACCTATTTCTTGCATAATCTGTTCGCAACTTTGAATTTTAGTTGGTGAGGAATTGGTCTAGATTGACATTTTAGGAGTTGAAATCATGGTTTATGAATCTCACATGGTCTATGGGTTGTTGCTGGTAGTTCCTTTCTCACCAACATTTACTGATGTCACCTGCAGGCCTGAAGTGTGGATACTATGGATGGCTTTTGGGAACGTAATGAATTGATGCAAAACTTGCAGCCCTCCTTATTGATGTATCAAGAATTCTTCACTAGATATTCTTAGATTTTGAAATGTATTGTGATCTTGACTTGTTTTATTTCATGATGTCTGCCACTTTGTATATTGTCTCCAATTGTATGCAAGTAAAATAAGCGGTTAAACTTTATTGTACCTTGATATTGATATTGTTGTGATGTATGTTCATGTGGAATTTATGTTATGTAACTCTCTTTGTAACCAACTCTTGGTGGGGCATGTTATCACACTGCACCAATTCATGTTCTTTATGCTGAAAAATTGGTCTTTAATTAAACCTGCTATGATTTGAATTTGCATTTTATCATGGGCCTTTAGCTGTTATAAGCTGCCGTGAATGGACTTCAACGAATGCTTTTTCATGACGTGTTGGTTCAGTCGGTACAATCTTTAGCATATCCCACTCTGACTCCTTAGCATTTATTGATAAGCTCCAAGGATCCCAAATAACCTTTCTCTCAAATTATCAATCCCCTTTGACCTTGAAATGGATTTCTATTGAAAGTGAATAAATATGGACTTAAAAAAAAGTGGATAAAATAAATGTTGAACATGGAAAGGTTCATTGAAGAAGAAGGTTGTTGGTTTGGTACATGGATAATAATAAAAAAGGTTAAAATGAATAAATATGGACATGAATTGAAATGGATATGGTTATTGGAAAATATGGATTTGAAAAGTGGATAAATGGATTTAAAATGAAATATGGTTGTTTATGGCAAAATGGATAATAGGAAAGGTAAAAATGGATATGGATAAAAATGGTTTAGGGTGGATATAAAAATATGGATAAAAAAACAATGGTTAACATGGACATTGAAAAAGACTTTGGTTAAAGAAGATATCTAAATTGGATATTATAAAAGCTGGATAAAAAGCTACTAAAAAAAAGTAACACAAATAAATGGTTATTAAAAGGTTATTGACTTCTTTTTGGATAAATGGCTTTGCTGGATTAAGAAATTGAGAAAAGGATTTTGGATTAGACATGGTTTGGAAAAAAAAGAATGTACAGATGTCAGTTATGCATAGGTAGGACAAATTTGGGGTATGACACCCCCTAAATGGATTGGGTACAGAAAAAGATGATAGACTCCCACGATGTTGGTACACAAAGGTTCTAACTTCTATATATGCCTCAATTTGAGGAAGACTTTTCCCACCCCATGGGGTGCTCCCCCACCACCGTAAAAAGTCACAATTGCACATATTTCTTACACAATCATCAGCGCAAATTGGTGAGTCATCCTTATTTTGTTAAAAGTTAGTCCGGAGCTGCATCTCCGTATGAACATTAGGGTGAGTTCAGATATGCATCTCCGTAACAACCCTTAATTCAAAACTTAGTGAATTTTACGGAGATGCATCTTCAGAATTTGCTATGTTAGGTTAAACCAGAAACAATTGCAGAATGTTGGAAAAACAGCACAAATTAACATTAAAATACTTAACATTACATGGGAAGTCGTTAACATAATTTTAACATCATATATCATTACAAACGGGTCGTTCAAGACATTGCAACATCCTTAAAATATCTCTGGTCGATCTTGCAATCGTCGCATCCACTTCAATCAAACCCTTTGACGAGTAACGATAAAATGCACTCCACATAACCTTTAAATCTTCATCCATCTTCACCTCAAGCTTGGTGAACCATATCTTCCCTTCGTCGTCAATCGAGGGTGAACGATACTCGAGCTTGAAAATTCTTTGATATTCTAGATACTACAGTAGAGTATTCAGTTTAGATTTCAAATCGATGAGGGATGTGTCCTTGTAGACCCTAAATTAAAATGGAGGAGTTTTTCTCTACTGAAATACATAAATGCTAGGGATATGTATTCATTATGTATACTAGAAAACCACATTAAATTTTCTTGTATCATTCATCTTATGGTACTCGCGTAATTTAAACAAACACTCACATTTTCTCAATCTGTTGTCATTAAGTTTCAACTTCCTAATCGGTGGTTGGTACGTTTCGCTTCTTTCACATTCCATTATTATAAATACTTGTCTTCTGCCAGAACCATTGTCAGAACTTCCTATTGTAACACCTAACCTCAATTTTCGGTCTCCATGCGGACCCATTGTAGCATATGTACATGAACCATGAACCCTTATTTATTTATAATTTGTTCACTAATATCTACCGCTACAACAACTAGTTTAACACTCGTTTTAACATTGTTATTCACTTCATTTGATTAACACCATCCTTCACTTCATCTGGTTTAGCATCCATCCTCATAGTAGTTTTGGCAAACATATTAGGGTGCACCATATCTAATACCAACAATAGTGGAAAAACATTAAAAACTCAAAGTACCAGACACGTCCGGAGATGCATCTTCGAATCTTATGAAACTGTGTTCGGATATGCATCTCTGCACTTAACGTTCATATTTACAGCTCAAAAAACACATTAATACAAGGAATGCGGGATGAAATGAATGAACTTTATCTTAAATCCAAACTTCTTTTGCTCCCTTTGATGTAATAAAATAGAAGAATATGTTTGGTGTAAAAAAGGTGATTGAGAAAGGAAGACATTTTTAAAAGGTTTTGAAGGTGAAGCTCCTTTTGATCATGAGGGTGAAAAACTTCCAAGGTGGTGTTTTATCCAATTTCCCATTTGGTATTTCCTGATATGCATCTCCTAAAACATCACTGAGTTGTTAAATAAACCAGCTAAGTGAACAAAAACACCATAAATGAGTATATGAACAAAAACACCATAAATGAGTTGTTTGGTGCTTTTGGTTTGATCTAATTCTAGACCTAATTGCCAGAGAAAACTCTAAGCAAGTAATATACAGGCATATAGATACAGATGAAATATATATGAGCAAGTATGTAAAAGAAAGCTGGTAGAACTTACAGGTGAACAAGCTTCCCATAAACACAGTTGTATGGTTAGTTATTCAAGAAATTGAAGAAAATTTTGATAACAACTATGGATTTGAATCTAAATCAAAAGTGAAGTTGTTTTGAAAAGAAGTTTGGGGCTTATACTTAAGAAGAGGCCCAGATGAATTCTTTTGAAAAGGCGACGATCACGTCGTAGTTTTGAAAAGCACAAATGGACTTATACAATGACTGAGGCCCAAATTTATTGTATTTTACAAAAGAGGTGGGTCTTACACTCTATTAGAGGCCCAAGAGTTTATTTTTATACAAAAGATGGGGCTTACAACTCAAGGAGAGGCCCAGATGAAAAACAGTGATTGCACCGTTGTTTTGAAAACCGCATCGGGTCTTATACAATGACTGAGGCCCAAATTTTTTATGTACAAAGGGGGTTGGGTCTTACACTCTATTAGAGGCCCAAGATTTTATTTATTATAAAAGACGGGGCTTACAACTCAAGGAGAGACACAAGTGAAAAACAATGATCGCACCGTTGTTTTGAAAATCGCATCGGGTCTTATACAATGACTGAGGCCCAAAATGATTTTATTGTGACAAGGGATGGGTCTTACACTCTATTAGAGGCCCATGAGTGTGTTATGAAGTTTTGAAAAGTGAATAATCAGGATAGAAACCCTAATTTTAAAATAAATGGATCAAAAGTGGTTTTCAAATGAATTTAATCATGGAAAAATTGGTGTATAAGTCACAATGAACATGTTGTGATCTTAAAACAAAGTTTGAAATACTAGGTTTTAACCTTATGAAGATCAAAATTAAGTGGGTTTGAAAATAATCAAGAAGAAAATCAATTTTCAAGGTTTTAAACCATTAAAAAACACTTAATTTCAACTTAATAAAAAGTGATTAAAATTAAATCTTTTTTTGAATTTTTTGTGTGGATTAAAATATTAGGGTATGTGAGTGACATGTGTGCAAAAATCATTTAAAAATAATTTGTTTTGAGTGCAAAAAGAATTATTTGAAAAAAAAGTGAAAATATGTGAAAAATATGAAAATATGAAAGATTTTGGAAAAAATGTCAAAAGGGGAGGTCGAACCTGTCGCGGTGAGAATTGGATATCAAGCTATTATATTAACTTGAATCACATTTCTTTTATTTCACCACCGTCTTTGATTTATCCAAGGGAAGGGGGAAAGATCGAATTACCCACAATGCAATGCAAATGCAAACTAAGAGTCTAAGGTTCAGGGGTCGGTTATACCTAGGGAAGGTATTAGCATCCTAGATATCTGTAGTACTCTACAGGAACCTCTTGTTTTTTTATGTTATTTGTTAAATGTTTGCTAAGGGTTAAGGGTAGGTGACCTAGAATTCTATTCCTAAGTGTGCTCGACAAGATATCGCATCTTGTGCCTATATATCCTGTCGGGAAGGAATCAGAGCACATGTAGTTCCTCTCTGAGGGATACTAAAGTTTGTTTAAATGTTTAGGAGAGAAGATGAGTCATCATCTTAAGAAAACCACCACAGTTTTTTTTGAAATTCTTTGTATTTTGTGGGGTATGGGAATGTATGTCCCTTCTTTGAGATGATTCACATCTAACTCTCTTGTGGAGAATTAGGTGAGCTAAAGTTTGATTGATTTTAAGGGGAACTAATTTAGGAAGTCTATCCTAAAGTTGTCTAATTAGGGGTATAAAAGTTATAGGGAGGTATGATGCAAATGAAATGCACCATGCACAATAATTTGATTATCATGCATGGGATTTTCCCTTGGATATTAATGCAATCAATTATAATAAGTTTTAACGAGAGTGCTAGCAAAGTGGCGTTAGTCTTGTGTCTAGTGACCAAAGGTTGGTTGCGATGCTTTAAAAGCAATCGACTTACAAGGGTGGAAAATGGCTCGACGTTGGATCGAGATTTTTGCTATTTTTGAAAGGTTTAGAACACAAAAAGCATACATTCATCACATACAATAGTAAACACACAAACGCATAAGTAAAGCATGATATCAACTAAAGTTCTAATCTATGTCACTCAAGCGTATGATTAAGCGCGAGAGATTCTAACCGGGAACAGTTTATTAAAAGGTTGATAATCTTAAAGGGAGAATTAAGAGTTTAGTATTGTTCTTAAGAGTTAACTATGTTGGAGATTACTATTTAACTTAAAAAGGTTAAAGTTTTTCTTATTAATTAAGAAGAATTAATTTTTAATATTAAAAAAGGTTGTTTGTATTATAAAGAGTTTTTTTTAAGGGTTATTAAAAGAGTTCTTATTAATTTAAAGAAGATTTACTTTTTTTTTTTAATATTTTAATAAAAGTTTTTAAAAGAAAAGGTTTTCTTAATGGTAAAAAGAGGTTTTAATTGTTTTGAAAAAAAGGTTTTATTATTATTAGCTTTAAAGTTATATTAAAAGGTTATTTAAAGAAAAAAAAAGCTTTTCTTATCAATAAAAAAAAGGTTTTAATTTTAATATTTTAGTAAATAAAAATTTTTATTACCACTTAATTTTAAAGTTACGTATGAAAAAGTTAATAAAGTTTTCTCTTAAAAAGACTTTAATTTTAATATTTTAGAGGTTTTGAGTAGGGATTTTTCTTTTAATAATAAAAGAGAAAGGTTCTAAATTTTATTTTTTAGATAAAAGTTATTATTTTTTTAATAAAACTAAATATGATAAATTATTTAATAAAACATTAAATTAATAAAGAAAAGGGATGAATATCAAACGGAGGGATCAGATGGGCTAAACGAGCAGAGGGTCCATCGCGGACCCTCAAATTACAGCCCTGTGATCTATGCATGCTATGATCAAAGAACCCAAATGTGAGGACGCATGGTACATGCTATGTGTGTGCGGTGTACAGAATAAAACAAACAAAAGAGAAAACTAACAATCCACGATTCTCACCTCTCACTCTCTCGTCTTTCTTTCTTCTCTCAAAAGAAAATTTAGGGTTTTTGAACCCTAGCGGTGCCGCTGCTACCTCTCATCCTCTCCAATCAAACATGCAAACAATAAAATAAACCCCGACCCTACGCAACCCGATACCCTATTTTTCACTATGATATTGCGATTACATGTTACAAAGATTATTGGGCGAAAATAAAAAATAAAATAAAAAAGCAAAGGAAAAAAAAGGCGAGGGCCGAAGGCGAGGCGGCGATGGTTCCTTCACATCAGGGATGCCTTCTCCTTCTCTTTACCTTTTACGATTTGAAATGTTCCGTGTTGCCTCCTTTTGTGTCTCTGACGTGTTGGGATGATGATGGATGAATGTTCTTCTGAGTCTCTGTGTATTTTTGTATGGGTTTGGAAATGGTGATGATGTTGTTGTTGCACTTTATCTCTTTTTTTTTCTCTCTGATTTTTCGTACGATTCCTCTAGGGTTTTTTTCGTGTGTTTGATGCAATGGTAAAGCTCTTCTATTTATAGAGGCCAATGATGATAAACTATTTGGGAAATATTTGATGTTATATTGATTGGTTTTGAACGTTGCAAGGCTTTGATTTGTCCAATTTTGTTTTTTGGAAAGCAATGATGTGGTCTGATATTTGAGTCTGACTTTTTTTTGATATGGGACTTTATTGTGCTGGATACTTGATTCGCCTTGATGGCTTTGATTTTGTTGCTTGATTTGGAAAGTTTAATTGTCTGATTGATACGTTTTGATTTGGAAAAAATTCAATCGTTGCCCTGTTGTCTTGGATACGATCCCTTTGTGTGACTTTCTGTCCATTTTATTTTAGGAAAGGGTTGATGCTGGTGATATGTTTGATATTGCCCATCAATTCACTTGAAAATGACGAAAAATAACTTCTGATTCTTGAACTTCTGAGGCCTATTACTGCTTTGGAATATGATAATTATTCTCCTTCCAAATTGGTTGAAACATGTTCAATACGTTTGAGCTTCTTTCCTTTTACTTTTAACATGCCTTGATTGTGTCACTTGATTGTATGATTATATTCTGATTTTTTCCATTTGAAGTTTGTGTTGTTTTGATGGCTATTGAATTGAATGTTCTTTTCCTCTATTCTGTCATGAATGCACTTGCCAATCTCATTCTATCACGCTTGCCCACTTACTGCTGAGTCACGGTATTGAATGAATTCGTTTCCTCTTGCTTGCTTTTGTGACAACTCATATTATGTATCTGCGTTTCTACGAACTGAATTATGGTAATCTTCTAGTTTGAAAATACACTGCTATTGTTGTTGCTGTTGTCTTTTGAGTTGCACATCTTGTAATTTTATGTTCTCAGCAAGTATCTTCTATTTGAACATCTAATCGTGCAATCTTTTCCAGGTTTGAACATGAAAATTTCAATGTTGATGGCTATTGTCCCGCTATCCATCACGATGGAAATTATGGACAGTGGTGGTGAGAGGAGTCCTTGTTATGATCCTGGAGACATATGACTTCCCACCTTACATGGGTTATGTTGATGCTCATGCTGTATGGAATGCAGCAAACATTCCCCCCACACTCCTTTGGTGGGGTTATATAAGGGATGATGCTGGATTTAAAACCTCTGCTCTTTGTCTCTTTTTCAGGTAGCTTGTGCATTTCTGACAAACGGTTTCTCTCCAAGCCAAAGCGTCATGTTGCAATTCTTTCACTTATTGGCCTGAAACACAGAGTTTGTCGACCTTGGATCTCAACGATTTCGCACAGGATGTCGTTGGCTACTGCGTCCAGTTTTGTAGTTTTACTTTAGAATAAGGCAGCAACTTCATCCAACATTGGAGCTAGTGCTTTGTAGTGGAAGAATTAAGATTTCATTGCACCTCTAAGGTGGATTTGAGGTGCGATTTATTCAATTATCAATGTTCTCGCTTGTTATTGTCCTTTGTCATGAGGTATGCTTGATTTCTATTTGTAATTTGCAGCAAGTTAACACTTTGGAATTCACTCTCTTTCAGGTTTTCTCGAAGAAATGTTTGGTCATTGAGGTACAATACTCCCGTCCGTTTCCTCGACCGTCAAAAGCATCAATCAAGTGAGTCCTTTATCCATATAATCCTTCTTCATTTCCTGTTAGAGGAAGAAGCTGTGTTTCAATTAATGCAACATTATTTGATAGAAATGCTTTTGAATTTGCCAGAATTTCACTGATAATGATGATTTATTGCGATTTATTCTTAATCTTGTTCCTTCTTCAGTTTCTTGGGCAAGCGTCAACTCTGGGCTTGCATCATTTCCCAAGCGTGCACTTCCAGGATGGCTAGTATAGGAGGAATCTTTATTCAAAATGGTTACAGTCACCATCACCAAGGATTTCAATACGCTGGAGGAGGAAGGCCTATTTTCCGTGATTTTTTCTATTACGCAAAGTCATGTATTGCTTCATATGGAGTTTTGTGAAATGGTTGACCTGATTCTAGGATGAATTTTCTTGTCACCTTAAGTCAACACTTATAATCATGATTTGCGTTTGAACTTGTAAGGAGCAAATATTCATGAAAATAATTTGATTTTGTAAAGACCATAAGTCTTGAAATTAATTATCACATTTTGAACCTTTTATTGTAAGGGATCCTTGATCCAGGGTCTTGAATTTTAGAAACACACATAATGATAATATTGGTCATGTACAGTGTTACATTGAGACCTGAATTTTGCATTCATAATTTGCTCTTCAAACAACCTAAACTCATAATGTACTCTTGGCCCACATGTCAACTTTGGCATTTGAATCATGAGAACTTTTCATCTCCTCTTGCACTTTTTTCTAGTTGTATTGACTTAGAGTCTAGAATTAACACGATTAGTACCCCTCGTAACTTAAAGCCCAAATGAAGATGTAGTAAATTTGCACCTTTTGAACTCATTTTAGAACTCTTGCTTCGTGATCATGATTTGAGCCTTGTATTTTGGAACTAGTTGGAATTGTAATGACTCTGGCTCTTGAGTTTTAGAGGTGACGTAAGTTTGTCATGTGAAGATCTTGAAGAGAATGTATTGGAACTTGGTATTTAAACTCATGATGAATGGAATTGACAACCAATTTGAATTTTTAACTTGTGCACTTTGAAAGAATTTTAATTTGTCATTCTTGCACTCGAGGCCCTTGAATTTGGAATGAAGTTTGATGAAACTTGCTCTTCCTTAATCTTGGATTTGTAACTTGTATATTTTGGATGGTGAATGGATGAACGAACTTCTTGAAACTTATGCGAAGGCATCGAAAAGAAATAGACATTTGATTTTTCTTACTCTTGGCCTCTTTGTTGGAATAACTTGGAATGATTTCTTGAAACAAAATTCCAACCTCATAACTTGGTACGCAAGTCGCTTAACAAATGACTAAAACTTCTTGACAAATGTGACGCATCCAAAAAATCTCTTGAAATGATCATATTGCAACCAAATTTAATATGTCACGAATTATGGCCCTAATTTATTTAAACCATAGTGTACCACGGCCCAATGAATGATTCGAGTTGAGATCAATGCACCCTGCCTCATAGAACAACTTACACTCGTACCTTGAGCCAAAAGGAACCACATTTGAGTCAGGCACAATAGGTCATGCCCTGAAGTACTTAATTAGGAGAATAAGTATCATCTACGTTCGACCTCACTGCAACTGCACAAGCTGGTTAGTCGTGATAATCACACACACAAAGACCGCATGACCTAAAGATGCTATGCAAAAAGAAAAGGGATCTTAGGGTCAAAATTAGGGTGCGACAGATGTCCCTATTTAAGTTTCTTCTATCCGGAGATATGGAGATTGAAATCTTCGTCTCGACGAGATAGGAGAGACTTAAATACAAGCATGCACAAATTTTTGGCCCTAAGATGCCGCAAAATGCATATGATATGGTATGAAATGACATGAAACGCAAGACAAGGGTTCTATGAGGAATAATGTCACAGGGGGATAACTGAAGTTGAAAAGGTGAAATACCGACCCAACGAGGACGGCTCGACAAGATGAGACTCCACGGGGAAAGATCTAACTCTACTGGGGAAAGAGACTACCAACTGACAATCACAGGGTAGCTTAAACATAAGGCAAGAAACTTGAAATGAAGGATAACCTACTACCGACAGCTGGTAGCCTAAGCAAAGGTATCCAGTTGAAATAAAAGGGCGCATATTACCTACTATCACACATGATAGCCTAAGCAGAGATAATAAACTAGGGAGGAGAGATAACCTACTACCAAACACGGTAGCCTAAGCATAGGTGTCCGACCCAAAAGAAACTGTGTGTTACCTACTATCAAGCATATGATAGCCTAAGTAAAGGTAAACACAAAAGGAAAGATGACCTACTACCACCACGGTAGCCTAAGCAGAGGCACCTGACCAAAATAAAGACATATTACCTACTATCCCACGATAGCCTAAGCAAAGGTAATAGACTGAAAAGAGATATCACCTACCACCAAACATGGTAGCCTAAGCATAGGTGTCTGACCGAAAGAAAGTGGTGTTACCTACTATCAAGCATATGATAGCCTAAGCGAGGTAAACATAAGAGGAAAGATGACCTACTACCACCACGGTAGCCTAAGCAGAGGCATCTGACCCGAAATATAGACATATTACCTACTATCCCCATGATAGCCTAAGCAGAGGTAATAGACTGAAAGGAGAGATCACCTACCACCAAACATGGTAGCCTAAGCAGAGGCATCTGACCAACATACAGACATACTACCTACTATCCCACGATAGCCTAAGCAGAGGTAATAGACTGAAATAAGCCTCAACGATCAAGATGATGATTCAACTTGTTTTTAAATGTTCCGTTTAGAAAGAGTGAGTACTTTCCCATGCCTCAAGGTTGTATGCCACAGGCAAGTCTTGAATATAAGTGTTGTGAGGTTGTCTGCCTCGAGTAAAGTCTTGAAAATAAATATTGTGAGGTACTCTGCCTCGAACAAAGTCTTTAATTTCCCAAACTCTTCAAAGAGATATCATTTGGTGGGAATAACTTGAATAGTAGATTCGTTGGAGAGAAACACCACTGTAGAGCAATATCGTTGTAGTTGAAATTCGTTGAAGCAATAAAATTCTTCCAACGGGAGTTCTCAAATGAAGAGAATACTCGCAAAGTCTTTAATAACTTTCTCTGACGAAGATCTGATGGAGAATCTTGATAATTTGCTGGAGATAGACAAACTGTCTCGAGGAGACTGCCATTTGTCTTAGAAATCTTGATAACCAAACTGCTCAAATAAAGAGCTGCTACTTGTTATATGGCATGTATTCCAAGGAGATGTAGTAATAACCGTTGGATAAATATCTTCTGTCTTCCGTAGAGATTCTCAAATAAACTCTTCTTGGAGAGATGAAGTGCAAAATAAGTGCACGCTTAGTCCAGATTCAACATCTTAGAGATATCCCAAAATTTGTGATTGTCAGGGACCAAAGTTTAATCCAGGAAATAACTGGAAAGAAACGGCCAAACAAAGACCCAATCCATCGAGGACTGAACTCAATGGGGTTTATCTTTGTCCACGAATGGAAAAGAAAACTGAAGCAACCATCTTCCATGAGGATCGAACTCAGTGGGGAATTAAAAAGGGTGTGCTCTTTCTGCCTAAGGCTGACAATTCTACTTGGAGGGAGCAGACAAAACTAAGTCACTTGGGGATAAGCGCAACCAAAGTGAAAGAAACAGATAAACAAACACAAAGATGCAAGATGCAAAATACGCACATGCCATGAATCTATATGAAATGAATGTATGCCATGCTTATGCTTATGCTTATGCATATGCTGACAAAACAACAACAAGAAGCAAACTGGAGACGAAGACAAGCATCTCGACACGGATACTCAGCCAATCTTCACAACATAAAAAGCATCACCGGGGATGAAAGGAGAGCCATATATGGAACTAAGTCCTACTTCAAGGCTTCAAAACTCTGGGGAAAAGAGAGCACTCCACTTGGGGATGAACATCATGACTTCACTTAGGATTGTCAAGATGAACCTTGTGATTCTGATGGGGATGAGAAAGGTTCACTAGGAACGAATCAAACTCATGATCGAAGAGACTTCCTGGGGGATAAAATAAATATCCACTGCGAACTGAAGTAGTCTGAATGAAAGTTGTAACTGAATATATATCCACTTCATCGGGGAAGCTTGAATCAATCGTGGTTGAAAATGTTGAAGATAAAACTTCGAGGGGATGAAATAAGCATCCGCCTTCACTAGAGAAGATTGAGAAAATCCAATGAGGAGTGAAATAAACACTCGCTTCGCTGGGGAAGGTTGAAACCGAAGAAGTTTACCGAGGATTCTTAGGCTGCCAGCTGGGGAAATCTTGCATCAAACGTGTCATATCTGCTTGAAGTAGAGATTCACCAGGGAATAGTCATGACTACCTGAAGAAAACACTTACTGGGGAGTCGTCACATTACACGGGATAGAAACCCTTGGAGTCATGGCTTATGGAGACTGTTAATATCCTTTTAGTGTTCCTAAATCAAAGTAATCCACATACAAGACAATTTGAAATTTACTATCGAAAGATAAAATCATTTTGCAAGATAAAACAATTTGCTAATAAATGATAAAAATTGCAACTTTATTTCATAAAATGGTGATCAGCAAATTGCGTGATTCCATATATTATTACAATGTCGGAAAATTGTAATAATAAAAGAGTTACATCAAAAATAACACAATGTTATTTCTTAAACGAGTTTGAGTTTCCCATGTTCTAGGCTTTTAAAGGTCTTGACTTTGACTATTGCAGTAAGCTTCGACGAACCAAACTGAGTCTACTTCTCTTCACCTCTAAGTATAGTACTTCTTGATCGCATCCATATTCACGGGACGAGTGATCTCTTCTCCATCCATAGTTGCTAACATCACAGCACCCCCTGAAAAGACCTTCTTGACGACATAGGGGCCGTCATAGTTGGGAGCCCATTTCCCCCTAGAATCAATAAGGAAAGACTGAATCTTCTTAAGCACAAGGTCTCCCTCTTTGATCTCGCGAGGTCGAACCTTCTTATCAAAAGCCTTCTTCATCCTTTGCTGGTATAGTTGTCCACGACATAGAACTGTCAACCTCTTTTCCTTAATCAGATTTAATTGGTCATATCTGCTTTGACACCATTCAGCCTCTGAGAGCTTTACCTCCATTAGGACTCTCATAGAAGGGATCTCAACCTCTACCGGGAGTACAGCTTCCATACCATAAATAAGTGAAAAAGGGGTTGCCCCTGTTGATGTGCGCATTGAAGTACGATACCCGTGTAGAGCGAACAGGAGCATCTCATGCCAGTCCTTATAAGTGACCACCATTTTTTGAATAATCTTCTTTATGTTCTTATTCGCCGCTTTGACCGCTCCATTCATTTTTGGTCGATACGAAAAAGAGTTGTGATGCTTAATCTTGAATTCTTCACACAATTCCTTCATCATCTTATTATTCAAGTTTGAACCATTGTCAGTGATGATTTTACTTGGCACACCATATCTGCAGATAAGCTGGTTCTTGATGAATCTGACGACTACCTGTCTGGTAACGTTTGTATATGAAGCGGCTTTGACCCATTTTGTGAAGTAATCAATCGCAACCAAGATAAAGCGGTGTCCATTAGAAGCTTTTGGTTCTATCATACCAATCATATCGATGCCCCACATGGAGAAAGGCCACGGAGACGAGATAACATTCAGGAGAGTCGGTGGTACATGAATTTTGTCAGCATAGATTTGACACTTGTGGCACTTTTTTGCGAACTTGTAACAATTAGATTCCATTGTTATCCAATAATAGCCTACTCTCAAGAGTTTCTTTGCCATAGCATGTCCGTTAGCGTGGGTACCAAAAGATCCTTCGTGAATTTCAGTCATTAACATATCTGCTTCTCGCTTGTCAACACATCTCAGCAAGACCATGTCGAAATTCCTCTTGTAAAGCACATCATTGTTCAAGAAAAAGTTGCCAGCCAATCTTCTCAAAGTCTTCTTATCTTTTTTAGATGCCCCAGGTGGGTATTCTTGCTTTCGGAGAAACAACTCAATATCATAGTACCAGGGTTTTTCATCAATAACTTCTTCTACTGAGAACACATAAGCAGGTCTGTCGAGGCGCATAACATTAATCTTAGGACAGCCATTCCAGCGACTCACCACAATCATAGAAGCCAGGGTTTCCAAAGCATCTGCCATCCTATTCTCGGTACGAGGAATATGGTGAAATTCAACTCTGTTGAAGAAAGGGAGTAGTCTTCTTGCATAATCTATGTATGGAACTAAATTATCTTGTTGGGTCATCCATTCTCCTGTGATTTGGTATATTACCACAGCGGAATCACCATATACGTCTAAATTCTTGATTCTTAAGTCCATTGCCTCTTCAAGGCCCATTATGCATGCTTCATACTCAGCCCCGTTATTTGTACATGGAAAAGTTAATCTTGAAGTAAATGGGATATGGGATCCATGAGGAGTCACAATAATTGCCCCAATCCCTTTACCGTAGTTATTAACAGCACCATCAAAAATCAAACCCCACTGAGAATTCGGTTCAGGCCCTTCATCTGGTAATGGTTCTTCACAATCCTTCATTTTCAAATACATCACGCTCTCATCAGGGGAATCATCCTCCACAAACTGATGGTCTTCAATATGTTGATGAACTAGGTGATCCGCTAAAACACTTCCCTTAATTGCCTTCTGAGTGTGGTATTCAATATCATATTCTGATAACAGCATCTGCCATCTGGCAATCCTTCCTGCCAGGGCTGGTTTCTCAAAGATATACTTAATAGGATCCATCTTAGAGATCAGCTGGGTGGTATGATTTAGCAAGTATTGACGTAAACGTCGGGCTGCCCACGCTAAAGCACAACAAGTCTTTTCTAGCATTGAATATCTGGATTCACGGTTGGTGAACTTCTTACTGAGATAATAAATGGCATGCTCCTGTTTCCCTGACTCGTCCTGTTGACTGAGCACACATCCCATGGAATCTTCTAAAATCGTCAGATACATGATCAATGGTCTGCCCCTAACTGGGGGAATCAAAATAGGAGGTTCCAAGAGATATTCTTTGATACTATCAAATGCTTTTTGGCATTGTTCAGTCCAAACATAAACTTGTTCTTTTCTGAGAAGCTTAAAAATGGGTCCACAAGTAGCAGTCATGTTAGAGATAAACCGAGAAATATAATTCAAAAGCCCCAGGAATCCTCTGACCTGCTTCTCCATACCGGGAGCTTGCATTTCTCGTATAGCTTTAACCTTATCTGGGTCCACTTCGATTCCCCTCTGGCTAACAACGAAACCTAGCAGTTTTCCTGAGTGGACACAAAATGTGCACTTGTTAGGGTTCAAACGGAGTTGATACTTCCTCAAACACTGAAACAACTTCAACAAATGTTCGACATGGTCTTCTTCAGTCTTGGATTTGGCTATCATATCGTATACATAAACCTCAATCTCTTTATGCATCATATCATGGAAAAGAGTAGTCATAGCCCTCTGATATGTTGCGCCAGCATTCTTCAAACCGAAGGGCATAACTCTGTAACAAAAAGTGCCCCAAGGCGTGATGAACGAGGTCTTCTCCATGTCTCCGGGAGCCATCCTGATTTGATTGTAACCTGAAAATCCATCCATAAAAGAGAAAATCTTATACCTTGCGGTACTATCCACCAACATGTCAATATGAGGTAGAGGAAAATCATCCTTCGGACTAGCTTTGTTCAAATCTCTGTAGTCAACACACAAGCGAACTTTACCATCCTTCTTCGGCACAGGCGCAATATTGGCTAACCACTGCGGATACTCAGATGTAACAAGAAAACATGCATCAATCTGCTTCTATACCTCTTCTTTAATTTTCAAAGCCATATTAGGGCGAGTCCTTCTGAGCTTCTGCTTGACCGGTGGACACTCTAGCTTCAATGGTAGACGATGCTCTACTATAGTAGTGTCAAGACCAGGCATATCTTGGTACGACCAGGCGAACACATCAACATACTCCTTGAGTAATTCAATCAACCTTTCTTTCACATCAGACACTAGTAAAGCTCCAATCTTCACCTCTTTACGAAGTTCCTCTGTGCCCAAATTAATGACCTCTACCGGCTCTTTGTGAGGCTGAATGGCTTTATCTTCATTCTTAAGTAACCGGGATATTTCCTCAGGGATCTCTTCTTCTTCTTCTTCGGCTTCGAACACAGGAAACTCAAAGTTCGAAGAAGGCATTGGGTCATTGTTTTTTATGTTCAGTTCGTGCAATAATCTGCACATGTGATGTGATTTTATTTTAGTTTTTGAAGCAGGTGAAAGTGTGTGCACAAACGTGTAAAGTGATTAAAAGTTGTGATTACCATTTTCCTTAGAGTAATAATAAATGGAAACGAGATAGGAATGCAAAATGATAACTTTATTGATGATAACAAATTTCAAACAAAATCCCCAACACAAGATCACCTTTGCCTTGGGCAGGGCAAAGGGAATTATGAAAAGTAAAGCCCATACACAAATGTTATCGCCTTGGGCAGAGCGAATGAACTAAAAACATGAAACAACAAAACAATTACTTTGATAAAGGGATCACAATAGGAACATTAACAACACTCCAATTCCGAGCCACTGTCCCATGCATCACAAAATTAGGTTGATCTTTAACAGACTCATCTTCAAGGATGACACTAGCTTCATACTCGGGTCCTCTGACTTCTGGTTGAGGAGGGAAGAGAGGAATGAAAGCCTCTTCGGGATCATCTTCCACGGCATTTACCTCTGGTGAATGAATAGTCCCTCCGCTGTGAAACACATTCTTGATGGGGAGAATAACCATGTTCCCTGTAGGAGTCTTCTCAGAATTATTACCTTTGAACCCCAAACCTTTCTTGTTTTTGTTTTCAGGCAATTCCAGCACTTGCCCCCACTTCCCTTGAGAACCACTTTCTACAACCCGCTGCGCATCTTTGAAAGATGTCATAGAAACTCCATTATTCTTGGTATTCTTATCAATAATCGAGAGGGCTTGAAATTGAGTTCCTACCTCCTCTTCTGCATCAACATAAGAAAAGGAAGAAAGATGGCTTACCTCCAGAGCCCTTTCCCCACAAACTGTGACTAGTTGTCCATCACAAACGTACTTTAACTTCTGGTGTAGGGTAGATGTGACAGCTCCTGCCTCATGTATCCATGGCCTGCCTAATAAGCAATTGTAGGCGGCATGAATGTCCATGACCTAGAATGTAATCTGAAAAACACTGAGCCCAATAGTCATTGGTAAGTCTACTTCTCCGATCACGGTTTTCCTTGAACCGTCGAAAGCTTTGACAACAACGCCACTCGGCCTCATTGGTGGTCCATGATAAGTCAGTCTTGCCAGAGTTATCCTTGGCATCACATTCAACGAGGAACCAGTGTCAACTAAAACTCCAGATAACATATCATTCATGCAGTTTATGGAAATGTGCAGAGCCATATTATGCTTCTTCCCCTCTTCAGGTAATTCCTCTTCACAGAATCCTAAATTGTTGTATGCAGTAATGTTTCCTATTATTCCACTAAACTGATCTACAGTTGCATCATGGTCAATGTATGCCTGCTCAAGTACTCCTTGCAATGCCTGCCTGTGGGCCTCTGAGCTCATTAACAGTTGTAACACAGATATTTTAGATGGTGTCTGTAGGAGCTGATCCACCACCTTGTATTCACTTCTCTTGATAATTTTTAGGACCTCATCCGATTTTTCTACAGAATCAGTCCCACTGGACTGCCCCAGAGTTGTATGCTTCACGATTGGTTGTTCAGAAGGGACTTCCTTATCCTTCGGTGTAGAGAAAACTCGACCACTTCTCGTAACTCGGCTAACATCAGCAATGTTGACCACAGATGACAAGTTAGGCAAAAGCACCTCCTTACCATTTTCAAACATAGTAGCGTTGTATTTATAGGGAATAGCTGTCATACCCTAAATTTTTCCTACCTGTGTATAACTTTTCATCTGTACATCCATCCATTAACCGTTATTCAGAAAATTCAAAAAATACTTCGCTTCTGGTCGTTGTAGTGTTTGAGGTTCAGTTAGACAAAGTTTGTTTCAAGATCAAGGCCTGGGTGTGATTGATTCAAGTGTTTGTGTCTGAAGTTTCAGTCATGGTTTTTTGGTGCCAATTCAGATTATTCGTGTGTGGATCAAGTTATCAAGGTGTGTGCAAGTACTGACTGTGTGGTTCAGGTTCTTTGTCATTGATCCAGGATTCGTCAGATTTATAGTTCAATCAAGACCATGTTAAGACGGATTTGAGATTGCGGTGTCATTAATTAGAAGTTGATTCAAGGAGGATTTCTTCGCCTTAATTCAAGAATTATGGTATGCAAGTTTCGTTTGTCAGAGGCTTTGAGTGTTGATCAAAGGTGGAGGCACATTACCGTTATCCATATCCATTCCCGCAACCATTTTGTTATTTACCCATTTTTCAATCCAATTTTTCATTCGACTATCCATTTTCATGTTCATTTCATTAACAAAGTCCATATTGTCATACCCCAAATTTTGACCACTAAGATTTCCCATCATTGTGAAAATCATCATCACAATATGGAGGAACCATCATACTTCATCAGTCTCCCCAAAGATGGGTGAGCATCCACTACAATCAAAATTAGGGTTTCAAGCCCTCTCAGAGCCTTAGATTAAGGATCAATCAAGGAATGACATGATCTTCAACTTGTCTAACCTCTCAAGTAGCTACAAAGGATCAAAAAGGACTCCCACTCCAAGGATTAAGTACAAAGCTGCTCCCTTCTGGGTGGATCAAGCCTCAAGATCGCCAGTGTCACCAAATTAGGGTTTTGGTCGACCAAGGCCTCCAGGTGGAGAATTTCCTCTGGGCATGAGCCAAAGATCCAAAACACAACCTAATATACTCCATGGAACCTCATGGACCCAATCATCAAGTCAATTTTGCCTCAGGGGATGCATTCATAAAAAATCAGGAATTAGGGTTTCTTGACCTAATTCACCCCTAAGTTGACTTTTGGGACAAATCATGAGCCAAGACCTCAAGACATGATTTGAGGGTCTCTAATATACTATATTGATCCATTTGCAACAATGGATTAATCCAAGAAGCTTGAGCAACAAGTCTCAATTTCATCTGCACCACAGTTAGGGTTTTAAGGAAAAAGTCAACTGTAACTTTGACTTTTGACCAGGACATGCTCCCAAGCCCTATGACATGCATCAATATACCCTATGACACCCATGGAACATGTCCATCAAGTTTGATTTAGGTCAAGGACATGATTTCCTGAAGAATTGCACAGTTTGGAATTCATCTGATAAAAAGTCAACTGTGCACAAAAGTCAACTTTGACTTTTTGAGATTTTTCACCAAAATGGTTTTTTAACCCTAAAAAGATGTCAATGTATGATTTGAATCATCAGTCATCAAGAAAAATCAAGAAAAGTTGGATAACTTGTAAAAGGGGTAACCATAAAAACTTAGAAAATTTTCTAAGTTAAAAATAAAGTGGCTAGGGTACCAACTTTGGAGGGTCATAACTCCTAACCCACAAAGCCATTTTTTCCCATCCAAGGCTTGATTGGTAGATCTCATTTCCCTCTACAAAAACTTCAACTAGACCTAACTCCAATTCATTGTGGATTTTGAGCTATGAGTGAGCCAAAATGGCTGAAAACATGAAAGTACCACTTTTCCAACACTTAGAAAAATTCTGTCCAAGACAGATTTTGTTGGAAACACCAAAACTTGCGAGGTTTTTTCACATAGTTACAAGCTGAATCAGTTCCAAAGATAAACATCAATGTTGTTGCAAATGTTGCCAAGAATCCAAGCAACTCAATAGCATGAAACCAATCCACTTGTGCCAAGAATTATAGCTGCCACAACATGCCATGTCAAGGCTGCCATGAAAAATCAGTTTGGGAGTTTTGTGCCATCCACGATTTCTGAGTCAAAAGGAGTGATCACTATGCCACATGCCTTCAATCTGATCATAAACCAACTGATCCAATTGATAGGGTTGAGTCAAAAAAGCCAAGGAATCTTCCAACTTGAAATTCATCCACTTTGGCACATTTTGCCTTGAATTCAAAGGGGCATTAATGTGGAATAGTGCATTTTCAACAAAGTCACTCTACTCATTCAAGTTCTCTGATTAAACAACAATAAAAACATCTGAAGAATGTGAATTTGGTCAAGACATAGCCCTGCTCTTGGGAAGGGCTAGTTTGCCTTGCATGAGAAGAAATCCTCCAAGCCAATCCATGCGAATGTGATCTGATCCAGCAGCCATTCACTATTCATCCAAGACAAAAGTTGATCACCTATAAATAAAGGTTCCAATGGATCATTCAACTCACACCAAAGCCAGTTACAGCACTGCTTTCTCTCATTCTTCCTTAAACCTCAAGTTTCTTGGTTTTTGAGTAACCACTATCGGGATTTGAGTTGCAGCCTTAGGCAATCAATTCCAATTGCTCAAATACATCACATATGATGTATTTGAGGTGTCCAAACACTTAAACACTGACTGTAACACCTCAGGCTCAAAATCACCCTTCAACCAAGCCATTATGCCTCAATTATGCAGTTGGAGGTCTCCAGCTTGATCCAAAGAGTTTCAAAGTGTTCCAAAGCTTGCAACACACTCCATAACATCCATTGAAGCTGTAGGATCATTAATTCACAACTGGAATAAAGTTTGTGCAGAGTTCCATTTCAGCTTGCATCAAGGTGAGCCTCAAAACTCAAACTCCATGATCCATGCATATTTCCTCGCATGATATTTTTGCCAATTGCTTTCCATCATATGTTGATTGTTTTCCCTCAAAAAATTTGATCATAGCACTCATAATCATGCCTACTCGATTGCTTTTGCAAAATTAGGGTTCATACGGCGACAATGATATAATTTGCTACACACTGAAAATGAATGAAATTGGGTATTGCCATCTTCTTCCTTGTGAAAAAACGCATGAGTTTGGTGTTTGAATCATGTCAAATGGTTGAGAGATGAGTGAGATAGAGGGCTTCATGCACGAGCTAGAGGAAGAAGATGGCCATGGCGCCATTCTCAGAAAATCCAACAAGTTCTCTATATATTTTTCCCTTGCCATGTTATATTTGAATTGGCATTGCGCCCCAACGGTTCATCAGCTGGTTTTGTGTGTATTGGCAAGCGAGAGGTCTGGGGTTCGAATCCCCCTCGCCCCAGACTTCTTTTTATCACTTGTTTATTTTATTATTTTTCATATTATTATTTTTAATGATTTGAAAAATTAATAACTCCTTCAATTTTTATCATTTTTTATTGGTTCTTTTTGCAATAATTCACAAAAATGTTTAATTATTTGATTTTACCAAAAAAATCCCAAAAATATTATTTATTTCATATATTTGATATTTTTGCAAAGAATTAATGTTTTATGTGTTTTTAGCATTTAAAATTTTTTTTCTCCCTTTGTTTTCTAACCCTAATTTGATTTCAATCATTTTGTAGGAAGAAACCTGATTTTTTGGAACATTGATCCAAGATCATAATTTGTTTTCATATATTTAACAAACATTGATCATTTTAATTGAATTTTTATTCAATTAAAAATACATTTTGAAAACAAATTAGGGTTTTGAATCAATTCAACCCTCATCAAACTTTTTTCAAACACTCATGGGCCTCTAATAGAGTGTAAGACCCAATCCTTTTTTTGACCAAATCATTTTTGGGCCTCAATGTATTGTATAAGTCCCGATACCGTCAAAAAGTTCGACGCGGTCATCATCTGTTGAAAAAAACATTGGGCCTCTCCTTGAGCTATAAGACCCATTCAAAACTCTTTGGGCCTCTATTAGAGTGTAAGACCCAACCCCCTGTGTACAGAACACTTTTTGGGCCTCATTCGTTGTATAAGTCCCACTGTACATTTTGGAATAAACGACGCGATCGTCGCCAGTTAAAATTAACCAACTGGGCCTCTCCTTGAGCTATAAGACCCATTCAAACTTTTTGGGCCTCTAATAGAGTGTAAGACCCAATCCCCTTTTAACCAAAACACTTTGGGCCTCACTTATTGTATAAGTCCTTTCGCGTTAAAAGAAAATCTCGGCGTGATCGCCATTTTTTACGAAAAATCATCTGAGCCTACCCTCGAGTAGTAAGACCCATCTCTTTTTCTTTAAACCTTTTGGGCCTCTAATAAAGTGTAGGACCCAATCCTTTTTTGACCAAATCATTTTTGGGCCTCAGTATATTGTATAAGTCCCGATACCGTAAAAAACAAACGGCGCGATCGTCGCCTTTTCAAAACAAAAAAACCTTGGGCCTACCCTCGAGTAGTAAGACTCATTTCGTTTCTTAAAACTCCTTTTGGGCCTCTATTAGAGTGTAAGACCCAACCCCCTTTGTACAGAAATCATTTTGGGCCTCACTTATTGTATAAGTCCCTCTGTATATTTTCAAATAAACGACGCAATCGTCGCCAGTTTAAAATTAAACAAATTGGGCCTCTCCTTGAGCTATAAGACCCATTCAAAACTTTTGGGCCTCTAATAGAGTGTAAGACCCAACCCCCTTTTAACCAAAAACATTTTGTGCCTCACTTATTGTATAAGTCCCTCTGCGTTAAAAGAAAACCTCGGCGCGATCGCCATTTCAAACGAAAAATCAATTGGGCCTACCCTCGTGTTATAAGCCCCACTCTTTTTTCTTTAAACCTTTTGGGCCTCTTGAGAGAGTTTAAGACCCATCTCTTTGTACAGAAAACAATTTTTGGGCCTCAGTCACTTGTATAAGTCCCTCTCTACAAATTCAAACAGTGCGCTCACTGATAAAACCCTAGGCCTCTCCTTGAGCTGTAAGCCCCAAATCTTTCTTTTTCAAAGCACTTTCTCCTTTGATTTTGAATATACTGTTGTTCTTAATCTTTCTTTGTTGAACAACTAACCAAACAGCATGGAAGCTCTACAACCGAGTAAGTGGTTATTGCTTTCATTTACCGCTTTCATATACATATAACTGTATTGTGCGGCTGTTTCACTGTAAGTCTTCTTTCATAAACTCATATCGACTGTGTAATAATAGTATAGATATTTAGAGTTTCCCCGGCAACTACGTCTAGAACTAGGTGACGCCGTTTCGCTTATTCGTAGAAATAGACAACTAGATCCCCAATAGGATCACCAGATACAGTCTTCTCTTCGGCTGTCCTCATTAGGAATTATCAAGAAACTCTACTCCCAGAGATGAATGTATTCTCCGTGAATGGCATCTTTGAGTTTCTTCCAAATTCCCGAACTTTCCTGACTTGATCTATTTCTTGTGAATAGCTTGCCTTGAATTTCTCAGGGTTTGGGGACCCACGGGCTTCTTAAAAGCATCGGCCTCCTCTTGGGCATCGTACAAGGATCCACAGGCTTCCTAAAAGCAACCCCGCCTCCTCTTGGGCTTAGTACAAGGACCCTACGGCTTCTTAGAAGTATTCACAACCTCCTCTTAGGCTTCGTATAATGATCTCTTCCTCCGGGAATGATAGCCTCCTCTTGGGCTTCGTACAAGGACCCGTCGGCTTCTTAAAAGTTTCCAGCCTCCTCTTGGGCTTCGTACAAATTGTCCCGACGACCTCCTAGAGGTATAGGAACAGAACTTAATTATCTTCATAGAACAGTCCTTTCAAAGAGTCTACTACTGTTTCTCAAAGCATAGTATAAAAGATGAAACTCTAGACTTGGACAGTCTAATTCCCTTGAGTCTCAAAGACATTCTCAAGCACCCCTTTAAATAGGAAGAAAACCCGTAGACTCGGACAGTCTCAATGCCCTTCAGATTTCCCACTTCCTTAAAGAACAGGAATAACCCAGATCCTCGAATCAAATCCTTGAGTACAGTGTTGCTCATGTAAGAACTGATTTTCTCTTTAAATCAGCATACTGGACCTGTCACTCAACTGAAACAGTAACCATAGCCTCCTCTTAGGCTTTGTATAATGATCATTCTCCAGTGAAGTTAGCCTCTCTCTTGGGCTTTGTACAATGATTCTCCCCAGCGGAGTCAAACAACGATTAGCCTCTCTCTCGGGCTTTGTACGAGACACATAATAGCCTCCATCTCGGGCTTTATACGAGATACCAACAGATTCCCTCGTTGAATCAAAACCTTTTAGCCTCTCTCTCGGGCTTTGTACGAGACACATATTAGCCTCCTCTTAGGCTTTATATAAGAAAACCACTGGTTGATCCAATCAACCTTTTAGCATCAAAGTTGTGCCTCGTTCACAGTACACAAACATCAATAACTCCTTCTCCTTTCATCTAATCGCTGTAAGCGGCAAGCCTCTGGATCATCTACATCCATGCCACTGTCCCTCTTTTAGCATGAGAAATTCCTAAGGAAAGATGGCATTGCTCTAAACTGAGTTAAAGTCTTCTCCTTCAGGTTAATAAAACCCATATAAAGGAAATTATGGCATTGCCGGATTCACACATCTCGGTTAAAGTAATCCTACTTTATAACCAGTCACCAAACAGTTGTGACAAACAGACCTCTTTAGATATGACAAATTCTCTCTAAAGTCAAATAGACTTTTCAGCTTCATATCTTGGGCTTTGAACAAGATACAGACCACCTTTCTCTTCACGTCTTGGGCTTTGAACAAGACACTAAAACAACCATTTCCTCCCATAGAATAGGAGGACCTACGAACGCTCTGATTTCCCTGTTTCGGTAAATGGGAATACGTAGGCATAAGATTGAAAGAAAAATCTTAGCGAGCACACTAAACAAAAACCCAAAATCCCATACTCTCATATATCTATCAAAAAGCATCAGTCCTAACATCCTAATCCTTGTTCCCCACCAGAAACCTGTCTGTCAAAATAACACAAGAAATCCCAGAGAGAAAACAGTATTGGCGAAAATACAAATAACCAGTACAAAGGCCCCCCCACATTGATAGCATTCGTAACCTAACAGACCGCTGTTTAAACTCAGTATGCAAGCAGGGTTAATTGGAGACATCTATTTCCCTTCCTTAATCAGCTCACAATAGGATAAAAAATGAATTGACCTGTAGTAAACTCAACCGCAGTGAGAGCGACAGCGCTTAAGAACCGCGTCCAAAATCGCTCGCTACAGAAAAATGGCGCCCACCGTGGGGCTCGGTTTCTTTTTTTTCTCTCTTCACTTGTGTGGAAACCCCAGATTGGGGCTTCCGCCGGGGAACCCATTTTCTGTCAGGAACTTAGGATTCATAGCTTTAAAGGTCTAGGATGATTAGGACAAATATATATACTGCTTTTCCTAATTGCTATACATGTTTATTTTTTTGCTAATGGGAATGTGTGTGATGCCGCATGTGGAAAGATTGAGTATACACTTAAGATAAGTGATGGCGGCGAGGTCGACCATCAACCTCAGTGGAGGCTGACCAATGCAACCCATTCTCTCACCTAGACAATGGGCCGATTGTGATGTCTGAGAAGCTGAGGAGCCAAACCCTTTTGTAGTGCGGAAGCTATCGGAAATAGTTGTCACGCGATACTACCCTCATTTGAGGCTGGTGATCTATTCTCGGTGAATGGCACTTACTCTAAGATTGCTCTACAACTCACTGGCGATCCGCTTGTTGTTTTGCTTTCCTGGGAGGAGCTGATGATAATGAGTACAGGTACAAAAATCACCCTAGTATAAACCTTTGGGGATGGGTAGAGCCTGGACTTCATGACAACGACCCTTTGACCCCATGTTTTTTCTATGTTTTTGTGTGCTGCATTCATGCATTCATTTAAAACATTAAAACATTCAAAAAATTTCTCTTCTAGTCTCTCTGTTTTTCAAATTAAACTAAGAATGTGATTGCAAATATCTGAGAAAAGGATTGCACTAATGGATTTCGGTAGAAGGAGAACCCATAGGTATACCTTCAAGGTTCCAAAACTAGAGGATTTGAGAAGGTTAGCAAGAATGATCACAAACCAAGAGGCCTTCAGAGCCAAGCACGGAGGTTTGCTACCACTGTTAAGAGTCCATGTGATTGAGGGAATCATGGATGCGCTCATTCAGTTTTATGATCCGGTTTATCACTGTTTCACATTCCTGGATTACCATCTTGCACCAACGCTGGAGGAGTATTCTCACCTGATCGATTTACACATTACAGATCGAGCTCCATTTTCTGGACTGGAAGAAATTCCAAAGAATCAGACCATTGCTAGAGCAATTCATTTGGATGAGTCTGAGGTCAAGACTCACATGACTACCAAGGGTGGCATACAAGGTTTGCCAGCCCAGTTCTTGACAAAGAAGGCCCTGTATTTTGCAAGTATAGGAAACGTGACTGCTTTTGAAAGCATCTTTGTCTTGCTCACCTACGGGTTATTTTTGTTTCCCAACATCAATAACTTCGTCGATATCAACTCCATTAAGGTTTTTCTCATTGGAAACCCTGTGCCGACTTTGCTCGCAGATGCGTATCATTTTGTACACTTGGGAAATTTGTACAGCGGAGGGGAGATCACATGTTGTGTACCTTTGCTTTACAAATGGCTTATCTCCCACTTGCCCAAGTCTACTGCTTTTTGGGATTGCAAGAGTGCCTTACGTTGGTCGCAGAAAATCATGTCCCTCACCAACTCTGACATTGACTGGTGTAATAGGATTTATGACGGAATCAGAATCATTGATCATTGTGGAAACTTCCCCAACGTACCCCTTATAGGAACTATGGGAGGAATCAACTACCATCCGGTGTTGGTTCATCGTCAATTTGGATACCCGATGAGACACGTCCCACGGGGTGTTCATCTGGAAGGTCTTTTCTTCAAGGAAGGAGAAAGTGACAGAGCACTAAAGACGGAAATAGTGCACGCTTGGAAACATGTTCATTAGAAAGGACGAGAGTCTCTAGGAAAACCAGATTGTGTCTCGGTGGAGCCTTATCTCCATTGGGTACAAACTAGAGCTCTCAAGCTAAAAATGCCTTATCCTCGTTACGGAATTCTTCCGCCGAGGGAATCTGTCATGTACTTCATGACGGAAACTGAAAAGCTTCAGGTTACTCTCAACAAAGTTCAAAAGGAGAGAAGGTCTTGGAAGAATAAGTACGGCACCCTCGACGTAGAGTGCATTAAAATACAGCAACTACTGAAAGAGAAAGATGCTCTGATTGAAATTTTGGAGCAACATGTTGTGGATAATCAAGATGACCAAAGGAATTTACTCACTCCTTTCACCTGGCAAAGAAATGACAACCCGACAACGGCCCAAGAGCCCCGGTCAAAGAAAAGGAAAGTACCAGAATCAGCACCCAGTTTCTCCTCAGAGAGGACTCAGGACCCATTAGCTTAGGTTTTTGTTTCTGCACCTTGTAATCTATTGTATTTCCATTTCTGTAATCCTTTGAATTCAATAAAAAGGGGGTTTCCAAACTGTTTGATATTTGCAATCTAATTGTCGAAGTTTATTTTGATTAAACCAAAAAACAATTAATACAATCATTGCATTCATCATTCTCACATCGCGTATTCTTCTTCCCTACGAATCTCACGTTTGTGTCTCGATTCTAGAGTCAAACTATCTCATTCGTATAATACTCGGGCCAATCTTTAGAAAAGGATGGATGATCGTGAGGAAGAAAATAGAGAGTTGAAAGAAGAGATCGACGCTCTGAGAGAGGATATGAGAAAGCTTCGTAACGACATGCAAGCCATGGCAGAAGCTCAGCTACAAAGAACTGTGATCTCAGAGATCACCTCAATGCCCATCATAGAGAAGTATGATCCTAGGTATCAAATGCCGAAAGATCGTCCTTGGGGCATGCCTGTTAACTATATCCCGGAAGGATATGTTCCGCCGATCACTAAGGATCAGGGAATCACAACAGAAGCCGCTGGGCCTGAAGGTTACAAACTTCGGGAAAGCGAAGATGCCAGGGGCATACTGAAGACTCTTGAAGGTTACAAACTTTGGGAAACATCAAGATTCGTTACCGTAGTCACAGTACCACCCCCTATGGTGCACACTGTCCCGGAAGGACAGATTCCACCGATACCTGCTGGTAAAAAGGAAACTATGTTCGATAGAATGGATGAATTCCAGGAACAGTTCCTGGAAATGCAGAAGGAGCTGCAAGCCATTCGCGGTCAGGATCTATTTGGAAAGGACGCCGCAGACCTCTACTTGGTCCCCAATGTGAAAGTCCCGCACAAGTTCCAAGTGCCCGACTTTGAAAAATACAAGGGTAACTCTTGCCCTCAGAGCCATCTGGTGATGTACGCTCGACGGATGTCAGCTCAGACGGAGAATCAGGACCTACTGATTCACTACTTCTAGGATAGTTTAACCGGTGCCGCACTCAAATGGTACATGGGTTTAAACCGTACTACGATCAACACAT
Organism: Lathyrus tuberosus; assembly: GCA_022829125.1. Lineage (NCBI taxonomy): Eukaryota > Viridiplantae > Streptophyta > Magnoliopsida > Fabales > Fabaceae > Lathyrus > Lathyrus tuberosus. The sequence continues at coordinate 9,077,455 of JALAZF010000024.1, read as the reverse complement.
TCAGAGATCTTGGTACTGCCTTCGTCCAACAATACAAATACAATTTGGACATGGCACCGGACAGAGATCAACTCAGATCATTGTCACAAAAGGACAAGGAAACCTTTAAGGAGTATGCTCAAAGGTGGTGTGAAATTGCCGCTCAGATTTGTCCACTTCTTGAGGAAAAAGAGATGACAAGGATCTTCTTAAAAACCTTAAGCTCATTTTACTATGACCAAATGGTTGCCAGTGCACCCAGTGATTTCACCGAAATGGTCGGCATGGGCGTACGTCTTGAGGAAGCCATCCGAGAAGGACGTTTGGTAAAAAACACTGGATCGACGAGCAGTACTAAAAAATACGGTAGTGCTCTCCCTAAGAAAAAAGAGCAAGATATTGGGAATATATCTCTCGGAAAGCAAAGGCGACGTTATCAGCCGGTAGCAGCTGTAACTCCTGCTATCAGCCCTGCGCCTATTCCTACGTATCAACCTCAGATTGCGCAGAGCCAACCTGATCAGCAAAGGACACAACAGCCTCTTCAGCAGGCTCGTCCTCCATATAACAACAACCGTACAACACGACCATCAGGGTTTGATCCTATACCCATGTTGTACGCAGAACTATTTCCGTTACTACTGGCTAAGGGGCACATTCAGACTAAATCTCCTCTTACAGTACCGGAAAATCCACCTTTTTAGTTTAAGGTGGATCAAACATGCCCTTACCACCAAGGAGGACCAGGGCATAACATAGAGACTTGTCTCAATTTCAAGTCTGACGTGCAAAAACTTGTTAGGAGCGGGGTCTTATCCTTCAAGGATACAAATCCTAATGTTCTCACAAACCCGCTGCCTCAACATGAGAAGGCTACAGTCAATTTGATAGAAGGAGAGACTAACAATGTCTATCAAATTCACGATGTACTCTTATTGAAGACCAATCTGGTCAATATGCATTGTAGACAGAGTAGATATGGCCATGTGCCACCTCATAACTATCACCAGTGTGATATATGCTCTAAAGATAATCAAGGATGTTCTATGGTGCAATCAGCTCTACAGGAACAGTTGGATCTCGGATGGATCCAAGAGCACCGAGTTCATGGAGTTAACATGGTCTATACGAATTCTAACGTCATTCAGAACCACGACATCCGTGTGATGAATGTCAACCTGGTGGCAATGCATTCAAGGCAAAGCCAGTATCATAATCTGCCGCGGCACGATTACAGTTCTTGTCTGACTTGCTCGGTAAACAAACAGGGATGCTCTTTCATACAGGAGGCCCTCCAGCGTCAGATGGATCTTGGATGGATCCAGGACTACCATGATAGGAATCCCTATCAGATCAACATGGTTCAAATCTTCGGCATTCGCTTGATGAATACCAACTTGGTAGAATTGCATGCTGAGCAGGTCCGACTCGGATTCCTGGTATCACATAATTATCACAGCTGTAAAGCGGGTTGCGAAAATGATCAGGGATATGCCCTTGTCCCGGAGGCACTTCAGCACTTGTTAAATCATTGGTGGATGCCAATCTACATGGATGAGGATACTCAGCAAATTAGTATCAATAACAGAAACCCCACTCGGCGTCAAAGTCTGGATGTCCGACTCGTGGAAGCTAACCTAGTAAGGTTACATTGTATTCAAAGTGGGGCGTGGCCAGGTGCCACCACACAATTATGAACATTGTGGAGTCTGTTCGGAAAGTAACCAAGGGTGCTACCTTGTGCGAGCAGCTCTCCAGGGGCAAGTGGACCGTGGAGAGATCCGCCCATATCCGGGTTTTGGACCCATCAACTGGACACCGAACTATATTGCCGATCAAGTTGAGGATGTTGTCACAATCTCTGGTCATCACAGGACCAGGGATGTTTTTTCCATTATCCCTCTACTTGACGAATCTAAAGTTCCCAACCGGGAATGGATCGAGATTACTTATGATGGTCAGAAAAATCAGAGGGCTCCCATAGTCATCTATCTGTCGAGACCACTACCGTATGAATCAACTAAGGCAATCCCTTACAAATACGGTGCAACGATAATTGAAAATGGAAAGGAAATTCCATTACCCTCCATCGTGAACATTGCAGACATCAGTCGTGTAACACGGAGTGGTAGAATCTTCAACTGAGGAGTTGGAGAACCTAACAAGGAAAAGGAACTTCAGACGGAAACTCATGATCTACCAGTCGGTCAATCCAGTAATCCCGACCTTTCAAAAAATAATGATGAGATGTTGAAGCTCATCCAAAGGAGTGAATATAACATTGTGGATCAGCTGTTATAGACTCCTTCAAAGATCTCGGTATTATCACTGTTACTCAGTTCAGAAGCCCACAGGGAGGCTCTACAGAAAGTCTTGGAGCAAGCCTTTATGGAACAAGATGTAACAATCAGACAGTTCGATAGCATTGTCTCTAACATCACTTCCTGCAATAATTTGGGATTTAGTGATGAGGAATTACCCGAAGAGGGTCGCCGTCATAACATGGCGCTCAACATTACAGTTAACTGCCAGGACGATGCTTTAGCCACCGTACTAGTAGACACAGGGTCAGCCCTGAATGTTATGCCAAAGTCCACTTTGATGTAATTATCATTCAAAGGCCCTCCGATGAGAATCAGTGAGGTCGTCATCAAAGCGTTCGACGGATCCAGAAAAACAGTTATCGGCGAAGTTGATCTTCCCATAACTATCGATCCTCACACTTTCTAAGTCACTTTCCAGGTCATGGACATCCGGGCAACATACAGTTGTTTATTAGGAAGACCTTGGATACATCAGGCTGGAGCGGTCACTTCGACCCTCCACCAAAAGCTAAAGTTCGTCAAGAACGATCAACTTGTCACAGTCTGTGGAGAACAGGCCTTGCTCGTGAGTAACTTGTCATCATCTGCTAGTGTAGAGCCCGAGGAGGTTATTGGAACTCAGTTCCAAGCACTGTCGGTAAGCAAGAACAATCAGTTCAAAGAAGGAACTTCCATTTCCTCATACAACGATGCTATCAAAGCGGCCGAGAGTACCGATACAATCGGATGGGGACAGCTTGTCATTCCTATTGACAATAAAACAAAGAAGGGTCTTGGTTTTTCCGCAACCTGTACCCGGACAGCTGCTAACGATGAAAGTCTTCATCCCATTCAGGATTTCTTCCACAGTGGAGGTTTTCTTCACCCAGTGTCTCAAGCAGTACATGCTATCAATGAGGAAGATCCCTCTGATACAGATGAAGAATGGAAGTCCTACCTTAACGAGGACGGTTATATGTCTCAGGAAGAGGTGCCTATACCATTTTGTTATCCCGCACAGAGTCTGAGATTTATACCAAGGTCAGATGTCGAAATGATATACGGAGATTGTGATCCAGAAGGATGTCGTGCTCCGCCCAATTCATTAGAGGAGGACACTCTGATGAAAGACAATTTTGACTACACCTACCATGGCCCAATGGATGGTCTGCTAATGTGGCAGCCTTACCCAGGAAACTTGGGGCAAGAGAGTCAGCCGAACAATGAAAATCAGCTGACCGTCATTGAACAGAATACCTGTGTCCCCACCATGTTATGGGATCAACACTCAGGTCATCCTGAAACTACTCAACATGAAGATGAATTCGCAACGTTTGCAAGACTAGAATTCATTAATTATGCTTTTCCCGAGGTCAACGTCATCGAGAGGGATGACTCCTCTAGTTCGAAAGAAGTGTGGGACACCTTGGGACAACCAAGTGGAAAATTTGACTATACGGTCAAGTACACCGCTCCTGAAAGCTCTCGTATCAGGCTCGAAGATATTCAGCGAATTGGATGGGGAGATACGGCTGAGAGCATAAATACTATGCAAAATACAACTGAGGAATCCTCCTACGACAATTCTGCCTGGGAGACAGATTCCAATGATCCTGCTCTACTAGAAATCAGCGTTATTTCTGAAGACAAATCAAGGAAGGTGCCAGACTTTGTGATTCACCGAGGAGTTCGCCGCCAATGGGTTGCTGTCGATGTTCCGAAGGTCGTTCACCAGTCAAAGTAATTGCCATCTTTAACCTTTCACCCTGCCCAGGTGAAACGGATGTTTTGATAGGGCTCGCTTTCTGTAAATTTCCCTCTTCGCTTTGCCCGAAGCGACAGAGTTTTGTTTTATAGGGCTGTAGTTTCAAGGATCGACTTGTTCATTAATAAAATAACGTCGTTCTGTAATTTCCGCATTAATTGCTGTTTTCTCTTTTCGTTTTTCAGAAAATGGTAATCCTAAAAAACAATTCAATAATAAAAACAAGCAGTAATAAAAAAATAATACACTGCACACACTTTTGCATTTTCTCTATCTCTTCTAAACACGAATCATCACGTCATGCAGATTGCTTGTTTTAAACCCAGTTGAAACATACGATCAGATGCCTTCTCCCAACTTTGAGTTCCTGGTATTCGAGGCTGAAGAAGAAAATGACGACCAAATTCCAGAAGAGATCTCCCGACTACTCAGACAAGAGGAAAGGTCCATTGAACCTCACAAAGAACCGTTGGAAACGGTAAACTTGGGTTCAGAAAAGGAGAGAAAAGAAATCAGGATTGGGGCACTGCTCAGTCCAACTGCCAAAGAGAATTTGATAAAGCTTCTCAAAGAATTCCCCGATGTATTCGCTTGGTCCTATCAGGATATGCCAGGGTTGGATACCAGCATCGTGGAACATCATTTACCGTTGAGATCGGAATATCCTCCAGTAAAGCAGAGGTTGAGACGGACTCACCCGGACATGGCCATCAAAATCAAAGAGGAGGTATAAAAACAGATCAACGCGGGCTTCCTCGCCACATCAGAATATCCTCAATGGTTAGCCAACATTGTACCCGTTCCCAAAAAGGACGAAAAAGTCAGAATGTGTGTCGACTACAGAGATCTAAACAAGGCAAGTCCAAAGGACGACTTTCCTTTACCACACATTGACATGCTGGTAGACAGTACAACAAAGTTCAAAGTCTTCTCCTTCATGGATGGATTCTCGGGCTATAACCAGATCAAAATGGCGCCGAAAGACATGGAGAAAACTTCGTTCATTACCCCATGGGGCACCTTTTGTTACAAGGTAATGTCGTTCGGTTTAAAGAACACCGGGGCAACCTATCAAAGGGCCATGACTACTCTGTTTCATGATATGATACACAAGGAAATCGAGGTATATGTTGATGATATGATTGCAAAATCAAAAATAGAGAGTGAGCACGTTGAACATCTGTCAAGATTGTTCGAACGTTTAAGAAAATTCAAGCTCCGCTTGAATCCCAACAAGTGCACCTTCGGTGTCCGTTCAGGAAAACTACTAGGGTTCATCGTCAGACAGAAAGGAATTGAGGTTGACCCTGACAAGGTCAAGGACATTCAAGAAATGCCTTCTCCGAAAACTAAAAAACAAGTCAGAGGATTCCTGGGACGTTTGAACTACATCTCCAGATTCATATTCCTCATGACCGCCATGTGTGCGCCGATCTTCAAGTTACTTAAAAAGAACCAGGATTGCGTTTAGTCAGAAAATTGCCAAACCGCCTTCGACAGTATTAAGGAATACCTGTTGAGTCCTCCGATTCTATCACCTCCAGTGGAAGGAAGACCACTGATCATTTACCTCACAGTCCTAGAGGACTCAATGGGCTGTATACTTGGCCAACAGGACGAAACCAAAAGGAAAGAGTCTGCCATCTACTATCTAAGCAAGAAATTCACCGACTGCGAAACTCGGTACACGATGCTTGAGAAAACTTGTTGCGCTTTGGCTTGGGCAACCAAACGTCTTTGCCAATACATGATTCGTCATACTACTTGGTTAATCTCAGAAATGGATCCAATCAAGTATGTCTTCGAAAAACCTGCTCTTACGGGAAGGATTGCTTGTTGGCAGATGCTATTATCAGAATATGACATAGAGTACCACGCTCAGAAATCCGTTAAGGGGAGTATTTTAGCCGATCATTTGGCTCATCAACCGATTAACGATCAAGAATCAATCGGGTTTGACTTCCCAGACGAAGATATCATGTATCTAAAGATGAAAGATTGCGATGAACCGCTACCCAGTGAAGGGCCAGAACCAGGTTCCCAATGGGGACTTATCTTTGACGGAGCAGTTAATCATTACGGAAACGGAATTGGGGCAATCATTGTTACCCCTCAGGGTACCCACATTCCTTTCACTGCCAGACTTACGTTCAAATGTACGAACAACAAGGCCGAATACGAAGCTTGTATCATGGGTCTCGAAGAAGCGATTGATTTAAAGATTATGAACTTGGACGTATATGGCGACTCAGCCTTGGTTATCAATCAGATAAAAGGAGATTGGAACACATACCAATTAGGATTGATTCATTACAAAGACTACGCAAGAAGGTTGCTACCTTTCTTCAACAGAGTCGAGTTTCATCACATCCCTCGTGATGAGAATCATATGGCTGACGCTTTAGCCACTATCTCTTCCATGATTAGTGTAGGTCAATGGAATGATATACCTAAGATTGACATAATGCGCCTTGAACGGCCCGCTTACATCTTCACGATCGAAGCAGTCATAGACGACAGACCTTGGTATCACGATATCAAATGCTTCCTTCAGAAACAAGAGTGCCCACCTGGGGCACTAAGAAAAGACAGGAAAACCCTCAGAAGATTGGCTGGAAACTTCTTCCTGAGTGGTGACACTCTCTATAAGAGAAATTTTGACATGGTCTTGCTCCGATGCGTAGACAGACCAGAAGCGGACATGCTTATGAAAGAAATTCATGAAGGATCCTTTGGCACTCATGCCAACGGACACACAATGGAGAGAAAAATCCTAAGAGTAGGGTACTATTGGTTGACAATGGAATCCGACTGCTACAAGTACATGAGGAGGTGTCACAAGTGTCAGATATACTCCGACAAAATTCATGTACCGTCATCACATCTCAAAGTTCTCTCTTCCCCATGGCCTTTTTCAATATGGGGAATCGATATGATTGGTATGATTGAGCCCAAGGCTTCGAACGGACATCGGTTCATCCTAGTAGCCATTGACTACTTCACCAAGTGGGTCGAAGCAGCGTCATTCGCCAATGTAACCCGACAAGTGGTGGTCCGATTTATCAAAAACAATATCATCTGCCGTTATGGCGTTCCAAGCGAGATCATTATTGATAATGGATCTAACTTGAACAATAAGATGATGAAAGAATTGTGTGCTGAGTTCAAGATCGAACATCATAACTCATCTCCCTACCGACCCAAGATGAACGGAGCGGTAGAAGCGGCCAATAAGAACATCAAGAAGATCGTTCAAAAGATGGTTGTAACCTATAAAGATTGGCACGAAATGCTGCCCTTTGCTCTTCACGGTTATCGCACATCTGTCCGCACTTCAACAGGGGCTACCCCTTTCTCTCTAGTGTATGGCATGGAAGCAGTGCTCCCCATAGAAGTAGAGATCCCATCAATCCGAGTATTGATGGAAGTTAAGCTTACAGAAGCTGAATAGTGTCAAAGCCGACACGACAAATTGAATCTGATCGAGGAGAACCGAATCACGGCACTATGCCATGGTCAGCTGTATCAACAGAGAATGAAGAAGGCGTTCGACAAAAAGGTTCGACCCCGCATCTTCAGGAAAGGAGACCTTGTGCTCAAGAAGATACAATCTTTTCTCACTGATTCGCGAGGCAAGTGGACTCCGAATTATGACGGCCCCTATGTGGTCATGAAAGCTTTCTCAGGCGGCGCCTTGAGACTTGCAACCATGGACGGAGAGGAATTTGCCTACCCCACAAATGTTGACGTAGTCAAGAAATACTTCGCCTAAACTAAAAAAAAAACGTCTCGGTGGATTGAAAACCCGAAAGGGCGATCCAGGCAAAAGTTAGAGACAAAAAAAAATCATCCCGGTGGATTGGAAACATCATAGTACAATCCAGGCAAAAATTAGGGATAATGGCAAGTAACTATGTTCAACAGGGGCAAGTCCCTCAGCAACAGTTACATCATCCGTCGAAAAACTCCAGTCAAGGTCATCTTCGACAGAAGCTCAGGATGCCCAGAATTCAAAGTTGATAGAAGGATAGTGGTCGTTATGTTTCAACGTAGCCCTTTTCCCTGTAAATTACCGTTTTCAAACTTTGTATATACTCTTTGGAATCACGCGTTTGGCTGATCTCCATTTTATCAATAAAATTTGAGCCTTTGTGCTTTTGTTTGTAATTCTTATTTGTTTTAAGCTTTACAGAACAACGTTGTTAACATGATCAACGATTCTTGAAATAAAACAAAAATGAATTTACTTGTTAAAACTTTTTTTAAAGTAAAGATGGCAATTTCTTTTGACTGTTGAACATCAAAAGAACATCAACCGCTTCTCCAGAAGTAGGCAAACTTCAAAGTGCAGAATCAAAGTACTCAATCTACCCCAGTACGCCTGAATGAAGGGATCAACTGTGTCAGAGGCCTTGTTTCGTCTGACACGCCACGGCCGAGTTCTTATCTCCTAAGCCCGGCCAACGTAGCTCCCCGACAGGGACTATCTCTCCTAAGCAAGGTGGAATTGCTATTCTGAACCAACGGTACTTCCGCGCCCCGCAGTGGCCGAGTATCCAGTCATGTTCACCCGTCACTTTATATGTCATGTCAGTTTTGTCAGCATATACATACAGACATCATGCATTATTGATTTGCATTCACATTTCATATTGCATTACCATCACTCTAGTCGGTCTTGTCCCTTAGTGATAGAAGTTTTCTCAATCAAGTTGTCAGTCATTTCCTCGTCAGGAAGTGTTACGTCTGAACAATCTCTCTCCTCCAATTTTATTTCTGGATTGAAGTTGGGTCCTCGACCACTCTGATAACTTGAACCTCTAAAACATCAGAGAGCCCTCAGTCAACATCACTCTTCTCCATTGAAGATGATATCCTTGCTTTCCCGGATTAAGGAAAATCCACAGAGAAAGCCTCATAATCAGAGATTCGGCAGCATGCCAGTTTCGCTCCAAGAAGATCGCTGATGAAAAGGTCATCGGTACCTCAAAATTGGACCCCATCATATGGCATTTCTCCGGGAAGATCCCGAGAAAAGTATGATGTAAGATCCCAAGCAACAACAGTCTCTTAAGAGACCTGTTTTCTCCCTGTAGAAACAAATGGCGTCTCCAACAGAGAAGTTTGTGCAACGCTACAACTCAGATGACTGGGTTCCCCAGCAAGTCTGACATCAAAACATTTTCTACTCAAATGGCATCTCCCCAGGAAAATTCGGCGAGAAGTTTGAGGAGAACCGCTACAAATAGTGTCCCTTGTCAATAAAGTTTATTGACAAAAGAAACTTAGACCAGTTCCTCGGTAGGAAACCAGGATCGAGGGGAAGTTTAAATCAGAAACTAAGACCAGTTCCTTGGTAGGAAACCATGATCGAGGGGAAGTTAACAAGAGAAACTAAGACCAGTTCCTTGGTAGGAAACCAGGATCGAGGGGAGGTTTATCCCAAAAAGAAACTAAGACCAGTTCCTTGGTATGAAAACCAGGATCGAGGGGAAGTTTAAATCAGAAACTCAGACCAATTCCTTGGTAGGAAACCAGGATCGAGGGGAAGTTTATTTCAGAAAACTGAGACCAGTTCCTTGGCTGAAGACCAGGATCAAGGGGAAGTTTTAACCTTTTCTAAGTACCATTGCTTAGCAAAATAAGATGAATGCGTGCGCTACCATTCATAACCACCATCAAAATTTCAGGTATTCCGATATTTAATCCTCTTGCACCCCGAATGCCCGAATACCTTCGTCATTCACACCTTCAGGTCCAAGAAGATTAAATAGGGGCATCTGTCATACCCCAAATTTTGACCACTAAGATTTCCCATCATTGTGAAAATCATCATCACAATATGGAGGAACCATCATACTTCATCAGTCTCCCCAAAGATGGGTGAGCATCCACTACAATCAAAATTAGGGTTTCAAGCCCTCTCAGAGTCTTAGACAAAGGATCAATCAAGGAATGACATGATCTTCAACTTGTCTAACCTCTCAAGTAGCTACAAAGGATAAAAAAGGACTCCCACTCCAAGGATTAAGTACAAAGCTGCTCCATTCTGGGTGGATCAAGCCTCAAGATCGCTAGTGTCACCAAATTAGGGTTTTGGTCGACCAGGGCCTCCAGGTGGAGAATTTCCTCTGGGCATGAGCCAAAGATCCAAAACACAACCTAATATACTCCATGGAACCTCATGGACCCAATCATCAAGTCAATTTTGCCTCAGGGGATGCATTCATCAAAAATCAGGAATTAGGGTTTCTTGACCTAATTCACCCCTAAGTTGACTTTTGGGACAAATCATGAGCCAAGACCTCAAGACATGATTTGAGGGTCTCTAATATACTATATTGATCCATTTGCAACAATGGATTAATCCAAGAAGCTTGAGCAACAAGTCTCAATTTCATCTGCACCACAGTTAGGGTTTTAAGGAAAAAGTCAACTGTGACTTTGACTTTTGACCAGGACATGCTCCCAAGCCCTATGACATGCATAAATATACCCTATTACACCCATGGAACATGTCCATCAAGTTTGATTTAGGTCAAGGACATGATTTCCTGAAGAATTGCACAGTTTGGAATTCATCTGATAAAAAGTCAACTGTGCACAAAAGTCAACTTTGACTTTTTGAGATTTTTCACCAAAATGGTTTTTTAACCCTAAAAAGATGTTAATGTATGATTTGAATCATCAGTCATCAAGAAAAATCAAGAAAAGTTGGATAACTTGTAAAAGGGGTAACCATAAAAACTTAGAAAATTTTCTAAGTTAAAAATAAAGTGGCTAGGGTACCAACTTTGGAGGGTCATAACTCCTAAACCACAAAGCCATTTTTTCCCATCCAAGGCTTGATTGGTAGATCTCATTTCCCTCTACAAAAACTTCAACTAGACCTAAATCCAATTCATTGTGGATTTTGAGCTATGAGTGAGCCAAAATGGCTGAAAACATGAAAGTACCACTTTTCCAACACTTAGAAAAATTCTGTCCAAGACAGATTTTGTTGGAAACACCAAAACTTGTGAGGTTTTTTCACACAGTTACAAGCTGAATCAGTTCCAAAGATAAACATCAATGTTGTTGCAAATGTTGCCAAGAATCCAAGCAACTCAATAGCATGAAACCAATCCACTTGTGCCAAGAATTATGGCTGCCACAACATGCCATGTCAAGGCTGCCATGAAAAATCAGTTTGGGAGTTTTGTGCCATCCACGATTTTTGAGTCAAAAGGAGTGATCACTATGCCACATGCCTTCAATCTGATCATAAACCAACTGATCCAACTGATAGGGTTGAGTCAAAAAAGCCAAGGAATCTTCCAACTTGAAATTCATCCACTTTGGCACATTTTGCCTTGAATTCAAAGGGGAATTAATTTGGAATAGTGCATTTTCAACAAAGTCACTCTACTCAGTCAAGTTCTCTGATTAAACAACAATAAAAACATCTGAAGAATGTGAATTTGGTCAAGACATAGCCCTGCTCTTGGGAAGGGCTAGTTTGCCTTGCATGAGAAGAAATCCTCCAAGCCAATCCATGCGAATGTGATCTGATCCAGCAGCCATTCACTATTCATCCAAGACAAAAGTTGATCACCTATAAATAGAGGTTCCAATGGATCATTAAACTCACACCAAATCCAGTTACAACACTGCTTTCTCTCATTCTTCCTTAAACCTCAAGTTTCTTGGTTTTTGAGTAACCACTATCGGGTTTTGAGTTGCAGCCTTAGGCAATCAATTCCAATTGCTCAAACACATCACATATGATGTATTTGAGGTGTCCAAACACTTAAACACTGACTGTAACACCTCAGGCTCAAAATCACCCTTCAACCAAGCCATTATGCCTCAATTATGCAGTTGGAGGTCTCCAGCTTGATCCAAAGAGTTTCAAAGTGTTCCAAAGCTTGCAACACACTCCATAACATCCATTGAAGCTGTAGGGATCATTAATTCACAACTGGAATAAAGTTTGTGCAGAGTTCCATTTCAGCTTGCATCAAGGTGAGCCTCAAAACTCAAACTCCATGATCCATGCATATTTCCTCGCATGATATTTTTGCCAATTGCTTGCCATCATATGTTGATTGTTTTCCCTCAAAAAATTTGATCATAGCACTCATAATCATGCCTACTCGATTGCTTTTGCAAAATTAGGGTGCATACGGCCACAATGATATAATTTGCTATACACTGAAAATGAATGAAATTGGGTATTGCCATCTTCTTCCTTGTGAAAAAACGCATGAGTTTGGTGTTTGAATCATGTCAAATGGTTGAGAGATGAGTGAGATAGAGGGCTTCATGCACGAGCTAGAGGAAGAAGATGGCCATGGCGCCATTCTCAGAAAATCCAACAAGTTCTCTATATATTTTTCCCTTGCCATGTTATATTTGAATTGGCATTGCGCCCCAGCGGTTCATCAGCTGGTTTTGTGTGTATTGGCAAGCGAGAGGTCTGGGGTTCGAATCCCCCTCGCCCCAGACTTCTTTTTATCACTTGTTTATTTTGTTATTTTTCATATTATTATTTTTAATGATTTCAAAAAATTAATAACTCCTTCAATTTTTATCATTTTTTATTGGTTCTTTTTGCAATAATTCACAAAAATGTTTAATTATTTGATTTTACCAAAAAAATCCCAAAAAAATTATTTATTTCATATATTTGATATTTTTGCAAAGAATTATTGTTTTATGTGTTTTTAGCATTTAAAATATTTTTTCTCCCTTTGTTTTCTAACCCTAATTTGATTTCAATCATTTTGTAGGAAGAAACCTGATTTTTTGGAACATTGATCCAAGATCATAATTTGTTTTCATATATTTAACAAACATTGATCATTTTAATTGAATTTTTATTCAATTAAAAATACATTTTGAAAACTAATTAGGGTTTTGAATCAATTCAACCCTCATCAAACTTTTTTCAAACACTCATGGGCCTCTAATAGAGTGTAAGACCCAATCCTTTTTTTGACCAAATCATTTTTGGGCCTCAGTGTATTGTATAAGTCCCGATACCGTCAAAAAGTTCGACACGGTCATCATCCGTTGAAAAAAAACATTGGGCCTCTCCTCGAGCTATAAGACCCATTCAAAACTCTTTGGGCCTCTATTAGAGTGTAAGACCCAACCCCCTGTGTACAGAAAACTTTTTGGGCCTCATTCGTTGTATAAATCCCACTGTACATTTTTGAATAAACGACGCAATCGTCGCCAGTTAAAATAAACCAACTGAGCCTCTCCTTGAGCTATAAGACCCATTCAAACTTTTTGGGCCTCTAATAGAGTGTAAGACCCAATCCCCTTTTAACCAAAACACTTTGGGCCTTACTTATTGCATAAGTCCCTTCGCGTTAAAAGAAAATCTCGGTGCGATCGCCATTTTTTTACGAAAAGTCATTTGGGCCTACCCTCGAGTAGTAAGACCCATCTCTTTTTCTTTAAACCTTTTGGGCCTCTAATAGAGTGTAAGACCCAATCCTTTTTTGACCAAATCATTTTTGGGCCTCAGTATATTGTATAAGTCCCGATACCGTAAAAAAAAAACGGCGCGATCGTCGCCTTTTCAAAACAAAAAAACCTTGGGCCTACCCTTGAGTAGTAAGACCCATTTCTTTTCTTAAAACTCCTTTTGTGCCTCTATTAGAGTGTAAGACCCAACCCCCTTTGTACAGAAATCATTTTGGGCCTCACTTATTGTATAAGTCCCTCTGTACATTTTCAAATAAACGACGCAATCGTCGCCAGTTTAAAATTAAACAAATTGGGCCTCTCCTTGAGCTATAAGACCCATTCAAAACTTTTGGGCCTCTAATAGAGTGTAAGACCCAACCCCCTTTTAACCAATAACATTTTGGGCCTCACTTATTGTATAAGTCCCTATGCGTTAAAAGAAAACCTCGGCGCGATCGCCATTTCAAACGAAAAATCAATTAGGCCTACCCTCGTGTTATAAGCCCCACTCTTTTTTCTTTAAACCTTTTGGGCCTCTTGAGAGAGTGTAAGACCCATCTCTTTGTACAGAAAACAATTTTTGGGCCTCAGTCACTTGTATAAGTCCCTCTGTACAAATTCAAACAGTGCGTTCACTGATAAAACCCTGGGCCTCCTTGAGCTGTAAGCCCCAAATCTTTCTTTTTCAAAGCACTTTCTCATTTGATTTTGAATATACTGTTGTTCTTAATCTTTCTTTGTTGAACAACTAACCAAACAACATGGAAGCTCTACAACCGAGTAAGTGGTTATTGCTTTCATTTACTGCTTTCATATACATATAACTGTATTGTGGGGCTGTTTCACTGTAAGTCTTCTTTCATAAACTCATATCGACTGTGTAATAATAGTATAGATATTTAGAGTTTCCCCGGCAACTACGTCTAAAACTAGGTGACGCCGTTTCGTTTATTCGTAGAAATAGACAACTAGATCCCCAATAGGATCACCAGATACAGTCTTCTCTTCGGCTGTCCTCATTAGGAATTGTCAAGAAACTCTACTCCCAGAGATGAATGTATTCTCCGTGAATGGCATCTTTGAGTTTCTTCCAAATTCTCGAACTTTCCTGACTTGATATATTCCTTGTGAATAGCTTGCCTTGAATTTCTCAGGGTTTGGGGACCCACGGGCTTCTTAAAAGCATCGGCCTCCTCTTGGGCATCGTACAAGGATCCACAGGCTTCCTAAAAGCAACACCGCCTCCTCTTGGGCTTAGTACAAGGACCCTACAGCTTCTTAGAAGTATTCACAGCCTCCTCTTAGGCTTCGTATAATGATTTCTTCCTCCGGGAATGATAGCCTCCTCTTGGGCTTCGTACAAGGACCCGTCGGCTTCTTAAAAGTTTCCAGTCTCCTCTTGGGCTTCGTACAAATTGTCCCGACGACCTCCTAGAGGTATAGGAACAGAACTTAATTATCTTCATAGAACAGTCCTTTCAAAGAGTCTACTACTGTTTCTCAAAGCATAGTATAAAAGATGAAACTCTAGACTTGGACAGTCTAATTCCCTTGAGTCTCAAAGACATTCTCAAGCACCCCTTTAAATAGGAAGAAAACCCGTAGACTCGGACAGTCTCAATGCCCTTCGGATTTCCCACTTCCTTAAAGAACAGGAATAACCCGGATCCTCGAATCAAATCCTTGAGTACAGTGTTGCTCATGTAAGAACTGATTTTCTCTTTAAATCAGCATACTGGACCTGTCACTCAACTGAAACAGTAACCATAGCCTCCTCTTAGGCTTTATATAATGATCCTTCTCCTGTGAAGTTACCCTCTCTCTTGGGCTTTGTACAATGATTCTCCCCAGCGGAGTCAAACAACATTTAGCCTCTCTCTCTCGGGCTTTGTACGAGACACATAATAGCCTCCATCTCGGGCTTTATACGAGATACCAAAAGATTCCCTCGTTGAATCAAAACCTTTTAGCCTCTCTCTCGGGCTTTGTACAAGACACATATTAGACTCCTCTTAGGCTTTATATAGGAAAACCACTGGTTGATCCAATCAACCTTTTAGCATCAAAGTTGTGCCTCGTTCACAGTACACAAACGTCAACAACTCCTTCTCCTTTCATCTAATCGCTGTAAGCGGCAAGCCTCTGGATCATCTACATCCATGCCACTGTCCCTCTTTTAGCATGAGAAATTCCTAAGAAAAGATGGCATTGCTCTAAACTGAGTTAAAGTCTTCTCCTTCAGGTTAAAAAACCCATATAAAGGAAATTATGGCATTGCCGGATTCACACATCCCGGTTAAAGTAATCCTCCTTTATAACCAGTCACCCAACAGTTGTGACAAACAGACCTCTTTAGAGATGACAAATTCTCTCTAAAGTCAAATAGACTTTTCAGCTTCATATCTTAGGCTTTGAACAAGATACAAACCACCTTTCGCTTCACGTCTTGGGCTTTGAACAAGACACTAAAACAACCATTTCCTCCCATAGAATAGGAGGAACTACGAACGCTCTGATTTCCCTGTTTCGGTAAACGGGAATACGTAGGCATAAGATTGAAAGAAAAATTTTAGCGAGCACACTAAACAAAAACCCAAAATCCCATACTCTCATATATCTATCAAAAAACATCAGTCCTAACATCCTAATCCTTGTTCCCCGCCAGAAACCTGTCTGTCAAAATAACACAAGAAATCCCAGAGAGAAAAGAGTATTGGCGAAAATACAAATAACCAGTACAAAGGCCCCCCCACATTGATAGCATTCGTAACCTAACAGATCGCTGTTTAAACTCAGTATGCAAGTAGGGTTAATTGGAGACATCTATTTCCCTTCCTTAATCAGTTCACAATAGGATAAAAAATGAATCGACCTGTAGTAAACTCAACCACAGTGAGAGCGACTGCGCTTAAGAACCGCGTCCAAAATCGTTCGCTACACATATCCACTTTCCTAACCAATCTCTAAACCATTTCATACTCATCATTTAATATCCAAATACCATTTCCTTTTATATCCATTTTTTAAAGCCAATTTTCCAATCCATTTCTCCATTCATTTTAACCATATTTTTTAAAATCAATTTTTATCCACTTCATATCCATTACCATATTATCATTCAATTCATAGAAAAAAAATCAAGCTCATGAAAGGTTTCTACACAAAAGAAAATCTAGCCCATACAAAAAAAAACCATTCATTACAAAAGTCCAATTCATACAATGACCCATTAACATTACCAAAAAAGAGAGAAAGAAAAATCTACAAAATTACTTGACTCAAGGCCCATGAAGAAAATAGCCAAGAAAGAGGGGATGAGGACAATTTCTAAGCTACATCAGAAAAAGACCTCTGCGCAGCTACCATCATGAATACACTGTGATAATAAAGCACAACTTGCCATTCTATGCTTCAAACCAAGGCCCACATCAAGGTTACAACCTGCATTCTACCAAACTCCAAAAGCAACCATGATATACCACTACACAAAACCGTACACTACACTTGCACACCTTGACCAGACATGCGAATCGTACTATTGCTGCTATCAACAATACAGTTGCAGCAGGTCAATACAAAACCCTGCTCCATGACACATCCTGCGACCCAAAGCAACACGCTACAACAACAACTCAATAACCTCTCTGAAAAAAGTCTACACTACAAACAATGCCATGACCCACTACAACCCGCTGCTACTGCTGCTACGCCCTGCCCACAAGGTACTACCTGTCAAACCTGCTTTTTGAAAATAACTTCACACAACCAACCTGCAACATCTGCAATTGAAAGAGACAAATTCATCAAAACAGAAAAACATTTTTTGGCATCAATAAAATTGTTAACAGACATTCCTAAAGTAGAGATTCTCCGGCCACAATGATCTGAAGCGAGAGATGGTGGGAAAATTATCATAGAAAGAGAGAGGCGTTTGAAAAGTTGGGGATATGAGACTCGTTTGAAAGGGTTTATTGTGAGAAAGAAAAGAGGAATAAAGGGGCTCGTGGAAGGGAGAGGGTATTTGGTGGGAATAGTTTCAATTCATTTCCTTCAATTTGATTTATTGGGTTTAACGAGTTCTTAATTGAAAATTATTCCAATTAATTCATGTTTATCCAATATACTTGATTGCCGCTGTAATTATTTCCTAATCCTTTCTTTTCCCTTGGTGAGATACATGAGGGGACAGTTGGGTAATGACTCATTGATTTGGTCTATTGAATATTTGTTTCTTTTAATTGTTTTTCTAATTTCCTTTCCCAAAGTCGCATGGGTGAATGTTCAAACCCCCTTATCTGCCATATTTATTTTAGGATGGAGATGTTTAGCATCTATGGGCCATTTAGAGGCCCAATATGTATGGTACGAGAACTTCATATTAAAATTGGTTAATCTAGCTCCCATCCGAAATTGTTTTTTGGTTAATTCTAGTAACCGAGTTTAGTTGATTTTGAGTACATATGCATAATCTATTCAATTAATTAGTTATATTATTCATGCTTAGTAATTTTAATTGAATAATTTCACGTTAGTATTTTGATCTTAGGAGTTAATTGAAGATTAAACAATGATTTATGTTCCCCAACTAACATTATTATTCAAAACTTTTCCAAATTAAATAATGAAAGTAGTGGGCTCTTGAGGTCTAGCACTTCTTGGGTCCTTGAATGAATGCTCTTGAGGCGCGCACTTTGAGTTGTGTTCATTTCGTCTTTCGTTTATAAAAAATATTTAAAACAGTTAATCTTTTGCTTAGTCAAAATATAATTAACCAATTATTTAATTAAATCAAAAATCATAATTCATTTACATCTTAATCATTTTAAAACACTTAAAATATTTAATCTTAATTAAAAACACTTAACCCTTCAAAATACAAGCTTTTCTCAAACTCAAAATAGACCTTTAAAAATAATTTTCTTAAATCAAATTAAATCATAATCCACTTTGCCTAATCATAAACTATTTTCTTAATCAAATTATGGAAGTAGTGGGCTTTTGGAAGTAGTGGGCTTGAACGATCGCTCGTGAGGCGCACGCTTTGGGTTGTGTTCGTTCTGTCTTCCATTTCTAAAAAACTTAAAAACTTCCAATCCTTTTAAAACACTTAATTCATTCAAACCCTAATCCGATTAACACGTCTAATTAAAAATACGTCAAATCAAAATCTTTTTCTAATTAAATTATGAAAGTAGTGGACTCTTGAGGTCTAGCACTTTTTGGGCCCTTGAATGAACGCTCTTGAGGCACACGCTTTGGGTTGTGTTCGTTTCGATCTTTCGTTCCTAAAACACTCGCCCTAATTACATGGACAAAGAAGCCCATTGTCCAACATACACAATTTCATAATTAATAGAATGAAAAAGGTGTCGTTGAGATCTAGCATCTCAGTAATGCCCCGATTAATTGGTTGCGAGGCCGACGTCTCATTTATCGAATAATCGTCATTCTTCCTCTAAAATACTTAACAAACTAAATGCCTCCTACGCAATCGAAACCCTAAAACACAAGCAAATCAAACTCTTTTCTCAATCAAACCCTAATACACTTAATCCTTATTCAAACAACTTTTCATAAAGAACATTGTTTAGTCCATTCTTCCGCGCATATAAACTCGTGCTTCAGCCTCCCCTAGCGAGCAGACAAGCCAATGTTTAGCAGTTAGAATGCGAATTAAACACTCGTTCGTTTAAAAAACACCAACCACCCATAGTCCCAAGAACTACGAATGCTCTGACTTTCCCATTGCACGAGGGAATACGTAGGCACGAGGGTTCTAATCCTTGCCGAGCACCCTAATGAAAAACCACCCATTTTCCCCTTAGAAAACAATATCTACCTTAGAAGAAAACAAACAAACCAAGCTAACTTATCTCCCGAATCGAATCAAGAGGTTCCCGTTGAGTACAACGGACGTAGAGGGTGCTAATACCTTCCCTCTTGCGTAACCGACTCCCGAACCTAGAATTTGGTTGCGATGGCCAATTTCTTATCCTTTAAAGGTTTTATCGATATTTTCCTATTCCTTCCTTGGAATGAATAAAGTTCGGTGGTGACTCTGTTTCGAACATTTTTTCCGCGTCCATCGCGAGGATCGTATTTTTTGAGGTACGACAGATGGCAACTCTGCTGGGGATTATCATTGCCTTATGCTAGAGAGAGTCAAGCCTAACTTGACTCGATTTGAGGGTGTTATCTTTGCTTGGTTGTTTTCTTCTTGTTTGCTTTCTCCTATTGCTTATTTATTTGCTTTTATTGCTTTCTCTTTTATTACTATGTGCTCTATATCATATCTGCCAGTTGGAGCCTGGGATAACATCACAAGTAAAGCTCTACACCCGAGCTTTGGAAAAAGAAGAGGGAACACATAATTTAGATTTTGGAAGTAATTAGTGTTAGTCCCCAAGGACTCACTCCTTGTGTGCCTGGCATGAAAGCTTCCCCTAGAGTAGACCTTTTCGTAGATCTTGTTGTAACGCAGCTAGCTTGCCGCACGACTTTATTCATGAAGGGTCTGTGACTTTGGGAACCACTCTTAGCACCAGTTTCCATCTTGGCGGTCGTTAGTGTTAGTCTCTGAGGACTCGCTTCTCGTGGGCCTAACATGAAGGCTACACTCAGGATAGACCTTTTTGTATCCCCGTCACAATGCAGCTAGCCTGTTGCATGGTGTTGATGCGATTAGTGTCCGTAATCCTAGGAATCTTATCCATCAACGTAGGAGCTATCCTGTGAGTGGGTTTATGGGTGAAGAATTTAGAACTATCCTTATAAAGCCTACTTGTTAGAAGGATTGGGAAGTTACTTGTCATATCCGGGATCCTGAATCTATCTGCATTGCATTCATTCGCGTACCGTTGCATTTGCATTCACCAGCATTACATATCATCTTCCAAAACCAAACTCATCCGATCCTCTGTCCATTTCCTGCCAGCTGATTTCCCGACGCTTATACTGAACCTGTGGTAACCGCAAAACATTTAAAGCAAGTTCAAGTGGAGATAAGAGGAGCATAGACAATTTGAAAGTTGTGATGGCTATGTCAGAGGATAGCTTTCAACATATTGGGATGAAGGATTTTGACGCCCCATCAGGTTTTCCTGTGTCGACTAACCCACTGTATGATTGTCTACCGGGTGATCATTCTCCACGAGTGAACATCCCTGTTCAGTCTCAGATGATGTCGCTGATCGATTCCATGGAGAAAAGGTTTTGTTCCCTCGAAGAGCAGGTTCAAGCTATGAAAGCACGCGATACTTCTGGGCTCGATGCTGTTGATATGTGCCTAGTGCCAGACTTGGTAATTCCTCTAAAATTTAAAGTACCCAACTTTGAGAAGTACGCTAGTATCAAATGTCCAAAGCGTCATTTGATGATGTTCTGCCGAAAGATGACTTCTCATGTCCGCGACGACAAGTTGATGATTTACTGCTTTCAAGACAGTTTAAGTGGTGCATCTTTGAATTGGTACATGGATTTAGAGAGAAGTTGTATCCAATCATGGAAAGACTTATCCAATTCTTTCCTAAAGCAATATGAGTACAATTTGGACATGGTTCCCAGTCGCACGCAGCTACAAAGCCTATCTCAAAAGAGCGGCGAATCCGTTAAGGATTATGCACAACGGTGGAGAGAGTTGGCAGCTAGGGTACAACACCGCTCTTGGATAAAGAATTGATTGACATGTTCTTGGATAGTCTGCATGCCACCTATCTTGAAAGGATGGCTGGCAGTTCATTCTCAAGCTTCTCTGACCTTATAATAGTAGGAGAACGCATCGAGAGTTACCTCAAAGCTAAACAAGTCCAAGACGTCTCGAGTAATCAAGCTAGTGAGACAGAATCCTTCAGCAATCCCCAAGAGGAAGAGGGTAATGAAATTGATGCAGTCATAGCAAATGTTGAGTATTCTCAGGGTACACCAATAAGACTTTATGGCCCTTCAGCTTCTCAGTAGTTATCATTGTCAGCGCCATATCATCCTTATGGGCAACCTGTCAATCCTAGGGCGTCATACCAGAAACCCATAATTTATTCTCGTGCAAATCAACGAGCCCGTGGTCGAGGATATCAGAATCATCATCAGAATCAGTATAGGCCTCAAAACAACTTTTAAAGAAGGACTGCTCCTCTTCACCTAGTTCCTATGTCGTACAATCAACTTCTGCCGCATCTGGTCCGACGCTCACTGGTAGAGCCCAAAGCTATCAAGCCTTTGCCAGAACCATACCCGCCTGGATACGATCCCAATGCGCATTGTGAATATCATGCTGGATCCATGGGGTATTCAACTGGGGATTGCAAAGCTTTTCAAGCCAAGGTGCAACAGTTGATTGACAAAAAGCACATATCATTCCCAGAAGGAAACTTGGTTGTGCACGTCAGCTTCTCGCCCAAATGAGTTCCAAGACTTCAAGAGGCATCCCCTAAAGCCAGTGGTTCAGACAGGAAGACTTCCTCAGATACTGGCAACCATTCGACATTTATCATTTGCATTTGTAATTTCGTTATGTTAAATGCTACTTGTTTTTTAATATTGTTGTTGTGAATGATAATATTAATGATGTGATCATGCGTTTTCTGAATTAATCATGTCGCATTCGCTCATTTTTCTTTACTTACATATATAAAAAACAAAAACAAAAAAACAAAAAATATACAAAAACAAAAAAAAAACCACAAAATTCTTCCATATACTTCTTGTCCACTCTCTTTATCAAACTTTTGTTTAGCAAAGATTAGAGGGAGGATGACGAAAACGAAGTACCCATAATTGATGATGGTATGCTTTTGGATAGAATCCTGCCAAGGATGTACAGACATTGTTTCAATCCCCCAAACACTGGAGAGACAAGGAGTTAATCCCTAGTAAACCACTTCGAGCCTAGAAGTAGCAGATTCCTTCGGATATTCAAACCCTTACACTCAACCTGGGGCAGGGTAGTGTTTAGTTAACCCGATTACGCACTCAGTTCACAAAAGCAAAATCCAAAAACATGATGGTTGTCCATCAATTACCCATGACTTGGCAGTCACAATCCTCTGACAAAGTAAAAAAAAAAACAAAAAAAACAAAAGCCTGCTAAGTCGAGCACCTCAAAGGAGACTTAGGCAAAAAATCAAGGCAATCCCGATGGACTCGAAAAGCGAAATCAATCCATGCAAAAGATAGAGATAAAAAACAATACCAAAAGAGGCTTTCGAATCCTCAACAAAAACAAAATAAGGTCCAGTGGCCACCATGTCAAATCAAAGGGTCACTGACATCAGGACAAAAGCAAAATAATGTGACTGCCATTTCAAGGAAATCTTGAATCCTCATCTTCACTCTTACACTATCGAACTCTCTTCACTACCGAGATGAATGTGTGTATCAATTTAACTGAACGTAGGATTGGAGATCATCACGAAGAAAGGGTGGGTACAAAACAAATCTTGGGCCTTATACCCTTTGTTTCAAATAACCGTGAACCAGACCACGTTATAACCCTCAAAAGACCTAATTGAGGCGGGGTTTATTCTGAAAGCATACTACAGCAAGGTTGCGTAAACTGACTCCTACAAATTTTCTAATCACTTGTTTTGGTGTCATATTCTTGCTATATCTTTCATAAATCAGCTAAATCAACATTGTCACATCATGATTGATTTTTTTCAAAACTTGCATGAGCATCGCATTAAAATTACCATTTGTGAATGAACAATTTTGACTGCAAATCAGTGTTTGACATCAAGGAAATTCCAACAAGGAGCAATCAAAGAGAGCTAGATCATTCAACAAAGTTGATTTGAACTAACAACACCTCATAACCCTATGGAACAAGGGCATTGACATCCAATGATTATGGAATCAGTCGGTTTAAAGCAAGTCCCCGAAGCATTAGTTGATTATGGGGCAAATCATTCAGGAATCAGGTTGAACATGGTGAATCATCTCAAGACTCTACCAACTAGGGGCAGGCCACCCAGAGGTTCTTTTGATTAAGGGAAAACCCCTCCAATGTTCAATCAACACAAGTTAAGTCGCTCTAACGCTCATTCTGGGGCAGGCTACCTCAAGGGTACTTCGAAGCCAAATACTCCAAGAGTCGGTCAATCAAGGAAGAATCCTTTCACAACTTGGAATTCTGGGGAAAGCCATCTCAAGTAATCTCATGGTACATATGCTTATAAATTTTCCGTTCAAGGACAAATCCCTTTTACGACTTGAAGTTGTGAGGCAAACCATCTCGAGTTCATCTCATGGTACATCTGCTTCCAACTTCCTTTCAAGGACAAAGCCTTTCACGACTTGGAATTCTGGGGCAAGCCATCTCGAGATCATCTCATGGTACAGTTGTTTCCAATTTCCTATCAAGGAGAAATTCTTCATAGACCCAGACAGGGGAAGGATGAGCCACACAGGGGCAAATCTCTCTGTTGCTTTCAATCTGCTCAAGCGAACACCATCAAGTGAACTTTGAGTTCAAGACGAGAGTCAGGGAATCATGCTATCACCCCACCAAATAACCTTCTGCCTTCCTTTTGACAAGAAACATTGATGCAAAGGAACCTATTCATCCATTATCCTCCACTGGGGCATCTTTGGAAACTTTCATATCATTGCATAAATCACTCATATGCACTAGTCATGTCGCTTCGCTCATTTCATAGACATGTGTATCATATCATTCTTCAAGCCTAACCTTCCAACAAGATTTGACATCTCAAAGCCTGGTATCACAAGACTTGACACAAAAGTCCAACTTAGCTTGACAACCAAAAGTCCAACTTAGCTTAGCAACCAAAAGTCCAACTTAGCTTGGCAGTCCAAAGTCCAACTTAGCTTGGCAACCCAAAGTCCAACTTAGCTTGGCAGTCCAAAGTCCAACTTAGCTTGGCAGTCCAAAGTCCAACTTAGCTTGGCAACCCAAAGTCCAACTTAGCTTGGCAGTCCAAAGTCCAACTTAGCTTGGCAACCCAAAGTCCAACTTAGCTTGGCAATCCAAAAGTCCAACTTAGCTTGGCAACCCAAAAGTCCAACTTAGCTTGGCAATCCAAGGTCCAGTTCCCGTCTGGCAAATCATTAAAAGGTCCAGTTCCTGTCTGGAAAACTATTTTTTTAAGGCCCAGTTCTCGTCTGGCAAAACATTTTAAGATCCAGTTCTCGTCTGGCAAATCACTTTAAGGCCCAGTTCTCGTCTGGCAAACCAATTCAAGATCCAGTTCTCGTCTGGAAAATCTTTTAAGGTCCAGTTCTCGTCTGGAAAATCACTTTAAGGCCCAGTTCTCGTCTGGCAAACCAATTCAAGGTCCAGTTCTCGTCTAGCAAATCTTTTAAGGGTCCAGTTCCCGTCTGGCAAAACATTTTAAAGCCCAGTTCTCGTCTAGTAATCTATCCTCCAACCCGGTTTTAGTCTGGAAGGTTAATCCAAAGTCTAATTTCATTTGGGAATTACCAAATCCAATCCCTGGTGATACCCTCGACAAGGAAACTTATCCCCGGTGTGCCCGATCATTTGAATCGTCATGTGCATGACATGCAAGCATAACATTACATAATCATATCAAGCACTATCATATCTAGTGCATTCATACATGCATTAGATTCCTTAGCAGCTGCATCTTAGTGTGTTTCAGTGCATCATGTAATGCATGGCATACTCATCCCCAGCAACATAGCATAATAGGATCCAGGATAAGTTCGCAAGCATCTTGGCCAGTCCTCCTTCAAAGACGACAGTATTCTTCTAGAGAGAAGTTGATACCCCGTACGTGCTCTAGGAATTATATTCCCCAGCAAGTCATGCTTCAACCATAATTGATAATGACAATTCCCAATAGTTGTTGCTTCCATTGCTCCCCAAGCAGAGGTTATCCCATAAAGTTTCTTGTAAGTTTCCCCTGCAGAGCCAGCACATTTCCTCCGACAGAAATCTTACTCAATTTGGATACCCGATGAGGCACGTCCCATGGAGTGTTCATTTGGAAGGTCTTTTCTTCAAGGAAGAAGAAAGTGACAGAGCACTAAAGACGGAAATAGTGCACGCTTGGAAACATGTTCATAAGAAAGGACGGGAGTCTCTAGGAAAACCGGACTGTGTCTCGGTGGAGCCTTATCTCCACTGGGTACAAACTAGAGCTCTCAAGCTAAAGATGCCTTATCCTCGTCATGGAGTTCTTCCACCGAGGGAGTCTGCCATGTACTTCATGACCGGGGCTGAAAAGCTTCAGGTTACTCTCAACAAAGTTCAACGGGAGAAGAGGTCTTGGAAGAACAAGTACGGCACCCTCAACGTAGAGTGCATCAAAATACAACAACTACTGAAAGATAAGGACACTCTAATTGAAATTTTGGAGCAACATGCTATAGAGAATCAAGATGACCAAAGGAATTTGCTCACTCCTTTTACCTGGCAAAGGAATGACAACCCGACAACGACCCAAGAGCCCCGGTCAAAGAAAAGGAAAGTACCAAAATCAGCACCCGGTTTCTCCTCAGAGAGGACTCGGGACCCATTAGCTTAGGTTTCTGTTTTTGCACCTTGTAATCTACTATATTTCCATTTCTGTAATCCTTTGAATTCAATAAAAAGGGGTTTCCCCACTGTTTGATGTTTGCAATCTAATTGTCGAAGTTTATTTTGATTAAACCAAAAAATAATTAATATAATCATTGCATTTATCATTCTCACATCGCGTATTCTTCTTACCTACGAATCTCACGTTTGTGTCTCAGTTCTAGAGTCAAACTGTCTCATTCGTACAATACTCGGGCCAATCGTCAGAAAAAGATGGATGATCTTGAGGAAGAAAACAGAGAGTTGAAAGAAGAGATCAACGCTCTGAGAGAGGATATGAGAAAGCTTCGTAACGACATGCAAGCCATGGCAGAAGCTCAGCTACAAAGGACTGTGATCTCAGAGATCACCTCAATGCCCATAGTGGAGAAGTATGATCCTAGGTATCGAATGCCGAAAGATCGTCCCTGGGGCATGCCTGTTAACTATATCCCGGAAGGATATGTTCCGCCGATCACTGAAGATCAGGGAATCATAACAGAAGCCGCTGGGCCTGAAGGTTACAAACTTCGGGAAAGCGAAGATGCCAAGAGTATACTGAAGACTCCTGAAGGTTACAAACTTCGGGAAACGCCAAGATTCACTGCCGTAGTCACGGTCTCACCCCCTATGGTGCACACTGTCCTAGAAGGACAGATTCCACCGATACCTTCTGGTAAGAAGGAAACTATGTTTGATAGAATAGATGAATTCCAGGAACAGTTCTTGGAAATACAGAAAGAACTGCAAGCCATCCGTGGTCAGGATCTATTTGGAAAGGACGCCGCGAACCTCTGCTTGGTCCCCAATGTGAAAGTTCCGCACAAATTTCAAGTGCCCAACTTTGAAAAATACAAGGGTAACTCTTGCCCTCAGAGCCATCTGGTGATGTACGCTCGGCGAATGTCAGCTCAGACGGAGAATCGGGACCTACTGATTCACTACTTTCAGGATAGTTTAACCGATGCCGCCTTAAAATGGTACATGGGTTTAAACCGTGCTACGATTAGCACATTCAGAGATCTTGGTACTGCCTTCGTCCAACAATACAAATACAATTTAGACATGGCACCGAACAGAGATCAACTCAGATCAATGTCACAAAAGGACAAGGAAACCTTTAAGGAGTACGCTCAAAGATGGCGTGAAATTGCCGCTCAGATTTGTCCACCTCTTGAGGAAAAAGAGATGACAAAGATCTTCTTAAAGACCTTAAGCTCATTTTACTATGATAGAATGGTTACCAGTGTACCCAGTGATTTCACCGAGATGATGGGCATGGGAGTTCGTCTTGAGGAAGCCGTCCGAGAAGGACGTTTGGTAAAAGACGATGGATCATCAAGTAGTACAAAATGATACGGTAGTGCTCTCCCTAAGAAAAAAGAGCAGGATATTGGGAATATCTCTCTCGGAAAGCACAGGCGACGGTACCAACCGGTAGCAGCTGTGACTCCTGCTATCAATCCTACGCCTATTCCTAAGTATCAACCTCAGGTTGCGCAGAGCCAACCTAATCAGCAAAGGACACAACAGCCTCTTCAGCAGGCTCGTCCTCCATACAATAACAACCGTACAACACGACCACCAGGGTTTGATCCTATACCCATGTTGTACGCAAAACTACTTCCATTACTACTAGCAAAGGGGCACATCCAGACTAAGTCTCCTCTTACAGTACCGGAAAATTCGCCTTTTTGGTTCAAAGCAGATCAGACATGCCCTTATCATCAAGGAGGATCAGGGCATAACATAGAGAATTATCTCAATTTCAAATCCGACGTGCAAAAGCTTGTTAGGAGCGGGCTCCTATCTTTCAAAGATACGAATCCCAATGTTCTCACGAACCTGCTGCCTCAACATGAGAAAGCTGCAGTCAACCTGATTAAGAAAGAATTTAACAATGTCTATCAAATTCGCGATGTACTCTTGTTGAGGGCCAATCTGGTCAAGATGCATTGTAGACAGAGTGGATATGGCCATGTGCCACCTCATAATTATCACCAGTGTGATGTCTGCTCTAAAAACAATCAAAGATGTTCTGTGGTGCAATCAGCTCTACAGGAACAGATGGATCTCGGATGGATCCAAGAGCACCGAGTTCGTGGAGTTAACATGGTTTATACGAATTCCAACGTCATTCAAAACCACGACGTTCGTGCGATGAATGTCAACTTGGTGGCAATGCACTCAAGGCAAAGCCAGTATCATAATCTGCCGCGGCACGATTACAGTTCTTGTCTGACTTGCTCGGTAAACAAACAGGGATGCTCTTTCATACAGGAGACCCTCCAGCGTCAGATGGATCTTGGATGGATCCAGGACTACTATGATAGGAATCCCTATCAGATTAATATGGTTCAAATTTTCGACATTCGCTTGATGAATACCAACTTGGTAGAGTTGCATGCTGAGCAGGTCCAACTCGGATTCCTGATATCACATAATTATCACAGCTGTAAAGCTGGTTGTAAAAACGATCAGGGATGTGCCTTTGTCCAGGAAGCACTTCAGCACTTGTTAAATCATTGGTGGATGTCAATCTACATGGATGAAGATACTCAGCAAATTAGTATCAGTAACAGAAACCCCACTCGGTGTCAAAGTCAGGATGTCTAACTAGTGGAAGCTAACCTAGTGAGGTTACATTGTATTCAAAGTGGGCGTGGCCAGGTGCCACCACACAATTATGAACGTTGTGGAGTCTGTTCGGAAAGTAACCAAGGGTGCTACCTTGTGCGAGCAGCTCTCCAGGGGCAAGTGGATCGTGGAGAGATCCGCCCATATCCAGGTTCCGGACCCATCAATTGGTCGCCGAACTACCTTGCCAGTCAAATTGAGGACGTTGTCGCCATCTCTGATCATCAGAGGACCAGGAATGTTTTTGCCATCATTCCTCTACTTGACGAATCAAGAATTCCCAACCAGGAACGGATCGAGATTACTTACGACGGTCAGAAAAACCAGAAGGTTCCCATAGTCATCTATCTGCCGGGACCACTACCGTATGAATTAGCTAAGGCGATCCCTTACAAATACGGTGCAACGTTAATTGAAAATGGAAAGGAAATTCCATTACCCTCCATCGTGAATATTGCAGACATCAGTCGTGTAACACAGAGTGGTAGAATCTTCAACAAAGGAGTTGGAGAGTCTAACAAAGAAAAGGAACTTCAGACAAAAGCTCCCGATCCACCAGTCGATCAATCCAGTAATCCCGACCTTTTGAAAAATGATGATGAGATGCTGAAGCTCATCCAAAGGAGTGAATACAACATTGTCGATCAACTGTTACAGACTCCTTCAAAGATCTCGGTATTATCACTGTTACTCAGTTCAGAAGCGCACAGGGAGGCTCTACAGAAAGTTTTGGAGCAAGCCTTTGTGGAACAGGATGTAACCATCAGACAGTTCGATAGTATTGTCTCTAACATCACTTCTTGCAATAACTTGGGATTTAGTGATGAGGAATTACCTGAAGAGGGTCGCCGTCATAACATGGCGCTCAATATCATAGTCAACTGCCAGGACGATGCTTTAGCCAGCGTCCTGGTAGACACAGGGTCAGCCCTGAATGTTATGCCGAAGTCCACTTTGACTCAATTATCATTCAAGGGCCCTCCGATGAGAACCAGTGAGGTCATCGTCAAAGCGTTTAACGGATCCAGAAAAACGATTATCGGCGAAGTTGATCTTCCCATAACTATTGGTCCTCACACTTTCCAAGTTACTTTCCAGGTCATGGACATTCGGGCAACGTACAGTTGTTTATTAGAAAGACCTTGGATACATCAGGCTGGAGCGGTCACCTCGACCCTCCACCAAAAGTTAAAGTTCGTCCAGAACGGCCAACTCATCACAGTCTGTGGGGAACAGGCCTTGCTCGTCAGCAATTTATCGTCATCCACTTATGTGGAACCAGAAGGGGTAATCGGAACCCAGTTCCAAGCACTTTAGTTACACAAGGACGAACAATCCGGAGGAGGAACTTCGATTTCCTCATACAAAGATGCTATTAAAGCGGTCAAGAGTACCGATACAATAGGATGGGGACAACTTGTCATTCCTACTAGCAATACAACAAAGAAGGGTCTTGGTTTTTCTGCAACCTATACCCAGACAGCTGCTAACGATGAAAGTCTTTATCCCATTCAGAACTTCTTCCACAGTGGAGGTTTCCTTCACCCAGTGTCTCAAATAGTCCATGCTATCAATGAGGAGGATCCCTCCGACACAGATGAAGAATGGAAGTCCTATCTTAACAAGGACGATTATATGTCTCAGGAAGAGGTGCCTACGCCATTTTGTTATCCTGCACAGAGTCCGAGATTTATACCACGATCAAATGTCGAAATGATATATGGAGATTGTGATCCGGAAGGATGTCGTGCTCCGCCAAATTCATTAGAGGAGGACACTCTGATGAAAGACAATTTTGACCACAATTATTATGGCCCGATGGATGGCCTGCCAATGTGGCAGCCTTACCCAGGAGACTTGGGGCCAGAAAGTCAGCCGAGTAATGAAACTCAACTGAGTATCATTGAACAGAATACCTGTGTCTCCACCATGCCATGGGATCAACACTCAGGTCATTCAGAAACTACTCAACATGACGATGAATTTGCAACGTTTGCAGGACTTGAATTCATCAACTATGCTTTTCCCGAGGTCAACGTCATCGAGAGGGATGGCTCCTCCAGTTCGAAAGAAGTGTGGGACACCTTGGGACAACCGAGTGGAAAGTACGATTATATGGTCAAATACACCGCTCCCGAAAGCTCTCGTATCAGGCTTGAAGATATCCAGCCAACTGGATGGGGAGATACAGCTGAGAGCACAAATACTATGCAAAATACAACTGAGGAATCCTCCTACGACAACTCTGCCTGGGAGACAGATTCCAATGATCCTGCTCCACTAGAAATCAGCGTTATTTCTGAAGACAAATCAAGGAAGGTACCAGACTTTGTGATTCACCGAGGATTTCGCCGCCAACGGGTTGCTGTCGATGTTCTGAAGGTCGTTCGCCAATCAAAGTAATTGCCATCTTTAACCTTTCACCTTGCCCAGGTGAAACGGATGTTTCACTTTCTGTAAATTTTCCCTCTTCGCTTAGCCCAAAGCGACAGAGTTTTGTTTTATAGGGCTGTAGTTTCAAGAATCGACTTGTTCATTAATAAAATAACGTCGTTCTGTAATTTCCGTATTAATTGTTGTTTTCTCTTTTCGCTTTTCTCAGAAAATGGTAATCCTAAAAAACAATTCAATAATAAAAACAAGCAGTAATAAAAAAAATACATTGCACACACTTTTGCATTTTCTCTATCTCTTCTAAACACGAATCATCACATTATACAGATTGCTTGTTTTAAACCCCGTTAAAACATACGATCCGATGCCTTCTCCCAACTTTGAGTTCCCGATATTTGGGGCTGAAGAAGAAGTCGACAACGAAATTCCAGAAGAGATCTCCCGATTACTCAGACAAGAGGAAAGATCCATTGAACCTCACAAAGAGCCGTTGAAAATGGTAAACTTGGGTTCAGAAAAGGAGAGAAAAGAAATCAGGATTGGGGCACTGCTCGG
Source organism: Lathyrus tuberosus (assembly GCA_022829125.1). Classification (NCBI taxonomy): domain Eukaryota; kingdom Viridiplantae; phylum Streptophyta; class Magnoliopsida; order Fabales; family Fabaceae; genus Lathyrus; species Lathyrus tuberosus. Next base: position 9,045,825 of record JALAZF010000024.1, on the reverse strand, counting down.
TCCAACTGCCAAAGAGAGTTTGATAAAGCTTCTCAAAGAATTCCCCGATGTATTCGCTTGGTCCTATCAGGATATGCCAGGGTTGGATACCAGCATCGTGGAACATCATTTACCGTTGAGATCGGAATGTCCGCCAGTAAAGCAGAGGTTGAGACGCACTCACCCGGACATGGCCGTCAAAATCAAAGAGGAGGTACAGAAACAGATTGATGCGGGTTTCCTCACCACGTCAGAATATCCTCAATGGTTAGCCAATATCGTACCCATTCCGAAAAAGGACGGAAATGTCAGAATGTGTGTCGACTACAGAGATCTAAACAAGGCAAGTCCAAAGGACGACTTTCCTTTACCACACATTGACATGCTGGTAGACAGTACAGCAAAATTCAAAGTTTTCTCCTTCATGGATGGATTCTCGGGCTATAACCAGATCAAAATGGCGCCGAGAGATATGGAGAAAACTTCGTTCATCACCCCATGGGGTACCTTTTGCTACAAGGTAATGTCGTTAGGTTTGAAGAATGTCGGGGCAACCTATCAAAGGGCCATGACTACTCTGTTTCATGACATGATACACAAAGAAATCGAAGTGTATGTCGATGATATAATTGCAAAATCTAAGACAGAGGAGGAGCATGTGACCCACCTGTCAAAACTATTCGAGCGTTTGAGAAAGTACAAACTCCACTTGAATCCCAACAAATGCACCTTCGGTGTCTGTTCAGGGAAACTTTTAGGGTTCATCGTCAGCCAGAAAGGAATTTAGGTTGATCCTGACAAGGTCAAGGCCATTCAAGAAATGCCTTCTCCAAAAACTGAAAAACAAGTCAGAGGATTCCTGGGACGTTTGAACTACATCTCCAGATTCATATTCCTCATAACCGCGACATGCGCGCCGATCTTCAAATTGCTCAGGAAGATACAATCATTTCTCACTGATTCCCGGGACAAATGGACTCCGAATTATGACGGCCCCTACGTGGTCACGAAAGCTTTCTCAGGCGGCGCCTTGAGACTTGCAACCATGGACGGAGAAGAATTTCCCTACCCCACAAATGTTGATGTAGTCAAGAAATACTTCGCCTAAACTAAAAAAAAACGTCTTGGTGGACTGAAAACCCGAAAGGGCGGTCCGGGCAAAAATTCGAGACATGATCAATAATCATCCCGGTGGATTGGAAACATCAAAGTACAACTTCTTCTGAATTTACTTGTAAAACTTTTTCTGCTTTAAAATAAAGATGGCAATTTCTTTTGACTGTTGAACATCAAAAGAACATCAACCGCTTCTCCAGAAGTAAGCGAACCTCAAAGTGCAGAATCAAAGTACTTCTTCTACGCCAGTGCGCCTGAATGAAGGATCAACAGTGTCAGATGTGACAAATCCATCTGACATCTTCGGCCGAGTTCTCATCTCCTAAGCCCGACCAACGTCGCTCCCAACAGGGACCGTTTCTCCTAAGCAAGGCAGAATTGCTATCTTGGACCAAGTGATACCTTTCATCTCCAACAGTGGTAGAGTATCCAGTCATGTTCATCCGTCAGTCTGTGTGTTGTGTCAAGTCTTTGTCAGCATATACATATATACATCATGCATTTTACTTGCATTCGCATTCATATTGCATCACTATCACTCTAGTCGGTCTTATCCCCTAGTGATAACAGTCCTCTCAATCGAGTTGTCAGTTCTTTCCTCGTCAGGAAGTGAATCATCTGAACAATCTTGCCTCCAGCTATTTCTGAATTGAAGATAGGTCCTGGATCACTTTGATAACTTGGACCTCTGAAAAACCAGAGAACCTTCAGTCAGCATCACTCTTCGCCATTGAAGATGATATTTTTGCTTTCCCGGATTAAGGAAAATCCCTAGAGAAAGCCCCTTAATCGGAGCTTCGGCAATACGACAGTTTTTCTCCGAAAGAACCACTGATGAAAAGGTCATCGGCACCTCAAAATTGGATCCCATCATATGGCATTTCTCCGGGAAGATCCCGAGAAAAGTATGATGTAATATCCCCAAGCGTGAAGGCAGTCTCTCAAGGGACTCGCATTCCCCAAAAAGAGTCAACAAATGGCATCTCCAACAGAGAAGTTTGTACACCTCTACAACTCAGACGACTGGGTTCCCCAGCAAGTCTGGCATCAAAACTTTTTCCATCGAATGGCATCTCTCCAGGAAAATTCGGCGAGAAGTTTGAGGAAAACCGCTACACATAGCGTCCCTTGTCAATAAAGTTTATTGACAAAAGAAACTAAGACCAGTTCCTTGGTAGGAAACCAGGATCGAGGGGAAGTTGACAAAAGAAACTAAGACCAGTTCCTTGGTAGGAAACCAGGATCGAGGGGAGGTTTATTTCAAAAGAAAACTGAGACTAGCTCCTTGACTAAAGACCAGGATCGAGGGTAAGTTTACCTTTTCTAAGCATCATTGCTTAGCTAAAGAAGATGAATGCGTAAGCTACCATTCATAACCATCATCAAAATTTCGGGTATTCTGATATTTAATCCTCTTGCACCCCGAATGCCCGAATACCTTCGCCATTCACACCTTCGGGTCCAAGAAGATTAAATAGGGGCATCTGTCATACCCCAAATTTTGACCACCAAGATTTTCCATCATTGTGTAAATCATCATCATAATATGGATGTACCTTTGTGCCTCATCAATCTCCTCAAGGAATTGTTGAGCATTCACTGCAATCAAAATTAGGGTTTCAAGCCCTCTTTGAGCCTTAGGCAAAGGATCAATCAAGGAATGACATGATCTTCAACTTGTCTAACCTCTTAAACACCCATGAAGGAGCAAGAGGACTCCCACATCAAGAATTAAGCACAAGAGTGCAACATTTCAAGTGGATCAAGCCTCAAGTTCATCTAATACAAAGTCAACTGACGCAGAAAGTAAAAGTTTGACTTTTGGTCAACTTTGAGCTTCACAGGCCATTACTCAAGAAAATATGATGGATGATTTAATTTGATCAAATTTAAATCAAGAAATTATGGAAAATTGCAAAATTGATCAAATTGAAGGAAACTTAGAAATTTTTTCTAAGTTAAAATCATGTTCAAGTGCACAACTTTTCAAGGTTGTAACTATTGATCCAAGCATCCATTGATTTTGCATAAGAACTACTTTTAAAGAGGGTATTTGATACTTCAACATTGAAGAAGGAATCAACTCAAAATATCATAAGGATTAAAAGATACAAGTGATTAAAGTTTGGAATTATTAATGTTCAAAGTTGTCTGATGTTCCAACATTGCATAGGACATCACTAATATTTTTCCAGCAAGAATGTCCCAACTTCAAGGCTATTTTTCTCCATGATCCAAGTTGAACCAGGTCTGGGGTCAAACATGAAAGTTGAAGTACATCATCTCAGCTTTCCAGAAAGTCCTAGAACGTCCATGTAGCATACTCGAGCAGGGAGTTATGAATTTTACAAAAAGGCTTGCTGCAGCTGAATTTTTCATGGGGCAGATTTGCACATTTCTTGTGCCACACGAATTTTTAAGCCTTGTCATCATTTTGAACACATCTGAGGATCAAATCTAAAGGGGACAATCACTGAGCCAAGCCTCCAAAGTCCTTGGAACAAGAAGTAGCATGCCAAACCTAGAAATGCCTAAAAGAGGGACAAAACTCCAATTTTTGATTGAAGCATTTAATGGATGCTTAGAGGTGGCATGGACTGACATATTTGCAACTGAATTCAGTCAAGATTCCTCCAACAACTAGGGAACCAGCAGCCTGTGCCCTAACCTCTAGTCAATGGCTAGAGGAGACTTGGATTTTCATTGGACAACATTGGCCAAACCTCTGCCGCAGTTGCCATTCACTGTGGATCCCAAAACAAACTTTCTCTACTATAAATAGAGCTCATTTGTGCTCAGTTTGAGTACACCAAAGCCATCAAACAGATGCTTTCCTCAAAATCTCTTCTTTCACCTCAAATTTGCCTTCCAAAGCAAGTAATTCTGAGTTTTTAAGTTAGAGAGAAATCCCACTCAAACTAATCACACACACACCTCACATATATCATATGTAAGCTGTCCAAACTATCAAAAGTAGCCTGTAATCACAACATCACAAAGTCACCTCTCAAAACCTCAAAATTGGACTTTTTTTGCATTTTTCAAGCCATGTCTTGATTCAGTCACTTTCCAAACCAGATAAAACCTCAAACACACTATAAATATCATCCTTGAACTGTCCCAAATGGTTCCCCCCATCTGGAACACCATTTGAGAGAGTTGCTATTTTGGTCACTTTTAACCCCTTTTGCAAGAAAGGGACAGTTTGTGTTTTTGCAGGTACCAGCTGATTCCAATCATCCTAAAAGCATCCAAGAGGTCATTTGAGGGTGTCCAAAGCATCAAATCATTTCTGGAACAAAGCACTTGCTAGGTTGCACAAAATCTCCACACAAAAAAAAAGAGGTAAAATTCACAACTTGAATTCTTTGAATCATGCTTTCCTTTGTTGTCCACATACATGCATCATATTAAACAATTCTTGAAGCAAAAATGTAGTCCTTAATGTGTATGTTATGATCCTCCTACTGTTTGCACTTTAACATGTTTATATGTGGAGTTTATGTTGTTTTAAACTTAAGGTGCAGATCTGGTTTTTTGCCTTGTGTGTGCTGTATATTAAGTTTTAGTATGTATGAGTGATACCATTGGATTCCTTGCGAAAAATTGGTCAAGATAGGTTCTTACGGATTTTAATTTCGTTAAAAATTGAGAGAGTTATGAATGTTTGAAGTTTGATAGCAAAGATGTTGAAAAACCAAGGTGCAGTTCTGACGTCAAATGTGATGTTGTGACATCTTCCCTTTTTCTCTTATCTTCAAAACTCATGAGTGATGTCGAATGTGATGTTGTGACATTAGTTTATTCTCAAAAAACTCAACCAATTCTTTTACATAGCAAAAATCATCATTTTCCAATTCTATTTTACACACTTCTTATTCATACTCCAAAATATTTTATTCCACAAAAAAAATAGTTTTATATTATTTATTTAATATAATTAGTATTTTTGTGAATAAATTCCTTTTTAATGTTTTTAAAACATTTTAAAAGTGAATTCTTATATTGAAAATCAAGACCAAATGAATTTTATTTCATCTTGTGATTAAAACATCATTTTTCAAACCCCAACCAAAAATCACAAGTTGCTTATTTGGTATTTTTATCATTTTGTATTGATTTTCTTTTAAGAATTTACTTTTAAAATGATAAAATTAGGATTTCTTCGATTTTCACCATCATAAAACTTTTTCAAACACTCATGGGTCTCTAATAGAGTGTAAGACCCAATCCTTTTTTTGACCAAATCATTTTTGGGCCTTAGTATATTGTATAAGTCCCGATACCGTCAAAAACAAACGGCGGGATCGTCGCCTTTTCAAAACAAAAAAACCTTGGGCCTACCCTCGAGTAGTAAGACCCATTTCTTTTCTTAAAACTCACTTGAGCCTCTAATAGAGTGTAAGACCCAACCCCCCTTGTACAAACCATTTTGGGCCTCACTTATTGTATAAGTCCCTCTGTACAAGTAAACGGCGCGATCGTCGCCTTTTAAAAAATCAACTGGGCCTACCCTCGTGTTATAAGCCCCACTCTTTTTCTTTTGGGCCTCTATTAGAGTGTAAGACCCAATCCCCTTTTAACCAAAACATTTTGGGCCTCAGATATTGTATAAGCCCCTTCGCGTTAAAAGAAAATCTCGGCGCGATCGCCATTTCAAATGGAAAAACAAACTTTGGGCCTACCCTCGTGTTATAAGCCCCACTCTTTTTCTTTAAACCTTTTGGGCCTCTTGAGAGAGTGTAAGACCCATCCCTTTGTACAAAAAACAATTTTTGGGCCTCAGTCACTTGCATAAGTCCCTCTGTACAAAACAACAGTGCGCTCACTGATAAAACCTTGGGCCTCTCCTTGAGCTATAAGCCCCAAAATCTTTCTTTTTCAAAGCACTTTCTCCTTTGATTTTGAATATACTGTTGTTTTTTAATCTTTCTTTGTTGAACAACTAACCAAACAGCATGGAAGCTCTACAACCGAGTAAGTGTTTACACGCTTTCATTTACCGCTTTCATATACATATAACTGTATTGTGGGGCTGTTTCGCTGTAAGTCTTCTTTCATAAACTCATATCAACTGTGTAATAATGGTATAGATATTTAGAGTTTCCCCGGCAACTACGTCTAGCATTAAGCCCGTTGATCACTCTTAAATAGTCAAAACTAGATCCCCATAGGATTACCAGACACAGTCTTCCCTCCTCTTGGGGTTAAACAATATGGAGATATGAAAGGCAGCATTCTCGGTGAACCCTTTCATAGACTGTCACTCGTAGAAGTTGTCAAAGAAACTCTACTCCCCAGAGATGATATTTTCTCCGTGAATGGCATCTCTTGAGTTTCTTCCAAATTCTCGGACTTTCCTGGCTTGATCTATTCCTCGTGAATAGCCTGTCTTGAATTTCTCGGGGTTTGGGGACCCACAGGATTCTTAAAAGCACTTGTCAAGAAACTTTATTTCCCAGAGATGATTTTTTCTCCGTGAATGGCATCTCTTGAGTTTCTTCCAAATTCTCGAACTTTCCTGGCTTGATCTATTCCTCGTGAATGGCCTGTCTTGAATTTCTCGGGGTTTGGGGACCCATCGGCTTCTTAAAAGTATCAGCCTCCTCTTGGGCATTGTTCAAGGACCCGTAGGCTTCCTAAAAGCATCCCTGCCTCCTCTTGGGCATAGTACAAGGACCTGTCGGCTTCTTAGAAGTATTCACAGCCTCCTCTTAGGCTTCGTATAATGATTCTTCCTCCAGGAATGATAGCCTCCTCTTGGGCTTCATACAAGGACCTATCGGCTTCTTAAAAGTTTCCAGCCTTCTCTTGGGCTTCGTACAAATTGTCCCGACGACCTCCTAGAGGTATAGGAACAGAAATTAGTCATCTTAATAGAACAGTCTTTCCAAGAGTCTACTACTGTTTCTCAAAGCATAGTACAAAAGATGACACTCTAGACTTGGACAGTCTAATTTCCTTGAGTCTCCAAGACATTCTCAAGCACCCTTCAAGAATAGGAAGGAACCCTGTGGACTTGGACAGTCTCAATACCCCTTGGATTCCCCCTTTCCTTAAAGAACAGGAAATATCCCTGATCCTCGAATCAAAATCCCTGAGTGCCAACATTACTCATATAAGAACTGATTTTCTCTTTAAATTAGCATATTGGACCTGTCACTCAACTGAAACAGTGCCATAGCCTCCTCTTGGGCTTTGTACAATGATTCTCCCCAGCGGAGCTAACAATTTTAGCCTCCATCTCGGGCTTCGTACGAGATACAAAAAAAAAACTCTCTTGTTGAGTCAAATAGCCTCCATCTCGGGCTTTATACGAGATACCAAAAGACTCCATCGTCGAGTAAAAACCTTTTAGCCTCTCTCTCGGGCTTTGTACGAGACACATATTAGCCTCCTCTTAGGCTTTGTATAAGAAAACCACTGGTTGATCCAATCAACCTTTTAGCATCAAAGTTGTGCCTCGTTCACAGTACATAAACATCAACAACTCCTTCCCCTTCATCTAATCGCTGTAAGCGGCAAGCCTCTGGATCATCTACATCCATGCCACTGTCCCTCTTTTAGCATGAGAAATTCCTAAGGAAAGATGGCATTGCTCTAAACTGAGTTAAAGTCTTCCCCTTCAGGTTGGAAATCCCCTATAAAGGAAATTATGGCATTGCCGGATTCACAAATCCCGGTTAAAGTAATTCTCCTTTATAAACAGTTGTGACAAACAAACCCCTCTTTAGAGATGACAAATTCTCTCTAAAGTCAAACCCTTTTAGCTTCACATATTGGGCTTTGAACAAGATACAAACTACCTTCAGCGTCACATCTTGGGCTTTGAACAAGATACAAACCACCTTTAGCTTCACGTCTTGGGCTTTGAACAAGACACCAAAACACCATTTCCTCCCGTAGAATAGGAGGAACTACGATCGCTCTGATTTCCCTGTTTCGGAAAAAATGGGAATATGTAGGCATAAGATTGAAAGAAAAATCTTAGCGAGCACACTAAACAAAAACCCAAAATCCCATACTTTCATACATCCGTCCTAACATCTCAACCGATAGCCTAAAGCACCCCTTTTCAACAAAATAACCTAGGAGAGACCCCGAATCTTTGTAGCATCTGTAAACCAACAGTTTTGACTGTTTAACCTCAGTATGCAAGCAGGGTTAATTGGAGACATCTATTTCCCTTCCTTCATCAGCTTTAATAGGATAAAAAATGAATCGATCTGTAGTACCAGAGCGATCGTGCTTCACAACCACATCCAAAAATCACTTGCTACATACTCTAATCATCTTGTACCCCGCTACCTCATTCTACCAGTTCTCACTTTGTAGTACCTTACCTTTCGCCAGACAAATTTTGGGGTCTTCTTGTATCTAATGGTCTTCTACCCTAAAAACGAACGTCATGCAGCCGTTCACTCTCTCGGCTCCAAGACAATTAGATAGGGGCATCTGTCATACCCCAAATTTGTCCTACCTGTGTATAACTTTTCATCTATACATCCATCCATTAACCGTTATTCAGAAAATTAAAAAAAATATTCTGCTTCTGGTCGTTGTAGTGTTTGAGGTTCAGTTAGACAATGTTTGTTTCAAGATCAAGGCCTGGGTGTGATTGATTCAAGTGTTTGTGTCTGAAGTTTCAGTCATGGTTTTTTGGTGCCAATTCACATTATCCGTGTGTGGATCAATTTATCAAGGTGTGTGCAAGTACTGATTGTGTGGTTCAGGTTCTTTGTCATTGATCCAGGATTCATCAGATTTATAGTTCAATCAAGACCATGTTAAGACGGATTCGATATTGCGGTGTCATTAATTAGAAGTTGATTCAAGGAGGATCTTCTTCGACTTAATTCAAGAATTGTGGTATGCAAGTTTCATTTGTCAGAGGCTTTAAGTGTTGATCAAAGGTGGAGGTACATTACTGTTATCCATATCCATTCCCGCAACCATTTTGTTATTTACCCATTTTTCAATCCAATTTTTCATTCGACTATCCATTTTCATGTCCATTTCATTAACAAAATCCATATCCACTTTCCTAACCAATCTCTAAACCATTTCATACTCATCATTTAATATCCAAATACCATTTCCTTTTATATCCATTTTTTAAAGCCAATTTTCCAATCCATTTCTCCATTCATTTTAACCATATTTTTTAAAATCAATTTTAATCCACTTCATATCCATTACCATATTATCATTCAATTCATAGAAAAAAATCAAGCTCATGAAAGGTTTCTACACAAAAGAAAATCTAGCCCATACAAAAAAAAACCCATTCATTACAAAAGTCCAATTCATACAATGGCCCATTAACATTACCAAAAAAGAGAGAAAGAAAAATCTACAAGATTGCTTGACTCAAGGCCCATGAAGAAAATAGCCAAGAAAGAGGGGATGAGGACAATTTCTAAGCTACATCAGAAAAAGACCTCTGCGCAGCTACCATCATGAATACACTATGATAATAAAGCACAGCTTGCCATTCTACGCTTCAAACCAAGGCCCACATCAAGGTTACAACCTGCATTCTACCAAACTCCAAAAGCAACCATGCTATACCACTACACAAAACCGTACACTACACTTGCACACCTTGACCAGACATGTGAATCGTACTATTGCTACTATCAACAATACAGTTGTAGCAGGTCAATACAAAACCCTGCTCCATGACACATCCTGCGACCCAAAGCAACACGCTACAACAACAACTCAATAACCTCTCTGAAAAAAGTCTACACTACAAACAATGCCATGACCCACTACAACCCGCTGCTACTGCTGCTACGCCCTGCCCACAAGGTACTACCTGTTAAACCTGCTTTTTGAAAATAACTTCACACAACCAACCTGCAACATCTGCAATTGAAAGAGACAAATTCATCAAAACAGAAAAACATTTTTTGACATCAATAAAATTGTTAACAGACATTCCTAAAGTAGAGATTCTACAACATAAACATCACACATCAAACCCTAATTTTCTGTGATATAAAGAGAAGAGTTTCATCAACATAAAGGGGGAGAGGAAGAGGATCCCAGTTCTAACAAAAAATTCTCAGTACAGCAAGAGAGAAAAATTTGAGTATTCCATCAGTAACAAGAAAAAAGCAGAAAAAGTTGAACCACTGTAAAAAAAGAGAGTTTTGGAAAGCAGAGAAAAACACCCAGAAAAACCCTATTGTTACCCTGTCAAAATCAATCCCCAAACCCTTGAATCAGAGCTCTGAAAATAGACCTTTGAAGCTAAACATCAAAGCTTCAAAGTGTCCGAGCTTAGCCATCACATTTCAACAACTCACTTTCACAACAAACGCAAATGAAGAAGAAGCCAAGGAGTAGAAGCGAAAGAACAAATCGTAGGACACAGATAAAGAAGAAGGGGAAAAGCAAAAGGAGTGAAAGAACAAATCGTAGTTCAAGTTAAATACCTCGCCGGATTTATCCTCGGACTCACTCCGATCCTGTAAATGCCTTTTTCTTCTACTTAATTTATGATTGTCTCATTGCATAGATTAAAATCCCTAACTCAGTTGCTTGAAGTAATGCTTAGTTGACCTTTAAATCTAGATTGAAGGTTTAGGTTTTTTTTCCACTATGAGTAATGATTTGGTTGCTTTAAGGCTCTGTTTGTAAAAATAAGGTTCAGATTCGTGTTTTCCGACCAAGATTAAGGGGTGGGTGTTTTTGTTTATTTGGTTTGGTGGTGGTTGTTCACCGGAGAAGGTGGTGGCATCGCCGGCGGCCGCCACGCTTCTCCGGCCACAATGATCTGAAGCGAGAGATGGTGGGAAAATTATCATAGAAAGAGAGAGGCATTTGAAAAGTTGGGGATATGAGACTCGTTTGAAAGGGTTTGTTGTGAGAAAGAAAAGAGGAACGAAGGGGCTCGTGGAAGGGAGAGGGTATTTGGTGGGAATAGTTTCAATTCATTTCCTTCAATTTGATTTATTGGGTTTAACGAGTTCTTAATTGAAAATTATTCCAATTAATTCATGTTTATCCAATATACTTGATTGCCGTTGTAATTATTTCCTAATCCTTTCTTTTCCCTTGGTGAGACGCATGAGGGGACAGTTGGGCAATGACTCATTGATTTGGTCTATTGAATATTTGTTTCTTTTAATTATTTTTCTAATTTCCTTTCCCAAAGTCACATGGGTGAATGTTCAAACCCCCTTATCTGCCATATTCATTTTAGGATGGAGATGTTTAGCATCTATGGGCCATTTAGAGGCCCAATATGTATGGTACGAGAACTTCATATTAAAATTGGTTAATCTAGCTCCCATCCGAAATTGTTTTTTGGTTAATTCTAGTAACCGAGTTTAGTTGATTTTGAGTACATATGCATAATCTATTCAATTAATTAGTTATATTATTCATGCTTAGTAATTTTAATTGAATAATTTCACGTTAGTATTTTGATCTTAGGAGTTAATTGAAGATTAAATAATGATTTATGTTCCCCAACTAACATGATTATTCAAAACTTTTCCAAATTAAATAATGAAATTAGTGGGCTCTTGAGGTCTAGCACTTCTTGGGTCCTTGAATGAATGCTCTTGAGGTGCGCGCTTTGAGTTGTGTTCATTTCGTCTTTCGTTTATAAAAAATATTTAAAACAGTTAATCTTTTGCTTAATCAAAATATAATTAACCAATTATTTAATTAAATCAAAAATCATAATTCATTTACATCTTAATCATTTTAAAACACTTAAAATATTTAATCTTAATCAAAAACACTTAACCCTTTAAAATACAAGTTTTTCTCAAACTCAAAATACTTAATCTAATTAAGTTCTTAACCTTTAAAAATAATTTTCTTAAATCAAATTAAATCATAATCCACTTTGCCTAATCATAAACTATTTTCTTAATCAAATTATGGAAGTAGTGGGCTTTTGGGGTCAAGCACTCCTTGGGTCCTTGAACGATCGCTTGTGAGGCGCACGCTTTGGGTTGTGTTCGTTCCGTCTTCCATTTCTAAAAAACTTAAAAACTTCCAATCCTTTTAAAACACTTAATTCCCCTAAAAAACACTTAATTCATTCAAACCCTAATCCGATTAACACGTCTAATTAAAAATATGTCAAATCAAAATCTTTTTCTAATTAAATTATGAAAGTAGTGGACTCTTGAGGTCTAGCACTTCTTGGGCCCTTGAATGAACGCTCTTGAGGCGTACGCTTTGGGTTATGTTCGTTTCGATCTTTCGTTCCTAAAACACTCGCCCTAATTACATGGACAAAGAAGCCCATTGTCCAACATACACGATTTCATAATTAATAGAATGAAAAAAGTGTCGTTGAGATCTAGCATCTCAGTAATGCCCCGATTAATTGGTTGCGAGGCCGACGTCTCATTTATCGAATAATCGTCATTCGTCCTCTAAAATACTTAACAAACTAAATGCCTCCTAATACTTAGCAAATCAAACTCTTTTCTCAATCAAACCCTAATACACTTAATCCTTATTCAAACAACTTTTCATAAAGAACATTGTTTAGTCCATTCTTCCGCGCATATAAACTCGTGCTTCAGCCTCCCCTAGCGAGCAGACAAGCCAATGTTTAGCAGTTAGAATGCGAATTAAACACTCGTTCGTTTAAAAAACACTAACCACCCGTAGTCCCACGAACTACGAATGCTCTGACTTTCCCATTGCACGAGGGAATACGTAGGCACGAGGGTTATAATCCTTGCCGAGCACCCTAATGAAAAACCACCCATTTTCCCCTTAGAAAACAATATCTACCTTAGAAGAAAACAAACAAACCAAGTTAACTTATCTCCCGAATCGAATTAAGAGGTTCTCGTTGAGTGCAACGGACGTAGAGGGTGCTAATACCTTCCCTCTTGCGTAACCGACTCCCGAACCTAGAATTTGGTTGCGATGGCCAATTTCTTATCCTTTAAAGGTTTTATCGATTTTTTCCTATTCCTTCCTTGGAATGAATAAAGTTCGGTGGCGACTCTGTTTCGAACGTTTTTTCCGCGTCCATCGCGAGGATCGTATTTTTCGAGGTACAACAATAGCTTTGCTGGAAGTATAAGGAACTTGACCAGGTACATTAATAACCAGGGGAGTTGCAGCAGTCTTCCGACTATCATAAGTAAACTCAATACGTTCCAACTCTTTGATGTGTGGAACTATCACAAATACCTCTTCATCTTCATCTGCAGGACATTCTTGGATCATGTTTACATTGCCCGCTCCGTGTTGCGGTAAAGGATTATTCTGCACATTTGGGTTTGAATCCTTGAAAGTTAGGATTCCACTCTTAACCAATCTCTGAACGTCGGCTTTTAATCCATAATAGTTCTCAATATTATGGCCTGGCGCATCCTGATGATACGGACAAAACTGATCCGCTCTATACCAATAAGGAAGGTCCTTAGGCACCGCTGGTGGGGACTTAGTCTGGATATGGCCTTTTTACAACAATGCTGGAAAAAGTTATGCATATAACATAGGAATCAGATCAAAATTTGGTTTCCTCAGGACACGACCCAGGTTGTTGAACGATTGTCGGGCTTGTTGAGGAGATTGCTGGTTTTGCTGACGATACTGTTGTTGTGGTGAAGCAGGTGGAGTTTGAGGTGATGGTTGATAAGGTTGTGCAAACAGTGGTTGGTAAGCTGGAGCATTGATAACTGGGTCACAACAGCGTCATGCGGGTGTTGCTGATACTTTCCTTTTGATCGTCCATGATGCACAACGCTTACTTCTTGTTCTTTCTTTTTCCATATTTCTTGGCACTGTTGGAAGCACTTCCTTCTCTAACCAATCTTCCTTCATGGACACCTTCTTCCAAACGCATCCCCATGTTTACCATCTCAGTAAAGTCACTAGGGGCGCTTGCTACCATTCTCTCATAGAAAAATGGGCTCAGTGTTTTCAGAAAAATTATAGTCATCTCTTTCTCCTCCAGAGGTGGAGTGACTTGAGCAGCTAGTTCGCGCCAACGCTGGTCGTACTCTTTAAAGTTCTCTCTTTCTTTCTGGGCCATGACCCTCAGCTTGTCTCTATTTGATGCCATGTCGACATTATATTTATATTGCTTAATAAAAGAGTCACAGAGATCATTAAAGCTGCAGATCTTTGAACTATCTAGCCCCATATACCACTTGAGGGCTGCACCAGTCAAACTATCCTGGAAATAATGTATCAGCAGTTGGTCATTATCCTTCTGAGTAGACATTTTCCATGCATACATAACTATATGACTATGTGGGCAAGAATTTCCTTTATACTTCTCAAACTAAGGAACTTTGAACTTTGGGGGAACCTTAACATTTGGAACCAGACACAGCTCAGAGGCACTTTTTCCAAACAGCTCTTTCCCACGAAGGGCCTTGATTTCTTTTTGTATTTCCAAAAACTTGTCCTGGAAATCATCCATTCGTTCTTCCATCCCAATACTTTCACTAGGAGCGGCATGAAACACAGGTTCTTCTAGATGAAAAGGAGTAGCATTTACCACGGGTGGTGGCACAGTCATTACAGCAGTTGTGGCAATAACTTGAGAAACATGTGGGCGGTATCCAGCTGGAGTAAAGTTAGGAGGCATACCCCACGGATAACTAGGAGGCATAGGATACTGAACTTCACTTGTAGTGGGCACCACTGGGATCAGTGCAGATATTATCTCAGAGATAACAGTGTTATGTGACGGCGTACTGTGTGATGGCTGATTCTGAGCAGCCATTAAAGCTTCCATCATCCCATTGATCTTCTCTAGACTTTTCTTCAATGTTGAAACCTCTTCCCGGAGTGCCCTGTTTTCCTGCTCGAGTTGATCCATTCTCTTCTTGCGACTGGCTCGAGTATTGTATCGATGACTCAGCTTGTTTGAGAAGAGAAACACGGATGAGAACCTGGAATGCAAAGGAATGCAAATGCAAATGCGAATGATGCGTATGATGCAACATGAACTTCACGGAACTCAAGAGTGTATTTTAAGCATCGTAATCGGAAAGTCATTTTATTTATTAAATTAAAATATTCATAACAACCAATACACCTTCAAAGTTTTATTATAAAAGTAAAACAGAACACAAAAGGAACTAGGAGTCCAATCCACTAGATGACAATCCCTCTCTTCCACGAAGTTGTTCCATCAGCTTGTCGACCTGCTCTTGCATCCTTGCCTTATCGAGGGTAAGCTTTTCTATTTCCATTTTCAGCTTCATAACTTCACTTGAATCAGCTACAGAAGGCTTGGGATGAGGATAGGGCATTATCAGGGTGAGAGCCCTTTCATGTGCCCATGCTAGGCAGGCTTCAGTAACTAAGCAATCAGGATTTATTATCACAGTCATCCTTTGTTTGTTTATGCGTCGCCATGCAAACACAATTCCAGTTTTCAAATTCAGGTTCTCTCCTTGATAGAGAAAAATTCTTGTCAGGTTTTCTGGATCGGGTATTTCTTTCATTGGGTGCCCCAATTGACGATGGCGAGCACGGGATTATAGCTGATACACCCCTTTGTACCGAGAAGGGGTACATTGGGAAATTCTCCACAGCTATGAATCATGAGGATACCTCCATACATCAGATCATGCTAAACAATATCCGAATTAGTAAGAGCCATGAGCTTCACGGGCCATTCCGATCCATCTTTCACATCCCAGAAAACCACAGACCTCGGTAGGTGCAAAATAAACCACCTATAGAGGATAGCAGTACAACACGTAATCTGACCTTCCCTTTTCAGAACCTTCGAATGAATTTAATGGTAGGCGTCGGCCAATAAAGTAGGAACGGGATTCCTGAGCATGAAGATTTTGATCGCGTGGACATCTACGAAATCTTCAACATTTGGGAACAAGAATAAACCATAGGCCAACAGTGCGAAAATGTTCTCGAAGGCTATGGTATTCCCCATGGTAGTGAAATGTCGAGCTTTCTCGAACAAGAACTGAGCAGGCAACCCGTCAATTCCCCTTTTGACCGTCATGTGAGTTCGGATCTCGAGGAGATTTATGCGGGACACTTTTGCAATGTCTTCTTGGCTAGGTATTCCTTCTGCACCAGAGAAAGGAGGTGAATCTTTGACAGGGATACCCAATAGAGCGGAATACTCTTCCAACGTAGGCATCAACTGGAAATCTTGGAAGATGAAACAGTGGTAGATCAGGTCGTAGAGTTGAACCAGCGTCTCCAATAAGCCAGCAGCTACTCAAACTTGCAACAGCGGGAGGATCTGTCCATACTTTTCAGCGAAAGCCTCTGGATCCTTGATCTGACCTCCTAGTTCCCTTAACTGTTCAACATCAGGAACCCTGAAGGTGTACGATAAAACTCCTTTCTTTCTGTAATCCATCTTATGATTGCCTGTAAAATAACTGTTAAGTTCCTTGAAGGAATGAGAATGAGAATGCAAATGCAATGCGAAATGCGATTGGTTTTAAAGAACTCGAGTCATAATTCCAAACAAAACGTTTTAATTTATTAATAATGAGAAACGGTTACATCTTTAAAGTACGAATCAAAGAAAAACCCAAAAATAC
Source organism: Lathyrus tuberosus (assembly GCA_022829125.1). Classification (NCBI taxonomy): domain Eukaryota; kingdom Viridiplantae; phylum Streptophyta; class Magnoliopsida; order Fabales; family Fabaceae; genus Lathyrus; species Lathyrus tuberosus. The sequence goes on along the minus strand of JALAZF010000024.1, from coordinate 9,029,200 downwards.
GAGAAGAAAAAGCTAGATCTAATGGTCCTAATGAATGCTATTTAAGAAGACCCTTCTCCGCGCTTCCTCTTCTTCACCTTGTCCAACTTGTCGACAATCCATTTCCAAGCGCTAGATGCCGGAGTAACACTTGAGTGTCTGAGAGTACTAGGGGTGGGTTGCACGCCAGAGAAAAATAAATTCTCTTGCGCCACCGGTCTGTCAATCACACGCCTCTCAAGCCATTCAACCAAGTCATCCTTTTCTTTCATCTGTTTCTTCATCTCCATCTGTTCAGCGTAGATGGCACAATACTTCTCTTCCCACGTGTCTCGCTCAAGCTTCATTCTTGCTAGAGTCTCCTGATACTCCTCCATACGCTCATTAGGAATGACAGAGGGAGATACAATAGTAGGTTGTGGCGGTCTTTCGGGGAGATAAGGCATCTTAAGATCACGAGCTCAAGAGCGGACCCACTGAAGAAACGGTTCCAAATCCACACAATTTCTCTTTCCTAGATCATCCTTAGTCCTCTCGTGGAGTGTGTCCCAAGCATGCCAAACTCTGTTTTTGGTCTCAGCACTAGCACCCTCGTTGAGATAAAAGAAGCCGGACAAATGAATATTCTTAGGCTTTTCCTTCATTGCAAATCCAAACTGACGTCTAACAAGGACGGGGCCATAGCTAATCCCACCTTGGATACCAAGAAGTGGTACATTGGGGAATGAGCCACAACTGTCAATGATTACTCCTTTGTCATAAGATGGATCATACCAAAAGATATCATTGTGGGTGAGAGATATGATTCTCTTAGACAAACGAAGCTTGTCGGGATTATCCTTGAATTGAGACGTTCGAGGCAAATGTGTGATGTACCATTGGTAGAGTAAAGGTGCACAACATGAGATGGTACCCTTCCCTTGAAGAGTCCTATGATGGATGGAGTGGTAAGTATCGCCGAGCAGTGTGGGTACAGGATTTCCACTGATAAAGATCCGTATGGCGTTGATATCAACAAAATTTTCAACATTGGCGAACAGAAACAGACCATAGACAAGTAAGGCGAAGATGCATTCAAAAGCAGCCATGTTATTCATCTTGGCAAAGTAGTAGGTTTTTTGAAATAAAAGCTTGGAAGGTAGTCCCTTGATCCCATCCTTAGTGGTGAGGTGAGGCTTAACTTCTGACATCTCTAAGTGGATGGAATCAGCAATATCTTTTGGTGTAGGAATCTTCTCCTGACCACTAAAGGGTTTTTGCCTTTTCACGGGCAGACTACACCAATAAGAATACTCCTCTAGGGTTAGAACAAGTTGGTAGTCCGGAAAGGTGAAGCAATGGTAAAGGGGGTCATAGAACTGCACCAATGTGTCAAGAATTCCTTCTTCCATCTCAATTTTGAGAAGGCCAATCAATCTTCCATAACGCTTGTAGAAACTTTCACGGCCAGTTACCAAAGATGCTAGCTTTTTCAACTATACCAAGTTGGGCTTCTTGAAATTGTACTTCTTAGTATGCCTTTTCTCAAGATCTATGATACCTACGATTTGCAAAGGAAAAGATGATTGAGTTCTTTAAAACCAACAAATGGATGCAATGAGATGTATGCAATGCACAGACATGCAGGCACAAGCACAAACAGGTGTACACACATCAAAGCACACAAGTCCTAGGTTTAGGAGTCACGTGCATGGAGCCAAGGTCTACCCATCCCAAGGTATGTACTAGAGGTTTATTTGTACCTGCAGAACGGGTTCTACAAAGTTCCCAGAGTCTACGTAAATCCTTCGGATGTTATCGGCCTTGACTACTCACGTGGGTTAATAACATTCTCAAGATAAACTCGTCTGATTGTAGTATCGCGTAACAACTATTTAGGACTACTCCCTCATAGCCATCGCACTACGTCCTAAAAGGCCAAGTGGGGTAAAGGTAACTACGATCCTCAGCTTTTCGACTCCCAAATCGGAAAGAGTGATATCAATGCGACTACTCACATCAGACATCAGCAATTCCAAAAGGCCTCGGCTGACCGTGGTCATCATATGCCAAACTCTGTTAGGACTACTCCCAACAGCCGACTATTGATTACACCACAATCCTATCGTATGTGTACTCTCAAGTCCGGGTTAGGACTTATCTCACAATGTAACAACCCAAGCAAGCAGAAAGCAACAAATAGGTATAAGTATATAATAAATAACATAATTAATCAAGTTAGGGGGAACCCTCTTATGAGAAGTCCCCAGCAGAGTCACCATTTCTGCGCGGTGAGAATTGGATATCAAGCTATTATATTAACTTGAATTACATTTCTTTTATTTCACCACAGTCTTTGATTTATCCAAGGGAAGGGGGAAATATCGAATTACTCACAATGCAATGCAAATGCAAACTAAGAGTCTAAGGTTCGGGGGTCGGTTATACCTAGGGAAGGTATTAGCATCCTAGATATCTGTAGTACTCTACAGGAACCTCTTGTTTTTATCATGTTATTTGTTAAATTTTTGCTAAGGGTTAAGGGTAGGTGACCTAGAATTCTATTCCTGAGTGTGCTCGATAAGATATCGCATCTTGTGCCTACATATCCTGTCGGGAAGGAATCAGAGCACATGTAGTTCCTCTCTAAGGGATACTAAAGTTTGTTTAAAGGTTTAGGAGAGAAGATGAGTCATCATCTTGAGAAAACCACCACAATTTTTTTTGAAATTGTTTGTATTTTGTGGGGTATGGGATTGTATGTCCCTTCTTTGAGATGATTCACATCTAACTCTCTTGTGGAGAATTAGGTGAGCTAAAGTTTGATTGATTTTAAGGGGAACTAATTTAGGAAGTCTATCCTAAAGTTGTCTAATTAAGGATATAAAAGTTATAGGGAGGTATGATGCAAATGAAATGCACCATGCACAATAATTTGATTATCATACATGGGATTTTCCCTTGGATATTAATGCAATCAATTATAATAAGTTTTAACGAGAGTGCTAGCAAAGTGGTGCTAGTCTTGTGTCTAGTGACCAAAGGTTGGTTGCGATACTTTAAAAGCAATCGACTTACAAGGGTGGAAAATGGCTCGACGTTGGATCGAGATTTTTGCTATTTTTGAAAGGTTTAGAACACAAAAAGCATACATTCATCACATACAATAGTAAACACACAAACGCATAAGTAAAGCATGATATCAACTAAAGTTCTAATCTATGTCACTCAAGCGTATGATTAAGCGCGAGGGATTCTAACCGGGAACGGTTTATTAAAAGGTTGATAATCTTAAAGGGAGAATTAAGAGTTTAGTATTGTTCTTAAGAGTTAACTATGTTGGAGATTACTATTTAACTTAAAAAGGTTAAAGTTTTTCTTATTAATTAAGAAGAATTAATTTTTAATATTAAAAAAGGTTGTTTGTATTATAAAGAGTTTTTTTTTAAAGGGTTATTAAAAGAGTTCTTATTAATTTAAAGAAGATTTACTTTTTTTTATATTTTAATAAAAGTTTTTAAAAGAAAAGGTTTTCTTAATGGTAAAAAGAGGTTTTAATTGTTTTGAAAAAAAGATTTTATTATTATTAGCTTTAAAGTTATATTAGAAGGTTATTTAAAGAAAAAAAGCTTTTCTTATCAATAAAAAAAGGTTTTAATTTCAATATTTTAGTAAATAAAAGTTTTTATTACCACTTAATTTTAAAGTTACGTATGAAAAAGTTAATAAAGTTTTCTCTTAAAAAGACTTTAATTTTAATATTTTAGAGGTTTTGAGTAGGGATTTTTCTTTTAATAATAAAAGAGAAAGGTTCTAAATTTTATTTTTTAGATAAAAGTTATTATTATTATTTTAATAAAACTAAATATGATAAATTATTTAATAAAACGTTAAATTAATAAAGAAAAGGGATGAATATCAAACGGAGGGATCAGATGGGCTAAACGAGCAGAGGGTCCATCGCGGACCCTCAAATTACAGCCCTGTGATATGTGCATGCTATGATCAAAGAACCCAAATGTGAGGACGCATGGCACATGCTATGTGTGTGCAGTGTACAGAATAAAACAAACAAAAGAGAAAACTAACAATCCACGATTCTCACCTCTCACTCTCTCGTCTTTCTTTCTTCTCTCAAAAGAAAATTTAGGGTTTTTGAACCCTAGCGGCGCCGCCGCTACCTCTCATCCTCTCCAATCAAACATGCAAACAATAAAATAAACCCCGACCCCACGCAACCCGATACCCCATTTTTCACTATGATATTGCGATTACATGTTACAAAGATTATTGGGCGAAAATAAAAAATAAAAAAAAGCAAAGGAAAAAAAAGGCGTGGGCCGGAGGCGAGGCGGCGATGGTTCCTTCACATCAGGGATGCCTTCTCCTTCCCTTTACCTTTTACGATTTGAAATGTTCCGTGTTGCCTCCTTTTGTGTCTCTGACGTGTTGGGATGATGATGGATGAATGCTCTTCTGAGTCTCTGTGTATTTTTGTATGGGTTTGGAAATGGTGATGATGTTGTTGCTGCGCTTTATCTCTTTCTTTTTCTCTCTGATTTTTCGTACGATTCCTCTAGGGTTTTTTTCGTGTGTTTGATGCAATGGTAAAGCTCTTCTATTTATAGAGGCCAATGATGATAAACTATTTGGGAAATATTTGATGTTATATTGAATGGTTTTGAACATTGCAAGGCTTTGATTTGTCCAATTTTGTTTTTTGGAAAGCAATGATGTGGTCTGATATTTGTGTCTGACTTGTTTTTGATTTGGGACTTTATAGTGCTAGATACTTGATTCGCCTTGATGGCTTTGATTTTGTTGCTTGATTTGGAAAGTTTAATTGTCTGATTGATACGTTTTAATTTGGAAAAAATTCAACCGTTGCCCTGCTGTCTTGGATACGATCCCTTTGTGTGACTTTCTGTCCATTTTATTTTAGGAAAGGGTTTATGTTGGTGATATGTTTGATATTGCCCATCAATTCACTTAAAAATGACTTCTGATTCTTGAACTTCTGAGGCCTATTACTCCTTTGGAATATGATAATTATTCTCCTTCCAAATTTGTTGAAACATGTTCAATACGTTTGAGCTTCTTTCCTTTTACTTTTAACATGCCTTAATTGTGTCACTTGATTGTATGATTATATTCTGATTTCTTCCATTTGCGGTTTGTGTTGTTTTGATGGCTATTGAATTAAATGTTCTTTTCCTCTATTATGTCATGAATGCACTTGCCAATCTCATTCTATCACGCTTGCCCACTTACTGCTGAGTCACGGTATTGAATGAATTCGCTTCCTCTTGCTTGCTTTTGTAACAACTCATATTATGTATATGCGTTTCTACGAACTGAATTATGGTAATCTTCTAGTTTGCAAATACACTGCTATTGTTGTTGCTGTTGTCTTTTGAGTTGCACATCTTGTAATTTTATGTTCTCAGCAAGTATCTTCTATTTGAACATCTAATCGTACAATCTTTTCCAGGTTTGAACATGAAAATTTCAATGTTGATGGCTATTATCCCGCTATCCATCACAATGGAAATTATGGATAGTGGTGGTGGGAGGAGTCCTTGTTATGATCCTGGAGACATATGACTTCCCACCTTACATGGGTTATGTTGATGCTCATGCTGTATGGAATGCATCAAACATTCCCCCCCCCCCCACTCCTTTGGTGGGGTTATATAAGGGATGATGCTGGATTTAGAACCTCTGCTCTTTTCTCTTTTTCAGGTAGCTTGTGCATTTCTGACAAACGGTTTCTCTCCGAGCCAAAGCGTCATGTTGCAATTCTTTCACTTATTAGCCTGAAACACAGAATTTGTCGACCTTGGATCTCAACGATTTCGCACAGGATGTCATTGGCTACTGCGTCCAGTTTTGTAGTTTTACTTTAGAATAAGGCAGCAACTTCATCCAACATTGGAGCTAGTGCTTTGTAGTGGCAGGATTAAGATTTCATTGCACCTCTAAGGTGGATTTGAGGTACGGTTTATTCAATTATCAATGTTCTTGCTTGTTATTGTCCTTTGTCATAAGGTATGCTTGATTTCTATTTGTAATTTGCAGCAAGTTAACACTTTGGAATTCACTCTCTTTCAAGTTTTCTCGAAGAAATGTTTGGTCATTGAGGTACAATACTCCCGTCCGTTTTCTCAACCGTCAAAAGCATCAATCAAGTGAGTCCTTTATCCATATAATCCTTCTTCATTTCCTGTTAGAGGAAGAAGTTGTGTTTCAATTAATGCAACATTATTTGATAGAAATGCTTTTGAATTTGCCGAAATTTCACTGATAATGACGATTTGTTGCGATTTATTCTTAATCCTGTTCCTTCTTCAGTTTCTTGGGCAAGCGTCAACTCTGGGCTTGCATCATGTTCCCAAGCGTGCACTTCCAGGATGGCTAGTATATGAGGAATCTTTATTCAAAATGGTTACAGTCACCATCACCAAGGATTTCAATACGCTGGAGGAGGAAGGCTTACTTTCCGTGATTTTTTCTATTATGCAAAGTCATGTATTGCTTCATATGGAGTTTTGTGAAATGGTTGACAAGATTCTAGGATGAATTTGCTTGTCACCTTAAGTCAGCACTTGTAATCATGATTTGCGTCTGAACTTGTAAGGAGCAAATATTCATGAAAATGATTTGATTTTGTAAAGACCATAAGTCTTGAAATTAATTATCACATTTTGAACCTTTTATTGTAAGGGATCCTTGATCCAGGGTCTTGAATTTTAGAAACACACATAATGATAATACTGGCCGTGTACAGTGTTACATTGAGACCTGAATTTTGCATTCATAATTTACTCTTCAAACAACCTAAACTCATAATGTACTCTTGGCCCACATGTCAACTTTGGCATTTGAATCATGAGAACTTTTCATCTCCTCTTGCACTTTTTTCTAGTTGTATTGACTTAGAGTCTAGAATTAACGCGATTCGTACCCCTCGTAACTTAAAGCCCAAACGAAGATGTAGCAAATTTGCACCTTTTGAACTCATTTTAGAACTCTTGCTTCGTGATCATGATTTAAGCCTTGTATTTTGGAACTAGTTGGAATTGTAATGACTCTGGCTCTTGAGTTTTAGAGGTGACGTAAGTTTGTCATGTGAAGATCTTGAAGAGAATGTATTGGAACTTGGTATTTAAACTCATGATGAATGGAATTGACAACCAATTTGAATTTTTAACTTGTGCACTTTGAAAGAATTTTAATTTGTCATTCTTGCACTTGAGGCCCTTGAACTTGGAATGAAGTTTGATGAAACTTGCTCTTCCTTAATCTTGGATTTGTAACTTGTATATTTTGGATGGTGAATGGATCAATGAACTTCTTGAAACTTATACAAAGGCATCGAAAAGAAATAGACATTTGATTTTTCTTACTCTTGGCCTCTTTGTTGGAATAACTTGGAATGATTTCTTGAAACAAAATTCCAACCTCATAACTTGGTAAGCAAGTCGCTTAACAAATGGCTAAAACTTCTTGACAAATATGACGCATCCAAAAAATCTCTTGAAATGATCATATTGCAACCAAATTTGATATGTCACGAATTATGGCCCTAATTTATTTAAACCATAGTGTACCACGGCCCAATGAATGATTCGAGTTGAGATCAATGAACCCTGCCTCATAGAACAACTTACACCCGTACCTTGAGCCAAAAGGAACCACAGGACCATTTTGAGTCAGGCGTAACAGGTCATGCCCTGAAGTGCTTAACTGGGAGAATAAGTATCATCTACGTTCGACCTCACTGCAACTGCACAAGCTGGTTAGTCGTGATAATCACACACACAAAGATCGCATGACCTAAAGATGCTATGCAAAAAGAAAAGGGATCTTAGGGTAAAAAATTAGGGTGCGACATAACCTGCGCCCTCACACATACTCAGACACTTAACACGCATGCACAAACCACTGGGGTGGTGATACATCCATTATTTTAAATGGAACCATAAATAGAAGTATCAAAATTGGTTTGAAAAACCTGAGAATGGCGCGATGGCCATCACCTTCTTCAAGCTCGTGCAAGACCAGGCCTATCTCACTCAATTTACAACCATTTGACATGAAGTAAACACCAAAATCATACGTTTTTCAACAAGGAACATGATGGCAATATTCAATTTCATTTATTTTTAGTGTATAAAAAAATTGTCTGATAGCACATATGAACCCTAACTAATCGTTTTAAAATTAAATTCCATATGATCATGATATGAAGCAATTAATTGAGGGGAAATGATCTATAAACTATCAAAAACACATTGGTAACTTACAAGGATGTTTATGATGCATGAATTAATGAGTTCAGTTTTAAGGAACCTTACCTTGCAAGTGAGAATCGAATTATGGCTTGGAGGTGTTACAAATGTGTTCCAATGATCTGGACAGCTTCCTTGACCGCTATGGATGGTGTTCCAATGCTTAGATTGATTTGAAAACCTCTAGATTGGTCAACTCGATCCAACCTGCAGCTACCTTGTAACTTTTAGCAATTGAGGTGTGAGTTGATGATTTTGATGTTTTAGAAACTTGGTGAGTGTTTGGATCACTTCTATATGAAGTATATGAAGTGTTTGAGTGGCTGGTTTGGATGGAATTGCTCAGATATGAGAAATTCGATTTCTCATTCTCTTGGTTTTTGAAAATTGGAAAAGTTTGGTATTGTTTTGGTGTGTTTTGAATCATCAGATGTGGTTTCTATTTATAGGTGAGTGAGTTTGTCTTGGTGGAATAGTGTTGCAGCAATGGATAAGAGCTCACTAAATGCATTTTGGCAAGGTGTGCTTACTTCTCATGCAAGGTACAATAGCTCTCTAAGTAGCATAGCCAACTTTTGACCAATTCCACATTCCTCAGATGTTTTTATTGTTGTTTATGCATGAACCTTGACTGAGGAGAGTGGCTTTGTTGAAAGTTCATTATTGCACATAAATGCATCCTTTGAATTCAACATAATATGACAAAACTCATAAATTCCAAGTGTGATTCCTTTTGACTCAATGCTTGGTATTTGCAGGTTTGTTATGACTCACTCTGATCACATTGAGTTGGTTTGATCATGAACATTGTACTTGACTTCCAAAATCGTGGCTGGCAAGAAATGTTCCAAAATCTGTCTTGAAGACATTTGTAGCAGGGTGACTTTGGAGGATCATAACACCTTGCTCACATGGAGTTTTTGAGAGTTCTTGTACTCTTTGGAAAGCTCTCATGACATACTTTAACTTTGATGTTCAAGGTTGGTCTTGGTTCAACTTGGATCAAGGTGAAAAATGTCCTCAACGTTTGGAAAAAGTGAAACAGATTCTGACTTCTTTGAAAATTTCACTAAGTGTTGGAAAAAGTGGCCATTTCCAATTTTAGTGATTTTGATCAATCCATAACTCAAAATCCATGAGGATTTGGAATGAGATGTAGTTGACATATTTGAAGTATGTAAGATGAACTTTCATTTGACCTTTGGATGGGAGAAAAAGGCCTTGTGGTTTAGGAGTTATGACCTTGCAAAGTTGGTACAAAATCACTTTTGTTCCATAACTTAGAAAAATTTTAGTTTCTCCTGGTTGCCCCTTTTGCAAGAAACCTCAATTTTCTTGATTTTTCCTAATGAATGATGATCAATGCCATACATTGACATTGTTTTTGACTTAGGGGAACCATATTTGTGAAAAATTCCAAAAAGTCAAACTTGATTTAGGGCACAATTGACTTTTTGTCAGATGAAATCCAAACTGCGTGATCCTTTGTGCAATCAAGTTCTTGACCCAATTTAAACCTAATGGATGGATTCCATAAGTGTTTTAGGGTGTCTTGAATCATGTCCCAAGGTTTGGGAGCATGTCTTGGTCAAAAGTCAAAGGCACAGTTGACTTTTTCTTCAAAACCCTAATTGTGGTCCAGATGAGATTGAAACTTATGAAACAAGCTTCTTGGACCAATCCATTGTTGTAAATGGATCAATGTAGTGTATTTGAGGCCCTTAAATCATGTCTTCAGGTCTTGGCACATGTCTTGCCTCAAAAGTCAACTCAGGGGTGAATTAGGTCAAGAAACCCTAATTCCTGATTTTTGATGAATGCTTCTCCTGAGGTTATTTTGACTTGATGATTAGGTCCATGAGGTTCCTTGGAGTATCTTGGGTTATGCTTTGAAGTATTGGCCTATGCCCAGAGGAAAAAATTCATCTGGAGGCCTTGGTCGACCAAAACCCTAATTTGGTGACACTGTCGATCTTGAGGCTTGATCCACTTGGAATGTTGCACTCTTGTGCTTGATTCTTGATGTGGGAGTCCTCTTGATCCCTTATGGGTGTTTGAGAGTTAGGACAAGTTGAAGATCATGTCATTTTTTTATTGATCTTTTTGCCCAAATGCTCAAAGAGGGATGGAAACCCTAATTCTTGATTGTAGTGAATGCTCAACAATCCTTGAGGAGATTGATGAGGCATGAAGGTACATCCATATTGTGGTGATGATTCTCACAATGATGAGAAATCTTGGTGGTCAAAATTTGGGGCATGACAACAGATCCCCACGGTTTATGCGGAGATCCATAAATATAATATAATAAAATGATAATTTATTTATTTATAATCAAATTAATAGTAAAAAATCCAAAATTCTAACAAAGAAATGTAGAAACTAATCCAATAAATCTATTGTTTTATTTTTTAAATTATATACAAGACAGATTAAAACAAAATACACATTTACAGTTATATATTTTCAAATATATTTTGGTTATATATGTGATTTTTGATAATATATGTGGGGCAAAAACACCATCGAACAATGAATATGTTATCCATCCTCATCCCTAAAATATTTTATGGAGACTTTATTTTTCGAAAAAAGTTTCCATTTTTAGGGATATAAATTGGCAATACCTACATGATATTTGGGAATTCATCCTATCAAATGCTAACTGACATCGTGCTTTAACACTGTGATTGGTATAGATGAAATATAATAGAGAGAAGTAGCTGAGAGAGAAGTAAGGGAGAGTGAGAACTTCTCTAGTTTAGTATATCATAAAGATAACTAAGAGAGAAAGAATTATAATTAGTGTGAGACCCATATGTTTTTAAGTTCCCTCAAACATGCGAAGAAAGGGGATGGAAGAAGTATTTTCTCAATTTTACCCTGCAAACTAATACAACCTAAATATTAAACTTATTCATAAAATATCTATGGAGTGGTGGCTAATGCATTGAGAAAATAATGTTTCATGTAGCCTACTTGGATTGTGTTTGTGTGGTATTCCTGCAGAGTTTGATTGTGTTGGGTGGGAAGAATGGTGAGTGTGTATCGTTGAGATGAGTAAAGGTGATATATTATTTATTTATTTTAGATAAAAAAAGATAAGAATGTATTTGGATAGAGAATAATTAATTAATTAAATTAAATTGAAAATAGAAATAAAACAAATTAATTAATAACTAAAATAATTTGAACTAGTGAATTTTTTTGGTAAGATTAATAAGATGAATTAAGTTAAATATTTAAATTAATGTGTGCATTAGATTTTTAAAATTTAAGGGTAATTATGTAATTTCAAAAACAATCTACACTTCTCTCTTCTCTATTTCTCTTCTTTCTTTTATGTCAAACAATATATCAAATCTACTATATTTCTTACCTTATTCTCTCTTCTCTCAATCTTTCTCACATATTTCTCTCTTTTCACTTTCTCTTTACAACCAAAGAAAGCCTAAGTGCCACACCACCTAAGGTGTATCCTTTAAATTTTCAAAAAATATTTTACAAAAGAAAAAATGTTAAACCAAAGAGGAGGGAGTGCATAAAAAAATGGATATGTATAGAAATACAAAGTTGTTGCTCACACTGAGTAGTTGTTGCACTGTTGTAATCTTTTACATTATTGCCGATTGTACGCTTGGATCGATTTTTCATTCAATAGAAGTTGTTTTCATTCTAGTTTATTTTAGGTTATTTACTTTTCCGTCTTTACTGCATTGTTTAGTTTACTTGCTTGCGACATAACTTGATTTCAAAATAAAAACCAAAATCTGTGTTTTTGTTAAAACTAATCAACATGTATGTTTCAATTTCCGGCATGTTTAATATGTTAATTTTAGGAATAAATATGCTACGCTAATTTTTGTCTGAGCCCGTCGTATGAGGACCGTCGTTCCGATGGGACTCTGTAGGAACCATCAGTATGAAAATATGACTGTTCGATATTCTGGTTTTAGTGTCTAAGTTTAATTTAGGTGACTTTTGTCGTGAGAGCGAGGGGTTGATTAACAGTGTTTTGTCACGAGAGTGAGAAATGCATTAAGGTGTGTCCGATAAAGCGAGAGTTTGAGGTACGCACCGGATAGTAGACACTGAGCATCGATCCTAAACATAGCAAGAGCGCTTTAGGCTTCGTTTAGGCTTTGTTGGTTTTCAAAATGCGTCTATTAATTACCGAGCGAGCGAGAGAAAAATCTTGGGGTCATTAGGCGTGGCTTTTGTCAATAGCGCGAGAGTGTGAGACAGAGTCTTTAAGTTGGCATTTCCTACGGAATGGTAGTATAGTCATAATCAGTACCCGTATTCTACAAGTCCCTTAGGTGCGCGGAAATCATATTTCGGCCTCGTTTTAGTATTATTTTCAAACCTTTAGTAATTAGCGTTTATATTCCCGTTCGTACCATTTTAATCATAGCCTTAGCTTTACAAAGCAATGATAGATTACAGTAGGTTGATATTGGTCTCTGTGGGTTCAACAATTTTTTATATTACTTCGATAAATCCGTGCACTTGTGGAGCATCAAGCTCCAGGCGACAAGTCCGCATTCTCTCGGAGGCAAGCTTTAAGTTGTTTCCTTGCTATGTCGGGGAATTCGGTCCCGATCTTCACTCTTCACCGGGGGTCATCGCTGAGCAGGGCGAATTCGAACTCGCCATCCGGGATTAGACGCATCAGATGGGAGTTGCACCGGTGTTGGTTGATGCTGAAGGGCTGCTCGAACAAGTATTGGTCTCCTACTGGTTATCTTCGGAGAAGAGACTGTCGAGGTCGATAGAGTCGACGCGGGGTAGCAGCTTGGCCTCCTCGGAGCTACTGGGCAGGGCCGGCTTGCTGGAAGTCTTTGGTTTGGCTGCGATGGTGTTGAGTCCTTTAGTGGCTGCTTCGAGACATCTCCTTGGTGCCTCGTAGTCCCCGTGTAGGGTGGCAACCAGACCCTTAGAAGTGTAGTACTTCATTTTCAGATGCACAGTTGATGGTACGTCCACCAATTCGACCAAGGCCGGTCGCCCAAAGATGCACTGATAGAGAGAAGGGCAATCGATAACCAGGAATTGGACTTTAATAGAATTGGCTGTCTCTGCAGATCTAAAAGTTACGATCAATTTAACATATCCCCAGGGCTTTGTGACCGACCCGTTGAAGCCCTGTAGGTTAGAGCCTACGCAGGGAGTCAGGTGCGATTCATCTAGCTGGAGGGTGGAAAATAGCTACGAGTACATGATGTTGACTGAGCTGTCTTGGTCGACTAAGATTCGGCGAACATCAAAGTTAGCCATCTGGGCTCTCACGAGCAGCGAAATGCTTGAGTTGGGAGCCCCTCCGAGGAGTTCCTTGTGATAGAAGGAAATGATGACCGACTCTCCCTGGACTTTGTCAAGCGTGGTACTCCTGTTGGAGCTCGTGCTGAGAAGATGCCTGAGTTTCCTTTTAATAGAACCCACAGTAACTTTGTTGAACCCCCCTCTGGAGATGACCATGGTGGAGGGGAAAGTTTCCCATGGACTATGTGCTGCAAAGTAGGGGGAACGTTGAGCTCCTCAGGAACATAGAAGTCCTCAGGCCGCGATACACCCATGGAGACTTGAAGGTTTGTCTCCTCCGAGAAAGGCACCTCTTACTCGACTTTCTTCGACTCCTGGGCGTCCTGCCGAGGAGTTTCCCTCTTCTTGGTAAACTGTTTCAGGTGGCCGTCCCTGATCATTATCTCAATGACATCCTTCAGGTGGATGCATACGTCGGTTCTGTGGCCGTGACTTTTGTGGAAACGGCAATATTTTGACTTGTCAGCATTCGGCTTGGCCGGTATCTGCTTAGGCAATCGAACCCCTTCTTGTTTAAACTCCGAGTTGGCACATTCAGAGAGGATTTTCTCCCTGGAGACGGTCAGGGGAGTATACTCATGGAAGCGTCCAGAGGGTTCTTTGTTGTCCCGGGGTTTCTGGGGGCGATCTTCACGTCTTCTGTCTCCCCGACGAGATGTCGAGGGTTCATCGCTCTTGGAGGTCCGGGCACTTTCTTGGTGGCATGAGACCCGGGAGGAGCTGGCTGCTTCTTTCTCCTCATATTGGATATATGCTTGCGCCTTGAGGAGGAAGGCGTCCAGAGTCCTTGGAGTTTCAATGCCAACAACTTTGGCAAATTCTGTACAGGGACGAAGTCCTCGTTCGAGCAAGAACTTCTTCATGTCATCGGTCGTTGAGACTTGTACTGCTTCTTTATTGAACCTCTCGATCTAGGCGCGGAGAGGCTCGTTCTTTCCTTGAAGTGAAGTGTCTGGAGAACATTCTCCCCAACTGTCTCCACGAGGTGATGGACACGTCAGGGAGTTTCTTATACTAGGTCACCGCTCCCTTCTTGAGCGTGGTAGGAAATAATCGACATTTGATGGTGCCCTAGATGCCACGACAGTCGAGCAGAGCATCGATATTTTTGATGTGTTTGTCAGGATCCGTCGTATCGTCGTAGGTGCCCAAAGACGGTGGTTTCTCCAATCCCTTGGGGAGGCACATGACCATAATCTTCTGAGACAATGGGCCGCGAGGCTCGTCGTTGCTGCTGCTACTGGTCCATGACGGGGAGCGGGTGCTTCGCTCCAGAACAGGGCGGTGATTTCCGTGGAGAGATAGGGTTTGTGCCCGACCCTTAGATCTAGGTGGGGGTGAACACTGGTCTCTCCTGGTCCTCTTGTTTCCCAGGCAGTACTGGCTCTGCGGGGAGACGTAGTCACGCTTCCAAACGGCATGAGATTCTGGTTCAGGCGGTGCCCGACAGCCTCTTTCACGTCGGGGAGGTGGGCTGCAGGATCGTCAGCGCTCTTTCCTGACAGAGTTTCCCACAGACGGCGCCACTGATCTTGACGACTGATCAGAACCTGAAGTGGGCCAAGGATGAGGTCTGCGATGCTGGGTGTGAAAGATGAGGAGGGGTGTGTACCTGCAAGGCACTCGGATGCTAAAGTAAGAATCGGAAGAGAGAGAGAAAAAGGTATACAAAGTATGTGTTCCGTAGGGTGATTTGGAATACCTAACCCTCTAAAATGAGAGGGTTTTTATAATGCCCCCAGCGTGTGGCCAACGGTCTCTATCTTCGGGGCGAAATAATCGTTTCCCGAAGAATAGGTAACTGCCAAAAACTAGCCGTTAGGACAAGCAGAGGTGCCCGAAACTAGCCGTTGCTACGGGCAAGGAGGCAGTTCCGGGCATGGGCGTCGCGACTGTTTCTGGATGGTGGATCTGTGCGTAACGGGTAGGAAATACCGAGGAGGAGCAGATGACCCTTGGGGTCATCCGACCATATATGCCCGATAGAGGGGCAGAAAGGTAAATGCTGACCCAAATTGGTTGGACTTAGGTAATTGGGCCGTTCTGGGAGTAGAAGTGGATTGGGTCATGCCTAGTCATTGGTCCAGCCCGAAACATATAACAATTCCCTTTTTGGTATTTATTTCAAATTTTTCCATTCTTAAATTTCGTAATTTACAAATGGCAAAAATAATTAGTGAAAATTTTAGTATTGAAATCGTTAAACAAATTTTTTCTTGATTCTTATTATATAAATTATGTACGAGACAGTGATATTTTAAAAAATGTGCACGCTGAATCGTAGGTTTCCCTTATATAATAGAGTGATCATGATCTATACTGCATATATTAAGAGCTGTTTAATCAGCAAGCAGCTTGACAACTGCTGAGAGAGAATCAAGTTGAACTTTTGAAATAACTAATGGTTTCATACAGAGAAGATTATGGAGATGTATCTCTAAAATATTCTAGAGATGCATTTCCAAACTAAATTTAGCAAAATCAGGGTGACTAAACAATTTGCGTTGAAGAGTCTGTAAAAAAAGGTGCGTCCGAAGATGCATCTCTGGACGCTATGGGAAGTTTAAAATTTTCACAGTGATGGGAAAATACATATAAGGGTGAAAAAAAGTAACCCCCTAAATGGATTGGGTACAGAAGAAGATGATAAACTCCCACAGTGTTGGTACACAAAAGTTCTAACTTCTGTATATGCCTCAAATTAAATTTGAGAAATACTTTTCTCACCCCATGGGGTGCTCCCCAACCACCGTAAAAAGTCACAATTGCACATATTTCTTACACAATCATCAGCGCAAATTGGTGAGTCACCCTTATTTTGCTAAAATTTAGTCCAGAGATGCATATCCGTATAAAATTAGGGTGAGTTCAGATATGCATCTCCGTAACAACCCTTAAGATGTATCTTTAAAATATGCTATGTTAGGTAAAACCAGAAACAATTGCAAAATGTTGGAAAAATAACACAAATTAACATTAAAATACTTAACATTACATGGGAAGTTGTTAACATAATTTTAACATTATATATCATTACAAGTGGGTGGTTCAGGACATTGCAACATCCTTAAAATATATCTGGTTGATCTTGCAATCGTCGCATCCACTTCAATCAGACCCTATGACGACTAACGATAAAATGTACTCCACATAACCTTTAAATCTTCACCTGTCTTCACTTCAAGCTTGGTGAACTATATCTTCCCTTCATCGTCAATCGAGGGTGAACAATACTCAAGCTTTACAATTCTTCAATTTTCTAGATATCACAGTAGAGTATTCATTTTAGATTTCAAATCGACGAGGGGTGTGTCCTCGTAGACCCTAAATTAAAATGGAAGAGTTTTTCTCCATTGAAATACAAAAATGCTGGAGATATGTATTCATTATGTATATCATAAACCACATTAAATTTTCTTGTAATCATTCATCTTACAGTATCCGTGCAATTTAAACAAACACTCACATTTTCTCGACCCATTGTCATCAAATTTCAAATTCCTAATCGGTGGTTGGTATGTTTTGCTTCTTTCACATCCCATTGTTACAAATACTTGTCTTATGTCAGAACCATTGTCAGAACTTCCTATTGTAACACCTAACCCCAATTTCCGGCCTCCATGCGGACCCATTGTAGCATATGTACACAAACCATAAACTCTTATTTATTTATAATTTGTTCACGAACATTTTCCTTCGACAACAACCGGTCTAACACCCGTTTTAACATTGTTATTCACTTCATCTGGTTAACATCATCCTTCACTTCATCCGATTTAACATTCATCCTCATAGTAGTTTTGGGAAACATATTAGGGTGCATCATATCTAATACCAACAATAGTGGAAAAACATATTAAAAACTCAAAGTATCAGACACGTCCGGAGATGTATCTCCGAATGTTATGAAATTGTGTTCGGATATGCATCTCCGAACGTAACGTTCATATTTACAGCTCAAAAAACACATTAATACTAGGAATGCGGGATGAAATGAATGAACTTTACCTTAAATTCAAACTTCTTTTGCTCCCTTTGATGTAATAAAATAGAAGAATATGTTTGGTGTAAAAAAGGTGATTGAGAAAGGAAGAATATTTTTTAAGAGTTTTGAAGGTGAAGCTCCTTTTGATCACGAGGGTGAAGAACATGTAAGGTGGTATTTTATCCAATTTTTTATTTGGTATTTTCGGATATGCATCTCCTAAAACATCACCGAGTTGTTAAATAAACCAACTTAGTAAACAAAAACACCATAAATGAGTATAGGAGGTTTTATGGAGATGCATCTCCGGATTTACCCCACAAAATATATAGAGATGTATCTCTTGACTAAATTTTGGCAAAAATGAGGTGGCTGGCTGAAATACAAGGACTGGTGTGATTTTAGGTGCGTCTGGAGACGCATCCCTGAACACGTGAAGGGTATTTTTGGGTTTTTAAAGGAGTGAGACACACCGCATGGAGTGGAAAAAGTATTTCCCTTAAATTAACTCCAACGGAAAAAAAATCTATAAAGCCCAACAAAATAATATTGATGAACATATGTGCAGGCTAATCGATAAATAATCCATTAGTATTTTAAAAAATCAAGGCATAACTACAGGTTGAGATGGAGCTAATGATCGTAGCTTCAAGAAACCACCATGATCCCCATTAAATTGTTAAACAGGGATATGAGTAGTCATTTGTGAATGTGGTTCATGATTTGCAGGTAAGATACTAGACAAACCAGAGTTAGAAGTTGATGTAGTGATACCTTGACTTAGGTTCACATAAAGAGGTTTTTCACTAGCGTTCTAGGTGTTATCTCAAGTATGGCTTCGTGCAAGAGAAACATGGTTTTAACAATAATCATAGATGGTTCATCACGATACTGAATGATGGATGCAAGGCCTTGATATTCAATTGTAAGTCCATCAAGAATTGTCTCTAACTAATCATGATGAGAAATTGGATCTCCAAATGATTCAAGAATATCCATAGTTTTTGAAATGCGACCTAGATATTGAGAAATTGTACGATCTCCCTTTTGAATGTAGCGAAGCTTATAGCGAAGTTGTCGTGATTTCGCATAAACCTGAGTTCGTTGAAATTAATCAATCATATACCAAACTTCATGCGCTTGAACACATTTCACCATTTGTGAAAGAACTGAATCCGAATGAGTTGTGAGGAGTCACGTGAAGAGAAACGAGTCTTCTTGTTGCAACGAAAGATATGTTAGATTCTCCACATCTGAAGTACGATCTTCAATCGAAAGGTATCGCAGATGAATTTCAGGATTTGTAAGGTGAATATGCAACCTATGGATGTAGATTATGCCTTCGAATTATTGCTTCTAGGAGAGGAAGTAGAATAATCAAGCTTGATAGTGATTTGTTGTGTGAAAGACTTGAACGTGTTCTTCAAAGAATCACCAACAACTGATTTCTTAGTGTTTTTATAAGAATTTTCATCTTTCAATGGTGATGATTGTGCAGTTTCTATGAAAGTTATGGTTGGAATGGATTATAGGCTCTAGATACCATGATAGGAATATAAAGAAGATGGATAATTGTTCATCATTAAAGAGGGGGAGGGAGAGAGAGAGAACGATTATTTATTTTTTACTAAATGAGAGAAAAGTTAGTTACATTTGATAATCATAACTTATCCCTGCTCCAAATCTATTCCATATTCCCACCTTTTGCCATGAGGAATTTTTTTAATATTTTCGTCTCTGCAGATCCCCACGGTTTCCGCGGAGATCCATAAATATAATATAATAAAATAATAATTTATTAATTTATAATCAAATTATTAGTAAAAAATCCAAAATTCTAACAAAGAAATTGAGAAACTAATCCAATAAATCTATTGTTTTATTTTTTAATTATATAAAAGACATATTAAAACAAAATATACATTTAAAGTTATATATTTTCAAATATATTTTGGTAAGAATTTAATTGATATGCATTGACAGTATAAAATTTTTTTATACTGTAAATTAATGATAACCATTAATTTAATTGAAATGTTTGACTATTATTTAAACCACTTGAAAAATAATACCAACGGATGTATGTAATATATTGACAATGTAAAACTTTTTACACTAACAATACATAACAATTAATCTCTTTTGAAAATATATGTGATTTTTGATAATATACTTAGGACAGAGACTCTGTCGAATATGTTACCCATCTTCATCCCTAAAATATTTTATGGAGACTTTATTTCCTGTCTAACTAGAAAAAAATCTCCATTTTTAAAGATATACATTGGCAAATGCTAATTGACATCATGCGAGCTTTAAGTGCCACTCCACCTAAGGTGTATCCTTTAAAATTTCAAAAAAAAATTTTATTAAAGAAAAAATGTTAAACCAAAGAGGAGGGAGTGCATAAAAAAATGATACAAAATTACAAAATGCAAACGGGTTGGGCTAAATATTGGGCTTGTTACATTTTCTTACAAGAAAAAGCCCATCCTCGAAACCCTAATTCCCAAAACATTAAAACACAGCAAATCGCTTCACAACTTCATTTTCACGGCGCCAACTTCATCTTCAAGATCCGATCCACGCGCCGCCACAATGGTAATCCTTCTCCACCGCTCTTAACTCCGTCGCTTATTCTCCGAAATCGTTAATCTTACCGTTCTTAACCGTATGCTTGTTGTTAATCTGTAGGTTAACGTTCCAAAGACCAAGAAGACCTACTGCAAGAACAAGGAATGCAAGAAGCACACCCTCCACAAGGTTACCCAATACAAGAAGGGTAAGGACAGTATCGCCGCTCAAGGGAAGCGTCGTTACGATCGGAAACAGTCCGGTTATGGTGGTCAGACCAAGCCTGTCTTCCACAAGAAGGTAACAATCACATCATCAATATTTTTGTTCTATTTGTTTCATTTTTGTGAATTTGATTTATTTTAGTTGATTACAAGTAAAAAAAATTGATTTTGTTTGTGTTTGATTTGAATTTAATATAGGCTAAAACCACGAAGAAAATTGTTCTGAGGTTGCAATGCCAGGGTTGCAAACATGTTTCTCAACATGCCATCAAGGTTAGTTTGCTTAGTTTAAGGAAATAAAGAACAGGGACACTTATCTTATTTTGATGTTTTGGTAGTTATTTATGTGGGTATGTTTATTTTTATGCAGAGGTGCAAGCATTTTGAGATTGGTGGAGACAAGAAGGGAAAAGGAACATCTCTCTTCTAGATGGAGAATTAGGATTTGCTGTTTTAATGTCATGTTTCTTATGTTGGAATATGTGTTGTTGGGATATTGATTTCTGATAGATATAATTTTGTTATTTCGAGTACCTATTGTGATTGACTCTAGTGTAAGCTATTGCTATTTATCAACCTGTCTTTGTTTTCTCATTTCTTGAAATGCTTTAATGATTTTAAACATTTCTCTCATTTGCTCTTGCATAAGATAATCCATATGTATGAAAAGATAGTAGATTTTATAATATTTACACTGGTTTTGTCGGCTTTGGCATATCGTCTCTGAAATCTTTGGTAAAATGATAGTACTATGGAATTTTGGTGGAAGTTCAGCATCTGAAACAATTCCCGGTCTTCTTTTCCTGGATGTGTGATTGTGGGTAATCAAGGTGATATATGAGTTTTGTAGTCTTGTTCGACCCTTAGGTTTTGATTGGGTTGATGGTATTGGGATTGAATGATATGGGTTTGAAGGTTGTATTCGACCCATATGTTTTGATTGGGTTAATGGGATGAAATAATTTGGGTTTGAAGGTCTTGTTCGAACCTTAGGCTTTGATTGGATTGATGGTATTGGATGAAATTGGATGGGATGGAATGAAATAATATTATATTATTTGGATCATATGAAATTGGATGGAGCGGGTTGGAATTGAGTGGCATGAGTTTCATTCTATTCCACCATTTAGCACCATATTCCTCCTCCCTCTGATTTGGGCGTTTCGCCTTAAAATTTACAATGGCAATGGTATATTTTGGCTTCACTCCATAGGTGTCATTTCATTGATTGTGTATTTTATAACGGAATAGAGAGATTGTAGAATAAATCAAGGTAATTGTGTGATGAACATGTCATCTTAAGATTGTAGAATAAATCAAGGTGATTGTGTGATGAACATGTCATCTTAAGCTATTATGTCGAAGCAGTCTTTATTTCTCTCTTCCCTTCTCTCCCCATTTTTCGCGATAGTTTTTCTGTTAGATTAGCTTAAAGCTTTCAAACACAGCACATCTATGTTTGTATTGAAATGTAATCTTCATTTTACATCTATATAATTGACTTAAATCAGAATTGAACTTGGATCTTTCAATCATTTTGTAAAACGAGCTTTAGTTTACATAGAGTGACAAACCAATTGAAATTATGAACAAGGATTATTAAAAGATACATTATTACCACTGTTTTAAGTTGAGTATCTAATTTAGCTAATCTTTGGACTTAGTCTACAAGGTTAGTTTCTATTGTATTATTGACTTTGTCATATAGACCATAACTAAAGTAAGACATACAGCTTTATGGTATATACAGCGACTTCTACCATGTTTTTGTTGAAAGCCGAAGTGCTAATGAATGATTAATGACCACTTTCTTTCTGAAATTAAAAGGAACAAATAAGTTAAGAAATAAACAAGTTTTTCTTAGGAGAGTGGGTATGACATTAATCTTCAATGTCCTAACAAGGTTGAAGAAGTATGTTTCTAACACATGTTGGTAAAATTGTCTCCCATCTAAATGAGTTAATATAGTGCCAACTAATGAAAAATTATTCTACTCAACGATAATAATTGCCATAGTTCTGTGGATACCCTCCCATGTAAGAGTTATTGCTACCAGGTTGCTGTTTATGCAGTGCAGCATGTCCTTGCATACGATCCTTTTCATATTGCTGCCATATCAGCTGTTCTTCAACCAACAACCTTTGCTTCTTCTCCATCTCTGACATTTGAACGTAAGACGGTGGTGCAATAGCCAATGAAGCTGCAAACGGATCTACATATCCTGAACTAGAATCATTTCCAGTTCCTGTCGATGCTGGTGCTGGCAATGCTAACATTGCAGGTCTTCCAGCAGAACCAAGCGCAACACTGCTAGCACTTCCACTGCCACCATATCCTTGTGCTTGCATTGCTGCATTCATTTCACTTTGTTTATACATACCATCCAACAACAAGGTATCAAACCCTCCTCCTAATGCAGGTTTCTGGTTCCCTAAGTGGCTAGTTGATTGTACAAGTGCTGTTTCCCAATCTGCTCCTTCGTCGAATGCGTGCCATGGAAGTGCTTTTGTTGCACCTTCACTTGTTACTGCAGCTCCATCAAATAAAGCTAAGGCTAGTTTGTCCCCATGTTCTTGATTTGTCACTCTATCATCTCCTAAGTTCAACAAATCGCCTTCGGTTTGTACAACTTTTTCTTCTTTCACCTCTACCGGCTCTTCCTTCACTTCTTCAACTGGTTCCTCTGGCGGCGGTAGTGCCTTGACTTCACTCACTTCTTCTGGTTCTGGTTCGGGTTCGGGCTCAGGTTCGGGTTCAGGTTCAGGTTCCTTGGCTTCTTCAACCACCTCTTCTTCTGCATTAGCTTTCTGGCTCTGTGCTAGGAGTGACTTGTCTTTGATAAACTCTTCCATAACCTCGAGTTTCTTTGGTGTGACTTTTTCTATCTCGGGGTACTCGGAAGAGCGAGCGATACCAATACTCTTGGACCATCCGTAGAAGAGGTCTAGCTCATCAAACTGTTTTCCAACACGACAGAAAATGTCGTACACTTTAACACAGTCGGCGACTTCCATGTCAGGAAAACGGTCGATTAAAATACTCAGTATTTCCGATATCTCGTAATATGATTGAAAACTCTCCTTCACAATTGGATAAAGAGCCACTATCACAATTCTATGATTCTTTGCACCCCCTGTTGCATTGAAAAAAACAGCCATGAAAATGAGTTTTAGGAAAATCGAGTGAAAAGTAATATATTTTGTTAGACAAATCTTATGGTCTAGTAGTGATCATAAACCTGTCGGACGACAAGCTAAAAAGCGTTCGATAAGCAATTGCAAATGCTGCATTTTGGAAAAAATCTGCTCTAACTTCATGTCACGCACCGGTGTAGATCTTACAACGATGTCTTTACCCCTATCCTTTTCTCTTTCTCTTTCCCTTTCTCTTTCCCGATC
Source organism: Lathyrus tuberosus (assembly GCA_022829125.1). Classification (NCBI taxonomy): domain Eukaryota; kingdom Viridiplantae; phylum Streptophyta; class Magnoliopsida; order Fabales; family Fabaceae; genus Lathyrus; species Lathyrus tuberosus. The sequence continues at coordinate 9,005,448 of JALAZF010000024.1, read as the reverse complement.
ATCCTCCTCTTCGTCAATACCAAACATGCCACGCTTTCCTCTCCGATTTTGCATCTTATACTCAAGCCTCTCATCTAGAAATAACGAATACGTGCGCACGAACGCAGAATAGTCCCAAGAATCAGATTTCAAACTGTCACGAAAATCAGACATGTTGAGCAGGCGAGTCCCGCGTCGAGTTGAGAAGAATATCTCTTGCTCATAAGCAGGATCACCCTCTGCCAAAAGCCTTTGAATCAAAATAAGAGTTTTCAAAGCCACCGTCCAGCTTTTAGTCTTGTTGAGACGCCTCGAGAGCGTATTAACACATGCACTAATAAACGCCCGCGAGTAACATGTTAGGCTCAAAATCTCCCTTATATATTTCTCTTCCGACGGATATTCATCGTGCCGTGTCGCCTTCACAATGGCCACATCAAGGTCAGCAAGTGAGGTGCTGCTTCCAACCTTAGCTAGTCCTATACTTGTTTGATCCTTTACTGCCCCAAGGGCTCTTCTGATTGAGCTTGGTGGCATACTTTATCTTTTTTTAGCTTTCGATTTTGATAAAAAAATGTTCAAAATATTTATGATTATCTATGAAACTTGTTGTTCAAGAAACAACAAATGTATTTGTATAAACCTTTAGAAGGAAAAGAAAAAAAGAAAGATAGGAGTTAAAAAGATAGATAGCTTTTTTCTTTCTATCTGTCTTTTGTTCCAACTTTCCTTTCTTCTGTTCCTCTATTGGGAAAACATTACAACCTGAGTTAAGCATTATCCATTTTTGTAGCATGAAAACATGGGAACCATAGGAGATTTAGTGATACATGTATTATCTTTTATAAAGCATTCATTGATTATGATATTCTTGGACTTTGCTATATTTGGCATGAAAAAATATTTATCTGCTATTTTTCACATCATCTTTTGACTTTTTCAAATGCGACCTGACCAACTTTATAAGTCTTCTAATTATGGATTAAACTAATGAAAATATCATTCCATTTTTTATTTTATTTTTACAATCTCATAATACATCATAATTAATATGTGAACATCAATTGAGTTTCGAGCAGACACGCCTAATGTTTCCATCAGAACCTGTCTTGACACCAATCTGTCCCATTTTAACAATTGACTGAACAAAATCATTTTCAAAAGAAGGTCCAAATATTGGAGTGAAGGGACCTAAGTATGATTCAATCACAGCCTTTGTTCTTGCATCATCGATAAGTCTTGCATCCGATTCTAACACAGCAAAACCTTCCCTTATGTTATTCAATATGTTCTTGTCAAATCTTGTTTCAGTCGTTATGTCCATGGCTAAACGGTCGTTAACGTCTCCCGTCCGAGGGCACTTTGCCTGAAGTTCTGGGAGGAAATTTGGATTAATAGCTGGGTCTGATCCACCACCAGATGAAGAAAAGTTGTATAGTCTTTTTGTCATGAAGAAACATGCTGTGGTTCCTATTGTATGTGCAGCTGAATATATCACAAGAATGAACCATTAATTACTATGGTTAGAAATCATCACATAATATAATAAAATACTCATTAAACAAAGAGTGGTAGATGTTATGTCAACATTTCTTGAATCCTGAAAATTTGTCAAAATCTTAAATAGTGATTTGTTGGAATATTATAATCTTATGTCACTTCAACAACCATGGTCTCATCTACTATGCATGCATGAAATACGAATGTATTTCTATTAATCCTTTATACGACCGACATTTCTGATATAAGATATATCTTAGTGTTTGTATCGGGTGTCTGACATGTGTTAATGTGTCGGACACAAACATAAATGATTCATTTTTGAAATTAATATTGTGTATCAACGTTCCAATGTCAGTGTCGTGTTCGTGTTTGTGTAAGTGGGAGAGAAAGATAGAAAGAGTACCACTGAGAAGGACAAGGTCTTTTTCTGTGAGACCCTTGTTCAGAAACTTGGTTTTGAGTTGCTGAATTGAATCACTGACTTCTGGCATATCATCTGCAAGAGATTTATCAGAAACGAATCCATCTCTTCTCCCTGTAGGAACTTTGTACCAAGGTCCATTTGTCTACATTGTGTCAAAATTCATGCAACGGTATTAAAACTTTTATAAAAAAAAAGTTCTAACTCAAAAGATTAGTCTCTAGTTAATAATTTCAATGATGAAAAATCAATTTTTGAGCAAAAAGTGAAATATAATGAAGTTAGGAATTAGGATAGAACCATGACAATTGCTTCTCTTGCTGCCAATGTAACAATATCTGCACAAGAAACCACTCCTGGACAAGATTCTTCCAATCTTTCCTTAGCTTTTTCTATCAGATCAAACCCTTTAAGACCTTGATGTTCAAATGCATCTTTTTCTGGGTCTTTAACATTATCAATCAGAATGGAACCATCACATCCCTGAAAAAAAAAAGCATCCAAATCATGTCAAAAAATGTTCCTAGAACCAAAACATGTTACTACTTAAGTGACAGAAATACATACCTCAACAAAGCAGTCATGAAAATGAAGCCTAAGCAAACCAGCAGGCACGGTTCGGTCAGAAAGAGCAGCTTCTCTAACAACATCATGGACAATGGATTCTGTTAGAGGACATGTGTTAGAGTAGAAACCAATTCGAAGCTGACCCTTAGAACCATCAATTAAGAATAAGAATAGGAGAGACAAAAAAACAAAGGGAGACATCACTTCAAATAATGTTATATCTATTGTTATGTATTCAGCTATCACAACACACAGATATATTTATATACACAAAATAGAAAATGTATGTCAGAAGCACAAATTAAATATTGCTACAAAACAAAGAAAAGGTGAAGGGTACTTCTCAGAAAATGTTACTAATAATAGATACACTAAACTTTTTTCTATGGCATGTGGGTCAAAGAATCTTAAATGTACTATGATTCTACCATTTTATGATTTTTTCTATGTGCCTTGTACAGATTACCATACTAGCATCATCCTTAAGTTTGAAACGTGTCAAGTAACAATGCATGAGACGTGAACTGTTTTCCTTTTGTTCTTTCCTCAGTCAATTTTGCATTGTTGTCATTTCTCTATTTTATCAAAAACTTGTTTATGAATCATTCGCACGCAGTTCAACTTCTGTATACCAATAACAACATCTGTGTTCTCTTCAACTTCATTTTTTTGGGATAAAACAAAGCTTTCATAATTTAAAAACGCGTCAATTAATTGTCTTTAAATGTGAAAATGAGAATATTACAATGTAGTAGTTTTATCTCTTGCCCCTTTAATTAATGGTAAGGAATCTTATTTTAATTCCAAATCTTCATTACAATTTTAGATGCAAGTTGCTTCCTCCATTTCAATTTTAGATTTTTTTCTAAAAGAAGTGTATGATGTTCGACATGTCTGTGTCGTCTGGTGTTTGTATTAGTGTTTCATAAGTGATCGCATTTTGTATATTTATGATAAAACAGCTGTTAACTCTTGAGATTTCTTACAACATCGAGTATTTATGGTTGAAGAGATTGTGTGATGATGGACACATATCTTTTTGTTTGGTGTCGTGTGAGTTACCTATATTCAATGCAACTTGCATGAACATTGTTTTGGGACTTATATGTATAGATATCTATGATTCTAAATTAGTCTTACATCATGATTCTTAATGAGTTTTATTGCTATTGAGTTTTGCAACAAAATTGTTAATAATGTGAAAATTGCTATTGAGTTTTGCAACAAAATTGATAATAATGTGAAAATTTATTAGACTTGACCCCCACAACTACAAAGTGTACATGCATGCAAATACAAGGGTTGAGACACATGTATTGATTGTGCACCTTGCAGCTGTTGTAGGAACCAAATTCAGTTCAAATGATAACAAAAGTGAAAAAATCATTTAGAATATGAAAATTGTATGTGGTCATTGAGTTAGTACGTTTAATCTCATTTTTTTTGGATAGGTTTGAAAATCTAGTTAAAAGAGTAATGTTACATGAACATACATAATAACATGAACATCATATTTTATATAGTTGTTAAGATTTTTTTTTTTTTAAATATTTTTCTGTTATCTCGAAAAAGCTGCAAAGAAATTATTTTGTGATATAATTAGTGGGATATCCGTGTTTTCGCATGGGTACTGATCAATGATGCTCATTTGTTTACATATAGAATTTGAAAAAAAAAATAGGATTAATAAAAATTAGTAAATATAAAAAATATAAGGATTACCCGCGGACACCGATTGATGACGCGTATTTGTTTTTTTTTAAAAATTAAAATAAAAATAGAAGACAAAATTATTTTACCAAAAAAGTTTTTAATTTTTAAAATAAGAACATATTTTTATTCATATTTGGAGCATAAATATAGTTTTTTCATATATACAAATATTTGAATCAACCGTATATTTTTCGGTACGTAAATATTAATTTTGTTTTGATATTTTTTATAAAAATATTTATGCAATGATTTAATTTTATAAATATCAAATAATAGCATAGTATTTGTAAATGTTATTTTAATTGTATAAATAAATATTAGTAACATAAATAAATACATCTTGGCCGTGTTTGGATTCATACATTATTTTAAATATATTTACCTTTATTTTTTTAATTGTACCATAATTAAAATAACTTGTGCATTCACACGCATTCTTCTCTGGATACTCTTGCGTTCGCACGGATACAGGTGAGTTATGCGCATTTGTTTTAAAATGTAATAAGAATAGATAGAAAGAAAATCAAATATATCAAGAAAGACAAAATTATTTATCCAAGAAAGTTTATTATTTTTAAAAGAAAAACAAATTTTTATTTATTTTTGGATCATAAATATTAGTGACCGATTTAGTGACCAACAAATTTCGATCACTGTAGCCACCGAATTAGCCACCAAAATTTGATATCCGTGAGTAAATTTTTAGGGGTCACTAAATAAAAATTAGCCACCGATTTAGTGACCAAAAGTTTGTGACCACCTATCCGGTCTCGAAAAAATATTTTTATACAATAGTTAGTTTAAATAAAAAATTTAGAGACCGAAATTTCGGTCACTGATATTTTTGTTGTTTTTTTCTTTACTTTTTAATCCTCTTTATTATGTTACTATTTCTCTCCCAATTTTTCAAAAACATTTTCATCCTTTTTTTATTATTTTTATTTTTGATAAAAGATTCACCTTTTTATTATTTTAACAAATAAAATATATAATTATATAAACAATTATGCTATTTTATTTTTATATATGTATAAAAGTGATTTTTTTATTATATGCAATTTTTATATGTGCATAATGAAATTACATTAATAAAATCAAATTTTATTTTCATTAGATCTAATTAAATTAAATAATAATTAGTAATTTTCTAAATATTATTTATATTTTTTAATATTTTTTTATATGTATATATATTTAAATATAGAGAACATAACAAATGTTATTAAGTGGTCTAGTGGTAAGGCCTAACTAAAATAGTTGGAGGTAATAGGTTCAATTCCCAAGTTAGGCAATTTTTAAGCTTTTTCGGTCACTAAAAGTGAATTTTTTAGTAGTGAATATGAATTTTATTTTGAGATTATTTATAAAAATATTTTGATGAATAAAATATTTGTTCTCATTTATAAAAGTATTTGGATCACCAATACTTTTTTTTCCATATATAAAACTAAAGTTCAATATAAAGTATTAAAAAAATTTCTGTGTATACAAATATTTGTCTCATATGCTTTACTATATTATCAATGACTTCATTTTTCCCGTTTCAATAATTCACTTATTCGCGTAGATTAGGCATGACAACATAACTCATACCCACGGATACCCATCTGAACCCACTCCGAAGTTGACGGGGAAAATCCGCTTTGACTGAGTTTGGATTTTTTCCGATTAAAAAATATGGGAACGGGTTAGGTAATGGGGATACTAGTACCCACCTCGAACCCGACCCGTTTATTTTATTATGTACATTATTATTTAGTTTAGTTAATTTGGAATATTTAATATGTGGCCAATGTTTTAATATTATGATTTGTATTAATTATTTAAAATATTTGAAATGTATATATGAAATTTTTGAGATTGTTTTATTTCATTATTTGTAATGTAATTGATTTTGGAAAAAAAATATTTTTATTAAAAAATTAATTTTACTAAATGTATGATGGTGGGGCGGGGATACCCGAACCCAACCCAAAGACGAGTTTGGATTTAATTCTCCATCCCCGTTTGGGTTTGGGGCGGGGAACAGAGATTGTTTGGGAATTCAGGTTTGGGTTTAGATAGGTAAAAATCGTCCCTGACCCGCCTCGTTGCCATGCTGTTCGCACGCGGTTTTCGCGCGAACAACCTCTGGCCTCCTGTAGCAGGTTTACTTGCGGGACCGACCACGAAATCCCATGACAAACTGTTGGAGTATATGTGATGTTGGTAGGATGGTTTTGATTTAGAGGAAGTTGGAAAAAACTTGCAGAAAAAGGTGTATGCGAATTGATAAATAAACAGGTAAATAAGTAAATGGCAAGATATCTTAAACTTGGTAATGTAAATTGCTTAAAAAAGAAATGTGGACGCTAGCATACATCTTGCGGAAATAAACTCTTTTTTCTTAAGCTTGGTACTTCGAGTGTATTCCTTTTACAATGTTACAACTGCAACCCCCTCATATGAAAATGGACACTGCGACCCCCTTTTACAATGTTACAACTGCGACCCCCTCACATGTCACCCCACCATCTTTGTAACTTCCCCCACGTTCTCAGCATTTCAAATCTCTTCCCGCCCAAGATCTTTCAGCATTGCGTTGGTTTTGTTGACATTCCGTCGAAACCCTTCGAGAGCGTAGCATGCTGGATCGACCTCCGACACGCCTTCTGCCGGTGTCGATCTACGTGTCGGCCTTCTCACCATCCTTTCCTTCTGAAGTCGACCTATATGTTAGCCTTTTCATCAACTCTTCTCAGTCGAAATCTCCCAGCCAACGAGTTGCCCCCAAAAGGTCAGTTTTGACTTAGCACTATGTTGACCAAGAAACTCGGCGTTTTGTTTTCCTGCGAGATTTCGACTGTACCTTGGTTTCGACCTAGTAACTTAATTGCTTTTCCTTCTATCGAATCAACCATGCGTCACACAATGTCTGATGTAATAATGGAACCTTTCTGTGCCACGATTTCCAAGAAATGTCATTATGGTTAGTCTCGTCCTAAGTTATGGGCTTTAAACCACTCCCACTAATTGTAGAATCAGAACAATTGCTTTTCTTGACCTTTCAGTTGCATGCATTTGCCTATAAATACTCTTCACCAGCGTCTGTCTTTCTTTTCCTCATTCTCTCACACTTTCCTCTTCTTCCCGAACGTTCTTGCTCCCAAAGTTCTCTTGACCTTTGCTTCCATTACAATGGCTTCTTCTGCAACAATCACCGATTCCTCTACTCACAAGACTGGAAACAACCCCATTACCTACATCCTTTCTGAAAGTGAGTCCCTTAAACCCCTTCCTCAACCAACATCTACTGATGATGCGGTGATAGCAACCTGGCAACGCCAGATGATCGTTCCCTTCGTGGTGGTAGACAAACTGCATGCTTTCCATGGTGAAGCGAGCGATTTTGGACGCGGTTCTTAAGCGCTGGTCGCTCTCTGCGGTTGAGCCTTAACTACAGGTCGATTCATTTTTTATCCTATTGTGAGCTGAATAAGGAAGGGAAATAGATGTCTCCAATTAACCCTGCTTGCATACTGAGTTTAAATAGCGGTCTGTTAGGTTACGAATGCTATCAATGTGGGGGGGGGGGGCTTTGTACTGGTTATTTGTATTTTCGCCAATACGGTTTTCGTTCTTTTCTTTCTAGGACTTTATAGCGGGGAACAAGGATTTAGGATGTTAGGACTGATGCTTTTGATATATACATGAGAGTATGGGATTTTGGGTTTTTGTTTAGTGTGCTCGCTAAGATTTTTCTTTCAATCTTATGCCTACGTATTCCCGTTTACCGAAACAGGGAAATCAGAGCGTTCGTAGTTCCTCCTATTCTAGGGGAGGAAATGGTTGTTTTTGGTGTCTTGTTCAAAGCCCAAGACGTGACGCGAAAAGGTGGTTTGTATCTTGTTCAAAGCCCAAGATGTGAAGCTGAAGGTTTGACTTTAGAGAGAATTTGTCATCTCTAAAGAGGGGGTTGTATGTCACAACTGTTTATAAAGGAAAATTACTTTAACCGAGATACGCGGATCCTAGCAATGCCATAATTTCCTTTAAAGGGGATTTTAACCTGAAGGAGAAGACTTTAACTCAGTGTAGAGCAATGCTATCTTTCCTTAGGAATTTCTTATGCTAAAAGAGGGACAGTGGCATGGATATAGATGATCCAGAGGCTTGCCGCTTACAGCGATTAGATGAAGAGGAAGGAGTTGTTGATGTTTATGTACTGTGAACGAGACACAACTTTGATGCTAAAAGGTTGATTGGATCAACCAGTGGTTTTCTTATACAAAGCCTAAGAGGAGGCTAACATATGTCTCGTACAAAGCCCGAGAGAGAGGCTAAAAAGTTTTGACTCGACGATGGAATCTTTTGGTATCTCGTATAAAGCCCGAGATGGAGGCTATTTTGACTCAACAAGAGAGTTTTTTGTATCTCGTACGAAGACCGATGTTGCACCCCAAATTTTACCCTCATTTTTTGCTAGATGTTTAGGTGGTTCATTCTTCCCTTGTTTTTTAATTTCCATTCTTCTCATTTTACTTATTTAATCTTAATTTAGCATTTATTTTAATTGTTTTATTTCATGATTATTTATGTTATATATTTAAATTGTTTTAACTAATTTCAATTAATCAGTTAATTTAACCTATTTTCTTTTTAGCCTAAGTAATTAATTTTATTGGTAATTTAGTTTCAATTTAATTATTTTAATTTTAATTAATTATCTTTCCTATATTAATTATTTTCATAACTTTATTAATCCTTTATTTTTAATTTAAGTTATTGATAGTTGAATTAACTTAGTTTTCCATTATTTATGATTAGTCTTTTATTAAGAAAATAGAAACCAAATTCATTTGCATTTTTCAATTCAGATTAATCCGTAAGCCCATTTCTTTTTTTTCTTAACAAGCCCATTATGTAAATCAAAACAAATGCATTTGCCATCACTTTGTTCAACCGTACGAACACGCTTCACCAACGTCTGCTACAACTTGCTTTGCCAACGGCTAAAACCAAGCCAGCCTGCTTACAAACCGTACGCTCCTCTGCAACCTGAAAGCGACCATACAATAACGTTAAAAAAATTCAAAATAAACTTAAGACCAATTCTGTTTTTTGGATGATATATAGCAGAAGAAGAAGAGGATATTGGGGGGGGGGGGGGATTCGAAACACTCAAACAGGACCTCACCAACACAAAATCTCCAAACCCACTTCCAACCACAAAGCTCTTAACTTCCATTCAACCAAAACCAATCCCACACTCTGAAAACCTCCATCAAACAACAACAACTTCAAACTACTTCAAAACTCCTCCATACCATTTCCAGGTCAACACCATAAAAAAGCACAACCATTTTTCTCACAACGACACCAAAAAGCAGTGGAGAGATCAAAAACTTAAAAAAATTCACCTTGAATCATCCGGAGAACGGAATTCCTCTTTTCTATCTCGTTTCACTAACGGAACCATCGCCTCCTTCGTCCGCTGCTACCATCATCATCCACCCAAAACCCTTATGTGACATGACCCTTCATTCAACCTCTACCTTTTCAAATCACCCAAACCCGTTAGAGCAGATAACAACACCTTAGCCTCCTCTTCTCTTCGACCCATCACCTCATCACCGTCAAAACACCATCGACCCTCATCAACGAAAACACAACCAAAGCTACTCAAAATCATCTCCAAAATAGAACCCGTCAACCTTTCCTCCAACAGCTCAAAATCAATCGCTCACCACAAACTCGCCTACGCCCATCTTCCTTCTTCTTCTTCAGTTGAAACTCACCGCTGAACCTTCAATAACTCTCAATAATCGAACCAAATGGACCAACAACCTCAGACCGTAAACCCGTTCTCCATCTTCTTCACCACGCCTCTCCCTCCATCTAAACCATCGCCACCATAACCTCCTTCTTCACTTCCTTTCTAACCCAACCCAAATCAATACAACCCATTCAAATAGAAACCCAGAAAAGTAGAAGAAGAGGATAAAAGAAAACGAACCGAAACAAACGGAGAATCAACACAAATTGAAACCGAAAACGAGACGGAGAGGAAATGACGCTTGTAACTGTGTGAGGATGGTGATGAACGTCGGTTTTTTTGTGTGTTCTTGAATGGGTGCTTTGACCGCCTCTGCTTCTCATGTTGCGTGACCGACAGTGACTATGCGTTGCTGTTGTTAATGTTCACATTTTATGTTATTTCATTTTATTTCAATTCTAATTTTGTTGGCTAATGGGCCTTTGAGCCCGTGTGTGGTTCCTCAATACACCCCCCAAATACCTCTGCACCGCCCATTGGCTACGAGATGATGGACTCCCCAAATCCATATGATTCTCATGTTGATCCACACCTTTCGTTTTCTCAGCGCCCCCCTTTGTTTTTATTTTCTTTTTTTGTTGATTTTTTTTGGGCTTTACTAATCCCATGTTGGTGCGCCTCACACCCTTCAGTCATTTCAAACCCCTCCCTTTTTATGTTTTATTTAATTTTGCTTTAAAAATCTTTTGAATATTTTAGCTCTTAACTTTAAGTGATTAATGCTTATTTGATTTTGATTCCACATTATTTTGGCCAATGATATCATATAAAGTTTGACTTTATTGATTATCTCAAAATCATTAAAAGTCTAAATTTATACGAGGCCACTTTTTTTATTTTGGTCGATGAAGTTAGAAATCTAAGATAATCGATTTGTCGATCAAATCTTGATTTAAACGAGACCAACTTGGCTTTTATTTTGTTTTGGTCGATGAAAGTTAAAAATCCGAGATCATCGATTTGTCGATTAGATCTTGATTTAAACGAGACCAACTTGTTCCGATGTTATTTTGGTCGATGAAAGTTAAAAATCCGAGATCATCGATTTGTCGATTAGATCTTGATTTAAACGAGACCAACTTGTTTTTATACCGATTTTATTTTGATCGATGAAAATCAAATATCAAGATTATCGATCCTTCGATTTAAATCTTGATTAAGACGAGATCAACCTTATGTTTATGTCTTTCCTTTGTTTAGGCTAATGACATACAAAATCGGGACTTGTAGATTTATTCTAAATCAATAAAGTCTTGATAAATGAGAGGCTACCGTTTTTTGGTCAATGAAAGTCAAATATTAAGATTATCGATTTCTCGATTAAATCTTGATTTAGACGAGACCGACTTTTCTTTTATCCCGATTCTATTTTGGTCGATGAAAGTTAAAAATCCAAGATTATCGATTTGTCGATTAAATCTTGATTTAAACGAGATCAACCTTGTTTTGTTTCATAATCTTTATTTGGGCCAATGACATACAAAAAATCTTGACCTTGATGATTTATTTTAAATCAATAAAGTCTTGATAGATGCGAGGCTATTTTTATTTATTTTTGTTGGTCAATGAAAGTCAAATATTAAGATTATCGATTTCTCGATTAATTCTTAATTTAGACGAGACCAATTTTATTTCTCATTTCGATTCCACTTCCTTTATTTTGGTCGATGACATAACAAACCTCTTGGTTTGGTTGATTTCATCGAGTTGACAAAACTTTGATCAACATGAGACCACTTCCTATTTAGTCGATGAAAGTCAAGAATTATTGATTATCGATTTCTCGATTAAATCATAATTAAGATGAGACTATTTCATTTTATTTCATCGTATATTTAAACATTGTCTAACATGTTTAACTCTCACTTTGCATTGATATCATGATTTTATCTTATCTCATTAGCTCAATTCATGTATTATTGTATCATCGTATTCGCACTAATCTCTTTATCTTAGTATCTTTAGAACTGTTGTCTTTCCCCTATTCCAAAGGAAAGTGAATAGTGTTGATTCTTAAAGTCATTCCCCCCATCTTAACCTAAGTAACCTCTTAGGAAGAAACCTTATTTCTAGGCCTCATCAGAGCCATAGAAATCATAACTAGCTTTAGGAGAGAGTTCCTCAACTCTTAGTGATATTCATCATAATGAATTTATCACTTTCCCCTCCTAACTAAACCTCAACATAGGTCCATCTCAACTAGACTTAGAGAGTTCCTAAACTCTACAATGAGCTTGTACTCATTTCCCCTCTGAATATTGACCACAGTCAATCATTCAGTAGAAGTAGAACTACGCATACTCTGATTCTATTCCCGAGGATACGTAGGCGTAAAGTGCGATGCTTTATCGAGTATACTTAGATACTAACCCCTAGGGTCTTCAACCTTTAGCATAGAACCTTTAGCAAACATAAGATAACATTAAACAAGAGGCTCCCGTAGAGTACTACGGACGTTTAGGGTGCTAATACCTTCCCTAGGCGTAACCAACCCCCGAACCTTAGATCTTTCCCTTTAGGTTTTTCTAACGATCTTGAACCTTTCCTTTGGATAAATCAAAGTCAGTTGTAAAAGAAACTGATGCAAATTAATTAATAATTTGCTATCCGATTTTCACCGCAACAGAAATGGCGACTTCACTGGGGATAGTAAGACCTATTGCTGGTCCTTTCCTAAGAGGGTTAAGCCTATTTTGCTTTATGTTATTCATGTTTGCTTATCTACTTGTATGATTGCTTGTATGCTTACCTGTCATATCTATTCTATGTTTTGCTTATCCTGTTTGATTTGGGTTGATATCTTTGAGTGAGATAAATCCTATACCCGGATTTGAGTGTACACTTATTATAGATCGATGGTATTCAAGGAAGCTTTGAGGAAGTCGAATCCTGAAAGGTCGAATTGATAAACACCATCACTCAGTTGAGGCCCTCTCGAGTCTAGCTATGTTGAACGAATTCGTTCGTGAAAGCTTGCTACTCTCGACCTGGGTGCCCGGGATACTGAGAACCGTAGTTACCAAACCCCACTTGGCCTTTTAGGATGTAGTGCGGAGACCATGATGGAGTCTATTTCTGAATTGGTTGTCACGCGATACTACACTCAGACGAGATCCTCTTGAGAATTTTATCGATTACCAAGTCATCTGGGAAGTCCTTAAAATCCGAAAGATGGATTGTAGACTCTGGGAACTCTTTAGAAACTTGTTCGGCAGGTGAAAACCAGTAGTACATACCTATTGGGATGGGTAGACCATGGCTCCATTCATGAGACCCTAAACCTAGGATTTGTATGTTTTGTTGTGTGTACATGTGTGTTTGCCATATGTCTGTGCTTGTGTGTTTTGTGCATCTCTACATTCAAGCATTCCTAGCCCTTTGGTTTCGAGGAACTCAAATGTTTGTTTCCTTTTCAAAAGACCAACAGAGCTTGGATTTTAAAAACAAAAACTTTTCAATTTTCCAAAAAAATCACGACTTGCCTTTGAGTTCCTTGAAACCATTTGGCTTGCATTAGCATCTCATTTGCATCGTGTCGTAGCATGTGCATTTCCTCTCTGTCTTCGTCTCATGTCGCCGTTTTCCCTCCAGAATCGTTTTTGAATCGTCACCCGAGCCAAACTCGACAAAGGATGTCTGAACAATACTGCGAGATGGACAGAGTTAACAATGAATTAAGTGAGCTCCGAGGAGGAATGGGGCAGATTCTGGAAGTAATTCAAGTTATGAGTGCAAGGATGGATGCACAAGCGACAATAGTCTCCGAGATTATCACTACAACTATAGAGCCTCCCGTTACTATTGTGAACCCCACTTTGGGCATGCCTTTTAACTTCATGCGTGCTTCAGCCGTCACTTCTACTCAACAAGCTGTTCCTTTGGTTAGTAAGGCTTTTCAAGCTATTCCTACCTTCACTCCAGCAACAGTGCAAGCCCAGATGCACCCAGTTTTTCGGAATCCACCTCTGGTTCATGATCATGTCAGTAGGTTCGAAGAAAGGGACAATCAACATAAAAGGTTGAAGGAAAGTGTAGAGACAATGCGGAGGAAATTGGAAGCAATGGAGAAGGGCAATGTATCTAATACTAATGTTAAAGACATGTGCTTAGTCTCAGGCTTGGTAATTCCACCCAAGTTCAAACTACCCAATTTTGACCAATACTCAGGTACGACCTGTCCTAAGTCGCATTTGGTCATGTATTACCGACGAATGGCTGCATTTATGGATAATGATAAGCTGATGATCCACTGCTTCCAAGATAGTTTGAAAGGAGCTGCTGCAAAGTGGTATTTGACTTTGGACCAATCTAAGATCCGATGTTTTCAAGATGTATCTGATGCTTTTGTAAAGCATTACAGATATAACATGGACCTGGTGCCTGATCGCAGACAATTATTGAGCATGTCTCAGAGCAATACTGAGTTTTTTAAAGAGTATACATAAAGATGGAGAGAGCTGGCTTCACAGGTAGAGCCACCTTTATCTGAAAAAGAGTTAACTGATTGGTTTGTCGACACGGTGAGACCAGAATTCTACGAAAGGATGATTAGTAGCATGTCTGCTAGTTTTTCCGATATTGTGGCTATGGGAATTAAAGTAGAGCTTGGTCTGAAGAGCGGAAAAATGACCAAAAGAGCTGATAGTCCGAGCGATAATGCCAAGAAATCCTTCAAAAGGGAAGGAGAAACCAGTGCAGTGATGACAAACAAAAAGAGGAAAAATCAGTATTGGAAACGTCAGCAGCAACAACAGTACTATTCTGTCCAGCAACCTTATGTGGCCGCCATCGCGCCAACATTCAACCACCAAGCTTTTATTTATCAGTCGGTTCCTCAACCACCAGTATATCAACGAGCGCCCAACGCTCCTGCTCATCGCCAACAGACTCAAGTTTCTCGTCAGAATATTCCAGGAAAAAGGAAGGGTGGGAGGCCTCCGATTCCTCCCATTCCTATGACGTACACAACATTGTATCCTGTTTTGGTACAACAAGGATTAATAACTACAAGGTCATCAGGCCCACCTCCTAATCCGCTTCCACCTTCTTATAATCCCAATTCTCATTGTGCATTCCATGAAGGCGCACCAGGCCATAACTTAGAAGGTTGTTTTGCTTTGAAGCATATTGTGAAGGACTTAGTAGAGAGAAACATTTTGTCTTTCGATGGCTCTCAGCCTATCATCAGAACGATCCTTACCCGCTCATGAGGTAAGTAATGCTGTGGAAGATATATCAAGACCAAGATGGACTGTGATTGAGCTCCTCTTTGATTTTCTGCATTTGATTCCCTAAAGTTGGCAATCTGTTGGCTACTTCAGCAATTTTATTGTATTTCCTTTGCACTTTGAATTTGTATTTGCTTACGAGCTTTGTTGTACTTTCAAATCGGCAAGATTAACGAAATATTTATGCATCTTTTGGTTAAATCCATTCGTTTCACTCATTTACTATTTTCATAAAAGCAAATATATCTTTTTCACTCCTTTTTCAAACTTTTGTTAAAGCAACGATTAGGGAGGATGATGAAAACCCCGTGTTCATAATTGCTGTGGTATACTTTCAAATTAACTTCGCCAAGGATATAAGGCATTGTTTCACATTTCCTAAACATTGGAGAAGGAAGGATGACAATCCATTGTCAACCCCTTCGAGCCTAGAAGTAGGAGTTTTCTTTCCTTACACAGAAAAACCCTTAAATCGTAAACCTTGGGGCAGGGTAGTTCTCAGTTTAACTCGGTTATGCATTCAAACACGAGCGCTTCATATAAGGCGCCAGTCAGCTTTTAAATCAAGTGACTTCCTACTTTTGGAGAGTTGAACGTATATCTTGAGTTAGCTGAGCGTAGGATTTGAGCCTTTACCTTTTTCTTCATAAACCGTGAACCATACCACATTACAACCCCTAAAAGACCTAATTGAGGTAAGGTTGTTTTGAAAAGCATACTACAACAAGGTTGAGTAACCTGACTCCTAATAATCTTTGTTACCCGCGTGTGTTGGTCACTTCCTTAATGACTAGACCCACCATTATTTTTGACTATTTAATCATTTCACTGTGCGTTTTTATCAAAACTTTGCATTAAACTTTGCATTAAACGTTGCATTAAATTTTGCCATTTTCTTTGATGAACGATACTTGTTTGCAAAAACAATTCAATATCAAAGGAAATCCCTACAAATACAGCCAGCTAGGGGATTCGACTTGATAAAGGAAGCTCAGTCAGGGGCAACCCAGTGAAAGGATTTACCAATCTACCGAATCAGGGGCAGAACTCGTCAAAGTTCAAAATATTGGGGCAAGTCTCCCTGAGGTCATCTATGACAAGTATGGACTCCAGTGACCTATCAGCAGGGGCAAGTTTTGTTCCCCCAGTCGTTTCTACTACCATTTGTGTATTGTGAATACAGTTGAACCGGGGCAACCATGTCTAAGTTCATTTTCTTTTCAAAAGTTTGAAGACATTGAAGCATCTGGTACGTCAATTCTTCTGTGAAATCCTTTTGGTGACCTACCCTCACGAACCAGTTAATCAGGGGCAATCAGGTCGAGATTCGGCAAATCTCTAAAAGACAAGCAGTCAAGGACATCTCCGTCACAGATCAACCAAGTTAACTGGGGCATCTTTTCCCTAGTTGTCATCAACCATTCTGAAGAGCAAGTTCAGAAGCTTTGTTGTGTAAGCGCCGTTAATCTAGGGCAGTTACGTCGAGATCTCTCCAAGAGTTTGAAGATTTTGAAACGACAATTCTTCTATAAAATCCTCTTGTTATCGTCTTCTGACAGGCCATATAGACTGGGGCAGATAAGACTGGAAGATGATCATTATGCGAGTATCCTTTGCTAGCTCCCCGACAAGCTATTACTTCAACTAATCCTGACAAATTCTCCACGGATTCTTCTCCAACAAAGAAATCAAGCTCATGATGGCAATCCTCATGATGTTATACCTCAAGTAGAATACTCTTCTCACCAGTGAAGTTGTTGACTCTTCTTCATCCCCAGTATTGGTCCAACCTGTTGAGTTTGGCTGGGTGTCCTTTGTCGATGTTTACTTCGTCTCCAGTTTCGCTTGTCTGTTTTGTCAGCATAAGCATGAGCATGGCATAAGCACTCATATGCATTAGCATCTTAGCATTTGTGCTTCCTTTTCTGGTGTTTACCTGTCTTTGTTCACTTTGGCAGTTATCTCCCCAAGTGACTGGGTTGGTCTATTCTCTCCAATAGAAAGTCAGCCTTAGGCATAAAGTGCCCATCTTTTCTGAATTCCCCACAGAGTTTGATTCTCATGGATGATGGTTGGTTTAGTTATTTTTTCCACATGTGGATAAGATAAATCCCCATTTTAGTTCGTTCCTCAATTGGAGTCTTGTTTGACCGTTTCTCTCTAGCTCGTCCCTAGGTTAAACTTTGGTCCCTGGCAGGTGTGGTTTTTCTAATCTATCTTTGAACGTGCATTTATTTTGCACCGTTTCTCGCAAGAAGCATCTTTTACAAGATCCTCATTGAAGACATAATTATTTCTCCAACATTATTGTGATATCAATATATCTTCGAAGCAACAATCTCTTGAAGAAGCTCGTTTTTTAATGGCGATAAGTGGAAGTCTACTATGAGCAGCTTATCTCTATTCAACCTCTTCGCAACCGCAATTGGGTATTTCCCAGGAAGCTTTATCTTCAGTTATGCAACTCCGGTACTAACCTATCAGATTCTATACCTTTATTGGGGGCCATTTCTTGGTTCTATCACCAATAAGGTTTCTTTTTCCAAAGTGCCAACCGGTCATGCTTGAACCTGTTGTTCCATCACTTTGGATGTCTTTTCCCAGTGAAGACCGTTTTTCGGTTCAACCTTCATTGCGGATCTTTTCTAGAATGTCATCTAGTCGCGTTTAGCCCTGATGATCAATCATTCTAGATACTTTGTTGGAGCCCATTTCTTGTTTCTATCCCCAACAAGGTTACTTCTAAAGCGCCAACCGGTCATACTTGAACCTGTTGTTCCATCACTTTAGAGGTTACTTCTAAAGAGCCAACCGGTCATACTTGAACCTGTTGTTCCATCACTTTAGAGGTGTTTCTAGGATGTCATTTAGTCATGTTTTGACTTGATGATCAACCATCCTAGATACTTTATTGGGGCCCATTTCTTGGTTTTATCTCCAATAAGGTTCTTCTTTTTCCAAAAGTGCCAACCGGTCATACTTGAACCTGTTGTTCCATCACTTTGGATATCTTTTCCCAGTGAAGACCGTTTTTCGGTTCAACCTTCATTGCGGATCTTTTCTAGAATGTCATCTAGTTACATTTAGCCTTGATGATCAATCATTCTAGATACCTTTATTGGAGCCCATTTCTTGGTTCTATCTCCAATGAGGTTACTTTTCTGGCTCCCACCGGTTTTCCTTCATGAAGCAGATTATGTGTTATCTCAACCAACTCTTATTTGAGCACCAGAGTCTATTCTTGACTCATTAACCATGTTCCCATTTAAACCCAGCTCTTTATGCAGGAATCCCCAGAGAAGTTAGCTGTTAGACGACAAAATTCTTGGTCACTAGAATTGTTATTGGTCATTGAATACAATAACTTCGTCATTTTCATCTGATTCTTGGAAGCGGAAAAGTCTTAAGGAAACACAAAGATGAACTAAGTTTTACTCTGGTATTAAGACGTTTTGGAATCAAGTTGGTATAGAAAGAATTAGTAGTACCGTATTTTGGCACGGATTTGCCATCTCCAGAGAAAAGAAGATTGCCCCGGTTATCCTTGATGTTTGGGTTTCAAGGTGTTGGCTTGTGTTATCCTTTCTTCCTTCATTTTTTGCGTCGTTCGCGTCGTTTCTATCATTTAGCTAAGCATGTGCATCATACCCTAGCATCTTCGTATCTTTGTGTTTTGTGTTGCTTGTGGTCTTTTGTTGGTGTCTGTCTTTATCTCCCGAGTGAAGTAAAGGCATTCCCGGTTTGCTTTGAATCGTGCTTGTTCGGTCTTAACCTTTGCGCGCCAGATTCGAATCTTTAAACCTTTTGCTGTTCCCCTAAGAGGTCTAGCATTAAAGATTTTTTTAAAAAAACTGTTCTTGTTTAAATCGTGTCAAACTTGAATTTAGACTTTGTTTGAATCGTGTCAAGCATTGTCTTGTAAAACTGTTCTCGTCTGAATCGTGTCAGACTTGAACTTGTTCTTGTTTGAAGCATGTCAAACTTGAACTTAGACTTTGTTTGAATCGCGTCAAGCATTGTCCGCCCGTTTTAAAACCTGTTCTCATTTGAATCGTGTCAGACTTGAACTTAGACTTTGTTTGAATCGTGTCAAGCATCGTTTATTCGTTTTAAAACTTGTTCTCGTTTGAATCACGTCAGACTTGAACTTAGACTTTGTTTGAATCGTGTCAAGCATTGTCTTGTAAAATTGATCTCGTTTGAATTGCGTCAGACTTGAACTTAGACTTTGTTTGAATCGTGTCAAGCATTGTCTTGTAAAATTGTTCTCGTCTGAATCGTGTCAGACTTGAATTTGTTCTTGTTTGAATCGTGTCAAACTTAAACTTGGACTTTGTTTGAATCGTGTCAAGCACTGTCTTCTTGTTTAAAACCGTTCTTGTTCGAATCGTGTCGGACATTGAACCCTTATCTTGTTTCGTTTCTGGAATTGCTTTAAGTTAAGTTTCTTGGAATAAATTTCTTCAACCCTTAAGACTCCCATCTGGTGCGCAGGATTTGCCTCTGTCTTCCTGGCTTTTCTTGAAGATCCCATTTTGAACTCTTCAATTTAAGATCCCCAGGAAGTCTTTGCTTGTTTGTTTGTCGCTTCCAGGCTGATCCCCAGTGATCAGGTTTTTCTTTCTGGTTTCGTGCCTAGGAAAGGTGTGAGTTTGTTTTGTCCCTAGTAGTCTATCTCCCCGGATTTTCTTTCCCCAGTGGAGATTGTCTGGGCCTTTTCCCCAGTGTTTCTTTGGAGTCTCCCCGGTGGGTCTCTTTTGTCGGTTAGCTTGTATCCCTAGTGAGGTGTTTCTCATGGATATTAGCTTTCGTCCTTCCCCAGTGAAGCTCTGTGATCTTTTTGCTTCCTGTTTGCCCCTCGGTGTCTTGTTGTGTCTGCATTTTCTTGCATCTCCTTGGCATCATGTATGTTGCACTGCATGTGTGTGCATCTGAGGGCAAAATTTTCGGTTATCTGTATTTAAATATCTTTCACTGTTGATTACATGAGGATCTTCATCTCTCATGTCATCAGGTGAAGATATTTAAATAGGGGCAACTGTTGCACCCCAAATTTTACCCTCATTTTTTGCTAGATGTTTAGGTGGTTCATTCTTCCCTTGTTTTTTTAATTTCCATTCTTCTCATTTTACTTATTTAATCTTAATTTAGCATTTATTTTAATTGTTTTATTTCATGATTATTTATGTTATATATTTAAATTGTTTTAACTAATTTCAATTAATCAGTTAATTTAACCTATTTTCTTTTTAGCCTAATTAATTAATTTTATTGGTAATTTAGTTTCAATTTAATTATTTTAATTTTAATTAATTATCTTTCCTATATTAATTATTTTCATAACTTTATTAATCCTTTATTTTTAATTTAAGTTATTGATAGTTGAATTAACTTAGTTTTCCATTATTTATGATTAGTCTTTTATTAAGAAAATAGAAACCAAATTCATTTGCATTTTTCAATTCAGATTAATCCGTAAGCCCATTTCTTTTTTTTCTTAACAAGCCCATTATGTAAATCAAAACAAATGCATTTGCCATCACTTTGTTCAACCGTACGAACACGCTTCACCAACGTCTACTACAACTTGCTTTGCCAACGGCTAAAACCAAGCCAGTCTGCTTACAAACCGTACGCTCCTCTGCAACCTGAAAGCGACCATACAATAACGTTAAAAAAATTCAAAATAAACTTAAGACCAATTCTGTTTTCTGGATGATATATAGCAGAAGAAGAAGAGGATATGGGGGGGGGGGGATTCGAAACACTCAAACAGGACCTCACCAACACAAAATCTCCAAACCCACTTCCAACCACAAAGCTCTTAACTTCCATTCAACCAAAACCAATCCCACACTCTGAAAACCTCCATCAAACAACAACAACTTCAAACTACTTCAAAACTCCTCCATACCATTTCCAGGTCAACACCATAAAAAAGCACAACCATTTTTCTCACAACGACACCAAAAAGCAGTGGAGAGATCAAAAACTTAAAAAAATTCACCTTGAATCATCCAGAGAACGGAATTCCTCTTTTCTATCTCGTTTCACTAACGGAACCATCGCCTCCTTCGTCCGCTGCTACCATCATCATCCACCCAAAACCCTTATGTGACATGACCCTTCATTCAACCTCTACCTTTTCAAATCACCCAAACCTGTTAGAGCAGATAATAACACCTTAGCCTCCTCTTCTCTTCGACCCATCACCTCATCACCGTCAAAACACCATCGACCCTCATCAACGAAAACACAACCAAAGCTACTCAAAATCATCTCCAAAATAGAACCCGTCAACCTTTCCTCCAACAGCTCAAAATCAATCGCTCACCACAAACTCGCCTACGCCCATCTTCCTTCTTCTTCTTCAGTTGAAACTCACCGCTGAACCTTCAAAAACTCTCAATAATCGAACCAAATGGACCAACAACCTCAGACCGTAAACCCGTTCTCCATCTTCTTCACCACGCCTCTCCCTCTATCTAAACCATCGCCACCATAACCTCCTTCTTCACTTCCTTTCTAACCCAACCCAAATCAATACAACCCATTCAAATAGAAACCCAGAAAAGTAGAAGAAGAGGATAAAAGAAAACGAACCGAAACAAATGGAGAATCAACACAAATTGAAACCGAAAACGAGACTGAGAGGAAATGACGCTTGTAACTATGTGAGGATGGTGATGAACGTCGGTTTTTTTGTGTGTTCTTGAATGGGTGCTTTGACCGCCTCTGCTTCTCATGTTGCGTGACCGACAGTGACTATGCGTTGCTGTTGTTAATGTTCACATTTTATGTTATTTCGTTTTATTTCAATTCTAATTTTGTTGGCTAATGGGCCTTTGAGCCCGTGTGTGGTTCCTCAATACACCCCCCAAATACCTCTGCACCGCCCATTGGCTACGAGATGATGGGCTCCCCAAATCCATATGATTCTCATGTTGATCCACACCTTTCGTTTTCTCAGCGCCCCCCTTTGTTTTTATTTTCTTTTTTTGTTATTTTTTTTGGGCTTTACTAAGCCCATGTTGGTGCGCCTCACACCCTTCAGTCATTTCAAACCCCTCCCTTTTTATGTTTTATTTAATTTTGCTTTAAAAATCTTTTGAATATTTTAGCTCTTAACTTTAAGTGATTAATGCTTATTTGATTTTGATTCCACATTATTTTGGCCAATGATATCATATAAAGTTTGACTTTATTGATTATCTCAAAATCATTAAAAGTCTAAATTTGGAGTCTTGTCCCTATTTTGACCATTCTAGGTTCAACATGCTATTTCTTGTTCCACGGACTTTGGAGGCTTGGCTCAGTGATTGTCCCCTTTAGATTCAATCCTCAGATGTGTCCAAGTGGATAGGAGCATTTGAATTTGGTTGATTTTGGCAAATCGACCAAAAATGCAAATTCTGCCTTGCCTTGGCAGATTTCAGCAAGGCAACTTTCCAATGTCATATCTCATGACTCAAATGGAATTTGGCAATGTTCTTGGCCATTTTGGAAAGCCCTTACATGATACAACAACTGTTTTAACATGTTTGGTTTTGATACCTTTTGAATCCAAGTGAAAAATCCACCTACATTTGGAAAAAAATGAAGACAGATTTGGACTTAGTGAAAATTTCACTAAGTGTTGGAAAAAGTGACATTTTCATTTTTCAGCCATTTTGATCACTCCATAACTCAAAATCCTTAATGAATTGGACTTAGGTCTAGTTGAAGTTTTTGTAGAGGGTAATGAGGGCTACAAATACATCTTTGGATGGGAAAAAATGGCTTTGTGGTTTAGGAGTTATGATCCTCCAAAGTTGGTACCCTTGTCACTTTATTTTTAACTTAGAAAATTTTCTAAGTTTTTATGGTTACCCCTTTTACAAGTTATCCAACTTTTCTTGATATTTCTTGATGAATGATGATTCAAATCATACATTAACATCATTTTAGGGTTAAAAAACCATTTTGGTGAAAAATCTCAAAAAGTCAAAGTTGACTTTTGTGCACAGTTGACTTTTTATCAGATGAATTCCAAACTGTGCAATTCTTCATGAAATCATGTCCTTGACCTAAATCAAACTTGATGGACATGTTCCATGCGTGTTATAGGGTATATTGGTGCATGTCATAGGGCTTGGGAGCATGTCCTGATCAAAAGTCAAAGTTACAGTTGACTTTCCTCGCGAAACCCCAGTTGTGGTGCAGATGAAATTGAGACTTGTTGCTCAAGCTTCTTGGATTAATCCATTGTTGCAAATGGATCAATATAGTATATTAAAGACCCTCAAATCCTCTCTTGAGTTCTTGGCCCATGATTTGTCCCAAAAGTCAACTTAGGGGTGAATTAGGTCAAGAAACCCTAATTCCTGATTTTTGATGAATGCATCCCCTGAGGCAAAATTGACTTGATGATTAGTTCCATGAGGTTCCATGGAGTATATTAGGTTATGTTTTGGATCATTGGCTCATGACCATATGAAAATTTCCATCTGGAGGCCCTGGGCGACCAAAACCCTAATTTGGTGACACTGTCGATCTTGAGACTTGATCCACCTAGAAGGGAGCAACCTTGTGCTTAATCCTTGAAGTGGGAGTCCTTTTGATCCTTTGTAGTTACTTGAGAGGTTAGACAAGTTGAAGATCATGTCATTCCTTGATTGATCCTTTGTCTAAGCACTCAGAGAGGGCTTGAAACCCTAATTTTGATTGTAGTGAATGCTCACCCATCTTTGGGGAGACTGATGAAGTATGATGGTTCCTCCATATTGTGATGATGATTTGCACAATGATGGGAAATCTTAGTGGTCAAAATTTGGAGTATGACAGATGCCCCTATTTAATCTTCTTGGACCCGAAGGTGTGAATCACGAAGGTATTCGGGCATTCGGGGTGCAAGAGGATTAAATATCAGAATACCCAAAATTTTGATGGCTATGAATGACAACTTGCGCACTCATCTTCTTTTGCGAAGCAATGATGCTTAGAAAAGGTAAACTTCCCCTCGATCCTGGTCTTCAGCCAAGGAACTGGTCTCAGTTTTCTTTTGAGGTGAACCTCCCCTCGATCCTGGTTTCCTACCAAGGAACTGGTCTTAGTTTCTGATTTAAACTTCCCCTCGATCCTGGTTTCCTACCGAGGAACTGGTCTTAGTTTCTTTCGTCAATAAACTTTACTGATAAGGGACGCTATTTGTAGCGGTTCCCCTCAAACTTCTCGCTGAATTTTCCTGGGGCGATGCCCTTTGAGGGAAAAACTCTAATGTCAGACTTGCTGGGGAACCCAGTCGTCTGAGTTGTAGAGTTGCCCAAACTTCTCTGTTTAGAGACGCCATTTATGTCTACTGGGGAAAGCGAGCCTCTTGAGAGATTGTCTTCGCTTGGGGGTCTTACATCATACTTCTCTCAGGATCTTCCCGGAGAAATGCCATATGATGGGATCTAATTTTGAGGTGCCGATGACCTTTTCATCAGTGGGTTTTTCAGAGAAAAACTGCCGTACTGCCGAATCTCCGATTTAGGAGGCTTTCTCTCGGGATTTTCTTTAATCCGGGAAAACAAGGATATCATCTTCAATGGCGAAGAGTGATGTTAACTGAGGGCTCCTCTGGTTTTTCAGAGGTTCAAGTTATCAAAGTGGTAAAGGGCCAACTTCCTCCCAGAAATAAACTGGAGGAGAGGTTGTTCAAACGCAGCGTTTCCTGACGAGGCAAGAACTGACAACTCGATTGAGAGAACTTCTATCACTAGGGGACAAGACCGACTAGAGTGATAGTGATGCAATATGAAATGTGAATGCAAATCAATAATGCATGATGTATGTATGTTTATGCTGACAAAACTGACGCGACATACAAACTAATGGATGAACACGACTGGATACTCGGCCATCGCGGGGCGAAGAAGTACCGTTGGTTCAGAATAGCAATTCCACCTTGCTTAGGAGAGATAGTCCCTGTTGGGAGCTATGTTGATCGGGCTTAGGAGATAAGAACTCGGCTGAGGCGTGTCATATGAAACAAGGTCTCTGACACAATTGACCCCTTCATTCAGGCGTACTGGGTTAGAAGAAGTACTTTGATTCTGCACTTTGAAGTTCGATTACTTCTGAAGAAGCGGTTGATGTTCCTTTGATGTTCAACAGTCAAAAGAAATTGCCATCTTTATTTTAAAAGAAGAAAAAGTTTTAACAAGTAAATTCATTTTTGTTTTATTTCAAGAATCGTTAATCATATTAACAACGTCGTTCTGTAAAGCTAAAACAAATAAGAATTACAAACAAAAGCACAAAGGCTCAAATTTTATTGATAAGATGGAGATCAGCCAAACGCGTGATTCCATAGAGTATATACAAAGTTTGAAAATGGTAATTTACAGGGAAAAGGGCTACGTTGAAACATAACGACCGCTATCCTTCTACCAACTTTGAATTCGGGGCATCCTGAGCTTCCGTCGAAGATGACCTTGACTGGAGTTTTCTGACAGATGATGTAACTGCTGCTGAGGGACCTGCCTCTGTTGAACATAGTTACTTGCCATTATCCCTAATTTTTTTCTGGATTGTACTGTGATGTTTCCAATCCATCGGGATGATTTTTTTTCATGTCTCTAACTTTTGCCTGGACAGCCCTTTCGGGTTTTTAATCCACCGAGACGTTTTTTTTTTTAGTTTAGGCGTAGTATTTCTTGACTATATCAACATTCGTGGGGTAGGAAAATTCCTCTCCGTCCATGGTTGCAAGTCTCAAGGCGCCGCCTGAGAAAGCTTTCGTGACCACATAGGGTCCATCATAATTCGGAGTCCATTTACCTCGCGAATCAGTGAGAAATGACTGGACCTTCTTGAGCACGAGGTCTCTTTTCCTGAAGATGCGGGGTCAAACCTTTTTCTCAAACGCCCTCTTCATTCTTTGTTGATACAACTGACCGTGGCATAGTGTCGTGATTCTCTTTTCCTCGATCAGATTCAGTTCATCGTGTCGGCTTTGACACCAATCAGCTTTGGTGAGCTTAGCTTCCATCAATACTCGGATTGACGGGATCTCTACTTCTATGGGGAGCACTGCTTCCATGCCATACACTAGAGAGAAAGGGGTGGCCCCTGTTGAAGTACAGACAGATGTGCGATAACCGTGAAGAGCAAAGGGTAGCATCTCGTGCCAGTCTTTATAGGTTACAACCATCTTTTGAACGATCTTCTTGATGTTCTTGTTAGCCGCTTCTACCGCTCCGTTCATCTTGGGTCGGTAGGGAGATGAGTTATGGTGTTCGATCTTGAACTCAGTGCACAACTCTTTCATCATCTTATTGTTCAAGTTAGATCCATTATCAGTAATGATCTCGCTCGGAACACCATAACGGAAGATGATATTGTTTTTGATAAATTGGACCACTACTTGTCGGGTTACATTAGCGTATGACGCTGCTTTGACCCACTTGGTGAAGTAGTCAATGGCTACCAGGATGAACCGATGTCCGTTTGAAGCCTTGGGCTCAATCATGCCAATCATGTCGATTCCCCATATGGAAAATGGCCATGGGGAAGAGAGAACTTTGAGATACGATGGCGGTACATGAATTTTGTTGGAGTATATCTGACACTTGTGACACCTCCTCATGTACTTGTAGCAGTCGGATTCCATGGTCAACCAATAGTACCCTGCTCTGAGAATTTTTCTCGCCATTGTGTGTCCGTTGGCATGAGTGCCAAAGGATCCTTCATGAATTTTTTTCATAAGCATGTCTGCTTCTGGTCTGTCGACGCATCAGAGCAAGACCATGTCAAAATTTTTCTTATAAAGAGTGTCACCGCTCAGGAAGAAGTTTCCAGCCAATCTTCTGAGGGTTTTTCTATCTTTTCGGAGTGCCCCAGATGGGTACTCTTGTTTCTGAAGGAAGCATTTGATATCGTGATACCAAGGTCTATCGTCTATGACTGCTTCAATCGTGAAGATGTAAGCGGGCCTTTCAAGGCGCATTATGTCGATCTTAGGTATGTCATTCCATTGACCTACACTAATCATAGAAGAGATAATGGCTAATGCATCAGCCATGTGATTCTCATCACGAGGGATGTGATGAAACTCAACTCTGTTGAAGAAGGGTAACAACTTTCTTGCATAATCTTTGTAAGGAATCAATCCTGATTAGTATGTGTTCCAATCTTCTTTTATCTGATTGATAACCAAGGCTGAGTCGCCGTATACGTCCAAGTTTTTGATCCTTAAATCAATCGCTTCCTCGAGACCCATGATACAAGCTTCGTATTCAGCCTCGTTGTTCGTACACTTGAACGTAAGTCGAGCGGTGAAAGGAATGTGGGTACCCTGGGGGGTAACAATTATTGCCCCAATTCTGTTTCCATAATGATTAACTGCTCCATCAAAGATAAGTCCCCATTGGGAACCTGGTTCTGGCCCTTCACTGGGTAACGGTTCATCGTAATCTTTCGTTTTTAGATACATGACATCTTCGTTTGGGAAGTCAAACCCGATTGATTCTTGATCGTCAATCGGTTGATGAGCCAAATGATCTGCTAAAATACTTCCTTTAACGGCTTTTTGAGCGTGGTACTCTATGTCATATTCTGATAACAGCATCTGCCAACGGGCAATCCTTCCCGTGAGAGCAGGTTTTTCGAAGACGTACTTGATTGGATCCATTTCGGAGATTAACCAAGTAGTATGACGAATCATGTATTGGCGAAGATGTTTGGCTGCCCAAGCCAAAGCACAACAAGTTTTCTCGAGCATCGTGTACCGAGTTTCACAGTCGGTGAATTTCTTGCTCAAATAGTAAATGGCAGACTCTTTCCTTTTGGTTTCCTCTTGTTGGCCAAGTACACATCCCATTGAGTCCTCTAGGACTGTAAGGTAAATGATCAGTGGTCTTCCTTCCACTGGAGGTGATAGAATCGGAGGATTCAACAGATATTCCTTAATACTGTCGAAGGCGGTTTAGAAATCTTCTGACCAAACGCAATCCTGGTTCTTTTTCAGTAATTTGAAAATCGGCGCACATGTCGCGGTCATAAGGAATATGAATCTGGAGATGTAGTTCAAACGTCCCAGGAATCCTCTGACTTGTTTTTCAGTTTTCGAAGAAGGCATCTCTTAAATGGCCTTGACCTTGTCAGGATCAACCTCAATTCCTTTATGGCTGACGATAAACCCTAGTAATTTCCCTGAACGGACACCGAAGGTGCACTTGTTGGGAATCAAGCGGAGCTTGAATTTTCTTAGACGTTCGAACAATTTTGACAGATGTTCAACGTGCTCACTCTCTGTTTTTGATTTTGCAATCATATCATCGACATATACCTCGATCTCCTTGTGTATCATGTCATGAAACAGAGTAGTCACGACCCTTTGATAGGTTGCCTCAGCGTTCTTCAAACCGAACGGCATTACCTTGTAACAAAAGGTACCCCATGGGGTAATGAATGAAGTTTTCTCCATGTCTTTCAGCGTCATTTTGATCTGGTTATAGCCCGAGAATCCATCCATGAAGGAGAATACTTTGAACTTTGTTGTAATGTCTACCAGCATGTCAATGTGTGGTAAAGGAAAGTCATCCTTTGGACTAGCCTTGTTTAGATCTCTGTAGTCGACACACATTCTGACCTTTTCGTCCTTTTTGGGAACGGGTACGATGTTGGCTAACCATTGAGGATATTCAGACGTAGCGAGGAAACCCGCGTCAATCTATTTCTGTACCTCCTCTTTGATTTTGATGGCCATGTCCGGGTGAGTGCGTCTCAACCTTTGCTTTACTGGCGGACATTCCAATCTCAATGGTAAATGATGTTCCACGATGCTGGTATCCAACCCTGGCATATCCTGATAGGACCAAGCGAATACATCGGGGAATTCTTTGAGAAGCTTTATCAAACCCTCTCTGGCAGTTGGACTGAGTAGTGCCCCAATCCTGATTTCTTTTCTCTCTTTTTCTGAACCCAAGTTTACCGTTTCCAACGGCTCTTTGTGAGGTTCAATGGACCTTTACTCTTGTCTGAGTAGTCGGGAGATCTCTTCTGGAGTTTTGTCGTCATTTTCTTCTTCAGCCTCGAATACCGGGAACTCAAAGTTGGGAGAAGGCATCGGATCGTATGTTTCAACGGGGTTTAAAACAAGCAATCTGCATGACGTTATGATTCGTGTTTAGAAGAGATAGAGAAAATGCAAGTGTGTGCAGTGTTTTATTTTACTGCTTGTTTTTATTTTTGAATTGTTTTTTAGGATTACCATTTTCTGAAAAAGCAAAAAAGAGAAAACAACAATTAATGCGGAATTTACAGAACGACGTTATTTTATTAATGGACAAGTCGATTGTTGAAACTACAGCCCTATAAAACAAAACTCTGTCGCTTTGGGCAAAGCGAAGAGGGATATTTACAGAAAGCGAGCCCTATCAAAACATCCGTTTCACCTGGGCAGGGTGAAAGGTTAAAGATGGCAATTACTTTGACTGATGAACGACCTTCGTAACCTCGACGGCAACCCATTGGCGGCGAACTCCTCGGTGAATCACAAAGTCTGGTACCTTCCTTGATTTGTCTTCAGAAATAACGCTGATTTCTGGTGAAGCAGGATCATTGGAATCTGTCTCCCAGGCAGAATTGTCGTAGGAGGATTCCTCTGTTGCATTTTATAGAGTAGTTGTACTCTCAGGCAGATCTCCCCATCCAGTTGGCTGGATATCTTCGAGCCTGATACGAGAGCTTTTAGGAGTAGTGTACTTGACCATATAGTCGTATTTTCCACTTGGTTGTCCCAAGGTATCCCAAACTTCTTTGGAACTGGAGGAGTCATCTCTCTCGATGACGTTGACCTCGGGAATAACATAGTTGATGAATTCAAGTCCTGCAAACGTTGCAAATTCATCTTCATGTTGAGTAGTTTCTGAATGACCTGAGTGTTGATCCCATGACATGGTGGGGACACAGGTATTCTGTTCAATGATGGCCAGCCGATTTTCGTTGTTCGGCTGACTCTCTTGCCCGAAGTTTCCTGGGTAAGGTTGCCACATTGGCAGACCATCCATTGGGCTATAGTAATGTGGTCAAAGTTGTCTTTCAACAGAATGTCCTCCTCTAATGAATTTGGCGGAGCACGGCATCCTTCTGGATCACAATCTCCGTAGATCATTTTGATGTCTGACCGTGGTATAAATCTCGGACTTTGTGCGGGATAGCAAAATGGTATAGGCACCTCCTCCTGAGACATATAACCGTCCTCATTAAGGTAGGACTTCCATTCTTCATCTGTGTCAGAGGGATCTTCCTCATTGATAGCATGTACTGCTTGAGACACTGGGTGAAGAAAACCTCCACTGTGGAAGAAGTTTTGAAGGGGATGAAGACTTTCATCGTTGGCAGCTGTCTGGGTACAGGTTGCAGAAAAACCAAGACCCTTCTTTGTTGCATTGCTAGTAGGAATGACAAGCTGTCCCCATCCTATTGTATCGGTACTCTCGACCGCTTTGATAGCATCGTTGTATGAGGAAATCGAGGTTCCTCCTCCGGATTGATTGTGCTTGCTCACCGACAGTGCTTGGAACTGAGTTCCAATAACCTCCTCGGGTTCTATACCAGCAGATGATGACAAGTTACTCACAAGCAAGGCCTGCTCCCCGCAGACTGTGACAAATTGATTGTTCTTGACGAACTTTAGCTTTTGGTGGAGGGTCAAAGTGACCGCTCTAGCCTGATGTATCCAAGGTCTTCCTAATAAACAACTGTATGTTGCCTGGATGTCCATGACCTGGAAAGTGACTTGGAAAGTGTGAGGACCAATAGTTATGGGAAGATCAACTTCGCTGATAACTGTTTTTCTGGATCCGTCGAACGCTTTGACGACGACCTCGCTGATTCTCATCAGAGGGCCTTTGAATGATAATTGCATCAAAGTGGACTTCGGCATAACATTCAGGGCTGACCCTGTGACTACTAGTACGCTGGCTAAAGCATCGTCCTGGCAGTTAACTGTAATGTTGAGCGCCATGTTATGACGACGACCCTCTTCGGGTAATTCCTCATCACTAAATCCCAAATTATTGTGGGAAGTGATGTTAGAGACAATGCTATCAAACTGTCTGATTTTTACATCCTGTTCCACAAAGGCTTGCTCCAAGACTTTCTGTAGAGCCTCCCTGTGGGCTTCTGAACTGAGTAACAGTGATAATACTGAGATCTTTGAAGGAGTCTGTAACAGTTGATCGACAATGTTGTATTCACTCCTTTGGATGAGCTTCAGCATCTCATCATTATTTTTCGAAAGGTCGGGATTACTGGATTGACCGACTGGTGGATCGGGAGCTTCCGTCCGAAGTTCCTTTTCTTTGTTAGGTTCTCCAACTCCTCGGTTGAAGATTCGTCCGCTCCGTGTTACACGACTGATGTCTGCAATATTCACGACGGAGGGTAATGGAATTTCCTTTCCATTTTCAATGGCCGTTGCACCGTATTTGTAAGGGATAACCTTAGTTGATTCATACGGTAGTGGTCCCGGTAGATAGATGACTATGGGAACCTTCTGATTTTTCCGATCATCATAAGTGATCTCGATCCGTTCCCGGTTGGGAACTTTAGATTCGTCAAGTAGAGGGATAATGGCAAAAACATCCCTGGTCCTGTGATGACCAGAGATCGTGACAACATCCTCAACTTGATCGGCAAGGTAGTTCGGCGTCCAGTTGATGGGTCCAGAACCCGGATATGGACGAATCTCTCCACGATCTACCTGACCCTGAAGAGCTGCTCGCACCAGGTAGCACCCTTGGTTACTTTCTGAACAGACGCCGCAACTGTCATAATTGTGTGGTGGCACCTGGCCACGCCCACTTTGAATACAATGTAACCTCACTAGGTTAGCTTCCACAGATCGGACATCCTGACTCTGACGCCGAGTGAGGTTTCTGTTATTGATACTAATCTGCTGAGTATCTTCATCCATATAAATTGGCATCCACCAGTGATTTAACAAGTGCTGAAGTGCCTCCTGGACAAGGGTACAACCTCGATCATTTTCGCAACCTACTTTACAGATATTAAGAATCCGAGTCGGACCTGCTCAGCATGTAACTCTACCAGGTTGGTATTCATCACGCGAATATCGAAGAGCTGAACCATGTTGATTTGATAGGAGTTCCTATCATGGTAGTCTTGGATCCATCCAAGATCCATCTGACGCTGGAGGGCCTCTTGTATGAAAGAACATCCCTGTTTGTTTACCGAGCAAGTCAGACAGGAACTGTAATCGTTCCGCGGCAGATTATGATACTGGCTTTGCCTTGAGTGTATCGCCACTAAGTTGACATTCATTGTACAGATATCATGATTCTGAATGATGTTAGAATTCGTGTAGACCATGTTAACTCCACGAACTCGGTGCTCCTGGATCCATCTGAGATCCATTTGTTCCTGTAGAGCTACTTGCACCACAGAACATCCTTGATTGTCTTTAGAGCAGATATCACACTGGTGATAATTATGAGGTGGCACATGGCCATATCCACTCTGTCTACAATGCATCTTGACCAGATTGGTTTTCAACAAGAGTACATCGTGAATTTGATAGACATCGTTAGTCTCTTCTTCTATCAAATTGACTGCAACCTTCTCATGTTGAGGCAGCGGGTTCGTAAGAACATTAGGATTTGTATCCTTGAAAGATAAGACCCCGCTCCTAACAAGTTTTTGCACGTCAGACTTGAAATTGAGACAAGTCTCTATGTTATGCCCTGAACCTCCTTGATGATAAGGGCATGTTTGATCCACCTTAAACCAAAAAGGCGGATTTTCCGGCACTGTAAGAGGAGACTTAGTCTGAATGTGCCCCTTAGCCAGTAGTAATGGAAATAGTTCTGCATACGATACGGGGATAGGATCAAATCCTGGTGGCCGTGTTGTACGGTTGTTGTTATATGGAGGACGACCCTGCTGAAGAGGCTGTTGTGTCCTTTGCTAATCAGGTTGGCTCTGCGTAACCTGAGGTTGATACGTAGGAATAGGCGCATGGTTGATAGCAGGAGTCACAGCTGCTACTGGTTGATAACGTCGTCTTTGCTTTCTGAGAGAGATATTCCCAATATCCTGCTCTTTTTTCTTAGGGAGAGCACTACCATATTTTTTAGTACCGCTCGTCGATCCAGTGTCTTTTACCAAACGTCCTTCTCGGACGGCTTCCTCAAGACGTACGCCCATGCCCACCATCTAGGTGAAATCACTGGGTGCACTGGCAACCATTCGGTCATAGTAAAATGAGCTTAAGGTCTTTAAGAAGATCTTTGTCATCTCTTTTTCCTCAAGAGGTGGACAAATTTGAGCGGAAATTTCACGCCACCTTTGAGCATACTCCTTAAAGGTTTCCTTGTCCTTTTCCGACATCGATCTGAGTTGATCTCTGTCGGGTGCCATGTCCAAATTGTATTTGTATTGTTGGACGAAGGCAGTGCCAAGATCTCTGAATGTGATGATCGTGGCACGGTTTAAACCCATGTACCATTTTAATGCGGCACCAGTTAAACTATCCTGAAAGTAGTGAATCAGTAGGTCCTGATTCTCCGTCTGAGCTGACATCCGCCGAGCGTACATCACCAGATGGCTTTGAGGGCAAGAATTACCCTTGTACTTTTCAAAGTCGGGCACTTGGAATTTGTGCGGGACTTTCACATTTGGGACCAAGCAGAGATCTGCGGCGTCCTTTCCAAATAGATCTTGACCGCGAATGGCTTGCCGCTCCTTCTGCATTTCCAAGAACTGCTCCTGGAATTCCTCCATTCTGTCAAACATAGTTTCCTTCTTACCAGAAGGTATCTGTGGAATCTGTCCTTCCAGGACAGTGTGCACCACAGGGGGTGGTACCGTGACTACGGTAGTGAGTCTTGGCGTTTCCCGAAGTTTGTAACCTTCAGGAGTCTTCAGTATGCCCCTGGCATCTTCGCTTTCCCAAAGTTTGTAACCTTCAGGCCCATCGGCTTCTGTTGAGATTCCCTGATCTTCAGTGATCAGCGGAACATATCCTTCCGGGATATAGTTAATAGGCATGCCCCAAGGACGATCTTTCGGCATCTGATACGTAGGATCATACTTTTCTGCTATGGGCGTTGAGGTGATCTTTGAGATCACAGTTCGTTGTAGCTGAGCTTCTGCCATGGCTTGTATGTCGTTACGAAGCTTTCTCATATCCTCTCTCAGAGCGTCGATCTCTTCCTTCAACTCTCTGTTTTCTTCCTCAAGATCATCCATCTTTCTCTGACGATTAGCCCGAGTATTATACGAATGAGACAGTTTGACTCTAGAACCGAGACACAAACGTGATATTCATAGGTAAGAAGAATTCGCGATGTGAGAATGATGAATGCAATGATTATATATTAATTGTTCTTTTGGTTTAATCAAAATAAACTTCGACAATTAGATTGTAAATATCAAACAGTGGGGAAACCCCTTTTTATTGAATTCGAAGGATTACAGAAACGGAAATACAGTAGATTACAAAGTGCAGAAACAGAAACCTAAGCTAATGGGTCCCGAGTCCTCTCTGAAGAGAAATCGGGTGCTGATTCTGGTATCTTCCTTTTCTTTGACCGGGGCTCTTGGGCCGTTGTCGGGTTGTCATTCCTTTGCCAAGTGAAAGGAGTGAGCAAATTCCTTTGGTCATCTTGATTCTCTACAACATGTTGCTCCAAAATTTCAATCAGAGCATCTTTCTCTTTCAGTAATTGCTGTATTTTGATGCACTCTACGTTGAGGGTGCGGTACTTGTTCCTCCAAGACCTTTTCTCCTTTTGAACTTTGTTGAGAGTAACCTGAAGCTTTTCAGTTTCCGTCATGAAGTACATGACAGATTCCCTTGGCGGAAGAATTCCGTAACGAGGATAAGGCATTTTTAGCTTGAGAGCTCTAGTTCGTACCGAGACACAGTCCAGTTTTCCTAGAGACTCTCGTCCTTTCTTATGAACATGCTTCCAAGCTTGCACTATTTCCATCTTTAGTGCTCTGTCATTTTCTCCTTCTTTGAAGAAAAGACCTTCCAGATGAACACCCCGTGGGACGTGTCTCATCGGGTATCCAAATTGACGAAGAACGAGAATTGGATGGTAGTTGATTCCTCCCTTAGTTCCTATAAGGGGTACGTTGGGGAAGTTTCCACAACGGTCAATGATCATGATTCCATCATAAATCCTATTACACCAATCTATGTCAGAGTTGGTAAGAGACATGATCTTCTGCGACCAACGTAAGGAACTTTTGCAATCCCAAAAAGCAGCAGACTTGGGCAAATGAGAGATAAACCATTTGTAAAGCAGAGGTACACAACACGTGATCCCCCCTACGCTGTACAAATTTCCCAAGTGTACAGAATGATACGCATCTGCGGGCAAAGTCGGCACCGGGTTTCCAATGAGAAAAACCTTAATGGAGTTGATATCGACGAAATTATTAATGTTGGGAAACAAAAATAACCCGTAGGTGAGCAAGACAAAGATGCTTTCAAAAGCAGTCACGTTTCCTATACTGGCAAAATACATGGCCTTCTTTGTCAAGAAGTGGGCTGGCAAACCTTGGATGCCACCCTTGGTAGTTAGGTGAGTCCT
The DNA here is from genome assembly GCA_022829125.1 of Lathyrus tuberosus. Classification (NCBI taxonomy): domain Eukaryota; kingdom Viridiplantae; phylum Streptophyta; class Magnoliopsida; order Fabales; family Fabaceae; genus Lathyrus; species Lathyrus tuberosus. Next base: position 8,969,631 of record JALAZF010000024.1, on the reverse strand, counting down.
GACTTCAGACTCGTCCAAATGAATTGCTCTTGCAATGGTATGATTCTTTGGAATTTCTTCCAGTCCAGAAAAGGGAGCTCGATCTGTAATGTGTAGATCAATCAGGTGAGAATACTCCTCCAGCGTTGGTGCGAGCTGGTAATCCGAGAATGTGAAACAGTGATAAACCGGATCGTAGAATTGAATGAGCGCATCCATGATTCCCTCAATCACATGGACTCTTAACAGTGGTAGTAAACCTCCGTGCTTGGCTCTGAAAGCCTCTGGGTTTGTGATCATCCTTGCTAACCTTCTCAAATCCTCTAGCTTTGGAACCTTGAAGGTATATCTATGAGTTCTCCTTCTATCGAAATCCATTAGTGCAATCCTTTTCTCTGACATTTGCAATCACAGTCTTAGTTTACTTTGAAAAACAGAGAGACTAGAAGAGAAATTTTTTGAATGTTTTAATGTTTTTTAAATGAATGCATGAATGCAGCACACAAAAACATAGAAAAAACATGGGGTCAAAGGGTCGTTGTCATGAAGTCAAGGCTCTACCCATCCCCAAAGGTTTATACTAAGGTGATTTTTGTACCTGTACTCATTATCATTAGCTCCTCCCAAGAAAGCAAAACAACAAGCGGATCGCCAACGAGTTGTAGAGCAATCTTAGAGTAAGTGCCATTCACCGAGAATAGATCACCAGCCTCAAATGAGGGTAGTATCGCGTAACAACTATTCCCGATAGTTTCCGCACTACGAAAGGGTTTGGCTCCTCAGCTTCTCAGACTTAACAATCGGCCCATTGTCTAGGTGAGAGAATGGGTTGCATTGGTCAGCCTCCACTGAGGTTGATGGTCGACCTCGTCGCTATCACTTATCTTAAGTGTATACTCAATCTTTCCACATGCGGCATCACACACATTCCCATTAGCAGAAAAATAAACACGTATAGCAATTAGGAAAAGATGTATATATGTATTTGTCCTAAACATCCTAGACCTTTAAAAGCTATGAATCCTAGGTTTCTGACAGAAATTGGGTTCCCCGGCGGAAGCCCCAATCTGTGGTATTCACACAAGAGATGAAAAGGAGAAAAAGAGAGATGCCCCACGGTGGGCGCCATTTTTCTATAGCGAGCGATTTTGGACGCGGTTCTTAAGCACTGGTCGCTCTCTGCGGTTGAGCCTTAACTACAGGTTAATTCATTTTTTATCCTATTGTGAGCTGAATAAGGAAGGGAAATAGATGTCTCTAATTAACCCTGCTTGCATACTGAGTTTAAACAACGGCCTGTTAGGTTACGAATGCTATCAATGTGGGTGGGGGGGCCTTTGTACTGGTTATTTGTATTTTCGCCAATACGGTTTTCTTTCTTTTCTTTCTAGGACTTTATAGCGAGGAACAAGGATTTAGGATGTTAGGACTAATGCTTTTGATATATACATGAGAGTATGGGATTTTGGGTTTTTGTTTAGTGTGCTCGCTAAGATTTTTCTTTCAATCTTATGCCTACGTATTCCCGTTTACCGAAACAGGGAAATCAGAGCGTTCGTAGTTCCTCATATTCTAGGGGAGGAAATGGTTGTTTTTGGTGTCTTGTTCAAAGCCCAAGACGTGAAGCGAAAAGGTGGTTTGTGTCTTGTTCAAAGCCCAAGATGTGAAGCTGAAGGTTTGACTTTAGAGAGAATTTGTCATCTCTAAAGAGGAGGTTGTATGTCACAACTATTTATAAAGGAAAATTACTTTAACCGGGATACGCGGATCCTAGCAATGCCATAATTTCCTTTAAAGGGGATTTTAACCTGAAGGAGAAGACTTTAACTCAGTGTAGAGCAATGCTATCTTTCCTTAGGAATTTCTTATGCTAAAAGAGGGACAGTGGCATGGATATAGATGATCCAGAGGCTTGCCGCTTACAGCGATTAGATGAAGAGGAAGGAGTTGTTGATGTTTGTGTACTGTGAACGAGGCACAACTTTGATGCTAAAAGGTTGATTGGATCAACCAGTGGTTTTCTTATACAAAGCCTAAGAGGAGGCTAATATATGTCTCGTACAAAGCCCGAGAGAGAGGCTAAAAAGTTTTGACTCGACGATGGAATCTTTTGGTATCTCGTATAAAGCCCGAGATGGAGGCTATTTTGACTCGACAAGAGAGTTTTTTGTATCTCGTACGAAGCCCGAGATGGAGGCTGTTGTTTGTTTGTTTGGCTCAATAAGAACCTTTTTGTATCTCGTATAAAGCCCGAGATGGAGGCGAAATGGGTGATTGACTCAACGAGGGAGTCTCTTATGTGTCTCGTACAAAGCCCGAGAGAGAGGCTAAAAGTTATTTGACTCCGCTGGGGAGGATCATTGTACAAAGCCCAAGAGGAGGCTATGGTGACTGTTCAGTTAATTGACAGGTCCAATATACTGATTTTGAAAGAGAAAATCAGTTCTTATATGAGCATCACTGTACTCATGGATTTGATTCGAGGATCCGGGCTATTCCTGTTCTTTAAGGAAGCGGGAAATCCGAAGGGTATTGAGACTGTTCGAGTCTACGGGTTTCCTTCCTGTTTAACAAAGGGTGCTTGAGAATGTCTTTGAGACTCAAGGATATTAGACTGTCCAAGTCTAGAGTTTCACCTTTTTGTACCATGCTTTGAGAAACAGTAGTAGACTCTAGGAAAGGACTGTTCTATGAAGATGACTAGGTTATGTTCCTATACCTCTAGGAGGTCGTCGGGATAATTTGTACGAAGCCCAAGAGGAGGCTGGAAACTTTTAAGAATCCGACGGGTCCTTGTATTAAGCCCAAGAGAAGGCTATCATTCCCGGAGGAAGAGATCTTTATACGAAGTCTAAGAGGAGGCTGTGAATACTTCTATGAAGTCGTAGGGTCCTTGTACTAAGCCCAAGAGGAGCGGGGTTGCTTTTAGGAAGCCTGTGGGTCCTTGTAGGATGCCCAAGAGGAGGCCGATGCTTTTAAGAAGCCCGTGGGTCCCCAAACCCCGAGAAATTCAAGGCAATGCTATTCACCGAGAATAGATCAAAGTCAGGAAAGTTCGAGAATTTGGAATAAACTCAAGAGATGTCATTCACGGAGAAAAGATCATCTCTGGAGAGTATAGTTTCTTGACAATTGCTTTTAAGAAGCCTGTGGGTCCCCAAACCCCGAGAAATTCAAGGCAATGCTATTCACCGAGAATAGATCAAAGTCAGGAAAGTTCGAGAATTTTGAAGAAACTCAAGAGATGCCATTCATGGAGAAAAGATTATCTCTGGGGAGTAGAGTTTCTTTGACAACTTCTATGAGTGACAGTCTATGAAAGGGTTCACAGAGAATGCTGCCTTTTATATCTCCATATTGTTTAACCCCAAGAGGAGGGAAGACTGTGTCTGGTAATCCTATGGGGATCTAGTTTAGACTATTTCTAAGAGTGATCAACGGGCTTAATGCTAGACGTAGTTGCCGGGGAAACTCTAAATATCTATACTATTATTACACAGTTGATATGAGTTTATGAAAGAAGACTTACAGCGAAACAGCCCCACAATACAGTTATATGTATATGAAAGCAGTAAATGAAAGTAATAACCACTTACTCGGTTGTAGAGCTTCCATGCTGTTTGGTTACTTGTTCAACAAAGAAAAATTGAAAGCAACAGTATATTCAAAATCAAAGGAGAAAGTGCTTTGAAAAAGAAAGATTTTGGGGCTTACAGCTCAAGGAGAGACCCAGGATTTTATCAGTGAGCGCACTGTTTGAATTTTGTACAGAGGGACTTATACAAGTGACTTTGGCCCAAAAAATTGTTTACTGTACAAAGGGATGGGTCTTACACTCTTTCAAGAGGCCCAAAAAGGTTTAAAGAAAAAGAGTGGGGCTTATAACATGAGGGTAGGCCCAATTGATTTTTCCGTTTAAAATGGCGATCGCGCCGAGATTTTCTTTTAACGCAGAGGGGCTTATACAATATCTGAGGCCCAAAATGTTTTGGTTAAAAGGGGATTGGGTCTTACACTCTATTAGAGGCCCAAAAGTTTTGAATGGGCCTTATAGCTCAAGGAGAAGCCCAGATGTTTTTAAACTGGCGACGATCGCGTCGTTTTGTTTTTGACGGTATCGGGACTTATACAATACACTGAGGCCCAAAGTTGATTTGGTCAAAAAAAGGATTGGGTCTTACACTCTATTAGAGGCCCAAAGTGTTTTGAAAAAGATTTATGAGGGTTGAATTAATCCAAAACCCCTAATTTGTTTTCAAAAATGTATTTAATTGAATAAAAATTCAATTAAAATGATCAAAATTGTTTAACATAAGAAAAACAAATTGTGATCTTGGATTAATGCTTAAAAAATTTAGTATTGACCACTTGCAGCTGGTGATCGTGTTTGGTGTTGGAGGTGTTACAGCTTGGTTCCAATGATGTGGATAGCTTCCCTAGGTGCCAAGTGATGTGTCTGAGTGCTTGGAATGGATTGAAATGGTTTGGAGTTGAAGATGGCACCTCAACTGCAAAACTGTCAAGAACTTGAGCAATTGGCTGGTGATTTTGTGAAATCTGTGTTCCAGATGTTATGTGAGTGTTTGGATCACTTCTATATGATGTATGTGAGGTGTGTGAGTGATTGGTTTGAGTGGAATTGCCCTCTAACTCAAAACCCGATAGCTACCTTGCTAAGAAAGGAATTTTTGCCAAGAGAAAGAGATTTTGAGGAAAGCATCTGTTTGATGGCTTTGGTGTACTCAAACTGATCACAATTGAGCTCTATTTATAGTAGAGCAAGTTTGTTTTACAAGGAATAGTGAATGGCAACTGCTAAGTAGGTTTGGCCAATGTTGGCCAATGAAAGTTCAAGTCTCCTTTAGCCATTGACTAGAGGTTAGGGCACAGAGCTTTGGTCCCCTTGGTCTTGGATAAGTCTTGACTGATTTCAGATGAGAATGGCTCAGTCCATGCCACCTTGATGCTTCAATCCAAATTTGGAGTCTTGTCCCTATTTTGGCCATTCTAGGTTCCACATGCTATTTCTTGTTCCATGGACCTTGGAGGCTTGGCTCAATGATTGTCCCCTTTAGATTCAATCCTCAGATGTGTCCAAGTGGATAGGAGCATTTGAATTTGGCTGATTTTGGCAAATCGACCAAAAATGCAAATTCTGCCTTGCCTTGGAAGATTTCAGCAAGGCAACTTTCCAATGTCATATCTCATGACTCAAATGGAATTTGGCAATGTTCTTGGCCATTTTGGAAAACCCTTATATGATACAACAACTGTTTGAACATGTTTGGTTTTGATCTCTTTTGAATCCAAGTGAAAAATCCCCCTACATTTGGAAAAAAATGAAGACAGATTTGGACTTAGTGAAAATTTCACTAAGTGTTGGAAAAAGTGACATTTTCATTTTTCAGCCATTTTGATCACTCCATAACTCAAAATCCTTAATGAATTGGACTTAGGTCTAGTTGAAGTTTTTGTAGAGGGTAATGAGGGCTACAAATCCACATTTGGATGGGAAAAATGGCTTTGTGGTTTAGGAGTTATGATCCTCCAAAGTTGGTAACCTTGTCACTTTATTTTTAACTTAGAAAATTTTCTAAGTTTTTATGGTTACCCCTTTTACAAGTTATCCAACTTTTCTTGATTTTTCTTGATGAATGATGATTCAAATCATATATTAACATCATTTTAGGGTTAAAAAACCATTTTGGTGAAAAATCTCAAAAAGTCAAAGTTGACTTTTGTGCACAGTTGACTTTTTATCAGATGAATTCCAAACTGTGCAATTCTTCAGGAAATCATGTCCTTGACCTAAATCAAACTTGATGGACATGTTCCATGGGTGTTATAGGGTATATTGGTGCATGTCATAGGGCTTGGGAGCATGTCCTGGTCAAAAGTCAAAGTTACAGTTAACTTTCCTCGCGAAACCCTAATTATGGTGCAGATGAAATTGAGACTTGTTGCTCAAGCTTCTTGGATTAATCCATTGTTGCAAATGGATCAATATAGTATATTAAAGACCCTCAAATCCTCTCTTGAGTTCTTGGCCCATGATTTGTCCCAAAAGTCAACTTAGGGGTGAATTAGGTCAAGAAACCCTAATTCCTGATTTTTGATGAATGCATCCCCTGAGGCAAAATTGACTTGATGATTAGTTCCATGAGGTTCCATGGAGTATATTAGGTTATGTTTTGGATCATTGGCTCATGACCATATGAAAATTTCCATCTGGAGGCCCTGGGCGACCAAAACCCTAATTTGGTGACACTGTCGATCTTGAGACTTGATCCACCTAGAAGGGAGCAACCTTGTGCTTAATCCTTGAAGTGGGAGTACTTTTGATCCTTTGTAGTTACTTGAGAGGTTAGACAAGTTGAAGATCATGTCATTCCTTGATTGATCCTTTGTCTAAGCACTCAGAGAGGGCTTGAAACCCTAATTTTGATTGTAGTGAATGCTCACCCATCTTTGGGGAGACTGATGAAGTATGATGGTTCCTCCATATTGTGATGATGATTTGCACAATGATGGGAAATATTAGTGGTCAAAATTTAGGGTATGACACATGGGCCATATCCTGATAAGAAGCCGAATCACCAAGAACTCCAGTTGTTCTTTCCTTGCTATGCTCTTACTATACCACCTGCTTTCGAGAAAGGTGGTACCTTCGACCTCAAATTCATGGGGCCCAAGGCTAGGGTTTTTCGGTCCATGCCCACACATGACAATAAGGAGTACATCGCTTGGCTTAACAAAGTCCAAGGTAAACGTTAGGAACAATGGAAAATAGTTGGCATCTTCGACGCCATCCAGCTCTCTAGGAATGCTCAAAGAGTTAACCCCTGCCTTTTGCTGGCTTCGATGTATTTCTGGGAGGGGTCGACCAACACATTCCACCTCCCCTGTGGTATGTTGACGCCGACACTCTTCGACGTGGCGGCCATTACTGGCCTCTCACCTTTGGGCAAAACTTTTGACCCGACTCTGGACACGATCAACACCTTCGACTTTGACCATACCGGCTTTCAAAACTTCATCGAAGACCATCATGATAAGGGTTCCGACGAAGTGTCGGATGAAGAACACATTGCTTTTTTGACTCTTTGGCTGTCATACTATCTCTTCTGTCCTGGCTCTCTGCAAATATCTAAAAGCTACATTAACCTGGCGATCCAAATTCATGAGGGTCGACAGGTATCCTTGGGTAAGCTCTTGTTAGCCTCCCTCTACCACTCTCTTGGGCTATCAGCCTTGAGACTGAAACTCCTCCATGAGACTCCCAAGGCCTTGAATATTTCAGAGCCTATATGGCTATTGCAACATTGGCTTAATGCCACATTCGAATGCCATCTGGGTTATCCTGTATCTGCAATAATACATCGCTTAAACGAAGAACGCCCCATAGAAGGTGTTGGACTTGCCCTGATGACTACTCAAGAAACTCCCAACAAGACTCTCTTCATGAAATATCTCAACATGTTCGTGGAGGCCACTTCGTTCGTCCAAGGTATGGCACCCTTCGTGGATCGAAGGTTTGGTCCGACGTGGTTCAGAAATCCGTTTCCTGGTGCCTTTCCCAAAGCAGCAGCGCTGTCGAATTCTATATGGAGGGCGTTTCTAACTCCCACCATGTTATCCTTCCGAATTGAGACGAGGAGTACAAGTTACAGGTTTATGAACTACCAACCCAACTTAGTGGCCCGTCAATTTGGCCTGAGCCAGATGCTGCCTAAGTCCTTAGTGCGACATTCTTCTGATATTGTTTGGGCTGGTCGACGACTGAACTTGACAGGTCACAAAAATTGCCTTAAATTTTCTAGGTCGACTCAACGCCTTGAGTTGCCTGTTTTTTTGTTCCAACCATTCTTCTTCACTACAGAAGACTTTGATGTCTGGTGGTCCGAATATCAAAATCAATGTTTTCAACGTGACCTCTTTTTGGAAAACATGGTTGATTCCTTTGCTGCCCTTGCTGGAGAAGCTCCTACTCCGACAGTTGTTGTGCCTGTCGAGAACAACCAGGGGGCTGATGCCAAAGAAGACCCACCAAAGAAGGTAACTCCTAAAACTCTTCACTTTTATTTCATTAATTGTCATCAGCTAATCGTTTGCACTTGTTTCCCAAAGTCGAAAATGGGAGCCAGCTATTGCATCGGCCTCAACCAGGACTGCAAAGAAGCCGAAAGTCCTGAAACCACAAGTATGACATGTTTGATGTCCCTTTGCAATAATTCCTACTGTTATCTTACTCTGTTGTTCGTTAGGCCTCTGAGAAAATACCATCTCCTTAGGGCGACGTGTCCGATGAAAGCACCCAATCTCGGATCTTTCCCTCTGAAGTTTCAGCACCCCATCCGGCTACTCCGTTGGTAAAGAAAAGAAAAATCCCAGTCAAGAAGACACCCTCTAAAACGGTCACTTCGACCGTGAAACCCACTGTTCCTGGAGATCTTACCGAGGTTTTCAAACCATCTGGTTCCGACGCACCGCCTCCAAAACACCCTACTGAGGTATTAGTCATCCTTATTCTCTTGGCTCATATTTTATTTTGGGCATTTTTTCTCTTCTTTTTTTTATATTACTGAACCTCCTCTTGTAGGAAACAATGGCTGATTCGACCATCGCTGAGGATGATAATAACGCAATGGCCAATGCTGGAAATCTGCCTGAGACGACAACCCCTTTTAGTCCCCAAAAAGTTGATGAGTTCCAAGGAGCGTCGATGGAAGATGATCCAGCGACGAAGACACCTCACCCTCAAAACACCTCAACTGAGTCTGGAAAGGGTGGTGCAATCACCAGCGGTGGTGAAAACCCTTCGATTGTTGCTACTGGTATCAGAACTGCTGAGGGCAACCTGAATCCTCAAGCTTCTACTGAATGTGGCCCCAACATACCTACGCCAAATTCCAACAAAACTCTTACTCCGGAAGAGATCTTGGCAACGAAGCAGATAAATCCGTTAGAAACTTTGAAGGCATTGCACAAGCTTCGCCAGGAGTCCATGGACGTTAAACCCGCGAGCTCGACGTCCATTCCCAACCCAGAAATGGATACTTCTTTCACCCTCAAGCTCCAACAGTTGAAAACGTACCTATTTAAGGACGAATTTTTGGCTGCCGTCGAAGAGGAAGCAGCTGTAGCTTGTGACGTTTTCAAGATACTGGATGAACTTTCCCAGTTCCAAGTTCCTGCTCCCATGGCCAAATACCTGATCTAATTCGAGGCCTTCTTTACCCAACTGGCTAAGGATCTTATTGTTTATTAACAGGCCGACGCTCAGATCAGGACAAAGGCCAATGAGATGAAACATGAGTGGTACCTCAGTTCACTTTGCGAAAATAAACTTGGGGATTTCAAGGCCAAAAAAAAGGAACGTTCTGATAAGCACCGTGTATTCGACTAGTAGATCTCTGACTATCAGGCTCAAATAGCTGAACTTACAAGGAAAATTGCTGAGGTCGAGAAAAAAAAAACCTCTTTGGATTCCACTGAACCTCTGCCTGCTCAAGAAGTGATTGATCAAGTGGTCACTCAAGGAATTGCTCATGTCAAAACGGTCCTTGCACTAAAGGATACGATTAGCCAAATACGGAAAAAGAAGACCCTTCTCGACAGCAAGATTGCTTATGAAAAGACTCTCTTTGAAGACTTCAAATCCCGATTCCCTGTTTGATTTTAATTTACATTTTAAGTCGTCGAACTTTTGTAACTCCGTTTGGAGACATTTGTAGGCCATCTTGGCCCTTAGTCCATTTTGGCTAATCATCAGTGAAAAATTACCTTTTGATTTGAATCTCTTGTATATATAGGTTTATATTTTTTCAAATATTTCCCATTTACTTTTAAGATTCGTTGGTCCATACCTATTTCTTGAATCTCGTATGCATTGTTGCTGAACACTTGGATTACTTGGAATGGTCCCTCCCAATTTGGTGACCATTTCCCTAGCGTTCGATCTCTTCGATCCATAGGCAACACTGCTTTCCACACATAATCATTAACTACAAAGGTCTTCTCTCTAACCTTCTTATTATATGCTTTGGCAACTCGCGCCTTTTGGCGTAGTAATACATTTAACGCTGCCATCCTTTCTTAGTCTAAGTCCACGGACTCGTCCAACATCATGCTCCAGTATTGCTCCGATGAAATCTCATGTTGACGTTGCACCCTAATTGACTGTAGACAAATCTCTACTGGAAATACGGCGTTGTGACCGAATGCCAAACAGAACGGCGTCGAGTTGGTTGATTCTTTAGGGGATGTTCGACAAGCCCATAAAATCTGATCTAATGTCTTGTGCCAATTTTTAGGTTTCCTGGCAACGTGTTTCTTGATGAGTCCAATCACTACTTTGTTGGCTGCTTCGACCTAACCGTTTGCTTGAGCATAATGTTAGGTATCAAGAAATGCTGGTTTTTATATCCAAATTTGACACCTTTAAGGTTTTTTTATTGCTTTAATCAGAAAATGATTTATTTATTAAGCAATTCTTGCATTGATGTGAATATTAGGAAGTTTGATGTGTTTGTTAATATTTCAGTGAATTTATAACAAAAGGTTGCAGGTCAAATCGGGAGAAAACGCGAAGAAATGAAGAAAGCGCGTGTCTGCAACTACAGGAAGCTTCGCCCGACGAGCATGAAGCGAAGGAAGGATGCTTTGCCTGGCGAAGCAGCAATGAAAGAACTAATGGATTTTCAATTCCACTTCCAGTAGCTAACATATGTGGCTCACTTGGTGATTCGCCTGGCAAAGCAGGATTCCCCTGGCGAGGAAGAGGCGAGAGAATTAATTGATTTTCATTTCATGTTCCAGTAGCTCACAACTTTGGTTCGCTGGGTGATTCGCCTGGTGAAGAAGGATTCGCCCAGCGAATGAATGTTTCGCCCGACGAAGAAAGATATTTATTAAGGCCCAGCTGGCACTGTATCTGTCACGTGGCCTCATTTGAGGGCTTCGCCCGGCGGAAGAAGGCTTTTTCCCTGCGAATTTTTCTGGGCAGAAAGTAGTATTTAGGTTGTTTTGAAGATATTTTGTAACATAACACTTTTTGTAAGAATCATTGTAACCTAGAAACACTCTTGGAGCTTAAAATCTTCATCTTTACTTATTTTTCTTAGGATCCAAAGCTTATATGCTTAAATCCTTGATCCATTGAAGATTGATGCAACAAAAGCTTTGTCTCTTACTTGTTGATCAAGCTACCATGTCAATGGGTAGCTAAACACCTTTTGTGTCAAGATTAGTGGTAGGTAATCCTTTATTTTGTATGTATTGATCTTGATAATTAGTTTGGGAACTTTGTTGATGATTAATATATGGTGAAAAAATTTGTTTGTATGATGTATATTTTGTTTTGGTTCATAATTGAGAAATATGTTCTAAGACTTCACCTAAGTTTTAATCCATCATCAATCATGAGGCTAGAGATAGTTTTGAGAGTTGATGTTCATAAATATTGATCTTTTAATGTTATCATATTGATAGTTAGAGTGAGAGATCATCTAAGGATCAATATGGTAAATCTCACAACATGTGTTAGAGATAAACATGTTGAGAGGATATGTGATTATATTCATTGTTAACAAGTTCACATACTTTATCGAGTAAATACGTATGAAACGGATTATCGAACCCTAATCTTGGAATGCTTTTACCAAACTTTTTAAAACCAAATTTCTTTACCATTGTTATTAATCTTTTATGCAAACGTTCCGTTACAAATCAACCAAACTCTTTGTTACCTTAAGTTAAAACGATTTCAACTATAGAACGGCGGTAATATCTATACAATCCCTGCGGATACGATAACAAAAATCCCCACTGAAATACTTTTCAACAAAACAGCGCCGTTGTCGGGGATTGTTGTTTGATATTGCAAGCATTGCAATAATTGTTAAGTTTTAAGCTTTTATAACTTTTTCTTGAGCTTCTTAATTTTTTTTGGTTAAGTTTTGTAGACTCTGTTTATTCGAGGAAAGTTACCTGCATATCAACTTCTTTTCGATCCTGAGATTGAGAGAACTGCACGTAAGTTAAATAACAAAACTAGAAGGAGTAGGCAACTTGCCAAAGAAAGACGAGAAAGAGGAGAAAGTTCTATTTCTACACCAACACCACAGTTAACGCCAACCATGGCAGCACCACCTCCACCACCACCTACTTCAACGCCATGCACTAACAGTTCGAGGCACATAACTTAGTTTGCTCGCAATGCCCACAACGGGAGGCACTCTGAAATGAAGACCGACATCCTTACTCTTCTATACCAAAATCCATTCACCGGTATGGATCATGAGGATCCCTTCACTCATTTGACAAAATTTTACAAAATTGCGGGTGCAACTGGAGCGCCTGAAGCTGAAGAGGAGTCGTTGTTCAAGAGACTCTTTCCTCATTCCTTGATAGGGAAGGCGGAGGAATGGTACCTTGATCAGTCGACAATGATTATGACGGATTGGAACGTGTTGGAAGAAAAATTCCTAGAACGATTTTTTCCACATAATCGTTTTATGGAAGGGAAAACGACAATCGCGGTTTTCTCACAAGGTGGAAATGAATCTCTCAACGAAGCTTGGGAAAGATTCAAATCCATGCTAAGAAAATGCAAAGGACACGGTTTTGATGAACTTACACAAGTGCATATTTTCTGAAATGGTCTCCAACAGGTTCACAAAACCTTGTTGGATGCTACTTCGGGCGATTCTTTAATGTCAAAAAACGTTGAGGAAGCAATTTCTATTATTGATAAGATGGCACTTAACGATCATCAAGGGGATCATAACCGTGACACCTCTCAAAAGAAACTGGGAATGCTTGAATTGGGGACTAACGATGCTATTCTTGCTCAAAATAAATTGCTATCTCATCAAGTGGAGTTGTTAACACAACAAATGTCAAAGCTCCCTCAACAACTTAAAGAGAAGCAAGATATTCCGAGCAAGAATGAGCAAATAGCCGTATGTGAATTATGCAAAGGAGATCACCCCACCGACTATTGTCCCCCGGAGAATGAAGAAGCAAATTATATGGAAAATTAAAATCAACAACAAGGTTATCAAGGAAGACAACAACCTTATCAAAACGATTCTCAACAACCTTATCAAAACCCTCAAGGATACCAACCAAGAGGGAATTATTAAAATTAACAAGGATACCGACAAAATTCTTATCAACCGACACAACCTCAAGGTGGTAGTTCAAAGTTAGAAGAAACTCTCAACCAATTCATTCAAATGTCAATGGCCAACCAAAAAACTAATGAGCCAAATGAGGCTATAGATTTTTCTACTTGGGACCCTAGGATGAGGGCCACTTTTAATTACTCGTGGGACATGGGCGCATCAATCCACATGTCTAATGAATTTAATTTTAATTGTATGCAACAGATTTACCAGTACTAGAAAAACCCCTTGGAGGTCACTCCGTTTCCTTCAAGGGAGGACTTCAACGCTTATACTAATTGGCTTGGGGACATGCGTCATTTCTTTTTGGAGGGGGGTGACACAGCTGGAGCTGGTAGTGATGATGTTATTGGAAATGCTGTTGGTGATGATGTCGATGTGGACATGAGGGATGATTTTGATGAGTTTAGTGGATAGGCTTCAAAGTGAAGGAATTTTTAATTTTTGTCATTTAATTTCAGTTTTTAACTTCTGTTTTTAGTAAGTGGTTTAGTTTGTTCTTCGCTTAGGCGCGAATTTTGTGATTTTGGATGTATGCCAAAAGGGAAAAGCACATTTAGGGTATGAAAACACTAAGTTAGTAATGATAATTTATGGTGTTTTGATTTAAATTCTGTTTTAAGTGTTTATTTTGCTTGTACAAAGTTGTTGTTTTTGTTTGCCTTTGATGTGTGGAAAGTAAGTTGTTGACACAAGAATTTTGAAAAAAAAGAGACCTTATTGCCTTTAGCATGTGGTGATGATAAAATTCTTGGCATGAGACACAATCAAGGTGTGAAATTGACTTTGTAGAATCATAATGTGAATGTGAAATTTGTACTTTTAAAAAAATTAGTCAATGCATTATTTTGTAAACTCATGGTCATTTTGAATCAATTAGTACATAACCACAAATGTGAGTTGCCTCCGTTGTTCGCAAATTTAGAGGGATTTGAGTAGTCGTTGTTTAACTCGGATAGTTTATGTTTAATCTTGCTTGTTTGTTTTGAAATACTACTACAAAATGTGCAAACAACAACGCCAGGCTTACAACGACTTGCTTATACACCGTTGTAATAGATGCACACATTTTTTTAATCTCATTAAAAGGCTTTTAATGACGGTTAATATTCCAACCGTGGTGAAATGTGAGGCCTTTCACCACGGGTATTTAAGAAATCGTCATTATAGGTAGCGTCTGGTCATGGGTTCAAGTCCCAGCGCTAGAATTTATGGTTTTTTTACATATTTTTTCAAAATGCTGACAACCTTTCACCACGGGTATACTTTCACCCTCAAAACCCCAAATTCATCTTTTTTCGATTTTTAATGAATTTTTTACTGTTTTCATAGTCTCAAAAAATTTCAAAAAAATTCCCAAAACATATTTTATTTTTCCATATTTTTAGATTTTAAACATATATTTTATTTCTTTTGTTAGTGTTACAACCTCAAAACTCAAAATTCATCTTTGTTTTTCTATTTTTAAGTGCAAGAGAATATGTTGAAATAGTTTGATCATAACTTCTTTAAAAATAAAAGTGAAAGAGATGATTATATATAAAAGAAAACTTTATTAAGATTTCAAATAAGAAGAGTACATTGATAATCATATATTACATATATTTATCAATGTCAGAGCCCATAGCTGCAAATGCATCTTCATAATCTACGACTCTCTCCTCACTTCCCTCATCGGAATCATAATAAACAGTCCTCCTTTTCTTTTTTTTCTTTTTCTTCTTCAGCTTCTTCTTCTTCTTCTTCTTGTTCTCCTTCCTTACCCTTAACGCATCCCTGACGTTGGCCGCTGGTTGAACCTCCTCATTTGGCAGCTGACGTTGTTCATTTATGCCCTTATTGGTGATGTTTCTAGCATTCTCATTTGTAGAACTCATTATTACGAAGAATATATTATGAAGAAATGTAAAATTGTCTATTTATAGATGAGGTTGAAGATGAAAAGTCTGATAGTTTAATGCTTGCAATGATGATAACTTGTAAATGGTTGATATTCTGGAACGATATTTTTTGAAAAAGGGAGAAAACTTTAAATCATTATTATACTTGGCCAAAGTGTTCTCTATTCCGGGAAGAGCAAGGGTTATAATATTACAACGGTTAGTAATAATAACCGTAGCGATAACCCTTATACTTGGTACAAGGTTCGACTCCAGACAACAATATTTTTCTATTTTACGTAATTATAGAAAAATGTTGTTGCTTGGAGTCGAACCTTGTACCAAGTATAAGGGGTATCTCTACGGTTAATATAACTAACTGTTGTGATATTATTAAAATAATATATATACTTATCATTACAGTTCTTTTTAGAAAACTGTTGTGAAATATTTACCTATATAAGGGAATTAATTTTCCCTTATTGACAGTAGCGTCGTTTCCTTCACAGCGAAACCCTAGCACCCGTTTTTTCTCTACATTTTTGGCAGTAAACTTCATCTTTTTTCAGAATCCACGAAAAGAAATACAAGAAGTATGAAGCTTTTGATTTTAGCTTCTTCCTCCTTGTATTTCTTCTTGCAGAGTCTAAAACTAGATGAACATGGTGATGATGCTGGCGGTAGCAAGCGTAATGTACATATTATTTATGGAAAATAAGGTATTCTTCTACTTCAATCTTTTTGTTAGATAGTTCCCATTATCTCGTTTGCTTCATGTTGTTTTTGTTGATTGTTCTCATTTTGTGCAGATCCGACTTCAATGCTTCACAAGTAAGGTGAACTTCATTGTAATGGTACAATCCCACTTCTTAGGGTTTTATTTCAACTTTTACTTGTTTTGTTTTGAATACTAACTAATTTTCTTCATTGCTTCCAACTTCTTAGGGTTTGTTTCACATGGTGATGATGATGGTGGTACATATATATGAATTCATTCTGATAAGGTACATATATATGAATTCTTTCTGATATTGTATATGAAATTTAGTTTATTATATATTATGTATATTGTTTGCTTCACTATCCTTTTATTGAAAATGCAATCAGTTAAATTGATATAGAAACTTATAATCTGAAAATTAAGATGTATTTAAAAACCAACCTTTATCATGTCAATGTTTTTCGAATTACATCCATTTCATTCAACACATTTTATGTTCCTTAACATAAAATTTATGGTTCAATGGTCTGTTTGCTTCAATTCATCAATATCTACAATTCTACTTTATCTCATCGTCATCACTAATCATCGTGGTTGTTAAGATCATGATTGTTATGATGATAAAATCGCGATGATTTTTGGTGATGATGAGGTAAAGTAGAACTGTAGATATTGATGAATTGAAGCAAACGGACCATTGAACCATAAATTTTATGTTAAGGAACATAAAATGTGCTGAATGAAATGGATGCAATTCGGAAAACAGTGGTGTGTTTAAGTTGGTTTTCAAGAACAATTTAATTTTCAGATTATATAGTTCTTTACCAATTTTAATGGTTGTATTTCTTTAATTAGGTGTATGGTAAAAAAAGCAATATACATTTGTATTTAATAAACTAAGGGTACATTCCACAACGGTTGATACTCATAACCATTGTGATAGTTAATATATATTACAACAGTTTAAATACCTAACTGTTGCAATATAACGCGCGCTTTCCAGAATACAACAACGATTTTCAGACCGTTGTAGAAACAGCGAACTTACAACGACAATCTACATAACAACACCTTCGTCCGCGTCATTATATGTCATTCCCAACCGTTTCAAAAACACTTGTTTAAGCATAGAAATGATCAAGGCAATGTTTGAGCACTTTGAGTATAACCACCATTCCAAAAATACTTCAAGTCACCTTGTGAGTGCACGCGTATTTGAAACCTCTTTTGAGCCTAAAAGATTTTTTTATATGAATCATAAACCCAAATTTTAACCCGTTTTGAAGAGCATTTAAGCTAAGTTTATAGCAATGTTGAAGTTGGGGAGAATGATTTATTTTGAAATGAGAAAAAGGAATTGGTGATACAATGCATTCTAAGAAAAAGAAATCGAAAAAAAGAGAAGAAAGAAAAAGAACAAAAAGCACAAAAAGAAAAGAAAATCAAAAGAAGAGAATGCATTGTAAAAGAAAGGAATAAGGAGTGAACAAGAATGAAAAATTTGAAAAAGAAATGCTCTTCATAGTTTTTACCCTTTCTTGATTCAATGACCGTGTACATATGTCCCTAGTTTTTAGCCCCGACCAAGTTGCAACCGATAAAAGTCCTTTTGTGATCTTTGTTTCCATAGTTTTCATGAATTGTAAGATGATTGCATAAATTGTTTTGGATGTGGCACGATTGCTTGTGAGTGTGTTTTCTCCCGTGTAAATAATATTGTGCATAATACGTGTGAGTATATTTGGTGATTCAATTTGAGCTCGAGGGTACTTAATGTTGCATTGTGTAATTTTGTGATTATGATTTAAGTCATATTCATGTTTTGATCCCATGAGTGCTTAGTAATAGCTTGTGCGTGCAAATTGCCGAGTTTGAACCATGCGTGCTATCGGTTGGTTGGGTGTGTGAGAGCTTTTCTTGTGAATTTTTGAAATTTTCCTTTGATTGAGGGTAAACAAAGATGCAAGTTGGGGAGAGTTTGTTAGGTGTCAAGAAATGCTGGTTTTTATATCCAAATTTGACACCTTTAAGCTCTTTTTATTGCTTTAATCAGAAAATGACTTATTTATTAAGCAATTCTTGCATTGATGTGAATATTAGGTAGTTTGATGTGTTCGTTAATATTTCAGTGAATTTATAACAAAAGGTTACAGTTCGAATCGGGAGAAAACGCGAAGAAACGAAGAAAGCACGTGTTTGCAACTACAGGAAGCTTCGCCCAGCGAGCATGAAGCGAAGGAAGGATGCTTCGCCCGACGAAGCAGCAGCGAAAGAACTAATGGATTTTTAATTCCACTTCCAATAGCTAACATATGTGGATCGCTTGGTGATTCACCTGGCAAAGCAGGATTCGCCCGGCGAGGAAGAGGCGAGAGAATTAATTGATTTTCATTTCAAGTTCCAGTAGCTCACAACTTTGGTTCGCTGGGTGATTCGCCCGTGCGAAGAAGGATTCGTCCAACGAAGGAATATTTCGCCCGACGAAGGAAGATATTTATTAAGGCCCAGCTGGCACTGTAGCTGTCACGTGGCCTCATTTGAGGGCTTCGCCCGGCGGAAGAAGGCTTTCGCCCGACGAATTTTCCTGGGCAGAAAGTAGTATTTAGGTTGTTTTGAAGATAATTTGTAACATCACACTTTTTGCAAGAATCATTGTAACCTAGAAACACTCTTGAAGCTTAAAAACTTCATCTTTACTTATTTTTCTTAGGATCCAAAGCTTTTATGCTTCAATCCTTGATCCATTGAAGATTGATGCAATAAAAGATTTGTCTCTTACTTGTTGATCAAGCTACCATGTCAATGGGTAGCTAAACACCTTTTGTATCAAAATTAGTGGTAGGTAATCCTTTATTTTGTATGTATTGATCTTGATAATTAGTTTGTGAACTTTGTTGATGATTAATATATGGTGAAAAACTTTGTTTGTATGATGTATACTTTGTTTTGGTTCATGATTGAGAAATATGTTCTAAGACTTGACTTAAGTTTTAATCCATCAACAATCATGAGGCTGGAGCTAGTTTTGAGAGTTTATGTTCATAAATATTGATCTTTTAATGTTATCATATTGATAGTTAGAGTGAGAGATCATCTAAGGATCAATATGGTAAATCTCACAACATGTGTTAGAGATAAACATGTTGAGAGGATATGTGATTATATTCATTGTTAACAAATTCACATACTTTATCGAGTAAATACATATGAAACGAATTATCGAACCCTAATCTTGGCATGCTTTTACCAAACTTTTTAAAACCAAATTTCTTTACCATTGTTATTAATCTTTTATGCAAACATTCCGTTACAAATCAACCAAACTCTTTGGTACCGTAAGTTAAAACTATTTCAACTATAGAACGATGATAATATGTATACAATCATTGCGGATATGATAACAAAAACCCCCACTGAAATACTTTTCAACACATAATATGGTGTCGAAGTAATTAACTTGAAGCCTGTTTCGGCTGTAAATTCTTGCATTTTTTAGCTGATAAATACGGAACCTTGATCTGTAGTGATGGTCTCAGGGATCCAAAACCTATACAAAATATGATTTTGGATGAATTCGATCACAACTTCCTGGTCCACTTTTACTAGAGGTACAACCTCTATCCATTTTGCGAAGTAGTCTATACCCACAAGGATAAATTTCTGTTGTTTTGACGAGGTTGGTCGAATTTCGCCTATGACATCCAACGCCCATCCTCGAAAGGGCCATGACTTGATAATTACATGTAACTCGCTGGCTGACACATGCTGAATGTTTGCATTTTTTTGTCAGTCTTGGCATCCTTTTGCAAAGTCCATGCAATCCTTGAGCATGCTTGGCCAATAGACACCTTGTCAAAATAACAACCATTTCATCTTATGGCCAGCTTGGTGAGCTCCACATGTCCCGCTATGGACTTCAGAAATTGCTAGGTATGCATCTGTGTCTCCCAGACACTTGAGCAACACTCTTTCTAAAGTCTTTTTCAGCAACTCATTTCCCATTAGAACGTAACTTAGGGCTCTGTACTTAGTCTTCTTATCAGTGCTTCAAACCGGATTCTCTAAATACTCGATGATTGGTCTTCTCTAATCTAACGGTGACAGATTGCTGATAGCAAAAACTTCACAATCCCCCAAACTTTCGATCAAACCCTCTGTCGAGACGTTTGCCCCTCCAGCTTTTGGGATTGATAAGCTTGGTGATGGTAGTACATTTGACACCATCTTCTCCTTAATCTCAATGAAGTCTTTCAACTTCTCTTCCAAAACTTTATACCCGGAGGTAATCTTCGGTAAGTCGTTTGCCTCTTGATTTTCTACTCTAGGCACATGCGTAATGCTGATAACCTCGAAGCGTTCCAACAGTCGCTTCGCCATTGCGAAGTACATCAAAAAATGTTCTTTGACGCATTTATATTCTCTCGTGATCTGTTTAATCACCAGTTTAGAATCGCCCTTTATTTCAACTTTCTTTACCCCCAAATCCTTGAATATTTTGAGGCCAGTGATTAAAGCTTCATATTCTGCTTCATTATTGGAACATTTTCTGTCGACCTTACACTTGAATTTAGTCGAAATGCCCGCGTGGACATTATTAAGATCCCAATACTTGTCCCATTTTTATGGCTATAACCATCGAAGTATAACTTCCAAGGGTTAACGTCGACCATACATAGCGACGGTTCGACTACTGCGTGATCAACAATAAAGTCTGCCACTATTTGGCCTTTCATAGCCTTAGAGGGACATACGTCAAGGAAAATCCAGTTAATGCTAGTGCCCATTTTCCAATTCGACTATGCAGAATGGGTTTAGACAATATATATTTAATAACATCAAAATGTGACGAAACATAAATATCAACTGGTTTGATATATTGCTTTAATTTCATACATGAGAAGTACAAGCATATGCACAACTTTTCAGTCATAGTGTACCTAGTTTAAGCATTTATTAACATTCGACTAAGGTAATAAATGGGTCTTTCGACGCCACTATTATCCTCTTGTGCTAACATGCATCCTATGGTCGTGTCCGACGCAACAATGTACAACTTCATGCTCTTATTCATACTAGGTGGCAATAAAATGGGAGGCTTGTGAGGTATTCTTAATGGCATTGAAAGCCTCCTGCTGCTCCCGTTCCCAGTGAAAATCACTCTCCTTCTTGGCCTTGAGCAATGGCGAGAACACCTTTGTCTTGCCACTTAGATTTGATATAAACCTTCTCAAGAAGTTTATCTTCCCCAACAAAGATTAAAGCTGTTTCTTTGTCGAAGGAGGCTTGAGATCCAAAATCACCTTTGTCTTGTTTTGGTATATCTCGATGCGTTTCTTGTGGACCACAAATCCCAGGAAGTCTCCTGCGTGAACACCAAAAGCACATTTTAGTGGATTCATTTTTAATTCATAGTTTCTCATTCTTTCAAATGAACGTCGAAGGTGGTCTAAGTGACCATTCTCCGATGAGGATTTTATTACAATGTCATAAATATACACCTGCATAAATTTCTCAATGAAATCGTGGAGTATAGCGTTCATGGCCCTTTGATAGGTTGCCCCGGCGTTCTTTAACCCAAACGACATCACAACCCTTTTGTATGTTCCCAAAGCACCAGGGCATCGGAACACAGTTTTGGGGACATCATCTTCGGCTATGAGAATTTGATTATAGCCAAAATAGCCGTCGAGCATACTCAAATACTCGAAACCTGCAGCTGAATCGACTAGCATTTCTGCCACAGGATTCGAATATTCGTCTTTTGGGGTAGCGCTGTTCAGGTCCCTAAAATCTATATAGACTCGAACGGTTCCATTTTTCTTGATCACAGGCACTATGTTCGCTATCCATTCGATGTACCTTGCAGTTCCGATGAACCGGCTTTTGAGCAGTCACTCGATCTCCTGCTTAATCTTTAGAGTAATTTCTGGAGCGAATCGTCGAGGCTGCTGCTTTACTGGCCTTTTTCCTGGATGAATTGGCAGTCGATGTTCCATTACAGTTCGAATTAAACTAGGCATTTCGCCATAATCCCAGGCGAAGCAATCCTTGTATTCTTTCAATACCTCGATCAACTTGGCCTTCATCTTCGACCCAATTTTAGTGCTTACATAGGTGGGTCTTTTTGTAAGTCCATATCCTAGGTCTATCTCCTCGAGTGGGTCTTGCGCTTGTATTCTCTGTAGCTCATTGGATGAGTCTTTCTCAAACCCCGAAGGCTCATTGTCGTAGATGAAATCAAGCCTCCGACTTTCTAAAGTTGTTGTTTGGCCTTGTTGGCATTTATTTGTGCATTGTTGTCGGCTTCACCAGCTAAATTTTGTTACTTTTTTGCTTCTAGTGCCGACTTTCTTTTGTTTTCAGCCAAATAGGCCGAAATTCGAGTCAAACTTTCGGACTCAGAAGTCATTTTCATTAACTACTGGCCACCCAGCAGGTGGATTTTCTTCTATAGCCTTCATTGTTTCGTCAGCAGCATCCCAAATGAACCCATAATAAGGATCCAAATTTAAGACGCGACCCATATCGACAGAGGTATAAGATCCCGATCCATCGTCACAAGGTGCCACATTAGCCAGGTGCTGATCAAAATACTTCTTCGTACCCTTCGCTTCGTCAATCTTGTAATAGCTCTGATCAGCCTTAATATTTTCAACAATGCCATCTTTCCTCCAGATACTCAATCTCTGATGTAAAGTCGAAGGCACCGCCCTTATCCCATGTATCCACTCTCGACCCAACAACAAGTTGAAATTGGCCATCGAGTTTATAACCTTGAAGAGCGTTGATCTAGTAGTTGTACCCACGTCTAGGTCGACTTAGACAACCCAAATAATGTTGCTAGTTTTCCCCTCGTAATTGGATAAAACCATATTATGTTGTCAGAGGTCAGCCTCAGTTTTCCCAATCTTCTTAAATAAGGTATGAGGCATTAAATTGACAGCCGCCCCTCCATCCACGAACACTTTGTTGACTGTCGCTCCGTTGACCTTTGCTTTTATGAACAATGGTTTTAAATGGTACATCATTCCGGGACTAGGTCTCTCAAACACGGCACACTGCTCTTCTACCACACCACTGTTCATAATATAGTAACATAACGTTTTGTCTTCCACTATTTCATTTGGCACGAAATATTCGTCTGCTTCAGAGACTTCTGACACCATATCATACTCCGCTGGCAATACTGACACGATACCTCAGTTTACGACGAAATCTTCCCCATACGTGTCATCATTGGTATTATCATACATATCTTTGTCGAAGTCGCCTTCTAGTGACGGGGTATATTCTTCATCTGACTGGGGAGAATACTTTGGTTCTTCCTCATCTGACTAGGGAGTGTACTCTGGCTCTTTCTTGCCCTCGACCAAAGAAGTGCACTTCGAGCTTTGGTTTGATACCACCCTCTTTTCTCCTATAGCTTCAACAGTCACTGCCATTGTTTGATTCATCGTGATTTTTTCCTTCTCGACCCACCTTCCTTTTGGGTATTGCTTTTTCTGTCCAGAAGTCCTGACAGGTTTCAACCGTGAAGTCGAAGCCTCTTTCCCAGCCTTCTTATTTCGCTGATAATGCCTCCACCGAGTCCTTGTCATAGGGTTCTTCCCTTTGTAATTGGTAGACATCACATAGCCCCTGGGTTCGACCCTTTTGTCGGAGATCTTAGTCTCCTTCTCAAGATCCAACACCTTCCATTTCGGCCTCTTGCTCCCTTTCTGACTCACAAGTTTTACCCACTTTTCTTGTGGAGTGTCTGACGGAGGCACAAAGGTCCTGGGTCGTGCTTGCTGGAATAACTTTCTGTATTCCTCGTTTTGACGAGGGGCATCGTTTTGGTCGAAAACAAATCTTGGAACAGGCAGCTTACCTTCTCGCAGTGTCTCTTTCTTGCCAGCTTCATATTTCTCAGTGGCCTTTTCGTCAAAAACGGCGTTGCACCTTGGCCATAACACAACCTTCAACCCACTCACCATACATTTCTCCTGGAAATCTGTCAGGTTTTCTCCAGCTTGAGGGTAGACTGCCTCCAATTCTCCTTCTTCAGTCTTTTTGTCGGAACCATCAGTAGTTTCGACCATCATGCATTCAAAAGATTCTTTTGTTACAGGTTTGATGAGACCTTCAGTAGTCTCGACCATCATGCAATCATAAAGTTGAGAGTACAAGGCTTCTTCGACCTTCAGAGGGTCCGTGTCAACCTGCATCTTTGGCCTTTCACCAAATTGAAGTCGGCCTTCCTTCAAAGCCTTCTGCGCCAGATCCCTAAAAAGAACACATTGAGCTGTTTTATGACCAAGGAAATTATGAAACTTACAAAATCCCCTTTTCTTCTTTTGCTCCAATGGGGGATCTTTTAAACCAGGAGGAATAATAATCTGACCATCTTTAACTAACAAATCAAACATTTCATCACACTTAGATACATCAAATGTATAAGTTTTAGCAATGTTTTTATCTTTTTCAGTTTCGATGGGATTTTTCCCGTTTGATGGTTTCAATAATTTACATGTGTATGGGGGCCCTGGCTTGAGTTTAGCCACGTTAACCTCGCTTTTGTCGACGAGCTCTTCTTCAGAAGAATATTCGTCAGCGGTTACGTACAAAACTTTCTCTTTCTTATAGTATCTGCTAGTCTTGGTTTTTTCAGCTTTCAAGCGTTCGACCTGTCGGACCCTATCAGCTAATTGCGCCATATCTCTGAGATATTGCATGTCCAACGTTTTCCTGATTGAATAATCTAGGCCGCCCGCAGCCATCTCGACTAGCTCATGTTCAGGGACTTGAGTGAAGCATCGTGCTTTCAAAAGTCTAAGCCTGTTGAGATATTGGTCCACCTACTCTGTGGCCTTCCGTTTTACACTGGCCAATTCTTTCAGACTAATTCTTGATTGTCCCATGTAAAACTGTTCATGAAATAATCTTTCTAATTATGCCCATGTATGGACAGACTGTGGAGGTAACGTGGTGAACCAAGTAAACACATTTTTTGTGAGGGAGCTTGGAAAATATTTCATTTCCAAGTCCTCATTATTTGCTATGTCACCAGCTTCAATTTAATGTCTGGCAACGTGTTCGACGGTGGACTCTTCGATCTCTCCGACAAATTTGGTACACTTTGGAACCTTCCATCCCTAGGCAGTTCTGTTTGCAAAACAAAATCAGGTAGTGGGGACGTATATGTTGGCCGTCGAAGGCCCAGGTTTGCTCTATTCCGCACCATTATCCGTTCAACCATAGCTTCTAAGTTTGGTTCGCCAGCCATGACATAGTGTTGAACTTGCCTGACCACGTAGTCTGGATCTTGGTTCCTATGAACTAACACAACGGGAGGCCTTTGGGCCACCCTAGGTGTGTGTTCAAACTTGTGGGGTTGCTAGTAAATTGTTTCATCGAAGACTTAGTCTTGTTGAACTGGTGTCTCCGGTCGAGGTGGAGGAGTTTGTTGACCCAGTGTCCTAGGAGCACCTAGGAAATCACCTATCCGTGTCATCTGGGTTGCCAATTATTGGTAACTTTGGGTCGAATCTTGTATTAATGGTCTTAATATGGTGTCCATTTGCTGAGTCAACATGTGAACCATTTCTTGATTACTCTCATCCATCTGCTGTCTCATGACTGCGACAGAACTTGAGGTGAAAGTTGGGACTGATTGAGATAAAAGACTGAACCCTGGGGGTCGATTAACTTGGTTTGCCAAAGGCCCTAATCCTTGGTACGGTGAGAAAGCTGCCGACCAACTTTCCCCGAACATCGGACCACTAGAATGTAGACTCGACATGAACTCTGTTGGCATCACAAAGGCTCGAGGCATGGGCATTGTGAAACTAGGCACATGCTGCCCCGCAGTCCCCTTTATTGTCGGCCTAGGTTCAGACCGACGTGGTGTTGTGGTTGTCCCACTATGGACGTCCGAAACCGCAGACACAGTGCTAGAGCCAACATCAGATGTTTGCGTCACAACTATACTTTCTGTCGAAGACGGTTCTTCTTTCAGACGTGGAGTCACCATCTTACCACTACGTAAATTCATACACTCAACTCAACGGGTCCCACCGGGTGTGCCAATTTGTTTGCACACGGTTTTCGCGCAAACAACCTCTGGCCTCCTGTCGTAGGTTTACTTGCGGGACCGACCACGAAATCTCAGGACAAACTGTTGGAGTATACGTGATGTTGGTAGGATAGTTTTGATTTAGAGGAAGTTGGAAAAAACTTGCAGAAAAAGGTGTATGCGAATTGATAAATAAACAGGTAAATAAGTAAATGGTAAGATATCTTAAACTTGGTAATGTAAATTGCTTAAAAAAGAAATGTTGACGCTATCATACATCTTGCGGAAATGTACTCTTTTCTCTTAACGCTTGGTACTTCGAGTGTATTGCTTTTACAATGTTACAACTGCGGACCCCCTCAAATGAAAATGGACATTGCTTAAATAGGAAAATAAAATAACTATTTTTCTCTCAGTGTTGGCTATGGATATGACACGTGTCGCCCCACCATCTTTGTAACTTCCCCACGTTCTCAGCATTTCAAATCTCTTCCTGCCCAAGATCTTTCAGCCTTGCGTTGGTTCTGTTGACAGTCCGTCGAAACCCTTCGACAACGTAGCATGCTGGGTCGACCCCCGACACGCCTTCTGCTGGTGTCGATATGCGTGTCGGCCTTCTCACCATCATTTCCTTCTGAATTCGACCTACATGTTGGCCTTTCCATCAAGTCTTCTCAGTCGAAATCTCCCAGCCAACACATGCCTATCGTAGATATATATTTTCTCTTACAATCTCCTAATTTCTGTAAGTATTATTACAAATATCTCTTTCATGGGATACCCATAAAGATATAATTAAGTAACAAAATTTTAAATAATGAATGATTTTTAAAAATAAATTTGAAATTTCATATATTAATATTGGACTCATTCCAGAATAAAACGTTAAATTTATCAATATTTTTCATAAATATTTAATACATAATAAAATGTATTTAATGATAGTCATTCAATGGATATGAACAATACAATTTAAAAATGAGACAACTATTTTAATATTAAATGTTGTATTACATAAATCAATGTTTTATTACATAAATCATTAAATTACTTAATATTTTGTTAAATTATAAATCAAAAATGAAAAAATATTACAATCAACAGTAAACTTTTTCCCATTATTATTTAGTATTTTGACCGGTATCTTTATTTTTCCGTTATAATTGTTTTATTTTCATGTTAAAAAAAATTATGATTTGATTAAAATTTATTTTCTATAGTTAGTATGCGCATTTGTTTCCAAAATGTAATAAAATTGTTCCCGTTTAAAATATTAATATTTTTTCTATTAAATCTTTTTACATATTTGAAAAAATGATCGATAAAATTATATTATTTAATATTTAGAACAAATTAAAGTTGTTCTTATTTATAAAAATAATATTTTTTCCCGTATATATAAATAATTTAATCAACAATGTATATTTTTCATATATTAATATTGTTTTTATTTTGACATTATTTATATATTTGAATCTATATACAAATATTTGTATCGATAGTGTTTTTTTCTCGTAAGTAAAGATTATTTTGTTCAATAACAAATATTTTTACTTATATTTTATAAATTTTTTTAATTAAAAATATATGATATCTTTAAACTAAAAAGTTATTATTATTTTCTTAAAAAATATTGTACTTGAAATTAAAAGTAATATCAAATTAAAAATATTATAAACAAAAATAATTAAAAAATAACACACTTATTGAGAGGTGTGGAGAAAAAAGTTGGATAAAAAAATAATATAATATTTGAAATTCAATAATACACCTTCTTGCAGTATATAAGCTAACATTCATTTTTGAAATTTATTTTGAAATGTCAAGTATAAATATTTGAATAATTTTTAGAATGAATTATCCAATTTGTTAATATTTTTCATAAATATTTTATTACATAATAAAATGAATTTAATGAGAGTAAATAATGTCATGAATGAGATAATTAAAAATAAAAATTATTTAATGACATATTAAAGAAATCATTAATTGTAGTATTTTTTAGAAATAAATTAATATTTTTATAATAGAGAGTACAAATATAGTATTTTCTAATAAATAGTCTTAGTATATTGGTCTTGTATTAACGAAAAATCAATAAGTTATATAATATACATTGAAATATTGAAAATGTATATTATTTTATATGAAATTTCTAAGTTATTGAAATATTTATTTTTTCTATTTATTTTTTATTGTTTTTTTGTTGAAAAATAAAATATCTAAATACCTATCAATTTTAGAGTTTAACGCAACAATAATTATTATTTTATAAGTAACTCTCTTAATTATTTATTGGAAAGAAAAAAATAAATCTAATTAAGTTATAAATAATGAATTTATTAAAAAAGATAATTAATGTCATAAAAATTAATAATTTTTTTTAATATTGTAAAAACAACTTTATGGTATAAATAGAACAAAATAATAGTAACATAAATTCTAAAAGAAAAAAATTAAATGAGAAACTACATGAATGAGCACAAAAATAAAATATTTTATTTATTTAATAAATTAAATTGTACTGATACAACAGAGAATATTAATCGATTCATAAGTCATATACTAGAGTACTAAATAATAAAAAAAATAAACTAGATATTTACATTTTTTTATACAAGGGAGGGTCGAAGCCCAAAAAATAAACAACAAAAACTACACAACCGCTAGCCTAGCCACATAAATTCTTGCTAAATCACCCTTATAAAGATGCTCAACAAAGCTAGGACAGACCTCAAAAAAACAATAATCCTTAGCACAGATACCTTCCTTTGCGAGGGCATCAACACAATGATTCGATTCTCTAAGAACATGATTTACTTGGATGTATTTATCCTTAATAAAGAAGGACCTTATTTCTTTGACGATATCTCGACCCATGCTATTACTAGAATAATTATTATTAATATCCTGGGCTGCCTGCTTCGAATCAACATAAATGTCTATTCCGTTGAACCACATCTTTGCCGTCAGCCGCATGCCTTCTAACACGCCCCAAAGTGTAACGCCCCGATTTGTCAGTTTTATTTAATCGAGTCAATTTAATTATTTTCGTTTTTATATTATTTTATTCTTGACTTTTATTTTATAATATATTATTTTTCGTCGTTATTATGTTTGATCGCGTTTTGAGAGCGTTTGAGAGATATTTGAGCGAAAGGGTAAAATGGTCTTTTAAAGGGGTAGATTTTTTTAGAAAAATAAGATATTTTTCTTTTCTTGGAATATTTATATATAGAAAGATAGAGATAAGAGAGATATTTTATGAGATTGAGAGAAAGAAGAGAAAAACAAAGAGAAAAGAGAAAAGAGAGGAAAAAGAAGAAAGAAGTGGAAAATCGATCAACAAAGCTTGGAATCTTCGATTAATCGGGTAAGGGTGTGAAATATCGTTATCTTAACTTTGTATACGATTATGTATGGTTTCGTTTCAGTTGTTTTGGATCGTTTTCATATATTTTTCATTTTAGGTCAAAATGAATAAAGTCGATAAAAACCGATGTTTTCACGGTTAGAATTCGAAATAAATTACGTAGTTGTATCGAGGAAGGTTAGGTCGTCGTATAACGTGCTTTTTATTCGATTTGGTGATGTTTGAAAATTCGGGTTTTTGAAAGGTTGAAATTTAATCGAAAATCGAACGTCGTAGAAATTTTGTTTATGTGTTCTAAATTGTTCTTATGTATTTGGTGGTTGCGCGTATGTGTTTGTTTCGAAGAAAATAATTGAATCGGTCGGACTTTCGGGCAAAATAGCCGAAATCCGTAGCGGCCCGCAGGGCATTTTGTGGTTTTTGGCAAAACTTCGGAAATTCATATCTCTTGAACCGTAAGTCGGTTTTGACCCCCGTTCGAAGCGTTGGAAAGCCAATGAGATGTTCTTTCTAGGAAAAATGGTTTTGAGGTCTGAACCTGGTCCAATCGGAACAGTATTTTCGAAACGTTTCGTTGTGTCCGGCCTCCGGTTTATGTTTTTGCGTTATTTTGAAATATCCATATCTTTTGCGTTGTTTATCCGATTGAGGTGTTCTTTATATGGATGTGAAGCAAAAAATATGTTCTATGATTTGGTGAAGAAAAATATTATTTTTAGCCGACTTTTAACCGACTTTTCCAATAAACCGTAAATCGAATTGTTTGGTTATTTGTGAAAGAGTTCGTTGCCGTTTGGGTGGTAAAGCGATGCTCGTTGCCGTTTGGCACAATTGATGTGAATGTATGTAGATTGTGTGTGATGAATGCATGACTATATTGTGAATATGTATGCATGTCAAGAGTGTCATGAGTCATGTTGTATGTGAAGCATCATGATGTGCTTTATTGCATTGTGGGATTCTAAGATGAATCTGTTGTAACGTCGTATGCCGATATGCGGTTGAAGCGATGATTACAAACGATTGTATGCTCATGTGGAGTTGCAGCAATCGGATTGTATGCCGAGGTGCGGTTGTAGCAATCATATTGTATGCCGATGTGCGGTTGTAGCAATGGTTCCAATAAGTTCTTCAATTGAACTTGAGATGAAATGAGTCGGTACCGCATTGCATTTGCATAGAGTCGTGAGTCGGTCTCTATGATTTGCATTGGTCATCTTGGTATATGTGCATTGGTGAATAAACATGTATGTGTGTTTATGTTGAATGAATGGTGATGAATTGAGATGTATTGGTGATACATGTATTTGAGCATGAATGAATATGCCTATGTGAAGGATGCGTTAATTACGGATTGTTATGCCGTGTATTTGATTTATGGTATATGCTTGGTGTTATATGTATATATACATGCATAGTGATGAGTTGTGGTGAAAATGTGGTATATGTGTATTATATGTTGAGATATATAATTATATGCATCGTTATTATGATAATATTTCTCACCCTTCTGCTAGAATATGCTTTTATGGCATAGTGCAGATTGCCAGCTTTAGAGGCGTGGAGGCAAGTGGAAGAGTTAGATCTTCGTCTTTGCTTAGGTCTTGGTGTCTGCTCTGATACGTAGCACGGGAGTCGGGGAAACGATTATTTTATTTATCTATATAATTGTTGAATATATTTGGTATTACTTTTATATGGAAAAGTTTCCCAATTGAGGGTAACCTATTTTATGCTATGTATCAAATTTATGAGCAGGGAGTGTGTATTCTTATTTTAAAATGTGGCATCCTTGTTTCTGTCGGAAAAATAAATTTTTAGTTACTCTGATTTTATTTATGTATTATTTATTCGCGATGGGAATTGGGGTGTTACATTAGTGGTATCAGAGCAGGTCGGTCCGTCCGGCCAAGTTGTTGAGTCAGTTGGAGTGACAGTTAAATACTGTCGTTGTTGTTTGTTCCTTAGTACGTGATATGTGTGTGAAACACTGTCAGTGCTTTCTGGTTTTTGGTAATCCTTTGTCTTCAGGTGTGAGATTGAGATAAGTGGGGGAGAAGCCGAAACTTCTCCAAGTTGCTTCTGTTGTGGAGCGTGGGCTAAGTGTGCCGTTGACTGCAAGATTGTAAGTGTGGTTTGGACAACGTTGTTCCCGGTTCTGGAAGGAAGGCAGTGGTAAGGTTTATGTCAACTAAGGATTTGTGCCTTAGGTAGTTTTGCGCACAGGATGCAAGAAATGCTATTATAGTTTGGTAAAGACGGTTTATGCCCCATCATGATTGTCGGCTGTCTATTGACAAATTGAGGAACTGATCACCCTTAATCTCTTGTTGATAGCAGACGGAAATTATGTTGGATGGAATAGGCGTGTCTTTCCGGCTTTGATAGCGTGTGAAATGAATTGTTTGGAATTTAAGGAAATGGTTACAGATTGTTTTGTTGAGTCGACGAAGATTTTTATATCTGAAGGTGAGACGGATTAGAGGTTTTGGTATGTTGGTCAAGTTGGGAAGTTATTGAGAGAGGACGATTGGCTATCGTTAATGGTTGTTCTCAGAGAGTAGAGTGTGAACTCAAATTTGACGAAGGGGCAGATTTGAGGTTTGGATCTGCTAAGTAAGTAGAAGAACTTTTAGGAAGTGTAACTCAGATCGAAAGAGTGGTTGGAAGACTTACTGGAAAAGGGATTTGTGACCAAGTGTGTCGCCTTAGAGAGCTCCAGTATTGTTAGTAACAAACTGGATGGATGATTGAATGGAATAACAAGCATGATGGGTATAATGGTATTGAGACTTTGGAAAGGAAAACTTAGAGTTCTGGTGAGGTTTGAAGTCTTTGGAATTTTAGAGCACTAATGGAAAATTTTGAGAGAACCTTTAGGTATGGATGTAATATTTAAGAGTTCTTTTTGGTTGGTTATTGCTACATGTTGGGATTTATGGAATTTGGACGGTTAAGAGAAGGACTTGTGTATGGATTACTGACAGTGGAGTAAGGTAACGATTGAGAATAAGCGTTCGCTCTCATGGATAGTTAACTGGAATGGTTTGATTGAGTTGGAGTGAAATTACAATTGTTTGGCACGTTTGATAAGGATAGTGAATTGTGTGAGTTGAGGCTTTGATCGATTTAATGTGACTGATTATGGTTGTTATCATCAGAATAGGTTGTTATTTGCTCGGTTAGGCTTGTATGTGAGTCTGGACAAGTTTGGATGAGGTTTGGTTTGTTTGGATATTATAACGTGCAGTGATGTTGTTTGGTGTTAGTAATGCGTCTGTAATGTTTGTGGAGTAGAGGAATCGTATCTTCCATATTTATTTGGATAAGTTCGTAAGGGCTTTGATTGAGAACGTTTGGATTTGTTATAAATTCGGAGGAAGAACAGGTAGAGTGTGTGGGATTTGAATTACAAGTATTGAAAAGAGACGAAGCTTTATGCTAAGTTGTTCGAGTGAGAATTTTGGTTGAAAAGGTTAGTTTTCTTGGATATGTTATTTCTGAGGATGGTATTTTTGTGGATTCATCAAAAGTAGATGCAGTTCTACAATGAGAGGTTTCGAAGTTGGTTAAGGAGATTAGAAGCTTTTTGGACTTTAGTTGGTTATTACCGGAGGTTATGGAAGGTTTTTCCAAGTTAGCATTTTCGTTACTTCGGTAGACTTGCAAAGGGTAAGTTGTTTGCTTTGGATGTTCATTGTGGAAGAAGTTGAGAGGGTTAAAGTAGAAGTTGTCTACGGCTTCAGTTTTGATTCTGTGTGATCCTAATAAACCGTTTGTGAGGTATTAGGATGCGTCTTTGAGGAGTTTAGTCAGTGTGTTAATGCAAGGGGGTAAAGTCGTGTCTTATGCTTTACGACAATTGAGGATTCATAGAAGGATCGATACTATTCAGGATTTGGAATTGGACACGATTGTATTGTGTTGGAGAATCTGGAGGTATTATTTTAAGGGTTTTAGGTTCAAGGTGTTTGGATGGAGAAAATGATGGTTTTGGGATGAGTAACGAGTCTGCTGGAATTCTGAGTTTTCGCAGGTTCGCCTAGCGAACCAGTTAGCGAAGGTCAGCGAAGGTTCGCTGAGTTGTTCGCCTAGCGAAGTTTGGGTGTTTTTGATGTTGGTGGTTGCTGCCTTGGTTCGCCAAGGGATTCGCGGAGTGAACAGCAAGGCGAGGGTTCGCCTAGCGAACATGACAGTTTGTGCAGTTTTGTTTCCTTCATAACTTTTGATTTGTAACTCGGATTGAGGCACGACCGGATGGTTGGAATTCCAAACGAGTTATGAATTTGAATTGGATTATTCAGAGGAGTGTGTTTGGTGTGTAAGCTAATACCGCATAGAGAGAAGTGGTGTATATAAAAAGTAAACTATGATTTTCTGGTGTATAGTACAAGAGTCAAATGTTGATTATGAAATTGGTGGTTTGTTAGTTGTGAGTAATCAGAGTGCGCAGCGGACGTGTGAAATTGTTGTATTAGTTGTTGTGTGACAAGGATGTTGGTGTTCTGGTTTTGTTGATGTTGGTGAGACCTTGTGGTGTCGTGGAACTTTATGTTCTTGTTTGTGTTGTTGCCTCGTTTCCATGGTGATGGTTCGAGTGTGTGTAGCTAATTCCTGTGTGGGGAATTAGGGGAGTGTTACCTAGGGTAGGGTAACGATCTTGTTGTGTTTCGGTTCTAGAGTGAACCTGTGTGTTGGTATCTTGGTTTTTCTTTGAGTCGTGAGTTTGTCGTCAAGTGCATTGTATGGGCTTTGCATCTTGTCGTTGTAGTTGTCGTCGTTGTCGTGTCTTTGTTGATGTTGCTGCTAGTGTGTTGGTTTGTTGTTTTGTGTTATTCGTGGTGTTGCCTCTCATGACATAGGAGTTGGTTAGTCGGATACGAGAGCGTATCCGAGGTTGTTCGCATTTAGCATATTTTCGAGGACGAAAATGTCTAAGTGGGGGAGAGTTGTAACGCCCCGATTTGTCAGTTTTATTTAATCGAGTCAATTTAATTATTTTCGTTTTTATATTATTTTATTCTTGACTTTTATTTTATAATATATTATTTTTCGTCGTTATTATGTTTGATCGCGTTTTGAGAGCGTTTGAGAGATATTTGAGCGAAAGGGTAAAATGGTCTTTTAAAGGGGTAGATATTTTTAGAAAAATAAGATATTTTTCTTTTCTTGGAATATTTATATATAGAAAGATAGAGATAAGAGAGATATTTTATGAGATTGAGAGAAAGAAGAGAAAAACAAAGAGAAAAGAGAAAAGAGAGGAAAAAGAAGAAAGAAGTGGAAAATCGATCAACAAAGCTTGGAATCTTCGATTAATCGGGTAAGGGTGTGAAATATCGTTATCTTAACTTTGTATACGATTATGTATGGTTTCGTTTCAGTTGTTTTGGATCGTTTTCATATATTTTTCATTTTAGGTCAAAATGAATAAAGTCGATAAAAACCGATGTTTTCACGGTTAGAATTCGAAATAAATTACGTAGTTGTATCGAGGAAGGTTAGGTCGTCGTATAACGTGCTTTTTATTCGATTTGGTGATGTTTGAAAATTCGGGTTTTTGAAAGGTTGAAATTTAATCGAAAATCGAACGTCGTAGAAATTTCGTTTATGTGTTCTAAATTGTTCTTATGTATTTGGTGGTTGCGCGTATGTGTTTGTTTCGAAGAAAATAATTGAATCGGTCGGATTTTCGGGCAAAATAGCCGAAATCCGTAGCGGCCCGCAGGGCATTTTGTGGTTTTTGGCAAAACTTCGGAAATTCATATCTCTTGAACCGTAAGTCGGTTTTGACCCCCGTTCGAAGCGTTGGAAAGCCAATGAGATGTTCTTTCTAGGAAAAATGGTTTTGAGGTCTGAACCTGGTCCAATCGGAACAGTATTTTCGAAACGTTTCGTTGTGTCCGGCCTCCGGTTTATGTTTTTGCGTTATTTTGAAATATCCATATCTTTTGCGTTGTTTATCCGATTGAGGTGTTCTTTATATGGATGTGAAGCTAAAAATATGTTCTATGATTTGGTGAAGAAAAATATTATTTTTAGCCGACTTTTAACCGACTTTTCCAATAAACCGTAAATCGAATTGTTTGGTTATTTGTGAAAGAGTTCGTTGCCGTTTGGGTGGTAAAGCGATGCTCGTTGCCGTTTGGCACAATTGATGTGAATGTATGTAGATTGTGTGTGATGAATGCATGACTATATTGTGAATATGTATGCATGTCAAGAGTGCCATGAGTCATGTTGTATGTGAAGCATCATGATGTGCTTTCTTGCATTGTGGGATTCTAAGATGAATCTGTTGTAACGTCGTATGCCGATATGCGGTTGAAGCGATGATTACAAACGATTGTATGCTCATGTGGAGTTGCAGCAATCGGATTGTATGCCGAGGTGCGGTTGTAGCAATCATATTGTATGCCGATGTGCGGTTGTAGCAATCATATTGTATGCCGATGTGCGGTTGTAGCAATGGTTCCAATAAGTTCTTCAATTGAACTTGAGATGAAATGAGTCGGTACCGCATTGCATTTGCATAGAGTCGTGAGTCGGTCTCTATGATTTGCATTGGTCATCTTGGTATATGTGCATTGGTGAATAAACATGTATGTGTGTTTATGTTGAATGAATGGTGATGAATTGAGATGTATTGGTGATACATGTATTTGAGCATGAATGAATATGCCTATGTGAAGGATGCGTTAATTACAGATTGTTATGCCGTGTATTTGATTTATGGTATATGCTTGGTGTTATATGTATATATACATGCATAGTGATGAGTTGTGGTGAGAATGTGGTATATGTGTATTATATGTTGAGATATATAATTATATGCAACGTTATTATGATAATATTTCTCACCCTTCTGCTGGAATATGCTTTTATGGCATAGTGCAGATTGCCAGCTTTAGAGGCGTGGAGGCAAGTGGAATAGTTAGATCTTCGTCTTTGCTTAGGTCTTGGTGTCTGCTCTGATACGTAGCACGGGAGTCGGGGAAACGATTATTTTATTTATGTATATAATTGTTGAATATATTTGGTATTACCTTTATATGGAAAAGTTTCCCAATTGAGGGTAACCTATTTTATGCTATGTATCAAATTTATGAGCAGGGAGTGTGTATTCTTATTTTAAAATGTGGCATCCTTGTTTCTGTCGGAAAAATAAATTTTAAGTTACTCTGATTTTATTTATGTATTATTTATTCGCGATGGGAATTGGGGTGTTACACAAAGCTCCTCTAAATAAACATCACACAAGCCTAAAGGTTTTGCAAAACCTCCAAGTCACTGTCCCTTATTTCCTCTAGTAATACCACCACAACCTACAATTTGTTGTGAGTTGTTTTAAAAATCTGATATTTTTGAGAATTCTGCAAGCGTAATCGATTAACGCTTTTGTTGTTAACCGATTACAGCTGTTGGTTTTCCAAAAAAATAACAGAATTTAACAGCATGGCACTTTAGTTGGTTTTGTTATTAGTTGTACTATTCTCTCATGTGTATGTATACATTGTTGTAATCCCAATTCAAGATTAATGCCATTTTTGATTCATCAATATTACTCTCTACCCTAATTCTCTCTCTCAATTCATCTTCTTCCCCAAATTTCTTTTCACCATTGTTACTACCTTCAAAATTCTGGTTTTATGTTTTATGTTATTCTAACATTTGGCATCAAGAGCCTGGTTATTGATCCTAATCCGCTGCAACAACAATGGCTACCGTTTCCAATGATCGAATTCCCACCAATCTCCCAATTCTTGATTCGAAGAACTACGACAAATGGGTGAAACAAATGAAGGTTCTGTTTGGTTATCAAGAGGTTCTTGAGATCGTCATCAATGGAGTTACACCGTTAGGGGCAGATGCTACCGATGCTCGTAGGGCTACACACAAGGAAGAAAAGAAGAAGGATTACAAAGCTCTATTCTTGATTCATTCGTGTGTTGATAACGACAATTTCGAGAAGGTTGGTGATTGTGAATCCGCGAAGCAAGCATGGGAAATCTTGGAGAAAGCGTATGCCGGTGCCGTCAAAGCGAAGGTGGTAAGGTTACAAACTTACAAACGTCAATTCGAGTTAACGCAAATGGAGGACAAAGAAATGATCAACGATTACATCACGCGCATTACCCGGTTAGTCAACCAAATCAAGTCATGTGGCGAAACGATCCTTGAGCAAAATGTTGTATCGAAAGTGTTGCGTTTGTTAACATCATGTTTCGATAACATTGTTGTGGCTATTGAGGAGTCAAAGGATCCAACAACTTTGAGCAAAGATGAGTTGCAAAGTTCGTTAGAGGCGCATGAACAAAGGATGGATGAGAGAAGTGCCGACAAAGCCAAACCGGAGATCGCTTTGCAAGCGCGTTTACATGAGAAGAACAAGAGATCGAAAGGGAAGTGGACTTCTAAAAGTAAGAAGAATCTTGGTGGAAAAGATCCACAAAATTCAAAGGGTGAAGGAAGCTCCAAAGAGGGTAATCAAAGCGCCTACAAACTCTTTGACAAAAGTTCCGTGAAGTGTTATAATTGTCAAAAGCTTGGGCATTTTGCAAAAGAATGTCGCTCAAAACGCAAGGAAAAGGATGCGGATGAGGCTAAGGTTGCTAGGGAAGAGGTAGATGATGAAGATACTTTTCTTGTGATGATTACGGAGGAGAATTATGACATTGTTGATGTTCCGGGCAGCAGCTATTGTGGTGATAGTCTGCGGGACAGCAGCTGTACTGTTTCGGAAAGTGGTGGAAAAATGCGTTCGGATCGAAATGCATTACTTACCATGCGTGATGGAGTTCAAAGTAAAGATGAGTGGTACTTGGATTCCGGTTGTTCAACACATATGACAGGTCGAAAGGATTGGTTTGTGCAAATCAATCAAGCGGCAAAGAGTAAAGTCAAGTTTGCCGACGACACCACTTTAAGAGCCGAAGGGGTAGGAGATGTTTTGATCGGAAGAAAGAATGGTGGACATTCTAGGATCAAAGATGTCTTGTACATACCGGGAATTAAGTGTAATATTTTAAGCATTGGCCAATGAATTGAAAGAGGTTACTTAATTCGGTTGGAGAACAAGATGTTACGCGTTTTAGATTCAAATGGTGTGTTGATTCTAAAAGTGCCGATGACTGCCAATAGAACTTTTAAGGTTGAGTTAAAGGTTATGAAGCATCGTTGTTTAGCTACCGCGGCAAGTAGAGATGAGTGGTTATGGCATTATCGCCTTGGTCACCTTAATTTTAGGGATCTCAAAATGTTGCAACAAAGTGAAATGGTAACGGGGCTGCCACATATTAGTGTTCCGACAGAATTGTGTGAGGAATGTGTGACGAGTAAGCAACACAAGAATGTATTTAGCAAGGATGTGGGTCGAAGAACCAAAGGCTTACTTGAGGTGGTGTATTCCGATGTTTGTGGACCGATGCAAGTAGAGACTTATGGCGGCAATCGATATTTTGTTATGTTTATTGACGACTTTAGTAGGAAGCTTTGGACATATCTTATCAAGAGGAAGGATGAGGTATTTGGAGTGTTCAAGAGTTTCAAATCCATGGTGGAGCGTCAAAGCTGTCGGAAGCTCAAAATTCTCAAAACGGATGGTGGAGGTGAATATACCTCTAGTGAGTTTGGGAAGTTTTGTGATCTTGAGGGTATTGTGCGTGAGGTGGTGCCTCCATATACGCCTCAACAAAACGGAGCTGCCGAGAGGAAAAATCGTACAATAATGAACATGGTGCGTAGTATGCTTTGTGGGAAGAAGTTGCCTAAGGAATTGTGGGGTGAGGCCGTGTCTACAGCCACCTACTTGTTGAATAGGTGTCCTACTAAGAAGCTGGAGAAGATTACACCAGAAGAGGTTTGGAGTGGTTTCAAACCGAGTGTGAATCATTTGCGCGTTTTTAGATCGATTGCATATCGTCATGTACCGAATCAACTTAGAAAGAAGTTGGATGATAAAGGTGAGAAATTGATATTTGTTGGATATCACTCTACTGGAGGTTACAAGCTATTTGATGAGAGGAATCGGAAAATCGTGATAACCCGGGATGTGCAGTTTGATGAAATAAAAACTGCTGAAACAACAGGTGTAATCGATTACCCGATTGTTGCTAATCGGTTACACCCTGCTGAACAACAGCAGTTTGTTGATTTGTTTGATCCGGAGAATTCCGATGCCGCTGTACCTGCACCTACTGAAGCGGAAAATGATGTTGTGAATAATGGTAGACCAGTGAGGCAAAGAGCCTTGCCTCATAGACTCCGAGATTGTGAGAGGTTCCAAGATAATGAAGTGAATAATGATGGTGATTTTGTTCATTTCGCACTTATGGCCGAATCTGAACCGGTAAATGAGGAGTAAGCCTTAAGTGATCCTAAATGGATATGTGCAATGAAAGAGGAGCTGGAATCTATTGAAAAAATGGTACTTGAGAGTTGGTCAATTTACCACATGGAAAGAAACCGATTGGTGTGCGATGGGTCTATAAAGTCAAAGCAAATCCTAAAGGTGAAGTAATCAAGTACAAAGCTCGATTAGTTGCCAAAGGGTTCTTGCAACGTGAGGGGATAGACTACGAGGAAGTATTCACACCGGTGGCTAGATTGGAGACTATTCGTTTGGTTGTTGGAATTGCGCATAGCAACAATTGGGTGATTTACCAAATGGATGTAAAATCTGCATTTTTGAATGGTCCTCTTGATGAGGAGGTTTATGTGGGGCAGCCACCCGGTTTCGTGATTAAAAATCAAGAGAAGAAGTACTACAAGCTACACAAGGCGTTGTATGGTTTGAAACAAGCTCCGAGAGCTTAGAACAAACGTATAGACGACTTTCTTATCGACATCGGTTTCAAACAGTGTGTATCCGAACATGGTGTTTATGTGAGATCAGATACTATTGATGGTGTTATTATACTTTGCTTGTATGTTGATGATCTCTTGATTACGGGCAACAATGACAAGAGTATTTCAAGGTTCAAAGTGGAGCACATGAGTGAGTTTGAGATGACGGACCTTGGTGTCATGAGATACTTTCTTGGCATAGAGTTTCACAAGTCAAAAGTGGGGCTGCTTATGCATCAAAGAAGGTATGCTCTAGATATCTTGAAAATGTGTGAAATGGAACATTGTAATGCTTCTAATACACCTTGTGAGGCTAGAGTTCAGCTGTCCAAAAGTGATGATGAGGATGATGTGGATCCAACACTTTACCGGAGTTTGATTGGATCGTTACGGTATTTGTGCAATACTCGACCGAATTTGGCTTTTAGTGTCGGTATTGCGAGTAGATTCATGGAGAGACCTAAGGTGTCTCACTTGGCGGCGGTCAAGAGAATCCTTAGATATGTGAAAGGTACTCTTGGTTGTGGTATTTTGTTTCCCACATCGGATATGGGTCGCAAATGTACTTTACTTGGCTACACCGATTCTAATTGGTGCGGAGATAAAGATGATCGAAAATCTACGGCGGGTTACATCTTTATGTTCGGTAGTACACCAATCTCATGGTGTTCGAAGAAGGAACCGGTTGTAGCACTCTCTTCTTGTGAGGCCGAGTACATTGCGACATCATTGAGTGCTTGCCAAGCTATGTGGTTAGTGAATCTTATGAAGGAATTGGGATGTGGTGATGATGATGCCACCACACTGTTTGTGGATAATGTTTCCGCGATAAATCTTGCGAAGAATCTGATTGCACACGGAAGGAGCAAGCATATTGAGATGCGGTTTCATTACTTGAGAGAATTGGTCGGTGATGGAAAGCTTAGATTGAGCTATTGTCGAAGCGAGGACCAAGTTGCGGATTTGTTGACCAAGGGTGTGACAAATGAGGTGTTCAAGAGACTGTTGAAGAGCTTGAGCACGATGAACTTTGAGCAACTAAAGTGAGGTGGTGTGTTGTGAGCTGTTTTAAAAATCTGATATTTTTGAGAATTCTGCAAGCGTAATCGATTAACGCTTTTGTTGTTAACCGATTACAGCTGTTGGTTTTCCAAAAAAATAACAGAATTTAACAGCATGACACTTTAGTTGGTTTTGTTATTAGTTGTACTATTCTCTCATGTGTATATATACATTGTTGTAATCCCAATTCAAGGTTAATGCCATTTTTTATTCATCAATATTACTCTCTACCCTAATTCTCTCTCTCAATTCATCTTCTTCCCCAAATTTCTTTTCACCATCGTTACTACCTTCAAAATTCTGGTTTTATGTTTTATGTTATTCTAACACAATTCCCTTAATATTTCTTGCCCCATCCGAATTGATTTTGACTCTCCTCGAACTGGGAGCTTCCCACTTTACATCAATCCACTCCTTCTAACTCCTTCTGAAAAGCTCTAGTGGCAACTTTATTATTGCAATTAGCTTGATTATAATCTTGTCTAAAAATACAGTTAATCATATTCGGAGGTCTAGAAAACTCCTCTATATGATTCTTCGTATTATGCCAATTCCACAGGTTGTAGCACGCAATAGCTCAAACGGATTTCCACTCAACATTAGCATCCCAACCCATATTGTAATGCATATTCACCTCTATCCAATCATCCAAACAACCGGAAAAAAAATAATCAAATGCATGTTAGTGTGCACCACCGATTGCCAGAGAGGTATAGTCAACGAGCAATTACAAAGCACATGAATTGCGTCTTCCTCCACGTTTCCACAAAACTGACACATTGCACTTTCCAATCCCATCCTACACTTCTTGATATTAGTTAAGAGAGCATTATGCTTGAGAAGCCACAT
Organism: Lathyrus tuberosus; assembly: GCA_022829125.1. Lineage (NCBI taxonomy): Eukaryota > Viridiplantae > Streptophyta > Magnoliopsida > Fabales > Fabaceae > Lathyrus > Lathyrus tuberosus. Next base: position 8,927,681 of record JALAZF010000024.1, on the reverse strand, counting down.
GAAAGTTTTAATTCTTTCAGCTGCATGAATTTTCCATATAGCTTCTCACCCTTCCTCATTATTCACCATATTCCTCTCATCCATGCTAGCATACATACTACTAACAGAAAAATCCGCACCAGTAGTTCCTACCCCCACGCACATATCCAGCCCAGCCTCGACTGAAGGAGGCTCAATACTAGCTATTATGTCCAACAAATCCCAATTCCACCCTCCATCCGTGATAATCAAATCTCCAGCTGTAGCATCCTTCAACTGCAGCGGAATCTCTACTTCCAAATCCGCAATACGAATATCCCGCCCAATCCATCTGGCTGCCACAATATTACCATCTCCCAACTTCCACATGCTATGGCTTTCCACCTCCGACCAGATTCGAACGATGCTTTTCCAGAATGCCAAATTTGTACCTCGCGTAACCAACCACATATCACTTCTTCTAGCGACATGTTGTATTCATAACTTCTAAATTGTGCAGGCCAAGACCACCTTCCTCTTTCCGAAGCGTTATCGTACACCAATTGATATCGATATCATACCCTAACCATTATTCAAAGCTAGAATTACACCCAATCAACATCGATATATCTATTCCGCAGTTTCGCAATCTGCAGTTCAGCAATCCGCAATTTCGTGTTCTGCTGCTCCAGTGTTTTTCTTCTCAAACCAATTTCTAAAGGTAAAATTAGGATTTATCTTTTCTATATAATTCTATGTTTGTTAAGCTTGGTTGCTTTCATTTTTAGTTTGATTAGCTTTAGAGTCATGTCTGTAGCTCTGTCTTTTGCTGTTTGAAGTTCATGATTCCAAGGGAAAGCATTTCAATCGTGCTCTTATCAAACTGACAGCTATAGCTGATGATCCAATATCTATACATGTTATCTCAATAACTTATTAATGTAACATATATGCAGCAAGCTGTTATTATCGAGTGTTTATAATACAATTCATGTTCATTCTAAAAACAGACCGACAAAGTACTTGGTGGCCTATTTATCGTGAGCCAGACCATGAGCTTGTCGGCAAGATAGAACATGTAATAAAATATTCAACAAGATGATGATAGTCATGTTAAGGTTAGCTCGATGAACATTAACTTGTGTTTATGCTATACCACACACTTGCTAAAGGATATATGTTGTTATTCAAGTTATTTACGTGTTTCGTAGTTTAATCTGTGACATATTATTACATTTTATTTTCTCTTGTGGTCACAATGTGCTTCTGTAGCAGAGACAGTTGCATTGCATATGACTTGGTTTTAAAAGTTGCAATGAAAGTTCAAATTTTTTTTACAAATGAACCTATTGTTAGATGCTCGGTGGAAATGACTACTGAAAGGGTTTGCTCTTTATTAAGGTTTATCTGAGATATATACCAAGATGAGGTATTACGGCAGTTTAAAGCAATGTTTAGCCGACGTAGTTTTTGTTGATATCCGTTTTTGTGAAATATGTTGTGTTTGAAACCACCACAATTTTCAATTATGTCTCCTTGTTGTCCATTTTCAGACGTAATATTTTTATCAAAGTGGTTGGCTAGTATAGGGATGAGGTCATGATCCCCGACTCCTAAAATCCTAGCTTCTCTCTGAACATGAATCTCTTCTGAAAAATATAGCATTTCAGCATATTATTAGCTCATCTCACTTGTTACTTCTTTGGTTGACGTCTACGGACTGTGAAGTGGTTGATTCTTTACTGCCCCAAGGGCTCTTCTGATTGAGCTTCGTGGCATACTTTATTTTTTCTCCTATTCTTATCTATGAAACTGTTGTTAAAGAAATAAGAAATGTATTTGTGTAACCCTCTAGTAGGAAAAAAAACGATAAAGGATGAAAAGATAGATAGCTTTTGTTCCAACTTTCCTTTCTTCTGTTCCTCTATGGGAAAACATTACAATCTGAGTTAAGCATTATCAATTTTTGTAGCATGAAAACATGGGAACCAAAGGATATTTAGTGATACATATATTATCTTTTAGAAAGCATTCATTAATTATGATATTCTTGGCTTTGCTATATTTGGTATGAAAACAAATATTCATCTGCTATTTTTTTCATCATCTTTTGACTTTTTCAAATGTGACCTCGCCAACATTTAAGTCTTCTAATTATGAATGCAAATATCATTCCATTTTTATTTTATTTTTACAATCTCATTATACATCATAATTAATATGTGAACATCAATGGAGTTTCGAGCACACGCGCCTAATGTTTCCATCATAACCTGTCTTGATACCAATCTGTCCCATTTTAACAATTGATTGAACAAAATCATTTTCGAAAGAAGGTCCAAATATTGGAGTGAAGGGGCCTAAGTATGATTCAATCACAGCCTTTGTTCTTGCATCATCGATAAGTCTTGCATCCGATTCTAACACAGCAAAACCTCCCCTTATGTTATTCAATATGTTCTTGTCGAATCTTGTTTCAGTCGTTATGTCCATGGCTAAACGGTCGTTACCGTCTCCCGTCTGAGGGCACTTTGCCTGAAGTTCTGGGAGGAATTTTGGATTAATAGCTGGGTCTGATCCACCACCAGATGAAGAAAAGTTGTATAGTCTTTTTGTCATGAAGAAACATGCTGTGGTTCCTATTGTATGTGCAGCTGTATTTAAAACAAGAGTGAACCATTAATTACTATGCTTACAAATTATCACATACTCAATACTCATTAAACAAAGAGTGATAGATGTTATGTCAACATTTCTTGAATCCTGAAAATTTGTCAAAATCTTAAATAATGATTTGTTGGAATACTGATTTCTTGTCTTGTCTACTATGCATGCATGAAATACGAATGTATTTCTATTAATCCTTTATAGAACCGACATTTATGATATAAGATATATCTGAGTGTTTGTATCTGGTGTTTGACACGTGTTAGTGTTAGTGTGTCGGACACAAACATAAATGATTCATTTTTTAAATTAATATTGTGTATCGACGTTCCAGCGTCGTGTTTGTGTCTGCATAAGTGGGAGAGAAAGATAGAGACTAGTACCACTGAGAAGGACAAGGTCTTTATCTGTGAGACCCTTGTTCAGAAACTTGGTTTTGAGTTGCTGAATTGAATCACTGACTTCTGGTATATCATCTGCAAGAGATTTATCGGAAATGAATCCATCTCTTCTCCCTGTAGGAACTTTGTACCAAGGTCCATTTGTCTACATTGTGTCAAAATTCATGCAACCGTATTAAAACTTATAAAAAAAAAGTTCTAACTCAAAAGATTAGTCTCTAGTTAACAATTTGAATGATGAAAATTCAAATTTTGAGCAAAAAGTGAAATATAATGAAGTTAGGAATTAGAATAGAACCATGACAATTGCTTCTCTTGCTGCCAATGTAACAATATCAGCACAAGAAACCACTCCTGGACAAGATTCTTCCAATTTTGCCTTAGCGTTTTCTATCACATCAAACCCTCTAAGACCTAGATGTTTAAATGCATCTTTTTCTGGTTCTTTAACATTATCAATCAGAATGGAACCATCACATCCCTGAAAAAAAACATCCAAATCATGTCAAAAAATGTTCCTAGAACCAAAACATGTTACTACTTAAGTGACAGAAATACATACCTCAACAAAGCAGTCATGAAAATGAAGCCTAAGCAAACCAGCAGGCACGGTTCGGTCAGAAAGAGTAGCTTCTCTAACAACATCATGGACAATGGATTCTGCTAGAGGACATGTGTTTGAGTAGAAACCAATTTGAAGCTGACCCTTAGAACCATCAACTAAGAATAAGAATAGGAGAGACAAAAAAACAAAGGGAGACATCACTTCAAATAATGTTATATCTATTGTTATGTATTCAGCTATCACAACACACAGATATATTTATATATACAAAATAGAAAATGTATGTCAGAAGCACAAATTAAATATTGCTACAAAACAAAGAAAAGGCGAAGGGTACTCATCAAAAAATGTTACTAATAATAGATACACTAAACATTTTTCTTTGACAAGTTTCCTATCACCAAAGGCACATTGAATTCTTTTATAGTGGATTTTTTTACACATAGTAATGTTATGTCTCTTGGGTTAATAAATGTTATTTTTAAGATAATTGAATTTGTCATTCAAAACGGGACAGCGGCGCAATTTATTGTCTATCTGTACTTATTTTTATGATATATATAAAAGGCATGTGATATTATTATTTACTAATCTAAAATGTTGATGCGGAAAAAACCGAAATTAAAGGACTAAAGGTTCTAATCATCGAGTATGCTTGTTGTTTCGTTATTGATGTGGAAAAAGCGGAAATTAAAGACTAAAGGATCTAATCCTTGAGCATGCTCGTGGTTTCTTTATTGACGAGGAAAAAGCGGGAATTAAATACTAAAGGATCTAATCCATGAGCATGCTTGTGGTTTTGTTATTGATGCGGAAAAAGCGGGAATTAAAGGACTAACGGATCTAATCCTCGAGCATACTCCTAGTTGATCGGTTGTCACATACAATATCAATATTCCAAGCTCAAACGTACTCCATTGTGTCTACAAGAGATATTGTCTGTTTTGGTCTACGTGAAAGTCCTTTGCGGTTTTGTCTTTTTATAAGACACCTCTTTAGATTAAATCGTATGTGTTATATATAAACTATCTATGATCTTGATTCATATACAACGTGAAAGTTTTTTGTGTATTGTTTTTTTTTATAGAGTGGTATCCTTCCTTCCGTACCGACTAATCCACCCGAGAGCTTTCGCCCCGCGTAGCCTCCGAAAGTTGGACCTAGGCTCCTTCGAACTCAGGACCTCAAGGGGAGCAAACCCTTGAGACCCAAGCACACTCCCACTAGGCCAACCCTCTCGGATTTTTTTGTGTATTTGAACATTGCTTAATAACTAAACAAATTATAAATCATATTTGATATTCTAATTACGAATTTTCCTCGTGCGTTGAACAAATTAACAATACCAACCGTTGTTGTTTCTTAATAGTTGAACAAAACAAATTGTATATCATATTTATTAAAATTTTATATTGGTCTAACCCTAATTTACATAATCAATTTTCCATAATACACACTCCGCTCAAGACAGGACAACTGAATCGCGAATCCATTGTCTTGATAGTAAAAATCTTATAGCATGTGGGTCAAAGAATCTTAAATGTACTATGATTCTACCATTTTATGAATTTTTCTATGTGCCTTGTACAGATTACCATGCTAGCATCATCCTTAAGATGAAATCTTGAAGAATAAGTTTGAAGCGTGTCATGTAACAATGCATGAGACATGATCTGTTTTCCTTTTGTTCTTTCCTCAGTCAATTATATGCATTGTTGTCATTTTCTCTATTTTATCAAAAACTTGTTCATGAATCATTCGCACGCAATTCAACTTCTGTATACCAATAACAACATCTGTGTTCTCTTCAACTTCATTTTTTTTTTTGATAAACCAAAGCTTTCAAAATTTCAAGACTTAATTGTTTTTAAATGTGAAAATGAGAATATTAGAATGTAGTAGTTTTATCTCTTGCCCCTTTAATTAATGGTAAGGAATCTTATTTTTAATTCCAAATCTTCACTACAATTTTAGATGCAAGTTGCTTCCTCCATTTCAATTGTTAGATATAAATAAATTTTACACCTTTAAAGATTATAGAACACTGGCTTCAGAAAAGTTTATAGTTACAACATTTAGATTTTTTTTTAAAAGACGTGCATGATGTTCGGTATGTCTATGTCACTATGAATGGGTTAATGTTCCTTGCAATTTTTTGTAAGTCTTGTTTTTGAGTAAGGGTTTTTTTGTATTTGGGTTAGGATACCCCTTTGTATAATTGGAATATAATTTTTGCTTATAGACCGGCTTGGTTTTTTGAGACGTCTCAGATCATAGACCGGCTTGGTTGTCCGTCAAAAATACCAACTGGGGACCTAAACCGTTCAAAGTCCTATCATGCTGGTTTGATCACCCAAGTTTTATGAAGTTTGTGAAAAAAGAGTGGGAAGACTGTGTGGTGGTAGGGAAGGCCTCATTTATCCTGTCTAGGAAATTACAACACATTCGGGAGAAACTTCAGTGGTGGAATGTTAATATATTCGGTTAGATTGATACCAAAATCAAGGTGGACGTGGGCATTATTAATGATGTCAAAGATCTTTTTGAGATAAATCAGGGCAGTATTGCACCACAAGACTTGGATAACAGGAATGCTGCAGAAGATAATCTTTGGAAAAGTCTAAGGATTAAGGAAAGTATTCTTAGACAAAAATCTCGGATGAAATAGATAGAAGATGGGGACTTTAATACAAAATACTTTCATGCTACTCTAAAAAGTCGCATCAACTTGAACACGATTTCCTCGGTTTGCGTTAATGGTTGTTCTGTAGAGGATGTGGTGGGAGTCAAAGAAGCTGTTAGGGATCATTTTGAAAAAAGGTTTAATAAAGTTACAAGGCCTTTCCCCCATATTGGAGAACTTGGATTCAAATGCCTCTCTGAAAATGACAGTGCAGAGCTTAAAGCAGAATTCGACTTGGCTGAGATTAGAAGTGCAGTTTTTGAGTGTGCAGGTGATCGGAGCCCGGGTCCTGACGGTTTTAGTTTCGAGTTTTTTAAGAAGTGTTGGAATATTGTAGGCCAAGATTTTACAAACTGTATCTTGGAGTTCTTTGAAGGTGACAAATTACATAAGGTCCTCGCCTATTCTTTTTTGGTGCTCATTCCTAAAAACGATAGCCCGAAGAACTTAGACGACTAAAGACCAATATCTCTAATTGGTTCGATTTATGAAGTCGTGTATAAGTTACTTGCAAATAGGCTTAAAGGAAAAATAGGAAGCATTATTTCAAAATCTCAAACGAAGTTCATTGAAGGAAGGAACCTACTTGACGGTGTACTGGCTTTAAACGAAGTTATCGATTTCGCTAAAAGATCCAAGAAGGAGCTATTGCAATTAAAGGTATACTTTGCCAAAGCCTACGATTGTGTGGAGTGAAATTACTTGCGAGATGTCATGAAAATCATGGGATTTGGTGAAAAATGGATGCGGTGGATGGACAACGTGGTTTTCAATAGCTTCATGTCGGTTTTGGTTAACGGGAGTCCTACAAAGGATTTTGCTGTTTCTAGAGGTCTCAAACAAGGCGACCCATTAGGACCTTTATTGTTTACAATTGCGGTGGAAGGTCTTGCAGTGTTAATGGATAGAGCAGTGGACAGAGGTACATTCTCGGGTTTCAAGGTTACTCAGGATGTTTCTTTCCACTTATTACAATATATGCGGATGATTCGATTTTGGTGGGTGATGGACCGTGGAATAATATATTGGCAATAAAGGCTATTCTAAAGGGATTTCATCTGGTTTCCGGACTTGAAATTAATTTCAATAAAAGCTCTCTTTACGGTTTTGGTGTTGAAGAATCCGTACTCAAGGCTGCGGAAAACTACCTAGCATGCAAAGTATCTGAGTGCCCTCTTAAGTTTCTTAGTATTTTCATTGGTGGCAATCATAGATTAGTCTCTTTCTGGAAACCTATGATAGATAAGGTGCGTTCAAGATTGAACTCCTGGAAATGCCGGTTTTTATCCATGGGGGCAGAGTAACATTAATCAATTCTGTGTTAGCAAATCTCCTAATTCATTACATGTCATTCTACAAACTTCCCTGTAGGGTTACACAAATCCTTACTTCAATCCAAAAAAGATTCTTATGGAATGGTTCGACACTAAAAAAAGGTGTATCTTGGGTTCGGTGGAGTACGGTTTGTAAAACCAAAGAAGATGGTGACCTAGGGGTTAAAGACATAAAGCTCTTCAATATAGCTTTACTCTTCAAATGGATTTGGAAAATTCAGTCGTCGGAGGAGTTTTTGTGGAGAGGAATTATTGATAGTAGATATCCTAATTCTATGCATGATTTTCATCTTGGAGAGGTTCCTAAGTATCATGTATCCCCATCATTATGGTGGAGAGATTTTTTTAACGTCTCTATCTTGTGTGGTTCTAATAATTTTGCAGGTCTGCTATCTTATAAGATCAGAAATAGTGCTAATGTTTCTTTCTGGTTATCCCGATGGGCATGAACAGCTTCTTTGGTATCCTTTTTTCCATACTTATGGGTCGGTGTTGTTAACAAGGCCAGTCGGGTAGAGGACAACGGCTACCGAGAAAATGGATTGTGGCGATGGAATGTGGAGTTGTCTCAACAATACATGGCTGAATAATACAGACAGCAGTTCAGTAATCTTCAGGCTCTGCTGAACGAATTCGTTGTGTGTGATGGAGCTCAAGATAAGGTTGTTTGGATGCATAACAGTAGTGAACAATTTTCGTTTCCTCCTTGTACCGTTTGCTGCATGCCAATGAAATTGACAGTGGCTGGATATGTGGCGAGGATTTGAGGTCAGCCCTCAAATTAGTGTGGTTAGCGTAGGTTCCCCTTAAGGTTAATGTATTTGGGTGGAGGTTGATGCACAACAAAATTCCTACCCGTGAGAATCTCGCTCGTAGAGGTATCATAACTAATATTCATGATAAGGTCTGCTCATTTTGCTTCTTAGAAGAAGAAAAAGCTGAACAGATATTCTTCCACTGTTCTAAATCTATTTTGGTGTGGAAGTACGTTTACAATTGGTTAGGTGTTACGGAATTTTATTTTGGTGATATTCTGAATCATTTATCAGTTTGGATTGACGGATGTGTGCAGAAAAAATTTAGTGTTAGAAATGCTGTTGGTTTGTGGCTGATTGTTTGTTGGGTAATCTGGTTGTCTAGAAACAACATCATGTTTAGAGACGAATTTTGGGATCTCGATACAATTACTAATCGAGTCATAATTTTTTCTTGGTGGTGGATAGGAAAGAAACACAAAAATGCATTTAATTGTAACTACTACGATTGGGTTAATGCCCCTTGTGATTTTTTGTAGGTCTCGATTTTAGTAGAGGCCTTTCGATGTATATGAGTTTGGATACCCTTTTGTATCCTTGATATATAATACACAATTTTGCTTATTAAAAAAAATACATAATAACATGAACATCATATTTTATATAGTTGTTAAGATTTTTTTTTAATATTTTTCTGTTATCTCGAAAAACCTGCAAAGCAATTATTTCATGATATAATTAGTGTGATATCCGTGTTTTCGCACAGGTACTGTTCAATGACGCTCATTTGTTTATATTTAAAATTTGAAAAAAAAATAGGATTAATAAAAATTAGTAAATATAAAAAATATAATTTATATTAAAAAAAGATATAATAATTACCCGCGGACACCGATTGATGACGCGTATTTGTTTTTTTAAAAAAATAAAAATAAAAAAAGAAGACAAAATTATTTTACCAAAAAAGTTTTTAATTTTTAAAATAAAAACATATTTTTATTCATATTTGGAGCATAAATATAGTTTTTTCATATATACAAATATTTGAATCAACCGTATATTTTCTGGTATGTAAATATTAATTTTATTTTGATATTTTTTATAAAAATATTTATGCAATGATTTAGTTTTATAAATATCAAATAATAACATAGTATTTGTAAATGTTATTTTAATTGTACAAATAAATATTAGTAACATAAATAAATACATTTTGGTCATGTTTGGATTCATACATTATTTTAAATATATTTACCTTTATTTTCTTTAATTGTACCATAATTGTAATAACTTGTGCATTCGCACGGATTCTTGTCTGGATACTCGTGCGTTCGCACGGATACTGGTGAGTTATGCGCATTTGTTTTCAAAATGTAATAAGAATGGATAGAAAGAAAATTAAATATATCAAGAAAGACAAAATTATTTATCCAAGAAAGTTTATTATTTAAAAAAACAAATTTTTATTTATTTTTGGATCATAAATATAGTTTTTGCATATATACAAATGTTTGGATAAACCGTGTATTTTCCCGTATGTAAATATGAATTTTATTTTGAGATTACTTATAAAAATATTTTGATGAATAAAATATTTGTTCTCATTTATAAAAGTATTTGGATCACCAATACTTTTTTTTCTCATATATAAAACTAAAGTTCAATATAAAGTATTAAAAAACTTCTGTGTATATTTGTCTCATATGCTTTACTATATTATGAATGACTTCATTTTCCCCATTTCAATAATTCACTTATTCGTGTAGATTATGCATGACAACATAACTCATACCCATCTGAACCCAATTCGAAGTTGACGAGGAAAATTCGCTTTGACTGGGTTTGGATTTTCCCCGATTAAAAAATATGGGAACGGGTCAGGTAATGGGGATACTAGTACCCACCCCGAACCTGCCCCATTTATTTCATTATGTACATTATTATTATTTAGTTTAGTTAATTTGGAATATTTAATATGTGACCAATGTTTTAATATTATGATTTGTATTAATTATTTAAAATATTTGAAATGTATGTATGAAAATTTTGAGATTGTTTAATTTTATTATTTGTAATGTAATTTGATTTTGGAAAAAATAAATATTTCTATTAAAAAAATTAATTTTACTAAATGGATGATGGTGGGGCGGGGATACCCGAACCCAACCCAAAGACGGGTTTGGATTTAATTCTCCATCCCCGTTTGGGTTTGGGGCGGGGAACAGAGATTGTTTGAGAATTCAGGTTTGGGTTTGGGGAGGTAAAAATCGTCCCTGGCCCGCCTCGTTGCCATGCTATTCGCACGCGGTTTTTGCGCGAACAACCTCTGGCCTCCTGTCGCAGGTTTACTTCGGGACCGACCACGAAATCCCAGGACAAACTTTTGGAGTATATGTGATGTTGGTAGGATGGTTTTGATTTAGAGGAAGTTGGAAAAAACTTGCAGAAAAAGGTGTATGCGAATTGATAAATAAACAGGTAAATAAGTAAATGGCAAGATATCTTAAACTTGGTAATGTAAATTGCTTAAAAAAGAAATGTGGACGCTATCATACATCTTGCGGAAATGAACTCTTTTCTCTTAACGCTTGGTACTTCGAGTGTATTCCTTTTACAATGTTACAACTGCGACCCCCTCAAATGAAAATGGACATTGCTTAAATAGGAAAATAAAATAACTGTTTTTCTCTCAGTGTTGGCTCTGGATATGACACGTGTTGCCCCACCATCTTTGTAACTTCCCCGACGTTCTCAGCATTTCAAATCTCTTCCCGCCCAAGATCTTTCAGTTTTGCGTTGGTTCTGTTGACAGTCCGTCGAAACCCTTCGACAACGTAGCATACTGGGTCGACCTCCGACACGCCTTCTACTGGTGTCGATCTACGTGTCGGCCTTCTCACCATCCTTTCCTTCTGAAGTCGACCTACATGTTGGCCATTCCATCAACTATTCTCAGTCGAAATCCCAACTGTAATACCCCAAATTTTACCCCTTAGATGTCATCATCATTCGCATGAGCATCATAGGTCAATCAGTCATGCATAACTAGCCAAATCATCAACTTTTTGTTTTGGCTTATTTCACTTGTGTGAATTAGGGTTTGTTTCCAAATACTTCAAGCTAGCAGTTTCTTGTATTCCCAAGACACATCTTTTCCTCAATAATCCAGTGTAGTTTATTTTCATCACAAGTTTCTTCATCAAATATCAGGCAAGGTTATCAGTTTGTTTGTGTTCCGTGTAATTTGAGATTCAGTGGAGGTTTGACCTAATCTCGGTCAGACAGGTGGTTTGTGTCGGTATTCAATTATCAAGTTGTGGTAAAGGTCATTGTTTAAGGGTGGATGATCGTTAGGGCTAGCCCATTTTCAATCTGGATTTTGGCGCAGTGTTCATGACCACTTTTCAAATTTGTTCCAAGTGTCAATTCTAATATTCGAGTTGTGATCTTTTTAATTTCCAAATTCCATCCAAAATTCACTTTTCAAGTTTATTCCAAAATTCCCATTTTAATTTCTTTCCAAGTTTCAATTCCATTTCTATTTCATTCAAATTCAAGAGTCAATCCATTTTTCTTCATTCAAAATCTAAGTTCAAACCATAATTTTGTTCTAATTCCGTTCAAAGAAAACCAAAAGGTTCAAGTTTCATTCTAAGTTTCATTTTCAAGTTCATTTCTAGTCAATCTCAATTTTTAAATCCAAAACTCAAGTTCATGTTCAAATTTACAGGTGTGATTCCATCTCATATTCATTTTCAAATTATAATTCATTCAAATCCATTTTCATGACTTCTCAATTACAAAAAAAATGTTGTTAGCTTGTTACAAGCCCATTGTCCACTTTTGTTTGTACAAAATAGTAAAAAAAAAAAAAAGAAATAAGAAAAAGAGAAAATGCAATGGGATGATACACGAGCCGTACATACACCAAGTCTAAGTCAAACACAGTTACATTCCAAGCTATACATACAAGAATAAACCAAAACAGCATGAGCATCAAACCATATACAAGCTGCCAAAATTCTTGAATCCATGCTATCCCTTTCCAAGTAACCAACACTACTGTCCAAAAGTATAGCAAACCGTACAACTATCATGACCACCCAGCTACAACCTCCAATACTTGTTACACTTGTGCAAAACACCAACCTGCACCAATTTGCTACACAGCAGCAAAACAGAAACGTGTTATCTCCCCGCTACACTCGTACAACACTCTGCGCCAAAAATCACTCAACAAAATCTTGCCCGTACCACTGTGACATCCTCAATGCCAGACCACTCTGTCCAACCTTAAAGCAAAATACTGAACACAACAAAGAAATAATCGTACCTAAAACTTAATGTACAAGTTTAGGTTTGATTTAAAGGAGAGAAGGGAGGAGAACGAACAGCAGAAGGAGAAAGGAAAGAAAGAAAACCTGAAACGTCAAAAAGCAAATCCCCTCTTATTTTGAACTCACCATCAACACCAAAGATCCCTCTTTTTTTCACCTCAATAACCCGTAAACCATCTTCTGCCTCACCAATACAATCACCAAACTTTGTTTTTAAATCCACCCTTCAAAGATTGCTATCAACAAACATCCAACAACAACCTTGAAAGCTTCCCAAAATCTTCAACAGAATCACCACACCATTCAAACTTCCATCTCACACACTCAACAATCAACCAAAAATTTCACAAACCTCTTTCAATCACTCCTCCTTCAACTCTCCTTCAACCAATAAACCTTCTTCTTCTTCTTCTTATGCAAACCCTTCACAAACACCTCCATCACCCTTAATCAAATCAAAATCAACCCAACATCAAACTTTCACAACAACAACAAAACCATATCCACTTTCGTCATTTCCTCCAACCCATTCCCAACACAAATCAATAAATCTTCAAACTTCAAAACCAAACCCTAACAAAACCATTCAGGATCTGAAACAAGAAGAAGATGAGTAAATCGAAACCAAGCCCTTACCAGCGGATGAATGGTGAAGCAAGTGAACAAATTCCGCGGAGTAGAGAGCAAGCACGATTAAAATGACTTGAAAGGTTGGATCGATTTGTATCATTAGAACCTTGACCTTGCTACTTCTGCGATGATGTCGTTGCTTTTTGACCATATTTTCAGCCGAGCATTGTTTTTAGAAGTTGATGATGGGCTTTCTGAAAGCCCAATGATTCTACTTTCCTTGGGATTCTAAACACTGCCAGTTTTTTCTCAAACGTACCCCTCCCTCTTTATGTTTCACTTAACTATTTTATTTTCCAGTTATTTTCTTAAATAATAAATCTTTGCATTTTACTATTAATTATTTGTTTAAAATTTTCTTCGTGATTTTAATTTTATTCCTTTTGTTTTTTGATCCATTTATCTTAAGATTTCATCTTGTTTTTATTTTATTTTTGGTCGATGATATAACAAAAGATCATAGATGAAAATCTTGATCAACATGAGACTATTTCCTATTGGTCAATGTAGGTCTAAAATCACAGGTTATCGATTTCTCGATTTAAAACCTTGATTAAGATGAGACCGATCTGATTTTCATTTCATTTCGCATTATCTTCTTCTATTTTCTCTTTTTTTTTTTCGATCGATGAAGTTTTTCTATTCACGAATGTTAATTATCGAGGCGATTAACCTTCATTATTTCAAATCTTTAGTGAGTAATCATCGAGATTACTTTCTATACTTTGGGATCGTGATAGATTACCTTCGATTATTCGACGCAAGTTTGTGATTAAGACGAGATTGTCACCTTTTCTTTTCGCGTGGCACGACTTCATTGGAGAATGATCCTCAATATCATTTCTCTATCGTGTTTTAGCACAAACATTCTTCTTGAGCGGCCTCCTATAGCATGATCTTCCTCATAGATTGTGCTACGATGGTTTAACATTACATTGGCACCAATTTATCCGATTAATTAATCACTAACCACTAATTTATATATATATATCACTGTTCATATTATTATCATTGTTCATACTCATACTGTCATTTTGTTTATCTCATTCAAAAACACAAAAACATCATAAAAAATATTGAAACCCTAAAAGACTGTTAATTGGTGGACTGTGGTTACTGTCTCGAGCTTTAGACTGAGGACTTAGAGTTAGGACCCTCTGCCCTATACTCTTGGAGTTAAGATTTGGAGACCTTGGACCTGTCGAGTTGCTTTGTCTGTATTGGGAATTTTTGTGTGTGCAGGATATTTGTTTTCATCTGATGTTGGCTGTTGCTTGGCTTGCGGTTAGCTCACCAGTCCAAGAGAAAGGAATGCTTGTCATGCACCATCTTTTGGTTAGATCTTTCCATCCCTTACTATTTGCTTTGGTGCCTGTTCTTGATTCTGCTTGATGTCTGCTTTCATGATACTTGTGGTGCTTTGACATGAGTTTATACCTTACTTTTGTTTATTTGATACTTGTATTGATGATTGTTTTACATTGTTCATGAGCATTTTGGCATGTTGAGCATGATATGATGTAGTTGCTTCCATCCTTGATTTGTCATCACATTTGAATCATTTTACTTTGATGCCTTGATTGTTATCATCCTCCTATTGAGCTTCTCTTTGCAACACTTATTATTACAAGTGGTTTGTCCCCTCATTCCAAATGAAGGTTACATTGTTGACTTTTAAGTCATCTCTTAAGTTTAGTTTAGACTTTTCCCTTCTCATTTCCATGACCTTTTTAGGATCATCACCCCCCTTGGCCTCATTAGAGCCTTTCTTCTTCTTTTAACCTAGTTTTAGGTTAGGGTTTTTGAGCCCCATGTGAGTACTATCATTATAGATACTTACTTTCCTCTCTTGGCCTTTTTAGAGCCTCTTCTTCTTTTTCTAGCCTAGTTTTAGGTTAGGGTTTTTGAATCCTATGTGAGTACTATCATCATAGATACTTACTTTCCCTCTTTACTTTGTGGCCTTTTTAGGATCATCTCCCTTGGCCTCATGAGAGCCATTTTGTTTATAACTTAGAGTTAGGTTTAGAGTTTTTGAACTCCATGTGGGTACCATTATGATGTGTATTCACTTCCCCCTTTGACTTTGTTTAAAGTCAACCTTTAGGTTAGTTTTCAACTTAGATTTAGAGAGTTCTTTAACTCTATGTGAGTATCATGATCATGAGTACTCATTCCCCCTTTGAACCTTGATCATTATCAAGAGTTCCTCACCCCTAGTTAGGTGAACTACGGAGCTCTGATTCCTCAGTCCTAGTCAGGATATGTAGGCACAAGATGTGATATCTTGTCGAGCAATTTTTCCTTACAACTTAGACTTAGAGAGTTCTTTAACTCTATACGAGTATCATGATCATGAACACCCATCCCCCCTTGGAACCTTGATCATTATCAAGAGTTCCTCGTCCCTAGTTAGGTGAACTATGAATGCTCTGATTCCATCCTAGTCAGGATACGTATGCCCGAGATGCGACGTCTTGGAGAGCATACTTAGTGTATATACCCCTAGGTCTTTACCTTAGCACTTTTCCCTTTAGCAAACATAACATAACAAAAATACAAACAAGAGGTTCCTGCAGAGTACTACAGATATCTAGGATGCTAACACCTTCCCTAGGTATAACCAACCTCCGAACCTTTAGATCTCTTAGTTGTGTCTTTACATAGCGCAATTAGGGTTTTCTTCGATCTTTACCCTTTCCTTTGGATAAATCAAAGCTCAGTGGTGAATTTCAAAGATTTGTGATTCAAGTTAACTAATAGCTTGGTATCTGATTCTCACTGCAACACCAGCCAACAAGTTGCCCCCTCCCAAAAGGTCAGTTTCGACTGAGCACTATGTCGACCGAGAAACTTGGCGTTTTGTTTTCCTGCGAGATTTCGATTGTACCTTGGTTTCAACCTAGTAACTTAATCGATTTTCCATCTGTCAAATCAACCACATGTCACACAATGTCTGATGTAAGGATGGAACCTTTCTGCGCCACGATTTCCAAGAAATGTCATTATGGCTAGTCTCGTCCTAAGTTATGGGCTTTAAACCACTCCCACTAACTGCAGAATCAGAACAATTGCTTTTCTTGACCTTTCAGTTGCATGCATTTTCTTATAAATACTCGTCACCAGCGTCTGGATTTCTTTTCCTCATTCTCTCACACTTTCCTCTTCTTCCCAAACTTTCTTGCTCCCAAAGTTCTCTTGACCTTTGCTTCCATTACAATGGCTTCTTCTGCAACACTCACCGATTCCGCTACTCACAAGACTGGAAACAACCCCATTGCCAATGTCCTTTCTGAAAGTGAGTCCCTCAAACCCCTTCCTTAACCAATATCTATTGATGATGCGGTGATAGCAACCTGGCAACGCCAGATGTTCGTTCCCTTCGTGGTGGCTGACAAACTGCATGCTTTCCATGGGCCATATCCTGATAAGAAGCCAAATCACCAAGAACTCCAGTTGCTCTTTCCTTGCTATGCTCCTACTATACCACCTGTTTCGAGAAAGGTGGTACCTTTGACCTCAAATTCATGGGGCCCAAGGCTAGGGTTTTTCGATCGATGCCCACACCTGGCAACAAGGAGTACATCGTTTGGCTTAACAAAGTCCAAGGTAAACGTCAGGAACAATGGAAAACAGTTGGCATCTTCGATGCCATCCAGCTTTCTAGGAATGCTCACAGAGTTAACCCCTATCTTTTGCTAGCATCGATGTATTTCTGGGAGGGGTCGACCAACACATTCCACCTCCCCTGTGGTATGTTGACGCCGACACTCTTCGACGTGGCGGCCATTACTGGCCTCTCACCTTTGGGCGAAAATTTTGACCCGACTTTGGACACGATCAACACCTTCGACTTCGACCGTGTTGGATTTCAAAACTTCATTGAAGACCATCATGATAAGGGTTCCAACAAAGTTTTGAATGAAGAACACATTGCTTTTCTGACTCTTTGGTTGTCATACTATCTCTTCTATCTTTGCTCTCTTCAAATAGCTAAAAGCTACATCAACCCGGCGATCCAAATTCATGAGGGTCGACAGGTATTCTTGGGTAAGCTCTTGTTAGCCTCCCTCTACCACTCTCTTGGGCTATTACCCTTGATACTGAAACTCCTCCATGAGACTCCCAAGGCCTTGAATATTTCAGGGCCTATGTGGCTGTTGCAACATTGGCTTAATGCCACATTCAAATACCAGCTGGGTTATCCTGTATCTGCAACAATACAACACTTAAACAAAGAATGCCCCATAGAAGGTGTTCGAATTTCCTTGATGACTACTCAAGAAACTCCCAACAAGACTCTCTTCATGAAATATCTCAACATGTTCGTGGAGGCCACTTCGTTCGTCCAAGGTATGGCACCCTTTGTAGATCGAAGGTTTGGTCCGACGTGGTTCAGAAATCTATTTCCTGGTGCTTCTCACAAAGCAGCAGCGCTGTCTAATTCTATATGGAGGGCGTTTCTAACTCCCACCATGTTATCCTTTTGAATTAAGACGGGGAGTACAGGTTACGGGTTTATGAACTACTAACCCAACTTGGTGGCCCGTCAATTTGGCCTGAGCCAAATGCTTCCTAAGTCCTTAGTGTGGCATTATTCTGATATTGTTTGGGCTGGTCGGCGACTGAACCTGACAGGTCACAAAAATTGCCTTAAATTTTCTAGGTCGACTCAACGCCTTGAGTTGCCTATTTTTTCGTTCCAACCATCCTTCTTCACTACAGAAGACTTTAATGTATGGTGGTCCGAATATCAAAATCCATGTTTTCAACGTGACCTCTTTTTGGAAAACATGGTTGATGCCTTTGCTGCCCTTGCTGGCGAAGCTCCTACTCCGACAGTTGTTGTGCCTGTCGAGAACAACCAGGGGGATGATGCGAAAGATGACCCACCAAAGAAGGTAACTCCTAAAACTCTTCACTTTTATTTCATTAATTGTCATCAGCTAATCGTTTGCGCTTATTTCCCAGAGTCGAAAATGGGAGCCAGCTGCTGCATCGGCCTCAACCAGGACTGCAAAGAAGCCGAAAGTCCTGAAACCATAGGTATGACATGTTCGGTGTCCCTTTGCACTTATTCCTACTGTTATCTTACTCTGTTGTTCGTTAGCCCTCTGAGAAAATACCATCTCCTGAGGGTGACGTGTCGGATGAAAGCACCCAATCTCGGATCTTTCCCTCTGAAGTCTCAACATCCCCTCCGGCTACTCCGTTGGTAAAGAAAAGAAAAATCCCAGTCAAGAAGACGCCCTCTAAAACGGTCACTTCGACCGTGAAACCCACTATTCCTGGAGATCTTACTGAGGTTTTCAAACCTGCTGGTTCCGACGCACCGCCTCCAAAACACCCTACTGAGGTATTAGTCGTCCTTGTTCTCTTGGCTCATATTTTATTTTTGGGCATTTTCTCTTCTTTTTTCTCTTTTTTTTTTATATATTACTGAACCTCTTCTTGTAGGAAACTATGGCTGATTCGACCATCCCTGAGGATCATAATAACGCAACGGCCAATGCTGGAAATCCGCCTGAGACATAAACCCTTTTTAGTCCCCAAAAAGTTGATGAGTTCCAAGGAGCGTCGACAGAAGATGATCCAGCGGCGAAGACACCTCACCCTCAAAACACCTCAACTGAGGCTGGCAAGGGTGGTGCAACCATCAGTGGTGGTGAAAACCCTTCGACTGTTGCTACTGGTATCAGAACTGGTGAGGGCAACCTGAATCCTCAAGCTTCTACGGAAGGTGGTCCCAACATGTCTATGCCAAATTCCAACAAAACTCTTACTCCGGAGGAGATCTTGGCGACGAAGCAGACGAATCCGACAGAAACTTTGAAGGCATTGCACAAGCTTCGCCAGGAGTCCATGGGCGTTTAACCCGCGAGCTCAACGACCATTCCCAACCTAGAAATGGATACTTTTTTCACCCTCAAGCTCCAACAGTTGAAAACGTACCTATTTGAGGACGAATTTTTGGCTGCCTTCGCAGAGGAAGCAACTGTAGCTTGTGACATTTTCAAGATACTGGATGAACTTTCCCAGTTCCAAGTTCCTGCTCCCATGGCCAAGTACCTGATCGAATTCGAGGACTTCTTTACCCAACTGGCTAAGGATCTTACTGTTTGTCAACAGGCCGACGCTCAGATCAGGAGAAAGACTACTGAGATGAAACGTGAGTGGTACCTCAGTTCACTTTGCGAAAAGAAACTTGGGGATTTCGAGGCCAAAAAATAGGAACGTTCTAATAAGCATCGTGTCTTTGACCAGCAGATCTCTGACTATCATGCTCAAATAGCTGAACTTACAAGGAAACTTGCTGAGGTTGAGAAACAAAAAACCTCTTTGGATTCCACTGAGCCTCTGGCTGCTCAAGAAGTGATTGATCAAGAGGTCACTTAAGGAATTGTTCATGTTGAAATGGCCCTTGCACTAAAGGATACGATCAGCCAAATGCGGAAAAAGAAGACCATTCTCGACAGCAAGGTAGCTTATGAAAAGACTCTCTTTGAAGACTTCAAATCCTGATTCCCTGTTTGATTTTAATTTACATTTTAAATCGTCGAACTTTTGTAACTCCGTTTGGAGACTTTTGTAAGCCATCTTGGCCCTTAGTCCATTTTGGCTAATCATCAATGAAAAATTACCTTTTTATTTGAATCTCTTGTAACATAGGTTTATATTTTTTCAAATATTTCCCATTTACTCTTAAGATTCGTTGGTCCATACCTATTTCTTGAATCTCGTATGCATTGTTGCTGAACACTTGGATTACTTGAAATGGTCTCTCCCAATTTGGTGACCATTTCCCTAGCGTTCGATCCCTTCGATCCATCGGCAACACTGCTTTCCACACATAATCATTCACAATCCCCCTAACTTTCGATCAAACCCTTTGTCGAGACGTTTGCCTCTCCAGTATTTGGGATTGATAAGCTTGGTGATGGTAGTACGTCTGACACCATCTTCTCCTTAATCTCAATGAAGTCTTTCAACTTCTCTTCCAACACTTTGTACCTAGAGGCAATCTGCGCTAAGTCGTTTGCCTCTTGATTTTCCACTCTGGGCATATGCGTAATGCTGACAACCTCGAAGCATTCCAACAGTCGCTTCACCATTGCGAAGTACATCAAAATATGTTCTTTGACGCATTTATATTCTTTCGTGGTCTGTTTAATCACCAGTTCAGAATCGCCCTTTATTTCAACTTTCTTGGCCCCCAAATCCGTGAGTATTTTGAGGCCAGTGATTAAAGCTTAATATTTTGCTTCATTATTGGAACATTTTCCGTCGACCTTACACTTGAATTTAGTCAGAATACCCTGCGGAGACATTATTAAGATCCCAATACATGTCCCATTTTTATGGCTCGACCCATCAAAGTATAACTTCCAAGGGTTAACGTCGACCATACATAGTTCGACTACTGCGTGATCAACAATAAAGTATGGCACTATTTGGCCTTTCATAGCCCTTAGAGGGACATACGTCAAGGAAAATTCAGTTAATGCTAGTGCCCATTTCCCAATTCGACTATGCAGAATGGGTTTAGACAACATATGTTTAATAACATCAAAATGCGACGAAACATAAACATCAATTGGTTTGATATATTACTTTAATTTCATACATGAGAAGTACAAGCATAGGCACAACTTTTCAATCATAGTGTACCTAGTTTCAGCATCTATTAACATTCGACTAAGGTAATAAATGGGTCTTTCGACGCCACTATTATCCTCTTGTGCTAACATGCTTCTTATGGTCGTGTCCGACGCATCAATGTACAACTTCATGCTCTTATTCATACTAGGTGGCAATAAAATGGGAGGCCTTGTGAGGTATTCTTTAATGGCGTCGAAAGCCTCATACTGCTCCCGTTCCCAGTGAAAATCACTCTCCTTCTTGGCCTTGAGCATGGCGAGAACACCTTCGTCTTGCCACTTAGATTTGATATAAACCTTCTCAAGAATTTTATCTTCCCTAACAAATATTGAAGTTGTTTCTTTGTCGAAGGAGGATTGAGATCCAAAATCGCCTTTGTCTTGTTTTGGTTTATCTCGATGCTTTTCTCGTGGACCACAAATCCCAGGAAGTCTCCTGCGTGAACACCAAAAACACATTTTAGTGGATTCAATTTTAATCCATATTTTCTCATTCTTTCAAATGAACGTCGAAGGTGGTCTAAGTGACCATTCTCCGATGAGGATTTTATTACAATGTCATCAATATACACCTGCATAAATTTCTCAATAAAATCGTGGAATATAGCATTCATGGCCCTTTGATAGGTTGCCCCAACGTTCTTTAACCCAAACGACATCACAACCCATTCGTATGTTCCCAAAGCACCAGGGCATCGGATCGCAGTTTTGGGGACATCATCTTCGGCTATGAGAATTTTATTATAGCCAGAATAGCCGTCGAGCATACTCAATTATTCAAAACCTGCATCTGAATCAACTAGCATTTCTACCACAGGCATCGAATATTCGTCTTTTGGGGTAGCGTTGTTCAGGTCCTTAAAATCTATACAGACTCGAAGGGTTCCATTTTTCTTGATGACAAGCACTATGTTCGCTATCCATCGACGTATCTTGCAGTTCTGATGAACCGGCTTTTGAGCAGTCTCTCGATCTCCTGCTTAATCTTTAGAGTAATTTCTGGAGCGAATCGTCATGGCTGATGCTTTACTGGCCTTTTTCCTGGCTGAATTGGCAGTCGATGTTCCACTACACTTCGACTCAAACCAGGAATTTTTCCATAATCCCAGGCGAAGCAATCCTTGTATTCTTTCAATACCTCGATCAGCTTGGCCTTCATCTTCAACCCAATTTTAGTGCTTACATAGGTGGGTCTTTTTGTAATACCATCTCCTAGGTCTACCTCCTCGAGTGGGTCTTGCGGTTGTATTCTCTGCAGGTCATTGGATGGGTCTTTCTCAAACCCCAAAGGCTCATTGTCGTAGATGCAATCAAGCCTCCGGCTTTCTAAAGCTGTTGTTTGGCCGTGTTGGCCATTTACTTATGCATTGTTGTCGGCTTCAGCAGCTAAATTTTGTTTCTTCTTCGCTTCTAGTACCGACTTTCTTTTATTTTCAACCAAATAGGCCAAAATTCGAGTCAAACTTTCGGACTCAGAAGTCATTTTCATTGACTATTGGCCACCCAGCAGGTGGATTTTCTTCTATAGGCTCCATTGTTTCGTCAGTAGCATCCCAAATGAACCCATAATCAGGATCCAAATTCAAGACGCAACCCGTATCGACAGAGGTATAAGACCCCGATCCATCGTCACAAGGTGCCACATTAGCCAGGTGCTGATCAAAAGACTTCTTCGTACCCTTCGCTTCGTCAATCTTGTAATAGCTCTGATTAGCCTCAATATTTTTGACAATGTCATCCTTCCTCCAGATACTCAATCTCTTATGTAAAGTCGAAGGCACCACCCCTATCCCATGGATCAACTCTTGACCTAACAGCAAGTTGAAATTGGCCTTCGAGTTTATAACCATGAAGAGTGTTGATCTAGTAGTTGTACCCGCGGCTAGGTCGACTTGGACAACCCCAAGAATGTTGCTAGTTTTCCCCTCGTAATTTGATAAAACCATATTATGTTTTCGGAGATCAGCCATAGTTTTCTCAATCTTCTTAAATAAGGAATGAGGCATTAAATTGACAGCTGCCCCTCCATCCACGAACACTTTGTTGACTGTCGCTCCGTCGACCTTTGCTTTTATGAACAATGGTTTTAAATGGTACATCATTTTGGGACTAGGTCTCTCAAACACGATACGCCGCTCTTCTACCACACCACTATTTATAATATAGTAACATAGCGGTTTGTCTTCTGCAGTTTCATTTGGCACGAAATCTTCGTCTGCTTCAGAGACTTCCGACAACATATCATACTTCGCTGGCAATATTGACACAATACCACAGTTTACGACGAAATCTTCACCATACGTGTCATCGTTGGTATCATCATACATATTTTCGTCGAAGTCTCCTTCTGGTGACGGGGGTATATTCTTCATCTCACTGGGGAGAATACTTTGGTTCTTCGTCATCTGACTAGGGAGTGTACTCTGGCTCTTTCTTGCTCTCGACCAAAGATGTGCACTTCGAGCTTTGGGTTGATACCACCCCCTTTTCTCCTGAAGCTTCAATAGTCACTACCATTGTTTGATTCGTCGTGATTTTTTCCTTCTCGACCCACCTTCCTTTTGTGTATTTCCTTTTCTGTCCAAAAGTCCCAAAAAGTTTCAACTGTGAAGTCGAAGCCTCTTTCCCATCCTTCTTATTTCGCTGATAATGCCTCCATTGAGTCCTTGTCATAGGATTATTCCCTTTGTAATTGGGAGAAACCACATAGCCCCTTGGTTCGACCCTTTTGTCGGAGATCTTAGCCTCCTTTTCAAGATCCAACACCTTCCATTACGGCCTCTTGCTCCCTTTCTGACTCACAGGTTTTACCCACTTTTCTTGTGGAGTGTCTGACGGTGGCACAAAGGTCCTGGGTCGTGCTTGCTGGAACAACTTCCTGTACTCCTTGTTTCGACGAGGGGCACCACTTTGGTCGAACACAAATCTTGGAACAGGCAGCTTACCTTCTCGCAGTGTGTCTTTCTTGCCAGCTTCATATTTCTCAACGGCATTTTCGTCAAAAACGGCGTTGTACCTTAGGCATAACACAACCTTCGACCCACTCACCCTACATTTCTCTTGGAAATCTAGCAGGTTTTCGCCAGCTTGAGGGTAAACTGCCTCCAATTCTCCTTCTTCAGTCTTTTTGTCGGAACCATCAGTAGTTTCGGCCATCATGCATTCAAAAGATTCAGTTGTTACAGGTTTGATGAGACCTTCAGTAGTCTCAACCATCATGCAATCATAAAGCTCAGAGTACAAGGCTTCTTCGACCTTTAGAGGGTCCATGTCAACCTGCATCTTCGGCCTTTCGCCAAATTGAAGTCGGCCTTCCTTCAAAGCCTTCTGCACCAGATCCCTAAAAAGAACACATTGAGCTGTTTTATGACCAAGGAAATTATGAAACTTACAAAATCCCCTTTTCTTATTTTGCTCTAATGGGGGATCTTTCAAACCAGGAGGAATAATAATCTGACCATCTTTAACTAACAAATCAAATATTTCGTCACACTTAGATACATCAAAAGAGTATTCGTCAGAAGAGCTCTTCGTTAGAAGAGTATTTGTAAGCGGCTACGTACAACCACGTTAACCTTGCTTTCGTCGACAAGTTCTTCATCAGAAGAGTATTCGTCAGTAGCTACGTACAAAACTTTCTCTTTCTAATGGTATCTGCTAGTCTTGGTTTTTTCAGCTTTCAAGCGTCCGACCTGTCGAACCCTATCGGCTAATTGCGCCATATCTCTGAGATATTGCATGTCCAACTTTTTCCTGATTGAATAATCTAGGCCGCCTGCATCCATCTCGACTAGCTCATGTTCAGGGACTTAAGTGAAGCATTGTGCTTTCAAAAGTCTAAACCTGTTGAGATATTGGTCCACCGACTCTGTGGCCTTCCATTTTACACTAGCCAATTCTTTCAGACTAATTTTTAATTGTCCCATGTAAAATTGTTTATGAAACAATCTTTCTAATTGTGCCCATGTATGGACAGACTGTGGAGGTAATGTGGTGAACCAAGTAAACGCATTCTTTTTTAGGGAGCTTGGAAAGTATTTCATTTTCAAGTCCTCATTATTTGCTATGTCACCAGCTTCGGTTTGATATCTGGCAACGTGTTCGACGGTGGACTCTTCGGTCTTTCCAATGAATTGGTAAACTTTGGAACCTTCCATCCCCTAGGCAGTTCTGTTTGTAAAACAAAATCTGGTAGTGGGGACATATATGTTGGTCGTCGAAGGCCCAGGTTCGCTCTATTCCGCACCATGATCGGTTCAACCATAGCTTCTGAGTTTGGTTCGCCAGCCATGGCGTCGTGTCGAACTTGTCTGACCATGTAGTCTGGATCTTGGTTCCTATGAACTAACACAACGGGAGGCCTTTGGGCCACCCTAGGTGTGTGTTCAAACTCGTGGGGTTGCTGGTCAATTGTTTCTTCGAAGACTTCGTCTTGTCGAACTGGTGTTTCTGGTCGAGGTGGAGGAGTTTGTCGACCCGATGTCCTAGGAGCGCCTAGGAAATCACCTATCTGTGTCATCTAGGTTACCAATTATTGGTAACTCTGGGTCAAATCTTGTATTAATGGTCTTAATATGGTGCCCATTTGCTGAGTCAACATGTGAACCATTTCTTGATTACTCTCATCCATCTGCTCTTTCATCACTGCGACAGAACTTGAGGTAAAAATTGGGACTGATTGAGATAAAAGACTGAACCCTGGGGGTCGATTAACTTGGTTTGCCAAAGGCCCTAATCTTTGGTACAGTGACAAAAGTTACCGACGAACTTTCCCCGAACATCGAACCACCAGAATGTAGACTCGACACGAACTCTGTTGGCATCCCAAAGGCTCGAGGAATGGGCATTGTGAAACTAGGCACATACTGCCCCGTAGTCCCCATCATTGTCGGCCTAGGTTCAGAACGACATGGTGTTGTGGCTGGCCCACTATGGACGATCGAAACTGCAGACACAGTGCTAGAGCCAACATCAGTTATTTGTGTCACAACTGTACTTTCCGCCGAAGACGGTTCTTCGTTCGGACGTGGAGTCACCATCTTACCACTATGTAAATGCATACACTTAACTCAACGGGTCCCACCGGGTGTGCCAATTTGTTCGCACGCGGTTTTTGCGCGAACAACCTCTGGCCTCCTGTCGCAGGTTTACTTACGGGACCGACCATGAAATCTCAGGATAAACTATTGGAGTATATGTGATGTTGGTAGAATGTTTTTTATTTAGAGGAAGTTGGATAAAACTTGCAGAAAAAGGTGTATCCGAATTGATAAATAAACAGGTAAATAAGTAAATGGCAAGATATCTTAAACTTGGTAATGTAAATTGCTTAAAAAAGAAATGTGGACGCTATCATACACCTTGTGGAAATGAATTCTTTTCTCTTAACGCTTGGTATTTCGAGTGTATTCCTTTTACAATGTTACAAGTGCGACCCCCTCAAATGAAAATGGACATTGCTTAAATAGGAAAATAAAATAACTGTTTTTCTCTCAGTGTTGGCTCTGGATATGACACGTGTCAACCCACCATCTTTGTAACTTCCCCCACATTCTCAGCATTTCAAATCTCTTCCTGCCCAAGATCTTTCAGTCTTGCGTTGGTTCTGTTGACAGTCCGTCGAAACCTTTCGACAGCGTAGCATGCTGAGTCGACCTCCAACACACCTTCTGTTGGTGTCGATCTGTGTGTCGGCCTTCTCACCCTCCTTTCCTTCTGAAGTCGACCTACATGTTGACCTTTCCATCAACTCTTCTCAGTCGAAATCTCTTAGCCAACACATGCCTAGAGTAGATATATATTTTCTCTTACAATCTCCTAATTTCTGTAAGTATTATTACAAATATCTCTTTCGTGGGATACCCATAAAGATATAATTAAGTAACAAAATTTTAACTAATGAATGATTTTTAAAAATAAATTTGAAATTTGAAATATTAATATCAGACTCATTCTAGAATTAAACGTTAAATTTATCAATATTTTTCATAAATATTTAATACATAATAAAATGTATTTAATGATAGTTATTCAATGGAAATGAACAATACAATTTAAAAATGAGATAACTATTTTAATATTTAATGTTGTATTACATAAATCAATGTTGTATTACATAAATCATTAAATTACTTAATATTTTGTTAAATTATAAATCAAAAGTGAAAAAATATTACAATCAATAGTGAAAATTTTCCCATTATTATTTAGTATTTCGATCGGTATCTTTATTTTCCCGTTATAATTGTTTTATTTTCATGTTTAAAAAAAAAAGTTATGATTTGATTAAAATTTATTTTCTATAATTAGTATGCGCATTTGTTTCCAAAATGTAATAAAATTGTTCCCGTTTAAAATATTAGTACTTTTTTCTATTAAATCTTTTTACATATTTGAAAAAATGATCGATAAAATTATATTATTTAATATTTGGAACAAATTAAAGTTGTTCTTATTTATAACAATAATATTTTTTTCCGTATATATAAATAATTTAATCAACAATGTATTTTTTTCGTATATTATTATTGTTTTTATTTTGACATTATTTATATATTTGAATCTATATACAAATATTTGTATCGATAGTGTTTTTTTTTCTCATAAGTAAAGATTATTTTGTTCAATGGCACACATTTTTACTTATATTTTATAAAAAATTTTAATTAAAAATATATGATATCTTTAAACAAAAAAATTATTATTATTTGTAATAATAATCGAATATCTGAACAGATGTCTTCGTCAAATGCAGAAGAATCCCAACTTCAACCACCATGCCAAGTGTGAGAAGTTGCATATTACTAACATTTCTTTTGCAGATGACTTACTTTTATTCTCTATAGGAGATCTCATATCGGTGGAACTTATGATGGAGGCTTTCAATAAAATCTATGCATCCACTGGCCTCAAACTTAATCTGGATAAATGTAAAATTTATTTTGGTGGTGTGGACGTGGGCACAAGACAGGAAATTATGACCCTTACCAAATTCCGTGAGGGGCCACTCCCTTTCAAGTATTTGGGTGTGCCTTTGACCTCTAAAAAACTATCTATCAATCACTATATGTCGCTGATTGAAAAGATAATGAGTCAAATTAATCACTGGAGTACGAAGCTCCTTAGTTATGCAGGGCGTGTCCAACTTATCAAAAGTGTTACGTTTGCCATTGCGAACTATTGGATGCAATGCTTTCCTATCCCCAAATTTGTTGTTCATAAGATAGAAGCTATCTGTCGACCTTTCTTGTGGACGGGTGGATCAGATTTTAGTAGGAAAAGTCTTATTGCTTGGGATAATGCTTGTAGACATCGGGATTATGGAGGGCTAGATAATTTTTCTGTAGCGAGCGATTTTGGACGCGGTTCTTAAGCGCTGGTCGCTCTCTGCGGTTGAGTTTACTACAGGTCGATTCATTTTTTATCCTATTGTGAGCTGAATAAGGAAGGGAAATAGATGTCTCCAATTAACCCTGCTTTGCATACTGAGTTTAAACAGCGGTCTGTTAGGTTACGAATGCTATCAATGTGGGGGGGCCTTTGTACTGGTTATTTGTATTTTCGCCAATACGGTTTTCTCTCTTTCTAGGATTTTCTGGCGGGGAACGAGGATTAGGGATGTTAGGACTGATGCTTTTGATAGATACATGGGATTTTGGGTTTTTGTTTAGTGTGCTCGCTAAGATTTTTCTTTCAATCTTATGCCTACGTATTCCCGTTTACCGAAACAGGAAAATCAGAGCGTTCGTAGTTCCTCCTATTCTATGGGAGGAAATGGTATTTTTTGGTGTCTTGTTCAAAGCCCAAGACGTGAAGCGAAAGGTGATTTGTATCTTGTTCAAAGCCCAAGATGTGAAGCTGAAAGTCCTGACTTTAGAGAGAATTTGTCATCTCTAAAGAGGGGGGTTGTATGTCACAACTGTTGGGTGACTGACTGTAAAGGAGGATTACTTTAACCGGGATGTGTGAATCTGGCAATGCCATAATTTCCTTTATAGGGGATTTTAACCTGAAGGAGAAGACTTTAACTCAGTGTAAAGCAATGCTATCTTTCCTTAGGAATTTCTCATACTAAAAGAGGGACATTGGCATGGATGTAGATGATCCAGAGGCTTGCCGCTTACAGCAATTAGATGAAGGGGAAATAGTTGTTGATGTTTGTGTACTGTGAACGAGGCACAACTTTGATGCTAAAAGGTTAATTGGATTAACCAGTGGTTTTCTTATATAAAGCCTAAGAGGAGGCTAGAATGTGTCTCGTACAAAGCCCGAGAGAGAGGCTAAAAAGTTTTGACTCGACGAGGGAGTCTTTTGGTATCTCGTATAAAGCCCGAGATGAAGGCTGTTGTTTATTTGGCTCAATAAGAACCTTTTTGTATCTCGTATAAAGCCCGAGATGGAGGCGAAAGGGATGATGGACTCAACGAGGGAGTCTCTTATGTGTCTCGTACAAAGCCCGAGAGAGAGGCTAAACGTGGTTTGACTCCGCTGAGGAGAATCATTTGTACAAAGCCCAAGAGGAGGCTAACTTCACTGGAGAAGGATCATTATACAAAGCCTAAGAGGAGGCTATGGTTACTATTCAGTTAAGTGACAGGTCCAGTATACTGATTTTGAAGAGAAAATTAGTTCTTATATGAGCAACACTGTACTCATGGATTTGGTTTGAGGATCTGGGTTATTCCTGTTCTTTAAGGAAGCGGGAAATCCGAAGGGTATTGAGACTGTCCGAGTCTGCAGGTTTTCTTCCTATTTAACGAAGAGGTCACTTGAGAATGTCTTTGAGACTCAAGGAGATTAGACTGTCTGAGTCTAGAGTTTTATCTTTTGTACTATGCTTTGAGAAACAGTAGTAGACTCTATGAAAGGAATGTTCTATGCAGATGATTAAGTTCTGTTCCTATACCTCTAGGAGGTCGTCGGGACAATTTGTACGAAGCCCAAGAGGAGGCTGGAAACTTTTAAGAAGCCGATCGGTCCTTGTACTAAGCCCAAGAGAAGGCTATCATTCCCGGAGGAAGAGATCATTATACGAAGCCTAAGAGGAGGCTGTGAATACTTCTAAGAAGCCGTAGGGTCCTTATACTAAGCCTAAGAGGAGGCTAGGGTTGCTTTTAGGAAGCCCGTGGGTCCTTGTACGATGCCCAAGAGGAGGTCGATGCTTTTAAGAAGCCCGTGGATCCCCAAACCCCAAGAAATTCAAGGCAATGCTATTCACCGAGAATAGATCAAAGTCAGGAAAGTTCGAGAATTTGGAAGAAACTCAAAGATGCCATTCACGGAGAATACATTCATCTCTGGGAACAGAGTTTCTTGTCAATTCCTAATGCGGACAGCCGAAGAGAAAACTGTATCTGGTGATCCTATTGGGGATCTAGTTGTCTATTTCTACGAATAAATGAAATGGCGTCACCTAGTTCTAGACGTAGTTGCCGGGGAAACTCGAAATATCTATACTATTATTACACTGTTGATATGAGTTTATGAAAGAAGACTTACAGTGAGAAAGCCCCATAATACAGTTATATGTATATGAAAGCGGTAAATGAAAGCAATAAACACTTACTCGGTTGTAGAGCTTCCATGCTGTTTGGTTAGTTGTTCAACAAAGAAAGATTGAAAACAACAGTATATTCAAAATCAAAGGAGAAAGTGCTTTGAAAAAGAAAGATTTGGGGCTTACAGCTCAAGGAGAGGCCCAGGGTTTTATCAGTGAGCGCACTATTTGAATTTGTACAGAGGGACTTATACAAGTGACTGAGGCCTAAAAAGTTTTCTGTGCAAAGGGATGGGTCTTACACTCTATTAGAGGCCCAAAAGTTTTAAAGAAAAAGAGTGGGGCTTATAACACGAGGGTAGGCCCAATTGATTTTTCCGTTTAAAATGGCGATCGCGCCGAGATTTTCTTTTAACGCAAAGGGGCTTATACAATATCTGAGGCCCAAAATGATTTTGGTAAAAAGGATTGGGTCTTACACTCTATTAGAGGCCCAAAATTTTTGAATGGGTCTTATAGCTCAAGGAGAGGCCCATGGTAATTTTTAAAAGGCGACGATCGCGCCGTTTGTTTTTGACGGTATCGGGACTTATACAATACACTGAGGCCCAAAAATGATTTGGTCAAAAAATGGATTGGGTCTTACACTCTATTAGAGGCCCAAAGTGTTTTGAAAATGATTTATGAGGGTTGAATTAATCCAAAAACCCTAATTTGTTTTCAAAAATGTATTTAATTGAATAAAAATTCAATTAAAATGATCAAAATTGTTTAACATATGAAAAACAAATTGTGATCTTGGATTAATGCTTCAAAAATTAAGTATTGACCTACAAAATAATTAGAAAGCATTAAAAGCTACAAAATCAATGTGGAAAAAATATTTAAAATGTCAAAAACAATTAAAATATTAATTCTTTGCAAAAATATCAATTATATGAAATAAATAATATTTTGGGGATTTTTTGATAAAATAAAATATTTTAACATTTTTGTGAATTATTAAAAAATTAATCAACTCAAAATCATTAAAACTCAGAGAGAAATTAATTTTTGAATCAATTAAACAAAAATCACAAAATTCAAATATTCAAATTTCTGAAAATGGCGCCAAGAACACACCAAGAACACGCGCGTGTTCTGAGTTTCCCAGATTTGCGTTTTCCATCCAATCTCACTGAATACTTAACCATACCATGCAATCCACATACCAATCAACTCGTTTCAACCTCACGATCATGTCTATAACACTTAATTTCATTTAAATTAAACATAAAACATGAAATCACGAAGAAACCTCAAGAACCCTAATTTCTGCATGAAGGCTAGGATTTTTGATACACGATTCAAACAAAGGAATTAATTGAGGGAAAACATTCCATGCATGATTATGAACATATGGCCAAATTATTGTGCAGCAAAAATTGCATGGATCATAGAGTTAGAAGAGCTCATGCTTACCACTTGCAGCTGGTGATCGTGATTTGTGTAGGAGGTGTTACAGTTGTGTTGTGATGATCTGAACAGCTTCACTAGGTGCTATGGAGTGTGTTTGAATGCTTGGACTTGATGGAAATTGGCTGGATCACTTCATGGCATCTCAACTGCACTTTGGTTAAAACCTTGAGCAATTGACTGGTGATTATGAGAAATCAATGTTCCAGTTGTTGTTTAAGTGTTTGATCAGCTCATATGTGATGTATATGAGGTGTGTGAGAGATTGGTTTGAGTGGAATTGCCCTCTAGCTCAAAACCCGATAGTTACCTTGCTAAGAAAGGCATTTTTGCCAAGAGAAAGAGATTTTGAGAAAGGCAAGTGTTGTAGGCCTTTGGTGTACTTAAACTGAACACAATTGAGCTCTATTTATAGTAGAGCAAGTTTTTTTTGCAAGGAATAGTGAATGGCAACTGCTAAGTAGGTTTGGCCAATGTTGGCAAATGAAAATCCAAGTCTCCTCTAGCCATTGACTAGAGGTTAGGGCACAGAGCTTTGGTTCCCTTGGTCTTGGATAAGTCTTGACTGATTTTAGATGAGAATGGCTCAGTCCATGCCACCTTGATGCTTCCATTGAATGCTTCAATCCAAATTTGGAGTCTTGTCCCTATTTTGGCCATTCTAGGTTTAACATGCTATTTCTTGTTCCATGGACTTTGGAGGCTTGGCTCAGTGATTGTTCCCTTTAGATTCAATCCTCAGATGTGTCCAAGTGGATAGGAGCATTTGAATTTGGCTGATTTTGGCAAATCGAGCAAAATTGCAAATTCTGCCTTGCCTTTGACAGATTTTAGCAAGGCAACTTGCCAATGTCATATCTCATGGTGTAAGTTGAATTTGGTAATGTTCTTGACCATTTTGGAAAGCCCTTACATGATACAACAACTGTTTAAACATGTTTGGTTTTGATCTCTTTTTAATCCAAGTGAAAAATCCCCCTACATTTGGCAAAAAGTAAGGCAAAATCTGACTTAGTGAAATTTTAACCAAGTATTGGAACAAAGTGTTTTCTCTTTATTTTGATCACTCCATAACTCAAAATCCATGAGGATTTTGGACATAGGTCAGTATGAAGCTTTTGTAGAGGGAAATGAGATCTACAAATCAAGCTTTGAATGGGGCACAATGGCCTTGTGGTTTAGGAGTTATGGTCCTCCAAAGTTGGTGCATTAGTGGCACTTTTTCATGACTTAGAAAAATTTCTAAGTTTTATGGTTACCCCTTTTACAAGTTATCCAACTTTTATTGATTTTTCTTGATGAATGATGATTCAAATCATACATTAACATCATTTTAGGGTTAAAAATCCATTTTGGTGAAAAATCTCAAAAAGTCAAAGTTGACTTTTGTGCACAGTTGACTTTTTATCAGATGAATTCTAAACTGTGCAATTCTTTAGGACATCATGTCCTTGACCTAAATCAAACTTGATGGACATGTTCCATGGGTGTTATAGGGTATATTGGTGCATGTCATAGGGTTTGGGAGCATGTCCTGGTCAAAAGTCAAAGTTACAGTTGACTTTTCCCTTAAACCCTAATTGTGGTGCAGATGAAATTAAGACTTGTTGCTCAAGCTTCTTGGATTAATCCATTGTTCCAAATGGATCAATGTAGTGTATTAGAGACCCTCAAATCCTCCTTTGAGGTCTTGGCCCATGATTTGCTCTAAAAGTCAACTTAGGGGTGAATTAGGTCAAGAAACCCTAATTCCTGATTTTTGATGAATGCATCCCCTGAGGCAAGATTGACTTGATGATTGGGTCCATGAGGTCCCATGAAGTATATTAGGTTAGGTTTTGGATCATTGGCTTGTGCCCAGATGAAAAATTTCCATCTGGAGGCCCTGGTCGACCAAAACCCTAATTTGGTGACACTGTCGATCTTGAGACTTGATCCACCTAGAAGGGAGCAGCCTTGTGCTTAATCCTTGAAGTGGGAGTCCTTTTGATCCATTGTGGGTGTTTTAGAGGCTAGACAAATTAAATATCAAGTCATTCCTTGATTGATCTTTTGTCTAAGGCTCTGAGAGGGCTTGAAACCCTAATTTTGATTGTGGTGAATGCTCAACAATTCCTTGAGGAGACTGATGAGGCATGATGGTTCATCCATATTGTGATGATGATTTACACAATGATGGGAAATCTTAGTGGTCAAAATTTGGGGTATGACAGATGCCCCTATTTAATCTTCTTGGACCCGAAGGTGTGAATGACGAAGGTATTCGGGCATTCGGGGTGCAAGAGGATTAAATATCGGAATACCCAAAATTTTGATGGTGGTTATGAATGGTAGCTTACGCATTCATCTTCTTTAGCTAAGGAATGATGCTTAGAAAAGGTAAACTTCCCCTCGATCCTGGTCTTCAGCCAAGGAACTGGTCTCAGTTTTCTTTTATCAACTTCCTTCGATCCTGGTTTCCTACCAAGGAACTGGTCTCAGTTGCTGAAACAAACTTCCCCTCGATCCTGGTTACCTACCAAGGAACTGGTCTTAGTTTCTGATTTAAAC
This sequence comes from Lathyrus tuberosus, assembly GCA_022829125.1. NCBI lineage: Eukaryota > Viridiplantae > Streptophyta > Magnoliopsida > Fabales > Fabaceae > Lathyrus > Lathyrus tuberosus. The sequence continues at coordinate 8,893,192 of JALAZF010000024.1, read as the reverse complement.
TTCCCCTCGATCCTGGTTACCTACCAAGGAACTGGTCTTAGTTTCTGATTTAAACTTCCCCTCGATCATGGTTACCCACCAAGGAACTGGTCTTAGTTTCTGATTTAAACTTCCCCTCGATCCTGGTTTCCTACCGAGGAACTGGTCTTAGTTTCTTTTGTCAATAAACTTAATTGACAAGTGACGCTATTCGTAGCGGTTTTCCTCAAACTTCTCGCCGAATTTTCCTGGGGAGATGCCATTTGACGGAAAAAGTTTTGATGTCAGACTTGCTGGGGAAACCCAGTCGCCTGAGCTGTAGAGTTGCACAAACTTCTCGCCGAATTTTCCTGGGGAGATGCCATTTGACGGAAAAAGTTTTGATGTCAGACTTGCTGGGGAAACCCAGTCGCCTGAGCTGTAGAGTTGCACAAACTTCTCTGTTTGGAGACGCCATTTGTTGACTCTACTCAGGGAATGTGAGTCCCTTGAGAGACTACATTCGTTTGGGGTCCTTACATCATACTTTTCTCAGAGATCTTCTCGGAGAAATGCCATATGATGTGATTCAATTTTGAGGTGCCGATGACCTTTTCATCAGTGGGTTTTTTGGAGAAAAACTGTCGTACTGCCGAATCTTCGATTAGGAGGCTTTCTCTGTGGATTTTCCTTAATCCGGGAAAGCAAGGATATCATCTTCAATGGTGAAGAGTGATGTTAACTGAGGGCTTCTCTGGTTTTTCAGAGGTTCAAGTTATCAAAGTGGTCGAGGAGCCAACTTCAATCCAGAAATAAAACTGGAGGAGAGAGAATGTTCAGACGCAGCGTTTCCTGATGAGGCAAGAACTGACAACTCGATTGAGAGAACTTCTATCACTAGGGGACAAGACCGACTAGAGTGATAGCGATGCAATATGAAATGTGAATGCAAATCAATAATGCATGATGTGTGTATGTTTATGCTGACAAAACTGACGCGACATACAAACTGACAGGTGAACACGACTGGATACTCGGCCATCGCGGGGCGAAGAAGTACCGTTGGTTCAGAATAGCAATTCCACCTTGCTTAGGAGAGATAGTCCCTGTTGGGAGCTATGTTGTTCGGGCTTAGGAGATAAGAACTCGGCCGAGGCGTGTCAGACGAAACAAGGTCTCTGACACAGGTGATCCCTTCATTCAGGCGTACTGGGTTAGAAGGAGTACTTTGATTATGCACTTTAAAGTTCGATTACTTCTGAAGAAGCGGTTGATGTTCCTTTGATGTTCAACAGTCAAAAGAAATTGCCGACTTTAATTTAAAAGCAGAAAAAGTTTTAACAAGTAAATTCATTTTTGTTTTATTTCAAGAATCGTTAATCATGTTAACACCGTCGTTCTGTAAAGCTAAAACAAATAAGAATTACAAACAAAAGCACAAGGGCTCAAATTTTATTGATAAGATGGAGATCAGCCAAACGCGTGATTCCAAAGAGTAATTACAAAGTTAGAAAATGGTAATTTACAGGGAAAAGGGCTATGTTGAAACATAACGACCACTATCCTTCTACCATATTTGAATTCGGGACATCCTGAGCTTCTGTCGAAGATGACCTTGACTGGAGTTTTCCTCCGATGGATGGTGTAACTGCTGCTGCTGAGGGACCTGCCTCTGTTGAACATAGTTACTTGCCATTATCCCTAATTTTTGCCTGGATTGTACTATGAGATTTCCAATCCACCGGGATGATTTTTCTCATGTCTCTAACTTTTGCCTGGATCGCCCTTTCGGGTTTTCAATCCACCGAGACGTTTTTTTTTTAGTTTACGCGAAGTATTTCTTGACTACATCAACATTCGTGGGGTAGGAAAATTCCTCTCCGTCTATGGTTGCAAGTCTCAAGGTGCCGCCTGAGAAAGCTTTCGTGACCACATAGGGGCCATCATAATTCGGAGTCCATTTACATCGCGAATCAGTGAGAAATGATTGAATTTTCTTGAGCACGAGGTCTCCTTTTCTGAAGACACGAGGTCAGACCTTTTTGTCAAAAGCCCTCTTCATTTTCTGTTGATACAACTGACCATGGCATAATACCGTGATTCTCTTTTCTTTGATCAGATTAAGCTCGTCGTGTCGGCTTTGACACCATTCAGCTTCGGTGAGCTTAGCTTCTATCAATACTCGGATTGACGGGATCTCTACTTTTATGGGAAGCACTGCTTCCATGCCATATACTTGAGATAAAGGGGTTGCCCCTGTTGAAGTGCTGACAGATGTACGATAACCGTGAAGAGCAAAGGGTAGCATCTCGTGCCAATCTTTGTAGGTTACAACCATCTTTTGAACGATCTTCTTGATGTTCTTGTTAGCCGCTTCTACCGCTTCGTTCATCTTTGGTCGGTAGGGAGATGAGTTATGGTGTTCAATCTTGAACTCTGCGCACAACTCTTTCATCATCTTATTGTTCAAGTTAGATCCATTATCAGTAATGATCTCGCTTGGAACACCATAACGGCAGATGATATTGTTTTTGATAAATCGGACCACCACTTGTCGGGTTACATTAGCGTACGACGCTGCTTCGACCCACTTGGTAAAGTAGTCAATGGCTACCAGGATGAACCGATGTCCGTTTGAAGCCTTAGGCTCAATCAAGCCAATCATGTCGATTCCCCATGTGGAAAAAGGCCACGGGGAAGAAAGAACTTTGAGATGTGATGGCGGTACATGAATTTTGTCGGAGTATATCTGACACTTATGACACCTCCTCATGTACTTGTAGTAGTCGGATTCCATTTTCAACCAATAGTACCCTGCTCTTAGAATTTTTCTCGCCATTGTATGTCCATTGGCATGAGTGCTAAAGTATCCTTCATGAATTTCTTTCATAAGCATGTCTGCTTCTGGTCTGTCCACGCATCGGAGCAAGACCCTGTCAAAATTTCTCTTATAGAGAGTGTCACCGCTCAGGAAGAAGTTTCCAGCCAATCTTCTGAGGGTTTTCCTATCTTTCTTGGATGCCCCAGGTGGGTACTCTTGTTTCTGAAGGAAGCATTTGATATCGTGATACCAAGGTTTATCGTCTATGACTGCTTCAATCGTGAAGATGTAAGCGGGCCGCTCAAGGCGCATTATGTCGATCTTAGGTAAGTCGTTCCATTGACCTACACTAATCATGGAAGAGGGAGTGGCTAATGCATCAGCCATGTGATTCTCCTCACGAGGGATGTAATGAAACTCAACTCTGCTGAAGAAAGGTAGCAACCTTCTTGCATAGTCTTTGTAAGGAATCAATCCTGATTGGTACGTGTTCCAATCTCCTTTTATCTGATTGATAACCAGAGTTGAGTCGCCGTATACGTCCAAGTTTTTGATCCTTAAATCAATTGCTTCTTCGAGTCCCATGATACAAGCTTCGTATTCGGCCTCGTTGTTCGTACATTTGAATGTAAGTCTGGCGGTGAAAGGAATGTGGGTACCCTGAGGGGTAACAATGATTGCCCCAATTCCATTTCCATAATGATTAACTGCTCCGTCAAAGATAAGTCCCCATTGGGAACCTGGTTCTGGCCCTTCACTGGGTAACAGTTCATCGCAATCTTTCATTTTTAGATACATGACATCTTCGTCTGGGAAGTCAAACCCGATTGATTCTTGATCGTCAATCGGTTGATGAGCCAAATGATCGGCTAAAATACTTCCCTTAACGGCTTTCTAAGCGTGGTACTCTATGTCATATTCTGATAACAGCATCTGCCAATGGGCAATTCTTCCCGTGAGAGCAGGTTTTTCAAAAATGTACTTGATTGGATCCATTTCGGAGATTAACCAAGTAGTATGACGAATCATGTTTTGGCAAAGACGTTTGGCTGCCCAAGCCAAAGCACAGCAAGTTTTCTCGAGCATCGTGTACCGAGTTTCACAGTCGGTGAATTTCTTGCTTAGATAGTAAATGGAAGACTCTTTCCTTTTGGTTTCGTCTTGTTGGCCAAGTACACATCCCATTGAGTCCTCTAGGACTGTGAGGTAGATAATCAGTGGTCTTCCTTCCACTGGAGGTGATAGAATCGGAGGATTCAACAGATATTCCTTGATACTGTCGAAGGCGGTTTGGCAATCTTCTGTCTAAACGCAATCCTGGTTCTTTTTTAGTAATTTGAAAATCGGCGCACACGTGGCGGTCATGAGGAATATGAATCTGGAGATGTAGTTCAAACGTCCCAGGAATCCTCTGACTTGTTTTTCAGTTTTCAGAGAAGGCATTTCTTGAATGGCCTTGACCTTGTCAGGATCAACCTCAATTCCTTTCTGGCTGACGATGAACCCTAATAGTTTCCCTGAACGGACACCGAAGGTGCACTTGTTGGGATTTAAGCGGAGCTTGAACTTTCTTAAACGTTCGAACAATTTTGACAGATGTTCAACGTGCTCACTCTCTGTTTTTGATTTTGCAATCATATCATCGACATATACCTCGATTTCTTTGTGTATCATGTCATGAAACAGAGTAGTCATGGCCCTTTGATAGGTTGCCCCGGCATTCTTCAAACCGAACGGCATTACCTTGTAACAAAAGGTGCCCCATGGTGTAATGAACGAAGTTTTCTCCATGTCTTTCGGCGCCATTTTAATCTGGTTATAGCCCGAGAATCCATCCATGAAGGAGAAAACTTTGAACTTTGTTGTGCTATCCACCAGCATGTCAATGTGTGGTAAAGGAAAGTCGTCCTTTGGACTAGCCTTGTTTAGATCCCTGTAATCGACACACATTCTGACCTTTCCTTCCTTTTTGGGAATAGGTACTATGTTGGCTAACCATTGAGGATATTCTGATGTGGCGAGGAAACCCGCGTCAATCTGTTTCTGTACCTTCTCTTTGATTTTGATGGCCATGTCTGGGTGAGTCTGTCTCAACCTTTGCTTTACTGGCGGACATTCCAATCTTAACGGTAAGTGATGTTCCACGATACTGGTATCCAACCCTGGCATATCCTGATAGGACCAAGCGAATACATCGGGAAATTCTCTGAGAAGCTTTATCAAACCCTCTCTGGCAGTTGGACTAAGCAGTGCCCCAATCCTGATTTCCTTTCTCTCTTTTTCCGAACCCACATTTACCATTTCCAACGGCTCTTTGTGAGGTTCAATGGACCTTTCCTCTTGTCTGAGTAGTCGAGAGATCTCTTCTGGAATTTCGTCGTCATTTTCTTCTTCAGCCTCGAATACCGGGAGCTCAAAGTTGGGAGAAGGCATCGGATCGTATGTTTCAACGGGGTTTAAAACAAGTAATCTGCATGACGTGATGATTCGTGTTTAAAAGAGATAGAGAAAATGCAAGTGTGTGCAGTGTTTTATTTTACTGCTTGTTTTTATTATTGAATTGTTTTTTAGGATTACCATTTTCTGAGAAAACAAAAAGAGAAAACAACAATAAATGCGGAAATTACAGAACGGCGTTATTTTATTAATGAACAAGTCGATTCTTGAAACTACAGCCCTATAAAACTAAAACTCTGTCGCTTTGGGTGAAGCGAAGAGGGAAAATTTACAGAAAGCGAGCCCTATTAAAACATCCGTTTCACCTGGGCAGGGTGAAAGGTTAAAGATGGCAATTACTTTGACTGATGAACGATTTTCGAAACCTCGACGGCAACCCATTGGCGGCGAACTCCTCGGTGAATCACAAAGTCTGGCACCGTCCTTGATTTGTCTTCAGAAATAACGCTGATTTCTGGTGGAGCATGATCATTGGAATCTGTCTCCCATGCAAAATTGTCGTAGGAGAAATCCTGAGTTGCATTTTGCATAGCATTTGTGCTCTCAGCTGTATCTCCCCATCCAGTAGGTTGGATATCTTCGAGCCTGATACGAGAGCTTTCGGGAGCAGTGTACTTGACCATATAGTCGTATTTTCCACTTGGTTGTCCCAAGGTGTCCCAAACTTCTTTGGAACTGGAGGAGTCATCCCTCTCGATGACGTTGACCTCGGGAAAAGCATAGTTGATGAATTCAAGTCCTGAAAATGTTGCGAATTCATCTTCATGTTGAGTAGTTTCTGAATAACCTGAGTGTTGATCCCATGACATGGTGGGGACATAGGTATTCTGTTCAATGATGGTTAGCTAATTATTCGGCTGACTTTCCGGCCCCAAGTTTCCTGGGTAAGGTTGCCACATTGGCAGACCATCCATTGGGCCATAGTAATTGTGGTCAAAGTTGTCTTTCATCAGAGTGTCCTCCTCTAATGAATTTGGCGGAGCACGGCATCCTTCCGGATCACAATCTCCATATCTCATTTCGACGTCTGACCTTGGTATAAATCTCCGACTCTGTACAGGATAGCAAAATGGCGTAGGCACCTCTTCCTGAGACATATAACCGTCCTCATTAAGATAGAACTTCCATTCTTCATCTGTGTCAGAGGGATCTTCCTCATTGATAGCATGTACTGCCTGAGACACTGGGTGGAGGAAACCTCCAATGTGGAAGAAGTTTTAAAGGGGATGAAGACTTTCATCGTTGGCAGCTGTCTGGGTACAGGTTGTAGAAAAACCAAGACCCTTCTTTGTTTTATTGTCAATAGGAATGACAAGCTGTCCCCATCCGATTGTATCGGTACTCTCGACCGCTTTGATAGCATCTTTGTATGAGGAAATCGAGGTTCCTCCTCTGAACTGATTGTTCTTGCTCACCGACAGTGCTTGGAACTGAGTTCCAATAACCTCCTCGGGTTCTATACCAACAGATGATGACAAGTTACTCACAAGCAAGGCCTGCTCTCCACAAACTGTGACAAGTTTATCGTCCTTGACGAACTTTAGCTTTTGGTGGAGGGTCGAGGTAACCGCTCCAGCCTGATGTATCCAAGGTCTTCCTAATAAACAACTGTACGTTGCCCGGATGTCCATGACCTGGAAAGTGACTTGGAAAGTGTGAGGACCAATAGTTATGGGAAGATCAACTTCGCTGATAACTGATTTTCTGGATCCATCGAACGCTTTGACAACGACGTCGCTGATTCTCACCGGAGGGCGTTTGAATGATAATTGTGTCAAAGTGGACTTCGGCATAACATTCAGGGCTGACCCTGTGTCTACCAGTACGCTGGCTAAAGCATCGTCCTGGCAGTTAACTGTAATGTTGAGCGCCATGTTATGACGACGACCCTCTTCAGGTAATTCTTCATCACTAAATCCCCAATTGTTGCAGGAAGTGATGTTAGAGACAATGCTATCGAAGTGTCTAATTGTTACATCCTGTTCCACAAAGGCTTGCTCCAAGACTTTCTGTAGAGCCTCCCTATGCGCTTCTGAACTGATTAACAGTGATAATACCGAGATCTTTGAAGGAGTTTGTAACAGTTGATCGACAATGTTGTATTCACTCCTTTGGATGAGCTTCAGCATCTCATCATTATTTTTCGAAAGGTCGGGATTACTGGATTGACCGACTGGTGGATCAGGAGCTTCTGTCTGAAGTTCCTTTTCCTTGTTAGGTTCCCCAACCCCTCGGTTGAAGATTCTGTCACTCCGTGTTACACGACTGATGTCTGCAATATTCACGACGGAGGGTAATGGAATTTCCTTTCCATTTTCAACTGTCGTTACACCGTATTTGTAAGGGATAGCCTTAGCTGACTCATACGGTAACGGTCCTGGTAGATAGATAACTACAGGAGCCTTATGATTTTTCTGACCATCATAATTAATCTCGATCCGTTCCCGGTTAGGAACTTTAGATTCGTCAAGTAGAGGGATAATGGAAAAAACATCCCTGGTCCTGTGATGACCAGAGATCGTGACAACATCCTCAACTGGATCGACAAGGTAGTTCGGCGTCCAGTTGATGGGTCCAGAACCCGGATATGGACGAATCTCTCCACGATCCACCTGACCCTGAAGAGCTGCTCTCACAAAGTAACACCCTTGGTTACTTTCCGAACAGACGCCGGAACATTCATAATTGTGTGGTGGCACCTGGCCACGCCCACTTTGAATACAATGTAACCTCACTAGGTTAGCCTCCACAGATCGGACATCCTGACTTTGACGCCGAGTGGGGTTTCTGTTATTGATACTAATTTGCTGAGTATCTTCATCCATATAGATTGGCATCCACCAGTGATTTAACAAGTGCTGAAGTGCCTCCTGGACAAGGGTACAACCTCGATCGTTTTCGCAACCCGCCTTACAGCTTTGATAGTCATGTGATATTAAGAATCCGAGTCCGACCTGCTCAGCATGTAACTCTACCAGGTTGGTATTCATCATGCGAATATCAAAGATCTGAACCATATTAATTTGATAGGAGTTCCTATCATGGTAGTCTTGGATCCATCCAAGATCCATCTGACGCTGGAGGGCCTCTTGTATGAAAGAGCATCCCTGTTTGTTTACTGAGCAAGTCAGACAGGAATTGTAATCGTCCCGCGGCAGATTATGATACTGGCTTTGCCTTGAGTGCATCGCCACCAAGTTGACATTCATTGGACGGATATCGTGGTTCTGAATGACGTTAGAATTCGTGTAAACCATGTTAACTCCAAGAACTCAGTGCTCTTGGATCCATCTGAGATCCATCTGTTCCTGCAGAGCTGCTTGCACCACAGAACATCCTTGATTATCTTTAGAGCAGATATCACACTGGTGATAATTATGAGGTGGCACATGGCCATATCCACTCTGTCTACAATGCATCTTGACCAAATTGGTTTTCAACAAGAGTACGTCGTGAATTTGATAGACATCGTTAGTTTCTCCTTCTATCAAATTGACTGCAGCCTTCTCGTGTTGAGGTAGCGAATTCGTGAGAACATTAGGATTCGTATCCTTGAAGGATAAGACCCCGCTCCTAACAAGTTTTTGCATGTCGGACTTGAAATTGGGACAAGTCTCTATGTTATGCCTTGATCCTCCTTGATGGTAAGGGCAAGTTTGATCCACCTTAAACCAAAAAGGCGGATTTTCTGGTACTGTAAGAGGGGACTTAGTCTGAATGTGCCCCTTAGCCAGTAGTAATGGAAACAACTCTGCGTACGTTATGGGTATGGATCAAATCCTGGTGGCCGTGTTGTACGGTTGTTGTTATATGGAGGACGAGCCTGCTGAAGAGGTTGTTGTGTCCTTTGCTGATCAAGTTGGCTCTGCGCAACCTGAGGTTGATACGTAGAAATAGACGCAGGGTTGATAGCAAGAGTCACAGCTGCTACCGGTTGATAACGTCGTCTTTGCTTTCCGAGAGAGATATTCCCAATATCCTGCTCTTTTTTCTTAGGGAGAGCACTACCGTATTTTTTAGTATCGCTCGTCGATCCAGTGTCTTTTACCAAACGTCCTTTTCGGACGGCTTCCTCAAGACGTACGCCCATGCCGACCATTTCGGTGAAGTCACTGGGTGCACTGGCAACCATTCGGTCATAGTAAAATGAGCTCAAGGTTTTTAAGAAGATCTTTGTCATCTCTTTTTCCTCAAGAGGTGGACAAATTTGAGCGGAAATTTCACGCTACCTTTGAGCGTACTCCTTAAAGGTTTCCTTATCCTTTTGCGACATTGATCTGAGTTGATCTCTGTCGGGTGCCATGTCCAAATTGTATTTGTATTGTTGGACGAAGGCAATGCCAAGATCTCTGAATGTGCTAATCGTGGCACGGTTTAAACCCATGTACCATTTGAGTGCGGCACCGGTTAAACTATCCTGAAAGTAGTGAATCAGTAGGTCCTGATTTTCCGTCTGAGCTGACATCCGCCGGGCGTACATCACGGGATGGCTTTGAGGGCAAGAGTTACCCTTGTATTTTTCAAAGTCGGGCAATTGGAACTTGTGCGGGACTTTCACATTTGGGACCAAGCAGAGATCTGCGGCGTCCTTTCCAAATAGATCCTGACCGCGAATGGCTTGCAGTTCCTTATGCATTTCCAAGAACTTCTCCTGGAATTCCTCCATTCTGTCAAACATAGTTTCCTTCTTACCAGAAGGTGTCTGTGGAATCTGTCCTTTCGGGACAGTGTGCACCACAGGGGGTGGTACCGTGACTACGGTAGCGAATCTTGGCGTCTCCTGAAGTTTGTAACCTTCAGGAGTCTTCAGTATGCCCCTGGCATCTTCGCTTTCCCGAAGTTTGTAACCTTCAGGCCCAGCGGCTTCTGTTGTGATTCCCTGATCTTTAGTGATCAGCGAAACATATCCTTCCGGGATATAGTTAACAGGCATGCCCCAAGGACAATCTTTCGGTATTTGATACCTAGGATCATACTTTTCCACTATGGGCGTTGAGGTGATCTCTGAGATCACAATTCGTTGTAGTTGAGCTTCTGCCATGGCTTGCATGTCGTTACGAAGCTTTCTCATATCCTCTCTCAGAGCGTCGATCTCTTCTTTCAACTCTCTATTTTCTTCCTCAAGATCATCCATCTTTTTCTGACGATTGGCCCGAGTATTATACGAATGAGACAGTTTGACTCTAGAACCGAGACACAAATGTGAGATTCGTAGGTAAGAAGAATACGCGATGTGAGAATGATGAATGTAATGATTATATTAATTGTTTTTTGGTTTAATCAAAATAAACTTCGACAATTAGATTGCAAATATCAAACAGTGGGGAAACCCCTTTTTATTGAAATTCAAAGGATTACAGAAATGTAAATACAGTAGATTACAAGGTGCGGAAACAGAAACCTAAGCTAATGGGTCCCGAGTCCTCTCTGAAGAGAAATCGGGTGCTGATTCTGGTATCTTCCTTTTCTTTGACCGGGGCTCTTGGGCCGTTGTCGGGTTGTCATTCCTTTGCCAGGTGAAAGGAGTGAGCAAATTCCTTTGGTCATCTTGATTCTCTACAGCATGTTGCTCCAAAATTTCAATCAGAGCATCCTTTTCTTTCAGTAATTGCTGTATTTTGATGCACTCTACATCAAGGGTGCGGTACTTGTTCTTCCAAGACCTTATCTCCTTTTGAACTTTGTTGAGAGTAACCTGAAACTTTTCAGTCTCAGTCATGAAGTACATGACCGATTCCCTCGGTGGAAGAATCCCGTAACGAGGATAAGGCATCTTTAGCTTGAGAGCTCTAGTTTGTACCCAATGGAGATAAGGCTCCACCGAGACACAGTCCGGTTTTCCTAGAGACTCTCGTCCTTTCTTATGAACCTGCTTCCAAGCGTGCACTATTTCCATCTTTAGTGCTCTGTCATTTTCTCCTTCCTTGAAGAAAAGACCTCCAGATGAACATCTCGTGGGATGTGCCTCATCGGGTATCCAAATTGTCGATGAACGAGAACTGGATGATAGTTGATTCCTCCCTTAGTTCCTATAAGGGGTACGTTGGGGAAGTTTCCACAACGGTCAATGATCCTGATCCCATCATAGATCCTATTACACCAATCTATATCAGAGTTGGTAAGAGACATGATCTTCTGCGACCAATGTAAGGCACTCTTTTCAATCCCAAAAAGCAGCAGACTTGGGCAAGTGAGAGATAAACCATTTGTAAAGCAGAGGTACACAGCATGTGATCTCCCTTCCGTTGTACAAATTTCCCAAGTGTACCGAATGATACGCATCTGCGAGCAAAGTCGGCACAGGGTTTCCAATGAGAAAAACCTTAATGGAGTTTATATCGAAGAAGTTATTGATGTTGGGAAACAAAAATAACCCGTAGGTGAGCAAGACAAAGATGCTTTCAAAAGCAGTCACGTTTCCTATACTGGCAAAATACAGGGCTTTCTTTGTCAAGAACTGGGCTGGCAAACCTTGGATGCCACCCCTGGTAGTTAGGTGAGTCCTGACCTCAGACTCGTCCAAATGAATTGCTCTCGCAATGGTCTGATTCTTTGGAATTTCTTCCAGTCCAGAAAATGGAGCTCGATCTGTAATGTATAGATAAATCAGATGAGAATACTCCTCCAGCGTTGGTGCTAACTGGTAATCCGGGAATGTGAAACAGTGATAAACTGGATCATAAAACTGAATGAGCGCATCCATGATTCCCTCAATCACATGGACTCTTAATAGTGGTAGCAGACCTCCGTGCTTGGCTCTGAAAACCTCAGGGTTAGTGATCATTCTCGCTAACCTTCTCAAATCCTCTAGCTTTGGAACCTTGAAGGTATAACTATGAGTTCTCCTTCTACCGAAATCCATTAGCGCAATCCTTTTCTCTGATATTCGCAATCACAGTCTTAGTTTAATTTGAAAAACAGAGAGACTAGAAGAGAAATTTTTTGAATGTTTTAATGTCTTTTTTAAATGAATGCATGAATGCAGCACACAAAAACATAGAAAAAACATGGGGTCAAAGGGTCGTTGTCATGAAGTCAAGGCTCTACCCATCCCCAAAGGTTTATACTAAGGTGATTTTTGTACCTGTACTCATTATCATCAGCTCCTCCCAGGAAAGAAAAACAACAAGCAGATCGCGAGCGAGTTGTAGAGTAATCTTAGAGTAAGTGCCATTCACCGAGAATAGATCACCAACCTCAAATGAGGGTAGTATCGCGTAACAACTATTCCCGATAGTTTCCGCACTACGAAAGGGTTTGGCTTCTCAGCTTCTCAGACTTAACAATCGACCATTGTCTAGGTGAGAGAATGGGTTGCATTGGTCAGCCTCCACCGAGGTTGATGGTCGACCTCGTCGCCATCACTTATCTTAAGTGTATACTCAATCTTTCCACATGCATCATCACACGCATTCCCATTAGCAGAAAAATAAACACGTATAGCAATTAGGAAAAGCAATATATATATTTGTCCTAATCATCCTAGACCTTTAAAGCTATGAATCCTAAGTTCCTGACAGAAATTGGGTTCCCCGGCGGAAGCCCCAATCTGTGGTATTCACACAAGAGATGAAAAGGAAAAAGAAAGACAGGCCCCACGGTGGGCGCCATTTTTCTGTAGCGAGCGATTTTGGACGCGGTTCTTAAGCGCTGGTCGCTCTCCGCGGTTGAGTTTACTACAGGTCGATTCATTTTTTATCCTATTGTGAGCTGAATAAGGAAGGGAAATAGATGTCTCCAATTAACCCTGCTTTGCATACTGAGTTTAAACAGCGGTCTGTTAGGTTACGAATGCTATCAATGTGGGGGGGCCTTTGTACTGGTTATTTGTATTTTCGCCAATACGGTTTTCTCTCTTTCTAGGATTTTCTGGCGGGGAACGAGGATTAGGGATGTTAGGACTGATGCTTTTGATAGATACATGGGATTTTGGGTTTTTGTTTAGTGTGCTCGCTAAGATTTTTCTTTCAATCTTATGCCTACGTATTCCCGTTTACCGAAACAGGGAAATCAGAGCGTTCGTAGTTCCTCCTATTCTATGGGAGGAAATGGTATTTTTTGGTGTCTTGTTCAAAGCCCAAGACGTGAAGCGAAAGGTGAATTGTATCTTGTTCAAAGCCCAAGATGTGAAGCTGAAAGTCCTGACTTTAGAGAGAATTTTTCATCTCTAAAGAGGGGGGTTGTATGTCACAACTGTTAGGTGACTGACTGTAAAGGAGGATTACTTTAACCGGGATGTGTGAATCCGGCAATGCCATAATTTCTTTTATAGGGGATTTTAACCTGAAGGAGAAGACTTTAACTCACTGTAGAGCAATGCTATCTTTCCTTAGGAATTTGACATTGGCTTGGATGTAGATGATCCAGAGGCTTGCCGCTTACAGCAATTAGATGAAGGGGAAAGAGTTGTTGATGTTTGTGTACTGTGAACGAGGCACAACTTTGATGCTAAAAGGTTAATTGGATTAACCAGTGGTTTTCTTATATAAATCCTAAGAGGAGGCTAGAATGTGTCTTGTACAAAGCCCGAGAGAGAGGCTAAAAAGTTTTGACTCGACGAGGGAGTCTTTTGGTATCTCGTATAAAGCCCTAGATGAAGGCTGTTATTTATTTGGCTCAATAAGAACCTTTTTGTATCTCGTATAAAGCCCGAGATGGAGGCGAAAGGGATGATGGACTCAACGAGGGAGTCTCTTATGTGTCTCGTACAAAGCCTGAGAGAGAGGCTAAACGTGGTTTGACTCCGCTGAGGAGAATCATTTGTACAAAGCCTAAGAGGAGGCTAACTTCACGGGAGAAGGATCATTATACAAAGCCTAAGAGGAGGCAATGGTTACTGTTCAGTTAAGTGACAGGTCTAGTATACTGATTTTGAAGAGAAAATCAGTTCTTATATGAGCAACACTGTACTCATGGATTTGGTTCGAGGATCCGAGTTATTCCTGTTCTTCAAGGAAGCGGGAAATCCGAAGGGTATTGAGACTGTCCGAGTCTGCAGGTTTTCTTCCTATTTAACGAAGGGGTCACTTGAGAATGTCTTTGAGACTCAAGGATATTAGACTGTCCGCGTCTAGAGTTTTATCTTTTGTACTATGCTTTGAGAAACAGTAGTAGACTCTATGAAAGGAATGTTCTATGCAGATGATTAAGTTCTGTTCCTATACCTCTAGGAGGTCGTCGGGACAATTTGTACGAAGCCCAAGAGGAGGCTGGAAACTTTTAAGAAGCTGATCGGTCCTTGTACTAAGCCCAAGAGAAGGCTATCATTCCCGGAGGAAGAGATCATTATACGAAGCCTAAGAGGAGGCTGTGAATACTTCTAAGAAGCCGTAGGGTCCTTGTACTAAGCCCAAGAGGAGGCTAGGGTTGCTTTTAGGAAGCCCGTGGGTCCTTGTACGATGCCCAAGAGGAGGCCGATGCTTTTAAGAAGCCCGTGGGTCCCCAAACCCCGAGAAATTCAAGGCAATGCTATTCACCGAGAATAGATCAAAGTCAGGAAAGTTCGAGAATTTGGAAGAAACTCAAAGATGCCATTCACGGAGAATACATTCATCTCTGGGAACAGAGTTTCTTGACAATTCCTAATGAGGACAGCCGAAAACAAGACTGTATCTGGTGATCCTATTGGGGATCCAGTTGTCTATTTCTACGAATAAACGAAATGGCGTCACCTAGTTCTAGACGTAGTTGTCGGGGAAACTCAAAATATCTATACTATTATTACACAGTTGATATGAGTTTATGAAAGAAGACTTACAGTGAAACAGCCCCACAATACAGTTATATGTATATGAAAGCGGTAAATCAAAGCAATAAACACTTACTCGGTTGTAGAGCTTCCATGCTGTTTGGTTAGTTGTTCAACAATGAAAGATTGAAAACAACAGTGTATTCAAAATCAAAGGAGAAAGTGCTTTGAAAAAGAAAGATTTGGGGCTTACAGCTCAAGGAGAGGCCCAGGGTTTTATCAGTGAGCGCACTATTTGAATTTGTACAGAGGGACTTATACAAGTGACTGAGGCCCAAAAAGTTTTTTGTACAAAGGGATGGGTCTTACACTCTATTAGAGGCCCAAAAGTTTTAAAGAAAAAGAGTGGGGCTTATAACACGAGGGTAGGCCCAATTGATTTTTCCGTTTAAAATGGCGATCGCGCCGAGATTTTCTTTTAACGCAGAGGGGCTTATACAATATCTGAGGCCCAAAATGATTTTGGTAAAAAGGATTGGGTCTTACACTCTATTAGAGGCCCAAAAGTTTTGAATGGGTCTTATAGCTCAAGGAGAGACCCATGGTTATTTTTAAAAGGCGACGATCGCGCCGTTTGTTTTTGACGGTATCGGGACTTATACAATACACTGAGGCCCAAAAATGATTTGGTCAAAAAAAGGATTGGGTCTTACACTCTATTAGAGGCCCAAAGTGTTTTGAAAATGATTTATGAGGGTTGAATTAATCCAAAAACAATTAAAATATTAATTCTTTGCAAAAATATCAATTATATGAAATAAATAATATTTTTGGGATTTTTTGATAAAATAAAATATTTTAACATTTTTGTGAATTATTAAAAAAAGAATCAACTCAAAATCATTCAAACTCAGAGAGAAATTAATTTTTGAATCAATTAAACAAAAATCACAAAATTCAAATATTCAAATTTCTGAAAATGGCGCCAAGAACACACCAAGAACACGCGCGTGTTCTGAGTTTCCCAGATTTGCGTTTTCCATCCAATCTCACTGAATACTTAACCATATCATGCAATCCACATACCAATCAACTCGTTTCAACCTCACGATCATGTCTATAACACTTAATTTCATTTAAATTAAACATAAAACATGAAATCACGAAGAAACCTCAAGAACCCTTATTTCTGCATGAAGGCTAGGATTTTTTATACACGATTCAAACAAAGCAATTAATTGAGGGAAAACATTCCATGCATTATTATGAACATATGGCCAAATTATTGTGCAGCAAAAATTGCATGGATCATAGAGTTAGAAGAGCTCATGCTTACCACTTGCAGCTGGTGATCGTGATTTGTGTAGGAGGTGTTACAGTTGTGTTGTGATGATCTGAACAGCTTCCCTAGGTGCTATGGAGTGTGTTTGAATGCTTGGACTTGATGGAAATTGGCTGGATCACTTCATGGCATCTCAACTGCACTTTGGTTAAAACCTTGAGCAATTGACTGGTGATTCTGAGAAATCAATGTTCCAGTTGTTGTTTAAGTGTTTGATCAACTCATATGTGATGTATATGAGGTGTGTGAGTGATTGGTTTGAGTGGAATTGCCCTCTAGCTCAAAACCCGATAGTTACCTTGCTAAGAAAGGCGTTTTTGCCAAGAGAAAGAGATTTTGAGAAAGGCAAGTGTTATAGGCCTTTGGTGTACTTAAACTGAACACAATTGAGCTCTATTTATAGTAGAGCAAGTTTGTTTTGCAAGGAATAGTGAATGGCAACTGCTAAGTAGGTTTGGCCAATGTTGGCAAATGAAAATCCAAGTCTCCTCTAGCCATTGACTAGAGGTTAGGGCACATAGCTTTGGTTCCCTTGGTCTTGGATAAGTCTTGACTGATTTCAGATGAGAATGGCTCACTCCATGCCACCTTGATGCTTCCATTGAATGCTTCAATCCAAATTTGGAGTCTTGTCCCTATTTTGGCCATTATAGGTTCAACATGCTATTTCTTGTTCCATGGACTTTGGAGGCTTGGCTCAGTGATTGTCCCCTTTAGATTCAATCCTCAAATGTGTCCAAGTGGATAGGAGCATTTGAATTTGGCTAATTTTGGCAAATCGAGCAAAATTGCAAATTCTGCCTTGCCTTTGACAGAGTTCAGCAAGGCAACTTGCCAATGTCATATCTCATGGTGTAAGTTGAATTTGGTAATGTTCTTGACCATTTTGGAAAGCCCTTACATGATACAACAACTGTTTGAACATGTTTGGTTTTGATCTCTTTTGAATCCAAGTGAAAAATCCCCCTACATTTGGCAAAAAGTAAGGCAAAATCTGACTTAGTGAAATTTTCACCAAGTGTTGGAACAAAGTGTTTTCTCTTGATTTTGATCACTCCATAACTCAAAATCCATGAGGAATTTGGACATAGGTCAGTATGAAGCTTTTGTAGAGGGAAATTAGATCTACAAATCAAGCTTTGAATGGGACACAATGGCCTTGTGGTTTAGGAGTTATGGTCCTCCAAAGTTGGTGCATTAGTGGCACTTTTTCATGACTTAGAAAAATTTCTAAGTTTTATGGTTACCCCTTTTACAAGTTATCCAACTTTTCTTGATTTTTCTTGATGAATGATGATTCAAATCATACATTAACATCATTTTAGGGTGAAAAATCCATTTTGGTGAAAAATCTCAAAAAGTCAAAGTTGACTTTTGTGCACAGTTGACTTTTTATCAGATGAATTCCAAACTGTGCAATTCTTCAGGAAATCATGTCCTTGACCTAAATCAAACTTGATGGACATGTTCCATGGGTGTTATAGGGTATATTGGTGCATGTCATAGGGTTTGGGAGCATGTCCTGGTCAAAAGTCAAAGTTACAGTTGACTTTTCCCTTAAACCCTAATTGTGGTGCAGATGAAATTAAGACTTGTTGCTCAAGCTTCTTGGATTAATCCATTGTTCCAAATGGATCAATGTAGTGTATTAGAGACCCTCAAATCCTCCTTTGAGGTCTTGGCCCATGATTTGCTCTAAAAGTCAACTTAGGGGTGAATTAGGTAAAGAAACCCTAATTCCTAATTTTTGATGAATGCATCCCCTGAGGCAAGATTGACTTGATGATTGGGTCCATGAGGTCCCATGAAGTATATTAGGTTAGGTTTTGGATCATTGGCTTGTGCCCAGATGAAAAATTTCCATCTGGAGCCCCTGGTCGACCAAAATCCTAATTTGGTGACACTGTCGATCTTGAGACTTGATCCACCTAGAAGCGAGCAGCCTTATGCTTAATCCTTGAAGTGGGAGTCCTTTTGATCCATTGTGGATATTTTAGAGGCTAGACAAATTAAAGATCAAGTCATTTCTTGATTGATCTTTTGTCTAAGGCTCTGAGAGGGCTTGAAACCCTAATTTTGATTGTGGTGAATGCTCAACAATTCCTTGAGGAGACTGATGAGGCATGATGGTTCATCCATATTGTGATGATGATTTGCACAATGATGGCAAATCTTAGTGGTCAAAATTTGGGGTATGACAGATATTATCGACCTCAAGATTTGGAATAAAATTACCATGATGAAACTGCTCTGGAACCTCAATGGGAAAGCGGATAGCCTATGGGTTAAATGGGTGCATATTTATTATTTGAAACATGAGGATTTGATGAATAGTAGTATCAAAACACACACCTCCTGGATTATCAAAAATATTTTCAAACAAATAGCTAATTTGGTTGACATTCAGCAGGTATGGAACCTCATGTTAAATAGTAATAAGTTTCAGATGAATGATGTTTACAAGAATATGGTAAAAAATACTCCAAAAGTAGAGTGGAGGAACTTATTTCGGTATAATGTAGCTAGACCGAGAGCTGTGATGACTATGTGGCTTGCTTGTCACGGTAGGTTGGCTACAAAACAACGACTTCACAGGTTTGGTATGATTTCTGAAGACAGATGTTGCTTATGTACCCAAGAAGAGGAATTTATTAATCATCTGCTGTTCGTTTGTCCTGAAACGAGGTGTATATGGGCAAATATCCTCGAATGGGCTCAGATTACACATATCCCGCAAACTTGGGATATGGAATTGGATTGGCTGAGTAAGAGTACCAAAGGTAAGGGTGTGCGAACTTCCATCCTAAAATTAGCTGCTACAAAGACTGTTTATGGCGTGTGGAAATATCGAAATGATATTTGGTTTGGAAATGCTGTTGATAAGAATAAAATAGTTGATAACATAATCGATATGATTGTGTATAGGGGGTGGTATAGCAGGAAACTTAGAACATATATAGCAAAGCTGATGACTTTTTAGTGTCCTCGATTCTCAATCTTCTTTGACGGCTGGATCCGAGCGATCACCTTGTACTCTTCTGATTTTTTTGAATTAATTCAATCTTCCTTTTGAATAAAAAAAAAATATTATAAACAAAAATAATTGAAAAATAACACACTTATTGAGAGATGTGGAGAAAAAAGTTGGATAAAAAAATAATATAATATTTGAAATTCAATAATACACCTTTTTGCAGTATATAAGCTAACATTCATTTTTGAAATTTATTTTGAAATGTCAAGTATAAATATTTGAATAGTTTTTAGAATGAATTATCCAATTTGTTAAACCTTTTCATAAATATTTTAATACATAGTAAAATGAATTTAATGAGAGTAATTAATGTCACGAATAAGACAATTAAAAATAAAAATTATTTAATGGCATATTAAGGAAATTATTAATTATAGAAATTTTTAGAAATAAATTAATAATTTTATAATAGAGAGTACAAATATAGTATTTTCTAATAAATAGTCTTAGTATATTGGTCTTGTATTAACGAAAAGTCAATAAGTTATATAATATACATTGAAATATTGAAAAAATATGTTATTTTATATGAAATTTCTAAGTTATTGAAATATATATTTTCTCTATTTATTTTTAATTTTTTTTTGTTGAAAAATAAAATATCTAAATACCTATCAATTTTAGAGTTTAAGACAACAATAATAATTATTTTATAAGTAACTCTCTTAATTATTTATTGGAAAAAAAATAATTTAATTATAAATAATGAATTTATTAAAAAAGATAATTAATGTCATAAAAAATAATAATTTTTTTAATATTGTAAAAACAACTTTATGGTATAAATAAAACAAAATAATAGTAACATAAATTCTAAAAGAAAAAAACTAAATGAGAAACTAAATGAATGAGCACAAAAATAAAATATTTTATTTATTTAATAAATTAAATTGTACTGATACAACAGAGAATATTAATCGATTCGTAAGTCATATACTGGAGTACTAAATAATAATAAAAATAAAATAATTATTTACATTTTTTTTATACAAGGGAGGGCCGAAGCCCCAAAAAATAAACAACAAAAACTACACAACCGCTAGTCTAGCCATGTAAATTCCTGCTAAATCACCCTTATAAAGATGCTCAACAAAGCTCGGACAAGCCTTAAAAAACAATAATCCTTAGCACACATACCTTCCTTTGTGAGGGCAATAACACAATGATTCGATTTTCTAAAAACATGATTTACTTGGATGTATTTATCCTTAATAAAGAAGGACCTTATTTCTTTGACGATATCTCGACCCATGCTATTACTAGAATAATTATTATTAATATCTTGGACTGCCTGCTTCGAATCAGCATAAATGTCTATTCCGTTGAACTCCATCTTCGCTGCCAACCGCAAGCCTTCTAACACACCCCAAAGCTCCTCTAAATAAACATCACACAAGCCTAAAGGTTTTGCAAAATCTCCAAGTCACTCTCCCTCATTTCCTCTAGTAATACCACCACAACCAGCAATTCCCTTAATATTTCTTGCCCCATCCGAATTGATTTTGACTCTCCCCGAACTGGGACCTTCCCACTTTACATCAATCCACTCCTTCTAACTCCTTCTGAAAAGCTATAGTGGCAACTTTATTATTGCAATTAGCTTGATTATAATCTTGTCTAAAAATACAGTTAATCATATTCGGAGGTCTAGAAAACTCCTCTATACGATTCTTCGTATTATGCCAATTCCACAGGTTGTAGCACGCAATAGCTCAAACGGATTTCCACTTAACATTAGCATTCCAACCCATATTGTAATGCATAATCACCTCTATCCAATCATCCAAACAACCTGAAAAAAATAATCAAATGCATGTTAGTGTGCACCGCCGATTTCCAGAGAGGCATAGTCAACGGGCAATCACAAAGCACATGAATTGCGTCTTCCTCCAAGTTTCCACAAAACTGACACTTTGCACTTTCCAATCCCATCCTACACTTCTTGATATTAGTTAAGAGACCATTATGCTTGAGAAGCCACATGAAAGTTTTAATTCTTTCAGCTGCATGAATTTTCCATATAGCTTCTCACCCTTCCTCATTATTCACCATATTTCTCTCATCCATGCTAGCATACATACTACTAACCTATGAAGCATGGGTACTTCTAAAATGGTGAAGTACTGGTACCGGGTACGCACCCTTACCGGGTACTCGTACCGTACTCGTGATACTTCATTTTTTCTCATTATTTGATTTTGAATGAAATTGGTAGCTTTCTCAAATATCAATATAGTCTATTTATGTATTTTAATTTTTTCAATATTGTGTCTTATCATTAATTTTGGTTTTTTCAATTTTTTAGAGTTGTATATTGTTATGAACCTAATAATTTAGTTCTCTATTCATACATTTTATAGACAATTTTTATTTCTTATTAACGTACCCGTATCT
This sequence comes from Lathyrus tuberosus, assembly GCA_022829125.1. NCBI lineage: Eukaryota > Viridiplantae > Streptophyta > Magnoliopsida > Fabales > Fabaceae > Lathyrus > Lathyrus tuberosus. The sequence continues at coordinate 8,871,498 of JALAZF010000024.1, read as the reverse complement.
TGATTTTTTTTTAAATGCTATATCCCGTACCGGTACCAGTACCCGCGCCTGATACATACCCGTACCTATGCATCATAGCTACTAACAGAAAAATCCGCACCAGTAGTTCCTATCCCCACGCACATATCCAGCCCAACCTCGACTGAAGGAGGCTCAATACTAGCTATTATGTCTAAAATATTTCTTGGCAACCATCTGTCAACCAAATCCCAATTCCACCCTCCATCCGTGATAATCAAATCTCCAGCTGTAGCATCCTTCAACTGCACCGGAATCTCTACTTCCAAATCCGCAATACGAATGTCCCGCCCAATCCATCTGGATTCCCAGGCTGCCACAATATTACCATCTCCTAACTTCCACATGCTATTGCTTTCCACCTCTGACCAAATTTGAACGATGCTTTTCCAGAATGCCAAATTTGTACCTCGCGTAACCAACCACATATCACTTCTTCTAGCGACATGTTGTATTCATAACTTCTAAATTGTGCAGGCCATATTTTCCTCTAATAACCCGACACCAATAGTCTTCACAACCACTCTGTAATTTCCAGCCACTTCTGGCCAAGCAAGTTCTATTCATAACTTCTAAATTGTGCAGGCCAAGACCACCTTCCTCTTTCGGAAGCGTTATCGTACACCAATTGATATCGATATCATACGCTAACCATTATTCAAAGGTGGTCTCCTACAAAATCTAGACTTTTAGTGATTTTGGATTTTTAACTTTCATCGACCAAAATAGAAAATAGAAGATGGCCTCCTACAAAATCTAGACTTTTAGTGATTTTGAGATAATCAACTAAGTCAAATTTATATGATATCATTGGCCAAAATAAATGAAATGCAATGAAATAAAAATAAAGGTGGTCTCGTCTAAATTAAGAATTAATCGAGAAATCGACAATCTTATATTTCCGACTTTCATCGACCAAAAATAAAAAATGGCCTCACATTAATCAAAACTTATTGATTTAAAATAACCAACAAAGTTAAGATTTTTTTGATATCATTGCCCAACATAAATGAAGTGCGATGAACCACTAAGCTAAGTGGATTAATCATGAATAGGATTAGTAAAAAATATAGAAAGACTATAACTCCAAGAAACTTGTTAAAAGTCAATAAAATGAAAATAATTTTTTTTTAAAAGTAGAAAAGGAGGGGGCGCTGGGTTTGAAGGGTGTGCTAAAAAAAACAGGATGGGATCCTTTGGGCTTGAAGCCCATCACCCAAAACAGCATGGTTCCAAAAAAGAAAAGGGGTGGGGCGAGTTTGAGAGTGCACAGGCTTTAGTCAAAGTCTAATCATTGTTTTCAAAATAAAATAAAACCAGGTTTTTTAGTGAAAAGGGTAGTGTATGACCAAAACGGGCCAAGCCCAATACGAGATGATGAAGCTCATATCAGCCTATAACAAAACCGTGGTCAATGTTTCAACATGAGTCTTGAAGCTAACCATCACGTTACACATCAGCCATAAAACAAAACCACAAAACTTCAGAAACGAAAACCCATCGAAATGGAAGAAATTGTGAAACACGGTTCACCCCATCTAAGGCGACGGCATGGCCAAACGTCACCACTATCAGCTCTCTCGCTTCGATTCCATTCACACCCGCTCAGATTCCTTCCACTTTGCGTGTTCAGGTTTGGTTTGGAGTTGTAGGAGTTGATTTGGTTTCGAACTATCTCGATCTATTCCTCCCTTTCTCTCCCAGTTTTGGTTTGTGATTCGATTTGGGTTCGATTTGTTTTCGTTCAACCTTTCCCTCTTCTGAGTTCTGGTTTAAATGTCTGAGTTTGTGAAAATCGAGTGAATTGCTGAAGTTAGGTTTCAATGTTCTGTGAGTTTGTTTGGTTCGAAAGGGGTTTGCGAATGGGTTGGAGGAAGAGAGACAGTTTTGATTGATGGTAGCTGTTGAAGATTTGAAGATGGAGGGGTGTTTCTTGTGTGTGGAAGAAGAAGATTTAACGGTTGGTTTAGGATGTTTGAAGGTGAATGATGAAGATGGTTTGTGATGGTGGTGGTTCGACAGAAGGTGAGTTGTTTCTGGAAACGATGAAGATTGAGGTTTGATGTTGTTGAGTGGTGTTGCTGAGCGAAAGGAGGGAGAGGTTTAGTGATTGTGTCATGTTGTTGTTTGTTGTTAGTGAAAAAGGTTGAGGGTGGAGGTTCCGAGTGATTTTTCTGTGTTGTTTCTGGTTTGTGGTGATGAAGAAAAAAGATTGGAGTTGTTGACGGTGGTTCGCCGGAAGTGAGCGAGGGAGAAGGTTTTTGAAGTGTTTTGTTCTTTTGTTCTGTGTTTTTTCGAACCCCCCCTATCCTCTTCTTTTCATCTGTTATATATCCCCCAAAAAACATAACTTGTTCTTGAATTTTATTTTGAAATTGTGACCGTTGTTGGCTTGTTGTTGTCAAATGCAGGTCTGTTGGTGTAGCAGGGTTTCGTACGGTTTGAACAGGGCTTTGTGCAGGCAGGTTGTTCATTTCAAATTGGATGCTTGTGAGAAGGTTTATGGGTTGTAACATGGAGCAAAGGGCTTTGTTCTTTTGTATAATTGTTGTAACATGGTGGGCCTGATGAAATGGGTTTGTATTGACTCAAACATTTGAAATTCCATCTCCTCTATTAGCCACGCGGCACCCCTCCATTGGCCAAGAATGAGGGTTGAAAAGTCAAAGCAAACATAAGCTTGATTTTCATTGGCTAATGGTTAATGAAATGTCCAATTGTGAAATGTAAATTGCACACGGTGGAAAAATAAATGAGGGATGGAAATGAAATAGTTTCTTCTCTTAATTTGAAATACTAATATGATTAATAAACTAATTAGATACTCTAATTTAAAATTAGTTAGAAAACTAAATGAATAATTAATCTAATTAATTAAAATTAACTTAAATTAAGATTAATTTAAATTAATAAAAGTAAAACAACTTAAAGATAAATGAAATAAGATAGGCCATATTTGAAATTAAACTAACATAAAAACAAGTAAAAAGCTAAGATAATTATTACATTAAAATATAGAGAAAGATAATAAAACAACAACTAGCAGAAAAAATGAGGGTAAAATTTGGGGTACAACAGTTGCCCCTATTTAAATATCTTCACCTGATGACATGAGAGATGAAGATCCTCATGTAATCAACAGTGAAAGATATTTAAATACAGATAACCGAAAATTTTACCCTCAGATGCACACACATGCAATGCAACAAACATGATGCCAAGAAGATGCAAACACAACGAGACACCAAGGGGTAAACAGGAAGCAAAAGGACCAAAGAGCTTCACTGGGGAAGGACGAAGGTTAGTACCCATGAGAAACACCTCACTGGGGAAACATGCTAACCAACGCAAAAGACTCACTGGGGAGACTCCAAAGAAACACTGGGGAAATGACCACAGACAATCTTCACTGGGGAAGGATCCAGTGAGATAGACTACTGGGGACAAAACAAACCCACATTCTTCCTGGGCATGAAACCAGAAAGAAGAACCTGATCACTAGGGATCAGTCAAAAGGACAGACAACCAAGCAAAGACTTTCTGGGGATTTCATACTGAAGAGTTCAAAATGGGATCTTCAAGAAAAGCCAGGATGACAGAGACAAACCCTGCGCACCAACTAGGAGTCTTATAAGGTTGAAGAAATTTGTTCCAAGAAGCTTAGCTTAAAGCAAGTTTTCAAAAATCCAACGTAAGGGTTCAATGTCCAACACGAGGGGGTTGTATGTCACAACTGTTTTATAAAGGAGAATTACTTTAACCGGGATATGTGAATCCGGCAATTCCGTAATTTCCTTTATAGGGGATTTTAACCTGAAGGAGAAGACTTTAACTCAGTGTAGAGCAATGCTATCTTTCCTTAGGAATTTCTCATGCTAAAAGAGGGACAGTGGCATGGATATAGATGATCCAGAGGCTTGCCGCTTACAGCAATTAGATGAAGGGGAAGGAGTTATTGATGTTTGTGTACTGTGAACGAGGCACAACTTTGATGATAAAAGGTTGATTGGATCAACCAGTGGTTTTCTTATACAAAGCCTAAGGAGAGGCTAATATGTGTCTCGTACAAAGCCCGAGAGAGAGGCTAAAAGGTTTTGACTCGACGATGGAGTCTTTTGGTATCTCGCATAAAGCTCGAGATGAAGGCTATCAGACTCAACAAGAGAGTTTTTGTATCTCGTACAAAGCCCGAGATGGAGGCTAAAATTTGTTTAACTCCGCTGGGGAGGATCATTGTACAAAGCCCAAGAGGAGGCTATGGTGACTGTTTCAGTTGAGTGACAGGTCCAGTATATTGGTTTTAAAGAGAAAACCAGTTCTTATATGAGTACTGTTTGCACTCAGGGATTTGATTCGAGGATCAGGGATATTTCCTTCTCTTTGAGGAATTGGGAAATCCAAAGGGTATTGAGACTGTCCGAGTCTACGGGGTTCCTTCCTATTCTTGAAGGGTGCTTGAGAATGTCTTTGAGACTCAAGGAAATTAGACTGTCCAAGTCTAGAGTTTCATCTTTTGTACTATGCTTTGAGAAACAATAGTAGACTCTATGAAAGGATTGCTCTATGCAGATGACTAATTTCTGTACCTATACCTCTAGGAGGTCGTCAGGATAATTTGTACGAAGCCCAAGAGGAGGCTGGAAGCTTTTAAGAAGCCGAGGGACAATTTGTACTAAGCCCAAGAGGAGGCTATCATTCCCGGAGGAAGAAATCATTTATACGAAGCCTAAGAGGAGGCTGTGAATACTTCTAAGAAGCCGTAGGGTCCTTGTACTAAGCCCAAGAGGAGGCGGGGTTGCTTTTAGGAAGCCTGTGGGTCCTTGTATGATGCCCAAGAGGAGGCCGATGCTTTTAAGAAGCCCGTGGGTCCCCAAACCCAGAGAAATTCAAGGCAAGCTATTCACAAGGAATAGATCAAGTCAGGAAAGTTCGAGAATTTGGAAGAAACTCAAAGATGCCATTCACGGAGAATACATTCATCTCTGGGAGTAGAGTTTCTTGACAATTCCTAATGAGGACAGCCGAAGAGAAGACTGTATCTGGTGATCCTATTGGGGATCTAGTTGTCTATTTCTATGAATAAACGAAACAGCGTCACCTAGTTCTAGACGTAGTTGCAGGGAAACTCTAAATATCTATACTATTATTACACAGTTGATATGAGTTTATGAAAGAAGACTTACAGTGAAACAACCCCATAATACAGTTATATGTATATGAAAGCGGTAAATGAAAGCGTATAAACACTTACTCGGTTGTAGAGCTTCCATGCTGTTTGGTTAGTTGTTCAACAAAGAAAGATTGAAAACAACAGTATATTCAAAATCAAAGGAGAAAGTGCTTTGAAAAAGAAAGATTTGGGGCTTACAGCTCAAGGAGAGGCCCAGGGTTTTATCAGTGAGCGCACTGTTTGAATTTTTACAGAGGGACTTATACAAGTGACTGAGGCCCAAAAATTGTTTTCTGTACAAAGGGATGGGTCTTACACTCTCTCAAGAGGCCCAAAAGGTTTAAAGAAAAAGAATGGGGCTTATAAAACGAGGGTAGGCCCAGATGATTTTTCGTTTTAAAATGGCGATCGCGTCGAGGTTTTCTTTTACAGAGAGGGACTTATACAATAAGTGAGGCCCAAAATGTTTTGGTTAAAAGGGGGTTGGGTCTTACACTCTATTAGAGGCCCAAAAGTTTTGAATGGGTCTTATAGCTCGAGGAGAGGCCCAATTGATTTTTTTTTAAAGGCGACGATCGCGCCATTTGTTTTTGACGGTATCGGGACTTATACAATACACTGAGGCCCAAAAATGATTTGGTCAAAAAAAGATTGGGTCTTACACTCTATTAGAAGCCCAACATGTTTTGAAAATGATTTATGAGGGTTGAAAGTCAAAGAAACCCTAATTTTAATCTTTAAAAGTAAATATTTTAAAGAAAATCAATGAAAAATACCAAATAGGTTTGAATAAACCACTTTTGATTTTTGTTTAAGGTTTGAAAAATGAGGTATAAATCACAAGAGATATTTAAACTCATTAGGTCTTGATTTTCAAAGTAGATATTCACTTTTAAAATGTTTAAAAACATTTAAAAATAAATTTATTCACAAAAATACTAGTTATATTAAATAAATAATATAAATCTAATTTTTTTGTGGAATAAAATATTTCAACATTTTAATGATTTTTTGCAAAAAGAATCAGTAAAAAATAATTAAAATTGAGTGAGTTATTAATTTTTCAAATCATTAACAAAATAATATGAAAAATAAGAAAATAGGAAAAAGTGATAAAAAAAAGGTCTGGGGCGAGGGGGATTCGAACCCCAGACCTTTCGCTCGCTAGTACACACAAACCAGTTGATCAACCACTGGGGTGCAATGCCAATTCATTAATAACATGGCAAGTGAAAAATATATATCATACTAGTTGGATTTTCTGAAAATGGCGCCATGGCCATCTTCTTCCTCAAGCTCTGATACGTGAAGCCCTCTATCTCACTCATCTCTCAACCATTTGACATGATTCAAACACCAAACTCATGCGTTTTTTCACAAGGAAGAAGATGGCAATACCCAATTTCATTCATTTTCAGTGTATAACAAATTATATCCTTGTGGCCGTATGAACCCTAATTTTGCAAAAGCAATCGTGCAGACATGATTATGAGTCCTATGACCAAATTTTCCGAGGGAAAACAATCAACATATGATGGCAAGCAATTGGCAAAAATATCATGCGAGGAAATATGCATGGATCATGGAGTTGGAGTTTTGAGGCTTACCTTGATGCAAGCTGCAATGGAACTCTGCACAAACTGTTAGTTCCTGGATTGGATAGAATTTTGGTAAAACAAAGTATATTCAATGTTGATGTTAAGGTGCTGATGTTGCAACATTGAAGTCTTAACACTGGGATGTGTTAAGTAATTATTGCTAAAGTTGGATGTCTGATGTCACACAGGTGATGTTGTAACATCAGATCTGCAGAATTAACAACAGCATATTGTGAGTTTGTTAGGGTTGCATATTAGCTAGAATTGTGGAGAGCAAGCTGTCTCATTGGATGCGAATATCTTGGGATAGATATTTGCTGCTGCATAGGAGATCTGTTGCAGATTTGTAGGAGATTTAAAAGGTTGAAGATTTAAAAAGATTTTAGGAGAAAATCTGTTTAAAATATTCAGTTTTAAATAACAAATCGGGGAGATATTGTAACAAATCCAAGACCAATTCAAGGAGCTATATAAAGCGCACAAGACCAAAGGAAAAAGGTACAGAAATACAGAGAGAAGATCAAGAGCATAGGCTGAGTGTCTTGAGTATTTTGTACAAGTTGTATTTACACTATTCTAGGGTTTGAATAGGTGTTGAGTTTCTGTCCTCTCTAGAAGCTATGAAGTAATAGAGAGTGTTTGCTTGATCAAAGCTGTGAAGTAAGATCAAGGGTACTCAAAGTGGGTTCTTTGAGTGTTTGTAAGGGATTGAGTGGTGTTCTCATACCTAAGTGGTTTCTTAGGTAGGAAGTCATTAGTAGAGTATAAGTTTAGGAGATTGTCAACGGGTTGTTGAGTCTGTAAATTATATCTACAACTAGTGAATTCCATCCCTGGCTTGGTAGCCCCCAAAGTAGGTTGGTTGTAACCGAACTGGGTCAACAATTCTTGGTGTTATTTTACTGTTATTGTTGTCCATTGTGCAGAGTGTGTTGTTGTGACATCACACCTTAACATCACACGTCTGATACCAGAATTTCAATTGGTATCAGAGCAGGCATCCTGTCTGTCTCTGGGTGAGATCTAGGGAAGTTACTTTCTGGTGTAAAGATGGACAAAGAAGTTGGAGGATTCGTCAACAGACCCCCTATTTTGGATGGATCCAATTATGACTATTGGAAGCCAAGGATGACCACCTTCTTAAAATCCTTGGACAGTAGGGCTTGGAAGGCTGTTATTAAAGAGTGGAAAGCACCTGTTGTATGTGAGAAGGATGATGCTGGTAAAGATAAATAAGGCACCTCTAAGCCAAAGCCTGAAGAAGAGTGGACCAAGGAGGAAGACGAGCTTGCACTTGAAAATTCCAAAGCTCTAAATGCCATCTTCAATGGAGTGGATAAGAATATCTTCAGGTTAATCAATACCTGTGAAGTTGCTAAGTAAGCATGGGATATCTTGCAGGCTACTCATGAAGGAACATCTAGAGTCAAGATGTCAAGACTTCAGATTTTAACATCAAAATTTGAAAGCCTGAAGATGAAGGAAGATGAGACTATTCATGATTTCCACATGAGTGTTCTTGAGCTGGCCAATACATCTAGTGCTCTTGGAGAGAAGATGCCAGATGAAAAGCTTGTGAGGAAGATCCTTAGGTCCCTACCTAAGAAGTATAAGATGAAGGTTGCTGCCATTGAAGAATCACAAGACATCAGCAAGATGAGAGTAGATGAGCTCATTGGATCTCTTCAAACTTTTGAGCTTGGGTTGAATGAGGAAGAACCAGAAAAGAAGCCAAAAAGTATGGCCTTGGTGTTAAATGATGCAGAAGAAAAAGGAAAGAGTTCTGAATCGTAGGAGGATCTATCTCAGGCCATAGTGATGTTGGGAAGACAGTTCACCAAAGTATTTAAGAGAATGAATAATAACTCCAGGCCTAATGTCAAGAACATGACTTCTGACACCAGCAAGAAGGATGAAGAGAAAACTACCCAAGATAAAGGAGTTCAGTGCTTTGAGTGTGAAGGGTATGGACATGTCAAGAAAGAATGTCCCACCTTCTTGAAAAAGCAGAAGAAGGGCATGACAGTTTCCTGGTCTGACTCTGATAGTGAAGGCGAGTCAGCAAAGCATGTGAGAGCTTTAATAGGAGCTGTGGTTTCTGATGATGATTCTAGTGATGGAGAAGTAACTTATGAGGAGTTAGCTTCTACCTATCAAGAGCTGTGTTTAAAAAGTGCTGAGATTTGTCAAGAAAACAAGTGCCACAAACAACAAATTGCTCAGCTAGAGAATGAAAAGACTGATCTGGAAAATGAAGTGGTGCTAGTTAGAGCTCATCTTGATCAAATGACCAAGTCTGTTAGGATGCTGAGCTGTGGTACAGACACACTTGACAAGATTCTTCAGTCAGAAAAAGCTGCTGGAGACAAAGCTGGGATAGGTTATGTGGCTGAGGGTAAGAGAACTTCAGAAGAAAGCACTTCAGGTTCAAAGAAGGAAGTGTCACAACTTTCATCTTAACATCAGCCAAAGAAGCAGGATACTACCCCTAAGAAAGTTGATGTTTCACAACCTAAGAAGATTGAGAAGAAGACTCGTCCATATCAGAAGAGAAAGCAGCCACAAGGAGATAGTCAGTATATACCCCCACAATACCACGAGAGCATGCAAGCTGCTCAGTTCAAACAACACATGTCTCATCAGGTGTCTCAACATCAAGACAACTGGTATGGTTATAGATATGGATACACCAATGCTATTCCTTATATCTATGGAAGAAGAAAGCCACACCATCATGGGAGACAATCAAGGAAACAGCATTCTCAGCCGCCCTATGGGAGAAGATACCAGCATAATAGATGGCAGGGCAGTTATGGTAGGAGGAGACCTCATTATGGATGGCAGCATAAGCAATCTCATCATGGCAGAAGATTCAGAGATGAAAGGGTGAGATGCTATTATTGTGGAAGGTTTGGACATATGCAGTACTCTTGCTACAAGCTGCATGGATACCCTCAACCTCAAAACAGATGGAGAGAGCACAGGCCCAAAGTTGTTAAACAATGGGTACCTAAGGAGAAGGTGAAGTGCTTGTTGGCTCACTTGGCTGACAAAGAGGCTAAAGAAGGAACATGGTATTTTGACAGTGGGTGTTTCAAGCACATGTCTGGATGTAGATCCATGTTTGATGATCTTAGTCATTGTCCCTCTCATGAGGTCATATTTGGCAATGGGGAAAAAGGTGTTGATGCAGGAGTTGGGAAAGTGCAAGGTGATGGTAGACCTGAACTTGACAATGTTCTGTTTGTCAGTGGCTTAAGTGCAAAATTTGATCAGCATAAGCCAGTTGTGTGATGAAGGTTACAAGGTAAACTACACTAAGCATGAGTGTGTGGTTTCTGATGAGCATAATCAGATTGTTATGAAGGGTGCCAGAACCAAAGACAACTGCTATCAGTGGATTTGACTTGAAGGAAATTCAACTAATGATGTTTAAGTTGATGTTATAACATCAGACTATGACATCAGGATGCTGAAAGGTAACTCAGAGTTAGTGAGTCCTGATGTGAATTGTTTAAAAGGAAAGTCTGTATGGAGGGAGAAAATTAGTAATTGGTTTTTAAAGAGTATTCAAAATCAGGCGCCTTACTATATTGATACGACATCAAGACTTACCAAAGCATTCTCATCGCAACGTTTCATCTCCCTAAATCTCAACAGAATAGAAAGTTCTTCTCCAAACCTAGTCTGTCACAAAGGAACGATGTCTGTCCCTTCCAAGAACTCTGAGCAGGTACGAACTAGGGTTTCTTCCAAAGAACTCATTTCTAGTGCTCTTCCCGAGTCAGGTAACCCTAAACCCTCGACCACGGTGAATAAAACTGAAGCTAGGTCATCATCCTCTCAAGCTGTTGAGGAGAAGTTTGATGTAGACAAGCACTTGGAACAGCTTGCCACCAAAATCCTTGAGAAAGGGATACGGGTGAAAGGGATTTCTGTCCCTTTAAGGCAAATGCCTGCTGAACAAGTCGACTCTCAAGGTGAGGACATAAATTTTCATAGACAGGCCCTGAGTCAAGAAGCTGAAGGTGAAGATCCTGATAACACTGATGTCAGCTTGGATGTTAGAACATCGTCCCCTATGAATGAAAGTCACAGGGGTTAAGGGAAGGAACAGGTTGAGGTTATAGAGATTGAGGACTCATCTGATGATGATAGAATTGGAAGAGGGAAGGATAAGAAAAGGACTTCATTTACAGACTCTCCCAAGTCATGGAGCAAAGGTGCCAGGTCTGGCAAGAAGAGGAGAATCAGGGAAGAGTCAGATTCTGAGAGTGATGCTCAAGACATCAACCTTGCTACAAATCAAGTGCCTGATAACATCTCATCTCACAGTGCCAGAAGTGCATCCTTGTGGAGTTGTGTGAGCCTAAGAAAGATAACTCTGGAAAGAGAGGTAGTAGCAAAAGACTTAGAGTCTACTAAAATTATAGACCTAATTAAGCTTGCTGGTCTCATAAGGACTGTGTCAGGGTTGACTAATTGCTATGATAGAGTGGTCAGAGAATTCATAGTTAATATACCTGAATTGATAAATGACAACAAGAGCCGAACTTTCAAAAGAGTTACCATCAGGGGTAAGTGTGTCTGGTTCTCTCCTGAGATGATCAATGCCTACTTAGGAAGAAATGAGGAAGATTATGGGGAATTAGAAGCCTCCAACAATGTTATATGCAAAGAAATCACTGCTGGTCAGGTAGATGTTTAACCCGTAGAAGGAAAGCTGTTAGCCAGTTTGTTGAGTGTCAAATATGCTTTTCTGCACAGAATAGGTATTGGCAACTAGGTTCCTACTAGTCACAAGACCACAATTTCTGTTGAATTAGTGAAGATAATTTATGCAGTTGGGACAAAGCAAATAATTGACTATGGCTCCTACATCTATGTTCATACTATTAAGCATGCTGCTACAAATGCTATAAAGATGCCCATTGCTTTTCCCTCTCTCATTTGTGGGATTTTCTTGTCTCAACATCCTAGAATTCTACAGCATTCAGATGTTGCTTGCAAAAGGAAACCTGCCTTGTCACTCCATCACAAGTTGAAACATGTTCCTTACAGTGCCAAGACATCTGCTTCAACATCACAACAGTCACCAGCCAAGACTGGGTTGATTACAGAACTAGAGGAGGCTTGCAAGGAGTTAGATGAAGTCATAAGAGTTAGTACTGAAAGGAAACAAAAATTTGAAAGACTTGTCATGTCTCTGAGATTGGCAACAAAGGAAGGTGAAGCTGTCAACACAAGGAAGGATGCTGTTGATGAAGACGATAATGATGATCTCAGCTCAGAAGATTCAAGCTTTTAATGTTTTCCTTCTATTTTAGTAGGGTTAGCTTTATTTTCTGTCTTTGTTTTAGCACTTAATGTGCTTGGTTTTGTAATTTGAATATTGTGCTGTTTTATGCACTGGTTATGTTTTTAGTTTCCTTCTATGATTTGTTTTGCTTGTTTACTAACTGAAAGGCTAACAATGAGAGCTAGGGTATACTGACTATAGTTAATAGGGCTGCTAACTGAAGTTTGCCTAATTGTGGCTAAAAAGGGGGAGAAAATAGCCAAGATAGTCAAGAGTATTATTGCCATATGCTGCTAATGTGATGCAGATATTGAGGGGGAGATAAATTGATGCTGCTAAAAGATGTTTAGTTGAAAAGTGGTAATGCTATATTAAGGGGGAGTTTTGACTGAACTAGTGAAGATATCATGGCAATTGAAGAGTGCAGCCAAGCAGACATCAAAGGGGAGAAAAGTGCTGCACATTGTGAGCTACTGAACAGCTGTGATGCTGGTTCATGTTTTAGAGGGGGAGCACCAATTGGCTATTGTCAATAATGAAGATGGTGCTGCAGCAGATCAAGTGATGAAGACTATGTAAAGTGTCAAACTGCTGCTGATGAGAGTTTCAAACTTTTGAAGATTATTCCGCTGCTAAAGTCTCTGAAGATGCAGAGATTGTTTTAGCCAAAATTAGCCAAAGGGGGAGATTGTTAGTTCCTAGATTGGCTGGAATTTTGGTAAAACAAAGTATATTCAATGTTGATGTCAAGGTACTGATGTTGCAACATTGAAGTCTTAACACTGGGCTGTGTTAAGTAATTATTGCTGAAGTTGGATGTCTGATGTCACACAGGTGATGTTGTAACATCAGATCTGCAGAATTAACAACAGCATGTTGTGAGTTTGTTAGGGTTGCGTATTAGCTGGAATTGTGGAGAGCAAGCTGTCTCATTGGATGCGAATATCTTGGGATAGATATTTGCTGCTGCATAGGAGATCTGTTGCAGATTTGTAGGAGATTTAAAAGGTTGAAGATTTAAAAATATTTTAGGAGAAAATCTGTTTTAAATATTCAGTTTTAAATAACAAATCGGGGAGATATTGTAGCAAGTCCAAGACCAATTCAAGGAGCTATATAAAGCGCACAAGACCAAAGGAAAAAGGTACAGAAATACAGAGAGAAGATCAAGAGCATAGGCTGAGTGTCTTGAGTATTTTGTACGAGTTGTATTTACACTATTCTAGGGTTTGAATAGGTGTTGAGTTTCAGTCCTCTCTAGAAGCTGTGAAGTAATAGAGAGTGTTTGCTTGATCAAAGCTGTGAAGTAAGATCAAGGGTACTCAAAGTGGGTTCTTTGAGTGTTTGTAAGGGATTGAGTGGTGTTCTCATACCTAAGTGGTTTCTTAGGTAGGAAGTCATTAGTAGAGTATAAGTTTAGGAGATTGTCAACGGGTTGTTGAGTCTGTAAATTATATCTACAAGTAGTGAATTCCATCCCTGGCTTGGTAGCCCCCAAAGTAGGTTGGTTGTAACCGAACTGGGTCAACAATTCTTGGTGTTATTTTACTGTTATTGTTGTCCATTGTGCAGAGTGTGTTGTTGTGACATCACACCTTAACATCACACGTCTGATACCAGAATTTCAATTGGTATCAGAGCAGGCATCCTGTCTGTCTCTGGGTGAGATCTAGGGAAGTTACTTTCTGGTGTAAAGATGGACAAAGAAGTTGGAGGATTCGTCAACAGACCCCCTATTTTGGATGGATCCAATTATGACTATTGGAAGCCAAGGATGACCACCTTCTTAAAATCCTTGGACAGTAGGGTTTGGAAGGCTGTTATTAAAGAGTAGAAAGCACCTGTTGTATGTGAGAAGGATGATGCTGGTAAAGATAAAGAAGGCACCTCTAAGCCAAAGCCTGAAGAAGAGTGGACCAAGGAGGAAGACGAGCTTGCACTTGGAAATTCCAAAGCTCTAAATGCCATCTTCAATGGAGTGGATAAGAATATCTTCAGGTTAATCAATACCTGTGAAGTTGCTTAGTAAGCATAGGATATCTTGCAGGCTACTCATGAAGGAACATCTAGAGTCAAGATGTCAAGACTTCAGATTTTAACATCAAAATTTGAAAGCCTGAAGATGAAGGAAGATGAGACTATTCATGATTTCCACATGAGTGTTCTTGAGCTGGCCAATGCATCTAGTGCTCTTGGAGAGAAGATGTCAGATGAAAAGCTTGTGAGGAAGATCCTTAGGTCCCTACCTAAGAAGTATAAGATGAAGGTTGCTGCCATTGAAGAATCACAAGACATCAGCAAGATGAGAGTAGATGAGCTCATTGGATCTCTTCAAACTTTTGAGCTTGGGTTGAATGAGGAAGAACCAGAAAAGAAGCCAAAAAGTATGGCCTTGGTGTTAAATGATGCAGAAGAAAAAGGAAAGAGTTCTGAATCGCAGGAGGATCTATCTCAGGCCATAGTGATGTTGGGAAGACAGTTCACCAAAGTATTTAAGAGAATGAATAATAACTCCAGGCCTAATGTCAAGAACATGACTTCTGACACCAGCAAGAAGGATGAAGAGAAAACTACCCAAGATAAAGGAGTTCAGTGCTTTGAGTGTGAAGGGTATGGACATGTCAAGAAAGAATGTCCCACCTTCTTGAAAAAGCAGAAGAAGGGCATGACAGTTTCCTGGTCTGACTCTGATAGTGAAGGCGAGTCAGCAAAGCATGTGAGAGCTTTAATAGGAGCTGTGGTTTCTGATGATGATTCTAGTGATGGAGAAGTAACTTATGAGGAGTTAGCTTCTACCTATCAAGAGCTGTGTTTAAAAAGTGCTGAGATTTGTCAAGAAAACAAGTGCCACAAACAACAAATTGCTCAGCTAGAGAATGAAAAGACTGATCTGGAAAATGAAGTGGTGCTAGTTAGAGCTCATCTTGATCAAATGACCAAGTCTGTTAGGATGCTGAGCTGTGGTACAGACACACTTGACAAGATTCTTCAGTCAGAAAAAGCTGCTGGAGACAAAGCTGGGATAGGTTATGTGGCTGAGGATAAGAGAACTTCAGAAGAAAGCACTTCAGGTTCAAAGAAGGAAGTGTCACAACTTTCATCTTAACATCAGCCAAAGAAGAAGGATACTACCCCTAAGAAAGTTGATGTTTCACAACCTAAGAAGATTGAGAAGAAGACTCGTCCATATCAGAAGAGAAAGCAGCCACAAGGAGCTAGTCAGTATATGCCCCCACAATACCACGAGAGCATGCAAGCTGCTCAGTTCAAACAACACATGTCTCATCAGGTGTCTCAACATCAAGACAACTGGTATGGTTATAGATATGGATACACCAATGCTATTCCTTATATCTATGGAAGAAGAAAGCCACACCATCATGGGAGACAATCAAGGAAACAGCATTCTCAGCCGCCCTATGGGAGAAGATACCAGCATAATAGATGGCAGGGCAGTTATGGTAGGAGGAGACCTCATTATGGATGGCAGCATAAGCAATCTCATCATGGCAGAAGATTCAGAGATGAAAGGGTGAGATGCTATTATTGTGGAAGGTTTGGACATATGCAGTACTCTTGCTACAAGCTGCATGGATACCCTCAACCTCAAAACAGATGGAGAGAGCACAGGCCCAAAGTTGTTAAACAATGGGTACCTAAGGAGAAGGTGAAGTGCTTGTTGGCTCACTTGGCTGACAAAGAGGCTAAAGAAGGAACATGGTATTTTGACAGTGGGTGTTTCAAGCACATGTCTGGATGTAGATCCATGTTTGATGATCTTAGTCATTGTCCCTCTCATGAGGTCATATTTGGCAATGGGGAAAAAGGTGTTGATGCAGGAGTTGGGAAAGTGCAAGGTGATGGTAGACCTGAACTTGACAATGTTCTGTTTGTCAGTGGCTTAAGTGCAAATTTGATCAGCATAAGCCAGTTGTGTGATGAAGGTTACAAGGTAAACTACACTAAGCATGAGTGTGTGGTTTCTGATGAGCATAATCAGATTGTTATGAAGGGTGCCAGAACCAAAGACAACTGCTATCAGTGGATTTGACTTGAAGGAAATTCAACTAATGATGTTCAAGTTGATGTTATAACATCAGACTATGACATCAGGATGCTGAAAGGTAACTCAGAGTTAGTGAGTCCTGATGTGAATTGTTTAAAAGGAAAGTCTGTATGGAGGGAGAAAATTAGTAATTGGTTTTTAAAGAGTATTCAAAATCAGGCGCCTTACTATATTGATACGACATCAAGACTTACCAAAGCATTCTCATCGCAACGTTTCATCTCCCTAAATCTCAACAGAATAGAAAGTTCTTCTCCAAACCTAGTCTGTCACAAAGGAACGATGTCTGTCCCTTCCAAGAACTCTGAGCAGGTACGAACTAGGGTTTCTTCCAAAGAACTCATTTCTAGTGCTCTTCCCGAGTCAGGTAACCCTAAACCCTCGACCACGGTGAATAAAACTGAAGCTAGGTCATCATCCTCTCAAGCTGTTGAGGAGAAGTTTGATGTAGACAAGCACTTGGAACAGCTTGCCACCAAAATCCTTGAGAAAGGGATACGGGTGAAAGGGATTTCTGTCCCTTTAAGGCAAATGCCTGCTGAACAAGTCGACTCTCAAGGTGAGGACATAAATTTTCATAGACAGGCCCTGAGTCAAGAAGCTGAAGGTGAAGATCCTGATAACACTGATGTCAGCTTGGATGTTAGAACATCGTCCCCTATGAATGAAAGTCACAGGGGTTAAGGGAAGGAACAGGTTGAGGTTATAGAGATTGAGGACTCATCTGATGATGATAGAATTGGAAGAGGGAAGGATAAGAAAAGGACTTCATTTACAGACTCTCCCAAGTCATGGAGCAAAGGTGCCAGGTCTGGCAAGAAGAGGAGAATCAGGGAAGAGTCAGATTCTGAGAGTGATGCTCAAGACATCAACCTTGCTACAAATCAAGTGCCTGATAACATCTCATCTCACAGTGCCAGAAGTGCATCCTTGTGGAGTTGTGTGAGCCTAAGAAAGATAACTCTGGAAAGAGAGGTAGTAGCAAAAGACTTAGAGTCTACTAAAATTATAGACCTAATTAAGCTTGCTGGTCTCATAAGGACTGTGTCAGGGTTGACTAATTGCTATGATAGAGTGGTCAGAGAATTCATAGTTAATATACCTGAATTGATAAATGACAACAAGAGCCGAACTTTCAAAAGAGTTACCATCAGGGGTAAGTGTGTCTGGTTCTCTCCTGAGATGATCAATGCCTACTTAGGAAGAAATGAGGAAGATTATGGGGAATTAGAAGCCTCCAACAATGTTATATGCAAAGAAATCACTGCTGGTCAGGTAGATGTTTAACCCGTAGAAGGAAAGCTGTTAGCCAGTTTGTTGAGTGTCAAATATGCTTTTCTGCACAGAATAGGTATTGGCAACTAGGTTCCTACTAGTCACAAGACCACAATTTCTGTTGAATTAGTGAAGATAATTTATGCAGTTGGGACAAAGCAAATAATTGACTATGGCTCCTACATCTATGTTCATACTATTAAGCATGCTGCTACAAATGCTATAAAGATGCCCATTGCTTTTCCCTCTCTCATTTGTGGGATTTTCTTGTCTCAACATCCTAGAATTCTACAGCATTCAGATGTTGCTTGCAAAAGGAAACCTGCCTTGTCACTCCATCACAAGTTGAAACATGTTCCTTACAGTGCCAAGACATCTGCTTCAACATCACAACAGTCACCAGCCAAGACTGGGTTGATTACAGAACTAGAGGAGGCTTGCAAGGAGTTAGATGAAGTCATAAGAGTTAGTACTGAAAGGAAACAAAAATTTGAAAGACTTGTCATGTCTCTAAGATTGGCAACAAAGGAAGGTGAAGCTGTCAACACAAGGAAGGATGCTGTTGATGAAGACGATAATGATGATCTCAGCTCAGAAGATTCAAGGTTTTAATGTTTGCCTTCTATTTTAGTAGGGTTAGCTTTATTTTCTGTCTTTGTTTTAGCACTTAATGTGCTTGGTTTTGTAATTTGAATATTGTGCTGTTTTATGCACTGGTTATGTTTTTAGTTTCCTTCTATGATTTGTTTTGCTTGTTTACTAACTGAAAGGCTAACAATGAGAGCTAGGGTATACTGACTATAGTTAATATGGCTGCTAACTGAAGTTTGCCTAATTGTGGCTAAAAAGGGGGAGAAAATAGCCAAGATAGTCAAGAGTATTATTGCCATATGCTGCTAATGTGATGCAGATATTGAGGGGGAGATAAATTGATGCTGCTAAAAGATGTTTAGTTGAAAAGTGGTAATGCTACATTAAGGGGGAGTTTTGACTGAACTAGTGAAGATATCATGGCAATTGAAGAGTGCAGCCAAGCAGACATCAAATGGGAGAAAAGTGCTGCACATTGTGAGCTACTGAACAGCTATGATGCTGGTTCATGTTTTAGAGCGGGAGCACCAATTGGCTATTGCAATAATGAAGATGGTGCTGCAGCAGATCAAGTGATGAAGACTATGTAAAGTGTCAAACTGCTGCTGATGAGAGTTTCAAACTTTTGAAGATTATTCCGCTGCTGAAGTCTCTGAAGATGCAGAGATTGTTTTAGCCAAAATTAGCCAAAGGGGGAGATTGTTAGTTCCTAGATTGGCTGGAATTTTGGTAAAACAAAGTATATTCAATGTTGATGTCAAGGTGCTGATGTTGCAACATTGAAGTCTTAACACTGGGTTGTGTTAAGTAATTATTGCTGAAGTTGGATGTCTGATGTCACACAGGTGATGTTGTAACATCAGATCTGCAGAATTAACAACAGCATGTTGTGAGTTTGTTAGGGTTGCGTATTAGCTGGAATTGTGGAGAGCAAGCTGTCTCATTGGATGCGAATATCTTGGGATAGATATTTGCTGCTGCATAGGAGATCTGTTGCAGATTTGTAGGAGATTTAAAAGGTTGAAGATTTAAAAAGATTTTAGGAGAAAATCTGTTTTAAATATTCAGTTTTAAATAACAAATCGGGGAGATATTGTAGCAAGTCCAAGACCAATTCAAGGAGCTATATAAAGAGCACAAGACCAAAGGAAAAAGGTACAGAAATACAGAGAGAAGATCAAGAGCATAGGCTGAGTGTCTTGAGTATTTTGTACGAGTTGTATTTACACTATTCTAGGGTTTGAATAGGTGTTGAGTTTCTCTCCTCTCTAGAAGCTGTGAAGTAATAGAGAGTGTTTGCTTGATCAAAGCTGTGAAGTAAGATCAAGGGTACTCAAAGTGGGTTCTTAGAGTGTTTGTAAGGGATTGAGTGGTGTTCTCATACCTAAGTGGTTTCTTAGGTAGGAAGTCATTAGTAGAGTATAAGTTTAGGAGATTGTCAACGGGTTGTTGAGTCTGTAAATTATATCTACAAGTAGTGAATTCCATCCCTGGCTTGGTAGCCCCCAGAGTAGGTTGGTTGTAACAGAACTGGGTCAACAATTCTTGGTGTTATTTTACTGTTATTGCTGTCCATTGTGCAGAGTGTGTTATTGTGACATCACACCTTAACATCACACGTCTGATACCAGAATTTCACAAACTTTGTTCCAGTTGTGAATTAATGATCCCTACAGCTTCAATGGATGTTATGGAGTGTGTTGCAAGCTTTGGATCACTTTGAAACTCTTTGGGTCAAGCTGGAGACCTCCACCTGCATAATTGAGGCATAATGGCTTGGTTGAAGGGTGATTTTGAGCCTGAGGTGTTACAGTCAGTGTTTAAGTGTTTGGACACCTCAAATACATCATATGTGATGTGTTTGAGCAATTGGAATTGATTGCCTAAGGCTACAACTCAAAACCCGATAGTGGTTACTCAAAAGCCAAGAAACTTGAGGTTTAAGGAAGAATGAGAGAAAGCAGTGCTGTAACTGGCTTTGGTGTGAGTTGAATGATCCATTTGAACCTTTATTTCTAGGTGATCAACTTTTGTCTTGGAGGAATAGTGAATGGTTGCTGGATCAGATCACATTCACATAGATTGGCTTGGAGGATTTCTTCTCAAGCAAGGCAAACTAGCCACTCCCAAGAGCAGGGATATGCCTTGACCAAAATCACATTCTTCAGATGTTTTTATTGTTGTTTAATCAGAGAACTTGACTGAGTAGAGTGGCTTTATTGAAAATGCACTATTCCACATTAATGCCCTTTGAATTCAAGGCAAAATGTGCCAAAGTGGATGAATTTCAAGTTGGAAGATTCCTTGGCTTTTTTACTCAACCCTATCAGTTGGATTAGTTGGTTCATGATCAGGTTGAAGGCATGTGGCATAGTGATCATTTCTTTTGACTCAGAAATCGTGGATAGCACAAAACTCCCAAACTGATTTTTCATGGTAGCCTTGACATGGTGTGTTGTGGCAGCCATAATTCTTGGCACAAGTGGATTGGTTTTATGCTATTGAGTTGCTTGGATTCTTGGCAACATTTGCAACAACATTGATGTTTATCTTTGGAACTGATTCAGCTTGTAACTGTGTGAAAAAACCTTACAAGTTTTGGTGTTTCCAACAAAATCTGTCTTGGACAAAATTTTTTTCTAAGTGTTGGAAAAGTGGTACTTTCATGTTTTCAGCCATTTTGGCTCACTCATAGCTCAAAATCCACAATGAATTGTGTTAGTTCTGTATTTGTAAGGGTTGGCAGTAATTTTGTAAAATAAATATTAGCAGCAATATTGTAATAGAGAATAGGATGTATAATCTTGCTAAGAAGAACAGGTACAGCCAGATGTCCTATTAAAGAGACTTAACATGTTGTGTTGAAGTTATTCAACAACTGGAACAACATGTCCAATCGAGATGTCCCATGCAGGTTCATTCGACATCGCGCCAGAACTGAAGAGAATGTAGAATTCTGTTATATTCTAACAGATGCAGAAGTTTCAGGAAATAATATGCAAATTCCAGGTGGCGCTGAATTAAAAGATTTGAAGATTCAAGTCTGAATTTGAGAAGAATATGGGAAAATATGCACTTTCTAAATATGGAGATATTTTAGGAAGTTAGTGATTTGAAGACCTGATTTGTAGCAGAAGTTTCTGCTGATTCGTAGCAGCTCATATGCTAGGTTTTTGTAGGCCCAAATCCAGTTGGGAATAGGTTATAAATAGATGTTTTGTAACCTAATTGAGTAACAAACCAAAGATGTAAAGTTCTATCATTAGGGTTGGTTCCTGTACCACTCGACCTGTGAGTTGGACAGTTTGTTAGTGTGATCCTCGAAACTGTTAAGTAAGAGGAGTATTGTTCTTGGAGGAAGCTTTTAAGTAACTCTAAGTTGTGTGTTGGAAGGGTGTCTTCTGTGCTGAATTGTTGTGTAAGTAAAGAGCCGTTGATGCAGTGGCGGATTGTCAACTACTAGACATCATTGCGATGATTGGGAGTGAGAAGGGTTTCTCATATCTAGAGAGGATCTAGGTAGAAGGGTCATTGGGTAGTGATTAAGTGATAAGCTGTAAACGGGTAGTTTAGCTTTGAATTGATACTACTAATAGTGGACTTCATCCCTGGCTTGGTAGCCCCCAGAGTAGGTGTGTTCAACCGAACTGGGTTAACAATTTTGGTGTGTCTTGCGCTTATCTTTTCAGTACCATGATATACCTTACCCTTTATGATCATGTCAGACCAGATGTCGAACAATATGTTCTAGGACATCTGAATTCTGTACATGTACCAGAATTTCAATTGGTATCAGAGCAGGTCATTCTGTTCAGTATCTGGATGAGATCCGAGGGAAGATACTTTCTGGTTCATGGTCAAGGTAGAAGCTTTCTACTGAAAAGTTGTTTGAACTTGGAGTAGTTCACTTAGTTGTGAGAATGGTCCCTAGAAGTGGAGGGTGGACTGTTCGTGGCATGTGCTGAAGGCTTAGAGTGTTGATTGAAAAACTGTTGTGTTGTGGCTTTGTTAGGTTTGATTTATTTTCAAACCTATGGTATTGAGGTGTCACCTGATTCATGATGCTAGGGCTGATATATGACACCTGAGGGCCTTGAGGAGTTTGTATTTTGATCCGCTGCGAATCTATCTGAAAACTCCTGAGGTTGTAACTGAGAAGGTTGTTCTTCTCTGAATGTATATCCTATGGTGACGGGATTTTTGCAATACTGCTTTAACTTACCTGGTCAACGATACTTGAATTTCATTGTACAAGTCCACTCATAAAGGCATTGATAAGTGACGTTGTAAGGAAGAGATCTGAGAAGCAATTTACTTGTGCTAATTCCCAGTCTTGGATCTCTTGATGTGTTCCTTGGAATGATGTCCTATCTTGTGTTAGAACATCTCGTCAAAATTGTGCTGAATTCTGAAGGAATGACATAGCAGATGCTCTGGGTGCTGAACTAATGTGGGTTGATCACGTGAGTTTGGAACCTACTCCTGATCTGGAAGAGGAGGCATCTGGGTGATTTTTCTAAGAAGGTTCTGGCCCTGGAACTTATCTTGGGTGGGTGAGTTGGTCAAGGTGGGTGAGTTGGTCAAGATGTGATCAACATGTTACTCCTAAGGTCAGTTTATTTCTGGTCCTTGCTGCAGGAGTGGAGAACCTGAGATTCAAGAAGTATTATCTCTAGCAGACTTCTTGGACATAAAGGTCAAAGATCTAAAAAGTTATGAGTTTCCTCTGTTATTTGGAAGCATTATCTGAATGATCTTGTGAAGCTAGATAAGTATTGACTGTGTGCTTAAGGTTTGATATGATCTAATCACAGTCTGTATGATTCTCTGAAGTGCTCTTGGAAGATTTTGAGGGAGAGTACCTGATGTTTTGAATGACCTTGAAGACATGTCTTGACATCAATGTATTAAGAACTTATTTTCTTAAGCTGTCTGGATGATGTTTCTCTGATTCAGGATGGAGGTTGTTTACTCAAACTTGATGACATTTATCAAGTCTTTGAGAGCATGGAACTCTTATTTTGGTGTAGTGGAAAACCTTCAAGGGTTAAGCACTGTGGAGTTGAATCAGCCGGTGGGGGTTGGTTGGTGACTATGTGCTTGGATTATCAGCCAAATTGTCTGGGATGAGTGTGGCTGAAGGATTAGAAGAGGCAGAGTGATTGTGGAATGTTGATGACATCCAACATCTCAAAGTCAGACAAGATGCTGTGATTTAAGGAGAAGACCCTTGAGATGTTCCTGCTGCTGAATGTGATATGACCTGGAAGCTTGATCAGCTACTAATGGTTGCTCCTCGAGCTTGACTATAGATGATATCTTTAGAAAAGCTATGTGAAGATGTAAGACTGAGATTGATGTTGGAACATCAATTCAGGTGATTATTTCTTGTTCAGCCAAGATTGTTTTGCGCAGAAAGAAGTCCAAGATCAAGCCACTGATCCAAGTTAAAGTAACTTGGGAATAAATGTCATGACAATTTGTCATAAAGAAGAATCAAAAGTTGACAGACGTATGCAGAAGATTACAAGCAAATTGTCATACCTTGTGTGAGAAGGTAATCTTTTTTTCTGACTAATAGTAGATACTTTGACGGGAGACTTAGTATTTGTCTATTATTGATGTTATGCATAAGGGTAAATACTTGGACCGGAGACTAAGTATTTGTCTAGAGAATTATGCAAGTCTGCAGTCTGGATATTATGGTTCAAGAATTTATTCTTTCTGAGTGGGTGCGGTTGATGACAACATGAGGTAGCCTTATCAGCAGATTGTATGAAAAGTGTGTGAATGAAGAAGTGAGCATAATCTGCTGTTTGTGTGTGAATCTTTCTTGGATAACAAATACCTTGTCGAGAGGTAGGTATGAGTCTGATGGAGATGTGTAAGCGACTGATGGTAAAGACCTTGTTGCGATCAGGTGGGTGTGATTACCTGAATAAAATGCAGAAGGTGTGATCTTTTATCCAAGGCTGATGTCCTACATAATGTTACAACATCATTGGCTGTTGTGTATCCTGGATGAAGGTCTGGGACTGTGCTTGTGGAGTTGGAAGAAGCAGCATTATTGTCTGAAGTGGGAGTTCTGACATAATGTGGATTAGAATTGGCAGATTCTGATCTTGATGTTAAGTAGTACATGACTACTTTCATGATGAAGACTTCTTAGGTGCTTGTGAATGTAAGGACAGAAGGTTGTTGTCAGTGGTGTGATTGGATCAGAATGGCTGAAGGTTCTTCTAATACAAGTAAAAGGTGGTGGCAATCCTTATCTTGTGTTGCAAGTAATCTAAAAGACATCTGTTGTGGATTGTATGAATCAAGTGGGCTTTTATGTTGGACTTGGCATAAACCTGGTGAGATTATGCTCAACAGATACAAGAAGTGGCAGTTCTTGATTTTGAGAATGTGGCAATATCATTGTGCTATCATCTGGTGTCAAGTGGAGCTTTGTTTGTTCATGTCAGGGGGAGTTAAGGCTGCCATCTATGGTCTATTACTGCAAGGGTGCAGATTTCTGTGTAGCATGTGCGCTGGTCAAGTTTGTGCAGTGTGATGTCGAACTTCGTGATGGGATACATCATAGCTGTGTAGAAGAGGTCTGAAAAGCAGATTTGGTGGTTTTGGGTGACTTTATTTTTACTCTGCTGCCTTGAAGGAATCTAGAAGGGATTGAGAGAAGTCGTCTCAGTATCCATCTGATAAGAAGATGGGTTTGTATAGGGGTCTGTGGAGTCTTGGACTGATAATGTTGTGAGCAAGCAGACATTGTCTGATAAGATGTCAGAACATGGTACAGGACATGTTTTTTTCTCTCTTGAGCCAAACAAGGAATTACTCTGGACAGTGGTATAAGGATAAGGCAAAACACGTGTCTCTGCCTATGCATGAAGCGTTATTGGCCTAATTTATGGTAACATTCTGTTGAGAAACATTTAAGGCAGTTAAGGCAGTTTTTGGAAGGTAGGCATTGAATGTTGAATGGAGTTTTTGATACCTAAAATAGTGTTTCTTTGACCAAGAATCTTGACATATTCAAGGCTCGTTAATTCCTAAGTGACTGGTCAGCTATTTATAAGGGCTGCTCTCTTCTCCTCTTGCCAAGTGAGTGTCTTGTTTCACTAGTCTTATGGTGTTTGTTCGTATTTGGGTAAGTGTCACTTGGGTCTGGTTCTGTGAGGGCCTTCTTTTCCAAGTTTTGGATAAAAAGGGGGAGAAAGGGTGTGTGAAATGGGTTATGCAGATGCCTTGTTATGAGTCAGCACTGAGTCTGCAGTTCCAATTGTTTGCGAAGAGAGTGTTAAAATTCTTGAGTTGG
Source organism: Lathyrus tuberosus (assembly GCA_022829125.1). Classification (NCBI taxonomy): domain Eukaryota; kingdom Viridiplantae; phylum Streptophyta; class Magnoliopsida; order Fabales; family Fabaceae; genus Lathyrus; species Lathyrus tuberosus. Next base: position 8,846,163 of record JALAZF010000024.1, on the reverse strand, counting down.
TGTTGAGTTCCGATTGTGACTTGTGTCCTGAGTTATGAACACAGTTGTGACTTGTGTTCTGAGTTACCTGGGTTGATAGATTGATACCTCTTAAGTTTTATCTTATGCCACAGGTTGACTGGGGGCGTCTGATCATTTAAGGTGTGCAGAAATCTCTCATGCCACCATTGGTCCTTTGTGTCAAGACAGACGCTTCTTTTCTAGAGGAGTCTTCTACTATGTAGCTGGATCCTTCTTGAAAGGAAAAAGAAATGTGTAGAAGAATGTTCCTCAGATTCCTGATTTGAGGGGGAGTATTGGATATCTTCTTCCTCATGTGTATAACTTCGGGACTTTCTACTTCTTACCTCCTGATGTACTACTTGAAGTAATTGTGGTGGGATGCTCGAAGGTGATGTTATGGAGCTCACAGAAATGCGCTAACATCATTCAAATGTTCCCTAGAAGATGTTTCTCCAGGATTGATGTTCACAGTAGCTACTGATGGTTACTGGTAGGTTCAGTAGTTGCTGATGACTACTGACAGTAGTATAGAAGTGTAATTGCTGCCAAAATATGAGTTGTAATGTTTATGTATTTGTTTTAGCCAAAATTTGCCAAAGGGGGAGATTGTTAGTTCTGTATTTGTAAGGGTTGGCAGTAATTTTGTAAAACAAATATTAGCAGCAATATTGTAATAGAGAATAGGATGTATAATCTTGCTAAGAAGAACAGGTACAGCCAGATGTCCTATTAAAGAGACTTAACATGTTGTGTTGAAGTTATTCAACAACTGGAACAACATGTCCTATCGAGATGTCCCATGCAGGTTCATTCGACATCGCGCCAAAACTGAAGAGAATGTAGAATTCTGTTATATTCTAACAGATGCAGAAGTTTCAGGAAATAATATGCAAAATCCAGGTGGCGCTGAATTAAAAGATTTGAAGATTCAAGTCTGAATTTGAGAAGAATATGGGAAAATATGCACTTTCTAAATATGGAGATATTTTAGGAAGTTAGTGATTTGAAGACCTGATTTGTAGCAGAAGTTTCTGCTGATTCGTAGCAGCTCATATGCTAGGTTTTTGTAGGCCCAAATCCAGTTGGGAATAGGTTATAAATAGATGTTTTGTAACCTAATTGAGTAACAAACCAAAGATGTAAAGTTCTATCATTAGGGTTGGTTCCTGTACCACTCGACCTGTGAGTTGGACAGTTTGTTAGTGTGATCCTCGAAACTGTTAAGTAAGAGGAGTATTGTTCTTGGAGGAAGCTTTTAAGTAACTCTAAGTTGTGTGTTGGAAGGGTGTCTTCCGTGCTGAATTGTTGTGTAGGTAAAGAGCCGTTGATGCAGTGGCGGATTGTCAACTGCTAGACATCATTGCGATGATTGGGATTGAGAAGGGTTTCTCATATCTAGAGAGGATCTAGGTAGAAAGGTCATTGGGTAGTGATTAAGTGATAAGCTGTAAACGGGTAGTTTAGCTTTGAATTGATACTACTAATAGTGGACTTCATCCCTGGCTTGGTAGCCCCCAGAGTAGGTGTGTTCAACCGAACGGGGTTAACAATTTTGGTGTGTCTTGCGCTTATCTTTTCAGTACCATGATATACCTTGCCCTTTATGATCATGTCAGACCAGATGTCGAACAGCATGTTCTAGGACATCTGAATTCTGCACATGTACCAGAATTTCAAATTGGAGTTAGGTCTAGTTGAAGTTTTTGTAGAGGGAAATGAGGTCAACAAATAAAGCCTTGGATGGGAGAAAATGGCTTTGTGGTTTAGGAGTTATGACCCTCCAAAGTTGGTACCCTAGCCACTTTATTTTTAACTTAGAAAATTTTCTAAGTTTTTATGGTTACCCCTTTTACAAGTTATCCAACTTTTCTTGATTTTTCTTGATGAATGATGATTCAAATCATACATTAACATCATTTTAGGGTTAAAAATCCATTTTTGTGAAAAATCTCAAAAAGTCAAAGTTGAGTTTTGTGCACAGTTGACTTTTTATCAGATGAATTCCAAACTGTGCAATTCTTTATGAAATCATGTCCTTGACCAAAATCAAACTTGATGGACATGCTCCATGGGTGTCATAGGGTATATTGATGCATGTCTTAGGGCTTGGGAGCATGTCCTGGTCAAAAGTCAAAGTTACAGTTGACTTTCCTCGCAAAACCCTAATTGTGGTGTGTATGAAATTGAGACTTGTTGCTCAAGCTTTTTGGATGAATCCATTGTTCCAAATGGATCAATATGGTATATTAGAGACCCTCAAATCCTCCTTTGAGGCCTTGGCTCATGTTTTGTCCCAAAAGTCAACTTAAGGGTGAATTAGGTCAAGAAACCCTAATTCCTGATTTTTGATGAATGCATCCCTTGAGGCAAAATTGACTTGATGATTGGGTCCATGAGGTTCCATGGAGTATATTAGGTTATGTTTTGGATCATTGGCTTGTGCCCAGATGAAAAATTTCCATCTGGAGGCCCTGGTCGACCAAAACCCTGATTTGGTGACATTGTCGATCTTGAGACTTGATCCACCTAGAAGGGAGTAGCCCTGTGCTTGATCCTTGAAGTGGGAGTCCTTTTGATCCATTGTGAATGTTTGAGAGGTTAGACAAGTTGAAGATCATGTCATTCCTTGATTGATCCTTTGTCTAAGGTTCTGAGAGGGCTTGAAACCCTAATTTTGATTGTAGTGGATGCTCACCCATCTTTGGGGAGACTGATGAAGTATGATGGTTCCTCCATATTGTGATGATGATTTTCACAATGATAGGAAATCTTAGTGGTCAAAATTTGGGGTATGACAGATGCCCCTATTTAATCTTCTTGGACCCGAAGGTGTGAATGACGAAGGTATTTGAGCATTCGGGGTGCAAGAGGATTAAATATCAGAATACCCAAAATTTTGATGGTGGTTATGAATGGCAGCTTGTGCATTCATCTTCTTTTGCTAAGCAATGATGCTTAGAAAAGGTAAACTTTCCCTCGATCCTGGTCTTCAGCCAAGGAGCTGGTCTCAGTTTTCTTTTGAAATAAACCTCCCATCGATCATGGTTTCCTACCAGGGAACTGGTCTCAGTTGCTGATTTAAACTTCCTCTCGATCCTGGTTTCCTACCAAGGAACTGGTCTTAGTTTCTTTCGTCAATAAACTTTATTGACAAGGGACGTTATTCGTAGCGGCTTTCCTTCAAACTTCTCGCCGAATTTTCCTGGGGAGATGCCATTTGAGTGGAAAAAGTTTTGATGCCAGACTTTCTGGGGAACCCAGTCGTCTGAGTTGTAGAGGTGCACAAACTTCTCTGTATGGAGATGCCATTTGTCGAATCTACTGGGGAAAATGAGTCCCTTGAGAGACTGCTTTCATTCGAGGTCTTTACATCATACTTTTCTCGAAGATCTTCTCGGAGAAATGCCATATGATGTGATCCGATTTTGAGGTGCCGATGACCTTTTCATCAGTGGGTTTTTCGGAGAAAAACTGCCGTACTGCCGAATCTCTGATTTAGGAGGCTTTCTCTCGGGATTTTCTTTAATCCAGGAAAACAAGGATATCATCTTCAATGGCGAAGAGTGACATTGGTTGAAGGTTCTCTGGTCTTTCAGAGGTTCAAGTTATCAAAGTGGTCAAGGACCCAACTTCAGTCCAGAAATAAAACTGGAGGAGAGCGATTGTTCAGACGTAACACTTCCTGACGAGGAAAGGGCTGACAACTCGATTGAGAGGACTTTAATCACTAGGGGACAAGACCGACTAGAGTGATAGTGATGCAATATGAATGTGAATGCAAATCAATAATGCATGATGTATGTATGTATATGCTAACAAAACTGACGCAACATACAAACTAAAAGACGAACACGACTGGATACTCGGCCACTGCTGGAGATGAAAGGTATCGCTGGTTCCAGATAGCAACTCTGCCTTTCTTAGGAGAGATAGTCCCTCTTGGGAGCTACGTTGGTCGGGCTTAGGAGATAAGAACTCGGCCGAGGGTATCAGATGGTAGAGCCGCATCTCATATAGTTGATCCTTTGTTCAGGCGTATTGGTCTAGAAAGAGTACCTTGATTTTGCACTTTGAGATTCAAACGCCTTTGGAGACGCAATCGACGTTCTTTCGATGTTCAACAGTCCAAAGCAATTGCCATCTTTAATTTAAAAGCAGAAAAAGTTTTAACAAGTAAATTCATTTTTGTTTTATTTCAAGAATCGTTAATCATGTTAACAACGTCGTTCTGTAAAGCTAAAACAAATAAGAATTACAAACAAAAGCACAAAGGCTCAAATTTTATTGTTAAGATGGAGATCAGCCAGACGCGTGATTCCATAGAGTATATACAAAGTTTGAAAATGGTAATTTACAGGGAAAAGGGCTACGTTGAAACATAACGACCACTATCCTTCTACCAACTTTGAATTCGGGACATCCTGAGCTTCTGTCGAACATGACCTTGACTAGAGTTTTCCTCCGATGGATGGTGTAACTGCTGCTGAGGGACTTGCCTCTGTTGAACATAGTTACTTGCCATTATCCCTAATTTTTGCCTGGATTGTACTATGATGTTTCCAATCCATCGGGATGATTTTTTTCATGTCTCTAACTTTTTCCTGGACCGCCCTTTTGGGTTTTCAATCCACCGAGACGTTTTTTTTTTTAGTTTAGGCGAAGTATTTCTTGACTACATCAATATTCGTGGGGTAGGCAAATTCCTCTCCATCCATGGTTGCAAGTCTCAAGGCGCCGCCTGAGAAAGCTTTCGTGACCACATAGGGGCCATCATAATTTGGGGTCCATTTGCCCCGAGAGTTAATGAGAAATGATTGTATCTTCTTGAGCACGAGGTCTCCTTTTCTGAAAACAAGAGGTCAGACCTTTTTGTCAAACGCCCTCTTCATTCTCTGTTGATACAACTGACCGTGGCATAGTGCCGTTATTCTCTTTTCTTCGATCATATTCAGTTCGTCGTGTCGACTTTGACACCATTCAGCTTCGGTGAGCTTAGCTTCCATCAATACTTAGATTGACGGGATCTCTACTTCTATGGGGAGCACTGCCTCCATGCCATACACTAGAGAGAAAGGGGTTGCCCCTGTTGAAGTGCGGACAGATGTGCGATAACCGTGAAGAGCAAAGGGTAGCATCTCGTGCCAGTCTTTGTAGGTTACAACCATCTTTTGAACGATCTTCTTGATGTTCTTATTGGCCGCTTCTACCGCTCCGTTCATCTTGGGTCGGTAGGGAGATGAGTTATGATGTTCAATCTTGAACTCTGTGCACAACTCCTTCATCATCTTGTTATTCAAGTTAGATCCATTATCTGTGATGATCTGGCTCGGAACACCATAACGGCAGATGATATTGTTTTTGATAAATCAGACCACCACTTGTCGGGTTACATTGGCGAATGATGCTGCTTCGACCCACTTGGTGAAATAGTCCATGGCTACCAGGATGAACCGATGTCCGTTTGAAGCCTTAGGTTCGATTAAGCCAATCATGTCGATTCCCCATATGGAAAAAGGCCACGGGGAAGAAAGAACTTTGAGATGTGATGGCGGTACATGAATTTTGTCGGAGTATATCTGACACTTGTGACATCTCCTCATGTACTTGTAGCAGTCGGATTCCATGTCTGCTTCTGGTCTGTCTACGCATCGGAGCAAGACCAAGTCAAAATTTCTCTTATAAAGAGTACCACCGCTCAGGAAGAAGTTTCCAGCCAATCTTCTGAGGGTTTTTCTGTCCTTCCTTAGTGTCCCAGATGGGTACTCTTGTTTCTGAAGGAAGCATTTGATATCGTGATACCAAGGTCTGTCGTCTATGACTGCTTCAATCGTGAAGATGTAAGTGGGCCGTTCAAGGCGCATGATGTCGATCATAGGTAGGTCATTCCATTGACCTACACTAATCATAGAAGAGATAGTGGCTAATGCATCAGCCATGTGATTCTCATCACGAGGGATATGATGAAACTCAACTCTGTTAAAGAAGGGTAATAACCTTCTTGCATAGTCTTTGTAAGGAATCAGTCCTGATTGGTATGTGTTCCAATCTCCTTTTATCTGATTCATAACCAAGGCTGAATTGCCGTATATGTCCAAGTTTTTGATCCTTAAATCAATCGCTTCTTCGAGACCCATAATACAAGCTTCGTATTCGGCCTCGTTGTTCGTACATTTGAACGTAAGTCGAGCGGCGAAAGGAATGTGGGTACCCTGAGGGGTAACAATGATTGCCCCAATTCTGTTTCCATAATGATTAACTGCTCCGTCAAAGATTAGTCCCCATTGGGAACCTGGTTCTGGCCCTTCACTGGGTAACGGTTCATCGCAATCTTTCATTTTTAGATACATGACATCTTCGTATGGGAAGTCAAACCCGATTGATTCTTGATCGTCAATCGGTTGATGAGCCAAATGATCGGCTATAATACTTCCTTTAACGGCTTTCTGAGCATGGTACTCTATGTCATATTCTGATAACAGCATCTGCCAATGGGCAATCCTTCCTGTGAGAGCAGGTTTTTCGAAGACGTACTTGATTGGATCCATTTCGGAGACTAACCAAGTAGTATGACGAATCATGTATTGGCAAAGACGTTTGGCTGCCCAAGCCAAAGCGCAACAAGTTTTCTCAAGCATCGTGTAGCGAGTTTCATAGTCGGTGAATTTCTTGCTCAAATAGTAAATGGCAGACTCTTTCCGTTTGGTTTCGTCTTGTTGGCCAAGTACACACCCCATTGAGTCTTCCAAGACTGTGAGGCAAATGATCAGTGGTCTTCCTTCCACTGGAGGTGATAGAATCGGAGGATTCAACAGATATTCCTTAATACTGTCGAAGGCGGTTTGGCAATCTTCTGACCAAACGCAATCCTGGTTCTTTTTGAGTAATTTGAAAATCGGCGCACACGTAGCGGTCATGAGGAATATGAATCTGGAGATGTAGTTCAAACGTCCCAAGAATCCTCTGACTTGTTTTTCAGTTTTCGAAGAAGGCATTTCTTGAATGGCCTTGACCTTGTCAGGATCAACCTCAATTCCTTTCTGGCTGACGATGAACCCTAGTAGTTTCCATGAACAGACACCGAAGATGCACTTGTTAGGATTCAAGCGGAGCTTGAATTTTCTTAAACGTTCAAACAATTTTGACAGATGTTCAACGTGCTCATTCTCTGTTTTTGATTTTGCAATCATATCATTGACATATACCTCGATTTCTTTGTGTATCATGTCATGAAACAGAGTAGTCATGGCCCTTTGATAGGTTGCCCCAGCGTTCTTCAAACCGAACGACATTACCTTGTAACAAAAGGTACCCATGGGGTAATGAACAAAGTTTTCTCCATGTCTTTCGGCGCCATTTTGATCTGGTTATAGCCTGAGAATCCATCCATGAAGGAGAAGACTTTGAACTTCGTTGTGCTGTCTACCAGCATGTCAATGTGTGGTAAAGGAAAGTCGTCCTTTGGACTAGCCTTGTTCAGATCCCTGTAATCGACACACATTCTGACCTTTCCATCCTTTTTGGGAACGGGTACGATGTTTGCTAACCATTGAGGATACTCTGATGTGGCGAGGAAACCCGCGTCAATCTGTTTCTGTACCTCCTCTTTGATTTTGATGGCCATGTCCGAATGAGTCCGTCTCAACCTCTGCTTTACTGGCGGACATTCCAATCTTAATGGTAAGTGATGTTCCATGATGCTGGTATCCAACCCTGGCATATCCTGATAGGACCAAGCGAATACATCGGGAAATTCTTTAAGAAGCTTTATCAAACTCTCTTTGGCAGTTAGACTGAGCAGTGCCCCAATCCTGATTTCTTTTCTCTCTTTTTCTGAACCCAAGTTTACCGTTTCCAACGGTTCTTTGTGAGGTTCAATGGACCTTTCCTCTTGTCTGAGTAGTCGGGAGATCTCTTCTGGAATTTCGTCGCCATCTTCTTCTTCAGCCCCAAATACTGGGAACTCAAAGTTGGGAGAAGGCATCGGATCGTATGTTTCAACGGGGTTTAAAACAAGCAATCTGCATGACGTGATGATTCATGTTTAGAAGAGATAGAGAAAATGCAAGTGTGTGCAGTGTTTTATTTTACTGCTCGTTTTTATTATTGAATTGTTTTTTAGGATTACCATTTTCTGAAAAAGCAAAAAGAGAAAACAACAATAAATGCGAAAATTACAGAACGACGTTATTTTATTAATGAACAAGTCGATTCTTGAAACTACAGCCCTATAAAACAAAACTCTGTCGCTTTGGGCGAAACTAAGAGGGAAAATTTACAGAAAGCGAGCCCTATCAAAACATCTGTTTCACCTGGGCAGGGTGAAAGGTTAAAAGATGGAAATTACTTTGACTGACGAACGATCTTCGGAACCTCGACGACAACCCATTGGCGGTGAACTCCTCGGTGAATCACAAAGTCTGGCACCTTCCTTGATTTGTCTTCAGAAATGACGCTGATTTCTGGTGGAGCAGGATCATTGGAATCTGTCTCCCAGGCAGAATTGTCGTAGGAGAATTCCTCAGTTGTATTTTGCATAGTATTTGTGCTCTCAACTGTATCTCCCCATCCAGTAGGCTGGATGTCTTCGAACCTGATATGAGAGCTTCTGGGTGCAGTGTACTTGACCATATAGTCGTATTTTCCACTCGGCTGTCCCAAGGTGTCCCACACTTCTCTGGAACTAGAGGAGTCATCTCTCTCGATGACGTTGACCTCGGGAAAAGCATAGTTGATGAATTCAAGTCCTGCAAACGTTGCAAATTCACCTTCATGTTGAGTAGTTTCTGAATGACCTGAGTGTTGATCCCATGACATGGTGGGGACACAGGTATTCTGTTCAATGACGGTCAGCTAATTTTCATTATTCAGCTGACTCTCTTGCCCCAAGTCTCCTGGATAAGGTTGCCACATTGGCAGACCATCCATTGGGCCATAGTAATTGTAGTCAAATTGGTCTTTCATCAGAGTGTCTTCCTCTAATGAATTTGGCGGAGCACGACATCCTTCCGGATCACAATCCCCGTATATCATTTCGACATCTGATCGTGGTATAAATCTCGGACTTTGTGCGGGATAGCAAAATGGCATAGGCATCTCTTCCTGAGACATATAACCATCCTCATTAAGGTAGGACTTCTATTCTTCATCCATGTCGGAGGGATCTTCCTCATTGATAGCATGTACTGCTTGAGACACTGGGTGAAGGAAACCTCCACTGTGGAAGAAGTTTTAAAGGGGATAAAGACTTTCATCGTTGGCAGTTGTCCGGGTACAGGTTGCAGAAAAACCAAGACCCTTCTTTGTTTTATTGTCAATAGGAATGACAAGTTGTCCCCATCCGGTCATATTGGTACTCTCGACCGCTTTGATAGCATCGTTGTAAGAAGAAATAGAAGTTCCTTCTTTGAACTGATTGTTCTTGCTCACTGACAGTGTTTAGAACTGAGTTCCAATAACCTCCTCGGGTTCTATACCAGCAGATGATGACAAGTTACTCACGAGCAAGGCCTGTTCCCCACAAACTGTGATGAGTTGGCCGTTCTGGACGAACTTTAGCTTTTGGTGGAGGGTTGAAGTAACCGCTCTAGCCTGATGTATCCAAGGTCTTCCTAATAAACAACTGTACATTTCCCAAATGTACATGACCTGGAAAGTGACTTGGAAAGTATGAGGACCGATAGTTATAGGAAGATCAACTTCGCCGATAACTGTTTTTCTGGATCCGTCGAACGCTTTGACGACGACCTCGCTGATTCTCATCGGAGGGCCTTTGAATGATAATTGCATCAAAGTGGACTTCGGCATAACATTCAGGGCTAACCCTGTGTCTACCAGTACGCTGGCTAAAGCATCGTCCTGGCAATTAACTGTAATGTTGAGCGCCATGTTATGACGGCGACCCTCTTCAGGTAATTCCTCATCACTAAAACCCAAATTATTGTAGGCAGTGATGTTAGAGACAATGCTATCGAACTGTCTAATTGTTACATCCTGTTCCACAAAAGCTTGCTCCAAGACTTTTTGTAGAGCCTCCCTGTGGGCTTCTGAACTAAGTAACAGTGATAATACCGAGATCTTTGAAGGAGTCTGTAACAGCTGATCCACAATGTTGTATTCACTCCTTTGGATGAGTTTCAGCATCTCATCATTATTTTTTGAAAGGTCGGGATTACTGGATTGACCGACTGATGGATTGGGAGCTTCTGTCTGAAGTTCCTTTTCCTTGTTAGGTTCTCCAACTCCTCGGTTAAAGATTCGACCACTCCGTGTTACACGACTGATGTCTGCAATATTCACGACGGAGGGTAATGGAATTTCCTTTCCATTTTTAACTATTGTTGCACCGTATTTGTAAGGGATCGCCTTAGCTGACTCATACGGTAGTGGTCCTGGTAGATAGATGACTATGGGAACCTTTTGATTTTTCTGACCATCATAAGTAATCTCGATCCGTTCCCGGTTGGGAATTCTTGATTTGTCAAGTAGAGGGATGATGGAAAAAACATCCATGGTCTTATGATGACCAGAGATTGTGACAACGTCCCCGACTTGATCGGCAAGGTAGTTCGGTGTCTAGTTGATGGGTCTAGAACCCGGATATGGACGAATCTCTCCACGATCCACCTGACCCTGAAGAGCTGCTCTCACAAGGTAACACCCTTGGTTACTTTTTGAACAGACACTACAACGGTCATAATTGTGTGGTGGCACCTGGCCACGCCCACTTTGAATACAATGTAACCTCACCAGGTTAGCTTCCACAGATCGGACATCCTGACTTTGACGCCGAGTAGGATTCCTGTCATTGATACTAATTTGCTGAGTATCTTCATCCATGTAGATTGGCATCTACCAGTGATTTAACAAGTGCTGAAGTGCCTCCTGGACAAGGGTACAACCTTGATTGTTTTCGTAACCTGCTTTACAGCTTTGATAGTCGTGTGATATTAAGAATCCGAGTCGGACCTGCTCAGCATGTAACTCTACCAGGTTGGTATTCATTAAACGAATGTCGAAGATTTGAACCATGTTGATCTAATAAGGGTTCCTATCATGGTAGTCTTGGATCCATCCAAGATCCATCTGATGCAGGAGGGCCTCTTGTATGAAAGAGCATCCCTGTTTGTTTACCGAGCAAGTCAGACAAGAACTGTAATCATGCCGCGGCAGATTATGATACTGGTTTTGCCTTGAGTTCATTGCCACCAAGTTGACATTCATTGCACGGATATCGTGGTTCTGAATGACATTAGAATTCGTATAGACCATGTTAACTCCACGAACTCGGTGCTCCTGGATCCATCCGAGATCCATCTGTTCCTGTAGAGCTGATTGCACTACCGAGCATCCTTGAATGTTTTTAGAGCAGACGTCACATTGATGATAATTATGAGGTGGCACATGGCCATATCCACTCTGTCTACAATGCATCTTGACCAGATTGGTTTTTAACAAGAGTACATCGTGAATTTGATAGACATCGTTAGTCTCTCCTTCTATCAAATTGACTGCAGCCTTCTCATGCTGAGGCAGCGGGTTCGTGAGAACATTAGGATTTGTATCCTTGAAGGATAAGACCCCGCTCCTAACAAGTTTTTGCACGTCGGACTTGAAATTGAGACAAGTCTCTATGTTATTCCCTGATCCTCCTTGGTGGTAAGGGCAAGTTTGATCCACCTTAAACCAGAAAGGCGGATTTTCCAGTACTGTAAGAGGAGATTTAGTCTGAATGTGCCCCTTAGCCAGTAGTAACGGAAATAGTTCTGCGTATAACATGGGTATAGGATCAAACCCTAATGGTCGTGTTGTACGGTTGTTGTTATATGGAGGACGAGCCTGCTGAAAAGGCTGTTGTGTCCTTTGATGATCAGGTTGGCTCTGCGCAACCTGAGGTTGATACGTAGGAATAGGCGCAGGGCTGATAGCAGGAGTTACAGCTGCTACTGGCTAATAACGCCGCCTTTGCTTTCCGAGTGAGATATTCCCAATATCTTGCTCTTTTTTCTTAGGGAGAGCACTACCGTATTTTTTAGTACCGCTCGTCGATCCAGCGTCTTTTGCCAAACGTCCTTCTCGGACAGCTTCCTCAAGACGTACGCCCATGCCCACCATCTCAGTGAAGTCACTGGGTGCACTGGCAACCATTCGGTCATAGTAAAATGAGCTTAAGGTCTTTAAGAAGATCTTTGTCATCTATTTTTCCTCAAGAGGTGGACAAATTTGAGCGGCGATTTCACGCCACCTTTGAGCATACTCCTTAAAGGTTTCCTTGTCCTTTTGCGACATCGATCTGAGTTAATCTCTATCGGGTGCCATGTCCAAATTGTATTTGTATTATTGGACGAAGGCAGTGCCAAGATCTCTGAATGTGCTAATCGTGGCACGGTTTAAACCCATGTACCATTTTAATGCGGCACCGGTTAAACTATCCTGGAAGTAGTGAATCAGTAGGTCCTGATTCTCCGTCTGAGCTGACATTCGCCGAGCGTACATCACCAGATGGCTCTGAGGGCAAGAGTTACCCTTGTACTTTTCAAAGTCGGGCACCTGAAATTTGTGCGGAACTTTCACATTGGGGACCAGACAAAGGTCTGCGGCGTCCTTTCCAAATAAATCCTGACTGCGAATGGCTTGCAGTTCTTTCTGCATTTCCAAGAACTGCTCCTGGAATTCATCCATTCTATCGAACATAGTTTCCTTCTTACCAGAAGGTATCTGTGGAATCTGTCCTTCCGGGACAGTGTGCACCATAGGGGGTGGTACCGTGACTATGGTAGTGAGTCTTGGAGTTTCCCGAAGTTTGTAACCTTCAGGAGTCTTCAGTATGCCCCTGGCATCTTCGTTTTCCCGAAGTTTGTAACCTTCAGGCCCAGCGGCTTCTGTTGAGATTCCCTGATCTTCAGTGATCGACGGAACATATCCTTCCGGGATATAGTTAACAGGCATGCCCCAAGGACGATCTTTCGGCATCTGATACCTAGGATCATACTTCTCCACTATGGGCGTTGAGGTGATCTCTGAGATCACAGTTCTTTGTAGCTGAACTTCTGCCATGGCTTGCATGTCGTTACGAAGCTTTCTCATATCCTCTCTCAGAGCGTCGATCTCCTCTTTCAACTCTCTGTTCTCTTCCTCAAGATCATCCATCTTTTTCTGACGATTGGCCCGAGTATTGTACGAATGAGACTGTTTGAATCTAGAACCGATACACAAACGTGAGATTCGTAGGTAAGAAGAATACGCGATGTGAGAATGATGAATGCAATGATTATATTAATTGTTTTTTTGGTTTAATCAAAATAAACTTCGACAATTAGATTGCAAAATATCAAACTGTGGGGAAACCCCTTTTTATTGAAATTCAAAGGATTACAGAAACGAAAATACAGTAGATTACAAAGTGCAGAAACAGAAACCTAAGCTAATGGGTCCCGAGTCCTCTCTGATGAGAAATCGGGTGCTGACTCTGGTACTTTCCTTTTCTTTGACCGGGGCTCTTGGGCCGTTGTCGGGTTGTCATTCCTTTGCCAGGTGAAAGGAGCGAGCAAATTCCTTTGGTCATCTTGATTCTCTACAGCATGTTGCTCCAAAATTTCAATCAGAGCATCTTTCTCTTTCAGTAATTGCTGTATTTTGATGCACTCTATGTCAAAGGTGCGGTACTTGTTCTTCCAAGACCTTCTCTCCTTTTGAACTTTGTTGAGAGTAACCTGAAGCTTTTCAGTTTCTGTCATGAAGTACATGACAGATTCCCTCGGCGGAAGAATTCTGTAACGAGGATAAGGCATCTTTAGCTTGAGAGCTCTAGTTTGTACCCAGTGGAGATAAGGCTCCACCGAGACACAGTCCGGTTTTCCTAGAGACTCTCGTCCTTTCTTATGAACGTGTTTCCAAGCGTGCACTATTTCCATCTTTAGTGCCCTGTCGTTTTCTCCTTCCTTGAAGAAAAGACCTTCCAGATGAGCATTCAGCGGAATATGCCTCATCGGGTATCCAAATTGACGACGAACGAGAATTGGATGGTAGTTGATTCCTCCCTTAGTTCCTATAAGGGGTACGTTGGGGAAGTTTCCACAACGATCAATGATTCTGATTCCATCATAGATCCTATTACACCAATCTATATCAGAGTTAGTAAGAGATATGATCATCTGCGACCAACGTAAGGCACTCTTGCAATCCCAAAAAGCAGCAGACTTGGGCAAGTGGGAGATAAACCATTTGTAAAGCAAAGGTACACAACATGTGATCTCCCATCCGCTGTACAAATTTCCCAAATGTACAGAATGATACGCGTCTGTGAGCAAAGTCGGTACAGGGTTTCCAATGAGAAAAACCTTAATGGAGTTGATATCAACGAAGTTATTGATGTTGGGAAACAAAAATAACCCGTAGGTGAGCAAGACAAAGATGCTTTCAAAAGCAGTTACGTTTCCTATACTGGCGAAATACAGGGCCTTCTTTGTCAAGAACTGGGCTGGCAAACCTTGGATGCCACCCTTGGTAGTTAGGTGAGTCCTAACCTTAGACTCGTCCAAATGAATTGCTCTTGCAATGGTCTGATTCTTTGGAATTTCTTCCAGTCCAAAAAATGGAGCTCGATCAGTGATATGTAAATCGATCAAATGAGAATACTCCTCCAGTGTTGGTACGAGTTGATAATCCGGGAATGTGAAACAGTGATAAACCGGATCATAAAACTGAATGAGTGCATCCATGATTCCCTTAATCACATGGACTCTTAACAGTGGTAGCAGACCTCCGTGCTTGGCTCTGAAAGCCTCAGGGTTAGTGATCATCCTCGCTAACCTTCCCAAATCCTCTAGCTTTGGAACCTTGAAGGTATACCTATGAGTTCTCCTTCTACCGAAATCCATTAGCGCAATCTTTTCCTCTGATATTTGCAATCACAGTCTTAGTTTATTTTGAAAAACAGAGAGACTAGAAGAGAATTTTTTTTTGAATGTTTTAATGTTTTTTAAATGAATGCATGAATGCAGCACACAAAAACATAGAAAAACTTGGGGTCAAAGGGTCGTTGTCATGAAGTCAAGGCTCTACCCATCCCCAAAGGTTTATACTAGGGTGATTTTTGTACCTGTACTCATTATCATCAGCTCCTCCTAGGAAAGCAAAACAACAAGCGGATCGCCAGCGAGTTGTAGAGCGATCTTAAAGTAAGTGCCATTCACCGAGAATAGATCACCAGCCTCAAATAAGGGTAGTATTGCGTAACAACTATTCCCGATAGTTTCCGCCCTACAAAAGGGTTTGGCTCCTCAGCTTCTCAGACATCACAATCGGCCCATTGTGTAGGTGAGAGAATGGGTTGCATTGGTCAGCCTCCACTAAGGTTGATGGTCGACCTCGTCGCCATCACTTATCTTAAGTGTATACTCAATCTTTCCACATGCGGCATCACACGCATTCCCATTAGCAGAAAAATAAACACGTATAGCAATTAGGAAAAGCAGTATATATATTTGTCCTAATCATCCTAGACCTTTAAAGCTATGAATCCTAAGTTCCTGACAGAAAATAGGTTCCCCGACGGAAGCCCCAATCTGTGGTTTCATTCCAAATTAACGGCGTTTTGACCTAAGATCCTAATGACGTCAAGGTTTCTACCTAGGGGACAAAAAGAGAACAAGATCCCTAAAGAGACCTGTAATTCTCCCCAACAGAGTCGCCATTTTTCTGTAGCAAGTGATTTTTGGATGTGGTTGCGAAGCACGATCGCTCTGATACTATAGCTCGATTCATTTTTTATCCTATTGAAGCTGATGAAGGAAGGGAAATAGATGTCTCCAACTAACCTTGCTTGCATACTGAGATTAAACAGTCAAAACTGTTGGTTTACAGATGCTACAAAGATTCGGGGTTTCTCCTAGGTTATTTTGTTGACGAGGGGTGCTTTGGGATATCGGTTAGGGTGTTAGGACGAATTTATGAAAGTATGGGATTTTGGGTTTTCGTTTAGTGTGCAAGCTAAGATTTTTTCTTTCAATCTTATGCCTACGTATTCCCGTTTACCGGAACAGGGAAATCAGAGCGTTCGTAGTTCCTCCTATTCTATGGGAGGAAATGGGTGTTTTGGTGTCTTGTTCAAGGCCCAAGACGTGAAGATGAAGAGTCTATTTGTATCTTGTTTAAAGCCCAAGATATGAAGCTAAAAGGTCTCAACTTTAGAGAGAATTTGTTAGCTCTAAAGAGGGGGTTGTATGTCACAACTATTTTATAAAGGAGAATTACTTTAACCGGGATATGTGAATCCGGCAATGCCGTAATTTCCTTTATAGGGGATTTTAACCTGAAGGAGAAGACTTTAACTCAGTGTAGAGCAATGCTATCTTTCCTTAGGAATTTCTCATGCTAAAAGAGGGACAGTGGCATGGATATAGATGATCTAGAGGCTTGCCGCTTACAGCAATTAGATGAAGGGGAAGGAGTTGTTGATGTTTGTGTACTGTGAACGAGGCACAACTTTGATGCTAAAAGGTTGATTGGATCAACCAGTGGTTTTCTTATACAAAGCCTAAGGAGAGGCTAATATGTGTCTCGTACAAAGCCCGAGAGAGAGGCTAAAAGGTTTTGACTCGACGATGGAGTCTTTTGGTATCTCGCATAAAGCTCGAGATGAAGGCTATTTGACTCAACAAGAGAGTTTTTGTATCTCGTACAAAGCCCGAGATGGAGGCTAAAATTTGTTTGACTCCGCTGGGAAGGATCATTGTACAAAGCCCAAGAGGAGGCTATGGTGACTGTTTCAGTTGAGTGACAGGTCCAGTATATTGGTTTTAAAGAGAAAATCAGTTCTTATATGAGTACTATTTGTACTCAGGGATTTGATTCGAGGATCAGGGATATTTCCTTCTCTTTGAGGAATTGGGAAATCCAAAGGGTATTGAGACTGTACGAGTCTACGGGGTTCCTTCCTATTCTTTAAGGGTGCTTGAGAATGTCTTTGAGACTTAAGGAAATTAGACTGTCCAAGTCTAGAGTTTCATCTTTTGTACTATGCTTTGAGAAACACTAGTAGACTCTATGAAATGACTGCTCTATGCAGATGACTAATTTCTGTTCCTATACCTCTAGGGGTTAACAAGGGATTATCTTCCTTTTTTGGGAATCGAAACAATGCCTTACATCCTCGGCGAGGTTTAATTGAAAGTAATACCACACTAATTATGAACATGAGGTTTTCATCATCCTCCCTAATCTTCGCTTAACAAAAGTTTGAAAAAGGGGTGAGAAAGATATATTTTGCTTTTATGAAAATAAAAGTAAATGAGTGAAACGAATGGATTTAACCAAAAGATGCATAAATATTTCATTAATGTTGCCAATTTAAAGATACAACAAAGCTCATATGCAAATACCAATACAATTAAAGGAAATGCAACTGAAATACAAAACACAACCAACTTAAGATTTCAGTTTCCGGGTCCGAACGGAAAAAAGTCTTCATCACCAATCACTTGTTCCTTGTGGTATCGAACTTTGAGAGGCCTTGCAGGTCCTTTACCTTTTGCTTCAAAAGTTGAGGTACCAGCGTCGGAAGTACCTTCCTGAGGTTTCAAATTCTTTAGCAAGCTCATCAGCTTCTCTTCAAATTCCTTGCATTCTTCAATGGGATGCCCGTGGTCCCAGTGCGAAATTTACATTCAGTCTTTGGGCGGTCTTCTTCGAAGATTAAGTCCTTGTCATGGATCAGTTCTTGTACAAAATGCTCTAAAGCTCGGCAATTATCCAAATCATGCCCTTCAGCTCCCTTATGGAATTCACAGGTTAGGTTGGGATCATACCAAGGTCCCTGGAAAGGTGTGAGAAGTCGGGGAGTTACCAGCTTGTTTTGCATTAACAATGGGAAAAGTTTGCTTAATGGCACCAGGATAGGATGGTGGTTAAATTTTCCTCTTTTGGCAGCACACTTCTTCTTATCTTGAGGAGAAACACACGTTGGAGTCTGAAAACCTCTCTTCATAAACACCTGACGAAGATTACGTTCGGATGCAGGAACAGGACCAACGTTCAGCTGGCATGAGGCTTCTCCATCAATGAATTCTGGACACGAGAGATTCTTAGGAGGCGGCAAAGGATAGCTGATTTGAATGCCATGTGGTGTAAATGATAACTTCTCAGAATCAAGCAGCGTCTGAACCTTGTTTCTGAGTACCCTGCAATCCTCAGTTGAATGCCCCGGTGCCCCAGCGTGGTAGTCGCATCGGACGTTGGCATCAAAACCTAGTGGGTATGGAAGGATCACTGGCTCTAAATCCTTCGGTATTATCAATCCACTTTTGATCAACACTGGCAAAAGCTGACTGTATGCCATCGGCAACGGAGTGAAATTTCTCTCTGGTTTCCTTGATCTTTGTCGTTCATGCTGACGTGGCAAGCGAGCGCTATTGAAAGCTGGTCTGACGGGATGAATGGGATTCTCCTTTTTCAACAGAGTTTCCAGAACCCAATTCATCTGGCACTTGAGGATTCTGATCTCCTCTCCCATTTTCTCCTGGTACTCCAAAATTTCCTTCATTGCTGCTAGCGTGACCTTCATAGTTTCCAGAAACTGCCTCATTCCTCTTTGGAGCTCTCTCAATTCGTCATTGACTCTGTCCATTTCACAGTAATGTTCAGACATCCTTTGTCGAGTTTGGACTTGGGTGACGATTCAAAGACGATTCTGAAGAGAAAACTACGACATGAGACGAAGACAGAGAGGAAATGCACATGCTATGAAATGATGCAAATGAGATGCTAATGCAAGCCAAATGGTTTCAAGGAACTCAAAGGCAAGTTGCAAACTTTTTTGGAAAACAGAAGAAGCTTTTGTTTTTTTAAAAAAAAAATCCAAGCTCTGTTGATCTTTGAAAAGGGAATAAACATTTGAGTTCCTCGAAACCAAAGGGCTAAGAATGCTTGAATGTAGAGATGCATAAAGCACACGAGCACAAACACATGTACACACAGAAAAACAAACAAACCCTAGGTTCATAGGTCTCATGAATGGAGTCGTGGTCTACCCATCCCAATAGGTATGTACTACTAGTTTTCACCCGCCGAACAAGGTTCTAAAGAGTTCCCAAAGTCTACAATCCATCTTTCGGATTTTAAGGATTTCCCAGTGTAGCGAGTGATTTTTGGATATGGTTGTGAAGCACGATCGCTCTGATACTACAGCTCGATTAATTTTTTATCCTATTGAAGCTGATGAAGGAAGGGAAATAGATGTCTCCAACTAACCCTGCTTGCATACTGAGATTAAACAGTCAAAACTGTTGGTTTACAGATGCTACAAAGATTCGGGGTTTCTCCTAGGTTATTTTGTTGACGAGGGGTGCTTTAGGCTATCTGTTAGGGTGTTAGGACGAATTTATGAAAGTATGGGATTTTGGGTTTTCGTTTAGTGTGCAAGCTAAGATTTTTTCTTTCAATCTTATGCCTACGTATTCCCGTTTACCAAAACAGGGAAATCAGAGCGTTCGTAGTTCCTCCTATTCTATGGGAGGAAATGGGTGTTTTGGTGTCTTGTTCAAGGCCCAAGACGTGAAGATGAAGAGTCTATTTGTATCTTGTTTAAAGCCCAAGATATGAAGCTAAAAGGTCTCAACTTTAGAGAGAATTTGTTAGCTCTAAAGAGGGGGTTGTATGTCACAACTATTTTATAAAGGAGAATTACTTTAACCGGGATATGTGAATCCGGCAATGCCGTAATTTCCTTTATAGGGGATTTTAACCTGAAGGAGAAGACTTTAACTCAGTGTAGAGCAATGCTATCTTTCCTTAGGAATTTCTCATGCTAAAAGAGGGACAGTGGCATGGATATAGATGATCCAGAGGCTTGCCGCTTACAGCAATTAGATGAAGGGGAAGGAGTTGTTGATGTTTGTGTACTGTGAACGAGGCACAACTTTGATGCTAAAAGATTGATTGGATCAACCAGTGGTTTTCTTATACAAAGCCTAAGGAGAGGCTAATATGTGTCTCGTACAAAGCCCGAGAGAGAGGCTAAAAGGTTTTGACTCGACGATGGAGTCTTTTGGTATCTCGCATAAAGCTCGAGATGAAGGCTATTTGACTCAACAAGAGAGTTTTTGTATCTCGTACAAAGCCCGAGATGGAGGCTAAAATTTGTTTGACTCCGCTGGGAAGGATCATTGTACAAAGCCCAAGAGGAGGCTATGGTGACTGTTTCAGTTGAGTGACAGGTCCAGTATATTGGTTTTAAAGAGAAAATCAGTTCTTATATGAGTACTGTTTGCACTCAGGGATTTGATTCGAGGATCAGGGATATTTCCTTATCTTTGAGGAATTGGGAAATCCAAAGGGTATTGAGACTTTCCGAGTCTACGGGGTTCCTTCCTATTCTTGAAGGGTGCTTGAGAATGTCTTTGAGACTCAAGGAAATTAGACTGTCCAAGTCTAGAGTTTCATCTTTTGTACTATGCTTTGAGAAACAATAGTAGACTCTATGAAAGGACTGCTCTATGCAGATGACTAATTTCTGTTCCTATACCTCTAGGAGGTCGTCGGGATAATTTGTACGAAGCCCAAGAGGAGGCTGGAAGCTTTTAAGAAGCCGAGGGACAATTTGTACTAAGCCCAAGAGGAGGCTATCATTCCCGGAGGAAGAAATCATTTATACGAAGCCTAAGAGGAGGCTGTGAATACTTCTAAGAAGCTGTAGGGTCCTTGTACTAAGCCCAAGAGGAGGCGGGGTTGCTTTTAGGAAGCCTGTGGGTCCTTTTATGATGCCCAAGAGGAGGCCGATGCTTTTAAGAAGCTCGTGGGTCCCCAAACCCCGAGAAATTCAAGGCAAGCTATTCACAAGGAATAGATCAAGTCAGGAAAGTTCGAGAATTTGGAAGAAACTCAAAGATGCCATTCACGGAGAATACATTCATCTCTGGGAGTAGAGTTTCTTGACAATTCCTAATGAGGACAGCCGAAGAGAAGACTGTATCTGGTGATCCTATTGGGGATCTAGTTGTCTATTTCTATGAATAAACGAAACAACGTCACCTAGTTCTAGACGTAGTTGCCGGGGAAACTCTAAATATCTATACTATTATTACACAGTTGATATGAGTTTATGAAAGAAGACTTACAGTGAAACAGCCCCACAATACAGTTATATGTATATGAAAGCGGTAAATGAAAGCGTATAAACACTTACTCGGTTGTAGAGCTTCCATGCTGTTTGGTTAGTTGTTCAACAAAGAAAGATTGAAAACAATAGTATATTCAAAATCAAAGGAGAAAGTGCTTTGAAAAAGAAAGATTTGGGGCTTACAGCTCAAGGAGAGGCCCAGGGTTTTATCAGTGAGCGCACTGTTTGAATTTGTACAGAGGGACTTATACAAGTGACTGAGGCCCAAAAATTGTTTTATGTACAAAGGGATGGGTCTTACACTCTCTCAAGAGGCCCAAAAGGTTTAAAGAAAAAGAGTGGGGCTTATAACACGATGGTAGGCCCAGATGATTTTTCGTTTTAAAATGGCGATCGCGCCGAGGTTTTCTTTTAACGCAGAGGGACTTATACAATAAGTGAGGCCCAAAATGTTTTGGTTAAAAGGGGGTTGGATCTTACACTCTATTAGAGGCCCAAAAGTTTTGAATGGGTCTTATAGCTCGAGGAGAGGCCCAGTTGATTTTTTTAAAGGCGACGACCGCGCCGTTTGTTTTTGACGATATCGGGACTTATACAATATACTGAGGCCCAAAAATGATTTGGTCAAAAAAAGATTGGGTCTTACACTCTATTAGAAGCCCAAAATGTTTTGAAAATGATTTATGAGGGTTGAAAGTCAAAGAAACCCTAATTTTAATCTTTAAAAGTAAATATTTTAAAGAAAATCAATGAAAAATACTAAATAGGTTTGAATAAACCACTTGTGATTTTTGTTTAAGGTTTGAAAAATGAGGTATAAATCACAAGAGATATTTAAACTCATTAGGTCTTGATTTTCAAAGTAAATATTCACTTTTAAAATGTTTAAAAACAATTAAAAATGAATTTATTCACAAAAATACTAGTTATATTAAATAAATAATATAAATCTAATTTTTTTGTGGAATAAAATATTTCAACATTTTTATGATTTTTTGCAAAAATAATCAGTAAAAAATAATTAAAATTGAGTGAGTTATTAATTTTTCAAATCATTAATAAAATAATATGAAAAATAAGAAAATAGGAAAAAGTGATAAAAAAAAAGGTCTGGGGCGAGGGGGATTCGAACCCCAGACCTTTCGCTCGCTAGTACACACAAACCAGTTGATCAACCACTGGGGCACAATGCCAATTCATTAATAACATGGCAAGTGAAAAATATATATCAAACTAGTTGGATTTTCTGAAAATGGCGCCATGGCCATCTTCTTCCTCAAGCTCTGGTGCGTGAAGCCCTCTATCTCACTCATCTCTTAACCATTTGACATGATTCAAACACCAAACTCATGCATTTTTTCACAAGGAAGAAGATGGCAATACCCAATTTCATTCATTTTCAGTGTATAACAAATTATATCCTTGTGGCCGTATGAACCCTAATTTTGCAAAAGCAATCGTGCAGACATGATTATGAGTCCTATGACCAAATTTTCTGAGGGAAAACAATCAACATATGATGGCAAGCAATTGGCAAAAATATCATGCGAGAAAATATGCATGGATCATAGAGTTGGAGTTTTGAGGCTTACCTTGATGCAAGCTGCAATGGAACTCTGCACAAACTTTGTTCCAGTTGTGAATTAATGATCCCTACAGCTTCAATGGATGTTATGGAGTGTGTTGAAAGCTTTGGATCACTTTGAAACTCTTTGGATCAAGCTGGAGACCTCCACCTGCATAATTGAGGCAAAATGGCTTGGTTGAAGGGTGATTTTGAGCCTGAGGTGTTACAGTCAGTGTTTAAGTGTTTGGACACCTCAAATACATCATATGTGATGTGTTTGAGCAATTGGAATTGATTTCCTAAGGCTACAACTCAAAACCCGATAGTGGTACTCAAAAACCAAGAAACTTGAGGTTTAAGGAAGAATGAGAGAAAGCAGTGTTGTAATTGGCTTTGGTGTGAGTTGAATGATCCATTAGAACCTCTATTTATAGGTGATCAACTTTTGTCTTGGAGGAATAGTGAATGGCTGCTGGATCAGATCACATTCACATGGATTGGCTTGGAGGATTTCTTCTCAAGCAAGGCAAACTAGCCACTCCTAAGAGCAGGGCTATGCCTTGACCAAAATCACATTCTTCAGATGTTTTTATTGTTGTTTAATCAGAGAACTTGACTGAGTAGAGTGGCTTTGTTGAAAATGCACTATTCCACATTAATGCCCTTTGAATTCAAGGCAAAATGTGCCAAAGTGGATGAATTTCAAGTTGGAAGATTCCTTGGCTTTTTGACTCAGCCCTATCAGTTGGATCAGTTGGTTCATGACCAGGTTGAAGGCATGTGGCATAGTGATCATTTCTTTTGACTCAGAAATCGTGGATGGCACAAAACTCCCAAACTGATTTTTCATGGCAGCCTTGACATGGTGTGTTGTGGCAGCCATATTTCTTGGCACAAGTGGACTGGTTTCATGCTATTGAGTTGCTTGGATTCTTGGCAACATTTGCAACAAAATTGATGTTTATCTTTGGAACTGATTCAGCTTGTAACTGTGTGAAAAAACCTCACAAGTTTTGGTGTTTCCAACAAAATCTGTCTTGGACAGAATTTTTTTCTAAGTGTTGGAAAAGTGGTACTTTCATGTTTTCAGCCATTTTGGCTCACTCATAGCTCAAAATCCACAATGAATTGGAGTTAGGTCTAGTTGAAGTTTTTGTAGAGGGCAATGAGATCTACAAATCAAGCCTTGGATGGGAGAAAATGACTTTGTGGTTTAGGAGTTATGACCCTCCAAAGTTGGTACCCTAGCCACTTTATTTTTAACTTAGAAAATTTTCCAAGTTTTTATGGTTACCCCTTTTACAAGTTATCCAACTTTTCTTGATTTTTCTTGATGAATGATGATTAAAATCATACATTAACATCATTTTAGGGTTAAAAATCCATTTTTGTGAAAAATCTCAAAAAGTCAAAGTTGAGTTTTGTGCACAGTTGACTTTTTATCAGATGAATTCCAAACTGTGCAATTCTTCATGAAATCATGTCCTTGACCAAAATCAAACTTGATGGACATGTTCCATGGGTGTCATAGGGTATATTGATGCATGTCTTAGGGCTTGGGAGCATGTCCTGGTCAAAAGTCAAAGTTACAGTTGACTTTCCTCGCGAAACCCTAATTGTGGTGTGTATGAAATTGAGACGTGTTGCTCAAGCTTCTTGGATTAATCCATTGTTCCAAATGGATCAATATGGTATATTAGAGACCCTCAAATCCTCCTTTGAGGTCTTGGCTCATGTTTTGTCCCAAAAGTCAACTTAGGGGTGAATTAGGTCAAGAAACCCTAATTCCTGATTTTTTATGAATGCATCCCTTGAGGCAAAATTGACTTGATGATTGGGTCCATGAGGTTCCATGGAGTATATTAGGTTATGTTTTGTATCATTGGCTTGTGCCCAGATAAAAAATTTCCATCTGGAGGCCCTGGTCGACCAAAACCCTAATTTGGTGACACTGTCGATCTTGAGACTTGATCCACCTAGAAGGGAGCAGCCCTGTGCTTGATCCTTGAAGTGGGAGTCCTTTTGATCCATTGTGAATGTTTGAGAGGTTAGACAAGTTGAAGATCATGTCATTCCTTGATTGATCCTTTGTCTAAGGTTCTGAGAGGGCTTGAAACCCTAATTTTGATTGTAGTGGATGCTCACCCATCTTTGGGGAGACTGATGAAGTATGATGGTTCCTCCATATTGTGATGATGATTTTCACAATGATGGGAAATCTTAGTTTTAAAAATTTGGGGTATGACACCCAGATGACTTGGTAATCGATAAAATTCTCAAGAGGATCTCGTCTGAGTGTAGTATCGCGTGACAACCAATTCAGAAATAGACTCCATCATGGTCTCCGCACTACATCCTAAAAGGCTTAGTGGGGTTTGGTAACTACGGTTCTCAATATCATGGGATCCTAGGTCGAGAGTAGCACGCTTTCACGAATAGGATCATTCAACATAACTAGACTCTCGAGAGGGCCTCAACTGAGTGATGGTGTTATCAATTCAACTTTTCAGGATTCGACTCCCTCAAAGCCTCCTTGAATACCATCGTCCTATAATAAGTGCACTCAAATCCGGGTATAGGATTTATCTCACTCATAGATATCATGTCGACCCAAAATAAACAGGATAATAAAGCAAAAACAAAGATACAAGTATATAAGCAAATATGACATACATAAGCATATACAAGTAAGCAAACATGAATAACATAAAAACAAGATAGGCTTAACCCTCTTAGGAAAGGACCAACAATAGGTCTAAAACTCCCCAGTAAAGTCGCCATTTCTGTTGCGGTGAAAATCGGATAACAAGCTATTAATTAACTTGCATCATTTTTCTTTTACAACCGACTTTGATTTATCCAAAGGAAAGGTTCAAGATCGTTAGAAAAACCTAAAGGGGAGAGATCTAAGGTTCGGGGGTTGGTTACGCCTAGGGAAGGTATTAGCATCCTAAACGTCCGTAGTACTCTACGGGAACCTCTTGTTTAAATGTTATCTTATGTTTGCTAAAGGTTCTATGCTAAAGTTTGAAACCCTAGGGGTTAGTATCTAAGTATACTCGACAAAGCATCGCACTTTGCGCCTACATATCATCGAGAATAGAATTAGAGTATGCGTAGTTCTACTTCTACTGAATGATTGACTGTGGTCAATATTCAGAGGGGAAATGAGAACAAGCTCATTGTAGAGTTTAAGAACTCTCTAGATCTAGTTGAAATGGACCTATGTTATGTTTAGTCAGTAGGGTAAAATGATGATTCATTATGATGAATATCACTAAGAGTTTAAGAACTCCTTCCTAAAGCTAGTTGTGATTTCTATGGCTCTGATGAGGCCAAGAAATAAAGTTTCTCCTAAGAGGTTATTTAGGTTAAGGTGGGGGTCAATGACTTATGAGTCAACCTTAATCACCTTCCTTTGGAATGTGGGGAAAAGGACAATAGTAAGTTACTAAAAGATAACAAGTTAAAAGCACATATGATGATGTAAAAGACATGAGAAGATGAGATGAAATAAAATCATGATATCAATGCAAAGTGAGAATTAAACATGTTAGACAATGATTAAATATGAGATGAAATAAAATAGAAATAGTCTCGTCTTAATCATGATTTAATCGAGAAACCGATAATCAATGATTCTTGACTTTCATCGACTAAATAGTAAGGAAACTGAAATAAAAGAAAGTGGTCTCTTGTTAATCCAGGTTTTGTCAACTCAATGAAATCAACCAAACCAAGAAGTTTGTTATGTCATCGACCAAAATAAAGTAAGTGGAATCGAAATGAAAAATCGGTCTCGTCTAAATCAAGATTTAATCGAGAAATCTATGATCTTATATTTTTTGACTTTCATCGACCAACAATAGAACCGGAATGGAAGTAAAAGAGATCGGTCTCGTCTAAATCAAGATCTAATCGATAAATCGATAATCTTGGATTTTTTTGACTTTCATCGACCAACATAAAGAAAAGGTGGCCTCACATCTATCAAGACTTTATTGATTTGAAATGATCAAAGTCGAGATTTGTGTAACGTCATTGGCCAAAAAAAAAAAGATTATGAAATAAAAATAAGGTTGATCTCATCTTAATCAAGATTTAAATCGGAGGATCGATAATCTTGATATTTGATTTTCATCGACCAAAATAAAATCGGTATAAAAATCAAGTTGGTCTCGTTTAATTCAAGATTTAATCGACAAATCGATAATCTTAGATTTTTAAACTTTCATCGACCAAAATAAAAGAAAATAGAAAGTGGCCTCCTACAAATCTAGACTTTTAGTGATTTTGAGATAATCAACAAAGTCAAGATTTATATGATATCATTGGCCAATAAATAAAGAAAATAGAATATGAACAGAATCAAAACTTTAAATAGCTAAACAAAATCAAAATAAGACTAATCAAATTTAAAACTAAAACTCCTTAGAAATTATTTTAACACAAATTAATGAGAGAAAAACTATTTTAAAAAAAAGGGTTGGAAGAGAAACGATGGGTGTAAAATAAAAAACGGTGGAATCATATGAGCTTATGAGCCCATCATCCACCCAAAGAGATAGTGCGGTTGGTATTAAAGGGGAAGAGGGTGGACTTATCACCAACGCGGGCTCAAAAGCCCAGAGACAAGGTCCAAATAAAACAAAGGTTGAAATCAAACATCCGATTTTTGAAACAAAAAGAAACCTAGATAAAGATAAAAAGACGGTTTCTTTTCTTCAAAAAAAACAAAATGCCTTGAAATCCTAAGAAGTGAAAGGCATCAGATCACGGTCTTCAACCCCACACAACACGCTTTTGTCAACTCAGAAAATAGGGCATGGTAGTGATCAAGCTTCCACTATTATATTTTACGAAACCAAAAAAGGATTCCGCTTAGACATCATCAACATCAACATCGCGCCAGCAACTATAATGGGTTAAGATAAACAACGTAACTCCAACCTTGATGAAGGCAATCTCTCTCCGTCTCGCCGTAACTTGTTTCGAACAGGTTTGGTTTCGATTTCTGAATGGGTTCCGGGGAACTCCTCTATTTCATCTCCTTCTACCCGTTTCTTAGGTTTCTGAATCATTTGATTTTGTGGGTTTTGATTTGAAGAAGGTTTAAAGGGTGTTTGTGGTTGCTGCTGTTTGAGGCGTGAGTGATGGTGATCCAACGTTGTGAATCGATTTGAAGGTGGTGATGAAATGGTTTGGGGGAAACAAGGGTGGTGGTGCATTGTTGATATTGGTGAGGGCGGAGAAGCTGGGTTTGGTTGTTGATAATCGGCGGTGACAAGATTTTACCATGTGCACCAAAGCTTTGATTGAACAACTCAGATCAATCGCAGAATCCAAAATAAATCGACAAACTATGAGCAAGACTTGGCAGCAGCTGAAAAATAAACGAAAATCCAAACATGGAACTATCATTGATGAAGGTAATCGCTGAGTTTATTTGTTTTGGTGTTGTGGTGTGTATGGTGATTTTTGTGTGGTTTATATGGTGGGTTAATGCTGTTTGAGATTCCGGATGTGAGAATGAAGATGAAGGTTTTGGAAATTTGTTGGATATGAATGATGAAGATGGGTTCGTTGAAATGGTTTAAGAGGAGGTATGAGGCTGTTGGTTTTTTCGAATTTCTGAGAATGATTTCTTTTGGGTTTTTACCGCAAATGAAGAAATCGTGGAAGCGTCTTTTTCTGGGTTCCAGCTTCCCCTTTCGTTTTCGGTTCCCCCCTCCTCATCTTTTCTCTTCCTCTGCTATTTAACAAGAAAAAAAGAATCTGTTTCCTTCAATTTCAATTTTTTTGACCGTTGTTTGAAACGTCATTTTCATGCTTGCAGGTGTTGTCTGTGGCGGTGTAGGTTTACGTTGAGCAGCAGGGTTCTGAGCTTTTGTCATTGTGGCGCAGAGATTTTGTACGGTTTTGGGGCATAGTTGGAGCGCATGAATATGGTCTTGGAGTGTAAACTTGGTTGCGTTGCATTTGGAAACTTAGAGTATCAGCTTGTAACCACTGCTTGGGTATTCGTTAGCTCGAGTGGGGCTTGGAAGTTTGGATTTGGTGGAAGCTTGGGATTGTTTTGGAGTGTAGTGACTTCATGGCTTGGTTAGCAGCTATGCGTGTAAAGTAACCTATTTGGCTAGCTGATATTTTCATGTGCTTATGTTTATTTTTTGGCAATTGTTGGTTGTTGTAAACTTGGGCTTTCTCTTCTTCTTCTTTTTATCGCTTGTTGTTGATGGAAAATGGACTATGGGCTTGGTGTAAAAAACGTAGAATGGACTTACGACTTGAAATGAAATGGAAACAGTAATTGGAAATGAATAACATTTTTCTCTCCTTTTTTTTAAAACGAATTAATAAGCTAAATAATAATAATAACTATTAATTAAAATGTTAATTGAATAAACTAAAAAAAGAAATAAACCAAATTGACAATTAACCTAAATAATTAAACTAATGCAAAATTAAATTAAATTGAGAATAATTTGAATTAATAAAAATAGGATAATAAAATTAAAAAAGAAAAGCCATGTTGAAATTGAATAAAAATAAAAACAAATAAACACTAAAATAAATACTAAATTAGAAATAGAGAGAAATAAATAAAACATCAACCAGCAGAAAAAAATGAGGGTAAAATTTGGGGTACAACAGCTGTAAAAGGAAATCTAAACTTATGGGTCCTGAGTCCTCTCTGAAGCAAGCTTAGGTGCGGGTTCCGGTACTTTCCTTTTCTTTGACCGGGGCTCTTGGGCCGTTGTCGGGTTGTCATTCCTTTGCCACATGAAATGAGCGAGCAAACTCCTTTGGTCATCCTGATTTTCTACAGCATATTGGTCTAAAATCTCAATCAGAGCATCTTTATCTTTCAATAGTTGCTGTATTTTCTTGCACTCCACATTGAGAATACGATACTTGTTCCTCCAAGACATCTTCTCCTGCTGAACTTTGTTGAGAGTAACCTAAAATTTTTCCGTCTCAGACATAAAATAAAGGACAGAGTCCCTTAATGGAAGAACTTCCTGACGAGGGTAAGGCATCCTCAGCTTGAGAGCTCTAGTTTGTACTCAGTGGAGATAAGGCTCCACCGAGACACTGTCTGGTTTTCCTAGAGACGCTCTTCCTTTCCTATGAACGTGTTTCCAGGTATGCACTATTTCCGTCTTTAGTGCCCTGTCATTTTCTCCTTCCTTGAAGAAAAGACCTTCCAGATGAGCATTACGCGGGACATGCCTCATCGGGTATCCAAATTGACGACGAACTAAAACTGGATGATAGTTGATTCCTCCCTTAGTTCCTATAAGGGTTACATTTGGGAAATTTCCACAACGGTCAATGATTCTGATCCCGTCATAGATTCGATTGTACCAATCGATGTCAGAGTTGGTAAGAGACATGATTCTCTCACTACTACGAAAACCCCATTTAACGACGCCAGCTTTACCACGGTTTCGTATCCCACCGTTGTAACAAGATTAAAAATTTATAACGCCATATTTAACGACGGTTGTATTACATAACAATTGTAATACAAGCTGTGTAACAAGCTTCGATTCCCAACTCTATATTTTTTTTCTCCATATTTTTACATTTTAACACGCTTGTATTAGAAGACCGTTGTACTACATGTATCACGCTTCGATTCACAACAATGTATTCTTTAGTATTTTTAAGTGCAATAGAGTATATATATATAACTTTAAAAATAAAACTGTAAGAGATGAACATATATACACATAATTTTATTTTAATATTCCATTGAGAGTACATTGATAAACATATTACATATCAAGATCATTGTCAGAGCCCATAGTATAAAATGCATCTTCATAATCTAGACATCTCTCCTCACTCCTCTCATCATAATCATAATATACAGGCCTCCTTTTCTTCTTTATCTTCTTTTTCTTCGGCTTCTTCTTCTTCTTCTTCTTCTTATCCTTCCTTACCCTTAAGGCATCCCTGAAGTTGGCAGTTGCTGGTTGGACCACCTCCTAGATTGGCGCCTGACGTTCCTCATTGAGGTTTCTAGGATTCTCATTTGTTGAACTCATTGTTACGAAGAATATATTATTTAGATATGTAAAATTGTCTATTTATAGATGAGGTTGAAGTTGAAAAGACTAATAGTTTAATGCTTATAATGATGATAACTTGTAAACCTTTCATATTCTGGAACTATATTTTCTTGTAAACCGTTCATATGTTGGGAAGTGCAACGGTTAATAATATCACGACGGTTATAAGTAATGACCGTAGCGATATCACTTATAGTCCAGGCGTAACTTTAGGAAAATGTTGTTGCCTGGTGTCAAACCTCGTACCACATATAAGGGGTATCGCTACGGTTATTATAACTAACCGTTGTGATATTATTAAATTAATATATAATCTATCATAACGGTTATTTAAGAAAACCGTTGTGAAACATTTACCTATATAAGGGAATTAACTTTCCCTTTTTGACAGTCGCGTCGTTTCCTTCACAGCGAAACCCTAGCACCCAAACTTCATCTTTTTTTAGAATCTGCGAAAAGAGATTCAAGAAGTATGAAGCTTTTGATTTAAGCTTTTTCCTTCTTGAATTCCTTCTTGCAGAGTCTAAAACTAGATGAACATGGTGATGATGCCGGCGTAGCAAGCGTAATGTACATATTGTTTATGGAAAATAAGGTATTCTTCCACTTCAATCTTTTTGTTAGATAGTACTCATTATCTCGTTTGCTTCATGATGTTTTTGTTGATTGTTCTCTTTTTGCGCAGATTCGACTTCAATGCTTCACAAGCAAGGTGAACTTCATTGTTATGGTACAGTCCCACTTCTTAGCGTTTTCTTTCAACTTTTGCTTGTTTTGTTTTGAATACTAACTAATTTTCTTCATTGCTTCCCACTTCTTAGGGTTTGTTTCTAATTTTGCTTGTTTTGTTTTGAATAATAACTAATTTTCTTCATTGCTTTCCCACTTCTTAGGTTTGTTTCACATGGTGATGATGATGGTGGTACATATATATATGAATTCATTCTAATAAGGTACATATATATGAATTCATTTTGATATTGTACATATGAAATTTAGTTTATTATTCTGATATTGTACATATGAAATTTAGTTTATTATATACTATGTATATTGTTTGTTTTACTATCCTTTTAATGAAAATGCAATCTGTTAAATTGGTATCGAAACTTATAATCTGAAAATTAAGATGTATTTGAAAACCAACCATTATCAGGTCAATGTTTTTCGAATCGCATCCATTTCATTCAGCACATTGAATGTTCCTTAACGCATAATATACGATTCAACGGTCTGATTCCTTCTACACATCGATATCTTTTATATTATATAGTTTACCTTTTCATCGCCAAAAATCATCGTGGTTTTTATGATCATGATTGGTATGATGATAAAATCACGATGATTTTGGGTGATGGAGAGGTAAACTATATAATTAAAAATATCGATGAGTAGAGTGAATCAGACCATTGAATCGTATATTATGTGTTAAGGAACATTCAATGTGCTGAATGAAATGGATGCAATTCGAAAAACAGTGGTGTGTTTAAGTTGGTTTTCAAGAATATTTTAATTTTCAGATTATATATTTCCTTACCAATTTAATGGTTGTAATTCTTTAACTAGGTGTATGGTAAAACAAGCAATATACATTTGTATATAATAAACTAAGGGTACATGTAACAACGGTTGAAACTAATATCCGTTGTGATTGATAATATATTTCACAACGGTTGAAACTAATATCCGTTGTGATTAATAATATATATCACAACGGTTGATACAACTAACCGTTGCAATATATAGCGTGTTTTCCATAATACAACAACGGTTTTCAGACCGTTGTAGAAACATCGAAGATACAACAACAATCTACATAACAGCGCCTTTTCCCGTGTCATTATATGTCATTCCCAACCGTTGTTAAATGGGTTTTTCGTAGTAGTGTCTGCGACCAACGTAAAGTATTCTTTTGATCCCAAAATGCAGCAGACTTGGGTAAGTGGGAAGTGAACCATTTGTATAGCAGGGGTACACAACATGTGATCATTCCTCCGCTGTACAAATTCCTTAAGTGTACCGAATGATAAGCATCTGCGAGTAAGGTCGGTACAGGGTTTCCAATCAGAGAAACCTTAATGGCATTGATATCTACAAAGTTATCGATGTTTGGAAACAAAAATAACCCATAGGTGATCAAAACAAAGATGCTCTCAAAAGCGGCCACGTTCCCTATACTAGCAAAGTATAGAGCTTTCTTTGTCAAGAACTGGGCTGGCAAACCCTGGACTCCACCCTTAGTGGTCATGTAAGTCCTGACTTCTGACTCGTCCAAATAAATTGCTCTCGCAATGGTTTGATATTTTGGAATTTATTCCAGTCCAGAAAAGGGAGCTTGGTTAGTAATATGCAAATCAGTCAGGTGAGAGTACTCCTCCAGTGTTGGTGCTAGCTGATAATCCGGGAATGTGAAACAGTGAGAAACCGGATTGTAGAACTGAATGAGTGTGGATAGGATTCCTTCGATTACATGAACCCTTAACAAGGACAACAGTCCTCCATACTTGGCTCTGAAAGCCTCGGGGTTGGTGATCATTCTCTCCAGACCTCTTAAATCTTCTAGTTTTGGAACCTTGAAGGTGTACTTGTGAGCTTTCCTTCTACTGAAATCCATTAGCAATCTCTTTATCTGACATTTGCAATCATTGTCTTAGTTTAATTTGAAAAAGAGAGACTAAAAGAGAAGATTTTTCTTTGTTTTAATGTTTTTTAAATGAATGCATGAATGCAGCACATAAAAACATAGAAAAAACATGGGGTCAAAGGGTCGGTGTCATGAAGTCAAGGCTCTACCCATCCCCAAAGGTTTATACTGGTGATTTTTTGTACCTGTCCGCAAAATCATTGACCCCTCTTGGGATAACAACAGCAAGCGGATCGCCAACGAGCTGATGTATCTTAGAGTGATCTCATATGAGGGTAGTATCGCGTGACAACTATTTCCGATAGCTTCCGTACTACAAAATGGTTTCAGTCTACTAAAAACCTCAGCTTCTCAGATAACCCAATCGACCACACTACTTTCAACAACCGAATTCGTATAGGCAATGTATCTGCAAAGGGAGTCTCCACTGAGTCTGATGGTCAACCGGGGACTCTTAACTGGGATTCATTCCCCGTAAGATTACCCGTGTAATGCCATCCCCTATCTTAGGTGTATACTCAATCTTTCCACATGCGGCATCACACGCATTCCCATTAGCAGAAAAATAAACACATATATCAATTAGGAAAAGCAGTATATATATTTGTCTTAATCATCCTAGACCTCTAGTCTTATGATCCTATACAGACAATGACTCCCTAGCAGAGTCGCCATTTCTGTGACATTTTGTTGAATTTAAATCTCTCACCCTAAAAGAGGCTAGAAAGAATACCTCCCACTGTGGTCGCCACTTTTCTGTAGCGCGATTTTTGTGGTTTCGAATCACTATCGCTTTGGAACTACAGTTCGATTCATTTTATCCTGTTGAGCTGATTAAGGAAGGGAAATAGATGTCTCCAATTAACCCTGCTTGCAAACTGAGATTAAACAATCAAAACTATTGCTTTACAAATGCTATTAAGAGGGGGAGTTCTTCTTTAGGGTTATTCACTTAAAAGCAGTGTCTAGGCTATTGGTAAGATGTTAGGTCTAATGCTTTTCAATTGATGTATGAAGGTATGGGATTTTGGGTTGTTTGATTAGTATGCTCGCTAAGATTTTGCAATCTTATGCCTACGTATTCCCGAAACAGGAAAATTAGAGCGATCGTAGTTCCTCCTATTCTATGGGAGGAAATAGGTGTTTTGGTGTCTTGTTCAAAGCCCAAGACGTGAAGCTAAAGGTGGTTTGTATCTTGTTCAAAGCCCAAGATGTGAAGCTAAAGGGTTTTGGCTGAGAGAGAATTTGTCATCTCTAAAGAGGAGTTGTTGATGTTTGTATGCTGTGAGCAAGGCACAACTTTGATGCTAAAAGGTTGATTGACTCAACCGGGGTTTTATTTATACAAAGCCTAAGAGGAGGCTATTGACCCAACAAGAGGGTGTTTATTATTTGTCTCGTACGAAGCCCGAGATAGAGGCTAAAAGGGTTGACTCAACAAGAGAGTACTACCAAGTGACTAACTCAACAAGAGAGTGTTTTGTTGTCTCATACGAAGCCCGAGATTGAGGCTAAAAGGAGATTGACTCAACAAGAGAGTCTTTTATACTCAATAAGATAATGTTTTATATGTCTTGTACAAAGCCTAAGATGGAGGCTAAAAGGATATTGACTCAACAAGAGAGTCTTTTATACTCAACAAGAGAGTGATTTGATGTCTCGTACAAAGCCCGAGATTGAGGCTAAAAGGAGATTGACTCAACAAGAGAGTCTTTTATACTTAACAAGAGAGTGATTTGCTGTCTCGTACGAAGCCCGAGATTGATGCTAAAAGGAGATTGACTCAACAAGAGAGTATTTTATACTCAACAAGAGAGTGTTTTATATGTCTTGTACAAAGCCCAAGACGGAGGCTAAAAGGACATTGACTCAACAAGAGAGTATTTTATACTCAACAAGAGAGTGTTTTTCTATCTCGTACGAATCCCGAGATGGAGGCTAAAAATGGGTGACTCAACAAGAGAGTCTGAAAAGGTTAGCTCCGCTGGGGAGAATCATTTGTACAAAGCCCAAGAGGAGGCTACCTTATCGTTGTGGATTCTGGAGATCCTGAAGCGGGTCCAAGTGTGGGGAACTCTCATGAGAGAGACCGAGATTTCTTCCTATGTTTGAAAGGAACTTGAGAATATCTTTGAGACTCAAGGGTCTTAGACTGTCCAAGTCTAGAGTTTTATCTTTTGTACAATGCCCAAGAGGAGGCACGGGCATTAAGGGATGAGTATCAACCCTACAACGGACGGAGTTTTGACGTTGGAAAGACTGCTCTAGCAAAGGATGACTAAGTTCTGTCTTATACCTTTAAGAGGTCGTCACGGTCCTTGTATTAAGCCCAAGAGAAGGCATTAGAACTTTTAAGAAGCCGACGGGTCCTTGTACAATGCCCAAGAGGAGGCAGGGATGCTTTTAGGAAGTCTGTGGGTCCCCAAACCAAGAGAAGTTCAAGAAATGCAATTCACCGAGAAGAGATCATTCCAGGAAAGTTCGAGGATTTAGAAGAAACTCAAGAGATTCCATTCACGGAGAAAAGATCATCTCTGGGGAGTTAGAGTTTCTTTGACAATTTCTAGGGGTGACAGTCTGAGAAAAGGTTCGCCGAGATTACTTCCTTTCTCTTTGTTTCATATTGTTTAACCCCAAGAGGAGGGAAGACTGTATCTGGAATCCTACGGGGGATCTAGTTTTGTTTGTATTTTAGAGTGACCAACAGGGCTTTACCTAGTGCTAGACGTAGTTGCCGGGGAAAACTCTAAATAACTATACTAGTATTACACAGTTGATATGTGACAAGTATATA
Source organism: Lathyrus tuberosus (assembly GCA_022829125.1). Taxonomy (NCBI): domain Eukaryota; kingdom Viridiplantae; phylum Streptophyta; class Magnoliopsida; order Fabales; family Fabaceae; genus Lathyrus; species Lathyrus tuberosus. The sequence continues at coordinate 8,809,965 of JALAZF010000024.1, read as the reverse complement.
AAAGGATGTGAAAGAAGACTTACAGTGAAATAGCCCCACAATACAATTATGTACATATGAAAGTGGATAAACACTTACCCGTTGTAGAGCTTCCATGTTGTTTGGTTAATTGTTCAACAAAGAAAGTTTTGATAACAACATATATTTGAATTCAAAATCAAAGGATAAAGTGCTTTGAAAAGATTGTTGGGGCTTACAGCTCGAGGAGAGGCCCAAGTTTTAACGATGTTCGTACCGTTGTTTTAAAAACTGTACAGAGGGACTTATACAATATGTGAGGCCCAAAAAGTTTTTATGTACAAGGGGATGGGTCTTACACTCTATCAGAGGCCCAAAGAGTTTAAAGAAAAGAAATGGGGCTTATAACACGAGGGTAGGCCCAGATGATTTGTTTTTGAACTGGCGATTGCGCCGAGATTTTTGAAAGCACCGTGGGTCTTATACAATGACTGAGGCCCAAACTATTTTGGTTTCAAAGAAGGATTGGGTCATACACTCTATTAGAGGCCCAATAATTTATTTTTGTACAAGTGGTGGGACTTACAGCTCAAGGAGAGGCCCAAATGATTTTTGTTAAAAAGGCGACGATCGTGCCGAACTTTTTAATGGTATCAGGACTTATACAATACACTGAGGCCCAAATTATTTTGGTTTTCAAAAAGGGTTGGGTCTTACACTCTATTAGAGGCCCAAAAATGTTTTTGAAAAGGAATGGGACTTATAGCTCGAGGAGAGGCCAAAATGATTTTTGTTAAAAAGGCGACGATCACGCCATTTTTTCTAAAAATACAGTGGGACTTATACAATGACTGGGGCCCAAAAAGTGGTGTATTTACAAAGGGGATGGGTCTTACACTCTAATAGAGGCCCAAAGAGTTTAAAAAAGTTTGATGAGGGTTGAATTAATCAAAACCCTAATTTGTTTTCAAAATATATTTTAGTTGAATAAAAATTCAATTAAAATGATTAAAATTGTTAAACATGTGTGAAAACAAATTGTGATCTTGGATCAATGTTTCAAAAATCATGTTTCTATCCACAAAATGATTGGAAATCAATTAAGTTTGGAAAATCAAGGGAGAAAAAACATTTTAAATGTTGAAAAACAAATAAAATATTACTTCTTTGTAAAAATATCAAGTATATGAAATAATTAATATTTTTTGGATTTTTTGGTAAAATAAAATATTTTAGCATTTTTGTGAATTATTAAAAAAAGAATCAACTCAAAATCATTAAAAACCAGAGAGAAATTAATTTTTGAATCAATTAAATAAAATCACAAAATTCAAATATTTGAATTTTCAAAAAAGGCGCCAAGAACATGGCAAGAACACGCGCCACCCTCTGTTTCTGCAAATTTGCATTTTTTATCCAATCTCACTGAATACTTGATGATATCATGAAATCTACATATCAATCTGCTCGTTTTCACCTCACAATCATGTCTATGGTCTTTAATTTCATTTATTTTAAGCATGGAATAAGAAATCAAAGAGAAACCTCAAGAACCCTAAAATTTGCATGAAGGCTCAGAAATTCCATACACGATTCAAACAAAGCAATTGATTGAGGGTAAACACTCTATGCATGATTATGAACATATGGCCAAATTATTGAGCAGCAAAATATGCATGGATCATAGAGTTAGAAGAGTTCATGCTTACCTCTTGCAGCGCGTGATCGTGTTTTGTGTTAGAGGTGTTGCAAATTGGTTCCAATGATTTGTACAACTTCCTTAGGTGCCAAGTGATGTGTCTGAATGCTTGGAGAGGTTTGAAACAAGCTGAAACTTGAGATGGTACCTCAACTGCACCTCTGTCAAGAACTTGAGTAGTTGGCAAGTGATTTTGTGATTTTGGTGTTACAGATGTTATGTGAGTGTTTGGATCATTTCTATATGATGTTTATGAGGGGTGTGTGTGTGATTGGTTTGGTTGGAATGGCTCTCAAACTCAAAACCCGATAGTGATTTGCTTTGGAAGGCAATTTTGGAGTGAAGGAAGAGATTTTGAGGAAAGCATGTGTTTGATGGCTTTGGTGTACTCAAACTGAGCACAAATGAGCTCTATTTATAGTAAATCAAGTTTGTTTTGCAAGCAATAGTGAATGGCAACTGCTGCAGAAGTTTGGCAAATGTTGATCAATAGGAATCCAAGTCTCCTCTAGCCATTGACTAGAGGTTAGAGCATAGGCTGCTGGTTCCCTAGTTCTTGGATAAGTCTTGACTGAATTCAGTTGGAAAGGGCTTAGTCCATGCCACGTTGGTGCATCCATTAAACGCTCCAAACCAAAATTGGAGTCTTGTCCCTCTTTTAGGCATTTTTAGGTTTGGCATGCTACTTTTGGTTCCAAGGACTTGGGAGGCTGATGGATCAGTGTTTGTCCCTCCTTGGTCTCCCCCTGAGGTGTTCAGATGGATAAACTTGTTTGTCATTTGCAAAATTTGCTCAAATCGAGCAAAATGCACAAATCTGCCTTGCCATGACAGTTTGCAGCAAGGCACATTGTCATTGTCATATCTCATGGCTTAAGTGGAGTTTCATGGAGTTCTTGGCCATTTTGGAAAGCTCTTATATGATACAACACATTTGTGATCATAGTTTGTCTTGATACTTTTTGGATCCAAGTGAAAAATCCCCATACTTTTGGAAACAAACAAGACATATTCTGACTTAGTGAAAATTTCACTAAGTGTTGGAAAAAGTGACATTTCATGTTTTCAGCCACTTTGATCCAACCATAACTCAAAATCCATGATGAATTGGAATGAGGTGTAGTTGACACTTTTAAAGTATGCCATGAGAGATACAAATCCATCTTTGGATCAGCCCAAATGGTTGCTTGGATCTCAAGTTATGATCCTTGGAAGTTGGACCCTAGCCACTTTGTTCCATAACTTAGAAAATTTCTAAGTTTTTTATGGTTACCCCTTTTACAAGTTATCCCATTTTTATTGATTTTTCTTGATGAATAATGATTCCAATCACACATTAACATCATTTTAGGGTCAAAGAACCATAATTGTGAAAAATCTCAAAAAGTCAAAGTTGACTTTTGTGCACAGTTGACTTTTTGTCAGATGAACTCCAAACTGTGCGATCCTCTATGAAATCAAGTCCTTGATCTAAATCAAACTTGATGGACATGTTCCATGGGTGTTATAGGGTGTATTGAATCATGTCCCAAGGTTTGGGAGCATGCATGGGTCAAAAGTCAAAGGCACAGTTGACTTTTCCCTCAAAATCCTAATTGTGATTCTGATGAATTTGAAACTTGTTGATCAAGCTTCTTGGATCAATCCATTGTTTCAAATGGATCAATGTAGTGTGTTAGAGACCCTCAAATCCTCTCTTGAGGTCTTGGTTCATGTTTTGTCCCAAAAGTCAACTTAGGAGTGAATTAGGTCAAGAAACCCTAATTCCTTATTTTTTTATGAACGCATCCCCTGAGGCAAAATTGACTTGATGATTGGGTTCATGATGTCCCTTGGAGCATCTTAGGTTATACTTTGAAGCATTGGCTCATTCCCAGAGGAAAATTTCCATCTGGAGGCACTGGTCGACCAAAACCCTAATTTGGTGACACTGGCGATCTTGAGGCTTGATCTACTTGGAATGTTCAAGCCTTGTGCTTGATCCTTGATATGGGAGTCCTCTTGATACATTGTGGGTGCTCAATTATCTTTGAGGAGACTGATGAGGCATGAAGGTACATCCATATTGTGATGATAATTTGCACAATGATGGGAAATCTTAGTGGTCAAAATTTGGGGTATGACAAACGGGAGGCCTTTGGGCCACCCTAGGTGTGTGTTCAAACTCGTGGGGTTGCTGGTCAATTGTTTCATCGAAGACTTAGTCTTGTCGAACTGGTGTCTCCGGTCGAGGTGGAGGAGTTTGTCGACCCGGTGTCCTAGGAGCACCTAGGAAATCACCTATCCGTGTCATCTGGGTTACCAATTGTTGGTAACTTTGGGTCGAATACTATATTAATGGTCTTAATATGGTGTCCATTTGCTAAGTCAACATGTGAACCATTTCTTGATTACTCTCATCCATCTGCTGTCTCATGACTGTGACAAAACTTGAGGTGAAAGTTGGGACTGATTGAGATAAAAGACTGAACCCTGGGGGTCGATTAACTTGGTTTGCCAAAGGCCCTAATCCTTGGTACGGTGAGAAAGCTGCCGACCAACTTTCCCCGAACATCGGACCAACAGAATATAGACTCGACATGAGCTCTGTTGGCATCACAAAGGCTCGAGGCATGGGCATTGTGAAACTAGGCACATGCTGCCTCGCAGTCCCCGTCATTGTTGGCCTAGGTTCAGACCGATATGGTGTTCAGGCTGTCCCACTATGGACGGTCGGAACCGCATACACAGTGCCAGAGCCAACATCAGATGTTTGCGTCACAACTATACTTTCCGCCGAAGATGGTTATTCGTTCGGACGTGGAGTCACCATCTTACCACTACGTAAATGCATACACTCAACTCAACGGGTCCCACCGGGTGTGACAGTTAGTATGCGCATTTGTTTCCAAAATGTAATAAAATTGTTCCTGTTTAAAATATTAGTATTTTTTCTATTAAATCTTTTTACATATTTGAAAAAATGATCGATAAAATTATATTATTTAATATTTAGAACAAATTAAAGTTGTTCTTATTTATAACAATAATAATTTTTCCCCCATATATAAATAATTTAATCAACAATGTATATTTTTCGTATATTAATATTGTTTTTATTTTGATATTATTTATATATTTGAATCTATATACAAATATTTGTATCGATAGTGTTTTTTTCTCGTAAGTAAAGATTATTTTGTTCAATGACAAATATTTTTACTTATATTTTATAAAAAATTTTAATTAAAAATATATGATATCTTTAAACTAAAAAATTATTATTATTTTCTTAAAAATATTGTACTTGAAATTAAAAATAATATCAAATTAAAAATATTATAAACAAAAATAATTAAAAAATAACACACTTATTGAGAGGTGTGGAGAAAAAAGTTGGATAAAAAAATAATATAATATTTGAAATTCAATAATACACCTTCTTGCAGTATATAAGCTAACATTCATTTTTGAAATTTATTTTGAAATGTCAAGTATAAATATTTGAATAATTTTTAGAATGAATTATCCAATTTGTTAATATTTTTCATAAATATTTTAATACATAATAAAATAAATTTAATGAGAGTAATTACTGTCATGAATAAGACAATTAAAAATAAAAATTATTTAATGACATATTAAAGAAATCATTAATTATAGTATTTTTTGGAAATAAATTAATAATTTTATAATAGAGAGTACAAATATAGTATTTGTTAGACGATGGCTATGGATCTAGAAGGGGGGTTTGAATAGATCCCTTGGGTTTTACACGCAAATGGTTTTGAAAATTTAGTTTTAAAATTGTTTAACGGAAGCTACCACTGGATAGAACGTCTACAACGAACCTTCTACTAAAAGGATCGGATATGCACGAATATATCGAGAATGAGTATGGAAGAGAAAAAATCAGTTTGATTACTACACTTAAAAAACGCGGTCAACAAAATATTGCTTGCTTGATGTTTAATCCAAACCAATGAGGAAAAATGATAAGCAACTAAAAACAATGTGTTCGATTTTTGCGTTGAAACAAATTATCAAACACCTAGTGTGCGTAAACACACTAAGTGCAGAATTTCTATGGAATGTAATATAGAGCTGCTCCAAGATGCAATTCAAGGAATTGTATCGATTTAACAAATAGTTTCTCAGCTCAAAATTACACTACGACAGAAATTTCGATAGATTGCGACTTCACAAATTCGAACAAACTGAATTATAAAAGAGTTAAGGGAAAGAGAGAACAAACGAGATTTGATTAGACAGTTCCCTAATCGTCCTCGCTTTGGGTACCTCTGCCCCCAATTCCACAATTGGAATTGAGATATATATATATATATATATATATATATATATATATATATATATATATATATATATATATATATAGTTGTTGCAAATTGTTTATTACAAGAGAAAACTATGAACATCCAAACCCTCGAACGTCTTCGATCGTTGATGCAGAATTTTCTCTTCCCTTGATTCAAGATGAATCAAGTCCTTCGAATATGGTTGATCCAATTATCGTCCCACGCTACTAAACCGAACAAAACCTCCGTTCTTCGGTTACCTTCACTCGATCAATTGCAATCTACCAAACTTCGAACCCAAACCTCTCTTCTACGATCCTCCGATTACAGCTACTATACCGAATAATTGCTCCAATCGTCGGTTACCTTCGCCCGGCTGAATCCCTGTAGAATGAAACGGTTTGTGCAAAAACCCCGAAATCTTCCCGATTCTTGGAGGAGAAAACCTAGGGTTTTATTCAAGAAACACCTACCGAAAATCTCAACTCAGAAATGAAGATCACGCGCTTCCAAAATCTGAACGTTATCACCTTGAAACAATGAACAACTCAAACAAAGATTGTTATGTGTAATTGTTTGTTCACTCAATGTTGAAGATGAAGATGAAGAGAAATGGCATAAATTTTCACGTTTCTTGTTGTGTAAAAAATGAGCTAAAATTATATATATACTATCCTAGACAATACAATAGAAATAACAGAGTTTTGAAATGAATAACACAATAAAATTCTGGTCACATTCAGTGAGCGGTCGACCTATACAGATAGTATAGTCGACCTGAGCAATGTCGCACGTTCACTGCGCAAAATTGCAGGTTATGCGTCGACCGAAGCAGGCTATGAGTCGACTCATAGCTCCCGGTTTTGGGCAAACACAAATGCAAAATGAGTGAGTCGACCGGTAGGTCGACGTGAGCACTCCCGCTGATTGTACTAACATATGACACATGTTTAGGTCGACCAATGCAGGGTTGTGAGTCGACTCACACCCTTGGAACATGCAAAAATCCATTTTTGACTTTCCTAAAAGTGTTCAAACATATCTAATGAACCTAGACCATTTACTAATCATGATCAAACACTCTTAGACCACTTAATGAGCATTTCATATGACGTTTATCACTTGAATCTCTATATTTTAATCATGATAGTTTTGACATCATTAAAATCAAGTACATAGAGAGAATCTTCCCTCACAGTATTTTCTAATAAATAGTCTTAGTATATTGGTCTTGTATTAACGAAAAACCAATAAGTTATATAATATACATTGAAATATTGAAAGTGTATATTATTTTATATGAAATTTCTAAGTTATTGAAATATATATTTTTTCTATTTATTTTTAATTGTTTTTTTTTTGTTGAAAAATAAAATATCTAAATACCTATCAATTTTAGAGTTTAACGCAACAATAATTATTATTTTATAAGGAACTCTCTTAATTATTTATTGGAAAGAAAAAAATAAATGTAATTAAATTATAAATAATTAATTTATTAAAAAAGATAATTAATGTCATAAAAAATAATAATGTTTTTTAATATTGTAAAAATAACTTTATGGTATAAATAGAACAAAATAATAGTAACATAAATTCTAAAAGAAAAAAATTAAATGAGAAACTACATGAATGAGCACAAAAATAAACTATTTTATTTATTTAATAAATTAAATTATACTGATACAACAGAGAATATTAATCGATTCGTAAGTCATATACTGGAGTACTAAATAATAAAAAAATAAAATAGATATTTACATTTTTTTATACAAGGGAGGGTCGAAGCCCCAAAAAATAAACAACAAAAACTACACAACCGCTAGCCTAGCCACATAAATTCCTGCTAAATCACCCTTATAAAGATGCTCAACAACGCTAGGACTGGCCTCAAAAAAACAATAATCCTTAGCAGAGATACCTTCCTTTGCGAGGGCATCAACACAATGATTCGATACTCTAAAAACATGATTTACTTGGATGTATTTATCCTTAATAAAGAAGGACCTTATTTCTTTGACGATATATCGACCCATGCTATTACTAGAATAATTATTATTAATATTCTGAGCTGTCTGCTTCGAATCAACATAAATGTCTATTCCGTTGAACCACATCTCCGCCGCCAACCGCATGTCTTCTAACATGCCCCAAAGCTCCTCTAAATAAACATCACACAAGCCTAAAGGTTTTACAAAACCTCCAAGTCACTCTCCCTCATTTCCTCTAGTAATACCACCACAACCAGCAATTCCCTTAATATTTCTTGCCCCATCCGAATTGATTTTGACTCTCTGATAAGTGCAAATTGTACCTATTTTTGTATATAAGTTTTGTTGCACTTATCATTACTTTGTGTTAAAATTGGTTGAATAAACCCCGCTTTGTTCATAATTACGTTTACTGTATGTTTTCGTGTGTATAGTGCGTTATCGTGTAAATATCATTTAGTTTAATTGATTTTCATTTATTTTTGCAGGTTTTCCAGCAATGGGATCTTGCCATTGTTGTATAGAGCATTGAATAAGCTTTCCAGCGCTTCAAACCGTGCGTCAATCGGAGTTACGGTTCAAAAGTTACGAATAAAACAGTGTAGAATTTTCTGGTGTGATTCGCCGCTGCTGCGCCGGGCGATGCCAAAATTCCGCCGGGCGAAACGCAGGCGCAGCAATGTCACAATTCTGGAACTTGCAAAAATAAACCGCCATAATTCCGCCGGGCGAAGCCAGAATTCCGCCGGGCGAATTTTGACGGGCTGAAACTCCATTAAAGGTCCAAAAACACAATTTTTAGGGATGGGTTTGATATTTTTGGTTCCAAATCCATCCAATAGCATTTTTTTAGTAGAATTAGGTTAGAAAACACATTGGAGCATGCATTAGGATGATCCGGAGTCGAATCCTTCATCAATCGGAGCCGACAACTCATGAAATGTTTGGTTTTTCTCCATTTCTTCTCTATGTATTTCTCTATTTGTTGGGTTATGTTTGGAATGTTACTCTAAACCTATGTACATGTATTGATCATGGTTGTATAATATATATGCTTTACAAATCATTATCGATGTCTTCCTTTATCTTTTTACATTTATGTTTGGATTTGTGTTGTGTTAGAGATAAACATCACGAATCTTGATTAAGGATGGATATCTATTGTCTAGATGCTAGAGATAGATTTAGATAATAATTTTTATGGTGTCGGAACTTAATGTCTTCCGTGTTTCGAGACGTCGTGCGCGACAGTAACGACGAGAGTGATACGGTTGCTCTCTCAGCTCAGTGTGACAGAGATGGACACTGTTGTGAGCGATACGTGATGATTTTGATGAGTACTTGTATGTTGAATGCGACCGATCGATAGGTTTACGTTTGTTCTGAGTAGTGTATTCATGCTTGATAGGTTTCTTCTCTTCAAAGAATGTACTCTTTTTATGTTCATATTTACTTTTCCGCATTTAATTCAAACCATTTTAAAACCAAACTCATTAACATTGATATTGTCGAACGGCAGTTCAGTAGCACCGATCTCTATGGACACGATAATTCCCGAAAAAATACTTTCAAATCTTTTTGTTTGCTTGCCGCTATACCGCTACCAACACTCTCCCCGAACTGGGAGCTTCCCACTTTACATCAATCCACTCCTTCTGAAAAGCTCTAGTGGCAACTTTATTATTGCAATTAGCTTGATTATAATCTTGTCTAAAACTACAGTTAATCATATCCGGAGGTCTAGAAAACTCCTCTATATGATTCTCCGTATTATGCCAATTCCACAGGTTGTAGCACACAATAGCTCAAACGGATTTCCACTCAACATTAGCATTCCAACCCATATTGTAATGCATATTCACCTCTATCCAATCATCCAAACAACCTAAAAAAAAATAATCAAATGCCTGTTAGTGTGCACCGCCGATTGCCAAAGAGGCATAGTCAACGGGCAATCACAAAGCACATGAATTGCGTCTTCCTCCACGTTTCCACAAAACTGACACATTGCACTTTGCAATCCCATCCTACACTTCTTGATATTAATTAAGAGACCATTATGCTTGAGAAGCCACATGAAAGTTTTAATTCTTTCAGCTGCATAAATTTTCCATATAGCTTCTCACCCTTCCTCATTATTCACCATATTCCTCTCATCCATGCTAGCATACATACTACTAACAGAAAAATCCGCACCAGTAGTTCCTATCCCCACGCACATATGCAGCCCAGCCTCGACTGAAGGAGGCTCAAATATTTCTTGGCAACCATCTGTCCAACAAATCCCAATTCCACCCTCCATCCGTGATAATCAAATCTCCAGCTGTAGCATCCTTCAACTGCAGCGGAATCTCTACTTCCAAATCCGCTATACGAATATCCCGCCCAATCCGTCTGGATTCCCAGGCTGCCACAATATTACCATCACCCAACTTCCACATGCTATGGCTTTCCACCTCCGACCAGATTCGAACGATGCTTTTCAAGAATGCCAAATTTGTACCTCGCGTAACCAACCACATATCACTTCTTCTAGCGACATGTTGTATTCATAACTTCTAAATTGTGCAGGCCAAGACCACCTTCCTCTTTCCGAAGCGTTATCGTACACCAATTGATATCGATATCATACCCTAACCATTATTCAAAGTTAGAATCACACCCAATCAACATCGATATATCTATTCCGCAGTTTCGCAATCTGCAGTTCTGCAATCCGCAATTTTGCAGTTCGACAATCCGCAATTTCGTGTTCTGCTGTTTTTTAGATAAGCAATTTCATTAATAAGAGATTAAGGAAATCTCAAACCAAGGAACTACAACCAACAGAAAAAGAAACACTTACAGAAAGTCGAGCGGATTCTTAAACCACTCATATAAACTACACCTCTTACTATTCTTGATTCCTAGAATCAACCAGTTCCACGAGGTAACTTTAATATCAACAACAATATCATCAACATTACAATGCGCATCTTCAAATAAAATTCTATTACGCATCCTCCAAACATTCCAACAAGTAATTAACCATATGGCAAACGACCGTCCTGTACTTCTAGTAGCGTTAGCTTTCGCGAACCAATCCAAGGCATGGAGTCTACAATTAGGTTCCGCTATTCTATCAAAGCCCACCCAATCACATATCTTTCCCCAAATATTGACTGATATGCAGCAGGTGAAGAAAAGGTGACAAGAGTTTTCAACCTCGTGAAAGCAAAGCGCGCACACCTTGTCATGGTCATCATCGATGATCCCTCTAGCCACCAAATTCAATCTTGTGGGCAGTCTGTCCAACACCATCCTCCAAGCAAACACTTGTACCTTAACCGGAATATCCATCTCCCAAATCGACTTAAGAATGTTTGTTGTGATGTCTTCTATCTCATTATAGTTTCCTGCACAATTCAGAGCATAGTAGAAAGAAGCAACAGAAAATTCTTTCGAGTCAGTCACCGTCCACTGCCACTCATCAGTGGCTTCCTTGGTTAAAGACGTCGAAACCAGGGCATGACGAAAATCCGTCCACTCCTGATCCAGCAGGACAGTAGGATCTGCCACTAAGTGACTGACGTTCCACCTCCACCTATCACCATCCCAGCACCCCAACTCACTGATAGAGCAGCGGGTAGAACTGCTAGCTTGAAACACCTTGAGGAACCTGAGTTTCAACTCCAAATGGCCCAACCATTTAGACTGCCAGAATGCCAGAGAGGATCCGTCAGCAACCTTGCACTCCAAAAGGTTATCGAAACAGGTAGAAATTTCAGACTTGTAAAGAGATAGCAGGTCATTAATTCAAAGGGAGTCCTTCTTGGACCTGGAAGCGTCCTTGGACAGTTGGACTTTCAAACTCATATTGCCATATCTATTAAACAACAGCTCCCTCCAAACTTCTTTACCTCCATGGAGAAACTACCAAAGCCATTTAGCGAGGAGTGCTCGATTGAACCTCCCAACATTGCTCCAGTGCTTTTCTTCTCACAATTTATAAAGGTAAAATTAGGATTTATCTTTTCTATATAATTCTATGTTTGTTAAGCTTGGTTGCTTTCATTTTTAGTTTGATTAGCTTTAGAGTCATGTCTGTAGCTCTGTCTTTTGCTGTTTGAAGTTCATGATTCCAAGGGAAAGCATTTCAATAATTTATTAATGTAACATATATGCAGCAAGCCGCTATTATCGAGTGTTTATAATTATGATACAATTCATGTTCATTCTAAAAACAGACCGACAAAGTACTTGGTGCCTTGGTGGCCTATTTATCGTGAGCCAGACCATGAGCTTGTCGGCAAGATAGAACATAGAATAAAATATTCAACAAGATGATGATAGTCATGTTAAGGTTAGCTCGATGAACATTAACTTGTGTTTATGCTATACCACACACTTGCTAAAGGATATATGTTGCTATTCAAGTTATTTACGTGTTTCGTAGTTTAATCTGTGTCATAATATTACATTTTATTTTCTCTTGTGGTCGCAATGTGGTTCTGTAGCTTCTCTTCATAACTAATATAGGGATGAGCTCATGATCCCTGACTTCTAAAATCCTTGCTTCTCTCTGAACATGAAATCTGGCAAGAATCTCTTTTAAAAAAATATAGCATTTCAGTATAATATTCAACAAGATGATAATAGTCATGTTATTAAGATTTGCTTCGATGAATATTAACTTGTGTTTATGCTATACCACACATTTGCTTAAGGATATATGTCGTTATTCAAGTTATTTACGTGTTTCGTAGTTTAATCTGTGTCATATTATTACATTTTATTTTCTCTTGTGGTCACAATGTGGTTCTGTAGCAGAGAAAATTACATATATATGACTTGGTTTTAAAAGTTGCAATGAAAGTTCAAGAATTTTTTACAAAGGAACCTATTGTTAAATGCTCGGTGGAAATGACTATTGACAGGATTTGCTCTTTATTATGGTTTATCTGAGATATATACCAAGATGAGGTATTACGATAGTTTAAAGCAACGTTTAGGCGGCGTAGTTTTTGTTGATATCCGTTTTTGTGAAATATGTTGTGTTTGAAACCACCACAATTTTCAATTATGTCTCCTTGTTGTCCATTTTCAGACATAATATTTTTATCAAAGTGTTTGGCTAGTATAGGGATGAGGTCGTGATCCCCGACTCCTAAAATCCTAGCTTCTCTCTGAACATGAAATCTGGCATGAATCTCTTCTAAAAAATATAGCATTTCAGCATATCATTAGCTCATCTCACTTGTTACTTCTTTGGTTGACGTCTACGGACTGTGAGGACTGTGAAGTGGTTGGTTCTTTACTGTCCCAAGGGCTCTTCTTTTTTTTTTTTTTTAAATATATGTGGTATCCGACCAGTCAGACCGACTAATCCACATAGAGAGAGCTTTCGCCCCCCACGTAGCCCTTGAAGGTTGTTTTTGGTCCCGTGCTCCTTCGAACTCGCGACCCCAAAGGGAGCAAACCCTCGGGACCCGAGCTCCCTTCCGCTGGGCCAACCTTCTCAGGTTCCCAAGGGCTCTTCTGATTGAGCTTCGTGGCATACTTTATTTTTTTTTCTCCAGTTCTTATCTATGAAACTGTTGTTAAAGAAATAAGAAACGTATTTGTGTAAACCTTTAGTAGGAAAACAAAAAACAAAAAACATAGATAGTTTTGGTTTTCTCTTTATATCCCTCTTTTGTTCCAACTTTCCTTTCTTCTGTTCCTCTATGGGAAATCTGAGTTAAGCATTATCCATTTTTGTTGCATGAAAACAAGGGAACCAAAGGATATTTAGTGATACATATATTATCTTTTAGAAAACATTCATTAATTATGATATTCTTGGCTTTGCTATATTTGGCATGAAAACAAATATGCATCTGCTATTTTTCTCATCATCTTTTGACTTTTTCAAATGTGACCGCACTAACTTTTTAAGTTTTCTAATTATGGATTAAATTAATGCAAATATCATTCCATTTTTTATTTTATTTTTACAATCTCATTATACATCATAATTAATATGTGAGCATCAATGGAGTTTCGAGCACACGCGCCTAATGTTTCCATCAGAACCTGTCTTGACACCAATCTGTCCCATTTTAACAATTGATTGAACAAAATCATTTTCGAAAGAAGGTCCAAATATTGGAGTGAAGGGACCTAAATATGATTCAATCACAGCCTTTGTTCTTGCATCATCGATAAGTCTTGCATCCGATTCTAACACAGCAAAACCTTCCCTTATGTTATTCAATATGTTCTTGTCGAATCTTGTTTCAGTTGTTATGTCCATGGCTAAACGGTCGTTACCGTCTCCCGTCCGAGGGCACTTTGCCTGAAGTTCTGGGAGGAATTTTGGATTAATAGCTGGGTCTGATCCACCACCAGATGAAGAAAAGTTGTATAGTCTTTTTGTCATGAAGAAACATGCTGTGGTTCCTATTGTATGTGCAGCTGTATTTAACACAAGAGTAAACCATTAATTACTATGCTTACAAATTATCACATACTCAATACTCATTAAACAAAGAGTGGTAGATGTTATGTCAACATTTCTTGAATCCTGAAAATTTGTCAAAATCTTAAATAATGATTTGTTGGAATACTGATTTCTTGGTCTCGTCTACTATGCATGCATGAAATACGAATGTATTTCTATTAATCCTTTATAGAACCGACATTTCTGATATAAGATATATCTGAGTGTTTGTATCTGGTGTCTGACACGTGTTAGTGTTAGTGTGTCGGACACAAACATAAATGATTCATTTTTTAAATTAATATTGTGTATCGACGTTCCAGCGTCGTGTTTGTGTCTGCATAAGTGGGAGAGAAAGATAGAGACTAGTACCACTGAGAAGGACAAGGTCTTTATCTGTGAGACCCTTGTTCAGAAACTTGGTTTTGAGTTGCTGAATTGAATCACTGACTTCTGGTATATCATCTGCAAGAGATTTATTGGAAATGAATCCATCTCTTCTCCCTGTAGGAACTTTGTACCAAGGTCCATTTGTCTACATTGTGTCAAAATTCATGCAACCGTATTAAAACTTATAAAAAAAAAGTTCTAACTCAAAAGATTAGTCTCTAGTTAATAATTTCAATGATGAAAAATCAATTTTTGAGCAGACAGTGAAATATAATGAAGTTAGGAATTAGGATAGAACCATGACAATTGCTTCTCTTGCTGCCAATGTAACAATATCAGCACAAGAAACCACTCCTGGACAAGATTCTTCCAATTTTGCCTTAGCGTTTTCTATCACATCAAACCCTCTAAGACCTAGATGTTTAAATGCATCTTTTTCTGGTTCTTTAACATTATCAATCAGAATGGAACCATCACATCCCTGAAAAAAAACATCCAAATCATGTCAAAAAATGTTCCTAGAACCAAAACATGTTACTACTTAAGTGACAGAAATACATACCTCAACAAAGCAGTCATGAAAATGAAGCCTAAGCAAACCAGCAGGCACGGTTCGGTCAGAAAGAGTAGCTTCTCTAACAACATCATGGACAATGGATTCTGCTAGAGGACATGTGTTTGAGTAGAAACCAATTTGAAGCTGACCCTTAGAACCATCAACTAAGAATAAGAATAGGAGAGACAAAAAAACAAAGGGAGACATCACTTCAAATAATGTTATATCTATTGTTATGTATTCAGCTATCACAACACACAGATATATTTATATATGCAAAATAGAAAATGTATGTCAGAAGCACAAATTAAATATTGCTACGAAACAAAGAAAAGGTGAAGGGTACTCATCAAAAAATGTTACTAATAATAGATACACTAAACATTTTTCTATGGCATGTGGGTCAAAGAATCTTAAATGTACTATGATTCTACCATTTTATGATTTTTCCTATGAGCCTTGTACAGATTACCATACTAGCATCATCCTTAAGTTTGAAACGTGTCAAGTAACAATGCATGAGACGTGAACTGTTTTCCTTTTGTTCTTTCCTCAGTCAATTTTGCATTGTTGTCATTTCTCTATTTTATCAAAAACTTGTTTATGAATCATTCGCACGCAGTTCAACTTCTGTATACCAATAACAACATCTGTGTTCTCTTCAACTTCATTTTTTTGGGATAAACCAAAGCTTTCAAATTTTCAAGACGCGTCAATTAATTGTCTTTAAATGTGAAAATGAGAATATTACAATGTAGTAGTTTTATCTCATGCCCCTTTAATTAATGGTAAGGAATCTTATTTTAATTCCAAATCTTCATTACAATTTTAGATGCAAGTTGCTTCCTCCATTTCAATTTTAGATTTTTTTCTAAAAGAAGTGTATGGTGTTCGACATGTCAGTGTCGTCTGGTGTTTGTATTAGTGTTTCATAAGTGATCGCATTTTGTATATTTATGATAAAACAGCTGTTAACTCTTGAGATTTCTTACAACAATGACAAAAATTAGCTTGAATAAGAAAGGTATAAACATCGAGTATTTATGGTTAAACAGATTGTGTGATGATGGAGACATATCTTTTTGTTTGGCGTTGTGTGAGTTACCTATTCAATGCAACTTGCATGAACATTGTTTTGGGACTTATATGTATAGATATCTATGATTCTAAATTAGTCTTACATCATGATTCTTAATGAGTTTTATTGCTATTGAGTTTTGCAACAAAATTGATATTAATGTGAAAATTTATTAGACTTGAACCCCACAAGGCTACAAAGTGTACATGTATGCAAATACAAGGGTTGAGACACATGTATTGATTGTGCACCTTGCAGCTGTTGTAGGGACCAAATTCAGTTCAAATGATAACAAATTGATGAAGAAGTAAAACATTCATTTAGAATATGAAAATTGTATGAGGTCATTGAGTTAGTATGTTTAATCTCATATTTTTGGGATAGGTTTGAAAATCCAGTTAAAAGATTAATGTTACATGAACATACATAACATGAATATCATATTTTATATAGTTGTTAAGATTTTTTTTAAAAATATTTTTCTGTTATCTCTAAAAACCTGCAAAGAAATTATTTTGTGATATAATTAGTGTGATATCCGTGTTTTCGCATGGGTACTGTTCAATAATGCTCATTTGTTTACATTTAAAATTTGAAAAAAAAAATAGGATTAATAAAAATTAGTAAATATAAAAAATATAATTTATCTTAAAAAAAGATATAAGGATTACTCGCGGACACCGATTGATGACGCGTATTTGTTTTTTTTAAAAATTAAAATAAAAAATAGAAGACAAAATTATTTTAGCAAAAAAGTTTTTAATTTTTAAAATAAGAACATATTTTTATTCATATTTGGAGCATAAATATAGTTTTTTCATATATACAAATATTTGAATCAACCGTATATTTTTCGGTATGTACATATTAATTTTGTTTTGATATTTTTTATAAAAATATTTATGCAATGATTTAGTTTTATAAATATCAAATAATAGCGTAGTATTTGTAAATGTTATTTTAATTGTATAAATAAATATTAGTAACATAAATAAATACATTTTGGCCGTGTTTGGATTCATACATTATTTTAAATATATTTACCTTTATTTTCTTTAATTGTACCATAATTGTAATAACTTGTGCATTCGCACGAATTCTTCTCTGGATACTCGTGCGTTTGCACGGATACTGGTGAGTGATGCGCATTTGTTTCAAAATGTAATAAGAATGGATAGAAAGAAAATCAAATATATCAAGACAAAATTATTTATCCAAGAAAGTTTATTATTTTTAAAAGAAAAACAAATTTTTATTTATTTTTGGATCATAAATATTAGTGACCGATTTAGTGACCAACAAATTTCGGTCACTGTAGCCACCGAATTAGCCACCAAAATTTGATATCCGTGAGTAAATTTTTAGGGGTCACAAAATCGGTCACTAAATAAAAATTAGCCACCGATTTAGCGACCAAAAGTTTGTGACCACCTATCCGGTCTCGAAAAAATGTTTTTATACAATAGTTAGTTTAAATAAAAAATTTAGAGACCGAAATTTCGGTCACTAATATTTTTGTTGTTTTTTTATTTTTTATTTTTTAATCCTCTTTATTATGTTACTATTTCTCTCCCAATTTTTTAAAAACATTTTCATCCTTTTTTTTATTTTTTTATTTTTAATAAAAGATTCACCTTTTTATTATTTTAACAAATAAAATATATAATTATATAAACAATTATGCTATTTTATTTTTATATATGTATAAAAGTGATTTTTTTATTATATGCAATTTTTATATGTGCATAATGAAATTACACTAATAAAATCAAATTTTATTTTCATTAGATCCAATTAAATTAAATAATAATTAGTAATTTTCTAACTATTATTTATATTTTTTAATATGTATATATATTTAAATATAGAGAACATAACAAATGTTATTAAGTGATCTAGTGTTAAGGCCTAATTGAAATAGCTGGAGATAACAGGTTTGATTCCCAAGTTAGGCACCTTTTTATTTTATTTTTGGAAAAAAGAACACTAAAATAGGTCACTAAGATCGGTCTCTGAATTTCGGTCACTAAATTCGTCGTAAAAACTTAGCGACTAGCACTTTTACAACCGAAAAATGATGGTCTCTAAATTGGTTGCAAAACGTTATAGTGACCGATTTTTAAGCTTTTTCGGTCTCTAATTCGGTCACTAAAAGTGATTTTTTTAGTAGTGATACAAATGTTTGGATAAACCGTGTATTTTCCCGTATGTGAATATGAATTTTATTTTGAGATTATTTATAAAAATATTTTGATGAATAAAATATTTGTTCTCATTTTGGATCACCAATACTTTTTTTTTCATATATAAAACTAAAGTTCAATATAAAGTATTAAAAAAATTTCCGTGTATACAAATATTTGTCTCATATGCTTTACTATATTATCAATGACTTCATTTTTCCCGTTTTAATAATTCACTTATTCGCGTAGATTAGGCATGGCAACATAACTCATACCCACGAATACCCATCTGAACCCACTCCGAAGTTGACGGGGAAAATCCGCTTTGACTGGGTTTGGATTTTTCTCGATTAAAAAATATGGGAACGGGTTAGGTGATGGAGATACTAGTACCCACCTCGAACCCGACCCGTTTATTTCATTATGTACATTATTATTTAGTTTAGTTAATTTGGAATATTTAATATGTGGCCAATGTTTTAATATTATGATTTGTATTAATTATTTAAAATATTTGAAATGTATGTATGAAATTTTTGAGATTGTTTTATTTTATTATTTGTAATGTAATTTGATTTTGGAAAAAAATAAATATTTTTATTTAAAAATTAATTTTACTAAATGGATGATGGTGGGGCGGGGATACCCGAACCCAACCCAAAGACGGGTTTGGATTTAATTCTCCATCCCCGTATATAAATGTGAATTTTTTAGTAGTGATACAAATGTTTGGATAAACTGTGTATTTTCCCGTATGTGAATATAAATTTTATTTTGAGATTATTTATAAAAATATTTTGATGAATAAAATATTTGTTCTCATTTATAAAAGTATTTGGATCACCAATACTTTTTTTTTCATATATAAAACTAAAGTTTAATATAAAGTATTAAAAAAATTTCCGTGTATACAAATATTTGTCTCATATGCTTTACTATATTATCAATGACTTCATTTTTTCCGTTTTAATAATTCACTTATTCGCGTAGATTAGGCATGGCAACATAACTCATACCCACGGATACCCATCTGAACCCACTCCGAAGTTGACGGGAAAAATCCGCTTTGACTGGGTTTGGATTTTTCTCGATTAAAAAATATGGGAACGGGTTAGGTGATGAGGATACTAGTACCTACCTTGAACCCGACCCGTTTATTTCATTATGTACATTATTATTTAGTTTAGTTAATTTGGAATATTTAATACGTGGCCAATGTTTTAATATTATGATTTGTATTAATTATTTAAAATATTTGAAATGTATGTATGAAATTTTTGAGATTGTTTTATTTTATTATTTGTAATGTAATTTGATTTTGGAAAAAAATAAATATTTTTATTTAAAAATTAATTTTACTAAATGGATGATGGTGGGGCGGGGATACCCGAACCCAACCCAAAGACGGGTTTGGATTTAATTCTCCATCCCCGTTTGGGTTTGGGGCGGAGAACAAAGATTGTTTGGGAATTCAGGTTTGGGTTTGGAGAGGTAAAAATTGTCCCTGACCCGCCTCGTTGCCATGCTGTTCGTGCGCGGTTTTCGCGCGAACAACCTCTGGCCTCCTGTCGCAGGTTTACGTGCGGAACCGACCACGATATCCCAGGATAAACTGTTGGAGTATATGTGATGTTGGTAGGATGGTTTTGATTTAGAGGAAGTTGAAAAAAACTTGCAGAAAAAGGTGTATGTGAATTGATAAATAAACAGGTAAATAAGTAAATGGCAAGATATCTTAAACTTGGTAATGTAAATTGCTTAAAAAAGAAATGTGGACGCTAGCATACATCTTGCGGAAATGAACTCTTTTCTATTAACGCTTGGTACTTCGAGTGTATTCCTTTTACAATGGACATTGCTTAAATAGAAAAATAAAATAACTGTTTTTCTCTCAGTGTTGGCTCTGGATATGACACATGTCACCCCACCATCTTTGTAACTTCCCCCACATTCTCAGCATTTCAAATCTCTTCCCGCCCAAGATCTTTCAGCATTGCGTTGGTTCTGTTGACATTCCGTTGAAACCCTTCGTAGCATGCTGGGTCGACCTCCGACACGCCTTTTGCTGGTGTCGATCTGCGTGTCGGCCTTCTCACCATCCTTTCCTTCTGAAGTCGACCTACATGTTAGCCTTTTCATCAACTCTTCTCAGTCGAAATCTCCCAGCCAACAAGTTGCCCCCCCAAAATGCCAGTTTCGACTTAGCACTATGTCGGCCAAGAAACTTGGCGTTTTGTTTTCCTGCGAGATTTTGACTGTACCTTGGTTTCGACCTAGTAACTTAATTGCTTTTCCTTCTTCGAATCAACCATGCGTCACACAATGTCTGATGTAATGATGGAACCTTTCTGCGCCACGATTTCCAAGAAATGTCATTATGGCTAGAGTCGTCCTAAGTTTTGGGCTTTAAACCACTCCCACTAACTGCAGAATCAGAACAGTTGCTTTTCTTGACCTTTCAGTTGCGTGCATTTGCCTATAAATACTCTTCACCAGCGTCTGGCTTTCTTTTCCTCATTCTCTCACACTTTCCTCTTCTTCTCAAACGTTCTTGCTCCCAAAGTTCTCTTGACCTTTGCTTCCATTACAATGGCTTCTTCTGCAATACTCACCGATTCTGCTACTCACAAGACTGGAAACAACCCCATTGCCTACGTGCTTTCTAAAATTGAGTCCCTAAACCTCTTCCTCAACCAACATCTACTGATGATGCGGTGATAGCAACCTGGTAACGCCAGATGACCGTTCCCTTCGTGGTGGCAGACAAACTGCATGCTTTCCATGGGCCATATCCTGATAAGAAGCCGAATCACCAAAAACTCCAGTTGTTCTTTCCTTGCTATGCTCTTACTATACCACCTGCTTTCGAGAAAGGTGGTACCTTCGACCTCAAATTTATGGGGCCCAAGGCTAGGGTTTTTCGGCCGATGCCCACACATGACAACAAGGAGTACATCACTTGGCTTAACAAAGTCCAAGGTAAACGTTAGGAACAATGGAAAACAGCTGGCATCTTCGACGCCATCCAGCTCTCTAGGAATGCTCACAAAGTTAACCTTCGTCTTTTGCTGGCGTCGATGTATTTCTGGGAGGGGTCGACCAACACATTCCACCTCCCCTGTGGTATGTTGACGCCAACACTCTTCGACGTGGCGGCCATTACTGGCCTCTCACCTTTGGGCAAAACTTTCAACCCGACTCTGGACACGATCAACACCTTCGACTTCGACCGTGCTGGCTTTCAAAACTTCATCGAAGACCATCATGATAAGGGTTCCGACGAAGTGTCAGATGAAGAACACATTGCTTTTTTGACTCTTTGGCTGTCATACTATCTCTTCTGTCTTGGCTCTCTGCAAATATCTAAAAGCTACATTAACCAGGCGATCCAAATTCATGAGGGTCGACAGGTATCCTTGGGTAAGCTCTTGTTAGCCTCCCTCTACCACTCTCTTGGGCTATCAGCCTTGAGACTTAAACTCCTCCATGAGACTCCCATGGCCTTGAATATTTCAGAGCCTATGTGGCTGTTGCAACATTGGCTTAATGCCACATTCGAATGCCATTTGGGTTATCCTGTATCTGCAACAATACATTGCTTAAATGAAGAACGTCCCATAGAAGGTGTTGGACTTGCCCTGATGACTACTCAAGAAACTCCCAACAAGACTCTCTTCATGAAATATCTCAACATGTTCGTGGAGGCCACTTCGTTTGTCCAAGGTATGACACCCTTCATGGATCGAAGGTTTGGTCCGACGTGGTTCAAAAATCTGTTTCCTGGTGCCTCTCCTAAAGCAGCAGTGCTATCGAATTCTATATTGAGGGCGTTTCTAACACCCACCATGTTATCCTTCTGAATTGAGACGAGGAGTACAGGTTATGGGTTTATGAACTACCAACCCAACTTGGTGGCCCGTCAATTTGGCCTGAGCCAGATGCTGCCTAAGTCCTTAGTGCGACATTCTTCTGATATTGTTTGGGCTGCTCGATGACTGAACTTGAAAGGTCACAAAAATTGCCTTAAATTTTCTAGGTCGACTCAACGTCTTGAGTTTCCTATTTTTTCGTTCCAACCATCCTTCTTCACTACAAAAGACTTTGATGTCTGGTGGTCCGAATATCAAAATCAATGTTTTCAACGTGACCTATTTTTGGAAAACATGGTTGATTCCTTTGCTGCTCTTGCTGGAGAAGCTCCTACTCCGACAGTTATTGTGCCTATGGTGAACAACCAGGGGCTGATGCCAAAGAAAACCCACCAAAGAAGGTAACTCCTAAAACTCTTCACTTTTATTTCATTAATTGTCATCAGCTAATCGTTTGCACTTGTTTCCCAAAGTAAAAAACGGGAGCCAACTATTGCATCGGCCTCAACCAAGATTGCAAAGAAGCCGAAAGTCCTGAAACCACAAGTATGACATGTTCGATGTCCCTTTGCACTAATTCCTACTGTTATCTTACTCTGTTGTTCGTTAGGCCTCTGAGAAAATGCCATCTCCTGAGGGTGACGTGTCGGATGAAAGCACCCAATCTCGGATCTTTTCCTCTGAAGTCTCAGCACCCCCTCCGGCTACTCCGTTGGTAAAGAAAAGAAAAATCCTAGTCAAGAAGACGCCCTCTAAAACGGTCACTTCGACTGTGAAACCCACTATTCCTGAAGATCTTATTGAGGTTTTCAAACCAGCTGGTTCCGACGCACCGCCTCCAAAACACCCTACTGAGGTATTAGTCGTCCTTATTCTCTTGGCTCATATTTTATTTTTGGGCATTTTTTCTCTTGTTTTTTTATATTACTGAACCTCCTCTTGTAGGAAACAATGGCTGATTCGACCGTCGCTGAGGATGATAATAACGCAACGGCCAATGCTGGAAATCTTCCTGAGACGGCAACCCCTTTTAGTCCCTAAAAAGTTGATGAGTTCCAAGGAGCGTCAACAGAAGATGATCCAGCGGCGAAGACACCTCACCCTCAAAACACCTCAACTAAGGCTGGCAAGGGTGGTGCAACTACCAGCGGTGGTGAAAACCCTTCGACTGTTGCTACTGGTATCAGAACTGCTGAGGGCAACCTGAATCCTCAAGCTTCTACTGAAGGTGACCCCAACATGCCTACGCCAAATTCCAACAAAACTCTTACTCAGGAGGAGATCTTGGCAACGAAGCAGACAAATCTGTCAGAAACTTTGAAGGCATTGCACAAGCTTCGCCAGGAGTCCATGGACGTTAAACCCGTGAGCTCGACGTCCATTCCCAACCCAGAAATGGATGCTTCTTTCACCCTCAAGCTCCAACAGTTGAAAACGTACCTATTTGAGGACAAATTTTTGGTTGCCGTCGAAGAGGAAGCAGCTGTAGCTTGTGACGTTTTCAAGATACTGGATGAACTTTCCCAGTTCCAAGTTCCTTTTCCCATGGACAAGTACCTGATCGAATTCGAGGCCTTCTTTACCCAACTGGCTAAGGATCTTACTGTTTATTAACAGGCAGATGCTCAGATCAGGACAAAGGCCAATGAGATGAAACGTGAGTGGTACCTCAGTTCATTTTGCGAAAAGAAACTTGTGGATTTCAAGGCCAAAAAACAGGAACGTTCTAATAAGCACCGTGTCTTCGACCAGCAGATATCTGACAATCAGGCTCAAATAGCTGAACTTACAAGGAAAATTGCTGAGGTCGAGAAACAAAAAACCTCTTTGGATTCCACTGAACCTCTGCCTGCTCAAGAAGTGATTGATCAAGAGGTCACTCAAGGAATTTCTCATGTCGAAACGGTCCTTGCACTAAAGGATACGATCAGCCAAATGCGGAAAAAGAAGACCCTTCTCGACAACAGGGTTGCTTATGAAAAGACTCTCTCTGAAGACTTCAAATCCTGATTCCATGTTTGATTTTAATTTACATTTTAAGTCGTCGAAATTTTGTAACTCCGTTTGGAGACATTTGTAAGCCATCTTGGCCCTTAGTCCATTTTGGCTAATCATCAGTGAAAAATTACCTTTTGATTTGAATCTCTTGTAACATAGGTTTATATTTTTTCAAATATTTCCCATTTACTCTTAAGATTCGTTGGTCCATACCTATTTCTTGAATCTCGTATGCATTGTTGCTGAACACTTGGATTACTTGGAATTGTCCCTCCCAATTTGGTGACCATTTCCCTAGTGTTCGATCTCTTCGATCCATAGGCAACACTGCTTTCCACACATAATCATTAACTACAAAGGTCTTCTCTCTAACCTTCTTATTATATGCTTTGGCAACTCACGCCTTTTGGGGTAGTAATACATTTAACGCTGCCATCCTTTCTTCGTCTCGTCCAACATCATGCTCCAGTATTACTCCAATAAAATCTCATGTTGACGTTGCACCCTAATTGATTGTAGACAAATCTCTACTGGAAATACGGCGTTGTGACCGAATGTCAAACAGAACGGCGTCGAGTTGGTTGATTCTTTAGGGGATGTTCGACAAACCCATAAAATCTGATCTAATGTTTTGTGCCAATTTTTAGGTTTCCTGGCAACGTGTTTCTTGATGAGTCCAATCACTACTTTGTTGGCTGCTTCGACCTGACCGTTTGCTTGAGCATAATGTTAGGTGTCAAGAAATACTGGTTTTTATATCCAAATTTGACACCTTTAAGCTTTTTTTATTGCTTTAATCAGAAAATGACTTATTTATTAAGCAATTCTTGCATTGATGTGAATATTAGGAAGTTTGATGTGTTTGTTAATATTTCAGTGAATTTATAACAAAAGGTTGCAGCTCAAATCGGGAGAAAACGCGAAGAAACGAAGAAAGCGCATGTCTACAACTACAGGAAGCTTCACCCGGCGAGCATGAAGCGAAGGAAGGATGCTTCGCCCGACGAAGCAGCAGCGAAAGAACTAATGGATTTTCAATTCCACTTCCAGTAGCTAACATATGTGGCTCACTTGGTGATTCGCCTGGCAAAGCAGGATTCCCCCGACGAGGAAGAGGCGAGAGAATTAATTTATTTTCATTTCAAGTTCCAGTAGCTCACAACTTTGGTTCGCTGGGTGATTCGCCTAGTGAAGAAGGATTCGCCTAGCGAATAAATGTTTTGCCCGACGAAGGAAGATATTTATTAAGGCCCAGCTGGCACTGTATCTGTCACGTGGCCTCATTTGAGGGCTTCGCCCGACGGAAGAAGGCTTTTGCCCGGCGAATTTACCTGGGAAGAAAGTAGTATTTAGGTTATTTTGAAGATATTTTGTAACATAACACTTTTTGTAAGAATCATTGTAACCTAGAAACCCTCTTGGAGCTTAAAAATTTCATCTTTACTTATTTTTCTTAGGATCCAAAGCTTTTATGCTTCAATCCTTGATCCATTGAAGATTGATGTAACAAAAGCTTTGTCTCTTGCTTGTTGATCAAGCTACCATGTCAATGGGTAGCTAAACACCTTTTGTGTCAAGATTAGTGGTAGGTAATCCTTTATTTTGTATGTATTGATCTTGATAATTAGTTTGGAAACTTTGTTGATGATTAATATATGGTGAAAAACTTTGTTTGTATGATGTATATTTTGTTTTGGTTCATGATTGAGAAATATGTTCTAAGACTTGACCTAAGTTTTAATCCATCATCAATCATGAGGCTAGAGATAGTTTTGAGAGTTGATGTTCATAAATATTGATCTTTTAATGTTATCATATTGATAGTTAGAGTGAGAGATCATCTAAGGATCAATATGGTAAATCTCACAACATGTGTTAGAGATAAACATGTTGAGAGGATATGTGATTATATTCATTGTTAACAAGTTCACATACTTTATCGAGTAAATACGTATGAAACGGATTATCGAACCCTAATCTTGGAATGCTTTTACCAAACTTTTTAAAACCAAATTTCTTTACCATTGTTATTAATCTTTTATGCAAACGTTCCGTTACAAATCAACCAAACTCTTTGTTACCTTAAGTTAAAACGATTTCAACTATAGAACGGAGGTAATATCTATACAATCCCTGCAGATACGATAACAAAAACCCCCACGGAAATACTTTTCAACAAAACGGCGCCGTTGTCGGGGATTGTTGTTTGATATTGCAAGCATTGCAATAGTTGTTAAGTTTTAAGCTTTTATAACTTTTTCTTGAGCTTCTTAATTTTGCTTGGTTAAGTTTTGCAGACTCTGTTTATGCGAGGAAAGTTACCTGTAGATCAACTTCTTTTCAATCTTGAGATTGAGAGAACTGCACGTAAGTTAAATAACAAAACTAGACGGAGGAGGCAACTTGCCAAAGAAAGACGATAAAGAGGAGAAAGTTTTATTTCTACACCAACACCACAGTTAATGCCAACCATGGCAGCACCACCTCCACCACCACCTGCTTCAACGACATGCACTAACAGTCCAAGGCACACAACTCAGTTTGCTCGCAATGCCCACAACGGGAGGCACTCTGAAATGAAGACCGACATCCTTACTCTTCTATACCAAAATCCATTCACCGGTATGGATCATGAGGATCCCTTCACTCATTTGACAAAATTTTACAAAATTGTGGGTGCAACTGGAGTGCCTGAAGCTGAAGAGGAGTCGTTGTTCAAGAGACTCTTTCCTCATTCCTTGATAGGGAAGGCGAAAGAATGGTACCTTGATCAGTCGACAATGATTATGACGGATTGGAACGTGTTGGAAGAAAAATTCCTAGAACGATTTTTTCCACATAATCGTTTTATGGAAGCGAAAATGACAATCGCAATTTTCTCACAAGATGGAAATGAATCCCTCAACGAAGCTTGGGAGAGATTCAAATCCATGCTAAGAAAATGCAAAGGACACGGTTTTGATGAACTTACACAAGTGCATATTTTCAGAAATGGTCTCCAACCGGTTCACAAAACCTTGTTGGATGCTACTTCGGGTGATTCTTTAATGTCGAAAAGCACCGAGGAAGCAATTTCTATTATTGATAAGATGGCACTTAACGACCATCAAGGGGATCATAACCGTGGCACCACTCAAAAGAAACCGGGAATGCTTAAATTGGGGACTAACGATGCTATTCTTGCTCAAAATAAATTGCTATCTCATCAAGTGGAGTTGTTAACACAACAAATGTCAAAGCTCCCTCAACAACTTAAAGAGATGCAAGATATTCCGAACAATAATGTGCAAATAGCCGTATGTGAATTATGCAAAGGAGATCACCCCATCGACTATTGTCCCCCGGAGAATGAAGAAGCAAATTACATGGAAAATAAAAATCAACAACAAGGTTATCAAGGAAGACAACAACCTTATCAAATCAATTCTCAACAACCCTATCAAAACCCTCAAGGATACCAACCAAGAGGGAATTATCAAAATTAACAAGGATACCGACAAAATCCTTATCAACCGACACAACCTCAAGGTGGTAGTTCAAAGTTAGAAGAAACTCTCAACCAATTCATTCAAATGTCAATGGCCAACCAAAAGACTAATGAGCCAACTGAGGCTATAGATTTTTCTACTTGGGACCCTAGGATGAGGGCAGCTTTTAATTACTCGTGGGACATGGGCGCATCAATCCACATGTCTAATGAATTTAATTTTAATTGTATGCAACAGATTTACCAGTACCAGACAAACCCCTTGGAGGTCACTCTGTTTCCTTCAAGAGAGGACTTCAACGCTTATGCTAATTGGCCCGGGGACATGCGTCATTTCTTTTCGGAGGGGGGTGACACAGCTGGAGCTGGTGGTGATGATGTTGTTGGAAATACTGTTGGTGATGATGTCGATGTGGACATGAGGGATGATTTTGATGAGTTTGGTGGATATGCTTCAAAGTGAAGGAATTTTTAATTTTTGTCATTTAATTTTAGTTTTTAACTTCTGTTTTTAGTAAGTGGTTTAGTTTGTTCTTCGCTTAGGCGAGAATTTTGTGATTTTGGATGTATGCCGAAAGGGCAAAGCACATTTTGGGTGTGAAAACACTAAGTTAGTAATGATAATTTATGGTGTTTTGATTTAAATTCTGTTTTAAGTGTTTATTTTGCTTGTACAAAGTTGTTGTTTTTTGTTTACCTTATTGCCTTTAGCATGTGGTGATGATAAAATTCTTGGCATGTGTTGCGGTGAAAATTGGATAACAAGCTATTAATTAACTTGCATCATATTTCTTTTACAACCGACTTTGATTTATCCAAAGGAAAGGTTCAAGATCGTTAGAAAAACCTAAAGGGGAAAGATCTAAGGTTCGGGGGTTGGTTACGCCTAGGGAAGGTATTAGCACCCTAAACGTCCGTAGTACTCTACAGGAACCTCTTGTTAAATGTTATGTTATGTTTGCTAAAGGTTCTATGCTAAAGGCTTGAAAACCCTAGGGGTTAGTATCTAAGTATACTCGATAAAGCATCACACTTTACGCCTACGTATCCTCGGGAATAGAATCAGAGTACGCGTAGTTCTACTTCTACTGAATGAGCGACTGTGGTCAATATTCAGAGGGGAAATGAGTACAAGCTCATTGTAGAGTTTAGGAACTCTCTAGATCTAGTTGTAATGGACCTAAGTTGAAGTTTAGTCAGTAGGGGAAAATGATAAATTCATTAGGATGAATATCACTAAGAGTTGAAGAACTCTTCCTAAAGCTAGTTATGATTTCTATAGCTCTGATGAGGCCAAGAAATGAAGGTTTCTCCTAAGAGGTTACTTAGGTTAAGGTGGGGGCTATGACTTTAAGAGTCAACAATGATTAACCTTCCTTTGGAATGGGGAAAAACAGTTGATAATAACAATAAATAAGACATGATAAAAGATAGGACATTGATATAATAGATAAAACAACATAAGCATGAGGATGGCAATATGTTTATGACAAAAGATATGTATAAGATGAACATGATTAAAAGAGTACATCAAATATGCTTCAATCTTTAGGAAGACAAACATATAGAAATGATATACAAGAACACATCAATATGCTTCAATCTTTAGGAAGACAAACATAGAGAATGATTAAGGGTGACATTTAAAGAAGGATAATATTCATATTTAAAGTCAAGCATATGGCCAATCAACATGGATATATTAACTTAAGAGTTAAACAAGTCAATTTAATAACATTTCAAGATCAACAAAAATGCTCATAGATGATATTAGTAATTAAACCAACAATTGATAATTAATTGACAAGGCAATTGAAATTAACAATCGCAACACACAAGGTAATTAAAAATTAACCACATGGATGATTAATCATTTAGAAATTAACTATTAACCAAAACTCATAATCAAGACACAAATGGATAATTTAAGAGTTAATAACATGATTAAAAATAACAAATAGCACAATTAGCAAAGTAATTCAAGATATAATTGATAATTAAAAGCTAATAAACAAATAACAATTAATTAACAATAAATAAAACATATCACATATTAATTAATCTCATGAAATTAAATTGAAATAAAAGATAAGCATCAAACAAACAAAATAAAATAAAAAAGATTAAGAAAACGCAGGGGGGTGCATGTAAGTAATTGGTTCAGTTAAAATAACAAAGGAAAGTAATTGGACCAGAATATGGGGGTGTGGGTAGCACATGGGCGCTAGGCCCAGGAGGTGAAAGACAAGGCAAAGGTGAAAAAAAAACAGAAAATGGCCAAAAGGTTGATCCGCAGGATCGAACCTAGGTCATTATAGTGAAAGGGGAAATGGCAAGGCAATGGTAAACCGTTGGGACGACACATACATCCGTTCATATACTCGCATCCATTAATATATAAACCAACAAAACATTGAAAATATAATAAAAAAAACACACGCATGCACAGTGTACATGGGGAGTGGTAATACATATTACGTGATAGTGTGTGCAGTAGTGTACCACGTGATGGTGTAAAGGCATGGCATAATGCACTAACAGACAAAAGAAACTAAATCACCAATTAGTGAATACGCATGGCATGTGAATCAATACTGCTATCATTATTAGATAACAAACCATACAAGAGGCAAACCAAAGCACACGCATGGAAAAAAGAAGAAACATGCAGACGTAAACCTGCTATCATATTAAATGATATGCAAAAACAAAAGCAACCAACCAAATCGATGCGCATGGCCAAGTGAGAAAAAGAACATGCAGAACATGAAAAAAAAACTGCTACCATTCAAATAAAGCATCATACCAAAACTCAACTTCAATCCCTTCCAACCTAATCAAATCTTAACCAAATGACATGAAATAAAAAACAAATTGAAGCATATTTCATGTAGAATACGATGCAATTATAAACTGAGCAAGATAGTGATCAAGATATGAGCAGTGAGCAATTGAAAACCATGGTCCAAAAAGATATTAGTTTTAAAAAATGAAAACAAACTTTTATTCAGATGTAAACCAAATACACATGATATCAACCAATGTCTTGAACCTCTCCACACGAATGAACAGGATGTTAAGAGTTTCAACATTAACCAAACGTCCAACATGCTTTAAAACAAAAGCTTATAAACTTAAGACCAAACATGGACATGGCAGCGGTTAAAAACAACTACATACAAGCATGGCAGTATAAGCAAACATTCATTCAAAACAACCTAACATCAAACCATAAAATGAGCATCCTAAACAAAACAAACTGTCTTGAGACACCAATAACAACTTGTCAAGAATGACAGTATAAACCAACAACATTTATCATGCCATTATGAGTACAAGTTATCAACATGATCAATATGGCATACAACATATCCAAAGCCAAAACAGTTTAGAGACAAAGTAAAGCAGGTTGGCATGCTTCTAAGTTATTCACATGTATAATGAGCATTACTATAGTTCTAAAACAAAACCTAGCAACATACTTCCACATATCATTCACTGTAAAGCGTGTTTGGTGTTCAAGTGATAGGTTACAAACATGGATACACTAACCTCAATCATAACAAACGCATATATCTCAGCCATATTCCATAATGCACAAGAACAACAACTTAGCAGCAAATCATCATGAAAGTTAACACATCATATATTCTAAGATCAACATCATATGGATTCGTGGTGGTATATCATTTAAAGTAATATAGAAACAGCATGTAAACCTTGTAACATTAACATCCCAACCATATAAACTTCATAATCAAACCAAACAGCATGTATTCCAACACTACATTCCCACATGATAAACATCAAGGTTATTATAGATTACAGTAGACATAGCTATTCATTTCAACATTATATTAACAAGTTCAAAAAGAAGCAAAACATGTATAACCCTTAGGGCAGTCATGGATACGTTAAAAGTTTCTAACACAACCTCAAGCTATGGTTCATAATAACATTTATGCCATGCAAATACAAACACAACATTGAAGCAGCATGGTAAATATTAACTAAGACATGTTTAATCTAACAATGTGAATAAGCATGATAAAAGGAAGTTTAAGAAACTTACCTGATTTCCAAAACAAGGAGCAAGAATTCCTTCTCCCTCCCAGCTAGCTCGTGCTCCAAAGGAAACAATTTTCAGAGTGGTTTTAGTATTGTTGTTGGTGTTTTTTTTTGTGTGTGGAAATGAAGAAGAGGAGGGCTGCTTTTATAGTGAATCAGCTGGTCCGAGAGAGAGCAAAAACCAACGTGCCAAGAGTTTATTTTGGAGAGAAATATCAAGGGAAGATTTTGGAAAGAGCTTGTGGCTGTTTGAGCAACATGGAGCCACATGAAATCCTCCTTTGATACCAACTAAGTCATAAAAAGGCATGCTTTAGCTTGTGTCCTTTGGTCCAATGAAGTACACGAAGGGCATGGTTTAAGGTATCTTGCAAAGGTTGAATAAAAGGTACAAAAGCAAAATAAAGGGCAGCGTGTTTTAGGGTGAGAGGTGATGTTGAAAAAGGTGGTAACAGGTCTGCAGATAGTACTTGAATAGAGGGAAATGAAATTCAAAATCCAAACAATGGTGTTCTTGGTGCAAAACCAAAATCATATGGTCATGTTGTTAAAATTATATCTCAAGACTTAATGATCCATTTTTCATGCTCTTAGGTTCAAATGAAAGCTCTTGGATGATACTTCAAGTTTGATGTTGGAAGGTTGTTGAAATAAAGCCTTGAAATGGTAGAAAAGTGCCTTGCAAATCGTGTCCCCAAAACTGTCCAAAAGAAACTTGGAAAAATTCTACGTGTTGAGTTTTGACAATTTCAAGTGCCCTTCTTAAATAATTCATAACTTGAGAATGGTTTATCCCCTTGAGACATTCCACATATGGTTGGAAAGCTCTCAACAAGCTCTACAACTTTCATTTGGGACTCAAGACTTGAATCCAAATGGAAAGGGGTGAAAAGTGGCGCCAAAGTTGAGAAAAAGAGTGATGAAGCATGCTGAAAAATTTTCTAAGTGTTGGTCAAAATGCCTTGTAAGCTCCATAACTCAAAATCCAAGCATTTTTAGACAAAACTTCATATGGAACAAATTGAAGATCTTGGAAAGAGCTTTCCAATGAGATTTTAACCACTCCAATTGGATGTATGGTTTAAGAGTTATGGTCCTTTCAAAATAGGCTATTAGGGGAAAAATCTCACAAATGACACATTCTTTGGTCAAAACCCTACTTCCTTTGCAAGAAACCTCATGAAACTTGATATGAATGCTTGGTATACTCCATGAGACAATATATGATGATTAGAACCAATCATTCTTCATTTGACCCAAAATTCCAAAAGATTAGGGTTTCAGTCAAACCCTAATTTTGACTGTGAAGGCACTGAGGTTATATCTTGTAATATTTCTTCTTCCTTCTCATCCAAAGGTCTTAGGAGACTTTTGAGGATGTTGACAAACCAATAAAACCAAGAATTAGGGCTTAGGTGTCCATCTTGATGAAGATCAAAGCTGTTGACTGATAAATGCCACAGAAACCCTAGTTTGGAGGCACAGTGAGGCTGAGGCTTAAGCTTCTCTTGTTGAGGATGTATAGACCTTGAATTCTTGTTGGATGATGTCCTTTGAATGTAGATGACTTCATATTGCAAGTGAACCACACAAATCTTAACTTGATAGAGCCAATCCCTTAGTAACTTCTTTAGAGCAAACCCTAATTCCAAAGTTCTTGCACTTGGAGGTCTTTTGTTGACTTGACTTGCTCCAGACCACTTGTGGAGCTTCATGATGATATGTAAACCTAATTTTGAACACAAGGAAACAAACTACAAGATATGATTTAGTTCAAACAATGCAGAGATGCTCCTAAGATGCACAAGAGCTGGATGACATCTAAGGGTAAAAATTTAGGGTACAACAGTTGCCCCTATTTAAATAACTTTACCAGATGGTACGAGGAACGGAGGTTCCAGAGGCATCAAGGTGAAAGGTATTTAAATACAGCAAACCAAAAATTTTGCCCTTAGATGGAATGCAAATGCTAAGGACAAGCGACAGACATGCAAATGCTGACATGCCATGAACTTCTAAAATGATGATATGATGTCAGGAATGCAAAAGAATGCAGACAGACCAGACACCAAGGACAACAGGAAGCAAACACACGAGGAAAGCTTCGTCGGGGAAAGACGAAAGCTAGCATCCACCAGCAAAGACTCACTGAGGATACAGACCAACCAACAAAGGAGACTCACTAGGGAGACTCCAAAGAAACACTGGGGAAAAACCAAAAGACAATCTCCACTGGGGAAAGATCCAGGGAGATGGACTACAGGGGACAAAACAAACCCACGCTCTTCCTGGGCACGAAACCAGAAAGAAAAGCCTGATCACTAGGGATCAGCCCAAAGGAGACAAACAACCAAACAAAGACTTCCTGGTGATCTCCAGCTGAAGAGTTCGAAATGGGATCTTCAGAGAGAGCCAGGAAAACAGAGACTAACCCTGCGCACCAGATAAGAGTCTTAAAGTTTAATAAATTTGTTCCAAGAAACTTAGCTTAAATCAAGTTTTCAAAAAAGAAACAAGATAAGGGTGTTTAATGTCCGACATGATTCGAACAAGAACATTTTTACAGAATCTTTAATGTTAAACTTCTTGGGGAACAACAAAAAGGTTTTAAAGATTCAAATCTGGCGCGCAAAGGTTAAGACCGAACAAGCACGACACAAAGCAAACCGGGAATGTCTTTACTTCACTAGGGAAATAAAAACAGGCACAACAAAAGACAACAAGCAAAAACAGAGCACAAAGAATGCAAAGATGCTAGGGTATGATGCATATGCTTAGCTATATTCTAGAAATGACGCGAACGACGCCAAACAGGAGAGAAGAAAAGAAAGCACAGGCCAACACCCTGAAATTCAAACATCAAGGATAACCAGGACAATCTTCTTTCCACCGGAGATGGCAGATCCAATGCCAAGATATAGTACTTCTAACTCTTCTTGCACAAATTTAATTCCAAAACGTCTTGATATTAGAGTAAAACTTAGTTCATCTTTGTGTTTTCTTAGAACTTCCGCTTCCAAGAATCAGATGAAAATGACGAAGTTATTGTATTCAAAGACCAATAACAACTCTAATGACTAAGCATTCCGTCGTCTAATAGCTGACTTCTCTGGGGACTCCTGCATAAAGAGTCTGCTTCATGAAAGAAAACCGGTAGGAGCCAGAAAGGTAACCTCATTGGAGATAGAACCAAGAAATGGGCTCCAATAAAGGTATCTAGAATAATTGATCATCAAGGCTAAACGCAACTAGATAACATTCTAGAAAGGATCCGCAATGAAGGTTGAACCGAAAAACGGTCTTCACTGAGAAAAGATATCCAAAGTGATGGAACAACAGGTTCAAGCATGACCGGTTGGTACTTTGGAAAAAGAAGGACCTTATTGGAGATTGAACCAAGAAATGGGCCCCAATAAAGTATCTAGGATGATTGATCATCACGTCAAAACATGACTAAATGACATCCTAGAAACACCTCTAAAGGGATGGAACAACAGGTTCAAGCATGACCGATTGGCTCTTTAGAAGTAACCTCTAAAGTGATGGAACAATAGGTTCAAGTATGACCGGTTGGCGCTTTAGAAGTAACCTTGTTGGAGATAGAACCAAGAAATGGGCTCCAACAAAGTATCTAGAATGATTGATCATCAAGGCTAAACGCGACTAGATGACATTCTAGAAAAGATCCGCAATGAAGGTTGAACTGAAAAACGGTCTTCACTGGGAAAAGACATCCAAAGTGATGGAACAACGGGTTCAAGCATGACCGATTGGCACTTTGGAAAAAGAAGACCCTTATTGGAGATTGAACCAAAAAATGGGCCCCAATAAAGGTATAGAATCTGATAGGTTAGTACCGGTGTTGCATAACTAAAGATAAGGCTTCCTGGCGAGTACCTAATTATGGTTGCAAAAAAGGCTGAATAGTACCAGAGATAGATAAGCTGCTCATAAGAGACTGCCAAGCTTCTTCAAAAGATTGCTACTTCAAAGATATGTTGATATCATAACATTGCTGGAGAAAATAATCTATCTTCAATGTGGATCTGTAAAAAGATCCCTCTTACGAGAAACGGTGCAAAATAAATGCACGTCCAAAGATAGGTTAAAAACCACACTTGCCCAGGACCAAAGTTCAATCTAGGAGCAAACTAGAAAGAAACGGTCAAACAAGACTCCAATTGAGGAATGAACTCAAATGGGGATTTATCTCATCCATGATATGGAAAAGATAACCGAACCAACCGTCATCCACGAGAATCAAACTCTGTGGGGAATTCAGAAAAGAAAAAGGGCACTTTATGCCTAAGGCTGACTTTCTATTGGAGTGAATAGACAAACCCAGTCACTTGGGGAGATAACTGCCAAAGTGAACAAAACAGGAAAACACCAGAAAGGGAAGCAGAAATGCTAAAATGCTACACATATGAGTGCTTATGCCATGCTTATGCTTATGCTGACAAAACAGACAGAAAGCGAACTGGAGATGAAGAAAACGTCTTGACAAGGACACCCAGCCAAACTCAACAGGTTAGACCAATATTGGGGATGAAGAAGAATCAACAACTTCAATGGTGAAAAGAGTATTCCACTTGAGGTATAACATCATGAGTATTGCCATCATAAGCTTGATTCCTTTGTTGGTGGAGAATCCACAGAGAATGGCAAAGATTAGCTGAAGTAACCGCTTATTGGGGAGCGAACAAAGTAATTATGCATTCTACTGGCACAACTACCATCTTCAAATCTTATCTGCCCCCAGGCTAGACGGTCTATATGATAACAAGAGGATTTTATAGAAGAATTGGCATACAGGGTGTTTCAATATCTTCAAACTCTTGGAGAGATCTAGGCGTAACTGCCCCAAATTAATGGCGTTTGCACAACAAATCCTTTACACTCGCTTTAGATGGGTTGTTTGACGATTTGGAAGATATGCCCCATATTGATTGGCCTTTTAGAGATTTACCGAATCTCGACTTAACTGCCTCTGATTAACGGGTTTGTGAGGGAGAGTCATCAAAAGGATTTTACAGAAGAATTGATATACCAGATGCTTCAATGTCTTCGAACTTTTGAAAATAAATGAACCCAGACATGATTGCCCCAGTTCGACTGTATTTGAAATACTCCAGTTGTAGAAACGACTGGGGAACAAAACTTGCCCCTGCTGATGGGTCACTGGAGTCCGCAATTGTCATAAAATGACCCGGAGAAGACTTGCCCCAATATTCTGAATTGCGGCGTTCTGCCCCCGATTTGTCAACTTACACTTGGTTGCCCCTGACTTGAGTCAAAATTCCTTTATCAAGTTCAATTTCTTGACTGACCACGTTTGTTGGGTTCCATGATATTGAATGGTATTGCAAACAAGTGTTGTTCATTAAAATTGGCAAAAATTAATGCAAAGTTTAATGCAAACTTTTGAAAACAAAACCTTTTGATGGAAGCACACGCTGATTGATTAAATCAAGAACAAAGGTGGATCTGATCATTACAGAAGAAGTGATCAACACACGCGAAATAGCAAAGATTATTAGGAGTCAAGTTACTCAACCTTGCTGTAGCATGCCTTTCAAAACAACCTTACCTCAATTAGGTCTTTTAGGGGTTGTAATGTGGTATGGTTCATGGTTTATGAAACAAAAGATAAAGGCTCAAATCCTACGCTCAGTTAACCCAAGATATTCATTCAAATCTCCGAAAATAGGAAGTCACTTGATTTGAAAGCTGACTGGCGCCTTATCTGAAACGCTCATGTTTGAATGCATAACCAAGTTAGACTGAGAACTACCCTGCCCCAAGGTTGAGATTGAAGGGTTTTTTGTGAAGAAGAAACTCCTACTTCTAGGCTCGAAGGGGTTAACGAGGGATGAACTGAAACAAATGCCTTACATCCTCGGCGAGGTTAATTTGAAAGTATACCACAACAATTATGAACATGAGGTCTTCATCATCCTCCCTACTCTTTGCTTTAACAAAAGTTTGAAAAAGGAGTGAAAAAGATATAGAGTTGTGAACATAAGAATAAATGAGTGAAACGAATGGACTTAACCAAAAGGTGCATAAATATTTCATTAATGTTGCCAATTTAATAGTACAACAAAGCTCATAAGTAAATACCAATACAATTTAAAGGAAAAACAACTGAAATACAAAACACAGCCAACTAAAGATTTCAGTTTCCGGGTCCGAACGGAAAAAGATCTTCACCACCGATCACTTGCTCTTTGTGGTATCGAACTTTGAGAGGCCTTGTGGGTCCTTTACCTTTTGCTTCGAAAGTTGAGGTACCAACGTACAAAGTACCTTCCTGAGGTTTCAGATTCTTTAACAAGCTTAGCAGCTTCTTTTCAAATTCTTTGCATTCTTCAATGGGATGTCCAATTGTCCCAGTGTGGAATTTGCATTCAGTCTTTGGGCGGTCTTCTTCGAAGATTAACTCCTTGTCATGGATCAGCTCTTGCACAAAATATCCTAAAGCTCGGCAATTGTCCAAATCATGCCCTTCAGCTCCCTTATGGAATTCACAGGTTAGGTTGGGATCATACCAAGGTCCCCGGAAAGGTGGGAGAAGTCGTGGAGTCACCAACTTGTTCTTCATCAGCAGTGGGAAGAGTTTGCTCAAAGGTACAGGGATAGGCTGGTGGTTAAATTTTCCTCTTTTGGCAACACACTTCTTCTTATCTTGGCCTTGAGAACCTCGAGGAGAATCATCTGTTGGAGTCTGAAACGCTCTTTTGGTAGACACCTGACGGCGATTACATTCTAGCCCAGGAACAAGACCACAGGCCAGCTGGTATGGGGGGTCCTCAGGAGATGGCAAAGGATTGTTCTTAGACTGGGAGTCTTTGAAAGATAAAATGTTTCTTTCCACTAGATCCCTCACAATATGTTTCAAAGCAAAACAACCTTCTAAGTCATGGCCTGGTGCACCTTCATGGAATGCACAATAAGCATTGGGATTGTAAGAAGGTAGAAGCGGATCAGGAGGTGGGCCTGATGATCTTGTAGTTATTAACCCCTATTGCACCGAAGAAGGATACAACGCTGTATACGTCATATGAATGGAAGGAATCGGAGGTCTGCCACCCTGTCTCTTATCTGGAACGTTTTGACGAGAAACTTGAGTTTGTTGTGGATAAGCAGGAGCGTTGGGCGCTCGTTGATGGATTGGTGATTGAGAAACCGACTGATAAATGGAAGGTTGATCGTTGAATGTTGACATGATAGGGTGAATGTGATTCCCCTTTTCCATTAGAGCTTGCAAAGTTTCTAGAACCCAATTCGTCTGGTGTTTGAGGATTCTGACTTTTTCTTTCAGCTTTTCCTGGTTCTTCAAAATTTCCTTCATCTTTGCCATTGTCCAGAGTGCAGGCCTCGGTATCCTTGTCGAGTCGAAAAATCAGGGTGCTGGGAACAAGACGATAATAAGACGAAGAAGAATGCACATGCACATGCAAGGATGCAAAATGAAATGCAAGAATGCAGATGCAATTGGTTTTAAGGAACTCAAGCAAGACAAAATTTTTAAAACAAAGCCTTATTTCATTGAATATTGAGAAGAGTTTTACAGCTTGGAAAGTACATCAAAAAGGCCCAAAATACAAAAGGAAGAGAATAACAACTAAGCCTAGAGGAAAAAGAAACCCTGTCTAAGAGTGCCCTGCTTCACGTCTTCTTTTCTGTCTCTTCAACTCTTGATTCTCGAAAATCAACTTGTCAACAATCCCTTTCCAAGCGCTAGATGTTGGAGGAATGCTAGCATACTCATGAGTGCTAGAAGTTGGCTTCATGCTGGAGAAAAAAGAGATCTCCTGTGCCCGAGGTTCATCTATCATGCGTCTTTCCAACCACTCAATCAGATCATCTTTCTCCTTCTTCTCTTTCATCTCTTCTTGCTCAATGCAGACGGTATGATATTTCCACTCCCATGTGTCTCTCTCAAGCTTCATCCTAGCTAGATTCTCTTGATATTCTTCCATGCGCTCAAAAGGAATAGCAGATGGGGACACAACAGTGGGCTGCTGAAGTATTCTGGGAATATAGGGCATCTTGAGGTCATGGGCTCTAGATCGAACCCACTGAAGGTATGGTTCCAAAGATACACAGTTTCTCTTCCCCAACTCATCTTTAGTACTTTCGTGGAACTTATCCCAAGCGCGCCAAACTCCACTTTTGGTCTCATCAGCGGCTTCTTTGTTAAGATAAAAGAAACTAGACACATGGATACTCTTAGGTTTTTCCTTCATTGCAAATCCGAACTGGCGTCTAGCAAGAACATGACTGTAGCTAATCCCACCATGAATACCAAGAAGCGGTATATTAGGAAATGGTCCACAACTGTCAAAGTATACATTCTTGTCATAAACCGGGTCATACCAAAAGATGTCATTATGGGTAAGAGAGCTGATTCTTCGAGACCAACGAAGCTTGTTAGGATTGTCTTGGAATTCTGACGTCCGAGGTAGATGTGTGATGTACCACTGGTAAAGAAAAGGCGCACAACACAAAATAGTTCCTTTTCCTCAAAGAGTCCTGTGGTGAATAGAATGGAGAGCATCACCTAGTAATGTAGGCACGGGGTTTCTACTGATGAAGATCCTGATAGCATTGATGTCGACAAAATCCTCTACATTAGCAAACAAGAACAGACCATAAATCAATAAGGCAAAGGTTGCTTCAAAGGCAACAATACTGTTTGCGTTGAAAAACTGACAAGCTTTTTCATACAAGAACTTGGATGGTAGCCCCTTGATGCCATCCTTGGTGGTGATGTGGGGTTTGACCTCTGATGCGTCTAAATGAATACACTCGCCAATCTCCTTTGGAGTCGAAATCTTCTCCTGACCGCTGAAAGGTCTCTGTTTCTTCACAGGTAAGCCAATCCAATAAGAGTAATCTTCTAAAGGTGGAACCAGTTGGTAATCCGGGAAAGTAAAACAATGATAGAGAGGATCATAAAATTGGACCAAGGTGTCAAGGATTCCCTCCTCCATTTTAGTTCCAAGAAGGCTAACTAATCTTCCATATCTTTTTCGGAAACTTTCATGTCCTTGTACCAAGGTTGCTAACTTCTTCAGCTTTGCCAATTTGGGCTTTTTGAAGTTGAACTTCTTAGTGTTTCTCTTCTCAATATCCATGATATCTAAGTTTTCAAAGAAAAAAAACAACTGAGTTCCTTAAAACCAAAGAAGGATGCAATGAGATGTATGCAATGCGCAGACACGGGCAAACACAAATATAAACACACAGCAAACAAGCCCTAGGTTTGAGGTCTCTTGAATGAAGTCAAGGTCTACCCATCCCAACAACGTGTGGACTACAGGTTCGTCATCTGCAGAACAAGGTTCTAAAAATTTCCCAGAGTCTACGTAAATCTTTTGGATATTATCGGCCCATGTAACTACTTACACGAGTTAAAAATATTCTCAAGATAAACTCGTCTGAGTGTAGTATCGCATGACAACTACTCAGGAATGACTCCCTCATAGTCACTGCACTACATCCTAAAAGGCCAAGTGGGGTAAAGGTAACTACGGTCCTCAGAATCCCTGGCTCTCAATTGAAAAAGTAATATCAATGTGACTTCTAACATCAGACATCAACAATCCCAAAGGGCCTCATCTGAGTGTGGTCATCATATGCCATAGATTATTGGTACTACTGCCAACAACCGACTATTGATTACACCAAGATCCTATAATAATGTGCTCTCAAGTGCGGGTTAGGACTTATCTCACTCATAGATACCACCCAAGATAAACAGAATAATAAGGCAAGAACACAGATACAAGTATATAAGCAAATATGACATACACAAGCATATACAAGTAAATAAGCAAACATGAATAACATAAAAGCAAGATAGGCTTAACCCTCTTAGGAAAGGACCAGCAGTAGGTCTAACTCTCATCCCCAGTGAAGTCGCCATTTCTGTTGCGGTGAAAATTGGATAACAAGCTATTAATTAACTTGCATCATATTTCTTTTACAACCGACTTTGATTTATCCAAAGGAAAGGTTCAAGATCGTTAGAAAAACCTAAAGGGGAAAGATCTAAGGTTCGGGGGTTGGTTACGCCTAGGGAAGGTATTAGCACCCTAAACGTCCGTAGTACTCTACAGGAACCTCTTGTTAAATGTTATGTTATGTTTGCTAAAGGTTCTATGCTAAAGGCTTGAAAACCCTAGGGGTTAGTATCTAAGTATACTCGATAAAGCATCGCACTTTACGCCTACGTATCCTCGGGAATAGAATCAGAGTACGCGTAGTTCTACTTCTACTGAATGAGTGACTGTGGTCAATATTCAGAGGGGAAATGAGTACAAGCTCATTGTAGAGTTTAGGAACTCTCTAGATCTAGTTGTAATGGACCTAAGTTGAAGTTTAGTCAGTAGGGGAAAATGATAAATTCATTAGGATGAATATCACTAAGAGTTGAAGAACTCTTCCTAAAGCTAGTTATGATTTCTATAGCTCTGATGAGGCCAAGAAATGAAGGTTTCTCCTAAGAGGTTACTTAGGTTAAGGTGGGGGCTATGACTTTAAGAGTCAACAATGATTAACCTTCCTTTGGAATGGGGAAAAATAGTTGATAATAACAATAAATAAGACATGATAAAAGATAGGACATTGATATAATAGATAAAACAACATAAGCATGAGGATGGCAATATGTTTATGACAAAAGATATGTATAAGATGAACATGATTAAAAGAGTACATCAAATATGCTTCAATCTTTAGGAAGACAAACATATAGAAATGATATACAAGAACACATCAATATGCTTCAATCTTTAGGAAGACAAACATAGAGAATGATTAAGGGTGACATTTAAAGAAGGATAATATTCATATTTAAAGTCAAGCATATGGCCAATCAACATGGATATATTAACTTAAGAGTTAAACAAGTCAATTTAATAACATTTCAAGATCAACAAAAATGCTCATAGATGATATTAGTAATTAAACCAACAATTGATAATTAATTGACAAGGCAATTGAAATTGACAATCGCAACACACAAGGTAATTAAAAATTAACCACATGGATGATTAATCATTTAGAAATTAACTATTAACCAAAACTCATAATCAAGACACAAATGGATAATTTAAGAGTTAATAACATGATTAAAAATAACAAATAGCACAATTAGCAAAGTAATTCAAGATATAATTGATAATTAAAAGCTAATAAACAAATAACAATTAATTAACAATAAATAAAACATATCACATATTAATTAATCTCATGAAATTAAATTGAAATAAAAGATAAGCATCAAACAAACAAAATAAAATAAAAAAGATTAAGAAAACGCAGGGGGGTGCATGTAAGTAATTGGTTCAGTTAAAATAACAAAGGAAAGTAATTGGGCCAGAATATGGGGGTGTGGGTAGCACATGGGCGCTAGGCCCAGGAGGTGAAAGACAAGGCAAAGGTGAAAAAAAACAGAAAATGGCCAAAAGGTTGATCCGCAGGATCGAACCTAGGTCATTATAGTGAAAGGGGAAATGGCAAGGCAATGGTAAACCGTTGGGACGGCACATACATCCGTTCATATACTCGCATCCATTAATATATAAACCAACAAAACATTGAAAATATAATTAAAAAAACACACGCATGCGCAGTGTACATGGGGAGTGGTAATACATATTACGTGATAGTGTGTGCAGTAGTGTACCACGTGATGGTGTAAAGGCATGGCATAATGCACTTACAGACAAAATCAACCAAATCACCAATTAGTGAATACGCATGGCATGTGAATCAATACTGCTATCATTATTAGATAATAAACCATACAAGAGGCAAACCAAAGCACACGTATGGAAAAAAGAAGAAACATGCAGACGTAAACCTGCTATCATATTAAATGATATGCAAAAACAAAAGCAACCAACCAAATCGATGCGCATGGCCAAGTGAGAAAAAGAACATGCAGAGCATGAAAAAAAAACTGCTACCATTCAAATAAAGCATCATACCAAAACTCAACTTCAATCCCTTCTAACCTAATCAAATCTTAACCAAATGACATGAAATAAAAAACAAATTGAAGCATATTTCATGTAGAATACGATGCAATTATAAACTGAGCAAGATAGTGATCAAGATATGAGCAGTGAGCAATTGAAAACCATGGTCCAAAAAGATATTAGTTTTAAAAAATGAAAACAAACTTTCTATTCAGATGTAAACCAAATACACATGATATCAACCAATGTCTTGAACCTCTCCACACGAATGAACAGGATGTTAAGAGTTTCAACATTAACCAAACGTCCAACATGCTTTAAAACAAAAGCTTATAAACTTAAGACCAAACATGGACATGGCAGCGGTTAAAAACAACTACATACAAGCATGGCAGTATAAGCAAACTTTCATTCAAAACAACCTAACATCAAACCATAAAATGAGCATCCTAAACAAAACAAACTGTCTTGAGACACCAATAACAACTTGTCAAGAATGACAGTATAAACCAACAACATTTATCATGCCATTATGAGTACAAGTTATCAACATGATCAATATGGCATACAACATATCCAAAGCCAAAACAG
Organism: Lathyrus tuberosus; assembly: GCA_022829125.1. Taxonomy (NCBI): domain Eukaryota; kingdom Viridiplantae; phylum Streptophyta; class Magnoliopsida; order Fabales; family Fabaceae; genus Lathyrus; species Lathyrus tuberosus. The sequence continues at coordinate 8,765,349 of JALAZF010000024.1, read as the reverse complement.
TTTAGAGACAAAGTAAAGCAGGTTGGCATGCTTCTAAGTTATTCACATGTATAATGAGCATTACTATAGTTCTAAAACAAAACCTAGCAGCATACTTCCATATATCATTCACTGTAAAGCGTGTTTGGTGTTCAAGTGATAGCTTACAAACATGGATACACTAACCTCAATCATAACAAACGCATATATCTCAGCCATATTCCATAATGCACAAGAACAACAACTTAGCAGCAAATCATCATGAAAGTTAACACATCATATATTCTAAGATCAACATCATATGGATTCGTGGTGGTATATCATTTAAAGTAATATAGAAACAGCATGTAAACCTTGTAACATTAACATCCCAACCATATAGACTTCATAATCAAACCAAACAACATGTATTCCAACACTACATTCCCACATGATAAACATCAAGGTTATTATAGATTACAGTAGACATAGCTATTCATTTCAACATTATATTAACAAGTTCAAAAAGAAGCAAAACATGTATAACCCTTAGGGCAGTCATGGATACGTTAAAAGTTTCTAACACAACCTCAAGCTATGGTTCATAATTACATTTATGCTATGCAAATACAAACACAACATTGAAGCAGCATGGTAAATATTAACTAAGACATGTTTAATCTAACAATATGAATAAGCATGATAAAAGGAAGTTTAAGAAACTTACCTGATTTCCAAAACAAGTAGCAAGAATTCCTTCTCCCTCCCAGCTAGCTCGTGCTCCAAAGGAAACAATTTTCAGAGTGGTTTTAGTATTGTTGTTGGTGTTTTTTTTGTGTGTGGAAATGAAGAAGAGGAGGGCTGCTTTTATAGTGAATCAGCTGGTCCGAGAGAGAGCAAAAACCAACGTGCCAAGAGTTTATTTTGGAGAGAAATATCAAGGGAAGATTTTGGAAAGAGCTTGTGGCTGTCTGAGCAACATGGAGCCACGTGAAATCCTCCTTTGACACCAACTAAGTCAGAAAAAGGCATGCTTTAGCTTGTGTCCTTTGGTCCAATGAAGTAGACGAAGGGCATGGTTTAAGGTATCTTGCAAAGGTTGAATAAAAGGTACAAAAACAAAACAAAGGGCAGCGTGTTTTAGGGTGAGAGGTGATGTTGAAAAAGGTGGTAACAGGTCTGCAGATAGTACTTGAATAGAGGGAAATGAAATTCAAAATCCAAACAATGGTGTTCTTGGTGCAAAACCAAAATCGTATGGTCATGTTGTTAAAATTATATCTCAAGACTTAATGATCCATTTTTCATGCTCTTAGGTTCAAATGAAAGCTCTTGGATGATACTTCAAGTTTGATGTTGGAAGGTTGTTGAAATAAAGCCTTGAAATGGTAGAAAAGTGCCTTGCAAATCGTGTCCCCAAAACTGTCCAAAAGAAACTTGGAAAAATTCTACGTGTTGAGTTTGACAATTTCAAGTGCCCTTCTTAAATAATTCATAACTTGAGAATGGCTTATCCCCTTGAGACATTTCACATATGGTTGGAAATCTCTCAACAAGCTCTACAACTTTCATTTGGGACTCAAGACTTGAATCCAAATGGAAAGGGGTGAAAAGTGGCTCCAAAGTTGAGAAAAAGAGTGATGAAGCATGCTGAAAAATTTTCTAAGTGTTGGTCAAAATGCCTTGTAAGCTCCATAACTCAAAATCCAAGCATTTTTAGACAGAACTTCATATGGAACAAATTGAAGATCTTGGAAAGAGCTTTCCAATGAGCTTTGAACCACTCCAATTGGATGTATGGTTTAAGAGTTATGGTCCTTTCAAAATAGGCTATTAGGGGAAAAATCTCACAAATGGCACATTCTTTGGTCAAAACCCTACTTCCCTTGCAAGAAACCTTATGAAACTTGATATGAATGCTTGGTATACTCCATGAGACAATATATGATGATTAGAACCAATAATTCTTCTTTTGACCCAAAATTCCAAAAGATTAGGGTTTCAGTCAAACCCTAATTTTGACTGTGAAGGCACTGAGGTTATATCTTGTAATCTTTCTTCTTCCTTCTCATCCAAAGGTCTTAGGAGACTCTTGAGGATGTTGAAAAACCAATAAAACCAAGAATTAGGGCTTAGGAGTCCATCTTGATGAAGATCAAAGTTGTTGACTGATAAATGCCACAGAAACCCTAGTTTGGAGGCACAGTGAGGCTGAGGCTTAAGCTTCTCTTGTTGAGGATGTATAGACCTTGAATTCTTGTTGGATGATGTCCTTTGAATGTAGATGACTTCATATGGCAAGTGAACCATACAAATCTTAACTTGATAGAGCCAATCCCTTAGTAACTTCTTTAGAGCAAACCCTAATTCCAAAGTTCTTGCACTTGGAGGTCTTTTGTTGACTTAACTTGCTCCAGACCACTTGTGGAGCTTCATGATGATATGTAAACCTAATTTTGAACACAAGGAAACAAACTACTCCCTCCGTCCCACAATGAGTGACCCATTTGGAATAAAATAGTGTCCCAAAATGTATGACCCATTTCAATTTCCAATGTAACTTTTCCAATTTTACCCTCTAATTAATATTACTTTCATCATTCCCAATATATCACAAGGGTACTATAGTAAAAATATCATTCTCTCTCCTTTATTTATTCTTTTTTTCTTAATCTGTGTGAAAAGTCAACTGGATCACTCATTATGGGACGGAGGGAGTACAAGATATGGGTTAGTTCAAATAATGCAGAGATGCTCCTAAGATGCACAAGAGCTGGATGACATCTAAGGGTAAAAATTTAGGGTACAACAGCATGAGACACAATCAAGGTGTGAAATTAACTTTTTAGAATCATAATGTGAATGTGAAATTTGTACTTTTTGAAAAATTAGTCAATGCATTATTTTGTAAACTCATGGTCATTTTGAATCAATTAGTACATAACCACAAATGTGATTTGCCTCCGTTGTTCACAAATTTAGAGGGATTCGAGTAGTTGTTGTTTAACTCAGATAGTTTATGTTTAATCTTGCTTGTTTGTTTTGAAATACTACTACAAAACGCGCAAACAACAACGCCAGACTTACAACGGCTTGCCTATACACCGTTGTAATATATGCGCGCATTTTTTTAATCTCATTAAAAGGCTTTTAATGACGGTTAATATTCCAACTGTGGTGAAATGTGAGGCCTTTCACCACGGGTATTTAAGAAACCATCATTATAGGTAGCGTCTGGTCATGGGTTCAAGTCCCAACGCTAGAATTTATGGTTTTTTTTACATATTTTTTCAAAATGCTGACAACCTTTCACCACGGGTATACTTTCACCCTCAAAACCCCAAATTCATCTTTTTTCTATTTTTAATGAATTTTTTACTGTTTTCATAGTCTCAAAAAATTTCAAAAAAATTCCCAAAACATATTTTTTTTCCATATTTTTAGATTTTAAACATATATTTTATTTCTTTTGTTAGTGTTACGGGGACTTAACCTCAAAACTCAAAATTCATCTTTGTTTTTCTATTTTTAAGTGCAAGAGAATAGGTTGAAATAGTTTGATCATAACTTCTTTAAAAATAAAAGTGAAAGAGATGAGTATATATAAAAGAAAACTTTATTAAGATTCCAAATAAGAAGAGTACATTGATAATCATATATTACATATATTTATCAATGTCAGAGCCCATAGCTGCAAATGCATCTTCATAATCCAGGACTATCTCCTCACTTCCCTCATCGGAATCATAATAAATAATCCTCATTTTCTTCTTTTTCCTTTTCTTCTTCAGCTTCTTCTTCTTCTTCTTCTTCTTCCTTACCCTTAACGCATCCCTGACGTTGGCCGCTGGTTGGACCTCCTCATTTGGCGGCTGACGTTGTTCATTTGTGCCCTTATTGGTGATGTTTCTAGCATTCTCATTTGTAGAACTCATTGTTACGAAGAATATATTATGAAGAAATGTAAAATTGTCTATTTATAGATGAGGTTGAAGATGAAAAGTCTGATAGTTTAATGCTTGCAATGATGATAACTTGTAAATGGTTGATATTCTGGAACGATATTTTTTGAAAAATGGAGAAAATTTTAAATCATTATTATACTTGGCCATAGTGTTCTCTATTCCGGGAAGAGCAAGGGTTATAATATTACAACGGTTAGTAATAATAACCGTAGCGATACCCCTTATACTTGGTACAAGGTTCGACTCCAGGCAACAACATTTTTCTATTTTACGTAATTATAGAAAAATGTTGTTGCTTGGAGTCGAACTTTGTACCAAGTATAGGGGTATCGCTACGGTTAATATAACTAACTGTTGTGATATTATTAAAATAATATATATACTTATCATTACAGTTCTTTTTAGAAAACCGTTGTGAAATATTTACCTATATAAGGGAATTAATTTTCCTTTATTGACAGTAGCGCCGTTTCCTTCACAGCGAAACCCTAGCACCCTTTTTTCTCTACAATTTTGGCAGTAAACTTCATCTTTTTTTAGAATCCGCGAAAAGAAATACAATAAGTATGAAGCTTTTGATTTAAGCTTCTTCCTCCTTGTATTTCTTCTTGCAGAGTCTAAAACTAGATGAACATGGTGATGATGCTGGCGGTAGCAAGCGTAATGTACATATTATTTATGGAAAATAAGGTATTCTTCTACTTCAATCTTTTTGTTAGATAGTTCCCATTATCTCGTTTGCTTCATGTTGATTTTGTTGATTGTTCTCATTTTGTGCAGATCCGACTTCAATGCTTAACAAGCAAGGTGAACTTCATTGTAATGGTACAATCCCACTTCTTAGGGTTTTGTTTCAACTTTTGCTTGTTTTGTTTTGAATACTAACTAATTTTCTTCATTGCTTCCAACTTCTTAGGGTTTGTTTCACATGGTGATGATGATGGTGGTACATATATATGAATTCATTCTGATAAGGTACATATATATGAATTCATTCTGATATTGTATATGAAATTTAGTTTATTATATACTATGTATATTGTTTGTTTCACTATCCTTTTATTGAAAATGCAATCAGTTAAATTGATATAGAAACTTATAATCTGATATTGAAAATTAAGATGTATTTGATAACCAACCTTTATCATGTCAATGTTTTCCGAATTGCATCCATTTCATTCAGCACATTTTATGTTCCTTAACATAAAATTTATGGTTCAATGGTCCGTTTGCTTCAATTCATCGATATCTACAATTCTACTTTACCTCATCGTCACCACTAATCATCGTGGTTGTTAAGATCATGATTGTTATGATGATAAAATCGCGATGATTTATCGCGATGATGAGGTAAAGTAGAATTGTAGATATTGATGAATTGAAGCAAACAGACCATTGAACCATAAATTTTATGTTAAGGAACATAAAATGTGCTGAATGAAATAGATGCAATTCGGAAAACAGTGGTGTGTTTAAGTTGGTTTTCAAGAATAGTTTAATTTTCAGATTATATAGTTCTTTACCAATTTTAATGGTTGTATTTCTTTAATTAGGTGTATGGTAAAACAAGCAATATACATTTGTATTTAATAAACTAAGGCTACATTCCACAACGGTTGAGACTCATAACCATTGTGATAGTTAATATATATTACAACGGTTGAAATACCTAACCGTTGCAATATAACACGAGCTTTCCAGAATACAACAACGGTTTCCAGACCATTGTAGAAACAGCGAACTTACAATGACAATCTACATAACAACGCCTTCGCCCGCGTCATTATATGTCATTCCCAACCGTTCCAAAAACACTTGTTTGAGCATAGAAATGATCAAGGCAATGTTTGAGCACTTTGAGTATAACCACCATTCCAAAAACACTTCAAGTCACCTTGTGAGTGCGCGCGTATTTGAAACCTCTTTTGAGCCTAAAAGAATTTTTTTATGAATCATGAACCCAAATTTTAACCCGTTTTGAAGAGCATTTAAGCTAAGTTTATAGCAATGTTGAAGTTGGGGAGAATGTTTATTTTGAAAAGAGAAAAAGGAATTGGTGATACAATGCATTCTAAGAAAAAGAAATCGAAAAAAAGAGAAGAAAGAAAAAGAACAAAAAGCACAAAAAGAAAAGAAAATCAAAAGAAGAGAATGCATTGTGAAAGAAAGGAATAAGGAGTGAACAAGATTGAAAAATTTGAAAAAGAAATGCTCTTCATAGTTTTTACCCTTTCTTGATTCAATGACCGTGTACATATGTCCTTAGTTTTTAGCCCCGACCAAGTTGTAACCGATAAAAGTCCTTTTGTGATCTTTATTTCCATTGTTTTCATGAATTGTAAGATGATTGCATAAATTGTTTTGGATGTGGCACGATTGCTTGTGAGTGTGTTTTGTCCCGTGTAAATAATATTGTGCATAATACGTGTCAGTATATTAGGTGATTCAATTTGAGCTTGAGGGTACTTAATGTTGCATTGTGTAATTTTGTGGTTATGATTTAAGTCGTATTCATGTTTTGATCCCATGAGTGCTTAGTAATAGCTTGTGCGTGCAAATTGCCGAGTTTGAACCATGCATGCTATCGGTTGGTTGAGTGTGTGAGAGCTTTTCTTGTGAATTTTTGAAATTTCCTTTGATTGAGGGCAAACAAAGATGCAAGTTGGAGAAAGTTTGTTAGGTGTCAAGAAATGCTGGTTTTTATATCCAAATTTGACACCTTTAAGCTCTTTTTTTTGCTTTAATCAGAAAATGACTTATTTATTAAGCAATTCTTGCATTGATGTGAATATTAGGTAGTTTGATGTGTTTGTTAATATTTCAGTGAATTTATAACAAAAGGTTACAGCTCGAATCGGGAGAAAACGCGAAGAAACGAAGAAAGCGCGTGTCTGCAACTACAGGAAGCTTCGCCCGACGAGCATGAAGCGAAGGAAGGATGCTTCGCCCGACGAAGCAGCAACAAAAGAACTAATGGATTTTCAATTCCAATTCTAGTAGCTAACATATATGGATCGCTTGGTAATTCGCTTGGCGAAGCAGGATTCGCCCAGCGAGGAAGAGGCGAGAGAATTAATTGATTTTCATTTCAAGTTCCAGTAGCTCACAACTTTGGTTCGCTGGGTGATTCGCCAGTGCGAAGAAGGATTCGCCCAATGAAGGAATGTTTCGCCCGGCGAAGGAAGATATTTATTAAGGCCCAACTGGCACTGTAGCTGTCATGTGGCCTCATTTGAGGGCTTCGCCCGGTGGAAGAAGGCTTTCGGCCGACGAATTTGCCTGGGCAGAAAGTAGTATTTAGGTTGTTTTGAAGATATTTTGTAGCATCACACTTTTTGCAAGAATCATTGTAACCTAGAAACACTCTTGGAGCTTAAAAACTTCATCTTTACTTATTTTTCTTAGGATCCAAAGCTTTTATACTTCAATCCTTGATCCATTGAAGATTGATGCAACAAAAGCTTTGTCTCTTACTTGTTGATCAAGCTACCATGTCAATGGGTAGCTAAACACCTTTTGTGTCAAAATTAGTGGTAGGTAATCCTTTATTTTGTAAGTATTGATCTTGATAATTAGTTTGTGAACTTTGTTGATGATTAATATATGGTGAAAAACTTTGTTTGTATGATGTATACTTTGTTTTGGTTCATGATTGAGAAATATGTTCTAAGACTTGACCTAAGTTTTAATCCATCAACAATCATGAGGCTAGAGATAGTTTTGAGAGTTGATGTTCATAAATATTGATCTTTTAATGTTATCATATTGATAGTTAGAGTGAGAGATCATCTAAGGATCAATATGGTAAATCTCACAACATGTGTTAGAGATAAACATGTTGAGAGGATATGTGATTATATTAATTGTTAACAAATTCACATACTTTATCGAGTAAATATGTATGAAACGGATTATCGAACCCTAATCTTGGCATGCTTTTACCAAACTTTTAAAAACCAAATTTCTTTACCATTGTTATTAATCTTTTATGCAAACGTTCCATTACAAATCAACCAAACTCTTTGTTACCATAAGTTAAAACTATTTCAACTATAGAATGACAGTAATATGTATACAATCCCTACGGATACGATAACAAAAACCCCCACTGAAATACTTTTCAACACATAATATGGTGTCGAAGTAATTAACTTGAAGCCTGTTTCGGCTGTAAATTCTTGCATTTTCTGGCCGACAAATACGGAACCTTGATCTGTAGTGATGGTCTCAAGGATCCCAAACCTGTACAAAATATGATTTTGGATGAATTCGATCACAGCTTCCTGGTCCACTTTTACTAGAGGTACAACCTCTATCTATTTTGCCAAGTAGTCTATACCCATAAGGGTAAATTTCTGTTGTTTCGACGAGGATGGTCGAATTTCGCCTGTGACATCCAACACCCATCCTCGAAAGGGCCATGGCTTAATAATTACATGTAACTCGTTGGTTGACACATGTGGAATGTTTGCATGTTTTTGACAGTCTTGACATCCTTTTGCAAAGTCCATGCAATCCTTGAGCATGCTTGGCCAATAGACACCTTGTCAAAATAACAACCATTTCATCTTATGGCCAGCTTGGTGAGCTCCACATGTCCCACTATGGACTTTAGAAATTTCTAGGTATGCATCTGTGTCTCCAAGACACTTGAGCAACACTCTTTCTGAAGTTTTTTTCAGCAACTCATTTCCCATTAGAACGTAACTTAGGGCTATGTACTTAGTCTTTCTATCAGTGCTTCAAACTGGATTCTCCAAATACTCGATGATTGGTCTTCTCCAATCTGACGGTGACAGATTGCTGATAGCAAAAACTTCACAATCCCCCAAACTTTCGATCAAACCCTCTGTCGAGACGTTTGCCCCTCCAGCTTTTGGGATTGATAAGCCTGGTGATGGTAGTACGTTTGACACCATCTTCTCCTTATTCTTAATGAAGTCTTTCAACTTCTCTTCCGACACTTTGTACCTTGAGGTAATCTTCGCTAATTCGTTTTCCTCTTGATTTTCTACTATAGGCACATGCGTAATGCTGACAACATCGAAGCGTTCCAACAGTCGCTTCGCCATTGCGAAGTACATCAAAAGATGTTCTTTGACGCATTTATATTCTCTCGTGATCTGTTTAATCATCAGTTCAGAATCGCCATTTATTTCAACTTTCTTGGCCCCCAAATCCTTGAATATTTTGAGGCCAGTGATTAAAGCTTCATATTCTGCTTCATTATTGGAACATTTTCTGTCGACCTTACACTTGAATTTAGTCGAAATGCCCTGCGTGGACATTATTAAGATCCCAATACCTGTCCCATTTTTATGGCTCTAACCATCGAAGTATAACTTCCAAGGGTTAACGTCGACCATACATAGCGACGTTCGACTACTGCGTGATCAACAATAAAGTCTGCCACTATTTGGCCTTTCATAGCCCTTAGAGGGACATACGTCAAGGAAAATTCAGTTAATGCTAGTGCCCATTTCCCAATTCAACTATGCAGAATGGATTTAGACAACATATGTTTAATAACATTAAAATGTGACGAAACATAAACATCAACTGGTTTGATATATTGCTTTAATTTCATACATGAGAAGTACAAACATATGCACAACTTTTCAGTCATAGTGTACCTAGTTTCAGCATTTATTAACATTCAACTAAGGTAATAAATGGGTCTTTCGACGCCACTATTATCCTCTTGTGCTAACATGCTTCTTATGGCCGTGTCCGACGCAGCAATGTACAACTTCATGCTCTTATTCATACTAGGTGGCAATAAAATGGAAGGCTTGTGAGGTATTCTTTAATGGCATCGAAAGCCTCCTGCTGCTCCCATTCCCAGTGAAAATCACTCTCCTTCTTTGCCTTGAGCAATGGCGAGAACACCTTCGTCTTGCCACTTAGATTTGATATAAACCTTCTCAAGAAGTTTATCTTCCCCAACAAAGATTAAAGCTGTTTCTTTGTCGAAAGAGGCTTGAGATCCAAAATCACCTTTGTCTTGTTTTGCTATATCTCGATGCCTTTCTTGTGGACCACAAATCCCAGGAAGTCTCCTGCGTGAACACCAAAAGTACATTTTAGTGGATTCATTTTTAATCCATATTTTCCCATTCTTTCAAATGAACGTCGAAGGTAGTCTAAGTGACCATTCTCCGATGAGGATTTTATTACAATGTCATCAATATACACCTGCATAAATTTCTCAATAAAATCGTGGAATATAGCGTTCACGGCCCTTTGATAGGCTGCCCTAGCGTTCTTTAACCCAAACAACATCACAACCCTTTTGTATGTTCCCAAAGCACCAGGGCATCGGAACGCAGTTTTGGGGACATCATCTTCGGCTATGAGAATTTGATTATGGCCAGAATAGCCGTCGAGCATACTCAAATTTTCGAAACCTGCAGCAGAATCGACTAGCATTTCTGCCACAGGCTTCGAATATTCGTCTTTTGGGGTAGCGCTGTTCAGGTCCCTAAAATCTATATAGACTTGAACGGTTCCATTTTTCTTGATAATAGGCACTATGTTCGCTATCCATTCGACGTACCTTGCAGTTCTGATGAACCAACTTTTGAGCAGTCTCTCGATCTCCTGCTTAATCTTTAGAGTAATTTCTAGAGCGAATCGTCGAGGCTGCTGCTTTACTAGTCTTTTTCCTGGATGAATTGGCAGTCGATGTTCCATTACACTTCGAATTAAACCAGGAATTTTGCCATAATCCCAGGCGAAGCAATCCTTGTATTCTTTCAATACCTCGATCAACTTGGCCTTCATCTTCGACCCAATTTTAGTGCTTACATAGGTGGGTCTTTTTTTAAGTCCATCTCCTAGGTCTACCTCCTAGAGTGGGTCTTGCGCTTGTATTCTCTGCAGCTCATTGGGGTCTTTCTCAAACCCGAAGGCTCATTGTCATAGATGCAATCAAGCCTCCGACTTTCTAAATTTGTTGTTTGGCCTTGTTGGCCATTTATTTGTGCATTGTTGTCGGCTTCACCAGCTAAATTTTGTTACTTTTCCGCTTCTAATGCCGACTTTCTTTTGTTTTCAGCCAAATAGGCCGAAATTCAAGTCAAACTTTCGGACTCAGAAGTCATTTTCATTGACTACTGGCCACCCAGCAGGTGGATTTTCTTCTATAGGCTTCATTGTTTCATCAGCAACATCCCAAATGAACCCATAATAAGGATCCAAATTCAAGACGTGACCCGTATCGACAGAGGTATAAGATCCCGATCCATCGTCACAAGGTGCCACATTAGCCAGGTGCTGATCAAAATACTTCTTCGTACCCTTCGCTTCGTCAAACTTGTAATAGCTCTGATCAGCCTCAATATTTTTGACAATGCCATCTTTCCTCCAGATACTCAATCTCTGATGTAAATTCGAAGGCACCGCCCCTATCCCATGTATCTACTCTCGACCCAACAACAAGTTGAAATTGGCCTTCGAGTTTATAACCATGAAGAGCGTTAATCTAGTAGTTGTACCCACGGCTAGGTCGACTTGTACAACCCCAAGAATGTTGCTAGTTTTCCGCTCGTAATTAGATAAAACCATATTATGTTATCGGGGGTCAGCCTCAGTTTTCCCAATCTTCTTAAATAAGGTATGAGGCATTAAATTGACAGTTGCCCTTCCATCCACGAACACTTTGTTGACTGTCGCTCCGTCGACCTTTGCTTTTATGAACAATGGTTTTAAATGGTACATTACTCCGGGACTAGGTCTCTCAAACACGGCACACTGCTCTTCTACCACACCACTGTTCATAATATAGTAACATAACGTTTTGTCTTCCGCAATTTCATTTGGCATGAAATCTTTGTCTGCTTCAGAGACTTCTGACACCATATCATACTCCGCTGGCAATATTGACACGATACCACAGTTTACGACGAAATCTTCACCATACGTGTCATCATTGGTATCATCATACATATCTTTGTCGAAGTCGCCTTCTAGTGACGGGGTATATTCTTCATCTGACTGGGGAGAATACTTTGGTTCTTCCTCATCTGACTGGGGAGTGTACTCTGGCTCTTTCTTGCTCTCGACCAAAGATGTTCACTTCGAGCTTTGGGTTGATACCACCCCCTTTTCTCCTGAAGCTTCAACAGTCACTGCCATTGTTTGATTCGTCGTGATTTTTTCCTTCTCGACCCACCTTCCTTTTGGGTATTGCTTTTTCTATCCAAAAGTCCCACAGGTTTCAACTGTGAAGTCGAAGCCTCTTTCCCAGCCTTCTTATTTCGCTGATAATGCCTCCACTGAGTCCTTGTCACATGATTCTTCCCTTTGTAATTGGTAGACACCACATAGCCCCTGGGTTCGACCCTTTTGTCGGAGATCTTAGCTTCCTTCTCAAGATCCAACACCTTCCATTTCGGCCTCTTGCTCTCTTTCTGACTCACAGGTTTTACCCACTTTTCTTGTGGAGTGTCTGACGGTGGCACAAAGGTCCTGGGTCGTGCTTGTTGGGACAACTTCCTGTACTCCTTGTTTCGACGAGGGGCATCGCTTTGGTCGAACACAAATCTTGGAACAGTCAGCTTACCTTCTCGCAGTGTCTATTTCTTTCCAGCTTCATATTTCTCAGTGGCCTTTTCGTCAAAAACGGCGTTGCACCTTGGCCATAACACAACCTTCGACCCACTCACCTTACATTTCTCCTGGAAATCTGTCAGGTTTTCTCCAACTTGAGGGTAGACTGCCTCCAATTCTCCTTCTTCAGTCTTTTTTTCAGAACCATCAGTAGTTTCGACCATCATGCATTCAAAAGATTCCGTTGTTACAGGTTTGATGAAACCTTCAGTAGTCTCGGCCATCATGCAATCATAAAGCTGAGAGTACAAGGCTTCTTCGACCTTCAGAGGGTCCGTGTCAACCTGCATCTTTGGCCTTTTGCTAAATTGAAGTCGGCCTTCCTTCAAAGCCTTCTGCGCCAGATCCTTGAAAAGAATACATTGAGCTGTTTTATGACCAAGGAAATTATGAAACTTACAAACTCCCCTTTTCTTCTTTTGCTCTAATGGGGGATCTTTCAAACCAGGAGGAATACTAATCTGACCATCTTTAACTAACAAATCAAATATTTCGTCACACTTAGATACATCAAAAGTATAAGTTTTAGCAACGTTTTTATCTTTTTCAGTTTCGACGGGATTTTTCCCGTTTGATGGTTTCAATAATTTACACGTGTATGGGGGCCCTGGCTTGAGTTCAGCCACGTTAACCTCGCTTTCGTTGACGAGTTCTTTTTCAGAAGAGTATTCGTCAGCGGTTACGTACGAAACTTTCTCTTTCTTATGGTATCTGCTAGTCTTGGTTTTTTCAGCTTTCAAGCGTTCGACCTGTCAGACCCTATCAGCTAATTGCGCCATATCTCTGAGATATTGCGTGTCCAACTTTTTCCTGATTGAATAATCTAGGCCGCCCGCAGCCATCTCGACTAGCTCATGTTCAGGGACTTAAGTGAAGCATCATGCTTTCAAAAGTCTAAACCTGTTGAGATATTGGTTCACCGACTCTGTGGCCTTCCGTTTTACACTGGCCAATTCTTTCAGACTAATTTTTGATTGTCCCATGTAAAACTGTTCATGAAACAATCTTTCTAATTGTGCCCATGTATAGACAGACTGTGGAGGTAACATGGTGAACCAAGTAAACGCATTTTTTTGTGAGGGAGCTTGGAAAGTATTTCATTTTCAAGTCCTCATTATTTGCTATGTCACCAGCTTCAGTTTAATATCTGGCAACGTGTTCGACGGTGGACTCTTCGGTCTCTCCGACAAATTTGGTAAACTTTGGAACCTTCCATCCCCGAGGCAGTTCTGTTTGCAAAACAAAATCAGGTAGTGGGGACGTATATGTTGGCCGTCGAAGGCCCAAGTTCGCTTCATTCCGCACCATTATCCGTTCAACCATAGCTTCTAAGTTTGGTTCGCCAGCCATGACATCGTGTTGAACTTGCCTGACCACGTAGTCTGGATCTTGGTTCCTATGAACTAACACAACGGGAGGCCTTTGGGCCACCCTAGGTGTGTGTTCAAACTTGTGGGGTTGCTAGTCAATTGTTTCATCGAAGACTTAGTCTTGTCGAACTGGTGTCTCCGGTCGAGGTGGAGGAGTTTGTCGACCCGGTGTCCTAGCTCCTAGGAAATCACCTATCCGTGTCATCTGGGTTGCCAATTATTGGTAACTTTGGATCGAATCTTGTATTAATGGTCTTAATATGGTGTCCATTTGCTGAGTCAACATGTGAACCATTTTTTGATTACTCTCATCCATCTGCTGTCTCATGACTGCGACAGAACTTGAGGTGAAAGTTGGGACTGATTGAGATAAAAGACTGAACCCTGGGGGTCGATTAACTTGGTTTGCCAAAGGCCCTAATCCTTGGTACGGTGAGAAAGCTGCCGACCAACTTTCCCCGAACATCGGACCACCAGAATGTAGACTCGACATGAACTATGTTGGCATCACAAAGGCTCGAGGCATGGGCATTATGAAACTAGGCACATGCTGCCCCGCAGTCCCCGTCATTGTCGGCCTAGGTTCAGACCGACGCGGTGTTGTGGCTGTCCCACTATGGACGGTCAAAACCGCAGACACAGTGCCAGGGCCAACATCAGATGTTTGCGTCACAACTATACTTTCTGCCGAAGACGGTTCTTCGTTCGGACGTGGAGTCACCATCTTACCACTACGTAAATACATACACTCAACTCAACGGATCCCATCGGGTGTGACAATTTGTTCGCACACAGTTTTTGCATGAACAGCCTCTGGCCTCCTGTCGTAGGTTTACTTGTGAGATCGGCCACGAAATCTCAGGACAAACTGTTGGAGTATATGTGATGTTGGTAGGATAGTTTTGATTTAGAGGAAGTTGGAAAAAACTTGCAGAAAAAGGTGTATGCGAATTGATAAATAAACAGGTAAATAAGTAAATGGTAAGATATCTTAAACTTGGTAATGTAAATTGCTTAAAAAAGAAATGTTGACGCTATCATACATCTTGCGTAAATGTACTCTTTTCTCTTAACGCTTGGTACTTCGAGTGTATTCCTTTTACAATGTTACAACTGCGACCCCCTCAAATGAAAATGGACATTGCTTAAATAGGAAAATAAAATAACTGTTTTTCTCTCAGTGTTGGCTCTGGATATGACACGTGCCGCCCCACCATCTTTGTAACTTCCCCACATTCTCAGCATTTCAAATCTCTTCCTTCCCAAGATCTTTCAGCATTGCGTTGGTTCTGTTGACAGTCCGTCGAAACCCTTCGACAGCGTAGCATGCTGGGTCGACCTCCGACACGCCTTCTGCTGGTGTCGATCTGCGTGTCGACCTTCTCACCATCCTTTCCTTCTGAAGTCGACCTACATGTTGGCCTTTCCATCAACTCTTCTCAGTCGAAATCTCCCCGCCAACACATGCCTATCGTAGATATATATTTTCTCTTACAATCTCCTAATTTTTGTAAGTATTATTACAAATATCTCTTTCGTGGGATACCCATAAAGATATAATTAAGTAACAAAATTTTAAATAATGAATGATTTTTAAAAATAAATTTGAAATTTCATATATTAATATTGGACTCATTCTAGAATAAAACGTTAAATTTATCAATATTTTTCATAAATATTTAATACACAATAAAATGTATTTAATGATAGTTATTCAATGGATATGAACAATACAATTTAAAAATGAGGCAACTATTTTAATATTAAATGTTGTATTACATAAATCAATGTTGTATTAAATAAATCATTAAATTACTTTATATTTTGTTAAATTATAAATCAAAAATGAAAAAAATATTACAATCAAGAGTAAACTTTTTCCCATTATTATTTAGTATTTCGATCGGTATCTTTATTTTCCCGTTATAATTGTTTTATTTTCATGTTAAAAAAATTATGATTTGATTAAAATTCATTTTTTATAGTTAATATGCGCATTTGTTTTCAAAATGTAATAAAATTGTTCCCGTTTAAAATATTAGTATTTTTTCTATTAAATATTTTTACATAATTGAAAAAATGATCGATAAAATTATATTATTTAATATTTAGAACAAATTAAAGTTGTTCTTATTTATAACAATAATATGTTTTCCCGTATATATAAATAATTTAATCAACAATGTATATTTTTCGTATATTAATATTGTTTTTATTTTGACATTATTTATATATTTGAATCTATATACAAATATTTGTATCGATAGTTTTTTTTCTCGTAAGTAAAGATTATTTTGTTCAATGACAAATATTTTTACTTATATTTTATAAATTTTTTTAATTAAAAATATATGATATCTTTAAACTAAAAAATTATTATTATTTTCTTAAAAAATATTGTACTTGAAATTAAAAGTAATATCAAATTAAAAATATTATAAACAACAATAATTAAAAAATAACACACTTATTGAGAGGTGTGGAGAAAAAAGTTGGATAAAAAAATAATATAATATTTGAAATTCAATAATACACCGTCTTGTAGTATATAAGCTAGGGGTGGCAAACGGGCATGCCCACCCCGTTTAGGCCCACCCCGCAAATGCCCGTAAAAAAACGGGGCGGGGCGGGGCAGTCATAGTTGAGAATGCGGGCCTAAAACCTAGGCCCACCCCGCAAAAAAGTGAGGGCAGGGCGGGTAAAGCCCGCGGGCACTGTACATTTTTTTAAATTTATTTTGAAATGTCAAGTATAAATATTTGAATAATTTTTAGAAGAATTTAATTGATATGCACTGACAGTGTAAAGAGTTTTTACACTGTCAGTTAATTACAACCGTCAATTTATTTAAAAGGTTTGACTTTAACATTAACCATTTAAAAAGTAATACCAACGGATGATTGTGATGCATTGACAGTGTAAAAGTTTTTACACTGACAGTGCATAACAATTAATCTCTTTTTAGAATGAATTATCCAATTTGTTAATCTTTTTCATAAATATTTTAATACATAATAAAATGAATTTAATGCGAGTAATTAATGTCACGAATAAGACAATTAAAAATAAAAATTATTTAATGGCATATTAAGGAAATTATTAATTATAGTATTTTTTAGAAACAAATTAATAATTTTATAATAGAGAGTACAAATATAGTATTTTCTAATAAATAGTCTTAGTATATTGGTCATGTATTAACGAAAAGTCAATAAGTTATATAATATACATTGAAATATTGAAAAAATATGTTATTTTATATGAAATTTCTAAGTTATTGAAATATATATTTTCTCTATTTATTTTTAATTGTTTTTTTTGTTGAAAAATAAAATATCTAAATACCTATCAATTTTAGAGTTTAACGCAACAATAATTATTATTTTATAAGTAACTCTCTTAATTATTTATTGGAAAGAAAAAAATAAATTTAATTTAATTATAAATAATGAATTTATTAAAAAAGATAATTAATGTTATAAAAATAATAATTTTTTTAATATTGTAAAAACAACTTTATGGTATAAATAGAACAAAATAATAGTAACATAAATTCTAAAAGAAAAAAACTAAATGAGAAACTAAATGAATGAGCACAAAAATAAACTATTTTATTTATTTAATAAATTAAATTGTACTGATACAACAGAGAATATTAATCGATTCGTAAGTCGTATAATGGAGTACTAAATAATAATAAAAATATAATAATTATTTATATTTTTTTTATACAAGGGAGGGCCGAAGCCCCAAAAAAATAAACAACAAAAACTACACAACCGCTAGCCTAGCCATGTAAATTCATGCTAAATCACCCTTATAAAGATGCTCAACAAAGCTCGGACAAGCCTAAAAAAACAATAATCCTTAGCACACATACCTTCCTTTGCGAGGGCAATAACACAATGATTAAATTCTCTAAAAACATGATTTACTTGGATGTATTTATCCTTAATAAAGAAGGACCTTATTTCTTTGACGATATCTCGACCCATGCTATTACTAGAATAATTATTATTAATATCCTGGACTGCCTGCTTCAAATCAACATAAATGTCTATTCCGTTGAACCCCATCTTCGCCGCCAACCGCAGGCCTTCTAACACGCCCCAAAGCTCCTCTAAATAAACATCACACAAGCCTTATGGTTTTGCAAAACTTCCAAGCTACTCTCCCTCATTTCCTCTAGTAATACCGCCACACCCAGCAATTCCCTTAACATTTCTTGCCCCATCCGAATTGATTTTGACTCTCCCCGAACTGGGTACTTCCCACTTTACATCAATCCACTCCTTCTGAATATTGTAATGCATTCCAACCCATATTGTAATGCATATTCACCTCTATCCAATCATCCACACAACCTGCAACCATCTGTCCAACAAATCCCAATTCCACTCCTTTTCATTCATTTTCAATATGTTTTTCCAATCAATATCAAACCTTAACAATTATTTTAAAGTTCAAAGCTCACTAATTGATATCGATATCATACCCTAACCGTCATTCAAAGTTAAAAATCACACCCAATTAACATCGATATCTCTATTCCACAGTTTCACAATCTCCAGTTCTGCAGTTCGACAATCCGTAATTTCGTGTTCTGCTGCTCCAGGGCTTTTCTTCTCAAACCAATTTCTAAAGGTAAAATTAGGATTTATCTTTTCTATATCATGTGTTGTGGCTTACCGTGTGGCGTTGCCTCCGAACCTTTCGAATTTGCATGATGTATTCCATGTTTCGCAACTTCGGAAGTATGTTCCGGATTCGTCACATGTTATTCCTATGGACGAGGTTGAAGTGAGAAATAACCTTACGGTGGAAGCTTTACCGATTAGGATTTTGGACCGTGAAGTTAAGAAGTTAAGAGGCAAGGATATTGCACTTGTGAAAGTAGCGTGGGGAGGCGCTGCGGAAGGCGATATGACTTGGGAGCTAGAGAGTAGGATGCGAGAGTCGTATCCGGAGTTGTTTGAATCAGGTAATATTTTCGAGGACGAAAATTTCTAAAGCGGGGGAGAGTTGTAATGCCTCTATTCCAATTATTCCCATTTTTGTTGAGTCTTTTATTTAAATTGAGTGATAAATTATTTTGTTTGTGGAATTGGTATGTTAATATGCTATGTTGATGTGTTATGATATTTTACCGTTTTGAGAGTTTTCGGGGAAATTAGAATGAAGAATATTTTAGACATTTCTCAATTATTAGTAAGTTAGAAATTTAGTAGAAATTGTTGGAAAAATGATTAAGTGTAGAATTTTGTGAGAAAATGAATTAATGGTATTTGAGTGGAAAATAGAAAAGAAAGAAAAAGAGAATAGAAATAGAAATAGAAAGGAAAAAGAAAGGAAATAGAAAGAAAAGGAAGATAGGAAGAAAGAAGAGAGAAAAAAAGAGGAGGAAGAGAAAAGAGAAGAAATTGGGGAAGAACTAGGAAATCATCAAGAGTGATCATATAGCAAGTTTGGAATCCGGGTAAGGGTGTGAAATTTTATTATCTTATCAATGTGTATCGTTATGTATGATTGTATTGTGTTTGTGGTGGATTTTCTGAGTTTTTGGTATAAACCCATATTTGGTTAAATTGCTTGGAAATCGATTAATTGTGGTTGAAATCATGTTGTTAGTGTCTATAATTGTTGGTATATGATAGATACTTGTTATGGGACATTGTATTGGCGATTTTCTGGTGTGTAGGTGAGATTTGGGGTGTTTCGGATTGGAACCCGTAAGTAAAAATTATGCAGAAAATTTTTCTGGTTTTTCCAGGTCATACGCGTATGGGGCATGTTCATACGCGTATGAACCTTGGCAATACGCGTATGGTGGGCGAGCCATGGGCCAATACACGTATGGGTTGCTTGTTTTCTCGGCCATCTGTCCATTTGCGTATGATACGCGTAGCATTTCAGGGCAATACGCGTACGGGCTTAGGCATTACGCGTACGGACTTTTACACGTGAACTTTGGAAAAAAATGAGCTTCTGCTCGTACGCGTATGGCATGTGGTAGTACGCGTATGGGCAGGAGAAGTGTAAAAATGTGATTTTTCAAAATGTGTTTTTCGTTTTCGTCCGTAACTTTTGTTCCGTTTGGCCGATTTGTACATTCTTGGTATCGTTGTGAAGCTATTGAGCTGTACTATATAGTTATGATGAATTGGGAATTGTTAGCCGATTAAATAAGTCGGAAAAGTCGGGAATAGTGTTATTTAGCGTCTTTTACCGTTTTGACTGTGTGTTTGAATGTGAATCATACAATAGTGCATTGATGTGAATGTATATAGATTGTATGTGATTGTATGAGATGAATGCATGATTATATTGTGAATATGTATGCATTTCATGAATGTCTTTAGTCATTTTGCATGTGAAGCATAATGAAGTACATTCTTGTGTTGAGCGATTCTAATGAGAATCCGTTGTATCGTCGTGTGCCTATGTGAGGTGTGAGCGATGATTACAAATGGTTGTGTGCCTAGGTGAGGTGTGAGCAATCGGATTGTGTGCCTAGGTGAGGTGTGAGCAATCGGATCGTGTGCCCGCATGTGGGGTGTGAGCGATCGGGTCGTGTGCCCGTGTGGGGTGTGAGCGATCCATAAACATTGTGTGCCCATGTGAGGCGTGAGCAATGGGTGAACATCGTAGGCCCGACGGGGAGTTACAGTGATGTAACGAGCGATGGTTCCAGCAGAGTTCCTGAGTGAACTTGAGATGATTGAGTCGGCACCGCATTGCATTTGCATAGAGTCGTGAGTCGGTCTCTATGATTTGCATTTATCATCTTTATAATGGTGCATCGATGAATACACATATATGTGTATGTCTATGTGGAATGATAAGAATTATGAAAGTATACATGATGGATATGTTTGGTTGTGAATATATATATATATACATTGTGATGTATATGGGTGAGTTTTGATGAATTGTGGTGAGAATGTGGAATATGTGTATTTTTATGCTAAGATATATAATTATATGCATTGTTATTATGATAATATTTCTCACCCTTCTGCTGTTTTATGATGCTCTATGAGGCATTGCAGAGTAGGTATGCTGGAGGTCTTTTGTGAAGCGTGTCTTCATTCTTTTGGTCGGTTGGCTCTGATATGTAGCACCGGGTAGCTAGGATGTATATGATTCTTTTATGATACATTTGTATATGTATCTTGCTGATGAATGTTTATGTAAACATGAATTATGTTGATGGATGATACTCGATGACGCGTGTATATATATGTATATATGTTTGATGTTATTCAATGTTTAGATTTTCCGCTTTTATTCTAAATATTGAGATGTGGGTGTAAGGACAAAGTTCCTCTGTTGCAAAGTTACCCCACTGTTGCATATCAATGTTTGAGCAGGTGTTGTATGTTTTAATTTAAGGTATAATGTGACATACCTCTTTTATACCATGTTTATAATTATACTCTGACGAAATTTTTAATATGTGCCTAAATGATTAATTGTGATTATTTGGGGGTATAGAAAGGGGGTGTTACATTAAGTGGTATCAGAGCCAGAGTTGAGTTAGTTGTGTCTGTCTTGTTGTTGTGTTGGTTGAACTGTTGTTTAACTTTGTTGTCATTTTTGGGAATAATCAGAATATGGCTGGTAGGAACGATAATGCGATGTCTGCTGCTTTGGAAGCAATGGCTAGGGCGGTGCAAGGTGCGCCGAATGTGAATGCTAATGACGAGTTCAGGAAGAATCAACCACCGGTCTTCAAAGGAAGATTTAATCCCGATGGTGCTCAACTTTGGTTGAAAGAGATTGAAAGGATCTTCAGAGTCATGGACTGTGCGGAGGAGAACAAGGTGAGGCTTGGGTCTCACATGCTGAAGGAAGAAGCCGACGATTGGTGGGTCGGTATGCGTCAAATTCTTGAGGTGGATGATGAAGAGGTAACTTGGGATTTATTTCGTACTGAGTTCTTAAGGAAGTATTTCCCTGAAAGTGTGAAAGGGAAGAAAGAGATGGAGTTCCTTGAATTGAAACAAGGTAGTATGTCCGTGGTGGACTATACTGCCAAATTTGTGGAGTTGGTTCAATTCCATCCTCATTATACTGCGATTACTGCTGAGTTCTCAAAGTGTATTAAATATGAGAATGGTTTACGTCCTGAGATTAAACAAGCTGTGGGGTACCAAAGGATAAGAAGGTTTTCGGATTTGACGGAATGTTGTAGAATCTTCGAGGAAGATAGCAAGGCTCGTTCTACACATTACAAAAGTTTGAATGAGAGGAAGGGAAAGCAACAAGCTAGAAGTGGACCTTATGTGACACCCGTTGATAAGGGCATGCATAGGGGAAACTTTGATAGGAGATCTGGAGGAGGAGGTTCCGGTTCTATTAGGTGTTACAAGTGTGGTGAAATGGGTCATAAATCATTTGAGTGTGGGAAGCCAGTGGTGAAATGTTCTAACTGTGGGGGTCTTGGGCATGTTGCTACAAATTGTAGAAGCAATATGGTGAGGTGCTATAATTGTGGAGAAGTTGGTCACATTAGTACTAAGTGTAAAGATGGTGGGTCTGGATATGACACGTGTCGACCCACCATCTTTGTAACTTCCCCCACGTTCTCAGCATTTCAAATCTCTTCCCGCCCAAGATCTTTCAGTCTTGCGTTGGTTCTGTTGACAGTCCGTGGAAACCTTTCGACAGCGTAGCATGTTGAGTCGACCTCCGACACACCTTCTGTTAGTGTCGATCTGCGTGTCGGCCTTCTCACCATCCTTTCCTTCTGAAGTCGACCTACATGTTGGCCTTTCCATCAACTCTTCTAAGTCGAAATCTCTCATCCAACACATGCCTAGAGTAGATATATATTTTCTCTTACAATCTCCTAATTTCTGTAAGTATTATTACAAATATCTCTTTCGTGGGATACCCATAAAGATATAATTAAGTAACAAAATTTTAACTAATGAATGATTTTTAAAAATAAATTTGAAATTTCAAATATTAATATCGGACTCATTCTAGAATTAAACGTTAAATTTATCAATATTTTTCATAAATATTTAATATATAATAAAATGTATTTAATGATAGTTATTCAATGGATATGAACAATACAATTTAAAAATGAGATAACTATTTTAATATTTAATGTTGTATTACATAAATCAATGTTGTATTACATAAATCATTAAATTACTTAATATATTGTTAAATTATAAATCAAAAATGAAAAAATATTACAATCAATAGTGAACTTTTTCCCATTATTATTTAGTATTTCGATCCGTATCTTTATTTTCCCGTTATAATTATTTTAATTTCATGTTTAAAAAAAAGTTATGATTTGATTAAAATTTATTTTCTATAATTAGTATGCGCATTTGTTTCCAAAATGTAATAAAATTGTTCCCGTTTAAAATATTAGTACTTTTTCTATTAAATCTTTTTACATATTTGAAAAAATGATCGATAAAATTATATTATTTAATATTTGGAACAAATTAAAGTTGTTCTTATTTATAACAATAATATTTTTTCCCGTATATATAAATAATTTAATCAACAATGTATTTTTTTCGTATATTAATATTGTTTTTATTGAAATATGCTTTTTTATTTCATATCAGTAACAGAGTACAAAGAGGTATTTATAGAATATGAATTACACTAGAAAATAGGGGTAATTATTCTCCCTATAAATGCTAATCCTAAATAAGGTAAAATTGAATAATACAGTTGATTACTATTAATTACAATATATATCCAGTCATAATTAGCTGTACAACAGAATTTCAACACTCCCTCTCAAGCTGGCATGAATATATCGTTCATAGCAAGCTTGCACACCATGTTATCAAAAAGTCTCTTTGGAAGACTCTTTGTGAGCACATCTGCTACTTGACTTTTGGTGGGTATGTAGGACATACAAATCTCACCACTGTCAATTTTTTCTTTGATGAAATGCTTGTCCACTTCAACATGCTTCGTCCTGTCATGTAGGACAGGATTATGGGCAATAGAAATAGCAGCCTTATTATCGCAGTAAACTTTAATTGGAGTTGGACCAAAAAACTTCAATTCTTCCATGAATTTTTTGATCCATAATACTTCACAAAAACCATGGGCCACAGATCGGAATTCAGCTTCTGCACTGCTCCTGGCTACAACATTTTGTTTTTTGCTCCTCCATGTTACTAGATTTCCGCCTATAAAGGTACAATATCCCGAGGTAGACCTTCTATCATTTATATTACCTGCCCAATCAGCATCTGTATAGGCTTCAATCTGTATATGCCCTCTATTTTTTAATATCAACCCCTTTCCAGGAGTACCTTTCAAGTATCTTAATATTCTGAAAATAGCTTCAAAGTGGGCTGCCCCTGGTGCATGCATAAATTGGCTTATTACACTCACTGCAAAGGCTATATCTGGCCTTGTATGTGACAGATAAATTAGTCTTCCAGCTAATCGTTGATAGCGTTCTCTATCTACTATTTCATCTTCAGCAACTGACTTTAGTTTCACATTGGGATCCATTGGTGTTTCTACTGCTTTACACCCTATCATCCCTGTTTCTGCGAGTAAATCGAGTATATACTTGCGCTGGTTGAGAAAAATTCCTTCTTTAGATCTTGCGAACTCCATCCCAAGAAAGTATTTTAACTTTCCAAGATCCTTGATATCAAACTCAGCCTCAAGTTTTCTCTTCAAATCACTAATTGCTTTAACGTCATCTCCTGTAATAATAATGTCATCAACATACACTATTAAGATAGCAATCTTACCTTCACATGAGTGTTCAAAGAACATAGTGTGATCTGCTTGACTTTGGGTGAAGCCATGTCTCTTAACAACACTTCCAAATCTCTCAAACCAGGCCCTTGGCGATTGTTTCAATCCATATAAGGATTTTCTCAATCTGCAGACTTTGTTTCTTCCAAGATTTTTTTCAAATCCAGGAGGTAAACTCATATATACTTCTTCATGTAATTCACCATTTAAGAAGGCATTTTTAACATCATATTGATATAGTGTCCAGTTGAAGTTTACTGCAAGAGAGAGAAGAATTCTGATGGAGTTGATCTTAGCAACCGGAGCAAAAGTCTCTTGGTAATCAATACCATGAGTTTGAGTAAATTCTTTTGCTACTAATCTCGCCTTGTATCTTTCCACACTTCCATCAGCCTTGCATTTCACCGTAAAGACCCACTTACACCCTACTGCCTTTTTATCTTGTGGTAGATCAGTGATACTCCAAGTATTACTTTTGTTTAGAGCATCCATCTCTTCTTTCACCGCTAATTTCCAATTCGGATCACTTAATGCTTCCTGAATAGTTCTGGGCACAAACAAATTAGAAATCCTAGACACATATGCCTTGTGGGTGTGTGATAGTTTGTCATATGACAAGTAATTAGACATAGGATGTTTAGTGCACATACGAGAACCTTTCCTCTCAGCAATTGGGACATTGAGGTCAGGAATATTTTTTC
Source organism: Lathyrus tuberosus (assembly GCA_022829125.1). Classification (NCBI taxonomy): domain Eukaryota; kingdom Viridiplantae; phylum Streptophyta; class Magnoliopsida; order Fabales; family Fabaceae; genus Lathyrus; species Lathyrus tuberosus. The sequence goes on along the minus strand of JALAZF010000024.1, from coordinate 8,739,984 downwards.
TCACAGAAATTGGAAGATTAATATCAGGAAAAGACAAATCAGGTAAATCATTGGATGAGTAAGAAGGATTACCAGATGAAGAACTAGAAGGCAGATTATCGGTAGGACCTTCACTTGGTAAATCAGATTGGATTTCTACCGGAGAGACAATAGGCCTTGCACCACCTTTGTGGAATTTTTTTCGAACATACACTTTAATTTCACGATTATCATCCTTAATCAGTGTTTCTCCCCCTGTTTCAGATTCTCTTATCTTGGCACTTGGGTGATTAGTAGTCACAATATCATCTAGAGCAGGCAAGGTTTCCCAAAAATTATCTTCTTTATTATTACATTGACTCTCCCCCTGAAGAGAATTTTTAAAAAAAGGTTGATTTTCAAGAAAGTGAACATCCATGCTTTCAAAAAATTTCTTTGTAACTGGGTTAAAACATTTGTATCCCTTTTTGTTGGAAGCATAGCCAAGAAAAACACATTTTTCGGCTTTAGGATCCAATTTAGAACGAAAAACATTGGGGATGTAAACATAATAGAGACAACCAAAAACTTTAAGGGGAAGATCCGTAATAATACGAGATGTAGGAAAATTGTTTTGTAACACTTGTACAGGACTTTCATATTGTAACACCTGAGATGGCATTCGATTGATGAGGTGACAAGCAGTTAATAAAGCATTTCCCCAAAGATACTTAGGTACATTCATAGAAAACATAATAGCTCTCGTAACTTCGAGGAGATGTCTATTTTTTCTTTCAGCAATACCATTTTGTTGCAGAGTATCGCGACAAGTGGATTGATGAATTATCCCCTTAGTTACAAGGAATGTACTTAAGTATTTGTTGAAATATTCAGTGCCATTGTCAGACCTTAGAATGCCAATCTTGGTTTGAAATTGATTGTTAATCATGTTAAAAAAATCTTGAAATCTTTGTTCAACTTCTGATTTTTTCTCCATGAGATAAACCCAACACAGCCGTGTATGATCATCAATAAATGTCACAAACCATTTTTTTCCAGACATAGTTTTAATTTTTGAAGGACCCCAAACATCACTATGAATTAAATAAAAAGGTTTGGAAGCAGAATAGACTTTTGATTTAAAAGACACACGATGATCTTTAGCTAAGTGACAAGCTTCACAATGAAATTGTGAGGAATTTATTTCTTTTGAAAAAGAAGGAAACAAATGCTTAAGATACGAAAAACTAGGGTGGCCCAATCTTTTATGCCATAACATAACTTGATTTGAAACAGGAGATGAGCTTGTACTGTTTGAACCGAAAAACGCTGTATTGCCAAACTGAATTCCATCAAGGTAGTACAGTCCATTCATCTCTCTAGCAGTTCCAATCGTCTTCCCCGAGTTCTGGTCCTGAAAAACACAAGTAGAAGGACGAAAAAGAACAGAACAATTAGTGTCCTTAGACAATTTATGAACAGATAGAAGATTACAAGCGAATTTAGGAACATGTAAAACAGATTGCAAAGTGATTTGCTCTGAAATTTTTATGCTGCCTTTGCCTGCAATACTTGAGTAACTACCATCAGCTATCCTAACTTTTTCAAAACCTGAACTAGGAAAATAGGAACTGAATAGATGAGAGCAATTAGTCATGTGTTCAGATGCCCCTGAATCTATTATCCAAGGGTTAGAGTGGATATAGGCAGATAGTGCCCAAGAATCCTTACCTGTTTGTGCCACAGTTCCAGTAGGAATATTAAGAGATGAATTGAGCTTTAGAAACTTAAGAAGGTTATCCATTTGCTCCTTCGTACATGGAGACGAATCAGCCTCATTGGCTGTAGGCATGGGACGGTCACCGAACTTACCAGCCTTGCCATGGTTAGGTCGTCCATGTAGTTTGTAGCAAGTTTCCCGAGTGTGGCGATTGCGACCACAATAGTCACAGAATAAATGAGTCTTATCTCTACCTTGTTGATTAGGAAGTGGTTTACGATTGACATGGGGAATTGCCAAGGCAGATCCTTCAACTAGTGGAGGGACAGCTGTTGTATTTTTGCCAAGCATCACTTGTCGACGACTCTCTTCGCGACGTACTTCTGAAAAAACTTCACTAATTGGAGGGATAGGATTTCTGCCTAAAATACGACCACGAACCTCATCAAAATCAACATTTAAACCTGCAAGGAACTTGAAAACACGACTAGTATCCACCATCTTCTTGTAATGTTTGTTGTCGGCAGGTGATTTCCACTCATACTCATTGAAAAGGTCCAAATCTTGCCAAATACGTTTGAGACAATTGAAGTATTTGGTGACTGAATCTTCACCTTGCCGAATTTCTCCCAGTTTGAGAGTTAATTCATAGATTTGGGATTGATTTTCCAAATCAGAGTACATTTGGGAGACACCTTCCCAGAGTTCTTTTGCAGTATCATAACAGAGATAATTTGCACCTATCTCTTCATCCATGGAGTTGACTAACCATGTCATGACCATGGAGTTTTCAGCATCCCATGTATCATAATCTTTACCTGCCTTGTCTGGTTGTTTTTTGTCACCAGTGATGTAGCCAATCTTTCCTCTCCCCCTGAGATACATACGAACGGATTGCGACCATCGAAGATAATTACCACCGTTCAGCCGAATTGTTGTGATCTGAACAGGGTGGTTTTCATGGTACGTCCGGACTAATTGAGGTGTTTCAGGTTTGGGTGAGGAATGTTTGGGTGAAAGTGAGGACTCAGTGTCAGACATTATGTGGGATGAAAAAAGACAAACAATGCGGAAGCAAAAACAAAACCCTAAAGGATTCTTTTTGCTACTGATACCATATTGAAATTTGCTTTTTTGTTTCATATAAGTAACAGAGTACAAAGAGGTATTTATAGAATATGAATTACACTAGAAAATAGGGGTAATTATTCTCCCTATAAATGCTAATCCTAAATAAGGTAAAATTGAATAATACAGTTGATTACTATTAATTACAATATATATCCAGTCATAATTAGCTGTACAACAGAATTTCAACAGTTTTTATTTTGACATTATTTATATATTTGAATCTATATACAAATATTTGTATCGATAGTGTTTTTTTTCTCATAAGTAAAGATTATTTTGTTCAATGGCAAACATTTTTACTTATATTTTATAAATTTTTTTAATTAAAAATATATGATATCTTTAAACTAAAAAATTATTATTATTTGTAATAATAATGGAATATCTAAACAGATGTCTTCGTCAAATGTAGAAGAATCCCAACTTCAACCACCATGCCAAGTGTGAGAAGTTGCATATTACTAACCTTTCTTTTGCAGATGACTTACTTTTATTCTCTAGAGGAGATCTCATATCGGTGGAACTTATGATGGAGGCTTTCAATAAAATCTCTGCATCCACTGGCCTCAAACTTAATCCGGATAAATGTAAAATTTATTTTGGTGGTGTGGACGTGGGCACAAGACAAGAAATTATGACCCTTACCAAATTCCGTGAGGGGCCACTCCCTTTCAAGTATCTGGGTGTGCATTTGACCTCTAAAAAACTATCTATCAATCACTATATGTCGCTGATTCAAAAGATAATGAGTCGAATTAATCACTGGAGTACGAAGCTCCTTAGTTATGCAGGGCGTGTCCAACTTATCAAAGGTGTTACATTTGCCATTGCAAACTATTGGATGCAATGCTTTGCTATCCCCAAATTTGTTGTTCATAAGATAGAAGCTATCTGTCGATCTTTCTTGTGGACGGGTGGATCAGATATCAGTAGGAAAAGTCCTATTGCTTGGGATAATGTTTGTAGACCTCGGGATTATGGAGGGCTAGATATTATCGACCTCAAGATTTGGAATAAAATTACCATGATGAAACTGCTCTGGAACCTCAGTGGGAAAGCGGATAGCCTATGGGTTAAATGGGTGCATATTTATTATTTGACACATGAGGATCTGATGAATAGTAGTATCAAAACACACACCTCCTGGATTATGAAAAACATTTTCAAATAGAGAGCTAATTTGGTTGACATTCAGCAGGTATGGAACCTCATGTTAAATAGTAATAAGTTTCAGATGAATGACGTTTACAAGAATATGGTCAAAAATACTCCAAAAGTAGAGTGGAGGAACTTATTTCGGTATAATGTAGCTAGACCGAGAGCTATGATGACTATGTGGCTTGCTTGTCACGGTAGGTTGGCTACAAAACAACGACTTCGTAGGTTTGGTATGATTTCTGAAGACAGATGTTGCTTATGTACCCAAGAAGAGGAATCTATTAATCATATGCTGTTTGTTTGTCCTGAAACGAGGTGTATATGGGCAAATATCCTCGAATGGGCTCAGATTACACATATCCCGCAAACTTGGGATATGGAATTGGATTGGCTGAGTAAGAGTACCAAAGGTAAGGGTGTGCGAACTTCCAACCTGAAATTAGCTGCTACAAAGACTGTTTATGGCGTGTGGAAATATCAAAATGATATTTGTTTTGGAAATGCTGTTGATAAGAATAAAATAGTTGATAACATAATCGATATGATTGTGTATAGGGGGTTGTATAGTAGGAAACTTAGAACATATATAGCAAAGCTGATGACTTTTTAGTGTCTTTAATTCTCAGTCTTCTTTGACGGCTGGATCCGAGCGATCGCTTTGTACTCTTCTGATTTTTTTGAATTAATTTAATCTTCCTTTTGATTCAAAAAAAATATATTATAAACAAAAATAATTGAAAAACAACACACTTATTAAAAGATGTGGAGAAAAAAGTTGGATAAAAAAATAATATAATATTTGAAATTCAATAATACACCTTTTTGCAGTATATAAGCTAACATTCATTTTTGAAATTTATTTTGAAATGTCAAGTATAAATATTTGAATAGTTTTTAGAATGAATTATCCAATTTGTTAATCTTTTTCATAAATATTTTAATACATAATAAAATGAATTTAATGCGAGTAATTAATGTCACGAATAAGACAATTAAAAATAAAAATTATTTAATGGCATATTAAGGAAATTATTAATTATAGTATTTTTTAGAAACAAATTAATAATTTTATAATAGAGAGTACAAATATAGTATTTTCTAATAAATAGTCTTAGTATATTGGTCATGTATTAACGAAAAGTCAATAAGTTATATAATATACATTGAAATATTGAAAAAATATGTTATTTTATATGAAATTTCTAAGTTATTGAAATATATATTTTCTCTATTTATTTTTAATTGTTTTTTTTGTTGAAAAATAAAATATCTAAATACCTATCAATTTTAGAGTTTAACGCAACAATAATTATTATTTTATAAGTAACTCTCTTAATTATTTATTGGAAAGAAAAAAATAAATATAATTTAATTATAAATAATGAATTTATTAAAAAAGATAATTAATGTTATAAAAATAATAATTTTTTTAATATTGTAAAAACAACTTTATGGTATAAATAGAACAAAATAATAGTAACATAAATTCTAAAAGAAAAAAACTAAATGAGAAACTAAATGAATGAGCACAAAAATAAACTATTTTATTTATTTAATAAATTAAATTGTACTGATACAACAGAGAATATTAATCGATTCGTAAGTCGTATAATGGAGTACTAAATAATAATAAAAATATAATAATTATTTATATTTTTTTTATACAAGGGAGGGCCGAAGCCCCAAAAAAATAAACAACAAAAACTACACAACCGCTAGCCTAGCCATGTAAATTCATGCTAAATCACCCTTATAAAGATGCTCAACAAAGCTCGGACAAGCCTAAAAAAACAATAATCCTTAGCACACATACCTTCCTTTGCGAGGGCAATAACACAATGATTAAATTCTCTAAAAACATGATTTACTTGGATGTATTTATCCTTAATAAAGAAGGACCTTATTTCTTTGACGATATCTCGACCCATGCTATTACTAGAATAATTATTATTAATATCCTGGACTGCCTGCTTCAAATCAACATAAATGTCTATTCCGTTGAACCCCATCTTCGCCGCCAACCGCAGGCCTTCTAACACGCCCCAAATCTCCTCTAAATAAACATCACACAAGCCTTAAGGTTTTGCAAAACTTCCAAGCTACTCTCCCTCATTTCCTCTAGTAATACCGCCACAACCAGCCATTCCCTTAACATTTCTTGCCCCATCCGAATTGATTTTGACTCTCCCCGAACTGGGTGCTTCCCACTTTACATCAATCCACTCCTTCTGACTCCTTCTGAATTGCTCTAGTGGCAACCTTATTATTGCAATTAGCTTGATTATAATCTTTAACCTGTCTAAAATTACAGTTAACCATATTCGAAGGTTTAGAAAACTCCTCTATATGATTCTCCTTATTAGGCCAATTCCACAGGTTGTAGCACGCAATAGCCCAAACGGATTTCCACTCAACATTAGCATTCCAACCCATATTGTAATGCATATTCACCACTATCCAGTCATCCAAACAACCTGAAAAAAAATAATCAAATGCATGTTAGTGTGCACCGCTGATTGCCAGAGAGGCATAGTCAACGGACAATCACAAAGCACATGAATTGCGTCTTCCTCCACGTTTCCACAAAACTGACACATTGCACTTTCCAATCCCATCCCACACTTCTTGATATTAGTTAAGAGACCATTATGCTTGAGAAGCCAAGTTTTAATTCTTTCAGCTGCATGAATTTTCCATATAGCTTCTCACCCTTCCTCATTATTCACCATATTCCTCTCATCCATGCTAGCATACATACTACTAACAGAAAAATCCGCACCAGTAGTTCCTATCCCCACGCACATATCCAGCCCAGCCTCGACTGAAGGAGGCTCAATACTAGCTATTATGTCCAACAAATCCCAATTCCACCCTCCATCCGTGATAATCAAATCTCCAGCTGTAGCATCCTTCAACTGCACCGGAATCTCTACTTCCAAATCCGCAATACGAATATCCTGCCCAATCCATCTGGATTCCCAGGCTGCCACAATATTACCATCTCCCAACTTCCACATGCTATGGCTTTCCATCTGGAATCAACATCGATATATCTATTCCGCAGTTTCGCAATCTGCAGTTCTGCAATCCGCAATTTTGCAGTTCGACAATCCGCAATTTCGTGTTCTGCTGCTCCAGTGCTTTTCTTTTCAAACCAATTTCTAAAAGTAAAATTAGGATTTATCTTTTCTATATAATTCTATGTTTGTTAAGTTTGGTTGTTTTCATTTTTAGTTTGATTAGCTTTAGAGTCATGCTGTTGCTCTGTTTGTTGCTGTTTGAAGTTCATGATTCCATGGGAAAGCATTTCAATCGTGTTCTTATCAAACTGACTGCTATACATATGTTATCTCAATAACTTATTAATGTAACATAGATGCAGCAAACCATTATTATTGAGTGTTTATCATTATGATACAATTCATGTCATTCTAAAAACAGACCGACAAAGTACATTGGTGGACTATTTATCGTGAGCCAGACCATGAGCTTGTCGGCAAGATAGAACTTAGAATAAAATATTGAACATGATGATGATAGTCGTGTTAAGGTTAGCTCGATGAACATTAACTTGTGTTTATGCTATACGACGCATTTGCTAAAGGATATAAGTTGTTATTCAAGTTATTTACGTGTTTCGTAGTTTATTCTGTGTCATATTATTACATTTTATTTTCTCTTGTGGTCACAATGTGCTTCTGTAGCAGAGACAGTTGCATTGCATATGACTTGGTTTTAAAAGTTGCAATGAAAGTTCAAAATTTTTTTACAAATGAACCTATTGTTAGATGCTCGGTGGAAATGACTACTGAAAGGGTTTGCTCTTTATTAAGGTTTATCTGAGATATATACCAAGATGAGGTATTACGGCAGTTTAAAGCAATGTTTAGCCGACGTAGTTTTTGTTGATATCCGTTTTTGTGAAATATGTTGTGTTTGAAACCACCACAATTTTCAATTATGTCTCCTTGTTGTCCATTTTCAGACGTAATATTTTTATCAAAGTGGTTGGCTAGTATAGGGATGAGGTCATGATCCCCGACTCCTAAAATCCTAGCTTCTCTCTGAACATGAATCTCTTCTGAAAAATATAGCATTTCAGCATATTATTAGCTCATCTCACTTGTTACTTCTTTGGTTGACGTCTACGGACTGTGAAGTGGTTGATTCTTTACTGCCCCAAGGGCTCTTCTGATTGAGCTTCGTGGCATACTTTATTTTTTCTCCTATTCTTATCTATGAAAGTGTTGTTAAAGAAATAAGAAATGTATTTGTGTAACCCTCTAGTAGGAAAAAAAACGATAAAGGATGAAAAGATAGATAGCTTTTGTTCCAACTTTCCTTTCTTCTGTTCCTCTATGGGAAAACATTACAATCTGAGTTAAGCATTATCAATTTTTGTAGCATGAAAACATGGGAACCAAAGGATATTTAGTGATACATATATTATCTTTTAGAAAGCATTCATTAATTATGATATTCTTGGCTTTGCTATATTTGGTATGAAAACAAATATTCATCTGCTATTTTTTTCATCATCTTTTGACTTTTTCAAATGTGACCTCGCCAACATTTAAGTCTTCTAATTATGAATGCAAATATCATTCCATTTTTATTTTATTTTTACAATCTCATTATACATCATAATTAATATGTGAACATCAATGGAGTTTCGAGCACACGCGCCTAATGTTTCCATCATAACCTGTCTTGATACCAATCTGTCCCATTTTAACAATTGATTGAACAAAATCATTTTCGAAAGAAGGTCCAAATATTGGAGTGAAGGGGCCTAAGTATGATTCAATCACAGCCTTTGTTCTTGCATCATCGATAAGTCTTGCATCCGATTCTAACACAGCAAAACCTCCCCTTATGTTATTCAATATGTTCTTGTCGAATCTTGTTTCAGTCGTTATGTCCATGGCTAAACGGTCGTTACCGTCTCCCGTCTGAGGGCACTTTGCCTGAAGTTCTGGGAGGAATTTTGGATTAATAGCTGGGTCTGATCCACCACCAGATGAAGAAAAGTTGTATAGTCTTTTTGTCATGAAGAAACATGCTGTGGTTCCTATTGTATGTGCAGCTGTATTTAAAACAAGAGTGAACCATTAATTACTATGCTTACAAATTATCACATACTCAATACTCATTAAACAAAGAGTGATAGATGTTATGTCAACATTTCTTGAATCCTGAAAATTTGTCAAAATCTTAAATAATGATTTGTTGGAATACTGATTTCTTGTCTTGTCTACTATGCATGCATGAAATACGAATGTATTTCTATTAATCCTTTATAGAACCGACATTTATGATATAAGATATATCTGAGTGTTTGTATCTGGTGTTTGACACGTGTTAGTGTTAGTGTGTCGGACACAAACATAAATGATTCATTTTTTAAATTAATATTGTGTATCGACGTTCCAGCGTCGTGTTTGTGTCTGCATAAGTGGGAGAGAAAGATAGAGACTAGTACCACTGAGAAGGACAAGGTCTTTATCTGTGAGACCCTTGTTCAGAAACTTGGTTTTGAGTTGCTGAATTGAATCACTGACTTCTGGTATATCATCTGCAAGAGATTTATCGGAAATGAATCCATCTCTTCTCCCTGTAGGAACTTTGTACCAAGGTCCATTTGTCTACATTGTGTCAAAATTCATGCAACCGTATTAAAACTTATAAAAAAAAAGTTCTAACTCAAAAGATTAGTCTCTAGTTAACAATTTGAATGATGAAAATTCAAATTTTGAGCAAAAAGTGAAATATAATGAAGTTAGGAATTAGAATAGAACCATGACAATTGCTTCTCTTGCTGCCAATGTAACAATATCAGCACAAGAAACCACTCCTGGACAAGATTCTTCCAATTTTGCCTTAGCGTTTTCTATCACATCAAACCCTCTAAGACCTAGATGTTTAAATGCATCTTTTTCTGGTTCTTTAACATTATCAATCAGAATGGAACCATCACATCCCTGAAAAAAAACATCCAAATCATGTCAAAAAATGTTCCTAGAACCAAAACATGTTACTACTTAAGTGACAGAAATACATACCTCAACAAAGCAGTCATGAAAATGAAGCCTAAGCAAACCAGCAGGCACGGTTCGGTCAGAAAGAGTAGCTTCTCTAACAACATCATGGACAATGGATTCTGCTAGAGGACATGTGTTTGAGTAGAAACCAATTTGAAGCTGACCCTTAGAACCATCAACTAAGAATAAGAATAGGAGAGACAAAAAAACAAAGGGAGACATCACTTCAAATAATGTTATATCTATTGTTATGTATTCAGCTATCACAACACACAGATATATTTATATATACAAAATAGAAAATGTATGTCAGAAGCACAAATTAAATATTGCTACAAAACAAAGAAAAGGCGAAGGGTACTCATCAAAAAATGTTACTAATAATAGATACACTAAACATTTTTCTTTGACAAGTTTCCTATCACCAAAGGCACATTGAATTCTTTTATAGTGGATTTTTTTACACATAGTAATGTTATGTCTCTTGGGTTAATAAATGTTATTTTTAAGATAATTGAATTTGTCATTCAAAACGGGACAGCGGCGCAATTTATTGTCTATCTGTACTTATTTTTATGATATATATAAAAGGCATGTGATATTATTATTTACTAATCTAAAATGTTGATGCGGAAAAAACCGAAATTAAAGGACTAAAGGTTCTAATCATCGAGTATGCTTGTTGTTTCGTTATTGATGTGGAAAAAGCGGAAATTAAAGACTAAAGGATCTAATCCTTGAGCATGCTCGTGGTTTCTTTATTGACGAGGAAAAAGCGGGAATTAAATACTAAAGGATCTAATCCATGAGCATGCTTGTGGTTTTGTTATTGATGCGGAAAAAGCGGGAATTAAAGGACTAACGGATCTAATCCTCGAGCATACTCCTAGTTGATCGGTTGTCACATACAATATCAATATTCCAAGCTCAAACGTACTCCATTGTGTCTACAAGAGATATTGTCTGTTTTGGTCTACGTGAAAGTCCTTTGCGGTTTTGTCTTTTTATAAGACACCTCTTTAGATTAAATCGTATGTGTTATATATAAACTATCTATGATCTTGATTCATATACAACGTGAAAGTTTTTTGTGTATTGTTTTTTTTTATAGAGTGGTATCCTTCCTTCCGTACCGACTAATCCACCCGAGAGCTTTCGCCCCGCGTAGCCTCCGAAAGTTGGACCTAGGCTCCTTCGAACTCAGGACCTCAAGGGGAGCAAACCCTTGAGACCCAAGCACACTCCCACTAGGCCAACCCTCTCGGATTTTTTTGTGTATTTGAACATTGCTTAATAACTAAACAAATTATAAATCATATTTGATATTCTAATTACGAATTTTCCTCGTGCGTTGAACAAATTAACAATACCAACCGTTGTTGTTTCTTAATAGTTGAACAAAACAAATTGTATATCATATTTATTAAAATTTTATATTGGTCTAACCCTAATTTACATAATCAATTTTCCATAATACACACTCCGCTCAAGACAGGACAACTGAATCGCGAATCCATTGTCTTGATAGTAAAAATCTTATAGCATGTGGGTCAAAGAATCTTAAATGTACTATGATTCTACCATTTTATGAATTTTTCTATGTGCCTTGTACAGATTACCATGCTAGCATCATCCTTAAGATGAAATCTTGAAGAATAAGTTTGAAGCGTGTCATGTAACAATGCATGAGACATGATCTGTTTTCCTTTTGTTCTTTCCTCAGTCAATTATATGCATTGTTGTCATTTTCTCTATTTTATCAAAAACTTGTTCATGAATCATTCGCACGCAATTCAACTTCTGTATACCAATAACAACATCTGTGTTCTCTTCAACTTCATTTTTTTTTTTGATAAACCAAAGCTTTCAAAATTTCAAGACTTAATTGTTTTTAAATGTGAAAATGAGAATATTAGAATGTAGTAGTTTTATCTCTTGCCCCTTTAATTAATGGTAAGGAATCTTATTTTTAATTCCAAATCTTCACTACAATTTTAGATGCAAGTTGCTTCCTCCATTTCAATTGTTAGATATAAATAAATTTTACACCTTTAAAGATTATAGAACACTGGCTTCAGAAAAGTTTATAGTTACAACATTTAGATTTTTTTTTAAAAGACGTGCATGATGTTCGGTATGTCTATGTCACTATGAATGGGTTAATGTTCCTTGCAATTTTTTGTAAGTCTTGTTTTTGAGTAAGGGTTTTTTTGTATTTGGGTTAGGATACCCCTTTGTATAATTGGAATATAATTTTTGCTTATAGACCGGCTTGGTTTTTTGAGACGTCTCAGATCATAGACCGGCTTGGTTGTCCGTCAAAAATACCAACTGGGGACCTAAACCGTTCAAAGTCCTATCATGCTGGTTTGATCACCCAAGTTTTATGAAGTTTGTGAAAAAAGAGTGGGAAGACTGTGTGGTGGTAGGGAAGGCCTCATTTATCCTGTCTAGGAAATTACAACACATTCGGGAGAAACTTCAGTGGTGGAATGTTAATATATTCGGTTAGATTGATACCAAAATCAAGGTGGACGTGGGCATTATTAATGATGTCAAAGATCTTTTTGAGATAAATCAGGGCAGTATTGCACCACAAGACTTGGATAACAGGAATGCTGCAGAAGATAATCTTTGGAAAAGTCTAAGGATTAAGGAAAGTATTCTTAGACAAAAATCTCGGATGAAATAGATAGAAGATGGGGACTTTAATACAAAATACTTTCATGCTACTCTAAAAAGTCGCATCAACTTGAACACGATTTCCTCGGTTTGCGTTAATGGTTGTTCTGTAGAGGATGTGGTGGGAGTCAAAGAAGCTGTTAGGGATCATTTTGAAAAAAGGTTTAATAAAGTTACAAGGCCTTTCCCCCATATTGGAGAACTTGGATTCAAATGCCTCTCTGAAAATGACAGTGCAGAGCTTAAAGCAGAATTCGACTTGGCTGAGATTAGAAGTGCAGTTTTTGAGTGTGCAGGTGATCGGAGCCCGGGTCCTGACGGTTTTAGTTTCGAGTTTTTTAAGAAGTGTTGGAATATTGTAGGCCAAGATTTTACAAACTGTATCTTGGAGTTCTTTGAAGGTGACAAATTACATAAGGTCCTCGCCTATTCTTTTTTGGTGCTCATTCCTAAAAACGATAGCCCGAAGAACTTAGACGACTAAAGACCAATATCTCTAATTGGTTCGATTTATGAAGTCGTGTATAAGTTACTTGCAAATAGGCTTAAAGGAAAAATAGGAAGCATTATTTCAAAATCTCAAACGAAGTTCATTGAAGGAAGGAACCTACTTGACGGTGTACTGGCTTTAAACGAAGTTATCGATTTCGCTAAAAGATCCAAGAAGGAGCTATTGCAATTAAAGGTATACTTTGCCAAAGCCTACGATTGTGTGGAGTGAAATTACTTGCGAGATGTCATGAAAATCATGGGATTTGGTGAAAAATGGATGCGGTGGATGGACAACGTGGTTTTCAATAGCTTCATGTCGGTTTTGGTTAACGGGAGTCCTACAAAGGATTTTGCTGTTTCTAGAGGTCTCAAACAAGGCGACCCATTAGGACCTTTATTGTTTACAATTGCGGTGGAAGGTCTTGCAGTGTTAATGGATAGAGCAGTGGACAGAGGTACATTCTCGGGTTTCAAGGTTACTCAGGATGTTTCTTTCCACTTATTACAATATATGCGGATGATTCGATTTTGGTGGGTGATGGACCGTGGAATAATATATTGGCAATAAAGGCTATTCTAAAGGGATTTCATCTGGTTTCCGGACTTGAAATTAATTTCAATAAAAGCTCTCTTTACGGTTTTGGTGTTGAAGAATCCGTACTCAAGGCTGCGGAAAACTACCTAGCATGCAAAGTATCTGAGTGCCCTCTTAAGTTTCTTAGTATTTTCATTGGTGGCAATCATAGATTAGTCTCTTTCTGGAAACCTATGATAGATAAGGTGCGTTCAAGATTGAACTCCTGGAAATGCCGGTTTTTATCCATGGGGGCAGAGTAACATTAATCAATTCTGTGTTAGCAAATCTCCTAATTCATTACATGTCATTCTACAAACTTCCCTGTAGGGTTACACAAATCCTTACTTCAATCCAAAAAAGATTCTTATGGAATGGTTCGACACTAAAAAAAGGTGTATCTTGGGTTCGGTGGAGTACGGTTTGTAAAACCAAAGAAGATGGTGACCTAGGGGTTAAAGACATAAAGCTCTTCAATATAGCTTTACTCTTCAAATGGATTTGGAAAATTCAGTCGTCGGAGGAGTTTTTGTGGAGAGGAATTATTGATAGTAGATATCCTAATTCTATGCATGATTTTCATCTTGGAGAGGTTCCTAAGTATCATGTATCCCCATCATTATGGTGGAGAGATTTTTTTAACGTCTCTATCTTGTGTGGTTCTAATAATTTTGCAGGTCTGCTATCTTATAAGATCAGAAATAGTGCTAATGTTTCTTTCTGGTTATCCCGATGGGCATGAACAGCTTCTTTGGTATCCTTTTTTCCATACTTATGGGTCGGTGTTGTTAACAAGGCCAGTCGGGTAGAGGACAACGGCTACCGAGAAAATGGATTGTGGCGATGGAATGTGGAGTTGTCTCAACAATACATGGCTGAATAATACAGACAGCAGTTCAGTAATCTTCAGGCTCTGCTGAACGAATTCGTTGTGTGTGATGGAGCTCAAGATAAGGTTGTTTGGATGCATAACAGTAGTGAACAATTTTCGTTTCCTCCTTGTACCGTTTGCTGCATGCCAATGAAATTGACAGTGGCTGGATATGTGGCGAGGATTTGAGGTCAGCCCTCAAATTAGTGTGGTTAGCGTAGGTTCCCCTTAAGGTTAATGTATTTGGGTGGAGGTTGATGCACAACAAAATTCCTACCCGTGAGAATCTCGCTCGTAGAGGTATCATAACTAATATTCATGATAAGGTCTGCTCATTTTGCTTCTTAGAAGAAGAAAAAGCTGAACAGATATTCTTCCACTGTTCTAAATCTATTTTGGTGTGGAAGTACGTTTACAATTGGTTAGGTGTTACGGAATTTTATTTTGGTGATATTCTGAATCATTTATCAGTTTGGATTGACGGATGTGTGCAGAAAAAATTTAGTGTTAGAAATGCTGTTGGTTTGTGGCTGATTGTTTGTTGGGTAATCTGGTTGTCTAGAAACAACATCATGTTTAGAGACGAATTTTGGGATCTCGATACAATTACTAATCGAGTCATAATTTTTTCTTGGTGGTGGATAGGAAAGAAACACAAAAATGCATTTAATTGTAACTACTACGATTGGGTTAATGCCCCTTGTGATTTTTTGTAGGTCTCGATTTTAGTAGAGGCCTTTCGATGTATATGAGTTTGGATACCCTTTTGTATCCTTGATATATAATACACAATTTTGCTTATTAAAAAAAATACATAATAACATGAACATCATATTTTATATAGTTGTTAAGATTTTTTTTTAATATTTTTCTGTTATCTCGAAAAACCTGCAAAGCAATTATTTCATGATATAATTAGTGTGATATCCGTGTTTTCGCACAGGTACTGTTCAATGACGCTCATTTGTTTATATTTAAAATTTGAAAAAAAAATAGGATTAATAAAAATTAGTAAATATAAAAAATATAATTTATATTAAAAAAAGATATAATAATTACCCGCGGACACCGATTGATGACGCGTATTTGTTTTTTTAAAAAAATAAAAATAAAAAAAGAAGACAAAATTATTTTACCAAAAAAGTTTTTAATTTTTAAAATAAAAACATATTTTTATTCATATTTGGAGCATAAATATAGTTTTTTCATATATACAAATATTTGAATCAACCGTATATTTTCTGGTATGTAAATATTAATTTTATTTTGATATTTTTTATAAAAATATTTATGCAATGATTTAGTTTTATAAATATCAAATAATAACATAGTATTTGTAAATGTTATTTTAATTGTACAAATAAATATTAGTAACATAAATAAATACATTTTGGTCATGTTTGGATTCATACATTATTTTAAATATATTTACCTTTATTTTCTTTAATTGTACCATAATTGTAATAACTTGTGCATTCGCACGGATTCTTGTCTGGATACTCGTGCGTTCGCACGGATACTGGTGAGTTATGCGCATTTGTTTTCAAAATGTAATAAGAATGGATAGAAAGAAAATTAAATATATCAAGAAAGACAAAATTATTTATCCAAGAAAGTTTATTATTTAAAAAAACAAATTTTTATTTATTTTTGGATCATAAATATAGTTTTTGCATATATACAAATGTTTGGATAAACCGTGTATTTTCCCGTATGTAAATATGAATTTTATTTTGAGATTACTTATAAAAATATTTTGATGAATAAAATATTTGTTCTCATTTATAAAAGTATTTGGATCACCAATACTTTTTTTTCTCATATATAAAACTAAAGTTCAATATAAAGTATTAAAAAACTTCTGTGTATATTTGTCTCATATGCTTTACTATATTATGAATGACTTCATTTTCCCCATTTCAATAATTCACTTATTCGTGTAGATTATGCATGACAACATAACTCATACCCATCTGAACCCAATTCGAAGTTGACGAGGAAAATTCGCTTTGACTGGGTTTGGATTTTCCCCGATTAAAAAATATGGGAACGGGTCAGGTAATGGGGATACTAGTACCCACCCCGAACCTGCCCCATTTATTTCATTATGTACATTATTATTATTTAGTTTAGTTAATTTGGAATATTTAATATGTGACCAATGTTTTAATATTATGATTTGTATTAATTATTTAAAATATTTGAAATGTATGTATGAAAATTTTGAGATTGTTTAATTTTATTATTTGTAATGTAATTTGATTTTGGAAAAAATAAATATTTCTATTAAAAAAATTAATTTTACTAAATGGATGATGGTGGGGCGGGGATACCCGAACCCAACCCAAAGACGGGTTTGGATTTAATTCTCCATCCCCGTTTGGGTTTGGGGCGGGGAACAGAGATTGTTTGAGAATTCAGGTTTGGGTTTGGGGAGGTAAAAATCGTCCCTGGCCCGCCTCGTTGCCATGCTATTCGCACGCGGTTTTTGCGCGAACAACCTCTGGCCTCCTGTCGCAGGTTTACTTCGGGACCGACCACGAAATCCCAGGACAAACTTTTGGAGTATATGTGATGTTGGTAGGATGGTTTTGATTTAGAGGAAGTTGGAAAAAACTTGCAGAAAAAGGTGTATGCGAATTGATAAATAAACAGGTAAATAAGTAAATGGCAAGATATCTTAAACTTGGTAATGTAAATTGCTTAAAAAAGAAATGTGGACGCTATCATACATCTTGCGGAAATGAACTCTTTTCTCTTAACGCTTGGTACTTCGAGTGTATTCCTTTTACAATGTTACAACTGCGACCCCCTCAAATGAAAATGGACATTGCTTAAATAGGAAAATAAAATAACTGTTTTTCTCTCAGTGTTGGCTCTGGATATGACACGTGTTGCCCCACCATCTTTGTAACTTCCCCGACGTTCTCAGCATTTCAAATCTCTTCCCGCCCAAGATCTTTCAGTTTTGCGTTGGTTCTGTTGACAGTCCGTCGAAACCCTTCGACAACGTAGCATACTGGGTCGACCTCCGACACGCCTTCTACTGGTGTCGATCTACGTGTCGGCCTTCTCACCATCCTTTCCTTCTGAAGTCGACCTACATGTTGGCCATTCCATCAACTATTCTCAGTCGAAATCCCAACTGTAATACCCCAAATTTTACCCCTTAGATGTCATCATCATTCGCATGAGCATCATAGGTCAATCAGTCATGCATAACTAGCCAAATCATCAACTTTTTGTTTTGGCTTATTTCACTTGTGTGAATTAGGGTTTGTTTCCAAATACTTCAAGCTAGCAGTTTCTTGTATTCCCAAGACACATCTTTTCCTCAATAATCCAGTGTAGTTTATTTTCATCACAAGTTTCTTCATCAAATATCAGGCAAGGTTATCAGTTTGTTTGTGTTCCGTGTAATTTGAGATTCAGTGGAGGTTTGACCTAATCTCGGTCAGACAGGTGGTTTGTGTCGGTATTCAATTATCAAGTTGTGGTAAAGGTCATTGTTTAAGGGTGGATGATCGTTAGGGCTAGCCCATTTTCAATCTGGATTTTGGCGCAGTGTTCATGACCACTTTTCAAATTTGTTCCAAGTGTCAATTCTAATATTCGAGTTGTGATCTTTTTAATTTCCAAATTCCATCCAAAATTCACTTTTCAAGTTTATTCCAAAATTCCCATTTTAATTTCTTTCCAAGTTTCAATTCCATTTCTATTTCATTCAAATTCAAGAGTCAATCCATTTTTCTTCATTCAAAATCTAAGTTCAAACCATAATTTTGTTCTAATTCCGTTCAAAGAAAACCAAAAGGTTCAAGTTTCATTCTAAGTTTCATTTTCAAGTTCATTTCTAGTCAATCTCAATTTTTAAATCCAAAACTCAAGTTCATGTTCAAATTTACAGGTGTGATTCCATCTCATATTCATTTTCAAATTATAATTCATTCAAATCCATTTTCATGACTTCTCAATTACAAAAAAAATGTTGTTAGCTTGTTACAAGCCCATTGTCCACTTTTGTTTGTACAAAATAGTAAAAAAAAAAAAAAGAAATAAGAAAAAGAGAAAATGCAATGGGATGATACACGAGCCGTACATACACCAAGTCTAAGTCAAACACAGTTACATTCCAAGCTATACATACAAGAATAAACCAAAACAGCATGAGCATCAAACCATATACAAGCTGCCAAAATTCTTGAATCCATGCTATCCCTTTCCAAGTAACCAACACTACTGTCCAAAAGTATAGCAAACCGTACAACTATCATGACCACCCAGCTACAACCTCCAATACTTGTTACACTTGTGCAAAACACCAACCTGCACCAATTTGCTACACAGCAGCAAAACAGAAACGTGTTATCTCCCCGCTACACTCGTACAACACTCTGCGCCAAAAATCACTCAACAAAATCTTGCCCGTACCACTGTGACATCCTCAATGCCAGACCACTCTGTCCAACCTTAAAGCAAAATACTGAACACAACAAAGAAATAATCGTACCTAAAACTTAATGTACAAGTTTAGGTTTGATTTAAAGGAGAGAAGGGAGGAGAACGAACAGCAGAAGGAGAAAGGAAAGAAAGAAAACCTGAAACGTCAAAAAGCAAATCCCCTCTTATTTTGAACTCACCATCAACACCAAAGATCCCTCTTTTTTTCACCTCAATAACCCGTAAACCATCTTCTGCCTCACCAATACAATCACCAAACTTTGTTTTTAAATCCACCCTTCAAAGATTGCTATCAACAAACATCCAACAACAACCTTGAAAGCTTCCCAAAATCTTCAACAGAATCACCACACCATTCAAACTTCCATCTCACACACTCAACAATCAACCAAAAATTTCACAAACCTCTTTCAATCACTCCTCCTTCAACTCTCCTTCAACCAATAAACCTTCTTCTTCTTCTTCTTATGCAAACCCTTCACAAACACCTCCATCACCCTTAATCAAATCAAAATCAACCCAACATCAAACTTTCACAACAACAACAAAACCATATCCACTTTCGTCATTTCCTCCAACCCATTCCCAACACAAATCAATAAATCTTCAAACTTCAAAACCAAACCCTAACAAAACCATTCAGGATCTGAAACAAGAAGAAGATGAGTAAATCGAAACCAAGCCCTTACCAGCGGATGAATGGTGAAGCAAGTGAACAAATTCCGCGGAGTAGAGAGCAAGCACGATTAAAATGACTTGAAAGGTTGGATCGATTTGTATCATTAGAACCTTGACCTTGCTACTTCTGCGATGATGTCGTTGCTTTTTGACCATATTTTCAGCCGAGCATTGTTTTTAGAAGTTGATGATGGGCTTTCTGAAAGCCCAATGATTCTACTTTCCTTGGGATTCTAAACACTGCCAGTTTTTTCTCAAACGTACCCCTCCCTCTTTATGTTTCACTTAACTATTTTATTTTCCAGTTATTTTCTTAAATAATAAATCTTTGCATTTTACTATTAATTATTTGTTTAAAATTTTCTTCGTGATTTTAATTTTATTCCTTTTGTTTTTTGATCCATTTATCTTAAGATTTCATCTTGTTTTTATTTTATTTTTGGTCGATGATATAACAAAAGATCATAGATGAAAATCTTGATCAACATGAGACTATTTCCTATTGGTCAATGTAGGTCTAAAATCACAGGTTATCGATTTCTCGATTTAAAACCTTGATTAAGATGAGACCGATCTGATTTTCATTTCATTTCGCATTATCTTCTTCTATTTTCTCTTTTTTTTTTTCGATCGATGAAGTTTTTCTATTCACGAATGTTAATTATCGAGGCGATTAACCTTCATTATTTCAAATCTTTAGTGAGTAATCATCGAGATTACTTTCTATACTTTGGGATCGTGATAGATTACCTTCGATTATTCGACGCAAGTTTGTGATTAAGACGAGATTGTCACCTTTTCTTTTCGCGTGGCACGACTTCATTGGAGAATGATCCTCAATATCATTTCTCTATCGTGTTTTAGCACAAACATTCTTCTTGAGCGGCCTCCTATAGCATGATCTTCCTCATAGATTGTGCTACGATGGTTTAACATTACATTGGCACCAATTTATCCGATTAATTAATCACTAACCACTAATTTATATATATATATCACTGTTCATATTATTATCATTGTTCATACTCATACTGTCATTTTGTTTATCTCATTCAAAAACACAAAAACATCATAAAAAATATTGAAACCCTAAAAGACTGTTAATTGGTGGACTGTGGTTACTGTCTCGAGCTTTAGACTGAGGACTTAGAGTTAGGACCCTCTGCCCTATACTCTTGGAGTTAAGATTTGGAGACCTTGGACCTGTCGAGTTGCTTTGTCTGTATTGGGAATTTTTGTGTGTGCAGGATATTTGTTTTCATCTGATGTTGGCTGTTGCTTGGCTTGCGGTTAGCTCACCAGTCCAAGAGAAAGGAATGCTTGTCATGCACCATCTTTTGGTTAGATCTTTCCATCCCTTACTATTTGCTTTGGTGCCTGTTCTTGATTCTGCTTGATGTCTGCTTTCATGATACTTGTGGTGCTTTGACATGAGTTTATACCTTACTTTTGTTTATTTGATACTTGTATTGATGATTGTTTTACATTGTTCATGAGCATTTTGGCATGTTGAGCATGATATGATGTAGTTGCTTCCATCCTTGATTTGTCATCACATTTGAATCATTTTACTTTGATGCCTTGATTGTTATCATCCTCCTATTGAGCTTCTCTTTGCAACACTTATTATTACAAGTGGTTTGTCCCCTCATTCCAAATGAAGGTTACATTGTTGACTTTTAAGTCATCTCTTAAGTTTAGTTTAGACTTTTCCCTTCTCATTTCCATGACCTTTTTAGGATCATCACCCCCCTTGGCCTCATTAGAGCCTTTCTTCTTCTTTTAACCTAGTTTTAGGTTAGGGTTTTTGAGCCCCATGTGAGTACTATCATTATAGATACTTACTTTCCTCTCTTGGCCTTTTTAGAGCCTCTTCTTCTTTTTCTAGCCTAGTTTTAGGTTAGGGTTTTTGAATCCTATGTGAGTACTATCATCATAGATACTTACTTTCCCTCTTTACTTTGTGGCCTTTTTAGGATCATCTCCCTTGGCCTCATGAGAGCCATTTTGTTTATAACTTAGAGTTAGGTTTAGAGTTTTTGAACTCCATGTGGGTACCATTATGATGTGTATTCACTTCCCCCTTTGACTTTGTTTAAAGTCAACCTTTAGGTTAGTTTTCAACTTAGATTTAGAGAGTTCTTTAACTCTATGTGAGTATCATGATCATGAGTACTCATTCCCCCTTTGAACCTTGATCATTATCAAGAGTTCCTCACCCCTAGTTAGGTGAACTACGGAGCTCTGATTCCTCAGTCCTAGTCAGGATATGTAGGCACAAGATGTGATATCTTGTCGAGCAATTTTTCCTTACAACTTAGACTTAGAGAGTTCTTTAACTCTATACGAGTATCATGATCATGAACACCCATCCCCCCTTGGAACCTTGATCATTATCAAGAGTTCCTCGTCCCTAGTTAGGTGAACTATGAATGCTCTGATTCCATCCTAGTCAGGATACGTATGCCCGAGATGCGACGTCTTGGAGAGCATACTTAGTGTATATACCCCTAGGTCTTTACCTTAGCACTTTTCCCTTTAGCAAACATAACATAACAAAAATACAAACAAGAGGTTCCTGCAGAGTACTACAGATATCTAGGATGCTAACACCTTCCCTAGGTATAACCAACCTCCGAACCTTTAGATCTCTTAGTTGTGTCTTTACATAGCGCAATTAGGGTTTTCTTCGATCTTTACCCTTTCCTTTGGATAAATCAAAGCTCAGTGGTGAATTTCAAAGATTTGTGATTCAAGTTAACTAATAGCTTGGTATCTGATTCTCACTGCAACACCAGCCAACAAGTTGCCCCCTCCCAAAAGGTCAGTTTCGACTGAGCACTATGTCGACCGAGAAACTTGGCGTTTTGTTTTCCTGCGAGATTTCGATTGTACCTTGGTTTCAACCTAGTAACTTAATCGATTTTCCATCTGTCAAATCAACCACATGTCACACAATGTCTGATGTAAGGATGGAACCTTTCTGCGCCACGATTTCCAAGAAATGTCATTATGGCTAGTCTCGTCCTAAGTTATGGGCTTTAAACCACTCCCACTAACTGCAGAATCAGAACAATTGCTTTTCTTGACCTTTCAGTTGCATGCATTTTCTTATAAATACTCGTCACCAGCGTCTGGATTTCTTTTCCTCATTCTCTCACACTTTCCTCTTCTTCCCAAACTTTCTTGCTCCCAAAGTTCTCTTGACCTTTGCTTCCATTACAATGGCTTCTTCTGCAACACTCACCGATTCCGCTACTCACAAGACTGGAAACAACCCCATTGCCAATGTCCTTTCTGAAAGTGAGTCCCTCAAACCCCTTCCTTAACCAATATCTATTGATGATGCGGTGATAGCAACCTGGCAACGCCAGATGTTCGTTCCCTTCGTGGTGGCTGACAAACTGCATGCTTTCCATGGGCCATATCCTGATAAGAAGCCAAATCACCAAGAACTCCAGTTGCTCTTTCCTTGCTATGCTCCTACTATACCACCTGTTTCGAGAAAGGTGGTACCTTTGACCTCAAATTCATGGGGCCCAAGGCTAGGGTTTTTCGATCGATGCCCACACCTGGCAACAAGGAGTACATCGTTTGGCTTAACAAAGTCCAAGGTAAACGTCAGGAACAATGGAAAACAGTTGGCATCTTCGATGCCATCCAGCTTTCTAGGAATGCTCACAGAGTTAACCCCTATCTTTTGCTAGCATCGATGTATTTCTGGGAGGGGTCGACCAACACATTCCACCTCCCCTGTGGTATGTTGACGCCGACACTCTTCGACGTGGCGGCCATTACTGGCCTCTCACCTTTGGGCGAAAATTTTGACCCGACTTTGGACACGATCAACACCTTCGACTTCGACCGTGTTGGATTTCAAAACTTCATTGAAGACCATCATGATAAGGGTTCCAACAAAGTTTTGAATGAAGAACACATTGCTTTTCTGACTCTTTGGTTGTCATACTATCTCTTCTATCTTTGCTCTCTTCAAATAGCTAAAAGCTACATCAACCCGGCGATCCAAATTCATGAGGGTCGACAGGTATTCTTGGGTAAGCTCTTGTTAGCCTCCCTCTACCACTCTCTTGGGCTATTACCCTTGATACTGAAACTCCTCCATGAGACTCCCAAGGCCTTGAATATTTCAGGGCCTATGTGGCTGTTGCAACATTGGCTTAATGCCACATTCAAATACCAGCTGGGTTATCCTGTATCTGCAACAATACAACACTTAAACAAAGAATGCCCCATAGAAGGTGTTCGAATTTCCTTGATGACTACTCAAGAAACTCCCAACAAGACTCTCTTCATGAAATATCTCAACATGTTCGTGGAGGCCACTTCGTTCGTCCAAGGTATGGCACCCTTTGTAGATCGAAGGTTTGGTCCGACGTGGTTCAGAAATCTATTTCCTGGTGCTTCTCACAAAGCAGCAGCGCTGTCTAATTCTATATGGAGGGCGTTTCTAACTCCCACCATGTTATCCTTTTGAATTAAGACGGGGAGTACAGGTTACGGGTTTATGAACTACTAACCCAACTTGGTGGCCCGTCAATTTGGCCTGAGCCAAATGCTTCCTAAGTCCTTAGTGTGGCATTATTCTGATATTGTTTGGGCTGGTCGGCGACTGAACCTGACAGGTCACAAAAATTGCCTTAAATTTTCTAGGTCGACTCAACGCCTTGAGTTGCCTATTTTTTCGTTCCAACCATCCTTCTTCACTACAGAAGACTTTAATGTATGGTGGTCCGAATATCAAAATCCATGTTTTCAACGTGACCTCTTTTTGGAAAACATGGTTGATGCCTTTGCTGCCCTTGCTGGCGAAGCTCCTACTCCGACAGTTGTTGTGCCTGTCGAGAACAACCAGGGGGATGATGCGAAAGATGACCCACCAAAGAAGGTAACTCCTAAAACTCTTCACTTTTATTTCATTAATTGTCATCAGCTAATCGTTTGCGCTTATTTCCCAGAGTCGAAAATGGGAGCCAGCTGCTGCATCGGCCTCAACCAGGACTGCAAAGAAGCCGAAAGTCCTGAAACCATAGGTATGACATGTTCGGTGTCCCTTTGCACTTATTCCTACTGTTATCTTACTCTGTTGTTCGTTAGCCCTCTGAGAAAATACCATCTCCTGAGGGTGACGTGTCGGATGAAAGCACCCAATCTCGGATCTTTCCCTCTGAAGTCTCAACATCCCCTCCGGCTACTCCGTTGGTAAAGAAAAGAAAAATCCCAGTCAAGAAGACGCCCTCTAAAACGGTCACTTCGACCGTGAAACCCACTATTCCTGGAGATCTTACTGAGGTTTTCAAACCTGCTGGTTCCGACGCACCGCCTCCAAAACACCCTACTGAGGTATTAGTCGTCCTTGTTCTCTTGGCTCATATTTTATTTTTGGGCATTTTCTCTTCTTTTTTCTCTTTTTTTTTTATATATTACTGAACCTCTTCTTGTAGGAAACTATGGCTGATTCGACCATCCCTGAGGATCATAATAACGCAACGGCCAATGCTGGAAATCCGCCTGAGACATAAACCCTTTTTAGTCCCCAAAAAGTTGATGAGTTCCAAGGAGCGTCGACAGAAGATGATCCAGCGGCGAAGACACCTCACCCTCAAAACACCTCAACTGAGGCTGGCAAGGGTGGTGCAACCATCAGTGGTGGTGAAAACCCTTCGACTGTTGCTACTGGTATCAGAACTGGTGAGGGCAACCTGAATCCTCAAGCTTCTACGGAAGGTGGTCCCAACATGTCTATGCCAAATTCCAACAAAACTCTTACTCCGGAGGAGATCTTGGCGACGAAGCAGACGAATCCGACAGAAACTTTGAAGGCATTGCACAAGCTTCGCCAGGAGTCCATGGGCGTTTAACCCGCGAGCTCAACGACCATTCCCAACCTAGAAATGGATACTTTTTTCACCCTCAAGCTCCAACAGTTGAAAACGTACCTATTTGAGGACGAATTTTTGGCTGCCTTCGCAGAGGAAGCAACTGTAGCTTGTGACATTTTCAAGATACTGGATGAACTTTCCCAGTTCCAAGTTCCTGCTCCCATGGCCAAGTACCTGATCGAATTCGAGGACTTCTTTACCCAACTGGCTAAGGATCTTACTGTTTGTCAACAGGCCGACGCTCAGATCAGGAGAAAGACTACTGAGATGAAACGTGAGTGGTACCTCAGTTCACTTTGCGAAAAGAAACTTGGGGATTTCGAGGCCAAAAAATAGGAACGTTCTAATAAGCATCGTGTCTTTGACCAGCAGATCTCTGACTATCATGCTCAAATAGCTGAACTTACAAGGAAACTTGCTGAGGTTGAGAAACAAAAAACCTCTTTGGATTCCACTGAGCCTCTGGCTGCTCAAGAAGTGATTGATCAAGAGGTCACTTAAGGAATTGTTCATGTTGAAATGGCCCTTGCACTAAAGGATACGATCAGCCAAATGCGGAAAAAGAAGACCATTCTCGACAGCAAGGTAGCTTATGAAAAGACTCTCTTTGAAGACTTCAAATCCTGATTCCCTGTTTGATTTTAATTTACATTTTAAATCGTCGAACTTTTGTAACTCCGTTTGGAGACTTTTGTAAGCCATCTTGGCCCTTAGTCCATTTTGGCTAATCATCAATGAAAAATTACCTTTTTATTTGAATCTCTTGTAACATAGGTTTATATTTTTTCAAATATTTCCCATTTACTCTTAAGATTCGTTGGTCCATACCTATTTCTTGAATCTCGTATGCATTGTTGCTGAACACTTGGATTACTTGAAATGGTCTCTCCCAATTTGGTGACCATTTCCCTAGCGTTCGATCCCTTCGATCCATCGGCAACACTGCTTTCCACACATAATCATTCACAATCCCCCTAACTTTCGATCAAACCCTTTGTCGAGACGTTTGCCTCTCCAGTATTTGGGATTGATAAGCTTGGTGATGGTAGTACGTCTGACACCATCTTCTCCTTAATCTCAATGAAGTCTTTCAACTTCTCTTCCAACACTTTGTACCTAGAGGCAATCTGCGCTAAGTCGTTTGCCTCTTGATTTTCCACTCTGGGCATATGCGTAATGCTGACAACCTCGAAGCATTCCAACAGTCGCTTCACCATTGCGAAGTACATCAAAATATGTTCTTTGACGCATTTATATTCTTTCGTGGTCTGTTTAATCACCAGTTCAGAATCGCCCTTTATTTCAACTTTCTTGGCCCCCAAATCCGTGAGTATTTTGAGGCCAGTGATTAAAGCTTAATATTTTGCTTCATTATTGGAACATTTTCCGTCGACCTTACACTTGAATTTAGTCAGAATACCCTGCGGAGACATTATTAAGATCCCAATACATGTCCCATTTTTATGGCTCGACCCATCAAAGTATAACTTCCAAGGGTTAACGTCGACCATACATAGTTCGACTACTGCGTGATCAACAATAAAGTATGGCACTATTTGGCCTTTCATAGCCCTTAGAGGGACATACGTCAAGGAAAATTCAGTTAATGCTAGTGCCCATTTCCCAATTCGACTATGCAGAATGGGTTTAGACAACATATGTTTAATAACATCAAAATGCGACGAAACATAAACATCAATTGGTTTGATATATTACTTTAATTTCATACATGAGAAGTACAAGCATAGGCACAACTTTTCAATCATAGTGTACCTAGTTTCAGCATCTATTAACATTCGACTAAGGTAATAAATGGGTCTTTCGACGCCACTATTATCCTCTTGTGCTAACATGCTTCTTATGGTCGTGTCCGACGCATCAATGTACAACTTCATGCTCTTATTCATACTAGGTGGCAATAAAATGGGAGGCCTTGTGAGGTATTCTTTAATGGCGTCGAAAGCCTCATACTGCTCCCGTTCCCAGTGAAAATCACTCTCCTTCTTGGCCTTGAGCATGGCGAGAACACCTTCGTCTTGCCACTTAGATTTGATATAAACCTTCTCAAGAATTTTATCTTCCCTAACAAATATTGAAGTTGTTTCTTTGTCGAAGGAGGATTGAGATCCAAAATCGCCTTTGTCTTGTTTTGGTTTATCTCGATGCTTTTCTCGTGGACCACAAATCCCAGGAAGTCTCCTGCGTGAACACCAAAAACACATTTTAGTGGATTC
Source organism: Lathyrus tuberosus (assembly GCA_022829125.1). Taxonomy (NCBI): domain Eukaryota; kingdom Viridiplantae; phylum Streptophyta; class Magnoliopsida; order Fabales; family Fabaceae; genus Lathyrus; species Lathyrus tuberosus. The sequence goes on along the minus strand of JALAZF010000024.1, from coordinate 8,712,084 downwards.
AATTTTAATCCATATTTTCTCATTCTTTCAAATGAACGTCGAAGGTGGTCTAAGTGACCATTCTCCGATGAGGATTTTATTACAATGTCATCAATATACACCTGCATAAATTTCTCAATAAAATCGTGGAATATAGCATTCATGGCCCTTTGATAGGTTGCCCCAACGTTCTTTAACCCAAACGACATCACAACCCATTCGTATGTTCCCAAAGCACCAGGGCATCGGATCGCAGTTTTGGGGACATCATCTTCGGCTATGAGAATTTTATTATAGCCAGAATAGCCGTCGAGCATACTCAATTATTCAAAACCTGCATCTGAATCAACTAGCATTTCTACCACAGGCATCGAATATTCGTCTTTTGGGGTAGCGTTGTTCAGGTCCTTAAAATCTATACAGACTCGAAGGGTTCCATTTTTCTTGATGACAAGCACTATGTTCGCTATCCATCGACGTATCTTGCAGTTCTGATGAACCGGCTTTTGAGCAGTCTCTCGATCTCCTGCTTAATCTTTAGAGTAATTTCTGGAGCGAATCGTCATGGCTGATGCTTTACTGGCCTTTTTCCTGGCTGAATTGGCAGTCGATGTTCCACTACACTTCGACTCAAACCAGGAATTTTTCCATAATCCCAGGCGAAGCAATCCTTGTATTCTTTCAATACCTCGATCAGCTTGGCCTTCATCTTCAACCCAATTTTAGTGCTTACATAGGTGGGTCTTTTTGTAATACCATCTCCTAGGTCTACCTCCTCGAGTGGGTCTTGCGGTTGTATTCTCTGCAGGTCATTGGATGGGTCTTTCTCAAACCCCAAAGGCTCATTGTCGTAGATGCAATCAAGCCTCCGGCTTTCTAAAGCTGTTGTTTGGCCGTGTTGGCCATTTACTTATGCATTGTTGTCGGCTTCAGCAGCTAAATTTTGTTTCTTCTTCGCTTCTAGTACCGACTTTCTTTTATTTTCAACCAAATAGGCCAAAATTCGAGTCAAACTTTCGGACTCAGAAGTCATTTTCATTGACTATTGGCCACCCAGCAGGTGGATTTTCTTCTATAGGCTCCATTGTTTCGTCAGTAGCATCCCAAATGAACCCATAATCAGGATCCAAATTCAAGACGCAACCCGTATCGACAGAGGTATAAGACCCCGATCCATCGTCACAAGGTGCCACATTAGCCAGGTGCTGATCAAAAGACTTCTTCGTACCCTTCGCTTCGTCAATCTTGTAATAGCTCTGATTAGCCTCAATATTTTTGACAATGTCATCCTTCCTCCAGATACTCAATCTCTTATGTAAAGTCGAAGGCACCACCCCTATCCCATGGATCAACTCTTGACCTAACAGCAAGTTGAAATTGGCCTTCGAGTTTATAACCATGAAGAGTGTTGATCTAGTAGTTGTACCCGCGGCTAGGTCGACTTGGACAACCCCAAGAATGTTGCTAGTTTTCCCCTCGTAATTTGATAAAACCATATTATGTTTTCGGAGATCAGCCATAGTTTTCTCAATCTTCTTAAATAAGGAATGAGGCATTAAATTGACAGCTGCCCCTCCATCCACGAACACTTTGTTGACTGTCGCTCCGTCGACCTTTGCTTTTATGAACAATGGTTTTAAATGGTACATCATTTTGGGACTAGGTCTCTCAAACACGATACGCCGCTCTTCTACCACACCACTATTTATAATATAGTAACATAGCGGTTTGTCTTCTGCAGTTTCATTTGGCACGAAATCTTCGTCTGCTTCAGAGACTTCCGACAACATATCATACTTCGCTGGCAATATTGACACAATACCACAGTTTACGACGAAATCTTCACCATACGTGTCATCGTTGGTATCATCATACATATTTTCGTCGAAGTCTCCTTCTGGTGACGGGGGTATATTCTTCATCTCACTGGGGAGAATACTTTGGTTCTTCGTCATCTGACTAGGGAGTGTACTCTGGCTCTTTCTTGCTCTCGACCAAAGATGTGCACTTCGAGCTTTGGGTTGATACCACCCCCTTTTCTCCTGAAGCTTCAATAGTCACTACCATTGTTTGATTCGTCGTGATTTTTTCCTTCTCGACCCACCTTCCTTTTGTGTATTTCCTTTTCTGTCCAAAAGTCCCAAAAAGTTTCAACTGTGAAGTCGAAGCCTCTTTCCCATCCTTCTTATTTCGCTGATAATGCCTCCATTGAGTCCTTGTCATAGGATTATTCCCTTTGTAATTGGGAGAAACCACATAGCCCCTTGGTTCGACCCTTTTGTCGGAGATCTTAGCCTCCTTTTCAAGATCCAACACCTTCCATTACGGCCTCTTGCTCCCTTTCTGACTCACAGGTTTTACCCACTTTTCTTGTGGAGTGTCTGACGGTGGCACAAAGGTCCTGGGTCGTGCTTGCTGGAACAACTTCCTGTACTCCTTGTTTCGACGAGGGGCACCACTTTGGTCGAACACAAATCTTGGAACAGGCAGCTTACCTTCTCGCAGTGTGTCTTTCTTGCCAGCTTCATATTTCTCAACGGCATTTTCGTCAAAAACGGCGTTGTACCTTAGGCATAACACAACCTTCGACCCACTCACCCTACATTTCTCTTGGAAATCTAGCAGGTTTTCGCCAGCTTGAGGGTAAACTGCCTCCAATTCTCCTTCTTCAGTCTTTTTGTCGGAACCATCAGTAGTTTCGGCCATCATGCATTCAAAAGATTCAGTTGTTACAGGTTTGATGAGACCTTCAGTAGTCTCAACCATCATGCAATCATAAAGCTCAGAGTACAAGGCTTCTTCGACCTTTAGAGGGTCCATGTCAACCTGCATCTTCGGCCTTTCGCCAAATTGAAGTCGGCCTTCCTTCAAAGCCTTCTGCACCAGATCCCTAAAAAGAACACATTGAGCTGTTTTATGACCAAGGAAATTATGAAACTTACAAAATCCCCTTTTCTTATTTTGCTCTAATGGGGGATCTTTCAAACCAGGAGGAATAATAATCTGACCATCTTTAACTAACAAATCAAATATTTCGTCACACTTAGATACATCAAAAGAGTATTCGTCAGAAGAGCTCTTCGTTAGAAGAGTATTTGTAAGCGGCTACGTACAACCACGTTAACCTTGCTTTCGTCGACAAGTTCTTCATCAGAAGAGTATTCGTCAGTAGCTACGTACAAAACTTTCTCTTTCTAATGGTATCTGCTAGTCTTGGTTTTTTCAGCTTTCAAGCGTCCGACCTGTCGAACCCTATCGGCTAATTGCGCCATATCTCTGAGATATTGCATGTCCAACTTTTTCCTGATTGAATAATCTAGGCCGCCTGCATCCATCTCGACTAGCTCATGTTCAGGGACTTAAGTGAAGCATTGTGCTTTCAAAAGTCTAAACCTGTTGAGATATTGGTCCACCGACTCTGTGGCCTTCCATTTTACACTAGCCAATTCTTTCAGACTAATTTTTAATTGTCCCATGTAAAATTGTTTATGAAACAATCTTTCTAATTGTGCCCATGTATGGACAGACTGTGGAGGTAATGTGGTGAACCAAGTAAACGCATTCTTTTTTAGGGAGCTTGGAAAGTATTTCATTTTCAAGTCCTCATTATTTGCTATGTCACCAGCTTCGGTTTGATATCTGGCAACGTGTTCGACGGTGGACTCTTCGGTCTTTCCAATGAATTGGTAAACTTTGGAACCTTCCATCCCCTAGGCAGTTCTGTTTGTAAAACAAAATCTGGTAGTGGGGACATATATGTTGGTCGTCGAAGGCCCAGGTTCGCTCTATTCCGCACCATGATCGGTTCAACCATAGCTTCTGAGTTTGGTTCGCCAGCCATGGCGTCGTGTCGAACTTGTCTGACCATGTAGTCTGGATCTTGGTTCCTATGAACTAACACAACGGGAGGCCTTTGGGCCACCCTAGGTGTGTGTTCAAACTCGTGGGGTTGCTGGTCAATTGTTTCTTCGAAGACTTCGTCTTGTCGAACTGGTGTTTCTGGTCGAGGTGGAGGAGTTTGTCGACCCGATGTCCTAGGAGCGCCTAGGAAATCACCTATCTGTGTCATCTAGGTTACCAATTATTGGTAACTCTGGGTCAAATCTTGTATTAATGGTCTTAATATGGTGCCCATTTGCTGAGTCAACATGTGAACCATTTCTTGATTACTCTCATCCATCTGCTCTTTCATCACTGCGACAGAACTTGAGGTAAAAATTGGGACTGATTGAGATAAAAGACTGAACCCTGGGGGTCGATTAACTTGGTTTGCCAAAGGCCCTAATCTTTGGTACAGTGACAAAAGTTACCGACGAACTTTCCCCGAACATCGAACCACCAGAATGTAGACTCGACACGAACTCTGTTGGCATCCCAAAGGCTCGAGGAATGGGCATTGTGAAACTAGGCACATACTGCCCCGTAGTCCCCATCATTGTCGGCCTAGGTTCAGAACGACATGGTGTTGTGGCTGGCCCACTATGGACGATCGAAACTGCAGACACAGTGCTAGAGCCAACATCAGTTATTTGTGTCACAACTGTACTTTCCGCCGAAGACGGTTCTTCGTTCGGACGTGGAGTCACCATCTTACCACTATGTAAATGCATACACTTAACTCAACGGGTCCCACCGGGTGTGCCAATTTGTTCGCACGCGGTTTTTGCGCGAACAACCTCTGGCCTCCTGTCGCAGGTTTACTTACGGGACCGACCATGAAATCTCAGGATAAACTATTGGAGTATATGTGATGTTGGTAGAATGTTTTTTATTTAGAGGAAGTTGGATAAAACTTGCAGAAAAAGGTGTATCCGAATTGATAAATAAACAGGTAAATAAGTAAATGGCAAGATATCTTAAACTTGGTAATGTAAATTGCTTAAAAAAGAAATGTGGACGCTATCATACACCTTGTGGAAATGAATTCTTTTCTCTTAACGCTTGGTATTTCGAGTGTATTCCTTTTACAATGTTACAAGTGCGACCCCCTCAAATGAAAATGGACATTGCTTAAATAGGAAAATAAAATAACTGTTTTTCTCTCAGTGTTGGCTCTGGATATGACACGTGTCAACCCACCATCTTTGTAACTTCCCCCACATTCTCAGCATTTCAAATCTCTTCCTGCCCAAGATCTTTCAGTCTTGCGTTGGTTCTGTTGACAGTCCGTCGAAACCTTTCGACAGCGTAGCATGCTGAGTCGACCTCCAACACACCTTCTGTTGGTGTCGATCTGTGTGTCGGCCTTCTCACCCTCCTTTCCTTCTGAAGTCGACCTACATGTTGACCTTTCCATCAACTCTTCTCAGTCGAAATCTCTTAGCCAACACATGCCTAGAGTAGATATATATTTTCTCTTACAATCTCCTAATTTCTGTAAGTATTATTACAAATATCTCTTTCGTGGGATACCCATAAAGATATAATTAAGTAACAAAATTTTAACTAATGAATGATTTTTAAAAATAAATTTGAAATTTGAAATATTAATATCAGACTCATTCTAGAATTAAACGTTAAATTTATCAATATTTTTCATAAATATTTAATACATAATAAAATGTATTTAATGATAGTTATTCAATGGAAATGAACAATACAATTTAAAAATGAGATAACTATTTTAATATTTAATGTTGTATTACATAAATCAATGTTGTATTACATAAATCATTAAATTACTTAATATTTTGTTAAATTATAAATCAAAAGTGAAAAAATATTACAATCAATAGTGAAAATTTTCCCATTATTATTTAGTATTTCGATCGGTATCTTTATTTTCCCGTTATAATTGTTTTATTTTCATGTTTAAAAAAAAAAGTTATGATTTGATTAAAATTTATTTTCTATAATTAGTATGCGCATTTGTTTCCAAAATGTAATAAAATTGTTCCCGTTTAAAATATTAGTACTTTTTTCTATTAAATCTTTTTACATATTTGAAAAAATGATCGATAAAATTATATTATTTAATATTTGGAACAAATTAAAGTTGTTCTTATTTATAACAATAATATTTTTTTCCGTATATATAAATAATTTAATCAACAATGTATTTTTTTCGTATATTATTATTGTTTTTATTTTGACATTATTTATATATTTGAATCTATATACAAATATTTGTATCGATAGTGTTTTTTTTTCTCATAAGTAAAGATTATTTTGTTCAATGGCACACATTTTTACTTATATTTTATAAAAAATTTTAATTAAAAATATATGATATCTTTAAACAAAAAAATTATTATTATTTGTAATAATAATCGAATATCTGAACAGATGTCTTCGTCAAATGCAGAAGAATCCCAACTTCAACCACCATGCCAAGTGTGAGAAGTTGCATATTACTAACATTTCTTTTGCAGATGACTTACTTTTATTCTCTATAGGAGATCTCATATCGGTGGAACTTATGATGGAGGCTTTCAATAAAATCTATGCATCCACTGGCCTCAAACTTAATCTGGATAAATGTAAAATTTATTTTGGTGGTGTGGACGTGGGCACAAGACAGGAAATTATGACCCTTACCAAATTCCGTGAGGGGCCACTCCCTTTCAAGTATTTGGGTGTGCCTTTGACCTCTAAAAAACTATCTATCAATCACTATATGTCGCTGATTGAAAAGATAATGAGTCAAATTAATCACTGGAGTACGAAGCTCCTTAGTTATGCAGGGCGTGTCCAACTTATCAAAAGTGTTACGTTTGCCATTGCGAACTATTGGATGCAATGCTTTCCTATCCCCAAATTTGTTGTTCATAAGATAGAAGCTATCTGTCGACCTTTCTTGTGGACGGGTGGATCAGATTTTAGTAGGAAAAGTCTTATTGCTTGGGATAATGCTTGTAGACATCGGGATTATGGAGGGCTAGATAATTTTTCTGTAGCGAGCGATTTTGGACGCGGTTCTTAAGCGCTGGTCGCTCTCTGCGGTTGAGTTTACTACAGGTCGATTCATTTTTTATCCTATTGTGAGCTGAATAAGGAAGGGAAATAGATGTCTCCAATTAACCCTGCTTTGCATACTGAGTTTAAACAGCGGTCTGTTAGGTTACGAATGCTATCAATGTGGGGGGGCCTTTGTACTGGTTATTTGTATTTTCGCCAATACGGTTTTCTCTCTTTCTAGGATTTTCTGGCGGGGAACGAGGATTAGGGATGTTAGGACTGATGCTTTTGATAGATACATGGGATTTTGGGTTTTTGTTTAGTGTGCTCGCTAAGATTTTTCTTTCAATCTTATGCCTACGTATTCCCGTTTACCGAAACAGGAAAATCAGAGCGTTCGTAGTTCCTCCTATTCTATGGGAGGAAATGGTATTTTTTGGTGTCTTGTTCAAAGCCCAAGACGTGAAGCGAAAGGTGATTTGTATCTTGTTCAAAGCCCAAGATGTGAAGCTGAAAGTCCTGACTTTAGAGAGAATTTGTCATCTCTAAAGAGGGGGGTTGTATGTCACAACTGTTGGGTGACTGACTGTAAAGGAGGATTACTTTAACCGGGATGTGTGAATCTGGCAATGCCATAATTTCCTTTATAGGGGATTTTAACCTGAAGGAGAAGACTTTAACTCAGTGTAAAGCAATGCTATCTTTCCTTAGGAATTTCTCATACTAAAAGAGGGACATTGGCATGGATGTAGATGATCCAGAGGCTTGCCGCTTACAGCAATTAGATGAAGGGGAAATAGTTGTTGATGTTTGTGTACTGTGAACGAGGCACAACTTTGATGCTAAAAGGTTAATTGGATTAACCAGTGGTTTTCTTATATAAAGCCTAAGAGGAGGCTAGAATGTGTCTCGTACAAAGCCCGAGAGAGAGGCTAAAAAGTTTTGACTCGACGAGGGAGTCTTTTGGTATCTCGTATAAAGCCCGAGATGAAGGCTGTTGTTTATTTGGCTCAATAAGAACCTTTTTGTATCTCGTATAAAGCCCGAGATGGAGGCGAAAGGGATGATGGACTCAACGAGGGAGTCTCTTATGTGTCTCGTACAAAGCCCGAGAGAGAGGCTAAACGTGGTTTGACTCCGCTGAGGAGAATCATTTGTACAAAGCCCAAGAGGAGGCTAACTTCACTGGAGAAGGATCATTATACAAAGCCTAAGAGGAGGCTATGGTTACTATTCAGTTAAGTGACAGGTCCAGTATACTGATTTTGAAGAGAAAATTAGTTCTTATATGAGCAACACTGTACTCATGGATTTGGTTTGAGGATCTGGGTTATTCCTGTTCTTTAAGGAAGCGGGAAATCCGAAGGGTATTGAGACTGTCCGAGTCTGCAGGTTTTCTTCCTATTTAACGAAGAGGTCACTTGAGAATGTCTTTGAGACTCAAGGAGATTAGACTGTCTGAGTCTAGAGTTTTATCTTTTGTACTATGCTTTGAGAAACAGTAGTAGACTCTATGAAAGGAATGTTCTATGCAGATGATTAAGTTCTGTTCCTATACCTCTAGGAGGTCGTCGGGACAATTTGTACGAAGCCCAAGAGGAGGCTGGAAACTTTTAAGAAGCCGATCGGTCCTTGTACTAAGCCCAAGAGAAGGCTATCATTCCCGGAGGAAGAGATCATTATACGAAGCCTAAGAGGAGGCTGTGAATACTTCTAAGAAGCCGTAGGGTCCTTATACTAAGCCTAAGAGGAGGCTAGGGTTGCTTTTAGGAAGCCCGTGGGTCCTTGTACGATGCCCAAGAGGAGGTCGATGCTTTTAAGAAGCCCGTGGATCCCCAAACCCCAAGAAATTCAAGGCAATGCTATTCACCGAGAATAGATCAAAGTCAGGAAAGTTCGAGAATTTGGAAGAAACTCAAAGATGCCATTCACGGAGAATACATTCATCTCTGGGAACAGAGTTTCTTGTCAATTCCTAATGCGGACAGCCGAAGAGAAAACTGTATCTGGTGATCCTATTGGGGATCTAGTTGTCTATTTCTACGAATAAATGAAATGGCGTCACCTAGTTCTAGACGTAGTTGCCGGGGAAACTCGAAATATCTATACTATTATTACACTGTTGATATGAGTTTATGAAAGAAGACTTACAGTGAGAAAGCCCCATAATACAGTTATATGTATATGAAAGCGGTAAATGAAAGCAATAAACACTTACTCGGTTGTAGAGCTTCCATGCTGTTTGGTTAGTTGTTCAACAAAGAAAGATTGAAAACAACAGTATATTCAAAATCAAAGGAGAAAGTGCTTTGAAAAAGAAAGATTTGGGGCTTACAGCTCAAGGAGAGGCCCAGGGTTTTATCAGTGAGCGCACTATTTGAATTTGTACAGAGGGACTTATACAAGTGACTGAGGCCTAAAAAGTTTTCTGTGCAAAGGGATGGGTCTTACACTCTATTAGAGGCCCAAAAGTTTTAAAGAAAAAGAGTGGGGCTTATAACACGAGGGTAGGCCCAATTGATTTTTCCGTTTAAAATGGCGATCGCGCCGAGATTTTCTTTTAACGCAAAGGGGCTTATACAATATCTGAGGCCCAAAATGATTTTGGTAAAAAGGATTGGGTCTTACACTCTATTAGAGGCCCAAAATTTTTGAATGGGTCTTATAGCTCAAGGAGAGGCCCATGGTAATTTTTAAAAGGCGACGATCGCGCCGTTTGTTTTTGACGGTATCGGGACTTATACAATACACTGAGGCCCAAAAATGATTTGGTCAAAAAATGGATTGGGTCTTACACTCTATTAGAGGCCCAAAGTGTTTTGAAAATGATTTATGAGGGTTGAATTAATCCAAAAACCCTAATTTGTTTTCAAAAATGTATTTAATTGAATAAAAATTCAATTAAAATGATCAAAATTGTTTAACATATGAAAAACAAATTGTGATCTTGGATTAATGCTTCAAAAATTAAGTATTGACCTACAAAATAATTAGAAAGCATTAAAAGCTACAAAATCAATGTGGAAAAAATATTTAAAATGTCAAAAACAATTAAAATATTAATTCTTTGCAAAAATATCAATTATATGAAATAAATAATATTTTGGGGATTTTTTGATAAAATAAAATATTTTAACATTTTTGTGAATTATTAAAAAATTAATCAACTCAAAATCATTAAAACTCAGAGAGAAATTAATTTTTGAATCAATTAAACAAAAATCACAAAATTCAAATATTCAAATTTCTGAAAATGGCGCCAAGAACACACCAAGAACACGCGCGTGTTCTGAGTTTCCCAGATTTGCGTTTTCCATCCAATCTCACTGAATACTTAACCATACCATGCAATCCACATACCAATCAACTCGTTTCAACCTCACGATCATGTCTATAACACTTAATTTCATTTAAATTAAACATAAAACATGAAATCACGAAGAAACCTCAAGAACCCTAATTTCTGCATGAAGGCTAGGATTTTTGATACACGATTCAAACAAAGGAATTAATTGAGGGAAAACATTCCATGCATGATTATGAACATATGGCCAAATTATTGTGCAGCAAAAATTGCATGGATCATAGAGTTAGAAGAGCTCATGCTTACCACTTGCAGCTGGTGATCGTGATTTGTGTAGGAGGTGTTACAGTTGTGTTGTGATGATCTGAACAGCTTCACTAGGTGCTATGGAGTGTGTTTGAATGCTTGGACTTGATGGAAATTGGCTGGATCACTTCATGGCATCTCAACTGCACTTTGGTTAAAACCTTGAGCAATTGACTGGTGATTATGAGAAATCAATGTTCCAGTTGTTGTTTAAGTGTTTGATCAGCTCATATGTGATGTATATGAGGTGTGTGAGAGATTGGTTTGAGTGGAATTGCCCTCTAGCTCAAAACCCGATAGTTACCTTGCTAAGAAAGGCATTTTTGCCAAGAGAAAGAGATTTTGAGAAAGGCAAGTGTTGTAGGCCTTTGGTGTACTTAAACTGAACACAATTGAGCTCTATTTATAGTAGAGCAAGTTTTTTTTGCAAGGAATAGTGAATGGCAACTGCTAAGTAGGTTTGGCCAATGTTGGCAAATGAAAATCCAAGTCTCCTCTAGCCATTGACTAGAGGTTAGGGCACAGAGCTTTGGTTCCCTTGGTCTTGGATAAGTCTTGACTGATTTTAGATGAGAATGGCTCAGTCCATGCCACCTTGATGCTTCCATTGAATGCTTCAATCCAAATTTGGAGTCTTGTCCCTATTTTGGCCATTCTAGGTTTAACATGCTATTTCTTGTTCCATGGACTTTGGAGGCTTGGCTCAGTGATTGTTCCCTTTAGATTCAATCCTCAGATGTGTCCAAGTGGATAGGAGCATTTGAATTTGGCTGATTTTGGCAAATCGAGCAAAATTGCAAATTCTGCCTTGCCTTTGACAGATTTTAGCAAGGCAACTTGCCAATGTCATATCTCATGGTGTAAGTTGAATTTGGTAATGTTCTTGACCATTTTGGAAAGCCCTTACATGATACAACAACTGTTTAAACATGTTTGGTTTTGATCTCTTTTTAATCCAAGTGAAAAATCCCCCTACATTTGGCAAAAAGTAAGGCAAAATCTGACTTAGTGAAATTTTAACCAAGTATTGGAACAAAGTGTTTTCTCTTTATTTTGATCACTCCATAACTCAAAATCCATGAGGATTTTGGACATAGGTCAGTATGAAGCTTTTGTAGAGGGAAATGAGATCTACAAATCAAGCTTTGAATGGGGCACAATGGCCTTGTGGTTTAGGAGTTATGGTCCTCCAAAGTTGGTGCATTAGTGGCACTTTTTCATGACTTAGAAAAATTTCTAAGTTTTATGGTTACCCCTTTTACAAGTTATCCAACTTTTATTGATTTTTCTTGATGAATGATGATTCAAATCATACATTAACATCATTTTAGGGTTAAAAATCCATTTTGGTGAAAAATCTCAAAAAGTCAAAGTTGACTTTTGTGCACAGTTGACTTTTTATCAGATGAATTCTAAACTGTGCAATTCTTTAGGACATCATGTCCTTGACCTAAATCAAACTTGATGGACATGTTCCATGGGTGTTATAGGGTATATTGGTGCATGTCATAGGGTTTGGGAGCATGTCCTGGTCAAAAGTCAAAGTTACAGTTGACTTTTCCCTTAAACCCTAATTGTGGTGCAGATGAAATTAAGACTTGTTGCTCAAGCTTCTTGGATTAATCCATTGTTCCAAATGGATCAATGTAGTGTATTAGAGACCCTCAAATCCTCCTTTGAGGTCTTGGCCCATGATTTGCTCTAAAAGTCAACTTAGGGGTGAATTAGGTCAAGAAACCCTAATTCCTGATTTTTGATGAATGCATCCCCTGAGGCAAGATTGACTTGATGATTGGGTCCATGAGGTCCCATGAAGTATATTAGGTTAGGTTTTGGATCATTGGCTTGTGCCCAGATGAAAAATTTCCATCTGGAGGCCCTGGTCGACCAAAACCCTAATTTGGTGACACTGTCGATCTTGAGACTTGATCCACCTAGAAGGGAGCAGCCTTGTGCTTAATCCTTGAAGTGGGAGTCCTTTTGATCCATTGTGGGTGTTTTAGAGGCTAGACAAATTAAATATCAAGTCATTCCTTGATTGATCTTTTGTCTAAGGCTCTGAGAGGGCTTGAAACCCTAATTTTGATTGTGGTGAATGCTCAACAATTCCTTGAGGAGACTGATGAGGCATGATGGTTCATCCATATTGTGATGATGATTTACACAATGATGGGAAATCTTAGTGGTCAAAATTTGGGGTATGACAGATGCCCCTATTTAATCTTCTTGGACCCGAAGGTGTGAATGACGAAGGTATTCGGGCATTCGGGGTGCAAGAGGATTAAATATCGGAATACCCAAAATTTTGATGGTGGTTATGAATGGTAGCTTACGCATTCATCTTCTTTAGCTAAGGAATGATGCTTAGAAAAGGTAAACTTCCCCTCGATCCTGGTCTTCAGCCAAGGAACTGGTCTCAGTTTTCTTTTATCAACTTCCTTCGATCCTGGTTTCCTACCAAGGAACTGGTCTCAGTTGCTGAAACAAACTTCCCCTCGATCCTGGTTACCTACCAAGGAACTGGTCTTAGTTTCTGATTTAAACTTCCCCTCGATCCTGGTTACCTACCAAGGAACTGGTCTTAGTTTCTGATTTAAACTTCCCCTCGATCATGGTTACCCACCAAGGAACTGGTCTTAGTTTCTGATTTAAACTTCCCCTCGATCCTGGTTTCCTACCGAGGAACTGGTCTTAGTTTCTTTTGTCAATAAACTTAATTGACAAGTGACGCTATTCGTAGCGGTTTTCCTCAAACTTCTCGCCGAATTTTCCTGGGGAGATGCCATTTGACGGAAAAAGTTTTGATGTCAGACTTGCTGGGGAAACCCAGTCGCCTGAGCTGTAGAGTTGCACAAACTTCTCGCCGAATTTTCCTGGGGAGATGCCATTTGACGGAAAAAGTTTTGATGTCAGACTTGCTGGGGAAACCCAGTCGCCTGAGCTGTAGAGTTGCACAAACTTCTCTGTTTGGAGACGCCATTTGTTGACTCTACTCAGGGAATGTGAGTCCCTTGAGAGACTACATTCGTTTGGGGTCCTTACATCATACTTTTCTCAGAGATCTTCTCGGAGAAATGCCATATGATGTGATTCAATTTTGAGGTGCCGATGACCTTTTCATCAGTGGGTTTTTTGGAGAAAAACTGTCGTACTGCCGAATCTTCGATTAGGAGGCTTTCTCTGTGGATTTTCCTTAATCCGGGAAAGCAAGGATATCATCTTCAATGGTGAAGAGTGATGTTAACTGAGGGCTTCTCTGGTTTTTCAGAGGTTCAAGTTATCAAAGTGGTCGAGGAGCCAACTTCAATCCAGAAATAAAACTGGAGGAGAGAGAATGTTCAGACGCAGCGTTTCCTGATGAGGCAAGAACTGACAACTCGATTGAGAGAACTTCTATCACTAGGGGACAAGACCGACTAGAGTGATAGCGATGCAATATGAAATGTGAATGCAAATCAATAATGCATGATGTGTGTATGTTTATGCTGACAAAACTGACGCGACATACAAACTGACAGGTGAACACGACTGGATACTCGGCCATCGCGGGGCGAAGAAGTACCGTTGGTTCAGAATAGCAATTCCACCTTGCTTAGGAGAGATAGTCCCTGTTGGGAGCTATGTTGTTCGGGCTTAGGAGATAAGAACTCGGCCGAGGCGTGTCAGACGAAACAAGGTCTCTGACACAGGTGATCCCTTCATTCAGGCGTACTGGGTTAGAAGGAGTACTTTGATTATGCACTTTAAAGTTCGATTACTTCTGAAGAAGCGGTTGATGTTCCTTTGATGTTCAACAGTCAAAAGAAATTGCCGACTTTAATTTAAAAGCAGAAAAAGTTTTAACAAGTAAATTCATTTTTGTTTTATTTCAAGAATCGTTAATCATGTTAACACCGTCGTTCTGTAAAGCTAAAACAAATAAGAATTACAAACAAAAGCACAAGGGCTCAAATTTTATTGATAAGATGGAGATCAGCCAAACGCGTGATTCCAAAGAGTAATTACAAAGTTAGAAAATGGTAATTTACAGGGAAAAGGGCTATGTTGAAACATAACGACCACTATCCTTCTACCATATTTGAATTCGGGACATCCTGAGCTTCTGTCGAAGATGACCTTGACTGGAGTTTTCCTCCGATGGATGGTGTAACTGCTGCTGCTGAGGGACCTGCCTCTGTTGAACATAGTTACTTGCCATTATCCCTAATTTTTGCCTGGATTGTACTATGAGATTTCCAATCCACCGGGATGATTTTTCTCATGTCTCTAACTTTTGCCTGGATCGCCCTTTCGGGTTTTCAATCCACCGAGACGTTTTTTTTTTAGTTTACGCGAAGTATTTCTTGACTACATCAACATTCGTGGGGTAGGAAAATTCCTCTCCGTCTATGGTTGCAAGTCTCAAGGTGCCGCCTGAGAAAGCTTTCGTGACCACATAGGGGCCATCATAATTCGGAGTCCATTTACATCGCGAATCAGTGAGAAATGATTGAATTTTCTTGAGCACGAGGTCTCCTTTTCTGAAGACACGAGGTCAGACCTTTTTGTCAAAAGCCCTCTTCATTTTCTGTTGATACAACTGACCATGGCATAATACCGTGATTCTCTTTTCTTTGATCAGATTAAGCTCGTCGTGTCGGCTTTGACACCATTCAGCTTCGGTGAGCTTAGCTTCTATCAATACTCGGATTGACGGGATCTCTACTTTTATGGGAAGCACTGCTTCCATGCCATATACTTGAGATAAAGGGGTTGCCCCTGTTGAAGTGCTGACAGATGTACGATAACCGTGAAGAGCAAAGGGTAGCATCTCGTGCCAATCTTTGTAGGTTACAACCATCTTTTGAACGATCTTCTTGATGTTCTTGTTAGCCGCTTCTACCGCTTCGTTCATCTTTGGTCGGTAGGGAGATGAGTTATGGTGTTCAATCTTGAACTCTGCGCACAACTCTTTCATCATCTTATTGTTCAAGTTAGATCCATTATCAGTAATGATCTCGCTTGGAACACCATAACGGCAGATGATATTGTTTTTGATAAATCGGACCACCACTTGTCGGGTTACATTAGCGTACGACGCTGCTTCGACCCACTTGGTAAAGTAGTCAATGGCTACCAGGATGAACCGATGTCCGTTTGAAGCCTTAGGCTCAATCAAGCCAATCATGTCGATTCCCCATGTGGAAAAAGGCCACGGGGAAGAAAGAACTTTGAGATGTGATGGCGGTACATGAATTTTGTCGGAGTATATCTGACACTTATGACACCTCCTCATGTACTTGTAGTAGTCGGATTCCATTTTCAACCAATAGTACCCTGCTCTTAGAATTTTTCTCGCCATTGTATGTCCATTGGCATGAGTGCTAAAGTATCCTTCATGAATTTCTTTCATAAGCATGTCTGCTTCTGGTCTGTCCACGCATCGGAGCAAGACCCTGTCAAAATTTCTCTTATAGAGAGTGTCACCGCTCAGGAAGAAGTTTCCAGCCAATCTTCTGAGGGTTTTCCTATCTTTCTTGGATGCCCCAGGTGGGTACTCTTGTTTCTGAAGGAAGCATTTGATATCGTGATACCAAGGTTTATCGTCTATGACTGCTTCAATCGTGAAGATGTAAGCGGGCCGCTCAAGGCGCATTATGTCGATCTTAGGTAAGTCGTTCCATTGACCTACACTAATCATGGAAGAGGGAGTGGCTAATGCATCAGCCATGTGATTCTCCTCACGAGGGATGTAATGAAACTCAACTCTGCTGAAGAAAGGTAGCAACCTTCTTGCATAGTCTTTGTAAGGAATCAATCCTGATTGGTACGTGTTCCAATCTCCTTTTATCTGATTGATAACCAGAGTTGAGTCGCCGTATACGTCCAAGTTTTTGATCCTTAAATCAATTGCTTCTTCGAGTCCCATGATACAAGCTTCGTATTCGGCCTCGTTGTTCGTACATTTGAATGTAAGTCTGGCGGTGAAAGGAATGTGGGTACCCTGAGGGGTAACAATGATTGCCCCAATTCCATTTCCATAATGATTAACTGCTCCGTCAAAGATAAGTCCCCATTGGGAACCTGGTTCTGGCCCTTCACTGGGTAACAGTTCATCGCAATCTTTCATTTTTAGATACATGACATCTTCGTCTGGGAAGTCAAACCCGATTGATTCTTGATCGTCAATCGGTTGATGAGCCAAATGATCGGCTAAAATACTTCCCTTAACGGCTTTCTAAGCGTGGTACTCTATGTCATATTCTGATAACAGCATCTGCCAATGGGCAATTCTTCCCGTGAGAGCAGGTTTTTCAAAAATGTACTTGATTGGATCCATTTCGGAGATTAACCAAGTAGTATGACGAATCATGTTTTGGCAAAGACGTTTGGCTGCCCAAGCCAAAGCACAGCAAGTTTTCTCGAGCATCGTGTACCGAGTTTCACAGTCGGTGAATTTCTTGCTTAGATAGTAAATGGAAGACTCTTTCCTTTTGGTTTCGTCTTGTTGGCCAAGTACACATCCCATTGAGTCCTCTAGGACTGTGAGGTAGATAATCAGTGGTCTTCCTTCCACTGGAGGTGATAGAATCGGAGGATTCAACAGATATTCCTTGATACTGTCGAAGGCGGTTTGGCAATCTTCTGTCTAAACGCAATCCTGGTTCTTTTTTAGTAATTTGAAAATCGGCGCACACGTGGCGGTCATGAGGAATATGAATCTGGAGATGTAGTTCAAACGTCCCAGGAATCCTCTGACTTGTTTTTCAGTTTTCAGAGAAGGCATTTCTTGAATGGCCTTGACCTTGTCAGGATCAACCTCAATTCCTTTCTGGCTGACGATGAACCCTAATAGTTTCCCTGAACGGACACCGAAGGTGCACTTGTTGGGATTTAAGCGGAGCTTGAACTTTCTTAAACGTTCGAACAATTTTGACAGATGTTCAACGTGCTCACTCTCTGTTTTTGATTTTGCAATCATATCATCGACATATACCTCGATTTCTTTGTGTATCATGTCATGAAACAGAGTAGTCATGGCCCTTTGATAGGTTGCCCCGGCATTCTTCAAACCGAACGGCATTACCTTGTAACAAAAGGTGCCCCATGGTGTAATGAACGAAGTTTTCTCCATGTCTTTCGGCGCCATTTTAATCTGGTTATAGCCCGAGAATCCATCCATGAAGGAGAAAACTTTGAACTTTGTTGTGCTATCCACCAGCATGTCAATGTGTGGTAAAGGAAAGTCGTCCTTTGGACTAGCCTTGTTTAGATCCCTGTAATCGACACACATTCTGACCTTTCCTTCCTTTTTGGGAATAGGTACTATGTTGGCTAACCATTGAGGATATTCTGATGTGGCGAGGAAACCCGCGTCAATCTGTTTCTGTACCTTCTCTTTGATTTTGATGGCCATGTCTGGGTGAGTCTGTCTCAACCTTTGCTTTACTGGCGGACATTCCAATCTTAACGGTAAGTGATGTTCCACGATACTGGTATCCAACCCTGGCATATCCTGATAGGACCAAGCGAATACATCGGGAAATTCTCTGAGAAGCTTTATCAAACCCTCTCTGGCAGTTGGACTAAGCAGTGCCCCAATCCTGATTTCCTTTCTCTCTTTTTCCGAACCCACATTTACCATTTCCAACGGCTCTTTGTGAGGTTCAATGGACCTTTCCTCTTGTCTGAGTAGTCGAGAGATCTCTTCTGGAATTTCGTCGTCATTTTCTTCTTCAGCCTCGAATACCGGGAGCTCAAAGTTGGGAGAAGGCATCGGATCGTATGTTTCAACGGGGTTTAAAACAAGTAATCTGCATGACGTGATGATTCGTGTTTAAAAGAGATAGAGAAAATGCAAGTGTGTGCAGTGTTTTATTTTACTGCTTGTTTTTATTATTGAATTGTTTTTTAGGATTACCATTTTCTGAGAAAACAAAAAGAGAAAACAACAATAAATGCGGAAATTACAGAACGGCGTTATTTTATTAATGAACAAGTCGATTCTTGAAACTACAGCCCTATAAAACTAAAACTCTGTCGCTTTGGGTGAAGCGAAGAGGGAAAATTTACAGAAAGCGAGCCCTATTAAAACATCCGTTTCACCTGGGCAGGGTGAAAGGTTAAAGATGGCAATTACTTTGACTGATGAACGATTTTCGAAACCTCGACGGCAACCCATTGGCGGCGAACTCCTCGGTGAATCACAAAGTCTGGCACCGTCCTTGATTTGTCTTCAGAAATAACGCTGATTTCTGGTGGAGCATGATCATTGGAATCTGTCTCCCATGCAAAATTGTCGTAGGAGAAATCCTGAGTTGCATTTTGCATAGCATTTGTGCTCTCAGCTGTATCTCCCCATCCAGTAGGTTGGATATCTTCGAGCCTGATACGAGAGCTTTCGGGAGCAGTGTACTTGACCATATAGTCGTATTTTCCACTTGGTTGTCCCAAGGTGTCCCAAACTTCTTTGGAACTGGAGGAGTCATCCCTCTCGATGACGTTGACCTCGGGAAAAGCATAGTTGATGAATTCAAGTCCTGAAAATGTTGCGAATTCATCTTCATGTTGAGTAGTTTCTGAATAACCTGAGTGTTGATCCCATGACATGGTGGGGACATAGGTATTCTGTTCAATGATGGTTAGCTAATTATTCGGCTGACTTTCCGGCCCCAAGTTTCCTGGGTAAGGTTGCCACATTGGCAGACCATCCATTGGGCCATAGTAATTGTGGTCAAAGTTGTCTTTCATCAGAGTGTCCTCCTCTAATGAATTTGGCGGAGCACGGCATCCTTCCGGATCACAATCTCCATATCTCATTTCGACGTCTGACCTTGGTATAAATCTCCGACTCTGTACAGGATAGCAAAATGGCGTAGGCACCTCTTCCTGAGACATATAACCGTCCTCATTAAGATAGAACTTCCATTCTTCATCTGTGTCAGAGGGATCTTCCTCATTGATAGCATGTACTGCCTGAGACACTGGGTGGAGGAAACCTCCAATGTGGAAGAAGTTTTAAAGGGGATGAAGACTTTCATCGTTGGCAGCTGTCTGGGTACAGGTTGTAGAAAAACCAAGACCCTTCTTTGTTTTATTGTCAATAGGAATGACAAGCTGTCCCCATCCGATTGTATCGGTACTCTCGACCGCTTTGATAGCATCTTTGTATGAGGAAATCGAGGTTCCTCCTCTGAACTGATTGTTCTTGCTCACCGACAGTGCTTGGAACTGAGTTCCAATAACCTCCTCGGGTTCTATACCAACAGATGATGACAAGTTACTCACAAGCAAGGCCTGCTCTCCACAAACTGTGACAAGTTTATCGTCCTTGACGAACTTTAGCTTTTGGTGGAGGGTCGAGGTAACCGCTCCAGCCTGATGTATCCAAGGTCTTCCTAATAAACAACTGTACGTTGCCCGGATGTCCATGACCTGGAAAGTGACTTGGAAAGTGTGAGGACCAATAGTTATGGGAAGATCAACTTCGCTGATAACTGATTTTCTGGATCCATCGAACGCTTTGACAACGACGTCGCTGATTCTCACCGGAGGGCGTTTGAATGATAATTGTGTCAAAGTGGACTTCGGCATAACATTCAGGGCTGACCCTGTGTCTACCAGTACGCTGGCTAAAGCATCGTCCTGGCAGTTAACTGTAATGTTGAGCGCCATGTTATGACGACGACCCTCTTCAGGTAATTCTTCATCACTAAATCCCCAATTGTTGCAGGAAGTGATGTTAGAGACAATGCTATCGAAGTGTCTAATTGTTACATCCTGTTCCACAAAGGCTTGCTCCAAGACTTTCTGTAGAGCCTCCCTATGCGCTTCTGAACTGATTAACAGTGATAATACCGAGATCTTTGAAGGAGTTTGTAACAGTTGATCGACAATGTTGTATTCACTCCTTTGGATGAGCTTCAGCATCTCATCATTATTTTTCGAAAGGTCGGGATTACTGGATTGACCGACTGGTGGATCAGGAGCTTCTGTCTGAAGTTCCTTTTCCTTGTTAGGTTCCCCAACCCCTCGGTTGAAGATTCTGTCACTCCGTGTTACACGACTGATGTCTGCAATATTCACGACGGAGGGTAATGGAATTTCCTTTCCATTTTCAACTGTCGTTACACCGTATTTGTAAGGGATAGCCTTAGCTGACTCATACGGTAACGGTCCTGGTAGATAGATAACTACAGGAGCCTTATGATTTTTCTGACCATCATAATTAATCTCGATCCGTTCCCGGTTAGGAACTTTAGATTCGTCAAGTAGAGGGATAATGGAAAAAACATCCCTGGTCCTGTGATGACCAGAGATCGTGACAACATCCTCAACTGGATCGACAAGGTAGTTCGGCGTCCAGTTGATGGGTCCAGAACCCGGATATGGACGAATCTCTCCACGATCCACCTGACCCTGAAGAGCTGCTCTCACAAAGTAACACCCTTGGTTACTTTCCGAACAGACGCCGGAACATTCATAATTGTGTGGTGGCACCTGGCCACGCCCACTTTGAATACAATGTAACCTCACTAGGTTAGCCTCCACAGATCGGACATCCTGACTTTGACGCCGAGTGGGGTTTCTGTTATTGATACTAATTTGCTGAGTATCTTCATCCATATAGATTGGCATCCACCAGTGATTTAACAAGTGCTGAAGTGCCTCCTGGACAAGGGTACAACCTCGATCGTTTTCGCAACCCGCCTTACAGCTTTGATAGTCATGTGATATTAAGAATCCGAGTCCGACCTGCTCAGCATGTAACTCTACCAGGTTGGTATTCATCATGCGAATATCAAAGATCTGAACCATATTAATTTGATAGGAGTTCCTATCATGGTAGTCTTGGATCCATCCAAGATCCATCTGACGCTGGAGGGCCTCTTGTATGAAAGAGCATCCCTGTTTGTTTACTGAGCAAGTCAGACAGGAATTGTAATCGTCCCGCGGCAGATTATGATACTGGCTTTGCCTTGAGTGCATCGCCACCAAGTTGACATTCATTGGACGGATATCGTGGTTCTGAATGACGTTAGAATTCGTGTAAACCATGTTAACTCCAAGAACTCAGTGCTCTTGGATCCATCTGAGATCCATCTGTTCCTGCAGAGCTGCTTGCACCACAGAACATCCTTGATTATCTTTAGAGCAGATATCACACTGGTGATAATTATGAGGTGGCACATGGCCATATCCACTCTGTCTACAATGCATCTTGACCAAATTGGTTTTCAACAAGAGTACGTCGTGAATTTGATAGACATCGTTAGTTTCTCCTTCTATCAAATTGACTGCAGCCTTCTCGTGTTGAGGTAGCGAATTCGTGAGAACATTAGGATTCGTATCCTTGAAGGATAAGACCCCGCTCCTAACAAGTTTTTGCATGTCGGACTTGAAATTGGGACAAGTCTCTATGTTATGCCTTGATCCTCCTTGATGGTAAGGGCAAGTTTGATCCACCTTAAACCAAAAAGGCGGATTTTCTGGTACTGTAAGAGGGGACTTAGTCTGAATGTGCCCCTTAGCCAGTAGTAATGGAAACAACTCTGCGTACGTTATGGGTATGGATCAAATCCTGGTGGCCGTGTTGTACGGTTGTTGTTATATGGAGGACGAGCCTGCTGAAGAGGTTGTTGTGTCCTTTGCTGATCAAGTTGGCTCTGCGCAACCTGAGGTTGATACGTAGAAATAGACGCAGGGTTGATAGCAAGAGTCACAGCTGCTACCGGTTGATAACGTCGTCTTTGCTTTCCGAGAGAGATATTCCCAATATCCTGCTCTTTTTTCTTAGGGAGAGCACTACCGTATTTTTTAGTATCGCTCGTCGATCCAGTGTCTTTTACCAAACGTCCTTTTCGGACGGCTTCCTCAAGACGTACGCCCATGCCGACCATTTCGGTGAAGTCACTGGGTGCACTGGCAACCATTCGGTCATAGTAAAATGAGCTCAAGGTTTTTAAGAAGATCTTTGTCATCTCTTTTTCCTCAAGAGGTGGACAAATTTGAGCGGAAATTTCACGCTACCTTTGAGCGTACTCCTTAAAGGTTTCCTTATCCTTTTGCGACATTGATCTGAGTTGATCTCTGTCGGGTGCCATGTCCAAATTGTATTTGTATTGTTGGACGAAGGCAATGCCAAGATCTCTGAATGTGCTAATCGTGGCACGGTTTAAACCCATGTACCATTTGAGTGCGGCACCGGTTAAACTATCCTGAAAGTAGTGAATCAGTAGGTCCTGATTTTCCGTCTGAGCTGACATCCGCCGGGCGTACATCACGGGATGGCTTTGAGGGCAAGAGTTACCCTTGTATTTTTCAAAGTCGGGCAATTGGAACTTGTGCGGGACTTTCACATTTGGGACCAAGCAGAGATCTGCGGCGTCCTTTCCAAATAGATCCTGACCGCGAATGGCTTGCAGTTCCTTATGCATTTCCAAGAACTTCTCCTGGAATTCCTCCATTCTGTCAAACATAGTTTCCTTCTTACCAGAAGGTGTCTGTGGAATCTGTCCTTTCGGGACAGTGTGCACCACAGGGGGTGGTACCGTGACTACGGTAGCGAATCTTGGCGTCTCCTGAAGTTTGTAACCTTCAGGAGTCTTCAGTATGCCCCTGGCATCTTCGCTTTCCCGAAGTTTGTAACCTTCAGGCCCAGCGGCTTCTGTTGTGATTCCCTGATCTTTAGTGATCAGCGAAACATATCCTTCCGGGATATAGTTAACAGGCATGCCCCAAGGACAATCTTTCGGTATTTGATACCTAGGATCATACTTTTCCACTATGGGCGTTGAGGTGATCTCTGAGATCACAATTCGTTGTAGTTGAGCTTCTGCCATGGCTTGCATGTCGTTACGAAGCTTTCTCATATCCTCTCTCAGAGCGTCGATCTCTTCTTTCAACTCTCTATTTTCTTCCTCAAGATCATCCATCTTTTTCTGACGATTGGCCCGAGTATTATACGAATGAGACAGTTTGACTCTAGAACCGAGACACAAATGTGAGATTCGTAGGTAAGAAGAATACGCGATGTGAGAATGATGAATGTAATGATTATATTAATTGTTTTTTGGTTTAATCAAAATAAACTTCGACAATTAGATTGCAAATATCAAACAGTGGGGAAACCCCTTTTTATTGAAATTCAAAGGATTACAGAAATGTAAATACAGTAGATTACAAGGTGCGGAAACAGAAACCTAAGCTAATGGGTCCCGAGTCCTCTCTGAAGAGAAATCGGGTGCTGATTCTGGTATCTTCCTTTTCTTTGACCGGGGCTCTTGGGCCGTTGTCGGGTTGTCATTCCTTTGCCAGGTGAAAGGAGTGAGCAAATTCCTTTGGTCATCTTGATTCTCTACAGCATGTTGCTCCAAAATTTCAATCAGAGCATCCTTTTCTTTCAGTAATTGCTGTATTTTGATGCACTCTACATCAAGGGTGCGGTACTTGTTCTTCCAAGACCTTATCTCCTTTTGAACTTTGTTGAGAGTAACCTGAAACTTTTCAGTCTCAGTCATGAAGTACATGACCGATTCCCTCGGTGGAAGAATCCCGTAACGAGGATAAGGCATCTTTAGCTTGAGAGCTCTAGTTTGTACCCAATGGAGATAAGGCTCCACCGAGACACAGTCCGGTTTTCCTAGAGACTCTCGTCCTTTCTTATGAACCTGCTTCCAAGCGTGCACTATTTCCATCTTTAGTGCTCTGTCATTTTCTCCTTCCTTGAAGAAAAGACCTCCAGATGAACATCTCGTGGGATGTGCCTCATCGGGTATCCAAATTGTCGATGAACGAGAACTGGATGATAGTTGATTCCTCCCTTAGTTCCTATAAGGGGTACGTTGGGGAAGTTTCCACAACGGTCAATGATCCTGATCCCATCATAGATCCTATTACACCAATCTATATCAGAGTTGGTAAGAGACATGATCTTCTGCGACCAATGTAAGGCACTCTTTTCAATCCCAAAAAGCAGCAGACTTGGGCAAGTGAGAGATAAACCATTTGTAAAGCAGAGGTACACAGCATGTGATCTCCCTTCCGTTGTACAAATTTCCCAAGTGTACCGAATGATACGCATCTGCGAGCAAAGTCGGCACAGGGTTTCCAATGAGAAAAACCTTAATGGAGTTTATATCGAAGAAGTTATTGATGTTGGGAAACAAAAATAACCCGTAGGTGAGCAAGACAAAGATGCTTTCAAAAGCAGTCACGTTTCCTATACTGGCAAAATACAGGGCTTTCTTTGTCAAGAACTGGGCTGGCAAACCTTGGATGCCACCCCTGGTAGTTAGGTGAGTCCTGACCTCAGACTCGTCCAAATGAATTGCTCTCGCAATGGTCTGATTCTTTGGAATTTCTTCCAGTCCAGAAAATGGAGCTCGATCTGTAATGTATAGATAAATCAGATGAGAATACTCCTCCAGCGTTGGTGCTAACTGGTAATCCGGGAATGTGAAACAGTGATAAACTGGATCATAAAACTGAATGAGCGCATCCATGATTCCCTCAATCACATGGACTCTTAATAGTGGTAGCAGACCTCCGTGCTTGGCTCTGAAAACCTCAGGGTTAGTGATCATTCTCGCTAACCTTCTCAAATCCTCTAGCTTTGGAACCTTGAAGGTATAACTATGAGTTCTCCTTCTACCGAAATCCATTAGCGCAATCCTTTTCTCTGATATTCGCAATCACAGTCTTAGTTTAATTTGAAAAACAGAGAGACTAGAAGAGAAATTTTTTGAATGTTTTAATGTCTTTTTTAAATGAATGCATGAATGCAGCACACAAAAACATAGAAAAAACATGGGGTCAAAGGGTCGTTGTCATGAAGTCAAGGCTCTACCCATCCCCAAAGGTTTATACTAAGGTGATTTTTGTACCTGTACTCATTATCATCAGCTCCTCCCAGGAAAGAAAAACAACAAGCAGATCGCGAGCGAGTTGTAGAGTAATCTTAGAGTAAGTGCCATTCACCGAGAATAGATCACCAACCTCAAATGAGGGTAGTATCGCGTAACAACTATTCCCGATAGTTTCCGCACTACGAAAGGGTTTGGCTTCTCAGCTTCTCAGACTTAACAATCGACCATTGTCTAGGTGAGAGAATGGGTTGCATTGGTCAGCCTCCACCGAGGTTGATGGTCGACCTCGTCGCCATCACTTATCTTAAGTGTATACTCAATCTTTCCACATGCATCATCACACGCATTCCCATTAGCAGAAAAATAAACACGTATAGCAATTAGGAAAAGCAATATATATATTTGTCCTAATCATCCTAGACCTTTAAAGCTATGAATCCTAAGTTCCTGACAGAAATTGGGTTCCCCGGCGGAAGCCCCAATCTGTGGTATTCACACAAGAGATGAAAAGGAAAAAGAAAGACAGGCCCCACGGTGGGCGCCATTTTTCTGTAGCGAGCGATTTTGGACGCGGTTCTTAAGCGCTGGTCGCTCTCCGCGGTTGAGTTTACTACAGGTCGATTCATTTTTTATCCTATTGTGAGCTGAATAAGGAAGGGAAATAGATGTCTCCAATTAACCCTGCTTTGCATACTGAGTTTAAACAGCGGTCTGTTAGGTTACGAATGCTATCAATGTGGGGGGGCCTTTGTACTGGTTATTTGTATTTTCGCCAATACGGTTTTCTCTCTTTCTAGGATTTTCTGGCGGGGAACGAGGATTAGGGATGTTAGGACTGATGCTTTTGATAGATACATGGGATTTTGGGTTTTTGTTTAGTGTGCTCGCTAAGATTTTTCTTTCAATCTTATGCCTACGTATTCCCGTTTACCGAAACAGGGAAATCAGAGCGTTCGTAGTTCCTCCTATTCTATGGGAGGAAATGGTATTTTTTGGTGTCTTGTTCAAAGCCCAAGACGTGAAGCGAAAGGTGAATTGTATCTTGTTCAAAGCCCAAGATGTGAAGCTGAAAGTCCTGACTTTAGAGAGAATTTTTCATCTCTAAAGAGGGGGGTTGTATGTCACAACTGTTAGGTGACTGACTGTAAAGGAGGATTACTTTAACCGGGATGTGTGAATCCGGCAATGCCATAATTTCTTTTATAGGGGATTTTAACCTGAAGGAGAAGACTTTAACTCACTGTAGAGCAATGCTATCTTTCCTTAGGAATTTGACATTGGCTTGGATGTAGATGATCCAGAGGCTTGCCGCTTACAGCAATTAGATGAAGGGGAAAGAGTTGTTGATGTTTGTGTACTGTGAACGAGGCACAACTTTGATGCTAAAAGGTTAATTGGATTAACCAGTGGTTTTCTTATATAAATCCTAAGAGGAGGCTAGAATGTGTCTTGTACAAAGCCCGAGAGAGAGGCTAAAAAGTTTTGACTCGACGAGGGAGTCTTTTGGTATCTCGTATAAAGCCCTAGATGAAGGCTGTTATTTATTTGGCTCAATAAGAACCTTTTTGTATCTCGTATAAAGCCCGAGATGGAGGCGAAAGGGATGATGGACTCAACGAGGGAGTCTCTTATGTGTCTCGTACAAAGCCTGAGAGAGAGGCTAAACGTGGTTTGACTCCGCTGAGGAGAATCATTTGTACAAAGCCTAAGAGGAGGCTAACTTCACGGGAGAAGGATCATTATACAAAGCCTAAGAGGAGGCAATGGTTACTGTTCAGTTAAGTGACAGGTCTAGTATACTGATTTTGAAGAGAAAATCAGTTCTTATATGAGCAACACTGTACTCATGGATTTGGTTCGAGGATCCGAGTTATTCCTGTTCTTCAAGGAAGCGGGAAATCCGAAGGGTATTGAGACTGTCCGAGTCTGCAGGTTTTCTTCCTATTTAACGAAGGGGTCACTTGAGAATGTCTTTGAGACTCAAGGATATTAGACTGTCCGCGTCTAGAGTTTTATCTTTTGTACTATGCTTTGAGAAACAGTAGTAGACTCTATGAAAGGAATGTTCTATGCAGATGATTAAGTTCTGTTCCTATACCTCTAGGAGGTCGTCGGGACAATTTGTACGAAGCCCAAGAGGAGGCTGGAAACTTTTAAGAAGCTGATCGGTCCTTGTACTAAGCCCAAGAGAAGGCTATCATTCCCGGAGGAAGAGATCATTATACGAAGCCTAAGAGGAGGCTGTGAATACTTCTAAGAAGCCGTAGGGTCCTTGTACTAAGCCCAAGAGGAGGCTAGGGTTGCTTTTAGGAAGCCCGTGGGTCCTTGTACGATGCCCAAGAGGAGGCCGATGCTTTTAAGAAGCCCGTGGGTCCCCAAACCCCGAGAAATTCAAGGCAATGCTATTCACCGAGAATAGATCAAAGTCAGGAAAGTTCGAGAATTTGGAAGAAACTCAAAGATGCCATTCACGGAGAATACATTCATCTCTGGGAACAGAGTTTCTTGACAATTCCTAATGAGGACAGCCGAAAACAAGACTGTATCTGGTGATCCTATTGGGGATCCAGTTGTCTATTTCTACGAATAAACGAAATGGCGTCACCTAGTTCTAGACGTAGTTGTCGGGGAAACTCAAAATATCTATACTATTATTACACAGTTGATATGAGTTTATGAAAGAAGACTTACAGTGAAACAGCCCCACAATACAGTTATATGTATATGAAAGCGGTAAATCAAAGCAATAAACACTTACTCGGTTGTAGAGCTTCCATGCTGTTTGGTTAGTTGTTCAACAATGAAAGATTGAAAACAACAGTGTATTCAAAATCAAAGGAGAAAGTGCTTTGAAAAAGAAAGATTTGGGGCTTACAGCTCAAGGAGAGGCCCAGGGTTTTATCAGTGAGCGCACTATTTGAATTTGTACAGAGGGACTTATACAAGTGACTGAGGCCCAAAAAGTTTTTTGTACAAAGGGATGGGTCTTACACTCTATTAGAGGCCCAAAAGTTTTAAAGAAAAAGAGTGGGGCTTATAACACGAGGGTAGGCCCAATTGATTTTTCCGTTTAAAATGGCGATCGCGCCGAGATTTTCTTTTAACGCAGAGGGGCTTATACAATATCTGAGGCCCAAAATGATTTTGGTAAAAAGGATTGGGTCTTACACTCTATTAGAGGCCCAAAAGTTTTGAATGGGTCTTATAGCTCAAGGAGAGACCCATGGTTATTTTTAAAAGGCGACGATCGCGCCGTTTGTTTTTGACGGTATCGGGACTTATACAATACACTGAGGCCCAAAAATGATTTGGTCAAAAAAAGGATTGGGTCTTACACTCTATTAGAGGCCCAAAGTGTTTTGAAAATGATTTATGAGGGTTGAATTAATCCAAAAACAATTAAAATATTAATTCTTTGCAAAAATATCAATTATATGAAATAAATAATATTTTTGGGATTTTTTGATAAAATAAAATATTTTAACATTTTTGTGAATTATTAAAAAAAGAATCAACTCAAAATCATTCAAACTCAGAGAGAAATTAATTTTTGAATCAATTAAACAAAAATCACAAAATTCAAATATTCAAATTTCTGAAAATGGCGCCAAGAACACACCAAGAACACGCGCGTGTTCTGAGTTTCCCAGATTTGCGTTTTCCATCCAATCTCACTGAATACTTAACCATATCATGCAATCCACATACCAATCAACTCGTTTCAACCTCACGATCATGTCTATAACACTTAATTTCATTTAAATTAAACATAAAACATGAAATCACGAAGAAACCTCAAGAACCCTTATTTCTGCATGAAGGCTAGGATTTTTTATACACGATTCAAACAAAGCAATTAATTGAGGGAAAACATTCCATGCATTATTATGAACATATGGCCAAATTATTGTGCAGCAAAAATTGCATGGATCATAGAGTTAGAAGAGCTCATGCTTACCACTTGCAGCTGGTGATCGTGATTTGTGTAGGAGGTGTTACAGTTGTGTTGTGATGATCTGAACAGCTTCCCTAGGTGCTATGGAGTGTGTTTGAATGCTTGGACTTGATGGAAATTGGCTGGATCACTTCATGGCATCTCAACTGCACTTTGGTTAAAACCTTGAGCAATTGACTGGTGATTCTGAGAAATCAATGTTCCAGTTGTTGTTTAAGTGTTTGATCAACTCATATGTGATGTATATGAGGTGTGTGAGTGATTGGTTTGAGTGGAATTGCCCTCTAGCTCAAAACCCGATAGTTACCTTGCTAAGAAAGGCGTTTTTGCCAAGAGAAAGAGATTTTGAGAAAGGCAAGTGTTATAGGCCTTTGGTGTACTTAAACTGAACACAATTGAGCTCTATTTATAGTAGAGCAAGTTTGTTTTGCAAGGAATAGTGAATGGCAACTGCTAAGTAGGTTTGGCCAATGTTGGCAAATGAAAATCCAAGTCTCCTCTAGCCATTGACTAGAGGTTAGGGCACATAGCTTTGGTTCCCTTGGTCTTGGATAAGTCTTGACTGATTTCAGATGAGAATGGCTCACTCCATGCCACCTTGATGCTTCCATTGAATGCTTCAATCCAAATTTGGAGTCTTGTCCCTATTTTGGCCATTATAGGTTCAACATGCTATTTCTTGTTCCATGGACTTTGGAGGCTTGGCTCAGTGATTGTCCCCTTTAGATTCAATCCTCAAATGTGTCCAAGTGGATAGGAGCATTTGAATTTGGCTAATTTTGGCAAATCGAGCAAAATTGCAAATTCTGCCTTGCCTTTGACAGAGTTCAGCAAGGCAACTTGCCAATGTCATATCTCATGGTGTAAGTTGAATTTGGTAATGTTCTTGACCATTTTGGAAAGCCCTTACATGATACAACAACTGTTTGAACATGTTTGGTTTTGATCTCTTTTGAATCCAAGTGAAAAATCCCCCTACATTTGGCAAAAAGTAAGGCAAAATCTGACTTAGTGAAATTTTCACCAAGTGTTGGAACAAAGTGTTTTCTCTTGATTTTGATCACTCCATAACTCAAAATCCATGAGGAATTTGGACATAGGTCAGTATGAAGCTTTTGTAGAGGGAAATTAGATCTACAAATCAAGCTTTGAATGGGACACAATGGCCTTGTGGTTTAGGAGTTATGGTCCTCCAAAGTTGGTGCATTAGTGGCACTTTTTCATGACTTAGAAAAATTTCTAAGTTTTATGGTTACCCCTTTTACAAGTTATCCAACTTTTCTTGATTTTTCTTGATGAATGATGATTCAAATCATACATTAACATCATTTTAGGGTGAAAAATCCATTTTGGTGAAAAATCTCAAAAAGTCAAAGTTGACTTTTGTGCACAGTTGACTTTTTATCAGATGAATTCCAAACTGTGCAATTCTTCAGGAAATCATGTCCTTGACCTAAATCAAACTTGATGGACATGTTCCATGGGTGTTATAGGGTATATTGGTGCATGTCATAGGGTTTGGGAGCATGTCCTGGTCAAAAGTCAAAGTTACAGTTGACTTTTCCCTTAAACCCTAATTGTGGTGCAGATGAAATTAAGACTTGTTGCTCAAGCTTCTTGGATTAATCCATTGTTCCAAATGGATCAATGTAGTGTATTAGAGACCCTCAAATCCTCCTTTGAGGTCTTGGCCCATGATTTGCTCTAAAAGTCAACTTAGGGGTGAATTAGGTAAAGAAACCCTAATTCCTAATTTTTGATGAATGCATCCCCTGAGGCAAGATTGACTTGATGATTGGGTCCATGAGGTCCCATGAAGTATATTAGGTTAGGTTTTGGATCATTGGCTTGTGCCCAGATGAAAAATTTCCATCTGGAGCCCCTGGTCGACCAAAATCCTAATTTGGTGACACTGTCGATCTTGAGACTTGATCCACCTAGAAGCGAGCAGCCTTATGCTTAATCCTTGAAGTGGGAGTCCTTTTGATCCATTGTGGATATTTTAGAGGCTAGACAAATTAAAGATCAAGTCATTTCTTGATTGATCTTTTGTCTAAGGCTCTGAGAGGGCTTGAAACCCTAATTTTGATTGTGGTGAATGCTCAACAATTCCTTGAGGAGACTGATGAGGCATGATGGTTCATCCATATTGTGATGATGATTTGCACAATGATGGCAAATCTTAGTGGTCAAAATTTGGGGTATGACAGATATTATCGACCTCAAGATTTGGAATAAAATTACCATGATGAAACTGCTCTGGAACCTCAATGGGAAAGCGGATAGCCTATGGGTTAAATGGGTGCATATTTATTATTTGAAACATGAGGATTTGATGAATAGTAGTATCAAAACACACACCTCCTGGATTATCAAAAATATTTTCAAACAAATAGCTAATTTGGTTGACATTCAGCAGGTATGGAACCTCATGTTAAATAGTAATAAGTTTCAGATGAATGATGTTTACAAGAATATGGTAAAAAATACTCCAAAAGTAGAGTGGAGGAACTTATTTCGGTATAATGTAGCTAGACCGAGAGCTGTGATGACTATGTGGCTTGCTTGTCACGGTAGGTTGGCTACAAAACAACGACTTCACAGGTTTGGTATGATTTCTGAAGACAGATGTTGCTTATGTACCCAAGAAGAGGAATTTATTAATCATCTGCTGTTCGTTTGTCCTGAAACGAGGTGTATATGGGCAAATATCCTCGAATGGGCTCAGATTACACATATCCCGCAAACTTGGGATATGGAATTGGATTGGCTGAGTAAGAGTACCAAAGGTAAGGGTGTGCGAACTTCCATCCTAAAATTAGCTGCTACAAAGACTGTTTATGGCGTGTGGAAATATCGAAATGATATTTGGTTTGGAAATGCTGTTGATAAGAATAAAATAGTTGATAACATAATCGATATGATTGTGTATAGGGGGTGGTATAGCAGGAAACTTAGAACATATATAGCAAAGCTGATGACTTTTTAGTGTCCTCGATTCTCAATCTTCTTTGACGGCTGGATCCGAGCGATCACCTTGTACTCTTCTGATTTTTTTGAATTAATTCAATCTTCCTTTTGAATAAAAAAAAAATATTATAAACAAAAATAATTGAAAAATAACACACTTATTGAGAGATGTGGAGAAAAAAGTTGGATAAAAAAATAATATAATATTTGAAATTCAATAATACACCTTTTTGCAGTATATAAGCTAACATTCATTTTTGAAATTTATTTTGAAATGTCAAGTATAAATATTTGAATAGTTTTTAGAATGAATTATCCAATTTGTTAAACCTTTTCATAAATATTTTAATACATAGTAAAATGAATTTAATGAGAGTAATTAATGTCACGAATAAGACAATTAAAAATAAAAATTATTTAATGGCATATTAAGGAAATTATTAATTATAGAAATTTTTAGAAATAAATTAATAATTTTATAATAGAGAGTACAAATATAGTATTTTCTAATAAATAGTCTTAGTATATTGGTCTTGTATTAACGAAAAGTCAATAAGTTATATAATATACATTGAAATATTGAAAAAATATGTTATTTTATATGAAATTTCTAAGTTATTGAAATATATATTTTCTCTATTTATTTTTAATTTTTTTTTGTTGAAAAATAAAATATCTAAATACCTATCAATTTTAGAGTTTAAGACAACAATAATAATTATTTTATAAGTAACTCTCTTAATTATTTATTGGAAAAAAAATAATTTAATTATAAATAATGAATTTATTAAAAAAGATAATTAATGTCATAAAAAATAATAATTTTTTTAATATTGTAAAAACAACTTTATGGTATAAATAAAACAAAATAATAGTAACATAAATTCTAAAAGAAAAAAACTAAATGAGAAACTAAATGAATGAGCACAAAAATAAAATATTTTATTTATTTAATAAATTAAATTGTACTGATACAACAGAGAATATTAATCGATTCGTAAGTCATATACTGGAGTACTAAATAATAATAAAAATAAAATAATTATTTACATTTTTTTTATACAAGGGAGGGCCGAAGCCCCAAAAAATAAACAACAAAAACTACACAACCGCTAGTCTAGCCATGTAAATTCCTGCTAAATCACCCTTATAAAGATGCTCAACAAAGCTCGGACAAGCCTTAAAAAACAATAATCCTTAGCACACATACCTTCCTTTGTGAGGGCAATAACACAATGATTCGATTTTCTAAAAACATGATTTACTTGGATGTATTTATCCTTAATAAAGAAGGACCTTATTTCTTTGACGATATCTCGACCCATGCTATTACTAGAATAATTATTATTAATATCTTGGACTGCCTGCTTCGAATCAGCATAAATGTCTATTCCGTTGAACTCCATCTTCGCTGCCAACCGCAAGCCTTCTAACACACCCCAAAGCTCCTCTAAATAAACATCACACAAGCCTAAAGGTTTTGCAAAATCTCCAAGTCACTCTCCCTCATTTCCTCTAGTAATACCACCACAACCAGCAATTCCCTTAATATTTCTTGCCCCATCCGAATTGATTTTGACTCTCCCCGAACTGGGACCTTCCCACTTTACATCAATCCACTCCTTCTAACTCCTTCTGAAAAGCTATAGTGGCAACTTTATTATTGCAATTAGCTTGATTATAATCTTGTCTAAAAATACAGTTAATCATATTCGGAGGTCTAGAAAACTCCTCTATACGATTCTTCGTATTATGCCAATTCCACAGGTTGTAGCACGCAATAGCTCAAACGGATTTCCACTTAACATTAGCATTCCAACCCATATTGTAATGCATAATCACCTCTATCCAATCATCCAAACAACCTGAAAAAAATAATCAAATGCATGTTAGTGTGCACCGCCGATTTCCAGAGAGGCATAGTCAACGGGCAATCACAAAGCACATGAATTGCGTCTTCCTCCAAGTTTCCACAAAACTGACACTTTGCACTTTCCAATCCCATCCTACACTTCTTGATATTAGTTAAGAGACCATTATGCTTGAGAAGCCACATGAAAGTTTTAATTCTTTCAGCTGCATGAATTTTCCATATAGCTTCTCACCCTTCCTCATTATTCACCATATTTCTCTCATCCATGCTAGCATACATACTACTAACCTATGAAGCATGGGTACTTCTAAAATGGTGAAGTACTGGTACCGGGTACGCACCCTTACCGGGTACTCGTACCGTACTCGTGATACTTCATTTTTTCTCATTATTTGATTTTGAATGAAATTGGTAGCTTTCTCAAATATCAATATAGTCTATTTATGTATTTTAATTTTTTCAATATTGTGTCTTATCATTAATTTTGGTTTTTTCAATTTTTTAGAGTTGTATATTGTTATGAACCTAATAATTTAGTTCTCTATTCATACATTTTATAGACAATTTTTATTTCTTATTAACGTACCCGTATCTTGATTTTTTTTTAAATGCTATATCCCGTACCGGTACCAGTACCCGCGCCTGATACATACCCGTACCTATGCATCATAGCTACTAACAGAAAAATCCGCACCAGTAGTTCCTATCCCCACGCACATATCCAGCCCAACCTCGACTGAAGGAGGCTCAATACTAGCTATTATGTCTAAAATATTTCTTGGCAACCATCTGTCAACCAAATCCCAATTCCACCCTCCATCCGTGATAATCAAATCTCCAGCTGTAGCATCCTTCAACTGCACCGGAATCTCTACTTCCAAATCCGCAATACGAATGTCCCGCCCAATCCATCTGGATTCCCAGGCTGCCACAATATTACCATCTCCTAACTTCCACATGCTATTGCTTTCCACCTCTGACCAAATTTGAACGATGCTTTTCCAGAATGCCAAATTTGTACCTCGCGTAACCAACCACATATCACTTCTTCTAGCGACATGTTGTATTCATAACTTCTAAATTGTGCAGGCCATATTTTCCTCTAATAACCCGACACCAATAGTCTTCACAACCACTCTGTAATTTCCAGCCACTTCTGGCCAAGCAAGTTCTATTCATAACTTCTAAATTGTGCAGGCCAAGACCACCTTCCTCTTTCGGAAGCGTTATCGTACACCAATTGATATCGATATCATACGCTAACCATTATTCAAAGGTGGTCTCCTACAAAATCTAGACTTTTAGTGATTTTGGATTTTTAACTTTCATCGACCAAAATAGAAAATAGAAGATGGCCTCCTACAAAATCTAGACTTTTAGTGATTTTGAGATAATCAACTAAGTCAAATTTATATGATATCATTGGCCAAAATAAATGAAATGCAATGAAATAAAAATAAAGGTGGTCTCGTCTAAATTAAGAATTAATCGAGAAATCGACAATCTTATATTTCCGACTTTCATCGACCAAAAATAAAAAATGGCCTCACATTAATCAAAACTTATTGATTTAAAATAACCAACAAAGTTAAGATTTTTTTGATATCATTGCCCAACATAAATGAAGTGCGATGAACCACTAAGCTAAGTGGATTAATCATGAATAGGATTAGTAAAAAATATAGAAAGACTATAACTCCAAGAAACTTGTTAAAAGTCAATAAAATGAAAATAATTTTTTTTTAAAAGTAGAAAAGGAGGGGGCGCTGGGTTTGAAGGGTGTGCTAAAAAAAACAGGATGGGATCCTTTGGGCTTGAAGCCCATCACCCAAAACAGCATGGTTCCAAAAAAGAAAAGGGGTGGGGCGAGTTTGAGAGTGCACAGGCTTTAGTCAAAGTCTAATCATTGTTTTCAAAATAAAATAAAACCAGGTTTTTTAGTGAAAAGGGTAGTGTATGACCAAAACGGGCCAAGCCCAATACGAGATGATGAAGCTCATATCAGCCTATAACAAAACCGTGGTCAATGTTTCAACATGAGTCTTGAAGCTAACCATCACGTTACACATCAGCCATAAAACAAAACCACAAAACTTCAGAAACGAAAACCCATCGAAATGGAAGAAATTGTGAAACACGGTTCACCCCATCTAAGGCGACGGCATGGCCAAACGTCACCACTATCAGCTCTCTCGCTTCGATTCCATTCACACCCGCTCAGATTCCTTCCACTTTGCGTGTTCAGGTTTGGTTTGGAGTTGTAGGAGTTGATTTGGTTTCGAACTATCTCGATCTATTCCTCCCTTTCTCTCCCAGTTTTGGTTTGTGATTCGATTTGGGTTCGATTTGTTTTCGTTCAACCTTTCCCTCTTCTGAGTTCTGGTTTAAATGTCTGAGTTTGTGAAAATCGAGTGAATTGCTGAAGTTAGGTTTCAATGTTCTGTGAGTTTGTTTGGTTCGAAAGGGGTTTGCGAATGGGTTGGAGGAAGAGAGACAGTTTTGATTGATGGTAGCTGTTGAAGATTTGAAGATGGAGGGGTGTTTCTTGTGTGTGGAAGAAGAAGATTTAACGGTTGGTTTAGGATGTTTGAAGGTGAATGATGAAGATGGTTTGTGATGGTGGTGGTTCGACAGAAGGT
The DNA here is from genome assembly GCA_022829125.1 of Lathyrus tuberosus. Taxonomy (NCBI): domain Eukaryota; kingdom Viridiplantae; phylum Streptophyta; class Magnoliopsida; order Fabales; family Fabaceae; genus Lathyrus; species Lathyrus tuberosus. The sequence continues at coordinate 8,675,315 of JALAZF010000024.1, read as the reverse complement.
GAGTTGTTTCTGGAAACGATGAAGATTGAGGTTTGATGTTGTTGAGTGGTGTTGCTGAGCGAAAGGAGGGAGAGGTTTAGTGATTGTGTCATGTTGTTGTTTGTTGTTAGTGAAAAAGGTTGAGGGTGGAGGTTCCGAGTGATTTTTCTGTGTTGTTTCTGGTTTGTGGTGATGAAGAAAAAAGATTGGAGTTGTTGACGGTGGTTCGCCGGAAGTGAGCGAGGGAGAAGGTTTTTGAAGTGTTTTGTTCTTTTGTTCTGTGTTTTTTCGAACCCCCCCTATCCTCTTCTTTTCATCTGTTATATATCCCCCAAAAAACATAACTTGTTCTTGAATTTTATTTTGAAATTGTGACCGTTGTTGGCTTGTTGTTGTCAAATGCAGGTCTGTTGGTGTAGCAGGGTTTCGTACGGTTTGAACAGGGCTTTGTGCAGGCAGGTTGTTCATTTCAAATTGGATGCTTGTGAGAAGGTTTATGGGTTGTAACATGGAGCAAAGGGCTTTGTTCTTTTGTATAATTGTTGTAACATGGTGGGCCTGATGAAATGGGTTTGTATTGACTCAAACATTTGAAATTCCATCTCCTCTATTAGCCACGCGGCACCCCTCCATTGGCCAAGAATGAGGGTTGAAAAGTCAAAGCAAACATAAGCTTGATTTTCATTGGCTAATGGTTAATGAAATGTCCAATTGTGAAATGTAAATTGCACACGGTGGAAAAATAAATGAGGGATGGAAATGAAATAGTTTCTTCTCTTAATTTGAAATACTAATATGATTAATAAACTAATTAGATACTCTAATTTAAAATTAGTTAGAAAACTAAATGAATAATTAATCTAATTAATTAAAATTAACTTAAATTAAGATTAATTTAAATTAATAAAAGTAAAACAACTTAAAGATAAATGAAATAAGATAGGCCATATTTGAAATTAAACTAACATAAAAACAAGTAAAAAGCTAAGATAATTATTACATTAAAATATAGAGAAAGATAATAAAACAACAACTAGCAGAAAAAATGAGGGTAAAATTTGGGGTACAACAGTTGCCCCTATTTAAATATCTTCACCTGATGACATGAGAGATGAAGATCCTCATGTAATCAACAGTGAAAGATATTTAAATACAGATAACCGAAAATTTTACCCTCAGATGCACACACATGCAATGCAACAAACATGATGCCAAGAAGATGCAAACACAACGAGACACCAAGGGGTAAACAGGAAGCAAAAGGACCAAAGAGCTTCACTGGGGAAGGACGAAGGTTAGTACCCATGAGAAACACCTCACTGGGGAAACATGCTAACCAACGCAAAAGACTCACTGGGGAGACTCCAAAGAAACACTGGGGAAATGACCACAGACAATCTTCACTGGGGAAGGATCCAGTGAGATAGACTACTGGGGACAAAACAAACCCACATTCTTCCTGGGCATGAAACCAGAAAGAAGAACCTGATCACTAGGGATCAGTCAAAAGGACAGACAACCAAGCAAAGACTTTCTGGGGATTTCATACTGAAGAGTTCAAAATGGGATCTTCAAGAAAAGCCAGGATGACAGAGACAAACCCTGCGCACCAACTAGGAGTCTTATAAGGTTGAAGAAATTTGTTCCAAGAAGCTTAGCTTAAAGCAAGTTTTCAAAAATCCAACGTAAGGGTTCAATGTCCAACACGAGGGGGTTGTATGTCACAACTGTTTTATAAAGGAGAATTACTTTAACCGGGATATGTGAATCCGGCAATTCCGTAATTTCCTTTATAGGGGATTTTAACCTGAAGGAGAAGACTTTAACTCAGTGTAGAGCAATGCTATCTTTCCTTAGGAATTTCTCATGCTAAAAGAGGGACAGTGGCATGGATATAGATGATCCAGAGGCTTGCCGCTTACAGCAATTAGATGAAGGGGAAGGAGTTATTGATGTTTGTGTACTGTGAACGAGGCACAACTTTGATGATAAAAGGTTGATTGGATCAACCAGTGGTTTTCTTATACAAAGCCTAAGGAGAGGCTAATATGTGTCTCGTACAAAGCCCGAGAGAGAGGCTAAAAGGTTTTGACTCGACGATGGAGTCTTTTGGTATCTCGCATAAAGCTCGAGATGAAGGCTATCAGACTCAACAAGAGAGTTTTTGTATCTCGTACAAAGCCCGAGATGGAGGCTAAAATTTGTTTAACTCCGCTGGGGAGGATCATTGTACAAAGCCCAAGAGGAGGCTATGGTGACTGTTTCAGTTGAGTGACAGGTCCAGTATATTGGTTTTAAAGAGAAAACCAGTTCTTATATGAGTACTGTTTGCACTCAGGGATTTGATTCGAGGATCAGGGATATTTCCTTCTCTTTGAGGAATTGGGAAATCCAAAGGGTATTGAGACTGTCCGAGTCTACGGGGTTCCTTCCTATTCTTGAAGGGTGCTTGAGAATGTCTTTGAGACTCAAGGAAATTAGACTGTCCAAGTCTAGAGTTTCATCTTTTGTACTATGCTTTGAGAAACAATAGTAGACTCTATGAAAGGATTGCTCTATGCAGATGACTAATTTCTGTACCTATACCTCTAGGAGGTCGTCAGGATAATTTGTACGAAGCCCAAGAGGAGGCTGGAAGCTTTTAAGAAGCCGAGGGACAATTTGTACTAAGCCCAAGAGGAGGCTATCATTCCCGGAGGAAGAAATCATTTATACGAAGCCTAAGAGGAGGCTGTGAATACTTCTAAGAAGCCGTAGGGTCCTTGTACTAAGCCCAAGAGGAGGCGGGGTTGCTTTTAGGAAGCCTGTGGGTCCTTGTATGATGCCCAAGAGGAGGCCGATGCTTTTAAGAAGCCCGTGGGTCCCCAAACCCAGAGAAATTCAAGGCAAGCTATTCACAAGGAATAGATCAAGTCAGGAAAGTTCGAGAATTTGGAAGAAACTCAAAGATGCCATTCACGGAGAATACATTCATCTCTGGGAGTAGAGTTTCTTGACAATTCCTAATGAGGACAGCCGAAGAGAAGACTGTATCTGGTGATCCTATTGGGGATCTAGTTGTCTATTTCTATGAATAAACGAAACAGCGTCACCTAGTTCTAGACGTAGTTGCAGGGAAACTCTAAATATCTATACTATTATTACACAGTTGATATGAGTTTATGAAAGAAGACTTACAGTGAAACAACCCCATAATACAGTTATATGTATATGAAAGCGGTAAATGAAAGCGTATAAACACTTACTCGGTTGTAGAGCTTCCATGCTGTTTGGTTAGTTGTTCAACAAAGAAAGATTGAAAACAACAGTATATTCAAAATCAAAGGAGAAAGTGCTTTGAAAAAGAAAGATTTGGGGCTTACAGCTCAAGGAGAGGCCCAGGGTTTTATCAGTGAGCGCACTGTTTGAATTTTTACAGAGGGACTTATACAAGTGACTGAGGCCCAAAAATTGTTTTCTGTACAAAGGGATGGGTCTTACACTCTCTCAAGAGGCCCAAAAGGTTTAAAGAAAAAGAATGGGGCTTATAAAACGAGGGTAGGCCCAGATGATTTTTCGTTTTAAAATGGCGATCGCGTCGAGGTTTTCTTTTACAGAGAGGGACTTATACAATAAGTGAGGCCCAAAATGTTTTGGTTAAAAGGGGGTTGGGTCTTACACTCTATTAGAGGCCCAAAAGTTTTGAATGGGTCTTATAGCTCGAGGAGAGGCCCAATTGATTTTTTTTTAAAGGCGACGATCGCGCCATTTGTTTTTGACGGTATCGGGACTTATACAATACACTGAGGCCCAAAAATGATTTGGTCAAAAAAAGATTGGGTCTTACACTCTATTAGAAGCCCAACATGTTTTGAAAATGATTTATGAGGGTTGAAAGTCAAAGAAACCCTAATTTTAATCTTTAAAAGTAAATATTTTAAAGAAAATCAATGAAAAATACCAAATAGGTTTGAATAAACCACTTTTGATTTTTGTTTAAGGTTTGAAAAATGAGGTATAAATCACAAGAGATATTTAAACTCATTAGGTCTTGATTTTCAAAGTAGATATTCACTTTTAAAATGTTTAAAAACATTTAAAAATAAATTTATTCACAAAAATACTAGTTATATTAAATAAATAATATAAATCTAATTTTTTTGTGGAATAAAATATTTCAACATTTTAATGATTTTTTGCAAAAAGAATCAGTAAAAAATAATTAAAATTGAGTGAGTTATTAATTTTTCAAATCATTAACAAAATAATATGAAAAATAAGAAAATAGGAAAAAGTGATAAAAAAAAGGTCTGGGGCGAGGGGGATTCGAACCCCAGACCTTTCGCTCGCTAGTACACACAAACCAGTTGATCAACCACTGGGGTGCAATGCCAATTCATTAATAACATGGCAAGTGAAAAATATATATCATACTAGTTGGATTTTCTGAAAATGGCGCCATGGCCATCTTCTTCCTCAAGCTCTGATACGTGAAGCCCTCTATCTCACTCATCTCTCAACCATTTGACATGATTCAAACACCAAACTCATGCGTTTTTTCACAAGGAAGAAGATGGCAATACCCAATTTCATTCATTTTCAGTGTATAACAAATTATATCCTTGTGGCCGTATGAACCCTAATTTTGCAAAAGCAATCGTGCAGACATGATTATGAGTCCTATGACCAAATTTTCCGAGGGAAAACAATCAACATATGATGGCAAGCAATTGGCAAAAATATCATGCGAGGAAATATGCATGGATCATGGAGTTGGAGTTTTGAGGCTTACCTTGATGCAAGCTGCAATGGAACTCTGCACAAACTGTTAGTTCCTGGATTGGATAGAATTTTGGTAAAACAAAGTATATTCAATGTTGATGTTAAGGTGCTGATGTTGCAACATTGAAGTCTTAACACTGGGATGTGTTAAGTAATTATTGCTAAAGTTGGATGTCTGATGTCACACAGGTGATGTTGTAACATCAGATCTGCAGAATTAACAACAGCATATTGTGAGTTTGTTAGGGTTGCATATTAGCTAGAATTGTGGAGAGCAAGCTGTCTCATTGGATGCGAATATCTTGGGATAGATATTTGCTGCTGCATAGGAGATCTGTTGCAGATTTGTAGGAGATTTAAAAGGTTGAAGATTTAAAAAGATTTTAGGAGAAAATCTGTTTAAAATATTCAGTTTTAAATAACAAATCGGGGAGATATTGTAACAAATCCAAGACCAATTCAAGGAGCTATATAAAGCGCACAAGACCAAAGGAAAAAGGTACAGAAATACAGAGAGAAGATCAAGAGCATAGGCTGAGTGTCTTGAGTATTTTGTACAAGTTGTATTTACACTATTCTAGGGTTTGAATAGGTGTTGAGTTTCTGTCCTCTCTAGAAGCTATGAAGTAATAGAGAGTGTTTGCTTGATCAAAGCTGTGAAGTAAGATCAAGGGTACTCAAAGTGGGTTCTTTGAGTGTTTGTAAGGGATTGAGTGGTGTTCTCATACCTAAGTGGTTTCTTAGGTAGGAAGTCATTAGTAGAGTATAAGTTTAGGAGATTGTCAACGGGTTGTTGAGTCTGTAAATTATATCTACAACTAGTGAATTCCATCCCTGGCTTGGTAGCCCCCAAAGTAGGTTGGTTGTAACCGAACTGGGTCAACAATTCTTGGTGTTATTTTACTGTTATTGTTGTCCATTGTGCAGAGTGTGTTGTTGTGACATCACACCTTAACATCACACGTCTGATACCAGAATTTCAATTGGTATCAGAGCAGGCATCCTGTCTGTCTCTGGGTGAGATCTAGGGAAGTTACTTTCTGGTGTAAAGATGGACAAAGAAGTTGGAGGATTCGTCAACAGACCCCCTATTTTGGATGGATCCAATTATGACTATTGGAAGCCAAGGATGACCACCTTCTTAAAATCCTTGGACAGTAGGGCTTGGAAGGCTGTTATTAAAGAGTGGAAAGCACCTGTTGTATGTGAGAAGGATGATGCTGGTAAAGATAAATAAGGCACCTCTAAGCCAAAGCCTGAAGAAGAGTGGACCAAGGAGGAAGACGAGCTTGCACTTGAAAATTCCAAAGCTCTAAATGCCATCTTCAATGGAGTGGATAAGAATATCTTCAGGTTAATCAATACCTGTGAAGTTGCTAAGTAAGCATGGGATATCTTGCAGGCTACTCATGAAGGAACATCTAGAGTCAAGATGTCAAGACTTCAGATTTTAACATCAAAATTTGAAAGCCTGAAGATGAAGGAAGATGAGACTATTCATGATTTCCACATGAGTGTTCTTGAGCTGGCCAATACATCTAGTGCTCTTGGAGAGAAGATGCCAGATGAAAAGCTTGTGAGGAAGATCCTTAGGTCCCTACCTAAGAAGTATAAGATGAAGGTTGCTGCCATTGAAGAATCACAAGACATCAGCAAGATGAGAGTAGATGAGCTCATTGGATCTCTTCAAACTTTTGAGCTTGGGTTGAATGAGGAAGAACCAGAAAAGAAGCCAAAAAGTATGGCCTTGGTGTTAAATGATGCAGAAGAAAAAGGAAAGAGTTCTGAATCGTAGGAGGATCTATCTCAGGCCATAGTGATGTTGGGAAGACAGTTCACCAAAGTATTTAAGAGAATGAATAATAACTCCAGGCCTAATGTCAAGAACATGACTTCTGACACCAGCAAGAAGGATGAAGAGAAAACTACCCAAGATAAAGGAGTTCAGTGCTTTGAGTGTGAAGGGTATGGACATGTCAAGAAAGAATGTCCCACCTTCTTGAAAAAGCAGAAGAAGGGCATGACAGTTTCCTGGTCTGACTCTGATAGTGAAGGCGAGTCAGCAAAGCATGTGAGAGCTTTAATAGGAGCTGTGGTTTCTGATGATGATTCTAGTGATGGAGAAGTAACTTATGAGGAGTTAGCTTCTACCTATCAAGAGCTGTGTTTAAAAAGTGCTGAGATTTGTCAAGAAAACAAGTGCCACAAACAACAAATTGCTCAGCTAGAGAATGAAAAGACTGATCTGGAAAATGAAGTGGTGCTAGTTAGAGCTCATCTTGATCAAATGACCAAGTCTGTTAGGATGCTGAGCTGTGGTACAGACACACTTGACAAGATTCTTCAGTCAGAAAAAGCTGCTGGAGACAAAGCTGGGATAGGTTATGTGGCTGAGGGTAAGAGAACTTCAGAAGAAAGCACTTCAGGTTCAAAGAAGGAAGTGTCACAACTTTCATCTTAACATCAGCCAAAGAAGCAGGATACTACCCCTAAGAAAGTTGATGTTTCACAACCTAAGAAGATTGAGAAGAAGACTCGTCCATATCAGAAGAGAAAGCAGCCACAAGGAGATAGTCAGTATATACCCCCACAATACCACGAGAGCATGCAAGCTGCTCAGTTCAAACAACACATGTCTCATCAGGTGTCTCAACATCAAGACAACTGGTATGGTTATAGATATGGATACACCAATGCTATTCCTTATATCTATGGAAGAAGAAAGCCACACCATCATGGGAGACAATCAAGGAAACAGCATTCTCAGCCGCCCTATGGGAGAAGATACCAGCATAATAGATGGCAGGGCAGTTATGGTAGGAGGAGACCTCATTATGGATGGCAGCATAAGCAATCTCATCATGGCAGAAGATTCAGAGATGAAAGGGTGAGATGCTATTATTGTGGAAGGTTTGGACATATGCAGTACTCTTGCTACAAGCTGCATGGATACCCTCAACCTCAAAACAGATGGAGAGAGCACAGGCCCAAAGTTGTTAAACAATGGGTACCTAAGGAGAAGGTGAAGTGCTTGTTGGCTCACTTGGCTGACAAAGAGGCTAAAGAAGGAACATGGTATTTTGACAGTGGGTGTTTCAAGCACATGTCTGGATGTAGATCCATGTTTGATGATCTTAGTCATTGTCCCTCTCATGAGGTCATATTTGGCAATGGGGAAAAAGGTGTTGATGCAGGAGTTGGGAAAGTGCAAGGTGATGGTAGACCTGAACTTGACAATGTTCTGTTTGTCAGTGGCTTAAGTGCAAAATTTGATCAGCATAAGCCAGTTGTGTGATGAAGGTTACAAGGTAAACTACACTAAGCATGAGTGTGTGGTTTCTGATGAGCATAATCAGATTGTTATGAAGGGTGCCAGAACCAAAGACAACTGCTATCAGTGGATTTGACTTGAAGGAAATTCAACTAATGATGTTTAAGTTGATGTTATAACATCAGACTATGACATCAGGATGCTGAAAGGTAACTCAGAGTTAGTGAGTCCTGATGTGAATTGTTTAAAAGGAAAGTCTGTATGGAGGGAGAAAATTAGTAATTGGTTTTTAAAGAGTATTCAAAATCAGGCGCCTTACTATATTGATACGACATCAAGACTTACCAAAGCATTCTCATCGCAACGTTTCATCTCCCTAAATCTCAACAGAATAGAAAGTTCTTCTCCAAACCTAGTCTGTCACAAAGGAACGATGTCTGTCCCTTCCAAGAACTCTGAGCAGGTACGAACTAGGGTTTCTTCCAAAGAACTCATTTCTAGTGCTCTTCCCGAGTCAGGTAACCCTAAACCCTCGACCACGGTGAATAAAACTGAAGCTAGGTCATCATCCTCTCAAGCTGTTGAGGAGAAGTTTGATGTAGACAAGCACTTGGAACAGCTTGCCACCAAAATCCTTGAGAAAGGGATACGGGTGAAAGGGATTTCTGTCCCTTTAAGGCAAATGCCTGCTGAACAAGTCGACTCTCAAGGTGAGGACATAAATTTTCATAGACAGGCCCTGAGTCAAGAAGCTGAAGGTGAAGATCCTGATAACACTGATGTCAGCTTGGATGTTAGAACATCGTCCCCTATGAATGAAAGTCACAGGGGTTAAGGGAAGGAACAGGTTGAGGTTATAGAGATTGAGGACTCATCTGATGATGATAGAATTGGAAGAGGGAAGGATAAGAAAAGGACTTCATTTACAGACTCTCCCAAGTCATGGAGCAAAGGTGCCAGGTCTGGCAAGAAGAGGAGAATCAGGGAAGAGTCAGATTCTGAGAGTGATGCTCAAGACATCAACCTTGCTACAAATCAAGTGCCTGATAACATCTCATCTCACAGTGCCAGAAGTGCATCCTTGTGGAGTTGTGTGAGCCTAAGAAAGATAACTCTGGAAAGAGAGGTAGTAGCAAAAGACTTAGAGTCTACTAAAATTATAGACCTAATTAAGCTTGCTGGTCTCATAAGGACTGTGTCAGGGTTGACTAATTGCTATGATAGAGTGGTCAGAGAATTCATAGTTAATATACCTGAATTGATAAATGACAACAAGAGCCGAACTTTCAAAAGAGTTACCATCAGGGGTAAGTGTGTCTGGTTCTCTCCTGAGATGATCAATGCCTACTTAGGAAGAAATGAGGAAGATTATGGGGAATTAGAAGCCTCCAACAATGTTATATGCAAAGAAATCACTGCTGGTCAGGTAGATGTTTAACCCGTAGAAGGAAAGCTGTTAGCCAGTTTGTTGAGTGTCAAATATGCTTTTCTGCACAGAATAGGTATTGGCAACTAGGTTCCTACTAGTCACAAGACCACAATTTCTGTTGAATTAGTGAAGATAATTTATGCAGTTGGGACAAAGCAAATAATTGACTATGGCTCCTACATCTATGTTCATACTATTAAGCATGCTGCTACAAATGCTATAAAGATGCCCATTGCTTTTCCCTCTCTCATTTGTGGGATTTTCTTGTCTCAACATCCTAGAATTCTACAGCATTCAGATGTTGCTTGCAAAAGGAAACCTGCCTTGTCACTCCATCACAAGTTGAAACATGTTCCTTACAGTGCCAAGACATCTGCTTCAACATCACAACAGTCACCAGCCAAGACTGGGTTGATTACAGAACTAGAGGAGGCTTGCAAGGAGTTAGATGAAGTCATAAGAGTTAGTACTGAAAGGAAACAAAAATTTGAAAGACTTGTCATGTCTCTGAGATTGGCAACAAAGGAAGGTGAAGCTGTCAACACAAGGAAGGATGCTGTTGATGAAGACGATAATGATGATCTCAGCTCAGAAGATTCAAGCTTTTAATGTTTTCCTTCTATTTTAGTAGGGTTAGCTTTATTTTCTGTCTTTGTTTTAGCACTTAATGTGCTTGGTTTTGTAATTTGAATATTGTGCTGTTTTATGCACTGGTTATGTTTTTAGTTTCCTTCTATGATTTGTTTTGCTTGTTTACTAACTGAAAGGCTAACAATGAGAGCTAGGGTATACTGACTATAGTTAATAGGGCTGCTAACTGAAGTTTGCCTAATTGTGGCTAAAAAGGGGGAGAAAATAGCCAAGATAGTCAAGAGTATTATTGCCATATGCTGCTAATGTGATGCAGATATTGAGGGGGAGATAAATTGATGCTGCTAAAAGATGTTTAGTTGAAAAGTGGTAATGCTATATTAAGGGGGAGTTTTGACTGAACTAGTGAAGATATCATGGCAATTGAAGAGTGCAGCCAAGCAGACATCAAAGGGGAGAAAAGTGCTGCACATTGTGAGCTACTGAACAGCTGTGATGCTGGTTCATGTTTTAGAGGGGGAGCACCAATTGGCTATTGTCAATAATGAAGATGGTGCTGCAGCAGATCAAGTGATGAAGACTATGTAAAGTGTCAAACTGCTGCTGATGAGAGTTTCAAACTTTTGAAGATTATTCCGCTGCTAAAGTCTCTGAAGATGCAGAGATTGTTTTAGCCAAAATTAGCCAAAGGGGGAGATTGTTAGTTCCTAGATTGGCTGGAATTTTGGTAAAACAAAGTATATTCAATGTTGATGTCAAGGTACTGATGTTGCAACATTGAAGTCTTAACACTGGGCTGTGTTAAGTAATTATTGCTGAAGTTGGATGTCTGATGTCACACAGGTGATGTTGTAACATCAGATCTGCAGAATTAACAACAGCATGTTGTGAGTTTGTTAGGGTTGCGTATTAGCTGGAATTGTGGAGAGCAAGCTGTCTCATTGGATGCGAATATCTTGGGATAGATATTTGCTGCTGCATAGGAGATCTGTTGCAGATTTGTAGGAGATTTAAAAGGTTGAAGATTTAAAAATATTTTAGGAGAAAATCTGTTTTAAATATTCAGTTTTAAATAACAAATCGGGGAGATATTGTAGCAAGTCCAAGACCAATTCAAGGAGCTATATAAAGCGCACAAGACCAAAGGAAAAAGGTACAGAAATACAGAGAGAAGATCAAGAGCATAGGCTGAGTGTCTTGAGTATTTTGTACGAGTTGTATTTACACTATTCTAGGGTTTGAATAGGTGTTGAGTTTCAGTCCTCTCTAGAAGCTGTGAAGTAATAGAGAGTGTTTGCTTGATCAAAGCTGTGAAGTAAGATCAAGGGTACTCAAAGTGGGTTCTTTGAGTGTTTGTAAGGGATTGAGTGGTGTTCTCATACCTAAGTGGTTTCTTAGGTAGGAAGTCATTAGTAGAGTATAAGTTTAGGAGATTGTCAACGGGTTGTTGAGTCTGTAAATTATATCTACAAGTAGTGAATTCCATCCCTGGCTTGGTAGCCCCCAAAGTAGGTTGGTTGTAACCGAACTGGGTCAACAATTCTTGGTGTTATTTTACTGTTATTGTTGTCCATTGTGCAGAGTGTGTTGTTGTGACATCACACCTTAACATCACACGTCTGATACCAGAATTTCAATTGGTATCAGAGCAGGCATCCTGTCTGTCTCTGGGTGAGATCTAGGGAAGTTACTTTCTGGTGTAAAGATGGACAAAGAAGTTGGAGGATTCGTCAACAGACCCCCTATTTTGGATGGATCCAATTATGACTATTGGAAGCCAAGGATGACCACCTTCTTAAAATCCTTGGACAGTAGGGTTTGGAAGGCTGTTATTAAAGAGTAGAAAGCACCTGTTGTATGTGAGAAGGATGATGCTGGTAAAGATAAAGAAGGCACCTCTAAGCCAAAGCCTGAAGAAGAGTGGACCAAGGAGGAAGACGAGCTTGCACTTGGAAATTCCAAAGCTCTAAATGCCATCTTCAATGGAGTGGATAAGAATATCTTCAGGTTAATCAATACCTGTGAAGTTGCTTAGTAAGCATAGGATATCTTGCAGGCTACTCATGAAGGAACATCTAGAGTCAAGATGTCAAGACTTCAGATTTTAACATCAAAATTTGAAAGCCTGAAGATGAAGGAAGATGAGACTATTCATGATTTCCACATGAGTGTTCTTGAGCTGGCCAATGCATCTAGTGCTCTTGGAGAGAAGATGTCAGATGAAAAGCTTGTGAGGAAGATCCTTAGGTCCCTACCTAAGAAGTATAAGATGAAGGTTGCTGCCATTGAAGAATCACAAGACATCAGCAAGATGAGAGTAGATGAGCTCATTGGATCTCTTCAAACTTTTGAGCTTGGGTTGAATGAGGAAGAACCAGAAAAGAAGCCAAAAAGTATGGCCTTGGTGTTAAATGATGCAGAAGAAAAAGGAAAGAGTTCTGAATCGCAGGAGGATCTATCTCAGGCCATAGTGATGTTGGGAAGACAGTTCACCAAAGTATTTAAGAGAATGAATAATAACTCCAGGCCTAATGTCAAGAACATGACTTCTGACACCAGCAAGAAGGATGAAGAGAAAACTACCCAAGATAAAGGAGTTCAGTGCTTTGAGTGTGAAGGGTATGGACATGTCAAGAAAGAATGTCCCACCTTCTTGAAAAAGCAGAAGAAGGGCATGACAGTTTCCTGGTCTGACTCTGATAGTGAAGGCGAGTCAGCAAAGCATGTGAGAGCTTTAATAGGAGCTGTGGTTTCTGATGATGATTCTAGTGATGGAGAAGTAACTTATGAGGAGTTAGCTTCTACCTATCAAGAGCTGTGTTTAAAAAGTGCTGAGATTTGTCAAGAAAACAAGTGCCACAAACAACAAATTGCTCAGCTAGAGAATGAAAAGACTGATCTGGAAAATGAAGTGGTGCTAGTTAGAGCTCATCTTGATCAAATGACCAAGTCTGTTAGGATGCTGAGCTGTGGTACAGACACACTTGACAAGATTCTTCAGTCAGAAAAAGCTGCTGGAGACAAAGCTGGGATAGGTTATGTGGCTGAGGATAAGAGAACTTCAGAAGAAAGCACTTCAGGTTCAAAGAAGGAAGTGTCACAACTTTCATCTTAACATCAGCCAAAGAAGAAGGATACTACCCCTAAGAAAGTTGATGTTTCACAACCTAAGAAGATTGAGAAGAAGACTCGTCCATATCAGAAGAGAAAGCAGCCACAAGGAGCTAGTCAGTATATGCCCCCACAATACCACGAGAGCATGCAAGCTGCTCAGTTCAAACAACACATGTCTCATCAGGTGTCTCAACATCAAGACAACTGGTATGGTTATAGATATGGATACACCAATGCTATTCCTTATATCTATGGAAGAAGAAAGCCACACCATCATGGGAGACAATCAAGGAAACAGCATTCTCAGCCGCCCTATGGGAGAAGATACCAGCATAATAGATGGCAGGGCAGTTATGGTAGGAGGAGACCTCATTATGGATGGCAGCATAAGCAATCTCATCATGGCAGAAGATTCAGAGATGAAAGGGTGAGATGCTATTATTGTGGAAGGTTTGGACATATGCAGTACTCTTGCTACAAGCTGCATGGATACCCTCAACCTCAAAACAGATGGAGAGAGCACAGGCCCAAAGTTGTTAAACAATGGGTACCTAAGGAGAAGGTGAAGTGCTTGTTGGCTCACTTGGCTGACAAAGAGGCTAAAGAAGGAACATGGTATTTTGACAGTGGGTGTTTCAAGCACATGTCTGGATGTAGATCCATGTTTGATGATCTTAGTCATTGTCCCTCTCATGAGGTCATATTTGGCAATGGGGAAAAAGGTGTTGATGCAGGAGTTGGGAAAGTGCAAGGTGATGGTAGACCTGAACTTGACAATGTTCTGTTTGTCAGTGGCTTAAGTGCAAATTTGATCAGCATAAGCCAGTTGTGTGATGAAGGTTACAAGGTAAACTACACTAAGCATGAGTGTGTGGTTTCTGATGAGCATAATCAGATTGTTATGAAGGGTGCCAGAACCAAAGACAACTGCTATCAGTGGATTTGACTTGAAGGAAATTCAACTAATGATGTTCAAGTTGATGTTATAACATCAGACTATGACATCAGGATGCTGAAAGGTAACTCAGAGTTAGTGAGTCCTGATGTGAATTGTTTAAAAGGAAAGTCTGTATGGAGGGAGAAAATTAGTAATTGGTTTTTAAAGAGTATTCAAAATCAGGCGCCTTACTATATTGATACGACATCAAGACTTACCAAAGCATTCTCATCGCAACGTTTCATCTCCCTAAATCTCAACAGAATAGAAAGTTCTTCTCCAAACCTAGTCTGTCACAAAGGAACGATGTCTGTCCCTTCCAAGAACTCTGAGCAGGTACGAACTAGGGTTTCTTCCAAAGAACTCATTTCTAGTGCTCTTCCCGAGTCAGGTAACCCTAAACCCTCGACCACGGTGAATAAAACTGAAGCTAGGTCATCATCCTCTCAAGCTGTTGAGGAGAAGTTTGATGTAGACAAGCACTTGGAACAGCTTGCCACCAAAATCCTTGAGAAAGGGATACGGGTGAAAGGGATTTCTGTCCCTTTAAGGCAAATGCCTGCTGAACAAGTCGACTCTCAAGGTGAGGACATAAATTTTCATAGACAGGCCCTGAGTCAAGAAGCTGAAGGTGAAGATCCTGATAACACTGATGTCAGCTTGGATGTTAGAACATCGTCCCCTATGAATGAAAGTCACAGGGGTTAAGGGAAGGAACAGGTTGAGGTTATAGAGATTGAGGACTCATCTGATGATGATAGAATTGGAAGAGGGAAGGATAAGAAAAGGACTTCATTTACAGACTCTCCCAAGTCATGGAGCAAAGGTGCCAGGTCTGGCAAGAAGAGGAGAATCAGGGAAGAGTCAGATTCTGAGAGTGATGCTCAAGACATCAACCTTGCTACAAATCAAGTGCCTGATAACATCTCATCTCACAGTGCCAGAAGTGCATCCTTGTGGAGTTGTGTGAGCCTAAGAAAGATAACTCTGGAAAGAGAGGTAGTAGCAAAAGACTTAGAGTCTACTAAAATTATAGACCTAATTAAGCTTGCTGGTCTCATAAGGACTGTGTCAGGGTTGACTAATTGCTATGATAGAGTGGTCAGAGAATTCATAGTTAATATACCTGAATTGATAAATGACAACAAGAGCCGAACTTTCAAAAGAGTTACCATCAGGGGTAAGTGTGTCTGGTTCTCTCCTGAGATGATCAATGCCTACTTAGGAAGAAATGAGGAAGATTATGGGGAATTAGAAGCCTCCAACAATGTTATATGCAAAGAAATCACTGCTGGTCAGGTAGATGTTTAACCCGTAGAAGGAAAGCTGTTAGCCAGTTTGTTGAGTGTCAAATATGCTTTTCTGCACAGAATAGGTATTGGCAACTAGGTTCCTACTAGTCACAAGACCACAATTTCTGTTGAATTAGTGAAGATAATTTATGCAGTTGGGACAAAGCAAATAATTGACTATGGCTCCTACATCTATGTTCATACTATTAAGCATGCTGCTACAAATGCTATAAAGATGCCCATTGCTTTTCCCTCTCTCATTTGTGGGATTTTCTTGTCTCAACATCCTAGAATTCTACAGCATTCAGATGTTGCTTGCAAAAGGAAACCTGCCTTGTCACTCCATCACAAGTTGAAACATGTTCCTTACAGTGCCAAGACATCTGCTTCAACATCACAACAGTCACCAGCCAAGACTGGGTTGATTACAGAACTAGAGGAGGCTTGCAAGGAGTTAGATGAAGTCATAAGAGTTAGTACTGAAAGGAAACAAAAATTTGAAAGACTTGTCATGTCTCTAAGATTGGCAACAAAGGAAGGTGAAGCTGTCAACACAAGGAAGGATGCTGTTGATGAAGACGATAATGATGATCTCAGCTCAGAAGATTCAAGGTTTTAATGTTTGCCTTCTATTTTAGTAGGGTTAGCTTTATTTTCTGTCTTTGTTTTAGCACTTAATGTGCTTGGTTTTGTAATTTGAATATTGTGCTGTTTTATGCACTGGTTATGTTTTTAGTTTCCTTCTATGATTTGTTTTGCTTGTTTACTAACTGAAAGGCTAACAATGAGAGCTAGGGTATACTGACTATAGTTAATATGGCTGCTAACTGAAGTTTGCCTAATTGTGGCTAAAAAGGGGGAGAAAATAGCCAAGATAGTCAAGAGTATTATTGCCATATGCTGCTAATGTGATGCAGATATTGAGGGGGAGATAAATTGATGCTGCTAAAAGATGTTTAGTTGAAAAGTGGTAATGCTACATTAAGGGGGAGTTTTGACTGAACTAGTGAAGATATCATGGCAATTGAAGAGTGCAGCCAAGCAGACATCAAATGGGAGAAAAGTGCTGCACATTGTGAGCTACTGAACAGCTATGATGCTGGTTCATGTTTTAGAGCGGGAGCACCAATTGGCTATTGCAATAATGAAGATGGTGCTGCAGCAGATCAAGTGATGAAGACTATGTAAAGTGTCAAACTGCTGCTGATGAGAGTTTCAAACTTTTGAAGATTATTCCGCTGCTGAAGTCTCTGAAGATGCAGAGATTGTTTTAGCCAAAATTAGCCAAAGGGGGAGATTGTTAGTTCCTAGATTGGCTGGAATTTTGGTAAAACAAAGTATATTCAATGTTGATGTCAAGGTGCTGATGTTGCAACATTGAAGTCTTAACACTGGGTTGTGTTAAGTAATTATTGCTGAAGTTGGATGTCTGATGTCACACAGGTGATGTTGTAACATCAGATCTGCAGAATTAACAACAGCATGTTGTGAGTTTGTTAGGGTTGCGTATTAGCTGGAATTGTGGAGAGCAAGCTGTCTCATTGGATGCGAATATCTTGGGATAGATATTTGCTGCTGCATAGGAGATCTGTTGCAGATTTGTAGGAGATTTAAAAGGTTGAAGATTTAAAAAGATTTTAGGAGAAAATCTGTTTTAAATATTCAGTTTTAAATAACAAATCGGGGAGATATTGTAGCAAGTCCAAGACCAATTCAAGGAGCTATATAAAGAGCACAAGACCAAAGGAAAAAGGTACAGAAATACAGAGAGAAGATCAAGAGCATAGGCTGAGTGTCTTGAGTATTTTGTACGAGTTGTATTTACACTATTCTAGGGTTTGAATAGGTGTTGAGTTTCTCTCCTCTCTAGAAGCTGTGAAGTAATAGAGAGTGTTTGCTTGATCAAAGCTGTGAAGTAAGATCAAGGGTACTCAAAGTGGGTTCTTAGAGTGTTTGTAAGGGATTGAGTGGTGTTCTCATACCTAAGTGGTTTCTTAGGTAGGAAGTCATTAGTAGAGTATAAGTTTAGGAGATTGTCAACGGGTTGTTGAGTCTGTAAATTATATCTACAAGTAGTGAATTCCATCCCTGGCTTGGTAGCCCCCAGAGTAGGTTGGTTGTAACAGAACTGGGTCAACAATTCTTGGTGTTATTTTACTGTTATTGCTGTCCATTGTGCAGAGTGTGTTATTGTGACATCACACCTTAACATCACACGTCTGATACCAGAATTTCACAAACTTTGTTCCAGTTGTGAATTAATGATCCCTACAGCTTCAATGGATGTTATGGAGTGTGTTGCAAGCTTTGGATCACTTTGAAACTCTTTGGGTCAAGCTGGAGACCTCCACCTGCATAATTGAGGCATAATGGCTTGGTTGAAGGGTGATTTTGAGCCTGAGGTGTTACAGTCAGTGTTTAAGTGTTTGGACACCTCAAATACATCATATGTGATGTGTTTGAGCAATTGGAATTGATTGCCTAAGGCTACAACTCAAAACCCGATAGTGGTTACTCAAAAGCCAAGAAACTTGAGGTTTAAGGAAGAATGAGAGAAAGCAGTGCTGTAACTGGCTTTGGTGTGAGTTGAATGATCCATTTGAACCTTTATTTCTAGGTGATCAACTTTTGTCTTGGAGGAATAGTGAATGGTTGCTGGATCAGATCACATTCACATAGATTGGCTTGGAGGATTTCTTCTCAAGCAAGGCAAACTAGCCACTCCCAAGAGCAGAAATCGTGGATAGCACAAAACTCCCAAACTGATTTTTCATGGTAGCCTTGACATGGTGTGTTGTGGCAGCCATAATTCTTGGCACAAGTGGATTGGTTTTATGCTATTGAGTTGCTTGGATTCTTGGCAACATTTGCAACAACATTGATGTTTATCTTTGGAACTGATTCAGCTTGTAACTGTGTGAAAAAACCTTACAAGTTTTGGTGTTTCCAACAAAATCTGTCTTGGACAAAATTTTTTTCTAAGTGTTGGAAAAGTGGTACTTTCATGTTTTCAGCCATTTTGGCTCACTCATAGCTCAAAATCCACAATGAATTGTGTTAGTTCTGTATTTGTAAGGGTTGGCAGTAATTTTGTAAAATAAATATTAGCAGCAATATTGTAATAGAGAATAGGATGTATAATCTTGCTAAGAAGAACAGGTACAGCCAGATGTCCTATTAAAGAGACTTAACATGTTGTGTTGAAGTTATTCAACAACTGGAACAACATGTCCAATCGAGATGTCCCATGCAGGTTCATTCGACATCGCGCCAGAACTGAAGAGAATGTAGAATTCTGTTATATTCTAACAGATGCAGAAGTTTCAGGAAATAATATGCAAATTCCAGGTGGCGCTGAATTAAAAGATTTGAAGATTCAAGTCTGAATTTGAGAAGAATATGGGAAAATATGCACTTTCTAAATATGGAGATATTTTAGGAAGTTAGTGATTTGAAGACCTGATTTGTAGCAGAAGTTTCTGCTGATTCGTAGCAGCTCATATGCTAGGTTTTTGTAGGCCCAAATCCAGTTGGGAATAGGTTATAAATAGATGTTTTGTAACCTAATTGAGTAACAAACCAAAGATGTAAAGTTCTATCATTAGGGTTGGTTCCTGTACCACTCGACCTGTGAGTTGGACAGTTTGTTAGTGTGATCCTCGAAACTGTTAAGTAAGAGGAGTATTGTTCTTGGAGGAAGCTTTTAAGTAACTCTAAGTTGTGTGTTGGAAGGGTGTCTTCTGTGCTGAATTGTTGTGTAAGTAAAGAGCCGTTGATGCAGTGGCGGATTGTCAACTACTAGACATCATTGCGATGATTGGGAGTGAGAAGGGTTTCTCATATCTAGAGAGGATCTAGGTAGAAGGGTCATTGGGTAGTGATTAAGTGATAAGCTGTAAACGGGTAGTTTAGCTTTGAATTGATACTACTAATAGTGGACTTCATCCCTGGCTTGGTAGCCCCCAGAGTAGGTGTGTTCAACCGAACTGGGTTAACAATTTTGGTGTGTCTTGCGCTTATCTTTTCAGTACCATGATATACCTTACCCTTTATGATCATGTCAGACCAGATGTCGAACAATATGTTCTAGGACATCTGAATTCTGTACATGTACCAGAATTTCAATTGGTATCAGAGCAGGTCATTCTGTTCAGTATCTGGATGAGATCCGAGGGAAGATACTTTCTGGTTCATGGTCAAGGTAGAAGCTTTCTACTGAAAAGTTGTTTGAACTTGGAGTAGTTCACTTAGTTGTGAGAATGGTCCCTAGAAGTGGAGGGTGGACTGTTCGTGGCATGTGCTGAAGGCTTAGAGTGTTGATTGAAAAACTGTTGTGTTGTGGCTTTGTTAGGTTTGATTTATTTTCAAACCTATGGTATTGAGGTGTCACCTGATTCATGATGCTAGGGCTGATATATGACACCTGAGGGCCTTGAGGAGTTTGTATTTTGATCCGCTGCGAATCTATCTGAAAACTCCTGAGGTTGTAACTGAGAAGGTTGTTCTTCTCTGAATGTATATCCTATGGTGACGGGATTTTTGCAATACTGCTTTAACTTACCTGGTCAACGATACTTGAATTTCATTGTACAAGTCCACTCATAAAGGCATTGATAAGTGACGTTGTAAGGAAGAGATCTGAGAAGCAATTTACTTGTGCTAATTCCCAGTCTTGGATCTCTTGATGTGTTCCTTGGAATGATGTCCTATCTTGTGTTAGAACATCTCGTCAAAATTGTGCTGAATTCTGAAGGAATGACATAGCAGATGCTCTGGGTGCTGAACTAATGTGGGTTGATCACGTGAGTTTGGAACCTACTCCTGATCTGGAAGAGGAGGCATCTGGGTGATTTTTCTAAGAAGGTTCTGGCCCTGGAACTTATCTTGGGTGGGTGAGTTGGTCAAGGTGGGTGAGTTGGTCAAGATGTGATCAACATGTTACTCCTAAGGTCAGTTTATTTCTGGTCCTTGCTGCAGGAGTGGAGAACCTGAGATTCAAGAAGTATTATCTCTAGCAGACTTCTTGGACATAAAGGTCAAAGATCTAAAAAGTTATGAGTTTCCTCTGTTATTTGGAAGCATTATCTGAATGATCTTGTGAAGCTAGATAAGTATTGACTGTGTGCTTAAGGTTTGATATGATCTAATCACAGTCTGTATGATTCTCTGAAGTGCTCTTGGAAGATTTTGAGGGAGAGTACCTGATGTTTTGAATGACCTTGAAGACATGTCTTGACATCAATGTATTAAGAACTTATTTTCTTAAGCTGTCTGGATGATGTTTCTCTGATTCAGGATGGAGGTTGTTTACTCAAACTTGATGACATTTATCAAGTCTTTGAGAGCATGGAACTCTTATTTTGGTGTAGTGGAAAACCTTCAAGGGTTAAGCACTGTGGAGTTGAATCAGCCGGTGGGGGTTGGTTGGTGACTATGTGCTTGGATTATCAGCCAAATTGTCTGGGATGAGTGTGGCTGAAGGATTAGAAGAGGCAGAGTGATTGTGGAATGTTGATGACATCCAACATCTCAAAGTCAGACAAGATGCTGTGATTTAAGGAGAAGACCCTTGAGATGTTCCTGCTGCTGAATGTGATATGACCTGGAAGCTTGATCAGCTACTAATGGTTGCTCCTCGAGCTTGACTATAGATGATATCTTTAGAAAAGCTATGTGAAGATGTAAGACTGAGATTGATGTTGGAACATCAATTCAGGTGATTATTTCTTGTTCAGCCAAGATTGTTTTGCGCAGAAAGAAGTCCAAGATCAAGCCACTGATCCAAGTTAAAGTAACTTGGGAATAAATGTCATGACAATTTGTCATAAAGAAGAATCAAAAGTTGACAGACGTATGCAGAAGATTACAAGCAAATTGTCATACCTTGTGTGAGAAGGTAATCTTTTTTTCTGACTAATAGTAGATACTTTGACGGGAGACTTAGTATTTGTCTATTATTGATGTTATGCATAAGGGTAAATACTTGGACCGGAGACTAAGTATTTGTCTAGAGAATTATGCAAGTCTGCAGTCTGGATATTATGGTTCAAGAATTTATTCTTTCTGAGTGGGTGCGGTTGATGACAACATGAGGTAGCCTTATCAGCAGATTGTATGAAAAGTGTGTGAATGAAGAAGTGAGCATAATCTGCTGTTTGTGTGTGAATCTTTCTTGGATAACAAATACCTTGTCGAGAGGTAGGTATGAGTCTGATGGAGATGTGTAAGCGACTGATGGTAAAGACCTTGTTGCGATCAGGTGGGTGTGATTACCTGAATAAAATGCAGAAGGTGTGATCTTTTATCCAAGGCTGATGTCCTACATAATGTTACAACATCATTGGCTGTTGTGTATCCTGGATGAAGGTCTGGGACTGTGCTTGTGGAGTTGGAAGAAGCAGCATTATTGTCTGAAGTGGGAGTTCTGACATAATGTGGATTAGAATTGGCAGATTCTGATCTTGATGTTAAGTAGTACATGACTACTTTCATGATGAAGACTTCTTAGGTGCTTGTGAATGTAAGGACAGAAGGTTGTTGTCAGTGGTGTGATTGGATCAGAATGGCTGAAGGTTCTTCTAATACAAGTAAAAGGTGGTGGCAATCCTTATCTTGTGTTGCAAGTAATCTAAAAGACATCTGTTGTGGATTGTATGAATCAAGTGGGCTTTTATGTTGGACTTGGCATAAACCTGGTGAGATTATGCTCAACAGATACAAGAAGTGGCAGTTCTTGATTTTGAGAATGTGGCAATATCATTGTGCTATCATCTGGTGTCAAGTGGAGCTTTGTTTGTTCATGTCAGGGGGAGTTAAGGCTGCCATCTATGGTCTATTACTGCAAGGGTGCAGATTTCTGTGTAGCATGTGCGCTGGTCAAGTTTGTGCAGTGTGATGTCGAACTTCGTGATGGGATACATCATAGCTGTGTAGAAGAGGTCTGAAAAGCAGATTTGGTGGTTTTGGGTGACTTTATTTTTACTCTGCTGCCTTGAAGGAATCTAGAAGGGATTGAGAGAAGTCATCTCAGTATCCATCTGATAAGAAGATGGGTTTGTATAGGGGTCTGTGGAGTCTTGGACTGATAATGTTGTGAGCAAGCAGACATTGTCTGATAAGATGTCAGAACATGGTACAGGACATGTTTTTTTCTCTCTTGAGCCAAACAAGGAATTACTCTGGACAGTGGTATAAGGATAAGGCAAAACACGTGTCTCTGCCTATGCATGAAGCGTTATTGGCCTAATTTATGGTAACATTCTGTTGAGAAACATTTAAGGCAGTTAAGGCAGTTTTTGGAAGGTAGGCATTGAATGTTGAATGGAGTTTTTGATACCTAAAATAGTGTTTCTTTGACCAAGAATCTTGACATATTCAAGGCTCGTTAATTCCTAAGTGACTGGTCAGCTATTTATAAGGGCTGCTCTCTTCTCCTCTTGCCAAGTGAGTGTCTTGTTTCACTAGTCTTATGGTGTTTGTTCGTATTTGGGTAAGTGTCACTTGGGTCTGGTTCTGTGAGGGCCTTCTTTTCCAAGTTTTGGATAAAAAGGGGGAGAAAGGGTGTGTGAAATGGGTTATGCAGATGCCTTGTTATGAGTCAGCACTGAGTCTGCAGTTCCAATTGTTTGCGAAGAGAGTGTTAAAATTCTTGAGTTGGTGTTGAGTTCCGATTGTGACTTGTGTCCTGAGTTATGAACACAGTTGTGACTTGTGTTCTGAGTTACCTGGGTTGATAGATTGATACCTCTTAAGTTTTATCTTATGCCACAGGTTGACTGGGGGCGTCTGATCATTTAAGGTGTGCAGAAATCTCTCATGCCACCATTGGTCCTTTGTGTCAAGACAGACGCTTCTTTTCTAGAGGAGTCTTCTACTATGTAGCTGGATCCTTCTTGAAAGGAAAAAGAAATGTGTAGAAGAATGTTCCTCAGATTCCTGATTTGAGGGGGAGTATTGGATATCTTCTTCCTCATGTGTATAACTTCGGGACTTTCTACTTCTTACCTCCTGATGTACTACTTGAAGTAATTGTGGTGGGATGCTCGAAGGTGATGTTATGGAGCTCACAGAAATGCGCTAACATCATTCAAATGTTCCCTAGAAGATGTTTCTCCAGGATTGATGTTCACAGTAGCTACTGATGGTTACTGGTAGGTTCAGTAGTTGCTGATGACTACTGACAGTAGTATAGAAGTGTAATTGCTGCCAAAATATGAGTTGTAATGTTTATGTATTTGTTTTAGCCAAAATTTGCCAAAGGGGGAGATTGTTAGTTCTGTATTTGTAAGGGTTGGCAGTAATTTTGTAAAACAAATATTAGCAGCAATATTGTAATAGAGAATAGGATGTATAATCTTGCTAAGAAGAACAGGTACAGCCAGATGTCCTATTAAAGAGACTTAACATGTTGTGTTGAAGTTATTCAACAACTGGAACAACATGTCCTATCGAGATGTCCCATGCAGGTTCATTCGACATCGCGCCAAAACTGAAGAGAATGTAGAATTCTGTTATATTCTAACAGATGCAGAAGTTTCAGGAAATAATATGCAAAATCCAGGTGGCGCTGAATTAAAAGATTTGAAGATTCAAGTCTGAATTTGAGAAGAATATGGGAAAATATGCACTTTCTAAATATGGAGATATTTTAGGAAGTTAGTGATTTGAAGACCTGATTTGTAGCAGAAGTTTCTGCTGATTCGTAGCAGCTCATATGCTAGGTTTTTGTAGGCCCAAATCCAGTTGGGAATAGGTTATAAATAGATGTTTTGTAACCTAATTGAGTAACAAACCAAAGATGTAAAGTTCTATCATTAGGGTTGGTTCCTGTACCACTCGACCTGTGAGTTGGACAGTTTGTTAGTGTGATCCTCGAAACTGTTAAGTAAGAGGAGTATTGTTCTTGGAGGAAGCTTTTAAGTAACTCTAAGTTGTGTGTTGGAAGGGTGTCTTTCGTGCTGAATTGTTGTGTAGGTAAAGAGCCGTTGATGCAGTGGCGGATTGTCAACTGCTAGACATCATTGCGATGATTGGGATTGAGAAGGGTTTCTCATATCTAGAGAGGATCTAGGTAGAAAGGTCATTGGGTAGTGATTAAGTGATAAGCTGTAAACGGGTAGTTTAGCTTTGAATTGATACTACTAATAGTGGACTTCATCCCTGGCTTGGTAGCCCCCAGAGTAGGTGTGTTCAACCGAACGGGGTTAACAATTTTGGTGTGTCTTGCGCTTATCTTTTCAGTACCATGATATACCTTGCCCTTTATGATCATGTCAGACCAGATGTCGAACAGCATGTTCTAGGACATCTGAATTCTGCACATGTACCAGAATTTCAAATTGGAGTTAGGTCTAGTTGAAGTTTTTGTAGAGGGAAATGAGGTCAACAAATAAAGCCTTGGATGGGAGAAAATGGCTTTGTGGTTTAGGAGTTATGACCCTCCAAAGTTGGTACCCTAGCCACTTTATTTTTAACTTAGAAAATTTTCTAAGTTTTTATGGTTACCCCTTTTACAAGTTATCCAACTTTTCTTGATTTTTCTTGATGAATGATGATTCAAATCATACATTAACATCATTTTAGGGTTAAAAATCCATTTTTGTGAAAAATCTCAAAAAGTCAAAGTTGAGTTTTGTGCACAGTTGACTTTTTATCAGATGAATTCCAAACTGTGCAATTCTTTATGAAATCATGTCCTTGACCAAAATCAAACTTGATGGACATGCTCCATGGGTGTCATAGGGTATATTGATGCATGTCTTAGGGCTTGGGAGCATGTCCTGGTCAAAAGTCAAAGTTACAGTTGACTTTCCTCGCAAAACCCTAATTGTGGTGTGTATGAAATTGAGACTTGTTGCTCAAGCTTTTTGGATGAATCCATTGTTCCAAATGGATCAATATGGTATATTAGAGACCCTCAAATCCTCCTTTGAGGCCTTGGCTCATGTTTTGTCCCAAAAGTCAACTTAAGGGTGAATTAGGTCAAGAAACCCTAATTCCTGATTTTTGATGAATGCATCCCTTGAGGCAAAATTGACTTGATGATTGGGTCCATGAGGTTCCATGGAGTATATTAGGTTATGTTTTGGATCATTGGCTTGTGCCCAGATGAAAAATTTCCATCTGGAGGCCCTGGTCGACCAAAACCCTGATTTGGTGACATTGTCGATCTTGAGACTTGATCCACCTAGAAGGGAGTAGCCCTGTGCTTGATCCTTGAAGTGGGAGTCCTTTTGATCCATTGTGAATGTTTGAGAGGTTAGACAAGTTGAAGATCATGTCATTCCTTGATTGATCCTTTGTCTAAGGTTCTGAGAGGGCTTGAAACCCTAATTTTGATTGTAGTGGATGCTCACCCATCTTTGGGGAGACTGATGAAGTATGATGGTTCCTCCATATTGTGATGATGATTTTCACAATGATAGGAAATCTTAGTGGTCAAAATTTGGGGTATGACAGATGCCCCTATTTAATCTTCTTGGACCCGAAGGTGTGAATGACGAAGGTATTTGAGCATTCGGGGTGCAAGAGGATTAAATATCAGAATACCCAAAATTTTGATGGTGGTTATGAATGGCAGCTTGTGCATTCATCTTCTTTTGCTAAGCAATGATGCTTAGAAAAGGTAAACTTTCCCTCGATCCTGGTCTTCAGCCAAGGAGCTGGTCTCAGTTTTCTTTTGAAATAAACCTCCCATCGATCATGGTTTCCTACCAGGGAACTGGTCTCAGTTGCTGATTTAAACTTCCTCTCGATCCTGGTTTCCTACCAAGGAACTGGTCTTAGTTTCTTTCGTCAATAAACTTTATTGACAAGGGACGTTATTCGTAGCGGCTTTCCTTCAAACTTCTCGCCGAATTTTCCTGGGGAGATGCCATTTGAGTGGAAAAAGTTTTGATGCCAGACTTTCTGGGGAACCCAGTCGTCTGAGTTGTAGAGGTGCACAAACTTCTCTGTATGGAGATGCCATTTGTCGAATCTACTGGGGAAAATGAGTCCCTTGAGAGACTGCTTTCATTCGAGGTCTTTACATCATACTTTTCTCGAAGATCTTCTCGGAGAAATGCCATATGATGTGATCCGATTTTGAGGTGCCGATGACCTTTTCATCAGTGGGTTTTTCGGAGAAAAACTGCCGTACTGCCGAATCTCTGATTTAGGAGGCTTTCTCTCGGGATTTTCTTTAATCCAGGAAAACAAGGATATCATCTTCAATGGCGAAGAGTGACATTGGTTGAAGGTTCTCTGGTCTTTCAGAGGTTCAAGTTATCAAAGTGGTCAAGGACCCAACTTCAGTCCAGAAATAAAACTGGAGGAGAGCGATTGTTCAGACGTAACACTTCCTGACGAGGAAAGGGCTGACAACTCGATTGAGAGGACTTTAATCACTAGGGGACAAGACCGACTAGAGTGATAGTGATGCAATATGAATGTGAATGCAAATCAATAATGCATGATGTATGTATGTATATGCTAACAAAACTGACGCAACATACAAACTAAAAGACGAACACGACTGGATACTCGGCCACTGCTGGAGATGAAAGGTATCGCTGGTTCCAGATAGCAACTCTGCCTTTCTTAGGAGAGATAGTCCCTCTTGGGAGCTACGTTGGTCGGGCTTAGGAGATAAGAACTCGGCCGAGGGTATCAGATGGTAGAGCCGCATCTCATATAGTTGATCCTTTGTTCAGGCGTATTGGTCTAGAAAGAGTACCTTGATTTTGCACTTTGAGATTCAAACGCCTTTGGAGACGCAATCGACGTTCTTTCGATGTTCAACAGTCCAAAGCAATTGCCATCTTTAATTTAAAAGCAGAAAAAGTTTTAACAAGTAAATTCATTTTTGTTTTATTTCAAGAATCGTTAATCATGTTAACAACGTCGTTCTGTAAAGCTAAAACAAATAAGAATTACAAACAAAAGCACAAAGGCTCAAATTTTATTGTTAAGATGGAGATCAGCCAGACGCGTGATTCCATAGAGTATATACAAAGTTTGAAAATGGTAATTTACAGGGAAAAGGGCTACGTTGAAACATAACGACCACTATCCTTCTACCAACTTTGAATTCGGGACATCCTGAGCTTCTGTCGAACATGACCTTGACTAGAGTTTTCCTCCGATGGATGGTGTAACTGCTGCTGAGGGACTTGCCTCTGTTGAACATAGTTACTTGCCATTATCCCTAATTTTTGCCTGGATTGTACTATGATGTTTCCAATCCATCGGGATGATTTTTTTCATGTCTCTAACTTTTTCCTGGACCGCCCTTTTGGGTTTTCAATCCACCGAGACGTTTTTTTTTTTAGTTTAGGCGAAGTATTTCTTGACTACATCAATATTCGTGGGGTAGGCAAATTCCTCTCCATCCATGGTTGCAAGTCTCAAGGCGCCGCCTGAGAAAGCTTTCGTGACCACATAGGGGCCATCATAATTTGGGGTCCATTTGCCCCGAGAGTTAATGAGAAATGATTGTATCTTCTTGAGCACGAGGTCTCCTTTTCTGAAAACAAGAGGTCAGACCTTTTTGTCAAACGCCCTCTTCATTCTCTGTTGATACAACTGACCGTGGCATAGTGCCGTTATTCTCTTTTCTTCGATCATATTCAGTTCGTCGTGTCGACTTTGACACCATTCAGCTTCGGTGAGCTTAGCTTCCATCAATACTTAGATTGACGGGATCTCTACTTCTATGGGGAGCACTGCCTCCATGCCATACACTAGAGAGAAAGGGGTTGCCCCTGTTGAAGTGCGGACAGATGTGCGATAACCGTGAAGAGCAAAGGGTAGCATCTCGTGCCAGTCTTTGTAGGTTACAACCATCTTTTGAACGATCTTCTTGATGTTCTTATTGGCCGCTTCTACCGCTCCGTTCATCTTGGGTCGGTAGGGAGATGAGTTATGATGTTCAATCTTGAACTCTGTGCACAACTCCTTCATCATCTTGTTATTCAAGTTAGATCCATTATCTGTGATGATCTGGCTCGGAACACCATAACGGCAGATGATATTGTTTTTGATAAATCAGACCACCACTTGTCGGGTTACATTGGCGAATGATGCTGCTTCGACCCACTTGGTGAAATAGTCCATGGCTACCAGGATGAACCGATGTCCGTTTGAAGCCTTAGGTTCGATTAAGCCAATCATGTCGATTCCCCATATGGAAAAAGGCCACGGGGAAGAAAGAACTTTGAGATGTGATGGCGGTACATGAATTTTGTCGGAGTATATCTGACACTTGTGACATCTCCTCATGTACTTGTAGCAGTCGGATTCCATGTCTGCTTCTGGTCTGTCTACGCATCGGAGCAAGACCAAGTCAAAATTTCTCTTATAAAGAGTACCACCGCTCAGGAAGAAGTTTCCAGCCAATCTTCTGAGGGTTTTTCTGTCCTTCCTTAGTGTCCCAGATGGGTACTCTTGTTTCTGAAGGAAGCATTTGATATCGTGATACCAAGGTCTGTCGTCTATGACTGCTTCAATCGTGAAGATGTAAGTGGGCCGTTCAAGGCGCATGATGTCGATCATAGGTAGGTCATTCCATTGACCTACACTAATCATAGAAGAGATAGTGGCTAATGCATCAGCCATGTGATTCTCATCACGAGGGATATGATGAAACTCAACTCTGTTAAAGAAGGGTAATAACCTTCTTGCATAGTCTTTGTAAGGAATCAGTCCTGATTGGTATGTGTTCCAATCTCCTTTTATCTGATTCATAACCAAGGCTGAATTGCCGTATATGTCCAAGTTTTTGATCCTTAAATCAATCGCTTCTTCGAGACCCATAATACAAGCTTCGTATTCGGCCTCGTTGTTCGTACATTTGAACGTAAGTCGAGCGGCGAAAGGAATGTGGGTACCCTGAGGGGTAACAATGATTGCCCCAATTCTGTTTCCATAATGATTAACTGCTCCGTCAAAGATTAGTCCCCATTGGGAACCTGGTTCTGGCCCTTCACTGGGTAACGGTTCATCGCAATCTTTCATTTTTAGATACATGACATCTTCGTATGGGAAGTCAAACCCGATTGATTCTTGATCGTCAATCGGTTGATGAGCCAAATGATCGGCTATAATACTTCCTTTAACGGCTTTCTGAGCATGGTACTCTATGTCATATTCTGATAACAGCATCTGCCAATGGGCAATCCTTCCTGTGAGAGCAGGTTTTTCGAAGACGTACTTGATTGGATCCATTTCGGAGACTAACCAAGTAGTATGACGAATCATGTATTGGCAAAGACGTTTGGCTGCCCAAGCCAAAGCGCAACAAGTTTTCTCAAGCATCGTGTAGCGAGTTTCATAGTCGGTGAATTTCTTGCTCAAATAGTAAATGGCAGACTCTTTCCGTTTGGTTTCGTCTTGTTGGCCAAGTACACACCCCATTGAGTCTTCCAAGACTGTGAGGCAAATGATCAGTGGTCTTCCTTCCACTGGAGGTGATAGAATCGGAGGATTCAACAGATATTCCTTAATACTGTCGAAGGCGGTTTGGCAATCTTCTGACCAAACGCAATCCTGGTTCTTTTTGAGTAATTTGAAAATCGGCGCACACGTAGCGGTCATGAGGAATATGAATCTGGAGATGTAGTTCAAACGTCCCAAGAATCCTCTGACTTGTTTTTCAGTTTTCGAAGAAGGCATTTCTTGAATGGCCTTGACCTTGTCAGGATCAACCTCAATTCCTTTCTGGCTGACGATGAACCCTAGTAGTTTCCATGAACAGACACCGAAGATGCACTTGTTAGGATTCAAGCGGAGCTTGAATTTTCTTAAACGTTCAAACAATTTTGACAGATGTTCAACGTGCTCATTCTCTGTTTTTGATTTTGCAATCATATCATTGACATATACCTCGATTTCTTTGTGTATCATGTCATGAAACAGAGTAGTCATGGCCCTTTGATAGGTTGCCCCAGCGTTCTTCAAACCGAACGACATTACCTTGTAACAAAAGGTACCCATGGGGTAATGAACAAAGTTTTCTCCATGTCTTTCGGCGCCATTTTGATCTGGTTATAGCCTGAGAATCCATCCATGAAGGAGAAGACTTTGAACTTCGTTGTGCTGTCTACCAGCATGTCAATGTGTGGTAAAGGAAAGTCGTCCTTTGGACTAGCCTTGTTCAGATCCCTGTAATCGACACACATTCTGACCTTTCCATCCTTTTTGGGAACGGGTACGATGTTTGCTAACCATTGAGGATACTCTGATGTGGCGAGGAAACCCGCGTCAATCTGTTTCTGTACCTCCTCTTTGATTTTGATGGCCATGTCCGAATGAGTCCGTCTCAACCTCTGCTTTACTGGCGGACATTCCAATCTTAATGGTAAGTGATGTTCCATGATGCTGGTATCCAACCCTGGCATATCCTGATAGGTCCAAGCGAATACATCGGGAAATTCTTTAAGAAGCTTTATCAAACTCTCTTTGGCAGTTAGACTGAGCAGTGCCCCAATCCTGATTTCTTTTCTCTCTTTTTCTGAACCCAAGTTTACCGTTTCCAACGGTTCTTTGTGAGGTTCAATGGACCTTTCCTCTTGTCTGAGTAGTCGGGAGATCTCTTCTGGAATTTCGTCGCCATCTTCTTCTTCAGCCCCAAATACCGGGAACTCAAAGTTGGGAGAAGGCATCGGATCGTATGTTTCAACGGGGTTTAAAACAAGCAATCTGCATGACGTGATGATTCATGTTTAGAAGAGATAGAGAAAATGCAAGTGTGTGCAGTGTTTTATTTTACTGCTCGTTTTTATTATTGAATTGTTTTTTAGGATTACCATTTTCTGAAAAAGCAAAAAGAGAAAACAACAATAAATGCGAAAATTACAGAACGACGTTATTTTATTAATGAACAAGTCGATTCTTGAAACTACAGCCCTATAAAACAAAACTCTGTCGCTTTGGGCGAAACTAAGAGGGAAAATTTACAGAAAGCGAGCCCTATCAAAACATCTGTTTCACCTGGGCAGGGTGAAAGGTTAAAAGATGGAAATTACTTTGACTGACGAACGATCTTCGGAACCTCGACGACAACCCATTGGCGGTGAACTCCTCGGTGAATCACAAAGTCTGGCACCTTCCTTGATTTGTCTTCAGAAATGACGCTGATTTCTGGTGGAGCAGGATCATTGGAATCTGTCTCCCAGGCAGAATTGTCGTAGGAGAATTCCTCAGTTGTATTTTGCATAGTATTTGTGCTCTCAACTGTATCTCCCCATCCAGTAGGCTGGATGTCTTCGAACCTGATATGAGAGCTTCTGGGTGCAGTGTACTTGACCATATAGTCGTATTTTCCACTCGGCTGTCCCAAGGTGTCCCACACTTCTCTGGAACTAGAGGAGTCATCTCTCTCGATGACGTTGACCTCGGGAAAAGCATAGTTGATGAATTCAAGTCCTGCAAACGTTGCAAATTCACCTTCATGTTGAGTAGTTTCTGAATGACCTGAGTGTTGATCCCATGACATGGTGGGGACACAGGTATTCTGTTCAATGACGGTCAGCTAATTTTCATTATTCAGCTGACTCTCTTGCCCCAAGTCTCCTGGATAAGGTTGCCACATTGGCAGACCATCCATTGGGCCATAGTAATTGTAGTCAAATTGGTCTTTCATCAGAGTGTCTTCCTCTAATGAATTTGGCGGAGCACGACATCCTTCCGGATCACAATCCCCGTATATCATTTCGACATCTGATCGTGGTATAAATCTCGGACTTTGTGCGGGATAGCAAAATGGCATAGGCATCTCTTCCTGAGACATATAACCATCCTCATTAAGGTAGGACTTCTATTCTTCATCCATGTCGGAGGGATCTTCCTCATTGATAGCATGTACTGCTTGAGACACTGGGTGAAGGAAACCTCCACTGTGGAAGAAGTTTTAAAGGGGATAAAGACTTTCATCGTTGGCAGTTGTCCGGGTACAGGTTGCAGAAAAACCAAGACCCTTCTTTGTTTTATTGTCAATAGGAATGACAAGTTGTCCCCATCCGGTCATATTGGTACTCTCGACCGCTTTGATAGCATCGTTGTAAGAAGAAATAGAAGTTCCTTCTTTGAACTGATTGTTCTTGCTCACTGACAGTGTTTAGAACTGAGTTCCAATAACCTCCTCGGGTTCTATACCAGCAGATGATGACAAGTTACTCACGAGCAAGGCCTGTTCCCCACAAACTGTGATGAGTTGGCCGTTCTGGACGAACTTTAGCTTTTGGTGGAGGGTTGAAGTAACCGCTCTAGCCTGATGTATCCAAGGTCTTCCTAATAAACAACTGTACATTTCCCAAATGTACATGACCTGGAAAGTGACTTGGAAAGTATGAGGACCGATAGTTATAGGAAGATCAACTTCGCCGATAACTGTTTTTCTGGATCCGTCGAACGCTTTGACGACGACCTCGCTGATTCTCATCGGAGGGCCTTTGAATGATAATTGCATCAAAGTGGACTTCGGCATAACATTCAGGGCTAACCCTGTGTCTACCAGTACGCTGGCTAAAGCATCGTCCTGGCAATTAACTGTAATGTTGAGCGCCATGTTATGACGGCGACCCTCTTCAGGTAATTCCTCATCACTAAAACCCAAATTATTGTAGGCAGTGATGTTAGAGACAATGCTATCGAACTGTCTAATTGTTACATCCTGTTCCACAAAAGCTTGCTCCAAGACTTTTTGTAGAGCCTCCCTGTGGGCTTCTGAACTAAGTAACAGTGATAATACCGAGATCTTTGAAGGAGTCTGTAACAGCTGATCCACAATGTTGTATTCACTCCTTTGGATGAGTTTCAGCATCTCATCATTATTTTTTGAAAGGTCGGGATTACTGGATTGACCGACTGATGGATTGGGAGCTTCTGTCTGAAGTTCCTTTTCCTTGTTAGGTTCTCCAACTCCTCGGTTAAAGATTCGACCACTCCGTGTTACACGACTGATGTCTGCAATATTCACGACGGAGGGTAATGGAATTTCCTTTCCATTTTTAACTATTGTTGCACCGTATTTGTAAGGGATCGCCTTAGCTGACTCATACGGTAGTGGTCCTGGTAGATAGATGACTATGGGAACCTTTTGATTTTTCTGACCATCATAAGTAATCTCGATCCGTTCCCGGTTGGGAATTCTTGATTTGTCAAGTAGAGGGATGATGGAAAAAACATCCATGGTCTTATGATGACCAGAGATTGTGACAACGTCCCCGACTTGATCGGCAAGGTAGTTCGGTGTCTAGTTGATGGGTCTAGAACCCGGATATGGACGAATCTCTCCACGATCCACCTGACCCTGAAGAGCTGCTCTCACAAGGTAACACCCTTGGTTACTTTTTGAACAGACACTACAACGGTCATAATTGTGTGGTGGCACCTGGCCACGCCCACTTTGAATACAATGTAACCTCACCAGGTTAGCTTCCACAGATCGGACATCCTGACTTTGACGCCGAGTAGGATTCCTGTCATTGATACTAATTTGCTGAGTATCTTCATCCATGTAGATTGGCATCTACCAGTGATTTAACAAGTGCTGAAGTGCCTCCTGGACAAGGGTACAACCTTGATTGTTTTCGTAACCTGCTTTACAGCTTTGATAGTCGTGTGATATTAAGAATCCGAGTCGGACCTGCTCAGCATGTAACTCTACCAGGTTGGTATTCATTAAACGAATGTCGAAGATTTGAACCATGTTGATCTAATAAGGGTTCCTATCATGGTAGTCTTGGATCCATCCAAGATCCATCTGATGCAGGAGGGCCTCTTGTATGAAAGAGCATCCCTGTTTGTTTACCGAGCAAGTCAGACAAGAACTGTAATCATGCCGCGGCAGATTATGATACTGGTTTTGCCTTGAGTTCATTGCCACCAAGTTGACATTCATTGCACGGAT
The DNA here is from genome assembly GCA_022829125.1 of Lathyrus tuberosus. NCBI lineage: Eukaryota > Viridiplantae > Streptophyta > Magnoliopsida > Fabales > Fabaceae > Lathyrus > Lathyrus tuberosus. The sequence continues at coordinate 8,641,052 of JALAZF010000024.1, read as the reverse complement.
ATCGTGGTTCTGAATGACATTAGAATTCGTATAGACCATGTTAACTCCACGAACTCGGTGCTCCTGGATCCATCCGAGATCCATCTGTTCCTGTAGAGCTGATTGCACTACCGAGCATCCTTGAATGTTTTTAGAGCAGACGTCACATTGATGATAATTATGAGGTGGCACATGGCCATATCCACTCTGTCTACAATGCATCTTGACCAGATTGGTTTTTAACAAGAGTACATCGTGAATTTGATAGACATCGTTAGTCTCTCCTTCTATCAAATTGACTGCAGCCTTCTCATGCTGAGGCAGCGGGTTCGTGAGAACATTAGGATTTGTATCCTTGAAGGATAAGACCCCGCTCCTAACAAGTTTTTGCACGTCGGACTTGAAATTGAGACAAGTCTCTATGTTATTCCCTGATCCTCCTTGGTGGTAAGGGCAAGTTTGATCCACCTTAAACCAGAAAGGCGGATTTTCCAGTACTGTAAGAGGAGATTTAGTCTGAATGTGCCCCTTAGCCAGTAGTAACGGAAATAGTTCTGCGTATAACATGGGTATAGGATCAAACCCTAATGGTCGTGTTGTACGGTTGTTGTTATATGGAGGACGAGCCTGCTGAAAAGGCTGTTGTGTCCTTTGATGATCAGGTTGGCTCTGCGCAACCTGAGGTTGATACGTAGGAATAGGCGCAGGGCTGATAGCAGGAGTTACAGCTGCTACTGGCTAATAACGCCGCCTTTGCTTTCCGAGTGAGATATTCCCAATATCTTGCTCTTTTTTCTTAGGGAGAGCACTACCGTATTTTTTAGTACCGCTCGTCGATCCAGCGTCTTTTGCCAAACGTCCTTCTCGGACAGCTTCCTCAAGACGTACGCCCATGCCCACCATCTCAGTGAAGTCACTGGGTGCACTGGCAACCATTCGGTCATAGTAAAATGAGCTTAAGGTCTTTAAGAAGATCTTTGTCATCTATTTTTCCTCAAGAGGTGGACAAATTTGAGCGGCGATTTCACGCCACCTTTGAGCATACTCCTTAAAGGTTTCCTTGTCCTTTTGCGACATCGATCTGAGTTAATCTCTATCGGGTGCCATGTCCAAATTGTATTTGTATTATTGGACGAAGGCAGTGCCAAGATCTCTGAATGTGCTAATCGTGGCACGGTTTAAACCCATGTACCATTTTAATGCGGCACCGGTTAAACTATCCTGGAAGTAGTGAATCAGTAGGTCCTGATTCTCCGTCTGAGCTGACATTCGCCGAGCGTACATCACCAGATGGCTCTGAGGGCAAGAGTTACCCTTGTACTTTTCAAAGTCGGGCACCTGAAATTTGTGCGGAACTTTCACATTGGGGACCAGACAAAGGTCTGCGGCGTCCTTTCCAAATAAATCCTGACTGCGAATGGCTTGCAGTTCTTTCTGCATTTCCAAGAACTGCTCCTGGAATTCATCCATTCTATCGAACATAGTTTCCTTCTTACCAGAAGGTATCTGTGGAATCTGTCCTTCCGGGACAGTGTGCACCATAGGGGGTGGTACCGTGACTATGGTAGTGAGTCTTGGAGTTTCCCGAAGTTTGTAACCTTCAGGAGTCTTCAGTATGCCCCTGGCATCTTCGTTTTCCCGAAGTTTGTAACCTTCAGGCCCAGCGGCTTCTGTTGAGATTCCCTGATCTTCAGTGATCGACGGAACATATCCTTCCGGGATATAGTTAACAGGCATGCCCCAAGGACGATCTTTCGGCATCTGATACCTAGGATCATACTTCTCCACTATGGGCGTTGAGGTGATCTCTGAGATCACAGTTCTTTGTAGCTGAACTTCTGCCATGGCTTGCATGTCGTTACGAAGCTTTCTCATATCCTCTCTCAGAGCGTCGATCTCCTCTTTCAACTCTCTGTTCTCTTCCTCAAGATCATCCATCTTTTTCTGACGATTGGCCCGAGTATTGTACGAATGAGACTGTTTGAATCTAGAACCGATACACAAACGTGAGATTCGTAGGTAAGAAGAATACGCGATGTGAGAATGATGAATGCAATGATTATATTAATTGTTTTTTTGGTTTAATCAAAATAAACTTCGACAATTAGATTGCAAAATATCAAACTGTGGGGAAACCCCTTTTTATTGAAATTCAAAGGATTACAGAAACGAAAATACAGTAGATTACAAAGTGCAGAAACAGAAACCTAAGCTAATGGGTCCCGAGTCCTCTCTGATGAGAAATCGGGTGCTGACTCTGGTACTTTCCTTTTCTTTGACCGGGGCTCTTGGGCCGTTGTCGGGTTGTCATTCCTTTGCCAGGTGAAAGGAGCGAGCAAATTCCTTTGGTCATCTTGATTCTCTACAGCATGTTGCTCCAAAATTTCAATCAGAGCATCTTTCTCTTTCAGTAATTGCTGTATTTTGATGCACTCTATGTCAAAGGTGCGGTACTTGTTCTTCCAAGACCTTCTCTCCTTTTGAACTTTGTTGAGAGTAACCTGAAGCTTTTCAGTTTCTGTCATGAAGTACATGACAGATTCCCTCGGCGGAAGAATTCTGTAACGAGGATAAGGCATCTTTAGCTTGAGAGCTCTAGTTTGTACCCAGTGGAGATAAGGCTCCACCGAGACACAGTCCGGTTTTCCTAGAGACTCTCGTCCTTTCTTATGAACGTGTTTCCAAGCGTGCACTATTTCCATCTTTAGTGCCCTGTCGTTTTCTCCTTCCTTGAAGAAAAGACCTTCCAGATGAGCATTCAGCGGAATATGCCTCATCGGGTATCCAAATTGACGACGAACGAGAATTGGATGGTAGTTGATTCCTCCCTTAGTTCCTATAAGGGGTACGTTGGGGAAGTTTCCACAACGATCAATGATTCTGATTCCATCATAGATCCTATTACACCAATCTATATCAGAGTTAGTAAGAGATATGATCATCTGCGACCAACGTAAGGCACTCTTGCAATCCCAAAAAGCAGCAGACTTGGGCAAGTGGGAGATAAACCATTTGTAAAGCAAAGGTACACAACATGTGATCTCCCATCCGCTGTACAAATTTCCCAAATGTACAGAATGATACGCGTCTGTGAGCAAAGTCGGTACAGGGTTTCCAATGAGAAAAACCTTAATGGAGTTGATATCAACGAAGTTATTGATGTTGGGAAACAAAAATAACCCGTAGGTGAGCAAGACAAAGATGCTTTCAAAAGCAGTTACGTTTCCTATACTGGCGAAATACAGGGCCTTCTTTGTCAAGAACTGGGCTGGCAAACCTTGGATGCCACCCTTGGTAGTTAGGTGAGTCCTAACCTTAGACTCGTCCAAATGAATTGCTCTTGCAATGGTCTGATTCTTTGGAATTTCTTCCAGTCCAAAAAATGGAGCTCGATCAGTGATATGTAAATCGATCAAATGAGAATACTCCTCCAGTGTTGGTACGAGTTGATAATCCGGGAATGTGAAACAGTGATAAACCGGATCATAAAACTGAATGAGTGCATCCATGATTCCCTTAATCACATGGACTCTTAACAGTGGTAGCAGACCTCCGTGCTTGGCTCTGAAAGCCTCAGGGTTAGTGATCATCCTCGCTAACCTTCCCAAATCCTCTAGCTTTGGAACCTTGAAGGTATACCTATGAGTTCTCCTTCTACCGAAATCCATTAGCGCAATCTTTTCCTCTGATATTTGCAATCACAGTCTTAGTTTATTTTGAAAAACAGAGAGACTAGAAGAGAATTTTTTTTTGAATGTTTTAATGTTTTTTAAATGAATGCATGAATGCAGCACACAAAAACATAGAAAAACTTGGGGTCAAAGGGTCGTTGTCATGAAGTCAAGGCTCTACCCATCCCCAAAGGTTTATACTAGGGTGATTTTTGTACCTGTACTCATTATCATCAGCTCCTCCTAGGAAAGCAAAACAACAAGCGGATCGCCAGCGAGTTGTAGAGCGATCTTAAAGTAAGTGCCATTCACCGAGAATAGATCACCAGCCTCAAATAAGGGTAGTATTGCGTAACAACTATTCCCGATAGTTTCCGCCCTACAAAAGGGTTTGGCTCCTCAGCTTCTCAGACATCACAATCGGCCCATTGTGTAGGTGAGAGAATGGGTTGCATTGGTCAGCCTCCACTAAGGTTGATGGTCGACCTCGTCGCCATCACTTATCTTAAGTGTATACTCAATCTTTCCACATGCGGCATCACACGCATTCCCATTAGCAGAAAAATAAACACGTATAGCAATTAGGAAAAGCAGTATATATATTTGTCCTAATCATCCTAGACCTTTAAAGCTATGAATCCTAAGTTCCTGACAGAAAATAGGTTCCCCGACGGAAGCCCCAATCTGTGGTTTCATTCCAAATTAACGGCGTTTTGACCTAAGATCCTAATGACGTCAAGGTTTCTACCTAGGGGACAAAAAGAGAACAAGATCCCTAAAGAGACCTGTAATTCTCCCCAACAGAGTCGCCATTTTTCTGTAGCAAGTGATTTTTGGATGTGGTTGCGAAGCACGATCGCTCTGATACTATAGCTCGATTCATTTTTTATCCTATTGAAGCTGATGAAGGAAGGGAAATAGATGTCTCCAACTAACCTTGCTTGCATACTGAGATTAAACAGTCAAAACTGTTGGTTTACAGATGCTACAAAGATTCGGGGTTTCTCCTAGGTTATTTTGTTGACGAGGGGTGCTTTGGGATATCGGTTAGGGTGTTAGGACGAATTTATGAAAGTATGGGATTTTGGGTTTTCGTTTAGTGTGCAAGCTAAGATTTTTTCTTTCAATCTTATGCCTACGTATTCCCGTTTACCGGAACAGGGAAATCAGAGCGTTCGTAGTTCCTCCTATTCTATGGGAGGAAATGGGTGTTTTGGTGTCTTGTTCAAGGCCCAAGACGTGAAGATGAAGAGTCTATTTGTATCTTGTTTAAAGCCCAAGATATGAAGCTAAAAGGTCTCAACTTTAGAGAGAATTTGTTAGCTCTAAAGAGGGGGTTGTATGTCACAACTATTTTATAAAGGAGAATTACTTTAACCGGGATATGTGAATCCGGCAATGCCGTAATTTCCTTTATAGGGGATTTTAACCTGAAGGAGAAGACTTTAACTCAGTGTAGAGCAATGCTATCTTTCCTTAGGAATTTCTCATGCTAAAAGAGGGACAGTGGCATGGATATAGATGATCTAGAGGCTTGCCGCTTACAGCAATTAGATGAAGGGGAAGGAGTTGTTGATGTTTGTGTACTGTGAACGAGGCACAACTTTGATGCTAAAAGGTTGATTGGATCAACCAGTGGTTTTCTTATACAAAGCCTAAGGAGAGGCTAATATGTGTCTCGTACAAAGCCCGAGAGAGAGGCTAAAAGGTTTTGACTCGACGATGGAGTCTTTTGGTATCTCGCATAAAGCTCGAGATGAAGGCTATTTGACTCAACAAGAGAGTTTTTGTATCTCGTACAAAGCCCGAGATGGAGGCTAAAATTTGTTTGACTCCGCTGGGAAGGATCATTGTACAAAGCCCAAGAGGAGGCTATGGTGACTGTTTCAGTTGAGTGACAGGTCCAGTATATTGGTTTTAAAGAGAAAATCAGTTCTTATATGAGTACTATTTGTACTCAGGGATTTGATTCGAGGATCAGGGATATTTCCTTCTCTTTGAGGAATTGGGAAATCCAAAGGGTATTGAGACTGTACGAGTCTACGGGGTTCCTTCCTATTCTTTAAGGGTGCTTGAGAATGTCTTTGAGACTTAAGGAAATTAGACTGTCCAAGTCTAGAGTTTCATCTTTTGTACTATGCTTTGAGAAACACTAGTAGACTCTATGAAATGACTGCTCTATGCAGATGACTAATTTCTGTTCCTATACCTCTAGGGGTTAACAAGGGATTATCTTCCTTTTTTGGGAATCGAAACAATGCCTTACATCCTCGGCGAGGTTTAATTGAAAGTAATACCACACTAATTATGAACATGAGGTTTTCATCATCCTCCCTAATCTTCGCTTAACAAAAGTTTGAAAAAGGGGTGAGAAAGATATATTTTGCTTTTATGAAAATAAAAGTAAATGAGTGAAACGAATGGATTTAACCAAAAGATGCATAAATATTTCATTAATGTTGCCAATTTAAAGATACAACAAAGCTCATATGCAAATACCAATACAATTAAAGGAAATGCAACTGAAATACAAAACACAACCAACTTAAGATTTCAGTTTCCGGGTCCGAACGGAAAAAAGTCTTCATCACCAATCACTTGTTCCTTGTGGTATCGAACTTTGAGAGGCCTTGCAGGTCCTTTACCTTTTGCTTCAAAAGTTGAGGTACCAGCGTCGGAAGTACCTTCCTGAGGTTTCAAATTCTTTAGCAAGCTCATCAGCTTCTCTTCAAATTCCTTGCATTCTTCAATGGGATGCCCGTGGTCCCAGTGCGAAATTTACATTCAGTCTTTGGGCGGTCTTCTTCGAAGATTAAGTCCTTGTCATGGATCAGTTCTTGTACAAAATGCTCTAAAGCTCGGCAATTATCCAAATCATGCCCTTCAGCTCCCTTATGGAATTCACAGGTTAGGTTGGGATCATACCAAGGTCCCTGGAAAGGTGTGAGAAGTCGGGGAGTTACCAGCTTGTTTTGCATTAACAATGGGAAAAGTTTGCTTAATGGCACCAGGATAGGATGGTGGTTAAATTTTCCTCTTTTGGCAGCACACTTCTTCTTATCTTGAGGAGAAACACACGTTGGAGTCTGAAAACCTCTCTTCATAAACACCTGACGAAGATTACGTTCGGATGCAGGAACAGGACCAACGTTCAGCTGGCATGAGGCTTCTCCATCAATGAATTCTGGACACGAGAGATTCTTAGGAGGCGGCAAAGGATAGCTGATTTGAATGCCATGTGGTGTAAATGATAACTTCTCAGAATCAAGCAGCGTCTGAACCTTGTTTCTGAGTACCCTGCAATCCTCAGTTGAATGCCCCGGTGCCCCAGCGTGGTAGTCGCATCGGACGTTGGCATCAAAACCTAGTGGGTATGGAAGGATCACTGGCTCTAAATCCTTCGGTATTATCAATCCACTTTTGATCAACACTGGCAAAAGCTGACTGTATGCCATCGGCAACGGAGTGAAATTTCTCTCTGGTTTCCTTGATCTTTGTCGTTCATGCTGACGTGGCAAGCGAGCGCTATTGAAAGCTGGTCTGACGGGATGAATGGGATTCTCCTTTTTCAACAGAGTTTCCAGAACCCAATTCATCTGGCACTTGAGGATTCTGATCTCCTCTCCCATTTTCTCCTGGTACTCCAAAATTTCCTTCATTGCTGCTAGCGTGACCTTCATAGTTTCCAGAAACTGCCTCATTCCTCTTTGGAGCTCTCTCAATTCGTCATTGACTCTGTCCATTTCACAGTAATGTTCAGACATCCTTTGTCGAGTTTGGACTTGGGTGACGATTCAAAGACGATTCTGAAGAGAAAACTACGACATGAGACGAAGACAGAGAGGAAATGCACATGCTATGAAATGATGCAAATGAGATGCTAATGCAAGCCAAATGGTTTCAAGGAACTCAAAGGCAAGTTGCAAACTTTTTTGGAAAACAGAAGAAGCTTTTGTTTTTTTAAAAAAAAAATCCAAGCTCTGTTGATCTTTGAAAAGGGAATAAACATTTGAGTTCCTCGAAACCAAAGGGCTAAGAATGCTTGAATGTAGAGATGCATAAAGCACACGAGCACAAACACATGTACACACAGAAAAACAAACAAACCCTAGGTTCATAGGTCTCATGAATGGAGTCGTGGTCTACCCATCCCAATAGGTATGTACTACTAGTTTTCACCCGCCGAACAAGGTTCTAAAGAGTTCCCAAAGTCTACAATCCATCTTTCGGATTTTAAGGATTTCCCAGTGTAGCGAGTGATTTTTGGATATGGTTGTGAAGCACGATCGCTCTGATACTACAGCTCGATTAATTTTTTATCCTATTGAAGCTGATGAAGGAAGGGAAATAGATGTCTCCAACTAACCCTGCTTGCATACTGAGATTAAACAGTCAAAACTGTTGGTTTACAGATGCTACAAAGATTCGGGGTTTCTCCTAGGTTATTTTGTTGACGAGGGGTGCTTTAGGCTATCTGTTAGGGTGTTAGGACGAATTTATGAAAGTATGGGATTTTGGGTTTTCGTTTAGTGTGCAAGCTAAGATTTTTTCTTTCAATCTTATGCCTACGTATTCCCGTTTACCAAAACAGGGAAATCAGAGCGTTCGTAGTTCCTCCTATTCTATGGGAGGAAATGGGTGTTTTGGTGTCTTGTTCAAGGCCCAAGACGTGAAGATGAAGAGTCTATTTGTATCTTGTTTAAAGCCCAAGATATGAAGCTAAAAGGTCTCAACTTTAGAGAGAATTTGTTAGCTCTAAAGAGGGGGTTGTATGTCACAACTATTTTATAAAGGAGAATTACTTTAACCGGGATATGTGAATCCGGCAATGCCGTAATTTCCTTTATAGGGGATTTTAACCTGAAGGAGAAGACTTTAACTCAGTGTAGAGCAATGCTATCTTTCCTTAGGAATTTCTCATGCTAAAAGAGGGACAGTGGCATGGATATAGATGATCCAGAGGCTTGCCGCTTACAGCAATTAGATGAAGGGGAAGGAGTTGTTGATGTTTGTGTACTGTGAACGAGGCACAACTTTGATGCTAAAAGATTGATTGGATCAACCAGTGGTTTTCTTATACAAAGCCTAAGGAGAGGCTAATATGTGTCTCGTACAAAGCCCGAGAGAGAGGCTAAAAGGTTTTGACTCGACGATGGAGTCTTTTGGTATCTCGCATAAAGCTCGAGATGAAGGCTATTTGACTCAACAAGAGAGTTTTTGTATCTCGTACAAAGCCCGAGATGGAGGCTAAAATTTGTTTGACTCCGCTGGGAAGGATCATTGTACAAAGCCCAAGAGGAGGCTATGGTGACTGTTTCAGTTGAGTGACAGGTCCAGTATATTGGTTTTAAAGAGAAAATCAGTTCTTATATGAGTACTGTTTGCACTCAGGGATTTGATTCGAGGATCAGGGATATTTCCTTATCTTTGAGGAATTGGGAAATCCAAAGGGTATTGAGACTTTCCGAGTCTACGGGGTTCCTTCCTATTCTTGAAGGGTGCTTGAGAATGTCTTTGAGACTCAAGGAAATTAGACTGTCCAAGTCTAGAGTTTCATCTTTTGTACTATGCTTTGAGAAACAATAGTAGACTCTATGAAAGGACTGCTCTATGCAGATGACTAATTTCTGTTCCTATACCTCTAGGAGGTCGTCGGGATAATTTGTACGAAGCCCAAGAGGAGGCTGGAAGCTTTTAAGAAGCCGAGGGACAATTTGTACTAAGCCCAAGAGGAGGCTATCATTCCCGGAGGAAGAAATCATTTATACGAAGCCTAAGAGGAGGCTGTGAATACTTCTAAGAAGCTGTAGGGTCCTTGTACTAAGCCCAAGAGGAGGCGGGGTTGCTTTTAGGAAGCCTGTGGGTCCTTTTATGATGCCCAAGAGGAGGCCGATGCTTTTAAGAAGCTCGTGGGTCCCCAAACCCCGAGAAATTCAAGGCAAGCTATTCACAAGGAATAGATCAAGTCAGGAAAGTTCGAGAATTTGGAAGAAACTCAAAGATGCCATTCACGGAGAATACATTCATCTCTGGGAGTAGAGTTTCTTGACAATTCCTAATGAGGACAGCCGAAGAGAAGACTGTATCTGGTGATCCTATTGGGGATCTAGTTGTCTATTTCTATGAATAAACGAAACAACGTCACCTAGTTCTAGACGTAGTTGCCGGGGAAACTCTAAATATCTATACTATTATTACACAGTTGATATGAGTTTATGAAAGAAGACTTACAGTGAAACAGCCCCACAATACAGTTATATGTATATGAAAGCGGTAAATGAAAGCGTATAAACACTTACTCGGTTGTAGAGCTTCCATGCTGTTTGGTTAGTTGTTCAACAAAGAAAGATTGAAAACAATAGTATATTCAAAATCAAAGGAGAAAGTGCTTTGAAAAAGAAAGATTTGGGGCTTACAGCTCAAGGAGAGGCCCAGGGTTTTATCAGTGAGCGCACTGTTTGAATTTGTACAGAGGGACTTATACAAGTGACTGAGGCCCAAAAATTGTTTTATGTACAAAGGGATGGGTCTTACACTCTCTCAAGAGGCCCAAAAGGTTTAAAGAAAAAGAGTGGGGCTTATAACACGATGGTAGGCCCAGATGATTTTTCGTTTTAAAATGGCGATCGCGCCGAGGTTTTCTTTTAACGCAGAGGGACTTATACAATAAGTGAGGCCCAAAATGTTTTGGTTAAAAGGGGGTTGGATCTTACACTCTATTAGAGGCCCAAAAGTTTTGAATGGGTCTTATAGCTCGAGGAGAGGCCCAGTTGATTTTTTTAAAGGCGACGACCGCGCCGTTTGTTTTTGACGATATCGGGACTTATACAATATACTGAGGCCCAAAAATGATTTGGTCAAAAAAAGATTGGGTCTTACACTCTATTAGAAGCCCAAAATGTTTTGAAAATGATTTATGAGGGTTGAAAGTCAAAGAAACCCTAATTTTAATCTTTAAAAGTAAATATTTTAAAGAAAATCAATGAAAAATACTAAATAGGTTTGAATAAACCACTTGTGATTTTTGTTTAAGGTTTGAAAAATGAGGTATAAATCACAAGAGATATTTAAACTCATTAGGTCTTGATTTTCAAAGTAAATATTCACTTTTAAAATGTTTAAAAACAATTAAAAATGAATTTATTCACAAAAATACTAGTTATATTAAATAAATAATATAAATCTAATTTTTTTGTGGAATAAAATATTTCAACATTTTTATGATTTTTTGCAAAAATAATCAGTAAAAAATAATTAAAATTGAGTGAGTTATTAATTTTTCAAATCATTAATAAAATAATATGAAAAATAAGAAAATAGGAAAAAGTGATAAAAAAAAAGGTCTGGGGCGAGGGGGATTCGAACCCCAGACCTTTCGCTCGCTAGTACACACAAACCAGTTGATCAACCACTGGGGCACAATGCCAATTCATTAATAACATGGCAAGTGAAAAATATATATCAAACTAGTTGGATTTTCTGAAAATGGCGCCATGGCCATCTTCTTCCTCAAGCTCTGGTGCGTGAAGCCCTCTATCTCACTCATCTCTTAACCATTTGACATGATTCAAACACCAAACTCATGCATTTTTTCACAAGGAAGAAGATGGCAATACCCAATTTCATTCATTTTCAGTGTATAACAAATTATATCCTTGTGGCCGTATGAACCCTAATTTTGCAAAAGCAATCGTGCAGACATGATTATGAGTCCTATGACCAAATTTTCTGAGGGAAAACAATCAACATATGATGGCAAGCAATTGGCAAAAATATCATGCGAGAAAATATGCATGGATCATAGAGTTGGAGTTTTGAGGCTTACCTTGATGCAAGCTGCAATGGAACTCTGCACAAACTTTGTTCCAGTTGTGAATTAATGATCCCTACAGCTTCAATGGATGTTATGGAGTGTGTTGAAAGCTTTGGATCACTTTGAAACTCTTTGGATCAAGCTGGAGACCTCCACCTGCATAATTGAGGCAAAATGGCTTGGTTGAAGGGTGATTTTGAGCCTGAGGTGTTACAGTCAGTGTTTAAGTGTTTGGACACCTCAAATACATCATATGTGATGTGTTTGAGCAATTGGAATTGATTTCCTAAGGCTACAACTCAAAACCCGATAGTGGTACTCAAAAACCAAGAAACTTGAGGTTTAAGGAAGAATGAGAGAAAGCAGTGTTGTAATTGGCTTTGGTGTGAGTTGAATGATCCATTAGAACCTCTATTTATAGGTGATCAACTTTTGTCTTGGAGGAATAGTGAATGGCTGCTGGATCAGATCACATTCACATGGATTGGCTTGGAGGATTTCTTCTCAAGCAAGGCAAACTAGCCACTCCTAAGAGCAGGGCTATGCCTTGACCAAAATCACATTCTTCAGATGTTTTTATTGTTGTTTAATCAGAGAACTTGACTGAGTAGAGTGGCTTTGTTGAAAATGCACTATTCCACATTAATGCCCTTTGAATTCAAGGCAAAATGTGCCAAAGTGGATGAATTTCAAGTTGGAAGATTCCTTGGCTTTTTGACTCAGCCCTATCAGTTGGATCAGTTGGTTCATGACCAGGTTGAAGGCATGTGGCATAGTGATCATTTCTTTTGACTCAGAAATCGTGGATGGCACAAAACTCCCAAACTGATTTTTCATGGCAGCCTTGACATGGTGTGTTGTGGCAGCCATATTTCTTGGCACAAGTGGACTGGTTTCATGCTATTGAGTTGCTTGGATTCTTGGCAACATTTGCAACAAAATTGATGTTTATCTTTGGAACTGATTCAGCTTGTAACTGTGTGAAAAAACCTCACAAGTTTTGGTGTTTCCAACAAAATCTGTCTTGGACAGAATTTTTTTCTAAGTGTTGGAAAAGTGGTACTTTCATGTTTTCAGCCATTTTGGCTCACTCATAGCTCAAAATCCACAATGAATTGGAGTTAGGTCTAGTTGAAGTTTTTGTAGAGGGCAATGAGATCTACAAATCAAGCCTTGGATGGGAGAAAATGACTTTGTGGTTTAGGAGTTATGACCCTCCAAAGTTGGTACCCTAGCCACTTTATTTTTAACTTAGAAAATTTTCCAAGTTTTTATGGTTACCCCTTTTACAAGTTATCCAACTTTTCTTGATTTTTCTTGATGAATGATGATTAAAATCATACATTAACATCATTTTAGGGTTAAAAATCCATTTTTGTGAAAAATCTCAAAAAGTCAAAGTTGAGTTTTGTGCACAGTTGACTTTTTATCAGATGAATTCCAAACTGTGCAATTCTTCATGAAATCATGTCCTTGACCAAAATCAAACTTGATGGACATGTTCCATGGGTGTCATAGGGTATATTGATGCATGTCTTAGGGCTTGGGAGCATGTCCTGGTCAAAAGTCAAAGTTACAGTTGACTTTCCTCGCGAAACCCTAATTGTGGTGTGTATGAAATTGAGACGTGTTGCTCAAGCTTCTTGGATTAATCCATTGTTCCAAATGGATCAATATGGTATATTAGAGACCCTCAAATCCTCCTTTGAGGTCTTGGCTCATGTTTTGTCCCAAAAGTCAACTTAGGGGTGAATTAGGTCAAGAAACCCTAATTCCTGATTTTTTATGAATGCATCCCTTGAGGCAAAATTGACTTGATGATTGGGTCCATGAGGTTCCATGGAGTATATTAGGTTATGTTTTGTATCATTGGCTTGTGCCCAGATAAAAAATTTCCATCTGGAGGCCCTGGTCGACCAAAACCCTAATTTGGTGACACTGTCGATCTTGAGACTTGATCCACCTAGAAGGGAGCAGCCCTGTGCTTGATCCTTGAAGTGGGAGTCCTTTTGATCCATTGTGAATGTTTGAGAGGTTAGACAAGTTGAAGATCATGTCATTCCTTGATTGATCCTTTGTCTAAGGTTCTGAGAGGGCTTGAAACCCTAATTTTGATTGTAGTGGATGCTCACCCATCTTTGGGGAGACTGATGAAGTATGATGGTTCCTCCATATTGTGATGATGATTTTCACAATGATGGGAAATCTTAGTTTTAAAAATTTGGGGTATGACACCCAGATGACTTGGTAATCGATAAAATTCTCAAGAGGATCTCGTCTGAGTGTAGTATCGCGTGACAACCAATTCAGAAATAGACTCCATCATGGTCTCCGCACTACATCCTAAAAGGCTTAGTGGGGTTTGGTAACTACGGTTCTCAATATCATGGGATCCTAGGTCGAGAGTAGCACGCTTTCACGAATAGGATCATTCAACATAACTAGACTCTCGAGAGGGCCTCAACTGAGTGATGGTGTTATCAATTCAACTTTTCAGGATTCGACTCCCTCAAAGCCTCCTTGAATACCATCGTCCTATAATAAGTGCACTCAAATCCGGGTATAGGATTTATCTCACTCATAGATATCATGTCGACCCAAAATAAACAGGATAATAAAGCAAAAACAAAGATACAAGTATATAAGCAAATATGACATACATAAGCATATACAAGTAAGCAAACATGAATAACATAAAAACAAGATAGGCTTAACCCTCTTAGGAAAGGACCAACAATAGGTCTAAAACTCCCCAGTAAAGTCGCCATTTCTGTTGCGGTGAAAATCGGATAACAAGCTATTAATTAACTTGCATCATTTTTCTTTTACAACCGACTTTGATTTATCCAAAGGAAAGGTTCAAGATCGTTAGAAAAACCTAAAGGGGAGAGATCTAAGGTTCGGGGGTTGGTTACGCCTAGGGAAGGTATTAGCATCCTAAACGTCCGTAGTACTCTACGGGAACCTCTTGTTTAAATGTTATCTTATGTTTGCTAAAGGTTCTATGCTAAAGTTTGAAACCCTAGGGGTTAGTATCTAAGTATACTCGACAAAGCATCGCACTTTGCGCCTACATATCATCGAGAATAGAATTAGAGTATGCGTAGTTCTACTTCTACTGAATGATTGACTGTGGTCAATATTCAGAGGGGAAATGAGAACAAGCTCATTGTAGAGTTTAAGAACTCTCTAGATCTAGTTGAAATGGACCTATGTTATGTTTAGTCAGTAGGGTAAAATGATGATTCATTATGATGAATATCACTAAGAGTTTAAGAACTCCTTCCTAAAGCTAGTTGTGATTTCTATGGCTCTGATGAGGCCAAGAAATAAAGTTTCTCCTAAGAGGTTATTTAGGTTAAGGTGGGGGTCAATGACTTATGAGTCAACCTTAATCACCTTCCTTTGGAATGTGGGGAAAAGGACAATAGTAAGTTACTAAAAGATAACAAGTTAAAAGCACATATGATGATGTAAAAGACATGAGAAGATGAGATGAAATAAAATCATGATATCAATGCAAAGTGAGAATTAAACATGTTAGACAATGATTAAATATGAGATGAAATAAAATAGAAATAGTCTCGTCTTAATCATGATTTAATCGAGAAACCGATAATCAATGATTCTTGACTTTCATCGACTAAATAGTAAGGAAACTGAAATAAAAGAAAGTGGTCTCTTGTTAATCCAGGTTTTGTCAACTCAATGAAATCAACCAAACCAAGAAGTTTGTTATGTCATCGACCAAAATAAAGTAAGTGGAATCGAAATGAAAAATCGGTCTCGTCTAAATCAAGATTTAATCGAGAAATCTATGATCTTATATTTTTTGACTTTCATCGACCAACAATAGAACCGGAATGGAAGTAAAAGAGATCGGTCTCGTCTAAATCAAGATCTAATCGATAAATCGATAATCTTGGATTTTTTTGACTTTCATCGACCAACATAAAGAAAAGGTGGCCTCACATCTATCAAGACTTTATTGATTTGAAATGATCAAAGTCGAGATTTGTGTAACGTCATTGGCCAAAAAAAAAAAGATTATGAAATAAAAATAAGGTTGATCTCATCTTAATCAAGATTTAAATCGGAGGATCGATAATCTTGATATTTGATTTTCATCGACCAAAATAAAATCGGTATAAAAATCAAGTTGGTCTCGTTTAATTCAAGATTTAATCGACAAATCGATAATCTTAGATTTTTAAACTTTCATCGACCAAAATAAAAGAAAATAGAAAGTGGCCTCCTACAAATCTAGACTTTTAGTGATTTTGAGATAATCAACAAAGTCAAGATTTATATGATATCATTGGCCAATAAATAAAGAAAATAGAATATGAACAGAATCAAAACTTTAAATAGCTAAACAAAATCAAAATAAGACTAATCAAATTTAAAACTAAAACTCCTTAGAAATTATTTTAACACAAATTAATGAGAGAAAAACTATTTTAAAAAAAAGGGTTGGAAGAGAAACGATGGGTGTAAAATAAAAAACGGTGGAATCATATGAGCTTATGAGCCCATCATCCACCCAAAGAGATAGTGCGGTTGGTATTAAAGGGGAAGAGGGTGGACTTATCACCAACGCGGGCTCAAAAGCCCAGAGACAAGGTCCAAATAAAACAAAGGTTGAAATCAAACATCCGATTTTTGAAACAAAAAGAAACCTAGATAAAGATAAAAAGACGGTTTCTTTTCTTCAAAAAAAACAAAATGCCTTGAAATCCTAAGAAGTGAAAGGCATCAGATCACGGTCTTCAACCCCACACAACACGCTTTTGTCAACTCAGAAAATAGGGCATGGTAGTGATCAAGCTTCCACTATTATATTTTACGAAACCAAAAAAGGATTCCGCTTAGACATCATCAACATCAACATCGCGCCAGCAACTATAATGGGTTAAGATAAACAACGTAACTCCAACCTTGATGAAGGCAATCTCTCTCCGTCTCGCCGTAACTTGTTTCGAACAGGTTTGGTTTCGATTTCTGAATGGGTTCCGGGGAACTCCTCTATTTCATCTCCTTCTACCCGTTTCTTAGGTTTCTGAATCATTTGATTTTGTGGGTTTTGATTTGAAGAAGGTTTAAAGGGTGTTTGTGGTTGCTGCTGTTTGAGGCGTGAGTGATGGTGATCCAACGTTGTGAATCGATTTGAAGGTGGTGATGAAATGGTTTGGGGGAAACAAGGGTGGTGGTGCATTGTTGATATTGGTGAGGGCGGAGAAGCTGGGTTTGGTTGTTGATAATCGGCGGTGACAAGATTTTACCATGTGCACCAAAGCTTTGATTGAACAACTCAGATCAATCGCAGAATCCAAAATAAATCGACAAACTATGAGCAAGACTTGGCAGCAGCTGAAAAATAAACGAAAATCCAAACATGGAACTATCATTGATGAAGGTAATCGCTGAGTTTATTTGTTTTGGTGTTGTGGTGTGTATGGTGATTTTTGTGTGGTTTATATGGTGGGTTAATGCTGTTTGAGATTTCGGATGTGAGAATGAAGATGAAGGTTTTGGAAATTTGTTGGATATGAATGATGAAGATGGGTTCGTTGAAATGGTTTAAGAGGAGGTATGAGGCTGTTGGTTTTTTCGAATTTCTGAGAATGATTTCTTTTGGGTTTTTACCGCAAATGAAGAAATCGTGGAAGCGTCTTTTTCTGGGTTCCAGCTTCCCCTTTCGTTTTCGGTTCCCCCCTCCTCATCTTTTCTCTTCCTCTGCTATTTAACAAGAAAAAAAGAATCTGTTTCCTTCAATTTCAATTTTTTTGACCGTTGTTTGAAACGTCATTTTCATGCTTGCAGGTGTTGTCTGTGGCGGTGTAGGTTTACGTTGAGCAGCAGGGTTCTGAGCTTTTGTCATTGTGGCGCAGAGATTTTGTACGGTTTTGGGGCATAGTTGGAGCGCATGAATATGGTCTTGGAGTGTAAACTTGGTTGCGTTGCATTTGGAAACTTAGAGTATCAGCTTGTAACCACTGCTTGGGTATTCGTTAGCTCGAGTGGGGCTTGGAAGTTTGGATTTGGTGGAAGCTTGGGATTGTTTTGGAGTGTAGTGACTTCATGGCTTGGTTAGCAGCTATGCGTGTAAAGTAACCTATTTGGCTAGCTGATATTTTCATGTGCTTATGTTTATTTTTTGGCAATTGTTGGTTGTTGTAAACTTGGGCTTTCTCTTCTTCTTCTTTTTATCGCTTGTTGTTGATGGAAAATGGACTATGGGCTTGGTGTAAAAAACGTAGAATGGACTTACGACTTGAAATGAAATGGAAACAGTAATTGGAAATGAATAACATTTTTCTCTCCTTTTTTTTAAAACGAATTAATAAGCTAAATAATAATAATAACTATTAATTAAAATGTTAATTGAATAAACTAAAAAAAGAAATAAACCAAATTGACAATTAACCTAAATAATTAAACTAATGCAAAATTAAATTAAATTGAGAATAATTTGAATTAATAAAAATAGGATAATAAAATTAAAAAAGAAAAGCCATGTTGAAATTGAATAAAAATAAAAACAAATAAACACTAAAATAAATACTAAATTAGAAATAGAGAGAAATAAATAAAACATCAACCAGCAGAAAAAAATGAGGGTAAAATTTGGGGTACAACAGCTGTAAAAGGAAATCTAAACTTATGGGTCCTGAGTCCTCTCTGAAGCAAGCTTAGGTGCGGGTTCCGGTACTTTCCTTTTCTTTGACCGGGGCTCTTGGGCCGTTGTCGGGTTGTCATTCCTTTGCCACATGAAATGAGCGAGCAAACTCCTTTGGTCATCCTGATTTTCTACAGCATATTGGTCTAAAATCTCAATCAGAGCATCTTTATCTTTCAATAGTTGCTGTATTTTCTTGCACTCCACATTGAGAATACGATACTTGTTCCTCCAAGACATCTTCTCCTGCTGAACTTTGTTGAGAGTAACCTAAAATTTTTCCGTCTCAGACATAAAATAAAGGACAGAGTCCCTTAATGGAAGAACTTCCTGACGAGGGTAAGGCATCCTCAGCTTGAGAGCTCTAGTTTGTACTCAGTGGAGATAAGGCTCCACCGAGACACTGTCTGGTTTTCCTAGAGACGCTCTTCCTTTCCTATGAACGTGTTTCCAGGTATGCACTATTTCCGTCTTTAGTGCCCTGTCATTTTCTCCTTCCTTGAAGAAAAGACCTTCCAGATGAGCATTACGCGGGACATGCCTCATCGGGTATCCAAATTGACGACGAACTAAAACTGGATGATAGTTGATTCCTCCCTTAGTTCCTATAAGGGTTACATTTGGGAAATTTCCACAACGGTCAATGATTCTGATCCCGTCATAGATTCGATTGTACCAATCGATGTCAGAGTTGGTAAGAGACATGATTCTCTCACTACTACGAAAACCCCATTTAACGACGCCAGCTTTACCACGGTTTCGTATCCCACCGTTGTAACAAGATTAAAAATTTATAACGCCATATTTAACGACGGTTGTATTACATAACAATTGTAATACAAGCTGTGTAACAAGCTTCGATTCCCAACTCTATATTTTTTTTCTCCATATTTTTACATTTTAACACGCTTGTATTAGAAGACCGTTGTACTACATGTATCACGCTTCGATTCACAACAATGTATTCTTTAGTATTTTTAAGTGCAATAGAGTATATATATATAACTTTAAAAATAAAACTGTAAGAGATGAACATATATACACATAATTTTATTTTAATATTCCATTGAGAGTACATTGATAAACATATTACATATCAAGATCATTGTCAGAGCCCATAGTATAAAATGCATCTTCATAATCTAGACATCTCTCCTCACTCCTCTCATCATAATCATAATATACAGGCCTCCTTTTCTTCTTTATCTTCTTTTTCTTCGGCTTCTTCTTCTTCTTCTTCTTCTTATCCTTCCTTACCCTTAAGGCATCCCTGAAGTTGGCAGTTGCTGGTTGGACCACCTCCTAGATTGGCGCCTGACGTTCCTCATTGAGGTTTCTAGGATTCTCATTTGTTGAACTCATTGTTACGAAGAATATATTATTTAGATATGTAAAATTGTCTATTTATAGATGAGGTTGAAGTTGAAAAGACTAATAGTTTAATGCTTATAATGATGATAACTTGTAAACCTTTCATATTCTGGAACTATATTTTCTTGTAAACCGTTCATATGTTGGGAAGTGCAACGGTTAATAATATCACGACGGTTATAAGTAATGACCGTAGCGATATCACTTATAGTCCAGGCGTAACTTTAGGAAAATGTTGTTGCCTGGTGTCAAACCTCGTACCACATATAAGGGGTATCGCTACGGTTATTATAACTAACCGTTGTGATATTATTAAATTAATATATAATCTATCATAACGGTTATTTAAGAAAACCGTTGTGAAACATTTACCTATATAAGGGAATTAACTTTCCCTTTTTGACAGTCGCGTCGTTTCCTTCACAGCGAAACCCTAGCACCCAAACTTCATCTTTTTTTAGAATCTGCGAAAAGAGATTCAAGAAGTATGAAGCTTTTGATTTAAGCTTTTTCCTTCTTGAATTCCTTCTTGCAGAGTCTAAAACTAGATGAACATGGTGATGATGCCGGCGTAGCAAGCGTAATGTACATATTGTTTATGGAAAATAAGGTATTCTTCCACTTCAATCTTTTTGTTAGATAGTACTCATTATCTCGTTTGCTTCATGATGTTTTTGTTGATTGTTCTCTTTTTGCGCAGATTCGACTTCAATGCTTCACAAGCAAGGTGAACTTCATTGTTATGGTACAGTCCCACTTCTTAGCGTTTTCTTTCAACTTTTGCTTGTTTTGTTTTGAATACTAACTAATTTTCTTCATTGCTTCCCACTTCTTAGGGTTTGTTTCTAATTTTGCTTGTTTTGTTTTGAATAATAACTAATTTTCTTCATTGCTTTCCCACTTCTTAGGTTTGTTTCACATGGTGATGATGATGGTGGTACATATATATATGAATTCATTCTAATAAGGTACATATATATGAATTCATTTTGATATTGTACATATGAAATTTAGTTTATTATTCTGATATTGTACATATGAAATTTAGTTTATTATATACTATGTATATTGTTTGTTTTACTATCCTTTTAATGAAAATGCAATCTGTTAAATTGGTATCGAAACTTATAATCTGAAAATTAAGATGTATTTGAAAACCAACCATTATCAGGTCAATGTTTTTCGAATCGCATCCATTTCATTCAGCACATTGAATGTTCCTTAACGCATAATATACGATTCAACGGTCTGATTCCTTCTACACATCGATATCTTTTATATTATATAGTTTACCTTTTCATCGCCAAAAATCATCGTGGTTTTTATGATCATGATTGGTATGATGATAAAATCACGATGATTTTGGGTGATGGAGAGGTAAACTATATAATTAAAAATATCGATGAGTAGAGTGAATCAGACCATTGAATCGTATATTATGTGTTAAGGAACATTCAATGTGCTGAATGAAATGGATGCAATTCGAAAAACAGTGGTGTGTTTAAGTTGGTTTTCAAGAATATTTTAATTTTCAGATTATATATTTCCTTACCAATTTAATGGTTGTAATTCTTTAACTAGGTGTATGGTAAAACAAGCAATATACATTTGTATATAATAAACTAAGGGTACATGTAACAACGGTTGAAACTAATATCCGTTGTGATTGATAATATATTTCACAACGGTTGAAACTAATATCCGTTGTGATTAATAATATATATCACAACGGTTGATACAACTAACCGTTGCAATATATAGCGTGTTTTCCATAATACAACAACGGTTTTCAGACCGTTGTAGAAACATCGAAGATACAACAACAATCTACATAACAGCGCCTTTTCCCGTGTCATTATATGTCATTCCCAACCGTTGTTAAATGGGTTTTTCGTAGTAGTGTCTGCGACCAACGTAAAGTATTCTTTTGATCCCAAAATGCAGCAGACTTGGGTAAGTGGGAAGTGAACCATTTGTATAGCAGGGGTACACAACATGTGATCATTCCTCCGCTGTACAAATTCCTTAAGTGTACCGAATGATAAGCATCTGCGAGTAAGGTCGGTACAGGGTTTCCAATCAGAGAAACCTTAATGGCATTGATATCTACAAAGTTATCGATGTTTGGAAACAAAAATAACCCATAGGTGATCAAAACAAAGATGCTCTCAAAAGCGGCCACGTTCCCTATACTAGCAAAGTATAGAGCTTTCTTTGTCAAGAACTGGGCTGGCAAACCCTGGACTCCACCCTTAGTGGTCATGTAAGTCCTGACTTCTGACTCGTCCAAATAAATTGCTCTCGCAATGGTTTGATATTTTGGAATTTATTCCAGTCCAGAAAAGGGAGCTTGGTTAGTAATATGCAAATCAGTCAGGTGAGAGTACTCCTCCAGTGTTGGTGCTAGCTGATAATCCGGGAATGTGAAACAGTGAGAAACCGGATTGTAGAACTGAATGAGTGTGGATAGGATTCCTTCGATTACATGAACCCTTAACAAGGACAACAGTCCTCCATACTTGGCTCTGAAAGCCTCGGGGTTGGTGATCATTCTCTCCAGACCTCTTAAATCTTCTAGTTTTGGAACCTTGAAGGTGTACTTGTGAGCTTTCCTTCTACTGAAATCCATTAGCAATCTCTTTATCTGACATTTGCAATCATTGTCTTAGTTTAATTTGAAAAAGAGAGACTAAAAGAGAAGATTTTTCTTTGTTTTAATGTTTTTTAAATGAATGCATGAATGCAGCACATAAAAACATAGAAAAAACATGGGGTCAAAGGGTCGGTGTCATGAAGTCAAGGCTCTACCCATCCCCAAAGGTTTATACTGGTGATTTTTTGTACCTGTCCGCAAAATCATTGACCCCTCTTGGGATAACAACAGCAAGCGGATCGCCAACGAGCTGATGTATCTTAGAGTGATCTCATATGAGGGTAGTATCGCGTGACAACTATTTCCGATAGCTTCCGTACTACAAAATGGTTTCAGTCTACTAAAAACCTCAGCTTCTCAGATAACCCAATCGACCACACTACTTTCAACAACCGAATTCGTATAGGCAATGTATCTGCAAAGGGAGTCTCCACTGAGTCTGATGGTCAACCGGGGACTCTTAACTGGGATTCATTCCCCGTAAGATTACCCGTGTAATGCCATCCCCTATCTTAGGTGTATACTCAATCTTTCCACATGCGGCATCACACGCATTCCCATTAGCAGAAAAATAAACACATATATCAATTAGGAAAAGCAGTATATATATTTGTCTTAATCATCCTAGACCTCTAGTCTTATGATCCTATACAGACAATGACTCCCTAGCAGAGTCGCCATTTCTGTGACATTTTGTTGAATTTAAATCTCTCACCCTAAAAGAGGCTAGAAAGAATACCTCCCACTGTGGTCGCCACTTTTCTGTAGCGCGATTTTTGTGGTTTCGAATCACTATCGCTTTGGAACTACAGTTCGATTCATTTTATCCTGTTGAGCTGATTAAGGAAGGGAAATAGATGTCTCCAATTAACCCTGCTTGCAAACTGAGATTAAACAATCAAAACTATTGCTTTACAAATGCTATTAAGAGGGGGAGTTCTTCTTTAGGGTTATTCACTTAAAAGCAGTGTCTAGGCTATTGGTAAGATGTTAGGTCTAATGCTTTTCAATTGATGTATGAAGGTATGGGATTTTGGGTTGTTTGATTAGTATGCTCGCTAAGATTTTGCAATCTTATGCCTACGTATTCCCGAAACAGGAAAATTAGAGCGATCGTAGTTCCTCCTATTCTATGGGAGGAAATAGGTGTTTTGGTGTCTTGTTCAAAGCCCAAGACGTGAAGCTAAAGGTGGTTTGTATCTTGTTCAAAGCCCAAGATGTGAAGCTAAAGGGTTTTGGCTGAGAGAGAATTTGTCATCTCTAAAGAGGAGTTGTTGATGTTTGTATGCTGTGAGCAAGGCACAACTTTGATGCTAAAAGGTTGATTGACTCAACCGGGGTTTTATTTATACAAAGCCTAAGAGGAGGCTATTGACCCAACAAGAGGGTGTTTATTATTTGTCTCGTACGAAGCCCGAGATAGAGGCTAAAAGGGTTGACTCAACAAGAGAGTACTACCAAGTGACTAACTCAACAAGAGAGTGTTTTGTTGTCTCATACGAAGCCCGAGATTGAGGCTAAAAGGAGATTGACTCAACAAGAGAGTCTTTTATACTCAATAAGATAATGTTTTATATGTCTTGTACAAAGCCTAAGATGGAGGCTAAAAGGATATTGACTCAACAAGAGAGTCTTTTATACTCAACAAGAGAGTGATTTGATGTCTCGTACAAAGCCCGAGATTGAGGCTAAAAGGAGATTGACTCAACAAGAGAGTCTTTTATACTTAACAAGAGAGTGATTTGCTGTCTCGTACGAAGCCCGAGATTGATGCTAAAAGGAGATTGACTCAACAAGAGAGTATTTTATACTCAACAAGAGAGTGTTTTATATGTCTTGTACAAAGCCCAAGACGGAGGCTAAAAGGACATTGACTCAACAAGAGAGTATTTTATACTCAACAAGAGAGTGTTTTTCTATCTCGTACGAATCCCGAGATGGAGGCTAAAAATGGGTGACTCAACAAGAGAGTCTGAAAAGGTTAGCTCCGCTGGGGAGAATCATTTGTACAAAGCCCAAGAGGAGGCTACCTTATCGTTGTGGATTCTGGAGATCCTGAAGCGGGTCCAAGTGTGGGGAACTCTCATGAGAGAGACCGAGATTTCTTCCTATGTTTGAAAGGAACTTGAGAATATCTTTGAGACTCAAGGGTCTTAGACTGTCCAAGTCTAGAGTTTTATCTTTTGTACAATGCCCAAGAGGAGGCACGGGCATTAAGGGATGAGTATCAACCCTACAACGGACGGAGTTTTGACGTTGGAAAGACTGCTCTAGCAAAGGATGACTAAGTTCTGTCTTATACCTTTAAGAGGTCGTCACGGTCCTTGTATTAAGCCCAAGAGAAGGCATTAGAACTTTTAAGAAGCCGACGGGTCCTTGTACAATGCCCAAGAGGAGGCAGGGATGCTTTTAGGAAGTCTGTGGGTCCCCAAACCAAGAGAAGTTCAAGAAATGCAATTCACCGAGAAGAGATCATTCCAGGAAAGTTCGAGGATTTAGAAGAAACTCAAGAGATTCCATTCACGGAGAAAAGATCATCTCTGGGGAGTTAGAGTTTCTTTGACAATTTCTAGGGGTGACAGTCTGAGAAAAGGTTCGCCGAGATTACTTCCTTTCTCTTTGTTTCATATTGTTTAACCCCAAGAGGAGGGAAGACTGTATCTGGAATCCTACGGGGGATCTAGTTTTGTTTGTATTTTAGAGTGACCAACAGGGCTTTACCTAGTGCTAGACGTAGTTGCCGGGGAAAACTCTAAATAACTATACTAGTATTACACAGTTGATATGTGACAAGTATATAAAAGGATGTGAAAGAAGACTTACAGTGAAATAGCCCCACAATACAATTATGTACATATGAAAGTGGATAAACACTTACCCGTTGTAGAGCTTCCATGTTGTTTGGTTAATTGTTCAACAAAGAAAGTTTTGATAACAACATATATTTGAATTCAAAATCAAAGGATAAAGTGCTTTGAAAAGATTGTTGGGGCTTACAGCTCGAGGAGAGGCCCAAGTTTTAACGATGTTCGTACCGTTGTTTTAAAAACTGTACAGAGGGACTTATACAATATGTGAGGCCCAAAAAGTTTTTATGTACAAGGGGATGGGTCTTACACTCTATCAGAGGCCCAAAGAGTTTAAAGAAAAGAAATGGGGCTTATAACACGAGGGTAGGCCCAGATGATTTGTTTTTGAACTGGCGATTGCGCCGAGATTTTTGAAAGCACCGTGGGTCTTATACAATGACTGAGGCCCAAACTATTTTGGTTTCAAAGAAGGATTGGGTCATACACTCTATTAGAGGCCCAATAATTTATTTTTGTACAAGTGGTGGGACTTACAGCTCAAGGAGAGGCCCAAATGATTTTTGTTAAAAAGGCGACGATCGTGCCGAACTTTTTAATGGTATCAGGACTTATACAATACACTGAGGCCCAAATTATTTTGGTTTTCAAAAAGGGTTGGGTCTTACACTCTATTAGAGGCCCAAAAATGTTTTTGAAAAGGAATGGGACTTATAGCTCGAGGAGAGGCCAAAATGATTTTTGTTAAAAAGGCGACGATCACGCCATTTTTTCTAAAAATACAGTGGGACTTATACAATGACTGGGGCCCAAAAAGTGGTGTATTTACAAAGGGGATGGGTCTTACACTCTAATAGAGGCCCAAAGAGTTTAAAAAAGTTTGATGAGGGTTGAATTAATCAAAACCCTAATTTGTTTTCAAAATATATTTTAGTTGAATAAAAATTCAATTAAAATGATTAAAATTGTTAAACATGTGTGAAAACAAATTGTGATCTTGGATCAATGTTTCAAAAATCATGTTTCTATCCACAAAATGATTGGAAATCAATTAAGTTTGGAAAATCAAGGGAGAAAAAACATTTTAAATGTTGAAAAACAAATAAAATATTACTTCTTTGTAAAAATATCAAGTATATGAAATAATTAATATTTTTTGGATTTTTTGGTAAAATAAAATATTTTAGCATTTTTGTGAATTATTAAAAAAAGAATCAACTCAAAATCATTAAAAACCAGAGAGAAATTAATTTTTGAATCAATTAAATAAAATCACAAAATTCAAATATTTGAATTTTCAAAAAAGGCGCCAAGAACATGGCAAGAACACGCGCCACCCTCTGTTTCTGCAAATTTGCATTTTTTATCCAATCTCACTGAATACTTGATGATATCATGAAATCTACATATCAATCTGCTCGTTTTCACCTCACAATCATGTCTATGGTCTTTAATTTCATTTATTTTAAGCATGGAATAAGAAATCAAAGAGAAACCTCAAGAACCCTAAAATTTGCATGAAGGCTCAGAAATTCCATACACGATTCAAACAAAGCAATTGATTGAGGGTAAACACTCTATGCATGATTATGAACATATGGCCAAATTATTGAGCAGCAAAATATGCATGGATCATAGAGTTAGAAGAGTTCATGCTTACCTCTTGCAGCGCGTGATCGTGTTTTGTGTTAGAGGTGTTGCAAATTGGTTCCAATGATTTGTACAACTTCCTTAGGTGCCAAGTGATGTGTCTGAATGCTTGGAGAGGTTTGAAACAAGCTGAAACTTGAGATGGTACCTCAACTGCACCTCTGTCAAGAACTTGAGTAGTTGGCAAGTGATTTTGTGATTTTGGTGTTACAGATGTTATGTGAGTGTTTGGATCATTTCTATATGATGTTTATGAGGGGTGTGTGTGTGATTGGTTTGGTTGGAATGGCTCTCAAACTCAAAACCCGATAGTGATTTGCTTTGGAAGGCAATTTTGGAGTGAAGGAAGAGATTTTGAGGAAAGCATGTGTTTGATGGCTTTGGTGTACTCAAACTGAGCACAAATGAGCTCTATTTATAGTAAATCAAGTTTGTTTTGCAAGCAATAGTGAATGGCAACTGCTGCAGAAGTTTGGCAAATGTTGATCAATAGGAATCCAAGTCTCCTCTAGCCATTGACTAGAGGTTAGAGCATAGGCTGCTGGTTCCCTAGTTCTTGGATAAGTCTTGACTGAATTCAGTTGGAAAGGGCTTAGTCCATGCCACGTTGGTGCATCCATTAAACGCTCCAAACCAAAATTGGAGTCTTGTCCCTCTTTTAGGCATTTTTAGGTTTGGCATGCTACTTTTGGTTCCAAGGACTTGGGAGGCTGATGGATCAGTGTTTGTCCCTCCTTGGTCTCCCCCTGAGGTGTTCAGATGGATAAACTTGTTTGTCATTTGCAAAATTTGCTCAAATCGAGCAAAATGCACAAATCTGCCTTGCCATGACAGTTTGCAGCAAGGCACATTGTCATTGTCATATCTCATGGCTTAAGTGGAGTTTCATGGAGTTCTTGGCCATTTTGGAAAGCTCTTATATGATACAACACATTTGTGATCATAGTTTGTCTTGATACTTTTTGGATCCAAGTGAAAAATCCCCATACTTTTGGAAACAAACAAGACATATTCTGACTTAGTGAAAATTTCACTAAGTGTTGGAAAAAGTGACATTTCATGTTTTCAGCCACTTTGATCCAACCATAACTCAAAATCCATGATGAATTGGAATGAGGTGTAGTTGACACTTTTAAAGTATGCCATGAGAGATACAAATCCATCTTTGGATCAGCCCAAATGGTTGCTTGGATCTCAAGTTATGATCCTTGGAAGTTGGACCCTAGCCACTTTGTTCCATAACTTAGAAAATTTCTAAGTTTTTTATGGTTACCCCTTTTACAAGTTATCCCATTTTTATTGATTTTTCTTGATGAATAATGATTCCAATCACACATTAACATCATTTTAGGGTCAAAGAACCATAATTGTGAAAAATCTCAAAAAGTCAAAGTTGACTTTTGTGCACAGTTGACTTTTTGTCAGATGAACTCCAAACTGTGCGATCCTCTATGAAATCAAGTCCTTGATCTAAATCAAACTTGATGGACATGTTCCATGGGTGTTATAGGGTGTATTGAATCATGTCCCAAGGTTTGGGAGCATGCATGGGTCAAAAGTCAAAGGCACAGTTGACTTTTCCCTCAAAATCCTAATTGTGATTCTGATGAATTTGAAACTTGTTGATCAAGCTTCTTGGATCAATCCATTGTTTCAAATGGATCAATGTAGTGTGTTAGAGACCCTCAAATCCTCTCTTGAGGTCTTGGTTCATGTTTTGTCCCAAAAGTCAACTTAGGAGTGAATTAGGTCAAGAAACCCTAATTCCTTATTTTTTTATGAACGCATCCCCTGAGGCAAAATTGACTTGATGATTGGGTTCATGATGTCCCTTGGAGCATCTTAGGTTATACTTTGAAGCATTGGCTCATTCCCAGAGGAAAATTTCCATCTGGAGGCACTGGTCGACCAAAACCCTAATTTGGTGACACTGGCGATCTTGAGGCTTGATCTACTTGGAATGTTCAAGCCTTGTGCTTGATCCTTGATATGGGAGTCCTCTTGATACATTGTGGGTGCTCAATTATCTTTGAGGAGACTGATGAGGCATGAAGGTACATCCATATTGTGATGATAATTTGCACAATGATGGGAAATCTTAGTGGTCAAAATTTGGGGTATGACAAACGGGAGGCCTTTGGGCCACCCTAGGTGTGTGTTCAAACTCGTGGGGTTGCTGGTCAATTGTTTCATCGAAGACTTAGTCTTGTCGAACTGGTGTCTCCGGTCGAGGTGGAGGAGTTTGTCGACCCGGTGTCCTAGGAGCACCTAGGAAATCACCTATCCGTGTCATCTGGGTTACCAATTGTTGGTAACTTTGGGTCGAATACTATATTAATGGTCTTAATATGGTGTCCATTTGCTAAGTCAACATGTGAACCATTTCTTGATTACTCTCATCCATCTGCTGTCTCATGACTGTGACAAAACTTGAGGTGAAAGTTGGGACTGATTGAGATAAAAGACTGAACCCTGGGGGTCGATTAACTTGGTTTGCCAAAGGCCCTAATCCTTGGTACGGTGAGAAAGCTGCCGACCAACTTTCCCCGAACATCGGACCAACAGAATATAGACTCGACATGAGCTCTGTTGGCATCACAAAGGCTCGAGGCATGGGCATTGTGAAACTAGGCACATGCTGCCTCGCAGTCCCCGTCATTGTTGGCCTAGGTTCAGACCGATATGGTGTTCAGGCTGTCCCACTATGGACGGTCGGAACCGCATACACAGTGCCAGAGCCAACATCAGATGTTTGCGTCACAACTATACTTTCCGCCGAAGATGGTTATTCGTTCGGACGTGGAGTCACCATCTTACCACTACGTAAATGCATACACTCAACTCAACGGGTCCCACCGGGTGTGACAGTTAGTATGCGCATTTGTTTCCAAAATGTAATAAAATTGTTCCTGTTTAAAATATTAGTATTTTTTCTATTAAATCTTTTTACATATTTGAAAAAATGATCGATAAAATTATATTATTTAATATTTAGAACAAATTAAAGTTGTTCTTATTTATAACAATAATAATTTTTCCCCCATATATAAATAATTTAATCAACAATGTATATTTTTCGTATATTAATATTGTTTTTATTTTGATATTATTTATATATTTGAATCTATATACAAATATTTGTATCGATAGTGTTTTTTTCTCGTAAGTAAAGATTATTTTGTTCAATGACAAATATTTTTACTTATATTTTATAAAAAATTTTAATTAAAAATATATGATATCTTTAAACTAAAAAATTATTATTATTTTCTTAAAAATATTGTACTTGAAATTAAAAATAATATCAAATTAAAAATATTATAAACAAAAATAATTAAAAAATAACACACTTATTGAGAGGTGTGGAGAAAAAAGTTGGATAAAAAAATAATATAATATTTGAAATTCAATAATACACCTTCTTGCAGTATATAAGCTAACATTCATTTTTGAAATTTATTTTGAAATGTCAAGTATAAATATTTGAATAATTTTTAGAATGAATTATCCAATTTGTTAATATTTTTCATAAATATTTTAATACATAATAAAATAAATTTAATGAGAGTAATTACTGTCATGAATAAGACAATTAAAAATAAAAATTATTTAATGACATATTAAAGAAATCATTAATTATAGTATTTTTTGGAAATAAATTAATAATTTTATAATAGAGAGTACAAATATAGTATTTGTTAGACGATGGCTATGGATCTAGAAGGGGGGTTTGAATAGATCCCTTGGGTTTTACACGCAAATGGTTTTGAAAATTTAGTTTTAAAATTGTTTAACGGAAGCTACCACTGGATAGAACGTCTACAACGAACCTTCTACTAAAAGGATCGGATATGCACGAATATATCGAGAATGAGTATGGAAGAGAAAAAATCAGTTTGATTACTACACTTAAAAAACGCGGTCAACAAAATATTGCTTGCTTGATGTTTAATCCAAACCAATGAGGAAAAATGATAAGCAACTAAAAACAATGTGTTCGATTTTTGCGTTGAAACAAATTATCAAACACCTAGTGTGCGTAAACACACTAAGTGCAGAATTTCTATGGAATGTAATATAGAGCTGCTCCAAGATGCAATTCAAGGAATTGTATCGATTTAACAAATAGTTTCTCAGCTCAAAATTACACTACGACAGAAATTTCGATAGATTGCGACTTCACAAATTCGAACAAACTGAATTATAAAAGAGTTAAGGGAAAGAGAGAACAAACGAGATTTGATTAGACAGTTCCCTAATCGTCCTCGCTTTGGGTACCTCTGCCCCCAATTCCACAATTGGAATTGAGATATATATATATATATATATATATATATATATATATATAGTTGTTGCAAATTGTTTATTACAAGAGAAAACTATGAACATCCAAACCCTCGAACGTCTTCGATCGTTGATGCAGAATTTTCTCTTCCCTTGATTCAAGATGAATCAAGTCCTTCGAATATGGTTGATCCAATTATCGTCCCACGCTACTAAACCGAACAAAACCTCCGTTCTTCGGTTACCTTCACTCGATCAATTGCAATCTACCAAACTTCGAACCCAAACCTCTCTTCTACGATCCTCCGATTACAGCTACTATACCGAATAATTGCTCCAATCGTCGGTTACCTTCGCCCGGCTGAATCCCTGTAGAATGAAACGGTTTGTGCAAAAACCCCGAAATCTTCCCGATTCTTGGAGGAGAAAACCTAGGGTTTTATTCAAGAAACACCTACCGAAAATCTCAACTCAGAAATGAAGATCACGCGCTTCCAAAATCTGAACGTTATCACCTTGAAACAATGAACAACTCAAACAAAGATTGTTATGTGTAATTGTTTGTTCACTCAATGTTGAAGATGAAGATGAAGAGAAATGGCATAAATTTTCACGTTTCTTGTTGTGTAAAAAATGAGCTAAAATTATATATATACTATCCTAGACAATACAATAGAAATAACAGAGTTTTGAAATGAATAACACAATAAAATTCTGGTCACATTCAGTGAGCGGTCGACCTATACAGATAGTATAGTCGACCTGAGCAATGTCGCACGTTCACTGCGCAAAATTGCAGGTTATGCGTCGACCGAAGCAGGCTATGAGTCGACTCATAGCTCCCGGTTTTGGGCAAACACAAATGCAAAATGAGTGAGTCGACCGGTAGGTCGACGTGAGCACTCCCGCTGATTGTACTAACATATGACACATGTTTAGGTCGACCAATGCAGGGTTGTGAGTCGACTCACACCCTTGGAACATGCAAAAATCCATTTTTGACTTTCCTAAAAGTGTTCAAACATATCTAATGAACCTAGACCATTTACTAATCATGATCAAACACTCTTAGACCACTTAATGAGCATTTCATATGACGTTTATCACTTGAATCTCTATATTTTAATCATGATAGTTTTGACATCATTAAAATCAAGTACATAGAGAGAATCTTCCCTCACAGTATTTTCTAATAAATAGTCTTAGTATATTGGTCTTGTATTAACGAAAAACCAATAAGTTATATAATATACATTGAAATATTGAAAGTGTATATTATTTTATATGAAATTTCTAAGTTATTGAAATATATATTTTTTCTATTTATTTTTAATTGTTTTTTTTTTTGTTGAAAAATAAAATATCTAAATACCTATCAATTTTAGAGTTTAACGCAACAATAATTATTATTTTATAAGGAACTCTCTTAATTATTTATTGGAAAGAAAAAAATAAATGTAATTAAATTATAAATAATTAATTTATTAAAAAAGATAATTAATGTCATAAAAAATAATAATGTTTTTTAATATTGTAAAAATAACTTTATGGTATAAATAGAACAAAATAATAGTAACATAAATTCTAAAAGAAAAAAATTAAATGAGAAACTACATGAATGAGCACAAAAATAAACTATTTTATTTATTTAATAAATTAAATTATACTGATACAACAGAGAATATTAATCGATTCGTAAGTCATATACTGGAGTACTAAATAATAAAAAAATAAAATAGATATTTACATTTTTTTATACAAGGGAGGGTCGAAGCCCCAAAAAATAAACAACAAAAACTACACAACCGCTAGCCTAGCCACATAAATTCCTGCTAAATCACCCTTATAAAGATGCTCAACAACGCTAGGACTGGCCTCAAAAAAACAATAATCCTTAGCAGAGATACCTTCCTTTGCGAGGGCATCAACACAATGATTCGATACTCTAAAAACATGATTTACTTGGATGTATTTATCCTTAATAAAGAAGGACCTTATTTCTTTGACGATATATCGACCCATGCTATTACTAGAATAATTATTATTAATATTCTGAGCTGTCTGCTTCGAATCAACATAAATGTCTATTCCGTTGAACCACATCTCCGCCGCCAACCGCATGTCTTCTAACATGCCCCAAAGCTCCTCTAAATAAACATCACACAAGCCTAAAGGTTTTACAAAACCTCCAAGTCACTCTCCCTCATTTCCTCTAGTAATACCACCACAACCAGCAATTCCCTTAATATTTCTTGCCCCATCCGAATTGATTTTGACTCTCTGATAAGTGCAAATTGTACCTATTTTTGTATATAAGTTTTGTTGCACTTATCATTACTTTGTGTTAAAATTGGTTGAATAAACCCCGCTTTGTTCATAATTACGTTTACTGTATGTTTTCGTGTGTATAGTGCGTTATCGTGTAAATATCATTTAGTTTAATTGATTTTCATTTATTTTTGCAGGTTTTCCAGCAATGGGATCTTGCCATTGTTGTATAGAGCATTGAATAAGCTTTCCAGCGCTTCAAACCGTGCGTCAATCGGAGTTACGGTTCAAAAGTTACGAATAAAACAGTGTAGAATTTTCTGGTGTGATTCGCCGCTGCTGCGCCGGGCGATGCCAAAATTCCGCCGGGCGAAACGCAGGCGCAGCAATGTCACAATTCTGGAACTTGCAAAAATAAACCGCCATAATTCCGCCGGGCGAAGCCAGAATTCCGCCGGGCGAATTTTGACGGGCTGAAACTCCATTAAAGGTCCAAAAACACAATTTTTAGGGATGGGTTTGATATTTTTGGTTCCAAATCCATCCAATAGCATTTTTTTAGTAGAATTAGGTTAGAAAACACATTGGAGCATGCATTAGGATGATCCGGAGTCGAATCCTTCATCAATCGGAGCCGACAACTCATGAAATGTTTGGTTTTTCTCCATTTCTTCTCTATGTATTTCTCTATTTGTTGGGTTATGTTTGGAATGTTACTCTAAACCTATGTACATGTATTGATCATGGTTGTATAATATATATGCTTTACAAATCATTATCGATGTCTTCCTTTATCTTTTTACATTTATGTTTGGATTTGTGTTGTGTTAGAGATAAACATCACGAATCTTGATTAAGGATGGATATCTATTGTCTAGATGCTAGAGATAGATTTAGATAATAATTTTTATGGTGTCGGAACTTAATGTCTTCCGTGTTTCGAGACGTCGTGCGCGACAGTAACGACGAGAGTGATACGGTTGCTCTCTCAGCTCAGTGTGACAGAGATGGACACTGTTGTGAGCGATACGTGATGATTTTGATGAGTACTTGTATGTTGAATGCGACCGATCGATAGGTTTACGTTTGTTCTGAGTAGTGTATTCATGCTTGATAGGTTTCTTCTCTTCAAAGAATGTACTCTTTTTATGTTCATATTTACTTTTCCGCATTTAATTCAAACCATTTTAAAACCAAACTCATTAACATTGATATTGTCGAACGGCAGTTCAGTAGCACCGATCTCTATGGACACGATAATTCCCGAAAAAATACTTTCAAATCTTTTTGTTTGCTTGCCGCTATACCGCTACCAACACTCTCCCCGAACTGGGAGCTTCCCACTTTACATCAATCCACTCCTTCTGAAAAGCTCTAGTGGCAACTTTATTATTGCAATTAGCTTGATTATAATCTTGTCTAAAACTACAGTTAATCATATCCGGAGGTCTAGAAAACTCCTCTATATGATTCTCCGTATTATGCCAATTCCACAGGTTGTAGCACACAATAGCTCAAACGGATTTCCACTCAACATTAGCATTCCAACCCATATTGTAATGCATATTCACCTCTATCCAATCATCCAAACAACCTAAAAAAAAATAATCAAATGCCTGTTAGTGTGCACCGCCGATTGCCAAAGAGGCATAGTCAACGGGCAATCACAAAGCACATGAATTGCGTCTTCCTCCACGTTTCCACAAAACTGACACATTGCACTTTGCAATCCCATCCTACACTTCTTGATATTAATTAAGAGACCATTATGCTTGAGAAGCCACATGAAAGTTTTAATTCTTTCAGCTGCATAAATTTTCCATATAGCTTCTCACCCTTCCTCATTATTCACCATATTCCTCTCATCCATGCTAGCATACATACTACTAACAGAAAAATCCGCACCAGTAGTTCCTATCCCCACGCACATATGCAGCCCAGCCTCGACTGAAGGAGGCTCAATACTAGCTATTATGTCCAACAAATCCCAATTCCACCCTCCATCCGTGATAATCAAATCTCCAGCTGTAGCATCCTTCAACTGCAGCGGAATCTCTACTTCCAAATCCGCTATACGAATATCCCGCCCAATCCGTCTGGATTCCCAGGCTGCCACAATATTACCATCACCCAACTTCCACATGCTATGGCTTTCCACCTCCGACCAGATTCGAACGATGCTTTTCAAGAATGCCAAATTTGTACCTCGCGTAACCAACCACATATCACTTCTTCTAGCGACATGTTGTATTCATAACTTCTAAATTGTGCAGGCCAAGACCACCTTCCTCTTTCCGAAGCGTTATCGTACACCAATTGATATCGATATCATACCCTAACCATTATTCAAAGTTAGAATCACACCCAATCAACATCGATATATCTATTCCGCAGTTTCGCAATCTGCAGTTCTGCAATCCGCAATTTTGCAGTTCGACAATCCGCAATTTCGTGTTCTGCTGTTTTTTAGATAAGCAATTTCATTAATAAGAGATTAAGGAAATCTCAAACCAAGGAACTACAACCAACAGAAAAAGAAACACTTACAGAAAGTCGAGCGGATTCTTAAACCACTCATATAAACTACACCTCTTACTATTCTTGATTCCTAGAATCAACCAGTTCCACGAGGTAACTTTAATATCAACAACAATATCATCAACATTACAATGCGCATCTTCAAATAAAATTCTATTACGCATCCTCCAAACATTCCAACAAGTAATTAACCATATGGCAAACGACCGTCCTGTACTTCTAGTAGCGTTAGCTTTCGCGAACCAATCCAAGGCATGGAGTCTACAATTAGGTTCCGCTATTCTATCAAAGCCCACCCAATCACATATCTTTCCCCAAATATTGACTGATATGCAGCAGGTGAAGAAAAGGTGACAAGAGTTTTCAACCTCGTGAAAGCAAAGCGCGCACACCTTGTCATGGTCATCATCGATGATCCCTCTAGCCACCAAATTCAATCTTGTGGGCAGTCTGTCCAACACCATCCTCCAAGCAAACACTTGTACCTTAACCGGAATATCCATCTCCCAAATCGACTTAAGAATGTTTGTTGTGATGTCTTCTATCTCATTATAGTTTCCTGCACAATTCAGAGCATAGTAGAAAGAAGCAACAGAAAATTCTTTCGAGTCAGTCACCGTCCACTGCCACTCATCAGTGGCTTCCTTGGTTAAAGACGTCGAAACCAGGGCATGACGAAAATCCGTCCACTCCTGATCCAGCAGGACAGTAGGATCTGCCACTAAGTGACTGACGTTCCACCTCCACCTATCACCATCCCAGCACCCCAACTCACTGATAGAGCAGCGGGTAGAACTGCTAGCTTGAAACACCTTGAGGAACCTGAGTTTCAACTCCAAATGGCCCAACCATTTAGACTGCCAGAATGCCAGAGAGGATCCGTCAGCAACCTTGCACTCCAAAAGGTTATCGAAACAGGTAGAAATTTCAGACTTGTAAAGAGATAGCAGGTCATTAATTCAAAGGGAGTCCTTCTTGGACCTGGAAGCGTCCTTGGACAGTTGGACTTTCAAACTCATATTGCCATATCTATTAAACAACAGCTCCCTCCAAACTTCTTTACCTCCATGGAGAAACTACCAAAGCCATTTAGCGAGGAGTGCTCGATTGAACCTCCCAACATTGCTCCAGTGCTTTTCTTCTCACAATTTATAAAGGTAAAATTAGGATTTATCTTTTCTATATAATTCTATGTTTGTTAAGCTTGGTTGCTTTCATTTTTAGTTTGATTAGCTTTAGAGTCATGTCTGTAGCTCTGTCTTTTGCTGTTTGAAGTTCATGATTCCAAGGGAAAGCATTTCAATAATTTATTAATGTAACATATATGCAGCAAGCCGCTATTATCGAGTGTTTATAATTATGATACAATTCATGTTCATTCTAAAAACAGACCGACAAAGTACTTGGTGCCTTGGTGGCCTATTTATCGTGAGCCAGACCATGAGCTTGTCGGCAAGATAGAACATAGAATAAAATATTCAACAAGATGATGATAGTCATGTTAAGGTTAGCTCGATGAACATTAACTTGTGTTTATGCTATACCACACACTTGCTAAAGGATATATGTTGCTATTCAAGTTATTTACGTGTTTCGTAGTTTAATCTGTGTCATAATATTACATTTTATTTTCTCTTGTGGTCGCAATGTGGTTCTGTAGCTTCTCTTCATAACTAATATAGGGATGAGCTCATGATCCCTGACTTCTAAAATCCTTGCTTCTCTCTGAACATGAAATCTGGCAAGAATCTCTTTTAAAAAAATATAGCATTTCAGTATAATATTCAACAAGATGATAATAGTCATGTTATTAAGATTTGCTTCGATGAATATTAACTTGTGTTTATGCTATACCACACATTTGCTTAAGGATATATGTCGTTATTCAAGTTATTTACGTGTTTCGTAGTTTAATCTGTGTCATATTATTACATTTTATTTTCTCTTGTGGTCACAATGTGGTTCTGTAGCAGAGAAAATTACATATATATGACTTGGTTTTAAAAGTTGCAATGAAAGTTCAAGAATTTTTTACAAAGGAACCTATTGTTAAATGCTCGGTGGAAATGACTATTGACAGGATTTGCTCTTTATTATGGTTTATCTGAGATATATACCAAGATGAGGTATTACGATAGTTTAAAGCAACGTTTAGGCGGCGTAGTTTTTGTTGATATCCGTTTTTGTGAAATATGTTGTGTTTGAAACCACCACAATTTTCAATTATGTCTCCTTGTTGTCCATTTTCAGACATAATATTTTTATCAAAGTGTTTGGCTAGTATAGGGATGAGGTCGTGATCCCCGACTCCTAAAATCCTAGCTTCTCTCTGAACATGAAATCTGGCATGAATCTCTTCTAAAAAATATAGCATTTCAGCATATCATTAGCTCATCTCACTTGTTACTTCTTTGGTTGACGTCTACGGACTGTGAGGACTGTGAAGTGGTTGGTTCTTTACTGTCCCAAGGGCTCTTCTTTTTTTTTTTTTTTAAATATATGTGGTATCCGACCAGTCAGACCGACTAATCCACATAGAGAGAGCTTTCGCCCCCCACGTAGCCCTTGAAGGTTGTTTTTGGTCCCGTGCTCCTTCGAACTCGCGACCCCAAAGGGAGCAAACCCTCGGGACCCGAGCTCCCTTCCGCTGGGCCAACCTTCTCAGGTTCCCAAGGGCTCTTCTGATTGAGCTTCGTGGCATACTTTATTTTTTTTTCTCCAGTTCTTATCTATGAAACTGTTGTTAAAGAAATAAGAAACGTATTTGTGTAAACCTTTAGTAGGAAAACAAAAAACAAAAAACATAGATAGTTTTGGTTTTCTCTTTATATCCCTCTTTTGTTCCAACTTTCCTTTCTTCTGTTCCTCTATGGGAAATCTGAGTTAAGCATTATCCATTTTTGTTGCATGAAAACAAGGGAACCAAAGGATATTTAGTGATACATATATTATCTTTTAGAAAACATTCATTAATTATGATATTCTTGGCTTTGCTATATTTGGCATGAAAACAAATATGCATCTGCTATTTTTCTCATCATCTTTTGACTTTTTCAAATGTGACCGCACTAACTTTTTAAGTTTTCTAATTATGGATTAAATTAATGCAAATATCATTCCATTTTTTATTTTATTTTTACAATCTCATTATACATCATAATTAATATGTGAGCATCAATGGAGTTTCGAGCACACGCGCCTAATGTTTCCATCAGAACCTGTCTTGACACCAATCTGTCCCATTTTAACAATTGATTGAACAAAATCATTTTCGAAAGAAGGTCCAAATATTGGAGTGAAGGGACCTAAATATGATTCAATCACAGCCTTTGTTCTTGCATCATCGATAAGTCTTGCATCCGATTCTAACACAGCAAAACCTTCCCTTATGTTATTCAATATGTTCTTGTCGAATCTTGTTTCAGTTGTTATGTCCATGGCTAAACGGTCGTTACCGTCTCCCGTCCGAGGGCACTTTGCCTGAAGTTCTGGGAGGAATTTTGGATTAATAGCTGGGTCTGATCCACCACCAGATGAAGAAAAGTTGTATAGTCTTTTTGTCATGAAGAAACATGCTGTGGTTCCTATTGTATGTGCAGCTGTATTTAACACAAGAGTAAACCATTAATTACTATGCTTACAAATTATCACATACTCAATACTCATTAAACAAAGAGTGGTAGATGTTATGTCAACATTTCTTGAATCCTGAAAATTTGTCAAAATCTTAAATAATGATTTGTTGGAATACTGATTTCTTGGTCTCGTCTACTATGCATGCATGAAATACGAATGTATTTCTATTAATCCTTTATAGAACCGACATTTCTGATATAAGATATATCTGAGTGTTTGTATCTGGTGTCTGACACGTGTTAGTGTTAGTGTGTCGGACACAAACATAAATGATTCATTTTTTAAATTAATATTGTGTATCGACGTTCCAGCGTCGTGTTTGTGTCTGCATAAGTGGGAGAGAAAGATAGAGACTAGTACCACTGAGAAGGACAAGGTCTTTATCTGTGAGACCCTTGTTCAGAA
Organism: Lathyrus tuberosus; assembly: GCA_022829125.1. Taxonomy (NCBI): domain Eukaryota; kingdom Viridiplantae; phylum Streptophyta; class Magnoliopsida; order Fabales; family Fabaceae; genus Lathyrus; species Lathyrus tuberosus. Next base: position 8,601,298 of record JALAZF010000024.1, on the reverse strand, counting down.
ACTTGGTTTTGAGTTGCTGAATTGAATCACTGACTTCTGGTATATCATCTGCAAGAGATTTATTGGAAATGAATCCATCTCTTCTCCCTGTAGGAACTTTGTACCAAGGTCCATTTGTCTACATTGTGTCAAAATTCATGCAACCGTATTAAAACTTATAAAAAAAAAGTTCTAACTCAAAAGATTAGTCTCTAGTTAATAATTTCAATGATGAAAAATCAATTTTTGAGCAGACAGTGAAATATAATGAAGTTAGGAATTAGGATAGAACCATGACAATTGCTTCTCTTGCTGCCAATGTAACAATATCAGCACAAGAAACCACTCCTGGACAAGATTCTTCCAATTTTGCCTTAGCGTTTTCTATCACATCAAACCCTCTAAGACCTAGATGTTTAAATGCATCTTTTTCTGGTTCTTTAACATTATCAATCAGAATGGAACCATCACATCCCTGAAAAAAAACATCCAAATCATGTCAAAAAATGTTCCTAGAACCAAAACATGTTACTACTTAAGTGACAGAAATACATACCTCAACAAAGCAGTCATGAAAATGAAGCCTAAGCAAACCAGCAGGCACGGTTCGGTCAGAAAGAGTAGCTTCTCTAACAACATCATGGACAATGGATTCTGCTAGAGGACATGTGTTTGAGTAGAAACCAATTTGAAGCTGACCCTTAGAACCATCAACTAAGAATAAGAATAGGAGAGACAAAAAAACAAAGGGAGACATCACTTCAAATAATGTTATATCTATTGTTATGTATTCAGCTATCACAACACACAGATATATTTATATATGCAAAATAGAAAATGTATGTCAGAAGCACAAATTAAATATTGCTACGAAACAAAGAAAAGGTGAAGGGTACTCATCAAAAAATGTTACTAATAATAGATACACTAAACATTTTTCTATGGCATGTGGGTCAAAGAATCTTAAATGTACTATGATTCTACCATTTTATGATTTTTCCTATGAGCCTTGTACAGATTACCATACTAGCATCATCCTTAAGTTTGAAACGTGTCAAGTAACAATGCATGAGACGTGAACTGTTTTCCTTTTGTTCTTTCCTCAGTCAATTTTGCATTGTTGTCATTTCTCTATTTTATCAAAAACTTGTTTATGAATCATTCGCACGCAGTTCAACTTCTGTATACCAATAACAACATCTGTGTTCTCTTCAACTTCATTTTTTTGGGATAAACCAAAGCTTTCAAATTTTCAAGACGCGTCAATTAATTGTCTTTAAATGTGAAAATGAGAATATTACAATGTAGTAGTTTTATCTCATGCCCCTTTAATTAATGGTAAGGAATCTTATTTTAATTCCAAATCTTCATTACAATTTTAGATGCAAGTTGCTTCCTCCATTTCAATTTTAGATTTTTTTCTAAAAGAAGTGTATGGTGTTCGACATGTCAGTGTCGTCTGGTGTTTGTATTAGTGTTTCATAAGTGATCGCATTTTGTATATTTATGATAAAACAGCTGTTAACTCTTGAGATTTCTTACAACAATGACAAAAATTAGCTTGAATAAGAAAGGTATAAACATCGAGTATTTATGGTTAAACAGATTGTGTGATGATGGAGACATATCTTTTTGTTTGGCGTTGTGTGAGTTACCTATTCAATGCAACTTGCATGAACATTGTTTTGGGACTTATATGTATAGATATCTATGATTCTAAATTAGTCTTACATCATGATTCTTAATGAGTTTTATTGCTATTGAGTTTTGCAACAAAATTGATATTAATGTGAAAATTTATTAGACTTGAACCCCACAAGGCTACAAAGTGTACATGTATGCAAATACAAGGGTTGAGACACATGTATTGATTGTGCACCTTGCAGCTGTTGTAGGGACCAAATTCAGTTCAAATGATAACAAATTGATGAAGAAGTAAAACATTCATTTAGAATATGAAAATTGTATGAGGTCATTGAGTTAGTATGTTTAATCTCATATTTTTGGGATAGGTTTGAAAATCCAGTTAAAAGATTAATGTTACATGAACATACATAACATGAATATCATATTTTATATAGTTGTTAAGATTTTTTTTAAAAATATTTTTCTGTTATCTCTAAAAACCTGCAAAGAAATTATTTTGTGATATAATTAGTGTGATATCCGTGTTTTCGCATGGGTACTGTTCAATAATGCTCATTTGTTTACATTTAAAATTTGAAAAAAAAAATAGGATTAATAAAAATTAGTAAATATAAAAAATATAATTTATCTTAAAAAAAGATATAAGGATTACTCGCGGACACCGATTGATGACGCGTATTTGTTTTTTTTAAAAATTAAAATAAAAAATAGAAGACAAAATTATTTTAGCAAAAAAGTTTTTAATTTTTAAAATAAGAACATATTTTTATTCATATTTGGAGCATAAATATAGTTTTTTCATATATACAAATATTTGAATCAACCGTATATTTTTCGGTATGTACATATTAATTTTGTTTTGATATTTTTTATAAAAATATTTATGCAATGATTTAGTTTTATAAATATCAAATAATAGCGTAGTATTTGTAAATGTTATTTTAATTGTATAAATAAATATTAGTAACATAAATAAATACATTTTGGCCGTGTTTGGATTCATACATTATTTTAAATATATTTACCTTTATTTTCTTTAATTGTACCATAATTGTAATAACTTGTGCATTCGCACGAATTCTTCTCTGGATACTCGTGCGTTTGCACGGATACTGGTGAGTGATGCGCATTTGTTTCAAAATGTAATAAGAATGGATAGAAAGAAAATCAAATATATCAAGACAAAATTATTTATCCAAGAAAGTTTATTATTTTTAAAAGAAAAACAAATTTTTATTTATTTTTGGATCATAAATATTAGTGACCGATTTAGTGACCAACAAATTTCGGTCACTGTAGCCACCGAATTAGCCACCAAAATTTGATATCCGTGAGTAAATTTTTAGGGGTCACAAAATCGGTCACTAAATAAAAATTAGCCACCGATTTAGCGACCAAAAGTTTGTGACCACCTATCCGGTCTCGAAAAAATGTTTTTATACAATAGTTAGTTTAAATAAAAAATTTAGAGACCGAAATTTCGGTCACTAATATTTTTGTTGTTTTTTTATTTTTTATTTTTTAATCCTCTTTATTATGTTACTATTTCTCTCCCAATTTTTTAAAAACATTTTCATCCTTTTTTTTATTTTTTTATTTTTAATAAAAGATTCACCTTTTTATTATTTTAACAAATAAAATATATAATTATATAAACAATTATGCTATTTTATTTTTATATATGTATAAAAGTGATTTTTTTATTATATGCAATTTTTATATGTGCATAATGAAATTACACTAATAAAATCAAATTTTATTTTCATTAGATCCAATTAAATTAAATAATAATTAGTAATTTTCTAACTATTATTTATATTTTTTAATATGTATATATATTTAAATATAGAGAACATAACAAATGTTATTAAGTGATCTAGTGTTAAGGCCTAATTGAAATAGCTGGAGATAACAGGTTTGATTCCCAAGTTAGGCACCTTTTTATTTTATTTTTGGAAAAAAGAACACTAAAATAGGTCACTAAGATCGGTCTCTGAATTTCGGTCACTAAATTCGTCGTAAAAACTTAGCGACTAGCACTTTTACAACCGAAAAATGATGGTCTCTAAATTGGTTGCAAAACGTTATAGTGACCGATTTTTAAGCTTTTTCGGTCTCTAATTCGGTCACTAAAAGTGATTTTTTTAGTAGTGATACAAATGTTTGGATAAACCGTGTATTTTCCCGTATGTGAATATGAATTTTATTTTGAGATTATTTATAAAAATATTTTGATGAATAAAATATTTGTTCTCATTTTGGATCACCAATACTTTTTTTTTCATATATAAAACTAAAGTTCAATATAAAGTATTAAAAAAATTTCCGTGTATACAAATATTTGTCTCATATGCTTTACTATATTATCAATGACTTCATTTTTCCCGTTTTAATAATTCACTTATTCGCGTAGATTAGGCATGGCAACATAACTCATACCCACGAATACCCATCTGAACCCACTCCGAAGTTGACGGGGAAAATCCGCTTTGACTGGGTTTGGATTTTTCTCGATTAAAAAATATGGGAACGGGTTAGGTGATGGAGATACTAGTACCCACCTCGAACCCGACCCGTTTATTTCATTATGTACATTATTATTTAGTTTAGTTAATTTGGAATATTTAATATGTGGCCAATGTTTTAATATTATGATTTGTATTAATTATTTAAAATATTTGAAATGTATGTATGAAATTTTTGAGATTGTTTTATTTTATTATTTGTAATGTAATTTGATTTTGGAAAAAAATAAATATTTTTATTTAAAAATTAATTTTACTAAATGGATGATGGTGGGGCGGGGATACCCGAACCCAACCCAAAGACGGGTTTGGATTTAATTCTCCATCCCCGTATATAAATGTGAATTTTTTAGTAGTGATACAAATGTTTGGATAAACTGTGTATTTTCCCGTATGTGAATATAAATTTTATTTTGAGATTATTTATAAAAATATTTTGATGAATAAAATATTTGTTCTCATTTATAAAAGTATTTGGATCACCAATACTTTTTTTTTCATATATAAAACTAAAGTTTAATATAAAGTATTAAAAAAATTTCCGTGTATACAAATATTTGTCTCATATGCTTTACTATATTATCAATGACTTCATTTTTTCCGTTTTAATAATTCACTTATTCGCGTAGATTAGGCATGGCAACATAACTCATACCCACGGATACCCATCTGAACCCACTCCGAAGTTGACGGGAAAAATCCGCTTTGACTGGGTTTGGATTTTTCTCGATTAAAAAATATGGGAACGGGTTAGGTGATGAGGATACTAGTACCTACCTTGAACCCGACCCGTTTATTTCATTATGTACATTATTATTTAGTTTAGTTAATTTGGAATATTTAATACGTGGCCAATGTTTTAATATTATGATTTGTATTAATTATTTAAAATATTTGAAATGTATGTATGAAATTTTTGAGATTGTTTTATTTTATTATTTGTAATGTAATTTGATTTTGGAAAAAAATAAATATTTTTATTTAAAAATTAATTTTACTAAATGGATGATGGTGGGGCGGGGATACCCGAACCCAACCCAAAGACGGGTTTGGATTTAATTCTCCATCCCCGTTTGGGTTTGGGGCGGAGAACAAAGATTGTTTGGGAATTCAGGTTTGGGTTTGGAGAGGTAAAAATTGTCCCTGACCCGCCTCGTTGCCATGCTGTTCGTGCGCGGTTTTCGCGCGAACAACCTCTGGCCTCCTGTCGCAGGTTTACGTGCGGAACCGACCACGATATCCCAGGATAAACTGTTGGAGTATATGTGATGTTGGTAGGATGGTTTTGATTTAGAGGAAGTTGAAAAAAACTTGCAGAAAAAGGTGTATGTGAATTGATAAATAAACAGGTAAATAAGTAAATGGCAAGATATCTTAAACTTGGTAATGTAAATTGCTTAAAAAAGAAATGTGGACGCTAGCATACATCTTGCGGAAATGAACTCTTTTCTATTAACGCTTGGTACTTCGAGTGTATTCCTTTTACAATGGACATTGCTTAAATAGAAAAATAAAATAACTGTTTTTCTCTCAGTGTTGGCTCTGGATATGACACATGTCACCCCACCATCTTTGTAACTTCCCCCACATTCTCAGCATTTCAAATCTCTTCCCGCCCAAGATCTTTCAGCATTGCGTTGGTTCTGTTGACATTCCGTTGAAACCCTTCGTAGCATGCTGGGTCGACCTCCGACACGCCTTTTGCTGGTGTCGATCTGCGTGTCGGCCTTCTCACCATCCTTTCCTTCTGAAGTCGACCTACATGTTAGCCTTTTCATCAACTCTTCTCAGTCGAAATCTCCCAGCCAACAAGTTGCCCCCCCAAAATGCCAGTTTCGACTTAGCACTATGTCGGCCAAGAAACTTGGCGTTTTGTTTTCCTGCGAGATTTTGACTGTACCTTGGTTTCGACCTAGTAACTTAATTGCTTTTCCTTCTTCGAATCAACCATGCGTCACACAATGTCTGATGTAATGATGGAACCTTTCTGCGCCACGATTTCCAAGAAATGTCATTATGGCTAGAGTCGTCCTAAGTTTTGGGCTTTAAACCACTCCCACTAACTGCAGAATCAGAACAGTTGCTTTTCTTGACCTTTCAGTTGCGTGCATTTGCCTATAAATACTCTTCACCAGCGTCTGGCTTTCTTTTCCTCATTCTCTCACACTTTCCTCTTCTTCTCAAACGTTCTTGCTCCCAAAGTTCTCTTGACCTTTGCTTCCATTACAATGGCTTCTTCTGCAATACTCACCGATTCTGCTACTCACAAGACTGGAAACAACCCCATTGCCTACGTGCTTTCTAAAATTGAGTCCCTAAACCTCTTCCTCAACCAACATCTACTGATGATGCGGTGATAGCAACCTGGTAACGCCAGATGACCGTTCCCTTCGTGGTGGCAGACAAACTGCATGCTTTCCATGGGCCATATCCTGATAAGAAGCCGAATCACCAAAAACTCCAGTTGTTCTTTCCTTGCTATGCTCTTACTATACCACCTGCTTTCGAGAAAGGTGGTACCTTCGACCTCAAATTTATGGGGCCCAAGGCTAGGGTTTTTCGGCCGATGCCCACACATGACAACAAGGAGTACATCACTTGGCTTAACAAAGTCCAAGGTAAACGTTAGGAACAATGGAAAACAGCTGGCATCTTCGACGCCATCCAGCTCTCTAGGAATGCTCACAAAGTTAACCTTCGTCTTTTGCTGGCGTCGATGTATTTCTGGGAGGGGTCGACCAACACATTCCACCTCCCCTGTGGTATGTTGACGCCAACACTCTTCGACGTGGCGGCCATTACTGGCCTCTCACCTTTGGGCAAAACTTTCAACCCGACTCTGGACACGATCAACACCTTCGACTTCGACCGTGCTGGCTTTCAAAACTTCATCGAAGACCATCATGATAAGGGTTCCGACGAAGTGTCAGATGAAGAACACATTGCTTTTTTGACTCTTTGGCTGTCATACTATCTCTTCTGTCTTGGCTCTCTGCAAATATCTAAAAGCTACATTAACCAGGCGATCCAAATTCATGAGGGTCGACAGGTATCCTTGGGTAAGCTCTTGTTAGCCTCCCTCTACCACTCTCTTGGGCTATCAGCCTTGAGACTTAAACTCCTCCATGAGACTCCCATGGCCTTGAATATTTCAGAGCCTATGTGGCTGTTGCAACATTGGCTTAATGCCACATTCGAATGCCATTTGGGTTATCCTGTATCTGCAACAATACATTGCTTAAATGAAGAACGTCCCATAGAAGGTGTTGGACTTGCCCTGATGACTACTCAAGAAACTCCCAACAAGACTCTCTTCATGAAATATCTCAACATGTTCGTGGAGGCCACTTCGTTTGTCCAAGGTATGACACCCTTCATGGATCGAAGGTTTGGTCCGACGTGGTTCAAAAATCTGTTTCCTGGTGCCTCTCCTAAAGCAGCAGTGCTATCGAATTCTATATTGAGGGCGTTTCTAACACCCACCATGTTATCCTTCTGAATTGAGACGAGGAGTACAGGTTATGGGTTTATGAACTACCAACCCAACTTGGTGGCCCGTCAATTTGGCCTGAGCCAGATGCTGCCTAAGTCCTTAGTGCGACATTCTTCTGATATTGTTTGGGCTGCTCGATGACTGAACTTGAAAGGTCACAAAAATTGCCTTAAATTTTCTAGGTCGACTCAACGTCTTGAGTTTCCTATTTTTTCGTTCCAACCATCCTTCTTCACTACAAAAGACTTTGATGTCTGGTGGTCCGAATATCAAAATCAATGTTTTCAACGTGACCTATTTTTGGAAAACATGGTTGATTCCTTTGCTGCTCTTGCTGGAGAAGCTCCTACTCCGACAGTTATTGTGCCTATGGTGAACAACCAGGGGCTGATGCCAAAGAAAACCCACCAAAGAAGGTAACTCCTAAAACTCTTCACTTTTATTTCATTAATTGTCATCAGCTAATCGTTTGCACTTGTTTCCCAAAGTAAAAAACGGGAGCCAACTATTGCATCGGCCTCAACCAAGATTGCAAAGAAGCCGAAAGTCCTGAAACCACAAGTATGACATGTTCGATGTCCCTTTGCACTAATTCCTACTGTTATCTTACTCTGTTGTTCGTTAGGCCTCTGAGAAAATGCCATCTCCTGAGGGTGACGTGTCGGATGAAAGCACCCAATCTCGGATCTTTTCCTCTGAAGTCTCAGCACCCCCTCCGGCTACTCCGTTGGTAAAGAAAAGAAAAATCCTAGTCAAGAAGACGCCCTCTAAAACGGTCACTTCGACTGTGAAACCCACTATTCCTGAAGATCTTATTGAGGTTTTCAAACCAGCTGGTTCCGACGCACCGCCTCCAAAACACCCTACTGAGGTATTAGTCGTCCTTATTCTCTTGGCTCATATTTTATTTTTGGGCATTTTTTCTCTTGTTTTTTTATATTACTGAACCTCCTCTTGTAGGAAACAATGGCTGATTCGACCGTCGCTGAGGATGATAATAACGCAACGGCCAATGCTGGAAATCTTCCTGAGACGGCAACCCCTTTTAGTCCCTAAAAAGTTGATGAGTTCCAAGGAGCGTCAACAGAAGATGATCCAGCGGCGAAGACACCTCACCCTCAAAACACCTCAACTAAGGCTGGCAAGGGTGGTGCAACTACCAGCGGTGGTGAAAACCCTTCGACTGTTGCTACTGGTATCAGAACTGCTGAGGGCAACCTGAATCCTCAAGCTTCTACTGAAGGTGACCCCAACATGCCTACGCCAAATTCCAACAAAACTCTTACTCAGGAGGAGATCTTGGCAACGAAGCAGACAAATCTGTCAGAAACTTTGAAGGCATTGCACAAGCTTCGCCAGGAGTCCATGGACGTTAAACCCGTGAGCTCGACGTCCATTCCCAACCCAGAAATGGATGCTTCTTTCACCCTCAAGCTCCAACAGTTGAAAACGTACCTATTTGAGGACAAATTTTTGGTTGCCGTCGAAGAGGAAGCAGCTGTAGCTTGTGACGTTTTCAAGATACTGGATGAACTTTCCCAGTTCCAAGTTCCTTTTCCCATGGACAAGTACCTGATCGAATTCGAGGCCTTCTTTACCCAACTGGCTAAGGATCTTACTGTTTATTAACAGGCAGATGCTCAGATCAGGACAAAGGCCAATGAGATGAAACGTGAGTGGTACCTCAGTTCATTTTGCGAAAAGAAACTTGTGGATTTCAAGGCCAAAAAACAGGAACGTTCTAATAAGCACCGTGTCTTCGACCAGCAGATATCTGACAATCAGGCTCAAATAGCTGAACTTACAAGGAAAATTGCTGAGGTCGAGAAACAAAAAACCTCTTTGGATTCCACTGAACCTCTGCCTGCTCAAGAAGTGATTGATCAAGAGGTCACTCAAGGAATTTCTCATGTCGAAACGGTCCTTGCACTAAAGGATACGATCAGCCAAATGCGGAAAAAGAAGACCCTTCTCGACAACAGGGTTGCTTATGAAAAGACTCTCTCTGAAGACTTCAAATCCTGATTCCATGTTTGATTTTAATTTACATTTTAAGTCGTCGAAATTTTGTAACTCCGTTTGGAGACATTTGTAAGCCATCTTGGCCCTTAGTCCATTTTGGCTAATCATCAGTGAAAAATTACCTTTTGATTTGAATCTCTTGTAACATAGGTTTATATTTTTTCAAATATTTCCCATTTACTCTTAAGATTCGTTGGTCCATACCTATTTCTTGAATCTCGTATGCATTGTTGCTGAACACTTGGATTACTTGGAATTGTCCCTCCCAATTTGGTGACCATTTCCCTAGTGTTCGATCTCTTCGATCCATAGGCAACACTGCTTTCCACACATAATCATTAACTACAAAGGTCTTCTCTCTAACCTTCTTATTATATGCTTTGGCAACTCACGCCTTTTGGGGTAGTAATACATTTAACGCTGCCATCCTTTCTTCGTCTCGTCCAACATCATGCTCCAGTATTACTCCAATAAAATCTCATGTTGACGTTGCACCCTAATTGATTGTAGACAAATCTCTACTGGAAATACGGCGTTGTGACCGAATGTCAAACAGAACGGCGTCGAGTTGGTTGATTCTTTAGGGGATGTTCGACAAACCCATAAAATCTGATCTAATGTTTTGTGCCAATTTTTAGGTTTCCTGGCAACGTGTTTCTTGATGAGTCCAATCACTACTTTGTTGGCTGCTTCGACCTGACCGTTTGCTTGAGCATAATGTTAGGTGTCAAGAAATACTGGTTTTTATATCCAAATTTGACACCTTTAAGCTTTTTTTATTGCTTTAATCAGAAAATGACTTATTTATTAAGCAATTCTTGCATTGATGTGAATATTAGGAAGTTTGATGTGTTTCTTAATATTTCAGTGAATTTATAACAAAAGGTTGCAGCTCAAATCGGGAGAAAACGCGAAGAAACGAAGAAAGCGCATGTCTACAACTACAGGAAGCTTCACCCGGCGAGCATGAAGCGAAGGAAGGATGCTTCGCCCGACGAAGCAGCAGCGAAAGAACTAATGGATTTTCAATTCCACTTCCAGTAGCTAACATATGTGGCTCACTTGGTGATTCGCCTGGCAAAGCAGGATTCCCCCGACGAGGAAGAGGCGAGAGAATTAATTTATTTTCATTTCAAGTTCCAGTAGCTCACAACTTTGGTTCGCTGGGTGATTCGCCTAGTGAAGAAGGATTCGCCTAGCGAATAAATGCTTTGCCCGACGAAGGAAGATATTTATTAAGGCCCAGCTGGCACTGTATCTGTCACGTGGCCTCATTTGAGGGCTTCGCCCGACGGAAGAAGGCTTTTGCCCGGCGAATTTACCTGGGAAGAAAGTAGTATTTAGGTTATTTTGAAGATATTTTGTAACATAACACTTTTTGTAAGAATCATTGTAACCTAGAAACCCTCTTGGAGCTTAAAAATTTCATCTTTACTTATTTTTCTTAGGATCCAAAGCTTTTATGCTTCAATCCTTGATCCATTGAAGATTGATGTAACAAAAGCTTTGTCTCTTGCTTGTTGATCAAGCTACCATGTCAATGGGTAGCTAAACACCTTTTGTGTCAAGATTAGTGGTAGGTAATCCTTTATTTTGTATGTATTGATCTTGATAATTAGTTTGGAAACTTTGTTGATGATTAATATATGGTGAAAAACTTTGTTTGTATGATGTATATTTTGTTTTGGTTCATGATTGAGAAATATGTTCTAAGACTTGACCTAAGTTTTAATCCATCATCAATCATGAGGCTAGAGATAGTTTTGAGAGTTGATGTTCATAAATATTGATCTTTTAATGTTATCATATTGATAGTTAGAGTGAGAGATCATCTAAGGATCAATATGGTAAATCTCACAACATGTGTTAGAGATAAACATGTTGAGAGGATATGTGATTATATTCATTGTTAACAAGTTCACATACTTTATCGAGTAAATACGTATGAAACGGATTATCGAACCCTAATCTTGGAATGCTTTTACCAAACTTTTTAAAACCAAATTTCTTTACCATTGTTATTAATCTTTTATGCAAACGTTCCGTTACAAATCAACCAAACTCTTTGTTACCTTAAGTTAAAACGATTTCAACTATAGAACGGAGGTAATATCTATACAATCCCTGCAGATACGATAACAAAAACCCCCACGGAAATACTTTTCAACAAAACGGCGCCGTTGTCGGGGATTGTTGTTTGATATTGCAAGCATTGCAATAGTTGTTAAGTTTTAAGCTTTTATAACTTTTTCTTGAGCTTCTTAATTTTGCTTGGTTAAGTTTTGCAGACTCTGTTTATGCGAGGAAAGTTACCTGTAGATCAACTTCTTTTCAATCTTGAGATTGAGAGAACTGCACGTAAGTTAAATAACAAAACTAGACGGAGGAGGCAACTTGCCAAAGAAAGACGATAAAGAGGAGAAAGTTTTATTTCTACACCAACACCACAGTTAATGCCAACCATGGCAGCACCACCTCCACCACCACCTGCTTCAACGACATGCACTAACAGTCCAAGGCACACAACTCAGTTTGCTCGCAATGCCCACAACGGGAGGCACTCTGAAATGAAGACCGACATCCTTACTCTTCTATACCAAAATCCATTCACCGGTATGGATCATGAGGATCCCTTCACTCATTTGACAAAATTTTACAAAATTGTGGGTGCAACTGGAGTGCCTGAAGCTGAAGAGGAGTCGTTGTTCAAGAGACTCTTTCCTCATTCCTTGATAGGGAAGGCGAAAGAATGGTACCTTGATCAGTCGACAATGATTATGACGGATTGGAACGTGTTGGAAGAAAAATTCCTAGAACGATTTTTTCCACATAATCGTTTTATGGAAGCGAAAATGACAATCGCAATTTTCTCACAAGATGGAAATGAATCCCTCAACGAAGCTTGGGAGAGATTCAAATCCATGCTAAGAAAATGCAAAGGACACGGTTTTGATGAACTTACACAAGTGCATATTTTCAGAAATGGTCTCCAACCGGTTCACAAAACCTTGTTGGATGCTACTTCGGGTGATTCTTTAATGTCGAAAAGCACCGAGGAAGCAATTTCTATTATTGATAAGATGGCACTTAACGACCATCAAGGGGATCATAACCGTGGCACCACTCAAAAGAAACCGGGAATGCTTAAATTGGGGACTAACGATGCTATTCTTGCTCAAAATAAATTGCTATCTCATCAAGTGGAGTTGTTAACACAACAAATGTCAAAGCTCCCTCAACAACTTAAAGAGATGCAAGATATTCCGAACAATAATGTGCAAATAGCCGTATGTGAATTATGCAAAGGAGATCACCCCATCGACTATTGTCCCCCGGAGAATGAAGAAGCAAATTACATGGAAAATAAAAATCAACAACAAGGTTATCAAGGAAGACAACAACCTTATCAAATCAATTCTCAACAACCCTATCAAAACCCTCAAGGATACCAACCAAGAGGGAATTATCAAAATTAACAAGGATACCGACAAAATCCTTATCAACCGACACAACCTCAAGGTGGTAGTTCAAAGTTAGAAGAAACTCTCAACCAATTCATTCAAATGTCAATGGCCAACCAAAAGACTAATGAGCCAACTGAGGCTATAGATTTTTCTACTTGGGACCCTAGGATGAGGGCAGCTTTTAATTACTCGTGGGACATGGGCGCATCAATCCACATGTCTAATGAATTTAATTTTAATTGTATGCAACAGATTTACCAGTACCAGACAAACCCCTTGGAGGTCACTCTGTTTCCTTCAAGAGAGGACTTCAACGCTTATGCTAATTGGCCCGGGGACATGCGTCATTTCTTTTCGGAGGGGGGTGACACAGCTGGAGCTGGTGGTGATGATGTTGTTGGAAATACTGTTGGTGATGATGTCGATGTGGACATGAGGGATGATTTTGATGAGTTTGGTGGATATGCTTCAAAGTGAAGGAATTTTTAATTTTTGTCATTTAATTTTAGTTTTTAACTTCTGTTTTTAGTAAGTGGTTTAGTTTGTTCTTCGCTTAGGCGAGAATTTTGTGATTTTGGATGTATGCCGAAAGGGCAAAGCACATTTTGGGTGTGAAAACACTAAGTTAGTAATGATAATTTATGGTGTTTTGATTTAAATTCTGTTTTAAGTGTTTATTTTGCTTGTACAAAGTTGTTGTTTTTTGTTTACCTTATTGCCTTTAGCATGTGGTGATGATAAAATTCTTGGCATGTGTTGCGGTGAAAATTGGATAACAAGCTATTAATTAACTTGCATCATATTTCTTTTACAACCGACTTTGATTTATCCAAAGGAAAGGTTCAAGATCGTTAGAAAAACCTAAAGGGGAAAGATCTAAGGTTCGGGGGTTGGTTACGCCTAGGGAAGGTATTAGCACCCTAAACGTCCGTAGTACTCTACAGGAACCTCTTGTTAAATGTTATGTTATGTTTGCTAAAGGTTCTATGCTAAAGGCTTGAAAACCCTAGGGGTTAGTATCTAAGTATACTCGATAAAGCATCACACTTTACGCCTACGTATCCTCGGGAATAGAATCAGAGTACGCGTAGTTCTACTTCTACTGAATGAGCGACTGTGGTCAATATTCAGAGGGGAAATGAGTACAAGCTCATTGTAGAGTTTAGGAACTCTCTAGATCTAGTTGTAATGGACCTAAGTTGAAGTTTAGTCAGTAGGGGAAAATGATAAATTCATTAGGATGAATATCACTAAGAGTTGAAGAACTCTTCCTAAAGCTAGTTATGATTTCTATAGCTCTGATGAGGCCAAGAAATGAAGGTTTCTCCTAAGAGGTTACTTAGGTTAAGGTGGGGGCTATGACTTTAAGAGTCAACAATGATTAACCTTCCTTTGGAATGGGGAAAAACAGTTGATAATAACAATAAATAAGACATGATAAAAGATAGGACATTGATATAATAGATAAAACAACATAAGCATGAGGATGGCAATATGTTTATGACAAAAGATATGTATAAGATGAACATGATTAAAAGAGTACATCAAATATGCTTCAATCTTTAGGAAGACAAACATATAGAAATGATATACAAGAACACATCAATATGCTTCAATCTTTAGGAAGACAAACATAGAGAATGATTAAGGGTGACATTTAAAGAAGGATAATATTCATATTTAAAGTCAAGCATATGGCCAATCAACATGGATATATTAACTTAAGAGTTAAACAAGTCAATTTAATAACATTTCAAGATCAACAAAAATGCTCATAGATGATATTAGTAATTAAACCAACAATTGATAATTAATTGACAAGGCAATTGAAATTAACAATCGCAACACACAAGGTAATTAAAAATTAACCACATGGATGATTAATCATTTAGAAATTAACTATTAACCAAAACTCATAATCAAGACACAAATGGATAATTTAAGAGTTAATAACATGATTAAAAATAACAAATAGCACAATTAGCAAAGTAATTCAAGATATAATTGATAATTAAAAGCTAATAAACAAATAACAATTAATTAACAATAAATAAAACATATCACATATTAATTAATCTCATGAAATTAAATTGAAATAAAAGATAAGCATCAAACAAACAAAATAAAATAAAAAAGATTAAGAAAACGCAGGGGGGTGCATGTAAGTAATTGGTTCAGTTAAAATAACAAAGGAAAGTAATTGGACCAGAATATGGGGGTGTGGGTAGCACATGGGCGCTAGGCCCAGGAGGTGAAAGACAAGGCAAAGGTGAAAAAAAAACAGAAAATGGCCAAAAGGTTGATCCGCAGGATCGAACCTAGGTCATTATAGTGAAAGGGGAAATGGCAAGGCAATGGTAAACCGTTGGGACGACACATACATCCGTTCATATACTCGCATCCATTAATATATAAACCAACAAAACATTGAAAATATAATAAAAAAAACACACGCATGCACAGTGTACATGGGGAGTGGTAATACATATTACGTGATAGTGTGTGCAGTAGTGTACCACGTGATGGTGTAAAGGCATGGCATAATGCACTAACAGACAAAAGAAACTAAATCACCAATTAGTGAATACGCATGGCATGTGAATCAATACTGCTATCATTATTAGATAACAAACCATACAAGAGGCAAACCAAAGCACACGCATGGAAAAAAGAAGAAACATGCAGACGTAAACCTGCTATCATATTAAATGATATGCAAAAACAAAAGCAACCAACCAAATCGATGCGCATGGCCAAGTGAGAAAAAGAACATGCAGAACATGAAAAAAAAACTGCTACCATTCAAATAAAGCATCATACCAAAACTCAACTTCAATCCCTTCCAACCTAATCAAATCTTAACCAAATGACATGAAATAAAAAACAAATTGAAGCATATTTCATGTAGAATACGATGCAATTATAAACTGAGCAAGATAGTGATCAAGATATGAGCAGTGAGCAATTGAAAACCATGGTCCAAAAAGATATTAGTTTTAAAAAATGAAAACAAACTTTTATTCAGATGTAAACCAAATACACATGATATCAACCAATGTCTTGAACCTCTCCACACGAATGAACAGGATGTTAAGAGTTTCAACATTAACCAAACGTCCAACATGCTTTAAAACAAAAGCTTATAAACTTAAGACCAAACATGGACATGGCAGCGGTTAAAAACAACTACATACAAGCATGGCAGTATAAGCAAACATTCATTCAAAACAACCTAACATCAAACCATAAAATGAGCATCCTAAACAAAACAAACTGTCTTGAGACACCAATAACAACTTGTCAAGAATGACAGTATAAACCAACAACATTTATCATGCCATTATGAGTACAAGTTATCAACATGATCAATATGGCATACAACATATCCAAAGCCAAAACAGTTTAGAGACAAAGTAAAGCAGGTTGGCATGCTTCTAAGTTATTCACATGTATAATGAGCATTACTATAGTTCTAAAACAAAACCTAGCAACATACTTCCACATATCATTCACTGTAAAGCGTGTTTGGTGTTCAAGTGATAGGTTACAAACATGGATACACTAACCTCAATCATAACAAACGCATATATCTCAGCCATATTCCATAATGCACAAGAACAACAACTTAGCAGCAAATCATCATGAAAGTTAACACATCATATATTCTAAGATCAACATCATATGGATTCGTGGTGGTATATCATTTAAAGTAATATAGAAACAGCATGTAAACCTTGTAACATTAACATCCCAACCATATAAACTTCATAATCAAACCAAACAGCATGTATTCCAACACTACATTCCCACATGATAAACATCAAGGTTATTATAGATTACAGTAGACATAGCTATTCATTTCAACATTATATTAACAAGTTCAAAAAGAAGCAAAACATGTATAACCCTTAGGGCAGTCATGGATACGTTAAAAGTTTCTAACACAACCTCAAGCTATGGTTCATAATAACATTTATGCCATGCAAATACAAACACAACATTGAAGCAGCATGGTAAATATTAACTAAGACATGTTTAATCTAACAATGTGAATAAGCATGATAAAAGGAAGTTTAAGAAACTTACCTGATTTCCAAAACAAGGAGCAAGAATTCCTTCTCCCTCCCAGCTAGCTCGTGCTCCAAAGGAAACAATTTTCAGAGTGGTTTTAGTATTGTTGTTGGTGTTTTTTTTTGTGTGTGGAAATGAAGAAGAGGAGGGCTGCTTTTATAGTGAATCAGCTGGTCCGAGAGAGAGCAAAAACCAACGTGCCAAGAGTTTATTTTGGAGAGAAATATCAAGGGAAGATTTTGGAAAGAGCTTGTGGCTGTTTGAGCAACATGGAGCCACATGAAATCCTCCTTTGATACCAACTAAGTCATAAAAAGGCATGCTTTAGCTTGTGTCCTTTGGTCCAATGAAGTACACGAAGGGCATGGTTTAAGGTATCTTGCAAAGGTTGAATAAAAGGTACAAAAGCAAAATAAAGGGCAGCGTGTTTTAGGGTGAGAGGTGATGTTGAAAAAGGTGGTAACAGGTCTGCAGATAGTACTTGAATAGAGGGAAATGAAATTCAAAATCCAAACAATGGTGTTCTTGGTGCAAAACCAAAATCATATGGTCATGTTGTTAAAATTATATCTCAAGACTTAATGATCCATTTTTCATGCTCTTAGGTTCAAATGAAAGCTCTTGGATGATACTTCAAGTTTGATGTTGGAAGGTTGTTGAAATAAAGCCTTGAAATGGTAGAAAAGTGCCTTGCAAATCGTGTCCCCAAAACTGTCCAAAAGAAACTTGGAAAAATTCTACGTGTTGAGTTTTGACAATTTCAAGTGCCCTTCTTAAATAATTCATAACTTGAGAATGGTTTATCCCCTTGAGACATTCCACATATGGTTGGAAAGCTCTCAACAAGCTCTACAACTTTCATTTGGGACTCAAGACTTGAATCCAAATGGAAAGGGGTGAAAAGTGGCGCCAAAGTTGAGAAAAAGAGTGATGAAGCATGCTGAAAAATTTTCTAAGTGTTGGTCAAAATGCCTTGTAAGCTCCATAACTCAAAATCCAAGCATTTTTAGACAAAACTTCATATGGAACAAATTGAAGATCTTGGAAAGAGCTTTCCAATGAGATTTTAACCACTCCAATTGGATGTATGGTTTAAGAGTTATGGTCCTTTCAAAATAGGCTATTAGGGGAAAAATCTCACAAATGACACATTCTTTGGTCAAAACCCTACTTCCTTTGCAAGAAACCTCATGAAACTTGATATGAATGCTTGGTATACTCCATGAGACAATATATGATGATTAGAACCAATCATTCTTCATTTGACCCAAAATTCCAAAAGATTAGGGTTTCAGTCAAACCCTAATTTTGACTGTGAAGGCACTGAGGTTATATCTTGTAATATTTCTTCTTCCTTCTCATCCAAAGGTCTTAGGAGACTTTTGAGGATGTTGACAAACCAATAAAACCAAGAATTAGGGCTTAGGTGTCCATCTTGATGAAGATCAAAGCTGTTGACTGATAAATGCCACAGAAACCCTAGTTTGGAGGCACAGTGAGGCTGAGGCTTAAGCTTCTCTTGTTGAGGATGTATAGACCTTGAATTCTTGTTGGATGATGTCCTTTGAATGTAGATGACTTCATATTGCAAGTGAACCACACAAATCTTAACTTGATAGAGCCAATCCCTTAGTAACTTCTTTAGAGCAAACCCTAATTCCAAAGTTCTTGCACTTGGAGGTCTTTTGTTGACTTGACTTGCTCCAGACCACTTGTGGAGCTTCATGATGATATGTAAACCTAATTTTGAACACAAGGAAACAAACTACAAGATATGATTTAGTTCAAACAATGCAGAGATGCTCCTAAGATGCACAAGAGCTGGATGACATCTAAGGGTAAAAATTTAGGGTACAACAGTTGCCCCTATTTAAATAACTTTACCAGATGGTACGAGGAACGGAGGTTCCAGAGGCATCAAGGTGAAAGGTATTTAAATACAGCAAACCAAAAATTTTGCCCTTAGATGGAATGCAAATGCTAAGGACAAGCGACAGACATGCAAATGCTGACATGCCATGAACTTCTAAAATGATGATATGATGTCAGGAATGCAAAAGAATGCAGACAGACCAGACACCAAGGACAACAGGAAGCAAACACACGAGGAAAGCTTCGTCGGGGAAAGACGAAAGCTAGCATCCACCAGCAAAGACTCACTGAGGATACAGACCAACCAACAAAGGAGACTCACTAGGGAGACTCCAAAGAAACACTGGGGAAAAACCAAAAGACAATCTCCACTGGGGAAAGATCCAGGGAGATGGACTACAGGGGACAAAACAAACCCACGCTCTTCCTGGGCACGAAACCAGAAAGAAAAGCCTGATCACTAGGGATCAGCCCAAAGGAGACAAACAACCAAACAAAGACTTCCTGGTGATCTCCAGCTGAAGAGTTCGAAATGGGATCTTCAGAGAGAGCCAGGAAAACAGAGACTAACCCTGCGCACCAGATAAGAGTCTTAAAGTTTAATAAATTTGTTCCAAGAAACTTAGCTTAAATCAAGTTTTCAAAAAAGAAACAAGATAAGGGTGTTTAATGTCCGACATGATTCGAACAAGAACATTTTTACAGAATCTTTAATGTTAAACTTCTTGGGGAACAACAAAAAGGTTTTAAAGATTCAAATCTGGCGCGCAAAGGTTAAGACCGAACAAGCACGACACAAAGCAAACCGGGAATGTCTTTACTTCACTAGGGAAATAAAAACAGGCACAACAAAAGACAACAAGCAAAAACAGAGCACAAAGAATGCAAAGATGCTAGGGTATGATGCATATGCTTAGCTATATTCTAGAAATGACGCGAACGACGCCAAACAGGAGAGAAGAAAAGAAAGCACAGGCCAACACCCTGAAATTCAAACATCAAGGATAACCAGGACAATCTTCTTTCCACCGGAGATGGCAGATCCAATGCCAAGATATAGTACTTCTAACTCTTCTTGCACAAATTTAATTCCAAAACGTCTTGATATTAGAGTAAAACTTAGTTCATCTTTGTGTTTTCTTAGAACTTCCGCTTCCAAGAATCAGATGAAAATGACGAAGTTATTGTATTCAAAGACCAATAACAACTCTAATGACTAAGCATTCCGTCGTCTAATAGCTGACTTCTCTGGGGACTCCTGCATAAAGAGTCTGCTTCATGAAAGAAAACCGGTAGGAGCCAGAAAGGTAACCTCATTGGAGATAGAACCAAGAAATGGGCTCCAATAAAGGTATCTAGAATAATTGATCATCAAGGCTAAACGCAACTAGATAACATTCTAGAAAGGATCCGCAATGAAGGTTGAACCGAAAAACGGTCTTCACTGAGAAAAGATATCCAAAGTGATGGAACAACAGGTTCAAGCATGACCGGTTGGTACTTTGGAAAAAGAAGGACCTTATTGGAGATTGAACCAAGAAATGGGCCCCAATAAAGTATCTAGGATGATTGATCATCACGTCAAAACATGACTAAATGACATCCTAGAAACACCTCTAAAGGGATGGAACAACAGGTTCAAGCATGACCGATTGGCTCTTTAGAAGTAACCTCTAAAGTGATGGAACAATAGGTTCAAGTATGACCGGTTGGCGCTTTAGAAGTAACCTTGTTGGAGATAGAACCAAGAAATGGGCTCCAACAAAGTATCTAGAATGATTGATCATCAAGGCTAAACGCGACTAGATGACATTCTAGAAAAGATCCGCAATGAAGGTTGAACTGAAAAACGGTCTTCACTGGGAAAAGACATCCAAAGTGATGGAACAACGGGTTCAAGCATGACCGATTGGCACTTTGGAAAAAGAAGACCCTTATTGGAGATTGAACCAAAAAATGGGCCCCAATAAAGGTATAGAATCTGATAGGTTAGTACCGGTGTTGCATAACTAAAGATAAGGCTTCCTGGCGAGTACCTAATTATGGTTGCAAAAAAGGCTGAATAGTACCAGAGATAGATAAGCTGCTCATAAGAGACTGCCAAGCTTCTTCAAAAGATTGCTACTTCAAAGATATGTTGATATCATAACATTGCTGGAGAAAATAATCTATCTTCAATGTGGATCTGTAAAAAGATCCCTCTTACGAGAAACGGTGCAAAATAAATGCACGTCCAAAGATAGGTTAAAAACCACACTTGCCCAGGACCAAAGTTCAATCTAGGAGCAAACTAGAAAGAAACGGTCAAACAAGACTCCAATTGAGGAATGAACTCAAATGGGGATTTATCTCATCCATGATATGGAAAAGATAACCGAACCAACCGTCATCCACGAGAATCAAACTCTGTGGGGAATTCAGAAAAGAAAAAGGGCACTTTATGCCTAAGGCTGACTTTCTATTGGAGTGAATAGACAAACCCAGTCACTTGGGGAGATAACCGCCAAAGTGAACAAAACAGGAAAACACCAGAAAGGGAAGCAGAAATGCTAAAATGCTACACATATGAGTGCTTATGCCATGCTTATGCTTATGCTGACAAAACAGACAGAAAGCGAACTGGAGATGAAGAAAACGTCTTGACAAGGACACCCAGCCAAACTCAACAGGTTAGACCAATATTGGGGATGAAGAAGAATCAACAACTTCAATGGTGAAAAGAGTATTCCACTTGAGGTATAACATCATGAGTATTGCCATCATAAGCTTGATTCCTTTGTTGGTGGAGAATCCACAGAGAATGGCAAAGATTAGCTGAAGTAACCGCTTATTGGGGAGCGAACAAAGTAATTATGCATTCTACTGGCACAACTACCATCTTCAAATCTTATCTGCCCCCAGGCTAGACGGTCTATATGATAACAAGAGGATTTTATAGAAGAATTGGCATACAGGGTGTTTCAATATCTTCAAACTCTTGGAGAGATCTAGGCGTAACTGCCCCAAATTAATGGCGTTTGCACAACAAATCCTTTACACTCGCTTTAGATGGGTTGTTTGACGATTTGGAAGATATGCCCCATATTGATTGGCCTTTTAGAGATTTACCGAATCTCGACTTAACTGCCTCTGATTAACGGGTTTGTGAGGGAGAGTCATCAAAAGGATTTTACAGAAGAATTGATATACCAGATGCTTCAATGTCTTCGAACTTTTGAAAATAAATGAACCCAGACATGATTGCCCCAGTTCGACTGTATTTGAAATACTCCAGTTGTAGAAACGACTGGGGAACAAAACTTGCCCCTGCTGATGGGTCACTGGAGTCCGCAATTGTCATAAAATGACCCGGAGAAGACTTGCCCCAATATTCTGAATTGCGGCGTTCTGCCCCCGATTTGTCAACTTACACTTGGTTGCCCCTGACTTGAGTCAAAATTCCTTTATCAAGTTCAATTTCTTGACTGACCGCGTTTGTTGGGTTCCATGATATTGAATGGTATTGCAAACAAGTGTTGTTCATTAAAATTGGCAAAAATTAATGCAAAGTTTAATGCAAACTTTTGAAAACAAAACCTTTTGATGGAAGCACACGCTGATTGATTAAATCAAGAACAAAGGTGGATCTGATCATTACAGAAGAAGTGATCAACACACGCGAAATAGCAAAGATTATTAGGAGTCAAGTTACTCAACCTTGCTGTAGCATGCCTTTCAAAACAACCTTACCTCAATTAGGTCTTTTAGGGGTTGTAATGTGGTATGGTTCATGGTTTATGAAACAAAAGATAAAGGCTCAAATCCTACGCTCAGTTAACCCAAGATATTCATTCAAATCTCCGAAAATAGGAAGTCACTTGATTTGAAAGCTGACTGGCGCCTTATCTGAAACGCTCATGTTTGAATGCATAACCAAGTTAGACTGAGAACTACCCTGCCCCAAGGTTGAGATTGAAGGGTTTTTTGTGAAGAAGAAACTCCTACTTCTAGGCTCGAAGGGGTTAACGAGGGATGAACTGAAACAAATGCCTTACATCCTCGGCGAGGTTAATTTGAAAGTATACCACAACAATTATGAACATGAGGTCTTCATCATCCTCCCTACTCTTTGCTTTAACAAAAGTTTGAAAAAGGAGTGAAAAAGATATAGAGTTGTGAACATAAGAATAAATGAGTGAAACGAATGGACTTAACCAAAAGGTGCATAAATATTTCATTAATGTTGCCAATTTAATAGTACAACAAAGCTCATAAGTAAATACCAATACAATTTAAAGGAAAAACAACTGAAATACAAAACACAGCCAACTAAAGATTTCAGTTTCCGGGTCCGAACGGAAAAAGATCTTCACCACCGATCACTTGCTCTTTGTGGTATCGAACTTTGAGAGGCCTTGTGGGTCCTTTACCTTTTGCTTCGAAAGTTGAGGTACCAACGTACAAAGTACCTTCCTGAGGTTTCAGATTCTTTAACAAGCTTAGCAGCTTCTTTTCAAATTCTTTGCATTCTTCAATGGGATGTCCAATTGTCCCAGTGTGGAATTTGCATTCAGTCTTTGGGCGGTCTTCTTCGAAGATTAACTCCTTGTCATGGATCAGCTCTTGCACAAAATATCCTAAAGCTCGGCAATTGTCCAAATCATGCCCTTCAGCTCCCTTATGGAATTCACAGGTTAGGTTGGGATCATACCAAGGTCCCCGGAAAGGTGGGAGAAGTCGTGGAGTCACCAACTTGTTCTTCATCAGCAGTGGGAAGAGTTTGCTCAAAGGTACAGGGATAGGCTGGTGGTTAAATTTTCCTCTTTTGGCAACACACTTCTTCTTATCTTGGCCTTGAGAACCTCGAGGAGAATCATCTGTTGGAGTCTGAAACGCTCTTTTGGTAGACACCTGACGGCGATTACATTCTAGCCCAGGAACAAGACCACAGGCCAGCTGGTATGGGGGGTCCTCAGGAGATGGCAAAGGATTGTTCTTAGACTGGGAGTCTTTGAAAGATAAAATGTTTCTTTCCACTAGATCCCTCACAATATGTTTCAAAGCAAAACAACCTTCTAAGTCATGGCCTGGTGCACCTTCATGGAATGCACAATAAGCATTGGGATTGTAAGAAGGTAGAAGCGGATCAGGAGGTGGGCCTGATGATCTTGTAGTTATTAACCCCTATTGCACCGAAGAAGGATACAACGCTGTATACGTCATATGAATGGAAGGAATCGGAGGTCTGCCACCCTGTCTCTTATCTGGAACGTTTTGACGAGAAACTTGAGTTTGTTGTGGATAAGCAGGAGCGTTGGGCGCTCGTTGATGGATTGGTGATTGAGAAACTGACTGATAAATGGAAGGTTGATCGTTGAATGTTGACATGATAGGGTGAATGTGATTCCCCTTTTCCATTAGAGCTTGCAAAGTTTCTAGAACCCAATTCGTCTGGTGTTTGAGGATTCTGACTTTTTCTTTCAGCTTTTCCTGGTTCTTCAAAATTTCCTTCATCTTTGCCATTGTCCAGAGTGCAGGCCTCGGTATCCTTGTCGAGTCGAAAAATCAGGGTGCTGGGAACAAGACGATAATAAGACGAAGAAGAATGCACATGCACATGCAAGGATGCAAAATGAAATGCAAGAATGCAGATGCAATTGGTTTTAAGGAACTCAAGCAAGACAAAATTTTTAAAACAAAGCCTTATTTCATTGAATATTGAGAAGAGTTTTACAGCTTGGAAAGTACATCAAAAAGGCCCAAAATACAAAAGGAAGAGAATAACAACTAAGCCTAGAGGAAAAAGAAACCCTGTCTAAGAGTGCCCTGCTTCACGTCTTCTTTTCTGTCTCTTCAACTCTTGATTCTCGAAAATCAACTTGTCAACAATCCCTTTCCAAGCGCTAGATGTTGGAGGAATGCTAGCATACTCATGAGTGCTAGAAGTTGGCTTCATGCTGGAGAAAAAAGAGATCTCCTGTGCCCGAGGTTCATCTATCATGCGTCTTTCCAACCACTCAATCAGATCATCTTTCTCCTTCTTCTCTTTCATCTCTTCTTGCTCAATGCAGACGGTATGATATTTCCACTCCCATGTGTCTCTCTCAAGCTTCATCCTAGCTAGATTCTCTTGATATTCTTCCATGCGCTCAAAAGGAATAGCAGATGGGGACACAACAGTGGGCTGCTGAAGTATTCTGGGAATATAGGGCATCTTGAGGTCATGGGCTCTAGATCGAACCCACTGAAGGTATGGTTCCAAAGATACACAGTTTCTCTTCCCCAACTCATCTTTAGTACTTTCGTGGAACTTATCCCAAGCGCGCCAAACTCCACTTTTGGTCTCATCAGCGGCTTCTTTGTTAAGATAAAAGAAACTAGACACATGGATACTCTTAGGTTTTTCCTTCATTGCAAATCCGAACTGGCGTCTAGCAAGAACATGACTGTAGCTAATCCCACCATGAATACCAAGAAGCGGTATATTAGGAAATGGTCCACAACTGTCAAAGTATACATTCTTGTCATAAACCGGGTCATACCAAAAGATGTCATTATGGGTAAGAGAGCTGATTCTTCGAGACCAACGAAGCTTGTTAGGATTGTCTTGGAATTCTGACGTCCGAGGTAGATGTGTGATGTACCACTGGTAAAGAAAAGGCGCACAACACAAAATAGTTCCTTTTCCTCAAAGAGTCCTGTGGTGAATAGAATGGAGAGCATCACCTAGTAATGTAGGCACGGGGTTTCTACTGATGAAGATCCTGATAGCATTGATGTCGACAAAATCCTCTACATTAGCAAACAAGAACAGACCATAAATCAATAAGGCAAAGGTTGCTTCAAAGGCAACAATACTGTTTGCGTTGAAAAACTGACAAGCTTTTTCATACAAGAACTTGGATGGTAGCCCCTTGATGCCATCCTTGGTGGTGATGTGGGGTTTGACCTCTGATGCGTCTAAATGAATACACTCGCCAATCTCCTTTGGAGTCGAAATCTTCTCCTGACCGCTGAAAGGTCTCTGTTTCTTCACAGGTAAGCCAATCCAATAAGAGTAATCTTCTAAAGGTGGAACCAGTTGGTAATCCGGGAAAGTAAAACAATGATAGAGAGGATCATAAAATTGGACCAAGGTGTCAAGGATTCCCTCCTCCATTTTAGTTCCAAGAAGGCTAACTAATCTTCCATATCTTTTTCGGAAACTTTCATGTCCTTGTACCAAGGTTGCTAACTTCTTCAGCTTTGCCAATTTGGGCTTTTTGAAGTTGAACTTCTTAGTGTTTCTCTTCTCAATATCCATGATATCTAAGTTTTCAAAGAAAAAAAACAACTGAGTTCCTTAAAACCAAAGAAGGATGCAATGAGATGTATGCAATGCGCAGACACGGGCAAACACAAATATAAACACACAGCAAACAAGCCCTAGGTTTGAGGTCTCTTGAATGAAGTCAAGGTCTACCCATCCCAACAACGTGTGGACTACAGGTTCGTCATCTGCAGAACAAGGTTCTAAAAATTTCCCAGAGTCTACGTAAATCTTTTGGATATTATCGGCCCATGTAACTACTTACACGAGTTAAAAATATTCTCAAGATAAACTCGTCTGAGTGTAGTATCGCATGACAACTACTCAGGAATGACTCCCTCATAGTCACTGCACTACATCCTAAAAGGCCAAGTGGGGTAAAGGTAACTACGGTCCTCAGAATCCCTGGCTCTCAATTGAAAAAGTAATATCAATGTGACTTCTAACATCAGACATCAACAATCCCAAAGGGCCTCATCTGAGTGTGGTCATCATATGCCATAGATTATTGGTACTACTGCCAACAACCGACTATTGATTACACCAAGATCCTATAATAATGTGCTCTCAAGTGCGGGTTAGGACTTATCTCACTCATAGATACCACCCAAGATAAACAGAATAATAAGGCAAGAACACAGATACAAGTATATAAGCAAATATGACATACACAAGCATATACAAGTAAATAAGCAAACATGAATAACATAAAAGCAAGATAGGCTTAACCCTCTTAGGAAAGGACCAGCAGTAGGTCTAACTCTCATCCCCAGTGAAGTCGCCATTTCTGTTGCGGTGAAAATTGGATAACAAGCTATTAATTAACTTGCATCATATTTCTTTTACAACCGACTTTGATTTATCCAAAGGAAAGGTTCAAGATCGTTAGAAAAACCTAAAGGGGAAAGATCTAAGGTTCGGGGGTTGGTTACGCCTAGGGAAGGTATTAGCACCCTAAACGTCCGTAGTACTCTACAGGAACCTCTTGTTAAATGTTATGTTATGTTTGCTAAAGGTTCTATGCTAAAGGCTTGAAAACCCTAGGGGTTAGTATCTAAGTATACTCGATAAAGCATCGCACTTTACGCCTACGTATCCTCGGGAATAGAATCAGAGTACGCGTAGTTCTACTTCTACTGAATGAGTGACTGTGGTCAATATTCAGAGGGGAAATGAGTACAAGCTCATTGTAGAGTTTAGGAACTCTCTAGATCTAGTTGTAATGGACCTAAGTTGAAGTTTAGTCAGTAGGGGAAAATGATAAATTCATTAGGATGAATATCACTAAGAGTTGAAGAACTCTTCCTAAAGCTAGTTATGATTTCTATAGCTCTGATGAGGCCAAGAAATGAAGGTTTCTCCTAAGAGGTTACTTAGGTTAAGGTGGGGGCTATGACTTTAAGAGTCAACAATGATTAACCTTCCTTTGGAATGGGGAAAAATAGTTGATAATAACAATAAATAAGACATGATAAAAGATAGGACATTGATATAATAGATAAAACAACATAAGCATGAGGATGGCAATATGTTTATGACAAAAGATATGTATAAGATGAACATGATTAAAAGAGTACATCAAATATGCTTCAATCTTTAGGAAGACAAACATATAGAAATGATATACAAGAACACATCAATATGCTTCAATCTTTAGGAAGACAAACATAGAGAATGATTAAGGGTGACATTTAAAGAAGGATAATATTCATATTTAAAGTCAAGCATATGGCCAATCAACATGGATATATTAACTTAAGAGTTAAACAAGTCAATTTAATAACATTTCAAGATCAACAAAAATGCTCATAGATGATATTAGTAATTAAACCAACAATTGATAATTAATTGACAAGGCAATTGAAATTGACAATCGCAACACACAAGGTAATTAAAAATTAACCACATGGATGATTAATCATTTAGAAATTAACTATTAACCAAAACTCATAATCAAGACACAAATGGATAATTTAAGAGTTAATAACATGATTAAAAATAACAAATAGCACAATTAGCAAAGTAATTCAAGATATAATTGATAATTAAAAGCTAATAAACAAATAACAATTAATTAACAATAAATAAAACATATCACATATTAATTAATCTCATGAAATTAAATTGAAATAAAAGATAAGCATCAAACAAACAAAATAAAATAAAAAAGATTAAGAAAACGCAGGGGGGTGCATGTAAGTAATTGGTTCAGTTAAAATAACAAAGGAAAGTAATTGGGCCAGAATATGGGGGTGTGGGTAGCACATGGGCGCTAGGCCCAGGAGGTGAAAGACAAGGCAAAGGTGAAAAAAAACAGAAAATGGCCAAAAGGTTGATCCGCAGGATCGAACCTAGGTCATTATAGTGAAAGGGGAAATGGCAAGGCAATGGTAAACCGTTGGGACGGCACATACATCCGTTCATATACTCGCATCCATTAATATATAAACCAACAAAACATTGAAAATATAATTAAAAAAACACACGCATGCGCAGTGTACATGGGGAGTGGTAATACATATTACGTGATAGTGTGTGCAGTAGTGTACCACGTGATGGTGTAAAGGCATGGCATAATGCACTTACAGACAAAATCAACCAAATCACCAATTAGTGAATACGCATGGCATGTGAATCAATACTGCTATCATTATTAGATAATAAACCATACAAGAGGCAAACCAAAGCACACGTATGGAAAAAAGAAGAAACATGCAGACGTAAACCTGCTATCATATTAAATGATATGCAAAAACAAAAGCAACCAACCAAATCGATGCGCATGGCCAAGTGAGAAAAAGAACATGCAGAGCATGAAAAAAAAACTGCTACCATTCAAATAAAGCATCATACCAAAACTCAACTTCAATCCCTTCTAACCTAATCAAATCTTAACCAAATGACATGAAATAAAAAACAAATTGAAGCATATTTCATGTAGAATACGATGCAATTATAAACTGAGCAAGATAGTGATCAAGATATGAGCAGTGAGCAATTGAAAACCATGGTCCAAAAAGATATTAGTTTTAAAAAATGAAAACAAACTTTCTATTCAGATGTAAACCAAATACACATGATATCAACCAATGTCTTGAACCTCTCCACACGAATGAACAGGATGTTAAGAGTTTCAACATTAACCAAACGTCCAACATGCTTTAAAACAAAAGCTTATAAACTTAAGACCAAACATGGACATGGCAGCGGTTAAAAACAACTACATACAAGCATGGCAGTATAAGCAAACTTTCATTCAAAACAACCTAACATCAAACCATAAAATGAGCATCCTAAACAAAACAAACTGTCTTGAGACACCAATAACAACTTGTCAAGAATGACAGTATAAACCAACAACATTTATCATGCCATTATGAGTACAAGTTATCAACATGATCAATATGGCATACAACATATCCAAAGCCAAAACAGTTTAGAGACAAAGTAAAGCAGGTTGGCATGCTTCTAAGTTATTCACATGTATAATGAGCATTACTATAGTTCTAAAACAAAACCTAGCAGCATACTTCCATATATCATTCACTGTAAAGCGTGTTTGGTGTTCAAGTGATAGCTTACAAACATGGATACACTAACCTCAATCATAACAAACGCATATATCTCAGCCATATTCCATAATGCACAAGAACAACAACTTAGCAGCAAATCATCATGAAAGTTAACACATCATATATTCTAAGATCAACATCATATGGATTCGTGGTGGTATATCATTTAAAGTAATATAGAAACAGCATGTAAACCTTGTAACATTAACATCCCAACCATATAGACTTCATAATCAAACCAAACAACATGTATTCCAACACTACATTCCCACATGATAAACATCAAGGTTATTATAGATTACAGTAGACATAGCTATTCATTTCAACATTATATTAACAAGTTCAAAAAGAAGCAAAACATGTATAACCCTTAGGGCAGTCATGGATACGTTAAAAGTTTCTAACACAACCTCAAGCTATGGTTCATAATTACATTTATGCTATGCAAATACAAACACAACATTGAAGCAGCATGGTAAATATTAACTAAGACATGTTTAATCTAACAATATGAATAAGCATGATAAAAGGAAGTTTAAGAAACTTACCTGATTTCCAAAACAAGTAGCAAGAATTCCTTCTCCCTCCCAGCTAGCTCGTGCTCCAAAGGAAACAATTTTCAGAGTGGTTTTAGTATTGTTGTTGGTGTTTTTTTTGTGTGTGGAAATGAAGAAGAGGAGGGCTGCTTTTATAGTGAATCAGCTGGTCCGAGAGAGAGCAAAAACCAACGTGCCAAGAGTTTATTTTGGAGAGAAATATCAAGGGAAGATTTTGGAAAGAGCTTGTGGCTGTCTGAGCAACATGGAGCCACGTGAAATCCTCCTTTGACACCAACTAAGTCAGAAAAAGGCATGCTTTAGCTTGTGTCCTTTGGTCCAATGAAGTAGACGAAGGGCATGGTTTAAGGTATCTTGCAAAGGTTGAATAAAAGGTACAAAAACAAAACAAAGGGCAGCGTGTTTTAGGGTGAGAGGTGATGTTGAAAAAGGTGGTAACAGGTCTGCAGATAGTACTTGAATAGAGGGAAATGAAATTCAAAATCCAAACAATGGTGTTCTTGGTGCAAAACCAAAATCGTATGGTCATGTTGTTAAAATTATATCTCAAGACTTAATGATCCATTTTTCATGCTCTTAGGTTCAAATGAAAGCTCTTGGATGATACTTCAAGTTTGATGTTGGAAGGTTGTTGAAATAAAGCCTTGAAATGGTAGAAAAGTGCCTTGCAAATCGTGTCCCCAAAACTGTCCAAAAGAAACTTGGAAAAATTCTACGTGTTGAGTTTGACAATTTCAAGTGCCCTTCTTAAATAATTCATAACTTGAGAATGGCTTATCCCCTTGAGACATTTCACATATGGTTGGAAATCTCTCAACAAGCTCTACAACTTTCATTTGGGACTCAAGACTTGAATCCAAATGGAAAGGGGTGAAAAGTGGCTCCAAAGTTGAGAAAAAGAGTGATGAAGCATGCTGAAAAATTTTCTAAGTGTTGGTCAAAATGCCTTGTAAGCTCCATAACTCAAAATCCAAGCATTTTTAGACAGAACTTCATATGGAACAAATTGAAGATCTTGGAAAGAGCTTTCCAATGAGCTTTGAACCACTC
Organism: Lathyrus tuberosus; assembly: GCA_022829125.1. Lineage (NCBI taxonomy): Eukaryota > Viridiplantae > Streptophyta > Magnoliopsida > Fabales > Fabaceae > Lathyrus > Lathyrus tuberosus. The sequence goes on along the minus strand of JALAZF010000024.1, from coordinate 8,569,758 downwards.
CAATTGGATGTATGGTTTAAGAGTTATGGTCCTTTCAAAATAGGCTATTAGGGGAAAAATCTCACAAATGGCACATTCTTTGGTCAAAACCCTACTTCCCTTGCAAGAAACCTTATGAAACTTGATATGAATGCTTGGTATACTCCATGAGACAATATATGATGATTAGAACCAATAATTCTTCTTTTGACCCAAAATTCCAAAAGATTAGGGTTTCAGTCAAACCCTAATTTTGACTGTGAAGGCACTGAGGTTATATCTTGTAATCTTTCTTCTTCCTTCTCATCCAAAGGTCTTAGGAGACTCTTGAGGATGTTGAAAAACCAATAAAACCAAGAATTAGGGCTTAGGAGTCCATCTTGATGAAGATCAAAGTTGTTGACTGATAAATGCCACAGAAACCCTAGTTTGGAGGCACAGTGAGGCTGAGGCTTAAGCTTCTCTTGTTGAGGATGTATAGACCTTGAATTCTTGTTGGATGATGTCCTTTGAATGTAGATGACTTCATATGGCAAGTGAACCATACAAATCTTAACTTGATAGAGCCAATCCCTTAGTAACTTCTTTAGAGCAAACCCTAATTCCAAAGTTCTTGCACTTGGAGGTCTTTTGTTGACTTAACTTGCTCCAGACCACTTGTGGAGCTTCATGATGATATGTAAACCTAATTTTGAACACAAGGAAACAAACTACTCCCTCCGTCCCACAATGAGTGACCCATTTGGAATAAAATAGTGTCCCAAAATGTATGACCCATTTCAATTTCCAATGTAACTTTTCCAATTTTACCCTCTAATTAATATTACTTTCATCATTCCCAATATATCACAAGGGTACTATAGTAAAAATATCATTCTCTCTCCTTTATTTATTCTTTTTTTCTTAATCTGTGTGAAAAGTCAACTGGATCACTCATTATGGGACGGAGGGAGTACAAGATATGGGTTAGTTCAAATAATGCAGAGATGCTCCTAAGATGCACAAGAGCTGGATGACATCTAAGGGTAAAAATTTAGGGTACAACAGCATGAGACACAATCAAGGTGTGAAATTAACTTTTTAGAATCATAATGTGAATGTGAAATTTGTACTTTTTGAAAAATTAGTCAATGCATTATTTTGTAAACTCATGGTCATTTTGAATCAATTAGTACATAACCACAAATGTGATTTGCCTCCGTTGTTCACAAATTTAGAGGGATTCGAGTAGTTGTTGTTTAACTCAGATAGTTTATGTTTAATCTTGCTTGTTTGTTTTGAAATACTACTACAAAACGCGCAAACAACAACGCCAGACTTACAACGGCTTGCCTATACACCGTTGTAATATATGCGCGCATTTTTTTAATCTCATTAAAAGGCTTTTAATGACGGTTAATATTCCAACTGTGGTGAAATGTGAGGCCTTTCACCACGGGTATTTAAGAAACCATCATTATAGGTAGCGTCTGGTCATGGGTTCAAGTCCCAACGCTAGAATTTATGGTTTTTTTTACATATTTTTTCAAAATGCTGACAACCTTTCACCACGGGTATACTTTCACCCTCAAAACCCCAAATTCATCTTTTTTCTATTTTTAATGAATTTTTTACTGTTTTCATAGTCTCAAAAAATTTCAAAAAAATTCCCAAAACATATTTTTTTTCCATATTTTTAGATTTTAAACATATATTTTATTTCTTTTGTTAGTGTTACGGGGACTTAACCTCAAAACTCAAAATTCATCTTTGTTTTTCTATTTTTAAGTGCAAGAGAATAGGTTGAAATAGTTTGATCATAACTTCTTTAAAAATAAAAGTGAAAGAGATGAGTATATATAAAAGAAAACTTTATTAAGATTCCAAATAAGAAGAGTACATTGATAATCATATATTACATATATTTATCAATGTCAGAGCCCATAGCTGCAAATGCATCTTCATAATCCAGGACTATCTCCTCACTTCCCTCATCGGAATCATAATAAATAATCCTCATTTTCTTCTTTTTCCTTTTCTTCTTCAGCTTCTTCTTCTTCTTCTTCTTCTTCCTTACCCTTAACGCATCCCTGACGTTGGCCGCTGGTTGGACCTCCTCATTTGGCGGCTGACGTTGTTCATTTGTGCCCTTATTGGTGATGTTTCTAGCATTCTCATTTGTAGAACTCATTGTTACGAAGAATATATTATGAAGAAATGTAAAATTGTCTATTTATAGATGAGGTTGAAGATGAAAAGTCTGATAGTTTAATGCTTGCAATGATGATAACTTGTAAATGGTTGATATTCTGGAACGATATTTTTTGAAAAATGGAGAAAATTTTAAATCATTATTATACTTGGCCATAGTGTTCTCTATTCCGGGAAGAGCAAGGGTTATAATATTACAACGGTTAGTAATAATAACCGTAGCGATACCCCTTATACTTGGTACAAGGTTCGACTCCAGGCAACAACATTTTTCTATTTTACGTAATTATAGAAAAATGTTGTTGCTTGGAGTCGAACTTTGTACCAAGTATAGGGGTATCGCTACGGTTAATATAACTAACTGTTGTGATATTATTAAAATAATATATATACTTATCATTACAGTTCTTTTTAGAAAACCGTTGTGAAATATTTACCTATATAAGGGAATTAATTTTCCTTTATTGACAGTAGCGCCGTTTCCTTCACAGCGAAACCCTAGCACCCTTTTTTCTCTACAATTTTGGCAGTAAACTTCATCTTTTTTTAGAATCCGCGAAAAGAAATACAATAAGTATGAAGCTTTTGATTTAAGCTTCTTCCTCCTTGTATTTCTTCTTGCAGAGTCTAAAACTAGATGAACATGGTGATGATGCTGGCGGTAGCAAGCGTAATGTACATATTATTTATGGAAAATAAGGTATTCTTCTACTTCAATCTTTTTGTTAGATAGTTCCCATTATCTCGTTTGCTTCATGTTGATTTTGTTGATTGTTCTCATTTTGTGCAGATCCGACTTCAATGCTTAACAAGCAAGGTGAACTTCATTGTAATGGTACAATCCCACTTCTTAGGGTTTTGTTTCAACTTTTGCTTGTTTTGTTTTGAATACTAACTAATTTTCTTCATTGCTTCCAACTTCTTAGGGTTTGTTTCACATGGTGATGATGATGGTGGTACATATATATGAATTCATTCTGATAAGGTACATATATATGAATTCATTCTGATATTGTATATGAAATTTAGTTTATTATATACTATGTATATTGTTTGTTTCACTATCCTTTTATTGAAAATGCAATCAGTTAAATTGATATAGAAACTTATAATCTGATATTGAAAATTAAGATGTATTTGATAACCAACCTTTATCATGTCAATGTTTTCCGAATTGCATCCATTTCATTCAGCACATTTTATGTTCCTTAACATAAAATTTATGGTTCAATGGTCCGTTTGCTTCAATTCATCGATATCTACAATTCTACTTTACCTCATCGTCACCACTAATCATCGTGGTTGTTAAGATCATGATTGTTATGATGATAAAATCGCGATGATTTATCGCGATGATGAGGTAAAGTAGAATTGTAGATATTGATGAATTGAAGCAAACAGACCATTGAACCATAAATTTTATGTTAAGGAACATAAAATGTGCTGAATGAAATAGATGCAATTCGGAAAACAGTGGTGTGTTTAAGTTGGTTTTCAAGAATAGTTTAATTTTCAGATTATATAGTTCTTTACCAATTTTAATGGTTGTATTTCTTTAATTAGGTGTATGGTAAAACAAGCAATATACATTTGTATTTAATAAACTAAGGCTACATTCCACAACGGTTGAGACTCATAACCATTGTGATAGTTAATATATATTACAACGGTTGAAATACCTAACCGTTGCAATATAACACGAGCTTTCCAGAATACAACAACGGTTTCCAGACCATTGTAGAAACAGCGAACTTACAATGACAATCTACATAACAACGCCTTCGCCCGCGTCATTATATGTCATTCCCAACCGTTCCAAAAACACTTGTTTGAGCATAGAAATGATCAAGGCAATGTTTGAGCACTTTGAGTATAACCACCATTCCAAAAACACTTCAAGTCACCTTGTGAGTGCGCGCGTATTTGAAACCTCTTTTGAGCCTAAAAGAATTTTTTTATGAATCATGAACCCAAATTTTAACCCGTTTTGAAGAGCATTTAAGCTAAGTTTATAGCAATGTTGAAGTTGGGGAGAATGTTTATTTTGAAAAGAGAAAAAGGAATTGGTGATACAATGCATTCTAAGAAAAAGAAATCGAAAAAAAGAGAAGAAAGAAAAAGAACAAAAAGCACAAAAAGAAAAGAAAATCAAAAGAAGAGAATGCATTGTGAAAGAAAGGAATAAGGAGTGAACAAGATTGAAAAATTTGAAAAAGAAATGCTCTTCATAGTTTTTACCCTTTCTTGATTCAATGACCGTGTACATATGTCCTTAGTTTTTAGCCCCGACCAAGTTGTAACCGATAAAAGTCCTTTTGTGATCTTTATTTCCATTGTTTTCATGAATTGTAAGATGATTGCATAAATTGTTTTGGATGTGGCACGATTGCTTGTGAGTGTGTTTTGTCCCGTGTAAATAATATTGTGCATAATACGTGTCAGTATATTAGGTGATTCAATTTGAGCTTGAGGGTACTTAATGTTGCATTGTGTAATTTTGTGGTTATGATTTAAGTCGTATTCATGTTTTGATCCCATGAGTGCTTAGTAATAGCTTGTGCGTGCAAATTGCCGAGTTTGAACCATGCATGCTATCGGTTGGTTGAGTGTGTGAGAGCTTTTCTTGTGAATTTTTGAAATTTCCTTTGATTGAGGGCAAACAAAGATGCAAGTTGGAGAAAGTTTGTTAGGTGTCAAGAAATGCTGGTTTTTATATCCAAATTTGACACCTTTAAGCTCTTTTTTTTGCTTTAATCAGAAAATGACTTATTTATTAAGCAATTCTTGCATTGATGTGAATATTAGGTAGTTTGATGTGTTTGTTAATATTTCAGTGAATTTATAACAAAAGGTTACAGCTCGAATCGGGAGAAAACGCGAAGAAACGAAGAAAGCGCGTGTCTGCAACTACAGGAAGCTTCGCCCGACGAGCATGAAGCGAAGGAAGGATGCTTCGCCCGACGAAGCAGCAACAAAAGAACTAATGGATTTTCAATTCCAATTCTAGTAGCTAACATATATGGATCGCTTGGTAATTCGCTTGGCGAAGCAGGATTCGCCCAGCGAGGAAGAGGCGAGAGAATTAATTGATTTTCATTTCAAGTTCCAGTAGCTCACAACTTTGGTTCGCTGGGTGATTCGCCAGTGCGAAGAAGGATTCGCCCAATGAAGGAATGTTTCGCCCGGCGAAGGAAGATATTTATTAAGGCCCAACTGGCACTGTAGCTGTCATGTGGCCTCATTTGAGGGCTTCGCCCGGTGGAAGAAGGCTTTCGGCCGACGAATTTGCCTGGGCAGAAAGTAGTATTTAGGTTGTTTTGAAGATATTTTGTAGCATCACACTTTTTGCAAGAATCATTGTAACCTAGAAACACTCTTGGAGCTTAAAAACTTCATCTTTACTTATTTTTCTTAGGATCCAAAGCTTTTATACTTCAATCCTTGATCCATTGAAGATTGATGCAACAAAAGCTTTGTCTCTTACTTGTTGATCAAGCTACCATGTCAATGGGTAGCTAAACACCTTTTGTGTCAAAATTAGTGGTAGGTAATCCTTTATTTTGTAAGTATTGATCTTGATAATTAGTTTGTGAACTTTGTTGATGATTAATATATGGTGAAAAACTTTGTTTGTATGATGTATACTTTGTTTTGGTTCATGATTGAGAAATATGTTCTAAGACTTGACCTAAGTTTTAATCCATCAACAATCATGAGGCTAGAGATAGTTTTGAGAGTTGATGTTCATAAATATTGATCTTTTAATGTTATCATATTGATAGTTAGAGTGAGAGATCATCTAAGGATCAATATGGTAAATCTCACAACATGTGTTAGAGATAAACATGTTGAGAGGATATGTGATTATATTAATTGTTAACAAATTCACATACTTTATCGAGTAAATATGTATGAAACGGATTATCGAACCCTAATCTTGGCATGCTTTTACCAAACTTTTAAAAACCAAATTTCTTTACCATTGTTATTAATCTTTTATGCAAACGTTCCATTACAAATCAACCAAACTCTTTGTTACCATAAGTTAAAACTATTTCAACTATAGAATGACAGTAATATGTATACAATCCCTACGGATACGATAACAAAAACCCCCACTGAAATACTTTTCAACACATAATATGGTGTCGAAGTAATTAACTTGAAGCCTGTTTCGGCTGTAAATTCTTGCATTTTCTGGCCGACAAATACGGAACCTTGATCTGTAGTGATGGTCTCAAGGATCCCAAACCTGTACAAAATATGATTTTGGATGAATTCGATCACAGCTTCCTGGTCCACTTTTACTAGAGGTACAACCTCTATCTATTTTGCCAAGTAGTCTATACCCATAAGGGTAAATTTCTGTTGTTTCGACGAGGATGGTCGAATTTCGCCTGTGACATCCAACACCCATCCTCGAAAGGGCCATGGCTTAATAATTACATGTAACTCGTTGGTTGACACATGTGGAATGTTTGCATGTTTTTGACAGTCTTGACATCCTTTTGCAAAGTCCATGCAATCCTTGAGCATGCTTGGCCAATAGACACCTTGTCAAAATAACAACCATTTCATCTTATGGCCAGCTTGGTGAGCTCCACATGTCCCACTATGGACTTTAGAAATTTCTAGGTATGCATCTGTGTCTCCAAGACACTTGAGCAACACTCTTTCTGAAGTTTTTTTCAGCAACTCATTTCCCATTAGAACGTAACTTAGGGCTATGTACTTAGTCTTTCTATCAGTGCTTCAAACTGGATTCTCCAAATACTCGATGATTGGTCTTCTCCAATCTGACGGTGACAGATTGCTGATAGCAAAAACTTCACAATCCCCCAAACTTTCGATCAAACCCTCTGTCGAGACGTTTGCCCCTCCAGCTTTTGGGATTGATAAGCCTGGTGATGGTAGTACGTTTGACACCATCTTCTCCTTATTCTTAATGAAGTCTTTCAACTTCTCTTCCGACACTTTGTACCTTGAGGTAATCTTCGCTAATTCGTTTTCCTCTTGATTTTCTACTATAGGCACATGCGTAATGCTGACAACATCGAAGCGTTCCAACAGTCGCTTCGCCATTGCGAAGTACATCAAAAGATGTTCTTTGACGCATTTATATTCTCTCGTGATCTGTTTAATCATCAGTTCAGAATCGCCATTTATTTCAACTTTCTTGGCCCCCAAATCCTTGAATATTTTGAGGCCAGTGATTAAAGCTTCATATTCTGCTTCATTATTGGAACATTTTCTGTCGACCTTACACTTGAATTTAGTCGAAATGCCCTGCGTGGACATTATTAAGATCCCAATACCTGTCCCATTTTTATGGCTCTAACCATCGAAGTATAACTTCCAAGGGTTAACGTCGACCATACATAGCGACGTTCGACTACTGCGTGATCAACAATAAAGTCTGCCACTATTTGGCCTTTCATAGCCCTTAGAGGGACATACGTCAAGGAAAATTCAGTTAATGCTAGTGCCCATTTCCCAATTCAACTATGCAGAATGGATTTAGACAACATATGTTTAATAACATTAAAATGTGACGAAACATAAACATCAACTGGTTTGATATATTGCTTTAATTTCATACATGAGAAGTACAAACATATGCACAACTTTTCAGTCATAGTGTACCTAGTTTCAGCATTTATTAACATTCAACTAAGGTAATAAATGGGTCTTTCGACGCCACTATTATCCTCTTGTGCTAACATGCTTCTTATGGCCGTGTCCGACGCAGCAATGTACAACTTCATGCTCTTATTCATACTAGGTGGCAATAAAATGGAAGGCTTGTGAGGTATTCTTTAATGGCATCGAAAGCCTCCTGCTGCTCCCATTCCCAGTGAAAATCACTCTCCTTCTTTGCCTTGAGCAATGGCGAGAACACCTTCGTCTTGCCACTTAGATTTGATATAAACCTTCTCAAGAAGTTTATCTTCCCCAACAAAGATTAAAGCTGTTTCTTTGTCGAAAGAGGCTTGAGATCCAAAATCACCTTTGTCTTGTTTTGCTATATCTCGATGCCTTTCTTGTGGACCACAAATCCCAGGAAGTCTCCTGCGTGAACACCAAAAGTACATTTTAGTGGATTCATTTTTAATCCATATTTTCCCATTCTTTCAAATGAACGTCGAAGGTAGTCTAAGTGACCATTCTCCGATGAGGATTTTATTACAATGTCATCAATATACACCTGCATAAATTTCTCAATAAAATCGTGGAATATAGCGTTCACGGCCCTTTGATAGGCTGCCCTAGCGTTCTTTAACCCAAACAACATCACAACCCTTTTGTATGTTCCCAAAGCACCAGGGCATCGGAACGCAGTTTTGGGGACATCATCTTCGGCTATGAGAATTTGATTATGGCCAGAATAGCCGTCGAGCATACTCAAATTTTCGAAACCTGCAGCAGAATCGACTAGCATTTCTGCCACAGGCTTCGAATATTCGTCTTTTGGGGTAGCGCTGTTCAGGTCCCTAAAATCTATATAGACTTGAACGGTTCCATTTTTCTTGATAATAGGCACTATGTTCGCTATCCATTCGACGTACCTTGCAGTTCTGATGAACCAACTTTTGAGCAGTCTCTCGATCTCCTGCTTAATCTTTAGAGTAATTTCTAGAGCGAATCGTCGAGGCTGCTGCTTTACTAGTCTTTTTCCTGGATGAATTGGCAGTCGATGTTCCATTACACTTCGAATTAAACCAGGAATTTTGCCATAATCCCAGGCGAAGCAATCCTTGTATTCTTTCAATACCTCGATCAACTTGGCCTTCATCTTCGACCCAATTTTAGTGCTTACATAGGTGGGTCTTTTTTTAAGTCCATCTCCTAGGTCTACCTCCTAGAGTGGGTCTTGCGCTTGTATTCTCTGCAGCTCATTGGGGTCTTTCTCAAACCCGAAGGCTCATTGTCATAGATGCAATCAAGCCTCCGACTTTCTAAATTTGTTGTTTGGCCTTGTTGGCCATTTATTTGTGCATTGTTGTCGGCTTCACCAGCTAAATTTTGTTACTTTTCCGCTTCTAATGCCGACTTTCTTTTGTTTTCAGCCAAATAGGCCGAAATTCAAGTCAAACTTTCGGACTCAGAAGTCATTTTCATTGACTACTGGCCACCCAGCAGGTGGATTTTCTTCTATAGGCTTCATTGTTTCATCAGCAACATCCCAAATGAACCCATAATAAGGATCCAAATTCAAGACGTGACCCGTATCGACAGAGGTATAAGATCCCGATCCATCGTCACAAGGTGCCACATTAGCCAGGTGCTGATCAAAATACTTCTTCGTACCCTTCGCTTCGTCAAACTTGTAATAGCTCTGATCAGCCTCAATATTTTTGACAATGCCATCTTTCCTCCAGATACTCAATCTCTGATGTAAATTCGAAGGCACCGCCCCTATCCCATGTATCTACTCTCGACCCAACAACAAGTTGAAATTGGCCTTCGAGTTTATAACCATGAAGAGCGTTAATCTAGTAGTTGTACCCACGGCTAGGTCGACTTGTACAACCCCAAGAATGTTGCTAGTTTTCCGCTCGTAATTAGATAAAACCATATTATGTTATCGGGGGTCAGCCTCAGTTTTCCCAATCTTCTTAAATAAGGTATGAGGCATTAAATTGACAGTTGCCCTTCCATCCACGAACACTTTGTTGACTGTCGCTCCGTCGACCTTTGCTTTTATGAACAATGGTTTTAAATGGTACATTACTCCGGGACTAGGTCTCTCAAACACGGCACACTGCTCTTCTACCACACCACTGTTCATAATATAGTAACATAACGTTTTGTCTTCCGCAATTTCATTTGGCATGAAATCTTTGTCTGCTTCAGAGACTTCTGACACCATATCATACTCCGCTGGCAATATTGACACGATACCACAGTTTACGACGAAATCTTCACCATACGTGTCATCATTGGTATCATCATACATATCTTTGTCGAAGTCGCCTTCTAGTGACGGGGTATATTCTTCATCTGACTGGGGAGAATACTTTGGTTCTTCCTCATCTGACTGGGGAGTGTACTCTGGCTCTTTCTTGCTCTCGACCAAAGATGTTCACTTCGAGCTTTGGGTTGATACCACCCCCTTTTCTCCTGAAGCTTCAACAGTCACTGCCATTGTTTGATTCGTCGTGATTTTTTCCTTCTCGACCCACCTTCCTTTTGGGTATTGCTTTTTCTATCCAAAAGTCCCACAGGTTTCAACTGTGAAGTCGAAGCCTCTTTCCCAGCCTTCTTATTTCGCTGATAATGCCTCCACTGAGTCCTTGTCACATGATTCTTCCCTTTGTAATTGGTAGACACCACATAGCCCCTGGGTTCGACCCTTTTGTCGGAGATCTTAGCTTCCTTCTCAAGATCCAACACCTTCCATTTCGGCCTCTTGCTCTCTTTCTGACTCACAGGTTTTACCCACTTTTCTTGTGGAGTGTCTGACGGTGGCACAAAGGTCCTGGGTCGTGCTTGTTGGGACAACTTCCTGTACTCCTTGTTTCGACGAGGGGCATCGCTTTGGTCGAACACAAATCTTGGAACAGTCAGCTTACCTTCTCGCAGTGTCTATTTCTTTCCAGCTTCATATTTCTCAGTGGCCTTTTCGTCAAAAACGGCGTTGCACCTTGGCCATAACACAACCTTCGACCCACTCACCTTACATTTCTCCTGGAAATCTGTCAGGTTTTCTCCAACTTGAGGGTAGACTGCCTCCAATTCTCCTTCTTCAGTCTTTTTTTCAGAACCATCAGTAGTTTCGACCATCATGCATTCAAAAGATTCCGTTGTTACAGGTTTGATGAAACCTTCAGTAGTCTCGGCCATCATGCAATCATAAAGCTGAGAGTACAAGGCTTCTTCGACCTTCAGAGGGTCCGTGTCAACCTGCATCTTTGGCCTTTTGCTAAATTGAAGTCGGCCTTCCTTCAAAGCCTTCTGCGCCAGATCCTTGAAAAGAATACATTGAGCTGTTTTATGACCAAGGAAATTATGAAACTTACAAACTCCCCTTTTCTTCTTTTGCTCTAATGGGGGATCTTTCAAACCAGGAGGAATACTAATCTGACCATCTTTAACTAACAAATCAAATATTTCGTCACACTTAGATACATCAAAAGTATAAGTTTTAGCAACGTTTTTATCTTTTTCAGTTTCGACGGGATTTTTCCCGTTTGATGGTTTCAATAATTTACACGTGTATGGGGGCCCTGGCTTGAGTTCAGCCACGTTAACCTCGCTTTCGTTGACGAGTTCTTTTTCAGAAGAGTATTCGTCAGCGGTTACGTACGAAACTTTCTCTTTCTTATGGTATCTGCTAGTCTTGGTTTTTTCAGCTTTCAAGCGTTCGACCTGTCAGACCCTATCAGCTAATTGCGCCATATCTCTGAGATATTGCGTGTCCAACTTTTTCCTGATTGAATAATCTAGGCCGCCCGCAGCCATCTCGACTAGCTCATGTTCAGGGACTTAAGTGAAGCATCATGCTTTCAAAAGTCTAAACCTGTTGAGATATTGGTTCACCGACTCTGTGGCCTTCCGTTTTACACTGGCCAATTCTTTCAGACTAATTTTTGATTGTCCCATGTAAAACTGTTCATGAAACAATCTTTCTAATTGTGCCCATGTATAGACAGACTGTGGAGGTAACATGGTGAACCAAGTAAACGCATTTTTTTGTGAGGGAGCTTGGAAAGTATTTCATTTTCAAGTCCTCATTATTTGCTATGTCACCAGCTTCAGTTTAATATCTGGCAACGTGTTCGACGGTGGACTCTTCGGTCTCTCCGACAAATTTGGTAAACTTTGGAACCTTCCATCCCCGAGGCAGTTCTGTTTGCAAAACAAAATCAGGTAGTGGGGACGTATATGTTGGCCGTCGAAGGCCCAAGTTCGCTTCATTCCGCACCATTATCCGTTCAACCATAGCTTCTAAGTTTGGTTCGCCAGCCATGACATCGTGTTGAACTTGCCTGACCACGTAGTCTGGATCTTGGTTCCTATGAACTAACACAACGGGAGGCCTTTGGGCCACCCTAGGTGTGTGTTCAAACTTGTGGGGTTGCTAGTCAATTGTTTCATCGAAGACTTAGTCTTGTCGAACTGGTGTCTCCGGTCGAGGTGGAGGAGTTTGTCGACCCGGTGTCCTAGCTCCTAGGAAATCACCTATCCGTGTCATCTGGGTTGCCAATTATTGGTAACTTTGGATCGAATCTTGTATTAATGGTCTTAATATGGTGTCCATTTGCTGAGTCAACATGTGAACCATTTTTTGATTACTCTCATCCATCTGCTGTCTCATGACTGCGACAGAACTTGAGGTGAAAGTTGGGACTGATTGAGATAAAAGACTGAACCCTGGGGGTCGATTAACTTGGTTTGCCAAAGGCCCTAATCCTTGGTACGGTGAGAAAGCTGCCGACCAACTTTCCCCGAACATCGGACCACCAGAATGTAGACTCGACATGAACTATGTTGGCATCACAAAGGCTCGAGGCATGGGCATTATGAAACTAGGCACATGCTGCCCCGCAGTCCCCGTCATTGTCGGCCTAGGTTCAGACCGACGCGGTGTTGTGGCTGTCCCACTATGGACGGTCAAAACCGCAGACACAGTGCCAGGGCCAACATCAGATGTTTGCGTCACAACTATACTTTCTGCCGAAGACGGTTCTTCGTTCGGACGTGGAGTCACCATCTTACCACTACGTAAATACATACACTCAACTCAACGGATCCCATCGGGTGTGACAATTTGTTCGCACACAGTTTTTGCATGAACAGCCTCTGGCCTCCTGTCGTAGGTTTACTTGTGAGATCGGCCACGAAATCTCAGGACAAACTGTTGGAGTATATGTGATGTTGGTAGGATAGTTTTGATTTAGAGGAAGTTGGAAAAAACTTGCAGAAAAAGGTGTATGCGAATTGATAAATAAACAGGTAAATAAGTAAATGGTAAGATATCTTAAACTTGGTAATGTAAATTGCTTAAAAAAGAAATGTTGACGCTATCATACATCTTGCGTAAATGTACTCTTTTCTCTTAACGCTTGGTACTTCGAGTGTATTCCTTTTACAATGTTACAACTGCGACCCCCTCAAATGAAAATGGACATTGCTTAAATAGGAAAATAAAATAACTGTTTTTCTCTCAGTGTTGGCTCTGGATATGACACGTGCCGCCCCACCATCTTTGTAACTTCCCCACATTCTCAGCATTTCAAATCTCTTCCTTCCCAAGATCTTTCAGCATTGCGTTGGTTCTGTTGACAGTCCGTCGAAACCCTTCGACAGCGTAGCATGCTGGGTCGACCTCCGACACGCCTTCTGCTGGTGTCGATCTGCGTGTCGACCTTCTCACCATCCTTTCCTTCTGAAGTCGACCTACATGTTGGCCTTTCCATCAACTCTTCTCAGTCGAAATCTCCCCGCCAACACATGCCTATCGTAGATATATATTTTCTCTTACAATCTCCTAATTTTTGTAAGTATTATTACAAATATCTCTTTCGTGGGATACCCATAAAGATATAATTAAGTAACAAAATTTTAAATAATGAATGATTTTTAAAAATAAATTTGAAATTTCATATATTAATATTGGACTCATTCTAGAATAAAACGTTAAATTTATCAATATTTTTCATAAATATTTAATACACAATAAAATGTATTTAATGATAGTTATTCAATGGATATGAACAATACAATTTAAAAATGAGGCAACTATTTTAATATTAAATGTTGTATTACATAAATCAATGTTGTATTAAATAAATCATTAAATTACTTTATATTTTGTTAAATTATAAATCAAAAATGAAAAAAATATTACAATCAAGAGTAAACTTTTTCCCATTATTATTTAGTATTTCGATCGGTATCTTTATTTTCCCGTTATAATTGTTTTATTTTCATGTTAAAAAAATTATGATTTGATTAAAATTCATTTTTTATAGTTAATATGCGCATTTGTTTTCAAAATGTAATAAAATTGTTCCCGTTTAAAATATTAGTATTTTTTCTATTAAATATTTTTACATAATTGAAAAAATGATCGATAAAATTATATTATTTAATATTTAGAACAAATTAAAGTTGTTCTTATTTATAACAATAATATGTTTTCCCGTATATATAAATAATTTAATCAACAATGTATATTTTTCGTATATTAATATTGTTTTTATTTTGACATTATTTATATATTTGAATCTATATACAAATATTTGTATCGATAGTTTTTTTTCTCGTAAGTAAAGATTATTTTGTTCAATGACAAATATTTTTACTTATATTTTATAAATTTTTTTAATTAAAAATATATGATATCTTTAAACTAAAAAATTATTATTATTTTCTTAAAAAATATTGTACTTGAAATTAAAAGTAATATCAAATTAAAAATATTATAAACAACAATAATTAAAAAATAACACACTTATTGAGAGGTGTGGAGAAAAAAGTTGGATAAAAAAATAATATAATATTTGAAATTCAATAATACACCGTCTTGTAGTATATAAGCTAGGGGTGGCAAACGGGCATGCCCACCCCGTTTAGGCCCACCCCGCAAATGCCCGTAAAAAAACGGGGCGGGGCGGGGCAGTCATAGTTGAGAATGCGGGCCTAAAACCTAGGCCCACCCCGCAAAAAAGTGAGGGCAGGGCGGGTAAAGCCCGCGGGCACTGTACATTTTTTTAAATTTATTTTGAAATGTCAAGTATAAATATTTGAATAATTTTTAGAAGAATTTAATTGATATGCACTGACAGTGTAAAGAGTTTTTACACTGTCAGTTAATTACAACCGTCAATTTATTTAAAAGGTTTGACTTTAACATTAACCATTTAAAAAGTAATACCAACGGATGATTGTGATGCATTGACAGTGTAAAAGTTTTTACACTGACAGTGCATAACAATTAATCTCTTTTTAGAATGAATTATCCAATTTGTTAATCTTTTTCATAAATATTTTAATACATAATAAAATGAATTTAATGCGAGTAATTAATGTCACGAATAAGACAATTAAAAATAAAAATTATTTAATGGCATATTAAGGAAATTATTAATTATAGTATTTTTTAGAAACAAATTAATAATTTTATAATAGAGAGTACAAATATAGTATTTTCTAATAAATAGTCTTAGTATATTGGTCATGTATTAACGAAAAGTCAATAAGTTATATAATATACATTGAAATATTGAAAAAATATGTTATTTTATATGAAATTTCTAAGTTATTGAAATATATATTTTCTCTATTTATTTTTAATTGTTTTTTTTGTTGAAAAATAAAATATCTAAATACCTATCAATTTTAGAGTTTAACGCAACAATAATTATTATTTTATAAGTAACTCTCTTAATTATTTATTGGAAAGAAAAAAATAAATTTAATTTAATTATAAATAATGAATTTATTAAAAAAGATAATTAATGTTATAAAAATAATAATTTTTTTAATATTGTAAAAACAACTTTATGGTATAAATAGAACAAAATAATAGTAACATAAATTCTAAAAGAAAAAAACTAAATGAGAAACTAAATGAATGAGCACAAAAATAAACTATTTTATTTATTTAATAAATTAAATTGTACTGATACAACAGAGAATATTAATCGATTCGTAAGTCGTATAATGGAGTACTAAATAATAATAAAAATATAATAATTATTTATATTTTTTTTATACAAGGGAGGGCCGAAGCCCCAAAAAAATAAACAACAAAAACTACACAACCGCTAGCCTAGCCATGTAAATTCATGCTAAATCACCCTTATAAAGATGCTCAACAAAGCTCGGACAAGCCTAAAAAAACAATAATCCTTAGCACACATACCTTCCTTTGCGAGGGCAATAACACAATGATTAAATTCTCTAAAAACATGATTTACTTGGATGTATTTATCCTTAATAAAGAAGGACCTTATTTCTTTGACGATATCTCGACCCATGCTATTACTAGAATAATTATTATTAATATCCTGGACTGCCTGCTTCAAATCAACATAAATGTCTATTCCGTTGAACCCCATCTTCGCCGCCAACCGCAGGCCTTCTAACACGCCCCAAAGCTCCTCTAAATAAACATCACACAAGCCTTATGGTTTTGCAAAACTTCCAAGCTACTCTCCCTCATTTCCTCTAGTAATACCGCCACACCCAGCAATTCCCTTAACATTTCTTGCCCCATCCGAATTGATTTTGACTCTCCCCGAACTGGGTACTTCCCACTTTACATCAATCCACTCCTTCTGAATATTGTAATGCATTCCAACCCATATTGTAATGCATATTCACCTCTATCCAATCATCCACACAACCTGCAACCATCTGTCCAACAAATCCCAATTCCACTCCTTTTCATTCATTTTCAATATGTTTTTCCAATCAATATCAAACCTTAACAATTATTTTAAAGTTCAAAGCTCACTAATTGATATCGATATCATACCCTAACCGTCATTCAAAGTTAAAAATCACACCCAATTAACATCGATATCTCTATTCCACAGTTTCACAATCTCCAGTTCTGCAGTTCGACAATCCGTAATTTCGTGTTCTGCTGCTCCAGGGCTTTTCTTCTCAAACCAATTTCTAAAGGTAAAATTAGGATTTATCTTTTCTATATCATGTGTTGTGGCTTACCGTGTGGCGTTGCCTCCGAACCTTTCGAATTTGCATGATGTATTCCATGTTTCGCAACTTCGGAAGTATGTTCCGGATTCGTCACATGTTATTCCTATGGACGAGGTTGAAGTGAGAAATAACCTTACGGTGGAAGCTTTACCGATTAGGATTTTGGACCGTGAAGTTAAGAAGTTAAGAGGCAAGGATATTGCACTTGTGAAAGTAGCGTGGGGAGGCGCTGCGGAAGGCGATATGACTTGGGAGCTAGAGAGTAGGATGCGAGAGTCGTATCCGGAGTTGTTTGAATCAGGTAATATTTTCGAGGACGAAAATTTCTAAAGCGGGGGAGAGTTGTAATGCCTCTATTCCAATTATTCCCATTTTTGTTGAGTCTTTTATTTAAATTGAGTGATAAATTATTTTGTTTGTGGAATTGGTATGTTAATATGCTATGTTGATGTGTTATGATATTTTACCGTTTTGAGAGTTTTCGGGGAAATTAGAATGAAGAATATTTTAGACATTTCTCAATTATTAGTAAGTTAGAAATTTAGTAGAAATTGTTGGAAAAATGATTAAGTGTAGAATTTTGTGAGAAAATGAATTAATGGTATTTGAGTGGAAAATAGAAAAGAAAGAAAAAGAGAATAGAAATAGAAATAGAAAGGAAAAAGAAAGGAAATAGAAAGAAAAGGAAGATAGGAAGAAAGAAGAGAGAAAAAAAGAGGAGGAAGAGAAAAGAGAAGAAATTGGGGAAGAACTAGGAAATCATCAAGAGTGATCATATAGCAAGTTTGGAATCCGGGTAAGGGTGTGAAATTTTATTATCTTATCAATGTGTATCGTTATGTATGATTGTATTGTGTTTGTGGTGGATTTTCTGAGTTTTTGGTATAAACCCATATTTGGTTAAATTGCTTGGAAATCGATTAATTGTGGTTGAAATCATGTTGTTAGTGTCTATAATTGTTGGTATATGATAGATACTTGTTATGGGACATTGTATTGGCGATTTTCTGGTGTGTAGGTGAGATTTGGGGTGTTTCGGATTGGAACCCGTAAGTAAAAATTATGCAGAAAATTTTTCTGGTTTTTCCAGGTCATACGCGTATGGGGCATGTTCATACGCGTATGAACCTTGGCAATACGCGTATGGTGGGCGAGCCATGGGCCAATACACGTATGGGTTGCTTGTTTTCTCGGCCATCTGTCCATTTGCGTATGATACGCGTAGCATTTCAGGGCAATACGCGTACGGGCTTAGGCATTACGCGTACGGACTTTTACACGTGAACTTTGGAAAAAAATGAGCTTCTGCTCGTACGCGTATGGCATGTGGTAGTACGCGTATGGGCAGGAGAAGTGTAAAAATGTGATTTTTCAAAATGTGTTTTTCGTTTTCGTCCGTAACTTTTGTTCCGTTTGGCCGATTTGTACATTCTTGGTATCGTTGTGAAGCTATTGAGCTGTACTATATAGTTATGATGAATTGGGAATTGTTAGCCGATTAAATAAGTCGGAAAAGTCGGGAATAGTGTTATTTAGCGTCTTTTACCGTTTTGACTGTGTGTTTGAATGTGAATCATACAATAGTGCATTGATGTGAATGTATATAGATTGTATGTGATTGTATGAGATGAATGCATGATTATATTGTGAATATGTATGCATTTCATGAATGTCTTTAGTCATTTTGCATGTGAAGCATAATGAAGTACATTCTTGTGTTGAGCGATTCTAATGAGAATCCGTTGTATCGTCGTGTGCCTATGTGAGGTGTGAGCGATGATTACAAATGGTTGTGTGCCTAGGTGAGGTGTGAGCAATCGGATTGTGTGCCTAGGTGAGGTGTGAGCAATCGGATCGTGTGCCCGCATGTGGGGTGTGAGCGATCGGGTCGTGTGCCCGTGTGGGGTGTGAGCGATCCATAAACATTGTGTGCCCATGTGAGGCGTGAGCAATGGGTGAACATCGTAGGCCCGACGGGGAGTTACAGTGATGTAACGAGCGATGGTTCCAGCAGAGTTCCTGAGTGAACTTGAGATGATTGAGTCGGCACCGCATTGCATTTGCATAGAGTCGTGAGTCGGTCTCTATGATTTGCATTTATCATCTTTATAATGGTGCATCGATGAATACACATATATGTGTATGTCTATGTGGAATGATAAGAATTATGAAAGTATACATGATGGATATGTTTGGTTGTGAATATATATATATATACATTGTGATGTATATGGGTGAGTTTTGATGAATTGTGGTGAGAATGTGGAATATGTGTATTTTTATGCTAAGATATATAATTATATGCATTGTTATTATGATAATATTTCTCACCCTTCTGCTGTTTTATGATGCTCTATGAGGCATTGCAGAGTAGGTATGCTGGAGGTCTTTTGTGAAGCGTGTCTTCATTCTTTTGGTCGGTTGGCTCTGATATGTAGCACCGGGTAGCTAGGATGTATATGATTCTTTTATGATACATTTGTATATGTATCTTGCTGATGAATGTTTATGTAAACATGAATTATGTTGATGGATGATACTCGATGACGCGTGTATATATATGTATATATGTTTGATGTTATTCAATGTTTAGATTTTCCGCTTTTATTCTAAATATTGAGATGTGGGTGTAAGGACAAAGTTCCTCTGTTGCAAAGTTACCCCACTGTTGCATATCAATGTTTGAGCAGGTGTTGTATGTTTTAATTTAAGGTATAATGTGACATACCTCTTTTATACCATGTTTATAATTATACTCTGACGAAATTTTTAATATGTGCCTAAATGATTAATTGTGATTATTTGGGGGTATAGAAAGGGGGTGTTACATTAAGTGGTATCAGAGCCAGAGTTGAGTTAGTTGTGTCTGTCTTGTTGTTGTGTTGGTTGAACTGTTGTTTAACTTTGTTGTCATTTTTGGGAATAATCAGAATATGGCTGGTAGGAACGATAATGCGATGTCTGCTGCTTTGGAAGCAATGGCTAGGGCGGTGCAAGGTGCGCCGAATGTGAATGCTAATGACGAGTTCAGGAAGAATCAACCACCGGTCTTCAAAGGAAGATTTAATCCCGATGGTGCTCAACTTTGGTTGAAAGAGATTGAAAGGATCTTCAGAGTCATGGACTGTGCGGAGGAGAACAAGGTGAGGCTTGGGTCTCACATGCTGAAGGAAGAAGCCGACGATTGGTGGGTCGGTATGCGTCAAATTCTTGAGGTGGATGATGAAGAGGTAACTTGGGATTTATTTCGTACTGAGTTCTTAAGGAAGTATTTCCCTGAAAGTGTGAAAGGGAAGAAAGAGATGGAGTTCCTTGAATTGAAACAAGGTAGTATGTCCGTGGTGGACTATACTGCCAAATTTGTGGAGTTGGTTCAATTCCATCCTCATTATACTGCGATTACTGCTGAGTTCTCAAAGTGTATTAAATATGAGAATGGTTTACGTCCTGAGATTAAACAAGCTGTGGGGTACCAAAGGATAAGAAGGTTTTCGGATTTGACGGAATGTTGTAGAATCTTCGAGGAAGATAGCAAGGCTCGTTCTACACATTACAAAAGTTTGAATGAGAGGAAGGGAAAGCAACAAGCTAGAAGTGGACCTTATGTGACACCCGTTGATAAGGGCATGCATAGGGGAAACTTTGATAGGAGATCTGGAGGAGGAGGTTCCGGTTCTATTAGGTGTTACAAGTGTGGTGAAATGGGTCATAAATCATTTGAGTGTGGGAAGCCAGTGGTGAAATGTTCTAACTGTGGGGGTCTTGGGCATGTTGCTACAAATTGTAGAAGCAATATGGTGAGGTGCTATAATTGTGGAGAAGTTGGTCACATTAGTACTAAGTGTAAAGATGGTGGGTCTGGATATGACACGTGTCGACCCACCATCTTTGTAACTTCCCCCACGTTCTCAGCATTTCAAATCTCTTCCCGCCCAAGATCTTTCAGTCTTGCGTTGGTTCTGTTGACAGTCCGTGGAAACCTTTCGACAGCGTAGCATGTTGAGTCGACCTCCGACACACCTTCTGTTAGTGTCGATCTGCGTGTCGGCCTTCTCACCATCCTTTCCTTCTGAAGTCGACCTACATGTTGGCCTTTCCATCAACTCTTCTAAGTCGAAATCTCTCATCCAACACATGCCTAGAGTAGATATATATTTTCTCTTACAATCTCCTAATTTCTGTAAGTATTATTACAAATATCTCTTTCGTGGGATACCCATAAAGATATAATTAAGTAACAAAATTTTAACTAATGAATGATTTTTAAAAATAAATTTGAAATTTCAAATATTAATATCGGACTCATTCTAGAATTAAACGTTAAATTTATCAATATTTTTCATAAATATTTAATATATAATAAAATGTATTTAATGATAGTTATTCAATGGATATGAACAATACAATTTAAAAATGAGATAACTATTTTAATATTTAATGTTGTATTACATAAATCAATGTTGTATTACATAAATCATTAAATTACTTAATATATTGTTAAATTATAAATCAAAAATGAAAAAATATTACAATCAATAGTGAACTTTTTCCCATTATTATTTAGTATTTCGATCCGTATCTTTATTTTCCCGTTATAATTATTTTAATTTCATGTTTAAAAAAAAGTTATGATTTGATTAAAATTTATTTTCTATAATTAGTATGCGCATTTGTTTCCAAAATGTAATAAAATTGTTCCCGTTTAAAATATTAGTACTTTTTCTATTAAATCTTTTTACATATTTGAAAAAATGATCGATAAAATTATATTATTTAATATTTGGAACAAATTAAAGTTGTTCTTATTTATAACAATAATATTTTTTCCCGTATATATAAATAATTTAATCAACAATGTATTTTTTTCGTATATTAATATTGTTTTTATTGAAATATGCTTTTTTATTTCATATCAGTAACAGAGTACAAAGAGGTATTTATAGAATATGAATTACACTAGAAAATAGGGGTAATTATTCTCCCTATAAATGCTAATCCTAAATAAGGTAAAATTGAATAATACAGTTGATTACTATTAATTACAATATATATCCAGTCATAATTAGCTGTACAACAGAATTTCAACACTCCCTCTCAAGCTGGCATGAATATATCGTTCATAGCAAGCTTGCACACCATGTTATCAAAAAGTCTCTTTGGAAGACTCTTTGTGAGCACATCTGCTACTTGACTTTTGGTGGGTATGTAGGACATACAAATCTCACCACTGTCAATTTTTTCTTTGATGAAATGCTTGTCCACTTCAACATGCTTCGTCCTGTCATGTAGGACAGGATTATGGGCAATAGAAATAGCAGCCTTATTATCGCAGTAAACTTTAATTGGAGTTGGACCAAAAAACTTCAATTCTTCCATGAATTTTTTGATCCATAATACTTCACAAAAACCATGGGCCACAGATCGGAATTCAGCTTCTGCACTGCTCCTGGCTACAACATTTTGTTTTTTGCTCCTCCATGTTACTAGATTTCCGCCTATAAAGGTACAATATCCCGAGGTAGACCT
This sequence comes from Lathyrus tuberosus, assembly GCA_022829125.1. NCBI lineage: Eukaryota > Viridiplantae > Streptophyta > Magnoliopsida > Fabales > Fabaceae > Lathyrus > Lathyrus tuberosus. Next base: position 8,547,393 of record JALAZF010000024.1, on the reverse strand, counting down.
TCTATCATTTATATTACCTGCCCAATCAGCATCTGTATAGGCTTCAATCTGTATATGCCCTCTATTTTTTAATATCAACCCCTTTCCAGGAGTACCTTTCAAGTATCTTAATATTCTGAAAATAGCTTCAAAGTGGGCTGCCCCTGGTGCATGCATAAATTGGCTTATTACACTCACTGCAAAGGCTATATCTGGCCTTGTATGTGACAGATAAATTAGTCTTCCAGCTAATCGTTGATAGCGTTCTCTATCTACTATTTCATCTTCAGCAACTGACTTTAGTTTCACATTGGGATCCATTGGTGTTTCTACTGCTTTACACCCTATCATCCCTGTTTCTGCGAGTAAATCGAGTATATACTTGCGCTGGTTGAGAAAAATTCCTTCTTTAGATCTTGCGAACTCCATCCCAAGAAAGTATTTTAACTTTCCAAGATCCTTGATATCAAACTCAGCCTCAAGTTTTCTCTTCAAATCACTAATTGCTTTAACGTCATCTCCTGTAATAATAATGTCATCAACATACACTATTAAGATAGCAATCTTACCTTCACATGAGTGTTCAAAGAACATAGTGTGATCTGCTTGACTTTGGGTGAAGCCATGTCTCTTAACAACACTTCCAAATCTCTCAAACCAGGCCCTTGGCGATTGTTTCAATCCATATAAGGATTTTCTCAATCTGCAGACTTTGTTTCTTCCAAGATTTTTTTCAAATCCAGGAGGTAAACTCATATATACTTCTTCATGTAATTCACCATTTAAGAAGGCATTTTTAACATCATATTGATATAGTGTCCAGTTGAAGTTTACTGCAAGAGAGAGAAGAATTCTGATGGAGTTGATCTTAGCAACCGGAGCAAAAGTCTCTTGGTAATCAATACCATGAGTTTGAGTAAATTCTTTTGCTACTAATCTCGCCTTGTATCTTTCCACACTTCCATCAGCCTTGCATTTCACCGTAAAGACCCACTTACACCCTACTGCCTTTTTATCTTGTGGTAGATCAGTGATACTCCAAGTATTACTTTTGTTTAGAGCATCCATCTCTTCTTTCACCGCTAATTTCCAATTCGGATCACTTAATGCTTCCTGAATAGTTCTGGGCACAAACAAATTAGAAATCCTAGACACATATGCCTTGTGGGTGTGTGATAGTTTGTCATATGACAAGTAATTAGACATAGGATGTTTAGTGCACATACGAGAACCTTTCCTCTCAGCAATTGGGACATTGAGGTCAGGAATATTTTTTCTCACAGAAATTGGAAGATTAATATCAGGAAAAGACAAATCAGGTAAATCATTGGATGAGTAAGAAGGATTACCAGATGAAGAACTAGAAGGCAGATTATCGGTAGGACCTTCACTTGGTAAATCAGATTGGATTTCTACCGGAGAGACAATAGGCCTTGCACCACCTTTGTGGAATTTTTTTCGAACATACACTTTAATTTCACGATTATCATCCTTAATCAGTGTTTCTCCCCCTGTTTCAGATTCTCTTATCTTGGCACTTGGGTGATTAGTAGTCACAATATCATCTAGAGCAGGCAAGGTTTCCCAAAAATTATCTTCTTTATTATTACATTGACTCTCCCCCTGAAGAGAATTTTTAAAAAAAGGTTGATTTTCAAGAAAGTGAACATCCATGCTTTCAAAAAATTTCTTTGTAACTGGGTTAAAACATTTGTATCCCTTTTTGTTGGAAGCATAGCCAAGAAAAACACATTTTTCGGCTTTAGGATCCAATTTAGAACGAAAAACATTGGGGATGTAAACATAACAGAGACAACCAAAAACTTTAAGGGGAAGATCCGTAATAATACGAGATGTAGGAAAATTGTTTTGTAACACTTGTACAGGACTTTCATATTGTAACACCTGAGATGGCATTCGATTGATGAGGTGACAAGCAGTTAATAAAGCATTTCCCCAAAGATACTTAGGTACATTCATAGAAAACATAATAGCTCTCGTAACTTCGAGGAGATGTCTATTTTTTCTTTCAGCAATACCATTTTGTTGCAGAGTATCGCGACAAGTGGATTGATGAATTATCCCCTTAGTTACAAGGAATGTACTTAAGTATTTGTTGAAATATTCAGTGCCATTGTCAGACCTTAGAATGCCAATCTTGGTTTGAAATTGATTGTTAATCATGTTAAAAAAATCTTGAAATCTTTGTTCAACTTCTGATTTTTTCTCCATGAGATAAACCCAACACAGCCGTGTATGATCATCAATAAATGTCACAAACCATTTTTTTCCAGACATAGTTTTAATTTTTGAAGGACCCCAAACATCACTATGAATTAAATAAAAAGGTTTGGAAGCAGAATAGACTTTTGATTTAAAAGACACACGATGATCTTTAGCTAAGTGACAAGCTTCACAATGAAATTGTGAGGAATTTATTTCTTTTGAAAAAGAAGGAAACAAATGCTTAAGATACGAAAAACTAGGGTGGCCCAATCTTTTATGCCATAACATAACTTGATTTGAAACAGGAGATGAGCTTGTACTGTTTGAACCGAAAAACGCTGTATTGCCAAACTGAATTCCATCAAGGTAGTACAGTCCATTCATCTCTCTAGCAGTTCCAATCGTCTTCCCCGAGTTCTGGTCCTGAAAAACACAAGTAGAAGGACGAAAAAGAACAGAACAATTAGTGTCCTTAGACAATTTATGAACAGATAGAAGATTACAAGCGAATTTAGGAACATGTAAAACAGATTGCAAAGTGATTTGCTCTGAAATTTTTATGCTGCCTTTGCCTGCAATACTTGAGTAACTACCATCAGCTATCCTAACTTTTTCAAAACCTGAACTAGGAAAATAGGAACTGAATAGATGAGAGCAATTAGTCATGTGTTCAGATGCCCCTGAATCTATTATCCAAGGGTTAGAGTGGATATAGGCAGATAGTGCCCAAGAATCCTTACCTGTTTGTGCCACAGTTCCAGTAGGAATATTAAGAGATGAATTGAGCTTTAGAAACTTAAGAAGGTTATCCATTTGCTCCTTCGTACATGGAGACGAATCAGCCTCATTGGCTGTAGGCATGGGACGGTCACCGAACTTACCAGCCTTGCCATGGTTAGGTCGTCCATGTAGTTTGTAGCAAGTTTCCCGAGTGTGGCGATTGCGACCACAATAGTCACAGAATAAATGAGTCTTATCTCTACCTTGTTGATTAGGAAGTGGTTTACGATTGACATGGGGAATTGCCAAGGCAGATCCTTCAACTAGTGGAGGGACAGCTGTTGTATTTTTGCCAAGCATCACTTGTCGACGACTCTCTTCGCGACGTACTTCTGAAAAAACTTCACTAATTGGAGGGATAGGATTTCTGCCTAAAATACGACCACGAACCTCATCAAAATCAACATTTAAACCTGCAAGGAACTTGAAAACACGACTAGTATCCACCATCTTCTTGTAATGTTTGTTGTCGGCAGGTGATTTCCACTCATACTCATTGAAAAGGTCCAAATCTTGCCAAATACGTTTGAGACAATTGAAGTATTTGGTGACTGAATCTTCACCTTGCCGAATTTCTCCCAGTTTGAGAGTTAATTCATAGATTTGGGATTGATTTTCCAAATCAGAGTACATTTGGGAGACACCTTCCCAGAGTTCTTTTGCAGTATCATAACAGAGATAATTTGCACCTATCTCTTCATCCATGGAGTTGACTAACCATGTCATGACCATGGAGTTTTCAGCATCCCATGTATCATAATCTTTACCTGCCTTGTCTGGTTGTTTTTTGTCACCAGTGATGTAGCCAATCTTTCCTCTCCCCCTGAGATACATACGAACGGATTGCGACCATCGAAGATAATTACCACCGTTCAGCCGAATTGTTGTGATCTGAACAGGGTGGTTTTCATGGTACGTCCGGACTAATTGAGGTGTTTCAGGTTTGGGTGAGGAATGTTTGGGTGAAAGTGAGGACTCAGTGTCAGACATTATGTGGGATGAAAAAAGACAAACAATGCGGAAGCAAAAACAAAACCCTAAAGGATTCTTTTTGCTACTGATACCATATTGAAATTTGCTTTTTTGTTTCATATAAGTAACAGAGTACAAAGAGGTATTTATAGAATATGAATTACACTAGAAAATAGGGGTAATTATTCTCCCTATAAATGCTAATCCTAAATAAGGTAAAATTGAATAATACAGTTGATTACTATTAATTACAATATATATCCAGTCATAATTAGCTGTACAACAGAATTTCAACAGTTTTTATTTTGACATTATTTATATATTTGAATCTATATACAAATATTTGTATCGATAGTGTTTTTTTTCTCATAAGTAAAGATTATTTTGTTCAATGGCAAACATTTTTACTTATATTTTATAAATTTTTTTAATTAAAAATATATGATATCTTTAAACTAAAAAATTATTATTATTTGTAATAATAATGGAATATCTAAACAGATGTCTTCGTCAAATGTAGAAGAATCCCAACTTCAACCACCATGCCAAGTGTGAGAAGTTGCATATTACTAACCTTTCTTTTGCAGATGACTTACTTTTATTCTCTAGAGGAGATCTCATATCGGTGGAACTTATGATGGAGGCTTTCAATAAAATCTCTGCATCCACTGGCCTCAAACTTAATCCGGATAAATGTAAAATTTATTTTGGTGGTGTGGACGTGGGCACAAGACAAGAAATTATGACCCTTACCAAATTCCGTGAGGGGCCACTCCCTTTCAAGTATCTGGGTGTGCATTTGACCTCTAAAAAACTATCTATCAATCACTATATGTCGCTGATTCAAAAGATAATGAGTCGAATTAATCACTGGAGTACGAAGCTCCTTAGTTATGCAGGGCGTGTCCAACTTATCAAAGGTGTTACATTTGCCATTGCAAACTATTGGATGCAATGCTTTGCTATCCCCAAATTTGTTGTTCATAAGATAGAAGCTATCTGTCGATCTTTCTTGTGGACGGGTGGATCAGATATCAGTAGGAAAAGTCCTATTGCTTGGGATAATGTTTGTAGACCTCGGGATTATGGAGGGCTAGATATTATCGACCTCAAGATTTGGAATAAAATTACCATGATGAAACTGCTCTGGAACCTCAGTGGGAAAGCGGATAGCCTATGGGTTAAATGGGTGCATATTTATTATTTGACACATGAGGATCTGATGAATAGTAGTATCAAAACACACACCTCCTGGATTATGAAAAACATTTTCAAATAGAGAGCTAATTTGGTTGACATTCAGCAGGTATGGAACCTCATGTTAAATAGTAATAAGTTTCAGATGAATGACGTTTACAAGAATATGGTCAAAAATACTCCAAAAGTAGAGTGGAGGAACTTATTTCGGTATAATGTAGCTAGACCGAGAGCTATGATGACTATGTGGCTTGCTTGTCACGGTAGGTTGGCTACAAAACAACGACTTCGTAGGTTTGGTATGATTTCTGAAGACAGATGTTGCTTATGTACCCAAGAAGAGGAATCTATTAATCATATGCTGTTTGTTTGTCCTGAAACGAGGTGTATATGGGCAAATATCCTCGAATGGGCTCAGATTACACATATCCCGCAAACTTGGGATATGGAATTGGATTGGCTGAGTAAGAGTACCAAAGGTAAGGGTGTGCGAACTTCCAACCTGAAATTAGCTGCTACAAAGACTGTTTATGGCGTGTGGAAATATCAAAATGATATTTGTTTTGGAAATGCTGTTGATAAGAATAAAATAGTTGATAACATAATCGATATGATTGTGTATAGGGGGTTGTATAGTAGGAAACTTAGAACATATATAGCAAAGCTGATGACTTTTTAGTGTCTTTAATTCTCAGTCTTCTTTGACGGCTGGATCCGAGCGATCGCTTTGTACTCTTCTGATTTTTTTGAATTAATTTAATCTTCCTTTTGATTCAAAAAAAATATATTATAAACAAAAATAATTGAAAAACAACACACTTATTAAAAGATGTGGAGAAAAAAGTTGGATAAAAAAATAATATAATATTTGAAATTCAATAATACACCTTTTTGCAGTATATAAGCTAACATTCATTTTTGAAATTTATTTTGAAATGTCAAGTATAAATATTTGAATAGTTTTTAGAATGAATTATCCAATTTGTTAATCTTTTTCATAAATATTTTAATACATAATAAAATGAATTTAATGCGAGTAATTAATGTCACGAATAAGACAATTAAAAATAAAAATTATTTAATGGCATATTAAGGAAATTATTAATTATAGTATTTTTTAGAAACAAATTAATAATTTTATAATAGAGAGTACAAATATAGTATTTTCTAATAAATAGTCTTAGTATATTGGTCATGTATTAACGAAAAGTCAATAAGTTATATAATATACATTGAAATATTGAAAAAATATGTTATTTTATATGAAATTTCTAAGTTATTGAAATATATATTTTCTCTATTTATTTTTAATTGTTTTTTTTGTTGAAAAATAAAATATCTAAATACCTATCAATTTTAGAGTTTAACGCAACAATAATTATTATTTTATAAGTAACTCTCTTAATTATTTATTGGAAAGAAAAAAATAAATATAATTTAATTATAAATAATGAATTTATTAAAAAAGATAATTAATGTTATAAAAATAATAATTTTTTTAATATTGTAAAAACAACTTTATGGTATAAATAGAACAAAATAATAGTAACATAAATTCTAAAAGAAAAAAACTAAATGAGAAACTAAATGAATGAGCACAAAAATAAACTATTTTATTTATTTAATAAATTAAATTGTACTGATACAACAGAGAATATTAATCGATTCGTAAGTCGTATAATGGAGTACTAAATAATAATAAAAATATAATAATTATTTATATTTTTTTTATACAAGGGAGGGCCGAAGCCCCAAAAAAATAAACAACAAAAACTACACAACCGCTAGCCTAGCCATGTAAATTCATGCTAAATCACCCTTATAAAGATGCTCAACAAAGCTCGGACAAGCCTAAAAAAACAATAATCCTTAGCACACATACCTTCCTTTGCGAGGGCAATAACACAATGATTAAATTCTCTAAAAACATGATTTACTTGGATGTATTTATCCTTAATAAAGAAGGACCTTATTTCTTTGACGATATCTCGACCCATGCTATTACTAGAATAATTATTATTAATATCCTGGACTGCCTGCTTCAAATCAACATAAATGTCTATTCCGTTGAACCCCATCTTCGCCGCCAACCGCAGGCCTTCTAACACGCCCCAAATCTCCTCTAAATAAACATCACACAAGCCTTAAGGTTTTGCAAAACTTCCAAGCTACTCTCCCTCATTTCCTCTAGTAATACCGCCACAACCAGCCATTCCCTTAACATTTCTTGCCCCATCCGAATTGATTTTGACTCTCCCCGAACTGGGTGCTTCCCACTTTACATCAATCCACTCCTTCTGACTCCTTCTGAATTGCTCTAGTGGCAACCTTATTATTGCAATTAGCTTGATTATAATCTTTAACCTGTCTAAAATTACAGTTAACCATATTCGAAGGTTTAGAAAACTCCTCTATATGATTCTCCTTATTAGGCCAATTCCACAGGTTGTAGCACGCAATAGCCCAAACGGATTTCCACTCAACATTAGCATTCCAACCCATATTGTAATGCATATTCACCACTATCCAGTCATCCAAACAACCTGAAAAAAAATAATCAAATGCATGTTAGTGTGCACCGCTGATTGCCAGAGAGGCATAGTCAACGGACAATCACAAAGCACATGAATTGCGTCTTCCTCCACGTTTCCACAAAACTGACACATTGCACTTTCCAATCCCATCCCACACTTCTTGATATTAGTTAAGAGACCATTATGCTTGAGAAGCCACATGAAAGTTTTAATTCTTTCAGCTGCATGAATTTTCCATATAGCTTCTCACCCTTCCTCATTATTCACCATATTCCTCTCATCCATGCTAGCATACATACTACTAACAGAAAAATCCGCACCAGTAGTTCCTATCCCCACGCACATATCCAGCCCAGCCTCGACTGAAGGAGGCTCAATACTAGCTATTATGTCCAACAAATCCCAATTCCACCCTCCATCCGTGATAATCAAATCTCCAGCTGTAGCATCCTTCAACTGCACCGGAATCTCTACTTCCAAATCCGCAATACGAATATCCTGCCCAATCCATCTGGATTCCCAGGCTGCCACAATATTACCATCTCCCAACTTCCACATGCTATGGCTTTCCATCTGGAATCAACATCGATATATCTATTCCGCAGTTTCGCAATCTGCAGTTCTGCAATCCGCAATTTTGCAGTTCGACAATCCGCAATTTCGTGTTCTGCTGCTCCAGTGCTTTTCTTTTCAAACCAATTTCTAAAAGTAAAATTAGGATTTATCTTTTCTATATAATTCTATGTTTGTTAAGTTTGGTTGTTTTCATTTTTAGTTTGATTAGCTTTAGAGTCATGCTGTTGCTCTGTTTGTTGCTGTTTGAAGTTCATGATTCCATGGGAAAGCATTTCAATCGTGTTCTTATCAAACTGACTGCTATACATATGTTATCTCAATAACTTATTAATGTAACATAGATGCAGCAAACCATTATTATTGAGTGTTTATCATTATGATACAATTCATGTCATTCTAAAAACAGACCGACAAAGTACATTGGTGGACTATTTATCGTGAGCCAGACCATGAGCTTGTCGGCAAGATAGAACTTAGAATAAAATATTGAACATGATGATGATAGTCGTGTTAAGGTTAGCTCGATGAACATTAACTTGTGTTTATGCTATACGACGCATTTGCTAAAGGATATAAGTTGTTATTCAAGTTATTTACGTGTTTCGTAGTTTATTCTGTGTCATATTATTACATTTTATTTTCTCTTGTGGTCACAATGTGCTTCTGTAGCAGAGACAGTTGCATTGCATATGACTTGGTTTTAAAAGTTGCAATGAAAGTTCAAAATTTTTTTACAAATGAACCTATTGTTAGATGCTCGGTGGAAATGACTACTGAAAGGGTTTGCTCTTTATTAAGGTTTATCTGAGATATATACCAAGATGAGGTATTACGGCAGTTTAAAGCAATGTTTAGCCGACGTAGTTTTTGTTGATATCCGTTTTTGTGAAATATGTTGTGTTTGAAACCACCACAATTTTCAATTATGTCTCCTTGTTGTCCATTTTCAGACGTAATATTTTTATCAAAGTGGTTGGCTAGTATAGGGATGAGGTCATGATCCCCGACTCCTAAAATCCTAGCTTCTCTCTGAACATGAATCTCTTCTGAAAAATATAGCATTTCAGCATATTATTAGCTCATCTCACTTGTTACTTCTTTGGTTGACGTCTACGGACTGTGAAGTGGTTGATTCTTTACTGCCCCAAGGGCTCTTCTGATTGAGCTTCGTGGCATACTTTATTTTTTCTCCTATTCTTATCTATGAAAGTGTTGTTAAAGAAATAAGAAATGTATTTGTGTAACCCTCTAGTAGGAAAAAAAACGATAAAGGATGAAAAGATAGATAGCTTTTGTTCCAACTTTCCTTTCTTCTGTTCCTCTATGGGAAAACATTACAATCTGAGTTAAGCATTATCAATTTTTGTAGCATGAAAACATGGGAACCAAAGGATATTTAGTGATACATATATTATCTTTTAGAAAGCATTCATTAATTATGATATTCTTGGCTTTGCTATATTTGGTATGAAAACAAATATTCATCTGCTATTTTTTTCATCATCTTTTGACTTTTTCAAATGTGACCTCGCCAACATTTAAGTCTTCTAATTATGAATGCAAATATCATTCCATTTTTATTTTATTTTTACAATCTCATTATACATCATAATTAATATGTGAACATCAATGGAGTTTCGAGCACACGCGCCTAATGTTTCCATCATAACCTGTCTTGACACCAATCTGTCCCATTTTAACAATTGATTGAACAAAATCATTTTCGAAAGAAGGTCCAAATATTGGAGTGAAGGGGCCTAAGCATGATTCAATCACAGCCTTTGTTCTTGCATCATCGATAAGTCTTGCATCCGATTCTAACACAGCAAAACCTCCCCTTATGTTATTCAATATGTTCTTGTCGAATCTTGTTTCAGTCGTTATGTCCATGGCTAAACGGTCGTTACCGTCTCCCGTCTGAGGGCACTTTGCCTGAAGTTCTGGGAGGAATTTTGGATTAATAGCTGGGTCTGATCCACCACCAGATGAAGAAAAGTTGTATAGTCTTTTTGTCATGAAGAAACATGCTGTGGTTCCTATTGTATGTGCAGCTGTATTTAAAACAAGAGTGAACCATTAATTACTATGCTTACAAATTATCACATACTCAATACTCATTAAACAAAGAGTGATAGATGTTATGTCAACATTTCTTGAATCCTGAAAATTTGTCAAAATCTTAAATAATGATTTGTTGGAATACTGATTTCTTGTCTCGTCTACTATGCATGCATGAAATACGAATGTATTTCTATTAATCCTTTATAGAACCGACATTTATGATATAAGATATATCTGAGTGTTTGTATCTGGTGTTTGACACGTGTTAGTGTTAGTGTGTCGGACACAAACATAAATGATTCATTTTTTAAATTAATATTGTGTATCGACGTTCCAGCGTCGTGTTTGTGTCTGCATAAGTGGGAGAGAAAGATAGAGACTAGTACCACTGAGAAGGACAAGGTCTTTATCTGTGAGACCCTTGTTCAGAAACTTGGTTTTGAGTTGCTGAATTGAATCACTGACTTCTGGTATATCATCTGCAAGAGATTTATCGGAAATGAATCCATCTCTTCTCCCTGTAGGAACTTTGTACCAAGGTCCATTTGTCTACATTGTGTCAAAATTCATGCAACCGTATTAAAACTTATAAAAAAAAAGTTCTAACTCAAAAGATTAGTCTCTAGTTAACAATTTGAATGATGAAAATTCAAATTTTGAGCAAAAAGTGAAATATAATGAAGTTAGGAATTAGAATAGAACCATGACAATTGCTTCTCTTGCTGCCAATGTAACAATATCAGCACAAGAAACCACTCCTGGACAAGATTCTTCCAATTTTGCCTTAGCGTTTTCTATCACATCAAACCCTCTAAGACCTAGATGTTTAAATGCATCTTTTTCTGGTTCTTTAACATTATCAATCAGAATGGAACCATCACATCCCTGAAAAAAAACATCCAAATCATGTCAAAAAATGTTCCTAGAACCAAAACATGTTACTACTTAAGTGACAGAAATACATACCTCAACAAAGCAGTCATGAAAATGAAGCCTAAGCAAACCAGCAGGCACGGTTCGGTCAGAAAGAGTAGCTTCTCTAACAACATCATGGACAATGGATTCTGCTAGAGGACATGTGTTTGAGTAGAAACCAATTTGAAGCTGACCCTTAGAACCATCAACTAAGAATAAGAATAGGAGAGACAAAAAAACAAAGGGAGACATCACTTCAAATAATGTTATATCTATTGTTATGTATTCAGCTATCACAACACACAGATATATTTATATATACAAAGTAGAAAATGTATGTCAGAAGCACAAATTAAATATTGCTACAAAACAAAGAAAAGGCGAAGGGTACTCATCAAAAAATGTTACTAATAATAGATACACTAAACATTTTTCTTTGACAAGTTTCCTATCACCAAAGGCACATTGAATTCTTTTATAGTGGATTTTTTTACACATAGTAATGTTATGTCTCTTGGGTTAATAAATGTTATTTTTAAGATAATTGAATTTGTCATTCAAAAAGGGACAGCGGCGCAATTTATTGTCTATCTGTACTTATTTTTATGATATATATAAAAGGCATGTGATATTATTATTTACTAATCTAAAATGTTGATGCGGAAAAAACCGAAATTAAAGGACTAAAGGTTCTAATCATCGAGTATGCTTGTTGTTTCGTTATTGATGCGGAAAAAGCGGAAATTAAAGACTAAAGGATCTAATCCTTGAGCATGCTCGTGGTTTCTTTATTGACGAGGAAAAAGCGGGAATTAAATACTAAAGGATCTAATCCATGAGCATGCTTGTGGTTTTGTTATTGATGCGGAAAAAGCGGGAATTAAAGGACTAACGGATCTAATCCTCGAGCATACTCCTAGTTGATCGGTTGTCACATACAATATCAATATTCCAAGCTCAAACGTACTCTATTGTGTCTACAAGAGATATTGTCTGTTTTGGTCTACGTGAAAGTCCTTTGCGGTTTTGTCTTTTTATAAGACACCTCTTTAGATTAAATCGTATGTGTTATATATAAACTATCTATGATCTTGATTCATATACAACGTGAAAGTTTTTTGTGTATTGTTTTTTTTTTATAGAGTGGTATCCTTCCTTCCGTACCGACTAATCCACCCGAGAGCTTTCGCCTCGCGTAGCCTCCGAAAGTTGGACCTAGGCTCCTTCGAACTCAGGACCTCAAGGGGAGCAAACCCTTGAGACCCAAGCACACTCCCACTAGGCCAACCCTCTCGGATTTTTTTGTGTATTTGAACATTGCTTAATAACTAAACAAATTATAAATCATATTTGATATTCTAATTACGAATTTTCCTCGTGCGTTGAACAAATTAACAATACCAACCGTTGTTGTTTCTTAATAGTTGAACAAAACAAATTGTATATCATATTTATTAAAATTTTATATTGGTCTAACCCTAATTTACATAATCAATTTTCCATAATACACACTCCGCTCAAGACAGGACAACTGAATCGCGAATCCATTGTCTTGATAGTAAAAATCTTATAGCATGTGGGTCAAAGAATCTTAAATGTACTATGATTCTACCATTTTATGAATTTTTCTATGTGCCTTGTACAGATTACCATGCTAGCATCATCCTTAAGATGAAATCTTGAAGAATAAGTTTGAAGCGTGTCATGTAACAATGCATGAGACATGATCTGTTTTCCTTTTGTTCTTTCCTCAGTCAATTATATGCATTGTTGTCATTTTCTCTATTTTATCAAAAACTTGTTCATGAATCATTCGCACGCAATTCAACTTCTGTATACCAATAACAACATCTGTGTTCTCTTCAACTTCATTTTTTTTTTTGATAAACCAAAGCTTTCAAAATTTCAAGACTTAATTGTTTTTAAATGTGAAAATGAGAATATTAGAATGTAGTAGTTTTATCTCTTGCCCCTTTAATTAATGGTAAGGAATCTTATTTTTAATTCCAAATCTTCACTACAATTTTAGATGCAAGTTGCTTCCTCCATTTCAATTGTTAGATATAAATAAATTTTACACCTTTAAAGATTATAGAACACTGGCTTCAGAAAAGTTTATAGTTACAACATTTAGATTTTTTTTTAAAAGACGTGCGTGATGTTCGGTATGTCTATGTCACTATGAATGGGTTAATGTTCCTTGCAATTTTTTGTAAGTCTTGTTTTTGAGTAAGGGTTTTTTTTATTTGGGTTAGGATACCCCTTTGTATAATTGGAATATAATTTTTGCTTATAGACCGGCTTGGTTTTTTGAGACGTCTCAGATCATAGACCGGCTTGGTTGTCCGTCAAAAATACCAACTGGGGACCTAAACCGTTCAAAGTCCTATCATGCTGGTTTGATCACCCAAGTTTTATGAAGTTTGTGAAAAAAGAGTGGGAAGACTGTGTGGTGGTAGGGAAGGCCTCATTTATCATGTCTAGGAAATTACAACACCTTCGGGAGAAACTTCAGTGGTGGAATGTTAATATATTCGGTTAGATTGATACCAAAATCAAGGTGGATGTGGGCATTATTAATGATGTCAAAGATCTTTTTGAGATAAATTAGGGCAGTATTGCACCACAAGACTTGGATAACAGGAATGCTGCAGAAGATAATCTTTGGAAAAGTCTAAGGATTAAGGAAAGTATTCTTAGACAAAAATCTCGGATGAAATGGATAGAAGATGGGGACTTTAATACAAAATACTTTCATGCTGCTCTAAAAAGTCGCATCAACTTGAACACGATTTCCTCGGTTTGCGTTAATGGTTGTTCTGTAGAGGATGTGGTGGGAGTCAAAGAAGCTGTTAGGGATCATTTTGAAAAAAGGTTTAATAAAGTTACAAGGCCTTTCCCCCATATTGGAGAACTTGGATTCAAATGCCTCTCTGAAAATGACAGTGCAGAGCTTAAAGCAGAATTCGACTTGGCTGAGATTAGAAGTGCAGTTTTTGAGTGTGCGGGTGATCGGAGCCCGGGTCCTGACGGTTTTAGTTTCGAGTTTTTTAAGAAGTGTTGGAATATTGTAGGCCAAGATTTTACAAACTGTATCTTGGAGTTCTTTGAAGGTGACAAATTACATAAGGTCCTCGCCTATTCTTTTTTGGTGCTCATTCCTAAAAACGATAGCCCGAAGAACTTAGACGACTACAGACCAATATCTCTAATTGGTTCAATTTATGAAGTCGTGTATAAGTTACTTGCAAATAGGCTTAAAGGAAAAATAGGAAGCATTATTTCAAAATCTCAAACGAAGTTCATTGAAGGAAGGAACCTACTTGACGGTGTACTGGCTTTAAACGAAGTTATCGATTTCGCTAAAAGATCCAAGAAGGAGCTATTGCAATTAAAGGTATACTTTGCCAAAGCCTACGATTGTGTGGAGTGAAATTACTTGCGAGATGTCATGAAAATCATGGGATTTGGTGAAAAATGGATGCGGTGGATGGACAACGTGGTTTTCAATAGCTTCATGTCGGTTTTGGTTAACGGGAGTCCTACAAAGGATTTTACTGTTTCTAGAGGTCTCAAACAAGGCAACCCATTAGGACCTTTATTGTTTACAATTGCGGTGGAAGGTCTTGCAGTGTTAATGGATAGAGCAGTGGACAGAGGTACATTCTCGGGTTTCAAGGTTACTCAGGATGTTTCTTTCCACTTATTACAATATATGCGGATGATTCGATTTTGGTGGGTGATGGACCGTGGAATAATATATTGGCAATAAAGGCTATTCTAAAGGGATTTCATCTGGTTTCCGGACTTGAAATTAATTTCAATAAAAGCTCTCTTTACGGTTTTGGTGTTGAAGAATCCGTACTCAAGGCTGCGGAAAACTACCTAGCATGCAAAGTATCTGAGTGCCCTCTTAAGTTTCTTAGTATTTTCATTGGTGGCAATCATAGATTAGTCTCTTTCTGGAAACCTATGATAGATAAGGTGCGTTCAAGATTGAACTCCTGGAAAGGCCGGTTTTTATCCATGGGGGCAGAGTAACATTAATCAATTCTGTGTTAGCAAATCTCCTAATTCATTACATGTCATTCTACAAACTTCCCTGTAGGGTTACACAAATCCTTACTTCAATCCAAAAAAGATTCTTATGGAATGGTTCGACACTAAAAAAAGGTGTATCTTGGGTTCGGTGGAGTACGGTTTGTAAAACCAAAGAAGATGGTGACCTAGGGGTTAAAGACATAAAGCTCTTCAATATAGCTTTACTCTTCAAATGGATTTGGAAAATTCAGTCGTCGGAGGAGTTTTTGTGGAGAGGAATTATTGATAGTAGATATCCTAATTCTATGCATGATTTTCATCTTGGAGAGGTTCCTAAGTATCATGTATCCCCATCATTATGGTGGAGATATTTTTTTAACGTCTCTATCTTGTGTGGTTCTAATAATTTTGCAGGTCTGCTATCTTATAAGATCGGAAATAGTGCTAATGTTTCTTTCTGGTTATTCCGATGGGCATGAACATCTTCTTTGGTATCCTTTTTTCCATACTTATGGGTCGGTGTTGTTAACAAGGCCAGTCGGGTAGAGGACAACGGCTACCGAGAAAATGGATTGTGGCGATGGAATGTGGAGTTGTCTCAACAATACATGGCTGAATAATACAGACAGCAGTTCAGTAATCTTCAGGCTCTGCTGAACGAATTCGTTGTGTGTGATGGAGCTCAAGATAAGGTTGTTTGGATGCATAACAGTAGTGAACAATTTTCGTTTCCTCCTTGTACCGTTTGCTGCATGCCAATGAAATTGACAGTGGCTGGATATGTGGCGAGGATTTGAGGTCAGCCCTCAAATTAGTGTGGTTAGCGTAGGTTCTCCTTAAGGTTAATGTATTTGGGTGGAGGTTGATACACAACAAAATTCCTACCCGTGAGAATCTCGCTCGTAGAGGTATCATAACTAATATTCATGATAAGGTCTGCTCATTTTTCTTCTTAGAAGAAGAAAAAGCTGAACAGATATTCTTCCACTGTTCTAAATCTATTTTGGTGTGGAAGTACGTTTACAATTGGTTAGGTGTTACGGAATTTTATTTTGGTGATATTCTGAATCATTTATCAGTTTGGATTGACGGATGTGTGCAGAAAAAATTTAGTGTTAGAAATGCTGTTGGTTTGTGGCTGATTGTTTGTTGGGTAATCTGGTTGTCTAAAAACAACATCATGTTTAGAGACGAATTTTGGGATCTCGATACAATTACTAATCGAGTCATAATTTTTTCTTGGTGGTGGATAGGAAAGAAACACAAAAATGCATTTAATTGTAACTACTACGATTGGGTTAATGCCCCTTGTGATTTTTTGTAGGTCTCGATTTTAGTAGAGGCCTTTCGATGTATATGAGTTTGGATACCCTTTTGTATCCTTGATATATAATACACAATTTTGCTTATTAAAAAAAATACATAATAACATGAACATCATATTTTATATAGTTGTTAAGATTTTTTTTTAATATTTTTCTGTTATCTCGAAAAACCTGCAAAGCAATTATTTCATGATATAATTAGTGTGATATCCGTGTTTTCGCACAGGTACTGTTCAATGACGCTCATTTGTTTATATTTAAAATTTGAAAAAAAAAATAGGATTAATAAAAATTAGTAAATATAAAAAATATAATTTATATTAAAAAAAGATATAATAATTACCCGCGGACACCGATTGATGACGCGTATTTGTTTTTATAAAAAAATAAAAATAAAAAAAGAAGACAAAATTATTTTACCAAAAAAGTTTTTAATTTTTAAAATAAAAACATATTTTTATTCATATTTGGAGCATAAATATAGTTTTTTCATATATACAAATATTTGAATCAACCGTATATTTTCTGGTATGTAAATATTAATTTTATTTTGATATTTTTTATAAAAATATTTATGCAATGATTTAGTTTTATAAATATCAAATAATAGCATAGTATTTGTAAATGTTATTTTAATTGTACAAATAAATATTAGTAACATAAATAAATACATTTTGGTCGTGTTTGGATTCATACATTATTTTAAATATATTTACCTTTATTTTCTTTAATTGTACCATAATTGTAATAACTTGTGCATTCGCACAGATTCTTGTCTGGATACTCGTGCGTTCGCACGGATACTGGTGAGTTATGCGCATTTGTTTTCAAAATGTAATAAGAATGGATAGAAAGAAAATTAAATATATCAAGAAAGACAAAATTATTTATCCAAGAAAGTTTATTATTTAAAAAAAACAAATTTTTATTTATTTTTGGATCATAAATATAGTTTTTGCATATATACAAATGTTTGGATAAACCGTGTATTTTCCCGTATGTAAATATGAATTTTATTTTGAGATTACTTATAAAAATATTTTGATGAATAAAATATTTGTTCTCATTTATAAAAGTATTTGGATCACCAATACTTTTTTTTCTCATATATAAAACTAAAGTTCAATATAAAGTATTAAAAAAACTTCTGTGTATATTTGTCTCATATGCTTTACTATATTATGAATGACTTCATTTTCCCCATTTCAATAATTCACTTATTCGTGTAGATTATGCATGACAACATAACTCATACCCATCTGAACCCAATTCGAAGTTGACGAGGAAAATCCGCTTTGACTGGGTTTGGATTTTCCCCGATTAAAAAATATAGGAACGGGTCAGGTAATGGGGATACTAGTACCCACCCCGAACCTGCCCCATTTATTTCATTATGTACATTATTATTATTTAGTTTAGTTAATTTGGAATATTTAATATGTGACCAATGTTTTAATATTATGATTTGTATTAATTATTTAAAATATTTGAAATGTATGTATGAAAATTTTGAGATTGTTTAATTTTATTATTTGTAATGTAATTTGATTTTGGAAAAAATAAATATTTCTATTAAAAAAATTAATTTTACTAAATGGATGATGGTGGGGCGGGGATACCCGAACCCAACCCAAAGACGGGTTTGGATTTAATTCTCCATCCCCGTTTGGGTTTGGGGCGGGGAACAGAGATTGTTTGAGAATTCAGGTTTGGGTTTGGGGAGGTAAAAATCGTCTCTGGCCCGCCTCGTTGCCATGCTGTTCGCACGCGGTTTTTGCGCGAACAACCTCTGGCCTCCTGTCGCAGGTTTACTTCGGGACCGACCACGAAATCCCAGGACAAACTTTTGGAGTATATGTGATGTTGGTAGGATGGTTTTGATTTAGAGGAAGTTGGAAAAAACTTGCAGAAAAAGGTGTATGCGAATTGATAAATAAACAGGTAAATAAGTAAATGGCAAGATATCTTAAACTTGGTAATGTAAATTGCTTAAAAAAGAAATGTGGACGCTATCATACATCTTGCGGAAATGAACTCTTTTCTCTTAACGCTTGGTACTTCGAGTGTATTCCTTTTACAATGTTACAACTGCGACCCCCTCAAATGAAAATGGACATTGCTTAAATAGGAAAATAAAATAACTGTTTTTCTCTCAGTGTTGGCTCTGGATATGACACGTGTTGCCCCACCATCTTTGTAACTTCCCCGACGTTCTCAGCATTTCAAATCTCTTCCCGCCCAAGATCTTTCAGTTTTGCGTTGGTTCTGTTGACAGTCCGTCGAAACCTTTCGACAACGTAGCATACTGGGTCGACCTCCGACACGCCTTCTACTGGTGTCGATCTATGTGTCGGCCTTCTCACCATCCTTTCCTTCTGAAGTCGACCTACATGTTGGCCATTCCATCAACTATTCTCAGTCGAAATCCCAACTGTAATACCCCAAATTTTACCCCTTAGATGTCATCATCATTCGCATGAGCATCATAGGTCAATCAGTCATGCATAACTAGCCAAATCATCAACTTTTTGTTTTGGCTTATTTCACTTGTGTGAATTAGGGTTTGTTTCCAAATACTTCAAGCTAGCAGTTTCTTGTATTCCCAAGACACATCTTTTCCTCAATAATCCAGTGTAGTTTATTTTCATCACAAGTTTCTTCATCAAATATCAGGCAAGGTTATCAGTTTGTTTGTGTTCCGTGTAATTTGAGATTCAGTGGAGGTTTGACCTAATCTCGGTCAGACAGGTGGTTTGTGTCGGTATTCGATTATCAAGTTGTGGTAAAGGTCATTGTTTAAGGGTGGATGATCGTTAGGGCTAGCCCATTTTCAATCTGGATTTTGGCGCAGTGTTCATGACCACTTTTCAAATTTGTTCCAAGTGTCAATTCTAATATTCGAGTTGTGATCTTTTTAATTTCCAAATTCCATCCAAAATTCACTTTTCAAGTTTATTCCAAAATTCCCATTTTAATTTCTTTCCAAGTTTCAATTCCATTTCTATTTCATTCAAATTCAAGAGTCAATCCATTTTTCTTCATTCAAAATCTAAGTTCAAACCATAATTTTGTTCTAATTCCGTTCAAAGAAAACCAAAAGGTTCAAGTTTCATTCTAAGTTTCATTTTCAAGTTCATTTCTAGTCAATCTCAATTTTTAAATCCAAAACTCAAGTTCATGTTCAAATTTACAGGTGTGATTCCATCTCATATTCATTTTCAAATTATAATTCATTCAAATCCATTTTTATGACTTCTCAATTACAAAAAAAATGTTGTTAGCTTGTTACAAGCCCATTGTCCACTTTTGTTTGTACAAAATAGTAAAAAAAAAAAAAAAAAAATAAGAAAAAGAGAAAATGCAATGGGATGATACACGAGCCGTACATACACCAAGTCTAAGTCAAACACAGTTACATTCCAAGCTATACATACAAGAATAAACCAAAACAGCATGAGCATCAAACCATATACAAGCTGCCAAAATTCTTGAATCCATGCTATCCCTTTCCAAGTAACCAACACTACTGTCCAAAAGTATAGCAAACCGTACAACTATCATGACCACCCAGCTACAACCTCCAATACTTGTTACACTTGTGCAAAACACCAACCTGCACCAATTTGCTACACAGCAGCAAAACAGAAACGTGTTATCTCCCCGCTACACTCGTACAACACTCTGCGCCAAAAATCACTCAACAAAATCTTGCCCGTACCACTGTGACATCCTCAATGCCAGACCACTCTGTCCAACCTTAAAGCAAAATACTGAACACAACAAAGAAATAATCGTACCTAAAACTTAATGTACAAGTTTAGGTTTGATTTAAAGGAGAGAAGGGAGGAGAACGAACAGCAGAAGGAGAAAGGAAAGAAAAAAACCTGAAACGTCAAAAAGCAAATCCCCTCTTATTTTGAACTCACCATCAACACCAAAGCTCCCTTTTTTTTTTCACCTCAATAACCCGTAAACCATCTTCTGCCTCACCAATACAATCACCAAACTTTGTTTTTGAATCCACCCTTCAAAGATTGCTATCAACAAACATCCAACAACAACCTTGAAAGCTTCCCAAAATCTTCAACAGAATCACCACACCATTCAAACTTCCATCTCACACACTCAACAATCAGCCAAAAATTTCACAAACCTCTTTCAATCACTCTTCCTTCAACTCTCCTTCAACCAATAAACCTTCTTCTTCTTCTTCTACAAACCCTTCACAAACACCTCCATCACCCTTAATTGAATCAAAATCAACCCAACATCAAACCTTTACAACAACAACAAAACCATATCCACTTTCGTCATTTCCTCCAACCTATTCCCAACACAAATCAATAAATCTTCAAACTTCAAAACCAAACCCTAACAAAACCATTCAGAATCTGAAACAAGAAGAAGATGAGTAAACCAAAACCAAGACCTTACCGGCGGATGAATGGTGAAGCAAGCAAACAAATTCTGCGGAGTAGAGAGCAGGCACAATTAAAATGACTTGAAAGGTTGGATCGATTTGTATCATAAGAACCTTGACCTTGCTACTTCAGCGATGATGTCGTTGCTTTTTGACCGTGGAGTTTTCCCTTTTGCGTTTGCTGTTGAGTGACCATATTTTCAGTGTGAAGCGTATCTGATGTTAACTTACCCTATTTCCATTCTGTTTGTTTTGAAAAAGCTAATGATACTTGGAATTTAGTGTTGTTGTTTTGATTCATAAAGTCGTGGCTGTTGATACTCTGTTCACGTTACGCTTGGCTGGGTTCTGGGCTTGAGAGTCCATTTTGAAATTATACCTTTTTGTTTCAGTCGAGCATTGTTTTTAGAAGTTGATGATGGGCTTTCTGAAAGCCCAATGATTCTACTTTCCTTGGGATTCTAAACACTGCCAGTTTTTTCTCAAACGTACCCCTCCCTCTTTATGTTTCACTTAACTATTTTATTTTCCAGTTGTTTTTTTAAATAATAAATCTTTGCATTTTACTATTAATTATTTGTTTAAAATTTTCTTCGTGATTTTAATTTTATTCCTTTTGTTTTTTGATTCATTTATCTTAAGATTTCATCTTGTTTTTATTTTATTTTTGGTCGATGATATAACAAAATATCATAGATGAAAATCTTGATCAATATGAGACCATTTCCTATTGGTCAATGTAAGTCTAAAATCACAGGTTATCGATTTCTCGATTTAAAACCTTGATTAAGATGAGACCGATCTGATTTTCATTTCATTTCGCATTATCTTCTTCTATTTTCTCTCTTTTTTTTTTATCGATGAAGTCTTTCTATTCACGAATGTTAATTATCGAGGCGATTAACCTTCATTATTTCAAATCTTTAGTGAGTAATCATAGAGATTACTTTCTATACTTTGGGATCGTGATAGATTACCTTCGATTATTCGACGCAAGTTTGTGATTAAGACGAGATTGTCACCTTTTCTTTTCGTGTGGCACGACTTCATTAGAGAATGATCCTCAATATCATTTCTCTATCATGTTTTAGCACAAATATTCTTCTTGAGCGGCCTCCTATAGCATGATCTTCCTCATAGATTGTGCTACGATGGTTTAACACTACATTGGCACCGATTCATCCGATTAATTAATCACTAACCACTAACTTTAATTTCTATATATATATATATATATATATATATATATATATATATATATATATATATCAGAGTTATTAATAGCGTATAGCGGAGCGGAGCGGCCGACTCCAAAAATGGGATAGCGGGATAGCGGATAGCGGGATAAGTTTTGTTGACTTTTTAGAATTGACTATTTTTTAGACTAAATATATAAATAATCTATACAAATAAATTATTTTGGGTAAATAATTAAAAAAGAACATTAAATTAACAACACAAAAATTTTATAAAAATCAAATTAATAAAAAAAAAGGATTAAACACTTAATTATTTATTCTGATATGTTTATTATTATTATTTTTATTATTAAATGTTATTATTTTTATTAAATTTTATTAACATATTATAAACTAAGAGGGTTAATAAGAGAATTACTTTGATATGTCTAGGGCCCATTTCAGGCCCATTATATATAATATAAAATGTCTTTTAACCCAGTCCATTTCATTACACCTAAAAAAACCCTAACCACTATTACCACTAATACGTTTCTTCCTCATCTGCAAAATGGCGCGTTTCTTTCTTTCTTCTTCATCTACAAAACAACTCAAATAGAACCAGAGAAACACAGCTGGAGAAAAGAAAAAAAACAAAAATCGTCTGAAACCGCTCCGCCCAGGGAGCGGAGCGCTACCCGCATGCCGCTTTCTCGCCGGAATCGGCCGCTCTCTCAAACTGTGATTCGCTCCTATGTTTGGGCGCGGAAGGGGGCCGCCCCGGCCGGACCGCCAGGGATCGCGCCGGGAGCGGCCGCAATTAATATCTCTGATATATATATATATATATATATATATATATATATATATATATATATATATATATATATATATATATATATATATATATATATATATATATATATATATCACTGTTCATATTATTATCATTGTTCATACTCATACTGTCATTTTGTTTATCTCATTCAAAAACACAAAAACATAATAAAAAATATTGAAACCCTAAAAGACTGTTAATTGGTGGACTGTGGTTACTGTCTCGAGCTTTAGACTGAGGACTAAAAGTAAGGACCCTCGGCCCTATACTCTTGGAGTTAAGATTTGGAGACCCTGGACCTGTCGAGTTGCTTTGTCTGTATTGGGAATTTTTTTGTGTGCAGGATATTTTGTTTTCATCTGGTGTTAGTTGTTGCTTGTCTTGCGGTTGGCTCACCAGTCCAAGAGAAAGGAATGCTTTTCATGCATCATCTTTTGGTTAGATCTTTCCATCCCTTAATATTTGCTTTGATGCCTGTTCTTGATTTTGCTTGATGTCTGCTTTCATGATACTTGTGGTGCTTTTACATGAGTTTATACCTTACTTTTGTTTATTTGATACTTGTATTGATGATTATTTTACATTGTTCATGAGCATTTTGGCATGTTGAGCATGATATGATGTAGTTGCTTCCATCCTTGATTTGTCATCACATTTGAATCATTTTACTTAGATGCCTTGATTGTTATCATCCTCCTCTTGAGCTTCTCTTTGCAACACTTATTATTACAAGTGATTTGTCCCCTCATTCCAAAGGAAGGTTACACTGTTGACTTTTAAGTCATTTCTTAAGTCTAGTTTAGACTTTTCCCTTCTCATTTCCATGACCTTTTTAGGACCATTACCCCCTTGGCCTCATTAGAGCCTTTCTTCTTCTTTTAACCTAGTTTTAGGTTAGGGTTTTTGAGCCCCATGTGAGTACTATCAATATAGATACTTACTTTCCTCTCTTGGCCTTATTAGAGCCTCTTCTTCTCTTTCTAGCCTAGTTTTAGGTTAGGGTTTTTGAACCCTGTGTGAGTACTATCATCATAGATACTTACTTTCCCTCTTCACTTTGTGACCTTTTTAGGATCATCTCCCTTGGCCTCATGAGAGCCATTTTGTTTATAACTTAGAGTTAGGTTTGGAGTTTTTGAACTCCATGTGGGTACCATTATGATGTGTATTCACTTCCCCTTTTGACTTTGTTTAAAGTCAACCTTTAGGTTAGTTTTTAACTTAGATTTAGAGAGTTCTTTAACTCTATGTGAGTATCATGATCATGAGTACTCATTCCCCCTTGGAACCTTGATCATTATCAAGAGTTCCTCACCCCTAGTTAGGCGAACTACGAAGCTCTGATTCCTCAGTCCTAGTCAGGATACATAAGCACAAGATGCGATATCTTGTCGAGCAATTTTGCCTTACAACTTAGACTTAGAGAGTTCTTTAACTCTATACGAGTATCATGATCATGAATGCTCATCCCTCCTTGGAACCTTGATCATTATCAAGAGTTCCTCGACCCTAGTTAGGTGTACTATGAATGCTCTGATTCCATCCTAGTCAGGATATGTATGCCCGAGATGCGACGTCTTGGAGAGCATACTTAGTGTATATACCCCTAGATCTTTACCTTATCACTTTTCCCTTTAGCAAACATAACATAACAAAAATACAAACAAGAGGTTCCTGTAGAGTACTACAGATATTTAGGATGCTAACACCTTCCCTAGGTATAACCAACCCCCGAACCTTTAGATCTCTTAGTTGTGTCTTCACATAGTACAATCAGGGTTTTCTTCGATCTTTACCCTTTCCTTTGGATAAATCAAAGCTCGGTGGTGAATTTCAAAGATTTGTGATTCAAGTTAACTAATAGCTTGGTATCCGATTCTCATCGCAACACAGCCAACAAGTTGCCCCCCTCCCAAAAGGCCAGTTTCGACTGAGCACTATGTCGACCGAGAAACTTGGCATTTTGTTTTCCTGCGAGATTTCGATTGTACCTTGGTTTCGACCTAGTAACTTAATCGATTTTCTTTCTGTTGAATCAACCACATGTCACACAATGTCTGATGTAAGGATGGAACCTTTCTGCGCCACGATTTCCAAGAAATGTCATTATGGCTTGTCTCATCCTAAGTTATGGGCTTTAAACCACTCCCGCTAACTGCAGAATCGGAACAGTTGCTTTTCTTGACCTTTCAGTCGCATGCATTTTCTTATAAATACTCTTCACCAGCGTTTGGCTTTCTTTTCCTCATTCTCTCACAATTTCCTCTTCTTCCCAAACTTTCTTGCTCCCAAAGTTCTCTTGACCTTTGCTTCCATTACAATGGCTTCTTCTACAACACTCACCGATTCTGCTACTCACAAGACTGGAAACAACCCCATTGCCAATGTCCTTTCTGAAATTGAGATCCTCAAACCCCTTCCTCAACCAACATCTGTTGATGATACGGTGATAGCAACCTGGCAACGCCAGATGTTCGTTCCCTTCGTCGTGGCTGAAAAACTGCATGCTTTCCATGGGCCATATCCTGATAAGAAGCTGAATCACCAAGAACTCCAGTTGCTCTTTCCTTGCTATGCTCCTACTATACCACCTGTTTCGAGAAAGGTGGTACCTTCGACCTCAAATTCATGGGGCCCAAGGCTAGGGTTTTTCGGTCGATCCCCACACTTTGCAACAAGGAGTACATCGCTTGGCTTAACAAAGTCCAAGGTAAACTTCAGGAACAATGGAAAACAGCTGGCATCTTCGATGCCATCCAGCTTTCTAGGAATGCTCACAGAGTTAACCCCTGTCTTTTGCTGGCATCGATGTATTTCTGGGAGGGGTCGACCAACACATTCCACCTCCCCTGTGGTATGTTGACGCCGACACTCTTCGACGTGGCGGCCATTACTGGCCTCTCACCTTTGGGCGAAACTTTCGACCCGACTTTGGACATGATCAGCACCTTCGACTTCGACCGTGCTGGCTTTCAAAACTTCATTGAAGACCATTGTGATAAGGGTTCCAACAAAGTGTCGGATGAAGAACACATTGCTTTTCTGACTCTTTGGCTGTCATACTATCTCTTCTGTCTTGGCTCTCTTCATATAGCTAAAAGCTACATCAACCTGCCGATCCAAATTCATGAGGGTCGACAGGTATCCTTGGGTAAGCTCTTGTTAGCCTCCCTCTACCACTCTCTTGCGCTATTACCCTTGAGACTGAAACTCCTCCATGAGACTCCCAAGGCCTTGAATATTTCAGGGCCTATGTGGCTGTTGCAACATTGGCTTAATGCCATATTCGAATACCAGTTGGGTTATCCTGTATCTGCAACAATACAACACTTAAACAAAGAACGCCCCATAGAAGGTGTTCGACTTGCCTTGATGACTACTCAAGAAACTCCCAACAAGACTCTCTTTATGAAATATCTCAACATGTTCGTGGAGGCCACTTCGTTCGTCCAAGGTATGGCACCCTTTGTAGATCGAAGGCTTGGTCTGACGTGGTTCAGAAATCTGTTTCCTGGCATTTTTCCTAAAGCAGGATCGTTGTCGAATTCTATATGGAGGACTTTTCTAACTCCCACCATGTTATCCTTTTGAATTAAGACGGGGAGTACAGGTTACGGGTTTATGAACTACCAACCCAACTTGGTGACTCATCAATTTGGCCTGAGCCAAATGCTGCCTAAATCCTTAGTGTGGTATTCTTCTGATATTGTTTGGGTTGGTCGACGACTGAACCTGACAAGTCACAAAAATTGCCTTAAATTTTCTAGGTCGACTCAACGCCTTGAGTTGCCTGTTTTTTTCTTCCAACCATCCTTCTTCACTACAGAAGACTTTGATGTCTGGTGGTCCGAATATCAAAATCAATGTTTTCAACGTGACCACTTTTTGGAAAACATGGTTGATGCCTTTGCTGCCCTTGCTGGCGAAGCTCCTACTCCGACAGTTGTTGTGCCTGTCGAGAACAACCAGGGGGCTGATGCCAAAGATGACCCACCAAAGAAGGTAACTCCTAAAACTCTTCACTTTTATTTCATTAATTGTCATCAGCTAATCGTTTGTGCTTATTTCCCAGAGTCGAAAACGGGAGCCAGCTGTTGCATCGGCCTCAACCAGGACTGCAATGAAGCCGAAAGTCTTGAAACCATAGGTATGACATGTTCGGTGTCCCTTTTCACTTATTTTTACTGTTATCTTACTCTGTTGTTCGTTAGGCCTCTGAGAAAATACCATCTCCTGAGGGTGACGTGTCGGATGAAAGCACCCAATCTCAGATCTTTCCCTATGAAGTCTCCCCTCAGGCTACTCCGTCGGTAAAGAAAAGAAAAATCCCAGTCACGAAGACGCCCTCTAAAACGTTCACTTCGACCGTGAAACCCACTATTCCTGGAGATCTTACTGAGGTTTTCAAACCTGCTGGTTCCGACACACCGCCTCCAAAACACCCTACTGAGGTATTAGTCGTCCTTGTTCTCTTGGCTCATATTTTATTTTTGGGCATTTTTTCTATTCTTTTTTCTCTCTTTTTTTATATATTACTGAACCTCCTCTTGTAGGAAACTATGGCTGATTCAACCGTCCCTGAGGATCATAATAACGCAACGGCCAATGCTGGAAATCCGCCTGAGATATAAACCCTTTTTAGTCCCCAAAAAGTTGATGAGTTCCAAGGAGCGTCGACAGAAGATGACCCAGCGGCGAAGACACCTCACCCTCAAAACACCTCAACTGAGGCTGGCAAGGGTGGTGCAACCATCAGCGGTGGTGAAAACCCTTCGACTATTGCTACTGGTATCAGAACTGCTAAGGGCAACCTGAATCCTCAAGCTTCTACGGAAGGTGGCCCCAACATGCCTACGCCAAATGCCAACAAAACTCTTAGTCCGGAGGAGATCTTGGCGACGAAGCAGACGAATCCGACATAAACTTTGAAGGCATTGCACAAGCTTCACCAGGAGTCCATGGGCGTTCAATCCGCGAGCTCAACGACCATTCCCAACCCAGAAATGGATGCTTCTTTCACCCTCAAGCTCCAACAGTTGAAAACGTACCTATTTGAGGACGAATTTTTTGCTGCCGTCGCAGAGGAAGCAGCTGTAGCTTGTGACATTTTCAAGATACTGGATGAACTTTCCCAATTCCAAGTTCCTGCTCCCATGGCCAAGTACCTGATCAAATTCGAGGCCTTCTTTACCCAACTGGCTAAGGATCTTACTGTTTGTCAACAGGCCGACGCTCAGATCAGGACAAACACCAATAAGATGAAACGTGAGTGGTACCTCAGTTCACTTTGCGAAAAGAAACTTTGGGATTTTGAGGCCAAAAAACAGGAACGTTCTGATAAGTACCGTGTCTTTGACCAGTAGATCTCTGACTATCAGGCTCAAATAGCTGAACTTACAAGGATACTTGCTGAGGTTGAGAAACAAAAAACCTCTTTGGATTCCACTGAGCCTCTGCCTGCTCAAGAAGTGATTGATCAAGAGGTCACTCAAGGAATTGTTCATGTTGAAACGACCCTTGTACTAAAGGATACAATCAGCCAAATGCGAAAAAAGAAGACTATTCTCGACAGCAAGGTTTCTTATGAAAAGACTCTCTTTGAAGACTTCAAATCCTGATTCCCTGTTTGATTTTAATTTACATTTTAAGTCGTCGAACTTTTGTAACTCCGTTTGGAGACTTTTGTAAGCCATCTTGGCCCTTAGTCCATTTTGGCTAATCATCAATGAAAAATTACCTTTTTATTTGAATCTCTTGTAACATAGGTTTATATTTTTTCAAATATTTCCCATTTACTCTTAAGGTTCATTGGTCCATACCTATTTCTTGAATCTCGTATGCATTGTTGCTGAACACTTGGATTACTTGGAATGTTCTCTCCCAATTTGGTGACCATTTCCCTAGCGTTCGATCCCTTTGATCCATAGGCAACACTGCTTTCCACACATAATTATTCACAATCCCCCAAACTTTCGATCAAACCCTTTGTCGAGACGTTTGCCTCTCCAGCATTTGGGATTGATAAGATTGGTGATGGTAGTACGTTTGACACCATCTTCTCCTTAATCTCAATGAAGTATTTCAACTTCTCTTCCAACACTTTGTACCTGGAGGAAATCTGCTCTAAGTCGTTTGCCTCTTGATTTTCTACTCTGGGCACATGCGTAATGCTGACAACCTCGAAGTGTTCCAACAGTCGCTTCACCATTGCGAAGTACATCAAAAGATGTTCTTTGACACATTTATATTCTCTCGTGATCTGTTTAATCATCAGTTCAGAATCGCCCTTTATTTCAACTTTCTTGGCCCCCAAATCCTTGAGTATTTTGAGGCCAGTGATTAAAGCATAATATTTTGCTTCATTATTAGAACATTTTCCGTCGACCTTACACTTAAATTTAGTCGGAATACCCTGCGGGGACATTATTAAGATCCCAATACCTGTCCCATTTTTATGGCTCGACCCATCGAAGTATAACTTCCAAGGGTTAACGTCGACCATACATAGCGACGGTTCGACTACTGTGTGATCAACAATAAAGTCAGCCACTATTTGGCCTTTCATAGCCCTTAGAGGGACATACGTCAAGGAAAATTTAGTTAATGCTAGTGCCCATTTCCCAATTCGACTATGTAGAATGGGTTTAGACAACATATGTTTAATAACATCAAAATTTGACCAAACATAAACATCAACTGGTTTGATATATTGCTTTAATTTCATACATGAGAAGTACAAGCATAGGCACAACTTTTCAATCATAGTGTACCTAGTTTCAACATCTATTAACATTCGACTAAGGTAATAAATGGGTCTTTCAACGCCACTATTATCCTCTTGTGCTAACATACTTCCTATGGTTGTGTCTGACGCATCATTGTACAACTTCATGCTCTTATTCATACTAGGTGGCAATAAAATGGGAGGCCTTGTGAGGTATTCTTTAATGGCGTCGAAAGCCTCCTGCTGCTCCCGTTCCCAGTGAAAATCACTCTCCTTCTTGGCCTTGAGCAATGGTGAGAACACCTTCGTCTTGCCACTTAGATTTGATATAAACCTTCTCAAGAAGTTTATCTTCCCTAACAAAGATTGAAGTTGTTTCTTTGTCGAAGGAGGCTTGAGATCCAAAATCGCCTTTGTCTAGTTTTGGTTTATCTCGATGCCTTTCTTGTGGACCACAAATCCCAGGAAGTCTCCTGCGTGAACACCAAAAGCACATTTTAGTGGATTCAATTTTAATCCATATTTTCTCATTCTTTCAAATGAACGTCGAAGGTGGTCTAAGTGACCATTCTCCGATGAGGAATTTATTACAATGTCATTAATATACACCTGCATAAATTTCTCAATAAAATCGTGGAATATAGCGTTCATGGCCCTTTGATAGGTTTCCTCAGCGTTCTTTAACCCAAACGGCATCACAACCCATTTGTATGTTCCCAAAGCACCAGGGCATCGGAACGCAGTTTTGGGGACATCATCTTCGGCTATGAGAATTTTATTATAGCCAGAATAGCCGTCGAGCATACTCAAATATTCAAAACCTGCATCTGAATCGACTAGCATTTCTACCACAGGCATCAAATATTCGTCTTTTGGGGTAGCGTTGTTCAGGTCCCTAAAATCTATAGAGACTCGAAGGGTTCCATTTTTCTTGATGACAGGCACTATGTTCGCTATCCATCGACGTATCTTACAGTTCTGATGAACCGGATTTTGAGAAGTCTCTCGATCTCCTGCTTAATCTTTAGAGTAATATCTGGAGCGAATCGTCGTGGCTGATGCTTTACTGGCCTTTTTCCTAGCTGAATTGGCAGTCGATGTTCCACTACACTTTGACTCAAACCAGGAATTTTGCCATAATCCCAGGCGAAGCAATCTTTGTATTCTTTCAATACCTCGACCAACTTGGCCTTCATCTTCGACCCAATTATAGTGCTTACATAGGTGGGTCTTTTTGTAATACCATCTCCTAGGTCTACCTCCTCGAGTGGGTCTTGCGCTTGTATTCTCTGCAGGTCATTGGATGGGTCTTTCTCAAACCCCAAAGGCTCATTGTCGTATATGCAATCAAGCCTCTGGCTTTCTAAAGTTGTTGTTTGGCCTTGTTGGCCATTTATTTATGCATTGTTGTCGGCTTCACCAGCTAAATTTTGTTGCTTCTCCGCTTCTAGTGCCGACTTTCTTTTGTTTTCAACCAAATAGGCCAAAATTCGAGTCAAACTTTCAGACTCAGAAGTCATTTTCATTGACTATTAGCCACCCAGCAGGTGGATTTTCTTTTATAGGCTCCATTGTTTCGTCAGTAGCATCCCAAATGAACCCATAATCAGGATCCAAATTCAAGACGCAACCCATATCGACAGAGGTATAAGACCCCGATCCATCGTCACAAGGTGCCACATTAGCCAGGTGTTGATCAAAAACCTTCTTCATACCCTTCGCTCCGTCAATCTTGTAATAGCTCTGATTAGCCTCAATATTTTCGACAATGCCATCCTTCCTCTAGATACTCAATCTCTGATGTAAAATCGAAGGCACCGCCCCTATCCCATGGATCAACTCTCGACCCAACAGCAAGTTGAAATTGGCCTTCGAGTTTATAACCATGAAGAGCGTTGATCTAGTAGTTGTACCCACGGCTAGGTCGACTTGGACAACCCCAAGAATGTTGCTAGTTTTCCCCTCGTAATTGGATAAAACCATATTATGTTGTCGGAGATCAACCTTAGTTTTCTCAATCTTCTTAAATAAGGTATGAGGCATTAAATTGACAGTTGCCCCTCCATTCACGAACACTTTGTTGACTGCCGCTCCGTTGACCTTTGCTTTTATGAACAATGGTTTTAAATGGTACATCATTTTGAGATTAGGTCTCTCAAACACGGCACGCCGCTCTTCTACCACACCACTGTTCATAATATAGTAACATAGCGGTTTGTCTTCCGCAGTTTCATTTGGAACGAAATCTTCGTCTACTTCAGAGACTTCCGACAACATATCATACTCCGCTGGCAATATTGACACAATACCAAAGTTTATGACGAAATCTTCATCATACGTGTCATCATTGGTATCATCATACATATCTTCGTTGAAGTCTCCTTCTGGTGACGGGGGTATATTCTTCATCTGACTGGGGAGAATACTTTGGTTCTTCCTCATCTGACTAGGGAGTGTACTTTGGCTCTTTCTTGCTCTCGACCAAAGATGTGCACTTCGAGCTTTAGGTTGATACCACCCCCTTTTCTCCGGAAGCTTCAACAGTCACTGCCATTGTTTGATTCGTCGTGATTTTTTCCTTCCCGACCCACCTTCCTTTTGTGTAATGCCTTTTCTGTCCAAAAGTCCCGACAAGTTTCAACTGTGAAGTCGAAGCCTCTTTCCCAGCCTTCTTATTTCGCTGATAACGCCTCCAATGAGTCCTTGTTATAGGATTATTCCCTTTGTAATTGGGAGACACCATATATCCCCTGGGTTCGACCCTTTTGCCAGAGATCTTAGCCTCCTTCTCAAGATCCGACACCTTCCATTACGGCCTCTTGATCCCTTTCTGACTCACAGGTTTTACCCACTTTTCTTGTGGAGTGTCTGACGGTGGCACAAAGGTCCTGGGTCGTGCTTGCTGGAACAACTTCCTGTACTCCTTGTTTCGACAAGGGGCACCGCTTTGGCCGAACACAAATCTTGGAACAGGCAGCTTATCTTCTCGCAGTGTCTCTTTCTTGCTAGCTTCATATTTCTCAACGGCCTTTTCGTAAAAAACGGCGTTGCACCTTAGGCATAACACAACCTTCGACCCACTTACCCTACATTTCTCTTGGAAATCTGTCAGGTTTTCGCCAGCTTGAGGGTAGACTGCCTCCAATTCTCCTTCTTCAGTCTTTTTGTCGGAACCATCAGTAGTTTCGACCATCATGCATTCAAAAGATTTAGTTGTTACAGGTTTGATGAGACCTTCAGTAGTCTCGACCATCATGCAATCATAAAGCTCAGAGTACAAGGCTTCTTCGACCTTCAGAGGGTCCGTGTCAACCTGCATCTTTGGCCTTTCGCCAAATTGAAGCCGACCTTCCTTCAAAGCCTTCTGCACCAGATCCCTGAAAAGAACACATTTAGCTGTTTTATGACCAAGGAAATTATGAAACTTACAAAATCCCCTTTTCTTCTTTTGCTCTAACGGGAGATCTTTCAAACCAGGAGGAATAATAATCTGACCATCTTTAACTAACAAATCAAATATTTCATCACACTTAAATACATCAAAATTATAAGTTTTAGCAACGTATTTATCTTTTTCAGTTTCGACGGGATTTTTCCCGTTTGATGGTTTCAATAATTTACATGTGTATGGGGGGCCTGGCTTGAGTTCAACCACGTTAACATCGCTTTCGTCGACGAGCTCTTCATCAGAAGAGTATTCGTCAGCGGATACGTATAAAACTTTCTCTTTCTAGTGGTATCTGCTAGTCTTGGTTTTTTCAGCTTTCAAGCGTTCGACCTGTCGGACCCTATCGGCTAATTGCGCCATATCTCTGAGATATTGCATGTCCAACTTTTTCCTAATTGAATAATCTAGGCCGCCTGCATCCATCTCGACTAGCTCATGTTCAGGGACTTGAGCGAAGCATCGTGCTTTCAAAAGTCTAAACCTATTAAGATATTGGTCCACCGACTCTGTGACCTTCCGTTTTACACTAGCCAATTCTTTTAGACTAATTTTCGATTGTCCCATGTAAAACTGTTCATGAAACAATCTTTCTAATTGTGCCCATGTATGGACAGACTGTGGAGGTAATGTGGTGAATCAAGTAAACGCATTCTTTTTTAGGGAGCTTGGAAAGTATTTCATTTTCAAGTCCTCATTATTTGCTATGTCACCAGCTTCGATTTGATATCTGGAAACGTGTTCGACGGTGGACTCTTCGGTCTCTCCAGCGAATTGGTAAACTTTGGAACCTTCCATCCCGTAGGCAGTTCTGTTTACAAAACAAAATCTGGTATTGGGGACGTATATGTTGGCCATCGAAGGCCCGGGTTTGCTCCATTCCGCACCATGATCCGTTCAACCATAGCTTTTGAGTTTGGTTCGCCAGCCATGACGTCGTGTCGAACTTGCCTGACCACGTAGTCTGGATCTTGGTTCCTATGAACTAACACAACGGGAGGACTTTAGGCCACCTTAGGTGTGTGTTCAAACTAGTGGGGTTGCTGGTCAATTATTTCGTCGAAGACTTCGTCTTGTCGAACTGGTGTCTCCGGTCGAGGTGGAGGAGTTTGTCGACCCGGTGTCCTATGAGCACCTAGGAAATCACCTATCTGTGTCATCTAGGTTACCAATTGTTGGTAACTCTAGGCCAAATCTTGTATTAATGGTCTTAATATGGTGCCCATTTGCTGAGTCAACATGTGAACCATTTCGTGATTACTCTCATCCATCTGATGTGTCATGACTGTGACAGAACTTGAGGTAAAAGTTGGGACTGATTGAGATAAAAGACTGAACCTTGGGGGTCGATTAACTTGGTTTGCCAAAGGCCCTAATCCTTGGTACAGTGACAAAAGCTACAGACGAACTTTCCCCGAACATCGAACCACCAGAATGTAGACTCGACATGAACTCTGTTGGCATCCAAAAGGCTCGAGGCATGGGCATTGTGAAACTAGGCACATGCTGCCCCGCAGTCCCCGTTGTAACACCCCCTTTCTATACCCCCAAATAATCACATAAATCATTTAGGCACATATAAAAAATTCGCCAGAGTACGATTAAAACATAGTATAAAAGAGGCATGTCACATCATACACTCATTTAATACATACATCACCTGCTCAAAATATTGATATGCAACAGTGGGGTAACTTGCCACAGAGGAACTTTGTCCTTACACCCACATCTCAATATTTAGAATAAAAGCGAAAACATCTAAAATATTGAATAACAACCACATATATACACCAACATATATATATATATATATATCATCCAGTATGAATCACAAGCAACATCGTGTTTATATACACTAATTCATCAGCAAGATACATATGCAAATGTATCACAAAAAGATCAAACGTCCTAGCTACCCGGTGCTACATATCAGAGCCAACCGACCAACAAGGAAAATGAAGACACGCTTCACAAAAAGACCGCCAGATACCTAATCTGCAACGCCTCATAGAGCATCATAAAACAACAGAAGGGTGAGAAATATTATTATAATAACAATGCATATGATTATGTACTACAACATAAACATATAACACATATTCTCACCACAACTCATCCTATATCACAATATAGATATATCATCAAGCATATTCATTATGCATACATTCACCATTATCATCATTCCACATGAACACACACATACTTGTTCATCCAACACTGCATCATTATAAGATACAGTTTATATCATCTCCCATAAACATACATATATCAATGTTTATTCATCAATGCACAAATACAAAGATGATTAATGCAACTCATAGAGACCGACTCTCGACTCTATGCAGATGCATGCGGTACCGACTCATCACCCGAGCTCAATTGAAGAACTCAATGGAAATATCCTCCCTGCCGGGCCTACGATATTTCCCCATCGCTCATACCATCATGGCATCCGATGTTTCTGGATTGTTCACGCAGACACAATCCGATTGCTCAAACCCCACAAGGGCACACAATCATTCTGAAGATTCCCACGGAATCAAGTGTAACTCATCGCAACGATTACACCCATTGACTACGCAATGTTCAGAGGATCCTCAATGATCATTTGTGTAATCAATCATTCACACCCAACAAGGACGTGATATTACACCCGATTCTCCACGGAATCACGACACATGAATGCATGTCATGATGTTTCTCATACAAAATGACCACATACACTCATGCAATGCACACATATTTCACAATATAGTCATGCATATACCATTAAATACACATATTGCAATTTCTTGCCTTTCGGCCATAATTCATCACCACCACATGTATTTCATGCAATTTCACTTCACAATAACACGAAAGTCATACCATATCCATACCAGCAACACGTTGCATGATATACACTAATTACACACAATTATAACCGTAGAATTCGACAAAACAACACATTTTCCAATTTCCGACATAATTTAATCAGCCAACATTCTTAAAAAACCATTTTTACAAGAAAGAACATTTCATAAGCTTTCCAACGATATAAAGAACGTCCCGATCCGAGTTACGGATCAAGAGTTATGAATTTTCAAAAGTTAAGAATTTATTGAGAAACAGCCAAATTCGCCTGGAAACTTGAGAATTCGCCTGGCGAATCCCATTCGCCAGCACTTCGCCTGGCGAGCCAGTGGCGAATCACCAATATTGAAAAACTCCAAGAGTTACAGAAGCTACCCCCTTTCTGTAATTCCAAATTCGCCTGGCGAATCTGCCTTCGCCAGCACTTCGCCTGGCGAGCTAGTGGCCAGACTCAATTCGCCTGGCGAATCACACCAGAACCAGAAAAATGCTGTTACGGGTTACACGACCCAAAACCCCCAAAAACCTCATTTTTCATTCCAAATTAATTCCAACAACAAAACAATTATTAACAATGATTCATAAACACATGGTAATCATACAACACAAATTATATCAATTTCCGACCGTAAAAACATCGATTCCCAATCATTTTATCGTTTTCGACCTAAAACTCAAAGGCTATGGAAACAAGAAAACGTCCAAGCAAACCCATACATAATGATACACATTGATAAGATAATAAGATTTCACACCCTTACCCGATTTCTCGATTCTTGGAAGCTTGATCTTGATGATTTGTAGCTTTTCTTCTTTTTCTCTTCTCTTTTTCTCTCTTGCTCTCTTTTCTCTCTTTTTCTTTCTAACTTTCTATTTCTATTCTTTTTCTTTCTTTCTTATAATTTTCTTTCTTTCTATTTCTTTATATTTTCTCAAAATATCTACTAACTAACTAACTATCATTAAATGTGAAATATCTAAAATACCCTCCAATCTAGTATTCCCCGCAAACTCTCAAAAACGGTAACATCACATAATTATGCAAACATAACATATTAACACACCAATATCACAAATAACATAATTATTGCCCAATTAAAATAAAAGACTCAACCAACTAGAATCAATCAACACAAAAATGGAAATATCAAAATCGGGCTGTTACAACTCTCCCCCACTTTAGAAATTTTCGTCCTCGAAAATATTACCTGATTCAAACAACTCCGGATACGACTCTCGCATCCCACTCTCTAGTTCCCAAGCCATATTGCCTTCCGCAGCGCCTCCCCACGCTACTTTCACAAGCGCAATATCCTTGCCTCTTAGCTTCTTAACTTCGCGGTCCAAAATCCTAACCGGTAAAGCTTCCACCGTAAGGTTATCTCTCACTTCAACCTCGTCCATAGGAATAACATGTGACGGATCCGGAACATATTTCCGAAGTTGCGAAACATGGAATACATCATGCAAATTCGAAAGGTTCGGAGGCAACGCCACACGGTAAGCCACAACACCAACTCGTGAAGTAATCTGATACGGACCAATAAAACGAGATGTCAACTTCTTCGACTTCAAAGCACGACCCACACCCATAACCGGTGTAACTCTCAAAAACACATGGTCGCCTTCTTGAAACTCAAGATCTTTCCTTCTCTTGTCATGATAGCCCTTTTGTCTACTTTGAGAAGCTTTCATCTTCTCCCGAATAAACTTCACTTTCTCCGTCGTTCGTTGTACCATTTCCGGTCCAACTATCGTCCTCTCGCCGATTTCATGCCAACACAAAGGTGTTCGACATCTCCGACCATACAAAGCCTCAAATGGTGCCATACTTATACTCGAATGAAAACTGTTATTGTAAGTGAATTCAATCAACGCCAAATAACCATCCCAAGCACCACCTTGCTCGAGTACACAAGCACGCAATAAATCCTCCAACGATTGAATTGTTCTCTCGGTTTGACCGTCCGTTTGCGGATGGTAAGCCGAACTCAATCTTAGCTTAGAACCCAAAGCCTCTTGTAAACTCACCCAAAATCTCGATGTAAATCTCGGATCTCGATCCGATACAATACTCTTAGGAACTCCATGTAACTTCACAATCACAAGAATATAAATCTCGGCTAACTTCTCTAAAGGATAACTAATATCAATTGGAATAAAGTGAGCAGATTTAGTAAGCCTATCAACAATTACCCAAATAGCATTATGACCTCTTTGCGTATTCGGCAATCCCGTAACAAAATCCATCGATATACTATCCCATTTCCATTCCGGAATATCCAACGGTTGCATAAATCCACTCGGTTTTTGATGTTCCACCTTAGACTTTTGACAAGTTAAGCATGCATACACGAATTGAGCTACATCTCTCTTTAATCCGGACCACCAAAAGATCTTCTTCAAATCCTGATACATCTTATTCGCTCCCGGATGAATACTTAAATTACTTCGGTGTCCTTCCTCTAGAATCATCTTTTTCAACTCCGCATCATCGGGAATACAAATACGGCCACGGAATCTCAAAACTCCAAAATTATCAACCTTAAAATCCTCGTTCTCATTCATCATCAAATCAACGAACTTCAAATCCAACTTTTGCTTTTCACATACGGTTGCAAGAAAATCATTCGTAACATGTAACATACCAAGTCTCACACTTCTCGACGTCATTTCACAAACCAAACTCAAGTCTCTAAAATTCTCCAAAAGTTCCCATTCTTTCATCATCAATGCGGACATATGTAACGATTTCCGACTCAAAGCATCGGCCACCACGTTTGCCTTACCCGGATGGTAATTCAAACTAAAATCATAGTCCTTCAAAAGTTCTAGCCACCTCCTTTGTCTCATGTTCAATTCTTTTTGATCAAATAAATATCTTAAGCTTTTGTGATCACTAAAAACTTCAAATCTTGCACCATAAAGATAGTGCCTCCAAATTTTCAAAACAAACACCACGGCCGCCAACTCCAAGTCATGCGTAGGATAATTCTTTTCATGCACTCTCAATTGTCTAGAAGCATAAGCCACAACTTTTCCTTCTTGCATCAAAACACCACCTAAACCCACCAATGAAGCATCACAATACACAACAAATGGTTCATTAGGATTAGGCAAAATCAAGATCGAAGTCGTTGTCAACCTTCTCTTTAGCTCATTGAAACTTTCTTCACAGTGAATATCCCAAATGAAAGCCTTTCCTTTACAAGTCAATTG
This sequence comes from Lathyrus tuberosus, assembly GCA_022829125.1. Taxonomy (NCBI): domain Eukaryota; kingdom Viridiplantae; phylum Streptophyta; class Magnoliopsida; order Fabales; family Fabaceae; genus Lathyrus; species Lathyrus tuberosus. Next base: position 8,508,110 of record JALAZF010000024.1, on the reverse strand, counting down.
CGTTAAAGGAAGTGCCAACTTCGAAAATCCCTCAATAAACCTCCGATAATAACCCGCCAAGCCTAAAAAGCTTCGAATCTCCGTAACCGACCTAGGAGCCTCCCATTGCATCACCGCATCTATCTTGGATGGATCAACACTAATACCACTACGGGAAATAACATGTCCAAGGAAACTTACTTCCGACAACCAAAATTCACATTTCGACAACTTAGCATACAATTGCTTCTCTTTCAAAATTCGTAACACAATCCTCAAATGCTCTTCATGCTCCTCTTGAGACTTAGAGTAAATCAAAATATCGTCGATGAACACAACCACAAAACGATCTAACTGTTCATGAAAAATACGATTCATGTATTCCATAAACACACCCGGCGCGTTAGAAACCCCGAATGGCATCACGGAATATTCGTAATGACCATACCGTGTCCTAAATGCCGTCTTTTGAATATCCTCTCCTTTCACACGAATCTGGTGGTATCCTGATCTCAAATCAATCTTGCTAAAAACATTCGCACCAACCAATTGGTCCATCATATCATCGATCCTTGGAAGCGGATACTTGTTCTTAATTGTCACCTTGTTCAATTGTCGATAATCAATGCATAACCGCATACTCCCGTCCTTCTTCTTTACCAACAATACCGGAGCACCCCAAGGAGAAACACTTGGCCTTACAAATTTCTTGTCCAACAAGTCATTCAATTGCTTCTTCAATTCTACCAACTCCGACGCCGACATACGATACGGTGCCATCGAAACTGGTCTAGTACCCGGAACTAGGTCAATAGAAAACTCAACTTCTCTTTCCGGCGGTACATCCGTAATATCTTCCGGAAACACTTCTGGAAATTCACACACTACTGGGAACACATCAAGCTCAACTTGACTCTCCACCGACAATGATGCAAACAAACCAAACAATTGAGCTTCATCCGCTAAAAGTTTCTTCAACTCTTTAGTGGATAGGCAACTCTCAAATTCATCATCTTCCAAAGAAGGAAACCTTACTAACTTGTGATAGCAATCTATATGAACTCGATTAAATCGCAACCAGTTCATACCCAAGATTACGTCCAACCCCTCCAACGGCAAACACACTAAATCCATAATGAAGTCTTTACCATACATGGTCAAAGGACAACTCATACACACCAAAGATGTATTTACCGACCCTGAAGCAGGAGTCTCAATAACCATTTCAGCACCCATCAAAGTTAACGCAAGATTCAAGCGCTTCGCGCACTCAGACGAAATAAACGAATGAGTCGCTCCCGTATCAATAACAGCAACTAAAGGTGTACTATTAATAAAGCATGTACCTTTAATCAAACGGTCTGCATTTGTAGTTTGAGTCCCCGCCAATGCAAACACCTTTCCGCCCGCTTGAGCTTGTTTCGGCTTAGTACACTTAGTACTAATGTGACCCACTTCTCCACAATTATAGCACTTCACTACATTCCTCCTACACTCAGTAGTAGCATGCCCTACTCCTCCACAGTTAGAACATTTCACCACAGTCTTCCTACAATCAAATGATTTATGACCCATACCTCCACACTTGAAACACTTTACGGGACCAGAACTTCCTCCTCCAGACCTCCTATCAAAGTTTCCCCTATGCTTGCCCTTATCAACGGGTGTCACATAAGGTCGCTTCCCCTTCCTCTCATTCAAACTCTTGTAATGTGTAGAACGAGCCTTGCTATCTTCCTCAAAGATTCTACAACATTCCGTCAAATCCGTAAACCTCCTTATCCTTTGATACCCAACAGCTTGCTTAATCTCAGGACGTAAACCATTCTCATAATTAATACACTTCGAGAACTCAGCAGTAATTGCAGCATAGTGAGGATGGAATTGAACCAACTCCACAAACTTAGCAGTATAGTCCACCACGGACATACTACCTTGTTTCAGTTCAAGGAACTCCATCTCCTTCTTTCCCTTCACACTCTCAGGGTAATACTTCCTCAAGAATTCAGTACGAAATAAATTCCAAGTTACCTCTTCATCATCCACCTCAAGAACTTCACGCATAGCGACCCACCAATCGTCGGCTTCTTCTTTCAGCATGTGAGATCCAAGCCTCACCTTATTCTCCTCTGTACAACCCATAACTCTGAAGATCCTTTTAATCTCTTTCAACCACAGTTGAGCTCCATCGGGATCAAATCTTCCTTTGAAGACCGGTGGTTGATTCTTCCTGAACTGGTCATTAGCATTCACGTTCGGCGCACCTTGCACCGCCCTAGCCATTGCTTCTAAAGCAGCAGCCATCACATTATCATTTCTACCAGCCATATTCTGATCATTCCCAAAAATTACAACAAGGTTAAATAACAGTTCAACCAACACAACAACAAGACAGACACAACTGATTCAACTCTAGCTCTGATACCACTTAATGTAACACCCCCTTTCTATACCCCCAAATAATCACATAAATCATTTAGGCACATATAAAAAAAATTCGCCAGAGTACGATTAAAACATAGTATAAAAGAGGCATGTCACATCATACACTCATTTAATACATACATCACCTGCTCAAAATATTGATATGCAACAGTGGGGTAACTTGCCACAGAGGAACTTTGTCCTTACACCCACATCTCAATATTTAGAATAAAAGCGGAAACATCTAAAATATTGAATAACAACCACATATATACACCAACATATATATATATATATATATATCATCCAGTATGAATCACAAGCAACATCGTGTTTATATACACTAATTCATCAGCAAGATACATATGCAAATGTATCACAAAAAGATCAAACGTCCTAGCTACCCGGTGCTACATATCAGAGCCAACCGACCAACAAGGAAAATGAAGACACGCTTCACAAAAAGACCGCCAGATACCTAATCTGCAATGCCTCATAGAGCATCATAAAACAGCAGAAGGGTGAGAAATATTATTATAATAACAATGCATATAATTATGTACTACAACATAAACATATAACACATATTCTCACCACAACTCATCCTATATCACAATATAGATATATCATCAAGCATATTCATTATGCATACATTCACCATTATCATCATTCCACATGAACACACACATACTTATTCATCCAACACTGCAGCATTATAAGATACAGTTTATATCATCTCCCATAAACATACATATATCAATGTTTATTCATCAATGCACAAATACAAAGATGATCAATGCAACTCATAGAGACCGACTCTCGACTCTATGCAGATGCATGCGGTACAGACTCATCACCCGAGCTCAATTGAAGAACTCAATGGAAATATCCTCCCTGTCGGGCCTACGATATTTCCCCATCGCTCATACCATCATGGCATCCGATGTTTCTGGATTGTTCACGCAGACACAATCCGATTGCTCAAACCCCACAAGGGCACACAATCATTCTGAAGATTCCCATGGAATCAAGTGTAACTCATCGCAACGATTACACCCATTGACTACGCAATGTTCAGAGGATCCTCAATGATCATTTGTGTAATCAATCATTCACACCCAACAGGGACATGATATTACACCCGATTCTCCACGGAATCGCGACACATGAATGCATGTCATGATGATTCTCATATAAAATGACCACATACACTCATGCAATGCACACATATTTCACAATATAGTCATGCATATACCATTAAATACACATATTGCAATTTCTTGCCTTTCGGCCATAATTCATCACCACCATATGTATTTCATGCAATTTCACTTCACAACAACACGGAAGTCATACCATATCCATACCAGCAACACGTTGCATGATATACACTAATTACACACAATTATAACTGTAGAATTCGACAAAACAACACATTTTCCAATTTCTGACATAATTTAATCAGCCAACAATCTCAAAAAATCATTTTTACAAGAAAGAACATTTCATAAGCTTTCCAACGATATAAAGAACGTCCCGATCCGAGTTACGGATCAAGAGTTATGAATTTTCAAAAGTTAAGAATTTATTTAGAAACAACCAAATTCGCCTGGCAACTTGAGAATTCGCCTGGCGAATCCCATTCGCCAGCACTTCGCCTGGCGAGCCAGTGGCGAATCACCAATATTGAAAAACTCCAAGAGTTACAGAAGCTACCCCCTTTCTGTAATTCCAAATTCGCCTGGCGAATGGCGAATTCGCCTGGCGAATCTGCCTTCGCCAGCACTTCGCCTGGCGAGCTAGTGGCCAGACTCAATTCGCCTGGCGAATCACAAATTCGCCTGGCGAATCACACCAGAACCAGAAAAATGCTGTTACGGGTTACACGATCCAAAACCCCCAATTTTTCATCCCAAATTAATTCCAACAACAAAACAATTATCAGCAATGATTCATAAACACATGGTAATCATACAACACAAATTATATCGATTTCCGACCGTAAAAACATCGATTCCCAATCATTTTATCGTTTTCGACCTAAAACTCAAAAGCTATGGAAACAAGAAAACGTCCAAGCAAACCCATACATAATGATACACATTGATAAGATAATAAGATTTCACACCCTTACCCGATTTCTCGATTCTTGGAAGCTTGATCTTGATGATTTGTAGCTTTTCTTCTTTTTCTCTTCTCTTTTTCTCTCTTGCTCTCTTTTCTCTCTTTTTCTTTCTAACTTTCTATTTCTATTCTTTTTCTTTCTTTCTTATACTTTTCTTTCTTTCTATTTCTTTATATTTTCTCAAAATATCTACTAACTAACTAATTATCATTAAATGTGAAATATCTAAAATACCCTCAAATCTAATATTCCCCGCAAACTCTAAAAAACGGTAACATCACATAATTATGCAAACATAACATATTAACACACCAATATCACAAATAACATAATTATTGCCCAATTAAAATAAAAGACTCAACCAACTAGAATCAATCAACACAAAAATGGAAATATCAAAATCGGGCTGTTACACCCGTCATTGTCGGCCTAGGTTCAGACCGACGTGGTGTTGTGGCTGGCCCACTATGGACAATCGAAACCGCAGACACAGTGCCAGAGCCAACATCAGTTGTTTGCGTCACAACTGTACTTTCTGCCAAAGACGGTTCTTCTTTCGGACGTGGAGTCACCATCTTACCACTACGTAAATGCATACACTCAACTCAACGGGTCCCACCGGGTGTACCAATTTGTTCGCACGAGGTTTTCGCGCAAACAACCTCTGGCCTCCTGTCGCAGGTTTACTTGTGGAACCGACCATGAAATCTCAGGATAAACTGTTAGAGTATATGTGATGTTGGTAGGATGTTTTTGATTTAGAGGAACTTGGAAAAAACTTGCAGAAAAAGGTGCATGCGAATTGATAAATAAACAGGTAATGACGAGATATCTTAAACTTGGTAATGTAAATTGCTTAAAAAAGAAATGTGGACGCTATCATACATCTTGTAGAAACGAATTCTTTTCTCTTAAGGCTTGGTATTTCGAGTGTATTCCTTTTACAATGTTACAACTGCGACCCCCTCAAATGAAAATGGACATTGCTTAAATAGGAAAATAAAATAACTATTTTTCTCTTAGTGTTGGCTCTGGATATGACATGTGTCGACCCACCATCTTTGTAACTTCCCCCACGTTCTCAGCATTTCAAATCTCTTCCCGCCCAAGATCTTTCAGTCTTGTGTTGGTTCTGTTGACAGTCCGTCGAAACCTTTCGACAGCGTAACATGCTGAGTCGACCTCCGACACACCTTCTGTTGGTGTCGATCTGCGTGCCGGCCTTCTCACCATCCTTTCCTTCTGAAGTCGACCTACATGTTGGCCTTTCCATCAACTCTTCTCAGTCAAAATCTCTCAGCCAACACATGCCTAGAGTAGATATATATTTTCTCTTACAATCTCCTAATTTCTGTAAGTATTATTACAAATATCTCTTTCGTGGGATACCCATAAAGATATAATTAAGTAACAAAATTTTAACTAATGAATGATTTTTAAAAATAAATTTGAAATTTGAAATATTAATATCGGACTCATTCTAGAATTAAACGTTAAATTTATCAATATTTTTCATAAATATTTAATACATAATAAAATGTATTTAATGATAGTTATTCAATGGATATGAACAATACAATTTAAAAATGAGATAACTATTTTAATATTTAATGTTGTATTACATAAATCAATGTTGTATTACATAAATCATTAAATTACTTAATATTTTGTTAAATTAAAAATAAAAAATGAAAAAATATTACAATCAATAGTGAACTTTTTCCCATTATTATTTAGTATTTCGATCGGTATCTTTATTTTCCCGTTATAATTGTTTTATTTTCATGTTTAAAAAAAAAGGTTATGATTTGATTAAAATTTATTTTCTATAATTAGTATGCATATTTGTTTCCAAAATGTAATAAAATTGTTCCCGTTTAAAATATTAGTACTTTTTCTATTAAAACTTTTTACATATTTGAAAAAATGATCGATAAAATTATATTATTTAATATTTGGAACAAATTAAAGTTATTCTTATTTATAACAATAATATTTTTTCCCGTATATATAAATAATTTAATCAACAATGTATTTTTTTCGTATATTAATATTGTTTTTATTTTGACATTATTTATATATTTGAATCTATATACAAATATTTGAAAAACAACACACTTATTGAGAGATGTGGAGAAAAAAGTTGGATAAAAAAATAATATAATATTTGAAATTCAATAATACACCTTTTTGCAGTATATAAGCTAACATTCATTTTTGAAATTTATTTTGATATGTCAAGTATAAATATTTGAATAGTTTTTAGAATGAATTATCCAATTTGTTAATCTTTTTCATAAATATTTTAATACATAATAAAATGAATTTAATGAGAGTAATTAATGTCACGAATAAGACAATTAAAAATAAAAATTATTTAATGGCATATTAAGGAAATTATTAATTATAGTATTTTTTTGAAATAAATTAATAATTTTATAATAGAGAGTACAAATATAGTATTTTCTAATAAATAGTCTTAGTATATTGGTCTTGTATTAACGAAAAGTCAATAAGTTATATAATATATATTGAAATATTGAAAAAATATGTTATTTTATATGAAATATTGAAAAAATATGTTATTTTATATGAAATTTCTAAGTTATTGAAATATATATTTTCTCTATTTATTTTTAATTGTTTTTTTTTGTTGAAAAATGAAATATCTAAATACCTATCAATTTTAGAGTTTAACGCAACAATAATTATTATTTTATAAGTAACTCTCTTAATTATTTATTGGAAAGAAAAAAATAAATATAATTTAATTATAAATAATGAATTTATTAAAAAAGATAATTAATGTTATAAAAAATAATAATTTTTTTAATATTGTAAAAACAACTTTATGGTATAAATAGAACAAAATAATAGTAACATAAATTCTAAAAGAAAAAATCTAAATGAGAAACTAAATGAATGAGCACAAAAATTAACTATTTTATTTATTTAATAAATTAAATTGTACTGATACAACAGAGAATATTAATCGATTCGTAAGTCATATACTGGAATACTAAATAATAATAAAAATAAAATAATTATTTACATTTTTTTTATACAAGGGAGGGCCGAAGCCCCAAAGAATAAACAACAAAAACTACACAACCGCTAGCCTAGCCATGTAAATTCCTGCTAAATCACCCTTATAAAGATGCTCAACAAAGCTCGGACAAGCCTAAAAAAAAACAGTAATCCTTAGCACACATACCTTCCTTTGTGAGGGCAATAACACAATGATTCGATTCTCTAAAAACATGATTTACTTGGATGTATTTATCCTTAATAAAGAAGGACCTTATTTCTTTGACGATATCTCGACCCATACTATTACTAGAATAATTATTATTAATATCCTGGGCTGTCTGCTTCGAATCAACATAAATGTCTATTCCGTTGAACCCCGTCTTCGCCGCCAACCACAGGCCTTCTAACACGCCCCAAAGCTCCTCTAAATAAACATCACACAAGCCTAAAGGTTTTGCAAAACCTCCAAGTCCCTCTCCCTCATTTCCTCTAGTAATACCACCACAACCAGCAATTCCCTTAATATTTCTTGCCCCATTCGAATTGATTTTGACTCTCCCCGAACTGGGAGCTTCCCACTTTACATTAATCCACTCCTTCTAACTCCTTCTGAATAGTGTAGCGAGCGGTTTTTGGACGTGGTTGCGAAGCACTGCCGCTCTTTGGTATCTACAGCTCGATTCATTTTTTATCCTATTAAAGCTGATGAAGGAAGGGAAATAGATGTCTCAAATTAACCCTGCTTGCAAACTGAGGTTAAACAGTCAAAACTGTTGGTTTACAGATGCTACAAAGATTCGGGGTCTCTATTGGGTGTATTTTTTTAAAAGTGGTGTTCGGTCGATTGGTGGGAGGTTGGGACGGATGTGTGGAAGTATGAGATTTTGGGTTTTTGTTTAGTGTGCTCGCTAAGATCTTTTCTTTCAATCTTATGCCTACGTATTCCCGTTTACTGAAACAGGGAAATCAGAGCGTTCGTAGTTCCTCCTATTTTATGGGAGGAAATGGTTGTTTTGGTGTCTTGTTCAAAGCCCAAGACGTGAAGCGAAAGGTAGTTTGTATCTTGTTTAAAGCCCAAGATGTGAGCTGAAAGGTCTCAACTTTAGAGAGAATTTGTCATCTCTAAAGAGGGGTTTGTTTGTCACAACTGTTTATAAGGGAGAATTACTTTAAACGGGATATGTGAATCCGACAATGCCATAATTTCCTTTATAGGGGATTTCCAACCTAAAGGAGAAGACTTTAACTTAGTGTAGAGCAATGCTATCTTTCCTTAGGAATTTCTCATGCTAAAAGAGGGACAGTGGCATGGATGTAGATGATCCAGAGGCTTGCCGCTTACATCAATTAGATGAAGGGGAAGGAGTTGTTGATATTTGTGTACTGTGAACGAGGCACAACTTTGATGCTAAAAGGTTGATTGGATCAACCAGTGGTTTTCTTATACAAAGCCTAAGAGGCGGCTAATATGTGTCTCGTACAAAGCCCGAGAGAGAGGCTAAAAGGTTTTGACTCAACGAGGGAATATTTTGGTATCTCGTATAAAGCCCGAGATAGAGGCTATTTGACTCAACAAGAGAGTTTTTGTATCTCGTACAAAGCCCGAGATGGAGGCGAAAGGGGTGATTGACTCAACGAGGGAGTCTTTGGTATCTCGTACGAAGCCCGAGATGGAGGCTAAAATTCTTAGCTCCGCTGGGGAGAATCATTGTACAAAGCCCAAGAGGAGGCTATGGTTACTGTTTCAGTTGAGTGACAGGTCTAGTATGCTGATTTAAAGAGAAAATCAGTTCTTATATGAGTAATGTTATACTCAAGGATTTGATTCAGGGATATTTCCTTTTCTTTGAGGAAACGGGAAATCCAAAGGGTATTGAGACTGTCCGAGTCTACGGGTTTCCTTCCTATTTTTTGAAGGGGTCACTTGAGAATGTCTTTGGGACTCAAGGATGTTAGACTGTCCGTGTCTAGATTTTCATCTTTTGTACTATGCTTTGAGAAACAGTAGTAGACTCTTTGAAAGGACTGTTCTATGAAGATGACTAAGTTCTGTTCCTATACCTCTAGGAGGTTGTCGGGACAATTTGTACGAAGCCCAAGAGGAGGCTGGAAGCTTTTAAGAAGCCGACGGGTCCTTGTACTAAGCCCAAGAGGAGGCTATCATTCCCGGAGGAAGAGATCATTATACGAAGCCTAAGAGGAGGCTGTGAATACTTCTAAGAAGTCGATGGGTCCTTGTACAATGCCCAAGAGGAGGCGGGGTTGCTTTTAGGAAGCCTGCGGGTCCTTGCACAATGCCCAAGAGGAGGCCGATGCTTTTAAGAAGCCGATGGGTCCCCAAACCCCGAGAAATTCAAGACAGGCTATTCACGAGGAATAGATCAAGCCAGGAATGTTCGAGAATTTGGAAGAAACTCAAGAGATGCCATTCACGGAGAAAAGATCATCTATGGGGAATAGAGTTTCTTGACAAGTGCTTTTAAAAAGCCTGTGGGTCCCCAAACCCCGAGAAATTCAAGACAGGTTATTCATGAGGAATAGATCAAGCCAGGAAAGTCCGAGAATTTGGAAGAAACTCAAGAGATGCAATTCACAGAGAAGAGATCATCTCTGGGTGGTAGAGTTTCTTTGACAACTTCTACGAGTGACAGTCTATGAAAGGGTTCACAGAGAATGCTGCCTTTCATATCTCCATATTGTTTAACCCCAAGAGGAGGGAAGACTGTGTCTGGTAATCCTATGGGGATCTAGTTTTGACTATTTAAGAGTGATCAACAGGCTTAATGCTAGACGTAGTTGCCGGGAAAACTCTAAATATCTATACTATTATTACACAGTTGATATGAGTTTATGAAAGAAGACTTACAGCGAAACAGCCCCACAATACAGTTATATGTATATGAAAGCGGTAAATGAAAGCATATAAACACTTACTCGGTTGTAGAGCTTCCATGCTGTTTGGTTAGTTGTTCAACAAAGAAAGATTGAAAACAACAGTATATTCAAAATCAAAGGAGAAAGTGCTTTGAAAAAGAAAGATTTGGGGCTTACAGCTCAAGGAGAGGCCCAGGGTTTTATCAGTGAGCGCACTGTTTGAATTTGTACAGAGGGACTTATACAAGTGACTGTGGCCCAAAATTTGTTTTTTGTACAAAGGGATTTGGATCTTACACTCTCTCAAGAGGCCCAAAAAGTTTTAAAGAAAAAGAGTGGGGCTTATAACACGAGGGTAGGCCCAAATGATTTTTCGTTTGAAATGACGATCGCGCCGAGATTTTCTTTTAACGCAAAGGGGCTTATACAATAAGTAAGGCCCAAATTTGTTTTTGGTTAAAAGGGGGTTGGGTCTTACACTCTAATAGAGGCCCAAAAGTTTTGAATGGGTCTTATAGCTCAAGGAGAGGCCCAGATGGTTTATTTTTAAACTGGCGACGATCGTGTCGAATTTAAAAATGTACAGAGGGACTTATACAATAAGTGAGGCCCAAATTATTTCTATACAAGTGGGTTGGGTCTTACACTCTAATAGAGGCCCAAAAGTTTTTGAAAATGATTTGTGAGGGTTGAATTTAATCAAAAACCCTAATTTATTTCCAAAATGTATTTTAATTGAATAAAAATTCAATTAAAATGATCAAAAATTGTTTAACATGTGGGAAACAAATTATGATCTTGGATTAATGCTTCAAAAATCAAGTATTGACCTACAAAATAATTAGAAGTCATTAATCTTTACAAAATCAAGAGGGAAAAAATAGTTTAAATGTCAAAAACAATTAAAATATTAATTCTTTGCAAAAATATCAATTATATGAAATAAATAATATTTTTGGGATTTTTTGGGAAAATAAAATATTTCAACATTTTTGTGAATTATTAAAAAAAGAATCAACTCAAAATCATTAAAACTCAGAGAGAAATTAATTTTTGAATCAATTAAATAAAAATCACAAAATTCAAATAGTCAAATGTTGGAAAATGGCGCCAAGAACAAGGGCAAGAACACGCGCGTGTTCTGAGTTTCCCAGATTTGCATTTTCTATCCAATCTCACTGAATACTAAATCATATCATGCAATCCACATACCAATCAACTCGTTTCAACCTCACGATCATGTCTATGACAATTAATTTCATTTAAATTAAACATAAAACAAGAAATCACGAAAAATCCTCAAGAACCCTAGATTCTGCATGAAGGCTAGGATTTTTGATACACGATTCAAACAATGCAATTAATTGAGGGGAAACATTCCATGCATGATTATGAACATATGGCCAAATTATTGTGCAGCAAAAATTGCATGGATCATAGAGTTAGAAGAGCTCATGCTTACCACTTGCAGCTGGTGATCGTGATTTGTGTTGGAGGTGTTACAGATGAGTTGTGATGATCTGAACAGCTTCCCTACACCCTATGGAGTGTGTTTGAATGCTTGGACTTGATTGAAGTTGGCTGGATCACTTCATGGCATCTCAACTGCAACTTGGTTAAAACCTTGAGCAATTGACTGGTGATTCTGAGAAATCAGTGTTCCAGTTGTTGTTTAAGTCTTTGATCAGCTCATATGTGATGTATATGAGGTGTGTGTGTGATTGGTTTGATTGGAAAAGCTCTTAAATTCAAAACCCGATAGTGACTTGCCTTAGAAGGCAAAATTGGAGTGAAAGAAGAGATTTTGAGGAAAGCATCTGTTTGATGGCTTTGGTGTACTTAAACGGATCACAATTGAGCTCTATTTATAGTAGAGCAAGTTTGTTTTGCAAGGAATAGTGAATGGCAACTGCTGAGTAGGTTTGGCCAATGTTGGCAAATGAAAATCCAAGTCTCCTCTAGCCAATGGCTAGAGGTTAGGGCACAGGCTGCTGGTTCCCTTGGTCTTGGATAAGTCTTGACTGAATTCAGTTGCTAAGAGCTCAGTCCATGCCACCTTGATGCTTCCATTGAATGCTCCAATCCAAAATTGGAGTCTTGTCCCTATTTTGGCAATTCTAGGTTCAACATGCTATTTCTTGTTCCAAAGACTTTGGAGGCTTGGCTCAGTGATTGTCCCCTTTAGATTTAATCCTCAGAGGTGTCCAAGTGGATAGGAGTGTTTGGATTTGGCTGATTTTGGCAAATCTACCAAAAGTGCAAAAATCTGCCTTGCCTTGGCAGATTTCAGCAAGGCATCTTGTCAATGTCATATCTCATAGCTCAAATTGAATTTGGTAATGTTCTTGGCCGTTTTGGAAAGCACTTACATGATACAACAACTGTTTGAACATGTTTGGTTTTGATCTCTTTTGAATCCAAGTGAAAAAACCCCCTACATTTGGAAAAAAGTAAAGGCAGATTCTGACTTAGTGAAATTTTCACTAAGTGTTGGAACAAAGTGACTTTTCTTGATTTTGATCACTCCATAACTCAAAATCCATGAGGAATTTGGACATAGGTCAGTATGAAGCTTTTGTAGAGGGCAATGTGATATACAAATCAAGCTTTGAATGGGGAACAATGGCCTTGTGGTTTAGGAGTTATGGTCCTCCAAAGTTGGCACATTAGTGTCACTTTTTCCATAACTTAGAAATTTTTCTAAGTTTTTATGGTTACCCCTTTTACAAGTTATCCCACTTTCTTTGATTTTTCTTGATGAATGATGATTCAAATCATACATTAACATCATTTTAGGGTTAAAAATCCATTTTGGTGAAAAATCTCAAAAAGTCAAAGTTGACTTTTGTGCACAGTTGACTTTTTATCAGATGAATTCAAAACTGTGCAATTCTTCAGGAAATCATGTCCTTGACCTAAATCAAACTTGATGGACATGTTCTATGGGTGTTATAGGGTATATTGAATCATGTCTTAGGGTTTGGGAGCATGTCCTGGTCAAAAGTCAAAGTTACAGTTGACTTTCCTCGCGAAACCCTAATTGTGGTGCCGATGAAATTGAGACTTGTTGCTCAAGCTTCTTGGATTAATCCATTGTTGAAAATGTATCAATATAGTATATTAGAGACCCTCAAATCATGTCTTGAGGTCTTGGCTCATGATTTGTCCCAAAAGTCAACTTAGGGGTGAATTAGGTCAAGAAACCCTAATTCCTGATTTTTTATGAATGCATCCCCTGAGGTCAAATTGACTTGATGATTGGGTCCATGAGGTTCCATGGAGTATATTAGGTTATGTTTTGGATCATTGGCTTGTTCCCAGATGAAAATTTTCCATCTGGAGGCCCTGGTCGACCAAAACCCTAATTTGGTGACACTGTCGATCTTGAGACTTGATCCACCTAGAAGGGAGCAGCCTTGTGCTTAATCCTTGAAGTGGGAGTCCTTTTGATCCATTGTGGATGTTTGAGAGGTTAGACAAGTTGAAAATCAAGACATTCCTTGATTGATCCTTTGTCTAAGGCTTTTAGAGGGCTTGAAACCCTAATTTTGACTGTAGTGAATGCTCAACAACCCTTAAGGCATTTGATGAGGCATGATGGTTCATCCATATTATGATGATGATTGACACAATGATGGGAATCTTAGTGGTCAAAATTTGGGGTATGACAGATGCCCCTATTTAATCTTCTTGGACCCGAAGGTGTGAATGACGAGGGTATTCGGGCATTCGGGGTGCAAGAGGATTAAATATCGGAATACCCAAAATTTTGATGGCTATGAATGGCAGATCGCATTCATCTTCTTTTGATAAGCAATGATGTTTGGAAAAGGTAAACTTCCCCTCGATCCTGGTTTCCTACCAAGGAACTGGTCTTAGTTTCTGATGCGAACTTCCCCTCGATCCTGGTTTCCTACCAAGGAACTGGTCTAAGTTTTTGATACAAACTTCCCCTCAATCCTGGTTTCCTTCCAAGGAACTGGTCTAAGTTTCTGATTTAAACTTCCCCTCGATCCTGGTTTTCTACCAAAGAACTGGTCTTAGTTTCTTTTGTCAATAAACTTTATTAACAAGGGACGCTATTTGTAGCGGTTTTCCTTCAAACTTCTCGCCAAATTTTCCTAGGGAGATGCCATTTGACGGAAAAAGAATGATGTCAGACTTGCTGGGTAACCCAGTCGTCTGAGCTGTAGAGGTGTACAAACTTCTCTGTTGGAGACGCCATTTGTCGAATCTACTGGGGAAGACGAGTCTTTTAAAAGACTGCCTTCGCTTGGGGTCTTACATCATACTTTTCTCGGGATCTTCCCAGAGAAATGCCATATGATGGGATCCAATTTTGAGGTGCCGATGACCTTTTCATCAGCGGTTTTTCAGAGAAAGGCAGCTGTACTGCCAAATCTCTGCTTATGAGGCTTTCTCTGGGGATTTTCTTTAATCCGGGAAAGCAAGGAGATCATCTTCAATGGCGAAGAGTGACATTTGTAGAAAGCTTCTCGGGCTTTTCAGAGGTTCAAGTTATCAAAGTGGTCGAGTGCTGACTCTAATCCAGAGATACACTGGAGGCGAGATTGTTCAAACCCAGCATTTCCTGATGAGGCAAGAACTGACAACTCGATTGAGAAGATTGTTATCACTAGGGGATAAGACCAACTAGAGTGATAGTGATGCAATATGAAATGTGAATGCAAATCAAATGCATGATGTATGTATATATGCTGACAAAACTTATGCGACATACAGACTGACGAGTGAACACAACTGGATACTCGGCCATCGCGGGGCGAAGAAGTACCGTTGGTCAAAAAAGTAGCAATTCTATCTTGCTTAGGAGAGATAGTCCCTGCGGGGAATACCGTTGATCGGGCTTAGGAGATAAGAACTCGGCCGAGGGTATCAGATAGGAAAGCTGCATCTCATACAGTTGATCCTTCGTTCAGGCGTACTGGCCTAGAAGGAGTACTTTGATTCTGCACTTTGAAATTCAAACACCTTTGGAGACACAATCGACGTTCTTTCGATGTTCAATAGTCAAAAGCAATTGCCATCTTTAATTTAAAAGCAGAAAAAATTTTAACAAGTAAATTCATTTTTGTTTCATTTCAAAAATCACCAATCATGTTAAAATGTCGTTCTGTAAAGCTAAAACAAATAAGAATTACAAACAAAAGCACAAGGGCTCAAATTTTATTGAAAAAATGGAGATCAGCCAAACGCGTGATTCCAAAGAGTATATACAAAGTTTGAAAATGGTAAGTTACAGGGAAAAGGGATACGTTGAAACATAACGACCACTATCCTTCTACCAACTTTGAATTCGGGACATCCTGAGCTTCTGTCGAAGATGACCTTGACTGGAGTTTTCCTCAGATGGATGGTGTAACTGCTACTGAGGGACTTGCCTCTGTTGAACATAGTTACTTGCCATTATCCCTAATTTTTGCCTGGATTGTACTATGAGATTTCCAATCCATCGGGATGATTTTTTTTCATGTCTTTAACTTTTGCCTGGACCGCCCTTTCGGGTTTTCAAACCATCGAGACGTTTTATTTTAGTTTAGGCGAAGTATTTCTTGACTACATCACCATTTGTGGGGTAGGCAAATTCCTCTCCGTCCATGGTTGCAAGTCTCAAGGCACCGCCTGAGAAAGCTTTCGTGACCACATAGAGGCCATCATAATCTGGGGTCCATTTTCCCCGAGAGTCAGTGAGAAACGATTGTATCTTCTTGAGCACGAGGTCTCCTTTTCTGAAGATGCGAGGTCGAACCTTTTTGTCAAACGCCTTCTTCATTCTCTGCTGATACAACTGACCGTGGCATAGTGCCGTGATTCGCTTCTCTTCAATCAGATTTAATTCGTCGTGTCGACTTTGACACCATTCAACTTCTGTTAGCTTAGCTTCCATCAATACCCGGATTGCTGGGATCTCTACCTCGATGGGGAGCACTGCCTCCATGCCATATACTAGAGAGAAAGGGGTGGTTGCCCCTGTTGAAGTGCGGACAAATGTTCGATAACCGTGAAGAGCAAAGGGTAGCATCTCGTGCCAATATTTATAGGTTACAACCATCTTTTGAATGATCCTCTTGATGTTCTTGTTAGCCGCTTCTACCGCTCCGTTCATCTTGGGTCGGTAGGGAGATGAGTTATGGTGTTCGATCTTGAACTCAACGCACAACTCCTTCATCATCTTGTTGTTCAAGTTAGATCCATTATCAGTAATGATCTGGCTTGGAACACCATAACGGCATATGATATTGTTTTTGATAAATCGGACCACCACTTGTCAGGTTACATTAGCGTACGACGCTTCTTCGACCCACTTGGTGAAATAGTCAATGGCTACCAGGATGAACCGATGTCCGTTTGAAGCCTTAGGTTCGATAAAGCCAATCATGTCGATTCCCCATATGGAAAAAGGACACGGGGAAGAAAGAACTTTGAGATGTGATGGCGGTACATGAATTTTGTCAGAGTATATCTGACACTTGTGACACCTCTTCATGTACTTGTAGCAGTCGGATTCCATGGTCAACCAGTAATACCCTGCTCTTAGGATTTTTCTCGCCATTGTGTGTCCGTTGACATGAGTGCCAATGGATCCTTCATGAATTTCTTTCATAAGCATATCTGCTTCTGGTATGTCTACGCATCAGAGCAAGACCAAGTCAAAATTCCTCTTATAGAGTGTATCACCGCTCAAGAAGAAGCTGCCTGCCAGCCTTCTGAGGGTTTTTCTGTCCTTCCTTAGTGCCCCAGGTGGGTACTGTTGTTTCTGAAGGAAGCATTTGATATCGTGATACCAAGGTTTATCGTCTATGACTGCTTCAATCGTGAAGATGTAAGCGGGCCTTTCAAGGCGCATTATGTCGATCTTAGGTAGGTCATTCCGTTGACCTACACTAATCATGGAAGAGAGTGGCTAAGGCATCAGCCATGTGATTCTCTCTACGAGGGGCGTGATGAAACTCGACTCTGTTAAAGAAAGGTAACAACCTTCTTGCATAATCTTTGTAAGGAATCAGTCCTGATTGGTATGTGTTCCAATCTCCTTTTATCTGATTGATAACCAAGGCTGAATCGCCGTATACGTCCAAGTTTTTGATCCTTAAATCAATCGCTTCTTCGAGACCCATAATACAAGCTTCGTATTCGGCCTCGTTGTTCGTACATTTGAACGTAAGTCTGGCAGTGAAAGGAATGTGGGTACCCTGAGGGGTAACAATGATTGCCCCAATTCCGTTTCCATAATGATTAACTGCTCCGTCAAAGATAAGTCCCCATTGGGAACCTGGTTCTGGCCCTTCACTGGGTAACGGTTCATCGCAATCTTTCATTTTTAGATACATGACATCTTCGTCTGGGAAGTCAAACCCGGTTGATTCTTGATCGTCAATCGGTTGATGAGCCAAATGATCGGCTAAAATACTTCCTTTAACGGCTTTCTGAGCGTGGTACTCTATGTCATATTCTGATAATAACATCTGCCAACGGGAAATTCTTCCTGTGAGAGCAGGTTTTTCGAAGACGTACTTGATTGGATCCATCTCGGAAACCAACCAAGTAGTATGACGAATCATGTATTGGCGAAGACATTTGGCTGCCCAAGCCAAAGCGCAACAAGTTTTCTCAAGCATCGTGTACCGAGTCTCGCAGTCGGTGAACTTCTTGCTTAGATAGTAAATGGCAGACTCTTTCCGTTGGGTTTCGTCTTGTTGGCCAAGTACCCACCCCATTGAGTCTTCCAAGACTGTGAGGTAGATAATCAGTGGTCTTCCTTCCACTAGAGGTGATAGAATCAGAGGATTCAACAGGTATTCCTTAATACTGTCGAAGGTGGTTTGGCAATCTTCTGACCAAACGCAATCCTGGTTCTTTTTGAGTAATTTGAAAATTGGCGCACATGTGGCGGTCATAAGGAATATGAATCTGGAGATGTAGTTCAAACGTCCCAAGAATCCTCTGACTTGTTTTTCAGTTTTCGGAGAAGGCATTTCTCGAATGGCCTTGACCTTGTCAGGATCGACCTCAATCCCTTTCTGGTTGACGATGAACCCTAAGAGTTTCCCCGAACGGACACCGAAGGTGCACTTTTTGGGATTCAAGCGGAGTTTGTACTTCCTCAAACGCTCGAATAGTTTCGACAGGTGGGTCACATGCTCCTCTTCTGTCTTAGATTTTGCAATCATGTCATCGACATATACCTCTATTTCCTTGTGTATCATGTCATGAAAAAGAGTAGTCATGGCCCTTTGATAGGTTGCCCCAGCGTTCTTCAAACTGAACGGCATCACCTTGTAACAAAAGGTACCCCATGGGGTAATGAACGAAGTTTTCTCCATGTCTTTTGGCGCCATTTTAATCTGGTTATAGCCCGAGAATCCATCCATGAAGGAGAAAATATTGATCTTTGCTGTACTGTCTACCAGCATGTCAATGTGTGGTAAAGGAAAGTCGTCCTTTGGACTTGCCTTGTTCAGATCCCTGTAATCAACACACATTCTGACCTTTCCATCCTTTTTGGGAACGGGTACGATGTTGGCTAACCATTGAGGATATTCAGATGTAGCGAGGAAACCTGCGTTGATCTGTTTCTGTACCTCCTCTTTGATTTTGATGGCCATGTCCGGGTGAGTCCGTCTCAACCTTTGCTTTACTGGCGAACATTTCGATCTTAATGGTAAGTGATGTTCCACGATGTTGGTATCCAACCCTGGCATATCCTGATAGGACCAAGCGAATACATCGAGGAATTCTTTGAGAAGCTTTATCAAACCCTCTCTGGCAGTTGGACTGAGCAGTGCCCCAATCCTGATTTCTTTTCTCTCTTCTTTCGAACCCAAGTTTACCGTTTCCAACGGCTCTTTGTGAGGTTCAGTGGACCTTTCCTCCTGTCTGAGTAGTCGAGAGATCTCTTCTGGAATTTCGTTGTCAACTTCTTCTTCAGCCCCAAATATCGGGAACTCAAAGTCGAGAGAAGGCATCGGATCGTATGTTTCAACTGGGTTTAAAACAAGCAATCTGCATGACGTGATGATTCGTGTTTAGAAGAGATAGAGAAAATGCGAGTGTGTGCAGTGTATTTATTTTACTACTTGTTTTTATTTTAATTGTTTTTTAGGATTACCATTTTCTGAGAAAAGCAAAAAGAGAAAACAGCAATTAATGCGGAAATTACAAAACGACGTTATTTTATTAATGAACAAGTCGATTCTTGAAACTACAGCCCTATAAAACAAAACTCTATCACTTTGGGCGAAGCGAAGAGGGAAAATTTACAGAAAGCGAGCCCTATCAAAACATCCGTTTCACCTGGGCAGGGTGAAAGGTTAAAGATGGCAATTACTTTGATTGGCGAACGACCTTTGGAGCATCAACAGCGACCCACTGGCGGCAAACTCCTCGGTGAATCACAAAGTCTGGCACCTTCCTTGATTTGTCTTCAGAAATAACGCTGATTTCTGGTGGAGCAGGATCATTGGAATCTGTCTCCCAGGCAGAGTTGTTGTAGGAGAATTCCTCTGTTACATTTTGCATAGCATTTGTGCTCTCAGCTGTATCTCCCCATCCAGTTGACTGGATGTCTTCGAGCCTGATACGAGAGCTTTTGGGAGCGGTGTATTTGACCATATAGTCGTACTTTCCACTTGGTTGTCCCAAGGTGTCCCACACTTCTTTCGAACTGGAGGAGTCATCTCTCTCGATGACGTTGACCTCGGGAAAAGCATAGTTGATGAATTCAAGTCCTGCAAACGTTGCAAATTCATCGTCATGTTGAGTAGTTTCTGAATGACCTGAGTGTTGATCCCATGACATGGTGGGGACACAGGTATTCTGTTTAATGACGGTCAACTGATTTTCATTGTTCGGCTGACTTTCTGGCCCCAAGTCTCCTGGGTAAGGCTGCCACATTGGCAGACCGTCCATTGGGCCATAGTAATTGTTGTCAAAGTTATTTTTCATCGGAGTGTCTTCCTCTAATGAATTTGGCGGAGCACGGAATCCTTCCGGATCACAATCCCAGTATATCATTTCGATGTCTGACCTGGGTATAAATCTCGGACTCTCTGTAGGAAAGCAAAAAGGAGTTTGCGTTTCGTCCTGAGACATATAACCGTCCTTGTTAAGATAGGACTTCCACTCTTCCTCTGTGTCAGAGGGATCTTCCTCATTGATAGCATGGACTGCTTGAGGGACTGGGTGAAGAAAACCTCCATTGTGGAAGAAATCCTGAATGGGATGAAGACTTTCATCGTTAGCAGCTGTCCGGGTACAGGTTGCAGAAAAACCAAGACCCTTCTTTGTTTTATTGTCAATAGGAATGACAAGCTATCCCCATCCGGTGGTATCGGTACTCTCGACTGCTTTAATAGCATCTTTGTATGTGGAAATCAAAGTTCCTCCTCCGAATTAATTATCCTTGCCCACCGACATCGCTTGGAACTGCGTCCCAATAACCTCCTCGGATTCTACGCAAGTAGATGATGATAAGTTACTCACAAGCAATGCATGTTCTCCACAGACTGTGACAAGTTGATCGTTCTGAACGAACTTTAGCTTTTGGTGGAGGGTTGAAGTGACCGCTCTAGCCTGATGTATCCAAGGTCTTCCTAATAAACAACTGTATGTTGCCGGGATGTCCATGACCTGGAAAGTGACTTGGAAAGTGTGAGGACCGATAGTTATGGGAAGATCAACTTCGCCGATAACTGTTTTTCTGGATCCGTCGAACGCTTTGACGACGACCTAGCTGATTCTCATTGGAGGGCCTTTGAATGATAATTGTATCAAAGTGGACTTCGGCATAACATTCAGGGCTGACCCTGTGTCTACCAGTACGCTGGCTAAAGCATCGTCCTGGCAGTTAACTGTAATGTTGAGCGCCATGTTATGACGGCGACCCTCTTCGGGTAATTCCTCATCACTAAATCCCAAATTATTGCAGGAAGTGATGTTAGAGACAATGCTATCGAACTGTCTGATTGTTACATCCTGTTCCACAAAGGCTTGCTCCAAGACTTTCTGTAGAGCCTCCCTGTGGGCTTCTCAACTGAGTAACAATGATAATACCGAGATCTTTGAAGGAGTCTGTAACAGTTGATCAACAATGTTGTATTCACTCCTTTGGATGAGCTTCAACATCTCATCATCATTTTTTGAAAGGTCGGGATTACTGGATTGACCGACTGATGGATCGGGAGCTTCTGTCTGAAGTTCCTTTTCCTTGTTAGGTTCTCCAACTCCTCGGTTGAAGATTCGACCACTCCGTGTTACACGACTGATGTCTGCAATATTCACGACGGAGGGTAATGGAATTTCCTTTCCATTTTTAATTGTCGTTGCACTGTATTTGTAAGGGATAACCTTAGTTAATTCATACTGTAGTGGTCTCGGTAGATAGATGACTATGGGAACCTTCTGATTTTTCTGACCATCATAAGTAATCTCGATCCGTTCCCGGTTGGGAGCTCTAGATTCGTCAAGCAGAGGGATGATGGCAAAAACATCCCTGGTCTGGTGACGACCAGAGATTGTGACAACATCCTCGACTTGATTGGCAAGGTAGTTCGGCGACCAATTGATGGGTCCAGAACCCGGATATGGGCGAATCTCTCCACGATCCACCTGACCCTGAAGAGCTGCTCTCACAAGGTAACACCCTTGGTTACTTTCTGAACAGACACTACAATGGTCATAATTGTGTGGTGGCACCTGGCCACGCCCACTTTGAATACAATGTAACCTCACTAGGTTAGCTTCCACAGATCGGACATCCTGACTTTGACGTCGAGTAGGATTCCTGTTACTGATACAAATCTGCTGAGTATCTTCATCCATATAGATTGGCATCCACCAGTGATTTAACAAGTGCTGAAGTGCCTCCTGGACAAGGGTACAACCTCGATCATTTTCGCAACCTGCTTTACAGCTTTGATAGTCGTGTGATATTAAGAATCCGAGTCGGACCTTCTCAGCATGTAACTCTACCAGGTTGGTATTCATCACGCGAATATCGAAGATCTGAACCATGTTGATCTGATAAGGATTCCTATCATGGTAGTCTTGGATCCATCCAAGATCCATCTGACGCTGGAGGGCCTCTTGTATGAAAGAGTATCCCTGTTTGTTTACCGAGCAAGTCAGACATGAACTGTAATCGTGTCGCGGTAGATTATGATACTGGCTTTGCCTTGAGTGCATTGCCACCAAGTTGGCATTCATCGCACGGATGTCATGGTTCTGAATGATGTTGGAATTTGTATAGACCATGTTAACTCCACGAACTTGGTGCTCTTGGATCCATCCGAGATCCATCTGTTCCTGTAGAGCTGTTTGCACCACTGAACATCCTGGATTGTTTTTAGAGCAGATATCACACTGATGATAATTATGAGGTGGCACATGGCCATATCCACTCCGTCTACAATGCATCTTGACCAAATTGGTTTTCAACAAGAGTACATCGTGAATTTGATAGACATTGTTAGGCTCTTTCTCAATCAGGTTGACTGCAGCTTTCTCATGTTGAGGCAGCGGGTTCGTGAGAACATTGGGATTCGTATATTTGAAAGATAAGAGCCTGCTCCTAACAAGCTTTTGCACGTCGGATTTGAAATTGAGACAGTTTTCTACGTTATGCCCTGATCCTCCTTGATGATAAGGGCATGTCTGATCCACCTTAAACCAAAAAGGCGGGTTTTCTGGTACTGTAAGAGGAGACTTAGTCTGAATGTGCCCTTTAGCCAGTAGTAACGGAAATAGTTATGCGTATAACATGGGTATAGGATCAAACCCTGGTGGCCGTGTTGTACGGTTGTTGTTGTATGGAGGACAAGCCTGCTGAAGAGGCTGTTGTGTCCTTTGCTGATTAGGATGGCTCTGCGCAACCTGAGGTTGATACGTAGAAATAGGCGCAAGGCTGATAGCAGGAGTTACAACTGCTACCGGCTGATAACGTCGCCTTTGCTTTCCGAGAGAGATATTCCCAATATCCTGCTCTTTTTTCTTAGGGAGAGCACTACCTTATCGTTTTGTACTACTCGATGATCCAGCGTCTTTTGCCAAACATCCTTCTCGGACGGCTTCCTCAAGACGATCTCCCATGTCCACCATCTAGGTGAAATCACTGGGCGCACTGGCAACCATTCTGTCATAGTAAAATGAGCTTAAGGTCTTTAAGAAGATCTTTGTCATCTCTTTTTCCTCAAGAGGTGGACAAATTTGAGCGGCAATTTCACGCCATCTCTGAGCGTACTCCTTAAAGGTTTCCTTGTCTTTTTGTGACATTGATCTGAGTTGATCTCTGTCCGGTGCCATGTCCAAATTGTATTTGTATTGTTGGACGAAGGCAGTACCAAGATCTCTGAATGTGCTAATCGTAGCACGGTTTAAACCCATGTACCATTTGAGTGCGGCACCGGTTAAACTATCCTGAAAGTAATGAATCAGTAGGTCCTGATTCTCAGTCTGAGCTGACATTCGCCGAGCGTACATCACCAGATGGCTCTGAGGGCAAGAGTTACCCTTGTACTTTTCAAAGTCGGGCACTTGGAACTTGTGCGGGACTTTCACATTGGGGACCAAGCAGAGGTCTGTGGTGTCCTTTCCAAATAGATCCTGACCGCGAATGGCTTGCAGTTCCTTCTGCATTTCCAAGAACTGTTCCTGGAATTCATCCATTCGGTCAAACATAGTTTCCTTTTTACCAGAAGGTATCTGTGGAGTCTGTCCTTCCGGGACAGTGTGCACCACAGGGGGTGGTACCGTGACCACGACAGTGAATCTTGGCGTTTCCCATAGTTTGTAACCTTCAGGAGTCTTCAGTATGCCCCTGGCATCTTCGCTTTCCCGAAGTTTGTAACCTTCAGGGCCAGCGGCTTCTGTCGCGATTCCCTGATCTTCAGTGATCGGCGGAACATATCCTTCCGGGATATAGTTAACAGGCATGCCCCAAGGACGATCTTTCGGCATCTGATACCTAGGATCATACTTCTCCACTATGGGCGTTGAGGTGATCTCTGAGATCACAGTCCTTTGTAGCTGAGCTTCTGCCATGACTTACATGTCGTTACGAAGCTTTCTCATATCCTCTCTCAGAGCGTCGATCTCTTCTTTCAACTCTTTGTTCTCTTCCTCAAGATCATCCATCTTTTTCTGATGATTGGCCCGAGTATTGTACGAATGAGACAGTTTGACTCTAGAACCGAGACAGAAACGTGAGATTCGTAGGTAAGAAGAATACGCGATGTGAGAATGATGAATGCAATGATTATATTATTTGTGTTTTTTTTTGTTTAATCAAAATAAACTTCGACAATTAGATTGCAAATATCAAACAGTGGGGAAACCCCTTTTTATTGAAATTCAAAGGATTACAGAAATGGAAATACAGTAGATTAGAAGGTGCAGAAACAGAATCCTAAGCTAATGGGTCCCGAGTCCTCTCTGAAGAGAAATCGGGTGCTGACTCTGGTACTTTCCTTTCTTTGACCGGGGCTCTTGGGCCGTTGTCGGGTTGTCATTCCTTTGCCAGGTGAAAGGAGTGAGCAAATTCCTTTGGTCATCTTGATTCTCTATAGCATGTTGCTCCAAAATTTCAATCAGAGCGTCCTTATCTTTCAGTAGTTGCTGTATTTTAATGCACTCCATGTTGAGGGTGCGGTACTTGTTTTTCCAAGACCTCTTCTCCCGTTGAACTTAGTTGAGAGTAACCTGAAGCTTTTCAGTTTCTGTCATGAAGTACATGACATATTCCCTCGACAGAAGAATTCCGTGATGAGGATAAGGCATCTTTAGCTTGAGAGCTCTAGTTTGTACCCAGTGGAGATAAGGCTCCACCGAGACACAGTCCGGTTTTCCTAGAGACTCCCGTCCTTTCTTATGAACGTGTTTCCAAGCATGCACTATTTCCATCTTTAGTGCTCTGTCATTGTCTCCTTCCTTGAAGAAAAGACCTTCCAGATGAACGCCCCGTGGGACGTGCCTCATCGGGTATCCAAACCGACGAAGAACCAATACCGGATGGTAGTTGATTCCTCCCTTAGTTCCTATAAGGGGTACGTTAGGGAAGTTTCCACAACGGTCAATGATCCTGATTCCATCATAAATCTTATTGCACCAATCTATGTCAGAGTTGGCGAGAGACATGATTTTCTGCGACCAGCGCAAGGCACTCTTATGATCCCAGAAAGCAGCAGACTTAGGCAAATGGGAGATAAACCATTTGTAAAGCAAAGGTACACAACATGTGATCTCCCCTCCGCTGTACAAATTCCCTAAGTGTACAGAATGATACGCATCTGCGAGCAACGTCGGAACAGGGTTTCCAATGAGAAAAACCTTAATAGCGTTGATATCGACAGAGTTATTAATGTTGGGCAACAAAAATAATCCGTAGGTGAGTAAAACAAAGATGCTTTCAAAAGCAGTCCCGTTCCCTATACTAGCGAAGTACAAAGCTTTCTTTGTCAGAAACTGGGCTGGCAAACCTTGTATGCCACCCTTGGTGGTCATGTGAATCCTGACTTCACACTCATCCAAATGAATTGCCCTTGCAATGGTCTGATCCTTTGGAATTTCTTCCAGTCCAGAAAATGGAGCTCGATCAGTGATGTGTAAATCAATCAGATGAGAATACTCCTCCAGCGTTGGTGCGAGCTGGTAATCCGGGAATGTGAAGCAGTGATAAACTGGATCGTAGAACTGAATGAGCGCATCCATGATTCCCTCAATCACTTGGACCCTTAACAGAGATAGCAAACCTCGGTACTTAGCTCTAAAAGCCTCTTGGTTTGTGATCATCCTCGCCAAACCTCTTAAATCCTCTAGTTTTGGAATCCCGAAGGTGTACTTATGAGTTCTCCTTCTACCGTAATCCATTAGCGCAATCCTTTTCTCTGATATTTGCAATCACAATCTTAGATTAATTTGAAAAATAGAGAGACTAGAAGAGAATTTTTTTGAATGTTTTAATGTTTTTTTTAATGAATGCATGAATGCAGCACACAAAAACATAGAAAAAACATGGGGTCAAAGGGTCGTTGTCATGAAGTCAAGGCTCTACCCATCCCCAAAGGTTTATACTAGGGTGATTTTTGTACCTGTACTCAAAATCATCAGCTCCTCCCAGAATAACAAACAGCAAGCGGATCGCCAGCGAGCTGTATGAAATCTTAGAGTAAATGCTATTCACCGAGAATAGATCATCAACCTCAAATGAGGGTAGTATCGCGTGACAACTATTTCCAATAGTTTCCGCACTACAAAAGGGTTGGCTCCTCAGCTTCTCAGACGTCACAATCGGCCCATTGCCTATGAGAGGGAATGGGTTGCATTGGGAAGCCTCCACTGAGGTTAATGGTCGACCTCGTCGCCATCACTTATCTTAAGTGTATACTCAATCTTTCCACATGCGGCATCACACGCATTCCCATTAGCAGAAAAATAAACACATATATCAATTAGGAAAAGCAGTATATATATTTGTCTTAATCATCCTAGACCTTTAAAGCTATGAATCTTATGTTCCTGACAGAAAATGGGTTCCCCGGCGGAAGCCCCAATCTGTGGTTTTTACACAAGAGAAGAGAAAAAATGGTAGAAGAGCCCCACGGTGGGCGCCACTTTTAAAGTTTCCACCTAATAGATGGGAAGAGAACAAGATCTCGCTACAGAGGTGAGATAGATCCTAATGACAGCTTCCCAGCAGAGTCGCCATTTTTTCTGTAGTGAGCGGTTTTTGGACGTGGTTGCGAAGCACTACCGCTCTTTGGTATCTACAGCTCGATTCATTTTTTATCCTATTAAAGCTGATGAAGGAAGGGAAATAGATGTCTCAAATTAACCATGCTTGCAAACTGAGGTTAAACGGTCAAAACTGTTGGTTTACAGATGCTACAAAGATTCGGGGTCTCTATTGGGTGTATTTTTTTAAAAGTGGTGTTCGGTCGATTGGTGGGAGGTTGGGACGGATGTGTGGAAGTATGAGATTTTGGGTTTTTGTTTAGTGTGCTCGCTAAGATCTTTTCTTTCAATCTTATGCCTACGTATTCCCGTTTACTGAAACAGGGAAATCAGAGCGTTCGTAGTTCCTCCTATTCTATGGGAGGAAATGGTTGTTTTGGTGTCTTGTTCAAAGCCCAAGACGTGAAGCGAAAGGTAGTTTGTATCTTGTTCAAAGCCCAAGATATGAAGCTGAAAGGTCTCAACTTTAGAGAGAATTTGTCATCTCTAAAGAGGGGTTTGTTTGTCACAACTGTTTATAAGGGAGAATTACTTTAACCAGGATATGTGAATCCGACAATGCCATAATTTCCTTTATAGGGGATTTCCAACCTAAAGGAGAAGACTTTAACTCAGTGTAGAGCAATGCTATATTTCCTTAGGAATTTCTCATGCTAAAAGAGGGACAATGGCATGGATGTAGATGATCCAGAGGCTTGCCACTTACAGCAATTAGATGAAGGGGAAGGAGTTGTTGATGTTTGTGTGATGTGAACGAGGCACAACTTTGATGCTAAAAGGTTGATTGGATCAACCAGTGGTTTTCTTATACAAAGCCTAAGAGGAGGCTAATATGTGTCTCGTACAAAGCCCGAGAGAGAGGCTAA
This sequence comes from Lathyrus tuberosus, assembly GCA_022829125.1. NCBI lineage: Eukaryota > Viridiplantae > Streptophyta > Magnoliopsida > Fabales > Fabaceae > Lathyrus > Lathyrus tuberosus. Next base: position 8,480,066 of record JALAZF010000024.1, on the reverse strand, counting down.
AAGGTTTTGACTCAACGAGGGAATCTTTTGGTATCTCGTATAAAGCCCGAGATGGAGGCTATTTGACTCAACAAGATAGTTTTTGTATCTCGTACAAGCCCGAGATGGAGGCGAAAGGGGTGATTGACTCAACGAGGGGGTCTCTGGTATCTCGTACGAAGCCCGAGATGGAGGCTAAAATTGTTAGCTCCGCTGGGGAGAATCATTGTACAAAGCCCAAGAGGAGGCTATGGTTACTGTTTCAGTTGAGTGACAGGTATAGTATGCTGTTTTAAAGAGAAAATCAGTTCTTATATGAGTAATGTTGTACTCAAGGATTTGATTCAGGGATATTTCCTTTTCTTTGAGGAAACAGGAAATCCAAAGGGTATTGAGACTGTCCGAGTCTACGGGTTTCCTTCCTATTTTTTGAAGGGGTCACTTGAGAATGTCTTTGGGACTCAAGGATGTTAGACTGTCCGTGTCTAGATTTTCATCTTTTGTACTATGCTTTGAGAAACAGTAGTAGACTCTTTGAAAGGACTGTTCTATGAAGATGACTAAGTTCTGTTCCTATACCTCTAGGAGGTCTTCGGGACAATTTGTACGAAGCCCAAGAGGAGGTTGGAAGCTTTTAAGAAGCCGACGAGTCCTTGTACTAAGCCTAAGAGGAGGCTATCATTCCCGGAGGAAGAGATCATTATACGAAGCCTAAGAGGAGGCTGTGAATACTTCTAAGAAGCCGATGGGTCCTTGTACAATGCCCAAGAGGAGGCGGGGTTGCTTTTAGGAAGCCTGCGGGTCCTTGCACAATGCCTAAGAGGAGGCTGATGCTTTTAAGAAGCCGATGGGTCCCCAAACCCCGAGAAATTCAAGACAGGCTATTCACGAGGAATAGATCAAGCCAGGAAAGTTCGAGAATTTGGAAGAAACTCAAGAGATGCCATTCACGGAGAAAAGATCATCTCTGGGGAATAGAGTTTCTTGACAAGTGCTTTTAAGAAGCCTGTGGGTCCCTAAACCCCGAGAAATTCAAGACAGGCTATTCACGAGGAATAGATCAAGCCAGGAAAGTCCGAGAATTTGGAAGAAACTCAAGAGATGCAATTCACGGAGAAGAGATCATCTCTGGGGAGTAGAGTTTCTTTGACAACTTCTACGAGTGACAGTCTATGAAAGGGTTCACAGAGAATGTTGCCTTTCATATCTCCATATTGTTTAACCCCAAGAGGAGGGAAGACTGTGTCTGGTAATCCTATGGGGATCTAGTTTTGACTATTTAAGAGTGATCAACGGGCTTAATGCTAGACGTAGTTGCCGGGGAAACTCTAAATATCTATACTATTATTACACAGTTGATATGAGTTTATAAAAGAAGACTTACAGCGAAACAGCCCCACAATACAGTTATATGTATATGAAAGCGGTAAATGAAAGCATATAAACACTTACTCGGTTGTAGAGCTTCCATGCTGTTTGGTTAGTTGTTCAACAAAGAAAGATTGAAAACAACAGTATATTCAAAATCAAAGGAGAAAGTGCTTTGAAAAATAAAGATTTGGGGCTTACAGCTCAAGGAGAGGCCCAGGGTTTTATCAGTGAGCGCACTGTTTGAATTTGTACAGAGGGTCTTATACAAGTGAGTATGGCCCAAAATTTGTTTTCTGTACAAAGGGATTTGGGTCTTACACTCTCTCAAGAGGCCCAAAAAGTTAAAAAAAAAAGAGTGGGGCTTATAACACGAGGGTAGGCCCAAATGATTTTTCGCTTGAAATGGCGATCGCGCCGGGATTTTCTTTTAACGCAAAGGGGCTTATACAATAAGTGAGGCCCAAATTTGTTTTTGGTTAAAAGGGGGTTGGGTCTTACACTCTAATAGAGGCCCAAAAGTTTTGAATGGGTCTTATAGCTCAAGGAGAGGCCCAGATGGTTTATTTTTAAACTGGCGACGATCGTGCCGAATTTAAAAATGTACATAGGGACTTATACAATAAGTGAGGCCCAAATTATTTCTGTACAAGTGGGTTGGGTCTTACACTTTAATAGAGGCCCAAAAATTTTTGAAAATGATTTGTGAGGGTTGAATTTAATCAAAAACCCTAATTTATTTCCAAAATGTATTTTAATTGAATAAAAATTCAATTAAAATGATCAAAAATTGTTTAACATGTGGGAAACAAATTATGATCTTGGATTAATGCTTCAAAAATCAAGTATTGACCTACAAAATAATTAGAAGTCATTAATCTTTACAAAATCAAGAGGGAAAAAATATTTTAAATGTCAAAAACAATTAAAATATTAATTCTTTGCAAAATATCAATTATATGAAATAAATAATATTTTTGGTATTTTTTGGGAAAATAAAATATTTCAACATTTTTGTGAATTATTAAAAAAAGAATCAACTCAAAATCATTAAAACTCAGAGAGAAATTAATTTTTGAATCAATTAAATAAAAATCACAAAATTCAAATATTCAAATGTTGGAAAATGGCGCCAAGAACAAGGGCAAGAACACGCGCGTGTTCTGAGTTTCCCAGATTTGCGTTTTCTATCCAATCTCACTGAATACTTAATCATATCATGCAATCCACATACCAATCAACTCGTTTCAACCTCACGATCATGTCTATGACAATTAATTTCATTTAAATTAAACATAAAACAAGAAATCACGAAAAATCCTCAAGAACCCTAGATTCTGCATGAAGGCTGGGATTTTTGATACACGATTCAAACAATGCAATTAATTGAGGGGAAACATTCCATGCATGATTATGAACATATGGCCAAATTATTGTGCAACAAAAATTGCATGGATCATAGAGTTAGAAGAACTCATGCTTACCACTTGCAGCTGGTGATCGTGATTTGTGTTGGAGGTGTTACAGATGAGTTGTGATGATCTGAACAGCTTCCATACACCCTATGGAGTGTGTTTGAATGCTTGGACTTGATTGAAGTTGGCTGGATCACTTCATGGCATCTCAACTGCAACTTGGTTAAAACCTTGAGTAATTGACTGGTGATTCTGAGAAATCAGTGTTCCAGTTGTTGTTTAAGTGTTTGATCAGCTCATATGTGATGTATATGAGGTGTGTGTGATTGGTTTGATTGGAAAAACTCTCAAACTCAAAACCCGATAGTGACTTGCCTTAGAAGGCAAAATTGGAATGACAGAAGAGATTTTGAGGAAAACATCTGTTTGATGGCTTTGGTGTACTCAAACTGATCACAATTGAGCTCTATTTATAGTAGAGCAAGTTTGTTTTGCAAGGAATAGTGAATGGAAACTGCTGAGTAGGTTTGGCCAATGTTGGCAAATGAAAATCCAAGTCTCCTCTAGCCATTGACTAGAGGTTAGGGCACATGCTGCTGGTTCCCTTGGTCTTGGATAAGTCTTGACTGAATTCAGTTGCTAACAGATCAGTCCATGCCACCTTGATGCTTCCATTGAATGCTCCAATCCAAAATTGGAGTCTTGTCCCTATTTTGGCAATTCTAGGTTCAACATGCTATTTCATGTTCCAAAGACTTTGGAGGCTTGGCTCAGTGATTGTCGCCTTTAGATTCAATCCTCAGAGGTGTCCAAGTGGATAAGAGTGTTTGGATTTGGCTGATTTTGGCAAATCGACCAAAAGTACAAAAATCTGCCTTGCCTTGGCAGATTTCAGCAAGGCATCTTGCCAATGTCATATCTCATAGCTCAAATTGAATTTGGTAATGTTCTTGGCCATTTTGGAAAGCCCTTACATGATACAACAACTATTTGAACATGTTTGGTTTTGATCTCTTTTGAATCCAAGTGAAAAAATCCCCTACATTTGGAAAAAGTAAAGGCAGATTCTGACTTAGTGAAATTTTCACCAAGTGTTGGAACAAAGTGACTTTTCTTGATTTTGATCACTCCATAACTCAAAATCCATGAGGAATTTGGACATAGGTCAGTATGAAGCTTTTGTAGAGGGCAATGTGATCTACAAATCAAGCTTTGAATGGGGAACAATGGCCTTGTGGTTTAGGAGTTATGGTCCTCCAAAGTTGGCACATTAGTGTCACTTTTTCCATAACTTAGAAATTTTTCTAAGTTTTTATGGTTACCCCTTTTACAAGTTATCCCATTTTCTTTGACTTTTCTTGATGAATGATGATTCAAATCATACATTAACATCATTTTAGGGTTAAAAATCCATTTTGGCGAAAAATCTCAAAAAGTCAAAGTTGACTTTTGTGCACAGTTGACTTTTTATCAGATGAATTCCAAACTGTGCAATTCTTCAGGAAATCATGTCCTTGACCTAAATCAAACTTGATGGACATGTTCCATGGGTGTTATAGGGTATATTGAATCATGTCTTAGGGTTTAGGAGCATGTCCTGGTCAAAAGTCAAAGTTACAGTTGACTTTCCTCGCGAAACCCTAATTGTGGTGCAGATGAAATTGAGACTTGTTGCTTAAGCTTCTTGGATTAATCCATTGTTGCAAATGGATCAATATAGTATATTAGAGACCCTCAAATCATGTCTTGAGGTCTTGGCTCATGATTTGTCCCAAAAGTCAACTTAGGGGTGAATTAGGTCAAGAAACCCTAATTCCTAATTTTTGATGAATGCATCCCCTGAGGTCAAATTGACTTGATGATTGAGTCCATGAGGTTCCATGGAGTATATTAGGTTATGTTTTGGATCATTGGCTTGTGCCCAGATGAAAAATTTCCATCTGGAGGCCCTGGTCGACCAAAACCCTAATTTGGTGACACTGTCGATCTTGAGACTTGATCCACCTAGAAGGGAGCAGCCTTGTGCTTAATCCTTGAAGTGGGAGTCCTTTTGATCCATTGTGGATGTTTGAGAGGTTAGACACGTTGAAGATCAAGAAATTCCTTGATTGATCATTTGTCTAAGGCTCTGAGAGGGCTTGAAACCCTAATTTTGACTGTAGTGAATGCTCAACAACCCTTGAGGCATTTGATGAGGCATGATGGTTCATTCATATTGTGATGATAATTGACACAATGATGGGAATCTTAATGGTCAAAATTTGGGGTATGACAAATAGCTCTAGTGGCAACTTTATTATTGCAATTAGCTTGATTATAACCTTGTCTAAAAATACAGTTAATCATATTCGGAGGTCTAGAAAACTCCTCTATATGATTCTCCTTATTATGCCAATTCCACATGTTGTAGCACACAGTAGCCCAAACGGATATCCACTCAACATTAGCATTCCAACCCATATTGTAATGCATATTCACCTCTATCCAATCATCCAAACAACCTGAAAAAAAAATAATCAAATGCATGTTAGTGTGCACCGCCGATTGCCAGAGAGGCATAGTCAACGGGCAATCACAAAGAACATGAATTGCGTCTTCCTCCACGGTTCCACAAAACTGACACATTGCACTTTCCAATCCCATCCTACACTTCTTGATATTAGTTAAGAGAGCATTATGCTTGAGAAGCCAAGTTTTAATTCTTTCAGCTGCATGAATTTTCCATATAGCTTCTCACCCTTCCTCATTATTCACCATATTCCTCTCATCCATGCTAGCATACATACTACTAACAGAAAAATCCGCACCAGTAGTTCCTATCCTCACGCACATATCCAGCCCAGCCTCGACTGAAGGATTCCCAGGCTGCCACAATATTACCATCTCCCAACTTCCACATGCTATGGCTTTCCACCTCCGACCAAATTCGAACGATGCTTTTCAAGAATGCCAAATTTGTACCTCGCGTAACCAACCACATATCACTTCTTCTAGCGACATGTTGTATTCATAACTTCTAAATTGTGCAGGCCAAGACCACCTTCCTCTTTCCGAAGCGTTATCGTACACCAATTGATATCGATATCATACCCTAACCATTATTCAAAGTTAGAATCACACCCAATCAACATCGATATATCTATTCCGCAGTTTCGCAATCTGCAGTTCTGCAATCCGCAATTTCGTGTTCTGCTGCTCCAGTGCTTTTCTTCTCAAACCAATTTCTAAATCCTAAAATTAGGATTTATCTTTTCTATATAATTCTATGTTTGTTAAGTTTGGTTGTTTTCATTTTTAGTTTGATTAGCTTTAGAGTCATGTCTGTTGCTCTGTTTTTCGCTCTTTGAAGTTCATGATTCCAAGGGAAAGCATTTCAATTGTGTTCTTATCAAACTGACTGCTATAGCTGATGATCCGATATCTATACATATGTTATCTCAATAACTTATTAGTGTAACATATATGCAGCAAACCCTTATTACTGAGTGTTTATCATTATGATACAATTCATGTTCATTCTAAAAACAGACCGACAAAGTACTTGGTGGCCTATTTATTGTGAGACAGACCATGAGTTTGTCGGAAAGATACTAGTCCTGTTAAGATTTGCTTCGATGAACATTAACTTCTGTTTATGCTATACCACACATTTGCTAAAGGATATAGGTTGTTATTCAAGTTACTTACGAGTTTCGTAGTTTAATCTGTGGCATATTATTACATTTTATTTTCTCTTGTGGTCACAATGTGGTTCTGTAGCAGAGACAGTTGCATTGCATATGACTTGGTTTTAAAAGTTGCAATGAAAGTTCAAAATTTTTTAACAAAGGAACCTATTGTTAGATGCTCGGTGGAAATGACTATTGACAGGATTTGCTCTTTATTATGGTTTATCTGAGATATATACCAAGATGAGGTATTACGATAGTTTAAAGCAACGTTTAGGCGGCGTAGTTTTTGTTGATATCCATTTTTGTGAAATATGTTGTGTTTGAAACCACCACAATTTTCAATTATGTCTCCTTGTTGTCCATTTTCAGACATAATACTTTTATCAGTGTTTGGCTAGTATAGGGATGAGGTAATGATCGCCGACTCCTAAAATCCTAGCTTCTCACTGAACATGAAATCTGGCATGAATCCCTTCTAAAAAATATAGCATTTCAGCATATCATTAGCTCATCTCACTTGTTACTTCTTTGGTTGACGTCTACGGACTGTGAGGACTGTGAAGTGGTTGGTTCTTTACGGACTGTGAGGACTGATTGAGCTTCGTGGCATACTTTATTTTTTTTTCTCCAGTTCTTATCTATGAAACTGTTGTTAAAGAAATAAGAAACTTATTTGTGTAAACCTTTAGTAGGAAAACAAAAAACAAAAAAGATAGATAGTAATGGTTTTCTCTTTATATCCCTCTTTTGTTCCAACTTTCCTTTCTTCTGTTCCTCTATGGGAAATCTGAGTTAAGCATTATCCATTTTTGTTGCATGAAAACATGGGAACCAAAGGATATTTAGTGATACATATATTATCTTTTAGAAAACATTCATTAATTATGATATTCTTGGCTTTGCTATATTTGGCATGAAAACAAATATGCATCTGCTATTTTTCTCATCATCTTTTGACTTTTTCAAATGTGACCTCACTAACTTTTTAAGTTTTCTAATTATGGATTAAATTAATGCAAATATCATTCCATTTTTTATTTTATTTTTACAATCTCATTATACATCATAATTAATATGTGAGCATCAATGGAGTTTCGAGCACACGCGCCTGATGTTTCCATCAGAACCTGTCTTGACACCAATCTGTCCCATTTTAACAATTGATTGAACAAAATCATTTTCGAAAGAAGGTCCAAATATTGGAGTGAAGGGACCTAAATATGATTCAATCACAGCCTTTGTTCTTGCATCATCGATAAGTCTTGCATCCGATTCTAACACAGCAAAACCTTCCCTTATGTTATTCAATATGTTCTTGTCGAATCTTGTTTCAGTCGTTATGTCCATGGCTAAACGGTCGTTACCGTCTCCCGTCTGAGGGCACTTTGCCTGAAGTTCTGGGAGGAATTTTGGATTAATAGCTGGGTCTGATCCACCACCAGATGAAGAAAAGTTGTATAGTCTTTTTGTCATGAAGAAACATGCTGTGGTTCCTATTGTATGTGCAGCTGTATTTAACACAAGAGTGAACCATTAATTACTATGCTTACAAATTATCACATACTCAATACTCATTAAACAAAGTGGTAGATGTTATGTCAACATTTCTTGAATCCTGAAAATTTGTCAAAATCTTAAATACTGATTTGTTGGAATAATGTAATCTTATATCACTTCAACAACCTTGGTCTCGTCTACTATGCATGCATGAAATACGAATGTATTTCTATTAATCCTTTATAGAACCGACATTTATGATATAAGATATATCTGAGTGTTTGTATCTGGTGTTTGACACGTGTTAGTGTTAGTGTGTCGGACACAAACATAAATGATTCATTTTTTAAATTAATATTGTGTATCGACGTTCCAGCGTCGTGTTTGTGTCTGCATAAGTGGGAGAGAAAGATAGAGACTAGTACCACTGAGAAGGACAAGGTCTTTATCTGTGAGACCCTTGTTCAGAAACTTGGTTTTGAGTTGCTGAATTGAATCACTGACTTCTGGTATATCATCTGCAAGAGATTTATCGGAAATGAATCCATCTCTTCTCCCTGTAGGAACTTTGTACCAAGGTCCATTTGTCTACATTGTGTCAAAATTCATGCAACCGTATTAAAACTTATAAAAAAAAAGTTCTAACTCAAAAGATTAGTCTCTAGTTAACAATTTGAATGATGAAAATTCAAATTTTGAGCAAAAAGTGAAATATAATGAAGTTAGGAATTAGAATAGAACCATGACAATTGCTTCTCTTGCTGCCAATGTAACAATATCAGCACAAGAAACCACTCCTGGACAAGATTCTTCCAATTTTGCCTTAGCGTTTTCTATCACATCAAACCCTCTAAGACCTAGATGTTTAAATGCATCTTTTTCTGGTTCTTTAACATTATCAATCAGAATGGAACCATCACATCCCTGAAAAAAAACATCCAAATCATGTCAAAAAATGTTCCTAGAACCAAAACATGTTACTACTTAAGTGACAGAAATACATACCTCAACAAAGCAGTCATGAAAATGAAGCCTAAGCAAACCAGCAGGCACGGTTCGGTCAGAAAGAGTAGCTTCTCTAACAACATCATGGACAATGGATTCTGCTAGAGGACATGTGTTTGAGTAGAAACCAATTTGAAGCTGACCCTTAGAACCATCAACTAAGAATAAGAATAGGAGAGACAAAAAAACAAAGGGAGACATCACTTCAAATAATGTTATATCTATTGTTATGTATTCAGCTATCACAACACACAGATATATTTATATATACAAAATAGAAAATGTATGTCAGAAGCACAAATTAAATATTGCTACAAAACAAAGAAACGGTGAAGGGTACTCATCAAAAAATGTTACTAATAATAGATACACTAAACATTTTTCTTTGACAAGTTTCCTATCACCAAAGGCACATTGATTCTTTTATAGTGGGTTTTTTTACACATAGTAATGTGATGTCTCTTAGGTTAATAAATGTTGTTTTTAAGATAATTGAATTTGTCATTCAAAAAGGGACAGCGACGCAATTTATCGTCTATCTGTACTTATTTTTATGATGGGAAAAAACCGAAATCAAAGGACTAAAGGTTATAATCATCGAGTATGCTTGTTGTTTTGTTATTGATGCGGAAAAAGCGGAAATTAGACTAAAGGATCTAATCCTTGAGCATGCTCGTGGTTTCTTTATTTACGCAGAAAAAGCGGGAATTAAATACTAAAGGATCTAATCCATGAGCATGCTTGTGGTTTTGTTATTGATGCGGAAAAAGCGGGGATTAAAGGACTAACGGATCTAATCCTCGAGCATGTTCCTAGTTTTTCGGTTGTCACATACAATGCCAATATTCCGAGATCAAGCATAATACATTGCGTCTACAAGAGATATTGTCTATTTTGGTATATGTGAAAGTCCTTCACGGTTTTGTCATTTTTATAAGACAACTCTCTAGATTAAGTCGTATGTGTGTTATATATAAACTATCTATGATCTTGATTCATATACAGTTTTTTTGTGTATTTGAACATTGCTTAATAACTAAACAAATTATAAATCATATTTAATATTTTTATTATGAATTTTTCTCGTGCGTGCACAAATTAACAATACCAACCGTTGTTGTTTCTCAATAGTTGAGCAAAACAAATTGTATATCATATCTATTAAAATTTTAGAATGGTCTACCTCAAACTTACATAATTAATTTTTCATAATACTCACTCGCGCTCAAGACTGGACAACTGAATAATACTCACTCCTCACGCTCAAGACAGGACAACTGAATCGCGAATCCATTGTCTTGATAGTAAAATTCTTATAGCATGTGGGTCAAAGAATCTTAAATGTACTATGATTTTACCATTTTATGATTTTTTCTATGTGCCTTGTACAGAATATTACCATGCTAGCATCATCCTTAAGATGACATCTTGAAGAATAAGTTTGAAACGTGTCATGTAACAATGCATGAGACATGATCTGTTTTCCTTTTGTTCTTTCCTCAGTCAATCTGCATTGCTGTCATTTCTCTATTTTATCAAAAACTTGTGCATAAATCATTCGCACGCAGTTCAACTTCTGTATACCAATAACAGCATCAGTGTTCTCTTCAACTTCATTTTTTAGGATAAAACAAAGCTTTCATAATTTAAAAACGCGTCAATTAATTGTCTTTAAATGTGAAAATGAGAATATTACAATGTAGTAGTTTTATCTCTTGCCCCTTTGATTAATGGTAAGGAATCTTATTTTAATTCCAAATCTTTACTACAATTTTAGATGCAAGTTGCTTCCTCCATTTCAATTATTATATAAATAAATTTTACACCTTTAAAAATTATAAAACATTGGCTTCAGAAAAATTTATAGTTACAGCGTTTAAATTTTTTTCTAAAAGATGCGTATGGTGTTTGACATGTCTGCGTCACCATTGCGCCTGCTGTTTGTATTAGTGTTTCATAAGTGATCACATTTTGTATATTTATGATAAAACAACTGTAAACACTTAGAGATTTCTTACAACAATGACAAAATTTGGCTTGAATAAGAAAGGTATAAACATCACGGCATGAGTATTTTATGGTTAAAGAGATTGTGTGATGATGGACACATCTTTTTGTTTGGTGTCGTGTGAGTTACCTATATTCAATGCAACTTGCATGAACATTGTTTTGGGACTTATATGTATAGATATCTATGATTCTAAATTAGTCTTACATCATGATTCTTAATGAGTTTTATTGCTATTGAGTTTTGCAACAAAATTGTTAATAATGTGAAAATTGCTATTTTTTTTTTTTAATAAACAAACTATATTCAAAAGAGGATACAAAAGGGGTATCCTGTCCCAATTACAAAAGCCGACCGAGCAACCGCCATTACAAAAAATCTATAGGCGATTTAAACCAATCGTAATAGTTAGAAGTAAAATTGTATTTTCTACCAATCCACCTCCAAGCTAATATCATGATCTTATGCACAATGTCCTCTTCTATCCAAAAAGCATCATTAAATAAAATATCATTTCTAACTTTCCACACATACCAACAAACTATAAGCCACAATCCAGTTGCATTCTTAACAGACACTCCCACCGCATTTAAGGAAGAAATCCAATTTCTAAGGTGTTCCAACAACGAACCATCCAACGAAACCAACACTCCTAACCAGCCCATAATTCTCCTCCACACCATAATTGTTTTTGAACACTGAAACAGGAGATGAGAAGCCGACTCTGCTACCTGAAAACAGACGGGACGGGCTGTTTCATGAGGAGATGATATAACACCTCTAACAATTAAATTGTCACGCGAAGGCAGCCGGTCGTGAATTAATCGCCACCCGAACACAACCGTTTTAATTGGTGAGGAAGCTGACCAAATCAATTTAAACGCCGCAACAAGATTATGAGACATATCATGAGGATTATCCAACCTATTATGCAAGTGTTCGTATGCAAAATGAACAGCAAACACAGCACCAGCCTCAGATTTTAATTTCCACGATAATTCGTCTTTATATTCCCTGCACAACACCTTACACTGGATTAGCTGATGTAACCTGTCCAACTGTTGAGCTAACTGTTGGTTATCAATGGCCTGACAAAACTCCATATTCCACTGCCAAATCGCTCCAACCCATCTTCCATTATCCGACACTAGGCTCCTAGGCTGCAATGCAATGTTATGAAGATCTGGGAATAATGAAGCCAACGATCTGCTATCACGCCAAGAAGACTGCCAGAAATCTGTAGATTCTCCATTGCCCACTGCTACAGCCAGATGAGAAAAGAAAGAATCCTTACCAAAGTTATTTGCTAGCCGTTTAATATCACGCCACCATAAGGAAGGCATGATAGGTCCATCAGAGTGATCTCCTCTAACCAACAAAGCCGTAACATCTCCATATCTAGCGTGCAGTATGTCACCCCAATTGTGAACCTGTGAACTCAAAGTTTTCCATAACCATTTCGCGAGAAGAGCCTCATTCAAACACTGAACATCCATAATGTTCAAACCCCCCAGCTCCTTCAACTTACAAACAGTCCTCCAAGATATCCAAGCAATGCCCTTCTTTAAAGTAGATCCATTCCACAGAAATTTCCGCTGCAATGCTGTTATAATCTTGATAACTTTTGACGGCATCCGATAAAATGACAGATAGTGGATAGGCAGGTTTGTGAGCACTGATTTGATCAAAGTAGTTCTTCCCCTCATAGATAAAAATCTTCCTTTCCAAGAAGCTAATCTCGCTTGGACCTTATGGATCACTGGTTTCCAAAATGATAGCAGCCTATGATTCCCACCAATTTGGATACCAAGGAATTTAAACGGACATTTTTAGATTTTGCAATCAAGGAACCTTTCACCCGCTTTCAAAAAAGAGTCTTCAACACCGAACCCAATAAGGTTGCTTTTGTTGAAATTAATCTCGAGGCCAGACGATAATTGGAAGCCTCTCAAAATAACTCTGAACGCCCAAAGGTTTCTCCAATTAGCTTCCCCAATAAGAACCGTATCATCGGCGTATTGAACACTTTTATGGACTCCTTATGATTAATTTTGAATCCTTGATATAAACCTACATCTTCTGCTTTCTTAATCATACAAACCAATCCTTCGGCAGCCATTGCGAATAAATATGGTGATAAAGGATCGCCCTGCCTAAGCCCACGGGTAACTTGGAAATCGCGCGAAGGGCTACCATTCACAAGCACCAACATAAAACTATTGAACACTGTCCCTTCTATCCATCTCAAGAACTTGCTGCCGAATCCCATACAATTCATTACCTGGCGGATATAAGACCATTCCGTACAGTCGTAAGCTTTCGCGAAATCGACTTTAAGGATAAGGCTTTTATGGTTACTCCTTCTTGAATAATCAACAATCTCATTCAAAGCTAGAACACCGTCAAGGATATTCCTCCCAGATACAAAAGCTATTTGAGAAGGGGAAATAATCATGTTCATAACTCTCTTAAGTCTGCCTGCCAATAACTTAACAATCACCTTATAAACACATCCCACTAAACAGATTGGCCGATAATCGTCAAGATCACAAGGGTTATTATTCTTTGGGATAAGAACTAAAAAAGAATAAGCTAGCACCTTTGGAAGTTTAGCTTCAACAAAATATTCCTTAATACAACCTATGAATTCCTCTCCCACGATGTCCCAGCATCTTTGAAAAAATTCCAAATTGAAACCATCGGGGCCTGGGGTTCTAACAGCATTACATTGAAATACTGCTTCTTTGATCTCTGCATCAGTAAAATGTTCTTCTAACATGTTTCCATCAAGTTCTGATACTTTCTCAAAATACTCAGCCGATATGCGAATTAGAGGTCTGCCTGAGGAAGTTAATCTCTTTTCAAAATGAGCTGCAACCGCTTCCTTTACCCCCTCAACGTCTTCAATAGTTATGCTCTCTGTTTCCACCTTATTAATCGCGTTCAACAAGTTTTGATGACGAATAGTCGAATGGAAGAAGGATGTATTCTGATCCCCGTCTTCAATCCATTTTGTTCTGGCTTTTTGATAAAGCATACTTTCCTTTATTCTCTGAAATTTCCAAAGCTCGTCTTCAGCATGCTTTCTCATCTTAATAGGTTGTTCTCTCATTGAATCGTCAATGTCTATCAAGATATCTTCAGTATTGTTTAACAACTCCCTGTTCTCTTCTATGTTAGTGTCTATCCATCCAAAAACACTTTTGTTCCACCATCTAAGTTTTATCCTTAGAGCCTGTAATTTCTTGGAGAAAACAAAGATACGACTGCCATGAAAATTGAAACCCTCCCAAACTTGTTTTATAAAACTATAAAACTGCGGATGTTGAAACCAACACCGGAGCAAACGAAATGGTTTGGGGCCCCAATTGACATTTCTCATAGATAGCCACACCGGTCTGTGGTCTGATATGTCCCGTTTATCAATCTTCTGATAAGCCTCATTCCACCCATTCAATAAACCCAAGGAAATCAGAATGCGATCAATTCTGCTACAAGATTCACCAGAAGGACTGAACCAAGTGAATCGATTGCCAGAAGTAGCTAAGTCGATACACCCAGTCAATTGTATGAAGTCTTCAAACCCCAACATCAATTTCCTATTGTAATGTCCACTTCCTTTTTTCTCGCTTGAATTTTTTATGGCATTGAAATCGCCAGCAATGACCCATTCTCCTGCTTCTTGATTCGCTTTTAAGTTAAGTATGTTACTCCAAAGCTTCCTTTTCTCACAGTTGTTACAGGACGAATAAATATTTATGAAATAACAGAGTTTGTTCTTCCACAAAGCCTTAAGGCCCAAAAATCCACCTCCCTTATAACTACAAATTGGATCAAGAACCCCACTTTTCCAAATGGTAAGAATCCCGCCCGACATACCTACAGAATTTGCCGCAGACCATTGACAATTCTCACCACCCCACAATTTGTGAACAAACTCGTCTGTCATCTCTTCACACTTTGTCTCTTGAATAAAGGCAATATCCGCCCCACCCTTCATCAACATCTCTCTAATCTTTCGTTCTTTAACGAACTCCTACATCCTCTTACGTTATAGGTTACTATATTCATAAAGGAACAATAGCTGCCTCCATCTTATTTTCCTTCGGATTTCTTTCTTCTGCTTCTAAATTACGAATGATAGACTCAAACACCTCCTCATCTTCATCTGCTTCTATGCCCAATCTTTTGATAGACTTCCACATACGTTTAGGCAGACCAGCTAACTTCTTCTTAATTCTAGAATTACTAAGCATTATTTCTTTATCTCCAATAGAGCCATCGCTTTGTCTGATTGTCCCTTCAGAGCAACTCGATATAGAATCACTATTGACCGGAGAAAGGGTCTCACTGACATACGAACCCGAGCTAGGCAAGGTTTTATCAGCAAGCAACAAAGAAGCGAAAAATGATGGCGTATACGGGATCTTCAAATTCTCATAAATATCACTCAATGACTTCTTTCTTCGTAACTTAATGTTTTCCACCAACGAAATAATCCTCTGTCCTCTATTATTCACATTAGTCGTGCAGGCTATTTCCTCTCCAATAGTATCAGTGACAGTAAATATCCCTTCATCCACCTCCTTATATTTTCCTCCCTCCGTACAGAGGTCACTTTTTCTATTATCTTTAAAAGTCTCCAACGAATCTTTTGAACGTTGATCAGACCCATTCTCAAGAAAAAGCAGGCCTGTGTCAATAGGACTGTTATCAGTTGAAAAGTTCCCATAATGAGAGGGCCCTACAAGGTCATTATTCTTTTGTAAACACTCCCTTTGCACTAAACTTATATCAGATGATTCCTTACAGCAGCCCATATCCCTAGAATCAACTTTATTGGTCTCCACCTTTCCCTGAACAGGATAGGGTGCCTTCTCTCCTACTTCGAATGTACCCCCCTTAGACTCAGGGGTATTAACCATTGGATCACCAGCAACTTGTAACGTCTCTTCCACCTCGTTTCCAAATGAATCCACTTCTGAGCTATCATCCCAACTTTCACTGAAGGAACTACAATTTTTCTTTGGACAACAATGAGGAGCTTCTTCCATCAGCTTAATACGGAATATTAGATTGTTGATTTCAATATTGACAACTTCATTTAAATTCATAGCAAATTTAGTTCTTAAAAGAATCCTTGCCACATCGAATTTTTCATGCCTTTGGGTCTCCATATCCACTTTAACAAACACTCCAACAGTTCCTACCAAAAATTTGAAGAACTTATCCCCCACGCATGAGATGGTAATCCGACAATACTGACCCACGTCAACCTCTCACTGTCCACGTCTGAAGGACTCCAAGGCTGAATCTCTAAAAACCACTTCTCCACCCATTCTTTATCCTCCTTAATCATCTTCTTAATGTCGCCAGTTACCTCTTCTTCTAACAATACCAAATTCGCCCCCATAGGGGTAGCCTTGATTTTAAAGTAGCCCTCACTATGAAGCGCATCCTGAATCTCATAGGATTGACCTGGTATTTCCATCTTGCCTACAAATGCCTGCTGAAACCGTTCTAACTCCTCGTCCTTAACGTCGAACATGAGATGAGCAAAGCTTGGTTTGTCATCCATGTACAACTTCTCCTTTGCCTTTTGTTTCGAAGCCCCCTTGGTAATCTCCACAAATGAACTTTTTCCATTCCAAAAATTTGGTTTCTGTAGAGTCAATTCCACATGATCCCTATTCCTTTGTTTAAAATCTAACCTTGATTTCGTATTTTCCATTACCTTGGCCCTATCACCTCTTTGGAACCGCGGGGTGTTAACAAAAATTTTCCTGCCATTAAGAACAATCTTGTCCAGTTCAATGGCAAAGAGATGTTCGTCCCATACTTTCTTAAAGCGAACAAAACCAAATCTCTTTCCCCTTTTGTCGAGTCTGGCCGGGATGAAAACTTCTATGACTAATCCGAACTCCTTAAATACATTGAACATCTCTTTGGCCTCAAATGAGTTTGGGATTTCAGTGAAGAAGAAAGAAGATAAGTTATTAGCGTTGAGTTCGATCGTCTTTTTTCCATAAGCTCTCCACACAGATCCCGTAGCAATGGCCACCTTGTTTGCCTTCACTTTCCTGATTTGTTCCCACCCTACATCTATACCCATATTGAAATCCGAGACCCGAACGCACAACTCAAAACAAAACCACTCTAAACGAAGCCCCAAGAATCAACGCACAAGAAGAGGATAAAGATACCACGGATTGAGGCCGCACTGTTCAATGTAGCCCCAAAGGGAGGAAGGTCCCTAACCCTAAGGCTAGGACTTTAAACCAAACCCTTTGAACCTACCAGATTAGCAAACAATCTAAGATAAACAACGTCCAGACAGGATCTTGATTAATGAACTTGATACATAATTCTGAAATGGGTTTAAAGTGATTATCTTGTAGGAGGTGAAGTTAAAAGGTCAAAAGTATGAATGTTAGAGAGAAGGGAGAGCTTCTCTCTCTAGTTTGAAAGAGAATAAGTGGATTTTTTGTTAATTACCCTCATTGTGAAAATTGCTATTGAGACACGTGTATTGACTGTGCACCTTGCAGCTGTTGTAGGGACCAAATTCAGTTCAAATGATAACAAATTGATGAAGAAGTAAAACATTCATTTAAAATATGAAAATTGTATGAGGTCATTGAGTTAGTATGTTTAATCTCATTTTTTTTGGGATAGGTTTGAAAATCTAGTTAAAAAGAGTAATGTTATATGAACTTACATAATAACGTGAACATCATATTTTATACGGTTATTAAGATTTTTCTTAATACTTTTTTGTAATCTCGAGAAATATACAAATGAATTATTTTATGATATATTATAACATAGAGAAATGTTATTCTTACACCAACGTATACACTACACCGTATTTTACTGTTCATCAATACACAGTAAAATATTGTAATAATATAAAAAAATTTAAAATATAAAAATTAATTTTTTTTATTTTATATCTGGACGTTTATTAACCAACTTCATAACTTAATTAACTAACTTTCTACATTGCATTAACAAACTTTGTTTTACAACTAAAAATTATTTTTATATCTGGACGTTTATTAATCAACTTCATAACTTCATTAACCAACTTTTTACATATTGTATTAACCAACTTTGTTTTACTAGTAAAAATTAATTTTAATATCTGAACCTTTGTTAACCAACTTCATCACTATATTAATCAACTTTTTACATTTCATTACCAACTTTGATTTACTATTAAAAGTCACTGTTTACAGATACTGTTCACAAACACTGTTCATGCAACTGTTCATGTACGATGTTACTACTCGCAACACTGTTCACCGTATTTGTGAACAGTGCATACAGTGTAGGTGTAAAAAAGGTGTAAAGATAACATTGTTGTATAACATAATATATATGGTGCCAGTGTCGAGAGAGGCGTTTCATTTTGTATTTGTATATAGCAGGACTCATTCGAAAAACATGAAGTCACAACATAGAAATGTTTACTCCTCCTTTATTTAAACGTGTGATAATCTAAATATGAAAAATAAAAAATAAAAAACATTGTCATGACTAGTGTAACACCCTAGTTTCCATTATTTTGACATAATTTAAGGGCAAAATACCATTTTTTTTGTTTTTTAATTTTAGCTCGGGGTCCATTTTGATCCCTTAATTTTTAAAATGTTTAAATCGATCCATTAAGTATTAAAAATGGAGCATGTTTGTCCTTCTGTCTGTTTTCGTTAGTGAGGGTTCAGAAAAAGTGTTCATATGACATGGTTGATGGCTTACGTGTTATATTTTACCTTATGTGGCAAGTGTTCATGTTATATTTTCCCTTTATGAACATGGGCCTTTTCAGAAAGTCAATGGAAGGAAGAAATTTATCGTGCAGTGAAGAACATCGCGCAGTCAAGAGAAGTTGAAATCCATCGTTCTTAAAAGCGAGATCGATTGAGGGACCGTTGAAAGCATATGCTCTATATGATTTCAATCTGAGAAATTAGGATTTTTTTTCATAAACTAGGGCTTTACATGCTTTTTATAGCTTTAGGGCGTGGTAGAAATTAAGGTTTTCAATCTGAGAAATTTGTTGCTTAATAATCTCGATTTTGAACTGACTAGGTGCAATGGGCGAGTTTATAGTACTAAGAATTCATCATAGTGGTGAATTCGTTGATGGTGATCTTAGAGTGTATGAAGGAGGGAAAGTTGATGAGTTGAAAGTAGATGTTGACAAATGGAGTTACGTACTATGAGTTGATAGGTGAACTGAAGGAGTTAGGTTATAGGGATTTTGAGAAAATCTATTACAATGACCCAACATTTGGGATGAATGCATTGATTGATGATGTATGAGCATTAGAAAAAGCTGATCTTTAGAGGGTTCATCTAGGTGTATACATTTATATTCAACACACACTTGATCAGCCTGATTATTATGATGGGCTTATAGAAGCAGAAGTAAAAAATGTTGCCAATGTCAATGAGGAGCCAAATGTAGTTAAAGAAGTACTTTCTAAATTCTATGAAGAAGCAAGCAATGAAAATGATAAGTTCAATGAAGCTGAGTTGGAGGCTGACAAGGTTGTTTTGGAGGCAGAAAAAGTTGGTATAGAGGTTGATCAAGTTGTGTTGGAGACTGAAAAAGTTGGTATGGAGGCTGAGAATGTTGTGTTGGAGGCTGAAATAATTGGTATAGAGGATGAGAAGGTTGTGTTGGAGTGTCATACCCCAAATTTTGACCACTAAGATTTCCCATCATTGGGCAAATCATCATTACAATATGGGTAAACCATTATACCTCATCAATCTCCCCAAAGATGGGTGAGCATTCACTACTATAAAAAATTAGGGTTTCAAGCCTTCTCCGAGCCTTAGACAAAGGATCAATCAAGGAATGACATGATCTTTAACTTGTCTAAACCTCTAAAACATCCCCAATGGATCAAGAGGACTCCCACCTCAGGAGTCAAGCACAAGGCTGCAACATTCTGAGTGGATTAAGCCTCAAGATCGCCAGTGTCACCAAATTAGGGTTTTGGTCGACCAGGGCCTCCAGATGGAAATTTTCCTCTAGGCATGAGCCAATGCTTCAAAGCATAACCTAAGATACTCCATGAAACCTTATGGACCCAATCATCAAGTCAATTTGGCCTCAGGGGATGCATTCACTAAAAATCAGGAATTAGGGTTTCTTGACCTAATTCACCCCTAAGTTGACTTTTGGGACAAATCATGAGCCAAGACCTCAAGACATGAGTTGAGGGTCCCTAACACACTACATTGATCCATTTGCAACAATGGATTGATCCAAGAAGCTTGAGCAACAAGTTTCAATTTCATCAGAACCACAATTAGGGTTTTGCGGGAAAAGTCAACAGTGCCTTTGACTTTTGACCCAGGCATGCTCCCAAACCTTAGGACATGATTCAATACACCCTATAACACCTATGAAATCAATCCATCAAGTTTGATTTAGGTCAAGGACTTGATTTCATATAGGATCTTACAATTTGGAATTCATCTGACAAAAAGTCAACTGTGCACAAAAGTCAACTTTGACTTTTTGAGATTTTTCACAATTATGGTTCTTTGACCCTAAAATGATGTTAATGTGTGATTGGGATCATCATTCATCAAGAAAAATCAAGAAAAGTGGGATAAGTTGTAAAAGGGGTAACCATAAAAAACTTATAAATTTTCTAAGTTATGGAACAAAGTGGCTAGGGTACCAACTTTAGAGGATCATATATCCTAAACCACAAGGCCATATTTTTCCATTCAAAGCTGGATTGGTAGCTCTCATGGAACTCTACAAAATCTCCAAACACAACTCATTCCAATTCCTCGTGGATTTTAAGTTATGGAATGATCAAAATCACAAAAAGTGAAAATGTCACTTTTTTCCAACACTTAGTGAAATTTTCACTAAGTCAGAATCTGCCTTCACTTTTTTTCCAAATGTAGGGGTACTTTTCACTTGGATCCAAAAAGTATCAAAACCAAATATGATCAAACAGTTGTTGTATCATATGAGGGCTTTCCAAAATGGCCAAGAACTCCATCAAATACCACTCGAGCCATGAGATATGACAATGGCAATATGCCTTGCTGAAAACTGTCAAAGCAAGGCAGATTTGTGCATTTTACTCGATTTGCCAAATTTGTGCAAATGACAAACACACTTATCCAAGGAGGGATAAACTCTGATCCATAAGCCTCCCAAGTCCTTGGAACTAAAAATAGCATGTCAAACCTAGAAATCCCTAAAGAGGGGACAAGACTCCAATTTTGTTTTGGAGCATTCAATGGATGCACCAAGGTGGCATGAACTGAGCCATTTCCAACTGAATTCAGTCAAGACATATCCAAGACCAAGGGAACCAGCAGCCTGTGCCCTAACCTCTAGTCAATGGCTAGAGGAGACATGGATTCTCATTGATCAACATTGGCCAAACCTCTGCAGCAGTTGCCATTCACTATTGCTTGCAAAACAAACTTGCTCCACTATAAATAGAGCTCATTTGTGATCAGTTTGAGTACAACAAAGCCATCAAATAGATGTTTTCCTCAAAATCACCTTCTCACTTCCAAATTTGCCTTCCAAAGCAAGACACTATCGGGTTTTGAGTTTGAGAGCAATTCCAACCAAACCAATCACACACACACCTCATAAACATCATATAGAAGTGATCCAAACACTTAAATAACATCTTGAACACTGATTTCTCAAAATCACCAGCCAGCTGCTCAAGGTTTTAACTAAGTTGCAGTTGGGATACCATCTTCAGTTGCAGCTTGTTTCAAACCATTCCAAGCACTCAGGCACGTCACTTGGCACCTAGGGAAGCTATCCACATCATTGGAACCTAGCTGTAACACTTCTAACATAAAACACGATCACCAGCTGCAAGAGGTAAGCATGAGCTCTTCTAACTCTATGATCCATGCATTTTTTGCTGCACAATAATTTGGCAATATGTTCATAATCATGCATAGAGTGTTTTCCCTCAATCAATTGCTTTGTTTGAATCGTGTATGGAATTTCTGAGCCTTCATGCAAATTTTAGGGTTCTTGAGGTTTCTTTTTTATTTCTTATTCCATGCTTAAAATAAATGAAATTAAAGACCATAGACATAATCGTGAGGTGAAAACGAGTAGATTGATATGTGGATTGTGTGATTTCATCAAGTATTCAGTGAGATTGATGAGAAAACGCAAATCTGGGCAAAATAGAGCACGCGGGCAAGGCCAAGGTGTTCTTGGCGCCCTTTTTCAAATATTTGAATTTTTGAATTTTTGTGATTTTATTTAATTGATTCAAAAATTAATTTCTCTCTGAGTTTTAATGATTTTGAGTTGGTTCTTTTTTTAATAATTCACAAAAATGTTAAAATATTTTATTTTACCAAAAAAATCCCAAAAATATTACTTATTTCATATATTTGATATTTTTGCAAAGAATTAATGTTTTATTTGTTTTTAACATTTGAAATATTTTTTCTCCCTTGATTTTCCAAACTTAATTGATTTCCAATTATTTTGTGGGTATAAACATGATTTTTCAAACATTAATTCAATACCACAATTTGTTTTTCACACATGTTTAAAAATTTTGATCATTTTAATTGAATTTTTATTCAATTAAATTATATTTTGAAAACAAATTAAGGTTTTGATTAATTCAACCATCACAAATCTTTTCAAAACTCTTTGGGCCTCTAATAGAGTGTAAGACCCAACCCCTTTGTAAATACACCACCTTTTGGGCCTCAGTCATTATATAAGTCCCACTGTATTTTCAAAAACAACGGCGCGATCGTCGTCTTTTTTAACAAAATCAACTGGGCCTCTCCTCGATCTATAAGTCCCAATTCTTTTTCTTAAAACTCTTTGGGCCTCTAGTAGAGTGTAAGACCCAACCCTTTTTGAAAACCAAAATGATTTGGGCCTCAGTGTATTGTATAAGTCCTGATCCCATCAAAAGTTTGGCGCGATCGTCGCCTTTTTAACAAAAACTTCTTGGGCCTCTCCTTGAGCTGTAAGCCCCGCCACTTGTACAAAAATAAACCTTTGGGCCTCTTGAGAGAGTTTAAGACCCATCCCTTTGTACAGAAAACCTTTTTGGGCCTCAGTCACTTGTATAAGTCCCTGTACAATTTCAAAACAACAGTGCAATCAATGATAAAACCTTGGGTCTCTCCTTGATATGTAAGCCCCAACAATCTTTTCAAAGCACTTTCTCCTTTGATTTAGAATATAATATTGTTATCAAAGCTTTCTTTGTTGAACAACTAACAAAACAACATGGAAGCTCTACAACCGAGTAAGTGTTTACCCACTTTCTTTATCCGCTTTCATATATATATATATATATATATAACTGTATTGTGGGGCTGCTCACTGTAAGTCCTCTTTCACATCCTTTTATATACTTGTCAAATATCAACTATGTAATACTAGTATAATTATTTAGAGTTTTCCCCGGCAACTACGTCTAGAACTAGGTAAAGCCTGTTGGTCACTCTTAAATACAATCAAAACTAGATCCCCATAGGATTACCAGATACAGTCTTCCCTCCTCTTGGGGTTAAACAATATGGAAACGTGAAAGGAAGCATTCTCTGTGATCCTTTTCTCAGACTGTCACCCTTAGACATTGTCAAAGAAGCTCTACTCCCCAGAGTTGATCTGTTCTCCGTGAATGGCATCTCTTGAGTTTCTTCCAAATTCTCGGACTTTCCTGGCTTGATCTATTCTCGGTGAATAGCATGTCTTGAACTTCTCGGGGTTTGGGGACCCACGGGCTTCTTAAAAGCATCCCCGCCTCCTCTTGGGCGTTGTATAAGGACCATTGGCTTCTTAAAAGCTCTCATGCCTTCTCTTGAGCTTAGTACAAGGACCCATAGACCTCTACAGGTATAGGAACAGAACCTAGTCATCAATTTCCTAGAGCTGTCTTTCTGAGTCAAGTGTCAGACCCGTTAATGGGTTGACCTTCATCCCTTAATATACCAGCCTTCTCTTGGGCATCATACAAAGATCATTCACTTATCTGAGAATCGATTTCTCAAAACACCAGTAGACTTGGACAGTCTCAATACCTTTTGGATTTCCCATTTCCTTAAAGAACAGGAAATGACCCTGATCCTCTGATCAGTACCAAAGCATAGCCTTACCTTTAATCGTTCCCTTTATAAGAACTGATTTTCTCTTTTATCCAACATACTGGACCTATCATTAAACTGAAACAGTCACCAACAGCTAGCCTCCTCTTGGGTTTTGTATAATGATTCCCCCCACACTCTCTTTTTGAGTATAAAAGACTCTCTTGTTGAGTCAAACCACTTTAGTCTCCATCTCGGGCTTCGTACAAGATAGAAAACACTCTCTTGTTGAGTATAAAAGACTCTCTTGTTGAGTCAGACCACTTTAGCCTCCATCTCGGGCTTCATATGAGATAGAAAATCACTCTCTTATTGAGTATAAAAGACTCTCTTGTTGAGTCAACCACCTTTAGCCTCCATCTCGGGCTTCGTACGAGATAGAAAATCACTCTCTTGTTGAGTATAAAAGACTCTCTTGTTGAGTCAGCCACGTTTAGCCTCCATCTCGGGCTTCGTACGAGATAGAAAATCACTCTCTTGTTGAGTATAAAAGACTCTCTTGTTGGGTCAACCACTTTTAGCCTCCATCTCGGGCTTCGTACGAGATAGAAAAACACTCTCTTGTTGAGTATAAAAGACTCTCTTGTTGAGTCAAACCTCTTTAGCCTCCGTCTTGGGCTTCGTATAAGACATATAATAACTCCCTCTTGTTGGGTCACTAGCCTCCTCTTAGGCTTTGTATAAAGAAAACCCCGGTTGAGTCAATCAACCTTTTAGCATCAAAGTCATGCCTTGCTCACAGCCTACAAACATCAACAACTCCTCTTGAGAGATGACAAATTCTCTCTCATCCAACCCTTCAGCTTCACATCTTGAGCTTTGAACAAGATACAAACCTCCTTTTAACTTCACGTCTTGGGCTTTGAACAAGACACCAAAACACCTTTTTCCTCCCGTAGAATAGGAGGAACTACGATCACTCTGATTTCCCTGTTTTATCAAACGGGAATACGTAGGCATAAGATTGAAGAATCTTAGCGATCATACTAATCAAAAAACCCAAAATCCAGTATCTCCACCAAATCAACCCAAAAGCATCAAATTTAAACACATTACCAAAAACCTCACAAATAATCCATTCACTGTGTTTTTAACAAAATAACTGAATATTGGGCCCCACATCCACATAGCATCTGTAACCTAACAGACCGTTGTTCAAACTCAGTATGCAAGCAGGGTTAATTGGAGACATCTATTTCCCTTCCTTAATTAGCTCAATAGGATAAAAAAAGAATCGAATTGTAGTACCCAAGAGATCGTGACTCAGGACCACAAAAATAGTGCTACAGAAAAAAATTGGCGCCCACCGTGGGGCCCGTTTTTTCTTTCTTACAATCTTCGGTGAAAACCTTGAGTTCACAAAATGTCACAGAAATGGCGACTCTGCTGGGGATCCATTGTCTGTATAAGATCATAAGACTAGAGGTCTAGGATGATTAAGACAAATATATATATATATATATATATATATATATATAGTGCTTTTCCTAATTGATATCTGTGTTTATTTTTCTGCTAATGGGAATGCGTGTGATGCCGCATGTGGAAAGATTGAGTATGCACCTAAGATAGGTGATGGCAATGAAGGTAATCTTGCGGGGAGTGAATCCCAGTTAAGAGCCCCCGATCGACCATCAAACTCAGTGGAGACTCCCTTTTACAGATACATTGCCTATACGACTCCGGTTGTTGAAAGTAGTGTGGTCGACTGGGTTATCTGAGAAGCTGAGGTTTTTAGTAGACTGAAACCATTTTGTAGTGCGGAAGCTATCGGAAATAGTTGTCACGCGATACTACCCTCATCTGAGATCACTCTAAGATGTATCAGCTCGCTGGCGATTCGCTTGATGTTGTCATCCCAAGAGTGGTCAATGATTTTGCGGACAGGTACAAAAAATACCAGTATAAACCATTGGGGGGGTAGAGCCTTGACTTCATGACACCGACCCTTTGACCCCATGTTTTTTCTATGTTTTTGTGTGCCGCATTCATACATTCACTTAAAAAAAACATTAAAATAAAAAAAAATCTTCTCTTCTAGTCTCTCTTTTTCAAATTAAACTGAGACAATGATTGCAAATGTCAGATAAAGAGATTGCACTAATGGATTTCGGTAGATGGAAAACTCATAAGTATACCTTCAAGGTTCCAAAGTTAGAGGATTTGAGAGGTTTGGCGAGAATGATCACCAACCCTGAGGCTTTCAGAGACAAGTATGGGGGACTACTGTCTCTATTAAGGGTCCATGTAATCGAAGGAATCCTGTCCATACTAATCCAGTTCTACGATCCGGTCTATCACTGTTTCACATTCCTGGATTATCAGCTAGCACCAACGCTGAAGGAGTATTCTCACTTGACTGATCTGCATATCACTGATCAAGCTCCCTTTTCTAGACTGGAAGAAATTCCAAAGGATCAAACCATTGCAAGAGCAATTTATTTGGACGAGTCAGAAGTCAGGACTCACATGACCACTAAGGGTGGCATCCAAGGTTTGTCAGCCCAATTCTTGATAAAGAAGGCCCTGTATTTTCCCAGTATAAGGAATGTGACTGCTTTTGAGAGCATCTTCGTTTTGCTCACCTACGGGTTATTTTTGTTTCCCAACATTGATAACTTCGTAGATATCAGCGCCATTAAGATTTTCCTAATCGAAAACCCTGTACCGACCTTACTCACAGATGTGTATCATTCGGTACACTTAAGGAATTTATACAGCGGAGGGATGATCACATGCTGTGTACCCTTGCTTTACAAATGGTTCACTTCCCATTTGCCCAAGTCTGCTCCATTTTGGGATCAAAAAAATACTTTATGTTGGTCGCAGAGAATCATGTCTCTTACCAACTCTGACATCGATTGGTACAATCGAATCTACGACGTGATCATGATCAATGACCGTTGTGGAAATTTCCCAAATGTACCCCTTATAGGAACTAAGGGAGGAATCAATTATCATCCAGTTTTAGTTCGTCGTCAATTTGGATACCCGATTAGGCATATCCCGTGTAATGCTCATCTGGAAGGTCTTTTCTTCAAGGAAGGAGAAAATGACAAGGTACTAAAGACGGAAATAGTGCATGCCTGGAAACACGTTCACAGGAAAGGAAGAGAGTCTCTAGGAAAACCAGACTGTGTCTCGGTGGAGCCTTATCTCCACGGGGTACAAACTAGAGCTCTCAAGTTGAGGATGCCTTACCTTCGTCAGGAAGTTCTTCCATTAAGGGACTCTGCCCTTTATTTTATGTCTGAAATGGAAAAGCTTCAGGTTACTCTCAGCAAAGTTCAGCAGGAGAAGAGGTCTTGGAGGAATAAGTATCGTATTCTCAATTTGGAGTGTAAGAAACTACAGCAGATACTAAAAGAAAAAGATGCTCTGATTGAGATTTTAGAGCAACATGCTGTAGAAAATCAGGATGACCAAATGAATTTGCTCGCTCCTTTCACTTGGAAAAGGAATGAAGACCCGAAAACGGCTAAAGAGCCCCGGTCAAAGAAAAGGAAAATACCAGAACCATCACCTAAGCTCTCTTCAGAGAGGACTCAGGATCCATTAGTTTAGATTTCCTTTTTCAGCACTTTGTAATCTACTGTATTTCCATTTCCGCAATCCTTTGAATTCAATAAAACGGGGTTTCCCCACTGTTTGATATTTGCAATCCAAAGTTTACTTTGAATAAACAAAAACATACAATTAATATAATCATTGCATATCATTCATCATTCTCGCGTAAACGTATTCTTCCTACCTACGAATCTCACGTTTGTGTCTCGATTCTAGATTCAAATTGTCTCATTCGTACAATACTCGGGCCAGTCGTCAAAAAAAGATGGATGATCTCGAGGAAGAGAACAGAGAGTTGAGAGAAGAGATCGACACTCTGAAAGAGGATCTGAGGAAGCTTCATAACGACATGCAAGCTCTAGCAGACGCTCAGATGCAGCAACAAAGGACTGTGATCTCAGAGATCACATCAACGCCCATAGTGGAAAAGTATGATCCTAGGTATAAAATGCCGAAAGATTGTCCCTGGGGCATGCCACTTAACTATATCCCGGAAGGATATGTTCCGCCGATCACTGAGGATCAAGGAACCGCAGCAGGATCCGCAGCAGGATCCGTTGGGCCTGAAGGTTACAAACTTCTAGAAAGCGAAGATGCCAGGGGCATGACAGCAACTCCTGAAGGTTACAAACTTCGGGAGACACCAAGAGTCTCTGCCATGATGACTATACCACCGCCCATGGTACACACTGTCCCGGAAGGACAGATTCCATAAATATCTTCTGGTGGAAACGACAGCATGTTCGACAAAATGAATGAATTCCATGAACAATTCCTGGAGATGCAGAAAGAACTACAAGCCCTTCGCGGTCAGGATTTATTTGGAAAGGATGCCGCGGACCTTTGTTTGGTCCCTAATGTGAAAGTTCTGCACAAGTTCCCGGTACCTGACTTTGAAAAGTACAAGGGTAACTCTTGCCCTCAGAGCCATTTGGTGATGTACGCTCGGCGAATGTCAGCTCAGAAGTAGAACCAGGAGCTGCTCATTCACTACTTTCAGGATAGTTTAACCGGTGCCGCATTAAAATGGTACATGGGTTTAAACTGCGCTACGATTGGCACATTCAGAGATCTTGGTGCTGCCTTCGCTCAGCAATATAAATACAATCTGGACATGGCACCGGACAGAGATCAGCTCAGATCGATGTCACAAAAGGACAAGGAAACCTTTAAAGAATACACTCAGAGATGGCGTGAAATTGCCGCTCAGATTTCTCCACCTCTGGAGGAAAAAGAGATGACGAAGATCTTCTTAAAAACCCTGAGCTCATTTTACTACGATAGAATGGTTGCTAGTGCACCCAGTGACTTCACCGAGATGGTGGGCATGGGAGTTCGTCTCAAGGAAATGCTCCGAGAAGGACGCTTAGTTAAAGATGTTGGATCATCAAGCGGTACAAAATGATACGGTAGTTCTCTCCCTAAGAAAAAAGAGTAGGATATTGGGAATATCTCTCAAAAAGCAAAGGCGACATTACCAACCAGTAGCTGCTGTAATTCCTGCTATTGACCCTGCGCCCGTTCCTACGTATCAACCTCAGGTTGCACAGAGCCAACCTAATCAACAACAATATCAGCAAAGGACACAACAACCTCTTCAGCAGGCTCGTCCTCCATACAACCACAATTGTACAACCCGACCACCAGGGTTTAATCCTATACCCATGTTGTACGCAGAACTATTTCCATTATTACTGGTCAAGGGGCATGTCCAAACCAAGTACCCTCTTACAGTACCAGAAAATCCGCATTTCTGGTTCAAAACGGATCAGACTTGTCCTTACCATCAAGGAGGACCAGGGCATAACATAGAAAATTGTCTCAGTTTCAAATCCGATGTACAAAATCTTGTTAGGAGCGGGGTCTTATCTTTCAAAGATACGAATCCGAATGTTCTCACAAACCCGCTGCCTCAACACGAGAAAGCTGCGGTAAATTTGATAGAGGAAGAGTCTAACAACATCTATCAAATTCATGATGTACTCTTATTAAGGGCCAACTTAGTCAAGATACATTGTAGACAGAGTGGATACGGCCATGTGCCACCTCATAATTATCACCAGTGTGATATCTGCTCTAAAAACAATCAAGGATGTTCTGTGGTGCAATCAGCTCTACAGGAACAATTGGATCTCGGATGGATCCAAGAGCATCAAGTTCGTGGAATCAACATAACCTATACGAATTCCAACATCATTCAGAGCCACGACATCCGTGCAATGAATGTCAACTTGGTGGCGATGCACTCCAGGCAAAGCCAACATCATAATCTGCCTCGACATGATTACAATTCTTGTCTGACTTGCTCGGTAAACAAACAGGGATGCTCTTTTGTATAAGAGGCCCTCCAGCGTCAGATGGATCTTGGGTGGATCCAGGACTACCATGATAGAAATCCTTATCAGATCAACATGATTCAAATCTTTGATATCCGTTTAATGAATACCAGCTTGGTGGAGTTACATGCCAAGCAGATCCAATTCGGTTTTCTCACTCCTCACGATTATCTGAACTGTAAAGTATGCAGTGAGAGTAACCAAGGGTGCGCTCTCATTTAAAGAACTTTACAACACTTGTTAAACCACTGGTGGCTTCCGATCTATCTAGATGAAGACATGCAACAAATCAGTGTGACTAACGGGAACCCTACTAGACGTCAAAATTAGGATGTCTGATCTATGGAAACTGACTTGGTAAGGTTGCACTGCATTCAAAGCGGACGTGGCAAAGTGCCACCACACAACTATGAACAATGTAGAGTCTTCTCGGAGAATAACCAAGGATGCTACCTTGTGCGGGCAGCTCTTCAAGGTCAGTTGGATCGTAAAGAGATTCACCCATGTCTGAGTTCCGAGCCAATCAACTGGACACCAGACTACTTAGCTGATCAGATCAGAGACGTTGTCATAATCTCTGATCATCAACAGAACAAGGATGTTTGTACCATCACCCCTCTACTGGACGAATCAAAGGTTCCTAGCCAGGAACTGATTAAAGTTACCTACGACAGTCAGAAAAATCAGAAGGCTCCTGTAGTTATTTATCTGCTAGGATCATTACCGTATGAATCAGCTAAGGCGATCCCTTAAAAATACGGTGCAATAATAATTGAGAATGAAAAGGAAATCCCATTACCCTCCGTCGTGAATATTGCAAACATCATTCGAGTAACACGGAGCGGCCGAATCTTCAACCGAGGAGTTGGAGAACCTAACAAAGAAAAGAAACTTCAGACAGAGGCTCCCAATCCACCAGTCGGTCAGTCCAGTAATCCCGACCTTTCGAAAAACAACGATGAGATGCTGAAGCTCATCCAAAGGAGTGAATATAACATTGTTGATCAGCTGTTACAAACTCCTTCAAAGATCTCTGTGCTATCACTTTTACTCAGTTCCGAAGCCCACATAGAGGCTCTACAGAAAGTCTTAGAGCAGGCCTTTGTGGAACAGGATGTGTCAATACGACAGTTTGATAACATCTTCTCTAACATCACTTCCTACAACAACTTAGGATTCAGTGATGAGGATTTGCCAGAGGAGGGCAAAAGCCACAACATGGCGCTCAATATCACAATTAACTGCCAGGACGATGCTCTAGCAAGCGTACTGGTAGACACCGGATCGGCCATCAACGTTATGCTGAAGTCCACTTTAATGCGACTATCATTCAAAGGATCCCCAATGAGGGGCAGTGAGGTCATCGTCAAAGCCTTTGACGGATCTCGGAAAGCAGTTATCGACGAAGTCGACCTTCCCATAACTATCGGTCCTCACACGTTCCTAATCACTTTCCAGGTCATGGACATCCGGGCAGCGTACAGCTGTTCATTAGGAAGACCTTGGATACACCAGGCTGGGGCAGTCACTTCGACACTGCACCAGAAACTGAAGTTTGTCAAGAACGATCAACTTGTCACGGTCTGTGGAGAACAAGCCTTGATCGTGAGTAACCTGTCATTATCTACTTGTATAGAACCCGAGTAGGTTGTTGGAACTCAGTTCCAAGCACTTTCATTGAGCAATGAGAATCAATCAGAAAAAGGAACCTCTATTTCCTCATACAGAGATGCTCTCGAAGCGATCAAAAGTAATAATGCAAAAGGGCAAGGACAACTTGTCATTCCTACTGATAACAAAACAAAGAAGGGTCTTGGTTTTTCCGCAACCTGTACCCAGACTGCAACTAAAGATGAAAGTCTTCATCCCATTCAGAACTTCTTCCACAGTGGAGGTTTCCTTCACCCAATATCTCAAGAAGTCCATACCATCAACGAGGGAGATCCCTCCGATATAGAGGAAGAATGGAGGTCCCTCATTCCCTTATCTCACATCGCCGCGCGTTCGAGACTTTCTTTCCCTTTTACCTAACCTTAGGTTTAGAGTCGTCGTGCTCTATTTAGGTGTTCCACTGTGGACACTTCCTTTCCCGTTTTGCCTAGCCTTCGATTTAGAGCCGCCGTACTCCATGTAGGTGTCTCGCTATAGACCCTAATTTCCCTTGGAACCTTGACCACAATTAAGAGTTCCTTATCCCCGTTGAGGGGAACTACGGACGCTCTGATTTCTCAAGTTCATCTTGAGAATACGTAGGCATAGGATTGTGAGATCCTAGCGAGCCACCTTTTCTTTTTTCAACCTTTTCTTTTTACACCCTTTTACCCCATAGTGAGGAGAACTACGAATGCTCTGATTCCATTCCCGTCAGGATACGTAGGCATGAGATGCGATGTCTTGGCGAGCATACTTAATATATATACCCATAGGTCTTTACCTTAGCACATTTCCTTTAGCAATCAAACTTTAGAATAACACAATACATACAAGAGGTTCCTGTAGAGTACTACAGATACTTAGGATGCTAACACCTTCCATAGGTATAACCAACCCCCGAACCTTAGATCTCTAGCTGTGTTCCTACATAGCGCACTTAGGGTTTTTTCGACCTTTACCCTTTCCTTTAGATAAATCAAAGCTCGGTGGTGAACTTTATAATTTGTGATTTAAGTTAACTAATAACTTGATATCTGATTCTCACTGCAACAGAAATGGCGACTTCACTAGGGAGTTTACCCTAAGAGGGTTAAGCGCGCCTTGTTTGTATTTGTGTTATTTTACATGTTTGCTTGCCTATATACTTGTATATCTGTATATCTGTACATATTTATATCTGTATATATGCCTGTTATGCTTGGGTTTTTCTGTGTGCAGGGTTGTTACTTTGAGTGGTGAGGATATGTCCTATACCCAGACTTGAGTGCACCTATGATAGGAAGGTAGTAAATTCAAGGAGACTTTGAGGGAGTTGATTCCCGAAAAAGCTGACTTGAGAAACCACCACTCAGTGGAGGCCCTCTTGAGTGTAGTCATGTTGGAACAAGTTTATTCGTGAAAACGTTACTACTTTCGACCTAGGAGCCCATGACACTAATGACCTTTAGTTACCTTTTACCCCCACCTTGGCCTCTTAGGACGTAGTGCGATGACTATGAGGGAGTAGTCCCAAAATAGTTGATACGCGACACTCTTACAAGACTCTCTTGAGAATATTATTGACTACCAAGTTATTTGGGAAATCGATAATATCCGAAAGATGGGTTGTTGACTCTGGGAACTCTTTAGAACTCTGTTCTACGAATACAAGAACCCTAGTACACACCCTATGGTTGATTCTTTAACTAGATTCCATGTTGTGATCTTGAACCTTTAATCCTGTTGCATGTGTTTTGCATCCTGTTTGCATCACATATTATTTGCATTTTTGCATGATTCATTGCATACGTCTGTTTGTCCAGTTACTCATTGCCAGCTGTCTCCAAGTCTTGATTGCTAGAGGTAAGCCTCCCCAAATGACAGCCATATAGGATGTTTCAAGTGCTGATCCTCCACCGGTTCAGATGCCCACACCTTCAACTTGGCCTGAGTTTGGATTTCCAAGCAACTACTCTCCATCGATTGCATCTACTGCTATGGTTGGTCAAACTGTAATGCCAGTTTTTTAAGCTCCTATTTTCAACGAGCCCAGACCTGTGGTCCATGCTGTTACCCAGACTGTTCGAGCTCCCTTCGAGAATCTTCTCTATGAGTATAATGCTGCTAGTGCTCACGGTGAAGACCGTGAAGATTTTGTTGAACCTGAGGTTGTCCGAGAGCAGTTTCAGACCATCGACAAAAGACTTAGAGCCATGGAGGGCAATGACTTCTTTAATGTGCATGCAGACAACATGTGCTTAGTTTTCGATCTTGTCATGCCAGCTAAGTTCAAAACTCCAGAGTTTGTGAAGTATAAGGGAAACTCTTGTCCAAGGGCTCATTTGGTCATGTACTTTCGCAAGATGGCTGCTTATACCAACAATCAGAAACTCCTTATCCACTGTTCTCAAGACAGCTTGAGTGGAGCCTCACTCAAATGGTATATGAGTCTCGAGCAAAACTTCATTCACTGCTTCCAAGATCTTACAAATGCCTTCATGAACCAGTATAAGTATAACCTCGTCATGGCTCCTGATCGTTGCCAGCTCCAAAACATGACTCGATATGAGAAGGAATCTTTTAAGGAGTATGCTCAGCGCTGGAGAGAGTTGGCTTCCCAAGTTGAACCTCCTTTGGCCGAGAAGGAATTGACTGGAATGTTCATGGATACCCTGTCTCCATTCTATTGGGAGAAGATGATTGGAAGTGTTTCCTCTAATTTTACTGATTTGGTTACTATCGGCCAAAGACTCGAGGAAGGACTTAAGAACAGTAAAGTGTCTAAAGATTCTGAATCTTCCAATGGTGCGAAGAAATTTTATGGAAACTTCTAGAGGAAGAGGGAAGATCAGACTAATGTTGTCATGTTTGAAACAAGAAGGCCTCGTCCCCAAACTCAGTATGTTATTCACCCTGATGTTGCTGCTGTTACTCCCATGGTTACTACTCCACGACCAGCTCAAGCTCCTCAACGTCCAGTTGTAGGGCAGAACCAGTACCGTAATAGGAATTAATTTAATCCTACTCTCATGTCGTACACTGAACTTTATCCTGGTCTGGTTCAAAAGGGTTTGATTACCACAAGGACTTTGCCTCCTCCTCCAAATCCTCTTCCAGACGACTATAGGGCTGATCTTCATTGTGAATACCATCAAGGTGGTGCAGGCCATAACTTGGAAGGTTGCTATGCGTTGAAGGCTAGAGTACAAGAGCTTATCAGAAATAAAATCCTCTCCTTTCGGGACTCCAATCCTAATGTCCAGAATAACCCTCTGCCAAGGCACACCAAGTGAAGCTTCGGTCGACTTCAACAAAATATCCTCCTAAAAGTCAGTGTTTCAGACAGGCCAGCTTACCCCTGTTGCTGATTAGTCACTAGGCCTTGTTTCTTGCTATTTTCTTTATTTTGTAATGGTTGATTGCTTTCAATTATATTTGTACTTTCGTGATTAATGAAATGAGCATTGCAACTTTTGATTCAATTCATTTTTGTTTGATAACGTGAAAATGTATCGTATATTTTGACTCGACTCGCATGCAATTTAGTGCCGTTTTACTTGTTTTTCGTTGTATTATGCTGTATTATGTTCGTCTTTCAGGTATTTGTCGAATAAGAGTGTCAGTGCAAGACAATCGGGAAAAGAGCAATGAAATAAAGACAAAGTGAAAATTTTACCATTTTCTGGTGCATGGCGTTCGCCATGGACCTCAGAGCCACGTTTTCCACATTTTAAGGTCCACGACGTTCATCATGGACCTCACGGCGTTCGCCGTGGATGCGCAGTGCAGAATTTTCAGCAAACACAATTGCTCAGTCCTCTCCCACTCTCCTATATTTTCTCCCCACGATTCCCACTCCTTTGGCATCAATTTATTTTAGCATCATAGTGTCACACCCCAAATTTTACCCTCAGATTCTAATCATTTCAAATCATCATGAGTCGGTATCTTTTTTTTTGCATTTTTAGTTAAACACCTTTAATCATGCTTTTTTAGTCGATTTTTATCATTCCATGCAATTTTCTTTTTATGTATTATTTTATTGTTATTTAGATAATTATCTTAGTTTATTTAAAGTTAATTTAGTGTATATTCTTAATTTAATTTATATTTTTTTTAATTTAGTTTATTTTAGTTTTAATTTTGAACTTAATTTAATTTTAACTTAATTTAATATTAATTAGTTTAATTTTATTAATTTAGTCTAATTTTAGTTTTAATTTTAATTTGAATTAATTTTAATTTAGTTAATTTTTAAATTAGTTAATTTTATTTTTATTTTTAATTTTAATCATAATTATAGTTTTTTTCTTCATTTTGATTTTTATTTATTTTTTAGTTTAAGATTTACCTCTTCTTTGTGTAATATTTTTGTTATTTATAATTATTATTATTATTACTATTATTATTTTATTATTATGTATATTTTGTTATTTTTATTACTATTATTATTGTTTTTTATTATTATTATTCAATAAGTCCAAGAATGTTGCTCATCCTTGCTACAAGAGTCTTCTCTTTGACCAAAACTGATCCAAAACAAAAACCAATTTATGCCCTGTTACATCTCTGTCAAAACTTGCTATGCTGCTACATCAATACTACCACTCAAAGCCAAAACTTTCTCCCACAAACTGTCAGCGACAACCCCACACTGCCTACTCACTCTATTGCCACTGCAATGTGCTCTTTTTTTCTTAAAAAAATAATATAATAAAATTAGTAGCATAAAGATAACCATTTTTTTACTTTTCCCATACTAACATATTTGACAACACATGCACACACATGGTACGAAATAGCTTACTCACCCTCACTTTTCCATTTTCCTGCGCCTGACCCTACTTCTTTTTTTTCAATTTCTCTTTTCATACATACATCAGAGCACCCACATCCATCATACCCATTTGGGTTCTTTAAATGGGACCCGCTTAATTCTTTATATTATTTCACACTTCTCAATTATTTAAACAACTTATCTACAATTCTCAAATATCCATCTAACTCATAAAAAATCTAAAATGGGTCCCACTAAATCTCACTATATATTATATAAAATGTAATTAAAAATTTCATTCAAATATAACAAAATACATTAAAAAGACATATTCAAAATAAATAAGACTAAAATAAATATATATTAAATAAAACAATACATAACACAAATAATTCATAAAAATTATATTTAAAAAAAAGAAGATAAATTTAGAATAATTTTTAATTGTTGTTATTCTCACTCCCAAAACGTTGCCATATGTGTTCTACCAAGTCTTGCTGAAGACGCCGATGAATTTGTTTATCACGAACATCAAATCTTCTACGTAGGAACTCTTGAAAATCAATATTAGAATCATTCGGCAATGTTGTTGTGTCATTGTCTAAATGATCATAAGAAAAATCAAAGTTTCCACCATACGATGAACGTTCATCTTCAACAATCATGTTGTGTAATATGATACATGTATCCATTATACGTTGGAGTGCATCTAAGTGCCAAGATCGAGCCGGGTTACGTATGATTGCAAATCGCGATTGGAGAACCCCAAATGCACGTTCAATATCCTTTCTTGCTCCTTCTTGATGTTGGGCAAACAATTTTCTCTTATCCCCTTGCGGCATTGAGATACTTTTCACAAATGTGGCCCATTCAGGATAAATGCCATCTGATAAATAATAGCCCATGTTGTATTCAGTGTGATTGATTGTATAATGAACTTCGGGAGCTCTCCCTTGCAGAACATCGTTGAAGACATTGGATTGGTTCAACACGTTAATATCATTATTTGAGCCCGCTACCCCAAAGAATGCATGCCAAATCCATAAGTCTTGTGAAGCTACTGCTTCGAGCATAACAGTAGGTTTTCCATGATCGCCTCGAACATACTGGCCTTTCAATGCAACAGGACAATTTTTCCATTCCCAATGCATACAATCAATGCTACCTAACATACCTGGAAAGCCTCCTGCCTCCCCCATCTGAAGTAAGTGTTCAATGTCTTGAGTGTTTGGCCTTCTCAAATATTGTCCTCCGAATACGCTGATCACACCTCTTGTAAACTTATCAACACATTTTAGTGTTGTGGTTTCACCGATTCTTAAATAGTCATCCACACTATCAGCAGAAGTTCCGTATGCCAACATACGAATAACAGCAGTGCATTTTTGTAGCGGTGAAAGACTTGATCTACCAGTTGCATCAACCCTCATTCGAAAATACTCATCATGTTGACCCAGAGCCTCCACAATGCGAATGAACACATGTTTATGCATTCGGTATCTTCGACGAAATTGCTCATTTGTGTATACTGGAGTTTCTGAAAAATAATCATTGAACAATCGATCATGTCCCTCTTCACGATTCCTCTCTATATTCCTTCTTTGACGTCTAGGCCTTCTAGAACTTGAGGCTTCTTCTTGATTTTGACTTTCAAAAAAAAGCCTCATGAGTTCTTCATCCATACCATCATTCATATAATCCATGAACATTTTGGCGATGTGGGAAGAATTAGAAGGATCCATAAGAAAAGAAATTTAATATTGAATAAGATGACAATAATTTGTAGAAAGTGAAAGAGGTTGAGAATGATTGTGAGACTTATTGTGTTAGTAATGATTATTTATAGGAGTAGTTTCAATAACGGCTAGTTTGAATAACGGCTAGTTTCAAAATATTCAAAATACATAATCATACTAAAAATATTCAAAATACATAATCATACTAAAAATATTCAAAATACATAATCATATTAATTAAGGCCGTATTTTTCCCGAATCACGCCGCATAATAAATCATGAGCTTGTAGTTGTCTTGGATTCATATTTGATGTATCCTTTGAGAGGATTTGTAGATCATCGATCTTCAATCTTTCCTCTTTTTTCTCAGCCTTCTTAATCTTTGCTTCAACCTTTTTTCTCTCAATCTCGAGTTTTTCACTCTCAATACGTGCATAGTCTTGTGCAAAAACTGACATCAAATCCATTTTCTTTTTGAATTCATCTTTGAATTCATCATATTCAACATTGGGAGTAGACATTTTCACCATCTTTTCTTTCTCCTTTCTTTTGGCTGCCTTTTGACCGATTGGACGACGTAACATAGTAGGTGATGGTGGATTGTATTCGCTGCTCGTTGGTGTCAGTGGGTTAGAAGACGAAGAATATGCTCCAGAAGCTGAAATCTTTGTTCTCTTTGCAGAAGCTCCCGATGAACCTGCAAGCCATTTTGGTTCATCTTTCAATAATCTCCATGCAGCCTCAAATGTAAACTTTTCACCTTCATCTTGAAAATAAATTTTATACGCATTTTGCATGATATTATTCTCGGAGCTCCCGCTTTTTTGTGTAGATACAGCTTGTTTGTAGCATCCAACAAACTTTTGAACAGATGGATTTATTTTGTGCCATCTACCTTTTAGTGCCATCGGTTTCCTCTCTTTGCAATTAATGTCACGATGCTTGTTAAAAGCTTCGCTGATTCTCTTCCAAAAACTATCTCCTTTTTTATCAACCCCAACAATTGAATCCTTTGAAACATTGAGCCATGACTGAATGAGAACTTCATCCTCTTTTTGTTGGAACCTTTGTTTAGGCGTATTCACAATCGGTGCAGATGCAACTTCTTCACCAACGTTAGTATTTTCTATACTAACTTGCGTGCAAAATTGCGGTGTTTCATGTTCTTGATCATTTGATTGTACACCACTACTACCTATATGAACCACATGAGGCATATTGGGGTTAGCTGATTGAGATGGAAATTGTTGATATTGATATGAATAAGGTATATTTGAGATAAAATGAGGGTTATGAAAATTTGGGATAAAATGAGGGTTTTGAAAATTTGGGTTATGGTGTGAATTTGAGATAAGAGGTGCATTTCCAAAATATGAGTTGTTTTGTTGATTTGGAATACTAGGAGGACTTCCATCATTTTGCATAAAATTGGACCAAGTGTTATGTTGATTGGGGTTCATTGTCAAATGAAATGTGTGTAGAGAAAAAATTAAAATGAGATAAAATAAATTGGTTAAATTTAGACTAGATGTGAATGAAAAATGAAATTAAATAAGAGTTACATATTTATATTAATAATTAATATAATCGTTTAAAAATTATAACCGTTGGAGGGCTTTGAATGTATTACCGTTGAAATTGATATAATTTATTACCGTTGGCTTTAATTTATTACCATTTATAATAGCAGTTTTTTTTAAAAAAATAAATGAAAAAGAAGTCATTTAAGATAAAGAGCGTGGTTTTGATTGGAAGCGTTTTAAATATGAGAACGATGCAAACTGTGGAATACCCAAAGCACCCTGACACCATGTCTTTGATAAAAGTGAAAGAACGGTAAAAAGGAGCCGATATTTATGCTCTCACACTACTGCATACTCTCTCTTGAAAGCAACACTTCCACCACCTCCACAACATAACTTGTTTTTTTTTTCTATTTCTTCACACTATAATCATAAAATAACACCACACATCATACACTCAACTTCATAATCTCAAAACAACATAAAGTAGACACAAAGCACAAAAGGAGAGAAGGTGCAGCTGTGAACCATTGTTGCTCACTCCTCCATACGCAACACAAACCGTGTAACAAGCTCCACCGTGAAAGCTACCGCCACAATTGGTCTGGTTTTTTTTTTCAGTTTATAAACATATATTCACTGTTTGCATCCTCTTTGTTATGCTCTCTACATCATTATTTTGCTAGTGTTTAAATGTGTGTTTTGGGCATGTAGTTCATACTTTTTTTAGATGTTTATTTGTCTTGTTTAAATCCATAAGAAAGAATTTATTTATTCCTCTTTCTTTTGAAAAGAAAAAAGAAATTGTGTTTAACAAATAGCAATGATGTGAGTGTGTGTGAGAGAGAGAGAGAGAGAGAGAGAGGTGGTCTTATTTTTTTCTCTTTATTGTTCATTCTCATATTAAACCACAACCATGGTGTGTGATTTGTTTATCATTTGTCTTTGTTAAGAAGAAAGAGAGATATAAGTACAAGGAGATAAAGTTAAAATAAAAAATTTGTTCTGTACTTTAAGAAAGGATAGGCGACCACGATTGAAGAAAAGATGGATATGCTTTTGTTACTGGTATTTTCTATTCAAATGGCATGCCAAGAATAGCCATTGTGGTGAGCTAATAACTCAGCGCCTCCACCACTTCCTCTTTAACGTTTTTTTTTTCTTTTCTTTTACTTCATTTATTTGCTTTAGTTTTTTTGCTTATTATTATTTACTTTAAAGTTTGTTTTTTATGTTATATAATTTAGAATTAGTTTTTACTAGAATTAGTTAATTAGTTTTTAATTAAATTTTAATTTATTTAGATTTAGTTAATTGAATTTAGTTATTTAGTTTTTAAATTAGCATTTGATTTAGTTAATATTGTTAAATTAGATTTATTAGAATTTAGTTATTTAGAATTTATTTAATAAATTTTTAATTAAGTTTTAGTTTTAATTAATTTTTAAATTAGTTCTGTTGACTAAATAGTTTTAGTTTTAGATTTAGTTTTAAATTTTAAATTAGAAATTTTGTTTAGTTAGAATTTTAAGTTAATTAGTTTTAATCAAGTT
This sequence comes from Lathyrus tuberosus, assembly GCA_022829125.1. Taxonomy (NCBI): domain Eukaryota; kingdom Viridiplantae; phylum Streptophyta; class Magnoliopsida; order Fabales; family Fabaceae; genus Lathyrus; species Lathyrus tuberosus. The sequence continues at coordinate 8,438,859 of JALAZF010000024.1, read as the reverse complement.
TTAATTAGTAATTAGTAATTAGTAACTAAACTTAGTAAATTTGAGTTTTTTTAGAATTTAGTTTAATTAATTAATTAATTTAGAGATTAATTTATTTAGTTAGTTAGATTAGGATTAGTTTAGTTAGCTTCCCATTTAGAATTAATTTAGAATTAGTTAATTAGATTTAGTTATTTATTGTTAGAATTAGTTAACCAGTTTTTTTTATTAGGATTTAGTTAATTAGTATTTTAATTAGATATTAATCTTTTAGATTTTGGTTGTTTAGACTTTATTTATTTCTTGAATTTATCTTGACAGTTTCCTATTTTTATTAATTTCTGGTATTCAGTTTCTCATTTGATTCTTGATACTTGCTGTATATATGTTGCTATTCATTTTACATTTGATACTCGGGGTTTCCTCCTTGTTTCTCTATTTGTTTACCTCATTCCAAAGGAAAGGATCTTCCCGTTGACTGTCACGTCATTTAGGATAGCCTTATCCCTCATACCTTTATCTCACGCCGCTGCGCGATTGAGACTTGCTTTCCCTTTTACCTAACCTTAGGTTTAGAGTCGCCGTGCTCTATTTAGGTGTTCCGCCGTGAACACTTCCTTTCCCGTTTTGCCTAGCCTGAAATTCTGGCATAGCAGACAACAGATGTCCTAACATATGTCAAGACATTGTTCTGTATAAACATTTAAACAAGAAACAGAAATAACAGACTGATACCTTGAATATCAGAACTGCAACAACACAGATGTTACGACATCTGTTCCAACATGTTTATCATGAACCTTAATAGAAAAGTAAATATGCAGAATGATAAAGAACACATCAATTGTTAACCCAGTTCGGTGCAATTCACCTACATCTGGGGGATACCAATCTAGGAAGAAGATTTTAATATCTGTAGAATGGTTACAAAGCTAAACTCCCCCGTTTACAACTTTATATCCTAATCTCTACCCAATGAAATCCTTATAAAAGAACATCCTCTTTGATACGAGATACCCCACTCACTTCTCTTAATCACCACTTGTGATATTTACATCATCCCTGTCAATACAGAATTCTGTCAAGCATACTTGACAAACAAGCTAACTCGGATTTGCTTAAAAGCTTCATCCAAGAACAATACACAATCCAATACCTCAAGGCTTATGGATTTGTGTGACACCTATATCTGCCACAATGCATCAACTAATACAAAGGGAGACTTACAACCTAGAGAGTCAACGACTCTCAAAACCCTAAACCCTTATTTTTACACAAGAGAACTAGGTTACAAAAGGCATTCAAGGTACAAAGGTACATTCGGTACCTCATAAAACCCTAGGTCTAAGTCTTCATATATAGAGTCTTCAGTTGGGCTTCAAATCTTCAAACAAATCTTTCCTTGATCCACTACTAAACGCGCCTAGAAACTTGGAGCAGATTTGAAACAGATTTAAACAATCTGTTATAGCAGTCCAGATATCGAGTTTTTATGTTGTGACATCTCCTTCGACATCTTTGTGTTTGGCAGATTTCTTGATGTTGAATCCTTTATGTTGTGATATAACTTACCGTACTGGGAGATCTAATCTGGTTGTCGACGCCTTGAGTCGTAAGTATGGATCTGATGCGCCTCAACTGCTAGCGTTGTCCTCACCAGTGCCAAGCCTTCTAACGACTCTTCGCCAGTTTTATGAAAAAGATAGTGCAGGGAAACAATTAGTTCAGCAGCTTACCTAACAAAAAACAGAGGAAAAACAGTATAAACTTATGAATGGACTTCTTTATTACAAGGAGAAAATCTTTATACCTGATGTCTCACAACTCCGTCACAACATCCTCCAAGAGTATCACTCCACCCCCTCGGCAGGTCACTCGGGTGTCAAAGCTACATTGGCGCGTATCAGATTGTCTTTCTGCTGGCCTGGTCTATCCCTCACAGTCAAAACGATGGTTAAACATTGTATCATTTGCCAGCACAACAAGTATCAAACTCAGAAAAAGAAAGGACTACTACAGCCTCTACCAATTCCTAATAAAGTTTGGGATGAACTCACCATGGACTTTATCACGCATATCCCAAACTCTTTTGGCCACACGGTCATTTGGATCATCTGTGACCGCCTGACAAAGTTTGTGCACTTCCTTGCTTTACCTACAAAATTTTCAGCCAAAGATCTTGCCTCACGCTTTGCAGTAGAAATCTTTCGTCTTCATGGCATCCCCAAGTCCATCGTTTCCGACCGCGATCCCTTGTTTTTTAGTACCTTCTGGAAAGAGTTCTTCAAGCTACAAGGAACAACATTGAAATATAGTAGTTCCTATCACCCAGAAACGGATGGTCAAACGAAAGTTGTAAATAGATCAATAGAAACCTACCTTCGTTGTTTAGCCGGAGAACACCCACATAAGTGGTTCAAATATTTGCATCTCACAGAGTTTTTGTTCATACGTCTTTCCATACAGCTATTCAGATGACCCCGTTCAAAGCTTTGTACGGACGCGATCCTCCAAATATCCTAGACTATTTTGCAGGCGCAGCCTCCACAGATTCCTTGGACGTGTCCATGCAAGAAAGACAACATATACTCGCTCAGTTAAAGGAACATTTGAAGAAAAGCAAAGTTCAAATGGAAAAACAAGCAAACAGAGCAAGATTAGAGTTTACCTTTAACGAAGGCGACCTTGTTTTGATGAAGCTTCAACCTTATCGCCAACAAACAGTACAGAGACGTTCATCGCAGAAGTTATCCAAGAGATTTTTCGGGCCTTTCAAAATCGTCAAACGTGTGGGAACTGTTGCGTATCTCTTAGATCTACCTTCATCTTCACGTGTTCATCCGGTGGTTCATGTCTCTCTACTAAAACCTTATCATGCAAAGATCCCACCGGAAAACTTAACTCTCCCTCCACCGGACGCTGTACGCTTCCATGAACAAGCTACATCAGACTCACATGATTTTTATGGTAGAGGCGAGACAAGTCTGCATGCAACGGGAAGAAAAGAAGGAAACGTGTCTGTAGTTGAACAAGAAAAGGATGTTGGCAATGGAAAAGGAGAAGGAAATGTCTCTCAAGTTGAACAAGTGAAAAGTTTTGTAGATGAAAATAAAAAGAGAGGCACAGATCTAAAGGCCAGAAAAAAAGAGAGAGTTTTTAAAACTCAAGTGCAAAGTGTAACTAGTGGAAATGATATCTTTAAGCATGGGTCTTTGATTCAAAGTACTACGCATGCTTCCTCACAGCTTTCACGTGACAGTAATCACATGCCTGGGCCAGCTCACATCCCACTTCCCAATGCCACGCGTCCCCACCTTGTCTCCAACGGCTCTCTCCTTTTCCCACATGGCCTTCCCACTTTCCCATCTGCTCCTTCTACTTTCCCAGTCTCCAATACCTACCCCACTAATCCCCTTTGTCCTTATCCGTCCTCTCACGTTTTCCAAGAGTCTTCAACCAAATCACCTCTTCAGCATACCTCTCCCCTCATAAATGACCACAACTTCCCACACACGCCAAACCCTTTCCTTACCCAACACACACAAAATTCTGATGTGGCCCATTCTCCTCCTTACATTGCGAAGAACATCTCCCAACATACATCTTCTCCGGGTCGGCCCATTTCCCCCATGCTATCAAACCATCACATTAATCCAATTCTGAACCTTGAGGACAGGGTTCTCTTTGGGCCAGAGAGTATTGTTAGGAAATCAAACAGGCCCAATAGAATTAAAAAGAGTTCAGTCCTTTTAAAAGATTTTATTACTTATTAGGAGTGTATTTAGTAATTTTTATTGCTGATTGTTGTGTAAGTGTCCCATGGCCCAACTCTTTTAATTGTAACCCTAGCTATTTAAGCCTTATTTGAGCTGCTGCTAGAACCAGGAATGAAAAGTTGTTATTTGTCTTATCTTTTAATGCAATTCTGATCTTGGTAGCTTAGTGTAATCTATCACTCTCTCTCTTCACTTACCACCCTCCATCTACTAAACCCTCTCTATGCAACTTATGCTCACCGGAAACCTAATTCCCGCCGAAGAAGACGGTGGCGCGCAGTGGCCTCCGCCGTCCCTCTGGCCAACCACCCAAACACAACCTAAACCCCTTAATTAAAACCCGTAGATCATGAATCCAGGGTCCAATTCCACACAAAAAAAAACACCAAACTTCAAAACAGAAACTAACACATAAACCCTAGTTCTATAAATTCATGAAGAAACCAAGCAATTATAAGAGGGATACAAGATTATAGCACATGGGAAGCTCAGATCAAGTAATAGAAAGCTCAAAGGGAGAGAGGAATGCCTAGATTGGAGCACCTCCGATCAGAAGCTTTTTCGGCGAAGGTAACCTCCTATTTTTCTTTCGCTTCTCATTTTCTTCCCTTCTTCTACTCAACCTTCTTCTTATTTCTTCAAAATGATTGTTGTTGCTGTTAGGAATAGGGTGGGAGGCTTAGTTCTTCTTCTTCGAATTTCAATGAGAAATTTTAAGTAGAATTAGGTTTCAGAGCTTTAGTGTGTAGGTTAAGGAACGAGATTTTTTTGTAGAGAAATTGCTTAGGGTTTTTTCTCAGGTTCTTCAGGTGTCCTCTGCAGAATGATCAATGTAGGAATATATAGGATGAATGATACGTGTGAAGCAATTTCTTTGTGAATTTGTTGCGTGAGAAAATTGGTTATGAGTGATGATGAAGTATAATTTTTGCGAATCAATCCGTTAGAGAATGTGTGCGTAATCCTGATATTATGGGATTGTGAGGTTTTGCTTTTTGTCTTTTCTGCCTTCTAGAAACTCATGTGGTCCTGTTGAAAATGTTATTTGTTCCTGTTGATTCCCTTGAATGAATCTGATATTTACCACGTCATATACCTATGTGTACTTTGAATTCTGAGTGTCACAGCATGTTCTCTTTTATTGCTGATATAAACCCTTCCCTTTTCTTTTTGAACTTAATTTTTCTTGTATGCGTTATACTTCTTCTTCATGTGAAATATGACGTTGTGTTTTATTGCTGATATAATTTGACATGAGCCATTTCCCCCTGAATTTTGACACCTTCTGTTGTTGTTGTGAATTGTGACTTGCTTTGTTCCTTAACATTGTATGCCTTTGAACTGTCTTGGTTTAGTATTCTGTACCCATAAATTGTTCACGCATTGTACTAATCCTTCTTGTTCCATTTTCCTGTCATGGTGCATTGGTAGGGAACCTTTGAATTGGTTTTAATGTTGACATGTTTGAGTTTCTATATTGTACCATGTACCAATTATTTTGGATTGTGAATTTGTTCTTTTTATTCACATATTTGCTATGTACTGCACTTCTTCCTTGTTGCTAATATGAATTTGGACTAGTTTGAGAGTTCTCATGTTGTCAAGTAGATTTCCCATGAATGCCTTTGTAACATAACTGACTTGTGATTTTACTTTTCTTTTTATGTGGTTGTCTTGCTTGATGTGGTGATGGAGAAGAGAAAACTTTGCATTTTAATTCCATAGCTTTTGTAACAAAACTTTGCACTTCATTTCAACTTTTCCATTTCAAATTCTTGTACACCTTTTGAACACCTTTATTCCTCTTGAATTCAAATGGGCGTGGTATTTTAGGACTTGTGATATGAGTACCTTTGAATTTCTAAATACTTATCCTTCTCACTTTGAAATTGGAATGTATGAGTTGGATGTAAATATTCTTAGCTTGATGACATTAGAGTAACAACCAAGATATACTCACCATGTAGCACCTTGAATATTCATGCTTAAATCTTACTTCCAAAACATGGTTTTCAAATAGCTCCAACGTGGTTGCACAATAATCCACACACATGACTCAAAAATGGCCAAAAATATTTTGGAATATGCCTTAGAATCATCTTGAGACCACTTGCATTATCTTGAAACAACTTGAATCATATCTTGGCTAATTTTATCACAAGTTGAAACCAACAAATTAGATCCAAGTTTGCCACCAATTGACCTTGAAACTAACCATAGCTTGAAACTTGAAACAAATTCAAGCATGGCTTAAGGATAAATTGACCATGTCTTGACTAACTTACCATGAGAATGAGGACACACTTTTTCTTTTATCCCTACTTGGATTCAACACACTTGCAAGAGCCTCCAATTACAAAGAGCGCAAACCAAATCTCCATAACCTAAACTTTAGAGGATTATGGTCAAAAGCCATATGATGATCTTGAGAAAAGTCAATGAAGTAACAACATGCTTAGTTTAAAAACCTTTAATCAATAGCGCGAGAGTGTGAGATAAAGGTTTTTAAACTAGTATTTTATACTGAAAGTAATTTAACATTAAACCAACACCAATGAATTACATAGTCCCTAAGGTACAATGGGATCCACATTCTGCCCTCTCTTTTCTGATATATTTCCTAAATCTTAATTTAATTTTAATTCTAGTTTTAGTTTTTCCAAATCCAGATTTCATTGGCCTTAGCTTTACATAGCAGCAATAGATAACGATAGGTTGACATTGATCTTTGTGGGTTAGACAATCTTTTATATTACTTCGATATTTTCGTGCACTTGCGGACGCATCACAATGATTCATGCATAACAAAATGCAATCAAGAAAAGGTGCAAAAAATTAAATTCTAATTAGAATTAATTGAAAGTTAACTCTAAGACTAATCCTAATTAGCTTGCTAATCAAAGACTAAAGGGGATTATTGTGATCATGGATTATCAATCAAGAATGTGACTAAAATCTAATGAACATGTTATTTTCTACAAAAAAGAATTCTAAGGATTAATTGAAAATTGTGCAAAAATATCTATGATTAGTTGTTAAACAAAGATGAATTATTATTTCTCATTATCTTTTCAAAATAGAGATTAATCACTAAAATCGATTAACCTAATCACTCATGTTAGTAAACTATCTTTTTTAAAAGGTATTTTTATGTAAAATATGATAAAAAAAACTCTAAAAAGAATATTACAAAAAACAAGTAATAAAAATAAAGAAAAAACAGGAGGTACATGGAATGATGATGGCACTGGCAAGTACAGTGGGCCTGGGTCTTAAGCCCAAACAAATGTTGTTGTATGTTGAACCAAGGAGGTGTTGCTGCATAGTACGGGTGTGATCAATTAAAGGATTGGGCCTGAAGCCTAAGGGTTAACCAAACAAACTCATAAGGAGAGAGGGGTTCAACGCAGCATGAGTTCATTTTGTTCCTCCCATATTTCAGTTCACGTTTACATCTTAAGCTCCCTTTCGCCTGAGTTCTAACCAACTCCGCCGCGTCGGAATTCATCACGGGCGGCGGTGGAGGTTCTGTTAATTTTGGTCCGCGTAAATTAGTTGCGGGTTAAAACTCTGTTAACTAATTCAGTTAGAGTTAGTTATCTAGTTTGGAGTTAGTTATTTTAGGAAATTCTGTTAAGAAAGTTCTCATGAGTTAGTTCTGTTAGTAGTTGCAATTAGTTTATGCTGTTAGTTTATAGTTATTAAATCCTGTTAAGGAATAGTGTGTTTTTAACTGAAATTGTGATTGTGGCAGGTTGGTTAATTAGCTTGAAGTGATTCTTTTCATTTGACAGTTGATGATGATTCGTATTCGGTATGGCAGCCAAATCAGATGGTGGAGTAGCACACCTTTGATCAGAGATGCTTGGAATGCCTGTAAGATTAACTCTGGTTCTCTACTGACACGGTGATGACGAAGTTGATGATGATCTAGTATGTGAGAAGATCTTCCTCATCATGATAATGTTGATGCTCAACATGCTGCTCATGATCTTGGCGTGGCAGAAATTGAGGACGGCTGCAAGGCGCCCTTCGTGGCGAAGACTCCCTCGATTCTGAAACTTTTCTGTTGTCGGCAACAATGGTGTTTGTTTTCATACTAGAATCAGTAATGGAGAGAGTGCAAAAACTAGTTACTTCAACTGCGACGGTTGTTCTTCGAATTTCGCAGCTGCTTTTCCCTTGTCATTTTGATCCACAGCAGTTTCTCACTCACAGTCAATCCCAGTAGCACTAATACAACTTAACGGTTTCTTTCTTGGAGGGAGGAGAGTTGGTAAATGTGAAGTTAGATTGAATCTAAATTTTAGTTGTTAAAGGGATGCTAGCAACCTAAATGAAGAGTTAGCTTTGGTGCAGTTAACACTACTTTCCTTTATGAAATGCTCGAATTGGATAGATTTAGGATGAAGTTAATTTTTAGTGGCTTGGAATGGGTAGTTACATGAAAGTCTAGTTTTTGTTGAATTTGTTGGAAGTTGCTTTTTATACAATGAAATTAGTGAATCAATTGCTAACGAGTTGTAGAAAAGTTGTGATGAAACTTAATGAAATTGAAATGTTGAACATAGTATGTGCAATGTTGTACTACTAGTGATGGCCAAGTGTCCTGTATTGCTATGTTGTTAGTTTTGGTTAGAGTATTGTTATAAGTTTGATATGCTAACTTAGTTTGAAAGATGGGATTATTATATGTATTGCTAGTTAGTAATGACTTATACTTAGATGGAACTTGTATGGTTTAATTTTTTAAGAGAAAATGAATTTCCCTCAAAGAGTAGAATTTTAAAATGAATACTTGAAATCGTATTGACTTCTTGAGTGAATCCTTCTTGAATTTGACTAGATGAATGAGATGCAAACTCTAAGTAGAACTTCAAATGAAAAAATGTCCCACACTTTTAATGACTCTACACTCATATAAACACATATCACATACCAGGAATTAATGACTCAAATTGATCCAAGAGAGTAGTCTGCCAAGTCTTGTGATGCCTCAAAGCCACAACCATAATGATCCAAAAAGCTTTGGATAGGGAGAAACCTTTGAATCAAATGATATTGCTTCATGAATGCAATTTTTTTTTTTTGGAAGAAAGAAAATTTTTGCATTACCCAAAAAACAATACAAGTCCAACACCGATCCATAAGGGATTCAGGTTTCAAAAAGACAAATAATTACATATGGCTACAATATGTATTTAGTTTGAAATTGATTTCAGCCTTCTCATAATCACATATTTGATATCCTCAATCTTCAGGTCTTCTTTTTTTGCTTCTTGAAAAATGATTTGATTCCTTAAGGTCCAAACACTATAAATTGTTTCCGTGAGAGTAAGTTTAAGTAACTTCCTCTTACTTCCTTTACCTTTCACTAAATGTAGAATCCATTGTATTTCACGATGCCACTCAAGGGGTGCTCTATGATAGCCGATCCATTGCGTCAGATGCTTCCAAATATTTTTTGTAAACGGACAATCAAAAAAGAGATGTTGTCCAAATTCAGGTTGTTCACAAAAGACACACATACCATCAGTAGTGATACCAAATCTTTGAAGCCTATCCTTTGTAGGTAATTTTTTGGTTACATAACATCCAAAGAGTATGAACAGCATGAGGTTTAGCAATGTTACTCCACATGAGATTTTTCCACTCCACTTCATTTTTAGGGCCTCTAAACAAAAAATAAACCTTTTTTGTGTTATATTTTCCAGTTACCTGTAATTCCTGCCAATAAGTAGAATGTGAAATGAAGTCTCGATGTTTGAATATTGACTTGATGATCCATGATGAGTTTACATTGGGGTGATAAAGAGTGACATCCTCTGAATGCAATTGATAATGAATGAGCTAAATGATTTGGCATCAACATGCATATGAATGAATGATTATATCTAAATGAATGGCTAAAAAGAGGATTGTGTATGTAGAAGGATGTAACAATAAGCCGAACAAAAAAAATAGGACAAATTTTAAGATATGACACTTATTTTTTTTATTTAATTGTTTAATGACTAAACTCACATGTTTTAAAGTTATTTGTATTTAAATTATAATGTATAACACTTTATTTTATTTTTCTTACATAAAATGATTATGTATACATTTTAATATTATTTCATAAGCACTGTGTGACATAACCACACAAAAATAACAAATTTATGTTGATAATAAATATCATACAAATTATATATAATTTATTATTTTTTGTAACACTCACACAATAATATGACCACATGTACTAATTATGAAGTAATGAAAAAAACACAAATTATGAGGCATTTTATATTAATAAAAAATGTATGTGCAATTTGTGTTATATAAATATTTCCTAACATTTACCGATTTATATTGAGTTTTTTTTATTTGTTAATGCTTTTTTATATAAAAACTTGCTACTAGTATCTTACTTTTTATCTTAATTATATTTTTTTTTTATTATTGTTTATATGATAGAACTAAAAATTGCAAGAAATGATTAGGAAATATGGAAAGTCTTTTTTACTTTTTTTTCTATATTTTTTTTAATATCATATATTTTTGTGTTAGAGTGAGTAAAATATTTCATGATATTTTATGATATAATTTATTATTTTTTGTAACACTCACACAATAATATGACCACATGTACTAATTATGAAGTAATGAAAAAAAACACAAATTATGAGGCATTTTATATTAATAAAAAATGTATGTGCAATTTGTGTTATATAAATATTTCCTAACATTTACCGATTTATATTGAGTTTTTTTTTATTTGTTAATGCTTTTTTATATAAAAACTTGCTACTAGTATCTTACTTTTTATCTTAATTATATTTCTTTTTTTTTTATTATTGTTTATATGATAGAACTAAAAATTGCAAGAAATGATTAGGAAATATGGAAAGTCTTTTTTACTTTTTTTTATATTTTTTTTTAATTTCATATATTTTTGTGTTAGAGTGAGTAAAATATTTCATGATATAATCTATTAAATAATTTGATGTTTGATTATGTTGGGACACATTCTCTTATGCTCTCTAAACAAATAAAATGTTAAAAAATAAAAGAATTATGAATACAAGATTTTAATTTATAATTAATATGATTTATTTGTTTTTAAGTGTTTTACTATTTAGGCGTCTCAGACTGTTCAAACTATTTATTCAATAATTTCAAATTGTGTGTTTCATAAATAACAATTGTTACTACTAATTTTGGTTTATATTTTTTATTGGTAAAAATTCTCTTTGATGATAAATTTTCATAATCTAATAACTTGATAAAATCTAATTCTATATTCTTCATCTATAAATATTTTATTTTAACTTTCTTTTTATGAATTTAATATCTTTTGAATTAAACAATTTATTATTTTTCTAAAATATTTGGTATGAAATAAATTATTTTTTTGATTTTATATATTCTACTGTTCAGGTGAGTAAAATATTTCATGGTGTGAATTGGTATTTAACCTATTAAAAAAAGATTTGTTGTTTTCATATTATAGCTTTAAACTAATTTTTTTAATAATCTAATCTATGTAAAGAAATAATTTACTTTTACTAATTTAACATTGCATCTCTTAGTTACTTTAATAACAAAGCCGTTAAGATTTTAGTTTTTATTGATAAAAAGGACCATAATAAGTAAAAATACTTTTAAAGGTGAGAAACATGTTTGATAATCTTATTTTTTATAGTTGTTTTAAAAAGAAAAAATAGATAAATTTTTTGGATAAATTTATTTTAAAACCTTAGAATAATTTTATATATATATATATATATATATATATATATATATATATATATATATATATATATATATATATGAATAATTTTATATATATATATATATATATATATATATATATATATAAGTAAAAATAATATTTATTTTAATCTTTTTAAAGTGCACTTGTTGTAAAATAAAAAGAGTATATTATAATAATAATTATTATTATAATAATAATAATAATAACATAGAATTATATAAATTTTAATAACAATTTTATATTTTGCATAATTTTAATAATGTATATTGTTAAATATTTTAAATTTTTAAATAATATCTTGTTTATATAAAATACAATATAATTATTCCCCTCTCTCTCTCTCTCTCTCTCTCTCTCTCTCTCTCTATATATATATATATATATATATATATATATATATATATATATATATATATATATATATATATATATATATATATATATATATATATAATAATGAATAACAAATAAAAGTTCCAAAAGAAAAACTCAATCATATAACAATTATATAAAGATTTAACTAATAATAATAATAACATAAATTTTACCATACTAAATAATTTATTTAACCGTAGTTTTATTAGGAATGGTGACATGTCACATGAATGCAATAGTGAAATGATTTATAATAATTATGTTGGGCACCAATATTTAGGTTAGTTTGTGCGTGATGGTAACAAATTCTACATTATAAGAAACTAGTGAGGTTGAATAGTTATCATTGATGGTTAATCAGAATGAAGTCGTAAGCTTTTTGTAGGATTATAACTCTGCTTAGTATGCGGTCAGTATTTCATTTGTATGAGTATAATTATATTAGCCATAAACATTACCAGCAATTTAACTCTTATTCTCATTATTATATTATATTATTCTGTGTATTATTTTTTAATTTCTAACACATTCACAAAAATCTGACGTTTCTCTCCTCAATTGTATAGCCTTTATTTTCATCGTATTTATTCACACCGTACATTGTGGAGAAAAATGTGCATACTTTTTTCTTAGGCTAAGTTTGAGTGGTCTACATTACCTCTTAGAACACTTACATTAAAACAACTACTTGATTTTGTAAGTCATTTCATATTTTATTTTTTATGTATTGTGGTGTCATGCTTTTTTCCACATATTTTTTATTTTTATTTTTATCTGAAATTTATTTATTGAATTAAGAGGAAAGATGTTGCATAAACTTTTTTTATTTGTTAGCGTTTATCACATTCTGGTTTGCAGAACAACAGTGTTAAAGGGATGGGAGTTTGGGTTGATAATTGCTGGTTGTCGAATCTTTACTTGAATGAGTCACATTTAGATAGTAGTTTAGTCTACTTGGAGGAGGATTTGTGGATTAAGCTGGAGTCGATTAAGCCTAATCAGTTCTTGCTAGATAATTTTGAGTCGTCTCTTCAGTTTTCAGTTTCTTCTTGCTATGTTGTTTCGCAGGAAGCTCATTTAGTTGTTGTTGAATCAATTTTGACAGCAGCCCTTGATATTCTTTGGAGAACCAAAATCCTGTCTAAGTTGTTGTTGGACAGGTTACCATTAAAGAAAAACACATTGAGTAGAGGTATTTGTAGTAGCTCTAGAAATGCTAGGTGTTGTTGGAACAAGCAACCACAAGATTGGTGAAACAATGGTGGAGAAATTTTGGATGTGGAGAGTGAAAGAGAGAGAGAGAGAGAGAGAGAGAGAGAGAGAGAGAGAGAGAGAGAGAGATAATTGAGGGTGAGAGGTTATGATTTCATTAGCTTGGGTGAGTGCGCACCCTAAACATTTATATATGACTTAAAAACAATTGGGACCTAAATTGACCAAGTACAATAACAAAAATTACAAAAAATTATGCTTGTAACCGGTTACACCAAATCCTGTAACTGGTTACACCTGCGATATTTCAACTTTTCTGCTACTGGAATGCATCTCATGCCTTGCTGTAACCGGTTACAAACCTGGGTTACCAGTTACAACACTTGAATTACTGCAAAAACTTCAACACACCATCTTAATTTAAGTGATGCAAGTCTACCATGCCCATGCTCATCTTTAACATCTTGAACCCATCATTTGTGACTCCCTTAGTCAACAAATCAGTAACTTGGTCCTCACTTCTGCAATATCCAAATCGTACCCTTTCTTCAGTAACAAGTTCCCTCAAATAATGAAACCTCATCTCAATATGCTTGCTCCTCCCTGTAGCGCGGTTTTCGTGACCGCCCACATCCGCCTGCGGATGGGATTGGGTGCTACTTTCTGATTTCTTATTTATCCTATGAAGTTGGAAAGGAAAAGGAAGCTATCTCAAACTAACCTTGCACGCAAATGTTTTCTTTAACAAGTGCTAAGAGATTGGGGAGTTCGGGGTCAGGTTATACAATGGGGAGTTGTCAATTACCCATCCTATACATGGTTATCCATGGGTTGTTAGCAATTTTCTACTGTTCTACTGTTTTCTACTTACTGGTGTTTTTTCTGTAAAGTGGGAAGGTTGAGAGATGTTGAAAATATATTTTTGTTGTTTTCGGGTTTTTCGACGTTTTTGGTAAGGTACTGGACCTAAGGTTTTTGTTTAGTGTGCTTGCTAAGATTTCACAATCTTATGCCTACGTATTTCCGTAATGATAACAGGGAAATCAGAACAATCGTAGTTCCTTCTATTCTATGGGAGGAAAAAATGTTTTGGTGTCTTGTTCAAAGCCCAAGACGGAGGCTAAAAGGATGTTTGTGGGAATTGATTGAAGGAATGAAGAGATTAAAGGTTGAGATATGAATATCCGGGAAAAACATCAAATGAAAATAGAGGGAATATCCGGAAAAGCGTCGGATGTAAAGAAAAGGAATATCCGGGAAAGCGTCGGATGTTAAAAAAGAGGAGAGAGTTGCTTTGGTGTCTTGTTCAAAGCCAAAGACATGAAGCTAAAGGGTATGTTTGTATCTTGTTCAAAGCCCAAGATGTGAAGCTAAAGATGTCCTAATTGAGAGGGATTTTGTCATCTCTAAAGAGGAGTTGTTGATGTTTGTATGTTGTGAGCAAAGCATATTTTGATGCTGAAAGGTTGATTGACTCAACCGGGGATTTCTTTATACAAAGCCTAAGAGGAGGCTAACTTACTTAACAAGAGAGTGTCTATATATGTATCTTGTACAACGCCCAAGATGGAGGCTAAAAGGGTTTGAGAATGTCTTTGAGACTCAAGGGTATTTAGACTGTCCAAGTCTACGGGGTGTGTCCTTGTACAATGCCCAAGAGGAGGCAAATGAAGATCTAGACTCAATTGAAAAACTGCTCTATCAAGATGACTAGTTTCTGTTCCTATACCTTTAAGAGGTCGTCGGGACAATTTGTACAAAGCCCAAGAGAAGGCAGGAAAAACTTTTAAGAAGCCGAAGGGACAATTTGTACGAAGTCCATGAGGAGGCGGGGATGCTTTTAGGAAGCCTGTGGGTCCTTGCACTAAGCCCAAGAGGAGGCTGATGAACAGTTCCAGAAGGGGTTTCACTTGGAACAATGGCCTTCTGTATATGAATTGTTCAAGGGGGAAAATTCCTTAGATCTAGTTGTCTAAAATTGTTGTAAAAGAAAACCTTAATTGTTTAAGCTATGTTGAAATATCCGGGAGAACGTCGGATGTAAAGAGACGAGATTTTGTCTAGTTCTAGACGTAGTTGCTGGGGAAACTCTAAATATCTATACTAGTATTACACAGTTGATATGAGTTTATGAAAGAAGACTTATAATGAAACAACCCCATAATACAGTTATATATGTGAAAGCGAATAAAGAAAGCATATAAACACTTTGGTGTACTCAAACTGAGCACAAATGAGCTCTATTTATAGTCGAGCAAGTTTGTTTTGGCAGCAATAGTGAATGGTGGCTGCAGCAGAGGTTTGGCAAATGTTGGCCAATGAGAATCCAAGTCTCCTTTAGCCATTGCCTAAAGGTTAGGGTACAGGCTGCTGGTTCCCTTGTTGTTGGAGGAATCTTGACTGAATTCAGTTAGAGGAAGCTCAATTCATGCCACCTCTAAGCATCCATTAAATGCTCCAAACCAAAATTGGAGTCTTGTCCCTCTTTTAGGGTTTTTTAGGTTTGGCATGCTATTTGTGGAATCTTGGACTTGGGAGGCTTATGGATCAGATCATCCCTCTTGGATTTGATCCTAAGATGTGTCCAAAATAATGACAAGTCTTAAAAATTCGTGTGGCACAAGAAATGTGCAAATCTATCCTGAAACCTGTCTTAAAAATCAGCTGCAGCAAGCCTTGTTGTAAAATCCATAACTTCTTGCTCAAGAATGATAAATGGCCGTTCCAGGACTTTATGGAAAGCTGAGATGACATACTTCAACTTTAGTGGTTGACCCTAGACTTGGTTCAACTTGGATCATGGAGAAAAACATCCTTGAAGTTGGGACATTCTTGCTGGAAAAATATTAATGATGTCGTATGAAATGTCGGAACATTTGACATTAAGAATTCCCAACTTTGATCACTTATATCTTTCAATCCTTATGATATTTTGAGTTGATTCCTTCTACAATGTTGAAGTATCAAATACCCTCTTTAAAAGTAGCCCTTATGCAAAATCAATGGATGCTTGGATCAATAGCTACAACCTTGAAAAGTTGTGCACTTGAACATGATTTTAACTTAGAAAAAATTTCTAAGTTTCCTTCAATTTGATCAATTTTGCAATTTTCCATGATTTCTTGATTTAAATTTGATCAAATTAAATCATCCATCATATTTTCTTGAGTAATGGCTTGTGAAGCTCAAAGTTGACCAAAAGTCAAACTTTGACTTTCTGCGTCAGTGGACTTTTCAGTTTGACCAAAAATACATGAAAAATTTACACGGTAAATCCGGCTGATAATTCAAAAAATATTCATGAAGAAAATATATGATATTGTATGCAGATGACACAGTATGAAAATATTGATAGATGAAATGAGAAAAAATAAAAACGCCCGGTCAAAATTTAGGGTATGACACTCCCATGTGTCATTGGGTTCTTAGCAAGACTAATCGCAGAAACATTGTCAACTAAGAGTGTGACAACCTTACCCTCACTGCTTGCCAACTCCTCCAATATATTCATAAGCCACATGGCTTGGCACGCACATAACGAAGCAACAATGAACTTGGCCTCACAAGATAAAAGTGCAACTACCAGTTCCTTATTCGAACACCATGAGATTGGTGTCGCACCAAATATAATGATGTATCTAGTTGTAGACTTCCAATCATCTTTATCTCCGCACCAATTAGAATCGATAAAACCGAGTAAATTTCATTTTCTGCCCGTATCTATTGCGGGAAAGAGAATTTCGCAGCCAACGGAACCTTTGATATAACGTAGGATCCTCTTGACTGCTGCCAAGTGAGACACCTTCGGTCTCCCCATGAATCTACTTACAATACTGACACTAAACACCAAGTCTGGTCGCGTATTGCACAAATAATGCAAGGATCCAATCAACCTCTTATATTGAGTTGGATCAACATCTTGCTCATCCTCATTCTTAGATAATTGCATCAATGGTTCAGCCGGAGAAATGGTAGCATTGCAATGCTCCATTTCAAAGTTTTCAATATCTCAAGAGCATATCTCATTTGGTGCATGAGAAGTCCCATTTTGGAATACAAAGGAAGTATGTCATGAGACCAAGGTCGTTCATCTCAAACTCTTCCATAAGTTCACTCTTGAACTTTGAAATGCACTTTCCGTTGCTGTCAGTGATCAATAAATCATCTACATATAGACAATGGATAATTACTCCTTCACTTGTATCCGTTTTCACATACACTCCATGCTCAGATACACATTTCTTGAAGCCAATATCCTTTAGGAAACCATCAGTTATTTTATTCCAAGATCTTGGAGCTTGCCTCAAACCATATAGTGTTTTCTTCAACTTATAGAACTTCATCTCTTGGTTTTTCACAACAAAACCAGGGGGTGTCCTACATATACCTCCTCCTTAAGCGGCCCGTTCAAAAATGCGGATTTGGCATCCATTTGGTAGATAGGCCAATTGTGGTTATTTACAATGCCAACAATAAGCCTGATAGTTTCAATCCTAGCAACCGATGCAAATACCTCTTCAAAGTCTATGCCTTCTCTTTGCAAAAATCCCTTAGCCGTCAATCGAGCTTTATGCTTGATTATCTCACCCTTGGGATTTGCCTTCACTTTGAACACCCACTTCACATCAATTGGCTTATTTCCTTTTAGTAGATCAACTAACTCCCAAGTATTGTTCTTATTTATGGATTCCAGATCCTCCTTCATAACACAAATCCACTTTGGATCACTGAAGGCTCTAAAAGATTTGGCTAAATTTTGGTAAAACATGGTGTTGAACAAGATGTTCCAACATGATGAAATCTGCTAAAAGAAGACATGTCAGACAAGATGTCCTAGCTTGTGGACTCGACATCTTGGTCTGATATATCAGGTTGTTGCAGATCTGGTCCAAGATTTAAAGAGCAATCAGAACATGGATCAAGGAATAAATAAACAGATATTTCGAAGCCCATGGACAACTGAAGATTATAAATGGAAGACCAAGACCTAGGGTAGAATAAGAATTCTTATTAAGACTTTTGTAAAGTAAAAATAAGGGTTTAGGGTTTTGAGAGTCGTGTACTTTCTTGTATTGTAAGTCACCCTTTGTATCGTTTGATACATTGTGGTAGACATAGTTTTACAGACTCAAAAACCTGTAGATAATGGATTGTGTATTGTTCTTGGATGAAGCTATTAAGCAAATTCAAGAGTTATTGTTAGCCAAGAGTCTTGACTGAATATTGTATTGGAAGGGGTGTCTTTTAATTGAACAGATTGATGCAGTTGCTGGAGGTTGTAACTATTAGATATCACTGAGGTGATTTAGGGATTGAGATAGGTTTCTCTTATCTAGATGGAGTTTCTAGATAGAATTGCACTGGGCAGGAAATTAAGTGATAAGTTACCGGATGTTGTATACTTAGAATTAATACTACTGATAATGAATTCATTCCTGACTTGGTAGCCCCCAGATGTAGGTGAGTTACATCGAACTGGGTCATCATATCTTGGTGTTATTTATCATTCTGTTATGACTAATTTAATATGTATCTATACTCTAAAGTTTATGTCTTGACTGATGTTGAAACATCTGTCATGACACTATTTTGACCTTGAAGGTTCAGAGTGTTCTTGATTTTAAGACAACAAAATGTTTATGTTCTGTCCTTGTTCATTTTTTAGCAAAGATCAATGTCTCGACATCTAATAGGACATCTGTGATCTACTTACCAGAAATTCATTCACTTAAGGCCTCTTCCATGTTAACGGGTTTAGATTCGGTCATAAGTGTAAAATGGACGAAACCACAATCATCATTGACTTTCTTATCTCAAAACAGATCACAATCTTGGAGTCTTTGAGGCAAACCCCTTTACCGTGTTGACCTTCTGACATATTCTTCATTTCGGATTTGATGACATGTCGTTCTAGCTTTCCACTTTACTCAGAATTTCAAATTTCGAACCTGTAAGCGGTTACAGGATTCTGGTAACTAGTTACAGCCTACATGTAACCAATTACAGTTTGTTGGTAATTGGTTATATCTTGTTGCACCTGCTTTATTTCATCAATTACGACGTCCCAACTGATCATGATCCTTCTGTTTATTGCATCAAACAGTTTGTAACCACCACTATAGTGATATCCAACAAGTATCATCACTTTTCCCTTGCCATCCAACTTCTTTCTAAGTTGAACCGGAACATTTCTGTGTACAACAGAACCAAAGACTCTAAAATGGTTCAGATTCGGCTTCAAACTTGACCATTCTTCCTCCAGTGTTACATTTTCCAACTTCTTTGTAGGGCATCTATTCAACAAATAGGAAGATGTGGATACCGCTTCTTCCCATAGCTATTTCGACAAGTTTTTCCCCTTTAACATGCTTCTGACCATGTTCATGATCGATCGATTCTATCTTTCGGCTACACCAATTTTTTGTGGTGTATAGTGTGGTACTACCTCATGTATAATCCCTTCTTGATCACAAAACTTCCCAAAGTAATTTGAGACATATTCGCCTCCACCATACGTTTTGAGCACTTTGAGCATGTGACCACTTTGCCTTTCAACCATGGACTTGAACTTCTTGAACACTTTAAATACCTCATCCTTTCTCTTGATTAGGTATGTCTATAGCTTTCTACTATAATCATCAATAATTGTGACAAAGTATCTATTGCCACCAATCAAATCTACTTGCATCGACCCACACACATTCAAATACACCACCTCAAGGGGTTTCTTGGTTTTGCGGTCTACATCATTGTTGAATTTTCCCTTATGTTTCTTTTCTTGAACACATTCTTCACAAATTTCAGCTGGTATGTTGATCGATGGCAGCCCGGTTACCAATTCGTTCTTTTGCATGTCTTTGAGATCTCTAAAATTGTGATGCCCAAGACGATAGTGCCATATCCACTCTTCATGACTTGATGCAGTAGCAAGACATCTATACTCCATAACCTTCAACTCAACCTTGAAGGTTCTATTGGCATCCATAGGCGCTTTAAGGACCAAAACTCCATTTGCATCCATAACGCGTAACCCCTTGTTTTCTATGTGAATCTTGTAACCCTTCTCAAGTAATTGGCCAATACTTAGAAGGTTACATTTGATTCCCAAAATTTACAAGACATCTTTTACCAGGGAATGTTAACCATCCCTCCTCATGATCAAAACGTCAATGTTCCCATCGACCATTAGAGTGTTGTCATCCGCGAACTTTACTTTGTTCTTCATGGCACGATTGATTTTGAAAGACCAATCCTTTCTTCCCGTCATATGAGTTAAACAACCCAATTCCAAATACAACTCCTCACTATATTGAACTCCTTTCACATTTATCATAGCGTCTTCCTGTTCACGCAACCAGTCAATCATATCATTCAACCGGCCACAACTTAATTTTTCAGCATTCTTTGAGCTACTGCAGCTGCTGTCCTGGAGCTGTTTACTGCTATAATTTGCTTTTGTGATCATGAACAAGAGTGTATTCTCTTCTGTAGCGTGCGATTTTTGTCGGTGATGCGACCACCTTATCGCCATGGTTGGAATTGGGTGCTACTTTCTGATTTCTTATTTATCCCATGAAGCTGGAAAGGAAAGGGAAGCTATCTAAAACTAACCTTGCACGCAAATGTTTTCTTTATATAATGCTGAAGAGATTGGGGAGTTGGGGGTCAGGTTATACAATGGGGAGTTGTCAATTACCCATCCTATATATGGTTATCCGTAGATCGTTAGCAATTTCTATTGTTTTCTACTTACTGGTGTTTGTCTGTTGATTGGGAAAGTTTCTCCTTTGGGAATGTTTTAGAGAGAGAGTTTTTGTTGATGTCGGGTTTTTTTGATGTTTTTGGTAAGGTACTCAACCTAAGGTTTTTGATTAGTGTGAAGGTACTGGACCTAAAGTTTTTGATTTGGTGTGCTCGCTAAGATTTCACAATCTTATGCCTATGTATTCCCGTTAAAGATAACAGGTAAATCTGAGCAATCGTAGTTCCTTCTATTCTATGGGAGGAAAATGATGTTTGGTGTCTTGTTCGAAGCCCAAGATTGAAGCTAAAGGTTATTTGTGTCTTGTTTAAAGCCCAAGATTGAAGCTAAAGGTTTGACTGAGAGAGAATTTGTCATCTCTAAGGGAGATATCTCATCTGTTTATCACAACTATTGGGTGACTAATTATAAAGGAGGATTACTTTAATTGGGATATGAGAATCCAACAATGCCATAATTTCCTTTATGAGGGATTTGTCCTGAAGGAGGAAACTTTAACTCAGTGTAGAGCAATGCCATTTTTCCTTAGGAGTCTTTCATGCTAAGAGAGGGACATTGGTGTGGATGTAAATAATCCAGTGGCTTACAGCAATTAGATGAAAGAGGGGATTTACCAGGATAAGAGATGGACTACAGCTTGGATTTTTGAATCAACAAGTGTGCCACTTACAATAATTATCTGGGATTAGGGTTTGTTTGATTATCTGTTTTGATGTGTGATGTACAGAGAAATGTCTTCCTACAGAGAGGTTTTTGATTTCCTCTAAGGGGATGTTGATTTTGTGTGCCTTGATCAAAGCCCAAGGTTGGAGCTAAAAGGTTGGCTCTGTTTAGGGAGTTTTATATTTGTCTTGTATAAAGCCCAAGATTGAGGCTGAAAAGAGACTGACTCTTTTGGGGAGATCATTATACAAAGCCTAAGAGGAGGCTTGACTTTTCTGGGGAAATATTTTGTCTGTCTTATACAAAGCCCAAGATTGAGGCTAAAAGGGATTGACTCTACTGGAGAGGTTTATATGTGTCTTGTACAAAGCCCAAGATTAAGGCTAAAAGGTTTTGACTCCACTGGGGAAGTTTTATTTGTGTCTTGTACGAAGCCCAAGATTGAGGCTAAAGAGGATTGACTCTGCTCAAGGATATCATTATACAAAGCCTAAGAGGAGGGTAGAAGGTTTGACTCCTTTGGGGGGAGTTTATATGTGTCTTGTACAAAGCCCAAGATTGAGGCTAAAAAAGGATTCGACTGATTCAGCTGAGGATATTTGTAGGTGTCTTGTACAAAGCCCAAGATTGAGGCTAAAAAGAGACTGACTCAACAAGATAGTGTTTTTATCTGTCTTGTACAAAGCCAAAGATTGAGGCTATAAATTTGCTGAGAAAAAGAAGAATCATTATACAAAGCCTAAGAGGAGGCTGATTGGTGAATTTTTTATATAAAGCCTAAGAGGGGGGTTATCTTCTGCTGATGAATATTGAGATCCAGAGACAGGTCCAAATTGAGGAATCAACTCTTGCTTACAGAAGAGTTGAAATATCAGATGCCTTGAGGTTCTGATAGTGTTATATTGATAGTAAGATGACCCTAGATGGGGAACTTAGGATGAAAAGTTTGAAGATTATTGGTGATTGATGAAATGATCAGGGTTTCTCCTTTTCCTTGAGGAGATGAGATTGTCCAAGTCTATTGGTATGAAAGGGTTTATCTTTGTATGATGCCCAAAAGGAGGCAGGTGTTTTAAGGGATGAGAATCAACCCTAAATTGTCTGATGTTTTGACTCTTTAGAAAGATTGGTCCAATCAAAGGATGACTAAGCTCTATCCTATACCTGTAAGAGGTCTTTGGGTCCTTGTACTAAGCCCAAGAGGAGGCATGAGAACTTTTAAGAAGCCTGGGGGTCCTTGTACAAAACCCAAGAGGAGGCTGGGGATGCTTTTAGGAAGCCTGTGGGTCCAAACCTAAGAAAAGTTCAAGAAAGGTTTCACCGGGAATAATCCTTTCTTTAGTGAACAATTCTAGGGTTTGAAGAAATTCAAGAGAGGTTTCACCGGGAATTAATCCTTTCTGGGGAGAAATGAATTTCTTTGACAAATTTCTAATAGTGACAGTCTTGAGAAAAGTTTCACCGGGAATAATGCCTTTCTCTGTTCCATATTGTATAAGCCCAAGAGGAGGCAACACTGTATCTGAGAATTCCTATGAGGAACTAGTTTTGACTGTGTTGAAAGAGTGACCACTGGTTTGATCTATTCCTAGACCTAATTATCGGGGAAAACTCTAAGTAAATAATATACATGCATATATATACATATGAAATATATACAAGTATGTAAAAGAGGGTAGGAGGACTTACAGGTGAGCAAGCTTCCAGCATTAAAACTTACAGGCGAGCAAGCTTCCATTGTTACAGTTGTATGGTTAGTTATTCAAGAAATTGAAGAAAGTTTTGATAACAACTATGAATATGAACCTAAATCAAAGGGGAAAGTTGTTTTGAAAAGAAGATTGGGGCTTATACTCAAGGAGAGGCCCAGAAATAACAGTGATTGTACCGTTGTTTTGAAAACTGTACTGGGACTTATACAATGACTGAGGCCCAAAAAAGGTTTATGTACAACAAGGATTGGGTCTTACACTCTATTAGAGGCCTAAAGAATGTTGGAAAAGAAGAAAAATATGGGACTTACAACACAAGGGTAGGCCCAGATGGTTTTTGTTTAAAAGGCGACTATCGCGTCGCAGTTTTAGAAAACACCGTGGGACTTATACAATGACTGAGACCCAAAAAAGATTTTTATTTACAAGGGATGGGTCTTACACTCTATTAGAGGCCCAAAGTGTTTAAAAAAAGAAAAGAGAATGAGACTTACAACACAAGGGGAGACCCAGATGATTTTGTTTTGAAAATGGCGATCGTCCCGAGATTTTTTAACGTACCGGGACTTATACAATGACTGATGCCCGAATTATTGTTTATTTACAAAGGGATGGGACTTACACTCTATTAGAGGCCCAAAAGTGTTTTGAAAAATGTTTGTGAGGGTGAAAATAATCAAAACCCTAATTTGATTTTCAAAAAGGGCATTTTAATTAAACAAAAATTCAATTAAAATGATCAAAATTGCCAAACATATGTGAAAAACAAATTATGATCTAGGATCAAAGTTTGAAAAATCATGTTTTACTCCTAGAATGATTAAAAACTCATTCGAATTTAAAATCAAGAGAAAGAAAATATTTTCAAATGTTTAAAAACAAATAAAAAAATAAATTCTTTATGAAAATATTAAATATATAAAATAAATAATATTTTTTGTGAGATTTTTATAAAATAAAATATTTTATCATTTTTGTGAATTTTCAAAAAGAGAATTAATCAAAAATGTTTAAAATTGAAAAAGAAATTAATTTTAGAAGTTATTAAGAAATTGTGAGAAAAAATGAAAAGAAAAAGTGGTAAAAAAATAGGGAATGACCCTCTCATGGCTTGAACTCACGCCATTGGGGTTGTGAGGTTAAAACTCTACCAACTGAGCCAAGTGCATTGGCTGATAAAAGATGGCAATAGTGAATAATATGTGAAACTTCCTTTGGAAAAATAGTTTAAAAAAATACCAAAAGGTCTGGGGCGAGGGGGATTCGAACCTGTTCTGGACTGGACCAATGGCTAGAATTGGCCCAATCCGCTTCTGCTCCAGAGCGGCCCAAACTGCCTAAGCCCAATCCACAGAGGGGCAAAAGTGACATTCCTGCTCCTACACCCGGGCAAGGAACGCAACGTCCCTCCCCGGTTCTGATGTCCCTTACGCACGGCTTCCTCGCTGCCCGAACGTCAACAGGCAGGTGTCCGCGACTGCGTTTATGCCCGACATAACGGCTAGTTCATGGAAACCTGCCGGTCACAACGGCTATTTTGGGCAGTTACCTATTCTTTGGGAAAAACGGCTAGTTCGCCCCGAAAATAGGACCGTTGGCCACGCGCTGGGGGCTCTATATAAACCCTCTCATTTGAGAGGGTCAGGTATCACATTTTCCACCCTAAGAATACACTTTGTACTTGCCCCTTTTTCTCTGACCCTTTCTTACTTGAGCGTCGGAGTTCCTTGCAGGTACACCCCCTTTTCTCCTCATCAACAGTCCGAACACCCAGCATGTCTAACGACCATCATCTGCCGAGCACCTTGCCATCTGGCGACCAGCGTGCGTGGATCTGATCGAATACTCGAGATCAGTGGCACCGTCTGTGGGAACTCCTTGTTCTCCCCTTCTTTCTTTCTTACTCGGAAACTAAAGATCAAAACATACTTTCGTTAATCCACCCACACATGGCTGCTCAGAACTCCGCAAAAAGTGCTGACGCTACAGTTCTTGTCCCCGTCAACAAGGTGGACGTTAATGGCAGTTCGTTGTTGCTTTCTGATCCCCGTTTCCTTCGAGACGGGGCCACTGCATCTCCAACTCCTCCTCCCACCGAGCAAGGCCAAAAACAGTCACCGTTGGGGGAGCGACCAATTCCTGGCCCCCCCAGCGCTGATCTGGCCGTTGCAGCCCTCCTAGATGCTGTCAACCGCATGAACCTCCTTATCTTGCAGCAAGGCGAAAGGATAGGAGCCCTCGAAGAAGCAGCTCTTCCAAGATCTTCTCCTCCCAAGAGGAAACACCAGAAATCAAGAAGCCCGCCACCTAGGCGCCAGGAAGACCGTATGACCAGGCTCGAACCACTACGCATTCGCAAACGCGACCAGATCTCCCGGCGGGACCAGTCGGCACCAAGACACAAGAGAACGAGGCAAGACGGGCATTCTCCACCGGTCAGACCTCGCGGCCGGCCACGATCTCCCTCACCTCGCAGAGACCGCCACCGCGAGCGCAGACAACGGTCACCATCGACTTCAAGTTTGGACAGCGACGACGAGCCTCGCGGCCCGTTGTCCCACAGGATCCTGGCCACCCGTCTCCCCAAAGGACTAGAGAAGCCTCCGTCTCTGGGGACTTATGATGGAACCACGGACCCATACGAGCACATAGAAAACATAGATGCTTTTCTGGACTACCGAGGTGTACGAGGAGCCATCAAGTGCCGCCTGTTCCCAACCACGCTCCGGAAGGGAGCAATGGCCTGGTACAAACAACTGCCAGAGGAATCCATCACCTCCTAGAGGCAGCTCGGGAGGATCTTCTCCCGACACTTTACCGCATCACGACGCCATCCTAAGACTGAAGCGTCCCTTGGAGCTGTTGTACAGGGGAGAGAGGAACCTCTTCAGGACTACATTAAGCGGTTCAACAAGGAAGTCGTCCAAGTGCCCACGACCGACGAGATGAAGAAATTCCTGCTCGAGCAGGGATTACGTCCTGGCTCAGATTTTGCGAAAGCCATCGGCCTGGATCCACCAAGGAACCTCAACGCTCTCCTCCACCAAGCCCAGTCGCATATACAGTACGAGGAGAAGGTCGCTGCCCACTCTGTCCGGGCCTCCCGTCACCAAGAAGGCGCCCGGACATCCAGAGCTGAAGAGCCTGTCGAGGAGATAAAAGACGCGACGATCGGCCTCGCGATGCACGCGAACAGAAGGGACCTTCTGGACGGTTCCATGACTATACCCCCCTCACTACCTCGAGGGAGAAAATCTTGTCCGAATGTGCCAACTCAGAGTTCAAGCAGGCGGGGGTCCGTTTCCCCAAACAGCTGCCGGCCAGGCCAGGTGTGGACAAATCCAAGTATTACCGCTTCCACAAAAGCCACGACCATACGACGGAAGAATGCATCCACCTCAGAGATGCCATAGAGATCCTCATTCGCGACAGTCATCTGAAGCAGTTCGCGAAGAAAAAAGAAGCTCCTCGGCAAGAAACCCAGGAGAGCAAGAAGGCGGTTGAAGAGACTCCGCCCTCCGATGACACCAACGTACAGGTCGCTATGTCCGTGACTCAACCAGAAGACTTCTGTATCCCCGACAGTCTGCCCGGTTCCACGTTCCTCGGCGCTCACAGCCCGTGGGAAACCTTCCCGTTGGCCATGGTCATCTTCGGTGGTGGATTCAACAAAATCACGGTTGGTTCGGTCAAGAGGAAGTTCGATCAACTGATCAGCAAGAGCTCCAACGAAGTCACCACGCTGGATACCACTCGCAAAGGATCCTCTCCCATTTCCTTCTACGAAGAAGAGCTCCTCGACGGGTCACCGAACTCAAGCATCCCGCTTCTCATCCGGGCAAGGATGGCGAACTTCGACGTTCGCAGGATACTCGTGGACCAGGGCAGTTCAGTTGATATAATGTACAACCATCTGTTCGAGACACTGCAGTTGGACGACTCTCACCTTACTCCATACGTTGGATCCAACCTGCAGGGATTCAACGGAGCAGTAACAAGGCCCCGAGGTTACATAGAGCTCATCGTGACCTTCGGTTCAAGAAAGACAACTCGAGCAATCAAAGCACAGTTTCTGGTAATTGACTGCCCGTCACTATATCAGTGCATTTTTGGAAGGCCAACCCTGGCAGAGTTGGTTGCAGTGCCTTCCACCGTACATCTCAAGATGAAGTACTACACTTCTGAAGGGATGGTCGCCACCCTCCACGGCGACATCGAAGCTGCCCATCGATGCTTTGAAGCAGCATCAAAAGGATCAAGCACAATCTCAACGAAGCCGAGGACATCTGGTCGCCCTCCTCTGCCCAGCAGCTCCGAGCGGCCAAAGCCACTCCCCCAGGTCGAATCCATCGACTTGGACAGCCGTTTCAACGAGGAGGATCACGCCAAAGCCCCGACGACTTCGGGTAGCCAGTCCCACAACAACGGCCATCTCCTGCGCCCCATACCAGATGGCAACTTCGAGATCGTCCCGTTCGGAGAAGACCCCCAACGGGGAGCAAAGATCGGAGCAGACCTCCCCGACCTGGCCAAGAGACCACTAAAAGCGTGCCTCAGGGAAAACGCAGACCTGTTCGCATGGAGCGCTGCTGAAATGCCAGGATTGGACCCCTCCGTCGCTTGCCACCAGCTTACAATCGATCCGGCCATCAAAGCCGTTGCCCAGCGCAGAAGGAAACAGTCCCCGGAGAAGATGGAAGCCGCGGAGAAAGCTGTTAAAGACCTTCTAGAAGCTAGGTTTATTTCCGAGGCCAGATACACTACGTGGCTCTCAAATGTTGTACTTATAAGAAAAAATAATGGCAAATGGAGAATGTGCGTTGATTATACCGATGTTAACAAGGCCTGTCCGAAGGACGCCTACCCCCTCCCCAATATAGATAAGCTCGTGGATAACTCAGCAGGTTTTAAGCTGCTATCGTTCCTCGACGCCTACTCGGGCTACAATCAAATCCCGATGGCCGCGAGCGATAAAACTTACATGGCCTTCATGACCGAATCGGGCAATTATTACTACAACGTGATGCCTTTCGGTCTGAAGAACGCCGACGCTACATACCAACGAATGATGAACAAAGTCTTCCAAGGACAAATAGGCGACATGCTCGAGGTATACATGGACGACATGATCGTCAAGTCCCACGAGGAACTTGACCATGTCGCCCATCTTCGAACAATTTTCGAGCAAGCAAGAAAATATCAAATGCGTTTTAACCCAGAGAAGTGCACGTTCAGCGTACGGGCAGGTAAATTCCTTGGTTTCTACCTAACGAAACGAGGAATAGAGGCTAACCCCGACAAATGCCGGGCATTCTCTGAGTTCCCAACGCCCACGTCTAAGAAGAACATCCAGTCCCTCAACGGGGGTACTCACCTCGTTGTCCCGCTTCGTCGCAAAATCCGCCCAACACGCCCTTCCTTTCTTCAAGCTCTTGAGAAAAGAAGTCGCGTTTGAATGGACCGAAGAATGCGAGGCATCCCTCCTTCACTTAAAACGAGCTCTGTCGAAACCTCCCGTGTTATCGTGGCCAGATACCGGGGAAGTTTTGTTCCTATACCTTGCCGTTGAGCGCTGTTCTCATCCGCGAGAACCACGCCGGGCAAAAGCCCGTATACTTCACGAGCAAAGCGTTGCAAGACGCGGAGTTGCGATATCAACAGATAGAGAAGGTAGCACTGGCCCTCGTTAACGCTGCCAGATGACTGAGGCACTATTTCTTGGCCCACACGATCGTGGTGAGGACAGATCAGCCCATCAAGCAGTTGCTGGGACGGCCAGACATGGGCGGTCGAATGCTCAAGTGGTCGTTGGAGCTGTCCAAATTTGACGTCCGGTATGAAAGCAGAAAGGCTCTCAAACCACAGGCCCTGGCCGATTTCGTGGCAGAAGTAACCTTCTCAGACTCCTCGCCCCACGTAGCAAACAGATGGACCATCTACGTAGACGGAGCATCCAGCTCGAGCGACAGCGGGGCAGGAGTCATTCTGGAGAACGACGAAGGGACCATAGTCGAAGCGTCTCTCACTTTATCCTTTCCCACGTCGAACAACCAGGCCGAGTATGAAGCCTTCCTCGCTGGGTTACGCCTAGCCGAAGACCTAGGGGCAGAAGAAATCGTCATCTGCACGGACTCTCAGCTCGTAGCCCACCAGGTCTCCGGGGAGTATCAGGCCAAAAATGACAGTCTGTCTGAATACCTCTCCCTAGTTAGGGAAAAGATGTCAAACTTCAGGACGGTAGCAGTAAGACATGTTCCCCGCGAACACAACGTGTGAGCAGACGTCTTATCCAAACTAGCGAGCACCAAGAGGAAAGGCGGAAACAGGTCAGTCATCCAAGAGATACTTCCCCGATCCAACATCGACAAGGGGCCCTCGACCCTACACGTGCACGCAATCGGGGAAACCGACTGCTGGATGACGCCCGTGTACAACTACCTCACCAGGGAAGAACTTCCGGATGACCCCAAAGAAGCCAGCACCATCAGACGAAGAGCTTGCTCGTACGTCATCCTCGAAAACAAACTTTACCGAAGGGGTTTCTCCATTCCGCTACTAAAGTGCATAGAGGAGGAGATTGTCCCCCACGTATTACGAGAAATCTATCAAGGCATTAACGCCCAGCACCTGGGGGGAAGGTCCCTTGCCCGCAAGGCCCTCCGGGCAGGATATTATTGGCCAACTATGCAGCAAGACGCCAAAGAGCATGTGAAGAAATGCGACAAATGCCAACGGCACGGGGATATGCACCTAGCTCCCCCTAACGAGCTGAAAATCTTGACATCCCCGTGGCCATTCGCCTGGTAGGGCCTAGACATCCTAGGACCCTTCGTGACGGGGTCTAGCCAAAATAAATACCTGATAGTGGGCGTAGATCACTTCACAAAATAGATAGAAGCAGAAGCCTTAGCGAAGATAACAGCACTTAACATTCTACACTTCTACAATCGAAATATCCTTGCCCGTTTTGGGATTCCCCAAGCAATCGTCACGGACAATGGAACACAATTCAAGAATGTAAGAAGTTCCAAGACTTCGTCACCCATCTCGGAACAAAGCAACACTTCACTTCGGTCGAGCACCCCCAGACCAACGGGCAGGCGGAAGCGGCCAACCATGTCATCCTTCGTGGCCTCAAACGAAGACTGGACGAAACGAAGAAGGTCTGGGTCGAGGAGCTCCACAGCGTCTTATGGGCATATCGCACTACTCCCCAGTCCACCACCGGGGAGACGCCTTTCCGCTTAGCATATGGCATGGAGGCTGTTTTACCCATCGAGATCCACGTACCGTCCAGGAGGACCGAGTCACCTCTAGACGAGGAGATGAATAACGAAGCGATAAGAGAAGAGCTCAACCTCGTCGAGGAAATCCGGACATGAGCAGCCCTCCGCGAAGTGGCTCTTAAGCAAAAAATAGCAATCAGGCACAATGCCAAAGTCTTACGACGAGAATTCGACGTGGGCAGCCTTGTCCTACGAAGAAACCACAAGGACTCTCGCGAAGGCAAGCTAGCGTCCAACTGGGAAGGGCCATACAGAGTCCGTGCCAAAATGGGAAATGGCGCATACTTCCTAGAAAACCTCAACGGGGAGGCACTCCCTCGACCATGGAACGCTGAGAAACTTAAGCAATACTACAGCTAAAGTAACCTTAGGCTTCCTCGTATCAAGAGACCACCTAGCGGTCATCATGCTCGCCCAGGTACAAGCGACGCATGCACACAAAGTAGAATCCCGCTCAAACAAACAAGCCGGAACTCTGCTCGTCGACGGTCCTCAACCGAGCACCGCCTTCGCCCAAGTACCATGATTGGCAGAACCCCAGCTCGCGATGGGACGTTCACGCCGCGACCTCAGGCCTCAATCGCGACCTGAGATCTGCAACCTCGCCAGGGACTTCCCCGACTGTTCACCCAGTTCCCCGCACTGGCGAACTCACACGCAGCGGGCTACCTTCCAAAAGAAAGCTCCACTAACGGACACACCCTCCGACGGGCAGTCATACACGCACAACTAAGATAAAGTACAACAAAAATTATATAAATGTATCGATCATTAAATAAAAAGGCCACAAGGGCTAAAAAACTGTGCATATTACATAAAAAGGGGGTCATGCCCCCCCAAAACCAAATAAGTTACAAGTTAATCAATGGTACGCAGGCCGGACAAAACACAACAACATCAAAACGGCATGAATCCTCATCCTTCCACATGCTCGGTTGCCTCGGCCTCGGTCTCCTGCTCCTCAGCGGGCTGATCTTCAGTCTGAGCTTCGGGGGTGTCAAGAACCAGGCCTGCGGGTAAGACGATGCGGTCATCTTTCACCCGTGCAAGATAGTGGATACCATCGGTCGAAATGTCAAGCCCGGGGTTCACCACCCGCAACTGGGCCACGACACTTTCAAAAGACTCCGATGCCACAGCAATACCATCCTCCTCGGCTTGCAGTATGCTGGCGACCAGCTCAGCCCTAGTTTTCAGCACCTTTATCTCATCCGGTTCATCAGCACCCGGGGCACTGGCCGCCATCAGCTCCTTGTTCAAGTCCTCCGCAGCCTTCTTCTCCGTCTTCAGCCTGGTTACCTCCCCCTT
This sequence comes from Lathyrus tuberosus, assembly GCA_022829125.1. Lineage (NCBI taxonomy): Eukaryota > Viridiplantae > Streptophyta > Magnoliopsida > Fabales > Fabaceae > Lathyrus > Lathyrus tuberosus. Next base: position 8,407,030 of record JALAZF010000024.1, on the reverse strand, counting down.
CAGCTTAGCTGTCTCCTCCTCGGCCTTCCTCCTAGCCTCGCGAGCACCCTTGACTTCTTCCTTTAGGGACGCCTCGGAGGCTCGGGCAGTAGTGAGTTCAGCCTCAAGCACAGAGTCTCCTTCCGCATAAACGGCCGCCATTTCCAGCATCCTCACCATGGCGGAAGCATCCTGGGCCACCATCGCCCTCTTGCTCGCTCGGTCCATGCTTCCGAGGTTGAGTGACTCTGCCTGCGGAACGACCAAAGTGTTGCCCTCAAAGAACCTCCGGTCAAGGACACACGGAGGAAGCTCAAACTTCCCTTTCTCAGGTGCCCGAGTCAGGTCCATGGCATCCGACGACCTTTGCCGCTTCGCTCGCCCAGCCAGAGCCAATGGAGAGTCCCGGGGAGCTGGAGTAGGAGAAGCAGAGGTCCCCACCACAGCTTGAGCAAGGGGAAGAGTACGGGCACCACCAACAGGACGGGCCTTGGGAGGAGCCGCTCCAGCCTTGCCCCGCGCCATGGCGTTCCTCACCACACGATCACGAACCTGAGGCATTTCACCTGCATAAACAAAACAAACACGTTAGCAACGGGGAAGAAAAAGAAATAACAGATAAAGTCTAAGTATCTAAGACTACCGAGCAACTTTATGGCATCCGCGGGAGTCTTGCACTCCAGCAGAGCCTTCGCTTTGATAAACCTGCGCTCGACTCTCTGACTCCCGTCGTCCTCGTAGATAGGGGCACCCTTGCTCGTCCAGCAGGTCGCAAGGTCAAATGAGTTTACCCACTTCACCAACGCCTCATAGGCCACAACATCCTTCCCGCGCAACGCGCTCAGCTCAAAGACGTAGGCACTGGGCTTCTTTGAGAAGTGTTCGGGTGTCCATCAGATCGGGAACTTATACAATCTCTCCCCGATATATTTCCCTTCCTCAGTAAGCAACTCGTCCCCGTTCTAATCATACTCTACCTCCCAGACATACACGCTGTCCTGTGCAACTTCGAACAAGGGCTCGACGATATAATACCGTCCCTTGAATGTTCAGATGGACTTTGAGAACGGCTTAAACAGCTTTCTGGGCTGCTTCAAAGAGACCCATCCATACCTCTTCCCCGCCAGCTACCGTTGTAGGTTGAAGACAGCAAAGAACAAAGGAAGAGTGGTCCCCAGAGCAAGGTGCTCGCACACCAACTCAAAAGCCCGTATGAAGGCCAACGAATTGGGGTGGAGCTGGGAAGGAGCCAACTTCAGGTGCTCGAACACCGACCGCTGGAAGTCAGTAAAGGGCAACCTCAGCCCCAATTCCTTGAAGGCATATTCGTACATGGCGAAGCAGTCCCCGAAGTTCGAGCAGATCCGCTCGTCCAGATTAGGCATAAGCACTCTCCATTCACCCGCTGGCCCCACCTCAGTAAAAACGTCCGCCGCAGACCTGGCAAACGTGGATATATGGGTTGAAGGTTCGGCCACCTCCCACTCTTCCGGACAGAACCCCTCAACGTCCTCTTCCATTGCGTCCTCCTCCACGACCTCCAAATCCTCTCCCTCCTCAGCATCACTCGCTTCCCCCTCAACTTCGCTCGAGGAGTTCGAAGCCGACGAGCTCGAAGACGCAGAGCTCGAGACCGCTGCACTACTGCTCTCCTCGGACATAGTCTCCTCCTCGGAGGTAACGGGGATTACTTCCCTCTCTGGCTCCATCGCCTCTACGGTCACCTGAAAAAGCAGAGAAAGACAGTGAATTCGACAGAAAATCAAATCCACCCTTCCACCGCTAAGTCAAGTGAAAGGGCGCGAGGAAGGCTAAGGACAACGTCCCCGGCCTAAGCCCTAACATCAAACAAAGAAAGAAAAAACCTCCCCGCAAGGAGGCGACCGAGACATGCCATCTTCCTACGAGGAACCTCCCCGCGCTCAAATTCTGTTAGAAGCTCCACCGGAATCTGGAAACACTCCACCAGAAAAGTCACCAATCCACCGGAAGATGGTAAGACGCGGTGGTCACGACTCGCGACCACGACGTGGACCACCACGTGCACCAAACGCGCTACCTACTCCGGCGAGATGCTTGATGCAGCATATGGGCAGAACCGCCGCCCACCACCAACACTCGCCAGAAATCTACCTACTTTGTCACCTAAAACTAACCCTAGCCGCATGCAATCTACCATTGACAGTGAAGGGAAGTAAAACAAGCTGGAAACCAGAAAACTTACTTGTTTTTAAGTAGAAGAGAAGGCTGCTCGAAACTTGACACGGTGGTCGGTTGCTCTAAGACGGTACGGGCAGGAACGCTGATGACGACGAAGAAGGATCAGAAGGAAAAAAGTGCAAAATGGGACAACCTTCCCCCTTTTATACTGGGAGGCACGTGCACACACGCGCCCGTAGGTAATAATGACTGCCCACTAGCCATAATTACCTATTAACTGCTACGCAGGGCTCGATGCACACGTGGCAGCCCAATGTTTCCCATTTTGTCTGACACTTGATCTTACCGAATACCGGGCAGCGTGGTCACGACCACAAACATCACGAGCACAGAGGGCCACGGGCACCTCGAGACAATTTTCCTCGTCTCCAAGCGACAACTCTGCGCATAACACGCATAACACGCATCTCCTATCACAGGTGCCATAAGAAATTTTGAAAGTATAAATTCTATCTTCTCGTTCCCTACCTCAAAGGTTAGCTTCCCCTTTTTGACATCTATTATGGCTCCAGCAGTCGATAAGAATGGTCTACCTAGAAGAATTGGTATGTCATCATCTTCTTTAATGTCCATGACAACAAAATCAGTAGGGATAAACAGCTGATCTATCCTAACAGGGACGTCTTCAAGTATGCCTATCGGATATTTAACAGATCTATCGGCTAATTGAAGTGACATCTTGGTAGGTTGCAACTCTCCTAAATTTAACCTTTCGCAAACCGCTAAGGGCATTAAGCTCACACTAGCTCCTAAGTCTAGAAAAGCTTTTTCGATGACATGACTCCCCAAAGTACAAGGAATGGAAAAGTTTCCAGGATCTTTATGCTTTTTTGCTAATTTATTTTCGGCAATAGAATTACATTCCAAGGGTTTCGGATCATCAAGTCTACGTTTATTGGTAAGGATGTCTTTGAGAAACTTTGCGTAGGATGGTATTTGGGTAATGGCTTCTGTGAACGGGATTTCTACGTGAAGTTTTTCTATAACTTTAATGAATTTCTGATACTGATTATTGATCTGGGTTTGTTTAAGTCTTTGCGGATATGGTATTGGTGGTTTGTATGGCGGGGGTGGTATATAGGTTTTGTTTTTGGGTTCTTCTCCTTTTTCTTGACTTTCTTGGTTTACAGATTCCTCTGGTTTCTTCTTTTTATCTGGGATGTTGTCATCTTCCTTAGAAGTTTTGGGATCACTCAACCTCGGGTTACAAGGTTCATCATAAGCGGTCCCACTTCGTAGGGTAATGGCATTTGCTTGTCCTTTCGGGTTTTGTTGAGGTTGTCCAGGGAATTGTCCTCCAGGTGTGGTCTGAGGGGCTTGGTTTAAAGCTACCTGCGAGATTTGGGTTTCAAGCATCTTATTGTGAGTGATTATTTGGTCAACCTTGGTTCCTAACTGGGTAATTAGTTCGTTAACATGAACGTTTTGGTTCATGAACTCCTTGTTTTGTTGGATTTGAGCAGCGACAAAATTATCCACGATTTTCTCAAGGCTCGGTTTTGGTGGTACAGGTTGCATAGGTTGATTTGATCTTGGGGCTTGATAACTTGATTGTCTCGGAGGGGCAGTATTTTGGATAGGGTTATTATTCTTATAGGAAAAGTTTGGGTGATTCCTCCATCCAGGGTTATAGGTATTTGAAAATGGGTTTCCTTGGGTGTAGTTCACTTGTTCAGAGCTGGTCTCGTTTAATAGACTGCATTCTGCGGATTAGTGTCCATTCGTCCCACATATCTCACAATCTGACGAAACTGCGGCTGCAGTATTCGGGGTTGTACACATATGCTCAACTTTTAGGGCTAATGCGTCCATTTTAGCTTGCATCATGTCTATAGAGCTTAACTCATGTATTCCTCCTTGGGCTTCCTTCTTTTCCACTGTCGCTCGTTCTACTCCCCATGATTGATGGTTTTGGGCCATATCTTCGATAAGGGCACTAGCTTCAGGGTAAGGTTTGTTCATCAGCGCGCCACCTGCGGCGGCGTCGATGGTCATCTTAGTGTTATAATGAAGTCCATTATAGAAGGTTTGAATGATTAACCAATTTTCTAAACCATGATGTGGGCATGCTCTTAACAGCTCTTTATATCTCTCCCAGGCTTCGAACAACGATTCTCCTTGGTTTTGGGTAAATCTAGTTATTTGGTTTCGAAGAACAGCGGTCTTACTCGGGGGAAAATATCTGGCAAGGAATACTTTTCTAAGGTCTTCCCAACTTGTTATGGAATTTGGTGGAAGGGAATCTAACCAAGATAGGGCCTTATCTCTGAGGGAAAAAGGAAATAATCTTAAGCGAATCGCCTCAGGAGGGGCTCCATTGGTTTTAAAGGTGTCTGATAGTTGGAGAAATTTTTTCAAATGTTGGTTTGGGTTCTCTGTAGCAAGACCTGCGAATTGTCTCTGCTGTACTAACTGCAGCAGGGATGGTTTAAGTTCAAAATTGTTAGCTGGTATGGCTGGATTTACTATACTAGAACTAGGTTCCTCGTTGGATGGTTGGGCGAAATCCTTAAGAGGTATTTGATTTTGATCTTCGGCCATAGCTTTCCTAAGTTTACGGAAATATAAACGTGCGCGAGCGTAACGTTCTGGTTCAGCTAGAGGGTCTACTAAACTTCCGGTACTACGAGTTTTTCGCATTGACCGGCGGGTAACTTCCTTAGTCTAAACGGTATAACAACAGGGTACGAAATTTGACGAAATTGATCCCCGGCAACGGCGCCAAAAACTTGATGCGTGTTTTTTTCGCAAGTGTACGAACGCGTCAGAGTAATATAAAAGATTATCGTATCCACAGAGACCAAGTGTCAATCTATCGCTATCTATTGTTAAGGTGTGTATCTAAGGTGATTGAAAATAGTAGTTTTGAAGAGTGCACGGTAGTAAATAAAGTAATTAAAATTAATTGATAAAGACAGGTTCGAATGCAATTCACACAACCAATTGATAATCCAAGTACTTGCTAATAGAACTACTTACGGGCAATGTTTTCTACTTTGAAAAGAACTAATTTGACAGGAACTGTCGCTTTCGCGTATTCAGAACCGAGTTGTACCCCCTAATCAAACCCTCTTATTGTCACGGATAAAAAGGCGCGCATTGCGTTAGAGTAGTAAACCTATTTTTAAGAAATATAGTATCTTGACCAAGTTGAAAAGTATTTTAACCTGGATTTTCTAAAAAAAAGAGGTCCTTACGAACCAGACTTTAAACTTCTTAACGCGTCCGAAAATGGTTTTAAAATCTCTTTTCTTTTTAAATTAAAAACTCCTAATAAACTAAACAAAGCGCTTTCGCTGTTTTTGAAATAGTTTAAAAACAATTAAATTTAGATAGGCGTTGGACGGCTTTCGATCTTACCCAACGGAATTTAAGAACAGGAAAACTTATATTGAAAGTTAAAATAGCCCTTAAGTGTTTCCACTAACAATTGTACAGATTATCGGGTCGGTTATGATCTTCACATTCTAACCTTTATAAAATTAGCCAGACATGGTAAAGTAAAAGTTCATTTTTAGATTTTTCATAAAAAAGGTATTTAAGTGCGAGTGCGGAAAGTAAATGAAATTAAAGCAAGTGCGGAAAGTAAATGAAATTAAAAGACAGTGCAGGAAATAAAGTTGACAAAAGGTAAAGTAATAAAAACCTGCTCCAATCGGAGTGGTTGAATACAATGCGAACTGAAAGTAAAATGGCGGCAGGATTAACTTCCTTCCAGAGTGCTCCAAGACTTAGTCTCACAGGCTCTTACAGACTCGATCTCTCGAATGTAGTAACACCTCGATGTGAAGCGATTACCACTATTACACTGATATATGCTTATGAACAACTAAACTTGGATGAAGAAAAACGAAAATCTAAAGTCCTATTTATAGGCAAGGAAACATGTGGAAAAGACAAGGATGCCCCTAGCATTTGAATTTGGGAGGGAACTCGTTTTGTTCTTGTGGCGCCCGCCATGAGTGTAAACTTGCTTGGGCAGTTGGAGATCGTGGGGAAAAACAGTTGGGAGGAGTTTGAGACATGGCCACGTCATGGAAGACCCTGTGGCGGCCGCCATAGTGGATGCCATAAGTGTAAAATGCTGATTTTCTCTATTTTAGCTCATTTCGACTTCCTTTTCGCTCCTTTTCTCGCTCGGGGCTCTGATTAGACTAAAAACCTGAAAACAAAGAAAAACATAATAATAACATAATAAAATGACATTAAAAGACTAAGAATGCATGCGAAATCGGAGTCAAAAATACGGTGAAATTCAGTGTCATCAAATTCTCCCACACTTAGACCTTTGCTTGTCCTCAAGCAAAACATTTAAAGCTCAAAGTAAGAAAACTAGTGCTGACACGTGATTCGGGCAAAAAGGGCTTCTAAGTTCAAGTCAGGATGCAGTGACAGGTACTAAGTGAACCAAGGGTATCGTAATGACACTTATCCGCAGAGGCGGACATAAACTTCATTCTTATATTAATCAACCGTACCATCCCACAATAACTAGGCCTACCTCTTCATCTCTTTTTTGGGTCCTTTTCATTCAGGCGCAATCACATTAAGCCCGTTATCCGTACATGTTTCATAGTAGAGTGGCCTGTTAGTGATTCTGATCCAAAACATAGGGTTTCTGGCACATAAGACTGTGTAAACCCTTTTATTTAACCCAAATGCAGTTGTGGGGGATCGGATCGTAATCCGCCCTACCGAGTTCAGCGCCAGATACCTCTGAACCAACTAACAATGGGTGAGCTAAAATTATATTTTTTTGTGTGGCAACAATTCAACTTTTTGGGTTAAACGACCTTGTGAGGGTCATCTATCCGGAGTTTGCCTTATCCTTTATTTATTTTACTGGATCATTCACTTATGTTCATCGGTCCCCTACGTAGAACATGCTTAGGCCGGAGCTGACTGCAGAAATAAACTACTTAGGACAAATTTGGAAATGATGATTAAGGCCATGGTACATGGGGTTTTAGAATGATTCCTATATTCGTGAAGTCTACGGTGCTAAAACGATACTAATGTTTCAAAAAGTTCACCTAAGTCACCACATCCTAATCCAAACCTGTCTTAAAGCCAAAAAAAAAACGTGTAGAACAACAATGTTTTCTTTTTGCAAAAAAAATTTTTTTTTTTTTTTTTTTTTTTTAGGGCTAAAGAAATGGGGAAAAATGAGGGTGCACTAGGGATACACTGTACTGGTGACTCGTCAGACTCATGCATTTTCTAGAAAAAAGACATAGACAAAAACAAGAAATAAACAACTAACTAAAAAAATGGAAATAGAAAGCAATAAAATAGAAAGCAATAAAATCCCCTCCCACACTTAAATCGAACATTGTCCCCAATGTTTCGAAATAAGATAAGGAGAGTAACCTGTAAAACTATTGATGTGGACCACTGGTGCCCTCGTCGTCCTGCTGGGAATGCCTGGGACGACGGGATCTGCTACGATGCTGGTCTCTCCGGTCCAATCGGGCTGATAAGGCTGCCTGGGCATCTCTGACCTGTCGAAGGTTACCTAGAACGGAACCTTGAGTAGCCTCCATAAGCTCGTAATGCCGGCGGTTGAAGTCTTGCTGACGGGATTGCTCGTTTGCTATCGCAAGCAAGGTGTGAGAAACGGACTCGAAGGATCGATCTATCCTCCGTCGTGATTCTTCCATGAAGCTCATATTATCCGTCAGTTGTTGCTGAATGGTAGAGAGAAGGTCATCTCGCCTTTCTTCTCTAGCCATAAGGTCACGCCACATCTCCTCAGTGACATAGGATCCAGGGACTGAACCTGCAAAAGGGTTAGAGGAAGAGGGTGCGGTGTGTGGTGGTGAAGGATGATGGGGGGACACATGAGGTATGGGAGACTGATCTCTCTGCTCAAATTCTTCGTCAGTGTCGTGTCCCTCCGCATCAGGAATATTAGGAGGAAGTGGACCTAGAACAGGTGGAGCATTTAAATCATAGGTCTAGTTCCTTTCATTACGTACATCGGTACGTCTACTGCAGGGCAAGGCAACAGATGGGATAGCTACACCATGGATCATCAATACAAAACCACCATCTCTTCTCGCTCGGCACAATTTCATATCTTTTAGAAATTTTAGGTTGATTGTGCGAGGAGTTAAGGGCTCTAGTGTGGCTATCTTATTGTTCAAGTTAAGGGCCCGAGCAATAGACGTAATCAGTCCTCCAAAAACAATCGGTCCTGCTTTATTAATAGTAACAGACATGTGAGAAAGCATAAACGGGACCAGATTGATTCTTCTATTAGTGAGACTTCCTTGTAAAAACTGAAGCTCTTTAGCATTAACCTTATTTGGATTATCCCGGCCAAAAATAGTACATGCCAACAGGTATCTAAAAACTCTGATGGTCGGGTTGTGGATGGTCGATGCAAGAATTCCTTCAAAAGAAGTTATTAAATTATTTGACAATATCTGCCAAAAAGAAAATGCATCGACCGACCATCCGTCATCCAAAGGGGTTTCACAAATAGCACCTTCCCAAAGAGGAATCCCTAACAGACTTGTTAGTTCGTCGGTACTGTACTTATATTCTATTCCAAACATTCTAAATTGGACAGTACCGACTGTGCTAGTAGTGTTAGGGTGGACAGTGTAGATCAAAGAACTTAAAAACTCAACTGTCAGTTTCTCAAAGGTTGGTTCTTGGTTTTCAAAAATAGAGTGCAGTCCCAAAAAATCAAGTAAATGATAAACACTATGATAAATACCCAAGGTATAGAGACAGTTGTCGTCCACGTACCTCGTCGAGAGAATTTCTCGACCTTGAAGCCTTTGAATATTCCTCCTCTGCCTATCCCCGGGTTTTCCTTCTCGCAAAATATATCCTTCGAACTCCATAGCTTGCTCCTTGAATTGATTTGAAGATAGTGAAGATGGGTTTAAATATAAGTTTGTAAAGGTGAGATTTTTATGGAATTTAATTGGTGGAATTTCAAATGGAAGTTTGAAAGGGTTAATGGATAGTGGGTATTAAATAAATGTGGGAGCTTTTGTGAGTTTTAATGGAGTTTTGGAAAAGGAGAAAAATGGGTTTTGGGAGTTTAGAGGTTCAAAAATGGTGGAAGATGTAGTTCTCCCCCGTATTTACCAGGACGCCGTGGCGGGCGCCATAAGGCTATGGCGGGCGCCATAAGGTCATTTTCGGACCTGGGCCAAAATTTTGAATTTTGGAATGGGCCTCTCTTACCTTTTGCGTCTCGGGGGTCCCGATAGCGTTCTCATTTGCTTTCTTCTTCAACACGGGACTTGCACAATTTTTGTGGAAATAAAAATCAAATATTAAGAAAAATAACATTATTATTGGATATATATATATAAAAGGAAAAATAAAAACACACATAATATATATATATATATATATAATCAAAGTACATAGGGAATATAGGAAATGCGAAAATACGAAATGTGTCCAGATATGCTAAAAAGTAAAGAAAACGCAGAAATACTGAATAGTAAATAATAGAGTAGTAAGTCGGGCAATATGATCAATCAGCTGGCTCCTCTGCCTGGCTGGATCCACGAAGCTCAGCGATCTCGCGACGAAGCTCTCTGATCTCCTGGTATAAAGAGTCTGCCTCAGTAGCATGAGTGAGATCAGATACCTCAATCTGCAAAGCAAGATCAGCTGCCTCCTGCTTGAGCTTGGCAGTCTCTCTGCGGAGCTCAACAACCTGGGTGTAAAAATCGGGTGGCTGCAAAGACAAATTATTAGATAATACAGTGATTTTGGGAGACGGAGGTGTAGGGGTGTACTCAGCAATAGGAGGCGATCTAGGCTCCTCAATAGTCTCTCCATAACCCTCCAAAGCATATCTCCAATTAGCTGGGTCATGAACACTGGTCATCATCGGATCAGGCAGCAAAAAGTAATGAACAGCCTCGTTGTCGATCAACAATCTGAACTGGTTGGGGTTTGCAGAGGCTCTCCTTATCAACCCTCTGTCTAGGCAGAAATCAACGTCCATGGTGGTGTATTCACAGAAAACCCTGAGATGTAACAACTTACGCGAAAGGCCTAAAGCAGCAGCAATCTGGGTAACAATACCTCCCACATGAATAATACCTACTGATGACCTGGTAATACTGCTAAGACCTTTCAGCAGAAAGTTCCCACATGCCACAGGACGTGACTGGGTCGCACAAAACAGTAGAAAGATCTCCTCCTCACTAAGCAAGGTCTCAGCATCTGGCAATCCAAAGAAAGAGTGTGCTATGATCATCTGAAAATACCTCAATGCAGGGTTGTGGATAACATGTGAGAACTGGGTGGAAGGATCCTGACTCCCTCCACTAGAGATATCACTCCAGAACTTCTCCACTTCCCTACTCAGAAAGTATCCCATAGGTGTCTCAGGAATAGCATCAGGGGTCGTCTGAAAACCTAATAAATCACCAAACTCCTTATGAGTGAAGGAGTACTCAGTCCCAAATAACCTGAAAATAGCACATCCATCTGGTCCGGCCCAGGGGTCATAAGAAAACGAGCTGAGGAACTCCAAAGTGAGGTTCCTATAGGTGTTGTTCAGGTTGTCGAACTGGTCCCATTGAAGCTGGTGGCATAAGAATCTGACACTAGGCTCAATGCCTAAAGCCTCCATGCAAGCCTGATCTGGGTACCTCGTAGGTGCCATAGGACGTCTGAAGTGGACAAAGTAACGCTCTCTCTGGGCGTCATTCCTGAAAGTCACATGCATGTCGTCAAAGTTCTGCATTCTGCACAGAGTTAGGAAGAAAGTCCTGTAAAACACAAACATTTTAAACATTAGTCCTGACAAAATATACCAAGAAATAAAATAAAACAAAATGTAGAAAGAGTAAATAAGGTAAGAAAATCATGGGTTGCCTCCCATGCAGCGCTTGTTTAACGTCGTTAGCTTGACGACTGGAACTTATACATCTCTTGTCGGGATTGGTGGATCACTTAGAGTGTGGCTGGAGTAGGTTGTTGGAATGTCTCCTCCTTCGTAGAGCTTCAGTCTTTGTCCATTGACGATGAATGGTTTACATGTCTCGTTTTTGATTTCAACAGCTCCAGACCTCAGAATTTTTGATACTTTGAAGGGGCCAGTCCATCTTGAACGGAGCTTTCCTGGGAAGAGTCGTAGCCTAGAATTGAACAGGAGAACAGGGTCGCCTAAGTTGAAGTCTTTTCTTACGATTCTTTTGTCGTGCCAAGCTTTTGTTCTTTCTTTGTATATTATGGCATTCTCGTAGGCTTGCTGTCTGAGTTCTTCCAATTTGTGGATGTCAAGGATACGTTTCTCACCAGCAGTTAGGTAATCCAAATTCAAAGTTTTAATGGCCCAATAGGCCTTATGCTCTAACTCAAAAGGTAAATGACAAGATTTTCCATAGACTAGTTGGTAGGGGGTTGTTCCTATAGGGGTTTTGAAAGCGGTTCTGTAGGCCCATAAAGCCTCTTGAAGCTTTTGCGACCAATCTTTTCTGGATACAGAGACAGTTTTTTCTAAAATTTGTTTAATCTCCCTATTAGATACTTCCACTTGGCCACTAGTCTGTGGGTGATATGGTGTTGCTACTCTATGCTTAACTCCATACTTGCTTAAAAGCTTATCAAATATTCTTGATATGAAGTGAGATCCTCCATCACTTATAACTAAACGGGGTGTTCCAAATCTGGGGAATATATAATTTTTAAATAATTTAATCACTACTCTAGTGTCGTTTGTGGGTGCAGCTATCGCTTCAATCCATTTAGACACGTAGTCTACTGCAACTAAGATATACTTGTTTCCTAAAGATGGTGGGAATGGTCCCATGAAATCTATACCCCATACGTCGAAGAGTTCTACTTCTTGGATGTTTCTTAAAGGCATTTCGTCGCGTCTTGATATATTTCCTGTGCGTTGGCATCTATCACATTTGACAATGTAAGCATGGACATCACGCCACATGGTAGGCCAGAATAGGCCAGCTTGAAGAATCTTGGCGTAGGTCTTAGAGGTGCTTGCATGTCCACCATAAGGTGCAGAGTGACAATGCTGAATTATACTTTCTACCTCGTCTTCTGGAACGCAACGGCGGAAAATGCCATCTTTACCTCTCTTGAAAAGGAGTGGCTCATCCCAATAGAAATTTCTAACATCACTTAAGAACTTCTTCTTCTTGTGGTAATCGAGATCAGGGGGTATGATATCAGCGGCTAGGTAATTAACAAAATCAGCGTACCAGGGCACGTTACTTACAGCTAAGGATTTTTGGAAGTGCTCATGAGGGTCTGGTTCTTTATCTTCAATGGTTTCCAACTGGGCTATCAATCTATCATAGGCAAAATCATCATTTATGGGTACTAATTCAGGATTCAGGTATTCTAGCCTAGATAGGTGATCGGCTACTACATTTTCTGTGCCTTTTTTATCTCGGATATCTAAGTCGAACTCTTGTAGCAACAAAATCCATCGAAGTAACCTGGGTTTAGCATCTTTTTTACTTAGTAGGTAACGGATGGCAGCATGATCGGTGTAAACTATAATTTTGGCTCCTACTAGATATAATCTAAATTTGTCTATAGCGAAAACTACAGCTAGGAGTTCTTTCTCGGTTGTTGCGTAATTGAGTTGGGCGGCGTCTAGGGTTCTACTGGCATAATATATTACATGTAATATTTTATCTTTTCTCTGACCTAGAACGGCTCCTACAGCGTAATCACTGGCGTCACACATTATCTCAAACGGTTCAGACCAATCAGGGGGTTTCATAATGGGTGCTGAAATCAATGCTTGCTTCAAAAGGTTGAATGCTTCATTGCATTTTTCATCAAAGATGAATTCAGCATCTTTCATTAACAGGCCAGTTAAAGGTTTTGTTATTTTGGAGAAGTCCTTGATGAAACGGCGGTAGAATCCAGCGTGTCCAAGGAAACTTCTAACTTCCCTGATAGTCTTGGGTGGTTTTAGGTTCTCTATAACTTCTATTTTTGCTTTATCTACCTCTATACCTCTTTCGGAGATTATATGTCCTAAAACAATTCCTTCAGTCACCATAAAATGGCATTTTTCCCAATTCAGCACAAGGTTCACCTCCACACATCTTTCCAGGATTTTCTCAAGGTTGATAAGACAATTTTGGAAATCAAAACCGCAAACCGAGAAATCATCCATAAATACTTCCATGATTCCATCTAGATAATCTGCAAAGATTGACATCATGCAACGTTGGAAAGTAGCAGGGGCATTACAGAGTCCAAAAGGCATTCGTCTGTAGGCAAAAGTTCCAAAAGGGCATGTAAAGGTAGTTTTTTCTTGATCTTCTGGATGTATAGGTATTTGAAAGAATCCCGAATACCCGTCTAGATAGCAGAAGTAAGAGTGTCTGGCAAGACGTTCTAACATCTGGTCTATGAACGGTAAAGGGAAATGATCCTTCCTAGTTGCTTTATTTAGCTTTCTATAGTCTATGCACATACGCCAACCTCCTTCTATCCGCTTTGCTATTTGTTCACCTTTCTCATTTTGCACAACTGTGATGCCTCCCTTCTTGGGTACCACATGCACAGGGCTCACCCACTTACTGTCCGAGATCTGATATATTATACCTGCTTCAAGCAACTTCAGAACTTCCTTTTTGACAACATCACTCAGTATAGGGTTTATCCTTCTCTGGTGCTCTCTGGAAGGTTTTGAATCTACTTCGAGCGAAATCCGATGCATGCATACGGATGGACTTATACCCTTCAGATCAGAGATATTATATCCTAAGGCTGAGGGATATCTTCGTAAAACGTCCAAGAGTTGATCTGTTTCTTTTTGTCTCAAGGCAGCACTAACTATAACCGGACGATTCATTTCTTCATCAAGAAACTCATATCTCAGGTTCTTAGGTAGTTCCTTAAGTTCCAAGGCTAGTTTAATAGGGCAAGGCATAGGATCTGGGGTAAGGGATAAACATTCGTAAAGGTTATCATCGATGTAGGGTTTCTTATAATTGTCATCTTCCAAAATAAGAGTTTATGGCAGCTTAATTGTTTCAATGACTTCTTCTTGCTCTAACTCCCTAACACATTCATCAATGATATCTATCGCATAACACGCATCTCCTATCACAGGTGCCATAAGAAATTTTGAAAGTATAAATTCTATCTTCTCGTTCCCTACCTCAAAGGTTAGCTTCCCCTTTTTGACATCTATTATGGCTCCAGCAGTCGATAAGAATGGTTTACCTAGAAGAATTGGTATGTCATCATCTTCTTTAATGTCCATGACAACAAAATTAGTAGGGATAAACAGCTGACCTATCCTAACAGGGACGTCTTCAAGTATGCCTATCGGATATTTAACAGATCTATCGGCTAATTGAAGTGACATCTTGGTAGGTTGCAACTCTCCTAAATTTAACCTTTCGCAAACCGCTAAGGGCATTAAGCTCACACTAGCTCCTAAGTCTAGAAAAGCTTTTTCGATGACATGACTCCCCAAAGTACAAGGAATGGAAAAGTTTCCAGGATCTTTATCCTTTTTTACTAATTTATTTTCGGCAATAGAATTACATTCCAAGGGTTTCGGATCATCAAGTCTACGTTTATTGGTAAGGATGTCTTTGAGAAACTTTGCGTAGGATGGTATTTGGGTAATGGCTTCTGTGAACGGGATTTCTACGTGAAGTTTTTCTATAACTTTAATGAATTTCTGATACTGATTATTGATCTGGGTTTGTTTAAGTCTTTGCGGATATGGTATTGGTGGTTTGTATGGCGGGGGTGGTATATAGGTTTTGTTTTTGGGTTCTTCTCCTTTTTCTTGACTTTCTTGGTTTACAGATTCCTCTGGTTTCTTCTTTTTATCTGGGATGTTTTCATCTTCCTTAGAAGTTTTGGGATCACTCAACCTCGGGTTACAAGGTTCATCATAAGCGGTCCCACTTCGTAGGGTAATGGCATTTGCTTGTCCTTTCGGGTTTTGTTGAGCTTGTCCAGGGAATTGTCCTCCAGGTGTGGTCTGAGGGGCTTGGTTTAAAGCTACCTGCGAGATTTGGGTTTCAAGCATCTTATTGTGAGTGATTATTTGGTCAACCTTGGTTCCTAACTGGGTAATTAGTTCGTTAACATGAACGTTTTGGTTCATGAACTCCTTGTTTTGTTGGATTTGAGCAGCGACAAAATTATCCACGATTTTCTCAAGGCTCGGTTTTGGTGGTACAGGTTGCATAGGTTGATTTGATCTTGGGGCTTGATAACTTGATTGTCTCGGAGGGGCAGTATTTTGGATAGGGTTATTATTCTTATAGGAAAAGTTTGGGTGATTCCTCCATCCAGGGTTATAGGTATTTGAAAATGGGTTTCCTTGGGTGTAGTTCACTTGTTCAGAGCTGGTCTCGTTTAATAGACTGCATTCTGCGAATTGGTGTCCTTTCGTCCCACATATCTCACAATCTGACGAAACTGCGGCTGCAGTATTCGGGGTTGTACACATATACTCAACTTTTAGGGCTAATGCGTCCATTTTAGCTTGCATCATGTCTATAGAGCTTAACTCATATATTCCTCCTTGGGCTTCCTTCTTTTCCACTGTCGCTCGTTCTACTCCCCATGATTGATGGTTTTGGGCCATATCTTCGATAAGGGCACTAGCTTCAGGGTAAGGTTTGTTCATCAGCGCGCCACCTGCGGCGGCGTCGATGGTCATCTTAGTGTTATAATGAAGTCCATTATAGAAGGTTTGAATGATTAACCAATTTTCTAAACCATGATGTGGGCATGCTCTTAACAGCTCTTTATATCTCTCCCAGGCTTCGAACAACGATTCTCCTTGGTTTTGGGTAAATCTAGTTATTTGGTTTCGAAGAACAGCGGTCTTACTCGGGGGAAAATATCTGGCAAGGAATACTTTTCTAAGGTCTTCCCAACTTGTTATGGAATTTGGTGGAAGGGAATCTAACCAAGATAGGGCCTTATCTCTGAGGGAAAAAGGAAATAATCTTAAGCGAATCGCCTCAGGAGGGGCTCCATTGGTTTTAAAGGTGTCTGCTAGTTGGAGAAAGTTTTTCAAATGTTGGTTTGGGTTCTCTGTAGCAAGACCTGCGAATTGTCTCTGCTGTACTAACTGCAGCAGGGATGGTTTAAGTTCAAAATTGTTAGCTGGTATGGCTGGATTTACTATACTAGAACTAGGTTCCTCGTTGGATGGTTGGGCGAAATCCTTAAGAGGTCTTTGATTTTGATCTTCGGCCATAGCTTTCCTAAGTTTACGGAAATATAAACGTGCGCGAGCGTAACGTTCTGGTTCAGCTAGAGGGTCTACTAAACTTCCGGTACTACGAGTTTTTCGCATTGACCGGCGGGTAACTTCCTTAGTCTAAACGGTATAACAACAGGGTACGAAATTTGACGAAATTGATCCACGGCAACGGCGCCAAAAACTTGATGCGTGTTTTTTTCGCAAGTGTACGAACGCGTCAGAGTAATATAAAAGATTATCGTATCCACAGAGACCAAGTGTCAATCTATCGCTATCTATTGTTAAGGTGTGTATCTAAGGTGATTGAAAATAGTAGTTTTGAAGAGTGCACGGTAGTAAATAAAGTAATTAAAATTAATTGATAAAGACAGGTTCGAATGCAATTCACACAACCAATTGATAATCCAAGTACTTGCTAATAGAACTACTTACGGGCAATGTTTTCTACTTTGAAAAGAACTAATTTGACAGGAACTGTCGCTTTCGCGTATTCAGAACCGAGTTGTACCCCCTAATCAAACCCTCTTATTGTCACGGATAAAAAGGCGCGCATTGCGTTAGAGTAGTAAACCTATTTTTAAGAAATATAGTATCTTGACCAAGTTGAAAAGTATTTTAACCTGGATTTTCTAAAAAAAAGAGGTCCTTACGAACCAGACTTTAAACTTCTTAACGCGTCCGAAAATGGTTTTAAAATCTCTTTTCTTTTTAAATTAAAAACTCCTAATAAACTAAACAAAGCGCTTTCGCTGTTTTTGAAATAGTTTAAAAACAATTAAATTTAGATAGGCGTTGGACGGCTTTCGATCTTACCCAACGGAATTTAAGAACAGGAAAACTTATATTGAAAGTTAAAATAGCCCTTAAGTGTTTCCACTAACAATTGTACAGATTATCGGGTCGGTTATGATCTTCACATTCTAACCTTTATAAAATTAGCCAGACATGGTAAAGTAAAAGTTCATTTTTAGATTTTTCATAAAAAAGGTATTTAAGTGCGAGTGCGGAAAGTAAATGAAATTAAAGCAAGTGCGGAAAGTAAATGAAATTAAAAGACAGTGCAGGAAATAAAGTTGACAAAAGGTAAAGTAATAAAAACCTGCTCCAATCGGAGTGGTTGAATACAATGCGAACTGAAAGTAAAATGGCGGCAGGATTAACTTCCTTCCAGAGTGCTCCAAGACTTAGTCTCACAGGCTCTTACAGACTCGATCTCTCGAATGTAGTAACACCTCGATGTGAAGCGATTACCACTATTACACTGATATATGCTTATGAACAACTAAACTTGGATGAAGAAAAACGAAAATCTAAAGTCCTATTTATAGGCAAGGAAACATGTGGAAAAGACAAGGATGCCCCTAGCATTTGAATTTGGGAGGGAACTCGTTTTGTTCTTGTGGCGCCCGCCACAACACCATGGCGCCCGCCATGAGTGTAAACTTGCTTGGGCAGTTGGAGATCGTGGGGAAAAACAGTTGGGAGGAGTTTGAGACATGGCCACGTCATGGAAGACCCTGTGGCGGCCGCCATAGTGGATGCCATAAGTGTAAAATGCTGATTTTCTCTATTTTAGCTCATTTCGACTTCCTTTTCGCTCCTTTTCTCGCTCGGGGCTCTGATTAGACTAAAAACCTGAAAACAAAGAAAAACATAATAATAACATAATAAAATGACATTAAAAGACTAAGAATGCATGCGAAATCGGAGTCAAAAATACGGTGAAATTCAGTGTCATCAGTACACCCCATTTTCTCCTCATCAACAGTCTGAACACCCAGCACGTCTAACGACCATCATCTGCCGAGCACCTTGCCATCTGACGACCAGCGTGCGTAGATCTGATCTAATACTCGAGATCAGAACCCCATACCTCTCGCTCGCTACACACACAAATACTAGTGTTTCCACTAGGGCACAGTGCCAATTCAAGTATATAGTGGCAACTGAATAATATATACCAAATTTAGTTGGATTTCTGAAGAATGGCGCCATGGCCATCTTCTTCCTTGGGCAAGCTACGTGAAGCATTCTATCTCTCTCATTTCTCAACCATTTCACATGATATAAAGATGAAAATCATGCATTTTTAAACAAGGAATACAATGGATTTATTCAATTTCGTTTTAACTAAGTGTAACAAAAGATATTACACTCTAACCAGATGAACCCTAAAATGTGCAAGAACCCAATGAAATCACATACACATAAGATAAACAGCAATTGATTGAGGGAAAATGATCTACAAACATTCAGAAACACAATGGTAATTTGAAAACATGTTTATGTTGCATGATTCATTGAGTTTTAAAGTTTAAGGCTTACCTCTGCAAGAAGGATTCGATTTCAATGGTAGAGGTGTTACAGAAGTGAAACAATGGCCTGGTTAGCTTCCTTGAGTCTCAAGGATCGTGTTGCAACCTTCAGGATGTTTTGAAACTCTCTGGATAGGCTAACTCAACTCTGACTGCAACTGGTCCAAGTGAGAAATAAAGATGATGATCCTGATGTTTCAGAGGTGTAAGAGGTGTTTGATCAGCTCATATATGATATATGGAAGGTGTTAGATCAAATGGTTATAATGGAATGCCTTCCTAATGTAAAATTTGATAATGACTTGTAAATGAAGGCATTTTTGGAGTGAAAGAGAGATTTTGAATAAAGCATCAGTTTAGGTGCTTTGGTGTACTCAAACTGATCACAATTGATGTCTATTTATAGTGCAACAAGTTTGTTTTGTCATCAATAATGAATGGCAGCTTGGACAGTCCCTTGGCCAATGTTGATCAAAAGGAATCTCAAGTCTCCTCTAGTCATTGACTTGAGGTTAGGGCACAGGCTATGAGTCCTTTGGTTCAGAGCTGAATCTTGACTCAATTCAGTCAGCAATGTCTTGATGCTTGCCACCTTGTGAATCCATTGAATGCATTGAAACAAAATTGGAGTCTTTGAGCCTTTTAGGGCATTTATGGCTACATGTAGATCCTTAGACTTGGGAGGCTTATGGATTAGATCATTTCTCTTTAATGTTATCCCCTGAGGTGTCCAAATAGATGACAAGGCTTGTACTTGTCTGATTTTTCCAAATTGAGCAAAAATGCAAAATTCTGTCTTGTACAAGACAGTTGGAAATGGTGATTTTGAGGGGGTCATATCTCCCTGCTCAAATGGAGTTATGAAAGGCTCTTGTGCTTTTTAGAAAGCCCTCATATGGTATAATTCATGTGTGATCATAGTTGGTTTTGAAACTAACTGAATCCAATTGAAAAAACCTCATGAACTTTGATGCCCAAAGCCGACACTTAGATAGTTTTGCACTAAGTGTTATGTTCTTGATTTTTCACCATTTTGACCCATCCCTAACTAAAAATCCATGGAGAATCAGAGTTTCATGTAGTTGAAGCTTTTGTAGAATGTAGGAAGACCTACAAATCAGGCTTTGGATCATTCAAAATGGCTTTCTAGATCAGAAGTTATGGCCTTTGGAAGTTGGTACCAAAACCATTCAAATTTAGTAACTTAGAAAAAATTTAAATTTTTCAAGATTACCCCTTTTACAAGTGTCGCTCCCGGGATTTTCATCCAAGTACAAACGCGAAAGTGGCACCGAAACAGAGTCGTCAGCAATGTGTATTTATCCCAAGAGAGGGAAAGGAAACACTGCGTAAACCTGAAAGGAAGGAAAGAGCATGGCCTTGCGACCAAGAGAACTGGGTTCGGGAGTCGGTTACGCGAGAGGAAGGTATTAGCACCCCCTCACGTCCATCATACCCGATGGGATCCACGCTTGCTGCTTCAATCAAAGGGTGTAAGGAAAGGATACTGGAAAAGGAACTACTAGAGAACTGGAAAAGGAAAGGAGAGAGAAAGAAAAAAAATGTAGGGAAAATAAAAGAAGTGCTCGCATGGGCCCTACCCCACTGCCTACGTATCTCATCGGGAACATGAGAATCAGAGCGACGTAGTTCCCCTCTCCTAGGGATGGATTGTTTGTGTTTTTTAGGGAACGACTGACGTTCTAGCTCAGGCGTTGCAGGCTCGCTGGTCCGAGTGCGTTACCATCTTGCAAGAGAACGAGAAGAAGCGCGTTCGTACGTTGGGAATGAGTGAGATGAGAAAAGAATTTCCGAAGGAAAGACGTTATTGTTTGTTTTTGTCTTTTAAGAAAGAAGTGTTTTTTATGGTTTTTGTGTTTTGTAACATGTATTGTATTTAAGTCCCTCATATAGGATCGAATGCCTCGCATATCGACCCAAGATAGGACGTATGCTAAACATTCCAAGAAAATGTGAGAAGATCCCCCACTTCCTTGTTCCCACATGAAAGGCCTAAATACAATAGGTGTTATGCCTTTATTAAGTGTTTTTTACTTTTTATTATAAGATGAGAGAAGAAGGACTCAAGAGAAGCAAAAGGTGAAAATCTAATGGGGGAGACTAAGACACACCCTAGTGTTAGCATGCTTGGTGATCCTATGGTTTAGTGAGGTATGAGAATCTAATCCTAAAGAAAGGAGAAGAACATAAGAAGCAACTTACTTCCAAGATGGAAGTTAAGTCGCTCTTAAAGAGGGATGAAGAAAATTAAGCAAGGAAAGCATGTAAATACTTAACAAACACAAATTTGAAAGCTTAAAAGAGATAAAGGAAAAGGTTGTATGTAGGTGCACACCCACACACATGACTTACCATTAGCCCCTGAAAATGTTAGCAAAACAAATGTATATGAAAGCAAAAGTGAAAGAAATAAGGCAATTAATCAAATTTAGAATTAAAATGCTAACTAAAAAAAGGAAGATTAAATTCTAAGGAAAAAAGTTTAAATTGAGATTAAATCTAAAGTTAATCCTAAAATTAGTTCAAGTTGATTCTAAAGAAATTAATCCTAAAATTAAATCTAGAATTAAAGCTAATATTAATCCTAAATGAAATTCTAATTTCTAATTAAAATCTAATTCTAAACTTAATCCGATTAAAAGGGAAAAAAAATCTAATCTAATAAACGAAGATTAATTACCTTAAACCAAATAACCAGAATGAGTAATTAAAACTAAAT
Organism: Lathyrus tuberosus; assembly: GCA_022829125.1. Classification (NCBI taxonomy): domain Eukaryota; kingdom Viridiplantae; phylum Streptophyta; class Magnoliopsida; order Fabales; family Fabaceae; genus Lathyrus; species Lathyrus tuberosus. Next base: position 8,385,567 of record JALAZF010000024.1, on the reverse strand, counting down.
GTAAAAAGTTAATTCATAAAAAGAAACAAGATTTATCCTAATTAATCTAATTAGTATCTAATTAAAAAACATTAAAATTGAGAAGGTGGGTGCAGTTAGAAAACAGGAAGCGTAGAATGTAAACTGGGTGTGCATGGGTTTTCAAGCCCAATGGTTTGTTGTCCAGAGGGGGTGCGAATGGAATGGGGTATGTGGAAAGAAAAAAAATTGGGCCTAAAGACACGGTCCAGGCTTAACATTGCTGAAAGAGAGAGCAAAACCTAATAAAACTATGCGCCTCTCTCTTTCTCTCAGTCTTCTCCCTGTTCAAGTTCAACACATCGCCGGAAAAACATCATTGCACCGCCGCAATACCTTCTCCCCCACCAATCTCGCTTCTCCTACTCCATCCACTTTCGTCTCAACACACACCTTCCTCTCTACACCGCCGTCGATGTCCTCTTCCACTTCGGTTCACCACCGTCAAGCCAATCCTCAAAACGTCGTCGCCACTTCTCATTGCTCCTCAAACTTCCAAAAATCAACTTCGCCAAAAGCTCATGCCGGAAACCTAACGGTCTCCGCCGCGCCATGGCACGTTGCCGGCGACGGCGGAGCGTGAATCTCCTTCAACTCCTCACTCAACACTTACGACGTCATCCAAACATCAGCTTCAACAATTCAAATGCTACACGAATCACACAAACTCAATCTCTCTCTCACGGTGCGAATCAATACAAATTGAAAAACAACATCATCACATAATCAAAGTTCGGATCGATATTTACTTACCTACCGGAGCAGTTCCGGTGACTCTTCAAAAAGGACGAAGACGACGAGAAAATCAGAGAAATCTTTTCCAGGTACACGCGATTCATATTCTCACTTTTGCTTTTGATTCGATTCGTCTTCTTCTCTGTTGAATTGATTTTCCATTGTTGTTGATTCTTGTGAATTCTTCTTCTTCTGATTTCTGCGGAACTTGAATTGTTGCTGTTGACGTTGATTTCAAATCGCTGCAACTTTGAGTTCCTTTGCGTGCGTGTAATCTTCCTCTTGATTCACTTCTCAATTTGAATCGTGAATCACCGTGTTGAATCGATTTGTGCTGTGAATCTTTGATTCTCTTGCAGGTTTTGGCTTTTGTTAAAGTTTGTCGACGAAGTTCGAGTGAAACAGAGCAAAGAGATTATGGAAGAACTCAGTTACCGATTGAAATTGAAGATGAAATTGAGGTGAATTAAAATGGAAGATAGTGAAGATCTATAACAGAAGTTAGTTACAGAGTGAAATTGAAGATGAAGTTGAAATGTGGAGAACGAAGGATCCAGAGGAAAGTTGGAGTTCTTGAAGATGAATATGGAAAAATGAAGCTCTCCCCTCTTCAATTCCTTGTGGCTGGTGTTTTATAGAGGGTTCAAGGAGGGTAGAATTGGTTTTTTTACCATGGAATTCTGTTAGAGTTTGTTTTAGAATTTTCAGTGAATTTTCTACATGAAACTGGTTTTCACTTTTTCTGCTATTCTCCTCTATTTTTCGGTTCATGCTGTGTAGTTTTATTTCAAATTTGGCACTGCACATATCCTCTTGCCAGCTTAAAATCAATTGTATTAGTGCCACTCGTAAGGTGTAACATCCTGGCTTGTACCCACAAATTGGACAAGTCTATGCATATTGATTATTTGTATCACAGTAACGCAATCACTTGGTCAGGCAACGTGACATGGCTTTTGCGATGTTGACTATTTATTGCAATGGGTTAAAATATGGACTAAGCATGGTTATGATTAATGGTTTGGATTTTAAAATGGAAAAAACGGATTAAAATGGATAAAATATAAAAAGAGGAGGTGGATATGGATAATCAAAAAATGATTAATGAACATTTATAAAATGAATTGCAATGGTTTAAAATGTGTAATGAAAATGATTTAGAGAATGTATTTAGAGGTGGATATTTGGATATTAATGGATTTTGGAAATACGGATAGGTGAAAATGGTTAATGAATGGATATTCAAAAATGGATAATGGATAATGTATGAATATTAAAATGGTTATTTGGAAATGTGGATATGATAAAATGGATTTAGAAATTAGAAATGGTTTATGAATAAAAGAAAAGGTAAGTGGATAAAAATGAAAATGGTTGATGGATTAAAAACAATGATTTTGGATATGGATTATGGATAGAAAATGGATAACCAACTGAATTCAAAACCAATCACCAACTTTCCACAAGCCTCTGACAAAATGGTCACAGCTACCACTGAACAATCTGGCCACTCACATGATCCACTGAAGAATCTCAACTGATAAATAATCCACAAGCTCAACTTTGAACAAGAACTCCAATTCTCCCTGGTATGCTGATAAATCTTGAAGAAGATGATTTGAACTGAGAAGAAATTAAAACCTGATTCACACCAATGAACCTCTGACCCAAAGCCTTGGATGAATCCTCTAAACAAGAAAACCTTAGGCTCTTGATGTACACTGATGACCTGTTGAATCACCCCTGAATATAGCAAACACTGTTAATAAGAAAACTCCTCGATCCCGTGTCTTAAGAGACCAATGCAATGATATGATTATGAGTTATGACCTAATGAGAATATGCAGATGAATGCGAACATAAGCCAGAAGAAGGTAGGGCAAATTTTGGGGTGCTACAACAAGTTATCTTAGTTTCTTGATCAATTCTTGTTCAATTGACATTATAAGTCATATTTTATGAAAATATGAGTCATAATGATCATTTTTGCCAAAAAAGTCATGTTTTGACTTTTGGCTCCGAAGCGGTTCGGCACGTAAAAACCCTAATTCCCGACTTTTGAGGAATGCATCCTCTGAGGGTAATTTAACTTTGTAAATGGATTCCTAGGGTTATTTTGAGCATATTGAGTCATGTTTTGAAGTCCTGGCTCATGTCCTTGTGAAAATCTCACTCTGGAGGTCCCAGTCGTCCAAAACCCTAATTTGATGATATCGGGTGTTTCGAGGCTCCTTTCACTTGGAATGCCACAACTGTGTGCTTGATTTTTGATTTTAGGGTCCTCTTGATCCTTTGTGGATGTTTAAGAGGTTAGAAAAGTTGAAGATCATGTCATTTCTTGATTGATCTTTTGTCTAAGTACTTTGAGAGGGCTCGAACCCTAATTCTTGATTGGGGATGGATGCTTAACTATCTTTGAGGAGATTGATGAGGCATGATGGTACATCCATATTATGGTAATGATCTTCACAATGATGGGAAATCTTGGTGGTCAAAATTTGGGGTATGACAGATGCCCCTATTTAATCTTCTTGGACCCGAAGGTGTGAATGGCGAAGATATTCAGACATTCAGGGTGCAAGAGGATTAAATATCGGAATACCCGAAATTTTGATGGTGGTTATGAATGGCAGTTTGCTCGTCCATCTTCTTTTGCTAAGTAAGGTTACTCAGAAAAGGGTGAAACTTCCCCCTCGATCCTGGTCTTCAGCCACGGAACTGGTCTCAGTTTCTGAAATAAACTTCCCCTCGATCCTGGTCTTCAGCTAAGGAACTGGTCTTAGTTTCTAAAATAAACTTCCCCTCGATCCTGGTTTTTAGCCACGGAACTGGTCTTAGTTTCTGAAATAAACTTCCCCTCGATCCTGGTCTTCAGCCACGGAACTAGTCTCAGTTTCTTCTTGTCGAATTTCTTCCTTGACAAGAGACGCTATGTGTATCGGTCTTCATCAAACTTCTCGCCGAGTTTTACTAGGGAGATGCCATTTGATGGAAAAAGTTAATGTCAGACTTACTGGGGAAACCCATGTGTCTGAGCTGTAGAGGTGTGCAAACTTCTCTGTTTGGAGATGCCATTTATCGACTCTACTGCAAAAAACGAGTCTCTTGAAAGACTGCTTTTCACTTGGGGATATTACATCATACTTTTCTTCGAGATCTTTTCGGAGAAATGCCATGTGATGTAATCCAATTTTGAGGTGCTGATGACTTCATTAACATTGACTTTCTTGGGAGAAAAACCAATGTGTTGCTGAGAGTCTTCGGTGGAGAGGCTTTCTCTGGGGATTTTCCTTAATCCGGGAAAGCAAATATATCATCTTCAATGGTGAAGAGTGACGTTTGTCGAATGCCTTCTTGCCTTTGAGAGGTTCAAGTTATCAAAGTGGTCGAGGACCGTCTCCAATCCAGAAATAAGCTGGGGAGAAATTGTTCAGACAATACATTTCCTGGCTAGGAAAGAACTGACAACTTGATTGATAAAAAGGACTTTTATCACTTGGGGGATGAATATGACCAGAGTGATAGTAATGCAATATGAATATGAATATGAATCAATAATGCATTATGTATGTATGTTTATACTGACAAAACTGACGCAACATACAGACTAATAGATGAACACGACTGGATACTCGGCCACGGCGGGGGATGAAAAGTATCACTGGTTCAAAATAGCAATCCTGCCTTGCTTAGGAGAGGCAGTCCCTATGGGGAGGAAGAATTGTCAATCGGTCTTAAGAGGTAAGAACCCTGCCGGGGATATCAGATGAAACATGGCATCTGAAACAGTTGATCCTTCGTTCAGGTGTACTAGTTTTATAAGGAGTACTTTGATTCTGCACTTTGAGGTTTAATCACTTCTGGAGAAGCTATCGATGTTCTTTTTTTAAGTTCACAGTCAAAAGGAAATGCCATCTTTATTTTTAAAAGCAGCAGAAAATTTTTACAAGTAAATTCATTTTTGTTTTATTTTAAGAATCGTTAATCATGTTAAAACGTCATTTTATAAAGCAAAAATAAATAAGAGTTGCAAACAAAAGCATTAGACTCAAACTTTATTGATATGACGGAAATCAGCCAAGCGCGTGATCCCATAGAGTATTTACAAAGTTTAGAAAATGGTAATTTAAGGGAAAAAGGCTACATTGAAACATAACAACTATTATCCTTCTACCAACTTTGAATTCTGGACATCCTGAGCTTCTGTCGAAGATGGCCTTAACTTGAAGTCTTCCGACGAACAGTGTTACCGCTGGGGATTTAACCTTGTCGGACATAGTTACTTGCCATGAATCCCTAACTTTTTCCTGGATTGTCTTTTGAGGTTTCCAATCCACCGGGATGATTTTTTATTATGTCGCTAATTTTTGCCTGGACCGCCCTTTCGAGTTTTCAATCCACCGAGACGTTTCTTTTATTTTGGCGAATTATTTCTTGACTACATCAATATTCGTTGGGTAGGTAAACTCCTCTCCATCCATGGTTGCGAGTCTCAAGGCGCCGCCTGAGAAGGCTTTCTTGACCACATAGGGGCCGTCATAATTCGGAGTCTATTTTCCCCGGGAATCCGTGAGGAATGATTGTATCTTCTTGAGCACAAGGTCTCCTTTTCTGAAGACACGGGGTCGGACGTTTTTGTCAAACGCTTTCTTCATTCTTTGCTGATACAACTGACCATGGCATATAGCCGTTATTTGCTTTTCTTCTATCAGATTTAGCTCATCATGTCAACTTTGACACCATTCTTCTTCTGTTAGCATAGCTTCCATCAATACCCGGATGGATGGGATCTCTACTTCTATGGGAAGCACTGCCTCCATGCCATATACTAGAGAGAAAGGGGTTGCCCCTGTTGAAGTGCGGACAGATGTACGATAACCGTGATGAGAAAAAGGCAGCATTTCATGCCAGTCTTTATAGGTTATAACCATCTTTTGAACGATCTTCTTGATGTTCTTGTTAGCCGCTTCTACCGCGTCGTTCATCTTATGTCGGTAGGGAGATAAGTTATGGTGTTCGATTTTGAACTCAGCACACAACTCTTTCATCATCTTATTGTTTAAGTTAGATCCATTATCCATAATGATCTGGCTTGGAACACCGTAACGGCAGATGAGATTGTTTTTTATAAAGCGGACCACCACTTGTCTGGTCACATTGGCGTATAACGCTGCTTTGACCCACTTGGTGAAGTAGTCAATGGCTACCAGGATGAACCGATGTCCGTTTGAAGTTCTGGGTTCAATCATGTCAATTCCCCATATGGAAAAAGGCCACAGAGAAGAAAGAACTTTGAGATGCGTTTGAGGTACATGGATTTTATCAGCGTATATTTGACACTTGTGACACTTCCTCATGTACTTATAGCAATCGGATTCCATGGTCAACCAATAGTATCCTACCCTCAGAATTTTTCTCGCCATTGTGTGTCCGTTGGCATGAGTGCCAAAGGATCCTTTGTGAATTTCTTTCATCAGCCTGTTTACTTATAGTCTGTCTACGCATCGGAGCAAGACCATGTCAAAGTTTCTCTTATAGAGTGTATCACTGCTCAGGAAGAAATTGTCTGCCAGCCTTTCGAGGGTCTTCTTGTCTTTTCTTGATGCCCCAGGCGGGTATTCTTGTTTCTGAAGGAAGCATTTGATATCGTGATACCAAGGTTTATCATCTATGATTTCTTCAATCGTGAAGATGTAAGCGGACTATTATAGGCGCATTATGTCGATCTTCGGTACATCGTTCCATTGACCTACACTAATCATGGAAGAGAGAGTGGCTAGTGCATCAGCCATGTGATTCTCTTCATGAGGGATATTATGAAACTCTATTCTGTTGAAGAATGGTAACAACCTTCTCGCGTAATCTTTGTAAGGAATCAACCCTAATTGGTATGTGTTCCAATCTCCTTTGATCTGATTTATAACTAGGGCTGAGTATCCATACACATCCAAGTTCTTAATCCTTAAATCAATTGCTTCTTCGAGACCCATAATACAAGCTTCGTATTCGGCTTCGTTGGTTGTGCATTTGAAAGTTAGTCTGGAAGTGAAAGGAATATGGGTACCCTGAGGTGTTACGATGATTTCCCCAATTCCGTTTCCATAATTATTGACAGCTCCGTCAAAGATTAGTCCCCATTGGGAACCTGGTTATGGCCCTTCACTGGGTAGTGGTTCATCGCAATCTTTCATTTTTAAGTACATGACATCTTCATCTAGGAAATCAAATCTGACTGATTCCTGATCGTCAATCGGTTGATGAGCCAAATGGTCGGCTAAAATACTTCCTTTGACGACTTTCTAAGCATGGTACTCAATGTTGTATTCTGATAACAACATCTGCCAACGGCCGATCCTTCCCATGAGAGCAGACTTTTCAAAGACATACTTGATCGGATCCATTTCAGAGATTAACCAAGTAGTGTGACAAATCATATACTGGCGAAGACGTTTGGCTGCCTAAGCCAAGGCACAGTAAGTTTTCTCAAGCATAGTGTACCGAGTTTCACAGTCGGTAAATTTCTTTCTTAAATAGTAGATGGCAGACTCTTTTCTTTTTGTTTCATCTTGTTGGCCAAGTACAGAACCCATAGAGTCTTCCAAGACTGTTAGGTATATGATTAATGGTCTTCCCTCTACTGGAGGTGACAGGATTAGTGGATTCAACAGATATTCTTTGATGTTGTCGAAGGCTTTTTGGCAGTCTTCTGTCCACACGCAGCTTTGATTCTTTCTGAGTAGTTTAAAATTGGCGCGCATGTCGCGGTCATAAGAGATATGAATCTAGAAATGTAATTCAGACGTCTTAAAAATCCTCTGACTTGTTTTTCAGTCTTTGGAGAAGGCATTTCTTGAATGGCCTTAACTTTGTCGGGATCAACCTCAATTCCTTTCTGGCTGACGATGAACCCTAAAAGTTTCCCTGAGCGGACACCGAACGTGCATTTGTTGGGATTCAAGTAGAGTTTGTACTTTCTTAGACGCTCGAATAGTTTTGACAGATGTGTCACATGTTGCTCTTCTGTTCTAGATTTGGCAATCATATCATCGACATACACTTTGATTTCTTTGTGCATCATGTCGTGAAACAGAGTTATCATGGCCCTTTGATAGGTTGCCCCGGCGTTCTTCAAATCGAACGACATTACCTTGTAACAAAAGGTGCCCCATGGGGTGATGAATGAAGTTTTCTCCATATCTTCTGGCCCCATTTTAATTTGATTATAGCCCGAGAATCCATCCATGAAGGAGAAAACTTTGAACTTTGCTGTACTGTCTACCAGCATGTCTATGTGTGGTAAGGGGATGTCATCCTTTGGACTGGCTTTGTTCAGATCCCTGTAATCTACACACATTCTGAATTTTCCGTCCTTTTTCGGAACTGGCACTATGTTGGCTAGCCATTGAGGATATTTTGAGGTGGTAAGGAAACATGCGTCAATTTGTTTCTGGACTTCCTCCTTGATTTTGATAGCCATATCTGGATGAGTCCGTCTCAACCTTTGTTTTACCGGTGGATATTCTGACTTCAACGGTAGATGATGTTCCACGATGCTGGTATCCAACCCTGGCATGTCCTGATAGGACCAAGCAAATACATCGGGAAACTCTTTGAGAAGTTTTATCAAGCTTTCTTTGACAGTCAGACTGAGCAGTGCCCCAATCTTAACTTCTTTCTTTTCTTTCTCTAATCCCAAATTGATCGTTTCTTGTGGGGCTCAATGGACCTTTCCTCTTGTCTGAGTAGTCGGGAGATCTCCTCTGGAATTTCTTCGTCCTCTTCTTCTTCAGCTTCAAATACCGGGAATTCAAAGTTGGGAGAAGGCATTGGATCGTATGTTTCAACGGGGTTTAAAACAAGCAATCTGCATGACGTGATGATTTGTTTTTTAGAAGAGATAGAGAGAATGCAAGTGTGTCTGCAGTGTATTTTCTGAAAAATGCTTGTTATTATTTTGGGTTGTTTTAGGATTACCATTTTCTAAAAAAGCGAAAAGTGAAAACAACAATAAATGCGGGAGTGACGGAACAACGTTATTTATTTATGATTTGTCGATTCTTGAAATACAGCCCTATAAAACAAAACTCTGTTGCTTTGGGCAAAGTGAAGAGGGACTTTTATAGAAAAGTGAGCCTTATAAAAATATCTGTTTCACCTGGGCAAGGTGAAAGGTTAAAACAAAGATGGCAATTACTTAGACTTATGGACGACTTTCGGGACATTGACAGCAACCCATTGGCGACGAACTCCTCGGTGAGTCATAAAGTCTGGTACCTTCTTCCTTGGTTTGTCCTCAGAAATAACGCTGATTTCTGGTGGCGGAGGATCGTTAGAGTCTTCCTCCCATGCAGAGTTGTCGTAAACAAACTCTTCTGTTGTATCTTCCTTAGTGTTTTCACTCTCAAGAGGATCTCCCCATCCAGTTGGCTGGATGTCCTCGTATCTGATGCGAGATCTTTCAGGAGCGGTGTACTTGACCAAGAAGTCGTACTTGCCACTCGGTTGTCGTAAAGTGTCCCATACTTCTGTGGGAACAGAGGGGTCATCCTTCTCGATGACGCTGACCTCAGGAAAAGCATAGCTGATGAACTCTTGTCCTGTAATCTTTGCAGATTCATCATTGTGCTGGATATCTTCGAAATGTCTTGAGTAATGATCCCATGACTCGGTGGGAACGTGGGTATTCATTTCAATATTACTCAGCTGATAGGCATCGTTGGGCTGACTTTTTTGCCCCAAGTCTTCTGGGTACTGCTGCCAGATAAGGAAAATCATCTAGTGGATCATAATAGTCATGATCGAAGTTCTTCTTCATTAGATCGTCTTCTAATGAGTTTGGTGGAGCACGACATCCCTCAGGATCACAATCTCCGTACATCATCTTGATGTCTGATCTTGGTATATATCTCAGACTCTGTTTGGGAAAATAGAATGGCATATGCGTTTCTTCCTGAGACATATAACCGTCCTTGTTGAGGTAAGATTTCCACTCCTCATCTGTATCGGAGGAGTCACTCTCATTGATAGTGTGTACTTCTTGAGACACTGGGTGGAGAAAGCCTTCACTGTGGAAGAAGTCCTGAATGGGATGAAAACTTTCATCCTTCTTGGTAGTCTGAGTACAGGTTAAAGAGAAACCAAGACCTTTCTTCATCTTGTTATCAGTAGGAATTACGAGTTGTCCCCATCCTTTTACGTCGTTACTCTTGATCACTTCGAGAGCGTCTTTGTATGAGGAAATTGATGTCCCTCTTTCTGATCGATTGTCATTGCTCATCGAGAGTGCTTGAAATTGGGTTCCAACAACTTCCTCGGGTTCTACACAAGAGAATGATGATAAGTTGCTCACTATTAAGGCCTGCTCTCTGCATACTATGACTAACTTGTCATTCTTGACGAACTTCAACTTCTGGTGAAGTGTCGAAGTGACTGCCCCAACTTCGTGTATCCAAGGTCTTCCTAATAAACAGCTGTATGCTGCCCGGATGTCCATGACCTGGAAAGTGACTTGGAAAGTGTGAGGACCGATGGTTATGGGAAGATCAACTTCACCGATAACTGTTTTTCTGGATTCGTCAAAGGCTTTGACGATGATCTCACTGCTTCTCATCGGAGCTCCTTGAAATGATAGTCGTATCAGAGTTGATTTTGGAATAACATTCAAAGATGAGCCTGTGTCTACCAGAACGCTGGCTAAAGCATCATCTTGGCAGTTGACTATAATGTTAAGCGCCATATTGTGATTTTTTCCTTCTTCCGGCAGTTCTTCGTCACTGAATCCTAAATTGTTGCAGGAAGTGATGTTGGAAATGATGTTGTCAAACTACCTTACCGTCACATCTTGTTCTACGAAAGCTTGCTCCAAGACTTTTTGCAGAGCTTCCTTGTGAGCTTCGGAACTAAGCAGGAGAGATAGCACAGAGATTCTAGATAGAGTGTGCAATAGTTAGTCTACAATATTGTACTCGCTTTTCTGGATGAGCTTCAGCATCTCATCGTTGTTCTTTGTAAGTTCGGGGATTACTGGATTGCCCAATTTGCTGATTGGGAATTTCTACTTGAGGTTCCTTCTCTTTGGTAGGTTCTCCAACTCCTCTGTTGAAGATCCGGTCGCTCCGTGTTACTCGACTGATGTCGGCAATGTTTACGACAGAGGGTAATGGAGTTTCCTTTCCATTTTCGATGGATGTTGCACCGTACTTGTAAGGGATAGCCTTTTCTGATTTGTACAGTATCGGTCTTGGCAGGTAGATAACCACAGGAGCTTTTTGATTTCCCAGACCATTATAGAAAGCCCCAATTGGTTCGAGTTTGAGAATATTTATACTATCAAGAGGGAGTCTTGATTCATGGAGTAGAGGGATTATGGCGTATACGTCTTTGGCCATTTCATGATTGGAGATTTTGCTTTGACCAGGGAGATAGTTTTGTATTACGTTGATCGACCCAGAACTTGAACATGATGGAATCTCTTTCTGGTCTAACTGATTTTGAATAGCCGCTCGTACGAGGTAGCACCCTTGGTTGTTTTCAGAACAAACTCTACAGCGCTCATAGTTGTGGGATGGCACCCGGCAACGCCCGCTTTGTATGCAGTGCATCTTTACTAGATCTATTTCCATCGAGTAGACATCCTGACTATGATGCCTATCAGGATTCTTGTCAACCATGTTAATCTGTTGTGTAGCTTCATCCAAGTAGATTGGAAACCACCAGTGGTCCAACAAGTGTTGAAGTGTTCTTTGGATAAGTGCACATCCTTGGTCATTCTCACGACACTCTTCACAGTCTTGATAATCATGTGAAGCCAGAAAGCTAAGCCTGACTTGGTTAGCATGTAGTTCTACCAGACTGGTATTCATCAAGCGTATGTCAAATATCTGAACCATATTAACTTGATGGTTATTTCTCTCCTAATAGTCCTGGATCCATCTGAGATCCATCTGACATTGGAGGGTCTCTTGTACAAAAGAGCATCCCTGATTGCTTATTGAGCAAATCGGACAGGTATTGTAATCGTGTCATGGCAGATTATGATATTGACTTTGCCTTAAATGCATCGCCACTAAGTTAACGTTCATTGTACGGACGTCGTGGTTCTGAACAATGTTGGGATGTGCATGGGCCTGTTGACTTCCCTAATTCGGTGATCTTGGATCCATCCGAGATCTATTTGTTCTTGTAGAGCTGATTGCACTACGGAACACCCCTGGTTATTCTTTGAGCAGATATCACACTGGTGATAATTGTGAGGTGGTGCATGACCGTACCCGCTCTGTCTATAATTCATCCTGACTAGATTGGTTTCTAATAGGAGTACATCATGAATTTGATAAATGCGGCTGAATTCTTCCTCTATCAAATTTACTACAGTCTTCTCATGTTGAGGCAACGGGTTCGTTTGAACATTTGGATTAGTATCTTTGAAAGATAGGACCCCATTCCTGATAAGCTTCTGCACATCGGACTTGAAACTGAAACAGTTCTCGATGTTGTGCCCCGATCCTCCTTGATGCTAAGGGCAAGTTTAATCCGCTTTGAACCAAAAAGGCAGATTTTCCGGTACTGTAAGAGGAGACCTGGTTTGGACGTGCCCCTTGACCAGTAGAAGTGGAAATAACTCTGCGTACAACATCGGTATAGGGTCGAACCCTGATGGTCGTGTCGTACGATTGTTATTGTTGTACTGAGGACGAGCCTGCAGAAGAGGTTGTTGTGTCCTTTGTTGATACTGTTGTTAATTTGGTTGGCTCTGAGCAACCTGAGATTGATAAGTCGGAGTCGGCGCAGGGTTGATAGTGAGAGTTACCACTGCTACTGGTTGATACCATTGCCTTTGCTTTCCGAGAGAGATATTACCAATATCTTACTCTTTTTTCTTTGGGAAAGCACTACCGTATCTTTTGGAACTGCTTGATGGCTCTGCATTTTTTACCAATCGTCCTTCTCAGACTGCTTCTTCAAGGCGTACTCCCATGTTCACCATTTCAGTGAAGTCACTGGGTGCACTGGCAACCATTCGGTCGTAATAGAATGAGCTTAATGTTTTCAAAAAGATCTTGGTCATCTCTTTTTCCTCAAGAGGGGGACAGATCTGACTTTCATGCCATCTCTGAGCATATTCTTTAAAAGTTTCTTTGTCCTTCTGCGACATTGCTCTGAGCTGATCCCTATCCGGTGCCATATCCAGATTGTATTTATACTGCTGAACAAAAGCAGCACCGAGATCTCAGAAAGTACTGATCTTGGTGCAGTTTAAACCCATGTACCATTTGAGTGCGGCACCGGTTAAACTATCTTGGAAGTAATGGATCAGTAGTTGTTGATTTTTTGTCTGGGTTGACATCTTTCGAGCGTACATCACCAAATGACTTTGAGGGCAAGAGTTGTCCTTGTATTTTTCAAAGTTAGGCACCTTGAATTTGTGCAGTACCAAACAGAGGTCTGCGGCGTCCTTTCCAAATAAGTCTTGACCGCGAATGGCATGCAGTTCCTTATGTATTTCCAAGAATTATTCCTGGAATTCATTCATTTTTTCGTACATGTCTTCGTTTCCACCAGAAATTGCTTGTGGAATATGTCCTTCCGGGATAGTATGTACCACTAGTTGTGGTATAGTCATTATGGCGATGACTCTTGGTGCTTCCATGCCCGAAGTTTGTAACCTTCGGGAGTTGCAGTCATAACTCTTGCGTCTTCGCTTTCCTGAAGTTTGTAACCTTCAGGCCCAGCGGTTCCTGTTGCAGTTTCTTGGTCTTGAGTGACCGGCGGGATGTATCCTTCAGGGACAAAGTTGAGAGGCATGCCCCAGGGGCGCCCCTTAGGCATGTTGTACCGAGGATCATATGTCTCCACTACGGGCGTAGATGTGATCTCCGAGATCACAATCCTTTGTTGTTGTCTCTGAGCTTATGCCAGGGATTGCATGTCACTATATAGTTTTTCCAAACTTTCCTTTAGAGCGTCGACTTCTTCTCTCATCTCTCTGTTCTCTTCCTCGAGATCGTCCATTTTCTTTTGTCGATTGGCCCGAGTATTGTATGAGTGAGACAGTTTGACTCTAGAATCGTGACACACACGTGAGACTCGAAGATAAGAAAAATGTGTTATGTGAGAATGATGAATGATATGCAATGATATATATTTTTAGTTTTAATCAAAAAGAACTTCAACAAATAGATTGTAAATATCATGCAGTGGAGGGTGGAGACCCTGTTTTATTGAATTTGAAAGATTGCAGAAAGGGAAAAGTACAGTATTTTACAAAGTGCTGTAAGGAAAATGGCTAAGCTTATGGATCCTGAGTCCTCTCTAAAGAGATTTCAGATGTTGGTTCTGGTATTTTCCTTTTCTTTGATCGGGGTTCTTCAGCCGTTGTCGGGTTGTCAGTCCTTTTCCAAGTGAAAGGATCGAGCGGATTTCTTCAGTCCTCCTGACTTTCTATAACATGCTGCTCTAATATCTTAATCAGAGCATCCTTTTCTTTTAACAGTTCCTGAGTCTTGGTACACTCCACGTTGAGGATTCGATACTTGTTTTCCAAGAGCTCTTCTCACGTTGAACTTTGTTGAGAGCTACCTGGAGTTTTTCCGTGTCAGACATGAAATAAAGGACAGATTCCTTTAACGGAAAAACTTCTTGGCGAGGGTAAGGCATCCTCAGCTTGAGGGCTCTAGTTTTCACCCAGTGGAGGTAAGGCTCCATGGAGATACATTTTGGTCTTCCTAGAGACTCTCTTCCTTTCCTGTGAATATGTTACCAGGCATGCACTATTTCTTTCTTTAGTGTCCTGTCATTTTCCCCTTCTTTGATGAAAAGACCTTCCAGATGAACATTATGCGGGATATGCTTCATCGGGTATCCGAGTTGACGACAAACTAAAATTGGATGATAGTTGATTCCTCCTTTAGTTCCAATGAGGGGTACGTTAGGGAAATTTCCACATCTGTCAATGATCTTTATCCCCTCATAAATCCTATTATACCAATCTATGTCAGGGTTGGTAAGAGACATAATTCTCTGTGACCAACGTAGAGTACTCGTATGGTCCCAAAAAGCAGCAGACTTGGATAAATGGGAATGAACCATTTTTAAAGTAAGGGTACACAGCATGTGATCATTCCTCCGCTGTACAAATTCCTTAAGTGTACAGAATGATACGCATCTGCGAGCAAGGTTGGTACGGGATTCCCAATCAGAAATATTTTAATGGCATTGGTATCGACGAAGTTATCGATGTTGGGAAAGAGGAATGACCCATATGTGAGTAGAACAAAGATATCTTCGAAAGCAGTTATGTTTCCTATATTGGCAAAGTATAGAGCTTTCTCTATCAAAAATTTAGTTGGTAAACCCTGGATTCCTCCCTTAGTGGTCATGTGAGTCTTAACTTTTGACTCGTCCAAAGAGATTGTTCTTACAATGACCTGATCCTTTGGAATTTCTTCCAGTCTATAAAATGGAGCTTGATCAATGATAGGTAAATCAATTAGATGAGAGTACTCTTCTAACGTTGGTGCCAGTTGATAATCCGGGAATGTGAAGCAGTGATAAACCAGATCGTAAAACTGAATTAACATAGACAGGATTCCTTCAACTACGTCGACCCTTAACAGAGACAGCAGTCCTCCATGCTTAGCTCTGAAAGCATCAGGGTTGGAGATCATCCTTGCCAACCTCCTTAAATTCTCTAGTTTCGGAGCCTTGAAAGTGTACTCGTGCGTCTTTCTTCTACCGAAATCCATAACGCAATCTTTCTGATATTTGCAATTATTGTTTTAGTTTATTTTAAAAAAAAGGAGAGAAGATTTTTCTTTGTTTAAGAGTTTTTTAAATGAATGCATGAATGCAGCACACAAAAACATTGAAAAAACATGGGTTCAAGGGTTCAACGTCACGAGCATGGAGTCATGGCTCTACCCATCCCCAAAGGTTGTATTCTGGTCAATTTTTGTACCTGTAGAACGGATCCTAAGGTTCCCAAAATCATTGACCCCCCTAGGGATATCAACAGCAAGCTGGTTCACCCGAGCGAGCTGTAACATCCTAGGGTAATCTCATTTGAGTGTAGTGTCGCTTATCAACTATTCCCGATAGTCACCACAATACCAAATGGTCATAGGGTTAATGTCTACTAAATTCTCAGGGTCACGGGTGCTGCACTGGGAAAACTCTGCTTTCACGACCATGGGTCGTTCAACAGTCAGAATCCACACGGGCCCTCGCCTGATTTGGTGGTCTACCGCGATAGCTTATTTAGGATTCACTCCCTATAAGTCCACCCATCTATGCCACCCCTTATCTTAGGGCTCTCTCAAACTTTCCACATGCGTATCAATCGGATTCCCATTGGCAGAAAAATAAACACGGATATCAAGTAGGAAATAGCAGTAAATATATATAGTAGTATAAAAAATGCTAAACAACCTAGACCTCTTAGGAATTCTAATCCTAATTTGGCTCCCCAGCAGAGTCGCCATTTTTCTGTAGCGTTCGATTTTTGTTGGTGACGCGACCACCTTATCGCCATGGTTGAAATTGGGTGCTACTTTCTGATTTATTATTTATCCTATGAAGCTGGAAAGGAAAGGGAAGCTATCTAAAACTAACCTTGCACACAAATGTTTTCTTTAACAAATGCTTAAGAGATTGGGGAGTTCGGGGTCAGGTTATACAATGGGGAGTTGTCAATTACCCATCCTATATATGGTTATCCATAGATCATTATCAATTTCTACTGTTTTCTACTTACTGGTGTTTGTCTGTTGATTGGGAAAGTTTCTCCTTTGGGAATGTTCGAGAGAGAGAGTTTTGTTGATGTCGGGTTTTTCCGATGTTTTTGGTATGGTACTGGACCTAAGGTTTTTTATTAATGTGAAGGTATTGGACCTAAAGTTTTTGATTTGGTGTGCTCGCTAAGATTTCGCAATCAGAACAATCATAGTTCCTCCTATTCTATGGGAGGAAAATGATGTTTGGTGTCTTGTTCAAAGCCCAAGATTGAAGGTAAAGGTTATTTGTGTCTTGTTCAAAGCCCAAGATTGAAGCTAAAGGTTTGACTGAGAGAGAATTTGTCATCTCTAAGGGAGATATCTCATCTGTTTATCACAACTGTTGGGTGACTGATTATAAAGGAGGATTACTTTAACTAGGATATGAGAATCCAGCAATGCCATAATTTCCTTTATGAGGGATTTGTCCTGAAGGAGGAAACTTTAACTCATTGTAGAGCAATGCCATTTTCCTTAGGAGTCTTTCATGCTAAGAGAGGGACATTGGCGTGGATGTAAATAATCCAGAGGCTTGCCACTTACAGCAATTAGATGAAAGAGGGGATTTACCAGGATAAGAGATGGACTACATCTTGGATTTTTGAATCAATAAGTGTGCCACTTACAACAATTATCTGGGATTAGGGTTTGTTTGATTATCTGTTTTGATGTGTGATGTACAGAGAAATGTCTTCCTACAGAGAGGTTTTTGATTTCCTCTGAGGGGATGTTGATTTTTGTGTGCCTTGATCAAAGCCTAAGGTTGAAGCTAAAAGGTTGACTCTGTTTAGGGAGTCTTATATCTGTCTTGTATAAAGGCCAAGATTGAGGCTGAAAAGAGAATGACTCTTTTGGGGAGATCATTATACAAAGCCTAAGAGGAGCCACATTGACTTTTCTGGGGAAATATTTTGTCTGTCTTGTACAAAGCCCAAAATTGAGGCTAAAAGGGATTGACTCTACTGGAGAGGTTTTATATGTGTCTTGTACAAAACCCAAGATTGAGGCTAAAAGGTTTTGACTCCACTGGGGAAGTTTTATTGGTGTCTTGTATGAAGCCCAAGATTGAGGCTAAAGAGGATTAACTCTACTCAGGGAGATCATTATACAAAGCCTAAGAGGAGGCTAGAAGGTTTGACTCCTTTGGGGGGAGTTTATATAAGTCTTGTACAAAGCCCAAGATTGAGGCTAAAAAAGGATTCGACTGATTCAGTTGAGAATATTTGTAGGTGTATTGTACAAAGCCCAAGATTGAAGCTAAAAAGAGACGGACTCAACAAGAGAGTGTTTTTATCTGTCTTGTACAAAGCCCAAGATTGAGGCTATAAATTTGCTGAGAAAAAGAAGAATCATTATACAAAGCCTAAGAAGAGGCTGATTGGTGAATTTCTTATATAAAGCCTAAGAGGAGGCTATCTTCTGCTAAGGATTATTGAGATTTAAATACAGGTCCAAATTGAGGAATCAACTCTTGCTGAGGATTATAGAAGAGTTGAAATATCAGATGCCTTGAGGTTCTGATAGTGTTATATTGATAGTAAGATGACCCTAGATAGGGAACTTAGGATGAAAAGTTTGAAGATTGTTGGTGACTGATGAAATGATCAGGGTTTCTCCTTTTCCTTGCGGAGATGAGATTGTCCAAGTTTATTGGTATGAAAGGGTTTATCTTTGTATGATGCCCAAGAGGAGGCAGGTGTTTTAAGGGATGAGAATCAACCCTAAATTGTCCGATGTTTTGACTTTTTGGAAAGACTGCTCTAATCAAAGGACGACTAAGCTCTGTCTTATACCTGTAAGAGGTCTTTGGGTCCTTGTACTAAGCCCAAGAGGAGGCATGAGAACTTTTAAGAAGCCTGAGGGTCCTTGTACAAATCCCAAGAGGAGGTTGGGGATGCTTTTAGGAAGCCTGTGGGTCTAAACCTAAGAAAAGTTCAAGAAGGGTTTCACCGGGAATAATCCTTTATTTAGTGAACAGTTTTAGGGTTTGAAGAAATTCAAGAGAGGTTTCACCGGGAATTAATCCTTTCTGGGGGGAAATGAATTTCTTTGACAAATTTCTAATAGTGACGGTCTTGAGAAAAGTTTCACCGGGAATAATGCCTTTCTATGTTCCATATTGTATAAGCCCAAGAGGAGGCAAGACTGTATATGGGAATTCCTATGAGGAACTAGTTTTTACTGTGTTGAAAGAGTGACCACTGGTTTGATCTATTCCTAGACCTAATTGGCGGGGAAAACTCTCAACAAATAATATACAGGCATATATATACATATGAAATATATACAAGTATGTAAAAGAGGGTAGGAGGACTTACAAGTGAGCAAGCTTCCAACATTATAAACAAATATATATATATATATATATATATATATAAAAGAAAGTTGATAAAACTTACAGGCGAGCAAGCTTCCATTGTTACAGCTGTATGGTTAGTTATTCAAGAAATTGAAGAAAGTTTTGATAACAACTATGAATTTGAACCTAAATCAAAGAAGATTGGGGATTATTGTTACAGTGAGAATTGGATATCAAGCTATTAAGTAACTTGAATCACACATAATAATTCATCACCGATCTTTGATTTATCCAAATGAAAGGGTAAACATCCAAAAAACCCTAAGTGCGCTATGTAAGAACACAACTAGAGATCTAAGGTTCGGGGGTTGGTTATACCTAGGGAAGGTGTTAGCATCCTAAGTATCTATAGTACTCTACAGGAACCTCTTGTTAGTATTTGTGTTAAGTTATTATTTGCTTGATAAGGAAAAAGTGCTAAGGTAAAGACCTAGGGGTATATACACTAAGTATGCTCGCCAAGACATCGAATCGCGTGCCTACGTATCTGGGCTAAAAAGAATCAGAGTATTCGTAGTTCCCCTCACTACGGGGTAAAAAACTATTGACTGTGGTCAAGGTTCCAAGGGAAAGTAGGGTCTGACAGCAAGACACCTACGTGGAGTACGGCGACTCCCAACCTAAGGCTAGGTTAGAAAGGGAATGAATTGTACACGGGAAAGTAGGGTCTGACAGCAAGACACCTACGTGGAGTGCGGTGACTCCAAGCCTAAGTTTAGGAGGTCAAGGGAGATAATGGCTATGAGGCCAAGAGAGGGTAATGAGCTATCTATGACTTTGAGGTCAATAGAGAGACTTTTCCTTTGGAAGGAGGGGAAGGACAACATCTTGTAAACAAGAGTTGAAGGGGAATTAAATTGAGTGAACAAGCATGAGTTCAAGGACTCAAATGGGATGGATAATTAATCAAGTGAAGATAACATCAAAGCATGATATATACATTCATATATGAGCATGGCAAAGTACAACAAGCATGAATAAGTGAACACATAAGTATAGCAAAGATAACATCTTCAAAGTTTAAAATCAAATATATGTCAAAGTTATGAGATTTAGCAACAAAGACGCAAACAAGACCCTAAAAAAAATGACTCAATCCAAGGTCAACAAGAAACACCTCTTAAACAACCCTCTCAAATGTCCTAAAACATTCTAAGGCAAACTCTAAAAAAAAGCTCTTAAGAAAAGGTTGATTCAAAGAAGTACAAAAATAAGGTTATGCATAGTTTTTGAATTTTAGAAATTAATATGAAAAAATAAATAAAAGTGCAAATAAAAATTATAGAAAATTAAGTTAAGTATTAAAGAGTATTTATGAATTTTTTGGAATTTTTGGGTGACAGAAAATATTTTTAATAAAGTAAATAAAAGCAAAATAGAGAAAATAAAATAAAACTAGAAATAAGCAGTGGGGGTGCAGTAGGGGTGCAGTGGTAGTAATTGGCATGTGTTGCTGCGCCTGGGCCTGTGATCAGGGGGTGTGAAAAGCAATTCGTGCAAGGCCCAGTCCAGAAGGGTTGAAGAAATGAGAAAAAAATAAATCAAAAGGGAGTCTGGGGTGAGGAGGATTCGAACCCCAGACCCCAAGGTTACAAAGGCGCATGACTTACCCCTAGGGTGGCTATACATCCAGTGTATAAGCCCACCCCATTATCATATAAGCCTTGGGCGAAACATGTTTTGAAACAAAATGAAATCAACCAAAAATATAGTGTAACGGCTATGTACAGAACATGTGAAACACTTGTGTCAACTGGTCATGGTTTTTTTTTAAATCACAAGATGGAAAAAGCAAAACCCAACTAATCCCACGTTGCCACCTCTTCTATTTTTACATGTAAACATGCAAATCAAACCATGAAATATCGTGAAACACATAACACAGCCATGGCGCTCGCCTCACTCGCTCTCTCCTCATGCAAACTTAAATAAAAATGCAAACCTAACGTGAACCAACCATGAACACAGTTATTGCTCCACCCTGCTCCATCATTTTCTTGCTCACTTCTCAACCAAAACTAATACAGTAAATCATCTAAATGTAGTATTCAACTAGCAGAAAAACAACATGCTTCGTGTGATTTAAAACAACACCTCAAACATATCATAAAATGGCACATGAGTTGGACCTTTATATTGATTTCATCATGTCACATGACAATGCACGTCCAGAGTTAGAAACAGATAAACCTACTACCTTATCATGGCTAAATATGTGTGACATAGGATAACATGCTATCAATCAGAGGCCATGGGAATGAATCATGAGAGCATAGAGATGTAATAGAGTCTTACCTAGTGGAGTCAAGTCCACTGCCACTTCTCTTGGGAGCTTTGGAACTCAACTAGCTCAAGCTTTTACCTTGGCTGGTGATGATACGCAAAGTTCTGAATGGAGTACACAGCTTCTGGCTCATTCTTTATTGCTCACGAGCTCTTTTCTTTAGGATAGCGTGTTTCTGTTGTTGTGTGGATGCTCTGGTTGTTGTATTGATGTGAAGTTCTTATGGTTTGGTGGAGTGTAGTGTTGATGTTGTTTGGTTTTTTCATGAGCTTCTTCCTTCAAGATAGCGTGTTTGGCAATGAAGTGGTTCGTGTGTTGATGGTTGTGGTTCTGATGTTTTATGATGTTGGTCTGATGATGTGTATGCTGGTATTCTGATGTTGTGTTGATTGTTGGTGTTTTTGTTCTGATTCTTGGCGGAAAGAAGAAGAGCTCACGAGTTCTTAAGGTTTTGGTGATATCTTCTGGAGTGCAGTGTTGTGGTATGTGGGTTTGTTTGAAGGTTGCACAAAGAGAAGACCTTGGAGCAGTGGTTTGCAACAGGATGTAATGAAAGGGTGCTGGGGTTTTCTTCTTGTTCTCCCGTTTTTGTTGGTGGTGTAATGTTTTTGTTGATTAGGGCAGTGTTTGTGGTTTGAAAGTTCAGAGTTGATATTTTGATCGTTCGTGTTCAACAAGGGAGGATGTGTCTCCTTTTTATAGTCATGGCTGCTGGTTAATTGGCATAGAAAACTCAGTGGTCCTTGGCTTGGTACAAGAGAGAAATATCACCACTAGATACTACACGCATGCTCTACCTTTTACCATCATTCTCGAGCCACGTGTAACTGTGTCTTGGTTGCCTGTTTTAGGGCGTAAGTTAGAACAAAATGAACAAGATCCAAGAGTTTCTGATATGAGAAAGTCTTGCACAATGGTTTTGGTTTTTGACTTTTGTGTTCATTTGCAAAGTACACAGTACTTGTACTTTAGGAGCCTTCTAACGCACGGGTTTGTGGACAAAGAGTATTGGAAATTGGTGGAAAAAGTCAGTAGGTTGTACTTGTTAGTGAAGTTCAAAGTGTGGTTAAAAAATGAAACAAAGTTCCAAAGTCCACAAGCCACACGATGGTTTTTTGTGTGTCATTCCTATCAAGTACAAAGGTTGTACCTTAGGGACTTCTTTTCAAGGTTTTGTGGTAAAGTAACACGTTGGAAATTGATGAAAAGTCAGCATAATGGTACTTTGGGTTTGGTTCAACATTGTGAGTTCAAAATGAAACAAGATTGTGTAATGGAAATACCAAGTCATGGATCTCTCTTTTGGCACACGACAACCTTACAACCAATGGCCCAAAAGATACCACTCTTGATCCTCTTGAATAATGGCACGGGACATTTGTTTCTTTTTTTTTTTAAGATTAACTAAATTAAATTAGACAAAAATGAAAAGTAAAAACCATAATTAAAATTAAAATGGAAATAGAATTAAACTAAATTAATAAAACTAAATTAAGACTAAAATACACTAAATTAAAAGTATAAACTAAAAAGTTATAAATTGAAATAAAAATCTAAATGACATGGAATGATAAAATTGGATAAAAATGGTATGATTGATGATCAACGAAAAGGTTTAACTAATATGCAAAAATGCTGACCTAGAATGACATGCAAAGATCAAAGAATTTAAGGGTAAAATTTGGGGTATGACACTTATACTCAAGGAGAGGCCCAGAAATAACAGTGATCGTACAGTTGTTTTGAAAACTGTACTGGGACTTATACAATGACTGAGGCCCAAAAAAGGTTTATGTACAACAAGGATTGGGTCTTACACTCTATTAGAGGCCCAAAGAATGTTTAAAAAGAAGAAAAATATGGGACTTACAACACAAGGGTAAGCCCAGATGGTTTTTGTTTAAAAGGCGACGATCACGTCGCAGTTTTAGAAAACACCGTGGGACTTATACAATGACTGAGGCCCAAAAAATATTTTTATTTACAAGGGAGGGGTCTTACACTCTATTAGAGGCCCAAAGTGTTAAAAAAAGAAAAGAGAATGAGACTTACAACACAAGGGGAGACCCAGATGATTTTGTTTTGAAAACGGCGATCGTGCCGAGATTTTTTAATGTAACAATGACTGAGGCCCGAATTATTGTTTATTTACAAAGGGATGAGACTTACACTCTATTAAAGGCCCAAAAGTGTTTTGAAAAATGTTTGTGAGGGTGAAAATAATCAAAACCCTAATTTGATTTTCAAAAAGGACATTTTAATTAAATAAAAATTCAATTAAAATGATCAAAATTGCCAAACATATGTGAAAAACAAATTATGATCTAGGATCAAAGTTTGAAAAATCATGTTTTACCCCTCAAATGATTAAAAACTCATTTGAATTTAAAATCAAGAGAAAGAAAATATTTTCAAATGTTTAAAAACAAATAAAAAATAAATTCTTTATGAAAATATTAAATATATAAAATAAATAATATTTTGTGAGATTTTCAAAAAATAAAATATTTTATCATTTTTGTGAATTTTCAAAAAGAGAATTAATAAAAAATGTTTAAAATTGAGAAAGAAATTAATTTTAGAATTTATTAAGAAATTGTGAGAAAAAATGAAAAGAAAAAGTGGTAAAAAATAGGGAATGGCCCTCCCATGGCTTGAACTCACGCCCTTGGGGTTGTGAGGTTAAAACTCTACCAACTGAGCCAAGTGCGTTGGCTGATAAAAGATGGCAAGAATGAATAATATGTGAAACTTCCTTTGGAAAAATAGTTTAAAAAAATACCAAAAGGTCTGGGGCGAGGGGGATTCGAACCCCAGACCTCTCGCTCGCTACACACATACAAATACTAGTGTTTCCACTAGGGCGCAATGCCAATTCAAGTATATAGTGGCAACTGAATAATATATACCAAATTTAGTTGGATTTCTGAAGAATGGCGCCATGGTCATCTTCTTCCTTGGGCAAGCTACGTGAAGCATTCTATCTCTTTCATTTCTCAACCATTTCACATGATATAAAGATGAAAATCGGGCGTTTTTAAACTAGGAATACAATGGCTTTATTCAATTTCATTTTAACTAAGTGTAACAAAAGATATTACACTCTAACCAGATGAACCCTAAAATGTGCAAGAACTCAATGAAATCACATACACATAAGATAAACAGCAATTGATTGAGGGAAAATGATCTACAAATATTCAGAAACACAATGGTAATTTGAAAACATGTTTATGATGCATGATTCATTGAGTTTGAAATTTTAAGGCTTACCTCTGCAAGAAGGATTCGATTTCAATGGTAGAGGTGTTACAGAAGTGAAACAATGGTCAGGTTAGCTTCCTTGAGTCTCAAGGATCGTGTTGCAACCTTCAGGATGTTTTGAAACTCTCTGGATAGGCTGGCTCATCTCTGACTGCAACTGGTCTAAGTGAGAAATGAATATGATGATCCTGATGTTTCAGAGGTGTAAGAGGTGTTTGATCAACTCATATATGATATATGGAAGGTGTTAGATCAACTGGTTATGATGGAATGGCTTCCTAATGCAAAATTCGATAGTGACTTGCAAATAAAGGCATTTTTGGAGTGAAAGAGAGATTTTGAGTAAAGCAATAGTTTGGGTGCTTTGGTGTACTCAAATTGATCACAATTGATGTCTATTTATAGTGCAACAAGTTTGTTTTGGCATCAATAATGAATGGAGGCTTGGATAGTGTCGCTCCCGAAAAGATTCGCATCCAACGGTACAAACGCGAGAGTGGCGCAAAAGACACAGAGTCGCCAGCAAAGTGTATTTATCCCAAGAGAGGGAAAGGAAACACTGCATAAACCTGAAGAAGGGAAAGAGCATGGTCTCACGACCAAGAGAACGGGTACGGGAGTCGGTTACGCGAAGGGAAGGTGTTAGCACCCAGCACGTCCATCGTACTCGACGGGATCCACGCTTGTTGTCTGCATCAAAGGGTGTCGTCGTCTGGAACTCCACTGCTACTGGACCAGCGAAGAAACTAGAACGGAAAGAACGGAAAACGAAGAGGAAAAGAAAAAAAGTGACTCGATAGGACGGTATCGTTGTCCTAGGCCTACGTACTCTCTCAGTGCAATGGGAAAGTCAGAGTCAACGTAGTTCGGACGGGAACTGCGGGAAGGTTGCTCGCCAAGACAATCGTTGTCTTGTGCCTACGTATCCTCAATCGGACGAGAGAGAGGAATCAGAGCTGACGTAGTTCGTGGGTACGACCACAGATGGGTAAGTGTTTTTTACGGGAGCGACGAGCTCTTTTCTGAAAATGAAGTTTGAAACCCAACAATCCCGAAGGATAAAAAGATTTGAATTGGTTTTGTGTTTTTTAGACAGAAGTGTCTTTTAAGTTGTTTCGTAACTTGCATTGAACCCAAGTCTTGAATATAGGAACGAATACTTTGCGTATCGTCCCTAACAGGACGTACACTAGGTATCCTATAAGAATGAGAGGAAGCCCCTCACTCCCCACTTCCCACATGGAAGGCTCGAGCGCAATACACATTAACTCTTATTACGTGTCTTGAAGAAGTTTTGAGATGAGAAGAGAGACGACACAAAGGAAACTCTAAAGGGAAACTAAGAGTCCTAATGTTATCATGCATGGATGTCCTATGGTTAGTGAGGTTTAGGACAGACGACTACCTAACCTAATGCTAATCCTACTCCAAGCTTAATCAAAAATTAAGTTGGACTAGGTAGCTCTAACGGGAGAGAGTCCAAGACTTAAACAAGTCTTGAGACTCGAAGGATGAAAAGAGTGAAAAAGGAGAAGAAGAAAGAGAAGGAGAAGATAAGATACAATAAATGGCAGCAAGCACATCATATCATAAATGTCCAACTCATAACATAAAACATGCTTCAAAGATCATACAAACACATCTCAAGTATACAAGTGAAAACACACAAGAAAGAATGCAAGTAAACTTGCATAAGAAGTGCAAATAAACACCAATGAGCACCACACCAAAGTAATATGAGCAAGGTAAGATGAAAGTGAATCCAAGTCAGAACTTAAGACATCTCATGATCAATCAACTCAAGCATACAAAAGTATTTCATATCATGATGCATTATGAGCCAAAGAAGCAACAAACAATTGTTAATGATATGCATCATACAGACCATCCCAAAATGAACATGTGAAGTGAAGACCAAGTAATAAACTCAAGAGGGTAGTAGTATACACATTAACATCATGCCAAGATCAAACTCAAGTCACACAAGATTAATCATCAAGCAACACATTCAAAGCATGTACCAAAATTGAGAAAGACATCCACAAAACTCAAGTCAAAATAACAACACTTTGTAAAATCAAGAACAAATAGAAAAGTGAGTGAAAAGAGATGATTCTAAAGCTACAAATAAGATCAAATAGGACATGATCATACCATATAAGCACATTAAGCATCACTCAAACACAAGTAAGCAAATGCACTCAAACTAGGTCAAGTACCAAAGCATACCTCATTCAAACTTGCATCAAAAGTGGAGGCCAACCAAAGATAGAAAAATCATTCAATAAAATCCCAAAAAATATCCAAACATAAATTAACTTAGTCAAGTAACATGTGCAAAAAGATCAAACCAAAATTCACAAACCAAGTATCTTAAACAAATAGACAAAGGTCAAGTAAGCACCAAGTATCAATATGCAAAGGAAAGGGACCAAAATGCAATATGGAAAAGTTTTAAAAATGAAAAAAAAAATGTTTTTATGCAGTTTAATATGTCACCTAATAGATGCAAAAATAATGGATTAAAAATCTATTATAGATGAGGAGAAAGAAATTTCACAAGTTGGTGTGTGCAAGTGAAACAAATAAGAAAATAAGATCAATGTAATTAAATAAAACAGATGCCAAAATAAAATAAAAATGAGAAAATAAAATATGGAAAAATTTGATAAAACTAAAAATAAGTTTCATGATTTTTTGTATGATTTTTAGATGCATAAAAGTAATTTTAGAAATTAAAAATGCAAAACAACAAATGAAATAAAAAAGAAAAGAAAGAAGCAAGGGAGGGTGCGAATAGAAGTGAAAACAACGTTGGAATTGAAACAGGCCTAAGAGGGGGGGCGAATAAGAAAGCCCAAGGCCAAAAGACCCCAAGGCGCAGTCAATGGAGGAGCAATGGAAGAAGTCAACGATCAGAAATGCATCCAGCCACTCGTTTGATCCAATGCGCCACAGTGCAAGTCATCAAGTCAACGCCATGAAGAAGTAACCAAAAACAACGGTCAGATCCAATGGTACACCGTACGCCACCTAGTCACACGCATACATGACCACACGGTACCACCATGTACCAGCCATGTGCAGCGCATGTGATCTCATTAAAACGTTGTCATGCCAACAGCCACACGATGAAAAATAAAATGAGAACAACGGCCAAGATCGTAGGATGCACGGCAGAATTCATGGAGTGAAAAACATACAAATATTAAATTTAAAACAAAAAACAAAAACAGGTGGCGCGCTATGGTGCGTCCGATCCACCAGATCAACGGTCACCGCTCGTCTTCTCCAAGGATCTCCTTCCCCGGACTGGTTTTCTGGCAGCCGCCGGAGCTAGGGCTCCGGCCACCCTCTCCGATGAGCTGTAACGTGAAATTTTCCAGAAAATACATATAGGTACTCCATTCTGACCAGAAAAACGCCAGGATCTCAAATATACAATTATTTTTTACAAACAACCAACCAATAATGCAAATCGAAGAGAAACAAGTTTAGATCTAAAACTTTAAATCCACATATCTCACAAACCACACGTCCAAACTTCAAATAAAATATATCAGCATGTTCAGGGGAGTTCATAGATCATTATGCACATCAAAAATTCAAGTTCTGTGATGGTGAAAAAATCACTAACCTGAGATCTTGAAGAACTTAAAATATCACAAGAACGCCTTCCAAAAGCTGCAGATCAAGTCCTTGGAACCTCTAATTGCAAAATAAATGCAACTAGAGCTTGGAATCGTGCTAGATCTTGAGTTTTGAACTTGAACCCTCTTGAATGGAGCTTGGCGAAAACCTCAGTATGAGCTTCAGATGATGGTTGATTCTGGTTATACTCTCTTCACTGATTCCAAATATGAAAGAATTTCTCAAAAAACACCTTATGGAGAAGGAGAAACGAAAATGAGAAAGTGGAGAGTGAAAAATGGAAACTGAGCAAATGTGTGTCTCTACCCTAGCTGTGAGGGTATGAGTAAGGTTATATACTCTTGATTAGTTCACTGATTGAGATTAGGAAGTGATTAGAACTCTTGTTAATGAGATTTGAGTGAAATTCCAAAAATGCATTTTACACCACCACCACCAATTTGCACGTGGGAAGTCTTTGTTCTCAGCATAATTCACCTCCAATTTACTCCCATACCACTTCTGGATTGATTTTTGGCCTTGCACTTTCTTGGTTTGCAAGCTTTGAATTAATTTGGCATTTTTGCACTTTGTGAGAATAATGAGAAAAATGGCATGGCATGAATTGATTCAAAGGCCACAAATGATCTTCTTGACTTGTATTTTGATATTATAATGTGACATGAAGCAATTGGGAACATTACAAGTCCATTTGTGCAAAAATGCAAAAGGTGGAAAATTTGACATATAAGGAAACCATGAAAAGCACCTTGCATTGTTTTGGCCATAACTAGAGTTCCACAAATGATATGGAAATGTTCTAGTACTTTTTGGAAATGGGAGAGAAAGATCTTCAACTTTCATGTTGGAGGAAAATTCAATTGGAGCTTCCTTGATGATGAAAAGTCAAGTTGAATGTGGAAGAAAAATTGCCAAAAATGGAAAGTTTCAATTATGGGTCATTTTCCAAATTTAGTAACTTTTGCACAAACTCTTGATTCTTGATGAATGGCATGAATCTTGACAATTGAAGGCCATATGAGGATGTGAGACCTTGAAAACCATGAAAAGAACCTCAAAATTCCAAAGTTGACTTTCTCCTTCACAGTTGACTTTTCCCTTCACAGTTGACTTTCTCCTTAGTTCACAAACAACTGATCCACTGAACAATCTTCACCATGAATCAATAACCAAACCCTCATCCATGAACACTTGTGAGCATGAAGAACACCACAAGAACATGCTTGAACACATCAAGCCTTCCAAGAAGTCCTCTTGATCTTAAAAACCCTAATTGACCCCTTGATCAGGAGGGAAGGGATCACTTGAAATCCTTTGCCAATCTTGATCTTATGAAGATATGATGAACCCTCTGAACCACCTTGAAGCTTGAGACTTGAGAATATGGACCAAGTACCTTGATCCCATGCTAAGAACCAATGCTATGCACAATGCAAATGCAAGAAATGAAAAGAAACATAAGCCAGTTATCTAAAAACAACAAGGCAAATTTTAGGGTGTTACAGCTGCCCCTATTCAATCAACTTGATCCTGAAGGTATGATAGTGACGGCTATCATGCGTTCCAAGGATTCACGGAGATTGAATACCAAAAGAAACCTGAAATTTGCAATCCTCAAGGGAGGGACGACTCCACTAGGGAACAAGCAAAAAATGCTGCACTGTCACAACACGTACGAGTGTTGGAAATCCTGAGATAAACACAAACGAGTGTTAGCTATGCTGGGGATGAACACGGACGGGTGTCAAGGAATCCAGGATATCGAATACGGACGGGTATTGAGAAGATACACGGACGGGTGCCAAATGTCAATGCGGATGGGCATTGAAACAAAAGTTCAAACACGGACGGGTGCCAAATGTCAATGCGGACGGGCATTGAGACAAAAGTTCAAACACGGACGGGTGCCAAATGTCAATGCGGATGGGCATTGAGACAAAAGTTCAAACACGGACGGGTGCCAAATGTCAATGCGGACGGGCATTGAGACAAAAGTTCAAACACGGACGGGTGCTGAAAGAACACGGACGAGTGCCAAATGTCAATGCGGACGGGCATTGAGACAAAAGTTCAAACACAGACGGGTGCCAAATGTCAATGCGGATGGGCATTGAGACAAAATTTTAAACACGGATGGGTGCTGAAAGAACACGGACGAGTGCCAAATGTCAATGCGGATGGGCATTGAAAAGGTACATAGACGGGTGTAAAAAGATTCAATACGGACGGGTACTGAAAAGGTACACGGACGGGTGTAAAATGTCAATGCGGACGGGCATTGAAACAAAAGTTCAAACACGGACGGGTGTTGAAAAGGTACACGGACGGGTGTAAAATGTCAATGCGGACGAGCATTGAAACAAAAGTTCAAACACGGACGGGTGCTGAAAAGGTACACGGACAAGTGTAAAAAGGATTCAATACAGACGGGTACTGAAATCAAAGGTTCAAACACGGACGGGTGCTGAAGGAAACACAGACGAGTGTAAAAAGGATTCAATACAGACGGGTACTGAAATCAAAGGTTCAAACACGGACGGGTGCTAAAGGAAACACAGACGAGTGTAAAAAGATTCAATACGGACGGGCATTAGAACAAAAGTTCAAACACGGACGGGTGCCAAAGGGATTCAATACAGACGGGTATTGAAAAAGGTACACGGACGGGTGTAAAAGGTTTCAATACGGACGGGTACTGAAAAGGTACACTGACGGGTGTAAAGAAGGTTCAAGGCAACCTCTCTGGGGATTGAAAAGGTACATGGACGGGTGTAAAAGGATTCAATACGGACGGGTATCGAAAAGGTACACGGACGGGTGTAAAAAGGTTCAAGGCAACCTCTCTGGGGATTGAAAAGGTACACGGACGGGTGTAAAAAGGTTCAAGGCAACCTCTCCGGGTATCGAAAAGGTACACGGACGGGTGTAAAAAGGTTTCAATACGGACGGGTACTGAGAAGGTTGTAAAGTAACTTTGTCGGGAATTAAACTCGTTGGGGGAATGGAAGGCAACACGGACGAGTGTCATCAAAAGGTCAATACGGACGGGTATTAAAATCAAAGGTTCAAACACGGACGGGTGCTGAAGGAAACACAGACGAGTGTCTGACGGTAAAAAATTCGAGGGAATAAACCAAAGGACCACCTGGACGAAGGGGTACAAATAGAATCAAGGATAAACAATCCTGGCAAAACACCCTGCCGGGGACTGTCAAATATTTCTTAACCCACCACCTATGGAGTAAAGACATCTTCCTGAAATCCGGCTTTCCTGACGAAGGAAAACTCAAACCTGGCTTATGCTTCAGATGCATATGTTTGAATCTTGTCGTAATGCTCCACACGAAGTGGAAATGCTACGCATTTGGGAGGATGCCATGCAAACAAATGATTATGCAATGCAAAAGAGACGTCCCAGCAAAATAAATGTTGAAGACCAGAAGCAACTTCGTTGGGGATGGCAAACTAAATTGCCACTGAAACAAAGGAGAACTTGTTGAGGAAGACTTCTCCCTACTAGGGAAGATCACAATCACCAACACCACTGGAGATGGATGAAACTCCGATAGAAAATCCACCCTGTTGGGGAATATCAAGATCGACAACTCTACTGGAGATGGATGAAGCTCCGAGAGAATACCCACTCAGCTGGAGAGGGAGATGAATACTGAAGATGGAAATTCCTCCACTGGGGATGACCAAACACTTCAGAACCTGGCTTCAACGCTTGCCAAAAACGATTGGCCTTAAGACCTGCTGGGGATACCACTCACCACCAGACTCTGCTTGGGGAAATGAGCTTAATCTGCTGCTAGGGAAGTAACTTTACCCTCACCCTGCTGGGTATTAGATCAAACCATTATCGCCGAGACTATACTTTCTGATCAATTGAGGAAAGTAGACACCAGGACCCTGTGGGGATAATAACATCTTTGTCCACAAACTTCCTGCGGGAGGTACGACAACACTCACCTTAAAGCAATCATCTTCTGAGTACTTGCTGGGGAATAATAATCCAAACACAACTTCGGTTGGGTATACAGACCTCTACTCTGCTGAGAAGGACGATCCTCAACGACTCCGCTTGGGAGATAAAGTAATTGTCAACATCCACCCTGCTAGGGGATAACACATGCTTCCTGACTAGCTGGGGAAAACAACTGCCCCATGCTCCGTGGGGAGACATCACTTGCTGAAGAAAGATGAGCCAAATCACAACTCTGGCCGGGGAAAAACCTCTTATATCCTGCTAAGGAGGACGACCCTTAACGACTCCACTTAGGGAATTACTTCTTTATACTCTGGTTGAGGAAGACGACCCTCGATACTCTGATGGGGAAGAGTAATAAACTGTTGAGCACGATCAGACTTCTAAGTTGGGGAGAGCTCTACTCTACTGGGGAAAACAACAAGCTGCTGAGGACGATCAGACTTCAAAAATGGAGAGAGCAACTCTACTGGGGAGGTACCAATGAAGATTGGACTTTGAATTACTTGAGATGACCAGATCTGACCGTTGAGGAAGAGAACACTCTGACTCCTCATCGTATTCTTGACGATATTCTATCGTCTTACCTTGCTGAGAGTGAGGATTCCGTCTGTAGTGCTAGAGATAAGAAACCTTCATAAAAGCCCTTTTGAACATAGGACAATTCCCTGCTTGAGGAAGAATAACAATTCCCACACCTTGCTGGGAAAAAGATACCCTCTGGCTCTTTGCTAGAGGGAAAAGACTCCAAAAATCCCTCACTGGGAACAACTCAGTGCTGATTGTCAAGAGCGAAACACAGTTCTTTTAACTCTCCACCTTGCCCTAGACCACAGGGTCTACCTAAAGCAATCATCTTAAGAGGATTTTACAGAAAACCTGGCGTTCAACAATGCCCCAGGGTTTTCAAACTCTTAGAGATGTATCCGGTCTAGACATAACTGTCCCATACTTCATGATTCATGAAATAAACCAACTCGAGAGGGCTCGTAATGACCTGAAATGTTCTGCCACAGTATCCTGAACCTTGCGGAGGTGCTATTGATTGACTGTGTTCTGAAGGGAAAAAAACTTCTCGCAAACCTTGAAGTGACTTGCCCCAGTACAAACCTTGTAGTACATTTGTCTTTGACCGACTAGTCTTCGAGAGATTTACCGAATCTCGACGTGATTGCCCCAGTTTACACGCTTGGAGAGATTTATCGGATCTCGGCATAATTGCCCCAGTTCGAAGAAATTTTCTCGACATGAATGCCCCATGGTTGATTGTACTCTAAAAAGACCTTCTCAACTTGAATGCCCCAGCTTGGCTACATTTTGAAGAGATTTCCCGGTGTGATTGTCCTAGATTGGTTACATCTCAACACAAATGGCTGGGGACAACTTTTTCCCACATAATCTTTCAGCAACATGTCTTTTGGAGTCTCAGGCACCTCAACTTGGCCAGTTTAAGCTTCTCGACTGATGTTCATCGTGTAGGCTTCTTTGATGTCAAACAAATGTATGCAAGCAGAAAATATTTATTCTGAGAATGATTATTCAAATGCAACACATATGTTAATCTTGAAGTCCTTATTGAAAATATGTCACACAACCGAGTTACGACACTTATTTTTGAAAGGAAAGCAATACGCACATGCAACACCAACAAAAATCTTATTAGTACAACTCATGGGAGTCAGGAACGCTATCTCGTTGAAGTACGCCTTCAGGCTAAACCCTGTTTCAATTAGGACTTTTAAGGGTTGTAGCGTGGCCTGGTTCACGGTTTGAGAAAAAGATTTAAGGCTCAAAGTTTATCGGTGCCCACCCACTCTTCGTGATGTTCTCCAGTCCTATGTTCAGCTAATCTGACACAAGCGCTCACCTCTCGAAAGGTCTTTGAACTTTAAGGGACCTGTGCAACTGATGGTTTGACACCTAATGAGGTTTTGGAGCAACAGTCACCCCTTTTTGTCTTTAGTGTTTTGGTCACACGACTTGTTCTTTATCGAGGATTTTCTCTTTTGAACATTCCTTTTTGTTTTTCACCTTTTTTATTTCCCTGATTTTGCCTGGACTGACTCTTTTGAGTTTTTCGATTTTGAAGTCCAGCGGGATGCCCTAACTTTTGCCTAAGTCGCTTGTTTTCAAGTCTCGACTTAGCAGGCTTTTCTTTTGCTTTTTTTTTCTTTTTTTGAACAAGTCGTGTGACACTGGTTGTCTTACTTGCTTGAAAGGGTTGTGACTGCCTCACTCTTTGATTGTCGGTGGATAACCATTGTGGTTTCACCTCTTGACCTCCTGACGGTGGAATGGAAGGTAATGGATCCTCAGATGTACACTCCTTCTGAAAGTTGAACACTTGGTCAAACTAACTGACGCCTACCCTGCCCCGGGGTTAAAATTGAGGGTTTTTTGTTTTCAGAAAGAACTCCTACTACTAGGCTCAAAGGGGTTGACAAAGGTCTATCTCCTTATCTTTCCAGTGTTTAGGGATTGGAAATAATTCCTGTACATTCTTAACAGGGGTTTATCCAAAAGCGTACCATTAGAAATCTGCGTTCTTATTTCGTCATCCTCCCTCAAAGAGTTTGAGCAAGAAAGTTGGTATTGCAGTGTATATAAGCATTAAAAATGAGTAAACACGAATGAAACTCTTCAAGAAAAGCATACTTATTGCATTATGATTGTCATTCAGAAACAAACGAGTTCTTACATGCAAGCAATGTTTAAACAAACAAATGAAAGCATACATATGAAAATGCAATAAAGGAAGCTGATGATTGCCTTTGTTGAGGAGACTTGACTCCGTCTGGACCGATTGCTTCTGATGACGCTCTTGCAATCTAGTGCTTACTCTGACAAAGAAGCTTCAATCCAAAGGGGTACCATCTGGCGTGATGACCTTTGAGTCGATTAAGTCTTGCACCTTGTGCTGGAATGCATTACAGTCGTCAATTATATGCCCAAACGTCCCCGAGTGGAACTCATAGCTAGCGTTCATGTCAAAGTCTGGAGGAATAGGGTATGGCACTGGCACGACATTCCTCAGCTGGATCAGAGAGTTCTTGAGCAGACGAGTAAACAACTGACTATAAGGGATAGGAATAGGATCAAATATCCTCTTGGTCCCTCTTGGTCTGAACTGCCTCTGCTGCTGATGATTCTACTGCTGCTGCTGATTCGGGCGCCTAACCTGCGCTTGCTCTTTCCTTTCCAACTTTGGCTGAGGCACCAACAAAGGTTGTTGACGTAGAGCTTCTACAGCAAAAGGTTGTGGAGAAGGTCCATGACATGAGGTGGATCCTTTGGAAGAGGAAAGAGTCCCTACTTCTTTTGCAACAATTGGGGTAAAATCACCTTGTATGCTCACGCCACCCGACGTGAATTCAATTGCCCCTGCATCAATCAAATCCTGGACTTGGTTCTGAAAGGCCCTACATTTCTCCACAGTATGCCCTGGTGCCCCAGAATGGAAATCACAACGGGCTCTTGCATTGTAGCCTGATGGGGGATTACCAGTGAGAGGAGCCAAAGTCCTTTTCTGTACCAGTTGCAACTGTAGGAGATGCTGCAATAGCTGAGAATATGGCATAGGGAGCGGATGAAAAACTCTTTCGGACTGCTTCTACCTCTGTGTATACTTTTTACTCTTGGGCTTCTCTTGGGAGACAAGACACGGCTGTTGTTGGGAAAGTTCTGGAACCTTGGGCTGTGGAGGGGATTCACGAGGAATTCCATGATCTAGCGAAGACCCCAAAGAGATGGGAGGATTAAGGACTTCTGTTGCGGAAGCGAGCACATGATTGTTTTCCTTCTGTAACACTGTCTTCAAAATTTCCATGATCAAACCCATCTGAGTCTTCATCTGATTGACCTCCTCTCTCAGCATCTTCTGTTCTTGCATGAGAGTCTGCATATTCCCCATAAACTGCCCCATCTAGCCTCGCATTTCCCTCAATTCAGCTTGAATTTGCTCCATGATCAACTCTTGAATGGCCTGAGGAGCTAAGTCTGAACCTGAAGAAAACCAGATCAGAACAAGAATAACCAGCCTTGAACACCTGTTATGCAAAATGAGATGATTATGCAAATGCAAACGCCATGTTCAAATATATCCAAGGAATCATTCTGTTTTAATTCAAGAATTTTCAGAAGAACCACAAGGAATAGATGGAAATGCTCAACAGTGAGCCTCAACAATGATATCCTTGGAAATACAAGAACATGTATGCAAGGATGATGATGCATATGCAACGGCCATGGGATCAAGGTATCCACATAAACTGGCTGCACTGTGCTGACTGAACAAATCAAGGCTCTGTACCAAACTCAGAACAACAACAACCACAGTGATAACAACAGAAATCCAGGTAGGTTGAAGGTCACGTTTACCTGCAAACCTGTAAACACCCCTCCCCTCTCACATGAGGGTACTAGGATGTTCAGTATCTCGGGCTCTCATGTCGAGAAATGATGATACGTTCACCATTTTTGGTTTGGCATCATCATCAATCGAGGAGGCCTCAACTGATTCTCCAAGACGAAAGGTCATCAGCTTCTGGTACTGAGGTCGAGAAGCAATAGTACATTCATCCCTCGGGGTACAGTACTATCGCCAATCGAGGAGTGCCTCCACTGATTCCCTCTCACAAAAGGAAAACCTATAGCAAGTTCCCAGCATTGGGTCCTCGGGTCGAGAATGTGCAATGCGTTTGCCACAGAGCGTGGTCTGCCACTGTCACATCACGGGAGGAGTGCCGCAACTGAGTCCTCGGGAATGGTCTCCAGAGTCGACAATCCCTCAAGAGAATACCTACTGGCCTGTACCAACGCACAGTAGCAGGTAGCTCCTGATAGAACCTCGTCTGGTTGTGGGTCTCATGAACAACAATACATGGCCACCCCATGCAAGCGTCACGACTATCCACTCTAAAACCTGTGTGTATGCTCGAGCCTGGGTAGTGGGCTCATCTCTCAGAACATCCCAACCCGCCAAACAGAAAACCAACCAGTACAGCACAGTAATATCCAGTATGACAATAATAAAATGCAATGCAATAAAAGTTGTAAATACAGTAAACAAATAAAACAACAAATATAATAATATACAACAAAGCAAAGCACCACAAGCAAAACACCCAATGAAAAGAAACAGACAAGCGCTAGGATTGACTCGCTAAAGGGGAAGGACCAGCAGTAGGTCAACCAGAGTCCCCAGCAGAGTCGCCAGTTGTCGCTCCCGAAAAGATTCGCATCCAATGGTACAAACGCGATAGTGGCGCAAAAGACACAGAGTCGCCAGCAAAGTGTATTTATCACAAGAGAGGGAAAAGAAACACTGCATAACCCTGAAAAAGGGAAAGAGCATGGTTTCACGACCAAGAGAACGGGTACGGGAGTCGGTTACGCGAAGGGAAGGTGTTAACACCCAGCACGTCCATCGTACTCGACGGGATCCACGCTTGCTGTCTGCATCAAAGGGTGTCGTCGTCTGGAACTCCACTGCTACTGGACCGGCGAAGAAACTAGAACGGAAAACGAAGAGGAAAAGAAAAAAAGTGACTCGATAGGACGGTATTGTTGTCCTAGGCCTACGTACTCCCTCAGTGCAATGGGAAAGTCAGAGTCAACGTAGTTCGGACGGGAACTGCGGGAAGGTTGCTCGCCAAGACAATCGCTGTCTTATGCCTACGTATCCTCAATCGGACGAGAGAGAGGAATCAGAGCTGACGTAGTTCGTGGGTACGACCACGGA
Source organism: Lathyrus tuberosus (assembly GCA_022829125.1). NCBI lineage: Eukaryota > Viridiplantae > Streptophyta > Magnoliopsida > Fabales > Fabaceae > Lathyrus > Lathyrus tuberosus. The sequence continues at coordinate 8,347,758 of JALAZF010000024.1, read as the reverse complement.
TGGGTAAGTGTTTTTTACGTGAGCGACGAGCTCTTTTCTGAAAATGAAGTTTGAAACCCAACAACCCCGAAGGATAAAAAGATTTGAATTGGTTTTGTGTTTTTTAGACAGAAGTGTCTTTTAAGTTGTTTCGTAACTTGCATTGAACCCAAGTCTTGAATATAGGAACGAATACTTCGCGCATCGTCCCCAACAGGACGTACACTAGGTATCTTAGAAGAATGAGAGGAAGCCCCCCACTCCCCACTTCCCACATGGAAGGCTTGAGCGTAATACACGTTAACTCTTATTACGTGTCTTAAAGAAGTTTTGAGATGAGAAGAGAGACGACACAAAGGAAACTCTAAAGGGAAACTAAGAGTCCTAATGTTATCATGCATGGATGTCCTATGGTTAGTGAGGTTTAGGAGAGACGACTACCTAACCTAATGCTAATCCTACTCCAAGCTTAATCAAAAATTAAGTTGGACTAGGTAGCTCTAACGGGAGAGAGTCCAAGACTTAAACAAGTCTTGAGACTCGAAGGATGAAAAGAGTAAAAAAGGAGAAGAAGAAAGAGAAGGAGAAGATAAGATACAATAAATGGCAGCAAGCACATCATATCATAAATGTCCAACTCATAACATAAAACATGCTTCAAAGATCATACAAACACATCTCAAGTATACAAGTGAAAACACACAAGAAAGAATGCAAGTAAACTTGCATAAGAAGTGCAAATAAACACCAATGAGCACCACACCAAAGTAATATGAGCAAGGTAAGATGAAAGTGAATCCAAGTCAGAACTTAAGACATCTCATGATCAATCAACTCAAGCATACAAAAGTATTTCATATCATGATGCATTATGAGCCAAAGAAGCAACAAACAATTGTTAATGATATGCATCATACAGACCATCCCAAAATGAACATGTGAAGTGAAGACCAAGTAATGAACTCAAGAGGGCAGTAGCATACACATTAACATCATGCCAAGATCAAACTCAAGTCACACAAGATTAATCAACAAGCAACACATTCAAAGCATGTACCAAAATTGAGAAAGACATCCACAAAACTCAAGTCAAAATAACAACACTTTGTAAAATCAAGAACAAATAGAAAAATGAGTGAAAAGAGATGATTCCAAAGCTACAAATAAGATTAAACAGGACATGATCATACCATATAAGTACATAAAGCATCACTCAAACACAAGTAAGCAAATGCACTCAAACTAGGTCAAGTACCAAAGCATACCTCATTCAAACTTGCATCAAAAGTGGAGGCCAACCAAAGATAGAAAAATCATTCAATAAAATCCCAAAAAATATCCAAACAGAAGTTAACTCAGTCAAGTAACATGTGCAAAAAAATCAAACCAAAATTCACAAACCAAGTATCTCAAACAAATAGACAAAGGTCAAGTAAGCACCAAGTATCAATATTCAAAGGAAAGGGACCAAAATGCAATATGGAAAAGTTTTAAAAATGAAAAAAAAATGTTTTTATGCAGTTTAATATGTCACCTAACAGATGCAAAAAGAATGTATTAAAAATGTATTATAGATGAGGAGAAAGAAATTTCACAAGTTGGTGTGTGCAAGTGAAACAAATAAGAAAAGAAGATCAATGTAATTAATTAAAACAGATGCCAAAATAAAATAAAAATGAGAAAATAAAATATGGAAAAATTTGATAAAACTAAAAATAAGTTTCAAGATTTTTTGTATGATTTTTAGATGCATAAAAGTAATTTTAGAAATAAAAATGCAAAACAACAAATGAAATAAAAAAGAAAAGAAAGAAGCAAGGGAGGGTGCGAATAGAAGTGAAAACAGCGTTGGAATTGAAACAGGCCTAAGAGGGGGGGCGAATAAGAAAGCCCAAGGCCAATAGAGCCCAAGGCGCAGTCAATGGAGGAGCAATGGAAGAAGTCAACGATCAGAAATGCATCCAGCCACTCGTTTGATCCAATGCGCCACAGTGCAAATCATCAAGTCAACGCCATGGAGAAGTAACCAAAAACAACGGTCAGATCCAATGGTACACCGTACGCCACCTAGTCACACGCATACATGACCACACGGTACCACCATGTACCAGCCATGTGCAGCGCATGTGATCTCATTAAAACGTTGTCATGCCAACAGCCACACGATGAAAAATAAAATGAGAACAACGGCCAAGATCGTAGGATGCACGGCAGAATTCATGGAGTGAAAAACATACAAATATTAAATTTAAAACATAAAACAAAAATAGGTGGCGCGCTATGGTGCGTCCGATCCACCAGATCAACGGTCACCGCTCGTCTTCTCCAAGGATCTCCTTCGCCGGACTGGTTTTCCAGCAGCCGCCGGAGCTAGGGCTCTGGCCACCCTCTCCGGTGAGCTGTAACGTGAAATTTTCCAGAAAATACATATAGGTACTCCATTCTGACCAGAAAAACGCCAGGATCTCAAATATGCAATTATTTTTTACAAACAACCAACCAATAATGCAAATCGAAGAGAAACAAGTTTAGATCTAAAACTTTAAATCCACATATCTCACAAACCACACGTCCAAACTTCAAATAAAATATATCAGCATGTTCAGGGGAGTTCACAGATCATTATGCACATCAAAAATTCAAGTTCTGTGATGGTGAAAAAATCACTAACCTGAGATCTTGAAGAACTTAAAATATCACAAGAACGCCTTCCAAAAGCTGCAGATCAAGTCCTTGGAACCTCTAATTGCAAAATAAATGCAACTAGAGCTTGGAATCGTGCTAGATCTTGAGTTTTGAACTTGAACCCTCTTGAATGGAGCTTGGCGAAAACCTCAGTATGAGCTTCAGATGATGGTTGATTCTGGTTATACTCTCTTCACTGATTCCAAATATGAAAGAATTTCTCAAAAAACACCTTATGGAGAAGGAGAAACGAAAATGAGAAAGTGGAGAGTGAAAAATGGAAACTGAGCAAATGTGTGTCTCTACCCTAGCTGTGAGGGTATGAGTAAGGTTATATACTCTTGATTAGTTCACTGATTGAGATTAGGAAGTGATTAGAACTCTTGTTAATGAGATTTGAGTGAAATTCCAAAAATGCATTTTACACCACCACCACCAATTTGCACGTGGGAAGTCTTTGTTCTCAGCATAATTCACCTCCAATTTACTCCCATACCACTTCTGGATTGATTTTGGGCCTTGCACTTTCTTAGTTTGCAAGCTTTGAATTAATTTGGCATTTTTGCACTTTGTGAGAATAATGAGAAAAATGGCATGGCATGAATTGATTCAAAGGCCACAAATGATCTTCTTGACTTGTATTTTGATATTATAATGTGACATGAAGAAATTGGGAACATTACAAGTCCATTTGTGCAAAAATGCAAAAGGTGGAAAATTTGCATATAAGGAAACCATGAAAAGCACCTTGCATTGTTTTGGCCATAACTAGAGTTCCACAAATGATATGGAAATGTTCTAGTACTTTTTGGAAATGGGAGAGAAAGATATTCAACTTTCATGTTGGAGGAAAATTCAATTGGAGCTTCCTTGATGATGAAAAGTCAAGTTGAATGTGGAAGAAAAATTGCCAAAAATGGAAAGTTTCAATTATGGGTCATTTTCCAAATTTAGTAACTTTTGCACAAACTCTTGATTCTTGATGAATGGCATGAATCTTGACAATTGAAGGCCATATGAGGATGTGAGACCTTGAAAACCATGAAAAGAACCTCAAAATTCCAAAGTTGACTTTCTCCTTCACAGTTGACTTTTCCCTTCACAGTTGACTTTCTCCTTAGTTCACAACAACTGATCCACTGAACAATCTTCACCATGAATCAATAACCAAACCCTCATCCATGAACACTTGTGAGCATGAAGAACACCACAAGAACATGCTTGAACACATCAAGCCTTCCAAGAAGTCCTCTTGATTTTAAAAACCCTAATTGGCCCCCCTGATCAGGAAGGAAGGGATCACTTGAAATCCTTTGCCAATCTTGATCTTATGAAGATATGATGAACCCTCTGAACCACCTTGAAGCTTGAGACTTGAGAATATAGACCAAGTACCTTGATCCCATGCTAAGAACCAATGCTATACACAATGCAAATGCAAGAAATGAAAAGAAACATAAGCCAGTTATCTAAAAACAACAAGGCAAATTTTGGGGTGTTACAGATAGTCCCTTGGCCAATGTTGATCAAAAGGAATCTCAAGTCTCCTCTAGCCATTGACTTGAGGTTAGGGCACAGGCTATGAGTCCTTTGGTTCAGAGCATAATCTTGACTCAATTCAGTTAGCAATGTCTTGATGCTTACCACCTTGTGAATCCATTGAATGCATTGAAACAAAATTGGAGTCTTTGAGCTTTTTAGCCCTTTTTGGGCATTTATGGCTACATATAGATCCTTGGACTTGGGAGCTTGTGGATCAAATCATTTCTCTTTGATGTTATCCCCTTAGGTGTCTAAATAGATGACAAGGCTTGTACTTGTATGATTTTGCCAAATCGAGCAAAAATGAAAAATTTTGTCTTGTACAAGACAGTTGGAAATGGTGATTTTGAGGGGGTCATATCTCCCTGCTCAAATGGAGTTATGAAAGGCTCTTGTGCTTTTTAGAAAGCCCTCATATGGTATAATTCATGTGTGATCATAGTTGTTTTTGGAACTAACTGAATCCTATTGAAAAAACCTCATGAACTTTGATGCCCAAAGCTGACACTTAGACAATTTTGCACTAAGTGTTATGTTCTTGATTTTTCACCATTTTGATCCATCCCTAACTAAAAATCCATGGAGAATCAGAGTTTCATGTAGTTTAAACTTTTGTAGAATGTAGGAAGACCTACAAATCAGGCTTTGGATCATTCAAAATGGCTATCTAGATCAGAAGTTATGGCCTTTGGAAGTTGGTACCAAAACCATTCAAATTTAGTAACTTAGAAAAAATTTCAATTTTTCAAGATTACCCCTTTTACAAGTTATCTTGGTTTCTTGATCAATTCTTGTTCAAATGACATTATAAGTCATATTTTATGAAAATATGAGTCATAAGGATCATTTTTGCCAAAAAAGTCATGTTTTGACTTTTGCCTCCAGAGCGGTTCGGCGCGTAAAAACCCTAATTCCCGACTTTTGAGGAATGCATCATCTAAGGGTAATTTAACTTTACAAATGGATTCCTAGGGTTATTTTGAGCATATTGAGTCATGTTTTGAAGTCCTGGCTCATGCCCTTGTGAAAATCTCACTTTGGAGGTCCCAGTCGTACAAAACCCTAATTTGGTGATATCGGGTGTTTCGAGGCTCCTTTCACTTAGAATGCCACAACTGTGTGCTTGATTTTTTATGTGAGGGTCCTCTTGATCCTTTGTGGATGTTTAAGAGGTTATACAAGTTGAAGATCGTGTCATTTCTTGATTGATCTTTGGTTTAAGTACTTTGAGAGGGCCCGAACCCTAATTCTTGATTGTGGTGGATGCTCAACTATCTTTGAGGAGATTAATGAGGCATGATGGTACATACATATTATGGTAATGATCTTCACAATGATGGGAAATCTTGGTGGTCAAAATTTGGGGTATGACATCTTCATAAAAATCTTTTCTTGCAACCTTAGCTTCATCCCCTTGAGATCCCTTTTTGTTTGCATTGCATTCTTTTGCAAAATGACCGAACCGTTGACACTTGTAGCACTACTCCTTGCTCTTGTCAAACTTATTCTTCTCACCTCTATAGTTGACTTGACCACCATGTCTGTGGAAGCTGCTCTCACCCCTTTGACAAGTCGAATTCTTTTAATTTTAGGACTCTTTTCCACCAAAATTCTGAAAAATTACCATTGTTCTTCATGAGTCATTTTCCTTTCGATCTCTTGTCCTTCTCATTGAACCGATCTTGTAAAATGGTCTCCACATTTTCCTTATCATTATTCCTCTCCTCCATATTTTTCTCATGAACCTCAAGAAAACTTTGCAGCTCCTCTTTGCTCATCGTCGAAAGATCCTTCGACTCCTCAATCGCCACAAATATGTTGTAAAATCTTGGTGTTAAAGAATGCAAGATTTTAGCGACAACATATTATTCCATAACAGATTCTCCGCATGCCTTCACTTGGTTCACCAACCGAGTGATTCTCATTGTGAAATTGTTGATTGTGTCCTTTTCCTCTATTTGAATCAATTCGAGCTAATATTTTTAAGTTTGTAACCTCACCACCTTCGCCTTGTCATCCCCTCTATAAGCTTTCTCTAAGATCTCCAACGCTTGCTTCGATGATTCACAATCACCAACTTTATCAAAATTATCGCCATCAACAAATTGATGGATCAAGAACAACGATTTTAAATCTTTCTTCTTTTCTTCCTTATGTGATGCTTGTTGCGTCTTTGTTGCATTAGCTTGAAGAGGAGTAACACCATTCTTGATCACCTCAAGAACATCTTGGTAGCCAAACAACACCTTCATTTTCTTGCAGCATTTGTCATAATTCTTCGCATCAAGGATGGGTAAATTTGTAGGGATTCTTTCATTGAACACAGAATTCATGTTGCACACTAAGTGTTGGTGGATCTGAACCAGGCTTTTGATGCCAAACGTTGGAATAAATAACCACAAGATTGGTGAAACAATGGTGGAGAAATTTTGGATGTGGGGAGTGAAAGAGGAGTTTTGAGAGAGAGAGAGAGAGAGAGAGAGAGAGAGAGAGAGAGAGATTGGTCAACCAGTTACCTCTAAGATTGTTTTGTAACATCTTAGAGGTTATGATTTCATTAGCTAGGGTAAGTGTGCACCCTAAACACTTATATATGAGTTACAAAACAATTGGGGACCTAAATTGACCAAGTACAATAACAGAAAATACAAAAAATCGTGCATGTAACCGGTTACACGTGGGACTGAATTAAATTAGAAATTAAATCAGCTTCAATGGCAACCGGTTACACCAAATTTTGTAACCGGTTACACCTGCGATATTTCAACTTTTGTGCTACTGGAATACATCCCAGGCCTTGCTGTAACCGGTTACAAACTTGTGGTAACCGGTTACAGCACTTGAATTACTTCAAAAACTTCAACAGGTGTGTCATTTATCCTTTAGAACAGGAAACCCTGCTCCATCTCTTCTTCTTGTGCCCGACTGCTAGTTCTGTATGGAGAAAAATTGGTGAGTGGTTAGGTTGTAACCTTAATAGTCATGCTAATTAGTGTGCGTCGTTTTTCTTTTTGTTGTGTAAGTTGTGGCAGAATTATGGAAAGGAAAAGTCTGGGATGTTTTAGATAGCAACTTATTGGAACATTTGGTTGGGGAGAAATAACTCCTTATTCAATGGTAAAAGTTTTAGTGTTGATGAAGTTGCCATTTCGATTAAATTCATCTCGTGGAAGTGGTTATATGTTAGTAGTTTTTCTTTAGAGGTTTTATAGTTGGTATGATTGACTTGTTGTCGCTACTCCAAAAATACAGATTCGCCACCGAACTTTATTTATTCCGAAGAAAGGGAAAATATCAATAAAACCCCTAAAAGGTGAAGAATATGGTCTCGCAACCAAATTTGGGTTCTAAAGTCAGTTATGCATGGGGAAGGTATTAGCACCCCTCACATCCATTGTACTCGATGGGAACCATCTTGTTTATCTATGCGTGAATGGGTGTCGTTATCTAAGGTTTACTTGCCAAAAAATAACGGGACGGGTTGAAACAAAAGGGGACTCGATAGGATCTCGCAATCCTATGCCTACGTATTCCCTTGTGCAATGAGAAATTCATGGTCATCATAGTTCGAAGAACTACGGATGAATGGGTGGGAGGTTGCTTGCAAAGATCTCGCGATCTTATGCCTACGTATCTTCATTGATGAATGAAGAATTATAGCGTCTGTAGTTCGTGGGACCATGGGTTGTTGGTCTCGATCGCACGGAGGTGATAGAAGGTTTGTTATTTTTAGTGGTCGAGGTTAACGTTCGCGTTCTAGCAGTTAAGCATTGCTTGTATTGCGGCATAACAGAGGTAATGTGGCCTTTTTAGAAGGTTTTGAAAGCGATTCCCTAAGGCAAAGAAGTGGTGAAACGTTGTTTGTCTTTGACGAGTCTAATCATAGGTACTTAGAGGGGGAAGAGTATCCAACCATAGGCTAAGTACGGCCCACAATCAAATACTCGAGTTGAGGGGACAATGGTATCCCCACCACTCATGTTCAACCTAAGAGGACCAGATTAAACTCTTATTTGGGTTAAGTGCTTTTGTATGGAAAAGGAGAAGATGACATGGAAAGGATGATGGAATGTAGTGGAAAGAGTGATAGATTGAAATAGGGTAGGTCAGTGGCGATGCGCAAGGCAATCGACTTACGGTGCGTACATACAAGGCATGCTTGGTTAAGTGGACTGGAATGGAGTTTTGGATGTTTGAGAGGAGGAGAGGAAAAGATGGAATCCCTAAAGTGATGTAAGAAACAATCCATTTTACTAAGTTTGAAAATGGATAGACGTTGGATCGAGCTTTATTTTTCCCTTTGTTTTGAAATTGTTTTCTAAAGGCTTTCAATTTTATATTTTTTTAACAAGCAATCATAACAATCATGCATGCATAAGCAACTAAAGAAAGTAAAGTTCCTAAGCTATTACATTGTAATGGGAAAGGGAAGTATGAGAAACCCACCAAGGGGGATAACCCTAATCTAAGGCATGATAGGAAGTGAAATAACACGATTAAAGCTCAAATGTCCAAATGCGGGAAGCTTCTCAAGTGTTACCTCACAAAACAAATCAAAGAGTTAGTGAATGTAATGATGAATGGAAATAAATGCTCGAAATTGAATTGCAAATGATCATAGAACTCAACATGATAAAAACCCTAAAATTCACTTAACAAGAATAGTCAAAATTATACAAGTTATTATCATAAGATCTACAAAATAACATTGCAATTCTACAAAATAGTCACAAGTCTCAATCAAGGTTATGACCAAAAATTTAACAAAATGGTAACAAAAATTCCATCAAGTTTTATCATGAAATTCTCTATCCAAGATGCATCACAAGAGTTCTACAAGATTAATCACAAAATTCTAAGCAAGACTAATATCAATAAAAAATACATCCAAGATGTCGCAACGCGAAAAACAACCGATGGAAAAACATAGTTGCTACCGAACGTTATTTATCCCGACGGGGGAAAGGAAAGGATCGAAGAAAAAGGGAAAGAACATGGTCTCACAACCAAATCCTGGGTTCAGGAGTCGATTACGCGAGAGGAAGGTGTTAGCACCCCTAGCGTCCGTTGTACTCAACGGGATCCACTCTTGTTGTTCTAATCAAAGGGTGTGTTTATTTAAAGCCTACTTGCTAACAGAAACAAAAAGGGAAAAAACAAAAGGAGACTTGATAGGACTTTATCGTCCTATGCCTACGTATTCCCTCGTGCAATGGGAAAGTCAGAGTCAACGTAGTTTGGAGGACTACGGGAGAAAGGGGGAAGGGTGCTCGCCAGGACTTCGCCGTCTTGTGCCTACGTATCCTAATTTGGATGAGAATGAGGAAATCAGAGCATTCGTAGTTCGTGGACTATGAGAATGGGGAAGGATGGTGCTCGCCAAGACTTCGTCGCCTTGTTCCTACGTATCTTCATTCGGACGAGAATTAAGAAGTCAGAGCATTCGTAGTTCGTGGATTACGAGAGTGGGGAAGGATGGTGCTCACCAGGACTTCGCCGCCTTGTGCCTACGTATCTTTATTCGGAAGAGAATAAAGAAGTCAGACATTCGTAGTTCGTGGACTACGGGTGAAGGGGGATGATGTTCTCCAAGACTTCGCCGTCTTGTGCCTACATATCCTCATTCGAACGAGAATGAGGAAATCAGAGCGTTCGTAGTTCGTGGGACTACGGGTTGCTTAGTGTCTTTTATGAGTGATGCTAAGTTCGCATTGGGGGTGGAATGCAATAACTTTAGCTTCAGCGAAGCAAGCCCCACAGAGTGGTAAAGAGAGGCCAGCAGAAGTTTCGCTAAGGAAACTTGTCGGCCTTCATGAATTTGAATTGCCAAACAGGTGTAACTCTTGGCTATTTGCAAAGACCCAGGGAAAAACACGTAATACGAAACCCAGAGGGTTAGGAAGGCAATGTGCTCCTTGTCGGAGACTTCCTCCAAGTTCTTAACATGATGGTCTTCGATGTAGTACTTAAGGGCAGCACGATTAAAAGAGAATGAATTCTTAGTGGATATGGTAGGGTCAAAAGTCTCACCCAGAGGAGACAGGCCAGTAATGGCTGCCACGTCGAAGAGAGTAGGTGTCATCATGCCACATGGAAAGTGGAAGGTTTTAGTCGAACCCTTCCAGAAGTAGATCGACGCAATGAGCATGCAGGGATTGACCTTGTGAGCTTGTCTCGAAATCTGAATGACGTCGAAGATGCCAGCCTTCTCCCATTGTTCTTTGCATTTTTTTTTGGACCTTATCGAGTCAAGCCAGATACTCTTTGTTGCCAGGAGTAGGCATCGACTTGAAAACTCTAGCATTTGGATTCATGAATTTCAGGTCGATGGGACTGTTTTTCTTGAAGGCAGGTGGGATAGCAGGAGTGAAACAAGGAAAAAACTCTTGCACATGCTTGGGGTATGTTTTGGCACCTGGGTATGGCCCATGAAAGGCTAGGAGTTTGTCAGCCACCACGAAGGGGATCAACATTTGGTGTTGCCAGTTTTCCAACACAGCCTTGTCAGTAGATGATGGTTAAGGGACAGTTGGTAGACTCTTCTCGTCAGTGAGAGTGAAAGCTAAAGGATTATTACTAGTAACATGAGAAGGGAAGCCATATTAGGGAATGAGAAGAGAAGTAAAGAGGATGAAAGGTTCTGAAAATGCAGAGAAAGGAAGATAATGTTAAAGTCTCAAAATGCTGAAGTTTCAGGAAAGCGCAAGCGAATGAGAAGAAAAGAAATGAAAATGGTGGGAGAGGTATTTATAGACACCAAGAATCAGATAGCCACGATTGACAAGTGGTAGTCGACAGCAGTCTCACGACTGTTTCTTTCCACTGTAGTAGGAGGATTAATGGGGGAAGTTGAAAACCGACGACCTAGGGAGTAGCCAAAATCATGGCAAATGATGAAGGGTTTCTTGGAAATTAGCGCATAAAAGTTGCCATCATGACGCGTAATGTCAGCAGACGTGACATAAAGGAGAAATTTGGCGGAAGTTAAAACGCCAGTTACTCAGTCGAAGAAAGTCTCAGTCGAAGCTGGCCTTTTAGGGGAGCAATTTTTTAGCTAGAAATTTTCGACCAAGAAAGTAAAAACAGGTTCAACGAGACGTCTTGCAAAACCAAGTCGAAGAAGCCTCGACATCCTACCCCGTAGGAAGAACATTGAGGTAGGCTCGAAAGATGGCTATCCCCGTAGAATTCGAAGGAAACCCAAAGGTTTCAGGCAAACAAGCAAGCTTGCAGCGGACGAAAACGTGGGAAGTTACACAGATAGTGGGCGTACATGGGTAAACACGTGGCAGACTAGGGGCGGTGGACACTAGAGTAACCGTCACTTTTTAGGCCTATTTAAGGAAGTTCCAATTTCAGTTTTAGAGGTCGCATTTTGTAAACATTTAAGAGGAATATACTCAAAGTACCATCGCGTGAGAGAAACGAGTCAATTATGTGCAAATGTATGCATGCGTCCATTCTTGTACTTAAGCAATTTGGTTTTATAAGCCTTGTTTCTTTTGTTTGTTTCTCCGTACAATTTTGTCTTACATCTTTAGTTGAGTTAATTTAATCATTGCAATCACAGCGTTTCATCTACTACTTTAAATCTTAGTACTCAAACACCCAACCTATACTTAACACGCAGTCTAGGATTTTTGTAGCTGATCCTGCAAGTAAACTTCAATAAGAGGCTAGAGGTTATTCGTCGGAGACGCTGGCGAACAACGGGCGTCAACTCTGAGGTTGGAATTTGAAATGTACATCAACTCTAAGGTTGGGAACAAGACCGACGTCAACTCTGAGGTTGGGAATAAATGATAGACATCAACTCTGAGGTTGGAGGAAAGACGGACGTCAACTTTGAGGTTTGAGATAAGAAAGACGGTCATCAACTCTGAGGTTGGAGTTTGTGGAATTCATTGGGGAATATCAACTGGGAATTTATGGGAAATGTTCTCTTCGGAGAAATGGAATCGTCGTCTTGATTGAGGGTTGATTTGGGCTTTCGGTGTAAGGATACCAAACCTGGCCTATGCTTCGATGCATGTTTGAATTTTTCCATGGCGTAATGCTCTATACTAAATGGAAAGGTTACTCATTTTGGTAGATGCAATGTAATGATGATTACTATATGCAAGAATAAGAGGACACTCAGTCGGGGAATGCACAGAACGAAACAAGCAACTTCGTTGAGGAAGGGAACACCAATATCTGATCTCCTTTAGGGAGATAACAAACTCTACCGCCAATAACTACTGGCGCTGCAAACTCCATCAGGGAACCACAACGGGAACTGTGAACTCTAGTAAGAAGACATGCCAATGAGGATTGAGCTTCGATTGTTGAAGATGCCAATAATTTTTGGACTTTAATCTACTAAAGATGCCAATAACCATTGGACTTTAATCTGCTGAATTATCATTAGATCTGTCTTGTGAGGAAGAGAAAATTCTGACTTCTCACCATCTTTAAACTGCTTGGGAATATATCGTCATCTTTTGCTGCTGGGAATAAGGAATTCTCCTACACTGCTGGGGGTAAACAAATCCTTATAAAGAACCTTAACGTGCTGGAGGATGATTCTTTGCTTGGGGAGGTACTTATGATTAGCCGTCTTTTAGAGAGGACAACTTCTTGTGCTCTTGAGGTAGCCTGCCTCTGAATGAGCCTTGAAGTGACTTTGCCCCTAACGGACTGATCTTTGAGGGAATACCCCAGATTAACTGCTCTTGGAGAGATTTGTTGAATCTCGGCGTGATTGCCCCAGTTTGGCTGAACTTTGAGTGATTCCTCGACGTGACTGCCCCATATTGGCTACTTCCTAACACGACTTGCTGTGAAAGCTCCTGCTCAACATATTTTCTTGGCAACATGCTCCTTGATATGATTGTCCTTCAGAATTTTCTGAAATTTCATCCTGGCAGGATTAAACTTCTCGAATGATGCTCATTACGTAAGCTTCCTTGGCGTCAAACAAATGTATGCACGTAGAAAAATGTTTATTCTGAGAATGATAATTCTAATGCAACACACATGTTAATCTTGAAGTTTTTACTGAAAAGATATCGCAAAACCTTGTGAATGAATCACTAGTTAGGATGCAACATTGATTTTTGAATGGAAGATACTATGCACATACAATACCAACAAAGCTCTTTTAGCATAACTCAAAGGAGTCAGGAACGCTATCTCATTGTAGTACGCTTTCGAAATAAACCCTACTTTAATTAGGACTTTCGAGGGTTATAACATGGTCTGGTTCACGATTTTTAGAAAAAAGGATTTATGGCTCAAAGTTTATTTTAACCCACCCATTCTCCTTGATGTTCTCCAGTCCTACGTTCAGCTAATTTGACATAAGTATTCACCTTTCAAAAGGTTATTGGATGATGGAAGTGATGGTAAAGGAACCAACGAGGTTTTTTGGAGTGACAGTCACTCGCTTTTGGCCTTTTATTTGCAGTCACACAAATTTGTTCTTATTGAGGATTTTTGCTTTCGATTCTTTCTTTTTCTTTTTTCCCTGGACTAATTTTCTTTTGAGTTTTGCAGTCCAACGAGATGCTCTAATTTTTACCTAAGTCACTTGTTTTCAAGTTTTGACTTAGCGGGCTTTTCTATTTTCCATATTTTTTATTTCTTTCTTTTTTGTTTAGAACAAATCGTGTGACACTTGTTCTTTTATTTTTTTTTTTAAGTTGTGTCTGCCTCGTTCTTTTTGATGGTGAGAGACAACCATTGTGATTTGTGAGGTATGACCTCTCATGAGGGCTAAGATATGGTTGACCCTTTAATGGGATACTCCCTTTTTCTTTTTTGAAATTTGAACGCCCGTGTTGCGGTGAGAATCAGATATCAAGCTATTACATTAACTTGAATCACAAAATATTGAATGTTCACCACCGAACTTTAATTTATCCAATGGAAAGGGAAAAGATCAAATAAAACCCTATTTGTGCAATGTAACAACAATGCAAAGAGATCTATAGGTCTAACCTCCAAGTAAAGCAAAGAAAAGTAGCCATAGTTCAAGAAAGATTAAAGTTTTTTAGGAATTTTTCCTTTATTGATGTCTTTAAAAGAAAAGAAAAGTCCAAGTTGACAAAGAAAAAAGAAGCATAAACATAAACAATATGAGATGTAAATGATAAAAGTAAAAGCATAATATAAAGAGCAAGAATATAAAGGTGCAAGAAAAATAAATGGCATAAAATAAAAGTTAGCACAATAATATTGTTAGTATTGATGTTAGAGTTAATGATCCGATTTGGGACAAATTTAGCGCTATGTTAAGCAATCGTAGCACAATCCATAAGGAAGATCATACTATGGGAGGCCAGACAATAACAATTTATGTACCATACATGTTAGAGATATAATAGAAATCATACTCTTAAAACATATAGCACAAGTAAAAACCAAGGAGGGATCAAGCACTAAGGCAAGGAGATTGGTCCATTACATCAATCATCCTTCATGACAAGTTAGGACAAACTTATGCATCAATTCAAAGTACCTCCAATGATCAATGATCAATTGAATGGTAGATTTGAAATGATGAAAGTTCATCAAGCATCAATCCAAACATCATGAACAAGATGGTCATCAAATCATTCAATTGATCAAGAGAAAAGAAAAAAAAAAGGAGATGGAAATATGAAGAGAGGAACCAAATTAAATCAAGACTCAAGATCCATTCATCATCAATTTCAATCACCTTTCTTGGTGGATTAAGGCACTAAATATATCATCAACTCAAAGCACCAAAAATGAACCAATGATTCATTTAATGATAGATTTGAATTGGTGAATATTCATCTAACCTCATCAACACCCAAAGTCCATTAAAATCAAGGAAAATTTGATCAAGAAACCATGATCCAAGGCAACAACCAGCAACCAAGATAAAATGCAATATAAAGCAATTAAAAATGCATGAAAAGATTTTTTTAATGATTTTTAAATAAAAATAAATGGAAAATCAAGATGAAGCCTCTAAACAAATATTAAATGCTCAAGAAAATTAAGACAAGTAAGAAACAAGTCAAGGACCACAAAATAATTTTTGGAGAATTTAAAAATGCATAAAAGTATTTTTTTTAACAAATTAAAATGCATGAAAAATGTGAAAAAAAATATCAAATCTTGAAATAAAAATGTGAAAAAATGCTCAAAAGGTAGAAAATATTTTTAGAAAATTATGAACAAAATGGAGTGAAAAAGATGAAGGGAGCTATTTTTTATAATTTTTCAAATTTAAATGAGAAATTAAAACAAATAAAATGAAAATAAAAAAGAACAAAAAAGCACAACCATCAGATTTGATCAAAGGTTGGGAACCAAACACGCGAGCAGACATCAGATTTCATTTAAAATAGATCCAAAGGTCCAGATCAAAAGAGACACGGTGGACCTTAAGTAAGAACGCGTGTTGGATCATATTTGAAATAAAACAAACTCAAGCCACCACGAGGCACTTCCGGTCATCTTCTCCTGTGAGTTGCTCATCAGAGTTTGGCACTTTGCAAGCTTATGTCACAAAATCACCACCATTACAACCGTTTCATCAATGTTAATTCAACCACTTCATTTCCATTTATTGAAAGTGAGCAGAGAGAATTTCAAAGAAAACTAAGCAAAACTGAAAACACGAAAAGAGAACTTAAAGGCTTAATATAAACAATCAACACAAGGCAAGTTAAGGGAAACAATAAAAAAGCATCAGGCTACATTGTGGTAACTTGTTTGAGTCCAAAAGATGCTCAAAACTACCTTGTCCAAATGGCAATCAGAGGTGTTGAAAGTTGGATTTGGTTAGAGAACTTCAGTGAGTCTTGGAGCTTGATTTTTGTTGCAGAGGCTTTAGAGAATACCGATGGAGCTAATGGAATAAAAAAACAAGGTTGAAAGAGCTTAGAATTTTAAAACGAAATCACAAATTTTCAGTGCAAGGTGGGAGCTCGAGCAGAGGTTCTGGGGGATTTCTAAGCTTGGTTTTCACTACAAATGCTTCCTCTATTTATGGCTGGGGTGAATGAATGGAATACGTGTGAGAATTAGCTGTAATTCGTGTGAATCAAGTGTGACAAAAAAGTGACCAAGCTTGAATCTAAAGTCACTCAAAATGCAGTGCATTGTGTAACACCCTTCTAAACCCCACGGAAGAATACGTCATAAATCAGAGTAAGATAACATGCTTATCAAATAAGGGTGTCACAGATAATTCAAACATCACGCATACACTTGTCATGCTCGATAATACTTAAATTGAATTCATGTTTTTCATACACTTTCACATAGCATGTAGCAGCGGAATCACTTTCATTCATAATAAACATAATAAATAGTCTCATAAATACCTCATTCATATCACCACTTAGGCATGAAAGCCAAAACTCTACATAATTCAAATAAGATAGCAAAACAAAATAGAGTATATAAAGTATCTCTCAAAACATGAATCAAAACGTTCCCAGTGTTACATGACCAGAGCATGACTTGACCCAAAATAAATAAGGAAAATAAAGTAAATAACTCCAACAACTACCCTCGTGCTAGAAGCCACTCTACTCTTCAGTACCTGAGCGATGTCGTATAAAACATCATTCCAACAAAAGGGTGAGAATTCACATAATTATCGAAATCATATAATAATATATAATACATAGCATACATGCATAGCATAATTATTCTCACACTTCAAATGCTTTTTAAACATAGCATCATCCAAACAACCATACTAATCACAAGTACATGCTCACAAATCCATAATTTCACCAATTCATCAAATTTACATAATGCACATAATCTCACATTTTAATTATAGACACGATATGACTCAATGCAAGACTCAAATGCAATACTCATGCATGTGGTATCAATCACTGTTATTATTTTTCGATTTTTACATTAAACTGGGTCCGTCTTCTAGACCAATAACACACAAATGCCCATCCTCTAAGCTTCAAACCCTTCTCAAGGTTTGGGACAAGTCACTAGTTCCTACGAAACTAAGAAGCATTACCTCTTGACTACAATGATGCATGTGCAAGTTTAACAATCATATGCAATTAAGACCATCCCTCAATCTTAACATCCATGCATATCTTCAATAATTCACCGTAATTGAATTACCACACAATTACACATACTTGCACATATTTATGAATCATCCACAAACAATTCACTTTCAACTGGTATACAACACATTTTACAATACAAACACAACTGTATTATCATTACAACAAGCAATAACTATCATGCATTTCAGGTTGTCACACACCAAAATATACTTATACAAGCACACACACAAGCATTCGATAAATTATCCATAAATAATTTCACAACCGGCAGCAAACAGTGCAACAATTCATTACTAGAACATATACACAATTAGCTTCCCAAACATATTAGATATAAAAATATTGTGCAACTAATTCTCTTATATGTACTATGTTATAGCTTTATTCATTATATTTCCGATGCTTCGAATGGGAACCAAAACGGACTTACGGGTCAAAAGTTATGACCAAAACGATTTTGACCAAAAACATGAACAGTCGTGACAGACAGCATGCAGAATTTTCTGCGTTTTTCACCGCTGAAGCCCTTCCGGACCTCCGATTTCGATTTCGTAAAAACCCAAACTCTCAGAAAATTACAACCCATCCAATACTGTAATTATCTCAAGTAAATTTACAATTTTAACACAACTAAACCATCTAATCATTGTTTTAAGATTATGCCTAAAACCTTTGAAATTGATGGATATAGGTTCAATCCTCAAAAAAGAAAAAGAATACACACATATAAGGCACACAAATTCATCATATAATCATCATATAACAACCACCATGGAAATTAGGGGTTTTTATCCTAAATGTGCTACTACCCATCATACATTATCATACAATCCCATAACCATGGAAAGACCCACCCTTACCTTGGTTTCTTGATGAACTCTTGAGTTTCCTCCTTAGGTTTTCTTCTCCTCTTTTCCCCTTTTTCCTTTTCTCTATGATAACTTCTTTTCTTCTTTTTCCCTCATTAACCCTATTTTTCTCTTTATATATAAAACCCTAATTCTAGTAACTAATGGGCTTACTAATCATACCCCCACCTTTACTTTTCACATTCTTATCCAATAGGCCTAATTATCTTATTTCTATTATTTCTATATCATTTCCATCAAATAAAATAATCCAAATAAATCAATTACGCACAAAATCACACAATTAATTTATATATATATATATATATATATATATATAATTACTAAAAATTGGGGTGTTACAACCCTCCCCCACTTAAAAGATTTTCGCCCTAAAAAATTACCTCAACCGAACAGATCAGGATAAGACTCTCTCACATGACTCTCAAGCTCTCAAGTCACGTTTCCACCAGCTGGTCCCCCCAAGCTACCTTCACCAAGGCAATCTCTTTACCTCGAAGTTGCTTTAACTCCTGATCCTCTATCCACATAGGTGATGTCTCTACAGTCAGGTTATCTCTCACCTGCACATCATCTACTTGGACTACATGAGACGGATCCGCAATGTATTTCCTCAATTAAGATACATGGGACACATCATGGAGATTAGCAAGCGACATTGGAAAAGCAACCTGATAGGCCACCTTTCCTATTCTCTGTATGGACCGATAAAACACGACGTTAACTTACGCGACTTCAATACCCGACCAACACCAGTTACCGGAGTAACTCTAAGAAACACGTGATCTCCTTCCTGAAATTCAAGTGTTTTCCTCCTCTTGTCATGATAACTCTTCTGACGACTCTGAGAAATCTTCATCTTCTCCTAAATCATCTTAATCTTATCAGTAGTCTGCTGGACTATCTCAGGTCCAACCACAACACTCTCTCCCGACTCATAGCAACACAACGGCATCCTACACCTCCTACCATACAAGGCTTCAAACGGTGTCATTCCAACACTCGAATGAAAATTGTTGTTGTAAGTAAACTCAATTAAAGTCAAGTAGATATCCCAAACACCTCCTTTTTCCAACACACAAGCTCTCAAAAGATCCTCAAGTGACTGAATCATCCTCTTCGTCTAACCATCTGTCTGCGGATGATAAGTAGAACTCAACTGCAACTTCGTACCCAAAGCACTTTGCAAACATTCCCAAAATCTCGAAGTAAACCTCGGATCTCTATCTGACACAATGCTAGATGGAATACCATGCAGATTTCGTCAATCTATCCATAATAACCCAAATAGCCTCATAATTACTCGGTGTTCTGGGTAAACCAGACACAAAATCCATCAATATACTATCCCATTTCCACTCAGGAATAGATAACGGTTGCATCAAACCCGACGGTTTCTGATGTTTGATCTTTGACTTCTGATAAGTCAAACAAGAATACACAAACTCTGCAATTTCTTTCTTCATACTAGGCCACCAAAATATTTTCCTCAAATCCTGATACATCTTAGTAGCACCCAGATGAATACTTAATCCACTACGATGCCCTTCCTCAAGAATACTCTTTTTCAGCTTAGCTATATCCGGAACACAAACTCTATCACGACATCTCATAATACCATTTTCATCAAACTGAAAGTCACCACCTCGATCTTGATTGATCAAAGTCGATCGATCTACCAAACTCAAATCAGATTTGTCACCTTCCCGAATCTCTTCAAGAATACCACTAGTAAGCTTCAGCATACCAAGCTTAACTCCATGATAAGTCTCTTCACAAACCAAACTCATATCTCAAAATTGATCAATCATCTCTAACTCTCTTACCATCATCATTAACATATGCAAAGATTTCCTACTTAATGCATCAGCTACCACGTTTTCTTTACCTGGATGATAATTCAAACCAAAATAATAATCTTTCAGAAGTTCCAACCATCTCCTCTGCCTCGAATTCAACTCTTTCTGATCAAAGAGATATTTTAAGCTCTTATGATCGCTAAAAACTTTAAATCTCGATCCGAACAAATAATGCCTCCAAAGCTTCAATACAAGCACAACAGCAGCCAAATCTAAATCATGTGTCAGATAATTCCTCTCATGCACTTTAAGTTGCCTTGAAGCATAAACTATCCCATCAATGAAGCATCACAATATACAACAACGGTTCTGCCGGATTAGGAAAAATCAAAACATGAGCTGTCGTCAACCTTCTCTTAAGTTCTTGAAAACTTTCTTCACACTTTGCATCCCACACAAAAGCTTGACCCTTCCTAGTCAACTGCGTCAATGGCAAGGCTAACTTGGCAAATCCTTCAATGAATTTCCGATAATAACATGCCAAACCAAGAAAACTTTTAATCTCAAAAACTAATTTCAGAGCTTCCCACTACGATACAGCTTTAACCTTCGACGAATCAACTGCAATACCTCTACTCGAAATCACATGGCCAAGGAAACTCACTCCCCTCAACCAAAACTCGCACTTAGAAAGCTTAGCATACAACTGCTTCTCTTTCAAGATTGATAACACAATTTTCAAATGCTCAGTGTGATCCTCTTCACTCTTTGAATAGATCAAAATATCATCAATGAACACAACCACAAACTTGTCCAAATACGGATGGAAAATCCTATTCATGTATTATTCACACCAAACGGCATCACAGAATACTCATAATGACCATACCTGGTTCTAAAAGCAGTCTTCTGAATATCTTCAGCCTTCACACGAATCTGGTGATACCTAGACCTCAAATCTATCTTACTTAACACACTTGCACCAACCAACTGATCCATCAGATCATCAATCATCAGAAGTGGATACTTATTCTTAATAGTCACCTTGTTCAATTATCTATAGTCTACACAAAGCCTCATAGAACCTTCTTTATTCTTAACCAACAAAACTGGTGCACCCCACGGTGACACACTCGGACGAATGAATCTCTTCTTAAGCAGATCTTCGAGTTGACTCTTTAACTCTTTCAATGCCGATGCGGACATACAATATAGAGCCATCGATACCAGACTAGTTCTAAGAACTAAGTCGATCACAAACTCCACTTCACGTTCCGGCAGTAAATCACTTATCTCATCATGAAAAACTTCCAGAAAATCACAAACAATTGGTAAAACACCAACTTCTCCATCTTCCATAATACTAAAAGTTGCCATCAACATAAACATCTCAGCACCATCCTGCACTAACTCGTTCACTTTCTTAGCAAATATAAACAAGTCTCCTTCATTCTCAAGTTTAAGAAAAATAATCGTCTTATCAAAACAGTTGATATAAACATGGTTGAACTCCAACCAGTTCATCCCAAGGATAACATCAAGTTGATCTAAGTGTAGACACACTAAATCAACTCCAAAATCCTTACAAAAAATACTCAACGGACAATTCAAACACACATATGAAGTAGTCACTGAACCCATAGCAGGAGTATCAATAACCATACCTTCATTCATAATAGACAACTCCAAATTTATTCTCTTAACACAATCCAAAGCAATAAAAGAATGTGTAGCTCCAGTATCAATTATAGCAATCAAAGATGTACCATTAATGAAGCACGTACCTCTGATCAATAAATCTTCACTAGCAGTCTCAGATCCTGATAGAGCAAACACCTTCCATTTAGCTTGAGCCTTCTTCGGTTTGTCACACTTGGTACTAATGTGCCCTTGCACACCACAATTATAGCAAGTCACATCCGCACCACTTTTGCACTCAAAAGCCTTATGGCCTGGCTTGCCACACTTGAAACATTTCAGTTCAACACTTGTGCACTCTGGGGCACAATGTCCTTCAACACCACACTTATAGCACTTAACCGGAGTAAGAGCTCCTTTCCCACTCGACTTTTTGTCATAACCAGCTCTTTATTTCCCTTTATTAATAGGAGTCACATACGGTTTCCCTCTGAATGGGTTCTTTCCCTTATTCTCATTCAAACTCTTGTAGTGAGTAGACCAAGCTCTATTATCTTCATCATAGATCCTACTCTTGTTAACCAACTCAGAAAATCGCCTAATCTCCTGATAACCAATGGCTTGCTTGATCTCAGTCCTTAAACCATTCACAAACTTAAGACATTTGGATCTCTCAGCATTAGCAGCATTATAGTGAGGACAAAACTTAATCAACTCCTCAAATTTTGCTTCATACTCTGCCACAGTTGAGTTACCCTGCTTCAGCTCAAGGAACTCAATTTCCTTCTTCCCACGCACATCTTCTGGAAAATACTTCTCCAAAAATGCTTCTTTGAAAACAGCTCAAGTAACCTCAACTTCCTCTTCTTCAAACCTCTGTCGAGTATTACCCCACCAGTCTTCAGCTTCCTCTTCAAGTATATGAGTGCCAAATTGCACTCTCTGCGTATCTGAACAGTTCATGACCCAAAAGATCTTCTCAATCACTTTCAGCCATACTTCTGCCTTATCAGGTTCATGCGTTCCCTTGAAGATTGGCAGATTATTCCTCTGAAACCTCCCCAAAGCACGGAACTCATCATCATTGTTATTCCCAGCATTCATGTTGCCTTGCTGATTTTTCCCAATCGCTCCAGCCAACATTGCCAAAGCTTCAGCAATTGCTTCGTCATTCCTGCTTGCAACCATTGTTCTTAGAGTCTCCAACGACAAATTCTCATTAGAACAAACAATACCGATAATGTTACACACATATTGAATATAAAAGGGAATAAATGCATTAACAACTTGGTCAACTGACCGACCTTGCTCTGATACCACTAATGTAACACCCTTATAAACCCCACGGAATAATACGTCATAAATCAGAGTAAGATAACATGCATCACAAATAAGGGTGTCGCAGATAATTCAAACATCACACATACACCTGTCATGCTCGATAACACTTAAATTGAATTCATGTTTTTCATACACTTTCACATAGCATGTAGCAGCGGAATCACTTTCATTCATAATGAACATAATAAATAGTCTCATAAATACCTCATTCATATGACCACTTAGGCATGAAAGCCAAAACTCCACATAATTCAAATAACGATAGCAAAATAAAATAGAGAACATAAAGTATCTCTTAAAACATGAATCAAAACATTCCTAGTGTTACATGACCAGAGCATGAATCGACCCAAAATAAATAAGTAAAATAAAGTAAATAACTCCAACAGCTACCCTCGTGCTAGAAGTCACTCTACTCTTCAGTACCTGAGTGATGTCGTATAAAACATCATTCCAACAGAAGGGTGAGAATTCACATAATTATCGAAATTATATAATAATATAGAATACGTAGCATACATGCATAGCATAATTATTCTCATACTTCAAATGCTTTTTAAACATAGCATCATTCAAGCAACCATACTAATCATAAGTACATACTTACAAATCCACAATTTCACCAATTCATCAAATTTACATAATGCACATAATCTCACATTTCAATTATAGACACGATATGACTCAATGCAAGACTCAAATGCAATACTCATGCATGTGGTACCAATCACTGTTATTATTTTTCGGTTCTTACATTAAACAGGGTCCGTCCTCTAGACCAATAACATACAAATACCAATCCTCTAAGCTTCAAACCCCTAGGTTTGGGACAAGTCACTAGTTCTCACGGAACTAACAAGCATTGCCTCTTGACTATAATGATGTATGTGTAAGTTCAACAACCATATGCAATTAAGACCATCCCTAAATCTTAACATCCATGCATATCTTCAATAATTCACCGTAGTTAAATTACCACACAATTACACATACTTGCACATATTTATGAATCATCCACACACAATTCACTTTCAACTAGTATACAACACATTTTACAATACAAACACAACTGTATTATCATTACAACAAGCAATAACTATCATGCATTTCAGGTTGTCACACACCAAAATATACTTATACAAGCACATACACAAGTATTCGATAAATTATCCACAAATAATTTCACAACCGATAGCAAACAGTGCAACAATTCATTACTAGAACATATACACAATTGGCTTCCCAAACATATTAGATATTAAAATATTAGGCAACTAATTCTCTTATCTGTACTATGTTATACCTTTATTCATTAGCTTTTTGACGCTTCGAACGGGGACCAAAACGGACTTACCGATCAAAAGTTATGACCAAAACGATTTTGACCGAAAACATGAACAGTCGTGACGGACAGCATGCAAAATTTTCTGCGTTTTTCACCGTTGGAGCCCTTCTAGACCTCTGATTTCAATTTCGTAAAAACCCAAACTCTCAGAAAATTACAACCCATCCAATACTGTAATTATCTCAAGTAAATTTACAATTTTAACACAATTAAACCATCTAATGATTATTTTAAGATTATGCCTAAAACCTTTGAAATTGATGGATATAGGTTCAATCCTCAAAAAAGAAAAAGAATACACACACATAAGGCACACAAATTCATCATATAATCATCATATAACAACCGCCATGGAAATTAGGGGTTTTTATCCTAAATATGCTACTACCCATCATACATTATCATACAATCCCATAACTAGGGGTGTTCAAATCCAAACCGATCCAAATAAAAACCGCAAACCGATCCAAAAAAATCGAAAACCGCAAAAAACCGATTTTTTTTATGTGTTTGGATGTCATTTGATAAAAACCAATCGGATCGGATCGGATTTCAGATTGATATTTTAAAGCTGATCCAAACCAAACTGAACCGCATGTATATATTTTTATACTTATTTATTTTTTATTAGTATAATACGTTGTGTTAACTTATTATTAGATGATACTTTTTTTATAAAATACTATTTATTAGTTTGATCTAATCTATTAATTTTAATTATTTCATTTGTTTCAATCATAACCGATCATTATCATTTTGTAATATTTGTATATGTTATATATTATATCAAATTTATTATTGATTAGTGTTTTTAAAATATTAATAAAATTATAATATGTAATTTGGATATCCAAAAAACCGATCCAAATCAAACTGTAAGAAATTGGATCAGATCGGATCGGATTTTTTTAACCAATAATCCAAAACCGAACCAAACTGCAAGTAAATTTATCTTTGGATCAGATGACACTTTGCTTCAAAACCGATCCAAACCGAACCGCGAACACCCCTACCCATAACCATGGAAAGACCCACCCTTACCTTGGTTTCTTGATGAACTCTTGAGTTTCCTCCTTAGGTTTTCTTCTCCTCTTTTCCCCTTTTTCCTTTTCTCTATGATAACTTCTTTTCTCTTTTTCCCTCATTAACCCTATTTATCTCTTTATATATAAAATCCTAATTCTAGTAATTAATGGGCGTACTAATCATACCCCTCACCTTTACTCTTCACATTCTCATCCAATATGCCTAATTATTTTATTTCTATTATTTCTATATCATTTCCATCAAATAAAATAATCCAAATAAATCAATTATGCACAAAATCACGCAATTAATTAATTAATATTATATGTATATGTATATATATATATATATATATATATATATATATATATATATATATATATATATATATATATATATATATATATATATATATATATATATAATTACTAAAAATTGGGGTGTTACACATTGCCTTCAATTTTGGGTCGTTTTGCATCACAAATCATCACTTAACATGCTCAGGTACTAACCACGTGCAAACATTAGCTTCCAATTGAGAATTGAGTGAAATTGCAAAACTGATCATGAGCAAATTTCAGTTCCATGAAGCCATGTTCAAGCCATTGGGGAATCTTGTACACTTGACCTTTATTGCTCATTCTTTTTGCAAAATGATCACATCATAGCAAATAACACAATGTGAAAAGAAAGGTTTCATTTGGATGCTTGGGCAAGAAGTTATGAGCTTGCAAAGTTGGCACGATGACCTGTAATTAGAGGTCAAGAAAACTCTAAGTCCAAAATGACCTATAATGTCTTCAAACTTTACGTGGCTTTCCAAGCATAATTGGGCTCTGATCCTTGAAATAAACTTGTAAAGGGCATTAAATGTGACAATTAGCAATAAGAACCGCCCATAAAAGTTGAAAATTGAGAGAGTTATGATCTTTGGTAGTTAGGCAAAAATCACTTGAATTTAGGCCAAATTTCACCAGGTCCACAAAATGACCTATAATGTCTCCAAACTTTTGATCCCCTTCCAAGCATAATTGGCTCTTGACTTGTAAAGAGAAGTTGGAGAGAATGTCAAGAAGAGTCAATTTATCAAAGAAGCACTCTAAAATGTTAAAGTATGAAGAAGTTATGATATCTTGAACTTAGGATTAAAATGTTGACTTTTTTGTCAAACTTCCTTGGACAAACTTGCAACCTTGGACTTTTTCTTGCATTTCAAGGTACATTGATGACCATATGAATTCAAAATGATGTACTCTTGATTGTCCCTTGATGAAACATGCAATGTCTTCAGGAAACTTGTTGATGAAGGCATGGAAATAAACACATGAACCTTTGAAATTTCTTGAGAAATAAGCTATCAAACTTGAAATATCTTGATTAAATGAAGTTGAATGATGCTTAAGGCTCTATGATTTGAGATTAGAGGCCATGCTTTGATGAATAGCCCTTGAAAAATCAATGGTTGACCACACTTTGACATGAGAAACTTAAACCCTAGTTGAGGAGACAACCACTTGATACTCTTGATCCCCAAACCCTACCTTGCAAAAGAAACAAATGGGACAAGGCATATTTTTGTATTTTTATTAGTGGTTAGGGAATTAAAGCATATAAGTACAAAAAATGATAAAAGTTACACAAAGAGCTGCTTGATGATTTCTGCAAAGGCAAATCCAAAGATAAGAGGGTTAGGAGGCAACCAAGTTTGTGATCTTGATGCATTGCAAAGATGTAAATGAGGTAGGATCTTAGGGGTAAAAATTAGCGTATGACAGATGCCTCTATTTAAGTTTCTTTTATCCAGAGAAATGAAGATTGACATCATCGTCTCGACGAGATTGAAGAGACTTAAATACAGAAGACCCAATTTTTGTCCCTAAGATACCGCAAAATGATTATGATATGATATGATATGAATGGAAACACATGACTCTGTGGAAAAAAGGTACCACATGAGATAAACTACTACTAGAGAATCCTAGCAAAGGAAACAGAAACTCCGTAGGGTAAAAAATAAAAAGAGACCTAGCTGGGGAATATGAAATTCCACAAGAGATGTGAAAAGTGCGTGGATGAAACTACGACTTAAAATTGTTGGAGATAAAGAGAAAATAGGAGATTCACCAGGAAAATAAATCACTTGGGAAAGACTAGACTCGGGGATAACCATGCATGGAAATAAACCAAAACATAGTTTGAGCAGACAACAAAGTAAGATCCTACTGGGGAAACCTTAACAATGCAAGCAGCAAAAAGATATATCCACTCCACAAGGGACTAATCCTAAGGGGAAAAATGAGCATCTAAATGTAGATTGATACCGTCCAATATACAAAAGCGCTACAATATACTACCTTCCTTGTTTGACATCATTCAAAACCCGGTTGAATTTGTAGTTAGCACTCACAAGGTTGATGATCCCATTAAGTATGTACACAAGTGTTATCATAAGACTACTTATGTATCATGTTACAATGAAGTTATCACTCTCATAAATGGACAAAACAAATGGTCAAGGACTGCTACTCCTGAAATATTGCCACCAAGTTTCAAGAGATGTCCAGGGAGACCAACGAAACTTCATAGAAGAGAGCCATATGAGGCATCCCAAACAAGATGGAAAAGGATAAACACAAGCCATAAGTGCAAGACATGCTTAGAATATGGGCATAATACAATAACATGTAAGAAAAATAAACAACTTGCAGTTGTTGATGGTGAATTGCCAAGAGATGTTGAAACACCCACCCAAGGAAGCCAAACTCCAATTGTGGAGACATGACCAAATAATAGGGTTATTAGCACTTATTTGGCAATAAAGTTGAATTTATACTTTCATTTATTATTTGCAATGAATTATTTCAAATCTCCTTGGTTGCAAGGTAGGCTAAAACGGACTACCAAAAAAGGAAGCACGAGTAAAAAAACAAAGACTCCTGCTCCAGCTACTGCACAACCTAAAGTGACCCCTGCACAACTTGAATTGACTCATGCACAACCTGAAGTGACTCCTGCATAACCTGGAGTAACCCTTTCACAACCTGAAGTGACTTTTACTCAACCTGAAGTGACTCATACTCAACCTGAAGTGCTTCCTACTCAACTTGAAGTAACTCCTACTCAATCTGAGGTAAATCCTACAACACAATCTTCTATAAGCTCTGTTGAGGCCATGAAAATGTACTGTGGGATAGATCTTGATGAATTGGCAGCATTGTTGAATGATGATGACATACTAGACATTGAACCACTTAGTGTTGATACTAGTCCTGCAAAACCACTTGTCCATGTAAAATAACCTGTAAATGTTAACCCAAATAGGTCTGCTGTCAAAAATTTATTTGGTCCAAGACCAAATGTTTCTAAGCCTGCTGTCAGAACCTTCATTGGTCCAAGACCAAAAGTGCCTAAGCCTACTGTCAAACCAATGCCAACTGAAGTCAACAAGCCAAGTATGAGTGATCCTGTAAGTGTGCAACTTGTTCCACTAAACTTGTTTGGTTTTTTATGTTTATTACCTTGATAATTGTATGCTGTCATAACAGGTGAAAATAATGATATCACCAAGGAAAAAAAGCCAAGAATGTTGCAATTCCAAAAAGTCAAAGTGACAAACTTAGGACTCTGAAGACACGTGACATTGTGGGACATGAGAGGGATCCAAAGGATCCATTTGTCATTCCCAGGGAAGACACAAGTGTTGGCAGTGCTAGAGGGAAGAAGACTTGGGATAACATCCAGAAGAGCATGACTCGGTGAAAACTTAGGAGTGAAATATGTTTTTTTTTTAATTTATGTAATATGCACCTTATGTGTTTTGTTTGGAACTTATGTAATATGAACCTCATGTGTTTTGTTTTGAAACTTATGTAATATGACTCAGCCAGAAGTACTCTTTTGATGTACTATTTTGTTTGGAACATCAAATTTATGTGTTTTGTTTGGAACTTCAATTACTGTCATTAATTTTGTATTATATCATCAATCTTATGTATTTTGTATTCTGTCTAAAATCATGCCAATTACAGTCAGGTTACAACCTTTTTATGACAAATTTTGCAAAACGTGTCAACTTAATTATAACAAACTATATTTCGAAACACATAAAGTTCAACAACTACATTGCAAATTCAGTACATTAATCAATGTCAATAAATACATTGCAACATTAATCAAGTTCAACAACTACATTGAAAATTCAATACATTAATCAAGTTCAACAAGTACATTGCAACATTAATCAAGTTCAACAACTACATTGCAAATTCAGTACAATACACGAGTTCAACAACTACATTTCAAAACAAAATACACATTAATCATAAAGGACATAACAAAACACAACATCTTCAATTTTCCATGAAATTTCTCTGTTTTCAATTTGGTCTTCAAGTTCTTGTTCTTCTTCCTTGATTCTTCATACAAGGACTTTATATATCCCACAAATGCCATAACTTCCAACTCTGAGTTCGTAATGGCTCCATCTTCATTTCCAGATTTTTCTACAAGATCTTCATCCCATATGAATAGATTACACGTATCAGCACTCCTCCAATAAGGACATCTCCAAAACAACCTTCATTTATTTGGTCCATTCTTGCATTGATACGAGACTATACGAACCTGACACCCACAAAACTTCCCAACTCGCGATTTTACTGAAGTAGAAGACATTAGGTTATGAAGACGCAGGAGGAAGAAGATGAATAAAGGAAGCAAGACGCTGGAAGAAAAGGATGAGCAATGAATTTTCATGATGGAGGAAGAAGATGAACAAAGAGGAACAAGTGATTTAGGTCAAAGTATTGCACACTCAGCTTTAATTGGCTCATTGTGCACGCTGTATTTCATGAAAATAAAATAAAAAATATATTTAATCCACCTGTCTTGCCACTTAAGCAGCCATTAGTGATATTTGACGTTAGGGACCAATAATTCAGACGGAAAATTTTGAAGGGACGACTTCTTGAAGGAAAATTTTGGAGGGACTAAAAACGAAATCTGCAATATTTAGAGGGACCAAAAAGCTCATTAAGCCTAAAAAAATTTAAAGGAATTGTTTTGAAATATTGAAAAATGAAGAATTCAAATTATCGATATAAAAGCCTTTAAGATTAGGAGTGACAAACACACATGTCTATTCAGTTAGGCCTGCTCCGAAAAAATCCGTAAAAAAATAGGGCGGAGTTGAACAGGTATTTAAGAGTGCGGGCATAAAACCTTGATCTGCCCTGCAAAAAATGAGTGTGGAACGGACCCACGACACACTACATCTTTTAAGTCTAAAAACACAAAATTTTATGTTAATGTCCGTCTAGCAAAAATCCACAAAAAAAAGAGACGAGATGAGACCGACACATTAGAAGGATCGGGCCTAAAACCTCGATTTGTTTCGCTTAAAAGTGTGGACAAAACATACATGTCCAATAAACTAGACCCGTTTACCACAAAGATTAAACAAATAAGAATTCCACATATTTTAATAAAAATACTTAAAACTCAAATTTCTAATAATAATTAAATAAATTATCATAACACATTCAAAATTTAAATTTAAAAACAAAGCTAAATTTATATTCAAGAAAACGATTATTACAAACTAAGAACAAATTGTAAAAGCATCTAACATTTCAATATAGAAATTTTAGCTAAAAATATATTCTGGATCCTTTAAGTTATTTTATTGTAACAAAATAGTCCTTTATGTTTTCTTTTGCTACAAATAGGTCTCATTTGTTTTTAAATTGTAACAATCAAATTCTTCAAGTTTTATTTGTTGTACAAATTATGATCTTACTGTAACAAAACTGGTATAGAATTGCAACACAAAACTGGTATGAATTGAAGAATTAACCATTGTCAACAAGTGTTACATGTAAGTACCAAAAGTCATGTCTTACGACACTAACACCAAAATTAACAATGATCACCACTTCTGAACCAAAATACACATCAACACTACAAAAATCAAAACTAACAACATTATGACATAGACTAGTATCAGCAACATGTTTTTCGTCATCTCTTTAAATGACACATCAGCGCTATTAGTGTCACATAAGTTTTTTTTTAACAGAGTTTGTGAAAAATGTCAACAGTGAACACATTAGTTAATATAAATAATCAATTTGTAACAAAAAAATATATAAAAGACTGTCTTATTACAATAAAATAACTTAAAGGACCT
Organism: Lathyrus tuberosus; assembly: GCA_022829125.1. Classification (NCBI taxonomy): domain Eukaryota; kingdom Viridiplantae; phylum Streptophyta; class Magnoliopsida; order Fabales; family Fabaceae; genus Lathyrus; species Lathyrus tuberosus. The sequence continues at coordinate 8,316,280 of JALAZF010000024.1, read as the reverse complement.
AAAATATATTTTTCTCAAAATTTTATTAAATTTAAAAAAAGTATCCACTATAATATTTCTTTTTAAAAAAAAAACTTACATTTTATAAATAAATTACTATAGAGTACAACCGTTGCTCTTTCTAAAAATATTTTTTAAAAGGTTTAAATTTCCACTCTTACAAATTGAGCTGTTTTTACGAAATTAATGTATTAATACTTTCTACTATATTTTATTGGTATCGTATTGTTAACATTAATAAGGATATTGAATTCAACAACTTTTATCCATTTTTACTTTATTCTAAAAATAGTTCCTTTAATCCTTCTTATTATAAAGGAAAATTATTTTCTAAATCCCCTAAAAAATTGATAAATCTAAACTAAATATAAACTAAATACATTATCTATCCAATATATTTAAATAACTAAATTTTCTTATAACAAGAACTAGGGTATAAATTTATTGTCACAAATATTCTTCAAACATTTGCCATGAATAAAATTAGACTATACATGTTCAAGAAATATTCAGATATTTTAATTTAGTTTAAAAAAAAACAAATATTAACTTTAAATATTGTTATACAAAAAACTAATTTTTAAACTCCACCTCATGATATTATTTATAAAGAATATATTTTTTAAAAAATTAAATTCCCACAACTTAATTTAGTTAAGAAAACCTAAAGTAACTTATTATACCAATAATATTTCAAAACATGAGTTTTATAAAATACTAATAAATAAATATATGTGTGTGTGTTAAAATAAAAATATGAACTTGTGAATGTTATTAAAAATATGTTAACTAATATTAAGAATAAATAGATGAATTTTTTAAATTAATTAGATAATTTAAACTTTATAATAAGTGTAGCAAAATTGCAATATCAGCATTGGCACGTGCGATAGCAAACCTAAAGAGACGAGAGAGGCGGAATCTGAATCGACACAGCCGTTTCTGTGTTTTGTTACTCTCAACCCACGCCGACCTAACTGCAGCGAATACATCATCGTCCACTTCAGGTATTGTTCCAACACGAAAATTCATTCTTGTTCTCTCCGGTATTCGCATGTTTGTTTATCATTGATGTTGTTGTTTTTTTATTAGCAACCATTGTCAATTTTTGTTTTGATTCGTGTATGAAAATCATGGGGTTGTTGGGTTTACTTTGATTTTAGCCCTAAAGTTGAGAATTGGGATAAAGTTACTACCTTTGGGTTCTTTTATCATTTTAGGGATTGTGGGTTTTTTTTTTCATTCTAGGGATTGAGGGTTTAGGGTTTTGCAAAAATATTTTTATCATTCTACTTCTAGATGACAGTTATATTACAGATTAATTTTTATAATTAGTTTTCTATGGATGTTACACAGAAGCTTACTTGTGAATTTGATTGGGTTTATTCACGGCGAATTTAGATGATTCTGTTTTTTTTTTTCTACTTTATACGTGTGGGGTGAGATTTGTATCTAGAGCCGTTTTGGAGGGTGTGCAGGATGGGCTACCGCAGAGAGTCCAAAATTGATCACGGCTAAATATGGTCTCATAAAATATTTGTCAGGGTTAAACAGTGGTTAAATAGGGACTCTATTTGTTTTACCATGGTTAAACTTAGGCTAACCTACACAGGGCCTAAAAAAATCTTGAGACGACTCTGTTTGTATCTCTAGAGTTGTTAGAGCTGATTTAAATATAGGTGCTAAGACTGGTTTTCTTGCAAATATGCAGTTTTGAATGTCTGATTCGGATGAGTTTCGTTGCTTCATTGGCGGCCTTGCATGGTCAACCTCGGATAGAAAGTTAAAGGAAGCATTTGAAAAGTATGGCAAGCTTCTTGAGGCTAAGGTGATTAATTTCATATTTTATTTGTGTTTCTTGTTGTTAAGAATTATGATCTTGCTTCACTTTTTTCATGCTTGTTTGTTGTTTTGCATTATATATACATATCCTAGTGTTCTTTTTCAAGTTATGTTGTTTTTTTACTTTGGTCTTTGTTAACGTTGGATGCAAATTGATTTAGGTTGTGGTTGACAAGTTCTCTGGGCGTTCTCGTGGTTTTGGGTTTGTCACCTTTGATGACAAGGAAGCAATGAACGAGGCTATTGAGGCCATGAATGGAATTGACTTGGATGGTCGAACTATTACTGTAGATAAAGCCCAACCTCAAGGAAATAGAGACGATGATGACCGTCGAGGTGGTCGTGACTCACGTGATCGCAATCGTGGCCGAGATTATGGAGGTGGTCGAGGGTCTAATGGTGGCGAATGCTTCAAGTGTGGTAAACCTGGTCATTTTGCAAGAGAATGTCCTAGTGAAGGAGGAGAAAGAGGGGGAAGATATGGTGGCAGAGAAAGTAGATATAGCGGTGGCTATGGTCCTGAGAGGAATGGTGGTGGTCGCGATCGGGATGGTGGCGGTCGTGATAGGGATGGTGGTGGACGTGACAGGGATGGTGGAGGTCGTGATAGGGATGGTGGTGGGCGTGACAGGGATGGTGGCGGTCGTGACAGGGATCGTGCTGGACCATATGAGCGTCGTGGATCATATGAACGTCGTTGATACATTTAGCTTTATTGAGGTACTCAACATGCATTGAGTTTTACTTTGTGTACATGATTTTCATGGTTCTGATGTTAATTATATTGTGATTTTGCAGTTTTCAAATTGAAGGGTTGCTGTTACTGCTCCAACTTTTTCTTTTGATGACAATGTTTTGGATTTTTTTATGGATGTATGGTACCAGTGTTTTGACGTGTAATACTTTGAACATATATCTAAACTCTTTTATGTTCATAACTGTTAATCGTTAGTTCCAATGAAATCTCGTACTTGTTTGAATTACTGTCAAATATCTTGTGCTCTAGTCTATACTGTCATTGTTTTCTTTTGCTTATCTTGTGATTTTATGTAACAGTTGTTACCTTACCTTATGTCCATCCATGCGCCAGTTTCAGAGAGAAGTTCAAGTTGTGTTGTCTTCAATTTATTTTAACTATAAGATGAAGACGCCACAACATGAACCTTATATGAGATAATTTTTAAGGTGATAGAGTGTTTTGAGTGAGTTTTTTTTTTTTTTTTTTTTGGGTTCTTAACACACCGTACATTTTCTGTATGCCAATTATGCTTCTACTTTAAACCAAAAACTTTTTAAAACTACATAAGTATTCTGTTTAACTTCCAATTGTATATTTGAGTCATTTGATACGGTCATCTATTACTATGTACTCCCTCTGTCCCATATTATAAGAGAAATTCATTTTTTAGGTTCATTAAATAATTAATGTATCTGGTCTATATATATAGACCAGATATATTAATTATTCAATGAATCTAAAAAGTAAATTTCTCTTATAATATGAGACGGAGGGAGTATATGATAGCTTATAAAATCAATATTGATTAATTATGCTTTTTATCAATCTTCGGATATTAAGTCACTTATTGTAACGTTTTAATCCTTTACTATTTTTTAATAATCCTTGAAGTTTATAATCGATTACAAAGTAAGCTATTTTAAGACGCAATCATGTCACTTATTGACTAGTTTTGATGCGACATGAAACTACTCTATTTGAAGCATTGTTGCAAAATGAGACTATTGATTAGTATTGTTGCAGACTGAACCTGTTGATTGGTATTGTTGCGGGATGAAACTATTGATTAAGCAAATTTGAGGTTTTAAATTTAGAGCAAGAAAGTGACTGAATAAGGATGGCAAATATGGTGCAATACAATGACACAATGGCAAATATGGTGCAATACAATGACACAATTAAAGTTGTCTAACTTAAGTTTTTGCGTCATTCTGTTTTGCATTTGCGTAATCGACTCAAAACTCCAATGAGGTACGACCTTACCTCATTTTAAAATATTAAATTTTTATATACATGACTTGTATAATACTATACATGCATCTATGTTTTAAAATTCCAACTTAATTATAAAAAACAAATATACTAAATCCTTCATTTTCATTAACTTGTTTCATATCATAAAAAATACATCATCAAATTATAAATAAATATGGAACTGACTATGAAAGCTCTTGGCAAAGAGCACTATAAATCTAAAAACAAACATGGCTAACATGAAAAGTTAATCCCTATCAGCTTTACCTATGAGCAAGCACCTGTCAGGTTTCCTGAAACCCAACGCAGTACAGAGCTGCAAACAATCAGAGGAAGTTCACTGAGATTCCAGCAGTAAACATCTGCTCCAGTAAACTTGTGACCATTTTGAGATTGATAGATATAGTAAGAAACTTTATAGTCAGCTACTTAGAAAATTAGGCAAACATACAGAAGAGAATAAAAAATTAGTTAACAATCAATAAGAGATCTCATTTTTAAGACAGAAAAACAGAGAAAGGTAGGCCAAAAATAACTTCTAGTCCATAACCAGAATGGTTAAAAGGAGGTACCCATGCATTATCAAACCATATCTAAAATATAGAGTAATTTATCCCTCTTCCACGGGCAAAAAAAAAATACTGTATGTCTCGGCATTTCCTTTTCTCCAAATTTGTCACTACCTAAAGTAAGTGAATCCAATGAATGGCAAAATATATGTGGTCTCGACTCTTAAAGCAAGAAGCTGCACGATACACAAGTGTCTACAACATCAGTAGCTTCACATTTTAGCTTAAGTTTTCAGAGATTAAGCAAACCCAGCAACAATTTTGTTTAGACTACAAATGTTGAATAATGTCAATAATATAAGAACTAAATCAAGATGAAATAGGTTCAAAATGCAGCACCTGACAGACAGGAATAATAAAATAGTTTTAGCTTCTTCCATACATTGTGTTGTTATCTTTATTCATTTCACAATTTTGGTTAAGCCAAAAACCTGGCCTTATCGTCGTCACCATAGTCAGTAAAAAGTAAACCATCATATGCAACCATTGATCAAGACAGGAAAAGTGAAGCATTCCATCACTATTAAAATGAAAACATATAAAGTTGAAAACAACTTCACATTAAAACAGCAGTCAACCCTACGAAAAACTACTGAAACACTTAAGGTTCCGGCCATCATAAAGCTACTCGATCAGAATGATAATTTGATAATACTACATTCATCTGAAGTCTTGTCAATCTAAGGTCCTATCTGAACGGTCTTAGGTAGTATGACTCATTCTGAACATTTTATAAGGCAGACCAGAATTGATTTCAGGGTAAAATCAGCCATATTTAATGAAACATCACAACGAGCAAAAAGAAGGGTACTAAAGATTTAATAGATCATACAACTAAGCTTCAAAGAAACATATAGAATCAAGAGAAAAATCTGCTACATAATTGGTACCTTGAAATGAAATACTGTCAAACTGTGAACAAGTATATGAAATTCTACTTCCAGTATTATAGAAGGCACCATATTGCCTACTGTCATTTCATCAATGAAATTACTGATACATTTTCTAATCATTATTCCGTTTCCATTCTGCATAACTTATATACTTTATTAAGCCTTTGTTCATTTTTCCAACAGGTTTAAAAGTAAACGTACGAGCAGAAGAGAAAATAAGATAGAAATAAAATCAGACAATGTGAATAACAACAGCTTCAAATTTTAACTAAGAACAATAACAAGAGAACAATTATGTACCAATTCCATATGACGACAGATCTCTGAAATATCAGCTTTCAAAAGCTAATTATTGTAAAGGAGCATTACATGAATGACGTGAAGCATTGGATATGTGTTCTCAATTGTACAGAACAATTGAATGGAATCTACACAGTCAAATCTTGACTCTCAAAGTTATTAAGAGTTGGTTTTAAACAATTTCTCCTACTATACTTCAAGATATAACGATCTGGTTTTCTCCTACAATACGTCAAGAAATAACGATTTGACCTCCTACTGTACTTCAATTGATAACGATCTGGCCGCCTCCTAAAATACTTCAAGAAATAACGATCTTTCTGCTCTTCCCCATGAGATGCAGAATCAACTTGCTTGCGATCAAGTTCCAAACCACAATCTTCCCGGCTTAAGTTTATTAGCCGATCAGAACAACTTCCCTCCCCTTCCTTCAACAGCACTTCCCCAATCTCTTCAACACCAAATTCAGCAGTGCAGTCACCGCCTTTAGCGCTAGTTATCATGTCAGTTCCTCCCATGCAGGGACAACTCAGATCAGTTGAAGAATCACTATCCAAGATATTATCAGAACCACCAGCATTCCTCGAGTTTGATGTCTTGCATGATAAATCGACACTAGAAATCCACTTCTTTGGAGCATCCATGTAACTTGTATTCAACAAGCAACGACTCTTGGAAACCCTCGGTGAGCTATTCAAATGTAAGTCAAAAGTCAAATATGAACCGCCAACAAATTTAACAGAATCCATTTGGGGAGGCAGATTCAGAGTACTCTCTTCCCTATTTGCCAGCTCAACAGCCCTTTTAGCCACCACAGCTCCTTTCCCTGCTACATCTCGAGTCCTAGTGGCCGCTTCAATCTTCCTCTTCACCTTAAGGTTACCATCTTTAACCACATCCTCCATAGATCTGATCAACTTTCCACCCTTCAAAACCCTAGAACTCTCTTTCTCTAAGTCAACCCTACCCTTTTTCAAAATCACACCATTCTTTATTTTTCTCAGAGTTCTTATACTTCTTCTCCTAGAAATTTCCACATGTTTAGGAACCCAGCAATCCACACATACAGAAAACTCAGAACCCAAACAAGAATAGGACCAAGGAGCAACATTTCTGTACTTAAAGAAACAATTTTTGTGAACAGAATGCTGACATAGGGTGCAACGAAAAGAATCTGAAGATGATGCGGAAAAGCAATAGGAACAAATTTGGGAAGATTGGATACAAGAAAAACACTTGTTGCAAAGAAGAACAATACGCCATTCGCTATAAAGAGGTCGGAGCTTGTTCTTACCGGTGCACATGTCAACCTTGAAGCCACACGCATGACATTCGGTCAAGTTGGGCAAATCCCGAGTTTTCTTCTGCGGATCAGAATTGGAAGGGTTTTCCGATGACTCGGGGCTTTGAGACTCTGACTCTGTTCGTTTCTCCAGCTCAAGGATCACCATCGCCGGCAAACTCCGGTGAGAATTGGTAGATAGAATGTTTAGGGTTTTGACAAATTCAGAAATTAGGGATTTGAGATTGAGACAGTACAGTGTGGATCGCTTCGCTTGCGTTGTGAGTGGAATATTCAAATTCTACGCGCTATCATTGCGAGTGGAAGTTTTTAAGTTTGAGTATTTGCTGTTTCTTCACGGTCTATTTTATACAAAATGGAAAATTATATTTGCAAAATGCATTGCAAATAATTTGCAATTCATTTTAATGGAGATACATGTGACAGTTTTCAATGAAAATATCTTATTTTTCTGATTTATTGATTAACAGTATAAAATTAATTTATACTTTATATTATCAATGCAATATCTCTATAATTTCACATACAAAAGTGTAACAGATTGATTGCATCATCCTATAACTTATTAGTACTTAATTTTTATGATATCCTATTCTTTATTTTTGCATATGTCTTTTGAGATGAATATATTTATTAAATTTAATGTTTTAATGAAGGGTTACCAGAACTACGAGAAGCCAATTGATGTTGAAAAATACATATATGTTGGAGATAACAAGTCAGTAGGTGTGGAAGTTGTAGAGCATTTTAGATCTCATTAATGTGTATTGGATTTTATTTAGATTTGAAAGACACTTTTGTGGTACCGTCATTGATACAAATTTAATTTTGGTTTTTTATTTGGACAAATTAGGTTATTTATGTTCATTTGGAAACAATGAATTCAACTTGTCTTTCAATTCATATATTGTTGAAACTAGTTCACTTACGAAAGATATGACAGTTCGGGTGAACAACGTCCGGAACCTTTTGCCAAATACCTAGAAGAGTCTGGAATCCTCCCACAGTACACCATGTCAGAATCACCTAGCATGAATGGTGTAGTTGAAAGACGAAACAAGACTCTTAGGGATATGGTAAGGAGTATGATTTGCCATTCTACCTTACTTGAGTTACTATAGAGAGAGACACTAAAGACTGCAGTTTACATTCTGAATAATGTACCAACCAATTCAGCTTCTAAAACACCTTGTGAGTTTTGGAATGTGCAAAAGTCAACTTTGAATCATTTTCACGTATGGAGATGTCCAGCTGAGGTAAAGTCGTATAGGCCCAATGAAAAGAAACTAAACTCCCAAATAGTGAACGATTACTTTATTGGTTATTCTGAAAGATTTATGGGCTACAAATTTTATGATCTCAAATTAAACTCAATTTTTGAGACGAGAACAACCACATTCTTTGAGGATATTAAGTTGGGGGAGAATAAGGTTAGAGACTTTATTTTAGAGGAAGAATCAATAACAATTCTAGAATTTATTCATACAGTTACTTTTGATCAAACAAGTGTGGAACCTCCACAAGACATTGTTGAATTTCCTCCTACTAAAGATGATTTGGTAGTTCATGAAGAACAAACTTAAGATCCTCAAGAACAAGTGTTACAAGAACAAATACCTTTGCGGAGATCCACTAGAGAAAGGATAAATGTTATTCCGGATGATTACATAGTCTTTCTCTAAGAACATGAGGAAAATAATGGTATGATGGAAGTTAATCAAATCAACTTCTGGCAAGCCATGCAGGATTCTAATTCGGAAAAGTAGGTTAAAGCAATGAAATAGAAGTGTAAGTCCATGCAAGACAATAAGGTTTATGAACTTGTCTCGTTACCAGAAGGTGTGAAACCCATTAGTTGCAAATGGATTTTAAACACCAAACAAGATTCTAATAGTAATACGGAGAGGTAAAAGGCTCGTCTTGTGGCTAAGAACTATACCCAAAAGGAATGGATTGAAAAGAGACTTTCTCTCCGTTTTTGTTGAAAGAATCTTTTAAGACAATCATGACTTTAGTTGCACATTATGATTTTTAACTCCATTAAATAGATGTCAAGATGACTTTTCTCAATGGCAACATTGATGAAGCAATCTATATGGAGCAACCAGAAAACTTTGTGTCAGGAGACTAAAAAAATATGGTTTGCAAATTGACAAAATTCATTTATTGACTAAAGTATGTCTCTCGTCAGCGGTGCCATAAGTTTCATGAAGTAATTCTCTCTTTTGGTTTTGAGGTGAATGTTGTTGAGGATTGTGTGTACCACAAATTTAGTGGGAGCAAATACTTATTCTTAATCTTGTATGTTGATGACATATTGTTTGCCACTAATGATATATGCATGATGCACAAAACCAAGAAATTTCAATTAAGAAACTTTGAAATGAAAGATCTTAGTGATGCCTCCTTTATATTATGATTGTCACAAATGAGCTATATTGATAAGGAACTTAAAAGGTTTGACATGCAAAATTCTTAGGGAGACAAATTCCGTCTCAGTTAGTGCCCAAAAGGAAATTACGAAATTCAAAAAATGCAAAAGATTCATCATGTGTCAGCTGTAGGAAGTTTGATGTATGTCCAAGTATGTATGCGTCCGTATATTGCATTCATAGTTAGGATGTTAGGAAGACATATGAGCAATCCAGGAATGGATTATTGGAAAGCAGCCAAAAGGGTCATGAGGTATTTAAAGAGAACAAAAGAACATATGCTTACATATATGAGGTTAGACCAGTTGGATATCACTGGATATTCTGACTCTGATTTTGCTGGATGCCAAGATAGCAAAAGACCCTCTTCAGGCTATATCTACATGCTGGCTGGTGGTGCAGTTTCTTGGTGCAGTGCCAAGAAAACTCTCATTGCTTCATCCATCATGGCAATAAAATTTATAGTATGCTTTGAGATATCCAACCATGGGATTTGATTAAGGAACTTTATCACTGGGTTATGAACTATGGAAGGAATTAAAATACCACTTAAGTTATATTGTGATAATAAATCAGCCTCCCATATTCCAACAATAATAAGAGCTTGACCAAGTCAAAACATATTGTCATCAAGTTCCTAGTTGTTAAGGAAATGGTACAAAGTGAATAAATTTCTATATAAAATTTAGGGATGAACTCCATGATAGCAAATCCTCTCACAAAAGGTATTCCACCCTAGGTCTTTCATGGACACACTGCTTACATGGGTGTTTTAGGGTTTGAGGAATCTTTGGTTTAGTGGGAGTTAATCATTTATGAATTTTGTGTTCTATGTTTAATATTAGGTATGCATACTTTGGTTTTGGATTTTTTTTCAATTAATAAAGTTTAATATACAGCTAGTTGCAATTTGTATAATACCAATGAAGTATGAAATATTTCCCAGATCAGACATTTCAAACTCCTTGCTAACATCACCTTTGAAGTCTTCAATCTCTTTTTTGCAGCTACCTGTTATTAACAAGTCATCAACATAGAGACATAGTATAAGCAGTTCATTATTGCTTCTTCTTACATATACTCCATGCTCAGTTTTTCACAAATTCCTTCTCCATTAAGAAACTATCTATTTTCTTATTCCAAGCTTTTGGAGCTTTCTTAAGTCCATACAGGGCTTTATGCAATTTGTATACCATTATTTCTTCACCTTGTTTAACAAACCCAACTGGCTATGAAACGTAAACTTCTTCACCTAATGAGCCATTAAGAAATACATATTTCACATCCATCTGACACATATGCCAGTTGTTCATGTTTGCAATACCAACAACTATTAAGTGCCAAATTGTGCATATTTTAGATAGTATTTTGTGGCCCTTTTCAATGATTTCCTTGATATTTTAGTAGTAAATCTATTAGTTTTAGTGTAAATATGCAAGTTTCTGATTTTATTGTAAATATTGTGAATTATGATAATTTTGATGCTTTTTTACAGGTCTTCTTGCTTATATTTGATGATAGGAACCTATGGTGAAGGAAAGCAGACCAAAAATATCATTTTCGAGGCGACCGTGTCGGTAACCTGTGCTTAGCGCGTTTTTCAGCGCGGGTTCCGCGCGTTTTTGATGAAGAGACAATAGCTGAGGATCCTTGACCGCGCATAGCGCGGGCAGGACCGCGCTTAGCGCGCTTTAAGGCGGTTTAAGTGTATTTTAGGTGAGATCGTGCTTAGCGCGAGTGTAATAAATTTCATTCTTTCTAATTTTAATTTATCTCATTTTTGTAGGTATTCAAGCAAGGATATATTGTCATTGTTGTATAGAGCCTTGAATAAGCTTTTCAACGCTTCCGACTGTGCGTCAATCGGAGTTACGGTTTGAAAGTTATGAAGAAAACAAGAATTATGATTTTGTTGATGGCGCTAAGCGCCCTCATAGCGCGCTTAGCGCAGTTCACGTCATTTCAGCCCCTATTTAAGTCACGTTTCAGCATTTTTAAGGTTATGTTGTTGGAAACTTTTTACTCCAACTTCATCAAACACATTCTTGAGTAGATTTAGCTTAGAAACAACACATGAAGTGTATATCTTGACGATCCGGAGTCGAATCCACTTTAATCGGAGTTGACAAATCGTGAGATTTGTGTTCTTCTTCCTTCCTCTCTTTGTATTTTTCATTTGTTGGGGTTTTGTATGTAAGTTTATCTTGATTGTATGTATATTTATGGATCTTTGTATAAAATCTCTTTTACAACTCTTAATCGATGTCATCTTTGATTTAATCTCTATCTTAATGGGTTTGGATAGCTATAGACATATACTTTTCGAACTCGACCTAAGATGAATGTCTATTGGTTGTGGGAAGTGGTCTAATATTCACATGTGTGTCGGATCTTAATACTCCGTGTTGTTGAGTTGCGTGAGACATCACCTCGAGAGAATGCGGTTGATCTCTCAACGTTTGCGTTAGACATAACCTCTTGTTGTGAGCCATACGTGGGGATTTTGATGAGTGATTTAGGTTGCGTGCATTTGATCTATAGATTTTTTGGTACATGATAGGTAGAACGAAATACAACTCCTGACGAGTTTTCTCATTTCTAAAGGATGTATTAATTTTTTTGTTTTATGTTTTTCTTTTGCATCTTACTCCTTAAAACCATTCAAACCCAAGCTTAGAGATGTAGAGGTTGTCGAACGACATTCTTTCCCTCGCACCGATCCCTGTAGAGACGATATAAATCCCGGAGGAATTCTTCCGAAAATAATTTTTTGCTTGCCGCTTTACCGCTCTAACAAAATGACGTTGTTGTCGGGGATTGATTTTGATATTGAACTGCATTGCGATAATTTTTATGTTTTTAAGTTTTGTATATGCTTGTTTATAGTTGTTTTCCATAAGTGATTGTATATATGTGTTTTCCATCATGGTTATCTGTGTGTACATATTTTTGTTTTTGGTTTACGTTTGCTCAAGTGTTGCAGATTTTATTTGGTATCTACTGGTGAACGAAGCAACATGGAGGAGCTTGTAAGTAAATAAGGCGTCGAGCTAACGACATGAAACAAGCGCTTGTTGGGAGGCAACCCAATGATTCTTGAGTTTGTACAGTTTTATGTTTAGTATTATAGTTAATATAAAGTGATAATGGTTGCAGTGAATGAGAGAAAGAACCAATTTTGAAAAATGAAGTTTTCCTGCCCGCACTTAGCGCGTATAGAGGGCGCTTATAGCGCCTTGTTTTGCAAAGAAAAGTCTCTCATTTTCCATTCGCTTTCACCAATTTTGGTCTTTGTGTTTAGTTAGTTTTAATTCAATTTTGTTAGGTTGTTAGAATAAAATTTTGTGTTTGCTCTCAAGTTTGTTTTTTATTAGCTTGAGGATGCATTTTGTGATTTTCCAAGTTTGATCGTTTCAACTTGCGAATGTATGGTGATGATATTGTTTGGAGTTGGTACTTTGCAAGGTACTCGTTTATCGCTTTCTAGAACATAGCATGATTAGGAGACTTTTCATTTGTACAATTCTCATGTCTTTCATTCTTTTGCCATACTTGTTCAATTTTGAATCACTTTAGAATAAAACACTTTTTGTGACGAGCTTTCCATTGTTTACTATAAGCTGGAGACCAACATTCTTGTTTAACTCGGTTTTATTATGTTTAATATTGTATTTGTGTTGATTTGTATGATAGCACTAAAATAATCAAGGAATTTTGTTTGATTTTGAGCATAACCATTTGACCAAATAGTCAATCTACCTTGTGAGTGAGTGAGAATTTCCTTACCCCCTATGAGCCTTTGTTAGAATCCATGTTGGTGTTAAGTTCATTTTTGTATGGATTCTAATACTTTTTCTTGAACTATAACCATGACTTGTTATTTGAGTTTTTTTTACCATTATCTAATAAGTTTTGGAGCATTCAATGTCACTATGTGTGGTTGTATTTAAGTTAGGGAGAAGAGGTTGGTTGCTAAGAGGTTGAGAAAAAGAAAAAGTTTGAGAAAGAAAGAAAAGAAAAAAGTGAAAGAGAAAAAAAGGAAAAAGAATTGAAAAAAGAAAAAAAAATAGAATAATGTTGTGCGAATAAGTTGTGTGGAATGGTGTAACAATTTGGAAAAGAGAAAAAGGTGATTGGAATTTGTGAGTGCTTGAGATTGTGAGAAATGACCACTCTCATTTGATTAGGCAAGTTTTTGTTTCTTTTACCTTGAGAAAAATAATTGTTCGTTACCCAAGCCACATTACAACCCTTAAGGCCCTTGTGATTTTTTCTTTTATACTGTTCAATATGAGTTTTTTCTTGATGAATGCATAATTTAACTTGTTGTTAGCTTGATTGTTGGGTGAGAGTTAAGCCCTTCATGTTTTTATTATTCATCTATCGATGAAGTGTGTGCTAGGTGTGATTCATTTTTGAATATGGTATTGTCTTATAATTTTTGACATGTGTTTTGTATTTAGGAGTTGTTTCTTTTTCATGTTAGCGTTGTAGTTTAGTGGTAAGTTTTGCTTTGCATGTGTGTTTTTGTGTTGAACCATACATTTGTTTTTGTTTTTTGAAACTTGTTGACTTGTGATTACTTGGTTGTTACTTTTGTTTCTTTGAGTTGTTTGATTCTTGTTTGAGGACAAACAAGCTTAAGTTGGGGAGAGTTGTTAAGTGCCAAATTGTGCATATTTTAGATAGTATTTTGTGGCCCTTTTCAATGGTTTCCTTGATATTTTAGTAGTAAATTTATTAGTTTTAGTGTAAATATGCAAGTTTCTGGTTTTATTGTAAATATTGTGAATTATGATCATTTTGATGCTTTTTGACAGGTCTTCTTGCTTATATTTGATGATAGGAACCTATGGTGAAGGAAAGAAGGCCTAAAATATCATTTTCGAGGCGATCATGTCGGTAACCCGCGCTTAGCGCGGGTTCAACGCATTTTTGATGAATAGGCAGTAGCTAATGATCCTTGACCGCACTTAGCGTGCTTTAAGGCGATTTAAGTGTATTTTAGGTGAGATAACGCTTAGCGCGATCTGAGCACGCTTAACGTGAGTGTAATAAATTCATTCTTTCTAATTTTAATTTATCTCATTTTTGTAGGTATTCAAGCAAGTATATTTTTTCCATTGTTGTATAGAGCATTAAATAAGCTTTCCAACGCTTCCGACCGTGCGTTAATCGGAGTTACGGTTCGAAAGTTATGAAGAAAACAAGAATTGTGATTTTACTAATGGCGCTAAGCGCGCTCATAGCGCGGTTCGCATCATTTCAGCCCCTATTTAAGTTACTTTTCAGCATTTTTTAGGTTATGTTGGGAACTTTTTACCCCAACTTCATCAAACACATTCTTGAGTAGATTTAGCTTAGAAACAACACATGGACTGTATATCTTGACGATCCGGAGTCGAATCCACTTCAATCGGAGTTGACAAACCGTGAGATTTGTGTTCTTCTTCCTTCCTCTCTATGTATTTTTCATTTGTTGGGGTTTTGTATGTAACTTTATCTTGATTTTATGTATATTTATGGATCTTTGTATAAAATCTCTTTTACAACTATTAATCGATGTCATCTTTGATTTAATCTCTATCTTAATGGGTTTGGATAGCTATAGTCATATACTTTTCGAACTCGGCCTAAGATGAATGTCTATTGGCTGTGGGAAGCGATCTAATATTCACATGTGTGTCGGATGTTAATGCTCCGTGTTGTTGAGTTGCATGAGACATTACCTCCGAGAGAATGCGGTTGATCTCTCAACGTTTGTGTTAGACATAACCTCTTGTTGTGAACAATACGTGGAGATTTTGACGAGTAATTTAGGTTGTGTGCATTTGATCCATAGATTTTTTAGTACATGATAGGTAGAACGAAATACAACTCCTGACGAGTTTTCTCATTTCTAAAGGATGTATTAATTTTCTTGTCTTATGTTTTTCTTTTGCATCTTACTCTTTTAAACCATTCAAACCCAAACTTAGAGATGTAGAGATTGTCGAACGACATTCTTTCCCTCGCACCGATCCCTATAGAGACGATATAAATCCCGGAGAGAATTCTTCCAAAAATAATTTTTGCTTGCCACTTTACCGCTCCAACAACAACCAACCCGATTGTTTCGATTCTAGCAATGGGTGCAAAAACTTTGTCGAAGTCGATTCCTTCTTTCTGAAGAAATCCTTTCACCACAAGTCTTGCCATGTGTCGAGTTAATTTTCTTTTGGGATTCAAATTCACCTTGTATACCCACTTCACGTTGATTTCCTTCTTGACTTGAGGCTATTTGACAAGTAACCAAGTGTCGTTGACTTTGATGGACTTCAGTTCTTCATTCATTGCTTTCATCCATTTTGAATCCTTCAATGCCTCAGCTACATTGACTGGTTCACCATATTCATAGAAAGCATAATATACCAGCTCACCTTCATCTTCGACCATATTATCAGATGTAATTACACATTTTTGCAATCATGCAGCCATGTGTCTTATTCTTTGAGGTCTGCTTGTGCTTGCTTGACCTATTACTTCTTCTTGTCGAACTTCTCTTTTGGCTTCACTTGCTGGTTCTTCACATAGGATTGTCACTGAATCCTTTTTAACATTTTCAATCCATTCCTATTCCTTAAGCTCATCTATGATCACATCCTTGTTGATCACTACTTGCTTGTTCACTGGGTCGAACAACTTGTATCTTCTAGTTGAATGATATCCTATTAGGATCATTTGACTCAACTTGTCATCAAGTTTTCTTCTTAACTAATCAGGCATATGTCTACGTGTTATAGATCCAAATACCTCCAAATGACTCAGGCTAAGCTTGGCACCAGACCAACATTCTTCTAGCGTGATTCTTTTTAGCTTCTTCGTTGGACACTTGTTCAGTATGTATGTTGCAGTCGACACAACTTCTCCCCATAATTCTTTGGGTAAATGTTTGCCTTTCAACATACTTCTAACCATATTCATGATGGTTCTTGAAAGCTCCTATGGTTTGACTAAATTTTGGTTAAAACTTGATGAAGAACAAGATGATTAAACATAAAGATTTTTGCCAGAAAACAAAGATGTCGAATGAAAAGTCCCAGCATGAAGACTCGACATCTGGACGAACACAGCAAGTTATTTTAATTATGTTTCAAGATTTAAGGCTCGATTTGCAGTGGATCAATGACAGAAGATATAAAGCCCAATACAGAAGACTATAAAAGGAATACCAAGACCTAGGATAGAGATAGACTTTAGGAATCCTATTTTGTAATACTTGTAAAGTAGAAAATAGGGTTTAGGGTTTTGAGAGTTGTAGGACTTTCTTATGTTGTAAGTCTCCCTTTGTATCGGTATGATACATTGTGGTAGACATAGATGTTTCTATAGATTCAGAAACCTTTAGGCAATTAATTATATATTGTTCTTGGATGAAACTTTGAAGCAAATCCAAGTTGTGTTGTTATTCGAGAATGCTTGACTGAACTTTGTATTGAAAGAGGATTCTTTCAAGTAGGATGATACAGTTATTGTGGCTATAATTGTTAGATATCACAGGTTGTGATTTAGGGAGTGAGATGAGTTTCTCTTATCAATTAGATGTAACTTCTAATTATAAAGTTTTCATTGGGTAGTGATAGGTAAACCAGAGATTTTTTTACTGTAAATCAGAGGTTGTTTATATAAAACTATACTACTGATAGTGGATTCTTCTTCCTGGCTTGGTAGCCCCCCGATGTAGGTGATTTGCACCGAACTGATTCATTATATTCTGTGTTGTTTATCATTCTGCAATTTACAGTTCAGTATTGATTAACATGTCGTAACAGATGTTGAAATATCTGTTGTGAATCTGTTGCTGATATTCAGAATATCAGTTTGTTTATTCTGCCCTTGTTTTAAAGTTATGCAGAGAACAATGTCGTGACATGTTGTTAGGACATCTGTTATCTGTTATGCCATAATTTCAATTGGTATTAGAGCAGACATTCTGTCTATTTCTGGATGAGATTTTGGGAGATACTTTCTGGTTTTTAAACAAGGTGTGTGTTGTAACACCCCATTTTAATTAATTAATCGTCGTGTGTTATTTTGAATTGTTTGGCCTTGTTAAGGGTGTGTGTTTGAGTGCGTAGGGATAATAATAAAATAGTAATGAATAATGTGGGAGCATATCCAATAATAGTAGTATGGAGTAGATTATTATTATTATGCCTAATATTATTATCATTATTATTATTATTAATAGTATTGAACTTAAGATTATTAAATATTAATTTAAGTATTATTATTATTATTATTATTATTATTATTATTATTATTATTAGTATCACTATTAATATTATGATAATAAAATAAAAATCTGATTTAATTAGTAGTATGGTTAGTGGGAGGAAAATAAGGAAAATAAACATTAATCAGGATTAGGGGCAGTTTAGCCATAATCTTATTTTCAAAAAGAGAAGGGCTAAGGAGAGGAAGAACAAGGAAGAACTAGGGCTTTGCATCATCAATTTTCGCAGAATTTCTGAGCAATTTCGAGGTAAGGGGGGAAGAATGGGTTCAATATTGGTGGTAATAACATGAGAGGGTGGTGAGGAGTCCTTATCCTCGTAGGAATTTCGTATATATGTTCTGTATGTGAATTTTAAATCTGATATTAGTGCATTATTGTTGATCTGATATGAATTGGTTGCTGATTTTATGAATTTCGTGTCATACTGTGATGATCTGTGAAATTCCCTGTTGTTGTTGTTGTTCTGTGTGAATGCAGTTATAGAACTGGTTTTGATGCAGGTTGAGAGGACGAAATTAGATCTAAGACCTGTAATTTTGATTAGTAATGATAGGTGAAAGATGTAAGATGAATGATAGGGCCTAAAATTAATGTAGAACTAATTTTAGGACTGTTTTGGAGTGAAAAAGTGAGGATCCCGTAGCAGAACTCAGACTGGTGTGGAGGAAACAGGTTTGCGTAATAGATCTGGCCTTACGCGTAACAGGGAGTGTGTTACGCGTAATGTTGGGCACAGACGGAGGCAATACGCGTATTTAAGGGCCAAAAGGAGGCTTTGGCACGACCCTCAACTGGAATGCGTAAGAGACGCGTAACATGATTGGGCATTACGCGTAATGGGGGAGGCATTACGCATAACGGTGTAGGAAAATGGGGCATTACGCGTATGGGTTGGGTGAGGGAGCTTGCAATACACGTATGGCACAGGGCAATACACGTATGACCAGCGAGAGTGCAGAATTTTGCTGTTTTCGCGATTTCTTTCCTGTTTTCGCGTCCGAAGTGGTTTCTTTTGGTTTGAGAGGTTGGGGATATATGCCAGAACCTGAGAATTGTAGAATTGGTGATAAAAATAATCGATTTAGTAATTTTGGTGGATTAATTATATAATTAGCTAATTGAACCCCGTGTGAGGAATTTCTTGTTGTGATGTGTGTGATGGTGAACAGGTATCTCACGTGTGATCAGGAGGATCGTAAAGATGTATGATTGTTGTCATACATGTGTGTTGCATGCATATTTATTGTCATGCATTCATGGTGTCGGTGGTGATGAACCATTGCTCAGGAGGAGTTTATGTGATTCATCCGAACTCCAATGTGGAGTGTGGTGGAGATAAATCATTGTCAAGTAGGGGTGTATGTGATTTATCCGGGTTCGATTGAATGAACCATGGTGTATTGGTACCACATGCATTGTGTTGATGTCTTTGAGTCGCATTGCATTATTATGTGTTTGGTGAAATCTGAATGAAAAGGACAAGTATGTCGTGATGGTGTGTTACTGATATATGATTGTGTGAGTACTACCTTTAGCATGTATTATACACCGTTATTTATTGAATATAGTTCTCACCCTTTTGTTATTTGTTGCGTCTGTGCTTCTTCGGAAGTACATATAATTCAGGTACTTGAGTGTGCATGGAGTGCGTGTTGCTTGATCGAGTCTTAGGAGTCGCTTTGATACGTAACACGGGATTTTGGGAGTTTTTCGTCATTTGTTATTCTTTATTGTTTTGTTACATATCATTCTTTATTCGAAAATATGGTGGACCACGATTTATGTGGATTTTTGGTGTTATTGGCAAATTGTCGTAATTTGAATAAAACGTTTATTTCCGCTGTTTTATTTCATTAATGAAAAAGAGTTTTTGTTGTTGGTTTTAATGATGTGACATCCTACTATTTGCGGTAAACTCTGATTATTTTCGTAATATTTATATATTTTGAAAAATGGGAAAGTGGGGTGTTACAATTGGTATCAGAGCAGGTAGGTCCGTCCGGCCAGGTGTTGTAGTAGAGTCTGTCCTTAGAATAGGAGTAAGTTGTGTGTTCTGACCGTATGTTGATTGTTGACCAGTATGGCAGGAAGGAATGATGTTGCTCTTGCTCCTGCTATGCAAGCTATGACACAAGCGGTAGAGAACACTAATCAGGCTAGGGGTGCGCAGTTCCACGACTTAGCACAGTTCTAGAGCAATAAGCCGCCTACATATGAGGGAGGTATTCTGGATCCTGAGGTTGCACAAAAATAACTGAAAGTTGTTGAGAAGATCTTCAGGACCATGGGATGCAGTGATGCTCAGAAAGTACGGTTTGGCACTCATATGCTGGAGGGAGAGGCTGAAGCCTGGTGGGACAATAGTCGTCAGAGGTTGGAAGCTGCGGGTACTGGTATTACTTGGACAGTGTTTCAGGCTGAGTTTCTAGAAAAGTACTTTCCGGAAGATATTCGTAGTGCAAAGGAGATTGAATTCTTGGAACTGAAACAGGGTACCATGATTGTTGTTGAATATGCTGCTCGGTTTGAAGAGTTGGTGCAGTATTATGCTCATTACAATACGGAAGAAGCTATGAATTTGAAATGCTTGAAGTTTGAGAATGGGCTGCGTCCCGAGATCAAACAGGGCATTGCTTGTCAGAAGATAAAGAATTATCCAGAACTGGTTAGCAGAAGCAGGATTTATGATAATGATAATAGGGCCCAGATTGCTCATTATAAGGCTGCAAGTGACCGGAAGGGTAAGCAGAGGTTTGGGGGTACTCCTTATAGTGCTCCAGCTAACAAGGGAAAACAGAAAGCTGTTGTGGGGAAGAAACCAAAAGAGGGAGGAGTGGTTCCTGATGCTCTCAAGTGTTTCAGATGTGGTGGCGCGGGTCACCGTGCTAATAATTTTCCGAATGAAGTGAAGAAATGTTTCAATTATGGGCGACCAGGTCATGTTATAGCAGATTGTAGGGCCACTATGCCTACCTGTTATAACTGTGGAGATCAGGGTCATATCAGCACTCACTGTGAGAAGCCAAAGAAATCTCAGGCCAGTGGAATGGTGTTTGCTTTGGTGGGAACCCAATCCACCAATGAAGAGCGCTCTATCAAAGGTATTTGTTTCATTAATGATATTCCTTTGATTGCTATCATTGACACGGGTGCAACCCACTCGTTCATTTCTGTTAATTGGGTGAAGAGATTAGGAATTATGCCGTCTACTCTAGATCAGAGGATGACGATTGAAACTCCGTCTATTGGTTCTGTAGTTACTTCCTTAGTGTGTTTGAAGTGTCCGTTGACTATGTTTGGTAGGGATTTCAGAGTGGACTTGATTTGTTTGCCACTCGGTAATCTCGATGTTATTTTGGGGATGAACTGGTTGGAATTCAACCGGGTTTACATTGATTGCTTTAGGAAGACGTTATTGTTTCTTACTCTTGAAGAGGAAGCATTAGCGGATTCTTTGTCTAGCAGGGAGTTGAGAACGTTGTTGGAGGATGAAGCTAAGATGTTTGCAGTGTTTGCCTTGTTATCTGTGGAAAGCAAGACTTTAGTTAATGAGTTACTGGTGGTGAGTGAAATCCCTGAAGTGTTTCCAGATGATATTACAGAATTGCCTCCGACGAGGGAAGTTGAATTTGCTATTGATCTTGTTCCTGGTACCAGACCTATATTTATGGCACCGTATAGGATGTCTGCATCAGAATTGGCAGAGTTAAATCTCAGATTGGAGAATTTCTTGATAAGAAGTTTATTAGACCGAGTGTGTCGTCGTGGGGAGCTCCAGTGTTGTTAGTGAAAAAGAAGGATGGTAGTATGCGTCTGTGCATTAATTACCGTCAGTTGAATAAAGTGACCATTAAAAATAAGTATCCACTTCCGAGGACTGATGACTTAATGGATCAGCTTGTGGGAGCTCGTGTTTTTAGCAAAATTGATTTGAGGTCTGGTTATCGTCAGATTAGAGTAAAGGAAGATGATGTTCAGAAGATTGCGTTCAGAACTCGCTATGGATATTACGAATATGCAGTGATGCCTTTCGGAGTGTCTAATGCGTTGGGTGTGTTTATGGAGTATATGAATCTTATCTTTCACTCTTATCTGGATCAGTTTATTGTGGTATTCATTGATGACATACTAATTTATTCTAAGTCTGACGAAGATCATGCAGGACACTTGAGAATTGCATTGCAGGTGTTGAAAGATAATAAATTGTTTGCAAAGTTCTCGAAATGTGAATTCTGGTTGAAGACTGTGAGTTTCTTGGGTCATGTTATTTCTGGTGATGGCATAGCGGTGGATCCATCTAAAGTAAGTGCGGTACTTCAGTGGGAGCCACTAAAGACAGCGACGGAAATTAGAAGTTTCTTGGGTTTGGCAGGTTATTACCGAAGATTCATTGAAGGGTTTTCTAATTTGGCGTTACCATTGACTCAGTTAACTAGGAAGAATCAAGTTTTTGTTTGGGATGTGGTGTGTGAGGAAAGTTTCGAAGAGTTGAAAAAGAAATTGACTACGGCGCCAGTATTAATTCTACCAAGTCCAAGTGAACCTATTGTGGTGTATTGTGATGCGTCTAAGATGGGATTAGGCGGAGTATTTATGCAAGATGTCAAGGTGGTGGCATATGCTTCGCGGCATTTGAGGGTACATGAGAGGAATTATCCTACTCGTGATCTCGAATTAGCTGCAGTGGTCTTTGTATTAAAAATTTGGAGACATTATTTGTATGGATCGAGATTTGAGGTATTCAGTGATCACAAAAGTCTGAAGTATTTGTTCGATCAGAAGGAATTGAATATGAGGCATAGGAGATGGTTAGAGTTCTTGAAAGACTATGATTTTAATTTAAGTTATCATCCGGGGAAAGCTAATGTTGTAGCAGATGCTCTCAGTCGGAAGATAATTCATATGTCAGCATTGATGGTAAAAGAAATGGAATTAATTGAACAGTTTAGAGACTTGAGTATGGTTTGTGAAACTACACCTGAGAGTGTTAGATTGGGTATGCTTAAGGTGAATAATGACTTTTTGGATGTAATTAAGGAAAATCAGAGACTTGATGTGAAGCTAGTGGACTTGATGCCTACAGGAGGAGATGATCCTGATAATGATTTTAAAGTGGATAATGTTGGTGTATTGAGATTCCGAGGCAGAATTTGTGTACCGAATAATGATGAATTAAGGAAAGCGATCTTAGAGGAAAGTCACCGGAGTAGCTTGAGTATTCACCCGGGAGCTACGAAAATGTATCATGACTTGAAAAAGTTATTTTGGTGATCCGGTATGAAGAGGGACATAACTCAGTTTGTTTATGCTTGTTTGATATGTCAGAAGTCCAAGGTGGAACACCAGAAACCTTCGGGGTTAATGCAACCGTTGGAAATTTCGAAATGGAAATGGAACAGTATTACTATGAATTTTGTTACTGGTTTGCCAAATACGATGAGAGGCTTTGATGCTATTTGGGTAGTGGTGGATCGACTTACGAAATCCGTTCATTTTATACCAATTAATATCAGTTTTCCGTTGTCAAAGCTGACGCAGATTTACATCAGAATAATTGTGAAGTTGCATGGTGTTTCGTCGAGCATAGTATCGGATAGAGATCCGAGGTTCACTTCAGAGTTTTGGAAGAGTCTGCAGGAAGCCTTGGGTTCTAAGTTGAAGTTGAGCTCGGTTTATCATCCACAGACCGATGGTCAGTCAGAGAGGACTATTCAGTCGTTGGAATATTTGCTGAGAGCCTGTGTGTTGGAGAAAGGTGGTACGTGGGATACTCAATTGCCATTACGTATAACAATAGTTACCATTCTAGCATTGGAATGGCACCTTTCGAAGCTTTGTATGGTAGGAGGTGTAGGACGCCTCTGTGTTGGTATGAGACTGGTGAAAATGTGGTGCTTGGACCTGAGATTATGCAACAGACTACATAGACAATTCAGATGATCTGCGAGAAGATGAAAACGTCTCAGAGTAGGCAGAAAAGTTATCATGATAATCGGAAGAAATACTTGGAATTCAGTGAAGGTGGCCACGTGTTCCTGAGAGTCAACCCAGTGACCGGTGTTGGGCGTGCATTGAAATCAAAGAAGTTGGATCCTAAGTTTATTGGACCGTATCAGATCTTGCAGAGAGTAGGTGCAGTTGCCTATAGGGTGTCGTTGCCGCCTGAACTTTCGAACTTGCATGACGTGTTTCATGTGTCGCAACTTCGAAAGTATGTATCTGATCCATCTCATGTTATCCAGAGGGATGAGGTGCAGATTAGAGATAATCTTACTGTGGAGACGATGCCGATAAGGATCGAAGATCGCAAGATGAAAGAACTCAGAGGGAAGGAGATTCCTTTGGTGAGAGTAGCTTGGAGGAGGGGGGGCTGCTGGAGGAAGTGTGACATGGGAGCTGGAGAGCAGGATGCGAGAGTCGTATCCGGAGCTATTTCCATCAGGTACATTTTCGAGGACGAAAATAATTTAAGTGGGGGAGAGTTGTAACATCACATTTTAATTAATTAATCGTCGTGTGTTATTTTGAATTGTTTGGCCTTGTTAAGGGTGTGTGTTTGAGTGCGTAGGGATACTAATAAGATAGTAATGAATAATTTGGGGGCATATCCAATAATAGTAGTATGAAGTAGATTATTATTATTATGCCTAATATTATTATCATTATTATTATTATTATTATTAGTATTGAACTTAAGATTATTAAATATTAATTTGAGTATTATTATTATTATTAGTATCACTATTAATATTATGATAATAAAATAAAAATCTGATTTAATTAGTAATATGGTTAGTGGGAGGAAAATAAGGAAAATAAACATTAATCAAGATTAGGGGCAGTTTAGCCATAATCTTATTTTCAAAAAGAGAAGGGCTAGGGAGAGGAAGAACAAGGAAGAACTAGGGTTTTGCATCATCAATTTTCGCAGAATTTCTGAGCAATTTCGAGGTAAGGGGGGAGAATGGGTTCAATATTGGTGGTAATAACTAGGGGTGTGCATGGATCATAAACCAAACCAAATTAAACCATATATATAGTATGGTTTGGATCTTAAAACCATTTCTATAAAACCGGTTTATTTTTTTAAAACCGGTTTACAAGTGGATCGGTTCAGTTCCAAACCGGTTTTTCACAAAAAATCAGTTTTTTTAAAAACCAGTTTTAAACCGGTTTCTCTCAAAACCAGTTTTTTATTTTCTTTAAAAAAATCAATTTTAAACTGGTTTCTCTCAAAACCAGTTTTTTATTTTCTTTAAAAAAAAAACCAGTTTTAAAACCAATTTTATAAATTAAAAAAATCAATTTTAAAACCAATTTTTTTTAAATTCAAATTTTTGTTTCTATATGTGTGAGTTTGATTCAATTTTTGTTCTTCAAATTCAAATTCAATACTCAAGTTTATGTTCAAAACAAGTGCATCAATAATAGTATAACTCATGAATCCACGAATTAAAAATCGAACGTACACTCCATTCAACACTATGATTCATATTCAATCAAACTTCTGGAATTATTTCATGAAATCAGCCATTGAAACTCCAGTATACCAAAAATGGATCTTAATAAATGTGATATGATAGATTTATATTCCAGCCATTGAAACTTACAAGATTAGGTTGGTACATGTGTTTAGTTTTCTCATTCAATTAAATTCCCATACTTTAGCCACGCCACCTTGCTCTGCATTATTAATATAAAATTTATGCAAATCCCATAGCGCTAAATCTACCAAATTTTAACTTCAGCTCTAAGGTACAACTCATTATAGTTTACTTGCAATAAGCACTATGATAATCCCAAAATTACCAATTCAAAGTAAGCTTAATCTTTGTGCATAATTAAACCAAGATAGGATAAGTTGAAACGTGAACATGATAGGCAATATACCAATTTTAATTAAGAGTTTGGAAACCAGATTCAGTATATTGTAAATTCTTTAAACCAAAATCAGATCTCAAAAGCAAGGACTGATACGCAGGAAAAGGTGGAAAAGGTGGTTCTTTCACATTATTAGTAGCAGCATTAAACAGCAGCATTATATTCAAAGTTAAAGCTTATATGCAATATTGTATCTCTATATAAACAACCATCTACTTACCTTAAGAAAAACACAATAAGCCACAAACAAACAAGAAACAATGAAAGTATACATTATTAAAGTTTCACGTACCTTTTATTTCGAACATTCAAGGATACCTATAGTAGTTAATTGTATTCCAAACTAACCCCATAAACCCATAATTGTAATTTCAAGAATTAAGATACATGTTCGTCGATTTGTCGATTTTACCACTGTTTCCATAAACCCATAATAGTAATTTCAAGAATTAAGATACAAATTGAGGATTAGGGTCTGAAATTTGAAGAAAGAGATGAAGGAGATTCGGATTTTTGAGGATTAGGGTTTTTGAAATTTGTGTTCTTGGTGAATTGTCTGTTCTAAAATTAGTGAAATTTGTCAATGTTTCAGAAATGGAAACCACACTCACAACCGGTTTAGGATAATAGTTACCGGTTCTTTATTAATTTGTTAAATGGGCCACCGGTTTGAAAATATAATTTTGGGCTGGATTTTAAAATTTGGTTTAATTTGGATACTAATTTGGTTCATGGTTATTGGTTATTTTGCACACCCCTAGTAATAACATGAGAGGGTAGTGAGGAGTCCTTATCCTCGTAGGAATTTCGTATATATGTTATGTATGTGAATTTTGAATCTAATATTAGTGCATTGTTGTTGATCTGATATGAATTGGTTGCTGATTTTATGAATTTTGTGTCATACTGTGATGATCTGTGAAATTCCCTGTTGTTGTTGTTGTTGTTGTTGTTCTGTGTGAATGCAGTTGTAGAACTGGTTTTGATGCAGGTTGAGAGGACGAAATTAGATCTAAGACCTGTAATTTTGATTAGTAATGATAGGTGAAAGATGTAAGATGAATGATAGGGCCTAAAATTGATGTAGAACTAATTTTAGGACTGTTTTGGAGTGAAAAAGTGAGGATCCCGTAGCAGAACTCAGACTGGTGTGGAGGAAACAAGTTTGCGTAATAGATCTGGCCTTATGCGTAACAGGGAGTGTGTTATGCGTAATGCTGGGCACAGACGGAGGCAATACGCGTATTGGAGGGCCAAAAGGAGGCTTTGGCACGACCCTCTGCTGGAATGCGTAAGAGACGTGTAACATGATTGGGCATTACGCGTAATGGTGTAGGCAAATGGGGCATTACGCGTATGGGCTGGGTGAGGGAGTTGGCAATACGCGTATGGCACAGGGCAATACGCGTATGGCACATGGCAATACACGTATGACCAGCGATTTCTTTCCCATTTTCGCGTCCGAAGTGGTTTCTTTTGGTTTGAGAGGTTGGGGATATATGCCAGAACCTGAGAATTGTAGAATTGGTGATAAAAATAATCGATTTAGTAATTTTGGTGGATTAATTAGATAATTAGCTAATTGAACGCCGTGTGAGGAATTTCTTGTTGTGATGTGTGTGATGGTGAGCAGGTATCTCACGTGTGATCAGAAGGATCGTGAAGATGTATGATTGTTGTCATACATGTGTGTTGCATGCATATTTACTGTCATGCATTCATGGTGTCGGTGGTGTGAATCATTGCTCAGGAGGAGTGTATGTGATTCATCCGAACTCCAATATGGAGTGTGGTGGAGATAAATCATTACCAAGTAGGGGTGTATGTGATTTATCTGGATTCGATTGAATGAACCATGGTGTATTGGTACCACATGCATTGTGTTGATGTCTTTGAGTCGTATTGCATTATTATGTGTTTGGTGAAATCTGAATGAAAATAACAAGTATGTCGTGATGGTGTGTTACTGATATATGATTGTGTGAGTACTACCTTTAGCATGTATTATACACTGTTATTTATTGAATATAGTTCTCACCCCTTTGTTGTTTGTTGCGTCTGTGCTTCTTCGGAAGTACATATAATCCAGGTACTTGAGTGTGCATGGAGTGTGTGTTGCTTGATCGAGTCTTAGGAGTCGCTCTGATACGTAACACGGGATTTTGGGAGTTTTTCATCATTTTTTATTCTTTATTGTTTTGTTACGTTTCATTATTTATTTGAAAATATGGTGGACCACGATTTATGTGGATTTTTGGTGTTGGCAAATTGCCGTAATTTGAATAAAACGTTTATTTATGCTATTTTATTTCATTAATGAAAAGGAGTTTTTGTTGTTGGTTTTAATGATGTGACATCCTACTATTTGTGGTAAACTCTGCTTATTTTCGTAATATTTATATATTTTGAAAAATGGGAAAGTGGGGTGTTACATGTGTGCGATCAGACCATTCATTGGATATTTGGAATGATCGGTATTTGATAAAGGATGACAATTTATGTTGGTTGTTTCTTGCTTCTGTGAAGTTTCTCCAGCCGTTGTTGGCGAAGAGGTTCTTTTCTTCTAGGTGTCTCCTAAGATGTCTTGACATCTTAATTGGAGCTTGTTGAAGTTGTGTTGGTGTTCCGCTGCATGTGTTTATGATGAAAGGACTTTGGTAAAGCTAGATTGAAAATTATGTTCATAAAGGTGTTAGCATCTATTGAAGTTCTAGCTATTCCAGCAGGGAGTAATGGAATGGAGAGAGTTGATTGTTGCTATTTTGCCTTTGATGTCTTGGTACTTAGAAGATTGTTTCCTTCAGGTATTTTGAAGTCAAAAGAAGAGAGGAATAGGTTATCAATTTCTTGGGTTATGAAACCAGTAAATACCCTCGTCATGATAAAGTTGCCAAAGACACTTGAGAATTCTCTCAAGTCCACTCATAAAGGCATCTCTAGTCATGAGGACTGTTCTATTTCCTTGGTGTTCTAGAGAACTATGGTTGCTTCTCTGGATTAAGGTTGGGCCTGAGGATCATCAATCTGAAGAATTTGGGGGTGATTTATTTTCACCTTCCATGTCGTGCAAGGTAGTGCTTCTTCAGATCAGTTAAAGTGGTTCTTCTCAAGGAAGATACAGAAGCTAGGTCAAGGGTGTCAGCCTTGATGTCTCAACATTCTGCTTGGTACATAAGGTACCTATACTAAAGAATACTTGATTGGTATTCCTAAAGTGTTGATATCTCATGGATGTATAGGGTACTGAATAAGGATTCAAGATCAATTGTTATTTGTGGTGTGCACAAGTATTTAATTGATTATCCATGTTCTTGAAGCTCAAGATTGCTGGAGTTCAAGAGGTGTAACATTTCTCGTTGCAACAGCTCAGGAACTAACATCAGGTGGATGATCCAAGAATGTTCTCTTAAAAGGATTTAAAATTCGATGCTATTTGTGATATTCACAAGTATTTGATGGATTATCCTTAGTTGATGATCAAGGAAGATGAAGCTGAGATGTCTCATCAGTTGTTGTATCATCAATGTTCAAGTATCTGGTCCCTGGATCTGTTTGGACTACTTCAAGGATTTGATGTTCAACCAGATGTTGAAATATTCCATCAATAGAGATTATGCAGAATCTTGCTGATTCAAGGAATGGACCTCTAGGACAAGGAAGGGGAGTAACTTATGCTCTGGCAACCAAACTTTTGTGTGTTAACATGAAATGTTGGGAACCTTCTTCTGGTTGGATCTGCTGAGGCACATATTCTGAATTGAAAGTCTCGTGGCAGAAACCTTATTTAGAATATGGTGCTGATGGAAGTGAAGATGAAGACTTCTTTATCTTGATGAATACACACACACACACACACACACACACACACACACACATACACACACACACACACACACACACACATATATATATATATATATATGTGTGTGTGTGTGTGTGTGTGTGTGTGTGTGTGTGTGTGCATATATATATATACACACACACACACATATATATATATATGCACACACACACACACACACGCATATATATATATATATATATATATATATATATGCACACACACACACACACACACATATATATATATATATAAATGTGTGTGTGTGTGTGTATATTTATATGTATATATATATATATACACACACACACACACACACATATATATATATATATATATATATATATATATAGCGAGTGTGGTTTCGGATTTCGGGTACGGGTTTTACACTACCCAAACCCGCACCCGAAATATCGGGTGGCACCCGAACCCGAACCCAGTCAACTCGGGTTTTCACCCGTTGACTCGGGTTCAGGTGAGGGTGGGCCCCGCGGGTTTGGGCCTGCCTGCAATCCCTAATAAATATTGCTTGGATCAGTTTATTTCTGATCTAGGTGAATTGGAGGGCAGCTGCAGAGAGCATGTGATTTATTTCAACATGGAGGACAGTATCTCTGACATCTTGAAGGAAGTTGGGTTTCTTGTAGCTGTTGACTACTCTTGTCTAAAGAATCAGGCTTTGGCATGTTTGGTTCTTCTGAGGATGAGTTCTTGAAGCTGACGCTCTTCAAGGTATCTGTTCTTAAGATTGGTTGTGGATCATTAACACAGGATGAAGGTTGTCTACTCAAACTTGATATATTAATCAAGTCTATGAGAGCA
Source organism: Lathyrus tuberosus (assembly GCA_022829125.1). Classification (NCBI taxonomy): domain Eukaryota; kingdom Viridiplantae; phylum Streptophyta; class Magnoliopsida; order Fabales; family Fabaceae; genus Lathyrus; species Lathyrus tuberosus. The sequence goes on along the minus strand of JALAZF010000024.1, from coordinate 8,286,126 downwards.
TGAAACTCTTGTTCTGTAGAAGTGGGGAAGTTTCTCAAGATGGTATGTCTGAGGGGGAGCTGATCAAGACTGTATCAGACAGACTTGAGCTCATCAGCTGGAAGTCATGACATTGATGTCAAAATTAGATGTTCTGACATCAGGTTTATCATCAAACTGTTCTCTCAGTAGGATCTGGTTACAGTGAAGGTACATCATCTTGAGAGAAGCTGCTCTTCTCATATGTGATTGGAAAGGATGCTCCAAAAGGCCTATGCAATGTATGGGAATTGTAGAAGCTAGTAGAGGCTACATTTCATAGTCTTAGTGTATCTAAGATGTCTTGTTGAAGACCCAGATTCTTGGTTGGAGATCCAGAGGAAGCTGTGACACTTGACTGTGTTTAACCATTGTCACTTGAATCCAAGAACAAACTACCTTTGTGGAGAAGGGAGGTTGTTTGAAGATCAAAGGCGGAGCTGGTTTTGCTCTTGGATTGCTGATGGTTGAAGGGATCTTCACTTAAGGAGCTTGCTTTGGTGGGAGTATGAGAGTTTATTTCTCTCTGCAGTTGTCTGAAGTTCTTGATGATCAAGCTGGTAGGAGTTATGTTCTCAGAAGATCTTCAGTTGGATTACTATGCAAATAGTAAGTCCAGTGGTAATTGTATCAAGAACCATATTGTATGGTGTCTGTGATATGATCACGATATCCTAACTGATGTTAGAATCATCATGTTCTCTGAACTTAGAGTTCAGATTGTGGAAGCTGATATTCACCAGTTGAATCAGAATTGTTCTAACTTGTCATACGGGAGTGTCATACCCCAAATTTGTCCTACCTGTGTGGAAATGACATCTGTACATCCTTTTTTTCTTCCAAACCATTTTCAATCCAAACTTTCAATCCATGTCCACTTCAAAATTATTTATCCATATCCATAAAAATCCACTTCATTTTTAATGTCCATAATTACCCATTCTCCATTATTATCCATTTCCATTTTTAATTCTAAGCCATTTTTCATCCATATTCATTCCCACTTTTCAAATCCATATTTTACATAACCTTTTCTTAGATCATTTTTCTTAATCCAATCCATAGTCAATGAATAAATCACTTTTGAATCCAAATATCCATTTTTGAATCACTTCCATATCCATTGTGATTTCATCTCATTATCCAATATAAATATCCATTTTCAATTCATTATATAAATCTCCATTTCTATTTCTTCATTTTATGTTTTATCCATTTTTAACCCACAAAAAAAACATATTCTTAAGTCCATAATTCAAAATCCATTTTTTTTTATTATTCAACAAATGCCTACTTTGCCATGTACATCGTTTCTATCCTTTTTTGTATCACATTTAAAACCATTCTTATTACACTTCATAATCCATATAAGTCCATCAAAAAATTACACAAAAAAAATATAAAAATCCCATTAAAATCCAATTCTTTTTTGAAGCCCATCATTCTTTTTTTTACAACCATTACATCCAAATGGCAAAGAAAAGAAAAGAAAACAACAAGAGATGCTGAAGCACTGCGCATAAACCTGTTGCCATAGGCTATGTCTCACACGCCTTGCCAAAATTGCAATGAGAAAAATCTGCATAATTGAAAGCCTTTTAGAAACAATTCCAATTGAGTTTTTTCTGCAACAACAACCAACAACAACATCAGAACCAGCAACAGTGAAAGAGACACAACACAACAATAAGACAAATCATAAAGAAGAGGAGTTGGCTTTAAAAGAGGAGAATTAACAAGAACAGAGAGGAAGGGGGGAAACCATTCGCAAAGGGGGAGAAAAATTCTTAACAAAAATTTTCATTTGGCATACCCTGAAAAAATTAGAAGAACAGAGAGCCATAAGAAGTTAAAAGAAAAAGCTAACCTTTGCAACATTTCTTTTTCACGACAAAAATATATCATTTTCCAATAGCAGCAACAAATTGGTTCCACCATACCTTGAACAAATTCCCTTCACCCTTCCGCCTTCCATCACCATCTAATCTAACCTTAACCATCATCGATCCACCTACGATTCCACCCCCAACAATACTTTCCTTTTTTTTCTGCAACATCTCAAAGTTATTCTCAGCCATAACCCTTCCTTCACTCTCATATCCGAAAATAATATTCAACTTCTCTAGATCAAACATTCCCTCCGCCGTGACAACCTCTTCACCGACCACAACAATATTGTGGCGTTCAACTAATCTCGAATTTCTCCCTCTTTCGGAACCACCAACGTGCGCTACTACCATGATGTTGCGGATGTGATAAATCCTGGAGACGCACCAAGCTAATGACATTACTGGATTCAACTTCGTGATTCAGTGTTTAGAAGTTGCTCAACATTACGCCAATATTTTCGCGAGTTCAATCCCATTATTGGTAACATAACCGCAACAACCAACCACCGCGTGACCTTCATCACCGCGACTCACTGCAACCATCCATCACAGGCCAAGAGAGAGCAACGAGAAAATAAGAAAACGCAGCGAAGGAGAAGAATTTTCAGTCGATTGAGAAAGAGCAGGGAGAACGAAAAGACGGAGTGAGAAACCGCATCGCACACTGTCACAAAGAAGAAGCAGAGAGAGGCCGCAGAGATCGAGGTTCACGAGAGAAGTAGATCGAGGTTCACGAGAGAAGTAGATTGAGGCCGTGAGAAGGAGAGAGTGAGAAAAAGGATCTGCCGTGATCGAGAAAGGTCGAGCGATTTAAGGGTGATGTACAGTTTTTCCTTTTGACGTTTTGATTCTCTGAGCGTGTGGTTTGATGTTACTTTTCTTATGTCTTTCCTGCTGCATTTTACACCGCTGTGTGTGTAATAGGGTTTCATGATCCATTCTCTCATAATTAAACCAATCCGGGTCATTTAATCCGACCCACATCCATAGCCACTGGGCCTCTGCGCCCCAATCTCCACTTTTGGGCCATCTGATTCTTTTTTTTCTCCCTTTAATTTTTCTAATTATTCTGTAAAAAAAATATTTTTGTTATTTCTCTTTTAAACTTTATTTATTCTATTTTAATGATTTTGTTAATTATTATTTTATTAATATTATTTTTAGTATTTTGTTAATTTATACTTATTAATTAATTTTGTAAAAAATCTTTGTTAACATCTTTGTTAATTATTTTAGATTACTTATTTTGGTTAATAATTCCTATTAATAATTTTTGTGAATATTTTTGTTAGTGGCTTTGTTAAATATTTTCATTAGATATTTTGTTTAACATTATTTTGTTTCCTCATTACATTTTGGGTCATCACTTTGTTGAGATTTATTTCATTTTTCATTTCTACCTCGATCTTCAACTTCGATTTATTTTCGATTCTTATTTCATTACTTTGGGCCAATGATATGTAAAAATCTTGATTAAGTTGATTTATTGAAATCGATTCAAAATCTTGATTTATATGAGGCCACCTTTTTTTATTTTTTATCGGTCAATGAAAGTAAAAAAATCATAGCTTATCGATCTAAGATTAAAGATCTTGATTAAGTCGAGACCGATTTTATTTTCACTTTTATTTTTATTCATTTATGGGTCGACGAACATCTAAAACCAAATTTTGTCGGTTAAGATGAGACTTTTCTTCGATTTCGATTTTATTTCACATTTTACTTTGCACTATATTCTTTTCATTTCCGATCAATGAAGGTCTTAAATATCATGGAACCCTTTTTTAGAGTTCTTGATTAAGACGAGGTCGTCACCTTTTATTTCCCGATTCACCCGATTAATCATTATCTTGTTTATTTTCCATCGAATACTATCTCGATTATATTTTTATTCATACTATTCACATTGTCCATATCATATCCATATTCATGTTTATCTGACAATTTTCTTTGTTTATACACTTAATCTAAATACACTAAATTAGAGACCTTTTGTTTTCAATCAAACTTTCGAAAGGAGGAGATTCTTGGAATCTAGCATTCCTTGGGTCTTCGAATGGACGGCTCTCGAGGCACGCCCCTTGTGTTGTCATTCATTCAATCTTTCGACCTTTTCAACTAAACCATTTCCAAACCAGTCCTCGATTCGCCATCGAGCCCAATCGTAAGTCGAGCGCCTTTTGCCTCGCCATCAAACGCACATTTGCACATCTCGAGGTTTCGTTACTAGGAGCACCCCTAGGGACTAGTATCGATCCCCACTTCTTTTCGTAACCAATCTGATTCAACCTATTTCAAACACTTTCTTAATCAACTAACGAAAGGAGGAGATTTTTGGAGTCTAGCATTCCTTGGATCTTCAAATGAATGGTTCTTGAGGCACGCCCTTGGGTTGTTGTTCATTCAACCTTTCATCTTAAAACACTTAATCACTATCAAACATTTTCATAATTAATGGAATGAAAATGGTGTCGTTGAGATCTAGCATCTCAGTAATGCCCCGATTAATTGGTTGCGAGGCCGACGTCTCGTTTATCGAATACTCGTCGTTCTTCCTCTAAAATACTTAACAAACCAAACACTTCCCACACTACCGAAACCATAATGCACTTAATCCACAACTCAAACACCCTTCACAAAGAACATTATTTAAGTCATTCTTTCGCGCATATGAACTCGTGCTTCAGCCTCCCCTAGCGAGCAGACAAGCCAGTGTTTAGCAGTTAGAATGCAACCTAAACTCTCGTTCGCCTAAAACACATCCAAATCAAACCTTTTTTCTCAATCAAATCTCTAATACACTTAATTCATACTCAAACAACTTTTCACAAAAAGAACATTGTTTAGTCCATTCTTCCGCGCATATGAACTAGTGCTTCAGCCTCCCTTAACGAGCAGACAAGCCAACGTTTAGTAGTTAGAATGCGAATTAAACCCTCGTTCGCCTAAAAAACATAAACCAAACAACCATAGTCCCACGAACTACGAATGCTCTGACTTTCCCATTGCACGAGGGAATACGTAGGCCCAAGGGTTCTAATCCTTGCCGAGCATACTAATAAAAAAACCACCTATTTTCCCCTTAGAAAACAATATCTACCTTAGAAGAAAACAAACAAACCAAGCTAACCTTTCTCACGAATCGAATCAAGAGGTTCCCGTTGAGTACAACAGACGTAGAGGGTGCTAATACCTTCCCTCTTGCGTAACCGACTCCCGAACCTGAATTTGGTTGCGACGACCATGTTCTTATCTCCCTTTAAAGGTTTTATCGATATTTTCCTTTCCCTCTTTTGGGATGAATAAAGTTCGGTGGCGACTCTGTTTCGAACAGTTTTTTCCGCGTCCATCGTGAGGATCGTATTTTTTCGAGGTACGACAGATGTCGACTCTGCTGGGGATTCGCATTGCCCTATGCTAGAGAGAGTCAAGCCTAACTTGACTCGATTCGAGAGTGTTAGCTTCGCTTGTTTAATTTCTTCTTATTTGTTGTCTCCTATTACTTCTTTATTTGCTTCGTGTGGCTTTCTCTTTATTACATGTTGTTTATCATACTTGTCTGTTGGATTTTGGGTTGATATCACAAGTAAAGCTCTACACCTGAGCTTTGGAAAAAGAAGAGAGAACACCTAGTTTAGATTTTCGAAGTAATTAGTGTTAGTCCCCAAGGACTCGCTCCTTGTGTGCCTAGCATAAAAGCTTCCCCTAGAGTAGACCTTTTCGTAGATCTTGTTGTAACACAGCTAGCCTGTCGCACGACTTGATTCATGAAGGGTCCGTGACTCCGGGAACCACTCTTAGCACCAGTTTTCATTTTGGTGGTCGTTAGTGTTAGTCTCCGAGGACTCGCTTCTCGTGGGCCTAACATGAAGACTACATTCAGGATAGACCTTTTAGTCTTCCTGTCACAATACAGCTAGCCTGTTGCGTGGTGTTGATGCAATTAGTGTCCGAGACCCTGGGAACCATATCCATCAACATAAGAGCTATCCCGTGAGTGGGTTTATGGGTAAAGAATCTAGAACTATCTTTATAAAGCCTACCTGTTATGAGGGTTGGGAAGTTACTTGTGATATCCTGGATCCTGGATCTTCCTGCATTGCATTTGTTTGCATATCATTGCATTTGCATCTCATTTGTATGGCATACCCTTCCAACCAAAACTCGTCTGATCCTTTGTCCATTTCCTACCAGTTGATTTCTTGACGCTCATATTGAACCTGTGGTGGTCGCAAAGCATTTGAAGCAAGTTCAAGCAGAGATAAAAGGAGCATAGATACTTTGAAAGTTGTGATAGCTATGTCAGAGGGTAGCTTTTAATATGTTGGAGTGGAAGATTTTGACCCTTCATCAGGTTTTGCTGTGTCGACTAACCCACTGTATGATTGTCTACCGGGTAATCATCCTCCATGAGTGAACATCCCTGTTCAGTCTCATATGATGTCGTTGACCGATTCCATGGAGAAAAGGTTTTGTGCCCTCGAAGAGAAGATTCAAGCTATGAAAGTGCGCGATACTTCTGGGCTCGATGCTGTTGATATGTGCCTAGTGCCAGACTTGGTAATCCCTCCAAAATTCCAAGTACCCAACTTCGAGAAGTACGCTGGTCTCAGTTGCCCAAAGCGTCATTTGGTGATGTTCTGCTGAAAGATGACTTCTCATGTCCGCGACGACAAGTTGATGATTTACTGTTTCCAAGACAGTTTAAGTGGTGCATCTTTGAATTGGTAGATGGATTTAGAAAGAAGCTGTATCCAATCATGGAAAGACTTATCCAATGCTTTCCTAAATCAATATGAGTACAATTTGGACATGGCTCCCAGTCGCATGCAGTTGCAAAGCCTATCTCAGAAGAGCGGTGAATCCATTAAGACCTATGCACAACGGTGGAGAGAGTTCGAAGCCAGGGTACAACCACCACTCTTGGACAAAGAATTGATTGACATGTTCTTGGACAGTCTGCATGCCACCTATCTTGAAATAATGGTTGGCAGTTCATTCTCAAGCTTCTCTGACCTTATAATAGTAGGAGAACGCATCGAGAGTTACCTCAAAGCTAAATAAGTCCAAGACATATCGAGTAATCAAGCTGGTGAGACTGAATCCTTCAAAAATTCCCAAGAGGAAGATGATAATGAAATTGATGCAGTCATAGCAAATGTTGAGTATTCTCAGGGTGCACCAGCAAAACTTTATGGCCCTTTAGCTTCTCGGCAGTTATCATTGTCAGTGCCATATCATCCTTATGGGCATCCTGTCAATCCTAGGGCATCATACCAGAAACCCATGATTTCTCCTCGTGCAAATCAACGAGCTCGTGGTCGAGGATATCAGAATCATCATCAGAATCAGCATAGGCCTCGAAATAACTTGGAAAGAAGGACTGCTCCTCTCCACCTAGTTCATATGTCGTACAGTCAACTTTTGCCGCATCTGGTCCGAAACTCACTGGTAGAGCCCAAAGCTATCAAGCCATTGCCAAAACCATACCCGCCTGGATACAATCCCAATGCATATTGTGGATATCATGCTGGATCAATGGGGCATTCAACTGAGGATTGCAAAGCTTTTCAAGCCAGGGTGCAACAGTTGATTGACAAAAAGCAACTTGGTTGTGCATGTCAGTTTCTCGCCCAAATGAGTTCCAAGACTTCAAGAGGCATCTCCTAAAGCCAGTGGTTCAGACAGGAAGACTTCCTCAGATACTGGAAACCATTGGACATTTATCATTTGCATTTGTAATTTCGTTATGTTAAATGCTACTCGTTTTTTAATATTGTTGTTTTGAATGGTAATATTAATGATGTGATCATGCATTTTCTGAATTAATCATGTCGGATTCGCTTATTTATCTTCACTTATATAAAAAAAAACAAAAAATTCTTCCATATACTTCTTGTCCACTCTCTTTATCAAACTTTTGTTTAGCAAAGATTGAAGGGAGGAGGATGAAAACAAGATACCTATAATTGCTGATGGTATGCTTTCGGATAAAATCCTGCCAAGGATGTACAGGAATTGTTTCAAATCCCTAAACACTGGAGAGATAAGGAGTTAGTCCCTAGTCAACCCTTCGAGCCTAGAAGTAGGAGTTTCCTTCGGATTTCTAAACCCTTGCGCTTAACCTGGGGCATGGGTAGTGTTCAGTTATCCTGATTACACATTCGAATTTCAAGATGAAACCTTCTGTTATGGCGGTTGTTCTTCAACGACCAAAGACTTGGCAGTCACAACCCTTCTAAAAAAAAGAGAAGAAAACAAAGAAAGCCCGCTAAGTCCACCACCTAAAGAGGCGACTTAGGCAAAAATTAGGGATCAAAATAAAGCAAAAGAGGTCCTCAAATCCTCGAAGCAAAACAAGATTTAGTGTCCACTATGTCAAAAATCAAAAGGTCACTGACATCCACCAAAAATAAATAAAGTGACTGCCATCTCAAGAAGACCCTGAATCCTCATCTTCACTATTATACGTCAAGCTCTCTTAAAGAGACAAAATGTGTGTCAATTTAACTGAACGTAGGACTGGAGATCATCACGAAGAAAGGGTGGGTACAAAACAGATCTCGGGCCTTATATCCTTTGTTTCTATAACCGTGAACCAGACCACGTTATAACCCTTAAAAGACCTAATTGAGGCGGGGTTTACTCTGAATGCATACTACAGCAAGGTTGCGTAAACTGACTCCTACAAATTTGCTAATCACTTGTTTTGGTGTCATATTCTTGCTATATCTTTAATACCAGCAAAATCTGCACCACGTTGGACTAATGGTTCATCCGTCACACACTATCACATTATTCTAATAATGACTAATTTTCAAAACTTGCATGAGCATCGCATTAAAATTACCATTTGTGAACGAACAATTTTGACTGTAAGTCAGTGTTTGACATCAAGGAAGTTCCAACAAGGAGTAATCAAAGAGAGCTAGATCATTCAACAAAGTTGGTTTGAACTAACAACACCTTATAACCCTATGGAACAGGGGCATTGACATCCCATGATTATGGAATCAATCAGTTTAAAGCAAGTCCCCGAAGCAGTAGTTGATTATCGGGTAAATCATTCAAGAACAGGTTGATCAAGGTGAATCATCTCAAGACTCTACCAACCAGGGGCAGGCCACCCAGAGGTTCTTTTGATTAAAGGAAAACCCCTCCAATGTTCAATCAACACAAGTTAAGTCGCTCCAACGCTTATTCTGGGGCAAGTTACCTCAAGGGTACTTTGAAGCCAAATACTTCAAGAGTCATTCAATGAAGGAAGAATCCTTTCATGACTTGGAATTCTGGGGCAAGCCATCTCGAGTTCATCTCATGGTACATCTGCTTTTGAATTTTCCTTTCAAGGACAAATCCTTTCACGACTTGGAATTCTGGGGCAAGCCATCTCGAGTTCATCTCATGGTACAACTGCTTCCAACTTCCTTTCGAAGACGAAGCCTTTCACGATTTGGAATTCTGGGGCAAGCTATCTCGAGATCATCTCATGGTGCAGTTGTTTCCAATGTCCTGCCAAGGAGAGATTCTTCATGGACCCAGACTGGGGAAAGATGAGCTACACAGGGTCAGGTCTTCCCCATGTTTTCAATTTGCTCAAGCAAACTTCGTTAGTGACCTTTGAGTTCAAGACGAGTGTCGGGAAATCATGTTATCACCCCACAAATAACCTTTTGCCTTCCTTCTGACAAGAGACCTTGCTGCAAAAGAACCTATTCATCCATTATCCTCTACTGGGACATCTTTGGAAACCTTCATATCATTGCATAAATCACTCATATGCATTATTCATGTCGCTTTGCTCATTGCATAGACATGTGTATCATACCTCAAGCCTAACCTTCCAACAAGATTTGACATCTCAAAGCCTGGTATCGCAAGACTTGACACAAAAGTCCAACTTAGTTTGGCAAATCACCCAAAAGTCCAACTTAGCTTGGCAATCCAAAGTCCAACTTAGCTTGGCAATCCAAAAGTCCAGTTCCCGTCTGGAAAATCATTTTAAAGTTCAGTTCTCGTCTGGAAAACCAATCCAAAAGTCCAGTTCCCATCTGGAAAATAATTTTAAAGCCCAGTTCTAGTCTGGCAAACATTTTAAAGTCCAGTTCTCGTCAGGCGAACATTTCAAGGTCCAGTTCTCGTCTGGCAAATCACTTTAAGGCCCAGTTCTCGTCTGGCAAATTATTTTAAGGTCCAGTTCTTGTCTGGCAAGTCATTTTAAGGCCCAGTTCTCGTCTGGTAAACATTTTAAAGTCCAGTTCTCGTCTGGCAGATCATTTTAAAGTACAGTTCTCTTCTGGCAAACCAATTCAAGGTCCAGTTCTTGTCTGGCAATCCAATTCAAGGCCCAGTTCTCGTCTGGCAAATATTTTAAGGCCCAGTTCTCGTCTGGCAAATACCCTTTTAACACCAGTTCTCGTCTGGTAATTTATCCTCCAATCCAGTTTTAGTCTGGAAGTTTGACCCAAAGTCCAGTCTTCATTGGCAACCAGTAAAAGTCCACCGTTGTTGGCATCCTCATAACATCCAAAAGTCCAATTTGGCAAACACCAAAATTACCAAAGTCCAATTTCATTTGGCAATTACCAAATTCAATCCCTGGTGATACCCTCGACAAGGAAACTTATCCCCATCGCGCTTGATCATTTGCATCGTCATGTGCATAACATGCTAGCATGACATTACATAATCATATCAAGCACTATCATATCTTGTGTATTCATACGTGCATTAGATTCCCCAGCAGATGCATGGCATATCCATCCCCAGCATAACATAGCAGGATCCAGGATCAGTTCGCAAGCATCTTAGCCAGTCATCCTTTAAAGTCGGCAGTACTCTTCTAAAAGGTACCCCGCACGTGCTCAAGGAATTTAATTCCCCAGCAAGTCATTCTTTAACCACGCAATTGATAATGACAATCCCCAACAGCTGTTGTCAGTGCTCCCCAAGCAGAGGATATCTTAGAAAGTTTCTTGTGAGTTTTCCCCTGCAGAGCCAGCACATTTCCTCCGACAGGAATCTTACTCAACTACCTCCCAGCAAATTTACCGCAGAGATACTGATTTGGTATCCTCGAGGAACCTTAACGGATAAGGTACTGCTTCGACATTCCAGAGAATCTTCTGCTTCCAAAGATACTGCTTTGGTATCATTGAGGAACCTTAATGGATAAGGGACTGCTTCGACGATCCAGAGAATCGTCTGCCTTCAGAGATACTGCTTTGGTATCATAGAGGAACCTTAATGGATAAGGGACTGCTTCGACGACCCAGAGAATCGCCTGCCTTCAGAGATACTGCTTTGGTATCATCGAGGAACCTTAATGGATAAGGGACTACTTCGACGACCCAGAGAATCGTCTTCCTTCCAAAGATACTGCTTTGGTATCATCGAGGAACCTTAATGGATAAGGGACTGCTTCAACGACCCAGAGAATCGTCTGACTTCAGAGATACTGCTTTGGTATCATCGAGGAACCTTAACGGACAAGGACTGCTTCGACGACCCATAGAATCGTCTGCCTTTTAGAGATACTGCTTTGGTATCATCGAGGAACCTTAATGGATAAGGGACTGCTTCGACAACCCAGAGAATCTCATGCCTTTGCAAAGATACTGCTTTGGTATCATTGAGGAACCTTAATGGATAAGGGGCTGCTTCGACGACCCAGAGAATCGTCTGCCTTCAGAGATACTGCTTTGGTATCATCGAAGAACCTTAATGGATAAGGGACTGCTTCGACCACCCAAAGAATCTCAAGTTATTTTGTTCAATTTGGAACCTCGCCACTTCATTCTGTCAACTCTTACTCCATGGCACTTTACCTTTTGTCAGACAAATTTTGGGGTCTTCTTATATCTAATTGACTTCTAGCCTAAAAATGAACGCCATGCAGCAATTCATTTTTTCGGGTTCAAGACAATTAGATAGGGGCATCTGTCATACCCCAAATTTGTCCTACCTGTGTGTAAATGACATTTGTACATCCTTTTTTTCTTCCAAACCATTTTCAATCCAAACTTTCAATCCATGTCCACTTCAAAATTATTTATCCATATCCATAAAAATCCACTTCATTTTTAATGTCCATAATTACCCATTCTCCATTATTATCCATTTCCATTTTTAATTCTAAGCCATTTTTCATCCATATTCATTCCCACTTTTCAAATCCATATTTTACATAACCTTTTCTTAGATTATTTTTCTTAATCCAATCCATATTCAATGAATAAATCATTTTTGAATCCAAATATCCACTTTTGAATCACTTCCATATCCATTGTGATTTCATCTCATTATCCAATATAAATAACCATTTTCAATTCATTATATAAATCTCCATTTCTATTTCTTCATTTTATGTTTTATCCATTTTTAACCCACAAAAAAAACATATTCTTAAGTCCATAATTTAAAATCCTTTTTCTTTTAAATCCACTTTATTTTATTATTCAACAAATGACTACTTTGCCATGTACATCGTTTCTATCCTTTTTTGTATCACATTTTAAACCATTCTTATTACACTTCATAATCCATATAAGTCCATCAAAAAATTACACAAAAAAAATATAAAAATCCCATTAAAATCCAATTCTTTTTTGAAGCCCATCATTCTTTTTTTTTACAACCATTACATCCAAGTGGCAATGAAAACAATAAGAGATGCTGAAGCACTGCGCATAAACCTATTGCCACAGGCTATGTCTCACACGCCTTGCCAAAATTGCAATGAGAAAAATCTGCATAATTGAAAGCCTTTTAGAAACAATTCCAATTGAGTTTTTTCTGCAACAACAACCAACAACAACATCAGAACCAGCAGCAGTGAAAGAGACACAACACAACAATAAGACAAATCATAAAGAAGAGGAGTTGGCTTTAAAAGAGGAGAATTAACAAGAACAGAGAGGAAGGGGGAAACCATTCGCAAAGGGGGAGAAAAATTCTTAACAAAAATTTTCATATGGCATACCCTGAAAAAATTAGAAGAACAGAGAGCCATAAGAAGTTAAAAGAAAAAGCTAACCTTCGCAACATTTCTTTTTCACGACAAAAATATATCATCTTCCTATAGCAGCAACAAATTGGTTCCACCATACCTTGAACAAAGTCCCTTCACCCTTCCTCCTTCCATCACCATCTCATCTAACCTTAACCATCATCGATCCACCTGCGATTCCACCCCCAACAGTACTTTCCTTTTTTTTCTGCAACATCTCAAAGTTATTCTCAGCCATAACCCTTCCTTCACTCTCATATCCGAAAATAATCTTCAACTTCTCTAGATCAAACATTCCCTCCGCCGTGACAACCTCTTCACCGACCACAACAACATTGTGGCGTTCAACTAATCTCGAATTTCTCCCTCTTTCGGAACCACCACCGTGCGCTACCACCATGATGTTGCGGATGTGATGAATCCTGGAGAGGCACCAAGCTAATGACATTACTGGATTCGACTTCGTGATTCAGTGTTTAGAAGTTGCTCAACATTACGCCAATATTTTTGCGAGTTCAATCCCGTTATTGGTAAGACAACCGCAACAACCAACCACCGCGTGACCTTCATCATCGCGACTCACTGCAACCATCCATCACAGGCCAAGAGAGAGCAACGCAAAAATAAGAAAACGCAACGAAGGAGAAGAATTTTCAGTCGATTGAGAAAGAGGAGGGAGAACGAAAAGACGGAGTGAGAAACCGCATTGCACGCTGTCACAAAGAAGAAGCAGAGAGAGACCGCATAGATAGAGGTTCATGAGAGAAGTAGATCGAGGTTCACGAGAGAAGTAGATTGAGGCCGCGAGAAGGAGAGAGTGAGAAAGAGGATCTGCCGTGATCGAGAAAGGTCGAGCGATTTGAGGGTGATGTACAATTTTTCCTTTTGACGTTTTGATTCTCTGAGTGTGTGGTTTGATGTTACTTTTCTTATGTCTTTCCTACTGCATTTTACACCGTTGTGTGTGTAATAGGGTTTCATGACCCATTCTCTCATAATTAAACCAAACAGGGTCATTTGATCCGACCCACATCCATAGCCACTGGGCCTCTGCGCCCTAATCTCCACTTTTGGGCCATCTGATTCTTTTTTTTCACCCTTTAATTTTTCTAATTATTCTGTAAAAAAAATATTTTTGTTATTTCTCTTTTAAACTTTATTTATTCTATTTTAATGATTTTGTTAATTATTATTTTATTAATATTATTTTTAGTATTTTGTTAATTTATACTTGTTAATTAATTTTGTAAAAAATCTTTGTTAACATCTTTGTTAATTATTTTAGATTACTTATTTTGGTTAATAATTCCTATTAATAATTTTTGTGAATATTTTTGTTAGTGGCTTTATTAAATATTTTCATTAGATATTTTGTTTAACATTATTTTGTTTCCTCATTACATTTTGGGTCATCACTTTGTTGAGATTTATTTTATTTTTCATTTCTACCTCGATCTTTAACTTCGATTTATTTTCGATTCTTATTTCATTACTTTGGGCCAATGATATGGAAAAATCTTGATTAAGTGGATTTATTGAAATCGATTCAAAATCTTGATTTATACGTGTCGCACCTCGAAAAATCGCCTGATCGAAGACACGACCCTCGCGCGAAAGGTGCGGAAACGATTCGACAGAGTCGCCACCGAACTTTATTTATCCCAAAAGAGGGAAAGGAAAATATCAAGAAAACCTTTAAATTGAGCGGATAAGAATATGGTCGTCGCAACCACATTCCGGGTTCGGGAGTTGGTTACGTGAGAGGAAGGTACGCGCACCCCCTCACGTCTGTTGTACTCAACGGGAACCTCTTAGTTCGAATTGTGAGGAATGTTATCTAAGCTTGCTTGTTTTCTTCCCAACGATATAGATGAAAAGGTAAAGTAAAAGGTTTCGATACTAAGGGGGAAATGGGGTGGTTTTAGGATAGGGTGCTCGGCAAGATCATCGCGACCTCGGGCCTACGTATGCTCATTCGGACGAGAATGTGGAATCAGAACAATCGTAGTTCGACTACGGGGTTTGACGGAAAAAAAAGATGGTAGTGTGGACGCAAACGGGGAAAAAAGAAAAAGTGTGCTCTCCAAGATCATCGCAATCTTGTGCCTACGTATCTTTATTCGGACGAGAATAAAGAATCAGAGCAGTCGTAGTTCGTGGTACGCCCACGAAAAAAAGAGGGTTAGGGTTTGAATTTTAGGAGACGAAAGATTGAATGACATATAACCCAAGGGCGTGCCTCGAGAGCATTCACTCAAGAATTCAAGGAATGCTAGACTCCAAGAACTCAGTTCTTTCGTAAGTTGATTATAAAAGATGTTCGATAAGGATTAAGTGTTTTAAGACGAGAGGGTGAATGAATAACAACCCAAGGGCGCGCCTCGAGAGCCATTCATTCGAAGATCCAAGGAATGCTAGATTCCAAGAATCTCCTCCTTTCGTTAATTGATTAAGAAAACGGTTTGAAAAAGATTGAGTCGAATTGGGTGAGAAAAGAGGTGAGGATCGATACTAGTCCCTAGGGGTGCTCCTAATAACGAAACCACGAGATGTGCGAGTGTGCATTCGACGACGAGGCAAAAGGCACTCGACTTACGATCGAGCTCGACGACGAATCGAGGATTGGTTCGAAAATGGTTTGATTTATTAAGCGTTTTAGGGAGAATGACGATTAATCGATAAACGAGACGTCAGCCTCGCAACCAATTAATCGGGGCATTACTGGGATGCTAGATCCCAACGACACCTTTTTCATTCGATTAATTTACGAAATATTGTTTGATGAACAATGAAAGTACCACGTGGAATGCTAGATTCCAATGGCATTCCTTTGTCCAAATAGTTAAGACGAGTGTTTTAGGAGCGAAAAGGTCGAATGATCGCCACCTAAGGCGTGCGCCTCAATAGCGGTCACACAAGAACCCAAGAGGTGCTAGACCTCAAGAATTCAGTTTTTTCGTGATTTAATTAAGAAAAAAAGGTTTGAATATGTGTTTTAATCGGGAATTAAATGCTTGAACAAATGATTAGATAAATGTGAATGTGAATACGATATAAATATGAACAAGAATAAACGATAATATAATCAAGATAATATTCGACGGAAAAATAAATAAGATAATATTGACAAGAGGTTGAAGTTGACATGAAAGTAAAAATGGTCTCGTCTTAATCGGATTTAATCGGTAAATTGATAATCGATGATCTTTGACTTTCATTGACCCAAAACGGACATAAGGTATAAAATCGAACTTGAAATAAAATTGGTCTCGTCTTAATCTCGATTTAATCGACGAATCGATAATCGGATCTTTGACCTTCATTGACCCAAAAAAAGAATATAAAATAGAAATTAGAAATTAAATCGGAAATATGAATAAAGGCATAAAGGTCTCGCCTTTATCGAGATTTAATCGAGGATTCGATAAATCGATCGATATTTGGTTTTCATCGACCTAAAATAAATGTAAACAACAATGAAAATGAAACGAAATCGAGAAAATGAATATAAAGGATAAAGGTCTCACCTTTATCGAGATTTAATCGAGAAATCGATAAATCGATCGATATTTGGTTTTCATCGACCTAACATAAATGTAAATGACACAAAAATGATAAAAAATAAAATAAAATCGAAAATGGCATGAAAAATAGTAAAAGTCTCACCTTTATCGAGATTTAAGTCGAGAAATCGATAAATCGATCGATATATGTTTTCATTGACCCAAAATACTAACAAAAATCTAATAAAATGATAAATACAAAATAAATTGAAATAAATAAACTAAAATGATAAATATTACATAAATCGAAATAAAAATGAATAAAAAATGTTGGGCCTCAAATAAATCACAATTTAATCATTTTGATTAAACTATGAATATCTTTATGTCATTGGCCCAAAGATTGAGATACAAAGGTTATTTAAAATCAAAATGGAAACAAAAATTTTCAAATAAATCCTCAAATAAATTAAACATTTGAGCTTGTAGCAAAAATAAATGTAAAATCTAGTTAACAAAAGCAAACAACATAAAAAAAAAGATGAAATAAAATAAAAAAAGGATATGGGGGGTGCGCATAAAAGGATTAGTGTGGAGGATACATGGGCCTGAGTTTAGCCCACACACACAATAAGAGGGAAGAGAAAAAAAAAACCACTCGAGACAAGGAAGAAGACGGATCCGGGTTCATCACCACTATCACCATCTATTTAAAACCACATAACAAAGTCAAAAATGGAAAAACTATGCATAGACAGGGCATCACTTAAAACAAGGTCAAACGGAAAAACTATGCTCAGAGCTACATCCTCATCGTCGCGTAAACATCAATGACAACCACAAGTAAACGCACGGCCATGGAAAATCTCATACCTTTCTCGTCGTGTTTGATTTGTTCCCCTGTCAATTTCTGTTTCACGATTCACTCTCCCTTGGTTCGTTCTGCTTCAATCTCGTTCGCGAATGAGATCTCGCTTCAGGTTTGTATATTTTGTTCACGATCTCTCCTTCCAATCTCGGTTTCTCACTCGCTCTACTTTCTGATTTTGGAAAGGTTTTGATTTTATTTGGGTTTGGGTATCTCACGGTTGAGTTTGGTTCGATTTCTGGTTTGTGGTTGAGTTGAGTTTTGAGTGTTGTTGTATTGAAATTGGGGGGTGAGCGAAGGTCGTATGAATTGGGGTTGAAGAGGGTATAAGATTTGGTGAAGGTTTGTTGTTGATGAAGCAAGTTGAATGAATTTGTTGGAAGATTTTCGGTTTGTGAAAGGGGTTGATAAAAAAGAAGGAGGTTCGGGTTGAATTTTACCAGTTATCTTTTAGCTCTGTAGAACTTCCGAAAAATGAAAGAGAGATGTCTCATTTATAGCAGAGGTGAGTTGTGTCTTTTTCAATTTGTTTGTTGCCGTTTTGTCCGAATCTCTCGCGTTTCATCCTTTTTGCTAAATCATACGTTGTTGCGCAGGTGGTGTTGTGATTTCTTGGTGCGCTGTGTACAAGCTGTCAAGTGTGTGGGGTATGGTTTGCTATTGTGAAATCAACATGTGCAGGTGATGATGGTTTGTTGTGCGTTGTAATTGTGGGGGAAATTGTTTAGCAGTGGGAAGAATTTTGTGTGAGTGTATGGGTCCGCTGCAGGTCGTACGTAAAGGTCGTGGACGTTGCTCATGGAGTTTGTGTAGTTAACTTAGGCAATGGTTCGACAATTGATAGAGGCATTGGTTTTGTGTTTTTTTTTGTGGTTTTTTCTTAAATTATGTTGTTGCTGCTGGTAATTTGTGGCTCTACAGGTAGTGGAAAAAGTCTTGATGACTTCTTGTTGTCATTTTTTTTAATTGTTATTGTGACGGGGAGTAAATGGGACTTTTGGAATTTCATGGGCTTGCATTATTATGGCTATTTACACCCTTAATCTTGCTTGAACCATGATGTTTACTTTTTGCAATGCTAATGGACCTGAATTGTATGGTATGGGCCTTTTGAAAAAAATGACTATGGATGAGTGATAAAAAATGGTGATTTGGATTTTTGAATTTTGTTTGAAATGATTGTAAAATAAAAAATGGAAGATGGATTAATGAATTGGTTAATTTAGAAAAATGGAAATGGTTTATGGATAATTGGGTAGAGATGGTTTTTTTTTAGAAAATGGATATTAGAAAGATTTGTGAATTGAGTTTAAAAAAAGAAAAAATGGAAAAGGTTTAGAAAAAGAAAGATAACTAAAAATGGTTATGGACATAAATGGATACTTGTGGATCTAGAAAAAAAGAATTAAATTGAAAAGTGGATTTGAAGTGAATTTGGACATGAATTGGATATGAAAATGGATAATGGATTTTGAAAAAATGGATATTAGATTGGATGGATAAAGAAGGTTAAAAAGTGGATATGAATAAAAATGGATAACAAATAAAAGACAGATGAATTTGAAGACAACACAGTTTGATTTTGTAAATATGGTCAACGGTTGGATGTACAGATGAAAATTATACACAGGTAGGGCAAATTTGGGGTATGACAATATGAGGCCACCTTTTTTTTTATTTTTTATCGGTCAATGAAAGTAAAAAAATCATAGCTTATCGATCTAAGATTAAAGATCTTGATTAAGACGAGACCGATTTTATTTTCACTTTTATTTTTATTCATTTATGGGTCGACGAACATCTAAAACCAAATTTTGTCAGTTAAGATGAGACTTTTCTTCGATTTCGATTTTATTTCACATTTTACTTTGCACTATATTCTTTTCATTTCCGATCAATGAAGGTCTTAAACATCATGGAACCCTTTTTTAGAGTTCTTGATTAAGACGAGGTCGTCACCTTTTATTTCCCGATTCACCCGATTAATTATTATCTTATTTATTTTCCGTCGAATACTATCTCGATTATATTTTTATTCATACTATTCACATTGTCCATATCATATCCATATTCATGTTTATCTGACAATTTTCTTTGTTTATACACTTAATCTAAATACACTAAATTAGAGACCTTTTATTTTCAATCAAACTTTCGAAAGGAGGAGATTCTTGGAATCTAGCATTCCTTGGGTCTTCGAATGAATGGCTCTTGAGGCACGCCCCTTGTGTTGTCATTCATTTAATCTTTCGACCTTTTCAACTAAACCATTTCCAAACCAGTCCTCGATTCGCCATCGAGCCCAATCGTAAGTCGAGCGCCTTTTGCCTCGCCATCAAACGCACACTTGCACATCTCGAGGTTTCGTTACTAGGAGCACCCCTAGGGACTAGTATCGATCCTCACTTCTTTTCGTAACCAATCCGATTCAACCTATTTCAAACACTTTCTTAATCAACTAACGAAAGGAGGAGATTTTTGGAGTCTAGCATTCCTTGGATCTTCGAATGAATGGCTCTTAAGGCACGCCCTTGGGTTGTTGTTCATTCAATATTTCTTCTTAAAACACTTAATCACTATCAAACATTTTCATAATTAATGGAATGAAAAAGGTGTCGTTGAGATCTAGCATCTCAGTAATGCCCCGATTAATTGGTTGCGAGGCCGACGTCTCGTTTATCGAATACTCGTCGTTCTTCCTCTAAAATACTTAACAAACCAAACACTTCCCACACAACCGAAACCCTAATACACTTAATCCACAACTCAAACACCCTTCCCAAAGAACATTGTTTAATTCATTCTTTCGCGCATATGAACTAATGCTTCAGCCTCTCCTAGCGAGCAGATAAGCCAGTGTTTAGCAGTTAGAATGCAACCTAAACTCTCGTTCGCCTAAAACACATCCAAATCAAACCTTTTTTCTCAATCAAATCTCTAATACACTTAATTCATACTCAAACAACTTTTCACAAAAAGAACATTGTTTAGTCTATTCTTCCGCGCATATAAACTAGTGCTTCAGCTTCCCTTGACGAGCAGACAAGCCAACGTTTAGTAGTTAGAATGCGAATTAAACCCTCGTTCGCCTAAAAAACACAAACCAAACAACCGTAGTCCCACGAACTACGAATGCTCTGACTTTCCCATTGCACGAGGGAATACATAGGCCCAAGGGTTCTAATCCTTGCCGAGCACACTAATAAAAAAACCACCCATTTTCCCCTTAGAAAACAATGTCTACCTTAGAAGAAAATAAACAAACCAAGCTAACCTTTCTCACGAATCGAATCAAGAGGTTCCCGTTGAGTACAACGGACGTAGAGGGTGCTAATACCTTCCCTCTTGCGTAACCGACTGCCGAACCTGAATTTGGTTGCGACGACCATGTTCTTATCTCCCTTTAAAGGTTTTATCGATATTTTCCTTTCCCTCTTTTGGGACGAATAAAGTTCGGTGGCGACTCTGTTTCGAACAGTTTTTTCCGCGTCCATCGCGAGGATCGTATTTTTTCGAGGTACGACGGGGAGAATGATGAAGTGAAGACTATCTTGAATCATGAGGTGTTTATCTGGTAGTCTGACTCTTGTTGAGGTCAGAATGCTTGTGGAGAGGTGGTTTCTTCTGCTGCAAATAACTCTAGAAAGAAGTGGATCAGTTTGGAGCTTGTGAAGCAAGTAAGCTGAGGATTTCTAGAGCATGTATTTGATGTTGTTCAAGTGTGAATGACATCTGGGCTAGCTAATAAACTAGGAGATTTATGTATGTCTCTTTGAGGAATGTGAAGCATTCCAGATTCAATTGGATTTATTCTCAAGGAACAAGGTTATCTATGCCTGTAAAATTCAAGGTGGATTTGTACAGGGTATGGATGGTTTCTGGATGAGAGGGATCAATGGTGATTTTGGTCTCAATCCAAGAGTTTGTTGGTTATGGTACAAGGATATGATCCTGGTACTCTCTCTCTATATGAGGATGAAGTTTGTCATGTGAAATCATGTGGTGACTCTGGGTGTTTCTTATTGAAAGGAGCATCATTTATGAAAGATAGAGGGAGAACTTCTGTTTGTTGGGTGTACTAGTATGGTACATAGATTGCTTGTGGATCAAGCCATGAGTGAATGTGTTCAACAGGTGTGTTGGATAATGAGTGCACTCTTGAAGACATGAAGATGAGTATTATGTTTTCCATTCATTTTAAGGTGTTCTTCATCCAAAGGAGCACTGGTTATCCTTGATAGGGGGAGTTAGACTTCTGTTTTGGATTTGTTGCTGCAGTAGTGCAGTTGTTTATTAAGATTATTTGTGGTTTCAAGCAGTCTGTGATAGAATACCTCTAATGAGGGTGTAATGTCAGACGAGATGTCATGACATTGTGTTACTGGTTCAGTTCTAGGTGGACTTGACTGGTTGATTTTGGTTCTGTCATTGGGATGTCAATGGATTGAATCAGAGTTATACAAGCTTCTTGGGAGTCTTTGTTGCTAACTGAGAGATGTTTGAAGAAATGTCTTAACATTTTGGTTAGTTTTATTTTCTCCTGGTTGATAGGATTATTCTTGGGGCTCATTAAAAGGCATTGTGACTATGCTTTAGAGTCTACAAGAGGGACTAAACAAAGTTTGACAAGGTGTCAAGACATTGTTTAGGACATGTGACTGTTTCCTAGTTGATTGTCTTGGACGGTGGAAAGTGTGTCTTAAAGAAGGCGTGTTAAACATATGTCTTGAGACATGCGCATTCTTTGGACGGTTCCCCTTAAAAGAAGAAACAATCAAAAGTGTTTGGCTGTTGCACCTTTTTTTTGGAAGTTTTATTCCTCATTTAATGTTCTTATTGAATTAACCTTCGTTATTTTCAATGGTTCGTTACATCCTAAGGAAAACGCCCGGGTATATAAAGGGGGTTCTTGGCTTCGTCTTGTCTCAGTTTTTCTTTTCTGTTATATTGTGTTCTCATGGGATTTATTCGCCTTTGGGTTTGTTCAGTTTGGGTATGGGTCTGTCTTGGACATGTTTGTCAATTTTTGGCTAAAAAGGGGGAGAAAAGTACAGGGGTTGAGTCTGTCCTTGCAGTTGGTTTGCAAGGATGTTGGATATAATGTTCTGACGTTCTGTCTGAGTCTCAGGTTTCCTTCTGTTCTGAGTCCTTCCTTTGTGTCCTGTGATCCGAGTTATGAACACAGTCGTGCCATGTGTTCTGAGTTACCTAGGTGAGGAAGTATAGATTCATGGGTAAGGAGGAGCTTTCTAGAGGGGGAGTGTGTTTTAAGGGAGTGTTCTTTGATCCCTTTTTTAGGAGTCTCAACTTCCTTTCTTGACCCCTTTTCAACTTCACTCACCCTGGGTTTATTCTGCAAAAGGAGTTTTAGCCAAAATTTGTCAAAAGGGGGAGATTGAAAGCTCCTATGGTTTGACTAAATTTTGGTTAAAACTTGATGAAGAACAAGATGATCAAACATAAAGATTTCTTCCAGAAAACAAATGTCCCAGCATGAAGACTCGACATCTGGAAAAATACAGCAGGTTGTTTTAATTATGTTCCAAGATTCAAAACAGAAGATCTGAAGCCCAAGACAGGAGATTATAAAAGGAAGACCAAGACCTAGGATATAGATAGACTTTAGGAATCCTATTTTGTAATACTTGTAAAGTAGAAAATAGGGTTTAGGGTTTTGAGAGTCATAGGACTTTCTTATGTTGTAAGTCTACCTTTGTATCAGTTTGATACACTGTGGTAGACATAAATGTTTATACAGATTCAGAAACCTTTAGGTAATGAATTGTATATTGTTCTTGGATGAAGCTTTGAAGCAAATCCAAGTTGTTTTGTTAGTCGAGAATGCACGACTGAACTTTGTATTAAAAAAGGATTCTTTCAAGTATGATGATATAGTTATTGTGACTATAATTGTTAGATATCACAGGTTGTGATTTAGGGAGTGAGATGGGTTTCTCTTATCAATTAGATGTGACTTCTAATGATAAAGTTTTCATTGGGTAGTGATAGGTAAACCAGAGGTTGTTTACTGTAAACCAGAGGTTGTTTACATAAAACTATACTACTGATAGTGGATTCTTCTTCCTGGCTTGGTAGCCCCCAGATGTAGGTGATTTACACCAAACTGGGTCATCATATTGTGTGTTGTTTATCATTCTGCAATTTACAGTTTAGTATTGATTAACACGTCGTAACAGATGTTGAAACATATGTTGTGAATCTGTTGCTGATATTCAGAATATCAATTTGTTTATTCTGTCCTTGATTTAAAGTTATGCAGAGAACAATGTCGTGACATGTTGTTAGGACATCTGCTATCTGCTATGCCAGAATTTCAGTTCTGTTCTTACTTTCTGCAGTTGCATTATGCTGTTGAGTGTAGGATGACACCACCTCATGCACAATCCCTTCTTTCTCATATATTGTGTCGAAGTCTTTCGACACATATTATCCACCACCATCAGTCCTCAGAATCTTGAGCTTTCGACTAATTTGTCTTTTGATCATAAATTCAAACTTGGAAAATATCTCAATCGCTTCATTTTTCTTCTCGATCAGGTATGTCCATAATTTTTGACTAAAATCATCTATGAATGTGACAAAGTATCTGTTACCTCCAATCGAATCCTCCTGGATAAAACTACATACATCTGAGTAAATGATTTCAAGAATTACCTTCAACCTGCTTCCTGCATCCTTGATTAAGTTCTTCATATGCTCCTTTTCTTATACATATTCCTCACAAACTTCATTTAGAATGTCGATTTCTGGTAATCCTGAAACTATATTTCTTCTTTTTAGATCTTTGATGTCTTTGAAATTTAGATGGCCAAGTCTATAGCACCATATTCATTCATCCCTGGTAGATGCAGTTGTAAGGCACTTGTGCCCCATCACATTAAGTTTAATCTTAAAGGTTCTATTCTCAAACATATGTGCCTTCAAGATCAACCTTCCACTTGAGTCGAGAACTCTCATCATCTTGTCTTTAATTGACACTTTATAATTCTTTTCCACCAACTGCCTTATGATGAGCAAATTACTTTACATGTCTGGTATATACAATACATTGGAAATTACTGACCTTTTGCCATCTTTCCTCATAATTAGATCATCACCAATACCTTCAGCTGCTATAGAATTGTCATTTGCAAATTTTACCATGTTATTCATCGAGGGTTTTATCTTGATAAACCAAACTTTCCTAAAAATCATGTGTGATGAGCATGTGAGTCCAAATACCATTGGTCCTTGAAGCTTTCTTCATTTCTTGTTGTGACCATCAACAATATTTCTTCTTCTTCTTCATGTTTTGCAAACTTTGCATCATTTTCTTGATTCTTTTATTTCTCAGGACAATCACTAGAATTGTGGGCATACCTTTGACAATTGAAACATTGAATATGACTTTTGTCAGGTTTTTTCCCACCACCCTTTCCTTTACCAGTAGCACCACCTCCGTGGTTACTTTGGCATGAGGAGGGTCTTTTTTGGTTCGACACATTTCCTTCTTGATGGTTTTCTCTACCAGTCGAATTATTGTAGCTTCATCTACCTTTATTGTCGAACCACTTCCCTTTGCCTTTTTTGGTTGATTGTGCCTACAAAACTACACCGTTCTTCTACTTGCTTGCAACTCATTCTACCATTTTTTATTCATGAGATTCAAGCATTCCTTGAAGCCCATCCTTTGTCATTGTTGACCAATCTTTCGACTCTTCTATGGCTACTACCACGTGGTCGAACTTTGGAGCCAATGACCCCAAGATGTTTGCGACAACTGATCTTGATGTCAACGCTTCTCCACATGTCTTACTTTTATTCACTAGTTTTGTAACCCTAGTGAAGAAATTAGTAATGCTTTCACTTTCTTCCATCTGAAGTAATTCATACGTTTTTTTTGTGAGTTTGTAACCTCACCTCTTTCACCTTTTTGGCATCTCCAAACGATTTCTCCAAGATTTTCCATGCTTCTTTCGTCGATTCTACATCACTGACCTTTTCGAAATTATCTGGATCAATGCATTGATGAATCATAAAGAGAGCTTTATAATCTTTCTTCTTCAATTCTTGATGTGCAGCGTTTTCTTGATCTATCTTGTTTTCTGCAAGCGGCGTCACTCCATCCTTCACAAATCCCAAAGATCTTACTAGCAAAAAACAATCTTTATTTGCTTGCACCAATTCTCGTAATTGTGATTCTTCATAATCAGGAGACTTGCCAGAAAATGCCCATTTGGATGATTCATTGCGTTATGCTTCCCAAGAATCACATAGCCAATTCTTTAGATACCAAATGTTGGAATTACACTAAATATATAGAGAATTCTGAATCAATCTTGATGAATAAGAATCAATCACACCGATCGATTTTGCCACTTGTTCTTCACTCTTCACTCGAGTGAATCAACTATACCTTGTTTGTAATATGATTTTGCTGCACAACAATTATTGATGAAAAAAATGAATTGGGGGAGAAAATAGAAATTAGGGTTTTAGAAGAAAAAAGGAAGAAGAATAATAATTCTGCAGAGTTTCTCTCTGCCTTCAAACTAATTTTTTATTCAATCTTTTCTCTATGCAACTGCATTCATTCATCTATATTACAATGATAGGGTATTTCCCTATTTATAGGTTGAGATTGCTTGCACAGTAAACAATCTCCAACTAACCTAACTCAACTAAAAACACATAATAAAACTAAGTCTTATATTCTGTCGAAGACATACTTCTTTAACATTTCGACATCTATTCAATTTATGCGCATATCATTTCGACAACAACTGACTCTGTCGAGATGATGCATTGACACAAATAATTATATTCTCAACAAAGATTATTTAGATATGTTTGAAACAATATAATACAAATTTTGAGCTCATAAAATCTAACACGTGTGTAAAGTTACATATGTGACCAGTGAAATATTGTAAGAATTTTGAGTCACAAATGTAACAATTAAGGTGTTAGGGATATTGTTTAATAATTAGTCTAGACTTAAAGGGGTCTAATTAATATTAAATAAGTCAGTGGCTAAAAACATAAATATCATAAAAGGTAAGGTTATTGTGTAGACACCATAAGTAAATATTTAGTTTGACGAGAGACCAAATTAGAATATTGAAAAATAAGAAATAATCATAGGGTTATTTGTATCGGTTATGGATCCCATTTTGTTAGAGATTGTACTAGAGAGAATTGAGATTTTCATTTCTGTAACTGAATTCAGTTAGATTGTAAAAGTTAGTTACAATGAGTTGCACCTTGTTACTTATAGAGTAACAAGGTGTCTGGTTACACTAGGTCACAGACCTTTATGAATGGCAACTACCAGTTACAATATATTTAACCTAGATACAAAAATATACTCTAATACCCCCCACACAAACTCATGGGGTGGTGACAACCCTGAGTTTAAGCCTGAGATGAAGAAAAGCAGTTGAGGCCAGGGGTTTAGTAAGCATATCAGCCCATTGGTCAGTACCAGGAACATGAATGACCAACACCTGTTTTGCTAGGACCTTTCCCTTACAAAGAAGAGGCCAATCTCCATATGCTTGGTCTTGGTGTTCATAATTGGGTTGTGAGCAAGAAGAACTGCTAATTAGTTGTCACAGAGAATATGAGGCACTTTGGTAAGAATATGCAGTTCTTTGAGAAGTGTATGAATCTAAAGCAGATCACCAGTTGCTTAAGCAAGGCTTCTGAATTCAGACTCAGTGCTGGATCTAGCCACTACTGGTTGCTTTTTAGACCATCGTGAAATTAGGTTAGGACCAAAGTAAATAGCAGCACCTGAGGTGCTCCTCCTATCATCAGGATCAGATGCCTAATCTGCATCACAGAAGACCTGAATGGATGGAGCAGTATTGAGAGGAAGAGGGAGAAACTGCAGGCCAAATGAGAGAGTGCCTTTGAGGTACCTCAGTATTCTTTTAACAGCTACCCAATGTGCCTCCAAAGGATGTGACATGAATTGGAAAACTTTTTTCACAGAGTAAGCAATGTTAGGTCTAGTTAAAGTTGCATATTGCAGGGCTCCAACAACAGACCTGTACATATAAGGATCAGACAGAGGAAGAGAGCCAGTTTTGGTGAGTTTACAAGTGGACTGCATATGTGTGCTGACAGGTGTAGATTCTAGCATGTTAGTTTTAATTATTAGATCTTTGATGTACTTGGTCTGGGTGAGAAGAAGAGACTGAGAAGTAGGCCTTTTAACTTCAATACCAAGAAAATAGTCTAGGTCACCCAAGTGCTTAAGAGAAAAGGCCATATTCAACTTTGAGATGATATATTTTACAAGACCAATAGAGTTTCCAGTAATGATGATATCATCTATATATACTAGCAGATACACTGTGTGCCATTGAGAGAAGTAGATGAATAAGGAAGGGTCACACTTGCTTGGCTGAAACCTGAGTTGCACAAGTGCTGCCTAAAGCCTTTCAAACCATTGCCTAGGAGCTTGCTTACGACCATAGATAGCCTTATTTAGCCTGCACACTAGATTAGGATTAACATTCTCAAATCCTTTTGGTTGAACCACGTAGACTTCCTCCGCCAACAACCCATTGAGAAAAGAATTATTCACATCAAGTTGTTAGATAGTCCAATTATGTGTTAGAGCAATAGATAAAATTAACAATAGTGATGGGTTTCATAACTAGAGAAAAGGTCTCATTAAAGTCAAAAACTTCTCTTTGATGAAAACCTTTGGCCACAAGTCTGGCTTTGAACTTGTTGACTGAGCCATCAGGGTTCTCCTTGACTCTGAACACCCATTTGTTGCCTATTGCCTGCCTGTGTGGTGGTAAAGGGACCAAAGTCTAGGTGTTATTGTTCATAAGTGTATTCTGTGTACATAGCTGCTTTCCACTTAAGATCAAATAGAGCATGCTTAAATGTCTCGGGTTCAGACAAAGTGAG
This sequence comes from Lathyrus tuberosus, assembly GCA_022829125.1. Lineage (NCBI taxonomy): Eukaryota > Viridiplantae > Streptophyta > Magnoliopsida > Fabales > Fabaceae > Lathyrus > Lathyrus tuberosus. The sequence goes on along the minus strand of JALAZF010000024.1, from coordinate 8,257,911 downwards.
CAAGAGCTTGGGATCAAGTCTAGGTTGAGAAAAACCTGACTTGGCCCTTGTCTGCATAACATGACTATTGATAGGGATGACATTAAGTGGAACTGCCTTGGGGGAATCACAACGGCAGGAGATGCTTCAGATTGAGTGAGGTTGGAGGAAGATACCGATGCAGTTAAGTGTTGATCAAAAGTGGATTTATGAGAAGTAGTGGGAGAAGCAGTAGCTTCTGAGACAGAAGTACTGCCAGGAGATGGTGTAGATAAATTGGTGCTACCAATATTAGAAATAGTGGCATGAGTGACATCATCAAGATTGGGAGAAGCCATAGACTGTCCAGAGAGAGTAGTAGGTAAAGAAGAAGACTTAGTATGAAGCGAAACTGAATTGGAGTTAGAAGGGGAAGTAGGTGATAATGTAAGAGGAAGTGGTGAGAGAGATACAACTGAGGAAGAATTGTGGGTTTGGGTTACAGTAGGAGAAGGAAATAGTTCAGCATATGGAAATCTGAACTCATGAAAGAGAACATCTTTGGAGATAAGAGTCTACCATTAGGAGCTAGACATCTATATCCTTTGTGAGATGTGGAATACCTAAGAAAGAAACACTCTTGAGATTTAAAGTCAAGTTTATGACTAGTGTAGGGTCTTAATAAAGGAAGCAAACACAACCAAAAAACTTTGAGGAAAGCATAGTCAGCACTAGTGTTGAATAATAAGGAATAGGAAAGTTGAAACTGTATTGAAGCAGATGGGAGTCTATTGATAAGATAGACAACACTAGAAAAGGTAAAATCCTAGTAAGTTAAGGGTAGAGATGCTTGGCTAAGCAGTGTGAGGCCTGTATCCACAATGGGCCTATGTTTTCTCTCTATGACCCCATTCTGATGATGTGTGTGAGGGCAAATGACCCTGTGCAGGATACCCAATTCAGCTAAGAATTTGTTAAATGGCCTGAATTCTCCACCCCAGTCAGACTGAATGCCTTTATAGGCAGATCAAATTGCAATTCCACCATTGTTCTAAACTACTTGAATGTAGAATGGGCCTCAGACTTGTTTTTGAGAAAATAAATCCAAGTAAATTTTGTGTAGGCATCTACAAAGGACATATAATATTTATGACCTAGAGTAGATGGATTGGGAGATGACCACCATATGTCCCCATAAACTAATTCCAAGGGTTTGGAATGTGATGTGTATAAGGGTGAAGAACGAATCCTGTGAGATTTACCCATACAACAGGCTGAACAGAAGAAATCAGATTCTTTATTATGTAAGGCAACATTACAACTTTGTAGTACAAGCTTAAGAGCATGTTTATTTAGATGTCCTAGCCTGAGGTGCCACATGGAAGTAGGACTAACATTAACAAAAGTAGTATGAATACTATGCAACAAAGTAGTAGAACATACAAAATTGGCAGCAGTCTTGGAACTTGAGCATCAGAGGTTGAGTGAAGTAAATTCATACAGTCCATCAGTTCCAACAGCACCTTCAAGTACCACCTCATGTGTAGCATGGGATTTGACAAGACATTTATCAGATGTGAACAGAAAATAAACACTATTATCACGACAAAATTGACTAACACTGATAAGATTCTTAGTGATTGAGGGATTTAGTAAAAGCTTGTTCAAGGTAAGAGGTGTGTGTGGATGTGTGTTAGACAGAATAATGCTAGAACTAGTGGAATTGATAGGCAAACCTTGACCATTACCAATGAAGATCTGATCAGGACCTTCATATGGTGTCACCTGCTGCACATTCCTTGGATCATTAGTAACATGATAAGAGACTCCAGAGTCAGGGTACCAGGATGCACTTGGAGAAACATATGGTTGAGAGTTAGCAACTAAAGCACTAGGTAAGGTAATCTGCGGAATTGCTCTACTGGTGGAAGAAGGTCTGGTCCATACATTTGCATCTTGCAAAGCATATGGAGTAGGAGAAGCAGTCCAAGGATGAGGTGCATAGGTTGCCACAAAGTTGGTTATAGGTTGAAACTGTTGATTGAACCTATGCCAGCAGTTGAGAGTAGAGTGTCCAACTTTGGAGCATACTTGACACTGCACTGAGGAGGATCTACCACCTCTTCCACGACCTGAACGACCACCTCTTGAAGCTCTACCACCACGAAACTGTTGAGAATCAGTTTCAGAATTCTGAGCTGCTGGTGGAGGAATAGGTTTTGGAGCATTAGAAGTTGTATCCTCAGGAGTGGAGCCAGTAGAAGCAGCATGTGTGAGATTAAGAGATACTAGATCTGGTGTTGACTGTTTCTTGAACCTGTTCTGACGCAATTCATGAGCAAGAAGAAGGATCTCCACTTCATCAAGATCCATTACACCAAACTTACTTTTAACTACAGAAACAACTGGAGCATATTCAGTTGGTAAACCTTCTAAGATAACATCAATGTGATGGGAAACATGAATTGGATCTCCAATTGAGGCCAGAGCATCAACGATATTACGAATCTTGAGCAAATAATCATGAACAGTAGAATCAGCGAGAGTTAGGGCATGGAGTTCAACACAAAGCTGTCTAGCTCTAGCACAAGTTTATTTCTGAAAATAGTTGAAAAGGCGATCCCAGAGTTCATGAGCATGTGTGCATCCAAGAACACGTGAGAGAATCTCGCTCGAAAACGTGGATTGTAGCCACGATACAACATTTGGTCCTTCTGCAACCAGCTAGTGTAAGTAAGATTGACAGTACCTGAGTTGCGAGCTTCGTCGTCCACGAACTAAGGTGGAATACGCGAGCACATGACGAACTCAGTGAGATTGTGAGCGTTGATGTACGACTCGATCTGTTGCCGCCATAGATGGAAGTTCTTTTAGTCCAATTTGTGTGCGATCTTGAGCGCAAACTGAAAACGATGCACTTCGTCAACAGATTTGGTTAGTTCTGGTGTATTCGCGTCAGAGAGACGAATAGAAGCTGTCGACAAAGACTTCGGAGACAGTGGTTCCGTCATCCCAGCGATGGATCAAAGACTTAAAATGATACCATGCTAGAGATTGTACTAGAGAGAATTGAGATTTTCATTTCTGTAACTGAATTTAGTTGGATTGTAAAAGTTAGTTACAATGAGTTGCACCTTGTTACTTATTGAGTAACAAGGTGACTGGTTACACTAGGTCACAAACCTTTATGACTGACAACTTCTAGTTACAATATATTTAACCTAGATACAGAAAATATTCTAATTCATTTGTATAGCAGACAGAAAACACGGTTCATTAAATTCTCTCTCCATCTTCATCATAAGAGATTTAAGAAATTCTAAATAACTCTACAAATCAAAAATCACATATCCTTCGAATGAAAAACATAAATAAATTTCCGCTTTCATTCTCTAATTAAATTCTGATACAAATTTAAAGAATATGAATTGATGAATTATTGACTTATAAAATTAATATAAAATTTTCTTCTTAATTTCTAAAATTACACTGAATTAAGTAGATCTAACATATATTCCGACAACTCCTTAACAGAAAGCTTAATCCATCACATATAAGTCCAATTTTATCGATCAATCTCACATTTTTCTTTGGGAGTATTATATATAAGAGGAGTGATATCCTTACACCAAAATGCTCACTCAGTATGTTTACACCATATCCATATTCCTCGACTTCATTTTTAATGCAGTATAAATTTCAATTTTCATAAAAATAATAGGGTTAATACCTATTTTGCCCCCTGCCATATAGGCGCTTTTTGAAAAAACCCCCTGCGGAAAAAAAAGTTGCAAAAACTTCCCTAACATTTGAAGATTCTCTCAATTTTGACCTTCATCACATCCAGTCACCAAAAAATCTACGTGGCAGCGTTTTTTTAACTGATGTGTCACGCCATGTTGGCTTTTTATTTTTATTTTGAATTATTTTAATGCCATGTGGCACTTTATTTTATGTTTATTTATTATTTAGATTAGAAAATATGTTAAATGTTCAAAAACTTGCTAGTTGTAGGATTTGAACCCACCCCCTTTCACTCATTGCTTCAATAACTTACCACTAAGCTAGAAAGTGTTTGTTGAAATATTGTCTCCTTTAATTGATTTTAATACATGTTTTTCGTTTTTTACTTTTAAATGATGTTAATATATTATAACTAAATAATATATTTAGTTTTAATTTTTTTTAATGTTACATATACTGTACCAATTTTAGTTTATTAAAATGCTACAATTATTAATTTTTCAAAACTAAACTAGACTAATCATTTATAAAAACTAAACTATTAATGTTTAAACTATTAAAATAAATTAAATTAAACTAACGTTAATATAATTAAGAAATAAATTAGTTTATTAATTTCTAAAATAATAAATACTATAATTAATAAAACGTAAATCAAATTAGTTTATTATTATTAAAACGTAAATTAAATTAGCTACAGTAATTATAAATTTATAAATTAATAAATACTGTAATTAATAAAACGTAAATTAAATTAGTTTATTATTATTAAAACGTAAATTAAATAAGCTACAGTAATTATAAACTTACAATAGTGTAACTAATAAATTTATAAATTAAATTAGCTACAATAATTATAAATTTATTAATTAGTTTATTAGTTATAAATTTAGAAATTAGTAAACTAATTAATAAATTTAGAAATTAATAAACTAATTAATAAATTTTTAAATTAGCTACAGCAATTATAAATTTATTAATTTATAAATTTGTTAATTAGTTTATTAATTAATTAATTAAATTAGTTTATTAATTATAGTATTTATTAATTTATAAATTTATTAATTAGTTTATTATTATTAAAACGTAAATTAAATTAGCTACAGTACTTACAGTATTTATTAATTTAAAAATTAATAAAATAATTTATTTCTTAATTATATTAATGTTAGTTTAATTTATTTTATTTTAATAATTTAAACATTAATAGTTTAGTTTTTATAAAGGATTAGTCTAGTTTAGTTTTGAAAAATTAATAATTGTAGCATTTTAATAAACTAAAATTGGTACAGTATATGTAACATTAAAAAAAATTAAAACTAAATATATTATTTAGTTATAATATATTAACATCATTTAAAAGTAAAAAACGAAAAACATGTATTAAAATCAATTAAAGGAGACAATATTTCAATAAACACTTTCTAGCCTAGTGGTAAGTTATTGAAGCAATGAGTGAAAGAGGGTGGGTTCAAATCTTACAACTAGCAAGTTTTTGAACATTTAACATATTTTCTAATCTAAATAATAAATAAACATAAAATAAAGTGCCACATGGCATTAAAATAATTCAAAATAAAAATAAAAAACCAACATGGCGTGACACATCAGTTAAAAAAACGCTGCCATATAGATTTTTTGGTGACTGGATGTGATGAAGGTCAAAATTGAGAGAATCTTCAAATGTTAGGGAAGTTTTTGCAACTTTTTTTTTCGCAGGGGATTTTTTCAAAAAGCGCCTATATGGCAGGGGGCAAAATAGGTATTAACCCAAAATAATAAATGAATTAGAAAAATAAATTATATAGTATAAAAATACGGTGCAAGATAGTGCATAATCGGAGAAGATAGTGTAAGATATATATACATGTGCACAAATTTACATTGTTGTTTGTGTAATATAAATTAAACTCAATTTGTAATACACAAATAAAACCAATGACAGTGGTCACTTTCGGTGCAAATTTTAAATTGCAGATATTTATACCGACATAGCAAAGGATATTGATACCTAAAGTGAGAGATGATAACAGTCCCTTTTGCGGGGCTTTAATCCACTTCATTAATCTTTTCATCCTTAGTAAAACGCAGTTACAAAATTTATTGGTATTTACATAAGTAAAATTGTCATTACAATTGTTATCATTATCATCATGACACAATAATATTTTATGGATAATGTTAACTTGTGCTCAAGAGTACAAGTTAAGAGATAAATATAGTAAAAAGTCATTGAAAATTGTGTATTAAAATTAATATAAGATTATAATTAATGATTATATTGTTTTTTTCAATATAAATTTTTTATTTATGGGTATTTTAACATATGCCCTTGGAGCAGAAGTTAGCATTACCTATATTTTATTTGTTGCCGTTAAACTCTAAAACTATTTAAAAAATTTTGACATTATGATTAACCAAATTTAAGGGTGTGTTTGGCTATGAAATGAAAGTGAGAAGACAAAAAGATGTGAGAAAGAGTGTGAAATGAGAGAAATAAGAGAAAATATAAATGATTTAATGTGTTGATTGGTATAAGTGAAAGATAAAAAAAATAAAGAAGAAAGAAGTATATATTATTTTAAAAAATATTAAAATTGTTTTAACTTTTAATTTTATTTCACATAATTATTATAATTAAATTAATTAATAGAATAAAAAACTCACAAAGTATTTTAAATAATTTTACAAAATTTTAATTAAATTATCTCTCTATCTCTCATTGTGCAGCACAATGTTATTGGAGAAAGTAAAAAACAAATAATTGAATTTTATTTTTTAAGATGACACGCACTACTCTCTCACCTATTTCTTCTCATTCCAAGCAACAGAAATTGTATATCTCTCTTCAACTTCTCTCTTTACGGTTTCTCTCTTCTCAACATCCATTAAAACAATCTGACCCTAAGGGTATGTTTGGTTGTGAAGAGAAAATAAGAAGAGAGAAATACGTGAGAGAGAATATGATAAGAAAGAAATATGTGAGAAATAAAGTAGATTTGAGGTATTGTTTAATTTAAGAGAAAGAGAAGAGAAATAGAAGAGAGAGAAGTGTTGATATTTTTAAAAGTACAAAAATACCCTTACTTTTTAGATTAAATAAAATAATTTATTAAATAACTTACTATTTAATTAATTAAATTAATCTCACTAATCCAACAAAAAAATCTCACTCATTACTAATTCAAATAATTTAAAATACTAATTTTAAATATTAATTAATTTAATACATTCACATTTTTGGTTTAATTTTAATTAACTAATCAATTTATATTACATTACTAAAAATTTATCTTTTCACATAAAAAAAGTTGTATTTCTTCATTATTTTCATGCTATCTTACTCTATCAAATTCTACCGTTGTAGTTTTACTCAATCAAATTCTAATGTTGCAGGATTATATGCATGTTATCTTTAAATAAGTTATCATTAAAAAAAAATATTGTAAATAATTGGGGGTAAAAATGGAAGCACACGTTTTCATCTCCTTTCTTCTCAAATTGGAGAGAACAAGAAAAGATGTGGGTCCCACTATTATTTGGTCTCTCTTCCCTACTTCTCTTCAATCCCAATCAGAAAAAATCATCTATCTCTCCTTTACTTCTCTCTCACCTATTTCTCTCTTATGTGTTTCTCTTGTTCCAAACAGACCGTAAAAGAATCTTACTATTAATTGTCAGAAAATACTTTTGACTGCAAACTCCAATGCAAAAGCGTGTAGCTGACAGGGACTCACTCACGTGCCGCGCGTGGGAAACAACGACGATTTGAAGCGCTTGAGAGATCTAACGGAACGGAAGTATAAATAAAAGAAAAAAAATCTTGCGCAACTCTCTCGGATTGCCCCCATTTCACTGTGCCCGATTCTCGTGCAACTGTTTTCTTCTCTCACATTTCTCAATTTCGCATCTCATTCTTCCATTTCATTTCATCTTCGGTGAGTTTCTTTCAGATCTATCATCATCTTCGTTTTTTTCTCTTTCAATTATGCTCTAACTAGTATGCATTTTCGCTTTTTATCATCTACGTGATTATCAAATTTACGTCTGATTTATATGCTGCAAATCCTTAGGTTACATTCATGAAGCTGCTCTGGTTTTGGTTTTAGATTTATCGTTCACTTAGAGTAATTTTGAGATATTACATATTTACATTCACTCGGTTATAGTTTTATCTATAAAGCACGGACACGATACAAATATCTGATACATTTCTGATACAACGATATGCTACAAATTGAAAAAAATTAGATACGATATGTTTAAGATACATTTATGATTTAAGATACACGTCTAAAGATATGGTAATAAGAATTTATTTTAAATATTTTAGATGAATAAAAGTGATAAACATATTGTGGTAATAAAATTATCTTAGTGAAAAAATATGAAGTTATGAAGAAGAAAGTAATTTTGTAGTTGTAAAGAAAAAGGACGTGTCTGACATATCGCTGCCGTATCGAAAATTTTCTATTTATTTATTTTAAATAAATAAATTTGGATACTCCTTTGATATGTATCGGATACGATTTGGCTGAGTTTTTGAATTATCCGTGCTTCAGAGTTTTATGGATTTAATGGCAATTTATGATCGGTTCTACTATGGTGAAAGTTGATTTTGAATATCTTGTTCTACAATTTCTAGCTGCAATTAGAAATTGATTTAAAGGAAATTTATGTTTGGTTTCACTTGAAGTTAGTTGAATAATAAATTTAGAATCATAAGCTATAATTTATAGCTTTAGAATTAGTTTTAGAGAGCAAGTCAATTCTGCTTTAGAGGAACCAAATATTTTGAAATCAATTTTACAAAGGTGGAACCAAATATATGCGTAGATCTTGTTTGCAGTGTTGCTTACTGTTTAGGTGCTATTGTTTTGGATTGTTTCACTTCCTTTTGTATTACTAGATGTAAGTATTAGTCACACTAGTTATTTACTTGCATGCGTTGTGGAGACGACAATTAAAATTTCAAAGAGTTATGCATTTTTATATGCTGTGTTTTTATGGATAGGGATGGTGCTTTGGGATTCGTTAGTATTTTATGTATTTATTTGTTTATTTTAATTTGGATTTTGGTTCCTGTTTATGACTTAGCCTTGATTTTATAATCCGAATTTTGTCAGGTGTTTCTCTGTTGCGGATAACCAAAATGGTTGGAAGTGTTGATGTTTTGGTTGATGATTTGAGCCTTAACAGATCAGTTGATTTATTGCCGGATGATTTTGATGTATCCGCCATTATCAAAGATCCCGTGCCTCCTGTAGTTGCAGACATTAATGGTATTGGCAAGGAGGGGGCTCAGTTTGATGCAGGAAATGAGAAAAGAGAAATAGTTTTGGGAAGAAATATTCATACCTCGTGTCTTGAAGTCACGGAGCCAGAAGATGATGATGACATTACTGGGGATCGTGATGCTCATATGGCAAGTGTATTGGCCAGATACAAAAAATCTTTAGCTGAAAGGACAAAGTATCATTTAGGTTTGACAATATTTGCTTTTTTCATCCTTTTACTTTGCTGATTGCATATATGCTATTGTTGTATCTGGGGCATTATAGGTGCCCAGTGTTTACTGATAGAAATATCTTTTAAAACTGAAGTATCCGAGAGACTTGGACTCTCCCTCTAATAAAATCCTTTCGCAAATCACCTGCCTATATTGGATGATTCCAATGTTTTCTCTATTTTTTTTTTCTCTTGATTGGCTGATGGTAACAGCATTCTTGAGTCTTAATCCTCCACTTTAGTTCCCATTCATCTTATTAAACACAAACCCAGTTATTCAAATCATTGCGCTGATTTTGATTTCCCCCCTAGGATTTAGCTTCATTTGTACTCAAGATTTCGTACTATGACTCGACAGTTGGCATACAGAAAACTCAACTAGCTCCATTTTGACATCAACCTGGCACCCACAAACTGGCGCTTACTTTTATTTATGTTTTAGCTCACCTACTTCCATTAAATTTCTGATGGAAGGCCTGTCTGTGTTGACCATATATTTTTGGCCAAGCAAAAACTTCCTCTAAAGTTCCTGGGTTTTTATTTGATTACGTTCTTAACTATGTGGGACACATTACAAATATAATGTTAAACAAAAACTAACAAAGAATACAATGTCGATTTTTGGTTTTTCCTAAAAACAAGCTATACCCCTATGGTAGTCCATAAAAACATAAAATTTTCAGTTCAACTTCAGCTGTCAACTTGTCATTGGTAAATGAATTTCCTTCTGAACCATCTCTACAGTACTGAACTTTTATTGTTTTCTGGAATCTGGACTTACCTGATTGTTACTATAAATCCTCTGATGTTCATGCTTTTGCGTCCTCCAAATTTTCATTGGAATAGAATCTTCAAGATAAACCGATGAACTTGAAGGAGGTTTCGATGAACGTACATCATTCAAAATCCTATACTTTTTAATTGTTGAAGGTATTTCCACGAAGAATTATTGTTATTTCTTCAGTTCATGGACCATTGTCCATTTTGGTGGGATACTGGGATATTCCTTTCACAAATATTGGGATTAAAATTTTTATTTTTAGTTAAGGAAGGAAGCTCAATTGTGTCTGCAAGAAATTGCAGATTAAGTTTTAGACAAGCTCAACAAACTACTTTTTATTCGTAAAGGGAGTTAGAGTTAACAATTGTTAATTAGAGTTCTGAGAAAATTAGGCAGAAATAGGATATAAAGAGGTAGGAAAAAAAGGCAAAGGGTCATTTTGTATGGTTGGAGATTGGTCTTAGAGGAGATACCAGGGTAGTCTTTGATCTAGGGCTAAGCAAGTTCACATCGATTGTTTGTGCTTTTATTACCAAGTATTATGGCTTATTTTGGATGTGAGTATCACCCAATTTTACTCTGAAAAAGAAAGTAAATGCAGATTTGATGTTTTCCATGTTGACTGTTACAGACTTCACTTGAGTGTCCTGTTCTGTTATCTCATGTTCAAAATAAATTTGCAACTACTTCCGTGCTATTCCAATTTCACCGGTTATTACCCTAATACACGATAAAAACACATTTGAAGGTCGAGCATGTGAGAAAGTAGATGGGTAACAATACAACTATAAAACATTCCATCACCTAGATCCATGAAACTCTTTCTATTTCTTAAGATAATTTTGTATACTTAAAGAATGTTAAGATATCTATAGAGGGGGGAAATGTTGGTAATCTTGCCTTGTATTTTAAGAACTTATCATTTAATGAATCTATAACAGTGCATTTTAATTATTTTTTATTCCATTTTGTAAAGTAATTTTATTTTGTATATATTTTTGTAGCTTTTAATGCTCACCTCTTTGACTAATCTCTCTAGTTAATTAGGCTTAGCCTCTCATTTGATTTTTGAATAATCTATTGCAGGCTACCCCTATAATTTGGATTTCGATTACGGCGCACTCTCTCAACTTCAGCACTTCTCCATAAACAACCTTGGAGATCCATTTATTGAAAGCAATTATGGTGTTCACTCCCGGCAGTTTGAAGTTGGTGTTTTGGATTGGTTTGCCAGATTGTGGGAACTGGAGAAAAATGAGTATTGGGGCTATATAACAAACTGTGGCACAGAAGGCAATCTTCATGGCATCCTAGTTGGGTTTGTTTCAGCTAAATTTTTGTGCTTCAACATTTTGAAAGTTTGTAAAGAACATGAAATATGGTTTAAATGAATTTTGCAGGAGAGAGGTGTTACCAGATGGAATTTTGTATGCCTCGCGGGAGTCACATTATTCAATTTTTAAAGCTGCTCGCATGTACCGAATGGAATGTGTGAAGATTGAGACTCTTAATTCAGGCGAGATTGATTGTGATGACTTCAAGGCCAAACTTCTTTGTCACCAGGACAAGCCAGCAATTATAAACGTGAACATAGGTCTCTTTCTCTCTCATAGTCCTATGCCTCCCCTTATCTTCCTTTTGTTAATTTTGGCTCATAGAACTGAAACTTTGCAGGTACAACTGTGAAAGGAGCTGTGGATGATCTTGATATGGTTATACAGAAACTTGAAGAAGCTGGATTTTCACATGACAGGTTCTACATTCACGTTGATGGAGCATTGTTTGGTCTCATGATGCCTTTTGTGAAACGAGTAAGTGCCAATGTTACCATAAGTAAATCATATAATCTGTGAGATATAACATCAAAACTTCCATCTGTTATCTTCACTTCTTCTGATTGAGAATGTTGTTGTGTTATTATCATTTGTTTTGGTCGGTTGCATATTTCATATTGAGTTGCATTTATGTTATGCTCTTCCCTGCATACCTTGTCTATCTTATGACCTAGGTTGTCGATAGCCCGCTATAGCGGCGTAGCATAGCAGTAGAGGACCTCAGCGCCATGCTTTTGGGCTGCTAACCGCTATCTGCGATAGCAGAAATAGCGGCTGCTATTTGTGTAGTCGTGGAGACGCTATAGTGGCGCAATAGCGGTTTTGTAGCGGTTTACAGACCGCTATTGTGAAGATGATGGCAATATTGTAAGTTTGAATTTTTTTTAACAGCAAATGGGTATTTTTTCCCTTTTATTTGACTAATATAAAAGCTACTAGTGATGCTTTAGGTCAATTCCAGTTCTCTCTTCACTCAAATCTGCAAGCGGTGGATATTTGACCTAAAAATTTGTTGTTCTCTCTCTTTGCAAATTTTCTTCTTCCACATTCTTCTCAAATCAGGAAACATCCATCTTTCTCATCCATTCTTCTTTTCAAATCAGCAAGCATCCATCTTTCTCGTCCATTCTTCCATATTCCTCTTCACTTATTCATCTTTTTCTTCACTTTCTCATCCATTCACATCTATTTCTCCCTTGTTTTGCTGATTTCTCATCTATTAGCAACTATGGCATCATCTTCTGCAAGTTTAAGACACACTTCCAACAAGAAAGGTTTTTTTAAACCTATTAGTGACAATATTGATATAGGGTGACAATAGACCATTCACATCTATTTTGTTTATGTTTGTTTACATTTAGAATTTGGTTTAGTTATTTTGAGCACATTTATAATTTGATTTTGATGGAAACTTATATTGTGGTGCTGTTGGAATTTATGCATGTTGTTGCAACTTCTGTTTTTAAGGCATTATGTATGTTGGAACTTATTTTAAGTATGTATGTATTAATGTTAAGTATTTTCCTTGGGTTTTAAAGCTCAAAATAGCGGCCATCCTGCTATCCGCTATGCCGCTATAGGATTTTGTGGGTCCGGCGCTGTGCGCCGCTATCCGAGATTAACAACCTAGCTTATGATGGCTCATTTGTTCTGTTCATTTCTGCATTTTCACTCTAGCAATTTTGTTCTGTTTATTATATTATCAAGCTTTCTTCATATATGATAGTTGAGACTTGCTTTTCTAATGTTTATTGATTAAACCAGATTTATGTAAATATAAGCCTGACCATCATTGACTATTTACATTCAGTAGAAACTGCTCCTGTTATTTCAATTTCAGTCTGGGAATATTGTCTTCATTCTGACCTGATTATATTTAAAAATGACAAGATTAAGTTTCTTGTTTATTTGTCAACTCGTCCATGTTGGACGATATGTTATTGTTTGGTTGCTTGGTTGAGAAAATGATAATGTGTGAGTTGTGCCATATTCTTTATTGTTTTGTATCCATTGACATAGTTGGTTTATGTAAAACATTAATAATTAAAATTGTGCTTATCTCAGGCTCCAAAAGTTACTTTTAAGAAGCCTATTGGAAGTGTGAGTGTTTCTGGCCACAAATTTGTAGGGTGCCCCATGCCTTGTGGGGTGCAGATAACAAGATTGGAGCATATCAATGCTCTTTCCAGGAATGTGGAATACCTTGCGTCTAGGGACGCCACAATCATGGGTAGTCGAAATGGCCATGCTCCCATATTCCTTTGGTATACCTTGAACCGGAAAGGATACAAAGGCTTCCAGAAAGAAGTACAGAAATGCTTGCGAAACGCATTCTACTTCAAAGACCGCCTTATCGATGCTGGGATCGGTGCAATGCTTAACGAGCTTAGCAGCACAGTTGTATTTGAGCGGCCACACGATGAGGAATTTATCCGCAAATGGCAGTTAGCATGCAAGGGGAACATCGCTCATGTGGTGGTGATGCCAAACGTCACTATTCAGAAACTTGACGAATTTCTAAACGAGCTTTTGCAGAAGCGTGTTGCTTGGTTTGAAGAGGGGAAGTATCAGCCTTATTGTATAGCATCAGATGTAGGTGAAAGCAGTTGCTTATGTGCTCTGCATAAGTAATTGTAGCATCTAATACAATCTAGACTTTACTGTGGTAGTTGCTTTTTGTTTTTTTTTGTGTGATGTATTTTATCAGCACTTTTTAATGCACTCATATAACATTTAGAATCGTTTTTGCTTTCCTATTTACTTGGCTTATATTATTACGTATAATTTTTGGTCAAAGGCCATTTACTTGGCCTACTTTAGTTACAAAGGTAGCAAAATTAAATATGGTTATTTAGTTTTAGTTCAGTTTTCAGTTAGCTTTCTTAGGGTTGTTTAGTTTTGTAATTGTTAGTTAGTTACGTAGATTTGTTAGTTTTGGGACTTCTCATGTCTTGGATTTTTCTTTCCAAAATCCCTATTCTAATCATAATAGTCGATATCAATGGAAAAATCCTTTGATGTATATTGAGATAATTCCCTTGTTGTTTTCTTGATCTAACATGGTATATAGTTTTATTTGAATTCCTTCATCTCCTTTTTCTTTCTGTTTTATCCTTCATCAATGGATGACAACACATTTAGATTTTGCAACCCATCACTCAAATCTCTATTATTTTTATTTGAATGAGGATTAATTTATGGTTCTCGTCACGCCCATGCTTGACAGAAAAAAAAATTTAATTTCTGAACTCATGCTTTGAGAGTGGTCTTGATCTCAGAATAATCTAAAAATTCGTCGATGTCACTTACTCTACTTGCATATGTGTATGTTCTTCACATTCCACTTATCGGCTGCAACATCATGACTCTTTTTTTGTGGTTAATAGAACATTCAATTATTGAAGGTATTGCTGAATCAATCTTATGGATTAATATTGCACATTATTTTTGAAAAAAAATCTTGAAAAAAAATTTCTCAAGGGGGATACCGATGCCTATGTTACACATCATATCACCCGTTAAGTTAATAACTATTCAAGTTTTACCATTGTTAATTCTTTTACTATGAAATTTCCTACTGGTCACACTAAAACTTCTAATATATCTAGAAATATGTGGCTATCTCAACATACTACTTTGCATAATGTATTGAATCTTCCTACTTTTAATGTCAAACTCATTTATGTAACCAAAGTTAATTGATTCCTCGTTGTTATGTGACTGACAAGTGCTTGATTTTGTAGGATATCATTAAGAATGTGATTAGTATACCATCCAAATAGACATGAATATCTGTCTTCCATGCTCACGCGCCATTTCTTCTTCCATTGTCCTTGTTGTAATCATGTGATTTTTGTTTCTACTTCAAGCATTTTGGGGGCATCATATGTAAATCCATCTTTCTGATTCTATTCACAAACGTCTTACCATATACTCTCACCGTCTCATAAAAAGTGTCAAATAATGTACGATTTTTAAGAAAATGATTAGACGTATTGGTTTAAGTGAAAAAACTAATGTCATTTGTTAAAATATTCCTATTAAATGTAGTTAATAAAATAATTAAATAAACTGAAAGATAATGAATATGGGTATAGTAGTGAAAAAATAATAATAAATGCTACATTGGTAAGGTAAATGGACATTTATTTTGAAATAAAGAAAAAGTGCAAATGAGACACTTTTTATGAGATCGAGTGAGTATTATCCTTGAGAATTTTTAGTCACCACACAAAAATTAAAAAATGTTCCTAGTCTTAGACACTCCAATACACACGTTTTATTCATTCTTAAATCACACCCCAATTTTATAAATAAATTTATTTTAAAAATATACATCCTCCGATCACTATTATAAGCAACAAAAATCTTTTTAGATTTATTGAATAAATGATATATTTGGACATTATTATATATCAGATACATCAATTACTCAATGTACCTAAAAAGTTTTTTGTTGTTTATAACAATAGTGACCGGAGAGTGTATCTTCAAAAAAATATTCGAAAATGTATTTCCGAAATAAAAAAAGAAAACAGAAAAATGCAATAGCTGCCCTGATCCAACTTCTTCAAATAAAATATGATTCTTGTTCCACACACCACTAGTTTAAAGATCGTTTTGTTTCATTGATTCTGTAAACTAAAATATAATATTAATTTCCATAAACCAAAACAACTGTCGTCAGTATCATCTATTCAACATTAAATTGGGTAGTTCTGACTCAGTTTCAGACTTAGAGTTGAGATTAAATCAAATAGCTTTCTACCATTTACAACAATATATATTTATAATTACATAATGTTAATGTAAACTATCTTCAAATGAATTCTGGTTTTATTTCCAATTAAACATTGTTAAAAAAATTCACCATCTTTAAAAAACTGAAGCAGCAAACACAACTAACAAAACTAAGTTATGACGAATTAAAAACATAAACTAGAGGTCAAAGATGGAGATGGAGATGAATTCGTAGCCATTCCTGATGCATCTTCTCTCCCTTCTGTCAACAATCTTCATTGTTAATTAGAATTTGTAGTTTCAAAATTAAGGTATCATATATGTTGTGAGTGCAATTTTCCATTAATTGTATTTTGAATGTTGCTAAAACTAGAATAGTTTAGCGTTAATGTACATTGGACGGTATCCTCTGATTCTATATGTGCATCTTAGTATTAGGAAGCATTAAAATGATTTGGAAAAGATTCATACATCATAATGCATTGAAAATAAAGTTTTTGTGAAAACGGGTCGACACATACGTGTTTACGTCGACCAATAGAAGTTTGCTCTTCAGCATAGGTCGACACATAGCATTCTTAGGTCGACACCCATGCTTCAATAATAAAACCTGTAGCCACTGTCTATGTGCTGACCTTTATAGGTTGACACAAAGCCTTTATAGGTCGACCTAAGACCTTCAAAGGTCGACACATATGCTTTGATAGGTCGACCTATAGCTTTTATAGGTCGACACATTCGATGCTTTCTCTCAAAAATTCATATTTTCCTCCATTCATTTGCATTCGTATTGCTTATAAATTTGCATACTTATAAATACTTGATACATGCATCATTTTCTAGTAAGGTTCTAGAGTAAAACGTACATGAAACTAGGATTTCAAAGCACACTCATCATCTTCAACCTTTTTTCTATGCATACACACAATCAAACTACACATAATCATTTTTTGATTGGGTGACCATATAGATTAGGGTTGATAACGTCCAATCAGGTTGTTGTACCAAGAATATTGGGTTGAGTTCTTTAAGGGTTTCAAATAAGAAAACCGAGCTGGGGTTTTCTTTCAAGATCATTAAGGATTTGAAGGTTTTGGACAAGATTACGCAATTCAAATCCAATCGAGTGAAAGCCTTGGGATAAGGGGTGCCTTGCAAAGGAGTAGCGTGGGACGGTGGATCGTGTTGGTAAATATTGAGTTTCAACAAGTGTGCGCTTGGGATTAATTCAGCCGGGTGAAAGCCTTGGGACAAGAGGTGCCTTGCAAAGAAGTAGCAAGAACATGTGAGTTGAAGCGATATTATTGGCTACTTAATCATGTGTTTGGGATTAATTCAACCGGATGAAAGCCTTGGGACAAGGGGTGCCTTGCAAGGAAGTAGCAACAACAGGTGAATTGAAGCGACATGGTTGGTTACTTGGTAAAGATTGACCAAGGGTTTTGGATATGGTAGAATCAACAGCAAACCATAGAATTTGTATGGTTAAAGTTCTTATCTCTTGTATATTCACTTTTTGCAAAGTAAGGTTAATTGCAAGTATCTCAATTCAAATTCGAATTGAGGACAGACGTACCCATAGCGAGACCGATTGAGGAACCACCTAAACAAATCCTTGTATGTCTCTCTCTCCCTCTCTCTCTCTCTCTTTTTTAATTTTGGTTTTAACAAATTATCTAATTCATTGGTTGTTTGATTAATTCGATTGGAAATTATTTTTGATCACATTTTTGAATTAAGTTTTGTTGATAGAATCATAATTCGGTTGACTTTGATTAGTTTTGGATCAACAAAACAAATCAAATTTCCAAAAGATATCAATTGCACACAAGGTATTCGATAAATTGCATTGTTGTGTTTTTGTGTTTTTGATAATTGGAAATAAGCTCTACGTATAACTTAGCATTTAATTGTTTGTGATTAATCATTGTTGAACAATTTGTGTTCATTATCATTCAATTGTGCACCTTTACGTATATCCAAGCTTTTTGATAGAGGTTCGGTTAGACGATTCGATTCGGGTTGTTTCCATTGTGCAATAAAACTTTTGAAAACCATTTTTGCCAAAAGTTTCATTTTAAATTTGTGATTTACTCACCTCCTCTAGATCGAAGCCTATCGTCTAACATATGTGATTGCATTTTTCTGTTTTTTTGGTTCCGGAAATACATTTCAGAAAATTCTTCGGAGATGCATTTTCGGAATCAGTTTATTCATAAAATTGAGGTATGACTAAAAAACGAATGAAATGTGTGTATTGGAATGCGTCCGAAGATGCATCTCTGGAAACTGGAGACATTTTTAAAATTTCGTGTGATGTTTAAAAATCATATAGGGTGCATTAAAAGTCCTCTTATCCTTTCATTTATTTCAAAGGTAATAATTACTCTTCTTGTATTGTTTGTCAATTTTCAAAAGAATTTTTTTTTGCAATACTTGTATAATTCACTACTATAAAATAGACCTTTCGTAACACCAATTTTACAACGGGTGATAAGTGCAAATTGTACCTATTTTTGTATATATGTTTTGTTGCACTTATCAATGCTTTGTGGTAAATATCGTGCGAATAAAACCCGATTTGTTTATAAATATGTTTAGTTTACGTTTTAGTGTATATACTGCGTATCGTGTAAATATCAATGAGTTTAATTGATTTTATCTCATTCTTGCAGGTATCCAATCAAGGATGTCTTGCTATTGTTGTATAGAGCATTGAATAAGCTTTCCAGCGCTTCAAACCGTGCGTCAATCGGAGTTACGGTTCAAAAGTTACGAATAAAACAGTGCAGGATTTTTGGCTGTTCTGTCAAATTCGCCAGATGCTCGCCAGGCGAATTGGTGGCGAGTCAGGCAGCCAGAAACGTGAAAAAAAAGGCCAGAATAAGCCTCCTAACTCGCCAGGCGAATCCGAATTTCGCCAGGCGAATTTGCCTGGACAGAAACACCATTTAAGGCATAAAAACACAATTTTTTAGGGATGGTTTTGGGGTTTCTTGATCCCACTTCCATCAAACTTCATTTTTCATTGGAGAGGTTAGAAAACAACTATGGAGCATGCATACGGATGAACCGGGGTGGATTGATCGTCGACCGTCTCTGACAATGCGCGAGATTTTTGGTTCATTTCTCTTCTTCTTTGTGTTTGTCTTTATGGTTGGGTTGTGTATATGTATTTGCTGTAAACTCATGTATATTTGTCGCCCATGGCGTTGTATAAAACTTGCTTTACAAATCTTTATTGGTAATTGTCTCTGATTTTTGCTTTATGCGCGGGGTTTGGGTTGCGTTAGACATAACCCTCCCGAACTTCGATTAGGGATGATTGTCTGTTAGTTTATGGACTCTAGAGATAGATTTATGAGCTAACAATCTTCAATAGGCGTCGAATCTTAATGCCTTCCGTGTCTCGAGGCTTCGCTTGCGAGAGTGACGAAGAGAGTGACACGGTTGTTTTCTCAACTTTGCGTTAGACATAACCTGTGTTGTGAGCGATGCTGGGTGATATTGAGGAGTATTGTAGGTTGAGTATAACTGGTCGGTAAGTTTAAGTTTGTGAGGAGTCGATTATGTGCACGCCTGATAAGTTTCTTGTTGTTGAAGAATGAAGTTGTTTTTATGTTTTAATATTTACTTTTCTATTTTCTTGTTTGAAACCATTTAATCCAAACTCATTAACGCGAGAGATTGTCGAACGGCATTCTTTCCCTCGAACCGATCTCTGTGGACACGACATAAATCCCGGAGGAAATTCTTCCGAAAATAAATGTTTTTGCTTGCTTGCCCTATTCCGCAACCAACAAAATGGCGCCGTTGCCGGGGATTGGTTTTGATATTGAATCGCATTGCGATAGTTTCTTTGTTTTTGAGTTTTGTAGATATCGTATATTTTGTATATTTTCACTTGTCTATACTGATACTTGTACATTTTTGTTTCTTTTAACGTTTGTTCAAGTGTTTGGTTAGGACGCTTGCTTTTGGTTTGCGCGGAGAGGCATCACCATGGCATGAATGAAGGAAGTTTCTAGCTAAGCACCGTAAAGGCGTCGAGCTTACGACGTAAAACAAGCATGTTTTATAGTTTTTCTTTTCGAATGTTTTTGGTTGTTGTTTGCTCACAGATTTTGATTGACTTATTTGAGGATGCTTTTGTGATTTTCCAAGTTGGTTCGTTTCAACTTGCGGATGTATGGTAATGATTTTGTTAAGTTTTGTACACGTCCGAGGTATGTGTTTATCGCTTTCTATACTTTAGCATATTCATGATACTTAGGCTTTTTACAAACTTCCATGCCATCCATTCTTTTGTATACTTGTTCTATTGTGAATCACTTTAGTTCCCAACCTTTTTGTGAGGTGGCTTTCCATTGTTCATATATGCGCGGAGTACCAACATTCTTGTTCTAACTGGATTTTATTATGTTGAATCTGTTGTTTGTGTTGTTTATATGAATGCATGAAAAGGATCAAGGCAATTGTTTCATTTTGAGCACAACCACCTTAGCCAAATAGTCAATTCACCTTGTGAGTGTGTGAGAATTCGTAACCCCTTTGAGCTTTTTGATCCATGTTTCTATTTGAACTTAATGCTTGTCTATGAGTATTTAGTTCACTTATTTTTGAATGGATTTTGTTTTTTCTTGGACCTCAACTTTGTGTTGTTGTATGGATTTTTTCCTTGCCTTAGAAAGTAGGGAGTATTCACATAATGGTGCGGTTGAATTCAAGTTGGGGAGAGAATGATTGTGTACTCATTGGTTGGATTCTATGCGGATTGAAAAAGAAAAGAAAAAAGAGAAAAATTTGTGAAAAAGAAAAAGAAAGAAAAAAGGAAGAAAAAAGAAAAATCCTTGAAAAAGGAAACAAAAAGAGTTTCAATAATTGTGCTAAATAAGTATTGTGTGTTGTGTAGCACTTGGGATTTTGGAAGAAGTTTAATTGGAATTTTGTGTTTGAACTTTTGTGAGTTGATCACTCCCTTAGGTTTAGGCAAGTTTTTGTTTCAATTACCTTTAGAAATTGCCCCTTGTTTGTTTACCCGACCACGTTACAACCTTGAAAGTCCTTGTGATTCTTGCTTTTGTATTCTCAATATGAATTTGTGGATGTATGCATAATTTAGTCTTTTGTTTGCATGAGTGTTGTGTGAGTGTAAAGTACCTTATTGTGTGTTTTTCATCTACCGATGATTATTTTTGCTAGGTGTGATTCACTTTGGAACTTGTGTTGTTTTAGAATTTTTGGCATGATTTTTGTATTTTGCATTTGTTTCGTGACTATGTTGTCGTCGTAGTTTAGTGGTAAGTATTTACTTTTCGTGTGTACCTTTTGCATTTGAACCATTCATTCGTTTCCGTTTTTCAAAACCTGTTGATTCGTCTTTCTTTGGATATCGCTTTTGTGTTTTCAAGTTTGTTTGATTTTTGTTTGTGGACAAACAAGTAGGTAAGTTGGGGAGAGTTTGATAAGTGCAAATTGTACCTATTTTTGTATATATGTTTTGTTGCACTTATCAATGCTTTGTGGTAAATATCGTGCGAATAAAACCCGATTTGTTTATAAATATGTTTAGTTTACGTTTTAGTGTATATACTGCGTATCGTGTAAATATCAATGAGTTTAATTGATTTTATCTCATTCTTGCAGGTATCCAATCAAGGATGTCTTGCCATTGTTGTATAGAGCATTGAATAAGCTTTCCAGCGCTTCAAACCGTGCGTCAATCGGAGTTACGAGTCAAAAGTTACGAATAAAACAGTGCAGGATTTTTGGCTGTTCTGTCAAATTCGCCAGATGCTCGCCAGGCGAATTGGTGGCGAGTCAGACAGCCAGAAACGTGAAAAAAAAGGCCAGAATAAGCCGCCTAACTCGCCAGGCGAATCCGAATTTCGCCAGGCGAATTTGCCTGGACAGAAACACCATTTAAGGCATAAAAACACAATTTTTTAGGGATGGTTTTGGGGTTTCTTGATCCCACTTCCATCAAACTTCATTTTTCATTGGAGAGGTTAGAAAACAACTATGGAGCATGCATAAGGATGAACCGGGGTGGATTGATCGTCGACCGTCTCTGACAATGCGCGAGATTTTTGGTTCATTTCTCTTCTTCTTTGTGTTTGTCTTTATGGTTGGGTTGTGTATATGTATTTGCTGTAAACTCATGTATATTTGTCGCCCATGGCGTTGTATAAAACTTGCTTTACAAATCTTTATTGGTAATTGTCTCTGATTTTTGCTTTATGCGCGGGGTTTGGGTTGCGTTAGACATAACCCTCCCGAACATCGATTAGGGATGATTGTCTGTTAGTTTATGGACTCTAGAGATAGATTTATGAGCTAACAATCTTCAATAGGCGTCGAATCTTAATGCCTTCCGTGTCTCGAGGCTTCGCTTGCGAGAGTGACGAAGAGAGTGACACGGTTGTTTTCTCAACTTTCCGTTAGACATAACCTGTGTTGTGAGCGATGCTGGGTGATATTGAGGAGTATTGTAGGTTGAGTATAACTGGTCGGTAAGTTTAAGTTTGTGAGGAGTCGATTATGTGCACGCCTGATAAGTTTCTTGTTGTTGAAGAATGAAGTTGTTTTTATGTTTTAATATTTACTTTTCTATTTTCTTGTTTGAAACCATTTAATCCAAACTCATTAACGCGAGAGATTGTCGAACGACATTCTTTCCCTCGAACCGATCTCTGTGGACACGACATAAATCCCGGAGGGAATTCTTCCGAAAATAAATGTTTTTGCTTGCTTGCCCTATTCCGCAACCAACAACGGGCATAGTGTTAACCGTGATAATAGTTTATTTCTGGGCGCATTTTCTTTGGTATTTACTAGAGGACATGTCACAACGGTCAAACGAAGCAACCATAGTGAAAGGTACACAGAGTGAAATGGTTCGAATCCCAACATGAACTATTAGCCATTTATCGTGATAAAAATGTTATTGCCCTTGTATATCACCACCGTTTTTATTATCAATCGTGATGAAAAGTGATACCTATTTATATATAAGCGAATTTTTCTCTTGCTTCAGTACATAACAACCATTTCTGTCAAAACAAAACCCTAACAACTCTTTCACTTGTCTCTCTCAAAATGAAACCCTAACAACTCTATCACTCATCTCTCTCATATGGAAACCCCAAAACGAAACCATAACATCATATATGAGCCAATGAGTATTTACAGGTTCGTTTTCTCTATAGTGTTTTTCAAAATCTGTTTCAATAGCTTGTTTCATGATGTTAGAAATTCCTTCTTGTTTTGACTTGTAGGTATAGATGCTTCTTTCAATAAAGAGGACGAAGTTAAATTTAGCGTTGCAAACTTATGTCAAAGATCCAGAATGACATCCATTCAAAATATACACAAGTTTGCGGGTCTAAATTTATCTTCATCCTTATTTCATTGTTGACACACCATTATGGGACATGTATGGTATGTTTCTGAAGCATTTTATGACTTGATATGTTTGTTGTATCATGTTTGTTGTTTATGGTTTGTTGTTGATGAATGTTTTTTTATGAATGTTGTTGTTAATGCTTGTTTAAAAGACGAGTTTATTATATATTATGTGGTTTGCGTGTTTTTCCAATCCCTTATCGAATATATAACTTTCTAAATTGTATTATAAAATTATGATATGATAGATAAAATTGTATTAGAAAATAAGTACACGTTCAATTCTTGACAAGAATTCTTCACACTGTTAACTGCATGTTGTTCTTTGACAGTTAGAACTTGGTTTAATGATTGTAGATCTTCAACCACCCCTCTCCACTTCTAATTTTGTTTTCAAAGTAAATAATATTTTGCAAAAAGAATTAGAGGTGAAGGCAGGGGCAGTTGAAAAACTAGGATCATTAAACCAAATTCTTAGTGTCAAAGAACAAAATACGGATTAGGAGTTGAAGAACTCTTGTCTAGCATTGAACGTGAACTTATTCTTCTAATATAACTTAATTTGTCATATTATAATGTTCTAGTGTAGATTGGAAGGTTATATGTTTAGTGAGCATTGACGAAATAAGCATTCCACATAATTTATAGTAAACTCAGGTCTATATATCTCAAAGGTTGTTTAGCACAACCGTTGTTAAATATGTTGGATTTAAGAATATCACACCGGTTGTTTAAAATAACCGTTGTGGTAGGTAGCGCGCTACATAGATACAGTCACGGTCGCATGTCCGTGGTGGAAATTATCATACATACAATCACACCTTACCTCACAACGGTTGGATTAGCGTGGCGGTATCCATTTTCCAACCGTTGTGATATGTGTTTTCTGTCCTAGTAATTTTTTTTCCTATTTAACAACCCTATAACAATATTTTCCTATATCTTCTTTTAACTCCCAATAAAATTGCAATACCTTTTATAATTTTATTTTTTGGCTTAGTGTTTCCTCCATAACTTAACCTAAAACCTTTGCTTAGGATTGTAAGCGTGATTATTTGGCTACACCCCTGAATAACGGATTGCAACTAGTACCTGATCCATTGTTGATCTACCTCTTGATCGTGCTCCCATTAGTTGCAAATGTTGATTTAATTTCATATCATTTTTGAGCTACTGTATCATTAATGTATCATTTAACATTTATCCTTTATAATAAAACTTTTAAAAGTATAACATAGATTGAAATTGTTGTAAGAAATTCAAACATAATAAACATAATCTTCCCAAATGAATCCATAAAAAGTGTTTTCTTCCCTTCGTTCCCAATGCTACAAAATAAAAAAAATAAAAAAAACCTAACTTCTTCCCCAAATCAGTGTCACTTATGTTCTTCTGCAAACAAAAATCGTGTTCCTTCATTCTAGAACAAAAAAAAAAAAGAAGTTAAACTCGTATGCATGGTTGATTCTCTTATTTTAATTTTGTATTCTCCCTTTCTAATGCTAGTGGTCCACTTGAGTTATGTATGATGTTCAATAAAAGGATGTGATAAGAGAGGAATTCAAAGATCATGCAAAGAATGTGTTCATAAAGAAAAATGATACCAATATGATAGTTTTTAAATGTATGGATCGTTTCCAGTTTAACGTGAGGATACATAAAAGAACTACAAATCAGTTTGGCAAATTCTGAGTTTCCTTGATGATGTACAAAACAAGAAAAACTCAAATTAGCTGGGTGAATTTCACCTCAAAAAATAATGACTGTTGCTGAATGCCAATCACCTCGCAAGCCATTTATCCAATAAAAATAAAAATAAAATTTATTAAATACATCACCTCGCAACTAATATGGAGGAAAACAAAAGTTTTAAAACAATGTTTGAGGCATGGTAATCACCTCACAATGTTGTTTTCAAAATTTAAATTTTGAACGTTATCACCAGTCAATTCAATGCAGAGGCTGGAAAAGTTGTGTCAGAAGAGTTGCGATGTGGTAATCACTCAACAAGGTCATATGCTTTGCGACGTGTTACCCACCCTGCAACAACATGATATGCAACATAAATTTCATGCAGCAATGTCTAGATGCGTTGCGATGTGAATTACACTCAGCAAACTGACATGCGCAAATTCCAAGGCGCACACAACGGTCATAAAGGAGGCAGCGTATTTATGAAGTATTCATTTCTCCAGCTTCCTCTCAGCAAACACTACGCAACAACTTTATATCACCACACATTTACACATTTTTCCTCTCACCATTCTTCTTCTTCATCAATATATCATCCAACATTTTTACAGAGAAAATTTCACCACATACCCCTACAATTTAGAAAATTGGACAAAAATACCCTTGTATAAATACTCAACATTTCAAAATTTTCATTTTTTCTTCATTTTGTTCCAGCTAGAGCGTGAAAAAAGTAGTGCATAAATTTTGACCTCCGGAGAACCCAACAACAAGTTATCTGGTTCACATTTTTAACTCCGGAGAACTAGATAGTAAGTTTTCCGGTTCTTTTTTTTTTTAATGTTACTCTTCGGATAACTTGTAGCGTAGTTATTCAGTTGGTATTTATTTCACACCGGATAACTTGTGGTGTAGTTATCCGGTTCTTTTTTTTATCTCACTCGATAACTTAGTGATAAGTGCAAAATGTACCTATTTTTGTATATAAGTTTTGTTGCACTTATTGATACTTTTTGTTAAATATCATATGAATAAACCCCGCTTTGTTTGTAAATGCGTATAGTTTACGTTTTAGTGTGTATATTGCGTATCGTGTAAATATCATTGAGTTTAATTGATTTTCATTTATTTTTACAGGTATTCCAGCAATGGGATCTTGCCATATTCATAAAGAGCATTGAATAAGCTTTCCAACGCTTCAAACTGTGCATCAATCGGAGTTACGGTTTAAAAGTTACGAATAAAACAATGCAGAATTTTCTGGTTTGCTGCGCCGGGCGAAAATTCCGCCGGGCGAAATTTCCTGCGCCGGGCGCTCCGGAACAGCACTGGAACTTGTAAAAATAAACCGCCTTTCGCCGCCGGGCGCCCCAAAATTCTGCAGGCCAAAACTGGAAGGACAGAAACATCAAATATGGGGAAAAACACATTTTTAGGGATGGTTTTGGGTATTTGTTGCTCCCAACTCCATCAAACTTCATTTTTCTTGTAGATTAGCTTAGAAAACATCATTGGAGCTTGCATTTGGATGATCTGGAGTCGAATCTCTCGTCGATTGGTGTTGACAAACCAAGAAATGTTTGGTTCCTCTTCTCTCTTCTCTTTGTAATTTCTTTTTGTTAGGTATGGTATAGTTACTATGAACATATGTATCTTTGTTGATCTTAATATTATATGAAATTTGCTTTACAAATCATTATCGATGTCTTCCTTGATCTTTTTGCATTTATGTTTGGATTTGTGTTGTGTTAGAGATAAACATCACAAATCTTGATTAGGGATGGATATCTATTGTATATATGCTAGAGATAGATTTAGATGATAATCTTTTTGGTGTCGAAACTTAATGTCTTCCGTGTTTCGAGGCGTCGTGCGCGAGAGTGAGGATGAGAGTGATACGGTTACTCTCTCAGCTCAGTGTGCCAGAGATGGACACTGTTGTGAGCGATACTGGATGATTTTGACGAGTATTGCAGGTGGAGTATAATTGGTCGGTAAATTTATGTTTGTGACAAGTGGATTATATGTATGCTTGATAAGTTCGTCTTGTTGAAGAATGAATTGTTTTTATGTTCTTATTTACTTTTCCGCATTTACGCTTTAAACCATTTAAAACCCAAACTCATTAACAATTAAATTGTCGAACGGCAATTCAGTAGCACCGATCTCTGTGGACACGATAAATTCCCGGAAAAATACTTCTAAATCTTTTTGTTTGCTTTCCCTATACTGCTTCAACAAAATGGCGCCGTTGCCGGGGATTAGTTTTTATTGTTCTTGCATTGCGATAGTTTCGTTGTTTTTGAGTTTTGTAGATATCGTACATATTGTATATTTTCACTTGTTTATATTGATACTTGTATATTTTAACGTTTGTTCAAGTGTTTGGTTAGGTCGCTTGCTTTTGGTTGCGCAGTGAGGCATCACCATGGCATGAAGAGAGGATGTTGCTAGCTAAGCACCGTAAAGGCGTCGAGCTTACGACGTAAAACAAGCATGTTTTATTACTTTCTTTTGTTGTTGTTTAGCTTAGGTAGTGTGGTGAACTTTTATTAAATAAGTTGTACTCGGATTGTTCGTAAAATTCTCAAATCTTCACTTTACATCTTGTTTAATGAATTTTTTCTGGTTTTTTTCAGTTTGTTTATATTAATGGTCTTTGTGTTTGTCAATGAGCTTGTTTTGAGTAGCTTGAGGAAATTTGGTGATGTTCCAAGTTTGATCGTTTCAACTTGCGGATGTATGGTAATGATTTTGTTATGTTTTGTACACGTCTGAGGTATGCATTTATCGCTTTCTTGACTTTAACATATTCATGATACTTAGGCTTTTTACAACTTCCATGCCATCCATTCTTTTGTATACTTATTCTATTGTGAATCACTTTAGTTCCCAACCTTTTTGTGAGGTGGCTTTTCATTGTTCATATACGCGCGGAGTACCAACATTCTTGTTCTAACTGGATTTTATTATGTTGAATCTGTTGTTTGTGTTGTTTATATGAATGCATGAAAAGGATCAAGGCAATTGTTTCATTTTGAGCACAACCACCTTAGCCAAATAGTCAATTCACCTTGTGAGGGTGTGAGAATTCGTAACCCCTTTGAGCTTTTTGATCCATGTTTTTATTTAAACTTGATGCTTGTCTATGAGTATTTGGTTCACTTATTTTTGAATGGATTTTGTTTTTTCTTGGACCTTAATTTTGTGTTGTTGTATGGATTTTTTCCTTGCCTTAGAAAGTAGGGAGTATTCACATGATGGTGCGGTTGAATTCAAGTTGGGGAGAGGATGATTGTATACTCATTGGTTGGATTCTATGAGGATTGAAAAAGAAAAGAAAAAAAAGAAAAATTTGTGAAAGAGAAAAAGAAAGAAAAAATAAAGAAAAAGATAATCCTTGAAAAAGGAAACAAAAAGAGTTTCAATAATTGTGCTAAATAAGTATTGTGTGTTGTGTAGCACTTGGGATGAAAGAAGAAGTTCGATTGAAATTTTGTGTGTGAATCTTTGTGAGTTTTCACTCCCTTAGGTTTAGGCAAGTTTTTGTTTCAATTACCTTTAGAAATTGCCCCTTGTTTGTTTACCCGACCACGCAACAACCTTGAAAAGCCCTTGTGATTCTTGCCTTTGTATTTTCAATGTGAATTTGTGGATGTATGCATAATTTAGTCTTTTGTTTGCAAGATTGTTGTGTGAGTGAAAAATCCCTCATTTTATGTTTTTCATCTACCGATGATTGTTTTTGCTAGGTGTGATTCACATTTGAACTTGTGTTGTTTTAGGATGTTTGGCATGATTTTTGTATTTTGCATTTGTTTCGTGACTATGTTATCGTTGTAGTTTAGTGGTAAGTATTTACTTTGTGTGTACCATTTTCATTTGAACCATACATTTGTTTTCCGTTTTCAAAACCTGTTGATTCGTAATTCTTTGGTTATTGCTTTTGTTTCTTTGAGTCGCTTGATTTTTGTTTGAGGACAAACAATTATGTAAGTTGGGGAGAGTTTGATAAGTGCAAAATGTACCTATTTTTGTATATAAGTTTTGTTGCACTTATTGATACTTTTTGTTAAATATCATACGAATAAACCCCGCTTTGTTTGTAAATGCGTATAGTTTACGTTTTAGTGTATATATTGCGTATAGTGTAAATATCATTGAGTTTAATTGATTTTCATTTATTTTTACAGGTATTCCAGCAATGGGATCTTGCCATATTCATAAAGAGCATTGAATAAGCTTTCCAACGCTTCAAACCGTGTGTCAATCGGAGTTACGGTTCAAAAATTACGAATAAAACAATGCAGAATTTTCTGGTTTGCTGCGCCGGGCGAAAATTCCGCCGGGCGAAATTTCCTGCGCCGGGCGCTCCGGAACAGCACTGGAACTTGCAAAAATAAACCGCCTTTCGCCGCCGGGCGCCCCAAAATTCTGCAGGGCGAAACTGGGCGGACAGAAACATCAAATATGGGGAAAAAACACATTTTTAGGGATGGTTTTGGGTATTTGTTGCTCCCAACTCCATCAAACTTCATTTTTCTTGTAGATTAGCTTAGAAAACATCATTGGAGCTTGCATTTGGATGATCTGGAGTCGAATCTCTCGTCGATTGGTGTTGACAAACCAAGAAATGTTTGGTTATTCTTCTCTATTCTCTTTGTAATTTCTTTTTGTTGGGTATTGTATAGTTACTATGAACATATGTATCTTTGTTGATCTTAATATTATATGAAATTTGCTTTACAAATCATTATCGATGTCTTCCTTGATCTTTTTGCATTTATGTTTGGATTTGTGTTGTGTTAGAGATAAACATCACAAATCTTGATTAGGGATGGATGTCTATTGTATAGATGCTAGAGATAGATTTAGATGATAATCTTTTTGGTGTCGGAACTTAATGTCTTCCGTGTTTCGAGGTGTCGTGCGCGAGAGTGACGATGAGAGTGATACGGTTGCTCTCTCAGCTCAGTGTGCCAGAGATGGATACTGTTGTGAGCGATACTGGATGATTTTGACGAGTATTGCAGGTGGAGTATAATTGGTCGGTAAATTTATGTTTGTGACAAGTGGATTATATGTATGCTTGATAAGTTCGTCTTGTTGAAGAATGAATTGTTTTTATGTTCTTATTTACTTTTCCGCATTTACGCTTTAAACCATTTAAAACCCAAACTCATTAACAATTAAATTGTCGAACGGCAATTCAGTAGCACCGATCTCTGTGGACACGATAAATTCCCGGAAAAATACTTCCAAATCTTTTTGTTTGCTTGCCCTATACTGCTTCAACAAAATGGCGCCGTTGCCGGGGATTGGTTTTTATTGTTCTTGCATTGCGATAGTTTCGTTGTTTTTGAGTTTTATAGATATCGTACATATTGTATATTTTCACTTGTTTATATTGATACTTGTATATTTTAACGTTTGTTCAAGTGTTTGGTTAGGTCGCTTGCTTTTGGTTGCGTGGTGAGGCATCACCATGGCATGAAGAGAGGATGTTGCTAGCTAAGCACCGTAAAGGTGTCGAGCTTACGACGTAAAACAAGCATGTTTTATTACTTTCTTTTGTTGTTGTTTAGCTTAGGTAGTGTGGTGAACTTTTATTAAACAAGTTGTACTCGGATTGTTTGTAAAATTCTCAAATCTTCACTTTACAACTTGTTTAATGAATTTTTTCCGGTTTTTTTCAGTTTGTTTATATTAATGGTCTTTGTGTTTGTCAATGAGCTTGTTTTGAGTAGCTTGAGGAAATTTGGTGATGTTCCAAGTTTGATCGTTTCAACTTGCGGATGTATGGTAATGATTTTGTTATGTTTTGTACACGTCTGAGGTATGTATTTATCGCTTTCTTGACTTTAACATATTCATGATACTTAGGCTTTTTACAACTTCCATGCCATCCATTCTTTTGTATACTTATTCTATTGTGAATCACTTTAGTTCCCAACCTTTTTGTGAGGTGGCTTTTCATTGTTCATATACGCGCGGAGTACCAACATTCTTGTTCTAACTGGATTTTATTATGTTGAATTTGTTGTTTGTGTTGTTTATATGAATGCATGAAAAGGATCAAGGCAATTGTTTCATTTTGAGCACAACCACCTTAGCCAAATAGTCAATTCACCTTGTGAGGGTGTGAGAATTCGTAACCCCTTTGAGCTTTTTGATCCATGTTTTTAGTTGAACTTGATGCTTGTCTATGAGTATTTGGTTCACTTATTTTTGAATGGATTTTGTTTTTTCTTGGACCTCAATTTTGTGTTGTTGTATGGATTTTTTCCTTGCCTTAGAAAGTAGGGAGTATTCACATGATGGTGCGGTTGAATTCAAGTTGGGGAGAGGATGATTGTATACTCATTGGTTGGATTCTATGAGGTTTGAAAAAGAAAAGAAAAAAAAGAAAAATTTGTGAAAGAGAAAAAGAAAAAAAAAAGAAAGAAAAAGAAAATCCTTGAAAAAGGAGACAAAAAGAGTTTCAATAATTGTGCTAAATAAGTATTGTGTGTTGTGTAGCACTTGGGATGAAAGAAGAAGTTCGATTGAAATTTTGTGTGTGAATCTTTGTGAGTTTTCACTCCCTTAGGTTTAGGCAAGTTTTTGTTTCAATTACCTTTAGAAATTGCCCCTTGTTTGTTTACCCGACCACGCTACAACCTTGAAAAGCCCTTGTGATTCTTGCCTTTGTATTTTCAATGTGAATTTGTGGATGTATGCATAATTTAGTCTTTTGTTTGCAAGATTGTTGTGTGAGTGAAAAATCCCTCATTTTATGTTTTTCATCTACCGATGATTGTTTTTGCTAGGTGTGATTCACATTTGAACTACTGGTTTGCTGCGCCCCTGCTGCGCCGGACGAAAATTCTGCCGGGCGAAATTTCCTGCCCCGGGCGCTCCCGAACAGTACTGGAACTTGCAAAAATAAACCGCCTTTCGCCGCCGGGCGCCCCAAAAATCTGCCCGGCAAGACTGGGCGGACAGAAACATCAAATATGGGGAAAAAACACATTTTTAGGGATGGTTTTGGGTATTTTTTGCTCCCAACTCCATCAAACTTCATTTTTCTTGTAGATTAGCTTAGAAAACATCATTGGAGCTTGCATTTGGATGATCCGGAGTCGAATCTCTCGTCGATTGGTGTTGACAAACCAAGAAATGTTTGGTTCCTCTTCTCTCTTCTCTTTGTAATTTCTTTTTGTTGGGTATTGTATAGTTACTATGAACATATGTATCTTTGTTGATCTTAATATTATATGAAATTTGCTTTACCAATCATTATCGATGTCTTCCTTGATCTTTTTGCATTTATGTTTGGATTTGTGTTGTGTTAGAGATAAACATCACAAATCTTGATTAGGGATGAATATCTATTGTATAGATGCTAGAGATAGATTTAGATGATAATCTTTTTGGTGTCGGAACTTAATGTCTTCCGTGTTTCGAGACGTCATGCGCGAGAGTGACGACGAGAGTGATACAGTTGCTCTCTCAGCTCAGTGTGCCAGAGATAGACACTGTTGTGAGCGATACTGGATGATTTTGATGAGTATTGCAGGTGGAGTATAATTGGTCGGTAAATTTATGTTTGTGACAAGTGGATTATATGTATGCTTGATAAGTTCGTCTTGTTGAAGAATGAATTGTTTTTATGTTCTTATTTACTTTTACGCATTTACGCTTTAAACCATTTAAAACCCAAACTCATTAACAATTAAATTGTCGAACGACAATTTAGTAGCACCGATCTCTGTGGACACGATAAATTCCCGGAAAAATACTTCCAAATATTTTTGTTTTCTTGCCCTATACCGCTATCAACACTTAGCCTCATGTTATCCGATTCTGTTATTTTCTTAACCGGAGAACTTGTCTCGTAGTTTTTCGATTCGATGGATTCTGACTTTTTTTAGTGGCTCGCATTCGAGGACGGGATGGATGCATTTATTGACGATACGGTGAAGGACGACCGACTTAACAACAGTCGAGGAAGATCAGATAGCTGCACCTATGCCTATTCCACCGCTTCCACCATTTCCCGGAGGACCGTCTGATACGTCTCTTTTAGTGAGGTATCAGAACCACATTGTTCGCCATTTGTGGGACGTGGAAGTAAGTTTGCCTATGACATTTTATGTTGAATAAAATTTAATGTTAATTATTTATATATTATAACATATATTATGATTTATTTTTAGGAGAGAGTTTCGAAGAAAGAGTTTAAGGTTGTTGTACATGGCAACAAGTTGATTGGATGGGTTCCACATATTCTCCCACTAGTGATTGAGCGATGGTTATCTGATTCTGGTCTATCTTTTCTACAAAGAACCAGTTTATCGAGGATAGGTCAGAACTTAGTATCTACATTTGTGGAGAGATGACATATAGAAACATCGTCATTTCATATGCCATTTGGCGAGATGACTATTACTTTGGATGATGTTTCTTGTCTACTTCATCTATCGTCTATGGGGGAGTTGTGTAATCCTACAGAAAGGTTCACTGATTCAGATGCCATTACTCAAGCTATTGATCTCATGGGTGTTACCTTGGAGGATGCAACTGAAAAGATTCGTGGTTGCAGAGGTCCTTATTATAGCTCAGATTGGTTGAAGTAGCTATTTATCCGTCAGCGAGCTGCGAACATATTTGACTGTGTAGCTAGAGCCTACATGTTGTTGTTAGTTGGCTGCACCATTTTTGCTGATAAGATCTTTACACTTGTAGAGGCAAAATATTTACCACTATTTCAGGACTTGTCTATATGTGGTAGATACTGTTGGGGGGCAACTACACTTGTCACACTTTATAGATATCTAGGAGATGTTTTCTTTTACAGTTGTAGGTAGCTTGGGGGATATGCCTCTTTAAGTATATGAAAATTTTCATATACTTAAAGAGAAAAATTGAAAAGGGTAAATTTGGAATATTCGAAAAATTGTAGGGGTATGGGGTAAAATTTTCATATACTTAAAGAGACATATCCCCCAAGTTTCCTGTAACTGTAAAAGGAAACATCTTCTAGATATCTATAAAGTGTGACAAGTGCAACTGCCCCCCAACAGTATCTATCACATATAGGCAACTCCTAAAATAGTGGTAAATACTTTGCCTATACAAGTGTAAAGGTCTTATCAACAAAAATGGTGCATCCAACTAACAACAACATGTAGGCTCTAGCTACACAGTCAAATATGTTCGTAGCTCGCTGACGGAGAAATAGCTGCTTTAACCAATCCAAACTATAATAAGGACCTCTGCAACAACAAACCTCTTCAGTTGCATCCTCCAACGAAACACCCAGGAGATCAATAGCTTGAGTAATAACATCTGAATCAGTGAACCCTTCTGTAGGGTTACACAACCCCCCTACACGGTAGATGAAGTATACAAGAAACATAATCCAAGTAATAGTCATCTCGCCAAATGGCATATGAAATGACGATGTTTCTGGATTCCATCTCTCCACAAATGCAGATACTAAGTTCTGATCTATCCTTGATAAACTGGTTCTCTGTAGAAAGGATAGACTAGAATCAGATAACCATCGCTCAATCATGGGTGGGAGAATATGTGGAACCCATCCAAACAACTTGCTGCTATGTGCAACAACCTTCAACTCTTTCTTCGAAACTCTCTATTGAAAATAAATCATAATATATGTTATAATATATAAATAATTAACATTAAATTTGATTCAACATAAAATGTCATAGGCAAACTTACTTCCCCCTCCCACAAATGGCGAACAATGTGGTTCTGATACCTCACTAAAAGAGACGTATCAGACGGTCCTCTAGGAAATGTTGGATGCAGTGGAATAGGCACAAGTGCAGCTACCTGATCTTCTTCACAATTCGACGACTGTTGAGTCGACCGTCCTTCACTATATTGCCGATAAATGCGTCCACCCCGTCCTCGAATGAGAGCCACTAAAAAATGTCAAAATCCATCGAACCGGAAAACTACGAGACAAGTTCTCCGGTTAAGAAAATAACAGAACCAAATAACATGAGGCTAAAAAAAGAACCGGATAAATACACCACAACTTATCTGGTGTGAAATAAATACCAACTAAATAACTAAGCTACAAGTTATCCGAAGAGTAACATTAAAAAAAAAGAATCGGAAAACTTACTATCTAGTTCTCCGGAGTTAAAAATGTGAACCAGATACTTGCTGTTGGTTTTTCCAAAAGTCAAAAATTATGCATTGCTTTTTTCATGCTCTAGCTGGAAGAAAATGAGGAAAAAGTGAAAATTTTGAAATGTTGAGTATTTATATAGGGGTATTTTTGTTCAATTTTTTAAATTTTAGGGGTATGAGGTTAAATGCAGGGGTATGGGGTAAAATTTTCTAAGTATATTTACATGTTTTCAATTTTTTAATTTAATACTTATTCAAGTTGTGGTTGTTTAGCTTCTTGCCAAGTAGGCCTGCTGCAGTAAGCATAACAGAGGTCATTCAGGAGTTATATAAACATGCTTGGAAGACGTTTGGACAACTTTATCGGAAGGATAATAACTTGTGTAAAACGTGGTTTGATAAATTTTGGGTATGTTTTTTAAGTAATCATTCATTTTAAGTAATTAATTTTTAATTTTCTATGTTGTTTTAATTATTATTTATTTATTTCAATATTGCAGGAGAAATGCACATGGAAAATAATTGATGAGCCAAAGATTGAACGTAATTTTAGGAAGAGAGCATCAACCCGACTTTCTGACATGCTTAGGCGTGCTAGAATTGGTTGGGAACAAAAAGTAATTCGCCCTCCATGCATGGGCCAAGATGTCTTTGATGAAATGCTTGCTTATTGGAATTCAGATGAGTTTAAGGCTAAATCTAGTAAAGCAAAGCAATGTAGAGCATCTGAAAATGGAGCCCCCAATCATAAAGCTGAAAGTATTAGTATCGCCCAACTTGCTCAAAATATGATAATTATATTTTTATTTCACTACTTTTTTAAAATTATATTATTATTTATTATATTTATTTAATTAAATTTTTTTTTTTTTAGGCTGTTTAGAAGGGAAGAACCCCATTATTGAGCAGGGTTCATGAAAGAGCTTATACGAGAAGAGACAGAGAGTATAAAAATGAGTGTGCCAGAGATAAGAGTCGTCTCAAACTTTTGAGAGGTCCTGTGTAAGAAGTTGAAGTTAGTTTCAGTTGAGTGGTGAAATTTTTTTAAGAGACCCTATTTAATTGTAAATTAATTGTGAAATATGTGTATGGAGGCCCTTTTTACCATGGCTTAATTAACAAAAAATGTGAGGCCATGTGCTGTAGGCCGCCTTGCACACCCTCAAAGACGGTCCTGCCAGAGATACTCAGGTAAATTGATAGCAATATTTAAATATAAGAAAAATGGTGAAGAAAATGAGGATTAAATATTATTAATTTTAGAATTTTATAATTAAGAATATAAAGTGTTACTAGGTGATTTACATTTGACAAATACATAAATTGCGAGGTAATTTTCACCCGGCTAAATCATGCAAACAAAAAGTTGTAATATTTTTAAGGGTTAATACCATTTTACCCCCTGCCATATAGGTGACTTCCGGTTTACCCCCTGTAATTTTTTTTTTGTTGCAAATGTCCCCTTGCCTTTCCAAGATTCCATCAAAATACAACTTTGAGAGATCTGGCACATGGCACATGTGGCATGCCGAGTGGTTTTTATTTTTTATTTTTCATTTTTTTTAAATGACAACTAAGCTTATTTGGATGACTTAGTTGACATTTTTTATTTTTATTTATTTTTAAATTTCATGTGGTATCTTTTATTATTATTTTATTATTTTGGTGTTAAATGCCAAAATTCCAAAAATTGGACCTTAGAGGTTGAACCCATGACCTTTTGCATCCAACACTTAAACCTTACCACTTAGCCACATGTTTCTTTTGTTTATTTATTTGCATCAAAATTATATAATAGTTAGTTATTACCAAACGTTACATTATTATATTTTACTATTATATATTAGTTAGTTAGTATATTTTACTATTATATTTCCAAATGTAACTACCAAACGTTACAGGGGGATTATATATTATTTACAGTATTATATGCCAACTAAAAATATAATAGTTACAGGATTATATATTATTATTATTATTCAGTTTTTAATAAACTATTTTAAATTATTCAGTTTAATCATATTATATTAAAGTAAAATTATTATTAAATTAAATTAAATTATTATTATTACAAAATTTATTATTATTATTTAAATTAAATTAAATTATTATTATTATTATCCAGTTATTAATTCAGTTTTAGTATATATATTACTATTATAATTATTCAGTTTTTAATAAACTATTTTAAATTAAATTATAGTTATAAATAAAATTTAATTAAGTTATTTTAATATTAACGTTATAAATAAATTATATTAAAATTTACAGAAAATTATATTAAAATTAAGTTATTTTAATATTAACGTTATAAATAAAATTATATTAAGTTATTTTAATATTTTAATATTCAGTTTTATTATTATTATACTAAAATTTACATAATATTATATTAAAATTTACAGTTATAAATAAATTATAGTTATAAATAAAATTTAATTAAGTTATTTTAATATTAACGCCAGTTTTTCAAATAATAAGTTTTTAATAATTAAGTTATAAATAAAATTTAATTAAGTTATTGATAACGCGAAATTATATCGTTAAATTGACTTGACTTGTATGAATTATTTTATCGTTTTTTGTTATTTACGTTTTATTTTGCAAGTGTTCAAGCTCATTTTCAGGTATTTCATTTCAAACAACTTGCATGAGCAAAGAAGAGAGAATAGGAAAGAAGGAGAAGAAAGAAGACAGATGAGGAAACTACACACAATGAGTATGGCGATCATCACACATCATGTGGTGACCGTAACGCTTGCAAAGTGTGACCCTCGTCACACATCATATGGCGACCGGCACAGCCTGTTTTCTCAGTTAAGTTCAACAGCGTGGACTCCTCAACACGTTCAACCCACGTACCAACACACGTTCAAACCAGTTGAAGTCATCTGGAAATCCCTCGTACTCAAGGAAGTCACTCAAATTTTATCGGCCAAAAAACCTCCACTTTCGAATTATTCTCTCCCACTACAAATGCTGAGCACTATAAGTAGAAGGCAGTTAGGAACGAAAAAAGGACTTTCTTTTTGGCCGCTCCTCTTTCTTTTGGCCAGATTTTATTTTCTTTAGTTCTTAGCAGTTTTCATTCCACATGTAAAAGGAATAGTTCTCCACATCGGGGGACTATTCCTAATATAGTTTTAGGATTTATTTCTGTCATTCAATTTCTGTATCTGATTAAAGCCTGTCGGCGAATTACAATTCAGTCAAGTTTTTGCTTCCAGTTTCCATTTAATTACAGGTTCCACTTTATTTGCTTACTTTACTTTTTTTTAATTGATAGCTTAATTATGCCTTGTCTTATATTAATTCATTGCAATATCATGTTTATTTTCATATCCATGTCCGATTAAATTATTTAGAGTCCGGTATGTGAGGACCGTCGTTCCAACGAGACTCGGTAATTAAATTAGCATTAACTTATAATAAATTATGTTTTGGTATTCGTTTTCAAGTTTAATTTAAATAGCTTTGTCACGAGAGTGAGAGGTTATTTAACACTGTTTCGTCGCGAGAGTGAGAAGCAAGTAAAGGTTAGAGCCGGCACTGCGAGAACATGGGGATCGAACCAGATAGTGGGAACGGGGCATTAATTCTAAAAACAGCGAGAGCGCTTTAGGTATCGATTAGGATCTAAATGATTTTCAAAATACATTTTCTAATTAAAACGGGCGAGCGAAAGCAAAATCCCGTGGTTAGGAGATGTGGCTTTAGTCAATAGCGCGAGCGTGTGAGGCAGAGTCTTTAGATCAATATTTTCTATGGAACATAAGTAAATTAACGCCAACCAATTGCAGAGTGCCTGAGGTACATGAAATCCACATTCCGGTCTCTCTTTTCTGTTATATTTTCTTAGTTTTATTTTAGTTTTAGTCTTAGTTTCCCTTTTATCGAATATCATTAGCCTTAGCTTTACAAAGCGACGATAGATTACGGTAGGTTGACATTGGTCTCTGTGAGTTCAACAATCTTTTATATTACTTCGATATATCCGTGCACTTGCGGACGCATCAGTTATTTTAATATTAAGTTATACTAAACGTTAGTTTAATCATATAATAATTTAAATTTTAATTAAGTTATTTTTAATTAAATAATTTTAATTAACGTCAGTATAATAATTAACATTAACAATATATATTGTTTATGCTAATCTTTAAACAAAATAAATGTTTAGCCTAGTGGTAAGATATTGGTGTTTGATGCAAAGGTTATGGGTTCAACACCTCCAATGGTCAATTTTTGGAATTTTGACATTTAACACCAAAACAATAAAATAATATTAAAAGATGCCACATGGAATTTAAAAATAAATAATAATAAAAAATTGCCAACTAAGCCATCCAAATAAGCTTAGTTGTCATTTAAAAAAAATGAAAAATAAAAAAAAAACCACTCAGCATGCCACACATGCACCTGGTATGTGCCAGATCTCTCAAAGGTGTATTTTGATGGAATCTTGGAATGGCACGGGGGCATTTGTAAACAAAATTTTTACAGGGGTAAACTGGAAGTCGCCTATATAGCAGGGGATAAAATGGTATTAACCCTATTTTTAATTATGTTTAATTATTTATGACATTTTTATTTTTAATAAATTCTGAATTTAAATATTATTGAATAAAAAATATTCTGTTATATTGTATTATTACAAATTTATTATAATTAAATTTGTATAATATATATATATATATATATATATATATATATATATATATATATATATATATAGATATGGATATTTTATTACTTACAAAAAAATTATATTATATTATATTATTATAAATTTATTATAATTAAATAAGTATGATATAAATATATAACAATATTTTTTTTAAATACGTAAAAAAAGTTGCCAAGTGATATTCAACCAGCAAATGCATGATTTACAAGGTGAAATACACTCAACAAAATGCATGACTTGCGAGGTGTAATACACTCAGCAAAATGTTGCGCTCTGTACACTGCTCTGCCATCTGCTCTGCATGCTACGTTCTGAACCACTTTTAAAAAGTGACTTGTGAAGTGATTTTCACTCAGCAACTTGCGAGGTGATTTCACTCTGCAAAAAAAGTTGCGACTAATGTTTTAGCAAAGTGATTGGAACTCCCTGAAAATGGACGTTGCGAGGTGCTTTTTACATTTGCGAGGTGATTAACACCTAGCAAATTTAATTTTTTTGTATAGTGGTAGTTCAAAACTAAATGGATTGCTAGAAAGTTTGTACATACTCTTAGGCATTCTCCAAACATGAAGTTTGTGGGGTTGATAGCTAAAGCCACTGATAATTGAGGTTTAAATAAAATTATCATGCAACCAAGCTTGCAAGGTCAAAATAAGGAAAATGAATTTAATTCAAGAAGCTAGCCACAACGAATACTCTCACTTGAGGAGTTATGCTTAAGAGTTTCGTAAGTCAAACTTAAATAATAATACTGTGAGATGGATAATTCGACAACTGTACTAAATTATCGTCAAATAATATAATTCATAAAGATTCATATCAAAGAAATATATCGCAGTGGTGAAATAGAAATTCTCAATCAAATCATATAAGGTCTTACATGTATTAAAGAATAAAATGGAAGAGCAAATATCATGTCAAAAATGAAAAGCACGAGATTGACTGATATCTACCATTCTCACTATCCAAATAGAGATTTTATCCGGCTAATCTCAATAACCAAACAAGATATTGCTCAATAGAACCACCCTATTGAAAAAGAAGATTGCACCGCAACACCAGTATAACCAAAATCTCACAAGTATTTTTCGCTCTCATGGCACTAAGAAAAAACTGGTGAAGAATAAAAAAATAGTAAAGAACAGAGTAGAAAATGAGATAGCAAAGCTTTAATTTCAAAAACTAGTGTAAAATGGAATGAGGAGAAACCCTCTATTTATAAAAAAAGAGTTGGCTCAAAAAAGAAATGATTCATGGTCATTTTTAATGTCTTAATTGAATAACGCTAACTATTAATTGATTAGACAACCATAACATAACTTTGTTTTTAATGACATAATCATTAATTGATTGAAAGCTTCCCCAATCAATTGGAGGTGTTACAAATATGTTAATCGATTAACTAGTGTAAAAAGTCCTCCTAATTGATTAAACAAACCATTAATCAATTAAGGATGTGTATAAATATTTTTCAAGTGATTTATAAAATTAAGAGATGCTCA
This sequence comes from Lathyrus tuberosus, assembly GCA_022829125.1. Lineage (NCBI taxonomy): Eukaryota > Viridiplantae > Streptophyta > Magnoliopsida > Fabales > Fabaceae > Lathyrus > Lathyrus tuberosus. Next base: position 8,216,415 of record JALAZF010000024.1, on the reverse strand, counting down.
AAAACATATTTAAGTGTGTGTGATCTGACTTAGTATCTCGAGAGTTATTATTATACCTTTACATTAAATTGGTTACTATAAACACAATAAGTGTAGGACTAAGCGAGCTTTTGTAACACCCCAAATTTATTAGAATATTTATTTAATTTACTTAAATATAATATTTGTGAATTTTTGGTGAATTTTGGTGGTTTGTGTTGACGTTGACATTTTTGTGGAGTTGTGGTTATTTAATTAAATAATAGTATATAATATGAATATATTAGTATTATTATTAATTTAAATAATATTAGAGGAATTAAGGGTAAGATGGACTTTTGAGGAGGATTAGTGAGGGTATTATGGGGAAAGCCCATTTTGGAAGCCCAAGGGTTTAACAAAAAGGAATTGGAAAGGAATATGATTCATTTTTGGTTGGAACGTGAAAATAAGGAGAAAGTGCAGAGCTCTGAGGAAAAAGGAAAAAGGCGAGGATTCGAGAAGGTTTTCGAAGAATCGGTAGAGAAAACTCCGGAATGACAATCTAAGGTATGAGGAGTATTGCCTTTCATTGTTTTCAATATAGGAGTGATGTGTTAAAAATGGATCTTGAGGTTTTGGTGGTTTTTGAAGGGTTTATGAGTTATTGATGATTTAGGGGTATTTCTGAGGATCGATGATGGATTATTAAGGGTTGAATTGATTTGGGTAAAAATAAGCCTTCGAGGCTAACCCTTTTTTATGATATGTGGGATCTTGTATGAGAAAGGGATTTATGGGGTTTATGGGAATCTTGAGAATTTGTGAAGGTTTAGGTATTTTCGAGTTAGAATAGTGAAATTAACCGACCTAATAATCGTAGGTGTTATGCCTTTGATTGCCTTGATGTTTCAAGACTGTCTTGGGAGTGTTTTGGGGTGAATTGAGGTTGGAATCGTAAAGGTTTTTGGGGCTGGGATGCTACTGGTGCGTAGCAGCGATTGCAGAAATCACAGGTTCGCAAAGCGAACCATTCCTTCGCAAGGCGAACATTCGCCCAGGGTCGCAAAATGAGCAGCGCAGCGAATACGCGATGATTTTGTTGGTGAATACTGGGAACTCTCTGGTTTTTGTGTGTGGGATTTGGGGGATTCGTTGGAGCTCGCAAAGCGAACATCCCAGCGAATGTGTTCGCACAGCGAACTCAGTAGCGAACTCCTGCTGTTCGGAAAATTTGTTTTATGATGTTGTGCTATTTTGATGTTTGACGCTGTGATTTTTCTGATGGTTTACTGTGACGTTACTGATGATTATGAGATGATGATTTGTGATGTTTTGATGAATATATGATGACATGATTAACATGATGTTTTGGTGAATGATGATGCACATAATGATAGTTTTGTTGATGATGGTTATTGACATTGTGTATCATGCATTCATAGCATATTCTGGTGATGATGTTAGGACTTCGGTCCAGTGATGATGATGCTAGACTTTGGTCTATTGTGGCTTCCATCCCATTGTGTGGATGTGAAGTGGTTTATGACGTGCTCCGGTTCTTGTGTGGAACCGATCCTATTAACGGGGATCTTTGGAGGGTGATGGCCTAAGTGTCCATCGATTGTGACGATTGGTAGCACATGCATGAGTCCTGTTGTGCATTGCATTTTTGTGGCATTTGTTGTGATTTAGGATGACGAGTTTTGATGTTTGCCAAGTGATGACTCTGATGATGTTGTATATGATGATGACGCCATTTTTATGCATATCTTATTTTATATTGATTATAATGAATTGTATTACTCACCCTGCCTGTTTGAATGATGCCTCCACGTGAGGACTTTTGAAGTTATTTGCATTTTGGTCGATGTAGAGGGTCTTACTGTGATAGTGTAACATTGGGTTGGGTCGTTGAGTCGAACCATGTTGAGTTTTATTTGGCTGTTATTTTATTGATTTTTTGATGACTATGGTTTATTTTAATAAACCCTTTTTGTGGGATTTTTGTGGTTATGGTGGTTCTGCTGCCCTTTGAAGGCATTTTGAGTTATTTTAAGGAAAACCCGTTGTTTACGGAACAATTTTGTTGATTTGAATTTATTGAGAAATGTGCACCCTTTTAGGTGATTCTGATTTTACTATGATTTTATGTTTATTCCGCTGCGATAATTGTGGGGTAGAAAAGAGTGTTACATTAGTGGTATCAGAGCAGGTCGGTTCGTCCGGCCAGGTTTTACTTGATGTCAGTCTCCTGTCGGTCGACAAGTGTGTGTATACTGTCGATGTTTTAGTTCTTCTAACCTTGTTGGTGGTGTGCAGGATGTCTGGGAGAAATGATTGTGCTATTGCTGATGCTTTCGAATCAGTTGTTAATGTGCTGGCGCAACTCAATCCGAATGGTGGAGTTCCATATGAGTTTCGTGCTTTGGGGGAGTTCAAGAGGAACAATCTTTTAGAGTTTGAGGGTACTCACGATCCAGCAAGTGCACATAAGTGGCTGAAGGCGATCGAGAAGATCTTCCGAGGGATGGGATGTACTGACGCACAACAAGTTCAGTTTGGAACTCATATGTTGTCAGAAGAGGCTGAGGATTGGTGGGATAACACCCGTCAGAGACTGGAAGATGTTGGTACTGTGATAACCTGGGCTGTGTTCAAGCAGGAATTTTTGGGAAAGTATTATCCATAGGATGCTCGTGGTAAGAGAGAGGTGGAATTCCTTGAGCTGAAGCAAGGAGACATGACTGTTACAGAGTATGCTGCGAAGTTCGAGAAGCTGATGAAGTTCTGTCCTCACTACAACCGTGCTGATGCTGAGATGTCCAAGTGCCTCAAGTTCGAGAATGGGTTGAGACCAGAGATTAAGAAGGGTATTGGGTATCAACAGATCTGCAGGTATGCTGAGTTGGTGGATAATAGCAGAATCTACGATGAGGATAACCGAGCTTGATCTGCTCACTACAAGCAGCTGAGTGAGAAGAAAGGGTAGTATAGGGGGAAACCTTATACGACTTCAACTGACAAAGGGAAGTAGAAGGCTTCAGATGGGAAAAAGATAAGTGGGGGAGCAGCTCCAGCTTCTGGGAAGTGTTATAAGTGTGGCGAGCAAGGCCACCGTGCTGATGTGTGTACCAATAATGTGTTGAGGTGCTACAGGTGTGGTAAGAAGGGGCATAGAGCTACTGATTGCAAGGATGATGGTCCAAACTATTTCAATTATGGTGAGAACGGTCACATAAGTACCAAGTGTCAAAAATCGAAGAAGACTGTTACTGCTGCTCAGACCAGTGGCAGAGTGTTTGCTTTGAGTGGTGCAGAAGTGTCAGAGAAGGACAACCTGATTTGAGGTACTTGTTTTATTAATGATGTCGAGTTGGTTGCTATGATTGATACTGGTGCTACTCATTCTTTTATCTCGCTTGAATGTGCTAATAGATTGGGTTTGAAGTTGTCTAATATGAATTGTAGTATGCTAATAAAGACTTCTGCTAATGGTTCTGTTACTACTACTTTTATGTGTTTGAGATGTCCTTTGACGATTTTTGGGAAGAGTTTTGTGATGGATTTGGTGTGTTTACCCTTGCACCAAATCGATGTAATCCTTGGAATGAACTGGTTGGAGTTCAACCATGTTCATATCAATTGTTTTACTAAGACTATGGAGTTTCCTGGGTTTGGTGATAGTGGAGAGTTGATGTTCTTGTCTGCTAGGCAAGTAGACGAGCTTATGGAAGATGAAGCCTTGGTGTTTGCAATGTTTTCATCATTGTAGATTGATCGTGAAGCTACAAGTGTCGACTTACCTGTTGTATGTGAATTTCCAGATGTGTTTCCAGATGACATCAGTGATTTGCCTCCAGAATGGGAAGTAGAGTTTGAGGTGCACTTAATACCAGGTACGAGTCCAGTGTTGATGGCTCCTTATCGGATGTCAGCTTCTGAGTTAAGTGAATTGAAGATACAACTGGAAGAATTGCTTGAGAAGAGGTTTGTCCGACCAAGTGTTTCTCTGTGGGGTGCTCCTGTGCTGTTAGTGAAGAAGAAAGACGGAAGTATGAGATTGTATGTTGATTATCGGCAGTTGAATAAAGTGACTATCAAGAATAAGTATTCACTTTCGAGAATCGACGACTTGATGGATCAGTTGTTAGGTGCTTGTGTGTTTAGTAAGATTGATTTAAGGTCTGGTTATCATCAGATTCATGTTAAGCCTGATGACATTCCGAAGACAGCTTTCAGAACGAGGTATGGTCACTATGAATACACTGTGATGCCGTTTGGTGTGTCCAATGCACCTGGTGTGTTCATGGAGTATATGAACCGGATTTTTCATGAGTATTTGGATCAGTTCGTGGTGGTTTTCATTGATGATATTCTGATATATTCTAAGTCTGAAGAAGAGCATGCTGAGCATTTGAGAACTGTGTTGCAAGTATTGAAGGAAAGAAGTTGTATGCGAAGCTGTCAAAGTGTGAGTTCTGGTTGAAGAAAGTGAGTTTTCTTGGCCATGTGATTTCAAGTGGTGGAATTGCTATAGATCCTTCCAAGATTGATGCGGTGTTGCAGTGGGAGACTCCGAAGTCTGCTACTGAGATACGAAGTTTTCTGGGATTGGCGGGTTATTACCGCAAGTTTATCGAGGGCTTTTCTAAGTTGGCATTACCTTTGACTCAGTTGACTCGAAAGGGTCAAGCTTTTGTGTGGGATGTAGCTTGTGAAGAGAGTTTCATAGAATTGAAGAAGAGATTAACGACCGCTCCAGTGTTAATTTTACCTAATCCGAGTGAATTTTTGTGGTGTATTGTGATGCGTCAAAGATGGGTCTTGGTGGAGTGCTGATGTAGAATGGTCAAGTTGTTGCCTATGCTTCGAAACAATTGCGAGTTCATGAGAGGAATTATCCTACACATGACTTGGAATTGGCCGCTGTGGTGTTTGTGTTGAAGATTTGGAGACATTATCTGTTTGGCTCTAAGTTTGAAGTGTTCAGTGATCATAAAAGTTTGAAGTACTTATTTGATAAAAAAGAACTTAATATGAGGCAGAGAAGGTGGTTAGAGTTGTTAAAGAATTTTGATTTTGATTTGAGTTATCATCCGGGAAAAGAAAATGTAGTGGCTGATGCATTGAGCATAAAGTAATTGCATATGTCGATGCTTATGGTGAAAGAGCTGGAACTAATTGAGCAATTCAGAAATTTGAGTTTGGTATGTGAAGAGACTCCTGACAGTGTGAAGTTGGGAATGTTGAAGTTGACTAGTGGTATTCTGGAAGAGATCAGAGTGGGACAACAATCTGACTTGAAGTTAGTCGACCATTTGACTTTGATCAACCAAGGTAACGGAGGAGAATTCTGAGTTGACGAGAGTGGTGTGATAATGTTCAGAGACAGGGATTGTGTTCCAGATGTCTTAGATATTAAGAAGAGCATACTTGAATAAGGACATCGAAGTAGGTTGAGTATTCATCCTGGTGCTACGAAGATGTACCAGGATTTGAAAAAGTTATTTTGGTGGCCAGGTATGAAGAAGGATGTTGCGGAGTTTGTTTATGCGTGTTTGACTTGTCAGAAGTCGAATATTGAGCATCAGAAGTCTTTAGGTATAATGCAGCCGTTGAGAATTCCAGAATGGAAGTGGGATAGTATTTCCATGGATTTTGTGGTGGGATTGCCGAAGACTGCTAAGGGAAATGATTCCATTTGGGTGATTGTGGATAGATTAACTAAATCGACTCATTTCTTGCCGATGAAGATTAATCATTCTATGCAGAAGTTAGCCGAGATGAACATTGAGGAGATTGTGAAGTTACATGGGATACCTTCGAGCATTGTGTCGGATAGAGATCTAAGATTTACATCTAGGTTCTGGAAGAGTTTGCAAGATGCTTTGGGTACTAAGTTGAGGATGAGTTCTGCCTATCATCCGCAGACGGACGGTCAGACAAAAATGACTATCCAATCCTTAGAGGATTTGCTGAGAGCTTGTGTGTTGGATCATGGAGGATCTTGGGATAACCATTTGCCGTTGATTGAGTTCACGTACAATAACAGTTTTCATGCTAGTATTGGAATGGCGCCCTATGAAGCTTTGTATGGGAGGAGGTGTAGGACTCCTCTATGTTGGTATGAGTCAGGTGAGAGTGTTGTACTCAGACCTGAGATTGTGCAAGAGACGACCGGAAAGATTAAGATGATCCAAGAAAGGATAAGAGCGTCGCAGAGTGTCAGAAGAGCTACCATGATAAGAAGAGGAAGACACTTGAATTCCAAGAGGGAGATCACGTGTTTTTGAGGGTGACACCAGTGACTGGTGTGGGTCGAGCTTTGAAGTCTAGGAAGCTCACTCCACGTTTTGTCGGTCCATACTAAATCTCGTAGAGGATATGAGAGGTAGCCTATCGAATTACTTTACTGCCATCACTTGCGAATTTGTATGACGTGTTCCATGTGTCTCAGTTGTGGAAGTACATTTCGGATCCGTCACATATGATTCAGATGGATGATGTACAAGTGCGGGATAATCTGATAGTGGAAGCTTTACCGGTGCTGATTGACGGTTGAGAGATGAAGCAACTGCGGGGTAAAGGCATAACTTTGGTGAAGGTGTTGTGGGGCGGACCAGCTGGCGAGAGTTGGACTTGGGAACGCGAAAATCAGATGCGGGAGTCGTATCCGACTCTGTTTCTTTGAGGTAATTTTCGAGGGAGAAAATTCTTTAAGTGGGGGAGAGTTGTAACACCCCAAATTTATTAGAACATTTATTTAATTTATTTAAATATAATATTTGTGAATTTTCGGTGATGGTTTGTGTTGATGTTGGCATTTTTGTGGAGTTGTGGTTATTTAATTAAATAATAGTATATAATATGAATATATTAGTATTATTATTAATTTAAATAATATTAGAGGAATTAAGGGTAAGATGGACTTTTGAGGAGGATTAGTGAGGGTATTATGGGGAAAGCCCATTTTGGAAGCCTAAGGGTTTAACAAAAAGGAATTGGAAAGGAATAGGATTCATTTTTGGTTGGAACGTGAAAATAAGGAGAAAGTGCAGAGCTTTGAGGAAAAAGTAAAAAGGCGAGGATTCGAGAAGGTTTTCGAAGAATCGGTAGAGAAAACTCCGGAACGACAATGTAAGGTATGAGGAGTATTGCCTTTCATTGTTTTCAATATAGGAGTGATGTGCCAAAAATGGATCTTGAGGTTTTTGGGGTTTTTGAAGGGTTTATGAGTTATTGATGATTTAGGGGTATTTCTGAGGATCGATGATGAATTATTAAGGGTTGAATTGATTTGGGTAAAAATAAGCCTTCGAGGCTAACCCTTTTTGATGATATGTGGGATCTTGTATGAGAAAGGGATTTATGGGGTTTATGGGAATCTTGAGAAATTGTGAAGGTTTAGGTATTTTCGAGTTAGAATAGTGAAATTAACCGACCTAATAGTCGTAGGTGTTATGCCTTTGATTGCCTTGATGTTTCAAGACTGTCTTGGGAGTGTTTTGGGGTGAATTGAGGTTGGAATCGTAAAGGTTTTTGGGGCTGGAATGCTACTGGTGCGTAGCAGCGATTGCAGAAATCACAGGTTCGCAAAGCGAACCATTCCTTCGCAAGGCGAACATTCGCCCAGGCTTGCAAAGCAAGCAGCGCAGCGAATACGCAATGATTTTGTTGGTGAATACTGGGAACTCTCTGGTTTTTGTGTGTGGGATTTGGGGGATTCACTGGAGCTCGCAAAGCGAACATCCCAGTGAATGTGTTCGCACAACGAACTCAGTAGAGAACTCCTGCTATTCGCGAAATTTGTTTTATGATGTTTTGCTGTTTTGATGTTTGACGCTGTGATTTTTCTGATGGTTTACTATGACGTTACTGATGATTATGAGATGATGATTTGTGATGTTTTGATGAATATATGGTGACATGATTAACATGATGTTTTGGTGAATGATGATGCACATAATGATATTTTTGATGATGATGGTTATTGACGTTGTGTATCATGCATTCATAGCATATTCTGGTGATGATGTTAGGACTTCAGTCCAGTGTTGATGATGTTAGACTTCGGTCTATTGTGGCTCCCATCCCATTGTGTGGATGTGAAGTGGTTTATGATGTGCTCTGGTTCTTGTGTGGATCCTATTGACGGGTATCTTTGGAGGGTGATGGCCTAAGTGTCCATCGATTGTGACAGTTGGTACCACATGCCTGAGTCCTGTTGTGCATTGCATTTATGTGGCATTTGTTGTGATTTAGGAAGACGTGTTTTGATGTTTGCCTTGTGATGACTCTAATGATGTTGTATATGATGATGACGCCATTTTTATGCATATCTTATTTTATATTGATTATAATGAATTGTATTACTCACCCTGCCTGTTTGAATGTTGCCTCCACGTGGATAACGTGCAGGTGATCAGGATTAGCTGTGGATGCTTTTGAAGACTTTTGAAGTTATTTGTATTTTGGTCGATGCAGAGGGTCTTGCTATGATAGTGTAACATCGGGTTAGGTCGTTGAGTCGAATCATGTTGAGTTTTATTTGGCTGTTATTTTATTGATTTTTTGATGACTATGGTTTATTTTAATAAACCCTTTTGTGGGATTTTTGTGGTTATGGTTGTTCTGCTGCCCTTTGAAGGCATTTTGGGTTATTTTGAGGAAAACCCGTTGTTTACGGAGCAATTTTGTTGATTTGAATTTATTGAGAAATGTGCACCCTTTTAGGTGATTCCGATTTTACTATGATTTTATGTTTATTCCGCTGCGATAATTGTGGGGTAGAAAAGGGTGTTACAACTTTCACACATCATCTCTTTTACAACTTTGGAGCTTCAAGTCCCTTTTCTAGATTCATCACTGTCTCAACACTTCATATAAAACTTGGTTTCTTTTAAATTATGAGACTTAAGATAACTTCTGAATTAGTTACTGTCATCAGAGATTATTGGACAATTGTCACCATAGACTTCACTGAACTTAGTTTGACTTAGGTGTTGTCATCATCAAAATCATCATGATCATCTAATGGTTGTAAATAGTTATACCTGCAAGCACATAAACTCAAAATCCAATAAAGAAACACTTCATAAATTAACTTCTCCACACCGGTTCCTGTGGGTGTTGTTACTACCAAAATGGCACAGTCGTCGTGGATCACTCAGATCATGACCCATATGGAACACATGATCCGACTTATGACATACCATCATACTATTATTTAGTATTAAATTTCGTTATTGTAAGTACTTTTAGTTTTAATGCATTTTTGTTTTGTATATTTTTTATAAAGATTTTGAATATTCATGAAAAAGACTAAACTAAGTCAAAATCATCCTAACCAGACAAATTTCGTAGTATTTTACTCTGAAAGTTATGATGATAAAGTGGGGAGAGGACTAACACACGAAGAATGGAATTATGGCACACCTTCGAGCATAACGACACTATAGGCTTCAAAAGAGTCAAAAGGCCGCACTCGTAAGACTGATGACGTGATCCAAACAATCTGCTAGATATGAAAGCAAGACAAATATTTAGATCACATTACAGTCTTACATTTTTCTAGATTTTCGATAAATTTAAATAAATGTTTAATCATTAGGATTCTATTTATTAAATATTCTAAGGCATACTTTTGTACCAATGAGAGGGGGAATAAAGGCTACTGTTAGGGGATCATTCCTAATCATTGTAAGTATTTATTTTTATTTTTCTACTGCTAAAGTCATGAATCCCTTAAGGATGACTGGCTAGTTCTCTTAGATTAGGCTCCATTTAGATGATTCTACCTTAAACATGTAATTTATGTAATTCTTTGTGATTATTTTTATAATAAATATTTATTTTATAATTATATAGTTTTATTGAGTTTAATGATTTCCCCCGTCTACTAAATTGAGAGAATTGATTTATATGGAAACTAAAATCTAATACGAAGATTTTCACATCTGATTGATAAAATTATGGGGTTGTAATGATTGCCCGAGTTGAGACAATAAAAGTCTCGACCATTAGTCTAGTTTTATCTGCTATAAAACCTTCGTTCGTTGCGATTGGAGACTCCTAACATATGGGAGTTTACTTCAGACGAAGTATGTTGCTTTGCCATTGGATACTCCCAACATCTAAAAGATTGCAAGGTTGTAAAGTTGTGTTTTGTAAGCAATCTTCTTAGTTATTCGCTATAAAACCTCCATCGGCCATGATTGGAGACTCCCAATATCTAGGGGGTTACTTCACAAAAAACAGGTTACCTTGCAATTGGACACTCCTAGTATTTGGGAGGTTGCAAGGTTGTAAAATCGTGTTTTGTAAAATGTCATAATTAAAAAGGAATAATTATAAGATTCACTCATTGGATTTCTCACACATAGAGGTAGATGATTCGAAAGGAGGACTTAATTATCTTTATAATTATATTTGTTAACCGTCAATCTAACTTTTTAGTTTTACAAATTGCATACAAATTAAACAATCATGCTCTATGCACCCCTTTTTACTATTACAAACTCACCGCAGTATAATCAAACATACAATAAACTTGTCCTTGTAAGAAGTTAATACTATCTTGTGGATACGATAATTTTGCTTGCCACGTTGTGGTTTTTGTTGGCACAAGTACTATGAGGAGCACAACCTTGTTCTCCTCACTACAGTGCACAATCTAAAAGATTATTTCCATGCCAGATACCCATTCATGATACTAGTGTCGAATTCTATAGAAATACCAGCATAATTGATACAAGGTGTAGCGTGCGATTTTTGTCGGTGACGCGACCACCTTACCACAATGGTTGGAATTGGGTGCTACTTTCTGATTTCTTATTTATCCTATGAAGCTGGAAAGGAAAGGGAACATATCTAAAACTAACCTTGCACGCAAATGTTTTCTTTAACAAATGCTAAGAGATTGAGGGGTCCGGGGTCAAATTATACAAAGGGAAGTTGTCAATTACCCAACGTATATATGGTTATCCATAGATTGTTTGGCATGTTCTTCTACCATCTACTTACTGGTGTTTATCTGTTATAATTTGGGAAAGTTTCTCCTTTGGGAATTTTGAGAGAGTATTTTTGTTGTTTTCAGGTTTTTTCGATGTTTTTTGTAAGGTACTGGGCCTAAAGTTTTTGATTTGTGTGCTCGCTAAGATTTCGTAATATTATGCCTACATATTCCCGTTAAAGAAAACAGGGAAATCAGAGCAATCGTAGTTCCTCCTATTCTATGGGAGGAAAGATATTTGGTGTCTTGTTTAAAGCCCAAAATTGAAGCTAATTGAGTATTTTGTGTCTTGTTCGAAGCCCAAGATTAAAGCTAGATGGCTTGACGGAGAGAGAATTTGTTATCTCTAAAGGGAGATATCTCATCTGTTTATCACAGTTGTTGGGTAACTGATTATAAAGGAGAATTACTTTAACTGGAATGTATGGAATCTAGCAATGCCATAATTTCCTTTATAAGGGATTTGTCCTGAAGGAGAAAACTTTAACTCAGTGTAGAGCAATGCCATCTTTACTTAAGAGTCTTCCTTGCTAAGAGAGGGACATTGGCTTGGATGTAAATAATCTAGAGGCTTGCCACTTACAACAATTAGATGAAAGAAGGGTTTTGCTAGTGTAAGACCCTAATTTTTGACCCCTAAGATTCCACATATCATTCACATCTCATTTTTGCATCCTATACCACAAACAATATCATGCTTTGGTTCCTTTATCCCTCTCTTCTTTGGGTTTATGTCTTGCAGGGATCACTGAGCATCTGTGTCTTTCTTATTTGCCTTTATTTGCTTATGTTTACTAACCTTTAATTAAAACCCAAAAATATTTTGTTTTCTTTCACTAACATTTTCAGGGGAAGAACAGGTTAAAAATGGCAAAATAATAGTCCCACAGCTCGAATGAATTTTATCTGAGAAAAGTCAAAGTTGATTCGCAATCATGTCAAATTTATCTGGTCAAGGATTCCCCAAGTTTTAATTGATTATTATTCAAGGAATCCCAAGGTTCATGTGTTTATTCCATGCCTTCTTTGACAAGCAAAAGAATTGAGCCGGAACCACAGCAGTGCATCCAAAAAGGCATTTTTTTCAAAATTTACACTGAGTAACCGGTTACCCTGTGGTGAGTAACCAGTTACCCTCGTGAAAATTTGAAAAAAAAATTCAGCAAATTCAAATTCAGCAATTGGCACCAATCTCAGCCCTTGATCACATTTGGAATATTCTAGACCATCTCATTTTAATTCCCCTACATCACTTTGATCATTTCCTACCATACACCTTCACTAATCACCACTCTTTTATGAATTTCCCTCCAAATTCAAATTCCAAGCCTAATTTTCATTTCCAAACCAAATTCCAAACCACCAATTTTTCCAAGCCTAAACTCTATAAATAGAGCCCTCATTTCATTCATTCTTCAAGCTTTTGAGAGCCAAAAAACCTCTTGCAAATTCTCACCCCAACCACAAAATTCACCAAAGCTCACATTTCTTCCTTTGAAAGTTAACAAGAATTCACATTGAATCTTGTTCAACTTTGAGCTAAACCTTCATCCAAACTTGTTTTCTTCATCAATTCTCATGGATCAAGGCTTTGGTGTTTGGATCTTGAAGCAATTTGAAGGAATTTTCAGATTTTGAAGTGGTAATTGATAACACGAATTTATATCATATTTTTACTTTGATTTATGTTATTTTCTTATTTCGTTTTCTGTCTAATATCCGATTTTCTCGAGATTATTTAAGTGTTTTTGCAGGTAATCCCATTTTCCAAGTCAAAGTATGCTAAGTGTGGAAAAGAACCAAAACATGCAAGAAAAGAGCAGAAAAGTGAAGAAAAATTGCAGAAACCAAACTTTGCTGATGTGACGATCGTCACAGGTACACCACGACCGTGGCAGCTTCAAAATACATCACGACCGTCACAATGCCTCACGATCGTCATGCGCTCAATTTTACACGTTGAAGCAGAAACGTGATTACGAGGTTTCAGAGAGCCAGTTTGTTACACGATCACATTTTCCTCCGAAGAATACTAGGTTCAAAGTCACGTAACTGTCAAGAGGAGTGCCTACATTCTCTCCAACCTCCACCTAAATTCAGTCTATAAATACTAGAGTCTTCGAAGAACAACGGGGAGACCACTTTTGCATATTGAAGTACCATTTTGCTGCCGAATTTTATTCAGAGTTTTTATTTCCTTTTTACTTTGCATTTCCATTCCTTGTTACCTATTACCGAACAAAGTAATAGTTTCTCGCATTGAGGAACTATTACAACTTAGTTTTAGTTTTTGTTTCATTACCTTCATCATTTGCCTTACTTTATTCAAGCAAGAACCTACCAGCTTGTGGAGGGATTGCTATCGCTGTTATTACGAATTACCAGGTTTCCATTATTTGATTCAAAGCATTGTTTATTTCCTTCTTAATTATGTCTATGTCTATTCATCTCTTTGCCTTTACGTTTAATTTCATAATTATGTCAAGCTAAACCGATCTTATCGGTATGTAATGAAGTAACTAAAATGGATCAAATTTCTCTAAGCTAAAATCAATAATCAATTCTTCTTCTGACTTCGATTTCTTAATTTTAAACCCAACTTTTATTACGAGAGTAAAAAAGTAACAAAGGTTAAGGTCAAGACCACGGGAGTGTGAGGCTTTACCCGGATAGCTGAAATCGGGCATTAGTTTTAAAAACAGCGGAAGCACTTTAAAGTTAATTAGGTCTTATTAGTTTTCAAAAAGTATTTTTAACCTCATACGGGCTAGCGAGAGCAGACGTATTGACTTAGAAGTATAGTCCGAAGCAATAACCACGGGAGTGTGAGGTGAGGGCTTTTAAACTGGTTTTTCCTACAGATGAATAGGGTGATAAATCTTTATACGCTTAGGTTTAATTAATTCCATGTAGGTTTACTGAATTATATACCGATATCTTATTCATAACTAGTATTCCCAAATTTTAATTTCTCTTTAATTTCCCGTTTGAAATAAAAAACCAATTCTGATTAGCCTTAGATAAATATAGTAACGATAGATAACGGTGCGTTCGATTTCTAGTCTCCGTTGGATCGATAATCTTTTAAAACTACGCGACACGACTGTATACTTGCAGTTAGATTTATTTAGGCACACTAAATAGAGCGATCAAATTTTTGGCGCCGTTGCCGGGGACTAATTAAGTCGACATCGTAATTCCTTTGTTACGTCGTATAGACTAAGGCAAAAACCAAAACTCCCTTTCTGTCGATTGTATGCTAAGTACTCGCTCTTCTGGCGAAGACCTCATACGACCGACATACAAACCTGAATGTCTTCTTACCGTAAAAAGACGTATCCAAGAATACTGCTTAGCTCACGATATCCCTTTTCCTTTATCAGAACCTGAATCTCAATCAAATCCTGAACTTGAATCCGAATTAGATTCCGAATCAGAAACCAAAATGGCTGACCCACCACAAAACCGACCTCTTAAGTATTATGCTGCCGCATCTCAACAAGAACCTCACAACAGCATTGTTGCTCCAGCTATCAACCGAAATGATTTCGAGTTGAAACCCTCGCTGTTATCTGCTGTGCAACAAAATCAATTTTCTGGAAACCCAACAGAAGATCCGAATGAACATCTGACCAAGTTTGTGCAGTACGCAGACACAGTGAAAGCAAATGGTGTAACCGCAGACACTATAAGACTACGTCTTTTTCCTTTCTCATTAAGAGATAGAGCTTGGGCTTGGTTGCAATCCTTGCCATCGAACTCTATTACTTCTTGGGAGGATTTAAAGAAGGTCTTTCTGGCACGATATTTTCCGCCAAGCAAAACAGCTATGCTGAGAGCCCAAATCAACAGCTTCAGACAAAAAGACAACGAGTCTTTATATGATGCTTGGGAAAGATACAAAGATATGAGGAGGATATGCTCGCATCATGGTCTTGAGGATTGGTTAATTATCCACAAGTTTTACAATGGTCTCTTGTATAATACAAGATTGACAATAGATGCCGCCGCGGGTGGTACACTCATGGATAAACCCTATGATGAAGCCCAACAACTCATCGAGAGTATGGCTCAGAATCACTACCAATGGGGAGGTGAAAGAACTCAAGTGGAAAAATCCCAACCAAAAGGAGGAATGTACGAAGTTTATAGCTTAGATCATGTCCGTGCTAAGGTAGATGCAATAGCTCAAAAGATAGACAACTTGACCATAACACCCACAGCCACCGTGGCTGCTGTAGCGCCAAACTGCAAATTATGTGGAACAGCTGGACACGCTGCCCCTGAATGCCAAGTTTTAGCAGGAGCCTTTACAGATCAAGTGAATTATGCTCAAGCAAATCCTTATGCAAATACCTACAATCCTGGTTGGAAGAATCACCCAAACTTCTCTTACAAAAACAACAATGCACTGTATGCACCTGGTAAAGCACCTGCTGCACCACCAGGTTATCAAAAGGCTGCAACAGCTGCTCCAAATGTTCCTAGG
The DNA here is from genome assembly GCA_022829125.1 of Lathyrus tuberosus. Lineage (NCBI taxonomy): Eukaryota > Viridiplantae > Streptophyta > Magnoliopsida > Fabales > Fabaceae > Lathyrus > Lathyrus tuberosus. Next base: position 8,200,954 of record JALAZF010000024.1, on the reverse strand, counting down.
AAGTCTAACCTTGAACTGATGATAGAAAACTTCATAGCTACCCAGACCCAGACAAACAAAGAGTTCCTGAATCAAAACGTACACACTAGTGAACAGATTAAGCAGTTAGCAAACAAAGTAGACGCTTTGGCCACTCACAACAAAATGCTTGAAACACAAATTTCCCAAGTGGCTCAACAACAAGCACCTACTGCTACTCCTGCTGGAACATTTCCTGGACAACCACAACCTAATCCTAAAGGACATGCAAATGCTGTTATACTGAGAAGTGGAAAAGAATTAGATGAACCCATTGATCCAAGACTTCAAAATCCATCCATGTACCAAAAATCTGCTAACGACACAACAACTGAGAAGGAGAATGAACCCAAGGAAAAGGAAGATAATGACCAAGAGGCTGTAAACAAAGAAAAACCTTATGTGCCTCCACCACCTTATAAACCACCTATTCCATATCCTCAAAGATTGACAAATTCCAAAACTGTAGGGCAATTTAAGAAATTTGTTGAACTTCTGAAGCAATTAAACATCACTATACCTTTTACAGAAGCCATCACTCAGATGCCCTCGTATGTTAAGTTCCTAAAAGAAATCTTATCCAATAAGAAAAAGATTGAGGAAAACGAAACAGTTACACTTACTGCTGAGTGTAGCGCAATAATTTAAAACAAAATGCCTCCTAAGCTGAAAGATCCAGGTAGTTTCTCCATACCTTGTGTAATTGGGAAATTCGTCATAGACAAAGCTCTATGCGACTTAAGAGCCAGTATCAGTGTTATGCCCTTATCCATATGCAAGAAGATTGATATGGGAGAACTAAGACCAACTAAGATGTCTGTTCAATTAGCTGACCACTCTGTCAAATTCCCAGTTGGTATACTAGAAAATGTTTTAGTTCGTATAGGACAATTCTATATCCCTACCGATTTCATAATCATGGATATTACAGAAGACTCTACTACTCCTATCATATTAGGAAGACCATTCTTAGCTACTGCTGGAGCAATTATAGATGTAAAGAGAGGCAGGCTGACTTTTGAAGTTGGTGAAGAGAAGGTTGAATTCATTTTGACACAATTCTTACAAGCTCCAGCTATAGACGACACATGTTATCTACTAGATGTCATAGACGAGTACGTAAGAGAAATAGAGATGGAACCGACCACATATTCAGATATTCTAAAAATTCCAATACCTCTGATTTTTGAAGATGATAACTGGCGTGAACCTTATCAAGACGATAGCCTAAGCGAATGCTTAGCACTTACACCAGATCATCTACCTTGCTCGAAGAAACCAGCCCTAGAACTGAAAACATTACCCAAAAATTTAAGGTATGAATTCCTAGACGAAAATCTCGAACGACCTGTAATAGTCAATGCAGACTTAGGACAGACCGAAACCAAGAAACTATTAGATGTCTTAAGAAAATACCCAACTGTGTTAGGCTATAACATCGCTGACCTTAAAGGAATAAGTCCTTCTATTTGTATACATCGCATTATGCTGGAGGAAGACTGTAAATCCTCTAGGGAACATCAGAGAAGGATTAACCCGATCTTGAGTACTGTAGTCAAAGACGAAGTGAAAAAACTTTTTGAAGCAGGAATTATATACCCTATATCAGACAGTAAATGGGTTAGCCCAGTACATGTCGTTCCGAAGAAGGGAGGTGTTACAGTTGTTAAGAGCAAAAAAGGTGAATCTATAACTAAAAGGGTTGTAACTGGAAGTAGAATGTGCATCGATTATAGGAAGCTAAATAAAGCCACTCGTAAAGACCATTTCCCATTGCCTTTTATTGACCAAATGTTGGAAAGATTGGCTAAACACTCATACTTCTGCTATTTAGACAGTTATTTAGGATTCTTTCAAATTCCTATTCATCCTGATGACCAAGAAAAGACGACCTTCACATGTCCCTATGGTACATTTGCTTATCGATGAATGCCGTTTGGACTATGTAACGCACCTGCCACATTCCAAAAATGCATGATGTCAATCTTTGCTGATTTTATAGATGACATTATGGAAGTATTTATGGACGACTTTTCTGTTTGTGGGCAGAGCTTTGAAGGATGTCTATCGAACCTAGAAATGATACTGGAAAGATGCGTAAAAGTTAATCTCATATTAAACTGGGAGAAATGCCATTTTATGGTAAATCAAGGAATCGTACTTGGACACGTTGTGTCCGATAGAGGAATTGAAGTCGATAAAGCTAAGATAGAAATTATAAAAAATCTTCAACCTCCGAAAACCGTACGAGAAATATGAAGTTTCTTAGGACACGCCAGTTTCTACCGACGATTCATAAAGGATTTCTCAAAAATTACTAAACCTCTTACCGGTCTATTAATGAAAGACGCCGAATTTATCTTTGATGAGAAATGCCTTAAAGCGTTTGAACAGCTGAAAATAACTCTTATTACCGTACCTATCACGCAACCACCAGATTGGAGATTACCTTTCGAAATCATGTGTGATGCAAGTGATTATGCTGTAGGTGCAGTTTTAGGACAGAGGAGGGATAGAAAACTTCATGCTATTTACTATGCAAGTAGAACCTTAGATTCTGCTCAAATGAACTACGCTACCACAGAAAAATAACTTTTAGCCGTGGTTTTCGCCCTTGACAAATTCCGTTCCTACCTAGTGGGAGCTAAGATCATCATTTATACAGACCACGCAGCTATTAGATATTTACTTAACAAAAAGGATGCAAAACCTAGACTGCTAAGGTGGATCCTACTTTTACAAGAATTTGATTTAGAAATCAAAGATAAGAAAGGAACTGAAAACGTAGTAGCAAACCACTTATCCTGATTAGAGGGCATTAAACCAGAGCCAATACCCATTAATGAGGATTTCCCATATGAACGACTCATAGCCCAACTAGAAAGTGATATGTCTACTCTATAGTTGAATGACCCAAAGATGGAAGAAGTCGTGGAAGAAATTAACATACACACAACCCTGCCATGGTATGCTGACATAGTCAACTACTTAGCAGTTGGAGTACTTCCACCAGACTTATCTTATCAACAAAAGAAAAAATTCTTTCATGATCTAAAACATTATTATTGGGATGAACCTTTGTTGTTTAAGAGAGGAGCCGACGGTATCTTCCGTCGTTGCGTCCCAGAAGAAGAAATAGAAAACATCATATCTCAATGTCATTCTGCTCCTTATGGAGGACATGCTAGTACCTCAAAGACATGTGCTAAGATCTTGCAATCCGGCCTATTCTGGCCCAACCTTTGGAAGGATGTCCACATTGCAATACTAAACTACGACCGGTGCCAACGCACTGGTAACATATCAAAACGCGATGAGATGCCTCAAAAAGGTATATTAGAAGTAGAAGTCTTTGATGTATGGGGGATTGATTTTATGGGACCTTTCCCATCATTCTTTGGAAATAAATATATACTCGTAGCTGTCGATTATGTTTCAAAATGGATTGAGGCAATAACTTCTCCTACAAATGACGCACGAGTAGTCATAAAGCTCTTCAAAAACACAATCTTTCCCAGATTTGGTGTGCCGAGACTTGTCATAAGTGACGGTGGCTCTCATTTCATATTAAAAATATTTGACAAATTACTATCGAAGTATGGAGTAAGACACCGCGTAGCAGCACCATATCATCAACAAACAAGTGGACAGGTTGAGGTCTCGAATCGAGAAATAAAACAAATTCTAGAAAAGACCGTAGCCACCTCTAGGAAAGATTGGTCATCAAAACTCAACGAAGCTTTATGGGTATATAGGACGGCCTACAAAACACCAATTGGAACTACACCTTTCAAGATGGTCTATGGTAAATCTTGCCATCTACCAGTGGAATTAGAACACAAAGCCTATTGGGCTATTAAAATATTGAACTTAAGGTATGATTCCGCAGGTGAAAAACGTATCCTAGATCTGCATGAACTAGAAGAGTTAAGATTAGACGCTTACGAAAATGCTAAAATATATAAAGAACGAACTAAAAAATGGCACGATAAGCGCTTATCTAGAAAAGAATTTAGTGTGGGAGACGTTGTACTCCTATTTAACTCAAGATTAAAACTCTTTCCTGGGAAATTAAGGTCTAAATGGTCCGGTCCTTTTGAGATTACAAAAATTCTACAAAGTGGAGCGATAGAAATAAAGGGGAGGAATAGTAATCCATTTTTAGTTAATGGACAACGTCTAAAACACTATCACAGCATTGAAAATAGAGATTATTTGAACTGCCTAAGACTTTTAGAGTTGCCCACCGAACCCCCTAACTAAGCATCTAATTGAATCCGTCAGGCTTTCGACGTTAAAAACAACGCTTAATGGGAGGGAACCCATGATTTTTGTTTTTCTTGCTTTATATTTCCATTTCTTTACGTTTTCTATGTTTTATTTTTATTTTTCAAATTTTTAGTTTCATTTATACCATTTTAAATTTAATTTGAAAATGTTATGCTGATCTTAAAATTGAAAAAACTACAGGATTATAAAGTCTCTCTACTCTTTCTGTTCTCCTCTTCTGCTTACATTTTTTGCAAAAAGTACTAATTAATGGAAAACGAGGATAACTTGTTAGTAGAATTCAGAGATGGAGCACAGTGGCATCGCTATGAGGCTTTGTCTCTTAGACCATTTGCCTTGACAAAATTTGCCCACAGACCCACCATGACCGCCTTAGGTGTAGGTGAGAGCGTAGACTTTCAGTTTAGCGAATTAGGTTGGGAGGGTTTTGCCAACAAGCAACATAAGTGCTACCGTAGGTTGACTTTAGAATTCCTGAGCTCTTTAAGCTATAATCCTCACTGCGGAAAAGGTTTAACCAGGGGAAGAATTACCTTTAGACTATTTGGATACAGCTGCCAGTTCACCATAAAGGAACTGTCGGATCTTTTAGGATTTCATGAAGGACCTAATGTTTTCTCTGTGGTTCAAGAGGACTTAGTGTTGGTTGGAGAGCTGAGTGATTTTTGGGGTAGAATTTCAGGGAAACCTGATTTTGACATGGACCCTATGCTTTCAACAGAAATACATAACCTCGCTTTCCGTTACTTTCATATGATCCTGGCCTATACTTTATTTGGTAAACCTGAGAATGATAACACTGTTTTGAGGGATGAGCTTTTCATTATGTTTTGTGCTTCTCAGTCTAGAGAGGTTAATGAACTCACTTTTATGCTGAATAACTTTTGCAAACTTATTAATAATGATAACAGTCCAATTCTGATATGTAGCCTAATTACAAAAATAGCCGATGCTATGGGATTCAGAACCCGAATTTCTAAGATTAACCCCTTTGGAGAATTTAGACCCATGAATATCACTTTTTATTTCAATAGGGCTATGATTAGGAACCAAGGTCCGAACCATTTTCAGCTTTTGATTAACAATGTTGTCGTACCACACTTTACACTTCCAAATCATGAACGCACAAGTGTGCACAATCTAAATAATTGGCTATATGACCTTGATGACCTCGTGTCTGAACCGGAAGAAACCTTTCCTGAACCTGAGATCGACCCAAAAACACCCCCTCATTATCATGATCTTGATTATATGGAATTCCAAGAAGACATTGACATTCCTAAAGTTGATGCCACTAACTATGCTGCTAATCTGAATTCTATTCTAAAGACTATGGATGAGTATCATAAAGAAATCACTTTAGTAAAGGATGAGCTAAACACTATGCGACAAAACATTGTTGGACTCATGGATTTGACCGTTGAACAATTTGATCATTTAAATCAAGCCATCGAATCTTTGAAGAAACGCCTTGGCTAGATTTATGAAGCATCTTATTTTCAAGATTTTTATGCATTTACTTTAGAACAATTTTACATTATTTCAGTTTTCATTTTTCATGTCGGGAATAATTTGATCTTCATACAGTTTTGATACATTGCTAGTATTTTACTAGCACCTCTTTGGTTTTAAAGGATAATTTCATTAGCTGCTAATGTTAACTCTTTATGATTTCAATTTCATTCCTGTTCATACTTTTAATTCTGTTTTAATTTATGTTGTCATGTTACTTATCTCTGTGTATGCGATATAATGATGTTTCTATATGCTTACCACTGCCTGTTACTAAAATATTATGTTTGGAATTGTTTCTGTCATAAACTATTTAACCACCCAGAAATTGCGAACGTCACGATCGTGACGACCCTGTGACGACCGTCACGCGGGTTTGGAACAGATTCTGCGTTAAAACAGAACTGCTTCATACGTTCCCTCTTCTTTCCCTCATTCAAAACCCAGCCGTCCCACTACCTTTTGCCATTCCATAACCATTCCACCAACACATATTTGACCCAATTAATCATTTTCCTTAACCATTCATCTTACCCATTCACTATATAATCAAACCATACACCCTTTCTTTTCACAAACCCTCATTCTCCATAACCTACTTTCTTTCTTAATTCCTCTGTAACCTAACAATGGCACGACAAATTCCTGACCTATCCACATTGAACTTCAGAGATGGCGAACCAGGAGAACGTCAAAGGGCTAGGTACATCGACTACTACCAACGTTCCGTGCAACCAATCCGTTACGTCGACGTTGCATGTCTAGAAGAACTCGAAATGCTTGAGGGAGTTAAATGGATGTTGCAAAATGCTGGTCTATGGCAGCTCTGCACTCAGAGTCGGCCTACTTACGAAGCCCTAACGCTCGAGTTCCTCAGTTCATTCAGTTACATTACTCCTTCGGGCGAGACGAATCAATTAACCGGTATTGCTAAATTCCGCATGTTTGGTACCGAGTACTCAATCGACCAAGAGCAACTTGCCGGAATGCTTGGTTTCCACCATGGTGAGGATGTGCACCGCCGAGTACCACAAAAAACTTTCTTTTAAGCCGCATTTCAATTATGGAATCAGTTGACAGGAACAACAGTTGACAGCTGGGATAGCCTTAACGCAACATATATCCACAACCCAACCATCAGATATGTTCACCGCACATTAGGAAACACTATTTTTTCACGAGATAGCAACCACAAGGTAAAATTTAAGGAGCTTTTCTTCCTCCACTGTATGTTTCACCCAGAGCTGATCAACGCCGCACCATTCCTGTTAGCACACATCCAGGCTAATTGTGCTAGAGGTTCCAAACCCTTCTATTTTGGGGGGATTGTCACTTCTATTGCTCTGAGTCTGGACTTGGGGGACGAACTTAACAGATTACCCTCCATGCCCCCAGTGTTGCTCGACATAGATTACTGCCGCAGCTCACACCTCATCAAGTTACAAGAGATGGGAAATACCATCCTATGGTCTGAGCCAGAACTGTAAGAAGTATCATTATGCCGTGCAGGAGCCGCATTGACCCTCAGAATATGGCCAATTGGCTATTTGATCTGAATGCTCCTGAGCAAAATGCACATGCCCCTGATGATCAAAACCATGGACCTGTTGATGAGATGGAGCAAGAGATGGATAACGCCCCAGAAAACCAACCACCGCCTGCCAATGATGCTCCTTCGACCTCCCGACGTCGTCGCCGCCCTGACCAAGACCCAGTTACTAATGAAGAAATCTTGAGGGCTATATGGAAACAAAACCAGCAACACAATGAAATGATGACTCTTATGCATCAAATCCAGCAAGGGCAAGTTGACCAAGGTCAGAGGCTTGACGGTGTCATCGAAGAGATGGGTGCATTGACACTGCGAGTGCAGAGCTTACATGAGTACATCCATCACGTGGGCATTCCTGATCACGTAGCACAGCATGGAAGAGGACGCTCTAGAGGCAGAGGATGTGGAGTTCCCTGATTTTATTTTGTTTTTCTTTTTAGTTTTTTTGGTTTGTTTCCCTTTATATCGCAACATTGAGGACAATGTCCGATATAGTGTGGGAGAGTCAGTTTATTTCCGTTTTATTTCTCTTTCTTGTACTTTCTTTTTCCTTATCAAAGTTAATATATGAGTATTTTCGTTCAGTAATCCGATTTCCCCATTTTATTCTGCCATAACGAATTTTTTTTTTTACGATTAATGCACACCGTGACATACCAAGCTTTAAACTATGTTAGGAAGCTGGGAAAGTGCTAACAAGATCGATACCGTCTTGACACCTTAGACCTCTTGCATATGCAATATCAGTTTCGATACTTATTATATGATACCTTGAGTTCAGTCCTAAAGTAACCCCTAGTAGTTTATATCAGCAGTCAGCACCGTCTAAATCACAAACCACGTGGGGAGCCGATGAATATAAGTGTTTGATGCCCAATCATGAAAAGAAAAACATCTTTCTTATCTATATGCCGAGAAAAATAGAATATGCAACAACTCTCACAGTTGTGAAAAGTTACAAGAAAAGAAAGAAGATCCGTTGTCGATTGGTTCAGAGGTACTTGATTCTGGACTTGGTAGGGTGAACTACGGTTCGATCCCCCGCAATCTACGAATGGGATGTATAAAGGGTTACCACACTTGTGTATCAGGCCCCGTGAGAAAAAGGGATCAAAGTCACTAACCGGTTACTCCACTACGTGCGTGAATAAGGCAAAGGGCTTAATGTGATTGCGTTGGAATGAAGCTGGGTGAAATAGATACGAAAACTTTTGGTTGAACTATAATAGAATAATTAGAACTGGATTGTACAAAAGAGAGGTCTATGACAAGCTTGTTGCTTTGTGTCATTATTGTATCCTTAGTGTTTTACACTAGTACCTGTCTTACTAACAAGAAACTCCTTTTCAAATCCATTGGTATACCAGGTATGTGCATTTGATGAAGTTTGTCTGTTTTAATAGATTGATTGCTTGAGGACAAGCAAAGATTCAAGTGTGGGAGAGTTTGATAACACGAATTTATATCATATTTTTACTTCGATTTATGTTATTTTCTTATTCCGTTTTCCGTCTAATATCCGATTTTCTCGAGATTATTTAAGTGTTTTTGCAGGTAATCCCATTTTCCAAGTCAAAGTATGCTAAGTGTGGAAAAGAACCAAAACATGCAAGAAAAGAGCAGAAAAGTGAAGAAAAATTGCAGAAACCAAACTTTGCTGATGTGACGATCGTCACAGGTACACCACGACCGTGGCAGCTTCAAAATACATCACGACCGTCACAATGCCTCACGATCGTCATGCGCTGAATTTTACACGTTGAAGCAGAAACGCGATTACGAGGTTTCAGAGAGCCAGTTTGTTACACGATCACATTTTCCTCCGAAGAATACTAGGTTTAAAGTCACGTAACTGTCAAGAGGAGTGCCTACATTCTCTCCAACCTCCACCTAAATTCAGTCTATAAATACTAGAGTCTTCGAAGAACAACGGGGATACCACTTTTGCATATTGAAGTACCGTTTTGTTGCCAAATTTTATTCAGAGTTTTTATTTCCTTTTTGCTTTGCATTTCCATTCCTTGTTACCTATTACCGAACAAAGTAATAGTTTCTCGCATTGAGGAACTATTACAACTTAGTTTTAGTTTTTGTTTCATTACCTTCATCATTTGCCGATTACTTTATTCAAGCAAGAACCTACCAGCTTGTGGAGGGATTGCTATCGCTGTTATTACGATTTACCAGGTTTCCATTATTTGATTCAAAGCATTGTTTATTTCCTTCTTAATTATGTCTATGTGTATTCATCTCTTTGCCTTTATGTTTAATTTCATAATTATGTCAAGCTAAACCGATCTTATCGGTATGTAATGAAGTAACTAAAATGGATCTAAATTCTCTAAGCTAAAATCAATAATCAATTCTTCTTCTGGCTTCGATTTCTTAATTTTAAACCCAACTTTTATTACGAGAGTAAAAAAGTAACAAAGGTTAAGGTCAAGATCACGGGAGTGTGAGGCTTTACCCGGATAGCTGAAATCGAACATTAGTTTTAAAAACAGCGGAAGTGCTTTAAAGTTAATTAGGTCTTATTAGTTTTCAAAAAGTATTTTTAACCTCATACGGGCTAGCGAGAGCAGACGTATTGACTTAGAAGTATAGTCCGAAGCAATAACCACGGGAGTGTGAGGTGAGGGCTTTTAAACTGGTTTTTCCTACAGATGAATAGGGTGATAAATCTTTATACGCTTAGGTTTAATTAATTCCATGTAGGTTTACTGAATTATATACCAATATCTTATTCATAACTAGTATTCCCAAATTTTAATTTCTCTTTAATTTCCCATTTGAACTAAAAAACCAATTCTGATTAGCCTTAGATAAACATAGTAACGATATATAACGTTGCATTCGATTTCTAGTCTCTGTGGGATCGATAATCTTTTAAAACTACGTGATACAACTGTATATTTGCAGTTAGATTTATTTAGGCACACTAAATAGAGCGATCAGTAATTCATCTTTCACCATTGTTGAAGCTTCATCTTCATCTTCCATAGTGTAGATCTTTGGAGATTCTTGTTACTTGATCCTTTGGATCTTGTAATTGTGTTTGATTACAGGTTTTTATTGTTTTTTTTACTTTAAAATTCGTGCACAATTGAATCCATGATCAATAGATGTTTGATGAAATGATTGATCAAGGATTTGCCTCTTAAAATGCTGATTTTCTTTTTTTTGAACAGGTGCAATCGATTGCACCATTTGCGCAATGGATTGCGCAGTGTAAAATTTGTGCTGATTTGTTGATTTTGAACAGGTGCAATTGATTACACCTTTTGTGCAATCGATTGCACAGAGGCAGAATTGTGTTTTTTTTGGCTTTTCTTCCTTTTTCTTCCATTTTTCTTTGTTCTTAGCCTTAGAACACCTAATTTTGTGATTTAATTTGGCTTTCTCTTCATTTATTTCTTCTTTTATTTTGATCGGTGAAAGTCTTATGGATCATAGAATTCCTTTGTTGAATTTTGATCAAGACTAGATCGCTACCTTCTTTTCTTTTCGTGCGGTATTGCTTTCGGATGACGATCTACATATCGTTCATCAAGCATGCATTAGCACAAAGAGCTATTAACCGGCCTCATTGTAGGGTAATTACTCCGTAAATTACTCGGTGATTGCTTAACATAGCGCAACATTATGTCCCGCATCGGAAAACAACTCAATGTTGATTGATCTTTTGTATTAGGTTCAAAATCTATGAAGCTTGCTGTTGTAGGGGCTTTGATTCTATCAATCTTCTAACAAGTCTTCATTAACCTTGACCTAAGTACACTATTCAATCATTTTTGATCACTTACTCTAACAATTAATTACTAATTACTAACTTCTAACTTCTTTACAATTCCTTCTCGCTCCCTATCTCTCTTTTACTTTTATGCAATTTTTCCTTTGTCCGTTAGGCACATGTTTATGCTTCCGCATATTTTTCCTTTGTCCGTTGGACACATGTTTATGCTTCCGCATATTTTTCCTTTGTCCGTTGGACACATGTTTATGCTTATGCCTTTTTCTCTTTGTCCACTTGGACCAAAAACATTAATAAAGGCCAAAACCTCTAAAAAACTTGTGCTTCTAATCTTGGACTATGGTTACTATCCTTTGCAATGGACATGGAATTTTGGTACCTAGACCTTGGACTTCAATGCTATTCTTGGATCCTTGGACTTAGAACTAGGACATCCAATGCTATTCTTGGAACCTTGGACTTAGAACTAGGACCTTTTCCCTTTGCTTTGGAATTATGGTTCGAAGACTTTGAAGCCTTGTGCTTTTGCTTGGTTTATGGTGAAGATAGCTACATTTGTGGTTAGATCTTTCTTATCCTTAGCTTTTACTTTATACATTAGGATAGTCACTTCTTCTCCACCCATTCTTCAATTTTCAAAACTCTCTCTCTTTTTCAAAAGCTTCTTGATTTCAAACTATCACCTCTTTCATAATCAAACCTTGACTTTGTCAAGTGATTTTACTCTTTTCTTTTCATTTCTTAACAAATTCTAAACTACATAAGCATATTGACACCTTTTTCAAAAGACTTTAAAAAACACCAAACTCATCAAAACTCTTTTTGTGCCCTTGTGCACTTTTCCTTTAAATTTTTTTCATAAGTTTAGACATGATTAATTTCTTTAAGCGGAATTATTCGATTGGAAATGACGACTTGTCTTTACATTTAAAATCAACCAAAACAAACAAATTTCATTCTTTGTACCACAAACTACAAGGTTTTGATCCTACATTACACTCCGTGGGTACGTAGGCATGAGACGACAAGTCTCTCCAAACACAAAAATCTTAAAAACAATTTCTCTTCTCATCTCCTCAATCACTTTTCAAACAAACATTTTCAGACCAAGAGCGTAAATATTTCAAAGGGTTCCCTTGGAGTACCCCGGATGTTTTGGGTGCGTAAAACCTTCCCTCTACATAACCAACCCCCTTACCCGATTTCTCTTCACTTGTTTTTGTTGTAGAGCTTGTGTAGGTTTTGTTTGCTCTTTTTTCCTTTCCTTTTTGGATAAAATAAAAGTGCGGTGGCGACTCTTGCTTTTCGTGTTAAGTTAATCAATAGCTTACACTCACGATTTTTCCGCTACAGGAAAGTGGCGACTCTGCTGGGGACTCTGGTTCTTAGTGGGTTTAGCCTACTTTGATTTATTTACCGCTTTCTGTCTGATTTGTTTGTTATTGGTTGTTCTGTCAGGGTGCTTGGTGATCTGTGTGGTGAGATAAGCCCAATACCTAGGCTTGAGTATACACCTAAGACTAGGGTGGAAAGTAGTGTGACTTGTGTGGCATTTGGCCAGACTTAGTATACACGAAAACTCCACATCCGGACGAGGTTTTCTTTGGTAATGTTCTATCTTGCGCATTGGTGTAGATGATGGGATGTAACCTTGAAAACTGTCGACTCTGGCGACCATTCCCAAGGACTCAGTTGAGGCACTCCTCCCAAGAGGCAATAATGGCAGACCAGAAATGGAAAACCCGTTATGCTTCTTGATCCGAGGACCCGAAGCTGAGAACTTTAGAATCCTTTAACCCATCTCGGCCTTATTAGGACGTGGTGCGGTGGCTATTCAGGTGCAGACTTGAATCAGTTGTTATGCGATACCACACTCAGACGAGACTCTCTTGAGAATATTATTGACTACCAAGCAGTTGGGAAATCGATAATATTCGAAAGATGGGTTGTAGACTCTGGGAACTTCTTTAGAACCTTGTTCGGAAGGTGTTATACCTTTAGTACATACCTTTGTGGGTTGGTTTCTTAACCCTTGACTCCATGCTCGTGACTTGAACCTTTGAACCCGTGTGCTTTGAGTGATCTTGTTTGTGGTTGTTACATCCATGCACTCTTGCATCCATGAGCATACATCTGCATTCTTCCCAGTTGTCTCAAAAACTCATTTCAATTGTCTCCTTCTTCAGTTATCTGTTCACCGTCAAGCTGTTTCCTCAACACAAGTACAGAACTAGAGCTGCTGTCAGATTGAGAATGGAAAACCAAGAACAACACAACGCCAAAGTCAGAATGGAAATTGATGAGTTGAAGGCCAGCATGACCAAACTCACAAAAATGCTGCAAGTTCTGATTGCTAGAGGTGAACCACCTCAGAGGACTGTGATCTCTGAAATCTTACTTGCTGCTGTTGACCCTCCACTGACTCAGCAACCAGCTTCTACTTGGCCTAAATTTAGGTTACCTCTGAATTACTCGCCACCCTTTGCAACTACTCATGTGGTTGTCCCGTCTGTACTGCCAGTATCTTTAGTTCCATTGTTCACTGAACCTCAGCCTGTTGTGCATTCTGTTGCTCAAGCTATCCCTGAGAATCCTCCTTTCGTGTACCATGCTACTGGTCCACAATCTGAAAGTCAGGGAGAACCTGGATACATTGAAGAAGTCAGAGAGCAATGGCAAACTCTGGACAAAAGGATAAGAGCCGTGGAAGGAAGTGATGTCTTTAGTGCTGCCGCAATGGACATGTGCTTGGTTTCAGACTTGGTTATGCCTGCAAAATTCCAAACTCCTGATTTTGAAAAATACAAGGGGCACACCTGTCCCATAACCCACCTGGTGATGTACTGCCGCAAGATGGCTGCTCATGCCAAAAATGACAAACTGCTCATTCACTATTTCCAAGACAGCTTGAGCGGGGCTTCAATGAAATGGTATATGATACTTGAGAAGAACCGTATCCAAACTGGAAGGACTTGGCTGATGCTTTCTTAAAGCAATATAAGTACAATCTGGACATGGAACTTGACCGTCGCCAATTGCAGAATATGTCTCAAAAAGAAAAAAAATCCTTTAAGGAGTACGCTCAGCGCTGGAGAGAGCTAGCTGCTCAGGTGGAGCCACCGTTGGCTGAAAAGGAATTGACTAGTTTGTTCATGGATACTCTTCAACCACTCTTTTGGGAAAAGATGATAGGCAGTGTATCATCTGGTTTTGCTGACCTAGTCACTATTGGAGAAAGACTAGAAGAAGGTATCAAGAAAGGAAAGATTACCAATGCTGAAGCCTTTAGTGGGGATTAAAAGTATGTTGGGAATTTTCAAAAGAAGAAGGATGGCAATACCCATGCTATTTCAGTTGAAGGTAAACCTTGTCGCAGACAACAACAATATGTAGCTGCAGTTGCTCCTGTTGTCAATGCTCAACCAGTTCAAGCTCCTCGTCAGGCTGTTAGACAAAATCAGAATCGCAATAGGGTTAACTTTGATCCTATCCCGATGTCCTACACTGAGTTGTATCCGTGTCTTGTGAAGAAAGGTTTGATTACAACGAGGGATTTGCCTCCTCCTCCAAATCCTCTCCCAGCCGGCTATAGGGCTGATCTTCACTGTGAGTTCCATCGAGGTGTGGCAGGCCATAACTTGGAAGGTTGCTATGCATTAAAAGCTAGAGTACAAGAATTGGTGAACTCAAAGATTCTGACTTTTCTTGATGAAAATCCCAATGTTGTCAACAATCCTTTGCTAGAGCATGCCAAGTGAAGTTTGAGTCAGTTCAGACGGATCATCTCCTAAAGCCAGTGCTTCAGACAGGACAGCTCATCCTTGTTGCTGATTAATCAATAGGCCTTGTTTCTTTCTGTTTGCATTTTTCTTTGATTGTATTGACTGTTTGCTTTCGAACTTTATTTGTACTTTCATGGTAATTTTCAATGAAATGAGCATTGCAATTTTTGATTCAATTCATTTATATCCTATGTGTGCATCTTTATGCTTTCTTTTTCACAAAACAAGAAATATATCTCTTGTTCACTTTCTTTATCAAGCTTTTTTATTATGAAAAGATTGGAGGGAGGATGATGAAAACGAAATACCTAAAATTGCTGGATTGTATGCTTTCAATTTAAAATCTGGCTAATGATGTACAGGCATTGTTTCAACTCCCAAACACTGGAGAAATAAGGAAGTTAATCCTTTGTCAACCCCTTCGAGCCTAGAAGTTGGAGTTTCTTTCTGTACGAAAAAGCCTGCAATCTTAACCTGGGGATGGGTAATTCTCAGTTAATTTGGCTATGCATTCAAATTTAAGTGAATCATTCAATACACCTTTCAATAAAGGTTGTAATCATAAGCTTTCCTTCACACATCAAAGAAGCGTCGAAGATGTATTTCAAGTCAAAAGCCAATGATGGTTCACCGTAATCATTAAGCCAGGTTGTCACTATCTTTCAAAAAAAAAATTTGAAAAAAAATAAATCAAATGAAAAGCCCGCTAAGTCAAAACCTATGAAGGAGACTTAGGCAAAAATTGGGGCATCCCGCTAAGTCAAATGACACAGTTAAGGCAAAATTTAGGGATAACAAAAGAAAAATCAAGAGGTTACCAAAATCCTCAAAGACAAAACAAGTTGACTGAGTTCCTCATAAAAAACAACAAAATATTGTAAGAAAGAGTGATTGTCATCTCAAAAATCTCTTGAGCCATCATCATAACAGTGTTGCAATTCCAAAATCTCCTGGAACTTGAACGCATAGGTTGAATTAACTGAGCATACGACTGAAGATCATCATGGAGAATGGGTTAGGAACAAATAAACTTTGAACCTATATCCTTTGTTTCAAAAACTGTGAACCATACCACGTTACAACCCTCAAAAGACCTAATTGAAGCCAGGTTTCTTTTGAAAGCATACTACCGCAAGGTTGCGTAAATTGACTCCTAAGTTTGTTGCCAATCATTTGCTTTGATGTCTTACCTTTGCTTTCTCTTTCACTTTGTATGTCTAAACCGCCGTGTTTTGACAAGTGATTCATTTTGCTTTACATCAATAATATCATTCCAAAAATGATTTTTGATTTCAAAATTGCATTGAGCTTTGCATTAAAATTACCATGTTTGTTTGAATAATCCTATTTGCAAGCAAACTTTCCTCATTAAGAAAATTTCAAACAGTTGAGAAACTTGGCCAGTGATCCTATCAGGGGCACATTACTTCCAGATCCTGTTCAAGATTTGTTG
Source organism: Lathyrus tuberosus (assembly GCA_022829125.1). Taxonomy (NCBI): domain Eukaryota; kingdom Viridiplantae; phylum Streptophyta; class Magnoliopsida; order Fabales; family Fabaceae; genus Lathyrus; species Lathyrus tuberosus. The sequence goes on along the minus strand of JALAZF010000024.1, from coordinate 8,184,596 downwards.
TTCAGTGCAAGTTATTCTCAGAATTGGTTAACCAAAAGATCGCTTTCAAGACCCATACTGAGTTTAACCTTCTCAACAGTTATTTCAAGAACTGAAGCCATGATCAGTTCATCCCCAACAATAATCAAGCTGAAGCCATGATCAGTTTATCCTCAATAATCATTTCAAGAATTGAAGCCATGATCAATTTATTCTTCCCCTGCAGCAGTCAAACTGAAGCTATGATCAGTTTATCTTCATCAGTCAATCAATCTGGTGCAATCTTCTTCAAGAACCCTCAAGACGTCTTTCTTCAAAAGACCATCAGCCTGATACAATTCATAAGTGTGACAGAGATATGTTCAGTATCTTCTCTCCAAGCAGAGTTGGCAGTGTTCCCTGTGTTAAGGAATCAGAGTCTCCTTTTCTTCCCTCACAAAAGAGTCTATCTCAGTTGTCTCTATCATATGCATTGCATACATAAATCATTCATACATCATACATAGAAAGATTTTCATAGCTCGAAGTGTGCTTCGCGCTCATATGCATTTCCCAAGGTCCTGTTGCTTTCAACATCTTACCTTGTGATCAAAGTCCAACTTACTTGGCGCCTACCCAAACATTACCTGTCTTCTCACCCAGTGCTATTCCTGGATGTCTTGTTTATTTTCTTTCTTTCCAGTGCCATTTCTGGATATTGTCGTTTCCCTGTGCATCTTTTCCTGTTGTTAGATGTTTGTTCCAGTGCTATTCTTGGATCTTTGTTTTTCTTTCGCTCCAGTACCATTCCTGGATGTTTGCCTCTTGTTTCTCTAGTGCCATTCCTGGATGTCTATCCCTTTTGATTTCCAGTGCCATTCCTGGATATCTTGTTCCTCTTGTTTCTCCCAGTGCTATTCCTGGAAGTTTTTTTCTCTCTTCTGTAATCCCCATCATGTTTTGCTTGGATATCTTTCAGTACCATTCCTGAAAGTTTTATCTGTTCATTCAGTGCCATTCCTGAATGAGTTTTCTCCTTTGCATTCAGTGCCATTCCTGGATGTCTTTCTCACTATCATTCAATGCCATTCTTGAATGTAGTGATTTACCTTTACCTTTCAGTGCCATTCCTAAAAGCTCTTTCTCACTTTATTCAATGCCATTCTTGAATGTAGTGATTTACCTTTACCTTTCAGTGCCGTTCCTGAAAGTCCCTGCTCACTTTATTCAATGTCAGTCTTGGATATCGTGAACTCTTCTTATCCAATGCCATTCTTGGATAATTCTGATATATTTTTCCAGAAATTTTCTCACTTCATATAATGCCATTCTTGGATGATGAGATTCCTTTTATCCAATGTCATTCTTGGATGTTGAGATTACTTTTGTCCAATGCCATCCTTGGACACTTTTTCCCCAGCCAAGTCCAATGTTATTCTTGGATATCTTTGTTTGTTTACCCTTGCCATCCAATCCCATTATTGGATGTCCCCAGTGAAGTTTTTCAAATGGAAGTTTTGTTTCCATCCAATGCCATTCTTGGATATATTTTCCTCAGCTAAGTCCAATGCTACTATTGGATGTTTCTGATGCTTGTTATTGCCTCATTCAATGCCATTCTTGAATGTTGTAGTTCCATTTATCCAATACCATTCTTGGATATCTTATCCCCAATAGAGTGTTTTTCACCTCCATCCAATGCTATTCTTAGATGACGCTGTTGTTTTTATCATAAACTTTCTTGTTGTTGTCCAATGCCATTCTTGGACATCCTTTGACATACTCTTTGTCTCGTTTGTAGTTTCCATCCAAAGCCATTCTTGGATGTCACTACTCGTCTTCCAGGGTCTTGACCCTCTGTTTCCACCTATTGATGGATACTTCTTGTCACCTTGACAGATATCCAGAAATATCTTGTGTTCCCCGGCGTGTCTTTTCGCGTCATCTCTCTTAATTTACTGTAACTCTCTTGTTTCAAGTTTCTCCGCAGGGTGTTTCATCCTTTGCATTCATATCATCTTGTGGCATCTTAGGGCTTAAAAATTTAGTTTTTTTTTTTTTTTGTATTTAAGTATTTTCATATCTCCCGATAAAAGAGACTTAAATAGGGGCAGCTGTAAGACCCTAATTTTTGACCCCTAAGATTCTACATATCATTCACATCTTATTTTTGCATCTTATACCACAAACAAGATCATGCTTTGGTTCCTTTATCCCTCTCTTCTTTGGGTTTATGCCTTGCAGGGATCATTGAGCATCTGTTTCTTTCTTATTTGCCTTTATTTGCTTATGTTTACTATCCTTTAATTAAAACCCAAACATATTTTCTTTTCTTTCACTAACATTTTCAGGGGAAGAACAGGTTAAAAATGCCAAAATAACAGTCCCACAGCTCGAATGAATTTTATCTGAGAAAAGTCAAAGTTGATTCGCAATCATGTCAAATTTATCTGGTCAAGGATTCCCCAAGTTTTAATTGATTATTATTCAAGGAATTCCAAGGTTCATGTTTTTATTTCCATGCCTTCTTTGACTAGCAAAAGAATCGAGCCGGAACCACAGCAGTGCATTCAAAAAGGCATTTTTTTCAAAATTTACACTGAGTAACCGGTTACCCTGTGGTGAGTAACCAGTTACCCTCGTGAAAATTTGAAAAAAAAATTCAGCAAATTCAAATTCAGCAATTGGCACCAATCTCAGCCTTTGATCACATTTGGAATATTCTAGACCATCTCATTTTAATTCCCCTACATCACTTTGATCATTTCCTACCATACACCTTCACTAATCACCACTCTTTTATGAATTTCCCTCCAAATTCAAATTCCAAGCCTAATTTTCATTTCCAAACCAAATTCCAAACCACCAATTTTTCCAAGCCTAAACTCTATAAATAGAGCCCTCATTTCATTCATTCTTCAAGCTTTTGAGAGCCAAAAAACCTCTTGCAAATTCTCACCCCAACCACAAAATTCACCACAGCTCACATTTCTTCCTTTGAAAGTTAACAAGAATTCACATTGAATCTTGTTCAACTTTGAGCTAAACCTTCATCCAAACTTGTTTTCTTCATCAATTCTCATAGATCAAGGCTTTGGTGTTTGGATCTTGAAGCAATTTGAAGGAATTTTCAGATTTTGAAGTGGTAATTCATCTTTCACCATTGTTGAATCTTCATCTTCATCTTCCATAATGTAGATCTTTGGAGATTCTTGTTACTTGATCCTTTGGATCTTGTAATTGTGTTTGATTGCAGGTTTTTATTGTTTTTTTTACTTTAAAATTCGTGCACAATTGAATCCATGATCAATAGATGTTTGATGAAATGATTGATCAAGGATTTGCCTCTTAAAATGCTGATTTTCTATTTTTTGAACAGGTGCAATCGATTGTACCTTTTGCGCAATGGATTGCGCAGTGTAAAATTTATGCTGATTTGCTGATTTTAAACAGGTGCAATCGATTGCACAGAGGCTGAATTGTGTTTTTTTTGGCTTTTCTTCCTTTTTCTTCCATTTTTCTTTGTTCTTAGCCTTAGATCACATAATTTTGTGATTTAATTTGGCTTTCTCTTCATCTATTTCTTCTTTTATTTTGATCGATGAAAGTCTTATGGATCATAGAATTCCTTTGTTGAATTTTGATCAAGACTAGATCGCTACATTCTTTTCTTTTCGTGCGGTATTGCTTTCGGATGATAATCTACATATCGTTCATCTAGCATGCATTAGCACAAAGAGCTATTGACCGGCCTCATTGTAGGGTAATTACTCCGTAAATTACTCGACGATTGCTTAACATAGCGCAACATTATTTCCCGCATCGAAAAACAACTCAATGTTGATTGATCTTTTGTATTAGGTTCAAAATCTATGAAGCTTGTTGTTGTAGAGGCTTTGATTCTATCAATCTTCTAACAAGTCTTCATTAACCTTGACCTAAGTACACTATTCAATCATTATTGATCACTTACTCTAACAATTAATTACTAATTACTAACTTCTAACTTCTTTACAATTCCTTCTCGCTCCCTATCTCTCATTTACTTGTATGCAATTTTTCCTTTGTCCGTTGGGCACATGTTTATGCTTCCGCATATTTTTCCTTTGTCCGTTAGACACATGTTTATGCTTACGCATATTTTTCCTTTGTCCGTTGGACACATGTTTATACTTATGCCTTTTTCTCTTTGTCCACTTGGACCAAAAACATTAATAAAGGCCAAAACCTCTAAAAAACTTGTGCTTCTAATCTTGGACTATGGTTACTATCCTTTGCAATGGACATGAAATTTTGGCACCTAGACCTTGGACTTCAATGCTATTCTTGGATCCTTGGACTTAGAACTAAGACATCCAATGCTATTCTTGGAACCTTGGACTTAGAACTAGGACCTTTTCCCTTTGCTTTGGAATTATGGTTCGAAGACTTTGAAGCCTTGTGCTTTTGCTTGGTTTATGGTGAAGATAGCTACATTTGTGGTTAGATCTTTCTTATCCTTAGCATTTACTTTATGCTTTAGGATAGTCACTTCTTCTCCACCCATTCTTCAATTTTCAAAACTCTCTCTCTTTTTCAAAAGCTTCTTGATTTCAAACTATCACCTCTTTCATAATCAAACCTTGACTTTGTCAAGTGATTTTACTCTTTTCTTTTCATTTCTTAACAAATGCTAAACTACATAAGCATATTGACACCTTTTTCAAAAGACTTTAAAAAACACCAAACTCATCAAAACTCTTTTTGTGCCCTTGTGCACTTTTCCTTTAAATTTTTTTCATAAGTTTAGACATGATTCATTTCTTTAAGCGGAATTATTCGCTTGGAAATGACGACTTGTCTTTACATTTAAAATCAACCAAAACAAATAAATTTCATTCTTTGTACCACGAACTACGAGGTTTTGATCCTACATTGCACTCCGTGGGTATGTAGGCATGAGACGACAAGTCTCTCCAAACACAAAAATCTTAAAAACAATTTCTCTTCTCATCTCCTCAATCACTTTTCAAACAAACATTTTCAGACCAAGAGCGTAAATATTTCAAAGGGTTCCCGTGGAGTACCATGAATGTTTTGGGTGCGTAAAACCTTCCCTCTGCATAACCAACCCCCTTACCCGGTTTCTCTTCACTTGTTCTTGTTGTAGAGCTTGTGTAGGTTTTGTTCGCTCTTTTTTCCTTTCCTTTTTGGATAAAATAAAAGTGTGGTGGCGACTCTTGCTTTTCAAGTTAAGTTAATCAATAGCTTACACTCACGATTTTGCTGCTACAGGAAAGTGGCGACTCTGCTGGGGACTCTGGTTCTTAGTGGGTTTAGCCTACTTTGATTTATTTATCGCTTTCTGTCTGATTTGTTTGTTATTGGTTGTTCTGTCAGGGTGCTTGGTGATCTGTGTGGTGAGATAAGCCCAATACCCAGGCTTGAGTATACACCTAAGACTAGGGTGAAAAGTAGTGTGACTTGTGTGGCATTTGGCCAGACTTAGTATACATGAAAACTCCACATCCGGACGAGGTTTTCTTTGGTAATGTTCTATCCTGCGCATTGGTGCAGATGATGAGATGTAACCTAGAAAACTGTCGACTCTGGCGACCATTCCCGAGGACTCAGTTGAGGTACTCCTCCCAAGAGGCAATAATGGCAGACCAGAAATGGCAAACCCGTTATGCTTCTTGATCCGAGGACCCGAAGCTGAGAACTTTAGAATCCTTTAACCCATCTTGGCCTTATTAGGACGTGGTACGGTGGCTATTCAGGTGCAGACTTAAAGATTGAGTTTTAAAACCTATGGAGGTTTTAACTCTGCAGGAGGTTGATGATGTTAGATGATGGCTAGGATCTAGAAGAGGGGGGGGGGGGTTGAATAGATCCCACAATTTTATACACGCAAATGGTGTTCCAAAATTGGTTTTAAAAATATTTTTATGGAAGCAACCACTGAATCACACGTCTACAACGAACCTTTACTAAAATGATTGGATATGCGCAACGATATTAGGAATGATACGACAGAAGAGAAAAATATAGATCAATCAACAAAAAACTAAATGCAATCAACCAATTTTTGTTTACTTGATGTTTATCCAATTACCAACGAGATAGGTCGAAAAAAATTAATCGCAAATTGCCTTCGATTTTGCACTTAATCAATTTATCAAACACTTGGCGTGCGCAAACACACCAAGTGCAGATTTCCAAATAATGTGAATGTAAAGATGATCCTAATTACAATCCAAGGGATTGTATCAATTTTACAAAGTACTTTCTCAGCTCTAAATTACATAATGTCAGAAATTTTTGATCAATTGATACTTCAAAAATTCGATTAATATCAAAATGTAAAAGAGATAAGGGAAAGAGAGAATAAACACGATTTGTTTAGGCAGTTCCCCTACCGTCCTCGCTAAGGGTACTTAAAGCACCTGTTGTTTGACTAAATTTTGCTAAAACATTCTGATGATAAACTTGAAGAATCTGCAGAAGAAAAAAATGTCGAAGGAAATGTCTCGACATCCTGACTGACTTGGTAAGTTAGCAGGTTTTAATCTATTGTAAGAATTAAGGAGCGGATCAAGGAAACACAGGATCAAAGATAGAAAGCCCAAGACAACAGAAGACTATATAAGGAGACTTAGATATAGGGTTAACAGACTGTACTTTTGTATCACATGTAACTTTGTAACCCAGCTCTCTTGTGTTGAATAAGGGTTTAGGGTTTGAGAGTCGTTGGCTCTCTTAGGAGTTGTAAGTCTCCATTCTGTAATATGGGATGCAGAGTGGAGGGCATAGGTACAGGGACACAACCAGAAACCTGTAGGTAATGGTTGTTGTATTTTTCTTGGACAAAGCTTTGAAGTAAGTCCAAGATAACTTGGAGGTCAAGAAACCGCGACAGTTCGGTATTGGCAGAAGACAGAGATATCATAGGTTATGATTAGGATGTGAGTGGGGTATCTCATATCAGGGTTGTAAACGTTTGAGTTTAGCCTTGGTAAAGATTTTCATTGGGTAGATGTAAGGTATAAAGTTGTGACCGAGGGAGTTTAGCTTTGTAACAGTTCTACAGATAGTGAAGTCTTCATCCTGGATTGGTATCCCCCAAATGTAGGTGAGTTGCATCGAACTGGGTTAACAATTACTGTCTTGTTTAACATTCTACAATTTACAGTTTTGTTAATGTTCTTGACTTACATGTTGGATCAGATGTCGTGACATCTGTAAGTGTGCAGTTCTGATATTCAATGTATCAGTCTGCTGTTGTGCCTCTGAGTTTAAATGATTATGTAGCATAATGTCTTGACATGTGTTAGGACATCTGCTGTCTGTATATGCCAGAATTTCAATTGGTATCAGAGCAGGCATCCTGTCTGGTTCTGGATGAGATCTTTGGGAGATACTTTCTGGCGTTTAAACAAGGAGGAGTTTTGAAGATCAGATCAATCAACTCAGTTATACTCAAGGGTATTAATGGATGAGATGAATGTTCTGGATCAAAGGGAGCAACCAGGAGGTTGTTCATGTTGCTGAGGAGATTCTACAACAACTACAGGAGAAATGGCTAGTTCTCTTGTTGGTGTGTCTTATAAGATGTTGTGACATCTTATTAGGGCAAGCAGAATCTATTCCTTGGTGGTTCTGCTGCATGTGTTTCTGATGAAAGAGCTCTAGAATTATGGGATTCTGGAGTTATTACTGAAGACAGTTGGTGGAAGGTCTCAATCATCGGCCTCTATATTTGAAGATATCTGCATTATTTTATTCCAAAGTCGGGAGCGATAGAAGTTGTGGTTAGATATCTGGTATGGTGACTTGGTACTTGGAAGCTTGGTTTCTTGGTGCAGTTGAAGTCAATTGAAGAGGAGAGGAGTTGAGTTAAGTTTATCAGGTTCTTGCTCTAGGAGTTTGATAAATTATTGGTCGGCTAGGTTGTCAAAGATACTTGAGAATTCTGTCAAGTCCACTCATAAAGGCATCTATGTCGTGTATCTGGAGTCTTCTAGTTACTCTTTTGACTAGAAGGTGTTTCTTTGAAATACAATCTGAAGAAAGTGGAGGTGATTTATTTTCACCATCCAAAAACAGCAAGGAAGGATTCATCTCTCTTGACCCTAAGAGTGGATCCAATCGGATTGAAGAAATGTTGAGGTAAATAAGATTTGTTCAGAGAAAGTCTTAGTTACTTGAGTCAAGGGTGGCAACCTTGGTATCTCAACATTGTCCTTTGAAGAAGATACTTACAAAAAGATTGAATACTTTATAAGTGTTCATGACATGATCTGGTGGAGCTCAGCAATAGCATTGAAGAAGGGTTATTGGACAATGATTTAAGATCAATTGCTATTTGTGGAATCCACAAGTATTTAATTGATTATCCATGAAAGTCAAGATTGCTGATGTTCAACAAGATGTTGGAACATCTCATCATCAGAGTTTGTGCAGAATCATGGGAGGGGTACTGCATACGCTTTAGCATCTATTTTAGTCTTAGGTGGTGACCTAAGAAGTGGCTTCAGTTGGGTGTGACAGAAGCATGTGTTCTCTGGAGAGTTTCCTGGCAAGAAACTAGTCTGGACTTTGATGCTATTGAAGATGAAGACATCATAATCTTGATGGTTACTGCTTGGATCAGTTTATTTCTGATCTAAGTATTTGGAAGCATGGATCTTGCTCTGTTTGTGAAGGTCGAGGATAAGTGGCAGTTATCTCTGGCTTTCTACTGACGGCTCTACTAAGGGAAGTGAGATTCTTTGGTATGGGTATGGGGTAGTCTTGGACTACTTATTTTCTGAAGATTCAGACGTGGCAGGTTTGAAGTCTTTGGAGTTTCAAAGCAGGATGGAGGTTGTTTACTCAAACTTGGTTGTTGAATCAAGTCTATAAGAGCATGAAACTCTTGTTCTGCAAAGGGAGGCGGTTCTTCTAAGTGGCAGAAGGAGGAGCTGAATTCAACAGTTGGATGTCATATCAGAATGTTATGACATATAGCTTAACATCAGAAGTCTCAGCTGGTGATGTGGCACATCATCTTAAGATAAGGTGATCTATAGGAGAATGGAAGTTACGGATGCTTCAAAAAGGTCTATCTCATGCAGTTTGCAGGAGCTATGGATGTGAAGATGTTACATGACTAAGAGGCTTGGTGGATCCAAGAATGTCTTGCTATGGGGCAAGTAGTTCATGTGACTTGAAGGTCTGATTTCATTAGTGGATCAGTGTATCTTGTGGGAGTTCTGAAGAAGAGTGAGGTCAATCAAAAAGTGGAATTTGGTTGATTTCACAATGTGCATTCAAGCAGGATGCTTGAAACTGATTGCTCTTTTGCAGAAGAGTATTTAGTTGAAATTGTAAGGAGGTTCTGGTTCTCTGGGAGCTTGTGGCAGAAGTTCTGGGTTGAGAATGGAAGCATACCTTCTTTGGTGGATGAGAGTTTATTTCTCTTTGGGTTTCTGAAGTTTTCTTTGTTCAAGCTGGTGGCGCAGTGTTGTGTGAAGATCTTCAGTGTGGATTACTATGCTGATAGTAAGTCCAGTGGTGGAGCATATCAAGAGCCATGGTGTGTGGTATCTGTGACGTGTGGAAGATGTCATAACTGTTGTTAGAACATCTTTGTGTTGGTTATCCTTGGTGAAGGATTTTATGTTCTGTGAGGAACTGGTTACTTGCATCGTGTCTAAGAAGTATCTACATTGTCATACGGGAGAATGATGGAGTAGAAGAACTGTCTTGGAAGATTGATGTAAGTGTTTTAGTAGACTGGAGTGGATCATGGGTTGATTGCATGAAGGTCTGGATTCTGATGCGTTCAGAAGTGGATATTCACCAAAAATCAGAAGTATTCCAGGTTATCATACGGGAGAATGATAAGGATTGACTGTCTTGGATAGTGGGGGGTGTCTATCTCTATTTTCTGGCTGGGAGAGGTCAGTGGAAAATCTTGCGAAGGGGATGTTGCCTTGGCTGCAAGTCATGCTAGTAGTGGATCAGTTTAGCAGCTGTGAAGTTCTAGAGCATGCATACGATAGCTGACATCGTTGTAATAAACTAAGGGGCCTTGTGCGTCTCTTTGAGGAATGTGAAGCATTTTGATTTAATTGGTTTGTGCCTCAAGCAGCTGGAGGTCTATACATGAGAATTCAAGAGGAGTTCGTGTAGTGTGTAGATGGTTGCAGGATGGGGGGATCAATGTGACTTTGATGTCAAGCCAAGAGTTTGTTATGGTTGGTATACACTTCCTCACGGGTAGCATGATGGTGATCATGTGTGAGTGATTATTGTTTCTTGTCAGGAGAAGCAATAAGAGAGTTGATTATTGCATTCAGCAGGTGTGTTAAACAGAGGGCGCGCTCTTGAAGACATGAAGATGCGTCTTATGTTTTTCATTAATTAGCTTAGGTGTTCTGTGAAGGAGCACTGGTTACCTTAGATAGGGGGAGATGCTTCTTGATCTAAGATGATTTACTGCGAGGATGCAATTGAAGTTTCATTTTGCATTTGTGCGTCAAGTAAGCTGAGATGTCAAGGAGGATGTATTGACATTTTTGTATTGTTGCAAGTTGCGGGAAACTTGGCAGTACATGTGTTTTGGTAATGGTTCTTAGTGGATGCTTAAGAATCATTGATTGAGTCTGGGGGAATTTATTTTTCTTTGCAGACTGTGATCATAATTTTGTGAAGAAATCTTTGTGGTGTCAAATCAGAAGAAGAATCTGGGAAGAATAGACAATGTCTGACATGATGTCAGGACATTGTTATAAAACATGTGTGCATGTAATAGGTTCTTTAGTCGGCATTCTTAAAAGAAGAAACAGTCAAATCAGTCTTGGTCAGTGCGGTACTGGTGGAGTTATTGCCTTCGATTAATGATCCTTTGAATTGACTAGCGTTATTTTCTGTGGATCATTACTTTCTAAGAAAATGGCTCGGCTATAAATAGGATTGCTTTGATCTTCTTTAGTCTCAATACTCTCCTCGGGTTGGTGGCAGATGGGGTTCTTCAAAATCTGGGTATGTTGCGTCTGGGTTTGGGGATGTCTTGGTCACTTTTGCCAAGTTTTGGCTAAAAAGGGGGAGAATGGTTTTCTGATGCTGTCTGGGTTTGGGTACATTCCTGCAGTTTTTTTGCAAGAATGTTGGTTAAAATGTTCTGACATCTTAACAATCTTTATCTTCCTTGTGTCTTGTGATCTGAGTTGTGAAGCAGGTTGTGTCTTGTGACCTGAGTTACGCAATCTATGTTCTCAGTGTTACGAAGCCTACAACTGCAGTTTCTTTTCTGGAGGAGTCTTCTGGTTCCCAAGACCTCTCTTGGAAGGAGGGGGGATATGTTGAGGGGGAGACTCTCTTAGACCTTAGCTCCAATCAATTCTCAAGATAAAGCAGTCTTGATGAAGGAGCCTTGCTGTTTGCAGAATGTAGAAGAAAATGTTTGTTTTAGCCAAAATTTGTCAAAAGGGGGAGATTGAAAGCACCTGTTGTTTGACTAAATTTTGCTAAAACATTTTGATGATAAGCTTGAAGAATCTGCAGAAGAAAAAGATGTCGAAGGAAATGTCTTGACATCCTGACTGACTTGGTAAGTTAGCAGGTTTTAATCTGTTGCAAGAATTAAGGAGCGGATCAAGGAAACACAGGATCAAAGATAGAAAGCCCAAGACAACAGAAGACTATATAAGGAGACTTAGACCTAGGTTTAACAGACTATACTTTTGTATCACTTGTAACTTTGTAACCTAGCTCTCTTGTGTTGAATAAGGATTTAGGGTTTAAGAGTTGTTGGCTCTCTTAGGAGTTGTAAGTCTCCATTCTGTAATATGGGATGCAGAGTGGAAGGCATAGGTACAGGGACCCAACCAGAAGCCTGTAGGTAATGGTTGTTGCATTGTTCTTGGACGAAGCTTTGAAGCAAGTCCAAGATAACTTGGAGGTTAAGAAACTGCGACAGTTCGGTATTGGCAGAAGACAGAGATATCACAGGTTGTGATTAGGATGTGAGTGGGGTATCTCATATCAGGGTTGTAAACATTTGAGTTTAGCCTTGGTAAAGATTTTCATTGGGTAGATGTTAGATATAAAGTTTTAAACGAGGGAGTTAAGCTTTGTAACAGTTCTACAGATAGTGAAGTCTTCGTCGATTGGTTTCCCCCAGATGTAGGTGAGTTGCACCGAACTGGGTTAACAATTACTGTCTTGTTTAACATTATGCAATTTACAGTTTTGTTAATGTTCTTGACTGACATGTTGGATTAGATGTTGTGACATCTGTAAGTGTGCAGTCCTGATATTCAATGTATCAGTCTGCTGTTATGCCTCTGAGTTTAAATGATTATGTAGCACAATGTCTTGACATGTGTTAGGACATCTGCTGTCTCCATAGGCCAGAATTTCAGGTACCTCTGCCCCCAATTCCGAACATGGAATTGAGATATGTGTATATTATGGTTGCAATTGTTTTTACAAGAGAAAACTGAACAATCAAACCCTCAAATATCTTTGATGTCGATGCAAAGTCTTCTCTCCCCTTGATTCAAGATGAATCAAGTGCCTCGAATTTGGTCGAACAAATCACCGTCTCACGCTACTAGATTGAAAGAACCCACCGCTCTTCAATCACCTTCACTCGGTCGATTTCGATCTTCCACAATTCGAACCAAATCTTTCTCGTATGATCCTCTGACTGTAGCTACTAAACTGAACCGAACAACCCGTTCTTCAGTTACCTTCGCACGGCTGAATCCTTGTAGAGAAACTGATTTGTGCAAAAACCCCCAAAATCACTTGGATTCTTGGAGGACAAAACCTAGGGTTTTATTCAAGAAACACCTATTGATTCTCAACCCAGCGCGAATGATCCACACACCTAGGTCTGAACGTTATCACTTCAAAAATTCACAACACTAACAAAAATAATTATGTTTAGATGTTAGAGAATGTAATGTTGAAGATGAAGATGAAGAGAAAAATCAATATCTATTTTCACGTTTCTTGTTCTGTATGTAAAAAATGAGCCAAAACAATATATATACTATACTTGGAAACATAACAGGAACAACAGAATTTTGAAGTAAACAACATAGCAGAAAATTGGTGCAAAGCAGTGAACGGTCGACCTATGCAGGTAAGAGGGTCGACCTGAGCAAGGCAGTCAACTAATCTGCACAGAAAAATAGCTTATGCATCGACCGGAATAGGATATGCATCGACGCATTCCTTCTAGTTTTTTACAATTATAAATACAGGTTGTATGAGTCGACCGGAGTATCGACGGGAGCATTCCAACTACTGACCCTAAGAAATGTACCTTGTCTGGGTCGACCAGAACAGGGTTGTGAGTTGACTCACACCCTTGAAACATGCAAAAAATACTATCACGACATTCCTAAGGTTCTCAACCACACCTAATGCACCTAGAACATTGCCAACATGATCAAACACATTTAAAACACCTAATGTGCATTGTATATGATATTCTACATGTGAACTCTACATATTCTAAGCATTATAGTTTTGACATTATTAAAACCAAGTATAGAGACAACTTCCCCTCATATACTCCCCCTTTTTGATGATGGCAAAATAGTAGCGAAAGGTCAAGCTGGAGTATCATCCCCCCCCTTACTTTATGCATCCATTGTTGTTGTTTGATCACTCTCAATACCTGTTACCAGTGTCTTCTCCCCCTTTGACAACATCAAAAAGAGAGAAAGATAAACATATCAAGGATAGAAAATCGAATACGGCATTTTTACATAATTGCAACACGTAACCATTAACACACATTCACATAAAATGCTAGTTAATGAAAAGTATAAAAGGATAAATAGAAACATAATAGTAAATCAAACCAAAATGCTTAATGAACACAAAGTATATAACAGTACATCGTTACGAAATATAAACATCGGAAAACAAAAGTACAAGATCACGGAAATCGAAAAACACATAACGAAAAGAAACATAGTAGAGTCATTTAAAAGACAATGCAAGAAACAAAGTACAATTAGATATGATGAGAGATGCAACAAAGGTCCTCAAGGCCTCCTCCCCCTAAATTAATGGCCTCTTCCGCGAAACTGATAATTATGAGGAGGTGGTGGAGGTTGCAAGTCCAATTGCTCAGTCATCTCTAACACGGTTTGATTCAGAATATTGAAACTATTTGTAAGAGCACGATGTTGGTTAGCAAATGTCTCAACCATAGTGTTGAATCTTTCCATCACATTAGTGGCAAAAGAATCAAAGTTGTTAGTGTGCATTTGAATCTCTTCGTGCAAAGACGTGAACCGTTCCTCTTGAGCTGTGGAAAACCACTGTTGTTCGAGTTGCATGGTTCTCATGAGTTCAAGAATATCCTCATTGTTTTGTTGCGGACGCGGAGGATATGGAGGAGTATAATAGGAGTCTTGATAATCCAATCCTTAAGTTGATGGCATATAGTTAGAACCAAGAGTGGTCCAACTAGTATATTGCCATTGACCCCAACCTTGGTCAATCTCAGCTTCCATTGGAGAATATTGAGGCATGTAAGTACCTGTATGTTGCCATTGATTCCAGCCTTGGTCTTCCTCAGACACCATGGAAGATGAGTGAGGCATCCAAGCATTATTATCCTCAACACCAGTATCCATTTGATTTTCTTCTTCATCCTCACTTTGTTCTTCTTCGTCTTCGCTTTGTTCTTCCTCTTCTTCTTCTTCTTCCTCTTCTTCTTCCTCTTCCTCACTTTCATCAGATTCCTCAAAAACAGCGGTGTTTGATTTCTCAACATACTTATACCTTTTATCTTTGATGTCCCAAATGTGTCCCATCATAGTCAATGTCTTTTGGCTGAACTCTTCATTGGAGGTGAGCGATTTGTACGGGATACCAGGAACACGAATCTCTGCATGGTTGATCACAGTTTGAATGAATGAGGCATAGGATAACGCGGTCCCTCTACCAGAATCACGTAGGGCGTACATCCTGCTTGCAAAGTAATAAGGCCAGCTAATCCTTATTTTATTCTTCAGAATGTACATCAAGTGTACCTCAGGCTGATCGACCCTAGAGTATCCGCCCTTCTTGGGTCGAAGAATGTGTGAAACAATCCATTGTAGGATCCTGTCAACAAGATTTAATTTCCCATTTGTCACTGATTTAGGAAACAAGTCACTCTCCACAACCTGATCAGAATATGGTTTCTTCAGCATAGAATTCAATGCTTTCTTAAAATCATAACCCTGAACAGTGCTTGTATCCGTTGCATGTTCGGTAGGCTGAGCATTGAGCACAGACATATTGACCAAATCTCTCCAAGTAGAGTCCTTGATAGCAACAACCTTATTCCCTAGCTTGCAATTAAACATGTAACCATTAAATTTACCCATTAAACCAGAATAGAAAATCCTAACCAAATCCTCATTGTATTTGGTATCACATTCCAAAAAGTTTATGAAGTTCTGAAAATCCAATAACTCTATAACTTCTTCTATATGCATACGCTCAGCAGTATGACGATAGTAAACAAATTGCTTTATAATAGACTGTTTACTCAACGTTTTCTCATATAGATAAGCAAATTCATCAGATACAAAGAGGAGGTTGAGAAGGACCTGCTTGAGATGAAGGTTCTCTTGTGACTCTTTCCCGGGTGATTCTTCGAGAAGCCATTGATAGTGATGCTAGAGAAGGATGAACAATAACTGATTTCTTTCAATGTCGTGTGAAACCCAAATGTGATTGGTAAAAGATGTGGAGTTAGGGTTTCTTTATAAAGGATTTAGGGAAGAGGAGGAGATGAGAAGAATTATGCAATGACTTAATACAATGAACATGCTATGTTAATGACACATAAAAGACTCATAAAAATCATAAAAAGCAATTAAATGGGTTAAAATCGCGCGAAGCCCAAGAGTTTTTCGGAATATGTCAGCGAACGGTCGACCGCTTGGTCTGTGTGCGTCGACGCACACTGTGATATTTTTTGTAATCTTGAAACGCAAAGCTTTGAGTCGACCTGAGCATTCCGGCCCCTAAACAAAAAAAATCCAATTGTGGTGAGTCGACCGAAGTCATGTTTAGGTCGAATCAAACAATGAAATAGTACAAAAATCATGTAAATATGTCATTTAGACAACAATGTTGAATAAATAAGAAGCCCACACAAACATCAAACATTTACATGGATAAAATATGCTTAAATGTGCAATAACCATCATTGTTAACACATAACATGGTACATTTACTTAAGAGAAACTTATGAAGTGAAACGATATTACCTTAATCATGATGAACGACGAGTTCCCTCACATATAGCTCAATATTTCTTTGCATTGTTAGTTAAAAAAAACGTATACAAGCATATATATATATATATATATATATATATATATATATATATATATATATATATATATATATATATATAAATGTGTGAGAGCCAACATATTCATGAATTATCATACACGATCCGAGACGTCGAGAACGCCTAGTTCCCCACAGATATGAAAGAAAGGCTCTGTAGCTAGTGGTTTTGTAAAGATGTCAGCAAGTTGATTTTTAGTATCAACATGCTCAAAGACTCAT
Organism: Lathyrus tuberosus; assembly: GCA_022829125.1. Lineage (NCBI taxonomy): Eukaryota > Viridiplantae > Streptophyta > Magnoliopsida > Fabales > Fabaceae > Lathyrus > Lathyrus tuberosus. Next base: position 8,168,075 of record JALAZF010000024.1, on the reverse strand, counting down.
CACCTTTCTCTACATGATCCCTAAGGAAGTGATGACGTATTTCGATATGCTTGGTGCGTGAATGTAATACGGGGTTCTTAGTTAGGTTAATAACACCAGTGTTATCGCACAAAATGGGAATACGCTTAAGTTTTAAATTGAAATTAAGTAATTATTGTTTAAGCCATAGGACTTGAGCACAACAATTGCCGACGGCAACGTATTTCGCCTCGGCTGTTGACAAGGCAACGGAAACCTGTTTCTTATTATGCCAACTAACCAAGGAATTTGCAAAAAAGTGACACGTGCCACTAGTGCTTTTCCTATCCGATTTGCACCTGGCAAAGTCGGAATCGGAATAGCCAACTAAGGAACAACCACTACCCTTAGAATACCACAACCCATACTTTGGAGTACCGGAGAGGTATCGAAGTATGCGCTTAACTGCTTTTAAGTGGGATTCCTTGGGACGTGCTTGATACCTCGCACACATGCATACACCGAACATAATGTCGGGTTGTGATGTGGTAAGATAAAGAAGAGATCCAATCATACCTCTATACTTCTTTACCTCTACATCTTTACCATTTTCGTCACGATCAAGATTAGTATAAGTAGGCATCGGAGTATCTATTGCCTTGCAGTTTACCATGTCAAAACGTTTGAGAAGCTCAAGACAATATTTTGTTTGGCTCACAAACGTGCCCTCTTCGAGTTGTTTGATTTGCAATCCGAGGAAATAGTTGGCCATCATGCTCATTTCAAACTCCCCCTGCATCAAACTAGAAAACTCCATGACCAAGGACATGTTAGTAGATCCAAAGATAATATCGTCAACATAAATTTGTACCAAAATTAAGTGTTTTCCTTGAAGTTTGATAAAGAGGGTTGTGTCAACCTTGCCTCTTGAATACCCTTGATCAAGTAAAAATTTTCTTAGACGTTCATACCAAGCCCTAGGGGCTTGTTTAAGTTCGTACAAAGCACATTTAAGTTTGTAGACATGATCGGGATATTCATGGGATTCAAACCCTGGAGGTTGGGCTACATAAACCTCTTCATTGATATATCCATTAAGGAAAGCACTTTTGACATCCATCTGAAATAGTTTGAAATTTTTAGTGCAAGCATAAGCAAGTAAAAGACGTATAGCCTCGAGTCGGGCAACCGACGCATAAGTTTCCTCATAGTCGATTCCTTTCTCTTGGTTATAACCCTGCGCTACAAGCTGCGCTTTGTTTCGTGTTATAACTCCAATTTCATCAAGTTTATTCCTAAACACCCATCGGGTGCTGATTACTCGATGACCTCGCGGAGGGGGGACAAAATCCCAAACCTCATTTCTCCTGAATTGATTTAGTTCATCTTGCATTGATAAAAACCAATGCTCATCGAGTAATGCCTCCTTTGTGTTTTTAGGTTCAACTTGTGACACAAAAGCGGAGTAATAACAGAAGTTACTAAGTTTAGAGCGGGTGGTTACTCCCTTAGAGATGTCACCGATGATATTGTCAATTAGATGGTCTTTGGAAGACTTCCATGCTGGAGGAAGGTCATCTTCATTAGTTGGATGATCCTCCTCACTCTTCATAGGTTGGTGATCCTTTTCCTCCTCAATACGCACTGCTTCAGGCTGATCAGTTCCTTTATCAGTGTCCTTGAGTATGTCTTCTGAAGATACACCTGCCCCATGAAAAGAACTACCTTCTCCGATATTTTTCGGATAAGACTCATCAAAAGTAACGTGTACCGACTCTTCAATAATGCGTAACCTCTTCTTATAAATCCTATATGCTTTACTTAACTGAGAGTATCCAAGAAAAATACCCTCGTCGGCCTTGGCATCAAACTTACCAAGTGTCTCTTTACCATTGTTCAACACGAAACACTTGCAACCAAAAATGTGAAGGTGAGAGATATTGGGTTTTCGCCATTTTAAAAGTTCATACGGTGTCTTGTTTAGAATAGGCCGGATGAGCACCCTATTCAAAATGTAACAAGCCGTACTTATGGCGTTGGCCCAAAAGTATTTTGGAAGTCCACTTTCATTGATCATAGTCCTTCCCAATTCTTCCAAAATTCTATTTTTACGTTCCACAACCCCATTTTGTTGAGGGGTACGTGGTGCGGAAAAATTATGATCAATTCCATGGGATTCACAAAATGCTTTAAACAAATGATTTTCAAACTCACCCCCATGATCACTTCTAATTGACACAATGTCCGTGTTTAACTTTTTTTCAGATAACTTAGCAAATCTTTCAAAGGCCGAAAAGGTATCACTCTTGTTTGCTAAGAAAATAGTCCAGCAAAAACGAGAAAAGTCATCGACTATTACAAAACCATAATAGTTACCACCTAGGCTTTTGATCCTAGATGGTCCAAAGAGGTCCATATGGAGGAGCTCAAGGGGTCTCATAGTTGAAACGATGTTTTTAGATTTGAATGAGATCCTTGTTTGCTTCCCCATTTGACAAGCATCACAAAGGTGATCCTTTTTTGTGAATTTGATTTTGGGCAAACCGATGACTAGGTCATTAGAGATTATTTTGTTAAGCAAATCAAAATTGATATGAGCCAAACGTCTATGCCAAAACCATGAATCTTCATTCATAGTGACTAGACACTTGTCTCCATTCAATGGTACCTCATTTAAGTCTAGTATATAGACATTATTCACCCTCAAGCCCTTAAACACATCCTTTTTTTCACTATCTTCAATTATGCAACAATATTTTGAAAATGATACTTTATAATTCTTGTCACATAGTTGACTAATGCTTAAAAGGTTATGTCTAAGACCTTCCACAAGAAGCACATCAAAGATAGTAGTAGATGAGGGGTTACCTACACTACCTTTTTATTCGCCACAAAGTCGATGAAAAGAGATATGTCTCCTGTCATATGTCTTGAGCAGCCACTATCCAGAATCCATCATCTTTCGGTGGTCTCAAGACTTTGTACCTACAAAACAATCAAGGGAGAGTAGGTACCTAATTCTCATTGGGTCATTTATGGAGAGTGAAACCAAGATCGCACTTGGGCAACCATTCATAAATGCCTTTTGGAACAAGAAATCTTCTAAAATAACATTTAGCAATAGTATGACCAGGCTTGCAATAATATAGGCAATTACGGTTCATTTGGAATTTACCTTTGCTATCTCTATCTCGAATCACATACGTATACTTTCGATACGAATTATTCATACTTTCTCGATAATGTGATCGATCAATAGTAAACGTAACTTTAGGCTTAAGAACCTTGTCTAATTTGGCCTTAAGGGTTCTCACGTCTTTTTGCCAAATATAACAAGTATTACAGCCTCAATTGAACCATGGAGACTTATTCTCATCAATCTCAGCTTTTGATGCATCCATCATGGAGTTTTTAAGAGCTTCCAATTCCTTTTCAGAATCGGAAACCTTTTTCTCCAAATATGAAAAAATCATTTTGTTCGAGACTAAGCGTTGAAAAGCTTCCTTAGCCTCGTGGTGCAACATATCAAAAGCCTTTTGTAATTCTAAATGAGACTTACTATTAGAATGATCATATTTAGAGTGTTTTACCTCTTTCTTCTTGTTTTGACGTGCCATAAGACATAGATTAACGGATTCACTTTCGTCACTTGAGCTGTCATCTTTTTCCGACTCACTATCCCTCTCCCAAGCGATGTATGCTCGTCTAGATTTGTTTGACTTTTTGTGTTGACGACTCTTATCCTTATCCTTATCCTTGTCTTTCTTAAGTGATGGACAATCCGGCTTGTAGTGCCCGGATTTTCCACAGTTGTAACAAGATCCTTTCACCTTGCTATTCTTGTTGCCTTCATTTCTAGATTACCTCCTAAATTTGACTAGATTTTTATCTGAGTGTTGAATCTCATTCTTCTGAACGTATCTATTGTATATCTTCACAAATAGGCCCATGTCATCACTCGAATCATCATTTTCATCATTTTTGGTTTCATTATCACTTTGCTCTTGAGATGTGGACTTTGAACAAGAAGTCTTAAGAGCAATCGACTTCTTTTCTGTTTCCTTTGTTTTCTCATTCTTTACACTTTTCTCATGTTTTTCCAAGCTGACGAGCACTTGCTCATATTCATCGAGTTTTCCAAATAATGTCGTGAGGTCTAGAGTAGCTAGATTATTGGCCTCCTTGATCGTGGTGACCTTCGGCTGCCATTCCCTGTTAAGACACCTCAAAATCTTATTAGTAGCAACCTCGTTGGGAACCAGTTTACCAAGTACATGCAATTTATTGATTATATGAGTGAATCATTTTTGCATATCCGCAATGGTTTCCCCTTGCTTCATGTAAAAAAGATCAAACTCTTGCGTTAATGTGTTGATTCAGGCCATTTTCACATCATTAGTGCCTTCGTGGGCTACTTGTAAAGCATCCCACATGGCTTTGGCCATTTCACAATGAGAGACTCGATAATATTCGTCAACTCCTAAAGAGGAGATCAAAATATTTCAAGCCTTCCAGTCATAGCTGTACTTTTTCTCGTCCTCCTTATTCCATTGTGCTTCGGGTTTGGGAATGACAACACCTTCTGCATTGGTCATGGTAATTTCCATAGAACCATTTAAAATGACATTCCAAACCTTCCAATCAATGGAATTTATATGGACTCGCATACAATCCTTCCAGTAGCTGTAAATCTCGCACTTAAAAATTGGAGCTCTATTATAAGCCCCTTTAGGTTCGTTCGCCATATTCCAAGAAGTTTTACCGAAGCACCAGATAAACCGGAGCTCGTGATACCACTTGTTAGACGATGGCTAGGATCTAGAAGAGGGGTGGGGGGGGGGAGGGTTGAATAGATCCCACAATTTTATACACACAAATGGTGTTCCAAAATTGGTTTTAAAAATATTTTTTCGGAAGCAACCAAAGAATTACAGGTCTACAACGAACCTCTACTATAAGGATCAGATATGTGCAACGATATTAGGAATGATACGACGGAAGAGAAAAATACAGATCAATCAACAAAAAACTAAACGCAATCAACCAAGTTTTGTTTACTTGATGTTTATCCAATTACCAACGAGATAGGTTTGCCTTCGATTTGCACTTAATCAATTTATCAAACACTTCCCGTGCGCAAACACACAAAGTGCAGATTTCCAAATAATGTGAATGTAAAGCTGATCCTAAATACAATCTAAGGGATTGTATCAATTTTACAAAGTACTTTCTCAGCTCTAAATTACACTATGTCAGAAATTTTTGATCAATTGATACTTCACAAATTCGATTAATATCAAAACGTAAAAGAGATAAGGGAAAGAGAGAACAAACACGATTTATTTAGACAGTTCCCCTACCGTCCTCGCTAAGGGTACCTCTGCCCCCAATTCCGAACATGGAATTGAGATATGTATATATTACGGTTGCAATTGTTTTTACAAGAGAAAACTGAACAATCAAACCCTCTAACGTCTTTGATGTCGATGCAAAGTCTTCTCTCCCTTTGATTCAAGATGAATCAAGTGCCTCAAATTTGGTCAAACAAATCACCGTCTCACGCTACTAGATTGAAAGAACCCACCACTCTTCAATCACCTTCACTTGGTCGATTTCGATCTTCCACAATTCGAACCCAAATCTTTCTCGTACGATCCTCCGACTGTAGCTACTAAACTGAACCGAACAACCCGTTCTTCAGTTACCTTCGCACGGCTGAATCCTTATAGAGAAACTGATTTGTGCAAAAACCCCCAAAATCATTTGGATTCTTGGAGGACAAAACCTAGGGTTTTATTCAAGAAACACCTATTGATTCTCAACCCAGCACGAAGGATCCACACACCTAGGTTTGAATGTTATCACTTCAAAAATACACAACACTAACAAAAATGGTTATGTGTAGATGTTAGAGAATGTAAAGTTGAAGATGAAGATGAAGAGAAAAATCAATATCTATTTTCACGTTTCTTGTTCTGCATGTAAAAAATGAGCCAAAACAACATATATACTATACTTAGAAACATAACAGGAATAACAGAATTTTGAAGTAAACAACATAGCAGAAAATTGGTGCAAAACAGCGAACGGTCGACCTATGCAGGTGGGAGGGTCGACCTGAGCAAGGCACTCAACCAATCTGCCCAGAAAAGCAGCTTATGTGTCGACCGGAACAGGATATGCGTTGACGCATTCCTTCTAGTTTTTTAAAATTATAAATGCAGGTTGTATGAGTCGACTGGAGGGTCGACGCGAGCATTCCAGCTGCTGACCCTAAGAAATGTACCTTGTCTGGGTCGACCAGAACAGGGTTGTGAGTCGACTCACACCCTTGAAACATGAAAAAAACACTAGCTCGACATTCCTAAGGTTCTCAACCACACCTAATACACCTAGAACATTGCCAACATGATCAAACACATTTAAAACGCCTAATGTACATTGTATATGATATTCTACATGCGAATTCTACATATGCTAAGCATGATAGTTTTGACATCATTAAAACCGAGTATAGAGACAACTTCCCCTCATAGATGAAATGATCAGGGTTTCTCCTTTGCTTTTGGGAAACTTGAGGCTTTCTTTGAGATCTAAGAGGAGATGAGACTTTCCAAGTCTACTGGTATGAAGAGGTTTACTCTTAACTGGAGGATGATCTTTGTATGATGCCCAAGAGGAGGCTGATGTTTTAAGAGATGAAAATCAACCCTAAACTGGTCTGATATTCTGACTCTTTAGAAGATTGAACTTGCAAAAGATGACTAGGTTCTGTCCTATACCTGTAGAAGGTCTTTGGGTCCTTGTACTAAGGCCAAGAGGAGGTTGAGAACTTCTTAGAAGCCCGTGGGTCCTTGTACAGATCCCAAGAGGAGGTCGGGGATGCTTTTAGGAAGCCTGTGGGTCCAAATCTGAGAAAAGTTCAAGAAAGGTTTCACCGGGAATAATCCTTTCTTTAGTGAACAGTTCTAGGGTTTGAAGAAATTCAAGAGAGGTTTCTCCGGGAATTAATCCTCTATGGGGAAATGAATTTCTTGTTCAAAATTCTAAGTATTGACAGTCTTGAGAAAAGTTTCACCGGGAATAATGCATTTCTCTATTCCATATTGTATAAGCCCAAGAGGAGGCAAGACTGTATCTGGAATTTCCTATGGGGAACTAGTTTTGACTGTGTTAAAAGAGTAACCACTGATTTGATCTAATCCTAGACCTAATTGTTGGGGAAAACTCTAAGCAAGCATATACAGACATATATATACAGATGAAATATATATAAGCAAATATGTAAAAGAAAATGGTAGAACTTACAGTTGTGCAAGCTCCAGCATTGTAACCACAGCTGTATGGTTAATTATTCAAGAAATTGAAGAAAGTTTTGATATCACTTTGAATTTGAGTCTAAATCAAAAGGAAAATTGTTGTAAAAGGAAGTTTGGATACCACAGAGGGACTTATACAATGACTGAGGCCCAAATTTATTGTATTTTTAAAAGAGGTGGGTCTTACACTCTATTAGAGGTCCAAAATTTATTTTTATACAAGAGATGAGACTTACAACTCAAGGAGAGGCCCAGATTAAAATAAAAAGATCGCATCGTTATTTTGAAAATTGTACCGGGACTTATACAATGACTGAGACCCAAATTATTTATGTACAAAGGGGGGTTGGGTCTTACACTCTATTAGAGGCCCAACAGTGTTTGAAAAGAAGAAAGAAGGGACTTACAATACAAGGGAGGCCTAGATGATTTTTGTTTTGAAAACGGCAATCACGCCATATTTTTAAAATCGTATCGGGACTTATACAATAACTGAGGCCCAAAATGGTTTATTTACAAAGGGATGAGACTTACACTCTATCAAGAGGCCCAAAATTGTTTGAAAAATGTTTGTGAGGGTGAAAATAATCAAAACTCTAATTTGATTAAAAATGTATTTTAATTTGAATAAAAATTATTTAAAATGATCAAAATTATCAAAAATGTGTGAAAAATAAGTTGTGATCTTGGATAAATGTTTGAAAAATCATGTTATATCCATAGAATGATTGAAAATCATTTGATTTGAAAAATCAAGAGAAAGAAATATTTTTAAACAAATAAAAATAAATTCTATACAAAAATATCAAATATATAAAATAAATAATATTTTTGTGAAATTCTTGTGAAATAAAATATTTTAACATTTTTGTGAATTTTGAAAAAAAGAATTAATTCAAAAACATTAAAAACCAGGGAGAAATTAATTTTAAGATTAATTAAAAAAACATGGAAAATTCAAATATTTAAAAATTTGAAAAATGGCGCCAAGAACACATGTTCTTGGTCGCGCGTGTTCTTCTTCTTCAGATTTGCAAAATCTCACTTTTCTCTCTGATTACGCAATGGTTTTGCATGATTCAAACATCAATCTCACTCGTTTTTTTAACAAGGATCACAACCATATAGATTAATTGCATTTATATTAAGTGTGGAGTGAGAAATCAGAGGATGAACTCAAGAACCCTAGTTTCAGCAAGAACACTATGAAATTCCAAACATGATTCATACATAGCAATTGATTGAGGGATATCACTCTATATACATGCAGAAACAAGATGGTAACTAAAAAATTCATTTATGATGCATGTAATATGGAGTTTGAAGGCTTCAGGCTTACCTCTTGCAGCTGGTGATCGAATTCTATGGTGGAAGTGTTACAGATGTTGTGTAATGATCTGGACATCTCCAATGGACCTCAAGTAATGTGTTTGAGGGCTTGGAAGGGATCGAATCAGCTCAGAACTTGTTGTGGCACCTTAACTGCAAACAGACCAAAAGCTTGAGTAAATGAGGGGTGACTTTGTGATTCTGATGTTCCAGATGTGTTTCAAGGCCATGGATCACTCATATATGATGTATATGAGGTGTTTGCATGATTGGTTTGGTTTGAATTGCTTCCTATTTCAAAACCCGATAGTCACTTCTCAAGAATTTGGAATTTTGATGCACAAGAGGGAATTCAGAGAAAACAATTTTGGGATTGTTTGAGGGTGATCTGAATGAAGCAATGTGACCTCTATTTATAGTAGAGGAGGTTTGTCTTGGATGAACAGCTTCAGATTAGAAGGTAAGGCTTTGGTTTAATGGTTTTGAAATGGTATCATTACCCCTAATGCAAGGTACACCAAGGTGTCCAAATAGATCAGCTACCAATTGACCAATTCCACATTCCTCAGTCATTTTTATTATTGTTTATGTGAGCATCTTGACTGAGGGATGTCCTTTGGTTGAGTGTGCACTATTGCATATAAATGCCTTTGAATTCAAGGTATAATGTGACAAAAACCATTACTTCAAGTTAAAAGCTTTCTTGGCTTCTTGACTCAATTTTGCAGGTTTTGTCTTGATTCCCTCTGCTATGTAATGAATGTGAGAGGCTTTTATCATTGCCCTTGACAAGAAAAATCGTGTGTGGCAAGTAATCACCAAAATTGTCTTGCAACAGTTTGCAACAAGGCATGTTAGACACTCCATAACTCCTTGCTTAAGTGGAGTTTTTTTCATGCTGGTGAGCTCTTTGGAATGCTGATACATTGTGCTTCAACTTTGATGTTTACATTTGGACTTGGATTAATGTGGATCATGGAGAAAAATGACCCCAAGTTTGGAAAAAGTGTGAAATTCTGGTATCAGATATGTGATGTTAAGTGAGATGTCACAACATCAATATCTGCTATATGAACAAGACAATAAAAGAACAGCACTTGAAAACAATAAATACACAGAGAATTATTCACCCAGTTCGGTCTAACAACCTACGTCTGGGAGCTACCAAGCCAGGGAGGAAATTCACTATTAGTAGTATTAATTCATAGACTCTACAATCAACATACAAGTTGACAATCTATTCACTTAATCACTACCCAATGACCCTTCTACCTAAGACACTCTTAGATATGAGACACCTCTCACTCCCCCTCAATCACAGCAGTGATAACAACATACAATAAAGAAAGTAGAAGACACACTTCAACGACAATACCTTGATCTTGCTTAAAAGCTTCAATCAAGAACAAACACTCGTGCTTAAAAGCTTAGAGTGGACACCGTACAACTAAACTAAATCAGTCTAATTCAAACATCAAAATAGATGAATGAATGGCTCACAATACACAGACGAAAACACAAACCCTAATACTTGACACTCAGTACACAATCTCTTGTCTTCGCTCCTTCCACGTAGGGTTGAGACTTCTTTAAAAAGAAACAGATTCTTGGGCCTGGGCAATAATAATTCTCATAATTAATTCTCAATTAAAACTGATAAAACTCCAAATCTTTTTGCCCTAAAATAGTAACAAAATATACTCCACAAAGTAATAGGAACTGATTGTATCAGAATAAATCTTCTCCAATAAATTCGCCTGCAATCTCTCAAACAAAATCTCCCAAGATATATCAAAAAACGCGCAACACATAAAAACACAGAACTGGAAGTTCTGTCAAAAGATGTTAAGACATCCACCTTGACATCATACACCACAATCCTGCAACACATGTTAGAGCCACATGTCTTGACATCAAGCATGACATCTTGATGTTACACCTTGTTTTACCAAAATTGCAGCCAATAACAGAACTAACAATCTCCCCCTTTGGCAAATTTTGGCTAAAACAATATCAACGCACATCAGAGATACCTGCAGCAGAAACACACCATAACACATCTAACACTAACATTTAGCAGCAGCAGAAAAACCAATCAAAACTCAAACTCCCCCTCAAGCCAAGAAACCACAAAACACTTCCTTCAAGAAAACCAGCAACAACTTCAAGAAAACCAGCACAGCACACAACACTACAAAGCTACTCAAAAACTAGAGGCTACTCTCCCCCTTTTTAGCCACAATTGGACAAACTCCCTCAGAAGCACGGGACACAAGGAAAAATACACCACCTCCAACAACTACATCTTTGACTGGTCAGGAGATCCAAACAAGGTTCTCTTAAGATATAAAAATAGCTACACCTTACTGCTTCTTACTACAGCCAAACTGAGAAGGAAACATGAGTCAGTCCTCCAAGATAGTTGAAACACACAGGGGTTAGTTGAAGCAAGACCGGAAGAACAAGGGCACATAACCAAAGGAGATGAAGTCCAAAGAAATGACAACAGGTGGATCCTCTACAGGGGCAACAAGGACAGGAAGAAAAACAGAAACAAGGATGAAGACCATCAAGAAGGCTCAGGTGCAACTACATGATTCTGAGGATGAGGCAGATGAAGATTGGGTTAATTTCATTAACTCAGGTGGTTGGAATGAATAGCTGAATCCAAACATGAAAACTCTTTGCTTGTAGTTTCTAAAAAATTGTTAAATTGAGTACTTCCAGTAATAAAAATGTTCTTGTTTGTTTCCAAGCATTCTTATTTTGACAATTTCACCAAAGAGATAAGCTCACACACATAAGACAACAGCACCAAAATTCACCTTCCTGCACACCAAAAAAAATTCTACTAATCCTCATATATGCAGATCCCTAATTTGCTTCTCAAATTTTCAAATTGATTTGCATCTAAGGCCTTAGTAAAAATATCAGCTAATTGCATTTCCGTAGCAACATGTTCCAAAGCAACCACTTTATCTTCAACTAGATCTCTTATAAAATGATGACGTATGTCAATATGCTTAGTCCTACTATGTTGAATTGGGTTCTTGGAGATATTGATTGCACTCAGATTATCATAGTACAATGTCATGACATCTTTCTTGACATTGTATTCAGTTAACATTTGCTTCATCCAAACCAGTTGTGAACAACTACTTCCTGCTGCTATGTACTCAACCTCAGCAGTAGAGAGAGACACACAGTTTTGCTTTTTGCTAAACAACGAGATAAGATTATTCCCTAAGAAGAAGTATCCTCCAGAAGTACTTTTTCTATCATCAGCACTCCCTGCCCAATCAGCATCATAATATCCACTCAGTTCAGTGCCTGATCCATGACTGTATAGAATACCATAGTCACTAGTACCATTCACATATTTCAGAATTCTCTTCACTTGATTCATGTGGCTAACCTTAGGTTCAGATTGATATCTGGCACAAACTCCTACAGCAAAGGAGATATCAGGTCTTCTAGCTATGAGATACAGTAGGCTTCCAATCATGCTTCTGTATAGGCTTTGATCCACATTCACTCCATGTTCATCCTTGGACAGCTTCAGGTGAGTAGGAGCAGGTGTCCTCTTGTGATTAGCATTCTCCAGACCAAACTTCTTGACTATATTCTTTGCATACTTGCTCTGAGAGATAAATATGGAGTCTTCCATTTGTCTAACTTGCAGACCCAGAAAATAGCTGAGTTCACCAACAAGACTCATCTCAAACTCAGACTGCATCTGTTTCACAAAATGTTGAATCATTGCTTCTGACATCCCACCAAACACTATGTCATCAACATATATTTGAGCTATTAACAGTTTTCCTCCTTCCTCTTTGACAAACAATGTCTTGTCAATTCCTCCCTTTTTGTAACCATTCAAAGACAAGAATTCAGTAAGCCTGTCATACCAAGCTCTAGGTGCTTGCTTTAATCCATAAAGTGCTTTCCTTAGTTTGTAGACATGGTTAGGAAATGTTGGATCAACAAACCCCTTGGGTTGATCTACATAAACTTCTTCATTTAAGTACCCATTCAAGAAAGCACTCTTTACATCCATCTGGAATAACTTGAATTTGAGATTACAAGCTACACCTAAGAGTAACCTGATAGATTCCAGTTTGGCCACATGAGCAAAAGTCTCATCAAAATCAATTCCTTCTACCTGAGTGTAACCTTGGGCAACCAACCTAGCCTTATTTCTGGTGACCACTCCTTGTTCATCAGATTTATTCTTGTAAACCCACTTGGTGCCAATCACATTTATTCCTTCAGGCCTTGGTACAAGCTCCCACACTTCATTCCTCTTGAATTGTCCCAGCTCTTCTTGCATGGCATTAATCCAAAATTCATCTTTCAAGGCTTCTTTAACATTTTTGGGCTCAATTTTGGATACAAAGCAAGAATTTGACACAACTTCTCTTGACCTAGTGGTAACTCCTGAGTTTGGATCACCTATGATAAGCTCTTTTGGGTGGTCCTTTTGCACTCTGATGGAAGGTTCCTTGTTAGGCTACTCTCGTTCAGGTTCAGCAGTAGTAGGACTGGGACTTACACTTCTGTCTTTAGCTTCTGTTGATACATCATCAACAAATGTTCCAACATCATCCAGGACATCAGTAACTTCCTTCATTCCATAGTCATCAACAACCACATTTATAGATTCCATCATGACTCTGGTTCTGGAGTTGAATACCCTATAAGCTCTGCTGTTTATAGAGTATCCCAAAAAGATTCCCTCATCACTTTTAGGATCCATTTTCCTCCTCTGTTCAGGATCTGAAAGAATATAACATTTACTTCCAAAGACATGAAAGTACTTCACACTTGGTTTTCTTCCCTTCCACAGCTCATACAAGGTAGCTGAAGTACCTCTTCTCAAAGTAACTCTATTGTGAATGTAGCAGCAGTATTCATAGCTTCAGCCCATAAATGGTAAGGAAGCTTTTTGGCATGAATCATTGCTCTAGCAGATTCTTGAATGGTTCTGTTCTTCCTTTCAACAACTCCATTTTGCTGAGGAGTAATAGGTGAAGAAAATTCATGGCTGATGCCTTCAGTAGAACAATATTCAGCAAAATTGCTATTTTCAAACTCTCTTCCATGATCACTTCTTATTCTGATGACATTGCTCTCCTTTTCTCTTTAGAGTCTTTGACAGAGATCTTTAAACACATCAAACACTTCTGTTTTGTCTTTGATAAAATTCACCCAAGTGTACCTAGAATAATCATCCATAACTACATAAGCATATTTCTTCCCACCTAGACTTTCCACCTGCATAGGTCCCATTAAGTCCATATGAAGAAGTTTTAACACTTTAGAAGTAGTGGGATGTTGAAGCTTTTAATGTGACATCTTGGTCTGCTTCCATATCTGACAGTCTCCACACACTCTTCCTTCTTCAATTTTGAGCTCTGGGATTCCTCTTACTGCCTCTGCAGATATGATTCTCTTCATTCCTTTCAGATGTAGATGTCCCAACTTTTGATGCCATACTTTGACTTCATCTTCTTTTGCAAGAACACATGTGGATGAACTTGAGTCTTGTGACACCCATAGGTAACAATTGTCCTTAGACCTAGCACCCTTCATGATAACTTCACCTTTCTCATTTGTGACAATGCACTCAGTTTTTGTAAAATTAACTATGAGTCCTTGATCACATAGTTGACTAATACTGATCAAATTTGCTGTCAACCCCTTGACTAGTAGTACATCATCAAGTCTAGGTGTACCTTCACAATTCAGCTTTCCCACACCCTTGATTTCTCCTTTGACACCATCACCAAAGGTCACATGGCCAGAAGAATGAAGTTTAACATCCACCAGCAAATTCTTCACTCCTGTCATGTGTCTTAAACAACCACTGTCAAAGTACCAGTCTTCTTTAGCAAAGACTCTAAGAGAAGTATGAGCTATCAAGCTGACAACATCAGTTTCGGAGACCCATTGCTTCTTTTGCTTGATGACTTGATTACCTTTATGAATGACCTATCTGGGTGCATAATTAGAAGTACTCTTAGGATACCCAGGCAACTTATAACAGAAAGCCTTTATGTTTCCAAAGCTCCCACAATGATGGCATCTCCAGCGCCTAAATTTCTTCCTAGAGGGAGTCTTGTCAGGATGTTTCAACATCTATTTCAACATCACTGGCTTGGAACTAGGAATAACATCATTTGAAGCAGATCCACTATTGAATTCCAACCCACTTTTGTCTCCTGCAGTTCTTCCAACATCAAGAATCTTGTCTAGAACATCAGTTCCACTATTCAGCATTCTGATAGACTTGGACATAGATTCAAGTTTAGAGTTCAGTACAAATACTTCATCTTCCAGCTTGGCAATGGTTTCGAGATGCTCTGTCTTTTCAGCCTTGAGTTGAGCAATGATCTTCTTCTGCCTCTCCCCTTCTTGACAGGCTTCTTCACTGTTAATGCATAGCTCTCTATAAGAATCGGTAAGCTCATCATATATGCTCTCTTCATCCCTAGAATCATCATCAGATGTACACCTTCTAGTCAATACCCTAACCTGCTTGGCAGTCTCTTCATCTTCCTCACTTTCAGTATCAGACCAGGACACAGATAAGCCCTTTTTTTGCTTCTTAAGATATGTAGGGCATTCAGCTCTGATATGACCATAACCCTTACATCCATGACATTGGATTCCTTTGTCATAATTAGGCTTCTCCTCAGTTCTTGTTTTCTTCATCTGATCACCTGACATGTTGATGTCAAATGTGATGTTCTTGACATTAGGTTTATAGCTCCTGTCCATTCTTTTCAAAACCCTATTAAACTGTCTTCCCAACAGAACAATGGCATTAGATAGCTCTTCCTGAGTTTCAGGACCACACTTTTTCTCGTCATCTTCTGTACTAGACACCAAAGCTATGCTTTTGACCTTCTTTTCAGATATGTCATTCAACCCTAATTCAAATGTGTGAAGTGAACCAATCAATTCATCTACCCTCATCTGGCTGATGTCTTGAGCTTCCTCTATAGCAGTCACCTTCATATCAAATCTCTTGGGAAGAGATCTGAGAATTTTTCTTACCAGCTTCTCATCATCAGACATCCTCTCTCCTAGGGCACTAGAAGCATTTGAAAGTTCAAGTATATTCATGTGAAAATCATGAATGGTCTCTTCATCTTTCATCCTCAAACTTTCAAACTTTGTTGTTAGCAGCTGAAGTCTTGACATCTTGACCTTGGAAGTTCCTTCATGAGTTGTTTTCAGGATATCCCAAGCTCCCTTAGCCACTTCACATGTGTTGATCAGCCTGAAAATATTCTTGTCAATACCATTAAATAAAGCATTCAAGGCCTTAGAATTCCCAAGAGCGAGTTCATCTTTTTCCTTGGTCCACTCCTCCTCGAGTTTCAGCTTTGACACACCATATTTTCCCATAATGACAGGATGTTTCCATTATGTCAGAACAGCCTTCCAAGCCCTGCTGTCTAAAGATTTTAGAAATGCAACCATGCGAGGTTTCCAATAGTCATAATTTTATCCATCTAGAATAGGGGGTCTATTCACAAATCCACCACTCTCCTTGTCCATTGCACCAGAAAATAACAGCCCTAGATCTCACCCAGATACAGAGCAGGATGACCTGCTCTGATACCAATTGAAATTCTGGTATCAGATATGTGATGTTAAGTGAGATGTCACAACATCAATATCTGCTATATGAACATGACAATAAAAGAACAGCACTTGAAAACAATAAACACACAGAGAATTATTCACACAGTTCGGTCTAACAACCTACGTCTGGGGGCTACCAAGCCAGGGAGGAAATTCACTATCAATAGTATTAATTCATAGACTCTACAATCAACATAAAAGTTGACAATATATTCACTTAATCACTACCCAATGACCCTTCTACCTAAGACATTCTTAGATATGAGACACCTCTCACTCCCCCTCAATCACAGCAGTGATAACAACATACAATAAAGAAAGTAGAAGACACACTTCAACGACAATACCTTGATCTTGCTTAAAAGCTTCAATCAAGAACAAACACTCGTGCTTAAAAGCTTAGAGTGGACACCGTACAACTAAACTAAATCAGTCTAATTCAAACATCAAAATAGATGAATGAATGGCTCACAATACACAGACGAAAACACAAACCCTAATACTTGACACTCAGTACACAATCTCTTGTCTTCGCTCCTTCCACGTAGGGTTGAGACTTCTTTAAAAAGAAACAGATTCTTGGGCCTGGGCACTAATAATTCTCATAATTAATTCTCAATTAAAACTGATAAAACTCCAAATCTTTTTGCCCTAAAATAGTAACAAAATATACTCCACAAAGTAATAGGAACTGAT
This sequence comes from Lathyrus tuberosus, assembly GCA_022829125.1. NCBI lineage: Eukaryota > Viridiplantae > Streptophyta > Magnoliopsida > Fabales > Fabaceae > Lathyrus > Lathyrus tuberosus. Next base: position 8,151,120 of record JALAZF010000024.1, on the reverse strand, counting down.
TGTATCAGAATAAATCTTCTCCAATAATTTCGCCTGCAATCTCTCAAACAAAATCTCCCAAGATATATCAAAAAACGCGCAACACATAAAAACACAGAACTGGAAGTTCTGTCAAAAGATGTTAAGACATCCGCCTTGACATCATACACCACAATCCTGCAACACATGTTAGAGCCACATGTCTTGACATCAAGCATGACATCTTGACACCTTGTTTTACCAAAATTGCAGCCAATAACAGAACTAACAAAGTGAAACAGATTCTGATTTGAAAATTTCACTAAGTGTTGGAATGAAAATGTCCATTTTCATTTTTTGTGATTTTGATCAATTCATAACTCAAAATCCATGAGGATTTGGAATGAGATGTAGTTGACATATTTGAAGTATGTAATGAGAGCTTTCATTTGAGCTTTGGATGGAAGCAAATGGCCTTGTGGTTTAGGAGTTATGACCTTGCAAAGTAGGTACCAAATCACTTTTGTTCCATAACTTAGAAAAATTTAAGTTTCTTATGGTTTCTCCTTTTGCAAGAAACCTCACTTTTATTATTTTTCTTGATGGATGATGATCAAAACCATACATTAACATTGTTTTTGACTTAGGGGAGCCATATTTGTGAAAAATTCCAAAAAGTCAAACTTATTTTGGGCACAACTGACTTTTTGTCAGACGAATTCCAAACTGTGTGATCCTCTATGCAATCAAGTTCTTGACCTAATTCAAACCTAATGGATGGATTCCGTAGGTGTTTTAGGGTGTCTTGAATCATGTCCTAAGGTTTGGGAACATGTCTTGGTCAAAAGTCAAAGATACATTTGACTTTTTCTTCAAAACCCTTATTATGGTCCAGATGAAATTGAAACTTGTGAATCAAGCTTCTTGGATCAATCAATTGTTACAAATGGACCAATGTGGTGTATTTGAGGCCCTCAAATCATGTCTTGAAGTTTTGTTTCATGTCTTGCCTCAAAAGTCAACTTAGGGGTGAATTAGGCCAAGAAACCCTAATTCCTGATTTTTGATGAATGCTCCCCCTGATGTTAATTTGACTTGATGATTGGATCCATGAGGTCCCTTGGAGCATCTTGGATCATGTTTTGAAGTATTGGCTCATGCCCAGATGACAATTTTCATCTGGAGGCCTTGGTCGACCAAAACCCTAATTTGCTGACACTGACGATCTTGAGGCTTAATCAGCTTGAGATGTTGCACTCTTGTGCGTGATTCTTGATATGGGAGACCTCTTGATACTTCATGGATGTTTGAGAGGTTAGACAAGTTGAAGATCATGTCATTTCTTGATTAATCCTTTGTTTGAGAGTTATGAGAGGGCTCGAAACCCTAATTCTTGATTGTAGTGAATGTTCAAAAATCTTTGAGAGGATTGATGAGGTATGATAGTACATCCATATTGTGGTGATGATTGTCACCATGATGGGAAATCTTGGTGGTCAAAATTTGGGGTATGACCCAAGGAAATGGGGTTTTTAACCCAACACCTATACATGATTCATTCCCACAAGAATATCAACACATAACCATAACATTGTATCACAACAACATGAACAACAACAACTCATAAGATATTCATGGAAATGGATGAAAACATATCAAAATTCAATATTATCACTTTCTAAATCAAAATCTAAAATCACTAATTCTAAAATCTCTTCTTCTTCTTCTTCTTCTTCTTCTTCTTCTTATTCTTCTTCTTAACACATAACCATAACATTGTATCACAACAACATGAACAACAACAACTCATAAGATATTCATGGAAATGGATGAAAACATATCAAAATTCAATATTATCACTTTCTATCTCAAAACCTAAAATCACTTGCAACAGACCACCTGGTCTCTGATACTTAATCTTCACCCATTGGCACACTACACATTTAGACACACATACTCCACAATATCATTTTCATCCCAAACCACCAATAGTCCTTTTTCTAGTCTTGATAAATCTTTGAGGGACCAGAATGTATAGTAAAAGCGCCTTTATGAGCTTTTTCCAAAATCTTTAGTTTCAACTATACATTATTCGGCACACAAATCCTTTGATTAAAAATAACAACTCCATATGCGACATGACTAAAACCTGGTTGAATCAACTTCTCTTGCAACTTCCCTTCCCTTGTTGAATTTCTTCTCTTAGAGTGGAAGTAACATTCAAATTTCACATTATCACACCACTCTGAGTCCAAACAAATTGAAGATTAAGATCTCAAAACTTTTCCAACAACGCATATTCTAACATCATCAACTCAACTTTGTGCATCTCTTTCTGACTTAAGGCATCTCCCACCTTATTTGCTTTATTTGGATGGTACTTCAGTTCAAAGTCAAAATCCTTCAAGTATTCCATCCATCTTCTTTGACGCATGTTCAACTACATCTGATCAAACAAATATTTTAAACTCTTGTGATTACTAAACATCTCAAAACGCACTCCATACAAGTTGTGACACCACACCTTAAGTGTAAAAAAAAAACCGCTAAGTCCAGATCACGAGCGGGGTAGTTCTCTTCATGAACCTTCAGTTGGCGGGAGGCATAAGCTACCACCTGACCACTCTGCATTAACACTCCTCCTAATGGCATCACAAAATACTTCATAAGGCTTACTAGGATCAAGAATGATCAAAACAGAAGCATTCGTCAAACTCTCCTTCAAACTCATAAAACTTTGTTCACAACTCAAATCCAAACTATAATAAATCTCCTTCCGGGTCAGCCGAGTCATTGGTAAAGCCAACTGAGAAAAACCTTTAATGAACTTCCTATAGTATCCTGCCAATCCTAAGAAACTCCTGAATTTGGAATCATTCTTCAGTCTTTGGCAATTAATCACCGCTTCAAATTTTGATGGATCTACTGCTACACCTCCTCGAGATATTACATGACCAAGAAACTTAACTTCCGTCATCCAAAACTCACACTTGCTTAACTTGGCAAAAAAGTTGTTTCTCTTGTAAGATAGACATAACGATTCTTAGATGCTCTCAGTGCTCTTGTGAAGTACGAGAATAAATAAAAATGTCATCAATAAAGATCACCAAAAATTGGTCCAAGTAAGGTTGGAATATACGATTCATGTAGTCGATGAAAACAACTGGAGCATTCGTCACATCGAAAGGCATCACAATAAACTCCTAATGGCCATATCGGGTCCTAAATGTGGTCTTTGGTACGTCAGAACTCTTTACACAGATTTGATGATATCTCGATTGTAAATCAATCTTCGAGAACACACATGCTCGTTTCAATTGACCGAACATGTCATCTATCTTGGGTAGTGGATACATGTTCTTGATGGTGACTTTATTCAACTGGCGGTAATCAATACACAAACGCATACTACCATCATTCTTCTTTACTAGCGGTACTGGAGCTCCCCAGGGCGAGACCCTAGGACGAACAAAATGTTTAGCCAACAACTCTTCCAATTGTTCCTTTAACTCTCTTAATTTAAGTGGTGCCATACGATACAGAGAAATAAATATTAGAGCCGTTCTAGGTATCAGATCAATAAATAATTCCACTCCCCTTTCCAGAGGAAGAGAAGTGGCATCCTCAGGGAAAACTTTTGGAAACTCGTAGGCTACAAGAATTCGTAAAACCTTCGGGTCATCACTCGTTTCCTTGGTGAGAACTAAGAGAACAAACTTTTCCTTCTCGAACAAGCAATTAACCATACCAACCTTACCTTCCAAAATAGTAGTTAATACATTCTTTGGAGTATCTTCACTAGACGGAATAATGATTAACTTCTCTTCACACCCAATAAACACCGAATTAGCAAAAAGCCAATCCATCCCCAAGACTACATCAACTTTCTTAAGCACAAAACAAATAAGGTCAACCTGGAAAACTCTACCATCCACCGATAGTGAACAATTTTCACAAATCAACGGTGTCTCGACAACATCATCCATGGCGGTAGTAACCACCATGGGAGGAGACAAACGAATTGCTTACAAGCCAAGTCGCTTCATGCATTGAATCAAACAAAAGAGTGTGTTGCTCAACACTCAAATAATAAAAAACAAGGATGCCCATTTACATAACACATACCTGCAATCAAAGCGTTGTTACCTTTAGCCTTCTTTGCATCCAAAGTATACACCTGACCGGTACTCTTCCCTTGCATATGATTCTTATTCTGAGGAAAATCCTTAGCCATGTGACCTTCCCCTAACATCGATAACACTTCACTCCTCCGAGGTTACATTTTCCATAATGAGTCTTACCACATATACGACATAAGGGAGGAGGGTAAGGCCTTACATTCTGCACCTGCTTCCTCTTGAATAGTTGAGATCTAGGCCTAAATTGGTGAGTTGGTATTCCCTGTTCCTTTTAACCAATCCTATTTAGATCCATCTCTTCTTAAAATTTCTTTAAGATATCCTCGGCCATATAACATTGTCTTAGCAACTCAGCATAAGTAGTGAAATCCCTCTGAGACACACTGTGAGAGATTTCAACCCTTAATCTAAATAGAAATTGATCGATCTTCCACTTCTCATACGATGCATACATAGCATGCCTAGAATAAACAACCATGTCCTCAAACTTCTCAGCATAAGTAGCCACCTTCATACTACCTTGTCTAAGCTGTTGGAATTCAAACTCTTTCTGAGTCCTCAAAGAGCTAGGAAAATACTTGTCCAAAAAAGTAGCCTTAAAATTCTCCCACACCTTAGGAACTCCTTGATTAGTCATCAGAGTTAAATAACTTTCCCACCACCTCAAAGCAGGACCTCTCATCATGTGGGAATCAAACACAACCTTGTTCTCCTCACTACAGTGCACTATCTGAAAGATTCTTTCCATGCCAGACACTCATTCATGAGCCTTCACAGGATCTAGTCCGCCATGAAACTCGGGAGAATTCAAGCAGAAGAAATCCCGGAAACTCCCACCTACAGCTTCTTGTGGAATCCCTTGAGGGTAAAGACCACCATTCAACTGCTGCATCATCTACCGCATGAATTAGTTTTGTTGCTGCTTTATCTGTTGCGCAAACTGGGGCCACTGAACACCTTCACTTCCACTTGGTGGATCTGAATCGAAAGCCTGAGTTCTGGGCCTACTACGACCTATGCCTTCGTCAACCATGATCCTAAATATCATACAAACATAATTAAGTTGATCAGGATCAATACTATGAATATAACATCCATGACAATGATGACAACACACATATGATGAAGAAAGAAATACTTATAATATTTCATGGCTAGGCCGAGGATACAACCTGCTCTGATACCAATCGTAACACCCATATATAATACCTGTCTAGAATTATACATATTATACATAGTTGCAAATTTGGTATTGAAATACATAAGTTCCTAGCGACACATTGTACATATTACGTGCCCAAAATAAAACATATAACAATGGAACAATATATACAAAATGCCCAAATGAAACTAAGAACTAGATCATCATGGAATGATCTCAAAATAATCATCTTCACAATGGAAAACCATCCAAAAAGACAAGATAAGTAAGGACATCATGCTACTTTGTCCTTATCCTTCGTCGAATCAGAACTACTTGAAAAATAATCAACAACATGGGGTGAGATAATAATCCCAGTGGGTTCCCTAACTTATGGGTTGTCTCGGCTCTACAAGGTTCTAACTATCTTACTAGCTCAAGTCACAAAGGGGAAAAAGACTTGAGTTCTCAATCTTTGCACTATATGACAACATGTTGCTTAAGTTCAACAACTCAAACCATCACTAATCGGAAACCATACCAATGCATCTTTCCTCGTCCGATCCTAAGTCTAGGAATCTCAGCACGGGTCACGGATCCTTGTATCATACTTTGACAAACGCATGGACTTCAGATTCTAAGGGACTCCTCAACTTTAAGAATTGTCACTTCCTATGGGACTCCAAACCCATTTCAAGTCTCTACCCGTATGAGACTCTAACCCACTTAGGGATTGTAGCGTGCGATTTTTGTCGGTGACACAACCACCTTACCGCATTGGTTGGAATTGGGTGCTACTTTTTGATTTCTTATTTATCCTATGAAGCTGGAAAGGAAAGGAAAGCTATATAAAACTAACCTTGCACGCAAATGTTTTCTTTAACAAATGGTAAGAGATTGGGGGTTCGGGGTCAGGTTATACAAAGGGAAGTTGTCAATAACCCAGTGTAGATATGGTTATCCATAGACCTTTTATGGCATGTTTAAATACTTTCTGGTGTTTATCTGTCATGGGTTGGGAAAGTTTCTCCTTTGGGAGTGTTGAGAAGATGTTTTTGTTGTTTTCGGGTTTTTCGTTGTTTTTTGGGAAGGTACTGGACCTAAAGTTTTTGATTTGTGTGCTCGCTAAGATTTCTCAATCTTATGCCTACGTATTCCCGTAAAGATAACAGGGAAATCAGAGCAATCGTAGTTCCTCCTATTCTATGGGAGGAAAGATGTTTGGTGTCTTGTTTAAAGCCCAAAGAAGTTGTTTGAGTATTTGTGTCTTGTTCAAAGCCTAAGATTGAAGCTAAAAGTTTGACTGAGAGAGAATTTGTCATCTCTAAAGGGAGATATTTCACCTATTCACCACAGTTATGGAAGGATTGGTTATAAAGGGGAATTACTTTAACTGGAACGTATTGAATCCAAAAATGCCATAATTTCCTTTATAAGGGAATTGTCCTAAAGGAAGAAACTTTAACTCAGTGTAGAGCAATGCCATTTTTTCTCAGGAGTTTTCCATGCTAAGAGAGGGTCATTGGCTTGGATGTAAATAATCCAGAGGCTTGCCACTTACAACAATTAGATGAAGTTTTAACCAAGATAAAAGAAGGACCACAACTTGGATTTTTGAATTGACAAGTGTGCCACTTACAGTAGTTATCTGGAATTAGGGTTTGTTTAATTATTTGTTTGATGTGTGATGTACATATAAATGTCTTCATACAGAGAGAACTCTTGATTTCCTCTAAAGGGATGATGTTTTTATATGTGCCTTGTTCAAAGCCCAAGGTTGAAGCTAAAAGGTTGACTCTACTAGGGGAGTTTTATATCTGTCTTGTACAAAGCCCAAGATTGAGGCTGAAAAGAGATTGACTCTTCCGGGGAATGTTTTATCTGTCTTGTACAAAGCCCAAGATTAAAGCAAAAAGGGATTGACTCAGTTGGAGAATATTTATCTGTCTTGTACAAAGCCCAAGATTGAGGCTAAAAAGAGACTGACTCCACTGGGGAGGTTTTATCTGTCCTGTACAAAGCCCTAATTGAGGCTAAAAAGAGATTGACTCCACTGGGGAGGTTTTATCTGTCTTGTACAAAGCCCAAGATTGAGGCTAACTCTATTGAGGAAAAGTCATTATATAAAGCCTAAGAGGAGGCTGGCTTCTGCTGAGGATTATTGAAGTCCAGAGACAGGTCGAATATGTGTTAGGGAATCAACTCTTGCTGGGGTTTTGAAGAAGAGTTGAAATATCAGATGCCTTGAGGTTCTGATTCGGTTAGGGTTTTAATGACGGTAAAGGTTTAAAATTGAGTATGAAAAACTTGTGGAGGTTTTAACTCTGCTGGAGATTAGTGTGTTGATGAAATGATCAGGATTTTTCTTGTGCTTTTAGGAAACTTGAGGGTTTCTTTGAGATCCAATAGGAGATGAGACTTTCCAAGTCTACTAGTATGAAGAGGTTAACTCTTAGCTAGAGGATGATCTTTGTATGATGCCCAAGAGGAGGCTGAGACTGTCCAAGTCTACTCATGCAGTGGTAGGTTATGGTTGTAAAGAGAGATCTTTGTATAATTCCCAAGAGAAGGCTGAGGTTTTAAGGGATGAAGATCAACCATAGAATAGTCTGGTATTCTGGAATTCTGACTCTCTGGAGGATTTGAACTAGTAAAGATGACTAGTTTCTGTCCTATACCTGTAGGAGGCCTTTGGGTCCTTGTACTAAGCCCAAGAGGAGGATGAGAACTTTTAAGAAGCCTGTGGGTCCTTGTACAAAGCCCAAGAGGAGGCTGGGGATGCTTTTAGGAAGCCTGTGGGTCCAAGCCTAAGAAAAGTTCAAGAAAGGTTTCACCGGGAATAAGTTTTTTCTTTGTAGAACAGTTCTAAGGTTTGAAGAAATTCAAAAGAGGTTTCACCGGGAATTAGTCCTCTTTGGGCAATTGAATTTCTTGTACAGATATACTTCTAAGTTAGTACAGTCTTGAGAAAAGTTTCACCGGGAATAATGCCTTTCTCTGTTCCATATTGTATAAGCCCAAGAGGAGGCAAGAGTGTATCTGGAATTTCCTATGGGGAACTAGTTTTAACTGTGTTGAAAGAGTAACCACTGGTTTAACCTAAATCTAGACCTAACTGCTGGGGAAAACTCTAAGCAAGTATATACAAGCATATACATATACATTGAAATATATTAACAAGTATATATTGAAAAGATAGTGGAACTTACAATTGTGCAAGCCCAAACATAATAATTACAGCTGTATGGTTAGTTATTCATGAAATTGAAGAAAGTTTTGATAACAACTTTGAATTTGAATTTGAATCAAAGAGCAAAGTTATTTTAAAAGGAAATTTGGAGCTTATACTCAAGGAGATACCCAGATGAAAAACGGCGATCACGCTGTTATTTTGAAAATCGTATCGGGACTTATACAATGACTGAGGCCCAAATTATTTATGTACAAAAGGGGTTGGGTCTTACACTTTATTAGAGGCTCAATAGTGTTTGAAAAAGAAGAAAAATGGGACTTACAACACAAGGGGGGGGGGGGGGCAATGAAAATTGTTTTAAAAAAGGAGATCGCGTCGAGATTTTTAAAATCGTATCGGGACTTATACAATGACTGAGGCCCAAAAAGGTTTATTTACAAAGGGATGGGACTTACACTCTATTAAGAGGCCCAAAAATGTTTTGAAAAATGTTTGTGAGGGTGAAAATAATTAAAACCCTAATTTGATTTTAAAATGTATTTAATTTGAATAAAAATTAATTAAAATGATCAAAATTATCAAACATGTACGAAAAACAAGTTGAGATCTTGGATTAATGTTTGAAAAATCATGTTTTATCCATAGAATGATTTGAAAATCATTTGAATTTGAAAAATCAAGAGAAAGAAATGTTTTTAAATGCTTAAAAAACAAATAAAAATAAATTCTTTACAAAAATATCAAATATATAAAATAAATAATATTTTTGTGAAATTTTTGTAGAACAAAATATTTTGACATTTTTGTGATTTTTGATAAAAAGAATTAATTCAAAAACATTAAAAATGAAAGAGAAATTAATTTTTGAAATCATTTAAGAAATTGTGAAAAAAATGTAAATTAAGTGGTAAAAAAGAGAGATGGCCCTCCCAAGGTTTGAACCCACGCCCTTGGGATGGAGGGTTCAAAATTTACCAACTGAGCTAGGTGCGTGTGGTGATAGGGAACGGAAGGGAGTGAGTAATATGTGAAAAATTCTTTTGAAAATAGTTAAAAAAAATAAATCAAACGGTCTGGGGCGAGGGGGATTCGAACCCCAGACCTTTCGCTCGCTACACACACAAAACTAGCTGATCAACCACTAGGGCGCAATGTCAATTCAAATATATAGTGGCAATGAAATAACATATAGTAAGTTTGGTTTTGAAAACCTGAAAATGGCGCCATGGCCGTCTTCTTCCTTGGACCATCATCAAATTTGCAAAAGCAACTCTATCTCCTTCTTTTCTCAACCATTTTGGAAGATGTAAAAATGAAACTCGTTCGTTTTTTAACAAGGAACTGAATGGCTCTTTTCAATTTTATTTATTTTAATTGTATCAAGAGATACCATGCTATAACCAGATGAACCCTAAAAAATGCAAAAAACTACATTAAATCTTATACACGTAAGATAAATAGCAATTGATTGAGGGTTATCAATCTATGAACATCCAGAAACACATTGGTAATTTGGAAACATGTTTATGATGCATGCATTATAGAGTTTGAAAGTTAAAGGCTTACCTCTACAAGAAGAAATCGAATTCTGTGGTAGAGGTGTTACAGAAGTGAAACAATGATCTGGATAGCTTCCTTAGGCTTCAAGGATTGTGTTACAATGATTAGAATGGATTGAAACCTCCTGAATTGAGTAGCTCGAATCCAACTACAGCTTGTTGTGTATTTTGAATAAATGGTATATGACTTAGTTATCCTGATGTTACAGATGGAATGTAAGTGTTTAGATCACTTCCACATAGTGTATGTGAAGTGTTTGAATGCTTGGTTTGGACATAATTGCTCTGATTTGAGAATTCCAAACTTTCACTCCTTAAGGACTTAGAATTTGGCAAGAAAGAAGATTTGTGAGAAAACAAGCATTGTGGTTGTTTTGGTGTGATCTGAATGAAGCAATGTGACCTCTATTTATAGTAGAGGATGTTTGTCTTGGAGGAATAGTGTTGTCTTGAAGATTGGCTTGAATTCAAAAATTTTGGCAAGATGTATCATTGCCCCTCACACAAGGTACCATATCCCTCCACATGGCTAGCTTATCTTTTGACTCAATCCACATTCCTCAAATGCTTTTATTGTTGTTTATAGGAGCATCTTGACTGAAAAGAGTCCTTTTATTGAATGTGCACTATTGCACATAAATGCCATTTTGAATTCAAGGCACAAGGTGACAAAACCCATCATGCCATTTGAGATTTCCTTGACTCCTTGGTCCAACCTTGCAGGTTTGTGGTGATTCATCTGTTATACACTGAATGTGAGTGGTTTTGATCATTACTCTTGACAAAAAGAATCGTGGCTAGCAAGAAATGTCCAAAACTGTCTTGTAGATAGTTTGCAGCAAGGCATGTTGGACACTTCATATCTCCTTGCTCAAATGGAGTTTGATGATGTTCTGATACTCTTTGGAAAGCTTGTATATCCTACTTTAACTTTGATGTCCAACAATTTTCTTGAATCAACTTGGATCATCGTGAAAAATGGTCTCAAAGTTGGTGAAAAATCAAGACAAATTATGTCCAAAATTTCACTAAATGTTGGAAAAAGTGGTCATTTTCATGTTTTTGTGATTTTGATCAATCCATAACTAAAAATCCACGAGGATTTGGAATCTTTTGTAGTCGACACTTTTGAAGTATGTCATGTGAACTTTCATTTGAGCTTTGGATGAAAAAAAAGCCTTGTGGTTTAGGAGTTATGACCTTGCAAAGTTGGTACCAAATCCATTTTGTTTCATAACTTAGAAAAATTCAAGTTTCTTAAGGTCGTCCCTTTTGCAAGTAACCCTATTTTTCTTGATTTTTCTTAATGAATGATGATCAAAACCATGCATTAACATTGCCTTTGACTTAGGGGAGTCACATTTTTGAAAGATTTCAAAAAGTTAAACTTGATTTTGGGCACAATTGACTTTTTGCCAGATGAATTCCAAACTGTGTGATCCTCTATGTAATTAAGTTCTTGACCTAATTCAAACCTAATGGATGGATTCCATAGGTGTTTTAGGGTGTCTTGAATCATGTCCCAAGGTTTGGGAACATGTCTTGGTCCAATGTCAAAGGTACAATTGACTTTTTCTTCAAAACCCTAATAGTGGTCCAGATGAAATTGAAACTTGTGAATCAAGCTTCTTGGATCAATCCATTGTTGTAAATGGATCAATGTGGTGTATTTGAGGCCCTCAAATCATGTCTTTAGGTCTTGGTTCATGTCTTACCTCAAAATTCAACTTAGGGGTGAATTAGGTCAAGAAACCCTAATTCCTGATTTTTGATGAATGCTTCCTCTGAGGTTAATTTGACTCTATGATTGGGTCCATGAGGTCCCTTTGAGCTTCTTGACTCATGTTTTAAGGTATTGGCTCATGCCCAAATGAAAATTTTCATCTGGAGGCCTTGGTAGACCAAAACCCTAATTTGTTAACACTGGCGATCTTGAGGCTCGATCCACTTGGAATGTTGCAACCTTGTGCTTGATTCTTGATATGGGATACCTCATGATCCTTCATGGATGTTTGAGAGGTTAGACAAGTTGAAAATCATGTCAATTCTTAATTGATCCTTTGTCTAAGTGCTCTGAGAGGGCTCAAAACCCTAATTCTTGATTGTAGTGAATGCTCAACAATCCTTGAGGAGATTGATGAGGCATGATGGTACATCCATATTGTGGCAAGGATCTTCACAATGATGGGAAATCTTGTGGTCAAAATTTGGGGTATGACAGGGATCAATCACAATTTGGACTTAAACCCAAGTCAAAGTAATGATGCGTACATCCCAAAGGAGCTCTACATAAGCATCACTCTTGGGACATCACACAATAGGAGGTTATTTTTAATTACGTGATCAATAAAGATATCGTGATTGTATTCGACAACCACAAGGCAACCACATCACCTTAGCATTCACAACAACATCACATGTTCCATACAATGCTCACCTCTCAATTAGACAACTACTTGCCAATGACACACATCTAGGCATCATTTGCACATAAATTTACATTTATGTTATTCATCATGTCCTAATTTGTCTTGCTAATTCATTCCATTAATTGACGTTAAGGTTTCCTCATCAATTCTTATAGTTTTTCAATCATGTTAACAAGGAATCACAAGCGACCATTTACATATAATAAACACACATAGAACCCATAATAATTAGCATAAGGTAACTCATAACATAACCAAGCATGCATGTGAAACAATCCAAACAATTAAAAAAAAATCTCCCTTAGTTCTGCTACGGTCTCCCGGCGAGCAGCCAGCGAGGCTGGCTCGCTTTTGGTTTTCCCGGCGAACCCCAGGCGAGGTGCAGACAGAACCAAAACTACATCATGGTCGATCAGCGAGACATCAACGAGGTAGCTCACTTTCTGTTCGCCAAGGCTCACTCGACAACGCTAGCAAAAAAGAGGTATCCACGAGTTTGCCCCAGCTCGACCGACTATGGCGTCAAATTCTGCAGAAATACCAACAAAGTTGATACAAGGAAATGGGGGTTTTGACCCAACACCCATACATGATTCATTCCCACAAGAATATCAACACATAAACACAACATTGTATCACAACAACATGAACAATAACAACTCATAAGATATTCATGGAAATGGAAGAAAACATATCAAAATTCAATATTATCACTTTCTATCTCAAAACCTAAAATCACTAATTCTACAATCTATGGCTTCTATCTAGAACCCACCTTGCAATGATTATGAAGAAGTTGTGGATGATGAAGATGAGATGATGAAAACTTCTACTTGCTTCTCTTCTTCTTCTTCTTCTTCTTCTTCTTCTTCTTCTTCTTCTTCTTCTTCTTCTTCTTCTTCTTCTTCTTCTTCTTCTTCTTCTTCTTCTTCTTCTTCTTCTCCTACTAATAGTTTTTCTTCCTGTTCTTCCTATTTCTCTTATTTCTCTCAACTTTCCCTTTTCTATCTTTCTCTCTTATATCTTCCCACAAGTTTGGAAAAAGAATATGACACATAGAAGTATTATATGTTATAGTTAGTAACATATGGCATGTGGTAGAAAATTAAAAGCTTAGTAGTAAAATAAATATTAAGTGGTACAATGCTTAATATTTGTTCTACTAGAGCAACTGGCTCATTATTAATGTTATCAAAATGTCTCAATTGTACCAATTAATAAAATTTCAATATTGAATGATATTAATTAAGTCAATCTGAGCTCACTAGTTACTATAATTATCCCAACCGATAACTCTCAGAGCACATAGGAACTCAACTGATATTATTTAGAGCATTTTAGAAAATACAGGGTATTACAATGAAGAAGTAGCGTATATCTTCGCCAAAGTTCACAAAAGTATATCCATACAATATTTTAGAGGATACGAGCTGGACAAGAAAGTCCTTAAATAAGGCTATTACTAGCCCACCTGTTCCATGATGCCAAAGAATATATGATGATGTTTGAATGGTGCCATAAGCAAGGAGGCATTCACATATCCCCTCCAACTAATCTCAACACCCTTATTACACCATAGCCTATCTCCTAGTGAGGCATGAACATACTCGAGTGTTAGGTCTTTGATTGGCTACATTTTGGCTAAAACAACTTTACAGCAAGATGTTGGGTAAGATGTCCTGACATGGTTGATCAGACATCAGTTCAGATATGGCTACAATATTTGGAAAGATGTTGAGTAAGATTTAATTAGTCTGGTACAGCAGGTGTTGCTATTTTGCTGTCATGTGATTTTTAATCAAGATGTCGAAGGAGATGTCACAACATCTTTGTCTGGTACAGCGGGTGCTGCTGTTGTATATCTCTTGACATATTTGTTTTGATGAGAATATTTTTGATATGTCTCATCATTAGACGCAGGTCAAGGAGATTTATTAGGAACAAAGTGCATATTTAATTAGATTTCATAAAAAGGATATTGGAGACTTTTTAGGAAATTATTTGAAGATTTGTTCCTATTTTTGTGGAGGAGATTCTACAGCTGATTTAAAACGTGAAGATTGGATCTGATTGAAGAGTCCAAGCCCATATTGCAAGAGTCTATAAATAAGGACTTGCTATACCTAAAATAGTAAGCACACACAACAAAAAGCCGTCGGTGCAACATAAGGGTTCAAGGTTTTGAGAGTCTCTTGTGAAGTTTTAAAGTCACCCATGTATCCTTTGATACTATGTGGTCGACATAGGCTGTTGTAAATTGGTCTCACTCGAAGCTTTGAAGCAAGAGTTGAGTATTGTTCTTGGTTGAAGCTTTTAAGAAAAACCGAGTATTGTTGTTAGTCAAGAGTCTTGGCTGAATACTGTTATTGGAAGGAATGCCTTTCAATTGAACAGATTGATGTAGATTATAATTATTAGATATCACTGAGGTGATTTAGGAATTGAGATGGGTTTCTCTTATCTAGATGGTGATTTCTAGATAGAATTTTACTGAGTAGGGATTAAGTGAGGAGTTGTAAACGGGGGAGTTTAGCTCTAAATTAATACTACAAATAGTGAATTCATTACTGGCTTGGTAGCCCCCAGATGTAGGTGATTTGCACCGAACTGGGTTAACAATTGATGTGTGTTTGTTTACTTTCTACAATCTGTCATGTTGCTGTTACAAATATTCTGAATATCAGTTTGTTTGTTCTGTCCTTGTTTAATATTTATGTAGCACAATGTCTTTGTGAGAGCAAGAGTTGTCTCTACAAGTCAATCTATGTTTTGATGATAACAATATGTATTTGTGAAAGAACCATTTTATGTTATAACGTGTGTTGTGTGCAGATCATATTCATAGAAGTTATCAGATCCAATAAGCACCAGCCAGATGAGCGTAATTGATAATATGCAAAGTTACTATGTGTGACACAAGTCACAAGAAGTAAGAATGCTTCTGTATCTGATCGTGATCAGTAAGATCCAAGGATGTCGATATTGCAGTTGCAATGCTCTTGTGGATGCTCTCTGAAAGTGGTCGAGATTCTAAAGATTGCGAAGCTTCTGAAGAAGAGAACCGAAGTGCTGAAGACTCTCATGACTTAAAGTTCTGAAGGCGGAAGGCTCTGAAGACCAAGTGCAGAAAAACTCTGAATACTTATGTGTTCTGAAGACTACGGTTCCAAAGATCAAGTGCTGAAGACTCTGAAAACAGATTCCTAATGGACAAGTTCTGAAGATTCGGAAGACTTGAAGATGTAAAGGATAATGTTCTTAAAGGCAAGTGCTAAAGTTCTGAAGACTGATTCCTAATGGACTTCTTCAAATGATTGAAGACTTGACATATTAGATATCCTATTAAGAAGGCTTTACTCATGCTTCATCAATTTACCATCAGAAGCCTCTGCAGTTTGGAAGTCAAATGTTACCGTTGTGAGTAACTGTACACGGCGCCCAAGAAAGCTATATCCCGTCACTTCTCCCACAGCAAAAAGGAGATGTGTCAGTAAAACTAGTTATTACGCAACGTCTCTTTTCCAACAACCAACAATATTTCAAACGGCTATATTTTCTACTGGGCTATTTAAAGGAAAGAGTACTCACTTCTGAAGTAATCGATTAAGTCCAAAAACTGACCAAGTCCATGAATCGATTCACTCCACAAAAGATTGATTCATTCCATCAAAGGTGAATTGATCAAGCCATCGTGTGAAGATAACAACAACGATGAGTTCTCGTTGTAACACTTAAAATATCCAAAGCTATCACCATTTACACATGGCCATTGTTGTTGAAGCTCAAAGATCATCATTCAACACAACAACAATGAATTGGTACAGAAGCTGTTGATGAAGAAGACAACATTGCAAATCAGTCAAGTCATCAACCACCTTCTCGTCAGCGCTATATTGAAGATCTGAAGCAAGGAGTTGTTGCTCAAAGCTTGCTCACCCAAGAAGACGAAGAAGAAGAAGATCTACAAGATGTCAACCATTGCCAAATCATTATACATCTCTGTAGTTTCTTAGGATAAGCAAGGAGCTGTTGCTCACATCTTGCTTGAACACTTGTATGTTCTTTGTACTTAAACTTAGGAGTAATCTTCTTGTTAAGAAGCATCTTTGTAATCTCCTGTATAACTAATTCTTGGTGAATTAGGATTCCTTGAGTGGTCAGCGTGATCGGAGACTCGAGAAGACAATGGCGAGATGTCATTGTGGGAAAAGCCTGAAATAGGGTCAGTAGCGTTATATTCATTGCGATGAATCCCTGAACGTCTAGCTGTGAAAGCCTAGCAGTAGATCTTGCGAGATTGGAACCTGCAGGTCAATGTTCATTATATTCATTAAGTTGAATCCCTGAACGGTTCGTTGCATGTTAGTCACAGTGCGGTTGTGCAGGCTGTTAGTCACCGGCTGTTACCCGTGCATCTGTAATCGAGATTGATTATAGTGGATTAAGACCTTGTGTTCAAGGCGAAATCACCTGAGGAGGGTGGACTGGATTAGCATTTATGGTGAACCAGGATATATCATGTGTTCTTTACTCTTATGCTTAATGTTTTGTTTATGTTTCTATATAGAATATCAGAACCTTACACAAGCAAGTCAGAACCTTGCAACTCTGATAAGCTTCCGCTCTGCAAGTTCTGAATGTTACTTATAGTGTTCAGACTCTTGTAGGTTCTCATGCTTCATGCATTGCAAGTCTGAATGTAACTTCATTAGTCAGAGCCTCTGAACAAACTCTGTTGTTATCCTAAGTACTTTAACAACAAGATGCGAAAAGTTGTTAAAAGAGTAAATACACAATTCAAACCCCCTTTCTTGTGTCTTTCTCGCACCTTCAATTGGTATTAGAGCTGCGGTTCTGCTATTGATGGATATAAAACACTTAATAGTGTCAGAAAAAGATCCAGATGAGGTGCATAGAAATACTCTGGGTGAGAATGAAATCCACTTACAATTTCTGTAACAGCTCAGAAGATGACTGTGTACAAAATTGTAATTAATTTGAGTACTTAAGCAAATCACTGATTCTGAAAGTTTTGCAGTTGTCAAGCAACTAAATCTTTCTCACTAAAGTTTTAATGAAGATTGAAGAATCAGCTGATAAGATAGATTCATCAGATAAGAAGTAGTATATGTTGAATGCTTATCTTGGAAGATACGTGTGGATGAACTACGTATTTGCTCAAAGTTGAATCATTAGAAAACAAGAAGTCCTGTTTGCTGAAGATTAATTCTTTATGAGTTTTTGAGATGTTTTCAAGAAACGGATTAGGTCCACCCTTGACTTTCTCGTATAAAAACTCATTCAGAACTTCTTCATGTAAAGAAGAAAGATTATTGTTCTATGATGCTGAACTTCTGAATGAAGTGTGCAAAATTCAGAAAACTAAAGAGCTGGATATTATTTTCTTGGAAGTTATGCAGGAAACTGAAAGATTATTCAGGAAGAAGAATGTCAAGGATTCATCAAATAATTGATCAAGAATGAACTCTTCAGCTTTGCTTGAATCAGCATAACTAAGTTTTGATAACTTGAAACTATCTCTCAGGTGAATCAAATATTAGTGATCAGATCACTATATGATAAATTATTCAGAACCCCTCAAGCACTGGAATCGGAAGATGTCAAGCCAGACACTTAAAGTTCTCTACTTGAAGTCAAAAGAAGTTAAGTTACTGAGGTCCCTCAGAAGGAAATAATCAGTTAACTTTTTGTTCAGAAGTAGATGTGTTGTTAATTTCTAATAAATTAACTATGAGCTTGTCAGGTCAGCATTGTAAAATCAAGAAGTGTCATACAAACCATGTCTAGTGTTATACACCTATTTGATGATAATTAGCTCTGAGCAAGATGAGCATTCGGCTTAAGAAACCAGTCAGTTTGTGATGTCTATCAAAGGCTCTCAGCACATAATCTTCAACGGTTCATGTTATAGCCTTGGACTACATGACCTTCTGGAAATAAGGAAGCCTTAAGGAAGGTTGTCGAGTAAATTAGAGTCTCTGATTGGTCATTCTTAAAAATCAGATGAGTTTGTCTGAACATGAAAAAGAATAGGATCAATTGATTCTAGTTCTCAAACCAATATCAGAACTCAGAAAATAGCCATACTCTTCAGAAATGAGAATGCAAGTAAATCCCAAAGAATCCAAGAACCCTCAGTAGTTCACTCAAAAGTAAGTAGAGTCTGATTAAGAGCTCGGAACGTAATGCACTCATAAAAGATTACAACGTCAGACCACTCTGAAGGAAGCAGAAGCGAATAAATGATGATCAGAAGTCCAGAGTCAGAATTGAGTACAAAATATGAAAATAACAGAATTCAGACTATGTCAGGTATGATCTTCTTTATCTTAAATAGTTAAACACTAATGCATGGATTTGAAAATAAATAATCTGAAATATTCCTGTCTTACAAGAAAAATCTCGTAACTATGCGTGTACTCAAAAGTAACCTCAATCATAATTGCGAATCTTTGGTCATTATAACATATCTCTGACAATATAATCTATTCTGAAATCTTCTTAAAATCCTTTAGAATTGATCTATGATTTTCCTAGACTAGGCACAACTCATCCTACCCACTTACATGTATAAAATCTAGTATTCCTATCAAACAACCTCATACTCAAAGTTCTCTATTATAAAGCCTTAAGTGTCAAAACTCTGTCTGCCATCATGCCTCCACTGACCTTTCTTGGAGATCAAGATCTTCTTGAAATCATTCCTGAAAAACAATTTGTAATCAATACCCCTCCACTTTCGAGTTGCATTGCTTGTAGTCTAGCAGCTGTGCTTTACACTCAACAATGGACTAGATACTCCATGATGCTAGAAAAGCCAATCTATGTAAATCTTGTCAAAGATTTCCGGAAACATGCCGATCTTGATCTTGAAAGCAAGTGCATCACCTCCTTTATTTTTGAAGTCCCAATCATCATCAACCCATTCTCAATCACTCTTGCAACTAGGTGTGAGGATGTTGGAATCCCTGTTGATTTTGACAAAAACAAATTCTTTGTTGCTAAAAATTTTGCATCTCTTCATGACCTAACTTTAGGATACATACCCTTCAATCCTGAAAATCTCCTACCTATTCCCAAAGCTTGGTACAAGCTCATGTTGTCCAATTTTCTTCCCAGAGGGGAAAGCCGTGACATAATCAGATTTCATGACCATGAATTCATTTATTTACTAATGAATGAATTTCAAATAAATCTACCACACACTATCTTCAACTGTCTCTAGAAAACCATCTCTGAGTCCAGAAACCTCACAAAGTCCTACATTCCTTATGGAAGAGTTTTGTCTGAGATTTTCTTTAGAGATGGAATTGTGGACATGATCAAAGAAAAAATTAAAGAAGATGGTCCTGAAAGCCTTCCAGATAACTGCTTGTTGAAGACTAAATGTGAAATCTTTAGCAACTAGAAAAACAAATTATTTTATCTTTGATTATTTTATGTCTGGATTTTATTATGTATGGGTTAAATCGTATTTGGTCTAGGTAGTTGTACTTGCATCAAAGTTGGTTCTGAACTATTTAGGGGAAGTGAAGTGTCAAGCTTATTATCTAAATCAGTACCTATTCTTTGTTATTCTAAGAATATGAAATTCTATCGCACATGACTAACCATTAATTGGAATTAAGAAAATCAAGTATCTGACAAAGCATTAATTGATATTATCTATTGAAAGATATTTGAAAGATCTTTTAGTGGCTCAAGAAACCATCATTATTAACTTATCAGCCCTTTGGCCACTCGCTGCAAAACAAGGTGTTAACACATTTATTCTTCCCAAATAAATTAACTATTTTTTTTCTTTTCCCACACGATTACCTCTTTTAGCCTACCCTAGGTAATCATGACTACCTAGGGAATAGTAAACCCAAATCCTCATGTACCTATTCAGTCCTCACCTTCACTCATCTATAAATACTAGGAACCGATACTTCAATCTCATTCCATTCCTAATCTAAACTGATATTCATATAAAGCCTCCCGTGTGCTAAATCAATGGCCTTCCCAACATTTAGAGGGAATGTAGAAACCTTAGAAGTTATCCCAGAGAAAAGACCAAATCTAGCAAGAATTCAAAATAATGGTCTGGAAATTGTAAGAAGCATGCAGATTCAATCATGGCATGGTTATTACTCACTGCTAAACGGCCCTGTCTTTCCAGTTCTTGTGAAAGAATTCTGGAAATACGCCAGAATCAATAATGATGGCAACACTATATGGTCTGAAGTATATCGCCTTCCAATCACTATCTCCATTCCCTCATTAGAGAAGATCACCAATTGTGTCGCCTCTGGAGTCACTGTTGAAGATTTTCAATCTGACTTGGGCTTAGTAGAGAGATGCAAGGTTTTATTCGATGATTTGGTTCCTTATGAACCAAACAACCCTGAGAAGCTTCTTCCTTCACCCATGGTTCAGATTCTCTCTAACCAACCTTCGTCCTCGTGCAACTGCAAGAAGCACGTTGTCCTAAGATGACAGAGTATTAGTCTTCCTCCTAACACACCAATTTAGGATCGATCTTCCCAAAACTATCTTCAATCACCTAAAACATTCTATCAGAGTTTCAAGAACTCAGTTGAACTCTTACGTTCCTTACGGGAGGATAATATCTGAAATTATACTGAAAGAAAAATTTTGGGGGTTAATAAGCAGACTCGGACCAGAACCCTCAGTAACTGAGACCAGATGTGATAGAGTGGATAATGTTGAGGATTTTGATGCTTAAGTCTTTGTTGTCTTTTTAGTAGTGTGTCACTTATCGTTTTATGATATTTTGTTGATATATCTCCGTTTCATGTATGATCACTAATGAATCAATGACATTGCCTTATATGTTGGGTACTCTAAGCTAGTTTAATTAAGATTGTGCTCTTAATATCTATGTTTTGATTACCTTAAACTCTTAAGATTAAGCTCACCTAAGCCTTATGTTTTTAAAACTACTTTGTGGTTCTGAGTTAAAATTTCATTGATAAATCTGATCTACTGTGTCTATGATAACGCCGTATCTGATCTCTACAATGATATATCACTGTTCTTTATCATTTTGACCTAAATATGCGTAATGCTTAAATGATACATCCTTTGAGTCTATTTATGTTCACAATCTTATCAATCTAGTGCTTAAAGCCTAAATGCTCAGATGCTCTATAACTTTTTGATGATGTCAAAAAGGGGGAGAAAGAATATGATTTTGATTGATGAATATGAATATTGATTGAAAGGAAGAAGAAAATCTTAAAACAAAAAGAATGCAACTCAAACAAGTAATCTATCATATAAAATGCATTACTACTAACATTTGTTGTTTGATGTTATTCAAGGAACTCTAAACAAGTTCATTAGGCATTCTAAGACAGGTCAAGAAAGAAGAACTCTGTTAGTCATATGATAGAATTTGTACACTTCGTGAACATGTGTTCAGAATCAGATCTACTCAGTATTGTTCAGAAGTTGAGAACTGTCTGAAAGTCAAAGTTTATTGTGATCTCTGTCTCACTTGGTTCAGAAGCTGTAAGCTGTCTAAGAATATGAGATTCAGAACGCAAGAATCAGAAGAAGAAAACTCTGAAAGCAGTCAAAACAAAGTATACATCTCAAGATGCTTATTCAGAAGAATTGTGCAAATTAGAAGTCAAGAACTGTCTGAAGATCCGGATTGAAGATCCAAGAAGAAGTAGTTCTGATTTCTACCAAGAACTCAATTAAGAAGAAATGATTTGGTATCAGACTAAGTCAACAAATGGTAATCATACTCATTATACACAAAGATTGGAATCAGACTCAGTCTGCAGTAATATCAATCAGAGCTAAGTTGTATAATGCTTTCAATACCTTCACTGGTATCAATTTAAGCACTCTAAGGAAATACCCTTCAAGTGGTATAAGAAGAATACATTCACATGGTATCATACTCAACTTACTCTGGCATAAGACTCAGCACATCACGAGGTATCAGACTAAAGTCAAATCATGTGTACCAGATTCAGAATCAAGCGTTGATTGATCACAAAAATTAACCTTCAATTGGTATCTGATCAAAAATCAAGCTTTGAGTTGTGACAGTAACAAGGTTCTGAGATAAAGACCTGTGTTCAAAAGTCAAACTCTGAAAATGTCATGATCTACATTGGTGATTAAAATTTAATATTTCTGAACTACGTTCTGAAAGATCCCAATATCTGACTTATGAAAATTAGGGGGAGACTACCCAGAAGATTCAAATGATAAATCCTATAATCTTCACAAAGTCTGAAACTCAGGGGGAGTTTCTTAAAAGACAGTGTCTGTCTCTGATGAATAGCGAGGCTATGTTATTAGATAAGAACTGTTCTATTTGTGCTTAAATGAATCTGCTGAAAAGTAGAAATGCTTCAGAAGGCTCTGAAGATTACAAGCTCTGATACGACTACAAAGCAACCAAGTTCTAAAGATCTGAAGATGGAAGTTCTGATGAACTAGTCCAGATGCTGAAGACTCCTTGTTTTCTTAAAGACGAGATAGAGAAGTAGTCATTTTCTATTCTTCGTTCTGGCAACTCAAGTTGTTATTTTGTATATCTTTGGATCATATAAGATTATAGATGATCACAGATAAAACCTAGAGGATAACATATTCAGGGGGGTCTGTTGTTCCAGACTCTGAATATGTTTGTTTTGGTGATTACCTTGTATAAAATGTTCAATCAAAATACTTGGTTTTGTCATCATCAAAAAGGGGGAGATTGTGAGAGCAACGGTTGTCTCTACAAGTCAATCTATGTTTTGATGATAACAATACGTATTTGTGAAAGAACCATTTTATGTTCTAACGTGTGTTGTGTGCAGATCATATTCATAGAAGTTATCAGATCCAACAAGCACCAGCCATATGAGCGTAATTGATAATATGCGAAGTTACTATGTGTGACACAAGTCGCAAGAAGCAAGAATGCTTTTGTATCTGATCATGATCAGTCAGATCCAAGGATGTTGATATTCCTGTTGCAATTCTCTTGTGGATGCTCTCTGAAAGCGGTCGAGGTTCTGAAGACTGTGAAGCTTCTGAAGAAGAGAACCGAAGTGCTGAAGACTCTCATGACTTGAAGTTCTGAAGGCGGAAGGCTCTGAAGACCAAGTGCAGAAAGACTCTGAAGACTTATGTGTTCGGAAGACTACGGTTCCAAAGATCAAGTGTTGAAGATTCTGAAGACGGAGTCCTAATGGACAAGTTCTGAAGATTCGGAAGACTTGAAGACATAAAGAATAATGTTCTTAAAGACAAGTGCTGAAGTTCTGAAGACTGATTCATAATGGACTTCTTCAAATGACTGAAGAATTGACGTATCAGATATCCTATTAAGAAGGCTCTACTCATGTTTCATAAATTTACCATCAGAAGCCTCTACAGTTTAGAAGTCAAATGTTACCGTTGTGAGTAACTGTACATGACGCCCAAGAAAGATATATCCCGTCACTTCTCCCATAGCAAAAAGGAGATGTGTCAGTACAGCTTGTTATTATGCAACGTCTCTTTTCCAACAGCCAACAATATTTCAAATGGCTATATTTTCTACAGGGCTATTTAAGGGAAAAAGTACTCGCATCTGAAGTAATCGATTAAGTCCAAAAACTGACCAAGTCCATGAATCGATTCACTCCACAAAAGATTGATTCATTCCATCAAAGGTTGTTGCACCCCAAATTTTACCCTCATCTTTTTGCTAGATGCTATGTGATTTATTTTCTCTGTTTTATCTTAAATTTCTTTTTATCTATTTTTGCCTTGATTTATTTAGCATTTTATTTTATTTATCCTATCTTAATTTAATTTTAACATGTTTTTGTGTTTATATTTTAATTGATTAGTAGCTTAATTAATTAATTTAGTGGATGATTTAATTTTAGTCTAATTTGTTTGATTTTGAATTAATTATCTGTTATTATTTTGGTTAAGTTTATTCAAAATGCCTTAATTTTAATTTTAAAATAATTTATTAGTTGAAATTGAGTTAGATTTTATTAGTAATTAATTTAATTATCATTAGTTTTCTTTTTTAAAAATATAATCTTAAGCTTTAATTTAAGTGTGTTAATTTATAAAATGTCATTTAAGTGTGATTAAGAAAATAAATACGTGTGGCATATTTTCATCTGGTCTTGTTGGATTTATTAGAAATTCTGATTGGAGGATGACCAAAGCCACTAGCCAATCAGAAGGCTGTATTTTGCTTTGACTTTTCAACGGTCGTTTTAGACCAATAGGAATATGGCACGCGTCCTGGGAATAGTTGTCTTCTTCCTCCTTCGTTTCCTTTTTAATTTTTGCAGAGAAATCAATTCGTTCAAACCACTTTGCAAGCTCAACGTTCAAATTCAACTCCCAAGCTTTGGCGCCATAAATTTAATTTCGTTCTGCCCTAATTTTGCCTCAATTGCTCCATGAAATTTCAATTGGACAAAGCAAAGTTTCAACCTTCTGTTCTCGTCATTTTCTGTACCACCTGCGAGAGGAGCAGAGCAACGTTGCCTTCACTTTCCCAAAGAACGTATACATAGGCTGATAGCAAAGAAAGATGGGAAGATGCTATCCGTTTCTACCCTGCGAGTCAGAAGGAGGGAGCGTCTGTCCCTTGGAGCCACATTTGATTCCAATTGAAACCCTAGCCACCAGCATTTTGGAGAATGAATGCTCATCGTGACCCGACCCACAATGCTTCATACGTATGATCCATCAACCCAATCTCCTTGCCTATATAAGGAGGCTCAGTTTCAGTTCTCATCATCAATTTTTTTTACTCAAACACAAGAAATACTTTAATTCTCGAGTAAGCCAGCAAGTATCAAATTTGGGAGTTGTTGTGAGAGGAAGAGTATTCAAGGCTTCAATTGGTATCATTCTAATCTCCCTCTTATTTTATTATGCTCATTTAATATCGTTTTTGCTCATGATCATTCTTACTTGTATGATGTTTGTTTTTCTAAATGTTGTTACCAATGTTGTTATGAATGCCCGTGGCCATCTATAATGTGCAATGCCCTGATGTTGTTATGCTGTAAAAAATGAATGCCTCCATATGTTGAACTTTTGTTTTTGTCACTCAGAGGTTATTGATGTCTAATCCATAGTTATCTTTCTAGTTTCGCTACAATGTTGACATGTCTAAAATATCCTTTGAATCAGTCCTGCCTTAACTAATACTGTTGAGCTATATTTGAGTTTCATTATTTTTTTACTTGACTTGGTAAGATTGCCAAATGAGTTTTGTTTTCTTTAGTATTTGATATTTGGTCTTTTGCTTGTTGATTTCTATGTCTAGTTGAGTTATTTTCTGTCATTTTAGCATAATCACAGCCACCAATTTTCACTTGGCATATTTAGATTGATATGTTAGTAGGTTGCCATCAGTTAGTTGTTTTGTCACTTTGAAATAATAAACCTATTTGATATGCCATTTACTTGTCACCTGAATGATGTGCATCAGTTCTGCAATATTACTTGTTTTCTATGTGTCATTTTGATTGACATTTGGTATAAGCATGAATTTATTGTATGTATGCTTGGCCTTAGTTTAATCTATCTACGTGTTGAAGGTTGATGTGTAAATTGCTAAAGTATGCACATGGTTATGCTGAGTGTTTTTAATCTAAATCTAAGTTGTTGTTATTTCTTGATCTAAATCTTAATATACCAGCCATATGTTGAAGTTGTGTATTGCATCTTGTTATCAGCTTGTATGTCCAACATCACCTTTAAACTTCTGATTGTTTTTGAATTGAATGACTGAGTATGCTTTGATTGGTTACTAGTTGTGAGTGACTGTCTTAGAAATCCTAGGCCAATCTGTTTTCCACACACTACCACATGTATGATCTATTGTTAATAACATGAAGCTTTAAACTGTTGCTTTTAAGGTGAGCTCATTGACAGATATTCAGCTCTGTTTGTAACCATTTATGCTAAGATGTTTTTTTACTTGAACTGTTGTTGTTACATGTTTTCATGTGTGGAATGCCCTCTTCTTTTGGTTCAAATATGAACTGCTATCTTGATAATATGTCATCTATCAATACATGCCCACCTTATGTGTTAGGATAGAAGTCTTTGATGTTGATTGTGTGGTCTTGATGAATCTATTGATATATCTATTTTTCTTGAAGGCTAAACTTCTCTTTATGTCAAAATTCATTCTCAGTTTTTTAGCCATGTATCTCAATATTGCACATTTAGCCATCATAATATGCATGCTACAGCTGCCATTTGAAATTTACTATGCTTAGGAGATTTGATTCCATGACCATGCTACATTTGATTAGATTGTATGATATGCTGCAATTTTTCTTTGGTTTGCTATACTGTTATCTCATATTGAACCTGCCTAGACCATTTTATTGAAGACTATCAATTCAGAAGTTATTTTTCTGATATCAGGGCTTTATCCTTAATGTCAACACTGTATTCATATTGTGTATGTTACCCTTGATGTGTTTTAATATGATTCCTAAGCTATGCCATTATTTGTACCTGAGTAAATGTTGATTGCTATATGTCTTATGCCCTAGTCCACATCTCCCTATAATATGTGAAACAACTTATAATTTACTTTGTTGGTCTGTTAAGTGCTTAGCTACTCATGCCTTGTTTTGCATAGATTCTAAGTTCAAATTTTATTTGATCCTCAAATACAAGAATGTTGTTGTTGCTGTATGTTTCCTATTTGGAATGCTCTTAATCACACAGTCACACACCAGTCACAGTTGTGTGTTCTTTACCTTTTGATTTTGTCTCTAATATGTGTTGTAAATGTATGGATATCTAAGTAAGGTGTATGCTTAAGTGTTGAGTTTGTATAGACCATTCAATTTGCTCAAATCTTGGTTTCATTGTTTCTGTGCAAGTATGCCAATCTGAACTCATCATTTGCAAGTATCCATGTTGATTTTATCTGAAGTGACTTTATTTGAAATGACTTTCATCTGTAACTGATCATGCTTTATTTACATCAAGTTGACCAACCATTGTATCCATGAATTAAGTGTATTTGCCAAACCTTTGGATGAGCTATTTTTAGTTTTTTTAAACTGAATGTGTAATGACTGATCTACACTTTACCACATGACAACTTGTATAATTTGTTTACACTATATTTGCCTATAATGATTGATTGTCATTTGACCAAAGTGCTGCTGGTATGTCTGTATATCAACCAGTGAATCCAACTGTTTCATTTTAATTTGAATTAACAATAGGACTGTTATATCAACGTGTCATTAAATCTTGTTTGCTTTGAACATAATCTCATCCACCTGATTGTGTAAATACTCAGTTCTACCCTTTGATATATCCTACTGTATGAGCACACATGTCTTGCTTGGATTTCCATTCCTGAATTTTGAACTCAGCATCTATTTAGGATAAATCATGTCATATGCAGTTGTCCAATTCTTAGCTCTTGTGATTTGTGTATTGATGACTGACATTTGTGAGTTTCACCTTCAATGTGATATATTCTGAGTGTTTTGTTTCCCTTATGCTTGCTTGTGAGCTTGAGTGGCACCCTCCTTTGTTGGTTCATTATGCTTTGAATGTTAGTGTTTAGGCCATGTAGATGACACCCTCGTTTTCCTTGTTTGCTACTGATCATGTTTAGGCTTTGTTTTGTTTAATTTGATGGAGTATTAACTGAGTTATACCTGTATGAACATGGCTGTGAGATTTAGTTTGGGTTTGGTTTGACATGGATGGCATGCATGAGCTTCATATGTTTTGGGGAATTTAGGAACTTGTTTCACTTTATTTAATTTTTTAGTTGTATTATTAACAGATGAAACACGCCGTCCCAACGGTCACACACACTAGCACGCCTTTGCCTTTCACTTGCCTTACACGGGTTCGATCCTGCGGATCAACCCTTTTATTTTTTTGATTTTCCATTTCGCTTGCCTTTTACATATATTTGCGTTTGCATGTTATGATCAATCACACGCACAGCCCAGTTGGTATACGTTTTGGGGCGTTCAGGTAGGGCATGGGTTCAAACCCTTTATGTAGCATTTCCTTTCCTTTTTTACTTAAAATCACTTTCTTTTATTTAAAGTTTATTAAAAATGTAAAACAACTTATTTATTTTTTTTAGAAACTTTAGTTATTCTCAAGCTCCAATATTCATTTTATTTAACAATTTATTTTCTTAAATCTTTATTTGAGTTGATTTGTTATTAATGTGAATTTCCACCTTCTTTATCTTGATTAAATTGTTAAACCTTTTATTTTTTTACCTTATTTTGGATGTTTGGTTTAATTCACCCTTAATTCATCTTGTCATTTGGTTGTTGATTCAATTTGAGATTGGTATTATTCAACGTTGAATATTATCTTAATTAACCTTTTATTCATGATTGTGTCTGGACTTATGATTTGTTTCTTGTGTGATATACTTCTCAAGTTTAATATCTTTGGTTTGTCTTTATCTCATGTCTACACATCATTTGTCATGAAAACATATTGCCATCTTCATGTTTATGTTGCTTTCATTATATTATCTTATATCAATGTTTTATCTTTTCTACTTTTTTTTCTTATCATCATCTTCCCCCATTCCAAAGGAAGGTGATTAATGTTGACTTTTAAAGTCATTAGCCCACACCTTAACCTAAGTAACCTCTTAGGAGAAACCCTATTTCTTGGCCTCATCAGAGCCATAGAAATTACAACAAGCTTTAGGAGAGAGTTCTTCAACTCTTAGTGGTATTCATCCTAATGAATTTATCACTTTCCCCTACTGACTAAAACATAACATAGGTCCATTTCAACTAGGTCTAGAGAGTTTTTAAACTCTACAATGAGTCCACACTCATTTCCCCTCTGAATATTGACCATAGTCAACAATTCAGTAGAAACAGAACTACGCATACTCTGATTCTATTCCCGAGGATACGTAGGCCTAAGGTGCGATGCCTTATCAAGTATACTTAGATACTAACCCCTAGGATTTCAAACCTTTAGCATAGAACCTTTAGCAAACATAAGATAACATTAAAACAAGAGGTTCCCGTAGAGTACTACGGACGTTTAGGGTGCTAATACCTTCCCTAGGCGTAACCAACCCCCGGACCTTAGATCCCCCCCTTAGGTTTTTCTAACGATCTTGAACCTTTCCTTTGGATAAATCAAAGTCGGTTGTAAAAGAAAATGATGCAAGTTAATTAATGGCTTGTTATCCGATTTTCACCGTAACAGAAATGGCGACTTCACTGGGGAGTGTTAGACCTATTGCTGGTCCTTTCCTAAGAGGGTTAAGCCTATCTTGTTTTTTATTCATGTTTGCTTATTTACTTGTATATGCTTGTGTATGTCATACCTGCTCATATATCTGTATATCTATTCTTGCTTGACTTCTCCTGTTTATATTGGGTTGATATGATGAATGAGATAAATCCTATACCCGGATTTGAGCGTACACTTATTATAGGACGATGGTATTCAAGGAGGCTTTGAGGGAGTCGAATCCTGAAAGGTTGAATTGATAAACACCATCACTCAGTTGAGGCCCTCTCGAGAGTCTAGTTATGTTGAACGAATTCGTTCGTGAAAGCGTGCTACTCTCGACCTAGGAGCCCGGGATATTGAGAACCGTAGTTACCAAACCCAACTTAAGCCTTTTAGATGTAGTGCAGAGACCATGATGGAGTCTATTTCTGAATTGGTTGTCACGCGATACTACACTCAGACGAGATCCTCTTGAGAATTTTATCGATTACCAAGTCATCTGGGAAATCCTTAAATCCGAAAGATGGATTGTAGACTCTGGGAACTTCTTAGAACCCGTCCAGCAGGTGAAAACCAATAGAACATACCAATGGGAAGGGTGAACCTTTGGCTCCTTGCTTAACTTATCCCTCCTTTGCCTTTGTGCTCTTTGTGTGTTTGTTGCATCCATTTAGCATAAGAATTCATGTTGCATCTGTTTCATGGAACTCAGACTTCTTTTCTTATATAAGAGGAATATCACGGATAGCTCAAGAAGAAACACCATCAAATACACTTTCAAGAGTCCCAAATTGGATGACCTAAGGAAATTGGGAGATTTGTTAACAGACCCTGAAGGATTGCTAAGAAGATATGGAAAGTTGTGGGTCTTGTTAAGGAAGACCATTGATGAAGGACTTCTTTCAACTCTACTTCAGTTTTATGATCCAAGATATCACTGCTTCACGTTCCCTGACTATCAGCTCTTACCCACCCTTGAGGAGTACTCTCAGATAGTTGGCCTACCTATCAAGGATGAATCCCCGTTTCCTATCTTTGAGAAGGATCCAAAAGAAGACGAAATGGTTGAGAAGACTCATCTGGAGTTAGTTGATATCAAAAGTAATTTAACCTCTAAGGGGGGAATTTTGGGATTAACTGCTAAGTTGTTGATTGGAAAGGCTCGTTACTTTGCTAAGAATTCCAACAGGGATGCCTTTGAAGCTGTATTCGCATTGCTTATCTATGGACTTTTCTTGTTTCCAAACATAGACAACTTTGTGGATCTAAATGCGATCAAAATATTTTTGAAACAAAATCCTGTACCTACCTTGCTTGCTGAAGCCTATCACTCAGTCCATACAAGAAACGCTCATAAAAATGGACAGATTACCTGCTGTGTCCCTATACTGTATAGATGCTTTATTTCGCATCTGCCCAAGGCAGGAGCATTCTGGGATTCCAAGAAAGGATGGTGGTCTCAGAAAGTTATGGCACTCTCCCATGCAGATATTGACTGGTATAATAGGGTGTATGATGGAATCCTGATTACAGATAGCTGTGGAAACTATGGTAACGTACCTCTACTTGGCATCAAAGGTGGTATCAGTTACAACCCTGTATTGGCACGACGCCAATTAGGGTATCCTCTAGAAGACAAACCTCTCAGTGCTCATGTGGAAAGTATTTACTTCGAAACATATGACAAGAACGAAGAACAAAAGGAGTTGATCTTGAACGCTTGGGGCAGCATACGTAAAAGAAGAAGAAGTTCTTTAGGAAGACCTAACTGTGTATCCTTGGAGCCCTACCTCCAATGGGTTAGAAGAAGAGCTATAGAGCTAAAGATGCCCTACAAAAGACAAGAGCCAATTACTTTGAAGAAAGAGCCTGTTTTGTACTTCATGTCAAAGGAAGAAGAGCTGGAGATTTCTCTAAGACAAGCCCAAAGGTCAGAAGAAGCCTGGAAGCTCAAGTATCAAGTGGTCGTTGAAGAGAATCTGGAACTCCAGAAGCAACTGCAGACCAAGAATGAAGAGTTACACTCTTGTAAGAAGAGAAAGACCCAAGAAGATCCAAGTCCCTCAAGCACTTAGCCTCCTGCTTGGAAATCCATTCTTGACAACCTCGTCGCAGAAAGAGATCAGATAGAGAAAGAAATCAAAAGACTCAACACAAGGCTTCTAGGAGAATTTCCTTAGGACTTTCTAGCTTTTATTTAGCTTCATGTTTTGGGCTTTTGAAAGTGTATCAACTATTGTAATTCACCTTTTATTCAATGAAAATTAGATCTTTTGATATCTCTCGATATTTTGCGAATGTCTGAATTCCATGAAACTTTGCATTGCATCAGCATTTTTCTTGCTAACTATCAAGAAACTATTGATATTTTTGCAGACTTTGTTGATATGGAATCCAAAAAGCAAGTTTGGCCTTATTACTTTGAGCTCCCAGAACTTCAACAACTAATCTGGATGTGCGACATGATCGAGGATCCTTCAGACTTTGCTGACAAATATGGAAATCTCACACAACTCCTAAGGATTCCAATGACTGAAGGACCATTGGAAGTGCTGGTATAATTGTATCACCCCAATTACCGTTGCTTCCTATTCCCCGAGTTCCAATTAGTTCCAACCTTAGAGGAATTTTCTGCTATAATTGGGATTCCCGTCAAAGATGCTCCAATTTTCTCCAGTTTAGAATCAATTCCATCAGCAAGAGATATTGCAACGACTATCAGAATCAGGTTTGCTGATATCCAGGCAAATTTAGTTGTTAAAGAAGGACAACTTGGACTATCTTCACTATTCTTGTTTGAGAAAGCAATGTACTTCAAGATTAGGGGAAAGGAGGAACTGTATGAGGCAACACTTGCCTTAATGATCTATGGGCTGGTACTGTTTCCAGGCGCGAAGCAGTTCGTTGATACTCAGGCAATACAAATTTTCAGAATCCATAACCCAGTCCCTACCTTGTTGGCTGATATGTATCACGTGGTTCAAACCAAGTACAACAAAGGATGTGGAGAAATTGTGTGCTGTATACCTCTTTTCTATAAGTGGTTCACCGCCTACTTGCCAAAAACCCCTGCTTTCTGGGAGGTAGAACATTGTCAAGTATGGATTGAAAAACTGATGAGTTTGAAGCACGCAGATGTCAAAAGGCATAGCCCAACAGAAGAAGGGATTGTCATAATTACCAGCTACGGGGATTGTCCTAATGTACCCCTGTTGGGAAGAAACGGCTGCATCAACTACAATCCCGTGCTCGCCCGTCGACAACTGGGTCATATGGGGAAGGGACCCATAATCAAGGAGGATTTACACATGGTGTATTATGGGGAAAGAGCCGGCTACAAAATGAAAATGCTTCTTGAGCAAGCGTGGTGTCAAATCAATAGGCAGTTGTGGAAGGCGGAGTGCTCCGTCAATGAGGCGCATCTGGAATGGTCTTGTGAGATAGCCAGTGTGATGAGGAGACCCTATTCCCGTCACAAGCCGCTCAGAACTAAACAAGGACTGGAGGAAACATTGACAGGGTTGTTACTCGAGAAGAAAAGGATTAAGGGACGCATTGAAAAACTGATGAGAGAGATGGATGAGGAAGGGGAAACATCCACTAGCGGATCTAACTTCTAAAGATCTTGCTGCTGGTTCCCCATTTTATTTATTTTCATTGTTGTTGTTATCTTTTCGGTTATGGGAACAACCCACCTTTGTACTAAGAGCATGAAGATACTCTGCTCCGAATGTAATGAATGCTAAACTTGCTTAATGAAGAAGAATTTTTGAAATACCATTGTCAAAGCCTTGCAATTTTCTGTGTTTCTTGATAGATTAGCTTTGCATTTGCATATCATATTGCATCATTTTTCATTTTTTGCTAAACTATCAAGGTACTAAATTTTGTTTTGCAGACTTTGTAGAAAATGGACGCTACTAAGAGCATAAACTGGCTCGTCACTTTCCTGATCCCTAATGTTGAGCATTTGATAGAGATTAGAGGAAGAATTAAAGACCCTCCAAGCTTTATTGACAAGTATGGGGACCTGTTATCATTAATGAAGCTGCAAGTAAAAGAAGGACTGCTAGAAACCTTGGTACATCGGTATCATCCAGTATACCGATGTTTCATCTTCCCAAACTTCTAATTAGTCCCAACCATAGAAGAATACTCACATATGCTAGGACTACCCGTTCAGCATCATCCCCCTTTTTCCGGTGTGGAAGAAGAATTCATTAATCAGGAGATTTCCGTAGGATTGAGGATCCGAAAGAGACACATCCGAGAAAACATGACTACCAGGGAAGGGTATCATGGGCTACCTGCCCAATTTCTAATTGAGACAGCTCTCCACTTTCAGGAAAGCGGAAACTCTGTAATGTTTGAGTCAATGTTTGCTTTGTTGGTGTACGGGTTATTCCTATTTCCCAATGTTAAAGATTTTGTCGACGTCCAAGCAATCAGAATCTTTATGGGTCAGAACCCTGTCCCCACTTTGCTGGCTGACATGTACTTCTCGGTCACCACGCAGACTATGAGGAGTAAAGGTGTGATTGTTTGCTGTGCTCCACTACTATACAAGTGGTTCATTTCATACCTACCTACGACACCAACGTTTTGGGAAGTGAGTAACAACGCTCTTTGGGTCAAGAAACTAATGGAACTAAGACATTCTGACATCAAGTGGTACGATACAGACCCTGAAGGAACCATAATAATTGTTAGTTGTGGAGACTATCCTAATGTGCCACTCATGGGTCGGCTTGGTTGTATAAACTATAACCCTGTGCTCGCACGTTGCCAGTTGGGTCATCCAATTGAAGAGGAGCCTAGACCGGAAGAATTGGAGCTGATGTACTATGGATATGGAGAAGGATTTGAAGAAAAACTCAAGATGGGGGAAGCATGGCTTTTCATTAATTATCAAAAATGGATCACCAACGGTCCTGTCACTGAAGCTCATCTGAAATGGGCACGAGGGATTTCACTCAGCATGAGAAAGCCCACTCCGTATTATGAGGCGTCCACCAGTGCTGAACAGAGAAGGATGAAGCTATTAGGGGAGCTGACTTTAGAGAAGGCCAAAACCAAGCGACTTATCAAAGAAATCATGGAAGGGATCAGGGAAGGCGAAGGGCTGCCCTATTTTCTGTAGTTGTAACCTATTATTGTAATTCTATTTTTAAGGTTGTATTTCTTTGTGATCCAAACAATGATTGTAACATTTCCTTTCTGTAAGCACTTATCTTATTTTCAATGGGAAAGTTATGTTATTAGTAATCCTATTATTTACACTGTTTGCGAACTCTTTTAGTTCTTGATGGTTTAGCCTGCATGTGCATCTCATCCGCATTTTCGCGTGTGCATTTTTCCTGTGTCTCATTGTCGTTTTATCTTCTCCAGTTGTTGTTGAACCGTCACCCTGAATTCCTCGCATCATTACAATACCCGGGCACAGGCTCGAAGAAGAAGAATGTCGGTAGATTGCGAGAACTTGGACCAATTTAACAACAAGCTTAATGAGCTAAAAGGTGGTATGGGGCAGATCATGGAAGCCCTGAATGTTATACGAGCAAAGATGGATACACGGGTCACTGTGGTCTCAGAAGTCGTAGCTACAACTGTTGAACCACCTGTCATACCTGTTGAAGGCCCTACTCTGGGAATGCCACGTGACTTTATGAGAGTCACGGCTCCGCAATCCACACAACAAGCAGTACCACTGTTTGATGGAAATCAGCAAGCTATTCCAACTTATGCCCCACCAGCGGTGCAGACCCATTTTCAACCCGTTTTTCAAAATCAGCGTCATTTTGACCATGACGAGATGTCTATGGAAGAAGATGACAGTAATGAGAAATTAAGAGCCAATATGGAGATTATGCACCACAGCAAAATACCCTTCCAAGAAGACAGGCGGTAACACCAAATTTTCCACCCATACCGATGACGTATACAGCATTGTATCCTTCTCTGGTGGAGCAGGGATTAATTGTTACTAGGCCATTGGGGCCACCATCTGAGAAATCTCTGCAGTTCTTCAACCCTAATGCAACCTGTACTTTCCATTAAGGAGGAGTGGGCCATGATTTAGAAGGGTGTTTGGCATTAAATAATTTGGTGAAAAGTTTGATAGAGAAGAACATTCTATCTTTTTCTAATAACCAGCCAAATGTGAAGAGTAATCCCTTGCCAACTCATGGGTCAACTAATGCTGTCGAAGACGAGAATGATGAAGTATTGATCTCAGATGCAGCAAAGATTAAAACTCCCCTGAGAACATTTCATGCCAAGCTGTTCAGCGCCGGTTTGGTCAAAGTTTGCCATGATAGTTGTGGAGAATGTGATGGTAGTAGTGAAGGGTGTCAGTTGGTTCAAGATGATATTCAGCAACTGATTGATGAAGGTTTCTTACAAGTTTTCAGAAAAGAAAACACAGTAGCAGTGATTGAACCAGTGTTCAATTTGCCAAAGCAAGTGCCAGTGTTTGAGGAAGAAGAGTACATATCAGTAGTCCCTGTGTTCAACAATCCAGGGGTAAGTACCGTGAGTCCGGTGTTTAAACAATCAGTTCCAAGATTCAACAAACCTGAAGATGTTTCTCCTATTAATCACGCCAGGCAAAATAATTTCCCAAGACCAGTCCCGTTCAGGTTCAGAGGAACCAAAGTGTTACTGTGGATCTACGAAGACATTACAGGTGGTAAGAAGAAGGAGGAAATGATCCCAAGGAAAGAGGTAGGGGTCGTTATAGAAGAACCAGTCCCAAGGAAAGAGGTGGGGGCTGATGAGAGGAATGTGTCCAATATAGTAGGAACAGGAAGAATGACGAGGAGCGGGAGGATTTATACTCCTATGAACAAAGAAGCGTCTGGTAAAGAAGGTGATGCGTGTATATCTACCAATGACAAAGGTAAAAAAGTGATCTCCAAAGAGGATAACGAAGAATTCCTCAGGATAATAAAAAGAAGTGACTACAGGGTCGTGGATCAGCTCCACCAGACTCCGTCTAAAATTTCTATTTTATCCCCGTTGATTAATTCACCAGTCCACCGATCAGCACTGCAGAAAGTATTGGCTCAGGCTCATGTAGCTCAGGATATTACCGCTGGACAATTTGATCATGTTATCGCTAACATTACTGCATGCAATACGTTCAGCTTCAGTGATGAAGAACTGACCCAATCAGGTAGGAAACACAATCTTGCTCTGCATATATCAATGAAGTGTCAGGAGGACACATTGGCTAGAGTTCTTGTAGACACAGGATCTTCTCTGAATGTATTACCAAAAAGGGCCCTTGATAAGCTGGCATACAAAGGAGGAATCATGAGACCCACATCATTAATTGTCAAGGCTTTCGATGGTTCACGAAGATCCGTGATGGGGGAAATTGAACTGCCAGTTTTGACTGGACCCCAGGAATTCAATGTTCTATTTTAAGTTTTGGACATTAACTCTGCCTATAGCTGCCTACTTGGAAGACCCTGGATCCATGAGGCGGGCGTTGTTACTTCAACCCTACATCAGAAGATGAAATTTGTGGTCGATGATAAGCTGGTCATCGTGCATGGGGAAGAAGACTTGGTGGTTAGTAACTTGTCATCCTTCCGTTATATTGAGGCTGATGAAGATGCGTTGGAGACTTCTTTCCAAGCCCTGGAAATAGCTAATGCAGTTATGATCGACAATGAGAAGCCAGTGGTACCGGAGTATCCATCATTTGCTTCGTATAAGAGTATCCAGTCTGCCCTTCAAGAAGGTGTGCCCGCAGGTTGGGGCGAAGTTGTTGAGGTTGAGAAGAGGACCCGACACCAAGGGTTTGGTTACAGACCAACTCCAGAAGATGAGGCTGCTTCAGGTACAAGAGGAAGAGGAATGAAGATAAAGACTATGCAGGAGACATTTATCAGAGGCGGACATCAGGTCCATGCAATCAAAGGAAGTGCTGAAGAGGACGAAGACATTGATCGTTTGGTTTTTCGCCAAGAAGGCGCGTTAGGCAATTGGGAGTCTGTTGAGATCCCAACTTTGTACCCGGAACCAGAGTAACTTGTTTAGATTTGTTGTTTTCATCTCCCTAGTCTTACCCAAAGCTAGTGGATCATTTTGTACGGGCCTCCGTTTTCAAACTTTAGATCAATGAAATGACTCTTTTGCTAAATTTTTGTTGTTCTACTTTATTGCATGCTATTTCTAAAAAATGGAAATCTTTTCAAATAAAAGCATCTTCATCTTGCATGTTCTTGAATTGTTGAGCATTTTAATAATATAAGTCATTCTACTATGCAGAATGAATCATAAACCTATTGTATTCAATGACCTTGCTCTTACCATTGACTTCGACTCCCCTGTCTATCAAGCTGAGGAGGAGGAAGATTATAAGGTGCCCAAGGATCTAGCGGATATATGTGACTACTAGTATACGGATCTCCAGCCTCATGAAGAGCAGGTGGATGTCATCAATGTTGGCACCAAGGATGAGAAGAAAGAGGTCATGATTGGGGCATCACTGAAACCAGAAATTAGACAGCGTTTGATTTTGCTCCTTAAAGAGTATGTGGACGTGTTTGCTTGGTCCTACCAAGACATGCCTGGCTTAAATACGGATATTGTGGTCAACAAGTTACCCCTCAAGCCTGAGTGCCCGCCAGTAAAACAAAAGCTTAGCAGAAGTCATCCCGACATGGCTCTCAAGATTCGAGATGAAGTTAAGAGAGAGTTGGATGCCGAATTTTTAGCAATTTCCAAGTACCCAGAGTGGGTAGCTAATATTGTTCCAGTTATGAAGAAGAATAGAAAGGTATGAATGTGTGTGGACTACAGGGATCTTAATAAAGCTAGTCCCAAGGATGATTTCCCTCTACCCCATATCGACACACTGGTAGATAACATGGCTCGTTTCGCCATGTTCTCATTTATGGATGGTTTTTCAGGCTACAATCAGATTAAAATGGATCCAGCTGATATGGATAAAATCACTTTCATTACCCCGTGGGGCACTTATTGCTACAAGGTTATGCCTTTTGGATTAAAGAACCCCGGGGCAACATACCAAAGGGCTATGGTGACTTTGTTTCACGATATGATCCACAAAGAAATAGAGGTGTACGTGGACGATATGATAGCCAAATCTCGAAATGAAGAGGAACATGTAGATCACTTGCTGAAATTGTTCAAGAGATTTTGAAAATATCAGTCGAGGTTAAACCCTGCAAAATGTACCTTTGGAGTCAGGTCAGGGAAGTTATTGGGTTTCATTATTAGCCAGAAGGGCATCGAAGTAGATCCTGATAAAGTGCGAGCAATTCAAGAAATGCCAGCTCCTCAAACCGAGTCCCAAGTTAGAGGATTTTTGGTCCGTTTGAATTACATCTCCAGGTTCATCTCCAACATGACTCCAATATGTGCGCCAATTTTCAAATTACTTCGTAAGGATCAGCCAGTAGAATGGAATGCTGACTGTCAACAAGCTTTCGAGAAACTCAAAAGTTATCTCCAAGAACCTCCTATTCTAATTTCTCCGGTTCCCAGAAGACCTCTTTTTATGTATTTGACTGTCTTGGAAGAGTCTATGGGTTGTGTTTTAGGACAACATGATGAGACTGGCCGGAAAGAACATGCGATTTATTATCTGAGTAAGAAGTTTGCAAATAGTGAAAGCCGTTACTCACTACTTGAAAAGACTTGTTGCGCTCTGGCTTGGGCCGCCAAATGTCTAAGACAGTACCTGATTTGTCATACTACCTTGTTGATTTCCAAGATGGATCCAATAAAGTACATTTTTTAGAAACCCGCTCAAACAGGTAGACTTGCCCGTTGGCACATGCTATTATCTGAATATGACATTCAGTATGTTACTCAAAAGGCCATTAAAGGAAGCGTTCTCTCAGAGTATCTTGTTGATCAACCAGTCGAAGACTATGAATCGCTCAAGTTTGATTTCCTTGATGAGGATATTATGGCAGTAAAAGATTGTGAAGAGTCAAGCTCTGAAGAAGACCCCAGAGCTGAGTATAGGTGGAAGATGATGTTCGACGGTTCGTCCAATTACAAGGGACATGGAGTAGGTGTTGTTATAATTAATCCTGAAGGTGGCTACACCCCTTTTACAGCTAGGTTGGATTTTGGGTGTACAAATAATATTGCTGAGTATGAATCGTGCATTCTGGGTCTGGAAGCGGCAATCGATCTTGGAATCTATTTTCTTGAAGTTATGGGTGACTCTGCTCTAGTAATTTATCAAATCAGAGGCGAGTGGGAGACAAAAGATGAGAAGCTTATCGCTTATCAGGCATATGCTTTGGAGTTGATTAAGTGTTTTGATGAGATAACATTTCGTCATGTGCCACGTACTGAGAATCATGTGGCTGATGCTTTAGCGACACTAGCTTCAATGTGGCAAGTTAGGTTTATCAATGAAGATCCAGTAATTAGTATTGAAAGGAGGACTGAGCCTGCCTATTGTCAGTCCATTGAAGAAGAATCAGACGGAAAACCTTGGTTCCATGACATTTTGAACCTTCTAAAGAATCAAGAATACCCAGCCAACGTCTCTGTTCTTGATAAGAAGACTCTACGAAGGCTATCAGCCAAGTTCTTCATCAGTAATGGTGTACTATACAAAAGGAATCATAATATGGTTTTGCTAAGATGTGTCGATAAGAGAGAAGCAGACTTGCTGATCCATGATATCCATGAAGGAGCTTTTGGCACCCATGCCAATGGACATGCCATGGTTAGGAAGATTTCGAGGGCTGGATATTATTGGTTGACTATGGAGGCTGACTGCATTCAGTATGTTAGAAAATGCCATAAATGTCAGATATATGTGGACAAAATGCACGTTCCTCCTACTCTGTTGAACGTGCTATCATCGCCCTGGCCGTTTTCTATGTGGGGCATTGATATGATTGGGGCAATTGAACCTAAAGCATCTAATGGACATCGCTTCATTTTGGTGGCTATTGATTACTTTACCAAGTGGGTGGAAGCCGCCTCTTACGCGAACGTGACTAAGCAAGTAGTTGCTCGTTTCATTAAGAACAACATCATTTGCCGTTATGGGATCCCCAGTAGGATCATAACTGGCAACGGAACTAATCTGAACAACAAAACCATGAAGGAACTGTGCGACAGCTTCAAAATTGAACACCATAATTCTTCGCCGTACCGCCCAAAGATGAACGGAGCGGTCGAAGCTGTAAATAAGGGATGGATGCTGTCCTCCCCATAGAAGTTGAGATACCTTCCTTGAGGATATTGATGGAAACCAAACTTGATGAAGCTGAATGGGTTCAAGAAAGATACGATCAGTTGAATCTAATTGACGAGAAGCGCCTGACAGCCATGTGTCATGGTCAGCTGTACCAGAAGAAGATGAAAAGGGCATTTGATAAAAAGGTTCGCACTCGGGAATTCCGAGTAGGCGAGTTGGTACTTAAAAATATTCTACCTTCACAAAGAGACGCCCACGGTAAATGGGCACCCAATTATGAAGGTCCATTTGTAGTCAAGACAGTCTTTTCAGGAGGGTCTTTGTTTCTTACAACTATGGATGGTGAACAGCTTGCGCACCCTGTGAATGCAGATTCGGAACGGAAGTATTATGCTTGAAAGATGTCTCACCTATATCCGAGAATCCCCAGAGAAGTCAGCTGTTAGAGTTTTTAGTCCATAGAGTTTGTTACTGGTCATTGAATACAATGTAACCTTTACCAAATTGCCATTTTTGTTGCATTTGTAATATTTCATGGTACTCTGCTATTCGGCAAGTCACCATTTTTCAATGAATATTAGCTATTGAGCCATTTTCTTGTTTATTGCAATATCATCTTTTATTCTGCAAAACTTTGTCATTCTCACTTGGTTTTTGAAAACGGAAATGTCGCATTTTCTAAGAAAACACAAAAATAAACTAAGTTTTACTCTGAAATTAAGATGTTTTATGGGATCAAGTTGGTACAGGAAGAGTTAGTAGTACTGTATTTTTGGGCTTGGATTTGCTATCTCCAATGAAAAGAAGATTACCCGGTTATCCTTGATGTTTGGGGTTTCAGGGTGTTGGTTTGTGTTACCCTTTTTTTTCTTTCCTGTTTTTGAGTCGTTCGTGTCGTTTCTAGCATATAGCTAAGCATATGCATCATAGCCTAGCATCTTTGCATCCTGGTGCTCTTTTTTTTGCTTGTGGTCTTTTGTTGGTGCCTGTCTTTATTTCCCCAGAGAAGTGAAGACATTCCCGGTTTGCCTGGTGTCATGCTCGTTCGGTCTTAACCTTTGCGCGCCAGATTGGAATCTTTAAACCTTTTACTGTTCCCCGAGAAGTTTAACATTTAAGATTTTTACAACCTGTTCTTGTTTGAATCGTGTCAAACTTGAACTTGGACTTTGTTTAAATCGTGGCAAGCATCGTCTACTTGTTTTAAAACTTGTTCTTGTTTGAATCGTGTCAAACTTGAACTTGGACTTTGCTTGAATCGTGTTAAACATTGTCTTGTGTTTTAAACTTGTTCTCGTTTGAATCGTGTCAGACTTGAACTTAGACTCTGTTTGAATTGCGTCAAGCATTGTCTGCCCGTTTTAAAACTGTTCTCATTTGAATCGTGTCAAACTTGAACTTGGACTTTGTTTGAATCATGTCAAGCATTGTCTTGTGTTTTAAAACCTGTTCTCGTTTGAATCGTGTCAGACTTGAACTTGGACTTTGTATGAATCGTGTCAAGCATTATCCTTTTATTTTAAGGCTGTTCTCGTTTGAATCGTGTCAAACCTGAACTTGGACTTTTTTTGAATCGTGTCAAGCATTGTCTGGTGCTTTAAAACCTGTTCTTGTTTGAATCGTGTCAAACCTGAACAGAGTCTTTGTTCGAATCATGTCG
Source organism: Lathyrus tuberosus (assembly GCA_022829125.1). Classification (NCBI taxonomy): domain Eukaryota; kingdom Viridiplantae; phylum Streptophyta; class Magnoliopsida; order Fabales; family Fabaceae; genus Lathyrus; species Lathyrus tuberosus. The sequence continues at coordinate 8,108,567 of JALAZF010000024.1, read as the reverse complement.
GACACTGCCTCTTGTTTTAAAGCTGTCCTCGTTTGAATCGTGTCAAACTTGAACTTGAACTTTGGTTGAATTGTGTCAAGCATTGTCTTCTTGTCTTAAAACTTGTTCTTTGTTCGAATCGTGTCGGACATTGAACCCTTACCTTGGTTTTTTTGAAAACTTGCTTTGAGCTAAGCTTCTTGGAACGAATTTATTCAACCTTAAGACTCCTTTCTGGTGCGCAGAGTTTGTCTCTGTCTTTCTGGCTTTTATTGAAGAACCCATTTTGAACTCTTCGGTATAAGATTCCCCTGGAAGTCTTTGCTTGGTTGTCTGTCTTTTTTTAGGCTGATCCCTAGTGATCAGGTTTTTCTTCCTGGTTTCATGCCCAGGAAGAATGTGGGTTTGTTTTGTTCCCAATAGTCAATCTCCCTGGATCATTCCCTGGTAAAGATTGTCTGTGATCTTTTCCCCAGTGTTTCTTTGGAGTCTCCCCGATGAGTCTCTTTCGTTGGTTAGCCTGTATCCTCAATGAGTTTTCTCATGGATACTAGCTTTCATCCTTCCCCAATGAAGCTCTGTGATCTTTTTGCTTCCTGTTTGCCCCTTGGTGTCTTGTTGTGTCTGCACTTTCTTGCTTCTTCTTGGCATCATTTCTGTTGCATTGCATGTGTGTGCATCTGAGGGTAAAATTTTCGGTTATCTGTATTTAAATATCTTCCACTATTGATTACATGAGAATCTTCATCTCTCATGTCATCAGGTGAAGATATTTAAATAGGGGCAACTGTTGCACCCCAAATTTTACCCTCATCTTTTTGCTAGATGCTATGTGATTTATTTTCTCTGTTTTATCTTAAATTTCTTTTTATCTATTTTTGCCTTGATTTATTTAGCATTTTATTTTATTTATCCTATCTTAATTTAATTTTAACATGTTTGTGTGTTTATATTTTAATTGATTAGTAGCTTAATTAATTAATTTAGTGGATGATTTAATTTTAGTCTAATTTGTTTGATTTTGAATTAATTATCTTTTATTATTTTGGTTAAGTTTATTTAAAATGCCTTAATTTTAATTTTAAAATAATTTATTAGTTGAAATTGAGTTAGATTTTATTAGTAATTAATTTAAAGCTTAAATAATGTTTTCATCCCTGTAAGTTGGCGAGATTTTGGTTTTCGTCCCTGAATTTTTTTTTCCGGTTTTAGTCCCTATATCTTACTTTTTGTTGGTGTTTAGTCCCTAAAGCCAAAATCCGCAGGAAAATCCGAAGTTTTCCTGCGGATTTTCCTGAAAATCAAAATCCGCAGGAAAATTCGCAGGAAAATCCACAGAAATATCCGCAGGAAACCTCTGTAGGGATTAAACACCAACAAAAAGTAAGATATAGAGACTAAAACCGAAAAAAAAAAGATTCAGGGACGAAAACCAAAAACTCGCCAACTTACAGGGACGAAAATACTATTTAAGCCTTAATTTAATTATCATTAGTTTTCTTTTTTAAAAATATAATCTTAAGCTTTAATTTAAGTGTGTTAATTTATAAAATGTCATTTAAGTGTGATTAAGAAAATAAATACGTGTGGCATATTTTCATTTGGTCTTGTTGGATTTATTGGAAATTCTGATTGGAGGATGACCAAAGCCACTAGCCAATCAGAAGGCTGTATTTTGCTTTGACTTTTCAACGGTCGTTTTAGACCAATAGGAATATGGCACGCGTCCTGGGAATAGTTGTCTTCTTCCTCCTTCGTTTCCTTTTCAATTTTTGCAGAGAAATCAATTCGTTCAAACCACTTTGCAAGCTCAACGTTCAAATTCAACTCCCAAGCTTTGGTGCCATAAATTCAATTTCGTTCTGCCCTAACTTTGCCTCAATTGCTCCATGAAATTTCAATTGGACAAAGAAAAGTTTCAGCCTTCTGTTCTCGTCATATTCTGTACCACCTGCGAGAGGAGCAGAGCAACGTTGCCTTCACTTTCCCAAAGAACGCATACATAGGCTGATAGCAAAGAAAGATGGGAAGATGCTATCTGTTTCTACCCTGCGAGTCAGAAGGAGGGAGCGTCTGTCCCTTGGAGCCACATTTGATTCCAATTGAAACCCTAGCCACCAGCATTTTGGAGAATGAATGCTCATCGTGACCAGACCCAAAATGCTTCATACGTATGATCCATCAACCCAATCTCCTTGCCTATATAAGGAGGCTCAGTTTCAGTTCTCATCATCAATTTTTTTTACTCAAACACAAGAAACACTTTAATTCTCGAGTAAGCCAGCAAGTATCAAATTTAGGAGTTGTTGTGAGAGGAAGAGTATTCAAAGCTTCAATTAGTATCATTCTAATCTCCCTCTTATTTTATTATGCTCATTTAATATCGTTTTTGCTCATGATCATTCTTACTTGTATGATGTTTGTTTTTCTAAATGTTTTTACCAATGTTGTTATGAATGCTCGTGGCCATCTATAATGTGCAATGCCCTGATGTTGTTATGCTGTCAAAAATGAATGCCTCCATATGTTGAACTTTTGTTTTTGTCACTCAGAGGTTATTGATGTCTAATCCATAGTTATCTTTCTAGTTTAGCTACAGTGTTGACATGTCTAAAATATGCTTTGAATCAGTCTTGCCTTAACTAATACTGTTGAGCTATATTTGAGTTTCATTGTTTTTTTACTTGACTTGGTAAGATTGCCAAATGAGTTTTGTTTTCTTTAGTATTTGATATTTGGTCTTTTGCTTGTTGATTTCTATGTCTAGTTGAGTTATGTTCTGTCATTTTAGCATAATCACAGCCACCAATTTTCACTTGGCATATTTAGATTGATATGTTAGTAGGTTGCCATCAGTTAGTTGTTTTGTCACTTTGAAATAATAAACCTATTTGATATGCCATTTACTTGTCACTTGAATGATGTGCATCAGTTCTGCAGTATTACTTGTTTTCTATGTGTCATTTTGATTGACATTTGGTATAAGCATGAATTTACTGTATGTATGCTTGGCCTTAGTTTAATCTATCTATGTGTTGAAGGTTGATGTGTAAATTGCTAAAGTATGCACATGGTTATGCTGAGTGTTTTTAATCTAAATCTAAGTTATTGTTATTTCTTGATCTAAATCTTAATATACCAGCCATATGTTGAAGTTGTGTATTGCATCTTGTTATCAGCTTGTATGTCCAACATCACCTTTAAACTTCTGATTGTATTTGAATTGAATGACTGAGTATGCTTTGATTGGTTACTAGTTGTGATTGACTGTCTTAGAAATCCTAGGCCAATCAATTTTCCACACACTACCACATGTATGATCTATTGTTAATAACATGAAGCTTTAAACTGTTGCTTTTAAGGTGAGCTCATTGACAGATATTTAGCTCTGTTTGTAACCATTTATGCTAAGATGTTTTTTTACTTGAACTGTTGTTGTTACATGTTTTCATGTGTGGAATGCCCTCTTCTTTTGGTTCAAATATGAAATGCTATCTTGATAATATGTCATCTATCAATACATGCCCACCTTATGTGTTAGGATAGAAGTCTTTGATGTTGATTGTGTGGTCTTGATGAATCTATTGATATATCTGTTTTTCTTGAAGGCTAAACTTCTCTTTATGTCAAAATTCATTCTCAGTTTTTTAGCCATGTATCTCAATATTGCACATTTAGCCATCATAATATGCATGCTACAGCTGCCATTTGAAATTTACTATGCTTAGGAGATTTGATTCCATGACCATGCTACATTTGATTAGATTGTATGATATGCTTCAATTTTTCTTTGGTTTGCTATACTGTTATCTCATATTGAACCTGCCTAGACCATTTTATTGAAGACTATCAATTCAGAAGTTATTTTTCTGATATCAGGGCTTTATCCTTAATGTCAACACTGTATTCATATTGTGTATGTTACCCTTGATGTGTTTTAATATGATTCCTAAGCTATGCCATTATCTGTACCTGAGTAAATGTTGATTGCTATATGTCATATGCCCTAGTCCATATCTCCCTATAATATGTGAAACAACTTATAATTTACTTTGTTGGTCTGTTAAGTGCTTAGCTACTCATGCCTTATTTTGCATAGATTCTAAGTTCAAATGTTATTTGATCCTCAAATACAAGAATGTTGTTGTTGCTGTATGTTTCCTATTTGGAATGCTCTTAATCACACAGTCACACACCAGTCACAGTTGTGTGTTCTTTACCTTTTGATTTTGTCTCTAATATGTGTTGTAAATGTATGGATATCTAAGTAAGGTGTATGCTTAAGTGTTGAGTTTGTATAGACCATTCAATTTGCTCAAATCTTGGTTTCATTGTTTCTGTGCAAGTATGCCAATCTGAACTCATCATTTGCAAGTATCCATGTTGATTTTATCTGAAGTGACTTTATTTGAAATGACTTTCATCTGTAACTGATCATGCTTTATTTACATCAAGTTGACCAACCATTGTATCCATGAATTAAGTGTATTTGCCAAACCTTTGGATGAGCTGTTTTTAGTTTTATTAAACTGAATGTGTAATGATTGATATACACTTTACCACATGACAACTTGTCTAATTTGTTTACACTATATTTGCCTATAATGATTGATTGTTATTTGACCAAAGTGCTGCTGGTATGTCAGTATATCAACCAGTGAATCCAACTATTTCATTTTAATTTGATTTAACAATAGGACTGTTATATCAATGTGTCATTAAACCTTGTTTGCTTTGAACATAATCTCATCCATCTGATTGTGTAAATACTCAGTTCTACCCTTTGATATATCCTACTGTATGAGCACACATGTCTTGCTTGGATTTCCATTCCTGAAGTTTGAACTCAGCATCTATTTAGGATAAATCATGTCATATGCAGCTGTCCAATTCTTAGCTCTTGTGATTTGTGTATTGATGACTAACATTCGTGAGTTTCACCTTCAATGTGATATATTCTGATAGTTTTGTTTCCCTTATGCTTGCTTGTGAGCTTGAGTGGCACCCTCCTTTGTTGGTTCATTATGCTTTGAATGTTTGTGTTTAGGCCATTTAGATGACACCCTCGTTTTCCTTGTTTGCTACTGATCATGTTTAGGCTTTGTTTTGTTTAATTTGATGGAGTATTAACTGAGTTATACCTGTATGAACATGGCTGTGAGATTTAGTTTGGGTTTGGTTTGACATGGATGGCATGCGTGAGCTTCATATGTTTTGGGGCATTTAGGAACTTGTTTCACTTTATTTAATTTTTGAGTTGTATTATTAACGGATGAAACACGACGTCCCAACGGTCACACACACTAGCACACCTTCGCCTTTCACTTGCCTTGCACGGGTTCGATCCTGCGGATCGACCCTTTTGTTTTTTTGATTTTCCATTTCGCTTGCCTTTTACATATATTTGCGTTTGCATGTTATGATCAATCACACGCACAACCCAGTTGGTATACGTTTTGGGGCGTTCAGGTAGGGCATGGTGTCATACCCCAAATTTTGACCACTAAGATTTCCCATCATTGTGCAAATCATCATCACAATATGGGTGAACCATCATGCCTCATCAAATGCCTCAAGGGTTGTTGAGCATTTACTACAATCAGAATTAGGGTTTCAAGCCCTCTCAGAGTTCTTAGACAAAGGATCAATCAAGAAATGACATGATCTTCAACTTGTCTAGCCTCAAAGATATCCACAATGGATCAAAAGGACTCCCTCTTCAAGGATTAAGGACAAGGATGCTCCCTTCTAGGTGGATCAAATCTCAAGATCGACAGTGTCACCAAATTAGGGTTTTGGTCGACTAGGGCCTCCAGATGGAAATTTTTCATCTGGGCACAAGCCAAATATCCAAAACATAACCTAATATACTCCATGGAGCCTCATGGACCCAATCATCAAGTCAATTTTGCCTCAGGGGATGAATTCACTAAAAATCAGGAATTAGGGTTTCTTGACCTAATTCACCCCTAAGTTGACTTTTGAGACAAATCATGAACCAAGACCTCAAGAGAGGATTTGAGGGTCTCTAATATACTATATTGATCCATTTGGAACAATGGATTAATCTAAGAAGGTTGAGCAACAAGTCTCAATTTCATCTGTACCACAATTAGGGTTTCGCGAGGAAAGTCAACTGTAGCTTTGACTTTTGACCAGGACATGCTCCCAAACCCTAAGACATGATTCAATATACCCTATGACACCCATGGAACATGTCCATCAAGTTTGATTTAGGTCAAGGACATGATTTCCTGAAGAATTGCACAGTTTGGAATTCATCTGATAAAAAGTCAACTGTGCACAAAAGTCAACTTTGACTTTTTGAGATTTTTCACCAAAATGGATTTTTAACCCTAAAATGATGTTAATGTATGATTTGAATCATCATTCATCAAGAAAAATCAAAGAAAGTGGGATAACTTGTAAAAGGGGTAACCATAAAAACTTAGAAAAATTTCTAAGTTATGGAAAAAGTGACACTAATGTGCCAACTTTGGGGGACCATAACTCCTAAACCACAAGGCCATTGTTCCCCATTCAAAGCTTGATTTCTAGATCACATTGGCCTCTACAAAAGCTTCATACTAACTTATGTCCAAATTCCTCATGGATTTTGAGTTATGGAGTATTCAAAATCAAGAAAAGTCACTTTGTTCCAACACTTAGTGAAAATTTCACTAAGTCAGAATCTGCCTTTACTTTTTTCCAAATGTAGGGGGATATTTCACTTGGATTCAAAAGAGATCAAAACCAAACATGTTCAAACAGTTGTTGTATCATGTAAGGGCTTTCCAAAATGGCCAAGAACATTACCAAATTCAATTTGAGCCATGAGATATGACATTGGCAAGTTGCCTTGCTGAAATCTGCCAAGGCAAGGCAGATTTTTACACTTTTGGTCGATTTGCCAAAATCAGCCAAATCCAAATGCTCATATCCACTTGGACACCTCTGAGGATTGAATCTAAAGGGGACAATCACTGAGCCAAGCCTCCAAAGTCTTTGGAACAAGAAATAGCATGTTGAACCTAGAATTGCCAAAATAGGGACAAGACTCCAATTTTGGATTGGAGCATTCAATGGAAGCATCAAGGTGGCATGAACTGAGCTCTTAGCAACTGAATTCAGTCAAGACTTATCCAAGACCAAGGGGACCAGCAGCCTGTGCCCTAACCTCTAGTCAATGGCTCAAAGCCATCAAACAGATGCTTTCCTCAAAATCTCTTCTTTCACTCCAATTTTGCCTTCTAAGGCAAGTCACTATCGGGTTTTGAGTTTGAGAGCTTTTCCAATTAAACTAATCACACACACACCTCACATACATCATATAGAAGTGATCCAAACACTCACATAACATCTGGAACTCAGATTTCACAAAATCACCAGCCAATTGCTCAAGTTCTTGACAGATTTGCAGTTGGGGTACCATCTCAAGTTCCAAATCATTTCAATCCATTCCAAGCATTCATACACACTCCATGGCACCTAGGAGAGCTATCCAGATCATTGGAACCTAGCTGTAACACCTCCAACACAAATCATGATCACCAGCTGCAAGTGGTAAGCATAAGCTCTTCTAACTCTATGATCCATGCAATTTTTGCTGCACAATAATTTGGCCATATGTTCATAATCATGCATGGAATGTTTCCCCTCAATTAATTGCATTGTTTGAATCGTGTATAAAAAATCCTAGCCTTCATGCAGAAATTAGGGTTCTTGAAGATTTTTCGTGATTTCTTATTTTATGCTTAATTTAAATGAAATTAATTGTCATAGACATGATCGTGAGGTTGAAACGAGTTGATTGGTATGTGGATTGCATGATATAATCAAGTATTCAGTGAGATTGGAGAGAAAATGCAAATCTGGGCAAACCCAGAACACGCGCGTGTTCTTGGTGTGTTCTTGGCGCCATTTTTTGAAAATTCAAATATTTGAATTTTGTGATTTTGTTTAATTGATTCAAAAATTAATTTCTCTATGAGTTTTAATGATTTTAAGTTGATTCCTTTTTTAATAATTCACAAAAATGTTAAAATACTTTATTTTCCCAAAAAATCCCAAAAATATTATTTATTTCATATAATTGATATTTTTGCAAAGAATTAATGTTTTAATTGTTTTTAACATTTAAAATATTTTTTCCACCTTGATTTTGCAACTTTTAATGCCTTCTAATTATTCTGTAGGTCAATACTTAATTTTTGAAGCATTAATCCAAGATCACAATTTGTTTTCCATATGTTAAACAATTTTGATCATTTTAATTGAATTTTTATTCAATTAAAACACATTTTGAAAACAAATTAGGGCTTTTGGATTAATTCAACCCTCATAAATCATTTTCAAAACATTTTTGGGCCTCTAATAGAGTGTAAGACCCAACCCTTTGTAAATACAATCATTTTTTTGGGCCTCACTTATTGTATAAGTCCCGTTGTATTTCAAAAAGTTCGACGCGATCTTCATCCGTTGAAAAACAAACCTTGGGCCTACCCTCGAGTAGTAAGACCCATTTCTTTTCTTTAAAACTCTTTGGGCCTCTAATAAAGTGTAAGACCCAATCCTTTTTTTGACCAAATCATTTTTGGGCCTCAGTGTATTGTATAAGTCCCGATACCGTAAAAAATAAACGGCGCGATCGTCGCCTTTTAAAAAATAACCTTGGGCCTCTCCTTGAGCTATAAGACCCATTCAAAACTTTTGGGCCTCTATTAGAGTGTAAGACCCAATCCCCTTTTAACCAAAACAATTTTGGGCCTCACTTATTGTATAAGTCCCTCTGCGTTAAAAGAAAACCTCGGCGCGATCGCCATTTTTAACGAAAAATCAATTGGGCCTACCCTCGTGTTATAAGCCCCACTCTTTTTCTTTAAAACTTTTTTGGGCCTCTTGAGAGAGTGTAAGACCCATCCCTTTGTACAGAAAACCATTTTTGGGCCTCAGTCACTTATATAAGTCCCTCTGTATAAACTCAACAGTGCGCTCACTGATAAAACCCTGGGCCTCTCCTTGAGCTGTAAGCCCCAAATCTTTCTTTTTCAAAGCACTTTCTCCTTTGATTTTGAATATATTGTTGTTTTCAATCTGTCTTTGTTGAACAACTAACCAAACAGAATGGAAGCTCTACAACCGAGTAAGTGTTTATACGCTTTCATTTACCGCTTTCATATACATATAACTGTATTGTGGGGCTGTTTCGCTGTAAGTCTTCTTTCATAAACTCATATCAACTATGTAATAATAGTATAGATATTTCGAGTTTCCCCGGCAACTACGTCTAGAACTAGGTGACGCCGTTTCGTTTATTCTTAGAAATAGGCAACTAGATCCCCTATAGGATCACCCGATACAGTCTTCTCTTCGGCTGTCCTCATTAGGAATTGTCAAGAAACTCTACTCCCAGAGATGAATGTATTCTCCGTGAATGGCATCTTTGAGTTTCTTCCAATTTCTCGAACTTTCCTGACTTGATCTATTCCTTGTGAATAGCTTGCCTTGAATTTCTCGGGGTTTGGGGACCCACGGGCTTCTTAAAAGCATCGGCCTCCTCTTGGGCATTGTACAAGGACCCACAGGCTTCCTAAAAGTAACCCCGCCTCGTCTTGGGCATTGTACAAGGACCCTACGGCTTCTTAGAAGTATTCACAGCCTCCTCTTAGGCTTCGTATAATGATCTCTTCCTTCGGGAATGATAGCCTCCTCTTGGGCTTCATACAAGGACCTCTCGGCTTCTTAAAAGTTTCCAGCCTTCTCTTGGGCTTCGTACAAATTATCCCGACGACCTCCTAGAGGTATAGGAATAGAACTTAGTCATCTTCATAGAATAGTCCTTTCAAAAAGTCTACTACTGTTTCTCAAAGCATAGTACAAAAGATGAAACTCTAGACTCGGACAGTCTAATATCCTTGAGTCTCAAAGATATTCTCAAGTGACCCCTTCGTTAAATAGGAAGGAAACCCGCAGACTCGGACAGTCTCAATACCCTTTGGATTTCCCGTTTCCTCAAAGAAAAGGAAATACCCTGATCCTCGAATCAAAAATCCTGGAGTCCAACATTACTCATATAAGAACTGATTTTCTCTTTAAATCAGCATACTGGACATGTCACTCAACTGAAACAGCAACCATAGCCTCCTCTTGGGCTTTGTACAATGATTCTCCCCAGCGGAGTCAAACAACGTTTAACCTCTCTCTCGGGCTTTGTACGAGACACATAAGAGACTCCCTCTTTGAGTCAATCACCCTTTCGCCTCCATCTCGGGCTTTATACGAGATACAAAAAGGTTCTTATTGAGCCAAACAAAGTCTAGCCTCCATCTCGGGCTTCGTACGAGATACAAATAAAACTCTCGTGTTGAGTCAAATAGCCTCCATCTCGGGCTTTATACGAGATACAAAAAGACTCCCTCGTTGAGTCAAAACCTTTTAGCCTCTCTCTCGGGCTTTGTACGAGACACATATTAGCCTCCTCTTAGACTTTGTATAAGAAAACCACTGGTTGATCCAATCAACCTTTTAGCATTAAACTTGTGCCTCATTCACAATACGCAAACATCAATAACTCCTTCCCCTTCATCTAATCGCTGTAAGTGGCAAGCCTCTGGATCATCTATATCCATGCCACTGTCCCTCTTTTAGCATGAGAAAATCCTAAGGAAAGATAACATTGCTCTACACTGAGTTAAAGTCTTCTCCTTCAGGTTAAAACTCCTCTATAAAGGAAATTGTGGCATTGCTAAATTCACACATCCCGGTTAAAGTAATTCTCCTTTATAAACAATTGTGACATACAACCCCCTCTTTAGAGATGACAAATTCTCTCTGAAGACAACACCTTTTCAGCTTCACATCTTGGGCTTTGAACAAGATACAAACCACCTTTTCAGCTTCACATCTTGGGCTTTGAACAAGATACAAACCACCTTTCGCTTCACGTCTTGGGCTTTGAACAAGACACCAAAACAACCATTTCCTCCCGTAGAATAGGAGGAACTACGAACGCTCTGATTTCCATATTTCGGTAAACGGGAATACGTAGGCATAAGATCGAAAGAAAAGATCTTAGCGAACACACTAAACAAAAACCCTAAATCCCATACTCTCATAAAAAAGCATCAGTCCTAACATCCTAATCCTTGTTCCCCGCCAGAAACCTGTCATTATGTCAAAATAACACAAGAAAGGCCCCACCACATTGATCGCATCTGTAACCTAACAGACCGCTGTTTAAACTCAGTATGCAAGAAGGGTTAATTGGAGACATCTATTTCCCTTCCTTCATCAGCTTTAATAGGATAAAAAATGAATCGACTTGTAGTAAACAAACCCACAGAGCGACAGTGCTTAAGAACCGCGTCCAAAATCGCTCGCTACAGAAAAGTGGCGCCCACCGTGGGGCCTTCTTCTAACCTTTTTCTCTTTTCTTGTGTGAAAACCACAGAATGGGGCTTCCACCGGGTAACCCATTTTCTGTTAGGAACTTAGGATTCATAGCTTTAAAAGTCTAGGATGTTTAGGACAAATATATATACTACTTTTCCTAATTGCTATACCTGTTTATTTTTCTGCTAATGGGAATGCGTGTGATGCCACATGTGGAAAGATTGAGTATACACTTAAGATAAGTGATGGCGACGAGGTCGACCATCAACCTCAGTGGAGGCTGACCAATGCAACCCATTTCCTCTCATAGGCAATGGGCCGATTGTGATGTCTGAGAAGCTGAGGAGCCAACCCTTTTGTAGTGCGGAAACTATCGGAAATAGTTGTCACGCGATACTACCCTCATTTGAGGCTGATGATCTATTCTCGGTGAATGTCACTTACTCTAAGATTGCTCTACAACTCGCTAGCGATCCGCTTATTATTTTGCTTTCCTGGGAGGAGCTGATGATAATGAGTACAGGTACAAAAATCACCCTAGTATAAACCTTTGGGGATGGGTAGAGCCTTGACTTCATGACAACGACCCTTTGACCCCATGTTTTTTCTATGTTTTTGTGTGTTGCATTCATGCATTCATCTAAAAAACATTAAAACATTCAAAAAAAAGTTTTCTTTTCTAGTCTCTCTGTTTTTCAAATTAAACTAAGACTGTGATTGCAAATATCAGAGAAAAGGATTGTGCTAATGGATTTCGGTAGAAGGATAACTCATAAGTACACCTTCAGGATTCCAAGACTAGAGGATTTGAGAGGTTTGGCAAGAATGATCACAAACCAAGAGGCCTTCAGAGCCAAGTACGGAGGTCTGCTACCTCTGTTAAGGGTCCATGTGATTGAGGGAATCATGGACGCGCTCGTTCAATTCTACGATCCGGTTTATCACTGCTTTACATTCCCGGATTACCAGCTAGCACCAACGCTGGAGGAGTATTCTCATCTGATTGATCTACATATCACTGATCGAGCTCCATTTTCTGGACTGGAAGAAATTCCAAAGAATCAGACCATTGCAAGAGCAATTCATTTGGACGAGTCTGAGGTCAGGACTCATATGACCACTAAGGGTGGCATACAAGGTTTGCCAGCCCAGTTTCAGACAAAGAAAGCTCTGTACTTCGCTAGTATAGGGAACGGGACTGCTTTTGAAAGCATCTTTGTTTTACTCACCTATGGATTATATTTGTTGCCCAACATTAATAACTTCGTCGATACCAACGCTATTAAGGTTTTTCTCATTGGAAACCCTGTACCGACTTTGCTCGCAGATGCATATCATTCTGTACACTTAGGGAATTTGTACAGTGGAGGGGAGAACACATGCTGTGTACCTCTGCTTTATAAATGGTTTATCTCTCATTTGCCTAAGTTTGCTACTTTTTGGGATCATAAGAGTGTCTTGCGCTGGTCGCAGAAGATCATGTCTCTCACCAACTCTGATATAGATTGGTGTAATAGGATTTATGATGGAATCAGGATCATTGACCATTGTGGAAACTTCCCCAACGTACCCCTTATAGGAACTAAGGGAGGAATCAACTATCATCCGATATTGGTTCGCCGTCAGTTTGGATACCCGATGAGGCACGTCCCACGGAGTGTTCATCTGGAAGGTCTTTTCTTCAAGGAAGGAGAAAGTGACAGAGCACTAAAGACGGAAATAGTGCACGCTTGGAAACACGTTCATAAGAAAGGACGGGAGTCTCTAGGAAAACCGGACTGTGTCTCATTGGAGGCTTATCTCCACTGGGTACAAACTAGAGCTCTCAAGCTAAAGATGCCTTATCCTCGTTACGGAATTCTTCCGCCAAAGGAATTTGTCATGTACTTCATGACAGAAACCGAAAAGCTTCATGTTACTCTCAACAAAGTTCAACGAGAGTGGAGGTATTGAAAGAACAAGTACCACACCCTCGACATAGAGTGCATCAAAATACAGCAACTACTGAAAGAAAAGGACGCTCTGATTGAAATTTTGGAGCAACATGCTGTAGAGAATCAAGATGACCAAAGGAATTTGCTCGCTCCTTTCACCTGGAAAAGGAATGACAACCCGACAACGGCCCAAGAGCCCCGGTCAAAGAAAAGGAAAGTACCAGAATCAGCACCCGGTTTCTCCTCAGAGAGGACTCGGGACCCATTAGCTTAGGTTTCTGTTTCTGCACTTTGTAATCTACTGTATTTTCGTTTCCGCAATCGTTTGAATTTCAATAAAAAGGGGTTTCCCCACTGTTTGATATTTGCAATCTAATTGTCGAAGTTTATTTTGATTAAACCAAAAAACAATTAATATAATCATTGCATTCATCATTCTCACATCGTGTATTCTTCTTACCTACGAATCTCACATTTGTGTCTCGGTTCTAGAGTCAAACTGTCTCATTCGTATAATACTCGGGCTAATCGTCAGAAAAAGATGGATGATCTTGAGGAAGAGAACAGAGAGTTGAAAGAAGAGATCGACGCTCTGAGAGAGGATATGAGAAAGCTTCGTAACGACATGCAAGCCATGGCAGAAGCTCAGCTACAAAGAACTGTGATCTCAGAGATCACCTCAACGCCCATAGTGGAGAAGTATGATCCTAGGTATCAAATGCCAAAAGATCGTCCCTGGGGCATGCCTGTTAACTATATCCCGGAAGGATATGTTCCGCCGATCACTGAAGATCAGGGAATCGCGACAGAAGCCGCTGGGCCTGAAGGTTACAAACTCCAAGAAAACGAAGATGCCAGAGGCATACTGAAGACTCCTGAAGGTTAGAAACTTCGGGAAATGCCAAAATTTACTGCTGTAGTCACGGTACCACCCCTTGTGGTGCATACTGTTCCGAAAGGACAGATTCCACCGATACCTTTTGGTAAGAAGGAAACTATGTTTGACCAAATGGATGAATTCCAGGAACAGTTCTTGGAAATACAGAAGGAACTGCAAGCCATTCGCGGTCAGGATCTATTTGGAAAGGACGCCGTAGACCTCTGCTTGGTCCCCAATGTGAAAGTTCCATACAAGTTCCAAGTGCCCGACTTTGAAAAGTACAAGGGTAACTCTTACCCTCAGAGCCATCTGGTGATGTACGCTCGGCGAATGTCAGCTCAGACTGAGAATCAGGACCTGCTGATTCACTACTTTCAGGATAGTTTAACCGGTGCCGTATTAAAATGGTACATGGGTTTAAACCGTTCTACGATTAGCACATTCAGAGATCTTGGTACTGCCTTCGTCCAACAATACAAATACAATTTGGACATGGCACCGGACAGAGATTAACTCAGATCAATGTCACAAAAGGACAAGGAAACCTTTAAGGAGTACGCTCAGAGATGGCGCAAAATTGCCGCTCAGATTTGTCCACCTCTTGAGGAAAAAGAGATGACAAAGATCTTCTTAAAGACCTTAAGCTCATTTTATTACGACAAAATGGTTGCCAGTGCGCCCAGTGACTTCACCGAGATGGTGGGCATGGGAGTTCGTCTTGAGGAAGCCGTCCGAGAAGGACGTTTGACAAAAGACGCTGGACCATCAAGCAGTACAAAACGATACGGTAGTGCTCTCCCTAAGAAAAAAGAGCTAGATATTGGGAATATCTCTCTCGGGAAGCAAAGGCGGCGTTATCAACCGGTAGCAGCTGTAACTCCTGCTATCAGCCCTGCGCCTATTCCTACGTATCAACCTCAAGTTGCGCAGAGCCAACCTAATCAGCAAAGGACACAACAGCCTCTTCAGCAGGCTCGTCCTCCATATAATAACAACCGTACAACACGACCATCAGGGTTTGATCCTATACCCATGTTGTACGCAGAACTATTTCCGTTACTACTGGCTAAGGGGCACATCCAGACTAAGTCTCCTCTTATAGTACCGGAAAATTCGCCTTTTTGGTTTAAGGTGGATCAAACATGCCCTTATCATCAAGGAGGATTGGGGCATAACATAGAGAACTGTCTCAATTTCAAATCTGGCGTGCAAAAGCTTGTTAGGAGCGGGCTCTTATCTTTTAAAGATACGAATCCCAATGTTCTCACAAACCCGCTACCTCAACACGAGAAAGCTGCAGTCAACCTGATTGAGAAAGAGTCTAACAATGTCTATCAAATTCACGATGTACTCTTATTGAGGACCAATTTGGTCAAGATGCATTGTAGACAGAGTGGATATGGCCATGTGCCACCTCATAATTATCATCAGTGTGATATCTGCTCTAAGAGTAATCAAGGATGTTCTGTAGTACAAGCAGCTCTACAGGAACAGATGGATCTCGGATGGATCCAAGAGCACCGAGTTCATGGAGTTAACATGGTTTACACGAATTCCAATGTCATTCAGAACCATGACATCCGTGCGATGAATGTCAACCTGGTGGCAATGCACTCAAGGCAAAGCCAGTATCATAATCTGCCACGACACGATTACAGTTCCTGTTTGACTTGCTCGGTAAATAAACAGGGATGCTCTTTCATATAAGAGGCCCTCCAGCGTCAGATGGATCTTGGATGGATCCAAGACTACCATGATAGGAATCCCTATCAGATCAATATGGTTCAGATCTGAAATTCTGGTACAGATGTGTAATGTCTTTGTGCAATGTCACAACATCGCAATCTGCTGAACAAGGTAATAATAGAAACAGTAAATAACACACTGAATTGTTCACCCAGTTCGGTTCAACAACCTACATCTGGGGGCATACCAAGCCAGGAAGGAAGTCCACTATTAGTAGTATCAAATTACAGACTCAACAGACCAATTGACAATCTACCTAATTTAATCACTACCCAATGACCCTTCTACCTAAGTCCTCCCTAGGTAAGAGACTTCATCTCACTTCCAATCATAGCAATGATGTCTAGCAGTCAACTACACCGCCACTGCATCAACAGCTTGATTACCAACAACGGTTCAATCATAACAGATACCCTTTCATGACACACTTTGGAGTTGCTTCAAAGCTTCCTCCAAGAACAATACCAAACTCATTACCTACAGGTTTCTGAGTTAAACACAGTGACCATCTCACAACCCGAGTGGTTCACTTAGACAAAGCCCTAATGATCTACATCTTGTACCCGTACCTATTCTAGGTTACAAGCATTCTATTTATAATATAATCCCAACTGGATTTGGGCCTTCAAATCATATCAAATCTTCTGTAACAAATCTGCACCAGATCCTGCTTCTAAATAGATCTTCAATCATATCTTCAATTAAATCTGATTGCAACAGAATATATCTCTCCCTTGATCTTCGCCTGCATTCTCTGATTCTCTTTAGCAGAATATCTCATTCACACCAGAACCACGTGCAGCCCTAATTAATCATCTCAGACCTGATGTTTTAATGTTCTGGTATAGTGATGTTACGACTTCGCATGTGACATCACTCTTCAGCACTTTAACTCTTCAACAATATTTACAAACCAGAATGTTAGCCCAAATCATAACAATACTGTTTAGCAGTTCATGTTGCAACATCAACCATGACATTAACATTGTTTTAACAAAATTTCAGGCAACTACAAGAACTTACAATCTCCCCCTTTGGCTAATTTTGGCTAAAGCAAATATATAAACATTACAGCTCAGATTACAGTAGTAATTACAACCCTACACTCCTGTTAGATGTCATCTGATCTTAACAACAAACACCAGTGTCTACTGTGTACTGCATCCATGGAGAATCATCTTCTTGGCTAATTTTGAATGATGTTAGGACATCACATCACCATATAACAGCAAGCCCAGGCAGCACATCAGTAGGTGCACATGAGGAAGAAGATATCCAACACTCCCCCTCAAATACAACTCATTTCTTTTTCCTTCCAGGTCAGACCCAGACCAATTATAGAAGACTCCTCCAGAAAAGAAATGTTTGTCTATTCATCAAAGACCAATGGTGGCATAAGATAATTCTGCACACCTTCATTGATCAGACATTGGGTTTAGTCCATGGCATCAGAGGAAACTTAAGAAGTGCCATTCTGCCAACCCAGGTAACTCAGAACACAAGTCACAACTGTGTTCATAACTCAGGACACAAGTCACAGACTCAACACCAACTAAAGGATGTATCATCCTCTTCTGCAGCATCAGAAACTGCAGACTCCAGGCATAACATCTGCACAAACCACTTAGCCAGATCCTTTCCTTTCTCCCCCTTTTTAGCCACAAATTGGCAAAGGAACCCCTCACAGAACCAGACCCAGGAAGTGCTCACCCAAACACGAATAAACGCCATAAGACTTATGAGACAAGAACACTCACTGGCTGAAGGAGAACAGAATAACCCCTATAAATAGCTGACTAGTAACTTAGAAATTAACGAGCCTTGAATATGTCAATGTTCTTGGTCAAACAACCGCTATTTTAGGTATCAAAAACTGCATTCAAATTCAATGCCTACCTTCCAAAAACTGCCTTGACTGCCTTAAATATTTCACAACTGAATTTTACCATAAATTAGGCCAATAACGCTCCATGCATAGTCGAAGCCACGTGTTTCACTTTATCCTAACACCACCGTCCAAAATACTTCCCTGTTTGGCTCAAGAAAAACATGTCCTATATCATGTTCAGACATCGCATCAGACATTGTCTGTTGGCTCATTAACCCAAGACTCTACAAACACATCTTCTTATCTAATGGGTATTGAGACGACTTCTCACAACCTTTTCTATATTCCTTCAAACCATCAGGGAACAATAAAATCACCCATGTACACCACTTTTGCTTTTCAGACCTCACCTGCATAGGCACTATTTTCACACAGCTATGATAGGTCCCATCATCACACTGCACAAGCTTGACCAGCACACATGCTGCAATAGGCTATAGTTAACAGCCTTACATTCAATGCCTTTTATGATATCACACCAATAATGCCACATTCCTCATGGGGATTTTAGATACGAGGTCTGCCAAGTCCAATAAACAAAGGCCCATTTGATTGGAAATTTCTCACATAAGATAAACACCCTTCTGTCCTTACATTCACCAGCTCCTAATGAAGTCTTCATCATGAAAGTAGCCATGTATTTCCTGAACTACTTACCATCAAGATTAGAATCTGCCCATTCTAATCCACACTATGTCAGAACTGCCACTTCAGACGATAATGCTGCTTCTTTAAACTTCATAAGTATGGTACATACCCAACCATAATGTTGTAACAACATGTAGGACATCAGCACGAGACAAAAGACCACCCCACTTAACCAACACCAGCAGTTATACCATAAGCAAACTAAAAGAATAACATCAGACAACTAGACAAGACCTAGCCTCATCCTACTAGGACCACTTCTACCCAGGCACCAAACACGAAGTTCTGGTAACCAATGTGCCAAGAAAAACAGGTTCCCAAGAAAAACAGATTCCCATACCAAAGACTACTTTGACTGGTCAGGCGATACAAACAATGACATTTTATCCATTATAAATAACAAACCTCCTAGCTCCTATCAGCACACCAAGGAAGGAATCATGAGTCAGTCTAACAAGAATGCATCAAAGAGACACATGCAGGAGGACAAGAAGCCAGATCCTCGGAAGTTGAAGGACACAACACTGTCCACAACTGGAGCATCTTCAGGAGCAACAAGAACACGCAAGACATCAGAAACAAGGATGAAGACTATCAAGAAAAACCAAGTTCAGCTTCAAGCATCTAATGATGAATGGGATGAAGATTGGAAGACATTTCTTGATTCGGGGGGTTGGGATAATCTTTAGACTCTTTGCTTGTTATTTTTACTGATCTTGTAAGCTTCCAAAAATGCAATAACCTTCTGTTTTAATTCTGTTCCATCTATACTAAACAAAAGCAATAAGGAACACAACTGCACAAGACACTAACTCCTCATGTATGCAACCTCCCAATAAGTGCCATCACCAAAAACTGCAGACATATCCGTCACACGTCCAGCTGCACAAACTTTTAACAATCTCCTCCTATCAAGGGTAGCATGTGCTTCTTTGTATCTTTATATCTTCAAGAGGTCACTCCTCACAAGATTCAACCAATCTTCACAATCTTGATCAGCAAGCAATCTTCACAATATATGTACCTTTGCAGCAAAATCCATAGTCAAGTACTCCCCCTGTCATGGTTAACTAATGCTCTAGATGAAGATGAACATTTAAGCACACTTGTTGAGCACAGGCATTTTGGTACCAATGTCCCTTTCTCCAAAGGCATTCATTCCTTACCATGCTCTTCATCTTCAGACTTCCAATCAATCAATACCTGAACTACATTTTCCATCCAAGGCAGACCTTCTACTTCATCATTCTCCCGTATGACTATGTAGACGCTCCTTAGGCATAATGTAGGCACCACGCTTCTAAACCAGAGCATAATCATCCTTCACCAAGGATATCCAACCAGATAATGTCCCAACACACGTTAGAACATCTGCCACCCACCAAGACATCATCACCATGATTCTTGATATGCTCCACCAACTGGACTTACAATAACATAGTAATCTAAACTGAAGATCTTCACACAACACTGCGTCATCAGCTTGAACAAAGAGAGCTTCAGAAACCTATAAACTCTCATCCACCACGTCCATCCTCAACCTAGAACTTCTGCCACAAGCTCCAAGAGAATTTGGATAATACTCCATAGTCTCCAATAAACTCCACCATTTGATTCAACTCCAAGATACTTAACACAGTCACATAAAGTAGATTCTCAAGCCTACTGCAGTCCTGCACTTTAACCTCAAACAAATACATAGTCTCCCGTCAATGTATATTGTCATTAGTTGAATGCACAACACTATCCAAAGCAGACAAATATTCAACTATTGTCATGCAAGATACAATATTTTATCTGGTCTGACATCCTTTTCCTGCAGACTTGAGGCACTGGTTGATCCTTCTTTTGCTAATATACACCACTGATCACTTTAGATTGGGTAAGTGGCTTGACCTGATACTTCACGTGAGCATAACAAACTTCCTTTGGCTGAGAAGGCAAAGACTGAAATAATGTTTCAACATCACCAATCACACTAAACATGAACCAGCACACTCTAATATTTCAAGAATCTTCAAACTTTTGATGCCATCCTCATTAAGTTACCACAACTAAGCTTAAGAGATAACTTATCAAGAACTTCACTCCCGCATGAAAACTTTGACAGTGATACTCTTTTGCTTTGGCTCCACCTTCTTCTTTCACCATAAAAAAGGATGAAGGAATCACAGTACTGAACAGATTGGTCTTCTACTTCTGATCCTTCCAGCCACAAGGCTAATGCAGACACCAATTCCAATTGACCAAAGGCTGCTTGACATATTAAGCTCAGCTTCTTTCTTGATGAATATTCACACAACCCAGATGCCTCCTCTTCCAAGTCAGGAGTAGGTTCCAAATAGATGTGATCAACACATTTGTTTAGCCCCCAAGCATCTGTTATGTCACAATCTGCTGGTAGGACATAAGTTCTCTTCACACCAAAAGATCCTTTAACACAACCCAGAGATTGACCTTGTAAGGTTGGAGGCAAGAATAAATTACTTCTACCTTTCTTCAGACCTCTTTTCAACATGGTTATATAAGAGTTCCTTTATGAGTGGACTTGGGATGAACAAGCTAGTTGAAGATGTCCTCACATATCACCACATCTTCAGAGGAGAGCAGAATGTTGCAGTCTTAACACAAAACCACCAGGAATTTTCCATCAGATATGCAGCGGAACATACACCAGAAAACTCCTCTACTACCTTCAAGAAAAACATCATAACCCTTGCCCAACACTCCAAGTGCACTAGGTCACCATAGGTTTGAAAATAAGTCAAACCACACAGCAGCTCACCACCAAAGCTACAGGCCTGATAACTTCATTCTTCACTCCAAGGGATCATACAAAATTCTCTATGAACTAACTATCTTCCTTGCTCATGAACCAGAAAGTATCTTCCCTAGATCTCATCTAGAAACAGACAGGATGCCTGCTCTGATACCAATTGAAATTTTGGTACAGATGTGTGATGTCTTTGTGCAATGTCACAACATCGCAATCTGCTGAACAAGGTAATAATAGAAACAGTAAATAACACACTGAATTGTTCACCCAGTTCGGTTCAACAACCTACATCTGGGGGCATACCAAGCCAGGAAGGAAGTCCACTATTAGTAGTATCAAATTACAGACTCAACAGACCAGTTGACAATCTACCTAATTTAATCACTACCCAATGACCCTTCTACCTAAGTCCTCCCTAGGTAAGAGACTTCATCTCACTTCCAATCATAGCAATGATGTCTAGCAGTCAACTACACCGCCACTGCATCAACAGCTTGATTACCAACAACGGTTCAATCATAACAGATACCCTTTCATGACACACTTTGGAGTTGCTTCAAAGCTTCCTCCAAGAACAATACCAAACTCATTACCTACAGGTTTCTGAGTTAAACACAGTGACCATCTCACAACCCGAGTGGTTCACTTAGACAAAGCCCTAATGATCTACATCTTGGACCCGTACCTATTCTAGGTTATAAGCATTCTATTTATAATATAATCCCAACTGGATTTGGGCCTTCAAATCATATCAAATCTTCTGTAACAAATCTGCACCAGATCCTGCTTCTAAATAGATCTTCAATCATATCTTCAATTAAATCTGATTGCAACAGAATATATCTCTCCCTTGATCTTCGCTTGCATTCTCTGATTCTCTTTAGCAGAATATCTCATTCACACCAGAACCACGTGCAGCCCTAATTAATCATCTCAGACCTGATGTTTTAATGTTCTGGTATAGTGATGTTAAGACTTCGCATGTGACATCACTCTTCAGCACTTTAACTCTTCAACAATATTTACAAACCAGAATGTTAGCCCAAATCATAACAATACTGTTAGCAGTTCATGTTGCAACATCAACCATGACATTAACATTGTTTTAACAAAATTTCAGCCAACTACAAGAACTTACAAGATCTTCGATATTCGCGTGATGAATACCAACTTGGTAGAGTTGTATGTTGAGCAGGTCCGACTCGGATTCTTAATATCACACGACTATCAAAGCTGTAAAGCAGGTTACGAAAACGATCGAGGTTGTACCCTTGTCCAGGAAGCACTTCAGCACTTGTTAAATCACTGGTGGATGCCAATCTATATGGATGAAGATACTCAACAGATTAGTATCAATAACAGGAATCCCACTCGGCGTCAAAGTCAGGATGTCCGATCTGTGGAAGCTAACCTAGTAAGGTTACATTGTATTCAAAGTGGGCATGGCCAGGTGCCACCAAACAATTATGACCGTTGTAGTGTCTGTTCAGAAAGTAACCAAGGGTGTTACCTTGTGAGAGCAGCTCTTTAAGGTCAGGTGGATTGTGGAGAGATTCACCCATATCCGGGTTCTGGACCCATCAACTGGACGCCGAACTACCTTGCCAATCAAGTCGAGGATGTTGTCACAATCTCTGGTCGTCACCAGACCAGGGATGTTTTTGCCATCATCCCTCTACTTGACGAATCTAGAGCTCCCAACCGGGAACGGATCGAGATTACTTATGATGGTCAGAAAAATCAGAAGGTTCTCATAGTCATCTATCTACCGGGACCACTACCGTATGAATCAACTAAGGTTATTCCTTACCAATATGGTGCAACAATAGTCGAGAATGGAAAGGAAATTCCATTACCATCCGTCGTGAATATTGCAGACATCAGTCGTGTAACACGGAGCGGTAGAATCTTCAACTGAGGAGTTGGAGAACCAAACAAGGAAAAGGAACTTCAGACAGAAGCTCCCGATCCATCAGTCGGTCAATCCAGTAATCCCGACCTTTCGAAAAATAATGATGAGATGCTAAAGCTCATCCAAAGGAGTGAATATAACATTGTTGATCAGCTGTTACAGACTCCTTCAAAGATCTCGGTATTATCATTGTTACTCAGTTCAAAAGCCCACAGGGAGGCTCTACAGAAAGTCTTGGAGCAAGCCTTTATGGAACAGGATGTAACAATCAGACAGTTCGATAGCATTATCTCTAACATCACTTCCTGCAATAATTTGGGATTTAGTGATGAGGAATTACCCGAAGAGGGTCGCCGTCATAACATGGCGCTCAACATTACAGTTAACTTCCAGGACGATGCTTTAGCCAGCGTACTGGTAGACACAGGGTCAGCCCTGAATGTTATGCCGAAGTCCACTTTGATGCAATTATCATTCAAAGGCCCTCCAATGAGAACCAGCGAGGTCGTCATCAAAGCGTTCGACGGATCCAGAAAAACAGTTATCGACGAAGTTGATCTTCCCATAACTATTGGTCCTCACACTTTCCAAGTCACTTTCCAGGTCATGGACATCCGGGCAACATACAATTGTTTATTAGGAAGACCTTGGATACATCAGACTGGAGCGGTCACTTCGACCCTCCACCAAAAGCTAAAGTTCGTTCAGAACGATCAACTTGTCACAGTCTGTGGAGAACAGGCCTTGCTCGTGAGTAACTTATCATCATCTGCTTGTGTAGAACCCGAGGAGGTTATTGGGACGCAGTTCCAAGCGCTGTCGGTGGGCAAGGACAATCAATTCCAAGGAGGAACCTCGATTTCCTCATACAAAGATGCTATCAAAGCGGTCGAGAGTACCGATACAACCGGATGGGGACAGCTTGTCATTCCTATTGACAATAAAACAAAGAAGGGTCTTGGTTTTTCTGCAACCTGTACCCAGACAGCTGCCAGCGATGGAAGTCTTCATCCCATTTAGAACTTCTTCCACAGTGGAGGCTTTCTTCACCCAGTGTCTCAAGCAGTACATGCTATCAATGAGGAAGATCCCTCCGACACAAATGAAGAATGGAAGTCATATCTTAATGAGGACGGTTATATGTCTTAGGAAGAGGTTCCTACACCATTTTGCTTTCCTACAGAGAGTCCGAGATTTATACCCATGTCAGATATCGAAATGATATACGGAGATTGTGATCCGGAAGGATGTCGTGCTCCGCCAAATTCATTAGAGGAAGACACTCCGATGAAAGACAATTTTGACTACACCTACTATGGCCCAATGGATGGTCTGCCAATGTGGCAACCTTATCCAGGAGACTTGGGGCAAGAGAGTCAGCCGAAAAATGAAAATCAGTTGACCGTCATTGAACATAATACCTGTGTCCCCACCATGTCATGGGATCAACACTCAGGTCATTCAGAAACTACTCAACACGACGATGAATTTGCAACGTTTGCAGGACTAGAATTCATTAATTATGCTTTTCCCGAGGTCAACGTCATCGAGGGAGATGACTCCTCCAGTTAGAAAGAAGTGTGGGACACCCTGGGACAACCAAGTGGAAAATTTGACTATATGGTCAAGTACACCGCTCTCGAAAGCTCTCGTATCAGGCTCGAAGATATCTAGCCAACTGGATGGGGAGATACAGCTGAGAGCACAAATGCTATGCAAAATGCAACAGAGGAATCCTCCTACGACAACTCTGCCTGGGAGACAGATTCCAATGATCCTGTTCCACCAGAAATCAACGTCATTTCTGAATACAAATCAAGGAAGGTGCCAGACTTTATGATTCACCGAGGAGTTCGCCGCCAATGGGTTGCTGTCGAGGTTCCGAAGATCGTTCATCTGTCAAAGTAATTGCCATCTTTAGCCTTTCACCCTGCCCAGGTGAAACAGATGTTTTGATAGGGCTCGCTTTCTGTAAATTTCCCTCTTCGCTTCGCCCAAAGCGACAGAGTTTTGTTTTATAGGGCTGTAGTTTCAAGAGTCGACTTGTTCATTAATAAAATAATGTCTTTCTGTAATTTCCGCATTAATTGCTGTTTTCTCTTTTTGCTTTTCTCAGAAAATGGTAATCCTAAAAAACAATTAAAAATAAAAACAAGCAGTAAAATAAATACACTGCACACACTTGCATTTTCTCTATCTCTTCTAAACACGAATCATAACGTCATGCAGATTGCTTGTTTTAAACCCAGTTGAAACATACGATCCGATGCCTTCTCCCGACTTTGAGTTCCCGATATTTGGGGATAAAGAAGAAGTTGACAATGAAATTCCAGAAGAGATCTCTCGACTACTCAGACAAGAGGAAAGGTCCATTGAACCTCACAAAGAGCCGTTAAAAATGGTAAACTTGGGTTCAGAAAAAGAGAGAAAAGAAATCAGGATTGGGGCACTGCTCAGTCCAACTGCCAGAGAGGGTTTGATAAAGCTTCTTAGAGAATTTCTCGATGTATTCGCTTGGTCCTATCAGGATATGCCAGGGTTGAATACCAGCATCGTGGAACATCACTTACCGTTAAGATCAGAATGTCCGCCAGTAAAGCAAAGGTTGAGACAGACTCACCCGGACATGGCCATCAAAATCAAATAGGAGGTACAAAAATAGATCGACGCAGGTTTCCTCGCTACATCTGAATATCCTCAATGGTTAGCCAACATCGTACCCGTTCCCAAAAAGGACGGAAAGGTCAGAATGTGTGTTTATTACAGGGATCTGAACAAGGCAAGTCCAAAGGACGACTTTCCTTTACCACAGATTGACATGCTGGTAGACAGCACATCAAAGTTCAAAATTTTCTCCTTCATGGATGGATTCTCGGGCTATAACCAGATCAAAATGGCACCGAAAGACATGGAGAAAACTTCGTTCATTACCCCATGGGGTACCTTTTGTTACAAGGTGATGCCGTTCAGCTTGAAGAATGCCGGGGCAACCTATCAAAGGGCCATGACTACTCTGTTTCATGACATGATACACAAAGAGATAGAGGTATATGTCGATGACATGATTACAAAATCTAAGACAGAAGAGGAGCATGTGACCCACCTGTCGAAACTATTCGAGCGGTTAAGAAAATACAAACTCCGTTTGAATCCCAACAAGTGCACCTTCGGTGTCCGTTCAGGGAAACTCTTAGGGTTCATCGTCAGCCAGAAAGGAATTGAGGTTGATCCTGACAAGGTCAAGGCCATTCGAGAAATGCCTTCTCCGAAAACTGAAAAACAAGTCAGAGGATTCTTGGGACGTTTGAACTACATCTCCAGATTCATATTCCTTATGACCGCCACGTGTGCGCAGATTTTCAAATTAATAAAAAAGAACCAGGATTGCGTTTGGTCAGAAGATTGCCAAACCGCCTTCGACAGTATTAAGGAATACCTGTTGAATCCGCCGATTCTATCACCTCCAGTGGAAGGAAGACCACTGATCATTTACCTCACAGTCCTAGAGGACTCAATGGGATATGTACTTGGCCAATAAGACGAAACCAAACGGAAAGAGTCTGCCATCTACTTTCTGAGCAAGAAATTCACCGACTGTGAAACTCGGTACACGATGCTTGAGAAAACTTGTTGCGCTTTGGCTTGGGCAGCCAAACGTCTTCGCCAATACATGATTCGTTACACTACTTGGTTGATCTCCGAAATGGATCCAATCAAGTATGTCTTTGAAAAGCCTGCTCTCACGGGAAGAATTGCCCGTTGGAAGATGTTATTATCAGAATATGACATAGAGTACCATGCTCAGAAAGCCGTTAAAGGAAGTATTTTAGTCGATCATTTGGCTCATCAACCGATTGACGATCAAGAATCAACCGGGTTTGACTTCCTAGACGAAGATGTCATGTATCTAAAAATGAAAGATTGCGATGAACCGTTACCCAATGAAGGGCCAGAACCAGGTTCCCAATGGGGACTTATCTTTGACGGAGCAGTTAATCATTATGGAATTGGAATTGGGGCAATAATTGTTACCCCTCAGGCTACCCACATTCCTTTCACTGCCAGACTTACGTTCAAATGTACGAACAACGAGGCCGAATACGAAGCTTGTATTATGGGTCTCGAAGAAGCGATTGATTTAAGGATCAAAAACTTGGACGTATATGGCGATTCAGCCTTGGTTATCAATCAGATAAAAGGAGATTGGAACACATACCAATCAGGACTGATTCCTTACATAGACTATGCAAGAAGGTTGTTACCCTTCTTTAACAGAGTCAAGTTTCATCACGTCCCTCGTAATGAGAATCACATGGGTGATGCCTTAGCCATTCTCTCTTCCATGATTAGTGTAGGTCAATGGAATGACCTACCTAAGATCGACATAATGCGCCTTGAACGGCCCGCCTACGTCTTCACGATCGAAGCAGTCATAGACGACAAACCTTGGTATCACGATATCAAATGTTTCCTTCAGAAACGAGAGTACCCATTTGGGGCACTCAGAAAAGACAGGAAAACCCTCAGAAGACAGGCTGGAAACTTCTTCCTGAGCGGTGACACTCTCTATAAGAGAAATTTTGACTTGGTCTTGCTCCGATGAATAGACAGACCAGAAGCATACATGCTTATGAAAGAAATTCATGAAGGATCCTTTGGCACTCATGCCAACGGACACACAATGGCGAGAAAAATTATGAGAGCAGGGTATTACTGGTTGACCATGGAATCCGACTGCTACAAGTACATGAGGAGGTGTCACAAGTGTCAGATATACTCCGACAAAATTCATGTACCGCCATCACATCTCAAAGTTCTTTCTTCCCCATGGCCTTTTTCCATATGGGGAATCGACATGATTGGCTTGATCGAACCTAAGGATTCAAACGGACATCGGTTCATCCTGGTCGCCATTGACTATTTCACCAAGTGGGTCAAAGCAGCGTCGTACGCTAATGTAACTCGACAAGTGGTGGTCTGATTTATCAAAAATAATATCATCTGCCGTTATGGTGTTCCGAGCCAGATCATTACTGATAATGGATCTAACTTGAACAATAAGATGATGAAAGAGTTGTGCACAGAGTTCAAGATTGAACACCATAACTCCTCTCCCTACCGACCCAAGATGAACGGAGCGGTGGAAGCGGCTAACAAGAACATCAAGAGGATCGTTCAAAAGATGGTTGTAACCTATAAAGATTAGAACGAGATACTACACTTTGCTCTTCACGGTTATCGAACATCTGTCCGCACTTCAACATGGGCAACCCCTTTCTCTCTAGTATATGGCATGGAGGCAGTTCTCCCCATCGAAGTAGAGATCCCATCAATTCGGGTATTGATGGAAGCTAAGCTTTCAGAAGCTGAATGGTGTCAAAGTCGACACGACGAATTAAACCTGATCGAAGAGAAGCGAATCACGGCACTATGCCACAGTCAGTTGTATCAGCAGAGAATGAAGAAGGCGTTCGACAAAAAGGTCCGACCTCGTGTCTTCAGAAAAGGAGACCTCGTGCTCAAGAAGATACAATCGTTTCTCACTGACTCTCGGGGCAAATGGACCCCAAATTATGATGGCCCCTATGTGATCACGAAAGCTTTCTCAGGCGGTGCCTTGAGACTTGTAACCATGGACGGAGAGGAATTTGCCTACCCCACGAATGTTAATGTAGTCAAGAAATACTTCGCCTAAACTAAAAAAAAAAAAACGTCTCAGTGGATTGAAAACCCGAAATGGCGGTCCAGGCAAAAGTTAGAGACATGAAAAAAATCATCCCGATGGATTGGAAATCTCATAGTACAATCCAAGCAAAAATTAGGGATAATGGCAAGTAACTATGTTCAACAGAGGCAAGTCCCTCAGTAGCAGTTACATCATCCATCGGAGGAAAACTCCAGTCAAGGTCATCTTCGACAGAAGCTCAGGATGTCCCGAATTCAAAGTTGGTAGAAGGATAGTGGTCGTTATGTTTCAACGTAGCCCTTTTCCCTGTAAATTACCATTTTTAAACTTCGTATATACTCTTTGGAATCACGCGTTTGGCTGATCTCCATCTTATCAATAAAATTTGAGCCCTTGTGCTTTTGTTTGTAATTCTTATTTGTTTTAGCTTTACAGAATGACGTTTTAACATGATTAGCGATTCTTGAAATGAAACAAAAATGAATTTAATTGTTAAAACTTTTTCTGCTTTTAAATTAAAGATGGCAATTGCTTTTGACTGTTGAACATCGAAAGAACGTTGATTGCGTCTCCAAAGGCGTTTGAATTTCAAAGTGCAGAATCAAAGTACTCCTTCTAGGCCAGTACGCCTGAACGAAGGATCAACTGTATGAGATGCGGCTTTCCCATCTGATACCCTCGGCCGAGTTCTTATCTCCTAAGCCCGATCAACGGTATTCCCCACGAGGACTACTTCTCCTAAGCAAGGTAGAATTGCTACATTTTGGACCAACGGTACTTCTTCGCCCCACGATGGCCGAGTATCCAGTCGTGTTCACCTGTCAGTTTGTATGTCGCGTCAGTTTTGTCAGCATAAACATACATACATCATGCATTTGATTTGCATTCATATTCATATTGCATCACTATCACTCTAGTCGGTCTTGTCCCCTAGTGATAACAATCATCTTAATCGAGTTGTCAATTCTTGCCTCGTCAGGAAATGCTGCATTTGAACAATCTCGCCTCCAGTGTATCTCTGGGTTAGAGTCGGCACTCGACCACTTTGATAATTTGAACCTCTGAAAAGCCAGAGAAGCTTTCTACAAATGTCACTCTTCGCCATTGAAGATGATATCCTTGCTTTCCCGGATTAAAGAAAAATCCCCAGAGAAAGCCTCCTAAGCAGAGATTTGGCAGTACAACTGCCTTTCTCCGAAAGACCGCTGATGAAAAGGTCATCGACACCTCAAAATTGGATCTCATCATATGACATTTCTTCGGGAAGATCCCGAGAAAAGTATGATGTAAGACCCCAAGCGGAAGCAGTCTCTCAAGAGACTCATTTTCCCCAGATAGAGTCGACAAATGGCGTCTCCAACAGAGAAGTTTGTGCACCTCTACAACTCAGACGATTGGGCTCCCCAGCAAGTCTGACGTCATTTTTTTCCCTCAAATGGCATCTCCCCAGGAAAATCCGGTGAGAAGTTTGAGGAAAACTGCTACACATAGCGTCCCTTGTCAATAAAGTTTATTGACAAAAGAAACTAAGACCAGTTCCTTGGTAGGAAACCAAGAACGAGGGGAAGTTTATTTCAGAAACTAAGACCAGTTCCTTGGTAGGAAACCAAGAACGAGGGGGAGCTTATTTTAGAAACTAAGACCAGTTCCTTGGTAGGAAATCAAGAACAAGGGGAAGTTTATTTTAGAAACTAAGACCAGTTCCTTGGTAGGAAACCAGGATCGAGGGGAAGTTTATTTCAGAAACTGAGACCAGTTCCTTGGTAGGAAACCAGGATCGAGGGGAAGTTGACAAGAGAAACTAAGACCAGTTCCTTGGTAGGAAACCAGGATCGAGGGGAAGTTTTTACCTTTTCTAGGCATCATTGCTTAGCAAAAAGAAGATGGATGTGCAAGCTGTCATTCATAGCCATCAAAATTTCGGGTATTCCGATATTTAATCCTCTTGAACCCCGAATGCCCGAATACCTTCGTTATTCACACCTTCGGGTCCAAGAAGATTAAATAGGGGCATCTGTCATACCCCAAATTATGACCACTAAGATTTCCCATCATTGTGCAAATCATCATCACAATATGGGTGAACCATCATGCCTCATCAAATGCCTCAAGGGTTGTTGAGCATTTACTACAATCAGAATTAGGGTTTCAAGCCCTCTCAGAGTTCTTAGACAAAGGATCAATCAAGAAATGACATGATCTTCAACTTGTCTAGCCTCTAAGATATCCACAATGGATCAAAAGGGCTCCCACTTCAAGGATTAAGCATAAGGATGCTCCCTTCTAGGTGGATCAAATCTTAAGATCGACAGCGTCACCAAATTAGGGTTTTGGTCGACCAGGGCCTCCAGATGGAAAATTTTCATCTGGGCACAAGCCAAAGATCCAAAACATAACCTAATATACTCCATGGAGCCTCATCGACCAAATCATCAAGTCAATTTTGCCTCAGGGGATGCATTCACTAAAAATCAGGAATTAGGGTTTCTTGACCTAATTCACCCCTAAGTTGACTTTTGGCACAAATCATGAACCAAGACCTCAAGATAGGATTTGAGGGTCTCTAATATACTATATTGATCCATTTGGAACAATGGATTAATCCAAGAAGATTGAGCAACAAGTCTCAATATCATCTGTACCACAATTAGGGTTTCGCGAGGAAAGTCAACTGTAGCTTTGAATTTTGACCAGGACATGCTCCCAAACCCTAAGACATGATTCAATATACCCTATGACACCCATGGAACATGTCCATCAAGTTTTATTTAGGTCAAGGACATGATTTCCTGGAGAATTGCACAGTTTGGAATTCATCTGATAAAAAGTCGACTGTGCACAAAAGTCAACTTTGACTTTTTGAGAATTTTCACCAAAATGGATTTTTAACCCTAAAATGATGTTAATGTATGATTTGAATCATCATTCATCAAGAAAAATCAAAGAAAGTGGGATAACTTGTAAAAGGGGTAACCATAAAAACTTAGAAAAATTTCTAAGTTATGGAAAAAGTGACACTAATGTGCCAACTTTGGAGGACCATAACTCCTAAACCACAAGGCCATTGTTCCCCATTCAAAGCTTGATTTGTAGATCACATTGCCCTCTACAAAAGCTTCATACTAACTTATGTCCAAATTCCTCATGGATTTTGAGTTATGGAGTGATCAAAATCAAGAAAAGTCACTTTGTTCCAACACTTAGTGAAAATTTCACTAAGTCAGAATCTGCCTTTACTTTTTTCCAAATGTAGGGGGATATTTCACTTGGATTCAAAAGAGATCAAAACCAAACATGTTCAAACAGTTGTTGTATCATGTAAGGGCTTTCCAAAATGGCCAAGAACATTACCAAATTCAATTTGAGCCATGAGATATGACATTGGCAAGTTGCCTTGCTGAAATCTGCCAAGGCAAGGCAGATTTTTACACTATTGGTCGATTTGCCAAAATCAGCCAAATCCAAATGCTCCTATCCACTTGGACACCTCTGAGGATTGAATCTAAAGGGGACAATCACTGAGCCAAGCCTCCAAAGTCTTTGGAACAAGAAATAGCATGTTGAACCTAGAATTGCCAAAATAGGGACAAGACTCCAATTTTGGATTGGAGCATTCAATGGAAGCATCAAGGTGGCATGAACTGAGCTCTTAGCAACTGAATTCAGTCAAGACTTATCCAAGACCAAGGGGACCAGCAGCCTGTGCCCTAACTTCTAGTCAATGGCTAGAGGAGACTTGGATTTTCATTTGCCAACATTGACCAAACCATCAAACAGATGCTTTCCTCAAAATCTCTTCTTTCACTCCAATTTGTCCTTCTAAGGCAAGTCACTATCGGGTTTTGAGTTTGAGAGCTTTTCCAATCAAACCAATCACACACACACACACCTCACATACATCATATAGAAGTGATCCAAACACTCACATAACATCTGGAACACAGATTTCACAAAATCACCAGCCAATTGCTCAAGTTCTTGACAGATTTGCAGTTGGGGTACCATCTCAAGTTCCAGATCATTTCAATCCATTCCAAGCATTCATACACACTCCATGGCACCTAGGGAAGCTATCCAGATCATTGGAACCTAGCTGTAACACCTCCAACACAAATCACGATCACCAGCTGCAAGTGGTAAGCATGAGCTCTTCTAACTCTATGATCCATGCAAGTTTTGCTGCACAATAATTTGGCCATATGTTCATAATCATGCATGGAATGTTTCCCCTCAATTAATTGCATTGTTTGAATCGTGTATAAAAAATCCTAGCCTTCATGCAGAAATTAGGGTTCTTGAGGATTTTCCGTGATTTCTTGTTTTATGCTTAATTTAAATGAAATTAATTGTCATAGACATGATCGTGAGGTTGAAACGAGTTGATTGGTATGTGGATTGCATGATATAATCAAGTATTCAGTGAGATTGGAGAGAAAATGCAAATATGGGCAAACCCAGAACACGCGCGTGTTCTTGGTGTGTTCTTCGCGCCATTTTTTGAAAATTCAAATATTTGAATTTTGTGATTTTGTTTAATTGATTCAAAAATTAATTTCTCTCTGAGTTTTAATGATTTTAAGTTGATTCCTTTTTTAATAATTCACAAAAATGTTAAAATATTTTATTTTCCCAATAAATCCCAAAAATATTATCTATTTCATATAATTGATATTTTTGCAAAGAATTAATGTTTTAATTGTTTTTAACATTTAAAATATTTTTTCCACCTTGATTTTGCAACTTTTAATGCCTTCTAATTATTTTGTAGGTCAATACTTAATTTTTGAAGCATTAATCCAAGATCACAATTTGTTTTCCATATGTTAAACAATTTTGATCATTTTAATTGAATTTTTATTCAATTAAAACACATTTTGAAAACAAATTAGGGTTTTTGGATTAATTCAACCCTCATAAATCATTTTCAAAACATTTTTGGGCCTCTAATAGAGTGTAATACCCAACCCTTTGTAAATACAATCATTTTTTTGGGCCTCACTTATTGTATAAGTCCCGTTGTATTTCAAAAAGTTCGACGCGATCATCATCCGTTGAAAAACAAACCTTGGGCCTACCCTCGAGTAGTAAGACCCATTTATTTTCTTTAAAACTCTTTGGGCCTCTAATAGAGTGTAAGACCCAATCCTTTTTTTGACCAAATCATTTTTGGGCCTCAGTGTATTGTATAAGTCCCGATACCGTCAAAAACAAACGGCGCGATCCCAGCCTTTTGAAAAATAACCTTGGGCCTCTCCTTGAGCTATAAGACCCGTTCAAAACTTTTGGGCCTCTATTAGAGTGTAAGACCCAATCCCCTTTTAACCAAAACAATTTTGGGCCTCACTTATTTATAAGTCCCTCTGCGTTAAAAGAAAACCTTAGCGCGATCGCCATTTTTAACGAAAAATCAATTGGGCCTACCCTCGTGTTATAAGCCCCACTCTTTTTCTTTAAACCTTTTTTGGGCCTCTTAAGAGAGTGTAAGACCCATCCCTTTGTACAGAAAACCATTTTTGGGCCTCAGTCACTTGTATAAGTCCCTCTGTATAAACTCAACAGTGCGCTCACTGATAAAACCCTGGGCCTCTCCTTGAGCTGTAAGCCCCAGATCTTTCTTTTTCAAAGCACTTTCTCCTTTGATTTTGAATATATTGTTGTTTTCAATCTGTCTTTGTTGAACAACTAACCAAATAGCATGGAAGCTCTACAATCGAGTAAGTGTTTATACACTTTCATTTACCGCTCATATACATATAACTGTATTGTGGGGCTGTTTTGCTGTAAGTCTTCTTTCATAAACTCATATCAACTGTGTAATAATAGTATAGATATTTCGAGTTTCCCCGGCAACTACGTCTAGAACTAGGAGACGTCGTTTCGTTTATTCGTAGAAATAAACAACTAGATCCCCAATAGGATCACCAGATACAGTCTTCTCTTCGGCTGTCCTCATTAGGAATTGTCAAGAAACTCTACTCCCAGAGATGAATGTATTCTCCGTGAATGGCATCTTTGAGTTTCTTCCAAATTCTCGAACTTTCCTGACTTGATCTATTCCTTGTGAATAGCTTGCCTTGAATTTCTCAGGGTTTGGGGACCCACAGGCTTCTTAAAAGCATCAGCCTCCTCTTGGGCATTGTACAAGGACCCACAGGCTTCCTAAAAGCAACCCCGCCTCCTCTTGGGCATTGTACAAGGACCCTACGGCTTCTTAGAAGTATTCACAGCCTCCTCTTAGGCTTCGTATAATGATCTCTTCCTCCGGGAATGATAGCCTCCTCTTGGGCTTCATACAAGGACCTCTTGGCTTCTTAAAAGTTTCCAACCTCCTCTTGGGCTTCGTACAAATTATCCCGATTACCTCCTAGAGGTATAGGAACAAAGCTTAGTCATCTTCATAGAATAGTCCTTTCAAAAAGTCTACTATTGTTTCTCAAAGCATAGTACAAAAGATGAAACTCTAGACTCGGGCAGTCTAATATCCTTGAGTCTCAAAGACATTCTCAAGTGACCCCTTCGTTAAATAGGAAGGAAACCCGCAGACTCGGACAGTCTCAATACCCTTTGGATTTCCCGTTTCCTCAAAGAAAAGGAAATATCCCTGATCGTCGAATCAAAAATCCTGGAGTCCAATATTACTCATATAAGAACTGATTTTCTCTTTAAATCAGCATACTGGACCTGTCACTCAACTGAAACAGCAACCATAGCCTCCTCTTGGGCTTTATACAATGATTCTCCCCAGCGGAGTCAAACAACGTTTAGCCTCTCTCTCGGGCTTTGTACGAGACACATAAGAGACTCCCTCTTTGAGTCAATCACCCTTTCGCCTCCATCTCGGGCTTTATACGAGATACAAAAAGGTTCTTATTGAGCTAAACAAAGTCTAGCCTCCATCTCGGGCTTTGTACGAGATACAAATAAAACTCTCGTGTTGAGTCAAATAGCCTCCATCTCGGGCTTTATACGAGATACCAAAAAACTCCCTCGTTGAGTCAAAACCTTTTAGCCTCTCTCTCGGGCTTTGTACGAGACACATGTTAGCCTTCTCTTAGGCTTTGTATAAGAAAACCACTGGTTGATCCAATCAACCTTTTAGCATTAAACCTGTGCCTCGTTCACAGTACGCAAACATCAACAACTCCTTCCCCTTCATCTAATCGCTGTAAGTGGCAAGCCTCTGGATCATCTATATCCATGCCACTATCCCTCTTTTAGCATGAGAAATTCCTAAGGAAAGATAGCATTGCTCTACACTGAGTTAAAGTCTTCTCCTTCAGGTTAAAACTCCCCTATAAAGGAAATTATGGCATTGCCGGATTCACACATCCCAGTTAAAGTAATTCTCCTTTATAAACAGTTGTGACATACAACCCCCTCTTTAGAGATGACAAATTCTCTCTGAAGACAACACCTTTTCAGCTTCACATCTTGGGCTTTGAACAAGATACAAACCACCTTTTCAGCTTCACATCTTGGGCTTTGAACAAGATACAAACCACCTTTCGCTTCACGTCTTGGGCTTTGAACAAGACACCAAAACAACCATTTCCTCCCGTAGAATAGGAGGAACTACGAACGCTCTGATTTCCCTGTTTCGGTAAACGGGAATACGTAGGCATAAGATCGAAAGAAAAGATCTTAGCGAGCACACTAAACAAAAACCCTAAATCCCATACTCTCATAAAAAAGCATCAGTCCTAACATCCTAATCCTTGTTCCCCGCTAGAAACCTGTCATTCTGTCAAAATAACACAAGAAAGGCCCCACCACATTGATCGTATCTGTAACCTAACAGACCGCTGTTTAAACTCAGTATGCAAGCAGGGTTAATTGGAGACATCTATTTCCCTTCCTTCATCAGCTTTAATAGGATAAAAAATGAATCGACTTGTAGTAAACAAACCCAGAGAGCGACAGCGCTTAAGAACCGCGTCCAAAATCGCTCGCTACACATGGGTTCAAACCCTTTATGTAGCATTTCCTTTCCTTTTTTACTTAAAATCACTTTCTTATATTTAAAGTTTATTACAAATGTAAAACAACTTTTTTTTTTAGAAACTTTAGTTATTCTCAAGCTCCAATATTCATTTTATTTAACAATTTATTTTCTTAAATCTTTATTTGAGTTGATTTGTTATTAATGTGAAGTTTCACCTTCTTTATCTTGATTAAATTGTTAAACCTTTTATTTTTGACCTTATTTTGGATGTTTGGTTTAATTCACCCTTAATTCATCTTGTCATTTGGTTGTTGATTCAATTTGAGATTGGTATTATTCAACGTTGAATATTATCTTAATTAACCTTTTATTCATGATTGTGTCTGGACTTATGATTTGTTTCTTGTGTGATATACTTCTCAAGTTTAATATCTTTGGTTTGTCTTTATCTCATGTCTACTCATCATTTGTCATGAAAACATATTGCCATCTTCATGTTTGTATTGCTTTCATTATATTATCTTATATCAATGTTTTATCTTTTCTGCTTTTTTTTCTTATCATCATCTTCCCCCATTCCAAAGGAAGGTGATTAATGTTGACTTTTAAAGTCATTAGCCCACACCTTAACCTAAATAACCTCTTAGGAGAAATCCTATTTCTTGGCCTCATCAGAGCCATAGAAATTACAACTAGCTTTAGGAGTGAGTTCTTCAACTCTTAGTGGTATTCATCCTAATGAATTTATCACTTTCCCCTACTGACTAAAACATAACATAGGTCCATTTCAACTAGGTCTAGAGAGTTATTAAACTCTACAATGAGTCCACACTCATTTCCCCTCTGAATATTGACCATAGTCAACAATTCAGTAGAAACAGAACTACGCATACTCTGATTCTACTCCCGAGGATACGTAGGCGTAAGGTGCGATGCCTTATCGAGTATACTTAGATACTAACCCATAGGGTTTCAAACCTTTAGCATAGAACCTTTAGCAAACATAAGATAACATTAAAATAAGAGGTTCCCGTAGAGTACTACGGATATTTAGGGTTCTAATACCTTCCCTAGGCGTAACCAACCCCCGAACCTTAGATCCCCCCCTTAGATTTTTCTAACGATCTTGAACCTTTCCTTTGGATAAATCAAAGTCGGTTGTAAAAGAAAATGATGCAAGTTAATTAATAGCTTGTTATCCGATTTTCACCGCAACAAAGGTGAATTGATCAAGTCATTGTGTGAAGATAGCAACATCGATGAGTTCTCGTTGTAACACTTAGAATATCCAAAGCTATCACCATTTACACATGGCCATTGTTGTTGAAGCTCAAAGATCATCATTCAACATAACAACAATGAATTGGTACAGAAGCTATTGATGAAGAAGACAACATTGCAAATCAGTCAAGTCATCAACCACCTTCTCGTCAGCGCTACATTGAAGATCTGAAGCAAGGAGTTGTTGCTCAAAGCTTACCCACCCAAGAAGACAAAGAAAAAGAAGATCTACAAGATGTCAATCACTGCCAAATCATTATACATCTCTGTAGTTTCTTAGGATAAGCAAGGAGTTGTTGCTCACATCTTGCTCGAACACTTGTGTGTTCTTTGTACTTAAACTTAGGAGTAATCTTCTTGTTAAGAAGCATCTTTGTAATCTCCTGTATAGCTAATTCTTGGTGAATTAGGATTCCTTGAGTGGTCAGTGTGACCGGAGACTCTAGAAGACAATGGCGAGATGTCATTGTGGGAAAAGCCTGAAATAGGGTCAGTAGCGTTATATTCATTGGGTTGAATCCCTGAACGTCTAGCTGTGAAAGCCTAGCAGTAGATCTTGTGAGATTGGAACCTGCAGGTCAATGTTTGTTATATTCATTAAGTTGAATCCCTGAACGGTTCATTGCATGTTAGTCACAGCGCGGCTGTGCAGGTTGTTAGTCACCGGCTGTTGCCTATGCATCTGTAATCGAGATTGATTATAGTGGATTAAGACCTTGTGTTCAAGGAAAAATCACCTGAGGAGGGTGGACTAGATTAGCCTTTGTGGTGAACCAGGATATATCGTGTGTTATTTACTCTTATGCTTAATGTTTTGTTTATGTTTCAATATTGAGTATCAGAACCTTACACAAGCAAGTCAGAACCTTGTAACTCTGATAAGCTTCCGCTCTGCAAGTTCTGAATGTTACTCATAGTGTTCATACTCTTGTAGGTTCTCATGCTTCATGCATTGCAAGTCTGAATGTAACTTCGTTAGTCAGAGTCTCTCAACGAACTCTGATGTTATCCTAAGTACTTTAACGACAAGATGCGAAAAGTTGTTAAAAGAGTAAATACACAATTCAAACCCCCCTTTCTTGTGTCTTTCTCGCACCTTCAGTCTTGACATGTGTTAGGACATCTGCTGTCTGCATAGGCCAGAATTTCAATTGGTATCATAGCAGACATTCTGTCTGGTTCTGGATGAGATCTTTGGGAGATACTTTCTGGCGTTTAAACAAGGAGGAGTTTGAAGATCAGATCAATCAACTCAGACATACTCAAGGGTATTAATGGATGAGATGGATGTTTTGGATCGAAGGGAGCAACCCGAAGGTTGTTCATGTTGCTGAGGAGATTCTACAACAACGGCAAGAGAAGTGGCTAGTTCTCTTGTTGGTGTGTTTTATAGGATGTTGTGACATCTTATTAGGGCAAGCAGGATCTATTCCTTGGTGGTTCCGCTGCATGTGTTTCTGATGGAAGAGCTCTAGAATTATGGGATTCTGGAGTTATTACTGAAGACAGTTGGTGGAAGGTCTTAATCGTAGGCCTCTATGTGTGAAGATATCTGCATTATTTTATTCCAAAGTCGAGAGCGATGGAGTAAAGGGAGTTGTGGTTAGATATCTGGTATGATGACTTGGTACTTAGAAGCTTGGTTTATTGGTACAGTTGAAGTCAGTTGAAGAGGAGAGGAGTTGAGTTAAGTTTATCAGGTTCTTGCTCTAGGAGTTTGATAAATTATTGATCAACTAGGTTGTCAAAGATACTTGAGAATTATCTCAAGTCCACTCATAAAGGCATCTCAGTCGTGTATCTGGAGTCTTCTAGTTACTCTTCTGACTAGAAGGTGTTTCTTTGAAACACAATCTGAAGAAAGTGGAGGTGATTTATTTTCACCATCCAAAAACAACAAGGAAATATTCATCTCTCTTGAACCTAAGAGTGTGTCATACCCCAAATTTTGACCACTAAGATTCCCATCATTGTGCAAATCATCATCACAATATGGATGAACCAACATGCCTCATCAGTCTCCCCAAAGATGGGTGAGCACTCACTACAATCAACACTTAGGGTTTCAAGCCCTCTTAGAGCTCTTAGACAAAAGATCAATCAAGGAATGACATGATCTTCAACTTGTCTAAACCTCTCAAACATCCACAAAGAATCAATAGGACTCCCACTTCAAGGATTAAGCACAAGGCTGCAACCTTCTAAGTCGATCAAGCCTCAAGATCGCCAGTGTCACCAAATTAGGGTTTTGGTCGACCAGGGCCTCCAGATGGAAGTATTCCTTTGGGCATGAGCCAATGCTTTAAAGCATAACCTAAGACGCTCCATGGGATATCATAAACCCAATCATCAATTCAATTTAGCCTCAGGGTATGCATTCATCAAAAATCAGGAATTAGGGTTTCTTGACCTAATTCACCCCTAAGTTGACTTTTGGGACAAAACATGAGCCAAGACCTCAAGAGATGGTTTGAGGGCCTCTAACATACTAAATTGATCCATTTGCAACAATGGATTAATCCAAGAAGCTTGAGTAATAAGTTTCAATTTCATCTGAACCACCGTTAGGGTTTCGCGGGAAAAGTCAACTGTAGCTTTGACTTTTGACCAGGACATGCTCCCAAACCCTAGGACATGATTCAATACACCCTATAACACCTATGAAATCAATCCATCAAGGTTGATTTAGGTCAAGGACTTGATTTCATAGAGAATCGTACAGTTTGGAATTCATCTGACAAAAAGTCAACTGTGCACAAAAGTCAACTTTGACTTTTTGAGATTTTTCACAAATATGGTTCTTTGACCCTAAAATGATGTTAATGTGTGATTTGAATCATCATTCATCAAGAAAAATCAAGAAATTTGGGATAACTTGTAAAAGGGGTAACCATAAAAACTTAGAAATTTTTCTAAGTTATGGAATAAAGTGGCTAGGGTACCAACTTTGGAGGATCATAACTCCTAAACCACAAGGCCATTTTTCCCCATTCAAAGATGGATTTGTAGCCCTCATGACCCTATACAAAAGCTTCAACTACACCTCATTTCAATTCATCATGGATTTTGAGTTATGGAATGATCAAAATGGCTGAAAACATGAAATGTCATTTTTTCCAACACTTAGTGAAATTTTCACTATGTCAGAATCTGCCTTCACTTTTTTCCAAATGTAGGGGCATTTTTCACTTGGATCCCAAAAGTATCAAAAGCAATTATGATCAAACAGTTGTTGTATCATATAAGGGCTTTCCAAAATGGCTAAGAACTCCATCAAATTCCACTTGAGCCATGAGATATGACAATGCCAATATGCCTTACTGCAAATTGTCATGGCAAGGAAGATTTTGGAGTTTTGCTCGATTTCCCAAATTTTGCAAAGGGCAAGCAACTCTATCCATCTGAACACCTCAAGGGGGGACCAAGGAGAAACCATTTCTGATCCCAAGCCTCCCAAGTCTTTGGAACCAAAAGTAGCATGCCAAACCTAGAAATGCCTAAAAGGGGGACAAGACTCCAATTTTAGATTAGAGCATTTAATGGATGCACCAAGGTGGCATGGACTGAGCCATTCCCAACTGAATTCAGTCAAGACTTATCCAAGACCAAGGGAACCAGCAGCCTTTGCCCTAACCTCTAGTCAATGGCTAGAGGAGACTTGGATTCTCATTGTTCAACATTGGCCAAACCTCAGCTGCAGTTGCCATTCACTATTGTAGCCTAAAAAAACTTGCTCTACTATAAATAGAGCTCAATTGTGTTCTGTTTGAGTACACCAAAGCACTACAACACTTGCTTTCCTCAAAATATCTTTCTCTTGGCAAAAATACCTTCTTTAGCAAGGTAACTCTGAGTTTTTCAGTTAGAGAGCAATTCCACCACAAGTCATGATCCAAACACATCAATATGTCATATCTAAGCTGTCCAAACTCTCACAAGTGACCTGTAACACCAAAATCACAAAGTCACATCTCAAAACCTCAAAATAGGCCTTTTGTGCATTTTTCAAGCCATGTCTTGATTCAGTCACTTTCCAAACCAGATAAAACCTCAAACACACTCCAAATATCATCCTTGAACTGTCCCAAATGGTCCCCCCCATCTGGAACACCATTTGAGAGAGTTGCT
Source organism: Lathyrus tuberosus (assembly GCA_022829125.1). Classification (NCBI taxonomy): domain Eukaryota; kingdom Viridiplantae; phylum Streptophyta; class Magnoliopsida; order Fabales; family Fabaceae; genus Lathyrus; species Lathyrus tuberosus. Next base: position 8,066,376 of record JALAZF010000024.1, on the reverse strand, counting down.
ATTTTGGCCACTTTTGCCCCTTTTGCAAGAAAGAGCTCAAACTTTCTCCTGAGGTTTCCAGCTGATTCCAACCATCCTAAAAGCTTCTAAGAGATCATTTGAGGGTGTCCAAAGCATCAAATCATTTCTGGAACAAGTGGCTTGGCAGATTGCACAAAAGTTCCAAAAAGAGGTAAGCATCACAACTTGGATTCTTTGAATCATGCTTTCTTTTGATGTCCACTAATCATGCATCTCTTATACATGTTATATGTGTTGTGTTTGCACCAATTTATCATGTAATTCATGCTTGTACCAAGAGATGGCACAGAAAGTGCAAATCATGGCCTATTTCAAAACCACTATCGGGTTTTTCAATAGGAGCATGATCTGAAAAAAAACACCACCACCATTGGATTCCTTGTGAAATTCTAGGCAGGATAGACCTAAATTTTTTCCCAATCCATGGAGAAATGAGAAAGTTATGACCTTCACGTTTTCAACCAAAATTTTACCTTGCCTTGCCTTGGGCCAGGCCAAAAGCAAGGCAAGCCTTGTATATTTGTGGTTGTGTTTCAATCAACGAATGTATCACCACCCTAGTGGTAAGGCGCGCGCCCTATAGACAAGAGGTATGGGGTTCAAATCCCCCTCGCCCCAGATCCTCTTTTTGCTATTTTTTTCACTTTTTATTGTTTTTCTTATTATTTTTAATGATTTGAAAAATTAATAACTCCCTCAATTTTAATTATTTTTTATTGGTTCTTTTTGCAAAAAATCACAAAAATATTGAAATATTTTATTCCACAAAAAAATTAAGTTTATATTATTTATTTAATATAATTAGTATTTTTGTGAATAATTTCCTTTTTAATTATTTTTTAAACATTTAAAAGTGAATATCTACTTTGAAAATCAAAACCAAATGAGTTTTAATTCATCTTGTGATTAAAACCTCATTTTTCAAACTTTAAACAAAAATCACAAGTGGTTTATTCAAACTTATTTGGTATTTTTATCATTTTATTTGATTTTCTTTAAATATTTACTTTTAAAGGAAAACAAAATTAGGGTTTCTTTGATTTTCACCCTCACAGATCATTTTCAAACACTCATGGGCCTCTATTAGAGTGTAAGACCCATCCCCTTTGTAAATACACCACTTTGGGCCTCAGTCATTGTATAAGACCCACTGTATTTTCAAAAACCTCTGCACGATTGTTGTTTTCAAACAAAAATCATCTGGGCCTCTCCTTGAGCTGTAAGCCCCATCACTTGTACAAAATCAATCATTGGGCCTCTAATAGAGTGTAAGACCCAATCCCCTTTTAACCAAAACAATTTTGGGCCTCAGACATTGTATAAGTCCCTCTGCGTTAAAAGAAAATCTCGGCGCGATCGCCATTTCAAAACAAAACCCTGGGCCTCTCCTTGAGCTGTAAGCCCCACCACTTGTATAAAAATAAACCTTTGGGCCTCTTGAGAGAGTGTAAGACCCATCCCTTTGTACAGAAAACCTTTTGGGCCTCAGTCACTTGTATAAGTCCTTCTGTACAAATTCAAAACAACAGTGCCATCACTGATAAAACCTTGGGCCTCTCCTTGGGCTGTAAGCCCCAACAATCTTTTCAAAGCACTTTCTCCTTTGATTTTGAATATAATATTTTTATCAAAGCTTTCTTTGTTGAACAACTAACCAAACAGCATGGAAGCTCTACAACCGAGTAAGTGTTTACCCGCTTTCTTTATCTGCTTTCATATATATATATATATATATATATATATATATATATATATATATATATATATATAACTGTATTGTGGGACTGCTCACTGTAAGTCTTCTTTCACAAACTTTTATATACTCATCAAATATCCATTGTGTAATACTAGTATAGTTATTTAGAGTTTTCCCTGGCAACTACCTCTAGCACTAGGAAAAGCCTTGTTGGTCACTCTTAAATACAAACAAAACTAGATCCCCATAGGATTACCAGACACAGTCTTCCCTCCTCTTGGGGTTAAACAATATGGAGACGTGAAAGGCAGATTCTCTGTGAACCCTTTCTCAGACTGTCACCCTTAGAAATTGTCAAAGAAACTCTAACTCCCCAGAGATGATCTTTTCTCCGTGAATGACATCTCTTGAGTTTCTACCAAATTCTCGAACTTTCTTGCCTTAATCTATTCTCGGTGAATGGCATGTCTTGAACTTCTCGGGGTTTGGGGAACCACAGGCTTCTTAAAAGCATCCCCGTCTCCTCTTAGGCGTTGTACAAGGACCCTTCGGCTTCTGAAAAGCTCTCATGCCTTCTTTTGGGCTTAGTACAAGGACCCAGAGACCTCTACAGGTATAGGAACATAACCTAGTCATCAATTTGCTAGAGCTGTCTTTTTGAGTCAAGTGTCAGATCACTTAATGGGTTGACCTTCATCCCTTAACATACCAGCCTTCTCTTGGGCATCATACAAAGATCATTCACTACCTGAGAATCGATTTCTCAAAACACCCGTAGACTTAGACAGTCTCAATACCCTTTGGATTTCCCATTTCCTTAAAGAACAGGAAATAACCCTGATCCTCTGATCAATCCAAAGGTACAACATTACCCATATAAGAACTGATTTTCTCTTTTATCCAACATACTGGACCTGTCACTAAACTGAAATAGTCACCAGCACAAAAGCCTCCTCTTGGGCTTTGTACAATGATTCTCCCCAAGGGAGCTAACCTTTTCAGACTCTCTTGTTGAGTCACACCTATTAGCCTCCATCTCGGGATTCGTACGAGATACTAAAACACTCTCTTATTGAGTATAAAACACTCTCTTGTTGAGTCAAACACTTTTAGCCTCCATCTCGGGCTTCGTACGAGATACAGAAATCACTCTCTTATTGAGTATAAAAGACTCTCTTGTTGAGTCAATATCCCAATAGCCTCCATCTCGGGCTTCATACGAGATACTAAATCACTCTCTTGTTAAGTATAAAAGACTCTCTTGTTGAGTCAATCCCTTTTAGCCTCTCTCTCGGGCTTCGTACGAGACACATAAAAGCACTCTCTTGTTGGGTCAATAGCCGCCTCTTAGGCTTTGTGTAAAAAAACGCCGGGTGAGTCAATCAACCTTTTAGCATCAAAGCTGTGCCTTGTTCATAGCATACAAACATCAACAACTCCCCTTTAGAGATGACAAATTCTCTCTAAAGTCAAAACCCTTTAGCTTCATATCTTGGGCTTCGAACAAGTACAAATAGACCCTTCAGCTTCACATCTTGGACTTTGAACAAGATACAAACCCCTTTTAGCTTCACGCCTTTGGCTTTGAACAAGACACCAAAACAACCTTTTTCCTCCCATAGAATAGGAGGAACTACGATCGCTCTGATTTCCCTGTTTTGTCAAACGGGAATACGTAGGCATAAGATTGGAAAAATCTTAGCGAGCACACTAATCAAAAACCCAAAATCCCATACCTTCACACATCAATCGAAAAGCATCAATCCTAACATCCTACCAATAGCATAATCCCGTCATACTATGTTCTTAGCAACATAAGCAGAGAGAGGCCCACAATCTAAACCGCATCTATAAACCAACAGTCATCTGTTTAAACTCAGTATGCAAGCAAGGTTAATTGGAGACATCTATTTCCCTTCCTTCATTAGCTTCAATAGGATAAAAAATGAATCGACCTGTAGTACCCCAGAGCGATAGTGCTTAAGAACCACGTCCAAAATCGCTCGCTACAGGAAAAATGGCGCCCACCGTGGGGCCTGTCATGGGCATTTTTTCCCTCTTATCTCTCTGGTTGAAACTCTAAATTCATGTCACAGAAATGATGACTCTGCTGGGGAGTCATTGTCTGTATAGGATCATAAGACTAGAGGTCTAATATGATTAAGACAAATATATATATACTGCTTTTCCTAAATGATATATGTGTTTATTTTTTTGCTAATGGGAATGCGTGTGATTCCGCATGTGGAAAGATTGAGTATACACCTAAGATAGGTGATGGCAATGCGGGTAATCTTACTGGGAGTGAATTCCAGTTAAGAGCCCCCGATCGACCATCAAACTCAGTGGAGACTCCCTTTGCAGATACATTGCCTATACGACTTCGGTTGTTGAAAGTAGTGTGGTCGACTGGGTTATCTGAGAAGCTGAGGTTTTTAGCAGACTTAAGCCATTTTGTAGTGCAGAAGCTTTCAGAAATAGTTGTCACGCGATACTACCCTCATCTGAGATCACTCCAGGATACATCAGCTCGCTGGCGATCCGCTTGTTGTTGTTATCCCAGAGGGGTCAATGATTTTGCGAACAGGTATAAAAAATACCAGTGCAAACCTTTGGGGGGGGGGGGGGGTAGAGCCTTGACTTCATGACACCAACCCTTTGACCACATGTTTTTTCTATGTTTTTGTGTGCTGCATTCATGCATTCATTTAAAAAACATTAAAACAAAGAAAATCTTCTCTTCTAGTCTCTCTTTTTCAAATTAAACTAAGACAATGATTGCAAATATCAGAGAAAGGAGATTGCGCTAATGGATTTCGGTAGAAGGAAAACTCATAAGTACACCTTTAAGGTTCCAAAGTTAGAGGATTTGAAAGGTTTGGCGAGAATGATCACCAACCACGAAGCTTTCAGAGCCAAGTATGGAGGACTGCTATCCTTGTTAAGGGTCCATGTAATCGAAGGAATCCTGTCTACGCTAATCCAGTTCTACGATCTGGTCTATCACTATTTCACATTCCCGGATTATCAGCTAGCACCAACGCTGGAGGAGTATTCTCACCTGACTGATTTGCATATCACTAATCAGGCTCCTTTTTCTGAACTGGAAGAAATTCCAAAGGATCAAACCATTACAAGAGCAATTAATTTGGACGAGTCAGAAGTCAGGACTCACATGCCCACTAAGGGTGGCATCCAGGGTTTTCCAGCCCAGTTCTTAACAAAGAAAGCTATATACTTTGCTAGTATAGGGAACGTGGCCACTTTCGAGAGTATCTTTGTTTTGCTCACCTACGGGTTATTTTTGATTCCCAACATTGATAACTTCGTAGATATCAACGCCATTAAGATGTTCCTGATTGGAAACCCTGTACCAACCTTACTCGCAGATGTGTATCATTTGATACACTTAAGGAATTTATACAGCGGAGGAATGATCACGTGCTGTGTACCCTTGCTTTACAAATGGTTCACTTCCCATTTGCCCAAGTTTGTTGCATTTTGGAATCAAAAGAATACTTTACGTTGGTAGCAGAGAGTCATGTCTCTTACCAACTCAGACATCGATTGGTACAATCGAATCTACGACGGGATCAAAATTATTGACCATTGTGGAAATTTCCCAAATGTGCCCCTTATAGGAACTAAGGGAGGAATCAACTATCATCCGGTGTTAGTTCGTCGTCAATTTGGATACCCGATGAGGCATGTCCCACACAGTGCTCATCTGAAAGGTCTTTCCTTCCAAGAAGGAGAAAATGACAGGGCACTAAAGATGGAAATAGTGCACGCTTGGAAACACGTTCATAGGAAAGGACGAGAGTCTCTAGGGAAATCAGACTGTGTCTCGATGGAGCCTTCTCTCCACTGGGTACAAACTAGAGCTTTCAAGCTGAGGATGCCTTACCCTCGTCAGGAAGTTCTTCCATTAAGGGACTCTGCCCTTTATTTCATGTCTGAGACGGAAAAACTTCAGGTTACTCTCAGCAAAGTTCAGCAGGAGAAGAGGTCTTGGAGGAACAAGTATCGTATTCTCAATGTGGAATGTAAGAAAATACAGCACCTATTAAAAGAAAAAGATGCTCTGATTGAGATTTTAGAGCAACATGCTGTGGAGAATCAGGATGACCAAAGAAGTTTGCTGACGCCTTTCACTTGGCAAAGGAATGACAACCCGACAACGGCCCAAGAGCCCCGGTAAAAAAAGAGGAAAGTACCAGAACCAGTACCTAAGCTCTCTTCAGAGAGGACTCAGGATCCATTAGTTTAGGTTTCTTTTTCCAGCACTTTGTAATCTACTGTATTTCCATTTCCGCAATCCTTTGAATTCAATAAAACGAGGTTTCCCCACTGTTTGATATTTGCAATCTAATTGTCGAAATTTACTTTGAATAAACAAAAATAATTAATAATCATTGCATTCATCATTCTCATAAACGCATTCTTCTTACCTACGAATCTCATGTTTGCGTCTCGATTTTAGAGTCAAACTGTCTCATTCGTACAATACTCGGGCCAATCGTCAGAAAAAGATGGATGATCTCGAGGAAGAAAACAGAGAGTTGAGAGAAGAGGTCGACACTCTGAAAGAGGATCTGAGAAAGCTTCATAACGACATGCAAGCTCTAGCAGAATCTCAAATGCAGCAACAAAGGACTGTGATCTCAGAGATCACATCAACGCCCATAGTGGAAAAGTCTGATCCTAGGTACAAAATTCCAAAAGATCGTCCCTGGGGCATACCTACGAATTATATCCCAGAAGGATATGTTCCGCCGATCAATGAGGATCAGGGAACCGCAGCAAGAACCACTGGGCCTGAAGGTTACAAACTTTGAGAAAGCGAAGATGCCAGGGGCATGACAACAACTCCTGAAGGTTACAAACTTCGGGAGGCACCGAGAGTCTCGGCCATAATGACTATACCACTGCCCGTGGTACACACTATCCCGAAAGGACATATTCCACAGATACCTTCTGGTGGAAATGACAGCATGTTCGACAGAATGAATGAATTCCAGGAACAATTCCTGGAAATGCAGAAAGAACTGCAAGCCCTTCGTGGTTAGGATTTATTTGGAAAGGACGCCGCGGACCTCTGTTTGGTCCCCAATATGAAAGTTCCGCACAAGTTTCAGGTACCCGACTTTGAAAAATCCAAGGGTAACTCTTGCCCTCAGAGCCATTTAGTGATGTATGCTCGGCGAATGTCAGCTCAGACGAAGAACCAGGAGCTGCTCATTCACTACTTTCAGGATAGTTTAACCGGTGCCGCATTAAAATGGTACATGGGGGTAAACCACGCCTTGATCGGCACATTCAGAAATCTTGGCGCTGCCTTCGTTCAGCAGTACAAATATAATCTGGACATGGCACCAAATAGAGATCAACTCAGATCGATGTCACAAAAGGACAAGGAAACCTTTAAGGAGTACGCTCAGAGATGGCGTGAAATCGCCGCCCATATATGTCCACCTCTTGAGGAAAAAGAGATGACAAAGATCTTCTTAAAGACCTTGAGCTCATTTTACTACGATAGAATGGTTGTCAGTGTGCCCATTGACTTCACCGAGATGGTGGGCATGGGAGTTTGTCTTGAGGAAGCGGTCCGGGAAGGACGTTTAGTTAAAGACGCTGGATCATCAAGTAGTACAAAACGATACGGTAGTGCTCTCCCTAAGAAAAAAGAGCAAGATATTGGGAATATCTCTCTCGGAAATCAAAGGCGACGTTACCAACCAGTAGCAGCTGTAACTCCTGCTATCAACCCCGTGCATATTCCTACGTATCAACCTCAGGTTGCGTAGAGCCAACCTAATCAACAGCAACTTCAAAAAAGGACACAACAGCCTCTTCAGCGGGCTCGTCCTCCATATAACAACAGCCGTACAACATGACCACCAGGGTTTGACCCTATACCGGTGTTGTACGCAGAACTATTTTTGATATTACTGTTCAAGGGGCACGTTCAAACTAAGTCTCCTCTTACAGTACCGGAAAATCTGCCTTTCTGGTTCAAAGCGGATCAGACTTGCCCTTACCATTAAGGAGGACCAGGGCATAACATAGAAAACTGTCTCAGTTTCAAATCCGATGTGCAAAAGCTTGTTAGGAGTGGGGTCTTATATTTCAAAGATACGAATCCAAATGTTCTCACGAACCCGCTGCCTCAACACAAAAAAGCTGCAGTCAACTTGATAGAAGGAGAGTCTAACGACACCTATCAAATTCATGATGTACTCTTGTTAAGGGCCAACTTGGTCAAGATGTATCGTAGACAGAGTGGATATGGCCATGTGCCACCGCATAACTATCACCAGTGTAATATCTGCTCTAAGAACAATCAGGGATGTTCTGTGGTGCAATCAGCTCTACAGGAACAATTGGATCTCGGATGGATCCTAGAGCATCGAGTTCGTGGAGTCAACATGACCTATACGAACTCCAACATCATTCAGAATCATGACATTCGTGCAATGAATGTCAACTTGGTGGCGATGCAGTCAAGGCAAAGCCAGTATCATAATCTGCCACGGCACGATTATAATTCATGTCTGACTTGCTCGGTAAACAAACATGGATGCTCTTTTGTACAAGAGACCCTCCAGCGCCAGATGGATCTTGGATGGATCCAGGACTATCCTGATAGTAATCCCTATTAGATCAACATGATTCAAATATTTGATATTCGTCTGATGAATACCAGCTTGGTGGAGTTACATGCCAGGCAGGTCCAGCTTGGTTTTCTCACTTCGCATAATTATCAGAACTGTAAAGGATGTTGTGAGAGTAACCAAGGGTGCGCTCTCGTTCAGATAACTTTACAACACTTGTTAAACCACTGGTGGCTTCCAATCTATCTGGATGAAGACATGCAACAAATCAGTGTGCTTAATGGAAACCCTACCCGGCGTCAAAATCAAGATGTCCGATCTATGGAAACAAACCTGGTAAGGTTGCACTGCATTCAAAGCGGGCGTGGCCAGGTGCCACCACACAACTATGAACATTGTAGAGTCTGCTCGGAGAATAACCAAGGATGCTACCTCATGCGAGCAGCTCTCCAAGGGTAGTTGGATCGCAAAGAGATTCACCCAAACCTAGCTTCAGGGTCCGTTGACAGGACGCCGGACTACTTCGCTGATCAGATCAGAGACGTGGTTGTAATCTCTGACCCTGAGAGGAACAAGGATGTTTGTACCATCATCCCTCAACTGGACGAATCAAAAGTTCTTAGCCAGGAACTGATTGATGTTACTTACGACAGTCATAAAAATTAAAAGGCTCTTGTAGTTATCTATCTACCGGGACCATTACCGTATGAATAAGCTAAGGCGATCCCTTATAGATACGGTGCAACAATAATTGAGAATGGAAAGGAAATTCCATTACCCTCCGTCGTGAATATTGCAGACATCAGTCGAGTAACACGGAGCGGTCGAATCTTCAACCGAGGAGTTGGAGAACCTAACAAGGAAAAGGAACTTCCGACAGAAGCTCCCAATCCACCAGTCGGTCAATCTAGTGATCCCGACCTTTCGAAAAACAATGATGAGATGCTGAAGCTCATCCGAAGGAGTGAATACAACATTGTTGATCAGCTGTTACAAACTCCTTCAAAGATCTCAGTGCTATCACTTTTACTCAGTTCTGAAGCCCACATAGAGGCTCTACAGAAAGGCTTAGAGCAAGCCTTTATAGAACAGGATGTGTCAATACGACAGTTCGATAACATCATCTCTAACATCACTTTCTGCAACAACTTAGGATTCAGTGATGAGGATTTGCCAAAGGGGGGCAAAAGTCACAACAAGGCGTTCAATATCACAGTTAAATGCCATGACGATGCTTTAGCCAGCGTACTGGTAGACACAGGACGACCATCAACGTTATGCTGAAGTCCACTCTAATGCAACTATCATTCAAAGGAATTTCCAATGAGAGGTAGTGAGGTTATCGTCAAAGCCTTTGACGGATCTCAGAAAACAGTTATTGGCGAAGTCGGCCTTCCCATAACTATTGGTCCTCACACTTTCCTAATCACTTTCCAGGTCATGGACGTCCGGGCATCATACAGTTGCTTATTAGGAAGACCTTGGATACACCATGCCGGCGCAGTCACTTCGACGCTGCACCAAAAACTGAAGTTCGTCAAGAACGATCAACTCATCACGGTCTATGGGGAACAAGCCTTGCTCGTGAGTAACCTTTCATTATCCACCTGTGTAGAACCCGAGGAGGTTGTTGGAACTCAGTTCCAAGCACTTTCGGTGAGCAATGAGAATCAATCGGAGAAAGTAACCTCGATTTCCTCATACAAAGATGCTCTCGAAGTGATAAAAAATAAAAATACAAAAGGATGGGGACAACTTGTCATTCTTACCGATAACAAAACAAAGAAGGGTCTTGGTTTTTCTACAACCTGCACCTAGACAGTTGCTAGCGATGAAAGTTTCATCCCATTCAGGACTTCTTCCACAGTGAAGGGTTCCTTCATCCAGTGCCTCAAACAGTCCATACCATCAACAAGGGAGATTTCTCCAATACAGATGAGGAATGGAAGTCATATCTTAACAAGGACAGTTATATCTCTCAGGAAGAGGTTCCTGCACCATTCTGTTATCCCGCACAGAGTCCGAGATTTATACCAAGGTCAGACGTCGAAATGATGTACGGAGATTATGATCTGGAAGGATGCCGTACTCCACCAACCTCATTAGAGAAAGACACTCAAATGAAGGACAACTTTGACCACAATTATTATGGCCCAATGGATGGCCCGCCTATTTGGCAGTCGTACCCAGGAAACTTGGGGCAAGAGAGTCAGCCGAACAATGGAAATTAGCTGAGCATCATTGAACAGATTACCTGTGTCCCCACCATGTCATGGGATCACCACTCAGGTCATTCAGAACCTATCCCATACAACGATGAATTGGTAAAGCTTGCCGGACTAGAATTCATCAACTATACGTTTCCCGAGGTCAACGTCATCGAGAGAGATGACTCCTCCAGTTCTAAAGAAGTGTGGGACACCCTGGGATAACCGAGTGGTAAATATGACTATATGGTCAAATACACCGCTCCTGAAAGCTCTCGTATCAGGCTCGAAGGCATCCAAACAACTGGATGGGGAGATTTACCTGAGAGCACAAATACTCTGCAAAATGCAACAGAGGAATCCTCTTACGACAACTCTGTATGGGACACAGATTCCAATGATCCTGCTCCACCAGAAATCAGCGTTACTTCTGAAGACAAATTAAGGAAAGTACCAGACTTTGTGATTCACCAAGGGGTTCGCCGCCAATGGGTTGCCGTCGATGTTCCGAAAGTTGTTCATAAGTCAAAGTAATTTCCATCTTAACCTTTCACCCTGCCTAGGTGAAACGGATGTTTTGATTGGGCTCGCTTTCTGTAAATATACCTCTTCGCTTCGCCCAAAGCGATAGAGTTTTGTTTTATAGGGCTGTAGTTTCAAGAATCGACTTCTTCATTATTAAAATAACGTCGTTCTGTAATTTCCGCATTAATTGCTGTTTTCTCTTTTCGCTTTTTCAGAAAATGGTAATCCTACAAAACAACTCAATAATAAAAACAAGCAGTTTTTCAAAAAAAATACACTGCACACTCTTGCATTTTCTCTATCTCTTCTAAAAACAATCATCACGTCATGCAGATTGCTTGTTTTAAACCCTGTTGAAACATACGATCTGATGCCTTCTCCCGACTTTGAGTTCCCGGTATTTGGGGCTGAAGAAGAAGTTGACGACGAAATTCCAGAGGAGATCTCCCGATTACTCAGACAAGAGGAAAGGTCCATTGAACCTCACAAAGAGCCATTGGAAACAGTAAACTTGGGCTCAGAGGAAGAAAGAAAAGAAGTCAGGATTGGGGCACTGCTCAGTCCAACAGCCAAAGAGAGTTTGACAAAGCTTCTCAAAGAATTTCCCAATGTATTTGCTTGGTCATATCAGGACATGCCAGGGTTAGATACCAGCATCGTGGAACATCATTTACCATTGAAACCGAAATGTTCGCCAGTACAACAGAGGTTGAGACGGACTCACCCAGACATGGCCATCAAAATCAAAGAGGAGGTACAAAAGCAGATTGACGCGGGCTTCCTCGCCACGTCTGAGTATCCTCAATGGTTAGTCAACATCGTACCCGTTCTGAAAAAGGACGAAAAGGTCAGAATGTGTGTAGACTACAGGGATCTAAACAAAGCAAGTCCAAAGGATGACTTTCCCTTACCACACATTGACATGCTGGTAGACAGTACATCAAAGTTCAAAGTTTTCTCCTTCATGGATGGATTCTCGGGCTATAATCAGATTAAAATGGCGCCGAAAGATATGGAGAAAACTTCGTTCATCACCCCATGGGGTACCTTCTGCTACAAGGTAATGTCGTTCGGTTTGAAGAATGTCAGGGCAACCTATAAAAGGGCCATGACTACTTTTTTTCATGACATGATACACAAGGAAATCGAGGTATATGTCGATGATATGATTGCAAAATCTAAGACAGAAGATGAGCATGTAACCCACCTGTCAAAACTATTCGAGCGGTTGAGAAAGTACAAACTTCGCTTGAATCCCAACAAATGCAACTTCGGTGTCCGTTCAGGGAAACTCTTAGGGTTCATCGTCAGCCAGAAAGGAATTGAGGTTGATCCGGACAAGGTCAAGGCCATTCAAGAAATGCCTTCTCCGAAAACTAAAAAAAAAGTTAGAGGATTCTTGGGACGTTTGAACTACATCTCCAGATTCATATTCCTTATGACCGCGACCTGTGCCCCGATTTTCAAATTACTCAAAAAGAACCAGGATTGCGTTTGGACAGAAGATTGCCAAACCGCCTTCGACAATATCAAGGAATACTTGTTGAATCAGCCGATTCTATCACCTCCAGTGGAAGGAAGACCACTGATCATCTACCTAATAGTCTTGGAAGACTCGATGGGCTGTGTACTTGGCCAACAAGACGAAACCAAATGGAAAGAGTCTGCCATCTACTATTTGAGCATGAAATTCACCGACTATGAGACTCGGTACACTATGCTTGAGAAAACTTGTTGCGCTTTGGCTTGGGCAGCCAAACATCTTCGCCAGTTGATGATTCGTCACACTACTTGGTTAATCTCAAGAATGGATCCAATCAAGTATGTCTTTGAAAAACCTGCTCTCACGGGAAGGATTGCCCGTTGGCAGATGTTGTTATCGGAATATGACATCGAGTACCATGCTCAGAAAGCTGTTAAGGGAAGTGTCTTAGCCGATCATTTGGCACATCAACCGATTGACGATCAAGAATCAATCGGGTTCGACTTCCCATATGAAGATGTCATGTATCTAAAAATGAAAGATTGCGATGAACCGCTACCCAGTGAAGGGCCAGAACCAGGTTCCTAATGGGGACTTATCTTTGACGGAGCTGTCAACCATTATGGAAACGGAATTGGGGCAATCATCATAACACCTCAGGGTACCCACACTCCTTTCACCGCCAGACTTACGTTCAAATGTACAAACAACGAGGGCGATTACAAAGCTTGTATCCTGGGTCTCGAAGAAGCGATCGACTTAAGGATAAAAAACTTGGACGTATATGGCGACTCAGTTTTGGTTATCAATCAGATCAAAGGAGATTGGAACACGTACCAATCAGGACTGATCCCTTACAAAGATTACGCGAGAAGGTTGTTACCATTCTTTGACAGAATCGAGTTTCATCATATCCCTCGTGAAGAGAATCACATGGCTGATACATTAGCCACCCTCTCTTCCATGATTAGTGTAGGTCAATGGAACGACCTACCAAAGATTGACATAATGCGCCTTGAACGACCCGCTTACATCTTCACGATTGAAGCAGTCATAGACGACAAACCTTGGTATTATGATATCAAATGCTTCCTTCAGAAATAAGAGTACCCAACTGGGGCACTAAGGAAAGACAGGAAAACCCTCCGAAGACTGGTTGGCAGTTTCTTTCTGAGCGGTGATACTCTCTATAAGAGAAATTTTGACATGGTCTTGCTCCGATGCGTAGACAGACCAGAGGCAGACATACTGATAAAAGAAATTCACGAAGGATCCTTTGGCACTCATGCCAACGGACACACAATGGCGAGAAAAATTTTGAGAGCAGGGTACTACTGGTTGACCATGGAATCCGACTGCTACAAGTATATGAGGAAGTGTCACAAGTGTCAAATATATGCTGACAAGATCCATGTACCGCCAACGCATCTCAAAGTTCTCTCTTCCCCTTGGCCTTTTTCCATATGGGGAATCGACATAATTGGCATGATTGAGCCCAAGGATTCAAACGGACATCGGTTCATCCTGGTAGCCATTGACTACTTCACCAAGTGGGTCGAAGCAGCATCATACGCCAATGTAACCCAACAAGTCGTGGTTCGATTTATCAAAAACAATATCATCTGCCGTTATGGTGTTCCAAGCCAGATCATTACTGATAATGGGTCCAACTTGAACAATAAGATGATGAAGGAGTTGTGCGCAGAGTTCAAGATCGAACACCATAACTCATCTCCCTCCCGACCCAAGATGAACGGAGCGGAAGAAGCGGCTAACAAGAACATCAAGAAGATTGTTCAAAAGATGGTTGTAACCTACAAAGATTGGCACGAGATGCTACCCTTTGCTCTTCATGGTTATGGCACATCTGTCCGCACTTCAACAGGGGCAACCTCTTTCTCTCTAGTGTATGGCATGGAAGCAGTGCTCCCCATAGAAGTAGAGATCCCATCAATCAGGGTATTGATGGAAGCTAAGCTAACAGAAGCTGAATGGTGTCAAAATCGACATGACGAACTCAACCTGATCGAAGAGAAATGAATAACGGCTCTATGCCACGGTCAGTTGTATCAGCAAAGAATGAAGAAGGCGTTCGACAAAAAGGTTCGACCTCGCGTCTTCAGGAAAGGAGACCTTGTGCTAAAAAAGATACAATCTTTTCTCACTGATTCTCGGGGCAAATTGACTCCGAATTATGAAGGCCCCTATGTGGTCAAGAAAACTTTCTCAGGCGGCGCCTTGAGACTTGCAACCATGGATGGAGAGGAATTTGCCTACCCCACCAATGTTGATGTAGTCAAGAAATACTTCGCCTAAACTAGAAAAAAAGAGTCTCGGTGGATTGAAAACCCGAAAGGGCGGTCCAGGCAAAAATTAGAGACATGATCAAAAATTATCCCAATGGATTGGAAACCTCAAAGTATAATCCAGGCAGAAGTTAGGGACAATGGCAAGTAACTACATCTAATCAGTTCAACTCGTCATTAGTAATGCCATCAATCAGGAAAACTCCAGTCAAGGCCATCTTCGACAGAAGCTCAGGATGTCCCGAATTCAAAGTTGGTAGAAGGATAATGGTCGTTATGTTTCGATGTAGCCCTTTTCCCTTAAATTACCATTTTTTAAACTTTGTAAATACTCCATGGAATCACGCGTTTGGCTGATCTCCATCCTATCAATAAAATTTGAGCCCTAGTGCTTTTGTTTGCAATTCTCATTTGTTTTAGCTTTACAGAATGACATTTTAACATGATTAACGATTCTTGAAACGAAACAAAAATGAATTTACTTGTCAAAATTTTCTGCTTTTAAAATAAAGATGGCAATTTCTTTTGACTGTTGAACATCGAAAGAACATTGATCGCTTCTCCCGAAGTAATCGAGCTTCAAAGTGCAGAATTAAAGTACTCCTTCTAAACCAGTGCGCCTGAATGAAGGTTCAGTATGTCAGATGCGAATACTCCATCTGACATTCTCGGCAGAGTTCTTACCTGCTAAGCCCGACCAACAGTTGTTCCCCGTAGGGACTATTTCTCCTAGGCAAGGCAGAGTTGCTATCATAAACCAGCGAAATTTCTTCGTCCCCCGCAGTGGCCGAGTATCCAGTCGTGTTCATCTGTCAGTTTGTATGTCGCGTCAGTTTTGTCAGCATATACATACATACATCATGCATTCATATATCATGCATTTTTTATTTGCATTCATATTCATATTGCATTACTCTCACTCTAGTTGGTCTTATCCCCTAGTGATAACATTCCTCTCAACCGAGTTGTCAGTTCTTTCCTCGTCAGGAAATGTCACATCTGAACAATCTCTCCTCCAGTTTATTTCTGGATTAGAATTGGCCCTTGACCACTTTGATAACTTGAACCTCTAAAGAACAAGAAAACGTTCGACAAACATCACTCTTCGCCAGTGAAGATGATATCTCTGTTTTCCCAGATTAAGGAAAATCTCCAGAGAAAGCCTCTTAATCAGAGATTCAACAATGCAGCAGTTTTTCTCTGGAAAAATCCACTGATGAAAAGGTCATCAGCACCTCAAAATTAGATCACATCATATGGCATTTCTCCGGGAAGATCCCGAGAAAAGTATGATGTAATACCCCAAGCAGAAACAGTCTCTAAAGAGACTCGTTTTCCCCGATAGAGTCG
The DNA here is from genome assembly GCA_022829125.1 of Lathyrus tuberosus. Lineage (NCBI taxonomy): Eukaryota > Viridiplantae > Streptophyta > Magnoliopsida > Fabales > Fabaceae > Lathyrus > Lathyrus tuberosus. The sequence continues at coordinate 8,050,174 of JALAZF010000024.1, read as the reverse complement.
ACAAATGGCGTATCCAACAGAGAAGTTTGTACACCTTTACAACTCAGACGACTGGGTTCCCCAGCAAGTCTGACATCAAATTTTTTCCATCAAATGGCATCTCCCCAGGAAAATTCTGCGAGAAGTTTGAGGAAAATCGCTACACACAGCGTCCCTTGTCAAGAAAGTTTATTGACAAAAGAAACTTATACCAGTTCCTTGGTAGGAAACCAGGATCGAGGGGAAGTTTACAAAAGAAACTTAGACCAGTTCCTTGGTTGGAAACCAGGATCGAGGGGAAGTTTACATCAGAAACTTAGACCAGTTCCTTGGTAGGATACTAGGATCGAGGGGAAGTTTATTTCAAAAGAAAACTGAGACCAGATCCTTGGCTAAAGTCCAGGATCGAGGGGAAATTTTTACCTTTTCTAAGCATCATTTCTTAGCAAAAGAAGATGAATGCGTAAGCTACCATTCATAACCACCATCAAAATTTCGGGTATTCCGATATTTAATCCTCTTGCACCCCGAATGCCCGAATACCTTCGCCATTCACACCTTCGGGTCCAAGAAGATTAAATAGGGGCATCTGTCATACCCCAAATTTTGAACACTAAGATTCCCATCATTGTGCAAATCATCATCACAATATGGATGAACCTTCATGCCTCACCAGTCTCCCCAAAGATGGGTGAGCACTCACTACAATCAGCACTTAGGGTTTCAAGCCCTCTCAGAGCTCTTAGACAAAAGATCAATCAAGGAATGACATGATCTTTAACTTGTCTAAACCTCTCAAACATCCACAAAGGATCAAGAGGACCCCCACTTCAAGGATTAAGCACAAGGCTCCAACCTTTTAAGTGGATCAAGCCTCAGGATCACCAGTGTCACCAAATTAGGGTTTTGGTCGACTAGGGCCTCCAGATGGAAATCTTCCTTTGGGCATAAGCCAGTGCTTCATAGCATAAACTAAGATGCTCCATGGGACATCATAAACCTAATCATCAAGTCAATTTAGCCTCAGGGGATGCATTCATAAGAAATCAGGAATTAGGGTTTCTTGACCTAATTCACCCCTAAGTTGACTTTTGGGACAAAACATGAGCCAAGACCTCAAGAGATGGTTTGAGGGCCTCTAACATACTAATTGATCCATTTGTAACAATGGATTAATCCAAGAAGCTTGAGCAACAAGGTTCAATTTCATCTGAACCACCGTTAGGGTTTCGTGAGAAAAGTCAACTATAGCTTTGACTTTTGACCAAGACATGCTCCCAAACCCTAGGACATGATTCAATACACCCTATAACACCTATGAAACCAATCCATCAAGGTTGATTTAGGTCAAGGACTTGATTTCATAGAGAATCGCACAGTTTGGAATTCATCTGACAAAAAGTCAACTGTGCACAAAAGTCAACTTTGACTTTTAAGATTTTTCACAAATATGGTTCTTTGACCCTAAAATGATGTTAATGTGTGATTTGAATCATCATTCATCAAGAAAAATCAAGAAAAGTGGGATAACTTGTAAAAGGGGTAACCATAAAAACTTAGAAAATTTTCTAAGTTATGGAATAAAGTGGCTAGGGTACCAACTTTGAAGGATCATAACTCATAAACCACAAGGTCATTTTTCCCCATTCAAAGCTGGATTTGTAGCCCTTATGGCCCTCTACAAAAGCTTCAACTACACCTCATTCCAATTCATCATGGATTTTGAGTTATGGAATGATCAAAATGGCTGAAAACATGAAATGTCATTTTTTCCAACACTTAGTGAAATTTTCACTAAGTCATAATCTTCCTTCACTTTTTTCCAAATGTAGGGGCATTTTTCACTTGGATCCCAATAGTATCAAAAGCAATTATGATCAAACAGTTGTTGTATCATATAAGGGCTTTCCAAAATGGCCAAGAACTCCATCAAATTCCACTTGAGCCATGAGATATGACAATGCCAATATGCCTTGCTGCAAACTGTCATGGCAAGGCAGATTTTGGAGTTTTGCTCGATTTGCCCAAATTTTGCAAAGGGAAAGCAACTCTATCAGTCTGAACACCTCAAGGGGGGACCAAGGAGGAACCATTTCTGATCCCAAGCCTCCCAAGTCTTTGGAACCAAAAGTAGCATGTCAAACCTAGAAATGCCTAAAAGGGGGACAAGACTCCAATTTTGGATTGGAGCATTTAATGGATGCACCAAGGTGGCATGGACTGAGCCATTCCCAACTGAATTCAGTCAAGACTTATCCAAGACCAAGGGAACCAGCAGCCTGTGCCCTAACCTCTAGTCAATGGCTAGAAGAGACTTGGATTTTCATTGCTCAACATTGGCCAAAACTCTGCTGCATTTGCCATTCACTATTGCAGCCAAAAAAACTTGCTCTACTATAAATAGAGCTCAATTGTGTTCAGTTTGAGTACACCAAAGCACTACAACACTTTCTTTCCTCAAAATCTCTTTCTCTAGGCAAAAATACCTTCTTTAGCAAGGTAACTTTGAGTTTTTGAGTTAGAGAGCAATTCCACCATAGCTCATGATCCAAACACATCCAATATGTCATATCTAAGCTGTCCAAACTCTCACAAGTGACCTGTAACACCAAAATCACAAAGTCACATCTCAAAACCTCAAAATAGGCCTTTTGTGCATTTTCAAGCCATGTCTTGATTCAATCACTTTCCAAACCAGATAAAACCTCAAACACACTCCAAATATCATCCTTGAACTGTCCCAAATGGTCCCCCCATCTGGAACACCATTTGAGAGAGTTACTATTTTGGCCAATTTTGCCCCTTTTGCAAGAAAGAGCTCAAACTTGCCCCTGAGGTTTCCAGCTGATCCCAACCATCCTAAAAGCTTCTAAGAGATCATTTGAGGGTGTCCAAAGCATCAAATCATTTATGGAACAAGTGGCTTGGCAGATTGCACAAAAGCTCCAAAAAGAGGTAAGCATCACAACTTTGATTCTTTGAATCATGCTTTCTTTTTATGTCCACTAATCATGCATCTCTTATACATGTTATATGTGTTGTGTTTGCACCAATTTATCATGTAATTCATGCTTGTACCAAGAGATGGCACGAAAAATGCAAATCATGGCCTATTTCAAAACCATTATTGTAACGCCCCATTTTGTCTTATTTATTTAATCGAGTCGATTTAATTATTTTCATTTTTATATTATTTTATTCTTGACTTTTATTTGATAATATATTATTTTTCATTGTTATTATGTTTTATCGCGTTTTGAGAGCGTTTGCGAGATATTTGAGCTGAGGGGTAAAATGGTCATTCGAATCATTGTGTAAAACTCGGTTAATCGGGTAAGGGTGTGAAACTCGGTTATCTTATCATTGTGTATGAATATGTATGTGTATGTTTGAAGTCTATTTGTCTTTCCATAGTTTTCAATTCTAGGTTGGAAATCAGAAAAATGATTGGGAATCGATGTTTTTGCTGTTGGAATGTGATATAAATGTTATAGAATACTTGTTGCTATGATTGTGGTATGTTTTAGTGCTTATGTTATGGTTTAGAAGAGATTTTGGTTGAAGAAATATGGTTTTTGGACCCATAACAGCGCTGCAGAATTTCTGAGTTTTCCTTGGTTCGCCTAGCGAACCTGGGGCGAAGCAAAAGCGAATGATTTTCGAGGGTTCGCCTAGCGAGCCCGTCAGCGAAGGTCAGTGAATGTTCGCTAACGTTGTTTGCCTAGCGAACTTTGTATCTTTTCAGTTATGTTTGTTGCTGCCTTGGTTCGCCCAGGGATTCGCGAAGCGAACGGCAAGGCGAAGGTTCGCCAAGCGAACTTCGTGTCTGTTTTGGTCTGATTGTGGTTTCGCCTGGACATTCGCCTAGCGAAGGTGGTAGCGAATGCTCGCTAGAAGGTTCGCCTAGCGAACATGACAGTTTATGCAGTTTTGTTTCCTTCATAACTTTTGATCCGTAGCTCGGATCGAGGCGTTCTTGGTACCGTTAGAAAACTATTGAAATGTTCTTTCTTATTAAAATGGTTTTGAGATTGTTGGCCGATTTAATTATGTCGAGACTTTGGAAATGTGTCATTTTGTCGACTTTTACTGTCGTAATTATGTGCGATTGGTGTGTTATCATGCAATATATTTTGATATATATCGTATGACTTGTGTGATGTTATATGATGTGAATGCATGTGATGAAAGGTTGTGATGGTAGTTTGTGGCCTAAGGGCAAGAAAATGCATTGTGTTGTGTTTGATTGTATATGCATGATTATTGATGTTGAGATTGTTCACATGGTTGTATATATGTATGCATTGGATTGTCATGAGTCATTGTATGCCAAGAATCATGATATGCATTCTTGTGATGTCGTGTGCCCTAGTGGGTGTTAGCGACGAAATGATTCCCGAGGGGATCCGCAATAACATCGTGTGCCTTATACAAAGAGGACCTAAAGCGATGATTATAGACGATCGTGTGCCTTATACAAAGAGGTCCTAAAGTGATCGGATCATGTGCCTTATACAAAGAGGGCCTAAAGCGATCCATAAACGTCGTGTGCCTTATACAAAGAGGTGTGAGCGACGGAGAACATCGTTTTCCCGACGGGGAGTTACACTAAGTAACAAGCGATGATTCCAATAGTTCCTGAGTGAACTAATGATGAGAATGATGGATGGAACGGTACCACATTGCATTTGCATAGAGTCGTTGTGTCGGTCTCTTTGTATTTGCATAAATTATGAATGGATTGATTTTGTGTGGAATTGTGAATGGAATTGATGAGCTGAGATACATATATATATGTTGGTGATAAATGCATTGAGCATGATTGATATGCCTTGGTGATGGATATATGAGATATGCATATTGTTGTTTTGTATTTGAATTCTGGTGTGAGTTGTGGTGAGAATATTTTACAGGTGCATTTTTGTGTTACTATATAATTGTATGCAATTATATTATGATTGTGTTTCTCACCCTTCTGCTGTGGTTTGTTGATCTATGAGGCAATTGCAGATTTGTGTCTTGGAGGATTTGGTGCAGATTAGTTCTCCATCCTTTTGTCGGTCTGTCTGCTCTGATACGTAACACGGGAGTCGGGGAACGCTTTTGTTATATATGTATACATTTGTGGGATCTATTTTGTATTACCTTTGTATGATTATTTTGATGTTATAAAACAATTTATTTTGTAAAACAAGTCAGTTATGGATCTTTCCGCTTTATTCCATAATTGAACTTTCCTTTTGTTGGAAAAAGCTTCCTGAATTATATTTATTCCATTTTGTGTTATGTATCAAATTTATGAGCAGGGAATGTGTTTCCTTTCTCCAAATGTGGCATCCTTATTTATGTCTAAGAATAAATTTTTAGTTACTCTGATTTATTTATGTATGATTTATCGTCGATGGGAATTGGGGTGTTACTTTAGTGGTATCAGAGCAGGTCGGTCTGTCCGGCCAAGTTGTTGAGTCAGTTGGTGTGATAGTTGAATACTGTCGATGTTGTTTGTTCCTTATTATGTGATATGTGTGTGAAACACTTCCAGTACTTTCTGGTTTTCTAATCCTTGGTCTGCAGGATTTAGAATGAGATAAGTGGGGAAGAAGCTGGTGCTTCTCCAAGTTGCTTCAGTTGTGCGCCGTTGGTTGCAAGAGTGTAAGTGTTGTTTGGACAGTGTTGTTCCCGTTCTGGAGAGAATGATGAGGTAAGGTTTATGTCAATTAAGGATTTGTGCCTTAGGTTATTTTGTGTACAAGATGTAAGAAATGCTATTAAGTTTGGTAAAGACGGTTTATGCCCCATCATGATTGTCGGCTGTCTATTGACAAATTGAGGAACTAATCACCCTTAATCTCTTGTTGATAGTAGACGAAATTATGTTGTATGGAATAGACGTGTCTTTCCGGGTTGATAGTGTGTGCAATGAATTATTTTGGACTATTACGTGAAGAAATTGTGTATGGATTACTGACAGTTGAATAAGGTAACGATTGAGAACAAGTGTCCACTTTCATGAATAGATGACTGGAATGGTTTGGTTGAGTTTGAGTGAAATTACAATTGTTTGGAATGTTTGATAAGAGTGGTGAATTGTGTGAGTTAAGGCTTTGATCGATTTAATGTGACTGGTTATGTTTGTTATCATCGGGATAGGCTGTTATTTACTCGGTTAAGCTTGTATGTGAGTAACCAGTTACCCAGTGAAAAGTTTTGCAAAAGCTTTAAGAATTTATATCTTTTGGAATTTGGTTGGGCATTACAACGTACAGTGATATTATCTGGTGTTAGTAATGCGTCTGTAATGTTGTGGAGTAGAGGAATCATATCTCCCATATTTATTTGGATAAGTTCGTAATGGCTTTGATTGAGGATATTCGGATCTGTTATAAACTCAGAGGAAGAACAGGTAGAATGTTTGAGAATTGAATTACAAGTGTTGAAAAGAGACAAAGTGTTATGCTAAGTTATTCAAGTGAGAATTTCGGTTGAAAAAGGTTAGTTTTCTTGGATATGTTATTTCAGATGAGAGTATGGTTATGGATCCATCGGAAGTAGATGCAGTTCTACAATGAGAGGCTCCGAAGTTGGTTAAGGAGATTAGAATCTTTTCGGACTTTAGTTGATTATTACCTGAGGTTATGGAAGGTTTTTCCAAGTTAGCATTTTCGTTACTTCGGTTGACTTGCAAAGGGTAAGTCGTTTGCTTTGGATGTTCATTGTGAGGAAAGTTTCAGAGAGCTAAAGTAGAGTTTGTCTACGGCTTCAGTTTTGATTATGTGTGATCCTAATAAACCGTTCGCGAGGTATTGTGATGTGTCCTTGATGAGTTTAGTCAGTGTGTTAATGCAAGAGGGTAAAGTCGTGGCTCATGCTTTACGACAATTGAGGATTTATAGAAGGATCTATGCTATTCTGGATTTGGAATTGGTTGCGGTTGTGTTTTGTTGGAAAATTTGGAGGTATTATTTTTATGGTTCTGGGTTCGAAGTGTTTAGTAATCACAAGAATATTGAGTATCTGTTTGGTCGGAAGGAATAGAGTATGAGACAACGAGGATGGTTAAAATTCGTGACGAGTTATGAATTTGGCTGGGATTACCCTTCGGGAAAAGCGGAGGCTGTGCCTGAAGAGTTAAGTCGATAGTCTTTGCATGGTTGTTTTGATGGATAGAGAATTAAAATCATTCGAGAAGTTCAGAGACTTGTGTCTGGTGTGCGAGGTAACATAGTAGGGTGCGAGGTTGGGTATATTAAAAGTGAATAATGATTTTTGGCAAATATGAGAAAGAGTTAGACTTTAGACGTGAGATTGGTGGTTTTGATGGTTACGAGTAATTAGAGTGCGCATCGAAAGCGTGATGTGGCACATTTTGTATATGCGTGTGGGACTGGTAAGAGTTCATAGGTTGAACATTATGAACGTGTAGGATGATGAGACCATTGGACGTTTCTGAATGGAAGTGTTAGGTGAAAGGTTTAAATATTATTCATGGGCTACTATGTAGATGGATGTTTTGGTTGTATGTTCGATTGGTGAATCGTAGCATTGTTGTAATAAGGTTGTGTGACAAGGATGTTGGTATTATGGTGTTGTAGAGGTTGTTGAATCGTTGTTGTGTCGTAGAACTTTAGGTTCTTGTTTATGTTGTTGCCTCGTTTCCATCGTGATGGTTCGAGTGTGAGTAGCTAATTCCTGTGTGTGTTCGTAGCTTGGGTATTCTTCGAGTAGTGAGTTAGTCGTCAAGTGCATTGTATAAGCTTTGCACATCTTGTCGTTGTAGTTGTCGTCGTTGTCGTGTTGTTGTTGTAGTTGCTGTTAGCAAGGTGGTTTATCAGTTTGTGTTATTCGTGGTGTGCCTTTTGTTGGCATGTTAGTTGGTTAGTCGGATGCGAGAGTCGTATCCGGAGTTGTTCGTCTCAGTTATAGTTTCGAGGACGAAAATGTCTAAGTGGGGGAGAATTGTAACGCCCCGCTTTGTCTTATTTATTTAATTGAGTCGATTTAATTATTTGTTTTTATATTATTTTATTCTTGACTTTTATTTGACAATATATTATTTTTCATTGTTATTATGTTTTATCGCGTTTTGAGAGCGTTTCCGAGATATTTGAGCTGAGGGGTAAAATGGTCATTTGATTAGTTAGATATTTATATAAAAAGAGAAATAGAGAGAAAAGAAAAGAAAGAAAAGAGAAAGAGAAGAGAAGGAAAAAGAAGAGAAAGGGAGAAAACTTGGAGAGTAAGGAATCGAATCAACCGACTGTTGAAGGCGCGATTAATCGGGTAAGGGTGTGAAACTCGGTTATCTTATCATTGTGTATGAATATGTATGTGTATGTTTGAAGTCTATTTGTTTTTCCATAGTTTTCAATTCTAGGTTGGAAATGAGAAAAATGATTGGGAATCGATGTTTTCGCGGTTGGAACGTGATATAAATGTTGTAGAATACTTGTTGCTATGATTGTGGTATGTTTTAGTGGTTATGTTATGGTTTGGAAGAGATTTTGGTTGAAGAAATATGGTTTTTGGACCCATAACAGCGCAGCAGAATTTCTGAGTTTTCCTTGGTTCGCCTAGCGAACCTGGGGCGAAGCGAAAGCGAATGATTTTTGAGGGTTTGCCTAGCGAGCCCGTCAGCGAAGGTCAGCGAATGTTCGCTAACGTTGTTTGCCTAGCGAACTTTGTATCTTTTCAGTTATGTTTGTTGCTGCCTTGGTTCGCCCAGGGATTCGCGAAGCGAACGGCAAGGCGAAGGTTCGCCAAGGGGTTCGCCTAGCAAACTTCGTGTCTGTTTTGGTATGATTGTGCTTTCGCCTGGACATTCGCCTAGCGAAGGTGGTAGCGAATGCTCGCTAGAAGGTTCGCCTAGCGAACATGTCAGTTTGTGCAGTTTTGTTTCCTTCATAACTTTTGATCCGTAGCCGGATCTAGGCGTTCTTGGTACCGTTAGAAAACTATTGAAATGTTATTTCTTATTAAAATGGTTTTGAGATTGTTGGCCGATTTAATTGTGTCGAGACTTTGGAAATGTGTCATTTTGTCGACTTTTACCGTCGTAATTGTGTGCGATTGGTGTCTTATCATGTAATATGTTTTGATATATATATCGTATGACTTGTGTGATGTTATATGATGTGAATGCATGTGATGAAATATTGTGATGGTAGTGTATGGCCTAAGGGAAAGAAAATGCACTGTGTTGTGTTTGATTGTATATGCATGATTATTGATGTTGAGATGGTTCACATGGTTGTATATATGTATGCATTGGATTGTCATGAGTCATTGTATGCCAAGCATCATGATATGCATTCTTGTGATGTCGTGTGCCCTAGTGGGTGTGAGCGAAGAAACGATTCCCAAGGGGATCTGCTATAACATCGTGTGCCTTATACAAAGAGGACCTAAAGCGATGATTATAGACGATCGTGTGCCTTATACAAAGAGGACCTAAAGCGATCGGATCGTATGCCTTATACAAAGAGGACCTAAAGTCATCCATAAACGTCGTGTACCTTATACAAAGAGGTGTGAGCGACGGGGAACATCGTTTGCCCGACGGGGAGTTACACTAAGTAACAAGCGATGATTCCAATAGTTCCTGAGTGAACTAATGATGAGAATGATGGATGGAACGGTACCGCATTGCATTTGCATAGAGTCGTTGTGTCGGTCTCTTTGCATTTGCATAAATCATGAATGGATTGATTTTGTGTGGAATTGTGAATGGAATTGATGAGCTGAGATACATATATATATGTTGGTGATAAATGCATTGAGCATGATTGATATGCCTTGGTGATGGATATATGAGATATGCATATTGTTGTTTTTTATTTGAATTCTGGTGTGAGTTGTGGTGAGAATATTTTACAGGTGCATTTTTGTGTTACTATATAATTGTATGCAATTATAGTATGATTGTGTTTCTCACCCTTCTGCTGTGGTTTGTTGCTCTATGAGGCAATTGGAGATTTGTGTCTTGGAGGATTTGGTGCAGATTAGTTCTCCATCCTTTTGTCGGTCTGTCTGCTCTGATACGTAACACGGGAGTCGGGGAACGCTTTTGTTATATATGTATACATTTGTGGGGTCTATTTTGTATTACCTTTGTATGATTATTTTGATGTTATAAAACAATTTATTTTGTAAAACAAGTCAGTTATGGATCTTTTCACTTTATTCCATAATTGAACTTTCCTTTTGTTGGAAAAAGCTTCCTGAATTATATTTATTCCATTTTGTGTTATGTATCAAATTTATGAGCAGGGAATGTGTTTCCTTTCTTCAAATGTGGCATCCTTATTTCTGTCTAAGAATAAATTTTTAGTTACTCTTATTTATTTATGTATGATTTATCGTCGATGGGAATTAGGGTGTTACAACTATCGGGTTTTTCAATAGGAGCATGATCTGAAAAAAAAACACCACCACCATTGGATTCCTTGTGAAATTCTAGGCAGGATAGACCTAAATTTTGTCCCAATCCATGGAGAAATGAGAAAGTTATGGCCTTCACGTTTTCAACCAAAATCTTGCCTTGCCTTGCCTTGGGCCATGCCAAAAGCAAGGCAAGCCTTGTATATTTGTGGTTGTGTTTCAATCAACGGATGTATCACCACCCTAGTGGTAAGGCGCGCGCCCTATACACAAGAGGTATGGGGTTCGAATCCCCCTCACCCCAGATCCTCTTATGGTGAAGATGAAAATGAACTTGCAATCGCAAGGCTGTTGCAACATAAACTTGTTCAGCAAGTTTCCATTCTTTCTACTTTCATGCATAATGAGGCACGTGTTAGGGTGTGTATGAAAGGTGTTTGGTTTAAAAGGGCAATGGATAGATAGTATGAATAATGCACGTGCAAGCTTGTAACAACAACATCAACAACATTGGTTTTGTTTCTGATTTTTATGACAGTTGAGAACAATGGAGATATGGTGATTTGATGATGTTTTTCTCTCTACCCCATGGATGGTTTGATGTGTTTTTGGATTCATTTGAAAGAGGAGATGTAATGCTATATGTTTGGTATGAAAATTGAGTTGAAATGATGCTTGGAATAAGTTGAAAAATGACTTATAACATCCACATTTGGAACTGATAGAAGGGCGTGGCAATGAGGTTGACTGACAAGGCAAGCATGGCATGGAATCTCAGCAAGATTACCCTAACTTGAGGCCATTACATCTCCATCATAACTTGATCAAATGAAATTGTGTCCAACATGAACATTGAAGAGGGCATTGCAAGGAATAATTTTGATGTTGACAAGTTTTCCAAATGAAGCCTCTAACCATGAGAAAAATGGGTGAACATTTAGCACACCAACTGTTTGTAGAAATGACATGCGCGTGACCTGAAACTTGCCCAAGCTGACTTGCATTTTGTCCAAGTTTTCCTAAACTTTGATCATCCATAACTCTCTCAATTCTTATCCAATGGGGATGTTCTACACATGGATGTGAAGCTTAAAACAAGATCTTTTGTTGTGGCCGAGTGGAATTTTCATTTGATACTTCAATTTTGAATGGCCTTGGTTCAAAGTCTGATGCAAAATGGCCAAAAATTACTATTTTTGGAAACCCTATTTCTTCCAATAATGGCAACTTTTCAAATCTTGATTTTTCATGATCCCTTTGGAGTTTCTTAATCAAATTTTGCACATTGGTCACATATAACATGAATTTCATGAATTTGGCCTCAAAAAGTCAAGAGTTGACTTTTTCCTTTGATTATTTGACTTAGCCCCAATTTTCCTGATTTTTTATCTTTCTTCCAATTGAACCACTTTTAAAACCAATTGAGAGGCAATTTTCCACACACATACACTTAAGGACATGTAGACTACCATGACATCAAGTTTTATCCAAAAAATTAAAGATGACCTGATTTAATTGGAAACCCTAGTTCTGGTACCCACCTCCTAGGAGAAAAATGGGCAGTCTTCAATTTCAAATTCCTCAGAGTATGTTGTGTATCCTCTTAAAGGATGATGAGATATGCCACTTGAGGGTGATTTTGAACCAATGAACCATCTCTTTTGAGGGTTTTCCTTCATTTTTGGATCTCTTGCATAGTGAAAGATGTAGTGTTTCAATCTCCTATTGAATCTCACCTTCTTGAGGTTTTGGATGATCAATTGAGATAGTATGAGACATGAAAGGCCTCTTGGCTTGCCTTGAGTGAACTTGTTTGACCTTTTGTGCATTGAATGATTCCTTGATTGTCCACCTTTTACCTGATCACATGCCTTGATGGTAAGAGGGATGCTATGCTTCATTTTTCTATGTTAAATATGCAATGCAATGCTAATGAGATGGGTATGATATGATATGATAATGCTATGCTAGGATGCCAAAAGAGAGAGCAAATTTTGGGGTATTACAGTTGCCCCTATTCAAACGCTGTAGACCTGAACGCCTGAAAGCGATTGCTTTCAGACTTTCAAGGTATATAGTGATTGAATACCAAATATAACCAAAAATTTTCTCTGGATGATAAAGAACAAAAGGGATATAAACCCAACGACACTGCTGGATTGAAACTTCAATGAAACGTTGTCGGAGAGCTCTGTCTTTTGAACAACGCCAGACGACTACTGGCTTGCCATACTGCCGATGGACTTTCAACAATGTCTTTTTGAATGACGCCAGACGACTACTGGCTTGCCATACTGTCGATGGACTTTCAACAATGTCTTTTTGAACGATTCCAGACGACTACTGGCCTGCCATACTGCCGATGGACCTGAGCTGCTCTGCCAATCTGTCGTTGGACTTTTACCAATTCGTGTCGGATTTCTGCCAATCTGTCGTTGGACTTCTACCAATCTGTCGTTGGATTTCGCCACCCTGTCGTTGGACTTCTACCAATCTGTCGTTGGATTTCTACCACCCCGTCGTTGGACTTCTACCAATCTGTCATTGGATTTCTGCCACCCCGTCGTTGGACTTTAATGATTACCAAACCGGCTTTGGAATCTCAATCTTGCCATCTTTAGATGAACTTTTGCAGCTTTGCCAAACTGTCGTTGGACTTTTACCAATCTGTCGTTAGATTTCTGCCAATCTGTGGTTGGACTTCTGTGCTTTGCCAAACTGTCGTTTGACTTTTACCAATCTGCCGTTGGATTTCTGCCAATCTGTCGTTGGACTTTTGTGCTTTGCCAAACTGTCGTTGGACTTTGCCAAATGATCATCCCACTTGCTGGAATAATATAAACAACTGTCTGTACGCCAAAAATAAATTGGACTTTGGGTTGTAAATGCGCCATGCTGGGAATTACACCACCGGCTAGGTAATATCATATGCTGTCACTTTGCTGAAGAAGAGATTCCCTCGATCTATTTAGACCTTGCTGGGGAAATTACTGCGACTCAGCTGGGGAGTATAGCTGACAAAGATTCAATGCTGAACTCTGTGGGGACACCATTACCAGAGATACAATCTTACTGGGTATCAGGGCTACTCTGTCGGGGATATGCAAATCTTGGTTAGAAGACATCCCGTTGCAACATGCTAAGAAAGAGTCCCTAGGAATCCGCTGGGGAAACCCAAGGCAATTCTACAATAGTCTGCTGAGGAATACGACTGTCAAGCTTAGGATAAGTACCACAATGCCTCATGTTAGGCGAACTTCCCGTTTGATGACTCCGTTGGGGATGATGAGTTGATAACAAACTCTATTGGAGAAAACTGCTTTAAAGCGTCTCGTGCTGGGGAATGCCCTTTTAAGAGGATTTTACAGAAGACCAAACGTCTTCCAACTCTACTGGGGATAATAAATTTGGAACGTCTCCTACTGTGGAAATTCAATATGCCCCATGCTTGGGAAGGTCAACAACTTGCTTTTTGCCCCATGATACAAGACTTGTCTGAAGACACGCCATAAGAGGATTTTACAGAAGATTAAGCATCTTCAAACTCCTAGTGACTTCGTTGGGGATTGACTATCGACTTCGGTGTTTGCGAGATAACTCTACTGGGAAATCTACAACCGTTATCAACACAGAAAAGCTTATAGCTGTTGGAAGTACTGAATGAGAGAATCGACTTAATAAGATACAACAGTATCAAGTCGAACTCAATTCACCGATTATCGAGACGTCGTGACCGACCGTCGACCAAATAGTGGACTCCATCAGTAAACGTTGTGACAAAAAAGGTGACAAGTGAACCCTTCCCATCGTCTGCGAAGTATCAGAAGATTTGCACTCGTTATGGACATGGAGTGCTCACTGCATTAATAACCGTTATCAACACAGAAGAATTCAATTTCGGCAACCGTTGTCGTCCCAAAACCCGGTGGGAAATCTTGAATGAGAGAATCGACTTAATAAGATACAACATTATCAAGTCATGGCAAATATCTGTTTGCGTTGAGAGAACTCTCTTGCTGCTCGGATCGATCGTACTCGTTACCTGCAACAGAAAAGATATACACACATGCCCCAGGATATTGCGTGGTCTCTGGACTCCACCATCCCAGGTTGCCCAACAAGAAAAATAATTTTAATTGTCTTTTTTCGTGCATGTTTTTGCAAGGCCATGATATTTTCAAAGCAATGTTTTATTATCAAAAATCGGACGTTTTTGCAAACAAAGCAATAAATGAAAATAAAAGCTTGTGACTGAATATTCAATTTTATTGATGAAATGCCAAAATCGGTGAATTTACAATCGGAAGCAAACCCCTGAAAGAGTTGATTGCCATAAAATTGAGAAAAGAAATCTATCCTAATGATAATGCAGAAATTGGATTCCAACTGATTTCTGATTCTGTTATAGCCAGTATGTATTCCAACTCTCTTGATTATCTTCGCCTTTGGAATCTCGTGGTCGGAACAATTCCTCCTTCGGAAACTTTGCTAGTTTGCTGAATAGTAGAGAACGTACAGATTAATTCAGACTGCAGTCATTCGCTTAAATCCCTCTTTTGCATGGATCGCCTTTTCAGGTTTTCAATCCACCGGGATACCCATTTTTGCCTAAGTTGCCCTTTCGGGTTTTCAACTTACCGGGTGTACAATTTTTTCATTTATATCCCTAATTTTTGCCCGAACCTTTATTCTGTTTTTGGTTCTCCGGGATGCCATTTTTTGCCTGGATTTTTCTTTTTCTTTTAATCCAGCGGGTCTATTTATACGAAGTATTTTTTAACTACATCTGAATTAACAGGGGATGAGAAGTCTTCACCATCCATGGTTGTCAGCAATAAGGCTCCACCTGAGAAAACCTTTTTAACCACGAATGGACCTTCATAATTAGGAGTCCATTTGCCCCTGTGATCTGTACTCGGAGGAAGTATTCTCTTGATTACCACATCTCCGACCTTGTAAACTTGAGGTCAAACCTTTTGATCGAATGCCCTATTCATTCTGCGCTGGTATAGCTGGCCATGACATACTGCTGCTAGTCGTTTCTCCTCAATAAGGCTCAGCTGATCAAATCTGGCTCGTACCCATTCAGCTTCCTCTAGCTTAACGTCCATCAATACTCAGAGAGAAGGAATCTCAACTTCGATCGGTAGAACTGCCTCCATACCGTATACAAGTGAGTATGGTGTTGCCCCAGTGGATGTGCGGACTGATGTTTGATACCAATGCAAAGCCAATGGTAACATCTCATGCCAATCTTTGTACGTGACAACCATCTTCTGCACAATCTTCTTGATATTTTTGTTGGCCGCTTCGACCGCGCCATTCATCTTTGGGCGGTACGAAGAAGAATTGTGATGCTCGATTTTGAAGTCCCGACATAGCTCAGCCATCATCTTGTTATTCAAATTAGAACCATTATCAATAATGATTCTTTCGGGAACTCCATATCGACAAATGATATCTCGTTTCAACAAACGGGCCACTACTTGTTTAGTGACATTGTCATAAGATGCTGCTTCAACCCATTTAGTGAAGTAATCAACGGCGACCAAGATGAAACGATGGTCGTTTGAAGCAGTAGGCTCAATTTTCCCTATCATATCAATGCCCCACATTGCAAAGGGCCACGGAGAAGACATGATACTCAACGGATTGGGAGGAACGTGTACTTTGTCTGCATAGATCTGGCATTTGTGACACTTGCGGGCATACTTGCAGTAATCTGACTCCATTGTCAACCAATAATAACCTGATCTCAACAATTTCTTAGCCATTGCATGTCCTCTGGCATGGGTACCGAAAGAGCCTTCGTGCACTTCAATCATCAACAGATCTGCTTTATGTCTATCCACGCATCTGAGCAGAACCGTGTCAAAATTCCTTTTATACAGTACGCCATCTTTGTTCAAGAAGAAACTACTGGCTAGCCTTCTTAATGTCTTCTTGTCTTTGGAAGATGCCCCAGGCGGGTATTCTTGATTTTTGAAGAAGCATTTAATGTCGTAGTACCAAGGCTTGTCATCAGACACTGCATCAATATCAAACACAAAAGCAGGTCTATCAAGGCGAGATACATCAATCCTGGGTACAAAGTTCCGACCATGCACTTTGATCATTGAAGATATAGTGGCCAAGGCGTCTGCAAACTTATTTTCATCGCTAGGAACATGGTTCAACTTGACAGTTGTAAAGAATGTCAGCAATCTCCTCGTATAATCTCTATACGGAATCAAATTCTGCTGATGTGTGTGCCAAGTTCCCTTTACTTGATTGATTACCAGTGCTGAATCACCAAAGATATACACACATGCCCCAGGATATTGCGTGGTCTCTGGACTCCACCATCCCAGGTTGCCCAACAAGCAAAATAATTTTAATTGTCTTTTTTCGTGCATGTTTTTGCAAGGCCATGATATTTTCAAAGCAATGTTTTATTATCAAAAATCGGACGTTTTTGCAAACAAAGCAATAAATGAAAATAAAAGCTTGTGACTGAATATTCAATTTTATTGATGAAATGCCAAAATCGGTGAATTTACAATCGGAAGCAAACCCCTGAAAGAGTTGATTGCCATAAAATTGAGAAAAGAAATCTATCCTAATGATAATGCGGAAATTGGATTCCAACTGATTGCTGATTCTGTTATAGCCAGTATGTATTCCAACTCTCTTGATTATCTTCGCCTTTGGAATCTCGTGGTCGGAACAATTCCTCCTTCGGAAACTTTGCTAGTTTGCTGAAGAGTAGAGAACGTACAGATTAATTCAGACTGCAGTCATTCGCTTAAATCCCTATTTTGCATGGATCGCCTTTTCAGGTTTTCAATCCACCGGGATACCCATTTTTGCCTAAGTTGCCCTTTCGGGTTTTCAACTTACCGGGTGTACAATTTTTTCATTTATATCCCTAATTTTTGCCCGAACCTTTATTCTGTTTTTGGTTCGCCGGGATGCCCTTTTTTGCCTGGATTTTTCTTTTTCTTTTTATCCAGCGGGTCTATTTATACGAAGTATTTTTTAACTACATCTGAATTAACAGGGGATGAGAAGTCTTCACCATCCATGGTTGTCAGCAATAAGGCTCCACCTGAGAAAACCTTTTTAACCACGAATGGACCTTCATAATTAGGAGTCCATTTTCCCCTGTGATCTGTACTCGGAGGAAGTATTCTCTTGATTACCACATCTCCGACCTTGTAAACTTGAGGTCAAACCTTTTGATCGAATGCCCTCTTCATTCTGCGCTGGTATAGCTGGCCATGACATACTGCTGCTAGTCATTTCTCCTCAATAAGGCTCAGCTGATCAAATCTGGCTCGTACCCATTCAGCTTCCTCTAGCTTAACGTCCATCAATACTCGGAGAGAAGGAATCTCAACTTCGATCGGTAGAACTGCCTCCATACCGTATACAAGTGAGTATGGTGTTGCCCCAGTGGACGTGCGGACTGATGTTTGATACCAATGCAAAGCCAATGGTAACATCTCATGCCAATCTTTGTACGTGACAACCATCTTCTGCACAATCTTCTTGATATTTTTGTTGGCCGCTTCGACCGCGCCATTCATCTTTGGGCGGTACGAAGAAGAATTGTGATGCTCGATTTTGAAGTCCCGACATAGCTCAGCCATCATCTTGTTATTCAAATTAGAACCATTATCAATAATGATTCTTTCGGGAACTCCATATCGACAAATGATATCTCGTTTCAACAAACGGGCCACTACTTGTTTAGTGACATTGTCATAAGATGCTGCTTCAACCCATTTAGTGAAGTAATCAATGGCGACCAAGATGAAACGATGGTCGTTTAAAGCAGTAGGCTCAATTTTCCCTATCATATCAATGCCCCACATTGCAAAGGGCCACGGAGAAGACATGATACTCAACGGATTGGGAGGAACGTGTACTTTGTCTGCATAGATCTGGCATTTGTGACACTTGCGGGCATACTTGCAGCAATCTGACTCCATTGTCAACCAATAATAACCCGATCTCAACAATTTCTTAGTCATTGCATGTCCTCTGGCATGGGTACCGAAAGAGCCTTCGTGCACTTCAATCATCAACAGGTCTGCTTCATGTCTATCCACGCATCTGAGCAGAACCGTGTCAAAATTCCTTTTATACAGCACGCCATCTTTGTTCAAGAAGAAACTACTGGCTAGCCTTCTTAATGTCTTCTTGTCTTTGGAAGATGCCCCAGGTGGGTATTCTTGATTTTTCAAGAAGCATTTAATGTCGTAGTACCAAGGCTTGTCATCAGACACTGCATCAATATCAAACACAAAAGCAGGTCTATCAAGGCGAGATACATCAATCCTGGGTACAAAGTTCCAACCATGCACTTTGATCATTGAAGATATAGTGGCCAAGGCGTCTGCAAACTTATTTTCATCTCTAGGAACATGGTTCAACTTGACAGTTGTAAAGAATGTCAGCAATCTCCTCGCATAATCTCTATACGGAATCAAATTCTGCTGATGTGTGTGCCAAGTTCCCTTTACTTGATTGATTACCAGTGCTGAATCACCAAAGATATCGAGGGTCTTGATTCGTAAATCAATAGCCTCCTCAATCCCTAGTATGCAAGCTTCGTATTCTGCTTCATTGTTGGTACACCCGAAAGTTACTCGGGCAGTGAAGGGCATGTGAACACCTTCTGGCGTAATGAGAACTGCACCAACTCCGCACCCATTCATATTAACTGCCCCATCAAACATCAAACTCCATTTGGATTCAGGGTCAGGCCCCTCCTCCAGAAGTGGTTCCTCGCAGTCTTTCGCTTTGAGAAACATGATGTCCTCATCAGGGAAATCAAACCTCATGGGCTGGTAATCATCAAGAGGCTGTTGCGCAAGATAATCTGACAGTATACTTCCTTTGATTGCTTTTTGCGAAGTAAATTAAATATCGTACTCTGTCAGTACCATCTGCCACCTTGCAACTCTGCCTGTAAGCGCCGGTTTCTCAAAAATATACTTGACCGGATCCAATTTTGAGATCAACAGGGTTGTATGTGTGAGCATATATTGTCTCAATCGCTTGGCGGCCCATGCGAGTGCACAGCATGTCTTCTCAAGCATTGAATAACGGGATTCACAATCTGTAAACTTCTTGCTCAGGTAGTAGATAGCATGTTCTTTCCTACTTGTCTCGTCGTGTTGACCGAGAACACAACCCATGGATCCTTCGAGCACTGTCAAGTACATAATCAGTGGTCTCTCTTGAACTGGAGGTATCAAAATCGGAGGTTCCTGCAAATATCTTTTTATCTTATCGAATGCATTTTGACAATCATCATTCCACCTGACCGTTTGATCTTTTCTTAGCATTTTGAATATCGGTTCGCAGGTGGCAGTTAGGTGAGATATGAACCTTGAAATGTAGTTCAATCTCCCTAGAAAGCCACGAACTTCTTTCTCAGTTCTCGGTACAGGCATATCTTGTATAGCTTTCACTTTAGCAGGATCAACCTCTATTCCTTTTTCACTGACGATGAAACCCAGCAATTTTTCGGACCGCACGCCGAAAGTACACTTGTTAGGATTCAGTCTCAACCTGAATTTCCTCAACCTCTCAAACAACTTCTTCAAGTTGATCAGATGTTCCTCTTCTGTCTTCGATTTAGCAATCATGTCATCCACATAGCACTCGATCTCTTTATGAATTAGATCGTGGAATAATGTTACCATTTCTCTTTGATAAGTTGCCCCTGCGTTTTTCAACCCAAAAGGCATGACTTTGTAACAGAAGGTACCCCACGGGGTAATGAATGTTGTCTTCTCCATATCTTCAGGCGCCATCTTTATCTGATTGTACCCGGAGAATCCATCCATAAATGAGAACACTGAAAACTGAACAGTATTATCAACCAGCACACCAATATGAGGGAGTGGAAAGTCATCTTTAGGGCTCGCCCTGTTGAGATCTCTGTAATCCACGCATATTCTGACCTTGCCATCTTTCTTCGGCACCGGTACTATATTGGCCACCCAGGGAGGATAGTTGGTTACTGCCAGAAAACCTGCATCCAACTGCTTCTGTACCTCTTCCTTGATCTTCAAAGCCATTTCTGGTTTCGTTCTGCGCAGCTTTTGCTTGACCGGTGGACAGTTCTCTTTCAATGGTAGTCTATGCACAACTATGTTTGTATCTAAACCTGGCATATCTTGATATGACCAGGCAAAGATGTCAACGTATTCACGTAGCATGACTATCAGCTCTTGCTTTACATCAGCCCGCAGACTTGCACCAATCTTGATCTCTTTCTTGCTTTCCTCTGAACCAATATTGATAACCTCAAGCTCTTCCTGGTGTGGCTGAATGGTCTTTTCTTCCTGTTTCAACAACCTAGCCAATTCTTCCGGGAGTTCATAGTCTTCATCACTTTCCTCCTCAGCTTGATAGATCGGATTGTCGAAATCATACGTGGGCATAACAGAATCATTTTCAAAGGAATCCACAAAATCAAGTCTGCATGATTGGATTGATGCTTTATTTTAGATTATTTTTGCTTGAAAACAAAAGAAAAGAAAGCGCATTATCATTTTTAATTTTCTTTGTGCAAAAATGAAAATAAAGAAGGAATAAAGGAACACAAATTTGTAAACAAAAACGTCCTTTTTATTGATATTTGAACTTTTTATGAGAAAATATGGTGGCCCTACAAATGGATCCTCACACCTTGGGCAGAGTGTGGGATTTTATGCATTATGAAAGACAAGAATTATTACTCTGAATGGTGTACAACATGAATGATTTCTTCACTAGACCAGTTTTACAATGCTTCGCCCGGAGCCAGTGCATACACCCATCTGTCCAGGTAATCTGAGCTTTCAGCGTCATCTTCTATTGCTGAGCAGGACTGATTAGGGTTAATAATTCCTCCACTGTTGAAATTGATTGGCCCGCAGAATCGGGGAACTGGCATCTGGCCCGGCTGGTATCTAATGCCAAACTTATCTTCTTTCACGAACACGTCAATAGCTTTACCCCAACCTTGGGCATTTCGGCTTTCAACCACCTCTCTGGCCTGCTTGTAGGATGCAATTGATGCACTCGACCCAACTGGCACATTTGACACCACGGCTGCTGAAGTAGACTCTGGTAATTTGTTGATATTCAGGGCTTCAAAAGACTGGCACAGGGTTTCGTGAATTTCCCCATCCATTTCCACATATTTGAAAGTGGATAGATGACTCACAAATATATCTTCCTCACCGCAAACAGTGACCACTTGACCCTCGAACACGTATTTGAGCTTCTGATGTAGTGTGGAGGTAACTGCACCTGCTGCGTGAATCCATGGTCGGCCTAACAAACAGCTGTAGGCAGGCTGAATGTCCATAACGTGAAAGATCGTCCTGAATATCTGTGGACCCACCTGTATTGGTAATTCTACCTCTCCAAACACCGATCTTTGGGATCCATCGAAAGCTCTCACAATCAGATCGTTGGGTCTAAGAATTAATCCATCTACTTCAATTTTCATCAGGGCCTTTTTGGGTAACACATTCAAGGAAGAACCTGTGTCGACCAGCACATGTGACAAAACAGCTCCTTTGCATTCAAGTGTGATGTGTAACGCTTTGTTGTGATTACGTCCATATGGAGTCAAATCCCTATTCGTAAACCCTAACCCGTGGCTCACATTGACATTAGAAATTACTCCCTCCAACTGATTCACAGTAATCTCTTGGGGAACATATGCCATATTCAAAACCTTCAACAAAGCAGCCCGGTGTGCATCTGAACTCATTAACAGGGATAATATTGAGATTTTAGAGGGTGTCTGATTGAGCTGATCAATGATCTTGTAATCGCTCTTTTTGATAATCCTCATAAATTCCTCAACATCATTATCGAAATTGACTTTAGGGTCCTCTTCCTGAACAGGCACCTTGTCATCAACAACCTGTTTTCCTTTTGCTCTTGCAGCGGCTTCAGCTTCTTTATCACTCCTTAAAGTATGTGGAGCAAACAGTCGACCACTCCTAGTGAAACCACTTGGTCCACTGACATTCTCAACACTGGTACCTACATCAGCCTCTGCTTTATGTTGACTTTCTCCTTGATGAGTATGAGTTCCATATTGCCATGGAACTGCCCTATTAGACACATAAGAAGCAGACTCAGGAACTATAATCGTAACTGGTCTCGGCCTCTCAGGCATGATGATAGCAATAGGATCTTCAACAGGCACCTGTATTTCAACTGGATTATAGTAGATGGTAACGGCAGAAACATCTTTTTCCTTCTCTACCTTATCAAACTGAAGTCTTCCTTCGTCCATAAGATCCTGCAGTCCAACTTTCAACTTACTACAGCCATTAATCTGTCTTGAACAATCCTCACAATCAGAGCCACATCCAAGAAATACCTTTCTTTTTAACAAACGCTCTTTTACAATCAACAACGGAGTCTTTACCAAATTAACATCGGTAATCAGATTCAATTTTTCACCATCAGAAATAGCATTCGTGCCTGCACCTCCATGATGGGACATTGGATTATCACGAACATTCGGCGGCTTAGAGAAATTAATAGCTTTTGCATCAATCAAGTCTTGAACCTTATGTTGAAAAGCCCAGCACTTTTCTATCGAGTGGCCTTGCGCACCAGAATGAAATTCACATCGAGCATTAGCATCGTAACCTTGAGGCAATTTTCCAGTATCTAGCGGCCTCATGGTCCGAAGTTCAACCAACTTCTCTTTGAGAAATTGTGGTAACAAAGCAGCATATGTCATAGGCAAGGGATCAAACTTACAGTCCCTCAGTCTATTAGTCTGGAATCAGGGTCTAGCTTGTTGATCTGGAGCTTGCTGTCCTGCTGGCTGATGCGTATTTTTTCGCAAGTGTACGAACGCGTCAGAGTAATATAAAAGATTATCGTATCCACAGAGACCAAGTGTCAATCTATCGCTATCTATTGTTAAGGTGTGTATCTAAGGTGATTGAAAATAGTAGTTTTGAAGAGTGCACGGTAGTAAATAAAGTAATTAAAATTAATTGATAAAGACAGGTTCGAATGCAATTCACACAACCAATTGATAATCCAAGTACTTGCTAATAGAACTACTTACGGGCAATGTTTTCTACTTTGAAAAGAACTAATTTGACAGGAACTGTCGCTTTCGCGTATTCAGAACCGAGTTGTACCCCCTAATCAAACCCTCTTATTGTCACGGATAAAAAGGCGCGCATTGCGTTAGAGTAGTAAACCTATTTTTAAGAAATATAGTATCTTGACCAAGTTGAAAAGTATTTTAACCCAGATTTTCTAAAAAAAAGAGGTTCTTACGAACCAGACTTTAAACTTCTTAACGCGTCCGAAAATGGTTTTAAAATCTCTTTTCCTTTTAAATTAAAAACTCCTAATAAACTAAACAAAGCGCTTTCGCTGTTTTTGAAATAGTTTAAAAACAATTAAGTTTAGATAGGCGTTGGACGGCTTTCGATCTTACCCAACGGAATTTAAGAACAGGAAAACTTATATTGAAAGTTAAAATAGCCCTTAAGTGTTTCCACTAACATTTGTACAGATTATCGGTTCAGTTATGATCTTCACATTCTAACCTTTATAAAATTAGCCAGACATGGTAAAGTAAAAGTTCATTTTTAGATTTTTCATAAAAAAGGGTATTTAAGTGCGAGTGCGGAGAGTAAATGAAAGTAGTGCGAGTGCGGAAAGTAAATGAAAGTAGTGCGAGTGCGGGAAGTAAATGAAAGTAAAGTGAGTGCGGAAAGTAAATGAAAGTAAAGCAGTGCGGAAAATAAATGAAATTAAAAGACAGTGCAAGAAATAAAGTTGACAAAAGGTAAAGTAATAAAAACCTGCTCCAATCGGAGTGGTTGAATAAAATGCAAACTGAAAGTAAAATGGCGGCAGGATTAACTTCCTTCCAGAGTGCTCCAAGACTCAATCTCATAGGCTCTTACAGACTCGATCTCTCGAATGTAGTAACACCTCGATGTGAAGCGATTACCACTATTACACTGATATATGCTTATGAACAACTAAGCTTGGATGATGAAAAACGAAAATCTAAAGTCCTATTTATAGGCAAGGAAACATGTGAAAAAGACAAGGATGCCCCTAGCATTTGAATTTGGGAGGGAACTCGTTTTGTTCTTGTGGCGCCCGCCACAACACCATGGCGCCCGCCATGAGTGTAAAATTGCTTGGGCAGTTGGAGATCGTGGGGAAAAACAGTTGGGAGGATTTTGAGACATGGCCACATCATGGAAGACCCTGTGGCGGCCGCCATAGTGGATGCCATAAGTGCAAAATGCTGATTTTCTCTATTTTAGCTCATTTCGGCTCCTTTTTCGCTCCTTTTCTCGCTCGGGGCTCCGATTAGACTAAAAACCTGAAAAACAAAGAAAAACATAATAATAACATGATAAAATGACATTAAAAGACTAAGAATGCATGCGAAATCGGAGTCAAAAATACGGTGAAATTCAGTGTCAACACTGGCACAAGAATGGTTACAGCATCCACCTGATGATATGACTGAGTCCTACCTCTGCCCTTTCCTCTATACACAGCACTGGACTCCCCTTCTCTTTTCCTTGGTCTATTAGCAAAGGGTTTCCTCGAACTCGAAGCACCAGTCCCACTGACTTCTTGAATCTTACCCAACTTCAGCAAACTCTCTATTTGTTCCCCAGCAACAACAATGTCGGCAAACCCTGTTGACGGACACGCAACCAATCTATCCAAATACGGCCCTTGGAGTGTGCTCATGAACATATCAGCCATCTCACGATCCCCCAATGGTGGTTGAACTCGAGCAGCCAATTCTCTCCATCTCTGTGCGTACTGCTTAAAGCCCTCCTTGTGGTCCTTAGTCATACTCTGTAGTTGAGTACGATTAGGTGCCATGTCCAAGTTATATTGATACTGTTTCAGAAACGCAGCGCACAAATCTTTCCAGCTCTTGATATGAACCTTATCCAGCTTAATGTACCATTCCAGGGAAGCGCCTGACAGGCTATCCTGGAAGAAATACATCCAGAGCTTTTGGTCTTCGGTATAAGCGGCAATCTTGCGATTGAAAGCTTGCAAATGTGTTTTGGGACAAGTACTGCCATTGTACTTATCCAATGTAGGGAGCTTGAACTTGGGAGGGATTCTCACACCCTGCATGAGACCCATGTCTTCCACATCAATCCCTAGAGGATTTTGGCTCTCAATAGCTTTGAGTCTTTCATCTAACCCTTCGTACTTCCGGTCCTCATTATGGAAACCCATGTCATTGTTGAAAGCGGTAAACCGGTCATCCTGACCATCCTCATTATTATCAAATCCCAGATGTACCCCACCAGCGGGATGGTGCCAACAGAAGGAGTGCGCACGTTGCGATTTGGGATTTCAGTCTCCAGCCTCTGAATAGTAACCCTCATGGCCTCTTGACCAACCCTCATGGTTTCCTGACCGGTCCTCAGCTCCTGCTGACCTTGAGCAATCCCCTGCATAAGATTCATGATCTGCTTCATCCTTCCCCTCAGATCAGCTAATTCAGTCTGAACTTGTTCCATGACTCTGGCTTGATTACGTCGGGTAGAGTATCGGTGAACTGGGGTATCAGCTATCGTGCCTGAAAACCAAATAAAGGTTAGCAGGCGCCTGCAAAAAGGAAAACCTGCAATGCAAAAATGATATGCTATGCAAATGCAAAGTTATGTTTGTCATTTCAAGATACTTTTTCATATCCTGATTCCAATCGTAACCACGAATTTCTGACGACCAGAAATCATGATTATTGAATTTTCCCTTGAAGAGATATTTATATACAGCAATCACAAATATCTGATGACCATAAATAGTGATTTTGTAGTGTGCCAGTGCGCAGATATCTTATCACATCACATATATCTGAAGACCAGAAATTGTGAACAGAAATAGCTCATTTCGTACAAATTCCCAAAAATTTCAAGCACATTTGTCATAGTTTCAGCAACAGAATAAGAAACAAGCAGTCAAATGGATCCATCAACAATTCTGATGGTAACCATTGCAAATTACAAAGAAATGACAAAAAATCATTAATCTGACAGCTCTACGTCCTTCAGCTTCTGGCTGGAATACTTAATCTCTTCGAACAGAATGCGGGTACGCTGATGATGTGGCTTCTCAATCAGCTCTTAGATCACGACGTCCCTTTTTTCCAATGCATCAGATAATGAGCCCATGTGCATCAGCAAGGCTTCATCTTCATTGGCTCCTTTGCGCCTCTTAATTCCAGCTTGAATTTTAACCAGTTTCAGCTCTGCTGTGACATCTTCAAGCTCTTTGTTGGCAATTTTCAGCTTATCTTCAGTATTCCTTACCTATTCTTGACTTTTGCCAAGATCCTCTCGATACTTTCTTCTTTCTACATGTGCTTTCTTCAGCTCTTCATCCTTATCTTTTAACTGGGTCAACAATTCAGAGTTTTCAATTCTGACTTCATCCCAAGCTTGACGAAGTTTAGCTAATGAATCCTTGCTTCGGGCTAACGCCTACTTTGTAGCCTTATGAGCCTGACTAGTATCATCTGCTCCCAAAGTAAGTTTTCGAAAGTACCGAGCTCTATCATCAAAGTCTTCTTCTTTGTCTGCTAAGATTTTCTCCGCTTTCAATGCTCTCTTCTCCAACTCTTTGTTGTCAGCCAAAGCTTTCTGAAGACATCTGCTCATTCCAGAGTTCTCTATCTGTAACTCTCTAACCATTTTCTTCCATTTCTCGCACTCTTCAGCCGGTACCATGGAGTGTTGATTTGGACATAAGAGAATCTCTCTTGAAAAGGGTAGCAACAGCTCTTTGACCTTCATCTCAATCCAAGCATCGTAGTCAGGGTATGATCTACAGTCTCCTTTGCCAAAAGTCAACTTTCCCTCTCTTTGCCTAAATTTCCAGGCATTTATTACTTCTGGCACTCTTTCATTCTTGGTTCCCACGAAAAACAGAGAAGCACTAATCTCTTCATCAGTAGGAGGATTTCTCGAAGCATAACCAAATTGTCTAACAGCCAACACCGGGTTGTAATTAATCCCACCTCTTCTTCCAAGTAGAGACACATTCGGAAAACTTCCACATTTAACCGTAAGCTCTATTGTCAGTAATTTGGGATCAAACCAAATGATGTTATTGGCAGTCAAACCTATCAATCTCTTGGACCATTTCATTGTCTCAGCAGTTTCTACGAAAGCACCGGTTCGAGGTAAATGTTTGAAGAGCCAATGACATAACAATTGGGTACAGCAACTAACCAAACTTCCTCTTCCCTTCTCATTTTTGTAGTGTACTGAGTGATAAAAATCCCCTAGCAGGGTAGGAATCGGATTCTTCGAAACGAACACTTTCATCGCTTGCATATCAACAAAGTCAGGTTGACCGGGGAAAAGCACCAAACCATAGATACAAAGAGCTAACACAGCATTGTAAGTAGTCCAATTTTTAGCCTTGGCAACTTCCTGAGCTTGTTGGAAAAGAAACTCCAAATGAAATCCTTCGTCTTCTTTAAGTTTACTCAGGCCACTTTTCACAACAAACAGGTTCAGATGTAGAACAACAGCAATTACTTCAGGGGTAAGAGCACCTTCAGAAAAATACGGTATAGAAGACGTGACTGGAATTCCCAAAATAAATGAGAATTCCTCCAAAGTGGGCATCAAAATGTAGTCAGGGAACAGGAAACATCTCATTGATGGTTCATAGAACTGTAGGAAAGTGTGCAACCCATCCTTCTCATACTTTGTGAATGCACATACCATTTTAATCAGCTCTCCATATTCCTTCTGAAAAGTGTTGAGAACACCAGAACCAGCCATGCCTATCATCTTGTTCAAGGAATCCAGCTTAGGATCAGGGAATTTATATGACACATTGTTCTTCCTTTTAACCTCAACTTCTTGGTAACTCATGATTGGAATCAGACAATATGGTAGGTACCTGAAAATGACAAACATAACCTGTTATGATATGAGTATACAAATGCAATAGGCATGTGATCAAGTATCCAGGTGTCTGTGTCTGTGTTGAACTGTGTGCACTGTGTCTCTGTACTGAATCTGGCAAGATATCTGAGATGAATACTCAAACCACTGTCATAGGATACACGGTCTGTAACAATCATAGAATCACAAATAAGGTATGTAGGAGGCTGGGTTACTTGCAAACCTGTAAACATCCCACCCATACTCACATGTGGTTCCTAGAAAACAAGGCTTGTCAGCTTCGGAGGTTTGAGAAGCGATAGCACATTCAGCCCGTAGGATACAATGTTATGCCAATCAAAGAGGTCGTCCACTAACTTACCTTAGAAAATAAAGGTCATCCTATGCAAGTTCCAAAGTGGGCCTTCGGGTACGAGTGGGTTTGCCACAGAATGTGGTCTGCCACTGTCACCACTAAAGAGAGATGTTTCCACTAAGGTCCTCATGATCGGTCACTAGAGTCGACAGCTCTCTAGATCAACATCCTGGAATACGCAAGATGCGTACGCCATGATGGGTCCCAAGATAGCCTCGTCTAGTTGTGAATTTCGTGATTACCCAACGTACACAGATGGCACGTAGGTCTCACTACTCTCCACTCTAAATCTAAGTGTATACTCGAGCCTGTGTAATGAGCTCATCTCTCAGAAATCCCATCCCGCCAAACAGACAGAACAGTGCAACGCAGTATAATATATGAAATGTAAATGCTAAAATGCTGTAAATATGGTACAAGTAATAAAATACAGTAAACAGCAAATACAAGATAACAGTAAACACCCAATGAAAGAAAAGCAAACAAGCGCTAGGATTGACTCGCTTAGGATGGACCAGCAATAGGTCAACCTTTCCCCAGCAGAGTCGCCAGTTGTCGCTCCCGGGATTTTCATCCAAGTACAAACGCGAAAGTGGCACCGAAACAGAGTCGCCAACAATGTGTATTTATCCCAAGAGAGGGAAAGGAAACACCGCATAAACCTGAGGGAAAGGAAAAGCATGGTCTTGCGACCAAGAGAAATGGATCCGGGAGTCGGTTATGCGAAGGGAAGGTATTAGCACCCCCACGCGTCCATCGTACCCGATGGGATCTACGCTTGCTTGCCTCGATCAAAGGGTGTAAGGAAAGATGCTGGAAAAAGAACTGGAAAAGGAAAGGCAAGAAAGAGAAACAAATGTAGGGAAAATAAAAGAAGTGCTCGAATGGGCCCTACCCCACTGCCTACGTATCTCATCGGGAACATGAGAATCAGAGCGACGTAGTTCCCCTCACTAGGGATGGATTGTTTGTGTTTTTTAGTGGAATACGTCAACGTTCGCGTCCTAGCAATTTAGGTGTTGCAGCTCGCTGTAGGGAGACTTAGGTGTTACCTGTTTGAGGTAGAACGGAAATGACGAATCCTTAAGGAATGATTGAAGGAGATGAGGAAAGAATTCCCGAAGGAAAGACGTTATTGTTTGTTTTTGTCTTTTAAGAGTTTTTTCATTTGTTTGCATATGATAGTGTATCCAAATCTTAATCATTGGAATGTATACATCCTCACATTCAAGATGGAATGAGTAAGAAAGTACACTAAGTGTGAAGAAGACCCCCACACTTAGTTCCAATTGTCAAGGTTCAAACACACTAGCATACTTGTGTTTATTAAGTGTTTTTGTTGATTATGAAATGAAGAAG
This sequence comes from Lathyrus tuberosus, assembly GCA_022829125.1. NCBI lineage: Eukaryota > Viridiplantae > Streptophyta > Magnoliopsida > Fabales > Fabaceae > Lathyrus > Lathyrus tuberosus. The sequence continues at coordinate 8,020,156 of JALAZF010000024.1, read as the reverse complement.
TGTTTTTTATTCGTACCTTCAACAAGTATTGCATTTAAGTCCCTCATACAAGATCAAATGTTTAACACATTGACCCAAGATGGGCTATATGCTACACATTCTAAGATTATAAGAGAAGACTCCTTTTAATCTTTTCTATATATGAAAGGCCTAAATGCAATAAATGCCTACCTTTATTAGATATTTTGCATTTTCTTTTGAGATGAGAAGATGAAAGACTCAAGAGGGAGAGAAAGATAAAATCTATGTGAACTAAGACTCAATCCTAATTGATTAGTTAAGGGAGTGATCCTAATGGTTTGTGAGGTTTCAAAACCTAAAGTCTAAAGAAAGAATGAATTAAACAATTCACTTCTAAAGTAGAAGATGAATTGTAACTCAAAAGGGAAGGTAATGAGTTAATCAAAGAAAGCACATAAGTGCTTAACAAAACACAAGATTGAATTGTAAAAGATGAAAGGAGAGAAGTTTGAATGTGGATTCCTTATCCACACTCAATTTCAACTTACCAAAGCCCCTACATGGTTAGTAAACATGGAAACATGTATAAGAAGTAAAAAGACACTTAATACACATTAAAATTCAAAAGAACAAGATGAATAATCAAATCCTAGTATCATAACCAGAATGTGAATCATATTGACAACAAGTGATAATCATCATAAAAGTTCAAATGAATAAGCAACAATCATCATCCATTAGCATTTAACATGTTTTCAAAAGAAAGGAAGATGAAAGATGAAAAGCAATGAAAAGAACATGCATAAATGGAACATGTAAGTCAACAACCAGAATTGAAACTAAATGGAGAATGGTTTATAAACATCTCAAAAGTATTCATGAATCAACCATCAAGACATTCAAGAGATAATAGAAGAAGAAATAAAGTGGAAGTTCAAAAAGAAAATGCAAACAATACATGTTAAGGATGCACAAAGTTCAAATGGAAATGAACATGTAAAGATGACCTACAATGTGTAACAATGACCTATAAAGTCACATGAATAGCTCATACCATATGCAAATGATCACACAAATATGCACAAAAGAATTCATGTAAACATGCACAAAAATTAGAATGATATGACATGTCATTATGCTTCAAATATAATTCATCAAACAAAAATCAAATGGACTTATGAAAATTATGCAAGCATGTTATTGGAATGCCTAAGTCAGAAGTGAATCATGCATCAAGATATCATGCAAAAATTCAAAGCAAAATGACTTCAAACAAAGCAATTAGGTCAAGTTGAAACATCATGCAAAGTAGTGCAAAAACAAGCATCAAAACATGTCATAAAATGACCTAAAATATCAAACAAAAATCATATAACATACTTCAATGTATTAGAGAATCAATGCAAAAGAACCATATCAAAACAATTTATAATGAGCAAGAACAAAATTATACAAATTCATGTATCACAATTGGAATGCATGGAAATGGAAATTCAAAGAAAATTATGCAAAAGGGGTAAAAATGTCATAAAATCATGAAATAAAAATAATAAAACTTTCCTAAATGTCTTGAAGATGTTCATGAATTTTTCTAGAATTTTATGATGTTGTTTGGTAATTTTAAAAATTAAAAAGGAAACATGCACAAAATGAAGAAAATAAAAAGAAATGGAAATAAGGGAGGGGGTGCATGCATAGCAATCATTCAGTTCAAATTGGTTTGGGCTTTAGAACATGGGGTGCAAATATCAATACCAAGCCTAGTCCACATCTGCGCAATCCACACCAATTATCATGCACTCTCAGTCAACAACAGTCAAAACAATCATCACCCTTGGATCAGGTCAAGTCAACACTATAGTCAAAGTAGTTAAATCCAACACACACGCACGAATGAGCACACTAACTACCATGCATTGCATCACATAAAGTTTAAAATGAAATCAGAATTGAGCACGTGAGATGCATGTGTGTTTTAATGCACTGGCAAGTCCTTAACCACACGAAGATGAAAAATCAATGGCCACGATTAAAACATGATAAACCCTAGCATTAACAGTCACCGGCCGGAGATGACTTCCGGTCATCTTCTCTGGCTAACATCCACCACCTGCAAACTCACATGTTCACCAAAACACATAAAACGTATACCAAATTGAAGCTCATGCTAAGCACATCATGAATTCACAGTTATTTTTCACATAACATGCACACACATAAAGAACAGAGGAGACAAAGATATGCCCTAACTTTTGGATCTAAGCCTCTACAAGGCCTATCAACTAGCCGGAGTAAGCAAAGCTTTTAGCAAGCTTTAAGCAACAAAAAACAAGTGATACTAAGGAGAAAACGTGCAATCAAAGTTCAAGAACTCAAACCTGAAATTGATGAGGCTTTGAGTATACAAGAACACCAGAGGAAAATGCTTCTTCCTTGAGCTTCACTTGGCCAAATAAAGGCTTTGATGGAGTAATTGATGATGATTCAGTGGATAGAAATTGAAACCAAACTTCAAAACCAGTTGCAATGTGGTGAAATTGAGAGAGAAACAGAGAGAGTTTTGGAGAGGAATGAACAATGTGAGCTTCGAAAATCAATGGCAATGGTGAGATTGAGAGAGAAGAAGAGAGAGTTCAGAGTGAGAGTGTGAAAAATGAAGTTAGAAATGAATTTTGAGAGTGAGGATTTTATTTATAGTAAGCTCTGACCATGGTTAAATGGGTGAGTTAACTGAGTCCAAGTTGAGTTTAGGTGAGTCATCCCTAACTAACTGAGTCAAGTTAGTTGGGGAGAGCAATGATATGGTGATGGTGTCTTATGGTAAGCTATGGTGAAGATGAAAATGAACTTGGAATGGCAAGGCTGTTGCAACATAAACTTGTTCAGCAAATTTCCATTCTTTCTACTTTCATGCATAATGAGGCACGTGCTATGGTGTATATGAAAGGTGTTTGGTTTAAAAGGGCAATGGATAGATGGTATGAATAATGCACGTGCAAGCTTGTAACAACAACATCAACAACATTGGTTTTGTTTCTGATTTTTATGACAGTTGAGAACAATGGAGATATGGTGATTTGATGATGTTTTTCTCTCTACCCCATGGATGGTTTGATGTGTTTTTGGATTCATTTGAAAGAGGAGATGTAATGCTACATGTTTGGTATGAAAATTGAGTTGAAATGATGCTTGGAATAAGTTGAAAAATGACTTATAACATCCACATTTGGAACTGATAGAAGGGCGTGGCAATGAGGTTGACTGGCAAGGCAAGCATGGCATGGAATCTCAGCAAGATTACCCTAACTTGAGGCCATTACATCTCCATCATAACTTGATCAAATGAAATTTTGTCCAACATGAACATTGAAGAGGGCATTCCAAGGAATAATTTTGATGTTGACAAGTTTTCCAAATGAAGCCTCTAACCATAAGAAAAATGGGTGAACATTTGGCACACCAACTGTTTGTAGAAATGACATGCGCATGACGTGAAACTTGCCCAAGCTGACTTGCATTTTGCCCAAGTTTTCCTCAACTTTGATCATCCATAACTCTCTCAATTCTTATCCAATGGGGATGTTCTACACATGGATGTGAAGCTTAAAACAAGATCTTTTGTTGTGGCCGAGTGGAATTTTCATTTGATACTTCAATTTTGAATGGCCTTGGTTCAAAGTCTGATGCAAAATGGCCAAAAATTACTATTTTTGGAAACCCTATTTCTTCCAAAAATGGCAACTTTTCAAATCTTGATTTTTCATGATCCCTTTGGAGTTTCTTAATCAAATTTCGCACATTGGTCACATATAACATGAATTTCATGAATTTGGCCTCAAAAAGTCAAGAGTTGACTTTTTCCTCTGATTATTTGAGTTAGCCCAATTTTCCTGATTTTTTATCTTTCTTCTAATTGAACCACTTTTAAAACCAATTGAGAGGCAATTTTCCACACACATACACTTAAGGACATGTAGACTACCATGACATCAAGTTTTGTCCAAAAAATCAAAGATGACCTGATTTAATTGGAAACCCTAGTTCTGGTACCCACCTCATAGGAGAAAAATATGCAGTCTTCAATTCCAAATTCCTCAGAGTATGTTGTGTATCCTCTTAAAGGATGATGAGATATGCCACTTGAGGGTGATTTTGAACCAATGAACCATCTCTTTTGAGGGTTTTCCTTCATTTTTGGATCTCTTGCATAGTGAAAGATGTAGTGTTTCAATCTCCTATTGAATCTCACCTTCTTGAGGTTTTGGATGATCAATTGAGATAGTATGAGACATGAAAGACCTCTTGGCTTGCCTTGAGTGAACTTGTTTGACCTTTTGTGCCTTGAATGATTCCTTGATTGTCCACCTTTTACCTGATCACATGCCTTGATGGTAAGAGGGATGCTATGCTTCATTTTTCTATGTTAAATATGCAATGCAATGCTAATGAGATGGGTATGATATGATATGATAATGCTATGCTAGGATGCCAAAAGAGAGAGCAAATTTTGGGGTATTACAAGGGGGAGTACTGCTACTGACCTTTCTTGCTTTTGGTTGATTGCCCTTAAATGCATAGTTGCTTGGCTTGGCATATTATGGCTAAAAAGGGGGAGAAGTAAGTAGTAGTAGTGTTCTTTGGTTGTTTCCATAAGGGAGAGTTGTATATGTTATCCAAAGGTTGTTTTAGCCAAAATTTGCCAAAGGGGGGATTGTTAGGTCTTTGATTGGCTACATTTTGGCTAAAACAAGTTTACAGCAAGATGTTGGGTAAGATGTCCTAACATGGTTGATCAGACATCAGTTCAGATATGGTTACAATATTTGGCAAGATGTTGAGTAAGATTTAATTAGTCTGGTATAACAGGTGTTGCTATTTTGCTGTCATGTGATTTTTAATCAAGATGTCGAAGGAGATGTCACGACATCTTTGTCTGGTACAGCGGGTGCTGCTGTTGTATATCTCTTGACAGATTTGTTTTGATGAGAATATTTTGGATATGTCTCATCATTAGACGTAGGTCAAGGAGATTTATTAGGAACAAAGTGCAGATTTAATTGGATTTCGTAAAAAGGATCTTGGAGACTTTGTAGGAAATTATTTGGAGATTTGTTCCTATTTTTGTGGAGGAGATTCTGCAGCTGATTTAAAACATGAAGATTGGATCTGATTGAAGAGTCCAAGTCCATACTGCAGGAGTCTATAAATAAGGAATTTCTAGACATAAAATAGTAAGCACACACAACAACAAGCCGTCGGTGCAACATAAGGGTTTAGGGTTTTGAGAGTCTCTTGTGTAGTTTGTAAGTCACCCATGTATCCTTTGATACTATGTGGTCAACATTGGCTGTTGTAAATTGGTCTCACTCGGAGCTTTGAAGCAAGAGTTGAGTATTGTTCTTGGTTGAAGCTTTTAAGCAAAACTGAGTATTGTTGCTAGTCAAGAGTCTTGGCAGAATACTGTTATTGGAAGGAATGCCTTTCAATTGAACATATTGATGCAGATTGTAACTGTTAGATATCACTGAGGTGATTTAGGAATTAAGATGGTTTTCTCTTATCTAGATGGTGATTTCTAGATAGAATTGTACTGAGTAGGGATTAAGTGAGGAGTTGTAAACGGGGGAGTTTAGCTCTAAATTAATACTGCAAATAGTGAATTAATTCCTGGCTTGGTAGCCCCCAGATGTAGGTGATTTTCACCGAACTGGGTTAACAATTGATGTGTGTTTGTTTACTTTCTGTAATCTGTCCTGTTGCTGTTACTGGTATTCTGAATATCATTTTGTTTGTTATGTCCTTGTTTAATATTTATGCAGCACAATGTCTTGACATGTGTTAGGACATCTGCTGTCTGCATAGGCCAGAATTTCATTAAGACCTTTCTATTGTCCCTAGGACAATTATAATTTCTCATAGTGGTCGTTAACCATTCATCAAGTGGATTGAAGCTGAAGCCTTAGCAAAATCTTGAAGTTCATCAAGAAGAATGTCTTATTCTAGTACGGGATCATGTAGTTTGTGATCATAGTCAACCATAATCAACTCACTGACAAGAAATTGAGAAAAATCTTCAAATATTTGAGGATCAAACACCACTTTACATCATTGGAACACCCTCAAACCAATGGTGAAACATAGACCACCAACATAGTCCTACTAAGAGGACTAAGAAAAGGCTAAATAAGTCTAAGGGAATTGGGGAGAAGAACTTCCACACGTCTTAAGGCATACCCGACCATGACCTACTTCCCCACCAAGGAGACCCCTTTCAGGATTATGCAAGGTACGAAGGTTGTCATTCACATTGATGTTGGGTAGTTTAGTTGGAGAACATCACACCCTTTCCACGACGAAGAAAACTCATAAGCGATCTGGGAATAACTAAACTTCCAAGATGAAAAGAGACGATTTGCCTCCCTCACTAAAGTCTGCATCAAGCAAAAGACAATAACCAAATACTACAAATGGAAAAATCCCAAAGAATTCCACCTTAACCACCACGTCCTTCATAGAGCCGACATCGACAGGAAAACACCGGGGAGGGTAAATCGGCACCTAACTAGGAAGGAACGTACACAATATAGACCAATACGTGCAAATGCTTTTACACACTCGAAACCCTCCATAGAAAGCTAATCCCGAGAATGTGGAACACAAACACAATACATTTCTTAATTTTTCTTGCACAAACACATTACAATGTAACTTTCTATAACAATATACTTATAAACACGTTTTTCACCACGATATTTAGTTGTTATTATGTAGTGATAGGGTAAAGATTGCACTATATACATTGGCTCCAAACCTCAAACGCGTATTTTGTAACACCCTAAACCACGAAACTTATATAAAAAAAATTTAATCGACAGTTTAAGGTGTCACTATGACAACCATCCAAAAATTTACGAAAACATTTAACAACATGCAATGGAAATTAACATAATAACAACTTTAAAATTAAATTTCGCAAATAAAGTATTAGACTCTAAGCCACATAATTCATCATTAACTCAAAACATAGTAAAAACGCCCCGTTCGCGATGTTAAAGATCATAGCATTTAATTGACTAAAAGTGATAAATGATAAAATAAATGATGAGCTCCAAGGCTATCTTCCAACTCACAATAGCTACTACTTATGTTTCCGAGTATCTGTACACATCGTACATCAACACACAAACAAAACAACAAAGGGGTGAGAATACACTCAAATATGTTAGTGGTGCAAAAGATCGGGAAGGGTAGCCTAAAAAACAACAATAACAACAACAACAACAACAACAACAACAACAAAAACAATCATCAACAAGCAATGTATTCACACAACAATCATTAATTTGCAAATGCCAACTTGTATGGAATGTGAGAACACCTTAAATCTATATGCATGTGGCAACAAATCAACAATGGTTCTTCATACGAACCGGGTCCCAACATCTGAACCCCAAGCCATAACATCTGAGCTTGGGACAAGTCAATAGTCCCAACATCCAAACTCGTGACTCGCCTCTTTCACAATAACGACAACATATGATAGATGACATACGAAAATATAACGACAACAACACAACAATGATTACATCCTAACATCTTACTATAAACAATCATGCAATAACAATAACACAACAACGATTAGAACCCCACATATGACTGTAAACAATCATGCATTTAACACATCAATAGTAGTTCTCACTCCGAACTAGGCATCCCAACAATCATCAGCAAGTATTTACAATAATTCACACAATTATACTTAAACTTCACATAATATATTCACACATCTAATAAACATTCACACATCACTCAATCATGTTAAATCATCTTAACACCGCTTCATCATTAATTCACTCATTTACAACAATTAATCATTCGTTCGTTACTATCAATTATTAGGTAACAACTAAAACAATTAATTTTCAAAAATTCTAGTACCCATCTAGCCTCTTAATACATCACTATGCGATAGTCATACACGTTAGCTTTCCAACGCTTCGAATCACACCTCATTTGAATTTACGGAACTAAAGTTATTGCTAAAACACAAAAATGACAATTTTCTAGTTTGAACACTGTTTTGCATGACTAATCGATTAATGGAATAATTAATAGATTGACATCAATCGATTCTCTTAGGGTTTTAATCGATTAGCGCCTACCATTTTTCCATTTTTTGTTAATTAGTATTAATCAATTGCAGTAAACCATCAATTAATTGACATCGTTCCTTTTATCCAAAATTTTCCTATTTTACACATGATCAATCGATTGACATTGGAGGTCAATCGATTGACAATATATTGTTTCTTTTATCAAAATCATTCCTTAGTCCAAAGTCTAAAAAACTCTACAAAAAATATGAGCATATCCATGGTTTTTTTACCAAGGCCCATGTTTAATTTTACAAGGATCATGTCATAAAACCCATGTCTTGAAATTTCTACAAAATCATAAATTCCAATAAAAGCCAATTACATTTTGTTCCACAAAGTTTATACAAAAAGTCCATATTACAAAATTTTATTAAAAAAAAAACCATTTCATTCTATAAGTTCATGTCCCATTACAAGAAAATTTCCAAAAAAAATCATAACAAGACAATTGTCAGCCACTGTGTAACATGGCCCACCTCCTTTCCAAATTTGTAGTCCACATGCCAAATAACTCAGCCAGCCACCTTCAACTCCAAAAATTCCCAAACTATCCACATTCGCAATGTTACACAAATACAAGCCACAATGTAAATGACAAAATTTCCATCCAAGCCATGTCACACTCCTCCAATCCATTCAAGCAAGTGTCAATGAGCCTCATGTACCTTCAATACACACCCATCAAAAAACCAATTTATGAATTATACAACAATAAACCAACGCATAATTTTTTTGCACAATTCAATATACACAATACAAACAAAATTTCAAAGCTCATGACGTATGCAACCAATTTCCACAGCCACAAATTAATTGCAATAACTCTCACACGCACCTGTATCAGTTTTAGTAAGTTACAACATAAATCTTAGCCACGGTCAAAACGAGTATCGTCACAGCCAATACTACATGTTGAGTCCCTGCTTTTGAGGTTGACATTAATTTTGGTTAAACTAACTTAGCAGAAAGATGTTGGACGAGATGTCCTAACATGTTGAACTAACTGCAGGATAAGATGTTTGACAAGATGTCTTATCAGGTGGATTCGACATCTTTGTCTGTTACTATTTTTTTATAACAGGTGTGCCAGGTGTGTTTGGAATATAACCTGATTCCAGGTGGCATCTGAGATTGTGGAATCAGAGATTCTAATTCTAAATGGAATATGCGGTTTCCTTTTAAGGAGACATTTTTGGTAACTTGGGATTGAAGAAAGGATTAGGTCGCAAATTCTGAGGAAGATAATTGCTACACTTTTGAAGCCCAAATCCAGCTATGGTTTGCAATATAAATAGGTTAGAGTTATCCTAGTTTGTTGGTTGATTATTGCAGCTGTTTTAGAAGTACTAGGATTTGTACTTTTGTGAGCCTCTCGCGTATTGTGTGAATACTTGAGAAAGACTGTTTATTGAGTTATACTATTTTCAGTCACTGCTGTGATTGGAAGGGAATTGAGAAGGGTCTCATACCTAGGAGAGTCTTAGGTAGAAATCTAGGACGGGTAGTTTCTAGGTGCTAATTTGTAAACGTTGGAGTTTAGCTTAGAACCAATTCTACTTAGTGATTTCATTCCTAGCTTGGTAGCCCCCAGACGTAGGTGTTGTTGATCATTGAACTGGGTTAACAATTTCTGTGTGTTGTTTACATTCTGCAGTTTACGGCTGTTCTTCCTTAGATCCTTGTGAGAAGCAGAGATCAAGTGTCACGACATCCTGTCTGACATCTTCGTGATCTGCTTAACCAGAATTTCAATTGGTATCAGAGCAGGCATCTTGCTCTGTATCTGGGTGAGATTCAGGGATGATACTTTCTGGTATGATGGATAAAGAAGGAGGAATTGTGAATAGACCACCAATACTTGATGGTTCCAATTACGATTATTGGAAAGTTTGCATGGTAGCGTTTATCAAGTCTATGGATGGAAAGGCTTGGAAGTATGTGTTCAAGGGGTGGGATCCACCAAAGATCAAAGACAAAGATGGGAAGCTCACTGAGGAGCTGAAACCTAAAGAAGATTGGGATGATGAAGATATTAAGCTTGCTTAAGGAAACTCCAAAGCCTTGAATGCCTTGTTCAATGGGGTGGACAAGAACATCTTCAGACTCATTAAGAATTGCACTATTGCAAAGAACACGTGGGAAATCCTGAAGACTGCTCATGAAGGTACTTCTCGAGTTAAATCTTCAAGACTTCAGTTGCTTACCACCAAGTTTGAGAACTTGAGAATGAGGGAAGATGAAAGTATACATGACTTTCACATGAACATTATTGATATCGCTAACACTTCTAGTGACCTTGGAGAGAAAATTCTTGAATCCAAGTTGGTTCAGAAAATTCTTAGGTCTCTTCCCAAGAGATTTGACATGAAGGTGACCGCTATAGAGGAAGCTCAGGACATAGCGACTATGAAAGTTGATGAGCTCATGGGTTCTCTACAAAATTTTGAAATGGGATTGAATGAGAAATCGAAGAAAAAGAAAAGCTTAGCCTTGGTGTCAGATCATGATGAAGAAAATATCAACTTAAATAAAGTAATGTCTAAGGCTGTTGTGTTTCTTGGAAAGCAGTATGGGCAATTGATGAAGAAAATGGAGGGTGAAGCAAGATCGAATGCTAAGCCTCAGTCTTTCAAAAACTTTGAAAGAAATGACTTCAGAAGAAACTCTAAGCATGAAGAAAAGGATGACAAGATAAAAGGAATTAAATGCTATGAGTGTGAGGGATACGGGCACATCAGGTATGAGTGTCCTACCTTTCTGAAGAAAGAAAAGAAAGGACTAATTACATCCTGGTCTGAAGATGGTTCTGCAAGTGATGGTGAATCACCTATACAAGTCTCTGCTCTTACAGGAATGTTTAATTCTGATATAGATTCAGAGATTAGAAATCTATCCCATGATGATCTACTAAAATCCTTCAAAGAGGTCTATAAGAGATGCACTGAAATCTGCCAACTAGGAGAAGGACAACATAAGATCATTATGCTTATTGAGGCTGAAAGAGAAAAACATCTTGATGTCATCTCTGATCTTGAGGAGGAAGTGGTTATGCTAAAGTCCAAGCTTGAAAGTGTGACCAAAAATGTTAGGATGCTCAACAGCAGTTCGGGTATTTTAGATGAAATTCTTCAAGTCGGGAGGAATGCTGGAGATGTTAGAGGACTTGGCTACAATGATCCAACATGCAGTCTCAATCCGATCAAAAGAAAATAGGCAATGTCAAATAGAATGTCACAACATCATTACAGACATCAGAGAAGACAAAATTGGAAATTTCATCACTGTGGCAAGTATGGTCACATCAAACGATATTGCTACAAGTTACATGGATATCCCAAAGGCATGAGTACTGGAAAGAAAAGGAGTTCAAAGAATGAGTCCATGGCTTTGGTAGTTCATTCCTGACAAGATGAGTACCCTGAAGAAAGGTGGTACTTTGACTGTGGATGTTCAAGACACATGACTGGTGTCAGGGAATATCTAGTGGATATAAAGCCCCATTCCTCCAACTATGTCACCTTTGGAGATGGATCCAAGGGAAAGATTAGAGGAGTTGGAAGATTGGATCACCCAGGGAATCCTAGACTAGATGACGTGTTGCTTGTAAAAGGATTAACTGCTAATTTGATCAGCATTAGTCAACTGTGTGATCAAGGCCTAAGAGTCAACTTCACCAGATCTGAATGCCAAGTCTTGGATAATAAAGGTAGAATCATCATGAAAGGACTCAGATCAAGGAACAGCTGTTATGTATGGACTGCCTCACTGACGGAGAGACTTCAGGAACCATCCCCAGATATGGATATTAGAAGATTAACCAAAATGACACATATGAGAATGCAACGTCAGACTATCGCAAGGATGGAAAATCTGCTTCAGAAGGCCTCCAAGTTTAGGGAAATGACTGGAAATAGATGCTCTTATGATATCCAAGATTATCCTCAAAACGTTGGAACTGAAAATAGTTATATATGGTATAATGTCATACTAGATGTCACGACATTCGACTGCGACATCTTGAATTGCTCAGGTATTACAAAACTACAAAGAAAAATTTTGAAGGACGAATTAGGGTTTTTCTTTGTTTGTGGGAACGCTACTCAAAGGGTCGAAAATCAAGTCGCTAAGAACCACATCAACCAAACTTACTCTCAATTTGTTCTAATTCCCTTGAACTCGCTCATACTCACGATTTAAGAACAAGCATTATGTGCCCTTGTGAAGATGTCTCAACAATCCCCAACACGTGTAACCATGAAGGAAACAACTGAGATATCTAATTCTAGGTCGAAGTCCAAGGATCTACACACTGAAGATGAGGTTGTTCCGCTTGCTATCATGCCATGCAGGACGAACAAACTTTCGATTCGGAGATCCAAAACTGCCCTACCAGGTGCCCCTTTGAATACCTCTGATGCTTCCTTTAGTCCTAAGAAAGGAATAGAAAGGTTCAACACAGATGAAAGGATTGATAAAATAGTAGAAAAACTCATAAGCCAGGGGGACAGGGTGAGTGTTGTTGTAATCACCAGACCTCTTGCTTAGATTATGCCATCCAACTCATCTCAGGATCCGGATGTTACTAAGAAGAATGCTGACAAAAGAGGAAATGATGTTGAAATGTCAGAAGGGAATCTGCACACCCTTGCTGACTCTGTGATTAAAAATGTTGGGACAGATGATGAGACATCCTCATCCACACAAGGGGCCTCAGAACAAGCTGACAAAATCATCAATTTAGATGATATGCCCTCTGACAATGAAGTCATTGTTACAAGCCTCTAGCCAAGTGTGTCGGAATGATTAAAAAGAAGAAAATATAAAGATGTATCCATCTCCAACAAGATAACTAAGAAGTCCGCAGTTGGACCTTCTAGGCCCTGGAGCAAGGTTGGTGTTGAAAGCAAGAAAAGGAAGGCATAGTCTGAAAGTGAATCAGACTATGATGGGATAGAGGATGAACAGAATGTCATAAAGAAACCAGCTTCCAAGAAGACTGCATTTCCACTTCCCAAGGCTCCCATGGACAACATCTCCTTTCATGATGTTGTAAGTGTCGACAGGTGGAAGCATGTTTATCATAGAAGAATTGCTTTAGAGAGAGAACTAGGACAGAATGTCCTCAAGTGTGAAAAAGTGATGAACTTGATTAAAGAAGCTGGGCTGATAAGGACTGTCTCTCATTTGGACTCATGTTATGAGCAGCTGGTGAAAGAATTCGTTGTAAACATTCCAGGAGGATGCAATGATAGAAAGAGTGAGGACTACTTCAAGGTGTATGTCAGAGGAAATGTTGTGACATTTTCTCCTGCTGAAATAAACAAGTACCTTAGCAGATCTGAGTGTTCTCAGGCTGAAATTGAAGATACAGATGATCAAATCTGTAGGGAAATTACCGGGAACACTGTGAAGAATTGGCCAAGCAAACAGAAACTGCCTGCTGGGAAGCTCAACATCAAATATGCCATTCTCCATAGAATTGGTACTGTAAATTGGGTTCCTACAAACCACACTTCAACTATCTCCACATGACTTGGGAAGTTTATTTATGCAATTGGAAGAAGGAAACCTTTTGATTTTGGTGAATATATCTTTGATCAGCTTATGAAACAAGCTATCTCATCAGCTGTTAAATTGCCAATCTGTTTTCCATCACTCATCTGCGGAATACTACTTCAACAATATCCAAGGATAACTCCATCTGGTGTTGTCATCATGAAAAGAAAGCCACCTTTCTCTACATCACAAGTTGTTTGCTGGCAAGAATGTTCCAGATATTACCTCAACATCTACAGTTACATTCTCAGAGGAGGATACTATTGATCAGCTGAAAGCAACCTGCAAAGAACTTGATGATATGATCAAGGTAAGCACTACCCGAAAAGAGAAGCTTGAACAACTAATACAAGTCCTGTCTACTAAACAGATCAAGGACACTGAAGTCAATGTTGGAGCTGCTAAGAAGGGTGATGAGGAAAACTGTGAAGCAGACGAGGAAGATGCTGAAAAAGGATCTGGTGAAAGTGAAGGGGAAGAAGAAGATGAGGAGGAGACTGAAGATGACCTCTGAGAGTTGTCTTCACTTTATTTTTTATGTTTTTTTTTTTTTCTTTTGGTTGTGTAAGGGCTGAATGCCCAAGATAATTTTTGTTTCTGTTGGGTGTGTAATTTATTTACTCTGAACTGGTTTATTGGTTTTTGAGTAGTCCTTCTATCTTTGTCATATTGTGGCTAAAAAGGGGGAGAATTGCTAACATCACTAACCACTGCTAATTGTCTACTAACCACTGAGGGGGAGTAGATCTGAACTGATTGAGGGGGAGACATGTTATGATTCCGCTGCTGCTCTGATAGTGGTCTCCCTCATATGTCTCTGTAGGTCAATGCTTTGTAGGTCAATGAAAGTTAGTTTTAGCCAAAATCTGCCAAAGGGGGAGATTGTTGAGTCCCTGCTTTTGAGGTTGACATTAATTTTAGTAAAACTAACTTAGCAGAAAGATGTTGGACAAGATGTCCTAACATGTTGAACTAACTGCAGGATAAGATGTTTGACAAGATGTCCTATCAGGTGGATTCGACATCTTTGTATGTTACTGTTTTTTTATAACAGGTGTGTCAGGTGTGTTTGGAATATGACCTAATTCCAGGTGGCATCTGAGATTGTGGAATCAGAGATTCCGATTCAAAATGGAATATGCGATTTCCTTGTAAGGAGACATTTTTGGTAACTTGGGATTGAAGAAAGGATTAGGTCGCAAATTTTAAGGAAGATAATTGTTGCGCTTTGAATCCCAAGTCCAACTGTGGTTTGCAATATAAATAGGTTAGAGTTAACCTAGTTTGTTGGTTGATTATTGCAGCTGTTTTAGAAGTACTAGGGTTTGTACTTTTGTGAGCCTCTCGCGTATTGTGTGAATACTTGAGAAAGACTGTTTATTGAGTTGTAATATTTTCAATCACTACTGTGATTGGAAGGGAATTGAGAAGGGTCTCATACCTATGAGAGTCTTAGGTAGAAATCTAGGACAGGTAGTTTCTAGGTGCTAAGTTGTAAACGTTGGAGTTTAGCTTAGAACCAATTCTACTTAGTGATTTCATTCCTAGCTTGGTAGCCCCCAGATGTAGGTGTTGTTGATCACCGAACTGGGTTAACAATTTCTGTGTGTTGTTTACATTCTGCAATTTATGACTATTCTTCCTTAGATCCTTGTGAGAAGCAGAGATCAAGTGTCACGACATCCTGTCTGACATCTTCGTGATCTGCTTAACCAGAATTTCACTACACATTCGTAAATTGCCCAGCCATGTGGAGGTGACCCACCATACTGACCAACTCAAACCACGATTTTCACGTAGACCCTTCACGCAGCAACAAACCATATATCACCCCAAAGCCTTCAGTAAATCACGTCATGTACGGAAAAATTAACCAAAAACGTCAAAATGGCAACGCACCAATACCCCGCCTCAATTTCTTTTCCACAACGAGAATACACACAACAGAAGTACACCAATTCACAATCCTTAAAACTGTTTCAAACGCGATTTTCACCCATCACTCACCTTTGCAAAACAACCTGTACGATATTTGATTTACCAATACCACGTCACAAATTTTCATACCACAAATATCCTCACACTCCTCTATATAACAAACACATCTCTCCCTCATTTTCTTAAGTTTGGAGAACCAACAAAATGCTGCAGAAATTTCATCACCCCTCTTTAATCAATAACCCACACCAATCCTGACAACCTTCAACCAAATCCTCATAAAACCTTCATTATTATCCACACCTCAACTCACAATAAATTTCAATCAAATCACAATCCTTCATCACTTATTCAACAATCATAACCCGTTCACAAACCCACAAACCCACCATAAATCCAAACAGAATCGAGAAGAAGGAGAAGAAGAGTGAAAACGAGCTGAAACAATATCAAAAACTCACAAACAGAACCTGAATCGAATCGTAGAACGGAACCAGAGTGAACTGGACTCGAGCTGAGCAAGCAAGAAAGATTGAGACGAAATTAGAGAGAGGTTGATTCTAGTCGCGATTTGGATATTATTTTGCCATCTTCTCTCTTGTAATCCCTCGTTTGAAACCTGTTGTTGTTGTGTTATAAGAGGATTTGATGCCATGCCCTGCTTCTTAATGTTGTTGCTTTTGGTTTTTTTCTAAAATTGAATGTTGCTTTTGAAAGGTGTTTTGAGAGGATTCTACCTGCCACCCCACTCATACCTGGCACCCCCCATTTGTAGCGAAATATCATATTTACCCTTTTGAAAATTTTGAATTTTGGGGGGTCTATCGGAGATTTTGAAAAATAACGTAAATTTAGAAATTACCAGTAAAAATTACCAGGGATTTCGAAATTACCGGTAAAAAATATCAGGAATTTCGAAATTACAGGTAAAACCCCCAGAAATTTTCACACGATACCGGGAATTTGAAACTAGCGGTAGTGTAAAAATTTCACTTTTTTTTTTTGAAAATTTTTACACTACCGGAGATTTCAAATACCCCGAAATTTACAGGTAGAAATCTCGTGTTTTGACCGTGTTGCTGATTAGGTCCTTTTTATTTTATTTTTTAAGATTTTTCTTTGACCATGATGGGCTCGGCCCATGTTGTGTTATTTCACAATTCATACAATTTTGGATTTCATTCATTCTTTTTTTTTCAAGTTTTTTTTGTGATTTTCATGGGCTGGTAGTTCGTTTGGTTTATGTATGATTTACACCATCATTTTTCTTTTAAAGCCTTCTCTTTCTCTTTGCCATTTTATTTTAAAATTGATTTTTATTTTTAATTCAAGTTTTGATTAGTTCCTTCATGAAATTCTCTCTTGTTTACTTGACTTATTTTTTTAGATCTATTATGTGCTTTTTATTATTTCTATTCTCATTTCCATTTTATTTCCGTTTTGATTTTATATCCTTTTCATTTTTGGTCAATGAAAGTCAAATATCATAGATTGTCGATTTATCGATTTAAAGTCTTGATTAAGATGAGACCGATTTTATTAATTTATTCCATTTCCTTTTCCATCTTGATCGATGAAGTCTTTCTATTCACGAATGTTGGTTGATTGAGGTTGTTTAACCTTCATTATTTCAAATCTATAGAAAATGATCATTGAGATCATTTTCTATACTTTTGGATCGTGATAGGTTACCTTCTATTAATCGACGAAAGTTTGTGATTAAGACGATACCATCCGCTTTTATTTTTGTGTGGCACGATTTCTTTAGAGAATAGTTCACAATATCATTTCTCTATCGTGTTTTAGCACAAATACCATCATTGTGTGACCTCCCATAGTATGATCCTCATCGTAGATCGTGCTACGATGGTTTAGCGGTAAAGTCGACCCGATTCATTCAATTAACGACAATTAACGATTAATCACTAACCACTAACTTTAATTTCCGTCAATATACTCTTGCTTTACTTTCTGTCAATATTATCTTGCTCACATTATCTTGATCATATTATTGTTCATATTGTTATTGTTCACATTCATATCATATTCATACCTTATTCATCTAACCATTTTTTGTTCATACTATTCAAAAACACACCAATAAAATGATCGAAACCCTAAAAGACTCAATTGGTGGACTGTGGTTACTTTTCTGAGCAACGTAACTTTGACTTTATACATAAACCCTAGCTTGGAGATGTCATCCGACTCTTGTGAGAACAAGATTTGGTTCTGCAACTTTATCTCTAAGTTTTGATGATATCAAATTGTATTTCTGTATGAACAATTTTGTACAGCTAATGGTTGTTATTTGTGAGAACTTAACAAACAGGTTATGCTTCCGTAAAACGGCGCGAACTCAATACTTAAAGGAAAATACTTCGCCTAAGAAGCATAACTCCTCAATACGAGAGAATACAAAGTTCAGATGCTGATATAAAAGAAAAAAAGAGAATGAGTTCTGAAGAACTGAAGACATAGGTTCTGATAGAACGAAGTCCAGATGCTGAAGACTTACGCTTTCTGATCAAGGTTCTGAAGACCTAATCAAAGTCTATACTCATGCTTCAATTAGATACTATCAGAAGCCTCTGAAGATATGAAGACAACGCACCAAGCAAACAAGGTTCTGAAGACCAAGTGCCGAAGACTCTGAAGACGCTGCTCTGAAGATCTGAAGACTTGAGAAACTCAAGAACCTAGCTAAGTTTTCCCTTCTTACTCATGCTCATGAAAAGCCTCTGAAGTCGAGAAGACAAGAAGACAAAGCTACATAGTACAACTGTACCTCAATTCTAGCGAAGATATCTTGGTAACAGTGCAACAGTACAATTGAAGACAGAAAGCGCAGCACGCAAAAGGTTTTATCTGTCCTCACGCTTCTAGCCGCCAGCCTACTTAGATATAATGATTACACTTCAACGGCTCTTTTCGCACGACTATAAAAGGAAGCAAAAGATTTGAAGAAAGATACACACAAATGCTATAGCAATACTATTTCTTTCTAAAACCTTTCTTAAGTCATTCTGGTCAAAAACGTGTTTACATTTTTCAGCTTGTATAGAAGCACATTTCTGTAAACGTAACTTGTTCAAACTTAGGTTTGTGTTCCTTGAGAAAGACCTTGTGGTGGTATTTCTTGAGAAGTCTAAGTCGAGTGTCTTAGAGGTTGTTCCTTGAGTAAGACCTATGAGGTTGTATTACTTGAGAAGTCTAAAACTTGTGAGTTTTAGAGGCTGTGTTAGTCACCAGCGGTTTGGCTCGTGCATTGTACTGATTTGACTAATTAATGGATTAAGACCTCGTTGAGAGAGGCAAAATCACCTTGGCGGGTGGACTAGACTAACTTGAGGGTTTCTCAAGTGAACTAGTATAAACATAACGTGTTCATCACTTGATTCTCAACATAGGTCACTACCATTAAAACGAAAGGGTTTCTAAAAAGAATTCATTTTTAAGAAACAAGTTTATTTTGAAAAACCAATTCAAACCCCCCTTTCTTGTGTTTTTCACACCTTCAATTGGCATCAGAGCTCCGGTTCTGAGGTGATAAAAAGATTGAATTTTTATCAAGCACTTAACAGTGTTCAGTACTGATCCAAGTGTGAAAAACAATGTCTACACCAAATGCTGAGTCCAGTGTTATTGTAAATGAAAGAGATTCTTATTGTGCAAAACCTCCTATCTTTGATGGAGAAAAATTTGACTATTGGAAAGATAGAATTGAAAGTTACTTTTTATCGTTTGACTTAGATCTATGGGATCTAGTAGTTAATGGCTACAGTCACCCTGTAGATTCTGCAGGTAAAAAGATTGATAGAAGTGCATTTACAGATGCACAGAAGAAAACCTACAAAAACCATCACAGATCAAGAATGATTCTGTTAAATGCAATTTCCTACACAAAATATGAGAAAATTACCATCAAAGAAACTGCAAAGTCCATCTTTGACTCTTTTCGTATGAATCACGAAGGCAATGCTCAAGTCAAGGAGACGAAGGCTCTTGCACTAGTTCAAAAATATGAGGTCTTCAAGATGGAAGATGATGAATCTGTGGAAACCATGTTCTCAAGATTTCAAATGCTCATTGCAGGACTTAGAGTTCTGGACAAAGGTTATTCTACCGCTGATTATGTCAAGAAAATTATCAGAAGTCTACCTGCCAAATGGAGACCAATGGTAACTTCCTTGAAACTAACAAAGGATCTAAATAGCATAAGTCTTGAGAAACTAATCAGTTCTTTAAGAAGTCATGAAATAGAGCTCCAAGAATATAAACCCCAAAAGAAAAGTAAATCCATTGCTCTGAAAGCTAAATCTGAAAAGAAAAAGGCGTATCAAGCAGAGGAGGAAATGGAAGAATCTGAAGAAGAATCAGACGAAGATGACATATCTATCATATCAAGAAAAATTAGTCAACTATGGAAGTACAGAAGAAATAAGTTCAAAGGACCAAAAAGAAGATCTGAACCTACATACAGTCAAAGGAAATCCTATGGAAGAGATGTCACGTGTTTTGAGTGTAAAGAACCTGGACATATCAAAAATGACTGTCCAAATGTTAAGAAAGATGAAAGACCTAAGAAAGCTAAAAAGGGTCTTATGGCAACTTGGGATTATTCAGAAGCTGAAGATGATTCTAATGAAGAACATGCTAATGTAGCATTCATGGCAAAACCAACGATATTCTATCAGAAGGAGAACCTTCAGACTCCGACGGCGAAAGAGAGGTACTTTCTTCCCTATCTCGCTCTGAACTTGAAATAGGATTATATGAACTTATAGTAAGATATCAAACTCTTCGAAGAAAACACAAAACTCTGAAAAAGACTCTTGTAGTTCCTTCAGAAGATCTTACTAAAAGCAAACTAACCATCCTTAAATTAAATGAAAAACTACTTTCTCTTGAAAATTCAAATACTACCTTAAAAACTAAAATATCTAGGTTAGAAGAAGAAATCACCTCTAACAAGATCAATACTAATGAAGTAGTCAAGTATGATAAAGCTTTTCAACGCTTTCTTGCTAAAAGCATTGACAGAAGCAAAATGGCTTCAATGATCTATGGAGTCAGCAGGAATGGTAACAGAGGTCTGGGATATTCAGGACCATCACAACCATATGATGAGACCAAGAGTATCAAGATAATACCTCTGTCCAAACATTTTGTGCCCTCCGACACTATCTTGAAAATTTTTGAACAAAATGGTTCAAAATCTATCACTACACAAACACAGACACTGAAGAAAGCTTCTAAACTCAAACACTATGCATAAGTTCCACACTATTATCCTAATAGAAGGAAGTCCAAAGGTGTCAGAACCTCTGGAAAAACTAATGAGAAAGGACCCACAAAATGGGTACCTAAGAATAAGATAGTTTATGTTGCAGACATATTTAATGGCACCATTGAAACACCAATCATGGTACCTGGACAGTGGATGCTCATGACACATGACAGGAGAAAGGTATATGTTCCAAGATCTGAAACTTAAACCCGGAGGTGTTGTCGGTTTCGGAGGAAATCAGAAAGGAAAAATCATTGGCTCCGGAACTATTGGAAATGGTAAGCTCCCCTCTATTAAAAATGTTCTGTTAGTTGAAGGTCTAATGCATAATCTATTGTCAATTAGTCAACTTAGTGACAATGGTTATGATGTCATTTTTAATCAAACATTCTGTAAAGCTGTAAGTCAAAAGGATGGATCTGTCCTGTTTAACGGAAAGAGGAAGAACAATACTTACAAAATTAAGTTATCAGATTTAAAACATTAAAATGTAAAATGTCTTCTTTCCGTAAATAAAGAACAATGGGTCTGGCATAGATGCCTTGGTCATGTTAGTTTGAGAAGAATTTCTCAGCTGAACAAGCTAGGTCTTGTCAGAGGCTTGCCAAATCTGAAGTACTCTTCAGATGCTCTTTGTGAAGCATGTCAGAAAGGCAAGTTTTCAAAAACCTCCTTTAAAGCAAAGAATATTGTTTCCACCTCCAGACCGTTAGAACTTCTTCACATTAATCTTTTTGGACCAGTGAAAACTGCTTCGATCAATGGTAAGAAATACGGACTAGTCATCGTTGATGATTACAGTCGTTGGACATGGGTGAAATTCTTAAAACACAAGGATGAGTCACATTCTGTGTTTGCTTCCTTCTGCACTCAAGTACAAAATGAGAAAAATTGCAAAATCATCAAAGTCAGAAGTGATCATGGTGGAGAATTTGAAAACAAATACTTTGAAAACCTTTTTGATTCACACGAGATATCCCATGATTTTTCTTGTCCTAGAACTCCACAACAAAGTGGAGTTGTAGAAAGAAAGAACAGAACTTTACAAGAAATGGCTCGCACCATGATCCAAGAAACTGACATGGCTAAGCATTTTTTGCAGAAGCAATCAATACAGCATGTTACATTCAAAATAGAATCTCTATTAGACCTATCTTGAATAAAACTCCTTATGAATTGTGGAAGAATAAAATTCCCAACATCTCCTATTTTCATCCATTTGGATGTACTTGCTTTATGTTAAACACTAAGGAGAATCTTGGCAAGTTTGATTCCAAAGCACAGAAGTGCCTGCTATTAGGATACTCTGAACGCTCAAAAGGCTACAGAGTTTATAACACAGAATCTCGGATTGTGGAAGAATCAATTCATGTTAGATTCAATGACAAGCCTGACTTTGAAAAGTCAGAGCTAGTTGAAAAACTTGCAGGTTTGGAAATTAGCTTCTCAGAACCTAAAGAAAATGCAGATGAAGTCAAAGACCAGCAGGATCCTACACCAAACTCCACTGATGTAACTCTGAATACTCCACATCAAAAGAAGAGAAGAATGTCCATACCTCATCCTGAGGAACTAATTCTTGATAACAAGGACGCTCTAGTCAGAACCAGATCAGCCTTCAGACCATCAGAAGAAACACTCTTGGGACTGGTATCGTTAATCGAACCAGCTATAGTTGAAGAAGCGCTTATAGACAAGGACTGGGTTCTAGCTATGGAAGAAGAACTGAATCAATTCTCAAAGAATAATGTTTGGGATCGAGTTTTAAGACCTAAGAATGTTTATGTTATTGGAACCAAGTGGGTATTCAGGAACAAGCTAAATGAGAAGGGAGAAGTTGTCAGAAACAAAGCACAACTTGTTGCTCAAGGTTACAGTCAACAAGAGGGAATTGATTACAACGAAACTTTTGCTCCAGTCGCCAGACTTGAAGCAATACAGTTATTAATTTCTTTTTCAGTAAATCATAACATCACCCTATATCAAATGGATGTTAAAAGTGCATTCTTAAATGGTTATATATCAGAAGAGGTCTATGTCAAGCAACCTCTTGGTTTTGAAAATTCAGAAAAATCAGATTTTGTCTTTAAACACTAAAAGTCACTATATGGTTTAAAGCAAGCTCCCAGAGCTTGGTATGATAGATTGAGCAAATTTCTCTTAGAAAAAAATTTTACCAGAGGAAAGGTTGATACAACTCTCTTCTGTAAACCATATAAGAATGATATTCTTATTATTCAAATCTATGTTGATGATATTATCTTTGGTTCTGCTAACCCCTCTCTTTGTGAAGATTTTTCAAAGTTAATGCAAGCAGAATTCGAAATGAGTCTGATGGGTGAGTTAAAGTTCTTTCTGGGAATTCAAATAGATCAGAAACCATAGGCAACTTACATTCATCAAAGTAAGTACACAAAATAACTTTTGAAGAAATTCAACATGATGGATTGCAATATAGCTAAAACACCAATGCATCCAACATGTGTCATGAGAAAGGAAGAATCAGAAGCTAAGGTTTGTCAAAAGCTCTATCGTGGTATGATAGGCTCTCTCTTATATCTAACTACTTCTAGACCTGATATATTATTTAGTGTACATTTATGTGCCAGATTCCAATCAGATCCAAGAAAATCTCATTTAACTGCTGTTAAACAAATTCTGAGGTATCTGAAAGGGACAACTATCCTTGGCCTGATGTATGAGAAAACATCATAGTACACTCTTTCTGGTTACTGCGATGCAGACTATGCTGGAGACAGATTGGAAAGAAAAAGCATATCTGGAAACTGTCAGTTCCTAGGAAACAATCTAATCTCATGGTCAAGTAAGAGGCAATCTACAATTACTCTCTCTACAGCAGAGGCATAATACATCTCCGCGTCTCAATGCAGTACACAAATGCTCTGGATGAAAAATCAGCTGGAAGACTATCAGATATATGAGAGTAACATTCCTATCTTTTGTGATAATACAGCTGCTATTTGTTTAAGTAAAAATCCAACTTTACACTCTAGGGCTAAACACATTGAAATGAAACACCATTTTATCAGAGACTATGTTCAGAAGGGAACCTTATGCTTAAAATTGATTGATACAGACCATCAATGGGCTGATATCTTTACAAAACCCTTAGTTAAAGATAGATTACAAATTATTTTAAAGCATATGTTAGTTCTTTAATTTTAAGGGTTGGCATTAATTTTGTAAAACAAATAATAACAGCAACATGTTAGATATGATATTTTATCTTGCTAAAGAAGAACAAGTTGAGCAAGAAGTCCTAGTGTGCAATGGAACATGTTGAGCTGAAGTAGTTTCAACATCTGGAACAACATGTCGTATCAAGATGTCCCATGCAGGACCATTCGACATCGCGCCAGAACTGAAGTGAATTAAAGATTCTGTTATGTCTTAACAGATGCAGAAGATTCAGGGAATAATATGCAAATTCTATGTGGCGCTGAATTAAAAGGTCTGAAGATTCAAATCTGTAATTAAGAAGATTATTGGAAAATATACACTTTCTAAATATGGAGATATTTTAGGAAGTTAAAGATTGAAGTCCTATTATGTAGCAGAAGTTTCTGCTGACTTGTAGTAGCTCATTTGCTGTGTTTTTGTAGGCCCAAATCCAGTTGGGAATAGGTTATATATAGATGCTTTGTAACCTAGTATTGCAACTAAACCAAAGATGTAAAAGTTCTAGTATTAGGGTTGGTTCCTGTACCACTCGACATGTGAGTTGGACAGTTTGTTAGTGTGATCCTCGAAGCTGTTAAGTAAGAGGAGTATTGTTCTTGGAGGAAGCTTTTAAGTAACTTTAAGTTGTGTCTTGGAAGTGTGTCTTCCTTGTTGAATTATTGTATAGGTAAAGAGCCATTGATGCAGTGGCGGATTGTTGATTGCTAGACATCATTGCGATGATTGGGAGTGAGAAGAGTTTCTCATAGCTAGAGAGGATCTAGGTAGAAGGGTCATTAGGTAGTGATTAAGTGATAAGCTGTAAACAGAGAGTTTAGCTTTGAATTGATACTACTGATAGTGGACTTCATCCCTGGCTTGGTAGCCCCCAGAGTAGGTGTGTTAAACCGAACTGGGTAAACAATTCTGTGTGTCTTGCTTTTATCTTTTCAGTATCGTGATTATTGTTCTATACCTTGCCATTTGTGTTCATGTCAGACCAGATGTCGAATGGCATGTTATAGGACATCTGGATTCTGCACATGTACCAGAATTTCAATTGGTATCAGAGCAGGTCATTCTGTTCTGTATCTGGATGAGATCCAAGGGAAGATACTTTCTGGTTCATGGTCAAGGTAGAAGCTTTCTACTGAAAAGTTGTTTGAACTTGGAGAATTTCATATAGGTGTGTAAATGGTCCCTAGAAGTGGAGGATGGACTGTTTGTGACAGGCAGTGGCATGTGCTGAAGGCTTGGAGGTGTGGTTATGTTAGGGTTGAGTTATTTTCTACCTTGTGGTTTTGTGGTGACACCTGAAGTTTTTGAGGAGTTTGTGCTTTGATCCGCTGCGTATCTATCTGAAAACTCCTGAGGTTGTAACTGAGAAGGTTATTCTTCTCTGAATGTATATCCTATGGTGATGGAATGTGTGCAAGACTCCTTCAACTTACTGTGTCAACGATACTTGAGGACTATTGTTCAAGTCCACACATAAAGGCATTAATAAATGAAGTTGTAAGGAAGAGATCTGAGGTAAGAGAGAAGTAATTTACTTTTGCTTCTAAAAGGACTAATCTCCAATCTTTAATCTCTTGATGAGTTCCTTGGAATGATGCCCTATCGTGTGTTAGAACATCACGTCTAAAGGAATGGCATAGCAGATGCTCTGGGTGCTGAACTAATGTGGTTTGATCACATGAGTTTAGAACCTACTCCTGATCTGGAAGAGGAGGCATCCGGGCGGTATGTTTAAGAAGTTTCTGGCTCTGGAACTTATCTTAGATGTGTGAGTTGGTCAAGGTGTAATCAACATGTTATTTACTCCAGAGGTCAGTTTATTTCTGGTCCTTGCTACAGGAGTGGAGAACATGAGATTCAAGAAGTTTTATCGCTAGCAGACTTCTTGGACATGAAGTTTAAAGATCAAAGAGGCATGATTTCTCTCTGGAAGCATCATCTGAATGATCGTGTGAAGCTAGATTAGTATTGACTGTGTGTGATCCAATCACAGTCTGTGCTGCTGAGAATGATAAGGATTACCGTTGGAGAATTGGATGAGAGAATACTGCTCACATGCTCTTGTGATGTGATGGGTTATTCCGTGTTTGGAATGTGGTTTTTTCTCATAGTGCAGCTGGACTCTATTCATGATGTCAAGACTGATGTCTTAAACACCTTTTGACAGAACATTCTGTTCAGAATGTTGTGTTTTTTTTGTTGTTGAGATCACAAGCCTCTACCGGCTGTGAAGGCCAAGCTGTAGGTGAATGTGTTCAGCATGTGCGTTGAACTGAGAGTGCATTCTTGAAGACATTGTATTCTTCGTGCAAAGGAGTACTGGTGGTCTTAGATAGAGAAAATTTATTCAGATTGGCATCATGTAAGTATTGGTACAAGGGATGATTGTGTTCAACTTGTGAGTTGAACAAAGAGTGAGCTCTTGAAGACATGAAGATGCGTCTTATGTTTTCATTTCTTCAAGGTACGAAGAAGCACGTGTTATTCTTGATAGGGGGAGTGTGTATCGTGGTTATTACATGTCTAAAGGGATGTTCTGACTTCTGTTTTCTGATGCTGCATTTTTTGATGTGTTTTGTCCGGAAGCAATTTAGGTAGTTGCATTAAGTATGCTGGGATGTGGTGTGTGCAGTAGTGATCCTTATTGCATTTGTGTAAATGGAACAGAATTAAAACAGAACTTTATTGCACTATTGAAAGCATACATGATTAGTAAAAGCAACAAACAAAGGGTCTAAAGGTTATCCCAACCCCCCGAATCAAGAAAAGTTTTCGAATCTTCATCCCATTCATCATCAGAAGCTTAATGTTGCACTTGGCTTTTCTTGGTGGCTTTCATCCTTGTCTCTGATGCCTTTCTTGTTCTTGTTGCTCCTGAAGTTGCCCCAGCTGGGGACAATGTTTGGTCCTTCAACTTCTGTGGATCTGGTTTCTTGACTTCCTGTATGTGACTCTTTTCTGTATCCTTGTTAGAATGACTCATGGCTCTATCTGTGATGCGATGTTAGAAGCAAGGAGGCTTGGTTTCTTATACTGCTTAAAGAGTCCTTGTTTGACCAGTCAAAGTGGTCTTTGGCTTGGGAACTTGTTTTCTTGGGAGCCTGTTTTTTTGTCACATTGGATGCCAGAACTTCGTGTTTGGTGCCTTGGTAGATTAAGAGGTTGCCCTATTGTAACTAAAAGGATGAGCCTAGGTCTTGTCTAGTTGTCTGATGTGATTCTTTTGAGTTTGCTTTCGGTAAAGCTGCTGGTGCTAGTTGTGATCAGGTGGTTGTGACTACCTAAATAAAATACAGAAGGTGTGTTCTCTTGGCTTATGCTGATGTCCTACATATGGTTACAACATCATTATTTGTTGTGTATCCTGGATGGAGGTATAGGAACCGTGCTTGTGGAGTTGGGAGAAGCAGCATTGTCGTCTGAAGTGGCTGTTCTGACATAATGTGGAGATTCTGATCTTGATGTTAAGTAGTTTGGTATGGCAGTACATGACTACTTTCATGATGAAGACTTCATTACGTGCTTGTGATTGTAAGGACTGGAGGTTGTTGTCAGTGGTGTGATCTGATCAGAATGGTTGAAGAAAAGGAGGTTCCTTCTAATACAAGTAAAAGGTGGTGGCAGTCCTTATCTTGTGTTGCGAGTAATCTAAAGACATCTGTTATGGAACTTGTGAGAAATTCCAAATCAAGTGGGCTCTTCTATTGGACTTGGCAGACCATGTATCTGAAATTAACATGGTGAGATCTTACTCAACAATTACAAGTAGTGGCAGTACTTAAGTGTTAAGAATGTGGAAATACAGTTGTCTTATCTTTTGTTGCTCATGTCAGGGGGAGTTAAGGCTGATGTCTATGGTCTATTACTGTAAGTGTGCAGATTTTTGTGTAGCTTGTGTGCTGTTCAAGTTTGTGCAGTGTGATGTCAAACATCATGATGGGACATACCCTAGCTGCATGAAGCTAGTACCTATGCAGAAGGAGTCTGAAAAGCAGAATTGTTGTATTTGGGAGAATTTATTTTTCTCTGCTGTTTTGAAGGAATCTAGAAGGGATTGTGAGTTGTACTGATCGGTAGAAGTCATCTCAGAATCCAACAGAAAAGAAGATATGCTTGTGTCTTGGAATGTATAAGTTTCTGTGGAATCTTGGGTTGATAATTTTATGAGCAAGCAGACAATTGTTTGGTAAGATGTCAGAACATGGTACAGGACATGTTTCTTTTAAGCCAAATAAGGAATTATTCTAGTCGGTAGTGCAAGGATAAGGTGAAACACGTGTCTCTGCCTATGCACAGAACGTTATTGG
Source organism: Lathyrus tuberosus (assembly GCA_022829125.1). Taxonomy (NCBI): domain Eukaryota; kingdom Viridiplantae; phylum Streptophyta; class Magnoliopsida; order Fabales; family Fabaceae; genus Lathyrus; species Lathyrus tuberosus. Next base: position 7,991,750 of record JALAZF010000024.1, on the reverse strand, counting down.
CTTAATTTATGGTAAGATTCAGTTGAGAAACAATAAAGGCAGTCAAGACTGTTTTGGAAGGTAGACATTGAATTTCAATGGAGTTTTTGGTACCTAAAATAGCGTTTCTTTGACCAAGAACCTTGACATATTCAAAGCTCGTTAATTCCAAAGTAACTGGTCAGCTATTTATAGGGGTTGTTCTCTTCTCCTTCAGTCAAATGAGTGTTCTTGTTTCACAAGTCTTATGGCGTTTGTTCGTATTTGGGTAAGCATCACTTGGGTCTGGTTCTGTGAGGGCCTTCTTTGCCAATTTTTGGCTAAAAAGGGGGAGAAAGGGTGTGCAAAATGGTTTGTGCAGATGTCATGTCTGGAGTCTGCAGTTCCAATTGTGTGCAGAGAGGTCGAAGAGGGTGCTCTTTCCTTGAGTTGGTGTTGAGTCTTTATGACTTGTGTCTTGAGTTATGAACACAGTTGTGACTTGTGTTCTGAATTACCTGGGTTGATAGATTGATACTTATTAAGTTTCATCTTATGCCACAGGTCGACTAGGGGCGTCTGATCAATTAAGGTGTGCAGAAGTCTCTTATTCCACCATTGGTCCTTTGTGTCAAGACAGACGTTTCTTTTCTGGAGGAGTCTTCTACAATTATTCTGGGTCTGTCTTGGAAGGAAAAAGAAATGTGTTGTATTAAGGGGGAGGGTCAGATATCTTCTTCCTCATGTACACCAGATATCTTCTTCCTCATGTGCACCATATAACTTCAGGACTTTCTACTTCTTAGGTCCTAATGTGCTGCCTGAAGTTATTGTGTTGTGGTGCTCGAAGGTGATGTTATGGAGCTCATAGAATATGCTGAAAAGAGTTGTCAAACATGATGTCCTAACATCATTCAAGTATTCCCAAGAAGATGATTCTCCACGATTGCTGTTCTCAGTAGCTACTGATGGTTACTGTTAGGTTCAGTAGTTGCTGATGACTACTGACAGTAGTGTAGGGTTGAGATTACTGCTGTTGTTGCGGCCGGCAAAAATATTCGAGTCGCCACCATATTTTTTAAAGGAAAATAATGATAAACCTAAATATCCTATCCTAAGGTAGAGATTCCTACGGTTCGGGAGTCATTTAAGTGAAGGAAGGTGTTAGGCACCCTTCACTTCCATTGTACTCAATGGGATCCACCTTTGAGTTTAGGGTATGTTTGTTTGTCTAAATGAAAAGAAAACCTAAGTTTTTTCCTAATTATACTCGCTAGGGTTGGTTTGCAACCCTATGCCTACGTATCCTCAAAATGAAGGATCAGAGTAACCGTAGTTCACCTCCCCTATTCCTACCCCCTAATCCAATTCCTAAATCCCAAAACCTAACCCTAAACCCCATCCACTATTTATACTCTTGGATAAAGAGTTCTATCCCTTAAATCTAGTGTTTATACTCCTAGATGAGGAGTTCTATCCCTTAAATCCCTTTGTCCATTGTTTATACTCTCGGAGGAAGAGTTTTATCCCAAAATCCAAATCCCTTAACCCTTATCCCATCCTTTATTTAGGCTCTCGGACCAAGAGCTTTATCCCTTTTGTAAATCCCTTAAAACCATTATACCTTTAAAACCAAATTCTAATTTTTACAAAGAAGAATTTAAACAACAAAAATCCAATAACTTAATATAACAAAAAACCAGAATTAATCCAAGATAAAATTCAAATTCCAAGTAATTCTTAAGGGAATATTTTTATCCCACAAATAATGTTAAAATTATCTTTTCAATCCCCACCCCTATTTATCCTTCTTTTTAAAATAAACTTCTTTCAAAAAAAACGAACCTTTATATATATATATATATATATATATATATATATATATATATATATATATATATATACATATAAAAACCTAAAGTAAAATTTATTTACATGAGTTATAAAAAATATTTTAATTACAACCAAGTTTAGACCTAAATTGACAAATTAAATAAGAAACATTTTTTTATTACACAATTTGAATCAAGGAATTGATCCAATTGTAGATTTTTAATAAAATAAGTTTAACAATATAATATTCACAAAAAAAACAAAAATCCAAGAATAAAATCCCTAATTCTCAATTTCATCCATAAAAAAAATTCCAATTTGACCAAAAATAATCAATAAGATAATTATATCAATTAATTAAAAGAAAGAAATTATTATAATTAAAAAAAAAGAATTAATTAGGGGGGTGCATCCCTCTTTTAAAGACTAGTAAAAGGCCGTGAGAAGGGTGTAAATAGTGAACTGGGCGCTAGGCCCAGTTGCTCTGAGTCCAAAAGAACCAAAAAAAAAAAAATCCTAACGTTGAGTCAACCGGTTGACTCACCTGAGACGTCTGATGGAGATCAGACGGTTCCAGAGTTTCGTATTCATAGACCGTTGATTTTGAATACCTGCTCAGGCACCTTAATCTAACGGTTCCAAGGCTTCAGTCAACGAGGGAGCACGGTGCTCTTACTTATATAGAATCACAAAGGTCACCCAATCCTATGGCCCGTATAGAGCCACGTGTTGGAGATCTACGGCGCATGCGAAGGGGTATTTAAAGTCAAACCCTTCAGAAAACCTCATTTTTTTCATTTCTTTCTCTCTCTATCCTTTCTTCCTCTCTCACTAAACTCCAATTCTCTCGCTTCTCTCTTCTCTCATCGTCGCCGGTCACCACCAATGGCCTCCGGCCGCCACCACGTCACCCTCCAACCACCGTCCCAACCCAGTTTCCGGTTGAAATTCAACCGGAAACTTCAAACCCTCACAAAAATCTCATAAAACCTTCAACCTTTGATGAACCCTAACCCCTTCAAAGAACCCTAACCCTTATGAATGAAGAACCCTAACCCTAGTTCTGACGAACCCTAACCCTAACCCAAAAAAAATCCAGAAATCGCATTGATTCAAATAAGCACGAAATCCATCAACCACAAAAAAAAAAAAAGCTACGTGATTCTGTGTTTACTGTCCGTTGCCGTGAAACTGGTAGTATTTTGTCCGATTTGCTTTTATTCCTCCTTCTTCTCTTTTGTTCGCAGGTGCCTCAAGGATGCGCAACAAAAATCCGTCCTTAGGGTTTTCTCCTCCAAAAAGTCCCCTTTTTTTTTTTTTTTCTCTTAGGTTTTTATAGTTAATTTTTTTAGTTTAGAATTTAAAGTTAGAGATTTAGATTTTAGGAAATTCTGATTCGTTTTATGTAATTTTTAGATTGATTGTAATTCTGAGATTTGATTGTATTGATTTTGGATTTGATCCATTTTGAAAAGATTTGATTTTTTTTTATTTGATTGCCTTAGATCCCAAATTGCCAATCTCAGCGTGAAATTAGGGTTTCACGAGGAAGGAGAAGAACAGTCATTGGTCAACAAATTGACCAAATAATTAATAAAAATAAAAATAATAATTATAAATAACCCCAAATAAAAATAAAAATACAATAATTAAGAATAAGAGAGAAACAAACGTGACCAAAACCTTCTCCAAAAAAAAACTGTATCTCCTTAATAAATAATTACTTTAATTATCATAATTAATTTTCTAATTAAACAATAATAACCGAAAAATCTAAATTTTAATAATCATAAGACCAATTAATAAGAGATATTAAAAAACTTAAAATAAATTAAAAAATAATCCTTTTCTAATTAATTTACCCCCTAATAAAAATCTGAGATAATAAAACTGAAAAAAAAAACCCAAAACATCCCTTTTATTATAATTAAACCAAAATTCTAAAAACTAAGACTATTAATCTAAATACTCCTAATTATCTCTAATTAATCTAAAATTCCAAAAATAACAACCTAATTATCCTAGAAAATCTAATTTAAAAAAAACTCTAATAACCTTAATTATTAACAAAACCACAATTCCTAATTAATTTAAAAATAAAAATCTAATTTCTATAAAAAAAATAAAATGACATTAATTTCAAAACAACATTCCTAATTATCTATTTTTAAATAGATAAAACAAAAGAATTCGAAAATAAATCAGTACTAACCACTAAAACATTATGATTAAAAAAAAATTCACTAGAAACCTCAAATAGAACCATATCCCAAAATGAGCCCAAAAATTTCTAATCAAACCCCCAATGCCCAAAGTGGCACTCCATAAAAAAATCCAAAACCAATGGTCAAAATTTAGGGTACTACAGCTGCCCCTATTTAATTTTCTCTGGATCAGAAAGATGAAGTCGATGTGTCTTTCTCTTTTGAGAAGGAGACGATTAAATATAAGAAGGACCCTAATTTTGACCGCCAAGCCTGGCAGGCAACACGCCGACTATCCTTGAGATCCCTGATAACAAACTCGTGGTGAGATAATCAAATAAAACCCTTTACCCTAGAAAACGATCCTATGTCATGTATGTATGTGCGAGGGCATGTATGCTTTTATGTATGATGCATCTGTTTAGGCTAACGCCTCTTTTATGATATGCAGTGCATGTTTTTACGGAAACCATATCCTTCTGTAGATTCCAACTTCCCGACCCTTGAACCCTTAACCCCTTTGATGAGTGTAACCAGCCTTTTGCTCTTGACATCTAGAGATGCGTAGAGAAACTCCCATAGTGATTGAATTCTGACCGTCAATTTGTGGATCATTTATTTTTATCTTGAGAGAAAATATGATCCTTTTGCTGTTTCCGAATCGAAGTAAAATACCTTTTTCCTTTTTTTCTTTTTTTTAAAGCTTTTTGATTATACCCAATGTTTCAATGCATTATTATAAATAAAATCGGCATTTTATAATCAAGCGGAATAATTGAAAAGCAAAGAGAATTTTATTTATTGAAGAGAGGCCCATGAATAGGCAATAGTACATAAGGAAAGCCATCCTCATAAGGAGGAAGTACTAAAAAAAAATGAAGAGAAATGGCAATACGAAAAGAAACAAATTTATCTATGTCCCTATTAAATTTAACACTAGATAATATCCCTAAACTTCCGAGGTTTCGACACTTTGCTTCTGAAGATGACGACAGGATTGATCATTCCTTTCCGAATTCCTGTTGTGCAAACATTAGTGCTACCAGTCCTATGCCTTTTGGATATCCTTAATTTTGCCTGGACCGTTCTTATAGAATCTTAGTCCACCAGGATGCTATACCATTTTTTTTCAACTAAGCCCCTCTTTAGGGTTTTCGACTTGTTGGGTATCATTTTTCTAAGTCCCTAATTTTTGCCTGAATTGCTCTTTCGAGTTTTCAATTCACCGGGTCGCCCTAACTTTTGGCTAAGTCGCCTTTTAAGGTTTTCGACTTAGCGGGCTTTTATCCTTTTTTTCTAGGCATAGTATTTTTTGACTGAATCAGAATTTACCGGTCATGGTAAATCCATTCCATCCATAGTAGTCAATATTAAAGCTCCTCCTGAAAATGCGCTTTTTATGACATATGGTCCTTCATAATTCGGAGTCCATTTGCCGCGAGGATCTTTATGGATGGGTAGCACTTTCCTCAATACCAGGTCTCCTTCTTCGAATAGGCGATGATGGACTTTCTTATCGAATGCTTTCTTGAGTCTCCGCTGATACAGTTGGCCATGACATACAGCAGCCATGTGCTTTTCCTCTATGAGATTCAGTTGATCAAGTCTATTTTGTACCCACTCTGCTTCATCCAGCTTAGCCTCCATTATGACCCTTAGTGAAGGAATTTCTACTTCAACCGGGAGGACTGCCTCTGTGCCATATACCAAGGAAAAAGGAGTAGCTCCTGTCGAAGTTCGAACTGAGGTTCTGTAGCCATGTAGTGCGAAAGGGAGCATTTCATGCCAATCTTTGTAGGTCTTTACCATTTTCTGGATGATCTTCTTGATGTTCTTATTAGCCGCTTCAACTGCGCCATTCATCTTAGGGCGATAAGGTGATGAATTATGGTGATCGATTTTGAAACTCTCACATAACTCATCCATCACTTTGTTATTCAGATTGAGCCCATTGTCTGTAATGATCTTGTTTGGAACCCCATAGTGACAAATTATCTCTTTCTTGATGAATCGTGCAATGACTTGTCTTGTCACATTGGTGTAGGAAGCAGCTTCGACCCATTTGGTGAAGTAATCAATAGCAACTAGAATGAACCGGTGTCCATTTGATGCCTTAGGCTCGATCATCCCGATTATGTCTATCCCCCACATAGAGAAAGGCCAAGGAGCAGTTAAGACATTCAAAGGAGTTGGTGGCACGTGAATTTTATCCGCATAGATCTGAAATTTATGGCACTTCTTGACATATTTGAAACAGTCTGATTCCGTAGTCAACCAATAATACCCTGCTCGGAGAATCTTCTTAGCCATTGCATGCCCATTTGCGTGGGTTCCAAAGGATCCTTCATGTATTTCCTTGATAAGCATGTCCTGTTCATGTCCATCCAAACACCGGAGCAACACCATGTCATGATTTCTTTTGTAAAGTACCTCTCCATCTAGGAAAAACTGAGCAGCCAGTCTTCTGAGTGTTTTCTTATCCACACTGGAAGCATTTGCAGGATATTCTTATTTCTGGAGGAACTGTTTGATATCATAAAACCACGATTTATCATCCACTTCTGCCTCTACTGCCCCACAATAAGATGGTTCATCAAGGCGATCAATTCTGATGGCTGGTGCTTTATTATACCATTTGACCTTGAACATGGACGCCAAAGTTGCCAAGGCATCTGCCAGTTGATTCTGATCTCTAGGAATATGATGGAACGTGATCTCATCAAAGTACACTATCCTTCTCCAGACACAATCTCGATACCGAGTTAATTTGGTATTAAGTTTCCTACATTCCCCTTTGACTTGATTGATGACGAGAGCTAAATCTCCATATACCTCTAAGATCTTGATTCCCAGCTTGATGGCTTCATTAATTCCCAAGATACACGCGTCATATTCCGCCATATTGTTAGTACATGAGAAGCATATCCTGGCGGTAAAAGGTATGTGAAATCCTGTGGGAGAAGTTATGACAGCCCCCACACCATGTCCTTCTGCATTAGAGGCTCCATCGAATATAAGCTTCCACCGAGATCCAGGCTCAGGTCCTTCATAGGAACTTGGGATATCATCATCTCTTATAACCATCACATCCTCATCGGGAAAGTCAAATTGCATAGGCAGATAATCATCCAACGGTTGATAAGCGAGATGATCGGCTAACACACTTCCTTTTATGGCTTTCTGGGTCACATACTGGATGTCATATTCAGTAAGTAACATCTGCCACCGAGCCACTCTCCCAGTCACGCCAGGCTTCTCAAATATATACTTGATAGGGTCCATCCTTGATATTAGCAAAGTAGTATGGCACACCATAAATTGTCTTAATCGTCGGGCAGCCCATACAAGAGCACAACAGGTCTTCTCCAAGAGTGAGTATCTGGATTCGCAATCCGTAAATTTCTTACTCAAGTAATAAATTGCATGCTCCTTTCTCCCTGTTTCGTCTTGTTGTCCGAGTACACAACCCATCGAATTGTTAAGCACCGTCAGATACATTATGAGTGGCCTTCCAGGTACAGGTGGTACCAATATGGGTGGCTCTTGTAAATACCTTTGATTCGATCGAAGGCCTTTTGACAATGTTCATCTCATTCAAGGCTTTGGCCTTTCCTCAATAACTTGAAGATCGGCTCACAAGTAGCAGTAAGATGTGAGATGAACCTAGCAATGTAATTCAGCCTCCCTAAGAACCCTCGTACCTCTTTTTCAGTCCTCGGCGCTGGCATTTCTTGAATGGCCTTCACTTTATTAGGATCAACCTCTATACCTCTTTGACTGACGATGAACCCCAACAATTTCCCAGATCTGACTCCGAAGGTACACTTCGCAGGATTTAACCGTAGCTTAAACTTTCTCAACCGTTCAAACAACTTTTGCAGATTGACTATGTGCTCTTCCTTAGTTTGTGACTTAGCGATCATATCATCCACATAAACCTCAATTTCCTTGTGCATCATGTCATGAAAGAGAGTAACCATTGCCCTTTGATAAGTTTCCCCTGCGTTTTTCAGTCCGAAGGGCATCACCTTGTAACAGAAGGTACCCCAAGGGGTAATAAAGGTAGTCTTTTCCATGTCGGAGGGAGCCATCTTGATCTGGTTATATTCGGAAAACCCATCCATAAATGAGAATATCGAAAATTAAGCCGTGTTATCCACCAATACATCAATGTGAGGTAATGGGAAATCGTCTTTAGGACTTGCTCTATTGAGATCTCGGTAATCTACGCACATTCTGACTTTCCCATCCTTCTTTGGTACGGGCACGATATTGGCTACCCATTCTGGATACTTTACTGCGGCTAAGAACCCTGCGTCGAACTGCTTTTTAACCTCTTCCTTGATCTTGAGAGTCATATCTGGTCTAGTGCGCCTTAATTTTTGCTTGATCGGAGGACATTCAGGTTTAAGCGGTAGCTTATGTTCAGCAATGTATGTGTCCAAACCGGGCATATCTTGGTAGGACTAAGCAAACACATCCACATATTCCTGTAGCAACTTGATCAACCTCTCCTTTACATCCTCGTTCAAAGAAGCTCTCACTTTGACTTCCTTTTTATCCTCGTCAGTCCCCAGATTGATCACATCCACTGGTTCCTGATGAGGTTGTATCACTTTATCCTCTTGCTTTAACATTCTGGCTAGCTCTTCGGGAAGTTCACAATCATTCTCATCACCCTCTTCCGCTTGGTAAATCGGGAACTCGAAGTTGTAAGGGATTATAGCAGTGTCATTTTCAATAGGTTCATTTTTAAATCTGCATGAGGAATTCTTTTATGCTTATTATTTTTTGAATTTGAGAAAAATGAAAGTACTGAAAAGAAAAAATGTGTATTGCCAAAAAGGAATAACTAAGAAAGAAACAAAAAGGATCTTAATTGAAAACAAAATGCAACTTTATTATTAAATAACTCAAAGAAACAAAAGGTGGCCCTACAAAGCTTGTCCATTTGCCTTGGGCATAGCAAAGGACTTATTATTATTATTATTTTTTTAAGAAAAAGTAAATTACTTTGAAATAGAAATCATCTCAGGAATCTCAATGGCTCTCCAATTGTTGAGAACCGTATCTGGAGAGCACTGGCATATCCAACCTGGTATTCCTTTGTCTTCCTCTTCAATTGCGGTCACTTGGTCTTTATCTTCGAATCCAACACTATGGAAAGTTTCTTCAAGTGGAGGAAATATCATTGGATCAGTCTTGTGCTCTTCATTTTTAGCCGGTTTGTAACCCACCCTGAATTGATCCTTCTTTTCATGAATCTCTATCACCTTGCCCCAACCCCTAGTATCCCCATTCTGGATCAAGTCTGTGATCCTTTTTGGCCTTTCCTCCTGTCTAACGACTTGCTTACGACTGACCGTCGCAACCTCCAAAGCTTGGAACGGTATTTCAAATGTTTCTCCATCCACTTCTATGTATCTGAAATATGCAAGATGACTGACGAACATGTCCTCCTCTCCATCAACAATTATTAAGCTATCTCTTGATATGAACTTCAACTTTTGATGAAGTGTTGAAGTAATTGCGCCCGCAACATGAATCCAAGGTCGTCCTAAAAGACAAGTATAAGAAGGATTGATGTCCATGACTTGGAAAGTGATCATGAAGGTATGAGATCCTATCACTGTAGGTATATCCACCTCTCCAATTACCATTCTCTTTGAACCGTCGAAAGCCCTGACAACCAAAGAACTAGTCTTCATAAAAGTTCTCACCGATGTTAACTTCATTAGGGTTTCCTTAGGCATGACATTCAGAGCAGACCCTGTGTCCACCAACACTTTTGAAAGGACAGTGTCGTGGCATTTAATTGATATGTGTAAGGCCTTATTATGCTTTTGCCCCTCAGGAGGTAATTCCTCGCTACTGAAACCCAGACAAGTACTGGCAGAGATATTGGAGACCACCTCGTCAAACTGTATCACTGAGATATCTTTAGTCACATGGGCCTCATTTAAGACCCTCAGCAAGGATTCCCTGTGTGCTTCTGAGCTTAATAACAAAGACAGAATAGAGATCTTGGACGGTGTTTGATTTAGTTGGTCCACCACCCTATAATCGCTCCTCTTTATAATCCTTAAAAACTCCTCAGCATCTTCTGGAGATATGTTCTTTTTGGAAGATCCTTCTCATGTGTTGGTGGTCTCTTTCCCTTTTGAGCTTTTAGGAGTATCCTTCTTAGGTAGTTCAGATGAGTATAACCTTCCACTACGTGTCATTCCTCCAATACCAGCTATGTTAGTAACTGCTGGTGACGGCACTATAGTTTTTCCTCCTACTGACGCAGTGACATCATATTTCCAAGGTACAGTCTTGGAGCTTTCATAGGGAAATGGCGTTGGTACATGGAACGTGATAGGACCTTCTGACGCTGCAGGCACCGGAGCTTTAACTGGCGTAGGAACAGGTATCTGAATTGGTGTTCGTGCAGGCACCGGAATTGTTATTTGAATAGGAACCTGTGTAGGCCTTGAAACTGGTATTTGGATGGGAGCCTGTGCCTGCCTGGGAACCAGTATCTGAATAGGAACTTGTGTAGGCCTTGGAACTGGTATTTGAATGGGAGTCGTGACTCCTCTTTTCTGGTATGGAACCTCAGAAGGTGCCTGCCCCTGGGAGTCTAAGGCAGCTACCTCATTCATATTTCTTAAGTACCCAATCTGTACTATCCCTTGGTCCATTAGTTGTAGGAGAACCTCCTTCATCTTCTTGCAGCTATTGGGATCAATCGCGCAATTCTCACAATTACCGTGCAGTCTTTCAAATTCCTCGTACCCAATTAATGTTTCCCTCACTTTCGTCATAGGGGTCTTTACTTGCTCAACCCCTCTAATTATGACGTCCTCTCCTAGTTCCTCAACGGAGTTAACAGTTGGTCCAGCGTGCCCTGGGAACGGGTTATCTCCTACATTTGGAGTGTCATAACTGAAGTTAATAACCTTCTGATCCAGCACATCTTGCACCTTAAATTTGAGAGCCAAACATTTTTCAGTCGTGTGCCCTGGCGATCCAGCATGGTAATCACATCTAGCATTAGCGTCATACCCTCGAGGAGTAGGCGTAGGAGGGGCCCTAACGGCTTGATTTCTACCAATCCCTTTTGGATTAACATTGGCAGGATTTAAGTATATGTAGTGGGTATAGTGTCAAAGTCCTTCCATGGTCTCTTCTGCTCCCTTCGAGGATACCTCTGTTGTTGTTGATTTTGCTGAGGTAGTGCCCTTGGTTGTTGCACTTGTAGTGTAGGAATTCTTGATTGGGAGCCATAGCAGCCATATAAGGTGCAGCTGAAATGGCGTTGGCCTCCCTCTTTGAGTTATTACTGGAATACCTTCTGTTATTTGATTGACTAGAAGATGGCTTTCCAATCTTCCCGCTTTTCAAACCATTCTCGATCCTTTCTCCAATGATGACAAAATCTGCGAATCCAGTCGAGACAGATCCAATCATCTTCTTGTAATATATCCCTTGCAGCGTTCCCATAAATGTGTCTAATAGCTCGCTTTCCCTTAATGGAGGTTGCACACGGGAGGCTAGCTCCCTCCATCTCTGGGCATACTCCTTAAATGAATCATTCCCTTTCTGAGACATGTTTTGCAACTGCATACGATTAGGGGCCATGTCTACATTGTATTGGTATTGCCTTATGAAGGCACTCGCCAAATCATCCCAGTTTTTGATGTAAGTCCTTTCCAGTTGCATGTACCAGTCCAAGGATGCCCCACTAAGGCTGTCTTGGAAAACATGCATCATCAGCTTTTCGTTCTTAGCGTGTGCCCCCATCTTTCGGGAAAACATCCGAATGTGGCTTTTGGGAAAACTAACCCCTTTGTACATCTCGAAGGTAGGCGCCTTAAACTTAGGAGGCACGACCACGTCGGGTACCAAACACATTTCCATGGCATCAATCCCAAAGACCTTGGATCCTTCCACAACCCTTAACCTTTCCTCAATTATCTTATACTTTTCATCCTCCTTTCTTCCTTCCACGGCAGCTGGTTTGGTTTCACGAACTACTTGCCTTGAGTCTTCTTCTCCATATTAGAGGTACCAGTCATTAGAGACCTCACGAGTGACAGGTATCTGTATGGGTCATGATTCTCCATTGTGCTCGGGTGGAGGAACAGACCCTACAGGAGGTTGAGTGTTAGCCTTCCCTTTACTAGCCTCTAAAGCCTCACGCTCCAAGTCAGCCACAAATCCTAGAAGAGGATTGCTATCTTCATATTGGGGAGGAGGGGTAGGAGCATTCCTACGGTTACTAGCCTCGGTGTCTCTTGCTATCATATTCTGGATAGCTCGAGTCAGCTGGTCGATTTTGTCCTTCATCTCCTCCACATTTCCCTTGATGATATCCACATCTCCCTTTAGAGCAGCGTGATTCTGTTCCATTTGTTCCATAGCTTTCCTTTGGTAAGCACGGGTGTTGGGTCGAGAAGTCAGATTGTTGCGAAGATTCTGAGAAACAAAATGATTTCTGTTTAATGCCCTTTCTTTTATATGTTATGCATGAATGAATGTATGAGTATGCAAAATTTTTTTTTCAGGAATCTTAAATTTTCAACCAATTAAGAGTCAAACCAAAGACAATGGAAACTCAAACATTTTTATTAATGAAAGAGAGTACTTAGGGTCGAAGCCCTATTTATTACATAAGCAAAACCAAATTGGGGATAACCCTTAAAATATTCATAAAGAAATCCCAAAAGTAAGAAACCAAACATAAAAAACCTAAATCCTTCTCCTAATTCTGGCTCTGAAGTCTTCCACCATCCCACGACAAAGTGTAAGGAAATCAGAAATCTCCCTCGCTGGCTTGAAAATAATGGCTATTTCCTCAGCTTCCCTTAATTTCCGAGGGATCTCATGTATAAGGTCATTGGTAAAAAAGACCAACTTATCATATCTGTCTTCAAAGTATGCCTTTTCCCTTTGTAGATTATCCGTGATCGCCAAGTCTTCTGCAACGGTGTGCTCCAATTGGCTATTGTGGACTTCAGCATAGTGGCCCCATTCTCTAAGCTCTTCATAGGATGCTTCTAATTCCTCATAGGCTCTCTTAAGTGCCTGGTTTTCCTCTTGAGCTTGTAACCACCCTTCAGGTCATTGGGCAAGAAGTTCTTCAGCTGTTCTCATCCGCACGATCGCATCCAACGCTTGCCTTTTACTCCTGAGTAGAGCATCTGCCAAACTTTGAACCTCAGATTCTAAGTCAAAGATTCGCCTATCATACCCTTCTCTGACCTCCCTTTGTGTTGAGGACATCCATAAGTTTCTCCATTCGTCCCTTTGCCTCCAAGCCCTATCTAGGTCCGCTTGTTGAGTTTGAAGGCGTGAGCTTAAAGCTTGAAGATCAGCATGGGCACGCTCCTTCTTTTCCTCCTCCATTCGAGCTAATCCTTCATTGACCTTCAATTGTTCCATTACTTCCTTAAGGCTCAACCTCAGCTGGCTACTTTCTCCAGTAGCTTGGTAGAATTTAGCCTCCCATTCACCTTTCTCTTTTGTCAATCTGGCAATGGTCTCCTTAAGCTTTTCACTTTCTTCCATGGAGATTGCGGTAGGTGGAGGAACCATGGGATCAACGGGACGATCTAAAGTAAAGGGAAGCTTTATCTTCCTTATCCTTTCCTCCATCCATTGTGAATATGGGACCCTTGATTCCTTTCTTGGCCTTTTCAGACTGCTCTTCCCTTTTATACTTTACTTCCATGCTTCATAAATCCTTAGGACATCAGGATGATCTCCTTTCACACCTTGTAGGACGAAGCCTTTTAGCAACTTGTCTTCTGGCTTGTAGGACAAAGGGTGTCCTAGCTGCCTCATCGCCAAAATAGGATTATAGCTTATGCACCATCTTGAGCCAATCAAAGGTACATTAGGAAAGTTCCCACAACTTAAGATCACATCATCCCTTTGGATTATTTAAGGAAACCATAGGATGTCCTTACCAACACGGGATACCAGATATTGGGACCACTCATAGGCCTTCATTTGTCTCATGTCCCTTATGTCCTTCACTAGATGGGAACACAACCACTTGTATAATAGCTGAGGACAACATAGCATAGTTCCTCCCTTCTTCTCAAACCTACAATGGAGAGTGAAGTATATGTCTGCAAGGAGAGATGTTGAATAGTCTTCTTCTCCAAGGGTAACAGCCAAAAATAGATTGACAGCGGTGATGTCTATGAAGTTTGGAACACTTGGGAATAGGACCAACCCAAAGATAAGTAATACCATGATGGCGTCTAGGGCTACCCAATTCTTGCAAGCCGCAAAGTGACTAGCTTTACTCTCTAAGAACCATTTAGGGAACCCTTCGAAGTCATCTTTAGTTTTCCAATGAGCTTGTAGGTCCTCTTCACGAATATACAAACAGCTTGCCATCTCTTTTAATGAAGGTCTATACCCTAATGCTTTGAATGAACCTTTATTGTTTTTGGGGAAATCCAGTATCTTCCGAACCTCTTCTAAAGTAGGTGCTATTTGGAAGTCCTTGAATTGGAAACACCTTAACTCGGGATCATAAAATTGGGCCAAGGCAGTTAGACCCTCCTCTTGCATAGGAAATAGAACCAAGTCCAATATATCTCCATACCTACGAAGTATAGGTTTCCTTCTTTCCTTGGTTAATTCAGCAGCATAAGTCTTTAGGCTTTTTATATCTGATATCCTTACTCTAATGGGAAGAGTTCTCCTTTTTCCAACTTCCATTGTCCTTTGATTTAATCCTTTTTTTTTTGTAAACTTTTAAGATTCCTGTGAATGTAAAAAAGAAAAATTTATGAGGATGATGAATGCACATGATGTCTTGATTAGGGTAAAGGTAAAGTGTAAACATGCCCCTAGTAAGGTGGGCTTCCCTAGAACAGGCTGGGTCTAAGTTAAGACTACCCAATCCCCTCACAGGTAGGTTACCTAAATTTGGCCAGCATAACGACCCCAAAATGTTTAGACTATACCCTTGTTTTACCATGAGAAGGAGCAAGCCTTCCTACGGTAATCCTTCGGGATAAGTCTCATTTGGGATAGGACCCTAGTAACAACCCTTGAGGGTTAAATACATAAGGTCCATGATTGGTGTGGGGTAGGTTAAGGTTCTCAGAGTCTCGGACCACATCCAAATCATTCCACTACGAGAGGGGCTAGCCCTTTCGTGAGGACGACTTTGGAAGGATCTACTCTGAGTGTGGCATCAATGCATTTTAGGGGACGTTGCGTCCCCCGCAAAATCATTTCCGTTCCACTTTAGGTTCTAGGGTTATCCTCCAAGCTATGGGTTTTAGCTTCACTCCTTTTTTTTTATTGCCCCAATCCCTTGCATGATAACAAAATAAAACAAAATGTTAAATAAAAAAATATATGAAATAAAAATAAATAAATAACAATAAAATAAAAACCAAAAAAATAAACATCCAAGACAAACAAAACCCTAAATCCTAAGGCTAGGATTGACTCTCGCTAGGAAGGAATCCCCAGTGAAGTCGCCAGCTGTCGCGGCCGGCAAAAATATTCAAGTCGCCACCATATTTTTTAAAGGAAAATAATGATAAACCTAAATATCCTATCCTAAGGTAGAGATTCCTACGGTTCGGGAGTCATTTAAGTGAAGGGAAGGTGTTAGGCACCCTTCACTTCCATTGTACTCAATGGGATCCACCTTTGAGTTTAGGGTATGTTTATTTGTCTAAATGAAAAGAAAACCTAAGTTTTTTCCTAATTATACTCGCTAGGGTTGGTTTGCAACCCTATGCCTACGTAACCTCAAAATGAAGGATCAGAGTAACCGTAGTTTACCTCCCCTATTCCTACCCCCTAATCCTATTCCTAAATCCCCAAACCTAACCCTAAACCCCATCCACTATTTATACTCTTGGATAAAGAGTTCTATCCCTTAAATCTAGTGTTTATACTCCTAGATGAGGAGTTTTATCCCTTAAATCCCTTTGTCCATTGTTTATACTCTCGGAGGAAGAGTTTTATCCCAAAATCCAAATCCCTTAACCCTTATCCCATCCTTTATTTAGGCTCTCGGACTAAGAGCTTTATCCCTTTTGTAAATCCCTTAAAACCATTATACATTTAAAACCAAATTCTAATTTTTACAAAGAATTTAAACAACAAAAATCCAATAACTTAATATAACAAAAAACCAGAATTAATCCAAGATAAAATTCAAATTCCAAGTAATTCTTAAGGGAATATTTTTATCCCACAAATAATGTTAAAATTATCTTTTTAATCCCCACCCCTATTTATCCTTCTTTTTAAAATAAACTTCTTTCAAAAAAACGAACCTTTATTTATATATATATATATATATATATATATATATATATATATATATATATATATATATATATATATATATATATAAATAAACCTAAAGTAAAATTTATTTGCATGAGTTATAAAAAATATTTTAATTAGAACCAAGTTTAGACCTGAATTGGCAAATTAAATAAGAAACATTTTTTTATTACACAATTTGAATCAAGGAATTGATTCAATTGTAGATTTTTAATAAAATAAGTTTAACAATATAATATTCACAAAAAAAAACAAAAATCCAAGAATAAAATCCCTAATTCTCAATTTCATCCATAAAAAAAAAATTCCAATTTGTCCAAAAATAATCAATAAGATAATTATATCAATTAATTAAAAGAAAGAAATTATTATAATTAAAAATAAAGAATTAATTAGGGGGGTGCATCCCTCTTTTAAAAACTAGTAAAAGGCCGTGAGAAGGGTGTAAATAGTGAACTGGGTGCTAGGTCCAGTTGCTCTGAGTCCAAAAGAACCAAAAAAAAAAATCCTAACGTTGAGTCAACCAGTTGACTCGCCTGAGACGTGTGATGGAGATCAGACGGTTCCAGAGTTTTGTATTCATAGACCGTTGATTTTGAATACCTGTTCAGGCACCTTAATCCAACGGTTCCAAGGCTTCAGTCAACGAGGGAACACGGTGCTCTTACTTATACAGAATCACAAAGGTCACCCAATCCTATGGCCCGTATAGAGCCACGTGTTGGAGATCTACGGCGCATGCGAAGGGGTATTTAAAGTCAAACCCTTCAGAAAACCTCATTTTTTTCATTTCTTTCTCTCTATCCTTTCTTCCTCTCTCACTAAACTTCAATTCTCTCGCTTCTCTCTTCTCTCATCGTCGCCGGTCACCACCAATGGCCTCCGGCCGCCACCACGTCTCCCTCCAACCACCGTCCCAACCCAGTTTCCGGTTGAAATTCAACCGGAAACTTCAAACCCTCACAAAAATCTCAGAAAACCTTCAACCTTTGATGAACCCTAACCCCTTCAAAGAACCCTAACCCTTATGAATGAAGAACCCTAACCTTAGTTCTGACGAACCCTAACCCTAACCCCAAAAAAATCCAGAAATCGCATTGATTCAAATATGCACGAAATCCATCAACCACAAAAAAAAAAGCTACGTGATTCTGTGTTTACCGTCCGTTGCCGTGAAACTGGTAGTATTTTATCCGATTTTCTTTTATTCCTCCTTCTAATCCCTTATTCTCTTTTGTTCGCAGGTGCCTCAAGGATGCGCAGCAAAAATCCGTCCTTAGGGTTTTCTCCTCCAAAAAATCCCCTTTTTTTGATTTTTCTCTTAGGTTTTTATAGTTAATTTTTTTAGGTTAGAATTTAAAGTTAGAGATTTAGATTTTAGGAAATTCTGATTCGTTTTATGTAATTTTTAGATTGATTGTAATTCTGAGATTTGATTGTATTGATTTTGGATTTGATCCATTTTGAAAAGATTTGATTTTTTTTTATTTGATTGCCTTAGATCCCAAATTGCCAATCTCAGCGTGAAATTAGGGTTTCACGAGGAAGGAGAAGAACAGACATTGGTCAACAAATTGACCAAATAATTAATAAACATAAAAATAATAATTATAAATAACCCCAAATAAAAATAAAAATACAATAATTAAGAATAAGAGAGAAACAAACGTGACCAAAACCTTTTAAAAAAAAAAACTGTATCTCCTTAATAAATAATTACTTTAATTATCATAATTAATTTTCTAATTAAACAATAATAACCGAAAAATCTAAATTTTAATAATCATAAGACCAATTAATAAGAGATATTAAAAAACTTTAACTAAATTAAAAAATAATCCTTTTCTAATTAATTTACCCACTAATAAAAATCTGAGATAATAAAAATGAAAAAAAAAACCCAAAACATCCCTTTTATTATAATTAAACCAAAATTCTAAAAACTAAGACTATTAATCTAAATACTCCTATTTATCACTAATTAATCTAAAATTCCAAAAATAACAACCTAATTATCCTAGAAAATCTAATTTAAAAAAAAAACTCTAATAACCTTAATTATTAACAAAACCGCAATTCCTAATTAATTTAAAAATAAAAATCTAATTTCTATAAAAAATAAAATGACATTAATTTCAAAACAACATTCCTAATTATCTATTTTTAAATAAATAAAACAAAAGAATTCGAAAATAAATTAATACTAACCACTAAAACATTATGATTAAAAAAAAAACACTAGAAATCTCAAATAGAACCATATCCCAAAATGAGCCCAAAAATTGCTAATCAAACCCCCAATGCCCAAAGTGGCACTCCCTAAAAAAATCCAAAACCAATGGTCAAAATTTAGGGTACTACAGCTGTAATCTGAGTTGTAATGTTTATATATTTGTTTTAGCCAAAATTTGCCAAAGGGGGAGAATGTTAGTTCTTTAATTTTAAGGCTTGGCAATAATTTTGTAAAACAAATAATAACAGCAACATGTTAGATAGGATATTTTATCTTGCTAAAGAAGAACAGGTTGAGCAAGAAGTCCTAGTGTGCAATGTGTAACACCTCATTTCTACCCAGCGGAAATTCATAAATCAGAGTTTCAAAATTCAACATTCAAATAGGGTGCCACATTTTCAACTTAAAACAACAACACTTATCACATTTAATCATGGATACACAACACTCAAATATCGGGTGGCAAAATGACAACTTTATTTATTCTGTAAAATAAAACATCTTTATTGCTACACAACGAATTCATAATTTCAACTTTAAAATAGTTCAACTCGTGTTTAACATTAAAACAACTTAAAATAATATATCCTCAACGGAAACAACTTAAAATTTAGCAACATCGTGAAAATCCAATAACTAAACGAAAACATGCGTTAACCCCCGAGTGCTACGTATCAGAGCGACATCACCGACTCAACTAACGAAGATAAACGACTTTCATCTCTGCTAACCTGCACGTTACCAACATAGGGGTAACATTCAAACATAAGGGGTGAGATATCGAAAAATATAAACAAGAATATGATAATCAATACATTAGATAGAATCATACAATTTCAATACTATCCAACAACAACAACAACTTAACAATAATCCACAATTTATCAACATACTTTATCGACTTATTACACATATCAACATTTACGACATAATCACTACAATCAACCTAATCAACATAACCAACTTCAAGAATGAAATCAACGTAAACACCTACATCAACTTCAACAAATATACTCAACATACTCAACTTCTTCAACATCAACATAATCGACTTCATCAACTTAAACAACGCAAACAACTTTATCAACTTAAGCAACATGAACAACTTTATCAACTTAAGCAACATGAACAACTTTATCAACTTGGACAACATAAACAACTTACTCAACTTCAACAAACACAATCAACACAAACAACATAAATAATGCGACACAGGATGCAACTCGACTATGCATATGCATGTGGTACCATTGGAGCAAAACTCCCAACTTAAAATATACCAGGTTATCGAGGTATCTGCAAGGCATAAGCCTTCAACTTAGTAATTTTCCCAATCCAGGCCATCGTGGTGAGCATCAGCTCCAACTTAAAAATTGCCAATCCAGGCCAACTTAATAATGCTATGCTATGATGCAACGACTCAACACAAAACAACAACCAACTCCGAACAACATATAACAGACCACATAACAACTTTAATTCAACACGGTTCAACTTTGGCCATAGGCCTACAACTTATATACATCAACGTTGGTCATACGACCTATAACTTTAACATCAACATTGGTCCTTCGACCTACGACTTAAAAATGCCCACAACCGGGACAAAACCACATAAGCAAATTTACAAGAAATCCACACATACAACACGAATTCAACAAAATAAACCGACTAAAATCACCTACTAATTATTACTAACTACCTCGACAATTTTCGTTAAATTCCGAACAACTAATTTTTCCGCTTAAATCGGCTAAACCGGCTAAAAATGTACTATTTTAACTTCTGCGATTGATACGAACTTATTGCAAAATTTTGTTTTCTGTTACTACTACTATTACAATAATTTCCCAACCTGCTCTCATGAAACTGCTCATTTTCTGTCAAAACATGTTTCTGCTACTTGTTCTCATTTTCTGTTAAAAAAAATTGCTACTACTATTTTTCTCAATTTTCTGTCAAAAATTATGTTCAGTGCCTGTCAAAATACTATTTTCTATCGGCTTCTACATAAAATCCTGCTATGTTCTTATTTCTGCAAAATATTGCCTGCAACAATTTCCTACTAACAATACACCTATTAATATCATTAGTATATTATTCCTATCATGCTCTCTAGTCATTTACTAACATGTTACTAATTTCAATTATATGCATATAGCAACTAAAGTTCCACTTGCCAGAAAACAACAAAAAAAAACCAAAACAATTAATACCAAAAAAAACCAGGTGGCCCCCACATCATCAGGTGGCTCTCAACATGATTTTAGGTGGCTCTCAACATGGTTTTAGGTGGCTCTCAACATGAATTTTAAGCGTGTTACTAATTTTTTTCTATGAAATTATATAAAGCTTCTCCTTAATGTTAAGTTTTCACATAAGACAAAACAAACCACTACCCTTAATTAAGGGTGGCTTGCGCCACCCTGGCTATTGGAAAGAGTGGCTTGCGCCACATCTTCATCAATGGCTTACGCCACATTGCCTTGTGCCTCCCGCCACAAGTTTTCCTCTCTAGTTTTGGGTGGCCTGCGCCACCCCTATGTGAGTGATGGGTTGGCTGCGCCACCCATGCACATGTGAACCGTGACATTTTCGTCCCCAACCAATTTCCAGAAATTAACCACCTCACTGCAACATTTACAAAATAAATCCAACAATAAAATTCAACGACATCGATTCATCAGTATTAACACGGAAACAACAACATCACACCAGCAAAATCACGATTTCAACAACACCAATATCAATTCCACACAGACAGCAATAATTCATCAATTACAATCCAACATGTTCAGTAAACAAAATCATACAATCTCAATCCCACGTATTAATCATCTTATTCCCGATTATAAAATTCGAACCCCACCCTTACCTTAAATTGATGGCTGCTCGAATTTCCGATCGACTTTTCCGACTTGGCTCCGACGACAATTCTCCCGTATCCCTCTTTCTCCAACTTTGGTGCCTCCAAACCCTCGTTCAACTTTTCTCCGTAACTTCCACGTCCTTCCCCTATTATTCCTCTACTGATAGAAAACCTAACTTCCTCTTCTAATATTTCTTTTTATTATAATTATAATCTCAATTTGGGCCTACTAATTAACCCCTCACCGATTACTACCACCAACGCAACGACTAAGCCCACTTAAATAAAATACTCTTATAATTCCAAAATATTAATTCTAATATTATTTCTCTCTACTAAATCGACTATTTACCGACT
The DNA here is from genome assembly GCA_022829125.1 of Lathyrus tuberosus. Taxonomy (NCBI): domain Eukaryota; kingdom Viridiplantae; phylum Streptophyta; class Magnoliopsida; order Fabales; family Fabaceae; genus Lathyrus; species Lathyrus tuberosus. The sequence continues at coordinate 7,969,978 of JALAZF010000024.1, read as the reverse complement.
ATCAAATAAATCGTCCAAACCACCAAATCAACATATTTAACCGTAGACGGAAAATAATATTCAATATTATTTTTCCACAACTTAAATCAACTTGATTAATTAATCCAACTCGAACCAACTTAGAAACATCAACATAATATTCCGATATTCCAGAATCAACTTAAATCAACACAAATATCACAAACCAACGCAAATCGACACAAATACTCAAATCAACGCGAATCAACACAACATACTACAATTATATTTAATTAAATACTTAATTAAATAAATGGGCGTTACAACTCTCCCCCACTTAGAACATTTTCGTCCTCGAAAATTCATCCGATACAACTACTCCAACTATGTGATTCCATCCGACTAATCAACTCTCATCTTCGAAGGCAACCTACGTATAATACAAACAATTCATAACATAAACGGCGAAAATAACCCGAATACTACTCATGCGACACACTTGACAACTTAATATCACAACATAAAGAGTATCCAATTTAAGAATTCTTCGGTTTAAGAACTATAACGCAACAACATACGAACACACAACTTAAACACGGCATCAACGCAACCAACTACCAACATCGTTGTTGCTCACGCATGAACAACTGTACAACACCACGCGTTCGCTGCGCACTCTGATTACTTGCAAAGTATCAAGTCTACCCATTTTATTCCCAACTTCTCAATCGCCAAAACCGACATAACAAAAGACTTTCGACTTAACTCTTTGGAAATTCCATCCCAACAGGTATTCTACACTTTTGTAGTTACCGAATACTTCGAACTTAGATCCGTAAGGCAACACCTCTGAACATTCAACATAATTACAACAGCAACTACTTCCCAATTATCATAAAACATAACTACAACTTTACCATCTCCTATTTACACGTTCCTCGAAAATCATCTTAAACACGCAACATCATTACAACAACATAGGGTACCTGTGTACAATTAACTTCAACCAGATAAATCATCTTTTCCTTTCCAACTAATCCACCAAACCAAATTATCGACTTTTACTCATACTGACACAATTCTTCATAAATTCTTATCCGAATTAACACAACCAAGTAACTCATCTTTACCAACCAAAAGTTCCACTTTTACAATTCAATTTATAACTTCACTTCTTTTTCTACTTGCAACTTAATTCTCAAATTACCCAGAACTCAACTGCGAATTTCCATACTACTCATCAATTAAATTGCAACCTCATGCCATCATCCTTAAATTCAACTAATATGCTTATATATAAATCTACATTGACAAAATAAACAATCCACCAGCACTTGGCTTGACTTTAACCAATTCAACGTACGTACTATACTAGTTGGCACGACACATCTATCCATCAATTATGATTCCGTCTACTATCAACAAGAGATTAAGGGTGATCAGTTCCTCAATTTGTCAATAGACAGCCAGCAATCATAACAGTGGCATAAATCATCATTACCAAACACAATAGCGTACTACAACTTGTGCCCAAAGTCCGTAAGCACAATGCTCCGCCACTCTCTGAGGCTTATCAACGTCTTCTTAGTTTCCTTAATTTCAACTTCGTCAATTATACCAAAACGTCCAAAATCCAATACATAATCTCTTATACATGCTCGTAGCACAACACAATTATTAAATATCTTTCCAACACCGGAATCGCTACTACTTCAAGTACTATCCAACTCGGCTCGCTCCAATCACAACTCTTATCCAAGTTAAAATTTTTAACATTGCAAATCAACCATCCGTCTTTTTCTCAACATTACTATCACATGACATCATCACTTATTTCTCCTTATTCAACATAAATTGCATCTCGATGCTTTCTTAGATACCGTCACATCCTTATAACTACCAACATATTATTCTTATCAAAATTTTACACTCGGCTTCATCTTTCCAAAATTTTCAGCAGTAGTCGCTCAACTTCAACCACATATATCTCTTTCGATACAGACCTCTCAATCACAAAATCATATTCCAAAATGAAGAGAATTTCGTAAAGATTCCAGAACTTCAAGAATTTCTTGAATCCGAGTTACGAGTAAAAATTTATCATCCTTACAACGGGACTGGTTCAGAATTTCCATATGCAGAATTTTCCAAAAATCAGCATCAGACCCAAATATTAAAACGCACTCTTCTCCCTCTTCACAAACTTCCTGAAGACAAATCGTATATGCAAACTGTAGGGAATTTCGTAAGCTTTCTAAAAAGTCCAGAACCGCTTCAATCGGAATCACGAGTAAAATGTTATGCCTCTTTTACCGACAGCTGCTCCAAAATTGCAAAAATCAGAATTTGAGATTGATGAACATAAGTTCCATCTCTCTCCCGCTTGCTCCAAAATCTACCAATAGTCCTTTCTTTTCATCCAACTCTAAAATTACTCGACTTTAATCCGACTATACTCAAGGCATATTAATCTACCGACTTGATCCATCAACTTATCATTTCCATTGGAATACTTCCTTATTCTCAATCAATTCCTCATCCATATTCCACACACTTCTCAAACTCGACCGATACGAACTCATGAGTCTAAACTCTCGCCGGTCCGCAACAACATCGCTTCAACAACATTTTCACTCTTGCAATCAACATCACCTTGAACCAACTTCTACATACCAACAACACGTCCAAGAGACAAGCTTCTCCCCCACTTAATCCAAACCAACACCTGCAGACAACGACCAGAAACTAACAAACAAGCACCGACAGTGTTTCCCACACATGTCGAGTACTAAGGAATAAACGACACTAGACAACATTGGCCGGACGAACCGACCTGCTCTAATACCACTAATGTAACACCCCATTTCTACCCGACGGAAATTCATAAATCAAAGTTTCAAAATTCAACATTCAAATAGGGTGCCACATTTTCAACTTAAAACAACGACACTTATCACATTTAATCATGGATACATAACACTCAAACATCGGGTGGCAAAATGACAACTTTATTTATTCTGTAAAATAAAACATCTTTATTGCTACACAACGAATTCATAATTTCAACTTTAAAATAGTTCAACTCGTGTTTAACATCAAAACAACTTAAAATAATATATCCTCAACGGAAACAACTTAAAATTCAGCAACATGGTGAAAATCCAATAACTAAACGAAAACATGCGTTAACCCCCGAGTGCTACGTATCAGAGCGACATCACCGACTCAACTAACGAAGATAAACGACCTTCATCTCTGCTAACCTGCACGTTACCAACATAGGGGTAACATTCAAACAGAAGGGGTGAAATATCGAAAAATATAAACAAGAATATGATAATCAATACGTTAGATAGAATCATACAATTTCACTACTATCCAACAACAACAACAACTTAACAATAATCCACAATTTATCAACATACTTTATCGACTTATTACACATATCAACATTTACGACATAATCACTACAATCAACCTAATCAACATAACCAACTTCAAGAATGAAATCAACGTAAACACCTACATCAACTTCAACAAATATACTCAACATATTCAACTTCTTCAACATCAACATAATCGACTTCATCAACTTAAACAACGCAAACAACTTTATCAACTTAAGCAACATGAGCAACTTTATCAACTTAAGCAACATGAACAACTTTATCAACTTGGACAACATAAACAACTTACTCAACTTCAACAAACACAATCAACACAAACAACATAAATAATGCGACACAGGATGCAACTCGACTATGCATATGCATGTGGTACCATTGGAGCAAAACTCCCAACTTAAAATATACCAGGTTATCGAGGTATCTGCAAGGCATAAGCCTTCAACTTAGTAATTTTTCCGATCCAGGCCAACGTGGTGAGCATCAGCTCCAACTTAAAAATTGTCAATCCAGGCCAACTTAATAATGTTATGCTATGATGCAACGACTCAACACAAAACAACAACCAACTCCGAACAACATATAACAAACGACATAACAACTTTAATTCAACACGGTTCAACTTTGGCCATAGGCCTACAACTTATATACATCAACGTTGGTCATACGACCTACAACTTTAACATCAACATTGGTCCTTCGACCTACGACTTAAAAATGCCCACAACCGGGACAAAACCAAATAAGCAATTTTACAAGAAATCCACACATACAACACGAATTCAACAAAATAAACCGACTAAAATCACCTACTAATTATTACTAACTACCTCGACAATTTTCGTTAAATTCCGAACAACTAATTTTTCCGCTTAAATCGGCTAAACCGGCTAAAACTGTACTATTTTAACTTCTGCGATTGATACGAACTTATTGCAAAATTCTGTTTTCTGTTACTACTACTATTACAATAATTTCCCAACCTGCTCTCATGAAACTGCTCATTTTCTGTCAAAACATGTTTCTGCTACTTGTTCTCATTTTCTGTTAAAAAAAACTGCTACTACTATTTTTCTCAATTTTCTGTCAAAAATTATGTTCAGTGCCTGTCAAAATACTATTTTCTATCGACTTCTACATAAAATCCTGCTATGTTCTTATTTCTGCAAAATATGGCCTGCAACAATTTCCTACTAACAATACACCTATTAATATCATTAGTATATTATTCCTATCATGCTCTCTAGTCATTTACTAACATGTTACTAATTTCAATTATATGCATATAGCAACTAAAGTTCCACTTTCCAGAAAACAACAAAAAAAAACCAAAACAATTAATAACAAAAAAAACCAGGTGGCCCCCACATCATCAGGTGGCTCTCAACATGATTTTAGGTGGCTCTCAACATGGTTTTAGGTGGCTCTCAACATGAATTTTAAGCGTGTTACTAATTTTTTTCTATGAAATTATATACAACTTCTCCTTAATGTTAAGTTTTCACATAAGACAAAACAAACCACTACCCTTAATTATGGGTGGCTTGCGCCACCCTGGCTATTGGAAAGAGTGGCTTGCGCCACATCTTCATCAATGGCTTACGCCACATTGCCTTCTGCCTCCTGCCACAAGTTTTCCTCTCTAGTTTTGGGTGGCCTGCGCCACCCCTATCTGAGTGATGGGTTGCCTGCGCCACCCGTGCACATGTGAACCGTGACATTTTCGTCCGCATCCAATTTCCAGAAATTAACCACCTCACTGCAACATTTACAAAATAAATCCAACAATAAAATTCAACGACATCGATTCATCAGTATTAACACGGAAACAACAACATCACACCAGTAGGATCACGATTTCAACAACACCAATATCAATTCCACACAGACAGCAATAATTCATCAATTACAATCCAACATGTTCAGTAAACAAAATCATACAATCTCAATCCCACGTATTAATCACCTTATTCCCGGTATTAAAATTCGAACCCCACCCTTACCTTAAATTGATGGCTGCTCGAATTTCCGATCGACTTTTTCGACTTGGCTCCGACGGCAATTCTCCCGTATCCCTCTTTCTCCAACTTTGGTGCCTCCAAACCCTCGTTCAACTTTTCTCCGTAACTTCCACGTCCTTCTCCTATTATTCCTCTACTGATACAAAACCTAACTTCCTCTTCTTATATTTCTTTTTATTATAATTATTATTATAATTATAATCTCAATTTGGGCCTACTAATTAACACCTCACCGATTACTACCACCAACGCAACGACTAAGCCCACTTAAATAAAATACTCTTATAATTCCAAAATATTAATTCTAATATTATTTCTCTCTACTAAATCGACTATTTACCGACTATCAGATAAATCGTCCAAACCACCAAATCAACATATTTAACCGTAGACGGAAAATAATATTCAATATTATTTTTCCACAACTTAAATCAACTTGATTAATTAATCCAACTCGAACCAACTTAGAAACATCAACATAATATTCCGATATTCCAGAATCAACTTAAATCAACACAAATATCACAAACCAACGCAAATCGACACAAATACTCAAATCAACGCGAATCAACACAACATACTACAATTATATTTAATTAAATACTTAATTAAATAAACGGGCGTTACAACTCTCCCCCACTTAGAACATTTTCGTCCTCGAAAATTCATCTGATACAACTACTCCAACTATGTGATTCCATCCGACTAATCAACTCTCATCTTCGAAGGCAACCTACGTATAATACAAACAATTCATAACATAAACGGCGAAAATAACCCGAATACTACTCATGCGACACACTTGACAACTTAATATCACAACATAAAGAGTAACCAATTTAAGAATTCGCCGGTTTAAGAACTATAACGCAACAACATACGAACACACAACTTAAACACGGCATCAACGCAACCAACTACCAACATCGTTGTTGCTCACGCATGAACAACTGTACAACACCACGTGTTCGCTGCGCACTCTGATTACTTGCAAAGTATCAAGTCTACCCATTTTATTCCCAACTTCTCAATCGCCAAAACCGACATAACAAAAGACTTTCGACTTAACTCTTTGGAAATTCCATCCCAACAGGTATTCTACACTTTTGTAGTTACCGAATACTTCGAACTTAGATTCGTAAGGCAACACCTCTGAACGTTCAACATAATTACAACAGCAACTACTTCCCAATTATCATAAAACCTAACTACAACTTTACCATCTCCTATTTACACGTTCCTCGAAAATCATCTTAAACACGCAACATCATTACAACAACATAGGGTACCTATGTACAATTAACTTCAACCAGATAAATCATCTTTTCCTTTCCAACTAATCCACCAAACCAAATTATCGACTTTTACTCATACTGACACAATTCTTCATAAATTCTTATCCAAATTAACACAACCAAGTAACTCATCTTTACCAACCAAAAGTTCCACTTTTACAATTCAATTTATAACTTCACTTCTTTTTCTACTTGCAACTCAATTCTCAAATTACCCAGAACTCAACTGCGAATTTCCATACTACTCATCAATTAAATTGCAACCTCATGCCATCATCCTTAATTTCAACTAATATGCTCATATATAAATCTACATCGACAAAATAAACAATCCACCAGCACTTGGCTTGACTTTAACCAATTCAACGTACGTACTATACTAGTTGGCACGACACATCTATCCATCAATTATGATTCCGTCTACTATCAACAAGAGATTAAGGGTGATCAGTTCCTCAATTTGTCAATAGACAGCCAGCAATCATAACAGTGGCATAAATCATCATTACCAAACACAATAGCGTACTACAACTTGTGCCCAAAGTCCGTAAGCACAATGCTCCGCCACTCTCTGAGGCTTATCAACGTCTTCTTAGTTTCCTTAATTTCAACTTCGTCAATTATACCAAAACGTCCAAAATCCAATACATAATCTCTTATACATGCTCGTAGCACAACACAATTATTAAATATCTTTCCAACACCGGAATCGCTACTACTTCAAAGACTATCCAAGTCGGCTCGCTCCAATCACAACTCTTATCCAAGTTAAAATTTTTAACATTGCAAATCAACCATCCGTCTTTTTCTCAACATTACTATCACATGACATCATCACTTATTTCTCCTTATTCAACATAAATTGCATCTCGATGCTTTCTCAGATACCGTCACATCCTTATAATTACCAACATATTATTCTTATCAAAATTTTACACTCGGCTTCATCTTTCCAAAATTTTCAGCAGTAGTCGCTCAACTTCAACCACATATATCTCTTTCGATACAGACCTCTCAATCACAAAATCATATTCCAAAATGAAGAGAATTACGTAAAGATTCCAAAACTTCAAGAATTTCTTGAATCCGAGTTACGAGTAAAAAGTTATCATCCTTACAACGGGACTGGTTCAGAATTTCCATATGCAGAATTTTCCAAAAATCAGCATCAGACCCAAATATTAAAACGCACTCTTCTCCCTCTTCACAAACTTCCTGAAGACAAATCGTATATGCAAACTGTAGGGAATTTCGTAAGCTTTCTAAAAAGTCCAGAACCGCTTCAATCGGAATCACGAGTAAAATGTTATGCCTCTTTTACCGACAGCTGCTCCAAAATTGCAAAAATCAAAATTTGAGATTGATGAACATAAGTTCCATCTCTCTCCCGCTTGCTCCAAAATCTACCAACAGTCCTTTCTTTTCATCCAACTCTAAAATTACTCGACTTTAATCCGACTATACTCAAGGCATATTAATCTACCGACTTGATCCATCAACTTATCGTTTCCATTGGAATACTTCCTTATTCTCAATCAATTCCTCATCCATATTCCACACATTCTCAAACTCGACCGATACAAACTCATGAGTCTAAACTCTCGCCGGTCCGCAACAACATCGCTTCAACAACATTTTCACTCTTGCAATCAACATCACCTTGAACCAACTTCTACATACCAACAACACGTCCAAGAGACAAGCTTCTCCCCCACTTAATCCAAACCAACACCTGCAGACAACGACCAGAAACTAACAAACAAGCACCGACAGTGTTTCCCACACATGTCGAGTACTAAGGAATAAACGACATTAGACAACATTGGCCGGACGAACCGACCTGCTCTAATACCACTAATGTAACACCCCATTTCTACCCGACGGAAATTCATAAATCAAAGTTTCAAAATTCAACATTCAAATAGGGTGCCACATTTTCAACTTAAAACAACGACACTTATCACATTTAATCATGGATACATAACACTCAAACATCGGGTGGCAAAATGACAACTTTATTTATTCTGTAAAATAAAACATCTTTATTGCTACACAACGAATTCATAATTTCAACTTTAAAATAGTTCAACTCGTGTTTAACATCAAAACAACTTAAAATAATATATCCTCAACGGAAACAACTTAAAATTCAGCAACATGGTGAAAATCCAATAACTAAACGAAAACATGCGTTAACCCCCGAGTGCTACGTATCAGAGCGACATCACCGACTCAACTAACGAAGATAAACGACCTTCATCTCTGCTAACCTGCACGTTACCAACATAGGGGTAACATTCAAACAGAAGGGGTGAAATATCGAAAAATATAAACAAGAATATGATAATCAATACGTTAGATAGAATCATACAATTTCACTACTATCCAACAACAACAACAACTTAACAATAATCCACAATTTATCAACATACTTTATCGACTTATTACACATATCAACATTTACGACATAATCACTACAATCAACCTAATCAACATAACCAACTTCAAGAATGAAATCAACGTAAACACCTACATCAACTTCAACAAATATACTCAACATATTCAACTTCTTCAACATCAACATAATCGACTTCATCAACTTAAACAACGCAAACAACTTTATCAACTTAAGCAACATGAGCAACTTTATCAACTTAAGCAACATGAACAACTTTATCAACTTGGACAACATAAACAACTTACTCAACTTCAACAAACACAATCAACACAAACAACATAAATAATGTGACACAGGATGCAACTCGACTATGCATATGCATGTGGTACCATTGGAGCAAAACTCCCAACTTAAAATATACCAGGTTATCGAGGTATCTGCAAGGCATAAGCCTTCAACTTAGTAATTTTGCCAATCCAGGCCAACGTGGTGAGCATCAGCTCCAACTTAAAAATTGTCAATCCAGGCCAACTTAATAATGCTATGCTATGATGCAACGACTCAACACAAAACAACAACCAACTCCGAACAACATATAACAAACGACATAACAACTTTAATTCAACACGGTTCAACTTTGGCCATAGGCCTACAACTTATATACATCAACGTTGATCATACGACCTACAACTTTAACATCAACATTGGTCCTTCGACCTACGACTTAAAAATGCCCACAACCGGGACAAAACCACATAAGCAACTGTACAAGAAATCCACACATACAACACGAATTCAACAAAATAAACCGACTAAAATCACCTACTAATTATTACTAACTACCTCGACAATTTTCGTTAAATTCCGAAGAACTAATTTTTTCGCTTAAATCGGCTAAACCGGCTAAAACTGTACTATTTTAACTTCTGCGATTGATACGAACTTATTGCAAAATTTTGTTTTCTGTTACTACTACTATTGCAATAATTTCCCAACCTGCTGTCATGAAACTGCTCATTTTCTGTCAAAACATGTTTCTGCTACTTGTTCTCATTTTCTGTTAAAAAAACTGCTACTACTATTTTTCTCAATTTTCTGTCAAAAATTATGTTCAGTGCCTGTCAAAATACTATTTTCTATCAGCTTCTACATAAAATCCTGCTATGTTCTTATTTCTGCAAAATATTGCCTGCAACAATTTCCTACTAACAATACACCTATTAATATCATTAGTATATTATTCCTATCATGCTCTCTAGTCATTTACTAACATGTTACTAATTTCAATTATATGCATATAGCAACAAAAGTTCCACTTGCCAGAAAACAACAAAAAAAAACCAAAACAATTAATACCGAAAAAAACCAGGTGGCCCCCCCATCATCAGGTGGCGCTCAACATGATTTTAGGTGGCTCTCAACATGAATTTTAGGTGGCTCTCAATATGGTTTTAGGTGGCTCTCAACATGAATTTTAAGCGTGTTACTAATTTTTTTCTATGAAATTATATACAGCTTCTCCTTAATGTTAAGTTTTCACATAAGACAAAACAAACCACTACCCTTAATTATGGGTGGCTTGCGCCACCCTGGCTATTGGAAAGAGTGGCTTGCGCCACATCTTCATCAGTGGCTTGCGCCACACTGCCTTGTGGCTCCCGCCACAAGTTTTCCTCTCTAGTTTTGGGTGGCCTGCGCCACCCCTATGTGAGTGATGGGTGACCTGCGCCACCCGTGCACATGTGAACCGTGACATTTTCGTCCCCAACCAATTTCCAGAAATTAACCACCTCACTGCAACATTTACAAAATAAATCCAACAATAAAATTTAACGACATCGATTCATCAGTATTAACACGGAACAACAACATCACACCAGCAAGATCACGATTTCAACAACATCAATATCAATTCCACACAGACAGCAATAATTCATCAATTACAATCCAACACGTTCAGTAAATAAAATCATACAATCCCAATCCCACGTATTAATCATCTTATCCCGGTTATAAAATTTGAACCCCACCCTTACCTTAAATTGATGGCCGCTCGAATTTCCGATCGACTTTTCCGACTTGGCTCCGACGGTAATTCTCCCGTATCCCTCTTTCTCCAACTTTGGTGCCTCCAAACCCTCGTTCAACTTTTCTCCGTAACTTCCACGTCCTTCTCCTATTATTCCTCTACTGATACAAAACCTAACTTCCTCTTCTTATATTTCTTTTTATTATAATTATTATTATAATTATAATCTCAATTTGGGCCTACTAATTAACACCTCACCGATTACTACCACCAACGCAACGACTAAGCCCACTTAAATAAAATACTCTTATAATTCCAAAATATTAATTCTAATATTATTTCTCTCTACTAAATCAACTATTTATCGACTATCAAATAAATCGTCCAAACCACCAAATCAACATATTTAACCGTAGACGGAAAATAATATTCAATATTATTTTTCCACAACTTAAATCAACTTGATTAATTAATCCAACTCGAACCAACTTAGAAAACTCAACATAATATTCCGATATTCCGGAATCAACTTAAATCAACACAAATATCACAAACCAACGCAAATCGACACAAATACTCAAATCAACGCGAATCAACACAACATACTACAATTATATTTAATTAAATACTTAATTAAATAAACGGGCGTTACACAATGGAACATGTTGAACTGAAGTAGTTTCAACATCTGGAACAACATGTCGTATCAAGATGTCCCATGCAGGACCATTCGACATCGCGCCAGAACTGAAGTGAATTAAAGATTCTGTTATGTCTTAACAGATGCAGAAGATTCAGGGAATAATATGCAAATTCTATGTGGCGCTGAATTAAAAGGTCTGAAGATTCAAATCTGTAATTAAGAAGATTATTGGAAAATATACACTTTCTAAATATGGATATATTTTAGGAAGTTAAAGATTGAAGTCTTATTATGTAGCAGAAGTTTCTGCTGACTTGTAGCAGCTCATTTACTGTGCTTTTGTAGGCCTAAATCCAGTTGGGAATAGGTTATATATAGATGCTTTGTAACCTAGTATTGCAACTAAACTAAAGATGTAAAAGTTCTAGTATTAGGGTTGGTTTCTGTACCACTCGACATGTGAGTTGGACAGTTTATTAGTGTGATCCTCGAAGCTGTTAAGTAAGAGGAGTATTGTTCTTGGAGGAAGCTTTTAAGTAACTCTAAGTTGTGTCTTGGAAGTGTGTCTTCCTTGTTGAATTGTTGTATAGGTAAAGAGCTGTTGATGCAGTGGCGGATTGTTGACTGCTAGACATCATTGCGATGATTGGGAGTGAGAAGAGTTTCTCATAGCTAGAGAGGATCTAGGTAGAAGGGTCATTGGGTAGTGATTAAGTGATAAACTATAAACGGAGAGTTTAGCTTTGAGTTGATACTACTGATAGTGGACTTCATCCCTGGCTTGGTAGCCCCTAGAGTAGGTGTGTTAAACCGAACTGGGTAAACAATTCTGTGTGTCTTGCTTTTATCTTTTCAGTACCGTGATTATTGTTCTATACCTTGCCATTTGTGTTCATGTCAGACCAGATGTCGAATGGCATGTTATAGGACATCTGGATTCTGCACATGTACCAGAATTTCAGCATATGAAAATAGTGTATTGCTCAGAATGAGATTATTTCAGAACCAATATGTTTAGTCAAAGGAAATAAATGTTTTTAAAATCATCAGAACCACTTTCATGAGATGTATCTCAGATCTGTTAAACCTCTCTTCCAAGACAAGTTCTGATGCGTCATTTAAAAATAATTTTTAACACATGATTAGACTATATCTAAATCACTATATTTATCCAACATCAAACGAACAGTAATTTTCTCAGGATTGACTTAAAACTTAATTACATTTATTCACTTATCCCCTGTACGGTGTCTATCTCTTTTATTTTTCAAAAACCATTCCTATTCCCTCTTTCACTCAAACGGAAACCCTAAAACCCTAAATTTCTCTCTCTCTCTCTCTCTCAACGAACTCAATCCCTGTTCTCATCCTCTCCGTTCTTAACCATCATCATGATAAACATCGATCAACCAGAAACTGTTCTCCTCTCCAAAGAAGTTGAAACGTCACTGAATGTCTCTCAAGAGCTATCGTCTTCATCTATCGCATCATCTACCACCTCTACAACCACCGCAATGATCGCCTCGACTCCATTATCTCTTCCCATGATCGATGCAACCCATGTCACACAGAGAAATTCCTCTGTTACCTGTGTTATGCATGCAAATGAACTAATTGTTCTGAAAGAGCTGTCTGTCGACTTCGACAATTTTTGCGATAATGGGTTTAACCTAATTGATCAACTTAATACTTAAGGATGGAAAAGTTACTTTGAAAGACTTAGAGGTCCAACCTTTGATGACCTAGTAGAGGAATTCTGGAGACACGCTGATACAGACGATCTTCATGTTGTATCTTTTGTTATGGATCAAAAGATCATTATCACTGAAAAATCTATTTCAGATCTACTAGGAATGCAATTCTTGGAAGGAAAGATAGTTTATGGAAAAACTGAAGTATTTGACTCTGTCATCAACAAAACAATCTTCAAAAATTGTCAACCTGGGTTTACGACTACAAAAGCAAGCATCTGCGTGACAATCTAAGAATCTGGCATAAAATTATTCTTGGATGTATCAATCCAAGACCTCCAAAGAATGCTGCAGATTTCTTCAACACAAATCAAAAGAACATGATGTACTACTTGCACAAGAATGAAAAAATGTGTCTTTCATCCATTCTCTTCCTCTACCTAAGAGATATGGTGCGCAAGACAAGAACAACAGCTTCTCCGGATAGGAAGATTGTAAACTACATTCCGTTTGGAAGACTTCTCTCTAACATCTTTGTTGAAAGTGGCCTTGTGGAGTATCTAGTCAAAGAAGCTAAGTACACAGACTATCTGACTAGCAAAGTAGGAAAAACTTTCAATGTTGTGAACCTTAAGCATATGAAAATGATTACTAATGTTGATGTGAAACCCATACCTAACCCTCACGACACTATGATCAAACGTTTAGTATCAAACTACCCCTGCTATCGCAAAGAAGATAATCCAACAACAATTGCTTTATTTGTGGCTATAATGAGAGAAGAAGGGCATGACATGCCAAAATCCAGAGTTGAAGAAGTTGCTTCCAAGCCTAAATACATCACGAGAAGTAAGAGGAAGCAAACTGAAGAGGATGCTGAGCCTAAGAAGAAGAAAAGGGATGAAACTGAAACATCCAAAACCTCTAGACCGGAAACTCTTCCTCTTAAGAAAATCAATAAATCAGCTGTCAATTCTTCTGGATCTATGAATGTCACTGATACTGTTACTGCACCAACATCATCTCAAACCATCGTCATTCCTACCTATAATCCACAGGTGAAGTTTAAACCACCATCTTTCTCAATTCCTCCTTAAACTACCACTATCCAATCTTCACCCAACGCATCAATCAGTACCCCTATCTCGACTAAAGTCATTCCTACCTACATCTCGTCAATAACCTCGTCAATCATTCAACCAAATGAACAAAGTTCCATCAACCTAATCTCCGATTCTCAAGTCCTCAGTATTGAGTCTATCTCTGAGGAGACAACCTCTGAACCTCTAGAGATCGTCACTCCTGAATCTCTCATGATCTCAGACACTCCAGAAGTGACATCTCCCACTGATCAACCAAGCAATCAACATCCTCCTACTGAGATCGTTCCATCTCAGCAAACAACACCTGAGTTGAATTCTGCCAAGCCTGACTTTGCTTTAGTCATTTATGCTAAACCTCCTCCAACATCTTTTGAAGAATGCACAAGTCAATTTTATGACAAGGCATTAAGGAAGTTTGCGGAACTAAGAGCAGAACTTAACACAAGTACCAAGCCTATGGAACTTGAAAGATCTTGTCAAAACTTCTAGAAATTGTTTAGCAGTGAGCTTACAAGAATTGTAAGCTTCTCAGATGCAACCATCAAAGATGGAATTCAACGGGAAAAGGGAAGAGCAGAAGCTGAAGAATGGAGGATACTTCAGTTCTTGGCTGCAAAGCAGAAAGAAGTTGAAGAAAAGGCTGCTGAGGAAGCAAGACTTCTTGCAGAAAAGGCTGCAGAGGAAGCGAGGATAGCACAAGAAGCTGAAGCCATGAAGAAGGCCAAGCAAGATGTTGCAGTTGTCTCTACTTCTGATCCTGCTGTCAAGCGTTTAGAAGACGCCATTGGAGAAATCAGAGAAGAACAACAAAAGTTCAGAGAAAGCCTTGAGGAACAAAGGACTGTCAATGCTGAGCTAAAAGGCATGCTTCAGAAGATGTGGGACAAGATGTCCTCTGGAAGCACCTAATTCTTTTGTCTTTGTTGTCCTTCAGTCCTTAGATCCTTGTTTTTCACCCTTGCACCGCTTATCTTTGTGATCAATGACAAAAAGGGGGAGAAGTAATATAATGTGATATTTTGATTCCATAGTCAATCTCTGAAAAATTTTGTTTACATGCTAACAGATAAAACTGTTATTTCTATTAGAGTGTTTTTCTTTTCAGGTATTCTGGTCCAAATTAAAGCCTTGTTAAGAAAAAGAAAATCAGAACACTGCTGAAAAGAGAATCAAGACTAAAAAAGCTCATGATCTAGTAAAATTAAGGGGAGCCACAAGCTCAGAGATTTATCAAGTCTAAAACTCAGGCGGAGCACTTCATACGAAGGATAAGCTATCTTTAGAATTTGTTATTTTCCCTGCATTATATATATCAAAATTGTGTCATCAAAATACATAGTTTTTTCATCATCAAAAAGGGGGAGATTCTGTGAACAAGATTTGGTTCTGCAACTTTATCTCTAAGTTTTACTGATATCAAATTGTATTTCTGTATGAACAATTTTGTACAGCTAATGGTTGTTATTTGTGAGAACTTAACAAACGGGTTATGCTTCCGTAAAACGGCGCGAACTCAATACTTAAAGAAAAATACTTCGCCTAAGAAGCAAAACTCAATACGAGAGAATACAAAGTTCAGATGCTGATACAAAAGAAAAAAAGAGAACGAGTTCTGAAGATCTGAAGACATAGATTCTGATAGAACGAAGTCCAGATGCTGAAGACTTGCGCTCTCTGATCAAGGTTCTGAAGACCTAATCAAAGTCTCTACTCATGCTTCAATTAGATACTATCAGAAGCCTCTGAAAATATGAAGACAATGCACCAAGCAAACAAGGTTTTGAAGACCAAGTGCCGAAGACTCTGAAGACGCTGCTCTGAAGATCCGAAGACTTGAGAAACTCAAGAACCTAGCTAAGTTTTCCCTTCTTACTCATGCTCATGAAAAGCCTCTGAAGTCGAGAAGCCAAGAAGACAAAGCTACATAATACAGCTGTACCTCAATTCTAGCGAAGATATCTTGGTAACAGTGCAACGGTACAATCGAAGACAGAAAACGCAGCACGTAAAAGGTTTTATCTGTCCTCACGCTTCTAGCCGCCAGCCTACTTAGATATAATGATTACACTTCAACGTCTCTTTTCACACGGCTATAAAAGGAAGCAAAAGACTTGAAGAAAGATACACACGAACGCTATAGCAATACTATTTCTTTCTGAAACCTTTCTTAAGTCATTCTGGTCAAAAACGTGTTTACATTTTTTAGCTTGTATAGAAGCACATTTCTGTAAACGTAACTTGTTCAAACTTAGGTTTGTGTTCCTTGAGAAAGACCTTGTGGTGGTATTTCTTGAGAAGTCTAAGTCGTGTGTCTTAGAGGTTGTTCCTTGAGTAAGACCTGTGAGGTTGTATTACTTGAGAAGTCCAAAACTTGTGAGTTTTAGAGGTTGTGTTAGTCACCAGCGGTTTGGCTCGTACATTGTACTAATTTGACTGATTAGTGGATTAAGACCTCGTTGAGAGAGGCAAAATCACCTTGGCGGGTGGACTAGACTAACTTAGGGTTTCTCAAGTGAACTAGTATAAACATAACGTGTTCATCACTTGATTCTCAACATAGGTCACTACCCTTAAAATGAAAGGGTTTCTAAAAAGAATTCATTTTTAAGAAACAAGTTTATTTTGAAAAACCAATTCAAACCCCCTTTCTTGTGTTTTTCACACCTTCAACTCTTGCTCAAGGCTTAGTTTAGGACACCTTGCACACACACGGCTTCCTCTTGGGCTACCTAACAATGAGACCTTTTATTTCGTGCAATCCCGTGTAACTTACATGTACCCCGCTCCTATTCTGATGTACGCACTTTACTCGCTTTTTTATTGTGGTTTATTTACTAGGAGCACCCATAGGGACTAGCATAGACTAAACCATTTTCAAACTAATTCTCGATTCGTCGTCGAGCCATTTTCAAAACACCCCCCGTAAGTCGATTGCTCAGTAACATTCACCATCAACCTAACGCACACACTCACACATTTCCTCGTGGTTTCGTTACTAGGAACACCCCTAGGGACTAGGATCGATTCTCACTCATTTTCATTCAAACTCTCGATTCGTCGTTGAGCCATTTTCAAAAAAAACTTTTAGGCCGAGAGCCTTTTTCCTCGCAGTCAACCCAAGCGCATACAAACAAACCCTTGATCCAACGTCAAGTGGATTTTCTCAATCAAATATCAAAACGATTAACAACTATCGAAACTCTTTTCAAGGTGTAAGAGAGATGGGTTGTCTCTTTGATATGTCTCCTCAATTGTTTGGGTGCGAGTTCCCTTACTCGTGTGTGAACAATTGACACCTTTAAAAAGCATTCAACTCGATAACATTCAAACTATTTTCGCAATCAACCATCCATCAAAACATCTAATCCATAGTCAAACACAATTACGTAAAAGGTGAAGTGAGGTGGGTTAAGTCTTTGATCTGTCTCCTTAATTGTTTGGGTGCGAGTTCCCTTACTTGTGTGTGAACAATTGTCATCTCTCTAAAAAACACTAACCCTTTCTTTTCGTGGTCGTATCCACGAACTACGGACGCTCTGATTCTTCATTCATTCAAATGTAAGATACGTAGGCACAAGGTTGCGATGATCTTGGCGAGCACACTTCTATCTTTTTTCGTCATTCCCTGTAGTCGAACTACGATTGCTCTGATTCCTCATTCTCGTCCGAATGAGTATACGTAGGCATAAGGGCCCCAATCCTTGTTGAGCACCCTATCCAAAAACCACCCATTTTCCCTAGCATCGATTTCAATTTATCTCACCGTTCTGCATTTATCATTGAGAAGAAAACAAATAAGCTTAGCTAACATTCATCACAATTCGAATTAAGAGGTTTCCGTTGAGTACAACGGACGTGAGGGGGTGCGCGTACCTTCCTCTCACGTAACGGACTCCCGAACCCAGAATGTGGTTGCGACGACCATGTTCTTATCTCATTAATGGTTTTCTCAATATTTTCCTTTCCCTCTTTTGGGATAAATAAAGTTCGGTGGTGACTCTATCGAACCGCAAATTTCTTCTGCGCCTTTTGCGCGAGGGTCGTATTTTCGAGGATTTTTCGAGGTGCGGCAATGATCAGAATACATACACATGATTAACCCTTTTTACATGTATTCAACTAATTTGCCAAATGTATGTGAACATAGTTCTTCAACTCTATTATCACGCATCCTCACAATACCGCTTGTGTCAAAAACGTTATCATGGTCTTTACCGTATTGATCCTACTCATGCTACTCATGCTACTAATCAACATAATAAAATAAAAGTGATACTAGTGAATATCAACTTGCAAGACTATGTCAAAAGTTTGCTCATTGATAGATGAATATCTAAGATCTAAGATTTGAAAAGGTTTTGTCAAGACCAACAAATAAGAAATCAAAGACAACATCAATATTGAATCAAAACTAGTTCACAAACATATATTAAATGAAATACATAAGGTATCAAAAGATTACATCCAAACCCAACAAGAGTTCAAAGATCTTACCTTCTATCCCTTAGGGTTTGTGTTTCTCTCTCTAAAATATACTTGAAATGAAGAGAGATAAAGTTATGATCCCCAAAAAGTACAAGTTATAAGAGTTATTTTCTAAAAAACAAGAAAAAGTACTTATATAGTATTTACGAAATTTGTCATGTTTGCCTTGAGAATAACCTATTCGTCCAGCGAAGTCTCCTTTTGGGCACTTCAAGTGCCTCAGGAACAGTTAAACCGCCCTTGGGAAGTATCTAAGTTCGCCGTGCGAACATTTCTTTGCACAGCAAACTACTTCACTTCAACTTCCCCCAGCGAACTTTGGGTCCTTTTCCCGCTGCCTCTAATCTGAAATGGTTCGCTGGGGCTTCGCCAGGACCTCGCACAGTGAGCAGTCTCTTTCACTTCGCTGGTGTTCGCACATCAAGCATTGCATAATCTTCACGTTTTCTTTGGCTTCCTTGTCCAATCTTTTGTGTCTTACTCATTGATCTTTTATGCCTAATTTCTGCACAATAACACACACATCAAATAATCTAAAGGTATTTGCAATATAATTGAAGAATCACACAAGAACAAGAATTAAATCTATGAAAACATGAGAAATGAGTTGAAAAGTGCCAAGAAAGATGGTTCATTTTAAGTCAAAATTTGCACTTAACAAACTCTCCCCAACTAGATTTTTGCTTGCCCTCACGCAAAGTATGCCCTTCATGAAAACAAGAGAAATTTGCTCAAACAAGAGGATTTTCTCAAGCATCAGATTCAACCAAGAAAGGATTAACGCTTCAAATTCAAACAAGAGAAATTTGCTCAAATAAGAGGATTTAGTCAAGCATGAAAATGCGCACAAGCAACGTTCACCACTTAATAGAATCGAATAATGAGAAAGAATTTAGTTCTTAAACAAATATCATGTAATGTTTCAAATAAAAACTACATTCTCATACTTGAATCACTCTAACACTCCTCTTTAAAAAAAGAATGAAGAAATTAACGTGTTTGCAACCGCGAGGCAATTTCACTCATCTGACAAACAATGCTAATAAAAATTCAATTCATACATTCATCTAATAATCACAAATGAAATCATGGAAGCAAAAAGATCACTAAGGGCTTTTAAGGTTGTAGCTTGGTCAGGTTCACAACAAAGGGTCATTTTTAAAGGCCATTGAATCGAAATTGCCAGTGCAAAAGAAACATTCACTATACAAGGTATTTACACATCTCAACTTCATTCACCACTTTCTTTCCTCTATTTCAAACGTTCTCAAACTTAGTTTTGCACAATTATTTATTTCTCTATTTTTCTCTTTGAAACAAGCATTCTTTTTCTTTTGTTTTTCACATTCATATTCACAATTTTTCTTTTCATGCTTGTTTGAAAATTTTCAAATTTTGAGTAACCTACCACTTTTCTTTTTCATTCTCCCCAACTAGAATTAAACCAAACCTCAAGTGAATGCTCCTGGCTTTTTATGGCAAGGAAATCAATTTAAACAATGTTCAAAGGTTCAATAATTTTTTTTAGAATCTCACAAAATTCAATGATGAACTAAACTTTCAAATTATTTACAAAAACCAAGTTCATCACTAAAATTAGATCTAAACTGTTTAGGCTCAAATAAGTTAATGAATTCTCACTACTCACGAGTAAGTTACTTTTGGATATGGTTGTGCTCAATATAAACAAATGCCTTGATCATTTCTAATGCTTCCACAAAATCACAATAATCAAAAGATAAAGCATGAATCAAATGAATTAAACAAAGTTATCAGTCATCCTAGCATATAATAAATAATGGAGGTTTCTCATAATTTGTGGCTTTTAGACCTAAGTGAAACAAGCATTAAAACAAAGTTGCAAAATGAAACAAAAAATACACATTTTCACAAAGCACAAAATTTTTAAATCATTCTAACATTCTATAAAGCGGTACAATTTACCTTACTTGCATTCACATGCTCAACATCCTACCATCCCCATCCAAAATCGATCAAAGCTTCATTGAATACTTTTATACAAATAGCAACCAATCTAGAAGGAGTTCTCATCATTCACCCCTAATCAACACTAAGAAAACGTGAAAGGAAACAAATATATACAATATAAACAAATGTACAACGCCTAAAAATATAGAAACTATTGCAATGAGATTCAATATCTAAACACCAATCCCCGACAAAGGCTCCATTTTGTTCGAACTGCAGTAAAGCGGCAAGAAGCAAAAATTTAGTTTTGAAGGAATTCCCTCCGGGATTTATATCGTTTCCACAGGGATCGGTGTGAGGGAAAGAATGTCGTTCAACGGTCTCTATATTTCTAAGCTTGTGGTGCAAAAGTTTGGTTGAAAGATTTAAGGCACAAAAAATAAAGGCAGAAAATATAAAGACAGAAAATATAAAGTAGAGACTGAATTATAAACGGAGCCTTGTTGGGATTGGATCTCATCAATTGATAACACGCATTTTTCTGATCATGTTATACACAACTCAAACGTTCTTCTAATACCATCATGTATCACCCACAACAGAGGTTATGTCTAACGCAAAGTTGAGAGGCCAACCGAATTGTCTTATAGGTGATGTCTCATGCAAAAAAAACAACACATAGCATTAAGAACTGATACTCACGTGAATTTTAAACCTAAATCTATGTCTAGAGTTTAGACCTAACATATATTCAAATAACATCCATATCAAATTAATGGTTTGATTCATATATAACGCCATGATCAGAATACGTACACATGATTAACCCGTTTTACATGTATTTAACTAATTTGCCAAATGTATGTGAACATATTTCTTCATCTCTATTATCACACATCCTCACAATACCGCTTGTGTCAAAAACGTTATCATGGTCTTTACCGTATTGATCCTACTCATGCTACTAATCAACACAATAAAATAAAAGTGATACTAGTGAATATCAACTTGCAAGACTATGTCAAAAGTTTGCTATTTGATAGATGAACATATAAAATCTAATATTTGAAAAGGTTTTGTCAAGACCAACAAATAAGAAATCAAAGACAACATCAATATTGAATCAAAACTAGTTCACAAACATATATTAGATGAAATACATAAGGTATCAAAAGATTACATCCAAATCCAACAAGAGATCGAAGATCTTACCTTTTCCCCTTTAGGGTTTGTGTTTCTCTCTCTAAAATATACTTGGAATGAAGAGAGATAAAGTTATGATCCCCAAAAAGTACAAGTTATAGGATTTATTTTCTAAAAAACAAGTAAAAGTACTTATATAGTTGTAGCGAGTGATTTTTGTCGGTGACGCGACCACCTTATTGCTGGGTTTTCCTCACCGCAATGGTAGGAGGGGATGCTACTTTCTGATTTCTTATTTATCCATGAAAGCTGGAAGGGAAAGGGAAGCTATCTAAAACTAACCTTGCACGCGAATGTTTAACTGAACAAATGCTTAAAGAGATTGGGGGGTCCGGGGTCAGGTTATACAATGGGGAGTTGTCAATTACCCATCCTATATGTGGTTATCCACAACTTTAGGTTTCGCTTTGTACTTGATGGTGTTTATATGGTAATGGGTTGGGAAAGTTTCTTGGGAAATATGGGGGAGAGAGTGAGTTGATGTTGATGTTCGGGCTTGCCCGAGGTTTTTTGGCAAGGTACTAGACCTAAGTTTGACTAATGTGTGAAGGTGCTAGACCTAGAGTTTTTGATCAGTATGCTCGCTAAGATTTCGCAATCTTATGCCTATGTATTCCCGTTTAAATGAAACAGGGAAATCAGAGCAATCGTAGTTCCTTCTATTCTAAGGGAGGAAGAAGATAATGTTTTGGTGGCTTGTTCGAAGCCCAAGATTGAAGCTAAAAGGTTTGGCTGAGAGAGAATTTGTCATCTCTAAAGAGGGTTTGTTGATTTTTGTGTGCCTTGATCAAAGCCCAAGGTTGAAGCTAAGAGGTTGATTGACTCCACTGGGGAAGTCCTTACCCAAAGCCTAAGAGGAGGTTGGGTAAGACCGACTCAACAAGAGAGGGTATATATTGATGTCTTGTACAAATCCCAAGATTGAGGCGAAAAGAAACTGACTCTTTGGGGATATCATTATACAAAGCCTAAGAGGAGGCTGAAAGTTTGACTTTTTCGGGAAAATGTTCTATCTGTCTTGTACAAAGCCCAAGATTAAGGCTAAAAAAGATTTTGACTCCGCCGGGGAGGTTTGTATGTATCTTGTACAAAGCCCAAGATAGAAGCTGAAAAGAAGACTGACTCTGCGGGAAAGAAATCTTTATCTGTTTTGTACAAAGCCCAAGATTGAGGCTGAAAGAGACTTTACTGACTCGACTGAGGATATTTTAGGTGTCTTGTACAAAGCCTAAGATTGAGGCGAGAAATATTTTGACTCTGCTTGGGAATTTACTTCCCAAAGCCTAAATGAAGGCTAGGAGGAATTGACCCTGCTGGGGAAAATGTTTATCCCCAAGTTTAAGAGATGAAGATTTATGTCTTGTACAAAGCCCAAGATTGAGGCTAAAAGGGTTTGACTTAACAAGAGAGTGTTTTTATCTGTCTCGTACAAAGCCCGAGATTGAGGCTAAAAGGGTTGACTCAACAAGAGAGTCTGGAACGTGATTGACTCAACAAGAGAGTCAGGAAGTTGATTGACTCAACAAGAGAGTCTGAAAAGGTGATTGACTCGACAAGAGAGTCTGAAAAGGTTAGCTCCGCTGGGGAGAATCATTGTATGAAGCCCAAGAGGAGGCTGACTATGCTGAGGAAAGACCATTATACAAAGCCTAAGAGGAGGCTATCTTCTGCTAGGAATTATTGAGATCCCTAGACAGGTCCAAGTGGGGAATCAACCCCTGCTGAGGATTACAGAAGAGTTGATATATCAGAGACCTTGAGGTTCTGATTTGAGATAGTGTTATGATGATGATAAACTAACCCTGGCTTGGGATTTTTAGGAGAGAGACTAGGTTTTAGAACCCACGAGTTTTAACTCTGCTGGAGTTTAATCCAGAATCCGGGGTTTTTTCCTATGTTTGTATGGAATTTGAGAATGTCTTTGAGACTCAAGAGGATTAGATTGTCCAAGTATACCGGTGTGGAAGAGTTTTATCTTTTGTATGATGCCTCCGAGAGAAGGCAGGTGCTTTAAGGGATGAGAATCAACCCTGAATTGGTATGAGATTTGACACTGGAAAGACTGCTCTAGCAAAGGATGACTAAGTTCTGTCTTATACCTTTAAGAGGTCTTCAGGGTCATTGTATTAAGCCCAAAAGTAGGCATGAGAACTTCTAAGAAGCCGGAGGGTTCTTGTACAAAGCCCAAGAGGAGGCGGGGATGCTTTTAGGAAGCCTGTGGGTCTCAAACCAAGAAAAGTTCAAGAAATGCTATTCACCGATAATAGATCATTTAGTGAAAGTTCTAAGGTTTGAAGAAATTCAAGAGATGCTATTCATCGAGAATAGATCAACTCTGGGGAGTAGAATTTCTTTGACAATTTCTAGGGGTGACAACCTGAGAAAAGGTTCACGAAGAATACTTCCTTTCTCTTTGTTCCATAATGTTTAAGCCCAAGAGAAGGCAAGACTGTATCTGGAAATCCTATGGGGATCTAGTTTTGACTGTATTTAAGAGTGACCAATATGGCTTTACCTAGTTCTAGACCTAGTTGTCGGGGAAAACTCTAAATAACTATACTAGTATATATACAGTTGATATATGACAAGTATTTAAAAGGATATGAAAGAAAACTTACAGTGCGCAGCTTCCCACAATACAGTTTTATATATATATATATATATATATGAAAGCGAGTAAATGAAAGCTGTTTAAAACTTACAGGCGAGCAAGCTTCCATGCTGTATTGTTACTTGTTCAAAGAAATTAAAGAAAGTTTTGATAACAACATATATATTGAATCTAAATCAAAAGGGAAGTTATTTTGAAAAGATTGTTGGGGCTTATACTCAAGGAGAGGCCCAAGGTTTAACAGTGATTGCACCGTTGTTTTGAAAATCGCAGAGGGACTTATACAATGACTGAGGCCCACAGAGGTTTATTTACAAAAGGGTTGGGTCTTACAACTCAAGGAGAAGCCCAAGGATTGTTTTGAAAAAATAATGATGGGACTTACAACACGAGGGGAGGCCCAAGTTATTTGATTTTTGAACTGGTGATCGCGCCGAGGTTTTTGAGAACGCAGTGGGTCTTATACAATACCTGAGACCCAAAAATGGTTTTGGTTAAAAAGGGATTGGGTCTTACACTCTATTAGAGGCCCAAAGGTTTGAAAAAGAAAAGAAATGGGACTTACAACATAAGGGTAGGCCCAGATGAAAATGTTTTGAAAAGCGACGATCGCGCCGAGATTTTGAAAACATAGTGGGACTTATACAATGAGTGAGGCCCAAAAAGGTTTATGTACAAAGGAATGGGACTTAAACTCTACAAAGAGGCCCAAATTATGTTTGAAAAGATTTATTAAGGTGAGAATGATCAAAACCCTAATTTTGTTAAAAATGAAATTAATTTTGATTAAAAATTAATAAAATCATTGAAAACATGTGAGAAATGAGTTGTGATTTTGGGTCAATGTCTCAAAAATCATGTTTTTATCCACAAAATGATTGAAAACCATTCAAGATTGGAAAACCAAGAGAAAGAAAATTTTTAAAATGTTAAAAAACAAATAAAAATTAATTCTTTGCAAAAATATCAAACATATGAAATAAATAATATTTTTGAGAAATTTTTGTAAAATAAAATATTTTAACATTTTTGTAAATTTTGAAAAAAAGAATCAGCTCAAAATCATTAAAATTCAGAGAGAAATAAATTTTTGAATCAATTAAATAAAATCACAAAATTCAAATATTTGAACATTTGAAAAAAGGCGCCAAGAACACGCGCGTGTTCTGAGTTTTTGCAGATTTGCGTTTTCTCCCTAATCTCACTGAATACTTGATGAAATCACACAATCCACATATCAATCTGCTCGTTTTCAATTCACGATCATGTCTATAGTCGTTAATTTCATTTATTTTAAGTATGGAATGAGAAATCAAAGAGAAACCTCAAGAACCCTAATTTCTGCATGAAGGCTAAGAAATTCCATACACGATTCATACAAAGCAATCAATGGAGGGGAAAAACTCCATACATGATTATGAACATATGGAAAAATTATTGTGCAGGGAAATATGCTTGAATTATGAGATGACCAAGTTTAGGCTTACTTGAATGTCGTGGCAGCAAGAGCAATTTGATTTTTGAGTTGGAGGTGTTACAGATGAGTTGTGATGATCTGAACAGCTTCCTTAGGTGCTATAGAGTGTGTTGAATGCTTGGAGTGGATTGAATTGAGCTGGAACTTGATTTGGCACCTTAACTGCAAATCTGTCAAAGGCTTGTGCAGATGGCTGGTGATTTTGAGAAATTGGTGTTCCAGATGTTATGTAAGAGTTTGGATCACTTCTATATGATATATGTGAGGTGTGTGTGTGTGATTGGTTTGGTTGGAATTGCTCTCAAACTCAAAACCCGATAGTGACTTGAGTTAGAAGGCAAATTTGGAGTGAAAGAGGTGGTTTTGAGGAAAGCAT
Organism: Lathyrus tuberosus; assembly: GCA_022829125.1. Classification (NCBI taxonomy): domain Eukaryota; kingdom Viridiplantae; phylum Streptophyta; class Magnoliopsida; order Fabales; family Fabaceae; genus Lathyrus; species Lathyrus tuberosus. Next base: position 7,943,355 of record JALAZF010000024.1, on the reverse strand, counting down.
CAGTTTGGGTGCTTTGGTGTACTCAAACTGATCACAATTGATGTCTATATATAGTGTGTCAAGTTTGTTTTGCAAGCAATAGTGAATGGCAACTGCAGCAGGCCTTTGGCCAATTGTGATAAAATGGAATCTCAAGTCTCCTCTAGCCATTAACTTGAGATTAGAGCACAGGCTTTGTAGCTTTGGTTCAGAGATAAAATTGGACTGAATTCAGTTGGAATAGGCTCAGTTCGTGCCACCTTGGTGTATGCATTGAAAGCTTGGAAACAAAATTGGATATTTGGCATCTTTGTAGCTTTTTAGGTTTGGCATACTACTTGTAGATTCTTGGACTTTGGAGGCTTGGAGATCAGATCATCCCCCTTGGATTTGATCCTCAGATGTGTCAAAAATGATGACAAGGCTTGGATTTATCTGATTTGGACAAATTGAGCAAATGTGCACAATTCTGCCTTGAAAAACCAGTTCAGGATGCCATGTCCCAAATGTTGTATCTCTGCTCAAATGGAATTTGGAAATGATCTGGTACTTGTTGGAAAGCCCTCATGGCATACTTCAACTTTGATGTCCACCCCTAGACCTGGTTTGACTTGGATCAAAGTGAAAAATGTCCCTACATTTTGGAAAAAGTAAGGCAGATTTTGACTTAGTGAAAATTTCACTGTGTTGGAAAAATGTCATTTTCATGTTTTCATCCATTTTGATCACTCCATAACTTAAAATCCATGAGGAATGGGAATGATATGTAGTTAACACTTTTAAAGTGTGTAATGAGAGCTACAAATCCATCTTTGGACCATCCAAAATGGTTGCTTGGATCTCAAGTTATGATCCTTGGAAGTTGGTACCTTAGCCACTTTGTTCCATAACTTAGAAAATTTCTAAGTTTTTTATGGTTACCCCTTTTACAAGTTAACTCACTTTTTTTTCTTGATGAATGATGATTCAAATCACATATTAACATTGTTTTAGGGTTAAGGAACCTTGGTTGACCAAAAAATCAAAAAGTCAAACTTTGACTTTTTGTACAGTTGACTTTTTATCAGATGAAATTCAAACTGTGTGATCCTTTGTGAAATCAAGTCCTTGACCTAAATCAAACCTAATGGATGGACTCCATAGGTGATATAGGGTATATTGAATCATGTCCCAAGGTATGGGAGCATGTCTTGGTCAAAAGTCAAAGGCACAGTTGACTTTTTCTTCAAAACCCTAATTGTGGTCCAGGTGAAATTGAAACTTGTGGACCAAGCTTCTTGGATCAATCCAATGTTGCAAATGGATCAATATGGTGTATTTAAGGTCCTCAAATCATGTCTTGAGGTCTTGGCTCATGTTTTTGTCCCAGAAGTCAACTTAGGGGTGAATTAGGTCAAGAAACCCTAATTCCTGATTTTTGGTAAATGCATCCCCTAGGCTTAAATTAACTTGATGATTGGGTTCATGAGGTCCCTTGGAGTATCTTGGGTTATGCTTTGAAGCATTGGCTCATGCCCAGATGGAAACTTTCATCTGGAGGCCTCAGTCGACCAAAACCCTAATTTGGTGACACTGGCGATCTTGAGGCTTGATCCACTTGAAATGTTGCAACCTTGTGCATAATCCTTGATGTGGGAGTCCTCTTGATTATTTATGGCTGTCTTGAGAGGTCAGACAAGTTGAAGATCATGTCATTCCTTGATTAATCCTTTGTCTAAGTGCTCAGAGAGGGCTTGAAACCCTAATTCTTGTTTGTAGTAAATGCTCACCCATCTTTGGGGAGACTGATGAGGCATGTAAATACATCCATATTGTGATGATGATTTGCAGAATGATGGGAAATCTTAGTGGTCAAAATTTGGGGTATGACAATAGTATTTACAAAATCTGTCATGTTCGCCTAGCGAACAACCTATTCGCCCAGCAAAGTCTACTTTTGGGCACTTCAAGTTCCTCAGGAATAGTTAAATCGCCCTTGGAAAATATCTGAGTTCGTCAGAGGACCACTTCTTTGCACAGTGAACTGCTTCGCTTCATCTTCGCCCAGCGAACTTTGGGTCCTTTTCCTACTGCCTCTAATCTGAGATGCTTCCCTGGGAATTCGCCAGGACCTCGCACAGTGAGCATTCGCTTTCACTTAGTTGGTGTTCGCACAACGAACATTGCAGAATCTTCACATTTTCTTTGGCTTCCTTGTCTAATCTTTTGTGTCTTACTCATTGATGTTTTACGCCTAATTTCTGCACAATAACACACATATCAAAGAATCCAAAGGTATTTGCAATATAATTTAAGAATCACACAAGAACAATAATTAAATCTATGAAAACATGATAATTGAGTTGAAAAGTGTCAAGAAAGATGGTTAATTTTAAGTAAAAATTTGCACTTAACATTGGCCTACCAAGCACTTGCTCGCAGCTTCTGCTGCCCTCCAAGCGGACAGAGCGCTCGTTATCCTTACTGTTCTTTATGCCGGTCCCCCTATCATTGCTCTAGCTATAAGCTATGGCAGCTCCAACTCGAAACCAAAGGGGCCCGCCCTGCGAGGCCAGAGGGGGTCAGTGGTCAGTCCCTATTCGAATTAAGGGGTCTTTAGCTTTTTCCAGATCTAGAGAGATACTACGAGTCCTCTGTCCTAGATTCCATCACCGCAGCCATATGGTTCACCAGTACTACCAAAAAGTCTCATGCTTACGTTACTACTGTTACTGATGGTTTGAATATCTTGGACCCCGGTCGGTCGTGCTTTTGGTTTCCATTCCCATCATCATATTGATATGATCAATCTCCTTGCGCTCTGCCATAAGAACTTGGAGTCCATATCATGGTGAAGGTAAGGTAACGATGTGATTCTTGCTCTAAAAACAGACCGAACACATTCAAGTTATTAGCTCATCCAAAACGACAACATTCGTGAGTCGCTCGTTCAACTGTCCCTCGGAGACACGGTCGAGAACATGCATGGTTGCCCCCCGTCCTTTCTTGCTATCGGTCCCACCAAGCAAGATGGGGCTCAGCCAAGAAACATGAGAGCCCCTGCGCGAGCCTTATTTTTTTAGTAAAGTCACCCTAAAGACTAAAGACAAAAATGGATCAAAAAAATGGGGGACTTCTGCAACGGGCTATACCACCCAAACCAACTGAGGGAAGTCGTATCCGCCCCACCGCATGTAAGTTATATGAGAGCCTAAGAGGGGGGTGAATTAGGCTTTTAGACAATTATCCGAATTTTTGACGGTTTTTGAATTTTACCTTTCCTAAAAGTTTCTAAGTGAGGAAAGCGGTAAATGCGAAAAGTTAAGAACACTGAGACGTATAGTGGTTCCCCTCACAGGTCGAGAGTACTCCACTCACCTTTCAACATAAAAGAGATTTCACTATAGTTTTGGACAAGACAAGACTCTTCCTAGTCTTTCTATACAAGTCACTAACTATCAACCACCAAGAACACCCTCTTGGATTTTACAAGTTTAAAGTCCAACCATGAATAACTCTTACAATGGACCTCTTGTATCCACAATCCGGATAACAAGGATTCTAATAAACCCTATAAGAGAAACAATTCTTCCCTTATAGTCAATACCTAAAACCAAACAATTGTTGGAGCTTTAGGAATTTACAATAGTTCTGAATTTTTGAGTGAGTAGATGAAAATTTGAATCTTAAATATATCAATCACAAGATTGATCTTCTTCTTGTACAAGTAATCTTTATTCAGAATATACAAGTGTTTTGTGATGCAAGATTGAAACTATAATGGTTGAAATGAAAGTTCAATGACAAGGTTTCACTATTTGAAAATTCTGACTTTTTACACTTGAGAAAATGAAAGATTTTAGAGAATAAATATGTTTGAAAATTGTATGCAAGAAGGTGAATGACAAAATAAACTTTGAAATTAATATATAGTGTGCATGCACCCATTCAATAATCAAGGCAATGCTTGAAAGAATTTCTGAAAATTATTATACAATGAATGAAAAAGATGCAAACAAGAGGTACCATGAAAAGATGCATTTAAATAAAGAATTTTTCAAAAAAACTTCAGGTGCAATCGTTTGCATCAGAATGACAATCGGTTGCACCCAATGTAACGTGCAAAAAATTTGAAATTTTAGCCTAGTGCAATCGATTGCATCAGGAAGACAATCGATTGCATCAGTGTAAAATTTGAAAAATTCTTAATGTAAATGATTCTAAGCCATATATCATCTCAAATTATGACCAAGACTTTAGATAAACTTCAAAAAATGTTTTCTCAAGGTTTTAAATGAAAGAATGACTTTTTAAAACATGATTATAAAACTTGATCACTAAGATTTGTTTTAGTCAAGAATTTCATATACCTAAAAGTTTGATTAATCCTATCTTGCAAGAGTAGTCAAGTCTTATGCATTTCTTCTTTTTCCTTCTTTGAAAAATTTTCAAGAATTGAATTAATATGAAACTTGTTCTAGCTTTGAAGTCTTTGATCCATTTTCTTTTGTACATAAAACCTTGAATGAACATTGTTGTCTTCATCAAAACCATTGAGAAGCTATGTCAACACATTCTCCACCTTTTTTAAGATGATAACCCAATTCTTGAAAATTCGATCCAATCTTGTTTCTCTAACCAAAGCTTGCTCCTCCTTGGATATTTCTCCCCCTTAATCCATGATTTTAGAGAGTTTTGAAATCTGCACATTTTGTTAGAGAAACCAAGCAATAATACACAATTCTTCTCCCCCTTTGTCATTAACAAAAAGGATGGGAAAAGACTTGAAGTATATAAAGAAATTATGAAAAATAAAAACAATTTTTACCTATGAGATTTTATCTCAAGATTGACTTCATCAAAACATTCATCCTTGGCAAACATGATCTTGAAGCCTTTGTCACAAAGTTGGCTTTTGTTTAGAAGATATTCCTTTAGTCCTTTAACATAAAGTACTTCTTCAATGAATGTGAAAGTTAGTGCTCCAACTTTGCCAATGCCAAGAATTCTTCCTTTAAGGTATTCCCCATATGTGAAATAACTCTTGGACTTTTGAACTAAACTTGAAAGTTAGTTTATTTCTCCCATCAAAAACTTAGAACCACCACTTATCAAAACATCATAGATTTAAAGTGGTCCTCAAGCAAACCTACAAAACAAAATAAGTTTGATTTGGTACCCAATGTGCTTTGGGTCCATCATAGTTAGTTCCCTTCTTAACCCACACATAATACCCACTTGCAACACTAAAGTTTCTTACATAGCAAGCATTAGGTGTATGGCCAATAATACCACAATAAAAACAAGTAGGAACAAAATAGCTTTTATATCTTGGAATATATGATTTCTTTTTATGAAATCTTTTCTTTTTAGGATAAGGAAGCACATTCTTAGGTTTGTTCACTTTCTCTGTAGAAGTTTGGTCACTAGCCTTAACAAAGATTGTTTTACTAGAACTTGGTTTAGAAAACTTTGAGTAACCAAGTCCACTTTTATCATTTGAGTATCTTTGTTGACTAAGGATTGCTTCTAATCCAACTTGTCCTTTCTCATATCTTTCAAGGACTCTTTTTAATTGAACAATTTGGAAAGAGAGTGATTCACAATTTTTACATACCAACTCTTGTTTTCCTTCACTAATTTTCTTTAGTTTTTCATCTTTTGATTCTTTCTCCAAACATCAACTTTTTCTTCTAAAGATGTTATTTGTTTCTTTTGTGAAGATATTGTTTTATACAAGACCTTACATTCATTTAAGAGTTCATTAATGGCTTCTTGTGCATCATTATCATAAAGAGAAAATTCATTACTAACCTCTTCTTTTTCTTCATCGGAATGATGTGTTGCTATCAATGCAAGATTTACATGTTCTTCATCTGACGATGAACTTATTTCATCGTCTACATATACTTTCTTTTCCTTTTTATGATTCTTTTTCTTGACTTTATTTTTCTTTTGAAGTGTAGGGCATTTACTTTTAACATGTCATCTTTCTCCACATTCAAAGCATTTAATCTTTCTTGTTGGTTCTTCCTCTTTAATGATCTCCTTTTTTCTTTCTTTTCTTACAAACGTTTCTAACTTTTTTATAAGATCATCATTTTCATCACTATTGGACTCATCCTCTTGATTGCTATCATAATTTTTTTACTTTTTTCTTTAAGGCAACATCTTTTGAATCTTTTACTTGAATTTCATGCTTCTCCAATCTTTCAAGTTCTAACTCATGCTCTTGAAGTTTTCCGAACAAGGAAGCGGATGTCATTGTAGAAAGACTCTTATTTTCTGATATCGCCGTCACCTTTGGTTGCCATTCCCTGTTTAAGGATCTAAGCACTTTAAGATTTAATTCATCGTTAGTAAAAGTCTTACCGAGTGCTTTCAAATGATTTGTCAAGTGCACAAATCTTTTTTGCAAGTCGAGGATTGATTCTCGGGGCTGCATTCTGAACATCTCATATTCTTGACTTAATGTGTTTAATCTTGATCTTTTTACTTCAGCGGTTCATTCATGAGTCTCCACCAAAGTATCCCATATTTCCTTCGCGGATTTACATTGACAAACACGAAAGAACTCATCAATACTTAAGGCACTTTGAGGAAGATTGATAGCTTTCTTTTCATTTAGGACTTTTCTCTTGTCTTCTTCATCATATGTACTTTTTAATTTTGCAGTACCAACATCATTGACTACATTCACAGGATTATGCGGACCATTCTCAATAGCTTCCCATATACCTTCTCCTTGTGCTTCAAGATGTGCTCTCATACGAATCTTCCAAAAATCAAAATACTCTCTAGAGAAAAGCGGGGGCTTCTTACTCCTTCCACCATCTTTGAAAACTGGGTTTGAACTTGCGGAAGCCATACTGGATCTTTAGGAACAGGTTACCTAAAACCTGCTCTGATGCCAATTGTAAGTTATATGAGAGCCTAAGAGGGGGGGGGGGGGGGGGGGGTGAATTAGGCTTTTAGACAATTATCCGGATTTTTGACGGTTTTTGAATTTTACTTTTCCTAAAAGTTTCTAAGTGAGGAAAGTGGTAAATGCGAAAAGTAAAGAACACCGAGGCGTATAGTGGTTCCCCTCACAGGTCGAGAGTATTCCACTCCCCTTTCAAAATGAAAGAGATTTCACTATAGTTTTAGACAAGACAAGACTCTTCCTAGTCTTTCTATACAAGTCACTAACTATCAACCAGCAAGAACACCCTCTTGGATTTTATAAGTTTAAAGTCCAACCAAGAATAACTCTTACAATGGACCTATGGTATCCACAATCCAGATAACAAGGATTCTAACAAACCCTATAAGAGAAACAATCCTTCCCTTATAATCAACACCTAAAACCAAACAATTGTTGGAGCTTTAGGATTTTACAATAGTTCTGAATTTTTGAATGAGTAGATGAAAATTTGAATCTTCAATATATCAATCACAAGATTGATCTTCTTCTTGTACAAGTAATCTTTATTTGGAATATACAAGTGTTTTTTGTGATGCGAGAATGAAACTATAATGGTGGAAATGAAAGTTCAATGACAAGGTTTCACTCTTTGAAAATTCTGACTTTTTACACTTGAGAAAATGAAAGATTTTAGAGAATAAAGATGTTTGAAAATTGTATGCAAGAAGGTGAATGACAAAAGAAACTTTGAAATTAATATATAGTGTGCATGCACCCATTCAATAATCAAGGCAATGCTTGAAAGAATTTCTGAAAATTATTATACAATGAATGGAAAAGATGCAAGCAAGAGCTACCATGAAAAGATGCATTTAAACAAAGAATTTTTCAAAAAAGCTTCAGGTGCAATCGATTGCATCAGAATGACAATCGGTTGCACCAAGTGTAACGTGCAAAATTTTTGATATTTTAGCCTAGTGTAACCGATTGCATCAGGATGACAATCGATTGCATCAGTGTAAAATTTGAAAAATTCTTAATGCAAATGATTCTAAGCCATATATCATCTCAAATTATGACCAAGACTTTAGATAAACTTTGAAAAATGTTTTCTCAAGGTTTTAAATGAAAGAATGACTTTTTAAAACATGATTATAAAACTTGAGCACTAAGATTTGTTTTTGTCAAGAATTTCATATACCTAAAAGTTTGATTAATCCTATCTTGCAAGAGTAGTCAAGTCTTATGCATTTCTTCTTTTTCCTTCTTTGAGAAATCTTCAAGACTTGAATTAATATGAAACTAGTTCTAGCTTTGAAGTCTTTGATCCATTTTATTTTTGTACATAAAACCTTGAATGAACATTGTTGTCTTCATCAAAACCATTGAGAAGCTATGTCTTCACATTCTCCCCCTTTTTGATGATGACAACCCAATTCTTGAAAATTCGATCCAATCTTGTTTCTCTAACCAAAGCTTGCTCCTCCTTGGATATTGCTCCTCCTTGGATATTGCTCCCCCTTAATCCATGATTTTAGAGAGTTTTGAAATCTGCACATTTTGTTAGAGAAACCAAGCAATAATACACAATTCTTCTCCCCCTTTGTCATTAACAAAAAGGATGGGAAAGACTTGAAGTATATAAAGAAATTATGAAAAATAAAAAAAAAATTTACCTATGAGATTTTATCTCAAGATTGACTTCATCAAAACATTCATCCTTGGCGAACATGATCTTGAAGCCTTTGTCACAAAGTTAGCTTTGGTTTAGAAGATATTCCTTTAGTCCTTTAACATAAAGTACTTCTTCAATGAATGAGAAAGTTAGTGCTCCAACTTTGCCAATGCCAAGAATTCTTCCTTTAAGGTATTCCCCATATGTGAAATAACCCTTGGACTTTTGAACTAGACTTGAAAGTTAGTTTATTTCTCCCATCAAAAACTTAGAACCACCACTTATCAAAACATCATAGATTTAAAGTGGTCCTCAAGCAAACCTACAAAAAAAATTAAGTTTTATTTGGTACCCAATGTGCTTTGGGTCCATCATGGTTAGTTCCCTTCTTAACTCACACATAATACCCACTTGCAACACTAAAGTTTCTTACATAGCAAGCATTAGGTGTATGGCCAATAATACCACAATAAAAACAAGTAGGAAGAAAATAGCTTTTATATCTTGGAATATATGATTTCTTTTTAGGAAATATTTTCTTTTTAGGATAAGAATGCACATTCTTAGGTTTGTTCACTTTCTCTTTAGAAGTTTGGTCACTAGCCTTAACAAGGATTGTTTTACTAGAACTTGGTTTAGAAAACTTTGAGTAACCAAGTCCACTTTTATCATTTGAGTATCTTTGTTGACTAAGGATTGCTTCTAATCCAACTTGTCCTTTCTCATATCTTTCAAGGACTCTTTTTAATTGAACAATTTGGAAAGAGAGTGATTCACAATTTTTACATACCAACTCTTGTTTTCCTTCACTAATTTTCTTTTGTTTTTCATCTTTTGATTCTTTCTCCATAACATCAATTTTTTCTTCTAAAGATGTTATTTGTTTCTTTTGTGAAGATATTGTTTTATACAAGACCTTACATTCATTTAAGAGTTCATTAATGGCTTCTTGTGCATCATTATCATAAAGAGAAAATTCATTACTAACCTCTTCTTTTTCTTCATCGGAATGATGTGTTGCTATCAATGCAAGATTTACATGTTCTTCATCTGACGATGAACTTATTTTGTCGTCTACATATACTTTCTTTTCCTTTTTATGATTCTTTCTCTTGACTTTATTTTTCTTTTGAAGTGTAGGGCATTTACTTTTAACATGTCATCTTTCTCCACATTCAAAGCATTTAATCTTTCTTGTTGGTTCTTCCTCTTTAATGATCTCCTTTTTTCTTTCTTTTCTTAGAAACTTTTCGAACTTTTTTATAAGATCGTCATTTTGATCACTATTGGACTCATCCTCTTGATTGCTATCATAATTTTTTTACTTTTTTCATTAAGGCAACGTCTTTTGAATCTTTTACTTGAATTTCATGCTTCTCCAATCTTTCAAGTTCTAACTCATGCTCTTGAAGTTTTCCGAACAAGGAAGCGGATGTCATTGTAGAAAGACTCTTCTTTTCTGATATCGCCGTCACGTTTGGTTTCCATTCCCTGTTTAAGGATCTAAGCACTTTAAGATTTAATTCATCGTTAGTAAAAGTCTTACCGAGTGCTTTCAAATGATTTATCAAGTGCACAAATCTTTTTTGCAAGTCGAAGATTGATTCACGGGGCTGCATTCTGAACTTCTCATATTCTTGACTTAATGTGTTTAATCTTGATCTTTTTACTTCAGCGGTTCCTTCATGAGTCTCCACCAAAGTATCCCATATTTCCTTCGCGGATTTGCATTGATAAACACGAAAGAACTCGTCAATACTTAAGGCACTTTGAGGAAGACTGATAGCTTTCTTTTCATTTAGGACTTTTCTCTTATCTTCTTCATCATATGTACTTTTTAATTTTGCAGTACCAACATCATTGACTACATTCACAGGATTATGCGGACCATTCTCAATAGCTTCCCATATACCTTCTCCTTGTGCTTCAAGATGTGCTCTCATACGAATCTTCCAAAAATCAAAATACTCTCTAGAGAAAAGTGGGGGCTTATTACTACTTCCACCATCTTTGAAAACCGGGTTTGAACTTGCGAAAGCCATACTGGATCTTTAGGAACAGGTTACCTAAGACCTGCTCTGATGCCAATTGTAAGTTATATGAGAGCCTAAGAGGGGGGGGGGGGGTGAATTAGGATTTTTGACAATTATCCGGATTTTTGACGGTATTTGAATTTTACTATTCCTAAAAGTTTCTAAGTGAGGAAAGCGGTAAATACGAAAAATAAAGAACACCGAGACGTTTAGTGGTTCCCCTCACAGGTCGAGAGTATTCCACTCCCCTTCCAACATGAAAGAGATTTCACAATAGTTTTGGACAAGACAAGACTCTTCCTAGTCTTTCTATACAAGTCACTAACTATCAACCACCAAGAACACCTTCTTGGATTTTACAAGTTTAAAGTCCAACCAAGAATAACTCTTACAATGGACCTCTGGTATCCACAATCCAGATAACAAGGATTCTAACAAACCCTATAAGAGAAACAATCCTTCCCTTATAGTCAACACCTAAAACCAAACAATTGTTGGAGCTTTAGGATTTTACAATAGTTCTGAATTTTTGAGTGAGTAGATGAAAATTTGAATCTTCAATATATCAATCACAAGATTGATCTTCTTCTTGTACAAGTAATCTTTATTTGGAATATACAAGTGTTTTTTGTGATGCGAGAATGAAACTATAATGGTTGAAATGAAAGTTCAATGACAAGGTTTCACTCTTTGAAAATTTTGACTTTTTACACTTGAGAAAATGAAAGATTTTAGAGAATAAAGATGTTTGAAAATTGTATGCAAGAAGGTGAATGACAAAAGAAACTTTGAAATTAATATATAGTGTGCATGCACCCATTCAATAATCAAGGCAATGCTTGAAAGAATTTCTGAAAATTATTATACAATGAATGGAAAAGATGCAAGCAAGAGGTACCATGAAAAGATGCATTTAAACAAAGAATTTTTCAAAAAAGCTTCAGGTGCAATCGATTGCATCAGAATGACAATCGGTTGCACCAAGTGTAACGTGCAAAAAATTTGAAATTTTAGCCTAGTGTAACCGATTGCATCAGGATGACAATCGATTGCATCAGTGTAAAATTTGAAAAATTCTTAATGCCAATGATTCTAAGCCATATATCATCTCAAATTATGACCAAGACTTTAGATAAACTTTGAAAAATGTTTTCTCAAGGTTTTAAATGAAAGAATGACTTTTTAAAACATGATTATAAAACTTGAGCACTAAGATTTGTTTTAGTCAAGAATTTCATATACCTAAAAGTTTGATTAATCCTATCTTGCAAGAGTAGTCAAGTCTTATGCATTTCTTCTTTTTCCTTCTTTGAGAAATCTTCAAGACTTGAATTAATATGAAACTTGTTCTAGCTTTGAAGTCTTTGATCCTGTTAGTTCTTTAATTTTAAGGGTTGGCATTAATTTTGTAAAACAAATAATTACAGCAATATGTTAGATAGGATAGTTTATCTTGCTAAAGAAGAACAGGTTGAGCAAGATGTCCTAGTGTGCATTGAAACATGTTGAACTGAAGTAGTTTCAACATCTGGAACAACATGTCGTATCAAGATGTCCCATGCAGGTTCATTCGACATTGCTCCAGAACTGAAGAGAATTTAGAATTCTATTATGCCTTAACAGATGCAGAAGATTCAGGAAATAATATGCAAATTCTACGTGGCGCTGAATTAAAAGGTCTGAAGATTCAAGTCTGAAATAGAGAAGAATATTGGAAAATATACACTTTCTAAATATGGAGATATTTTAGGAAGTTATAGATTGAAGTCCTAATTTGTAGCAGAAGTTTCTGCTGACTTGTAGCAGCTCATTTGCTGTAATTTTGTAGGCCCAAATCCAGTTAGGAATAGGTTATATATAGATGTTCTGTAACCTAGTTTTGTAACGCAACCAAAGATGTAAAAGTTCTAGTATTAGGGTTGGTTCCTGTACCACTCGACCTGTGAGTTGGACAGTTTGTTAGTGTGATCCTCGAAGCTGTTAAGTAAGAGGAGTATTGTTCTTAGAGGAAGCTTTTAAGTAACTCTAAGTTGTGTCTTGGAAGGGTGTCTTCCTTGTTGAACTGTTGTATAGGTCAATAGCCATTGATGCAGTGGTAGATTGTCGACTGCTAGACATCCTTGTGATGATTGGGAGTGAGAAGAGTTTCTCATAGCTAGAGAGGATCTAGGTAGAAGGGTCATTAGGTAGTGATTGAGTGATAAGTTGTAAACGGAGAGTTTAGCTTTGAATTGATACTACTAATAGTGGACTTCATCCCTGGCTTGGTAGCCCCCAGAGTAGGTGTGTTAAATCGAACTGGGTTAAAAATTCTGTGTGTCTTGCTTTTATCTTTTCAATACCATGATTATTGCTATATACCTTGCCCTTTGTGATCATGTCAGACAAGATGTCGAACGACATGTTCTTGGACATCTGAATTCTGCACATGTACCAAAATTTCAATTGGTATCAGAGCAGGTCATTCTGTTTTGTATCTGGATGAGATCCGAGGGAAGATACTTTCTGGTTCATGGTCAAGGTAGAAGCCTTCTACTGAAAAGTTGTTTGAACTTGGAGAAGTTCATATAGGTGTGAGAATGGTCCCTTTAAGTGGAGGATGGACTGTTCGTGACAGGCAGTGGTATGTGCTGAAGGCTTGGAGGTTTGGTTGAAAAGCTGTTGTGTTGTGGTTATGTTAGGTTTGATTTATTTTCAAACCTATGGTATTGTGGTGTCACCTGGATTATGGTGCTAGGGCTGATATGTGACACCTGAAGGTTTTGAGGAGTTTGTGTTTTGATCCGCTGCGTATCTATCTAAAAACTCCTGAGGTTGCAATTGAGAAGGTTGTTCTTCTCTAAATGTATATACTATGGCGATGGGATCTATGCAGGACTGCTTCAACTTACTTTGTCAACGATACTTGAAGATTATTAGTCAAGTCCACTCATAAAGGCATTGATAAGTGAAGTTGTAAGAAAGAGAAGTAATTTACTTTTGCCTCTATTCCTAAAATGGCTAATCTCCAGTCTTTGATCTCTTGATGTGTTCATTGGAATGATGTCCTATCTTGTGTTAGAACATCACGTCAGAATTGTGCTGAATTCTGTTGAAGCAGATGCTCTGGGTGCTAAACTAATACGGTTTGATCACATGAGTTTGGAACCTACTCTTGATCTGGAAGAGGAGGCATCTGGGTGGTATGTCTAAGAAGTTTCTGGCCCTGGAACTTATCTTAGATGTGTGAGTTGGTCAAGGTGTGATCAACATGTTATTTACTCCTGAGGTCAGTTTATTTATGGTCTTTGCTGCAGGAGTGGAGAACCTGAGATTTCAAGAAGCATTCTCGCTAGCAGACTTCTTGGACATGAAGGTCAAAGATCAAAGAGGCATGATTTTTCTCTGGAAGTATCATCTGAATGATCGTGTAAAGCTAGACGAGTTCTGACTGTGTGTGATTCAATCATAGCCTGTGCTGCTGTTAAAGGTGATTGATTACAAATTGGAGAGTTGGAGGAGAGAATACTACTCTCATGCTTCTGTGATGTGATGGGTTTTGATGGTTGGTCCCGAGGCTTAAAGGGGGAAGTTTGGAGATTCTATTTTGGAATGTGGTCATGATGTCTTAACATCTGTCGACAGAACATTCTGTTCAGAATGTTATGGTGTTTGAGATCACAAGTCTCTACCTGATTTAGGTACTGATGTAAGGGTCAAGCAGTAGGTGAATGTGTTCAGCAGGTGTGTTGAACAGAGAGTGAGCTCTTGAAGACATGAAGATGAGTCTCATGTTCTCCATTCATTTAAGGTATCCTTCTTGTAAAGGAGTACTGGTGGTCTTAGATAGAGAAAAGTTGATCAGATTGGGATCATATGAGTATTGGTACAAGTGATGATTGTGTTCAACTTGTGAGTTGAACAAAGAGTGAGCTCTTGAAGACATGAAGATGCGTCTTATGTTTTCCATTCTTCAAGGTACGAAGAAGCACATGTTATTCTTGATAGGGGGAGAGTGTTACAATTTTATGCAGCTGGATGTGTGATGTTAAGGGGGAGATAGATAATTCTGCAGCTTTTGGTGTTGACACTTATTTTGAAGCAAATTAGGAATTTGCATACATGAGAACTAAGTGTGTTGTGATGTGTCTTGTGCAGTTGTGATCCTTATTGCATTTGTTTAGTTTAAAGGAAACAGAATTGAAACATAATTTTATTGCACTACTGAAAGCATACAAGATTAGAAAAAGTAACCAACAAAGAGTCTAAAGATTATCCCAACTCCCCGAATCAAGAAATTTTTTCCAATCTTCGTCCCATTCATCATCAGAAGCTTGAAGTTGCACTTGGTTTTTCTTGATGGTCTTCATCCTTGTTTCTGATGTCTTTCTTGTTTTCTTTGCTCCTGAAGTTGTACCAGTTGTGGACAATGTTTGGTCCTTCAACCTCTGTGGATCTGGTTTCCTGACTTCTTGCATGTGACTCCTTTTTGCATCCTTGTTAGATTGACTCATGGTTATATATGTGATGTGCGGTTAGGAGCGAGGAGGCTTGGTTTTTATACTGCATAAGAGTCCTTGTTTGTATCGCCTGACCAGTCAAAGTGGTCTTTAAACTTGTTTTCTTGGGAATCTGTTTTTAACCATGTCACATTAGATGTCAGAACTTCGTGTTTGGTGCCTTGGTAGAGGTTGTCTTTTTGTAACTAAAAGGATGAGACTAGGTCTTGTCTAGTTGTCTGATGTGATTCCCTTTAGTTTGCTTTCGGTATAGCTGCTGGTGCAGGTTGTGAGCAAGTGGTGTGTTCCTTTGTCTTATGCTGATGTCCTATATACTGTTGCAACATCGTAGTTTGTAGAGTTGGAAGAAGCAGCATTATCGTCCGAAGTGGCAGTTTTGACATAATGTGGATTAGAATGGGCAGATTCTGATCTTGATGGTAAGTAGTTCTGGTAATACATGACTACTCTCATGTTGAAGACTCAATTAGGGTGTTATGAATGTAAGGGCAGAAGGTTGTTGCCAGTGGTGCAATCTGATCAGAATGGCTGAAGATAAGGAGGTTCCTTCTAATACAAGTAAAAGGTGGTGGCAGTCCTTATCTTGTGTTGCAAGTAATCTAAAGACATTTGTTATGGAATATGTGAGAAACTTCAAATCAAGTGGGGCTTTTGTTTTTCTGGAATTGGCAGACCATGTATCCAAAATCAACATTGTGAGGTCTTGCTCAACATATACCAGATTGTGGCAATATCGTTGTGATAGCATAAAGAGCATTGATTGTTAAGGCTGTTGTCTATAAGCCTATTGCTGCAAGTAGCCTGTGGGCTGTTCAAGGTTGTGCAGTGTGATGTCAAACATCTTGATGGGACATATCATAGCTGTGTGAAGATAGTGCTTATACAGGAGAGGTCTGAAAAGCAAAATTGGTGTATCTGGGTGACTTTATTTTTCTCAGCTGTTTTGAAGGAATCTAGAAGGGATTGTGAGAAGTCGTTTCAGTATCCATTAGATAAGAAGATGTGCTTGTATAAGTTTCTGTGGAGTCTTGGGTTGATAAGTTTATGAGCTAGCTAACAACTGTTTTGGTAAGATGTCAGAACATGGTACAGGACATGTTTCTCTTGAGCCAAACAAGGAATTTTTCTGGTCAGTAGTGCAAGGATAAGGCGAAACACGTGTCTCTACCTATGCATGGAGCGTTATTGGCCTAATTTATGGTAAGATTCAGTTGAGAAACATTTAAGGCAGTCAAGGCAGTTTTGGAAGGTAGGCATTGAATTTGAATGTAGTTTTTTATACCTAAAATAGCGTTTCTTTGACCAAGAACCTTGACATATTCAAGGCTCGTTAATTCCAAAGTTACTGGTCAGCTATTTATAGGGGTTGTTCTCTTCTCCTTCAGCCAAGTGAGTGTTCTTGTTTCACAAGTATTATGGCGTTTGTTCGTATTTGGGTAAGCATCACTTGGGTCTAGTTCTGTGAGGGCCTTCTTTGCCAATTTTTGGCTAAAAAGGGGGAGAAAGGGTGTGTGAAAAGGAAAAGGGTTGTGCAGATGCCTTGTCTAGAGTCTGCAGTTCCAATTGTGTGCAGAGATGTCGAAGAGGGTGTCATTTCCTTGAGTTGGTGTTGAGTTCCAATTGTGACTTGTGTCCTGAGTTATGAACACAGTTGTGACTTGTGTTTTGAGTTACCTGGGTTGATAGATTGATACTTCTTAAGTTTCATCTTATGCCACAGGTCGACTAGGGGCGTCTGATCAATTAAGGTGTGCAGAAATCTCTTATGCCACCATTGGTCCTTTGTGTCAAGACAGACGTTTCTTTTCTGGAGGAGTCTTCTACAATTTATCCAGGTCTGAGCTGGAAGGAAAAAGAAATGTGTTGTATTAAAGGGGAGTGTCAGATATCTTCTTCCTCATGTACACCAGATATCTTCTTCCTCATGTGCACCAAATGACTTCAGGACTTTCTACTTCTAAGGTCCTAATGTGTTGCCTGAAGTTATTGTGTTGTGGTGCTGGAAGTTGATGTTATGGAGCTCATAGATTATGCTGAAAAGAGTTGTCAAACATGATGTCCTAACATCCTTCAAGTATTCCCAAGAAGATGATTCTCCATGATTGTTGTTCTCAGTAGCTACTGATGGCTACTGTTAGGTTCAGTAGTTGCTAATGACTACTGACAAGTAGTATAGAGTTGTGATTGCTGCTGTAATCTAAGTTGTAATGTTTATGTATTTGTTTTAGCCAAAATTTGCCAAAGGGGGAGAATGTTAGTTCTTTAATTTTAAGGGTTGGCATTAATTTTGTAAAACAAATAATAGCAGCAATATGTTAGATATGATAGTTTATCTTACTAAAGAAGAACAGGTTGAGCAAGATGTCCTAGTGTGCATTGGAACATGTTGAGCTGAAGTAGTTTCAACATCTGGAACAACATGTCGTATCAAGATGTCCCATGCAGGTTCATTCGACATCGCGCCAGAACTGAAGAGAATTTAGAATTCTGTTATGCCTTAACAGATGCAGAAGATTCAGGAAATAATATGCAAATTCTACGTGGCGCTGAATTAAAAGGTCTGAAGATTCAAGTCTGAAATTGAGAAGAATATTGGAAAATATACACTTTCTAAATATGGAGATATTTTAGGAAGTTATAGATTGAAGTCCTAATTTGTAGTAGGAGTTTCTGCTGACTTGTAGCAGCTCATTTGCTGTGTTTTTGTAGGCCCAAATCCAGTTGGGAATAGGTTATATATAGATGTTCTGTAACCTAGTTTTGTAACGCAACCAAAGATGTAAAAGTTCTAGTCTTAGGGTTGGTTCCTGTACCACTCGACCTGTGAGTTGGACAGTTTGTTAGTGTGATCCTCGAAGCTGTTAAGTAAGAGGAGTATTGTTCTTGGAGGAAGCTTTTAAGTAACTCTAAGTTGTGTCTTGGAAGGGTGTCTTCCTTGTTGAACTGTTGTATAGGTCAAGAGTCGGTGATGCAGTGGCAGATTGTCGACTGCTAGACATCATTGCGATGATTGGGAGTGAGAAGAGTTTCTCATAGCTAGAGAGGATCTAGGTAGAAGGGTCATTGGGTAGTGATTGAGTGATAAGCTGTAAACGGAGAGTTTAGCTTTGAATTGATACTACTAATAGTGGACTTCATCCCTGGCTTGGTAGCCCCCAGAGTAGGTGTGTTAAACCGAACTGGGTTAACAATTCTGTGTGTCTTGCTTTTATCTTTTCAGTACCATGATTATTGCTATATACCTTGCCCTTTGTGATCATGTCAGACCAGATGTCGATCGGCATGTTCTAGGACATCTGAATTCCGCACATGTACCAGAATTTCAGATCCATTTTCTTTTGTACATAAAACCTTGAATGAACATTGTTGTCTTCATCAAAACCATTGAGAAGCTGTGTCTTCACATCGCAAACACCTACAATGTCATGATCACATTGGCTTACCCTTTTTTCTTTGGTAGTTCAACGGACGGTCGCCCCTCCAACAAGAAAAGGTATAAATATGGAAACTTCTCTGCCATTTGGATCGGAAAATTTATGGAGGAAATCAGCTTTTAAATTTCCCGAAACCACACGATTATATAGCCAAAGGGAATACGTCGTGCCTAAAATCATCCCAAGCGCTGCTAATGTGGCTACTAAGCTATTTCTTTGGAAAGCTCCTACTGAGATGGGAAATTCCTCGATAAAGTTGCTAGTACCAGGTGAACTCATATTGGCCAAAGTGGAAGAGAAGGAAATGGTAGAGAGATTCGGCATGGTGCTCACTAACCCTCCTTAATATCTAACAAGTCGAGTCTTATGTTGGTCATATAGAACACCAACACATAGAATAAGAGCTGAAGGAACCAGTCCATGACTTAACATCGGTGGAATACTACCTCCAATTCCCTGTATGTTCGATAGAGCCGAGATTCCGCTTGAGGGGGAGCATAGTGGATGGACTCAAACTTGAGGGGGAGATTGTTGGAAAAAATATGAGTTGTGTGAAGAAACAAGTGTGAGTTCTAAGTCTCACATTGCTTAGAAAAGTGGAGGTTAAGCAGTAAGAGGACCCATACACCTATCACCTTAAGGTTTTGGGTGAATATGTGGCGTCTCTCTCATTTGTTTGGGTGAATCTTTAAGTTTTAGATAAATGTTTAATCTAATGTGAATGGTTCCCTCTCATGATGACCCATCAACATAAACAAAGAAAGGATAACCCCTTTTTATAAGTTATCCCCTAAAGAGTGAAGGTGGTGACACCATCGTAACCATCCACTTCGAACCAAATATACTTTCACTACGCCAAAATTACTCTTTGGCAGTACTTCATAGGCAGCGCTTTATTACAAAAGCGCTGCTATAAGTTAAAAAATTTAGAAAACACGGAAACTGTTCACTTAGAAAAATAAAAGCGCGTCTAAATATAAGACTTTAGACAGCGCTTTCTAAGGTCTTTTAAATTAAAAAAAAATTAAAGGAAAATATTAGACAGCGCTTTCCTTAAAAGCGTTGTCTAAGGTCTTATAAATTAAAAAAAAATATAAGACCTGAGACAACGCTTTTGAGGAAAGTGCTTTCTAAGGTCTTATAAATTAAAAAAAAAATTAAAGGAAAATATTAGACAGCGCTTTACTCAAAAGCGTTGTCTAAGGTCTTATAAATTAAAAAAAAAAAAAATCAAAAGCGCTGTCTAAGGCCCATATGAGACAGCGCTTTCAAAAGCGCTTTCTAAGGCCCACCTTAGACAGCGCTTTCATTCAAAGCGCTGTCTAAGGTCTTTTTAATTAAAATAAAGATTGAAATTGTATCAGTATTCTATACTTTTTCATTTCATTCTTTCCCTCTTTCCCTCTCTTTCTGCGAACAAGAACGAACCAGAGCTGAAACCACCGCCGTCGTCCGTCCTTTCACCGCCGTCGTCCGTCCTTTCTCGCCGTCGTCTGTCCGGCCGTCGTCCTTCCTACATTATCCTCCACCATCCTCCACCGTACTCCACCGTGCTCCACTGTTCCGGTAAGAGTTTTTCTTTTTCTGTTAGGTTTTAAGTGAGTTTCATATTTTTCTGTTAGGTTTTGTTCTTGTTACCATTTTTTTGGAGTTCTTTAGATATAATAATGTTCTGTTAGGTTTTGTTCTGTTAGGTTTTGGAGTTCTTTTGATAGAATGATGTTCTTTTGATAGAATATGAGTAGTTTAGATTAGTGTTATTGTAGTTTAGGTTAGTTTAGGTTAGTGTTATTGTAGTTTAGGTTAGTTTAGGTTAGTGTTAATGTTGCTCTACATTGTTATTGCTATATAATGTGTTAGTTTAGTTTAGGTTAGTTTAGGTTAGTGTTAGTGTTAGTGTTAATATTGCTCATTATTTTAATATTGTAAATCCTTGAGGTTGTTGTTCTAAAGAACCGAAATTCAAAGCAATTTATTAGGTAAAGAAATATATTGTAAATCCTTAAGTCATAACTTTCCTCCTTTTGGTTTTGATTTCTATTAATTACTAATGGAAAAACCATGGATAAAAAATGGATAAGTAGGAAAACTGTGAATTGTTCTATTTATTTATTTATGTGAATTGTTCTAAATATTCATTTATATTTTATTAGCGTTATACAAGCTTTCCGAGCACTACGAGATGACCAAGTACCAAAGAGGAGAGTCAACCCCATTACATGGAATACAGTGAAGGTATATTAATTATCACATGTTTTATTATATTAGTGATGCTACTTGATAAAACTTAGGATTTATCCATATTTTCTTTTCATTTGTAGTGTCCTCGGCAACGTAATGAAATAGATTGCGGATATTTCATGTTGAGGTTTATGAGAGACACTCTTTTTTTGGATCGAATAGAGATTCCATCCGATGTATGTATTTCTAACTTATGAGTTATTTTAATATTTAACACATATCTCTCATATAATGAAATAGTTAAAACTAAATCAAACTATGTTATATTATTATGTAGTACTTTGAAGAATGCAAGTGTGCTCATTACTCAATTTCTCAATTGGATGAAATTAAAGAGGATTGGTGTCAATACATTATGGAGCTCGGAGTTTTATCAGGTATAATATTTTACTTTTACTTTAATTGATGAGAATTTAAATATGTGTAACTTTCTAACTATAGACATTGTTGATGTATTCTTTTAATTGAATTACAATCTTTGTGTTCTTTCAGGACCTATGTAGATTTGAAGCAATGTTTTGGTTGGATGCAAAAGTACTAGTATAAGTAATATGTACATTTGTAGAAAAAATGTAATGATTTGTAATTATATATATATATATATATATATATATATATATATATATATATATATTGGTTTGAATTGCCAATTGTTTTGGATATATAATTTTGGTGTAAATTGGTACATTTAAATAGGCCAAATTGGATTGATTTGAATCTCCAAATTGTGGTATTTTTCTGGAAAAAAATTGGTTGAAAAACAGGTCAAATTCTGGTTGAAAAACCTGGTAAAAATTGTGGTTTAAAAAAATTTATATAAAAATTTTCGTATACCTTAGACAGCGCTTTACACTAAAAGCGCTGTCTAAGGTGGGGCTCAGAAAGCGCTTTCCCAAAAAGCGCTGTCTAAGGTATACCTAAAAAAGTTCAAAAAGGTGGGTCTTAGACAGCGCTTTTTGTGAAAGCGTTGTCTAAGGTATACCTAAAAAATGTCAAAAAGGTGGGGTTTAGACAGCGCTTTTACCAAAAGCGTTGTCTAAGGTATACCTAAAAAATGTCAAAAAACGCTGTCTAATGGTACCATAGACAACGCTTTTCATTAAATATACTCCCCTTTAGACAGCGTTTTTGGTATTACCTAAAGCGTTGTCTAAACCTTTAGCAGCGCAGGTTTAGACAGCGCTTAAAATCGTTGTCTAAGGCCAAAAAAAACGCTGTCTAAGGTCTTGTTTGGCGTAGTGTTTTGGATGGCATGAACCCGAAGCACATTCATGACTATACTCTCTTTCCAAGACGTCCAATGATAAACAAACAAAAATCTCTAATACGATAAAAGAAAATTGAAAACGAACTATAATATTTCATATATTTGCTTAGTTTTTTAAGTGGAGGACTTTACTAATAATCCACTAGAAAAAAAAGTTGAGAACTAAAATTGTTACTGGTCCAAACTATTAGACTAAAGGTGTAATATTTCCACTCTCATACGATATGGATTGCGAGTATTCAAAATTATCTGTTTCTATTTTATTTGCTAATAAAATAATACTAAAATACACTCATGGTTTAGTAATTCCGTGTGGAGGACACACTCCATTCCTTTGTTTATTCGCTTTCTAATTTCAGTTAGTTTACAAATCAAAATTTGATTCTACTACATTAGATCATAATTAATGAACATGTTATTAAGTTGTTGTCCTGGACAGGGGTTTTTTTTGTAGGGGTTTTAAATTTATTTGTAGTTTATTCGAGTGGGATAGCGCTCCGTTTGACTGTATGAAGCGGAAGTAACATTCCCGCCTTTTGTTTCCGTTTTCTGCACGTCTTGTGCTTTCAATATAATGTTCTTGCCTATTAAAAAATAATAATTAATGAACATGCCAATTAGCTTAACTTTATTTCAATTATTAAAGGGTGGATTAGTGCCAGAACAGACCATTACTTCAATGGTTGGTTCAACTTAATTTAGCTAAAGCTGTGGTGAGTCTGAATCAATCCAACTAACTTATTTGATTAAATTTTTCAACACAATTGTGAATACTTTAATTAATGTGCTACATTAGTCGTGTATATGTAAAATAGAAAGTAAAGTTTTTGAACAATTCTATTTATAAAACTAGTATCATACTAATACTTATCTCCCACTTTAATCAAGTGAATCTGAAATATATTTTTATTTTAATAAAATAAAATATATAAGCCAGTCGGCTAGCCGACAATGATTTTGAAGTTTATACGCACTAGCCAGTATAGCTTAAAAGCTGCTTTAAAAAGCGAACACCAAAAACTAATGACTTTATTGTGACCTAACTAAACAAGAACATTGGTTCCTTGTCAACCACCAAACAAGAATATATCTCCTACTTTTCTTTAATAAGTAATTATAATTATTGGAGCTTAAAATTTGATAGGCATAAAAAGATATGAACTTTCAGCATCTCCCACTTTTCTATTCTATGTGTACTCAATATGGCGAGTAAAATTTGGAGCATGGTATTTTTAAATATAAACGTGGGTGACGTAGGAGATTTTGGTTGGAATTTTGCCAAATTTCGACGTGGAATTTCACAAATCTTAAAGAATTTCGAATCAATCCTGATGAATAATAATAAATCTTTTTGATTGATTACTCCTCTTGTTTTTCACTCTTCACTCGAGTAAATCAATCAACCTTGGTTGCAAGACGATTATGCTGCACAATGATTATTAAAGAAGAAAAGGAAAAGATAAAATGGGGAAGAAAGGAGAATTTAGAGTTTGAAAGAAAAGACGAAGAAGAAGAATCGTAAAATCTGCAGAGAAACTTATACTCTTTATTTTTATGCAACTGCATTTGTTGTGTTACAATCAATGATAAGGTGCCTCTATATTTATAGATTGAGATTGCTTGCTCACCAAGCAATCTCTAACAAACTAACTAACTCAGCTAAAATTACAAAACAAAGCTAAGTCAAAATTTTGTAGTGATACACTTCGACATTTCGACAACTCCTTACTTTTGTCAAGCAACGTACTTCGACACAAGGAATTAAATTCTCAACACACCACCTAATTCATTGTGTCTAAGCTATCTACATTAATCATAGATCTTAATTTCTTGAACACTTCGACCTGCATTCCTTTCGACATGATGTCTGGAATCTGATTCTCAGTTTTGCAGTGTTCCAAGCTTAGTTTTCCTTTTGCCACTTGCTCTCGAAGATAATGGAACCTCATTTCGATGTGTTTGCTTCATCCATGTGCTATTAGATTCTTCACAGATTGATAGCAGACATGTTGTCCATCTTCATGGTGATTGCTCCATGATTCTTCGCTGTAATTTCTTCGACCAATTTCACCATCCACGTTGCTTGACATGCACAGAGGGAAACAACAATGTATTCTGCTTCACACGACGATAGTGCTACTATTGGTTCTTTTCTTGAGCTCTAAGCAACCGGTGCATCACATATGATAAACACATAGCCAACTATGGATTTTCTATCCTCAACATCACTACACGAACTGAGTAAGTTCATTCCACTAGCTTGCATTCTTTTCCTTTATCAACAGCATGAAACAAAATGCCATAGTCGAGAGTTCCTTTCAGATACCTTAGTATCCTCTTCGTCGCTGCTAGATGTGATACCTTTTGCTTTTGTATGAATCTACTCACCATACCTACACTATATGCTAGATCAGGCCTTATGTGACAAATGTATCTTAACGATCCAATAAGTCTTTTGTACTCTGTTGGGTCGACACCATCTTCTTCTGAGCTTTTAAATAGTTACATTATTGGTTCTGCAGGTGTCGAAGTTAAATTGCAGTCTTTCATCTCAAATCTCTTGAGTATCTCGCTTGCATATCTTCTTTGATGCATCATCAAGCCTCCACTTCTATTGTAGAATTAGATACTAAGGAAGTATGAAATATTGCCTAGATCAAACATTTTGAATTCCTTGCTAATACCATCTTTGAATTCTTCAATTTCTTTCTTGCAGCTACCTGTTATCAACAAGTCATCAACATAGAGACATAGTATAAGTAACTCACTATTTCTTCTTCTTACATATACTCCATGCTCAATTGTGCACATCACAAATTTCTTCTCCCTTAGAAATCCATCTATCTTCTTATTCCAAGCTCTTGGAGCATTCTTAAGTCCATATAAGGCTTTATGTAGCTTGTATACCTTACTTTCTTCACCTTGTTTCACAAACCCAATTGGTTGTGTAACATAAACTTCTTCACCTAAGGGCCATTCAGGAATTCATATTTCATATCCATCTGACACATATGTCAGTTGTTCATTTTTGCTAGACTAACAACCAACCTAATTGTTACGATTCTAGCAACAGGCACAAAGACTTCATCGAAGTCGTTTTCTTGTTTTTAAAGAAATCCGTTTGCCATAAGTCCTGCCTTGTGTCAAGTTACTTCTCCTTTAGGATTCAACTTCACATTGTATACCCACTTCACATCGATTGCCTTTTTGCCTTGATGTAATTCGACAAGTGACAAAGTGTTGTTGACTTCGATGGATTTCATTTCTTCATTCATTGCTTTCATCCACTTTGAATCCTTCAATGCCTCAGTTGTATTGACTAGTTTGACATGTGCATAAAAAACATAGTGTACTAGATGACCTTCATCATTTACTACATCATCTGATGTAATCACACATTCTTGTAACCTTGCTGGCATGTGTCTTGTTCTTTGAGGTGTGCTTGTGCTTGCTTGACCTCTTACTTTTTCTTGTCAAATTTCTCATTCGACTTTACTTGTTGGTTCTTCACATAGATTGAATCCTTCTTGGCACTCTCAGTCCAATCTCATTCCTTAAGCTCATTTATGACCACGTCTCTACGATTAGTACTTGCTTATTCTCTGGGTTGAACAATTTGTATCCTCCATTCAAATGATATCCTATTAGAATCATTTGACTCGACTTATCATCAAGTTTTCTTCTCATCTGATCAGGCACATGTCTATGTGCTATAGATCCAAATACCTTCATATAACTCAAGCTAGGCTTGACACCAGACCGACATTCTTCTGGCGTGATTCCTTTTAGTTCTCAGACATTTGTTATGAATATATGTTGCAGTCGACATAACTTTTAGGTAGATGCATGCCTTTCAACATACTTCTCACCATATTTGTGATGGTTCTACTCTTCCTTTCTATAATTCCATTATGTTGTGGAATGTAGGATGACACCACCTCATGCACATTCCCTTCTTTCTCACATAACATGTTGAAGTATTTTGACACATATTATCAACCACCATCAGTCCTCAGAATCTTGAGCTTTGACCACTTTGTCTTTCAACCATAGATTTAAACTTGGAAAATACCTTGATCAATTTACTTTTCTTCTTGATCAGGTAAGTCCATAATTTTCGAATAAAATCATTTATGAAAGTGACAAAGTATCTGTTACCTCCAATTGAATCCACCTGGATAGGTCCACATACATCAGAGTATATGATTTCAAGAATTGCCTTTGACTTGCTTCCTGCATCCTTGCTGAAGTTGTTCTTGTGCTGCTTTGCTTATGCACATTCTTCACACATTTCATTTGGAATGTCAATTTCTAGTAACCCTGAAACCATATTTCATCTTTTTAGGTCTATGATGTCTTTGAAGTTGATATGGCCAAGTCTATACTTTCATATCCATTCATCCCTGCTAGCTGCAGTTGCAAGGCACTTGTGCTCCATCATATTAAGTTCAATCTTGAAGGTTCTATTATGAGACATATGAGCCTTCAAGATTAACCTTCCAACTGAGTCGAGAACTCTCATCATCTTGTCTTTGATATACACTTTCAAATTCTTTTCGGCCAACTTTCATATGCTGAGCAAGTTACTCTTCCTGCCTGGTATGTACAATACATTGGAAATTACTGACCTTTTGCCATCTTTCCTTATAATCAGAACATCACCAATACCTTCAGCTTCTAGGGTATTTTCATTTGCAAATTTCACCATGTTCTTCATTGAGGGTTTTATATTGAAAAACTAATCTTTCCTACCAGTCATGTGTGATGAGCATCCTAAGTCCAAGTACCATTGGTCCTTGAATCTTTCTTCATCTTTTGTTGTGACCATCAGTAACATATCTTTTTCTTGATGTTTTGCAAACTTTGCATCATTTTCTTGATTATTTTATTTTTATGGACAATCACTAGAGTTGTGACCATACTTCTGACAATTGAAGCACTGAATGTGACTTTTGTCAGGTTTTTGACCAGCACCTCTTGCTCTACTTGCGACATCACCTTTTTGGTTACTTTGGTATGAGGGTCTTCTCTGATTCGATAAATTTACTTCTTGATGGTTTCCTCTACTAGTCGAATTTTTATAGCCTCATCTATCTTTGTTGTCGAACTACTTCCCTTTGCCTTTCTTTTCTCTTGCTGATTGCACTTGCAAAGCCACACCACTTTTCAAATTCCTTGCAGCTCTTTTATCCATTCTTTGTTCATGAGATTCAAGCATCCCTTGAAGCTCTTCCTTTGTCAATGTCGACAAGTCTTTAAATTATTCTATGGCTACTACCATGTGATCGAATTTTGGAGCCAATGACCTCAAGATCTTTGCGACAACTGATCTTGATGTCAACACTTCTCCACATACCTTGACTTGATTCACCCGTTTTATAACTCTAGTGAAAAAATCAGTTATGATTTAATTTTCTTCCATCTGAAGCAATTAATACGTTATTTTGTGAGTTTGTAACCTCACCTCTTTCACCTTCTCAGCGTCTCCAAACAATTCCTCTAGTATTTCCCATGCTTCTTTTGCTAATTCAACATCACTCAACTTTTCAAAATTGTCTGAGTCAACACATTGATGAATTATAAAGAGAGCTTTATAATATTTCTTCTTCAATTCTTTGTGTTCAGAAAACAAAAATTTTCATAATTCTGATTCTTCAAAATTGGGAGACTCGCCAGAAAATACCCGTTTTGATGATTCATTGCGTTATTCTTCCCAAGAATCACACATCCAATGCTCTAGTTACCAAATGTTGGAATTTCTCCAGATCCCGATGTGGAATTTCACCAAATCTTGAAGAATTCTTAATCAATCCTGCTGAACAAGAATCAATCTTTCTGATTAATTACTCCTCTTATTCTTCACTCTTCACTCGAGTGAATCAACCAACCTTGGTTGCAAGATGATTATGATGCACAATGATTATTAAATAAGAGAAGAAAACGATGAAATGGGGAAGAAAGGAGAATTTAGGGTTTGAGAGAAAAAAGGAAGAAGAAGAATTGTAAAATCTACAGAGAAACTTCTGCTCTTTATTTCTATGCAACTGCATTTGTTGTGTTATAATAAATGATAGGGTATCTCCCTATTTATAGGATGATATTGCTTGCTCACCAAGAAATCTCTAACAAACTAACTAACTCAACTAAAATTACAAAACAAAGCTAAGTCAAAATTCTGTCGAGATACACTTTGATATTTCGAAAACTCCTTGCTTCTGTCGAGCAACATGCTTCGACACAAGGAATTACATTCTCAACAATCCCTTACCATCTTTATTGTATTTCAAGTATTTATTAAGATATTGTGGATTAATATGTTAATGATTCTTTTGACTCACGCTCTTTATACTAATGACGTCATGATATTCTGCCAAGGAAATAAGAGAGCCCTTTTGCATATCCTTAAGATATTGAATGACTATGGCAGCGTCAGGCCAAATAATTAATCGGAGAAAATTAAATTCTGAGCAAGAGCTATGTCTATGCAGCGAGCGGGGAACATACAAAATTGGTCGGGTTTTGGCTAGGGCCAACTCCCTTTTACCTATCTGGGTTGTCCTATGTTCAAAGGGAAACCAAAGCAAATTCATCTGCATATGTAATCCCACAAAATTAGAACTAAGCTTACATTTTGAACATGTGTGTTTCTAACTATCATAGGGAGAGTTCAACTCATCAATTCAGTCAACCAGAGCATGTTGATTTATTCCTTCTTTATCTACAGGTGGCCAGATAAGGTGCTAGCCTAATTGGATTCTTGGTTCTATAACTTCATTTGGAGTGGTGATATCCTCATTAGGAAATTTTGCACGGTATCGTGGCGAGCAGTTTTCCTACTGGTGGATAAGGGCATTTTAGGTATCCAATCAGCAAAGTAACTTAATGACGCATTGACGCTTAAGCATGCTTGGGAGTTCATGATCTCTTCGGAAGAGTGGGTAGTAGTTTGTAGAGAAAGATAAACTCACGATAACTCCCCTCAATCATATCATATAAAATCATCGATTTGGTATGGAATCTAGCGTCACTGTAACCTTTTGAATGACAAGGCCAGATGGGTGATAGGAAAGGGAAAATATTAACTACTGGACTGATAACTGGTTAGGGAAGCCTCTCAGGGAGCACCTCGATATCCCACTTCACAAAAAACAAATGTTGAATATGAAAGTTAAAGGCCTCATGATGGGGTAAGATAGATCATCACGAGTTTTCTACGGAAGAACTACCCTAAGATAGTAGTCACAGGTTCAACTTCCCTGGATGCAGCTTCAGTATCAGTTAATTTGGGAACACTCAAGTAATAAGAACTTAACGGCAAAAGACACATATAACTTCCTAGAGGATAATTATACGACATTTGAGTGGGCTACATTAATATGGACAAATTTCATTCATTTGTCAACTTCCTTCACGCTGTGGGGACTAATTTATAATATGGTCCCGTCAAATAATAATATCCAGAAAAGAGGATGTGTCTTGGCATGATGTATAGTTTATGCAACGCTCAAAGGGAGACAACATCCCACATATTTTTTTATTGTCACTTGTCCTCAAAGATCTGGAAAATGATTATGGTATACATTAGGATCATAATGTTTCCTAAAGCTTTAGAGGACCTCCTTCAGATGGCTATGCTGGGATGGCATCCCAAGCTAAAAGATACTATCATAATGGTGTTGGTTCACACAATCCATCAGATCTTATAGGCAAGAAATGACTGAAGGTTCAATGATTCTCGATCACTTAATTGGATTAGATCTTTGTACTTGCACTACATTGGACCTCAACTCAAGATCTGGACTTCTCACTCAAGGCATACATAAGCTCAAGATTCAAGACAGACTAGATTATTGTTTAAGCACAACAAAGGGTCATCTTCAATGCTTGTCGATTCTGATGCGAATTGTGCACCACGAGCCTTAAGTAATAGAGAATGATGAAAGGGATTATTCTTATCCTTGTCTAGAGTATCTCTACGTACGGGGCGTAGACCCTAGTTACTCATAGTATTCGCCTCCATTCATAGACTTTACTGCAATTCAAATCAAACAATTGACAAGTCTCATTCAACATTGCAACACTACAACAATCTCCATCAACAATAAACTTTGGGCCAAAAACAATTTTTTTTGGCATCCATACCTTCCTTAGGTTAAGCACTTTATGGTCAAGTACCCTTTTCTGAGTCAATACTCTTTCATGCATTGCCCTGTGGAGTTTCATGCTCTAGAAAATTTCATGCATTGCCCTGTGGAGCCTCATGCTCTGGAAAATCCTTTTCTTTTCATTTTCCTTGTGGAGCTTCATGCTCTGGTAAACCTCATGCATTGCCCTGTAGAGCCTCATGCTCTGGAAAACCCTTTTTCTCTTATTTTGCCCCGTGGAGCTTCATGCTCTGGAAAACTTTCATGCATTGCCCTATGGATCCTCATGCTCTGGCACAGCCTCATGAATTGCCTTATGGAGTTTCATACTCTGGCAACCTATCTTTTATTTCCTTTTTCCCCATGGAGTTTCATACTATGGCAACCTATCTTCTATTTCCTTTTTATCCCATAGAGTTTCATACTCTGGTAATCTTTTAGCTTTCGTTTTTCCATGTGGAGCTTCATGCTCTGGAAATTCTCCTCTTTCCTTTTTCCCTGTGGAGCCTCATGCTCTGGCAACATTCTCTCTTCTTTTTACATCCTTAGTTCCACAAACTACAAAGCTCTAACTTCCTCATTGCACTATAAGGATACGTAGGCACAAGATTGTGAGATCTTGGCGAGCAACCTTCCTTCATTTTCCCCTAGTTCTCCGAACTACGGAGCTCTGATTTCCTCATTGCACCATGAGGAAACGTAGGCACGAGGTCCCCAATCCTCCACGAGCACCCTAATTATAAACCTTTTTTCCCTTTCGCAAGTGATATATAGATAATAACACCCATTCATGCAAAGAAGAATCAAAATGGTTCCCGTTGTGTACGACGGATGTGAAGGATGCTAATACCTTCCCCTCGCATAACCGACTCCTTTACCCATTTCTCTTTCCCTTGCGTTTTATCAATATTTTCCCTTTTCTTTTGAAATAAATAAATTTCGGTGGAGACTATGTTTTATCATCGAGCGTACGATGCGCTTGGGTATTTTTAGCGCCGCAACAACCTACTCATAATAATCTCCACAATATGAATCAAACTCAATAATACCCATAATAATCTCCACAATGTGAGTCATACTCAACACACTCCATTTTTAATAAAAGGTTATGGTTAAAATGAATACAAATTTTAAAATTTTACAGCATCTCCTAAAGTGAATACAAGCATCTCCTAAAAGGTTATGGTTAAAATGAATACAAATTTTAAAATTTTACAGCATCTCCTAAATTTTAAAATCCTGTCAAACTAGCATCTCCTATAAAACTAACCCCATCAAAGTCAGGTGGTGTCAGAACCTTCATTGGTAAATCACCTAAAGTGGCTAAGTCTAGTGCATTCAAATCTTTAGGAGTTGCCAAACCAAATAACATTGATCTTGTAAGAGTGCTATGTCAAATTTTTGCATTCATATAGTTTTACAAACATTGCTAAATGTAATAACTCTTACTATTTATAATATTTCAAGAGTATGATACCAAAATGGAACAAAGTCAAGCATGGTACAGTTCATATGAGAAAGAGCGAAAGAATTATGTCTCTCAAAACACGAGACATGGTAGGCCTTGGTAAATATCAGGAAGATCCAATTGTAATTTTTGAAGAGGACACCTCAATAATTACAAGTGGGAGTGATAGGAGAATGAAAAGTTGGGAAGAAATTTGCAAGGGCTTATCTCAATGAATATATTGTCCAACACTTGAATATGTGATGATATTTTGAAGACTATGTTAGTTCTATATTTTGTCATGTCATTTGGTAGACATTGATGTATTTTGTTATGGTCTATTTTGGATATGATACCAACATTAAGCTGTATTTTTTCTATGTAATGAACACATTATTTAGTTTTGTATCAGCACTATGTAGAACAACTTGTTTGTAATGTCATGAATGAATCATAAGTTGTTCAAAATTTTGGTAGATATTTTTGTCAAAACATATCAGAAATGTAATGATCTGAAAGTGTATTGAAACTTAACAGAATAATGGAAATTATTGCCACACTTTATGACAGACTCTGTCAAACTTTGGCCACGAATTATATCATCATAGACAAACCAAAGTAGGTCAAAATTATGCCAAAATCAAAAGCCATTTTTTCATAATTACTATAAAATTAATCCATATTAAGGATAGATTTAGTAAACATCATATGATTAGTAGGTCACAAACACCAATATCCCATTAAAAGAATAATCATTACATTTAGATGGTTGCATTACATAATAAATAATCAACAACATTGGAAAACACTAACATAGCTCTCCTTCAACAATTACTCTTAACTACAAGGCCTTGATAATCATAAAAGAAATTACGAAACACAACAACTTGACTTTCTCAGCATAAGCCTCTAAATTCAATTTGTTTTACAACTTATTGTTCTTCTTCTTTGAAGCTTCATACATATCCTTCAATAGTTCCACAACTTCCAACTCCTTCAACTTGTTCCCATCTTCATTTCTAACCATTAACATCTTTTGCTTGTTCCAACTCTTTATCCCATATGAATAAATCACATGTATCATCACCCTGCCAAAATGGATATCTCTAGAAGAGTTTTCCTTGATAACAACCGTTCTTGCAATAGTAGGACACCATACGAACTTCACACCCACACATTCTTCCTGGTCGGCTTTTAGCATATGTGGAAGACATGAAAATGGGTTTCGTATTCCTTGATTTGGAAGACATCATGACAATAACTTTAATTCGATATGTTAGGAGAGGAACTTAGATGAGCTTCGGCGTACGAGTTTGAAGGAGACAAATAAAAATTAGGTTAAGAAAAATTAGACAAATAAGAAAAGGTATTTTCCCAACGATATCAACTAGTTATCAAAGAAAATCCAACATGGCCACTGATTATATAGCCTTTTTTAAAAAAATATTGGGCTATACCTCATATTTAGAGTGGCCCAAATGAATGTGGGTTAGTAGCCCATGTGTGTGTAAGCCTTTGTTATTATAAAACAAAGAGAATTAGGTCAAAAATTCATAATGTGAGAAACAACAAAAGAAAAATTGAGAGAATAGTGAAATTCCCACAGCCGCAATTCAACACAGAGCAGTCCTACGAGATTAGAGTTTTCTCACAATCCAATTGTCAGATCTTCCTGATTTTTTGTGACAACATTCAACACTTATAGAGGTACACTGTGAACGGTGTAGATTGGAGTTTGAGTATTCTAAGTATGTATGACGAGTACACTTCTGAGGTACAATGTTTGTGGTTATTTTGGTTGATTGTCTCTATTAATTCTTGTTGTATTCCAAGATTGATTGTAGATCTTGATGATGTTGATGTATGCCTCTAACTAGTGTTAGAGAGAACCTTTATTGTACCCATTGTTTGATTATAGTGGAGATTTAAGTGGTCTACGAGTCCCGTAGTTTTTTTACTCCTAATTAACAGAGGTTTTTCCAAGCAAAAATTGTGTTGTGTTGTTTGGTGTGTTTTGTTGATTGTCGTTGCATTTGATATTTGAGAGAGATTGTGTTGTTGGATTATTCTGTTGCGTTATGGATTTCCTCCTAACAAGTGGTATCTAGAGTCGTGTCTTGATTTGTGTAATGATGGAGACGAACACATCTAGGATGGTGAGTTTGAATGGATCTAACTATAATGTTCGAAAAGGGCTGATGGAAGATTTGCTTTATGTTAAAGGCTTTTACTTGCCCATTTTCTCTAGTGAAAAATTTGATGGAAAGATTGATGAAGAATGAACTTTGTTGCATACAAAAGTTTGTGGTTACATTCGTCAATGGGTGGATGATAATGTTTTGAATCATGTGAGCTCGGTAACTTATGCTCTCTCTCTCTCTCTCTTTCTCTATCTCTCTATCTCTCTCTCTCTCTTTCTCTCTCTCTCTCTCTGGACTAAACTTAAGGAGTTGTATGCAAGAAAGTTGAGGAATAATATTTTGTTCTTGTCCAAGCAACTGACGTCATTGAGGTATAGTGATGGTTCACTAATGACTGATCACTTGAACACTTTCCAAGGGATTCTAAATCAATTATCGACGATGAATCTTACTATTGATGATGAAATTCAATTGTTTGTGGCTTCTTGGTACTTTGCTTAATTTTTGGGAGACTTTTAAGACTTCCTTGTCTATTTCCGCTCCGAATGGTATCATCTCGATGGAGGACTTGGCTAAAAGTATTGTGTTGAATGATGAGTTGAGGCATAAGTCACAAGGTTCTTTTTCACACTCCGAGGTGTTGGTTACCGAATCAAGAGGGATACATCAAAATAGAGGTTCATGTAATCGTGGGATATCATGTGGTAAATCACAAGAAAGTTCTAATAGATTCTCTATTATTGAGTGTCATCATTGCAGGGAAAAGGACACATAAAAAGGTATTGCCGAAAGTTGAAAAGGGAAAAGAAGAAGAAGAACTACAACAACGACTAAAAGGAAGGTAACAATAATTAAGATGTTACTATTGTTGACGATTTCTTTGTTGTTTGTGATAGTTGTATAGAGAATATCAATCTATCATGTGATGAGATGGATTAGGTGGTTGATAGTGGTGCTTCTACTCATGCAACCTCGAGACATGATCTTTTTTCAACTTACAAGACTGGTGACTTTGGGGTTGTTCATATGGGAGATAATTGGAAAGATAATGTAATCGGAATAGGAGATATTTGTGTCGAAACTATCAATGGGACTACTCTAGTTCTCAAAGGCGTGAAACACATTCTGGAACTTGGATTTAATCTTTTATCCATTGGAAAGTCGGATAATGAAAGATATGATCATTCTTTTTTGGCTAATGGATGGAATTTAAAGAAAGGATCAATGGTGGTTGCTAAAGGGAAAAGGAATTCAAACTTGTATATCGTCCAAGTTGGGTTTTCAAAGTACTACATCAATACTTGTGACAATAATAGCTCATCTGAATTATGGCATAAGCGTTTGGGTCGTATGAGTGAAAAAAGTTTGAGCATTTTGTCAAAGAAAAATGCGTTGTATGGTGTTTCCGATGCAAAGTTGAGAAAGTGTTCGCATTGTTTCGCGGGTAAGCAAAGGCGAGATTCCTTTATGTCATCCGAATCAAAGAGGAATCAAAAGTATTGGATTTAGTAAATTCCAATGTGTGTGGTCCGATGAAGACACAATCTCTTTGTGGTGCATATTACTTTGTGACTTTCATTTATGATTATTCTCGGAAAACATGGGCTTATACCTTAAAGATGAAAGATCAAGTGTTAGATACCTTCAAGTCGTTTCAAGCATAGGTTGAAAGAGAAACGGGAAAAAAGCTCAAGTGTATTTGAACGATAACATGGGAGAGTATGTTGGACCTTTCGACAGGTATTGTCAAGATCAAGTTATACGTCATCAAAAGTCTCTTCCAAAGACACCACAATTGAATGGGTTAGCTGAAAGAATGAATAAAACTTTGGTGGAAAGGGTGAGATGTTTACTTTCTCAATCAAAGTTGCCGAAATACATTTGGGGAGAAGCATTGATCACGGTTGTACCTATTTTAATCCTCACTCCATGAGTTATGTCAAAGTTTGATGTTCTAAATCATATTTGGAGTGGTAAAGATGTTTCCTTTGTTTGGGTGCATGGCTTATGTGCATATTCCAAAGGATGAGAGATCGAAATTGAATGAGAAGTCAAAGAAATGTGTGTTTGTTGGGTATGGTCTTGATGAGTTTGGGTATTGATTCTTTGACCCGGTTCAACGGAAGCTTATTCGTAGTTGTAATGTCGTATTCATGGAGGATTATACCATTGTGGACATCGAAAAATTTGAGAATAAAGATTTGATTTTTGAAGATAAAGAAATGGTTGATACGGACTCAACTACTATTACTCCTACCCCTATCACTTTCAAAGATGTTCCAATTGTAAATCAAGGTATGGATTTGAATGTTGATAATGTTTTAAATCCTAATGATATTGTTAATGTAGGTGCTACGGAAGATGTTGTTGAAAATGAGGTTGATCAAGAGGTTGAAAGTGTTGAGTAACTAGTTACTTCTAATGATTTGAGGCTGTTTACTCGTGATAAAACGTATTCCATTCGATACCCCTCAAACGAGTATGTTTTTCTTACCGATGGTGGAGAACCCAAAAGCTTTGAAGAAGATTTGGTGGATGAGAACAAAAAGGAGTAGATGGATGCCATGGAGGATGAAATGCAATCACTTCATGATAATAATACCTTTGAGTTAGTGAAGTTGCCAAAGGGTAAGAGAACATTGAACAATAGATGAGTTTATCAAATTAAGCAAGATGAGTGTACTTCTCAAAGAAGATACAAGGCTCGCTTAGTGGTAAAAGGTCTCAAACAACTAAAAGGTGTTAATTTTGGCGAAATTTTTTCTCCGGTTGTGAATATGCAATCTATTCGAGTGGTTCTTAGGCTAGCCGCTAGTCTTGATTTGGAAGTAGAGCAAATGGACGTGAAGACGACTTTACTTCTCGGTGATCTACATAAAGAAATTTACATGGTGCAGCCGGATGGATTGCGAAAGAAGGGAAAAGAAGACTATGTTTGCAAATTGGTAAAGAGTCTTTATGGTTTGAAACAAGCACCTCACCAATGGTATCAAAAGTTCAACTCGGTGATGATTGAACATGGGTACAAGATGACCAAGGTCGATCATTGTATGTTTTTCTGAAATTTTCTCCGAAGGTGATTTCATTATTCTCTTGCATTATGTGGATGACATGCTAATTGTTGGAAATGATATTTCAAGAAATAAAGAGTTGAAGAAAACTTTGAGTGAATCTTTTGCTATGAAGGATTTAGGAGAGGCTCGAAAAATTCTTGGTATTACAATTGTTTGAGATCGAAATGAGAAGAAGTTGTACTTGTCACAAGAAATGTATGTGGAGAAAGTTCTTCGGCGTTTTAGTATGGATAAGGCTAAAGCGGTGAGCATTCCATTTGCTTCTCATTTCAAGCTTAGTCATAAACTATGTTCATCTACGGATGAAGAAAAGTTGAGTATGAAGAACATTCCATACTCGTCGGCCGTTGGTAGCTTGATGTATTTTATGGTTTGTACAAGACACAATATTGCTCATATTGTGGGAATGGTGAGTCGTTATCTCTCAAATTCGGGAAAAGATCATTGGGGTGTCGTGAAGTGGGTGATGAGATATTTATGTGGCTCATCAAATTTGAAGCTAACCTTGGGATGTAATAATCCTATGTTGGTTGGGTATACGAATTCGGATCTAGCCGGAAGCTTAGATGATCAAAAATCTACTTCAGGGTATATGGTGACTTTTGTCGTGGGAGTCGTGGCTTGACAATCAAAGTTGCAAAAGTGTGTTGCACTCTCTACTACCAAAGCCGAGTTTATAGCCGTCGTGGAGGAGTCAAAAGAGTTGTTATGGTTGATTAAATTTGCAATGGAATTTGGTTTGAAACAAGGAAATTATGTCTTATTTTGTGAGAATCAAAGTGTCTTTCACTTATCAAAGAATTCCTCATTTCACTCGAGGTTGAAGCATATTGATGTTTGTTATCATTGGCTTCGTAATGCATTAGATTCCAAGTAGATGAAGTTTGAGACGACTCACACCGATGACAATGGTTCATATATGTTGACGAAGGTGTTGCCTAGGAGAAAGTTTGGGTTTTGTCGCATGGTAGCCGGATTGGTGTTTCCCTCTAACCAGTCGGTCATGGGAGTTTGTTGGGCTATTCCCCCTATTTGGAGTGGCCCAAATAAATGTGAGTTAGTAGACCATGTGTGTAAGCCTTTTTTATTATAAAACAAAGAGAATTAGATCAAATATTCATAAAGTGAGAAACAACAAAAGAAAGATTGAGAGAAGAGTGAAATTCCCGCAACCCTAATTCAGCATAGAGCAGTTCCACTAGATCGAAATTTTCTTACAATCCAACTGTCAGATCGTCTTGATTTTTTGTGACAGCGTCAAGCACTCATAGAGGTACATTCTGAATAGTGGAGATCGGATTTTAAGCATTCTAAGTCTGTCAGACGAGTCCACTTCTAAGGTGCAATTTTTTGTGGTTGTTTTGGTTGATCGTATCTCTTGATTCTTGTTATTTTCCAAGATTGATCGTAGATCTTGATGATGTTGATGTATGCCTCTAACTAGTGTTAGAGAGAATCTTGATTGCACCCATTGTTTAATTATAGTGGAGATTTAAGTGGCCTAGTTGTTCTGTGGTTTTTTTACTTAGTTAACGGATGTTTTTCTACGCTAAAATTGTATTGTGTTGTTTGATGTGTTTTGTTGATTATCGTTGCATTTGATATTTTGGAGAAATTGTGTTGCTAAATTATTCAATTGCGTTATGGATTTCCTCCCTACAAAAATATCTCAATTGTACCTCCACTACAGCTTACATTAGAGAAAGTTGACCACATTAATCAAAATTGTTGAAGAAAAATTTTAGAAGAGCCATTAGTCAAAAAAAAAAAACTAAAAGAATCAAAATTGAATTATAAAATATTTAAAGGACCAAACATATTTAACTTTTTCTATAAACGAATAATCATCCGTTAAAAGATTAATTTTATAAATCTTGATTGAATTAACGACAAACTCTCTTCTAGGCATGTGTCATGAAATTTCATAAGCATTCTTCAATAACTATTTTTTTATTCATTCCTAATTTGGAAAAAAATAGTGAAATTGGACTACTATTAATCCATGAAACTATAGGTTAATTCTATTCAATATATATAGAAATGAAATTTTTAGACCATATAGGGTGCATCAAACATTAGATCTATATATAACAAAGACAAAAGATGTTCATGTCAAACTAATCTTATACAACAAGAATTAAAGATGTGGAATAATTAAAGTTATAAATTAAGTACTATAAAGAAGAAAAAGCTGTAGTTGATGAAAACGATCAAACTCCAACATGGTTTACAAGCTTAGTTAAACCAAAAGTAAGAGACATAGCAAGCCATCCACCAATCAAAACCCTAAAAGAAGACTTAACTAAAGGTGCTTTCCCAAGAAAACCACTCAACAATCCAAAACCAAACAAAGCAACACTCACAACACCAACCACAGCTCCCAACCTAACCTTATAATCTTTCACAAACGCCGCGCCAAGCAGCGGCACCAACGCGCCGACCGCAAACGCGACGGCCGAAGCGAACGCAGCGTAATAAGGGTTAGGCAACTTATCTTTCTGAGAAGTGTTTCCTTGTCTTTTCATTTGAGAAAACTCAATATCATATTGTGAATAAACAGAAACAAATTCACCTATTGCCATGCTACATGCACCAGCAACAAGACCAACAATTCCTGTTAAAATCATTGTCTTTACATCTTTGTTAACAGCTCCTATACCCATCATTAAGGAGGCTGTTGAGAGTAAACCATCGTTAGCACCTAGTACAGCTGCTCTAAGCCATTGTGCTCTTTGAGTATAATCTTTTTCATCAATTTGTTCTTCTTCTCCTTTCTTTTCAACATCCATGTTGTATACTTTTGATTCACTACGAGGTAACGAAGTTGCATGGTGTTGAATTTCTGCCATGGATAGATCTAATAAATATGTGAAATGAAAATAGTAGTTTGGAATATTGGATGATATTAGTGTGTAAGTGTGGAAGACACACGCCATGGGATAAAGGTATTTATAGAATTAAGATAGTGGGTGACACGCGTTAAATATAATATAAACTTTAATTTAGAATCTAATGCGTTCATACTTTGGGTGGTAATTATCTCTTTATATACTTTACCGACTTATTATAGATCGCGTCTTTCTTATCAAATATTGTATCAAATTATGTTTGGAATCTATTTACACCTAAGCATAAATAACTTTTTAGTCGAAATGTGCAAATAGTTAAATCTAGAATTAGGCGAGTGAGTCATCGCTTGAAGTGATTACTTAGATGATATATGTGTGAGATGAATATTTTTCAATTTATTGAAGTCCATAAGTATTTGAGAAATGTTAGACTCATAGTAGAAGAAGATAATTTGATTGTTTAGGAGTATTCTTTAATTGTAGCGCCATTATTGGGTAATTTGAACTACAAGTTATTTACGAAAAATAAAAATAAAAATAAATAGCAATTGAAATAAGTATAATTGAAATGAAATTGAGTATATTAGATACATATGTTATATCTTTTATATAAATTTATTCTACTAATTAATTAACTAACTTCTAGTTAGTAATCATATTTAGAGTTAAGAGTAATTGCATGTATAACTAGCAATAACAACATGCATACTGATAGTAACCACATGCATAATTAGCAGTAACCATAGAACTAGCATAACCACAAGTTGACTAGCATTAACCACATGCATGTCTATAAGTTGCCACATGCATGATTTTCATTAACCACATTATAACGGTCAATAACCACGTGTATAATGTGTAGCTATCATAACCACACTATAACGGTCAATAACCATGGGTATATATTTTAGTAACCACATGTGTAGCTATCAGTAATTAATCACATGTATGATTAGCTTTTAACTACTGAAAACTGAATTATATATCTAATACTCTTCTTAATTCAAATTTTTTTAAGTTCCTTATTCCTATTAATCCTTTTAGGCCTTCAAATCTTACTTGCTTCAAGGATTTTGTTAGAATGTCAGTAAATTGAAATTCAGTCTAGAAGTACTCAGTTCTCAACCTCTCTTTACTAACTTGGTATTTAAGAAAATGATATATATTTTTCTATGTGATTACTCCTACTATGGCTCATAGAATGGTTTGTCAAATCAATTGCTAACCAATTATCCATTAGAAACTTGATTTTCTCACAATTGCTCACATTCAACTCCTCCAGCAACATCGCAAACCAAAGTGTTTGACATGTAGCATAGGAGACTACAACATTCTCTACCTTACATGAACATAAAGTCATAATTCCTTACTTCTTTGAATTACATGAGATTGGTTCTAATCCAAGCATGAACAAGTAATTAGTTGTTCTCTTTCTATTATCTTGGTCACCACTCCAATTTGAATCAGAATGACCATAGACCATGGCTTTTATTCTTGTCTTTTGTTTATTTGGCATGAGTACTTCATGGTCAATTGTACCTCTAATGTACCTTAGGATCCTCTTTACTTCAAGTAGATGACATAGTATTGGTTTCATTATGAATGTACTAACTAATCTCATACTATGACAAATATCAGGTCTTGAATTGCAAAGATACCTCAAAGAGCTAATGATCTGCTTGTACAAAGTGATGTCCACCAGTTTATTATCTTACTCTTTATTAGATTTGATGTTATTTTCTATAGGTGTGTTTGCAGGGTTGGAATTGCTCATCTTAAACTTCTTCAGGATTTCTTTCACGTGTTTCTTCTAATGCAAGAAAAATCTATGCCTTGTGTTCACAATTTCCATTCCTATAAAGTAGGTAAAATTTCCTAAGTCTGGCATCTCAAACTCATTCTTCATGCTTGCCTTGAACTTTTCCAATTCATTTTCATTAGAACATATGACTAATAGATCATCCGCAGAGACATGGGATGAATTAATTTTGTTCACTTGACCCTTTCACATACATTTCATGTTCTAATGTGCACCCATTGAAACTTAGCTTAATCAAGAAGCTATTAATCCTTTTATTCCACACCCTAGGTGTTTGCTTCAAACCATACAAAGCTTTTCTCCACATGTACACCATTTTCTCTTGCCTTTTTCACTTCAAAACTAGGTGGTTAATTCACATAAACTTCTTCTTCTATGGGTCCTTTGAGGAAGGCTAACTTTACATCAATTTGGTGCATCTTCCCTACATTTATATGCTTCAATGACTACAACTAGTCTTATGGTTTCAAGTCTAGCAATTGGTGCATATACTTCATTAAAATAAATTTCAGGCTTTTGAAGAAAGCCTTTTCCACCAGTCTTGCCTTATACTTGGTAGTTTCATCATTTGGCTTCAACTTCAAATTTTAAACCCACCTGGCATATATTTCCTTCTTACTTGAATAATTATCTAGTTATCTGGCTTTGTTCTTTTCAATGGCCTTGATCTCTTCATTCATTTCACCTTTCTAATTCTCATATTTCATTGCTTAAACATGATATATTGGCTCAGCTTCAACCACCATAGCTTTTTCACTTAGGTCAGTGTTTTATCTTATGTGTTAATCTAGAACCCTTTCATAATCATTCATTCTAACTGT
This sequence comes from Lathyrus tuberosus, assembly GCA_022829125.1. NCBI lineage: Eukaryota > Viridiplantae > Streptophyta > Magnoliopsida > Fabales > Fabaceae > Lathyrus > Lathyrus tuberosus. The sequence goes on along the minus strand of JALAZF010000024.1, from coordinate 7,901,046 downwards.
TGAATTTTGGATCTTAATGATCTTCTCACCTTTTGAGGTTGTGCATCCTAAAGAGTGGTTCTAATATAACTTGAACCTTCGCCTTCCTATATTGAGTTGAGCCAGTTCCATCCCTTACTTTCATTAAATTCCACATCCCTACTAGGCACCATCTTGTTATCAATTGGTAATAACAACTTGTAGGCATCTATAGAATGGTAGCCAACTAAAATCATGGCTTGGTCTCTATCATTAAGCTTCCTTTGATTTTCTCAAGTACATGTGTGTACCACAATGACCCAAAAATCTTAGTATCCAACACTTGGTTTCAAACCAGACCAAGCTTCGTGAGAAGTCTTGTTATGTAACTTATTTTTTGGACGTCTATTAATGATGTAGAGAATAGTTAAGGTATCCTCACCCCAAAAATGGTGTGGCATTTGCTTTTCCTTGAGCATGCTTCTCGCCATGTTCAAGATACTTCTATTCTTTCTCCCAGCATTACCATTATGCTGAAATGTGTATGGTGCTAAAACTTCATCCTCAATCCATTCCTTTTTCAGAAATTGAGAAAATCCGTTTAAGGTGTACTCACCTCGACCATCAATTCTCAACATTTTGATTTCACTTTCAACATACTTCTGAACTAGTAACTTAAATCTCTTAAAATTGGTGAACACCTCACTTTTCTTCTCCAATATTTTAATTCACATATATCTAGTGAATTCCTCTATGAAAGTTACGAAGTAGCAGTTACCTTATAGTGACTTCACTACAAAGTGGCCACACACATATGAGTGAACTATTTCCAATTTCTATTATGACTTCATTAACAAGTCATGTTTAATGACCTTATAGCTGTTAGGAAATGAAACACTCCTCACATAGGTGGTTTAGCATTGTGATATTGCGAAGATCATACACCCTCTTCTTCATATGATTATTGCACCCTGTGTTAAGGTACCAAAATTTAGTTTTGTCTTAAGTCAGTTATGTATCAGCCATCAAAATGACCTATTTTGAGTCATTCCTTCCAGCATGGGTAAATTGTGTTACACCCTTGTCATTCTCCTTCAAATCTTTGTTGAAGTAACTCTCCCTAGCATAGTTTCCAAACATTTGGTAACAAAAGCATTGATATTCTTTCATCTCAACCTTTTTTTTAATATTTTTTACTATGAGAAACATCATTCTTGCTTGTCTCACCCTGACTTCTTGAATTCTTAACTACACCATAAATTTCATTCAACTTCTTCTTCCATTTATCTTTACCTTCGTTATACTTTAAGGAGTCCTCTTTCATTTTTTTTTTGAAGAATTTTCTCTACAAAGCTTGTTCAGACACCTTTCCCAAATTTCTCTTTCATCCTCAACTCATGAGCTTCAAGAGATGCTTGAAATTTTTGAACTTTCAATGGCCGATTGAATTCAGCAGGAGCAGCTCTTAGAACCTTATTCACTTTTTATAGTTCACAGATCTTATCTTCACGGGACTCCATTTGGTTTGTCAAAACCACTAACTTTGAGAAGAACTCGGTAATTAGGGTTGGCAATGAACCAAACCAACTCGAACATAGTTTGAAACTCAATTTAACAATTAAGTCATTGAACTTGGTTCACGAAACAAATGAGTTGAATATGAGCAAAAAACTAAGTTTGTTAAATAAATGAACTAGATGTGAACAATGTATAGCTCAACTCGTTAGGTTATAATAAGTCAGCTCGATTATGTGTGTGTGTGTGTGTGTGTGTGTGTGTATGTTGTGTGTGTGTGTTGTGTGTGTGTGTGTGTGTGTGTGTGTGTGTGTGTGTGTGTGTGTGTGTGTGTGTGTGTGTGTGTGTGTGTGTGTGTGTGTGTGTGTGTGTGTGTGTGTGAGAGAGAGAGAGAGAGAGAGATAGAGAGAGAGATATAGAGAGAGAGGGGGAGTTATATTGACTCTTATAGCAAGATTAAATAGTTACTCCAAATATTAGCTTTCTATTTTCTTTCAATCTTATAATTTTTATTTTATTTCAATATTTTTCATTTTAAAAAAAATAATTTAAAATATCAAATATATAAAAAAAATAGACTTTAAAAAATGACTTATAAATCCGTGAAGCAAACAAGTTGAACTGATTTGTTCTTAAACTTAAAATGGATCAAGTTTGAGATTAAAAAAATTATATCGAACTCGAGCCGAGTTTTGAGTTGCATCAATTCTTATCGAATCGAGTTAAACTCAGACGAGTTTGACTCAACTCGTTCATAGCCCTATCAGCAATGACTTTCCCATCATTCATCTATAGATTCTCATATTTTTTTCCTCAAAGATTTCAGCTTTACTTTCTTTAATTTCTCATCCCCATCATACAACTTTTTGAGAGTATCACATGCATCTTTAACTTGCTCAATTATCTTCTCAAAGATAGCTAAATACAAACACTGATGAATCAAGAGTAAACATTTTCCATCTTTCTTGCTCATTTCACGATGAGTAACTTTTTGTGCCTCAGTAACATTTGCCTATATCCAAGAAATCATCATTCATGATTTCAAGCATATCTTGAAATCTGGATATCACTCTCATCTATGCACACCATCTATCATAATTTTCTCTCTTGAAAACTGGTACATTGATGGGGAAGTTATTGGAAGATGTACTTCCATTTGCCACAAGTGGAGAATTTTTTATTGAATAGGTGCTCTAGATACCAATTTGTTGGATGACTTGAATTACAAGTTATTTGCAAATTTAGGAAAACAGAAAAGAATAAAGTGCAATTGAGAGAAGAGTATGATTGGAAATAAATTGAATATATTACAAATATTGTGAGATATTGGATCGAAGTCTAGTTTAGCATGTCGCCGAAGTCTGCTAACATGCTGTTGTCGAAGACCTACATGTTGTAGTCGAATTGTGTTCTAGTATGTAGTTGTCAAATTGGGCCTTGTGTTAAGGATCCAATTGTTTAAGTTAGCTTGTAATGGGTAATTGTTAAAAAGCTCATTAGTTTAGTATGTTAGGTTTTATTATAAATAGCATATTAGTCTCTCATCATAAGTGTGGTATGACAAATCCTAATTAGGGCGAGAGGGTTATTTGTTATTCTAGAGTACTTGGAATCTGTTTTATAGAGAAAGTAAAAAATATCAGTTATAATCAATCCTTGGAATCTAGTATTTGTTCTAACTTCTGAAAACTGAGTTACGTATCTAATAATTACGAAGCCATGTTCGGAGAAATGTGTGTGTTGAGTGAAAAAATGAAAAGTGTTATCAAAGAGAGAGAAACAAAGTGAACGTATAGCAGAAAATTCACTTATTAGTCGTGTAATTAGTCAACTAAATTCCATAGATCGTGTTGTTTTGAAAAATAGGACTCGTTTTAAATAATATATATATCACTTATGAATCCTGCAATTGTAAATTCATTAGTCCCACAAATTTTTAACTATTTTTATCTATTTATCATTTAAAATTATTTTGTTTTTATATATTTTTTTAATTTAGTAGTTTAAACACACTAAGAATATATAGTTAATTTGTATTTAATACTTTTTGAAGAATTAAAAAATTCTCAAAAATTCTTTCTGCAGAGAAAAGAAATTAACAAATTCTCGACTAATTTTCAAACTCAACGATAAAATATAAATCAATTTGTTTTTTATAATTATTGAATTAAAATTGAATAACTCGTGATTCAATATTTTTACTATAAAAATTTATATATAATGTTAAAATAAATAAATAAATATGAAGCATGGAAAAGGAATATCGGTAATATAGAATTTTATTATTCATTTTGTGTCATGTCATGTCATGTTATATTCTTTTTTCTTTTTTTTTGCAAAAATAAAGAATAAATTTTCGTAAACTTAAACTTCACAAGCAAAAGATAGTGTAAATACAACAAATAGACCATTAATAACACACCCTATATTTACACCTCTAAACAAAACTATTACAAAAGGAAGAAAAAATCAAATAAATGTGATTTTGCTAAGATTCTAATTCTATAAACAAGCTATAGTCACACAACTTTCTTAAAATATCTACACACCCATAGACTTTCTCACAACCCTTCTATTCCATATATCATTTTTAAATTATGTATGTTGCTTACTCATATTTAAATTAAGGTTTTAATTATTTGTTTACTGCAAAAAGTCAAAAATCATGTGCTCTGAGAGAATATATATATGGGTATTGAATTCAATTATTATGGTTTCTTATGACATTGGGACATCATGTGTACGTTTCTTATACAAATATACAGATAGATATAAAGATTCGGTGATATGCTATTTCTTGGATTAAAACTAATTTATTTAGTTGCGTTGCTGCTCAAGTAACTAATAAATGACGTAGAATTTGAGAGAATAAGAATTGTGATAATAGTGTATTAAATTAGCAAATAGCAAATATAAGAGATAGTGGTCTTATTAGGGGTGGTAAAAATAGGTTGTGATAATTGTGATAATAGTGAATCAATTTCATAAACTCCTTCACTTAAGACCTTATAATATATTTTCTTAAACTCTCTCCAAAAATATGCTCTTATTCAATAATTGCATTAGTGACATAATTTAACTGTATTTCGACATCATAAACACCGTAATCGTCTTAAATTACAAGTAATTACTTGTACTTTTGTATGTCTAAACATTGAATAACAACATTTTTTATTCATTGTGGAAGTTGTCTCGAGTGTATCATCCAGAATATTACAAAATTCCTTTAGATTGTAACTTTTGAACAATTGAAATGATTGGCTGAATTATTATTTTTTTCAATTGTTGTTGATCGCTCTATTTAGTGTGCCTAAATAAATCTAACTGCAAGTATACAGTCGTATCGCGTAGTTTTAAAAGATTATTGATCCCACAGAGACTAGAAATCGAACGCACAGTTATCTATCGTTACTATGTTTATCTAAGGCTAATCAGAATTTGTTTTTAAGTTCAAAATGGAAATTAAAGAGAAATTAAAATTTGGGAATACTAGTTATGAATAAGATATCGGTATATAATTTAGTAAACCTACGTGGACTTAATTAAACCTAAGCGTATTAAGATTTATCACCCTATTCATCGGTAGGAAAAACCGGTTTAAAAGCCCTCACCTCACACTCCCGTGGTTATTGCTTCGGACTATACTTCTAAGTCAATACGTCTGCTCTCGCTAGCCCGTATGAGGTTAAAAATACTTTTTGAAAACTAGTTAAACCTAATTAACTTTAAAGCGCTTCCGCTGTTTTTAAAACTAATGCCCGATTTCAGCTATCCGGGTAAAGCCTCGCACTCCTGTGGTCTCGACTTTAACCTTTGTTACTTTTTTTACTCTCGTAATAAAAGTTGGGTTTAAAATTAAGAAATCAAAGCCAGAAGAAGAGTTAATTATTGATTTTAGCTTAGAGTTATTTAATCCATTTTAGTTACTTCATTACATACCGATAAGATCGGTTTAGCTCGACATAATTATGAAATTAAACGTAAAGGTAAAGAGATAAATAGACATAGACATAATTAAGAAAGAAATAAACAATGCTCTGAATTAAATAATGGAAACCTGGTAAAATTCGTAATAACAGCAACAACAATCCTTCCACAAGCTGGTGGGTTCTTGCTTGAATAAAGTAATTGGCAAATGATGAAGGTAATGAAACAAAAACTAAAACTAAGTTGTAATAGTCCCTCAATGTGAGAAACTATTACTTTGTTCGGTAATAGGTAACAATGAATGGAAATGCAAAGCAAAAAAAATAAATAAAAACTCTGAATAAAATTCGGCAGCAAAACGGTACTTCAATGTGCAAAAGTGGTATCTCCTTTTGTTCTTCGAAGACTTTAGTATTTATAGACTGAATTTAGGTGGAGGTTGGAGAGAATGTAGGCACTTCTTTGACAGTTACTTGACTTTGAACCTAGTATTCTTCGGAGGAGAATGTGATCGTGTAACAAACGGGCTCTCTCAAAACTCGTAACCACGTTTCTGCTTCAACGTGTAAAATTGGGTGCATGACGATCGTGAGACATTGTGACGGTCGTGATGTATTTTGAAGCTGCCACGGTCGTGGCGTACCTGTGACGATCCTCACATCAGCAAATTTTGGTTTCTGCAGTTTTTCTTATCTTTTCTGCTCTTTTCTTGCATGTTTTGCTTCATTTCCACACTTAGCATACTTTGACTTGGAAAATGGGATTACCTGCAAAAACACTTAAATAATCTCGAGAAAATCGGATATTAGACGAAAAACGGAATAAGAAACTAACATAAATCGAAGTAAAAATATGATATAAATTCGTGTTATCAAATTCTCCCACACTTGAATCTTTGCTTGTCCTCAAGCAATCAATCTATTAAAACGGACAAACTTCATCAAATGCACGTATCTGGTATACCAATGGATTTGAAAAGGAGTTTCTTGCTAGTAAGACAGGTACTAGTGTAAAACACTAGGGATACAATAATGACACAAAGCAACAAGCTTGTCATAGACCTCTCTTTTGTACAATCCAGTTCTAATCATTATATTATAGTTCAACCAAAAGTTTTCGTGTCTATTTCACCCGGCTTCATTCCAACGCAATCACATTAAGCCCTTTGCCTTATTCACGCACGTAGTGGAGTAACCGGTTAGTGACTTTGATCCCTTTTTCTCACGGGGCCTGATACACAAGTGTGGTAACCCTTTATACATCCCATTCGTAGATTGTGGGGGATCGAACCGTAGTTCGCCCTACCAAGTCCAGAATCAGGTACCTCTGAACCAATCGACAACGGCTTTTCTTTCTTTTCTTGTAACTTTTCACAACTGTGAGAGTTGTTGCATATTCTATTTTTCTCGGCATATAGATAAGAAAGATTTTTTTCTCATATCATGATTGGGCATCAAACACTTATATTCATCGGCTCCCCACGTGGTTTGTGATTTAGACGGTGCTGACTGCTAATATAAACTACTGGGGGTTACTTTAGGACTGAACTCAAGGTATCGTATAATAAGTATCGAAACTGATATCACATACGCAAGAGGTCTAAGGTGTCAAGACGGTATCGATCTTGTTAGCACTTTCCCAGCTTCCTAACATAGTTTAAAGCTTGGTATGTCACAGATGTGCATTAATCGTAAAAAAAAAATTTTGTTATGGCAGAATAAAATGGGGAAATTAGATACTTAGCGAAAATACTCATATATTACTTTGATAAGGAAAAAGAAAGTACAAGAAAGGGAAATAAAACGGAAATAAACGGACTCTCCCACACTATATCGGACATTGTCCTCAATGTTGCGATATAAAGGGGATTAACAAGAAAAACTAAAAAGATAAACAAAGTGAAATCAGGGAGCTCCACCTCCTCTGCCTCTAGTGCGTCCTCTTCCATGCTGCGCTACGTGATCAGGAATGCCCACGTGATGAATGTAATCGTGTAAGTCCTGCACTCGCAGTGTCAATGCACCCATCTCGTCGATGACACCGTCAAGCCTCTGACCTTGGTCAACTTGCCCCTGCTGGATTTGACGCATAAGGGTCATCATCTCGTTCTGTTGCTGGGTTTGTTGCCATATAGCCCTCAAGATTTCTTCATTAGTAACGGGGTCTTGGTCAGGGCGGCGACGACGTCTGGAGGTCGAAGGAGCATCATTGGCAGGCGGTGGTTGGTTTTCTGGGGCGTTATCCATCTCTTGCTGCATCTCATCAACAGGGCCCTGGTTCTGATCATCAGGACAGGCGCATTTTGCTCAGGAGCATTCAGATCAAAGAGCCAATTGGCCATATTCTGAGGGTCAATGCGACTCCTGCACGGCATGATGATACTTCTTACGGTTTTGGCGCGGACCATAGGATGGTATTTCCCATCTCGTCGTAACTTGATGAGCTGAGAGTTTCGGCAATAATCTATATCAAGGAACACCGGAGGTATGGAGGGTAGTCTAGCGAGGTCGTTTTCCAAATTCAAACCGGTGCAATAGAGGTGATAATCCCTCCAAAATAGAAGGATTTGGAGCCTCTAGCACAGTTTGATTGTATGTGTGCTAGTAAAAATGGTGTGGCATTGATTAGCTCTGGATGAAACATACAATGAAGGAAAAACAACTCCTTAGAATTCACCTTATGGTTACTATCTCGTGCAAAGATTGTGCTTCCAAGTGTGCGGTGGACGTATCTGACGGCTGGCTTGTGGATGAAAGTCGCGTTTAAGCTGTCCCAGGTATCTGTGGTCGTTCCTGTTAACTGATTCCAAAGTTGGAACGCTGCTTGAAAAAAAGTTTCCTGTGGTACTCGGCGGTGTACATTCTCACCATGGTGAAAGCCAAGCATGCTGGCAAGTTGCTCTTGGTTGATTGAGTACTCTGTACCAAACATGCGGAACTTTGCTACTCCGGTTAATTGATTGGTTTCGCCGGGAGGTGTCACGTATGTGAAAGAACTGAGGAACTCTAAAGTTAGGTCTTCGTAAGTGGGCCTGCTCTGAGTGCAAAGTTGCCAAAGGCCGACATTTTGTAACATCCATTTAACTCCCTCAAGCATCCCAAGTTCCTCTAAACATGCAACGTCAATGTAGCGGGTCGGTTGAACGGAACGTCGATAGAAATCGATGTATCGAGCTCTTTGGCGTTCTCCTGCTTCTCCATCTCGGAAGTTCAATGTTGATAGGTTTGGAATTTGTTGTGCCATTGTGTGGTTACAGATGAATTAGGGAAGAAAATAGGTTATGGAGAATGAGGGTTTGTGAAAAGAAGTGGTGTAGGGTTTGATTATATAGTGGTGGGTAAGATGAATGGTTACGGAAAATGATTAATTGGGTCAAATATGTGTTGGTGGAATGGTTATGGAATAGCAAAAGGTAGTGGGACGGTTGGGTTTTGAATGAGGGAAAGAAGAGGGAACGAATGAAGCAGTTCTGTTTTAACGTAGAACTTGTTCCAAACCCGCCTGACGGTCGTCACGGGGTCGTCACGATCGTGACGTTCGCAATTTCTGGGTGGTTAATTGGTTTATGACAGACACAATTCCAAACATCATATTTTAGTAATAGGCAGTGGCAAGCATATGGAAATAGCTGTATAATGCATACACAGAGATAAGTAACATGACAACATAAATTTAAAACAAAATCAAAAGTATGAACAGGAATGAAATTGAAATCATAAAGAGTTAATATTAGCAGCAAATGAAATTATCCTTTAAAACCAAAACTGTATCAAAACTGTATGAAGATCAAATTATTCCCGACATGAAAAAATAAAAACTCAAATAATGTAAAATTGTTCTAAAGTAAATGCATAAAAATCTTGAAAATAAGGTGCTTCATAAATCTAGCCAAGGCGTTTCTTCAAAGATGCGATGGCTTGATTTAAATGATCAAATTGTTCAACGGTCAAATCCATGAGTCCAACAATGTTTTGTCGCACAATGTTTAGCTCATCCTTTACTGAAGTGATTTCTTTATGATACTCACCCATAGTCTTTAGAATGGAATTCAGATTAGCAGCATAATTAGTGGCATCAGCTTTAGGAATGTCAATGTCTTCTTGGAATTCCATATAATCAAGGTCATGATAATGAGGGGGTGTTTTTGGGTCAATCTCAGGTTCAGGAAAGGTTTCTTCCGGTTCAGGCACGGGTTCATTAAGGTTATATAGCCAATTATGTTGATTGTACACACTCGTGCGTTCATGATTTAGAAGTGTAAAGTGTGGTACAACAACATTGTTAATCAGAAACTGAAAATGGTTCGGACCTTGGTTCCTAATCATAGCCCTATTGAAACAAAAAGTGATATTCATGGGTCTATATTCTCCAAAGGGGTTAATCTTAGAAAGTCGGGTTCTGAATCCCATAGCATCAGCTATTTTTGTAACTAGGCTACCTATCAGAATTGGACTGTTATCATTATTAATGAGTTTGCAAAAGTTGTTCAGCATAAAAGTGAGTCCATTAACCTCTCTAGACTGAGAAGCACAAAACATAATGAAAAGCTCATCCCTCAAAACAGTGTTATCATTCTCAGGTTTACCAAATAATGTATAGGCCAGGATCATATGAAAGTAACGGAAAGCAGGGTTATGTATATATGTTGAAAGCATAGGGTCCATGTCAAAATTAGGTTTCCCTGAAATTCTACCCCAAAAATCACTCAGCTCTCCAACCAACATTAAGTCCTCTTGAACCACAGAGAAAACATTAGGTCCTTCAGGAAATCCTAAAAGATTCGACAGTTCCTTTATGGTGAACTGACAGCTGTATCCAAATAGTCTAAAGGTAATTAGGCCCCTGTTAATGCCTTTTCCACAGTAAGGGTTATAGCTTAAAGTGCTCAGGAATTCTAAAGTCAACCTACGGTAGCATTTATGTTTCTTGTTGGCAAAACCCTCCCAACCTAATTGGTTAAACAGAAAGTCTAGGCTCTCACCTACACCTAAGGCGGTCATGGTGGGTCTGTGGGCAAATTTTGTCAAGGCAAACGGTCTAAGAGACAAAGCCTCATAGCGATGCCACTGAGCTGTATCTCTGAATTCTACTAACATGTTATCCTCGTTTGCCATTAGTTAGTACTTTTTGCAAAAAATGTAAGCAGAAGAGGAGAACAGAAAGAGTAGAGAGACTTTATAATCCTGTAGTGTTTCAATTTTAAGATCAGCACAACATTTTCAAATTAAATTCAAAATGAGACTAAAAATTTGCAAAATAAAAATAAAGCATAGGAAACGTAAAGAAATAACAAATATAAAGCAAGAAAAACAAAAATCATGGGTTGCCTCCCATTAAGCGTTGTTTTTAACGTCGAAAGCCTGACAAATTCAATTAGATGCTTAGTTAGGGGGTTCGGTGGGCAACTCTAAAAGTCTTAGGCAGTTCAAATAATCTCTATTTTCAATGTTGTGATAGTGTTTTAGACGTTGTCCATTAACTAAAAATGGATTACTATTCCTCCCCTTTATTTCTACCGCCCCACTTTGTAGAATTTTTGTAATCTCAAAAGGACCGGACCATCTAGACCTTAATTTCCCAGGAAAGAGTTTTAATCTTGAGTTAAATAAGAGTACAACGTCTCCCACACTAAATTCTTTTCTAGACAAGCGCTTATCGTGCCATCTTTTAGTTCATTCTTTATATATTTTAGCATTTTCGTAAGCGTCTAATCTTAACTCTTCTAGTTCATGCAGATCTAGGATACGTTTTTCACCTGCGGAATCATACCTTAAGTTCAATGTTTTAATAGTCCAAGAGGCTTTGTGTTCTAATTCCACTGGTATATGGCAAGATTTACCATAGACCAGCTTGAAAGGTGTAGCTCTGATTGGTGTTTTGTAGGCCGTCCTATATGCCCATAAAGCTTCGTTGAGTTTAGATGACCAATCTTTCCTAGAGGTGGCTACGGTCTTTTCTAGAATTTGTTTTATTTCTCTATTCAAGACCTCAACCTGTCCACTTGTTTGTGGATGATATGGTGTTGCTACGCTGTGTCTTACCCCATACTTTGATAGTAATTTGTCAAATATTTTTTATATGAAATGAGAGCCACCGTCACTTACGACGAGTCTCGGCACACCAAATCTGGGAAAGATTGTGTTTTTGAAAAGCTTTATGACTACTCGTGCGTCATTTGTAGGAAAAGTTATTGCCTCAATCCATTTTGAAACATAATCGACAGCTACGAGTATATATTTATTTCCAAAGGATGATGGGAAAGGTCCCATAAAATCAATCCCCCATACGTCAAAGACTTCTACTTCTAATATACCTTTTTTAGGCATCTCATCGCGTCTTGATATGTTACCAGTGCGTTGGCACCGGTCGCAGTTTAGTATTGCAATGTGGACATCCTTCCAAAGGTTGGGCCAGAATAGGCCGGATTGCAAGATCTTAGCACATGTCTTTGAGGTACTAGCATGTCCTCCATAAGGAGCAGAATGACATTGAGAGATTATGTTTTCTATTTCTTCTTCAGGGACGCAACGACGGAAGATACCGTCGGCTCCTCTCTTAAACAGCAAAGGTTCATCCCAATAATAATGTTTTAGATCATGAAAGAATTTTTTCTTTTGTTGATAAGATAAGTCTGGTGGAAGTACTTCAGCTGCTAAGTAGTTGACTATGTCAGCATACCATGGCAGGGTTGTATGTATGTTGATTTCTTCCACGACTTCTTCCATCTTTAGGTCATTCGACTGTAGAGTAGACACATCACTTTCTAGTTGGGTTATGAGTCGTTCATATGGGAAATCCTCATTAATGGGTACTGGCTCTGGTTTAATGCCCTCTAATCGGGATAAGTGGTCTCCTACTACGTTTTCAGTTCCTTTCTTATCTTTGATCTCTAAATCAAATTCTTGTAAAAGTAGGATCCACCTTAGCAGTCTAGGTTTTGCATCCTTTTTGTTAAGTAAATATCTAATAGCTGCGTGGTCTGTGTAAATGATGATCTTAGCTCCCACTAGGTAGGAACGGAATTTGTCAAGGGCAAAGATTACGGCTAAAAGTTCTTTTTCTGTGGTAGCGTAGTTCATTTGGGCAGAATCTAAAGTTCTACTTGCATAGTAAATGGCATGAAGTTTTCTATCCCTCCTCTGTCCTAAAACTGCACATACAGCATAATCACTTGCATCACACATGATTTCGAAGGGTAATCTCCAATCTAGTGGTTGCATGATAGGTGCGGTAATAAGAGCTGTTTTCAGCTGTTCAAACGCTTTTAGACATTTCTCATCAAAGATAAATTCAGCGTCTTTCATTAATAGACTGGTAAGAGGTTTGGTAATTTTCGAGAAATCCTTTATGAATCGTCGGTAGAAACCGGCGTGTCCTAAGAAGCTTCGTATTTCTCGTACGGTTTTCGGAGGTTGAAGACTTTTGATAATCTCTATCTTAGCTTTATCAACTTCAATTCCTCTGTCGGACACAACGTGTCCAAGTACGATTCCTTGATTTACCATAAAATGGCATTTCTCCCAATTTAGTACGAGATTAACTTTTACGCATCTTTCCAGTACCATTTCTAGGTTTGATAGACATCCTTCAAAGCTTTGCCCATAAACAGAAAAATCGTCCATAAATACTTCCATAATGTCATCTATAAAATCAGAAAAGATTGACATCATGCATCTTTGGAATGTGGCAGGTGCGTTACATAGTCCAAACGGCATTCGTCGATAGGTAAATGTACCATAGGGACATGTGAAGGTCGTCTTTTCTTGGTCATCAGGATGAATAGGAATTTGAAAGAATCCTGAATAACCGTCTAAATAGCAGAAATATGAGTGTTTAGCCAATCTTTCCAACATTTGGTCAATAAAAGGCAGTGGGAAATGGTCTTTACGAGTGGCTTTATTTAGCTTTCTATAATCGATGCACATTCTACTTCCAATTACAACCCTTTTTGTTATAGATTCACCTTTTTCGTTCTTAACAACTGTAACACCTCCCTTCTTTGGAACGACATGTACTGGGCTAACCCATTTACTGTCAGATATCGGGTATATAATTCCTGCTTCTAAAAGTTTTTTCACTTCGTCTTTGACCACAGTGCTTAAGATCGGGTTAATCCTTCTCTGATGTTCCCTAGAGGATTTACAGTCTTCTTCTAGCATAATGCGATGCATACAAATAGAAGGACTTATTCCTTTAAGGTCAGCGATGTTATAGCCTAATGCAGTTGGGTATTTTCTTAAGACATCTAATAGTTTCTTGGTTTCGGTCTGTCCTAAGTCTGCATTGACTATTACAGGTCGTTCGAGATCTTCGTCTAGGAATTCATACCTTAAATTTTTGGGTAATGTTTTCAGTTCTAGGGCTGGTTTCTTCGAGCAAGGTAGATGATCTGGTGTAAGTGCTAAGCATTCGCTTAGGCTATCGTCTTGATAAGGTTCACGCCAGTTATCATCTTCAAAGATCAGAGGTATTGGAATTTTTAGAATATCTGAATATGTGGTTGGTTCCATCTCTATTTCTCTTACGCACTCATCTATGACATCTAGTAGGTAACATGTGTCGTCTATAGCTGGAGCTTGTAAGTATTGTGTCAAAATAAATTCAACCTTCTCTTCACCAACTTCAAAAGTTAGCTTGCCTCTCTTTACATCTATAATTGCTCCAGCAGTAGCTAAGAATGGTCTTCCTAATATGATAGGAGTAGTAGAGTCTTCTGTAATATCCATGATTATGAAATCGGTAGCGATATAGAATTGTCCTATACGAACTGGAACATTCTCTAGTATACCAACTGGGTATTTAATAGAGCGGTCAGCTAATTGAACAAACATCTTAGTTGGTCTTAAATCTCCCATGTCTAGCTTCTTGCATATGGATAAGGGCATAACACTAATACTGGCTCCTAAGTCGCATAGAGCTTTGTCTATGATGAACTTTCCAATTACACAAGGTATGGAGAAACTACCTGGGTCTTTCAGCTTAGGAGGCATATTGTTTTGAATTATTGCGCAGCACTCAGCAGTAAGTGTGACTATTTCGTTTTCCTCAATTTTTTCTTGTTGGATAGGATTTCTTTAAGAAACTTAGCATACGAGGGCATCTGACTGATTGCTTCTGTAAAAGGTATCGTGATGTTTAATTGTTTTAGAAGTTCAACAAATTTCTTAAATTGCCCTACAGTTTTGGAATTTGTCAATCTTTGAGGATACGGAATAGGGGGTTTATAAGGTGGTGGAGGCACATAAGGTTTTTCTTTGTTTACGGCCTCTTGGTCATTATCTTCCTTTTCCTTGGGTTCACTCTCCTTCTCAATTGTTGTGTTGTTAGCATATTTTTGGTACATGGCTGGATTTTGAAGTCTTGGATCAATGGGTCCATCTAATTCTTTTCCACTTCTCAGTATAACAGCATTTGCATGCCCTTTTGGATTAGGTTGTGGCTGTCCAGGAAATGTTCCAGCAGGAGCAGCAGTAGGTGCTTGTTGTTGAGCCACTTGAGAAATTTGTGTTTCAAGCATTTTGTTGTGAGTGGCCAAAGCGTCTACTTTGTTTGCTAACTGCTTAATCTATTCACTAGTGTGTACGTTTTGATTCAGGAACTCTTTGTTTGTTTGAGTCTGGGTAGCTATGAAGTTTTCTATCATCAGTTCAAGGTTAGACTTCCTAGGAACATTTGGAGCAGCTGTTGCAGCCTTTTGATAACCCGGTGGTGCAGCAGGTGCTTGACCAGGCGCATACAATGCATTGTTGTTTTTGTAAGAGAAGTTTGGGTGATTCTTCCAACCAGGATTGTAGGTATTTGCATAAGGGTTTGCTTGAGCATAATTCACTTGATCTGTAGAGGCTCCTGCTAAAACTTGGCATTCAGGGGCAGCGTGTCCAGCTGTTCTACATAATTCGCTGTTTGGCGCTACAGCAGCCACGGTGGCTGTGGGTGTTATAGTCAAGTTTTCTATCTTTTGAGCGATGGCATCTACCTTAGCACGAACATGATCTAAACTAGAAACTTCGTACATTCCTCCTTTTGGTTGGGATTTCTCCACTTGAGTTCTTTCACCTCCCCATTGGTAGTGATTCTGAGCCATACTCTCGATGAGTTGTTGGGCTTCATCGTAGGGTTTATCCATCAGTGTACCACCAGCGGCGGCATTTATAGTCAATCTTGTATTGTACAAGAGACCATTGTAAAAAGTGTGGATAATTACCAATCCTCAAGACCATGATGCGGGCATATCCTCCTCATATCTTTGTATCTTTCCCAAGCATCATATAAAGACTCGTTGTCTTTTTGTCTGAAGCTGTTGATTTGGGCTCTCAGCATAGCTGTTTTGCTTGGCAGAAAATATCGTGCCAGAAAGACCTTCTTTAAATCCTCCCAAGAAGTAATAGAGTTGGATGGCAAGGATTGCAACCAAGCCCAAGCTCTATCTCTCAACGAGAAAGGAAAAAGACATAGTCTTATGGCGTATGCGGTTACACCATTTGCTTTCACTGTGTCTGCGTACTGCACAAACTTGGTCAGATGTTCGTTCGGATCTTCTGTAGGGTTTCCAGAAAATTGATTTTGTTGCACAGCAAATAACAATGAGGGTTTCAACTCGAAATCGTTTCGGTTGATAGCTGGAGCGACAATGCTGTTATGAGGTTCTTGTTGAGATGCGGTAGCATAATACTTAAGAGGTCGGTTTTGTGGCGGGTCAGCCATGTCTGTTTCTGATTCGGAATCTGATTCAGATTCAAGTTCAGGATCTGATTGAGATTCAGGTTCTGATAAAGGAAAAGGGATATCGTGAGCTAAGCAGTATTCTTGGATACGTCTTTTTACTGTAAGAAGACGTTTAGGTTCGTCTGTCGGTCGTATGAGGTCTTCGCCAGAAGAGCGAGTACTTGGCATACAATCGACAGAAAGGGAATTTTGGTTTTTGCCTTAGTCTATACGACTTAACAAAGGAATTACGATGTCAACTTAATTAGTCCCCGGCAACGGCGCCAAAAACTTGATCGCTCTATTTAGTGTGCCTAAATAAATCTAACTGCAAGTATACAGTCGTATCGCGTAGTTTTAAAAGATTATCGATCCCACAGAGACTAGAAATCGAATGCACCGTTATCTATCGTTACTATGTTTATCTAAGGCTAATCAGAATTGGTTTTTAAGTTCAAAAGGGAAATTAAAGAGAAATTAAAATTTGGGAATACTAGTTATGAATAAGATATCGGTATATAATTTAGTAAACCTACGTGGACTTAATTAAACCTAAGTGTATTAAGATTTATCACCCTATTCATCTGTAGGAAAAACCGGTTTAAAAGCCCTCACCTCACACTCCCGTGGTTATTGCTTCGGACTATACTTCTAAGTCAATACGTCTGCTCTCGCTAGCCCGTATGAGGTTAAAAATACTTTTTGAAAACTAGTTAAACCTAATTAACTTTAAAGCGCTTCCGTTGTTTTTAAAACTAATGCCCGATTTCAGCTATCCGTGTAAAGCCTCACACTCCCGTGGTCTCGACTTTAACCTTTGTTACGTTTTTTTACTCTCGTAATAAAAGTTGGATTTAAAATTAAGAAATCAAAGCCAGAAGAAGAGTTAATTATTGATTTTAGCTTAGAGTTATTTAATCCAGTTTAGTTACTTCATTACATACCGATAAGATCGGTTTAGCTCGACATAATTATGAAATTAAACGTAAAGCCAAAGAGATAAATAGACATAGACATAATTAAGAAAGAAATAAACAATGCTCTGAATTAAATAATGGAAACCTGGTAATTCGTAATAACAGCAACAGCAATCCCTCCCCAAGCTGGTGGGTTCTTGCTTGAATAAAGTAATTGGTAAATGATGAAGGTAATGAAACAAAAACTAAAACTAAGTTGTAATAGTCCCTCAATGTGAGAAACTATTACTTTGTTCGATTATAGGTAACAAGGAATGGAAATGCAAAGCAAAAAAAGTAAATAAAAACTCTGAATAAAATTCGGCAGCAAAACGGTACTTCAATATGCAAAAGTGGTCTCTCTTTTTATTCTTCGAAGACTTTAGTATTTATAGACTGAATTTAGGTGGAGGTTGGAGAGAATGTAGGCACTTCTTTGACAGTTACTTGACTTTGAACCTAGTATTCTTCGGAGGAGAATGTGATCGTGTAACAAACGGGCTCTCTCAAAACTCGTAACCACGTTTCTGCTTCAACGTGTAAAATTGGGTGCATGACGATCGTGAGACATTGTGACGGTCGTGATGTATTTTGAAGCTGCCACGGTCGTGGCGTACCTGTGACGATCGTCACATCAGCAAATTTTGGTTTCTGCAGTTTTTCTTCACTTTTCTGCTCTTTTCTTGCATGTTTTGCTTCTTTTCCACACTTAGCATACTTTGACTTGGAAAATGGGATTACCTGCAAAAATACTTAAATAATCTCGAGAAAATAGGATATTAGACTAAAAACGGAATAAGAAACTAACATAAATCGAAGTAAAAATATGATATAAATTCGTGTTTTCAGTTGTATATATGATGAAGCCTGATGTTGTCAATCAAACTAACGTATTAGAGGATGGTGTGTTCGAAAATCCTCAACCTTATGTTATAAAAGTTAATATTGGAAATGAATGTACGTTGAACATAAGGATACGTTATGTAATTCTATGCTTGAATGGGTTTGTATGTAAGTTGTCAAATTAGGTTTTGGGATAATGATCGAGAAATTTGATTTTGGTTATGATAAAAAACATGCATTTTTTACGATGAGATGTGAAAGAAGTGGTAAGTATAAAAAACCTATCCAAAAGTTGAAATGTGATGACATTGAGACAAGGAAATACCAATGTCTTTTTAAGTTGTTGCTAATAACACATGACGAAAAAATATTTGGAATTTTATATGATTTGTGGTGTACATAAATGTGGGTTAAATGTCAATTTATTTGTTCATCTGATTGGAAGACTTTTAGATTCTGAAGAGAAAAAAATTGTTTCGAAAATTTTTTCCTCTTCTGTAAGGGTCCAAAAAATAATCTTGTTGTTCGGGTTATATATATTGGACGGATTTAAAAAATGAGGCATTTTTTATAATTTTACTTGAAGCTTGGATGTCCTTTACCACAAACATATGTAGGATGGAGAAACGTGCCAAAGATATAGCATCTAATTGGGAGAATACTTTTTTGATGAGATAAATGAGTTTGACAAATTAAACGTTATTGAAAAAAAGTATAAAACAGGTAAAAAAATAAAAATAAAAAACTAGTGCAAAAGCATCCAAAGATTAGTATGTGTCATGGATTTTAATGTCTTTTAGTCTGTATCATTAATTATGTATATAAAATGATATGCATTTTATCATGATGTGGAATTCAATATTTTCATTGATATTCAGAAAAGAAAAGGAAATTGCAATACTATTCATTGCATGATAATTTGTACAAAGGAGAGCTAGTGTATTTATAACATATTCTAGCGTAACGGTAACCAACGGGAATGCAGGAAAAAGCCTAACAGAATAACTACCTGCCACTAATTAATGTGAAGAGGTTTATTATTTGATACTCCCCCACAAGCTGGACGGTGGACAGAGAAAAGGTCCATCTTGGAAAGAAATGTAGAGAAGGCAGGAGCCGGAAGAGGTTTCGTCAAAACATCAGCAAGTTGTGTAGAAGAGGGAATTGGGAACAACTTTATGAGGCCATTGTAAGAACAAGAGTTGTCTCTGCAAGTCATCTCTATGTTTTGATGATAATAATGAGTATTTGTGAAAGAACTATTTTATGTTCTAATGTATGTTTCAGTGCAGATCATAATTATTGAAGATATTAGACCAAACAAACATGTGCAAAGATGTGTGTAAAAGATTACATGCGAGTTACTATGTGTAACACAAGTCGCAAGAAGCAAGTTTGCTTCTGTATCTGGTAACAAGCATAAAGATCCAAGGATGTCGATATTGCTGTTGCAATGCTCTTGTGGATTCTGTTCTGAAGGTGTTTCAAATTCTGAAGATAAGCAAAGCTCCTAAAGAAATAATCTTCTGTAGAACTAAGTGTTGAAGACTCTAATGACTTGAAGTTCTAAAGGCTGGAGGCTCTGAAGACCAAGTGCAGAAAGACTCTGAAGACTGAAGTGTTCTAAAGATTAAGATTCAAATGATCAAGTGCTGAAGACTCTGAAGACACGTTCTGAGTAAACAAGGTTCTGAAGACTCTGAAGACTTGAAGCTATGAAGATAAAGGGTTTCAAGATAAGTGTTGAAGTTCTGAAGACAAGACTCGGAATGAGCAAGTACTGAAGACTGAAGACTTAAGATTCTGAAGACCCAACTAAATTCTCTACTCATGCTTCAACTAAATACCATCAGAAGCCTCTGAAGATATGAAGACAAATGTTACCGTTATCAATGACTGTACACCGTACTAAAAAGATCTATCTCATCACTTCTCAACAGTAAAAACAAGATATGGCAGTACAACTTTCATCATTGCATAACGAATCTTTTCAAATAGCCAACGACTCTATTTTTCACTTGGCTATATAAAGGAAAGAAGGAAGTGCTTCTAACGTCGTGGGTCGTGTGCATCGAAGTTGGTTTTCACGATCAAGATCACCATCGTCAAACACAGTTGTTGCTGTTAAAATGTAAACACGACCATTGTTGTTGAAACATAAAGAATCATCTATCAACACAACAACAATCACGAAGTACAGAAGTTGATGAACCAAGACATTGTTGGAAAGCAATCAAGTCATCAACCACTTCATCATCTGAGCTATATCAAAGATCTGAAGCAAGGAGTTATTGCTCGAAGCTTGATCAACAAAGAAGATGAAGAAGATCTACAAGATGTCATCAACTGTCAAATCAACATACATCTTTGTAGAATCTGAAGATAGCAAGGAGTTGTTGCTCATATCTTGCTAGTACACTCTTGTGTTCATATGTACTTAAACTTAGGAGTTTATCAACTTATTTAGAAGCAATCAATGTAATCTCCAAAATAACTAATTCTATGTGAATTAGGATTCATCAAGTGATCAGTGTGATTGGAGACTTGAGAGGACAATGGCTGGGTGTCATTGTGGAAATCCTAAAATATGGTCAATGATAGTCATATCTCAAAGAGGACCAATTGTGTGTCAGACTCTTGTGAGATCACTTATGGAACTCATTGAAAATCCTGGAAGAATGGTCAGTAAACGTTATATTCGTTAACTCGGATCACTGAACGTTTAGCTGTGAAAATCCTGATAAGAGATCTTGCGAGATTGGATTCTATTAGCTTTGATCACTGAACGATTCATTGTGGGTTAGTCACAGCTGCGGTTGTGCAGGTTGTTAGTCACCGGAGTTGGCTCGTGCATCTGTAATCGGTTTTTGATTATAATGGATTAAGTGCTTGTGCTCAAGGCGAAATCACCTTGGAAGGGTGGACTGGACTATCTTGAGAGTTGCTCAAGTGAACTAGGATATATCGTGTGTTCTTTACTCTTGCTTATGCTTTGATTTATTGTTTATGTTTCTGTATCAATTATCAGAACCTTGCATAGCAAGTCAGAACCTTACAACTCAACTCTGATAAGCTTCCACATTGCAAATCTAAATCATGCATCATTAATTCAGATTCTCCTTGTTGCTTATGCTTTATGCATCACACTGTCTGAATGATGTATCGCAAGTTAGAGTCTCTCAACGCAACTCTGATATTCTCTTAGCACATTAACAATAAGAGGCGAAAAGACTTTAATAGTTAGAACACAATTCAAATCCCCCTTTTCTTGTGTCTTTCTCACACCTTTAATTGGTATCAGAGCTCCGGTTCTGTTATTGATGGATATCAAACACTTAACCGTGTCAGAAAAAGATCCAGATATGGTGTGTAGAAATACTCTGGGTGATATTTCAATCCACTTACAATTTCAGTATTAGTTTAGAAGATGACTGAGTACTAAATTGTAATCAGCCGGATTACCTGAGCAAGTCACTGATTCTTGAAGTTTTGTAGTTATCAACAACAGAATCTTCTACACTGAAGCTTGGAAGAAGATTGAAGAATCAGCTGACAAGATAGATTCATCAGATAAGAAGTAGTATCTGTTAAATGTCTACCTTAGAGATACGATTGTATAAGCAACGTATTTGCTCAAGTTTAAATCATCAGAAAACAAGAAATCTTGTTTGCTGAAGATTAATTCTTTATGAGTTATGAGATGTTTTCAAGAAACGGATTAGTCCACCCTTGACTTTCTCAATTCAAAGCTCATTAAGAAATTCTTCATGTAAAGAAGAAAGATTGTTATTCTATGATTTTGAACATCATAATGAAGTCTACAGAAGAAGCCAGAAAACTGAAGAAGTCAAATTCTTAGAAGTGATTCATCATCTGAAGCTTAACTGATCAAGCAGTTAAAAGATTCAAGGAATAATTAAATATTGTTTCCTTGAGAAGCTTTGCAGAAAACTAAAAAATATTCAGAAAGAGGAAATCTAGTGATTCATCAGGAATCTTATTCAGGATGAATTCTGAGTATTGATTGAAATAACATTGGCAATTGAGTCATGTTAACTTGAGATTCTATCTCATTGAACAAACTATAACTTGGTCAAAATGTTATCTGATATTTCTCTCAAAATCATGTTGCATAAATCCTGGAATCAGAAGATGCTTGACTAGATGCAAAGACTGAAGTCATCTACTCGAAGCCAAAAAGGATTTGAGTCATTGATGTTCTTTAAAATGAAGAAATCAGTAGACATTCTTTTCAGAAGCATATATGTTGTCAATCCTTTAATGGACTAACTCTAAAACAAGTTAGATCAGCATTGTAAGAACAAGAATGTCATTCAAACTATGTCATGTGTTACACACATGTTTGATGATACTTGAACAAGCTCTGCATCTGTTCGAAGAAGCAAAGTCAGAAGACGTTATGAGATGTCAATCAATTCTCTCAAGTACATAACCTCTCAGTGGTTTATGTTTAAGCTAAGAAACTAATGACCATCTGAAAACAAAGTTCTATTTAAAAGAAGCTTGATGAAAGATAGACGTTCTGATAATAAAGATCAGAATCTCTGTACTTTGAAGGTTGCTCTCAGAAGTCAGATGAATATTTCTGAACAGAAGAATGAAAAGATCATCTGAATAAAAGATTGAGTCTAGTTCTCAGACTCATTATCAGAATTTAGAATATACTCATACTCTTCAACATCAGAATAAGAATCTTTGAAGAAAATGGGAAAATAAAAGAAACTGAGTCAGAGTCTCTAATAGATCACTCTGAAGAAAGTCAGAAGCAGAAAGATGCCAATCAGAAGCTTAAACGCAAGACAGCTCGAGTCAGAATGGGAAGCACCAAGATAAGGAATTAATGTAAAGTATTCATAATCTTAAAGAAAGGTGAATGATCAGAAGCTCAAGTCAAAATGGAAAGAACTCAGATAAAGTATCACAGTGAAGATCTCAGATTCTCTAAGGTATGACTTTCCTTATCAATGACTGATTAACTATTATTGCAAGTCTAAACTGTGAACTTTCTGATGAGTAAAAATGTTAATGATATGAAATATTCTCTCTTTCCAAGAAAAATCTTTTGATCAAATCTCTGGACAATGTGTGCACTCGATGTGACCTCAGTCATAATTGCGAATTTTGAATAATCATGATATATCCCTGAGAACATAAGTTCTCTCGAAAATGAGCTAAAAATCTTCCGTATGACATAAGTAACTCTAAATGCTCATTATTTTCAAAATCTTATCTGAAATCTAAATAGTACTTTCCTTTTTACAAAGACTGTTCACGTCATCAAAATTCTTGTCACTTGATGTGTACTTGATCTATGTCATCCCTAGGTTAGGCACAACTCTTATTACTTATTTGGATGTATATAAGTCACCTCTTCCTATCAAAAGATATCACACTCAAGTCCTTCTATTATAAAACCATTAGTGTCAAAATTCTATCTTCCATTTACCATCATGCCTCCACTAACCTTTCTAGGAAATGAAGACCTTCTTGCAATTATTTCTGAAAAACAATTTGTGATTGATGTTCCTCCTCTTATGAGTAACATTGCTAACAGCCTAGTAGATGTGTTATATGATCAATAGTGGACTAGATACTCCACCATGATGGAGAAACCCAATTACGTGAATCTAGTTAAGGATTTCTGGAAGCATGCTTACCTTGATCATGAAAGTGGGCATATCACCTCTTATGTTTTTGAAATCCCCATCTCCATCACTCCCTTCTCAATCACTCTCGCAACTGGATGTGAAAATGTTGGAATCACAGTTGATTTTGAAAAAAATAAGTTCTTTGCTGCTAATAGATTTGCCTTTCTTCATGACCTGTCATCGGGATATAAACCTTTCAATCCTGAAAATTCTCCTACTCATTCCCAAAGCCTGGTACAAGCTCGTGCTGTCCAATTTCCTTCCCAGAGGAGAAAACCATGACATACTGCGATATCATGACCATGAGTTCATTTATTTTCTGATGAATGATATTCAGATAAACCTACCACACACAATCTTCAACTGTCTCTGGAAATCCATCTCTGAGTCCAGAAATAGCACAAAGTCTTACATTCCTTATGGAAGAACTTTGTCTGAGATTTTCTTCAGAGAAGGAATAGTGAATATAATCAAAGAAACAATAGCCGAGGATAGTCCTAAAAACTTTCCAGAAAACTGCTTGTTGAAGACAAATTTTGAAGTCTTTAGTGATTAGGAAAACATGACTTATCTCTGTTTAACAGTGTCTGTTTTTGCATGTACTTCTTGTGTTTGTCTAAATCGTATCTGTTCTGGTCGTTGTACTCGTGTAGGTTTGCCCTTAATTTATTTAGGTCTCATCAATAGTTAAATCTGTATATGTGAACCTCTCTTAATTAATGAAGTATTTCCTTTTTTGTTAGTAGATGGCTCATATTCTTAAAAATGCTTATTTCTCACATTTATTATATCACTTTGCACCGCTTAAAGTTAAATATGAATAATTCAAAAATCTGATATATATTAAGAGAAATTTGGATTTATTTAAATAAGTCTCGTATGCATTTTTACACGTATCTATTGAAAGACATGTGAAAGATTTTGAGTCCCTCGAGAAACCGCCATTATTAAAACGTGTCTGTCACCTTTGCCACTCATAGGAGAGCAGTTATCACCTATGATCGGTTGATATTCCCCATTATGAGATTAACAGCTCCTTTCTTTTTTTCGTGTATCTATGTCTCTTAGCATACCCTAGGCAATCATAACTTACCTAGGAAATAGTAAATGCAAATCTTTTGTATCGATTCAGTCGTTACTTTCATTTAATTTCTTCCACTCTCATTCACTTATAAATAGTAGGAATTCCCCTTTCACCTTATTCAATTCTCAACCTAAATTGTCATCTTCCTCAGTCCTTATTTGAACTACAACTATGTCTGCTCCAACTTTTATTGGAAACATAGAAACTCTAGAAGTTATCTCAGAAAAACGATCAAACCTTGCTCGGCTCAAGGACTATGGTATGGACATAGTCAGGAGCATACAAATCCAATCGTGGTCTGGTTACTACTTGTCATACCCCAAATTTTGACCACTAAGATTTCCCATCATTGTGCAAATCATCATCACAATAGGGATGACCCATTAGTCTCCCCAAAGATGGGTGAGCATTCACTACAATCAGAATTAGGGTTTCAAGCCCTCTCTGAGTGCTTAGACAAAGGATCAATCAAGGAATGGCATGATCTTCAACTTGTCTAGCCTCTCAAACATCCACAATGGATCAAGAGGACTCCCACCTCAAGGATTAAGCACAAGGCTGCAACAGTCCCAGTGGATCAAGCCTCAAGATCGCCAGTGTCACTAAATTAGGGTTTTGGTCTACCAGGGCCTCCTGATGGAAATTTCCTCTGGGCATGAGCCAATGCTTCAAAGCATAACCTATGATGCTCCATGGAACATCATGAACCCAATCATCAAGTCAATTTAGCCTCAGGGGATGCATTCACCAAAAATCAGGAACTAGGGTTTCTTGACCTAATTTACCCCTAAGTTAACTTTTGGGACAAATCATGAGCCAAGACCTCAAGATATGATTTGAGGGTCTCTAATAAACCACATTGATCCATTTTCAACAATGGATTGATCCAAGAAGCTTGATCAACAAGTTTCAAGTTCATCAGAACCACAATTAGGGTTTTGCGGAAAAAGTCAACTGTAGCTTTGACTTTTGACCAAGACATGCTCCCAAACCCTAGGACATGATTTAATACACCCTGTAACACCTATGAAATCAATCCATCAAGTTTAATTTAGGTCAAGGACTTGATTTCATAGAGGATCGCACAGTTTGGAATTCATCTGATAAAAAGTCAACTGTGCACAAAAGTCAAACTTTGACTTTTTGAGATTTTTCATAATTATGGTTCGTTAACCCTAAAATGATGTTAATGTGTGATTAGAATCAACATTCATCAAGAAAAATCAAGAAAAGTGAGATAACTTGTAAAAGGGGTAATCATAAAAAACTTAGAAATTTTTCTAAGTTATGGAACAAAGTGGCTAGGGTGCCAACTTTGGAGGATCATAACTCCTAAACCACAAGGCCATTTTTCCCCATCCAAAGCTGGATTTGTATCTCTCATGGCCCTCTAAAAAAGCTTCAACTACACCTCATTCCAATTCATCATGGATTTTGAGTTATGGAATGATCAAAATCACAAAAAGTGAAAATGTCACTTTTTTCCAACACTTAGTGAAATTTTCACTAAGTCAGAATCTGCCTTACTTTTTTCCAAATGTAGGGGAATTTTTCACTTGGATCCAAAAAGTATCAAAACCAATTATGATCAACAGTTGTTGTATCATATGAGGACTTTCCAAAATGGCCAAGAACTCCATCAAAATCCACTTGAGCCATGAGATATGACAATGCCAATATGCCTTGCTGCAAACTGTCATGGCAAGGCAGATTTTGGGGTTTTGCTCGATTTCCTCAAATCTTGCAAAGGGCAAGCAACTCTATTCATCTGAACACCTCAAGGGGGGGCCAAGGAGGAACCAACTCTGATCCCAAGCCTCCCAAGTCTTTGGAACCAAAAATAGTATGTCAAACCTAGAAATCCCTAAAAGAGGGACAAGACTCCAATTTTGGATTGGAGCATTCAATGCATACACCAAGGTGGCATAGACTGAGTCATTTACAACTGAATTCAGTCAAGACTTATCCAAGACCAAGGGGACCAGCAGCCTGTGCCCTAACCTCTAGTCAATGGCTAGAGGAGACTTGGATTCTCATTGCTCAACATTGGTCAAACCTCTGCAGCAGTTGCCATTCACTATTCCTTGAAAAACAAACTTGCTCTACTATAAATAGAGCTCATTTGTGATCAGTTTGAGTACACCAAAGCCATCAAACAGATGCTTTCCTCAAAATCTCCTTCTTCACTCCAAAATTGCCTTCCAAAGCAAGTCACTATCGGGTTTTGAGTTTGAGAGCTATTCCAACCAAACCAATCACACACACACCTCGTAAACATCATATAGAAGTGATCCAAACACTAAAACAACATCTGGAACACTGATTTCTCAGAATCACCAGCCAGCTGCTCAAGGTTTTAACCAAGCTGCAGTTGGGATACCATCTTCAGTTCCAGATCATTTCAATCCACTCCATGCATCCAGACACACTCCATATCACCTAAGGATGTTGTCCATAACCTTGGAACCAAGCTGTAACACCTCTAACACAAAACACGATCACCAGCTGCAAGAGGTAAGCTTGAGCTCTTCTAACTCTATGATCCATGAAGTTTTTGCTGCACAATAATTTGGCCATATGTTCATAATCATGCATGGAGTGTTTTCCCTCAATCAATTGCATTATTTAAATCGTGTATGGAATTTCTAAACCTTCATGCAAAATTTTAAAATAAATGAAATTAAAGACCATAGACATGATCGTGAGGTTGAAACGAGTAGATTGATATGTAGATTGCATGATATAATCAAGTATTCAGTGAGATTGGATAGAAAACGCAAATCTGCAGAAACAGAGGGTGGCGCGTGTTCTTGCCCTTGTTTTTGGCGCCTTTTTTTGAAAATTTGAATATTTGAATTTTGTGATTTTATTTAATTGATTCAAAAATTAATTTCTCTCTGAGTTTTAATGATTTTGAGTTGATTCTTTTTTTAATAATTCACAAAAATGTTAAAATATTTTATTTTCCCAAAAAATCCCAAAAATATTATTTATTTCATATACTTGGTATTTTTGTAAAGAATTAATATTTTAATTGTTTTTTACATTTAAAATATTTTCTCTTTCTTGATTTTTCACATTTTAGTGATTTCCAATCATTGTGTGGATCAAAACCTAATTTTTGAAACATTAATCCAAGGTCACAATTTGTTTTCCACGTGTTTAACAATTTTGATCATTTTAATTGAATTTTTATTCAATTAAAATACATTTTGGAAACAAATTAGGGTTTTTGATTAATTCAACCCTCATCAAACTTTTTCAAACACTTTGGGCCTCTAATAGAGTGTAAGACCTAATCCCCCTTTTAACCAAAATAATTTGGGCCTCATATATTGTATAAATCCCTCTGCGTTAAAAGAAACCCTCGGCGCGATCGCCAGTTGAAAAAACAAACTTTTGGGCCTCTCCTCGAGCTATAAGACCCATTCAAAACCATTGGGCCTCTAATAAAGTGTAAGACCCAAGTGTCAGACTTGTTAATGGGTTGACCTTCATCCCTTAACATACCACCCTTCTCTTGGGCATAATACAAAGATCATTCACTACTTGAGAATCGATTTCTCAAAACACCCGTAGACTTGGACAGTCTCCATACCTTTTGGGATTTCCCATTTCCTTAAAAACAGGAAATAACCCTGATCCTTTGATCAATATCAAAGTACAACATTACCCATATCAGAACTGATTTTCTCTTTATCCAACATACTGGACCTGTCACTAAACTGAAACAGTCACCAGCCCCCTAGCCTCCTCTTGGTCTTTGTACAATGATTCTCCCTAGCGGAGCTAACCTTTTCACACTCTCTTGTTGAGTATAAAAGACTCTCTTGTTGAGTCACCCCCTTTTAGCCTCCATCTCGGGCTTCGTACGAGATACAAAAACACTCTCTTGTTGAGTATAAAAGACTCTCTTGTTGAGTCACCCCCTTTTAGCCTCCATCTCGGGCTTCGTACGAGATACAAAAACACTCTCTTGTTGAGTATAAAAGACTCTCTTGTTGAGTCAAACAGCCTCCATCTCGGGCTTCGTACGAGGTACAAAGACTCTCTTGTTGAGTCAAGCGCCTTTAGCCTCCGTCTTGGGCTTCGTACAAGACACATACAAAAGCACTCTCTTGTTGAGTCAACCCCTTTTAGCCTCTCTCTCGGGCTTCGTACGAGACATATAAAAACACCCTCTTGTTGGGTCAGTAGCCTCCTCTTAGGCTTTGTATAAGAAAACCCTGGTTGAGTCAATCAACCTTTTAGCATCAAAAGATGTGCCTCGCTCACAGTATACAAACATCAACAACTCCTTTTCCCCCCCATCTAATTACCGTAAGCGGCAAGCCTCTGGATTATTTACATCCACGCCATTGTCCCTCTTTTAGCATGAGAAATTCCTAAGGAAAGATGGCATTACTCTACACTGAGTTAAAGTCTTCTCCTTCAGGTTAAAAATCCCCTATAAAGGAAATTATGCCATTGCTGGATTCACATGTCCCAGTTAAAGTAATTCTCCTTTATAATCAGTCACCCAACAGTTGTGACAAACAGACCAAATACCCCTCTTTAGAGATGACAAGTTCTCTCTAAAGTCAAAACCCTTTAGCTTCACATCTTGGGCTTCAAACAAGATACAAATAGACCCTTCAGCTTCACATCTTGGGCTTTGAACAAGATACAAACCACCTTTAGCTTCACGTCTTGGGATTTGAACAAGACACCAAAACGACCTTTTTCCTCCCATAGATTAGGAGGAACTACGATCGCTCTGATTTCCCTGTTTCGTTAAACGGGAATACATAGGCATAATATTGCAGAAGAATCTTAGCGAGCACACTAATCAAAAACCCAAAATCCCGTACCTTCATACATCAATCGAAAAGCATCAGTCCTAGTATCCTCACAAATAATCCAGACACTGTGTTCTTAGCGAAATAACCGAAGATTGGGCCCCACTTCCACATAGCATCTGTAACCTAACAGACCGTTGTTCAAACTCAGTATCCAAGCAGGGTTAATTGGAGACATCTATTTCCCTTCCTTCATCAGCTTCAATAGGATAAAAAATGAATCGACCTGAAGTACCCCTGAGCGACAGTGCTTAAGAACCACGTCCAAAATCGCTCGCTACATAAAAATGGTGTCCACCGTGGGGCCCTTCTTCTCTATCTTACACTCTTCGATGAAAACCTGAGTGCTCAAAATGTCACAGAAATGACGACTCTGCTGGGGAGTCATTGTCTGTTAGGATCATAAGACTAGAGGTCTGGGATGATTAAGACAAATATATATACTGCTTTTCCTAATTGATATCTGTGTTTATTTTTCTGCTAATGGGAATGCATGTGATGCCGCATGTGGAAAGATTGAGTATACACCTAAGACAGGTGATGGCAATGCAGGTAATCTTACTGGGAGTGAATTCCAGTTAAGAGCCCCCGATCGACCATCAAACTCGGTGGAGACTCCCTTTGCAGATACATTGCCTATACGACTTCGGTTGTTGAAAGTAGTGTGGTCGACTGGGTTATCTGAGAAGTTGGGGTTTTTAGTAGACTTAAGCCATTTTGTAGTGCGGAAGCTATCAGAAATAGTTGTCACGCGATACTACCCTCATCTGAGATCACTCCAGGATACATCAGCTCGTTGGCGATCCGCTTGGTGTTGTTATCCCAGAGGGGTCAATGATTTTGCGGACAGGTACAAAAAATCACCAGTATAAACCTTTGAGGGGGTAGAGCCTTGGCTTCATGACACCGACCCTTTGACCCCATGTTTTTTCTATGTTTTTGTGTGCTGCATTCATACATTCATTTAAAAAACATTAAGACAAAAAAAAATCTTCTCTTCTAGTCTCTCTTTTTCAAATTAAACTGAGATAATGATTGCAAATATCAGAGAAAGGAGATTGCGCAAATGGATTTCGGTAGAAGGAAAACTCATAAGTACACCTTCAAGGTTCCAAAGTTAGAGGATTTAAGAGGTCTGGCGAGAATGATCACCAACCACGAGGCTTTTAGAGCCAAGTATGGAGGATTGCTATCTCTGTTAAGGGTTCATGTAATTGAAGGAATCATGTCCATGCTAATCCAGTTCTATGATCCGATCTATCACTGTTTTACATTCTTGGATTATCAGCTTGCACCAACGCTGGAGGAGTATTCTCACCTGACTGGTTTACATATTACTGATCAGGCTCCTTTTTCTGGACTGGAAGAAATTACAAAGGATCAAACCATTGCAAGAGCAATTTATTTGGACGAGTCAAAAGTCAGGACTCACATGACCACTAAGGGTGGCATCCGAGGTTTGCCAGCCCAGTTCTTGACAAATAAAGCCCTGTACTTTGCTAGTATAGGGAACGTGGCCGCTTTTGAGAGCATCTTTGTTTTGCTCACCTACGAGTTATTTTTGTTTCCCAACATCGATAACTTTGTAGATATCAACGCCATTAATATTTTCCTGATCGGAAACCCCGTACCGACCTTACTCGCAGATGCGTATCATTCGGTACACTTAAGGAATTTATACAGTGGAGGAATGATCAAGTGCTGTGTACCTCTGCTATACAAATGGTTCACTTCCCACTTACCCAAGTCTGCTGCATTTTGGGATCAAAAGAATACTTTACGTTGGCCGCAGAGAATCATGTCTCTTACCAACTCTGACATCGATTGGTACAATCGAATCTACGACGGGACCAAGATCATTGACCGTTGTGGGAATTTCCCAAATGTACCCCTTATAGGAACTAAGGGAGGAATCAAATATCATCCGATATTGGTTCGTCGGCAATTTGGATACCCGATGAGGCACGTCCCACAGAATGCTCATCTGGAAGGTCTTTTCTTCAAGGAAGGAGAAAATGACTGAGCACTAAAGACAGAAATAGTGCATGCCTGGAAACACGTTCACAGGAAAGGACGAGAGTCTCTAGGAAAACCAGACTGTGTCTCGATGGACCCTTATCTCCATTGGGTACAAACTAGAGCTCTCAAGCTGAGGATGCCTTACCCTCGTCAGGAAGTTCTTCCATTAAGGGACTCTGCCCTTTATTTTATGTCTGAAATGGAAAAACTTCAAGTTACTCTCAGCAAAGTTCAGCAGGAGAAGAGGTCTTGGAGGAACAAGTACCGTATTCTCAATGTGGAGTGCAAGAAAATACAGCAACTGTTAAGGGAAAAAGATACCCTGATTGAGATTCTAGAGCAACATGCTGTAGAGAATCAGGATGATCAAAGGAATTTGCTCGCTCCTTTCACTTGGGAGAGGAATGACAACCCGACAACGACCCAAGAGCCCCGGTCAAAGAAAAGGAAAGCACCAAAACTAGCACTGGAGCTCTCTTCGGAGAGGACTCGGGATCCATTAGTTTAGGTTTCCTTTTTTAGCACTTTGTAATCTACTGTATTTCCATTTCCGCAATCCCTTGAATTCAATAAAACGGGGTTTCCCCACTGTTTGATATTTGCAATCTAATTGTCGAAGTTTACTTTAAATAAACAAAAATAATTAATAATCATTGCATTCATCATTCTCATAAACGCATTCTTCTTACCTACGAATCTCACGTTTGCGTCTCGATTCTAGAGTCAAATTGTCTCATTCATACAATACTCAGGCCAATCGTCAAAAAAAGTTGGATGATCTCGAGGAAGTGAACAGAGAGTTGAGGAAAGAGATCAACACTCTGAGATAGGATCTGAGAAAGCTTTAAAACGACATGCAAGCTCTAGCAGAAGCTCAGATGCAACAACAAAGGACTGTGATCTCGGAGATCACATTAACGCCCATAGTAGAGAAGTATGTTCCTAGGTACAAAATGCCGAAAGATCGTCCCTGGGTCATGCCTATCAACTATATCCCGGAAGGATATGTTCCGCCGATTGCTGAGGATCAGGGAACCGCAGCAGGAGCCGCTGGGCCTGAAGGTTACAAACTTCGGGAAAGCGAAGATGCCAGGGGCATGACAGCAACTCCTGAAGGTTACAAACTTCGGGAGGCACCAAGAGTCTCGGCCATAATGACTATACCACCGCCCGTGGTACACACTGTCCCGGAAGGACATATTCCACAAATACCTTCTGGTGGAAATGACAGCATGTTCGACAGAATGAATGAATTCCAGGAACAGTTCCTGGAAATGCATAAAGAACTGCAGGCCCTTTGTGGTCAGGATCTATTTGGAAAGAACGCCGCGGACCTCTGCTTGGTCCCCAATGTGAAAGTCCCGCACAAGTTCCAAGTGCCCGACTTTGAAAAGTACAAGGGTAACTCTTACCCTCAGAGTCATTTAGTGATGTACGCTCGGCGAATGTCAGCTCAGACAGAGAACCAGGAGCTACTAATTCACTACTTTCAGGATAGTTTAACTGGTGCCGCATTAAAATGGTACATGGGTTTGAACCGCGCTACGATCGGCACATTCAGAGATCTTGCCGCAGCCTTCATTCAGCAGTACAAATACAATTTGGACATGGCACCGGACAGAGATCAACTCAGATCGATGTCACAAAAGGACAAGGAAACCTTTAAGGAGTACGCTCAGAGATGGCGTGAAATTGCCGCTCAGATTTATCCACCTCTTGAGGAAAAAGAGATGACAAAGATCTTCTTAAAGACCTTAAGCTCATTTTACTACGACAGAATGGTCTCCAGTGCGCCTAGTGACTTCACCGAGATGGTGGGCATGGGGGTTCGTCTTGAGGAAACAGTCCGAGAAGGATGCCTAGTTAAGGACGCTGGATCATCAAGTAGTACAAAACAATACGGTAGTGCTCTCCCTAAGAAAAAAGAGCAAGATATTGGGAATATCTCTCTCGGAAAGCAAAGGCGACGATATCAACCAGTAGCGGCGGTAACTCCTGCTATCAATCCTGCGCCTGTTCCTACGTATCAACCTCAAGTTGCGCAGCGCCAACCTAATCAACAGCAATTTCAGCAAAGGACACAACAGTCTCTTCAGCAGACTCGTCCTCCATACAACAACAACAGTACAACGCGACCACCAGGGTTCGACCCTATACCCATGTTGTACGTAGAACTGCTTCCATTACTACTGGTCAAGGGGCACGTCCAGACTAAGTCTCCTCTTACAGTACCGGAAAATTCGCCTTTTTGGTTCAAAATGGATCAGACTTGTCCTTACCATCAAGGAGGATCAGGGCATAACATAGAAAACTGTCTCAGTTTCAAGTCCGATGTGCAAAAGCTTGTCATGAGCAGGGTCTTATCTTTCAAGGATACGAATCCTAATGTTCTCACGAACCTGCTGCCTCAACATGAGAAAGCTGCAGTCAATTTGATAGAAGGAGAGTCTAACAACACCTATCAAATTCATGATGTACTCTTGTTAAGGGCCAACTTGGTCAAGATGCATTGTAGACAGAGTGGATATGGCCATGTGCCACCTCATAACTATCACCAGTGTGATATATGCTCTAAGAACAATCAGGGATGTTCTGTGGTGTAATCAGCTATGCAGGAACAATTGGATCTCGGATGGATCCAAGAGCATCAAGTTCGTGGAGTCAGCATGACCTATACGAATTCCAACGTCATTCAGAACCATGACATCCGTGCAATGAATGTCAACTTGGTGGCGATGCACTCAAGGCAAAGCCAGTATCATAATCTGCCATGGCACGATTACGATTCCTATCTGATTTTCTCGGTAAACAATCAGGGATACTCTTTTGTACAAGAGGCCCTCCAGCGTCAGATGGATCTTGGATGGATCCAGGACTACGAGGATAGGAATCCCTATCAGATCAACATGATTTAAATCTTTGATATTCGTCTGATGAATACCAGCTTGGTGGAGTTACACGCCAGGCAGGTTCAACTTGGTTTTCTCACTTCGCATGATTATCTAAACTGTAAAGGATGTTGTGAAAGTAACCAAGGGTGCGCTCTCATTCAAAGAACTTTACAACACTTATTAAACCACTGGTGGCTTCTAATCTATATGGATGAAGACACACAACAAATCAGTGTGGTTGACGGGAACCCTACTCGGCATCGAAGTCAGGATGTCCGATCTACGGAAACAGATCTAGTGAGGTTACGCTGCATTCAAAGCGGGCGTGGCCAGGTGCCACCACACAACTATGAACGCTGTAGAGTCTGTTTGGAAAATAACCAAGGATGTTACCTCGTGCGAGCAGCCCTTCAGAGTCAGTTGGATCGCAGGGAGATTCACCCATACCTAGCTTCGGGGAATGTTGACTGGACACCAGACTACTTCGCAGATCAAATCAGAGACATGGTTGTAATCTCTGACCCTGAAAGGAACAAGGATGTTTGTACCATCATCCCTCTACTGGACGAATCAAAGGTTCTTAGCAAGGAACTGATTGAAGTTACTTACGACAGTCAGAAAAATTAGAAGGCTCCTGTAGTTATCTATCTATCGGGACCGTTACCGTATGAATCAGCTAAGGCAATCCCTTACGAATACGGTGCAACGATAATTGAGAATGGAAGGGAAATTCCATTACCCTCCATCGTGAATATTGCAGACATCAGTCGAGTAATACGGAGCGGTAGAATCTTCAACCCATGAGTTGGAGAACCTAACAAAGAAAAGGAACCTCAAACGGAAGTTCCTAATCCTCCAGTCGGCCAATCTAGTGATCCCGACCTTTCAAACAACAACGATGAGATGCTAAACCTCATCTAAAGGAGTGAATAAAACATTATTGATCAGCTGTTACAAACTCCTTCAAAAATCTCAGTGCTATCACTTTTACTCAGTTCTGAAGCCCACAGAGAGGCTCTACAGAAAGTCTTAGAGCAGGCCTTTGTGGTATAGGATGTGTCAATACGACAGTTCGATAGCATCATCTCTAACATCACTTTCTGCAACAACTTAGGATTCAGTGATGAGGACTTGCCAGAGGGGGGAAAAAGCCACAACATGGCGCTCAATATCACAGTTAACTGCCAGGACAAAGCTTTGGCCAGCGTACTGGTAGACACAGGATCGGCCATCAACGTTATGCCGAAGTCCACTTTAATGCGACTGTCATTCAAAGGACCCCCGATGAGGGGCAGTGAGGTCATCGTCAAAGCGTTTGACGGATCTCGAAAAGTAGTTATCGGCGAAGTCGACCTTCCCATAACTATCGGTCCTCACACTTTCCTAATCACTTTCCAGGTCATGGACGTTCGGGCAGCGTGCAGCTGTTTATTAGGAAGACCTTGGATACACCAGGCTAGGGCAATCACTTCGACGCTGCACCAGAAACTGAAGTTCATCAAGAACGATCAACTCGTCACGGTCTGTGGGGAGCAAGCCTTGCTCGTGAGCAACTTGTCATTATCTACTTGTGTAGAACCCGAGGAGGCTGTTGGAACTCAGTTCCAAGCACTTTCGGTGAGCAATGAGAATCAATCAAAAAAAGGAACATCAATTTCCTCATACAGAGATGCTCTCGAAGTGATCGAGAATAACAATGCAAAATTATGGGGACAACTTTTCTGTAACCTGCACCCACACAGCTGCTAACGATGAAAGTCTTCATCCCATTCAGGACTTCTTCCACAGTGGAGATTTCCTTCACCCAGTGCCTCAAACAGTCCATACCATCAACGAGGGAGATCCCTCCGATAAGGATGAGGAATGGAAGTCATATCTCAACGAGGACGGTTATATGTCTCAGGAAGAGGTGCCTACGCCATTTTTCTATCCCGCACAGAGTCCGAGATTTATACCCAGGTCAGATGTCAAAATGATATACGGAGATTATGATCCGGAAGGATGCCGTGCTCCACCAAACTCATTAGAGGAGGACACTCTGATGAAGGATAACTTTGACCACGACTATTATGGCCCAATGGATGGCCTGCCTATCTGGCAGCCGTACCCAGGAAACTTGGGGCAAGAAAATCAGCCAAACAATGAAAATCAGCTGAGCATCATTGAACAGAATACTTGTGTCCCCACCATGTCATGGGATCAACACTCATGTCATTCAGAACTTATCCAGTACGATGATGAATTGACAAAGCTTGCCGGACTAGAATTCATCAACTATGTTTTTCCTGAGGTCAACGTCATTGAGAGAGATGACTCCTCCAGTTCCAAAGAAGTGTGGGACACCCTGGGACAACCAACACTACTACGAAAAACCCATTTAACAATGGTTGGGAATGACATATAATGACGCGGGCGAAGGCGTTGTTATGTAGATTGTCGTTGTAAGTTCGTTGTTTCTACAACGGTCTGGAAACCGTTGTTGAAAGGCAGGACGCGCGTCATATATCACAACGGTTATGATAATAAATCGTTGCGATACACACACTTAGGTTCTGGGTTCAAAACCCATCAGTAGTGAATTTATATAAAACATAAATTACTTATGATATCGGTTACAATATATAACCGTTGTTGTAAGTACCCTAAGTTTATTATATTAAATGTAGATTGCTTGTTTTCCAAACACCTCACTAAATAAATATACATGGATTAAATTTGATGAAGATGTCTATAATCTGCAAATTAAACTGTTCTTGAAAACCAACTTAAACAAACCAATGTTGTTTTCTGATTACGTTCGTCTCATCGTGCATTTCACGCTCTTTTACATATATTGTGGTTTATTGATTTGACTCCTTCGAGCCTCATCTTTGATTTAACTATATTGGAAGATGGCGATGCATCCAAGGAGCTAGATCATTATACCATAATCTATATATAAAAGAACATGAGATAAATGATAAGAGGCATGCAATCAGAAAACAACATTGGTTTGTTTAAGTTGGTTTTCAAATACAACTTAATTTGCAGCTTATAAGTATCTATGTCAAATTAACTGAATGTATTTTAAGTGAGGGTTAGTGAAACAAACAATCTACATAGAATATAATAAACTCAAACAAAATTCTATACCAAATCCAGATATTATAAACTCATATAATACGCTTTCTACCACCAGCAAACTTTAAGTCAGGGTCAGTTAAACAAACAATGTAAATAGAATATGATAAACTCAAACAACATTCTATACGAGATCCAGAAATTATAAACTGATATAATACGCTTGCTTCCACCAGCATCATCACCCTGTATCATCCCCTTAACCTGAAAGGAAACAAAGCAAACTTCAAAAATGAGCATCCTCAGTTGAAAACAAACCCTAAAACCATAATCCAGTGATGAGTAAAGAGAGGAACAGGAATAACGCACCTTTTAATGAAACTAATCGCGGAACATGAATCAATTATGATGTTGAACTAGTTTGGGAAGCCATGAAAAAGAAATATAAGGAGGAAGAAGCTTACACAAAAGCTTCATACTTCTTATACTTTTTTTCCTTGCTTCTAAAACTAGATAAAGTTTGCTTACACTGTTGTTTCTTCATTTACTAACATCTTGTTCGTGATGCTATGAAAAAAAATACAAGGTCGATGAATTTTCCATCATACCTTCATGCTTATTATACATTTTTCCATAGCAATCCAAACATTATGAAGTTTCCAAAGTATGGTCTTTGTTAAGGTGGTGAAAACGAATCTGAAAAAATGAGAACAATCAACAAAAACAACATGCAACAAACGAGATAATGGGAAATATCTAACAATAGATGGAAGAAGAAGAATACCTTAATGTATGAAGCACAAGATTCGCGGCTAATGGTGAAAACGAAGAGAAAAAATGGGTTCTAGGGTTTCACTTTGAAGGCAACGGCGTTACTGTCAATTAAGTGAAAGTTATTTCGCTTATATATGGGTAAACTATTTCACAACGGTTAACAATAACAACCGTATAGATATGTATTTATTTATTATAAATATATCACTACGGTTTACAAGAATTACCGTAGTGATAACCCTTTTACCTGTGAATTTTAAAATAAATAAAAATCGTATAGATATGTATTTATTTATTATAAATATATCACTACGGTTAACCAGAAGAACCGTAGTGATAACCCTTTTATTTATGAATTTTAAAATAAATAAAAAAGAAAAGGTGCGTCTTAACTTCTAACTTAATGCATCTGCAGTTTAAACATCAACAATGTAATTCACAATGCATCTGCAGTTTAAACATCAACAATGTAATTCGAACCCTAATTCAACTATTACATTTCATAACAAAGTAAATATTAAACATAAAGGAGACAAAAAAACATAACATCTTGATATTTCCAGAAAATATCTCTGATTTCAGTTTGTTCTTCAAATTCTTGTTCTTTTTCTTTAAATCCTCATACATAACCTTCAGATAGCCCACAGCTTCCAACTCTGACTTCATAATGCTCTCATCGTCATTTCCATCTCTTTCTCCCACGTCTTCATCCCATATGAAAAAATTACATGTTTCATCGCTCCTCCAAAATGGACATCTCCAAAAAAGCCTTCCTTTATTTTGTCCCTTCTTGCATTGATACGAAACCATACGACCATCACAACCACAAAAATTTCCAGATCGAGATTTTACACTGGAACAAGATGTAGAAACACCTTTGGATGATTTTGTCTTCAAATGTGACATTGCAACACCTTAAAGTAGAACACTTTGTTGTTGTTGTTGTCTTCTTCCCGACAATGGTGAGGGTGTTAGTGTTAGGGTTGTTTCAATGGATAAATTGATATATATACTTGGTGTTTAAAATACATAAAAAGAAGTTTCAATTTGTAACAACGGTTTTGAGAAATATCCGTCGTGATATCCTTATTATTTTTTAGTTAAATATTAATAAAACTTAAAAGGGGAGCATTTACATCAAAGGGATAAACTATATGAGGGCGATGAGGCTCGAACCCATGATAGCTAGATTGTATCACCACGGTTTTCATAAAAACCATTATTATACCCTTGAGATTTCTAATTAAAATAATGTGCGCACATCCAGTACGCACTATA
Source organism: Lathyrus tuberosus (assembly GCA_022829125.1). NCBI lineage: Eukaryota > Viridiplantae > Streptophyta > Magnoliopsida > Fabales > Fabaceae > Lathyrus > Lathyrus tuberosus. Next base: position 7,861,530 of record JALAZF010000024.1, on the reverse strand, counting down.
AGAACGGTGTATAGGATGCCGTTGTAAACCTGGCATTGTTGTTTGGCCGTTTTGTAGTAGTGCAAGTGGAAAATTTGACTTCATGGTCAAGTACACCGCTCTCGAAAGCTCTCGTATCAGGCTTGAGGACATCCAGCCAACGGGATGGGGATATTTACCTGAGAGCACAAATACTATGCAAAATACAATAGAGGAATCCTCCTACGACAACTCTGCCTGGGAGACAGATTCCAATGATCCTGCTCCACCAGAAATCAGCATCATTTCTGAAGACAAATCAAGGAAGGTACCAGACTTTGTGATTCACCGAGGAGTTCGCTGCCCATGGGTTGTTGTCAATGTTTCGAAGATTGTTCACAAGTCAAAGTAATTGCCGTTTTTTAACCTTTCACCCTGCCTAGGTGAAACGGATGTTTTGATAGGGCTCACTTTCTGTAAATTTCCCTCTTCGCTTCGCCCAAAGCGACAGAGTTTTGTCTTATAGGGCTGTAGTTTCAAGAATCGACTTGTTCATTAATAAAATAATGTCATTCTGTAATTCCAGCATTAATTGATGTTTTCTCTTTTCGCTTTTTCAGAAAATGGTAATCCTAAAAAACAATTCAAACAATAAAAACAAGCATTGTTCAAAAAATTTACACTGCACACACTCTTGCATTCTCTCTATCTCTTCTAAAAATCAAATCATAACGTCATGCAGATTGCTTATTTTAAACCCCATTGAAATGTACAATCCGATGCCTTCTCCCAACTTTGATTCTAAGTATTTAAGGCTGAAGAAGAAATTGACGAAGAAATTCCAGAGGAGATCTCCCGATTACTCAGACAAGAGGAAAGGTCCATTAAACCTCACAAAGAGCCGTTGGAAATGGTCAACTTGGGTTCAGAAGAGGAGAGAAAAGAATTCAAGATTGGGGCCCTACTCAGTCCGATTGTAAAAGAAAGTTTGATAAAGCTTCTCAAAGAGTTTCCCGATGTATTTGCGTGGCCCTACCAGGACATGCCAGGGTTGGATACCAGCATCGTGAAACATCATCTACCGTTAAGATCAGAATGTCCGCCGGTAAAATAAAGGTTGAGACGGACTCACCCAGACATGGCCATCAAAATCAAAGAGGAAGTACGGAAACAGATTGACGCAGGTTTCCTCGCCACATCAGAATATCCTCAATGGCTAGCCAACATAGTACCAGTTCCGAAAAAAGACGGAAAAGTTAGAATGTGTGTAGACTACAGGGATCTGAACAAAGCAAGTCCAAAGGATGACTTTCCCTTACCACACATTGACATGCTGGTAGACAGTTCAACAAAGTTCAAAGTCTTCTCCTTTATGGATGGATTCTCGGGAAATAATCAGATAAAGATGGCGCCAAAAGACATGGAGAAAACATCTTTCATCACCCCATGGGGCACCTTTTGTTACAAGGTAATGGCGTTCGGTTTGAAGAACGTCGGGGCAACCTATCAAAGGGCCATGACTACTCTGTTTCATGACATGATACACAAGGAAATTGAGGTATATGTCGATGACATGATTGCAAAATCTAAGACAGAAGAGGAGCATGTGACCCACCTGTCAAAACTATTTGAGCGGTTGAGAAAGTACAAACTCCGCTTGAATCCCAACAAGTGCACCTTCGGTGTCCGTTCAGGGAAACTTTTAGGGTTCATCGTCAGCCAAAAAGGAATTGAGGTTGATCCTGACAAGGTCAAGGCCATTCGAGAAATGCCTTCTCCGAAAACTGAAAAACAAGTCAGGGGATTCCTGGGACGTTTGAACTACATCTCCAGATTCATATTCCTCATGACCGCGACATGTGCGCCGATTTTCAAATTACTCAAAAAGAATCAGGACTGCGTTTGGACAGAAGACTGTCAAACCGCCTTCGACAGTATTAAGGAATACCTGTTGAATCCGCCAATTCTATCACCTCCAGTGAAAGGAAGACCACTAATCATCTACCTCACAGTCTTAGAGGACTACATAGGTTGTGTACTTGGCCAACAAGACGAAACTAAATGGAAAGAGTCTGCCATCTACTATTTGAGCAAGAAATTCCTCGACTGCGAGACCCGGTACACTATGCTTGAGAAAACTTGTTGCACTTTGGTTTGGGAAGCCAAACGTCTTCGCCAGTACATGATTCGTCACATTACTTAGTTAATCTCAGAAATGGATCCAATCAAGTATGTATTTGAAAAACCTGCTCTCACGGGAAGAATTGCCCGTTGGCAGATGTTGTTATCAGAATACGACATTGAATACCACGCTCTGAAAGCCGTTAAAGGAAGTGTTTTAGCCGATCATTTGGCTCATCAATCGATTGACGATCAAGGATCAGTCAGGTTTGACTTCCCATACGAAGATGTCATGTATCTAAAAATGAAAGACTGCGGTGAACCGCTAACCAGTGAAGGGCCAGAACCAGGTTCCCAATGGGGACTAATCTTTGACGGAGTTGTCAATCATTACGGAAACGGAATTGGGGCAATCATCATAACACCTCAGGGTACCCACATTCCTTTCACTGCCAGACTTACATTTAAGTGCACAAACAAGAGGGCGAATACGAAGCTTGTATTATGGGTCTCGAAGAAGCGATTGATTTGAGGATCAAAAACTTGGATGTATATGGCGATTCAGCCCTGGTTATCAATCAAATCAAAGAAGATTGGAACACATACCAATCAGGATTGATTCCTTACAAAGACTACGCAAGAAGGTTGTTACTTTTCTTCATCAGAATCGATTTTCATCATATCCCTCGTGAAGAGAATCGCATGGCTGATGCATTAGCGACTCTCTCTTCCATGATTAGTGTAGGTCAATGGAACGGCCTACCTAAGATCGACATAATGCGCCTTGAAAGGCCCACTAACATCTTCACGATTGAAGCAATCATAGACGACAAACCTTGGTATCACGATATCAAATGCTTCCTTCAGAAACAAGAGTACCCACCTGGGGCACTAAGGAAGGACAGAAAAACCCTCAGAAGGTTGCAGGAAGACACTCTATAAGAGGAATTTTGACATGGTCTTGCTCCGATGCATAGACAGACCAGAAGCAGACATGCTGATAACAGAAATTCACGAAGGATCCTTTGGCACTCATGCCAACGGACACGTAATGGCCAGAAAAATTCTGAGAGCAGGGTACTACTGGTTGACCATGGAATTCGACTGCTACAAGTACATGAGGAGGTGTCACAAGTGTCAGATATACTCCGAAAAATCCAAGTACCGCCTACGCATCTCAAAGTTCTTTCTTCCCATTGGCCTTTTTCCATATGGGGAATCGACATGATCGGTGTCATTGAACCCAAGGCTTCGAACGGACATCGGTTCATCCTAGTAGCCATTGATTACTTCACCAAGTGGGTCGAAGCAGCGTCGTACGCTAATGTAACCCGACAAGTGGTGGTACGATTTATCAAAAACAATATCATTTGCCGTTATGGTGTTCCTAGCCAAATCATTACTGACAATGGATCCAACTTGAACAATAAGATGATGAAGGAGTTGTGTGTTGAGTTCAAGATCAAACACCATAACTCATCTCCCTACCGACCCAAGATGAATGGAGCGGTAGAAGCGGCTAACAAAAACATCAAGAAGATTATTCAGAAGATGGTTGTAACCTATAAAGATTGGCATGAGATGCTTCCCTATGCTCTTCACGGTTATCGCACATCTGTCCGCACTTCAACAGGGGCAACCCCTTTCTCTCTAGTTTATGGCATGGAGGCAGTGCTCCCCATAGAAGTAGAGATCCCATCGATCTGGGTATTGATGGAAGCTAAGCTTACAGAAGCTGAATGGTGTCAAAATTGACACGACAAACTCAATCTGATCGAAGAGAAATGAATAACGCCACTCTGCCATGGTCAGTTGTATCAGTAAAGAATGAAGAATGCGTTTGACAAAAAGGTTCGACCTTGTGCCTGCAAAAAAGGGAACCTCGTGCTCAAAAAGATACAATCATTTCTCACTGATTCCCGGGGCAAATGGACCCCGAATTATGACGGCCCTTATGTGGTCAAGAAAGCTTTCTCAGGCGGTGCCTTGAGACTTGCAACCATGGATGGAGAAGAATTTGCCTACCCCACGAATGTTGATGTAGTCAAGAAATACTTCACCTAAATAAAAAAAGAGAAAAAAAACATCTCGGTGGATTGAAAACCCGAAAGGGCGGTCCAGGAAAAAATTAGAGACATAATCAAAATCATCCCGGTGGATTGGAAACATCAAAGTACAATCCAGGCAAAAGTTAAGGATAATGGCAAGTAACTACGTCCAACAGGGGCAAATCCCCTAGTAGCAGACCTGCCATCCATCAGAAATCTCGATCAAGGTCATCTTCGACAGAAGCTCAGGATGTCCCGAATTCAAAGTTGGTAGAAGGATAGTGGTCGTTATATTTCAATGTAGCCCTTTTCCCTTAAAATTACCATTTTCTAACTTTGTAAATACTCTATGGAATCACGCGTTTGGCTGATTTCCATCCTATCAATAAAATTTGAGCCCTTATGCTTTTGTTTATAATTCTCATTTGTTTTAGCTTTATGGAACGACATTTTAACATGATCAACAATTCTTGAAATAAAACAAAAACGAATTTACTTGTCAAACTTTTCTGCTTTTAAAATAAAGATGGCAATTTCTTTTGACTATTGAACATCGAAAGAACATCAATCGCTTCTCCAGAAGTAAGCGAGCCTCAAAGTGCAGAATTAAAGTACTCCTTCTAAACCAGTACGCCTGAACGAAGGATCAACTGTGTCAGACGTGAATACTCCATCTGACATCCTCGGCCGCGTTCTTACCTCCTAAGCCCGATCAACTGTTGTTCCCCCACAGGGACTACTTCTCCTAAGCAAGGCAGAATTGCTATCTTGAACCAGCGATACTTTTTATCTCCCATTGTGGTTGAGTATCCACTCGTGTTCATCTACTAATCTGTATGTCGTGTCAGTTTTGTCAGCATATACATACATGCATCATGCATTATTGATTTACATTCATATTCATATTGCATCACTATCACTCTAGTCGGTCTTGTCCCCTGGTGATAACAGTCCTCTCAATCAGGTTATCAGTTCTTTCCTCGTCAGGAAATGTTTTGTCTGAACAATCTCTCTCCCCCGGTTTATTTCTGGATTGGAGACGGTCCTCGACCACTTTGATAACTTGAACCTCTGAGAAGACCAGAGAAAACATTCAACAAATATCACTCTTCGCCATTGAAGATGATATCTTCGCTTTCCCGGATTAAGGAAATTCCCCAGAGAAAGCCTCTTAACCGAAGACTCTCAGCAGCGCATTAGTTCTTCTCTCCAAAAAGTCAATGTTAATAAAGTCATCGGCACCTCAAAATTGGATCACATCATATGGCATTTCTCTGAGAAGATCTTCGAGAAAAGTATGATGTAATATCCCCAAGCGACGGCAGTCTCTCAAGAGACCTGCTTTCCCCAGTAGAGTCAACAAATAGCGTCTCCAACAGAGAAGTTTGTACACCTCTACAACTCAGACAGATGGCTTCCCCAGCGAGTCTGACATCAAAAGTTTTTCCCATCAAATGACATCTCCCCAGGAAAATTCGGCGAGAAGTTTGAGGAAAACCGCTACACATAGCGTCCCTTGTCAAGAATTTTATTGACAAAAGAAACTTAGACCAATTCCTTGGTAGGAAACCAGGATCTAGGGGAAGTTTGTATCAGAAACTAAGACCAGTTCCTTGGTAGGAAACCAGGATCGAGGGGAAGTTTATTTCAGAAACTAAGACCAGATCCTTGGTAGGAAACCAGGATCGAGGGGAAGTTTACCATTTATAAGCGTCATTTCTTAGCAAAAGAAGAAGGATGTGCAAACTGCCATTCTTAACCACCATCAAAATTTTGGGTATTCCGATATTTAATCCTCTTGCACCCCGAATGCCCAAATACCTTCGCCATTCACACCTTCGGGTCCAAGAAAATTAAATAGGGGCGTCTGTCATACCCCAAATTTTGACCACTAAGATTTCCCATTATTGTACAAATCATCATCACAATATGGATGGCCCATTAGTCTCCTCAAAGATGGGTGAGCATTCACTACAATCAGAATTAGGGTTTCAAGCCCTCTCTGAGTGCTTAGACAAAGGATCAATCAAGGAATGACATGATCTTCAACTTGTCTAGCCTCTCAAACATCCACAATGGATCAAGAGGACTCTCACCTCAAGGATTAAGCACAAGGCTGCAACAGTCCCAGTGGATCAAGCCTCAAGATCGCCAGTGTCACCAAATTAGGGTTTTGGTCGACCAGGGCCTCCAGATGGAAATTTTCCTCTGGGCATGAGCCAATGCTTCAAAGCATAACCTATGATGCTCCATGGAACATCATGAACCCAATCATCAAGTCAATTTAGCCTCAGGGGATGCATTCACCAAAAATCAGGAATTAGGGTTTCTTGACCTAATTTACCCCTAAAAGAGATGATTTGAGGGTCTCTAATAAACCACATTGATCCATTTGCAACAATGGATTGATCCAAGAAGCTTGATCAACAAGTTTCAAGTTCATCAGAACCACAATTAAGGTTTCGCGAAAAAAGTCAACTGTACCTTTGACTTTTGACCAAGACATGCTCCCAAACCCTAGGACATGATTTAATACACCCTATAACACCTATGAAATCAATCCATCAAGTTTGATTTAGATCAAGGACTTGATTTCATAGAGGATCGCACAGTTTGGAATTCATCATATAAAAAGTCAACTGTAAACAAAAGTCAAACTTTAACTTTTTGAGATTTTTCATAATTATGGTTCCTTAACCCTAAAATGATGTTAATGTGTGATTAGGATCAACATTCATCAAGAAAAATCAAGAAAATTGGGATAACTTGTAAAAAGGGTAACCATAAAAAACTTAGAAATTTTTCTAAGTTATGGAACAAAGTGACTATGGTACCAACTTTGGAGGATCATAACTCCTAAACCACAAGGCCATTTTTCCCTATCCAAAGCTGGATTTGTAGCTCTCATGGCCCTCTACAAAAGCTTCAACTACACCTCATTCCAATTCATCATGGATTTTGAGTTATGGAATGATCAAAATCACAAAAAGTGAAAATGTCACTTTTTTCCAACACTTAATGAAATTTTCACTAAGTCAGAATCTGCCTTACTTTTTTCCAAATGTAGGGGAATTTTTCACTTGGATCCAAAAAGTATCAAAACCAATTATGATCAAACAGTTGTTGTATCATATGAGGACTTTCCAAAATGGCCAAGAACTCCATCAAAATCCACTTGAGCCATGAGATATGACAATGCCAATATGCCTTGCTGTAAACTGTCATGGCAAGGCAGATTTTGGAGTTTTGCTCGATTTGCTCAAATCTTGCAAAGGGAAAGCAACTCTATCCATCTGAACACCTCAAGGGGGGACCAAGGAGGAACCAACTCTGATCCAAAACCTCCCAAGTCTTTGGAACCAAAAATAGCATGCCAAACCTAGAAATCCCTAAAAGAGGGACAAGACTCCAATTTTGGATTGGAGCATTCAATGCATACACCAAGGTGGCATGGACGGAGCCATTTCCAACTGAATTCAATCAAGACTTATCCAAGACCAAGGGAACCAGCAGCCTGTGCCCTAACCTCTAGTCAATGGCTAGAGGAGACTTGGATTCTCATTGCTCAACATTGGCCAAACCTCTACAGCAGTTGCCATTCACTATTACTTGCAAAACAAACTTGATCTACTATAAATAAAGCTCATTTGTGATCAGTTTGAGTACACCAAAGCCATCAAACAGATGATTTCCTCAAAATCTCCTTCTTCACTCCAAAATTGCCTTCCAAAGCAAGTCACTATCAGGTTTTGAGTTTGAGAGCTATTCCAACCAAACAAATCCCACACACACCTCATAAACATCATATAGAAGTGATCCAAACAGTTAAACAACATCTGGAACACTGATTTCCCAGAATCACCAGCCAACTGCTCAAGGTTTTAACCAAGTTGCAATTGGGATACCATCTTTAGTTCCAGATCATTTCAATCCACTCCAAGCATCCAGACACACTCCATAGCACCTAAGGAAGTTGTCCATAACCTTGGAACCAAGTTGTAACACCTCTAACACAAAACACGATCACCAGCTGCAAGAGGTAAGCTTGAGCTCTTCTAACTCTATGATCCATGCATTTTTTGCTGCACAATAATTTGGTCATATGTTCGTAATCATGCATGGAGTGTTTTCCCTCAATCAATTACACTGTTTGAATCGTGTATGGAATTTCTGAACCTTCATGCAAAATTTTAGGGTTCTTGAGGTTTCTCTTTGATTTCTTATTCCATTCTTAAAATAAATTAAATTAAAGACCATAGACATGATCGTGAGGTTGAAACGAGTAGATTGATATGTAGATTGCATGATATAATCAAGTATTCAGTGAGATTAGATAGAAAACGCAAATCTGCAGAAACAGGGGGTGGCGCGTGTTCTTGCCCTTGTTCTTGGCGCCTTTTTTTGAAAATTTGAATATTTGAATTTTGTGATTTTATTTAATTGATTCAAAAATTAATTTCTCTCTGAGTTTTAATGATTTTGAGTTGAATCTTTTTTTAATAATTCACAAAAATGTTAAAATATTTTATTTTCCCAAAAAATCCCAAAAATATTATTTATTTCATATACTTGATATTTTTGTAAAGAATTAATATTTTAATTGTTTTTGACATTTAAAATATTTTCTCTTTCTTGATTTTTCACATTTTAGTGATTTCCAATCATTGTGTGGATCAAAACCTGATTTTTGAAACATTAATCCAAGGTCACAATTTGTTTTCCACATATTTAACAATTTTGATCATTTTAATTTAATTTTTATTCAATTAAAATACATTTGGGAAACAAATTAGGGTTTTTGATTAATTCAACCCTCATCAAACTTTTTCAAACACTTTGGGTCTCTAATAGAGTGTAAGACCTAATTCCCCTTTTAACCAAAATAATTTGGGCCTCATATATTGTATAAGTCCCTCTGCGTTAAAAGAAAACCTCGGCGCGATCGCCAGTTGAAAAAACAAACTTTTGGGCCTCTCCTCGAGCTATAAGACCCATTCAAAACCATTGGGCCTCTAATAGAGTGTAAGACCCAATCCTTTGTAAATACAAAACCTTTTTGGGCCTCAAATGTTGTATAAGTCTCGTTGTATTTCAAAAATTCGGCGCGATCATCGCCTGTTTAAAACAAAACTTTTTGGCCTCTCCTTGAGCTATAAGCCCCACCATTTGTACAAAAAATAAACCTTTGGGCCTCTTGAGAGAGTGTAAGACCCATCCCTTTGTACACAAAACCTTTTTGGGCCTTAGTGACTTGTATAAGTCCCACTGTACAACTTCAACAGTGCAATCACTGATAAAACCTTGGGCATCTCCTTGAGCTGTAAGCCCCAACAATCTTTTCAAAGCACTTTCTCCTTTGATTTTGAATATAATATTGTTATCAAAGCTTTCTTTGTTGAACAAACAAACCAAACAGCATGGAAGCTCTACAACCGAGTAAGTGTTTACCCGCTTTCTTTATCCGCTTTCATATATATATAACTGTATTGTGGGGCTGCTCACTGTAAGTCTTCTTTCACAAACTTTTATATACTCGTCAAATATCAACTGTGTAATAATAGTATAGTTATTTAGAGTTTTCCCCGGCAACTACGTCTAGCACTAGGTAAAGCCCTGTTGGTCACTCTTAAATACAAACAAAACTAGATCCCCATGGGATTACCAGACACAGTCTTCCCTCCTCTTGGGGTTAAACAATATGGACACTTGAAAGGCAGCATTCTCATTGAACCCTTTCTCAGACTGTCACTCTTAGAAATTGTCAAAGAAACTCTAACTCCCCAGAGATGATCTTTTCTCCGTGAATGGCATCTCTTGAGTTTCTTCCAAATTCTCAGACTTTACTGGCTTGATCAATTCTCGGTGAATGGCATGTCTTGAACTTCTCGGGGTTTGGGGACCCACAGGCTTCCTAAAAGCATCCCCGCCTCCTCTTGGGCATTGTACAAGGACCCTTCGGCTTCTTAAAAGTTATCATGTCTTCTCTTGGGCTTAGTACAAGGACCCAGAGACCTCTACAGGTATAGGAACAGAACCTAGTCATCAATTCGCTAGAGCTGTCTTTCTGAGTCAAGTGTCAGACTTGTTAATGGGTTGACCTTCATCCCTTAACATACCACCCTTCTCTTGGGCATAATACAAAGATCATTCACTACTTGAGAATCGATTTCTCAAAACACCCGTAGACTTGGACAGTCTCCATACCTTTTGGGATTTCCCATTTCCTTAAAGAACAGGAAATAACCCTGATCCTCTGATCAATATCAAAGTACAACATTACCCATATAAGAACTTATTTTCTCTTTATCCAACATACTGGACCTGTCACTAAACTGAAACAGTCACCATCCCCTTAGCCTCCTCTTGGGCTTTGTACAATGATTCTCCCCGGCAGAGCTAACCTTTTCACACTCTCTTGTTGAGTATAAAAGACTCTCTTATTGAGTCACCCCCTTTTAGCCTCCATCTCGGGCTTCATACGAGATACAAAAACACTCTCTTGTTGAGTATAAAAGACTCTCTTGTTGAGTCACCCCATTTTAGCCTCCATCTCGGGCTTCGTACGAGATACAAAAACACTCTCTTATTGAGTATAAAAGACTCTCTTGTTGAGTCAAACATTTTTAGCCTCCATCTCGGGCTTCGTACGAGGTACAGAGACTCTCTTGTTGAGTCAAGCGCCTTTAGCCTCCATCTTGGGCTTCGTACAAGACACATACAAAAGCACTCTCTTGTTGAGTCAACCCCTTTTAGCCTCTCTCTCAGGCTTCGTACGAGACACATAAAAACACCCTCTTCTTGGGTATGTAGCCTCCTCTTAGGCTTTATATAAGAAAACCCTGGTTGAGTCAATCAATCTTTTAGCATCAAAAGTTGTGTCTCGCTCACAGTATACAAACATCAACAACTCCTTTTCCCCCCATCTAATTGCTGTAAGCGGCAAGCCTCTGGATTATTTACATCCACGCCACTGTCCCTCTTTTAGCATGAGAAATTCCTAAGGAAAGATGGCATTACTCTACACTGAGTTAAAGTTTTCTCCTTCAAGTTAAAAGTCCCCTATAAAGGAAATTATGGCATTGCTGGATTCATATATCCCAGTTAAAGTAATTCTCCTTTATAATCAGTCACCCAAAAGTTGTGGCAAACAGACCAAATACCCCTCTTTAGAGATGACAAATTCTCTCTAAAGTCAAAACCATTTAGCTTCACATCTTGGGCTTTAAACAAGATACAAATAGACCCTTCAGCTTCACATCTTGGGCTTTGAACAAGATACAAACCACCTTTAGCTTCACGTCTTGGGCTTTGAACAAGACACCAAAACGACCTTTTTCCCTCCCATAGAATAGGAGGAACTACGATCGCTCTAATTTCCCTGTTTCGTTAAACAGGAATACATAGGCATAAGATTGCAGAAGAATCTTAGTGAGTGTCGCTACTCGAAAAATAGTCGACCGGAGGCGAAAGAGAAAGAAACAGAAGAGTCGCCATCGAACTTTATTTATCCCATGAGGGGAAGGGAAAACATCGAGAAAACCCAAAGAAGGAAGGATAAGATGGTCTCGCAACCAAATTACGGGTTCGGAAGCCGGTTATGCGAGGGGAAGGTATTAGCACCCCTCACATCCATCGTACTCGATGGGAACCATTTGCTTGTCTATGTGTAAGGATGTTTGCTAAAGGATATTGCTTTCTAAGAGTGTTCTAAAGAGGGAGAGAGAAGGGTGATGCCCCGCCCAGACTGTCTTGGAAACAATGAATCATAAGTTTGTCGTCGTAGACATGCGAGGTCATTCTTCTGCAAAACATCACCAAATGTTGCTTTGGACAACTATCCCCTTTATACTTCTCAAAATTCGGTGTGTTGAACTTTGGAGGTATTACAAGGTTGGGTACCAAACACATGCTTGAAGCATTCAGATCCAAAGTATCACGACTCTTTATGGCGTTAAGCTTCTCTTCCAGCACTCGACACTTTTCCATAAGCTCAACAGCTTGCGGATCCTTGGTTTTCATCACAGGGACTGCCCCTTGGGGATTTGGATCAGAGAATGCAAAACTATGATATTCCATGGCATCAAGAGAAGAAGAACTTCCATCTTGGACAATGGCATGTTTGCGTATAATAGGATCATCAACGGGGATCTGCACGGGCTGAGCTTGAGCAACATTGTTCACTCGAGGTGAAATGACATTTCCAGTGGCTGAAGTCCTTTGAATGTTGCCATCTTTCCTTGCCAAGGTTGTCATAGGTTCCACAAGTTGGTATAATTGGCTCTTCATCGAATCAACATCTGCTCTTGTCACAAACTGGTTCTGCTCTTCGGAGGCCATGATCCTTCAAAAGCTACTTCAAGTCCAATACGGGCTTCAGGAAGTCAACTGCGGGTTATGGACAAATGATGGATGAGTTCTCTGGTTTAAGGTTGGAAAATGATATGCAAAATGATGCAAAAGATGTTGATGTAAATGAAATGTTATGAATGCAATAAGACATGGGATCAAAGATCGCTGAATCAGGGGTTCGCAACAGGTTTCAAGGTCACAGATTCTGCAGGACAACACAACAAGATATCCCTCACCTCGGGTAGGTTATCTATTGGTTTAAAACAGGGCATTCCAAGGGTTTTCAAACAAGGTCCCATGCACTAACCCTCAAAAGTTTTCCATCATAACGACGATTCGTAAGACGGTAATCCCTTCAAAGGATGAGCGCAGCGTTATGCCTTAGTAACCTTTGGAATAGGGTTCTAAAAGTCCTCAGAATCACGGACTCCTAGGTCGGAAACAAAGACACCATTACGACTAATCGTAAGACATAATCATTCCCAAAGGGGCCTCATCTGACCGGTGGAAGTCAAACCAACTCAACGAGTCCTAAGTCTCGCAAATCAGTAAGCAACCACCTCCTAGCTTAGTGTATACTCGAAAAGCTCGGGTAGAAAGCCTTTCTCCTCACAAACCATCCCCAATAAACCCAACAAATAAGAGGAACACAAAATAAATAAGCAATAAAAGCAAACAAAAGAACACATGCGACAAACAAATTAGGTTTGGCTTGCTTAGGGATTTCCATGTCCCTAGCAAAGTCGCCAGCTGTCGCTACTCGAAAAATAGTCGACCGGAGGCAAAAAGGAAAGAAACAGAAGAGTCGCCATCGAACTTTATTTATCCCATGAGGGGAAGGGAAAACATCGAGAAAACCCAAAGAAGGAAGGATAAGATGGTCTCACAACCAAATTACGGGTTCGGAAGCCGGTTATGCGAGGGGAAGGTATTAGCACCCCTCACATCCATCATACTCGATGGGAACCATTTGCTTGTCTATGTGTAAGGATGTTTGCTAAAGGATATTGCTTTCTAAGAGTGTTCTAAAGAGGGAGAGAGAAGGGTGAGAACCAAATAATACGAAAGAAAAAGATAAAGGAAAAGGTGGGGAAAAGAAAAAGGAGACTCGATAGGACTTTGCGGTCCTATGCCTACGTATTCCCTTGTGCAATGGGAAAGTCAGAGTCGACGTAGTTCAGAGGACTACGGGTAAAGAAAATGGAAGGGGGTGGAAAATGGAAGATGGATAGAAGGTGGCTCGCCAAGATCATTACAATCTTGTGCCTACGTATCTTACATTCGGACGAGAATGAAGAATCAGAGCAATCGTAGTTCGACCTACGATTTATTGGTGTTTTTTATGGACGATGTTAACGTGCGGGTTCTAGCAGTTAGGTGTTTTGCGGCTCGCTCATGGAGTCTTATGCGTTACCTGTTTGCGGTAGAACGGACGTAACATGTCCTTTTTGAAAAGGTTGATTTTCGCCATCAAGGCAAGATGTCACATTTGATTTATTGAGGTTGATTTTAAGGGGAGAAATAAGTCCTCGGATAGGAACCCCTTCGGGTAGTACCCAATTCTTTATCTCAAAAAGATTTGTTATGAAAATTGTGTGGCGAATATAGTCACGTCTTTGTATTGAAAGACGGGTATCGAGACCACACACTCTAAAGTGAGCATCCTATTACTCGGAGAGGAAGAGGTCTTCACCTAATCCTCTCTCTTTCGTTCAATACAAAGAGAACTTTATTCTCTTATTAAGAAAGTGCTTTTGGTTTTAGATGGTAAGTGCTTTACGACAGTGAACCCTAAAGGTAATGTCAAGCACTCGGGATAGGAGAAGGCCTTCGCCTAACCACTCCAAGACCATCTAAGTTTATTAAGAAAAGGTTTTGAAAATGCACTTGGTACGAGACCAAGGTTTTAGACACAAGGAGATGAAATAAAGAGAGAAAAAGGTTTTTGAAAGAATGGGTGGTGAATTTAGTCACGTCTTCGTATTGAAAGACGAATATCGAGACCACACACTCTAAAGTGGGCATCTTAATACTCGAAGAGGAATAGGTCTTCACCTAATCCTCTCTTTTTAGTTCAATACAAAAAGAAGTTTTGAAAATGAGCACTTGGTACTAGACCCAGGTTTTTTGACTTTAGAAGAGAATGAAAATGAGAAATGAAATAGAAACCGAAATGAAATCGAAACGAAAATGGCCTCATATTGATCAAGATTTTGAATCGATTGAAGGAAATCAAGTAATCATGATTTTTGTTATATCATTGGCCAAAGGTAAAATCAAAAAGAAAATCGAAGACGAAAATCAAGGTAAAAAAGAAAAGTAGACCAAGAAATAAATCAAACTGAATGACAACCAAAAATGTAGTTGAAAAATGTAGGAAAACAAAATAATATTTTACAAAATATCTAATTAAAAAAACTTAATCAAGAATGTAATTAACGAAATATCTAATAAAGTGTAATTTACAAAATATTAACAAGATTTTAACAAGGAATATTAAGAAGACTATCAAAGATCTTTAACAATTAGCAAAATATTTTATCAAAAGTCAATTAGTCACAAGCTAACCTAAAATTAGTCAAAGCTCTAATCAAAATCAAGATTAAAAATGAGATTAAAAAACTAGCATTTAAAATTAAAATTGAAATTGAAAACAAAGTTCTTCAAAAGTCTAATTAATTAAAATCTAAAATACGCAATTAACACAATAAGATTTTAAAAAAACTAGTATTAAGAATAACAAAAACTAAATAAAAAAAATGAACAAATCACTTGGGCTCAAAAGCCCACCACTTCCCAAAAGACATAGACGGGGCGGGTCATGTGTGACCCGTTTTGAATTGAAATTAGAGGGGAAGAAAAAACCCTAAGAGTGGCAGAGCAAAACGGCTGCAAATGGAATGTGTTTCAGAAAACTAAAGATCCTCATTTTCCCAATTGATTTTCACTGCGACCATCTTCAATCGCGTCTACCTTTCTTTGTTTTTCTTTCGCGCAGTGTTTCTCTCCTCACCTTCTCGTCAATCTCTGAACTCTCTCTTCTCGATTTGATCTATCTCTCCGTATTCTCCTCAATTTCTTCTTCTGAATGACTCGCGGCGGCGGAAGGCGGTTGTTGCTGTTGGTGGTTGGCGATATCGACGGATCGTCGCCGGCAGTGCGTCAAGGTTGTTGTTGCTCTGTTTTCTCCTCCCCGGTCGTCTGTCTTCCAATCTCTGTGCAGTGTTCTTCTCCTATTCCTTCGTTGATCCGCAACGGTGATGTTGTTGAGGGGTCGCGGGTTGTGTCGTTGCTTGTGGCGGATGGAGGATGTCGTCGGAGGTGGAGTTTTGGGTGAAAGAGTTTTGAAGTTTATGAAGGGTTCTGTTTTGCTTCGGAAAAAGGACGAAGGTTGATATTTGGAGAATAAGGTTGGCATTGAAGATTGTGATGGTCTGAAGAAGAAGGAAGGGGTTGTCGTGAGATTTTGAAGAATGAAAGGTTGAAGGAATTTTTTACAGATGAAGGTTTTGAACTCTCTCCTCTCTCCCGTTTTTTTTTTCGCTATCCGTTTTCTTTCCTTGTGATTCTCTTCATCTCCTTTTGTTTTAAACAACCATAAAACTTGTCCATTCAGTTTCTGGTACAACCAATTTTGTCTCGTTCTTCATGTTCTGTCTTTTTCATTGCAAACTATGATGTCGATGTTGTTGGTTGATGAGGGCAGGTGTTGTGCAGGTTTGCAGAAGGTGTCATTGGTATGGCAGGAGGTGAGGTTATTGGAGATGGAGAGTTTTTTTCCAAGGTTTTTTTCTTTCTCTCTTCTATTCGTTCAGATATTTTTTCCTCTAATTTTCTCCTCTTTCCTCTTAAAACTAAAGTGAATTTCCCCTTCAGCTTCTGCTCCATCAACTTTGTATGTCTTGTTATTGACATGTCCTTTTCAAAATTGCAGGTCTTCTGTTTTGTTGTTGGTAGCAGCATTGCGCAAGTTTTGGAGGGTAGTGGTAGGCAGCAGTACGGTTTCCTTGTGTGGCAGGAGAGGTAGCAGGTCGCACATGGCTTGCGAGTTGATTTTGTTTTGGAGTGGTAAGCAAATTTCTGGGTGGTTTTAGAAGCCGTGTATACATACACCATGTGCTGGTGTCTTGAAAAATTGTGGGAATGGCTTTGTGTATGGGTTAATGAAACATGGTCTTTTTTGCATTTTTCTTGTAAATTTTCGATGGGCCTTATTGAATGTGACTTGGTTTTTGGTTGAATAATTTTTTATGATGATTTTGTAATGGTAAATGAATTTTTTCTTGAATTATGGACTTAGGAAAATAACATGGACAATGATGGATAATTTAAAGAGAAATGGATTGGATGGATTAAAACTTGAATTGAATTGAAAATGGTATTTGGATATTACATGATGGATTTGGTTAATGAAATGGACATGAAAATGGAATTGGAAATTGTATTAGAAATTGGATAATAAAAAAAAGAAGTGAATTTTGGATAATAAATAATGGAGAATGAATTTTTTGGATTAAATGGATAATAGAAAATGGTTCCAATGGATAATGGATATTTGGAAATGGATAGTAAATGGATAATGAAATGAATTTTGATGAATTAGAATGAATGGATTGGTTATTGAAGTGAATTAAAACTTGGAAACCAAAATTGAAGTTGACTTTAATAGAAATAGAAACGGAACTTGAATTGGATGGAAACGGGATAGAATCGTCCACGAGTCAATCTCTGCATCAATCCTCTGAAACTTGCCACTTGAACTACTGATTGAAAAGAACAACTTATATATGATACTCCACAATGCACCATCTAAACACGACCTGATAATTGGATTCAAACGCAGACAACCTGCATTGAGACTTCAGACACCACCACTTGATCCAATCACACCGTGGCCTTGATCTTGAAACAAAACTCGTTCGACTAAGATTAGGTCAAACCAATGAACCTCTAACCGTACTGCCTACGCGTACCTGCCCTGACAAGCCTGATCAACCTTGACGAGGAGTTAAGACAATGAGAACTCAACCCTGGCTTCAGACTTGAATGGAAGAACCTCAAAGCAAATAGGAAACCCTGATTCAAAGAACCACCTGACCCCAAGCCTTAGGAGCTCAATGAAACACATGACTGATATGACCTAATGGGATGCATAGATGGTTGAAATGTTATGTTATACCAGGTTAGGGTTAGGGTGAAAATGAGGGTGTGACAGCGAGCACACTAATCAAAAACCCAAAATCCCGTACCTTCATACATCTATCAAAAAGCATCAGTCCTGGTATCCTCACAAATAATCCAGACACTGTGTTCTTAGCGAAATAACCGAAGATTGGGCCCCACTTCCACATAGCATCTGTAACCTAACAGACCGCTGTTCAAACTCAGTATGCAAGCAGGATTAATTGGAGACATCTATTTCCCTTCCTTCATCAGCTTCAATAGGATAAAAAATGAATCGACCTGTAGTACCCCAGAGCGACAGTGCTTAAGAACCACGTCCAAAATCGCTCGCTACACTACTACTTGTTAAACGGACCTATCTATCCTGTCCTTGTAAAGGAATTTTGGAAATATGCCAGGATCAGTGATGACGACAACACTTTCTGGTCAGAAGTTTATCGACTTCCAATTTCTATCACTGTGTCCTCTATCGCGAAAGTCACAAACTGTGTCTCATCTGGAGTCACTATTGACAACTTTCAATATGATATGGGTATGGTAGAGAAGTGAAGGATACTCTTTGATGACTCATCTCCTTTTGAACCAAACAATCCTGAATACCTTCTTCCTTCTGCCAAAACTTAGTTTAGATTCTCTCTAACTAATCTTCGCCCTCGAGCAACAGCAAGGAGCACTCTGTCTCATGATGACAGAATATTTGTTTTTCTTTTGACGCATCACTTTAAAATTGATCTTCCCAAAACCATCTTCAATCACTTGAAGCACTCTATTAAGGTTTCAAGAAAACAGATCCAGTCCTACATTTCATACGGAAGGATTATATCTGAAATAATGCTTAAAGAAGCTTTCTGGGGATTGTTAAGCAGGACGGGACCAGAGCATGCAATAACTGAAACAAGATGTGCTAGAGTGGACAATGTTGAAGACTTTGATGATTAAAGTCTCAATTACGAGTTTCTAACGAGTTCTTGTTTTATAGTTAGGTCTAAGTTCTTGTGTTAGTAGTTTTATTTTGTTCTGTGCCTAATGTACTTTCCCAATCTAATGAAAGAAATTTCCTTTAAATCCATTGTTGAATGACCTACATGTCTTAGAGTTTCATATTTAATCATGACTTAAAATGCTTAACGTGCTCTAACTTTTTGATGATGTCAAAAAGGGGGAGAAATAGAATATGATTTTGATATATGTTAAAAGAATGCTGTTGAGTAGTAATTCGGGGGGTGTTTTTATCGTATCCACAGGGATTGCGTGATATTTTGATGCTTGTCATTCAATAGTCGCAGCGTTTTAAGTAAGGGGTTATCAAATTATTCTTGGTTTTGTAACATCAATTTTGGTAGCAAAGAAGTAAACTATAACAAAGATGTTGTAAGTTTTATAAAAGCATGTCAAGATTAGATTTCGCTAATCATTTTCATATATATCCGATTAATCAAGCATATGAACTTAGTTCCGGTCAATACAATTGCGTATCCTCGCGAATAAGTTTATGTCTAAAGTAAATTCGTGAGTATCGTTGTTTAAATCATTAGATGATGTCTCACGCTAACAATTAAAACAACAACCGTTACGATCAATACAAAGCGAATATTAAACCCCAAATCTATGTCTAGAGTTTGGTTTTTAAGAGATGAAGATATTAGGTCATGATTTGGAAAATCTATGTCTAGAGTGATTCAAACCACAAATACATCATTAAGAATAAACAACTTCATCATATATTGATCATCAACCTTGTTCATATACAAAAGATCAAAAGAAATACATATAAGCAGGATTAACTACCTCTAATCTTAACACAAGATGTGTTTAGCTACACATTTCCATGGTAGCTTGTATCACAAGTTTCGTGAGGAGATGAAAGAACATCTGCGTCGAATAATCGAGATCGGATGCGACTTCGGCTTCTTAAAGTGTAAAATCTCTCTTGGATGGTGAAAACTCAGAAAAGTATGTTTTTGTGTGATAATATCAAGTTATGATCCAAAGAAAACATAAAAATCTATTTATAATACACTTGAGATCAACTACATTCGCACTGCGAATGAAGAAAATGGCACCTTAAGTGCCTTCAGAATGTTAAACCTCCCTTGACTGCCTTTGTGGGTTCGCAAAGCGAACAAAGCAGCAAACATTCACTGGGAGTTCGCAAAGCGAACTTTAGTCCCTTTTCCCTCTTTCCAATTCGCTGGGAGCTTCGCCAGAGTTCGCAAAGCGAACGTTCGCTGGTGAATTCGGCAGAGTTCGCAAAGCGAACCTGCTGTTATTTTCCTCTTTCTTTGGCAGCTTGTATCATCTCTTTGTTTCTTCTTTCTTTGATCAATTAGTTCACTTTTCTGCACAATAGCACACATTATACAAGCACCAAAGGTATACATATAATGTTTGAAGAACAACAATTCACTAATAAAATCATCAATTAAAACAAGAAAGTGTTGAAAAATGTCAAGTATCAAATACAAATATATAGCATGTTTGACATTGTTGCGGTGAAAATCGGATAACAAATTATTAATTAATTTGCATCATATTTCTTTTACAACCGACTTTGATTTATCCAAAGGAAAGGTTCAAGATCGTTACAAAAACCTAAAAGGGGGGAGATCTAAAGTTCGGGGGTTGGTTACGCCTAGGGAAGGTATTAGCACCCTAAACGTCCGTAGTACTCTACGGTAACCTCTTGTTTTAATGTTATCTTATGTTTGCTAAAGGCTCTATGCTAAAGGTTTGAAACCCTAGGGGTTAGTATCTAAGTATACTCGATAAGGCATCGCACCTTACGCCTATGTATCCTCGGGTGTAGAATCAGAGTATGCGTAGTTCTACTTCTACTGAACTGTTGACTATGGTCAATATTCAGAGGGGAAATGAGTACAAGCTCATTGTAGAGTTTAAGAACTCTCTAGATCTAGTTGTAATGGACCTATGTTATGTTTTAGTCAGTAGGGAAAAAGTGATGATTCATTATGATGAATATCACTAAGAGTTTAAGAACTCTCTCCTAAAGCTAGTTATAATTTCTATGGCTCTCATGGGGCCAAGAAATGAAGTTTCTCCTAAGAGGTTACTTAGGTTAAGGTGGGGGCTATGACTTTAAGAGTCAACATTAGTCACCTTCCTTTGGAATAGGGGAAAAAGATACAGTTGTAATAATTACTAAAGGATAACAAGTTAGAGATGCAAATAGGATGATGCAATAACACATGAATAAGGTAATAAGATAAGATAAAATCATGATATCAATGCAAGGTGAGAATTAAACATGTTAGACAATGATTGAATATAAGATGAAATAAAATGAACTAGTCTCGTCTTAATCATGATTTAACTTGACTTTCATCGACTAAATAAAATCGGAATGAAAATAGAACTAGTCTCGTCTAAATCGAGATTTAATCGAGAAATCGATAATCAATGATTCTTGACTTTCATCGACTAAATAGGTGAATAAAATTTAAATAAAGAGAAAGTGGTCTCGTGTTGATCAAAGTTTGTCAACTCAATGAAATCAACCAAACCATGAGGTTTGTTATGTCATCGACCAAAATAAAGAAAGTAGAATCGAAATGACAATAAAATCGGTCTCGTCTAAATCAAGATTTAATCGAGAAATCGATAATCTTATATTTCTGACTTTCATTGACCAACAAAAATAAATAAGAAGTGACCTCACATTTATCAAGACTTTATTGACTTGAAATAAATCCACAAGTCATGATTTGTGTAGCGTCATCGGCCTAAATAAAGATTATGAAATAAAAACAAGGTTGATCTCGTTTTAAATCAAGATTTAAATCGGTAAATCGATAATCTTGACATTTACCTTTCATCGACCAAAAAATAGAATCGGAATAAAAATAAAACTAGTCTCGTCTAAATCAAGATCTAATCGATAATCTTGGATTTTGGACTTTCATCGACCAAAATAGAATCGGAATGAAAATAACACTAGTCTCGTCTAAATCAAGATTTAATCGATAAATCGATAATCTTGGATTTTGGACTTTCATTGACCAACCAAAAGAAAAACGGCCTCTTACTAATCAAGAAACTTATTGATTTGGATAAACCAACAAAACATGATTTTTGTAATATCATTGGCCCACAAAAGTAAAGATCAAGACAAAATAGTCATGAAAATAAAGTCAGAACAAAATAAACTTGTAAAATATTTAAAAGTCTATTGTTAAAAAAAAAAGCCAAACTTATTTTAAAAAGGAAAACAAACTAAAGAAGATATAAAAAAAAGATATGGAAAAAAGGGGGGCGGCGGGTCAGGATTAGCGGTAAGAATGGATGAGAATCATTGGGCTTGGGAGCCCATCAACTCATAACCAACAGGAGGTGTAAAAGCACTCGTACGGTGTTTATAAAGAAAACCAAATAAGGGCTCAACGGCCCATTAGCAAACACACAGAGGATTGAAACGGAAGATAGAAAAAAACAAAACTTGACAAGCATCAGCATTAAAATCTAAATACGATCAAACCTCAACAGGTCATCATAAAAGAAAAAAAGAGAGTACGATTTAGGTCAAACATTAACCGATTGATAAGAAGGTGAAATCGAAACAAGCAACATGAAGCCAATCGACTCCTCACGACCGACCTCCTACCAATCTCGCTCAATCATAATCGTTCCATGGCTGGTTCGCCGTTTGCAGGTTGTTTTCAAAGATTATTAGGTTTTGATCCAGGTTTACTTTCGTCCCAAATCTCTCCTTTCTTCTCTCTGGTTCTGGGATTTTGATTGATTTAGGTTCTGAAACAGGGTTGTGAAGATTGAGTTTTGGGGAAGATGAATATCATTGGTGTTTTGTCGGTTTGTAAAGAAGAAATTTTGACTGGGAAAGGGTTTGTGAATTTGTTTTTGGATCTCAGTATCTCTTCATCTTAATCTCTCTCTGTTTCCGTGGTAGTTGAATGTTTATGGGTTTATAGATGGTGGGTTTGAGATTGAAGATGTGAAGTTTTCTGAAGGAGGTTTGGTTGATGTGGTGTTCGTTGATGGTAAACAAAATGAGGGGTGCGAGTGTTGTTTTGATTGGTGATGATGAAGGGATTAAGAGGGTTGATGCTTGAAAGGATTGTGGACGTATTTCTCTGGGTTCCAGGTAGAATATTGGTTTGAAAATTGATGAATTGAAAGGAGGTAAGAGGCTGTTGGTTTTTTTGAAAGGTTGTATGGGTTTTGGTAATGAGTATGGAGGTGAGTGCACGATAGAGAAGCTTCACGGCGGTTCAGTTTCGCCAGAAAAGAGCAACGAGGACAATGGTTACCTGCTAAGGGCGGGTTTGAGTTGATGTTGTGTTGCTCTGGGTTGCGTTTAAGGTTGTATTTTCAGAATTCCTTTTTCCTTTCCTTTGAGTTTTTTTGGGTCCCCCCCCCCCTTTTTTTGTCGTTCTCTTCCTCCGTTATATAACCCTAGAACTTGTTCCTTAACTTATTAGAATTTGGACCGTTGCTGTGTAGTCGTTTTCAAGTGCAGGTTAATGTTGTGAGCAGGCTTCGTACAGTTCGCAAGCTGATGGCGTGTTGTCATTGAGGCTTCATACGCTTTCATGGACGTGAAATTTGAATTGGGTTTTTATGGTTTTATGTAATGGATACTAGAATAGAAATATGAAATATGTAAAATAGAAATGGGTTTGAAAAGTCAAACAAAGCCTTGCTTGATTCTCATTGGTTAATGGTTAATGAAATATCCAATTAAAAAAAAAAGAAAAGCATACGGTGGACCACTATAAATTGGCAATGGAAATGAACTCTTTCTTAATTGAATTAAATTAATTGTAACATGCCAAATAATAATAATAACTATTAATTAAAATGTTAATTAAATAACCAAATAGACAATTGATCTAAATAAATAAACTAAAGCAAGATTAAATTAAACTGAGATTAATTTAAAATAAAAAATAGGACAATAAAATATAAATGAAATTAAAAAAGAGCCATATTGAAATTAAATTAAATAAAAGCAAATAAAACCCCAAAATAATACTAAATTAAAATATAGAGAAAAATAAATAAAACATCAACTAGCGAAAAAAATGAGGGTAAAATTTGGGGTACAACAGTTGCCCCTATTTAAATATCTTCACCTGATGACATGAGAGATGAAGATCCTTATGTAATCAACAGTGAAAGATATTTAAATACAGATAACCAAAAATTTTACCCTCAGATGCACACACATGCAATGCAGCAAACATGATGCCAAGAAGATGGAAGAAAATGCAGACACAACGAGACACCAAGGGGGAAAACAGGAAGCAAAAGGACCAAAGAGCTTCACTAGGGAAGGACGAAGGTTAGTATCCATGAGAAACACCTCACTAGGGATACAAGCTAACCAACAAAAGAGACCCACCGGGGAGACTCCAAAGAAACACTGGGGAAAAGACCACAGACAATCTTCACCAGGGAAAGATCCGGGGAGATAGACTACTGGGGACAAAACAAACCCACACTCTTCCTAGGCATAAAACCAGAAAGAAGAACCTGATCACTAGGGATCAGTCAAAAGGACAGACAACCAAGCAAAGACTTCCTGGGGATCCTTATACCGAAAAGTTCAAAATGGGATCTTCAAGAAAAGCCAGAAAGACAGAGACAAACTCTGTGCGCCAGATAAAAACACCTGAAATGAGTAATACAGGTTCAAGATAACCTGATATAAGCAAACGGATCATGATAACCGAAGATGAACAACTGGAGTTAAATGGGAACGAGGTTAATGAGCCAAGAATAGACTCTGGTATCCATATCAGTTGGTTGAGGTAACAAATAATCTACTTTATGAAGGAAAACCGGTAGGAGCCAGAAAGGTAACCTCATTGGAGATAGAACCAAGAAATGGGCTCCAATAAAGTATCTAGAATAATTGATCATCAAGTCTAATGTGACTAAATGACATCCTAGAGAACACCTCTAAAGTGATGGAACAACAGGTTCAAGTATGACCGATTGGCTCTTTAGAAGTAACCTCTAAAGTGATAGAACAACAGGTTCAAGTATGACCGGTTGGCACTTTAGAAGTAACCTTATTGGAG
Source organism: Lathyrus tuberosus (assembly GCA_022829125.1). NCBI lineage: Eukaryota > Viridiplantae > Streptophyta > Magnoliopsida > Fabales > Fabaceae > Lathyrus > Lathyrus tuberosus. The sequence continues at coordinate 7,836,812 of JALAZF010000024.1, read as the reverse complement.
GTAGAACCAAAAAAATGGGCTCCAATAAAGTATCTAGAATGATTGATCATCTAGTCTAACGTGACTAAATGACATCCTAGAGAACACCTCTAAAGTGATGGAACAACAGGTTCAAGTATGACCGGTTGGCTCTTTAGAAGTAACCTCTAAAGTGATAGAACAACAGGTTCAAGTATGACCGGTTGGCTCTTTAGAAGTAACCTTATTGGAGAGAGAACCAAAAAATGGGCTCCAATAAAGTATCTAGAATGATTGATCATCAAGTCTAACGTGACTAAATGACATCCTAGAGAACACCTCTAAAGTGATGGAACAACAGGTTCAAGTATGACCGGTTGGCGCTTTAGAAGTAACCTTATTGGAGAGAGAACCAAAAAATGGGCTCCAATAAAGTATCTAGAATGATTGATCATCAAGTCTAACGTGACTAAATGACATCCTAGAGAACACCTCTAAAGTGATGGAACAACAGGTTCAAGTATGACCGGTTGGCGCTTTAGAAGTAACCTTATTGGAGAGAGAACCAAAAAAATGGGCTCCAATAAAGTAAAGAAGGTGATACGTTAGTACCGGAATCGCATAACTGAAGATAAGGCTTCCTGGGGAATACCCAATTACGGTTGCGAAGAGGTTAAATAGTACCAGAGATAGATAAGCTGCTTCAAAGATGTGTTGATATCACAATAACTGTTGGAGAAATAAATTTGTCTTCGGCGAGGATTTTGAGATTCTTCTTGCGATACACAGTGCAAAATAAATGCACGTTCAAAGATAGGTTTGAAAACCCACACCTACCAGGGACCAAAGTTCAATCTAGGAACAAACTAGAAAGAAACGGTCAAACAAGACTCCAATTGAGGAAAAGAACTCTAATGGGAATTCATCTTATCCAAATGTGGAAAAGATAACTGAACCAACCATCATCCACGAGAATCAAACTCTATGGGGAATTCAGAAAAGATGGGCACTTTATGCCTAGGGCTGACTTTCTATTGGAGTGAATAGACAAACCCAGTCACTTGGGGAGAAACGCCAAAGTGAACAAAAACAGGTAAACACCAGAAAAGGAAGCAGAAATGCTAAGATGCTAAACATATGAGTGCTTATGCCATGCTTATGCTTATGCTGACAAAACAGACAAGAAGTGAAACCGGAGATGAAATAAACGTCTCGACAAGGATACCCAGCCAAACCCAACTGGTCGGACCAATACTGGGGATGAAGAAAAATCAACAACTTCACTGGTGAAAAAGGGTATTCCACTTAAGGTATAACATCATGAGGATTGCCATTATGAGCTTGATCTCTTTGTTGAAGGAAAATCCATGGGGATTGTCAAGATTAGTTTTAGTAACAGCTTATTGGGGAGATAGCAAAGGATACTGGCATAATGATCATCTTCAAATCTTATCTGTCCCAGGCTATATGGTCTGTCGGAAGACTATAACAAGAGGATTTTATAGAAGAATTGGCATACAAGGTGCTTCAATATCTTCAAACTCTTGGAGAGATCTCGGCGTAGTTGCCCCAGATTAACTGCATTCACACAACAATGTCCTTGAACTCACTTTAGACTGGTTGTTTGACGATTTGGGGAAGATATGCTCCATACTAATTGGCATTTTAGAGATTTATCGAATCTCGACTTAACTGCCTCTGATAGGTAATCAAAAGGATTTTACAGAAGAATTGGCATACCAGATGCCTTAATATCTTTAAACTTTTAAAGAGGAAATGGCATAACTGCCCCTGTCCAACTGTATTTGTAACACTCAAGCTGTAGTAGAAACGACTTGGGAACAAAACTTGCCCCTGCTGATGGGTCACTGGAGTCCACACTTGTCATAAGATGACCTGGAGAAGACTTGCCCCAATATTCTGAACTTGAAGAATTCTGCCCCTGATTTATCAACTCTTGGGATAATAGACTGGCAAACCTCACACTTGGTTGTCCCTGACTGAGTCAAATTTCCTTTATCGAGTTCAATTCCTTGACTGACTGCGTTTGGTGGGATTCCTTGATATCGAATGGTATTACAAACAAGCGTTGTTCATTAAAATTGGCAAAATTTAATGCAAAGTTTGACAACAAAGCTTTGATAAAAAACGCACAGTGAAATGATTAAATAGTCAAAAACAAAGGTGGGTTTAGTCATTAAGGAAGTGACCAACACACGCGAGCAACAAAGATTATTAGGAGTCAGGTTACTCAACCTTGCTGTAGTATGCTTTTCAAAACAACCTTACCTCAATTAGGTCTTTTAGGGGTTGTAATGTGGTATGGTTCATGGTTTATGAAACAAAGGATAAAGGCTCAAATCCTACGCTCAGTTAACTCAAGATATACGTTCAAATCTCCGAAAATAGGAAGTCACTTAATTTGAAAGCTGACTGGCGCCTTATATGAAGCGCTCGTGTTTGAATGCATAACCGAGTTAAAGTGAGAACTACCCTGCCCCAAGGTTGAGTTTTAAGGTTTTTTTGTGTAAGGAAAGAAAACTCCTACTTCTAGGCTCGAAGGGGTTAACAAGGGATAATTTTCCTTATTTCTCCAGTGTCTAGGAAATGTGAAACAATGCCTTACATCCTCGGCAAGGTTAATTTGAAAGTATACCACAGCAATTATGAGCGCGAGGTTTTCATCATCCTCCCTAATCTTTGTTTAAACAAACAGTTGAATAAAGGGAGTGAAACAAGGTAAATATTTTTTGAAAATAACAGTAAATGAGTGAAACGAATGGATTTAATCAAAAAGATGCACAAACATTTCATTATCCTTGCCAATTTGAAAGTACAACAAAGCTTATAAGCAAATACAAATTCAAAGTGCAAAGGGAATATAATAAAATTGCTGAAACAACCAAAAGATTGTCAGCTTTAGGGAATCAAATACGGAAAATCAAAGAGGAGCTCAATCATAAACCCCTAATCCATCTTTGTCTTGACACTTCCTTCCACAACATTACTTATCTCATGAGTGGGTAAGTATTGTTCTTGATATTAGGCTGGGAGCCATCGAAAGACAAAATGTTTCTCTCCACTAAGTCCTTCACAATATGCTTCAAAGCAAAACAACCTTCTAAATTATGGCCCGGTGCACCTTCATGGAATTCACAATGAGCATTGGGATTGTAAGAAGGTGGAAGCGGATCAGGAGGTGGGCCTGATGACCTTGTAGTTATCAATCCTTGTTGCACCAAAGCAGGATACAATGTTGTATACGTCATAGGAATGGGAGGAATTGGAGGCCTTCCACCCTTTCTTTCTCCTGGGATATTCTGACGAGAAACTTGAGTCCGTTGGCGATAAGCAGGAGCGTTGGGCACTCGTTGATATACTGGCGGTTGAGGAACCGACTGATAAACTGAAGCTCGGTGGTTGAATGTTGGCGCGGCGGCGGCCACATAAGGTTGCTGAATAGAATAACACTGTTGTTGCTGACATTTCCAGAACTGATTTTTCTTCTTTTTGTTTGTCATCACCACACTGGAATCTCCTTCCCTTTTAAAGGATTTCTCGGCATCTTCGTTCGAACTACCAGCTCTCTTGGTCATTTTTCCACTCTTCAGACCAAGCTCTACTTTAACCCCCACAGCCACGATATCAGAAAAACTAGCAGACATGCTACTGATCATCCTTTCGTAGAATTCTGGTCTCACCGTGTCGACAAACCAATCAGTTAACTCTTTTTCAGATAAAGGTGGCTCTACCTGTGAAGCCAGGTCTCTCCATCTCTGTGCATACTCTCTAAAAGACTCGGTATCATTCTGAGACATGCTCAATAATTGTCTGCGATCCGGCGCGAGGTCCATGTTATATCTATAATGCTTTACAAAAGAATCAGATACATCCTGAAAACATCGGATCCTAGATTGATCCAAAGTCAAATACCACTTTGCAGCAGCTCCCTTCAAACTATCTTGGAAATAGTGGATCATCAACTTATCATTATCCATAAATACAGCCATTCGTCGATAATACATGACCAAATGCGACTTAGGACAGGTCGCACCAGAGTATAGGTCAAAATTGGGTAGTTTGAACTTGGGTGGAATTACCAAGCCTGAGACTAAGCACATGTCTTTAACATTAGTATTAGATACATTACCCCTCTCCATTGCTTCCAATTTCCTCCGCATTGTCTCTACACTTTCCTCCAACCTTTCATGTCGATTATCCCCTTCTTCGGACATATTGACATGATCATGAACCGGATGTGGATTCTGAAAAACTGGGTGCATCTGGGCTTGCACTGCTGCTGGAGTGAAGGTAGGAATAGCTTGAAAAACCTCATTAACCAAGGGAACAGCTTGTTGAGTAGAAGTGATGGCCGGAGCACGCATAAAGTTAAAAGGCATGCCCAAAGTGGGGTTCACAATGTAACGGGAGGTTCTACAGTTGTAGCAACGACTTCTGAGACTACGGTGACCTGCGTATCCACCTTTGCTCGTATAACATTCAAAGCTTCCATGATCTGCCCCATTCCTCCTCGGAGCTCACTCAATTCATTGTTGACTCTGTCCATCTCGCAGTATTGTTCAGACATCCTTTGTTGAGTTTGGCTCGGGTGACGATTCAAAGACGATTCTGAAGGGAAAACGGTGACATCAGACAAAAGACAGAGAGGAAATGCACATGCTATGACATGATGCAAATGAGATGCTAATGCAAGATAAATGGTTTCAATGAACTCAAAGGCAAGTTGCAAAAAAATTTGGGAAAATTGAAGAGTTTTTGTTTTTAAAATCCAAGCTCTGTTGATCTTTTGAAAAGGAAACAAGTATTTGAGTTCCTCGAAACCAAAGGGCTAAGAATGCTTGAATGTAGAAATGTATAAAGCACACGAGCACAAACATATGTACACACAACAAGACAAACAAACCCTAGGTTTATAGGTCTCATGAATGGAGCCAAGGTCTACCCATCCCAATAGGTATGTACTACTGTTTTCACCTGCCAGACAAGGTTCTAAAAAGTTCCCAAAGTCGACAACCCATCTTTCGGATTTTATCGACTTTCCAATTGCTTGGTGATCGATAAAATTCTCAAGAGAGTCTCATCTGAGTGTAGTATCGCGTAGCAACCATTTGGGATTGCTCCCTCACAGTCATCGCACTACGTCCTAAATAGGCCAAGTAGGGGTAAAAGGGTGACTAATGGTCCTCAATATCTCTGGCTCCTAGGTCGAAAGTAGTAACGCATTCACGATTGCTCGTTCAACATATACCACTTCCGGGAGGGCCTCAACTGAGTGTGGACTTCAAGTTCCCTCCTTTGGGATTTCTCCCTTAAAGTTCCCTTGACTATGTCCACGGTTCCTAAACATATGTGTTCTCTCAAGTCCGGGTTAGGACTTATCTCACTCATAGATATCATGTCAACCCATAGAACAGAAGAATGTCAAGCAAGAACATATATACAGATATATAAGCAAATATGACATACATAAGCATAAGCAAACATGAATAACATAAAAACAAGATAGGCTTAACCCTCTTAGGAAAGGACCAGCAATAGGTCTAACTTCCCCAGTGAAGTCGCCATTTCTGTTGCGGTGAAAATCGGATAACAAATTATTAATTAATTTGCATCATATTTCTTTTACAACCGACTTGATTTATCCAAAGGAAAGGTTCAAGATCGTTAGAATAACCTAAAAGGGGGGAGATCTAAAGTTCGGGGGTTGGTTACACCTAGGGAAGGTATTAGCACCCTAAACGTCCGTAGTACTCTACGGTAACCTCTTGTTTTAATGTTATCTTATGTTTGCTAAAGGTTCTATGCTAAAGGTTTGAAACCCTAGGGGTTAGTATCTAAGTATACTCGATAAGGCATCGCACCTTACGCCTACGTATCCTCAGATGTAGAATCAGAGTATGCGTAGTTCTACTTCTACTGAACTGTTGACTATGGTCAATATTCAGAGGGGAAATGAGTACAAGCTCATTGTAGAGTTTAAGAACTCTCTAGATCTAGTTGTAATGGACCTATGTTATGCTTTAGTCAGTAGGGAAAAAGTGATGATTCATTATGATGAATATCACTAAGAGTTTAAGAACTCTCTCCTAAAGCTAGTTATAATTTCTATGGCTCTCATGGGGCCAAGAAATGAAGTTTCTCCTAAGAGGTTACTTAGGTTAAGGTGGGGGCTATGACTTTAAGAGTCAACATTAGTCACCTTCCTTTGGAATAGGGGAAAAAGATACAGTTGTAATAATTACTAAAGGATAACAAGTTAGAGATGCAAATAGGATGATGCAATAACACATGAATAAGGTAATAAGATAAGATAAAATCATGATATCAATGCAAGGTGAGAATTAAACATGTTAGACAATGATTGAATATAAGATGAAATAAAATGAACTAGTCTCGTCTTAATCATGATTTAATCGAGAAATCGATAATCAATAATTCTTGACTTTCATCGACTAAATAAAATCGGAATGAAAATAGAACTAGTCTCGTCTAAATCGAGATTTAATCGAGAAATCGATAATCAATTATTCTTGACTTTCATCGACTAAATAGCTGAATAAAATTTAAATAAAGAGAAAGTGGTCTCGTGTTGATCAAAGTTTGTCAACTCAATGAAATCAACCAAACCATGAGGTTTGTTATGTCATCGACCAAAATAAAGAAAGTAGAATCGAAATGACAATAAAATCGGTCTCGTCTAAATCAAGATTTAATCGAGAAATCGATAATCTTATATTTCTGACTTTCATTGACCAACAAAAATAAATAAGAAGTGGCCTCACATTTATCAAGACTTTATTGACTTGAAATAAATCCACAAGTCATGATTTGTGTAGCGTCATCGGCCTAAATAAAGATTATGAAATAAAAACAAGGTTGATCTCGTTTTAAATCAAGATTTAAATCGGTAAATCGATAATCTTGACATTTACCTTTCATCGACCAAAAAATAGAATCGGAATAAAAATAATACTAGTCTCGTCTAAATCAAGATCTAATCGAAAATCTTGGATTTTGGACTTTCATCGACCAAAATAGAATCGGAATGAAAATAACACTAGTCTCATCTAAATCAAGATTTAATCGATAAATCGATAATCTTGGATTTTGGACTTTCATTGACCAACAAAGGAAAAACGGCCTCTTACTAATCAAGAAACTTATTGATTTGGATAAACCAACAAAACATGATTTTTGTAATATCATTGGCCCACAAAAGTAAAGATCAAGACAAAATAGTCATGAAAATAAAGTCAGAACAAAATAAACTTGTAAAATATTTAAAAGTCTATTGTTAAAAAAAAAAGCCAAACTTATTTTAAAAAGGAAAACAAACTAAAGAAGATATAAAAAAAAGATATGGAAAAAAGGGGGGCGGCGGGTCAGGATTAGCGGTAAGAATGGATGAGAATCATTGGGCTTGGGAGCCCATCAACTCATAACCAACCGGCGGTGTAAAAGCACTCGTACGGTGTTTATAAAGAAAACCAAATAAGGGCTCAACGGCCCATTAGCAAACACACAGAGGATTGAAACGGAAGATAGAAAAAAACAAAACTTGACAAGCATCAGCATTAAAATCTAAATACGATCAAACCTCAACAGGTCATCATAAAAGAAAAAAGGAGAGTACGATTTAGGTCAAACATCAACCAATCGATAAGAAGGTGAAATCGAAACAAGCAACATGAAGCCAATCGACTCCTCACGATCGACCTCCTACCAATCTCGCTCAATCATAATCGTTCCATGGCTGGTTCGCCGTTTGCAGGTTGTTTTCAAAGATTCTTTGGCTTTGATCCAGGTTTACTTTCGTCCCAAATCTCTCCTTTCTTCTCTCTGGTTCTGGGATTTTGATTGATTTAGGTTCTGAAACAGGGTTGTGAAGATTTAGTTTTGGGGAAGATGAATATCATTGGTGTTTTGTCGGTTTGTAAAGAAGAAATTTTTACTGGGAAAGGGTTTGTGTATTTGTTTTTGGATCTCAGTTTCTCTTCATCTTAACCTCTCTCTGTTTCCGTGGTGGTTGAATGTTTATGGGTTTGTAGATGGTGGGTTTGAGATTGAAGATGTGAAGTTTTTTGAAGGAGGTTTGGTTGATGTGGTGTTCGTTGATAGTAAATAAAATGAGGGGTGCGAGTGTTGTTTTGATTGGTGATGATGAAGGGATTAAGAGGGTTGATGCTTGAAAGGATTGTGGACGTGTTTCTCTGGGTTCCAGGTAGAATATTGGTTTGAAAATTGATGAATTGAAAGGAGGTAAGAGGCTGTTGGTTTTTTTGAAAGGTTGTATAGGTTTTGGTAATGAGTATGGAGGTGAGTGCACGATAGAGAAGCTTCACGGCGGTTCAGTTTCGCCGGAAAAGAGCAACGAGGACAATGGTTACCTGCTAAGGGCGGGTTTGAGTTGATGTTGTGTTGCTCTGGGTTGCGTTTAAGGTTGTATTTTCATAATTCCTTTTTCCTTTCCTTTGAGTTTTTTCCGGTTCCCCCCCCCCTTTTTTTTACCGTTCTCTTCCTCCGTTATATAACCCCAGAACTTGTTCCTTAACTTATTTGAATTTGGACCATTGTTGTGTAGTCGTTTTCAAGTGCAGGTTAACGTTGTGAGCAGGCTTCGTACGGTTCGCAAGCTGATGGCGTGTTGTCATTGAGGCTTCGTACGCTTTCATGGACGTGAAATTTGAATTGGGTTTTTATGGTTTTATGTAATGGATACTAGAATAGAAATATGAAATATGTAAAATAGAAATGGGTTTGAAAAGTCAAACAAAGCCTTGCTTGATTCTCATTGGTTAATGGTTAATGAAATATCCAATAAAAAAAAAAGAAAAGCATACGGTGGACCACTATAAATTGGCAATGGAAATGAACTCTTTCTTAATTGAATTAAATTAATTGTAACATGCCAAATAATAATAATAACTATTAATTAAAATGTTAATTAAATAACCAAATAGACAATTGATCTAAATAAATAAACTAAAGCAAGATTAAATTAAACTGAGATTAATTTAAAATAAAAAATAGGACAATAAAATATAAATGAAATTAAAAAAGAGCCATATTGAAATTAAATTAAATAAAAGCAAATAAAACCCCAAAATAATACTAAATTAAAATATAGAGAAAAATAAATAAAACATCAACTAGCGAAAAAAATGAGGGTAAAATTTGGGGTACAACAGACATCTAACAAACTCTCCCCAACTAACTCTTTGTTTGTCCTCAAGCAAAGTACGTCTCTTATTGAAAACAAGAGGATTTGCTCGAGCATTTCATTCAATCCAAGAAAGGATAAACGGCTCAAATAAACAACAATTGTAGCAAAGCACAATTACACAATTCTAGAATCGACAATGCAAAAGAACTTGATTCTTAAAACAAATCTCAGATAATGTTTCAAGAGACAACTAAATCATCATGCTCATGTCACTCTAACACTCCTTTTCGAAATAGGATTGAAGGAAATTAACGCATTTGCAACCACGGGGCAATTTCGCTCGAATGACAAATGATGCAAATACTAAGCAATTCATACAATATCTAATCAATCGCAAGAAATTATGGAAGCAAAAGATCACTAAGGGATTTTATCGGTTGTAACTTGGTCGGGGTTAAAAACAAGGGGCATATGAACACGGTCGTTGAAACAAGAAAGGGTAAAGACTTTGAAGAGCCTTTCTTTTTCAAAATTTTCGATCTTGTTCAATCCTTACTTCTTTCTTTCATAGTGCATTCTATTCTTTTGATTTTTTTTCTTTTTTTTTTCAATTTCTTTGTCTTAGAATGCATTGTATCACCAAATCCTTTTTCTCTTTTCAAAATAAACCATTCTCCCCTACTTCAACATTGCCATAAGCTTAACTTAAATGCTCTTCAAAATGGGTTAAAATCGGGTTCATGATTCAAACAAAAATTTCATTTCGGCTCAAAAGAGGTTTCAAATACGCGCATACTCACAAGGTGACTTGAAGTGTTTTTGGAATGGTGGTTATACTCAAAGTGCACAAACATTGCCTTGATCATTTCTATGTTTCCATAATTTCAAAACAACAAGCAAGATAAAGCATGAATTACAAGTATAAAACAACATTCATCATCAATCCAAAGCATTTAGTATAACATGGAGGTTTCTCACTTTTGTGGTTTTTGGACCTAAATGACACAAGAAATCAAATAAAGTTGTAACAAGAAACAACATTTTCATTTGTACAAAGACAAAAAAAAGTTCTAATACATTCTAAATTCTAGAACTAGGTAACTATGTACCTTGCCAACAACATCATGCTTAAATTACTATCATAGCCATCCAATCTTGAAGGAATCTTCTTTGATGATCAATCAACACCAACCTAAGTTTCTTCCACAAAACATCCAAAAGTTGGAAATATTAAACTTCCACAAGCATACCAACATAAAGAGATAAAAAAAAAAACATATCAACAACTTAAGAGTTGAACATTCGTAGACTGAAGAATTCAACTCTTAACAACAATAATAAAAAACGAAAGCATACCAACAATTTAAGAGTTGAACATTCGTAAACTGAAGAATTCAACTCTTAACAACAATAATAATAAAAACTAAAATAAATATAAAAAAAGAAACTAAACAACTATTTAACTGAAAAATAACATAATACTCATAATAATGTAATGGTGCTAAAACACCTACAAAGTCAAAAGTACCACAGTGCTACAAGTACATCAATATCCAAAATAATCCAACAAAGTGGATAGAGTACATCAATAAAAACTGAAATAAAAAAAAAACAAAATACAAGAAAACTTCACTTTGATGCTCAAAGGAAGTACACAATCATCACAACAAAAATCAGTCCTCCTCGGACTCTGTACCATAAACCTCGACCTTCTCCTCCTCTGAGCCAGATCCAGATACCTCAACATCAGCATCATCACCCTCCTCATCAGCATCATCATCAGCACCCGCGTCCTCTCCCCCTCCGAATACTGGCCTGGCCTTAGGCCAACCAGCATGTGCAAGGAACTGCTCCCTCTTCATCAGAGTATGATCAGCGGCGGGATCGCGAATCTGCAGCTGCAGTACCTATATGGAGTCATGTAAATCAGTCATGGCGCGCTGAGAAGTCGCCATCCAGTCCCAGTTATACTGGCATATCTCCTGTTGATAAGGGTAAAATCCCTGCGACCCAGAACCAGAAGCATCACCACCCCTCGTGTTGGCTTCAGCACAAGCACTCGATGTCTCTCCCCTTGCCCCCTTAGGCTTGCAAAACATGTCGACATAACGATCATCGATCGTAGAAGGAATAGTGACCTGACGGCGTGTGGGTATATTAACCCCAGCATGTGCACACAACGTCATGATGAGACAGGGAAATGCAAGAGGGGCATTCGCCCGAGAAGCAGTACCACCAAGGCCACTCTCCATAATGGCCCTAATCTCATCGGCGATGATACGGGCCACATCAATCTGCACGTTAGTCAAAATACTGTGGACAAGGTGGGCTAGTGGTATAGGGATGGTAGACGAATGCGACTTTGGCTTGATGTTGGTTATCACCAAGAGCAAAATAAGTTGAGCCAAAGGTTGCATGTCCTCCCGTCGGTATCTAATAGCAACCCCAGATGGGTTGAGTCCTACAGTTTTTCCCGGTCGAAGAAGATCTCTGGTCATGGAAGGTATGTCTCGGTGAAGGTGCAGGTCCCTATGATAGTCATCTATCTCGCTAGCTCTTAAAGGCAGAGGACTTCCAAGAACAATACTAATCGTTCTACGGTCAAAGCTCACCACCTTCCCCCCAACGAAGATCGTCCAACTAAATTGCTGCCCATCATCAGGAAGGGCGTTATCATAGAATTCTCGGACAATCTCAACGTTGTAGCTATCGACTGGAGTTATCAGTCGTCCCCATTTTTTTTCTTCCAAGAGTGCAGCCACAGGCTGATAACTCCCTCAGTCACTCAAGTTAAACCTCTTTTCTAGCAAGATGCTTCTTTTTTCCAAGGTAAGATACCTTGCTGCTTGTTTGGCACCCCTAAAGCGAGTGTCGTCAAACTGGATTGGCACTAGTCGCGATGTGGAGGCCTTTCTTTTCTTGGCGGGGTTAACCTTGGGGGCCATCTGCATACATCAGCAAATAAAACAACACAAGCAGCAACACAAGTCATTAGAATAGGAAGCCAAAATAAAATCACAACTGAAACAACATAAAAAAAAATTTTAATTCTGATACGTTCGCTCCAGGGTTTGCAAAGCGAAGGCTGTCGAACATTCGCCCCAGATTCGCAAAGCGAAGGTCTGGCGAATGCTCGCCCAGGTTCGCAAGACGAACTGAACAGTGAACACGCGATAATTTCAGAAAAATAACAGCCATACTTCCAATCATCAGAGCTCCATTCACAAAATATCATTTCTATTCTAAGACTTGCACAATATTCTACATGTAATCACTCAAACCTTAAAACAGAAATTAAACCCTAAGATCATAAATGTCTCTAATGCAAACCACAACCCTAAACATAATGTCTAACAGAAATTAGCAAGAAAAAGAGATTCAAACCTGAACTTGTAATTGAAATTGGGGAAAAAAATTGGTGAAATTTGAGAAGAACTGTGCACGTGAGAAATTGAGTTCTTGAGAGAGTGTTTTGTTTGAATGAGAGAGACAAGAGTGGGAGTAGGGTTTTCCCCCTCAAATGTTCAGAAAATGATATGGGTCTTGGGCCCAAGTGTTGGCCCACCCATAAAATTAAACCTTTTTTTAAACTGAGGTGGCAGCAAACACACTTCCCCTGTCTCGCTGAGTTCGCAAAGCGAACTGGCTGGCGAATGCTAGCCCCAGGTTCGTAAAGCGAACGCCAGCGAACATGATAGGTTTTTTAAAATTTGGCTGCATAAGCTGCCACTTCCTAAACCACTTCTAAACATCAAAAATCATTAAAACAACAAAGTAAGCTATAAATACTTACAATGTTGGGGTGTCTTCCAACAAGCGCTTGTTTAACGTCGGCTAAGCTCGACGGTCCAATGCAACCTCAAGGATCGCAAAACGGCACAACGGAGGGATTCCGCTCGAAATCACCACCTAGATAAATCTTCAACCTCTGACCATTTACAGTCCAACTCTCTTTTTACTTTGTGTCTTCAATGACTATTGCCCCATATTGCTTGATCTCATGAATCCGGAATGGACCAGACCATTTAGATTTCAATTTACCAGGGAACAATTTTAATCGAGAATTGAAAAGTAGGACCAGCTGCCATACTTCAAATTGTTTGGCCACTATCTTCTTGTCATGGTAAGTTTTGAATCGATCTTTATACAGCTTATTGGAATCATACGCCTGGAGGCGCAATTCCTCCATTTCATGCAATTGTATCTTTCTTTTTTCTCCGCTTAAAGTTGGATCAAAATTCAGAAATTTCAAGGCCCAAAATGCCTCATGTTCCAACTCCACCGGTAAATGACAATTCTTACCATAGACCAATTTAAAAGGTGTGAGACCAATCGGAGCTTTAAAAGCTGTTCGATAGGCCCACAAACTATCGTCTAGCTTATTAGACCAATCCTTTCTTGAGGATGACACCGTTTTTTCCAAAATTCTTTTAATTTCCCGGTTTGATACTTCCGCTTGCCCATTGGCCTGTGGATAATATGGTGTTGCAACTTTGTGTTTCACACCATATTGCTCCAAGGCTTTTTCAAGCTGAGCGTTGCAAAAGTGGGATCCTCTGTCACTTATCAACACCTGCGGAGTACCAAATCGAGAAAAATGTTCTTTTTCAAAAAATTTATCACAGTTTTTCCGTCCGCTTTAGCACATGCTATTGTCTCTACCCATTTGGATACATAATCAACTACGACCAAAATATACTCATTGGAAAACGATGATGGAAAAGGTCCAACAAAGTTGATTCCTCAACAATCAAACACCTTAATTTCCAACATGTTTTGTAAAGGCATTTCATACCGCTTTGAAATTCCATGCGCATGCGCATCTTTGAATAAAGAAGGCCAATAAAAGCCCGATTGGTGGACTTTCATTGCCGTTCTTATTCCGTTAAAATGCCCTCCATAAGGAGAGTTGTGACAATGCCAAAGTATGCTAGTGGCCTCATCTTTTGATACACATCTTCTCAAAAGGTTATCGACACTAAGCTTAAACAAATATGGTTCATCCCAAACAAAAAACTTGGCGTCCAACAAAAAATTTTTTTTCTGATGGTGAGTTAGACCATCCGGTATTAATCCGGCGGCTTTGTGATTAGCCATGTCGGCGAACCATGGTCTAACTTGTACCATATACAACTTTTCGTCCGGAAATTCCTCCTTGACCTCTAATTCCTTTTTGGTCACTTCAACATTTACAAGGTGGGATAAGTGATCCGCCACTAAATTCTCAGATCCTTTCTTGTCACGAATTTCCAAATCAAATTCTTGTAACAAGAGGATCCAACGAATTAGCCTTTGTTTTGAATCAGGCTTGGTGAGCAAATACTTAATCGTCGTGTGATCAGTGTAAACAACTACTCGATACCTAATTAAATAAGAACAAAATTTCTCCAATGCATACACTATCGCAAGCAACTCTTTTTTAGTTGTTGCATAGTTTACTTGAGCTTCATTCAAGACTTTGCTCGCGTAGTGTATAGCATGAAAAAAATTTGTTTTCCGTTGACCCAAAACCGCACCCACCGCATAATCACTCACGTCACACATGAGTTCAAAATCCATTTTCTAATTGGGCGTGATGATTAAGGGTGAGGTAGTCAAACTTTGTTTTAAAGAATTAAAAGCGACCATGCACGACTCATCAAAATCAAAGGACTTATCTTTGTTGAGAAAATTGCTCAAAGGCTTTGTTATCTTTGCGAAATCCTTGATGAACCTCCGATAAAATCCCGCATGTCCCAGGAAACTCCTTATACCTTTTACGTTCAACGGTGGTGGCAATTTCTCAATAACATCCACCTTGGCTTGATCGACTTCAAGGCCCTTTGAAGAAACTTTGTGGCCGAGCACAATTCCTTCGGTCACCATGAAGTTACATTTTTCCCAATTGAGTACCAAGTTAGTTTCCACACACCGTTCTAATATTGCGTCCAAGTTCTTCAAACAAATATCAAATGATTGTCCAAAAACCGAGAAGTCATCCATAAAAACCTCAATTGTCTTTTCGATCAAATCTGAGAATATTGCTTGCATACACCTTTGAAAAGTCGCCAGTGCATTACACAACCCAAACGGCATCCTCCTATAAGCGAAAATTCCAAAAGGGCATGTGAAAACAGTTTTTCCATGGTCCTCCGGGTTCACAATAATTTGATTGTAACCCGAATAACCATCCAAAAAACAGTAGAATTGTCGACCGGAAAGTCTCTCGAGCATTTGGTCCATAAACGGGAGAGGGAAATGATCTTTCCTCGTAGCTTAGTTTAGCCTACGGTAATCTATGCATATTCTCCACCTGGTCACGGTTCTCGTTGGGATTAACTCATTTTTCTCATTTCAGATAACCGTCAATCCGCCTTTTTTCGGCACCACTTGTACCAGACTAACCCATGGGCTATCAGAAATGGGATAAATCATTCTGGCATCTAACATTTTTACCACTTTCTTCCTAACCACCTCTTTCATAGTAGGATTTAAGCGGCGTTGCGGTTGAGCGACAGGTTTGAAATCTTCTTCCATGAATATTTGATGCATACAATAAGAGGGACTTATTCCTTTTAGATCAGAAAGAGTACAGCCCATTGCCTCTTGATTCTTCTTTAAAACACACATTAATTTTTTTCTCCTCCATTGTGGTTAGCTCCGTGCTTATTATCACCGGTTTATGCCCCTCATCATCAAGAAAAACATACTTAAGATTAGACGGCAACAACTTCAATTCAAGCTTAATTTCCTCATTGTTTTCTTTTTTCAAAATTTCCACCCTTTCTTTCAAAGGGGGAATTTCATCCAATTCTTCTAGTTCTCGCAAATACTTTTCGATCTCTTTTTCTTCAGCTTCATCGATACTTTGAAGAGCATTTGTGAGAACTTTTTGCAAAGGGGTTGGAACTTGTAATTGCTCATTTACTTCTTCAACTGCCTTCTTCGTTGCATCTATTCTAAAACAATCGCCTTTGTCCTTTTTGTGCTTCATGACCTCAAATAGATTGAAACAAACCTCCTCATCTTGGACTCTAACCTTCATAAGACCGTCGTCCATATCAATTGCCATTCTAGCAGTTTTCATAAACGGTCTTCCAAGAATCAATGGAGCGTCTTCATCTTCCTCCATTTCAATCACCACAAAGTCGATAGGAAATAAGAATTTGTCAACTTTAACCAATACATCTTCCGCTACACCGTAAGGACGGGTAGTGGATTTATCGGCAAGTTGCAATGTCATTTGAGTGGTTCTCAATTCCAACTGTCCCAACCTTTTCACAATAGACAAAGGTATCAAATTGATACTAGAGCCCAAATCAATCAACCTGTTGCCAACATAGATATTTCCTATTGTAACTGGCAAAGTGACTCGTCCCGGATCACTTTCTTTCCTTGTGAGAATATATTGAATGATAGTGCTACAACTAGCATCAACCATGATAGTCTCTTGATCCGTATACCTCTTCTTTTTTATGAGAATATCCTTCATAAATTTTGCATATTTCGGCATTTGCTCCAAAGCCTCGGAAAATGCAATGTTTATTTGCAATTGTTTGAAAATATCCATAAACCGAGCATAGTGCCTCGCACTATCTTTCTTTGACGGAGCATGAGGATATGGCAAATGTTGGATCGGAATAGTACTTCACGGTTCCTTCCCCTTCCTGGTATTTTTCAATTTTTCTTCTCTCTTTCTTTTTTCTTCTTCCTCACTTTTTTTCATTTCATTTTCTACTAAATCACCCTCAACATTTTTTCTACTTCAATCTCATCACTATCTTTTTCTTTTTCAACTACTTCCTCCTCCTCCACTACAACTTCACCTATGCCCATGTCAATCTCTCTTCCACTTCTTGTTAGAATATCCTTACAATGCTCTTTTGGATTTGGTTGAGTATTCGCCATAAAAGTTCCTTTGTTTTGGTCGGCCAATTATTTTGATAATTGTCCGACTTGCGCCTCAAGATTCTTTATGGCCGCATCGGTATTCTTCTGATTTGACATTGACATTTGCATAAATTGCTTGAGAGTGTCCTCCATCTTGGTATTTCCACTTGGAACTTGTGGAGGTTGAGTGTAATTTTGATATTGTTGACGATTTGAAGGTCCGGCTTCTTGAGGTCTTCACGGTTGTTGATAACCTTGATTACCTCTTGGTTGGTAACCTTGGTTGCCTTGTTGGTAAGGTGGTCGAGGTTGGTATCCTTGATTTTGGTTTCCCGTATAATTTACCTCTTCCACTACCGGAGGAGAATACCCAGTAGGGTGATCTCCTCTACAAAGCTCACAACTCGCTATTATTTGGTTTTTATTGGGAACTTCTTGCAACTTTTTTATTTGTTGTGGAAGTTTTCCCATTTGTTGCGTCAACAACTCCACTTGTTGTGATAACAGTTTGTTTTGTGCAAGGATTGCGTCATTAGTTCCCAACTCAAGCACTCCCGCTTTCTTTTGCGAAGGGCCACGGTTATGGTTCCCTTGATGGTCATTTAGAGCCATCCGGTCAATGATAGAAATAGCTTCCTCGGTGCTTTTAGCCATTAACGGTCCACCCGCGGTGGCATCCAACAATGTTTTATGCACCAATTGAAGACCGTTTCTAAAAATGTGAACTTGAGTCAGCTCATCGAAACCGTGCCCTTTACACTTTCTCAACATGGACTTGAATCTCTCCCGCACTTCATTGAGAGATTCATTTCCACCCTGAGTGAAAACTGCAATTGCTGTTTTAGCCTCCATGAAACGATTGTGTGGAAAAAATCGTTCCAAAAATTTTTCCTCAAGCACGTTCCAGTCCGTCATGATTGTCGTAGATTGGTCAAGATACCATTCCTTGGCCTTCCCAATGAGGGAATGCGGGAATAGTCTTATAAACAGTGATTCTTCTTCAGCTTCAGGTGCACCAGTTGCTCCCGCAATCTCATAGAACTTAGTCAAGTGTCTAAAAGGATCCTCGTGATCCATACCAGTGAAAGGATTCTGATATAGAAGCGAGAGGATACCAGTTTTCATTTCTGAATGCCGACCATTCTGAGCATTGCGTGCAAATTGTGCTGTATGTCTCGGACTATTTGTACAAGGAACTGAAGCAGGTGGTGGTGGTGGTGGTGGTGCAGCCATAGTTGGCGGTAACTGTGGAATTTACGTCGAAGTTGAACTTCCGTCTCGCTCACGTCTTTCTTTGGCAAGTTGCCTCCTCCGCCTTGTTCTGCTATTTAACCTACGCGTAGTTCTTTCGATTTCAGGATCAAAAAGAAGTTGGTATGCGGGTAACTTCCCTCGCATAAAACGGAGTCTGCACACTAAACCAAACAATCAACAAGCTCAAGAAAAAGTTAAACAAGCTTAAAACTAAACAACTATTGCAATGCTTGCAATATCAAACAACAATCCCCGGCAACGGCGCCATTTTGTTGAGAAGTAATTCGGGGGGTGTTTTTATTGTATCCACAGGGATTGCATGATATTTTGATGCTTGTCGTTCAATAGTCGCAGCGTTTTAAGTAAGAGGTTATCAAATTGTTCTTGGTTTTGTAACATCAATTTTGGTAGCAAAGAAGTAAACTATAACAAAGATGTTGTAAGTTTTATAAAAGCATGTCAAGATTAGATTTCGCTAATCCTTTTCATACATATCCGATTAATCAAGCATATGAACTTAGTTCCGATCAATACAATCGCGTATCCTCGCGAATAAGTTTATGTCTAAAGCAAATTCATGAGTATCGTTGTTTAAATCGTTAGATGATGTCTCACACTAACAATCGAAACAACAACCGTTACGATCAATACAAAGCGAATATTAAACCCCAAATCTATGTCTAGAGTTTGGTTTTTAAGAGATAAAGATATTAGGTCAAGATTTGGAAAATCTATGTCTAGAGTGATTCAAACCACAAATACATCATTAAGAACAAACAACTTCATCATATATTGATCATCAACCTTGTTCATATACAAAATATCAAAAGAAATACATATAAGCAAGATTAACTACATATAATCTTAACACAAGATGTGTTTAGCTACACATTTCCATGGTAGCATGTATCACAAGTTTCGTGAGGAGATGAAAGAACATCCGCGTCGAATAATCGAGATCAGATGCGACTTCAGCTTCTCAAAGTGTAAAATCTCTCTTGGATGGTGAAAACTCAAAAAAGTATGTTTTTGTGTGATAATATCAAGTTATGATCCCAAGAAAACATAAAAATCTATTTATAATACACTTGAGATCAGCTACATTCGCACTGTGAATGAAGAAAATGGCACCTTAAGTGCCTTCAGAAAGTTAAACCACCCTTGACTGCCTTCGTGGGTTCGCAAAGTGAACAAAGCAGCGAACATTCGCTGGGAGTTCGCAAAGCGAACTTTAGTCCCTTTTCCCTCTGTCCAATTCGCTGGGAGCTTCGCCAGAGTTCGCAAAGCGAACGTTCTCTGGTGAATTCGCCAGAGTTCGCAAAGCGAACCTGCTGTTATTTTTCTCTTTCTTTGGCAGCTTGTATCATCTTTTTGTGTCTTCTTTCTTTGATCAATTAGTACATTTTTCTGCACAATAGAACACATATTACAAGCACCAAAGGTATACATATAATGTTTGAAGAACAACAATAATTCACTAATAAAATCATCAATTAAAACAAGAAAGTGTTGAAAAATGTCAAGTATCAAATACAAATATATAACATGTTTGACATCTAACAAATTCTAAACATCAACTCTGATATAAAATGCGTTTACCACTAACGTTTGATGTTTGATGCTTAACCGAGGAACTCTGAACAAATTCACTAGGCATTCTTAAAACAGGTTAAATTGAAAAAACTCCGTTAAAGTTCTTAGGAACTGTTTGTTCATATAATCGAAGTTGTACACTTCATGAACATATGATCAGAATCAGATTGACCCAGTACTGTTCAGAAGTTGAGAACTTTCTGAAAGTCAAATTTATCGGGATTCTTGTTTCATATTGTTCAGAAGTTGTAAGCTGTCTGAAAATGTGATATTCAGAACATAAGAATCTGAAGCAGAAGTCTTACTAAAAGCAGTCAAGACAAAGCCTACATTCAGAGATGCTTTTCAGAAGAACTGAGCAAATCAGAAGTTGAAGACTGTCTGAAGAACTGGATAGAAGATCCAAGAAGAAGAAGTTCTAATAAACCAAGAATTGGTATCAGACTCAGCCTACAATGATATCAATCAGAATCAAGTTGTGAACTGTTCTCAAATACCTTCATTGGTATCAAACTCAGCATACTATGGTATCAGACTAAGAATCAAGATTACGTTGGTATCAGATTTAGAATCAAGCTTCGATTGATCACAAAAATATCCTTCAATCCGATCAAGAATCAAGTTATGATCCTCCATCGAGTTCTGATAGAAACATGGTTCTGAGATGAAGGCATGTTGTCTATTCAAACTCTGAAAAGTCATTATCTTAATTGGTGATCAAAATTGGTATATCTGAATCATGATTCTGAAGATCCCAATATCTGACTTATAGAAATCAACGGGAGACTACCCAGAAGATTCACATGTTAAAATCTATAATCTTCACCAAGTCTGAAACTCAGGGGGAGTTTCTTATAAGACAGTTTCTGTTTCTGATAAATAGCGTGGCTAAGTTATTAGAAGAGAACTGTTCTATCTCTGTGCTACATTGATTCTGCTGAAAAGTAGAAATTGCTTCAGAAGACTCTAAAGTTATGAGGCTCTGATACGTTGTCTAAAGGAAACAAGTTCTAAAGATCTGAAGACAAGAAGTTCTGATGAACAAGTCCAGATGCTGAAGACTTATGTCCTTCTAGATGATATGGAAGTATTCCTTCTCTATTCTATGTTCTGACAACTCAAAATTGTTATTCTGTGAGTCTTTGGATCAGATAAGATTCTAGACGATCACAAATAAAATTTTGGAGTTAACACATTCAGGGGGAGCTGATGTTCCAGACTCTGAATATGTTTAGTTTGGTGATTACCTTGTATAAAATGTTCTATCAAAATACATGGTTTTGTCATCATCAAAAAGGGGGAAATTGTAAGAATAAGAGTTGTCTCTGCAAGTCATATCTATGTTTTGATGATAACAATGAGTATTTGTGAAAGAACTATTTTATGTTATAATGTTTGTTTCTGTGCAGATCATAATTATTGAAGATATTAGATCAAACAAACATGTGCAAATATGTGCATAAAATATTACATGCGAGTTATTATGTGTAACACAAGTCGCAAGAAGCAAGTTTGCTTCTGTATCTGGTAACAAGCAGAAAAATCCAAGGATGCCGATATTGTTGTTGCAATGCTCATGTGGATTATGTTCTGAAGGTGTTTCAGATTCTGAAGATAAGCAAAGCTCCTAAAGAAATAATCTTCTGTAGAACTAAGTGCTGAAGACTCTAATGACTTAAAGTTCTGAAGGCTCAAGGATCTGAAGACCAAGTGCAGAAAGACTCTGAAGACTGAAGTGTTTTGAAGATTAAGATTCAAATGATCAAGTGCTGAAGACTGTGAAGACACGTTCTGAGTGAACAAGGTTCTAAAGACTCTGAAGACTTGAAGCTATGAAGATAAAGGGTTTCAAGACAAGTGCTGAAGTTCTAAAGACAAGACTCGGAATGAGCAAGTACTGAAGACTGAAGACTTAAGATTCTGAAGACCCAACTAAAGTCTCTACTCATGCTTCAACTAAATACCATCAGAAGCCTCTGAAGATATGAAGACAAATGTTACCGTTAGCAATGATTGTACACCGTACTAAAAAGATCTATCCCATCACTTCTCAACAGTAAAAAGAAGATATGGCAGTACAACTTTCATCATTGCATAACGAATCTTTTCAAATAGCCAACGGCTCTTTAACGACTCTATTTTTCTCTTGGCTATATAAAGGAAAGAAGGAAGTGCTTCTAAAGTCGTGGGTCGTGTGCATCGAAGTCGGTTTTCATGATCAAGATCACCATCGTCAAACACACATGTTGCTGTTAAAATGTAAACACGACCATTGTTGTTGAAACATAAAGAATCATCTATCAACACAACACCAATCAGGAAGTACAGAAGCTGATGAACCAAGATATTATTGGAAAATAATCAAGTCATCAACCACTTCATCATCTGAGCTATATCGAAGATCTGAAGCAAGGAGTTATTTCTCGAAGCTTCCTCAACGAAGAAGATGAAGAAGATCTACAAGATGTCAACAACTGTCAAATCACAATACATCTTTGTAGAGTCTGAAGATAGCAAGGAGTTGTTGCTCATATCTTGCTAGAACACTCTTGTGTTCATATGTACTTAAACTTAGGACTTTATCAGCTTATTTAGAAGCAATCAATGTAATCTCCAGAATAACTAATTCTATGTGAATTAGGATTCCTTAAGTGATCAGTGTGATCGGAGACTTGAGAGGACAATGGTTGGGTGTCATTGTGGAAATTCTGAAATATGGTCAATGATAGTCATATCTCAAAGAGGATCAATTGTGTGTCAGACTCTTGTGGGATCACTAATGGAACTCATTGAAAATCCTGGAAGAATGGTCAGTAAACGTTATATTCATTAACTCGGATCACTGAACATTTATCTGTGCAAATCCTGATAGGAGATCTTGCGAGATTGGATTCTGAACGGTTCATTGTGGGTTAGCCACAACTGCGGTTGTGCAGGTTGTTAGTCATCGGCGTTAGCCCGTGCATCTGTAATCAGTTTTTAATTATAGTGGATTAAGTCCTTGTGCTCAAGGCGAAATCACCTTGGAAGGGTGGACTGGACTAGATTAAGAGTTGCTCAAGTGAACCAGGATATATCGTGTGTTCTTTACTCTTGCTTATGCTTTGATTTATTGTTTATGTTTCTGTATCGATTATCAGAACCTTGCATAGCAAGTCAAAACCTTGCAACTCAACTCTGATAAGCTTCCGCATTCTAAATCTGAATCATGCATCGCTAATTCAGATTCTCCTTGTTGATTATGCTTTATGCATCGTACTGTCTGAATGATGTATCGCAAGTCAGAGTCTCTCAACGCAACTCTGATATTCTCTTAGCACATTAACAATAAGAGGCGAAAAGACTTTAATAGTTAGAACACAATTCAACCCCCCCCCCCCCCTTTCTTGTGTCTTTCTCACACCTTCAGCCATTGTCCAGTTTTTCTCATATTAGGTGACAGTCGATTTCAATATGCTTTGAACGTTTGTGGAAGGTTGGGTTGTGTGCGAGGTACACAGCAGAATGATTATTGTAACACCCCCAATCTATAACCCGAGTAATTAAAGCGATAACAAATAATCAGATTAAAATTAAAACATTCATGGCATAGACGGAGCGTCACATCACGATGATGAAATATAATAACCTGCTCATAAAGATATGCAACAATCAGGTAGCAACATAAACAGAGGAACTCAGTTCCTAACACCCACAATTCAGATACAGAATAAAAGCGAAAAATCTGCAACTGAAATCTCATATATATAAACATAGAAGTTTGTCTGTCATATACAGAGTCATACAGGTAAAATCCACAAAGATATATATACATAATGTCACATAACGATCTCCCCGACTACCCGGTGCTACATATCAGAGCCGACCGAAAAAAGAATGAAGACATAATCTTCACAAAAAGACCGCCAGCATCTAATCTGCAATGCCTCATAGAGCATTCAAAACAGCAGAAGGGTGAGAAACATAATTATAATATAGTTGCATACAATTATGTAATAACACAAAATACACAATGTAAAACATTCTCACCACAACTTACACCATAATTCAAATACAAAACAACACAATTCATATCTCCTACATCCATCACAAAGGCATATCAATCATGCTCAATACATTTATCACCAACATATATATATATATATATATATATATATATATATATATATATATATATATATATATATATATCAACTCATCAATTCCATTCACAAATCCCACACATAATCAATCCATTCATGACTTATGCAAATGCAAAGAGACCGACACAACGACTCTATGCAAATGCAATGCGGTACCATTCCATCCATCATTCTCATCATTAATTCACTCAGGAATTATTGGAATCGTCGCTTGTTACTTAGTGTAACTCCCCGTCGGGCAAACGATGTTCCCCGTCGCTTTAGGTCCTCTTGGTATAAGGCTCACGAAGTTTATGGATCACTTTAGGTCCTCTTTGTATAAGGCTCACGATTCGATCGCTTTAGGTCCTCTTTGTATAAGGCTCACGATCGTCTATAACGTCGCTTTAGGTCCTCTTTGTATAAGGCTCACGACCGTTATAGAAGATTCCCTCTAGAATCATTTCGTCGCTCACACCCACTAGGGCACACGACATCACAAGAATGCATATCATGATGCTTGGCATACAATGACTCATGACAATCAAATGCATACACATATACAACCATCTGAACCATTTCAACATCCATAATAATGCATATATAATCAAACATAACACAATGCATTTATTTGCCATAAGGCCACAAACCATCATCACAACATTTCATCACATGCATTCACATCATACAACAGCACATAAGCTATACGATATATATTAAAAGCGTACCACATGATAACACATCAATCGCACACAATTACGACGGTAAAAGGCGACAAAACGACACTATTCCAATTCTTGACACAATTAAATCGTCCACTAGTCTCAAAACCATGTTTATAAGAAAGAACATCTCATTAGCTTTCCAACGCATCCAACCGCGCCTCAATCCGACTTACGACCCAAAAGTTATGACAAGAACAAAATGGAAAATCTGTCATGTTCGCTTTCCTATTCGCAATGCGAACCATGGCAGAGAAAAAATAGCATAAAGTTCGCAAGGCGAACTTCCAGCGAACCTTCGCTTTCCCCTTCACAATGCGAATTCCCTGCGAACTGTGGCAGAGAAAAAACAGCAGAAAGTTCGCAATGCGAACCTCCCGCGAACCTTCGCTTTCCCCTTCGATGCCCTATTCGCAGTGCGAACCTGCGAACCCAGAAAATCTCAGCAGCGCTGTTGTTCACTCTAACCCAACATTTCCTCCACCAAAACACTTCCAAACCATAACATAACAACCAGAACATATCCCAATCATAGTAACAAGTATTCTACAACATTTATATCGCATTCCAACCGCGAAAACATCGATTTCTATCGTTTTCTCTCATTCCGACCTAGAATTGAAAAGCTAGGAAAAACTACCAAACATTCCAACACAATCATACACAAGCATGTCATAACTGAGTTTCGCACCCTTACCCGATTAATCGCGCTTCGAAGTGTCGGTTGAATCAGTTTCTTACACTCCAAGTTTTCCTCTTTTTCTTCTTCTCCTTCTATATTTCTCTTAACTTCTTTTTCTCTCTTTTTCTTTCTATGTTTCTATTTTAATGAAAAACAATATCTAACCAAGCCAAAAAGACCAAAATACCCCTACACTCAATTTCTCGCAAACGCTCTCAAAACGCGATAAAACATAATAACGATAAACATAACACATTTACCAAATAAAAACCAAGAATAAAATAATATAAAGACCAAAATAATTAAATCGACTCGATTAAATAAATCTAACAAAACTGAGGCGTTACAATTATCACAGTAAATTGAAGTGGGTTGGTTGAACTTGACGCCAAAGTCGTTGATCAGGTAGTGCATCCATTGAATTTCGCAGGTGAGAGCAACAAGGGCGCGATACTCAGCTTCTGAACTCGATCGAGAGACTATCGTTTGCTTTTTGGACTTCCAAGATATGAGGGATTGTCCTAAAAAAACAGGAAAGCCAGTAGTTAAACGGCGTGTTGTCGGGCTAGTGGCCCAATCGTTATCTGCAAAACCAGAAAGATGAAAATCAGAATTTGCAGGATAGAATAATCCTTGAGCAGGATTAGATTTTAAATACTATAAAATTCTGTGTGCAACCTTAAAGTGATTAACAGTAGGGGAAGAAACAAATTGGCTTAATTTTTGAACTGCAAAAGAAATATCAGGACGTGTCGTTGTAAGATAAATTAATTGGCCAATGAGTCTCCTATATTGAGTAGGATCCGTATATGGAGCAGAATCTGTAGCATGAAGTTTAATAGAAATATTATAAGGAGTAGGTGAGGGTTTTGATGCCAACATACCTGTTGAGTTTAGTAAATCTAAAGTGTAATGTCGTTGATTGATTAAAATACTTGTTGTGGACCTAACGACTTCGAGACCAAGGAAGTACCTCAAGGGACCAAGGTCCTTAATTCGAAACTGATGATGTAGAACAGTTTTGACGTGAGTAATTTCATCAATGTGATTACCTGCAAACACAATATCATCGACGTAGACTAATATGACAGTTATGTGAGAAACATCATGTTTAATAAATAAATAATGATCAGCATTAGAATGGTGATATCCTAATGAAAGTAAAACATCAGATAATTTATTGTACCATTGTCTGCTAGCCTATTTCAGGCCATGCAGACTTTTGTTCAATTTACATATTTAAGATTATTAGGAGATGAGTGGAGGAGATTGTAACCTTTAGGAATAGTCATGTAGACTTCCTCTTTTAAGTCTCCGTGGAGGAAGGCATTGTTGACGTCTAGTTGTTCTAGATGCCAATGTTTGATAGAAGCAAGGGAAATAAGCGTTCTTATAGTAGTTAATTTGGCCACTGGTGAAAAGGTGTCTAAGTAATCTATGCCTTCGTGTTGAGTATAGCCTTTCGCAACCAACCGAACCTTATACCTGTCAATGTTACCATTAGCAAGATATTTAATGCGGTATATCCATTTACAACCAATGGGGGTTTTATTAGAGGGTAAGTCAACAACAGTCCAAGTGTTAGTGAGGTCAAGAGCCTGCAGTTCGGACTGCATAACTTTGATCCAGCAGTCATGTTTACATGCTGCCGAGTAAGTCTGAGGTTCATGGTTGGATGAAAGGGAGAAACATAAATTTTTGAATTTTGTATTGCAGTTGGTGTATTGAAGAACATCGGATAGAGGAAACTTGGGTTTAGGGGAAGTAGAAAGAGGATGATTGTGAGTTAGGTTGCAGTGGTAATTGGTGAGGTAAGATGTTTCTTAATGGTTCGGAGGGATCTTCGAATAGGTTGAGGTGGGTTAGTAGGGATTGGGGAAGGAGGAGTGGGATTGGCAGGGGTTGGTGGAGGAGAGGGAGATGGAGGAGGTTGGGCAGGAGGGGTATGGGGATTGGGAGGAGGATTATGGAGAGGTTCTAAATCAGTATCATTGGGGTTTAAGAAAGTGGGAGGAAGTATAGGCCGGTGGTCATGAGTTTGGTGGAAGGGATATATGGTTTCATGAAAAATTACATTGCGGGAAATGATAAGTTTATTAGTAATCAGATTATATAAGAGGTATCCTCTTGTGCTGTAATACCCCATATTATTTAAGTGCTCAATTGGATATCAGATGAGATCAGATGAGCATCTATGTGCTCTATCATTGGTAAATTGGATTAATGGAATCCTCTAAGTACTTTAAGTATTGACATTTGGGATCAATAGAGCAACTAGTGAACTCTGAAGAGATCAATTATTTTATTAGAAAGACATATTGGTATTTATTTATTCAAGAAAGTAATTTTGGTAACTCTAATAATTGATCAATTGGGTTGAGACGATAAAATATCAATTGGAGATATTTTACTCTATTGGATTATATTATATAATAATAGTATTATATATATATTTGTAAAGAAAGAGAAATGTGAAGTGGGTGAGAAAAAGAAGAAAAACGTGGAAAGGAGAAAGGAAGAGAAGAAGAAGAGGAAAAGAGGAAAATGGAGGAAAGAGGAAGAAGAGAGACACCCATGGATCATCATCATCTTCTTCAAACTCCTCTTCGATTACCAGGTGGGTTCTAGTTAGACACTTTAAGTTCTAGAACTAAGTTTAGAACTTAGGTTAGAAATTGTGAGAAAATGATTAAACGGTTAATCAATGAAATCTAACGGATGAAATGCGATATAAACTACGTAGAATACTTGTTGTTAAGTTTGGAACATGTTTGATTGATATAGTATGGATTGGGTATGTTGGATTGAGTTGAATTGAATGGTTTTAGTTGAAAAACCTAACTTTTCATATTTGAGAAAATTGGGTATAAATTTTGTAATGTGTCGGATGGCCTTGTAATGATGAAAATATTGTAGTACGTCGAATTCTGAGATCACAGCTTTTTACGGAATCGAAAACGGATGTCCGAAAGTCTAAAAATGGTGTTTTTAAGACTGGGTGGCAGCAGGTAGCGCGCTCAGCGCGCAGGTCTGGGCGAAATGAAAATCGCGAAACTTCAAAAATTCATAACTTTTGAACTGTAAGTCAGTTTTGGCCCCCGTTTGAAACGTTGGAAAGCTAATTTTATGCTCTTTGTGATGGTGAGGTAGAAACATAGTTATATGCTATGGATTAATAAGAAAATATAGAAATGTAATGTATGTGATTTTGATTCCACCAAAACTCAAGGATCGGGAATCCGATTAATACGAGTCCAAAGCATAGATGATCCAATAAGGTAGTGAATGGTATGAGAGACCATGATTTAACCAAGGATGCTTGGTAGAGAATAGGATTGGATTGTGTGCCTTAATATGTGTGAACTACAATGTGAAAAGTGAAGTTTTATGCGATGTGTGATTATATGCGTTTACTTGTAATATTTGTGTTATGCCATGTCTATCTAATTGTGAATTGTGAACGATAGAATATGCATGTTAAAATGAATTAGGAAGCGTGAGGAAACCTTACCCCAAACCTAATGATATGATTCTAGGTTGTGATTATGATTGATAAATAATCTAGATGGCGATGCTCGTGCATTCGACGTAGATGTGCATCCTTGCCGAGTAATGGTCTAGAGGAGAGTGAGACACTAGTATGGAACATGTGTGTGAACCTTTGTGTTCTTTGAGAAAAGGCGATTGTGGCCTTAAGGCATTATAGCCTTGTGATTGTCGAATACAATCGTATTGTTGTGTATGATCACGTAATCGTAACCGGTTTATCTTGAGTGTAGTTTCATGAGTCTCGGACTCCTCTGAAATGGATGCACAACTACTTGGCAGGTTTGATTCCCCGTGCTGTACGAATGGCGCCCATGGAGCGTATGCTTGTGACGGTAAAAGGCCCGTGTGAAGTGACGGTTCATAACGGTAAAAGGCCCGTAGAACCCAAATCCATTCGTATGTCAAGTAGATTACAAGGATCTATGAATCGTGTCGCCTTCTAGACGTAAAAGCGGACGGGAACAGGAGGTGCCTTGGTATGGTTATCGATTAGTGATATTTTGAGTTGATGAACTCATGACATGTTTCCATATAGTGTGAGATTGTGAACTCAAAGTCATTTCCCTTTCCCTTGACTTGAGTTAGGATTGATAGAACCTTGTACAGCCGAGAGGATCTGTAGTATAGGGAACTCACTGAGATTTGATGTATCTCACCCCACTATAGTTGCTTTATTTCAGGTTCGAATTGCAGGTTGGTTTACAAGTGGAACGATGCTTGGATGTTTCAAGAGAAGCTTAGTTAAGCTTATTTCCGCTGTGTATTATTGTATTGTTCTTGTACAATGAGGAATATTGTATATTATTCTTAGATTTTTATTTTTGGCTAGTTTCCATGCCTTGTGCCATATGTTGTATTTACGTTTTAGAAATGGACAAGTATGTGAACTATGTCAGTAGGCACTTTTGATGTGTCAGTACCAAATAAAACACTTGTATGGTATTATTCTAGATGAATATTATACAGGGCGTTACAGTTGGTATCAGAGCAGGTCGTGTCCTCGACCTAGCCTTGAAACATCATAAGTAAATCTATTCCTGCCTCTTAAGTGTGTCTTGCCAGCATGAAACTTAATATCATACTATCTAGTGTTGGGCCTGATCAACCTAATACTATGTATGTGATAGGTAGAATCATGGTTGAGCGACCACGAGGACTCCGTAGTGTTGTCGGAACTTGTGCTGTGAGGGTAGACTCAAGCCAAGAGTTAGTAGTGTGGAGTTTGTTCAGCTCATTTGAGATTTTAGTAGAAGTTGTGCTTTGGGTAACATGGAATTAAAGAGTGGTGTGTTATTAAACAATCCTTTGGAATTGATGGAGTCTGAAGGATAAGGATTTCAAGTAATCTCATTCCGTGAAGAAGAAAAGTGGTTTTGTGGAACGCGTGGCGTAAGGTCCAGAAGTGAGATAAGTTTTGGTGCTTTAGTTTCTAAGGTTGTTATGGCATCTTAAATGGACGAGAGTACCTTAAGGAATGTGTTCGGAACAATATCTTCCGACTGGTTAAAGTTGAGAGTTAAGGGCGTTCGGCTTTTATGGGAACTTAAAGTAGTAGAGAAGTGTGTGAAGGAACACAAGGATGTGTTTACATGCTTCAAGTGAAATAAGTGTGAGCCGAAAGAAGAGTGAGACATGAGTTGTGTATCTTCAGTTATGCGTGGAGATTAAGTTCGGGATAATACTTCAGGTTTTCCGTTTTCAGTAAAAGGCCAATTTGGAATTTGGGGTTTGGTAACTTACCCAAGGAAGGGTATGAGGTATTGTGTTGGAGAACGTTTGAACTTCCTTTAGTAATAGAAAGTGTAGTGATATGGACCGGAAGTAGTTTGTATTAAGAGACAGAGTAAGTATCTTGGATTGAAGGGAATCTCGGTAAGATGGTTTCATATTTGGACCTAAGAGGATTACAAAGGAAAGCAAAGTAAATGCGAGGTAGAAAACGGTGTCAACAGTATAATTAAGGAAGTGTAATCACTGATGGTTCACCTGTGAGGAGCCTATTAGTATGACGTGGAATGAGAAAGTTACACCTTGGTACTTAGAACAAGCGTAGTAGTAGCACCGTAGTCACAAGGTACGCGATGGATTCTTATTCTTGAGACAAGTATGAAAGGACGTACCTTGTGGAGCAGTGAACGTGGTATCCTTAGAAGTAAGATTGTGATAAAACAACGAGAAGCAAAATCAGGATTTATTACGGACTAAGTGTAAATCATGAAGTGATTTATACCGGAAGGGTTTTGTAACTAGTTGATGAGAAATGTCGGTTGCGAATCTTCCGTTAAGTAAATTAGTGTAAGTGGGATGTGTAATGGGTAGTGAAAGGTAAGAAATCCCGGTTAGTGTGTGCGAAGTGATAGAAAGGTTCTTCAAGAGGATGCATTACCCCGATCTATTTTCAAAGTATAGAGAAACTTCTGTATTTGTGAATGATTAGATTATTCGGAATCTACCTTTGTTGGACTAAGGACGTTGTTGTCTTATTTCTCACCAAGAAATTCAAGTGAGGGAATAAGGTTGTGTGCTCGACATGTTATGTCCATCGCTTTTGTGGTATCGTATAATGGTAGTGTGTTGGGTTTTGCTTATGGACGAATTAAGTTGAATTGTGGCAAAAACTTTAGAACATCGTCATTATTGACTTCCAGCCAGTATAGTTGTTTGAGCAGAAAGAGGAACTATCCCACTGAAGTTTTGTAGTGTGACCGCTTCAGAATTTGGAATTTTGCATGTCACTTGGTTGGAGTGTGTCGGCTGCATGTTTTGACCTTGTCGGTTTTTTTTTACCTGAGTGGATCATGGATAGTGAATGTTATATAAGTTAAAGAGACATGAGTTGAGAATGAGATTATGGGTAAGAACAAGACGGATTGATGGTTGAGTAGGGATGGATTTGAATTATGAGTAACTGTTTTGTTTCTGCAGCAGTGTTAACCGATTAACCAGTGCATAAAAGGTGTCTTACGTGGAATTTTGAGAAGTTAATCCAATTAGCTTGGATGGTTAATCGATTAACGGGGGTGTAAATTGTGAAATTCCTTGGGAACCATCATCTGTGTTTTGTTAACTTACGTTGCTCCGATTGGAGAGTATGATCTGAATGTGGAATGGAATTGCAAGTGAATGAAAGATGAATTGGTATTTTGAAACCGGAACTTCAGGAAGGGTGTTACTTGGTCGATCATTTATTTAGACGACAAGGTAGTTTGACTTTTTGGAAAGTAATCTTGTGAACTGTGTTAAGCGTGAGAAAGTCTTAGGTGCATTGTTATTCTTACTGTTGAGAACTTTAAGGACGAAGTCAGAGAATACTCACGAGGTGTTGACCTCACAAGGAATAGTTTGGTGTGTAATTAGTGTTATTAAGATATAGGCGGTTGGTCTGACTTAGTAATTGTGTCCTTTCGTGAGTTTATGGTGTCGGATTTAGACCGTGAGAGTGGTACCAGTTGTGTGTCATTGTGTTTCACCAAGAGAATGAAATGGGGAAGTTATCTTTCTAAGTACGAGTAAGAATTTGACGTTCCGAAGTTAAGTATGTGACTTGGAATCGCTTATGAAATGGAACGAATGAGAAAAGTGGATTCAGTTGAGAAACGAAAGCTGTTAAGCTATTTTGGATGTATTATTCGAGTTAGAGTAAATTTCGGAGTTGTATAGGTTGTGGTTGTAACAGTGTAACTCCGGTATCTTCACCGTCCGGAGAGTATTGGACCGAGGTTAGGATATTGTGTGTTGGCGAGGGAATTGTTCTACTATAAGACGTTAGTAAGTTTCTTGTGCCATTGGTTAGTAAGGATCCCAGTGGATAAGTGTGTTTCTCCGTGGACGGTTAGCTAATTGGCAGTGCTCGAGAATTCGTAGTTTTCTACTGTTAGAAGTTGAGTTGCACAGTGGAAGGTGACAGAGGAAGAGTTCAGTCGGACTAATAAGGATTAGAATGATTGTTACTTGTAAGTGTGGAAGTAAGGAGATCTTGTTCTAAGTGTGTTACCTTTTGGTGTGACACGAAAGAAAGGAAATGTCAGATTTAATAAGTACCGGGTATAGTATCAGACCAGAGGGAACTGGTAAAGAAGACGTTTGACTAATTGTGGAGTGATTTAGAACGTTGAAGGATTTACGGAGGAATAATTGCCGGTAATTGTATGATGTTAAGGAATCACCGAATTACCTCATGAGGATTTGATGAGTGGTTGTTACCCTGAACCAAGATAAGGTGTTACGGTTTGGTTGGTGACACGGTAGAGGAATGTAGAATGGTACACTCCTTCCGAGGTAGGATGCGACCAAGTCTTTTTATGGAACAACAGATGAATTGAGGAAACGCAAAGTTAGAAATTAACTCGATATTGGAATAAGAGTATGAATAAGGACGTGAAGTTTGATAATTCGTGAAATTAAGAATTTGGTACAGATTTTGGTCTGCGAAATCAAGTTGGATTATGGATACGTCAGAAATTGTAATGGAAGTAAAGTTAAGAATGGGTCTAAGACAATGATACAAGTTGCGGTTATTGTCGAATAAAGGAAATTCGGGGGCGAATTTCAATTTAAGGGGGGGAGAGTGTAATACCCCATATTATTTAAGTGCTCAATTGGATATCAGATGAGATCAGATGAGCATCTATGTGCTCTATCATTGGTAAATTAGATTAATGGAATCCTCTAAGTACTTTAAGTATTGACATTTGGGATCAATAGAGCAACTAGTGAACTCTAAAGAGATCAATTATTTTATTAGAAAGACATATTGGTATTTATTAATTCAAGAAAGTAATTTTGGTAACTCTAATAATTGATCAATTGGGTTGAGACGATAAAATATCAATTGGAGATATTTTACTATATTGGATTATATTATATAATAATAGTATTATATATATATTTGTAAAGAAAGAGAAATGTGAAGTGGGTGAGAAAAAGAAGAAAAACGTGGAAAGGAGAAAGGAAGAGAAGAAGAAGAGGAAAAGAGGAAAATGGAGGAAAGAGGAAGAAGAGAGACACTCATGGATCATCATCATCTTCTTCAAACTCCTCTTCGATTACCAGGTGGGTTCTAGTTAGACACTTTAAGTTCTAGAACTAAGTTTAGAACTTAGGTTAGAAATTGTGAGAAAATGATTAAACGGTTAATCAATGAAATCTAACGGATGAAATGCGATATAAACTACGTAGAATACTTGTTGTTAAGTTTGGAACATGTTTGATTGATATAGTATGGATTGGGTATGTTGGATTGAGTTGACTTGAATGGGTTTAGTTGAAAAACCTAACTTTTCATATTTGAGAAAATTGGGTATAAATTTTGTAATGTGTCGGATGGCCTTGTAATGATGAAAATATTGTAGTACGTCGAATTCTGAGATCGCAGCTTTTTACGGAATCGAAAACGGATGTCCGAAAGTCTAAAAATGGTGTTTTTAAGACTGAGTGGCAGCAGGTAGCGCGCTCAGCGCGCAGGTCTGGGCGAAATGAAAATCCCGAAACTTCAAAAATTCATAACTTTTGAACCGTAAGTCCGTTTTGGTCCCCGTTTGAAGTGTTGGAAAGCTAATTTTATGCTCTTTGTGATGGTGAGGTAGAAACATAGTTATATGCTATGGATTAATAAGAAAATATAGAAATGTAATGTATGTGATTTTGATTCCACCAAAACTCAAGGATCGGGAATCCGATTAATACGAGTCCAAAGCCTTTGGATAGATGATCCAATAAGGTAGTGAATGGTATGAGAGACCATGATTTAACCAAGGATGCTTGGTAGAGAATAGGATTGGATTGTGTGCCTTAATATGTGTGAACTACAATGTGAAAAGTGAAGTTTTATGCGATGTGTGATTATATGCGTTTACTTGTAATATTTGTGTTATGCCATGTCTATCTAATTGTGAATTGTGAACGATAGAATATGCATGTTAAAATGAATTAGGAAGCATGAGGAAACCTTACCCCAAACCTAATGATATGATTCTAGGTTGTGATTATGATTGATAAATAATCTAGATGGCGATGCTCGTGCATTCGATGTAGATGTGCATCCTTGCCGAGTAATGGTCTAGAGGAGAGTGAGACACTAGTATGGAACATGTGTGTGAACCTTTGTGTTCTTTGAGAAAAGGCGATTGTGGCCTTAAGGCATTATAGCCTTGTGATTGTCGAATACAATCGTATTGTTGTGTATGATCACGTAATCGTAACCGGTTTATCTTGAGTGTAGTTTCATGAGTCTCGGACTCCTCTGAAATGGATGCACAACTACTTGGCAGGTTTGATTCCCCGTGCTGTACGAATGGCGCCCATGGAGCGTATGCTTGTGACGGTAAAAGGCCCGTGTGAAGTGACGGTTCATAACGGTAAAAGGCCCGTAGAACCCGAATCCATTCGTATGTCAAGTAGATTACAAGGATCTATGAATCGTGTCGCCTTCTAGACGTAAAAGCGGACGCGAACAGGAGGTGCCTTGGTATGGTTATCGATTAGTGATATTTTGAGTTGATGAACTCATGACATGTTTCCATATAGTGTGAGATTGTGAACTCAAAGTCATTTCCCTTCCCCTTGACTTGAGTTAGGATTGATAGAACCTTGTACAGTCGAGAGGATCTGTAGGATAGGGAACTCACTGAGATTTGATGTATCTCACCCCACTATAGTTGCTTTATTTCAGGTTCGGATTGCAGGTTGGTTTACAAGTGGAACGATGCTTGGATGTTTCAAGAGAAGCTTAGTTAAGCTTATTTCCGCTGTGTATTATTGTATTGTTCTTGTACAATGAGGAATATTGTATATTATTCTTAGATTTTTATTTTTGGCTAGTTTCCATGCCTTGTGCCATATGTTGTATTTACGTTTTAGAAATGGACAAGTATGTGAACTATGTCAGTAGGCACTTTTGATGTGTCAGTACCAAATAAAACACTTGTATGGTATTATTCTAGATGAATATTATACAGGGCGTTACATGTGCCTTGTCTAAAACCTAGAAAAACGCAATGATGAGAACAATAATCGAATTTAGTTCGATGTTGAGTTAGAGTGGAAGCATAAGCTAAGCAACCAAAACTTTTTAAAGAGCTATAGTCAGGGTGAGTGTTATACAATAAAAAATAGGGACTTTTATTACTAAGAATGGGAGAGGGAAGTCTATTAATCAAATGGGTGGGATGAGCAACATAAAGATGCCAGAGGTTTTTGGGGAGATTAGCCTGAAATAATAGGCTACGGGAAACATTAATGAGATGTGTTGATTCTTGCGCTCAACAATGTCGTTTTGTTGGGGGCACTCAACATAAGAGCGTTAATGCACTATGCCCTTTTTAGTATAAAACTCAAACATCAAAAATTCAAGACCGTTATCACTACATATGCATTTAAGAGTGGTGGAAAATTGAGTATTAATGTAAGAAAAGAAATTAACTAAGTGATTGCGTGTTTCACTCTTGTGGGTCATAAAGATAACCCAAGTGAAACGGCTATAGTCATCGATAAGAGTTAAAAAATAGTGGTGGTTGCTGATGGAGGGGGTTGAATATGGCCCCCAAATATTAGCATGTAAGAGAGGTCAAAGGGGTG
This sequence comes from Lathyrus tuberosus, assembly GCA_022829125.1. Taxonomy (NCBI): domain Eukaryota; kingdom Viridiplantae; phylum Streptophyta; class Magnoliopsida; order Fabales; family Fabaceae; genus Lathyrus; species Lathyrus tuberosus. The sequence goes on along the minus strand of JALAZF010000024.1, from coordinate 7,800,305 downwards.
AGATGAAGTAGTAGTGTTGTTAGGGTAAGGCAAGCGTTTTTGTTTAGACAAGTGACAAAAATGACAAGGAAAATCTTTATTAATGGAAAAGGTAATTACAGGATAAAGTAGACAAAAGTTTGTGAACAGTGTGTGAAGGATGGCCTAATCTTCTATGCCATAAGGTACTATCACTATTGCTAACAACATCACTAGATAACACTATTCAGATAAACATATGACCCAATTATAAGCCTTATTTCACATTTATACTTTTGAGCAATGTGTATCTGAAAAACACTATACGGATAAACCCCTGACTCAACCATAAACCTTATTTCATATTTATACTTTTGACGTAAGGTGTATTCGAATAACACAATCTGGACAAACCTCTGACTCAACCATAAACCTTATTTCACATTCATACTTTTGACACATGGAGTATCCAGAAAACCCTTGAACTTTACCACGAACCTTGTTTCACATTCATACTTTCAACTCAGGATGTATTCGGTCGAATAAAACTATCTGGAAAAACCTTTGACTCAAATATAAATTATGTGTAGACTTCAATGTTAGGACATTGGGTGTATACGAATAACATTATCCCGAAAAAACCTGACTCAAATAATAATTGTATTTAGCATTCATACTTTTAACTTACTATGTATCTAGATAACATTATCTGGACAAACTCTGACTCAAATATAAACCATGTGTTTTGACATGTTATATCCATAAAAACCTTGACTCAAATAATAACCTTGATTAAAATTCATACTTTTAACTCAAAGTGCATTCATATAACATTATTCAAACAAAAACTACTCTCAAATATAAACCATGTGTAGACTTCAATGTTTTGAATTAGGGTGTATCCGAATAGCACTATCCAAAAAAAATGTTTGACTCAAATAATAACTTTGTTTAAAATTAATACTTTTAAATTAGGGTGTATTTGGATAATATTTTTTGGACAAACCTATGAATCAAATAATAAACATGTGTAGACTTCATTGTTGACGTAGGATGTATTCGGATAACACTATCGGAACAAACTCATGACTAAAATATAAACACGATATTCAAATAACATTTCCTTAGTGAAACATACATACTAGTGCATTGTTTTAACATAACTCACATATTTTTAATTTAGAAATTTAGATATCATATATGAAAGCGCATTGTTTTAACATACATGATGTAAGAAAATAAACATTTGACATTTATAATAAAAATGTCATAAATTACAACTCAAAATATTTACATAAATGCAAATGGTTTATAATTATTAAGTCTGGCACACGCCATTGTTCTTCTGGTTCTTCCTATATTAAAGTCAACAATATTCCTCTATTAATGTTGTTTGTATCAAGTCCCAAATATGGGTGTCTTCATGTATCCCTCATCTAGAAATGGCATCCTCGAATATATTGACGATGTGACGATATTTAGGCAAGGAATCCACAACATGGTCCGCCCTAGACTGTTCATTCTCTAAGATCTCCTGACGAGCTTCCTCTAGGGAATCTTCCTTTAGTGTTGGCGTCATATATGGGTGAGATACTCTGTAAAATCATTGGATGTAATTGTATACCTTACTCCATGGACTAGTTGTTGGCACACTACATACATTCTCTAGTACCAAATGCTCATGGTACTTTGCAAATATTACATCAATACATATATGATAATTGCGGGAGGCGCATCTAATGAGGGGTATATATGGATAACATGCAAATATCTGAATTGCCTCAACACTCGCTCAGTTATATATGGGTATTGTTGTTGAAACCCACAAGCTACCAACATATATCCACTAAAGATTGTGTTTGACGATGTTCATCATATGGTATAAAACATATCATCTGCCAATATGTGGTCAGTAGTGTGTCAATACAACTAAGTCGTAGGATACCCTCTGTGTGGAATAATCGGGAAATAATACATTAACTTTTCATTGTAGTCGGTAATAACCTACCACCCAGCAATTCCAAGAAACTGTTGGAAGATCCATGCCTGAAAATGATTTAGATAAAAATCATTAATATCTACATATAAAATTTTCAAAAAATTAATAATCTGCATGTATGTATACTACCTAAAAGAGACCGTGTTTTCCTATCATTTTTCTTGTCTTCCAATGGCTTTCTTCATCTAGTTTGAAGTACAGGTAAATCGAACATGATACTCAATAGTTATACTCATGGATCCTCTTTAGGTCTATGAAGTAATTAATATATACTGCATCCACTTATGTCACTTTTTGTACACAAATATGGTTGTGTCAACCAAAAATAAGAAATATGTCATCAATCCGCAGTTTCTATAATAAGAAACAAGTGATCATCACCAGCATGAGTATTTTGCATATTCTTATACATTAGGATCACATGAACAAAATATTCATTTCTAAGGGATAATTACATAGAAACTGCGGATAGATGACATATTTCTTATTTTGTTCATGTGATCCTTAGAAACAAGTGAACAGCTAAATAGGCTATGTAATTATCCCTTAGAAATGAATATTTGGTTCATGCGATCCTAATGTATAAGAATATGCAGGATACATGAGACATCGTCCAAAGTGATACTCATGTCACCAATGGGAAGATGAAACGGTGATGTCTGTGTGTGGAATATCTAAACAAAGGGATGACATTATCTATGATCAATGTAACCAAATACATTCCTACAAACATCCTTCAGTCGGGATGCTTCTAATACTTGTTGAAACCATGGTTCATCAGACTGATGCAGTTCCATTACATTTCTACCATGGTTAACATACTTTAGTGTCCTACAGAACTACAAAAGTAATGCCTCGACGTCAGATGATGAATTTTAACATAAATATAATAGATCAATTGACCAAGGCTCAATCCATATCAAAATTCACTCTACTCGACCCAAAGTATAAAATTGTTCACATAATGAGAACAACGTGCAATCTCTTATCTCCACTTTCATTATACTTATTTGAATCTTGAATTGACTCGGGTGTTGGAGTGCTAACCATGCAGGTCCATCCTGCACCACCATAAAGGAGATCGGAGCTACCGTTTAAAGACCTTCCTTAAACAAAGATAGACTAGGATTTAAAAAGGATAGAAACCCTAGGAAAGGTATAGATCACAAGAAAAAGAATTTTCCACTTTATAAATGCACACATTGTAAAAGATTTGGCCATTTAGAGCCTTTTTGTTTTGATAAACTGAAAAGATCTAAAGGTAACAAACTTAGATCCTCTCGAACTAATGCACTTGGGCCCAAGAAGATGTGGGTACCAAAGGTGAAACCTTAGTGTTTTGCAAGTGCTTTGTAGCTCGAAGTTCTAACAATTAACAATGGAGTTATGCAAAGCAAGAGTATACTTATGAGTATACATTTTTTAAGAAAAGTCTTTGATCCAAGAATATAGGATGATGGCAAACACATTGATCAAAGCAAGTGTTCTTTAAAATATCTTAATGTTATGATACTTAGTGATCAGTTGAGAGAATATGTCTACAATGGACTGATTCATCTCGTGGTTTTTACCAACTCTTGCATCCAATGATGTGTACAGAATGGCAAACCATAATACGTTTAGCGTTTCCCTTTAAGAGGGTATTTATCAAGAATTCTTGATAAAATATCTATACACTATTTTAAGGGTAAATTAATCGGGCAACTCTAATTAATCTTTAAAAATAGTAAATTTATATTTAGATCATCTCAATAAATATTTTTCTAACCCAAAAGGATGAGTTTTTCAAGCGTCTTATAGAAAAGAGGTGCAAATGCTTAATGGGAAGTTCAGAAAAGTAATTAAATCCACCACAGGGTCCAAAGATGTACCAAGGAGGTTGAACAACGAAAGCGCAGTTGATTGGCACTCTGGAAATTGATTGGAGAAGTTTTGCGCACTTATTTTTATATCATATGCAAGCTAAACTTATCCTCCAAGCAAAGAAAATCTCAGCATTGTCGATGAATGTACAAAATCCTGAGAGATTTGGTTCACCAATCGATTGGAGTCATTAGCCAATTGATTGGCACATTTAATTCGGAAATATTTTGATTTAGTTTTCAACCAGCACAATCTCCATTGATTGTTTGCCATAAATACAGAAGAAAATCGTTAGAACACGCACTATAAATAGGTATGTATTCTCACTATTTATTGCATCTCAAAATTCATCTCTTCAAAAATTCTTTTTTGTGTGAGTTCTTCTGCCGTACGTATCAGCATGGTCTCCTCAAGCCAAAAGCTCAGAGAAATACCAAAAAGAAATATGTTCAATGCGAGATTGATAAATCACAAGCAAGAAGAGAAGATGACGACTCTCGCCAAAAAAATAATTCAACCTAATTAATTAGAACCAAGCCTCTTGAAAAGCCACAAGTCTTATCACCTAATTTGTCAAGCTTTTCTCAAAGAGTTTTTCACGCAAATATCGAATAGGACGTTCCCAAATTTAATAAAAAAAATTCTACCTAAACCAAAGACTTATAGGAATCTCTTTAAAAACATTCGTTAGAGAAAAACTCATCCTTGAAGGTTGATAAGCCTATAAAAAAAAATCTTAGAACAACAACAAATTTGTTAATCCTTGAAGCTTGAATAAATAGTCATGTGTGCTTCTTTTATCCACTTTGTCGATCAACACTATAGAAGCTTTCTAATTCTATCTTATTTGACACCAAATACTTGTGAAACAAAATACCATAATGGGTAATTTTATTAATGTATCTCAACACTATTTTAGCAACTAGCATGTGAGGTTTTAGTAATTTGTTCATGGATTTTCTCACCACTCTAACATAAAAATAGATGGCAGGTATATTCTTACACATGCACCTAGTGAGCCAATCAACAGCCTTACCCTTATAGGATCCACGATTTCATGATTTCTGTCTTCAATGAGTTTTGGTTTTGTCTCTACTACTAGTATCACTACAAAGTCGCAGTCAAGCATTTCAAAAAAAATTTCAAGATCTTTTTTGTATACTTGACTTGTATTAGAGTTTGACCTAACACAACCTTACAAAACCGGTTGGTAAGGTGAGGGTGTCACTCTATATAAACTATTTCATTGCTCTATCTCCAACTAATGTGGGACTTTAGGATCTTCCTAATACACCCCCTCACGCCCAGCACTCTTTTTTTGGGCTTGGTGCGTGGATTTAAACGGTGGGCTGCCCAAGGTCCGATCGATAGGCTCTGATACCATATTAGAGTTTGACCTAACACAACCTTACAAAACCGGTTGGTAAGGTGAGGGTGCCACTCTATATAAACTATTTCATTGCTCTATCTCCAACTAATGTGGGACTTTAGGATCTTCCTAATAACTTGGTGGAGTATTATATCTCTTAATATTTTAAAAGATTTAATTCCTAGAAAATAAGTGATTTTTCCTAGGTATGTTATTTCAAACTATGCCTTTATTTTTCTCTTAAAATCTTCAATTTCATTGTTGAATATACCCCTTTTAGAAACATTCAATGACATGTCACATTTTATATATATACACACAAGCATATTTTTCCATATATTAATTAATATATATATTAACCCAATCTTCAAGTAATTAAAAATATCCATTTACATATTTTTATTAATTGATTTAAAAAATATATAATTAAAATTAGAGTATGTTTGTTTCAAAGATTAAAATTACATTTCCAAGAATGTGACATTGAAAATGCAACAATCCCATATTTGTTTCAAGTTTTTAAAAATCGTTTTTGGATATTTTTTATTTCCAATAATGTTGTTTGCATATAATTCTTGTCATACTTATTTTCATGCATAAAGGGTAGGAATCCAACATTCTCATAAGAATAAACTCAAGTTTCTATATCTATAACTTCCCACTGGTACTCACATATTTTTATTTTTTATTTTTTTATAATTTTTAAATTAAATAAATATGTAATCATTCCTAAAAAATTTAATTTTTATCCAAACACATAAGTGTTATTCCTAGGAATAATAATCCAAGGAATATAATTCTAAAAAAAATTTTTTACAACTTAAAACAAACACACCCTTATAAATAATTAATTAATTTAATAATTAAATAATATAAAATAATAAAATAACCTAGTCATCAATGTGAATATATTTTTTTATCATAATCATCACTGTCGTAGTGTATGCAAAATGTGAGAGGACTAATCAAATCCCAAGTGATGTAAAGTTAAGAAACCAAAAAAAAACTGATTTTTAAAATGGAGAACTAAAAGTTAAAAAACATCAAAAGTAAAGAATCAAAAGTGCATTTAAAAAATAAAATAAAAAAACATATGTATATAGTTCATCAAATTTCTTATATAAATAATAAAGTTCAAAATACATGCACAAACACTTTAAATTAAGAACCATTTAAAGCAAATATCGAGTACAAAAAGACAATCAAAGATGAAATAACAAGTTTTTCCAACCCAATTCAAATCTAAAAATAATCAATTATTTTTAGAAAATGACTTGAGAACCTGCACTTCTACCAAATCAAGTTCAGGAGATGTATCCACTCCGTGTCAAGTGACACTAAATACTTGACAAAAATATTAGTGACTAAATTGAGTTTATTTCAAAGATATTCTATCCCCCTCCCATAAGTTCTGTTTTAATAAATAAAAAAACAAGACCTAACAAAGTGAAATACGGCGGACTTGATCCTCTTCTTCATTTTTTTCTTCTCTCCTCTCCTAACTCTATCACTCTCTTAATCTCACTCTCACTCATCATTAAAAAACAAAAGGCTAAATTATAATTTTGGTCCCCCTGTTTTGATTTACTCACGATTTTAGTCTCCCATTTTCTTTTTAAACAGTTTTGGTCCCCATCCCAATTTTGATTCAACTGTTCATGCACTGTTCATGTACGGTCATGCACTGTTTATGTACGGTCATGCACTGTTCATGTGCGGTATATGTATAGTCAGCATTTTTTTTATCAAAATTGAGATGGAGGACCAAAACTGTTTAAAAAGAAAAGAGGAGACTAAAACCGTGAGTAAACCAAAACAGGGGACCAAAATTGTAATTTAGTCAAAACAAAATATAATTAAAGGAGAGAATGAAATTGAGAGACGGATAGATAGTAAGGAGATAGGAGGAGAGAAAAATGGAGAGGATCCAAAGTGGAAATACAATAGTGCTTTGCCAAAGTTGCTTATAGAATTAATAAGAAAATTTCTGTTAGACATTTTTTGAGATACAAGACTGATTTGAATTGATTCAAAATTCCTTTATAGGATGATGGATCAAATTGCCAGAAGGGGTCAAAGTATATGCATTAAACTTTGAAAACACCATCTACAATCTACAAAAGTGCGAATTAAAAAAGAACGAGTATTGTGTAACAGCAATATATGCCATGAGTGATTGACGTAAATTGTCTCCAGCCAAGTCTCAAAGTTAAAAATTGGCATAATGGTATTATTATTAATTATCATCCGAGGTCTCCATGGGATCAAAATCTCCCAATAACAAAAATAATAATCACACAGGGCATGAGTTTTGGTTTCAAAATCACATGTTTAGAGGCAGTTATTTGGGAATGAAGACAAAACAGAAAAACCTTATAAAACCGAAATATTCTCCCCTATTACTTCAGTTGTGTGAATAGCTTTGGTGCAACCTGCATTTCAAGATTACAATTTATCAGGGAATAATAAAGAAAACCAAGTAGTTCAATGATTATTTACATACTAAACATTAATACTTACACATTTGTCAACACAATACCAATAATCAAAAAATTGTCCAGTGCAGTGTTTCTGCCCAGAATCGTCACCATTTATCCTTTTTATGCATGCCTGTAGCAAAATTTAGAGAATTAGTTTTCTTTGCAAGAACTTCTTTTCACAAACAAAAATTTGCCAAAATGTATTCTTAGTTTTAAATTTGTCTTGGCAATAAATTGGAGTAGCTGTCATGTAGGTTGGAGTGGAATCAACCTAAAAAATGCAAGATAAGACAACCTACAGTAGGCAGCCGTCACTAAAATAAACTTTTATTCAACACAGAACTGAAACCATTATCTTTCATACCCAAAAAAATGAAAAATATAATATTGAGGCCTTGGTTTATATCATGTTCCATTGTGTCAGATCTCCAAAAGAATATAGAAAACCGCCTTCCTTCACAAATCTGGCCATGGCGGAGAGCCAAAAAAAAGCCAGCAATATCCACCATGACCAATATTTGACAACACTGGTCATGATCCATCTACCTGCATTGTTGTATAATTTTCCTCAATTGGAGGATAGTCCTAAATTCCCCCACAACAGACTACAGCAAAAGTGTTAAAACACTCGATAGAAAGAGAGAGCAGCAAAATGCCTCAGAATAAAGGAAAAGCATTTAGAAGTTAGATTGCACGGAAAAATTATTTAGTTTCATCACTATCTAGCCAGTAGCCACTCATTCACTCTAAAACAATCATATAATAAGATTGTATATCCTCGGCCAGATAGCACGCCACCTCCAACTTTTCCATTTCAACATTGAATTTCTTTGTTATTTCAATTTCTCTACCTTACTAATACTCCCTTCCCCGCTCCTTTCATAAATACACTCGTGACTATAAAATTCACCCATCACATTTTTCAATAAACAATATTATAATAAAATGTACAAATTGTGACAGGGATAATATAATTAATCAGTAAATGTAAAATACACTAATGATGCCTATATACTATCGATTCTTAAACCTGAAAAAAAAATTGTACTGATCATTTAAATTGTTAACAAAGCTAGTCTTCAAATGATTCGGCTTATAATTCTACTCTTCAAAAAAAAAAATCACACACCTGATATTCAAGTAACGGTCTCACACATTTTGGTTTGCAAGACTCTTCAAGAAATCTCTTTTGATCAACAGGTTCCTCATCAGCCCTGAATTCACAATAATATCCAAATATGACTTCAAAGCAAAACATATTTTCACGAACATGATAAAAAATAATTTGGCGCCAGAACTGTTAAAGTAGCAAATTGAAATTAGAATCAACAAAAGCAATAACACAGAAGATACAAATGAATGGGAAAAAAAAATGCACGGAAAACAGATAGCATTCGCATGCTGTCCGAGTTCACGCAGCTTCACACAGAAGTTAATCTCAGCCGTTGATGTGAGATCGGACATCAGTTTTACATCCCTATCACGGATCTAGATTGAACCGCAGAGAGGTGTAACTGTGTGGCACAGTTACAGCAGCGAATCCAATTCCGCCGGAAACATGAGAATCAAATTGATTAAAGAAAATTTATAATTATTCTGTATAAACTATTTGAGTACATGTTTTTTCCTGGATTAATATTTCACTAAATCAACCACAAGCCTACAGTAACATCAGTTTTACATCCCTATCAAGGATCTAGATCAAACCACTAAGAAGTGTAACTGTGTGGCACAGTTACAGCAGCGAATCCAATTCCGTCGGAAACATGAGTGTCAAATTGATTAAAGAAAAATCATAATCATTCTGTATAAACTATTTGAGTACATGTTTCAAATCATCATCACTTTACCATGATAATATCTCAAACCACTGAACACAGTGCAAATCAAAAACAAATGAGCTATAATTTCAACACAGATAACGAAATGGACTATAATTAATTATGAACAATCACCTTATATAATTTCTAGAATTAAATTAACTCTATCAATCTCATGAAAAATTACAATAGGAATCGGTTATTCGTATATTTTCATGAAGGAAACCGTATAAGAAACATCTAATCGTAGCAAGGATTCAAAACCCTAGATTTAAAAATCGGAAACAGAAGAAGCGTTTGCATTGGAATAAAGATATAAACGATTAAAGAGAGAAATGAAAATGAACGGAATAGAGAAGTTTTGAGGCATACATGGCGGCGGTGCGCGAAGAGAGGTTGCGGGTGGTTGGTGACGGTGTTGCTGTTTCGCTTTGGTTTCAAAATTTCGGATCAAATGTTCTATACTGTATTCTCTTCTATTCCATTCGGGTTCGATCTGATCTGATCCGATCCGATCCGATTTGTCCAATTCCCTCAAATCATTCTAAATTAGGGGTGTTCAAAACCGAACCAACTCAATAGAAAACCGCCAACCAAATTAAAGCGAAACCGCAAAAAACAGCAATTAGTTCGGATTTGTTCGGGTCATCTTTTAACAAAACCGCACGGTTCGGTTTGGTTTGCGGTTTGTATTTTGTAAACCGAACTAAACCAAACCAAACCGCATTATGTTACCACTCAAACTTTACTTATCTCACATCTAACCCAAAACTCAAACCCATTATGCCTTAACCTTACAATTACGAAATATTTTCTCTTACTCACATGTAACTTTTCAATTTTAATCTTCTCAAATCTCTCCTAATAGTATTGTGCATTCTTCCCATTTTCTTTGCCATATATGTCTCACCTCTTCTACACTAATCTCTCACCTCACATCTTCTTTCTTTTTCATCTTCTCATTTTTATGTTACTATTTTCTCTTCTAATTATCTTTTTATCGTATATTTCTTCTCTAATTTCACATCCCTTATGTTCTTTCTTTTTCATCTTATCTAATCTCCCTTCTCCTCTATTTTTCTGTTTTATTATAATATTTTTATATTATTTTATGCTACTATTTTTTTGCACTTTTGTTTAACTTGATTTTTGTATATTGAATGAGAACTTTTTGTCTAAATATGATGAGTTTTGCTATAATTTGGTAATGTATGAACGACTAAACACAAAGTTATGTTGTTCTCTATATATGTAAATATCACTCAACAAAAATATTGTAAAAAACCGAACCAACCGAACCAATTCAAACCGCATTGGTTTGGTTTGGTTTGGTTCGGATTTTTTTTAAAAGCCAACCGAACCAAACCAAACCGCATGTTTTTTCTCTTGCGATTCGGATAATTTTTAGCGTCAAAACCGTCTAAACCGCACCGCGAACACCCTTATTCTAAACTATTACTCTCTCCGTTGATTTATAAGCGTTATTTTTTGATTTTTTTAAATGTGTCAAGAAAACTAATCAATATATTCATTTTTCAAACACAATTTTTCTTTTATTATAATATTTCTAATTATTTATTATATTCATCTAATTTTTTTTTCTTTGTAATAATTACTTAGGGGTAATTTAGGAAAAAGTGCAATTAATAATATTTTGAATTTTGCAAGTAACATTTAAAAAAAACAAAAAATTATTCTAAAAAGAACACTTAAAAAAGAACAGAGGAAATATTATTTATCATTGCAAAAAAAATTTATCTGCTTTGATTTAATATTTTCTGTTTTAAATATATTATTGATCTTCATATTTTAATTTTTTTAATTTTTTAGTTTTTTTTGTCTCTTGTTTGAATATTCTTAGGGTTTTTTCTTATCAGAATTAGATAGGCGGTAGGTTAATTTATAACATGGCAAATGATATGTTAACCAAATTTTAAAAAATTGATGTCACGTTATTTAAAAATATTTTAAATTAAACAATTTAGAAAATAGGTTAAATTAAACATTAATAAAAATTTAATTCAATTTTGTCATAAAACTATTTCAGCCCTTCTGAAGAATCCTAGCATCATTTTTTGCTCAAGAGGAAAAGCAAACATGTCATTTGACTCAAACGAAAAAATTAGAAAACCTTTCCTTTTCACAATCAAATTTCCTATTTCTCTTCTTTTCATAGAAGATGTGTTTTTCTTCTTCCTTCATCGTGGAATAAATCATAAAGGAAATATTTCAAAACGTAAACAATAAAAATCACATGCAATCTTTCAATCTCAGAAAATGAACCAAAGGGGAAAAACCAAAATTGATTCGCAAAAATAGCAGAGAGGTTACTGAATGGAAATGAGGAAAAAGCTGAGGTTTACGCAACGAGCATGGTGTTCGAATATGGGCAGAGGGGTTACTATGTTTTGACTCTGCGCGGCGGTGGCATGCAGTTTCGTCGGTTTTTTGCGTCAGATGGAGGTTTGAGAGCGATACGTTTGCGGATTGAATTCTTTTCTTCTTCCTTTGTTTTGTTTCATCTTCAAATCTCTTTCTCTCTATTTGTGCTCTTTTCTCTTTTTTGGTTTATTTGTCTTGGTGTCTGTTTGTGTTGTTCGAATTATGGTGGTTGCATATGTGACTTGAGTGATGGTGATATGGTTGGTTGATGGTGGTCTCCTACTGTCCTGATAAAGAAACGCAGACATACGGGCCTCTTAAACCAAACTTTGTGGCATAATGTAAAGGGGGTCATGTAGATGTTTATTCCTGCAGGTCCATAAAAGATGGCATCCGAAAGCCCATATCTCAGAACAATCAGCAACAACATTCTGCAAAAGATGAGAGCTGATTAAGAAAGCATTTTTAATGAGTCCTTTATGGTAGACTTTCCAAATGAAATTCTAAATGCGCTCAGGGACCTGCATCTTCTAGATAGCATTCCAGAGAGAATTAGAATCACCACCCAGGTTATGGTTTAAGAAGTCGTACATGCTAGAGATGGAAAATAACCTAGAGTTGGTCTCGCTCCAAATACAACAATAAGACAAAGAGGCAGTTATGGAATGGGGGAATTGCATGAATTTTATCTAAAATGTGATGCGGAAAAAATCTGCTGATTAAAGACCAATTCCAATTTCCACCAGCATTCAAGATATCAGACACAAGTGGAAGATTAGGGTTGGATTCCATATGAGGAAAGACATGATCTTTGAGAGACACACCAGGCGCTACCCAAGCATCTTCCCATAATCGAATGTTTAAATCTTTACCCACTTCCCAATAGGTCAGAGAATCAAGGTTAGGCCAAAGATCAACAATCGATTTCCAGATGCAAGAATCATAAGGCCTGGCAGCATACTTTCTCTTTAAAAGCCTACACCAAAGAGAGGTGCCTTTAGCTTTCTGGTTTCAACCCAACTTGGCAAGACAAGCTTTGGTCATAATCGACAAATTTCTAATTCCAAGCCCACCAAGACGCTTCTTTTTTCTAATAATACTCCAACGAATAGAATGCAAGTGCTTTTTCTCAATGGAATCACCCCAAATAAATGATCTCTAACACTTATGAATATTTTTTATGCACTCTTGAAGAAATGGGCATAGACATCATAGTATAAGTAGGTAAGGCCTCAATCACAACCTTAACCAAAGTGACTCTTCCAACGAAAGAAAGTTGATTGCTCTTCCAATGCGTAAGTTTAGACTGAACTTTCTTAATGAGATGCCTATAATCGTTAACTCTGGGGTTTTTCTCGAGAGAGGAACGTCTGAATAAAATCCAAGGGAGAAGTTTTCCTTAAAATTGAATTTGGCAAGAATGAGTTTCCTGGTAGAATTAGGAGTATTACTAGAGAACATAATGTTGATTTTATCTATATTAATACATTATCCAAAAGAATTACAAAATTTGCATAAAATGTCCATTACCACACTAATCTGAGTTTTAGTGGCAGTTTCGAAAAGAATGAGGTCGTCTACAAACATGAGATTGAAAACCTTAGGACCCTCCTTGCCAATCTTCAAGCATTCCAATTGTTTCTCTCCACGACATCATGGATCAAGTGAGAGAGTTTATCCATATAGAGGACAAACAAGTAGGGAGACAATAGATCACCTTGTCTTAATCCTTTTGTGGCCTCAAAAAACTCACTGCTATCACCTTTCTAAAGAACCCGCAATTTGACCGATGTCACAGCATGAAGGATAAACTCTTTAAGATGGCCAGGGATCCTATCTTCAAAAAGGACATGACTAATGAAGTTCTAGTTCATGTTATCAAAGGCCTTGGCAAAATCAATCTTGATGGCTATTGAAACAGTATTTCGAGGGGTGTTTTTATCGTATCCGCAGGGATTGTGCGATATTTTGATGCTTGTCGTTCAATAGTCGAGACGTTTTAAGTAAGGGGTTTCAAATTGTTCTTTGTTTTATAACATCAATTTTGGTAGCAAAGAAATAAACTATATCAAAGATGTTGTAAGTTTTATAAAAGCATGTCAAGATTAGATTTCGCTAACCCTTTTCATACATATCTGATTAATCAAGCATATGAACTTAGTTTCGATCAATACAACCGCGTATCTTGGCGAATAAGTTTATGTCTAAAGCAAATTCGTGAGTATCGTTGTTTAAATAGTTAGATGATGTCTCACGCTAACAATCGAAACAACAATCGTTAAGATCAATACAAAGCGAATAATAAATCCCAAATCTATATCTAGAGTTTGGTTTTTAAGAGATGAAAATATTAGGTCATGATTTGGAAAATCTATGTCTAGAGTGATTCAAACCACAAATATATCATTAAGAACAAATAACTTCATCTATATTGATCATAAACCTTGTTCATATACAAAAGATCAAAAGAAATACATATAATCAAGATCAACTACATCTAACCTTAACACAAGAGTGCTTAGCTACTCATTTTCATGGTAGCTTGGATGACAAGTAATGTTGCAAAGCTTTTGGAGCATCAATCTTCAAAGATTCAAGGATTGAAGCATAAAAGCTTTGAAACTAAGAAAATGAGTAACAATGGAGTTTTTCTCTTCTTCCAAGGTTCTAGGTTACAAAAGAGGGTAATGAAAAGTGATGATATCAAAAATATCTACAAAGTGTGCCTATAAACATGTTTAGCCCAGAAAGGAGCGTCGGGCGGTGGCTAAAAGTGAGGCCATGTAACAGCTACAGTGTCACGTGGACCTCCCAAAATATCTGAGAGCGTCGGGCGATCATTCCACGGTCGGGCGGTCTTCAAGAGGTGAAGCCAGGAACAATTCTGGAACTTTGATAAAAATGGGGAAGCAGCGCCCCAGCAGCGTCGGGCGATGAGGCCTTCCTGCGCCTTAGCAGGGCCGGGCGGTGCAGGGGCCTAATTTGCGACACGCAGCTTTTCCAAATGTAGCGTTTCCGTGCGATTCGAGCTGCTATCTTTTCACCTAAATTGCAACAAAAATACACAAACATATCAAAACAACTAATATTCACAAAAATGCAAGAATCGCTTAATTAATAAGGCGTTTCCCGATTAAAGCGATTAAAAGAGTTTAAAGGCATCAAAATCAATTATGAAAATAAGCACTTCTTGACACCTAACAACTCTCCCCAACTTGCATCTTTGTTTGCCCTCAAACAAAAGTAAGTGTCGACAACCACAAGCAAGATTTCCAAACACTAAATCAACCGAAAACATCAATGGTTCAAACTCGACAAATACATGCACAAAATATTTCTAAGCACTCATAGGATTAAAACATGAATATGACTCAAATCCTAATCACAAAATTATACAATGCAACACCAAATACCCTCAAGCTCGAATTGAACCACCTAAATATTTACACGCATTATTTACACGGGACAAAACACACTCATAAGTAATCGTGCCACATCCAAAACAATTTATGCAATCATCTTACTACTCAAGAAAACTATGGAAACAAAGATCACAAAAGGTCTTTTATCGGTTGTAACTTGGCCGGGATTAAAAACAAGGGACATATGTACACGGCCATTGAATCAAGAAAGGGTAAAATTCATGAAGAGCATTTTTCTTTTTTTTAAACACAGCCATTCTTGCTCAAACTTCAAACTCTTATTCTCACAATGCATTCTCTTTTCTTGCTTTGATTCCCATACTTTTTTTCTTTTGATTTTTCCTTTTTTTTTATTCTCTTTTTAATTTCATTTGAGAATGCATTGTATCCACAAATCCTTTTTCTCTTTTCACAATGAACCAATCTCCCCAACTTCAACAATACTATACACCTAGATCAAAATGCTCTTCAAAACGGTTAAAGTTCGGGTTCATGCTTTAAAAATAATAAATTTTTCGCTTTTGCCTCAAGAGAGGTTTCTAATGCGCACACATTCACAAGGTGACTTGAAATATATTTGGAATGGTGGTTATACTCATAGTACTCAAAAATGCCTTGATCATTTCTATGTTTCCACAATTTCAAAACAACAAGCAAGATTAAACATAAACTATTTGAGTAAGCAACAACTACTTGAATCCCTCAAGAATTTGTGAACAATGGAGGCAACTCACATTTGTGGTAATGTCCTAATTGATTCAAAATGAACAAGAGTTTACAAAACATTGCATTGACCAATTTTGTACAAAGTAAAAATTTCACATTCACATTATGATTCTACAAACTCAATTCCATACCTTGATTGTGCACACACTCAAGAATTCTATCATCACCATAAATGTTTAAGGTCAACAAAGTACTCGTTTCTCTTCTTGTGCTAACACATAAAATTTTCAAATTTTTTAGGATAACCATCATTTTCATTGCATAACCACAACATAAAATAAAAACAGAATTTAACTACAACACAATTTAACCAAACTGGAAATATTATAAACTATGGTGTAAAAACACCAAAATTGTACTCGCCGAAGCGACAAAACACTACAACAGAAATTCTCGCCTAAGCGGTCCGAAATTCTCACTGAAGTGATCCAAAAGTATTCACTATAAAAAAAAACTGAAAATAAACTACATGAAATAAATAGCAAAACAACATAAAAAACATCCTTCACTTTGTAGCTCCCTTAATTAACCATTTCATTAAGATCATCTTCCATCTCGTTCCCATCATCGTCACCATCATCATCATCATTATCATCCACAGTAACACCATCGGTGCTTGCCCCCTCCAAATAGAACGGGCGCCTGTCCCCAGGCCAATTGGCATAAGCATCGAACGACTCCCTTGTAGGAAAAGGAGTGTACTCCGTCGGATGAGTCTGAAAATGATAAAATTGTTGCATACAATCAAAATTAAATTGATTAGATATGTGCAGTGACTCACCTATATCCCAAGTGTAATTAAATGTCGCTTTCATATCGAAAATGGATGAGTCACTTTCGTCCGCCTGCCCACTTCCTTGACCTCCTGGGCTACTACCTATTTCAGCCGCTTTCTTCTTCTTCCTCTCCTCTTTGGACTTGCAAAAACGATCCAAGTAGTCGTCATTAACCAGATATTTCAGCTTCTCATTAATCACTCTCGGAATGAGAATGTCAGTTTGATAAATCAAAGCTTGAACCAGGCAAGGGAAAATGATTGGAGCATCATCATGAACTCCAGGTCTTCGTGTGTTGTCAACAAAAGTCTTCATCTCCTGAGCAATTATTTGGGCGATGTCCACCTCCCTGTCCTCCATGATACAGTACATGAGAAGTCTTGTATCAAGAGGGACAGAAGAACGGTGAAACCTCGGCCTCACATTATAGCATAGCAAGAGAAGGACGGCTTGAGCCTCCGGAGTCATGTTCTTACGACTGTACTTAATAGGCTCCCTTTTTGCATTCCAATCCACCTTACATCCCGGCTTGATAATCGTTTTTGCAACCATTTTGTGATCGTGGGCTGCTTTGGAAAGCTTCACGAAGTCATCAGTTTGAAGACTTCCCAAATTACTTGGACTGTCCAAGATCCTATTAACTGTGTCCCGACTGAAGCTGATTTCTCGACCCCTTACAAAGGTCTTAAATCTGTAGAATTCACCTTCAGGCTACAACGCATTTGCATAAAATTATCTAATCAATTGGTAGCATACGCGATCAGTCGGATTCATCAAAATTCCCCACTTTTTCTTCTCAAAAATTGCTTGAATCCGTCGGTAGCCACCCTCACGGTTGATAACAAACCTCTTTTCTGAGAGAACCAACCTGCCTTCGAGAGACTTGATTCGAGCTTCATGTTCTACGGACAAAAAACGACTGTTGTCAAATTCAAGTGGAACATCTGGAACATTTGATTTAGTAGCAACGTTCTTCTGCTTCTTCTTTGAAGCGTGTCGTGGAGCGAAACGGCTAGACATCTGCACAAAACCTAACAAAAACAGCCCAGCACAGATGTATACACATTAGCACTGCCAGAACATAAGAAAGAACGAAACAAACAGTTAAAACTCAGACTGGGCAAACCAGGGCTGTTGCCTTAGCAGCGTCGGGCGAAGCTAGGGCGCTACTGCGCCCCTCTACCGCCGGACGATACTTGCGACATCAGAAAAAAATTTAAGAGCATCACTGTTCTTTTCTTACACATCCTTCTTCAAACCCAGTACCAGTACACAACAGTGATAGCAACAATAAATACATGCAAGGTTGAAGAAGGGCATCAAGCTAACAATCATCTATATCAAACAATCACACAAACCTAACCACATTTGTACTAATGAATCATGAGGAAGAAAAGAAAAACAAACAAAAAATGAAAACATGCAATACCTTGAAGTTGGAAAGTTCTGAGATGAAGAGTACGTGAGAGAGCAAAGAGGGAGAGAGCAAGAGCTAGGGTTTGCAAAAGGAAAGAATGAGAGAAAAGTTTCAAAACTTTCTCTCAAGACTTTTAATAAGCCAGGGGCAAAATGGGAAAAACACTCATTTGGAGCTACTAAACCTTTAATTATATCAGAAAACGTTCAAATTTCCCACCCTTTCAACTCATTTGCCTGGCCACTCAGAGGCGAGGCCTCTTTTAAATTTTTTGCACCACCGGGCGATGAAATTACCGTCGGGCGCTCTACACCAGATAGCAGATTTTGCTGCTACGGTGATTTAGACCAGTTTTTAATGCACTCTAGGCAATCTCAACTCAAAACATGCAGAAACCTCACAATTCACTCAAAAGGCAATGCAAACAATAAAAACACTAAAAAGACAAGAAATACTTACAATGTTGGGGTGCCTCCCAACAAGAGCTTGTTTAACGTTGGCTAAGCTCGACGGTCCACTGCAACCTCAAGGATCACAAAACAGTACAACGGAGGGATTCCGCTTGAAATGACCACCTAGATAAACTTTCAACCTTTGACCATTTACAGTCCAATTCTCATTTGACTTTGTGTCTTCAATGACTATTGCCCCATATGACTTGATCTCCTGAATCTGAAATGGACCAGACCACTTAGATTTCAATTTTCCAAGGAACAATTTTAATCGAGAATTAAAAAGTAAGACCAGCTGCCCCACTTCAAACTGCTTGATCACTATCTTCTTGTCATGGTAAGTTTTAACTCGCTCTTTGTAAAGCTTATTGGAATCATACGCCTGGAGGCACAACTTCTCCAATTCATGTAATTGCATTTTTCTTCTATCTTCGCTTAAAGTTGGATCAAAGTTCAGAAATTTCAAGGCCCAAAATGCCTTATGTTCCAACTCTACCTGCAGATGACAATTCTTACCATAGACCAATTTTAAAGGTGTGAGAGCAATCAGAGCTTTAAAAGCGGTTCGATAAGCCCACAAAGCATCGTCTAGCTTATTTGACCAATCCTTTCTTGAGGATGACACCGTTTTTTCCAAAATTCTTTTAATTTCCCGGTTTGATACCTCCGCTTGCCCGTTGGCCTGAGGATGATATGGTGTCGCAATTTTGTGCTTGACACCATAATGCTCCAAGGCTTTTTCAAGCTGAGTGTTGCAAAAGTGGGATCCTCCGTCACTTATCAACACACGCGGAGTACCAAATCTAGCAAAAATGTTTCTTTTCAAAAATTTTATCGCAGTTTTTCCTTCAGCTCTAGCACATGTTATTGCTTCTACCCATTTGGAAACGTAATCAACTACGACCAAAATATACTCATTGGAAAACGATGATGGAAACGGTCCAACAAAGTCAATTCCCCAACAATCAAACACTTCAATTTCCAACATGTTTTGTAAAGGCATTTCATGCCGCTTTGAAATTCCACCACTCCTTTGACACTTGTCACAACTTTGCACATGCACATGCGCATCTTTGAATAAAGAATGCCAATAAAAGCCTGATTAAAGGACTTTCGTTGCCGTTCTTAATCCGTTAAAATGTCCTCCATACGGAGAGTTGTGACAATTCCAAAGTATGTTAGTGGCTTCATCAATTGACACACATCTTCTCAAAAGGTTATCGACATCAAGCTTAAACAAATGTTGTTCATCCTAAACAAAAGACTTGGCGTCCAATAAAAATTTCTTTTTATGATGGTGAGTTAGACCATCCGGTATTAATCCGGCGGCTTTGTGATTAGCCATGTCGGCGAACCATGGTCTAACTTGCACCATATACAATTTTTCGTCCGGAAATTCCTCTTTGACCTCTAATTCCTTTTTGGTCACTTCAACATTTACAAGGCGGGATAAGTGATCTGCCACCAAATTCTCAGATCCTTTCTTGTCACGAATTTCCAAATTAAATTCTTGTAACAAGAGGATCCAACGAATTAGCCTTTGTTTAGAATCGGGCTTGGTGAGCAAATACTTAATCGTCGTGTGAACCGTGTAAACAACTACTCGCGACCCAAATAAATAAGAGCGAAATTTTTCCAATGCATACACTATCGCAAGCAACTCTTTTTCAGTTGTTGCATAGTTTGTTTGAGCTTCATTTAAGACTTTGCTCACATAGTGTATAGCATGAAAAAGTTTTGTTTTCCGTTGACCCAAAATTGTACCCACCGCATAATCGCTCGCATCACACATGAGTTCAAAATCCATTTTCCAATTAGGTGTGATGATTATGGGTGAGGTAGTCAAATTTTTCTTTAGAAAGTTAAAAGCAAACATGCAAGATTCATCAAAATCAAAGGACTTATCTTTGTTAAGGAAATTGCTCAAAGGCTTTGTTATCTTCGCGAAATCCTTGATGAACCTCCGATAGAATCCCGCATGTCCGAGAAAACTTCGAATGCCTTTGACATTGGTTGGAGGAGGCAACTTTTAAATCACTTCAAGTTTTTCTTGATCAACCTCAAGACCTTTAGAGGAGACTTTGTGGCCAAGCACAATTCCCTCTGTAACCATAAAATTGCACTTCTCCCAGTTCAATATCAAATTTGTCTCAACACACCGTTCAAGAACGACCTCTAAATTTCTCAAACAAAGATCAAAAGACGCTCCAAAAATCGAGGAGTCGTCCATGAATACCTTCATCCTTTTTTCAATAAGATCGGATAAAATTGCTTGAACACAACGTTGAAACGTTGTCGGTGCGTTGCATAAACCAAACGACATCTTTCGGTAGGCAAAAATCCCAAAAGGACAAGTGAATGCCGTCTTCTCATGGTCTTTCGGGTCAACCGAAATTTGGTTATAACCGGAGTAACCATCCAAAAAGCAATAGAATTATTGGCCCGACAATCTTTCTAACATTTGGTCCATGAACGGAAGTGGAAAATGGTCTTTTCTTGTAGCGGTGTTTAGCCTCTTATAATTTATACACATCCTCAAACTCGTCACCGTTCTTGTTGGGATCAACTCATTTTTTTAATTTCGGATTACGGTCATTCCTCCCTTCTTAGGCACAACTTGGACCGGACTTACCCAAGGACTATCGAAAATCGGCTAAATCATACCGGCATCCAAGAGCTTGACAACCTTTTTTCTCACTACTTCTTTCATCGTTGGATTCAAACGGCGTTGCAGTTGGGCGACCGGTTTAAAGTCCTCTTCCATGAATATTCGATGCATACAATAAGAGGAACTTATTCCTTTTAGATCAGAAAGAGTCCATCCCATTGCTTCTTGATTTTTCTTCAAAACCTGAATTAACCGGTTTTCCTCATTGTCAGATAAAATGTTGCTAATGATAACCGGTTTGTTACAACCGTCGTCAAGGAAAGCATATTTCAAATTAGAAGGTAACACCTTTAATTCAAGTTGAGACTTCGCATCACTTAATTCTTTCTTTAACACTTCCTTTTCACATTCCCTTGGTTCCAACTCCTCTAAAGATTCAAGTTCTTTTAAACACTCTTCAAGTGCTCTTTCTTCTTCATCGGAGAATACTTCAAAGGAATCATCAAGAGCTCTTTGCAAAGGAGACACTACATGAACTTGCTTTGTGACATCCATTATCGCTTCTTCTATTGCGTCTATTCTAAAACAATCGCCTTTGTCATTCTTATGTTTCATGGCCTCAAATAGATTGAAACAAACCTCCTCATCTTGGACTCTAACCTTCATAAGACCGTCGTCCATATCAATTGCCATTCTAGCGGTTTTCACAAACGGTTTTCCTTGAATCAATGGAGCGTCTTCATCTTCCTCCATTTCAATCACCACAAAGTCAATGGGAAATAAGAATTTGTCCACTTTAACCAATACATCTTCCGCTACACCGTGAGGACGGGTAGTGGATTTATCGGCAAGTTGCAATGTCATTTGAGTGGATCTCAATTCCATCTGTCCCAACCTTTTAACAATAGACAAAGGTATCAAATTGATACTAGAGCCCAAATCGATCAACCCGTTGCCCACATATATATTTCCTATTGTAACCGGTAACGTGGCTCGTCCCGGATCACTTTCTTTCCTCGGGAGAGTACGTTGAATGATAGCGCTACAACTAGCATCCACCATGATAGTCTCTTGATCCGTATACCTCTTCTTTTTTGTGAGAATATCCTTCATAAATTTCGCATATTTCGGAATTTGCTCCAAAGCTTCGGAAAATGGAATGTTTATTTGCAATTGTTTGAAAATGTCCATAAACCGAGCATAGTGCCTTGCACTATCTTTCTTTGAATGAGCATGAGGATATGGTAAATGTTGGATCGGAATATTATTCAACGGTTCCTTCCCCTTCCTAGTTTTTTTCAATTTTTCTTCTCTCTTTCTTTTTTCTTCTTCCTCACTTTTTCTCATTTCATTTTCAACTAAATCACCCTCAACATTTTTTTCTACTTCAATCTCATCATTATCTTTTTCTTTTTCAACTACTTCCTCCTCCTCCACTACAACTTCACCTATGCCCATGTCAATCTCTCTTCCACTTCTTGTTAGAATAGCCTTACAACGCTCTTTTGGATTTTGTAGAGTATTCGCCGTAAAATTTCCTTTGTGTTGGTCGGCCAATTGTTTTGATAATTGTCCGACTTGCGTTTCAAGATTCTTTATGGCCGCATCGGTATTCTTCTAATTCGACATTGACATTTGCATAAATTGTGTGAGAGTGTCTTCCATCTTTGTATTTCCAATTGGAACTTGTGGAGGTTGATTATAATTTTGATATTGTTGACAATTTGAAGGTCCGGCTTCTTGCGGTCTCCACGGTTGTTGATAACCTTGATTACCTCTAGGTTGGTAACCTTGGTTGCCTTGTTGATAAGGAGGTCGAGGTTGGTATCCTTGATTTTGGTTTCCAGCATAATTTACCTCCTCCACAACTGGAGGACAATATCTGATAAGATGATCTCCTCTACACAGTTCATAACAAGCTACTTGCACACTCTTGCTTGAAGAGTCATGAATGTCTTTGAGTTGTTGAGGAAGTTTGGACATTTATTTCGTTAACAACTCGACTTGTTGGGATAATAACTTGATTTGAGCAAGTATAGCATCATTGGTTCCCAACTCCAAAACTCCCAAAGTCCTTTGAGAAGGGCCACAGTTATGGTTCCGCTGATGGTCATTTAAAGCCATCTTGTCAATTATGGCAATGGCTTCTTCGGCACTTTTGCTCATTAAGGATCCACCTGCGGTGGCATCCAACAATGTTTTATGCACTAATTGAAGACCATTCCAAAAAATATGAATTTGAGAAAGCTCATCGAAACCATGCCCTTTACACTTTCTCAACATGGATTTGAATATCTCCCAAGCTTCGTTGAGAGATTTGTTTGCACCTTGAGTGAAAACTGCAATTGCTATCTTAGCCTCCATGAAACGAGTGTGTCGAAAAAATCGTTCCAAATACTTTTCCTCAAGTACATTCCAGTCCGTCATGATTGTCGTAGATTGATCAAGATACCATTCCTTGGTCTTCACAATGAGGGAATACGAGAATAGTCTCTTAAACATTGATTCCTCTTTAGCTTCGGGTGCACCAGTTGCTCCCGCAATCTCATAGAACTTAGTCAAGTGTGTAAAAGGATCCTCATGATCCATACCAGTGAAAGGACTCTGCTATAAAAGAGAGAGGATACCAGTTTTGATTTTTGAATGTCGACCATTCTGAGCATTGCGTGCAAATTGTGCATTATGTCTTGGACTATTTGTACAAGGTCTTGAAGCAGGTGGTGGTGGTGGTGGTTCAGTCATGATGGGCGGTAACTGTGGTATTTGCGTCGAAGTTAAACTTTCGTCTCGCTCTCGTCTTTCTTTGGCAAGTTACCTCCTCCGCCTTGTTCTGCTATTGATTTTACGAGCGGTTCTTTCAATCTCGGGATCGAACAGGAGTTGGTCCGCAGGTAACTTCCCTCGCATAAAACGAAGTATGCACACTAAACCAAACAAATCAACAAGCTCAAGAAAAAGCTAACAAGCTTAAAACAAAACAACTATTGCAATGCTTGCAATATCAAACAACAAACCCCGACAACAGCGCCATTTTGTTGAAACAGTATTTTGGGGGGTGTTTTTATCGTATCCGCTGGGATTGTGCGATATTTTGATGCTTGTCGTTCAATAGTCGAGACGTTTTAAGTAAGGGGTTTCAAATTGTTCTTTGTTTTGTAACATCAATTTTGGTAGCAAAGAAATAAACTATATCAAAGATGTTGTAAGTTTTATAAAAGCATGTCAAGATTAGATTTCGCTAACCCTTTTCATACATATCCGATTAATCAAGTTCGATCAATACAACCGCGTATCCTCGCGAATAAGTTTATGTCTAAAGCAAATTCGTGAGTATCGTTGTTTAAATTGTTAGATGATGTCTCATGCTAACAATCGAAATAATAATCGTTAAGATCAATACAAAGCGAATAATAAATCCCAAATCTATGTCTAGAGTTTGGTTTTTAAGAGATGAAAATATTAGGTCATGATTTGGAAAATCTATGTCTAGAGTGATTCAAGCCACAAATACATCATTAAGAACAAATAACTTCATCTATATTGATCATAAACCTTGTTCATATACAAAAGATCAAAAGAAATACATATAATCAAGATCAACTACATCTAACCTTAACACAAGAGTGTTTAGCTACTCATTTTCATGGTAGCTTGGATGACAAGTAATGTTACAAAGCTTTTGGAGCATCAATATTCAAAGATTCAAGGATTGAAGCATAAAAGCTTTGAAACTAAGAAAATTACTAACAATGGAGTTTTTCTCTTCTTCCAAGGTTCTAGGTTACAAAAGAGGGTAATGAAAAGTGATGATATCAAAAATATCTACAAAATGTGCCTATAAACATGTTCAGCCCAGAAAGGAGTGTCGAGCGGTGCTTTTCACTGCCGGGCGATGGCCAAAAGTGAGGCCACGTGACAGCTACAATGTCACGTGGACCTCCCAAAATATTTGAGAGTGTTGGGCGATGAGATCAGAGCGTCGGGCGATCATTCCACGGCCGGGCGGTGTTGCACCCCAAAATTTGCCCTCCTTACTTTAGTACTAACTGGCTTATGTTTCATTTCATTTTTGCATTATCATGTGTGCATATCATTGGTTCTTAGCATGGGGTCAAGGTGCCTGAGGCAAGTTTAAGAGGAGAAGATTTTCTTCAAAGGGTCAAGCAAGAGAGTTCAAGTGGATCACTCCCTCCTAACCAGTGCTGAAATTAGGGTTTTGAGATTCTTGGGTTTATTGCTCCAATGGGCAAGCTCCTTGGGTTTTTATCATCACCAATTGGCATATCTTATCTTTGTTGGAGAGGATACACATCATATTCAGAGGAATTTGGATTTGGAGACTGTGTTATTTCCTCATAGACTGAGGGTACCAAAATTAGGGTTTGCTATAAAGTCAGTTTATTTATGATTTTTTAGGCAAGACTTGATTCCATGGTGTTCCTTGGGTCCCTAAGTCTCTAGGAATGGAAGATTGTCCATCAGTTTGGTTCATGAGAAGTTCAATTGGCCAATGGATCGGGAATCAGGAGAATTGGGGAAAAGTCAACAGTGAGAGGGGAAGTCAACTGTGAAACTTTGAGGTTCTCTTCAAGATTTTCAAGGTCTCACATCCTCATATGGTCTTTAAGAGTCAAATTTCATACCATTTATCAAGAATCAAGGGTTGGTACAAAAGTTACTAAATATGGAAATGACCTATAATTTGAAAGTTTCCTTTTTGGGCAAGTTCTTACACTGCATTCAACTTGACTTTTCATCATCAAGAAAGCTTCAAATGAATTTTCCTCAAACATGAAAGTTGAAGATCTTTTTCTTCTCTTTCCAACAAGTACTAGTGGGTCACCATATCATTTGTGAAACTCAAGTTATGATCAAAAGAAGGCAAAGTGGTTTTTAGGGTTCCATTTTCACAACTTTAGCACTTTGGGACATATGGACCTATAATTGATTCCATTGCTTCATGTCATATTCTAACCATCAAAGGAAAATCCCTAAGGAGCATTTTTGCCCTTTAAATCAAGAAGTTTCATGGTTTATTCATCACTTATTCTCCATTATGCAAAATTGCCAAATTATCTAAAACTCATGAACCAAGGCATCTCAAGGCCCAATTTCAATTTAGGTGTGATTAGCAATTGTTGAGTAAGTGATCCATCATGAAATACTTGGATATCCATGCATGGAGGAGGGTGTATCTCACATTATTCAAATTTCCAAAATTGCCCAAAACTCATTAAGTGGAGAATTACCAAGGCCCAAATCATTATCAGTGGTTTAACCTAGCCTATTTAAACTCACTCATGCTAGGGTTAAAAAAAAGAACACGTGATATTGGAGGAGAACAAAGCTTGAGCCCTAAAACTTTTCTTCATTGAATCTCTCAATCCACAAGGTTTCTTCCAAAAATTCTTCCACAATCTTCTTTTTTGGGATCCCCAGAGCACAAATCAATCCTCATTCGCAACTAAAAGCAAGGATATAGGAGGCGTGATCTCAGGTTGGTGGGTTTTTTCATGATCATAGAACTCTATTTTTAAATATGCATATTGATGTGTGATGTCCACTGATCATTCTGGTATGTTTAATTTTGAGATTGAACGTGTGGTTTGCTTGTATCGTGTGTTTCAAGTCTTAGGACCAAACCTTTTTTCATTCGTTTTGCATTATGTGATGGTTGTTTGTAACAAATAATTTGATATTATTAATCCTTGTGAAAATCTGGTTTGAAAGGTGTATTCGCGTGCGTTTTCTGGTGAGTTTTTGAGTTGCAGGTGACAGAGGGGTCGACCGGAACCCTAGTTCTGGCGACTGGTTATGGTGGCCGGCCGGTGAAGGGTTGGGCGAAGAAGATGAAGTGTGAGTCGTTGATGCATTCCATCGTGTGGCCCTCATGTTGCCACGCGTTTCAAGTTTTATTTTTTCCTGATTTTATTTAGTGATCGTGTGTGTGTTCCCATGCTTATTGTGGTGAGCCTCAGATCATGTGCCCTCATCATGCTTACCTTTTATCTCATTGATGTAATCATGTGCGTTGGATGAATCGTACGGGTGTAAATGTGACAACGAATTAAAAAACGCATGTGACTCACGTGGGAGCCCATGGTATGCTGAATAGTCATGTGTGTGCGTGTGTATCTTTGTTACCTTGCGTTGGTTTATCATGGCCATTGGTTTTACTTACTTTGCTTCGTTTGACTTGATGAGGAACGCAGGATCAATCTGGTGGTAAGCACGCAGTCAATATGGTTGACTGAGGTTCACACGTGGCCCTTTTTTTCTATTCTATTTTTTTCTGATGGATTTGTGCTTGGGCTTGCTATTCACACACGCCCTTTTCAGCCAATTATCCCTTTCAACGTGATTCTTTTACTTTCCACACCCCCCATGTTTATTTCTCTTATTTTATTTTTATTTAATTTGCATTAATTCATTTTTAATTTTTAAAAATAGTTAATTGCATCAAAAAATTCCCAAAAAAATTCATGCATCATATTTACAATTTTATAAAATTTTACAAAATTTTATTTTATTATTTTATTTTATTTTTAGCATCTGAAATAATCATTTTGTTTATTTTCTTTTTGAATATTCATATCATGCATACCTAAATTTGTTTATTTTATTTCTCTGCATCCATAAAACATTTTGAACTCATTCCTTTTGCATTATTCCACCAATACATTGAATTGCATTAAAATATTTTTCTCTCATTTTTAAAACTATTTCATATTGCATTTTAGTCCTCCTTTTTGGCACATTGAACCATGTTTCTCATCTGACTTTGCATAATTGTTTGTGTGACTTACATTTTGAATTTTTGCAGGAGTTTTTGATATGTTGTTTGTCTCTAGTTGAGCAATGTTAATAATTAATTTGGCAATTTTATAAGATGTTTCACTAATTATGTGACTGCTCTTTATGTGAGATCCTCTTGTATGCATATTTCTGACCATGTCTGATTATTTGTTTGAGAAGGCACTTGTGCCATTGCTTTGGGGTGTGTTTCTTTAACTTACTAATGCATGTTTAAGTCATCCACATTCTGTCTTGGTTGATTTCATTTGGTTGATAACCATTTCTCTTTGGTTTGTGATCTCTTGGACTTTTTTTTCTCTTATTGTTACGTATGTCTGTTTTGCACTAACCTCTTATACAGGGGCTAAGGTAAGTTCTTTGAGGGTGTGGATAGTTATCCATATTCACCCTTGCTCTTTCCTTCTCTTTTCTTTTCTTTAGGCTTAGGTTGTCGTCAAACCTCACTAACCGTAGGTCACCCATGCATGATAATATTAGGATTCTTAGTTTCCCTTTAGAGTCTCCTTTGTGTCTTCTCTCTCCTCATCTCAAAACTTCTTGAAAACACTTAATAAGGATAAAGTGTATTGCGCATGAGCCTTAAGCATGGGGAATGAGAAATGAGGGGCTTCCTCTCATCTTTCTAGAGTGCTTAGCGAGCGTCCTGTCTTGGGACGATGCGTTAAGTATTCGCCCCTGTGCCCTAGACTTTGGTGCAATGCAAGTTATGAACTAACTCAAATCACTTATGTCCTAAAAAATACAAACAAACTTCAAACCTTTTTGTCCTTCGGGATTGTCAAACTAAAGGCTATTTTCAAAAAGGGCACGTTACTACCCGTCTGAGTCGCAAACAGGCATCGACCCTAACTGCCGGACGCGAACTTAACATCGCTCATAAAAAATACAAAAAGAACTTGGTCCGAACTACGTTGACTCTAAATTACCCATTGCACAAAGGGGGTACGTAGGCCTAGGACGTCGACGTCCTACCGAGTCTATCTTTGTTTTCCCCTTCCCCGTCTTAGTACAGCTGTTGCGGTGAGAATTGGATACCATAGTTATTAATGAACTAGGATCACATTTCTTTAAATGTTCACCACCGTCTTTGATTTATCCAAAGGAAAGGTTCAAAAGCGAAAAAACCTAAAGATCTAAGGTTCGGGGGTTGGTTACGCCTAGGGAAGGTATTAGCATCCTAAACGTCCGTAGTACTCTACGGGAACCTCTCGTTAGTATTATGTTATCTCTCATTCGCTTGCTAAGGGTGCTATGCTAAAGGTTGGACCCTAGGGGTTAGTATCTAAGTATACTCGATAAGGTATCGCACCTTACGCCTACGTATCCTCGGGAGTAGAATCAGAGTATGCGTAGTTCTGAAATGAGGAACTTCTTGACGGGGTCAAGGTTCCAAGGGGAAGTAAAGTCTTTGGCAAGACCTTACATAGAGTGCGGCGACTCTAAAATTGTAGGTTGGTTTTAAGAGGGGTAGGATTGTAAATGTTCGCGGCGGAGCATTTACTTAGAGTGCGGCGACTCCGATCCTAAGGCTAAGATTCTAAGTGTCTACGGCGAGACGTGGAGTGCGGCGACTCCGAATCCTAAGGCCGGGTTCTAAGAGTTAGTCCTATGACGGTTTAGTCAATTTTAATAACCTTTCCTTTGGAATGTCGAGGGACCCAACTAACTGATTATTTTGTGCGCACTAGCAAAGTGGGCTAGTTAATGTGTATAGTGACCGAAAAGGTTGAATGCGAGGCCCGAAGGCACTCGACTTACATAGGTATAAAATTGGCTCGACGTTGGATCGAGAGTTTTTTGAGTATTTTTGAAAAGGTTGACATAGTAAACATATAATGCATAAACATATAGCAAGCAAAATATCAATCATAAAATGGCATGCAGCAAGCGATTCACTCACGTTGGGGATCTAACGAGTTGATTTAGTTTTTAGGTTAACGAGAAAAGGTTGATTTTAAGGTTTATTACGAAAAGATTGATTTTTATTAGGATCATGCTTAAAGGTTAGTTATTGAGAAAGTTAAGTATTCTTATTAAAAGGAAATTAATTCTTAACAGAAAAAGTTTGGTTATTAGTTATAGTCTTATAAAAGGAGTTGATTTAGATTATTATTGTGAGAAATTGCTAATGATAAATTTAATTAGAGCTATATGTTAAGCTAACGAAAAAAAACTTAGAAATGTATTTTTTAGCTTCAAGTTTATTAAGAGTTGTAAAAAAAGGTTAATTAATTTTATAAAAAAAACTCTAACTGATTTTTACTAAAAGATTAATTTTAAGGTTTTTTTGCAAAAAAAGATTTATTTTAAGGTTATTGTCTTAATTCGAAATAATTAGGGGTATAATCAAATTAGGAGAATGTTAAAAATAAAAGGAGGTTAAACTAAAAGGATTGTCAACATTATTAACAAAAGATTAGGATTAAAACGAAAATGAAAATGATTAGCAAGATTAAGTTAGATTTTAATTAAAAAAAGTTGATTAAGTGAACTGAGGAGCACGAAAGGTTATGTGGGATTCTCACGTGATCATTCTTTCCTCTCTCTCTCGCAATACGTTCCTCTCTTCTCTCTCACCGTCTTCCCTCGTCTTCTCCACACCCTCATCAAACCCTAATTCGCCGTAACCCTCTCGTCCTCTTCTTCTATCTCTCTCGAATCAACACAAAATCAAGAAAAAACCTAAATCTACCCTGAATCCCATAGAATCCCAACCCCAATTTCATTAAGTTCAAGGAATTACAAATACAATTGATTAAAAGGGAGAAATTAGCCATTCGGTTGTAGGTGATGAAGATTGATAGCGCCCCCAAGCTTCCATTCCAGATAAGTCTCCATTTCCTTTTGTGTGTATGTGTATTGTTGAATTTGTGTGAACATCTCTTCCCCGCCTGCGTATGAACTGCTACTGGTGTATGATGCGGTCTTCGTGAATTCCTCCCTCTGCAGATCGTGTGGACTTCTGATAATATTCTGCACTGTGTGAATTGTGAATTTTGTGACTGCAATGTGTGCGTATGTTTGACGATTTGTTGCTCTTTCAATCAGTGTGTATGTTCTTGCTGTGTATGAGTTTTTGTGAATTTCTTGGCATGAATAATGATGTCTGGTTTGGTATGTTGATGAATTGGATTTTCTGAGTTTTGGTTGAATTGCTGGTTGTCTATTGATGAATGGCTTAGTGTATGAATTGTGAATAATCGTGTGATGATGGGATGGGTTAGCGATGTGTATGATTTTTTTTCTTCTGCTGCGATATATCCTCTTTATAGACTCTGTCCATTGATGTATAAGACTCTGTTTTGTCAACTCTGGTTTAGGAAAGAGTTAAAGATGGAACATGATTTTCTTGGTGATAAAAAAACTTCCATTTTTCCTTAACTATGTCTGAACATGTTGGAACGTTTTTGGAAAGATTTTGAATAATTTGCCTTTAGTAATATCGTTTGATGAATGACTTTGAATAAGACAGCTTTTTTTTTAAATTTTCCAAACATGTCTTATGATCTTGGAAACCTCTCTTAAACACATCTGATACTTGATTTGGGGATGGATATCATGCTACTATTTTTAATAAATTTCTTCCTTATTCAAATTGAGACAAACCCAATTAAAGCATGATGCTGTGACTTTTCCGTTCGTACTTTGCTTTGGAAAGTTGCTGTGACAAACTGAAGTCGATATGAGATTTTATTGACTTTCCATCTTACCAATTAATATTCAATGGATGTGTCAGGGCAGCTTTGAGAGGGGCCCTCTAGCTCTTCTTTTGGAAACAAAATGATGGCAAACGATGTCCTTGCTACTGCAATAACACTTGCCCTTGGTATATTACTATTTTCCAATGCCAGCTAAGCCTTCCTTTTGCGTGAAGTCTTCTACTAAACTCAAGTTAATTTAATAATGTCTCTTTTTGCAGGAGCGCAAATGGATTGAGATGGTATGGCGAATTTCCAGGTTGACATTCGAAACTGTAAGCTAGGCGTGGAGCTTGATGTGGAAATTCTTTTGGGATAGCTTGGAAAGGATTTGCTCGGTCCTGATGCATTGATTCTTTGGAGTCTGTCAACGTGGTACAATGCAACTTGTTGCTCTAATAACGATGCGATTATACTTATCTAATTTCTTGTTTCAATCACCACATATAGTGACATTTGGGAATTTTAACATGATTCCGTTTGCAGATAACACTATTCCCGTCGCGAGCAAATGACTCTGCAGATTTCTGGTGTATTGGAGCCAAGTGGAGATTGCTATGTGCTGTAACCAGAGTACAAACAACATCGTCATTTGGATATCGTGTGAAGTTAACGCCAGGTGAGTTAACAACCATCATCTTAGGTTCTAAGTGTCTGCACACTGAAATTTTCCACATCGTCACATAGTTCGATCGGTGTTGCAGTTTGTTTATTTGAAACATTGTTTCACTGGTACGAACAGGGCGTCGTTGATAATCCGATATCTGCTTCTCCCCTTTTTTTTTATTAAGCACACTGGATTTCCTTGCCGTTTCCGTGGCGACAAGTTTTGTGGCCTATCTTGAAAAGAAGTGAGCTAACTTTGATGATGTTTAATTTGTTTTGCAGGTGATTCACTTCAGTCAACTCAATGGTCAATATCTAATACCTAAACGTGTTGCTTTGGAGACGTATTCAGACTTGCTATTTTGATTCAGGAAGTATGTGCCTGCTTGCTCTCAGAAACATCAACGACGGATGACCCTGAAGTGGGTGCAGTCGAGCTTGTAATTATTTTTCCATTTGCCCTTTCGGTAGCTCCTATTAGCTGAAGTTGAAATTGAAGCAACAAAGAAATAAGTTTGCTATAACCATAGACAAAATAGGTACTTGATATGAAGTTGGACGAGCAACACTTGTAAATATATTTTGTAGTAATCTATACTGGAACCGGATGTCGCCATGGCTGAGTTACTTGTAAACACTCTCGTACTATCCACATTTTGTGTAATATTGTTGTATCAAGGATTGTAGTCCATTATTTTTAACACTTGCAACCATGTTTTGGAAAGAACGAAGGTTCCTGAAATTGACATGGCTCTTGTAAAACCTATGAATCTTGACATTAATTGTTATACTTGGAGTTGTGCTTAGCTTCGAATTTGAATGCCTGAAGTGGTCCCCAACTCGTACAACACCCCTATTATTTTGAATCTTAAACTGACCATACAAGACGTTCTCCACATAAGTTCTTGATTAGCATGAAATGCGCTTGACAAAATTCAATTGATCACTTGGGTAAACACAAACACCACGTCTAAAGGACATCCTTGGTTTAATTTTCAAATCGACCCTTGCATTTAAATTTGAAACTCAAATTTAACCTTGAATTTTGTAACAATTTGTAATCTTATGATGAATATGAACCTTGGGAAGGAAAGGTAACTTGTTCTTATAGTCTGGAAATTCAATATAAATTGAACTCAAATCAAACCTAGCGTGCCTTGACTTTAAACTCGGAACCTTATGCCTTTGGTGATAAATTCCAAATGGAACTCTCTTGATCACAACTCTAATGAACTTGTGCTTTAAAAGGGAGATGTGCATCCCACAAAACGAATGCCATTCATAGATATTGCCAATCAATTAAACACTCTATCAATGGTCAAAGTATCTTGAACATTAATTTCCCAGATGATCTTCAAACTTGCTTGAAGAATACGTGACGACTTCAAGAGTATAAATATTATTCTTGAAACATAAAGCGTGAGCTTCGTACTAGAACTAAATGAATTAGAATCAAAGGAATGATGAAGGAGCTTCCAACTTGGTAATGTGAACTTGTGACGAATCAATAGTCTTGAATTGCATTCTAGAATTCAAACTTCTAGATTTCACCAACTTGAACTTTCCTTGGTGACCCAATACTTAAGAACATAGAGCAAACACATCTCTGAGCTTTGAGGAGCCTACAGAAGGGAGAGATGCCATCTTGTAATATAACTCGCCACACAACCAATGACCAGTCTTAGAGTACTAAATCCCGTATCAGAGGGTATAAGGACTTAGCATCCTGTGGGGAGGAATACTGAGGAGTCTTGAGGGGGAAAAGGCTTGGTAGTGGTTTAGGGATCAAAAGGGGTGAGGGCACAATCTCATAGAGATCCACACACATTTGC
This sequence comes from Lathyrus tuberosus, assembly GCA_022829125.1. Lineage (NCBI taxonomy): Eukaryota > Viridiplantae > Streptophyta > Magnoliopsida > Fabales > Fabaceae > Lathyrus > Lathyrus tuberosus. Next base: position 7,766,081 of record JALAZF010000024.1, on the reverse strand, counting down.
AAGAAACAGAGAACCTCCACAAACACACGCAGCACAGCCTTCGGGATCTTGAATCTTCTGCAGCAGTACCTGTATTCACAAATGAAACAAACAGACAAGAACTAGGTAAAGCGGTTAGTCATGTACGAATGATTGACCTAAGATGTTATACAGACGAAACAATGAATCTAAGGGAAAAATTTGGGGTACAACAACAGCCATAGATGATAGGATAACTCACCCTTAGAATAGACAACAAGCGTGGATCTCATCGAGTACGATGGACGCGTGGGGTGCTAGCACCTTCCCCTCGCGTAACCGACTCCCGAACCCAGGCTATGGTTGCGATGACCATTCCTTTCCCTCTTCCTCAGGTTTATGCGGTGTTCCCTTTCCCTCTCTTGGGATAAATTTACACGGCTGGCGACTCTGTTTTTCCGCGCCACTCTCGCGTTTGTACCTGGATGAAAATCCTGGGAGCGACAGCTGGTGACTCTGCTGGGGAATCTGGTTGACCTATGCTGGTCCATCCCTAATCGAGTCAGTCTAGCGCTTGCTTGTCTTTGTTCTCTTTGGGTGTCTTTGTGTTTGTTTTGCTGTGTTTGTTGTATTTTATTTTTATCGCATTTTCTGCATTGCATTTCTTTTATACTGTCATATTGGATACTGCTGTGTTGTGTTGGCTATTTCTGTTTTGCAGGTTGGGTTATTCTGAGAGATAAGCCCAATACCCAGGCTTGAGTACACCCTAGGACTAGAGTGGAGAGTAGTGGGACCTACGTGCCCGCTTGGTACGTTTGTGTGTTCACGAAATTCACAACCAGACGACGCATATTAGGGTGTCGATCTAGAGAGTTGTCGACTCTGGTGACTGATCATCGAGGACCTTAGTGGAAACATCCCTCTTTAGTGGTGACAGTGGCAGACCACATCCTGTGGCAAACCCATTCGCACCCGAGGGCCCACTTTGGAACTCGCATAGGATGGCCCTTATCTTTTGAAGAGAATCAGTGGAGGCACTTCTCGATTGACGATAGTACTGTACCCTGAGGGATGAATGTACTATTATTTCTCGACCTCAGTGCCAGAAGCTGAGGACCTTTCGTTTTGGAGAATCAGTTGAGGCCTTCTCGATTGATGATGATGTCAAACCAGAAATGGTGAACGTATCATCATTTCTCGACCTGAGAGCCCGGGATACTGAACATCCTAGTACCCACACGTGAGAGGGGATGGGTGTTTGCAGGTTTGCAGGTAACCGAAACCTTCAACCTACCCGATTTTTCTGGATTTCTCATCAATGTTGATTATCTGGGTTCCTGGTTATCTCAGTGGTTCGGTGTTTTGGAATTCTGGTTTTCTGGGTTGTGGTTCTCGTTCAATTAACAACACAGCACATCCAGCAGTGTTGCCTTGATCCCATGTTTGCATAGCATATCATTTTTCTTGCATTCTAACATGTTTGACATTTTTCAGGGCTTGCATCTTACTCTTGATTCCGGTTTTCTGAGGTTACCTTGGCATGAATGTCCCGAGAAAGAAGATTATTGCCTATTCGTTCCCAGATCCGACTTTGACATTGATTCACAAGTTGATTAATATGGCTGGTCCCGGAGTTCGTACAGAGTTCAGTGGAGGGTATGGGAGACTTCTGAAGTTTGTCTACAATATCTCCAAGTATGAGAAGGATGCCATTCATACACTTCTTCAGTTTTACGATCCGTCTTTGCGTTGCTTCACTTTCCCATACTACATCTCGGCCCCAACGTTGGGGGAGTTCTCATTTATTTTGGGAATCCCCATCAGGCATGACATAGTATTCTTTTCTGAAGAACACCCCGGGGTAAAAGAAATGGTTGTTGCTCTTCATATTAGTGAATCCGTTCTGAGCAGTAATATTGAGGAAAAACAAGGAGCTAAGGGTTTTTTTATTGAAGTTCTTGTTTGATCAAGCTTGCATACATGTAAAAGAGAAGAACTGGATCGCTTTCCAAGCTATTCTGGATATGTGCATCTATGGGATTGTCCTGTTTCCCAATGTTCCTGATCTGGTGGATATGCATGCTGTCAGAATATTTATTTCAAAGAATCTTATACCTACCTTGCTAGGTGATGTGTATCACTCAGTCCACTACAAGAATGAAAATAGGCGGGGAAAAACCGTGAGTTGCTGCGCGCCACTCTTATCTACTTAGTTTCTGAGTCATCTCCCCGAAACTGGTGCCTTCGTTGATACGAAAGATTCTCTGAAGTGGTCAAAGAGGTTAATGGGCTTGACTGCTGACAACATTGTCTGATTCAACCGTGATTTGCTAGGAATAGAGATTATTTGCAAGTGCGGAGAATTTCCTAATGTACCCTTGATAGGGAGAAGAGGTGGAATTAACTATAATCCTTCCCTTGTTATCAGGCAGTTTGGTTATCCTTTGAAAGGTCCACCTGAAGAGCAAGATGTCAAAGAGTCCTTATTCTTCAATGGTACTGAGGATCAAGAGATGATAAGGAATATTGTGAATGCTTGGAAGCAGGTGACCAAGAAGGGCAAAACTTCATTCGGGAAATGTAACAACCGGGCTTTCCCTTCCTATAAAGAGTGGATTAAGAAGAGAGCAGAAGAGGAACTTCTTCCCTTCCCGGTAGAACCACCATCTTACCCCTTACTGATTGAGCCTCCTACCACAGTTGAGATAGAGAAGTTTAACAAGTTGTGGGCCGAAAAGGAAAAGCTGCGAGAAGAAAACAGTGAGCTACAAAGAGAGATTTATCAGTTGAAACATGAGCGGGGTGAAGTTGTTCATATCGCCAAGTTGAAGACAGAGCTTCTCGCTAAGGTAGAAAAAGAGCTAGCTGACATGGTCACAGCCAGACAAAGGATGAAGCAAGCTCTAGATGGTATTAGTAAGGTTCTCGAGTCTAAGAAGGAGGAATTGGACAAGGCTTTGTTATAGATTAACAGGTTCAATGCTCACCGAGAAACTGTAATGGCTGAGAATAAGAGAAAGAAAGACTATCACCTGGCTCAGATTGTTCAATTGAAGTCGCAGCTCAAGAAGAAAGACGCTGAAATCTTATCAGGGGTATTCCAGAGACAAGCAGTCGAGGGTCGACTCAATGAAGCCATAGCCTCCATAGAGGAACTGAAGGTCCAAGCTGAAGTGAAAAGATCTAGATATGAGGGACCTAGCATAGATGGTGTTTCTGGAGAAGACGCTTGGGAGTTACATTGCCGATACTTGGAAGGGATCATGCATAGGAGAGACGTTCTCATTCAAGAGCTAATTCAGAGACCGGAACATCCCGACACCAGAAAGCTGTTCAAGGAAATTCAAGACTGGAGCAAGAAGCATAATGGATGGGGGGGATTGACACTTGTGGATTTTGATGATATACCGTAGTTTTCTATTTTCTTTCATTATTTGGACCACCGCCAGGCTTGTTGGTTGGGATCTATGATTATTATGTTCAGACTTGTTATCTTGGATTTGTGATTATTGACATTTCGTTTTCCTCTGGTTTTCTTAATATATGAGCAGAAGTTTCGTTCTATCTTGTTGTTAAACTGGAATCAAGGGGGTGGATCGCCCTGCGAATATTCAAACATGTTCATTTGCATTTGCATATTCATAATCATTTTGCATAATCATTGTGCATAATAGGTGTTCAAGGCTGGTTATTCTTATTTTGATCTGGTTTTCTTCAGAATTGCAGACTTAACTCCTCAGGCCATTCAAGAAGTTGATCATGGAGCAAGTTCAAGCTGAGTTGAGGGAAATGCGAGGCCAGATGGGGCAGCTTATGGGGAATATGCAGACTCTCATGCAAGACCAGAAGATGCTGAGGGAGGAGGTCAATCAGATGAAGACTCAGATGGGTTTGGCCATGGAAATTTTGAATACAGTGTTGAAGAAGGAAAACGGTCATGTGCTCGCTTCCACAACAGAGGTCCTTACTCCTCCCATCTCTTTGGAATTTGATTTAAATCGTGGATTACCTCGTGAATCTCTTCCACGAGCGGAAGTTCCAGAACTTTCCCAACAGCAGCTAGGTCTTGGCTCCCAAGAGAAGCCCAAGGGCAAAAAGTGTACACAGGGACAGAAGAAGTCTGAAAGAGTTTTTCATCCGCTCCCTATGCCATATTCTCAACTATTGCAGCATCTCCTTCAGTTGCAACTGGTACAGAAAAGGACTTCGGCTCCTCTCACTGGTAATCCTCCACCAGGCTATGATGCAAGAGCCCATTGTGATTTCCATTATGGGGCACCAGGGCATACTGTAGAGAAATGTAGGGCCTTTCAGCACCAAGTCCAGGATTTGATTGATACAGGGGCAATCGAGTTCACGTCGAGCGGCGTGAATGTACAAGGTGATTTTACCCCGATTGTTGCGAAAGAAGTGAATACTCCTCCCCTCTTTGCAGGATCCACCTCATATCATGGACTTTCTCCACAACCTTTTGCTGCAGAAGCTCTACGTCAGCAACCTTTGTTTGTGCCTCAGCCAAATGTGGAAAGGAAAGTGCAAGTGCAGGTGGGGCACCCGAATCAGCATCAACAGCAGAGTTATCAGCAGCAGGGGCAACCGAGACCAAGGAGGCCCAAGAGGATATTATCCTATTCCTATCCCTTATAGTCAGTTGTTTGCTCGTCTGCTCAAGAACTCTCTGATTCAAACAAAGAGTACCACGCCGGTACTGTACCCTATTCCTCCAGATTATGACATGACTGCTAGGTGCGAGTTCTACTCGGGAACGTTTGGGCACACAATTGATGAGTGTAATGTATTCAAGCACAAGGTACAAGACCTGGTAGACTCAGAGATCATTGTATTCACTGAAGATGATATGTACATCAATGGAGTCCTCCTTTCTTAAATGAACACTCAGTCTGCAAGTACGTCTAGACAGAATTAAACTTCCTTAGCAATGGCAATCTTCAGCTTCTTTACTACATTTTCATTTGTAGTTTTTCATTTTCTTGTTAAAGCATCGTATGCATGTAAGATTTGTTTGTTTTTTCTATGATGATATTAATGCAATGAGTACGTTTTCCTTGAAGTAATCCATTCGTGTTCACTCTTAAATGTTTATATGCACTACAATACCAATTTTCTTGTCTAGAACTCTCGAGGGAGGATGATGAGACGAAAACGCAAAATCTCTGGTTGTATGTTCAAGGATAGAACCCTGTTGAGGATGTACAGGCATTGTTTCAAATCCCTAAACACTGGAGATATAAGGGAGATAGACCCTCGTTAACCCCTTTGAGCCTTGAACTAGGAGTTTCTTTCGTACAAAAAAACCCTCATACTTAACCCAGGGGCAGGGTAGGCGTCAGTTAGTTTGACCGAGCGTTCAAATTTCAAGGAAAGTGTGCATCCGAGGAACCATTACCTTCTATCCCACCGTCAAGAGGTCAAGAGATGTGAAACCATAATGGTTATCCCTCAATAACCAAGGAGTGAGGCAGTCACAACCCTGTCAAGCAAGTAAGACAACCAGTGTCACACGCTTTGTTCAAAAAGGGGAATAAGAAAAAAGAAAGCCCGCTAAGTCGAAACTTGAAAACAAGTGACTTAGGCAAAAGTTAGGGCATCCCGCTGGACTTCAAAATTGAAGGCTCAAAAGAGTCAATCCAGGCAAAAATTAGGGATCAAAAAGCAAAAGAAAGAAGAAGCGAAAAACATTACAAAAGAAAATCTTCGATAAGAACAAATTCGTGTGATTGCAGACACAAAAGATAAAATGGGGTGACTGTCATTCCAAAACTCCCTTAGGTGCCAAACCATTAGTGGCATAGGTTCCTTAAAGATCATAAACCTTTTGAGAGATAAGCGTTTGGGTCAGATTAACTGAACATAAGACTGGAGAACATCACAAAGAGTGGGTGGGCACCGATAAATTTTGAGCCATAAATCCTTTTTCTGAAACCGTGAACCAGACCACGTTACAACCCTTAAAAGTCCTAATTGAAACAAGGTTTATTCCGAAAGCGTACTTCAACAGGATGACGTTTCTGACTCCTACGAGTTGTGCTAATAAGATTGGTTGGTATTGCATGTGCGCATTGTTTTGCCATTCAAAAATCAAGGTCGCATCCCAGTAAGTGATTCATTCACAAGGCTTGGCGACGCATTTTCAATAAAAACTTCAAGGTTAACATGAGTGTTGCATTAGAATTGTCATTCTCATAATAAACATTTTCTGTTTGCATATATGTGCCTAAGCATCAATGCAGCTTACGCAGTGAAAGTCAGTCAAGAAGCTTGATCCTGCCAAGTTGGGATGCTTGGAAATTCTGAAGGACAATCATATCAAAGGGCAGGCTGCCAAGAGACTCAGTATAGAGTGGGCTCTCCCCAATAAGTCGTGTTAAGATGTAGCCAATCTGGGGCAGTCACGTCGAGAAATCTCTCCGAAATTCAGTTATTCTGGGGCATTCATTCTAAGATCAGGGGCAAAGTCACTTCATATTGGGGCAGGCCACTTCTAGAGCGTGAGAGGTTGTCCACTCCTGAAAATGGTTAATTGAAAACACCTCCTCGAGGTTCAAGGCACTAAAGAAGAGTATTTTCAAGTCATTACAATCCCTTTCGAGGTAATGTACTTCATGGATTATGAGGACTGGGGCAGTTATGTCGAGATATGATAAATCTCTCCAAGAGTTTGAAGACCCTGGGGCAGTGTGAATGCCCGATCTTCTGTAAAATCCTCTTAAGATGATTTCTTCCATTAGACCTGGTGGTCTGGGGCAAGTGAAAAGTTCAAAGAGCCGCTTATGACCATAAAGACAAGTCAGGTTGCAGGGCAACAGGATTGTATTTCCCCAGCAGCTTGCTTTCCCCAGCATTAAGATTGCACCTTTCCTTAGCAGAGCAGACTTTCCCCAGTAGGAGACTTGGAAAATATTTTCTCTGAATCAAGACGTTATCTCCCCACAGAATCAGGGTGTTATCCTTCCCCATCTAGTCAGGAAGCGTGCTCTCACCGAAGATGTCATGATCTAATCCCCAGCAAGATGGGAGTAAAGGCATTCACCCCATCAGCAGGCTAAGTTCAGCAGTATCCCCAGGCAGGATTGTATTATGGTTTGTTTTCCCCAAGCATGATGGTATTATGGGCTGGCATCCCCGACAGGTCCTAAGCACATCTGTTATTGGCAATCTTCAGTAACAGACTTCCGATTCCGTTATTGGCGTTCATTCTTAACTCCCCCAGCAGAGGAGAAATCTCAGGTTTTGGACGTTACCTTCAGTAAAAGACAGGTGTGGCCCCAGGTAGTTCTGTCGGGATATCATCCCCATCAGAAGTTGTTGATCCGAAGAGTCAATCAGTATGATCCTTCTCAGCAGAGTTCCTGAATTCAGAGGACAATTTATTTTTGTCATCCCCAGCTAATTTGGTCTTTTCTCTCCAGCATTTATTTTACTGGAGGGACCCCTTTTTGCATATCATAAGCATTGGCATTGCATCCTCAAAACGCATTACATTTCCATTTCGTATGGAGCATTACGCCATAATTCAAACATTTGCATTCGAAGCATAAGCCAGGTTCGGTACTTTCTTTGCCAGTTCTCTTTCTCAGCAGAGATGGCATAACTCAGGAGATTTTGGAGGGATGCGTTCCTCATACTTGTGCTCCCCGGCGGAGTCTTTTATTTAGACTTCTCCTTTCCCCAGCGGAGTCATCTTATTTGTGGATCGTGAGTCCGTTAGAAGTTTGGCCTTTCTCTTTTGTGGAATCCCGTTCTCACCTGGTAGTCAGTCCTTGCTTGACATATTTTGTTGGCCAGTTTCCCTTTATCAGCAGGGATGACATTTATGTTGCTAGTTCTCTTTATCAGCAGAGATAGCAATCCTTTGAATGTTTTCTTCGTCAGTTCCCTTTATCAGCAGGGATGACATTTATTTTGCTAGTTCTCTTTATCAGCAGAGATAGCAATCCTTTGAAGATCTTTCGTCAGTTCCCTTTATCAGCAGGGATGGCATTTATGTTGCTAGTTCTCTTTATCAGCAGAGATAGCAATTCTTTGAATATTTTCTTCGTCAGTTCCCTTTATCAGCAGGGATGGTATTTGTTTTGCTAGTTCTCTTTATCAGCAGAGATAACAATCCTTTGAAGATTTCTTTCGTCAGTTCCCTTTATCAGCAGGGATGGCATTTGTTTTGCTAGTTCTCTTTATCAGCAGAGATATCAATCTTTTGGGTATTTTCTTTCGTCAGTTCCCTTTATCAGCAGGGATGGAATTTGTTTTGCTAGTTCTCTTTATCAGCAGAGATAGCAATCTTTTGAAGATTTCTTTCGTCAGTTCCCTTTATCAGCAGGGATGCCATTTATTTTGCTAGTTCTCTTTATCAGCAGAGATATCAATCTTTTGAAAATTTTCTTTCGTCAGTTCCCTTTATCAGCAGGGATGACATTTATTTTGCTAGTTCTCTTTGTCAGTAGGGATAGAAATCTTTTGTCAGTTCTCTTTATCAGCCGAGATGGCGTAACTTAGGAGAGTTTGCTTCACTTTATACCCAACATAGCTAGCACTCATCCGTGTTGTGACAGTACAACGTTTATGGCTAATTCTCCAGTGGAGGATTGCAAATTTCCGGGTTCTTTGGTATTCAATCTCCGTGCATCCTGATTGTCTGAAAGCCGTCGCTATCATGCCCTCAGGACTAAGTTGATTTAATAGGGGCAGTTGTTGCACCCCAAAATTTGCCCTCCTTACTTTAGTACTAACTGGCTTATGTTTCATTTCATTTTTACATTATCATGTGTGCATATCATTGGTTCCTAGCATGTGGTCAAGGTGCCTGAGGCAAGTTCAAGAGGAGAAGATTTTCTTCAAAGGGTCAAGCAAGAGAGTTCAAGTGGATCACTCTCTCCTAACCAGTGCAGAAATTAGGGTTTTGAGATTCTTGGGTTTATTGCTCCAATGGGCAAGCTCCTTGGGTTTTTATCATCACCAATTGGCATATCTTATCTTTGTTGGAGAGGATACACATCATATTCAGAGGAATTTGGATTTGGAGACTGTGTTATTTCCTCATAGACTGAGGGTACCAAAATTAGGGTTTGCTATAAAGTCAATTTATTTCTGATTTTTTGGGCAAGACTTGATTCCATGGTGTTCCTTGGGTCCCTAAGTCTCTAGAAATGGAAGATTGTCCATCAGTTTGGTTCATGAGAAGTTCAATTGGCCAATGGATCGGGAATCAGGAGAATTGGAGAAAAGTCAACAGTGAGAGGGGAAGTCAACTGTGAAACTTTGAGGTTCTCTTCAAGATTTTCAAGGTCTCACATCCTCATATGGTCCTCAAGAGTCAAATTTCATACCATTTATCAAGAATCAAGGGTTGGTACAAAAGTTACTAAATATGGAAATGACCTATAATTTGAAAGTTTCCTTTTTGGGCAAGTTCTTACACTGCATTCAACTTGACTTTTCATCATCAAGAAAGCTTCAAATGAATTTTCATCAAACATGAAAGTTGAAGATCTTTTTCTTCTCTTTCCAACAAGTACTAGTGGGTCACCATATCATTTGTGAAACTCAAGTTATGATCAAAAGAAGGCAAAGTGGTTTTTAGGGTTCCATTTTCACAACTTTAGCACTTTGGGACATATGGACCTATAATTGATTCCATTGCTTCATGCCATATTCTAACCATCAAAGGATAATCCCTAAGGAGCATTTTTGGCCTTTAAATCAAGAAGTTTCATGGTTTATTCATCACTTATTCTCCATTATGCAAAATTGCCAAATTATCTAAAACTCATGAACCAAGGCATCTCAAGGCCCAATTTCAATTTAGGTGTGATTAGCAATTTTGAGTAAGTGATCCATCATGAAATACTTGGATATCCATGCATGGAGGAGGGTGTATCTCACATTATTCAAATTTCCAAAATTGCCCAAAACTCATTAAGTGGAGAATTACCAAGGCCCAAATCATTATCAGTGGTTTAACCTAGCCTATTTAAACTCATGTTTATTTCTCTTATTTTATTTTTATTTAATTTGCATTAATTCATTTTTAATTTTTAAAAATAGTTAATTGCATCAAAAAATTCCCAAAAAAATTCATGCATCATATTTACAATTTTATAAAATTTTACAAAATTTTATTTTATTATTTTATTTTATTTTTAGCATCTGAAATAATCATTTTGTTTATTTTCTTTTTGAATATTCATATCATGCATACCTAAATTTGTTTATTTTATTTCTCTGCATCCATAAAACATTTTGAACTCATTCCTTTTGCATTATTCCACCAATACATTGAATTGCATTAAAATATTTTTCTCTCATTTTTAAAACTATTTCATATTGCATTTTAGTCCTCCTTTTTGGCACATTGAACCATGTTTCTCATCTGACTTTGCATAATTGTTTGAGTGACTTACATTTTGAATTTTTGCAGGAGTTTTTGATATGTTGTTTGTCTCTAGTTGAGCAATGTTAATAATTAATTTGGCAATTTTATAAGATGTTTCACTAATTATGTGACTGCTCTTTATGTGAGATCCTCTTGTATGCATATTTCTGACCATGTCTGATTATTTGTTTGAGAAGGCACTTGTGCCATTGCTTTGGGGTGTGTTTCTTTAACTTACTAATGCATGTTTAAGTCATCCACATTCTGTCTTGGTTGATTTCATTTGGTTGATAACCATTTCTCTTTGGTTTGTGATTTCTTGGACTTTTTTTTCTCTTATTGTTACGTATGTCTGTTTTGCACTAACCTCTTATACAGGGGCTGAGGTAAGTTCTTTGAGGGTGTGGATAGTTATCCATATTCACCCTTGCTCTTTCCTTCTCTTTTCTTTTCTTTAGGCTTAGGTTGTCGTCAAACCTCACTAACCGTAGGTCACCCATGCATGATAATATTAGGATTCTTAGTTTCCCTTTAGAGTCTCCTTTGTGTCTTCTCTCTCCTCATCTCAAAACTTCTTGAAAACACTTAATAAGGATAAAGTGTATTGCGCACGAGCCTTAAGCATGGGGAATGAGAAATGAGGGGCTTCCTCTCATCTTTCTAGAGTGCTTAGCGAGCGTCCTGTCTTGGGACGATGCGTTAATTATTCGCCCCTGTGCCCTAGACTTTGGTGCAATGCAAGTTATGAACTAACTCAAATCACTTCTGTCCTAAAAAATACAAACAAACTTCAAACCTTTTTGTCCTTCGGGATTGTCAAACTAAAGGCTATTTTCAAAAAGGGCACGTTACTTCCCGTCTGAGTCGCAAACAGGCATCGACCCTAACTGCCGGACGCGAACTTAACGTCGCTCATAAAAAACACAAAAAGAACTTGGTCCGAACTACGTTGACTCTGAATTCTCCATTGCACAAAAGGGGTACGTAGGCCTAGGACGTCGACGTCCTACCGAGTCTGTCTTTGTTTTCCCCTTCCCCGTCTTAGTACATCCATAGATGATAGGATAACTCACCCTAGAATAGACAACAAGCGTGGATCCCATCGAGTATGATGGACGCGTGGGGTGCTAACACCTTCCCCTCGCGTAACCGACTCCCAAACCCAGGCTATGGTTGCGATGACCATTCCTTTCCCTCTTCCTCAGGTTTATGCGGTGTTCCCTTTCCCTCTCTTGGGATAAATTTACACGACTGGCGACTCTATTTTTCCGCGCCACTCTCGCGTTTGTACCTGGATGAAAATCCTGGGAGTGACAGGCGGTCTTCAAGAGGCACAGCCAGGAACAATTCTGGAACTTTGATAAAAATGGGGAAGCAGCACCCCAGCAGCACCGGGCGATGAGGCCTTCCTGCGCCTTAGCAGGGTCGGACAGTGCAGGGGCCTAATTTGCGACACGCAGCTTTTCCAAATATAGTGTTTCCGTGCGATTCGAGCTGAGATCTTTTCACCTAAATTGCAACAAAAATACACAAACATATCAAAACAACTAATATTCACAAAAATGCAAGAATCGCTTAATTAATAAGTTGTTTCCAGATTAAAGTGATTCAAAGAGCTTAAAGGCATCAAAATCAATTATGAAAATAAGCACTTCTTGACACCTAACAATGGCGAAGAATCCAAATTTCCATTTCGATTTGTGCATACGGTGGAGAATTTCCTGAGCAAGCATAATGCTATCATGAGAGCTTCTATTGGGGTTGAAGCCTGCTAGCCTGGGAAGGCTATGTAATTCGTGTGGTGCTTAAGCCTATTGACTATTACCTAGGTAAATACTTTATAGATAGTATTACATAACATAATATGCCTGAAGTGAGTAACCAGCTGGGGATTATTAATCTTTGGAATCAAATAGATGTTTGTAAAATTAAAGTCTTTCAGGGAAATATCTTTGTTCCACAGCTGGTGATTAAAGGTGCAAAGGTTATCACCATTGTGGTTCCAAGTATTTTGATATAAACCCCCAAGTAAGCCATCTGGACCAAGAGATTTCCAATCATCCATATCAAAAAGTTCCCTCTTGATCTCAGAATCTTAGAACTCCGATTGTAAATTTCTTTTGACACAAGCATCATGAGCCGTGAATTGTTGGGTTGTTTGAAACCAAGCAGAAGTGTTGGTATCTGTAGTGAAGAGAAGTTTAAAATAATCATGGAATAAGGATCTAATGTGATCTTAATCCTCAATCCAGTTGTTTTCATTATCTTTAAGCATGGTAATCACTTTTCTTTTTTATGTTGCACAACTCTGGTGTGATAGAATTTGTGAAGGTGAGAAAAATACACAAGAATGGGGGTTGAATTGTGTATATAAAAAATGTTTCACTTCTAAAAGAAACTTCAGAATCTGAACAAAGTTCAAAGTCTAATATCATAATATATAATAGCAGCGAAAAGAATATGAATAAGAAGCAATAAGCAAATCAACACACAAGTTTTATCCTGGTTCATCTCCTCAACTAAGAGTAGTCCAGTCCCCTTGCCTCAACAAGAGATTTTCACTATAGTCAAACTAATTACACTTTGCTCAAGCAAACTAGCAAGAGACTTCATTTCTCAATCAATCCAGAAAGAGACTTTCGCTCAAGCAACCTAGCAAGAGACTTTTGCTCAATCACACTATAAAGAGACTTCACTGCTCAAGCACACAAGCAAGAGACTTCACTGCTCAAGCACGCAGGCAAGAAACATCCTCTACTTTAAGCAAATAGTTTAGTTTAAAAGATAACAAATATACTTTGATACACAATTAAAAGTATAGTAGTTGTAGAACAACCACAAAGGTTCTTAACTCTTAAGATTTCTAAGATATACAAAGATAATAAATCTTAAGACCTTACGCAATAACAATTATAAACAATAGCTCAAAGTTATGATTAAGTTGTTATGATGTAGCATTGTTGTTTTTCTTCTTTCAAATCTTCAGCTTCCTTTTATAGAGGCAGAGAAAGAGTTGTTGGAAGGATGATCATAAGAGATTTCTTCGCGAAGAATCATGCCAAGAGAGACGTTGGAGGATGTATATGGTTAGAAACATTATCCAAAGAATAAAATAATTGTCCACAATATCTTTCTAAGTACTATGTATCTACCAAAAGGTATGACAGACTTAAGAGTTCACATCACCATTCCTTGAGCCTTGCAAAATGAAACCCTAGTTGACTCTCTTTAGAAATCTGGCATTTTTACAAAATTTGTTTGCTTTTGGTACCGTGTACGGATCAGAGGGACCTTTAGCCTTTAGAGTTTGAACTGATGACCAGTGGCTAGAATACAATGATCAAAGTCTGATCCTTCAGAGGTTGATGAACACGTTCAGAGTCATCAGATTCTGAGTTACATTGCTTCTCCACATATGCTTTGAACAGATTCTATTCAGAGTTGAATTCTAAACTTGTTATCCTACACAGGTGAACATGTGTTACTATACCCATTTGTTCTTTAAGTACTTTGTTATCATCAAAACCCAAGGGATATGAAAAATTGTGTTCCAACAATCTCCCTATTTTTTATGATGACAAACAAAAGTATTTAAGAACAATGGTTGGTATGTTTTACTAACTTGACAACACCAGAGTTTGAGGTTTGTCAGCTCCCCCTGAGTCTAATAGTTCAAAGTTTGAGTTTTGTAAGCTCCTCCTAAGTCATATTCAAGTTAATTAAACTTATCTTGATAAAATAATATTCAAAAAGCAATAATGATCAGGGTTCAGGTAAATAAAAGCATTTAAAATTATTTTTATCCTCTAAAATACTCCCATGAATTTCTCCCCGTGTTGTCATCAACAAAAAGTGGACTAGTACATGTCAGCATAGAGAGAGGGAAAGAGAGAGAGAGAGAGAGAGAGAGAGTATGTGGGGAAAAATTAAATTCTGATAAAAATAGCAAAAATAAATTTTGCACTTCCCAACAGAAAGAAACAACCAGATTGGTTGAAATGTTTCTACACTTCTCAAGACGGTCACACGTTATTTCGGAATTGCAACCATCATAAGTAATCATTTCAATAAAGAGCTAGAGTATCTGTATTAAATCACCAGATTTTTCAACTTCTATAAGCAACGTAAGAGTCACTCAAGCTCTTCTATAAGCAACTTCTATGACAGACTTAAGAGTTCACATCACCATTCCTTGAGCCTTGCAAAATGAAACCCTAGTTGACTCTCTTTAGAAATCTGGCATTTTTACAAAATTTGTTTGCTTTTGGTACCGTGTACGGATCAGAGGAACCTTTAGCCTTTAGAGTTTGAACTGATGACCAGTGGCTAGAATACAATGATCAAAGTCTGATCCTTCAGAGGTTGATGAACACGTTCAGAGTCATCAGATTCTGAGTTACATTGCTTCTCCACATATGCTTTGAACAGAGTCTATTCAGAGTTGAATTCTAAACTTGTTATCCTACACAGGTGAACATGTGTTACTATACCCATTTGTTCTTTAAGTACTTTGTTATCATCAAAACCCAAGGGATATGAAAAATTGTGTTCCAACAATCTCCCTATTTTTTATGATGACAAACAAAAGTATTTAAGAACAATGGTTGGTATGTTTTACTAACTTGACAACACCAGAGTTTGAGGTTTGTCAGCTCCCCCTGAGTCTAATAGTTCAAAGTTTGAGTTTTGTAAGCTCCCCCTAAGTCATATTCAAGTTAATTAAACTTATCTTGATAAAATAATATTCAAAAAGCAATAATGATCAGGGTTCAGGTAAATAAAAGCATTTAAAATTATTTTTATCCTCTAAAATACTCCCATGAATTTCTCCCCGTGTTGTCATCAACAAAAAGTGGACTAGTACATGTCAGCATAGAGAGAGGGAAAGAGAGAGAGAGAGAGAGAGAGAGAGAGAGAGAGAGAG
This sequence comes from Lathyrus tuberosus, assembly GCA_022829125.1. Taxonomy (NCBI): domain Eukaryota; kingdom Viridiplantae; phylum Streptophyta; class Magnoliopsida; order Fabales; family Fabaceae; genus Lathyrus; species Lathyrus tuberosus. The sequence continues at coordinate 7,750,806 of JALAZF010000024.1, read as the reverse complement.
TATGTGGGGAAAAATTAAATTCTGATAAAAATAGCAAAAATAAATTTTGCACTTCCCAACAGAAAGAAACAACCAGATTGGTTGAAATGTTTCTACACTTCTCAAGACGGTCACACGTTATTTCGGAATTGCAACCATCATAAGTAATCATTTCAATAAAGAGCTAGAGTATCTGTATTAAATCACCAGATTTTTCAACTTCTATAAGCAACGTAAGAGTCACTCAAGCTCTTCTATAAAATCACACTTTCGTAGACAGACTTCCTACATCTTCAAGCAATTTTTCTTACTTCTTAACAACAATGAGTACTCCTTCTGAGAAAACTGAGATCATCGAAGCAACAAAAACCATTGTTGAGAATAAGACCACCACCTTGGTACAGTCAACTGAAGAAGCCCGGCCATCTGGATCGACCACTGTCAGATCTGCACTTAGGGTGAGGAAGGCTAAGAAGAAGAAGAAGAAGAAGAAGAAGAAGAAGAAGAAGAAGATACTAAAGAAGAAGAAAAAGAAGGTGCCAAAGAGGATAGTCTATTTTGACTCCGATGATGAGGAGCCAGATATAGATTGGGAGACAACTTGTAGTGCACGAGTATATTGTTCTGATTTAGAAAAAATTATGTAGGCCAATGATCACGTATTCCTTCTTTTGAATTAATGAAATATGAATATCTTTTATCCTTTTTTGTAATGATACTTTGCCAAATAGTTGCAAATCTCCATTTGAATGAACCAAACGTTCAAGTAGTAGAAACAATCCATCCAAAAATAACTCAAAGTAACAAAGTTATTCTTAACTTTACCAGATAAAATAAAGATTCTGAAGAATATAGCTTAGAGTGAAAACACATAAGCAAGAAAATACTAAAAACATATATCAAGCATAACAGATGAAAGAACAGAAAGATTTTCATAAGAAGGAAATCCGTTAAACAAGAATAAATAAAGAAGACACAAAACAAAAGGTTCTAAATCCTAAGCTTATGGTTTCTTCAAAATATCCAACACAACTCTAAGATTAGCACCCATAATGTCTTGTCTAGCATCCATTGACTTCATCCTTTCATCCATTTCATTTTGCTTGACAGCCATGACTTGTTGAGTAGAAACAACACATCCCAGCTTTTCCTCTAAAAGATCTTGTCTTGAGCTGGAAGAAGTGACAGATTGTGAAGTGACATCCTTCAGATTCTGAATCACTGATACAATAGTTGTCTGGAGATAATCCCACTTAGCAACATAGGCTACTGGGTCAGAGGCAGATAATCTCTCATTGACTAGACATTGTAATTTATTAAGAAAGATAGATTTGATTACCTCCGGGTTGGTTTGGATAGTATGTGGAAGGGATGAAGTGTTAGTCTGTGAAGGGCCAAAGGATTGTTTTTTTGGGACAAATAGGTTTAAGGAGGTTTCATGGTGAAGGAATTCAAACGAGATATGTTCATATTCAATTCTAGGTTCATATGTGAATTGAACTAGAGATAGATCCTGGACAATTTGTTCAGTATCAATCTGTAGTTCAGATGTATCTTGGCCTTGAAGTTGAGTATGAACAAGGCTAGGTTCTTTATGAGGTGATGGTTGAGGAGAATATGTTTGGTTAATGGTTACATGTTCTGGTGAGGATGTAATTTCTGGTTGAGAAGTAGTTTCTAAAAAGAAACTTCATAATCTGAACAAAGTTCAAAGTCTGATATCAGAATATATAATAGCAGCGGAAAGAATATGAATTAGAAGCAATAAGAAAATCAACACACAAAGTTCATCCTGGTTCTTCTCCTCAAATGAGAGTAGTTCAGTCCCCTTGCCTCAACAAAAGCTTTTCACTATAATCAATTGATTACACTTTGCTCAAGCAAACTAGCAAGAGAATTCACTGCTCAATCAAGCCAGAAAGAGACTTCCGCTCAAGAAACTTAGCAAGTAACTTCTGCTCAATCACACTAGAAAGAGACTTCAGTGCTCAAGAACACAGGCAAGAGACTTCACTGCTCAAGCGTGCAGGCAAGAAACTTCCTCTACTTTAAACAAATAGTTTAGTAGAAAAGATAACAACCATACTTTGATACACAATCAGAAGTATAGTAGTTTTACAACAACCACAAAGGTTCTTAACTCTTAGGATTTCTAAGATATACAAAGATACAAAATTCTTAAGACCTTATGCAATAACATTTATAGACAATATCTCAAAGTTATGCTCAAGTTGTTCTAATGTAGCGTTGCTGTTTTTCTTCTTTCAAATCTTCAGCTTCCTTTTATAGATGCAGAGAAAGAGTCGTTGGAAGGATGAGCATAAGAGCTTTCTCTGTGAAGAAGCATGCCAAGAGAGAGGTTGGAGGATGTATCTGGTTAGAAACATTGTCCACAACATCTTTCTAATTACTAGGTATCTATCAAAAGGTATAACAAACTTAAGAGTTCACGTCATCATTCCTTGAGCCTTGCAAAATGAAACCCTAGTTGACTCTCTTTAGAAATCTGGCGTTTTGACAAGACTGATCTGCTTTTGGTACAGGGTATAGGTCAGAGACACCTTTATCCTTTAGAGCCTGAACTGTTGACCAGAGACTGGAATACTATGATCAGAGGCTGATGAACACGTTCAGGGTCATCAGATTCTAATCAATCATAATTTGAGCTACATTGCTTTTTCACGGATGCTTTTAACAGAGTCTATTCAGAGTTGAATTCTAAGCTTGTGATCCCGCACACTTGAACATTTGTTAGTATACCAATTTGCTATTTAAGTACTTTGTTATCATCAAAATCCAATGGATATGAACAAATTTGTTCCAACAATTTGGTGTTTCTATCACCTTCCACCATCCAATTAATCTTCGCCCGTTGATACTAGATAAGTTCCTCTTGATAAAGAATCTTGGAGAGATTAATTTGGGTCTTCTTTTCAAGTTTTATGAGTCCCTCATGATCTCTACCAGACTAAATAACTTTTTGAATACCTTAGAGACAACGAAGAAGATGGTTTTTATCTCTTCTAATACTCCCAATATTGTGGAGTTTCCATTAAGTAGCATTGTTTTTAAAAGACTCCAGGTTGCAAAGAAGAGCTTGATGAGTATTCCAAGCAGATTTCAGTATTTCCTCAAAAAACAATTTAACCAACCAAGCACACTCGAATTTAAAGGACTTATGCTCCTGTCTAAATTCCTTGTCCATGAGGGTGACAAACACAAGATGATGGTTAGAGAACTCTAACCTATGAAAAACCTTCACATAAGCTCCAGGGTACATATTCGTCCACAAATCATTGTAGAAAACACGATTTAACTTTTCATAAATCCTCATACCCATATGAGTCAGTCATCCTCTCTGAGTCTTTTACTAGTCTTCATGATAAAGATAATATAAAATATATGAATAATTATAATTGGTTTGGGTAGGCGGACTCACAAGTAAATTTTTGAAAATTCGTTGCCCGAACCAATTAACATCGAATTTCATTTGTTTAGTTCAGTTTTTGCCCGAACTAAAAATTGCTCAACCCAAGCATTATGATTTGCTTTAGATTTCGATTTGTTTCGGATTTACCCGAACCAACTTACAAATCTATTTATTTTGTTGGATCTAAGTCATTTTTAACACTTAAATGAAGTAATTAAAATAAAAGTTTTTTTAATGGGAGATGTTCAATTTTAAAATGGAACAAAGATCTTTTCAAATGAATAAAGGGAATTTGAACAATTTGAATTAAATCAGATTCATCTATGACATAAATTGTTAACAAACGGCTGTTACTCTTCTATTATATATTGTTCAACTTATATTTTTAACATTGTGTAATACATTACTATATTATCATAGAATTAAGCATAAAAAACTATTCATACATTACCAATTTTACTTTGATATTAATTGTCACGTGGGTATGCAGGATTTTTAGTTTAAGCAATTTACCATGATATTTGTTGAGATGATTACATTTTTTTTTTAAATTCATACATTATAATTTATTATTATTATTAGTATATGCAAAAATGTATTAAGACAAATTTGCGGTATTTTATTATTTATAATAATATTTTTATCAAATGATTTAAAATATTAATAATTTCTTTTTTTTCGCGCTGATTATAAAGTTCAAAATATCTGCACAAGATAAGAACCATTTAAAGATTAAATAACAAGTTTTTCCAACCCAGTTCAAATCCAAAAATAATCAATTACTTTTTAGAAAATGACTTTAGAACTTAAGTTCTCGTGAGGCATCCATTATTACATGTCAACTGAATTGAGTTGATTGTATTTTAAAGACATTTTATCCCTCTCCCATAAGTTCTGAATGAATTAAAACTTTGGCCAATTTGGAAGATACATTTCAACCTGCATTGCAAGATTATAATTTATCAGAATACAAAAGAAAATCAAGTGGTTCAATGGTTATTTACAAACTAAACATTAATACTTACACATTTTTCAACACAATACAGATAATTAGAATATTTTCTAGTGCAGTCATTGTATTTAGAAACATCACCATATATCATTATACATTCCTGTAGCAATTTAGAGAATTAGTTTTCTTTGCAAGACCTCTTTTTCATATGTACAGGGTTGTTCATGGTACAATACATAAAAAAAAAACGTATCGAACCAAACCATAATAAAAATATACTCGAACTGAACTGAACCAAACCGTTTTAATTTACTTAGAACCGAACCGAACCAAAGTCATTGGTTTGGTATACCGTTTAGAAATTCCAAACTGTTAGAAGACAATTTTTTCAAGCTGAACCGTTTATTAAAGAACTGAACCATTAAACTATTTTTCAAAATTTTAAAATAATAAAAATTAAAACTTGTTTTTAGTATTTTTAATTTTCAGTTTCGGTTCAGTTTATTTACAATTTCGGTTCGGTTCGGTTTCAGTTTGGTACAGTTTTAGAACTGTTTTGTATAATATGATTTGGTTCAGTTCGATTATTTTAATTTAAGTTCAGTTTAATTCGGCGGTTCAGTTTGATTCATAAACTTTTTGAACAACCCTACGTATATACATAAAAATAAGGTGGTATAAAATTAAAAAAATAAAAAAGAATTAAAAGAATGTTAAGATACATTAACAAAGAATTAAAATGCATAAATATATTGATATGAAAAAATAGAATAGGCTTGCCAATGTAAATCAATTAAATACATGTATTTCGCTAAATCATGCGTTTATCTTTAAAATATTCTCTATTCCTAAAAAAAATCACATAGGGACATACCTCTTTCAAGGTACGGTATCAAACATTTTGATTTGCAAAACTTTTCAAGAAACCTCTTCGGATCCACATGTTCCGCAGAGCTAATCATTTTTGTCTGGAGTATCAAATTGATTACAAACAGCAGTGTCAAATTGGCTAAAGAAAAATTATAATTAATTTGCATAACTATTGCAGCACATGTTTTTTCCTGGATTAATATTCACTAAATCAACCACAAGCCTACAGTAACACTGATTCAAATCATCATCACTGTAACATAGATAATATCTCAAATCACAATAGATTCAAACGGCGCCGTATAAGAAACATTTAATCGTAGCAATGTTTTAAATCGGGAAGATAAGACAAGTTTGTTGGAATTTCACCTCAAACTACGGTGATTCCTCTACAATCTTGATTTCAAGATTGTTCAACAACCTACAACTTACGCAATGACAATGAACAATATTCAGAACAAACAGCAAGAAACGAAGCGAGAGAATAAATATTTGGAGAAGAGAATGTTATCCACGAACTGTGAGATTTCAGAAATTTATTTCACTTGCAATCTTGCAACTGTGAATATACAAAACACTAGCACTGTGATAATCTTCACAACTTGTTCTGCTTCTACATTCTATTACAAAGTACAGGTATTTATAGATTTAAAATTACAAAGGCCCAAAACACTAAAGGCCCAAAATATCAAATCTAATCTAAATCATATCAAATCTAATCTAGAAACAAATATGTGGTGAAACAACCTATTTCGACACACTGCTTCAGCACTTCGACTTCGACACTCTTGGCTTCGACTTCGACACTTAGACACTGAGAATTACAATTTAACACACCACCTAATTCATTGTGTCTAAGCTGTCTACATTCATCATGGTTCTTAGTCTTTTGAAGGCTTCGACCTGCACTTCATTCGTCATGATATCTGCAATCTGATTCTCAGTTCTGCAGTGTTTCAAATTCATCTTTCCTTCTGCTATCTGCTCTCGAAGATAATGGAACCTCATTTCGATGTGCTTGCTTCGACCGTGAGCTATTGGATTCTTCGCCAAGTTGATAACTGACATGCTGTCGATCTTCATCGTAATTGCTCCATGACTCTTCCCTGTAATTTCTTCGACCAAGTTCACCATCCAAGTTGCTTGACATGCACAAAGAGAAGCAGCTATATATTCTGCTTCACATGATGACAATGCCACTACTGGCTCCTTTCTCGAACTCCAAGCAACTGGTGCACCACCTAACATAAACACATATCCAGCTGTGGATTTTCTATCCTCAGCATCACTACACCAATTAGAGTCGGTGTATCCCACTAACTTGCATTCTTTCCCTTCATCAACTGCAGGAAACAAAATGTCGTAGTCGAGAGTCCCTTTTAGATACCCCAGTATCCTCTTCGTCGCTGTTAGGTGTGATACCTTTGGCTTATGCATGAATCTACTTACCATACCCACACTGTATGCTAAGTCAGACCTTGTGTGACAAAGGTATCTAAGTGACCCAATAAGTCTTATGTATTGGGTTGGGTCGACATCATCTTCATCTGAATCCTTCGACAGTTGCAGTCTGGTCTCAGCTGGAGTCGAAGTTGGGTTGCAAACTTGCATCTCAAATCTCTTGAGTATTTCGCATGCATATCTTCTTTGGTGCATCATCAAACCTCTACTAGTCTTGTAGAATTCGAGGCCAAGGAAATATGAGAGATTTTCCAAGTCTGACATTTCAAACTCCTCACTTAGGTCATGTTTGAAATCTTCGATCTCCTTCTTGCAACTGCCTGTTGTCACACCCTCATTTTCACCCTACCTTTTTCATAACATTTCTATCATCTCTGCATCTCCATGAGGTCATCAACACATCTTTGCATTCATCCATTTGCATAAGCTTTTATGACATGGGATCAAGGCGTTTTCCTATGGTTCGAGTCTTCCGTATTCAGAGGAGTATCAGTGTACATTCAAAGATACAGTGGACTATTTCTCAGCCGGTGTGTACCCCAGGTTGAGTTATGTGGTGTGGAGGTCATCAGGTCACCAAATTTTTAATTCATGTGGAGTTTGGTTCATTCATCAGGTTTATCAGTTCATTGGTGGTTCATCTGCTTAATTATTTTCCTCAGAGTGGATTCAATAATCACCGTAAGGTTTCAAATTGACTCAGATGGCTGTTGTTTCTGTTGCAAGTTATTCAGTGGTAGCTGTGTACCTTTAATTGGATGTTTGTGGAAAGTTTGAAACAGGTTTTGGGCTCATTTGGTTGTTCATTCTTTAAACTGAGTTCATAGTCCATTCTAGTCCATTTCCTTCCATTATCCATTTTTCTAACCAATCTCACATTCATAAACCATATCCATTTTTTGTATAAACCTTTTTCTAACCAAATATCCATTATCCATTGGAACCATTTCTCGTATCCATTTAATTTGAAAACCATTTTTTCCACTTCATCACTTTTCTCATATCTAAATTCAAATCCTCATGCCGTTTTTTTTATTGTTCCATTTCATTCCATAAATATTTATCAATTCTTTTATTCATTTTTTTTAAGAGAAAATGTCTGTCTTGAAATTGAAAACCAATAAACAAGCCTACTATTTTTCATATATCTTCCACATGGACATATCCCCACACAGGCCCTTATAGGATGATGATGTTGTCGGTGCTGTGTGGGTTCCACCATGTTTTCTTTGTGCCAAACAGCTAGCATAAAAGAGACAAGTATCTTTGCTTTGTGGGAAACAAACAATACTTGAAGAGGTAGTCCATAGTCCATACACACAAAATCAATCATACCTTTGGCTAAATTCTGATACAATATGTAACAAGTTTCTCAGAAACCTTTTAACAGACAACAACATTTCTGGATTAACAGTTACAACTAAGAATGCCATTGGGAAGAAAAATATATATAGTATAAATATGTGCTTTGAGAGTGTACGGATACTCTTTCTTCATGAGGAAGGTAGCACATTGTTGTTATTAAGAAATCCAAAATCCCCAAAAAGACCCATGGCATCGTTGATTGCATAAGCCACACAGTAGTGCTCCTGCATCATGTACCACTCTTCAAATTCATCAAACAATTCCAGACGTTCAATCCTGCGTCTTTCTTGAGCATCAACAAAATCATTATAAATTCTAAGCATGTCCCATGCAACAGATTTCTGCCATCCTTCTGCACTTGAGAGTGACCATTCATCAACAAATAAGACAAAATTTGATGCTTCATTAAGGAGTTTCAATTGGCAAAGAAAAAGGTACAACAGCAATAACAGAGTGCAGCAGCAGAGTTCACCAGAACAGAGACAGCAAGACATTAACCAAAATGGAAAAACATTTTTCTTATCATAAAAAAAAAAAAACAACAGCAGACCTTGCAACAATGGAGATTCCACATCAATGTTCAAACCATCAAACCCTAATTTCTATCCTATAAAAACAACATCATAGCAACAGAAAAGGGGCGGTCACAAAAATTCAAACATCCCAACACTTCAAACACCAAGAAACCTAAACAGCAACAAAAACCAGAGAGAAAAATCTGAGAGGATTCGAGATCAGAAGAGCTATACACAAAAAAAAACCCTAATTGTTGTTACACTGAAAATCTAAGGCGGCCATTTCAAAAAGAAGAAGAAGGAGAAACGAAGGGAGATAGTCGCACCTGAGCTCGCGGTCTTCGAGGGTGAGTTCTCTTCCAATGCTTTGATTGTCTTGTTTCGTGTTGGAAAAGTTGTTTGTCCACGCGCGTGGTCTTCTTTCTCTCCATTTTGGTCGTCTTAGCTTAGTTTTTGGGTTAGGTTTTTTTTAGAAAAGGGAAACTCCGATTGGGCCATTTGAGAAAGAATTTGAGAAAATGGAGGGTGGATTCGGTTTCGCCTTGGAATTTTAACAGGGGTTTGTGTTTGTGGTTTCATGGTTTGACGAGGATCCACCGGAGAAGACGGTGGCGGCCGCCGCGCGCCGCCGCTTCCCCGGCTAGGTTGTTCTGAGAAGAGGGTTTTGTGGTCAGTTCAGAGAGAGAAAGAGAAATGAGGTAGGGTGAGGGAGAACGTGAACAAGTTACTTGTTAGAGGCTTTGATTTATTTATTTGGCATGATTTTCTTCAGTATTCATTAATGGATTTTACTATCCATTGACGCGTGGCCACCTGGTTTGGGAACGTGTGCTGCTACCTTAATTGCATGCTGGCCATCTTTTAATGTTACAATAGCTTACAATGCACATATTTAGGATTTTGTTTTCAAGACAATTGGAATCCGTATGATACCTTGTGACTACCACCCGCGGTTGACATGTAGTCAACCATGGATCCCATGTGAATCCCCTTGTGGTGTACATCGTGCACCTTCCTTTTCTATCGTTAGATCTGGTCAAGATCTTTGACCATACGATCTAACACTCCTATTTTTCTCTCCAAAACCAACTCGTGTGGGTCAGGCCACACACAAATCTCCTGCGTCTGGGCTCGGCTGGGATTGGGCCTAGGATTTACACCACCATTTTTTTATAACAGTCCCTTTTTACTCATATTTATTTGTTTTCTTTATTTTTGTTTTTTATCCATTTCCTTTTCTACTATTTCCTTTATTATTGTTAAATTCATAAAAACATAAAAAGTGTGTGTATTGTTAATTACCTTAAATATATTTATTTAATATTAATTAATTAAATTATTAATTAATTTTATTAAATGTTTATATTTAATTTAGTTAATAATTTTGGGTGTTGTTTGGTTTGGTCTATTCGTGTAATGATCGATTATTTATTTTGGTTGTGCAATTTTCGCATGTAATATGTCTGTACCACGATGATAATCGATTAATCTCTTATTTTCACTTTTAAAACCATTTTCAAAAAAATAAATCCTCGATCCAACGTCGAGCCATTTTTCACCCTTGTAAGTCGAGTGCCTCGTGCATCGCCATCAACCTTGTTCGTTACACTTCAAACTTTTTTTCTCAACTATCAATAAACCCTTGATCCAACGTCAAGTGGCATTTTTCTCAAAAACTCAAAACACTTCTTTAAAATAAGGTTCTCTTTGTATTGAACTAAAGGGAGGGGATTAGGTGAAGACCTCTTCCTCTTCGAGTGTTAGGATGCTCACTTTAGAGTGTGTGGTCTCGATACTCGTCTTATACGAAGACGTGACTATATCCACCACCCTTTCTTTCAAAAATCTTTTCCTCTCTTTATCTCATCTCCTTAAGTCAAAAACCTTGGTCTTGTACCAAGTGCATTTTCAAACTCTTTTCTCAATAAACTTAGATGGTCGTGGAGTGGTTAGGCGAAGACCTTCTCCTATCCCGAGTGCTTGACATTACCTTTAGGGTTCACTGTCGTAAAGCACTTACCATCTAAAACCAAAAACACTTTTAATAAGAGAATAAATTTCTCTTTGTATTGAATTAAAGAGAGAGGATTAGGTGAAGACCTCTTTCTCTTCGAGTATTAGGATGCTCACTTTAAAGTGTGTGGTCTCGATACTCGTCTTTCAATACGAAGACGCGACTATATTCGCCACACAATTTTCATAACAAACCTTTTGAGATAAAGAATTGGGTACTACCCGAAGGGGTTCCTATCCGAGGACTTATTCCGCCCTTAAAAACAATCTCAATAAATCAAATGTGACATCTTGCCTCGATGGCAAAAATCTAAGCCTTTTCAAAAAGGACATGTTACGTCCGTTCTACCGCAAACAGGTAACGCATAAGACTCCACGAGCGAGCCGCAATACACCTAACTGCTAGAACCCGCACGTTAGCATCGTCCATAAAAAACACCAACAAATCATAGTTCGAACTACGATTGCTCTGATTCTTCATTCTTGTCCGAATGTAAGATACGTAGGCACAAGCTTGTGATGATCTTGGCGAGCCACCTTCTATCTATCTTCCATTTTCCACCCCTTCCATTTTCTTCACCTGTAGTCCTCCGAACTACATTGACTCTGACTTTCCCATTGCACGAGGGAATACGTAGGCATAGGATCGCGAAGTCCTATCGAGTCTCCTTCTCCTTCTTCTCCTTTTTGTTTGCACCATTTTCTTTCATTTTATTTTCTTTCACATTCTTTGTTCTTTACCCTTCTCTCTCCCTCTTTAGAACACTCTTAGAAAGCAATTTCCTTAGCAAACATCCTTACACATGAGACAAGCAAATGGTTCCCATCGAGTACGATGGATGTCGAGGGTGCTAATACCTTCCCTCCACATAACCGGCTTCCGAACCCATAATTTGGTTGCGAGACCATCTTATCCTTTCTTCTTTGGGTTTTCTCGATGTTTTCCCTTCCCCTCATGGGATAAATAAAGTTCGATGGCGACTCTTCTGTTTTCTTTCTTTTCGCCTCCGGTCGACTATTTTTCGAGTAGCGGCAGCTGGCGACTCTGCTGGGGACTCTGGTTCACCCTAGCAAGCCAAACCTAGTTTGTTTGTTCTATGTGTACATTTGTTTGCTTTATTATTGCCTTATTATTGTGTTCTCTTATCTGTTGGGTTTATTGGGGATGGTTTGTGAGGAGAAAGGCTTTCTACCCGAGCTTTTCGAGTATACACTAAGCTAGGAGGTGGTTGCTTACTGATTTGCGAGACTTAGGACTCGTTGAGTTGGTTTGACTTCCACCACTCAGATGAGGCCCCTTTGGGAGTGATTATGTCTTACGATTAGTCGTAATGATGTCTTTGTTTCCGACCTGGGAGTCCGTGATTTTGAGGACTTTTAGAACCTTATTCCAAAGGTTACTAAGGCATAACTCTGTGTTCATCCTTTGAAGGGATTACCGTCTTACGAATCGTCGTTATGATGGAAAACTTTTGAGGGTTAGTGCATGGGACCTTGTTTGAAAGCCCTTGGAATGCCCTGTTATAAACCAATAGATAACCTACCTATGGTGAGAGATATCTTGTTGTATTGTTCTGCAGAATCTGCGACCTTGATACCTGTTGCGAACCCCTGATTCAGTGATCTTTGATCCCATGTCTTATTGCATTCATAACATCGCATTTGCATAAGCATCTTGCATCATTTGGCATATCATTCTCCGACCTTAAACAGTGAGTTCATCCATCTTCTAACCTTAACTCGCAGTTGACTTCCCGACGCTCGTATTGGACTCAAAGCAGCCAGAAGTTGATCATGGATCAATTACAAGCGGAGTTGGTGGAGATGCGTACTCAAATGGGGGCCCAGATGGGGCAGTTCATGGTGGATATACAAGCTTTGTTCCAAGGTCATAAATTGCTAAGGGAGGAGGTTAGCCAATTGAAGACTCAGATGAGCCTGATCATGGAACTCCTGAAGTCAGTGTTAAGGAAAGAAGGCAATCCTACACCTGATGCTACAACAGAAGCTGTTGTTCCTCCTCTTCCCGTGGAGTCTCTCCCAAATCATGAATTACCTTGTGGGTTTACTCCGCAAGCCAGGGTTTCAGAATCTCCCTGTCATCAGCAGCCATTTCCTGTTCCCCAAGGGAATCCTAAGAGCAGAGAATCTGAGCAGAGGTCGAGGGAGCCCGAGAAGAAGTTTGATCCAATTCCAATGCCATATGCGCAGCTACTCCAACACCTGCTCAAGCTTCAGCTAGTTAAGCTCTGTACTTTGGAACATCCTCCCACAAAGATTCCTCCTGGCTATAATGTGAATACTAGGTGCGATTTCCATTCTAGAGCACTTGGACATATCATTGAGGACTGTAAGAAATTCAAGTACAAGGTCCAAGAGCTCATTGATTCAAAGATGATCAAGTTTACGCCAGGTGGCAAGAATGAGCAAGGAAATCCAACTCTGAATGCTGCAAAAAGGATGGACGCTCCTTCCCTTTCTCCCGGATCTACCTCAGGGCAAGGGCATATTCCACGATCAAAAGTTCTGGAACCTCCTCGTCAGCAACCTTTGCGTGTTCCCCAACCAAATTTGAAGAGAAAAACGTATGGACAGGGTGGACGCCCAAATCAGTATCCACAACAGAGCTGCTCCCAGAAGAGGCAACAAAGACCGAGAAGGCCAGAGAGACAGTTTACTCCACTGCTGATGTCCTATAGTCAGGTGTTGCCAGATTTTATCAAACGAGGTTTGTTAGTGCCAAAAGGGTTGAAACCGGTGCCTTTTCTATATCCACCAGAATTTGACGCTAACGCCCGGTGTGATTTCCATTGTGGTGCAATGGGGCATTCGACTGAAGATTGTAAGACACTCAAGCACAAGATTCAAGATATGATTGAGTCCAAGTTGATCTCAGTGACGCCTCAAGGCCTTTAAGTTAACTCTTCATCTGGTCAGGCGAGTTCGTCCGTTTCGGTTATGGAAAAAGCTTCTAGGAGTATGTGAAGGAGGTTATGATACTGGTCTTGATGAGCAAGAAAGCTAGTCCAACAGCGAATCAAGAAAGAAAAGCCCAGTCCCCAATGCTGGAAATTTTTAGATCTTGTCATTTCTTTGCATTTGTACTTTCTTTCCTGTTAAGTTCTATTTGCTTTTAGACATTGTTGTTTATTAATGGTATTGTTAATGTAATGAGCATGAATTTTTTTGAACAAGTCCATTCGTATTCACTAATCCTTTCTCATTTATTAAAAAATCACAAAAATATTTCTCCACTTCACTTCCTTTATCACATTGTTGCTTTAGCAAAGATTTGAGGGAGGATGATGAAAATGAAATACTCATAATTGCAAATTGTATGCTTTCGGATAAAATCCTACTGATGATGTACAGGCATTGTTTCAAATCCCCTAAACACCAAGTAGGAGTTTCCTTCGGATTTCTAAACCCTTACGCTTCACCTGGGGCATGGGTAGTGTTCAGTTATCCTGGTTGCACATATTTTCAAGATGAAACCTCCTGTTATGGATGTTGTTATACAATGACCAAAGACTTGGCAGTCACAAGCCTTTCCCTTCAAAAAAAAGGAAAAAGGAAAAAACCCGCTAAGTCGAACACTCAAAGAGGCGACTTAGGCAAAAGTTAGGGATCAAAAAATGAATAAAGCAAAAGAGGCCCTCAAATCCTCGAGCAGAATCGAATAAAATTCAGTGATCACCATCAAAAGGTCACTGATATCCATCCACAAAAATAAATAAGGTGACTGTCATTTCACAAAAATCTTGAATCATCATCTTCACTCTTACACCGTCAAACTCTAGATGTGTGTGTCAATTTAACTGAACGTAGGACTGGAGAATCATCATGAAGAAGGGGTGGGTACCAAAATAAGTTTTGAGCCTAATATCCTTTGTTTCAATAACCGTGAACCAGGCCACGTCACAAACCTCTAAAGACCTAATTGAGGTAGGGTTTATTCTGAAAGCATACTACAGCAAGATTGCGTAAACTGACTCCCCACAAATTTTCTAATCTTCAGCACTGGTGTCACTCTTCTTGCTATATCTTTCACACCAGTAAATCAGCACTACGTTTGGACTAATGGTCCACTTGTCACACACTTTCACATCATTCCAATAAATGACTTTTCAAAATTTGCATGAATGTCGCATTAAAATTACCATTTTTGAATAAGTAATTTTAAACTGCAAATTAGTACTTGACATTATGGAAATTCCAACCAAGAGAAATCAAAGAGGAACTCGAACATCTGTTGGTGCTGACATGAATCAAGACTTTCTCGTGACCTTGTGGATCAGGGGCAAGTTTTTCAAAGGCCAAGAATGGGGGCAGACCACTGTAAGATTCGGACACTGGGGCAAATCATCTCAGACTATGTCCTGGCATAAACATTTCCAGGAAGAACTCCTTCAGAGACCCTACGGGTTGGGATAAACATTTTGCGAAGGATCAAATTCCCTTCATACTTCCAAGTTGGTCAAGCTGACCATGTCATACACTAAGCAACCTTGGAGTTCAACAAGTGTCAAAAGGCTTTGGGGCAGAGCAAAAGCACGATCAACATGCATTAGATAAGTCGCTACGCTCACACTACTTTTTGCAAGCCATCATGGCATCTCAGTTAGAAGTGAGGTTCTCTTAGGAGCAAGTGCAACTTCTGCAAATGACCAAACTTGGAGCATTAGAAGCATCCACATCTATCATCCGATCGTAGCATCGCCAGGTTTCGAGTGTCGGGAAGTTAAGCTCATTCCCCTTCCAACCCAAAGCCCAATCATACTTGGCACACCAACCAAAACCCAACCATACTTGGCACCTACCACCATAAGCCCGAACATACTCGGCACCCTTAACCAGACACAAAATCCACCTTGCTTGCGCAACTTTAAAGTCCAGTTCTCGTCTGGCAAACCATAAAACCAGTTCCCGTCTGGAAAACTAAAACAAAACACCAGTTCTCGTCTGGTAAACAGCTTTTATGCCAGTTCTCATCTGATCACCTATTCGTTAGCCATTTTAAAACCAGTCCTCGTCTGGTAAGCACCGTTTCAAAGTCTAGTTCCCGTCTAGCCAACCATAAAGTCAGTCCTCGTCTGACAACTTAACCTTTTGCCACCAGTTCTTGTCTGGTAGTCTACCCCTTAAAAACCAGTTCTCGTCTGGTAACCCATTTAAAAGCCATCTTCGGTTGGTATCCTTCACCTTACCTATCTCCTTTTCCCTAGCAAGCCCAACCACCTTTGGCACGACCGTCACTCCAGACTTTCATATCCCCAACATTTTGCATACATTTCCGCATCATTAACACTCATGTTCATTTCTCATTGCATCTCAAGCATATCATCATATCCCTCATAACCAATTACCTCTTCCCTGACAGATGCTTTTTAAGCCATTCCACTGATTCAACACCTTTCATTACATTCCTTTTCGGCTGAAAATCACGGGTATTCTTATATTTAATCCCCTTGTACCTTGACTGTAAGAAAGCCTCTGCCACTCTCACCTTCAGGTCCAAGAAAATTAAATAGGGGCATCTGTCACACCCTCATTTTCACCCTACCCTTTTCATAACATTTCTATCATCTCTGCATCTCCATGAGGTCATCAACACATCTTTGCATTCATCCATTTGCATAAGCTTTTATGACATGGGATCAAGGCGTTTTCCTATGGTTCGAGTCTTCCGTATTCAGAGGAGTATCAGTGTGCATTCAAAGATACAGTGGACTATTTCTCAGCCGGTGTGTACCCCAGGTTGAGTTATGTGGTGTGGAGGTCATCAGGTCACCAAATTTTTAATTCATGTGGAGTTTGGTTCATTCATCAGGTTCATCAGTTCATTGGTGGTTCATCTGCTTAATTATTTTCCTCAGAGTGGATTCAATAATCACCGTAAGGTTTCAAATTGACTCAGATGGTTGTTGTTTTTGTTGCAAGTTATTCAGTGGTAGCTGTGTACCTTTAATTGGATGTTTGTGGAAAGTTTGAAACAAGTTTTGGGCTCATTTGGTTGTTCATTCTTTAAATTGAGTTCATAGTCCATTCTAGTCCATTTCCTTCCATTATCCATTTTTCTAACCAATCTCACATTCATAAACCATATCCATTTTTTGTATAAACCTTTTTCTAACCAAATATCCATTATCCATTGGAACCATTTCTCGTATCCATTTAATTTGAAAACCATTTTTTCCACTTCATCACTTTTCTCATATCTAAATTCAAATCCTCATGCCGTTTTTTTTATTGTTCCATTTCATTCCATAACAATTTATCAATTCTTTTATTCATTTTTTTTAAGAGAAAGTGTCTATCTTGAAATTGAAAAGCAATAAACAAGCCTACTATTTTTCATATATCTTCCACATGGACATATCCCCACACAGGCCCTTATAGGATGATGATGTTGTCGGTGCTGTGTGGGTTCCACCATGTTTTCTTTGTGCCAAACAGCTAGCATAAAAGAGACAAGTATCTTTGCTTTGTGGGAAACAAACAATACATGAAGAGGTAGTCCATAGTCCATACACACAAAATCAATCATACCTTTGGCTAAATTCTAATACAATATGTAACAAGTTTCTCAGAAACCTTTTAACAGACAACAATATTTCTGGATTAACAGTTACAACTAAGAATGCCATTGGGAAGAAAAATATATAGTATAAATATGTGCTTTGAGAGTGTACGGATACTCTTTCTTCATGAGGAAGGTAGCACATTGTTGTTATTAAGAAATCCAAAATCCCCAAAAAGACCCATGGCATCGTTGATTGCATAAGCCACACAGTAGTGCTCATGCATCATGTACCACTCTTCAAATTCATCAAACAATTCCAGACGTTCAATCCTGCGTCTTTCTTGTGCATCAACAAAATCACTATAAATTCTAAGCATGTCCCATGCAACAGATTTCTGCCATCCTTCTGCACTTGAGAGTGACCATTCATCAACAAATAAGACAAAATTTGATGCTTCATTAAGGAGTTTTAATTGGCAAAGAAAAAGGTATAGCAGCAATAACAGAGTGCAGCAGCAGAGTTCACTAGAACAGAGACAGCAAGACATTAACCAAAATGGAAAAACATTTTTATTATCATAAAAAACAAAAACAGCAGACCTTACAACAATGGAGATTCCACATCAATGTTCAAACCATCAAACCCTAATTTCTATCCTATAAGAACAACATCATAGCAACAGAAAAGGGGCGGTCACAAAAATTCAAACATCCCAACACTTCAAACACCAAGAAACCTAAACAGCAACAAAAACCAGAGAGAAAAGTCTGAGAGGATTCGAGATCAGAAGAGCTATACACACAAAAAAACCCTAATTGTTGTTACACTGAAAATCTAAGGCGGCCATTTCAAAAAGAAGAAGAAGGAGAAACGAAGGGAGATAGTCGCACCTGAGCTCGCGGTCTTCGAGGGTGAGTTCTCTTCCAATGCTTTGATTGTCTTGTTTCATGTTGGAAAAGTTCTTTGTCCACGCGCGTGGTCTTCTTTCTCTCCATTTTGGTCGTCTTAGCTTAGTTATTGGGTTAGTTTTTTTTTTAGAAAACGGAAACTCTGATTGGGCCATTTGAGAAAGAATTTGAGAAAATGGAGGGTGGATTCGGTTTCGCCTTGGAATTTTAACAGGGGTTTGTGTTTGTGGTTTCATGGTTTGACGAGGATCCACCAGAGAAGACGGTGGCGGCCGCCGCGCGCCGCCGCTTCCCCGGCTAGGTTGTTCTGAAAAGAGGGTTTTGTGGTCAGTTCAGAGAGAGAAAGAGAAATGAGGTAGGGTGAGGGAGAACGTGAACAAGTTACTTGTTAGAGGCTTTGATTTATTTATTTGGCATGATTTTCTTCAGTATTCATTAATGGATTTTACTATCCATTGACGCGTGGCCACCTGGTTTGGGAACGTGTGTTGCTGCCTTAATTGCTTGTTGGCCATCTTTTAATGTTATAATAGCTTACAATGCACATATTTAGGATTTTGTTTTCAAGACAATTGGAATCCGTATACCTTGTGACTACCACCTGCGGTTGACATGTAGTCAACCATGGATCCCATGCGAATCCCCTTGTGGTGTACATCGTGCACCTTCCTTTGCTATCGTTAGATTTGGTCAAGATTTTTGACCATATGATCTAACACTCCTATTTTTCTCTCCAAAACCAACTCGTGTGGGCCAGGCCACACACAAATCTCCTGCGTCTGGGCTCGGCTTGGATTGGGCCTAGGATTTACACCACCATTTTTTTATAACAGTCCCTTTTTACTCATATTTATTTGTTTTCTTTATTTTTGTTTTTTATCCATTTTCTTTTCTACTATTTCCTTTATTATTGTTAAATTCATAAAAACATAAAAAGTGTATGTATTGTTAATTACCTTAAATATATTTATTTAATATTAATTAATTAAATTATTAATTAATTTTATTAAATGTTTATATTTAATTTAGTTAATAATTTTGGGTGTTGTTTGGTTTGGTCTATTCGTGTAATGATCGATTATTTATTTTGGTTGTGCAATTTTCGCATGTAATATGTCTGTACCACGATGATAATCGATTAATCTCTTATTTGCACTTTTAAAACCATTTTCAAAAAAATAAATCCTCGATCCAACGTCGAGCCATTTTTCACCCTTGTAAGTCGAGTGCCCCGTGCATCGCCATTAACCTTGTTCGTTACACTTCAAACTTTTTTTCTCAACTATCAATAAACCCTTTATCCAACGTCAAGTGGCATTTTTCTCAAAAACTCAAAACGCTTCTTTAAAAAAAGGTTCTCTTTGTATTGAACTAAAGGGAGGGGATTAGGTGAAGACCTCTTCCTCTTCGAGTGTTAGGATGCTCACTTTAGAGTGTGTGGTCTCGATACTCGTCTTTCAATACGAAGACGTGACTATATCCACCACCCTTTCTTTCAAAAATCTTTTCCTCTCTTTATCTCATCTCCTTAAGTCAAAAACCTTGGTCCTGTACCAAGTGCATTTTCAAACTCTTTTCTCAATAAACTTAGATGGTCGTGGAGTGGTTAGGCGAAGGCCTTCTCCTATCCCGAGTGCTTGACATTACCTTTAGGGTTCACTGTCGTAAAGCACTTACCATCTAAAACCAAAAACACTTTTAATAAGAGAATAAAGTTCTCTTTGTATTGAATTAAAGAGAGAGGATTAGGTGAAGACCTCTTTCTCTTCGAGTATTAGGATGCTCACTTTAAAGTGTGTGGTCTCGATACTCGTCTTTCAATACGAAGACGTGTCTATATTCGCCACACAATTTTCATAACAAACCTTTTGAGATAAAGAATTGGGTACTACCCGAAGGGGTTCCTATCCGAGGATTATTCCGCCCTTAAAAACAATCTCAACAAATCAAATGTGACATCTTGCCTCGATGGCGAAAATCTAAGCCTTTTCAAAAAGGACATGTTACGTCCGTTCTACCGCAAACAGGTAACGCATAAGACTCCACGAGCGAGCCGCAATACACTTAACTGCTAGAACCCGCACGTTAGCATCGTCCATAAAAAACACCAACAAATCGTAGGTCAAACTACGATTGCTCTGATTCTTCATTCTTGTCCGAATGTAAGATACGTAGGCACAAGATTGTGATGATCTTGGCGAGCCACCTTCTATCTATCTTCCGTTTTCCACCCCCTTCCATTTTCTTCACCCGTAGTCCTCCGAACTACGTTGACTCTGACTTTCCCATTGCACGAGGGAATACGTAGGCATAGGATCGCGAAGTCCTATCGAGTTTCCTTCTCCTTCTTCTCCTTTTTGTTTCCACCATTTTCTTTCATTTTATTTTCTTTCACATTCTTTGTTCTTTACCCTTCTCTCTCCCTCTTTAGAACACTCTTAGAAAGCAATTTCCTTAGCAAACATCCTTTCACATGAGACAAGCAAATGGTTCCCATCGAGTACGATGGATGTCGAGGGTGCTAATACCTTCCCTCCGCATAACCGGCTTCCGAACCCATAATTTGGTTGCGAGACCATCTTATCTTTTCTTCTTTGGGTTTTCTCGATATTTGCCCTTCCCCTCATGGGATAAATAAAGTTCGATGGCGACTCTTCTGTTTTCTTCCTTTTCGCCTCCGGTCGACTATTTTTCGAGTAGCGACACCTGTTATCAGCAAATCATCGACATAGAGGCATAGTATAAGCAACTCATTATTGCTTCTCCTTATATACACTCCATGCTCAGTCGTACACTTCACAAATTCCTTTTCCCTTAAGAAGCTGTCGATTTTCTTATTCCAAGCTTTTAGAGCTTGCTTAAGTCCATACAGGGCTTTATGCAGCCTGTACACCTTTCCTTCTTCGCCTTGTTTCACATACCCAGCTGGTTGTGCGACATAAACTTCTTTATCTAGGGGCCATTAAGGAATGCACACTTCACGTCCATCTGACATGTGTGCCAATTGTTCATATTTGCTAGACCAACAACCAACCTGGTTGTTTCGATCCTAGCAACAGGTGCGAACACTTCATCGAAGTCGATTCCTTCCTTCTGAAGAAATCCTTTTGCCACAAGTCTCGCCTTGTGTCGAGTTACTTCTCCTCTAGGATTTACCTTCACCTTGTAAACCCACTTCATGTCGATTGCCTTCTTGCCTTGAGGCAATTCAACAAGTGACCAGGTGTTGTTGACTTCGATGGACTCTAACCCCTCATTCATTGCTTTCATCCACTTCGAATCTTTCAATGCCTTAGCTGCATTGACTGGTTCGACATCTGCATAGAAAGCATAATGTACCAGCTCACCCTCTTCATCAACCACATCATCTGATGTAACTACACATTCTTGCAACCTTGCAGGCATGTGTCTTGTTCGTCGAGGTCTGCTTGAACCTGCTTCATCTGCAACTGGTTCCTGTCGAACTTCTCTTTCGACTTCAGTGGCTGGTTCTTCACAAGAGATTCTCACTGAATCCTTCTTGGTATTATCAGTCCAATCCCATTCTTTAAGCTCATCTATGATCACGTCTCTGCTGATCACTACCTGCTTATTCACTGGGTTGAACAACTTGTAACCTCCAGTCGAATGATATCTTATCAAGATCATCTGATTCGACTTGTCATCAAGCTTCATTCTCAACTGATCTGGCACATGTCTATGTGTTATAGATCCAAACACCTTCATGTGACTGAGGCTAGGCTTGACACCAGACCAACATTCTTCTGGTGTGATTCCTTCAAGCTTCTTCGTCGGAAATCTGTTCAAAATATATGTTGTTGTCGAAACTGCTTCTCCCCATAATTCTTTGGGTAGATGCTTTCCATTCAACATACTTCTCACCATATTCATGATGGTTCTGTTCTTTCGTTCTGCAATTCCATTTTGATGTGGAGTATAGGGTGGCACCACCTCATGCACAATCCCTTCTTTTTCACATAATGCATCGAACTCTTTTGACACATACTCTCCACCACCATCTGTCCTCAGAATTTTCAGCTTTCGACCACTCTGTCTTTCGACCATAGATTTGAATCTTAAAAATACCTCCATCACATCACTTTTCTTCTTGATGAGGTAAGTCCATAACTTTCGACTGTAATCATCTATAAACGTGACAAAGTATCTGTTGCCACCAATCGAATCCACCTGGATTGGACCACATACATCAGAGTATATGACTTCCAGAATTGCCTTCGACTTCCTTCCTGCATCCTTACTGAAGCTATTCTTGTATGGTTTCGACTGAACACACTCCTCACAGACTTCACTTGGAATGTCGATTTCTGGTAATCCTGAAACCATATTTCTTCTCTTCAGCTCTCTGATGTCATTGAAGTTGAGATGTCCTAGTCAAAAATGCCATAACCACTCATCTCTGCTGGCTGCTATTGCTAGACACTTGTGCTCCATCACCTTGAGTTCAATCTTGAAGGTCCTATTATGAGACATTGGAGCCTTCAAGATCAACCTACCACCTACGTCGATAACTCTCATCATCTTGTCTTCGACAACTACCTTGTAGTTCTTTTCAACAAGCTGCCCTATACTGAGCAAATTACTCTTCATGCCTGGTATGTACAACACATTGGAAATTGTTGACCTTTTACCATCTTTCCTCATAACCAGAACATCACCAACACCTTCAGCTGCTAGAGTGTTGTCATTTGCAAACTTCATAGTGTTCTTCGACGAGGGCTTCATGTTGAAAAACCAATCTTTCCTTCCAGTCATGTGTGATGAGCATCCTGAGTCCAAGTACCACTGATCTTGGAATCTTTCTTTATCTTTTGTTGTGACCATCAGCAACGTCTCTTCTTCTTCATGTTTCTCCAGATTTGCATCATCTTGATTTCTCTTCCTTTCTGGACAATCACTAACATAGTGACCATACTTCTGACAATTGAAACATTGAATGTGACTTCTGTCTGGATTTCGACCACCACCTCTTCCTCTACCTGCAGCACCACCTCTTTGGTTGCCTTAGTTCCAAGGTTTCTTCTGAGTCGAATTACTGACTCATCTACCTTTGTTGTCATTCACGTTTACTTTGCCTTTCCTTTCCTTTTCTGACTGCACCTGCAAAGCCATATCACTCTTCGACTTTCCTGCAGCTTTCTCAGCTATCCTTTGTTCATGAGACTCAAGCGTCCCTTGAAGATCTTCTTTTGTCAATGCTGACAAGTCTTTCAACTCTTCTATGGATACTACCACGTGGTCGAATTTTGGAGCCAATGACCTCAAGATATTTACAACAACTGATCTTGATGTCAACACCTCTCCACATACCTTGATTTGATTCACCAACTTTGTAACTCTAGTGAAGAAATCTATAATACTTTCGTTGTCTTCCATCTGAAACAACTCATAGGTTCTCTTGTGAGTTTGTAGCCTCACCTCTTTCACCTTCTCTGCGCCTCCAAACGACTTTTCAAGAATCTCCCATGTTTCCTTCGCCGACTCTGCATCACTAACTTTTTCAAAGTTATCTGGATCAACACATTGACGGATTATAAAGAGCGCTTTATAATCTTTCTTCTTCAACTCTTTGTGTGCAGCCTTTTCTTGATCCGTCGCGTTCTCCCCAAGCGGTGTTACTTCTTCCTTCACAAGATCCCAAAGATCTTGATAACAGAAAACCGCCTTGATCTGTTTGCACCAATTTTCATAATTATCTTTCTTGAGAATTGGTAGGGTCGCCGGAAAGTGCCCATTTGAATGATTCATAGCCATCACGATTTTCCTCCTTGAATCGCAACTAGAGCTCTAGATACCAGATGTTGGAATTTCACCTCAAACTACAGTGATTCCTCTACAATCTTAATTTCAAGATTATTCAACAACCCACAACTTATGCAATGACAATGAACAATATTCAGAACAAACAGCAAGAAAAGAAACGAGAGAAGAAATATTTGGAGAAGAGAATGTTACCCACGAAATGTGGGATTTCAGAAATTTATTTCACTTGCAATCTTGCAAATGTGAATATACAAAACACTAACACTGTGATAATCTTCACTGCTTCTTCTGCTTCTACTTTCTATTACAAAGTACAGGTATTTATAGATTTAGAATTACAAAGGCCCAAAACACTAAAGGCCCAAAATATCAAATCTAATCTAAATCATATCAAATATAATCTAGAAACAAATCTGTGGTGAAACAACTTGTTTCGACACACTGCTTCAGCACTTCGACTTCGACACTCTTGGCTTCGACTTCGACACTTAGACACTGGGAATTACAATTTAACAAAGTTTGCATTGGAATAAAGATATAAAGGATATGAGAGAAATGAAAAATGAAATTAATAGACAAGTTTGAGGTTGTTAGTATTTGAGGGAATAATGATAGTTTAGAAAGTAGTTGGATAGTGTAAAAGCTCTGATAGAAAGTTGAAAGATAGTAGTAAGTAGTGTAAAAGCTAGATTAGTAACACGGAACAAGAGGCAACACATAAATAACTAACTTATTGTAAGAGAAGAATAATAGTATGATGAAGCCTCAAATGTTATTGACATTGGACCTTAAAGGCTTCAATACAATTACACATATGTTTGTCTATTTATAGGTGGGATGTTTCTAGAATAGAATTATCTAGGCTTTTGTTTGTCTTTTCTATATTACATTGATATAGAACTTTCTAGGCTATAAGTTAATCTAAGAATTATTGGAACAATCTAGAAACATGTAGAAACTTTAGACTATTTTAGTTTTCTCTAAACATTGTAATTTATTTTTACTAGAATGTTCTAGAAATGTGCATCAATTTCAACACTCCTCCTTGATGCATATTTCAGTAACTCCAAGTGTAATTCATAGTTGTTCAAATGTAAATTTGTGAAAACTATCTTCTCCTGCATTAATACTTTTATGTAATGTATTTTATTTTGAAAAACATTATCTCCACCATGATTCAATTTTGTCACACTACTTGTCACAATGATTGTTATTAAACTCTTTCTCATCATTGTTGAAGGCTTTTGATGATAATCATTCTCGCTTCTTAGTTACACTTGTGATCTTCGTTGTTTGTCTTGTTAAAGACTTCTAACAAGGATCATTTTTGTTGTCTAGTTGCATGTGAATCTCCTTGTCGGTCTTATTGAATATTTCTGACAAGAATCACTCTTGCTTCTTAGTTGCTTATGAGTCTTCTTGTCATTCTTGTAGAAGAATTTTGACAGGGACTCATTCATGCTCTATTGTTGCATTTGTCTTCATAGGCTTGTACTCAAGTTGAACCTAAGAGGCCACAGGTCTCAATTTTTTTTATCGCCTGCACTTGTGCTCTATCAGAATGCGAGCCTTATTTGCCATAGTTTACGATATTAGTTGGACTTAAAATTAAGAGGGTCGTACTGTTAGGCTACCTGAACTCCTCTCTCTCATTTTTAATTTTGGGTTTGAATTCAAATAGAGTCGGACCGTGTGGCTACCTGTACTCCTTTGTGTTTGAGTCAGAGATCTCATTTTCTAATTTTAATAAAATAGTTGGTGACAAGAAGAAATGGTTTGCTACGCCCAGTGAATAATCGAACGTAGCTCGGATACCACTGGTTAGTATTTGAGGGAATAATGATAGTTTAGAAAGTAGTTGGATAGTGTAAAAAGCTCTGGTAGAAAGTGAAAGATAGTAGCAAGTAGTGTGAGAGTTAGATTAGTAACACGGAACAAGAGGCAACACATAAGTAATCAACTTATTGTAGGAGGAGAATAATAGTATGATGAAATCTCAAATGTTATTGACATTTGACCTTAAAGACTTGAATACAATTACACATATGTTTGTCTATTTATAGGTGCTTGAGGATATTTTTAGAATAGAACTATCTAGGCTTTTATTTGTCTTTTCTATATTATATTGACATAGAACTTTCTAAGCTATAAGTTAATCTACGAATATTTGGAACAATCTAAAAACATGTAGAAACTTTAGACTATTTTAATTTTCTCAAAACATTGTCATTTATTTTTATTAGAATGTTCTAAAAACATGCATCAATTTCATCAAAGGCATACATGGCGATGCCCCCAAGAGAGGTTGCAGGTGGTTGGCAGCGGAGTTGCTGTTTAGCATTGGTATCAAAACTTCCGATCAACTCTTCTATACTCTCTTGTTATTATTATTACTTGTGCCCCAAGCTCATATGTTGCTTGTGCCCCAAGATTATAGATTAATATTCGTATTTATTTTGAAAAAAATAAATAAATAAATAAATAAAGATAAATTCTTTTGTATTTAAGAATTATAGTACAAATTATTTTATATTATATTATTTAGGATATCGATATCCAATTAAATACAAAATACAAAGATACTAAAATACTCATCATAAAATAATTATAAACTTTTAACCAACGTAATACATATTCTTAAATAAAAACAAAAGTTTTTGCATTTAATACAAATATTTTATTTATAAGTTCATTATGACACAAACTAGCATTTATCCTTAGTTTACTTTTAAGTTTCAATAATTTTTAGTAAATTTATGTCAAAATATTAAAAGTCATTAGAAGTAAATATAAAAATGTGTTATATAATGTGTTGTTAGTATTTTATTACATTAAGGATGTGTTTGGTTTGGGAGATACGTTGCAATGAGATAAAAAGATGAAAAATAAAGTAGATTTGAAATATTAATTGATTTAAGAGAAAGGGGAAGAAATAGAGAAAAGAGAAGTATTGTTTATTTTTAAAAATACTATAATATTCTTATATTAAATAGTATTTTCATTTAAATTAACTTAATTTTTTTAATTTAAATTGAATTAATAATTAATTACTTCAACTACTTAGGAGAGGAGTTTGTTTTAAGTTTAAGAATTAAATTTCTAAGAATAATGTTTATAAAATGGTTATACTCATCTTTGTTAAGAGCTTGAAGAAAATTTATTATTAGATATAAAGGTTCCAAGGAATAAAATAATCAATAATTTTTATAATTTCAATGATTTTATTACCATGTAAGAAGGTAAGAATGTTCATTTCCATAAAATTTCATATGATTTTTTTATTAAAAAAATATAACTACACATTTTTTTAGGAATCCTTTAACAAACGCTCCTTTATTTTTAATAAAACATAAAAGTATATATGTTCTTTAAATATGAAATAAAAAAATGTATTTTGTAAAAAATAAAGTCTATCTACACTTTTAAAAAAAATGCTACGAATATAATGACATTATTTTCACAATAAAATGGCACTTTTCAAAAATTCACTTCAATTAGAATTATATTGTTATTCAATTTTTTTAATATAATACAAAAGACAAAAACCAATGAGATAAAATGTGAGGTTAGGGACATAATAGAAACACAAAAAAAGAATCTACCCTCTCCTATTTTTTCTCAATTTTGAGGAGAAAAGACATTCTGTTGGATGAAAATAATATTAAATGGGCAAGTAGAGATTGGTGAGGTCAAAGGTGAACTCCAATTCTAATCAAGCAGAATGTAAAGTATATAATTCATCCAAAAATAAAAAAATAGGGTTGATCAAAGAGGAACAAATGAGATGTTCAATATTGGAGCTACACAAATCAAAATGAACTGATGAAGCAAAATTGCCAGTACATGTACAATACTAAGTTTCGGTTTTCCTTTGTCATATTCACGATTAGGGACATACAGGCTCCGATGAAAAAGAAATCGCCATGCAATTGAGTTTAGTCTTATTAATTGGGTTCCACAAACAACAATTATCTGAAGAGAAATAATATTCTTACTCCCAATTTTTACACAAACACCGCCGTATTTCATTGTTCATCATATTGGTAAATAGTAAAATATTATAATAATATTTTTTCAATTTTTTAATTTTTTAACTTTTTTATTAAGAAGTACTGATAAAAAATTATTGATTAACCAACTTCATAACACTATTAACCAACATTTTATTTTGTATTAACCAACTTTAATGATTGCGCAAAATTATTTTTAATATCTAAACGATTATTAACCAATTTTATAACTTCATTAATCAACTTTTTACTTTTCATTAACTAACTTTAATTTACTACTAAATTATTTTTAATATCTGTACGTTTATTAACCAACTTCGTCACTTCATTAATCAATTTTTTACTTTGCATTAACCAATTTTATTCACTTTTAAAAAGACACTGTTGTTCATGCACTATACACAAACACGGTTCATGTTATTGTTCACGAAAACCTACACTGTTCATATGACATTGTTCATGTCCTGTTCAATACTATTCACTATGTACAACACTGTTCACCATATTAGTAAACAGTGCATACGATATAGGGTATGTTTTTGGTGTAAACATAGCACTGCTGCTATCTGAATTGTGATATATGCATATGCTGAAGAAATGCCAAAAATGTCATATCATAATTTGTTAAATTAAATTCCATTGCAACTTTCGAAGAACCACCAATTGAAGACGCCTATTTGTAGTGTAAAGTTGTTTCTTTCTCTTGTTCTTCCTGAGGTAACTTGTAAGTGCTTGGATAGACATTAGGATCGATAACATGTGTAACAAATGGATTAATTAGAAACGTTCAGAAGTCCAAACAGAAAACCTAGAAACTTGGTAGTTGGCAGAAAAACTAGAAGCTTGGTACTGGTACAGGTTACAGACTACGGCTGCAACCGGCAACCCAGCTTGCTCGAGGTTTACGACCTTACCCCTCATAGTTCAATTCGATATCAATTCTGCATGGAAACTTAGCATGCATTATTAAAAATTGAATCAACCCTGACAGGAACCCTCAAGATCAAATTATTATGCAAACCTCTAACATACTCAGTTCAGAGATTCACAGAACAAACAGAATTCAACTAAAGGCAGTCAAGGGAAAGCTGCAATACAAACAGGAAATCCAAAAAAAACACACTTCCACTATATTTTAAACATGATAAAAATGTTGGGTCTCTATACCAGCATATACTTCCTACTAAGTCTCAAAGTTGCGAATTGGCATAATATTCTTATTAATTATCATCCAAGGTCTCCATGGGATCAAAGTTTCCCGATAAGCAAAACATTAACAATACAGGACACGAGATTTGGATACAAAATCACAAGTTTAGGAGCAGTTATTTGGAAATGAAGATAAAACAGAACAATATCATAATACCAAAATATTATCCCCTATTACTTCAGTTTGGGGAATAGCTTTGGTGCAACCTGCATTGCAAGATTTTAATGTATCAGGGAATACAAAAGAAAATCAAGTGGCTGAATGGTTATTTAAAAACTAAAAATTAATCAATACTTACACATTTGTCAACACAATACCAATAATCAAAGTACTGTCCAGTGCAGTGTTTCTGCCCGGAATCATCCCCTTGTATCCTTTTAATGCACGCCTGTGGCAATTTAGCGAATTAGTTTTCTTTGCCAGAACTTCTTTCATAAACAAAAACAACTTGGAAGAAAAATTTGCCGACATTTATATTTATTCTAAATTTGTCTTAGAATTCAATCGTAATTGCTATCATGTGAGTTGGAGTGGAATCAGCCTCATATTAAGGCACTATAAAAGAAACTACGATAGACACACAATGGGGCTACCCTTCCTCAGACCCACAATGGGGCTACTCTTCCTCAGACCCACAATGGGGCTACTCTTCCTCGGACCCAAAATGGAGTTACTCTTTATTGTCCAAGGCATGCTTCTACTATTCAACTAAACAAATAAGAACCTGAGGTTTTCCCGCTAATGTCATACAATGTTGGTTCTCTCAACTTAAAAGAAGGTATAAGACGCAGCCCACCCAAAAATAAACTCTAAATCAATGCAGAACAGGAACGGAGGAACCATAATCTCTCTGCCCTATTCCTGCATACCCCAAAATGCAATATTGAGGCCTTGGTTTATATCAAACTCCATTGTGTTGAATCTTCAAAAGAATATAGAAAACACTCATTCTCATGGCCATAATCCATCTACCTGGACTTCTATATTTTTTTCTTAACTTGAAGCAGAACATAATCCTAAAATTCCCCAAAAAGACAAAAACAGAAGTGTTATATTTTCAATAGAATGAGAGATGAAAGAAGAGAAAAAGTGTTAGCCTAAAAGAAAAGCACTTAGAGGTTATAAATTAGACTGTCATGCTGTAGCTCGGCATAATAATTTAGTTTCATGACTATCTAGCCACTCATTCACTCTAAAACATTTCCTTTACTACATTGCATTTCTTTGTTATTACTCCCTCCGTTTCAAAATGACTGTCGTTTTAGGAGAAAAATTTTGTTTTAAAATGACTGTCATTCTCACTTTTCAATGTAGTAATAATTGCTATTTTTCCAATTGTGTCATATAACTATTACTCTGTACACTATTTTCAACACATTAATAAGACTAATTTAGTAAAAGTGTAATATTTTATGACAATATCATTGCATTCATTAATCTGTGTGCAAAAACCTTAAACGACAGTCATTTTGAAACGGAGGGAGTAACATTTCTTCACCTTACTAGCAATCTCCCTTTCTCGCTCCTCTCATACAGACTCGTGACTATAGAATTCTCCAATCACATTGTTCAGTAAGCAATATCTTAATAAAATATACGAATGTAAGAGGGACAATATAATTAATCAATATATCTAAAATTCACCAATAGGCATGTCTATCTACTATCAAATCTGAAACCTTGAAAATGCAAAATTGTACTGATTGCCTAAACTAAGAATAAATCTCATCTTTAACTGATTCAGCTTAGAACTCTATTCTTTAAAATATAAAAATTCACACACCTGATATTCAAGTAACGGTCTCACACACTTTGGTTTGCAAGACTCTTCCAGAAGTCTCTTCTGATCAACAGGTTCCTCGTCAGCCCTGAATTCAAAATCATTTAATCATGAACAACACCGAATAAAAAATCATTTAAACGAAGCAAGGTTTCAAAACCCTAGATTTAAAAATCGGGGGCATAAGATAAATCGGAATCGAATCGAATATAAATAGTACATGAAAGAGATAACAGATGAAAAGAAAGAGAGAAGCTTTGAAACATACATGGCGGAGAGTGAATGAGAGGTTGCAGAGAGAGAAGGTGGTAGGCGGTGTCGTTGATTCGTTTCGGTAATGCGCAGTCGTAGCTTCAGATCAACTATAAGAAAAAAAAATGACTGTGAGAGGAGAGAGAAAAGTATAAAATAAAACTAAAAACCTAATTTCATCTTTGCAAAAAAAAAAAAATTACAACTTAATTCAATCTAGGACAAAATAATTAATATAAATATTTAATTTAGTAAACATTTATAAATATATGAAAAGTTAATTTTTATATTAATTTTTATTTATTACAAGAGGAGTGGGTCACCTGCTCACAAATTTCTGCTATCATATCACTCATCATTTATCTGTACATTTCAATTCTTCAATGAGAAAATATGTTAAGAGTCTCGCATCAATAATATATGATATAAACATGTGTTTATAAGTGGAGATAATTCTCACTACAAATAGATTTAATAAAGATGAATTATTTACGAACATGTTTCTTTAACGGCCATCGTATATTATGGCTTTTTCAAACTAAAATATATCATCCAATTGGAGTTGCAACTCAAATATGTCTTTTTTTCAAATATTATGGCTTTTTCCAACTATTATAACATGATGAGAGCAAGGTAAATGTGGAAGTTTGGAGCATCGTATATGTTGTTGAGATTATAATTTATTGTGTCGAAGCAAGTGTAGTTCGACAAAAATAAGGATGTGTCGAAATTAGCCTAGTGTCTGTGTGTCGAGTTGTGTTAGATGTCGAAGTGTCGAAGTAGATTGCTTGACATAGGATTTCGACTTAGACCAAAATAGAAATTTTGGGCTTTTGTAATTTTGGGTTTTACCTTAGGAAGCAAGGTAGCTCAATTATAAATAGAGGGGGTAACCCCTATTTTGAGTAAGAAGGATACAGAATAATATTGTAACACACAATAGAAAGTACAGTTCAGTTGAATAATATTTTTTCTCAGTTTGAGAGCAGAGAGTTACTTTGCATAAATCATTCTCCTCATCCCTTCTTTTGTTAAACCCTAATCTTCATTCTTTTTCAATCTTCTTTCTTTCTTTCTTCTTCCATTAACAATTGATGCACATAACCATTCTTGTAATCAAGGTGTGATTGTTTCACTTGAGTGAAGAGTGAAGAACAAGGAATTTCGATCAGGTTGATTGAATCTTGTTCATCAAGATTGATTTGGAATTCTCAAAGTTTTGGGTTAATTCCAACAGTTGGTATCAGAGCCTGGTTTGAGTGAAGGACCGACTCACTTGTATCAAAAGTACTCCCCACAGGTGGTGTTTAAGAGGTTTCCCATTGAAGAGTGTCCAACGGCGGTACAAGTGTATGTGGAAGAAAGAGCTTCCACCTGATGGGGAGCATTGTGGTAGACTCACACTTGAGTGAGGTGTTGAAAAAGAATTACAAGTGTGAGTAGTGTGGATAATAGTCCCACGTTGGATAGGAATGTGGTGACTTGAGCATTTATAAGTGAGAGAACCCATCCACATATCACTTTAAGGTTTTGGGTAAATATGCGGTGTCTCTCACAAAGGTGTCTTGCTATAAGAAGGATGTCCCACCATTTAGAATGCTCCTCGCTTGACCCCCCCCCCCCCCTCGATTGTTGCGCCAATAAATGGTATCAGAGTTGGTTAAGCGATTCGTTGGAAAAAAATCACAATGGCAGTGAATCAACCAAACGGCCATTTTCCGGCGAATCTTCTAATTCTCAAGAACAATAATTATGAGAATTGGTGCAAGCAGGTGAAGGTTGTTTTCTCTTATCAAGATCTTTGGGATCTTGTGAAGGAAGGGGTAACACCGCTTGCAGAAAATGCATCAGATAAAAAAAGGTTGCATACAAAGAATTGTAGAAGAAAAATTATAAAGCTCTCTTTATAATTCATCAATGTGTTGATCCGGATAATTTTGAAAAGGTTAGTGATGTAGAATCGGTGAAAGAAGCATGGGAAATCTTGGAGAAATCATTTGGAGGCGCTGAAAAGGTGAAAGATGTGAGGTTACAAACTCACAAAAGGACGTATGAATTGCTTCAGATGGAAGAAAGTGAAAGCATAACTGATTTCTTCAATATGGCTACTAAATTGGTGAATCAAATCAAAGTATATGGAGAAGTGTTAACATCAAGATCAGTTTTTGCAAAGATCTTGAGGTCAATGGCTCCAAAATTCGACCATGTGGTAGTAGCTGTGAGGGCAATGTGCCTCTCATTTGAACTTTATTTTAATGATGTCAAAATGTATGTGAGGGTTAGTAGTTTGTAATTTGGACGGTGTCATCTCATTGGTGTCGGCATTCTAATTTTGCATTGCATAATCATGAGTCTAAATACATGGTGGAGTCTTGCATATCCATTAAATGTGGGTGATCATGATACTAGTAGTAGGAATGCATAAATTGGTCCTAGATAGTTAAAATTGTGTCGAAAAGCTAATTTTTGAGAATTTTTTAGGTTTGAGTCGACCTAAACATGGGTCTGGTCGACTCACAATAGGTGGAAAATATGTGTGTCTCGCTCGGGTAAGCGCACGTCTACCCTGCGGTCGACGCACACTTATAGGTTTCTCATTCTGCATTTTTTGCAGCCATGCGTTGACGCATGGTCCCTGCAGCGGTCGACGCACGGTCGTCCAATCTGCGCAGGTTCTCCCACGGGTTAGCATAGGCTGACCTTCTTCAAGGAGCGGTCGATGGCTCGCTGTAAGTGACTAATTTTTCTAGTTTTCTTCTTTGTTCAAAATGCTGTTATTATGTTTTGTTGGTCCTTGCATCATATATATAGTTGGTTCCTCATATTTTTTACATCAACAAGAACAAGTGAAAGAAATACATTGAACCTTTTTCTCTCATTAATTTCTTCTTGCATCTTGCATCTTTTTCAACAAATACACATAATCATTTTTGTTGATTTTCTGCATCATGAAGTGATAACCTCCAAAGCATAGAGTTGTATCGTTGTTTAGGGTGAGTGGTTCAGTGGGTTTGTTATTGAACAAAACCTATAGGGTTTTGCCTTCCAAGATCAATTGGATTTGGGGGTTTTTGGATCAAAACTTGTGTGCATTAAATTCAGCCGAGCGAAGGTGATCGAAGAACGGAAGGTTTTGTCGATCTAGTAGCGGTAACCGAAGAATTGTGCAACAAGGTTTGAGGATCGAACTGTGTGTGGATCAGAATCAGCCGAGTGAAGGTGATTGAAAACTTGAGTGTTCTTGCAATCTACTAACGGTAAACGGGGGTTCTTCCAACAAGTTCGAGGCACTTGATTCGACTCGAATCAAGGGAAGAGAAGACAAAGTATCTGCATCAACGAAGTGTTCTTGAGTGTGGGATAACTAAGTTTTCTCTTGTAAAAACATTTGCAAACAAGTTATAGATATCTCAATTGTAGTTTTTAGAATTGGGGTCAGACGTACCCGAGCGAGGACGAAAGGGGAACTGCCTAAACAAATCTGGTGTCGTTTCCTTTTCCTTATCTCATTTATATTTCGAACTGTTTACGCTTGTAATCGTTTAATCGATCGATAAAAATTCTTATATAGTTTTGTGCAGAAAATTATTTTGAAAACCATTATGCAATCATTTTGGATTGTGCTTAGTTAAAATTCTGCATCAACTATAATAGAAGGCTAAACTTGGAGTTTTACACACTCCAAGTGCTTGGTACATTGAACGCATACAAGGTGTTTGATATATTGTCAAGTTTGGTTTAATTTTTGAATACTCAT
The DNA here is from genome assembly GCA_022829125.1 of Lathyrus tuberosus. Taxonomy (NCBI): domain Eukaryota; kingdom Viridiplantae; phylum Streptophyta; class Magnoliopsida; order Fabales; family Fabaceae; genus Lathyrus; species Lathyrus tuberosus. The sequence goes on along the minus strand of JALAZF010000024.1, from coordinate 7,715,999 downwards.
TGGAGATTGCTCCTTGTTAAGTGCTTTTGGTAAATTGATTAATTGTTAAGTTGCGATTCTAATTTTTCTCTTCGAGCCTTTCGTTCCATTTGGCTTACGTATAATTGATCCTCTCGGTAACTCGGTTCGTGTAGACGAATTATCCTCGGCCGCTTCCGCAAAATATTTTTAAAAGCAAATTTTAGCGCCGACTCGCATTTAAAAAGAAATGATATATTCAACCCCCCTTCTAGATCAATTGCCTTCATATAACAGTAGCCATAGAAGAGTCGAAAGATTTGTCAACATTGACAAAGGAAAAGCTTCAACGGATGTTTGAATCTTATGAACAAAGGATGGCTAAAAGAGCTGCAGGAAATAGAGGTGGCAATTGGATCCATTAAGGCAAAATCCATCCACCAAAAAATCCATCCAATCCATCCACCACATAAAAAGCAAGTTAATGGATTGGATTAAATCCATCCATTTATATGCATGGATTGGTTCAATCCATCCAACATATTTTAAAGATCCAATGAATTATTTTTATCTCCGTTAGATTTATTTTTAAAAAATAATTAAAAATGGATTTTTTTTTAAAAGAATTTATTTTTTTCTAAAAAAAAAACCAAATTTTTTTCCCCAAAAAAAATCGATTTTTTTTCCCGAAAAAAATACCGATTTTTTTTCGAAAAAAATACCGATTTTTTTTCGAAAAAAAAACGATTTTTTTTCGAAAAAAAAAACAACTTTTTTTTTTAAAAAAACCGATTTTTTTAGAAAAAAATGATTTTTTTTTTCGAAAAAAAACTGATTTTTTCGAAAAAAAAACCGATTTTTTTCCGAAAAAAAAGACGACATTTTTTTCGAAAAAAAAAATGACTTTTTTTTTATTGAAAAAAAAAAACGATTTAAAAAAAAAAATGGATGGAAGGATATCCATCCATTAAAAATATGTTAATGGATGGATTGGATGGATTTTATTCTTAACGGATGGATTGGATTGGATAATTTTAAGAAAATTTTAGTGGATTGTTAATGGACTAATGGATTGTTTTGATCCATCCATTAACAATCCAATCCATATCCATCCAATCCATCCATTTTGCCACCCCTAGCAGGAAAGTCGAAGAGTGATGTGGCTTTGCAGACGTAATCAACAAAAGATAAGAAATACAATGGAAGTTGGAATGGAAACAAAGGCAGAGGAGGCTACAACAATTTGTCTGGTCGAAATCAGCAAGGAAACTGGTCGAATCGAAGAAAACTCTGGAACTAAAGCAACGAAAGAGGTGGTGCTGCAGGTAGAGGAAGAGGTGGTGATCGAAAACCTGACAAAAGTCAAATTCAGTGTTACAATTGTCAGAAGTATGGTCACTATTCTAGTGACTGTCCAGAAAAAAGAAGAATCAAGAAACTAATGCAAAGTTGGCAAAACATGAAGAAGAAGAGATGTTGCTAATGGTCACAACAAGAGATGAAGAAATATTCTATGACCAATGGTACTTACACTCACACATGACTGGTATGAAAGATTGGTTTGCAAATGACAATACTCTAGCAGCTGAAGGTATTGGTGATGTTCTGATTTTGAGGAAAGATGGCAAGAGGTAAGTAATTTCCAATGTATAGTGCATACCAGCTATAACACCCCAAAATTTGCCCTCTTGTTGTTGCCTAGCTTATGTTTCATTGCATTGCATTTACATCTCATTGCATTTCATACCTCATACATGTTGCAAAGGGCATGTGATCAGTTGTCTTCAGAACATTGATCACACAAAGCAAGAGAGCTAGAGCCAAGGGTCTTCAAGCAAGCTTCAAGGGTCTCTTATGTCTCATATGATCCCATTTGATCCCACAAGTCATTGGAAGATGGGAATTCACCAAGAGATTGGACAGTTCATCACCTCCTAGCAAAAACAGTCCAAATTAGGGTTTGTGATTCAAGCAGTCTCCTGATGAAATTTTAGTTCAAACTTGGTCTCAATGTTTTCTACATGATGTCAAGTATCTAAGGATGGAAGATTGCCCATTGGTTCATTTCAGAAGAGGTTCAATTGGTCAGTTGCTTGAGAATCAATAAATTTGGGGAAAAGTCGACTGTGCATAGGAAAAAAGTCAACTCCTGACTTTTTAAAGTCAAATTCATGAAATTCAAGTCACATATGTTCATTGGACAAGATTTGATCAAAAAATGATGGAGGAATCATCAAAAATCAAGAATTGTACAAAGTTTCCATTTTTAGAAACTTAGGGTTTCCAAAAATGGCAAGTTTTGCACCCTTTTGCACTCTACTTCAAGGCATTCTTTCTCCATGATAAAAGCTTTAAACTTCAGGCCCAAGTTGAGCTAATTAAAGATCACATTCCAAGCTTCAAATCCATATAAAGAACTTCTCCATTAGATCAAAATTGAGAGAGTTATGATCAATTAAAGTTTGACAAAATCAAGGCAAATTTCAAGGCATGGCAAGGCAAGTTCAGGCCTCCAGGCCATAATTTCATCAAACACTTGGTGTGCCAGATGTCAAGCTAATTTTCTCCATTAAGAAGGCTTCAAATGAAAAATTGTTGAACATCAAAGTTGTTCATCTCCATGTCCTCTTCAACTTTGGTGTTGGACATTTTTTCATTTGAACATGTTATGAAGGCCATATAAGGGTTCAAAGGGAGAGGTTTCAAACTGAATTCCCATATGCCATGTTGCCATGCATGTCACAGCTTGCCCACGCCCATGGTTTAGTTTTGCACACTTAATCTGTAAGTCATATTTGAACATCCTACAAGCCTCCATTCAATCCAAACCAAACATCAAATTTGTTCTATTACATGTCATATTTCCATAACATCCAAAACCTTCCCATTTCATACACCACGCTTAGAGAAATTCATCTGCAAATATCCATGTTTCCATTGATGCATTGGATGATTTTTGGTGGAAGAATGATGCATTGCCTTGGTTCAGATTCACACATTCACACGCATGCTATTACACCATTCACATTGCCTCATTTGGACCAACACCAGCTTACACATGCATGTACACCTGTTGTCTCATGCATTGAAATGGAAAGGTTCAAGTGGAAACTTGTCCAACAAGCTTGCTGCAGACTACACAACATAACCTCATCACCATCATCATTCCTCATCAACACCATAAGCAACATGAGCTCCTCCACACTTGAGCCAAAGCTTCACTCGTGGCATAACTAACTTAACTCAGTTAGTTAACTCACAACTCAGTTAACTAACTCAGTTTAACTTGAGTTCCAACTGTTAACCATCCTAGTTAAGAACTAACCACACCTATATAAGCAAAACTCTAGCATAATTGGAGGGGCTTCATTCATTTTTCACACATTTCACAACTCACTCTCACTTTTTCTCTCTGAAATTTCTCTCTGAACTCTCTCTCTTTGCACAAGTGTTTCCACATTTCATCATCATCATCATCAATAGTTCATCATTGTTCAAGAGCAAGCAAGAACAAGATCATTTCCTCAAGTACATCTTCACTGCAATTCGAATTTTCTCTCTATTCTCTTCAAGATCTCAAGCTTTAGAGCATTTATTTTGCTCTTTGGAAGATCAGGAGCAAAGGATTCTCCTCTCTGGTTTTCTTGTGTTCTAAGTAGCTTCACATTTCAGGTTTGAAATTCAAAATCTCTTACATGATTTCTACTGTTTAAGCTGTGTTTTATGTTGATTACGGCTTAATAGAAGCAATACATGATCCGGCTAGTTGATTGACCTTTTAGAGGTGTAGATTCAAAACCTAGGGCAATATTCATCTCTTTGATTGTCTTTATACGTGATTAATCTGTGAAAAATAATTGTGGATTTATGATCTACGTGAGTTCAGCTTTCAAATGATGTTTGATTTATGAATTTCTGGAACATTTGAGGATTTGCAGGTGGTGTTGCTTCGCTGGAGAAGATGACCGGAGGTCCTTCTCCGGCCGGTGAGGTTTTCAGATTAGGGTTTAGAAACTTTAAAACATGACTGTCTGATTGTGTTTGATCCAAGGGTTAATGAGTTGCCAGCGCATAAATGAAACATGTGCCTCACGCGTGCCTTGTTTTCCTCTCTGAGTGGTTGCATGTGTGTGCGTGTATGATTATTACCATGTGCTAGCTCTATGATTTGTTCATCTTGCATACTTGGATGATTGATCTTGATTGACCTGATCGTATGGCTCAGATTGAGTCAAATGTTGAATGAAGGTGCACTTTAATTCACACACGCACACACTTGTATTGGACTGGACTTAAATTGTTTTTTGCACCCCTCATTTTGAGCCCAAATCATTTTGGCACTGTGTTTTTACTTTCGCCACACCCCCTGACTCTTTTACTTGCATTTTTATTTTCCTTTTCTATATTGTTTGATTTTCTTTTATTAAAAATACTAATTCAACTCTAAAAATTCCAAATAAATTCACATGTTATCTTGATACTTAAAAATAATTTTCTATTATTTTTAATTCTGATTTTATTAATTTTTGCTTATATTTTCAGAATTTCTTTTTAATTTCCTTTTAAATGATGTCTTTCATTGATACTTGACCTTTCCCATTTTATTTCTCTTAACTCACACAATATTTTGCATTCATTTTTTTTGTACTTGTTAAATAACATCTGAAAGCATCTAAAAGAATTTTCATTTTATTTTTAAAGTCATTTTTATCTTAGGTTTTGATGTTCATGTTTGAGCTTCCTTTGAATGTGTTTTAATGAGACTTTGTGAGATCTTTTGATCAGGTTTCTTTTTGAGTTTTACCATGAGTTTTTGACATGTATTTATCTTCTGAATTAGGTTGGTTGAGACCTATGTTCATTATTTTTCTCATGTGATTTGGTAATTGTTTGATACCTTGCATTTGAAGCAACATTTGTGCATATTATTCTACTTCCCTCTAACATGATTTTGATGAGGCACTTGTGCCACCTTATTATGCTTGTGTTGTGTGAGATTATATGGTTTGTCTAGAGGATTATAGGTCCTACTTGGTTCACTTATAGGTCATTTTGATTTGTGTTTACCTTTGATGTGTGTTTATGCATTTTAACTTGCATTTTTGACCTAATTCCATATCTCATTTCTTCTTGTGCTCTACATGATTTGTGTTTGCATTGTGTATGCCATTTCATTCATATCATTTGCATATCATCAATTGTATGCTATTGGTCTATATGCACTCATACTCATTTCATATGTCATGCATCTTTAACATGTAAATTTGTGCATCTAATTGAAACTTATTTCTCTCCTTTTCCATTTCTTCCTCATCTATTTTCTTCTACTTGAATCATTTCATCCATGACTTGTATGATTATTCATATGCATTATAATTTATTCATAAATGATGTATACTTCTGACCTTGACATTTCATTAAGCATAAATACATGTTCATTTTGCATCTTTCATCAACTATTTTCATGGTGCATTTCTTTGATGTTTAAGACATTGTTTGTGCAAAGTTTGCTTGTGTTTGGTACCTTAACCTTAGAGGACTTCCTTAGGGTATAAGTTCTGACTTAGAAACTTTATCAACCTTTAGGACCTTTCTCTTATAGTTCTTAACTTGTTTGATATTTATTTGTTGGTCTTTCCTTACTTCATTACTTGTAAGTAGTTTTGCTAACATTTTCAGGGGCTTATGGTAGGTCAAGTGTGTGGGTGTGTACCCACATACAACCTCTTCTCCTATCTCTTTTAAGCTTTCAATGTGTGATTGTGATAAGCATCTTATGCTTCTTTGATATTACATCTTTTTCATCCCTTTGAGTTCTTAACTTAACTTCAATCTTTGGAGTAAGTTAGAATTCACTCTTCTTCTCTTTTCTTTTAGACTTAGGTTTCTAAACCACACTTAACCATTAGGATCATCCATGCATGAAAACTCTTAGGGATATTAGTTTCCCTTTAGAATTTTACCTTTCTTAACCTTGAGTCTCTCCTCTCTCACCTCAGAACAAAAGCAAAAACATTTAATAAAAGATTAACGCATATTGCATGTGAGCCTTGCATGTGGGAAATGGAAGGAGAAGGGTTTCCCTCTGCCTTTCTAGAGTGTTTAGCATACGTCCTGTTAGGACGACCATGCGATGCATTCGATCCTATATTATAGACTTGAATACAATATGTGTTATAAACACAAAAATAGTCAAAACACTTCTCCTTAAAAAACAAACAAGCAAACTCTCTTCTCATGTCATTCACTCCATTCTTAAGGACTCGTCATGTTCGTTCTACCGCAAACGGGTAACGCCTAAGTCTCCACAAAGCGAGCTGCAACACCTAACTGCTGGAACACGTACTCTGACGTTTCCCTTAAAAAACACAAACAAAGCAACCCTTGTTGAGGGATCTACGTCGCTCTGATTCTCATGTCCCCGATGAGATACGTAGGCAGTGGGGTAGGGCCCATTCGAGCACTTCTTTTATTTTCCCTACATTTGTTTCTCGTCTCTTTTCATTCTTTTTTCCAGTATCTTTTCTATCACCCTTTGAGCAGTACTTCAAGCGTGGATCCCATCGAGTACGATGGACGCGTGGGGGTGCTAATACCTTCCTCTCGCGTAACCGACTCCCGAACCCAGTTTTCTTGGTCGAAAGACCATGCTCTTTCCTTCCCTCAGGTTTACGCAGTGTTTCCTTTCCCTCTCTTGGGATAAATACACATTGCTAGCGACTCTGTTTCTGCGCCACTTTCGCGTTTATACCTGGATGAAAATCCCGGGAGCGACAGCTGGCGACTTTGCTGGGGAATTGAGCCCAGAATCTCTAGTTTCCTAGGCGAGTCAATCCTAGCGCTTGTTTGTTTTCTTTCATTGGGTGTTTACTTGGATGCTGTATTTTGCTGTATTTACTATTTTACTGTATTGTTGTTTATCGTATTACCGCTTTACTGTACTTTACTGTATTTATCGCATTTATTACATCGCATGTCATTATATACTGGATTGTGCTGTGGTGCTATTTTCTGTTTGGTGGGCAGGGTGTTCTGCGAGATAAGCCCACTATCCAGGCTTGAGCATACACATAGGTTTTAGAGTGGATAGTCATGACGCTTGCGTGGTGGTGACCATGTATCGTTGTTCATGAGACCCACAACCAGACGAGGTTCTATCAGGAGCTATCTGCTACTGTATGTTTATATAGGCCAGTAGTTATTCTCTTGAGGAACTGTCGACTCCGGTGACCATTCCCGAGGACTCAGTAATGGCACTCCTCCCAAGATGTGATAATGGCAGAACAGAAATGGAAAACCCATTACACTTCTTGATCCGAGGACCCAATGCTGGGAATTCGCTATAGGATGTTCTTTTTGAAAGTGAATCTGCGGAGGCACTCCTCATTTGGCGATAGTACTGTACCCCGAGGGATGAATGTACTATTGTTTCTCGACCTCAGTGCCAGAAGCTGAGGACCTTTCGTTTTGGGGAATTAGTTGAGGCCTCCTCGATTGATGATGATGCCAAACCATAAATGGTAAACGTATCATCATTTCTCGGCCTGAGAGCTCGGGATACTGAGGATCCTAGTACCCACATGTGAGAGGGACGGGTTGTTTACAGGTTTGCAGGTAGCCTTAACTATCATCCTACCTGGTATTCTGGTTCTCTTATCTGTGCAAACTTATCAGCCTGGTATTCTGGGATTCTGATTATGCCGATCTCCTGGTATTCCGATATTATGATTATTCCGGCACCCTGGCATTCTGATTATGCCGATATGCTGGTTATTCTGGTATTCTGGTTATTCAGATATCCTGGTATTCGGGTATTCTCTTCAGAGCAGACCTTTGAACTTATCCATTCAGCAGCATAGCAGTATTGAGCATTGTGGAAGCCCTGATCACATGTCTGTACATATGTAACATCATAGCATTTCAGCACACATGTTATGTTATTTCCAAGGATTTCATATCTGAATTTTGCTATTGAGTAATTTCCCCTTTTCTTGTGGATTATGCTGTATAGAACTTGAATCAAAGCAGATAGATTCCCTGGAAATAACCGAACATGGTATTTGCATACATTCATGTATTCACGCATTCATAACAGGAACCCGGATCCGGGGGTGTGGATTATCATTCTGACTGGGTATTCTCTGCAGAACGGCCAACATGACTTCTTCCAACTACTCGATTCACCACAATCAAGGTTCAGATATGGAACAACTCCGAGCAAAGGTGACTGAGATGAAGGCCCAACTGGGGCATTTTATGGTGGACATTCAAGCGTTGTCCCGAGGTCAGGAACTGCTGAGAGAAGAAGTCAATCGGATGAAGACTCAGATGGGCTGGGTTATGGAAATTCTGAATGCAGTGTTAAGAAAGGAAAACAATCAAGTGCCCGCTTTCGCAGCAGAGGTTCTCACTCCTCCTATCTCTTTGGGATCTCCTCTATACCATGGATTGCTTCGTGAATCCTCTCCACCGTCAGAGCTTTTTCATCAACAACCGTTTCTTGAGGGTCTTAAGCCAGAAAAGACTGAGAAGAAGTTTGATCTGATCCTGATGCCATACGCTCAGTTGCTTCGGCACTTGCTCAAGTTTCAGCTAATTGAATTGATTGCTGCGGGACCTCCACACACCAAGTTTCGTAAGGGTTCCAATGTCCATGATAGGTGTGAATTCCATTCACGGGTACCTGATCATAATGTTGAAAATTGTAAGATGCTCAAGTATAAGGTCCAAGGGCTCGTTGATGCAGGGGCGATCAAGTTCGTGCCCATCAGCATTGTCGAGCGAAGAGATGTTCCTCCCACTGCTGCTAAAGAAATGGATTTTCTTCCCTCCTCTCAGGGACCTTCCTCAATCCAGAAGCCTTGGGTTTCGAAACTACCGCATCATCAAATCACAGTTGGGACCCTCTCGGTTGTATCCCTTCATCATTAACAGAAGCAAGAAAGGGTTTTTGATCCTCTACCGATGTGTCATACCGAATTACTTCAGCAACTTCTTCAGTTAAGATTGATTGAGCTCCGGAAGTTGACTCCTCCTGCAAAGCTTCCAAAAGGATGGGATGCCAAGGCTTATTTTGATTTTCACTCAGGGGCACCAGACCATGATATTGAGGGGTGTAGAGCATTCCAACACCAAGAGCAAGACTTAATTGACCCCAAAGCAATCGAGTTTGGACTAGCTGGCTTGAAGGTATCAGGTGATCTTACACCAGTAGCTGTAAAGGAAGTGAGTATCCCTTCCCCTTCTCTAAGGTCTACCTCAGGTCACGGGTATATTCCTCAGCTTCAGGTTTCAAAGTGATCATGTCAGCAACCTTTGTTTGTTCCTCGGCCAAATGTGGAAAGAAAAGTACAGGGGCAGACTAGGCACCATAATCAACGTTGGCAGCAAAACCGTCAACAACAGAGGCAACGAGGACTTAGGAGGTCTGAGAGAGTGTCTGCTCTAGTTCCTATTTCTCAAAGTCGGCTTCTTGCTCGCCTTCTCCAAGGCTCTTTGATTCGGCTGGGCAAGGTAACGCCAGTGCCATTTCCTTTTCCTCCGGATTATGACATGAATGCCAGGTGCGAGTTTTACTCGGGAACATTTGGACATACAATTGACACTTGCAGAGTGTTTAAACATAAGGTGCAAGACTTGATTGACTCAAAGGTTATCACACCAGACGGGTGGCCCACAAATTGAACTTTCTTCATCAGATTATGCACCCAGTTTGCAAAGACATCTTCAGAATCAATAAGTCCAGACGGAGTCAAGCCTCCTCAACAAAGACAATCATTTAGCTTCTTTACTGCATTCTCATGTGTAGATTTTTTATGTTTGTCAAAACATTTGTATGCATGCATGAAATCTGTTTTTTTTTATGTTAATCCTAATAAAGCGCGCATGTTTTTCCTGAAGTAATCCATTCGTATTCACTCATAAGTTTGTATATGTGCATTGCAATACCAACTGTCGTGCTTAAACTCTTGAAGGAGGATGATGAGTTGAAAACGCAAAAATCTCTAATTGTGTGCTTTTGGAGAAAACCCTGTTGACGATGTGTAAAGGCATTGTTTCAAATCCCAAACACTGAAGATATAAGGAGATAGACCCTCGTCCAAATAGGAGCCCTAAAGTAGGAGTTTCTTTTAGTAAAAAAAACCTTAACATTTAACCCCGGGGCAGGGTAGGCGTCAGTCAATTTGACCAAGCGTTCAAACCTCAAAAGGAGTGTGCATATGAGGATCCATTACTTTTCACTCTACCGCATCAAGAGGTCCAAAGAGCGGAAACCACAATGGTTATCCCTCATCAACTGAGAAGTGAAACAGTCACAACCCTTCCAAAGAAATCAAGACAGCCGGTGTCACACGACGTGTTCAAAGAAAAAAAGAGAATAAAAAAAAAGAAATGAAAAAGCCCGCTAAGTTGAAACTTGAAAACAAGCAACTTAGGCAAAAGTTAGGGCATCCCGCTGGACTCCGAAATCAAAGATTCAAAAGAATCTGTCCAGGCAAAAGTTAGGGATAAGCAAAAGAATGTGAAAACGAAATGCGAACAGGATTACCCAAGAAAGATCCTCAAGCGAAAGAACAAAGTCGAGTGACACAGACACAAAGATGAAAAGGGATGACTGTTACTCCAACAACCTGATTGGTGCTTAAACCGTTAAAAAGTCAATGGTTCCTCAACCATCACAAAGGTTTCTTTTGAGAGGTGAACGCTAGTGCCGAACTAACTGAACGTAGGACTGGAGGACATCATGAAGAGTGGGTGGGCACTAATAAATTTTGAGCCTTATATCCCTTGTTTCAATAACCGTGAACCATGCCCCGTTACAAAACCGAAAGTCCTCAATTGAAACAGGGTTATTTCGAAAGCATACTACCAAGAGATAGCGTTCTTGACTCCTGTGAGTTGTGCCAAAAGATCTTTGTTGGTGTTGCATGTGCATTGCATTCTTTCATTCAAAAATTAATGTCGTATCCTAACCAGTGATCCGCTCACAAAGGGTTTGCGACATCTTTTCAGTAAAACTTCAAGATTAACATGTGTGTTGCATTAGAATTTTCATTCTCAGAATAAAACATTTTCTGCTTACATACATTTGTTGGACATCAAAAGAAGTTTACATATGGAAATTCAGTCCAGAAGCTTAATCTTGCCGAGTTGAGAATCCTGAAACTCCCGAAGGACAGCCATATCCAGTGTTTCTTCCTCAGGAAACTTTGTTGAGCGGGAGCTTTCCCAACAAGTTGTGTTAAGGCGTAGCCGATCTGGGGCAATCACGTCAAATCATATCTTTAAGGTGTAGCCAATCTGGGCCAATCATGTCGAGAAATCTCTTCAGAGTTCAGCCAAACTGGGGCAATTACTTCGAGATTCAAATCTCTCCAAAGGCAGGTATTCGGGTTCTTCCTTCGAAGATCAGTAGTCAGGGGCAAAACCACTTCAAGGTTCGTACTGGGACAGGCCATCCCAAGAGCACGAGAAGTTAGTCCATCTAGACGACTGATCAGCTTATCTAGGGTTCAGAATACTGGGGCAGAATATCTCACGGTGATATGAGATTGTTCATGAATCTTCTTGAGGCGAATTCCTCTGTAGACCATACAGTATGAGCCCGGTACTTCGAGATCCGACGAATCTCTCCAAGAGTTTGAAGACATTGAGGCGTTTCAGATGTCAAGTCTTCTATAAAATCCTCTTGAGACAATTTCTTCTGGTGGACCGTATGGTCTGGGGCAAGTGGGAAATTGAAAAAAACTATTGTTCGCGCATATGCAGTCAATCATCCAAAAGGCTTGAAACAAAGGGGCATTCCAACCCAAGGCATTTGTGGTCCACTGTCTTCAGCAAGCTTCATTAATCATGTTCCCAGCAAGAGATGCGTCCAAACTTTTCTCCCCAACAAGTGGTGGTTCAGAGTTGGATTTTCTCAGTTGCAGAAGTCATATCCAGCACGGGGCATACGTGCATATCCTTTTGCTTGTAGGTAGCAGCCTCATACTAGGCTCAAAAGCAAGATTGAAGCCTTTTCAAGAGCATGGGCCATTTCTTCCAAGCAAGTAATCACTTATCCCTATGCAGAATACTGGGGCAATCATGTTCAGGAAAGGGTTCACATGTCATCCTTTTGTCACAACTTTTTCTGTTGGAGTCCATCAATCAGCTGACGGTCGCTCACGACAATTCGATATCGACAAATTAATTTCCACTGGGTATCGTTATATCCTATTAAGTTGATTCTCCCATTCAGAACTTCCAACAGCTACAAGTTTTTCATTGTCGATAACAGTTGTAAATTCCTCATTAGAGCTGCTTCGCAGACCTCACAGTTAATGTTCAAGACTCAGTGAGTGTCCAGGAGTTTGAAGATGCCAAATCTTCTGTAAAATCCTCTTGGGATGATTTCTTCATATCAGCCTTATAATCTGGGGCAAAAGTGAGTTTGTGACCCTCCCAAACATGGGGCATCGTGAAATCCCTCCAATCGAATGTGTTCCAGATCTATTATCTCCAGTAGAGTGATCTCCCAGTTAATACGACTGGCTCAAGTCTCAGTGTTTGTCTAAGAGTTCGAAGATGCTTGGTATTTTGTAAAATCCTCTTAAGGGGCATCCCCAGCACGAGACGCTTTGAAGCGCTTCTCCCCAGTAAAGTTTGTTGTAAACTCATTATCCCCAGTGGAGTCGTCAAGCGGAAGGTTTGCCTAGTGTGGGACATTGTGGCTCTTATTCTAAGCTCGTCTGCTTTGTTCTCCAACAGATTACCGTGGGTTTTTATGTTTTCCCAGCAGATCTCTAGGGTTTCTTTCCCAGCATATCGCAATAGAATGTCTTCCAACCAGGATTTGCGTATCCCCTACGGAGTAGCTCCGATCCCCAGCAAGATCGTATCCCCGACAGTTTGTTCTCAGTAAGAAGAGACTGTAAATTCATTTCTTAGCAACCAGGGCTAAATACGGCTGTATCTCCACAGAGTTCAGCATTGAATCTTGTCAGTAATACTCCCCAACTGAGTTGTTCTTTCTCCCCGCAGAGGTTTAGCAGATCAACAGAATCTCTTCCTCAGTAGAGTGTTAGTACATTCTTTCCCCAGCCAAGTTGGAAAGTTGTCATTCCTCCAGCGGAGTTGCTATGATCAGAATTCATCTCCAGACAGATGAAATAATTCCTGGCAGAGTCATCACTCCCCTATATCTCAAAGTCCAATTTTTTTTTTGCAAGCATGGCAATTCGAAGCAGACGGATTGTTCGCATTTTCTCCAGCAGAGATATTATCCTTTCAGGAGTTTCCGAGATCAAATCAGTGATCATTGCTCCCAAGCAGAGTTTTAATGACTCTTTCTCCTCAACATAACGTCATTCAGAAAGTTCTCATCCCCAGCGAAGTTCTATGAGCAGAATAATCTCTCTAGGGCAGAGTCGTTCCAGTGGAAACTTCTTCAACAGGATCATCACACCTCAGCGCATCTGCAAGCCAATTTATTTTTGGCAATTTGTGGCAAGCGTTATCCCCGGCAGAAGGGTTAATCCCCACAGAGCAATTGAAGGATCGAACAATGATCTTTTCCCCGCAGAATTGGATTCCTCGTCCGGAGCCCCTTTTGCATTTGCATGTAGTTTGCATAGCATTTTCTAAAGCGTAGCATTCCATTGATATGGAGCATTACGACAAAACTCAAACATATGCATACGAAACATAAGCCAGGTTCAACCGTTTACCTGCAAGCCAGAGCAATTCACAGACAAAACAGTGTCGTGCAACCCCAGCAAAGGTTCCAACATTTGATCGCGCAACCTTATCTCAATACTCGTCTGTATTGACCTTTAACACTCGTCCGTGTCCTTTTCAGCACTCGTCTGTGTTTGAACTTTAGTCAATCCTCGTCCGTATTGACTTTTGAGATACTCGTCTGTATCTTATTAATCATCGTCCAATACTCGTCCGTATCGTCGACTTGGTCACTCGTCGTGTACCTTTGATGATTGTCCGATGCTCGTCTGCATCGTTGACCTTTGACACTCATCCGTGTCCTTTTCAGCACTCGTCTGTGTTTGAACTTTAGCCAATACTCGTCCGCATTGACTTTTGAGATACTTGTCCGTATCTTATTAATCATCATCCGATACTCGTCTGTATTGCCGACTTGGTCACTCGTCGTGTACCTTTGATGATTGTCCGATGCTCGTCCGCATCGTTGACCTTTGACACTCGTCCGTGTTTGAACCTTTTAGCCAATACTCGTCCATATTGACTTTTGAGATACTCGTCCGTATCTTATTAATCATCGTCCGATACTCGTCCGTATCGTCGACCTGGTCAATCATCCGTGTACCTTTGATGATTGCCCGATGCTCGTCCGCATCGTTGAACTTTGACACTCGTCTGTGTCCTCTAAACACTCGTCTGTATTTTCTTTCAATACTCGTCCGTATTGACCTTTGACACTCGTCTGTGTCCTCCAAACATTCGTCTGTGTTTTCTGTCCATACTCATCCGTATGGTCATTGATAATTATCCGTATCCCTATTTTGATACACGTCGTATCAACCTATGCAGTTATTTGCTGATGCTTCCAGAAGGGTTTATATCCCTTTTCTTCTTCATTCAGCGTGCAAATTTTCTGGTTGTTTTGGTATTCAATCACATTTCACCTTGATTGTCTGAATAGTCATCGCTTTCATCCTTCTCAGGTAAATAGATGATTGAATAGGGGCAGCTGTAACACCCCAAAATTTGCCCTCTTGTTATTTCCTAGCTTATGTTTCATTGCATTGCATTTACATCTCATTGCATTTCTTACCTCATACATGTTGCAAAGGGCATGTGATCAGTTGTCTTTAGAACATTGATCACCCAAAGCAAGAGAGCTAGAGCCAAGGGTCTTCAAGCAAGCTTTAAGGGTCTCTTATGTCTCATATGATCCCATTTGATCCCACAAGTCATTATAAGATGGGAATTCACCAAGAGATTGGACAGTTCATCACCTCCTAGCAAAAATAGTCCAAATTAGGGTTTGTGATTCAAGTAGTCTCCTGATGAAATTTTAGTTCAAACTTGGTCTCAATGTTTTCTACATGATGTCAAGTATCTAAGGATGGAAGATTGCCCATTGGTTCATTTCAGAAGAGGTTCAATTGGTCAGTTGCTTGAGAATCAAGAAATTTGGGGAAAAGTCAACTGTACATAGGAAAAAGTCAACTACTGACTATTTAAAGTCAAATTCATGAAATTCAAGTCACATATGTTCATTGGACAAGACTTGATCAAGAAATGATGGAGGAATCATCAAAAATCAAGAATTGTACAAAGTTTCCATTTTTAGAAACTTAGGGTTTCCAAAAGTGGCAAGTTTTGCACCCTTTTGCACTCTACTTCAAGGCATTCTTTCTCCATGATAAAAGCTTCAAACTTCAGACCCAAGTTGAGCCAATTAAAGATCACATTCCAAGCTTCAAATCCATATAAAGAACTCCTCCATTGGATGAAAATTGAGAGAGTTATGATCAATCAAAGTTTGACAAAATCAAGGCATGACAAGGCAAGTTCAGGCCTCCAGGCCATAATTTCATCAAACACTTGGTGTTCCAGATGTCAAGCTAATTTTATCCATCAAGAAGGCTTCAAATGAAAAATTGTTGAACATCAAAGTTGTTCATCTCCATGTCCTCTTCAACTTTGATGTTGGACATTTTTTCATTTGAACATGTTATGAAGGTCATATGAGGGTTCAAAGGGAGAGGTTTCAAACTGAATTCCCATAGGCCATGTTGCCACGCATGTCACAGCTTGCCCACGCCCATGGTTCAGTTTTGCACACTTGATCTCTAAGTCATATTTGAACATCCTACAAGCCTCCATTCAATCCAAACCAAACATCAAATTTGTTCTATTACATGTCATCTTTCCATAACATCCAAAACCTTCCCATTTCATACACCATGCTTAGAGAAATTCATCTGCAAATATCCATGTTTCCATTGATGCATTGGCTGATTTTTGGTGGAAGAATGATGCATTTCCTTGGTTCAGATTCACACATTCACACGCATGCTATTACACCATTCACATTGCCTCATTTGGACCAACACCAGCTTACACATACATGTACACCTGTTGTCTCATGCATTGAAATGGAAAGGTTCAAGTGGAAACTTGTCCAACAAGCTTGCTGCAGACTACACAACATAACCTCATCACCATCATCATTCCTCATCAACACCATAAGCAACATGAGCTCCTCCACACTTGAACCAAAGCTCCACTCGTGGCATAACTAACTTAACTCAGTTAGTTAACTCACAACTCAGTTAACTAACTCAGTTTAACTTGAGTTTCAACTGTTAACCATCCTAGTTAAGAACTAACCACACCTATATAAGCAAAACTCTAGCATAATTGGAGGGGCTTCATTCTTTTTTCACACATTTCACAAATCACTCTCACTTTTTCTCTCTGAAATTTCTCTCTGAACTCTCTCTCTTTACACGAGTGTTTCCACATTTCATCATCATCATCATCATCAATAGTTCATCATTATTCAAGAGCAAGCAAGAACAAGATCATTTCCTCAAGTACATCTTCACTGCAATGTGAATTTTCTCTCTATTCTCTTCAAGATCTCAAGCTTTAGAGCATTTATTTTGCTCTTTGGAAGATCAGGAGCAAAGGATTCTCCTCTCTGGTTTTCTTGTGTTCTAAGTAGCTTCACATTTCAGGTTTGAAATTCAAAATCTCTTACACGATTTCTACTGTTTAAGTTGTGTTTTATGTTGATTATGGCTTAATAGAAGCAATACATGATCCGACTAGTTGATAGACCTTTTAGAGGTGTAGATTCAAAACCTAGGGCAATATTCATCTCTTCGATTCTCTTTATACGTGATTGATCTATGAAAAATAATTGTGGATTTATGATCTACGTGAGTTCAGCTTTCGAATGATGTATGATTTATTAATTTCTGGAACATTTGAGGATTTGCAGGTGGTGGTGCTTCGCCAGAGAAGATGACCGGAGGTCCTTCTCCGGCCGGTGAGGTTTTCAGATTAGGGTTTAGAAACTTTAAAACATGACCGTCTGATTGTGTTTGATCCAAGGGTTAATGAGTTGCCATCACATAAATGAAACATGTGCCTCACGTGTGCCTTGTTTTCCTCTATGAGTGGTTGCATGTGTGTGCGTGTATGATTATTACCATGTGCTAGCTCTATGATTTGTTCATCTTGCATACTTGGATGATTGATCTTGATTGACCTGATCGTATGGCTCAGATTGAGTCAAATGTTGACTGAAGGTGCACTTTAATTCACACACGCACGCGCTTGTATTGGACTGGACTTAAATTGTTTTTTGCACCCCTCATTTTGAGCCCAAATCATTTTGTAACTGTGTTTTTACTTTCGCCACACCCCCTGACTCTTTTACTTGCATTTTTATTTTCCTTTTCTATATTGTTTGATTTTCTTTTATTAAAAATACTAATTCAACTCTAAAAATTCCAAATAAATTCACATGTTATCTTGATACTTAAAAATAATTTTATATTATTTTTAATTCTGATTTTATTAATTTTTGCTTATATTTTCAGAATTTCTTTTTAATTTCCTTTTAAATGATGTCTTTCATTGATACTTGACATTTCCCAATTTATTTCTCTTAACTCACACAATCTTTTGCATTCATTCTTTTTGAACTTGTTAAATAACATCTTAAAGCATCTAAAAGCATTTTCATTTTATTTTTAAAGTCATTTTTATCTTAGGTGTTGATGTTCATATTTGAGCTTCCTTTGGATGTGTTTTAATGAGACTTTGTGAGATCTTTTGATCAGGTTTCTTTTTGAGTTTTGCCATGAGTTTTTGACATGTCTTTAGCTTCTGAATTAGGTTGGTTGAGACCTATGCTAATTATTTTTCTCATGTGATTTGGTAATTGTTTGATACCTTGCATTTGAAGCAACATTTGTGCATATTATTCTACTTCCCTCTAACATGATTTTGATGAGGCACTTGTGCCACCTTATTATGCTTGTGTTTTGTGAGATTATATGGTTTGTCTAGAGGATTATAGGTCCTACTTGGTTCACTTATAGGTTATTTTGATTTGTGTTTACCTTTGATGTGTGTTTATGCATTTTAACTTGCATTTTTTACCTAACTCCATATCTCATTTCTTCTTGTGCTCTACATGATTTGTGTTTGCATTGTGTATGCCATTTCATTCATATCATTTTCATATCATCAATTGTATGCTACTGGTCTATATGCACTCATACTCATTTCATATGTCATGCATCTTTAACATGTAAATTTGTGCATCTAATTGAAACTTGTTTCTCTCCTTTTCCATTTCTTCTTCATCAATTTTCTTCTACTTGAATCATTTCATCCATGACTTGTATGATTATTCATATGCATTATAAGACATTCATAAATGATGTATACTTCTGACCTTGACATTTCATTAAGCATAAATACATGTTCATTTTGCATCTTTCATCAACTATTTTCATGGTGCATTTCTTTGATGTTTAAGACATTGTTTGTGCAAAGTTTGCTTGTGTTTGGTACCTTAACCTTAGAGGACTTCCTTAGGGTATAAGTTCTGACTTAGAAACTTTATCAACCTTTAGGACCTTTCTCTTATAGTTCTTAACTTGTTTGATATTTATTTGTTAGTCTTTCCTTACTTCATTACTTGTAAGTAGTTTTGCTAACATTTTCAGGGGCTTATGGTAGGTCAAGTGTGTGGGTGTGTACCCACATACAACCTCTTCTCCTATCTCTTTTAAGCTTTCAATGTGTGATTGTGATAAGCATCTTATGCTTCTTTGATATTCCATCTTTTTCATCCCTTTGAGTTCTTAACTTAACTTCAATCTTTGAAGTAAGTTAGAATTCACTCTTCTTCTCTTTTCTTTTAGACTTAGGTTTCTAAACCACACTTAACAATTAGGATCATCCATGCATGACAACTCTTAGGGTTATTAGTTTCCCTTTAGACTTTTACCTTTCTTAACCTTGAGTCTCTTCTCTCTCACCTCAGAAAAAAAGCAAAAACATTTAATAAAAGATTAACGCATATTGCATGTGAGCCTTGCATGTGGGAAATGGAAGGAGGAGGGTGTCCCTCCTCCTTTCTAGAGTGTTTAGCATACGTCCTGTTAGGACGACCATGTGACGCATTCGATCCTATATCATAGACTTGAATACAATATGTGTTATAAACACAAAAATAGTCAAAACACTTCTCCTTAAAAAACAAACAAGTAAACTCTCTTCTCATCTCATTCACTCCATTCTTAAGGACTCGTCATGTCCGTTCTACCGCAAACGGGTAATGCCTAAGTCTCCACACAGCGAGCTGCAACACCTAACTGCTGGAATGCGCACTCTGACGTTTCCATTATAAAACACAAACAAAGCAACCCTTGTTGAGGGGAACTACGTCGCTCTGATTCTCATGTTTCCGATGAGATACGTAGGCAGTGGGGTAGGGCCCATTCGAGCACTTCTTTTATTTTCCCTACATTTATTTCTCGTTCTCTTTTCATTCTTTTTTCCAGTATCTTTTCTATCACCCTTTGAGCAGTACTTCAAGCGTGGATCCCATCGAGTACGATGGACGCGTGGGGGTGCTAATACCTTCCTCTCGCGTAACCGACTCCCGAACCCAGTTTTCTTGGTCGCAAGACCATGCTCTTTCCTTCCCTTAGGTTTACGCAGTGTTTCTTTTCCCTCTCTTGGGATAAATACACATTGTTGACGACTCTGTTTCCGCGCCACTTTCGCGTTTGTACCTGGATGATAATCCCAGGAGCGACACTAACATGAAGAGTAATTTGCTCAGCATTGGGCAACTGGTCGAAAAGAACTGCAAGGTGTCGATCAAAGACAAGACGATGAGAGTTCTCGACTCAGGTGGTAGGTTAATCTTGAAGGCATCAATGTCTCAAAATATAACCTTCAAGATTGAACTTAATGTGATGGAGCATAAGTGCCTTACAACTGCAGCCAGCAAAGATGAATGGATATGGCATTATAGACTTGGCTATCTCAATTTTAAAGACATCAGAAATTTGAAGAGAAGAAATATGGTTTAAGGATTACCAGAAATCGACATTCCAAGTGAAGTGTGTGAAAAATGTGTTCAGGCGAAGCAACACAAGAACAACTTCAACAAGGATGCAGGAAGCAAGTCGAAGGCAATTCTTGAAGTCATATACTCTGATGTATATGGTCCTATACAGGTGGATTCGATTGGAGGTAACAATTACTTTGTCACATTCATAAATGATTTTAGTTGAAAACTGTGGACTTACTTGTTCAAAAAGAAAAGTGAAGTGATCAAGGTGTTTGCCAAATATAAATCTATGGTCAAAAGACAAAGTGTTCGAAAGCTAAAGATTATGAGGACTGATGGTGGTGGAGAGTATGTGTCAAAATATTTTGATGCATTATGTGATAAAGAAGGGATTGTGTATGAGGTGGTGCCACCTTACACTCCACAACAGAATGGAATTGCGGAAAGGAAGAATAGAACCATCATGAATATGGTGAGAAATATGTTGAAAGGCAAGCATCTACCCAAAGAATTATGGGGAGAAGTTGTGTCGACAATAACATACATCTTGAATAGATGTTCGACGAAGAAGTTATAAGGAATCACGCCATAAGAATGTTGGTCTGGTGTCAAGCCTAGCCTAAGTCATTTGAAGGTGTTTGGATCTATAGCACATAGACATGTGTCAGATCAGTTTAGAAGAAAACTTGATGACAAGTCGAGTCAAATGATCATAATATAATGTCATTCGACTGAAGGATACAAGTTGTTTGACCTAGTGAACAAGCAAGTAGTGATGAGCTTAAAGAATAGGATTGGACTGAGAATGTTAATAAGGATTCAGTGAGAATCTTATGTGGAGAACCAGCCAGTGAAGTCGAAAGAGAAGTTCAACAAGAAGAAGTCAAAGGTGAAGCAGGCCCAAGCAAACCTCAACGAACAAGACACATGCCTGTAAGGTTGCAAGAATGTGTGATTACATCAGATGATGTGGTCAATGAAGAAGGTGAGCTGGTACACTATGCTTTTTATGCAGATGTCGAACCAGTCAATACGGCTGAGGCATTGAAAGATTCAAAGTGGGTGAAAGTAATGAATGGGGAATTGAAGTCCATCGAAGTCAACAACACTTGGTCATTTGTCGAATTGCCTCAAGACAAGAAGTCAATTGATGTGAAATGGGTATACAAGGTGAAGTTGAATTCCAAAGGAGAAGTAACTCGACACAAGGCAAGACTTGTAGCAACAGGATTTCTTCAGAAATAAGGAATCGACTTTGATGGAATTTTTGCACCAGTTTCTAGGATCGAAATAATTAGGTTGTTTGTTGGTCTAGCAAACATGAATAATTGGCAGGTATGTCAAATGGGTGTGAAATATGCATTCCTGAATGACCCCTTAGATGAAGAAGTTTATGTCGCACAACCAGCTAGGTTTGTGAAACAAGGCGAAGAAAGAAAAGTGTACAGGCTGCATAAAGTCATGTATGGACTTAAGCAAGCTCCAAGAACTTGGAATAAGAAGATAGATAGCTTTCTAAGGGAGAAGGAATTTGTGAAGTGCACAATTGGGCATGAGTTATAAGTAAGGAGAAATAATAGTGAATTACTTATACTATGTCTCAATGTCGATGACCTGTTGATAACAGGAAGTTGCAAGAAGGAGATCGAAGACTTCAAACACGACCTAAGTGAGGATTTTAAAATGTCAGACTTGGAAAATCTCTCATATTTCCTTGGCATCGAATTCTACAAGAGTGGTAGAGGTTTGATGATGCATCAAAGAAGATATGCAAGAGAAATACTCAAGAGATTTGAGATGCAAGATTGCAACCCAACTTCGATTCCAGCTGAGCCAAGTGCAACTGTCGAAAGATTCAGATGAAGATGATGTCGATCCAACCCAATATAGAAGACTTATTAGGTTACTAAGATACCTTTGTCACACAAGGCTTAACTTAGCATACAATGTAGGTATGGTAAGTAGATTCATGTAGATGCCAAAGGTATCACACCAAGCAGCGACGAAGAGGATACTAAGGTATCTAAAAAGAACTCTCGACTACGTCATTTTATTTCCTATAGCTGATGAAGGAAAAAAATGCAAGTTAGTGGAATACACAAACTCAAGTTGGTATAGTGATGCTGAGGATAGAAAATTCACATCTGGCTATGTGTTTATGTTAGGTGGTGCACCAGTTGCTTGGAGTTCGAGAAAGGATCCAGTAGTGGCATTGTCGTCGTGCGAAGCAGAATACATTGTTGCTTCTCTCTATGCATGTGAAGCAAAGTGGATGGTGAACATGGTCAAAGAGATTACAGCGAAGAGTCATGGAGAAATTACCATGAAAATCGACAGTATATCAGCTATCAACCTGGCGAAGAATCTGATAGCACATGGGCAAAGCAAGCACATTGAAATGAGATTCCATTATCTTCGAGAGCATGTAGCAGAAGGGAAGATGACCTTGGAACACTGCAGAACTGAGAATCAGATTGCATATATCATGGCGAAAGGAGTGCAAGTTAAAATGTTCAAGAAGCTCAGGTCCATGATGAATATAGATAACTTAGACACAATGAATTAGGTGGTGTGTTGAGATTGTAATTCCTTGTGTCGAAGCAAGTGTAGCTTGACAAAAATAAGGATGTGTCGAAATTAGCCTAGTGTGTATGTGTTGATTTATGTTAGATATCGAAGTGTCGAAGCAGGTTACTTGACACATGATTTCGGCTTAGACCAAAACAGAAATTTTGGGCTTTTGTAATTCTGGGCTTTACCTTAGGGAGCAATGTAGCTCAATTATAAATAGAGGTAGTAACCCCTATTTTAAGTAAGAAGAATAGATAATAATATTGTAACACATAACAAAAAAATGCAGTTGCACAGTTTAATAATATTTTTTCTCAATTTGAGAGCAGAGAGTTACTCTGCATAAATCATTATCCTCTTCCCTAATTTTGTTAAACACTAATCTTCTTTCTTATTTAATCTTCTTTCTTTCTTCTTCCATTAACAATTGCTGCGCAGAATCTTTCTTGCAATCAAGACGTGATTGTTTCACTAGAGTGAAGAGCGAATAACAAGGGATTTCGACCAGGTTGATTGAATCTTGTTCATCAAGATTGATTTGGAATTCTCAAAGTTTTGGGTTAATTCCAACATATGTCTCTTTTTCAAATAATATGGCTTTTGACATTTTCTAGTGAGACATATGCTTGAAAAGAACAACTTACCATTTCAGGAATAAAACCACACATTTGAAGGGAAATTATGATACATAACGTAACGAAAAACAAAAAAAAATCTTGTAATGGATCCTTACAAATGACGTATGATCAGTGATAAAATGATTACCTCTTGTGACAATTAACACCTTTGATGCAGATTCAGAGGAACGCTCACGAGCGTTGAATGAAGAACAACACCTCTACTCAATTCACATGAACAAAGTTTCTTCAATCTCAGTGCTAACTTCTACGAATGAAGACTTTGAGTGAGAAAGAAAGAGAAAAATTATGTTTAAGGTTTCACAAACTGAATTTCATCAAGTGTGAAAACTTTTGCACAAGGGTTCTATTTATATAACCACTTGTGTGGGTTGCAAGCTAAAAGTCCTGCTTAAGTGCATCGTACCTTATGGTGTACCGTATATCACTTAAGTACACAATACCTTACTGTATTTTGTATTCCACTTAAGTGCATCATACCTTATGGTGTTCTACATTTCACTTAAGGGCACCGTACCTTAGAATGTTCCGTAATTCTCTTAAGTACATCGTACCTTACGGTGTTCCTTATTTATTCTATCTCTCATTAATTTGTCTTTATATGTGTGACCCTGTAGGTTCTCGTGACGTTGGTAATTATATTGAATCACACATTTAATATAATAAATAATGAGTGGTATCTAGCAATAATTCACTGTTACCCAAGTCCCGAAAATGTCATGTGATCTGACAAAATATTTAAGTGATAATGCTTGAGTTTACAATTATCCTTTTGTCCTCATGTCTATATTGAACATAAGGAATAGATTGTGCACCCCTTTTCAGTTTAATATTGGGTCTTTAGACATTAACCCTGATACGTAGGATTGGCAGATTTCATCTAGGTCACTCATGTACCTCAACATGATTTGTGGAATACCCATCAACTATCTTTATGGTCATCCAGTTATGAACAACGTTTAATCAACAATAAAGTACTTGACTCCACATATAGGATCTATAGTGTTTTCAGGTCGAAGAGTGGTATACACCACTATTATTATAGTGTTATACTTCTTAAGGTCTTAAACTAGGGCGCCTTCTCCTAAGAGTTATATCGCCCAAGCAACAACTTAAGGATTTGCCTTAGACATTGATGAAATGTAATGTCGTTAGTCAAAGGACAGGGAGACTTCCATTATCCCCTAAAGGATAGGTGGTCAATAAATTCTCCTGATCATGAGGGAGTCGTTGTCGTCACTTGGGGTTATACAAACCCTTGGCCTAGAGGGTTTCTATAAATATTCCTCCCTAATGGACAGATCATTACACCCTAAAGAATAACACTTAACTATATCATAACTCATACTAATCAAAACCCTTAAAAGCTTATACCTAAGCATATCGTTGATCCACAGAGCCTTTCACTTCACGTGGGCAGGACTCCTAAAACCACCATAAAACACCATCATATAGGGGTTCTAACCGCTGTGTGCAAGCCCTGAACAGCATATAATTTATTATACATACAAAGGTCTCTGAGTCACCTAGAGTTACAGGAGGAACACACACCTTTACTTTTTTACCAGTACAAGGGTGCCCACCGGCGAGCTCCGATAAAACTAACCTATGCCACATCGTCTTCATCACCATCACCCTTCCTGCTATTATCATTCACTCCTACACCTAGTCACTTTCAGCTATGGTTAATAAGATAACTACATCCCCTACACTAGAAGGTACCAGCGATAGCAGTGATGCCAATGCCTTGGAGAAGATGCGTGTCACCATGGACGAATTACGCCGCTATAACCTGGCACTAGAGGACGACGTCCACAACATCAGACAGCGCCAACAAGAGTCCAATCCCCCCAGAGGAGATGAAACTGTTGGACCCCTAACCACTCTCAAATAAGATATAGGGGTGTCTGTCCCCGAGGGCTTCAAACCTTCCTCCTTGACTAAGTTTGATGGGTGGAGGGACCCTTATGAACATGTCGCCTCCATAAACACACAGATGTACATCATAGTGGCACCTGAATCCCTGAAATGCAAGATGCTATCTGGTACTTTCAGGACGCATCCATTCGATGGTATATGGGTTTACCCCGTGCCTCCATCAACAATTATCAAGAACTATTAAAGAAGCTAGTACACCAGTTTGCCATTAGCCTCCATAGGAAAATGTCCATCACGATCCTATTTAATATACACCAGGGTCCATCATAGTCACTGAGGGACTACCTCACCCATTTTAACGAGGCCACCATCAATATCTTCCAACCAAACCAAGAAATGTTTATGGGGCATTCCAAAATGGACTCAAAGCAGGGGCACTTTAATTAATCCCTCGCCAAGAAGCTAGTGCTTCCAACCAAATGATTGTAGTTCAACTTCAGGTTCTTGTTTTTTCTTTGGACCAAATCTCTTGGTATGGAGTTCTAAAATCAATCTATATTTTCCAGATCAAGTACAAAGGTTGAGTATTGTGCATTAGCTCATACTAACTCTGATTTACTATGGTTGGAGTCCATTATATCTAAACTAGGTGTTCCCTTTTATGCACATACATTATTTTGTGATAATATGAGTGTTGTCAGGCTATTCCATAATCTCATTATCCATGCATGCATCAAGCATATAAAGCTTTATATCCACTTTGTCAGAGAAAAAGTAGATTCAAAGAAACTTGTTATTCAATATGTTCCCATCTTTGCTCAACTTGTTAATATCTTTTGTGTGTGTGTGTGTGTGGTTGGGGGGGGGGGGGGGGGGGGGAGAGGGGGTTATTAGAGTTAAATCAAAATACCAAGTAAATATTAGCTTAATGTATGAACTAATAGAGTTAAAGTCATTTCTCACTCAAGTTTGTTAAAGTTTGTTATACTTCTGTTAGTAGTTAAGCTCTTATAGGATTCTACTAATTGGTTTGTATATATAAGAACTATGTTTATCAGTTCTAAACAAGCTATGAATACAATGAAAATATTAATAAATTGAGTTTCTAAATATCCTACTATATATTAAGAAGAGAAAATATTAGGTCATGGATTGGATAGAAAATTGAAGATGTTCAAATCAACTTGGAGAACTATTTCGTTGTAACTTATTTATATTTTTTTGTTAAAGACTCTTAATCGATAGTGGACCAGAGAACTTCTCCTCTATAGTAGATCCTTTTTTATCGAACTAGGTAAATAATTTATGTGCATTGTTTTTTATCTTGTTGTTGCTATTATGATTTTGTTTTCACTACCTTGTTATAGCTTTGTCCCATACCACATGTTTAGTCAAATTGATCTTTAATTTCACAACAATTAAATACCGACTAATTATTATAACGTTTATCAGTACATTACCTCACTTTTAGAGTTCTATTGTCATCATCTAGTATATGCTTCAAGTCCGACCATTTCCTCGTATCAATTCCAAGTCAATTTGTAAACATATTTATATCTTATTATTATTTTTAAATAAATAAACAAGTTATTCTCTTATTTTGCCTTCAAAATATTATATGAGCACAAAAATAACTCAACATCTAATTCATGTCACAAGGCCTGTTATATTTTGAAAATGAATTTCTCGCAATCATGGAATATCCACATTCAAACATTATATCTTAAATATGAATCGTTTGATTTCAAAATGACGACCACCAAAATATAAATACATGAATGCGTGTATTCTCGACAAAATAGAAGAAGAAAAGGTGGCAAAACAGAGTTGACCCGTCGAACATTCTCATTTTACCCACACTTTTTTACAGGACACACCAAGGTTTTAGGTCCGCACCCTCTGACATGCACGCCTCACCCCACCTTTTTTTTTTGTGTGGAAATAAACATTAACTTAAAATTTTGCAATTTTTAAGGCTTGAAAGGTGAAATGTCCGCATGCCTACCCAACCCTTATTTTTTGCAGGGCAGACAAAGATTTTAGTCCCACACCATCAAGCATGCTCTTCCCCCTTCCTGTTTTTAGGGATTGCTTATTACACCCTTAGTGGTGCTCACTTACCCTTGTGAAAAACAAAAAATACCCCTATAAAATGGAGATGCATTTTTTAATTCACCTCGTATACACCACATCCATTCGTAAGTGAGTCACATCCTCATTTGCCAAAAATTAGTACATAAATGCATCTCTGTAAAAAATACGAAAATATACCTCCGAATGGGTTTTGAGTCAAGACGTGCCAGACCTCCCCCTTCCCCATTTCCAGGAAATCATCCTATAAGCCAAAGAAAAAGTTGTGTATGAGAATCCTTAGATCCCCCATTTTCAACATTGCTTAAATTTTCAGTTGCATAACACCTAATCCAAGAGTTTTATGAATCACTTCTCAAGTCCATTCAATCCAAGTCTTTCCACTATTCATTTTTGGTAAGATGACTGACAACAAATAACGATTGAGGCATGGTAGAGTGTCCCATCATGCATCTATTTGTAGGGGGAGAGCTCGACCCTTACCACCATTAGTTGGTGCCAGTTTATTTGATGTGGAAGCATCCACTTCTAGAGTTTAAGTGTCTTCAACTTTGTCTTCCCGAAGGCAAATGTCACATGTTATTGCCCCAAAAGACCCATTAATCCATGTTAATGCACCTGCCATCGATGTTGTCATTCCTGATGCTTATCTTGAGGTTTTTAGAGGAGGCCCCTATGACATGTCACTACTTTTTTTGTATGCAAACTGTGTTGCTAGGCACGTGTGGGACGAAAAAGTAAAATATATTTGTATTTATTCTTTGAAACACATGTGATATAATATTTGAACTTTCTGATGACGATGTATTTTTTTTTTGCAGTACCGTGATGCTTTAAAATGCATCAACCATGGTAGGAAGATTGTGAAGTTGCAACAACCCGATGAGCAATGGTTTCATGATGTCATGCAACTATCAGGGCTCAAGATTTATGCATGACTGGTTATATTGTTATTAACCTTTGTATGATGTCACCTTTAGTTGAGATATAACACTCAAAGACGTCATCTTTTCATCTTCTACATGGTGTGATGTCCATCACACATGATGACATGTCATCCCTGCTACATCTTTTGATCAGGAGAAGATTATTAGACTACTCCAAAATGACCAGACCTGATGCATTGGATATGATGGTGACCTATTTGGGGAGTTGGCCCAGGTGATGCCCAAAAGGATATGGATGACACCATGGGGTGTCATGCTAGATTTTCATTTCTAGAGAAGTTATATATAAACCATCTTGATGCGGCAAGAGAGGCCGATGGTGATGATGCATAGGTTTCGCATCATATAGCATGTGCATTGAGATCGTGCTTCATATGTTTAATTGACATATCCATATTTATGAACAAAAATGTTGATTACGTCAATGTGGTTTACCTTGGATAATCCATTGACTTCGAGTAGATTCATGAGTATAACTAAGGGATCCTTTGTTTGGTTTACATGTACTCAAATTTAGGTGAATCTTGTCTCTGGAAGACAAGATAAATAATAGCAAGTTGTACGCTATTTATGATAACATATTTGCACCTTTATTGTTTATAATATTTCATAACACTTGTGATATGCCTTTACTATTTACTACTATTTCATATGTACCATTTGATAGACAACGACAATTGATCTAGAAGGGGGGGGGGGGTTGAATAGATCACTACTTTTTAATTGTGAGTTGGCGCTTAAAATTGATTTTTAAAAATTGTTTGCGGAAGCGGCCAAGGACTGTATCATCTAAACGAACCGGTTACCGAAAGGACCGGATATGCGTTAGCCAAATGGAACAATAGGCTCGATAAGAAAATTGAATCACACCTTGACTATTAACCAATTTACCAATAGCACTCAATGTTATGCAATTTCCAACAAACTAATCAAAAACAAAACCAAATTGACAATTTATCAAACACCTTGTAAGCATTCAATTTATCGAGCATTTGGAGTGTGAAACACTCCAAGCTAAACCTTCTATGTTAGTTAGTGCAGAATTTTCACCAAGCACAATCCAAAATGATTGTGCAATGTTTTCAAATCAGATTTTCTGCACTATACTATACCAGAATTTTTATCGATCAATTGAAAAATCACAAGCGTAAATAGTTCGAAAATTAAAGAGATAGGGAAAGAGAAAACGACACCAAGTTTGTTTAGGCAGTTCCCTTTTCGTCTTTGTTTCGGGTACGTCTGCGCTCAATTCTAAATCTAGAATTGAGATATCTATAATCTTATTGCAAATTGTTTTTACAAGAGAAGCCTTAGCTATCACACACTCAAGAAACTCCGTTGATGCTGATACTATGTCGTCTCTTCCCTTGATTCGAGTCGAATCAAGTGCCTCGAACTTGTTGAATGAACCTCCGGTTGACGCTACTAGACCGACAGAACCCACCGTTCTTCGATAACTTTAGCTCAGCTGATTACAATTCACACACCGTTCGATCCCAAACCTATGTTGCACAATCCTCCGGTTGACGCTACTAGATTGACAGAACGCACTGTTCTTTGATCACCTTCGCTCGGCTGAATTCAATGCACACAAAGATCTAAACCAAAAACCCACAAATCCAATTGATCTTGGAGGACAAAACCCTAGAGGTTTTATTGAAGAAAAAACCCACTGAAAAACTCACCCCAAACAAGATACACTCCTATGTTTAGACGTTATCACCTCATGATGCAAAAAGATCAACAAAAATGGTTATGTGTATTTGTTGAGAAAATGCAAGAATGGGGATGAAGATGATGAGAGAAAATTTTCAGTGTAAATCTTTCACTTTTTCTTGTTGTTATAAAAAAATGAGGAACAAAGTATTTATATTATGCTAGGACTAACTACCACAAATAACAACTTTTTGAAACTTAGAAAAACCCAAAAAATGACCCTCATTTAGCGAAAAGTCGACCTAACTTTTATGAGGGTCAGTCTGCGCTGACCCGGGGCAAAACTATGCAAGTTTGAGTACCTTGCGTCGACCGCCACTGGGCCATGCGTCGACGCAAGGCTGATGAAAAAACATATTGAAGAGTTAGCTCCAGTATGCGTCGACCGGTGGGTCGGCGTGAGGTTACCCGAGAGAAATACAATAAAGACACCATTTCATGAGTCGACCAAAGGTTGGTTTGGGTCGACTCAAACTACCAAAACTCTTAAAAAATGATTTTTGCACATGTTTTCATCTTCCTAGGCCATGTTAATGCATACCTATGACATATAGCATGATCACACACATATAATAGATGTATAAGACTCTTCCTATATGTTTGAACACATGATTATAATTGTTTATACATTGCGAAAGACGAATGTCGACAATGATGAGATGATACTGTCCAAATTGCATACTACGAGCTAGTACATGTTTTGACATCATTAAAATAAAGATTGAGTGTAAGACACCTTGCCCTCACATACTCCCCCTTTTTGATGATGGCAAGACTTCTTTAGCTTGTCTTGTAATTTGAAGCTCATTTTCCCTCTAACTTTGTGCATTCTTCTAAAGTTCAAATTTGATGTTGCTTTTTCTTGTAGATACCTTTCTCCCCATTTGACAACATAAAAAAGAGAAAGAGACATGGTCAAAGAATAACATACTACATACTTATAAATTCACTCATCAATTTGCAACCAAGATACATTAACACACATCCACATATAATGATGTTAATGCAAAGATACAATGGATAAATAAGGCAAAATAATGCATAGATAGAAACTCAAGGTACATTCCATAACCATAAAATGTCAACAAACTTCAAGTCATACAAAGTACAAAAGCAAATCCCAACATATAAAAGTCATGCAACATAAAACACAATATGAAATGCATTAAACTAAAAATCCTAGTCCTCAAGGTCTCCTCCCCCTAAAGTGGTGACCCCTTCGCTCTTCTAAACGTTCGTTAAGCTCAAACACAACCTGGTTATGAGTATTAAGACTGTTAGTCAAACAGCAAGTCTGACTTTCAGCAGTTGTAGTCAGGGTGTCAAATCTAGTCATTACTGCAGAGGCAAACCGGTTAAAGTTTTGATTTTGAGCTTCTAACTGGTTTGAGAGAGCAGTGTGCCTCTCCTCCTGAGCAGTCATAAAAGTTTGTTGCTGGAGCTGCATTGAGCGCAACATTTCTAGGACTTCCTCATTGTTCTGTTGTGGTTGTGGTGTAGGAGTAAGAATGTAATACTCTGGCTGGTTCCACTCATACTCTTGTTGGTGCCACTAATTGGTTGGAGTATTATAGAATGAACCAAGTGAAGTCCATCTGGTATGTTGCCACTCACCCCATCCCTGATTAGCATAGGGATCTTGAGAGGGAGAGTGACCCATCCACTCAACATTGTCCTCTTCCTCATTATGCTCACCTGTTTACATTTCATCACCAGCTTCTTCTTCTTGCTCATTTGCTTCTTCATCCTCATCAACATAATGAATACTTGGATTGGTAGTTCTATGCTGAAACTTGTATTGTTTCTCTTGATTGTCACAGAAGTACCCCATCTTGGTGAGAGTTTTCTGGATGAACTCTTGATCAGATGTTAATGATATATAAGGAATGCCTTGGACTACCACTTCACCCTTGTTCAAAATACACTGAATAAAAGATGCATAACATAGGGTCGTACCTCGGCTTGAGTCACTAAGAGCAAACATCCAACTTGTGATATAATAAGGCCAATCAATATACTTCTTATTTTTCAGCAAATAGATTAGATGAACTTCAACCTGATCAACCCGTGAGTATCATCCTTTCTTAGGATGAAGAATGTGAGCAACGATCCACTGGAGGATCCTATCAATGGTCTTCAAATGCCCTGTTGTAAACGTCTTAGGAAACAAATTACTATTCACAACGCTGTCAGGATAAGGATCTCGCGGCATGAAGTTTAAAGCAGTCTTAAATTCATAATCATCAACAAACGTAGAATCAGTAACCTTAGGAAGAGTAGAACCCTGTAGGTCTATATTGATCAAATTCTTCCAGACAACTGCATTTACCGAATACATTTTACCACCTATCATGTATTTAAAAGCAGAACCTTCGAACTTACCCTGAATTCATGTGCAGAACAACTTAACCAAGTCCTTATTGTACTTGGTATCGCACTCCAAGAACTCATCAAAGTGTTGAAAATTCAGCAATTCAATAACTTCAGTCAAATGGAAACGCTCAGCCCTCAAAGGATAATAAGCAAATTGCTTGACAATGGACCGGTGACAAAAATTCTTGTTGTAAGTCTCAGTTAAATTTTTAGACAACATAGAGAGCAGTTACTGGCATATTTGATGTACCCGCTCTTAAAGTAGAAGCTCTGGATGTTCTCTTTCCGGTGATCCTTGTGGAAGCCATTAAAATACACCCTTTTTGACACAAATGAACAGTACACAAAATTCTTGATGATGATGAACAGTGGTCGAACCTTGATGATGATGATGAACAGAAAAGAAACCTTGATTTTATGTTGAGAGAACCTTGAATACCTTTTTAATTTTGGAAATCTTGTATTCTTGAGGAGGTATATGTAATGGGTTTCTAGGGTTTTTGGAAGTTTGAAGGAGAGGAGAAGAACGAGGAAAGGTAGTAGATGCAATGTATAATAATGAGAATTAGAAAATGTAACATGCAATTAAATTGGGTCAAATTTTCTAACATAAAAAGGGGGCGCGCGCCTTTCCAAGAAAAAAAATTCAGATTCTGTCAGCGATGCGTCGACCAAAACAGGTCATGCATCGGCGCATACTGAGAGAAATTTCACAATTTCAAAATTTAAAAGGATGTGTCGACCATAAGGTCGACCTGCGCTAACCCGCTTCTAAATGTGAGAAAACTTGACATCCATGAGTCGACCCATGCTCTTGTTTGGTCGACTCAATCAAGTAAAACATGAAAAAAAATGCACATTTTAAGCATATTATGCATCAAGTAGAGATAAATAACAAGCCACACACATACAAAACTTAAAAAATGGATCAAAATCACATCTAAACATGAAATAAACATCAATCCAATCCATATTTTGGCACAATAGGTTACACATATTAGGGATGGACAAGAAATAACCATCCGATTGGACCCGACCGTCCGAATTTGATTTTTGGCCACGGTTCGGTTTATTTCGGTTTACGGATTTTTTCGGTTCAATTGATTGGATATCAACGGTTAAGATTGGTCGGGCTCGGTTGGTAAAATATGGCCCGTCGGAATCCAATCCGAACCGAATATATTATATTATATACTAATAGTTATAGTTATTAATATGTTGGATCTCAGAAATTTGGGCCAAATTTGTATCCATATAGATGTTTCAGGATTGGGGTTTCTAATTCTTTCACTTCCTTGTTTCCATCACCCTCACTCATTAAGGTTTCTGCCACTCTCCCAGTTTCATACTCAATAGCTCTGTAAGTTATGTTCTCTCTTCTTCTTCTTATTTTGATTTTTTCTTGAAGTAACAATTAAGGAGTGATCCGGATGTGTTCACGGTTACCATTCTCATTCTCTTCCGTTCTTTCCATGTTCCCAGGATTAGAGATTGTTCTTGCACCCTTTCGCTAAAACCATATGTGAAAGGTGAACTTCATCACTTCATTATTTTTCAGATCTGAGATTTATGTTTTGATTTTTCATCTGTTACCGTTTGAGTTTTACTGTTCTTAATTGTTCGACTCATAGTTTTTTTAGTTGTGTTGATTTTGCTTGTAAGAGTGCCATTGCTCTTAACTTGTAAAGCCTTCAAATGTAATAGATTTGTGAAGTTTTATTCTTGTTTTTTCAGATCTGATCTAATCCATATTGTTTTTGTGATTGAAAAAATGTTTTAAAAATTAAATATGCTTTATTTATTTATTTATTTAAAAATTTGTAATGGTTGGAAATGAATCTGTGTGGTGTTGGTTAGATCTTGCTTGTCATTGCTCTGTCTCTGTTTCTCACATTAGAAACTGTTCCTAACATATTTGATTGATATATCCTAAAATTTTTGCTGCTGCAACGTGCTAAGGATTTTGATATATCAAATGTAATCATGCCTGGAACCGAATTCATGGTTGTTTTGTCAGTTGCACTTCAGTACTATATTCATCTTAGGCTGAACAATGATCCTGGTTGGACAAATATCAAGGTAAGTTCATTGTATCATGATTTAAATTGTTATGGCTGTATCATGTGTGTTTAAGTGGAGTGTTGGTAATTAATACTTCAATTTATGTGTATATCTAAAGGTTATTCTCTCTGATGCAAATGTTCCTGGCGAAGGGGAGCATAAGATTATGTCCTATATCCGCCTTTAAAGACATCTTGAAGGATATGATCCAAATACACGACATTGTCGGTATGGTTTTGTATATATCCTCCAATTTTTTGTTATTCTTGGAAAGCAACTTCTTTTTGGCTGTCACTCAATATCTTCTATGCACTTTTTTATCCCGGATTTGGTGATAGTTTTCTTATAGGTTATAATTGTTTTGAGGAGTTGTGAAAGAAAAATCATACGTACTTTCTTTGGATTCAAGAAGTGGCTGCAATGTTGTTAAAACTCACATATGCATAATCAATAAGTAGAATTTATCCTAATTTCTTATATGTTGTTTTTTAATGGAGATTCTGCTTAAAAGTATGCTCTATTGATATTTTAATAGTTTGTTATAACTCTGCAGAAATTTGCAATAAATACTGTGAGTTGATTTGTTGAAGATGACCTTTTGCTGAACATAAACTCAGTGCTGGAAGTATGATGTTGGATAGAAGTTATAATTTATGTTATTGTGTTATTTTATCTTGCCTTGGCATGTTACTTTATAAATTTGTAATAAATTTAATTTACAATATATCATGTTTCAACAATGACATTGTGTTGGATGATGGATAACTATATCAATCTAGTATGTTAATTGATCTTAGAAGGATAAACTAAAATGGCTCAAAATAGCTCCTTTGTAGAAATAATTAATATTTTTTAATCCAAATAATCAATAATTTTTTTATATACAAAATCAGTTAAATTTGTCATTTTTAAAATTAAAATAAAATTTATATTAGATTGTAATTGGGCTTAAAATTTGAGTTGGACTTGAAATTTTGCCATTTTTAAAAAAGAGAAAAAAAACTATTGAATTTACTATGTGGGATGGATTTAGTATTGGCCAACTACAAATAAAGTCAGAAATAAACCGATCCAATTACCCGAACCCGAAAAAACTGATGGTAAAATTGGTCGGAATTGGGCCAATATATGTCACCAGTGGGTTGGACCGGATTGGGGTTTTGGGCCCGAACCAGAACCGGCCCGAACCGATGTCCACCCCTAACACATATAATTGATCAAAACTAGTAATCTAAAAAGGAACGATATTACCTCCGACGATTGATGATAGATTCCCTCAGATGTAGCTTAATATTTTCAATCATTGTTAGTCAAAGAAAAATATAGACAAGCAATAGTATAGAGCATACAATCATATATACATAATCAAACGCGGTCCGAGATATAGAGAACACCAAGTTCCATACGGATATTAAAGAAAGGCTCCGTCGCAAGAGGTTTAGTGAAAATATACGCAAGTTGATTCTTAGAATCAATATGCTCAAATACCACATCGCTTTTCTCTACATGATCCCTAAGGAAATGATGGCGTATTTCTATATGTTTCGTGCGAGAATGTAATACCAGGTTTTTGGTTAGGTTAATGGCACTTGTATTGTCACACAAAATAGGAATCGTTCAAGTTGAACATTGTAGTCGAGTAATTGTTGCTTAAGCCATAAGACTTGAGCGCAACAACTACTGGTCGCAACGTATTCCGCCTCGACTGTTGACAAAGCAACGGAAAAGTCGGAATCAGAATAGCCAACCAAAGAGCAATCGCTTCCCATGGAATACCAAAGCCCATACTTTGGAGTACCGCATAGGTATCTAAGTATGCGCTTCACGGCTTTTAAATGAAATTCCTTGGGACACGATTGGTACCTAGCACACATGCAGACACTAAACATGATATCTGGTCGGGATGCGGTAAAATAGAGGAGAGGGCCAATCATACCTCTATATCTCTTCACATCTACATCATTACCATTCTCATCTCGACTCAAGTTGACGCATGTAGGCATTGGAGTGTCGATAGTCTTTAAGCTAGCCACGTCGAAGCGCTTGAGTAGCTCAAGACAATACTTCGTCTGGCTCACGAATATCCCTTCTTCAAGTTGCTTGATTTGCAATCTGAGAAAATAGTTTAGCTTCCCCATCATGCTCATTTTGAACTCTCTCTGCATTAACTTATAAAACTCCTTAACCATATTTATGTTAGTAGAACCAAATATAATATCGTCTACATATACTTGTACCAGAATTTGGTGTTTTCCTTGACGTTTAATGAAGAGAGTTGTGTCAACCTTCCCTCTAGAGTACCCTTGGTCAAGTAGAAATTTGCTAAGACGCTAATACCAAGCCCTAGGGGCTTGTTTGAGAACGTACAAAGCATGTTTTAGCTTGTAAACGTGATTGGGATACTCATGGGATTCAAATCCAGGAGGTTGGGCTACATAAACCTCTTCATTAATGTAACCGTTTAGAAAAGCACTTTTCACATCCATTTGAAATAATTTGAAGTTTTTCGCACATGCGTAGGCAAGCACCAAGCGTATAGCCTCGATTCGGGCAACAGACGCATAAGTTTCCTCATAGTCTATGCCTTCCTCTTGGTTATACCCTTGCACAACTAAGCACACTTTATTTCTAGTTATAACTCCATTTTCGTCGAGCTTGTTCCTAAACACCCATCGGGTGCCGATTACTCGATGACCTCGCAGAGGAGGGACAAGGTCCCAAACCTCATTTATTTTTAATTGATTTAACTCCTCTTGAATTGACAAAAGCCAATATTCATCGAGTAAGGCCTCTTTTGAGTTTTTAGGCTCAACTTGCGAAATGAAAGCGGAGTAATAACTGAAGTTACTTAGCTTGGAACGAGTTGTTACTCCCTTTGAGATGTCACTGAGAATGTTGTCGATGGGATGGTCTTTGGAAGACTTCCAAGTTGGAGGAAGGTCATCTTTATTAGACGGATGATCCTCTTCACTCTTCATATGTTGGTGATCTTTTTCCTCCTCAACATGCACAACTTCAGGTTGATCAGTCTCTTTATCAGTGTCCTTGAGTATGTCTTCTGAAGATACACCTGCACTATAAAAAGAACTACCTTTTCCGACATTTTTCGGATAGGACTCATCAAAAGCAACATGTACCGACTCCTCAACAGTAAGTAACCTCTTATTGTAAACCCTATATGCCTTACTAGTCTGAAAGTATCCAAGAAAGATACCTTCGTCGGCCTTAGCATCAAACTTACCAAGTGTCTCTTTACTATTATTCAACATGAAACACTTACAACCAAAAACGTGAAGGTGAGATACGTTGGGCTTCCTCCCTTTTAAAAGCTCATACGGTGCTTTGTTTAGAATAGGACGGATGAGCACCCTATTCAAAACGTAACAAGTCGTACTAATGGCATCGACCCAAAGTATTTTGGAAGGCAACTCTCATTGATCATAGTCCTTCCCAATTCTTCCAAAATTCTATTTTTACGTTCCACAACCCCATTTTGTTGAGGGGTACGTGGTGCGGAAAAATTATGATCAATCTCATGGCTTTCACAAAATGCTTCAAAAAGATGATTTTCGAACTCACCTCCATTATCACTTCTAATTGATACAATGTTTGTGTTCAATTTGTTTTGGGATAACTTGGAAAAATTTTCAAAAGCCAAAAAATTATCGCTCTTACTTGCTAAGAAAATAGTCCAGCAAAACCTAGAATAATCATCGACAATCACAAAACCATAATACTTACCACCTAGGCTCTTAATCCTAGATGGTATAAAGAGGTCCATATGGAGGAGCTCAAGGGGTCTCGTGGTTGAAACAATGTTTTTAAAATTAAATGAGATCCTTGTTTGCTTCCCCATTTGGCACGCATCACATAAGTGGTCCTTTGTGAATTTGAT
Organism: Lathyrus tuberosus; assembly: GCA_022829125.1. Classification (NCBI taxonomy): domain Eukaryota; kingdom Viridiplantae; phylum Streptophyta; class Magnoliopsida; order Fabales; family Fabaceae; genus Lathyrus; species Lathyrus tuberosus. The sequence goes on along the minus strand of JALAZF010000024.1, from coordinate 7,677,800 downwards.
TTTGGGTAAGCCGATTACCCGGTCTTTAGAAACTATTTTATTAAGCAGATCAAAATTGACATGCGCCAAACATCTATGCCACAACGATGAATCTTCACTCATGGTGACTAGACACTTTTCGCTACTCAACGATACCTCATTTAAGTCTAGCATATAGACGTTATTGACCCTCAGGCCTTTAAACACATCCTTTTTATCATTGTTTTCAATTATGCAATAATCTTTTGAAAATGATACTTTATAATTTTTGTCACATAATTGACTAATGCTTAATAGGTTATGTTTAAGACCCTAAACAAGAAGCACGTCTGAGATAGTAGTAGAAGAGGGATTACCTACACTACCTTTGCCGAGTATTGACCCTTTATTGTTGTCTCCGTAGGTAACAAATCCCTTTTTCTTCGCCACGAAGTTGATGAAAAGAGATATGTCTCCCGTCATATGTCTTGAACAGCCACTATCAAGAAGCTATCTTCTTTCCGTGGTCTCAAGACGTTGTACCTTTTTGTTCTTTTTCCTTTGGTAAGCGGAAAGGCAAAGGTTAACGGACTCTCCTTCGTCACTTAAACTCTCATCACTAGATTATTCACTATCGTTTTCCCAAGCGATATAGGCTCTTCTAGGTTTACCTTGTTTCTTCCCTTGACGACTTTTATCCTTTCATTTGTCCTTCTTCAACAATGGATAATCCGACTTATAGTGGCCGACTTTTCCATAGTTATAGCAAGACCCCTTAGTTTTTCCACTCTTTTTGTCTTCATTCTTGGAAGACCTTGATTGTTTTCTAAAGTTGACGAGGTTCTTCTCCGAATGTTGATTACCATTTTTCTTTATATAGAGATTGTATCGCTTCACAAATAATCCCATGTCTTCATTTGAATCTTCTTGCTCATCATCACTAGATTCACTCTCGCTTAGCTCATTTGCGGAGGACTTTGAACTAGAAGCCTTTAGAGCTATTGACTTCTTTTTCGCATCTTTGGTGTTGGCCTTTTCCTTCTTTTCTCTTTTCTCAAATTGGTCTAGACTAAGGAGCATTTTCTCATATTCCTCGAGCTTCCCAAATAAAGTTGTGATGTCTAACGTCATTAGGTCGTTGGCTTCTTTTATGGCGGTCACCTTTGGTTGCCAATCCCTAGTAAGACACCTCCAGATTTTATTAGTAGCAACGTCATTGAAAATTGGTCTACCAAGTGAGTTAAGTCTATTGATTAAATGAGTGAACCTCTTTTGCATGTCGGCAATGGTTTCCCCTTGCTTCATGTGAAAGAGGTCGAACTCTTGAGTCAAGGTATTGATTCTAGCTAGCTTGATGTTGTTACTTCCCTCATGGACAACTTGTAACGCGTCCCACATAACTTTAGCACTCGTACAATGTGAAACTCTATAATACTCATTAACACACAATGAGGAGATCCGAATATTTCTAGCTTTCCAATCGTAGTTGTACTTTTTCTCGTCTTCTTCATTCCATTGTGCTTCAGGCTTAGGCACTACCACGTTATTCGCATCGGTCATGGTGATTTCCATTGGACCGTTTTGTATAACGCTCCATACCTTCCTATCAATAGAATTGATATGTACACGCATGGAATCCTTCCAGTAACTATCATTCTCACCGTTAAAAACCGGTGCTCTATTGTAAGCCCCTTTCGGTTCGTTTTCCATTTTCTAAAAAGTTATACTTGAAGCAATAGATTAATTGGTGCTCCTGATACCACTTGTTAGACGAAGGCAATTGATCTAGAAGGGGGTTGAATAGATCACTACTTTTTAATTATGAGTCGGCGCTTAAAATTGATTTTTAAAAATTAGTTGCGGAAGCGGCCGAGGATTATATCGTCTAAACGAACCGGTTACCGAAAGGACCGGATATGCGTAAGCCAAATGGAATGATAGGCTCGATAAGAAAATTAAATCACACCTTGACTATTAACCAATTTACCAACATCACTCATGAAGGTGTGAGAAAAACACAAGAAATAGGGGTTTGAATTGGGTTTTCAAAATGAAATCTTTTTGTGAAACTCAAACAAAGATCACAAATAGACTAACAATAGAGAAAGACACGCGATATATCCTGGTTCACTTGAAAAATATAAAGTTAATCTAGTCCAACTGGTCCCTTAAGGAATTCAAACAACTGTTTGATCAAATAAAATATTTACAATGAAATGCTTCTTACATAAGCTGATATAAACACAATTTCTAACTCAATCTAACTTAGAGCAAATCTATACAGTAAGAATAATCTTCTTCTTTGTATTGTGGTGGTTTACTATTCACTCATGAATTTCTCTATTTCTTGAGTTCTTTCTAGTATGAATCAGTGTTTTGAATATTTCTCTTTTTCACACTTGGGGTCACACACGATTCGTTGAATGTTCAAGTCTTTATATAGCCAGAAAAAGATCTGTTGAAGGGCAGATCAGGAATATCAGTAAAATACTGGCGACTTGAAATAATGTCGTTATGCTGGGATGAAAATCGTACACTGAAATTGTCCTTTGTACCACCAAATCAGGATAGTGGAATGGTAGTGGAAAAGAACGTGTTTGATCTGTACTATGTACTATTTTCCCTCGCAAACGTTTCATCTTCTTCTATCCATCAGAGGCTTCTGAGTTAATATGATTGAAGCATGATCAGAAGAATTAATCATTGGGTCTTCAGAGTCTTCAGAACTTGTTCAACTGAACCTTGTCTTCAGAGTCTTCAGCACTCCTTCTTCAGAACCCTTGGTTATCAGAAACATAAGTCTTCAGAGCCTTCAGAACTTGTTCAGCAGAATCTTGTCTTCAGAGTCTTCAGTACTTGGTCTTCAGAAACTTAAGTCTTCAGAGTCTTCAGAACGTTGTTCATCAAAACCTTGTCTTCAGAGTCGTTAGCACTTAGTCTTTAGAAGATAAGTATCAGAGTTAAATTCAGAGCCATAATCTAAGAGAACATTGTAGCAGTAACATATTGTCTTCTTAGAGTCTTTCTGAAGCACAGTAGATCAGAAGAAATCATGGTTCATTGACGCAAAAGCGATCATTGAGAATTTTAGAGTTACGTTTCACATGATCTCTATCAGAGTCAGAGCTATCTTTATCAGAGTCAGAGTTATCTTTATCAGAGTTAGAATTATCTTTATCAGCGTCAGCACCTGTTTGTCAAATTATGCGCCGGTTGCCCGACTCGAGGCTATACGTCTTTTACTTGCTTACGCTTGCACTAAAAATTTCAAATTATTTCAAATGAATGTTAAAAGTGCTTTCCTTAACGGATACATCAATGAATAGGTTTATGTAGCCCAACCTCCGGGTTTTGAATCCCATGAATATCCCGATCATGTTTACAAACTCAAACATGCTTTGTACGGACTTAAACAAGCCCCTAGGGCTTGGTATAAACGTCTAAGCAAATTTTTACTTGATCAAGGGTATTCAAGAGGCAAGGTTGATACAACCCTCTTTATTAAACGTCAAGGAAAACATTTAATTTTGGTACAAATTTATGTTGATGATATCATTTTCGGGTCTACTAACATGACCTTGGTCAAGGAGTTTTCTAGTTTGATGCAGGGTGAGTTTGAAATGAGCATGATGGGGGAGCTTAACTATTTCCTCGGATTGCAAATCAAACAACTCGAAGAGGGCACGTTTGTAAGTCAGACAAAACATTGTCTTGAGGTTCTCAAATGTTTTGACATGGTAAACTGTAAGGCAATTGATACTCCGATGCCTACTTGTGCTAACCTTGACCGTGACGAGAATGGTAAGGATGTAGAGGTAAAAAAGTATAGAGGTATGATTGGATCTCTCCTATATCTTACCGCATCACGACCCGACATTAAGTTTAGTGTTTGCATGTGTGCGAGGTATCAATCACGTCCCAAGGAATCTCACTTGAAAGCCGTTAAGCGCATACTTAGATACCTCTCCGGTACTCCAAAGTATGGGCTTTGGTATTCCAAGGGTAGTGATTGTTCCTTGGTTGGCTACTCCGATTCCGATTTTGCCGGGTGCAAATCGTATAGGAAAGGCTAGGGGTGTTCGCGGTGCGGTTTGGGCGGTTTTGACGCTAAAAATCATCCGAACCGCAAGAGAAAAAAGCATGCGGTTTGGTTTGGTTCGGTTGGGTTTTTAAAAAAATCCGAACCAAACCAAACCAAACCAATGCGGTTTTGTTTGGTTCGGTTGGTTCGGTTTTTTACAAGATTTTTATTGAGTGATATTTACATATATAGAGAACAACATAACTTTGTGTTTAGTTATTCACACATTGCCAAATAGCAACAAAACTCATCATATATAGTGGCACATGTCATTTTTTCTCAAATTCCTTGGTGAGTTGGCATAGCAAAAAGCAAGTTTCTGTTGCTTTGTCAAGAGCCGAGGAGGAATACGTTGCCGCTGGCAGTTGTTGTGCTCAAGTCCTATGGCTTAAGCAACAATTGCTCGACTTCAATTTAAAACTTGAGCGTATTCCTATCTTATGCGACAACACAAGTGCCATTAACCTAACTAAGAACCCCGTATTTCATTCACGCACCAAGCATATCGAAATACGTCATCACTTCCTTAGGGATCATGTAGAGAAAGGTGATGTGGTCTTTGAGCATGTTGATACTAAAAATTAACTTGCTGACATTTTTACAAAACCACTCACTACAGAGCCTTTCTTTCACATCCGTAAGGAACTAGGCGTTCTCGACATCTCGGATCGTGCTTGAGAATCCATAAATATACTGGCTCTCCATATATATATATATATATATATATATATATATATGTGTGTGTGTGTGTGTGTGTGTGTGGTTGTTTATGTATTTGACTAACAATATGAAGAATTATTGAGCTATATGTGAGGGCATTCATCGTCAATCATGATTAGGGTAATATCGTTCCTCTTAATAAGTTTCTTTTAAGTGGATGTACCATGTTGAGTGTTGAAACTGATGTTTATTGCACAATTAAGCATATTTTATCCATTTAAATGTTTGATGTTTGTGTTGGCTTCTTATTTATCCAAAATTATTGCATAAATGACACATCTATATGGTTTTTGCATTATTTCACTAGTTGAGTCGACCTAAACATGACTCTGGTCGACTCACCAATATGGGTTTTGTTCACGTTTAGAGGCTGGGATGCTCCGGTCGACCCTTTGGTCGACTCAAAGCATTGATATCTATTATTGTAGAAAATACACAAGTATGCGTCGACACACACAGGCCAGCAGTCGACGCGTCGCTGATGCATTCTGAAAAACTCTTGGGTTTCACGTTTTTTCTTTGACCCATTTATTGGTTTTTATGCTTTTCATGATTCTTTTAAGTGTCATTACCACATTATGTTCATTGCATCAAGACATTGCATCATTCTCCTCATCTTCTCCTCTTCCCTAAAAATTCTATAAACAAACCCTAACCCTAAATCTCTCAACAACCACATTTGGGTTTCTCATCAAATTGATACAAGTCAGTTACTATTCATTCTTCTCAAGCATCTATCTCGATGGCTTCTCGAAGAATCACTCGCAAAAGAAGCACAAGGGACCCATCATCTCAAGCTGGTACTTCTCAACCTCCTCCTAGTTTACTGGTAACACTTTCATCTTTTGTATCTGATGAATTCTCTGCTCTATATGAAACCAAATTGAACAAACGTTGTATTGTTAAGCAATATGTTTACTACCGTCGTGTGGCTTAAAAAATGCATATAGAGGAAGTCATGGAGTTGTTGGATTTTCAAAATTTCAGAAAATTCTTAGAATGTGATACTAAATACAATGAGGACTTAGTTTGAATCTTCTATACTGGTTTGATGAGGAAGACCAAGTTTGGGGTCAAAGGCAACATATCGGTGCATGGATGCCTCAATTATCTACCATGGTAATTGAGGAAGACCAAGGCTGGGGTCAATGGCAATATACTGGTTGGACAACTCTTGGTCCTAATTATATGCCATCAACTCAAGGTTTGGATTACAAAGACTCATACTTTACACCTCCATCACCTCCGCGTCCTCAACAAAATAATGAGGAGCTTCTTGAACTTATGAGGAACATGCAACTGCAACAGCAACAGTTTGCCACAGATCAAGATGAATGCTTCAAGACACTGCACGATGAGCTTCAAGCGCACACCAACAACTTCGATTCTTTTGCCAACAATGTAATGGGAAGGTTCAACACCATGGCTGAGATAGCTTCTAACCAAAACCGTGCTCTTACAACGAGTTTCAACACTCTAAACCAAGTTGTGTTAGAGTTGACTGAGCAATTGGACATACAACCTCCACCACTACGTCATAACCATCATTTTCGCAGAAGAGGCCATCACTTTAGGGGACGGAGGCCATGAGGATTTTCTGTAGCTTCTCATATCATCTATGCTTATGTTTTGTTTGTCGCCTTTCATCGTAATGACTTTATTATGTGTTTTTCATTTTGTGTTTTTCGCTTTTTAGTGCTCTTGTACTTTTTGATTTCCAACGTTCGTATGCCGTGACAATGTACTGCACTATATTTTGTGTTCATTAAGCATTTTGGCTTATTAATTTTATTGTCATGCTTCTATTTATCTTACTATGTTTCTCATTAACAAGCATTTTATGTGGAAGTGTGTTAATGGTTACGTGTTGCAAATTCTGTAAAAATGCCAAATTCGATATTGTATCTTTGATCTATTACTTCCTTCTTTCTTTTTGATGTTGTCAAAGGGGGAGAAGAAACCGCAAGCAATAACAGCTATTGAGATTGATCAAACAATAACGGATGCATGAAGTTAGGGGGAGGATGATACTCCAAGCTTGACTTTTTTCTACTGTTTTGCCATCATAAAAAAGGGGGAGTATGTGAGGGCAAGTTGTCTCTATTCTCGGTTTTAATGATGTCAAAACGTTTATGTGTAGAATAGCATATCATGTCTAGCATATATATAGAATACGCATGTAGGTTCATATAGAATGCATACTATGTGTGTTTATATGTGTTTGATCATGGTGATAATGTTGTATATGCATTAGGTGTTGTTAGGAACCTTTAGGAATGTCAAAATATCGAGTTTTGCAAGTTTCAAGGGTTTGAGTCAACTCACAACCCTGTTATGGTCGACTCAACTATGTTGCATTTCTTAGAGTTAGCAGCTAGAGTGCTCGCATCGACCCTCCGGTCGACTCATATAGCCTGCATTTCAGATTTTCTAAAACTGGGAGGTTTGCGTCGACGCATGTCCTGTTCCAGTCGACGCAAACATGTTGTTTATGTGCAGTTGCAGTAACGGGATCGCTCGGGTCAACCCCCCATCTGCATAGGTCGACTGTTCGCTGTTTTGTGCTAATTTTTCTGTTGTGTTTTGATTTCAAATTTCTGTTATTCCTGTTACTTTGTTTGAGCATAGTATATATATTGTTTTGGCTCATTTTTTACAATAACAACAACAAGAAACGTGAAATAGGCACTGATTGTTCTCTTAATCTTCATCTTCAACCTTACATTATCTAACAACTACACATAACCATTTTTGTTAGTGTTGTGTATTTTGTGAAGTGATAACGTTCAGACTAAGATGTGTTGGATCCTTCGTGCTGGGTTGAGAATCAGTGGATGTTTCTTGAATAAAACCCTAGGTTTTGTCCTTTAAGAATCCGGGTGATTTTGGGGGTTTTTGCACAAATCGTTTCTCTACAAGGATTCAGCCGTGCGAAGGTGATTGAAGAACGGAGTGTTCGGTCAGTCTAGTAGAACCAATCGGAGGATCGTACGAGAAAGATTTAGGATCAAATTGTGGAAGATCGAAATCGACTGAGTGAAAGGGATTGAAGAGTTGTGGGTTCTTGCAATCGAGTAGCGTGAGATTGTGATTTGTTCGACCAAATTTGAGGCACTTGATTCATCTTGAATCAAGGGAGAGAAGACTTTGCATCGACATCAAAGACGTTTGAGAGTTTGGTGTATCAGTTTTCTCTTGTAAAAACATTTGCAACCGTAATATATACATATCTCAATTCCATGTTCGGAATTAGGGACAGAGGTACCCTTAGCGAGGACGATAGGGGAACAGCCTAAACAAATCGTGTTTGTTCTCTCTTTCCCTTATCTCTTTTACATTTTTTATATTAATCGAACTTGTTAATTATCAATTGATTGAAAATTTCTGGTGTAGTGTAATATAGAGCTGAATAATTGATTTGTAAAAACACTACAATCCTTTGGATTGTATTTGGATTAGCTCTACACTTACATTGCTTTGAAATTTACACTTGGAGTGCCTCGCACGCCAAGTGTTTGATAAATTGATTAAGCACAAGTTTCTAAAGCGCTTTGTGAATTAAGTTTGTTGTATTCACCCGTTGGTGATTGGAGAATATCAAGTGCATATATTTGAGTTGATTATATTTTGTATTGTTGATTCTGTTTGTTTTTCTCATCTGTCGCATCATTCGTAGTGGCTTTACGCATATCCGGTTTTTCTAGTAGCGGTTCGTTGTAGACGAATTGATTCAGTGGTTGTTTCCGCATTAAATTTTATAAAACTAATTTTGGAACACCATAGCGTGTAATAAATTGTGGGATCTATTCAACCCCCCTTCTAGATCCAAGCCATCGTCTAACAGAGGTTACTTCCCAGAAACTGACAGTTTCCAGAAGTACTTTTTCTTTCCAATCTGTCTCCAGCATAATCTGCATCACAGTAGCCAGAAAGCTTATACTCTGATGCTTTCTTATACATCAAGCCATGGTTAGTTGTTCCTTTTAGATACCTTAAGATTCTCTTAACAGCAGTTAAGTGAGTTTCCCTTGGATCTGATTGGAAACGAGCACAAAGACATACGCTGAACAAAATATCTGGACGAGAAGCTGTCAAATACATAAGATATCCTATCATACCACGATAGAGCTTCTGACAAACCTTTTTACTTACTTCTTCTTTCTCCAGAATGCATGTCGGATGCATATGAGTCTTAGCAGGTTTACTTTCTGACATGTTGAATTTCTTCAGAAGTTCTTTTGCATACTTGCTCTGATGAATGTACGCTCCTTCTGATCGTTGATCAATTTGAATTCCCAGAAAGAATCTGAGTTCTCCCATCAGACTCATTTCAAATTTAGCCTGCACTAACTTGGAAAATTCCTTGCACAAGGAAATATTAGCAGAACCAAATATATTATCATCAACATAGATTTGAACAATCAGAATGTCATTTTTAAAGGTTTTACAAAAGAGTGTTGTATCCACTTTTCCTCTGGTAAAGTAATTTTCCAAAAGAAAGTTACTTAGCCTTTCATACCAAGCTCTGGGAGCCTGTTTCATACCATATAACGATTTTTTTAAGTTTGAAAACAAAATCTGGGTTTTTAAAACTCTCAAAACCAGGAGGTTGGTGCACATACACTTCTTCAGAAATATATCCATTTAAAAATGCACTCTTTACATCCATCTAGTATAAATTAATGTCATGATTCACAGCAAATGAGATTAAAATGCGAATATATTCTAACCTGGCAACTGGTGCAAAGGTTTCTGTATGGTCTATCTCTTCTTGTTAACTATAACCTTGTGCAACCAATCGTGCTTTGTTTCTTACGACCTCACCTTTCCCATCTAACTTGTTTCTGAATACCCATTTAGTTCCAATGACGTGGACACCTTTGGATTTCTGAACAAGATCCCAAACGTCATTTCTGGTGAATTGATTCAGTTCTTCTTGCATGGCCAGAATCCACTCATTCTTCTTAAGAGCTTCATCAACTGTTGTTGGTTCTATTAGAGAGACCAAACCCAAAAGGGTTTCTTCAGAATGTCTGAATGATGAACGAGTTCTTACTGGATCAACTTTATCTCCCAGAATTAATTCTTCAGAATGAGATATCTTTAATCTATTCTTCTTCTGATGAGATGGGTTATTTTCAGTTTCTGATAAGGTTGTATATGAATCTGGAGAATCTGCATCTTTGTCTTCTTCTCTTGAATCTTCTTCTTCTTTAGATTCTGATAAGGTGATCTTCAGATCTGCAAACTTTTCAACTAGCTTTGACTTTTCAGGGTCAAGCTTATCATTGAATCTAACATGAATTGATTCCTCAACAATTCGTGTTTCTGTGTTATAGATCCTGTAGCCTTTAGAGCGTTCAGAGTATCCTAATAGTAAACACTTTTGAGCTTTGGAGTCAAACTTGCCAAGATTCTCTTTAGTGTTCAACATAAAACAAATACAGCCAAAAGGATGAAAATATGAAATATTAGGTTTTCTATTCTTCCACAATTCATAAGGAGTCTTACCTAGAATAGGTCTTATTGAAATCCTGTTCTGAATGTAACATGATGTATTTACTGCCTCTGCCCAGAAGTGTTTAGCCATGTCAGTTTCTTGGATCATGGTTCGAGCCATTTCTTGCAAAGTCATATTCTTCCTTTCCACTACTCCATTTTGTTGTGGAGTTCTGGGACAGGAGAAATCATAGGAAATGCCATGAAAATAAAAAAGATTCTCAAAGTATCTGTTCTCAAATCCTTCGCCATGATCACTTCTGACTTTGACTATTTTACAATCCTTCTCTGTTTACACTTGAGAGCAAAAGATAAAGAACACAAAATAAGACTCATCATTGTGTTTCAAGAATTTTACCCATGTCCAACGACTATAATCATCAACGATTACTAATCCAAACTTCTTTCCACTGATTGAAGCAGTTTTCACTAGTCCAAACAAGTCAACGTGTAGAAGTTTTAACGGTCTAGAGGTGGACACAACATTCTTTGCTTTAAAGGAAGTTTTAGAAAACTTTCCTTTCTGACATGCTTTACAAAGAGCATCTGAAGAATACTTCAGATTTGGCAAGCCTCTGACAAGTTCAAGCTTATTTAGCTGAGAAATCCTTCTCATGCTAATATGGCCTAAATGTAACACCCCAAATTTCGTAAGAATATTTATTTAATTTATTTAAATATAATATTCGTGAATTTCTGTGAATTTTGGTGATTCGTGTTTATGTCGGTATTTTTGTGGAGTTGTGGTTATTTAATTAAATAATAGTATATAATATAATATATTAGTATTATTATTAATTTCAATAATATTAGGGGAATGAAGGGTAAGATGCACTTTTGAGGAGGATTAGTGAGGGTATTAAGGGGAAAGCCCATTTTAGAAGCCCAAGGGTTTAACAAAAAGGAATTGGAAAGAATAGGATTCATTTGGTTAGATCGTGAAAATGAGGAGAAAGGTGCAGAGCTCTGAGGAAAAAGGGAAAGGCGAGGATTTGAGAAGGTTTTCGAAGACTCAATAGAGAAAGCTCTGAATCGATAATCTAAGGTATGAGGAGTATTACCTTTCATTGTTTTCAATATAGAGATTCGATGTATTGTAAAGTGGATTTTGAGATTTTTGGGGGTTTTTGAAGGGTTTATGAGTTATTGATGATTTAGGGGTATTTCTGAGGATCGATGATGGATTATTAAGGGTTAAATTGATTCGGGTAAAAATAAGCCTTCGAGGCTAAACCTTTTTGATGATATGTGGGATCTTGTATGAGAAAGGGATTTATGGGGTTCATGAGAATCTTGAGGGTTTGTGAGGGTTTAGGTAATTGGAGTTAGGATAGTGGAATTAATCGACCTAATAGTCATAAATTTGGTGCTTTTGATTGCCATGATACCTTATGGATGTTTTGGGGATATTTTTGGGGTAATTGGGGTTGCAATCGTAAGAGCTTTTGGGTCTGATATGCTACTGATGCGTAGCAGCGATTTCCTGAAATCGCAGGTTCGCAAAGCGAACGTTTCCTTCGCAAGGCGAACACTCGCTTTGCGAGCAGCACAGCGAATGCACGATGATTTTATTGGTGAATACTGGGGTGAATTCTGAAGTGTGATTTCTAGCTCGCAAAGCGAATGCCCCAGCGAGTGGATTCGCAAAGCGAATGAGGGTGGCGAGCGAGAGACAGAATGGGAACTCTCTGGGATTTGTGTGGGATTTTGGGGTTTGTAGGATGCTCGCAAAGCGAACATCCCAGCGAACAGGTTCACATGGCGAACTAGGCAGCGAACGCCTGCTGTTCGCGAAATTTCGTTTATGATTCTGTGCTGTCTTGGTGTTTTGATGTTGTGACTTTTCTGATGATTTACCATGACGTTACTGATGATTATGAGATGATGATTTTGTGATGTTTTGATGAATATATGATGACATGATTAACATGAGATTTTGATGAATGATGATGCACATAATGATTTTATTGATGATGATGATTATTGACGTTGTGTATCATGCATTCATAGCATTTCAGTGATGATGTTAGACTTCGGTCTATTGTGGCTTCCATCCCATTGTGTGGATGTGAAGTGGTTTATGACGTGCTCCGGTTCTTGTGTGGAACCGATCCTAATGACATGGATCTTTGGAGGGTGATCGCCTAAGTGTCCATCGAATGTGACGATTGGTACCACATGCACGAGTCTTGTTGTGCATTGCATTTATGTGGCATTTGTTGATATTTATGATGTTGTGTTTTGATGTTTGCCTTGTGATGACTCTGATGATGTTGTATATGATGATGACGCCATTTTATGCATATCTTGTTTTTATATTGATTATAATGAATTGTGATTACTCACCCTTCCTGTTTGAATGTTGCCTCCACGTGGGTAACGTGCAGGTGATCAGGCTTAGCTATGGATGCCTTTGAGGACTTTTGGAAGTTATTTAATTTTGGTCGATGTAGAGGGTCTTGCTCTGATAGTGTAACATCGAGTTGGGTCGTTGAGTCGGACCATGTTGAATTGTTATTTTGTTATTATTTGATGGTTATGGTTTACGTTTAAAACCTTTTTATTTTGGATTTATTGTGGTTATGGTGGTTCCGCTGCCTATTTGATGGTCTTTGATTTATTTTGAGGAAACCCGTTGTTTACGGAGCAAATTGTGTTATTTGAATTTATTGAGAAGTGTGCACCCTTTGAGGTGATTCTGATTTTACTCTAATAAATTGTGTGTTTTGCCGTGTATATTTGTGGGGTAGAAAAAGGTGTTACATTAGTGGTATCAGAGCTTGGTTGGTCCGTCCGACCAAGTTTTACTCGATGTCAGTCCCCAGTCGGTCGACAAGTGTGTGTACACTGTCGATGTTTTAGTTCTTCTAACCTTGTTGGCGGTGTGCAGGATGGCTGGAAGAAATGATCGTGCAATTGATGGTGCGTTGGAATCAATTGCTAATGTGGTGGCGCAACTCAATCCGAATGGTGGAGTTCTAGATGAGTTTCGTGCTTTGAGAAAGTTAAAGAGGAACAATCTGCCGGAGTTTAAGGGTACTCACGATCTAGCAAGTACACACAAGTGGCTGAAGGCGATCGAGAAGATCTTCCGAGGGATGGGATGTACTGACGCGCAACAAGTTCAGTTTAGAACTCATATGTTATCAGAAGAGGCTGAGGATTGGTGGGATAACACCCGTCAGAGACTGGAAGATGTTGGCATTGTGATAACCTGGGTTGTGTTCAAACAGGAATTTTTGGGAAAGTATTATCCAAAGGATGCTCGTGGTAAGAGAGAGGTGGAATTCCTTGAGCTGAAGCAAGGAGACATGACTATTGCAGAGTATGCTGCGAAGTTCGAGAAGCTGGAGAAGTTCTGTCCTCACTACAACCATGCTGATGCTGAGATGTCCAAGTGCCTCAAGTTCGAGAATGGACTGAGACCAGAGATTAAGCAGGGTATTGGGTATCAATAGATCCGCATGTATGCTGAGTTGGTTGACAAGAGCAGAATCTACGATGAGGATAGTCGAGCTCGATCTGCTCACTACAAGCAGTTGAGTGAGAAGAAATGGCAGTATAGAGGGAAACCTTATACGACTTTAGCTGACAAAGGGAAACAGAAGGCTTCAGATGGGAAAAAGACAAGTGGGGGAGCAGCTCCCGCTTCTGGGAAGTGTTACAGGTGTGGCGAGCAAGGTCATCGTGCTGATGTTTGTACTAATAATGTGTTGAGGTGCTACAGGTGTGGTAAGAAGGGTCATAGAGCTACTGATTACAAGGATGACAGTCCAACCTGTTTCAATTGTGGTGAAAAGGGTCACATCAGTACCAAGTGTCAGAAACTGAAGAAGACAACTACTGCTACTCAGACCAGTGGCAGAGTGTTTGCTTTGAGTGGTGCCGATGTGCCAGAGAAGGACAACTTGATTCGAGGTATTTGTTTTATTAATGATGTTGAGTTGGTTACTATTATTGATACTGGTGCTACTCATTCTTTTATCTCGCTTGATTGTGCTAATAGATTGAGTTTGAAGTTGTCTGATATGAATGGTGGTATGCTAATAGAGACTCCTGCTAATGGTTCTGTTACTACTACTTTTGTGCGATTGAGATGTCCTTTGACGATTTTTGGGAAGAGTTTTGTGATGGACTTGGTGTGTTTACCCTTGCACCAAATCGATGTAATCCTTGGAATGAACTAGTTGGAGTTCAACCATGTTCATATCAACTGTTATAACAAGACTGTAGAGTTTCCTGAGTTTGGCGATGGTGAGGAGTTGATGTTCCTGTCTGCTAAGCAAGTAGACAAACTTATAGAAGATGAAGCCATGGTGTTTGCAATGTTTGCATCATTGCAGATTGATCGTGAAGATGCAAGTGTCGACTTACCTGTTGTATGTGAATTTCCAGAGGTGTTTCCAGATGATATCAGTGATTTTCCTCCAGAACGTGAAGTATAGTTTGCAGTGGACTTAGTACCGGGTACGAGTCCAGTGTCAATGGCTCCTTACCGGATGTCAGCTTTTGAGTTAAGTGAATTGAAGAAACAGCTAGAAGAATTGCTCGAGAAAAGGTTTGTTCGACCAAGTGTTTCTCCGTGGGTGCTCCTGTGTTGTTAGCGAAGAAGAAGGATGGTAGTATGAGGTTGTGTGTTGATTATCGTCAGTTGAATAAAGTGACTATCAAGAATAAGTATCCACTTCCGAGAATTGACGACTTGATGGATCAGTTAGTAGGTGCCTGTGTGTTTAGCAAGATTGATTTGAGGTCGGGTTACCATCAGATTCGTGTTAAACCTGACGACATTCCGAAGACAACTTTCAGAACGAGGTATGGTCACTATGAATACACTGTGATGTCGTTTGGTGTGTCCAATGCACCTAGTGTGTTCATGAAGTATATCAATCAGATCTTTCATGAGTATCTGGATCAGTTTGTGGTGGTTTTCATTGATGACATCCTGATATATTCTAAGTCTGAAGAAGAGCATGCCGAGCATTTGAGAATTGTGTTGCAAGTATTGAAGGAAAAGAAGTTGTATGCAAAGCTGTCGAAGTGTGAGTTCTGGTTGAAAGAGCTGAGTTTTCTTGGTCATGTGATTTCGAGGGGTGAAATTGTTGTAGATCCTTCCAAGATTGATGCTGTGTTACAGTGGGAGACTCTGAAGTCTGCTACCGAGATACGAAGTTTTCTGGGATTGGCGGGTTATTACCGCAAGTTTATTGAGGGCTTTTCTAAGTTGGCATTACCTTTGACTCAGTTGACTCGAAAAGGTCAAGCTTTTGGGTGGGATGTAGCTTGTGAAGAGAGTTTTGTGGAATTGAAGAAGAGGTTGACGACCGCTCCAGTGTTGATTTTGCCTAATTCGAGCGAATCTTTTGTTGCGTATTGTGATGCGTCGAAGATGGGTCTTGGGGCAGTATTGATGTAGAATGGACAAGTTGTTGCTTATGCTTCGATACAATTGCGAGTTCATGAGAGGAATTATCCTACACATGACTTAGAATTGGCCGCTGTGGTGTTTGTGTTGAAGATTTAGAGACATTATCTGTTTGGCTCTAAGTTTGAAGTGTTCAGTGATCATAAAAGTCTGAAGTACTTATTTGATCAGAAAGAACTGAATATAAGGCAGAGAAGGTGGTTAGAGCTGTTGAAGGATTTCGATTTTGACTTGAGTTATCATCCGGGTAAAGCAAATGTAGTGGCTGATGCATTGAGCAGGAAGTCATTGCATATGTCGATGCTTATGGTGAAAGAATTGGAATTAATTGAGCAATTCCAAGACTTGAGTTTAGTGTGTGAAGAGACTCCTGACAGTGTGAAGTTGGGAATGTTGAAGTTGACTAGTGGTATTCTAGAAGAGATCAGAGTGGGACAACAATCCGACTTGAAGTTAGTGGACCAGTTGACTTTGATCAACCAAGGTAACAGAGGAGAATTCCGAATTGATGAGAATGGTGTGGTGATGTTCAGAGACAGAGTGTGTGTTCTAGATGTTCTAGATATTAAGTAGAGTATTCTTGAAGAAGGACACCGAAGTAGGTTGAGTATTCATCCCGGTGCTACGAAGATGTACCAGGATTTGAAGAAGCTGTTTTGGTGGCCAGGTATGAAGAAGGATATTGCGGAGTTTGTTTATGCGTGTTTGACTTGTCATAAGTCGAAGATTGAGCATCAGAAACCTTTAGTAATGATGCAGCCGTTGAACATTCTAGAATGGAAGTGGGATAGCATTTCCATGGATTTTGTGTTGGGATTGCCGATGACTGCTAAGGGAAATGATTCCATTTGGGTGATTGTGGATAGATTAACTAAATCGGCTCATTTCTTGCCGATGAAGATTAATCATTCTATGCAGAAGTTAGCCGAGACGTATATTGAGGAGATTGTGAAGTTGCATGGGATACCTTTGAGTATTGTGTGAGATAGAGATCCAAGATTTACATCTAGGTTCTAGAAGAGTTTGCAAGATGCTTTGGGTACTAAGCTGAGGATGAGTTCTGCCTATCATCCGCAGACGGACGGTCAGACAGAAAGGACTATCCAATCCTTAGAGGATTGGCTGAGAGCTTGTGTGTTGGATCACAGAGGATCTTGGGATAGTCATTTACCGTTGATTGACTTCACGTACAATAACAGTTTTCATGCTAGTATCGGAATGACGCCCTATGAAGCTTTGTATGGGAGAAGGTGTAGGACTCCTTTGTGTTGGTATGAGTCGGGCGAAAGTGTTGTACTCGGACCTGAGATTGTGCAAGAGACGACCGAGAAGATTAAGATGATCCAAGCAAGGATGAGAGCGTCGCAGAGTCTCCAAAAGAGCTATCATGATGAGAGGAGGAAGACACTTGAATTCCAAGAAGGAGATCACATGTTTTTTAGGGTGACGCCAGTCACTAGTGCGGGTCGAGCTTTGAATTCTAGAAAGCTCACTCCACGTTTTGTGGGTCCATACCAAATCTCATAGAGGATAAGAGAGGTAGCCTATCGAATTGCTTTACCGCCGTCACTTGCGAATTTGCATGACATGTTCCATGTGTCTCAGTTGAGAAAGTACGCTCCAGATCTGTTGTATGTGATTCAGATGGATGATGTACAAGTGAGGGATAACCTGACAGTGGAAGCTTTACCTGTGCGGATTTGACGGTCGAGAGATGAAGCAACTGCGGGGTAAAGGCATAACTTTGGTGAAGGTGATGTGGGGCGGACCAGCTGGCGAAAGTTGGACTTGGGAACGCGAAGATCAGATGAGGGAGTCATATCCGACTCTATTTCCTTGAGGTAATTTTCGAGGGCGAAAATTCTTTAAGTGGGGGAGAGTTGTAACACCCTAAATTTCGTAAGAATATTTATTTAATTTATTTAAATATAATATTCATGAATTTCTGTGAATTTTGGTGATTCGTGTTGATGTCGGTATTTTTGTGGAGTTGTGGTTATTTAATTAAATAATAGTATATAATATGAATATATTAGTATTATTATTAATTTAAATAATATTAGGGGAATGAAGGGTAAGATGGACTTTTGAGGAGGATTAGTGAGGGTATTAAGGGGAAAGTCTATTTTAGAAGCCCAAGGGTTTAACAAAAAGGAATTGGAAAGAATAGGATTCATTTGGTTAGATCGTGAAAATGAGGAGAAAGGTGCAGAGCTCTGAGGAAAAAGGGAAAGGCGAGGATTCGAGAAGGTTTCCGAAGACTCAATAGAGAAAGCTCTGAATCGACAATCTAAGGTATGAGGAGTATTACCTTTCATTGTTTTCAATATAGAGATTCGATGTATTGTAAAGTGGATTTTGAGGTTTTTGGGGTTTTTGAAGGGTTTATGAGTTATTGATGATTTAGGGGTATTTCTGAGGATCGATGATGGATTATTAAAGGTTGAATTGATTCGGGTAAAAATAAGCCTTCGATTCTAAACCTTTTTTATGATATGTGGGATCTTGTATGAGAAATGGATTTATGGGGTTCATGAGAATCTTGAGGGTTTGTGAAGGTTTAGGTAATTGGAGTTAGGATAGTGGAATTAATCGACCTAATAGTCGTAGGTTTGGTGCCTTTGATTGCCATGATTCCTTAGGGATGTTTTAGGGATGTTTTTGGGGTAATTGGGGTTGCAATCGTAAGAGATTTTGGGCCTGATATGCTACTGATGTGTAGCAGCGATTTCCTAAAATCGCAGGTTCGCAAAGCGAACGTTTCCTTCACAAGGCGAACACTCGCCCCAGGCTCGCAAAGCGAGCAGCGCAGCGAATGCGTGATGATTTTGTTGGTGAGTACTGGGGTGAATTCTGAAGTATGATTTCTAGCTCGCAAAGCGAATGTCCCAGCGAGTGGATTCGCAAAGCGAACGAGGGTGGCGAGCGAGAGACAAAATGGGAGCTCTCTGGGTTTTGTGTGGGATTTTGGGGTTCGTGGGATGCTCGTAAATCGAACAACCCAACGAACAGGTTTGCACGGCGAACTAGGAAGCGGACACCTGTTGTTCACGAAATTTCATTTATGATTCGGTGCTGTCTTGGTATTTTGATCCTGTGACTTTTCTGATGATTTACCATGACGTTACTGATGATTATGAGATGATGATTTTGTGATGTTTTGATGAATATATGATTGTCACGGTGAAAATTGGATACCATAGTTATTGGTTAACTAGGATCACATATTTAATGTCACCACCGGTCTTTGATTTTATCCAAAGGAAGGGAGAAAAACCGAATTCCCACAATGCAATGCAAATGCACTAAGATTCTAAGTTCGGGGGTTGGTTATACCTAGGGAAGGTGTTAGCATCCTAGATATCTGCAGTACTCTACAGGAACCTCTTGATTCATTTTATGTTATTTGTTATCTGCTTTGCTAAGGGTTTAAGGGTAGGTAATTTACAATTTTATTCCTAGGTGTGCTCGACAAGATATCGTATCTTATGCCTACATATCCTGTCAAGAGGGAATCAGAGCATTTGTAGTTCTTCATTAAAGATACTAAATGTCTTAAAGGTTTAGGAAAAGAAGATGAGTCATCATCTTAAGAAAGACCACCACAGTTTTTTTTGAAAATGTGTGTATGTTGTGGGGCATGGGATTGTATGTCCCTTTCTTTGTGATGATTAACATCTAATTCTCTTGTATGGAGAATTTGGTAGGCTAAAGTTTGATTAAAGAAATCAAAGTTTGTGGGGGACTAACCTAGAAAATCTATCCTAAGTTGTCTAATTGCCTTATCTTAAGGTGACGATTATGAATGCAAATGATATGCACCATGCACAATAACATGGTTATCATGCATGGGATTTTCCTTTGGATATTAATGCGGTTAAATTATGTTGTTTAGACGATGGTGCTAGCTGAGTGATGCTAGACTTGTGTCTGGTGACCAAAAGGTTGAATGCGATGCACGAAGACGATCGACTTACATGGGTAGAAAATGGGCTCGACGTTGGATCGAGAATTTTTATGAATTTGAAAAGGTTTAGACAATAACAAATAGGCATACAAATAGTAGTAAGACATAATAAACATATGAGTGATAAGATAACAATAGATAAGACACGATACAAGTCAAAGCATTGACATGGGATGACATAATGGAAACAACATAAGCATGAAGATGGCAATATGTTTCATGATAAAGCATGGATAAGATGAGTACGCTTCAAATAGAATGATTAAACAAATGATGTCAACATGCTTCAATCTTTAGGAAGACAAATATGTAGGACGACAATTGATACGCTTCAATCTTTAGGAAGACAAACATATAGAATGATATTAAGGTGATAATAAAGAAGAATGATATTCATGTAAAAGTCAAAAATATGACAAGTCAATATGAATGGATTGATTCAAGGATTAAACAAGTCATAGTGAAGTAACACTCAAGATCAACAAAGGTGCGCATGAATAAATGTTAATCAATTAACCCACAAGTGATAACAAATAACAATTAACAAAACCAATAATACAGTTAAGATACATATTGATAAATTAAAGGTTAACAACTAAAGACCAATTGATTAGCAATTACCAATTAGAATGCAAATTAATAATTTAAAATTTAAATGTTAACCCAATAATTAACAATCATACATAGCAATTGATTAATTAGAAACACCACATATTAATTAATGATAAAATAAATAATTAAGAGACAAGCTATAAAAATAAATATTTTTAGAGTTTTTGAATATATAAAATATTTTAAGCAAAATAAATAAAAGAGGTTTTTTTTTTTAAAAAGAAAAGATTTTGAGGTTAAAAAAGTTGGAATAAAAACGCAGGAGGGGGTGTAGTAGTGATTTGGTTCAGTTAGAAAAACAAGGAGTAAATTGGGCCAGATGTGAGGGGTGTGTGTAGTGAAAAGGGCGCAAGGCCCATGGAAGGAGAAGAGAAGCAGCCATGCGAAAAATGAAAGAAACAACAAAAATGGGTGATCCAAGGATCGAACCCAGGTGCGGCAAGGCATAGGCGTATTTAAGTGCATGTGTGTGACCGTTGGGACGGCGTGTTCATCCGTTTAATATTCGCTTCCCCAAATTAATAAACTCAAACAAGTCGTGAAAATTAGAAGAACACAACACACACGCATATGCAGACGTTCAAGTTCTAACCATCCTAACTTATCCAAAACTCAACCTCTCCATGTGAAATAAAAAACTAAGGTGAAGTGCTCTTCAAGTAGAACACCATGCAGCCAACATCTAACAACTTAGTAGCCGTATTATGAAAAAAAAACAAGACGAGGCCCAGTATTCTAAACATGAAAACAGTTGAGGAAAAAACACTTCTGTAGCCCGTAACACGACCAACAAACCTGCTTCAACTTAACAAACATATGATATAAAAAGACCTTCAGGACTCACTCCAACGATAGACAAAAGGAAGAGCTACCAAACTCATGAGTTGGAACACAAAACCAAAGCTTTCAATACACTTCTGAATCGACAATTAAAGGTAAACTTCAAAACATCACAGATACACAAAATGATAGCTTCATATGGACCCGACAGCATTAGAACAAACCCTCATTGAAATACTTTAGTGTCTCATAATAACATGAGCGTCCCAGCCATAACATGCATACACATCATGTCAAAAGCATATATAACACAATAAAAACGATAAGCACATAGTGCGTTCACAAGACAAAACGTTACCGCACATAGAACACGAATCATATCAACATTATCAGTTTCCACAACTCAAACATGGTTCCCAAACGTAGAGTTTGTTCACATTACGGACTCAACTAACATGCTATCAGGATTCAATATCACCAAATATATGAGCACCAATGTCATATGATAAAACAACATAGCACACATACACCAACACCTAGAGTACCCAACTAGCAGGTCTCAGCAACAAACATCATACATGTAATGCCACAAAACAAAAATAATTCTGATACAATCTCACAACACTAATGCATATTGCCCTAATGCGATCTAAACTGACATGTTTACAAATTTTCACACCATGTGGCATATCATGCTGATGTTGTGCACATCCATAAACCTCAACAGAAAAAAAAAAAAAAGAGAAGATACATTTGGTATTTCATGATAGGTAGGCAAACATGTACACACGAGCATCACACATTAACCAGACTAAATAATGTTTAGAAGCAACACACCTCAACAACACACTAACATATATCAAACGTTTCAAAGGTCAAACTTGGTGTTCAGCACAACTTCTAACAATGGATTCATAGTGGTATTCATGGCATCATTTTAGAACAACATAGAAACAGCATGTTAACATGTAGAACATCAACATTTCTGACCATACATACTTGTAAATAACCAACCAAACAGCATATATTCCAACACTATATTTCCACACGATAAACATCAAGGTTATTACAGATTACAGTAGGCATGGCTATCCATTTCAACATTATGTCATCAAGTTCAAAAGAAGCCAAACATGTATAACACTTAGGGCAGCCATGGAGTTTTCTCAAAACAAAATTATCATGAAGTTCAAAATAACACTCATCTCATACAAACACAACATCATAGTAAACAACATGGTAACTAATGATTAAGGCATACTTGTTCTAACATGTAAATAAACACGGCAAGTATACTAAATTAAGGTTAAGAAAACATACCTAGTTTCCAAGTAAATTGCAAGAGTTTCCTCCTTCTCCCAGCTAGCTCTTTTGTGCCAAGGAAACAATATTTCAGAGAGGTTTTAGTGTTGTTGTTGGTGATTTTTCGTGTGTTTTTCCAGATGAATGAATGAGAACAATGCTCCTTTTATAGGTGAGCTGGTGCATTACTGTCTTGGATGCAGTAGAGGCATGCCCCTTGCAGGATACTACACGCATGGCATCATTCTCGAGCCAAGTGAAAGCTAGCCATGCAGCCTATCCTTTATTGTGAGTCAGAAAAAGAAATCCTTGGAAACATGAATGCTATGGTGTAGGCTTGTGACTTTGGTTTAAGGATGTACACGAGGTAATGTAGGTGGTAGCTTGTAAAGGTTATCATGAAAGTACAAAAGCAAGAGCAAAGGTAGCGTGCTTTTAGGATAAAGTTGAGTTGGGAAAGGATTGGTAGCTCTGCAGAGAGGATAAGATTTGAAATCCAAAATTGATGTGTTCTTGGTACAAAATAGAATTCGTATGGCCATGTTCCTCTCATGATATCTCCTAACTTAATGATCCAATTTTCATGCTCTTGAGTTTAAATGAAAGTTCTTGGATAATACTACAAGTTTGATGTTGGAAAGTAATTGAAATAATGCCTTGGATTGGTAAAAAATTCCCTCACAAGTCGTGTCCCCATAACTGCCAAAAGAACTTAGAAAAAATTCTAAGTTATTGAAATTTGACAATTTCAAGTGCCCTTCTTGAATAATTCATAACTTGCGAATGGTTTATCCTCTTGGGATGTTCCACATATGGTTGGAAAGCTCTCAACAAGCTCTACAACTTTCATTTGGGACTCAAGACTTGAATCCAAATGGAAATGGGTGAAAAATGAGGTCAAAGTTGGAGAAAAATGTGGAGGAAAGTGCTGAAAATTTTTCTAAGTGTTTGGCCAAAATGTCTTGTAAGCTTCATAACTCAAAATCTAAGCATTTTTAGACAAAAAGTCATATGGAATGAATTAAAGATCTTGATGAGAGCTTTCTAATGAGCTTTGAGTCGTTTAATTTGAGTGCACGGTTTAGGAGTTATGGTTATTCCAAATCGGGCTATTAGGGGAAAAATGTCATATACGAAGTCTTTCGCGACTAAAACCCTACTTATCTTGCAAGAAACCTCACGAAACTTTATATGGATGCTTTGGATACTTCATGAGACAATATATGATGATTAGAACCATTAACACTTCATTTGACCCAAGATCCCAAAAGGTTAGGGTTTCAGTCAAACCCTAATTCTGACTGTGAATGCACTAAGGCCAAATCTTGTAAGTTTGCTTCTTCCTTCCCATCTAAAGGTCTTAGGAGACTCTTGAGGATGTTGATAAACTAAGGGAATCAATAATTAGGGTTTAGGAGATCATCTTGATGAAAAATCAAAGCTGTTGGCTGATAAGCGTCACAGGAACCCTAATTTTGAAGTATAGTGGGATTGAGGCTCAAATTCTTCCTGTTGAGGATCAATGAAGCATGGATTCTTGTTGAGTGGAGTCTCTTGAACATAAATGACCTCAAGTGGTAGGTGGACCACACAAATCCTGACTTGCTAGAGTCAATTTCTCAATGATTTCTTCGAGATAAAAACCCTAATCCCAAAATTCTTGCACTGGAGGTCTTTCGTTGATTTGACTTGCTTCAAAGCAACTTGGGGAGCTTCGTGGTGATATGTAAACCTAATTTGAACACAAAGAAACAAACTACAAGATATGGGTTAGCTCAGACAATGCAGAGATGCTTGACCTAAGATGTACAGATGAAGATGACATCTTAGGGTAAAAAATTAGGGTGCGACAGATGCCCCTTTTTAAGTTTCTCCAATTCGGAGATATGGAGATTGGAATCTTCATCTCGACAAGATATGAGAGACTTAAATACAACCATGCACAAAATTTTGGCCCTAAGATGCCGCCAAATGCACATGATATGGAATGATGCAAAACGAAGGAAAACAAAAAGGAAACCCGACAAGGGATGACTCAGCGAGATACGACTCAAACGGGAAAAGATCTAACTCCACTGGGGGGAAAGAGACTACCAACTGACAATCACAGGGTAGCTTAAGCACTTGGCGAGAACTTGCAAGGAACAGGATAACTTACCACCACCTGGTAGCCTAAGCCAAGGTATCCAATTACAACAAGGGCGTACATTACCTACTATCACACACGATAGCCTAAGCTAGGTATGCACAAAAGGAAAGATAGCCTACTACCACCACGGTAGCCTAAGCGAGGCATCTGACCAAAATACAGACGTATTACCTACTATCCCACGATAGCCTAAGCAGAGGTAATAGGCTGAAATGAGAGATTACCTACTACCAAACACGGTAGCCTAAGCAAAGGTGTCTGACCCGAAGAAAAGTGTATTACCTACTATCAAATATATGATAGCCTAAGCCAAAGGTAAACACAAAAGAAAAGATGGCCTACTACCAAACACGGTAGCCTAAGCAAAGGTATCTGACCAAAAAGATATGGTATATTACCTACTATCAAACATATGATAACCTAAGCAAAGATAATAACCAAAATAAGCTTCCAATGATCAAAATATGATTCAGCTTCTCTTTTAACTAAATGTTCCATTCAGAAAGGGTAAATAAACTTCCTCAACGCTTCAAGGTTGTATGCCATGAACGGGTTTTCAAATAAAATGATGTGAGGTTGTATGTCGCGAGCAAAGTCTCGAAATACAAGCTACGAGGTTGTCTGCCTTGAGTAAATCTTGAACTTCCCACTCGAGAAAGACGAATACCTGTTGGAAAATAACTTCACAGGGGATTGGAATTTTCCTGGAGATTGAAGACTTTAGTGGGAATCCACAATTCATTGGAGATTAAGAAATTTCCTGGGGATCTTCAAAAAAAGGATGCAGGCCGGCTGACTTGCAAAATACTGTCTTCTCACACAAAGAGAAAGATCATCTAAATCTTCACCAAACTTCTCGGAGAGGTGCCATCTGATGGGAGGACAAGTTGATGACCTTGATAACTTCTGGGGATAGACAAACTGTCTAGAAAAGATACCGTCATTTGTCATAGAAATCTTTGATAACCGAACTGCTCAAATAAAGAGCAGCTACTTGTCGTCTGGGTGTAAATCCCTTGAAAGTGTAGTAATCATCAGAGAAATAATTTGTGTCTTCCATAGAGATCTTCAAGTAAACTCTTCTTGGGAAGACAAAGTGCAAAATAAATGCACGCTTAAACCAGATTCAATATCTCAGAAATATCCAAAATCGTGATTGTCAGGGACCCAAAGTTCAATCCAGGAAATAACTGGAAAGAAACGGTCAAACAAGAACCCATCCAGTGAGGAATGAACTCAACTGGGGTTTTATCTTTATCCAAATATGGAAAAGAGAACTAAAGAAACCACCTCCCACGAGGATCGGACTTAGCGGGGAATTAGAAAGTATGCGCTTTTTCTGTCTAGGGCTGACGATTCTACTTGGAGGGAGCAGACAAACCCGATCATTTGGGGGATAAACACGACCAAAGTGACAGGACAAAACAAACAACACAAAATGCAAGATGCAAAAATGCCACATGCCATGAATCTAAATGCAAGGATGCTATGCCATACTTATGCTTATGCTTATGCTTATGCTTATGCTGACAACAACACGAACAGCAAACCGGAGACGAGAATAAGCAATTCGATACGAATACTCGGCCAATCTTGGCAATATAGCAGCATCGCTGAGGATGAATGAGAAGCCCTTCCCTGGGGCCGAATCCTGCCTCACAGCTTCTCTGGGGAAAATAGAACACTCCTCTTGGGACGAGCATCACGACTTCGCTCAGGATAGTCAAGATGAATCTTAGATTCCACTGAGAAAGAATTAAACTCATGATCGAAGAGACTTTACGGGGGATAAAATAAATATCCATTGCGAGCTGAAGTAATTGGAATGAGCGTTGTAACTGGATAAAATAAACATCCACTTTATTGGGGAAGTTTGGATCAATATAGTAGTTGGAAATGTCGAGCATAAAATTCCGAGGGGGTGAAATAAACATCCACCTTCACTGGAGAAGATTACGACAGTAAGAAAAATTCCAATAATGAGTGAAATAAACACTCGCTTCGCTGGAGGAAGCTCACGATAGTAAGAAAAAATCCGATAATGAGTGAAATAAACACTCGCTTCGCTGGAGGAAGCTTACAATGGTAAGAAGAAAATCCGATAATGAGTGAAATAAACACTCGCTTCGCTGAAGGAAGCCGAAAATAAGATTCCGAGGGGATGAAATAAACATCCACCTTCGCTGGAGAAGACTATGATAATCAGAAAAATCCAATGACGAGTGAAATAAACACTCGCTTCGGAGAAGCTCGGGTCAAAGTCGCGAGCCGGAGACGTCGGAGTTGAGACTTCTTGGGGATAAATAAGTATCGCCGCGAACTGAAGTAGTCCTGAATGGAAGTTGTAGCCGGATAAAATAAATATCCATTTCGTTGAGGAAATGTCGGAGATAAAGATTTCTTGGGGATGAAATAAACATCCGCTTTCACTGGTGAAGATCGAGATAGTTCAATGAGGAGTGAAATAAACACTCGCTTTGGAGAAGGTCGAAAACCGAAGAAACTTAACGGGGATAGTCGCGATTACCTGGAGCAGAACTTATCGGGGTATGGCCACATTACCTAGGATAAATACCTTTTGAGCCATGGCTTATAGAGACTGTTAATATCCCTTGTTGTGTCCATAAATCGAAGTAATCCGCTCATGAGACAATTTGAAATTTATTATCAAAGATAAAAGTCATTTTGCAAGATGAAAATAATTTGCCAATAAATGATAAAATCGCAACTTTATTTCATAAAATGGTGATCAGCAAATTGCGTGATCCCATATGTTATTACAATGTTGGAAAGTGGTAATAAAAGAAATTACATCAAAAACAAAACAATGCTATTTTTTTTAGTTCCTATGTTCTAGGCCTCCTGAAGGTCTCGACTTTACTTGTCGCAGTAGGCTTCGATGAACCGAACTGAGCCTGCCTTTTCTTCATCTCTAAGTATAATATTTCTTGACTGCGTCCACGTTCACAGGACGAGTAATCTCTTCCCCATCCATAGTTGCTAACATCACAGCGCCCCCTGAAAGGACCTTCTTGACGACATAAGGACCATCATAGTTGGGAGCCCATTTCCCCCTAGAATCGGTAAGGAAAGATTGGATCTTCTTAAGCACAAGGTCTCCCTCTCTAATCTCGCGAGGTCGAACTTTCTTATCAAAAGCCTTCTTTATCTTCTGCTGATATAGTTGTCCGCGACACAAAGCCGCCAACCTCTTTTCTTCAATCAGGTTCAACTGGTCATACCGGCTCTGACACCACTCAGCCTCGGAGAGTTTCGCTTCCATTAGGACTCTCATGGAAGGGATCTCTACTTCCACGGGGAGTACAACTTCCATACCATAAACAAGCGAAAAAGGTGTTGCCCCTGTTGACGTGCGCACTGAAGTACGGTACCCGTGTAGAGCAAATGGGAGCATCTCATGCCAATCCTTATAAGTGACTACCATTTTCTGGATAATTTTCTTTATATTCTTGTTTGCTGCTTCAACCGCCCCATTCATCTTTGGCCGATACGGAGAAGAGTTGTGATGCTCAATCTTGAATTCCTCGCACAATTCCTTCATCATCTTATTATTTAAGTTCCAACCATTATCGGTGATGATTTTATTTGGCACACCGTACCTACAAATAAGTTGGTTCTTGATAAACCTGACGACCACCTGTCTGGTAACATTTGCGTAGGAAGCGGCTTCAACCCATTTGGTGAAGTAATCAATTGCAACCAATATAAAGCGGTGTCCATTAGACGCTTTTGGTTCTATCATACCGATCATATCAATGCCCCACATGGAGAAAGGCCATGGAGACGAGATAACATTCAGAAGAGTCGGTGACACATGTATTTTGTCGGCATAGATTTGACACTTGTGGCACTTCTTGGCGAACTTGTAACAATCAGATTCCATCGTTATCCAATAATAGTCTGCTCTCAGGAGTTTCTTTGCCATAGCATGTCCGTTAACGTGGGTACCAAAAGATCCTTCATGAATTTCGGTCATTAATGTATTCACTTCTCGCTTATCAACACATCTCAGCAAGACCATGTCGAAATTCCTCTTGTAAAGCACATTATTGTTCAAGAAAAAGTTGCCATCTAATCTTCTCAAAGTTTTCTTATCTTTGTTAGATGCCCCAAGCGGGTATTCTTGCTTCCGGAGAAACAACTCAATATCGTAATACCAGGGTTTTTCATCAATAACTTCTTCCACTGAGAACACATAAGCTGGCCTGTCAAGGCGCATAACATCAATCTTGGGGCAATCGTTCCAGCGGTTCACCACAATCATAGAAGCCAGAGTTGCCAATGCATCTACCATCTTATTCTCGGTACGAGGGATGTGGTGGAACTCGACTCTGTTGAAAAACGAAAGTAGTCTTCTTGCATAATCTCTGTACGGAATCAAATTGTCTTGTTGGGTCACCCATTCTCCTGTAATTTGGTATATCACTACAGCAGAATCACCATACACGTCTAAATTCTTGATTCTTAAATCCATTGCCTCTTCCAGGCCCATGATACATGCTTCATATTCGGCTTCATTATTTGTACATGGAAAAGTCAATCTTGAAGTGAAAGGGATGTGAGATCCATGAGGAGTCACAATAATTGCCCCAACCCCTTTACCATAGCTATTGACAGCACCGTCAAAAATCAAACCCCACTGAGAATCCGGTTCAGGCCCTTCATCTGGCAATGGTTCTTCACAATCCTTCATTTTCAAATACATCACGTTCTCATCAGGGAAATCATCCTCCACAGACTGATGGTCTTCAATGGGCTGGTGAGCTAAGTGATCCGCTAAAACACTTCCTTTAATTGCCTTCTGAGTATGATATTCGATATCGTATTCAGATAACAGCATCTGCCATCTGGCAATCCTTCCCGTCAGGGCTAGTTTCTCGAAGATGTACTTAATGGGATACATCTTAGAGATCAGCCAGGTGGTATGATTTAGCATGTATTGGCGCAACCGTCGAGCAGCCCATGCTAAGGCACAACAAGTCTTCTCTAACATTGAATATCTAGATTCACAGTCGGTGAACTTTTTGCTGAGGTAATAAATGGCATGCTCCTGCTTCCCGGATTCGTCTTGTTGACCAAGCACACATCCCATAGAATCTTTTAAAATTGTCAGATACATGATCAAAGGTCTGCCCCTAACCGGAGGAATCAGAATATGAGGCTCCAGGAGATACTCTTTAATACTATCAAATGCTTTCTGACATTGTTCAGTCCAAACATAACCTTGTTCTTTTCTGAGAAGCTTGAAAATGGGTCCACAAGTAGCGGTCATATTAGAGATGAATCGAGAGATGTAGTTCAAACGCCCCAGGAACCCTCTGACCTATTTTTCCGTAGTCGGAGCCGACATTTCTCGTATGGCTTTAACTTTACTTGGGTCCACTTCGATTCCCTTTTGGCTAACAACGAAACCTAGCAGTTTTCCTGAGCGGACACCAAATGTGCACTTGTTAGGATTCAAACGTAGCTGATACTTCCTCAAATGCCGAAACAACTTTAACAGGTGTTCGACATGGTCTTCTTCAGTCTTGGACTTGGCTATCATGTCGTCTACATAAACTTCGATTTCTTTATGCATCATATCATGGAAAAGAGTAGTCATAGACCTTTGATATGTTGCACCAATATTCTTCAAACCGAACGGCATAACTCTGTAACAAAACGTGCCCCAGGGTGTGATGAATGATGTCTTCTCCATGTCTTCGGGAGCCATCTTGATTTGATTATAACCTGAAAATCTGTCCATAAAAGAGAAGACCTTATACCTTGCGGTGCTGTCCACCAACACGTCAATATGAGGCAATGGAAAATCATCCTTCGGACTTGCTTTGTTCAAATCTCTGTAGTCAACACACATTCGAACTTTACCATCCTTCTTCGGCACAGGCACTATATTGGCTAACCACTGCAGATACTTAGATGTAGCGAGAAAACCTGCATCAATCTGCTTCTGTACTTCTTCTTTAATCTTCAAGGCCATATCAGGGCGAGTCCTTCTGAGCTTTTGTTTGATCGGCGGACATTCTGGCTTCAAAGGTAGACGGTGCTCCACTATAGCAGTGTCAAGACCAGGCATATCTTGGTACGACCAAGCGAACACATCAACATATTCCTTAAGTAATTCAATCAACCTTGCTTTCACCTCAGTCACAAGCAAAGCTCCAATCTTCACCTCTTTACGGAATTCCTCTGTACCCAAGTTAATAAACTCCAACAGCTCTTCGTGAGGCTGAATAGCTTTTCCTTCATTCTCGAGTAGACGGGATATTTCCTCAGGGATCTCTTCTTCCTCTTCTTCGGCTTCGAACACAGGAAACTCAAAGTTCGGAGAAGGCATTGGATGATTGTTTTCGATGTTCAGTTCGTGCAATAGTCTGCACATGTGATGTGATTTTATTTTAGATATTAAGCAGATGAAAGTGCGTATGAACGTGCACCGTGATTTTAAGAAAAATTGTGATTACCACTTTCCTTAGAGTAATAACAAATGGGAACAAAAAAAATAGGAATGCAAAATGATAACTTTATTGATGATAATGATTTCAAATAGAAGCCCTAACATAAAATCACCTTTGCCTTGGGCAGAGCAAAGGGAATTATTTATAGTAGAGCCCACACACCAATGTCATCGCCTTGGGCAGAGCGAATATACTAAAAACAAACAACAAAACAATTACTTTGATAATGGGATCACAATAGGAATGTTGACAGCACTCCAATTTTGGGCCATTGCCCCATGCGTCACGAAATTAGGCTGATCTTCGGCAGACTCGTCTTCAAGGGTGGCACTGGCTTCATATTTGGGTCCTTGGTCTCTTGGTGGAGGAGGAAAGAGAGGAATGATGGCATCTTCAGAGTCTTCCTCCACAATATTTACCCTTGGTGAATGGATAGTCCCTCCGCTGTGAAACACGTTCTTGATGGGGAGAATAACCATATTTCCTGTAGGGGTCTTCTCAGAATTGTTACCTTTGAAACCCAAACCTTTCTTGTTCTTATTTTCGGGCAACTCCAATACTTGCCCCCACTTCCCTTGAGAGCCACTTTCCACAACTCGTTGTGCATCCTTACAAGATGCCATGGAAACTCCATTATTCTTAGTATTATTAACAATCGAGAGGGCTTGAAATGGAGTCCCTACCTCCTCGTCCGCATCAACGTAGGAAAAGGAAGAAAGATGGCTTACCACCAAAGCCCTTTCCCCGCAAACTGTGACTAACTGTCCATCGCGAACATATTTCAGTTTCTGGTGGAGTGTAGATGTGACAGCTCCCGCATCATGTATCCATGGCCTGCCTAATAAGCAACTGTAGGAGGCATGAATGTCCATGACCTGGAATGGAACCTGAAAAACACTGAGCCCGATAGTCATGGGAAAATCCACTTCTCCAATCACGGTTTTCCTCGAACCGTCAAAAGCTTTGACAACAACACCACTTGGCCTCATGGGTGGTCCCTGATAAGTCAGCCTTGCGAGAGTTATTTTTGGCATCACGTTCAATGAAGAACCAGTATCAACCAAAACTCCGGATATCATGTCATTTATGCAGTTTATGGAAATGTGCAGAGCTAAGTTATGTTTCCTTCCTTCTTCGGGTAACTCTTCTTCGCAGAATCCCAGATTGTTGCATGCAGTAATGTTACCCACTATTCCACTAAATTGTTCCATAGTCGTGTCGTGGTCAATGTACGCCTGCTCGAGTACTCCTTGTAACGCCTGCCTATGGGCCTCAGAATTCATCAACAGTTGTAGCACATATATTTTGGATGGTGTCTGCAGCAACTGATCCACCACCTTGTATTCACTTCTTTTGATCATTTTCAGGATCTCATCCTATTTGTCTACAGAATCATTCTTACCGGACTGCCCCAGGGTTGCATCCTTCACAACTGGTTGTTCAGAAGGAACCTCCTTAGCTGGTGCAGTGAAAACTCGACCACTTCTCGTAATCCGGCAAACATCAGCGATGTTGACTACAGATGACGGATTAGACAAAGGCACCTCCTTACCATTTTCAAGCATAGTTGCGTTATATCTGTAGGGAATAGCCTTGCTGGAAGTGCAAGGAACTGGACCAGGTATATTAATAACTAGAGGAGTTGTAGCAGTCTTCCAGCTGTCATAAGTGAACTCAATTCGTTCCAGCTCTTTGATATAGGGAACTATTACAAATACTTCTTCAATTTCTTCTGCGGAACATTCTTGGATCATGTTTACATTGGCAGCCCCATGTGGTGGTAGGGGATTATTCTGCACATTCGGGTTCGAATCCTTGAAAGTTATAACTCTGCTCTTGACCAATCTTTGAACATCGGCTTTCATTCCATAACAATTCTCAATATTATGGCCCGACGCTCCCTGATGATAGGGACAAAACTGATCTCCTCTATACCAATAAGGAGGGTCCTTGGGCACTGCTGGCGGTGGCTTAGTCTGGATATGGCCCTTTTCCAACAATGCTGGAAAAAGTTCTGCATAGGACGTAGGAATTGGGTCAAAATTTGGCTTCCTCACCATGCGATTTGGGCTATTGAATGGCTGTCGGGTTTGCTGAGGAGACGACTGATTTTGCTGACGGTATTGCTGTGGCGAAGCAGATGGAGTTTGAGGTGGTGGTTGGTAAGGTTGTGCAAACTGTGGCTGGTAAGTTGGGGAATTAATAACTGGGGTCACGACAGCGACATGCGGGTGTTGCTGATACCTTCCTTTCGTCCGTCCTTGGTGTACAACACTTACTTCTTGTTCTTTCTTTTTCCCGAAAGTACTTCCATGCTTCTTGGCATTGCTGGAAGTGCTTCCTTCTCTTACCAATCTTCCTTCACGAACGCCCTCCTCCAAACGCATTCCCATGTTCACCATCTTGGTAAAGTCATTAGGGGCGCTGGCTACCATTCTTTCATAGAAAAACGGGCTCAGTGTTTTCAGGAAAGTTCTAGTCATCTCCTTTTCCTCCAGAGGTGGAGTAACTTGAGCGGCAAGTTCACGCCAGCGCTGGGCGTACTCCTTAAAACTTTCTCTTTCTTTCTGGGCCATAGCTCTCAACTGGTCTCTATCCGGTGCCATGTCGACATTATACTTGTACTGCTTGATAAAAAGCTCACAGAGATCATTAAAGTTGCGGACCTTGGAACTATCTAACCCCATGTACCACTTAAGGGCTGCACCAGTCAAACTATCTTGGAAGAAGTGTATCAATAGGGGATCGTCGTCCTTATGAGCCGACATTTTTTGGGCATACATAACTATGTGACTGTGTGGGCAAGAGTTCCCTTTATACTTCTCCAAATCAGGGAGTTTAAATTTTGGAGGAATCTTGACATTGGGAACCAAGCACAACTCAGAGGCGCTCTTCCCGAACAACTCTTTTCCACGAAGGGCCTTGATTTCTTTCCTCATTTCTAGGAACTGATCTTGGAAACCGTCCATTCGTTCTTCCATTCCGGCATTCTCACTAAAGTCAGCATGAAACACGGGTTCCTCCAGATGAAACGGAGTAGCATTTACCACGGGTGGTGGCGTAGTCATCACAGCAGTTGTAGCAATAACTTGAGAAACAGTCGAGTGATATCCAGCTGGAGTAAAGTTAGGAGGCATACCCCACGGATAACCAGGAACTTCGTTTGTAGTGGGCACCACTGGGATCGGTGCTGATATTATCTCAGAGATAACAGTTATGTGTGATGGCTGATTCTGAGCAGCCATCAAAGCTTCCATCATTCCGTTGATCTTTTCTAGACTTTCTTTCAATGTTGAAACCTCCTCCCAGAGTGCTCTGTTTTCCTGTTCGAGTTGATCCATTCTTTTCTTGCGACTGGCTCGAGTATTGTATCGGGGCTTCAACTTGTCTTTCTCTTAACAACAACTAGTGAGGAGAAACACAGGTGAGGACTCGGAACACAAAGGAATGCGGATGCAAATGCTAATGATGCGTATGATGCAACATTCACTTCAAGGAACTCGAAAGTGTAATTATATATCGTAATTGGGAACTTTTTCATTAAAATTTTAAGGCCTTTGTTACAAACGGTACACCCTCAGGGCTTTTAGTACAATAAACAACAGAATACAACAAAGAGGAACTAGGGCTTCGATCCGCTGGATGATGCTCCCTTTTCTTTACTGAGTTCTTCCATCAACTTGTCAATCCTTTCCTGCAATATGTACTTGTCCAGTGTCAGTTTCTCCACTTCTGCTTTCAGCCTTGAAATTTCATCTGGTTCCACTACAGGAGGCTTGGGCCGAGGGTACGACATTGTCAGAGCGAGGGCCTGCTTGCGTGACCACTCCAAGCACGATTCTGTAACTATGCAGTCAGGGTTTGTTACTGCAGTCATTCCTTGTCTGTTGATTTGACGCCAAGCAAATAAAATCCGCATCTTCAGCTGGAGATCTTCTCCTTCATAGAGAAAAATTCTTTTCAGGTTCCCCAGGTCGGGTATCTCAGTCATTGGATGTCCAAGATGGCGACGGGCGAGAACAGGGTTGTAACTGGTGCACCCTTTCGTGCCAAGAAGAGGCACATTGGAAAAATCTCCGCAACTGTGAATCATAGGAATTCCTCCGTATATCGGATCATGCTAAACGATGTCCGAATGAGTGAGAGCCATGAGTTTAACGGGCCATTCAGAGCCATCCCTCACATCCCAGAAGGCCGTGGTCTTTGGTAGGTGCGAAATAAACCACCTATAGAGGATAGCAGTACAACACACGATCTGACCTTCTCCTTTCAGGATCTTTGAATGAATCGAGTGGTATGCATCGGCCAACAGTGTAGGGACAAGATTCTTGAGTATGAAAATCCTGATAGCATGAACATCAACGCAATTCTCAACATTCGGAAACAGGAATAGACCATAAACCAGTAACGTGAAAAGATTCTCGAAAGCCCTAGTTTTTCCTTTGTCGGCGAACTCCCGAGCTTTCTCGAATAAGAATTGAGCAGGCAAACCGTCGATTCCTCCTCTGAACATCACGTGAGTCTGGATCTCCAACAGCTTGATGCGAGTCACTCTCGCGATGTCTTCCTGACTGGGTCTTTCTTCTCCACCGTAGAACGGGGGTGAATCTTTGACGGGGATTCCCAATAGAGCAGAATACTCTTCTAAGGTGGGCATCAACTGGAAATCTTGAAAGATGAAGCAGTGGTAGATTACATGGTAGAGTTGAACAATGTCTCTAATAAACCCTCAGCTACTTGTACCTGTAATAAAGAGAGAATATGTCCGTGTTTTGTGGTGAAGGCATCTGGATCCCTTATCCGACCTCCTAGTTCCCTCAACTGTTCCACATCAAAAACCCTGAAGGTGTATGGTACCGTTCCTTTCCTTCCATGATCCATTTTGCGATATCTAAAAACAGCAAACTTTGAGTTCTTTGAAGTGAATGAGAATGAGAATGCAAATGCAATGAGATGCAAAAGTTCGTGGAATTTGAGTATTTATAATCGTCATAGAATACCAACGGACATGATTTCATTAATCATACAAAATTTGTTACAAGTGAAAGAAACGGGAATTAAAAATTTGTAAGGAAAACATTACAACCGTTGATATTCTTACAAGAGTTTTTAACAATAATTACATAAAGGCTAATAAACGGCTTAAGGAGATTCCCCCAATAATCTTAGCTTGTACTTCTTAATCTCTTCTTCCATTCGGGACTTCTCGAGAACCAGCTCATCTATTATCGCTTCCCACGAAGTAGACTCAGGGTTTGAGGGACTCGGGTCTTCTCGTAACTTCCTCCTTTTGCAAGAGAGAACTTCCTCACTTTTTGCCTCTA
Source organism: Lathyrus tuberosus (assembly GCA_022829125.1). Classification (NCBI taxonomy): domain Eukaryota; kingdom Viridiplantae; phylum Streptophyta; class Magnoliopsida; order Fabales; family Fabaceae; genus Lathyrus; species Lathyrus tuberosus. The sequence goes on along the minus strand of JALAZF010000024.1, from coordinate 7,641,504 downwards.
GTTGTCTTTGAAGCGCTTCATTCTCTTCCACAAGCACCTCACACTTATCCTTCCAAGCATTCCCTATCTGCTGAGCTTTCCTTAAGGCGATCTTTAATTCCTCTGTCTCAGATGCAAAGATGAAGACAGGTTCTTCATTCAAGACCATAGGCTCTTGGCGATCATAGGGCATCCTTAGTTCAATAGCCCTTCTTCTGACCCATTGTAGGTAGGGGTCCATGGAGACACAGTTATACTTCCCCAAAGCATTCCTATCTCTCTTGTGTTTGTCCCTCCAGGCTTCTAAAATCCTGCCCCTCAATTCCTCATGCTCTTCGTAATCCTTGGAGAAAAATCCTTCTGTATGAATACCAAGAGGCTTGACCTTCAAAGGGTAACCGAACTGTCTGCGAGCTAAGACCGGATTGTAACTGGTTATTCCTTGTATGCCAAGAAGAGGCACATTCCCAAACTTTCCACAGCTATCAATGATCACAACATCCTCGTACCTATAAGGGTTATACCAATCAACGTTAGAATGAGTAAGGGCCATGATCTTCTTAGACCACCATCCCTTTTTAAGGTCCCATAAAATGTTAGCCTTGGGCAAGTGCGAAGTAAACCACTTGTACAATAAGGGTACACAGCAGGTGATCTGTCCTCCTTTGGCATGCTTCGAATGTATGGCGTGATAAGCTTCAGCTAACAAAGTAGGGACAGGGTTCCTCTTCATGAATATCTTGATAGCATTGAGGTCCACATAGTCCTTGAGATTGGGGAACAGAAAGGTACCATAAATCATTAAAGCATATATAGCCTCAAAGGCAGCCATGTCAGAACGCCTGGCATAATGATAAGCTTTCTCCACCAGAAATTTCATAGGCAAAACAGAAATCCCTCCTTTGGTAGTCATATTCCCTCGTATGTCTGCTAACTCCAAATGTGTCGCCTTAGCAATCTCTTGTTCCTTAGGGTCCTTACCAAAGATGGGAAAAGGAGACTTATCCAAAATAGGTACACCGGTCAGACATGCATATTCCTCAAGAGTCGGCACCAGTTGGTAATCAGGGAATGTGAAGCAATGATATACCGGATCATAAAACTGAAGTAGGGTGGAGAGAAGTCCTTGATCAACCCTCACCTTCAACAAAAACAAAAGCGCCCCATATCTACGCTCGAATCCTTTTGGATCAACCAACAGAGTCTCTAACCTCCTTAGGTCACTTGTGTCAAAACTCTTGTAAGTATACTTCACGGTGTTCCTTCTTTCATTGTCCATGGTACCCTACGACGTAAATAAAAGACTCAGACTCCACGAACTTGAACGAAAATGATGCTTATGTACGCATGTATGCACAAACACACAAACAAAAGGGCACACTAACAAGCAAACAAAGAGTCCTAGGTTCAAAGGAGCATGAGTGGAGTCAAGGTCTACCCATCCATAGGGTGGTGTGGTTTCAGAATGTACCTGCCGAACGAGTTCTAAGAGTTCCCAGAGTCTACGACCCATCTTTCGGATATTATCGACTTCCCAAATTACTCGGTTAGTCAATAATATTCTCAAGAGAATCTCATCTGGGTGTAGTATCGCGTGACAACTATTTGGAAATGGACTCCCGCATAATCACCGCACTACGTCCTAAAAGGCCAAGTTGGGTTAAAGGTGCTACAGTCCTCAGTCTTAAAGGTCCTTGGTCGAAGTTAATACCGTTTTCACGAATGTACTCGTTCAAACAATATTAAGTTCAACAGAACCTAAACTGAGCGATGATTTTCTCAATTCGACTTTTCAGGAATCGACTCCATCAAAGTACCCTTGACCATATCATCTCCTATAATTATACTCATGTCCGGGCCTAGGACTCCTCACCACTCAAAGTGACAACCCAAGCAAGCATAACAAATAACATAATTAAACAAGTTAGGGGGAACCCTCTTATGAGCTATTCCCCAGTGAAGTCGCCATTTCTGTCGCGGTGAAAATTGGATACCAGAGTTATTGGTTAACTAGGATCACATATTTAATGTCACCACCGGTCTTTGATTTTATCCAAAGGAAGGGAGAAAAAACTAATTCCCACAATGCAATGCAAATGCACTAAGATTCTAAGTTCGGGGGTTGGTTATACCTAGGGAAGGTGTTAGCATCCTAGATATCTGTAGTACTCTACAGGAACCTCTTGATTCATTTTATGTTATTTGTTATCTGCTTTGCTAAGGGTTTAAGGGTAGGTAATTTACAATTTTATTCCTAGGTGTGCTCGACAAGATATCGTATCTTATGCCTACATATCCTGTCAAGAGGGAATCAGAGCATTTGTAGTTCTTCATTAAAGATACTAAATGTCTTAAAGGTTTAGGAAAAGAAGATGAGTCATCATCTTAAGAAAGACCACCATAGTTTTTTTTGAAAATGTGTGTATGTTGTGGGGCATGGGATTGTATGTCCCTTTCTTTGAGATGATTAACATCTAATTCTCTTGTATGGAGAATTTGGTAGGCTAAAGTTTGATTAAAGAAATCAAAGTTTGTGGGGGACTAACCTAGAAAATCTATCCTAAGTTGTCTAATTGCCTTATCTTAAGGTGACGATTATGAATGCAAATGATATGCACCATGCACAATAACATGGTTATCATGCATGGGATTTTCCTTTGGATATTAATGCGGTTAAATTATGTTGTTTAGAGGATGGTGCTAGCTGAGTGATGCTAGACTTGTGTCTGGTGACCAAAAGGTTGAATGCGATGCACGAAGGCGATCGACTTACATGGGTAGAAAATGGGCTCGACGTTGGATCGAGAATTTTTATGAATTTGAAAAGGTTTAGACAATAACAAATAGGCATACAAATAGTAGTAAGACATAATAAACATATGAGTGATAAGATAACAATAGATAAGACACGATACAAGTCAAAGCATTGATATGGGATTACATAATGGAAACAACATAAGCATGAAGATGGCAATATGTTTCATGATAAAGCATGGATAAGATGAGTACGCTTCAAATAGAATGATTAAACAAATGATGTCAACATGCTTCAATCTTTAGGAAGACAAATATGTAGGACGACAATTGATACGCTTCAATCTTTAGGAAGACAAACATATAGAATGATATTAAGGTGATAATAAAGAAGAATGATATTCATGTAAAAGTCAAAAATATGACAAGTCAATATGAATGGATTGATTCAAGGATTAAGCAAGTCATAGTGAAGTAACACTCAAGATCAACAAAGGTGCGCCTGAATAAATGTTAATCAATTAACCCACAAGTGATAACAAATAACAATTAACAAAACCAATAATACAATTAAGATACATATTGATAAATTAAAGGTTAAAAACTAAAGACCAATTGATTAGCAATTACCAATTAGAATGCAAATTAACAATTTAAAATTTAAATGTTAACCCAATAATTAACAATCATACATAGCAATTGATTAATTAGAAACACCGCATATTAATTAATGATAAAATAAATAATTAAGGGACAAGCTATAAAAATAAATATTTTTAGAGTTTTTGAATATATAAAATATTTTAAGCAAAATAAATAAAAGAGGTTTTTTTTTTAAAAAAGAAAAGATTTTGAGGTTAAAAAAGTTGGAATAAAAACGCAGGAGGGGGTGTAGTAGTGATTTGGTTCAGTTAGAAAAACAAGGAGTAAATTGGGCCAGATGTGAGGGGTGTGTGTAGTGAAAAGGGCGCAAGGGCCATGGAAGGATAAGAGAAGCAGCCATGCGAAAAATGAAAGAAACATCAAAAATGGGTGATCCAAGGATCGAACCCAGGTGCGGCAAGGCATAGGCGTATTTAAGTGCATATGTGTGACCGTTGGGACAACGTGTTCATCCGTTTAATATTTGCTTCCACAAATTAATAAACTCAAACAAGTCGTGAAAATTAGAAGAACACAACACACACGCATATGCAGACGTTCAAGTTCTAACCATCCTAACTTATCCAAAACTCAACCTCTCCATGTGAAATAAAAAACTAAGGTGAAGTACTCTTCAAGTAGAACACCATGCAACCAACATCTAACAACTTAGTAGCCGTATTATGAAAAAAGAAACAAGACGAGGCCCAATATTCTGAACATGAAAACAGTTGAGGAAAAAACACTTCTGTAGCCCGTAACACGGCCAACAAACCTGCTTCAACTTAACAAACATGTGATATAAAAAGACCTTCAGGACTCACTCCAACGATAGACAAAAGGAAGAGCTACCAAACTCATGAGTTGGAACACAAAACCAAAGCTTTCAATACACTTCTGAATCGACAATTAAAGGTAAACTTCAAAACATCACAGATACACAAAATGATAGCTTCATATGGACCCGGCAGCATTAGAACAAACCCTCATTGAAATACTTTAGTGTCTCATGATAACATGAGCGTCCCAGCCATAACATGCATACACATCATGTCAAAAGCATATATAACACAATAAAAATGATAAGCACATAGTGCGTTCACAAGACAAAATGTTACCGCACATAGAACACGCATCATATCAACATTATCAGTTTCCACAACTCAAACATGGTTCCCAAACGTAGAGTTTGTTCACATTACGGACTCAACTAACATGCTATCAGGATTCAATATCACCAAATATATGAGCACCAATGTCATATGATAAAACAGCATAACACACATACACCAACACCTAGAGTACCCAACTAGCAGGTCTCAGCAACAAACATCATACATGTAATGCCACAAAACAAAAATAATTCTGATACAATCTCACAACACTAATGCATATTGCCCTAATGCGATCTAAACTGACATGTTTACAAATTTTCACACCATGTGGCATATCATGCTGATGTTGTGCACATCCATAAACCTCAACAGAAAATAAATAAAAAAAGAGAAGATACATTTGGTATTTCATGATAGGTAGGCAAACATGTACACACGAGCATCACACATTAACCAGACTAAATGATGTTTAGAAGCAACACACCTCAACAGCACACTAACATATATCAAACGTTTCAAAGGTCAAACTTGGTGTTCAACACAACTTCTAACAATGGATTCATAGTGGTATTCATGGCATCATTTTAGAACAACATAGAAACAGCATGTTAACATGTAGAACATCAACATTTCTGACCATACATACTTGTAAATAACCAACCAAACAGCATATATTCCAACACTATATTTCCACACGATAAACATCAAGGTTATTACAGATTACAGTAGGCATGGCTATCCATTTCAACATTATGTCATCAAGTTCAAAAGAAGCCAAACATGTATAACACTTAGGGCAGCCATGGAGTTTTCTCAAAACAAAATTATCATGAAGTTCAAAATAACACTCATCTCATACAGACACAACATCATAGTAAACAACATGGTAACTAATGATTAAGGCATACTTGTTCTAACATGTAAATAAACACGGCAAGTATACTAAATTGAGGTTAAGAAAACATACCTAGTTTCCAAGTAAATTGCAAGAGTTTCCTCCTTCTCCCAGCTAGCTCTTTTGTGCCAAGGAAACAATATTTCAGAGAGGTTTTAGTGTTGTTGTTGGTGATTTTTCATGTGTTTTTCCTGATGAATGAATGAGAACAATGCTCTTTTTATAGGTGAGCTGGTGCATTGCTGTCTTGGATGCAGTAGAGGCATGCCCCTTGCAGGATACTACACGCATGGCATCATTCTTGAGCCAAGTGAAAGCTGGGTATGCAGCCTATCCTTTATTGTGAGTCAGAAAAAGAAATCCTTGGAAACATGAATGTTATGGTGTAGGCTTGTGACTTTGGTTTAAGGATGTACACCAGGTAATGTAGGTGGTAGCTTGTAAAGGTTATCATGAAAGTACAAAACCAAGAGCAAAGGTAGCGTGCTTTTAGGATAAAGTGGAGTTGGGAAAGGATTGGTAGCTCTGCAGAGAGGATAAGATTTGAAATCCAAAATTGATGTGTTTTTGGTACAAAATAGAATTCGTTTGGCCATGTTCCTCTCATGATATCTCCTAACTTAATGATCCAATTTTCATGCTCTTGAGTTTAAATGAAAGTTCTTGGATAATACTACAAGTTTGATGTTGGAAAGTAATTGAAATAATGCCTTGGATTGGTAAAAAAATCCCTCACAAGTCCTGTCCCCAGAACTGCCAAAAGAACTTAGAAAAAATTCTAAGTTATTGAAATTTGACAATTTCAAGTGCCCTTCTTGAATAATTCATAACTTGAGAATGGTTTATCCTCTTGGGATGTTCCACATATGGTTGGAAAGCTCTTAACAAGCTCTACAACTTTCATTTGGGACTCAAGACTTGAATCCAAATGGAAATGGGTGAAAAATGAGGTCAAAGTTGGAGAAAAATGTGGAGGAAAGTGCTGAAAAATTTTCTAAGTGTTTGGCCAAAATGTCTTGTAAGCTTCATAACTCAAAATCTAAGCATTTTTAGACAAAAAGTCATATGGAATGAATTAAAGATCTTGATGAGAGCTTTCCAATGAGCTTTGAGTCGTTTAATTTGAGTGCACGGTTTAGGAGTTATGGTTATTCCAAATCGGGCTATTAGGGGAAAAATGTCATATACGAAGTCTTTCGCGACCAAAACCCTACTTATCTTGCAAGAAACATCACGAAACTTTATATGGATGCTTTGGATACTTCATGAGACAATATATGATGATTAGAACCATTAACATTTCATTTGACCCAAGATCCCAAAAGGTTAGGGTTTCAGTCAAACCCTAATTCTGACTGTGAATGCACTGAGGCCAAATCTTGTAAGTTTGCTTCTTCCTTCCCATCTAAAGGTCTTAGGAGACTCTTGAGGATGTTGATAAACTAAGGGAATCAATAATTAGGGTTTAGGAGATCATCTTGATGAAGAATCAAAGCTGTTGGCTGATAAGCGTCACAGGAACCCTAATTTTGAAGTATAGTGGGATTGAGGCTCAAATTCTTCCTGTTGAGGATCAATGAAGCATGGATTCTTGTTGAGTGGAGTCTCTTGAACATAAATGACCTCAAGTGGTAGGTGGACCACACAAATCCTGACTTGCTAGAGTCAATTTCTCAATGATTTCTTCAAGATAAAAACCCTAATCCCAAAATTCTTGCACTGGAGGTCTTTCGTTGATTTGACTTGCTTCAAAGCAACTTGGGGAGCTTCGTGGTGATATGTAAACCAAATTTGAACACAAAGAAACAAACTACAAGATATGGGTTAGCTCAGACAATGCAGAGATGCTTGACCTAAGATGTACAGATGAAGATGACATCTTAGGGTCAAAAATTAGGGTGCGACAATGATGACATGATTAACATGAGATTTTGATGAATGATGATGCACATAATGATTTTATTGATGATGATGATTATTGACGTTGTGTATCATGCATTCATAGCATTTCAGTGATGATGTTAGATTTCGATCAATTGTGGCTTCCATCCCATTGTGTGGATGTGAAGTGGTTTATGACGTGCTCCGGTTCTTGTGGAAACTTATGAGGAAACAAGGGTATAACCAAGAGGAAGGAATCGACTATGAGGAAACTTATGCGCCGGTTGCCCGACTCGAGGCTATACACCTTTTACTTGCTTACGCTTGCACTAAAAATTTCAAATTATTTCAAATGAACGTTAAAAGTGTTTTCCTTAACGGATACATCAATGAAGAGGTTTATGTAGCCCAACCTCCAGGTTTTGAATCCCATGAATATCCCGATCATGTTTACAAACTCAAACGTGCTTTGTACGGACTTAAACAAGCCCCTAGGGCTTGGTATAAACGTCTAAGCAAATTTTTACTTGATCAAGGGTATTCAAGAGGCAAGGTTGATACAACCCTCTTTATTAAACGTCAAGGAAAACATTTAATTTTGGTACAAATTTATGTTGACGATATCATTTTCGGGTCTACTAACATGACCTTGGTCAATGAGTTTTCTAGTTTGATGCAGGGTGAGTTTGAAATGAGCATGATGGGGGAGCTTAACTATTTCCTCGGATTGCAAATCAAAAAACTCGAAGAGGGCACGTTTGTAAGTCCGACGAAATATTGTCTTGAGGTTCTCAAATGTTTTGACATGGTAAACTGCAAGGCAATTGATACTCCGATGCCTACTTGTGCTAACCTTGACCGTGATGAGAATGGTAAGGATGTAGAGGTAAAGAAGTATAGAGGTATGATTGGATCTCTCCTATATCTTACCGCATCATGACCCGACATTATGTTCAGTGTTTGCATGTGTGCGAGGTATCAATCATGTCCCAAGGAATCTCACTTGAAAGTCGTTAAGTGCATACTTAGATACCTCTCTGGTACTCCAAAGTATGAGCTTTGGTATTCCAAGGGTAGTGACTGTTCCTTGGTTGGCTACTCCGATTCCGATTTTTCCGGGTGCAAATCGGATAGGAAAAGCTAGGGGTGTTCGCGGTGCGGTTTGGGTGGTTTTGACGCTAAAAATCATCCGAACCGCAAGAGAAAAAATCATGCGGTTTGGTTTGGTTCGGTTGGCTTTTAAAAAAAAATCCGAACCAAACCAAACCAAACCGATGTGGTTTTGTTTGGTTTGGTTGGTTCGGTTTTTTACAAGATTTTTATTGAGTTATATTTACATATATAGAGAACAACATAACTTTGTGTTTAGTTATTCACACATTGCCAAATAGCAACAAAACTCATCATATTTAGACAAAAAGTTCTCATTCAATATACAAAAATCAATTTAAACAAAAGTGAAAAAAAATAGTAGCATAAAACAATATAAAAAATATTATAATAAAACAGAAAATAGAGGAGAAGGGAGATTAGAGAAGATGAAAAGGAAAGAACATAAGAGATGTGAGATTAGAGAAGAAATGTGCGATAAAAATATAATTAGAATAGAAAATAGTAACATAAAAATGAGAAAATGAAAAAGAAAAAACATGTGAGATGAGAGATTAGTGTAGAAAAGGTGAGACGTACATGACAAAGAAGATGAGAAGAATGCGCAATACTATTAGGAGAGATTTGAGAAGATTAAAACTGAAAAGTTAAGTGTGAGTAAGAGAAAATATTTCATAATTGTAAGGTTAAGGCATAATGGGTTTAAGTTTTGGGTTAGATGTGGGATAAGTGAAGTTTGGATTGTAACATAATGCGGTTTGGTTTGATTTAGTTCGGTTTGCAAAATACAAACCGCAAACCAAACCAAACCGTGCGGTTTTGTTAAAAGATGGCCCGAACAAATCCGAACCAAATGCGGTTTTTTGCGATTTCGGTTTGGTTTGGTTTGGTTTGTGGCTTTCTATTGGGTTGGTTCAGTTTTGAACACCCCTAGGAAAAGCACTAGTGGCACATGTCATTTTTTCTAAAATTCCTTGGTGAGTTGGCATAGCAAAAAACAAGTTTTCGTTGCTTTGTCAACAACCGAGGAGGAATACGTTGCCGCTGGCAGTTGTTGTGCTCAAGTCCTATGGCTTAAGCAACAATTGCTCGACTTCAATTTAAAACTTGAGCGTATTCCTATCTTATGCGACAACACAAGTGCCATTAACCTAACTAAGAACCCCGTATTGCATTCACGCACCAAGCATATCGAAATACGTCATCACTTCCTTAGGGATCATGTAGAGAAAGGTGATGTGGTCTTTGAGCATGTTGATACTAAAAATTAACTTGCTGACATTTTTACAAAACCACTCACTACAGAGCCTTTCTTTCATATTCGTAAGGAACTAGGCGTTCTCGACATCTCGGATCGTTCTTGAGAATCCATAAATATACTGGCTCTCCATATATATATATATATATATATATATGCTTGTTTATGTATTTGACTAACAATATGAAGAATTATTGAGCTATATGTGAGGGCATTCATCGTCAATCATGATTACGGTAATATTGTTCCTCTTAATAAGTTTCTTTTAAGTGGATGTACCATGTTGAGTGTTGAAATTGATGTTTATTGCACAATTAAGCATATTTTATCCATTTAAATGTTTGATGTTTGTGTTGGCTTCTTATTTATCCAAAATTATGGCATAAATGACACATTATATGGTTTTTGCATTATTTCACTGGTTGAGTTGACCTAAACAGGACTCTGGTCGACTCACCAATATGGGATTTGTTCACGTTTAGAGGCTGGGATGCTCCGGTCGACCCTTTGGTCGACTCAAAGCATTGATATCTGTTATTGTAGAAAATACACAAGTATGCGTCGACACACACAGGCCAGCGGTCGATGCGTCACTGATGCATTCTGAAAAACTCTTGGGTTTCACGTTTTTTCTTTGACCCATTTATTGGTTTTTATGCTTTTCATGATTCTTTTAAGTGTCATTACCACATTATGTTCATTGCATCAAGACATTGCATCATTCTCCCCATCTTCTCTTTTTCCCTAAAAATTCTATAAACAAACCCTAACCCCAAATCTCTCAACAACCACATTTGGGTTTCTCATCAAATTGATACAAGTCAGTTACTATTCATCCTTCTTAAGCATCTATCTCAATGGCTTCTCGAAGAATCACTCGCAAAAGAAGCACAAGGGACCCATCATCTCAAGCTGGTACTTCTCAACCCCCTCCTAGTTTACCGGTAACACTTTCATCTCTTGTATCTGATGAATTCTCTGCTCTATATGAAACCAAATTGAGCAAATGTTCTATTGTTAAGCAATATGTTTACTACCGTCGTGTGGCTGAAAGAATGCATATAGAGGAAGTCATGGAGTTGTTGGATTTTCAAAATTTCAAAAAATTCTTAGAATGTGATACTAAATACAATGAGGACTTAGTTTGAATCTTCTATACTGGTTTGATGAGGAAGAGCAAGGTTGGGGTCAATGGCAACATATCGGTGCATGGATGCCTCAATTATCTACCATGGTAACTGAGGAAGACCAAGGCTGGGGTCAATGACAATATACTGGTTGGACAACTCTTGGTCCTAATTATATGCCATCAACTCAAGGTTTGGATTACCAAGACTCATACTTTACACCTCCATCACCTCCGCGTCCTCAACAAAATAATGAGGAACTTCTTGAACTTATGAGGAACATGCAATTGCAACAGCAACAGTTTGCCACAGATCAAGATGAATGCTTCAAGACACTGCACGATGAGCTTCAAGCGCACACCAACAACTTCGATTCTTTTGCCAACAATGTAATGGGAAGTACTTCTGGAAACTGTCAGTTTCTAGGAAGTAACCTCTGTTAGACGATAACTTGGATCTAGAAGGGGGGTTGAATAGATCCCACAATTTATTACACGTTAATGGTGTTCCAAAATTAGGTTTATAAAATTTAATGCGGAAACAACCACTGAATCAATTCGTCTACAACGAACCGCTACTAGAAAAACCGGATATGCGTAAAGCCACTACGAATGACGCGGCAGATGAGAAAAATAAACAGAATCAACAATACACAATGTAATCAACTCAAATATATGCACTTGATATTCTCCAATCACCAATGGGTGAATACAACAAACTTAATTCACAAAGCGCTTTAGAAACTTGTGCTTAATTAATTTATCAAACACTTGGCGTGCGAGGCACTCCAAGTGTAAATTTCAAAGCAATGTAAGTGTAGAGCTAATCCAAATACAATCCAAAGGATTGTAGTGTTTTTACAAATCAATTATTCAACTCTATATTACACTACACCAGAAATTTTCAATCAATTGATAATTAACAAGTTCGATTAATATCAAAAATGTAAAAGAGATAAGGGAAAGAGAGAACAAACACGATTTGTTTAGGCTGTTCCCCTATCGTCCTCGCTAAGGGTACCTCTGCCCCCAATTCTGAACATGGAATTGAGATATGTATATATTACGGTTGCAAATGTTTTTACAAGAGAAAACTGATACACCAAACTCTCAAACGTCTTTGATGTCGGTGCAGAGTATTCTCTCCCTTAATTCAAGATGAATCAAGTGCCTCAAATTTGGTCGAACAAATCACCGTCTCACGCTACTCGATTGCAAGAACCCACAGCTCTTCAATCCCCTTCACTCGGTCGATTTCGATCTTTCACAATTCGATCCTAAATCTTTCTCGTACGATCCTCCGATTGGTTATACTAGACTGACCGAACACTCCGTTCTTCAATCACCTTCGCACGGCTGAATCCTTGTAGAGAAACGATTTGTGCAAAAACCCCCCAAAATCACCCGGATTCTTGGAGGAAAAAACCTAGGGTTTTATTCAAGAAACACCCACTGATTCTCAACCCAGCACGAAGGATCCAACACGCCTTAGTCTGAACGTTATCACTTCACAAAATACACAACACTAACAAAAATGGTTATGTGTAGTTGTTAGAGAATGTAAGGTTGAAGATGAAGATGAAGAGAACAATCAGTGCCTATTTCACGTTTCTTGTTGTTGTTGTAAAAAATGAGCCAAAACAATATATATATAATATGCTCAAACAAAGTAACAGGAATAACAGAAATTTGAAATCAAAACACAATAGAAAAATTAGCGCAAAACAGCGAACGGTAGACCTATGCAGATGGGGGGTCGACCCGAGCGATCCCGTTACTGCAAGTGCGCATAAACAACATGTTTGCGTCGATTGGAACAGGACATGCGTCGACGCAAATGTCCCAATTTTAGACAATCTGAAATGCAGGCCATATGAGTCGACCGGAGGGTCGACGCGAGCACTCCAGCTGCTAACTCTAAGAAATGCAACATAGTTGAGTCGACCATAACAGGGTTGTGAGTTGACTCAAACCCTTGAAACTTGTAAAACTCGATATTTTGACATTCCTAAAGGTTCCTAACAACACCTAATGCATATACAACATTATCACCATGATCAAACACATATAAACACACATAGTATGCATTCTATATAAACCTACACGTGTATTCTATATATATGCTAGACATGATATGCTATTCTACACATAAATGTTTTGACATCATTAAAACCGAGTATAGAGACAACTTGCCCTCACATACTCCCCCTTTTTTATGATGGCAAAACAGTAGCAAAAAGTCAAGCTTGGAGTATCATCCTCCCCCTAACTTTATGCATCCGTTATTGTTTGATCAATCTCAATAGCTGTTATTGCTTACGGTTTCTTCTCCCCCTTTGACAACATCAAAAAGAAAGAAGGAAGTAATAGATCAAAGATACAATATCGAATTTGGCATTTTTACAGAATTTGCAACACGTAACCATTAACACACTTCCACATAAAATGCTTGTTAATGAGAAACATAGTAAGATAAATAGAAGCATGACAATAAAATTAACAAGCCAAAATGCTTAATGAACACAAAATATAGTGCAGTACATTGTCACGGCATATGAACGCTGGAAAGCAAAAAGTACAAGAGCACTAAAAAGCAAAAAACACAAAATGAAAAACACATAATAAAGTCATTACGATGAAAGGCGACAAACAAAACATAAGCATAGATGATATGAGAAGCTACAGCAAATCCTCATGGCCTCCTCCCCCTAAAGTGATGGCCTCTTCCGCGAAAATGATGGTTATGAGGTAGTGGTGGAGGTTGTATGTCCAATTGCTCAGTCAACTCTAACACAGCTTGGTTCAGAGTGTTGAAACTCGTTGTAAGAGCACAATTTTGGTTAGCAGCTATCTCAGGCATGGTGTTGAACCTTCTCATTACATTGTTGGCAAAAGAATCAAAGTTGTTGGTGTGCGCTTGAAGCTCATCGTGTAGTGTCTTGAAGCATTCATCTTGATCTGTGGCAAACTGTTGCTGTTGCAGTTGCATGTTCCTCATAAGTTCAAGAAGTTCCTCATTATTTTGTTGAGGACGCGGAGGTGATGGAGGTGTAAAGTATGAGTCTTGGTAATCCAAACCTTGAGTTGATGGCATATAATTAGGACCAAGAGTGGTCCAACCAGTATATTGCCATTGACCCCAACCTTGGTCTTCCTCGGTTACCATGGTAGATAATTGAGGCATCCATGCACCGATATGTTGCCATTGACCCCAACCTTGGTCTTCCTCATCAAACCAGTATAGAAGATTCAAACTAAGTCCTCATTGTATTTAGTATCACATTCTAAGAATTTTCTGAAATTTTGAAAATCCAACAACTCCATGACTTCCTCTATATGCATTCTTTCAGCCACACGACGGTAGTAAACATATTGCTTAACAATAGAACGTTTGCTCAATTTGGTTTCATATAGAGCAGAGAATTCATCAGATACAAGAGATGAAAGTGTTACCGATAAACTAGGAGGAGGTTGAGAAGTACCAGCTTGAGATGATGGGTCCATTGTGCTTCTTTTGCGAGTGATTCTTCGAGAAGCCATTGAGATAGATGCTTGAGAAGGATGAATAGTAACTGACTTGTATCAATTTGATGAGAAACCCAAATGTGGTTGTTGAGAGATTTGGGGTTAGGGTTTGTTTATAGAATTTTTAGGGAAGAGGAGAAGATGAGGAGAATGATGCAATGTCTTGATGCAATGAACATAATGTGGTAATGACACTTAAAAGAATCATGAAAAGCATAAAAACCAATAAATGGGTCAAAGAAAAAAATGTGAAACCCAAGAGTTTTTCAGAATGCATCAGCGACGCGTCGACCGCTGGCCTGTGTGTGTCGACGCATACTTGTGTATTTTCTACAATAACAGATATCAATGCTTTGAGTTGACCAAAGGGTCGACCGGAGCATCCCAGCCTCTAAACGTGAACAAATCCCATATTGGTGAGTCGACCAGAGTCCTGTTTAGGTCGACTCAACCAGTGAAATAATGCAAAAACCATATAGATGTGTCATTTATGCAATAATTTTGGATAAATAAGAAGCCAACACAAACATCAAACATTTAAATGGATAAAATATGCTTAATTGTGCAATAAACATCAGTTTCAACACTCAACATGGTACATCCACTTAAAAGAAACTTATTAAGAGGAACGATATTAGCCTAATCATGATTGACGATGAATGCCCTCACATATAGCTCAATAATTCTTCATATTATTAGTCAAATACATAAACAAGCACACACACACACACACACACACACACACACATATATATATATATATATATATATATATATATATATATATATATATATATATATATATGGAACATATCATATGAGAATGACATTTTTATGTGAGAACATGAGAATGAATATAAATCATTAGATTTTAAAATAAATAGTTGAGATTATGTGTCAGTTTTTTTTCTCTCTGCTCCATCATTTATTTTAATAATGGAGGAGAGAGAAAAATAAAAACCACACACAATATCCACCATTTATTTTAAAATCTAATGATTCAGATTCATTCTCATGTTCTTACATAAAAATTGCATTCTCATAAGATTTGAACCCTATATATATATATATATATATATATATATATATATATATATATATATGGAGAGCCAGTATATTTATGGATTCTCAAGCACGATCCGAGATGTCAAGAATGCATAGTTCCTTACGGATGTGAAAGAAAGGCTCTGTACTGAGTGGTTTTGTAAAAATGTCAGCAAGTTAATTTTTAGTATCAACATGCTCAAAGACCACATCACATTTCTCTACATGATCCCTAAGGAAGTGATGACGTATTTCGATATGCTTGGTGCGTGAATGCAATACGGGGTTCTTAGTTAGGTTAATGGCACTTGTGTTGTCGCATAAGATAGGAATACGCTCAAGTTTTAAATTGAAGTCGAGCAATTGTTGCTTAAGCCATAGGACTTGAGCACAACAACTGCCAGTGACAACGTATTCCTCCTCGGCTGTTGACAAAGCAATGGAAACTTGCTTTTTGCTATGCC
The DNA here is from genome assembly GCA_022829125.1 of Lathyrus tuberosus. Taxonomy (NCBI): domain Eukaryota; kingdom Viridiplantae; phylum Streptophyta; class Magnoliopsida; order Fabales; family Fabaceae; genus Lathyrus; species Lathyrus tuberosus. Next base: position 7,625,711 of record JALAZF010000024.1, on the reverse strand, counting down.
AACTCACCAAGGAATTTGAAAAAAAATGACATGTGCCATTAGTGCTTTTCCTAGGGGTGTTCAAAACCGAACCAACCCAATAGAAAACCGCAAACCAAACCAAACCAAACCAAAATCGCAAAAAACCGCATTTGGTTTGGATTTGTTCGGGTCATCTTTTAACAAAACCGCACGGTTTGGTTTGGTTTGCGGTTTGTATTTTGCAAACCGAACTAAATCAAACTAAACTGCATTATGTTACAATCCAAACTTCACTTATCCCACATCTAGCCCAAAACTTAAACTCATTATGCCTTAACCTTACAATTACGAAATATTTTCTCTTACTCACACTTAACTTTTCAGTTTTAATCTTCTCAAATCTCTCCTAATAGTATTGCGCATTCTTCTCATCTTCTTTGTCATGTACGTCTCACCTCTTCTACACTAATCTCTCATCTAACATGTTTTTTCATTTTCATTTTCTCATTTTTATGTTAATATTTTCTATTCTAGTTATATTTTTATCGCACATTTCTTCTCTAATCTCACATCTCTTATGTTCTTTTCTTTTCATCTTCTCTAATCTCCCTTCTCCTCTATTTTCTGTTTTATTATAATATTTTTGATATTGTTTTATGCTACTATTTTTTTTCACTTTTGTTTAAATTGATTTTTGTATATTGAGTGAGAACTTTTTGTCCAAATATGATGAGTTTTGTTGCTATTTGGCAATGTGTGAATAACTAAACACAAAATTATGTTGTTCTCTATATATGTAAATATCACTCAATAAAAATCTTGTAAAAAACCGAACCAACCGAACCAAACAAAACCGCATTGGTTTGGTTTGGTTTGGTTCGGATATTTTTTAAAAGCCAACCTAACCAAACCAAACCGCATGTTTTTTTCTCTTGCGGTTCGGATGATTTTTAGCGTCAAAACCGCCCAAAACGCACCGCGAACACCCCTAGCTTTTCCTATCCGATTTGCACCCGGCAAAATCGGAATCGGAGTAGCCAACCAAGGAACAATCACTACCCTTGGAATACCAAAGCCCATACTTTGGAGTACCGGAGAGGTATCTAAGTATGCGCTTAACGGCTTTCAAGTGAGATTCCTTGGGACGTGATTGATACCTTGCACACATGCAAACACTGAACATAATGTCGGGTCGTGATGCAGTAAAATATAGGAGAGATCCAATCATACCTCTATACTTTTTACCTCTACATCTTTACCATTCTCGTCACGGTCAAGGTTAGCACAAGTAGGCATCGGAGTATCAATTGCCTTGCAGTTTACCATGTCAAAACATTTGAGAACCTCAAGACAATATTTCGTCGGACTTACAAACGTGCCCTCTTCGAGTTATTTGATTTGCAATCCGAGGAAATAGTTAAGCTCCGCCATCATGCTCATTTCAAACTCACCCTGCATCAAACTAGAAAACTCATTGACCAAGGTCATGTTAGTAGACCCGAAAATGATATCGTCAACATAAATTTGTACCAAAATTAAATGTTTTCCTTGACGTTTAATAAAGAGGGTTGTATCAACCTTGCCTCTTGAATACCCTTGATCAAGTAAAAATTTGCTTAGACGTTTATACCAAGCCCTAGGGGCTTGTTTAAGTCCGTACAAAGCACGTTTGAGTTTGTAAACATGATCGGGATATTCATGGGATTCAAAACCTGGAGGTTGGGCTACATAAACCTCTTCATTGATGTATCCGTTAAGGAAAACACTTTTAACGTTCATTTGAAATAATTTGAAATTTTTAGTGCAAGCGTAAGCAAGTAAAAGACATATAGCCTCGAGTCGGGCAACCGACGCATAAGTATCTCTATTTGTTATCTTCTCATACTCAGTATAGGAGATAACATTTAGCAATATGGTTCTTGCCTTGTGATGATTCTTCTAATCTTTCTTCTGTTGGTTGGTCATATCACTTCTGGATATTTTAGCACCTGTAGCATCAACTGGGTGAGTGTAGCCATCGACTACCAAATCCCAAAGATCTATATCATAACCAAGAAAAAAGCTTTCTATTCTGTCTTTTCAGTAGTCAAAATTTTCACCATCAAAGACTGGTGGTTTGGCACTGTAATGATCTTTCTTTTCAGTAGTAGTATTAGCAGGAGCTGCCATGATATCTCACATAAATACTGGATCGGTACTAAACACTGTTAAGTGTTGATAAAACGTTTATCACAATCAGAACCGGAGCTCTGATGCTAATTAAAGGTGTGAGAAAAACACAAGAAGGGGGGGGGGGGGTGAATTGGGTTTTCAAAATGAAAGCTTTTTGTGAAACTAAAACAAAGATAAAAAATAGACTAACAATAGAGAAAGACACACGATATATCCTGGTTCACTTGAAAACTATCAAGTTAATCCAGTCCACCCGCTAAGGTGATTTCACCTTATACACAAGGACTTAATCCACTATAACCAAATTGATTACAACTGCACTAGCAACTGCTGATGACTAACAATACACAGACTAACCGTCTCTTCTTAAGGATTCTGACCCAACTGGTCCCTTAAGGAATTCAAATAACTCTTTGATCAAATAAAATGTTTACAATGAAATGCTTCTTACATAAGTTGATATAAACACAATTTCTAGCTTAATCTAACTTATAACGAATCTATACAGTAAGAACAATCTTCTTCTTTGTATTGTGGTGCTTTACTGTTCACTCATGAATTTCTCTATTTCTTGAGTTCTTTCTCGTATGAATCAGTGTTTTGAATATTTCTCTTTTTCACACTTGGTGTCACACACGATTCGTTGAATGATCAAGTCTTTATATAGCCAGAAAAAATCTGTTGAAGGGCAGATCAGGAATATCAGTAAAATACTGGCGACTTGAAATAATGTCGTTATGCTGGGATGCAAATTGTACACTGAAATTGTCCTTTGTACCACCAAATCAGGATAGTGGAATGATAGTGGAAAAGAATGTATTTGATCAGTACTATGTACTATTTTCCCTCGCAAAAGTTTCATCTTCTTCTATCCATCAGAGGCTTCTGAGTTGATATGATTAAAGCATGATCAGAAGAATGAATCATTGGGTCTTCAGAGTCTTGAGTCTTCAGAGTCTTCAGAACTTGTTCAACAAAACCTTGTCTTCAAAGTCTTCAGCACTCCTTCTTCAGAACCCTTGGTTATCAGAAACATAAGTCTTCAGAGTCTTCAGAACTAGAGCTGTCAAAACGGGTAGCCCGGCCCTAAACAGGCCGGCCCTGGCGGGCCTCGGGCTTTTCCGGGCCGGGCTCAAAAAGCCCATCTTGAATACGGGCTCCTTTTTTACTACCCAGGCCCAGCCCTGTCTGGGCTGCGGGCTACCCAGCCCTAAAACGGGCCCGGCCCTAAACGGGCCCATTTTAAAAAAAAATTAAAAAATTCATTTTTTAAGTAATATATAATGTAATAGAAATTAATACTCATTTTAATATATAATGTTATAGAAATTAATACTTATTTTAATGATCTTAATGTAATATATTCATTTTAGAATACTGTAATGTAATATAATGTAATAGAAATTAATGTTCAGGTAGTCACTGAAGTGTGTGTGGATCGAACCAAAGATGCACTAACACATTGTATCCAAATGTTTCTTGGGCCAAATTTATTTTTTAGGTCCAATTATATATATTTATTAATTTATATTATGGGCCAAATAGTTAAATTAATTATTTTAAAAAAAGTTGTCGGGCTGGCGGGCTACCCATAGCCCATACGGGCCGGCCCATTTTTTTTCGGGCTTTTTCGGGCCGGGCTCAAAAAGGCCCGGAATAATATGGGCTTCAAAAATAAGGCCCAAGCCCTAACTTTTTTCGGGCTCGGCGGGCCGGCCCATGGGCTTCGGCCCATTTTGACGGCTCTGTTCAGAACGCTGTTCATCAGAACCTTGTCTTCAGAGTCGTTAGCACGTAGTTTTCAGAAGATAAGCATCAGAGTTAAATTCAGAGCCAGAATCCAAGAGAACATTGTAGCAACAACATATTGTCTTCTTAGAGTCTTTTTGAAGCACACTAGATCAGAAGCAATCTTGCTTCTTTGACGCATAAGTGATCATTGAGAATTTTAGAGTGACATTTCACATGATCTCTATTAGAGTCAGAGCTATCTTTATCAGAGTCAGAGCTATCTTTATCAGAGTCATAATTATCTTTATCAGCATCAACACCAGTTTGTCAATACTTAAAAAAACAAACGTTAGAGTACCAAAATTATTCTCACACAAATACAACTTTGTTCTTATCAAAACAAAGCGATATCTTGCAGAACCAAATCTTGTTCTAACAACTCAATGTTATGCAATTTCCAACAACTAATAAAAAACAAAACCAAATTGACAATTTATTAAACACCTTGTAAGCGTTCAATTTATCGAGCATTTGGAGTGCGAAACACTCCAAGCTAAACCTTCTATGTTAGTTAGTGCAAAATTTTCACCAAGCATAATCCAAAATGATTGTGCAATGTTTTTAAATCAGTTTTTCTACACTATACTATACCAGAATTTTTATCGATCAATTGAACAATCACAAGTGCAAACAGTTTGAAAATTAAAGAGATAGGGAAAGAGAAAACGACACCAAGTTTGTTTAGGCAGTTCCCCTTTCGTCCTCGCTTCGGGTACATCTGCCCCCAATTCTAAATCTAGAATTAAGATATTTATAATCTTGTTGCAAATTGTTTTTACAAGAGAAGCCTTAGCTATCACACACTCAAGAAACTCCGTTGATGCTGATACTATGTCTTCTTTTCCCTTAATTCGAGTCGAATCAAGTGCCTCAAACTTGTTGAATGAACCTCCGATTGACGCTACTAGATCGACAGAACCCACCGTTCTTTGATCACTTTCACTCGGCTGATTACAATTCACACACCGTTCAATCCCAAACCTATGTTGCACAATCCTCCGGTTGACGCTACTAGATCGACAGAACCCACCGTTCTTTGATCACCTTCCCTCGGCTGAATTCAATGCTCACAAAGATCTGAACCAAAAACCCCCAAATCCAATTAATCTTGGAGGACAAAACCCTAGAGGTTTTATTCAAGAAAAAACCCACTAAAAAACTCATCCCAAACAAGATAGACTCCTATGTTTGGACGTTATCACCTCATGATGCAAAAAGATCAACAAAAATGGTTATGTGTATTTGTTGAGAAAATGCAAGAATGGGGATGAAGATGATGAGAGAAAATTTTCAGTGTAAATCTTTCACTTTTTCTTGTTGTTATAAAAAAATGAGGAACAAAGTATTTATATTATGCTAGGACCAACTACCACAAATAACAACTTTTTGAAACTTAGAAAAACCAGAAAAATGACCCTCATTCAGCGAAGAGTCGACCTGACTTTTATGAGGGTCAGCCTGCGCTGACCCGTGGGCAAAACTATGAAAGTTTGAGTACCTTGCGTCGACCGCCACTGGGCCATGCGTCGACGCAAGGCTGATAAAAAAACATATTAAAGAGTTAGCTCCAGTATGCGTCGACCGGTGGGTCGGCGTGAGGTTACCCGAGGGAACTGCAACAAAGACACCATTTCACGAGTCGACCAAAGGTTGGTTTGGGTCGACTCAAACTACCAAAACTCTCAAAAAATGATTTTTGCACATGTTTTCATCTACCCAGGCCATGTTAATGCATACCTATGACATATAGCATGATCACACACATATAATAGATGTATAAGACTCTTCCTATATGTTTGAGCACATGATTATGATTGTTTATGCATTGCAAAAGACAGATGCCGACAATGATGAGATGATACCGTCCAAATTACATACTACGAGCTAGTACATGTTTTGACATCATTAAAATAAAGATCGAGTACAAGACACCTTGCCCTCACACCATTTTCAAGTGTGGATCCTCCAATACTTTCCATTCATCTCCGGTTGGATAACTTTGAGGATTTGGCACGTGCTTGCACATTTGTCCTGCTCAGAGGGAATCAGACGAATGAGTTGTTCAAAGTGTTTCTTGACCGCACATGAGCAGATGATTGACACGCCACAAGTGCACGACTAATGCCAGAGTAGTAAAAAGTATCGAACCTCAGAGACCAATGGTTAAGTACTGATTTCTATCATATCGATGAAAAGCTAGAGCGACCGAAATTTGGGTTTTAGTAAATGAAACAGAAAAGTACTTATGGTATAATAGCTTAAAAACGAGTAAAAATTATATAAAATAAGCAGGACATAGGGTTATGACTCCTATCCTAGTCTTCTCCACATGACCCAAGCACTTATATTACGGGAATTCCGACTCAGTTTATAGAAAAATAGTTAAGATAACAATACACGCTCTCGCCAGCCTATTGCCATACCTCTAACAAACGGGACGCTCGTCGGCTCTCACTCGCACATAAATGTTCGTTAGTGGTCTTTACCTTTGCACAACTATTAAAAATGAGGCGTTTCTCAATTTCATCAGATCACTCTCATGACTTCAAATTTAACTGTTTAAAATTTAATTTTCGGTATTGCCTACACCCTTTTGCCGCAAGTCAAATACCTAAAGGCAATACTCCTACTCTTGTAGCAAGTTTTGAAAAACACTCAGGCTTTTAAATTAAAAAGGGTGGAATTCTCAAGCCTAGCTTGAGTCATTCGAATAATCAAACAAAAGTGTTCATAACCCTTAATCCCTAGATGACTACTCGCTCATATTTAGGAACAATTCAACCAAACACAATAATCGCGAATAAAGACATAATTGATAAATGAATGATTAAAGTAATAGTTAAAAAACCTAATTAATTAAACAACATTTCTTCAATTGAAAATAGACCGAGCTGCTCTAATGAAGACTTGTACAAAGTTGCAGAATAAAAAGAATGAAACCAAAATGGAAATTAAAAACTGGATAAAAACTTAAGACTACCTATGAGTTTTTATACTAAATCCTAATCATGGTAAGAATCTCCTAGCAATCAATGTCAATTACAAGTGGTTAAGATCATATCCAAGCAATTAAGGAACCTTGAAGTGGTGGGAATCAGGCCAGAAAGGAAACAAATTAGGAAAACTCGCCCTCGTGTTATGGGTCGTAACAACTGTTACGGGCACCCGTAACATGCCTATGGATTCTTGTATGAAGCGCTTATTTTGAGGGCTTGGAGTGCATCTCCTGTTACGGGCCGTAATAGGCATTACGAGCACCCGTAACAAGCCTCTGATTTTTGTACCAGGATTTTCTGATTATTGCCTTTTTCTGTGATTTGCCTAGTCTTCGTCCCTCTTCCACTTGGAATGCATGTCATGACCTGAAAACAAAAGAAACACCATACCAAAGCAAAGCTTAAAACATTGTACATATTTTTATTTAACTAAGTAAATAATTTATATGTATGATTTTTTATATTGTTTATCTCTATTGTGGTTTGTTTGCACTACTTTGTTCTAACTTTGTCACACACCAAATTTTTTTATGAGTTTGATCTTTAATTTTGTCTTTGGATTTTCTAATTCTTTCCTTCCTTCTTTTTGACACAAAACAAGTGTACGATGTGAAAAAAATTAATAAAAAAATCATAAACTAAATAAAAGAAATGAAATATAAGTGAAATAAAGATAAATTAGTGAAAGAAAAAGTTTGAGGGAAAAAGATGGAAGAAAAGCCTTTAAACCCTTTAATTTCACAATAATTAAATACTATCAACTAAATATTATAATCTTTAACTTCAACCACTTCCTCATATCCATTTTCTTAAATAAATAGAAAAATTATTCTTTCTTCACACCTTCAAAATATACAATCTGAGCACCAAAATAACTCATCTAATGCCTATTACAATGCCTATTATATTTTAAAAATTACAGAAAAAACAAAAACTCATATATTCTTATATATGTGTATTCCCTAAACACTCACGACACATGCAATTTTTTTCCTTATATCAAAACAAATGAAGGCATTCAAGCTTGCTTAGCGCAATTTGCCAGTTTGTTAGGTAGAGGCAGAGTGAGGGTGAATAGATTTTTCGTTATCTGATTTGCATGTATTTGGGTGATTTGGAAGTGGCGTAACGAAAACGTTTTCAGAAACTCTATACAGCTAGTGGACATTGTCTTTGATGAAATCTAAGTGCTAACTTGGAAGCGTATTAAGTCTAAAGTTTAATGGCTTCAATTATTCCTTTAGTCAATAGATTATAAATTCTTTGGAGTGCCTTTAAAGTGACAATGTTTGTATCTGCTTAGCTTTTGACATTTCTTGCAGCCTTATATTTCTTGGTCTACATCTCTTTCTGTTGAGCGGACTGTCTTCGTTGGTACTGCCTTGACTATTTGTCTGTTGCAATCAAGACTATCAAGATTAGATCAATGTGATTCCTTGTGGTGTTTTCGGTTGCTTTATGTGTGTTGGTTATCAATACTAGATGGTTTTGTTCGATTCGCTAAATGAGTGGTTCATTGTTGCCATTAGCAGTTCTACTTGGTGTAATATCTGCATAATTTTTTTTTTGATTTATCTGAGCTTGCATTTTGGAGTTTTCATGGTGTTTTATCTTTGTAGATTGTGATCCTGTTTTAAGCATTTAGTTTCAGTTTACTGCTGGTTTGGAGTTTCCTGGTGTGATGTTTGGTTTGTTGGAATTTTTTTTGTTGTCATTAGTATTTTGGTGTAATGTGTCTTTTGGTGTTGTGTAATATTTATAGTTTCAGCTTTATGTTATCTCGGAGCTTGTTTTATTTTGCAGTGATGTTTGGTCTGTTGGAGCTTTAGACCTTTGAATCTGTTTTCCGTGTCACGGCTCATGCCAATATTAATTAAATTTCTTAGTCTTTTCAAAAAAATGAAGGCATTTAAGCGCATGACATTTAATTTATGAATAAAGATCTATTTTTACCCCTCACAAAATTATAGAATCCAATTTAATAATTGAGAAAAAAGACCTTATTTAATCCTTTATAAAATTTAACTGGGTCATATTAGTCTCTCTGTATATATTTTCTAAAACCGATTTTTTTATTATTTTTGATCCGTGACTGAACTATCATGTGTATTATTTATGTCACTACATTTTTTTAATAATGACATGGACAATTATGTCTAATTTTATTATTTATTTTTCAATTTTTTAAATATTAAATTAATTTTTATTTTTAAACAATCAGATTTAAAAAGATAAAAAAAATAAAAAAATGTCTAGAATGAATCAAACCCAAGAACCTTTAAGAAACATCTTATATTTTTATCGTACCCATGGGGTCTTAAAACACACCTTCATGTTAAATGATAGTCACTTTAACACTAAACCGCTATTTTTAATGATGAATATTTAACTTAATAATTTAGAATAAAAATTTATTTATTTACTTATTTTAAATAACACACAAATAAAATTAATAAAATATGAATCCTAAATATAGTTAATCAAATATCAATAGATAAAATAATATTTAATTGAATTATTATTAAATTAATTAATTATTATAAAATTAATTAATTATTAGTTAATTAGTGTTAATTAAATAATTTAAAAATAAATGATTATTTAATGTGAATTAATTAATCATTTTAATAATTAATTGAATTACTATTAAATTAATTAATTAATTGATTATTATTTAATTTAAATTTTAAATATTTATTTGTGTGTTATTTGAAATAAGTAAATATTAAATTTTGAATTGTTTAATATTATTATAAATCATGAAAATTATTTATCACTAATATATGATGACCTAATAGAAAATATATAGTTTGTAAAACAAATTTTTGCCATTTTCAAATTTTAAATTTGAACTGTTTAAAATTAAAAATCAATTTAATATTAAAAAAATGAAAAATAAATAATAAAATTTAATGTGATTGTCCACATAATTATTAAAAAATGCATGTGATATAAATAATACACAATCATAATCCAAAAAGTAAGAAAAAAAACCGATTTATAATATTATTAAATTTAAAAAAAATAATTTTTTTGATAATTAAATTGGATTATAATTTTTGCGAAAGAAGAAGTAAGCATAGTCATAAGAGTCTTATGATAATACGTTACATAAGTGTAGCAATTTTTTTTTTCTTTCATTTGAGTAGAACGTGGAAACACATATTTTTCATTCAACATTTTGTTATTCTTTCAACCTCCCATTATTATTTTTCTTTTCACGCTGTCATTTTCTACCCCTATTTGCTGAATTTCTAATCCTATTTTTCCTACAAATTCTTAATCACCATATTTAATTTCATTTTAAGTTTGAATATTTCCATAGAATCATTGAATGTTTGGTAGAACAAGTGATTAAGAGGAGTTGGATCCAATAAGGCACAGCACAACTTTCGAGAATTGGTCGGCACGTGGGACCCACAGCCACATCGTAGTCGCCCATCATGACGTGGCAAAAGCACATAATAGGAAATGGACGGCTGAGAATTTCGGTGGATTTCAAATCATTTCGATTTCCTCCGAAGAAAAAAGTCACAGAAGTCTTTGTTTGGTTTCATAAAGTAGTCCATTTTCCTTCCGAATCGCTCGTGATTTTCTTTCCATTTCTTTTCGGGATAGGTTTATCTAAAACCAAACGCGTGATAATCGGCGTTGTCCAAATTCATTTGCATTTGAGTTTCATTTGACTCTCATTTAGCTCGTAGAATATATATAAAGCTTCTTCTCTCTGACACACTTTCCCGTAACACTTCCCACTCGCTTCTTCTGCTGCCGTTGCTCCACCGCTCGCCGAACCATTTCCGATTCAAATCTCAATCCTCTTTCCTTCTAACAAGGTGCGTTTCGATCTTCGATTCGGCTCTTCGATTTGCGTTTTTATGTGATTTTTTGGATCAATTTTTGCGTTTGCTAGGCTTTTTTGTTTCTGGATCGGTGAATTTTAGATTTGATACGTAGATCGAGAATTTTCTGAGTTATGTTGATCTTGCTGATCTGGATCTAGTATGTTGATGCTAATCTAGTGTGTTAGATTTGAATTTTTGCTTAATTTTGTTGTAAGTTGCTTTTTGATGCATCTGGATTTGATTTTTATGGATTTTTTTATTCAATTGATAGTTGATGAAACTCTGTAGTTTACGCTGTTCTTAATTGGACTTTATATTTTTTTCTGTGTTTTTGTTTCTTGATTTTGCGAATCTTGTGGATATGTTGTAGTATGCATGTTTCCGATCTATTGATTTTGTTGATGTTTTTCACTGTATATGCATGGAAATGACGGAGTTTTGAAGGAAACATGAAATAGCGGTGTGTAGTAATTGATCTGTTTGTATGGATTTTGATTTGATGATCTCTTTTTGTTCTTTCTGATTTACAGATTTTGAAAGATGGCTGATGCTGAGGATATTCAACCTCTTGTTGTTGACAATGGAACTGGAATGGTCAAGGTTAGTGAATATGATCTGCAAGTTGATGATGCATTGTCGCGTGCTTCTGGTTTTATAAATGTTTAATTGGGGTTTACTTAGCTATAATAATATAAAGGAAAAGGATAATCGATAGTTGTTTAATCTGTTTTGCTTATATTGTGGTATATTTGCAGGCTGGTTTTGCAGGGGATGATGCTCCCAGAGCCGTGTTCCCCAGTATTATTGGGCGACCTCGTCATACTGGTGTAATGGTTGGGATGGGACAGAAGGATGCTTATGTGGGCGATGAAGCTCAGTCAAAGAGGGGTATCCTTACATTGAAGTATCCTATAGAGCATGGAATAGTTAGTAACTGGGACGACATGGAAAAGATTTGGCATCACACATTCTACAATGAGCTTCGTGTTGCTCCCGAGGAACACCCTGTGCTTCTTACTGAGGCACCACTCAATCCCAAGGCCAATAGAGAAAAGATGACCCAGATTATGTTTGAGACTTTCAATGTGCCTGCAATGTATGTTGCAATTCAGGCTGTCTTGTCTCTGTATGCCAGTGGACGTACAACAGGTTTGTTTTTGCGGATGATTTTAGATTGCTACCTTTTGATCATGTGTCTTCAATTGTACTAGTTCACTTAGTTCATTGCTTAATGATGTCGCGAGTGCGAGCTGGCTAAGTTTAGATCTGATTAAAATGTTGCAATCTTATACGATAGACTTACATTATTTGCAACTTTACGAAGCTGGTTGTTGCTTGAAATTCTATATGAATTGGTTTTGTTTCTATAAGCTTAATTGAATTATATTCATCAGGCATAATTCCATATGTACAAGGATGACAATACATTGAATTTTTCACAAATTTACTGGGACTCTCTTATAACATTAATTCCTTTCTGGTTTGAATTGTTTGTTGTATGTAGGTATCGTGCTTGATTCTGGTGATGGTGTGAGCCACACAGTGCCCATATATGAAGGGTATGCTCTTCCTCATGCAATTCTTCGGTTGGACCTTGCCGGGCGTGATTTAACGGAGTACTTGGTGAAAATTCTTACGGAGAGAGGATACTCCTTCAGCACCTCTGCCGAGAAGGAAATTGTCCGTGATGTGAAAGAGAAACTAGCATATGTTGCTATTGATTTCGAACAAGAAATGGAGACTACTAAGAGTAGCTCTGCCGTGGAAAAGAGCTATGAGTTGCCTGACGGACAGGTCATAACAATTGGGTCTGAGAGATTCCGTTGTCCTGAAGTACTCTTCCAGCCTTCTCTAATCGGTATGGAAGCTACTGGAATTCATGAAACTACATACAATTCCATCATGAAGTGTGATGTTGATATTAGGAAGGATCTATATGGAAATATTGTTCTTAGTGGAGGGTCTACTATGTTCCCTGGAATTGCTGATCGAATGAGCAAGGAAATCAGCGCTCTTGCTCCAAGCAGCATGAAAATCAAGGTGGTTGCACCTCCTGAGAGGAAATACAGTGTCTGGATTGGTGGTTCTATCTTGGCATCACTCAGCACCTTCCAGCAGGTTTGAACTCTACTCTCTCAACTGTTTTTACTTTTTTTTTTCTGTCCCATGTCATAATCAGTAGAATAGACCATTATTTTTATGGAGTGCATACTTTGTTCTCTTGTATGCAGATGTGGATCTCCAAGGGTGAATACGATGAATCTGGTCCAGCTATTGTTCACAGGAAGTGCTTCTAAGTTGGGCGGTGATCAAATTCTAAATACATCCAGTCTCGTGCCATATTCAGTCAAGTTTGGTTGACTTATTTGATGATGCTTTGGGTTTTTAATAGAAATATATATCTAGTTTATGAATGGATTTGTAAGTTGAATATGTTATATGTTTCTTCTCTAGGTCCTTGGAAGCCAGACTATTTTATGCAATTGGCGGGATGGTATTCGAACTTTGTAGGTTCTGTTTGGTTTGATTTTCATTTAATTTGTTTTTCATGCTGGCCATGAAGTTAGGTGCCTCAAGTTAGGAGGAGGAGGATAAGTTTCAGCATATTTTTCACCCAGACAGGGATTTTTGAGTCATTTCTGTTTATATTTATTTTATGTTAGTTGGTTTTCAGGTTTGCAGTGATATTTAAGTTTTTTTGGTGTATGATTAATCCTTTATGTTGCCGAAAATCTATTTGGATGAGATGATGAGCATATCAATATCATATGTTTAATTTGAAAATTATGGGACAGTGTTTCCTAAATGCAAACTATTTAATATAATAAATTTTATGCAATAAATATGATCTCACCGGTGTTTGATTTTAATTTGTCGATGCAAAAATTGAATTAGGATGTTTGGTTACAACAGTTGCCTCAAGAAATGATTTGAACTAGATTAACCAAATTAGTTTTTTTTATCAACACATTTATCTATATTATGTTGAACAATTTACTTAACGCAAACAGATACTATACATATGAATGCCAGTGTCCAGTCAACAAATAGAATCAATATTAGATAAGACATACAAATCAATACAATTGGATTTAGAATCAATGACATTAAGCAGCAGCTATTATCAAAGATCATAAGTTTTTTAAAACAAGATTATAAATTTTTTCCTAGTTTCATTGAGATAGAATATAAGGTTTATTAAGAGATTTAACCATACCTTTAGTTGTACGCTCAAACGGCGTTCTAATGGAAATTCATAAACACACTGTCGTAATGGAAATCCAAAAATACACCATTCAAAGATTATTAAAATTCGGATGCATCACAATACAAAAATAGTATGGATTTTAGAATTCATATACACCTCTCGGATTTTGGAATCCATATATATTATACGAGAAAACAAATGTCAACGCCAAAAATATACCGTTCTAAGATTAAAAATACACCGTTCAAAGTAGGGATGACAACGGGTCGGGTCGGGTGCGAGTTTCGCACTACCCAAACCCGCACCCGAAATCACCACTCGAACCCGAATCCGAACCCAAAGACTATTCGGGTGGCAAAATAACACCCACCCCCACACCCGTTGGGTTCGGGTTTTTTTACCCAAACCCGAACCTGTAGAAAAAAAAAAAAAAAAAAAAAAAAAAATATATATATATATATATATATATATATATATAATGATTCGGGTGTGGTTTCGGGTTTCGGGCGTGAGTTTATTACTACCCAAAGCCGCACCCGAAATATCGGGTGGCACCCGAACCCAGTCAATTCGGATTTTCACCCGTTGACTCGGGTTCGGGTGCGGGTGGGCCCCGCGGGTTTGGGTCTGCTTGCCATCCCTAGTTCAAAGATTAAAATTCGAACGTGCCACGATACAAATCAGAAAAACACTCGTATCTAAGTTAAAATAAAACACCCGTATCTAAGTTAAAAATAGTTTGAATTTTAGAATTCATATACACCTCTCAAATTTTGGAATCCATATACATTACATGAGAAAACGAATGTCGCATTAACTTGCATGAATCATAACATAAAAAACGAATGTCACATTAACCTCCATAAGCAATACTCTTCATGATCATAACATAAGAAACCTTAAACTCTTCCAAATCTCGGTATTCTTAATTAAGATTTTCACTTGCAAATAACATTAACTACATTTCGATATCAAAAGGTGTGAGTGCTAACTACGAATTCAACCGGATTTTGAATGATGTCAAACAAGAAATAAGGTAGTTTATCGTAATGCTCTTGTATACTGGACGGTGTCAACCTACGTTTAGATGCACATTTGTCCCTTTAGCTTTAGGATGCATAAAAAAAGTATTTGAACAAGTTTGATAGGTCTTAGGCATGTCATACACATCAAAAATCAAGTTTGTGTGTCAAAACAACAACATAGGCCGACCTATACGTGATCAGACCGACCTATGAAAGCCTCAACTTCAGCATAGACCGACACATCCATGTTTCAGGCCGACTCTTACGATCCAATAACGAAACCTGTAGATTCTGCCCACAAGTTGCATTTCAGGTCGCCTCACAGGTTGGCCTGAATGCCTTCATAGGCCGACCTATGCAAGTTAAAACTTGAAAAATTCTTTTTACATCTTATTTTTCTTGCATCATTTTTCCCATTTTCCTCATATACTTATATATACTTATACATGCATCTTCTTCTAGGCAAGATTTCCTAGTGAATAAAACCTAAACGAAACCAAATTACAAAGTTGCCCATCATCTTCATCTCTTCTTCTATGCATACACACAATTGAACTACACATAATCATTTTTCGATTGGGTGACCATCTAGATTAGGGTTGATAACATTCAATTAGGTTTGGTGTAACTAAGAATATTGGGTTGTGAGCTTTGTGTGTTTCAAATAAGAAAACCAAGGTGGAGTTTTCCTTCAAGATCTGGTTGATTTGAAGGTTTTGGACGAGATCACGTCAACAGAGATTCGACTGAGTGAAAGCCTTGGGAGAAGGTGGTTTCCTTGCAAGGGGTAGCGCGAGACGGTGAATTGTGTTTGGGAATCTCGGGTTTCAACAAGTTGCGTGCTCGGGATAATCGGAGGATTGTAGTCGCATTGTTGGTCACTTGATCAAGCTTTGATAAAGGGTTTGGAGGTGGAAGAATCAACACAAAACAATAGAGTTTTTGGGGTTTGCATTCTTCATCTCTTGTATAAACATTTTTGCAAAGAAAAGGTTAATAGCACTATCTTAATTCGATTTTAAATTGAGGGCAGATGTACCCATAGCGAGGCCGATTGGGGAACCGCCTAAACAAATCTCTCTCTCTCTCTCTCTCTCTCTCCCCCTCTCCCTCTCGCTCTCTCTCTCTCTCCCTCTCTCTCTCTCTCCCTCTCTCTTTTATCTTTTTATTGCTTTTATTGCTGATTTTGCAATTTATCGAGTTCATCGTTATTTGATCAATTCGATTGGAAATTATATTCTACTATCTTTTAAAAGTGTTGTTGTTGATATAATCACAATCACTTTGATTGAGATTGACTTTTAACATGAACAAAACGAATTATATTTCCAATCGCTATCGATTGCACACCAAGTGTTCGATAAATTAGTTGTGCGTATTTTGTTTGTATTTTGGTTAATTAGATGTACGAGTTACGATTAACATTGCATTTAATTGATTCGTAGCTTGATCATTGTTGAAAATTTACGTTCGTTATCACTCCGTTTGGTTTGCGATATGTATATTGCTTTTCGATAGTAGGTTCGGTTAGACGATTCGATCTGGCTCGTTTTTCCACTGCACCATATTCTGAAAACAAATATTTGCCAAAAGTTTTTGGTTGTAAAATTTGTGATCTATTCACCCCCTCTAGATCGAAGTCTATCGTCTAACAAAAGGCGCAAAATCATATGATGGAATCACATGTAATGTACATTTATATCATGATCAATATGTAGATAATCTGGGTTTTTGTCTGTACTATGAATGTATAATTTAGGGTTTGAAATCTATATTTTTGTAGGATTAGTCCGAATACGTAATTCATGGATTGAAATATAGTTTTTTGTAAGATTAGTCCGAAAATTGAAATTCGAATTTGTTTATTATTGATTAAAATTGTTTTATTTTTTATTAGATGTAATTATGGTGCATCATAAAGGAAAATTTTACCCCATACCCCATCATTTATTCCTCTACCCCTACCTTATATTTTTTTGACCAAAATATCCTTATATAAATAAGTGTAAAATTTTCCTGATTTAATTATTTGATGCAGAATTTAATATATAAATCTATCTTTAAACGCTAATTAATTAATATTCTCAACAAACATGGTAAGTATTATATACTTTCCGTAAAAAAAGTTAGAGATGTTAATAAGTTGGTTATGTTAAATATTAAAAAATTATTTCCAAATATATATATATATATATATATATATATATATATATATATATATATATATATATATATATATATATATATAGGGCAAATAACCTTTTTCGTCCCTTAACTTTACACCAGGGTCCAAGTTGGTCCCTTAACTTTAAAAAGTGGCGATTTCGTCCTTTAACTTTTTAAAACGTGCTACGTTTATCCTTCTGTTAGCTTTCGTTAGTCCCTTTTTGATAACGTTGCCACCTGTGACGTGGAAGTGTTGAATGTTTTAATTAATCTGCAGAAAATGAATAGTCCATTCAATCTCTTTCTAAGTGGTGTAGCACTCTGCTAGGGCAAGCGAATTGGAGAGACGAAGTGTAAAACGAAGGATTTCTTCCAGACGAGACGGTTCCAGACGAAAAGGAGTGAAGATCTTCATCTGCCATTGATCAAACGGTTAGTTAATTCGTCTTTCATATTACTTAGGGTTAAAAGTTACGAAAATTAAGGTTCGTATTCAGTTTTAGTCTTCTTGTAAATTTGATAGGGTAAACCCTAATTTTGTAGATATTTTGGTCTGGTTAGGTATCATGGATGAAATTATTGAACTCAAAATTCATCACAGTGGGGAATTTACTGATGAGGGTCTGAGTGTATATGCGAATGGTGTAGTTGATGATTTGAGGGTAGATGTAGACAAATGGAGTTATTTTGAGCTAGTGGGTGTGTTAAAAGATTTGGGTTATAGGGAGTTTGAAACAATATACTACAAGGATCCACAGTTTGGTATGAATGCACTAATTAATGACCAGGGTGAATTAGAAATAGCAGACCTGTATAGGGTTCACAAACGTGTTGATATTTACATTCAACACACGTTGTCTCAACCTGACTACTGTGACAAAGTTGATGTGGATGACATAGTTGGTGAGGGCCCTGAAGAAATTGTGGATGAGGTGGAGGAGTTACTTAGTAAGCTGGTTGATGAAGTTGTTCATGGTGAAAATACCACACCTGTTCAGGTTAATGTAGAAGAACAAGTTAATGTAGAGGAACAAGATAATGGCGATGAACAATTTAATGGTGATGAACAAGGTAATGCAGAGGAACAAGGTATGAATATTGAGGAACATGTGACTGGTGAGGAGAATGTTAATGTTGGGGAACAAGTGAATGTTGAGAAAGAAGTGGAAGTTGGAGTTGATGACGGTTTAAGTACTGATGATAGTGAAGATGAGGACTACAAGTATGATAGTGCACAAGATGTGGCTTTTGATGATGATTCTGATGGGTTTGATGAGGTTGAGCAGGATGAAATTGAATCCCTAATTCATGATGAAATTGAAGGTAGTAGCAAAGTTCATAAACACAATGGGAAGGCTGGTGAAGATAAAGGCAGTGACAATGATACTGATGACATGGAGAGTGGTTGTGATAGTGATGAAAGTATTGGACTTCCAAGAAAAAAACATCCTATTTTTAGACAACCAAAAGACATGGCTGATTACAAGTGAGATGTGGGAGTCTATTTTAGTTCAAAGGGTGACTTTAAGGAGGCAATACCAACTTATGCTGTGCAAAATGGTAGAGACCTTATGTTTTTCTTATCATTTTCCTTATGTTTTTCTTATATTTTTCCTTATCTTTTTTCTTATGTTTTTTCCTATTGCAGGGGCTGTTACCCACTATGGAAGAGCTATTGCCTAGGGTGGAGCACAGGTTTTGTGTTAGGCATCTGTACAACAACTTTAGGAAGAGGTTTCCTGGAAAAATGTTGAAGGATATTATATGGAAGGCTGCCAAGTCAACTTACCCACAAGCATGAGAAAGAGAGATGAAGGGAATGAGGGCTATAAATGAGGAAGCTTTTAAGCATATGATTAAGACCCCACCAAGGTTTTGGAGTAGGTCATACTTCAGGACTGCAAACAAATGTGATGCTGTTCTCAACAACATGTCTGAATCATTCAATAGTGTGATTCTTGAGGCAAAGGCCAAACCTTTAATCACTATGCTTGAAGACATAAGAATCTACATGATGGAGAGATGGGATATCAACAGAATGAGGTTTGGTACCTTGGATGAGAATAACATATTGCCCAATATTAGAAAGAAAGTTGATATCACAAGCACCTACACCAACAATTGGCTTGTAAGGTATGTCAGCTCAATACACTAGTATTTATTCAGTTGAATTAACAATTGCACGCAAGTGAATCATTTGTTCTGTTTTCTTTGGTTCTTTAGGATGTCTGATGAGCATATGTTTGAAGTAAGGCACTTGGAGAATCAGGCTGATAAGTATGTTGTGAACCTGAAAGACCACGTGTGTTCATGCAGAAGATGGGAACTTACAGGACTCCCATGTGTGCATGCATTATCTGCTATGAAGAGTAGGAATTTCAGGATAGAAAGTTACATCCCTGAATACTATAGAGTTTCAAAATACAAGGCAGTTTATAAACATGTCATCTACCCTGTTAATGGGTCTAACTTGTGGGTTAAGACACCATATCCTGATGTGCAACCACCCAAGTTCAAGAAGATGCCTGGTAGGCCCATAAAGAGGAGACATTTAGAACAAGGAGAGATTGATGGATCTGATAAAAAGATGAGAAGAACTGGTTTCTTGGTGAAGTGCAGCAGGTGTAAGAAATCAGGGCACTACAAGTCCACTTGTAAGGACACAATAAGTCAGGCTGCACAACAGAGTACTCAACACTCTGCCCAAGAATCTACTCAAACTGTTACTCATCCTGCTGTGCAACCCAGTCAAGCATCTCAAACTGCCCAAGAATCTACTGCTCAGAAGACTCATGGTCCTGCAAAGGGGAAGACTCAGAAGCTACCAGTGAAAAAAGCTCCAAGGCCATTTGTTCCACCGGGCCCTACAACCAGGCTGTCTGCATCAAAGAATGTTGTTGGTCCAGTCACTAGGAGATCTACTCCCACCAAGAGAACAGCTGCAAAGAAGAATCCCTAGACATATTTAGGATTAGGTGTTTTAGTCACTATGGTTTTGTGCTTTTTGTTATGAAGTGAACCTGTTTTTTGTTTTACACTTTTAAGGTTGTGATGTAATGAACAAGAATGTTGTTTTGGTTCTGAACATGTTATGAACCTATTTTTAGTTATGTTTCTGGTCTGTTATGTAATGAACAAGAAAGCTGTTATGGTTCTTAACCTTTTATGAACCAGTTTTTAATTATGTTTCTGTTATAAACCTGTTATGAATCTGTTATAGGTCAATTTTGTCACAGCAAATGATACGATATAAGTCCCAATTATAGGGCAATAACAGTCAGAATATTACAGGTCATGTCCAAATATTACAACTCCAAATTATAGGTCATGTTCCATATACTTATAGGTCATGTCCAAATATTATAGGTCATGTCCAAATATTACAAATGATACAATATAACAGCAAATCTTTTCATTAATAAAACATTTAAAAACAACATTCAACCTTAAAAACAACATTCAACCTAGAAAACATTTAAAAACAACAAAACATACTTTCACATACACAACATAACTGACCTAATTCAACCTAAATAACATTACAACAATAACAATTAGAAACAACAAATTCCATATTTTTTTCCACTTCATGATCATCTTCATTTCAGCATCAATATTCATCAGCTTTTTCCTAAGTTCTTCAATGTCTTTTTTTGCCTCATCTAATCCCTTTACAGCCACCCCCATCCTATGCATTAAAAGCTCTTCTTTCTCATCAAATGCATCCTCATGGTACCAACCAAAGTAATTGCATCCATCTTGCTTAAAATTGGGACAACCCCAAAATAACTTTCCCATGTTCTTCACTGTTTTTGCCCTTTGAAGTATAGCCATGTCTCCACAATAGCACATGAGCTTCCTCCAACGATTTCCACTGCCTGTTGAATCCCCATTTTCTGCATTTCTCTTGCTCAAAGAAGAAGAAGAACTACCCGATTTCATTTTCCCTAAACCCTAGCTTTTACTTTGCAGGAAAATTGTAAGGATTGAAGATGATTTGAGTTTGCCCTAACAAAAATTGAGGGAAACGCGTCTGCAGAATGCACAAACAAGGAAGAAGACGATCAACATAGTCCAAGTCACCTGCCACGTAACAAAATATAAACGGACGTTTGACCAAACTAACGGCAGGACTAACTTGGCACGTTTTAAAAAGTTAAAGGACGAAATCGCCACTTTTTAAAGTTAAGGGACCAAATTGGACCCCGGTGTATAATTAAAGGACGAAAAATATTATTTTGCCATATATATATATATATATATATATATATATATATAATTTTAACATATTATTTTTATAGATATAGATGTGTTCTAATGTGTTATAGAAGTTAAAGTATTTAATTAAAATATGTTAACGTATAATTATTAAATAATTCATATTATAAATTCTAGTAGGCTGAAAATAAAGAATTTTTTTTATAAAAACGTGAAGTATTGTATATTTAAAAAAATGCTTATTAGAATATTTTTTTTTTTAAATTTTTTTTTGGTTTATTTGACAATCTTATTTTATCTCATTCATAGAAATAATTTCTGTATTTTAAATTCAAATAGTTTTGACACTTTTCTCACATTTTAAAATTGATGTTATGTCTAGTTTTTAATGACATCTAATTTATATATTTTATATTAAAAATTCTTTGAACGTTGATAAACTTCATTCTCATAATTTTTTAATGTATAATTTATAGTTTTTATCTTTAAAGTTATACAAAGATTATTATATGCTGATTTGTAATGTTTTACAAATGATATATAGTTAAAAATTGAATACATAATCAATTTTAAGGAAAAATAAGAGACCGAGAACAAAGTTATTTGAATTTTGAATAAAAAACTAATTTAATGAATGAGGTAAAAAAATAGGAGACAACATTATAATTAAATACTTTGAATATTTTTTTTATTGAATCGTTTTTCTCCTACAGAATATAGATTCTAGATCTGCCACTGTGTGCACGTCAATTAAACATTGCTTATAGACGATGATGATTGTAATATTTTGAAAGAAAAAAATTAATAGCTAAAAATCGTGTTGTATATAGTTATTGACATTCAAACCTCGTGCAAATATAAATTAGCATCCCTAACATTTTTTTACGAAAAGTATATAATACTTACCATGTCTGTTGAGAATATTAATTAAGTGGCGTTTAAAGATAGATTTGTTTATTAAATTCTAGATCAAATAATTAAATCAGGAAAATTTTACACTTTTTTATACGAGGATATTTTGGTTAAAAAAATATAATGACGGGGTAGAGGAATAAATGATGGGGTATGGGGTAAAATTTTCATCATAAAGTTGTGATCAAATACCCTACTGCATCTAAAAATAGTGATCTAAAATTACCTCCAACAAGTTTTTGTCCACTTTGATATTCAAAATTGTGGATTTAAATATAAAGGAACTACTATTTAAAAATTGATAAAGAAAAGGAACTAAAATTATGGATTTAAAAATAAAAGAACAACATTCAATTTTTAAAAAAAAAAACCTATTTATTCAATTTAAATACCAAAATAACGTTGTTTTCAATTTATTTACCAAAATAACATAGTTTCAGAAAGCATTAATAAGGATACGCCATTTGATTTGGAGTGTATGCATAAATTAAAACTCATGCGCCATTTGATTTGAAGCATACATGCATGAGTAGCCAAATCAAATGGCCCCTACATGTTGCTATGGAGTGCATGCGCCATTTCAAATGGCGCATCCTCCTTATATTATTATTTTTAAATTTTTTTTTGTATTAGAAAATGTAATTAAAAATAGGTTAAAAATATAGAAAAAAATAAAAACAAATAGAAGACAAATAAAAATATTATTAATATACATTAAAGGTTACAAAAAATGATTAAAAATCAATGTCTGACACTATCAAAACATCCCCAGGTTCCACATCCCGGCGCATTAGCATGCCACTGAGGTCTACAACGATTTTGTTGAGGTGTTTGTGGTCTTTGCGTATTGGCCTGCAGAAAATGTATTTGGTGCGAGGGTGTAGCGAGCGATTTTGGACGTGGTTCTTAAGCACTGTCGCTCTTTGGGCGTACTACAGGTCGATTCATTTTTTATCCTATTGAAGCTGATGAAGGAAGGGAAATAGATGTCTCCAACTAACCCTGCTTGCATACTGAGTTTAAACAGCGGTCTGTTAGGTTACAGATGCTATATGGAGGTGGGGGCTCTTTCTGCTTACTTTGTTAAGGCTGAAATGACAGGACTATGCTATTGGTAGGATGTTAGGACTGATGTTTTTCGATCGATGTGTGAAGGTATGGGATTTTGGGTTTTTGATTAGTGTGGTCACTAAGATTTTTCTTTCAATCTTATGCCTACGTATTCCCGTTTACCGAAACAGGGAAATCAGAGCGATCGTAGTTCCTCCTATTCTATGGGAGGAAACAGTGTTTTGATGTCAGCCCAAGATATGAAGCTGAAAGGTCTATTGACTTTAGAGAGAATTTGTCATCTCTAAAGAGGGAGTTGTTGATGTTTGCATGTTGTGAGAAAGGCATGATTTGATGCTAAAAGGTTGATTGTCTCAACTGGGGTTTTCTTATACAAAGCCTAAGAGGAGGCTAAAAGGATGACTTTTTCGGGGAAAATGTGCTTTTTGTACAAAGCCCGAGATTTAGGCTAAAAGGGTTTGACTCAACAAGAGGGTCTTTTTGTGTGTCTTGTACGAAGCCCAAGACGGAAGCCAAAGGGGTTTGACTCAACAAGAGAGTCTTTTATACTCAACAAGAGAGTGATTTGGTGTCTCGTATAAAGCCTGAGACGGAGGCTAAAAGTTGTTTGACTCAACAAGAGAGTCTTTTATACTCAATAAGAGAGTGTTTTGGTATCTCGTACGAAGCCCGAGATGGAGGCTAAAGGGGTGATTCAACAAGAGAATCTTTTATACTCAACAAGAGAGTGTTTTGTGTTTTGTACGATGCCCAAGGCGTAGGCTGAAGGATGGGTGACTCAACAAGAGAGTCTTTTATACTCAACAAGAGAGTGTTTTTGTATCTCGACGAAGCCCGAGATGAAGGCTAAAAGGGTTAACTCCGCTGGGGAGAATCATTGTACAAAGCCCAAGAGGAGGCTATAGTAGCTGTTTCAGTTGAGTGACAGGTCCAGTAGGTTGGTTAAAAGAGAAAATCAGTTCTTATATGAGTAATGTTGTACTCATGGACTTGATCTGAGGGTTGGGATTATTTCCTGTTCTCTAAGGAAATAGGGAATCCAAAGGGTTTTAGACCGTCCAAGTCTACGGGTGTTCTTCCCATTCTTGAAAGGGGCTTGAGAATGTCTTTGAGACTCAAGGGTCTTAGACTGTCCAAGTCTAGAGTTTTATCTTTTGTACTATGCTTAAGAGGAATTAAGGAACAATACGTTTGCGGTAGAAAGATCTAGACTCTTTGAAAGACTGTTATATTAAGATGACTAATCTCTGTTCCTATACCTTTAAGAGGTCGTCGTGACAATTTGTACGAAGCCCAAGGGGAGGCTGAAAACTTTTAAGAAGCAGAGGGATAATTTGTATGAAGCCCAAGAGGAGGCTATCTTCCCGGAGGAAGAATCATTATACAAAGCCTAAGAGGAGGCTGTGAAAACTTCTAAGAAGCCGACGAGTCCTTGTACAACGCCTAAGAGGAGGCGGGGATGCTTTTAGGAAGCCTTTGGGTCCTTGCACTAAGCCCAATAAGAGGTTGATGAACAGTTCCAGAAGGGGTTTCACTTGGAACATTGGCCTTCTGTATATGAACTGTTCAAAGGGGGAATTTCTTAGATCTAGTTATCTAAAATTGTGGTAAGGAGACGAGGTTTTGTCTAGTTCTAGACGTAGTTGTCGGGGAAACTCTAAATATCTATACTATTATTACACAGTTGATATGAGTTTATGAAAGAAGACTTATAGTGAAACAGCCCCACAGTACAGTTATATACATATGAAAGCGGTAAATGAAAGCGGGTAAACACTTACTCGGTTGTAGAGCTTCCATGCTGTATTGGTAGTTATTCAACAAAGAAAAGTTGAAAACAGTATATTACAAAATCAAAGGAGAAAGTGCTTTGAAAGGAAAATTGGGGCTTACAGCTCAAGGAGAGGCCCATGGTTTCATCAGTGATTGCACTCTCGTTTTGTACAGGGACTTATACAAGTGACTGAGGCCCGATAAAGGTTTTTTGTATAAAGGTGTGGGTCCTACACTCTCTCAAAAGGCCCAAAAATGATTTTTGAATGGGTCTTATAGCTCAAGGAGAAACCCAATAGTTAATTTTAAAAAGGGCGACGATCGCGCCGAGGTTTTGAAAACATCGTGGGTCTTATACAATGACTGAGGCCCAAAAGTTTTTGGTTTCAAAAAGGGATTGGGTCTTACACTCTATTAGAGGCCCAAGTGAGTTTTAGGAAAAGAAATGGGTCTTATTACTCGAGGGTAGGCCCAGGATTATTTGATTAAAAGCGACGATCTCGCCGAAGTTTTTGAAAATACACAGAGGGACTTATACAATAAGTGAGGCCCAAAATGAGTTTATTTTACAAAAAGGCTTGGGTCTTACACTCTATTAGAGGCCCATGAGTGTTTAGAAAAATTTGTTAGGGTGAAAATCAATAAAACCCTAATTTCATCATTTTTAAAGTAATTATTCAAAGAAAATTAATTAAAATGATACAAATTCCAAATAAGTTTGAATAAACAACTTGTGATTTTGGTTTTAGGTTTGAAAACTGAGGTTTTAATCATAAGATGAATTAAAACCTATTTGGTGTTGATTTTCCAACATGAATATTCATTTTTAAAAGGTTTAAAAACAATAAAAATGAATTTATTTACAAAAATACTAATTATATTAAATAAATAATATAAATCTAATTTTTTTGTGGAATAAAATATTTCAACATTTTTGTGATTTTTTGCAAAAAGAACAAATAAAAAATAATTAAAATTGAGTGAGTTATTAATTTTTCAAATCATTTAAAATAAATATGAAAAATAACAAAAAAATAAGAAAAAGTGGTAAAAAAGAGATCTGGGGCGAGGGGGATTCGGACCCCAGACCTCTCGCTTGCCAATACACACAAAACCAGCTGATCAACCACTGGGGCGCAATGCCAATTCAAATATAGTATGACAAATGAAAAATATATAGAGAACTTGGTTGGAAAACCTGAAGAATGACGCCGTGGCCATCTTTTTCCTCGAGCTCGTGCATGAAGCCCCCTATCTCACTCATCTCTCAACCATTTGACATGATTCAAATACCAAACTCATGCATTTTTTCACAAGGAACAAGATGGCAATACTTGATTTCATTTATTTTCAGTGTATAACAAGTTATATCATCACAACCGTATGAACCCTAATTTTGCAAAAGCAGTCGTGCATACATGGTTATGAGGGCTATGATCCAATTTTTTGAGGGAAAACACTCAACATATGATGGCAAGCAATTGGCAAAAATATCATGCGAGGAAATATGCATGGATCATGAAGATGTAGTTTTGAGGCTTACCTTGATGCAAGCTGAAATGGAACTCTGCACAAATGGTGTTCCAGATGCAATTTGATGATCCCTACAGCTTTAATGGATGTTGTGGAGTGTGTTGCAAGCTTTGGAATACTCTGCAAACCTTTGGATCAAGTTGGAGAACTCCAACTGCATAATTGAGGCATAATGGCTTGGTTGAAGGGTGATTTTGAGCTAGGGGTGTTACAGTTGGTGTTTAAGTGTTTGGACACCTCAAATACATCATATGTGATGTGTCTGAGCAATTGGAATGGATTGCTTAGGGCTGCAACTCAAAACCCGATGGTGGTTGCTCAAAAACAAAGAAAATGGGCACTTAAGAGATAATGAGAGAAAGCAGTGTTATAAGGTGCTTTGGTGTGCCTTGTATGATCCATTGGAACCTCTATTTATAGGTGATCAACTCTTGTCTTGGAGGAATAGTGAATGGCTGCTGGATCAGATCACCTTCAAAGGGATTGGTTAGACATAAATGCCTCTTGCATTAGGTGTAACAGCTGCTCCAAATAGATCAGCTATGCCTTGACTGAAATCACATTCCTCAGTCATTTTAATTGTTGTTTAATCAGAGAACTTGACTGAGGAGAGTGAGAATCTTGACAATGCACTATTCCACATTAATGCCCTTTGAATTCAAGGCAAAATGTGCCAAAATGCATGAACTTCAAGTTGGAAGATTCCTTGGCTTTGTGACTCAGCTTTGTAGGTTGGATCAGATGCATTGTGATTGGTTTGAGTACATGTGGCATAATGATCCTTGGTTTTGATTCAGAAATCGTGTGTGGCAAGCAAACATGCAAACTGATTTTTCCAAAACAGCTTGCAGCAGCATGACTTTAGGCATGGATTCCTCTTGGCTCAAGTTGAATCAATTCATGCTGAGAGGTTCTTTGGATTCTTAGAAACATATGCAACAATATTGATGTTTACCTTTAAACTTGATTCAGCTTGCAACTATGTGAAAAGGTCTCACAAGTTTTGGTGTTTTCAACAAAATCTGCCTTGGCCAGAATTTTTCTAAGTGTTGGAAAATGATGTATTTTCATGTTTTAGCCATTTTGGCTCAATCATAACTCAGAATCCACAATGAATTGGAGTGAGGTGTAGTTGGAGCTTTTATAGAGGGTAATGAGAGCTACAAATCCAGCTTTGGATGGGAAAAATGGCCTTGTGGTTTAGGAGTTATGATCCTCCAAAGTTGGTACCCTAACCACTTTGTTTCATAACTTAGAAAAATTTCTAAGTTTTTATGGTTACCCCTTTTGCAAGTTATCCCACTTTTCTTGATTTTTCTTGATGAATGATGATTCTAATAATATATTAACATTATTTTAGGGTTAAAAAACCATTTTTATGAAAAATCTCAAAAAGTCAAAGTTTGACTTTTGTGCACAGTTGACTTTTTATCAGATGAATTCCAAACTGTGCAATCCTTTAGGAAATCATGTCCTTGACCTAAATCAAACTTGATGGACATGTTCCATGGATGTTATAGGGTATATTGATTCGTGTCCTAGGGTTTGGGAGCATGTCCTGGTCAAAAGTCAAAGATACAGTTGACTTTTCTTGCAAAACCCTAACTGTGGTTCAGATGAAATTGAAACTTGTGAATCAAGCTTCTTGGATCAATCCATTATTGCAAATGGATCAATGTAGTGTATTAAAGACCCTCAAATCCTCTCTTGAGGTCTTGGCTCATGTTTTGTCCCAAAAGTCAACTTAGGGGTGAATTAGGTCAAGAAACCCTAATTCCTGATTTTGGTGAATGCATCCCCTGAGGCTAAATTGACTTGATGATGGGGTTCATGATGTTCCTTGGAGCATCATAGGTTATGCCTTGAAGCATTGGCTCATGCCCAGAGGAGAATTTCCATCTGGAGGCCCTGGTCGACAAAAACCCTAATTTGGTGACACTGGCGATCTTGAGGCTTAATCCACTTAGAAGGGAGCAGCCTTGTGCTTGATCCTTGATGTGGGAGTCCTCTTGATCCTTTGTAGATGTTTGAGAGGTTAGACAAGTTGAAGATCATGTCATTCCTTAATTGATCCTTTGTCTAAGAGCTCTGAGAGGGCTTGAAACCCTAATTTTGATTGTAGTGGATGCTCACCCATCTTTGGGGAGACTAATGAGGTATGATGGTTCATTCATATTGTGATGATGATTTGCACAATGATGGGAATCTTAGTGGTCAAAATTTGGGGTATGACAGAGGGTCCCGGCGTATTTGACATATTTTCAATCCTTTGTCCCCAATAGCCGAGGGGGTTGCTGCCAACGGCGCTGCTGTAATTTAGTTCCGTACCTATGCTTCCGAAGTTGGGTCGCAGTGGTTGGGTTAGGTGAGGACGGTATGGTTGGCCGAATTGGTACATTGAATCGTTTTGGAAACGATGCAATGACTGCTGTGGGGTAAGGAAGTCAAATAGTGGTTGAGTGTTTTGGTGGTGAGATGTCTATGAGTTCATTTGGTTGAACGTGGTAACAAGCGTTTCAATTCTTTTGATCTTTTCACCCCATAGAATGTCTCCATCTAACCAGCAGTTCAGGCTACTACTAAGATGTTCGAATGTCAGTGTATTCCAAAGGTGGATCTTCATCGGAGGTTTGACTGCCGAGAAAATTAAATCGACATTTCTCTTATGGATATATGGAACCATATAGAGATATGAGGAGGAAGAGGAGGAAGCCATTTTGACAGAGACTATTAGAAATGAAATGAGAAAAAATTGGGAGGAATGAAGAGAAGGTGGTGCAGTATTTAAAGGAATTGGATAGTGTAGTAGGCATATGAAATGACGCATACACACATGGTTATATATATATATATATATATATATATATATATATATATATATATATATATATATATATATATAAGAATGCGCCATTTCAAATGGCGGATACATTATGTGACAAAGGGGAGGCGCCATTTCATATGGCTGCACTTATATATACAAGCCATATGAAATGGTGCATTATGTACTAACTTGGGAGCTTGCACCATATGCTTTGGCGTATTCTCTCTTCAACGTTATGAATGTATGTCATTTTGATAAATTATTTGAAAAGGTTGTTATTTTGGTATTTAAATTGAATAAATAAGTTATTTAAAAAAAATTCACAACATTCAATTGTTTTTTTTTTAAATAAATAAAGGAGAGAGAATAATAATTTTATTAAATTATACTTATTGATTATTAGTGTATTCAAATTATCATTAATGGAAAATAAAAAAAATAGTAAAATATAAATATTAATTAGAGAATATAATTAGAAGACAAAAATTAAAATTGTATTAAAAACTAAAAACAATATTTATATTAAAACAAATAATTTTTATAAATAAGATATTTATTTTAAGACGAAGGGAATGAATGTAACTTTATTTTTTAAAATAAAGAAGACCAAAGCTTAAACAAAACAAACTAAGGAATCCCCCAACATCCTTAGCAAGTGAATGTAAATTTTAAGATAAAAATAAGAGAGAATGTAATTACAAGTTGGGATAGCAATTTGTAGGGTTTGGGTAAGGTACTATAGTACGCATTTTCATATCTGTAGTTTTAAAAAATCTACGTATCCGAGTTCATACCCGAACTCGTTTACCCGTATTTTTAATAAAACATTATCGATCTGTTATAATTTATTATATTATTTTAAAATTTTGACAATATTAAAAAATATTCAAAGATTTTATTGTTGAGTTAAGAAATAAATAAACACTTACATTGAAATGTGTACGAATTTAATATAGATGTATTTAATAAAATTTATAAACACACGCGTGTTTATAATAATAAAATATTTTTATTGAAAACTAAAAACTAAAATTGTATTAAAAACTAAAAACAATATTTTTATTGAAACAAATAATTTTAATAAATAAAATATTTATTTTAAGACGAAGGGAATGAATGTAATTTTATTTTTTAAAATAAAGAAGACAAAAGCTTAAACAAAACAAACTAAGGAATCCCGCGCCATTCTTAGCAAGTGAATGTAAATTTTAAGATAAAAATAAAAGAGAATGTAATTACAAGTAGGGATATTAATTTGTAGGGTTTGAGTAAGGTACTATAGTACGCATTCTCATATTTGTAGTTTTAAAAATTCTACGTATCCGGGTTCATACCCGAATCCGTTTATCTGTATTTTTAATAAAACATTATCGATCTATTATAATTTATTATATTATTTTAAAATTTTGACAATATTAAAAAATATTCAAAGATATTATTGTTAAGTTAAGAAATAAATAAACACTTACATTGAAATGTGTACGAATTTAATATAGATGTATTCAATAAAATTTATAAACACATGCGTGTTTATAATAATAAAAATAAAAATATAAAAATATAAAAATATAAAAATATAAAAATATATATAGTGCGGATATGAGACGGATTGCATACTGAAATACCTGTATATGAGCCCATGTCCGTTTATTTTAGTGAGTAATTCTCCGAGAATTTTACCTGCCACCCCCCCAATTAAACCTGACACCCCCCAAACTATCAAAATTCCAACATTGCCCCTGAAAATCTTGGCTGGAAAATGAAAAAATTTTGCCTACCGAGAATTTTCAAATTTCCGATATTGAATGAAATTTCGGGGGATTTGAAATTACCGGTAGTGTAAAAATTTTCAATTTGTTTTTTTTGAAAATTTTACACTACCGGAGTTTTCAAATTCTAGGAAATTTTCTATAAATTTCGGGGTATTTGAAATTTCAGGTAGTGTAAAATTTTCAAAAAAAAAAGTGAAAAATTTTATACTACCGGTCATTTCAAATTTTCGGTATTGTGTGAAAATTTTTGGGGTTTTACCGATAATTTCGAAATTTCTAGTATTTTTTACTGGTAATTTTGAAATCCCCGGTGATTTTTACCGATAATTTCAAAATCTCCGGTAATTTTCAAAATATCCGATACACCCCTAAAATTCATAATTTTCAAAAGGATAAATATAATATTTCGCTACAAATGGGAGTGCCAGATTTAATTGAGGGTGACAGGTAAAATTCTCTAATTACCCGTGTCTTTTTTGGTATCCATTTTGCAGATTTTCCTCTTGCAATTGTAGATAACTTTTGTAGAAGGGGATGAGTCAAATTGAGATCCTAATTACAAGTGTACATATATTTTATATTTGAGGATAATTTAAGACTTTTTAGATAAGGAACGTATTAACTTATTTATTGAAACAAGAAATAGAAGATTGTTTCAACCATGAAAACAGCTCAGTGTCCATGTGTTGTTCTTATCTCACTCGTTGACAATACTTTTTATCTTGAAACGCACAAGCATTTAAATATGCTTTATCCTTCTTCATATTCATCTCAATCAAAACACATCACCAAAATCATTTCATTCAATTAATTACTAGTCACACTTTTTTGCGAGTTTCGAAAATGGATCATCAAGCAGAAGCTAACAGAACTGATTTGATGACAATTACTCGTTTTGTTCTCAACGAACAATCCAAGTTTCCTGAATCACGCGGAGATTTCACCATCCTTATCAGTCACATTGTTCTTGGCTGCAAATTCGTTTGCTCTTCTGTTAACAAGGTACTGATCTTCTTCTTCATTCTTTTTTTTTTGAGAGAAAATTTACAATTTCAATTTTCTTTCTTATTCGTTCAACATTTTTATGATTTGTTTTGTTCACAGGCAGGATTGGCAAAACTCCTAGGACTTGCTGGAGACACCAATATTCAAGTCGGTAACTGTTTAACCGAATAACTAACTACTTATCATATACATTTATTATTCAATGAATCTAAAATAAATTTTTATATTTTATTTTATTTTAAGGGAGAGGAACAAAAGAAATTGGATGTGATTTCTAATGAAGTATTTGTGAAAGCGTTAATCAGCAGTGGAAGAACATGCCTTCTTGTTTCGGAAGAGAACGAAGATGCTATCATTGTGCCACCATCACAACGCGGCAAATACATTGTTGTCTTTGATCCTTTGGATGGATCCTCAAACATTGATTGTGGAGTTTCTATAGGAACCATCTTTGGTATTTACATGGTGAAGGATACGAATAATGTTACCATTGAAGAAGCATTGCAACCTGGTAGCAAATTAGTAGCAGCTGGTTATTGCATGTATGGAAGCTCGTGCACGGTAAAAACCGACATCGAATAACAAAATTACATGTCATATTGATGTATTTTACCTGTTTTGAGTATTTGATTCTGATTGAATAAAATGTGGGATTTCAGTTTGTGCTTAGCACTGGATATGGAGTGAATGGTTTCACGCTTGATCCTTCTCTTGGAGAGTTCATATTGACTCATCCGAACATTAAGGTACCAAAGAAAGGAAAGATTTATTCGGTGAATGAAGGAAATGCGAAAAATTGGGATGAAGCAACCACAAAGTATGTTTTGAAGATTCGGTCACATTAGTACTATTTGAAATAATTGAATTACTTTTGAAATGAATCATTGGAACTTTTTGTTTTCTAGATATGTAGCAAATTGCAAGTTTCCACAAGATGGTTCATCACCAAAATCTCTTAGGTACATTGGAAGGTATATGATTTTGAACTTGTTATAGTTTTTCTTCGGTTTTCTTCAAATTAGTGTTTCGTTTTTGTGTTCTAACAAAGAATGGATATTGCAGTATGGTAGCTGATATCCATAGAACATTGCTATATGGTGGTATTTTTATGTACCCTGCTGATGTCAAAAACCCAAATGGAAAACTACGGTAAGATCCTAACCTAACCTATCGCGAGAGTTAGTAACATGATTTCTCGTAAAAAAACAAAAATATGAGTTCTGTTTCTCCAGTCATCAAGTACTCAATACACATTATAGCCTGTGTGAAAAATCAGACATTTCGGTGTCGATTCACGAAATAGTCATATTTTTTAGATATGATATTTTGAAATCAATAATTGATGATTATGAAATTTGATTGTGAAATTAGGGTTTTGTATGAAGTGTTTCCAATGTCATATTTGATGGAACAAGCAGGAGGTCAAGCTTTTACAGGAAAACAAAGGGTATGATTCTTTTTCTTTTTCTAATAGTTTAAATTGTTACAAAAATCTAAATTTGCAACAGTTTAATTTGTCACTAAATTAAGTTAAAAGTGGTTGCATTACATATTTTCATGCATTTCTGTATCTTTTGATGCATCATGGTTTAAATGAACATGAAACATATACATTTTATGCTCTACATGAATCATATAATATTATGGTTTTGCAGGCACTCGACTTGATTCCACAAAAAATTCATGATAGATCACCAATATTCCTTGGAAGCTATGATGAAATTGAGAAAATCAAAGAGCTCTATGCAGAATCTTAGAGTCTCTTTAGAAAAGATTTTAGAAGGATGGACCTTGGAAGATAGGTCTACATTTGAATATATAGTTGCAATTTTTAGCCACCAATGTAACCCTTTGTATCAACATCATTTGTACTATCAATCATTTCACTGGTTTTAAAGGACAAACTTAATTACTCTATGAAAAGAAATATTTTTTGTCACAACTATTATCTACCAAAATCCGACAAGAATACCAAACACGACACATGCACAAACTTATCGACATTGCTAATGTAAAAAACATAAAACATTAACAGTTGATACCATCGTTGAGATCTGTTATCTAAACTATATACTTTTTCAAATTCGACAATAAATTTGACACGTTAATGGAACGCTATGGTCGAAATCACTAAAAAGTTTCATTTGCTAGGTTAAGACTACATTTTGAAGGTGAGAAAAACACAAGAACCGAGAGGCGGGTGAATTGTCTAAGATTTAAAAAAACTTTTTGATAACACAACAACAAACACTATTATGAAAAATAGCTTTTATCTTGGTTGAAGATCCAAGATAACGAAATGTGTTATATAGAAAGAGCTATACTTTTCACCTCGGGCCATTGACTGAGATGAAAAACTGAAGACTGCGTCACTTTTCCCTTTGGTTGGGGCGTGAACCGAGGGGAAATTCCTCACTTTCCCCATCGGGTGGTATGATAACCGAGGGGAAATCCTTCACTTTTCCCATTGGTTGGGATCAATGTTTAAAAATCGGACCGGGACTACTAACAGCCTCAAAATATAGTAACAAACTAAGCATACCCCATCTTATGATATAAACCATCAATTATTCATATAAGTCTTTTATGATTGCATCAGGATTTAGTTACAAACATTCTGTCAACTCTTATTGGATCAGATCAATGTACTAATTAAATGGTAAACTAAACATCTACATCTCCAAAGACTCTATTTTCTGTATATTCTCTTCTAATAACTTGGAGTTTGAGTCATCTACATCTCCAAACATCTCAGCAATTTCTTCTGCTGTCTTTCCTTTTATCAACTCACCTACTTTGCTCCATGTTAGCTGCTCCAGGCTCTCGATTTTCATGTAGCATGCATATGTTGTAAGATCAAGCAGAGTTCTGGGTCAACTTCCACAAATTCAGCATCCCCTTTCATTTGTTTATAATAGCTTCTGCGCTTCTTGCAGTACTCAACAATCATTCTCAATATTTGGCTACTCACTTTATCAACAGAAATGTCATCAACGCCATCACAAACAGAAATGGTCTCAGTAATGTCCTCAAATCTTTTAGAAATAATTGCCACACCATAGTCAATTTCAAACACAGTCCCATCAAAGCTTATCAAATTGATATTCTTCAAAGCAGCTGAGCTGCGGTTCACCTCTGCCTTGTTCTTTGTTGTGCATTTGTAAAGCTTTAAGTAGAAATTCAATAAGAGAGGTTTACTAGCTTTTGTAGGAGTTAGTTATAGAAGTTAGTTATGGCGGTTGATACTGCTCTCCTATAAGAACATGACACGTGGACCACTGGTTACATCTCATACTCACAACGTTATTCCAAGGAAAATTAAAAGCTTGGGCATGGCGTTGAAGAGTTGGATATCTGGTTGGGGCATTTTCTCAAACAGTTGGCAGGCGTAATGGATGTTTTGGTGGGAGAGAGTCATTGAAGGAGCATGGCCACTTGAAATGTGATGAATTGTGTATTTTTTATACACAATGATCAGGTTTATTTAGAAGAGAATTTCTTAACACACCACCCAGCATTCTTAGGCACCTAGCGTGCTGACGAAAATACCCCTGCTTTCTGGATGTGCACATCCGGACGCATCGTATTTTTAAAAGTTTTTAGTTTTTTCCGGATGTGGACATCCGGAACAAATTCGTATTTGCAAATCCGGATTAAATCCTGAGACAGAACTCCAAAAATCCAGCAATGACAGTCATAAAATTAAATCGGAATTACATTCAGAAATTCGGCATTACATCGACAGAAATTTAAATAGTACAAGATCAATAGCCCAGTGGACGCTTGCACATCTCTAAGATGTCATCGACCGTTCTTCGGATTTTGACGGTCGCCTCGAACTCGAACGAGAATTGTTCTTCGTAACTCAAATAAGTTTGCCACATTGCTCTAATATCGTCTTGATTCTTGAGCTCAACAAGGCTGTAAGCGACGTTCCCTTCGTTGTCAACTGAAGGTGAACGACACTGAAGCTTCACAACCTTCCGTTTGTCTCCGTAAGGTAGGAAAAGTTCGATGTCGTCAATGATCTGGCCGATGGAGATGTCCCTCATTAGCGTAAACGTTTGACCGCGTGTTTTGCCGTCGGTGAAGGAGACACTAGCCTAAGGCTAGGTAAAAAGAGGAAAGAAGTGTCCGCGGCGGAACACCTAAATTGAGCACGGCGACTCTAAACCTAAGGTTAGGTAGAAAATGGAAGGCAAGTCTCGATCGCGCGGCGGCGTGAGATAAGGGAATGATGGACAGGGCTATCCTAAATGACATGGAGTCAACGGGGAAGGATCCTTTCCTTTGGAATTGAGGTATAGGCAACATAGGGACAAAGAGAAAAACTCGAGGAACAAGTGTAAGATAAATAGCAATATATACAACAAGTGCAACAAAGATTAAATTAAAGTGAATATTAGGAATTAACTAAAATGAAAATATGAAAATATCAAGATAAATTCAAGAAATGAATAAAGTCTAAACAAACAAAAATCTAAAAAAGATTAAAGTCTAATTAAGAAGCTAATTAAATAAATTCTAAAATTAATTAACTAAAACAAAACTAAATAAGCTAATTCTAAAAAACTAATTAACTAAACTCTAAAAAAAGCTAATTAAAAATAAAACTAATTCTAAGATAACTAATTAAATATAAAACTAATTCTAAAATCTAACTTAAAAATTAAAAATCTACTTAAAACGAAATAACAAAATTCTAAAAAAAATTAACTAAATTTTAAGACTATAACTAGAATCTAATTAAAACTAACTAAACATAATAAGACTAAATCAATTAATTAAAATAAAAAACAAGCTAACTAATCCAAATCTAAATAAATCAAAATTAAAAAAAAAACTAATTCACTAATCAAATTAATTTCTAAATAAACTAATTAACTAATTTCTAAATAAGACTAGTTAACTAACAAAACAATATTAATAAAAATCAGAAAAATTATGCATAATAATTAACAAAATCATAAGAATAACCAAGAACATTAAAAAAGAATAACTATTAATAAAAACAAAAAATGCAAGGTGTAAATATAAATAAAATGGGCCAGAAGGTGAAGGCTTAGAGAAACTCAGCCCGGATGGGCACCTTGCAGACAGGTCGGGTCAAAATCCAACCCAATTTGCTTTTGAGTGAAAGAAAAGGGTCACTTGGAACCCTGAGTACACGCACGGCTGGAAAACAAGAGGATTTGGAAACAAAGTTCTTACATTTCTCATCTACCTCGTCTATCTCTCTTGTGGCGGTGATGGCGGATCGTTGTTGCTGATGTGAGAAATTGCAAGTGTGGAGGATAATATAGGCTTTGCTGCGTTCTTCTTTTTTTCTTTGTCACGTTATGTTGCAAACAGAGGGAGTATTGAGAGGTGTTGTCATGGGTTCTGTTGTTGTTGGTTTAGCTCATTTGTGAATAAGGTTGATGAAGTTGTTGTTCAAGCATATAGTGGCGAGGGAGAAAAATGGTTAAGGTTTAGTATCCTAATTTTAACTCTCTTTTTCTTCTTACAAAGAGTTTTTTTTCTTCTCCTCCTTTGTTATGGCTCTTCCTCCCTCTTTTCTTATTTCTCTTGCCTTTTAAAATCAATCACAAACTTGTTCATTAAGCTTTTGAAGTTGTCTTATTGTGCAGGGTGGTACATGTGCAATAACAGGTCATAGTAGGGGAGTTTTTGATGAAGGTTTGATGCTACAAGAATTTGGCATGAATGTGTAGGCATAGCGTAGGGACCATTCTTGTGTAAATATTGTGAGAGGTCATTGTTGCTTGTTTCGTAGAATACAGCGCAGGCTTGTGGCAAGATAAGTTCAGGCACTTGGAGTGTAGTGTGACACGGGGTCTTGGTTGGATAAGCAGTTTTTGGTGCAAACTTGGGATGTAATGCACATAAACTTCCTTTGGTGGGGGCATGACTTTTTTTTGTAATTTCTATTGTATATACATGGCTTTTCATTATATATTTTTTGTGATTTTTATAAAATTAAAATCTATTCTATAATAAGATAAGTAAATAAAATTAGTTGAAAAATTAATTTAACTTAAAAAAAAAAGAAATAGAAAACAAAAGACTAATTAAATTGGAATTAGAATATAAACTAAATTAGAACATAAACCACTATAAATAAACAAACTAAATTGGAATTAGAATTAACTTAATTAAAAATAAATCAAATTGAAACTAAACTTAAACTAAAATCAAAATTAAACTAATTAAAAAAATAAAAACTATAATTAAAAAAACAAGTTAAATTAAATATAAACTAAATTAAAAATATAATCTAAGAAAATTATCTGAATGACACTAAAATAAAACAAAAAAGAAAATGGTAGGGAATGATAAAAATCGGCTAAAATGCATGATTAACGATGTTTAACTAAAAAAAGTGCAATGGCTGACGTAAAATGATATGAAAAAGGCCAACGAATCTGAGGGTAAAATTTGGGGTATGACAGATGCCCCTATTTAAATATCTTCACCGGATGACATGAGGGATGATAAACCTCATGAAATCATGGTGAAAGATATTTAAATATAGATAACCGAAAAATTTGCCCTTAGATACAATGACATGTTATGATATGGACAAAAGATAACTAAACAATAATACCGACATGCCAAGAACTCTAGCATGAGGAAAATGATGGAATGATAAATGCAAAAATGCAGACAAAAATGAAAGCAGACAGGGACAAAGTCCACACAACGAGTAATCATTTACTGGGGATGACAATAAACTGGGGAACAGAAACAAAACCGTGGGAAATCAAAAGTGATAGAGCAACTGGTTCAAGCGTGACCGGCTGACACTTTAGAAAGAAAAGATAACACAAGATCCTCAATGGAAGTAGAACCGAAAAGACGGTCTCCACTAGGAATCAGATAACAAAGACTCAATCTGGAAGAACATCAGAAAGAGGAAGGCACATCCGGAAGAGTATCAGATGGCAAAAGAAACCAGGCATCCAATAATGGCTTGAATGAAAGGTACAATCACAATATCTAATAATAACTTTAGATGAATGTGAACCCTAAATTAAGATTTAAATCCTGATTAAATAAATAAATAAAGTTATTAATTTAATTATCTAAAAAACCAGGGGGTGCGTTTTCTGTTGGAAAATTATCATGGGCTGGTGTTTGAGGGTGCAGATAGCATTGGGCGTAAAGCCCAATGGCCAAAAATCCCATCGTGAGTGGTGGTTCACACAAGAGAGTCATGAAAGTGACTCTCAATCTGATGCGTTGGATTGCGTTGACTGAGGTTATGCCAAATCAATTACTACACGTTGGATTAACATACTCACAAGGTAAACCAAATGGACGATGGAGATTGAAAGTCCACGAAGGGAGCACCATGGTCCCTCCATCACAGGAGGAGTCAAGGCCAAAGCATCGCGCGACCATCAAATGACCACACATCCTAGATCTAGAAGCAAGGAGGGAGAGTATTTCAGCATGGTTTCCCTCATACCGCCCTCATTTTTCTCTTTTCTTTCTCTCTCTATTTTCTCCTTCTCTCTCTATCTCTCTAAACACCCTCACTTCTCTCTTCTTCAACCGTCACCGGTATGGCCTCCGGCCACTGCACCTACACCAAAAACCACCATAAATTCCAGAATCCGGTTGAAGATTCAACCGGAAACTTCAACCACCAAGAACCCTAACCCCAGAACATGAACCCTAACCCTTCTTTAACCCAAAAAATGACCTAGTTCCTTAGGGTTCGTGAAGAACCCTAGGAACCCTAACCCTAGCCCGTATGAACCCTAACCCTAAACACGAACCCTAACCATATTTTACATCCAGATTCCCACAAATTGCAACAAAATTATAGCAGAACAACAATCAAAGCTAAGTGTTTATGGATTTTTACCTTCCGTGCAATGAAACTGGTAGTATTTTCCTATTATCTTTGTTTATCCCTTCTTTTAATCTCCTTTTTATTGTTTGCAGGTACGAAAGGGGTTTTGCTAAGGGAATTTAGGGTTCTGATGATGAACCCTAGTTCTCTTGGTACGAGCTTTAAGTGGATTTAGGGTGATTCACAGCAACAACTTTAGCTTAGGGTTCCCCCCCTCATTTTCTGAATTTTATCTTAGTTTATATAGTATATAATTAGGTTTAAGAATTGATTAGTGGTGATTTTGTTTTAGGAAACTTTGATCTGTAATTTGAAGATTTGATTTGATTTGGTTTTGAAATTAGAATTAGGGTTTGATTTTGTAATTTTTGGATCTGATTTAATTGTATGTACAGATTTGATTGAAATTTTAATAGAAATGATACGATTTGATTTGTTTTGATTTAGATTTTCCCTAATTCTGCGCAAACTAGGGTTTGCCTATGAAGAAGAAGACGACCCATTGGGTCAACAATTTTGACCCAAGACAAAAATAAAATAAATAATAATATTAATAATATAAATAATAAATGAAAATAAAAATAAAAATAATAAAAACCACAACCGACCCCCCCTCCCTCCTAACTTCTAATTCTTCCGTTAATAATACAATAATTAAAACTATCCCTAATTAATAATTAATGATATACTCTAAAAATTAATCCTAAATGATCTACCTAATTTTTAATCATCATCTAATTAATTCTAATGGCCCCTCTTTTTTTTAGAAACAAAATAAATTAACAATAAAAAATAATACGAGAATAAAATAATTGTGAAATAGCAACCTGGTTATTAACTTTATCCCAAAAAATAATCCTAACACGTTAATGTGACAACACTAATTAAAAAAGATAAAAAATAAACAAGAGTGTTGCAAATAAAATTGGTCCCTACCCTATCCACCAAAATTAGTCCATAAATTGAAACTTAATAAAACTCCCTCCAAAAGAAACATTTTGGTTAAGTCTGATGGCCTAATAACTTAAGTCTAATTCTTAATATTTTAACCCCTAAATAATGATAATAAAAATCTTTTAACCCAAACCTATATATATTTCTAAATAAATCAGATATATCAAAAATTTATCTACCCTAATAATACAATAAAAACTAAAAATGATTAAGCTTGCCAATAATATATATAAAAACCCAAATTCTCAAAATAAAACCCTTATACAAGATTAAGTCATAAATGGACCTAAAAGTGTTA
The DNA here is from genome assembly GCA_022829125.1 of Lathyrus tuberosus. Taxonomy (NCBI): domain Eukaryota; kingdom Viridiplantae; phylum Streptophyta; class Magnoliopsida; order Fabales; family Fabaceae; genus Lathyrus; species Lathyrus tuberosus. Next base: position 7,584,326 of record JALAZF010000024.1, on the reverse strand, counting down.
ACAATCTCAGAGGCCTAATGACATCAAACTGATACCTCTGGCAACATAAAAATCCCCAAAAAAAAAATGAAAAACCACCGGTCAAAATTCAAGGTACTAGAGCTGCCCCTATTTAATCATCTTCTAATCAGAAGGATGATGTTGATGAGCCTTCCTCCTTTTGAGGAGGAGACGATTAAATACAGGAAGCACCCTAATTTTGATCGCAGAACCCGATAGGTGCTAAGTTTATATCCTAAAATCCCTGGTGATAAAACCCTCGACGAAAAACCCGCTTAACCCCTTTACACCTGTAGTAAATGTAATCCTTATGCCATGCGTGCATGTTTAAAAGTATGTGTGCTCTTATGCAATATGCATTATTTGGGGTGATGCCTCTTTTATGATATGTAATGCATGTATTTGTAGCGAGCGATTTTGGACGCGGTTGCGAAGCGCTATCGCTCTTTGGTGCCTACAGCTCGATTTATTTTTTATCCTATTAAAGCTGATGAAGGAAGGAAAATAGATGTCTCAAATTAACCCTGCTTGCAAACTGAGTTTAAACAGCGGTCTGTTAGGTTACAGATGCTACAAAGATTCGGGGTCTCTATCGGGTTTATTTTTTTAAAAGTGGTGGGAGGTTTAGATGTTAGGACGGATGCTTCTTGATAGATATGTGAGAGTATGGGATTTTGGTTTTTTGTTTAGTGTGCTCGCTAAGATTTTTTCTTTCAATCTTATGCCTACGTATTCCCGTTTACCGAAACAGGGAAATCAGAGCATTCGTAGTTCCTCCTATTCTATGGGAGGAAATGGTTGTTTTGGTGTCTTGTTCAAAGCCCAAGACGTGAAGCGAAAGGTGGTTTGTATCTTGTTCAAAGCCCAAGATGTGAAGCTGAAAGGGTGTTGACTTTAGAGAGAATTTGTCATCTCTAAAGAGGGGGTTGTATGTCACAACTATTTATAAAGGAGAATTACTTTAACCGGGATATGTGAATCCAACAATGCCATAATTTCCTTTATAGGGGATTTCCAACCTAAATGAGAAGACTTTAACTCAGTGTAGAGCAATGCTATCTTTCCTTAGGAATTTCTCATGCTAAAAGAGGGACAGTGGCATGGATGTAGATGATCCAGAGGCTTGCCGCTTACAGCAATTAGATGAAGGGGAAGGAGTTGTTGATGTTTGTGTACTATGACCGAGGCACAACATTGATGCTAAAAGGTTGATTGGATCAACCAGTGGTTTTCTTATACAAAGCCTAAGAGAGGCTATGGGTTTTCCTTATACAAAGCCTAAGAGGAGGCTAATATGTGTCTCGTACAAAGCCCGAGAGAGAGGCTAAAAGGTTTTTGACTTGACGATAGAGTCTTTTGGTATCTCGTATAAAGCCCGAGATGGAGGCTGTTTGACTCAACAAGAGAGTTTTTGTATCTCGTACAAAGCCCGAGATGGAGGCTGAAATTTGTTTGACTTAATAAGAACCTTTTTGTATCTCGTATAAAGCCCGAGATGGAGGCGAAAGGGGTGATTGACTCAACGAGGGAGTCTCTGGTGTGCCTTGTACAAAGCCCGAGAGAGAGGCTAAACGTTGTTTGACTCCGCTGGGGAGAATCATTGTACAAAGCCCAAGAGAAGGCTAACTTCACTGGAGAAGGATCATTATACAAAGCCTAAGAGGAGGCTATGGCGACTGTTCAGTTAAGTGACAGGTCCAGTATACTGATTTTTAAAGAGAAAATAAGTTCTTATATGAGTAACACCGTACTCAGGGATTTTTGATGCGAGGATCAGGGTTATCTCCTGTTCTTTAAGAAAGTGGGAAATCCGAAGGGTATTAAGGCTGTCCGAGTTTACGGGTTTTCTTCCTATTTAACGAAGGGGTCACTTGAGAATGTCTTTGAGACTCAAGTATATTAGACTGTCCAAGTCTAGAGTTTCATCTTTTGTACTATGCTTTGAGAAACAGTAGTAGACTCTTGGAAAGGACCGTTCTATGAAGATGACTAAGTTCTGTTCCTATACCTCTAGGAGGACGTCAGGATAATTTGTACGAAGCCCAAGAGGAGGCTGAAAACTTTTAAGAAGCCGACGGGTCCTTGTACGAAGCCCAAGCGGAGGCTATCATTCCCGGAGGAAGAGATCATTATACGAAGCCTAAGAGGAGGCTGTGAATACTTCTAAGAAGCCGACGGGTCCTTGTACAACGCCCAAGAGGAGGCGGGGATGCTTTTAGGAAGCATGTGGGTCCTTGAACAATGCCCAAGAGGAGGCCGATGCTTTTAAGAAGCCCGTGGGTCCCCAAACCCCGAGTAATTCAAGACAGGCTATTCACGAGGAATAAATCAAGCCAGGAAAGTTCGAGAATTTGGAAGAAACTCAAAGATGCCATTCACGGAGAATACATTCATCTCTGGGAGTAGAGTTTCTTGACAATTCCTAATGAGGACAGCCGAAGAGAAGACTGTATCTGGTGATCCTATTGGGGATCTAGTTGTCTATTTCTACGAATAAACGAAACGACGTCACCTAGTTCTAAACGTAGTTGCCGGGGAAACTCTAAATATCTATACTATTATCACACAGTTGATATGAGTTTATGAAAGAAGACTTACAGCAAAACAGCCCCACAATACAGTTATATGTATATGAAAGCGGTAAATGAAAGCGTGTAAACACTTACTCGGTTGTAGAGCTTCCATGCTGTTTGGTTAGTTGTTCAACAAAGAAAGATTGAAAACAACAGTATATTCAAAATCAAAGGAGAAAGTGCTTTGAAAAAGAAAGATTTGGGGCTTACAGCTCAAGGAGAGGCCCAGGGTTTTATCAGTGAGCCCACTGTTTGAATTTGTACAGAGGGACTTATACAAGTGACTGTGGCCCAAAAAGGTTTTCTGTACAAAGGGATGGGTCTTACACTCTCTCAAGAGGCCCAAAAGGTTTAAAGAAAAAGAGTAAGGCTTATAACACGAGGGTATGCCCAATTGATTTTTCGTTTAAAATGGCGATCGCGCCGAGATTTTCTTTTAACGCAAAGGGGCTTATACAATATCTGAGGCCCAAAATTTTTTTGGTTAAAAGGGGATTGGGTCTTACACTCTAATAGAGGCCCAAAAAGTTTTGAATGGGTCTTATAGCTCAAGGAGAGGCCCAGATGTTATTTTTCAAAAGGCGACGATCGCGCCGTTTGTTTTTGACGGTATCGGGACTTATACAATGCACTGAGGCCCAAAAATGATTTGGTCAAAAAAAGGATTGGGTCTTACACTCTATTAGAGGCCCAAAGTGTTTTGAAAATGATTTATGAGGGTTGAATTAATCCAAAAACCCTAATTTATTTTCAAAAATGTATTTAATTGAATAAAAATTCAATTAAAATGATCAAAATTGTTTAACATATGGAAAACAAATTGTGATCTTGGATTAATGCTTCAAAAATTAAGTACCGACCTACAAAATAATTAGAAGGCATTAAAAGTTGCAAAATCAAGGTGGAAAAAAATATTTGAAATGTTAAAAACAATTAAAACATTAATTCTTTGCAAAAATATCAATTATACAAAATAAATAATATTTTTGGGATTTTTTGGGAAAATAAAATATTTTAACATTTTTGTGAATTATTAAAAAAAGAATCAACTCAAAATCATTAAAACTCAGAGAGAAATTAATTTTTGAATCAATTAAATAAAATCACAAAATTCAAATATTTGAATTTTCAAAAAATGGCGCCAAGAACACGCGGGTGTTCTGGGTTTGCCCAGATTTGCATTTTCTCTTCAATCTCACTGAATACTTGATCATATCATGTAATCCACATACCAATCAACTCGTTTCAACCTCATGATCATGTCTATGGTATTTAATTTCATTTAAATTAAACATATAACAAGAAATCATGAAAAATCCTCAAGAACCCTAATTTCTGCATGAAGGCTAGGATTTTTGATACACGATTCAAACAATGCAATTAATTGAGGGGAAACATTCCATGCATGATTATGAACATATGGCCAAATTATTGTGCAGCAAAAAATGCATGGATCATAGAGTTAGAAGAGCTCATGCTTACCACTTGCAGCTGGTGATCATGTTTTGTGTTGGAGGTGTTACAACTAGGTTCCAATGATCTGGATAGCTTCCCTAGGTGCCATGGAGTGTGTATGAATGCTTGAAATGGATTGAAATGATCTGGAACTTGAGATGGTACCCCAACTGCAAATCTGTCAAGAACTTGAGCAATTGGCTGGTGATTTTGTGAAATCTGTGTTCTAGATGTTATGTGAGTGTTTGGATCACTTCTATATGATGTATATTAGGTGTGTGTGTGATTAGTTTGATTGGAAAAACTCTCAAACTCAAAACCCGATAGTGACTTGCTTTGGAAGGCAAAATTGTAGTGAAAGAAGAGATTTTGAGGAAAGCATCTATTTGATGGCTTTGGTGTACTCAAACTGATCACAATTGAGCTCTATTTATAGTAGAGCAAGTTTGTTTTGGGATCCACAGTGAATGGCAACTGCAGCAGAGGTTTGGCCAATATTGTCCAATGGAAATCCAAGTCTCCTCTAGCCATTGACTAGAGGTTAGGGCACAGGGCTGTGGTTCCCTTGGTCTTGGATAAGTCTTGACTAAATTCAGTTGAGAATGGCTCAGTCCATGCCACCTTGATGCTTCCATTGAATGCTCTAATCCAAAATTGGAGTCTTGTCCCTATTTTGGCAATTCTAGGTTCAACATGCTATTTCTTGTTCCAAAGACTTTGGAGGCTTGGCTCAGTGATTGTCCCCTTTAGATTCAATCCTCAGAGGTGTCCAAGTGGATAGGAGCATTTGGATTTTGGCTGATTTTGGCAAATCGACCAAAAGTGTAAAAATCTGCCTTGCCTTGGCAGATTTCAGCAAGGCAACTTGCCAATGTCATATCTCATGGCTCAAGTTGAATTTGGTAATGTTCTTGGTCATTTTGGAAAGCCCTTACATGATACAACAATTGTTTGAACATGTTTGGTTTTGATCTCTTTTTAATCCAAGTGAAAAATCCCCCTACATTTGGCAAAAAGTAAGGTAAAATCTGACTTAGTGAAATTTTCACTAAGTGTTGGAACAAAGTGACTTTTCTTGATTTTGATCACTCCATAACTCAAAATCCATGAGGAATTTGGACATAGGTCAGGATGAAGCTTTTGTAGAGGGCAATGAGATCTACAAATCAAGCTTTTAATGGGGAACAATGGCCTTGTAGAGACCCCGAATCTTTGTAGCATCTGTAACCTAACAGACCGCTGTTTAAACTCAGTTTGCAAGCAGGGTTAATTTGAGACATCTATTTCCCTTCCTTCATCAGCTTTAATAGGATAAAAAATGAATCGAGCTGTAGGAACCAAAGAGCGATAGCGCTTCGCAACCGCGTCCAAAATCGCTCGCTACAGAAAAATGGCTTTGACGGATGGGTCACATGCTCCTCTTCTGTCCCCAGTGAAGTCGCCATTTTTCTGTAGCGGTTTTCTTCAAACTTCTCACCGGATTTTCCTGGAGAGATGCCATTTGAGTGGAAAAAGTTTTGATGTCAGAATTGCTGGTGAACCCAGTCGTCTGAGTTGTAGAGTTGCACAAACTTCTCTGTTGGAGACGCCATTTGCCGACTCTATCTGGGGAAAGCGAGTCTCTTGAGAGGCTGCTTCTGCGTGGGATCTTACATCATACTTTTCTCAGGATCTTCCCGGAGAAATGCCATATGATGGGCTCCAATTTTGAGGTGCCGATGACCTTTTCATCAGCGGTTCTTTCGGAGCGAAACTGGCATGCTGCCGAATCTCTGATTACGAGGCTTTCTCTGTGGATTTTCCTTAATCCGGGAAAGCAAGGATATCATCTTTAATGGCAAAGAGTGATGCTGACTGAAAGTTCCTCTGGTTTTTCAGAGGTTCAAGTTATCAAAGTGGTCAAGGGCCAACTTCCTTCCAGAAATAAACTGGAGGCGAGGTTGTTCAAACGCAGCGTTTCCTGACGAGGCAATAACTGACAACTTGATTGAGAGAACTTCTTATCACTAGGGGACAAGACCGACTAGAGTGATAGTGATGCAATATGAAATGTAAATGCAAATCAATAATGCATGATGTATGTGTGTATATGCTGACAAAACTGACGCGACACACAAACTAAAAGATGAACATGACTGGATACGCAGCCATCACGGGGCGAAAAAGTATCGCTGGTTCAAGATAGCAATTCCACCTTGCTTAGGAAAGATAGTCCCTGTTGGGAGCTATGTTGGTCTGGCTTAGGAGATAAGAACTCGACCGAGGGGTATCAGATGGGAAAGCCACATCTGATACAGCTGATCCTTCATTCAGGCGTACTGGCTTAGAAGGAGTACTTTGATTCTGCACTTTGAAGTTCGCTTACTTCTGGAGAAGCGGTTGATGTTCCTTTGATGTTCAACAGTCAAAAGAAATTGCCATCTTTATTAAAAAGCAAAAAAAGTTTTAACAAGTAAATTCATTTTTGTTTTATTTCAAGAATCGTTAATCATGTTAAAATGTCGTTCTGTAAAGCTAAAACAAATAAGAATTACAAACAAAAGCACAAGGGCTCAAATTTTATTGATAAAGTGGAGATTAGCCAAACGCGTGATTCCAAAGAGTATTTACAAAGTTAGAAAATGGTAATTTACAGGGAAAAGGGCTACATTGAAACATAACGACCGCTATCCTCCTACCAACTTTGAATTCGGGGCATCCTGAGCTTCTGTCGAAGATGACCTTGACTGGAGTTTTTCTGATGGATGATGTAACTGCTGCAGCTGAGGGACTCGCCTCTGTTGAACATAGTTACTTGCCATTATCCCTAATTTTTGCCTGGATTGTACTATGATGCTTCCAATCCATCGGGATATTTTTTTTATGTCTCTAACTTTTGCCTGGACCGCCCTTTCGGGTTTTCAATCCACCGAGACGTTTTTTTTTAGTTTAGGCGAAGTATTTCTTGACTACATCAACATTTGTGGGGTAGACAAATTCCTCTCCGTCCATGGTTGCAAGTCTCAAGGCGCCGCCTGAGAAAGCTTTTGTGACCACATAGGGGCCATCATAATTCGGAGTCCATTTACCTCGCGAATCAGTGAGAAATGATTGTATCTTTTTGAGCACGAGGTCTCCTTTTTTGAAGACACGAGGTAGGACCTTTTTGTCGAATGCCTTCTTCATTCTCTGCTGATACAACTGATCGTGGCATAGTGCCGTTATTCTATTTTCTTCGATCAGATTCAGTTCGTCGTGTCGGCTTTGACACCATTCAGCTTCGGTGAGCTTAGCTTCCATCAATATTCGGATTGATGGGATCTCTACTTCTATGGGGAGCACTGCTTCCATGCCATACACTAGAGAGAAAGGGGTTGCCCCTGTTGAAGTGCGAACAGATGTGCGATAACCGTGAAGAGCAAAGGGTAGCATCTCGTGCCAGTCTTTGTAGGTTACAACCATCTTTTGAACGATCTTCTTGATATTCTTGTTAGCCACTTCTACCGCTCCGTTCATCTTTGGTCGGTAGGGAGATGAGTTATGATGTTCGATCTTGAACTCTGTACACAACTCTTTCATCATCTTGTTGTTCAAGTTAGATCCATTATCAGTAATGATCTCGCTTGGAACACCATAACGACAGATGATATTATTTTTGATAAATCGGACCACCACTTGTCGGGTTACATTGGCGAATGACGCTGCTTCGACCCACTTGGTGAAGTAGTCAATGGCTACTAGGATGAACCGATGTCCGTTTGAAGCCTTGGGCTCAATCATGCCAATCATGTCGATTCCCCATATCGAGAATGGCCATGGGGAAGAGAGAACTTTGAGATGTGATGGCGGTACATGAATTTTGTCGGAGTATATCTGACACTTGTGACACCTCCTCATGTACTTGTAGCAGTCGGATTCCATGGTCAACCAATAGTACCCTGCTCTCAGAATTTTTCTCGCCATTGTGTGTCCGTTGGCATGAGTACCAAAGGATCCTTCATGAATTTCTTTCATAAGCATGTCTGCTTCTGGTCTGTCTACGCATCGGAGCAAGACCAAGTCAAAATTCCTCTTATAAAGAGTGTCACCGCTCAGGAAGAAGTTTCCAGCCAATCTTCTGAGGGTTTTCCTGTCTTTTCTGAGTGCCCCAAATGGGAGCAAGACCAAGTCAAAATTCCTCTTGTTTCTGAAGGAAGCATTTGATATCGTGATACCAAGGTTTGTCATCTATGACTGCTTCGATCGTGAAGATGTAAGCGGGCCTTTCTAGGTGCATTATGTCGATCTTAGGTAGGTCGTTCCATTGACCTACACTAATCATGGAAGAGATAGTGGCTAATGCATCAGCCATGTGATTCTCTCTACGAGGGACGTGATGAAACTCGATTCTGTTGAAGAAGGGTAACAACCTTCTTGCATAGTCTTTGTAAGGAATCAATCCTGATTGGTATGTGTCCCAATCTCCTTTTATCTGATTGACAACCAGGGCTGAGTCGCCATATACGTCCAAGTTTTCGATCCTTAAATCAATTGCTTCTTCGAGACCCATAATACAAGCTTCGTATTCGGCCTCGTTGTTCGTACATTTGAACGTAAGTCTGGCAGTGAAAGGAATGTGGGTACCCTGAGGGGTAACAATGATTGCCCCAATTCCGTTTCCATAATGATTAACTGCTCCTTCAAAGATAAGTCCCCATTGGGAACCTGGTTCTGGCCCTTCACTGGGTAACGGTTCATCGCAGTCTTTCATTTTTAGATACATGACATCTTCGTCTGGGAAGTCAAACCCGATTGAATCTTGATCGTCAATCGGTTGATGAGCCCAATGATCGACTAAAATACTTCCTTTAGCGGCTTTTTGAGCATGGTACTCTATGTCATATTCTGATAATAACATCTGCCAACGGGCAATCCTTCCCGTAAGAGCAGGTTTTTCAAAAACGTACTTGATTGGATCCATTTCGGAGATTAACCAAGTAGTGTGACGAATCATGTATTGGCGAAGACGTTTGACTGCCTAAGCCAAAGCGCAACAAGTTTTCTCAAGCATCGTGTACCGAGTTTCGCAGTCGGTGAATTTCTTGCTCAGATAGTAGATGGCAGACTCTTTCTGTTTAGTTTCGTCTTGTTGGCCAAGTACACATCCCATTGAGTCCTCTAGAACTGTGAGGTAAATGATCAGTGGTCTTCCTTCCACTGGAGGTGATAGAATCGGAGGATTCAACAGATATTCCTTGATACTGTCGAAGGTGGTTTGGCAATCTTCTGACCAAACGCAATCCTGGTTCTTTTTGAGTAATTTGAAAATCGGCGCACATGTGGCGGTCATGAGGAATATGAATCTGGAGATGTAGTTCAAACGTCCCAGGAATCCTCTGACTTGTTTTTCAGTTTTCACAGAAGGCATTTCTTGAATGGCCTTGACCTTGTCAGGATCAACCTTAATTCCTTTCTGGCTGACGATGAACCCTAAGAGTTTCCCTGAACGGACATCGAAGGTGCACTTGTTCGGATTCAAGCGGAGTTTGTATTTTCTCAAACGCTCGAATAGTTTTGACAGGTGGGTCACATGCTCCTCTCCTGTCTTAGATTTTGCAATCATATCATCGACATATACCTCTATCTCTTTGTGTATCATGTCATGAAAAAGAGTAGTCATAGCCCTTTGATAGGTTTCCCCGGCGTTCTTCAAACCGAACGACATTACCTTGTAACAAAAGGTACCCCATGGGGTAATGAATGAAGTTTTCTCCATGTCTTTCGGCGCCATTTTGATCTGGTTATAGCCCGAGAATCCATCCATGAAGGAGAAAATTTTAAACTTTGCTGTGCTGTCTACCAGCATGTCAATGTGTGGTAAAGGAAAGTCATCCTTTGGACTTGCCTTGTTCAGATCCCTGTAATCAACACACATTCTGACTTTTCCGTCCTTTTTGGGAACGGGTACGATGTTGGCTAACCATTGAGGATATTTTGATGTGGCGAGGAAGCCCGCGTCAATCTGTTTCTGTACCTCCTCTTTGATTTTGATGGCCATGTCCGGATGAGTCCGTCTCAACCTCTTCTTTACTGGCGGACATTCCGATCTTAACGGTAAGTGATGTTCCACGATGCTGGTATCCAACCCTGGCATATCCTGATAGGACCAAGCGAATACATCGGGGAATTCTTTGAGAAGCTTTATCAAACTCTCTTTGGCAGTTGGACTGAGCAGTGCCCCAATCCTGATTTCTTTTCTCTCTTTTTCTGAACCCAAGTTTACCATTTCCAACGGTTCTTTGTGAGGTTCAATGGACCTTTCCTCTTGTCTGAGTAGTCGGGAGATCTCTCCTGGAATTTCGTCGTCAACTTCTTCTTCAGCCCCAAATACCGGGAACTCAAAGTCGGGAGAAGGCATCGGATCGTATGTTTCAACGGGGTTTAAAACAAGCAATCTGCATGACGTGATGATTCGTGTTTAGATGAGATAGAGAAAATGCAAGTGTGTGCAGTGTTTTATTTTACTGCTTGTTTTTATTATAGATTTGTTTTTTAGGATTACCATTTTCTGAAAAGCGAAAAGAGAAAACATCAATTAATGCGGAAATTACAGAACAACGTTATTTTATTAATGAACCAGTCGATTCTTGAAACTACAGCCCTATAAAACAAAACTCTGTCACTTTGGGCTAAGCGAAGAGGGAAAATTTACAGAAAGAGAGCCCTATTAAAACATCCGTTTCATCTAGGCAGGGTGAAAGGTTAAAACAAAGATGACAATTACTTTGACTGATGAACGATCTTCGGAACCTCGACGGCAACCCATTGGCGGCGAACTCCTCGGTGAATCACAAAGTCTGGCACCTTCGTTGATTTGTCTTCAGAAATAACGCTGATTTCTGGTGGAGCATGATCATTGGAATCTGTCTCCCAGGCCGAGTTGTCGTAGGAGAATTCCTCTGTTGTATTTTGCAGAGCATTGGTGCTCTCAGCTGTATCTCCCCATCCAATTGGCTGGATATCTTCGAGCCTGATACGAGAGCTTTCGGGAGCGGTGTACTTGACCATGAAGTCGTATTTTCCACTCGGTTGTCCCAGGGTGTCCCACACTTCTTTGGAACTGGAGGAGTCATCCCTCTCGATGATGTTGACCTCGGGAAAAGCATAGTTGATGAATTCAAGTCCTGCAAACGTTGCAAATTCATCGTTGTACTGAGTAGTTTCGGAATGACCTGAGTGTTGATCCCATGACATGGTGGGGACACAGGTAGTCTGTTCAATGACGGTCAGCTAATTTTCATTGTTCAGCTGACTCTCTTGCCCCAAGTTTCCTGGGTAAGGCTGCCACATTGGCAGACCATCCATTGGGCCATAGTAGTGTAGTCAAATTGGTCTTTCATCAGAGTGTCCTCCTCTAATGAATTTGGCGGAGCACGGTGTCCTTCCGGACCACAATCCCCGTATATCATTTCGTCATCTGACCTGGGTATAAATCTTGGACTCTCTGTAGGAAAGCAAAAAGGAGTTTGTGTTTCGTCCTGAGACATATAACCGTCCTCGTTAAGGTAGGACTTCCACTCTTCCTCTGTGTAAGATGGATCTTCCTCATTGATAGCATGTACTGCTTGAGACACCGGGTGAAGGAAACCTCCATTGTGGAAGAAGTTTTGAAGGGGATGAAGACTTTCATCATTGGCAGTTGTCCGGGTACAGGTTGCAGAAAAAGCAAGACCCTTCTTTGTTGTATTGCTAGTAGGAATGACAAGCTGTCCCCATCCTGTTGTATCGGTACTCTCGACCGCTTTGATAGCATCGTTGTATGAAGAAATGGAAGTTCCTTCTTTGAACAGATCGTTCTTGCTCACCGACAATGCTTGGAACTGAGTTCCAATAACCTCCTCGGGTTCTATACCAGTAGATGATGACAAGTTACTTACAAGCAAGGCTTGTTCCCCATAAATTGTGACAAGTTGATAATTCTTGACGAACTTTAGCTTTTGGTGAAGGGTTGAAGTAACCGCTCCAGCCTGATGTATCCAAGGTCTTCCTAATAAACAACTGTACGTTTCCCGGATGTCCATGACCTGGAAAGTGACTTGGAAAGTGTGAGGACCAATAGTTTTGGGAAGATCAACTTCGTCGATAACTGTTTTTCTGGATCCGTCGAATGCTTTGACGACGACCTCGCTGATTCTCATCGGAGGGCCTTTGAATGATAATTGCATCAAAGTGGACTTCGGAATAACATTCAGGGCTGACCCTGTGTCTACCAGTACGCTGGCTAAAGCATCGTCCTGGCAGTTAACTGTGATATTGAGCGCCATGTTATGACGGCGACCCTCTTCGGGTAATTCCTCATCACTAAATCCCAAATTATTGCAGGAAGTGATGTTGGAGACAATGCTATCGAACTTTCTGATTGTTACATCCTGTTCCACAAAGGCTTGCTCTAAGACTTTCTACAGAGCCTCCCTGTGCGCTTCTGAACTGAGTAACAGTGATAATACCGAGATCTTTGAAGGAGTCTGTAACAGTTGATCGACAATGTTGTATTCACTCCTTTGGATGAGCTTCATCATCTCATCATTATTTTTTGAAAGGTCGGGATCACTGGATTGACCGACTGATGGATCGGGAGCTTCCGTTTGAAGTTCCCTTTCCTTGTTAGGTTCTCCAACTCCTCGGTTGAAGATTCGACCGCTCCGTGTTACACGACTGATGTCTGCAATATTCACGACCGAGGGTAATGGAATTTCCTTTCCATTTTCAACTATTGTTGCACCGTATTTGTAAGGGATAGCCTTAGCTGATTCATACGGTAGTGGTCCCGGTAGATAGATGACTATGGGAACCTTCTGATTTTTCTGACCATCATAAGTAATCTCGATCCGTTCTCGGTTGGGAGCTCTAGATTCGTCAAGCAGAGGGATGATGGCAAAAACATCCCTGGTCCTATGATGACCAGAGATTGTGACAACGTCCTCAACTTGATCGAAAAGGTAGTTCGGCGCCCAGTTGATGGGTCTAGAACCCGGATATGGGCGAATCTCTCCACGATCCACCTGACCCTAAAGAGCTGCTCTCACAAGGTAACACCCTTGGTTACTTTCCGAACAGATGCTACAACGGTCATAATTGTGTGGTGGCACCTGGCCACGCCCACTTTGAATACAATGTAACCTCACTAGGTTAGCTTCCACAAATCGGACATCCTGACTCTGACGCCGAGTGGGGTTTCTGTTACTGATACTAATTTGCTGAGTATCTTCATCCATATAAATTGGCATCCACCAATGATTTAACCAGTGCTGAAGTGCCTCCTGGATAAGGGTACAACCTCGATCGTTTTTGCAACCTGCTTTACAGCTTTGATAGTCGTGTGATATTAAGAATCCGAGTCGGACCTGCTCAGCATGTAACTCTACCAGGTTGGTATTCATCACGCGAATATCGAAGATCTGAACCATGTTGATCTGATAAGGGTTCCTATCATGGTAGTCTTGGATCCATCCAAGATCCATCTGACGCTGGAGGGCCTCTTGTATGAAAGAGCATCCCTGTTTGTTTACCGAGCAAGTCAGACAGGAACGGTAATCGTGCCGTGGCAGATTATGATACTGGCTTTGCCTTGAGTGCATCGCCACCAAGTTGACATTCATTGCACAGATGTCGTGGTTCTGAATGACGTTGGAATTCGTATAGACCATGTTAACTCCACAAACTCGGTGCTCTTGGATCCATCTGAGATCCATCTGTTCCTGTAGAGTTGCTTGCACTACAGAACATCCTTGATTGCTCTTAGAGCAGATATCACACTGGTGATAATTATGAGGTGGCACATGGCTATATCCACTCCGTCTACAATGCATCTTGACCAGATTGGTCTTTAATAAGAGTACATCGTGAATTTGATAGACATTGTTAAATTCCTTCTCAATCAGGTTGACTGCAGCTTTCTCATGTTGAGGCAGCGGGTTTGTGAGAACATTGGGATTCGTATCTTTGAAAGATAAGAGCCCGCTCCTAACAAGCTTTTGCATGTCGGATTTGAAATTGAGACAGTTCTCTATGTTATTCCCTGATCCTCCTTGATGATAAGGGCAAGTTTGATCCACCTTAAACCAGAAAGGCGGATTTTCCGGTACTGTAAGAGGAGACTTAGTCTGGATGTGCCCCTTAGCTAGTAGTAACAGAAATAGTTCTGCGTACAACATGGGTATAGGATCAAACCCTGATGGTCGTGTTGTACGGTTGTTATTGTATGGAGGACGAGCCTGCTGAAGAGGCTGTTGTGTCCTTTGCTGATTAGGTTGGCTCTGCGTAACCTGAGGTTGATACGTAGGAATAGGCGTAGGGCTGATAGCAGGAGTTACAACTGCTACTGGTTGATAACGTCGCCTTTGCTTTCCGAGAGAGATACTCCCAATATCCTGCTCTTTTTTCTTAGGGAGAGCACTACCGTATCGTTTTGTACTGCTTGATGGTCCAGCGTCTTTTGCCAAACGTCCTTCTCGGACGGCTTCCTCAAGACGTACACCCATGCCTACCATCTCGGTGAAATCACTGGGTGCACTGGCAACCATTCGGTCATAGTAAAATGAGCTTAAGGTTTTTAAGAAGATCTTTGTCATCTCTTTTTCCTCAAGAGGCAGACAAATTTGAGCGGCAATTTCACGCCACCTTTGAGCATACTCCTTAAAGGTTTCCTTGTCCTTTTGCGACATTGATCTGAGTTGATCTCTGTCGGGTGCCATGTCCAAATTGTATTTGTATTGTTGGACGAAGGCAGTACCAAGATCTCTGAATGTGCTAATCGTAGCACGGTTTAAACCCATGTACCATTTTAGTGTGACACCGGTTAAACTATCCTGAAAGTAGTGAATCAGCAGGTCCTGATTCTCCGTTTGAGCTGACATTCGCCGAGCGTACATCACCAAGTGACTTTGAGGGCAAGAGTTACCCTTGTACTTTTCAAATTCGGGCACTTGGAACTTGTGCGGGACTTTCACATTGGGGACCAGACAAAGGTCTGCGGTGTCTTTTCTAAATAGATCCTGACCGCGAATGGCTTGCAGTTCCTTCTGCATTTCCAAGGAGAGGCCCAGATGTTATTTTTCAAAAGGCGACATCGCGCCGTTTGTTTTTGACGGTATCAGGACTTATACAATGCACTGAGGCCCAAAAATGATTTGGTTAAAAAAAGGATTGGGTCTTACACTCTATTAGAGGCCCAAAGTGTTTTGAAAATGATTTATGAGGGTTGAATTAATCCAAAAACCCTAATTTATGTTCAAAAATGTATTTAATTGAATAAAAATTCAATTAAAATGATCAAAATTGTTTAACATATGGAAAATAAATTGTGATCTTGGATTAATGCTTCAAAAATTAAGTACTGACCTCCAAAATAATTAGAAGGCATTAAAAGTTGCAAAATCAAGGTGGAAAAAATATTTTAAATGTTAAAAACAATTAAAACATTAATTCTTTGCAAAAATATCAATTATACAAAATAAATAATATTTTTGGGATTTTTTGGGAAAATAAAATATTTTAACATTTTTGTGAATTATTAAAAAAAGAATCAACTCAAAATCATTAAAACTCAGAGAGAAATTAATTTTTGAATCAATTAAATAAAATCACAAAATTCAAATATTTGAATTTTCAAAAAATGGCGCCAAGAACACACCAAGAACACGCGCGTGTTCTGGGTTTGCCCAGATTTGCATTTTCTCTTCAATCTCACTGAATACTTGATCATATCATGTAATCCACATACCAATCAACTCGTTTCAACCTCACGATCATGTCTATGGTATTTAATTTCATTTAAATTAAACATATAACAAGAAATCATGAAAAATTCTCAAGAACCCTAATTTCTGAATGAAGGCTAGGATTTTTTTATACACGATTCAAACAATGCAATTAATTGAGGGGAAACATTCCATGCATGATTATGAACATATGGCCAAATTATTGTGCAGCAAAAAATGCATGGATCATAGAGTTAGAAGAGCTCATGCTTACCACTTGCAGCTGGTGATCGTGTTTTGTGTTGGAGGTGTTACAGCTAGGTTCCAATGATCTGGATAGCTTCCCTAGGTGCCATGGAGTGTGTATGAATGCTTGGAATGGATTGAAATGATCTGGAACTTGAGATGGTACCCCAACTGCAAATCTGTCAAGAACTTGAGCAATTGGCTGGTGATTTTGTGAAATATGTGTTCCAGATGTTATGTGAGTGTTTGGATCACTTTTATATGATGTATATGAGGTGTGTGTGTGATTGGTTTGATTGGAAAAGCTCTCAAACTCAAAACCCGATAGTGACTTACATTGGAAGGCAAAATTGGAGTGAAAGAAGAGATTTTGAGGAAAGCATCTGTTTGATGGCTTTGGTGTACTCAAACTGATCACAATTGAGCTCTATTTATAGTAGAGCAAGTTTGTTTTGGGATCCACAGTGAATGGCAACTGCAGCAGAGGTTTGGCCAATGTTGTCCAATGGAAATCCAAGTCTCCTCTAGCCATTGACTAGAGGTTAGGGCACAGGGCTGTGGTTCCCTTGGTCTTGGATAAGTCTTGACTGAATTCAGTTGAGAATGGCTCAGTCCATGCCACCTTGATGCTTCCATTGAATGCTCCAATCCAAAATTGGAGTCTTGTCCCTATTTTGGCAATTCTAGGTTCAACATGCTATTTATTGTTCCAAAGACTTTGGAGGCTCGGCTCAGTGATTGTCCCCTTTAGATTCAATCCTCAGAGGTGTCCAAGTGGATAGGAGCATTTGGATTTGGCTGATTTTGGCAAATCGACCAAAAGTGTAAAAATCTGCCTTGCCTTGGCAGATTTCAGCAAGGCAACTTGCCAATGTCATATCTCATGGCTCAAGTTGAATTTGGTAATGTTCTTGGTCATTTTGGAAAGCCCTTACATGATACAACAACTGTTTGAACATATTTGGTTTTGATCTCTTTTGAATCCAAGTGAAAAATCCCCCTACATTTGGCAAAAAGTAAGGTAAAATCTGACTTAGTGAAATTTTCACTGTGTTGGAACAAAGTGAATTTTCTTGATTTTGATCACTCCATAACTCAAAATCCATGAGGAATTTGGACATAGGTCAGTATGAAGCTTTTGTAGAGGGCAATGAGATCTATAAATCAAGCTTTGAATGGGGAACAATGGCCTTGTGGTTTAGGAGTTATGGTCCTCCAAAGTTGGCACATTAGTGTCACTTTTTCCATAACTTAGAAATTTTTCTAAGTTTTTATGGTTACCCCTTTTACAAGTTATCCCACTTTCTTTGATTTTTCTTGATGAATGATGATTCAAATAATACATTAACATCATTTTAGGGTTAAAAATCCATTTTGGTGAAAAATCTAAAAAATTCAAAGTTGACTTTTGTTCACAGTTGACTTTTTATCAGATGAATTCCAAACTGTGCAATTCTTCAGGAAATCATGTCCTTGACCTAAATCAAACTTGATGGACATGTTCCATGGGTGTTATAGGGTATATTGATTCATGTCCTAGGGTTTGGGAGCATGTCCTGGTCAAAAGTCAAAGCTACAGTTGACTTTCCTCGCGAAACCCTAATTGTGGTGCAGATGAAATTGAAACTTGTTGCTCAAGCTTCTTGGATTAATACATTGTTTCAAATGGATCAATATAGCATATTGGAGACCCTCAAACCCTCTCTTGAGGTCTTGGCTCATGATTTGTCCTAAAAGTCAACTTAGGGGTGAATTAGGTCAAGAAATCCTAATTCCTGATTTTTGATGAATGCATCCCCTGAGGTCAAATTGACTTGATGATTGGGTCCATGAGGTTCCATGGAGTATATTAGGTTATGTTTTGGATCTTTGGCTCATGCCCATAGGAAAATTTCCAACTGGAGTCCCTGATAGACCAAAACCCTAATTTGGTGACACTGTCGATCTTGAGACTTGATCCACCTAGAAGGGAGCAGCCTTGTGCTTAATCCTTGAAGTAGGAGTCCTTTTGATCCATTGTGGACATTCTAGAGGTTAGACAAGTTGAAGATCATGTCATTTCTTGATTGATCCTTTGTCTAAGGCTCTGAGAGGGTTTGAAACCCTAAGTTTAATTGTAGTGGATGTTCACCCATCTTTGGGGAGACTGATGAAGTATGATGGTTCCTCTATATTGTGATGATGATTTTCACAATGATGGGAAATATTAGTGGTCAAAATTTGGGGTATGACAGTATTTACGGAAACCAAATCCTTTGGTAACATTCTGACTTCCCGACCTTTAAACCTTCGACCCTTTGATGAGTGTAACCAAGTCATATGCTCTTGATATTTGGAGATTCGTATTACTTCTTATAGAGAAACTCCCATAATGATCGAATCGTGACTATTAACATATAGACCCTGTACTGGAAGGATATGATCCCTTTACTGTTTCAAAATCGAAGTAAAATACATTTCCTTTTTAAAAGCTTTTGATTATGCCCAATGTTTCAATGTATTATTCCATAATTAATCAACATTTTATAATCAAGCGAAGTAATTGGAGAGCAGAGAAAATATTATTTATTGAAATAGGCCCATAAATAGGCAATAGTACACAAGGAAAGTAATCCTCATAAGGAGGAATTACTACAAAAGATGAAAAACGGCAATAAGAAAAAGCAAATGTATTTATGTCCCTATTGAATTCAAACACAAACTAATATCCCTAAGTCTCCGAGGCCATGACACTTTGCCTTTGAAGATGACGACTAGATCGATCATTCCCTTCTGAATTCCTGTTGTGTGACCATAAGTGCTATCAGTCATATGCCTTTTGGATATCCTTAATTTTTCCTGGACCGTTCTTTTTGAGTCTTAGCCCACCAGGATGATATACCATTTTTTTCAACTAAGCCGCCCTTTAGGGTTTTCGACTTGTCGGGTATCATTTTTTATTTAAGTCCCTAATATTTGTCTGGATTGCTCTTTCGAGTTTTCAATCCACCGGGACGCCCTAATTTTTGCCTAAGTCGCCCTTTAGGGTTTTCGACTTAGCAGGTTTTTATCCTCTTTTTCTAGGCATAGTATTTTTTAACTGAATCGGAACTTACCGGTCACGGTAAATCCGCTCCATCCATAGTAGTCAACATTAAAGCTCCACCAGAGAAGGCGCTCTTTACGACATATGGTCCTTCATAGTTTGGGGCCCATTTGCCACGAGGATCTTTATAGATGGGTAACACTTTCCTTAACACCAGGTCTTCTTCTTCAAATAGGCAAGGACGAACTTTCTTGTCGAATGCTTTTTTGAGTCTCCGCTGATATAATTGACCATGATATACAACAGCCATGCACTTCTCCTCTATGAGGTTCAGTTGATCAAATCTGTTTTGTATCCACTCAGCTTCATCCAGCTTAGTCTCCATTATGATTCTCAGTGAAGGAATCTCTACCTCAATAGGAAGTACCGCTTCTGTGCCATATACCAAGGAAAAAGGCGTAGCTCCTGTTGATGTACGGACTGAGGTTCGGTAACCATGTAGTGTGAAAGGGAGCATTTCATGCCAATCCTTGTAGGTCTTCACCATTTTCTAGATAATCTTCTTGATGTTCTTATTGGTTGCCTCTACCGCGCCATTCATCTTCGGGCGATAAGGCGACAAATTATGGTGATCGATTTTGAAACTCTCGCATAACTCATCCATCACTTTGTTGTTTAGATTAAGCCCATTATCCGTGATGATTTTGCTAGGAACCCCATAGCGACAGATTATCTCCTTCTTGATGAATTCTGCTATTACTTGCCTTGTCACATTAGTATAGGAAGCAACTTCTACCCATTTAGTGAAGTAGTATATAGCAACTAGAATGAATCGGTGTCCATTCGATGCTTTCGGTTCGATCATCCCGATTACGTCTATTCCCCACATGGAGAAAGGCCACGGAGCAGTTAAGACGTTCAAAGGGGTTGGTGGCACATGAATTTTATCTGCGTAGATTTGACATTTGTGGCACTTCTTAACGTACTTAAAGCTGTCTGATTCCATAGTCAACCAATAATACCCTGCTCGGAGAATCTTTTTAGCCATTGCATGATCATTAGCGTGGGTTCCAAAGGATCCCTCGTGAATTTCTCTGATAAGCATGTCCCGTTTGTGTCCGTCTAAACATCGGAGCAACACCATGTCATGATTCCTTTTATAAAGTACATCTCCATCAAGGAAGAATTGGGCGGCCAGTCTTCTAAGCGTTTTCTTATCCCAACTTGAGGCATTTGCTGGATATTCTTGTTTCTGGAGGAACTGTTTGATATCGTGAAACCACAGTTTATCATCTACTTCAGCCTCCACTGCTGCACAGTAAGATGGTTCATCCAGGCGATTGATTCTTATAGCCAGCGCTTCATTGTACTATTTGACTTTGAACATGGATGCCAGGGTTGCTAGAGCATTTGCCAATTGATTCTTATCTCGAGGGATATGATGGAAAGTGATCTCATCGAAGTAGGTGATCATCTTCCAGACACAGTCTCGATATCGAGTTAGTTTAGCATTAAGTATCCTGCATTCTCATTTGACCTGATTGATGACGAGATCCGAATCTCCATATACTTCTAAGATCTTAATTCCAAGGTTAATGGCTTCGCTGATCCCTAAGATACACGCCTCATATTCCTCCATATTGTTAGTACATGCGAAACATATTCTCGCAGTGAAAGGTATGTGTAATCCTGTTGGGGAAGTTATGATAGCCCCCACCCCATGTCCTTCTGCATTTGAGGCACCATCGAATATAAGCTTCCATCTAGATCCGGGCTCAGGTCCTTCGTAGGAATCTAGAATATCATCATCTCTTACAGCCATCACGTCCTCATCGGGGAAGTCAAATTGCATAGGCTGATAGTTGTCTACTGGTTGATGAGCGAGATGATCGGCTAATATGCTTCCTTGTATGGGTTTTTGAGTGACATACTGGATGTCATACTTAGTCAGTAACATCTGCCACCGAGCTACTCTCCCAATCACTGCAGGCTTCTCGAATATATACTTGATGGGGTCCATTCTTGATATCAAGAAAGTAGTATGGCACACCATGTATTGTCTTAATCGTCGGGCGGCCCATACTAGAGCATAACAGGTCTTCTCCAAGAGTGAGTATCTGGCTGGATTCGCAATCTGTGAATTTCTTACTGAAGTAATAAATTGTGTGCTCTTTTCTCCCTGTTTCGTCTTGTTGTCCAAGTACACAACCCATCGAATTGTTAAGCACCGTTAGGTACATTATGAGCGGTCTTCCAGGTACTGGTGGCACCAATATGGGTGGTTCTTGCAAATATTCTTTAATTCTATTGAAGGACTTTTGACAGTTTTCACCCCACTCGAGGGTTTGACCTTTCCTCAACAGCTTGAAGATTGGCTCACAAGTAGCAGTAAGGTGCGAGATGAACCTAGCGATGTAATTTAACCTCCCCAGGAATCCATGTACTTCTTTTTCTATCCTTGGAGCTGGCATTTCTTGAATGGCCTTCACTTTATCGGGATCCACTTCTATACCTCTTTGACTGACTATGAACCCCAACAACTTCCCAGATCTGACCCCAAAAGTACACTTCGCAGGATTTAGTCGTAGCTTGAACTTCCTCAGCCGTTCAAACAACTTCTATAAATTGACTATGTGCACTT
Organism: Lathyrus tuberosus; assembly: GCA_022829125.1. Lineage (NCBI taxonomy): Eukaryota > Viridiplantae > Streptophyta > Magnoliopsida > Fabales > Fabaceae > Lathyrus > Lathyrus tuberosus. The sequence goes on along the minus strand of JALAZF010000024.1, from coordinate 7,562,669 downwards.
CCTCAGTTTGTGATTTAGCGATCATATCATCTACGTAAACCTCTATTTCCTTGTGCATCATGTCGTGAAAGAGAGTTACCATTGCCCTTTGATAAGTCGCCCCAGCGTTCTTTAACCCGAAGGGAATTACCTTGTAACCGAAAGTTCCCCATGGAGTAATAAAGGTAGTTTTTTCCATGTCGGAGGGAGACATCTTGATCTGGTTATATCCGAAAAACCCATCCATAAATGAGAAGACTGAAAACTGAGCAGTGTTATCCACCAGTACGTCAATGTGGGGTAGTGGAAAATCATCTTTAGGACTTGCTCTATTGAGATCTCGGTAGTCTACGCATATTCTGACCTTCCCATTTTTCTTTGGCACGGGCACAATATTGGCCACCGATTCTGGATACTTTACTGCGGCTAAGAACCCGACATCAAACTGCTTTTTAACTTCTTCCTTGATTTTGAGAGTCATATCCGGTCTCGTTCTTCTTAACTTTTGTTTAACCGGTGGGCATTCAGGTTTAAGCGGTAGCTTATGTTCAACAATATCCGTATCCAACCCAGGCATATCTTGGTAAGACCAAGCGAACACATCTACATAATCTTGTAGTAATTTGATCAACTTTTCCTTTACGTCCCTGTTTAAAGAAGCACCAACTTTAACCTCCTTTTTGTCCTCTTCAGTTCCCAGATTGATCACATCCACTGGTTCCTGATGAGGTTGTATCACTTTGTCCTCTTGCTTTAATAGTCTGGCCAACTCTTCAGGAAGTTCACAATCGTCCTCATCACCCTCTTCCGCTTGGTTAATTAGGAAATCGAAGTTGTAAGGAATTATAGCAGTGTCGTTTTCAATAGGTTCGTTTTTAAATCTGCATGAGGGAGATTTTTATCGTTTATTATTTTTTGAATTGATGGGAATGAAAGTACTGGAAAAAAAGGTGTATTGCCATTTGAAAAAAGGAACAACTATGAAAGAAAAAGATCTTGATTGAAAACAAAAATGCAATTTTATTATTAAATAATTCAAAGAAACAAAAGGTGGCCCAACAAAGCTTGTCCATTTGCCTTGGGCATAACAAAGGACTTATTATTATTTTAAAGAAAAGTAAATTACTTCGAAACAGAAATCATCTCAGGAATCTCGATGGCCCTTCAATTGTTGAGAACTGTATCTGGTGAGCAATGGCACACCCAATCCGGTATCCCTCTATCTTCCTCTTCAATTGCAGTCACTTGATCTTCATCTCTGAATCCGGCATTATGGAAAGTTTCTTCGAGAGGAAGAAATGTCATCTGACGAGACTTCTGAACCCCTTTATTAGCTGGTTTGTAACCCAACCCGAATCGATCCTTCTTTTCATGTACCTCTATCACCTTGCCCTAGCCCCTAGTATCTCCATTCTGGATTAAGTCTGTGATCCTTCTTGGCATTTCTTCTTGTCGAACGACTTGCTTACGACTGACCGTTGCAACCTCCAAAGCTTGGAAAGGTATTTCAAATGTCTCCCCATCCAATTCTATGTATCTGAATGACGAGAGATGGATGACGAACATGTCTTCCTCCCCATCAACAATTATTAATTTGTCTCCAGATATGAACTTCAATTTCTGATGAAGTGTGGAAGTAACTGCGCCCGCAGCATGAATCCATGGTCGTCATAGAAGACAAGTGTAAGAGGGATTGATGTCCATGACTTGGAAAGTGACCATGAAGGTATGTGATCCCACCACTGTAGGTATGTCTACCTCCCCAATTACCATTCTTTTAGAACCTTCGAAAGCCCTGACAATCAAGGAACTGGTCTTTATAAAGGTCCTTACAGATGTTAATTTCATAAGGGTATCCTTAAGCATGGCATTTAGAGCAGACCTGTATCCACTAACACTCTTGAAAGAATAGTGTCTTGACACTTGACTGATATATGCAAGGCTTTATTATGCGTTTGCCCCTCAGGAGGTAATTCCTCACTACTGAAACCCAGACAGGTGCTGGTGGCGATATTGGCGACTACCTCGTCGAACTGATTCACTGATATATCTTTGGTGACATGGGCTTCATTCAGGACCTTCAGCAGGGATTCCCTATGTGCCTCCGAGCATAATAACAAGGATAGAATGGAGATCTTAGACGGTGTTTGATTCAGTTGGTCCACCACCCTATAATCAATTTTCTTTATGATTCTTAAAAATTCCTCGGCGTCTTCTTGAGATATACTCTTCTTGGAAGATCCTTCACCTGTATTTGTGGTTTCTTTCCCCTTTGAGCTTTTGGGGGTATCCTTCTTAGGTTGTTCTGAGGAGTATACTCTTCCACTACGGGTCATCCCTCAAATACCAGCTATGTTAGTAACAACTGGTGATGGTATTATAGTTTTTCCTAGCTCCCACGGATGCAGTGATGTCATATTTCCAAGGTACAGTCTTAGTGCTTTCATATGGAAATGGTGCTGGAACATGGAAAGTGATAGGGCCTCCTGACCTTGCAGACACTGGAACTTTGACTGGTGCAGGAACAGGTATTTGAATTGGTGTTCGTGCAGGTACCAGAATTGATATCTGAATAGGAACCTGTGCAGGCCTTAAATCTGGTATTTGAATGGGTGCCTGTGCAGACCTTGGAACTGGTATTTGAATGGGTGCCTGTGCAGACCTTGGAAATGGTACTTGAATGGGAGTCGCACCGCCTCTTTTCTGGTATGGAATCTCAGAAGGTACTTGCCCCTGGGATTCTAAGGCAGCCACTTCATTCATATTCCTTAAGTACCCAATCTGTACTATCCCTTGGTCAATTAATTGTTGGAGGACCTTCTTCATCTTCTTACAGTTATCGGGATCTGACGCGCAATCCTCGCAGTCACTGTGCAGCCTTTCAAACTCCTCGTACCCAATTAATACTTCCCTTACTTTAGTCATAGGGGTCTTTACTTGTTCTACCCCTCTGATTAGGACATTCTCTCCCAGTCCCTCAATGGAGTTAACAGTTGTCCCAGCGTGCCCTGGAAAAGGATTATCTCCTACATTTGGATTATCATAACTGAAGTTAATGACCTTCTGATCCATCAAATCTTGCACCCTAAACTTGAAGGCTAAACACTTTTCAGTCGTATGCCCCGGTGATCCAGCATGATAATCACATCTAGCATTAGCATCATACCCTCGAGGAGGAGGCGTAGGAGGGGGCCCTAACAGCTTGATTTCTACCAGTCCCTTTTGGATTAGCATATGCATGATCTGAGTATATGTGGTGGGTATAGGGTCAAAATCCATCCATGGCCTCCTTTGTTCCCTTCGGGGATACTTCTGTTGTTGCTGATTTTGCGGAGGTGGCGCCCTTGGCTGTTGGATTTGGAGCGTATAAGACGCTTGATTAGAGGCCGTAGCCGCCACATAAGGGTTATAAGGTACTTGAGTATACCTATCAGCAGAAATGGCATTGTCCTCCTTCTTCGAATTGTTTCCAGAGTACCTTTTGTTGTTATGTTGTCTGGAAGATGACTTTCCAATCTTTTCGCTTTTTAATCCATTCTCGATCCTTTCCCCAATGATAACTAAATCCGCAAATCAAGTTGAGACCGACCCAATCATCTTTTTGTAGTATAACCCTTGCAATGTTCCCATGGACATATCTACTAGTTCACGAGAGGCTAGCTCCCTTCATCTCTGGGCGTATTCCTTAAAAGATTCATTCCCTTTTTGGGGCATGTTTTGTAATTGCATACGATTAGGCGCCATGTCCACATTATATTGCTACTGCTTCAGAAATGCGCTTGCAAGGTCTTCCCAAGTCTTAATGTGAGTCCTCTTCAATTGCATATACCAGTCCAAGGACGCCCCACTAAGGCTGTCTTAGAAAGTGTGTATCATCAGTTTCTCATTCTTAGCATGGGCACCCATCTTTCGGTCGAACATCCGGATGTGGTTTTTTGGGCAACTAACCCCTTTATACTTCTCGAAGTCAGGTGCCTTAAACTTAGGAGGTATGACCACATCGGGTACCAGACACATTTCCAAAGCATCAACCCCAAAGACCTTGGATCCTTCCACAACCCTTAATCGCTCTTCAATTATCTTATACTTTTCATCCGCTTCTCTTCCTTCATGGCAGCCAATTTGGTTTCACGAACTACCTGTCTGGAATCCTCCTCTCCATATTGTAGGTGCCAGTCATCAGAGACCTCACGAGTGACAGGTATCTATATTGGTCGTGATTCTCTATTATGCTCAGGTGGAGGAACAGACCCTACAGAAGGCTGAGTGTTAGTCTTCCCTTTACTAGCCTCCAACGCTTCACGTTCCAAGTCAACCACAAATCCCAAGAGAGGATTATTATCTTCATACTAGGGAGGAGGGTAGGGACACTCCTACGGTTACTAGCCTCTGTGTCTCTTGCTATCAGATTCTGAATAGCTCGAGTCAATTGGTCAATTTTGTCCTTCATTTCCTCCACATTTCCTTTGACAGCATCCACATTTCCCTTTAGAGCAGCGTGGTTCAGTTCCATTTGTTCCATAGCTTTCTTTTGGTGGGCGCGGGTGTTGGGTCGAGACGTCAGATTGTTATGATGATTCTGAGAGAAGATATTGAAAAATGAATTCCGTTTGATTTTTTTTAAAATGACTTATGTTTTTATGCATGCATGAATGAATGAGTATGTGAAAATTATTTCGTGATAGGAATCTTAAACTTTTATTTATTGAGAGCAAAGCCAAGAATAATGGAAATTCAAATACTTTTATTAATGGCAAAAAGAAAGCACGAGGGTCAATGCCCCATTTATTACATAAGGAAACCAGATTAAGGGTAAACCCTTAAATTATTCATAACTGAAAAGTAAATAAACCAAAACGTAAGAAGTCATTACATAGAAAAACTAAATCCTTCTCCTAATCCTTGCCCTAAACTCCTCTACCATCTCACGACAAAGTGCCAGAAAATCGGCGATATTTTTTACTAGTTTGAAGATATCTGCCATGTACTCGGCTTCTTTTAAACTTCGAGGGATCTCATGAATCAGATCGTTGGATAGTAAGACCAACTTCTGATATCTTTCTCGATAATACGCCTCTTCTCTTTGTAACTTTGCCATGATTCCTATATCCTCCTCAGCAGTACTTTCCAATTGTTGATTACGTGCCTCGACATAGGTGCCCCACTCCCTAAGTTCTTTGTAGGTATCCTGAAGTTCCCCATATAGCCTTCTAAGCTCATGGTTCTCCTCTTGAGTTTCTATCCATCCTTCTGGCCGTAGGGCAAGAAGTTCTTCAGCTGATCTCATCCGCACAATTGTATCTAAGGCTTGCCTTTTGGTCTCGAGAAGAGCGTTAGCCAAACTTTGGACTTCAGCTTCTAGGTTGTGGATACGCCTATCACATCCCTCCTTGAACTCTCTTTGCGTTGATGTCATCCAAATGTCCCTCCACCCATCCCTTTGACGCCAGGCTCTATCTAACTCATCCTTATGAGTCTTAAGACGTAAACTCACAGCTTGAAGGTCGGCGTAAGCTTGTTCCTTCTTCTCTTCCTCTATCTGGGCTATCCCCTTATTGATCCTTGACTGCTTCATAACTTCATTGAGACTCCTTCTTAATTGACTACTTTCTCCAGTGGCTTGGTAGAATTTACCTTCCCACTCTTCTTTTTCTTTCTTCAATTGTGAAATAGTCTCTTTGAGTCTTTCACTTTCTTCTATGGAGATTACAGCAGGTGGGGGAACCCTTGGATTAATAGGGCGCTCTAGAGTAAAAGGCAACTTCACTATGCTCACCCTTTCTTTCATCCATTGTACATATGGTACCATAGATTCTTCCCTTGGTCTTTTAAGACTGCTCTTCCCTTTGATACTTTGCCTCCAAGCTTGAGCAATCTTTAGAACATCGGGATGATTTCCAGTTACATTTTGTAGGATAAAACCTTCTAACAACCTATCCTTCGGCTTGTATGCCAATGGATGCCCCAATTGCCTCATTGCTAAGACATGATTGTAGCTAATACACCCTCTTGATCCTATCAAGGGTACGTTAGGAAAATCTCCACAGCTTAGGATCACGTCGTCTCGATGGAGTATTTGGGAGAACCACAGGATGTATTTATCAACAAGTGATACCAAATATTGAGACCAAGTGTATGCTTTCATTCTTTCCATATCCTTTAAATCCCTCACTAGGTGAGAGCACAACCATTTGTACAATAACTGAGCGCAACATAGCATATCCCCTCCCCTTCTTTCAAATTTTTGGTGAAGGGTAAAGTATATATCAGCGAGGAGAGCCGGTGTAGGATCTTCTTCTCCAATGGCTACAGCCAAGAATAAATTAATGGCAGCGATGTCCACAAAGTTCTTCTCGCTCGGGAATAAAACCAACCCAAAGACGAAGAGTACCATGATAGTGTCCATGGCTGCCCAATTTTTGCAGGAAGCAAAATAACTGGCTCTCTTCTCCAGAAACCCTTTAGAAAATCCATGAAAGCCTTCTTGAACCCTTAAGTTAGCTTGCAAGTCTTCCTCATGGATATGAAAACAGCTAGCCATCTCTTTGAAGGAAGAGCGATACCCTATTGCTTTGAATGGACCTTTGTTGTTCTTGGGGAGACCCAGTATCCTACGAAATTCCTCTAGAGTGGGGGCTATCTGAAAATCTTGAAACTGGAAACACCTTAGTTCTGTGTCGTAAAACTGAGCCAAGGCGGTCAGACCTTCTTCTTGGATAGGAGTAGTGACAAGATCCAATATATCCCCATACTTACGAATTAAAGGCTTTCTCCTTTCCTGAGGTAACCCCATAGCATAAGCTTTTAAGCCCTCTATGTCAGACTTTCTTACTTTGATTGTAATAGTTTTCTTTTTCCCGAATTCCATTGTCTTTGACTTTAACTCTTTTTTTGAAAACGTTTAAGATTCCTGTGACACAATAATGCAAAAAAAGTTTTCATGAGGATGATGAATGCAAATTTTATATACTTGATTAGGGTAAGGTGATATGCAAGCATGACCTAGTAAAGGTAGGCTCCCTATGATAGGTTAAATCTATGTTTTGTCCACCCAATCCCCTCACATGTAGGATATAAAGTTTGGACAGCATAACAATCCCATAAGGTACAGACTATACCCTTGTTTTACCATGAGAAGGAGCAAGCCTTCCTATGGTAATCCTTCGGGATAAGTATCATCTGGGTAGGACCCTAGTAACAGCCCTTGAGGGTTGAATACATAGGGTCTCCATGAGTTAGTAAGGGTAGGCTAAAAGTTCTCAGAGTCTCGGACCACATCCAAATCATCCTCTATGTTAGGGGCTAGCCCTACCATGAGGACACCTTCGAAGGATCTATTCTGAGTGTAGTATCAATGAATTGTTGGGATGTCACATCCCCCCAAAACATTTCCGTTCTACGTCCTAATCTAGGGTTGTACTCCAAGCTTGGGTTTTAGCTTCACACATCATATGCTCCAATCCAATGCATGATGACAAAAAAATATAATGGACAAATATAATAAATAAAAACAAATTAAAACATAAAATAGATCATAATTAAAAAAACAATAAACACCCAAAACAAACAAGGACCCTAAAACCTAAGGTTAGGAGGGACTTTCTTTAGGGAGACTTCCCCAGTAGAGTAGCCAGCTGTCGCGGCCGACAAAATTTATCGAGTCGCCATCATATTTTTTTAGAGGAAAATAAATGATAAACCTAGAATCCTAATCCTAAGGGTAGAGATTCCTAAGGTTCGGGAGTCGGTTAAATGAGGGGAAGGTGTTAGGCACCCCACACTTCTATTGTACTCAATGGGATCTTCCTTAGATTTTAGGGTATGTTTGTTTGTTGTCTTTCTACTTATTTATTTACAAAAAGAATCCTAAGTTTTTTATAATTGTACTCGCTAGGGTTCACAACCCTATGCCTACGTACCTTCAATTTTGAAGGATCAGAGTAACCGTAGTTCACCCCCCCTATTCCTACCCCTAATCCTATTCCTAATCCTAATCCTAAACCCAATCCACTATTTATACTCTTGGATAAAGAGTTCTATCCTCAAATCTATTGTTTATACTCCTAGATAAGAAATTCTATCCCTTAATCTATTATTTATACTCCTAGACAAGGAGTTCTATCCCTTAAAATCCCTTATCCATTGTTTATACTCTCGGATGGAGAGTTATATTCCTTAATCCCTTATCCCATATTTATACTCTCGGATGGAGAGTTCTATCACTTAATCCCTTATCCCTTGGCCTATATTTATACTCTTGGAACCTAAGAGTTTTATCCTTAAATCCCATCCCTTATTTAGGCTCTTGGACAAAGAGCTTTATCCCAAATCTTAAAGAAAATTCTTTTATCCCTTATGCTTGAAAATAAAAAAATTCCATAGAATTCAATAAAATTCAAAATGCCCTTTATGCTAAAATGTAACAAAATTAATCCCCAAATTAAAAGAATTTAATCCCCAAAATTACATTAAATTTACTTTAATTTATTTTTATCCAAAACCCACATTTTCCAAATTAAAATCTACAAATACTATTTTTTTTAATAAACCCCAAAATAAATTTTAATAAAATTCCAAATTTTCCAAAAGACCTTCTCCACAAACCCTAAGAACAAAATCCCCTAAAAAAATATCCTTATTATTATTTCTTTTATAAAACAAGTTATTTTAAATATCTAAAAATATAAATTTAAAACCCAAACCCAAGATTAATCCTAAAAACATCTTCAATAAAAATAAGATTTAATTCCTATTCTCAAAAAGAATAAACCACTTATTAAAGAAAAATAAATGTAAAACCCAAACCCAAAATTAACCCGAGAAATCCTAATTGTAATTCCTAATAAAAAAATTAAATCCCTACTTTAAAAGAAAATAGCCCAATGATTTTAAATATACAAAACCATTAATTAGGAAAACAACCAAAATTAAAGAAATAAAACAAAATAACGCTTAAATATTTAACCTAATACTAATATTAATATTTAAAACCTAATTAAATAATTAAATTAAGTAATTAACTTAATTATTTAAAAAAACCCTAAAACCCTATTTCTAAACCCTAATTAAAATTTAACCTAATTCAATAATTAAATTAAGTCATTAACTTAGTTATTAAAAACCCTAAATTAAGATTTAAATCCTGATTAAATAAATAAATTAAGTTATTAATTTAATGATCTAAAAAAACCAGGGGGTGCGTTTTCTGTTGGAAAATTATCATGGACTGGTGTTTAAGGGTGCAGATAGCATTGGGCGTAAAGCCCAATGGCCAAAAATACCATCATGAGTGGTGGCTCACACAAGAGAGTCACGAAACTGACTCTCAATCTGATGCGTTGGATTGCATTGACTGAGGTTATGCCAGATCAATTACTACACGTTGGATTAACATACTCACAAGGTAAACCAAATGGACGATGGAGATTGAAAGTCCACGAAGGGAGCACCATGGTCTCTCCATCACAGGAGGAGTCAAGGCCAAAGCATCGCGCGGCCAGCAAAGGGCCACGCGTCCTAGATCTAGCAGCCATAAGGGAGAGTGTTTCAGCATGGTTCCCCTCAAACCGCCCTTATTTTTCTCTTTTCTTTCTCTCTCTATTTTCTCCTTCTCTCTCTATCTCTCCAAACACCCTCACTTCTCTCTTCTTCAACCGTTACCGGTATGGCCTCCGGCCACTGCGCCTACACCAAAAACCACCACAAATTCCAGAATTCGGTTGAGGATTCAACCAGAAACTTCAACCACCAAGAACCCTAACCCTAGAACATGAACCCTAACCCTTCTTTAACCCATAAACGACCTAGTTCCTTAGGGTTCGTGAAGAACCCTATGAACCCTAACCCTAACCCTAAACGCGAACCCTAACCCTATTTTACAAGCAGAAACCCACAAATCGCAACAAAATCATAGCAGAACAACAATCAAAGCTAAGTGTTTATGGATTTTTACCTTCCGGGCAGTGAAACTGGTAGTATTTTCCTATTATCTTTGTTTATCCCTTCTTTTAATCTCTTTTTTTTTGTTTGCAGGTACGAAAGGGGCTTTGCTCAGGGAGTTTAGGATTCTGATGATGAACCCTAGATCTCTTGGTACGAGCTTTAAGTGGATTTGGGGTGATTCGCAGCAACAACTTTAGCTTAGGGTTCCCCCCTTTTCTGAATTTTATCTTAGTTTATATAGTATATAATTAGGTTTAAGAATTGATTAGTGGTGATTTTGTTTTAGAAAACTTTGATCTTTAATTTGAAGATTTGATTTGATTTGGTTTTGAAATTAGAATTAGGGTTTGATTTTGTAATTTTTGGATCTGATTCAATTGTATGTACAAATTTGATTGAAATTTTAATAGAAATGATATGATTTGATTTGTTTTGATTTAGATTTTCCCTAATTCTGCGCAAACTAAGGTTTGCCTATGAGGAAGAAGACGACCCATTGGGTCAACAATTTTGACCCAAGACAAAAATAAAATAAATAATAATATAAATAATAAATGAAAATAAAAATAAAAATAATAAAAACCTCAACCGACCCCCCCTAACTTCTAATTCTTCCGTTAATAATACAATAATAAAAATTATCCCTAATTAATAATTAATGATATACTCTAAAAATTAATCCTAAATGATCTACCTAATTTTTAATCCTCATCTAATTAATTCTAATGGCCTCTCTTTTTTTTAGAAACAAAATAAATAAACAATAAAAAATAATACGAGAATAAAATAATTGTGAAATAGCAACCTGGTTATTACCTTTATCCCAAAAAATAATCCTAACACGTTAATATGACAACACTAATTAAAAAAGATAAAAAATAAACAAGAGTGTTGCAAATAAAATTGGTCCCTACCCTATCCACCAAAATTAGTCCATAAATTGAAACTTAATAAAACTCCCTCAAAAAGAAACATTTTGGTTAAGTCTGGTGGCTCAATAACCTTAAGTCTAATTCTTAATATTTTAACCCCTAAATAATGATAATAAAAATCTTTTAACCCAAACCTATATATATTTCTAAATAAACCAGATATATCAAAAATTTATCTACCCTAATAATGCAATAAAAACTAAAAATGATTAAGCTTGCCAATAATATATATAAAACCCAAATTCCCAAAATAAAACCCTTATACAAGATTAAGTCATAAATGGCCCTAAAAGTGTTAACAATCTCAGAGGCCCAATGACATCAAACTGATACCTCTGGCAGCATAAAAATCCCTAAAAAAAATGAAAAATCACCGGTCAAAATTCAGGGTACTACATTTTGGTATCTGAAAGGTACTACTAATCTTGGTTTGTTTTATAGAAAATCTAGTGAATACAAATTAGTAGGCTATTGTCACGCTGACTATGCTGGAGACAGAATAGAAAGGAAAAATACTTTTGGAAGTTGTCATGCTGACTATGCTGGAGACAGAATAGAAAGGAAAAGTACTTTTGGAAGTTGTCAATTTCTGGGAGACAATCTAATCTCGCGGTCTAGCAAAAGGCAGTCAACAATTGCGCTCTCAACATCTGAAGTTGAATATATTGCAGCTTCTGGATGTAGCACTCAGATACTTTAGATGAAGAGTCAGCTGGAAGATTATCAAATATCTGAGAGTAACATTCCTATCTTCTGTGATAATACTTCTGCTATTTGTTTATCCAAGAATCCTATCTTGCATTCTAGTGCTAAACATATTGAAATTAAACACCATTTTTTACATGACTATGATCAGAAGGGTATTTTTCATTTAAAATTTGTTGATATAGACCACCAGTGGGCTGATATCTTCACTAAACCCCTGGCTGAAGATAGATTCGTTTTTCATTCTGAAAAAATATGTTTATAAAACCTTGTCTAGAATGAAATGATGTTTTTCAGAATGTTCAGCTTATCATAATTCTTGATTAATATTCTGAGGTTATGTTGTTGTTGTTTGTTTGTTTTTGAAACATGAGCTTTCTGAAGTGAGGAAGTTTCATGAATCAGAAAGGTTATGTTTAGAAGGAAATCCTATCGATTTGTCTTCTGGATTCTGAATAGTTACAATACTAATGGTTGTATTTTCGTTTGATAACGTGTGGTCTTTAGTGGTGACAATTGTCCCACTTCCTGAACATGCATATTGATGACGTGACATATTGGGTTTCGTATTTTTTCTTGAAAATAGGTTAAAATATTTACGGTTCCCCCCTATGATTGCACGTGTACTGTTTGTAATTATGTTTAATTATTGTAATTATTATTTTAAAACGTTTATAAACCCACTTCACTCACATTTCACACTACGCTCACATTTCTCCCACACTTTTCTCTCTTTCAAACCCTAAACCACTCTCTGCAACTGTTCATCTTCAACATTCATCTTCAACGCTTAACTTTCAACTCTCAACTGTCTACAATGGCTGAATCTTCTCAACAACCTCAACAAAAAGTTTCATCATTTGTCATTCCTGAAAGGCCAGTCGTCACTCTCGATATCCCAATTGAAGACCTCTTCGTGCTCAGTGAAACTATTGTTAATTTTGAAAATCTGAAAGATAATGGTTTTGATCTTACTGGGACGCTTGAATTTCAAGGCTGGAATACTTTCTTCGAAAGATTGAAAGGTCTTATATTTCTAGTCCTTGTTGAAGATTTTTTTAATCAAGCTTAGGCTGAAAAAGAAAAGGCCACTTCTTACTTCCTTAGCAGAAAACTTTAGATTACAGAGAAGACTTTCGCTGAGTTCATCTCTCATGTTGTTAAAGGGGATAAAATTGCCTTTATCAAATCTAAATTTAAACAAGATGCAATGGTAGCTTTGGCATCAAACTTCAAAGAGATATAAGATATCTTAAGGGTATGGTTCAAAATTGTCATTGGAAGCATGTATCACTGTTCTAGCACTAAGACGAGTGATCACATTAATACCTTCCATAAGTTCATGTTGTTATTTTTAGAAGATGGTGTCAACCTGACACTACCAATCCTTCTATTTAGACTTCTCAGAGATTCAGTGGTTTTTATGAGGAAGAACACCATAATGAGGATATATGTTAAGAATCTCGCTGAGAAGACTAGAAAAAATGCTTTTATCAATCTGGTCCATCTCCTTGTTGATGATATTGTTTGGATCGTCTCCAAAGAAGACTTGAAGGAGGTTAGCAAAGAGGTTTCCAAGTACAAGGTGTGTGCTTTCTATACTAGTCGAATATATCGCAAAGAGACAAAGGAATCTGAAAGACCGCCATTTGAAAATTTGAATGCTGCTACTGGAACTTCCTTTTTTGGAGTGATTCCAGAAATTCTGAAGACTCTTGCTGAGCTTAAGGAAGACAAGGACCTGGTCAACCAGCGCTTGGATAGGCAGGAAAAGATGTTTGAGCTTATCCTCTCCAGACTTCCCCCGCAGAACCCAAACCCTTAGTTTTTGAAATTCTTATGCACTTTTTGTTTGTGTTATTGTTGATTACGTGTTTGTGTTTGTTCCTTTCTTTTCTTTTTTTTGTTTGTCCTGTACTTGTGCGTCTTCTGGAAAATTTATGATTAATGAAGTTATTTCTTGTTTGTGTTATTTTTTTGTCTATGTCTTTTTGATTGATGACAAAAAATGGGAGAAACGTAATGATTTTGATATATCTATATTCATGAATCAGAACCCAAACATTCTAAATGTTTATGCTAACAATTACTTAAGAATATTCTGTAAGCTGTTTCAGGGAAAGTAATGAATATCAGAAGATACTGAAGTTTTCAGATCAGATCGTAAGACAACTAATTTCTGAAGAAATGGTTTCTAAGTTTGAGGAGTCAATTGAGAAAGACTTCCAACAAGGCATTAAGTTTGTAAAAGGTTTAACCAACTTTAACCAGGATCTGAAGATTTTTTTTAAGATCTCAAATCAGACTAAGTTTTTCAAACTAGGCTTCTGAAACCACCATTTGAAAGTATTGTCTCAGACAACTAGGATTCTAGAATAATTCTAGTAACTTCTGAAGAAAGCCATATTCTGACAGAAGATCATTTTGGATCTGCAAAAAGGTTAATGAAGAATTTTTTTTTTCATTCTGATTTTATCTTTTTGGGACTGTTCATCTCAGGGGGAGCATTGTGCTTCTTGCTGATATGACTTTCTGTGATTACCCTATACAAATTGTTCATCAAAATATATTATTTTGTCATCATTAAAAAAGGGGAGATTGTTAGAACAAGATTTGGTTATGCATCTATACCTATTAGTTTTGATGATAACAAGGTAGTATTTGTGTGGGCACAATTTTGGTACTCTAATGGTTTGTTATTGTGTAACTTTAACAGGCAGTTTTGATTCTGACTAAGTGACGTGTAACGTAACCAGGTTCTAAAATTTGTGTTTCAAAATGTTCTTCTACACTAATTCACTTCTAAGAAGCTTCTGAGAAGACGTCATGTTGCTGCTGCAATGTTCTCTTGGTTCTTACTTCTGGATGTGACTTTGATCATCAAACTTCTAAAGAAAGGCAAACTTCTGAAGTTTCTAGCTGAAGATTCTAAAGATCTCAAGTCAGACGCTGATGTTATCAAGATACTGATTGATGATTATGAAAATTCTGATTTCAAGCTTCGTGATTCTTCTGTTCATGTTTCATCAACTTTTCATCAGAAGCCAATGAATTTGAAGATAAGGATAAATGATACGTGATTTAAATAGTACACGGTACAAAACAAAATTGTTCCTTCACTACCTGATTTTGTGGGCGAAAGGACGATACTATTTGTCACACCTATCACTATTCCTTTAGTTGATAGCTCCATTTTTCCTATTCCTAATTTTCCCTCCAACGGTTCCCTTTTCATGCTATATATATGGGACTTGGAGACTTGAAGAAAGCCTGCCGAAATAACAAGAGTGTTTCTATGTGAAAAGCTTTCAACTTTGTGCAAATCTTTCTTTAAGTATTTTCTTTATTTCACTTGTGTAAAACTGCTTGTTTAAGAAGCACTTTGTAAACACACATCTTTGTATTCAAACTGTTTGTTTGTAGTTCCTTGAGGGACCAGTTAGGTCAGTATCCTTGAGAAGACATTGGTTATTTGTCTTTCTAGTTTGTTAGTCACCAGTTGTAGCTAGTGCATTTGTAATCAGTTGATTAGAGTGGATTAAGCCTTGTGTATAAGGCAAAATCACCTTGGCGAGTGGACTGGATTAGCTTTGAGTTTCAAGCAAACCCGGATAAAAATCCTTGTGTCTCTCTCATTATTCAATCTTTTGATTATTGAGTTGGTAAAAACTTTTGTTTTAAAAACCCAATTCAAACCCCCTTTCTTGTGTTTTTCACACCTTCAACTTCAAAATGAGTCCCTATGCCCAAAACTAGAGGAACAACCAGTGTCTTCATCATAATAGCAGGTTGTATTTATTACAACTAAGATCCTTTCTAGTGAAAAAGTGAAGCATTGTGCAACAAATATCAAATGAGTAAAAGTGTGGTCCATGGTATTTCATGAAAGAAAGTCAAGAAAATGTTAGTTAAAACCCCCTGTTGAAACCAAAAGATAAACCATTGGAGCCCAGGCTTGATAAATCAAAAGTCAATTTAGGCTAGCTTACTTCATTGAAGAGTACTGGCGTGATTGCAGGCATCATGTAAAACTCAAACACACATTCACTTTAGATCAGTTGTAAAACTGAGTTGTGCCAATTTTTGGAATGGTCTACCAAATTAAAGTCCCGAGTATCTTTGCTTAATTATGTTTTGATCTAATTGGGTTGTGATTGGTGTTTTTCTGTCGATCCTTGTCGTATCACTTGAGGACATGCGATAATTCAAGTTTGGAGGAGTCATAATCCACTTTTAGTGTGTTATTATTAGCTCATTTCTTTTCTTTTGTTTGATGATTTTAATGTTTGTTAGTTAAGTTTTAGTGTTTTTAGCTTGTATTGCTTGGAGCTCAATAAGTGTTCCTTTTGTAGTTTTCATGTGTTTGTTTCTTGATTTCAAGGCAGTTTGAGGCAAGCTAAGGCATGACTAGAACACACAAAGTCTAGAATAGATAGTTGATAAGAAAATGGAAAGTTTGCTGAAGTTAATGAGAAGATAATGGCCAAGAGCATGAAGTGAGCATAAATCTAAGGCTTTCGTGGCTGAATTGTTTTTGAAAGAAATATTGAATCAAATGGATAAGATCAAATGCACAAGAAGACAAAAGATATGGTACGGTGGGGACTACCACTGCAGCGTACACCCTGCACAAAGACACAACGCCATCTATTCCACTGCATCACCACCTGCTACAGCAGCCTGCGCCGAATGCTTTGTTTCCTATTATTGTCTGTACCTGATTGCTTGTTCACGAAGAATGGAGGATAAAGTGGAATATGCTGATTTGAAATATGGGTTGAACATTATTCACATCAAAAGCCCATGATCTGAGGCCTTCCACCATTTGCATCCACACTTGTGCCTATAAAAGTTGACCTTAGAAATTGAAAAAAAGGGCCTACACCACAATACACCAAGAAAGAGTTCAGTAGTCTTAGTAGTAATCAAGAATCATTTAGTGTGAGGATTTGTGAGAAAAGAGATAGTTCTTATTCTCACCCATTCCTGTACTCATTGCTGAGAGCTGACATGATTGGAGTCATCACTTACTGATTATCCATCACAATGATCTCTAAGTTACTGATAGGTTCTCATTTCTTTTACATATTCTGTTTAAATATGTTTCTAATCAGTTTCAGTTCAGTAGTTTGTACTAAGCTCACTATAAGCTAAACCCTTTGTTTGTTGAGCAATGTGAAGTTAATATAATGTTGCCTTTATGTTAAAATGAAGCGACAGTAGTGTCTTGTTTTATTATGTGCTTTCATGCTATAAATTTGTTTCTTTGAATGATCAACTTAAAAATAGGTAAAAGCTTGTTGTTGTGAGAGATCCAATAACAATTAGATTTCATAATAAAAGTGGTTGAAACAAGTAGGATATAGATATTCACTTAATTAGTTTGCTTAGAGATAAGAAGATACAACCATAAATGATTTTCAGATATAAACCAGACATATTTTAGGGTTATAAGCGAGACTTAAAGATTTGTTCCCTTGCCCTAGTTAATTCATGTTTTGGTGTTGTAGAGATACACTTAAAGATCACTTTCTAACCTTTTGAGGTACGACACATATCATCATATACACATTTTGGCTACTATGCATATTAATGGGTCATAGCTCAACATTCACTTTCTTGAATTAATCAAACCTTCACTTCATAGTATCCAGTCCTGGTTGGTAGACAATCTGAACTTGTGTTTTCATAATACTATTTTGTTACCTTGCTCATGCTAGTTTTAAACAAGAATACTTACAAAGTTCAATCTAAACCTCTTCCACTCCCTGTGGGTACATTATCCTTAATATTATCTCTTGCTACAATTGAAGCATACATGTGTAATACCCTAATTTTTACCCCTAAGATCCCATTTATCATTTTCATCTCATACCACAAACAAGATCACAAGCTTTGGTTCTCTTACCTTCCTCTGTAGGTTTGCTCTTGAGGGAGATCACCAAGCACTCCTGTTTTCTTGTTTGCTTTATATTTGTTTATGTTTATGTTTACTAACCCTTAATTAAAATCCAAAAAATATATGTTTGTTTTCCCTTTACTAACTTTTTCAGAAAGAGGTTGGGATCAAGAATGTCAAAAACTAGTTCCTCAGCTCGAATGAAATTCATCTGAACATAGTCAAAGTTGATATGCAAACAATTCAAAATCATTTAATCAAGCGTTTCCAAGAATTGATTGGTTATTACTCAAGAGACTCCAAGGTTCATGCGTTTATTTCCATGCCTTATTTGACAAGTCAAGAGAATAGAGCCAAAGCCACAACAACGCAACAAAAAGGCAATTTTTCACAATTTTTGCTTTGTTAATCGATTAACACTATATGGTTAATCGATTAACCATGCGCAGAATTATGAAAAATGAGCCAAATTCAAATTCTGCAACATTTTGGCACTTAATTTCACTTGTTTCATCATGAGAATATTCTAGATCACTTTATTTTAATTCCCCTACATAATCATAATTAATTTCCACCATACACCCTCATTAATCACCACTTGATCTTGATTTTGGCTCCAAATTCAAATTCCAAGCCTAATTTTGGTTTCAAACCAAGCGCCAAGCCACCAAAATTCCCAAGCCTAAATTCTATAAATAGAGGCCTCATTTCATTCATTCTACAAGCTTTTGATAGCCAAACTCACCTTGTCAAAATTCTTCCTCATTCCCAATTTTCTTCATCTACCCAAATTCACCAAAGCTCTTTCTTCCATTAAAGGTCAGTAAGCTTTTCATTGAAGCTTACTAATCTTTAAGATGAACCTCCATAAAAACACTTTTTCATCATC
Source organism: Lathyrus tuberosus (assembly GCA_022829125.1). Lineage (NCBI taxonomy): Eukaryota > Viridiplantae > Streptophyta > Magnoliopsida > Fabales > Fabaceae > Lathyrus > Lathyrus tuberosus. The sequence goes on along the minus strand of JALAZF010000024.1, from coordinate 7,544,323 downwards.
AATTTATGTAGATCAAGGCTTTGGAGTGTGGTTCTTGAAGTTGATTTGAAGCATTTTCAGATTTGGAAGTGGTAAACTCTTGTTCCACCATTGTTGTGCTTGTTTCATCTTCCACAATGTGATCTCTTGTTGTTTCTTGTTGCTTGATATTTGGATCTTGTAAATTGTGTGCCATTGGTGTTGTTTGCTGTTTGTTTTACTTGGATTTTCATGCACAATTGCATCCTTTTTTTTTTAATCAAAGAAGAATATATTAATTCAAAAAAACACAATACAAGCAGGGACATCACTAAGATCCAACCAACCAACAAGACTAATTACATCATCAAATTAGCTATGTGCTTTCTAGGCTTACCATGAGGCCAGCCCCTATACACCACACTATCTATCACTTTGGTTATAATACTATTGCTATTCACACTATTTCCAAACACTGTGTTGTTTCTATACTCCCAAATATTGTATAAAGTCTCAGCCACAATCATCTTCAGAATGGAACTTCTCCAGCTTTTTCCTTTAGCTCTACCAATAATCCACTTAATTTCTTCGTCCCAACTTTCAGGAGTGCGCATAATATCGATCCACTTGAGAAGCTCGCTCCACACATGCTTGGTGCTACTGCAGGCAAAAAACAAATGGTTGATAGATTCATCCTCCTCCTTGCAAAGACTACAAACATTGTCCTAAATCATCCCAAATCGCTTCAATCTATCCTTCGTCGCAAGGCTGCCATGGCAAACAGTCTATAAACAGAAAATGGCACGAGGCCTAGCATAATTTCTCATCATGAGGCTTTTCCACACCACCTCCTCACTATCTTTTCTCATCAACTCATAGAATTCTTTAGCCTTAAACTTATGCCTCTGATTCGCTTTGTCCCACGCTTGTTGAACTTTATGCAGGTTCTCACGTTTGTTCATGATGGCCTTTATCATCCAGGAGTTATGCATCTTGACTTCAAAATCCATTATCTCACCATGCTTTAAGTAGTATTGATGCACCCACTTGACCCACATATTATCCGACTTTCTCGCCAAATTCCATAAGCACTTCAGCATCAGAACCTGGTTCCAAATAGAAAGGTTCAAAATTTTCAAACCTCCTTGATTTTTAGCTTTGCACATCTTCTTCCACGCCACTGGGCTCTTCCTACTGATTGATCAAGGATTTTGCATTTTTCAAATTGATTTTCTGTTGTTTTAGCAGGTGTAATCGATTAACCTCCTGGTGTTAATTGATTAACACCTGTTTCTGCATTCTGGAATTGGTATTTTCACCGTGTTAATCGATTAACACCAGCAGGTTAATCGATTAACACTGTCCAGAGTGTTGTTTTTGACTCTGTTTTGGGACTGTTTTGATTTCTTTTCCTCCTTCTTCCATTTCCTTTTGTTTTGCCAGGAATTGTGGTGTTTGTTGATCAAATTTCTCTTTAAATTCCATGGACTTTAGGTGTTAGATGAGGTTGTATAAACCTTCATTAGTTCAAATCTATATTTAAGTGGATCATTGGATTCATTTTAGGTGCTTTGAATTAGTGATAGGTTTAGTACCTTAATCCACCAAGAAGAGTGATGGAACTTAAAGATGGAATGATCCAAATATTGTAATTCAATTTAGTTTCCCTTCTACCCTCTTCTCTTTTTTTCTTTTGATCAATGAAAATCTTCAATATCATTGGAACTTATTTTAAGTTCTTAATGAAGATGAGATTGTTACCTCTTTTCTTTTCGTGCGGTATTGCTTTTGGAGAGTGATCTACATATCACTTCTCTAGCATGCATTAGCATTAGCACTAACATTATTATTGACCGGCCTCAAATAGTCGTGGCTTCAATATAAGTCCAATTATGATTGCTTAACATAGCGCTAAATTGGACCAGAAATCGGAAAACCGTTGTGTTTTGTAAGTAAATTATCAGTCTCCTACTCTTCCATGGCGTAGTTTGAAATAGATTGGATTTCTCTTGTTACCCGTGGGGTTTAGTTGGCATACTCGTTGATTTTATCTGAGTTGGAGCCCTCCCCATGGTAACGTATGAGACCATGTTTTCATTCTCATGGATGATTAGTTGAGCATTTCCGAAAAAACAACAAAACTTGTTTCTCTCATTTTGGATCACCATTGCTCTATATGGTATATTAATTATGCTATGTTTATGCTTCCTTCTCGCTCCCTATCTCTCTTTATTTTTTGTAGGCTTTATGTTATCATATCATATTATTTGTTTATGTTTCCGCCATTTTTCCTTTGTCTACTTGGGCCATTTGTTTATGTTTAAGCTCTTTTTCTTTTGTCCATTTGGATCAAAAAACATTAATAAAGGTTTAAACCCCTAAAAAATTTGTTCTCTTAATTGTGGACTATGGTTACTATCCTTTGCATTGGACATGGAACTTTGGACTTAGAACTAGGATCTTAACCTATGCTTGGAAGTTTGTGATGCTGAACTTTGGATTTTGGGTACTTGGAATTCTCTTTTGAAGACTTATCTTGATCAAGGCCTAATCTAAAGGAAATAGCGCTTATGTTATGAAGCTTGCTTGTGTGGTTAGACCGTTGTTATCCTTAGCTTTTATCTTTTTGCAATAGGATAGTCACTTCTTCTCCACCCATTTCTTTAATTTTCAAAATCTTCTCTCTTTTTCAAAACCTTCTTGTTTTCAAAATTAAACCTCTTTCACAATAAACCTTGACTTTGGTCAAGTGATTTTCAAACTTTGCTTTCTTTAATAAATGGCAATCAATGTTAATCATACTTTGACTAATTTCAAAAAGACTTAAAAAAAATACAAAAACTCATTCAAACCTTTTGTGCCTTTGTGCACTTTTTCTTTTAAAATTTTTTCAAAAAGTTTAGACATGAGTCATTTTCATAGTTGAGATGTAATTCTCCTATTCCCCATAGTATTTAAGATGTTGACATTTTCCACTTAGATGTTAAGTGATAGACTTGTTAATTCTAATCCAAGCAAAAATCCTCCATCTTAAGATGATGCAAATGTTATTTTCTTATACTTGTTGGCGACTAGTCGTAGTTTTCTCTTTAAAATGACGACTCATCTTTACATTTAAAATTAACCATAACAAACGAATATTTGTTATTTTTACCACAAACTACGAGGTTTTGATCCTATATTGCACTTCGTGGGTACGTAGGCATGAGGCGATAAGTCTCTTCAAACACAAAAATCTAAAAAATATTTCTCTTCTCATCTCCCCATTTTCAAATAAACCTTTTCAAGCAAAAAAGCGTAGATATTTCAAAGGGTTCATATAGAGTACTATAAATGTTTTGGGTGCTAACACCTTCCCTTAGCATAACCAACCCCCTTACCCAGTCTCTGTTTATTTGTTCTTTTTGTTCGCTCTTTTTCCGTTCCTTTTGGATAAAATAAAAGTGCGGTGACGACTCTTGCAATTTTGAGTTAAGTTAATCAATAGCATATACTCACAAATTTCCCCGCTACAACATGTATACGTGCATGTGACAAACTTTGATTTTAAGTACAACAATAACTGCATCACATCCTGAAACCAATACTCATTAGGAAACGACAAACCCGTAATCTTCCGGCCATGATTGATGCATTTTAAAGAATGACGGTCCTGCAGAAAAATATACCATAGTCGAAAACTTCGAATATTATAAAAAAAAACATGTTTTTCAAAGAATGAATACAACTAGATTTTACCTCTCCGTCCCATATATGTCTGGCAGTATTGTCTTGGTACAGAGGCAAGAGCGATAAGTCTGACGGGCCTCCTCAAAACCCTTCGGGTGCCTCGGGTGCTTCCGATGCCTGCAGTGCTTCGGGTGCCTGAGTAGGTGACACATGTCTCTTACGGGAAAAAGAAGGCATATATGCACGAGCCCTAGTAGTTGACGCCTTCATATCAACCGGGCTAGAAACGATAGGTGCCTGCGTGATTGAGCTATTTCCCTCTGAGTCGATACATGTTCCGCAACTCTGTTTTGCCTCAATCTATCTTGGTTATTAGCCATAATGTGTATAAGTAAACCGCACAAGCATTATACATACGAAACACAATGAGGTCAAGCCAAAAAATGCAGATTGATAAATTTCAGAGATACATCTCCGGATTCTGGAAATCAAAACGTTGGAAAATTTCGCAGATGCATCTCCGTAAGGTTCTGTAACTCAGAAAAACATTAACGGCGATAATGCAGTCCATGCCAACATCTAAAATAATGCACTGAGCATTTAAACTACTTATCAAATACATTTCTCATTTAAATAACATATCTAAACTACCTATTACATAACACAATGCTCAATTTCTACAAAATGTATATAGAAATAAAAAAAAAAGTTTAGAAAAACAAAAAACTTGCCAAATGTCAGTTTAGTTTGATATTGAGTGAACTGTTTGATCGATTTGATGATGATGATGGAAGAAGCTTTTAAGTGAGTTGAATGAGTTTGACAGAATGTGAGTTGAGAGAGTTTGAGACTTGAGATGTTGAGAGATTGAGAGAGTATTTTGAGAAATGAGGAAAGAGAAAGAGTTTGACGTCTTTTGATTAAAACAACGCCCGTAAATGCATCTCCGTAAGTTACACGGAGTTTCATTTCCGTAATTTTTTTTGCATAGTCTTAGGGTTTGATTCAAAAACAAATGTGTTTGAGGTGTATCCGGAGATGCATTTTCGAAATCTAAAAGTATTTTTAATTTTTCACGTGGGTGGAAAATAATCCTTAGAGTGCGTTAAACAATTCCCTTATTCTTTTTCTTTTTCAGTCAAGCTTTTTACTTTTCGTTGTTTGTGTTTTTTTCATAGTTGTTGAATACTTATGGTGATTTTCCTCAATTCAGTGTAATCCTGATGTTTATCTATATTATATATTTTTCCATTTAAAAAAATCAAATTAAAGAAAATATTATAACATAATGAATTGATACTAAATTATTAAATACAAACACCAACTTTAAACTTTAATTGAGTTTGAAATCTTTTAAAAAGAACCAATTTTATAGCTTTCTACCAATTTGATAGCTTTCTAAATTGTAACCGACTAATTTATTGAAAATTAAAGACAAAGCATACATATTTTATCTCTAATAAAATATAATTTAAAAAATATAATGTATTTAGTTTAAATTTAGTAAAAAATAAATTGACTCTTTAATTTATTTATATTTCATTTTGATGATTTACATAGCAAATAATAACTGGCAAAATATGGGCTCAAACCATAGAAACCGTTTTCTATTTTCAAAAATGATGTGATAGCTATTAGATCCTAACATAATTCTCCTAATCTTGATTAAAATATAAGCAATTAATAGTATTTACCAAATATAAGCAAGAAATTAAACTAAAAACAACAGTTAAACTCCTTAAAACTTTCCACACCATAAAAAATCACCCTAAAAAAAACCAAGCATTCCTATATAACACAGAAATGGAGAATCAACAATCACTTCATCCTTCCTCATATTTTTCAAAGGGAGAACAATCTCAAGAACAAAACCACTTGGTTTGTTCTCCCACATTGTACAAAAGTACATTAATTTATTCTAAACCTATCATTCAACATGGGCAATTGTGCTGGAAACCCTAAAACCGAAGAAAACGACGCTCCAGTGCCCGTCCCTGAGCCTGTCGTCGAAGAGGTTAACGTTCAACAACGAGCTGTAGAGACCAACACAGAGATAACTCCTGAAGTTACCTCTGATGACAAGTCTCTAGGCACATTGCTCAAAGAGGTATTCTTAATTGTTTTCTTAGTGCCAAAATTATTATAGATTCATGTTATGTAATAATTAATACTTAATTATTGTGCATATGTTGATAGAATGAAGAAAAGAAAGTAGAGGTTGAAGCAAAGGAAGAAAAAGCTACTGAGGTAAAGGTTGAAGCCAAGGTTGAAGAGAAAGTTGAAACTGTGGAAGAGGCAAAGCCTAAAGCCATTGAAGAGAAACCCGAAGCTAAGGTTGAGAACTAAGAACGTGAAACCGTTGTTAGTTTAAACCAAATTATTGCACTCATTGGGCTATCAATGTGATCTTTCAAAAATACAAAATTATTATTACGTTATTCTTTTTCATTTTGTGCTTTATGAAAATTTATTCAAATGTAATGAAAATTGACTAATTATTATTTAAATTTTATTTTTAAATTTTATGTTATTTAATGCACTTTATGACCGTAGATGCTATATACATTAAAAGAAAATTCAAATAATGTTAATCTTATGAAACAATATAAGAGTTATTAAGAATTTTAAATATTTTTTTTATGTTCAATGCATTAAATACATATAATATTTTTTAAAAGTGAATTCTTATCTATCCAATTTAAAAAGTTGGGTAAAGTTACATTCAATGTAAAATGTTTTGAAAACAACAAACAATTGCACTATTTAATAAATAATTAAATATGTTAAACTTAGATGGTATTATGTGATTGGTTGAAGGTACATTACCCACCTTTTGGTGATGGGTAGAGAAGTTATAGTTGATTATTTATGTTTTCAGTGTAGTTGATACGCATATTTTTAAAAAAAATTATTTTTCTAATCTCTTAAATAATATCAATTTACCTTTTTTAGCATTTTTTATAAAATAAATATGTACAACTGATTTTTTGTGTGCTATTTATCTATTTTTGATTTCTTAAAGAGAATTCTTATTACATTCCATATATAATTAGTAATATTATTAAGCATGTTTTTCAGATTATATTTTATTATTAAATATCAAAAATCATCTCATATTTTTCTTAAAACGGAAACCGATAAACATGACCTAATAATGTTGAATTTTTTGTTTTCTAAGTCATGTCTAAACTTACAACCCATAATTACAAAACAAACGTTTGGAAAAAAAGGAAAATTAAAAGGCAAGTTTATATATAAAAAAGGGAAATGGTTTATACTTGTTGATATTTGTAAATATATAGTGTTAAAAATATTTGTATATAAAATAGTCCCACATCGACTATATCATGTAATTAGTTGTAATCTATCTATATATAATAATGTTTCCGTAGTGCTTTACAAAAACAAACGGTTTATTCATATGTCTCTTAGTCTCTTGTATTTCAACATGGTATCTAGAGCCTGCTAAGAGGCAATTCTTTTTCTTTCGCCGTGTTTTATCCGGTTGACCAACTGTCTTCTAGTGAGAAATTTACTTTTTTTTATATTTTTTTTGCAAACCGTGTTGTTACTCCAGTTTGCCTCTCACTTTTCAAAATTCTCCGGTAACCACCCTGCCGCCACTACCGCTGTTACTGTTTCGGCGACGTTTTGAAAAGCCGACCCCACCATCAGTTTTCAATATTCTCCGATTATAACTGCATAGCCGCTGTCCGCCGCCGTCTCTACTATTCCCGGTGACCTTCCAGCAAATTTTTTCATAGGCAGAAACCTCCACACGCGCCACCTCCGTCTCCGCGCCTGGGGATCAAGCGCCCCCACCTGAACCGCACGTGACAGCACGTCCGACGGCCGATTGCGTGATATTTTCTCTCTTCAGATACTCATGGCTACTCAGAACTTTACGCCAAACTACGATGATTTCCTCAGGTGGTATCAGAATTATCAGAACTCATATTCTATTGCTACGGTAGCACACACTGGTAATTCATCTATTTGCCTCTCTCAATCATCTCCTCTTCGACCTTGAGTCCTTGATTCTGGTGCGTCTGATCATGTTACTGGTAATAAAAATCTTTTCTCTTCCTTCTCTACCTCTGGTTTGTTACCTACTATAACTTCTGCCAATGGTTCTCATACCCGATCCGAAGGGATTGGTACTGTTCAAATTCTACCTTCTCTCTCTGTTACTTCTGTCCTCTATGTACCTAATTGTCCATTTAATTTACTTTCAGTCAGTCGTTTAACTCGTTTTCTTGATTGTAGTGTCACTTTCACTAACAATAATGTTACCCTGCAGGATCGGAGTTCGGGGCGGACGATTGGCGTCGGATATGAGTCTCAAGGCCTTTATTACCTCTCATTGTCATCTTAGACATGCTCAGCCAAAGATTCTCCACTCACTATCCATGCTCAGTTAGGTCATCCCAGTCTTTCCAAATTACATAAGTTGGTGCCAAATTTATCAAAGGTATCTAATTTACATTGTGAGTCGTGTCAGTTAGGGAAACACACTCGTAGTCAATTTCCCAATCGAGTCAACAAACGAGCTTCGTTCCCTTTTGCTTTAGTTCACACCGATGTTTGGGGTCCCTCGCGTACTGTCTCTACTCTTGAGTCTAGGTATTTTGTCACCTTTATTGATGATTTTTCACGTTGCACATGGTTATTTTTAATGAAGAATAGATCTGAATTATTTTCTATTTTTGAACAATTTTATCGAGAAATAAGAACTCAATTTGGTGTGTCTATCCGTACCTTAAGAAGTGACAATGCCCGTGAATATTTATCCCAACAATTTCAAAATTTTATGTCACACAATGGTATTCTCCATCAAACATCTTGCCCTCACACACCTCAACAAAACGGTGTAGCCGAACGCAAAAATCGACATCTCGTAGAAACCACTCGGACCCTACTTCTCCATGGTAATGTTCCACTCCGGTTTTGGGGGGATGTTGTGCTAACGGCATGTTACCTTATAAATCGCATGCCCTCATATGTCCTTAATAATAAAATCCCTCATTCAATCCTTTTTCCCAATTCCCCACTTCACCCAATTCCTCCCCGAGTCTTCGGGTCCACATGTTTTGTACACAATCTCTCCCCTGATCTTGATAAACTATCAAATCGATCACTAAAGTGTGTCTTTCTTGGTTATCATCGATCCCAAAAAGGTTATCGTTGTTATTCACATACTCTACAACGATACCTCATATCGGCCGATGTTACCTTCTTCGAGTCTGTTCCATATTTCGAGTCCAGTCAAACAACTCCGGAACCCCTTCAGAAAAGTATTCCCACACCTCTTCCGGAAGTCCCATATGTCATTATCCCCCATCATTCTAGGGAACCTGACCCACTAGATACCCCTACGGTTGACCCCCCCACTCCTCACCCACTTCAAACATATCAGCGTCGTCGCCCAACGTCTATCATACCTGTCCCTGAAGTCGTATCTGTCCCTGAAGTCGTACCTGTCCCTGAAGTCGTACCTATCCCTGAGGTCACTACGGACTCTCCTCCGACGCTCTCGCCATCACCGAATTCGATCCTGCAACCTGAATCTGATCTTCCGATTGCCCTTCGAAAAGGTATACGTCAAACACGAAATCCTTCTCTACATTATATTGATTTATGTTATCATCGTCTTTCCCCTTTGCAGTATACTTGTTTGTCTTATTTGTCTTCTGTTTCTATTCCTAAAACTCCAGGTGAAGCATTATCTCACCCTGAGTGGAGGCAAGCAATGATTGATGAAATGTATGCTCTTCAAAGCTGTGGTACCTGGGAACTGGTTCCTCTACCCCATGGGAAATCTTTAGTAGGTTGTCGTTGGCTTTATACAGTGAAGGTTGGTCCAGATGGTAAGATTGATCGATTTAAAGCTCGCTTGGTAGCCAAAGGATACACTCAGATTTTTGGGTTGGATTATAGTGATACCTTTTCTCCTGTAACCAAGATGGCATCTGTTAGACTTCTTCTAGCCATTGCAGCCATTCGACATTGGTCTCTTCATCAACTTGACATCAAAAATATATTCTTACATGGTGATCTTGAAGAGGAAGTATATATGGAGCAACCACCTGGGTTTGTTGCTCAGGGGGAGTCACCGAATATGGTTTGTAGGCTACACATGTCTCTTTATGGTCTTAAGCAATCTCCGAGAGCTTGGTTTGGCAGATTCAGCACTGTAGTACAACAGTTTGGTATGATCCGTAGTGAAGCTGACCATTCTGTTTTTTATCATCACTCACCCCAAGGGTGTATTTATCTTATTGTGTATGTAGATGACATTGTTATAACTGGTAGTGATCAGCAGGGAATACTCCAGTTGAAACAACATCTCTCAAAACAATTTCAGACAAAAGATCTTGGTAAACTCCGCTATTTCTTGGGTATTGAAGTAGCCCAATCTAAAGATGGTTTGGTGATTTCTCAGCAAAAATATGCTATGGATATCTTGGAAGAAACAGGTTTGTTAAATGCTAAACCTGCCGATACTCCTATGGATCCAAGTGTTAAACTTCTACCTAATCAGGGGGATCCTTTATCTGACTCAGGAAGGTATAGGAGATTGGTTGGAAAGTTGAATTATCTCACAGTCACTCGTCCGGACATTTCTTTTGCAGTCAGTGTGGTAAGCCAGTTCTTAAATTCCCCTTGTCAGGAACACATGAATGCTGTTATCCGGATTCTGAGATACATCAAATGTACTCCAGGAAAAGGTCTTGTGTATGAGGATAAAGGACATACCCAGATAGTTGGATACTCCGATGCTGATTAGGCAGGGTCACCCATTGATAGACGATCCACCTCTGGGTATTGTGTACTTGTTGGAGGAAACCTTATATCCTGGAAAAGTAAGAAACAAAATGTAGTTGCAAGATCAAGCGCCGAGGCAGAGTATAGGGCCATGGCAATGGCAACATGTGAACTTATTTGGTTAAAACAGTTGCTCAAGGAACTTCAAATTGAAGAAGCAAGACCAATGACGCTTATTTGTGATAATCAAGCTGCATTGCACATTGCTTCAAATCCAGTCTTCCATGAGAGGACCAAACATATTGAGATAGACTGTCACTTTGTCAGAGAGAAGATCGAGTCAGGCGACATCGTCACAAGCTTTGTCAACTCTAATGATCAATTGGCAGATGTGTTTACAAAATCTCTACGAAGCCCCAGAACTAACTATATATGTAACAAGCTTGGTGCATTTGACTTATATGCTCAAGCTTGAGGGGGAGTGTTGATATTTGTAAATATATATAGTGTTAAAAATATTTGTATATAGAATAGTCCCACATCGACTATATCATGTAATTAGTTGTAATCTATCTATATATAATAATGTCTCCGTAGTGCTTTTCAAAAACAAACGGTTTATTCATATGTCTCTTAGTCTCTTGTATTTCAACAATACTAAAGGAAAAAAAAGAGATGCATATAATTTGAGATGGATAACAAAAGAAAAGATAGGAGAAAACTTCAATATGTCATTCTCCTTACACAATCCTTCTCATTTATTACTCCCTATGTTTTAAATTAAATTATATGACAGTTTGGACATTTCACATAAATTAAAAATCATAATTAATGTTGTATGAGAAAGATAAATTATTTATGATTTTATAATATTATCCTTCACTTATTATAGATCAAAGAAAAATTTAAAGAATTGAAAAAAGAAAAAGTAATAAATGATAGAGAGTATATTGGAAAAAATGTCATTAATATTGCATTGGAATTGTAAAGTGACTTATAATTTGAGACAATTTTTTTACAAAATGATTTATAATTTAGGACAGAGGGAGTATTATATAGCCAACTCTCACAAAACATTATTTCTTCAAGCAAGAAGAAAAGATATTGAAAAAATATGAACTGCCAAGCACGACCATTCTCAATATATTGAATTAATATAGTGGTGTTAGTAGGGTAATAATCATAAATTCTATAGTCCAACAACTTACTGACGAAATAGACTGGTCTCTCCTACGTCACCCAACTACATTGACTAGGTTACACAACCTTGTCGGACACAAACTAGACTTCCTACTTCGACTATGTTGGACACTCCTCAGTCGAAAACAAATTTTTACTAAAAAATGAATTACAACTTCTAACACACCCCCTAATTCATGTTTTTGAGACTTCTCATCATAATGCTTCTCCTCAACTCATCGAACCTGACTTTCTTTAGGGGTTAGGCGAGTGTGTCAGCTAATTGCAATTCTGTCATACAATGAAGTTCAAGCTTTCCTTTGTTAACTTGATCCCTCAGAAAATGATACATCCTCTCTATGTGTTTAATTCGACCATGACACCTAGGATGATTCTCCAGATCGTTAGTTGACTTATTGTCGACAAACAAATTTATTTTCTTAATCTCTTCGAGAAGCATCTCTATCCATGCTACTTGACATGCTACATATGATGCACCCATGTACTTAACTTCACAAGATGACAAAGCCATAATGCTTTGATTTCTTGAACTCTATGAGATTGGCACACCTCTCGTTATGAATATGTAGCATGCAATACTCTTCTCCTCATCTTAATCTCCATTGAAATCTTAATTAGTGTAGCCATATACTTCTGCATCTGTGTTAGTCTTCTTTTTCCTTGGCATCACCATGATCAATCGTACCTTTGATGTATCTAAGCACTCTCTTGACTGCTGTTAGATGACATTCTTTAGGCTTCTCCATGAACCTTCTCAATAATCGACACTTTTACAAATGTCTGGCCTAGTATTACAAAGATATCTCAAGGATCTAATGATCTGTTTGTATAGTTTTGCACTTATAAACTAATCACTTGTTTCCTTTCTCAACTTTGCTCCAGTCTCCAATGGTATAACAACTGCATTACAGTTACTCATTTTAATATCTTCAAGATGTCTTGGGCATACTTTGTATGGTGCAGAAACACACCTTCACTTGTGTCTTTAAATTCCATCCCTAAGAAATATGACAAATTTCCTAGGTCAGACATTTCAAAGTCCCGCATCAGCTTCGACTTGAATCATTTGATTTCTGCCTCTTCTATCCTTGTAATCATCAAATCATCCACATACAAGCATATGATGACTTGACTAAGTCTGCTTGCATTGTTGACACACACACGCATGCGCACACACGCATGCGCGCACACATACACACACACACACACATACACACACACACATACACACCATGTTTTGAGACACATTTTGAAAAACCTACATTGATCAAGAAACTATATATTCTTTTGTCCCAAGCACTTGGGGTTTGCTTCAAATCATAGAGAGCCTTCCTAAATATGTATACCTTCTACTCATGCCCTTTGATTTCAAATCTTGGTGGTTAACTGGCGTAGACTTCTTCTTCCAAAGGTCCATTAAAAAATGCCAACTTTACATCTAGTTGATGTATCTTCCATCCTTTGTATGCTGCAGCCGACACAACAATTCTGATGGTTTCCATCCCTGCCACAGGTACATAAACTTCATCGAAATCATTACCAGGTTTTTGCAGAAAACCTCTTGCCACTAGTATTTCTTTGTGTTTAGCAATCTCACAATTCGGCCTTAGCTTCAACTTGTACACCCACTTCACATCAATTGACTTCTTGATTATTTTTTCAATAAGTTCTCAGGTCTTATTCTTCTCGATTGCCCCAATTTCTTCTTGCATGACTGCAAACCAATTTAAATCATTCATGGCTTTATCTAAATTGATTTATTCTGATTAAGCCATCATCCATTACTTCTCCTATTAAGTCACCATCTTCATCGACTTCTTGATCTAAAAATCTCTCATATCGAGCTAGCCGTGTCGACTCAGTTCTTCCTCTAGTTAATTTCCTAACATTCTGCTCCGATGGTTCTTCGTTTTGATTGATTGTGACTTCAGTTTGTTGGTCTTCATTAAACACCGTTGTGACTGTTTCTTTCTCATGTTAAACTAACCCTTTACTCCAATCCCACCCTTTGCTTTCATCCACTAGAACATCTCGATTGATCACAAGTTTATCATCATTCCGTGAATACAATTTTTATGCATCAGTCGAATGATAACCTATGGCAACATAGCCTGACTTTGAACATCTAGTTTCTTCCTTAATTATTTAGGTACATGCATGAAACACATTGATCCAAAGATTATAAGATGACTAACATTTGGCTTCTGTCCTATCTAAGCCTCATAAGGTGTCTTATCGACTATCTTCGTTGGATATCTATTTAGAATGTATACTGTTTTCGAAGTTGCTCCACTCTAAAATATCTTTGTGTCATACCCCAAATTTGTCCTACCTGTATACTTTTTCATCTGTACATCCCATCCACTAACCATTATTCAGAAAAACCCAAAAAATATGTCACTTCCATATCCATTTCTATTTTTCATATTTTATCCATCTTTTATAAGATATCCATTTTTAAACCAATATACATATTCAATTTCTACCAAAAACCATTTTATCCATATTTTATCCATTTTTACCTTTTCTAATCCATTTTATTTTTTTAGTATCCATCAATTTCTATAACCATTTCTTTTCTTTTTCATTCCAATTATCCATATCCATTTGTCCAAATCCATTTCTAAACCAATTTTCATTTCATATCCATTTTTTCAATTCCACTTTAAATTCAATTTTATCCATTTAACCAATTCTTCTAAATCCATTTAGCCATTTAAAAACTCAATTCAAATAATATCCTATTAAAGTCCATTCATTCAAAAACATCCAAAAAATAACATAAACACTTGACTATTCTTTTAGCCCATTTACAATTAGCAAGCCCATCACATTTTCCTTACATTATTACAACAACACAAAAAAATAAGGAAATGGTCAGCCCACTACTCCAAGCCATGCGCATAACCCTCCAACCATAACCCTCACATAAGCTGTAATCCTACACCAACAAGCAACACTCTGCACATTACTTTTTCCTCATTTTTGCAAAAAAAACTGCACCAAGAAAATGACTTTTAGAAGCAATCCAAATTTGAATAAATCCTGCCACAACAACCAACAACAAGCTGCAGAATTTGAGCGTTGAAAGTGAGACATCATCACAACCAGACAAACCCTTGTGTACCTCAAAACTTAATTCACAAGTTTGATTATTTTTGGATGGAGATCATAAATGGGGGGGGGGGGGGGGGGGGGGGAAGAATCCGAAATAAAAAACTCCTGGATACAGCATACAACATACGCCTCATATCTCTTTTCCTTCAGATATCATCAGCAAGGCATTACAACACACAAGCCTGAATAAGAGGCCCTCACTTCTTCTCTCATCAAGAAAGAGATCCTTCAACAATTCATAAACTCCCTCCATAGCCTCAAACACAAAACCTTCCACTTGCACAGTGACACCCTTCAACATCGAAGCAGAGCAACCACAAAAACCATTCACAACCATTACCTTATTGATCTCCATCTACCGAACCTAAAAACCATATAACTAAAACCAACAACAGCCGTTTCCACCATCATTCCCGTCCACCCTCCACAACCTGCAACAACATAAGTTTGGAAAACATAACTCTGTTTTTTCCCCAAAAATTCCCGACCGCACCACACAAACCCAAACGAAATCCCAAAATCACCAATAAACACCCAAATCAATAACCAGACCTTCATTAAACCCTTTCAACCCCAAATCCCAGAAAACCGATTCGTTCACAACAACCAATAGAAGTTTACAAACCCACAACCATACTCCAAACTAGAACCAGAAAAAGAAGAAGATGAGTTGAAACTAGAATCAAAACAAAAGAGAAGAGAGAATGAGCAATCGAAACGTGCAAACAGACCCAGAAAATGAGATGAAGAAGAAGAATGAATAAAACACACAAATCTGCATCTGATACGAGAACGAGAGAGAGATTCGAGAAGAGACGAAGTCGAAACCGAACGCAAGCAAGCAAGACGGAAGCGAAGCAGAACAGAGATGGTTGAGATCTGAACCTGTTGGGTTTTCGTTGACCAACGTCGCCATGGATACGTTTTGTAACTTTGTCTTTGATGACTCATGGTTTTTTGAAGCAGTTCTGAGCGTGTGGTCTTTCACTCGTTTAAAGATAATCCAATAGTCAGCAAAGAGAGTCATTTGATTTTTTTTGATTTGAGGTTTTCTTTCATTACCTAGCCTTCCATTGCTGCTTTTGGAACAAAAACCATGTTGTTTTTGTGTATGGACCATGGTGGGCCTCGTAGGACCATGTTGTTTCTTAATCATACACCCTTTTTCATATATACAGCATGCCGTTTTGGTTTAATGGACTTTTCTAAGCCCATGATGAATCTTCACACTCATCATGATCCATGCGCCTCCCCCATTTTCAATTCTTTTAATTATTTTCTTTCTATTATATTTTCAACAAAATTTTCCTAATGTTTTGCCTTAGACTTGTTTAGATTTTGGTAAATAATATTTGTTTTTTGATCCTTTTTTTATTTTCCTCTTTTTTTTTTCATTTTGATTTTCGATTTTTAGGGCCAATGATATAAAAAACATCTTGATATTGGGTGATTCTTTAAAATCGGTACCAAATCTTGATTTATATGAGGCCTACTATTTACTACTTATTTATTTCGATTTATTTTGTCATTATTTTATTTTTATTCTTTTTTTTGGGTCAATGAAAGCCAAATATCGAGATTTATCGATTTATCGATTTTAATCTTGATAAAGGTGAGACCTTTATTCTTTTTCTTGTCATTTTCGATTTTATTTCATTTCTATTATTTTTGTTTCATTTTTATTCATTTTTGGGTCAATGAAAATCAAATACTAAAGATTATCGATTTTTCGATTTAAAATCTTAGTAAAGATGAGACTTTTCTTAGTTTTCCGATTTTTATTTCTATTTCGATTCATATTCTTTTATTTTCACTTTTGGTCGATGAAAGTAAAAAATCGTTGATTATCGATTTCTTGATTAAATCCGATTAAGACGAGACCAACTTTATTTTATGTCAATATTATACCTTGTTCATATTATCTCGATTATATTATTCATACTCTTATCATATTGTTCATATCCATATTCATATTTATCTAACCATTTTCATTTGTTCACCATTAATAAAAAAACACTAAAAATATCGAAACCTAAAAAACTAATTGATAGACTGTTGGTTATGATCATTTGCTTTGCAACTTTGGTTCGAGGTTTAGTTTAGGACACCTTGCACACACACGGCTTTCTCTTGGGCTACCTTAAAATGAGACCCTTTATTTCATGTCATCCCTTGTAATTTACATGTACCCCGCTCCCCATTCCGATGTACGCATTTAATGTTCTTTTGATTGTGGTTTGTTTACTAGGAGCACCCCTAGGGACTAGCATAGACAACCCATTTTCAAACTAATTCTCGATTCATCGTCGAGCCATTTTCAAACAAATCCATTTTCAACCAAACTCTCGACTCGTCGTCGATTCGTCGTCGAGCCATTTTCAAACAAACCTCTTTTCAACCAAACTCTCGATTCGTCGTCGAGCCCATTTTCAAATCAACCTCTAACCAAAATCTTTTTTCAAATCAAACTCTTTTCATACAAATAAACTCTTGATCCAACGTCAAGCGGATTTTCATAATCAAAATTCAAAAACAACTAACAACTATCGCAACTCTTTTAAGGTGAAAAATGGGGGTTCAAGTCTTTGATCTCTCTTCGATTGTTTGGGTACGAGTTCTCTTACTCGTGTGTGAGCAATTGACGCCTCTTCTTTTAACAAATCCAATCCTTTTCAAAATAACCAAGCGCATACAATAAACCCTTGATCCCACGTCAAGCGGATTTTTCATAATCAAACCTCAAAACGACTAATAACTATCGTAATTCTTTTTCAAGGTGAAAAATGGGGGTTCAAATCTTTGATCTCTTTTCGATTGTTTGGGTGCGAGTTCTCTTACTCGTGTGTGAGCAATTGACGCCTCTTTTAAAAATCAACCAACTCCCTTGTTTCGTGGGCGTACCACGAACTACGACTGCTCTGATTCTTTATTCTCGTCTGAGTAAAGATACGTAGGCATAAGATTGCGATGATCTTGGCGAGCACACTTTTTTTTTCCCCGTTTGCGTCACACTACCATCTTTTTTCGTCAAACCCCGTAGTCGAACTACGATTGCTCTGATTTCTCATTCTCGTCCGAATGAGCATACGTAGGCCCGAGATCGCGATGATCTTGCCGAGCACCCTATCCTTAAACCACCCATTTCCCTTTAGTATCTTTTCCTTTTACATTTACCTTTCCGCATTTATTTTAGAGAAGAAATTAGACAAACTTAGCTAACGAGTATCGCGATTCGAATCAAGAGGTTCCCGTTGAGCACAACGGACATGAGGGGGTGCGCGTACCTTCCCCTCACGTAACTGACTCCCGAACCCAGAATATGGTTGCGACGACCATGTTCTTACCCCTCCTTAAAGGTTTTCTCGATATTTTCCTTTCCCTCTTTCGGGATAAATAAATTTCGGTGGCGACTCTGTCGAACCGTTTTCCGCGCCTTTCGCGCGAAGGGTCGTGTCTTCGATTAAGCGATTTTTTTTCGAGGTGCGACAGATGGCAACTCTGCTGGGGACCATTTGCTCCATGCAAGAGAGAGTCGAGCCTATCTTGATTCGAATCGCTAGCTCTTTAGCTTTGTTTACCTTTTTCTTCTCGTTCGCTCATTTACTTGCTTTCCTATTTCCTTATTTGTGTTACCTTTTGTGACATTGTTGGGTTGTTCTGATATTGGGAACTTTGTGAGATGGCTCTACACCCGAGTCGAGAAAAACCCTAGGATTAGGATGGTGGTTGTGTAGTGTAGGCTTGTGTGGTTTCTTCCGCGTGAGTTGAAGCGAAAACCCCGCTTGGAGTAGATTCCCTTGGAGATATTATTGTTGTGGTGAGTCTTTGCCATGGTGGTAATACTTTCGAGGTGGGTCGTTGATCCCAAGGACCATTAACCAATTTATCCATGGTGGTTGGTAGTGTTAATTCTTTGTGAGTTAATACGACGCTCCAATCAGATGAGATCCCTCGAACGTATTACTTCCTGACAGTAATATTTTCGACCTCGATCTAGGATTCTGAGAACCCTATTTAGAACCCATGTGTCGATGGTTGTGTAGTGGGCGCCTCCGAGGAATCTTTCTCGTGGGGAAGAAATGAAGACCTCACCTAGACTAGATTATTATGAGGATATTATAGTCGGATGTCTCTTCGTCTTGGTTATAATGTTTTCGAAATATATCCATAATTCTAGGTACCTACCCGTCTTAGAAACCTACATGTGGGTTTTCTTGATCCTAGCTGTGGTTCTTGACCCGTCATCTCTGGCCAACCTCAGAACTGTTCGAAGTTGTTTGGTTTTGCTATCCTGGATCTGGCATCTTGCATTGCATCTCATGTCATTGCATTGCATCTGTTATGCATCTTGCATTGCATTTTCAACCTCAGAATCTCACTTCAACTTCCTTCCTTCTCCAGTAAATCAAGCTGATTCCTCAACACCAGTACGTAACTCGAGCCAACATAAGAAGAACGATGGAGCAGATTCAGCAAGAGCAAGCTGCCTTCAGAGAAGAAATGGACTCTATGAAGGGAAAGATTGATCAGATTCTTGAAGCCATCATGATGGCCAGAAGAGAAGAAGAAATGCGTGAAGCCGCTGCTGCCAACAACACTGTGCCTGTGTAAGGGTCACCCTCAAGGCTCTCAGTTCTTGTTCCCAACCCTATCAATTATGGGATACCAATGAACTTCACTCCTGCCGCTGAAGGAGCCACTACTCAACCACTTCCAACATCTGGAGTTGCCGTTAGAGCTATCCCGCAAACTCAACCTGCTGTCATTCAAATTCCTATCCCTTAGGCTGAGGAAAATATGTTAGATCAGTATGATGAGGTACAGAACTACCATGCTGCTATCCCAATTGTCAATCCTACTGCTGCTCAGGATTTTGAAGCTATCAAGATGTGTCGTGATCTAGCTGAGAAAATCTGAGTCATGGAGGGACGCAACTCAAAATCTTTAAACGCTCTGGAAATGTGCTTGGTGCCAGATGTTGTCATTCCTCCCAAGTTCAAAGTACAGGAATTCCCGAAGTACAAAGGCCTCAGTTGTCCCCACATGCATCTAAGGATGTACTGCCGTAAGATGGCTGCACATGCCAAAGATGAAAAGCTGATGATCCATTGCTTCCAAGACAGCTTGTCTGGGGCATCACTTGAATGGTATATGCAGCTGGAGCGTAGCAATGTGCGCACTTGGGATGATCTAGCTAATGCATTTTTTAAGCAATACAAGTACAACACTGACCTTGCTCCGAATCGTACTCAACTTCAGAGTATGGCTCAAAAAGACAATGAATCCTTTAAGGAGTATGCGCAATGCTGGAGAGAGCGAGCTGCAAGAATGCATCCACCTCTTGTTGACCGTGAATTGATTGACATCTTCATGGGTACTTTGCAAGGCCAATACTATGAGAAGTTGATTGGTAATGTTTCTGCAGTATTCTCTGATTTGGTAATTGTCGGTGAAAGAATTGAAGAAGGTCTGAAAAGTGGAAAGATCCAAGGAGGATCTAGCAGTCAGTCTCAAGCCAAGAAACCCTTCAATGAATACAAGAAAAAAGGGGGCGAAACAAATGATGTCTCTGCTCAGAAAGGGCAAGCTCCACAAGCTCCCCCTCCAATTCCTTTTCAAATGCCATACTTCCAGTATCCGTATGTTGCTGCTGCACAATACGCTCCAATGCCTTATTAGCCAATAGTTCAAGCTGTTCAAGCTCCAATGCCTCAGCAACAGGCTCCTCAGCAACAGTCCTATAATCAGCAAGGGTATCAATATCCTCCTCAGAATCAACAACAGAGAGCCGCTCAACAACGTCAGCCTAATCAACAGAGGTCAAGGAGGTCTGAAAGAGACTTTGATCGTCTGTCGACAACGTATGCTCAGATTTTTGCTCAATTGATGGAGAAGAGGGTTGTTACTCCCGGAGACTTGGCTCCTCCAACTGTCATCCCTCCAGATTATGATGCTAATGCTCATTGCGAATTTCATAAGGGTGCTCCAGGGCATACGATCGAGGACTGCAGAGCTTTCAAACACAAGGTTCAAGACATGATCGACTCAACGTATCTCACGTTCAATGGGAGGGCTCCTAACGTCATCAGAAACCCGCTGCCGCCGCCAAGCTAGTGCTAGCAGAAAGCCAAGTCAAATCAAGTCAAGTCAAGTTCAAGTTTCCCCGAAGAAGGCAGTCATGTTGCCATCCCGTCATTTGCATTCTTGTTATTTTGTTTCTGTTTATTTAAGTACTGTATGCTTTGAACATTGTCTTTTGTATTTGGTTTCTTAATGTAGTGACTATGCATGTTTTGAATTAGTTATGTCGTATTCACTCATTTCTTCCATCTACTGCAAAGCACCGACACACATCTCCACTTCACTTTCCTTATCAACTGTTGTTTAGCAATGATTGGAGGGAGGATGATGACAACGAAATACCCATAATTGCAAAAGTGTATGCTTTCGGACAGAATCTCGTCGATGATGTACAGGCATTGTTTCAACCCCCAAACACTGGAGAGACAAGGAGTTAATCCCTAGTAAACCACTTTGAGCCTAGAAGTAGTAGTTTCCTTCAGATATATAACCCTTACACTCAACCTGGGGCAGGGTAGTGTTCAGCTAATCCAACTACGCGCTCAAATCACAAAGCAAAATCCAAAGACATGACGGTTGTTCATCAATACCCATGACTTGGTAGTCACAATCATCCAACAAAATAATAAAAAAAAAACAAAATAGAAAAATAAAAATCTTGCTAAGTCGAGTACCTCAAAAGGAGACTTAGGCAAAAATCAAGGTAACCAAACCCTGATGGACTCGACAAGCAAAATCAGTCCATGCAAAAGTTAGGGATCAAAACAAATTCAAAAGAGGCCCTCGAATCCTCAACAAAAACAAAATAAGATCCAGTGACCACCATATCAAAACCAAAGGGTCACTGACACCCATCAAAAGCAAATAAGGTGACTGTCATTTCAAGCATACCTTGAACTGTCAACCCTTTTGGAATACAAACATGTGTAGAATTAACTGAACGTAGGACTGGAAGTTCATCACGAAGAAGGGGTGGGTACAAATCATACTTTGAGCCTAATATCCTTCGTTTCATAAACCTTAAACCAGACCACGTTACAACCCTTGAAAGACCTAATTGAGGCAAGGTTTATTCTGAAAGTATACTATCGCAAGGTTGCGTAAATTGACTCCCCATATTTGCTAATCTTCAGCATTGGTGTCATTCTCCTTGCTATATCTTTCGCACCATCAAAATCAGCACACGTTTGGGCTAATGGTCCATTCGTCTCACTTTCATGACACTCCAATAAACGACTCTTTTTCAAAACTTGCATGAGCATTGTATTAAGATTACCATTTGTGAAGGTGCAATTTTAACTGCGAATCAGTGCCAGACTTCAAAGACATTCCAGCAAGGGTCAATCAAAGAATAACTTGAATTTTCAGTGGTGCAAACCCGAAGCAAGACTCCCTCAAACCCTCAATCTGGGGCAAACTCGTTCAACAGCTCGATCAGGGGCAAGTCATCTCAAAGCACATCAAATCTCAAAAATTAAATCATGTCAGAACTAGTTAATCAGGGGCAGACCATTACCATATTCAAACTGGGGAAAGACTCATTGCAGCTTTCCTGACCATCGAGCACATAATCATGGTCGTCTCAGAAGCGACTTATCATCAAGTGACCAAACTTGAGACATCAAGAGTATCTCCGTGTGCATCAATCATGGCGTCTTCAACGAACTGAGTGTCGAGGAAATCAAATCCCTTCCACCACCCAAAGTCCAATCCTCATTGGCAACTACCCAAAAGTCCACCACGCTGGCACCCCTCCAAACTTATCCAATCACCCATCTGCAATCATATGCATCGCATTCGACATCATAAACATCATATGCATCATATGCATACCTAAAAACCCGATCATATTTCCCCAACACTTGCATCTCCGCGTGTCAGCATTTGCATTGCACATCATTACAAAATCAAGCATTCACATATGCATAGTCAAGATCCAGGATCGATCTCAGGAGCTCAAGACGATCTCCATCCCATCCAGGGGAATCTTCTTCAAGTCCGTGGGCGTTTCTCACGAGGTTGTTTCAACCTTTTGTTGATTAAGACAAGACTGCAGGCAATCTTCAGCCCAGGCAGGGGCATCTTCTTCAAGTTCATGAGCGTTCCTCATGAAATTAATTCAACCTTTTGTTGGTGAAGTTGTGATCTTCAAGCAAGTCAGTGTGCATTCCTCATTGGGTTGTGTTCCTCAAACTTTTGTTGCTGAGGTCGTCATCCTCATCCCAACCAATAAATATTCCTCCGAGTCAGTGGGCGTTCCTCATTGAATCTTTTCTTCAAGTCGAACTACGACTGCCCTGATTCTTTATTCTTGTCCGAGTAAAGATACGTAGGCACAAGGTTGTGTAGATCTTGGCGGGTTACCTCCTCCATTTTTCACTATTTCCCTTTCCTTTTCGTGGGCTCTCCTCATTGAATTATCACTTCAACCTTTTGATGATATCTCCAAATAAGCCTCACTCATCATATCCCCAGCAAACTTGACCTTTTGTCAATTGCATTACTATCATCCTTTTGGTGATAGCCAAACCCAATCAACTCAACTCAACCTGCATCCTTTTGGTGTTGGTAACCCTCAAATCAGAAATTTCCTATCATCCTTTTGGTGGTAGCCATCCATGTCAAGTCAACTTAACCTTTATCCTTTTGGTGTTGGTCCTCGCAAGTAAGAAGTTCCTATCATCCTTTTGGTGGTAGTAGCTTGTTCTGATCCGTCATCCTTTTCGTGTCGCCGATCCATAAACCCTTGGTTTGTGTGTTATCCTTTTGGTGAGTGACAGCCTTTCTGTGTGTTCCCTATTATCCTTTTGGTAATAGCAGACTGTGTTGTGTGCCATACTATCCTTTTGATAGTAGCAGGCTGTGTTGTGTGCCATACTATCCTTTTGGTAGTAGCAGGCTGTGTTGTGTGCCATACTATCCTTTTAGTAGTAGCAGGCTATGTGTGTGAGTGCCTATTATCCTTTTGGTAATAGCAGGTTTTGACCTTATTTTCATCCTTTTGGTGGAAGGGTCTGTGTGTGTGTGTGCGCCCTATTATCCTTTTGGTAATAACAGGCTTTGACCTCATTTCCATCCTTTTGGTGGAAGGGCCTGTGTGCGTGTGTGCCCTATTATCCTTTTGGTAATAGCAGGTTTTGACCTCATTTTCATCCTTTTGGTGGAAGGGTCTGTGTGTGTGTATGCCCTATTATCCTTTTGGTAATAGCAGGCGTTGACCTTATTTTCATCCTTTTGGTGGAAGGGTCTGTGTGCGTGTGTGCCCTATTATCCTTTTGGTAATAGCAGGCGCTGACCTCATTTTCATCCTTTTGGTGGAAGGGTCTGTGTGCGTGTGTGCCCTATTATCCTTTTGGTAATAGCAGGCGTTGACCTCATTTTCATCCTTTTGGTGGAAGGGTCTGTGTGCGTGTGTGCCCTATTATCCTTTTGGTAATAGCAGGCGTTGACCTCATTTTCATCCTTTTGGTGGAAGGGTCTGTGTGCATGTGTGCCCTATTATCCTTTTGGTAACAGCAGGCTTTGACCTCATTTTCATCCTTTTGGTGGAAGGGTATGTGTGCGTGTGTGCCCTATTATCCTTTTGGTAATAGCAGGCGTTGACCTCTTTTCATCCTTTTGGTGGAAGGGTCTGTGTGCGTGTGTGCCCTTTTATCCTTTTGGTAATAGCAGGCGTTGACCTCATTTTCATCCTTTTGGTGGAAGGGTCTGTGTGCGTGTGCGCCCTATTATCCTTTTGGTAATAGCAGGCGTTGACCTCATTTTCATCCTTTTGGTGGAAGGGTCTGTGTGCGTGTGTGCCCTATTATCCTTTTGGTAATAGCAGGCGTTGACCTCATTTTCATCCTTTTGGTGGAAGGGTCTGTGTGCGTGTGTGCCCTATTATCCTTTTGGTAATAGCAGGCGTTGACCTCATTTTCATCCTTTTGGTGGAAGGGTCTTTGTGCGTGTGTGCCCTATTATCCTTTTTGTAATAGCAGGCGTTGACCTCTTTTCATCCTTTTGGTGGAAGGGTCTGTGTGCGTGTGTGCCCTATTATCCTTTTGGTAACAGCAGGCTTTGACCTCATTTTCATCCTTTTGGTGGAAGGGTCCGTGTGTGTGTTCACTATCATCCTCTTGGTGATAGGTCTGTCATCCTTTTGGTGTCAGATTTCTTGTATTCCAACTTCTCAATCCTTTTCTTTCTTTTAGACAAATTTGTGGTCTTTTTTATATCTAATTGACTTATACCTCGAAAAACGAATGCCTTATCAGTTCATCTAACTCGGTCTAAGCCAATTAGATAGGGGCATCTGTCATACCCCAAATTTGTCCTACCTGTATACTTTTTCATCTGTACATCCCATCCACTAACCATTATTCAGAAAAACCCAAAAAATATGTCACTTCCATATCCATTTCTATTTTTCATATTTTATTCATCTTTTATAAGATATCCATTTTTAAACCAATATACATATTCAATTTCTACCAAAAACCATTTTATCCATATTTTATCCATTTTTACCTTTTCTAATCCATTTTATTTTTTTAGTATCCATCAATTTCTATAACCATTTCTTTTCTTTTTCATTCCAATTATCCATATCCATTTGTCCAAATCCATTTCTAAACCAATTTTCATTTCATATCCATTTTTTCAATTCCACTTTAAATTCAATTTTATCCATTTAACCAATTCTTCTAAATCCATTTAGCCATTTAAAAACTCAATTCAAATAATATCCTATTAAAGTCCATTCATTCAAAAACATCCAAAAAATAACATAAACACTTGACTATTCTTTTAGCCCATTTACAATTAGCAAGCCCATCACATTTTCCTTACATTATTACAACAACAAAAAAAAATAAGGAAATGGTCAGCCCACTACTCCAAGCCATGCGCATAACCCTCCAACCATAACCCTCACATAAGCTGCAATCCTACACCAACAAGCAACACTCTGCACATTACTTTTTCCTCATTTTTGCAAATAAAACTGCACCAAGAAAATGACTTTTAGAAGCAATCCAAATTTGAATAAATCCTGCCACAACAACCAACAACAAGCTGCAGAATTTGAGCGTTGAAAGTGAGACATCATCACAACCAGACAAAACCTTGTGTACCTCAAAACTTAATTCATAAGTTTGATTATATTTGGATGGAGATCATAAAAGGGGGAGAAGAATCCGAAATAAAAAACTCCTGGATACTGCATACAACATACATCTCATATCTCTTTTCCTTCAGATATCATCAGCAAGGCATTACAACACACAAGCCTGAATAAGAGGCCCTCACTTCTTCTCTCATCAAGAAAGAGATCCTTCAACAATTCATAAACTCCCTCCATAGCCTCAAACACAAAACCTTCCACCTGCACAGTGACACCCTTCAACATCGAAGCAGAGCAACCACAAAAACCATTCACAACCATTACCTTATTAATCTCCAACTACCGAACCTAAAAACCATATAACTAAAACCAACAACATCCGTTTCCACCATCATTCCCGTCCACCCTCCACAATCTGCAACAACAAAAGTTTGGAAAACATAACTCTGTTTTTTCCCCAAAAATTCCCGACCGCACCACACAAACCCAAACGAAATCCCAAAATCACCAATAAACACCCAAATCAATAACCAGACCTTCATTAAACCCTTTCAACCCCAAATCCCAGAAAACCGATTCGTTCACAACAACCAATAGAAGCTTACAAACCCACAACCATACTCCAAACTAGAACCAGAAAAAGAAGAAGATGAGTTGAAACCAGAATCAAAACAAAAGAGAATAGAGAATGAGCAATCGAAACGTGCAAACAGACCCAGAAAATGAGATGAAGAAGAAGAATGAATAAAACACACAAATCGGCATCTGACACGAGAACGAGAGAGAGATTCGAGAAGAGACGAAGTCGAAACTGAACGCAAGCAAGCAAGACGGAAGCAAAGCAGAACAGAGATGGTTGAGATCTGAACCTGTTGGGTTTTCATTGACCAACGTCGCCATGGATACATTTTGTAAACTTTGTCTTTGATGACTCATGGTTTTTTGAAGCAGTTCTGAGCGTGTGGTCTTTCACTCATTTAAAAATAATCCAATAGTCAGCAAAGCGAGTCATTTGATTTATTGATTTGAGGTTTTCTTTCATTACCTAGCCTTACATTGCTGCTTTTGGAACAAAAACCATGTTGTTTTTGTGTATGGACCGTGGTGGGCCTCGTAGGCCTGTGTTGTTTCTTAATCATACACCCTTTTTCATATATACACCATGCTGTTTTGGTTTAATGGACTTTTCTAAGCCCATGATGAATCTTCACACTCATCATGATCCATGCGCCTCCCCCATTTTCAATTCTTTTAATTATTTTCTTTCTATTATATTTTCAACAAAATTTTCCTAATGCTTTGCCTTAGACTTGTTTAGATTTTGGTAAATAATATTTGTTTTTTGATCCTTTTTTTATTTTCCTCTTTTTTTTTTTTCATTTTGATTTTCGATTTTTAGGGCCAATGATATCAAAAACATCTTGATATTGGGCGATTCTTTAAAATCGGTACCAAATCTTAATTTATATGAGGCCTACTATTTACTACTTATTTATTTCGATTTATTTTGTCATTATTTCACTTTTATTCTTTTTTTTGGGTCAATGAAAGCCAAATATCGAGATTTATCGATTTATCGATTTTAAATCTTGATAAAGGTGAGACTTTTATTCTTTTTCTTGTCATTTTTTATTTTATTTCATTTCTATTATTTTTGTTTCATTTTTATTCATTTTTGGGTCAATGAAAATCAAATACTAAAGATTATCGATTTTTCGATTTAAAATCTTAGTAAAGATGAGACTTTTCTTAGTTTTCCGATTTTTATTTCTATTTCGATTCATATTCTTTTATTTTCACTTTTGGTCGATGAAAGTAAAAAATCGTTGATTATCGATTTCTTGATTAAATCCGATTAAGACGAGACCAACTTTATTTTATGTCAATATTATACCTTGTTCATATTATCTCGATTATATTATTCATACTCTTATCATATTGTTCATATCCATATTCATATTTATCTAACCATTTTCATTTGTTCACCATTAATCAAAAAACACTAAAAATATCGAAATCTAAAAATCTAATTGATTGACTGTTGGTTATGATCATTTGCTTGGCAACTTTGGTTCGAGGTTTAGTTTAGGACACCTTGCACACACACGGCTTTCTCTTGGGCTACCTTACAATGAGACCCTTTATTTCATGTCATCCCTTGTAATTTACATGTACCCCGCTCCCCATTCTGATGTATGCATTTAATGTTCTTTTGATTGTGGTTTGTTTACTAGGAGCACCCCTAGGTACTAGCATAGAAAACCCATTTTAAAACTAATTCTCGATTCGTCGTCGAGCCATTTTCAAACAAATCTATTTTCAACCAAACTCTCGACTCGTCGTCGAGCCATTTTCAAACAAACCCTTTTCAAACCAAACCCTCGATTCGTCGTCGAGCCATTTTCAAACAAACCTCTTTTCAACCAAACTCTCGATTCGTCGTCGAGCCCATTTTCAAATCAACCTCTAACCAAAATCTTTTTTCAAATCAAACTCTTTTCATACAAATAAACCCTTGATCCAACGTCAAGCGGATTTTCATAATCAAAATTCAAAAACAACTAACAACTATCGCAACTCTTTTAAGGTGAAAAATGGGGGTTCAAGTCTTTGATCTCTCTTCGATTGTTTGGGTGCGAGTTCTCTTACTCGTGTGTGAGCAATTGACGCCTCTTCTTTTAATAAATCCAATCCTTTTCAAAATAACCAAGCGTATACAATAAACCCTTGATCCCACGTTAAGAGGATTTTTCATAATCAAACCTCAAAACGCTAATAACTATCGTAATTCTTTTTCAAGGTGAAAAATGAGGGTTCAAATCTTTGATCTCTTTTCGATTGTTTGGGTGCGAGTTCTCTTACTCGTGTCTGAGAAATTGACGCCTCTTTTAAAAATCAACCAACTCCCTTGTTTCGTGGGCGTACCACGAACTACGACTGCTCTGATTCTTTATTCTCGTCCGAGTAAAGATACGTAGGCACAAGATTGCGATGATCTTGGCGAGCACACTTTTTTCTTTTTCCCCGTTTGCGTCACACTACCATCTTTTTCTGTCAAACCCCATAGTCGAACTACGATTGCTCTGATTTCTCATTCTCGTCCGAATGAGCATACGTAGGCCCGAGATCGCGATGATCTTGCCGAGCACCCTATCCTTAAACCACCCATTTCCCTTTAGTATCTTTTTCTTTTACATTTACCTTTCCGCATTTATTTTAGAGAATAAATTAGACAAACTTAGCTAATGAGTATCGCGATTCGAATCAAGAGGTTCTCGTTGAGTACAACGGACGTGAGGGGGTGCACATACCTTCCCCTCACGTAACCGACTCCCAAACCCAGAATGTGGTTGCGACGACCATGTTCTTACCCCTCCTTAAAGGTTTTCTCGATATTTTCCTTTCCCTCTTTCGGGATAAATAAAGTTCGGTGGCAACTCTGTCGAACCGTTTTCCGCGCCTTTCGCGCGAAGGGTCGTGTCTTCGATTAAGCGATTTTTTTTGAGGTGCGACACTTTGGCACTTCTTTAGCTTTTAACATGCTTCTAGTCATTTTCAGTATACTTATATTTCTCCTCTCAGCTATACCATTATGGTGAGGTGTATATGGTGTATTGACATCATGTTATATATCTTTAAAATCTTGCAAACTCTCTAGAGGTGTATTCACCACCACCATCAATTCTCAGTTTCTTTAACTTGCATCCACTTTACTTATCGACATGCAATTAAAACTTATTGAACTGTGTGAATACCTTATTTTTTATTTCGATAAGGTAAATCCCCATATATCTAGTGAATTATACTATGAAATTTAGGAAATAACAATTACCTCCATTCGACCTTACATCAAAAGATCTACACACATTAGAGTGAACAAGCTCTAGGTTTTCTCTCGACTTCATGGATAAGTCATGTTTGAATTTCTTCTTAGCCTGCTTTGCTTTGCAGCATTCCACACATAATTGAATTGGTTCTTTAACTTGAGATAACCCATACACCATATTTTTCTGGTTGATCATACATAGACCTTTGAAGTTTAGGCTTCCATATCTGTGATGCCATAGCTGGTTCTTGTCTTCGACAACAGTCGAAGCAAGACAATGATGATCAACCATGTTGATCTCGATCTTAAAGGTTTTGTTATCTGCCAATGGTGCCTTCCAGATCATCCTTCCTTCACCATTATACACCTTCATCATATTTTCTTCTAACTTCATGTTATACCCTTTGGCAAGTAATTGACCTAAGTTTATCAA
Source organism: Lathyrus tuberosus (assembly GCA_022829125.1). Classification (NCBI taxonomy): domain Eukaryota; kingdom Viridiplantae; phylum Streptophyta; class Magnoliopsida; order Fabales; family Fabaceae; genus Lathyrus; species Lathyrus tuberosus. The sequence continues at coordinate 7,514,170 of JALAZF010000024.1, read as the reverse complement.
GTTACTTGTCATTGAAGATACATACAATACGTTAGTAATGCTGTCTCTTTGACTATTTCTTATAGTCACAACTATATTTCCTCTTCCCTCTGATATAACATGCCTGCCATCTGCAAACTTGATCACCTTCTTGACTGGTTCATCCAACTTAGTAAACTAATTTTTATTACCAATCATGTGGTTACTGCATCCAAAAACTAGATACAACATATTGGTTTGTTCATGATTTATGTGAGTATTGCCCATGAGTAACATATCATCAGATTCTTTTTCTCTAGAATGTGCATATTGAACTTCATCATCATCTTTTTCTCTAGATTCCTTTTTTCTTCTACAATCTTTAGCATAACGACCAAATCCTTAACACTTGTAGCACTGCACCTACTTCATGTCAACTTTCTTCCCCGAATACTTGTTGCCCACGACTTCTTGATTGAATCAGAGTGATTCTTTGAATTTTTGCTTGAATTCTCATCATTAGCAAGATTCTTTTTTTTTGTTTCTCCTTTTCTTTTCAAATTTCTTGGTGTATCTTGCTTGCATTGCTTGTTCAGCCACTTTCTCCCTCTCTGAGTTCCTCTTCTTCAGCATCATCTCATGGGCCTCCAATGAAGCTTGAAGTTCTTCCACCTTCATCTAAGCTAGGTTCTTAGACTCTTCAATGGACATGATAATGTAATCAAAGTTTGCAATCATAGATCTCAATACTTTCTCAATATTTTGCAGATGAGTGATTGATTCACCATTCTCTTTCATCTGGGTTGTTAGCGACACCACACGCGTAAAGAATCATGAAACTGACTCATATTTTTTCATTTGACTCATCTCAAACTACTTTCCTAATGTCTACAACTTCACCCTCTTCAACCTTTCATCTTCGTCGTATAATTTCTTTAACTTGTCCTACGCTCCTTTTGTTGCTTCTTCTTCAATGATATTCTTAAACACATTAGGATCCACTCATTGATGGATCAAGAGCCTAGCTTTACCATCTTTGTTTCTTCGTTACTTGTGCGCAGCTTACAAAACATCATTCACATTCTCTTCCAATGCAGGCACTCTATCATTCACGATTTCAGCCACATCTTGAAATCTGAAGATGACCTTCATCTACGCAATCCACCTCTCGTACTTATCCCCTTTGAAAACTGGTAGATTTGCTAGAAATTGAGTTGATGTTGTGTTTCCGTTTGCCATTTCAAATTCTCTCTGAATAAAAATTAGGCTCGTTGATACAAATTTGTCAAAACTGGTGGAATAATTAGCGTTTTAAGAAGAAGAAGAAGAGAGAAAAGAGATAATATTATTGAGAAAATATGAAGTGATTACAATGAAGTTATTATTTGAAAACTACAAAAGTATGCCCATATATAGGAAACCAATTCCCAAACCCAAAACATATAACCCAAGCCCAAAATATATACAACTATATTTTAGATTCGACACAGTATTCGACCCTGTTAAATACAAATGACATTAAAGCTACATCGACTAGGTTACACATCTTGTCGGACACAAACTAGACTTCCTACTTCGACTAGGTTAGACACTCCTTAGTCGAAAAAACTGTAGCGTGCGATTTTTGTCGGTGACGTGACCACCTTATCGCAGATTGGGGTTCCTCCACACCGCAAGTGTAGGAGGGGGAGTGCTACTTTCTAATTTCTTATTTATCCTGTGAAGCTGGAAGGGAGAGGGAAGCTATCTAAAACTAACCTTGCATGCAAATGTTTAACTGAACAAATGCTAAGAGAGATTGGGGGGTCCGGGGTCAGGTTATACAATGGGGAGTTGTCAATTACCCATCCTATATGTGGTTATCCATAGGTTTTTAGTTTTAGGTTCTGCTTTTATACTTGATGGTGTTTATCTGTTGTGGGTTGGGAAAGTTTCTTCTTTGGGAGATATGAGAGAGAGTTTTTTATGATTTCAGGCTTGCCGATGTTTTTGGTGAGGTACTGGACCTAAAGTTTTTGTTATGTGTGAAGGTATTGGACCTAATGTTTTTTATTGGTATGCTCGCTAAGATTTCACAATCTTATGCCTACGTATTCCCGTTTAAAGAAACAGGGAAATCAGAGCAATCGTAGTTCCTCCTATTCTATGGGAGGAAAAGATGTTTCGGTGTCTTGTTCAAAGTCCAAGATTGAAGCTAAAGGGCTGAGTATTTGTGTCTTGTTCAAAGCCCAAGATTAAAGCTAATAGGTTTGACTGAGAGAGAATTTATTATCTCTAAAGGGATACATATTGTCTGTTTATCACAACTGTTGGGTGACTGTTTATAAAGGAGGGTTACTTTAACTGGGATATGAGAATCCAGCAATGCCATAATTTCCTTTATAGGGGATTTGTCCTGAGGAGAAAACTTTAACTCAGTATAGAGCAATGCCATTTTTCCTTAGGAATCTTTCATGCTAAGGGATGGATAGTGGCGTGGATGTAAATAATCCAGAGGCTTGCCGCTTACAGCAATTAGATGAAAGAGGGAAGTTTGCCAGGATAAGAGATGGACAACAGCTCGGATATTTGAATCAACAAGTGTTCCACTTACAGCAGTTATCTGGGATAAGGGTTTGTTTGATTTGTTTGTTTTGATATGTGATAACACAGAGAAATGTCTTCCTGTAGAGAGATTTTGATTTCCTCTGAAGGGATGTTAATTTTTGTGTGCCTTGACCAAAGCCCAAGGTTGAAGCTAAGAGATTGATTGACTCCATTGGGGAAGTCCTTATACAAAGCCTAAGAGGAGGCTGAAAAGGCTGACTCAACAAGAGAGTGTTTTATCTGTCTTTTACAAAGCCCAAGATTGAGGCTAAAAAGAGACTGACTCTTTTGGGGGTATCATTATACAAAGCCTAAGAGGAGGCAATAAGTTTGACTTTTCCGGGGAAAATATTCTTACTGTCTTGTACAAAGCCCAAGATTGAGGCTAAAAGGGATCTTGATTCTGCTGGGGAGGATTTGTATGTGTCTTGTACAAAGCCCAAGATTGAGGCTGAAAAGAAGACTGACTCTATGGGAAAGAAATCTTTATCTATCTTGTACAAATCCCAAGATTGAGGTTAAAAAGAAGACTGGCTCAACTGAGGATTTTTTGGTGTCTTGTACAAAGCCCAAGATTGAGGCTGAAAGAAGTTTGACTATGCTGGAGAGTATTATCTGTCTTGTACAAAGCCCAAGATTGAGGCTGAAAAGAGGATTGACTCTGCTTAGGGAAATTTATATGGTGTCTTGTTCAAAGCCCAAGATTGAGGCTGAAAAGGGTTGACTCAACAAGAGAGTGTTTTTGTTTTGTACCATTGACTCAACGAGAGAGTGTGGAAAGGTGATTGACTCAACAAGAGAGTGTGAAAAGGTTAGTTCAGCTGGGGAAAATCATTGTACAAAGCCCAAGAGGAGGCTGACTATGCTGAGGAATGGAAGGATCAGTATACAAATCCTAAGAGGAGGCTAGCTTCTGCTGAGGATCATTGAGATCCAGAGGCAGGTCCAAATGGGGAATCAACTCTTGCTGAGGGTTTACAGAAGAGTTGAGATATTAGATGCCTTGAGTTTCTGATTTGGGATAGTGATTTGACCCTAGCTGGGGATAATTTAGGATAAAAGACCGAGTTTTAGATCCTGTGGGGATTTTAACTCTACTGGAGATTGGTTAAAGGACCAGGGTTTTTTCCCGTGTTTATAGGGAACTTGAGAATGTCTTTGAGATCCAAGAGGGGATTAGACTGTCCAAGCCTACTGGTATGGAAGAGTTTGTCTTTGTATGATGCCCAAGAGGAGGCTGGTACTTTAAGGGATGAGTGTCAATCCTAAAATTGGTACGAGGTTTTAACTCTTTGGAAAGACTGCTCTAACGAAGGATGACTAAGTTCTGTCTTACACCTTTAAGAGGTCTTCAGGGTCCTTGTATTAAGCTCAAGAGAAGGCATGAGAACTTCTAAGAAGTCGGAGGGTCCTTGTACAAAGCCCAAGAGGAGGCGGGGATGCTTTTAGGAAACCTGTGGGTCCAAACTTAAGAAAAGTTCAAGAAAAGTTTCACCGGGAATAGTCTTTTCTTTTATGAACAGTTCTAAGGTTTGAAGAAATTCAAGAGAGGTTTCACCAAGAATTAATCCTCTCTGGGGAAATAAACTTCTTTGACAATTTCTAATAGTGACAGTCTGAGAAAAGTTTCACCGGGAATAATGCATTTCTCTTTGTTCCATATTGTTTAAGCCCAAGAGAAGGCAAGACTGTATCTGGAATTCCTATGGGGAACTAGTTTTGACTGTATTAAAAGAGTGACCAACTGGCTTTACCTAGTTCTAGACCTAGTTGCCGGGGAAAACTCTAAGCAGATATACAAGTATATATACAGTTGATATATGACAAGTATTTAAAAGGATATGAAAGAAGGACTTACAGGTGAGCAAGCTTCCAACAATACAGTTATATATATGAAAGCATGTAAATGAAAGCTGATAAAAACTTACAGGCGAGCAAGCTTCCAGCAATGCAGTTATATATATGAAAGCATGTAAATGAAAGCAGATAAAAACTTACAGGCGAGCAAGCTTCCATTGTAACAGCTGTATGGTTAGTTGTTCAAGAAATTGAAGAAAGTTTTGATAACAACTATGGATTTGAACCTAAATCAAATGGGAAGTTGTTTTTAAACAGATTGGGGCTTATACTCAAGGAGAGGCCCAGATGAAAAACAGTAATCGTACCGTTGTTTTGTAAACTGTACTGGGGCTTTATACAATGACTGAGGCCCAGAGAGGTTTTCTGTACAAAGGGATGAGTCTTACAACTCAAGGAGAGGCCCAAAAGTTTTAAAAAAAGAAAAGGGAGGGAACTTACAACACAAGGGCAGGCCCAGATGGTTTTCGTTTAAAAGGCGACGAGCGCGCCGAGATTTTAAAATCGCAGTGGAACTTATACAACGACTGAGGCCCAAAAAGGTTTTGGTTAAAAAAGGATTGGGTCTTACACTCTAATAGAGGCCCAAAAATGTTTGAAAATATTTGTTAGGGTGATAATGATTAAAACCCTAATTTTCTTGATTTAATGTATTTTAATTGAATAAAAATTCAATTAAAATGATCAAACATGTGAAAAAAGATTGTGATCTTGGATTTATTTTTGAAAAATCATGTTTCATTCATGGGATGATTTAAAAATCATTTGAATTTTGCAAAACCAAGAGAAAGAAATATTTTTAATGTTTAAAAAAACAAATAAAACATAATTCTTTGCAAAAATACTAAATATATGAAATAAATAATATTTTTGTGAAATTTTCATGGAATAAAGTATTTTAACATTTTTGTGAATTTTCAAAAAAAGAAGCAATAAAAAATAATTAAAATTGATAGAGAAATTAATTTTTCAATTAATTAACAAAAACATGAAAATATTGAAAAATAGCAAAAAAGAGAGAGGTAGCAAAAAAGGTCTAGGTGGGGTTTGAACCCACGACCTCAACAATAAACACACATGCGTGCTACCACTGGGGTGGTGATACATCCGTGTATCAAAACCACCCCATAAATACATAAAGGGTGCCAAGTTTTCAGGCCTGGCCAAGGCAAGGCAAGGCAAGTTTTGGTAATTTACGTGAAGCCTCTAACTTTCTCATTTCTCCATGGATTGGGACAAAATTTAGGTGCATCTGACCTAGAATTTCATAAGGAATCCAATGGTGCCCTTGGTTTTTTCAGATGAGGTCCCTATTTTAAAACCCGATAGTGGTTTTGAAATAGGCCAAAATTTGCATTTTCTATGCTAACACATCATACACACACTAACAGCATGGCCAATTGGTTCAAACACAACATATATAACATGTATGAGATGTTTATGATCAGTGGAATTCAAAGCAATGCATAATTCAAAGAGTTCAAGTTGTCATGTACTTACCTTTTGGAGCTTTTTGTGTTATCTGCCAAGTTCCTTGTGCCAGAAGTAATTTGATGCTTTGGACACTCTCAATTGATCCCTTAGAAGCTTTTAGGATGATTAGAACCAGCTGGAATCCTTAGGAACAAGTTTTGGCACTTTCTTGCAAAAGGGGCAAAAGTGACCAATATGGCAACCCTCTTAAATGGTGTTCCAGATGAGGGAAACCAATTGGGACAGTTTGAGGATGATATTTGGAGTGTGTTTGAGGCTTTGTTTGGTTTTGGAAGTGATTGAATCAAGGCATGGCTTGGAAAATGCAGAAAATCTAATTTTGAGGTTTTGGAGGTGGACTTTTTGATTTTGGTGTTTCAGGTCACAAGTGAGTGTTTGAACAACTTAGATATGACATATTGGATGTGTTTGGATCATGAGCTGTGGTGGAATTTCTTTCTAACTCAAAAACTCAGAGTTACCTTGCAAAAGAAGGCATTTTGGCCTGAAGAAAGATATTTTGAGGAAAGCAAGTGTTGTAATGCTTTGGGGTACTCAAACTGAGCACAAATGAGCTCTATTTATAGTAGAGCAAGTTTGTTTTGCAACCAATAGTGAATGGCAGCTGCAGCAGGCCTTTGGCCAATGTTGAGAAAAAGGAATCTCAAGTCTCCTCTAGCCATTGACTTGAGGTTAGGGCACATGCCTATGGTCCTTTGATTCAGAGCTTATTCTTGACTGATTCAGTTAGGAATGTGTCAGTCCATGCCACCTTGGTGTATCCATTGAATGCTTTAAAACAAAATTGGAGTCTTGGCACCTTTTTAGCCTTTTTAGGTTTGTTATGGCTAAGTGTAGATTCTTGGACTTTGGAGGCTTGGGGATCAGACCATTCTCCTTTTGTTTTATTCTCAGATGTGTCCAAATGGATGACAAGGCTTGGAGTTGTCCAAATTTATCAAATCGAGCAAATGCACAAAATCTGCCTTGCCTAGGACAGTTGGAAATTGTGATTTTGAGGGATTCATATCTCCCTACTCAGGTTGAGTTATGGGAGGCTCTTGTGCTTTTTAGAAAGCCCTCATATGATACAAGACATGTGTGATCATAGTTTGTTTTTAAAATGTTTGGATCCAACTGAAAAATCCCCATGAACATTGATGTTCAAGGCTGGTAACTTAGGCAGATTTTCACTAAGTGTTGGAAAAAGTGTCACACATTAACATTATTTTTGACTTAGGGGAACCATATTTGTGAAAAAACCTAAAAAATCAAACTTGATTTTGTGCACAGTTGACTTTTTATCGGATGAAATCCAAACGGTGGGATCCTTTGTGAAATTAAGTCCTTGACCTAAATCAAACCTAATGGATGGAATCCATAGGTGTTATAGGGTGTATTGAATCATATCCCAAGATTTGGGAGCATGTCCTGGTCAAAAGTCAAAGGTACAGTTGACTTTTTCTTCAAAACCCTAATTGTGGTCCAGATGAAATTGAAACTTGTGAATCAAGCTTCTTGGGTCAATCCATTGTTGTAAATGGATCAATGTGGTGTATTTGAGGCCCTCAAATCATGTCTTGAGGTCTTGGCTTAGGTTTTGTCCCAAAAGTCAACTTAGGGGTTAATTAGGTCAAGAAACCCTAATTCCTGATTTTTGATGAATGCATCCCCTGAGGCTAAATTGATTTGATGATTAGGTCCATGAGGTCCCTTGGGGTATCTTGGGTTGTGTTTTGAAGCATTGGCTCATGCCCAGATGAAAATTTCCATCTGGAGGCCTCAGTCGACCAAAACCCTAATTTGGTGACACTGGCGATCTTGAGGCTTGATCCACTTGGAATGTTGCAACTTTGTACTTGATTCTTGATTTGGGAGTCCTCTTGATCCTTTATAGGTGTTTGAGAGGTTAGACAAGTCGAAGATCATGTCATTTCTTGATTGATCCTTTGTCTAAGTGCTTTGAGAGGGCATGAAACCCTAATTCTTGATCGTAGTGAATGCTCAACCATCCTTGAGGAGATTGATGAGGCAAGAAGGTACATCTATATTGTGATGATGTCTTACACAATGATGAGAAATCTTGGTGGTCAAAATTGTGGGTATGACAAAAACCTTTCAACTAAACAATGAATTACAACTTCTAACAACTTCTCCATTCAGGCGCGTGATTATGAGTGAGGTTGCCAAGAAGTTTTTTAATTCTTGGAAAGTCTCTTACACTCTTCTGTCCATCGAAAACTTGTTGATTTATTTAATTTTGTGAAAAATGGATGGATTTTTCTCCTGCACAACATAGGAAGTGATATAACGTTATAATTCTTTTAGTAAGTTACTTAACCTCTTTCATTAAAGTCGGACTCCACATATCTATGACCCAAAAAATTCCCAGATTGAACTCCAAACAAGCACTTTTTCGGTTTCTAACGCATGTTGTATTTTCTCACAAATGTCAAAGTCTCTTTAAAGTCTTCGTCATGTCGGCCTTCATCTGGATCTTGATGACCATGTCATTAATGTTTACTTCTAAATTTTGACCCATCTACTTGGAAAAGATCGTGTCCATCACTCTCTAGTATGTCGGCCCGATGTTTTTCAATCCAAACGATATGACCTCAGAGTAGAAATTGTTGCGTTAGGTCATGAATGTTGTCTTTGTCGTATCATTAGGATTCATCCTTATTTTATAATAACTCGAGTATGCATCCTCAAAAGCCAGACTTCTTCTTTAACACCATGATATTAGCTAGTTGATAAGTGCCAAAATTCCGTGTTTTAAGTAGTAGTTTTGTGGCACTTATCGATTCATTTGTATTGAATTCTTTGAATAAAATCCCACTTTGTTTGTAAAAGTGTATATTTAGTGTATACTAGTATTTTCGTGTAAATATCATTGAGTTTAATTGTTTTTATCTCATTTTTTTAAGGTATTTAAGCATTGATATTTAATCATTGCTAGATAGAGCACTGAATAAGCTTTCTGACGCTTCCGACCGGGCATCAAACGGAGTTACGGTTCGAAAGTTATGAAGAAAACAAAATGCTGAATTTTTCTGTTACTGTCAACTCTTGCCCCGAGCTCGCCGGGCGAGCCAGAAGTTCCAAAAGTAGTAGAAAATGTCGCTTTTGCTTTCCGGGCGAACCTTACTTCGCCGGGCGAATTATTCTGGGAGGAACAAATTTAAAGGGGTAAAAACATATTTTTTAAGGTTATGTTTTGGGGTATTTGTTCACAATTCATCAAACCTTCATTTTTTATAGTTTAGACCTTAGAAAAGTATCAATGGAGGCTCAACTCAACTCAACGATTGGGGGTGGATGATTCTTGGATCGTGATTGACACCGCGAGAGATTTTGATTCCTCTTCTCTCTTCCCTTTGTAGTTTCCATTTGTTGTAAGTTTGTATGTAAGTTTACGTTGATTATATGTATATTTATTGCTCATGGTGTTGTATAAAACTCATTTTACAAATTAATGTTGATGATTGCTTTCTTTATTTGGGTTTGAGTTGTTTCAGACATGTACGAGTTGAATCCAGATTTAGGATGAACATCTATTAGGTTCTAGATTCTAGAGATAGATTTAGGCTTAATATTCACTTGGGTAACAAAACTTAATGCTTCTGTGTTGTTTGTGTTGCGCTGAGAGATCGCCGACGCGAGTAATATGGTCGCTGTCTCACTTTGTGTTAGAGATAACCTCTGTGTGAGAGATACATGATAATGTTGACGAGTGATTTAGGTTGCGTACAACTGGGTAGTAAGTTTAAGTATTTGATAGGGTATAAGAAATGCAAATCCGAGAGTTCTCTACTCTCCAAAGAATGAATTCTTTCTCTGTTCATAAGTTTTATTTCCTGGATTTAATTTAAACCCATTTTAAACCAAAACTCAATAACATTTAAATTATCGAACGACAATCCAATAACACTAATCTCTGTGGACATGATAATTTCCCGGATAAATACTTTTTAAAACTCTTTTTGCATGCCGCTTTACCGCACCAATACTAGTCAGGTTGGATATTTGATCTCTTGAATGAACTCGACCTCCTCTAATCAGGTGTTGTTATGTCATAGCATTCTGATAATCAGCCGAGTTCTCAGATGAAGACCGGACAGTGCTAGTCAAACTCTAATGAGACTGTACATCAAAATTTATTTTGTTAGTCTTCGACTCAAGGGGAGACTCTGAACAAGCATAAATAATTTTTGGGCTTAACAGATTTAGGGGGAGCCGGTTAGCTTAACTATTGATCTTGTGTTTTTCAGTTATTTCCCCATATAAATTGTTCTATTAAAATACGTGGTTTGTCATCATCAAAAATGGGGAGATTGTAAGAACAGGTTTTGGTTCTGCATATGACCTTCAGTTTTGATGATAAATTCACATGTTATCTTAGAGAACAATTTCATACTCTAATTGTTTATGTCTAGTGTGTAGGTTTTGCTAAACAGGTTCTGAATGTGAAGGAAATACGTGTGACGACATCAGGCTCTAAACTCGACACTCTAGAAGAAAACATACGGCGTTTACAAATTTAAGTCAAGATTATGGAATACTTCTGATACAACATTTCTAAAGAACGTTAGTACTAGAGCTTCTGATCATGATTTGGTATGATAGTTCTGAAAGATTCTGAAGACTCTGAAGACTCAAGCTCTAAAGACTCAAGTTCTGAAGATAACTAAGTTCTGAAGACTCTGAAGATAAGTTCTGTTGAACAAATTCTAAAGATTCTGAAGACTCTGATAATTAAGTTCTGAAGACTCTAAAGATAAGTTTTGTTGAATAAATTCTGAAGATTCTGAAGATATCACTTTTAGTGTCTTAGATTCCGAGGACTCAGTTTTTTATCTTTCTGCAACATGCTTCATCAACATATACCAGAAGCCTCTAAAGATTAGAAGTTAAAGATCAGAAATGAATTGTGTGAAAGGATAAACATAAAAGTACAATGTATAATGTACACTATCCTGCTATAGTAACACAATGACAGTCTTTTGATACGATGTTGTCTGACACTTCTACAATGAGCGTTGGGGACAAAACAACTGGATTTCTATTTCCTATTCTACCCTTCAACGAATCTATTTTCAACTATAAAAGGAAGACTTGAAAACTTGGAAAGATAACAATCTGCTCTACAAAACTCATACTAAAACGCTGCACAAAAATCTCTTATGAGATATACTTAATATAGTTTTGTAAATTAGGAAGGAACTTTTGTTCATATCTTGATATTAAAATTGTTGTGTTATTAAGCTTAAATATTGTGTAATCTTCTTATGTAGAAGCATTCTTGTATACACACCTGTAATCACTTTGGATTTATGTTTCCTCAAGTGACTAAGTGATAGTCTGAATACTTGAGAGGGCTAAGGTGTTTTTCTAAACACTTAGACGAACTTGCTGTAATATTTCAAGATTAGTGGATTAATTCCTTTTTGAAGGCGAAATCACCTTGGCGGGTAGACTGGAGTAACTTAGTTAACAGTGAGCCAGGATAACTTTGGTATATAAAAGTTAAAAAAAACTATATTTGGTGAAACCTAATTCAAACCCCTTTTCTTGTGTTACTCTCACCTTCAATTGGTAGCAGAGCTCTGATTCTGTTATTGATAGTTATCAAACACTTAACCATGTCAGATAAAGATCCATATGAGATTCTAGAAACACTGGTTGATTCAACACCATCTCCTGTTGCTCCAGTTTCAAATGATAGAAACATCCAAAATGCTAAATCTCTTATCCTTGTTGATGAATAGTTTGAATACTGGAAAGATTGACTAGAAAGTGTATTTCAAACTTGTGATATTGATCCTTGGATATGGTAGTTCATGGCTACGTATTTTCCACTGATAACGCTGGCAAGAAACCTTATACTAGAACTCTGTATGATACGCAGAAAAAGGATTATAAGAATCACCATATAACAAGAATTATCTGGATGAATGCTATTTCGCATACCAAATATGAGAATATCACAAACAGAGACTCAACCAAATCTATTTGACCTTCTTAGAATGACTTCTAAAGAAAATAATCATGTTTAAGGAAACCAAGGCCCTAGCCTTGATTCAAAAATATGAATTCTTCGAGACAGAGGAAGATAAAACTGCTGAGATCATGCTTTCAAGATCTCAAACCTTGGCTGCAAAACTTAAGGTTCTGAACTATGTCACTCAACATCAAATTGTGTGAAGAAAAGCTTCAGAAGTTTCCATTCAAATGAAAGCCTATGGTAACTGCTCTCAAGTTACAAAAGATCTGAACAAAACTTCTCTAGAGGAACTGATAGGTTGTTTGAAAAATCATGAGATTGAGCTTACCTCTGGCAGTAAAGAAGTCACCTGCTATAAGTATATTGACCCAATTCATTACAAGATTAAGTGTCTCTACCTCTATAAGGACAAGATTAAGAAGAAAGCCTTGAAAAGCAATAAGAAATAAAAGATAGAATCATGGGAGGATTCCTCTGAAGACGACTCAGAAGAAGAGAAAGCTAGTATATCGCTGATGGCTAGAGTTAGAATTTATGATGAGAAGATCCCTCCAAAAGATGAAGCAGACTCTAATTCAAACACAAAAGAGGAAGTGGAAAAGGCATATGTTCCAGTATGGAACTTAAAGATGTCGAGTACGTAGGTTTCAGAGGAAACTAGAAAGGAAGATCTAAAAATTCGGTAACGAATCTCTTCTTTCTTATCTAATGCATTTCTTGTTGAAAATTTGATGCATAACTTGTTATCCATAAGTCAATTAAGTGATAATGGTTATGACATTATCTTTTATCAAAAAATGTGGAAAGCTGTAAGTCAATCAATGGCAAGAAGTATGAACTTGTCATTATGGATTATTAAAGTCGTTGAACATGGTTAAAATTCCTAAGGCACAAGAATGAGTCGCATTCCGTGTTTACTAGTTTCTCTTATAAAGTGCAAAATGAATTTGATTCTAAGATCGTTAGAGTCAGAAGTGATCATGGTGGCGAGTTTGAGAATCAGTGGTTTAAAGAGTTATTTGACTCTAATGGCATATCCCATGATTTCTCCTGCCCTTAAACTCCACAGTAGAATGGAGTTGTAGAAAATAAGAATAGGACGTTGCAAGAGATGGCCAAAACCATGATCAACGAAACTAATGTGGCTAAGCACTTTTGAGCAGAAGATGTGAGTACAACCTTTTACATTTAGAATAAGATCTCTATCACAAATATTTTGGAGAAGACTCCTTATGAATTGTGCAAGGGAAGAAAACCCAACATTTCTTATTTCCATCCTTTTGGATGCTCTTGTTTTATTATGAACACTAAAGAGAATCTGAACAAGTTTGAATCTAAAGCACAAAAATATATTATGTGGGGATACTCAGAACGCTCTAAGGGCTACAAAGTATACAATACAAAAACACGTATTATGGAAGAGTCAATTCATGTTAGATTCAATGATAAGCTTGACTAAAAAAAGTCAAAGCTAGTTGAGAATTTTGCAGATCTAGAAATAACACTTGCCGGCTCTGGAGAAAAGGCAAAAGACTCTTAGGATAAAGATTCAAAGAACGTTGATAAAAATACATCAGAAGCAACTTAATATCCTCAAACTCAGAAAAGGCAAAGGAATAGACAAACTATTTCTGAAGAATTGATCCTTGGAGACAAAGTTGAACCTGTCAGAACAAGATCCACCTTCAAACAAACTGAGGAAATGCTTATAGGATTGGTGTCTCTGATAGATACAACTTCGTGTGATGAAGTACTTCAGGATAATGAATGGATTCTGGAAATGCAAGAAGAGCTAAATCAATTCTCCAAAAATGATGTCTAGGATCTGGTACCCAAGCTAAAAGGAACTCATGTTATTGGAATCAAGTGGGTATTCAGAAACTAATTAAATGAGAAAAGAGAAGTTGTTAGAAACAAAGCATGACTGGTTGCACAAGGTTACAACCAACAAGAAGGTATTGACTATAATAAAACCTTTGCTCCAGTCGCCAGGTTAGAATCTATCAGTCTTTTAATTTATTTTGCTGTTAATCATGGTATTATCTTATATCAAATGGATGTCAAAAGCACGTTTCTGAACAGATACATTTCTGAAGAAGTATATTTTCACCAACCTCTAGGTTTTGAAAACGTCAAGTTTCTAGAACATGTTTTTAAACTTTAAAAATCATTGTATGGTCTGAAACAAACTCCCAGAGCTTGGTATGAAAGACTAAGTTCTTTTCTTTTAGAAAATGACTTTACCAGAGGTCAGGTGACACTACTCTTTTATGTAAGAACGTTGGAAATGATATGATGATATGCCAAATCTATGTAGATGATATAATCTTTGGTTCTACTAATCCATCTGTGTGTCAAGAATTTTCTAAGCTAATGCAAACAAAGTTTGAAATGAGTCTGATGCAAGAGCTAAAGTACTTTTTGGGGATACAAAGAAATCAAACTCTAGAAGTCACATACATTCATCAAAGCAAGTACACAAAAGAGCTCCTGAAGAAATTTGACATGTCAAATAGCAAACCAGCAAAGACTCCCATGCATCCTACATGCATTGTGGAGAAAGACGAGGTAAGTAAAAAGTTTTTTCATAAGCTCTATCATGGTATGATAGGCTCTATTCTCTATCTGACTGCTTCTCGTCCAAATATTTTATTCAGTGTATGTCTTTGTGCTCGATTTCAATCAGATCCAAGGAAACTCATTTAACTGATGTTAAGAGAATCCTAAGGTATCTAAAAGGATTATCTAACCTTGGCTTGATGTATAAGAAAACATCATAATACAAGCTATCAGGTTTTTGTGATGCAGATTAAGCTGGGGATAGATCAAAACGAAAAACACTTTTGGAAATTGCCAAGCTTCTGGGTGACAACCTCGTCTCATGCCTTAAGACACTCTGGATGAAGAATCAGCTGAAATATTTCAAATAATTGAGAGTGACATTTCTATTTTATGTAACGATACTTATATTATTTGACTATCTAATAATTCTATTTTACTTTCTAAGGCCTTGACATGTTTTGTTGGCTTCTGAGTTGTGAGGCTTCTAATTAGTGGAAGTTCTCATATATCAGAAGTATCCATAGTCAAAGTATTCTTTTAAGAATGCTTATGTAATTTGTAAACTGAGGAGTTTACCTCTTATATAAGTTGTCAGGGAAACATAAAATGCGTAACTCAAAATAAGACAGTTGTCTATTCCGAGCTATGCCTAGTACCTGGTGTGACACTTAGGGTAGATAAGAGATTCCTAGAATTAGATAAGAAATCTTCTCACTTTATCCCTTGTTAGAATTCTTTTCCGTTTACAAGTATACCTTTATTACTTTTGATTGGCTATTGTCAGTTATTGAATATCGTATATTAGTTAATGGTCCTTTTGGATAATTTTATTGATAATATGAACTTTTAGCACGAACTATCTATTCCTTGTCTTATTTGTCTTTTGATTTTCCTTTGTCACTCGTTTCGGAAATGATGGCAGTATTTATTACTTATCTGTTCATCGTTAATTACTTTGCGTGTCTCGAGTGTGATTACTCTTCTATCAATAATGTTCCTTCCTTTTATTTATATCTCGTTATTTCATTCTCATTCCTCATTCCTTAATATTTCATATTTCATATTTTTCTTTCCATCTTTTTCACTCTCTTTCACCATGTTTACCAAAACTTTCTGAGGTAATGAAGACATCATGGAGGTCATAAATGAAAAACGTCCAAATCTTCCTCTCCTAAGTTCTACTGATCGTAATATCACCTTCAACATGCAAATTCAAGGGTGGCCGAGTTACTATGCAAAGCTTCATGGACCTATATATCCAAACCTTGTAAAAGAGTTTTGGAAATATGCTTCTGTGTGTGGTGGTGATAGCTCCATCCGCTCTAGTGTTTATGGTATTCCTGTTATCATCACTCCTTCTTCTATTGCTGAAGCTATTGGATGTGTTGAAACCGACATCACTGTAGACCAGTTTCGCTTCACGTACCATTTTATTGAAATTCTTATCTCCATCCATGACATCTCCTCGTCTCGTTGTGAACCAACTAATCTAGATAAGCTCATTCCTATTGCCAAAGTCTGGTTTGATCTTCTTCTCACAAACTTTCGACCACATGAAGTAGATAAGGACATTATGTCCTATGGTAATATAATTTTCATATACTTTATGGTGAATCACGTCAGGGCCAACTTGCCTCAAACCATCTTCAACTATCTGAAGGACTCGGTTGCTCTCTCTAGAAGTCAACACAAGTCTTTCATACCTTTTGGAAGAGTTATGTCTAAACTTTTCTATAAGGTTGAGAATGTTGGGTTGGTACGCAGGACTGGACCGGAAAATTCTCTTGTGGAAGAGAGGTGTCAAGGCTTTGAAGTTTAGGTGTGTACTATTGGTGGCTACTTCTGTTGGGTGGGCGTGGGTGTTGCTATTGTTTTTCCTTGTGTTTGGTCTTGCTTATGTAATCTTTTGCGTCTCTTTTGGTTTTACTTATGTACTCCTTTATTTTGTACTCCTTCAATCATTATGAATGAAAGTTTTCTTGTTCTTGCATTTATTCCTTATTTCTTATTCCTCGTGTTATTATTCTGTTCTTTTTTTTATTCGCGTTTCTATAGAAAACTGTGCTAGAATTCTTTTTGATTTCTGACAAAGGGGGAGAAGTTATATGATTTTGATTATATATATTCTCAAGAATCTTGAACCAAAAAATGATCAAATACTTTTTCTTCTAACCTTAGTTGATGTTTGACTCTGGAACTTTGTAAAAGTTCACTAATTTCCTCAGACAGGTTACTTGGAAATTAGAAAGTATGACAACCAGACTTTGATACTTCAAAAGTTGTGAACCTTCTGGAAGTATGTCAAGACATTTAGAAATTAATAACCTTCTGAAGATTCGGTCAAAGACATGATCATTCAAGCAACGATGAAGGCTCTAAATCTTCTGATGGCATGATACTTTGCACCTTCTGGTGGCATGATTGAGATTATGATAAATCATGTTCTGATACATGATGTGAGGTATAAAGTATGTTACAAATCAAGTTTTGTTACGTCATAGCATTCTGATAATCAGTCGAGTTCTGAGATGAAGACCAGGCAGTGCTAGTCAAACTCTAATGAGACTGTACGTCAAAATTTATTTTGTTAGTCTTGAACTCAGGGGGAGACTCTGAACAAGCATAAATAATTTTTGGGCTTAACAGATTCAGGGGGAGCTGGTTAGCTTTACTATTGATCTTGTGTTTTTCGTTTATTTCCCCGTATAAATTGTTCTATCAAAAAACATGGCTTGTCATCATAAAAAAAGGGTAGACTGTAAGAACAGGTTTTGGTTCTGCATCTGACCTTAAGTTTTGATGATAACTTCACATGTTATCTTTGAGAATAATTTCATACTCTAATGGTTTATGTCTAGTGTGTAGCTTTTGCTAAACAGATTCTGACTCTGAAGGAAAGATGTGTGACATTATAAGGCTCTAAACTCGACACTCTAGAAGAAAACATATGGTGTTTACAAATTCAAGTCAAGATTCTGGAATGCTTCTGATACAACAATTCTAAAGAACGTTAGTACTAGAGCTTTTGATCATGATTTGGTATGATAGTTCTGAAAGATTCTGAAGACTCAAGTTCTGAAGATTTTGAACCCTTTGAAGACTCAAGCTCTAAAGGCTCAAGTTCTAAAGATAATTAAGTTCCGAAGACTTTGAAGATAAGTTCTGTTGAACAAATTCTGAAGATTCTGGAGACTCTGATAATTAAGTTTTGAAGACTCTGAAGATAAGTTCTGTTGAATAAATTCTAAAGATTCTGAAGACATCACTTCTAGTGACTTATATTCCGAGGACTCAGTTTTTTATCTTTCTGCAACATACTTCATCAACATACACCAGAAGCCTCTGAAGATTAAAAGTTAAAGATAAGAAATGAATTGCGTGAAAGGATAAACATAAAGTACAATGTACACTGTCCACTATCCTGCTAAAGTAACACAAAACAATCTTTTGATACGATGTTGTATGACACTTCTACAAAGACAATTGGGGACAAAGCAACTAGATTTCTATTTCCTATTTTACCTTTCAACGGATCTATTTTCAACTATAAAAGGAAGACTTGAAAACTTGGAAAGATAGAAATCTGCTCTACAAAACTCATACTAAAACGCTGCACAAAAATCTCTTACGAGATATACTCAATATAGTTTTGTAAATTAGTAAGGAACTTTTGTTCATATCTTGCTGTTAACACTGTTGTGTTATTAAGCTTAAATATTGCCTAATCTGCTTATGTAGAAGCATTCTTGTATACACACCTGTAATCACTTTGGATTTATGTTTCCTCAAGTGACTAAGTGATAGTTTGAATACTTGAGAGGACTAAGGTGTTTTTCTAAACACTTAGACGAACTTGTTGTAATCTTTCAAGATTAGTGGATTAAGTCCTTTTTGAAGGCGAAATCACCTTGACGGGTGGACTGAAGTAACTTAGTTAACTGTGAACCAGGATAAAAATAATTGTGTTTATTATTTTCATTCACTTGTTAACTTTGGTATATAAAAGTTTGAAAAGACTATATTTGGTGAAACCTAATTCAACCCCCCCACCCTTTTGTGTTTCTCGCACCTTTATGCTTCTGATCTATTATGGCTATTAATCCACATTGAATGACTTATTTATTGTTATCAAATTCAAATATTTCTCCTGCCTTGGTTCTGGGCTAGTCTCATCGACTAGGCTTGTTCATTGTCCCAACTTGCTCCTATTGAGGGTTGGGACATATTATATCATTTTAGAGTCATAACCCAAACCGACAGACTAAATTGTACACAGCCTCTCAAATATAAAATTTATGAGAGTGAAATACTTTAGGAAGGGAATATATATATATATATATATATATATATATATATATATATATATATATATATATATATATATATATATATATATATAGTGAGAGAGAGAGAAAACATATCATATGAGAATGTCATTTTTATATGAGAACATGAGAATGAATTTGAACCATTAGATTTAAAATAAATGGATTGAATTATGTGTCATTATTATTTTCTCTCTCTCCTCTATTATTAAAATAAATGAATTAAATTAAAATATTATATTTTTGACAATTAATATTCTCTCTCCTCTCACTTATTTATTTTAAATATAAAGATTGAGATTCATTTTCATGTTCTCACATAAAAATAGCATTCTCATAGGATATATATATATATATATATATATATATATATATATATATATATATCCGTTGATAAATCTCAATTGTTAATATGAATAAATCAAACGGTCATAAAAGTAGTTTATTTTTTAGAAGAAACAAAATGACATTGTATTTTTTTTTTAAATTGATACAAAATTAATAATTTTATATAATTTACAAAAAAAACTCATAGACATTACTGAGTAAAAAATTCTATTTTTTTAAAGATCGTGAATTCTATTATACATGTTAGACAAGTAAAATAAAAACATGTATATATAATATATAAATGACAAAACTACCCATGCAAAAAAATATATTTAATTTGATAAAAAATAAAATTAGTATTCATATTTTTAAGTTATACTAACTAATTTATTTTTAATACTTTTAATTTATTAGGTTTTAATTTTTTAAATTATATAAATTACAAAATCACCGTTTTGACAAAATCATACATATTTTTTTAAAAATTATTTATTTAAAATTAGGGTTCCTTTATATTTAATCATCTCCTCCTCGCGAAGATGAAGACTCGCCGTCATCATCATCCCAGTTTGAAGCTGATTAAATAGGGGCAGCTGTCGTACCCCAAATTTTGACCACCTTTCTGTTCTTCCTTTTTACCTTTTATCGCTTATATAAGTAAAAAATAATGATAATGAGTAATTTGTATTTCTAATTTTTTTCCAAAAAAAAATGTTTAATACTATCTCTATGCATAAAAAAAGGGGGAGACAAATAAAAAATATAGTATAGGAGTGCAAATTAGAAATCAGATTTTTATCTTTTTTAGACGTAATTTCATTTCAAATAAATATAATAGCCCATTTGATAGAGGAGTAGGCCTGAGAATTGTAAGGGAGAGTGCATGAGTTCAAATCATATCTCTGCCACTTTTAGTTTTTTCCTTATTACTAACCTTTTCTATTTAACTTTTAAATCATGAAAAAAAATCATAAAAATAGTCTTTTTATTATTTTAATATTAATTTTCGTATTTTTTATTATTACATTTTTAAGAAAATATTTTTTTTCATTAAAATCATAATTTCATGCATAAAATAGCCAAAAATCATAAATATGATAAAAACATGAATAAGGAAATTTTTTGATTTGATTTTTCTATTTTTGCAAGTCAAAATTAAAACAATCATTAGGGCTAATAATGGCTTTAATTATCATTCATGTTTTTCCTTTTTTACTAACATAATTTTATTTAGTATAAATAAGTCTCATTTTCACACTTTTTGGGGGAGGAAAAAGAAACTGTAAAAAAAACAAGAGAAGAGAAAAACAATATTCAAAACTCTTCTCTCCACCCTACTGTAAACCATCATTAACATACATCATCCATTTACAAATTCAAACAAATCATCACCTCCAAAAAAAAAGAAAAAAACAATATCCATACACAAACAAAAAACAACCGCATCGCCGTACAATTAGAGTTAAGTCGTCGCGCCGCCGCCAGAATCGCGCACATTACCACCCTCTGTTTCTAAATCGCAGCCAACCGGACACTTCCTCCGCCGTGGTTCCACATTAGTCCGTAAAACCGCGCAAGGCAATCCCGACCATGTGTCGCCCATCGGTAGATCTTTGGTTTTACTTTCATTTGCTTATGATTTCACCTATTTGTATTGTTTATATTTGGATTCAGGGAGAATGAATGTTTGAGAATAGGGCAAAGAATAGATGAAAAGGGAAGAAGGAAAAGGAAATCTGGTAAAGGTGCAGGTATGCTAATGCTGCTAGTATTGTGGTTTTATTTTTTATTTTATTAAATATCATGCATGTTTCATGGTTTAATGGGTTATTTTGTTTTAGAATAAGTCAAACTTATAAGGGTTTTTTTATAAAAAAATTTATTAAGAAAAGTGAACGTATGGGTACACATTCCCCATTTTATGGTTTTTGTTTTATTATTTTAATTATTTAATTATTGTTATGTAGTTAATTTGTGTAATTTAAGTTGCGCCTCAAACTCTATTTTTCTAATTTAACTAATAATGCACCCTCTTAACTTTTATGTTTTATTTTTTAAATTTATTATGGAAATAGTAATTCATAAATGTAATAAAATATCATAAAATAATCAGATAATTATTTACAAGTTGTAATAAACATGAAATTGATTAGGGGTGTAAATTAGTATTAAGGATTAAGTCAGGGAACAATTAAGCATGTAGAATTTAGGAGGTAATTCTTATAAACAGGTTACCGGAGATAAAAATATATAGGGACAAGTATGAAATATTAATTTATTTGGAATGATAGGAGACAAATGAGTTTTTTACTAAATATAGGATAAAGTTTGAAATTAAGGTGTGGGTGTGGGTTAGGTTTAATTTAGCAGAATTATTACTAGCCCACATGGAAACCAAATGTGAAAGTCCTTTATTCATGCATTAGACACTTACATTGCCCCTTAGATTTAATAGTCTCATAGAAAGAGACATGAGTTTTGTATAATTATTTTTATAATTAAGGTATAGAGCCCAAAGTTAAGGATTTGTATTAAATTAGTAATTGATTTTTAGAAGTAAGAATCCGGTAATTTACTAATCACCATATTTTTAGCATAATTATGAATAAGACTTAATAAAAATACTAATGTTGAATAATTCGAATAAATTTTTGATTTGGTCCTTTTTTTTAGTACACTTATCCTAGTGGGTTCAAGAAAAACAAAAAACACTTTCATACAATTTAAAATAAATTTAATTAATTTTAGCCAAATTAATATTAGCTTGGTGTTTTTTATAGGGCAATAAATGCAAAAGTAAAAATATATTCCAAACAATAATACATTATTTAGTCAATTAATTAAGTAGGATAATTACTTTTTTTTTAGGGTTACAAATTTAGATAATTGGGATGATTATAATATTTAGGGATTAATTAACATAAAAAAATTAAAGATAATAATATGGGTTTGTGATCAATATGAAATTAAATTACAACTAGGATTAGGGACTAATTTTGGAATGAATAGGTATTAAAACTAGAGATTAATTTCTAATTGGAGTAATTATAAGGAATAAAATATATAGGAATATTTATGAGATACTAATTAAATTGAGAAGTATGGAATAATTATGGATAAAATTTGAAATATTAAGGGATAAAAATCTAAGGTTTTTTGTGGGATAAATAAAATTGAAATAAGGGATAAGGAAATGGGATAAAACTCTTAAGTTCCAAGAGTATAAATATAGGACTTGTAATACCCCATAATTTTTGTGAACATTTTGGATAATATTATTATGATCAACTGAGTTCCGGGGTACTCTGAGCAATTATTGGATAAAGTAATTAGAGTAAACCGACGAACTCGGAAATTTGATTAGATTAATATTATTTAAACTTGGAATTTTATTAATTGGTGCATTAGAGATAATTTGGATAATTAGTAGTGTTGCCAATTAATATTTTCTATGTGTATTTTATTTTCTTTTCCTTTGCCTTATTTGGAGAAAAGATAGAAACATTAGAGAAAGAAAAGGAAGAGAAGGAAAAGGAAGGGAAAAGAAGAGGAAATTTCACAAGAGCTCTAGGTCATCAATCGTCAACCAATCTTCATCTTTTCATCTCAGCTTCAACCTCCTCATCTTGTAATCCAGGTGGGTTCTAGTTAGACTCTTTAGATTAAGGTTTTATTGAGTTCTAGAGTTAGTTGATATTGTTAGAAAATGTGAAATTTTACAGAAGAATCCTAATCTAACTGCTGAAATTCGATCATTGATTATAGGTTATACTGGTTGTTACGATTATAGCATGTTTTGTGTATTTTGATTGGGAAAAATGGGATTTTGGGGTTGAATTGGATCGACCCGTAGCAGAACTTGTCTGCAGAAAAATTTCAGGGTTTCACCTGTCCATACGCGTATCACACACGGCCATACGCGTATTGAGTTGGGCAATATGCGTATGGAAGTGAAGGATTTTAGGCGTTACGCGTATGGAGGAGGCAATACGCGTATGGTTTGGGCAATACGCGTATTGGAGGAAAAAATGGAATTTTTAAGGGAAAACAACCTCAGCCCATACGCGTATCACTTTGGGCAATACGCGTATGGCTGGGCGAGCCAGCTGGCCAGTACACGTACGGTACAAGGCAATCCGCGTACAGTCAGGAAAATTGTAAAATGGTGTTTTCTCGCGATACTATTTCTCGTTATGTCCATAACTTTTGACTCGGTTATCTGATTTTAATATTCTTGATATCATTGGAAAGTTAACAGAATGTACTTTCTTATGAAAATGGTTTTAAGATTGTTGGCCAATTTAATTATGTCGGGATTTTTGGAATAGTGTTGTTTTGTCGACTTTTATTGTTTAATGATGTGCAATTGTTGTTGAAATTGTATGCATGTTAAAATACAGAATAGGTGGAGTGAGGAACATTACCATAAGCAATGTCAGAAAAATATAGAATGAATAGACACTAGTATGGAGCATGCGTGTTAACCGTTTGGTTGTGATAAGGCATAATGGCCTTGTGATTGTCGAATACAATCACGTTTGTGTGTGATCACGTGTCATACCCCAAATTTTGACCACTAAGATTTCCCATCATTGTGTAAATCATCAGCACAATATGGATGTACCTTTGTACCTCATCAGTCTCCCCAAAGGTGGGTGAGCATTCACTACAATCAAAACTAGGGTTTCAAACCCTCTCAGAGCTCTTAGACAAAGGATCAATCAAGGAATGACATGATCTTCAACTTGTCTAGCCTCTCAAATATCCACAATGGATCAAGAGGACTCCCACTTCAAGGATTAAGCACAAGGCTGCTCCCTTCTAGGTGGATCAAGCCTCAGGATCGCCAGTGGCACCAAATTAGGGTTTGGTCGACTAGGGCCTCCAGATGGAAATTTTCCTCTGGGCATGAGCCAATGCTTCAAAGCATAACCTAAAATGCTCCATGGAACATCATAAACCCCATCATCAAGTCAATTTAGCCTCCGGGGATGCATACATCAAAAATCAGGAATTAGGGTTTCTTGACCTAATTCACCCCTAAGTTGACTTTTGGGACAAATCATGAGCCAAGACCTCAAGACATGATTTGAGGGTCTCCAACATACCACGTTGATCCATTTGCAACAATGGATTGACCCAAGAAGCTTGAGCAACAAGTTTCAATTTCATCTGAACCACAGTTAGGGTTTCGCAAGAAAAGTCAACTGTAGCTTTGACTTTTGACCAGGACATGCTCCCAAGCCGTGGGACATGATTAAATATACCCTATAACACCCATGGAACATGTCCATCAATTTTGATTTAGGTCAAGGACATGATTTCCTAAAGGATCGCACAGTTTGGAATTCATCTGATAAAAAGTCAACTGTGCACAAAAGTCAAACTTTGACTTTTTGAGATTTTTCATAAAAATGGGTTTTTAACCCTAAAATGATGTTAATGTGTGATTGGAATCATCATCCATCAAGAAAAATCAAAGAAAGTGGGATAACTTGTAAAAGGGGTAACCATAAAAACTTAGAAATTTTTCTAAGTTATGGAATAAAGTGGCAAGGGTACCAACTTTGGAGGATCATAACTCCTAAACCACAAAGCCATTTTTCCCCATCCAAAGCTTGATTTGTAGCCCTCATGGCCCTCTACAAAAGTGTCAACTACACCTCATCCCAATTCATCATGGATTTTGAGTTATGGTTGGATCAAATTGGCTAAAAACTTAAAATTGACATTTTTCAGCACTTAGCCAAAAATCTGCCTTGTAATTTCAGCACAATGTCCCAACTTCAAGGCTGTTTTTCTCCATGATCCAAGTTGAACCAGGTCTAGTGTCAAACATCAAAGTTGAAGTACGTCATCTAAGCTTTCCGGAAAGTCCTAGAACGTCCATGTAGCATACTCGAGCAAGGAGTTATGGATCTTACAAAAAGGCTTGCTGCAGCTGAATTTTTCAGGGCAGATTTGCACATTTTTTGTGCCACACGAATTTTCAAGCCTTTTCATCATTTTGGACACATCTAAGGATCAAATCCAAGTGGGATGATCTGATCCATGAACCTCCCAAGTCCAAGGAACCAAAAAAAGCATGCCAAAACCTAGAAATCCCTAAAAGAGGGACAAAACTCCAATTTTGGTTTGGAGCATTTAATGGATGCTTAGAGGTGGCATGAAATGATATTCCTTCAACTGAATTCAGTCAAGATTCCTCCAACAACTAGGGAACCAGCAGCCTGTGCTCTAACCTCTAGTCAATGGCTAGAGGAGACTTGGATTTTCATTGGCCAACATTGGCCAAACCTCTGCTGCAGCCACCATTCACTATTGCTTGCAAAACAAACTTACTCTACTATAAATAGAGCTCATTTGTGATCAGTTTGAGTACACCAAAGCCATCAAACAGATGCTTTCCTCAAATTCTCTCTTTCACTCCAAAATGCCTTCTGTAGTAAGGAAATTCTGAGTTTTTGAGTTAGAGAGCATTTCCATCACAGCTCATGATCCTAACACCTCATAAACATCATATGTAGGTGATCCAAACTCTCACAAGTGACCTATAACACCAACATCACAAAGTCACCTCTCAAAACCTCAAAATGACACTTTTTTGCATTTTTCAAGCCATGTCTTGATTCAGTCACTTTCCAAACTAGATAAAACCTCAAACACACTCTAAATATCATCCTTGAACTGTCCCAATTAGTGCCACACATCTGGAACACCATTTGAGAGAGTTGGCATTTTGGCCACTTTTGACCATTTTGCGAGAAAGTGCTCAAACTTGCTCCAGAGGTTTCCATCCGATTCCAACTATCCTAAAAGCTTCTAGGAGGTCATTTGAGGTTGTCCAAAGCATCAAATCATTTCTGGAACCAAGCACTTGGTAGGTTGCCCAAAATCTCCAAAAAAGAGGTAAAATTCACAACTTGAATTCTTTGAATCATGCTTTCCTTTGTTGCCCACATACATGCATCATATTGAACAATTCTTGAGGCAAAAATGTAGTCCTTAATGTTTATGTTGTGATCCTCCCACTGTTTGCATTTTAACATGTTTATATGTGGAGTTTTGGTTGTTTTAAAATCATGTCCAGTTCTGGTTTTTTTGATTGATGTGTTATGTACATTAAGTTTTAGTGTGCATGAGTAACACCATTGGATTCCTTGCGAAAAATTGGTCAAGATAGGTTTTTACGGATTTCAATTCCGATGAAAATTGAGAGAGTTACGCGCGTTGGAAATTTGACGCGAAACGGCGCCGAAAACAACGTGCAGTTCAGGTTTTTTTTTATTTCTGCGTTTCGTGTGTTGATTTTCCATGTGCGTGGTAATACCATTGGATTCCTTGCGAAAAACCGGTCAAGATAGGTTTTTACGGATTTCAATTCAGATAAAAATTGAGAGAGTTATGCGAGTTGGAAATTCGACGCGGAACGACGTTTTCAATTAGTAGCAGTTCTGGTTTTTTAATTGCTGCGTTTTGTACATTGAGTTTTAGCATGCATGTGCAATACCATTGGATTTCTTGCGAAAAATCGGTCAAGATAGGTTTTTACGGATTTCAATTCGGATAAAAATCGAGAGAGTTACGTGTGTTGGAAATTCGTCGCGGAACGATGTTTTCAAAACAGTGCAGTTCTGGTTTTTTTATTTCTGCATTTTGTATGTTGACTTTCCATGTGCGTGAGTAATACCATTGGATTCCTTGCGAAAAATCGGTCAAGATAGGTTTTTACGGATTTCAATTCGGATAAAAATCGAGAGAGTTACGCGTGTTGGAAATTCGACGCGGAACGATGTTTTCAATCGATAACAGTTCTGGTTGTTTAATTTATGCATTTTGTGTGTTGATTTTCCGTGTGCGTGAGTAATACCATTGGATTCCTTGCGAAAAATCGGTCAAGATAGGTACTTCCGAATTTTGATTCCGATAAAAATTGAGAGAGTTATGAGTGTTTGAAATTTGATAAAAAACGTGTTGAAAATTAAAGTTTCGATACTAGTTTTTACCCTGTAAGAGATGTCGGAGATGATGTTGTGACATCTTTCCTCTTTTTCTTATTTTTATTTTCAAAACTCAACCAATTCTTTTACATAGCAAAAAAATCATCATTTTCAAATTCATACCCCATAATATTTTAATCCACAAAAAAATCACAAAAAAAAAGTATTATTTTTAATATATTTAAAAATAGTGTTTTAAATTGTTTTAAATGCTTTTAAAATGATTTATTTTTTTCTTGATTTTTAAAACCAAAATGATTTTAAATATTTATGTGGATAAAATATTTTTTTCATAAACTTTAATCATTATTTAATGATTTTATTTGATATTTTTATCATTTTTTACTTAATTTTTCTTGGAAAAATGCCTTAAAAAATGAAATTGGGGTTTTCTTTGATTTTCACCCTAACAAATCTTTTTCAAACACTTGGGCCTCTATTAGAGTGTAAGACCCAATCCCCTTTTAACCAAAACAATTTTGGGCCTCACTTATTGTATAAGTCCCTCTGCGTTAAAAGAAAACCTCGGCGCGATCGCCATTTTCAAACGAAAATCAACTGGGCTTCTCTTTGAGCTGTAAGTCCCATTTCTTTTCATTTTTAAACACCTGGGCCTCTATTAGAGTGTAAGACCCAACTCTTTTTTTAACGAAACAATTTTGGGTCTCAACTATTGTATAATTCCCGATACGTTAAAAATCTCGGCGCGATCGCCATTTTCAAACTGAAAATATTTTGGGTCTCTCCCTGAGTTGTAAGCCCCATCTTTTGTACAAAAATACTCTTTGGGCCTCTAGTAGAGTGTAAGACCCAACCCCTCTTTTTTTTATCACTTTTTCATATTTTCTCATTTTTCATATTATTTTTTAATGATTTGGGAAATTAATAACTCCCTCAATTTTGATTATTTTTTATTGGTTCTTTTTCTGAAAAATCACAAAAATAGTAAAATATTTTATTCTACAAAAAAATCAAATTTATATTATTTATTTAATATAGTTGGTATTTTTGTGAATAAATTCATTTTTAATTGTTTTTAAACATTTTAAAAGTGAACATTCATCTTGAAAATCAAAACTAAATAAGTTTTAAATCATCTTGTGATTAAAACCTCATTTTTCAAACCTTAACCAAAAATCACAAGTGGTTTACTTAAACTTATTTGTTTTTTTTTTGTCATTTTTTATTAATTTTCTTTGAAAAATTACTTTTAAAAAGTGAAAATTGGGGTTTCTTTGATTTTTAATCATACTCAAATGTTTCAAGATTCTTTGGGCCTCTAATAGAGTGTAAGACCCAATTCCTTTGTAAATACCAAAATTTTGGGCCTCAGTCAGTTGTATAAGTCCCACGGTGTTTCCAAAACCTCGGCGCGATCGTCGCCCTTTTCAAAATTAACCATTGGGCCTACCCTCGAGTAGTAAGACCCATTTTTTTTCTTAAAACTCACTTGGGCCTCTTGAGAGAGTGTAAGACCCATCCCTTTGTACAAAAAACCTTTTTGGGCCTCAGTCACTTGTATAAGTCCCTCTGTACAAATTCAACAGTGCGCTCACTGATAAAACCCTGGGCCTCTCCTTGAGCTGTAAGCCCCAAATCTTTCTTTTTCAAAGCACTTTCTCCTTTGATTTTGAATATACTGTTGTTTTCAATCTTTCTTTGTTGAACAACTAACCAAACAGCATGGAAGCTCTACAACCGAGTAAGTGGTTATTGCTTTCATTTACCGCTTTCATATACATATAACTGTATTGTGGGGCTGTTTCACTGTAAGTCTTCTTTCGTAAACTCATATCAACTCTGTAATAATAGTATAGATATTTAGAGTTTCCCCGACAACTACGTCTAGTATTAAAGCCTGTTGATCACTCTTAGAAATAGTCTAAACTAGATCCCTATAGGATTACCAGACACAGTCTTCCATCCTCTTGGGGTTAAACAATATGGAGATATGAAAGGCAGCATTCTCTGTGAACCCTTTCATAGACTGTCACTTGTAGAAGTTGTCAAAGAAACCCTATTCCCCAGAGATGATCTCTTCTCCGTGGATTGCATCTCTTGAGTTTCTTCCAAATTCTCGAACTTTCCTGACTTTGATCTATTCTCGGTGAATAGCATTGCCTTGAATTTCTCGGGGTTTGGGGACCCACGGGCTTCTTAAAAGCACTTGTCAAGAGACTCTACTCCCCAGAGATGATCTTTTCTCCGGGAATGGCATCTCTTGAGTTTCTTCCAAATTCTCGAACTTTCCTGACTTGATCTATTCCTTGTGAATAGCTTGCCTTGAATTTCTCGGGGTTTGGGGACCCATCGGCTTCTTAAAAGCAATCGGCCTCCTCTTGGACATCGTACAAGGACCCACAGGCTTCCTAAAAGCAACCCCGCCTCCTCTTGGGCTTAGTACAAGGACCTTACGGCTTCTTAGAAGTATTCACAGCCTCCTCTTAGGCTTCGTATAATGATCTCTTCCTTCGGGAATGATAGCCTCCTCTTAGGCTTAGTACAAGGACCCGTCGGCTTCTTAAAAGTTTCCAGCCTCCTCTTGGGCTTCGTACAAATTGTCCCGACGACCACCTAGAGGTATAGGAACAGAACCTAGTCACCCTCATAGAACAATCCTTTCATAGAGTCTACTACTGTTTCTCAAAGCATAGTACAAAAGATGAAACTCTAGACTCAGACAGTCTAACTTCCTTGAGTCTCAAAGACATTCTCAAGTGACCCCTTCGCTAAATAGGAAGGAAACCCGCAGACTCGGACAGTCTCAATACCCTTTGGATTTCCCGTTTCCTCAAAGAAAAGGAAATATCCCTGATCCTCAAATCAAATCCCTGAGTACAGTGTTGCTCATATAAGAACTGATTTTCTCTTTAAAATCAGTATACTGGACCTGTCACTCAACTGAAACAGTTACCTTAGCCTCCATCTCGGGCTTCGTACGAGATACAAAGACTCTCTTGTTGAGTCAAACTTTTAGCCTCCATCTCAGGCTTCGTACGAGATACAAAAACACTCTCTTGTTGAGTATAAAAGATTCTCCTGTTGAGTCAACCCTTTTAGCCTCTCTCTCGGGCTTCGTACGAGACACATAAGAACTCCCTCTTGTTGGGCCAATAGCCTCCTCTTGGGCTTTGTACAATGATTCTCCCCAGCGGAGTCAAACAAACGTTTAGCCTCTCTCTCGGGCTT
The DNA here is from genome assembly GCA_022829125.1 of Lathyrus tuberosus. Taxonomy (NCBI): domain Eukaryota; kingdom Viridiplantae; phylum Streptophyta; class Magnoliopsida; order Fabales; family Fabaceae; genus Lathyrus; species Lathyrus tuberosus. The sequence goes on along the minus strand of JALAZF010000024.1, from coordinate 7,483,886 downwards.
TGTACGAGACACATAAGAGACTCCCTCGTTGAGTCAATCACCCCTTTCGCCTCCATCTTGGGCTTTGTACGAGATACAAAAAGGTTCTTATTGAGCCAAACAAATTTTAGCCTCCATCTCGGGCTTCGTACAAGATACAAAGACTCTCTTGTTGAGTCAAACTTTTAGCCTCCATCTCGGGCTTCGTGCGAGATACAAAAAACTCTCTTGTAGAGTCAAACAGCCTCCATCTCAGGCTTTATACGAGATACCAAAAGACTCCATTGTCGGGTCAAAACCTTTTAGCCTCTCTCTCGGGCTTTGTACGAGACACATATTAACCTCCTCTTAGGCTTTGTATAAGAAAACCACTGGTTGATCCAATCAACCTTTTAGCATCAAAGCTGTGCCTCGTTCACAGTACACAAACGTCAACAACTCCTTCCCCTTCATCTAATCGCTGTAAGCGGCAAGCCTCTAGATCATCTACATCCATGCCACTGTCCCTCTTTTAGCATGAGAAGTTCCTAAGGAAAGATAGCATTGCTCTACACTGAGTTAAAGTCTTCTCCTTCAGGTTAAAAATCCCCTTTAAAGGAAATTATGTCATTGTCGGATTCACACATCCCGGTTAAAGTAATTCTCCTTTATAAACAGTTGTGACAAATAACCCCCTCTTTAGAGATGACAAATTCTCTCTAAAGTTGAGACCTTTAGCTTCATATCTTGGGCTTTGAACAAGATACAAATAGACTTTTCAGCTTCACATCTTGGGCTTTGAACAAGATACAAATCACCTTTCGCTTCACGTCTTGGGATCTGAACAAGACACCAAAAAAACCATTTCCTCCCATAGAATAGGAGGAACTACGAACGCTCTGATTTGCCTGTTTTGGTAAACGGGAATACGTAGGCATAAGATTGAAAGAAAAATCTTAGCGAGCACACTAAACAAAAAAACCAAATCCCATACTCTCACATCAAAAAGCATCAGTCCTAACATCCTAATCCTTGTTCCCCGCCAGAAACCTTCTGTCAAGATAAAAAGAAAGAAATCAGTATTGGCGAAAATACAAATAACCAGTACAAAGGCCCCCCACATTGATAGCATTCGTAACCTAACAGACCGCTGTTTAAACTCAGTATGGAAAGCAGGGTTAATTGGAGACATCTATTTCCCTTCCTTATTCATCTCACAATAGGATAAAAAATGAATCGACCTGTAGTAAGCTCAAACCGCAGAGAGCGACCAGCGCTTAAGAACCGCGTCCAAAATCGCTCGCTACATCACGTAATCGTAACCGGTTATTTTTGCGAGTGCGTTTCATGGGTCTCGAGCTCCTCTGAAACATGTGCACCACTACTTGGCAGGTTTGATTCCCCGTGCTGTACGAATGGCGCCCGTTGGGTGAATGCTTCTGATGGTATAAGGCCCGTGTAAAGTGACGGTTCATAACGGTAAAAGGCCCGTAGAACCCAAATCCATTTGTATGTCAAGTAGGTTGCAAGGATCCATGACCCGGGTCGACTTCTAGACGTAGAAGAGGACGGGAATAGGGGATGCCTTGGCATGGTTACCGATTAATGATATTGTGAGTTGATGAACTCATGGCATGTGTCCATATAGTGTGTGTACTCGAAGTCACTTCCCTTCCCTTTTAACTTGAGTTAGGTCTATTAGAACCTTGTAGAGCCGAGAGGACTTTAAGATAGGGAACTCACTGAGATTTGATGTATCTCACCCCACTGTTGTTGTTTACATCACAGGTACTGCAGGTTTCGTAAAGGGTAAGGATAAGGCTGTGTGATTATCCTTACTTATCCAATGGCTTTGCTTCCATTGTGGAGTTTTTTTTTGAGATCATTAGTGATCTAGTTCTTAGTATTTGTCGTTGGAACATCTTGTAGATATACTATGCCGTAGTTTTTTGTATTAGGTTTTTTGGGCATGTATATGTATAATGTGTTTACTAGGAATTTATTGTACATTTCAGTACCAAGGGTGGAATTCATGCATAATATATGATTTGATGCATGTATATATATATGGGCTTTACAGTTAGTATCAGAGCCTGGTTGTATCCTCGACCTAGCCATGAGATAGAATAAGTTTTCTTTCCGTTTCATATGCGGCGTGTCGCCATCGGTCTTGTCTGTTATATTTATGGTATTGAGTCTGATCAACTTAATCCTATCTGTATGAAATTCAGGAACAAGGCTGACAGGTGCAGAAACAACCGTGGTAGACCGAGGACCACTCCAGCAGGGACTAATCCGCCGGGTGACGAGGGAAATGCTCCTTTATACCAATTTATGTAACAGATGCAACAACAGCAGAATCAGTTTGTGCAACAAATGGTACAGCAAATGGCTAGTGGTGTGCACCCTCCAGTGGTGGTACCAGAGGCTGCAGAGGGAACTTTTAGGGATTTCATCCGTATGAATCCTCTGGAATTTCTGGGAGGGTTAGATCCAGTAAAAGCTCATGAATGGATATCAGGTATGGAACGGATTTTCCTAATAGTTCAGTGCAGTGAGGAAACCAAGGTGGTCTTCGCTTCACATTTGCTGAAGGGTCCTGCCATGAGGTGGTGGGAAAGTGCTTCAGCCTTAATGACAATTCAAGAGGTACCAAAGGTATGGGAGCAGTTTAAGATAACTTTTATGGAGAAATATTTTCCAAGTTCCTTGAGATCTCAGAAGGAATTTGAGTTTCAACAATTGAGACAAGGTAACTTGACTGTGGCTTCTTATGCTGAGAAATTTGAAACTATGGCCGCTTATTCTAGACAAGCCGTGTATGCTCCTGATGAGAGGTGGAAGATTGATCAGTTTCTGTTTGGTTTAAGGGCTGAAATTTCACATAGTGTATCTCAGAGAGAGTTTACTAGCTATGCTGAATTGTTATGACAGTGTTATGTTGCGGAACATAGTTTGAAAAAGGTACAAATGGAAGGAGATGTGAGCAGGGCAACTCACAGTGACCGTGGAAGATCGAATCAACAGTTTAGACAAAGGCAACCAACTTTTAAGGGAAAACAGGTTCAGAATTCTAGGACCAGCGCACCTCCGGTGTGTCGTACTTGTGGTCGGAATCATTACGGACGGTGTGGTATCGAAGGTGTGAGGTGTTATTAGTGCCAGAAGGTGGGCCACTTGGAGAGGGATTGTCCTCAGGGTAGGAATCAAGCACAAGGGAAGAATACCGGCCGAGTGTATACCTTGGATGCAAGGAAAGCAAAGAGTGACAACTCCTTGATTGCGGGTACGTGTTTCGTAAATGGACATCCTTGTTTTATTTTATTTAATTGTAGGGCAACGCATTCTTTTGTGTCCACGCGTTGCATGAAGCGACTTGGGTTGCAAGTTGTTCCTTTGTTTCCTCCTATGGTGGTTACTACTGCCATGGATGAGATTGTAGAGACACCGTTGATGTGTGAAAATTGTGTATTATCGGCGAATGAAAGAGTTTTCCAGATTGATCTTATCTGTTTACCGCTTAAGAAAGTGGATGTTGTTCTGGGAATGGATTGGCTTTTTACTAATTCGGTGTTTATTGGGTGTGAGGAAAAATTGATCATCATTCCATCTGTCGAGGCCACTTCGAAGGATGTGTTAACTACTATCTTAGAAGGTACGGTTGGAATGATTAATTTCTTGTTTGAGGAAGAAAAGTCTGTTCTTTTGATTCTTACTAAGGAGGAGAGTAGTAACATCCCAGTTTTGAGTATTCCGGTAGTTTGTGACTTTCCTGAGGTTTTCCCCGAGGATATCACTTCTCTTCCTCTGGAGCGGGAAGTGGAATTCTCTATTGACCTGATACCGGGAACGGCTCCAATATCCGTTTCTCCGTATCAGATGGCACCACTTGAATTAAGAGAATTAAAGGACCAATTGGAAGAATTGTTGGCTAAGCATTTTGTTCGACCCAGTGTTTCACCCTGGGGAGCTCCAGTGTTATTGGTAAAGAAAAAGGATGGTGGAATGCGATTGTGTATTGACTACCGTCAGTTGAATAAGGTCACATCAAGAATAAATACCCATTACTAAGGATAGACGACCTGCTAGATCAATTGAAAGGAGCCTGTGGGTTCTCGAAGATTGATTTACGGTCGGGTTATCATCATATTCGTGTGAAGAATTCCGATGTACCAAAGACTGCGTTTAGAACCCGTTATGGTCATTATGAATTTTTGGTAATGCCTTTCAGCGTGACAAATGCTCCGGCAGTTTTCATGGATTATATGAATCAGATATTTCAACCTTACTTGGACCAATTTGTGGTGATTTTCATTGATGACATTCTTATTTATTCTCGCGATCCTCAAGAGCACGGAGAACACCTAAGAATTGTTTTATCCATCTTACAAGAGAAGCAACTTTTTGCAAAGGTAAGTAAGTGTGAGTTTTGGATGTCTGAGGTTAATTTTCTTGGTCATGTCATATCCCAGGGAGGTGTAGTGGTCGATCCGTCAAAAGTTGAAGCGGTGATTAATTGGGAGAGACCGAAGAATGCTTCTGAGGTTAGAAGTTTCCTGGGATTGGCAGGGTACTATAGAAAGTTTATCAAGGGTTTTTCGCAGTTGGCTTTACCATTGACGAGACTTACTCTGAAGGATTATTCGTATGAGTGGGATTCGGCTTGTGAAAGGAGTTTTAGGAGTTTGAAGGAGAGATTGACTACCGCTCCTATTTTGGTGATTCCTGATTCTAGCAAGTCGTATGAGGTATATTGTGATGCATCGAAGAAGGGATTAGGCGGGGTGTTAATGCAAGATGGACATGTAGTGGTATATGTGTCGCTCCCAGGATTTTCATCCAGGTACAAACGCGAGAGTGGCGCGGAAAACAGAGTCGCCAGCCGTGTAAATTTATCCCAAGAGAGGGAAAGGGAACACCACATAAACCTGAGGAAGAGGGAAAGGAATAGTCATCGTAACCATAGTCTGGGTTCGGGAGTCGGTTACGCGAGGGGAAGGTTCTAGCACCCCACGCGTCCATCGTACTCGATGGGATCCATGCTTGTTGTCTAATCTAAGGGTGAGTTATCCTAAAATCTATGGTTGTACTGACACGAGGAAGGGGAAAACAAAGACAGACTCGGTAGGACGTCGACGTCCTAGGCCTACGTACTCCCTTTGTGCAATGGGAAATTCAGAGTCAACGTAGTTTGGACCAACTTCTTTTTGTGTTTTTTATGAGCGACGTTAAGTTCACGTCCGGCAGTTAGGGTCGATGCCTGTTTGCGACTCAGACGGAAAGTAACGTGCCCTTTTGGAAAATAGCCTTTAGTTTGACAATCCTGAAGGACAAAAAGGTTTGAAGTTTGTTTGTACTTTTTAGGACAGAAGTGACTTGAGTTAGTTCATAACTTGCATTGCACCAAAGTCTAAGGCACAGGGACGAATACTTAACGAATTATCCCAAGACAGGACGCTCGCTAAGCACTCTAGAAAGATGAGAGGAAGCCCCTCATTTCTCATTCCCCACGCTTAAGGCTCGTGCGCAATACACTTTATCCTTATTAAGTGTTTTCAAGAAGTTTTGAGATGAGAAGAGAGAAGACACAAAGGAAACCCTAAAGGGAAACTAAGAGTCCTAATGTTATCATGCATGGGTGACCTATGGTTAGTGAGGTTTGACGACAACCTAAGCCTAAAGAAAAGAAAAGATGAGAGACAGAAAGAGTGAGAGTGGACATGGATAACTATCCACACCCTCAAGTAACTTACCTCAGCCTCTGCATAAAAGGTTAGTACAAAACAGACATAGGTAAAAGAAATGAGACAAATAAAATCCAAGCAATGACATATAAGGGTAATCAAGAGGCCAATAACAATCTAAACATGGTTTATGAAGTCAAAGACACGATCCCCAAAACAATGGCACAAGTGCCTTTTCAAACAAGTAATCAGACATGGTCAAAGATATGCATACAAGAAGATCCCACACAAAGAGCAGTTAAACAATTAGCAAGACATCTTTTAAAACCACCAAATTAATTATCAACATATCTCAACCAGAACCAAACAACATGTCCAAAATTCATGCCAAAATTCAAAGTAAAAGTCACTCAAACAATTATGCAAATTCAGATGAGAAATATGGTTCAATGTGCTAAATAAAAGGACTAAAATGCAATATAAAATGATTTTAAAAATGAGAAAAAAATATTTTAATGCAATTCAATGTGTTGGTGAAAAAAATGCAAAAAGAATGAGTGCAAAAGGTTTTGTATGCTATGAGAACAAAATTCTACAAGTTTAGGTGTGCATGATATGAATAATTCAAAAATAAAATAAACCAATAATTATTTCAGATGCCAAAAATAAAATAAAATAATAAAATAAAATTTTATAAAATTTTATAAAATGCAAACTGTGATTCATGAATTTTCTGGGAATTTTTTAATGCAATTATCTATTTTTAAAAAATGAAAGTGAAATTGCGAATTAAATAAAATGAAAAATATGAAATAGGCAAGGGGTGTGTTTAGTAGCCAAAGCACATTGAAAATAAAACATGGGCTTAAGTGGGTGTGTAAATAGGAAGGCCCAGAGCAACAAGTCCATCAGCAAAAAAAAAAAAAAGAAGTACACATGGGCTTCAGTCAACTGATTGACTCCATACTCACCTTTAGATCCATCTGACGCGTAGCATTCAGTCAAACAAAGCACAAGTATTCAAGATCTACGGCCATGATTAAGAAGCACACAATAACCAACACACACACGCATACACCAAAGCAATCAGCATACAATACACTCCCACGTGCTAGGCACATGGTCCATTTAATGCGCTGGCACAATTCCATCCATACGATTCATCAAACGCACAAGATTAAGTCAACAAAATGAAAAGTAATTGAGATGAGAGGCAATGATTTGGAGGCACACGGTAAGTAACGTGGGGTAATAAACATACGAACCAAAATAAAAAACAAAAAAATTAAAAAATATGGCATCACGATGGCCACACGATCAAGCAGATCAACGGCTGGGAGGTCATCACCTACCTCCAAACCCTAGCTTTGCCGGAGCACCACACCAGACGCCGGAACTATGGTTCCGGTCGTCTTCTCCGACCACCTGTAGCAAATATTTTTCCAGAAAACGCAAGGGAGTATACTATTCTGACCAGATTTCAATGAGGATTCCAAATATCAAATCAAAAATCACAAATAACCAAAGCATAAGGAGATTCGAATGAAAAAGGTTAGGGTTCAAAAACTTTAAACTCATCATACAATCAATACATGCGTCCAAACACAAAAAGAACTACATCAGAATGATCAGTGGGCATCACACATCAATATGCATGTCAAAAAGAAGAGTTTTATGATCATAAAAAATATCACTAACCTGAGATTATGCACCACGTATCCTCACTGTTAGCTTCAAAGGATGGTTGGTTTGTGCTCTGTGGATCCCCAGAAAGAAGATTGTGGAAGAACTTTGTGAAAAAACCTTGTGGATTGTGAGCTATGAAGAAATCAAGAATTAGGGTTGAAACTTGAACTCTCCTCCAAAAGCACGAGTAAATCCTCTAACCCTAGCATGAGTTAGCTTAAATAGGCTAGGTTAAACCACTGATGATCACTTGGGCCTTGGTAATTCTTTGTTTAATGAGTTTTGGATGATTTTAGAAATTTGAATAATGTGAAATACACCCTCTTCCATGCATGGATATCCAAACCCTTGATGATGGATCACTTATTTGATAATTGCTAATCCCACCTGAATTTGATTTGGGCCTTGAGATGCCTTGGTTCATGAGTTTTCAATAATTTGGCAATTTTGCATAATGAAGAATAAGTGATGAATAAACCATGAAACTTCTTGGTTCAAAGGCCCAAAATGATCCTTAAGGAGTGTACTTTGATGTTAGAATGTGACATGAAGCAATGGAATCAATTATAGGTCACTATGTCCCAAAATGCAAATGGAACCATGAGAAAACCCTAAAAAACCACTATGCCTTCTTTTGATCATAACTTGAGTTTCACAAATGATATGGAGACCCACTATTACTTTTTGGAAAGGGGAGAAAAAGATATTCAACTTTCATGTTTGAGGAAAATTCATTTGAAGCTTTCTTGATGGTGAAAAGTCAAGTTTAATGTAGTGTAAGAACTTGCCCAAAAAGGAAACTTTCAAATTATAGGTCATTTCCATATTTAGTAACTTTTGTATCAACCCTTGATTCTTGACAAATGGTATGAAAATTGACCCTTGAAGACCATATGAGGATGTGAGACCTTGAAAACCTTGAAGAGAACCTCAAGCTTTCACAGTTGACTCCCCTCTCACTGTTGATTTTTCTCCTGATTCTCCTGATTCCCAATCCATTGGCCAATTGAACTTCTCCTGAACCAAACTGATGGACAATCTTCCATTTCTAGATACTTAGGGACCCAAGGAATACCATGGAATCAAGTCTTGCCCAAAAAATCAGAAATAAACTGACTTTATAGCAAACCCTAATTTTGGTACCCTCAGTCTAGGAGGAAATAACACAGTCTCCAAATCCAAATTCCTCTGAATATGATGTGTATCCTCTCCAACAAAGATAAGATATGCCATTTGGTGATGATAAAAACCCAAGAAACTTGCCCATTAGAGAAATAAACCCAAGAATCTCAAAACCCTAGTTTCTGCACTGGTTAGGAGAGAGTGGTCCACTTGAACTCTCTTGCTTGACCCTCTGAAGAACATCTTCTCCTCTTGAACTTGCCTCAGGCACCTTGACCCCATGCTAAGAACCAATGATATGCACACATGATAATGCAAAATGCAATGAAACATAAGCCAGTTAGTACTAAAGTAAGGAGGGCAAATTTTGGGGTGCTACAGCTGCCCCTATTCAATCAACTTGGTCCTGAGGGTATGATAGCGACGGCTTTCAGAAAATCGGGATACACGGAGATTGAATACCAAAGAACCCAGAAATTTGCAATCCTCAAAGGAGGGACAACTCCACTGGAGAATCAGCCATAAATGTTGTACTGTCACAACACGGACGAGTGCTAGTTATGCTTGGTATAAAGTGAAACAAACTCTCCCAGGTTATGTCAGCTCTGCTGATAAAGAGAACTGACAAAATAAATCTTCAAAATATTGCTATCCTTGCTGACAAAGAGAACTAGCAAAATAAATGCCATCCCTGCTGATAAAGAGAACTGACAAAAGAAATCCTCAAAAGATTGCTATCTATGCTGATAAAGAGAACTAGCAACATAAATGCCATCCCTGCTGATAAAGGGAACTGACGAAGAAAATCTTTAAAGGATCGCTATCTCTGCTGATAAAGAGAACTAGCAAAATAAATGCCATCCCTGCTGATAAAGGGAACCGACGAAGAAAATATCCAAAGGATTGCTATCTCTGCTGATAAAGAGAACTAGGAACATAAATGCCATCCCTGCTGATAAAGGGAACTGACGAAGAAAATCTTCAAAGGATTGCTATCTTTGCTGATAAAGAGAACTAGCAACATAAATGCCACCCCTGCTGATAAAGGGAACTGACGAAGAAAATATCCAAAGGATTGCTATCTCTGCTGATAAAGAGAACTAGCAACACGAATGCCATCTCTGCTGATAAAGGGAACTGACGAAAGAAAATCTTCAAAAGATTGCTATCTCTGCTGATAAAGAGAACTAGCAAAACAAATGCCATCCCTGCTGATAAAGGGAACTGATGAAGAAAATATTCAAAGGATCGCTATCTCTGCTGATGAAGAGAACTAGCAAAATAAATGTCATCCCTGCTGATAAAGGGAACTGACGAAGAAAATATCCAAAAGATTGCTATCTCTGCTGATAAAGAGAACTAGCAAAATAAATGCCATCCCTGCTGATAAAGGGAACTGACGAAGAAAATCTTCAAAAGATTGCTATCTCTGCTGATAAAGAGAACTAGCAAAATAAATGCCATCCCTGCTGATAAAGGGAACTGACGAAGAAAATCTTCAAAGGATTGCTATCTCTGCTGATAAACACTACGCCAAACAAGGGAAAAGAGGGCGCTTTTTTTGGCCTATGACAGCTCTTAAAAGCGCTGTCTAAGCCAGTGCTGTCGTAGGTAAAGACAGCGCTTTTTTATTTATGAAAAAGCGCTCTCTAAAAGGGGACTTTAGACAGCGCTTTTAAAAGCGTTGTCTAATGTATACGTTTAATATTTTAAAGAATTTTTTTATATACTTTAGAGAGCGCTTTTTTCTTCAAAAGCGCTCTATAAAGGGGGACTTTAGACAGCGTTTTTGAAAGCGCTGTCTAATGTATACATATAATGATTTTTTTATATACCTTTAGAGAGCGCTTTTTCCTTAAAAGCGCTCTCTAAAGGGGGACTTTAGACAGCGCTTTTAAAAGCGCTGTCTAATGTATAACTTTAGACATCGCTTTTTTCTCAAAAGCGCCGTCTTTTGTCTACGTATAATTTTGAAGATTTTTTTTAAAAATCCCATTTTAACCATTTTTTTATGCAGAAACCTGTATAATTCACATTTCCATAAACCTGTATAATTCACATTTCAATAAACCAGTATGGATACGCATTTCTATCAACAAATTCTATTTCAAAACTAGAATTTACATTAATGCAGAATTCGCACAATTCCTTATATTGTATGGTTTCAAACCTGTATAGAATTTGTACATTTCAATAAACTAGAATTTACATGCAGAATTCGCACAAATTCTATTGTATGGTTTCAAACCTGTATAGAATTTACATTTCAATAAACTAGAATTTACATTCACAAAACTATACATTCAAGAAAGAATTCTTCTTGCAATAAAAAATTCGCACAATTCCTCCTTAGTATCTTGCAATTGTTTCCTCGTGTAATAAGGACACACCATATCATCGAAATACTACATAACAAAACAAAATACGCATTATTTAGTTAAAAATAATAAATTATATGACATATCCGATAAATACTACATAACAAAACAAAATACGCATTATTTAGTAAACCACAGTAATTATTACATGAATTCTATGTAACCACAGTAATTATTACACAGACTTGATTTTTCACACTAAACCTTACATGAATTCTAAGTAACCACTGTAATTATTACACAGGCTTGATTTTTCAAGATTTTTTTAAAGACTAAATTCATATTTTTCATTTTTCAAGGACCATGTAGCCTAGGTCTCACGTTTTTTTCCCATTATTTTCACGGAGACTAATTGTGATGTTTACTCCTATTAATTAGTATTAGCATGTTTTAGAGGCAATAAAGATAGACCTTTGAGTTATCAAAATACTATATTGCATTACTTCCTTAAATCTAAACATGTATGTTTTATTCATAAAGTAAAGCCAATTTGCTAATAAGAATATAATAAAGTGAAGGTAGCTTACTAATAAATTCCAGGTCTTTAAAGCAAAAGAAATTCTTCATATGTGTAGTCAATCACTGTCAAGAATACATCCCTCCCCAAAATATCATATCATGCACTAACCAAGCTCAATATCAACCTATCAAAATAAAAAATGAATTCAGCCATAAACTAGAAAATTTGATAAAATATTTAATTAGAAAATCAATACAAATTCAATTACCAAAAAGAGAATATCGACATATGTGTACCTTAGACACATCTAAGCAATATATGGCCTTAACAATTCTGGTATCATTTTTCATTCACATATATGTAGTCTCTACAACCCCTCTCAAATATGCTAGCCTTTCTTTAAGAATATTGGCAAAGTCTGAGACAATTCAATCTTGTTTCTGTTTGACCATCAACATCACTCATTCTGCATCCACTAACCATTTCCTACATAAATTGTTGCAAGAAAATAAATAAACATAAATAATTAGTCATATACTAAAAATAAATATTGAATGCCATATAATGGTGATTTTGCACCAGTAAAAAACATTAGTTACAATATAAGTGTCATAGATGTACTGGTACATCTACTCAACATATTTCAACTTATCCCTATAAGATACTAGTACACTCAAAGATAAAAGTGAAATATAGTCAAATACTAATAGCAGTTCTAGGATACAAGCAAACCCAAATAAACATTAAAATACATCTGCACAACTTCTTTTCAAGTTCAACTTCAAAACATTGTTCACAGTGAATCTGCTTTACCACATGAGGCACCACAAATAGCAACAAGAGAAGATATTATAACTTAAAAGGAAACAGGTACAACATATGCAAAATTTCTAAGGTGTGCATAATCAATGGTAAAATACCTTTAGTGGATTATTATTGTCTTAGCACATTTTACAATTGTATATGCCACTGCATGTAGAAAATTGTTTCGGTTCTTCATTTGCCTCCCTTTTAACCTACATTTAAGGAAGCACAATCAGAAATGGAGAAGAACAAATTGAGATCTGAGAGGAAAGAATTGATACCCCATAAGGAACTGAGATGAAGCTGTAGGAATTAGATTCCAAAACAAATCTGAGACCGTCAAAACTGGTTCAGAACAATATCACCGCAACACATATTTGGGAGAAGCAGAGAACCAGAACCAAAATGAGATGAAGGGGTTTTGAGTGATTGAGAGATTTCGAGAAAAGAAGGGATATGGGGATTAAGGGATTCGAAGAGATGGGCTGAGAGATGAATGAAGGGTATCGATTCAAAGGGATTTTGAGAGATTAGGGTTTTTGTTTGGTGAAATTAGAAAGGGTGTGATTGAAAAATGGGGCTTTTGTTGAAACATGATGGAGGGAAAAGTTGGATGTGGAGAGAAGAAAGAAAATTTTAGAAATTTTCACTGAAATTCAAGAGGGAAGAAAGAAAATTTGTGACCGAGTTAAAACGATGTGGAGAGAAGTTTGAGCGTTCTGAAAACTTTAGCCTTAATTATATTTCTAAACCACTTTTGATGAAGTAATGTTAATTATTAAAAAGATTGTAACCTTCTTCGGTCATTGTTTTGATACCTGTAACATTAATTTTTATTTTAATTAATTTTATTATTTTGAAACTAAATTTTAATATTCTTATGAGAAAAAATCTCAACTGACACTAGTCACACATATATCTATTTTTAATTATTTTGTTGTTTTAAAATATATAAATTTTACAAATATTTTTGAAAATTTTAAATTCTTACAAAAACACAAAAGTAAAATTATTATTTAGATAAATAATAAATTTAGGAATATTATTCTCAATTAATTTCTAACATTGAAACAAATACGCCTCATATTTATTTTAAACTTACAATAAATTTTTAAATAATCAATTTAGTATATAAAATTAAATATTATTTCAAATTTATGTAAAAAATTAGTTTTAAAAAAAAATATTTGTGTTTGACCTTAGAGGGCGCTTTTCAGAAAGCGCTTTCTTATGTGCTACCTATAAGAGCGCTTTGCTTAGAAAGCGCTTTCTAAAGTGAAAAGACTTTAAGACCTATAAAAGCGCTTTTCTGAAAGCGCTTTCTAAGGTTACCTTTAGACAGCGCTTTTTAAAAGCGCTGTCTAAAGTAATACCTATAGCAGCGCTTTCCAAAAAGCGCTTTCTAAGGTGGCATCCATTTATGGCATTTAACAGCGCTTTTTTAAAAGCGCTTTCTAAAGTCTGTCTTTTACGACGCTTTTTTTTAGCGAAATTTTTTTATTCTTTTTAGCAGCGCTGTCTTTTTGGTGCTGTCTATTCCTATTTTTGGCGTAGTGAAAGAGAACTAGTAAAACGAACGCCATCCCTACTGATAAAGGGAAACTGGCAAACAAAATATGCCAAGCGAGAACTGACTATCAGGCGAGAGCTGGATTCCACAAAAGAGAAGGGCCAAACAAAGGAAAACTCCCAACCGACTCAAAATCCACAGGCAAGATGACTCCGATGGGGAAGGAGAAGTCTAAATAAAAGACTCTGTCGGGGAGCACAAGTATGAGGAACGCGTCCCTCCAAAATCTCCTGAGTTATGCCATCTCTGCTGAGAAAGAGAATTGGCAAAGAACGTATGAAACCTGGCTTATGCTTCAAATGCAAATGTTTGAAATTTGCCGTAATGCTGCATACGAAATGGAAATGCTACGCGTTTGAGGATGCAATGCGAATGCTTATGATATGCAAAAAGGGTCCCTCCAGCAAAATAAATGCTGGAGAGAAAAGACCAATTCAGCTGGGGATGACAAAAATAAATTGTCCTCTGAATCCAAGAACTCTGCTGAGAAGGATCACACTGACCGACTCTTTAGATCAACAACTTCTACTGGGGATGAAATCCCAAAAGAATATACAATCTACCAGGGATTGCATATGTCCTTTACTGAATGCGACATCGAACCTGAGATTCCTCCTCTGCTGGGGGAGTTGAGAATGAATGCCAATGACAGAATTGGAAGTCTGTTACAGAGGATTGCCAACAACAGATGGGCTTAGGACCTGCTGGGGGATGCCAGCCCATAATACCATCCTGCTTGGGGAAAACAGTTCATAATACCATCCTGCTGGGGGACACTGCTGAACTTAGCCTGCTGATGGGGAGAATGACTTTACTCCCACCTTGCTGGGGATTAGAATATGACATTGTTAGCGAAAGCACGCTTCCTGACTGGATGAGGAAAGTGAACACCCTGATTCTGTGGGGAAATAACATCTTGATCCGGAGAAAATACTTCCCAAGTCTCCTGCTGGGGAAGGTCTGCTCTGCTGAGGAAAGTTTGTCCTGCTGGGGAAGGAGCAATCTCAATGCTAGGAAGAGCCAACTGCTGGGGATGTACAATCTTGTTGCCCTGCAACTTGACTTGTCTTTATGGTCATAAGCGGCTCTTTGAACTTTTCACTTGCCCCAGACCACCAGGTCTAATGGAAGAAATCATCTCAAGAGGATTTTACAGAAGATTGGGCGTTCGCACTGCCCTTGGGTCTTCAAACTCTTGGAGAGATTTATCATATCTCGAGATAACTGCCCCAGTCTTCATAATCCATGAAGTACATTACCTCGAAAGGGCTTGTAATGACTCGAAAATACTCTGTCTCAGTATTCTGAACTTTGAAGAGGTGTTTTCAATTAACCACTTTCAGGAGTGGACAATCTCCCACGCTCTAGAGGTGGCCTTCCCCAATATGAGCTTTGACGTGACTTTGCCCTTGATCTTAGAATGAGTTCCCTAGAGTAACTGAATTTCGGAGAGATTTCTCGACGTGATTGCCCCAGATTGGCTACATCTTAACACGACTTACCGGGGAGAGCCCCTTCTACACTGAGTCTCTTGGCAGCACGCCCTTTGATATGATTGTCCTTTAGAATTTCCAAGCATCCCAACTTGGCAGGATCAAGCTTCTTGGCTGACTTTCACTGCGTAAGCTGCATTGATGCTTAGGCACATATATGCAAACAGAAAATGTTTATTATGAGAATGACAATTCTAATGCAACACTCATGTTAACCTTGAAGTTTTTATTGAAAATGCATCGCTCGGCCTTGTGAACGAATCATTAGCCAGGATGCGACCTCGATTTTTGAATGGAAAAACAATGCGCACATGCAATACCAACAAATCTTATTAGCACAACTCATAGGAGTCAGGAACGTTATCCTGTTGAAGTATGCTTTCGGATTAAACCCTATTTCAATTAGGACTTTTAAGGGTTGTAACGTGGTTTGGTTCACGGTTTCAGAAAAAGGATTTATGGCTCAAAATTTATCGGTGCCCACCCACTCTTTGTGATGTTCTCCAGTCCTATGTTCAGTTAATCTGACACAAACGCTCATCTCTCAAAAGGTTTATGATCTTCAAGGAACCCATGCAACTAATGGTTTGACACCTAAGGAGGTTTTGGAGTGACAGTCATCCCTCTTTATCTTTTGTGTCTGCAATCACACGAATTTGTTCTTACCGAGGATTTTCTTTTGTAACGCTTTTCGCTTTTTCTTTCTTTTGCTTTTTTTTTTATCCCTAATTTTTTCCTGGACTGACTCTTTTGAGTTTTTTTTTCGATTTTTAAGTCCAGCGGGATGCCCTAACTTTAGCCTAAGTCACTTGTTTTCAAGTTTCGACTTAGCGGGCTTTTCCTTTTTTATTCCCCCTTTTGAACAAAGCGTGTGACACTGGTTGTCTTACTTGCTTGAAAGGGTTGTGATAACCATTGTGGTTTTACATCTCTTGACCTCTTGATGGTGGGATAGAGGGCAATGGATCCTCAGATGCACACTCTCCTTGAAATTTGAACGCTTGGTCAAACTAACTGACGCCTACCCTGCCCCTGGGTTAAGTATGAGGGTTTTTTTCATACGAAAGAAGCTCCTACTTCAAGGCTCAAAGGGGTTAACGAGGGTATATCTCCCTTATATCTCCAGTGTTTTTGAATTGGAAACAATGCCTGCACATCCTTAATAGGGTTTCATCCAAATGCGCACCATTAGAAATCTGCGCTCTTATTTCGTCATCCTCCCTCAAGAGTTCTAAACGAGAAAATTGGTATTGCAGTGCATTTAAACATTTAAGAGTGAACACGAATGGATTACTTCAAGGAAAACATGCTCATTGTATTATGATCGTCATAAAAAACAAACAAGTTTTCACATGCAAACAATGCTTTAACGAGAAATGAAAAACTACAAATGAAAATGCAGTAAAGAAACAGACGACTGCCGTTGTTGAGAAGACTTAACTCCGCTTAGACTACTGGCTTTAGGAGACGACCCTTGAAGTCTTCAAACAGATGAGAGGTCGACATGCACAACCAAGTCTCCTTCTGGAAACGATATGTACCCTTTGTCAATCAATTGTTGCACTTTGGCTTGGAAGGCTTTGCAATCTTCGGTTGAGTGCCCCATAGATCCTCCATGATATCCACATTGCACATGGGGATTGTACCCCGGAGGGTATGGTTCTGGAACAGGCTTCAAAGTCTTAGGCTCCACCAATGAGTTTCGAACCAGGTGTGGCAAGAGTTGACTGTATGACATGGGAACTGGATAAAGAGGAGCATTCCTTCTTTCCAAGTTGTTGCGCGGCCTATGCTGATTCTGACGCTGATACTTCTGTTGTTGAGGAGCATAAGGTTATTGGTACTGAACGACATTAGCCTCTCCTTCTTCTCCCCTGTAACGTTTCTTCGCATTTTCAGAATAACCGGGAGCAACTTGAATCTTTCCCGTTTTGATGCCGTTTTCAACTCTTTCTCCTGCCAATACAAGACCTGAAAATCCAGCTGACAAACATCCAACCAATTTCTCATAATAATGCCCCTGAAGTGTATCCATGAACATATCAACGAGCTCTCTTTCCAACATCGAAGGTTGAACTCGGGAAGCCAATTCACGCCACCTCTGGGCGTACTCTCTAAAGCTTTCATTACTCTTTTGAGACATATTTTGCAGCTGTGTACGATTGGGAGCCATATCAGTGTTATATTGATAGTGTCTAATAAATTCCCCTGCCAGCTCTCTTCAACTACGAACGTCTTTCCTCTCTAGCTGCATATACCATTCCAGGGATGCCCCAGATAGGCTATCTTGAAAGCAATGCATCATCAACTTTTCGTTCTTTGCGTGAGCAGCCATTTTACTCGTGCATGCCCTGACGTGAGTCCTTGGGCAAGTCATACCATTGTACTTTTCAAAGGTAGGAGTCTGAAACTTGTGCGGGATAACAACGCCTGGAACCAGCCCCAAATCTTCCAAATCCATATCCACAGAATCTTGATTTACAACACCCCTCAATTGTTCCTCAATCAACCTGAATCTCTGATCAGTGTCAATCTGGGAACTAGCATCCCCGCCTGGCACAGAGAATGTATCATCTTGAATACCATCAAACTGACGGCCATGAGTAGCACAGACACCAATACCACCTCCCCCGACATTTTCAGCCCCACCCGAGGGATCACAACACCAGAAACAGGAATACCTCCGCCTGGAGGGCCATTCTGAACATTAGTACCAGTAACACCAGTATAAACTCCTCCATGAAGGACAACTTCGTCATCAATCCTTGCAATCAGTGGTTGGACAACAGTTCTTAACTGCTCTTGGCCCTGAGCAACCCCTTGCATTAAATCCATGAATTGGTTCATGCGGGTCCGCATCTCAGTCATCTCATTTTGTAGCTGATCCATGAGTCTCTTCTGATTTTGTTTGGTAGAATACCGGTGAATGTGCTGATCTGCAATCCTGAGATTAGAACAAGATAAGAATAACGGAGATAAACACCTGTTATGCAAAATGATTATGCAAAATGATTATGCAAAATGATTATGAATATGTAAATGCAAATGAACATGTTTAAAAAGTTCGCAGGGCGATCCACCCCTTGATTCCAGTTTAACAATAAGATAGAACGGAACTTCTGCTCATATATTAAGAAAACCAGAGGAAAACCAAATGTCAACAATCACAAATCCAAGATAACAAGTCTGAACACAATAATCATAGATCCCAACCAACAAGCCTGGTGGTGGTCAAAATAATGAGAATAGAAAACTACGGCATGTCATCAAAGTCCACAAGTGTCAATCCCCCCCATCCATTATGCTTTCTGCTCCAGTCTTGAATTTCCTTGAACAACTTTCTGGTGTCGGGATGCTTCTGTCTCTGAATTAGCTCTTGAATGAGAACGTCTCTCCTATGCATAATCCCTTCCAAGTATCGGCAATGTAACTCCCAAGCGTCTTCTCCAGAAACACTATCCATGCTAGGTCCCTCATGTCTAGATCTCTTCACTTCAGCTTGGACCTTCAGTTCCTCTATGGAGGCTATGGCTTCATTGAGTCGACCCTCGACTGCTTGTCTCTGGAATACCCCTGATAGGATCTCAGCGTCTTTCTTTTTGAGCTGCGACTTCAATTGATCAATCTGAGCTAAATAACCGTCTTCTTTTTGCTTATTCTCATCCATTGCAGTTTCTCGGTGAGCATTAAACCTGTGAATTTTTAACAAAGCCTTGTCCAACTCTTCCTTCTTAGACTCGAGAACCTTACTGATACCGTCTAGAGCTTGTTTCATCCTTTGTCTGGATGCGACCTTGTCAGCTAGCTCCTTTTCTGCCTCAGCGAGAAGCTCTGTCTTCAACTCGGCGATATGAACAGCTTCACCCCGCTCATGTTTCAACTGGTAAATCTCTCTTTTTAGCTCACTGTTTTCTTCTCACATCTTTTCCTTTTCAGCCCACAACTTGTTAAACTTCTCTATCTCAACTGTGGTAGGAGGCTCAATCAGCAAGGGGTAAGATGGTGGTTCTACCGGGAAGGGAAGAAGCTCCTCTTCTGCTCTCTTCTTAATCCACTCTTTATAGGAAGGGAAAGCCTGGTTGTTACATTTCCCGAATGAATTTTTTCCCCTCTTGGTCACCTGCTTCCAAGCATTCACAATCTTCCTTATCATCTCTTGATCCTCAGTACCATTGAAGAATAAGGACTCTCTGACATCTCGCTCTTCAGGTGGACCTTTCAAAGGATAACCAAACTGCTTGATAACAAGGGAATAATTATAGTTAATTCCACCTCTTCTCCCTATCAAGGGTACATTAGGGAATTCTCCGCACTTGCAAATAATCTCTATTCCTAGCAAGTCACGGTTGAACCAGACAATGTTGTCAGCAGTCAAACCCATTAACCTCTTTGACCACTTCAGAGAATCTTTCGTATCAACGAAGGTGCCAGTTTCGGGGAGATGGCTCAGAAACCAAGTAGATAAGAGCGATGGACAGCAACTCACAGTTTTTCCCCGCCTATTTTCATTCTTGTAATGGACTGAATGATACACATCACCTAGCAAGGTAGGTATAGGATTCTTCGAAATAAAGATTCTGACGGTATGCATATCCACCAGATCAGGAACATTGGGAAATAGGACAATCCCATAGACGCACATAGCCAGAATAGCTTGGAAAGCAGTCCAATTCTTCTCTTTAACATGTATGCAAGCTTGATCAAACAAGAACTTCAATAAGAAACCCTTAGCTCCTTGTTTTTCCTCAATATTACTGCTCAGAACGGATTCACTAATATGAAGAGCAATAGCCATTTCTTTTATCCCGGGGTGTTCTTCAGAAAAGAATACTATGTCATGCCTGATGGGGATTCCCAAAATAAATGAGAACTCCTCCAACGTTGGGGCCAAGATGTAGTCTGGGAAAGTGAAGCAACGCATAGACGGATCGTAAAACTGAAGAAGTGTATGAATGGCATCCTTCTCATACTTGGAGATATTGTAGACAAACTTCAGAAGTCTCCCATACCCTCCACTGAACTCTGTACGAACTCCGGGACCAGCCATACTAATCAGCTTGTGAATCAATGTTAAGGTCGGATCTAGGAATGAATAGGCAACAGTCTTCTTTCTCTGGACATCCATGCCAAGGTAACCTCAGAAAACCGGAATCAAGAGTAAGATGCGAGCCCTGAAAAATGTCAAACATGTCAGAATGCAAAAAAAATGATATGCTCATGCAAACATGTGATCAAGGCAACACTGCTGGATGTGCTGTGCTGTTAACTGAACGAGAACCACAACCCATAAAACCAGAATTCCAAAATAACGAACCACTGCGATAACCAGGAACCCAAATAATCAAACATTGATGAGAAATCCAGAAAAACCGGGTAGGTTGAAGGTTTCGGTTACCTGCAAACCTGCAAACACCCATCCCCTCTAACGTGTGGGTACTAGGATGTTCAGTATCCCGGGCTCTCAGGTCGAGAAATGATGATACGTTCACCATTTCTGGTTTGGCATCATCATCAATCTAGGAGGCCTCAACTGATTCTCCAAAATGGAAGGTCCTCAGCTTCTGGCACTGAGGTCGAGAAACAATAGTACATTCATCCCTCGGGGTACAGTACTATCGTCAATTGAGGAGTGCCTCCACTGATTCTCTTCAAAAGGTAGGGGCCATCCTATGCGAGTTCCAAAGTGGGCCCTCGGGTGCGAATGGGTTTGCCACAGGATGTGGTCTGCCACTGTCACCACTAAAGAGGGATATTTCCACTAAGGTCCTCGATGATCGGTCACCGGAGTCGACAACTCTCTAGATCAACACCCTAACATGCGCAAGATACACACGTTAGAATGCATCCCAAGATAACCTCGTCTGGTTGTGAATTTCGTGAACACATAAACGTACCAAGCGGGCACGTGGATCCCACTACTTTCCACTCTAGTCCTAGGGTGTACTCAAGCCTGGGTATTGGGCTTATCTCTCAGAAC
Organism: Lathyrus tuberosus; assembly: GCA_022829125.1. Lineage (NCBI taxonomy): Eukaryota > Viridiplantae > Streptophyta > Magnoliopsida > Fabales > Fabaceae > Lathyrus > Lathyrus tuberosus. The sequence continues at coordinate 7,462,754 of JALAZF010000024.1, read as the reverse complement.
AACCCAACCTGCAAAACAGAAACAGCCAGCACAACACAGCAATATCCAGTATGACAGTAATAAAAATGAAATGCAATGCAGAAAATGCGGTAAAAATAAAATACAACAAATAAAGCAAAACAAAAACAAAAACACCCAAAGAGAACAAAGACAAGCAAGAGCTAGGATTGACTCGCTTAGGGATGGACCAGCATAGGTCAACCAGAGTGCCTAGCAGAGTCGCCAGCTATCGCTCCCAGGATTTTCATCCAGGTATAAACGCGAGAGTGGCGCGGAAAACAGAGTCGCCAGCCGTGTAAATTTATCCCAAGAGAGGGAAAGGGAACACCGCATAAACTTGAGGAAGAGGGAAAGGAATGGTCATCGCAACCATAGCCTGGGTTCGGGAGTCGGTTACGCGAGGGGAAGGTGCTAGCACCCCACGCGTCCATCGTACTCGATGGGATCCACGCTTGTTGTCTAATCTAAGGGTGAGTTATCCTAAAATCTATGGCTGTACTGACACGAGGAAGGGGAAAACAAAGACAGACTCGGTAGGACGTCGATGTCCTAGGTCTACGTACTCCCTTTGTGCAATGGGAAATTCAGAGTCAACGTAGTTTGGACCAAGTTCTTTTTGTGTTTTTTATGAGCGACATTAAGTTCGCGTCCGGCAGTTAGGGTCGATGCCTGTTTGCGACTCAGACGAAAAGTAACGTGCCCTTTTGGAAAATAGCCTTTAGTTTGACAATCCTGAAGGACAAAAAGGTTTGAAGTTTGTTTGTACTTTTTAGGACAGAAGTGACTTGAGTTAGTTCATAACTTGCATTGCACCAAAGTCTAGGGCACAGGGACGAATACTTAACAAATCGTCCCAAGACAGGACGCTCGCTAAGCACTCTAGAAAGATGAGAGGAAGCCCTTCATTTCTCATTCCCCACGCTTAAGGCTCGTGCGCAATACACTTTATCCTTATTAAGTGTTTTCAAGAAGTTTTGAGATGAGAAGAGAGAAGACACAAAGGAAACTCTAAAGGGAAACTAAGAGTCCTAATGTTATCATGCATGGGTGACCTACGGTTAATGAGGTTTAACGACAACCTAAGCCTAAAGAAAAGAAAAGATGAGAGATAGAAAGAGTGAGAGTGGACATGGATAACTATCCACACCCTCAAGTAACTTACCTCAGCCTCTGCATAAAAGGTTAGTACAAAACAGACATACGTAAAAGAAATGAGACAAATGAAATCCAAGCAATGACATATAAGGGTAATCAAGAGGCCAATAACAATCTAAACATGGTTTATGAAGTCAAAGACACGATCCCCAAAATAATGGCACAAGTGCCTTTTCAAACAAGTAATCAGACATGGTCAAAGATATGCATACAAGAAGATCCCACACAAAGAGCAGTTAAACAATTAGGAAGACATCTTCTAAAATCACCAAATTAATTATCAACATATCTCAACCAGAACTAAACAACACGTCCAAAATTCATGCCAAAATTCAAAGTAAAAGTCACTCAAACAATTATGCAAATTCAGATGAGAAATATGGTTCAATGTGCTAAAGAAAAGGACTAAAATGCAATATGAAATGATTTTAAAAATGAGAGAAAAATATTTTAAAAATAATAAAATAAAATTTGATAAAATTTTATAAAATGCAAACTGTGATTCATGAATTTTCTGGGAATTTTTTAATGCAATTATCTATTTTTAAAAAATGAAAGTGAAAATGCAAATTAAATAAAATGAAAAATATGAAATAGGCAAGGGGGTGTGTTTAGTAGCTAAAGCACGTTGAAAATAAAACATGGGCTTAAGTGGGTGTGTAAATAGGAAGGCCCAAAGCAACAAGTCCATCAGCGAAATAAAAAAAAAGTACACATGGGCTTCAGTCAACTGATTGACTCCATACTCACCTTTAGATCCATCTGACGCGTAGCATTCAGTCAAACAAAGCACAAGTATTCAAGATCTACGACCATGATTAAGAAGCACACAATAACCAACACACACACGCATACACCAAAGCAATCAGCATACAATACACTCCCACGTGCTAGGTACATGGTCCATTTAATGCGCTGGCACAATTCCATCCATACGATTCATCAAACGCACAAGATTAAGTCAACAAAATGAAAAGTAATTGAGATGAGAGGCAATGATTTGGAGGCACACGGTAAGTAACGTGGGGTAATAAACATACGAACCAAAATAAAAAACAAAAAAATTAAAAAACGTGGCATCACGATGGCCACACGATCAAGCAGATCAACGGTTGGGAGGTCATCACCTACCTCCAAACCCTAGCTTCGCCGGAGCACCACTCCAGACGCCGGAACTAGGGTTCCGGTCGTCTTCTCCGACCACCTGTAGCAAATATTTTTCTAGAAAATGCAAGGGAGTATACTATTCTGACCAGATTTCAATGAGGATTCCAAATATCAAATCAAAAATCACAAATAACCAAAGCATAAGGAGATTCGAATGAAAAAGGTTAGGGTTCAAAAACTTTAAACTCATCATACAATCAATACATGCGTCCAAACACAAAAAGAACTACATCAGAATGATCAGTGGGCATCACACATCAATATGCATGTCAAAAAGAAGAGTTTTATGATCATAAAAAATATAACTAACTTGAGATTATGCACCACGTATCCTCACTGTTAGCTTCAAAGGATGGTTGGTTTGTGCTCTGTGGATCCCCAGAAAGAAGATTGTGGAAGAACTTTGTGAAAAAACCTTGTGGATTGTGAGCTATGAAGAAATCAAGAATTAGGGTTGAAACTTGAACTCTCCTCCAGAAGCACGTGTAAATCCTCTAACCCTAGCATGAGTTAGCTTAAATAGGCTAGGTTAAACCACTGATGATCACTTGGGCCTTGGTAATTCTTTGTTTAATGAGTTTTGGATGATTTTAGAAAATTGAATAATGTGAAATACACCCTCCTCCATGCACGGATATCCAAACCCTTGATGATGGATCACTTATTTGACAATTGCTAATCCCACCTGAATTTGATTTGGGCCTTGAGATGCCTTGGTTCATGAGTTTTCAATAATTTGACAATTTTGCATAATGGAGAATAAGTGATGAATAAACCATGAAACTTCTTGGTTCAAAGGCCCAAAATGATCCTTAAGGAGTGTACTTTGATGTTAGAATGTGACATGAAGCAATGGAATCAATTATAGGTCACTATGTCCCAAAATACAAATGGAACCATGAGAAAACCCTAAAAAACCACTTTGCCTTCTGTTGATCATAACTTGAGTTTCACAAATGATATGGAGACCCACTAGTACTTTTTGGAAAGGGGAGAAAAAGATCTTCAACTTTCATGTTTGAGGAAAATTCATTTGAAGCTTTCTTGATGGTGAAAAGTTAAGTTGAATGTAGTGTAAGAACTTTCCCAAAAAGGAAACTTTCAAATTATAGGTCATTTCCATATTTAGTAACTTTTGTATCAACCCTTGATTCTTGATAAATGGTATGAAAATCGACCCTTGAAGACCATATGAGGATGTGAGACCTTGAAAACCTTGAAGAGAACCTCAAGCTTTCACAGTTGACTCCCCTCTCACTGTTGACTTTTCTCCTGATTCCCAATCCATTGGCCAATTGAACTTCTCCTGAACCAAACTGATGGACAATCTTCCATTCCTAGATACTTAGGGACCCAAGGAATACCATGGAATCAAGTCTTGCCCAAAAAAATCAGAAATAAACTGACTTTATAGCAAACCCTAATTTTGGTACCCTCAGTCTAGGAGGAAATAACACAGTCTCCAAATCCAAATTCCTCTGAATATGATGTGTATCCTCTCCAACAAAGATGAGATATGCCATTTGGTGATGATAAAAACCCGAGAAACTTGCCCATTACAGCAATAAACCCAAGAATCTCAAAACCCTAGTTTCTGCACTGGTTAGGAGAGAGTGATCCACTTGAACTCTCTTGCTTGACCCTCTGAAGAACATCTTCTCATCTTGAACTTGCCTCAGGCACCTTGACCCCATGCTAAGAACCAATGATATGCACACATGATAATGCAAAATGCAATGAAACATAAGCCAGTTAGTACTAAAGTAAGGAGGGCAAATTTTGGGGTGCTACAATATGCTTCACGACAGTTGAAATTACATGAAGAGAATTACCCAACGCATGATTTAGAATTGGCGGCAGTTGTATTTACTTTGAAAATGTGGCGTCACTGTTTGTATGGTGTACGTTTTGAGATGTTTAGCGACCACAAGAGCTTAAAGTACTTATTTGATCAGAAAGAGTTAAACATGCGTCAAAGGAGATGGATGGAATATTTAAAGGATTATGACTTGGAATTAAAATACCATCCGGGTAAAGCAAATAAGGTGGCGGATGCTTTAAGCAGGAAAGTGTTGCATAGTGCCGAGTTGATGATGTTAGAGTATGCCTTAATGGAAAAGTTTAGAGATCTAAATCTTCAATTTAATTAGACTCCTGATTGTGTGGTTATGGGAAATTTAAATATCATCTCTACTCTTAGGGAAGAAATCCAACAAGAGCAAGGGTTAGATGAAAAGTTACAAGAATTGTTGACTCAACCGGGTTTTGTGCGAACTACCGACGGAGTCATTTCGTTTAACCAAAGGATTTGTGTTCCGGACAACACAGAGTTAAAACGAAGAATTTTGGAAGAAGCGTATAAGAGTGCTTTTACTATACATCTAGGGTCTTCAAAGATGTATCAAGATTTAAAGAGGAACTACTGGTGGTCCGGGATGAAAAGAGATATTGCGGTGTATGTGTCGGAATGTGCGGTGTGCCAACAAGTGAAGATTGAGCACCAAAGGCCGGGTGGCTTGTTGCAGCCTTTAGAAATTCTGACGTGGAAATGGGAGAGTATTTCAATGGACTTCGCAGTGGGATTGCCCCGTGCGCAGGGTGGCTATGATTCAATTTGGGTAATTGTGGACCGGTTAACGAAATCCGCGCATTTCTTAGCTGTGAAGACTACCTACAAGGCGAGTCATCTCGTAAGGTTGTTTATTTCAGAGATAGTAACATTGGATGGTATTCCTACTAGTATTGTTTCGGATAGAGATCCAAAATTTACTTCCATATTTTGGAGAGCTTTTCAACAAGCCATGGGAACGAGGTTGTGTTTGAGTACGTCGAATCATCCACAAATGGACGGTCAGACGGAACGGACAATACAAACCATGGAGGACATGTTAAGAGCTTGTGTGCTTGAAAGTGGGGGAAATTGGAGAGAACTTTTGCTGTTGATCGAATTCTCTTATAATAACAGTTATCATGCAAGCATTGGTATGGCACCTTATGAGGCGTTGTATGGTAGGAAGTGTCGAACGCCATTGTGTTGGACGGAGGTTGGCGATGGTAGAATTTTAGGACCCGAGATTATTCACGAGACCACGGAAAAGATTAGAATGATTCGGGAAAAGATTAAACAAGCCCAAGACCGTCAGAAAAGCTATACGGACAACCGTAGGAGACCATTGGAGTTTGATGAGGGTGATCATGTATTTTTGAAGGTTACTCCGAGATTGAGATTGAAAGGACCATTTAAATCGCGAAAGTTAAGTCCAAGATACGTGGGACCGTATCAGGTTTTGGAAAGAATTGGTGAAGTAGCCTACAGATTAGCCTTACTGCCTTCTCTGTCAGAGATGCACGACGTTTTTCATGTGTCTCAGCTTCGGAAATTTGTTCCAGATCCTCTTCAACCAGTTTCACCAGATACAATTGAGATAGAAGTTGATTTGACATTTGAGCCTCAGCCGAGTCGTATCACTGGAAGAGAAATTAAAGTGTTAAGGAATAAAGAAATTCCTCTTGTTAAGATCCAGTGGGACGAGACGCATTCGGGCGATGCAGCTTGGGAATTGGAATCGGAAATGCGGGAGGTCTATCCTCATCTTTTCAGGTATTTGTTTTAAATTTGTGGGCGAATTTCTATTTAAGGGGGGGGGGGGGGGAGGATGTAATACCCTATAATTTTTGTGAACATTTTGGATAATATTATTATGATCAACTGGGTTCCGGGGTACTCTGAGCAATTATTGGATAAAGTAATTAGAGTAAACCGACGAACTCGGAAATTTGATTAGATTAATATTATTTAAACTTGGAATTTTATTAATTGGTGCATTAGAGATAATTTGGATAATTAGTAGTGTTGCCAATTAATATTTTCTATGTGTATTTTATTTTCTTTTCCTTTGCCTTATTTGGAGAAAAGATAGAAACATTAGAGAAAGAAAAGGAAGAGAAGGAAAAGGAAGGGAAAAGAAGAGGAAATTTCACAAGAGCTCTAGGTCATCAATCATCAACCAATCTTCATCTTTTCATCTCAGCTTCAACCTCCTCATCTTGTAATCCAGGTGGGTTCTAGTTAGACTCTTTAGATTAAGGTTTTATTGAGTTCTAGAGTTAGTTGATATTGTTAGAAAATGTGAAATTTTACAATATAATCCTAATCTAACTGCTGAAATTCGATCATTGATTATAGGTTATACTGGTTGTTACGATTATAGCATGTTTTGTGTATTCTGATTGGGAAAAATGGGATTTTGGGGTTGAATTGGATCAACCCGTAGCAGAACTTGTCTGCAGAAAAATTTCTGGGTTTCACCTGTCCATACGTGTATCACACACGGCTATACGCGTATTGAGTTGGGCAATACGCGTATGGAAGTGAAGGATTTTGGACGTTACGCGTATGGAGGATGCAATACGCGTATGGTTTGGGCAATACGCGTATTGGAGGAAAAAAATGGAATTTTTAAGGGAAAACAGCCTCTGCCCATACGCGTATCACTTTGGGCAATACGCGTATGGCTGGGCAAGCCAGCTGGGCAGTACGCGTACGACACAAGGCAATACGCGTACAGTCAGGAAAATTGTAAAATGGTGTTTTCTCATGATACTATTTCTCGTTATGTCCATAACTTTTGACTCGGTTATCCGTTTTTAATAATCTTGATATCATTGGAAAGTTAACAGAATGTACTTTCTTATGAAAATGGTTTTAAGATTGTTGGCCGATTTAATTATGTCGGGATTTTTGGAATAGTGTTGTTTTGTCGACTTTTATTATTTAATGATGTGTAATTGTTGTTGAAATTGTATGCATGTTAAAATACAGAATAGGTGGAGTGAGGAACATTACCATGAGCAATGTCAGAAAAATATAGAATGAATAGACACTAGTATGGAGCATGCGTGTTAACCGTTTGGTTGTGATAAGGCATAATGGCCTTGTGATTGTCGAATACAATCACGTTTGTGTGTGATCACGTAATCGTAACCGGTTATTTTTGCGAGTGCATTTCATGGATCTCGAGCTCCTCTGAAACATGTGCACCACTACATGGCAGGTTTGATTCCCCGTTCTGTACGAATGGCGCCCGTTGGGTGAATGCTTCTGACGGTATAAGGCCCGTGTAAAGTGACGGTTCATAATGGTAAAAGGCCCGTAAAACCCGAATCCATTCGTATGTCAAGTAGGTTGCAAGGATCCATGACCTGGGTCGACTTCTAGACGTAGAAGAGGACGGGAATAGGGGATGCCTTGGCATGGTTACCGATTAGTGATATTGTGAGTTGATGAACTCATGGCATGTGTCCATATAGTGTGTGTACTCGAAGTCACTTCCCTTCCCTTTTGACTTGAGTTAGGTCTATTAGAACCTTGTAGAGCCGAGAGGACTTTAAGATAGGGAACTCACTGAGATTTGATGTATCTCACCCCACTGTTGTTGTTTACATCACAGGTACTGCAGGTTCCGCGAAGGGTAAGGATAAGGCTGTGTGATTATCCTTACTTATCCGATGGCTTTGCTTCCGTTGTGGAGTTTTTTTAGATCATTAGTGATCTAGTTCTTAGTATTTGTCGTTGGAACATCTTGTAGATATACTATGTCGTAGTTTTTTGTATTAGGCTTTTTGGGCATGTATATGTATAATGTGTTTACTAGGAACTTATTGTATATTTCAGTACCATGGGTGGAATTCATGTATAATATATGATTTGATGCATGTATATATATATATATATGGGCTTTACAGGACTAAAGATTTGGGATAGAACTCTTGATATCCGAGAGTATAAATAAAAGGATTAAGGGATAAAGCTCTTGGTCCGAGAGCCTAAATAAAGGATGGGATAAGGGATAGCACTCTTGATATTCGAGAGTATAAATAAAAGGATTAAGGGATAAAACTCTTCCTCCGAGAGTTTAAATAATGGATAGGGATTTAAGGGATTTAAGGGATAGAACTCCTCATTTAGGAGTATAAACACTATATTTAAGGGATAGAACTCGTTATCCAAGAGTATAAATAGTGGATTGGGGTTTAGGGTTAGGTTTTGGGATTTAGGAATAGGATTAGGGGGTAGGAATAGGGGAGGTGAATTACAGTTACTCTGATCCTTCATTTTGAGGGTACGTAGGCATAGGGTTGCAAACCAACCCTAGCGAGTATAATTAGGAAAAAACTTAGGTTTTCTTTTCATTTAGATAAACAAACATGCCCTAAACTCAAAGGTAGATCCCATTGAGTACAATGGAAGTAAGGGGTGCCTAACACCTTCCCTTTACTTAACCGACTCCCGGACCATAGGAATCTCTACCTTAGGATAGGATATTTAGGTTTATCATTATTTTCCTTTAAAAAATATGGTGGCGACTTGAATATTCACTACCACAAAAAAGACCTTAGACAGCGCTTTTTTTCCCTTAGACAGCGCTTTTAAGCACTGTATAAACCTGCGCTGCTATAGGTTTAGACAGCGCTTTGGGTAATACCAAAAGCGCTGTCTAAAGGGGGGTCTATTTAATAAAAGCGCTGTCTATGGTACCTTTAGACAGCGCTTTTTGACATTATAAGGTACACCTTAGACATCGCTTTTGGAAAAAACGCTTTCTAAGCCTCACCTTTTTTGACATCTTTTTGATATACCTTAGACAGCGGTTTTGGTGAAAGCGCTGTCTAAGGTCAACCTTTTTGAATTTTTCTAGGTATACCTTAGACAGCGCTTTTGTCAAAAGCGATTTTCTAAGCCCTACCTTAGACAGCGCTTTTTACAAAAGCGCTGTCTAATCCCTACCTTAGACAGCGCTTTCTCCAGAAGCGCTGTCTAAGGTATACGAAAAATTTTATATAAATTTTTTAAACCACAATTTTTACCAGGTTTTTTCAACCAGAATTTTACCTGTTTTTCAACCAGCAATTTTTTTCAGAAATTGGCAATTCAAACCATTGGCAATTTACACCAAAATTATATATGCAAAACAATTGGCAATTCAAACCAATATATATATTTAAAATTACAAACCAAAATTATATATACACCTATTTATAATTACAAATCATTACATTTTTTCTACAAATGCACATATTACTTATACTAATACTTTTGCATTCAACCAAAGCATTGCTTCAAATCTACATTATAGGTCCTGAAAACACAAAGATTGTAATTCAATTAAAAGAAAATATGGATAAATCCTAAGTTTTATCAAGTAGCGTCACTAATATAATAAAACATGTGATAATTAATATACCTTCACATAATTCCATGTAATAATGGGGTTGACTCTCCGCTGTGGTTAATTGCGACCAACAACCAATGTCCACTGTAAGATTAAACAAGTGTAAGATTAACAGCTATATATCATATAATTTGTTAGATGAAGTATAAGATATCCAATTTAACATTTTCTATGCATAAATATCATATAATTGTGATGTACCTATTTTTTTGAAACAACGGACTCGGTATGCTCCGGAATCCGCTTATCCTTTGTTTTGGATCTTGTTGGAGTCTAAATAACATTACCATGTAAAAAATGAAAATAAAATGCTCTTTCACTAATATATAACAAATATGACATAATATATAACAAATATAATAAAGAAATCAAGTATATAACAAATTTTACCTCTTTCACTAACATCTCTTTCTTTTCTTGGTTGGAATATGAATTACTTGTGTCTTAGCAATGCGGACGGATGAATGGATCCAAATTCCCTCGTTATGGTCATTTCTGATATATGACTCATCCGCTATAAGATCCTCATCTTGATCATTTGTATTCAACTCATTCCGTCTAATGCATGACTCATTCTCAACATCAATATCACATTGATCTACACCGCTATCATCAACCACTTTGTTAGATAGAAGCACTATAGACCATTTCGTAGTCGTCGGGTCAGTGACATAGAACACTTGTCTAGCTTGAGATGCTAGAATAAAAGGCTCATCTTTGTACCCCACCCTATTAAGATCCACTTGCAAAAATCCAGACTTATCCATTCGTATGCCACTACTATTTGCAACCAAAGATTAGAATCTGAAACTTCTCGTAATCAAACACCCAAATGTGCTCAATAACTCCAAAATATGACAGATTTGCATATTTGGGGTTTAAGTCCTTCATACTTGATATGTGCATTGCTTCAGCTAGGACGGTGACACCACTATTTTGCATAGTACTTTTATCGTCTTGGTCTTTGGTATAAAATGTGTATCCATTAATTGCGTATGCGCTATGAGAATACACATGCAAACTTGGACCATATGCCAAACATCTCAACCTTTCTGTTACTGAAGCAGGATCTGAAGAGCGCTTCGAATAAATATGATCCTTTAACCATTGTATGAAACTTTGATTGTGCTCTCATACTATCCAATTTTCATTTCTGTTCTGATTTAACCTTCGGAGTACATCCTTGTGCATCTCAACATATGGCTCAACCTCATTATCATTGTACAGAACATACAAATGCACTTGATCCCGTTCATCCCTTAATACTGTCACAATTTTATTTCCAATTAATTTTTTACCATCCTTTTTTTCAAAAATATGAGCTTTGGGGAGTCCAATCGACTGAACATTGGACAAATATTCAGTACAAAACTCAACCGCTTCTTCAACAATGTATCGTTCAACAATACACCCCTCTGGTCGACTTCGGCTTTTCACGTACCCTTTTAATATTTTCATATAACGTTCAGTAGGGTACATCCATCTCATATAAGCTGGTCCACACAACTGTGTCTCTTTCACAAGATGAACAACTAGATGTACCATTATGTCAAAAAAAGAGGGAGGAAAATACATTTCAAGCTCACACAAGGTAATAACTATCTCTTTTTGTAGTGTTGGTAAGATATCGGGATCGATTACCTTACTACAAATTGACCTAAAGAAAAAACACAAATTAGTTATGGCGCTTCTTACTTTCACTGGCAAAATAGAACGTATACCTATTGGTAGAAAGTGTTCCATTATAACATGGCAGTCGTGTGTCTTTAAACTCTTCAACGTGAGGTCTTTCATAGACACAAGTCTTCTGACATCTGAAGAGTATCCTTCTGGAACTTTAACTCCACTCAGAAACTTACACAATATTTTCTTCTCCTTTCTAGACAGAGTAAAAGCAGCAGGTGGTAGATATGTTCGTCTTCCTTTCTTCACGGGTGCTAATTCAGGTCTAATCCCCATCGCTTCCAAGTCTTTTCTTGCTTTAAGGCCATCCTTAGTCTTTCCTTTTATATTGAGTAACGTACCAATAACACTTTCAAATACATTTTTCTCAATATGCATAACATCGAGAAAATGTCTCACATACAAAGACTTCCAATATGGCAATTCAAAAAATATCGACCTCTTTTTCCACCCACCTTTGACAACCTTATGTGCAAAAGGTTTGCCAAACTCAGTACGCATATCTTTCACCTTTTTAAAAACTTGGTCACCTGACAACATAGGTGGAGCTCTACCTTGTTCGATGTCTCCATTGAATTCTTGTCTCCACCCACGGTAGTTATGTTTGGCATTTAAGAATCTACGATGACCGAGAAAGACATTCTTATGACCAAACTCCAATCGCTTCGAAACTGTTTTATCTTCACAAATAGGACACGCTTTTTCACCTTTTATGCTGTACCCTGATAGATTCCCGTAAGCTGGAAAATCATTAATTGTGCCAAACAACATCGCCCTCAAATTGAAACTTTCTTTCCTATATCCATCATAAACCTCCACATCGTTCTCCCACAATATCTTTAAATCTTCGATCAAAGGTGTCAAGTATACGTCTATGTCATTCCCTGGTTGTTTAGGCCCAGAGATTAACATAGATAACATCATGTACTTACGCTTCATGCATAGCGACGAAGGTAGGTTATAAATCATAAGAATCACAGGCCATGTGGTATGTGAGATACTTTGAAGACCATGCGGGTTCATTCCATCAGTAGATAATGCCAAGCGAAGGTTTCTTGCTTCTTCTCCAAAGTCAGGATAATCATTATCAATTTTCGACCATTGTGGTGAATCAGCCGGATGTCGCAACTTTCCATCAATAATTCTTTCATCTGCATGCCAAGTCAGGTGTCTTGCATCGGTTTCACTACGAAACAAGCGCCTAAATCTCGGTATTATAGGAAAATACCATAAGACCTTGGCTGGAGACAATTTTTTCTTATATCGAGACAAACCGCATTTAGGGCACTCAGTTAACGATGCATATTCGTTTCGAAACAAAACGCAATCGTTTGGACAAGCATGTATCTTATCATAGCTCATGCCAATAGAACACAACATTTTTTTGGCCTCATAGGTTCGATTGGGAAGAACATTATCCTCCGGTAGCATTTCTCTCAAAAGGGCCAACAACTCTGTGAAACTTTTATCCGACCATCCATTGCCCGCCTTTAAGTTGTACAACTTCAATACCGCAGACAGTCTTGTGAATTTAGTGCAACCTTGATAGAGCGGTTTCTCTGCATCGCTTACCAACCTCTCAAACATTTCGGGACAATCATGAAGATCTTCTACAACTGCTTCTGCAATCTCTTCGACTCGATCACAATCGTATGTTTCCGTGTCTTTGTCATCTGAAGCATAGGTCGTATTACTTTTCCCCGTCGGTTCAACATTCTCGTTAATTTTCTCCCCATGATGTATCCAACACTTATAACTTCGATCAATTCCATTCATCAGTAAATGCGATTTCAATCCATCTGCGTCAACCCTACCCACATAACAACAACCCAAGCAAGGACATTTTATTCGATTGAGCTCTTCAGCGTCAGCGTGTTGAACAGCAAACTTAACGAAATCCAATACCCCATTCTCGTACTCTTTGGACAATCGATCGACATCCATCCATTTTTTATCCATGGTTTTCCTACTTATTAAGGTCAACAAAATAACATTAATTCAACCATATTAATCAAGAAATGAACAAGTTTGATAGTGTTTGATATGTAACTGGTTGAATTTCTTATGTTTTAGTGAAATGTTTATGTTCATTATATTTGTTTATTAACTCAACCATCTCAAATTCTAGAATCTTGAGGCTTCAAAAACAAGCTTTGAATTCTAAAATTCAGAGGACATTTCCATCAATTTTAAGAGTTTTTTAGAAGATTTAAGAGGTGGAAAAAATAAAACTAAACTAAACTATTTCCATCAATTTTAACAAAACTCCATCAATTTTAAGAGTTTTTTAGAGTTTTTTAGAAGATTTCATCAAACATACTCATTCACTACAAAACTTCATTAACAACACTTCAAACATACTCATTCACTACAAAACTTCATTAATAAAACAGAACAACATAACTTCATTAACAAAACTCACCAAACATAATCATTCACTACAACATTGTAAAGCAACAAAACCCTACAACAACAATGTAAAGCAACAAAACCCTACTCTTCACAACAACGACGTACCTTTAACGACGGTAACAACGGCAATGCAAGAACGAAATGTATCAAAGAGCAGAAAGCGAAACGAACCACGACGACAATGAGCAGAAACGAAAACGACGGCAGTGAGCAGAAACGGACGGACGGCAATGCAACGACGGCAACAACGAACGACGGCACGGTGGAGGACGGTTGACGGTGAAGGTTTTTCGTTCGCAAGGGTTTTGAGCTCTGTTCGCATGCAGGGGAGAAGAAAGAGCGGAAATATGAAAATGAATACTGACTATTCATATATTTTAATTTTATTAGACCTTAGACAGCGCTTGTCATCAAAGCGCTTTCTAAGGTGGATTTTAGACAGCGCTTTTCAAAGCGCTTTCTAAGTTTGGCCTTAGACAGCGATCTTGATTTTTTTTTTTTTTTTAAGACCTTAGACAGCGCTTTTAAGGTAAGCGCTGTCTAATATTTTCCTTTAATTTTTTTTTTAAAAATTAATAAGACCTTATAAAGCGCTTTTGACCAAAGCGCTGTCTAAGGTCTTATATTTTTTTGCGCTTTTACTTTTTTAAATGGCTAGTTTCCTTGTTTTTAACTTATAGCAGCGCTTTTGTATTAAAGCGCTGTCTAAGGTGCGATGTTATAACTTACTTTTGTTGTAGTGATTTTTGCCGGCCGCGACAGCTGGCGACTCTGCTGGGGACTCCTTCCTAGAGAGAGTCAATCCCAGCCTTAGGATTTAGGGATTTATTTGTCTTGGATGTTATTTTGGTTTTTTTATTTTTTTATTGTTACTTATTTATTTTTATTTCATATATTTATTTATTTAACATTTTATTTTTTGTATTATCATGCAAGGGATTGGGACATAAAAAAAAGGAGTGAAGCTAAAACCCAAAGCTTGGAGGATAACCCTAGAACCTAAAGTGGAACGGAAATGTTTTTGCGGGGGACGCAACGTCCCCTAAAATGCATTGATGCCACACTCAGAGTAGATCCTTCCAAAGTCGTCCTCACGAAAGGGCTAGCCCCTCTCGTAGTGGAATGATTTGGATGTGGTCCGTGACTCTGAGAACCTTTAACCTACCCCGCACCAATCTATGGAGACCCTATGTATTCAACCCTCAAGGGCTATTACTAGGCTCCTACCCCAAATGAGACTTATCCCGAAGGATTACCGTAGGAAGGCTTGCTCCTTCTCATGGTAAAACAAGGGTATAGTCTGAACATGTTGGGGTCGTTATGCTGTCCAAATTTTTATAACCTACATGTGAGGGGATGGGGTAGTCTTAACTTAGATCCAGCCTGTTATAGGGAGCCTACCTAGTTAGGGTCATGCTTACATTTTCACCTTAGCCTAACCAAGTAAAAAACAAAAAAAAAAACAAAGTGTCTATGTCATCATGCATTTAAAAACATTTTTTTGCATATATGCATTTTCGTGGGGAATTTCAAGATGTGTTGTAGGAACATTGGAAAGATGGATTCAAACAAGAAAGGGCTACCCTACGCATTAGAATGCTAAGTGCTGATTTACAAAGTCTCAAAGACCTTCAAGACTTGATCTGCTCAAAGGATGTTTATACACAAGTATGGAAGGATCCTCGTTCTCTTAGGGACTCCTAGAAAGGTAGAGGCCATAACTACTCTTGCACAATCCTCCTCTACGTGACTTCCCCTTCAAGGAGTTTCAACTAGCTCTTACGCTATACTTGGATTTACAAGGAGAAAAAAACTTACAAGGGGCATGGGGGCAAAACAAAAAAAAAGAGAAAAAGGAAAAAGCAAAAAAAATACATATAAGGAAAAAGGGTCAAGCCTAAAGACTTAGCTGTGCCTGTTGAGGATCTATTATCTCACCACAAGGAGGATAGGGAAATGCAAGGGTACTTGGAAGAATTTAAAGCTCATTTGAAGAAGGAATTGGGGGCATCTATTTAGTTTACACCTTCTAGGGTTCGGGAGTTTCCATTTTGGGATTATTGTTGTGGGTTAGTCCTAAGGAATTATTTTATTTTCCTAATTTTTTATTCATCTCTAACTATAATGGATTTTGGAATTCCCCTAAATAAATTTTTAAAATTATTTTTGCATACCCCATGCATTTTCATGCATTTGCATACATACACATACATTTGCATATCCTTTCCGCTTTCGCCCTTGAGCTAAGAGGTTTCCCGATACTCATGAACGAACTTAAAGGATACCTCAAGAAGCTACGGAGGAATTCAAGAGGGACAAGTACCATTGAGGAAAGAAGATAATTCTTCATCATGTCTGCCAGAGGAGTGCTTAGAGCCTCAAATTCAATAACCTTGGATGATGCCCATACAACAAAGGAAGTTTGGAAGGGAACTAGATCCTACGCCAATATCTTAAGACTGGTGGATTAACAAGGAAGCTCACTTCTAGGATCAATAGGCCTTTATCATTTATAGTTGTAATTTCTTTTTGCTAAGTGTTATTTATATTAAAGGTTGTACCTTTTGGGATATAATTTTAATGAAATAAACATGAATGTTTTTGGAATTCATCCATTCGTTTTCACTCTTTCTTATAAAAAATAAAAAAAAAAATAAAAAAAGGAATCAACGCTTTTCCATTTCACCTCACCTCTTCAACAAACTTAGGAGGAGAAGGATGTAAATAAATAAACAAATATTGTTGATGTATGCTTTAATGGTATGATCTGGCTGAAGATGTAAGGCATTGTTTCATTCCCTAAACACTGGAGGAATAAGGAGTTAAACCGTAGTCAACCCCCTCGAGCCAGAAGTTGGTGTTCTTTCTATTTAAAAAAAGACCTTAATCTTAACCAGGGACAGGGTAGATTTCAATTAATTCAACATTGCGTCCTAATGCAAGGGGATCAGTACACCTAATCACAAGGATAAAGGTTTAAAGCACATCTTCTTCCTCGCACCATTCGACATTGAGGAAGCAAAAGGGATAATAGCTCATGATATCTAATATGGCAGTCACGCCCCCTCTAAGTCAAAAGCGAGATCACTCAGGAATTGTTCCAAAAAAGGGAAAAAGGAAAAACCCGCTAAGTCAAAAAAAAAATTTCGATTTTGACTTAGGCAAAAATAAGGGTATCCCAATGGACCACTAAATTCAAAAGAATTGGTCCATGCAAAAATAAGGGATTAAAAGTGAAATTCTGGCACAGATATCAGATGTCCTACACAGATGTTGAGACACTGATATCCAACACAATGAACAAGATAACAATAAAAATAACAGTGCAGAAAGTAAATAACACAGTGATATGTTTACCCAGTTCGGATCAACAATCCTACTCTGGGGGCTACCAAGCCAGGGACGAAACCAATATACGATAGTATCAATTCACAGATCATACAACAACCAAATAATCTGCTCACTTAATCACTACCCTTCCTATGACTTCTACCTAAGACTCACCTAGGTATGAGGCCCTCCTCAAATCCCTCTACAACCACAACCCGTGATTGGTTTCTTTCCACACAAGTAACAAACCGAAAGTCACACTTTCAAAACACACAATTTTTAATACTTCAAAGCTTATAAGAATTGACACACAAGAAACTCAATGCTTAAAAGCTTATGAGTAACTGACAGAACTTACAACAAAAATCAGTCCTTATACTGTTATCAGAATGATACCAATTAGCCTCACAAAATACACTCGATAACCCTAACAAAAACACATGTAAGTTCCACGCTTAAACTAGGTTTACATCAGTCAATATATAGCATTTAATCTGGACTGAATTGGGCTTCAAAAATGCAGCAAATAGACTGCTCACAAATCTGCAAAATAAACTCCAACAAAATAGGTCTTCAATCTAAAGTTTCCTAATATGTCTCCATAATTAGAAACAGCTGAAAATCCGAAAAACCAACATATAAACACAATCCAAAAATGCTTTGGATGCCACATAGGATAACCAAATATTCACAGAATATTTAGTAACAATTCTCAGCAACAGAATCTGCTTTAAAACTGAATCCAGACGCGATGTCCTATGAGCAGGTATGGGACATCTTCATTCGACATGTTGAATGCAGCAAATTAGAATATCATTTATCAACACCTTGTTGCTAGAATAGTTTTAGCAAAATAAATGCTAACTACAGAATCAAGGAAATAACAATCTCCCCCTTTGGCTTATTTTGGCTAAAACTACACACCAAACAAACTTGCAAAGAAGCAAAAAAATCATATCAGACAGCAGCAAAATACCAACAGCACACATAGCAAAAAAATCCAGCATAACAGCACCCCCCTTCAACTGCATGCACGCAGTATACAACGCAGCATAGCAGCATAGCAAAACTCCCCCTCAACTGCAGCAATATTCCACAATCTCCCCCTCAACTACTGCAGCAGCACAAGCACACCACACAAAAACATACTACTCCCCCTTTTTAGCCATAAATATGACAAAGGCAAGTAGAACAGCTATTAATATTTGAGAAATTGTCAAATCATAAACCAGAATAAACAGCATCAGAGAGTAGATGCACACCACATCACATGACCAAGCGTCATGCTCAAACTTCAGCATTTTCCCCCATTCACACACTGCACTACCAGAACCTCCTTTATTCTTTCCAATCTGGCAGCCGGAAGGAACATTAATTGCTATAGTTCTTCATGAATGCAAACCCCAAGTCTGCTCCTCAGGTTTTCAAACTGAACTGCATCCAGGGCCTTGGTAAATATGTCAGCAAGCTGATTTTCTGTGCTCACATGCTCAAGAGTTATGACTTTGTCCTCCACAAGTTCTCTAATGAAGTGATGCCTGATATCAATGTGCTTAGTCCTGCTATGTTGAATGGGGTTTTTGGAAATATTAATAGCACTCAGGTTGTCACAAAATAATGTCATGACATCTTGTGTGACATTATAATCAGATAACATGTGCTTCATCCACACCAGTTGAGCACAACTACTTCCAGCTGCTATGTACTCAGCTTCAGCAGTAGAAAGAGATACAGAATTTTGCTTCTTACTAAACCATGAAATAAGATTATTTCCCAAAAAGAAACATCCTTCAGAGGTACTCTTCCTATCATCAGCACTTCCATCCCAATCAGCATCACAGTAACCTACTAAAATGGGACTTGAGTCATGGGAGTACAACAACCCATAATCACATGTACCACTCACATACTTAAGAATTCTCTTAACTTGATTGATGTGACTGACCTTGGGTTCTGCTTGGTATCTTGCACACACACCAACAGCAAATGTTATGTCTGGCCTACTTGCTGTAAGATACAGCAGACTGCCAATCATACTTCTGTATAAACTTTGTTCAACATTCACTCCCTTTTCATCTTTGGATAACTTCAAGTGAGTAGGAGCAGGAGTTCTCTTATGCTTGGCATTATCCAGTCCAAACTTCTTCACAATGTTCCTCGCATATTTGCTCTGACGAATAAAAATGGAATCTTCCATCTGCTTAACTTGTAATCCAAGGAAGTAGGTCAATTCACCTACCAACCTCATCTCAAATTCAGACTGCATTTGCTTGACAAAATGTTGGACCATTTCATCCGACATCCCTCCAAACACAATATCATCTGCATAAATCTGGGCAATCATTAGTTTCCCATCCTTCTCCTTGACAAAAAGTGTTTTATCAATACCACCCTTCCTATACCCATGGTTGACTAAGAACTCAGTCAGCCTTTCATACCAAGCTCGTGGAACTTGCTTCAACCCATACAAAGCCTTCTTTAGCTTGAAAACATGATTAGGAAAATTTGGATCCACAAAACCTTTAGGCTGCTCAACATAGACTTCCTCATTAAGATAGCCATTCAGAAAAGCACTCTTGACATCCATTTGAAACAGTCTGAATTTCAACAAACATGCCACTCCTAGCAGCAATCTGATGGATTCCAATCGAGCCACAAGAGCAAATGTTTCATCGAAGTCTACTCCTTCAATATGTGTATATCCTTGAGCAACTAATCTAGCTTTGTTCCTGGTAACAACTCCTTGTTCATCAGACTTATTCTTATAAATCCATTTTGTGCCAATCACATTTGTTCCTGCTGGTTGTGGTACCAGTTCCCAAACTTCATTCCTCTTGAATTGACAAAGTTCATCTTGCATAGCACTTATCCAGAACTCATCTGTCAATGCTTCTTTGATATTCTTTGGTTCAATCTTT
Source organism: Lathyrus tuberosus (assembly GCA_022829125.1). NCBI lineage: Eukaryota > Viridiplantae > Streptophyta > Magnoliopsida > Fabales > Fabaceae > Lathyrus > Lathyrus tuberosus. The sequence goes on along the minus strand of JALAZF010000024.1, from coordinate 7,442,857 downwards.
GAAACAAAACATGCATTTGACACAGCCTCCCTCGTTCTGGTTCTTACACCTTCATTCAAATCTCCAATAATCAATTCCTTAGGGTGATCCTTCTGAATCCTTATAGAGGGTCCCCTGTTAGCATCCTCTACCTCTTCATTCTCAGGTCTAGTGTTGGTTTCTTGAGCATTATCTTCTACAGACTCAATGTCTTGTGAGATTTCATTGTTCATGGGAAGGCATGCTCCAACATCATTTGGGACATCTTCGTCTTTGCCAGAGTCATCAACCACCACATTTATGGATTCCATCATCACCTTAGTTCTGGAATTAAATACCCTATATGCTTTACTGTTTGTAGAGTATCCCAAAAATATTCCTTCCTCACTCTTAGGATCCATCTTTCGCCTCTGCTCACGATCCGCCAAGATATAACACTTACTCCCAAACACATGGAAATACTTCACATTTGGCTTTCTACCTTTCCATAGCTCATAAAGAGTGACAGAAGTACCTGATCTGATAGTCACCCTATTGTGTATATAGCAAGCAGTATTCATGGCTTCAGCCCAAAAATGATATGGAAGCTTTTTGGCATGAATCATGACTCTTGCACAATCTTGTATAGTCCTGTTCTTGCGTTCCACCACACCATTCTGCTGAGGAGTGATCGGTGATGAGAATTCATGAGTGATTCCTTCAGATAAGCAAAACTCTTCAAACCTGCTATTTTCGAATTCTTTCCCATGGTCACTTCTGATTCGAACAACACCACAATCCTTTTCTCGTTGAATCCTTTGACACAACTCTTTGAAGGCTGCAAATACTTCAGTATTTTCTCTAATAAAGCTTATCCAGGTGAATCTGGAGTAATCATCAACGACAACATAGGCATACTTCTTCCCACCAAGACTTTCGACCTGCATAGGTCCCATTAAGTCCATGTGAAGCAGTTCCAGAACTCTAGAAGTTGTGGTAAGATGTCAAAGCCTCTTGTGTGACACCCTTGTTTGCTTCCCAACTTGACATTCACCACATATTTTATCCTCATCAATCTTCAGCTTGGGAATACCTCTAACAGCTTCACTTGACATAACTTTCTTCATCCCTTTCAGGTGTAAGTGACCCAATTTCTGATGCCACACTTTGGTTTCATCTTCCTTTGACATCAAACAAGTAGACAAATTTTCCGGTTCTTGAGGATTCCACAGATAACAGTTATCCTTAGACCTGGTTCCCTTCATGGCAACTTCATCTTTCTCATTGGTTACTAGACATTCAGATTTAGTGAAATTTACCTTGAGACCTACATCACACTGTTGGCTTATACTGATCAAATTTACGGTCAGCCCTTTGACAAATAGAACACGATCCAGATTTGGTTGTCCTGTGTAATCCAGCTTTCCAACACCTTTTATTTCACCTTTTGATCCATCCCCAAAAGTGACATAATTGGTGGAGTGAGGCTTGATATCTGACAAGAATTTCTTCACACCAGTCATGTGTCTTGAATAACCACTGTCAAAGTACCAATCTTCCCTTGCGGATGCTCTAAGAGAGGTATGTGCTATGAGACCGGCCATCATATTTCTAGGAGTCCATCTTCTCTTCACTTTGGCCCAGCTATGTCCTTTATTTTGTTGATGAGCAGTTTTGGGATAGCCGTGCAACTTGTAGCAAAAGGACTTTAAGTGACCAATCTTTCCAGAGTAATGGCATCTCCATGGTTTATACTTTGATCTACAAACTCTTTTCTGATGCTTCATCTGATGTTGAAACATGTGATTTGACATCCCTTCTTCTTGTTTAATTTTCTGAGGAACAAACTTTAATACAGGCTTCTTGTAAGTCTCTGCTTGATTGTTAAAGCCAAGGCCTTGCACATTTCCAGCATCTTTCCCAGTCTGAAGAATCTCATCCAGCTGCGTGGTACCATTGTGCAGCATTCTTATAGATTTGGTCATATTGTCAAGTTTTGACTTTTGCCATTCAACCTCCTCTTTCAGATCATCAATGGTTGATAGACGTTCTTCCTTCTCAGCTTCTAGTTGAGCTATCAGAACCTTCTGTTCTAATATTATCTGGCACCTTTCTTCATTCTTGATACATAACTCTGAGAACCCTGTGAAGACTTCTTCCTTAGTGAGTTCTCCAATATATGATTCTTTGTCAGAGTCAGACTCACAAGTAGTTTCTCCATCAGCCTTACAGATCCCAGTCAAACATGTCACCAATTTTGCTGATTCTTCTTCAAGATCACTCTCAGACTCTCCTTCTGACCAAGACACTGATAAGCCCTTCTTTTTCCTTTTGAGATACGTGGGACACTCAGTCTTTATGTGCCCATATCCCTCACATTCAAAACACTGAACTCTCTTCCCTTGATTGAAGTCTTCTTCAGTTCTGGATCTTCTGCCTCCGTCCTGGTTTTTACTGATGTCGAGTGACTTGTTCTGAGCATTTGCTCTCGACTTCCAGTCAATCCTTTTCAACACTTTGTTAAACTATTTTCCAAGCAATACCAGATCTTTAGACACCCCTTCATCTCTGACCAGGTCACTTTCATCTTCTGAGTCAAGAGCATTTGACACAAAAGCTATGCTCTTCTTCTTTTCAGACTTTTCACTGGTCCCTAATTCAAATGTTTGAAGAGATCTCACCAGTTCATCCACTTTCATCTTGTCTATATCCTGAGCTTCCTCTATAGCAGTCACTTTCATGTCAAATCTATAAGGTAGAGATCTGAGGATTTTTCTGACCAGTTTGTTGTTAGACATCTTTTCACCTAGGGCACTAGAGGCATTAGCTATCTCAATAATGTTCATGTGAAAATCATGAATGCTCTCATCCTCCTTCATCTTCAAACTCTCAAACTTGCTAGTGAGAAGCTGAAGTTTTGACATCTTCACCTTTGAGGTCCCTTCATGAGCAACCTTCAAGACCTCCCACACCTCTTTTGCAATGGTGCAATGTTCAATCAACCTAAAGATATTCTTGTTGACACCATTAAACAATGCATTCATGGCTTTAGAATTTCCCACGGACCCTTTGTAATCTGCATTATCCCAGTCTTCCTTTTCCTTCACCACATCAGTAGGGGTACCTTTTTCATCTTTAACCTTTGGGGGTTCCCATCCTTTTATAACAGCTTTCCATGCTTGATCATCCATGGATTTGATGAATGCTATCATCCTTGGTTTCCAATAGTCATAGTTGGAACCATCAAGCAGAGGTGGTTTGTTCAAAAATCCTCCATCCTTGTCCATTGTACCAGAAAGTACCTTCCCTGAATCTCACCCAGAACCAAATAAGGGTGCAAGCTCTTGATGCCAATTGAAATTCTGGCACAGATATCAGATGTCCTACACAGATGTTGAGACACTGATATCCAACACAATGAACAAGATAACAATAAAAATAACAGTGCAGAAAGTAAATAACATAGTGATATGTTTACCCAGTTCGGATAAACAATCCTACTCTGGGGGCTACCAAGCCAGGGACGAAACCAATATACGATAGTATCAATTCACAGATCATACAACAACCAAATAATCTGCTCACTTAATCACTACCCTTCCTATGACTTCTACCTAAGACTCACCTAGGTATGAGGCCCTCCTCAAATCCCTCTACAACCACAACCCGTGATTGGTTTCTTTCCACACAAGTAACAAACCGAAAGTCACACTTTCAAAACACACAATTCTCAATACTTCAAAGCTTATGAGAATTGACACACAAGAAACTCAATGCTTAAAAGCTTATGAGTAACTGACAGAACTTACAACAAAAATCAGTCCTTATACTGTTATCAGAATGATACCAGTTAGACTCACAAAATACACTTGATAACCCTAACAAAAACACATGTAAGTTCCACGCTTAAACTAGGTTTACATCAGTCAATATATAGCATTTAATCTGGACTGAATCGGGCTTCAAAAACGCAGCAAATAGACTGCTCACAAATCTACAAAATAAACTCCAACAAAATAGGTCTTCAATCTAAAGTTTCCTAATATGTCTCCATAATTAGAAACAGCTGAAAATCTGAAAAACCAACATATAAACACAATCCAAAAATGCTTTGGATGCCACATAGGATAACCAAATATTCACAGAATATTTAGTAACAATTCTCAGCAACAGAATCTGCTTTAAAACTGAATCCAGACGCGATGTCCTATGAGCAGGTATGGGACATCTTCATTCGACATGTTGAATGCAGCAAATTAGAATATCATTTATCAACACCTTGCTGCTAGAATAGTTTTAGCAAAATAAATGCCAACCACAGAATCAAGGAAATAACAAAAAGGAAAGAAAAAGGAAAAAATGGAACAATCTTATAAAAGGGAGAGGGTGACTGCACCTCAAAAAAAAAATCTCATAAAGTGCTTAAACCAGTATACCTTTTAATCACCATGACTGAAAAGTTTCTCTTGCAGGATGAACGCATTTGTTAGGTTAATTGGATTTAGGAATGGAGAACATCAAGGAGAATGGGGTGGGTTAAATTTAAAACTTTGAGCCTTGTATCTTTGTTTTTAAAACCGTGAACCAGGCCACGTTACAACATATAAAAGTCCAAATTGAAGCTAGGGGAACTATAAAAGCATACTCGGCAAAGTCGTTGTTAAACTGGCTCTGAATCTGAATGTTGGTTAAATCATCATTTTTCCATTCTCATTCGCGCCAACCTCATGGACGAATACCATCTACCATACGCCTCGTATAAATCTTGGATTTCAAAACTTGCATGAACATGGCGTTATAATTACTTTTCAAAGGGAACATTTTTTTTTCATAAATCGATACTTAGCGTTAAGGAAATTTCAAACAAAGGACTGATTAGGGGCACAAGGATTCAAGAGATTTATGATAAGGGGGCGAATTACCAAGGAATCTTTCCAACCATGAGGCAAAACCTAATGATCATAGGAGTGCATCATCTGAAGATCCTACTAGCTAGGGGCAAAGCATCCCAAGATTTGACACACCGATGCTGAATCACCTCCATGACTCTAATGATAAGGGGTGGACCTTTCAAGAGGTTCACGCTGAGGCATACCAACTCAAGGGTGCATTGAGGCCAATCACTCTAGAAGTCATCTAATCAGGGGCAAATACATGATAATGGGGCAGTTCATATTAAGGTTATATCATAGCGTGGTAGGATCCAAGTTAACATAACATGCACATACATTCATGAACATACATACATGCACTCATACATACATGCATAGGGTTCATAATTACTCTTAGGGGTTAAATACCCAACTATATCATTAAGACGTTCTTCGATAAGGGATTTTACTGGATTATCATCCAGTTGTGAGTAGGTCTTCATCTCTCACATCCCTAACTTGGCAACATGGCCTTCATAATGGATAGGTTTCATCAAATATCTAAAGGTTTCTTCAAGGATACATCTAGGGGTTTTGTCAAGGAGTTTTATCAGGGGTTCAACCAGATTTGTATTTAAGGGGTTGCATCCAAGGGATTTTTATCAAGGGGGTTCTATCAAAGGGTTTACATCAGAAAATCTTACACTAGGATTTACCAAAAGGGGTTCTACCAGATTTTTTTAGGGGTTCTACCAGAAGGTTATTAAAAGGTTTCACTAATGTCTTACCATGGGGTTCCATCAGGGTTTTATCAAATGGTTTTATTAAAAGGTTTCATTGGGGTCTTATCAAGAGGTTTTCTATCAAGGGATTTCATCAAAAGGGTTTTTTCCAAATTCTCATCAAGGAGTTCTACAAAAATTTCTATTAAGGGATTTCGTCGAGGAGTTGTATCAGGGGTTCTACTAGATTTTGTTCAAGGGGTTCCGTCTAGGGATTTTCATCCAAAAAGGGTTTTTGTTTAGAATTAAAAAAAAGGGGGAGGGTTTATTGGGTTTGTCATCAAAGGATTCCACCTAGGGGTGTCACTGTTGTGTCAATAGGTTTTATGATAAAGGGTTTCTCGAAAAGGTATTTATCAAGGGGTTCAATCGGATATTTTGCTAAGGGTTTATTACCGGGGATATTATACACAGGGATATTGGGATACTAACGGAGCATCTGGAATCGGTCCACACGGACGCTGAACCTATCAACTCCGCGGTCAAAATTAGGGTTCCTTTATATTTAATCATCTCCTCCTCGCGAAGATGAAGACTCGCCGTCATCATCATCCCAGTTTGAAGCTGATTAAATAGGGGCAGTTGTCGTACCCCAAATTTTGACCACCTTTCTGTTCTTCCTTTTTACCTTTTATCGCTTATATAAGTAAAAGATAATGATAATGAGTAATTTGTATTTCTAATTTTTTTCCAAAAAAAAATGTTTAATATTATCTCTATGCATAAAAAAAGGGGGAGACAAATAAAAAATATAGTATAGGAGTGCAAATTAGAAATCAGATTTTTATGTTTTTTAGACGTAATTTCATTTCAAATAAATATAATAGCCCATTTGGTAGAGGAGTAGGCCTGAGAATTGTAAGGGAGAGTGCATGAGTTCGAATCCTATCTCTGCCACTTTTAGTTTTTTCCTTATTACTAACCTTTTCTATTTAACTTTTAAATCATGAAAAAAAAATCATAAAAATAGTCTTTTTATTATTTTAATATTAATTTTCGTATTTTTTATTATTACATTTTTAAGAAAATATTTTTTTTCATTAAAATCATAATTTCATGCATAAAATAGCCAAAAATCATAAATATGATAAAAACATGAATAAGGAAATTTTTTGATTTGATTTTTCTATTTTTGCAAGTCAAAATTAAAACAATCATTAGGGCTAATAATGGATTTAATTATCATTCATGTTTTTCCTTTTTTACTAACATAATTTTATTTAGTATAAATAAGTCTCATTTTCACACTTTTTGGGGGGAGGAAAAAGAAACCGTAAAAAAAACAAGAGAAGAGAAAAACAATATTCAAAACTCTTCTCTCCATCCTACCGCAAACCATCATTAACATACATCATCCATTTACAAATTCAAACAAATCATCACCTCCAAAAAAAAAAAGAAAAAAACAATATCCATACACAAAGAAAAAACAACCGCATCGCCGTACAATTAGAGTTAAGTCGTCGCGCCGCCGCCAGAATCGCGCACATTACCACCCTCTGTTTCTAAATCGCAGCCAACCGGACACTTCCTCCGCCGCGGTTCCACATTAGTCCGTAAAACCGCGCAAGGCAATCCCGACCATGTGTCGCCCATCGGTAGATCTTTGGTTTTACTTTCATTTGCTTATGATTTCACCTATTTGTATTGTTTATATTTGGATTCAGGGAGAATGAATGTTTGAGAATAGGGCAAAGAATAGATGGAAAGGGAAGAAGGAAAAGGAAATCTGGAAAAGGTGCAGGTATGCTAATGCTGCTAGTATTGTGGTTTTATTTTTTATTTTATTAAATATCACGCATGTGTCATGGTTTAATGGGTTATTTTGTTTTAGAATAAGTCAAACTTATAAGGGTTTTTTTTATAAAAAATTTTATTAAGAAAAGTGAACGTATGGGTACACATTCCCCATTTTATGGTTTTTGTTTTATTATTTTAATTATTTAATTATTGTTATGTAATTAATTTGTGTAATTTAAGTTGTGCCTCAAACTCCATTTTTCTAATTTAACTAATAATGCACCCTCTTAACTTTTATGTTTTATTTTTTAAATTTATTATGGAAATAGTAATTCATAAATGTAATAAAATATCATAAAATAATCAGATAATTATTTACAAGTTGTAATAAACATGAAATTGATTAGGGGTGTAAATTAGTATTAAGGATTAAGTTAGGGAACAATTAAGCATGTAGAATTTAGGAGGTAATTCTTATAAACAGGTTACCGGAGATAAAAATATATAGGGACAAGTATGAAATATTAATTTATTTGGAATGATAGGAGACAAATGAGTTTTTTACTAAATATAGGATAAAGTTTGAAATTAAGGTGTGGGTGTGGGTTAGGTTTAATTTAGCAGAATTATTACTAGCCCACATGGAAACCAAACGTGAAAGTCCTTTATTCATGCATTAGACACTTACATTGCCCCTTAGATTTAATAGTCTCATAGAAATAGACATGAGTTTTGTATAATTATTTTTATAATTAAGGTATAGAGCCTAAAGTTAAGGATTTGTATTAAATTAGTAATTGATTTTTTTAGAAGTAAGAATCCGGTAATTTACTAATCACCATATTTTTAGTATAATTATGAATAAGACTTAATAAAAATACTAATGTTGAATAATTCGAATAAATTTTTGATTTGGTCCTTTTTTTTAGTACACTTATCCTAGTGGGTTCAAGAAAAACAAAAAACACTTTCATACAATTTAAAATAAATTTAATTAATTTTAGCCAAATTAATATTAGCTTGGTGTTTTTTATAAGGCAATAAACGCAAAAGTAAAAATATATTCCAAACAATAATACATTATTTAGTCAATTAATTAAGTAGGATAATTACTATTTTTTTTAGGGTTACAAATTTAGATAATTGGGATGATTATAATATTTAGGGATTAATTAACATAAAAAAATTAAAGATAATAATATGGGTTTGTGATCAATATGAAATTAAATTACAACTAGGATTAGGGACTAATTTTGGAATGAATAGGTATTAAAACTAGAGATTAATTTCTAATTGGAGTAATCATAAGGAATAAAATATATAGGAATATTTATGAGATACTAATTAAATTGAGAAGTATGGAATAATTATGGATAAAATTTGAAATATTAAGGGATAAAAATCTAAGGTTTTTTGTGGGATAAATAAAATTGAAATAAGGGATAAGGAAATGGGATAAAACTCTTAAGTTTCAAGAGTATAAATATAGGACTAAAGATTTGTGATAGAACACTTGATATCCGAGAGTATAAATAAAAGGATTAAGGGATAAAACTCTTGGTCCGAGAGCCTAAATAAAGGATGAGATAAGGGATAGCACTATTGATATTTGAGAGTATAAATAAAAGGATTAAGGGATAAAACTCTTTCTCCGAGAGTCTAAATAATGGATAGGGATTTAAGGGATTTAAGGGATTGAACTCCTCATCTAGGAGTATAAACACTAGATTTAAGGGATAGAACTCGTTATCCAAGAGTATAAATAGTGGATTGGGGTTTAGGGTTAGGTTTTGGGATTTAGGAATAAGATTAGGGGGTAGGAATAGGGGAGGTGAACTACGGTTACTCTGATCCTTCATTTTGAGGGTACGTAGGCATAGGGTTGCAAACCAACCCTAGCGAGTATAATTAGGAAAAAACTTAGGTTTTCTTTTCATTTAGACAAACAAACATGCCGTAAACTCAAAGGTGGATCCCATTGAGTACAATGGAAGTAAGGGGTGTCTAACACCTTCCCTTTACTTAACCGACTCCCGAACCATAGGAATCTCTACCTTAGGATAGGATATTTAGGTTTATCATTATTTTCCTTTAAAAAATATGGTGGCGACTCGAATATTTTTGTCGGCCGCGACAATATATATATATATATATATATATATATATATATATATATATATATATATATATATATATATATATATATATATATATATATATATATATATATATATATATATATATATATATATAAGTGTTGTATAAAACAATGTTCAGTTTAACCGCGGACTAAACAAAAGTATTTGTGTTTGGAATCAAAATCACATTTAATTAAAAATAGTACAGAAGTTTATAAATTTCATAGTATTTGATGAAGATCTTAAACTCATTGTGGTATAGACATGCTAGAAAGTTGAAACCATTTGTCACAAATCGCAGATTTTCTATTTAAATAGTGACCCGACAGGCAAGCAGCACTTTATCAAGGAGATCTAAGTATACTATCAAGAATTAAAATAAGTAGCTTTTTTTGAAGTACTTTATATCTATATAATACTAATATTCAACTATAGCGTCTTTTAATTTAGTGGCATTTTAAAGCATGCAACGCTCATATCACAATCAAGAAAATTCCAATAGGAAGCATGTGAGAAGCTACGGGAAAGAATGGCTGCAAAATCACGTCCATTTGATTTTTCATAAACTAATTGATTTTTAGACCCACTATGCTAATACATGTGCTTTTCTACAACTTTTTTTTTTATCATTCATGTGTGGTGTGTGTTTTTGAATTAAGTATTATAAATTCTATGGTATTAACAGTCAAAATGGCATTTGCTTCTTACAATTGTGGTATGTGTTGAGCTTTGACGCCCACTCTAACAATTTCCATCAAAAGTAATACTAAAAGAAAAAAAGACACGATGTTAGTTCGAAACTTCCACAAGAATTGCTTTTTCATAACATCCTTTTGAACAATTGAGCATAGATGCAATGGAACGTCAATTTTTAAAAACTTTTTCATTTATATTGGATGAGATATATATCCCTATATATCTATATATGATATGAACGTCAATTTTTAAAAACTTTTTTTATTTATATTGGATGAGACATCCCTATACATCTATATATGATATGGATTTTTAAGTAAATTTTTGACTTAATACTGTATCTTTTGGTCGTGGTTTATTTTGGTTCTTTAATTTTAAAAACGACTATTTTGATCCCTTAATTATTTAAATAAAGTCATATTTGTCCTTGACGTTAAAGACGATAGTCAAAGTCAACAGATGATGTCAGATGTCGTTTACGTAGATTAGTATTTGTTCATGTGGATTAGTATTTACTGAGTTGAAACACTTAAGGGTAGTAGGGCTCCATTTACATCATTTGTTCGAATTTTTATGAGGGAAATGTTTCATTCTCTTTCAAGAAGGAAGGTTGAGAACAGAGAGCTAGGAACGATTCAAAAGATACAAATGAAGGTTGAGAGCGAAGGTTTAGAACGAAGAAACGACGTATGAGAATGAAGAAATTGTTCCGGACGGGACCAATGACTCGGCATGACTCAATCCACTTCTGCTCCCAGAACGGCCCAATTGCCTAAGTCCAGCTAATGTGGGGCAACATTCACCTTTCTGCCCCTTTACCGGAAAAAAATGGTCAGATGACCCGCAGGGTCATCCGCTCCTCCTCGACACTCCTTCCCGTCTTGCACGGCTCCACCATCCAAAAACAGCCACGATGCTCGTGCCCGAAACTACATCTTTGTCCGTGAAAACGACTAGTTTCGGGCACCTCTGCCCGTCCTAACGGCTAGTTTTTGACAATTACCTATTGTTCGGGAAACAGTTATTTCGCCCCGGAAATAGGGACCGTTGGCCACGCGCTGGAGGCATTATAAAAACCCTCTCATTTGAGGGGTCGGGTATTCAAAATCATCCTACGAAATACATACTTTTGTACTTGCATTTTTCCTCTCTCGATTCTTACTTTAGCATCGGAGTGCCTTGTAGGTACACCCCTTCCTCATCTCACACACCCAGCATCACAGACGTCTTTCTTGGCCCACTTCAGGTTCTGATCATCCGTCAAGATCAGTGGCGTCGTTTGTGGGAACTCTGTTATCCCCGTCTAACATCCACCGTAGATTAAAGGCCAAAACAGCTCTCTGTCCAAGACTCTGATCATGGCAAACCAAGATCACGTTCGTGACGCTCGCAACCCTGCTTTTCTCTCCATCAGTAAGACTGATACTGACAGAACTGCGCCTTTCTTCTGAGGCGACACCCATCATCTGAGAGATGGGGCCACTGCGTCTCCCTCTCCCACTCGCACCGATCGTGTTGAAGACCAGCCCTCCCTGGACCTCCAGCCCGTTCCAATTCCGCCCAACGCCGACCCGGCCATGGAAGCCCTTCTTGAAGCTCTCAACAAAGCCAACCTCTTAATCCTACAACAAAATGAGAGGATTGGAGCCTTGGAGGAATCTGCCCAACCAAGATCCCCTCAGCCGAGAAAAGATCACCGACGATCCAGAAGTCCACCTCCCTAACGTGAAAGAGACTGTCTGGCACATCAGGAGCCAGAACCCCATGCCGTCCGGAAGCGTGACCACATTTCCCCGCAGAACCAGTACTCCCCAAGAAACAAGAGGACCAAAAGAGACCTGCGTTCACCCCATTTCAGATTTAAGGGCCGGCCACGAACCCCGTCTCCCCGCAAAACTCACCTCCCTGTCCCTGAGCAGAGCACTCGCTCCCCATCATGGACCAGTAGCAGTAGCGACGACGAGCCTCACGGCCCGTTGTCTCGGGAAATCATGGCTATGCGCCTCCCTAAGGGATTGGAGAAACCACCGTCTTTGAGCACTTGCGACGGTACGCCAAAGCTGTTGGTATTACATCTCTTAGGACTCTGGACGCCTTCCTCCTCAAGGCGCAAACATATATCCAGTACGAGGAGAAAGAAGCGGCCAGCTCTGCCCGGGTCTCACGCCACCAGGAGAGTGCCCGTACCTCAAAGAACCATAAACCCTCGACATCCCGTCGGGGAGACAGAAGACGTGAAGATTGCCCCTGGGAGTCCCGGGACAAAAAAGGACCCTCCGGCCGCTTCCATGAGTATATTCCCCTGACCGTCTCCTGTCATACCCAAATTTTGACCACCAAGATTTCCCATCATTTTGCAAATCATCACCACAATATGGATGTACCATCATGCCTCATCAATCTCCTCAAGGATTGTTGAGCTTTCACTACAACCAAGTATTAGGGTTTTAAGCCCTATCTGAGCACTTAGACAAAGGATCAATCAAGAAATGACATGATCTTTAACTTGTCTAACCTCTCCAACACCCATAAAGGATCAAGAGGACTCCCACATCAAGAATCAAGCATAAAATTGCAACATTCCAAGTGGATCAAGCCTCAAGATTGCTAGTGTCACCAAATTAGGATTTTGGTCGACCAAGGCCTCCAGATGGAAATTTTCTTCTGAGCATGAGCCAATACTTTAAAGCATAACCCAAGATACTCCAAGGGACCTTATGGACCTAATCATCAAGTCAATTTAGCCTCAGGGGGTGCATTCACAAAAAATCAGAAATTAGGGTTTCTTGACCTAATTCACCCCTAAGTTGACTTTTGAGGCAAAGCATGAGCCAAGATCTCAAGACATGATTTGAGGGCCTCAAATACACCACATTGATCCATTTGCAACAATGGATTGATCTAAGAAGCTTGATTCACAAGTTTCAATTTCATCTGGACCACAATTAGGGTTTTGAAGGAAAAGTCAGCTGTATCTTTGACTTTTGACAAAGATATGCTCCCAAACCTTGGGACATGATTCAATACACCCTAAAACACCTATGTAATCCATCCATTAGGTTTGAATTAGGTCAAGGACTTGATTTCACAAAGGATCGCACAGTTTGGATTTCATCCGATAAAAAGTCAACTGTGCACAAAATCAAGTTTGACTTTCTGGAATTTTTCACAAATATGGTTCCCCTAAGTAAAAAACAATGTTAATGTATGATATTGATCATCATTCATTAAGAAAAATCAAGAAAAGTGAGGTTTCTTGCAAAAGGGGCAACCATGAGAAACTAAAATTTTTCTAAGTTTTGGAACAAAAATGGATTTTGTACCAACTTTGCAAGGTCATAACTCCTAAACCACAAGGTCTTTTTCTCCCATTCAAAGCTCAAATGAAAGTCCATCTGACATACTTTAAAAGTGTCAACTACAAGAGATTCCAAATTCTCATGGATTTTGAGTTATGGATTAATCAAAATGACAAAAATGAAGAATGTGTGTTTGTTGTTGAGGTCGTGGGTTCAACACCCACCCAGAGCATTTTGCCATTTTCTCTATTTTTTGCTATTTTTCACAATTTTATGGTTTTTATTAATTAATTCCAAAATTAATTTCTCTCTCAATTTTAATTATTTTTTATTGGTTCTTTTTTTGAAAATTTCCAAAAATGTTAAAATATTTTATTCTACAAAAATTTCACACAAATATTATTTATTTCATATATTTGGTATTTTTGTAAAGAATTATGTTTTTATTTGTTTTAAACATTTAAAAATATTTCTTTCTCTTGATTTTGCAAATTCAAATGATTTTCAAATCATTCTATGAATGAAACATGATTTTTCAAACATTAATCCAAGATCACAACTTATTTTTCACACATGTTTAATAATTTTGATCATTTTAATTGAATTTTTATTCAATTAAAATACATTTAAAAATTGAATTAGGGTTTTGATTATTTTCACCCTAACAAATCTTTTTCAAAACACTTTTGGGCCTTTAATAGAGTGTAAGACCCATTCCTTGTACATAAAAACCATTTTGGGCCCCAGTCATTGTATAAGTCCCACTACGATTTTAAAAATCTTGGCGCGATCGTCGCCTTTTAAACAAAAAAACATCTGAGTCTCCCCTTGTGTTGTAGGTACCATCCTCCTTTTTTAGAACACTTTGGGCCTCTAATAGATTATAAGACCCAACCCTCTTTTGTACATAAATAATTTTGGGCCTCAGTCATTGTATAAGTCCCAGTACAGTTTTCAAAAATGACGGCGCAATCACTGTCTTTCCATGGGCCTCTCATTAAGTGTAAGCCCCAATCTTTTCAAAGCAAATTCCTGTCGCTCCCGGGATTTTCATCCTGGTACAAACGCGAAAGTGGCACCGAAACAGAGTCGCCAACAATGTGTATTTATCCCAAGAGAGGGAAAGGAAACACTGCATAAACCTGAGGGAAGGAAAGAGCATGGTATTGCGACCAAGAGAAATGGGTTCGGGAGTCGGTTACGCGAGAGGAAGGTATTAGCAACCCCTCGCGTCCATCGTACCCGATGGGATCCACGCTTGCTGCTTCAATCAAAGGGTGTAAGGAAAGGATACTGGAAAAGGAACTGCTAGCTGGAGAACTGGAAAAGGAAAAGAGAGAGAAAGAGAAACAAATGTAGGGAAAATAAAAGAAGTGCTCGAATGAGCCCTACCCCACTGCCTACGTATCTCATCGGGAGCATGAGAATCAGAGCGACGTAGTTCCTCTCACCTAGGGGAAAATTGTTTGTGTTTTTTAGTGGAATACGTCAACGTTCGCGTCCTAGCAGTTCAGGTGTTGCAGCTCACTGTATGGAGACTTAGGCGTTACCTGTTTGCGGTAGGACGGACCGGACGAGTCCTTAAGAAATGAGTGAAGAGATGAGGAGAGAAATTCCCGAAGGAAAGACGTTATTGTTTGTTTGA
The DNA here is from genome assembly GCA_022829125.1 of Lathyrus tuberosus. Lineage (NCBI taxonomy): Eukaryota > Viridiplantae > Streptophyta > Magnoliopsida > Fabales > Fabaceae > Lathyrus > Lathyrus tuberosus. The sequence goes on along the minus strand of JALAZF010000024.1, from coordinate 7,427,728 downwards.
AGTCTTTTAAGAAGAAGTATTTTGATTATTTTGTTTTTTATAACGCATATTGCATTCAAGTCTATCGTATAAGATTGAATGCATCGCATGGTCGTCCTAACAGGCCGTATGCTAAACACTCTAGGAAGGTGGAGAGAAACCCTCCTCCTTCCATTTCCCATACTTTAGGTTTAAGTGCAATACATGTTATGCCATCATTTAGTGTTTTTTACTTTTGTTTTGAGATGAGAAGAAGAGAGACTCAAAGGTTGAGAAAGGTAAAATCTACGGGGAATACTAAGACTCAAACCCTAAAGTTATCATACATGGATGGTCCTAAAGGTTAAGTGTGGTATGAGAAACCTAAGTCTAAAGAAAAGTGGGATAGCACTACCTAATGCTTATCCTACCTCACTTTAATCAAAGATTAAAGTTGAGCTAGGATCCCAAAGGGATGTGAGAAAAGTGTACACAAAGCATTATATCATGCTATTCACAAAAGAGAAATAAAAAATTAATCAACAATGAGCAATTGAAATTATGGTCCACAATTAATCAACAATAACCAAGTTAGAGTTAAAATGCAAAGTAAAAATCAAAATTAAATTCTAACAAGAAGAGGTAATTTGTCTAATTCTAAAATTAATCCTAAAATTAGTTCAAGGCAATTCTAAACTAAATCTAGAAAACATTAATCCTAAAGTTAAATCTAGAATTAAAACTAATATTAATCCTAAAGTTAATTCCAATTAATTTCTTATTAAAACTAACTAAATTCCAAAGTTAAGACTATAAACTAATTCTAAAGAAAATTAGTTCTAAAGAAAAACTAATATTAAAATGAAAATTCTAATTAAAATCCAATTATCCTAATTAACCTAATCAAATAATTAAAACAATTAATAAAGAGGGAGAGGGGTGTAGAAATGATTATAAGGGTGTTAGCAGAAAAACAGGCGCTGGGCCGAAGCCACAAGGCCTAAAAAAACCTAGGCGAAAGGGGAGTGCCGGTGAGCGATTTGGTGGTGAGAATAAGAAAGCAAGTACATGGGTTGGTGGCTGTAGGCCCAACATTGATACACATGAAGTAAAAGGGACTCTGCGAGTGATGGTAGGGTGCAAAAAGAAAGACACCAAATGGGCTTTGAGCCCAGCTCATGATGTTAAGCCAAAATATCAACCCTAAAAACTCCTCAACTCACACCATCTTCGTCTCAAAATTTAATCGCTGCCGTCACACACTTCTGCCTCTCAAAGTTCTTCACTGGACTCCACATTCCGCCACGCCGCCTTCAACACCCTTCATCATCTTCTCCACTTCACCGCCGGCTCCATGTATTCTTCTCCGTCAAAACAAAAATCCACGTTCTCTTCTCTGCGACCGACCTCCGCTCAAACTTACACCTCCACATCACCTTCAACAAAAGTCTCTCGCCGGAAAACTAACGGTCTCTGCCGCGCCATCCACCATCGTCAACTTTTTCTCCAAATCACGCCGGAAAACCACAACACCATGCCGGATCCTTCATCGGTTTCATCAACTTTCAACATCATCACCGCCTTTGCAAAAACTTTGAAGGAAAATAACGGTCTCCGCCGCGCCGTGGCCTGATGCCGGCGGCGGTGGAGAATGAACTACAGCTACTCATCAGCGTCAACGATCCACACACGACACGGACTTCATAACAACTTCGACGAACTGCGTTTTCGCTTTCTCACGATGCGACACGCGTAACAACCTCAACCTCTCTCTTACGACGCGAATCAACAAGAATACAGATTGAAAAACAACAACATCACAAAATCCAAGGTCGGATCGAGACTGACTTACCTACCGGAGAAACGTTCGGTGCTTCTTCAAGTTTGCGACGAGAAACAGAAAACCAGAGGTGAGATAATATTCTTCTTGATTTCCTCCTTGCTGCGTGAACTTCTTCTTCACTTTCCTTGTTGTTATGTCCCTGCGATGCTTTGAATTGTGAATTGTTCTTTCAAATCGCTTGCCAATGTGGTTTACGTTGAGTTTGCAAGTAATATGAAGATGATTGTTGCGGTTTCTGGTTTGAAGATTATTGATGAGTTTTTGATGAATTTGCAGGTTAGATGAAAATGTATATGGAAGAATGAAGGTTGGTGAATTCGTATGAAGTTCTTGAAGTTGCAGTGAATTGGAGAAGATGAAGATTGATGAAGGATGGATGAAGAATTTTGTAGAATCAATCTGAGAGAGAGAGCTCAAGAGTGAAGAAGAGGTGAATTTATAGAGGAGCTTGGAATGATCCAGAAGAAAAAGTTTGTTACCGTTTGTAACTGAATTTGGTTAGACAATAAGCTGTGAAATACTGTGAGCTTTGTACCTGCGATTATGAGAATTTTGGTTCGAATCCATTGCCGTTTTTGGGGCTACAGATGCGTTTCAATTCAACGCGTGGTACATGACTTATTTATGAACTTTTTGATGTCGTTTTTAGCTTTTGAAACTGCTGTGTTTTGGCTTGGCTCGTGTGGATCGTGTGACTAGCAGCTTTTAAAAATGGATGTATCTCACTGCGGCTTGTATTTGGCTGATGACACTTTTAGGTGCAGCTGGCTTGGATGTTCTGTGTGTGTTTTAGTAGTCTGTAGCGTGAAGCAAAGCAACATGTAAACCTTTCTTATTATTATTTTTTATTAGATATGTAAAAATATTGAGAAATGAAAATGGACTATATAAAAAAAAAGAATTAGAAGAAAGAAGTGGATAATTGAAATATAATGGATATTTGGAAGACTTATGGATATGTTTTATTGGAAAAATGGATAACATGGATTATGAATAAATGGTTAATTGGAAAAATGGATAATGGATTTTGGATAAATGGTTAATTGGAAAAATGGATAATGGATTTTGGATATGAACTAAATTGAATAAAATGGATATCCAACATGGTTATAGGTTTTGGATGTGGATGATGAAATAGATAGCTCTATTTGGATTTGAAACCATGGATTTAAGATTGAAAAGTGGATTTGACTTTGAATATGGATATTAAAATGGACAATTGGACTAAAAATGGATATTAGAAAATGGTTTAAGAAAAGGTTATAAAAAAAATGGATTTACAAAATGGATATTGGATATTGACTTTGGAACTAATGAAAAATGGTATTAAATGAATATGGGTTAGAAAGTGATTTAAAACGAATATCAAAATGGTTATGGGTTAGAAAAAAGGAGTTGTGTCTCGACTTCCAAGTAAGTCACATGATCACATTCAGTCCACGTCCAATCCACATCAAGCTTCAGATCCGATACAAACTCGTGTCCTTAATGACTCCCCATCTTCAATCAATAAACTCAGTCGAATTAAACACATGTAATTCTAACCAGTGATTCTCAGTTGACGACTATCCACAAATTCAACCCTGAATGAGGAACCTTGATTCACCTTGCATGCACACTGATGAAATAAATGCCCTGAACAGAGAAAAAACCAAACCCTGATTCACGCCCAAGAAAACCTGACCCAACGCCTCTGATGAATCCCCTAAAATAAGAAAACCTTAGGCTCTTGATGTACACTAATAATCTTCTGAATACGGAAAGCTCAAACCAAAGAAAGATGCCTTGATCACACGTCTTAGGAACCCAATGCAAATGAATGAATGAGTTATGACCTAATGGATATGCAGATGGATGCGAAACAAAAGCCAGAAAAAGTTAGAAAAAGGTAGGGCAAATTTTGGGGTACTACAGCTGCCCCTATTCAATCAACTTGGACCTGAAAGGATGATAGCAATTGCTTTCATACATTCAAGGTACAAGGTGATTGAATACAAAAAGAACCGCAAAATTTGCCAACCGTGGGAGAGAAAATACTACTGGAGCCCAGTCAGACTTTGCAAAGGAATCTGACGGAATGGAAACATACCCAGCGGACCACATCGTCAAAGGAATTTGACGGAAAGAAAAATGAAACCCTACCGAAAGGACACATCGTCAAAGTAATTTGATGGCAGGAACACTCAACAGAAGGAACACATTGTCATAGGGATGACAGGAAGCAGACTCGACCAAAGGAACACATTGTCATAGGGATGACAGGTAGAAGACTCGACCAAAGGAACACATTGTCATAGGGATGACAGGAAGAAGACTCGACCAAAGGAACACATTGTCATAGGGATGACATGAAGAAGATGAACCCCACGAAACACCTCGTCAAAGGGTTTACGGGGAGAAAAGATAACCAACGAACCACATCGTCAAAGAATTGACGGAAAGACAACCCGAACACCCGACCGAAGGGACACCTTGTCATAGGGATGACAGAAAGACGACTGAAGGAAACACATTGTCATAGGGATGACAGAAAGAAAACTCGACCAAAGGAACACATCGTCATAGTGATGACAGAAAGAAGACCTGGCCGAAAGTAACACATTGTCATAGGGATGATAGAAAGAGGACTCGACCGAAGAAGACACATTGTCATAGGGATGACAGAAAGAAAACTCGACCAAAGGAACACATCGTCATAGGGATGACAGGAACAAAACCCGACTGAAGATAACACACTGTCATAGGGATGACAGGAAGAAAATTTCGACGTAGGGACACATTGTTATGGAGATGACAGAAAGGAGATGAGACCCAAGAAACACCTATCCGAAGAAACACATCATCAAAAGGGTTTGATGGAAAGGAAACCTGACCGATATGTCGTCATCAAGGGGTTGATGAATAAAGACTGGTCGAGGGTAAGATTGACGTATGACCTACGACCCACAAGAAAGGTAAGCAGAGGGGTTGATTGTAATGGCTGCTGGGGATATGTCACCGTCTTGATTGGGAGTTGATTCGGGCTTTCGCGCAAGATACCAAATCTGGATTATGCTTCGCATGCATATGTTTGAATTTTCTTTCTATGGCGTAATGCTCCATATCAAATGGAAATGCTACGCGATTTGAGGATGCAATGAGCACTATATGCTGAAAACCGACGTATGCTCGGGCTACCGGGAAAAGAAGGATGTGCCAAGTATGATTGAACTTTGCTGGCTAGGACAGGTGAAACCTAATGGTGACTATTTTTTCAAGGCGAAATCTTTCTGGGTACCAATGGGGATTGGATTTTGAATGAAGTGCCAATAGGGATTGGACTTTTGGTTTGACGAAAACGCCAATAGGGATAGGACTTCAGGTTTTTGAAAGATGCCAGCAAAGTGGGCTGTTGAAGGACGCCGAGCAAGGTTGGGCTACGGATATATGTTTGGTTTTACGAGGCTTCATGCAATGCTATGCTAATGATATGCGTGACAATGCTTATGCAATGATATTTATGATATGCAACGAGATCACTCCAGCAAAATAAATGCTGAATAGACGAGGCCAACTCCGCTGGGGATAACAAACTGAACCGTCTTCAGGGTCATAACTGCTCGAGATCCCGAACAAGCCTCCATTCGGCAGGAAAGCATGAATAACAACCGTCTACTGGAGAAACATCCCAGGAATCTTGCTGAAGAAAAGTGCCAATGATGATCGACCTTTGACTTGCTGGGGAAAGCTAACCACCACCCAAAAATATGCTTGGGGACAATGGTTGATGATATCAACTCTGCCAGGGGACCGGATCAGACTTGCTCCTTTGTTTGATGCTTGCCTCTTACCCTTACTCTGTTGGGGAGATTGGAACAACTTTACCGCAAACTAGTGAAGCACAAACCCAACACTCTTATCCTGTACGGGGATATGAACTCTTGCTGAAAAGGCAATAACTTTGTCACACTGGCTAGGGGAGAGCGAACTCATGAACTCTTGCTGAGGAGAATAATTCATAATCTTCATATGCTCTGCTGAGTGATAAAACTTTAGCCATCTCTTCCGAGGAGATAAACTCTACTGGGGACGTCACGTGTTAACTATCAACGTGAACCCTGCAGATGTGATATGACCAAAAGAGGTGCCCCGATGAAGAAGCAGAAACCCATAAATGAACATGTCTTCAGGATGTCTCGTGAAGATCCGACATATCTTGCCCCATGGCTTTTGATTAACCGTCCTCCGGAGAGAATAACTTCCTGGTCTTGGGGTGGTCTGCCCCAGCTTTGAAATGATTTATTGCCCCTGACTGACTGATATGTGAAGGAGTTCCTCTAACTGACTACCCTTCGAGAGATTTTCTAAATCTCGACTTGATTGCCCCAGATTCTCAACATAATTGCCCCAGGTTAACCGAACTGCAGAGGTATTTCACAATGTAACTGCCCCAGATCGACAACTTCTTAGCACGAATTGCCGTGAAAGCACACACCCAACATAATCACTTGATAACACGTCCCTTGTCACACTCATCCTCGGAGTTTTCAAGCATCTCACTTTGGCGGGATCAAAATTCTCGACTGATGTTCACTGTGTAAGCCTTACTGGTGTCAAGTACATGTAAGTGAGCAGACAATATTTATTCCAAGAATGAAAATTATTATGCAACACATATATTAATCTCAAAGTTTTTATCAAAAAGATATCGCCAACACCTGTGAACGAGTCACTGGTTAAGGTGCGGCACAAAATTTTTTAAATGGAAAATAACATGCACATGCAATACCAACCAAGGTATTTTATCACAACTCATGGGAGTCAGGAACGCTATCTTATTGAAATACGCCTTCAGAATAAACCCTGTTTCAATTAGGACTTTTGAGGGTTGTAACGTGGCCTGGTTCGCAGTTTAAGAAAAAAAGGATTTATGGCTCAAATTTTGGTTTGTACCCACCCATTCTCCTTGATGTTCTCCAGTCCTACATTCAGCTAACTCGACACAAACACTCGCCTTTCAAAAGGTTATGAACGGTATGAGGATGGTTAAGGAACCCACACGGTTTACAGAGTGACATTCACCCCTTTTTGCGTTTGGTGTCTGTGGTCACACGACTTGTTCTTTCCTCGAGGATTTTTCTTTTTGTTCTTCTCATTTTTTCGCTTTTCGTTCTTTTGTTTTCCCCTGATTTTGCCTGGACTTATTCTTTTTTTTTTTGAATTTTTCTATTTTTAAGTCCAGCGGGATGCCCTAACTTTAGCCTAAGTCACTTGTTTTCAAGTTTTGACTTAGCGGGCTTTTTTCTTTTTTCTTTTTTTTTTCTTTTGATTCTCTTTCTTTTTTTTTTTTGAACAATCGTGTGACACTGGCTTGCTTGACTTGTTTGACAGGGTTGTGACTGCCTCACTCTTCAGTTGGTGAGGGATAACCGTTGTGATTGATCCTTACATGCACATTCCTTTTGAAATTTGAACGCTCAGTCAAATTAATTGACACCTACCCTGCCCCAGGTTAAGATTGAGGGTTTTTTTTTCATTTTCAGAAAGAAACTCCTACTTCTAGGCTCAACAGGGTTTGACAAAGGTTTCACTCCCTTATATCTCCGGTGTTTAGGAATTCAAAACAATGCCTGTACACCCTCAACAGAGTTTTATCCAAAAGCATACAACCAAAGACTGTGCGTTTTTACTCATCATCCTCCCTCCAAGAGTTTAAACAAGAAGGTTAGCATTGCAGTGCATACAAACATTAAATGAGTGAATACGAATGAACTTTTCGAGAAAAACATACTTATTGCATTAAAATCAACATTCAAGAACAAACAAGTTTATTACATGCAAGCATTAACCAGTAATGAAAACTACAAACGAAAATGCAATAAAGAAAATTGATATTCGCCATTGCTGAGGAGGCTTGGCTCCGACTGGACTGATTGCTTCAGGAGATGTCTTTACGGTCTCAAGTGATCACTTGAGAAGCTTCAGTTAACATATAGACCGTCTTCAGTGAAAATGATAAGTCCAGCGTCAATGAGATCTTGTACCTTATGTCTGAACACCTTACACTCTTCAAGGATATGCCCCTGTGTCCCCGAGTGGTATTTGTATCTAACACTCTTGTCATAACTTGGAGGAATGGGAAATGGAACAGGGGCAGCTTTCTCTAGCTGAATCAAAGAGTCTTGAAGTAAACGATCAAGCAAGTAACTGTGAGGAATAGTAATGGGATCAAACTTTCTCTCCTGCCTTCTGGGTCTTTCCTGTCTCCTCTGGGAGCTAGTTTGTTGTCGATATCGACTTGTGCCTTCTTCTCGTTCGGGTGCTTTCATCCTCAAACTTGGCTTAAGAGTAGGCAACAAATGAGGACTAGAAGATTCCGAAACCATAGGTTGCAAGAAATGCCCCTGACTTGGTGCACCTTCAGGAGGGCAAACTGGGATATTCACTTTTTTCGCAGCAACAGGAATAAGACCACCTTGTATGCTTACGCCGACCAATGTGAATTCGATTGCTTTTAAGTCGATCAGATCCTGGACCACATGATGAAAGGATTTACATTTTTCCACATCATGCCCCGACGCACCAGAGTGAAAATCGCAATGGACATTTGCATCATAATCGAATGGGAGCTTTCCACGAGGAGGATTTATCGTCCGAAGTTCAACCAATTGGAGCTGAAGTAGATACCTCAACAGCTGAGCATAAGACATAGGAATCGGATCATAGATTCTATCAGCCTTCTTCGACTTTTGTGGGTACTTCTTGGCCTTGGGGTTGTCTTGGGAGACGAGAGGTAACTGCTAATGAGGAAATTCTGGAACCCCATGTTGTGCAGAAAATCTGTGAGGTAAATCACTCCCTGGGATAGATTCTACAGGCAATGGTGGAATGACAATTTCTGTTGTAGCCACAGGCATGGGATTATCATCTTTTTTTAGCACATTTCTCACAACTTCCATGACCAGACTCATCTGAATCTTCATTTGATTGACCTCTTCCTTCATCATTTTCTGGTCTTGAATCAAAGCTTCCATGTCCCACATAAACTGCCCCATTTGGCTTCGTATTTCCCTCAACTCTGCTTGAACCAGATCCATGGTCAACTTCTGAATGACTTGAGCAGTTAAATCTGAAATTCCGAAGAAAACCAGACCAGGATAAGAATAACCAAGCCTCGAACACCTGTTATGCAAATGATTATGCAAATGCAATGTTATGAATGCAATAAGACATGGGATCAAAGTTCCATATAATCTGAATAATCATTATGTTGTACTGATGTCTGAAGGAGTTCATAAGTCTGTTCTGAAGAGAATATCGGAGTAACCAGAATAACCAGAATACCAGGCTGATAAGTCCACACTGACAGGAAATCCAGAATACCGGGTATGTTGAAGGTCAAGGTTACCTGCAAACCTGTAAACAACCCGCCCCTCTCACATATGGGTACTAGGATCCTCAGTATCCCAGGCTCTCAGGTCGAGAAATGATGATACGTTCACCATTTCTGGTTTGGCATCATCATCAATCGAGGAGGCCTCAACTGATTCTCCAAAACGAAAGGTCCTCAGCTTCTGGCACTGAGGTCGAGAAGTAATAATACATTCATCCCTCAGGGTCCAGTACTATCGCCAATCGAGGAGTGCTGCCACTTATTCTCTTTCAAAAAGGACATCCTATAGCAAGTTCCCAGCATTGGGTCCTCGGATCGAGAATTTGCAATGGGTTTGCCACAGAACATGGTCTTCCACTGTCACATCTCGGGAGGAGTGCCGCAACTAAGTCCTCGGGAATGGTCACCAGAGTCGACAGTTCCTCAGGAGAATAACTACTGGCCTGCATAACATGCATTAGTAGAAAGCCCCTGATAGAACCTCGTCTGGTTGTGGGTCTCATGAACAACAATACGTGGTCACCACCACGCAAGCATCACGACTATCCACTCTAATACCTATGTGTATACTCAAGCCTGGGTAGTGGGCTTATCTCTCAGAACACCCTGCCCACCAAACAGAAAGAGAACACTGTAAATCCTAAGGTGGTCGTTGAGCCGGCTAACCTATTTCCGGCGAAGTCTGAAGTTTCTTCCCCGAGGAAATTGTGGACTGATGTGCTTTCAAATAATAGGAATCTAGCTAAGGGTATGACTATTGAATTCGTTGCACCGAAGGTTGTGAATGGAACCTTTGAGATTGAAATTGAAGAAGAAGATATTGTATCTGAGCTCAAATTTTGGGAAAACTCGCTTGTTCTCTATGTTTTAGGGGGTGACCTGAGTATGAACGCAGTGAAACAGTTCATGGTTAGGACCTGGAATTTTGTTTAGCTACCTGACATGGTTTACCACGACGAAGGGTATTTCTTACTCAAGTTCAAAACCCATAGTGATATGGATGCTGTGATGATGAACGGGCCCTATTCTATAAGGAATATGCCTGTCCTGCTGAGAGAATGGTCCCCTGGGTTTAACCTCAAGCAAGACATGCTGAGAACCTTGCCTATTTGGGTTACTTTACCTCACCTCCCTTTACACCTTTGGGGCCCTAAGAGCTTAGGCAAGATAGGGAGTGCTATTGGTACACCGGTATTGACGGATGAATGTACGGCTAACAAACTCCGTGTCTCCTATTCCAGAATACTCGTGGAGGTTGATATCACACAAGATCTGCCCAAAGAAATTGCTATCAAGGATAGGGATGAAGGTCTGATTAATCAACCAATTGAATATGAGTGGAGGCCTTCTTACTGCGATCAATGTCAAAAAATAGGACACAAGTGCGAAGAGAAAAAACCTCGACAATGGAAACCTAAACCAGTCCAACAGATTGCAGTGAAACCTAAAAAGGATCCCCCTGAAGCAAGTACTAGTGGAATGGTAAAAAAGAAAGCAGAGGAATGGCAACTAGTATCTAGTCCGATGCGAAACAAAGGTAACTCAACAATTGAAAACCCACCTATTGTTCAGTGTGAAAATGGATTTAGGGCTTTGGAGGTTTTGAATGACTCTTCAATGCCGCTAGATAGTGGTCAATGATAGTCTCCTGGAATGTAAGGGGGCTGAATAGAACTGGCAAGTTAAGGGAGATTAGCTCCCGTCTCCTTAATCTTAGGCCAGAAATCATGATTTTAGTAGAAACTCGAGTCAAAAGTGGTAACGCCAGTAAGGTGCGTGATAAACTTCATTTTGGTGGCTGCTATTTGGATAACTATGATAAGCATCCCAATGGGCGTATCTGGATTCATTGGGATGACAGCAAGGTTGACGTGAAGATTGTTAGAAGTTCTAGTCAAATGATACATTGTGGTGTTTATGATAAACAGGGGATGTTCAGGAATTGGATGACTGCTATCTATGCCCTCAACCAGCCGGATCAGAGAAGAACTCTATGGAAAGATTTAGAAGCTATTCATAGATGCCAAGCTGGACCGTGGTTTCTCATGGGGGATTACAATAATGTGGTTAGAGCTCATGATAGAATTGGAGGTAATCCTGTCACTGATGCAGAGTAGGTAGATATCTATTCCATGATGGATCTTATTGGACTTTATGAGAAGGACAGCTTTGGTGACTACTACACTTGGACGAATAAGCACACCGAAGGTATCATTTATTCCAGGATTAACAGAATTCTTAGTAATTTGGAGTGGATGCAAAACAACCTTGGGAACATCCTGAAAGTTTTGCCCCCTAGTGTTTCAGATCACAGTCTTCTGTGCCTATCCGGTGAGGAAAAGATCACTTATAGACAATCTCATTTCAAGTTTATCAACAATGTGGTGAGAATTACAGGTTATCATGATGTTGTTGCCAACAGTTGGAACCAACCTATGTTTGGCAGGCCCATGTATGTGCTGTGGCATAAGCTGCTGAGACTCCAACCAGTCCTCAAGGCTTTTTCCATACCTTTGTCCAATTTACAGGGTTCTATTGCTAAGGCTCGTGCTGATCTTCTCCAGGCCCAGACTGTCCTCATTTCCGATTGGATGAATGTTCACAAAATAGATGAGGTTAAGCAATGCACGGATACTCTTTTGAATTTGCAGGAGTAAGAAGATCAAATGTTTAGACAGAGGACTAAAATTGATTGGATCAGATAAGGGGATAGCAACACAGGTTTCTTTCATGCCTCGCTAAAAGTTAGCCAGGAGTCAAATAATCTACTGAACCTTCATACGGAAACTGGCATTCATCTCAATAATACTGCTGACATCGAAAATGAGGTCCTGTCTTTTTATGGTGAACTGTTGGGAACTAAGGCTGACAGTCTACATGGGATTGATATTACGGCTATGAGGGAGGGAGCTAGCTTGAATGATGCTCAGAGGCAGGCTCTTATTGCCCCTATAGTGGAAGATGAGATTTTGCAGGCACTCAAAGGGATTGGGGATCTTATAAGCCCAGGTATTGATGGTTATAATGCAAAAAATTTTAAAGAAAGCTGGAACATTATTAAAACTGATTTGGTTGATGCAGTCCAAGATTTCTTTGTGCAAAACTACATGTATAGAGCATTCAATAATACCTTGGTCACCCTCATTCCCAAAACTAAAGATGCTACCAAGATCAAGGAGTTTAGGCCTATTGCAGGCTGTACTACCTTTTATAAGATTATCTCTAAAATCTTAACCAATCGATTGGGGAAAGTGTTGAGTACTATCATCAACAGGAGTCAGGCTGCATTTGTACCTGGGCAAAAAATTCACAATCACATCGTGTTGGCTAGTGAGTTGCTTAAAGGCTATAATAGGAAAAGTGGTGCTCCTAAGTGTATGATGCAACTCGATTTGCAGAAGGCTTATGACATGGTGGATTGGTTGGCTTTGGAGAAAATCCTCAGGGAGCTTGGTTTCCCCCGACAATTTGTGAGATGGATTATGATGACAGTTACTACGGTCTCTTATAGATTCAACTTGAATGGGATATACACTGACAGGTTGGTTGCCAAAAGGGGCCTTAGACAAGGTGATCCCTTGTCCCCCCTCCTCTTTGTCATTGTTATGGAATACCTTCATAGAATTCTTCACAAGCTTCAAAAGAATCCCAATTTCAATCACCACTCGAAATGCGAAAAATTGGAGATAACCAGCCTGGCTTTTGCAGATGATCTGCTTTTGTTCACAAGAGGTGATTTTATTTCTGTTGACCTTATGCATACTGCCTTAAATAAATTCCTGGATTCTACAGGTCTTAGGGTAAATCCTTCGAAGAGTCGAATTTTCTTTGGTAATGTGGAGAGTGCTGCTAAATCTCAGATTCTACAGAAGACTTGTTTTGTGGAAGGTACCCTTCCATTTAAGTATTTGGGTGTACCTGTCACTTCCAAAAAGCTAAACACTATTCACTATCTTCCTCTTGTTGACCGTATTGTGGCTAGGATCACGCATTGGACCTCGAGACTGCTGAGCTACGCAGGCAAATTACAACTCATCAAGAGTGTCTTGTGCGCCATTACTAATTTCTGGATGCAGGTTTTTATGCTTCCTAAATCTATCATCCATCGCATTGAATCTATTTGTCGTTCTTTTCTCTGGTCTGGTACAGCAACTGTTAGTAAGAAAAGTCCTGTTGCTTGGTCGACGGTGTGTAAGCCTCGTGCACAATGAGGGATTCATGTTATTGATTTGTCTACTTGGAATTCTGTTTTCATGCTGAAGCTTTTGTGGAGTTTAAGCACTAAAATGGATAGCTTATGGGTGAGGTGGATTCATAGTTTTTATATGAACTCTGAGGAGATTTTTAACAGTAACTTACCGTCCAATGCGACTTGGATTATGAAGGAGATTATGAAGCACAGAGATATGGTTCCAAGTCTGCAGAATTTATGGGATCGGATGATTGATGCCGGTAAGTTCAGCGCTTCTAAGGTCTACAATGCTCTGCTAACACCTGAGCCGCGAGTGCATTGGATCAGCTTATTTCATGGTAATCATGCTAGGCCTAGAGCTAAAATGGTCCTGTGGATGGTCTGTCATGGCCGAATTGCCACTAAAGACCGGCTGTTTCGGTTTAACATGGTGGATTCTCAGAGATGTTATTTTTGTCAGGAAGATGAAAGTCGGGATCATATTTTTTTCGACTGCCTGAAGCTTCGTGGTATTTGGATACAAGTTCTTGAGTGGATACATTTGAGGCATCATCCTAGAGGGTGGAGTGATGATCTCCACTGGATGATTCATAAAGGTAGGGGTAAAGGTTGGAGAGCTTCCATTTTCAAATTGGCACTTACCGAAACGATTTATGGAATTTGGAAGTTTAGAAATGAGGTTTGTTTTGGTGGTAGTGTGAATAATAGAAACGTAGGTGATACTATCATTGATATGATCATTCAAAGAGGGTGGACTAGTCTTAAGCTTAGGCAACACATAGCCTCTTTGATGACACCATAGTTGTCCCATTGTTGTGGCTGCATCCGCGCGATCGGCTTTGTAGCTATATTTGATTTAATACATCTATATTACTTCAAAAAAAAAAAGCAGTAATACAGTAAATAGCAATATAGTACAATAGTAAATACAGCAAAAAAGTAAACACCCAATGAAAGAAAAACAGACAAGCGCTAGGATTGACTCGCTAAGGAAACCAGAGATTCTGGGTTCGGTCCCCAACAGAATCGCCAGCTGTCGCTCCCGGGATTTTAATCCTGGTACAAACGCAAAATTGGCACCGAAATAGAGTCGCCAGCAATGTGTATTTATCCCAAGAGAGGGAAAGGAAACACTGCATAAACCTGAGGGAAGGAAAGAGCATGGTCTTGCGACCAAGAGAACTGGGTTCGGGAGTCGGTTACGCGAGAGGAAGGTATTAGCACCCCCTCGCGTCCATCGTACCCGATGGGATCCACGCTTGCTGCTTCAATCAAAGGGTGTAAGGAAAGGATACTGGAAAAGGAACTGCTAGCTGGAGAACTAGAAAAGGAAAAGAGAGAGAAAGAGAAACAAATGTAGGAAAAATAAAAGAAGTGCTCGAATGGGCCCTACCCCACTGCCTACGTATCTCATCGGGAGCATGAGAATCAGAGCGACGTAGTTTCCCTCACCTAGGGGAAAATTGTTTGTGTTTTTTAGTGGAATACGCCAACGTTCGCGTCCTAGCAGTTCAGGTGTTGCAGCTCGTTGTATGGAGACTTAGGCGTTACCTGTTTGCGGTAGGACGGACCGGACGAGTCCTTAAGGAATGAGTGAAGAGATGAGGAGAGAAATTCCCGAAGGAAAGTCATTATTGTTTGTTTGAAGTCTTTTAAGAAGAAGTATTTTGATTATTTTATTTTTTATAACGCATATTGCATTCAAGTATATCGTATAAGATTGAATGCATCGCATGGTCGTCCTAACAGGCCGTATGCTAAACACTCTAGGAAGATGGAGAGAAACCCTCCTCCTTCCATTTCCCATACTTTAGGTTTAAGTGCAATACATGTTATGCCATCATTAAGTGTTTTTTACTTTTGTTTTGAGCTGAGAAGAGAGACTCAAAGGTTGAGAAAGGTAAAATCTATGGGGAAGACTAAGACTCAAACCCTAAAGTTATCATACATGGATGGTCCTAATGGTTAAGTGTGGTATGAGAAACCTAAGTCTAAAGAAAAGCGGGATAGCACTACCTAATGCTTATCCTACCTCACTTTAATCAAAGATTAAAGTTGAGCTAGGATCCCAAAGGGATGTGAGAAAATTGTACACAAAGCCTTATATCATGCTATTCACAAAAGAGAAATCAGAAATTAATCAACAATGAGTAATTGAAATTATGGTCCACAATTAATCAACAATAACCAAGTTAGAGTTAAAATGCGAAGTAAAAATCAAAATTAAATTCTAACAAGAAGAGGTAATTTGTCTAATTCTAAAGTTAATCCTAAAATTAGTTCAAGGCAATTCTAAACTAAATCTAGAAAACATTAATCCTAAAGTTAAATCTAGAATTAAAACTAATATTAATCCTAAAGTTAATTCCGATTAATTTCTAATTAAAACTAACCAAATTCCAAAGTTAAGACTATAAACTAATTCTAAAGAAAATTAGTTCTAAAGAAAAACTAATATTAAAATGAAAATTCTAATTAAAATCCAATTATCCTAATTAACCTAATCAATTAATTAAAACAATTAATAAAGAGGGAGAGGGGTGTAGAAATGATTATAAGGGTGTTAGCAGAAAAACAGGCGCTGGGCCGAAGCCACAAGGCCCAAAAAAACCCAGGCGAAAGGGAGTGCCGGTGAGCGATTTGGTGGTGAGAATAACAAAGCAAGTACATGGGTTGGTGGCTGTAGGCCCAACATTGATACACATGAAGTAAAAGGGACTCTGCGAGTGATGGTAGGGTGTAAAAAGAAAGACACCAAATGGGCTTTGAGCCCAGCTCATGATGTTAAGCCAAAATATCAACCCTAAAAACTCCTCAACTCACACCATCTTCTTCTCAAAATTCAATCGCTGCCGTCACACACTTCTGCCTCTCAAAGTTCTTCACTGGACTCCACATTCCGCCACGCCGCCTTCAACACCCTTCCTCGTCTTCTCCACTTCACCGCCGGCTCCATGTATTCTTCTCCGTCAAAACAAAAATCCACGTTCTCTTCTCTGCGACCGACCTCCGCTCAAACTTACACCTCCACATTACTTTCAATAAAAGTCTCTCGTCGGAAAACTAACGGTCTCCGTCGCGCCATCCACTGTCGTCAACTCTTTCTCCAAATCACGCTGGAAAACCACAACACCATGCCATATCCTTCATCGGTTTCATCATCTTTCAACATCATCACCGCCTTCGCAAAAACTTTGAAGGAAAATAACGGTCTCCTCCGTGCTGTGGCCTCACGCCGGCGGCGGTGGAGAATGAACTACAACTACTCATCAGCGTCAACGATCCACACACGACACGGACTTCATAACAACTTCGACGAACTGCGCTTTCGCTTTCTCACGATGCGACACGCGTAACAACCTCAACCTCTCTCTTACGGCGCGAATCAACAAGAATACAGATTGAAAAACAACAACATCACAAAATCCAAGGTCGGATCGAGACTGACTTACCTACCGGAGAAACGTCCGGCGCTTCTTCAAGTTTCTGACGAGAAACAGAAAACCAGAGGTGAGATAATATTCTTCTTGATTTCCTCCTTGCTGCGTGAACTTCTTCTTCACTTTCCTTGTTGTTACGTCCCTGCGATGCTTTGAATTGTGAATTGTTCTTTCAAATCGCTTGCCAACGTGGTTTACGTTGAGTTTGCAAGTAATATGAAGATGATTGTTGCGGTTTCTGGTTTGAAGATTATTGATGAGTTTTTGATGAATTTGCAGGTTGGATGAAAATGTATATGGAAGAATGAAGGTTGGTGAATTCGTATGAAGTTCTTGAAGTTGCAGTGAATTGGAGAAGATGAAGATTGGTGAAGGATGGATGAAGAATTTTGTAGAATCAATCTGAGAGAGAGAGCTCAACAGTGAAGAAGAGGTGAATTTATAGAGGAGCTTGGAATGATCCAGAAGAAAAAGTTTGTTACCGTTTGTAACTGAATTTGGTTAGAGAATAAGCTGTGAAATACTGTGAGCTTTGCACCTGCGATTATGAGAATTTTGGTTCGAATCCATTGCCGTTTTTGGGGCTACAGATGCGTTTCAATTCAACGCGTGGTACATGACTTATTTATGAACTTTTTGATGTCGTTTTTAGCTTTTGAAACTGCTGTGTTTTGGCTTGGCTCATGTAGATCGTGTGACTAGCAGCTTTTAAAAATGGATGTATCTCACTGCGGCTTGTATTTGGCTTATGACACTTTTAGGTGCAGCTGGCTTGGATGTTCTGTGTGTGTTTTAGTAGTCTGTAGCGTGAAGCAAAGCAACATGTAGACCTTTCTTATTATTATTTTTTATTGGATATGTAAAAATATTGAGAAATGAAAATGGACTATATAAAAAAATAGAATTAGAAGAAAGAAGTGGATAATTGAAATATAATGGATATTTGGAAGACTTATGGATATGTTTTATTGGAAAAATGGATAACATGGATTATGAATAAATGGTTAATTGGAAAAATGGATAATGGATTTTGGATAAATGGTTAATTGGAAAAATGGATAATGGATTTTGGATATGAACTAAATTGAATAAAATGGATATCCAACATGGTTATAGGTTTTGGATGTGGATGATGAAATAGATAGCTCTATTTGGATTTGAAACCATGGATTTAAGATTGAAAAGTGGATTTGACTTTGAATATGGATATTAAAATGGACAATTGGACTAAAAATGGATATTAGAAAATGGTTTAAGAAAAGGTTATAAAAAAAATGGATTTACAAAATGGATATTGAATATTGACTTTGGAACTAATGAAAAATGGTATTAAATTAATATGGGTTAGAAAGTGATTTAAAACGAATATCAAAATGGTTATGGGTTAGAAAAAAGGAGTTGTGTCTCGACTTCCAAGTAAGTCACATGATCACATTCAGTCCACGTCCAATCCACATCAAGCTTCAGATCCAATACAAACTCGTGTCCTTAATGACTCCCCATCTTCAATCAATAAACTCAGTCGAATTGAACACATGTAATTCTAACCAGTGATTCTCAGTTGATGACTATCCACAAATTCAACCCTGAATGAGGAACCTTGATTCACCTTGCATGCACACTGATGAAATAAATGCCCTGAACAGAGAAAAAACCAAACCCTGATTCACGCCCAAGAAAACCTGACCCAACGCCTCTGATGAATCCCCTAAAATAAGAAAACCCTAGGCTCTTGATGTACACTAATAATCTTCTGAATACGGAAAGCTCAAACCAAAGAAAGATGTCTTGATCACACGTCTTAGGAACCCAATGCAAATGAATGAATGAGTTATGACCTAATGGATATGCAAATGGATGCGAAACAAAAGCCAGAAAAAGTTAGAAAAAGGTAGGGCAAATTTTGGGGGTACTACAATTCCCTTTTGATTTAGGTTCAAATTCATAGTTGTTATCAAAACTTTCTTTAATTTCTTGAACAACTAATCATACAGCTATTACAATGGAAGTTTGCTTTCCTGTGAGTTTTAAACATCTTTCTTTTACATACTTGCACATATATATATATATATTTGTTTGTGCTGGAAGCTTGGTCACCTGTAAGTCCTCCTACCCTCTTTTTACATACAGTATATATTTCATCTGTATATATATATACACATATATATATATATATATATATATATATATATGCTTGCATATATTTGCTTAGAGTTTTCCCCGACAATTAGGTCTAGGATTAGATAAAGTCAGTGGTCACTCTTTCAACACAGTCAAAACTAGTTCCCCATAGGAATTCCAGACACAGTCTTGCCTCCTCTTGGGCTTATACAATATGGAACAAAGAGAAAGGCATTATTCCCGGTGAAACTTTTCTCAGAATGTCACTATTAGAAAATTGTCAAAGAAGTTCATTTTCCCCAGAGAGGATTAATTCCTGGTGAAACCTCTCTTGAGTTTCTTCAAACCCTAGAACTGTTCACTAAAGAAAAGATTATTCCTGGGGAAACTTTTCTTAGATTTGGACCCACAGGCTTCCTAAAAGCATCCCAGCCTCCTCTTGGACTTTGTACAAGGACCCCCCGGCTTCTTAGAAGTTCTCATGCCTTCTCTTGGGCTTAATACAAGGACCCTAAAGACCTCTTAAAGGTATAGGACATAACTTAGTCATCCTTTGTTAAAGAGTCTTTCTATAGAGTCAAAATCTCATACCAATTAAGGGTGGATTCTCATCCCTTAAAATACCTGCCTCCTCTTGGGCATTATACAAAGATAAACTCTTTCATACCAGTAGACTTGGACAGTCTAATCTCCTCTTGGATCTCAAAGACACCCTCAAGTTCCCTACAAATATCGGAGAAACCTGGTCATTCAATCAATTTCCAGCAGAGTTAAAACCTCCATAGGCTCTAAAACTCAATCTATCATCCTAAACTTCCCCAGCTCAGGGTCATCCTATCATCAATACAACACTATCCTATCAGAACCTCAAGGCATCTGATACCTCAATTCTTCTGTAATCCTCAGCAAGAGTTGATTCCCCATTTTGGGACCTGCCTCTGGATCTCAATAATCCTCAGCAGAAGCTAGCCTCCTCTTAGGCTTGATATAAGAAATTCCTTCCAGCCTCCTCTTAGGCTTTGTATAAGGATCTTTCCACACTCTCTTGTTGAGTCAATCACTTTTAGCCTCCTCTTAGGCTTTGTATAAGGATCTTAAAAAACTCTCTTGTTGAGTCAATCATCTTTTCAGCCTCAATCTTAGGCTTTGTACAAGACAGATAAACACTCTCTTGTTGAGTCAGTCATTTTCAGCCATCTCTTAGGTTTTGTATAATGATCCTTCTTTTCCTCAGTAAAAGTCAGCCTAAATCTTGGGCTTTGTACAAGACAGATAAAAACACTCTCTTGTTGAGTCAATCACTATAAAGCACTCTCTTGTTGAGTCAATCTCCTTTCTTAAAACACTCTCTTGTTGAGTCCACCTTTTTCAGCCTCCTCTTAGGCTTTGTATAATGATTTCCCTCAGTAGAGTTAGCCTCAAAAGCACTCTCTTGTTGAGTCAACCTCTTTCAGCCTCAATCATGGGCTTTGTACAAGACACCCATAAATATCTTCAGCTGAGTCAGTCAAATATCCTTCAGCCTCAATCTTGGGCTTTGTACAAGACACATATAAATCTCCCTAAGCAGAGTCAATCCTCTTATTAGCCTCAATCTTGGGCTTTGTATAAGACAAATCATACTCTCCAGCAGAGCCAGTCTTCTTTTTCAGCCTCAATCTTGGGCTTTGTACAGGACAGATAAAACCTCTCACCAGTAGAGTCAGTTTCCGCTTTTAGCCTCAATCTTGGGCTTTGTACAAGACACCTACAAATATTCCCCAGTGGAATCAAAAACCCTTTTTTAGCCTCAATCTTGGGCTTTGTACATGACAGACAAAAGATTTCCCCGGAAAAGTCAATTCCTTCTAGCCTCCTCTTAGGCTTTGTATAATGATATCCCCAAAAGAGTCAAATCTCTTTTAGCCTCAATCTTGAGCTTTGTACAGGACAGATAAACACTCTCTTGTTGAGTCAGTCTTTTCCAGCTTCCTCTTAGGCTTTGTATAAGGACTTCTCCAGTGGAGTCAATCAATCTCTTAGCTTCAGCCTTGGGCTTTGATCAAGGCACACACAAAGAAAACCAAAATCCCCTCAGAGGAAATCAAAATCTCTTTGTAGGAAGATACTTTTTTGTATATCACACATCAAAACAGATAAATCAAAACAAACTCTAATTCCAGATAACTGCTATAAGTGGCACACTTGTTGATTCAAATATCCAAGTTGTAGTCCATCTCTTATCCTGGTAAATCCCTTTCTTTCATCTAATTGCTATAAGTGGCAAGCCTCTGGATTATTTACATTCAAGCCATTGTCCCTCTCTTAGCATGAAAAACTCCTAAGGAAAAATGGCATTGCTCTACACTGAGTTAAAGTTTCCTCCTTCAGGACAAACCCCTTATAAAGAAAATTATGGCATTACTGGATTGCATACATTCCAGTTAAAGTAATTCTCCTTTATTAATCAGTCACCCAACAACTGTGATAAACAGATGAGATATCTCCCTTAGAGATGATAAATTCTCTCTCAATCAAACCTTTTTAGCTTCAATCTTGGGCTTCAAACAAGACACAAAAAACCTTTAGCTTCAATCTTGGGCTTTGAACAAGACACAAATAACCTTTAGCTTCAATCTTGGGCTTTGAACAAGACACCAAATATCTTTTCCTCCCATAGAATAGGAGGAACTACAATTGCTATGATTTCCCTGTTTTCTTTAACGGGAATACGTAGGCATAAGATTGCAAAATCTTAGGGAGCATACCAATCAAAAACTTTAGGTCCAGTACCTTCACACACCAATCAAAAACTTTAGGTCCAGTACCTTCACTCATCAAAAACCTCGGAAAACCCGAAATAAAAATCTCTCTCTCTCTCTATCTCTCTCTCTCTCTCTCTCTCTCTCTCTTAACACTCCCAAAGGAGAAACTATCCCAACCCACAACAGGCAAACACCAGTAAGTAGAAAGCAGTAAGGAAAATTGCTAACAACCTGTGGATAACCACATATAGGATGGGTAATTGACAACTCCCCATTGTATAACCTGACCCCGAACTCCCCAATCTCTTAAGCATTTGTTCAGTTAAACATTTGCGTGCAAGGTTAGTTTTAGATAACTTCCCTTTCCTTTCCAGCTTCACAGGATAAATAAGAAATCAGAAAGTAGCACCCCACTCCTACCATTGCGGTAAGGAGAAACCCATGGTGATAAGGTGGTCGCGTCACCGACAAAAATTACACGCTACATCTCCAAGGAGAAAATCCTCTTCGAATGCGCCAACCCGGAGTTCAAACAAGCAGGGGTTCGATTCCCTAAGCAGATACCGGCCAAGCCGAACGCTGACAAGTCGAAATACGGTCGTTTCCACAAAATTCATGACCACACAACTGACGACTGCATTCACCTAAAGGATGTCATAGAGATACTGATCAGGGACGGCCACCTGAAGCAGTTTACAAAAAAGAGGGAGACTCCCCGGCAGGATGCCCAGGAGTCGAAGAAAGTCGAGGAAGAGGTGCCTTCCTCGGAAGAGACGAACCTTCAGGTCTCCATAATCATATCGCGACCTGAGGACTTCTATGTTCCTGAAGAGCTCAACGCTTCCCCTACTTCGCAGTATATAGCCCATGGGAAACTTTCCCCTCCGCCGTGGTCATTTCCAGAAGGGGCTTCAACAAAGTCACCGTAGGCTCCGTGAAAAGGAAATTCGAGCACCTTCTCAGCATGAGCTCCAACAAGAGTACCACGCTTGACAAAGTCCGGGGAGAATCGGTCCCCATTTCTTTCTACCACGAGGAACTCCTCGGTAGGGCTCCGAACTCAAGCATTCCACTGTTCGTAAGAGCCCAGATGGCAAATTTTGATGTTCGTCGGATCTTAGTCGACCAAGGCAGCTCGGTCGACATCATGTACTCGCAGCTGTTTTTAACCCTCCAACTAGATGAATCGCACCTGACTCCCTACGTGGGTTCTGACCTACAGGGCTTCAACGGGTCGTGACTTTTGGATCTGCAGAAATGGCCAAGTCTATTAAAGTCCAATTCCTGGTTATCGATTGCCCATCTCTCTATTAGCGCATCTTTGGGCGGCCAACCTTGGCCGAATTGGTGGTCGTACCCTCAATTGTGCATCTCAAAATGAAGTAATACGCTTCGAAGGGTCTAGTTGCCACTTTACATGGGGACATCAAGGCAGCAAGGAGATGCTTCGAAGCAGCCATCAAAGGACTCAACACCATTGCTGCCAAGCCGAAGACTTCCAACAAGCCGGCCCTGCCCAGCAGCTCCGAGAAAGCCAAACCGCTGCCTCGCGTCGAATCTATCGACCTCGACAGCCGCTTCTCTGAAGATGACCTGAAGGAGACCCTGACTTTCCCGAGTAGCCCGTCAACTTCGACCATCACCAGCAACATCTCGCATCTGATGCACCCAATTCTGGATGGCGAGTTCGAACTCGTCCTGCTCGGCGATGACCCTCAGCGAGGAGTAAAGATAGGGACCGGACTCCCCGATATAGCGAGGAAACAGCTCAAAGCTTTCCTCTGAGAGAACGCATATCTGTTCTCCTGGAGCGCCGCGGAAATGTCCGGGTTAGACCTTGTTGTCGCATGCCATCAACTCACCATTGACCCCGCCGCCAAGGCTATAACACAACGTAGGAGAAAGTAGTCTCCAGAGAAAACGGAGGCTGCAGAACAAGCTGTAAAAGACCTCCTCGAGGAAAAATTTATTTCAAAAGCCAAGTACACTACTTGGCTGTCCAATGTTGTACTCGTAAAAAAAATCTAATGGAAAGTGGCGTATGTGTGTTGATTATACTGATCCCAATAGGGCATGCCCTAAAGATACTTACCCCTCCCCAATATAGATAAACTTCTTGATAATTCTGCTGGTTTTAAACTGTTGTCGTTCATGGATGCCTATTCGGTCTACAATCAAATACCAATGGCAAAAAGCGACAAAAGGTACACAACCTTCATGACCGAGTCGGACAACTATTCCTACAATGTAATACCCTTCGGCTTGAAAAACGCTGGCGCGACCTACCAGAGGATGATGAAAAAGGTCTTCTGGGGAGAAATTGGCGACATGCTCGAAGTCTATATGGACGATTGAATGAAAGTCCCACTAGGAAACCGATCACACGACCCATTTAAGAAAGGTCTTCGAGCAGGCCAAGAAATACCGGATGCGTTTCAACCCGGAGAAATGCATGTTCGGGGTACGAGCGGGCAAGTTCCTCGGCTTCTATCTGACAGAACGGGGAATCGAAGCTAACCCCGACAAGTGTCAGGCCTTCTCCGAGTTTCCTATGCCCAGCTCGAAGAAATCCATCCAATCCCTCAACGGAATGCTCGCTTAATTATCTTGTTTCGTGGCCAAGTCTGCGCAGCATGCTCTGCCCTTCTTCAAACTCCTCCGCAAGGAGGCAGCGTTTGAATGGACGGAGGAATGAGACCAGGCTCTCCTCCACCTAAAACGAGCATTGTCAGAGCCTCCAGTCCTCTCTCGGCCAGATAACGGCGAAATCGTGTACCTTTATCTCACCGTAGCAACCGAGGCCATTATCGTCGCCCTCATCCATGAGATGCCCGACGGGCAAAAGCCCATATACTTCACGAGCAAAACATTGCAAGGACCAGAGCTGAGATATCAACAAATAGAGAAAGTAGCTCTGGCTCTCATCAATGCTGCGCGAAGACTAAGGCACTACTTTCTAGCCCACACGATCATGGTCCGAACAGATCAACTCGTGAAGCAACTATTAGGACGACTAAACATGGTCGGCATAATGCTTAAGTGGTCATTGGAGTTATCCAAATTCGACATTTAATATGAGAGCAGAAAAGTCCTCAAAGCCTTGGCGCTGGTCGACTTTGTCGCAGAAATAACGTTCGCTGATTTCCCCACTTGCAGAGCATACAGATGGACTATCTTCGTTGACGAGGCATCCAGCTCGGCAGGAAGCGGGGTAGGTATCATCTTGGAAAACAACAAGGGAATTATCGTCGAAGTCTCGCTTACCTTGTCTTTCCCTACTTCCAATAATCAAGCTGAGTATGAAGCCTTCCTCGATGGTCTACGCCTAGCTGAGGACCTAGGGGCCGAAGAAGTCGTCATCTGCACCGACTCTCAACTGGTGGCCCTTCAAGTTCGAGGAGAATATCAGGCCAAGAACAACAACCTGTCCGAATACTTATCCCTGGTCAAGGAAAAAATGACGATGTTCACAACAGTAGAAGTAAAACATGTTCCCCACGAATACAATGTCAGAGCAGACGTGTTGTCAAAACTGGCGAGCATGAAGAAAAAGGGCGGAAACAAATTCGTCATCCAGGAAGTGCTTCCTCGACCCAACATTGAGAAAACCTCCACAATCCTCGACGTGTAATTCATTGGTGACAGCAACTGCTGGATGACCCCCGTTTATAATTACCTCGCCAAAGATGAACTCCCATCCGATCCCAAGGAAGTCAACGTCAGTCGCAGGGCCTGCTCCCATGTCCTGGTCGAAAATAAACTTTACAGGCGAGGATTCTCCATCACTTTTCTCAAATGTATCGAGGAAGAGATGGTCGTCCACGTCCTGTGGGAAATCCACGAAGGGATCAACGCCCAACATCTAGGGGGAGGTCCCTCACCCAGAAGTCCCTGCGAGCAGGATACTATTGGCCAACCATGCAACAAGATGCAAAAGAGCACGTGAAGAAATGCGACAAATGCCAATGGTACGGGGACATACACTTGGCTCTACCCAACGAGCTCAAAACAATGTACTCCCCGTGGCCCTTCGCATGGTGGGGCCTGGACATCCTGGGACCACTCGTCGTGGGATCGAACTAGAATAAGTACTTAATAGTGGGCGTTGACTACTTCACCAAATGGATAGAAGCAGAAGCTTTGGACAAAATAACGGCCCACAACATACTTCGCTTCTACAAGCGGAACATCCTGGCACGCTTCGGCATCCCCCAAGAAATAGTCACGGACAATGGGACACAGTTCACGGACAAAAAATTTTAAGAGTTCGTCGCCCAACTAGGCACGAAACAACACTTCGCATCCGTCAAACACCCCTAGAATAACAGGCAAGCTGAAGCAGCAAATAGGGTAATCCTACAAGGCCTCAAACAAAGGCTGGACGAAACAAAGAAAGCTTGGGTCGAGGAGCTGCACAGCGTGCTCTGGGCCTACCACACTACGCCTCACTCCTCGATCGGGGAAACCCCTTTCCGTCTGGCCTAAGAAACTGAGGCGATGATCCCCATCGAGATACACGTGCCCTCCAGGCGAACTGAATCCCCCTAGACGAGGAAATAAATAACGAGACGCTAAGGGAAGAGCTTGATCTCGTCGAAGTAGTCCGATCAGGAGCAGCTTTTCGTGAAGCCTCACTCAAACAAAAAATTGCAATTAGGCACAACGCCAAAGTCACACAGCGAGAATTCCTAGTAGGCAGTCTCGTCCTAAGGAGAAATCATAAAGATTCTCGAGAAGGCATGCTAGCCGCAAATTGGGAGGGACCCTATCGTGTCTGGGAAAAGACGGAGAATGGGGCCTACTACTTAGAACACCTCAACGGGGAAGAACTTGTTCGACCATGGAACGCCGAAAAGCTAAAACAATATTATAGCTAAGGCCCTAATCATCAATTTGCTTTGTCAGATCGATGAACATAACGTCCTAACTACGATGCGCGCCCAGGTACAAGCGTCGCGTACCAACTAAGGCAGGATCCCGCTCAGGAGCGAGCAGGACCCATGCCCGACGACGGTTCCTCAACCGAGCCCGCCGTCATCAAAGTACCATGATAGGCGGAACATCCAACTCGCGATGGGAGGTTCACGCTGCAAACTCAGGCCTTATACGCGACCTGAGCTCTGCACTCATGCCCGGATACTACCCTGGCCGTTCGTGCAGTCCCCCTCACTGGCAAACAAATCTCCATCGAGCAAACCCCAATGCAGAAAATAATTCAAAGTCACCTTTATCGTGGGAAGACACCCGTATCGAGTAAAGTTACAACACTTAGTAGAAATAAAAACAAATAAAGCCATGCGCGAATATAAAGTATACAAAACCGACAAGGACGGCCAGGCACATACATTTCATAATAATTAGTGGTCACAAGGACCACGATTGTACTTGTTACATAGAAAGGGGGCCATGCCCCATACAAAATGATAAATTACATAAACATGGCACGTATGCCAGAGATATAACAAAAACAAGATATCACTCTTCCATTTGCTATGCCTCCTCGGGGATAGTCCGTGTCGACAGAGGCTCCTCTTGAAGGATATGAGCATGCTCCTTGTCAATTTGGAAGAAGTCGGGGGTGACAATATTACCACCTTCAACATGATACAGAAAACGGGTCCCCTCCATGGACAGTTGGACCCCTGGATTCGCAAGTTTGAGCTGAGCCACGACATTGTTGAAAGATTCCTCCCCAATGGCGCAGACGTCGTCCTCCGCCCGCACGACGCGGGCAACCAACTCAGCCTGAGTCTTTAGCTCCTTCAGATCATCGTGCTTGTCTTCAGCTGGAGCCGTTGCGAACCTCTTCTGCTCGACCAAGTCCTCAGCAGCTTTCTTCTCAGCGACCAGGGTGTCATTCTCCCCTTTTAACTTATTCACCTCCTCCTGAGACTTCCTCCTCGCCTCCTCGGTAGCCTTGGCCTTCTTCACCTTCTCCTCCAGGGTCAATATCGCTACTTGGGCCTTCCTCAGCTCAGACTCGTGAGGAAAATCTTCCTTGGCGTAGATCGTCGCCATCTCCAGTACCCTGATCAGTGCAGAGGCATCCTGCGCCAGCATCACCCTCTTGCTCGGGCGGTCCATTCCCTAGAGCTTTAGGGACTCTTCCCGAGGAACCGTCAAAGAGGAGCCCTCAAAGAACCTTTTGTCGTGAAGGCATAGAGAAAGCTTAAATTTGATCTTCTCCCCCGCCCGACTAAGACCCACTAGCTCGTTCTGCCGGACTCACTTGGACCTTGAAGTCCCAGGCACCGGAGAACCCTGGGCAGCAGGAGGAATAGGCGAGGAGCTTCCCGACACCATCTAAGGACGGGGTAATCGTTGAGTAAGCCGAGTCTTTGGATTTGTTGTACCAGCCTTGCCCTTCGCCAGGGCATTCCTCACCATCTTCTCATGCACTGAAGGCATTTCACCTGCAAAAACATAACGGACACATTAGCAAATGAGGAAAGGGATAATCTAGACAAACTAAAAAATAAAGACTACCAAGCAATTTAAGGGCCTCAGCATAGGTCTTGCACTCAAGAAGCCCCTTTGTGTTAATATAGCAGCTTTCCACCTTTTGCCCGCCGTCTTCCTCGAAGATCGGGTCCCCTTTCTTGGTGTAGCACTCCGCAAGGGTAAAACTGCTGACATAATTCACCAGCGCTGCATAGCCGGCTTTGTCGTCGTCTTCCAGCATCTCCGGCTGGGCAAGATACTGGTCGGATCCCTGAGAGAAATGAGCCTCGCTCCAGCAAAAGGGTAACTTTAGCACTCTGTCCGCCACCACTTTACCATGCTCGTCGTAAAGGTCATTCCCATCCTCATCTGTCGATACTTCCCATGCATACGTAGAATCCTGGGCTCTCTCTGAAACAGGCTCGATGACATAGAACCTCTCCTTAAAAGTCCTAATGGACTTGGAGAACGGTTTAAACAACTTCTTCGCTTGCTTCAGCGAGACCCAACCATACTTTCTCCCCGAAACCTGCCTCTTGAGATGGAAGATCGTAAAAAACAAGGGGAGGGTGGCTCCTATCTTCAGGAACTCACACGTCAGCTCGAAGGCACAGATGAAAGCTAATGAGTATGGGTGCAGCTGTGAGGGGGCCAGATCCAAGTGCACGAAGGCAGATCTCTGGAAGTCGGTGAAGGGCAGCCTCAGCCCAATGTCCTTGAAGACGTACTCGTACATCGGGAACATCTTCTCGTAATCCGTACAGATACGGTCGTCCTCACCTGGGAAGGGCACCTTCCACTACCCTTCAGCCCCAAAGTTGTGAAGGCATCCCCGGTAAACGAGGCAAAGACAGAGGCATGTTCTGCAGGCTCTGCGACTGTTCATTCCTTCCCGGAGGTCCGCTCAAGGGGAGTCTCGCCGACATCACTGGGAGTGGTCAAAACTTCTGTGTCACTACTCTCTGAGGAGCTCTCCTTAGACGAGTCTATAAGAATCTCTTGATCAGGCTCGCGGGCCATCTTTTTCACCTGAAAAGCAGAGGATAAAAGTGAATTCGATGACAAAATCAAGTCCACCCTTCCACCGCTAGTCAAGTGAAAGGACGCGCAAAGGGCCGGGGACGACGTCCCTGGCCTTAGCTATAATCAAATGGCACAAGTATTGAGCGGAGAGATGCCCGGAGCAAACCCTTATACGCACGCGGAGAGATTCTCCTCGGTCCACTACCCAGAATTCCGTTTGAATGTTCACCAGAAAACTCATGAGTCAGCCGGAAAACCCATAGGTACACCAGAAAACACATGAGCTCCACCAGTAACACACACACTCGTCGTCATAATAGCGTCAGAAACAACTGAAATTTATAGGTTCCTAAAGCTCCGGCAACTGCGACAGTAGCAGAAAGTGGCCAAGCCACCGTCTACCACCAACAATCGCCAGAAACTGCTACTGTAACTACCTAGAATCGTCCTAACCACATGTATTCTAGCAAAACAAGAAGCAAAAAAGCTGGAAACTAGGGTAGAGATGAGCAAATTACGTGGTCGGGGAAGCTTTAGATGGTCGAACACGGTGTTCAGAGCTCGTACGGCGGCAGAACGGCGGTTAACGACGGCTTGAAAGGCGACGAACTGGAGAACTCAGAGAAGAGAAAAGGAGGAGAGAGAAGAGAAAAGTTCAAATGAGCAGCTTCTCCCTCTATTTATAGGTATTCTGAGGACACATGCACGAGCACGCGCGGCTAGGGGCATCATCATGACCCTAGCCTAGCCATCATGACGCATTTAATGCAGCACAAGGCTCGAGGCACATGTGGCGTCCCATCTCTTCAGATCACATCAACCGTTGGTCTCCCCGTACGTCGGGCACACTGTCATACCCCAAATTTTGACCACTAAGATTTCCCATCATTGTGAAACTCATCATCACAATATGGATGTACCATCATACTTCATCAGTCTCCCCAAAGATGGGTGAGCATCCACTACAATTAGACTTAGGGTTTCAAGCCCTCTCAGAGCTTTTAGGCAAAGGATCAATCAAGGAATAACATGATCTTCAACTTTTCTAACCTCTCAAACATTCCACAATAGATCAAAAGGACTCCCACTTCAAGGATCAAGCACAAGGCTGCTCCCTTTTAGGTGGATCAAGTCTCAAGATCGACAGTGTCACCAAATTAGGGTTTTGGTCGACCAGGGCCTCCAGATGGAAATTTTTCATCTGGGCACAAGCCAATGATCCAAAACATAACCTAATATACTTCATGGGACCTCATGGACCCAATCATCAAGTCAATTTTGCCTCAGGGGATGCATTCATCAAAAATCAGGAATTAGGGTTTCTTGACCTAATTCACCCCTAAGTTAACTTTTAGGGCAAATCATGAGCCAAGACCTCAAGAGAGGATTTGAGGGTCTCTAATGAACTATATTGATCCATTTGGAACAATGGATTAATCCAAGAAGCTTGAGCAACAAGTCTCAATTTCATCTACACCACAATTAGGGTTTCGCGAGGAAAGTCAACTATAACTTTGACTTTTGACCAGGACATGCTCCCAAGCCCTAAGACATGGTTCAATATACCCTATGACACCCATGGAACATGTCCATCAAGTTTGATTTAGGTCAAGGACATGATTTCATGAAGAATTGCACAGTTTGGAATTCATCTGATAAAAAGTCAACTGTGTACAAAAGTCAACTTTGACTTTTTGAGATTTTTCACCAAAATGGATTTTTAACCCTAAAATGATGTTAATGTATGATTTGAATCATCATTCATCAAGAAAAATCAAAGAAAGTGGGATAACTTGTAAAAGGGGTAACCATAAAAACTTAGAAAAATTTCTAATTTATGGAAAAAGTGACACTAATGTGCCAACTTTGGAGGATCATAACTCCTAAACCACAAGGCCATTGTTCCCCATTCAAAGCTTGATTTGTAGATCTCATTGTCCTCTACAAAAGCTTCATACTAACCTATGTCCAAATTCCTCATGGATTTTGAGTTATGGAGTGATCAAAATCAAGAAAAGTCACTTTGTTCCAACACTTAGTGAAAATTTCACTAAGTCAGATTTTACCTTACTTTTTGCCAAATGTAGGGGGATTTTTCACTTGGATTCAAAAGAGACCAAAACCAAACATGTTCAAACAATTGTTGTATCATTTAAGGGCTTTCCAAAATGGCCAAGAACATTACCAAATTCAATTTAAGTCATGAGATATGACATTGGCAAGTTGCCTTGCTGAAATCTGCCAAGGCAAGGCAGATTTTTACACTTTTGGTCGATTTGCCAAAATCAGCCAAATCTAAATGCTCCTATCCACTTGGACACCTCTAAGGATTGAATCTAAAGGGGGCAATCACTGAGCCAAGCCTCCAAAGTCTTTGGAACAAGAAATAGCATGTTGAACCTAGAATTGCCAAAATAGGGACAAGACTCCAATTTTGGATTAGAGCATTCAATGGAAGCATCAAGGTGGCATGAACTGAGCTCTTAGCAACTGAATTCAGTCAAGACTTATCCAAGACCAAGGGGACCAGCAGCCTGTGCCCTAACCTCTAGTCAATGGCTAGAGGAGACTTGGATTTTCATTTGCCAACATTGGCCAAACCTACTCAGCAGTTGCCATTCACTATTCCTTGCAAAACAAAATTGCTCTACTATAAATAGAGCTCAATTGTGATCAGTTTGAGTACACCAAAGCCATCAAACAGATGCTTTCCTCAAAATCTCTTCTTTCACTCCAATTTTGCCTTCTAAGGCAAGTCACTATCGCGTTTTGAGTTTGAGAGCTTTTCCAACCAAACCAATCACACACACACCTCACATACATCATATAGAAGTGATCCAAACACTCACATAACATCTGGAACACAAATTTCACAAAATCACCAGCCAATTGCTCAAGTTCTTGACATATTTGCAGTTGGGGTACCATCTCAAGTTCTAGATCATTTCAATCCATTCCAAGCATTCATACACACTCCATGGCACCTAGGGAAGCTATCCAGATCATTGGAACCTAGCTGTAACACCTCCAACACAAATCACGATCACCAGCTGCAAGTGGTAAGCATGAGCTCTTCTAACTCTATGATCCATGCAATTTTTGCTGCACAATAATTTTGCCATATGTTCATAATCATGCATGGAATGTTTCCCCTCAATTAATTGCATTGTTTGAATCGTGTATCAAAAATCCTAGCCTTCATGCAGAAATTAGGGTTCTTGAGGATTTTTCGTGATTTCTTGTTTTATGCTTAATTTAAATGAAATTAATTGTCATAGACATGATCGTGAGGTTGAAACGAGTTGATTGGTATGTGGATTACATGATATGATTAAGTATTCAGGGAGATTGGAGAGAAAATGCAAATTTGGACAAACCCAGAACACGCGCGTGTTCTTGGCGCCATTTTTTGAAAATTCAAATATTTGAATTTTGTGATTTTATTTAATTGATTCAAAAATTAATTTCTCTCTGAGTTTTAATGATTTTGAGTTGATTCTTTTTTTAATAATTCACAAAAATGTTAAAATATTTTATTTTCTCAAAAAATCCCAAAAATATTATTTATTTTGTATAATTGATATTTTTGCAAAGAATTAATGTTTTAATTGTTTTTTAACATTTAAAATATTTGTTCCACCTTGATTTTGCAACTTTTAATGCCTTCTAATTATTTTATAGGTCAATACTTAATTTTTGAAGCATTAATCCAAGATCACAATTTGTTTTCCATATGTTAAAAAATTTTGATCATTTTAATTGAATTTTTATTCAATTAAATACATTTTTTAAAACAAATTAGGGTTTTTGGATTAATTCAACTCTCATAAATCATTTTCAAACACTCGTAGGCCTCTAATAGAGTGTAAGACCCAATCCTTTTTTTGACCAAATCATTTTTGGGCCTCAGTATATTGTATAAGTCCCGATACCGTCAAAAACAAACGGCGTGATCGTCGCCTTTTCAAAACAAAAAAAACCTTGGGCCTACCCTCGAGTAGTAAGACCCATTTCTTTTCTTAAAACTCATTTGGGCCTCTATTAGAGTGTAAGACCCAACCCCCTGTGTACAGAAAACTTTTTTGGGCCTCATTCGTTGTATAAGTCCCTCTGTACATTTTCAAATAAACGACGCGATCATCGCCAGTTTAAAATTAACCACCTGGGCCTACCCTCGAGTAGTAAGACCCATTTCTTTTCTTCAAAATTTTTGGGCCTCTATTAGAGTGTAAGACCCAATCCCCTTTTAACCAAAACTATTTGGGCCTCACTTATTGTATAAGTCCCTCTGCGTTAAAAGAAAATCTCGGCGCGATCGCCATTTTTTAACGAAAAGTCATCTGGGCCTACCCTCGTGTTATAAGCCCCACTCTTTTTCTTTAAAACTTTTTGGGCCTCTTGAGAGAGTGTAAGACCCATCCCTTTGTACAGAAAACCTTTTGGGCCTCATTCGTTGTATAAGTCCTTCTGTACAAATTTAAACAGTGCAATCACTGATAAAACCCTGGGCCTCTCCTTGAGCTGTAAGCCCCAAATCTTTCTTTTTCAAAGCACTTTCTCCTTTGATTTTGAATATACTGTTGTTTTTCAATATTTCTTTGTTGAACAACTAACCAAACAGCATGGAAGCTCTACAACCGAGTAAGTGTTTAGACACTTTCATTTACCGCTTTCATATACATATAACTGTATTGTGGGGTTGTTTCGCTGTAAGTCTTCTTTCATAAACTCATATCAACTGTGTAATAATAGTATAGATATTTAGAGTTTCCCCGGCAACTACGTTTAGCATTAAGCCCGTTGATCACTCTTAGAAATACTCAAAACTAGATCCCCATAGGATTACCAGACACAGTCTTCCCTCCTCTTGGGCTTAAACAATATGGAGACATGAAAGGCAGCATTCTCGGTGAACCCTTTCATAGACTGTCACTCGTAGAAGTTGTCAAAGAAACTCTACTCCCCAGAGATGATCTCTTCTCCGTGAATTGCATCTCTTGAGTTTCTTCCAAATTCTCGGACTTTCCTGGCTTGATCTATTCTCGGTGAATGGCATGTCTTGAATTTCTCGGGGTTTGGGGACCCACAGGCTTCTTAAAAGCACTTGTCAAGAAACTCTACTCCCCAGAGATAATCTTTTCTCCGTGAATGGCATCTCTTGAGTTTCTTCCAAATTCTCGAACTTTCCTGGCTTGATCTATTCCTCGTGAATAGCCTGTCTTGAATTTCTCGGGGTTTGGGGACTCATCGGCTTCTTAAAAGCATCGGCCTCCTCTTGGGCATCGTACAAGGACCCACAGGCTTCCTAAAAGCAACCCCGCCTCCTCTTGGGTTTAGTACAAGGACCCATCGGCTTCTTAGAAGTATTCACAGCCTCCTCTTAGGCTTCGTATAATGATCTCTTCCTTTGGGAATGATAGCTTCCTCTTGGGCTTCGTATAAGGACCTCTGGGCCTGTCACTCAACTGAAACAGTTACAATAGCCTCCTCTTGGGCTTTGTACAATGATTCTCCCCAGCGGAGTCAAACAACGTTTAGCCTCTCTCTCGGGCTTTGTACGAGACACATAAGAGACTCCCTCGTTGAGTTAATCACCCCTTTCGCCTCCATCTCGGGCTTTATACGAGATACAAAAAGGTTCTTATTGAGCCAAACAAACAACAACCTCCATCTCAGGCTTTGTACGAGATACAAAAACTCTCTTGTTGAGTCAAATAGCCTCCATCTCGGGTTTTATACGAGATACCAAAAGACTCCATCATCGAGTCAAAACCTTTTAGCCTCTCTCTCGGGCTTTGTACGAGACACATATTAGCCTCCTCTTAGGCTTTGTATAAGAAAACCACTGGTTGATCCAATCAACCTTTTAGCATCAAAGTTGTGCCTCGTTCACAGTACACAAACATCAATAACTATTTCCCCTTCATCTAATCGTTGTAAGCGGCAAGCCTCTGGATCATTTACATCCATGCCACTGTCCCTCTTTTAGAATGAGAAATTCCTAAGGAAAGATGGCATTGCTCTACACTGAGTTAAAGTCTTCTTCTTTAGGTTAAAACTCCCTATAAAGGAAATTATGGCATTGCAAGGATCCGCGTATCCCGGTTAAAGTAATCCTCCCCTTTATGACCAGTCACCCAACAGTTGTGACAAACAGACCCTCTTTAGAGATGACAAATTCTCTCTAAGGTCAACACCTTCAGCTTCACATCTTGGGCTTTGAACAAGATACAAACCACCTTTCGCTTCACGTCTTGGGCTTTGAACAAGACACCAAAACAACCATTTCCTCCCATAGAATAGGAGGAACCACGAACGCTCTGATTTCCCTGTTTCGGTAAACGGGAATACGTAGGCATAAGATTGAAAGAAAAATCTTAGCGAGCACACTAAACAAAAACCCAAAATCCCATACTCTCACATATCTATCAAGAAGCATCCGTCCTAAACATCTAAACCGACGCCACTTTTAAAAAAATACACCCAATAGAGACCCCAAATCTTTGTAGCATTTGTAACCTAACAGACCGCTGTTTAACCTCAGTTTGCAAGCAGGGTTAATTTGAGACATCTATTTCCCTTCCTTCATCAGCTTTAATAGGATAAAAAATGAATCGAGTGTAGACACCAAAGAACGATAGCGCTTCGCAACCGCGTCCAAAATCGCTCGCTACAGAAAAATGGCGACTTCACTGGGGACCTGGCGATCCTGCTAGGGACGTGTCATTAGGATCTATCTCACCTTTGTAGTGAGATCTTGTTCTCTTCCCATCTCTTAGGTGGAAACTTTAAAAGTGGCGCCCACCGTAGGGGCTCTTCTAACCACAGATTGGGGCTTCCGCCGGGGAACCCATTTTCTGTCAGGAACTTAGGATTCATAGCTTTAAAGGTCTACGATGTTTAGGACAAATATATATACTGCTTTTCCTAATTGCTATACGTGTTTATTTTTCTGCTAATGGGAATGCGTGTGATGCCGCATGTGGAAAGATTGAGTATACACTTAAGATAAGTGATGGCGACGAGGTCGACCATCAACCTCAGTGGAGGCTGACCAATGCAACCCATTCCCTCTCATAGGCAATGGGCCGATTGTGATGTCTGAGAAGCTGAGGAGCCAACCCTTTTGTAGTGCGGAATCTATCGGAAATAGTTGTCACGTGATACTACCCTCATTTGAGGCTGGTGATCTATTCTCGGTGAATGGCACTTACTCTAAGATTGCTCTACAACTCGCTGGTAATCCGCTTGTTGTTTTGCTTTCCTGGGAGGAGCTGATGATAATGAGTACAGGTACAAAAATCACCCTAGTATAAACCTTTGGGGATGGGTAGAGCCTTGACTTCATGACAACGACCCTTTGACCCCATGTTTTTGTGTGCTGCATTCATTTAAAAAACATTAAAACACTCAAAAAAATTTCTCTTCTAGTCTCTCTATTTTTCAAATTAAACTAAGACTGTGATTGCAAATATCAGAGAAAAGGATTGCGCTAATGGATTTCGGTAGAAGGCGAACTCATAAGTACACCTTCAGGATTCCAAAACTAGGGGATTTAAGAGGTTTGGCAAGAATGATCACAAACCAAGAGGTCTTCAGAGCCAAATACAGAGGTTTGCTATCTCTGCTAAGAGTCCATGTGATTGAGGGAATCATGGACGCGCTCATTCAGTTCTACGATCCGGTCTATCACTGTTTCACATTCCCGGATTACTAGCTAGCACCAACGCTGGAGGAGTATTCTCATCTGATTGATTTACACATTACAGATCAAGCTCCATTTTCTGGACTGGAAGAAATTCCAAAGGATCAGACCATTGCAAGAGCAATTCATTTGGACGAGTCTGAGGTCAGGACTCACATGACTACCAAGGGTGGCATCCAAGGTTTTCTAGCTCAGTTCTTGACAAAGAAAGCCCTGTACTTCGCTAGTATAGGGAACGGGACTGCTTTTGAAAGCATCTTTGTTTTACTCACCTACGGGTTATTTCTGTTGCCCAACATTAATAACTTCGTCGATATCAACGCTATTAAGGTTTTTCTCATTGGAAACCCTGTACCGACTTTGCTCGCAGATGCGTATCATTCTGTACACTTAAGGAATTTGTACAGCGGAGGGGAGATTGTAACACCCCCTTTCTATACCCCCAAATAATCACAATTAATCATTTAGGCACTTATTAAAATTTCGTCAGAGTATAATTATAACATAGTATAAACGAGGTATGTCACATTATACATTAAATTAAAATATACAACACCTGCTCAATACAGAGGAACTTAGTCCTTACACCCACATCTCAATATTTAGAATAAAAGCGGAAAATCTAAACATTGAATAACAACAGCCATATATACATATATACATGAATCATCAAGTATTATCCACCAGCATAATACATGTTCATATAAACATTCATCAACAAGATACATATACAAATGTATCACAAAAGAATCATAGCCATCCTAGCTACCCGGTGCTACATATCAGAGCCGACCGACCAAAAGAATGAAGACACGCTCCACAAAAAGACCACCAGCATACCTACTCTGCAATGCCTCATAGAGCATTATAAAACAGCAGAAGGGTGAGAAATATTATCATAATAACAATGCATAAAATTATATATATTAGCATAAAAATACACATATCCCATATTCTCACCGCAATTCATCACAACTCACTCATATACATCACAATGTATATATATATATATACACAACCAAGCATATACATCATGCATACTTTCTCAATTCCTATCGTTCCACATAAACATACACATTTATGTTTATTCATCAATGCCCATTATAAAGATGATAAATGCAAATCATAGAGACCGACTCACGACTCTATGCAAATACAATGCGGTACCGACTCAATCATTTCTCAACGCTAGTTCACTCAGGAACCCTGCTGGAACTATCGCTCGTTACATCACTGTACCTACCCGTCGGGCCTACGATGTTCCCCATCGCTCACACCCCCTATTTTTAAGGCACACGATCCAATCTGATTGCTCACACCTCTTATTTTTAAGGCACACGACGTTTATGGATCGCTCACACCTCTTTGTATAAGGCACACGACCCGATCGCTCACACCTCTTTGTATAAGGTACACGATCGCCTATACCCATCACTCACACCTCTTATTTTTAAGGCACACGATCCATCCGATCGCTCACACCTCTTATATTTATGGCACATGATGTTATAGCGGATTCTCAAAAGAATCCCTCAACACAAGAATGCACATCATTATGCTTCACATGCAAATGACTCAAGACATTCTTGAAATGCATACATATTCACAATATATTCATGCATTCTTCTCATACAATCACATACAATCTATATACATTCACACCAATGCACTATTGTATGATTCACATCCAAACACACATTCAAAACGGTAAAAGTCGCTAAATAACACTATTCCCAACTTTTCCGACTTATTTAATCGGCTAACAATTTCCAATTCATCATAATAATAAAGAACATTCCATAAGCTTTCTAATGCATCAAACCACGCCTCAAACCGAACCACAGATCAAAAGTTATGCCAAAAAACAAAATTACACAAGCAGCACTGTTCGCTGGGCAAACCATCTCGCGAGCATTCGCTAGCACCTTCGCTAGGCGAATGTCCCAGCGAACCAACTGCTAGCTAACAACAGACACAAAGTTTGCTAGGCGAACCCTTGGCGAACCAAGTCAGAACCAAACAGAACCAAAAACACCCAAAGTTCGCTAGGCGAACAACTCAGCGAACCTTCGCTGACCTTCGCTAACTGGTTCGCTAGGCGAACCCGCGAAAACCTCACTCGCTGCCACCTTCGCCCCAGGTTCGCTAGGCGAACTTGCGAAAACTCAGAATTTTTCTGCGCTGTTTGAAACCCCAAAATCAGCATTTTTCAACCCAAAACATTTTCAAACGCACATATATCAATCAAAACTCAATCCAATCATGGCAATAAGCATTCTACCACATTTACGTCGATTTCCAACCGCGAAAACATCGATTTCTCAAAATCGACCTAGAATAGAAAACTTTGAAAACACAACAACAATCCAATACACACATACATAATCATACATAATGATATACATTATTAAGATAACAAGATTTCACACCCTTACCCGATTAAACCGATTCCTAGAAATTGATTTTCTTGATTTTCCTCTTTTCCTTCTCTTTTCTCCTCTTCCTCTTTCTTTCTCTCCTCTTTCTTTTTCTATCTTTCTTTCTATCTTTTCTTTTCTATTTCTATTTCTATTTCTATCTTCCACTCCAAATTAATTAATTCATTTTCTCACAAAATTCTACACTTAATCATTTTTCTAACAATTTTTACTAAATCTCTAACTTACCAATAATTGAGAAATGTCCAAAATACCCTTCATAATAATTTCCCCGAAAACTCTCAAAACGGTAAAATATCATAACACGTCAACATAGTATATTAACACACCGATTTCACAAATAAAATAATTTATCACCCAAATTAAATAAAAGACTCAACAAAATGGGAATAGTTGGAATCGGGGCGTTACAGAGATCACGTGTTGTGTACCTCTGCTTTACAAATGGTTTATCTCTCATTTGCCCAAGTCTGCTGCTTTTTGGGATTGTAAGAGTGCCTTACGTTGGTCACAGAAGATCATGTCTCTTACCAACTCTGATATAGATTAGTGTAATAGAATCTATGATAGAATCAGAATCATTGATCGTTGTGGAAACTTCCCCAACGTACCCCTTATAGGAACTAAGGGAGGAATCAACTACCATCCAGTTCTTGTTCGTCGTCAATTTGGATACCCGATGA
Organism: Lathyrus tuberosus; assembly: GCA_022829125.1. Taxonomy (NCBI): domain Eukaryota; kingdom Viridiplantae; phylum Streptophyta; class Magnoliopsida; order Fabales; family Fabaceae; genus Lathyrus; species Lathyrus tuberosus. The sequence continues at coordinate 7,387,768 of JALAZF010000024.1, read as the reverse complement.
GACACATCCCACGGGGTGTTCATCTGGAAGGTCTTTTCTTCAAGGAAGGAGAAAGTGACAGAGCACTAAAGACGAAAGTGCACGCTTGGAAACATGTTCATAAGAAAGGACGGGAGTCTCTAGGAAAACCGGACTGTGTCTTGGTGGAGCCTTATCTCCATTGGGTACAAACTAGAGCTCTCAAGCTAAAGATGCCTTATCCTCGTTACGGAATTCTTCCGCCGAGGGAATCTGTCATGTACTTCATGACGGAAACTGAAAAGCTTCAGGTTACTCTCAACAAAGTTCAAAAGGAGAGAAGGTCTTGGAAGAACAAGTACCGCACCCTCAACGTAGAGTGCATCAAAATGCAGCAATTACTGAAAGATAAAGATGCTCTAATTGAGATTTTGGAACAGCATGCTGTGGATAATCAGGATGGCCAAAGGAATTTGCTCGCTCCTTTCACTTGGCAAAGGAATGACATCCCGACAACGACCCAAGAGCCCCGGTCAAAGAAAAGGAAAGTACCAGAATCAGCACCCGATTTCTCTTCAGAGAGGACTCGGGACCCATTAGCTTAGGTTTCTGTTTCTGCACCTTGTAATCTACTGTATTTCCATTTCTGTAATCCTTTGAATTCAATAAAAAGGGGTTTCCCCACAGTTTGATATTTGCAATCTAATTGTCGAAGTTTATTTTGATTAAACAAAAAAACAATTAATATAATCATTGCATTCATCATTCTCACATCGCGTATTCTTCTTACCTACGAATTTCACGTTTGTGTCTCGATTCTAGAGTCAAACTGTCTCATTCGTACAATACTCGGGCCAATCGTAAGAAAAAGATGGATGATCTTGAGGAAGAAAACAGAGAGTTGAAGGAAGAGATTGACGCTCTGAGAGAGGATATGAGAAAGCTTCGTAACGACATGCAAGCCATGGCAGAAGCTCAGCTACAAAGAACTGTGATCTCAGAGATCACCTCGACGCCTATAGTGGAGAAGTATGATCCTAGGTATCAAATGCCGAAAGGTCGTCCTTGGGGCATGCCTGTTAACTATACCCCGGAAGGATATGTTCCGCCGATCACTGAAGATCAGGGAATCACAACAGAAGCCGCTGGGCCTGAAGGTTACAAACTTTGGGAAAGCAAAGATGCCAGGGGCATACTGAAGACTCCTGAAGGTTACAAACTTCGGGAAACGCCAAGATTCGCTGCCGTAGTCACGATACCACCCCTTGTAGTGCACACTGTCCACAGATACCTTCTGGTAAAAAGGAAACTATGTTTGACCGAATGGATGAATTCCAAGAACAGTTCTTGGAAATGCAGAAGGAACTGCAAGCCATTCGCGGTCAGGATCTATTTGGAAAGGACGCTGCAGACCTTTGTTTGGTCCCCAATGTGAAAGTTCCGCACAAATTTCAAGTGCCCGACTTTGAAAAATACAAGGGTAACTCTTGCCCTCAGAGCCATCTGGTGATGTACGCTCGGCGGATGTCAGTTCAGACGGAGAATCAGGACCTACTGATTCACTACTTCCAGGATAGTTTAACCGATGCCGCATTAAAATGGTACATGGGTTTAAACCGTACTACGATCAGCACATTCAGAGATCTTGGTACTGCCTTCGTCCAACAATACAAATACAATTTGGACATGGCACCGGACAGATATTAACTCAGATCGATGTCGTAAAAGGACAAGGAAACCTTTAAGGAGTATGCTCAAAGGTGGCGTGAAATTGCTGCTCAAATTTGTCCACCTCTTGAGGAAAAAGAGATGACAAAGATCTTCTTAAAAACCTTAAGCTCATTTTATTACGACAGAATGGTTGCCAGTGCACCCAGTGATTTCACCGAGATGGTGAGCATGGGCGTACGTCTTGAGGAAACCGTCCGAGAAGGACGTTTGGCAAAAGACGTTGGATCATCGAGTAGTACAAAACGATACGGTAGTGCTCTCCCTAAGAAAAACGAGCAAGATATTGGGAATATCTCTCTTAGAAAGCAAAGGCGACGGTACCAACCGGTAGCAGCTGTAACTCCTGCTATCAGCCCTGCGCCTAGTCCTACGTATCAACCTCAGGTTGCGCAGAGCCAACCTAATCAGCAAAGGACACAACAACCTCTTCAGCAGGCTCGTCCTCCATACAACAACAACCGTACAACACGCCCATCAGGGTTTGATCCTATACCCATGTTGTACACAGAACTATTTCCGTTACTACTGGCTAAGGGGTACATCCAGACTAAGTCTCCTCTTACAGTATCGGAAAATCTGCCTTTTTGGTTTAAGGTGGACCAGACATGCCCTTATCATCAAGGAGGATCAGGGCATAACATAGAGAACTGTCTCAATTTCAAATCTGACGTGCAAAAGCTTGTTAGGAGTAGGGTCTTATCCTTCAAGGATACGAATCCTAATGTTCTCACGAACCCGCTGCCTCAACATGAGAAGGCTGCAGTCAACCTAATAGAAGGAGAGACTAACAATGTCTATCAAATTCATGATGTACTCTTGTTGAAAACCAATCTGGTCAACATGCATTGTAGACAGAGTGGATATGGCCATGTACCACCTCATAACTATCATCAGTGTGATATCTGCTCTAAAGATAATCAAGGATGTTCTGTAGTGCAAGCAGCTCTATAGGAACAAATGGATCTCGGATGGATCCAAGAGCACCGAGTTCGTGGAGTTAACATGGTCTACACGAATTCTAACATCATTCAGAACCACGATATCCTTGCAATGAATGTCAACTTGGTGGCGATGCACTCAAGGCAAAGCCAGTATCATAATCTGCCGCGGCATGATTACAGTTCTTGTTTGACTTGCTTGGTAAACAAACAGGGTTGCTCTTTTGTACAAGAAGCCCTCCAGCGTCAGATGGATCTTGGATGGATCCAAGACTACCATGATAGGAATTCCTATCAAATCAACATGGTTCAGATCTTTGATATTCGCGTGATGAATACCAACCTGGTAGAGTTACATGCTGAACAGGTCCGACTCGGATTCCTGGTGTCACATAATTATCAAAGCTGTAAAGCAGGTTGCGGAAACAATCGAGGCTGTACCCTTGTCCAGGAGGCACTTCAGCACTTGTTAAATCACTGGTGGATGCCAATCTACATGGATGAAGATACTCAGCAAATTAGTATCAGTAACAGGAATCCTACTCGGCGTCAGAGTCAGGATGTCCGACCAGTGGAAGTTAACCTAGTGAGGTTACATTGTATTCAAAGTGGGCGTGGCCAGGTGCCACCACACAATTATGACCGTTGTAGTGTCTGTTCGGAAAGTAACCAAGGGTGTTACCTTGTGAGAGCAGCTCTTCAGGGTCAGGTGGATCGTGGAGAGATTCGCCCATACCCGGGTTCTGGACCCATCAACTGGGCGCCGAGCTACCTTGCCGATCAAGTCGAGGATGTTGTCACAATCTATGATCATCATAGGACCAGGGATGTTTTTGCCATCATCCCTCTACTTGACAAATCTAAAGTTCCCAACCGGGAACGGATCGAGATTACTTACGATGGTCAGAAAAATCAGAAAGCTCCCATAGTCATCTATCTGCCGGGACCACTACCGTATGAATCAACTAAGGCTATCCCTTACAAATACGGTGCAACGACAATTGAAAATGGAAAGGAAATTCCATTACCCTCCGTCGTAAATATTGCAGACATCAGTCGAGTAACACGGAGTGGCAGAATCTTCAACCGAGGGGTTGGGGAACCTAACAAAGAAAAGGAACTTCAGACGGAAGCTCCCGATCCATCAGTCGGTCAATCCAGTAATCTCGACCTTTCAAAAAATAATGATGAGATGCTGAAGCTCATCCAAAGGAGTGAATACAACATTGTTGATCAACTGTTACAGACTCCTTCAAAGATCTCTGTGTTATCACTGTTACTCAGTTTAGAAGCCCACAGGGAGGCTTTACAAAAAGTCTTGGAGCAAGCCTTTGTGGAACAGGATGTAACAATTAGACAGTTCGATAGCATTGTCTCTAACATCACTTCCTGCAACAATTTGGGGTTTAGTGATGAGGAATTACCTGAAGAGGGTTGTCGTCATAACATGGCTCTCAATATCACAGTCAACTACCAGGACGATGCTTTAGCCAGCGTACTGGTAGACACAGGGTCAGCCCTGAATGTTATGCCGAAATCCATTTTGATGCAATTATCATTCAAAGGCCCTCCGATGAGAATCAGCGAGGTCGTCGTCAAAGCATTCGACGGATCCAGAAAAACGGTTATCGGCGAAGTTGATCTTCCCATAACTATCGGTCCTCACACTTTCCAAGTCACTTTCCAAGTCATGGACATCCGGGCAACATACATTTTTTTATTAGGAAGACCTTGGATACATCAGGCTGGAGCGGTTACTTCGACCCTCCACCAAAAGCTAAAGTTCGTTCAGAACGATCAACTTGTCACAGTCTGTGGAGAACAAGCCTTGCTTGTGAGTAACTTGTCATCATCTGCTAGTGTAGAGCCCGAGGAGGTTATTGGAACGCAGTTCCAAGCACTATCGGTAAGCAAGAACAATCTGTTCAAAGAAGGAACTTCCATTTCTTCATACAACGATGCTATCAAAGCGGTCGAGAGTACCGATACAACAGGATGGGGACAGCTTGTCATTCCTACTAGCAATACAACAAAGGGTCTTGGTTTTCCTGGAACCTGTACCCGGACAGCTGCCAACGATGAAAGACTTCATCCCCTTCAAAACTTCTTCCACAGTGGAGGTTTCCTTCACCCGGTGTCTCAAGCAGTACATGCTATCAATGAGGAAGATCCCTCTGAAATAGATGAAGAATGGAAGTCCTATCTTAACAAGGACGGTTATATTTCTCAGGACGAAATGCAAACTCCTTTTTGCTTTCCTTTTTGCAAACTCGAAATGATATATGGAGATTATGATCCGGAAGGATGTCGTGCTCCACCAAACTCATTAGAGGAGGACACTCTGATGAAAGACCAATTTGACTACAACTACTATGGCCCAATGGATGGTCTACCAATGTGGCAGCCTTACCCAGGAAACTTGGGGCAAGAGAGTCAGCCGAACAATGAAAATCAGCTGACCGTCATTGAACAAAATACCTGTGTCCCCACCATGTCATGGGATCAACACTCAGGTCATTCAGAAACCACTCAACATGAAGATGAATTAGCAATGTTTGCAGGACTTGAATTCATCAACTATGCTTTTCCCGAGGTCAACGTCATCGAGAGAGATGACTTCTCCACTTCCAAAGAAGTTTGGGACACCTTGGGACAACTGATTGGAAAATACGACTATATGGTCAAGTACACTGCACCTGAAAGCTCTCGTATCAGGTTCGAAGACATCCAGCCTACTGGATGGGGAGATACAGCTGAGAGCACAAATACTATGCAAAATACAACAGAGGAATCCTCCTACGACAAATCTGCCTGGGAGACAGATTCCAATGATCCTACTCCACCAGAAATCAGCGTCATTTTTGAAGACAAATCAAGGAAGGTACCAGACTTTGTGATTCACCAAGGAATTCGCCGCCAATGGGTTGCTGTCGATGTTCTGAAGGTCGTTCACCAGTCAAAGTAATTGCCTTCTTTAACCTTTCACCCTGCCCAGGTGAAACGGATGTTTTGATAGGGCTCGCTTTCTGTAAATTTTCCCTCTTCGCTTTGCCCAAAGCGACAGAGTTTTGTTTTATAGGGCAGTAGTTTCAAGATTCGACTTGTTCATTAATAAAATAACATCGTTCTGTAATTTCCACATTAATTGCTGTTTTCTCTTTTCGTTTTTAAGAAAATGGTAATCCTAAAAAAAATTCAATAATAAAAACAAGCAGTAAAATAAAACACTGCACACACTTGCATTTTCTCTATCTCTTCTAAACACGAATCATCACGTCATGCAGATTGCTTGTTTTAAACCCCGTTGAAACATACGATCCGATGCCTTCTCCCAACTTTGAGTTCCCGGTATTCGAGGCTGAAGAAGAAAATGACGACAAAATTCCAGAAGAGATCTCCCGATTACTCAGACAAAAGGAAAGGTCCATTGAACCTCACAAAGAGCCGTTGGAAACGGTAAACTTGGGTTCAGAAAAAGAGAGAAAAGAAATCAGGATTGGGGCACTGCTCAGTCCAACTGCCAAAGAGAGTTTGATAAAGCTTCTCAAAGAATTCCCCGATGTATTCGCGTGGTCTTATCAGGATATGCCAGGGTTGGATACCAGCATCGTGGAACATCACTTACCATTAAGATCGGAATGTCCGCCAGTAAAACAGAGGTTGAGACGGACTCACCCGGACATGGCCATCAAAATCAAAGAGGAGGTACAGAAACAGATTGATGCGGGTTTCCTCGCTACATCAGAATATCCTCAATGGTTAGCCAACATTGTACCCGTTCCCAAAAAGGACGGAAAGGTCAGAATGTGTGTCGATTACAGGGATCTGAACAAGGCAAGTCCAAAGGACGACTTTCCTTTACCACACATTGACATGTTGGTTGACAGTACAGCAAAGTTCAAAGTTTTTTCCTTCATGGATGGATTCTCGGGCTATAACCAAATCAAGATGGCGCCGAAAGACATGGAGAAAACTTCGTTCATCACCCCATGGGGAACCTTTTGTTACAAAGTAATGCCGTTCGGTTTGAAGAATGCCGGGGCAACCTATCAAAGGGCCATGACTACTCTGTTTCATGACATGATACACAAAGAAATCGAGGTATATGTCGATGATATGATTGCAAAATCAAAAACAGAGAATGAGCACGTTGAACATCTGTCAAAATTGTTCGAACGTTTAAGAAAATTCAAGCTCCGCTTGAATCCTAACAAGTTCACCTTCGGTGTCCATTCAGGGAAACTACTAGGGTTCATCGTCAGCCAGAAAGGGATTGAGGTTGATCCTGGCAAGGTCAAGGCCATTCGAGAAATACCTTCTCCGAAAACTGAAAAACAAGTCAGAGGATTCCTGGGACATTTGAATTACATCTCCAGATTCATATTCCTCATGACCGCCACGTGTGCGCCGATTTTCAAATTACTCAAAAAGAATCAGGATTGTGTTTGGTCAGAAGATTGCCAAACCGCCTTCAACAGTATCAAGGAATATCTTTTGAATCCTCCGATTCTATCACCTCCAGTGGAAGGAAGACCACTGATCATTTACCTCACAGTTCTAGAGGACTTGATGGGATGTGTACTTGGCCAACAAGACGAAACCAAACAGAAAGAGTCTGCCATTTACTATCTGAGCAAGAAGTTCACCGACTGCGAGACTCGGTACACGATGCTTGAGAAAACTTGTTGCGCTTTGGCTTGGTTAGCCAAACGTCTTCGCCAGTACATGATTCGTCATATTACTTGGTTAATCTCCGAAATGGATCCAATCAAGTATGTCTTCGAAAAACCTGCTCTTACGGGAAGGATTGCCAGTTGGCATATGTTGCTATCAGAATATGACATAGAGTACCACGCTCAGAAAGCCGTTAAGGGAAGTATTTTAGCCGATCATTTGGCTCATCAACCGATTGACAATCAAGAACCAATCGGGTTTGACTTCCCAGACGAAGATGTCATGTATCTAAAAATGAAAGATTGCGATGAACCGTTACCCAGTGAAGGGCCAGAACCAGGTTCCCAATGGGGACTTATCTTTGACGGAGCAGTTAATCATTATGGAAACGGAATTGGGGCAATCATTGTTACCCCTCAGGGTACCCACATTCCTTTCACTGCTAGACTTACGTTCAAATGTACAAACAACGAGGCCGAATACGAAGCTTGTATTATGGGTCTCGAAGAAGCGATTGATTTAAGGATAAAAAATTTGGACGTATATGGCGACTCAGCCTTGGTTATCAATCAGATAAAAGGAGATTGGAACACATACCAATCAGGATTGATTCCTTACAAAGACTATGCAAGAAGGTTATTTCCCTTCTTTAACAGAGTCGAGTTTCATCACGTCCCTTGTGATGAGAATCACATGGCTGATGCAGTAGCCACTATCTCTTCCATGATTAGTGTAGGTCAATGGAACGGCTTACCTAAGATCGACATAATGCGCCTTGAACGGCCCGCTTACATCTTCACGATCGAAGCAGTCCTAGACGACAGACCTTGGTATCACAATATCAAATGCTTCCTTCAGAAACAAGAGTACCCACCTGGTGCATCCAGGAAAGACAGAAAAAACCTCAGAAGATTGGCTGGAAACTTCTTCCTGAGCGGTGACACTCTCTATAAGAGAAATTTTGACATGGTCTTACTCCGATGCGTAGACAGACCAGAAGCAGACATGATGATGAAAGAAATTCATGAAGGATCCTTTGGCACTCATGCCAATGGACACACAATGGCGAGAAAAATTCTCAGAGCAGGGTACTATTGGTTGACAATGGAATCCGAATGCTACAAGTACATGAGGAGGTGTCAAAAGTGTCAGATATACTCCGACAAAATTCATGTACCGCCAACGCATCTCAAAGTTCTTTCTTCCCCATGGCCATTCTCGATATGGGGAATCGACATGATTGGCATGATTGAGCCCAAGGATTCAAATGGACATCGGTTCATCCTAGTAGCCATTGACTATTTCACCAAGTGGGTCGAAGCAGCGTCGTACGCTAATGTAACCCGACAAGTGGTGGTCCAATTTATCAAAAACAATATCATCTGCCATTATGGTGTTCCAAGCGAGATCATTACTGATAATGGATCTAACTTGAAAAACAAGATGATGAAAGAGTTGTGTGCAGAATTCAAGATCGAACACCATAACTCATCTCCCTACCGACCCAAGATGAACGGGGCGGTAGAAGCGGCTAACAAGAACATCAAGAGGATTGTTCAGAAGATGGTTGTAACCTACAAAGATTGGCACGAGATGCTACCCTTTGCTCTTCACGGTTATCGAACATCTGTCCGCACTTCAACAGGGGCAACCCTTTTCTCTCTAGTGTATGGCATGGAAGCAGTGCTCCCCATAGAAGTAAAGATCCCGTCAATTCGAGTATTGATGGAAGCTAAGCTCACCGAAGCTGAATGGTGTCAAAGCCGACACGACGAACTGAATCTGATCGAAGAAAAGAGAATAACGGCACTATGCCACGGTCAGTTGTATCAGCAAAGAATGAAGAGGGCGTTTGACAAAAAGGTCCGACCTCGCATCTTCAGAAAAGGAGACCTTGTGCTGAAAAAGATACAATCATTTCTCACTGATTCTCGGGGCAAATGGACTCCGAATTATGATGGCCCCTATGTGGTCACGAAAGCTTTCTCAGGCGGTGCCTTGAGACTTGCAACCATGGACGGAGAGGAATTTTCCTACCCCACAAATGTTGATGTAGTCAAGAAATACTTCGCCTAAACTAAAAAAAAAACGTCTCGGTGGATTGAAAACCCGAAAGGGCGGTCCAGGAAAAAGTTAGAGACAGAATGAAAAAAATCATCCCGATGGATTGGAAACATCACAGTACAATCCAGGCAAAAGTTAGGGATAATGGCAAGTAATTATGTTCAACAGAGGCAAGTCCCTCAACAGCAATTACATCATCCGTCAAAAAACTCCAGTCAAGGTCATCTTCGACAGAAGCTCAGGATGCCCCGAATTCAAAGTTGGTAGAAGGATAACGGTCGTTATGTTTCAACGTAGCCCCTTTCCCTGTGAATTACCATTTTCTAACTTTGTAAATACTCTTTGGAATCACGCGTTTGGCTGATCTCCATTTTATCAATAAAATTTGAGCCTTTGTGCTTTTGTTTGTAATTCTTATTTGTTTTAGCTTTACAGAACGACGTTGTTAACATGATTAACGATTCTTGAAATAAAAAAAAATGAATTTACTTGTTAAAACTTTTTCTGCTTTTTAATAAAGTCGGCAATTTCTTTTGACTGTTGAACATCAAAGGAACATCAACAACTTCTCCAGAAGTAAGCGAACTTCAAAGTGCAGAATCAAAGTACTCCTTCTAGGCCAGTACGCCTGAACGAAGGATCAACTGTATGAGATGCGGCTTTCCCCATCTGATACCCTCGGCCGAGTTCTCATCTCCTAAGCCCGACCAACATAGCTCCCAACAGGGACTATCTCTTCTAAGCAAGGTGGAATTGCTATTCTAAACCAACGGTACTTCTTCGCCCCGCGATGGCCGAGTATCCAGTCATGTTCATCTTTTAGTTTGTGTGTCGCGTCAGTTTTGTCAGCATATACATACATACATCATGCATTATTGATTTGCATTCACATTTCATATTGCATCACTATCACTCTAGTCGGTCTTGTTCCCTAGTGATAGAAGTTCTCTCAATCGAGTTGTCAGTTCTTGCCTCGTCAGGAAACGCTGCGTTTGAACAACCTCGTCTCCAGTTTATTTCTGGAAGGAATTTGGCCCTTGACCACTTTGATAACTTGAACCTCTGAAAAACCAGAGGAAATTTCAGTCAGCATCACTCTTCGCCATTGAAGATGATATCCTTGCTTTCCCGGATTAAGGAAAATCCACAGAGAAAGCCTCGTAATCAGAGATTCGGCAGCATGCCAGTTTCGCTCCGAAAGGACCGCTGATGAAAAGGTCATCGGCACCTTAAAATTGGACCCCATCATATGGCATTTCTCTGGGAAGATCCCGAGAAAAGTATGATGTAAGATCCCACGCAGAAGCAGCCTCTCAAGAGACTTGCTTTCCCCAGATAGAGTCGGCAAAGGGCGTCTCCAACAGAGAAGTTTGTGAAACTCTACAACTCAGATGACTGGGTTCCCCAGCAACTCTGACATCAAATTTTTTCGTCAAATGGCATCTCCCCAGGAAAATTTGGCGAGAAGTTTGAGGAAAACCGCTACGAATAGCGTCCCTTGTTAATAAAGTTTATTGACAAAAGAAACTGAGACTAGTTCCTTGGTTGGAAACCAGGATCAAGGGGAAGTTTAAATCAGAAACTAAGACCAGTTCCTTGACAGGAAACCAGGATCGAGGGGAAGTTAACAAGAGAAACTAAGACCAGTTCCTTGGTAGGAAACCAGGATCGAGGGGAGGTTTATCCCAAAAGGAAACTGAGACCAGCTCCTTGGCTGAAGACCAGGATCGAGGGGAAGTTTATCTTTTCTAAGCATCATCGCTTAGCTAAAGAAGATGAATGCGTAAGCTACCATTCATAACCACCATCAAAATTTCGGGTATTCCGATATTTAATCCTCTTGCACCCCGAATGCCCGAATACCTTCGTTATTCACACCTTCGTGTCCAAGAAGATTAAATAGGGGCATCTGTCATACCCCAAAATTTGACCACTAAGATTTCCCATCATTGTGAAACTCATCATCACAATATGGATGTACCATCATACTTCATCAGTCTCCCCAAAGATGGGTGAGCATCCACTACAATCAGACTTAGGGTTTCAAGCCCTCTCAGAGCTTTTAGGCAAAGGATCAATCAAGGAATGACATGATCTTCAACTTGTCTAACCTCTCAAACATCCACAATGGATCAAAAGGACTCCCACTTCAAGGATCAAGCACAAGGCTGCTCCCTTCTAGGTGGATCAAGTCTCAAGATCGACAGTGTCACCAAATTAGGGTTTTGGTCGACCAGGGCCTCCAGATGGAAATTTTTCATCTGGGCACAAGCCAGTGATCCAAAACATAACCTAATATACTTCATGGGACCTCATGGACCCAATCATCAAGTCAATTTTGCCTCAGGGGATGCATTCATCAAAAATCAGGAATTAGGGTTTCTTGACCTAATTCACCCCTAAGTTGACTTTTAGGGCAAATCATGAGCCAAGACCTCCAGAGAGGGTTTGAGGGTCTCTAATGAACTATATTGATCCATTTGGAACAATGGATTAATCCAAGAAGCTTGAGCAAAAAGTCTCAATTTCATCTACACCACAATTAGGGTTTCGCGAGGAAAGTCAACTGTAACTTTGACTTTTGACCAGGACATGCTCCCAAGCCCTAAGACATGATTCAATATACCCTATGACACCCATGGAACATGTCCATCAAGTTTGATTTAGGTCAAGGACATGATTTCATGAAGAATTGCACAGTTTGGAATTCATCTGATAAAAAGTCAACTGTGCACAAAACGCAACTTTGACTTTTTGAGATTTTTCACCAAAATGGATTTTTAACCCTAAAATGTTGTTAATGTATGATTTGAATCATCATTCATTAAGAAAAATCAAAGAAAGTGGGATAACTTGTAAAAGGGGTAACCATAAAAACTTAGAAAAATTTCTAAGTTATGGAAAAACTGACACTAATGTGCCAACTTTGGAGGATCATAACTCCTAAACCACAAGGCCATTGTTCCCCATTCAAAGCTTGATTTGTAGATCTCATTTCCCTCTACAAAAGCTTCATACTGACCTATGTCCAAATTCCTCATGGATTTTGAGTTATGGAGTGATCAAAATCAAGAAAAGTCACTTTGTTCCAACACTGAGTGAAAATTTCACTAAGTCAGATTTTACCTTACTTTTTGCCAAATGTAGGGGGATTTTTCACTTGGATTCAAAAGATATCAAAACCAAACATGTTCAAACAGTTGTTGTATCATGTAAGGGCTTTCCAAAATGGCCAAGAACATTACCAAATTCAATTTGAGTCATGAGATATGACATTGGCAAGTTGCCTTTCTGAAATCTGCCAAGGCAATGTAGATTTTTACACTTTTGGTCGATTTGCCAAAATCAGCCAAATCCAAATGCTCCTATCCACTTGGACACCATTGAGGATTGAATCTAAAGGGGACAATCACTGAGCCAAGCCTCGAAAGTCTTTGGAACAAGAAATAACATGTTGAACCTAGAATTGCCAAAATAGGGACAAGACTCCAATTTTGGATTAGAGCATTCAATGGAAGCATCAAGGTGGCATGAACTGAGCTCTTAGCAACTGAATTCAATCAAGACTTATCCAAGGCCAAGGGGACCAGCAGCCTGTGCCCTAACCTCTAGTCAATGGCTAGAGGAGACTTGGATTTTCATTTGCCAACATTGGCCAAACCTACTCAACAGTTGCCATTCACTATTCCTTGCAAAACAAACTTGCTCTACTATAAATAGAGCTCAATTGTGATCAATTTGAGTACACCAAAGCCATCAAACAGATGCTTTCCTCAAAATCTCTTATTTCACTCCAATTTTGCCTTTTAAGGCAAGTCACTATCGGGTTTTGAGTTTGAGAGCTTTTCCAACCAAACCAATCACACACACACCTCACATACATCATATAGAAGTGATCCAAACACTCACATAACATCTGGAACACAGATTTCACAAAATCACCAGCCAATTGCTCAAGTTCTTGACAGATTTGCAGTTGGGGTACCATCTCAAGTTCCAGATCATTTCAATCCATTCCAAGCATTCATACACACTCCATGGCACCTAGGGAAGTTATCCAGATCATTGGAACCTAGCTGTAACACCTCCAACACAAATCACGATCACCAGCTGCAAGTGGTAAGCATGAGCTCTTCTAACTCTATGATCCATGCAACTTTTGCTGCACAATAATTTGGCCATATGTTCATAATCATGCATGGAATGTTTCCCCTCAATTAATTGCATTGTTTGAATCGTGTATAAAAAATCCTAGCCTTCATGCAGAAATTAGGGTTCTTGAGGATTTTTCGTGATTTCTTGTTTTATGCTTAATTTAAATGAAATTAATTGTCATAGTCATGATCGTGAGGTTGAAACGAGTTGATTGGTATGTGGATTACATGATATGATTAAGTATTCAGGGAGATTGGAGAGAAAATGCAAATCTGGGCAAACCCAGAACACGCGCGTGTTCTTGGTGTGTTCTTGGCACCATTTTTTGAAAATTCAAATATTTGAATTTTGTGATTTTATTTAATTGATTCAAAAATTAATTTCTCTCTGAGTTTTAATGATTTTGAGTTGATTCTTTTTTTAATAATTCACAAAAATGTTAAAATATTTTATTTTCCCAAAAAATCCCAAAAATATTATTTATTTTGTATAATTGATATTTTTGCAAAGAATTAATGTTTTAATTGTTTTTTAACATTTAAAATAGTTTTTCCACCTTGATTTTGCAACTTTTAATGCCTTCTAATTATTTTGTAGGTCAATACTTAATTTTTGAAGCATTAATCCAAGATCATAATTTGTTTTCCATATGTTAAACAATTTTGATCATTTTAATTGAATTTTTATTCAATTAAATACATTTTTGAAAACAAATTAGGGATTTTGGATTAATTCAACCCTCATAAATCATTTTCTAACACTCGTGGGCCTCTAATAGAGTGTAAGACCCAATCCTTTTTTTTGACCAAATCATTTTTGGGCCTCAGTATATTGTATAAGTCCCGATACCGTAAAAAACAAACGGCGCGATCGTCGCCTTTTCAAAACAAAAAAAACCTTAGGTCTACCCTCGAGTAGTTGTTGAAGCTAGAATAGCAGCAAGCAAAAATATATAAGTAACCCAATTTATCGTTCTCCACAGGGATCAGTGTGAGGGAAAGAATGCCATTCAAGGTTTCTATATTTCTAAGCTCATGAATCAAAAGTTCTGGTTTAAAGACGAACCAAAAGCAAATGCGGAAAATTAAAGGAACAAAAAGCAAGTAAATAACAATAACACATTCTTTGGAGAAGAGAAACTCAATAGAGATCACTCAATAACACATGCATTCTTCTGACCATTTCATACACAAATCAAGCGTTCGTCTAATATCATCACGTATCACTCACAACATACATGTCCTCTCGGCCCCCGCATATCGTAAGTGATTTTATACCGATCATGAATTCCTCTCGGACATCACCAATCAGTACAAAGCATATAAAGCCTACATGAATGTTAAGCCTAATCCATCTCTGGAATCAAAACTCAACAGATATTACTATAACATCAATATCAAACTCATGAGCAATTTATATACAAAGCCCTGACCAGAATACAAACATATGATTAACCCTGCATTCAACTAATTTACCAACTGTATACGAACGCCGTTCTTCATTGCTATTGTCACGCATCCTCGCAATACCGTATCAATCCTACTCATGCTACCCATGCTACTTAATCAACACAATACAACAAAAGATACAATGAATATCAATTCACAAACCCCTATCAAAAGCTTGCTCATTGACATATGAAAATCTAAGATTAACGATTCGATATAGGTTTTTGTCACGACCCACAAACAATCAATCAAAGACAAACAATCAATAGAGAATCAAAACATATTCATAAACATAGATTAGATGAAATACAATAGGTATCAAAAGATTTACATACCAAACATCAACAAAAGAGAACACAAAGAGAAGAAAGGAGAAAAATAAACTTCTCACGGCGTGTCAAAGCCGATCGAAGCGAATCCGACTCCGAATCATCAAGATGCATCATCCAATGTTGTTTCTAAGCTAATCTACTCCTAAAACATGTTTGATGAAGTTGGGAGAAAGTTTCCCCATAAACATACATAAAAAATAGTGTTTTTGGCCATAAATGGTGTTTCAGCCCGTCAAAATTTGCCCGGCGGAATTCTGGGGCGCTCGGCGGAATTATGGCGGTTTATTTTTGCAAGTTCCAGAATTGTGACAGTGTTGTGCCTGCGCTTCCACCCGGCAGAATTTTGGCTTCGCCGGTTGCTTTTGAAGTTTCGCCAGGAAGAATTTTCGCCCGGCGCAGCAGGGACGAATAACACCAGAAAATTCTGCACTGTTTTATTCGTAACTTTTGAACCGTAACTCCGATTGACGCACGGTTTGAAGTGCTGGAAAGCTTATTCAATGCTCTATACAACAATGGCAAAATCCCATTGTTGGAACACCTGAAAAAATAAATGAAAATCAATTAAAGTCAATGATATTTACACGGTAACACACTATACACACGAAAACGTAAAGTAAACGTATTTATAAACAAATCGGGTTTTATTCGCACGATATTTACCACAAAGCATTGATAAGTGCAACAAAACATATATACAAAAATAGGTACATTTTGCACTTATCAACTCTCCCCAACTTACATAATTGTTTGTCCTCAAACAAAAGTCAATCAACTCAAAGAAACAAAAGCAATTATCAAGAAATCATGCTCAACAAGTTTTTACAGCCGGAGAATAAACGTATGGTACAAATATCAAAAGTACATGCAAAGCAATGCTTACCACTAAACTACAACGACACCACGAATATGAAACAAAGTCTAAAAACAAAACAAATGTCAACATCCAAAAGCAATACATGTTCAAGAATGAATCACACCTAATACCCCACTTCAAATAAGAATGAAGAAATTAATGCGCGTTTGCAACCGCGGGGAAATTTCACTCATCTGACAAACAATGCAAATAACAATTCAATTCATATAACATCTAACAATCAAAAATGAAAATATGGAAGCAAAAATATCACTAAGGGCTTTAAGGGTTGTAGCTTGGTCGGGTTCTCAATAAAGGGACATTTCTACAGGCCATTGAATCGAAATTGCCGATGCAAAAAGAAGCATTCACTATACATGGTATTTACCCATCACAACTTCATTCACCAATTTAATTCCTTTACCACAAACCTTATCAAACTACCTTTATGCACAATTATTTCACTCTATTTTTCTCCTCAAGCAAGCATGCTTTTTCTACGTTTTTCACATTCATAATTACACTTTTTTCTATTCATGCTTGTTTGAACTTTTTCAAAAGTTTCAAGCAACTTACCAATCTTCTTTTTCATTCTCCCCAACTTGATTTCAACCAAACCTCAAGTGAATGCTCCTTGCTTTTTAAGGCAAGGAAATCAAAGTATACAATTTCAAAGGTTCAAGAAGAAATAGTTATAAACTCACCAAATTCAATGATGAACCAAACTTGCAAATTATGTACATAAACCAAGTTCATCACTAAAAATGAGATCTAAATTGTTTTAGTCTCAAAGGGGCTAACAAATTCTCACTACTCATGGGTAAGATACTTTTGGATACGGTTGTGCTCAATATAAACAAATGCCTTAATCATTTCTAATGCTTCCACAAAATCACAATAATCAGAAGATAAAGCATGAATCAAACGAATTAAACAAAGTTTATCAGTCATCCAAGCATTTAGTAAACAATGGAGGTTTCCTCACATGGGGCTATGAACTAAAGTGATTCATAAATGAACAAAAATTGCAAGAGAATGAAAGACATGTAATTTGTACAAATCCTAAGGTTCATAAACATGTTATGTTCTAGAAAAGCAATAAACACCAACCAAAGCAATGCACTTTCTTTAAACTTTTCACACTACCATAACATTTTCTTGTTGAAACAATCAAAATTGAAAAATCACACAATGCATCCTCAAGCTAATCAAAAACAAAACTTGAGAACAAACACAACAATTTCTAAAACTAATAAACATATACTAACAAAATGTGTGAAAGTGGATAAGAGAATAAAAGAGTTTTTCCACAAAAAGCAAGGCGCACTAAGCGCGCACAGGCTTGCTAAGTTTTTCAAGTTTTTTCTCGCATTCAATCCATCCAATCTCACACAATACTACAATACTACTAAATATAAAACTGTACAAACTCAAATCGTTGGGTTGCCTCCCAACAAGCGCTTGTTTCACGTCATAAGCTCGACACCTTATTTACGTACAAGCTCTTCCATGTTGTTTCGTTCACTGGTAGCGACCCAAAAAAAAAACCTGCAACACTTGAGCAAACGTAAACCAAAAACAAAAATATGTACACACACATAAACATGATGGAAAACACGTATATACAATAACTTATGGAAAATAACTATTAACAAGTACGTACAAAAGCAAAACAAGTGTTTTATACATGTAAATATACAATATAGACAATTATGTACGAAGCTTAAAAACATAGAAACTATGCCATGCAACTCAATATCTAAACACCAATCTCCGACAACGGCGCCATTTTGTTGAAGCTAGAATAGCAGCAAGCAAAAATATATAAGTAACCCAATTTATCGTTCTCCACAGGGATCAGTGCTAGGGAAAGAATGCCATTCAAGGTTTATATATTTCTAAGCTCATGAATCAAAAGTTCTGGTTTAAAGACGAACCAAAAGCAAATGCGGAAAATGAAAGGAACAAAAAGCAAGTAAATAACAATAACACATTCTTTGGAGAAGAGAAACTCAATAGAGATCACTCAATAACACATGCATTCTTCCGACCATTTCATACACAAATCAAGCGTTCGTCTAATATCATCACGTATCACTCACAACATACATGTCCTCTCGGCCCCCGCATATCGTAAGTGATTTTATACCGATCAATAATTCCTCTCGGACATCACCAATCAGTACAAAGCATATAAAGCCTACATGAATGTTAAGCCTAATCCATCTCTGGAATCAAAACTCAACAGATATTACTATAACATTAATATCAAACTCATGAGCAATTCATATACAAAGCCCTGACCAGAATACAAACATATGATTAACCCTGCATTCAACTAATTTACCAACTGTATACGAACACTGTTCTTCATTGCTATTGTCACGCATCCTCGCAATACCGTATCGATCCTACTCATGCTACCCATGCTACTTAATCAACACAATACAACAAAAGATACAATGAATATCAATTCACAAACCCCTGTCAAAAGCTTGCTCATTGACAGATGAAAATCTAAGATTAACGATTCGATATAGGTTTTTGTCACGACCCACAAACAATCAATCAAAGACAAACAATCAATAGAGAATCAAAACATATTCATAAACATAGATTAGATGAAATACAATAGGTATCAAGAGATTTACATACCAAACATCAACAAAAGAGAACACAAAGAGAAGAAAGGAGAAAAATAAACTTCTCACGGCGTGTCAAAGCCGATCGAAGCGAATCCGACTCCGAATCATCAAGATGCATCATCCAATGTTGTTTCTAAGCTAATCTACTCCTAAAACATGTTTGATGAAGTTGGGAGAAAGTTTCCCCATAAACATACATAAAAAATAGTGTTTTTGGCCATAAATGGTGTTTCAGCCCGTCAAAATTTGCCCGGCGGAATTCTGGGGCGCTCGGCGGAATTATGGCGGTTTATTTTTGCAAGTTCCAGAATTGTGACAGTGTTGTGCCTGCGCTTCCACCCGGCAGAATTTTGGCTTCGCCGGTTGCTTTTGAAGTTTCGCCAGGCAGAATTTTCGCCCGGCGCAGCAGGGACGAATAACACCAGAAAATTCTGCACTGTTTTATTCGTAACTTTTGAACCGTAACTCCGATTGACGCACGGTTTGAAGTGCTGGAAAGCTTATTCAATGCTCTATACAACAATGGCAAAATCCCATTGTTGGAACACCTGAAAAAATAAATGAAAATCAATTAAAGTCAATGATATTTACACGGTAACACACTATACACACGAAAACGTAAAGTAAACGTATTTATAAACAAATCGGGTTTTATTCGCACGATATTTACCACAAAGCATTGATAAGTGCAACAAAACATATATACAAAAATAGGTACATTTTGCACTTATCAACTCTCCCCAACTTACATAATTGTTTGTCCTCAAACAAAAGTCAATCAACTCAAAGAAACAAAAGCAATTATCAAGAAATCATGCTCAACAAGTTTTTACAGCCGGAGAATAAACGTATGGTACAAATATCAAAAGTACATGCAAAGCAATGCTTACCACTAAACTACAACGACACCACGAATATGAAACAAAGTCTAAAAACAAAACAAATGTCAACATCCAAAAGCAATACATGTTCAAGAATGAATCACACCTAATACCCCACTTCAAATAAGAATGAAGAAATTAATGCGCGTTTGCAACCGCGGGGAAATTTCACTCATCTGACAAACAATGCAAATAACAATTCAATTCATATAACATCTAACAATCAAAAATGAAAATATGGAAGCAAAAATATCACTAAGGGCTTTAAGGGTTGTAGCTTGGTCGGGTTCTCAATAAAGGGACATTTCTACAGGCCATTGAATCGAAATTGCCGATGCAAAAAGAAGCATTCACTATACATGGTATTTACCCATCACAACTTCATTCACCAATTTAATTCCTTTACCACAAACCTTATCAAACTACCTTTATGCACAATTATTTCACTCTATTTTTCTCCTCAAGCAAGCATGCTTTTTCTACGTTTTTCACATTCATAATTACACTTTTTTCTATTCATGCTTGTTTGAACTTTTTCAAAAGTTTCAAGCAACTTACCAATCTTCTTTTTCATTCTCCCCAACTTGATTTCAACTAAACCTCAAGTGAATGCTCCTTGCTTTTTAAGGCAAGGAAATCAAAGTATACAATTTCAAAGGTTCAAGAAGAAATAGTTATAAACTCACCAAATTCAATGATGAACCAAACTTGCAAATTATGTACATAAACCAAGTTCATCACTAAAAATGAGATCTAAATTGTTTTAGTCTCAAAGGGGCTAACAAATTCTCACTACTCACGGGTAAGATACTTTTGGATACGGTTGTGCTCAATATAAACAAATGCCTTAATCATTTCTAATGCTTCCACAAAATCACAATAATCAGAAGATAAAGCATGAATCAAACGAATTAAACAAAGTTTATCAGTCATCCAAGCATTTAGTAAACAATGGAGGTTTCCTCACATGGGGCTATGAACTAAAGTGATTCATAAATGAACAAAAATTGCAAGAGAATGAAAGACATGTAATTTGTACAAATCCTAAGGTTCATAAACATGTTATGTTCTAGAAAAGCAATAAACACCAACCAAAGCAATGCACTTTCTTTAAACTTTTCACACTACCATAACATTTTCTTGTTGAAACAATCAAAATTGAAAAATCACACAATGCATCCTCAAGCTAATCAAAAACAAAACTTGAGAACAAACACAACAATTTCTAATACTAATAAACATATACTAACAAAATGTGTGAAAGTGGATAAGAGAATAAAAGAGTTTTTCCACAAAAAGCAAGGCGCGCTAAGCGCGCACAGGCTTGCTAAGTTTTTCAAGTTCTTTCTCGCATTCAATCCATCCAATCTCACACAATACTACAATACTACTAAATATAAAACTGTACAAACTCAAATCGTTGGGTTGCCTCCCAACAAGCGCTTGTTTCACGTCATAAGCTCGACACCTTATTTACGTACAAGCTCTTCCATGTTGTTTCGTTCACTGGTAGCGACCCAAAAAAAAAACCTGCAACACTTGAGCAAACGTAAACCAAAAACAAAAATATGTACACACACATAAACATGATGGAAAACACGTATATACAATAACTTATGGAAAATAACTATTAACAAGTACGTACAAAAGCAAAACAAGTGTTTTATACATGTAAATATACAATATAGACAATTATGTACGAAGCTTAAAAACATAGAAACTATGCGATGCAACTCAATATCTAAACACCAATCTCCGACAACGGCGCCATTTTGTTGAAGCTAGAATAGCAGCAAGCAAAAATATATAAGTAACCCAATTTATCGTTCTCCACAGGGATCAGTGCTAGGGAAAGAATGCCATTCAAGGTTTCTATATTTCTAAGCTCATGAATCAAAAGTTCTGGTTTAAAGACGAACCAAAAGCAAATGCGGAAAATGAAAGGAACAAAAAGCAAGTAAATAACAATAACACATTCTTTGGAGAAGAGAAACTCAATAGAGATCACTCAATAACACATGCATTCTTCCGACCATTTCATACACAAATCAAGCGTTCGTCTAATATCATCACGTATCACTCACAACATACATGTCCTCTCGGCCCCCGCATATCGTAAGTGATTTTATACCGATCAATAATTCCTCTCGGACATCACCAATCAGTACAAAGCATATAAAGCCTACATGAATGTTAAGCCTAATCCATCTCTGGAATCAAAACTCAACAGATATTACTATAACATTAATATCAAACTCATGAGCAATTCATATACAAAGCCCTGACCAGAATACAAACATATGATTAACCCTGCATTCAACTAATTTACCAACTGTATACGAACACCGTTCTTCATTGCTATTGTCACGCATCCTCGCAATACCGTATCGATCCTACTCATGCTACCCATGCTACTTAATCAACACAATACAACAAAAGATACAATGAATATCAATTCACAAACCCCTGTCAAAAGCTTGCTCATTGACAGATGAAAATCTAAGATTAACGATTCGATATAGGTTTTTGTCACGACCCACAAACAATCAATCAAAGACAAACAATCAATAGAGAATCAAAACATATTCATAAACATAGATTAGATGAAATACAATAGGTATCAAGAGATTTACATACCAAACATCAACAAAAGAGAACACAAAGAGAAGAAAGGAGAAAAATAAACTTCTCACGGCGTGTCAAAGTCGATCGAAGCGAATCCGACTCCGAATCATCAAGATGCATCATCCAATGTTGTTTCTAAGCTAATCTACTCCTAAAACATGTTTGATGAAGTTGGGAGAAATTTTCCCCAAAAACATACATAAAAAATAGTGTTTTTGGCCATAAATGGTGTTTCAGCCCGTCAAAATTCGCCCGACGGAATTCTGGGGCGCTCGACGGAATTATGGAGGTTTATTTTTGCAAGTTCCAGAATTGTGACAGTGCTGTGCCTGCGCTTTTGGCCGGCGGAATTTTGGCTTCGACCGGCGCTTTTGAAGTTTCGCCCGGCACAGTAGGGGCGAATCACACCAGAAAATTATGCACTGTTTTATTCGTAACTTTTGAACCGTAACTCCGATTGACGCACGGTTTGAAGCGCTGGAAAGCTTATTCAATGCTCTATACAACAATGGAAAAATCCCATTGCTGGAACACCTGCAAAAATAAATGAAAATCAATTAAACTCAATGATATTTACACGATAACGCACTATACACACGAAAACGTAAAGTAAACGTATTTATAAACAAATCGGGTTTTATTCGCACGATATTTACCACAAAGCATTGATAAGTGCAACAAAACATATATACAAAAATAGGTACATTTTGCACTTATCAGTAGTAAGACCCATTTCTTTTCTTAAAATCATTTGGGCCTCTATTTGAGTGTAAGAACCAACCCCCTGTGTACAAAAAACTTTTTTGGGCCTCATTCGTTGTATAAGTCCCTCTGTACATTTTCAAATAAACGACGCGATCATCGCCAGTTTAAAATTAACCACCTGGGTCTACCCTCGAGTAGTAAGACCCATTTCTTTTCTTCAAAATTTTTGGGCCTCTTTTAGAGTGTAAGACCCAATCCCCTTTTAACCAAAACCATTTGGGCCTCACTTATTGTATAAGTCCCTCTGCGTTAAAAGAAAATCTCGGCGCGATCGCCATTTTTTAACGCAAAGTCATCTGGGCCTACCCTCGTGTTTTAAGCCCCACTCTTTTTCTTTAAAACTTTTTAGGCCTCTTGAGAGAGTGTAAGACCCATCCCTTTGTACAGAAAACCTTTTGGGCCTCATTCGTTGTATAAGTCCCTCTGTACAAATTCAAACAGTGCGATCACTGATAAAACCCTGGGCCTCTCCTTGAGCTGTAAGCCCCAAATCTTTCTTTTTCAAAGCATTTTCTCCTTTGATTTTGAATATACTGTTGTTTTTCAATCTTTCTTTGTTGAACAACTAACCAAACAGCATGGAAGCTCTACAACCGAGTAAGTGTTTACACGCTTTCATTTACCGCTTTCATATACATATAACTGTATTGTGGGGCTGTTTCGCTGTAAGTCTTCTTTCATAAACTCATATCAACTGTGTAATAATAGTATAGATATTTAGAGTTTCCCCGGAAACTACGTTTAGCATTAAGCCCGTTGATCACTCATAGAAATACTCAAAACTAGATCCCCATAGGATTACCAGACACAGTCTTCCCTCCTCTTGGGGTTAAACAATACGGAGACATGAAAGGCAGCATTCTCGGTGAACCCTTTCATAGACTGTCACTCGTAGAAGTTGTCAAAGAAACTCTACTCCCCAGAGATGATCTCTTCTCCGTGAATTGCATCTCTTGAGTTTCTTCCAAATTCTCGGACTTTCCTGGCTTGATCTATTCCCGGTGAATGGCATGTCTTGAATTTCTCGGGGTTTGGGGACCCACAGGCTTCTTAAAAGCACTTGTCAAGAAACTCTACTCCCTAGAGATGATCTTTTCTCCGTGAATGGCATATCTTAAGTTTCTTCCAAATTCTCGAACTTTCCTGGCTTGATCTATTCCTCGTGAATAGCCTGTCTTGAATTTCTCAGGGTTTGGGGACCCATCGGCTTCTTAAAAGCATCGGCCTCCTCTTGGGCATCGTACAAGGACCCACAGGCTTCCTAAAAGCAACCCCGCCTCCTCTTGGGCTTAGTACAAGGACCCATCAGCTTCTTAGAAGTATTCACAGCCTCCTCTTAGGCTTCGTATAATGATCTATTCCTCCGGGAATGATAGCTTCCTCTTGGGCTTCATACAAGGACCTTTGGGCTTCTTAAAAGCTTCCAGCCTCCTCTTGGGCTTCGTACAAATTGTCCCGACGACCTCCTAGAGGTATAGGAACAGAACTTAATCATCTGCATAGAACAGTCCTTTCAAAGAGTCTACTACTGTTTCTCAAAGCATAGTACAAAAAATGAAACTCTAGACTTGGACAGTCTAATCTCCTTGAGTCTCAAAGACATTCTCAAGTGACCCCTTCATTAAATAGGAAGAAAACCCGTAGACTCGGACAGTCTCAATACCCTTCGGATTTCCCACTTCCTTAAAGAACAGGAATAACCCGGATCCTCGAATCAAATCCTTGAGTACAGTGTTGCTCATATAAGAACTGATTTTCTCTTTCAAAATCAGTATACTGGACCTGTCACTCAACTGAAACAGTTACAATAGCCTCCTCTTGGGCTTTGTACAATGATTCTCCCCAGCGGAGTCAAACAACGTTTAGCCTCTCTCTCGGGATTTGTACGAGACACATAAGAGACTCCCTCGTTGAGTCAATCACCCCTTTCGCCTCCATCTCGGGCTTTATACGAGATACAAAAAGGTTCTTATTGAGCCAAAGAAACAATAGCCTCCATCTCGGGCTTTGTACGAGATATAAAAACTCTCTTGTTGAGTCAAATAGCCTTCATCTCGGGCTTTATACGAGATACCAAAAGACTCCATCATCGAGTCAAAACCTTTTAGCCGCTCTCTCGGGCTTTGTACGAGACACATATTAGCCTCCTCTTTGGCTTTGTATAAGAAAACCACTGGTTGATCCAATCAACCTTTTAGCATCAAAGCTGTGCCTCATTCACAGTACACAAACATCAACAACTCTTTCCCCTTCATCTAATCGCTGTAAGCGGCAAGCCTCTGGATCATTTACATCCATGCCACTGTCCCTCTTTTAGCATGAGAAATTCCTAAGGAAAGATGGCATTGCTCTACACTGAGTTAAAGTCTTCTCCTTCAGGTTAAAACTCCCTATAAAGGAAATTATGGCATTGCTAGGATCCGCGTATCCCAGTTAAAGTAATCCTCCCCTTTATGACCAGTCACCCAACAGTTGTGACAAACAGGCCCTCTTTATAGATGACAAATTCTCTCTAAGGTCAACACCTTCAGCTTCACATCTTGGGCTTTGAACAAGATACAAACCACCTTTCGCTTCACGTCTTGGGCTTTGAACAAGACACCAAAACAACCATTTCCTCCTATTCTTATTCTATAAGAATAGGATAAGAATAGGAGGAACTACGAACGCTCTGATTTCCCTGTTTGGTAAACGGGAATACGTAGGCATAAGATTGAAAGAAAAATCTTAGCGAGCACACTAAACAAAAACCCAAAATCCCATACTCTCATATATCTATCAAGAAGCATCCGTCCTAAACATCTAAACCGACGCCATTTTTAAAAAAATACACCCAATAGAGACTCCAAATCTTTGTAGCATCTGTAACCTAACAGACCGCTGTTTAACCTCAGTTTGCAAGCAGGGTTAATTTGAGACATCTATGTCCCTTCCTTCATCAGCTTTAATAGGATAAAAAATGAATCGAGTTGTAGACACCAAAGAACGATAGCGCTTCGCAACCGCGTCCAAAATCGCTCGCTACAGAAAAATGGCGACTTCACTAGGGACCTGGCGATTCTGCTAGGGACGTGTCATTAGGATCTATCTCACCTTTGTAGCGAGATATTGTTCTCTTCCCATCTCTTAGGTAGAAACTTTAAAAGTGGCGCCCACCGTAGGGGCTCTTCTAACCACAGATTGGGGCTTCCGCCGGGGAACCCATTTTCTGTCAGAAACTTAGGATTCATAGTTTTAAAGGTCTAAGATGTTTAGGACAAATATATATACTGCTTTTCCTAATTGCTATACGTGTTTATTTTTCTGCTAATGGGAATGCGTGTGATGCCGCATGTGGAAAGATTGAGTATACACTTAAGATAAGTGATGGCGATGAGGTCGACCATCAACCTCAGTGGAGGCTGACCAATGCAACCCATTCCCTCTCATAGGCAATGGGCCGATTGTGATGTCTGAGAAGCTGAGGAGCCAACCCTTTTGTAGTGCGGAAGCTATCGGAAATAGTTGTCACGCGATACTACCCTCATTTGAGGCTGGTGATCTATTCTCTGTGAATGGCAGTTACTCTAAGATTGCTCTACAACTCGCTGGCGATCCGCTTGTTGTTTTGTTTTCCTGGGAGGAGCTGATGATAATGAGTACAGGTACAAAAATCACCCTAGTATAAACCTTTGGGGATGGGTAGAGCCTTGACTTCATGACAACGACCCTTTAACCCCATGTTTTTTCTATGTTTTTGTGTGCTGCATTCATGCATTCATTTAAAAAACATTAAAACAGTTAACAAAATTTCTCTTCTAGTCTCTCTATTTTTCAAATTAAACTAAGACTGTGATTGCAAATATCAGAGAAAAGGATTGTGCTAATGGATTTCGGTAGAAGGAGAACTCATAAGTACACCTTCAGGATTCCAAAACTAGGGGATTTAAGAGGTTTGGCGAGAATGATCACAAACCAAGAGGCCTTCAGAGCCAAATACAGAGGTTTGCTATCTCTGCTAAGAGTCCATGTGATTGAGGGAATCATGGACACGCTCATTCAGTTCTACGATCCGGTCTATCACTGTTTCACATTCCCGGATTACCAGCTAGCACCAACACTGGAGGAGTATTCTCATCTGATTGATTTACACATTACAGATCAAGCTCCGTTTTCTGGACTGGAAGAAATTCCAAGGGATCAGACCATTGCAAGAGCAATTCATTTGGACGAGTCTGAGGTCAGGACTCACATGACTACCAAGGGTGGCATCCAAGGTTTGCCAGCTCAGTTCTTGACAAAGAAAGCCCTGTACTTCGCTAGTATAGGGAACGGGACTGCTTTTGAAAGCATCTTTGTTTTACTCACCTACGGGTTATTTCTGTTGCCCAACATTAATAACTTCGTCGATATCAACGCTATTAAGGTTTTTCTCATTGGAAACCCTGTACCGACTTTGCACGCAGATGCATATCATTCTGTACACTTAGGGAATTTGTACAGCGGAGGGGAGATCACGTGCTGTGTACCTCTGCTTTACAAATGGTTTATCTCTCATTTGCCCAAGTCTGCTACTTTTTGGGATTGTAAGAGTGCCTTACGTTGGTCGCAGAAGATCATGTCTCTTACCAACTCTGATATAGATTGGTGTAATAGGATCTATGATAGAATCAGAATCATTGATCGTTGTGGAAACTTCCCCAACGTACCCCTTATAGGAACTAAGGGAGGAATCAACTACCATCCAGTTCTTGTTCATCGTCAATTTAGATACCCGATGAGACACATCCCACGTGGTGTTCATCTGGAAGGTCTTTTCTTCAAGGAAAGAGAAAGTGACAGAGCACTAAAGACGGAAATAGTGCACGCTTGGAAACATTTTCATAAGAAAGGACAGGAGTCTCTAGGAAAAACGGACTATGTCTCGGTGGAGCCTTATCTCCACTGGGTACAAACTAGAGCTCTCAAGCTAAAGATGCCTTATCCTCGTTACGGAATTCTTCCGCCGTGGGAATTTGTCATGTACTTCATGACGGAAACTGAAAAGCTTCAGGTTACACTCAACAAAGTTCAAAAGGAGAGAAGGTCTTGGAAGAACAAGTACCGCACCCTCAACGTAGAGTGCATCAAAATGCAGCAATTACTGAAAGATAAAGATGCTCTAATTGAGATTTTGGAACAACATGCTGTGGATAATCAGGATGGCCAAAGGAATTTGCTCGCTCCTTTCACTTGGCAAAGGAATGACAACCCGACAACAGCCCAAGAGCCCCGATCAAAGAAAAGGAAAGTACCAGAATCAGCACCCGATTTCTCTTCAGAGAGGACTCGGGACCCATTAGCTTAGGTTTCTGTTTCTGCACCTTGTAATCTACTGTATTTCCATTTCTGTAATCCTTTGAATTCAATAAAAAGGGGTTTCCCCACTGTTTGATATTTGCAATCTAATTGTCGAAGTTTATTTTGATTAAACAAAAAAACAATTAATATAATCATTGCATTCATCATTCTCACATCGCGTATTCTTCTTACCTACGAATCTCACGTTTGTGTCTCGATTCTAGAGTCAAACTGTCTCATTCATACAATACTCGGGCCAATCGTCAGAAAAAGATGGATGATCTTGAGGAAGAAAATAGAGAGTTGAAGGAAGAGATTGCCAGTTACCTATTCTTTGGGAAACAGTTATTTCGCCCCGGAAATCGGGACCGTTGGCCACGCGCTAGGGGCATTATAAAAACCCTTTCATTTGAGAGGGCCAGGTATTCAAAATCATCCTAAGAAATACATACTTTTGTACTTGGCTTTTTCCTCTCTCGATTCTTATTTTAGCATCGGAGTGCCTTGCAGGTACACCCCCTCCTCATCTCACACACCCAGCATCACAGACGTCTTTCTTGGCCTACTTCAGGTTCTGATCAGCCGTCAAGATTAGAAATAAAGGTTGAATCTAAAAGATGAAGACAAGTTTATTGATAAGTCTAAAGTTTCTCCTCTTTCAAATTTAGAATTTAGTGGGATTTCAATTTTTGCCCCTTTCTAATATAGGGTTTACTTGGCTTTCAATTTATTGGGTGCAATATGATTGATTTAATGTATAAAACTCATTTTAGGTTATGTTCTTCATATTAGGGTTTTTGTTGGTTCTTATTCGAAATGTTAATTTGTGTTGTATGATTCTTAATTGGTTTTAGGAATTTGTGTTGTAGCTATGTGATTGTTTGATTTTTAGTGTACGAATTTATGTGGGTTTTACGAATTTGTGTTGGTGTTGTTTCTAAAAGAAATTATTTGTTTGTTATGAATAAGTAGTTTTCCTTTTAGTTAAAAAAAAGGATGACATGTTCATGTTTTTATCCACCTTGAATGTGAATTTGTAGATGTGGAGTATTCTAGTTATGAAAGATTAGTTTATGAGGTGATATATGATGTTGATAAGTGTAGCTATTTTGAGGTGGTAGGGATAATTAAATACCTGAGTTATAAAGAAGCTGAAACAATATTATGCAAGGACCCCATATTTGTTATGTTTACTTTGAGTGATGACAAAGGTGCCCAAGATGTAGTTAATTTATGTAATGTACAATTGAGTGTTCATATGTATGTACAACATCCTCTTTCTCAACTTGACTATTATGACGGTCCTTTAGAGGTAGAGACCATAAACTCAAAGGATGTTCTTATCCTAGATTCTAGAGCAAGTCTCAGTTTAGGACAGACACCAAGTTTGATAGTTTGTTGAACAACATGCTAGAGGCTTTTAATAATGTTATAATTGAAGCAAGAGCCAAGCCAATTGTGACTATGCTTGAAGAAATCATATTATACATGATGGAAATATGGACATCAAATATAATGAGATTTGGAAACTATACTGATGATGCTATTTTACCTAATATCATACAGAGGTATTATATTCATTGACTATATTGATGTATTAGATAATTTGTTTTGGTATTATATTCATTATTTTTACCTATATGTATTATTTTATTATTAGGATTGAAAGAGTTAGTGGATACACAAACTTATGGATTGTTAAGTAAAGCACTGATTGTTAACCATTTTGTTGTTATTCACTGCTCACATATTCACTAATTTTTATTGATATGCATTGCTCATATTACATAATATATGCTGGGCATATTTTTGAATTTAGGCACATTGAAAATTCTGGAGATAAATTCTCTGTCAATTTGCAAGACCATATTTGCTCATGTAGGAAATGGCAGCTTACAACATTATCATGTGTTCATCCCATATCTTCCATGAAGATCAGGAACATGAGGCTAGAGGACTATATTCCTAATATTTACAAAAAAAATATCAAGAGGTATACAAGCATGTTATTTATTATGTTAATGGGTTTAACTTCTGGGAAAGGACAAACTATCCTGATGTGCAGCCACCTATATTAAGCAAAATGTCAAGCAGACCAAAAAAGAAAAGGAACTTGGAGCAAGGAGAAATTGATGGCAACGACCAAGACCTTCTAAGGCAAGTGGATTAATTCTTACACAAGCTAATGGATCAAGACCTACTAAGGAAAGTGGACCAAGTATTGTATAGGCTAGTGGATCAAGACATGCTAAGACATGTCATGTCCAAAAGTTAAGCATAAGGAGACCAACCAGAAGTGTTGGATCAACAGGTCCTACAACTAGGTTAAGTGCAACAAGGAAATTCCCAGACCATAGAACTAGACTCAATTCATCTTAACCAAGAAAGAAGACTAAATATATTCCATTAGGAACTCGGTTTTGGATCTCTGTTAAGTTAGATGTCTTTTGGAACTATGTTATGATGCATTGTTGTAATGATGACATTTTGGATCTTTGTTGTGATGTATTGGTACTCTGTTAAGTATTATGTCCTTTATGGGCTTTTTGATGTATTAATATCCCTTTTGGTACTCTATAATGATACTCTGTCCTTTATGGGCTTGCTAATTAATGAATGAAGTTTATTGACACAAGTTTGTTTACTAATTAGATGGCAAATTTATATAAGTTTTTTTTACTAAGTCTTGTTTACTCTATCAAATTGACGCTCAAGTTGATACAAGTTTGTTTACCGATAAAAGTTTAAAACCATACTATATTGTAAACATAAACATGTATTAACATACCAGACCATAAACATGTATTAATAGGTAAAGATTAAAACTTAAACATGTATTAATAGGTATAAATTAAAACTTGTATTCCATTTCATTCATCTAAATTTTTATTACAATTTCAACTCATACATACCATAAACTTGAATTCCATTTCATTACTCTAAAATTACATTATCAATTTATACATTAAAAAACTTATAACTAAGAAACATAAATTTTTCCAAAAATTCTTCCACTTTATTTTGTTCTTGAGAGCCTCTTGCAGTTCTTCTAACTCTTTCCTTTGTGCATCAATTTTTACTCTATGATCTTCATTTTCTTTTGCTAATATTTCCAATCTCATTTTCTTGCTTCATGATAAATATGTACTTATCATCTTTCACTTCATCATAATACTAAGAAAAATAATCACATCCATTTTTAGGATACCCCTGCATGAATATACGAAAAAGTTACACTGAAACAATGAAAAGTGGGCATCAAAAACACTGACAATTTATACCTTATAGTATGGACATCCCTAAAATTGCTTCCTAAAATTCGTAATTGTTGTTGCCCTTCTAAGCATAACCAATTTTCTACATGAACAAATAGGACCCCATAGCTTCTATGAAGAAGATGATACTCTATTCTCCACCAATTTCAGAATCTTTTGGAAATGGATACGGATATGAAGACTTCAAACTTTTACTTTTTTTTCTGGAATTAGAGATTCCCTAATTTTTACTATGAACTAAACCCTAAAATGTAAAGTTGAAGAAGAAAAACTTCAGTTACAGAAGGTGTATTTCATAAAGTTTTAGAAGAAGAAGATGCACGAAGCCTAATTTCATAAGTTGAAAAAGAACAAGAACGCTAAAATTGGCAATGAAGGGTTTCTAGTGGCTCAATTGGGTTATAACGTGTGATCTTATGTGGCAGTTGACTAGGACAAAATGTTGGAAAAATTAACAGTGTTTAAGGCAAATGGCTTAGAAGGATAAAAATGAAACAATTAGTATAATTGAGGGACCAAAATGGTCGTTTTTAAAATTAAGGGACCAAAGTGAACCCCGACCAAAATATACAGGACAAAAAAGGATATTAAACCGAAGTTTTTACATAAATATACACCTTAAAATCTCAAGTAATGAAGATATGAAAAAAATATGTAATTAGGCAGTTAGAAATTGGAAACGTCATAATAACAGAAAAACAATAGAGAAATCCACGACATAAGTTGGTGTTACCAAAACTGTGAGGTGCAGGCTCAAAGGAGGCTCTGACAATTTGCAAAGGGTGGCTGCACGTAGCATCAACTGTTCGAAGAGACCTTCGATTATCGACAGTTGTTCGGTAGACAACAAAGGTTCTCGGGAAATGTGTCAAATCTGGTCGCTTCATATGTATCAGATCGGGTCAGTTGATGGATTGTGTTTTGGATCCATTATAGATATGTTATGTTTAATCAATTATAAATATGTATCTCTATCACATTTATTTGTAAGACAAGAAAACATAGGAAATAGGTGGTAATCATAGTTAGAGAACTAATGGTAGAAATTCCTTAGAAATCATGGAATTTGAGAAACCTTTATATGTATCTTAGGGGATTGGAAAACACTTTGTAAGTATCTGTCATACCCCAAATTTTGACCACTAAGATTTCCCATCATTGTGCAAATCATCACCACAATATGGATGTACCATTATGCCTCATCAGTCTCCCCAAAGATGGGTGAGCATTCACCACAAACAAGGATTAGGGTTTCAAGCCCTCTCAGAGCATTTAAACAAAGGATCAATCAAGAATTGACATGATCTTCAACTTTTCTAACCTCTCAAACCCCCCATAAAGGATCAAGAGGACTCCCACATCAAGAACCAAGCACAAAGTTGCAACATTCCGAGTGGATTAAGGCTCAAGATCGCCAGTGTCACCAAATTAGGGGTTTGGTCGACCAGGGCCTCCAGATGGAAATTTTCCTCTGGGCATGAGCCAATGCTTCAAAGAATAACCCTAGATACTCCATGGGACCTCATGGACCCAATCATCAAGTCAATTTAACCTCAGGGGAGGCATTTATCAAAAATCAGGAACTAGGGTTTCTTGACCTAATTCTCCCCTAAGTTGACTTTTGGGACAAAACATGAGCCAATACCTCAAGACATGATTTGAGGGCCTCAAATGCACCACATTGATCCATTTGCAACAATAGATTTATCCAAGAAGCTTGATTCACAAGTTTCAATTTCATCTGAACCACAATTAGGGTTTTGAGGGAAAAGTCAACTGTACCTTTTACTTTTGACCAAGACATGCTCCCAAACCTTGGGACATGATTCAATACACCCAATAACACCTATGGAACATATCCATCAAGTTTGATTTAGGTCAAGTACTTGATTTCATAAAGGATCGCACAGTTTGGAATTCATCTGATAAAAAGTCAACTGTGCATAAAAGTCAAGTTTGACTTTTTGAGATTTTTCATAATTATGGTTCTTTAACCCTAAAACAATGTTAATGTATGATTTGAATCATCATTCATCAAGAAAAATCAAAGAAAGTGAGATAACTTGTAAAAGGGGTAACCATAAAAACTTAGAATTTTTCTAAGTTATGGAACAAAGTGGCTAGGGTACCAACTTCCAAGGATCATAACTTGAGATCCAAGCAACCATTTTGAATGATCCAAAGATGGATTTGTAGCTCTCATGGCATACTTTAAAAGTGCCAACTACACTCATTCCAATTCCTCATGGATTTTTAGTTATGGAGTGACCAAAATGACAAAAACATGACAATGCCACTTTTTCCAACACTTAGTGAAATTGTCACTAAGTCAGAATCTGTTTCACTTTTTCCAAAATGTAGGGGCTTTTTTCACTTGGATCCAAAAAGTTTCAAAACAAACTATGATCATACATATGTTGTATCATATGAGAGCTTTCCAAAATGGCCAAGAACTCCATCAAATTCCATCTGAGCTAAGAATTATGACAGCTGCAACATGCCTTGCTGCAACTGTCATGACAAGGCAGATTTGTGCATTAGGGCTCGATTTGATCAACTTGTGCAAATGACAAACAAGTTTATCCATCTGCACACCTCATGGGGAGACCAAGAAGGGACAAACATTGATTCATAAGCCTCCCAAGTCTTTGGAACTACATATAGGTTTGACACCCCTAAAAGCTAAAGATGCCTCAAGACTCCAATTTTGTTTTGGAGCATTCAATGGATGCTTAGAGGTGGCATGTATCAGAGCAAGAATGAACACTTCAGTCAAGCCTTATCCTTGAATCAAAGAACCATAGGCTTGTGATCTAACCTCTAGTAAATGGCTAGAGGAGACTTGAGATTCCAAAGTGATCCAATTGGCCAAAAGCCTGCTGCAGTTTCCATTCCCTATTCCTTGCAAAACAAACTTGACACACTATAAATAGACCTCATTTTTTATCAGTTTAAGTACACCAAAGGCCTATAACACTTGCCTTTCTCAAAATCATCCTCTCACTCTAAAAAATACCTTTCTTAGCAAGTCACTATCGAATTTTTCAGTAGAGAGCAATTCCACTCAAACCAATTGCTCTAACACCTCATATACATCATACCTGAGCTGATCAAACCACTTCCAGCCATCTGGAACACCAAAATCACAAAGCTCCAAATCCACTTGAAGCCTATATGCAGCTGAGATGCCATGAAGTGATCCAAGCATTTCCAACGAAGTCCAAACATTCAAACACACTCCATGTGGTGTAGGGAAGCTGTTCAGATCATCACAACTCATCTGTAACACCTCCAACTCAAAAATCAGATTGCTCTTGCTGCCACGACCTTCAAGTAAGCCTAAACTTGGTCATCTCTTAATCTATGCATATTTCCTCGCACAATACTTTTTCCAAATATTCATAATCATGCATAGAACGTTTCCCCTCAATTACTTGCTCTGTATGAATCGTGTATCAAAATTCCCATCCTTCATGCAGAATTTAGGGTTCTTGAGGTTTTGTCTTGATTTATTATTCCATGCTTAAAATAAATGAAATTAAAGACCATAGACATGATCGTGAGGTGAAAACGAGTAGATTGATATGTGGATTGCGTGATTTCATCAAGTATTCAGTGAGATTGATGAGAAAATGCAAATCAGCCAAGAACAGAGCATGCGGGCAAGACCAAGGTGTTCTTGGCGCCCCTTTTCAAATATTTTAATATTTGAATTTTTGTGATTTTATTTAATTGATTCGAAAATTAATTTCTCTCTGAATTTTAATGATTTTGAGTTGATTCTTTTTTTAATAATTCACAAAAATGTTAAAATATTTTATTTTACCAAAATTTCCAAAAAATATTATTTATTTCATATACTTGATATTTTTGAAAAGAATTAATTTTTATTTGTTTTTTAACATTTAAAATATTTTTTCCTCCTTGATTTTCCAAACTTAAACGGTTTCCAATCATTTTATGGATAAAAACATGATTTTTCAAACATTAATCCAAGATCACAACTTGTTTTTCACGCATGTTTGATCATTTTGATAAATTTAATCAAATTTTTATTTAATTAAAATGCATTTTGAAATTAGTTTAGGGTTTTGATCTTAATCACCCTAAAAAAATCTTTTTCAAACTCTTTGGGCCTCTAATAGAGTGTAAGACCCAACCCTTGTTGTACATAAACCATTTTGGGCCTCAAATATTGTATAAGTCCCGACACAATAAAAAATCTCGGCGCGATCGCCAGTTTAAAATCACTTGGGTCTCTCCTTGAGTTGTAAGCCCCATCACTTGAACAAAAAATCTTTTGGGCCTCTAATAGAATGTAAGACCCTACCCCTTTTTAAAACCAAAATAATTTGGGCCTTGGTCATCGTATAAGACCCACTGTGTTTTCAAACCTCGGCGCGATCGCCATTTTTCAAACAAATAATCATCTGGGCCTCTCCTCGAGCTATAAGTCCCATTCCTTTTCTTAAAAAATCTTGTGGGCCTCTTGATAGAGTGTAAGCCCCACCCCTTTATAAATAATACCTTTTGGGCCTCACACATTGTATAAGTCACTCTGTATATTTTCAAATGCTCGGCGAGATCGTCGCCTTTTTAACAAAATCAATTGGGCTTCTCCTTGAGCTATAAGACCCATCTTTATTCATTTTCAAACTCTTTGGGCCTTTAATAGAGTGTAAGACCCAATCCCCTTTTAACCAAAACTTTTTGGGCCTCAGTCGTTGTATAAGTCCCGATACAAAACAACAGTGCCATCACTATTAAAATTTGGGCCTCTCCCTGAGTTGTAAGCCCCGATCTCTGTTCAAAATACTTTCTCCTTTGATTTTGAATCCAAATGTATAGTTGTTATCAAAACTTTATTTAATTTATTTGTTGAACAACTAACAAAATAGCATGCAAGCTCTACAACGGGTAAGTGTTTATCCGCTTTCTTTTATAAGCTTCCATATACATAACTGTATTGTGGGAAGCTACGCATGGTTAGTCTTCTTTCATTCTTTTAAATACATGTCAAATATACATAACTGTATTGTGGGAAGCTGCGCATGGTTAGTCTTCTTTCATATCCTTTTAAATACTCGTCATATATCAACTATATATATACTAGTATAGTTATTTAGAGTTTTCCCTGAAATCTACGTCTAGAACTAGGTAAAGCCCTGTTGGTCACTCTTTCTATACAAACAAAACTAGATCCCCATAGGATTTCCAGATACAGTCTTCCCTTCTCTTGGGGTTAAACAATATGGAACAAAGAGGAAAGCAGTATTCTCGGTGAACCTTTTCTCAGACTGTCACCCCTAGAAATTGTCAAAGAAATTCTACTCCCCAGAGTTGATCTATTCTCCGTGAATAGCATCTCTTGAGTTTCTTCCAAATACTCGAACTTTCCTGGAATGATCTCTTCTCTGTGAATTGCATTTCTTGAACTTCTCTTGGTTTGGGGACCCACGGGCTTCCTAAAAGCATCCTCGCCTCCTCTTGGGCTTTATACAAGGACCCTTCGGCTTCTTAGAAGTTCTCATGCCTCTCTTGGGCTTAATACAAGGACCCTAACGACCTCTTAAAGGTATAAGACAGAACTTAGTCATCTTTGCTAGAGCAGTATTTCCAGTGTCAAACCTCAAGCCACTTTAGGGTTGATTCTTATCCCTTAAGGCCCTTGCCCTCTTTTGGGCATCCTACAAAAGATAAAACTCTTCAACACCAGTAGTCTTGGACAGTCTAAAACCCCTTTGAGTCTCAAAGAAATTCTCAAGTTCTTTTAAAACATAGGAAAAAACACCGATCACTCTGGATAAATCTCCAGCAGAAACTCGGTCTCTCTCATGAGAGTTCCTCACCCTTGGGCTTGCCTATGGATCTAATCCTCAGCAGTAAGTCAGCCTCCTCTTGGGCTTTGTACAAAGATCCTCCCCCATCGGAGCTAACCTTTCCAGACTCTCTTGTTGAGTCAATCACTTTGCAGACTCTCTTGTTGAGTCAATCACTTTTCAGACTCTCTTATTGAGTCAATCATTTTTCAGACTCTCTTGTTGAGTCCATCACTTTTCAAGACTCTCTTGTTGGGTCAATCTCCTTTTACCCTCAATCTCGGGCTTCATACGAAACAACAAATCACTCTATTGTTGAGTATAAAAGACTCTCTTGTTGAGTCAATCACCTTTGCAAGACTCTCTTGTTGAGTCAATTCCTTTAGCCTCCGTCGTGGGCTTTGTACAAGACATATAAAAGAACTCTCTTATTGAGACAAACTCATTTCAGCCTCCATCTTGGGATTTGTACAAGATATATATAAAACTCCCCAACAGAGTCAAAAATCCCTTTTAGCCTCAATCTTGGGCTTTGTACAAGACAGAAAGAACATTTTCCCCGAAAAAGTCAAACTGTTAGCCTCCTCTTAGGCTTTATATAATGATATCCCCAAAGAGTCAGTCTTTTTTGCGTCAATCTTGGGCCTAGTACAAGACATATACACTCTCTTGTTGAGTCGGTCTTATCTAGCCTCCTCTTAGGTTTCATATAAAGAAATCCCTAGCTGAGTCAATCAACCTTTTAGCATTAAACTTGTGCTTTGATCAAAGCACACAAACCTCAACAGTTCCTCTTTAGAGATGACAAATTCTCTCTCAGCCAAAACCCTTTAGCTTCATATCTTGGGCTTTGAACAAGATACAAATACTCCTTTTAGCCTCTGTCTTGGGCTTTGAACGAGACACTAAAACATGTTTTCCTCCCTTAGAATAGGAGGAACTACGATTGCTCTGATTTCCCTGTTTCGTTAAACGAGAATACATAGGCATAAGATTGCGAAATCTTAGCGAGCATACTAATCAAAAACTCTAGGTCCAGTAACTTCATACATAAATCAAAGAAAAATTAGATATAGTACCTTCCCAAAAGCCTCATGAACTGTCAAGACACTCTATTTTTAAGCCAAATAACCTAAGAGAGACCCACGATTTTGATAGCATCTGTAAACCAACAGTCATCTGTTTAAACTCAGTATGCAAGCAGGTTTAATTGGAGACATCTATTTCCCTTCCTTAATCAGCTTCACAGGATAAAAAATGAATCGAACTGTAGCACCCCAAAGCGATAGTGATTCGAAACCACAAAAATCGCGCTACAGAAGAATGGTGACCACAGTGGGAGATAACCATTCTCCCATCTCTTAGGTAGAATCCCTTAAGTTTAAAAGGTACCGCGGTGAATGGCGACTCTGCTGGGGAGTCATTGACTGTTAGGATCATAGGACTAGAGGTTTAGGATGTTAGGACAAAATATATATACTGCTTTTCCTAATTGATATCCGTGTTTATTTTTCTGCTAATGGGAATGCGTGTGATGCCACATCTGGAAAGATTGAGTATACACCTAAGATAGGTGATGGCACTAGATGGGTAATCTTACAAGGAGTAACTCCCAAATAAGAGGTCCCGGTCGACCATCGAATCAGTGGAGATGCCCTTTGCGGATTCAATGCCTGTACGACTTCGGTTGTTGAAAAAAGATTGTTTGATTGGGTTATCTGAGAAGCTGAGGATTTTAGTAGACTGAAACCTTGTTACTATTTTGTAGTGCGGAAGCTATCGGAAATAGTTGTCACGCGATACTACCCTCATTTGAGATTACTTTAAGATACTGCAGCTCGCTCGGGTGATTCCAGCCTGCTGTTGTTATCCCAAGAGGGGTCAGTGATGTTGAGGACAGGTACAAAAAATTACCACTATAAACCTTTGGGGATGGGTAGAGCCTTGACTTCATGACACCGAACCTTTGACCCCATGTTTTTTCTATGTTTTTGTGTAC
This sequence comes from Lathyrus tuberosus, assembly GCA_022829125.1. Taxonomy (NCBI): domain Eukaryota; kingdom Viridiplantae; phylum Streptophyta; class Magnoliopsida; order Fabales; family Fabaceae; genus Lathyrus; species Lathyrus tuberosus. The sequence goes on along the minus strand of JALAZF010000024.1, from coordinate 7,348,284 downwards.
TGCATTCATGCATTCCTTTCATCTAAAAAATTCTTAAACAAAGAAAATTTTTCTCTTCTAGTCTCTCTTTTTCAAATTAAACTAAGACAATGATTGTAAATGTCAGAGAAAAAGATTGCGTTATGGATTTCGGTAGAAGGAAGACTCACAAGTACACCTTCAAGGTTCCAAAACTAGAGGATTTAAGAGGTTTGGCGAGGATGATCACCAACCCTGATGCTTTTAGAGCTAAGTATGGAGGACTGCTATCTCTGTTAAGGGTCCATGTAATTGAAGGAATCCTGTCCACACTCATTCAGTTTTACGATCTGGTTTATCTCAGTTTCACATTCCCGGATTATCAGCTAGAACCAACACTGGAGGAGTACTCTCACCTGACTGATTTACCCATTACTGACCAAGCTCCCTTTTCTGGACTGGAAGAAATTCCAAAAGATCAAACCATTGCAAGAGTAATTTATTTGGACGAGTCAGAAGTCAGGACTCACATGACCACTAAGGGTGGAATCCAAGGTTTTCCAGCCCAGTTTTTAATAAAGAAAGCCCTGTACTTTGCTAGTATAGGGAACGTGGCCGCTTTCGAGAGCATCTTTGTTTTGCTTACCTATGGGTTATTTTTGTTTCCCAACATCGATAACTTCGTAGATATCAATGCCATTAAGATATTTTTTATTGGAAACCTTGTACCGACCTTACTCGCAGATGCTTATCATTCTGTACATTTAAGGAATTTATACAGTGGAGGAATGATCACCTGCTGTGTACCCCTGCTATACAAATGGTTCATTTCCCACTTTCCTAAGTCTGCTGCATTTTGGGATCCTAAGAATACTTTACGTTGGTCGCAGAGGATCATGTCTCTTACCAACTCTGACATCGATTGGTACAATCGAATCTACGACGGGATCAGAATCATTGACCATTGTGGAAACTTCCCTAATGTACCCCTTATAAGAAGTAAAGGAGGAATCAACTATCATCCGATCTTAGTTCGTCATCAATTTGGATACCCGATGAGGCATGTCCCATGTAATGCTCATCTGGAAGGTCTTTTCTTCAAGGAAGGAGAAAACGACAAGGCACTAAAGACAGAAATAGTGCATGCCTGGAAACATGTTCACAGGAAAGGAAGAGAGTCTCTAAGAAAATCGGATTGTATCTCTGTGGAGCCTTATCTCCATTGGGTACAAACTAGAGCTCTCAAGCTGAGGATGCCTTACCCTCGTCAGGAAGTTCTTCCGTTAAGGGACCCTGTCCTTTATTTTATGTCAGATACGGAAAAACTTCAGGTTACTCTCGCCAAAGTTTAACAGGAGAAGAGGTCTTGGAAGAACAAGTACCGTATTCTTAATGTGGAATGTAAGAAAATACATCAACTGTTAAAAGAAAAAGATGCTCTGATTGAGATTTTAGAACAACATGTTGTAAAAAATCAAGAGGACTGTTAGTTCTGAAATTGGCAGCAATTTTGGTAAAACAAAGTGTTGCATCAAGATGTCATGCTTGATGTCTTAACATGTGTTTCTAACATTCTGCAGGTGGTTTATCTGAGTGTTGTAGGACTGTGTGCAAGATGTCAAGACTGATGTCTTAACATCTGTTGACAGAACATTCTGTTAAGAATGTTATGTTTTATTGGTTGTGCGTTATTTGCAACTTGTGAGTTTTTGTTGAGTGATTGCATGCGAAATGCATGGAGCAGATTTATTCTGAAGCAATCGTTTTCTGTTACTTTGTGGAGTATATTTTGTTGCTATTTTTAGGGCAAAAAGATTTGAAGTTTAAATCTGTTTTTAATTGTGAATCAAATCTAAGATTTGCTAATGCCCAAACCCTGTGAGGAATGTTTCTGGGAATATCATGTTATCCTATGTGGCGCTGGTTTATAGGTCTGGAAGATTCAAGTCAGAATCAAGAAGAATATTGAAGAGTAATGACTTTCTAATTATGGAGATAAATTAGGAAGGATTTGATTGAAGACCTATTTTGTAGGAGAATCTTTTGCAGATTTGTAGCAGCTGATATGTTGTGATTAGAAGCCCAAATCCAGTTGGGAAAAAGTTATAAATAGAACGCTTGTAACCTAGAATAAGCACGGGTCCAAAATGTAGGTCATTAGGGTTTGTGTGAAATTGTGAGCCACTCTGGTACTGTTTTGTACTTAGAGTTGGACTGTTTAGTTGAGTTGTATTTGTCAATCATCTATGAGCTTTTAAGCAATGATGATTGTGTTTCTTTGAAGTGTGTCTTCTACTTTTCTGTGATTGAAGAGTTGTTGGAAATCAAGCTGTTGATGCAGTGGCTGAGGTGTTGACTGCTAGACATCATTGCAATGATTGGAAGTGAGATGGAGTCTCTTATCTAGGGTGGACTTAGGTAGAAGGGTCATTGGGTAGTGATTAAGTGAGTAGATCATCAACGGGTGTGTTGATTGTAGGGTCTATGAATTGATACTGCTGATAGTGAACTTCCTTCCTGGCTTGGTATGCCCCTAGATGTAGGTTGTTAGACCGAACTGGGTGAACAATTCTTGTGTGCACTTTACTTTTCAGCAACTTCTTTAATTGTCTATATCTTGTATATGTTGTTGATAACAGACCAGATGTCTCGACATGTTATGTGACATCTGGGTCTGTCATACCAGAATTTCAATTGGTATCAGAGCAAGCATCCTGTTCGTTTTTCTGGGTGAGATCCTAGGGAAGATACTTTCTGGTTCATGTGCAAGGAAAATAGTTTTGCTTAGAAGTTGTATGGACTTGGTCAGTTCATATGTTGTTTGAATGGTCCCTTGAAGTGGAGGATGGATTATTCATGATAGGGTGTGTATTGGCTCTGTTTAAAGTTGTCAGGCGTGTAGCTTTGGTGGTGAGCTTCTTTGTGGGGTGATTTATTTTCAACCTATCCTGACCTATTGCACCTGGAGTGTGGTGTTTGTGCAAAGGTTATTAAGTTCTGTCTGAAGGTTGTAGAGGGGTTTTCTTTATTTGTGTTCCGCTGCATATGTATCTGTCAAAAAACTCCTTGTGGTTTTGTGTGTTAAGGCTGCATCACTCTGTTCTCCTCTGAAGGTGTATCACATGGTGTGGTGATACTTGAGGATATCTTCAACTAGCTTGTTAGAGTTGTCAAAGATACTTGAGGTTCATCCCAAGTCCACGCATAAAGGAACTTTTATATGAGCTTGTTGAAAAGAGATCTGAAGAAAGTTAGAAGCAATTTATTCTTGCTTCCAACCCTACAAGGCCAATCTTTGGGCTTTGATAAAAGATCTCTTGGTGTGTTTCTTGAGAAGGGAACTTATGTCCTACCAGATGTTGGAACATAAAACCAGCAGATTGTGTAGAATCTTGTTGGATAAAGGTATGGAATAACAGATGCTTAGGGGCTAAACAAATGTGTATTGATCACATCTGTTTGGAACCTACTCCTGGCTTGGAAGAGGAGGCGTTTGGGTTGTGTGTCTAAGAAGTTTCTTTCAAGAAACATGTCTTAGATAAGTGTGTTGGTCAAGAGATGATCAACACAGTGTCACTCATTAGATTAGTGTATTTTTGATCCAAGTGAGTAGGAGTACAAAGGCTGTTTGTTTTTGTGAAGGTCAAACTCAAATGTCAAGGACATTTTCTCTGAAATCTGAAAGTTCCTTCTGATCAAAGCAGCCAGATGTATGCAATCTTGTTTATGGCCATGGAGCAAATTGTGTTTGAAAGGAGTTCTATGTGTGTACCAACCATAGGATGTGCAACTATTGGAGGGGAGAATGAATAATTCCCTCAAGAGTTCTTAGCTGTTAATAAAGGGGAGTCCTTCATCTGATGTTGGAAGAACTAGAAGAAATATCAGACATAATGTCTTGACATCTTTGTATTGAGAATTTAGTTTTCTCAATATGTCTAGTGGTGTTTCTCATAAACAGGATGAAGGTTGTTTACTCAAACTTGATATCACTATCAAGTCTATGAGAGCATGGAACTCTTGTTCTAGTGGAAGAGAAACTCAAAGGGTTGTGCTTAGAGGAGGTGTATTAACCTAACTGGTTGACTGGTGTCTTCATTGTTGGAATGTCATCCAAACCTTCTAGGATGAGCATTTCAGATTTGTGTTTGGAGCAAGGAGGAGTTGGTGTTTTTTTTTGGACCAAAGGATTATGGTTCCCTGGTATTTGCATGAGAAGTTTCTTCTTAAGCTGGAGTTCAGTTATGTGGTGTCCTCACATAATGGAACATTTTTTGCAAGGATTGAAGAGCATCCTTAAACCTGTTAGAGGGAATCTCCTCTTTAGGTGCAGAAGGATGGCATCCAACATCTCAAAGTCAGACAGGGGGTCTGAACATTAGAAGTTTGAGAAGAAGATTCTTGAGATGTAGAGTATGCAGGTTCTTGCATGTGTGTATGATCTGGTTTTGAAGATTGATCAGCTACTGATGGTTGATCCTCTTGTGTCCCTTGAAAGAGATGTATGTGGATTACTATGGTTGTTGTCTTCAAAGCCATAGTAAAATCCATGTGATTTAGATTGATGTCGGAACTGATGTTGAAACATCATTTCAGTTCATTGCTTCCTCAGCCAAGGAAGTTTGTTTAGCTCAGGATGGAGTGAAAGGTCAAGACACTGATCTAATCTAGAATGCTATTGTGGTGTGAATGCTTTTGTGTGAATGCTTTTGTGGCATGAATGGTTGTCATGATGGTTTGTCATGAAGAAGAATCAGCAGATGCCTGATGTGTGCGATAGAAGAATGTCAGACCAATTGTCCTACCTTGTGTGAGAAGGTAGTCTTATCTGAATAATGATAAATACTTTGACGGGAGCTAAGTATTTGGCTGTCCTCTGATAAGGGTGTGCATATGACTAATGATAAATACTTTGACGGGAGCTAAGTATTTGTCGGATGTGAGTATGCAAGTCTGCAGTCTGAATTCTTTGCTTCAGAGAGGGTGTGCAAGCTTATTTCTCTCTATGGTGTTTAGGTGTTTATGTTAACCAGAATAAGATGTTGTGGAAGTGTTTTATTGGGAGCTTCTTGAAGGACTTCTATGCGCAATGAGTCCTTTGAATGGTGATGGGAAGCTGATGTCCCAAATGATGTTGTAACATCATGTTTTTTTATGGTTATATTTAGAAGATGATTGCTCAAGCATTATTGTCAGAAGAGGTGTTTCTGACTATGTGGATTAGAATGTGGAGATTCTGGTCTTGTTTTTAGTAGTATGTTCAGGCAAAGCTTGTCTACTATTTTTGAAGACTTCACTAGTATCAACAACTACTAGTGGATGTAATGGCAGAGGAATTGTGTCAGATGATGTGATCTGATTAGAAAGTTTTTTTGGCAGAGGAATTAGATCTGAGGTGCTCTGTTCTGGATGTTCTATGTCTTGTATTGATATGCTTTGCAAACTGGTGGCAACAAAGAGGGAGTTACTTTTGGCTGGCTGTACTGCAAGTATCTATTGAAGAGATTGGATCTCAGTAAAGTTTTCAAGTAAGCTAAGAAGTTATGGAGGTTGTGAGCAGTATCTAACCAGTCAAGATAATTGGATGTGTTCTCCAGGAGTGAAAGTACAGTATGTGAATGTGCTCAGCAAATGTGGGAAGATCTGGTTCTCAAATGTTCATCTCCATCAAGAGCATTGGTTATCCATGACAGGGGGAGTACTTGTCTATGGATTTTACTGCAAAGGTGCATATATTGTGAAGATTGCATGCTGATCAAGCTTGTGGAGATTGGTTGCCTCTTATGAGGATATAATGTCAGATAACATGCTATGACATTAGGCTGCTGGATGGCGTTTTGGTGTGTTCTTAATAGGACATGTATGGTTCTAGCCATGTGAAGCTAATTGTTTGAGTCATGTGCGCACATGCTTCTAAGGAGGAGTCTGAAGGACAGTTTTGTTTGTGTCTGGGAGAATGTATTTTTCTCTGCAGTTTTTGGAAGAACTCTGTAGGGGTCTTTGTTGATGGGAGATGTCACACTTGTCTTGGTGTGTGTCATTAATTCAAAGTAAGAGGACTTTACTTAGAGTGTAGTGGAAGGCTGTGTGTTTGTGCTTTAGATCTTGTGGATGATTATGTGAAGCATTTCTGATTCTATTGGATTGTTTCTCAAGGAAAAAGAATGTCTATGGCTGTAAAATTCAAGGTGGATTTGTACAGGGTATGGATGGTTTCTGGATGAGAGAGATCAATGGTGGTTTTGGTCTCAATCCAAGAGTTTGTTGGTTGTAGTACAAGGATGTGATCCTGGTACTTTCTTACTATATGATCATAAAGGTGTCTTGGGATATCATTGGTGATTTTGTGGTGTTTCTTGTTGAAGGAGCAACTTCTGTCAGTTAAATGTACTAGTGTTGTTTGAGGATCAAGCATTAAGTGAATGCGTTCAACAGGTGTGTTGAACAGAGGGTGCGCTCTTGAAGACTTGAAGATGAGTCTTATGTTTTCCATTCATTTAAGGTGTTCTTCTTGCAAAGGAGCACTGGGTATCTTAGATAGGGGGAGTTGAACTTTTGTTGTTGAAGTAGTGCAGTTGTTTATCAAGACTGTTTGTGGCTCTGGTGAAGGTGTTATGTCAGACAAGATGTCGTGACATTGTGTTACTGGTGAAGTTCATGGTGGACATGACAGTTTAGACCTGGTGTGTGAATGGATTGAACCAGAAGTGTACATTTACCCCAATGTTCTATTCTGAGTATGTTGGTTGGATGAGTCAGAGTTTGCCTTTGGAACTTTTTGTGCTTGGTCTGTATTAATGTACTCTCTTCTCTATGGATTTGTTCTGAATGTTGCTTAGTTGTTATGGTTGTTATGGAAGTTTCCTAGTGGAGTTTGTCTAATTATGGCTAAAAAGGGGGAGAGTAGTGTGGCTTAGTAATGTTGGCATAGTAATGATATGTGTGCATTGGATTTTCTGGGTTAGATGTGGTTGTCTGGTGTGTTGTGTTTCTGCTACAGGTTCTCTGATATGTGTTCTCTGCCGGTATCTCTGATGTGTGCTGATATTGTTTCAGCCAAAATTTGTCAAAGGGGGAGATTGTTAGATCTGAAATTGGCAGCAATTTTGGTAAAACAAAGTGTTGCATTAAGATGTCATGCTTGATGTCTTAACATGTGTTTCTAACATTCTGCAGGTGGTTTATCTGAGTGTTGTAGGACCGTGTGCATGATGTCAAGACTGATGTCTTAACATCTGTTGACAGAACATTCTGTTAAGAATGTTATGTTTTATTGGTTGCGCGTTATTTGCAACTTGTGAGTTTTTGTTGAGTGATTGCATGCGAAATGCATGGAGCAGATTTATTCTGAAGCAATCGTTTTCTGTTACTTTGTGGAGTATATTTTGTTGCTATTTTTAGGGCAAAAATATTTGAAGTTTAAATCTGTTTTTAATTGTGAATCAAATCTAAGATTTGCTAATGCCCAAACCCTTTGAGGAATGTTTCTGGGAATATCATGTTATCCTATGTGGCGCTGGTTTATAGGTCTGGAAGATTCAAGTCAGAATCAAGAAGAATATTGAAGAGTAATGACTTTCTAATTATGGAGATAAATTAGGAAGGATTTGATTGAAGACCTATTTTGTAGGAGAATCTTTTGCAGATTTGTAGCAGCTGATATGCTGTGATTAGAAGCCCAAATCCAGTTGGGAAAAAGTTATAAATAGAATGCTTGTAACCTAGAATAAGCACGGGTCCAAAATGTAGGTCATTAGGGTTTGTGTGAAATTGTGAGTCACTCTGGTACTGTTTTGTACTTAGAGTTGGACTGTTTAGTTGAGTTGTATTTGTCAATCATCTATGAGCTTTAAAGAAATGATGATTGTGTTTCTTTGAAGTGTGTCTTCTACTTTTCTGTGATTGAAGAGTTGTTGGAAATCAAGCTGTTGATGCAGTGGCTGAGGTGTTGACTGCTAGACATCATTGCGATGATTGGAAGTGAGATGGAGTCTCTTGTCTAGGGTGGACTTAGGTAGAAGGGTCATTGGGTAGTGATTAAGTGAGCAGATCATCAACGGGTGTGTTGATTGTAGGGTCTATGAATTGATACTGCTGATAGTGAACTTCCTTCATGGCTTAGTATGCCCCCAGATGTAGGTTGTTAGACCGAACTGGGTGAATAATTCTTGTGTGCACTTTACTTTTCAGCAACTTCTTTAATTGTCTATATCTTGTATATGTTGTTGATAACAGACGAGATGTCTCGACATGTTATGTGACATCTGGGTCTGTCATACCAGAATTTCAAGGACCAAAGGAATTTGCTCGCTCTTTTCACTTGGCAAAGGAATGACATCCCGACAACGGCTCAAGAGCCCCGGTCAAAGAAACAGAAAATACCGAAACCCGTACTTGAGCCCTCCTCAGAGAGGACTCAGGACCCATTATCTTAGACATTTCCTTTTACAGCACTATGTAAATTACTGTATTTCCATTTCCGTAATCTTTGAATTCAATAAAACAGGGTTTCCCCACTGTTTGATATTTGCAATCCAATTGCCGAAGTTTATTTTGATTAAAAAAAATTCAACTAATATAATCATTGCATATCATTCATCATTCTCACGTAACACATTCTTCTTCCCTACGAATCTCACGTTTGTGTCTCGATTCTAGAGTCAAACTGACTTATTCGTACAATACTCGGGCCAGTCAACAAGAGAAAATGGATAATCTCGAGGAAGAGAACAGAGTGTTGAGAGAAGAACTCGACGCTCTAAAAGTGGATCTGAGGAAACTTCACAACGATATGCAAGCTCTGGTAGCAGCTTAGATGCAACAACAAAGTACTGTGATCTCAGAGATCACATCTACGCCCATAGTGGAAAAGTATGATCCTCGGTATAACTTGCCAAAAGATCTTCCCTGGGGTATGTCACTTAAATATATCCCGGAAGGATATATTACACCAATCACAGAAGATCCGGAAACTGCAGCAGGAGCCGTTGGGCTTGAAGGTTACAAACTTCGGGAAAGCGAAGATGCAAGGGGCATGACAGCAACTCTTGAAGGTTACAAACTTCGGGAAAGGGAAGCACCGAGAGTCACTGCCGTAATGACTGTACCACCACCCGTGGTACACACTGACCCGGAAGGACAGATTCCATAGATACCTTCTGGTTGAAATGAAAGTATGTTCAATAGAATGAATGAATTCCAGGAACAGTTCTTGGAGATGCAGAAATAACTGCAGGCTATTCGCGGTCAGGATCTATTTGGAAAGGAGCTGCAGACCTTTGTTTGGTCCCCAATGTGAAAGTTCTGCTCAAATTCAAGGTGCCCGAATTTGAAAAATACAAGGGTAACTCTTGCCCTCAAAGTCACTTGGTGATGTACGCTCAGAGGATGTCAACACAAACAGAAAACCAACAGCTACTGATCTATTACTTCTAGGATACTTTAACCGGTGTCCCACTCAAATGGTACATGGGTTTAAACTGCACTAAGATAGTCATTTTCAGAGATATTGGAGCTGCCTTTGTTCAACAATATAAGTATAACTTGGACATGTCACCAGACAGAGATCAACTCAGAGCCGTGTCGCAGAAGCACAAGGAAACCTTTAAGGAGTATGCTTAGAGATGGCGTGAAATTGCCGCTCAGATTTGTCCACCTCTTGAGGAAAAAGAGATGGCAAAGATCTTCTTGAAAACCTTGAGCTCATTTTACTACGACAGAATGGTCGCCAGTGCGCCCAGTGACTTCACCAAGATGGTGGGCACGGGAGTTCGTCTTGAGGAAGCTGTCCGAGAAGGACGTTTAGTTAAAGATGCTGGACCATCAAGCAGTACCAAAAGATACGGTAATGCTTTCCCTAAGAAAAAAGAGCAAGATATTGGTAATATCTCTCTCAAAAAGCAAAGGAGACGTTACCAACCAGTAATAGCTGTAACTCCTGCTATCAACCCTGCGCCTGTTCCAACGTATCAACCTCAGGTTGCTCAAAGCCAACCGAATCAACAACAAAATCAGCAAAGGGCACAACAATCTCTTCAGCAGGCTCGTCCTCCATACAACAATAACCGTACAACGTGACCACCAGGGTTCGACCCTATACCAATGTTGTACGCAGAACTATTTTCGTTGCTACTGGTCAAGGGGCACGTCCAAACCAGGTCTCCTCTTACAATACCGTAAAATCTGCCTTTTTGGTTCAAAGCGGATCAAACTTGCCCTTACCATCAAGGAGGACCAGGGTATAACATAGAAAACTGTCTCAGCTTCAAATCCGATGTATAGAAGCTTGTTAGGAGCGGGGTTTTATCCTTCAAGGATACAAATCCAAATGTTCAGACGAGCCCGTTGCCTCAACAGGAGAAAGCTGCAGTAAATTTGATAGAGGGAGAGTCTAACCACAGCTATCAAATTCATGATGTACTCTTATTAAGGGCTAATATGGTCAAGATGCATCGCAGACAGAGCGGGTACGGTCATGTACCACCTCATAATTATCACCAGTGTGATATCTGCTCTAAAAACAATCAAGGATGCTCTGTGGTGCAATCAGCTCTACATGAACAGTTAGATCTCGGTTGGATCCAAGATCACCGAATTCGTGGGGTCAACATGACTTATACGAATTCCAACATCATTCAAAACCATGACATCCGTGCAATGAATGTCAAGTTGGTGGCAATGCACTCAAGGCAAAGCCAACATCATGATCTGCCATGGCACGATTACGATTCCTGTCTAATTTGCTCGGTAAACAATCAGGGATGCTCTTATGTACAAGAGACCCTCCAGCATCAGATGGATCTTGGATGGATTCAAGACTACCGTGATAGAAATCAGTATCAAGTGAATATGATTCAAATCTTTGATATTCGTTTGATGAATACCAGCTTGGTGGAGTTACACGCTAAGCAAGTCCAGCTCGGTTTTCTGACTTCGCATAATTATTAGAACTGTAAGGGATGTCGTGAGAGTGACCAAGGATGTGCTCTCGTACAAAGAACGCTGTAACACTTGTTAAATCACTGGTGGCTTCCGATCTATCTAGATGAAGACACACAACAAGTCAACATGATTAATGGGAGTCCTGCTAGGCATCAAAGTCAGGATGTTCGATCATGGAAATAGATCTAGTGAGGTTACACTGCATACAGAGCGGACGTGGCCAGGTGCCACCACACAACTATGAACGCTGTAGAGTTTGCTCTGAAGATAATCAAGGATGTTACCTCGTGTGAGCAGTGCTTCAAAGTCAGTTGGACCACAAAGAGATTCGACCGTGTCCAAGTTCTGGGTCAATCAACTTGATGCCAGACTATTTCGCTTATTAAATCAAGGATGTTATCGTAATATCTGATCATGAGAGGACCAAAGATGTTTTTACCATCATCCCTTTATTTGACGAATCTAAAGTTCCCAACCAGGAACTGATTGAAATTACTTACAATGGTTAGAAAAATCAGAAGGCTCCTGTGGTTATCTATCTACCGGGACCATTGCCGTATGAATCAACTAAGGCTATCCCTTACAAATATGGTGCAACAACAATTGAGAATGGAAAGGAAATTCCATTACCCTCCGTCGTGAATATTGCAGACATCAGTCGAGTAACACGGAGTGGTCAAATCTTCAACCGAGGAGTTGGAGAACCTACCAGAGAAAAGGAACCTCAAACGGAAGTTCCCGATCAACCAGTCTGTCAGTCTAGTGATCTCGGCCTTTCAAAGAACAGCGATGAGATGCTAAAGCTCATCCAGAAGAGTGAATACAACATTTTTTATCAGCTGTTACAAAATCCTTCAAAAATCTTTGTGCTATCTCTTTTACTCAGTTCCGAAGGTCACAGGGAAGCTCTACAGAAAGTCTTAGAGCAGGCCTTTGTGGAACAAGATGTAACAATAAGACAGCTCGATAACATCGTTTCCAACATCACTTCTTGCAACAACTTGGGGTTTAGTGATGAGGAATTGCCGGAAGAAGGCAGAAGTCATAACATGGCACTCAATACTACAGTCAACTACCAGGACGATGCTTTAGCTAGCATACTGGTAGACACCGGATCGACTCTGAATGTCATGCCAAAGTTCACTCTAATGCGACTATCATTTAAAGGATCCCCGATGAGGGGCAGTGAGGTCATCGTCAAAGCATTTGACGGATCCCGAAAAACAGTTATCGGCGAAATCGATCTTCCCATAACTATCGGTCCTCACACTTTCCTGGTCACTTTCCAGGTCATGGACGTTCGGGCAGCGTACAGCTGTTTATTAGGAAGACCTTGGATACACTAGGATGTGGTAGTCACTTCGACACTGCACCAGAAACTAAAGTTCGTCAAGAACGACCAACTAGTCACAGTCTGCGGAGAGCAAGCCTTGATCGTGAGTAACTTTTCATTGTCTACTTGTGTAGAGCCAGAGGAGGTTATTGGAACTCATTCCCAAGCACTGTCACTGAGCAATAAGAATCAATCAGAAAAAGGAACATCGATTTCCTCGTACAAAGATGCTCTTGAAGTGATCAAAAATAACAATACCAAAGCATGGGGACAACTTGTCATTTCTAATGATAACAAAACAAAGAAGTGTCTTGGTTTTTCCTCAACCTGTACCCAGACTGCTATTAACGATGAAAGTTTTCATCCTATTCAGGACTCCTTCCACAGTGGAGGTTTCCTTCACCCAATGTCTCAAGAAGTACATACCATCAATGAGGGTGATTCCTCCGATACAGATGAGGAATGGAAGTCTTATCTTAACGAGGACAGTTATATGTCTCAAGAAGAGGTGCCTACGACATTTTAATATCCCGCACAGAGTCCGAGATTTATACCGAGATCAGATGTCGAAATGATATACGGAGATTGTGATCCCGAGGGATGCCGTGCTCCGCCAAACTTATTAGAGGAAGACACTTTGATGAAAGACAACTTTGACCACGACTATTATGGCCCAATGGATGGCTGCCTATCTGGCAGCCGTACCCAGGAAACTCGGGGCAAGAGAGTCAGCCCAATGATGCATATCAGCTGAGCATCATTGAAAAGAATACCTGCATCCCCACCATGTCATGGGATCAACACTCAGGGCATTCAGAAAATATCCAGCACGACGATGAATTTGAAAAGATTGCAGGACAAGAGTTCCTTAACTATGCTTTTCCTGAGGTCAACGTCATCGAGAGGGATAACTCCTCCAGCTCCAAAGAAGTGTGGGACACCTTAGGACAACCAAGTGGCAAATTCGACTACTTGGTCAAGTACACCGCTCCTGAAAGCTCTCGTATCAGGTTCGAGGACATCCAGCCAACTGGATGGGGAGATTTACCTAAGAGTACAAATACTATGTAAAATGCAACTAAGGAATCCTCCTACGACAACTCCGACTGGGAGACAGATTCCAACGATCCTGCTCCACCAGAAATCAACGTTATTTGTAAAGAAAAATCAAGGAAGGTACTAGACTTTGTGATTCACCGAGGAGTTCTCCGCCAATGGGTTGTTGTCGATGTTCCGAAAGTCGTTCATATGTCGAAGTAATTGTCGTCTTTACTTTAACCTTTCACCCTGCCCAGGTGAAACAGATGCTTTGATAGGGCTCATTTTCTGTAAATATCCCTCTTCACTTTGCCCAAAGCGACGGAGTTTTGTTTTATAGGGTTGTAGTTTCAAGAATCGACAAGATCATAAATAAAATAACGTCGTTCTGTAATTTCCGCATTTTATTGCTGTTTTCTCTTTTCGCTTTTTCAGAAAATGGTAATCCTAAAAAACAACAAATAATAAAAACAAGTATCTTTCAAAAAATTACAGTACACGCACTCTTGCATTCTCTCTATCTCTTCTAAAAAACAATCATCACGTCATGCAGATTGCTTGTTTTAAACCCCATTGAAACATACGATCTAATGCCTTCTCCCAACTTTGAATTCCCGGTGTTTGAGGCTGAAGAAGAAGTTGACAACGAAATTCCAGAAGAGATCTCCTGATTACTCAGACAAGAGGAAAGGTCCATTGAACCGCATAAAGAGCCGTTGGAAACTGTCAACTTGGGTTCGGAGGAAGTGAGAAAGGAAGTCAAGATTGGGGCACTGCTCAGTCCGACTGTCAAAGAAAGTTTGACAATGTTTCTCAAAGAATTTCCCGATGTATTTGCTTGGTCCTATCAGGACATGCCCGAGTTGGATACCAGCATCGTGGAACATCATCTACCGATAAGATCAGAATGTCCGCCAGTAAAACAAAGGTTGAGACAGACTCATCCAGACATGGCCATCAAAATCAAAGAGGAAGTACAGAAAAAGATTGACGCAAGTTTCCTCGCCACATCAGAATATCCTCAATGGTTAGCCAACATCGTACCAGTGCCGGAAAAGGACATAAAGGTTAGAATGTGTGTAAACTACAGGGATCTGAACAAAGCCAGTCCAAAGGATGACTTTCCCTTACCACACATTGACATGCTGGTAGACAGTACAACAAAATTCAAATTCTTCTCCTTCATGGATGGATTCTCGGGCTATAATCAGATAAAAATGGCGCTCAAAGACATGGAGAAAACTTCGTTCATTACCCCATGGGGTACTTTTTGTTACAAGGTAATGTCGTTCGGTTTGAAGAACGCTGGGGCAACCTATCAAAGGGCCATGACTACTCTGTTTCATGACATGATACACAAAGAAATTGAAGTATATGTCGATGATATGATTGCCAAATCTAAGACAGAAGAGGAGCAAGTGACCCACCTGTTAAAGATATTCGAGCGGTTGAGAAAGTACAAACTCCGCTTGAATCCCAATAAGTGCACATTTGGTGTTCGCTCAGGGAAACTGCTAGGGTTTATCATCAGCCAGAAAGGAATTGAGGTTGATCCTGACAAGGTCAAGGCCATTCAAGAAATGCCTTCTCCAAAGACTGAAAAATAAGTCAGGGGATTCTTGGGACGTCTGAATTACATTTCCATATTTATATTCCTCATGACCGCGACATGCGCGCCAATTTTCAAATTACTCAAAAAGAATAAGGACTGCATTTGGACAGAAGACTGCCAAACCGCCTTCGACGGTATTAAGGAATACCTGTTGAACCCACCGATTCTATCACCTCTAGTGGAAGGAAGACCATTGACCATCTATTTAACAGTCTTGGAAGATTAAATGGGTTGTGTACTTGGCCAACAATACGAAACAAAACGGAAAGAGTCTGCCATTTACTATTTAAGCAAGAAATTCACCGACTGCGAGACTCGGTACACTATGCTTGAGAAAACTTGTTGTGCTCTGGCTTGGGCAGCCAAACGTCTTCGCCAGTATATGATTCGTCACACTACTTGGTTAATCTCCGAAAGGGATCCAATCAAGTATGTCTTTGAAAAGTCGGCTCTCACGGGAAGGATAGCCCGTTGGCAGATATTGTTATCAGAATACGACATCGAGTACCATGCTCAAAAACCCGTCAAATGAAGTATTTTAGCCGATCATTTGGCTTATCAACTGATTGACGATCAAGAATCAGTCGGGTTTGACTCCCTAGACGAAGATGTCATGTATTTAAAAATGAAAGATTGCGATGAACCGCTACCCAGTGAAGGTCCAGAATCAGGTTCCCAATGGGGACTTATCTTTGACGGAGCTATCAATCATTATGGAAACGGAATTGGGGCAATCATCATAATATCTCAGGGTACCCACATTCCTTTCATTGCCAGACTGACATTCAAGTCAACAAACAACGAGGCCGAATACAAAGCTTGTATCATGGGTCTCGAAGAAGCGATCGACTTAAGGATCAAGAACTTGGATGTATATGGCGACTTAGCCCCAGTTATCAATCAAATCAAAGGAGATGGGAACACTGTCGCTCCCGGGATTTTCATCCAAGTACAAACGCGAAAGTGGCACCGAAACAGAGTCGCCAGCAATGTGTATTTATCCCAAGAGAGGGAAAGGAAACACCGCATAAACCTGAAGGAAAGGAAAGAACATGGTGTTGCGACCAAGAGAACTGGGTTCGGGAGTCGGTTACCCGCAGGGAAGGTATTAACACCCCCACGCGTCCATCGTACCCGATGGGATCCACGCTTGCTAGTCTAGATCAAAGGGTGTCGTCGTCTGGAGCTCCACTGCTACTGGAAAGGAAAAGGAACAAGAACAGAAAGAAACGAAGAAACAAATGTAGGGAAAATAAAAGAAGTGCTCGAATGGGCCCTACCCCACTGCCTACGTATCTCATCGGGATCATGAGAATCAGAGCGACGTAGTTCCCCTCAACGAGGGTCGCTTTGTTTGTGTTTTTTAGGGAACGGCTAACGTTCTAACTCAGGTGTTGCAGGCTCGCTGGTCCGAGTGTGTTACCATCTTGCAAGAGAATGAGTAGGAGCACGTTCATACGCTGAGAATGAATGAGATGACAAAAGAATTCCCGAAGGAAGGACGTTATTGTTGGTTTGAAGTTTTTTAAGCAAGAAGTGTTTTTTACAGTTGTTTGTAACTTGCATTGAACCAAAGTCTTAAATATAGGAACGAATACTTCGCGCATCGTCCCCAACAGGACGTACACTAGGTATCCTAGAAGAATGAGAGGAAGCCCCTCGTTCCCCATTTCCCACATAGAAGGCTCAAGCGCAATACACGTTAACCTTTATTACGTGTCTTTTACTTTTATTTTGAGATGAGAAGAGAAACGACACAAGGGAAACTCTAAAGGGAAACTAAGAGTCCTAATGTTATCATGCATGGATGTCCTATGGTTAGTGAGGTTTAGGAGGAAGGACTACCTAAAACCTAATGCTAATCCTACTCCAACCTTAATCAAAAATTAAGTTGGACTAGGTAGCTCTAAAGGGAAAGAATCCAAGACTTGAACAAGTCTTGAGATTCATGGGATGAGAAAGAGTGAAAGAGAAGAAAAGAGAAGAAGAAGAAGAGAGATGAGATACAATAAGTGGCAGCAAGCACATCATATCATAAATTTCCAATTCAAATCATCAAACATATTTCGAAGATCAATGCAAAACAATTCAAGTAAGCATGCAAAGATAAACATGAAAGAATGCAAGCATACTTGTATGAAATGCACAATTAAGCATACATGGACTTCATATCAAAATGAAACGAGAAAGGAAAGATGAAAATAAAGACAAGTCAGAACCAATATCATATTATCATCAACAATTCATGTGTGCAAAAGTGATTCAAAACATGAAGCATTAAGATCCAAAGAAATTCACAAAAGGAAAGGTAATGATACTCATCATACAATTCAAACCAAATGCATTCAACTATGCTCAAGTA
Organism: Lathyrus tuberosus; assembly: GCA_022829125.1. Taxonomy (NCBI): domain Eukaryota; kingdom Viridiplantae; phylum Streptophyta; class Magnoliopsida; order Fabales; family Fabaceae; genus Lathyrus; species Lathyrus tuberosus. The sequence continues at coordinate 7,331,040 of JALAZF010000024.1, read as the reverse complement.
ACATGAAAACCAAGTATAGAACTCAAGAGGCAGTAGCATATGCATCAATATCATATGAAAACCAAAATCAAGTCATACAAGTTCAAACATCAATCAACAACTTCAAAACATGCACCAAAGCAAACTACAAAAAGAGGACAAAGTTCCAACACTTAGGCATACTCAAACATGATCCACAATTTGCAAAAATTAGTCTCAAAAGACCTCAACCAGGGGTAAACATTATATCAAAATCTCATTCAAAGAATCACAAAGGAACCCAATCAATTAAGCATGGCAAATCAACTTGTGTAAAGAGATGTCAAAAGATGATCATGCATAAGTCACTTAAGCACAAATAAGCAAACATGCATCATATGACATTCAACAATTGTGAAATTTAAACTCAAATGATCTAGGTCAGAAGACAATCACATGCTAAAAGATCTCACAAAAATTCACAAGTTAAGCACCTCAAACAAATAAGCAAAGACCACATAGGAAACATGATTCAATATGCAAAAGAGACGGTCCAAAATGCAATATGAAAAATTTTAAAAATGAAACAAAAATGCTTTTATGCACTTCAGAATGTTTATGAAACAATGCAAAAGGAATGGGTTCAAGATCATGTATAGATGATGAGAAATAAATTCTACAAGTAGAAGTATGCACAAATGAAACAAACCACAAAGAAATTAAGAAATTAATTAATTCATATGCCAAAAATAAAATAAAATAAGAAAATAAAATTTGAAAAAATTTTATAAAACTATAAACAAGCTTCATGATTTTTTTCAGGATTTTTCGATGCATTAAAATGGTTTTAAAAAATAAAATGCAAAATGAAACAATTAATAAAAATAGAAGTAAAGAAATAAACTAGGAGGGTGCAACCAGCAACACAAACGCGTTCAGAAATGCAAAAAGGCCCAAGGGAGGGGTGCCAAGAGCAAAGCCCAATCTAAAAAAACCCAATAGCGCAAGTCAAAAGGAAAAATGGAATTCAGTCAACATCAGATTCAATCCTGACCATATAAGCAATCTAACGCTCCATACCAAGTCAAACAAAAGTGCAGTAATCAAGATCAATGGCACAGATTCACACGCACACCACAATTAACAAACACACGCGCACACACAATTACTCAGTACAAAAAATGAACCCACGTGATAGGCACATGATTTTTTAATGTGTTGTCACCATCTTATCCACCAGATTAAATCAACGCCTCAGATTAAATCAAACATTCAAATATTAAACAAGATCAGTGGCTAGGATCTAAGGCATATGATAACACGCATGGAAAAGCACACATGAAATCATTAAAATACAAATCAGAAAAAATAAAACGTGGCAAGCAGAGAACCATTTGATCAAAGTGATAGACGGCCATGATTTTGTCTTCTTCATCCAACCTCTCCACCGGCCGGAAACATAACCAGTCGCCGGAGCTAGGGCTCCGGTCACCCTCTCCGGTGAGCTGCAACCAAAACTTATCCAGAAATTGCATACGAGTACACCATTTTGACCAGAAAATCATGAGGATCACAAATATCATGCTCATTTTATCAAACAAACCACATACAATGCAAATCGAATGAAATAAAGTTTGGATCCAAAACTTAAATCACCAAATACATCCATTATACACGTCCAAACTTGAAATAAAATAGCTCATCATGCTCAGTGAACTTCATAGATCATTATGCACATCTAAAATTCAAGTTCTAAGAGTATGAAATCAACACTAACCTGAACCTTGAAGAGCTTGAAATCCTCCAAGAAATCCCTCCAAAAACTGCAGATCTACTCCTTGGAACCTCTAGTTGCAAAATAAATGCAACTAGAGCTTGAAATCGTGCTAGATCTTGAGGTTTGAACTTGAATCCTCTTGAATGGAACTTGGTGAAATCCTCAGTATGAGCTCCAACCAGTGATTGATTCTTGCTCTATTCTCTTCACTGATCAAGAATGTGAAGAGAAATCTCAAAGAAACTCCAAGGAGAGTGAGATTCGAAGAGAGGAAGTGTGAGAGAAAAAAATCAAAACTGAGAAAATGAGAGTCTCTGACCTAGCTGTGAGGGTATGAGTTAGCTTATATACTCTCCATTAGTCCACTGATTATGATTAACAAATGGTTAATCCCTTGATTAAGGAGATTGGAGTGGTTTTGCCAAAATGCATTTTGTGTTGCTTCCACTCATTCCCACGTGCAAACTCCTTGCAACAAGCATGATTCACCTCCAATTTACTTATTGATCACCTCTGAATTCAAATTGGGCCTTGCACTTGCTTGGTTTGTGAGTTTTTGATCAATTTGCATAATTGTACCTTGTGAAAATAATGAGAAATAAGTCATGGAATGAATTGATTCAAAGGCCAAAAATACCCCTCTTGACTTGTATTTTGATGTTGTAATATAACATGAACCAATAAAATCAAATACAAGTCCATTTGTGCCAAAAAGCCAAAGGTGGAAAAATGGAACCATATGAAAACCTCAAAATGCACCTTGCATTGTTTTGACCATAACTAGAGTTCCACAAATGATATGGAGATGTTCTAGTACTTTTTGGAAATGGGATAGAAAGATCTTAAACTTTCATGTTGGAGGAAAATTCATTTGGAGCTTCCTTGATGATGAAAATTCGAGATGAATGTGGTGGAAAAATTGCCAAAAATGGAAAGTTCTCATTATAGGTCCTTTTCCAAATTTAGTAACTTTTGCACAAACTCTTGATTCTTGATGAATGATGTGAAACTTGACATTTGAGGACCATATGAGGATATTATACCTTGAAAACCATGAGAAGAACCTCAAAAATCCACAGTTGACTTTCTCCTTTTGAACTGTTGACTTTTGCTTATTACACAAGTAACTGATCCATTGAACATCTTCACCAGAGAACCAATGTCCAAGATTCCATCCATAAACACTTAAGAACATAAGGAATACCATGAGATCAAGTCTTACCCAAAAAATCATAAATAAACTGATTTTAGGTCAAACCCTAATTTTGGCACCCTCTGGTTAGGAGGAAATAGCACATCCTCCAAATCCAAATTCCTCTGAATATGATGTGTATCCTCTCAAAAAATGATGAGATATGTCCTTTGGAGATGATAAAAACTCAAAGAGCTTGCCCATTAGGGGGTCAGATCCCAACTTTTGACTGCCTTGTGTAGGAAATTATGCACTGTCCAATCTTCTTGGTGAATTCCCTTGTTTCAATGACTTGTGAGATCCAATGGACATGATACATGATGTAAGAGATCCTCGAGGCTTGTGAGAAACACTTGGTCTTCTTCTTTAGCTTTGGATGATCAACACCTTAGAGAATCACCTGATCACATGCCCTTATGCAAGATGCAATGCTAAATGCTTGATGTTTTGTTTTTCTATGATTGAATGCAATACAATGCAATGAAAGCTCATGCTAAAAGATATGAAGAAAAGAGAGGGCAAATTTTGGGGTATTACAAACACATATCAATCAGGACTGATTCCTTACAAAGACTATGCGAGAAGTTTGTTACCTTTCTTCAAAAGATTCGAGTTTCATCATATCCCTCGTGAAGAGAATCACATGGCTGATGCATTAGCCACTCTCTCTTCCATGATTAGTGTAGGTCAATGGAAAGACCTACCTAAGATCGACATAATGCGCCTTGAAAGACCCGTTTATATCTTCATGATTGAAGCACTCATAGATGACAAACCTTGGTATCACGATATCAAATGCTTCCTTCAGAAACAAGAGTACCCGCCTGGGGCATCCAGAAAAGACAGAAAGACCCTCAGAAGGCTGGCAGGCAGTTTCTTTCTGAGCGGTGATACACTCTATAAGAGAAATTTTGACATGGTCTTGCTTCGATGTGTAGACAGACCAGAAGCAAACGTGCTGATAAAAGAAATTCATGAAGGCTCCTTTGGCACTCATCCTAATGGGCACGCAATGGCGAGAAAAATTCTGAGAGCAAGGTATTAATGGTTGACCATGGAATCTGATTGCTATAAGTACATGAGGAGGTGTCACAAGTGTCAGATATACTCAGACAAAATCCATGTACCGCCAACGCATCTCAAAGTTCTTTCTTCCCCATGGCCTTTTTCCATATGGGGAATCGACATGATTGGCATGATTGAACACAAGGCTTCGAACGTACATCGGTTTATCCTGGTAGCCATTAATTACTTCACCTAGTGGGTCGAAGCAGCATCGTACGCCAATGTAACCCGACAAGTCGTGGTCCATTTTATCAAAAACAATCTCATCTGCCGTTATGGTGTTCCAAGCCAGATCATTACAGATAATGGACCCAACTTGTACAACAAGATGATGAAAGAGTTGTGCGCTGAGTTCAAGATCGAACACCATAACTCATCTCCCTACCGACCCAAGATGAACGGAGCGGTAGAAGCGGCTAACAAGTGTAACACCCTTCTAATCCCTGCATAAAAACGTACAATAAATCAGAGTAAATAATCATGTTATTCATTTAAGGGTGTCACACATAATCATAAAGCATCATAAAACACCTGTCATGCTCATTAACACTTTAGTAATTTCATGCTTTTCAAAACTTCTCTTAGCATGTAGCAGCGGATTCCAAATAATCATAAAAGACATAAAGAGAGTTTCATGCTTATCACATTAATAAACGAAACTTGGGCATAAAAGCCAACTTCATACGAAGCAAGTAAGCATAAAGCATAAAGTAGAGTACATAGTATATCTCTAAAACATAAACACAACGATCCCAGTGTTACATGATCAGAGCATGACTCGACCCAACATAAATAAAGACGCTAAACAGCTGCATCAGCGGCTACCTCGCGCTATGAGCAAGTCTACTCCTCGGCACCTGAGCGATGTCGTATAAAACATCATTCTAACAGAAGGTTGAGAATTCACATCAATATTGAAATTATAAGATAATGATTATTGTAAAACATATAAACACAAATAATAAATAATCTCACACTTCAATATTCATCAACAAGTATCACTCAAGTATCCACACAATTCATATCAAATTCCAATACTCAACAAGTCACAATCACACACATACTTCCATATAACAATCATATATGCCATGCGACTCTGTGCAAACTCAATGCAACTCATGCCATGTGGTACCAACACTTGTTATTTTTTTTCGGTTTTTACATTTAAACCGGGTCCGTCCCCTAGACCAATAACAAAACAAAAGCCCGTCCCCTAGGCTTTCAAACCTCACTCTAGGTTTGGGACAAGTCACTAGCTCCCACGGAACTAGCAAGCATTGCCTCTTGACACAAATGATGCTTATGCAATCAACGACAATATGCAATTAAGACCATTCCCTAATCTTAATATCATGCATATCTCAAATAATTTGTCACACTTGAATTATCACACAATTGCACACACATAAGCATATTTTCATAAATAAAGTATTCACACTTTAATGTCATCGCCACAATCAATAAATCATACATAAGGACTAATAATTGAATCCAATATCCAATAATATTCCACATATTCAATAAATACTAATCAATATCTAGATATATAATCAATATCTAAAAAAAAGTAATTTATTATTTAATGAAATAATTTATATTTAATAAATATTCTATATTTACTAATTAATCACTACTTAAATAAATATTTAGCATTTAATTAAAAAGATTAATGTTGTAGTAGTTAATTATTAACCAATACTGAAATTGAGAATTAATTATGACAAACTACTATAATGAATAGGTATATATATGTATCAGTTACAGTAACATGATACAGCTGGTATCACTTCAATTCCTCCCTAATGATTTGCCACGTTATATAGAAAATAAAAGATTGGCATTATTAGCATTACTACTGTCCATTAATTATTGGATTTATATGTGAACTATACAGGATATATATATCCTCAATTCACGCGCTGCACTATTGGAAGAACTCCTCATATTTTTATTTCTATAATAATATATGGGTCCATATTTCATAATATCCATTAATTAATATATATTAAGAATAATAGTAGGCCACATGAAAGAAGATGATACCATTATATAATTATATATATAATTCTCTTTAAGTACATTGTCATATTACCTACTTCAATTACCAATTTAATAAAATAATAGTAACTTCTAACAATTGCTACTTGAATATAGGTAACCACCTGGATAAAGTTACTATATCATATTTGATTTCATACGCAGCTTTTGGAAGAATAGATATTACATGAATCAAGTGGATCACTTGGATAGTAAATGTTGTACTAATTTCCCACGCCTGAACACACAGAAAGTTCCCAGTTTTTTTTTATTACGAAGGATTCCTATCGCTACAGTAATGGAGACAGAGAGACACATCCAGATTTTCAACTTTAATTGGTACTCCAAATATTAAATGGGTCTCTAAACTATCACTAAAAATCAATTTCCAAACATCAAATATTAACAATTTCAAAAATAATCATTAACCTAATTAATTTCAATAGAAAAATTTTGGGGATTTTTCACTAACTCCATTTCTACCCAATAATCAACACCCAAATAACCCCAACATTGAATAAAATCTCACCCTTACCTTGGATTTCTTGGTGATTTTCTCTTGCTCTATGGTTTTCTCTTATTCTCCTCTTCCTCCTTTTTCTCCTCTTTCTCTACACTTTTCCTCTTCTAATTTTTCTGGTTTTTACTCCCTCTTTCCAACTCTTACTAACTCTCTAAACCCTACTATTCATTCCCCAAAATGGGCCTAACCCAACCATATTAATTTACTGCTAACACCTCTCACAAAGTCCACTAATTTCCAACAACTATAATATCATATAAAATATAATAGATTAAGTATTTTACTAAATACTAACAATCTAATTAAAATAAATAATTAGATAAATTCCACAATTCAATTTATTTTCAAATAATGAATTAAATCACATATTTCAATTTAATCACTTAAATAAATTAATTCACACAATTTAAATAAACCAATTAATTTATATAAACTCAATAAATCAAGTAATTCATGTAAATCAAATATTTCAAATAAATTAGATAAATCACATAAATCAATATTTAATAAATTCACTCAATAATTAATATAAATAATTAATTAATAAAAATCGGGGTGTTACAACTCTCCCCCACTTAAAAGATTTTCGTCCTCGAAAATTACCTCAAACGAATAACTCGGGATATGACTCCCTCATCTGACTCTCAAGCTCCCAAGTCACGTTTCCACCGGCCGGTCCTCCCCAAGCGACCTTCACCAATGCGATCTCTTTACCTCGAAGTTGCTTCAACTCTTGAACCTCAATCCGCATAGGTGATGTCTCCACAGTCAGGTTATCTCTCACCTGCACATCATCTACTTGGACTACAAGAGACGGATCCGCAATGTATTTCCTCAACTGAGATACATGGAACACGTCATGGAGATTAGCAAGCGATGGAGGCAAAGCGATCCGATAGGCTACCTCTCCTATCCTTTGCAAGATTTGATAAGGACCAATGAAACGTGGTGTCAACTTACGCGACTTCAACGCCCTACCAACGCCAGTTATCGGAGTGACTCGAAGAAACACATGATCTCCTTCTTGAAACTCAAGTGTTTTTCTCCTCTTGTCATGATAACTCTTCTGACGACTCTGAGAAATCTTCATCTTCTCCTGAATCATCTTAATCTTATTAGTGATTTGTTGAATGATCTCGGGTCCAACCACAACACTCTCTCCCGACTCATACCAACACAACGGTGTCCTACACCGCCTACCATACAATGCCTCAAACGGTGCTATACCGATACTAGAATGAAAGTTGTTGTTGTAAGTGAACTCAATCAAAGGCAAGTAGCTATCCCAAGCTCCTCCTTTCTCCAACATACAAGCTCTCAAAAGATCCTCAAGTGACTGAATCGTCCTCTCAGTCTGTCCATCGGTCTGCGGATGATAACCAGAACTCAACCGCAACTTCGTACCTAAGGCACCTTGCAAACTTTCCCAAAATCTCGAAGTAAACCTCGGATCTCTATCTGACACAATGCTAGATGGAATACCATGCAAACTGAGAATTCTCTCAATGTACAGCTTCGCCAATTTCTCCAACGAGTAATCCATACGCATAGGAATAAAGTGAGCAGATTTCGTCAATCTGTCCACAATAACCCAAATAGCTTCAAAGTTACTCGGTGTTCTAGGTAAACCAGAAACAAAATCCATAGATATGCTATCCCATTTCCACTCAGGAATAGATAACGGTTGCATCAAACCTGACGGTTTCTGATGCTCAATCTTCGACTTCTGGCAAGTCAAACAAGAATACACAAACTCGGCAATATCCTTCTTCATACGAGGCCACCAAAATACTTTCCTCAAATCTTGGTACATCTTAGTAGCACCCAGATGAATACTTAGTCCACTACGATGTCCTTCCTCAAGAATACTCTTCTTCAGCTCAACAATGTCCGGAACACAAACTCTATCACGACATCTCATGATACCGTTCTCATCAATCCAGAAATCACCACCTTGACCTTGATTGATCAAAGTCAACCGATCGACTAAACTCAAATCAGATTTTTGACCTTCTCGAATCTCATAAAGAATGCCACTAGTAAGCGTCAACATACCAAGTCTAACTCCATAAGAAGTCTTCTCACACACCAAACTCAAATCACGAAATTGCTCAATCATTTCCAACTCTTTTACCATCATCATTGACATATGCAAAGATTTCCTACTCAATGCATCAGCTACCACGTTTGCCTTACCCGGATGGTAATTCAAACCAAAATCATAATCTTTCAAAAGTTCCAACCATCTCCTTTGCCTCGCATTCAATTCTTTCTGATCAAAGAGATACTTTAAACTCTTATGATCACTATACACCTCAAATCTCGTACCAAACAAATAATGCCTCCAAAGTTTCAAGACAAACACAACAGCGGCCAACTCTAAGTCATGCGTCGGATAATTCCTCTCATGTACTTTAAGTTGCCTTGAAGCATAAGCTACAACTTACTGATTTTGCATCAACACGCCTCCCAAACCCATCAAAGAAGCATCAAAATACACAACAAATGGTTCTGAAGGATTCGGTAAAACCAAAACAAGAGCTGTAGTCAATCTTCTCTTAAGCTCTTGAAAACATTCCTCGCACTTTGCATCCCAAACAAAAGCTTGACCCTTCCTAGTCAATAGCGTCAATGGCAAGGATAACTTAGAAAATCCTTCAATAAACTTCCGATAGTAACCTGCTAAACCAAGAAAACTTTTAATCTCAAAAACTGATTTCGGAGCTTCCCATTGTAATACAGCTTCAACCTTCGACGAATCAACAACAATACCTCTACTCGAAATCACATGTCCCAGAAAACTAACTTCCTTTAACCAAAACTCGCACTTAGAAAGTTTAGCATACAACTGCTTCTCTCTCAACACAGATAACACAATCTTCAGATGCTCAGCATGTTCCTTTTCACTCTTCGAATATATCAAAATATCATCAATGAACACAACCACAAACTTGTCCAAATAAGGATGTAAAATCCTATTCATGTACTCCATAAATACACCTGGTGCATTAGTCACACCAAATGGCATCACAGAATACTCATAATGTCCATACCTCGTTCGGAAAGCAGTCTTCTGAATATCTTCAGCCTTCACACGAATCTGATGATACCCAGATCTCAAATCTATCTTACTAAACACACTTGCACCAACCAACTGATCCATCAAATCATCAATCCTCGGAAGTGGATACTTATTCTTGATAGTCACCTTGTTCAATTGTCTATAGTCCACACAAAGTCTCATAGAACCTTCTTTCTTCTTAACCAACAACACTGGTGCACCCCACGGTGACACACTTGGACGAATAAACCTTTTTTCAAGAAAATCCTCAAGTTGACTCTTCAACTCTTTCAACTCCGATGCTAACATACGATATGGAGCCATCGATACCGAACTAGTTCCAGGAACTAAGTCGATCGAAAACTCCACCTCACGTTCTGGCGGTAAATCACTTATCTCATCAGGAAAAACTTCCAGAAAGTCACGAACAATTGGTAAAGTATCAATTGCTCCACTTTCACTAATGCTCAAAGTTGCCATCAACATAAACACCTTGGCACCATCTTGCACTGACTCATTCACTTGCTTAGCTGACATAAACAAGTCTCCTTCATTCTCATGTTCAAGGAAAATAACCATTTTATCAAAACAGTTAATATAAACACGATTGAATTCCAACCAATTCATCCCAAGAATAACATCAAGTTGATCTAAGTGAAGACACACTAAATCAACTCCAAAGTCTCTACCAAAAATACTCAACGGACAATTCAAACACACATATGGGGTAGTTACTGAACCCATAGCAGGAGTATCAATAACCATACCACCACTCATAACAGACAACTCAATATTCAATCTTTTCACACAATCCAAAGAAATAAAAGAATGTGTAGCTCCAGTATCAATTATTGCAACCAAAGGTATACCATTAATGAAGCACGTACCTCAGATCAAACGATCTTCACTAGCAGTCTCAGATCCAGATAGAGCAAACACCTTTCCTTTTGCTTGAGCCTTCTTTGGTTTGTCATACTGGGTACTAATGTGCCCTTGCTCACCACAGTTGTAGCAAGTCACATTCGCACCGCTTCTGCACTCCATAGCTTTATGGCCTGGCTTGCCACACTTGAAACATTTTTGCTCAACACTTTTGCACTCAGGAGCACGGTGTCCTTCAACACCACATCTATAACACTTAACCAGAGTGGAAGCTCCTCCCCCACTCGGCTTCTTGCTACCACCAGCTTTCTATTTCCCCTTATCAGTAGGAGTCACATACGGCTTTCCTCTGAATTGACCTTTTCCTTTCTTATCATTCAAACTCTTATAGTGTACAAATCGAGCTCTACTATCCTCATCATAGATCCTGCTTTTGTTCACCAACTCAGAAAATCTCCTAATCTCCTGATAACCAATGGCTTGCTTGATTTCAGGCCTCAAACCATTCACATACTTAAGACACTTGGATCTTTCAGCACTAGAAGCGTTGTAGTGAGGACAATACTTAATCAGCTCTTCAAATCTTGTTGCATACTCAGCCACAGTTAAGTTACCTTGCTTCAATTCAAGAAACTCAATTTCCTTCCTCCCACGAACATCTTCGAGAAAGTACTTCTCCAAAAATGCATCCTTGAAAGATCCCAAGTAATATCAATCTCATCTTCTTCAAACCGCTGGCGAGTGTTATTCCACCAGTACTCAGCTTCCTTCACAAGCATGTGAGTGCCAAACTGCACCTTCTGCTCATCTGAACAGTTCATGACTCGAAAGATCTTCTCGATCGCTTCTAGCCATTCTTGTGCTTGATCAGGATCGTGCGTTCCCTTGAACGACGGTGGATTGTTCTTCTGGAACCTTCCTAAAGAACGGAACTCATCATTAGCATTGTTTCCAACATTTGCATGACCTTGCTGAATCTGCCCAATTGCTCCAGCCAACATCTCCAATGCTGCAGCAATCGCATCATCATTCCTACCCGCATCATTCCTACCTGCAACCATAGCTCTTGGATCCAACAACAAATCCTCGTTAGAACAAACAATACTGATAGTGCTACACACACATATCAAGTACAAAAGAAACTAAACACGCTAACAACTTGGTCAACTGACCGACCTTGCTCTGATACCACTAATGTAACACCCTTCTAATCCCCGCATAAAAACATACAATAAATCAGAGTAAATAATCATGCTATTCATTTAAGGGTGTCACACATAATCATAAAGCATCATAAAACACCTGTCATGCTCATTAACACTTTAGTAATTTCATGCTTTTCAAAACTTCTCTTAGCATGTAGCAGCGGATTCCAAATAATCATAAAAGACATAAAGATAGTTTCATGCTTATCACATTAATAAACGAAACTTGGGCATAAAGGCCAACTTCATACAAACCAAGTAAGCATAAAGCATAAAGTAGAGTACATAGTATATCTCTAAAACATAAACCCAACGATCCCAGTGTTACATGATCAGAGCATAACTCGACCCAACATAAATAAAGACGCTAAACAGCTGCATCAGCGGCTACCTCGCGCTACGAGCAAGTCTACTCCTCGGCACCTGAACGATGTCGTATAAAACATCATTCCAACAGAAGGGTGAGAATTCACATCAATATTAAAATTATAAGATAATGATTATTGTAAAACATATAAACACAAATAATAAATAATCCCACACTTCAATATTCATCAACAAGTATCACTCAAGTATCCACACAATTCATATCAAATTCCAATACTCAACAAGTCACAATCACATACATACTTCCATATAACAATCATATATGCCATGCGACTCTATGCAAACTCAATGCAACTCATGCCATGTGGTACCAACACTTGTTTTTTGTTTTTGTTTTTACATTTAAATCGGGTCCGTCCCCTAGACCAATAACAAAACAAAAGCCCGTCCCCTAGGCTTTCAAACCCCACTCTAGGTTTGGGACAAGTCACTAGCTCCCACGGAACTAGCAAGCATTGCCTCGTGACACAAATATTGCTTATGCAATCAACAACAATATTCAATTAAGACCATTCCCTAATCTTAATATCATGCATATCTCAAATAATTCGTCACCCTTGAATTATCACACAATTGCACACACATAAACATATTTTCATAAATAAAGTATTCACACTTTAATGTCATCGCCACAATCAATAAATCATACATAAGGACTAATAATTGAATCCAATATCCAATAATATTCCACATATTCAATAAATACTAATCACTATCTAGATATATAATCAATATCTAAAAAAAAGTAATTTATTATTTAAAGAAATAATTTATATTTAATAAATATTCTTTATTTACTAAATAATCACTACTTAAATAAATATTTAGCATTTAATTAAAAAGATTAATGTTGTAGTAGTTAATTATTAACCAATACTGAAATTGAGAATTAATTATGACAAACTACTATAATGAATAGGTATATATATGTATCAGTTACAGTAACATGATACAGCTGGTATCACTTCAATTCCTCCCTAATGATCTGCCACGTTATATAGAAAATAAAAGATTGGCATTATATTAGCATTACTACTGTCCATTAATTATTGGATTTATATGTGAACTATACAGGATATGTATATATCCTCAATTCACGCGCTGCACTATTGGAAGAACTCCTCATATTTTTATTTCTATAATAATATATGGGTCCATATTTCATAATATCCATTAATTAATATATATTAAGAATAATAGTAGGCCACATGAAAGAAGATGATACCATTATATAATTATATATATAATTCTCTTTAAGTACATTGTCATATTACCTACTTCAATTACCAATTTAATAAAATAATAGTAACTTCTAACAATTGCTACATGAATATAGGTAACCACCTGGATAAAGTTACTATATCATATTTGATTTCATACGCAGCTTTTGGAAGAATAGATATTACATGAATCAAGTAGATCACTTGGATAGTAAATGCTGTACTAATTTGCCACGCCTGAACACACAGAAAGTTCCCAGTTTTTTTTTTATTACGAAGGATTCCTATCGCTACAGTAATGGAGACAGAGAGACACATCCAAATTTTCAACTTTAATTGGTACTCCAAATATCAAATGGGTCTCTAAACTATCACTAAAAATCAATTTCCAAACATCAAATATTAACAATTTCAAAAATAATCATTAACCTAATTAATTTCAATTTCATAGAAAAATTTTGGGGATTTTTCACTAACTTCATTTCTACCCAATAATCAACACCCAAATAACCCCAACATTGAATAAAATCTCACCCTTACCTTGGATTTCTTGGTGATTTTCTCTTGCTCTATGGCTTTCTCTTCTTCTCTTCTTCCTCCTTTTTCTCCTCTTTCTCTACACTTTTCCTCTTCTAATTTTTCTGGTTTTTACTCACTCTTTCCAACTCTTACTAACTCTCTAAACCCTACTATTCATTCCCCAAAATGGGCCTAACCCAACCATATTAATTTACTGCTAACACCTCTCACAAAGCCCACTAATTTCCAACAACTATAATATCATATAAAATATAATAGATTAAGTATTTTACTAAATACTAACAATCTAATTAAAATAAATAATTAGATAAATTCCACAATTCAATTTATTTTCAAATAATAAATTAAATCACATATTTCAATTTAATCACTTAAATCAATTAATTCACACAATTTAAATAAACCAATTAATTTATATAAACTCAATAAATCAAGTAATTCATGTAAATCAAATATTTCAAATAAATTAGATAAATCACATAAATCAATATTTAATAAATTCACTCAATAATTAATATAAATAATTAATTAATAAAAATCGGGGTGTTACAACAAGAACATCAAGAAGATTGTTCAGAAGATGGTTGTAACCTACAAAGACTGGCACGAGATGCTACCCTTTGCTCTTCACGGTTATCGCACATCTGTCCGCACTTCAACAGGGGCAACCCATTTCTCTCTAGTATATGGCATGGAGGCAGTTCTCCCCATAGAAGTAGAGATCCCATTGATCAGGGTATTGATGGAAGCTAAGCTAACAGAAGCTGAATGGTGTCAGAGTCGACACGACAAACTGAATTTGATCGAATAAAAGTGAATAACGGCACTATGCCATGGTCAGTTGTATCAGCAAAGAATGAAGAAGGCATTTGACAAAAAGGTCCGACCTCGCGTCTTCAGGAAAGGAGACCTTGTGCTCAAGAAGATACAATCATTCCTCATTGATTCTCGGGGAAAATGGACTCCGAATTATGACGGCCCTTATGTGGTCAAGAAAGCTTTCTCAGGCGGTGCCTTGAGACTTGCAACCATGGACGGAGAAGAATTTGCCTACCCCACGAATGTTGATGTAGTCAAGAAATACTTTGCCTAAATAAAAAAAAGTCTCGGTGGATTGAAAACCCGAAAGGGCGATCCAGGCAAAAATTAGAGACATAATAAAAAAAATCATCCCGGTGGATTGGAAATCTCAAAGTACAATTCAGGCAAAAGTTAGGGATTAATGGCAAGTAACTACGTCCAACAGGGGAAAATCCCCCAGTAGCAGTCACGCCATCCATCAGAAACACTCCAGTTAAGGTCATCTTCGACGGAAGCTCAGGATGCCCGAAATTCAAAGTTGGTAGAAGGATAGCGGTCGTTATGTTTCAATGTAGCCCTTTTCTCTTAAATTACCATTTTCTAAACTTTGTAAATACTCCATGGAATCACGCGTTTGGCTGATTTCCATCCTATTAATAAAATTTGAGCCTTAGTGCTTTTGTTTGCAATTCTTATTTGTTTTAGCTTTACAAAACGACATTTTAACATGATTTACGATTCTTGAAATAAAACAAAAAAATGAATTTACTTGTCAAACTTTTTCTGCTTTTAAAATAAAGATGGCAATTTCTTTTGACTGTTGAACATCGAAAGAACATCGATCATTACTCCAGAGGCGGTTAAGCTTCAAAGTGCAGAATCAAAGTACTCCTTCTAAACCAGTACGCCTGAGCTAAGGATCAGCTGTGTCAGATGCGAATATTCCGTCTGATATCCTCGACCGAGTTCTTATCTCCTAAGCTCGATCAACGGTTGTTCCCTACAGGGACTGTCTCTCCTAAGCAAGGCAGAATTGCTATCTAGAACCAGATGATACTCTCCATCCCCTGCAGTGGCTGAGTATCCAATCGTGTTCATCCATTAGTCTATATGTCGCGTCAGTTTTGTCAGCATAAACATACATACATCATGCATTATTGATTTACATTCATATTCATATTGCATCACTATCACTCTAATCGGTCTTGTCCCCTAGTGATAGAAGTCCTCTTGTCAATCGAGTTGTCAGTTCTTTCCTCGTCAGGAAATGTTGTGTCTGAACAATCTCTCTCCTCCAGTTTATTTCTGGATTAAAGTTGGCCCTTGACCACTTTGATAACTTGAACCTCTAAAAAACAAGAAAACGCTCGACAAATGTCACTCTTCGCCATTGAAGATGATATCTTCGCTTTCCCGGATTAAGGAAAATCCACAGAGAAAGTCTCACAGCTAAAGGCTCTCAGCAACACATTGATTTTTCTCTCCAATAGAGTCAATGTTAATGAAGTCATCAGCACCTCAAAATTGGGGTACATTGTATGGCATTTCTCCGAGAAGATCTCGAAGGAAAGTGAAATTCTGGTACATGTGCAGAATTCAGATGTCCTATAACATGACATTCGACATCTGGTCTGACATGAATACACATGGCAAGGTTTATAACAAAAAACACGGTACTAAAAAGATAAAAACAAAGCACACAGAATTGTTAACCCAGTTCGGTCTAATACACCTACTCTGGGGGCTACCAAGCCAGGGATGAAGTCCACTATCAGCAGTATCAATTCAAAGCTAAACTCCTGGTTTACAGCTTATCACTTAATCACTACCCAGTGACCTTTCTACCTAGATCCTCTCTAGGTATGAGAAACCCTTCTCACTCCCAATCATCGCAATGATGTCTAGCAGTCAATATCTCAGCCACTGCATTGACAACCCTTCGCCTACATTCTGATCACACAGATATACATGAAGCCACACTTCCATGGCGAGGAGACACACTCCTATGACACATCAACATCTGATGAGAACAATACCTAGCTAAGTATGATGCCAAACTCCACCATTTGTTAGCTTCTTCCCTTAACTAAGACCACAACCTAGAGTTGCTTCAAAGCTTCCTCCAAGAACAATACGTACTGCCTCTTACCTACAGGTTTTGAGGGGTATGGGTAACCTTCCCACAAGCCGGGAGGTTTACCTAGACAAAACCCTAGATTTCTACATCTTGAGCCGTATCTTCCAAGGTTACAAACCCTTCTATTTATAACCTGCATCCCAACTGGATTTAGGCTTCAAAACGCAGCAGAGAGACTGCTCACAAATCTGCAAAATAAATTCCAACAAAATAGGTCTTCAATCTAAAGTTTCCTAATATGTCTCCATAATTAGAAACAGCTGAAAATCCGAAAAACCAACATATAAACACAATCCAAAAATGCTTTGGATGCCACATAGGATAACCAAATATTCACAGAATATTCAGTAACAAATCTCAGCAACAGAATCTACTTTTAAAACTGAATCCAGACGCGATGTCCTATGAGCAGGTATGGGACATCTTCATTCGATATGTTGAATGCAGCAAATTAGAACATCTTGATTACCCATCACATGACAGCAACACCTTAAAATAACCATGCACTCATATCAGCTTAGTGCAGAACAGCTTGTCAAGACATCCTCCTTGACATTTCACAACCTGCAACTAAACTATTATGGCAGATACACAAAATAGTATGTTAAAACAACTTTAGTGACATAAAGCTATCATATAGGTTTTAACAAAATTTAGCCAACACAAATACTGCATAGCTGCAGAACTAACAAACTCCCCCTTTGGCAAATTTTGGCTAAAACCATCATATCATATCAAATATATCAGTAGCAGAAGATAGTCACACACATCAGTAGCAGATAAGACAATTATCAGCGTTGCAACACATACACAAGCAGATCAGCACTCAATCTTCATCTGCAGACATACACAACCTCACACAGCGGCAACTTCACAACAACATTTACCAACTAGCTCACCATTCACACTGCAATCACACATAAATGTTAGAACATCATATGGGACATCAGCTATCAGCACATCATGCAATCACACACTCTCCCCCTTTTTAGCCATATTTGACAAAGCTATAGCACACCAGAGCAATATCCATATAACCTTTGGATAACATAACCAGCTCCCCCTCAAGAAAACAACCAAGGACACTTACTTCTCCCCCTTTTTAGCCATAATATGCCAAACCAAGCAACTATGCATTTAAGGGAAATCAACCAGAAGCAGGAAAAAAACAGTAGTATTACTCCCCCTGACGTGGATAACTAGTGCACCTGAATGGAAAACATAAGACGCATCTTCATGTCTTCAAGAGCTCACTCCCAGTCCAGCCACCTGCTGAAGCACATTCATTTTGGCACCACAATCCCTTCTGACAATAAACAACAGTCACTCACACATGAAGTTACAATTTGGCTATTCGTGAGGAACATAAGGATCACCATCCTCCTTCAAACAAACTGTTAGATAAAGATCAAGGTCACATAGATCCCCCAACTTTCCAAAGGCAGTCATTCCCTATCATACTCTTCATCTTCAGACTTCCAATCAATCAATACCTGATCTACTTCATTCTCCATCCAAGGCAGACCTTCTACTTCATCATTCTCCCGTATGACTATGTAGACGCTCCTTAGGCACCAAGCTCCTAAACCAGACCACAATCATCCTTCACCAAGGGAATCCAACCCAGATAATGTTCCAACACCAAGTTAGAACATCTACCACACACCAAGACATCATCACCATGATTCTTGATATGCTCCACTAACTGGACTTACTATAGCATAGTAATCCAAAGAACTAGAGAAATAAACTCTCATCCACCTTCAAGAAGAATAATCTCCTTGAGTCTTTAACTCATCACCCTTCTGCCCAAGAGTAACTTGTTCCAAGACAATCCTCAATAATAACCAGCTGCCACACTCTGATTATCTTGATTCTTCGAATCCACTTCTGAGATCAACCAAATGCCACAGTTTGATCACCTCATTCATGAATCCTCATATGAAAACAACCAAATGCCACATTTTGATCTTTTTCACGTTTGTCAGAACTCTCACAAAGATATCCTGATCCACCAAGGAAACTTGATCTTCAAGTCACATGTTTCAATTGCTCAATAGCAAACACACTTAGACTCCCTAAGCCATGGTCATGTAACATCTTCTCCTTCCTGCAGCTCCCGCAAACTGCCAAGAGAACGATCTTTTGAAACATCTCATTGTTCATTCCTGTAGATCATCCTATCATAATCTGATGTGCCACATCACCAACTGAGACTTCTGATGTTAAGCTAGATGTCAGAACATTATGACATCCAACTGTTGAATTCAGCTCTTCCTTCTGCCACTCAGAAGAACCTCTCCCCTTTGCAGAAACAGATTTCCATGCTCTCATAGACTTGATTCAACAATCAAGTTTGAGTAAACAACCTCCATCCTGCTCAGAACCTCCAAAGACTTCAAACCTACCACATCTGAATCTTCAGAAAATAAGTAATCCAAGACTACCCCATAACTATACCAAATAATGCCACTCCTAAATACACTATAGAACACACAATCTTATAGTTACTATCTCAAGATTCTTTTAACCATCATGATTGTTTCACAGAGTTCTCACACACCAACACACCACGAAGAGAAATAAACAGCCACATAGAGAAAAGTATATTTTCAACACTTCAACAGTCCTGCACTTTTACATCAGACATATACATAGTCTCCCGTCAATGTATTTTGTTATTAGTTGAACGCAAAACCTTATCAAAAGCAGACAAATACACAACTCCTGTCAAGGTAACCTTCTCACACAACAGGCATCTGCTGATTCTTCTTCAAAACAACCTATCATGACAACCATTCACACCACAAAAGCATTCCAGGTTAGGTCAGTGTCTTGACCTTTCACTCCTCCCCGAGGAAAGAACTGAAATGATGTTTCAACATCAGTTCCGACATCAGCAATCATAGTAAATCACACTAAACATCTACTATGGCTTTGGAGACAACAACCATAGTAATCCACACACATCTCTTGCAAGGGACACAAGAGGATTGACCATCAGTAGCTGATCAACCTTCAAACCCAGACCATACACACAAACAGGAACCAACATACTCTACATCTCAAGAATCTTCAAACTTTTAATGTTCAGACCTCCTGTCTGTCTTTGAGATGTTGGATGCCATCCTTCTGTACCTAAAGGAGAGAAACCATTGACTGGTCATCACAAACAACTTAGACAAATATGCTTCTCCCAACACTTCAACCTACAAGGATGCCCTTCAATCCTTACAAAAAGATGTTCCATTATATGAGGACACCATATAACTGAACTCCAGATTTAGAGGAAACTTCTCATGCAGATACCAGGGAACCATAATCCTTTGGAAAAAAAAAAACACCAACTTCTCCTTGCACAAATCTGAAATGCTCATCCTATGGTTGGTACACACATATAACTCCTTTCAAACAGAATCTGCTCCATGGCCATAAACAAGATTGCAAACAACTGGCTGCTTTGATTAGAAGGAACTTTTAGATATCAGAGAAAATATCCTTGACATTTGAGCTTGACCTCCACAGGAACAAACAGCCTTTGAACACCTACTCACTTGGATCAGAAATACACTAATCCAATGAGTGACACAATATTGATCATCTCTTGACCAACATACATATCTAAGACATGTTTCTTAAAGGAAACTTCTTAGACACACAACCCAGATGCCTCCTCTTCCAAGCCAGGAGTAGGTTCCAAACATATGTGATCAATACACATTTGTTTAGCCCCCCAAGCATCTGTTATGCCATACCTTTATCCAACAAGATTCTGCACAATCTGCTGGTTTTATGTTCCAACATCTGGTAGAACATAAGTTCTCTTCACAAGAAACACACCAAAAGATCCTTTAACACAGCCCAGAGATTGACCTTGTAGGGTTGGAGGCAAGAATAAATTGCTTCTATCTTTCTTCAGATCTCTTTTCAACAAGCTCCTATAAGAGTTCCTTTATGAGTGGACTTGGGATGAACCACAAGTATCTTTGGCAACTCTAACAAGCTAGTTGAAGATATCCTTAAGTATCACCACACCATGTGATACATCTTCAGAGGAGAATATAACGTTGCAGCCTTAGCACAAAACCACCAGGAATTTTCCGTCAGATATATATATGCAGCGGAACACACACCAGAAAACTCCTCTACAATCTTCAGGCAAAACATAATAACCCTTGCACAAACACGACACTTCAAGTGCACTAGGTCAACATAGGTTTGAAAATAAGTCAAACCACACAACAGCTCACCATCAAAGCTACAAGCCTGTTAACAATAGACAAGTCCAATACACACTCTGTCATGAACAGTCCATCCTCCACTTCTAGGGACCATTCAAACAACAAAATAAACTTCTCCAAGTTCAAGCAACTTTTCAGTAGGTACCACCTACCTTGCCCATGACCAGAAAGTATCTTCCCTAGGATCTCACCCAGAAACAGAACAGGATGCCTGCTTTAATACCAATTGAAATTCTGGTACATGTGCAGAATTCAGATGTCCTATAACATGACATTCGACATCTGGTCTGACATGAATACACATGGCAAGGTTTATAACAAAAAACACGGTACTAAAAAGATAAAAACAAAGCACACAGAATTGTTAACCCAGTTCGGTCTAATACACCTACTCTGGGGGCTACCAAGCCAGGGATGAAGTCCACTATCAGCAGTATCAATTCAAAGCTAAACTCCCCGTTTACAGCTTATCACTTAATCACTACCCAATGACCCTTCTACCTAGATCCTCTCTAGGTATGAGAAACCCTTCTCACTCCCAATCATCGCAATGATGTCTAGCAGTCAATATCTCAGCCACTGCATCGACAGCCCTTCGCCTACATTCTGATCACACAGATATACATGAAGCCACACTTCCATGGTGAGGAGACACACTCCTATGACACATCAACATCTGATGAGAATAATACCTAGCTAAGTATGATGCCAAACTCCACCGTTTGATAGCTTCTTCCCTTAAATAAGACCACAACCTGGAGTTGCTTCAAAGCTTCCTCCAAGAACAATACGTACTGCCTCTTACCTACAGGTTTTGAGGGGTACGGGTAACCTTCCCACAAGCCGGGAGGTTTAACTAGACAGAACCCTAGATTTCTACATCTGGAGCCGTATCTTCCACGGTTACAAACCCTTCTATTTATAACCTGCATCCCAACTGGATTTGGGCTTTAAAACGCAGCAGAGAGACTGCTCACAAATCTGCAAAATAAACTCCAACAAAATAGGTCTTCAATCTAAAGTTTCCTAATATGTCTCCATAATTAGAAACAGCTAAAAATCCGAAAAACTAACATATAAACACAATCCAAAAATGCTTTGGATGCCACATAGGATAACCAAATATTCACAGAATATTCAGTAACAAATCTCAGCAACAGAATCTGCTTTTAAAACTGAATCCAAACACGATGTCCTATGAGCAGGTATGGGACATCTTCATTCGACATGTTGAATGCAGTAAATTAGAACATCTTGATTACCCATCACATGACAGCAACACCTTAAAACAACCATGCACTCATATCAGCTTAGTGCAGAACAGCATGTCAAGACATCCTCTTTAACATTTCACAACCTGCAACTAAACTATTATGGCAGATACACAAAACAGTATGTTAAAACAACTTTAGTGACATAAAGCTATCATATAGGTTTTAACAAAATTTAGCCAACACAAATACTGCATAGCTGCAGAACTAACAGAAAGTATGATGTAATTTCCCCAAGCCGAAAGCAGTCCCTCAAGAGACTCGTTTTCCCTAGTAGAGTTAGCAAATGGTGTCTCCAACAGAGAAGTTTGAACACCTCTACATCTCAGACGAATGGGTTCCCCAGCAAGTCTGACATCAAAACTTTTTCCCTCAAATGACATCTCCCCAGGAAAATTCGGCGAGAAGTTTGAGGAAAACCACTACACATAGCGTCCTTTGTCAATAAAGTTTATTGACAAAAGAAACTTAGACCAGTTCCTTGGTAGGAAACCAAAATCGAGGGGAAGTTTATATCAGAAACTTAGCCAGTTCCTTGGTAGGAAACCAGGATCGAGGGGAAGTTTATATCAGAAACTGAGACCAGTTCCTTGGTAGGAAACCAGGATCGAGGGGAAGTTTATTTCAGAAACTAAGACCAGTTCCTTGGTAGGAAACCAGGATCGAGGGGAAGTTTATTTTAGGAAACTTAGACCAGTTCCTTGGTAGGAAACCAGGATCGAGGGGAAGTTTATATCAGAAACTGAGACCAGTTCCTTGGTAGGAAACCAGGATCAAGGGGAAGTTTATTTCAGAAACTGAGACCAATTCCTGGGTAGGAAACCAGGATCGAGGGGAAGTTTATATCAGAAACTGAGAGCAGTTCCTTGGCTGAAGACCAGGATCGAGGGGAAGTTTTACCTTTTCTAAGTATCATTGCTTAGCAAAAGAAGATGGATGAGCAAACTACCATTCATAACCACTGTCAAAATTTCGGGTATTCCGATATTTAATCATCTTGCACCTCGAATGCCCGAACACCTTCGCCATTCACACCTTCGAGTCCAAGAAGATTAAATGGGGGCATCTGTCATACCCCAAATTTTGACCACTAAGATTTCCCATCATTGTGCAAATCATCACCACAATATGGATGTACCATTATGCCTCATCAGTCTCTCCAAAGATGGGTGAGCATTCACCACAAACAAGGATTTGGGTTTCAAGCCCTCTCAGACAATTTAGACAAAGGATCAATCAAGAATTGACATGATCTTCAACTTGTATAACCTCTCAAACCCCCATAAAGGATCAATAGGACTCCCACATCAAGAACCAAGCACAAAGTTGCAACATTCCAAGTGGATTAAGCCTCAAGATCGCCAATGTCACCAAATTAGGGTTTTGGTCGACCAGGGCCTCCAGATGGAAATTTTCCTCTGGGCATGAGCCAATGCTTCAAATCATAACCCTAGATACTACATGGGACCTCATGGACCCAATCATCAAGTTAATTTAACCTCAGGGGAGGCATTTATCAAAAATCAGGAATTAGGGTTTCTTGACCTAATCCCCCCCTTAAGTTGACTTTTGGGACAAAACATGAGCCAAGACCTCAAGACATGATTTGAGGACCTCAAATACACCACATTTATACATTTGCAACAATGGATTGATCCAAGAAGCTTGATTCACAAGTTTCAATTTCATCTGAACCACAATTAGGGTTTTGAGTGAAAAGTCAATTGTACCTTTGACTTTTGACCAAGACATGCTCCCAAACCTTGGGACATGATACAATACACCCTATAACACCTATGTAATATATCCATCAAGTTTGATTTAGGTCAAGTACTTGATTTCATAAAGGATCGCACAGTTTGGAATTCATCTGATAAAAAGTCAACTGTGCACAAAAGTCAAGTTTGACTTTTTGAGATTTTCATAATTATGGTTCTTTAACCCTAAAACAATGCTAATGTATGATTTAAATCATCATTCATCAAGAAAAATCAAAGAAAGTGAGATAAATTGTAAAAGGGGTAACCATAAAAACTTAGAATTTTTCTAAGTTATGGAACAAAGTGGCTAGGGTACCAACTTCCAAGGATCATAACTTGAGATCCAAGCAACCATTTTGAATGATCCAAAGATGGATTTCTAGCTCTCATGGCATACTTTAAAATTGTCAACTACACCTCATTCCAATTCCTCATGGATTTTTAGTTATGGCGTGACCAAAATCACAAAAACATGAAAATGCCACTTTTTCCAACACTTAGTGAAATTTTCACTAAGTCAGAATCTGTTTCACTTTTTCCAAAATGTAGGGGTATTTTTCACTTGGATCCAAAATGTGTCAAAATAAACTATGATCACACATATATTGTATCATATGAGAGCTTTCCAAAATGGCCAAGAACTCCATCAAATTCCATCTGAGCTAAGAATTATGACAGCTGCAACATGCCTTGCTGCAACTATCATGACATGGCAGATTTGTGCATTAGGGCTCGATTTGATCAATTTGTGAAAATGACAAACAAGTTTATCCATCTACACACCTCAGGGGGAGACCAAGGAGGGACAAACACTGATCCATAAGCCTCCCAAGTCTTTGGAACTACATATAGGTTTGGCACCCCTAAAAGCTAAAAATGCCTAAAGACTCCAATTTTGTTTTGGAGCATTCAATGGATCCTTAGAGGTGGCATGTATCAGAGAAAGAATGAACACTTCAGTCAAGCCTTATCCTTGAATCAAAGAACCATAGGCCTATGCTCTAACCTCTAGTCAATGGCTAGAGGAGACTTGAGATTCCAAAGTGATCCAATTGGCCAAAGGCCTGCTGCAGTTGCCATTCCCTATTCCTTGCAAAACAAACTTGACACACTATAAATAGACCTCATTTCTGATCAATTTAAGTACACCAAAGGCCTATAACACTTGCCTTTCTCAAAATTATCCTCTCACTCTCAAAAATTCCTTTCTTAGCAAGTCATTATCGAATTTTTCAGTAGAGAGCAATTTCATTCAAACCAATTGCTCTAACACCTCATATACATCATACCTGAGCTGATCAAACCACTTCCAGCCATATGGAACACCAAAATCACAAAGCTCCAAATCTACTTGAATCCTATATGCAGCTGAGATGCCATGAAGTGATCCAAGCATATCCAACCAAGTCCAAACATTCAAACACACTCCATATGGTGTAGGGAAGCTGTTCAGATCATTACAACTCATCTGTAACACCTCCAACTCAAAAATCAGATTGCTCTTGCTGCCAAGACCTTCAAGTAAGCCTAAACTTGGTCATCTCTTAATCTATGCATATTTCCTCGCACAATACTTTTGCCAAATGTTCATAATCATGCATAGAATGTTTCCCCTCAATTACTTGCTTCGTATGAATCGTGTATCAAAATTCCCAGCCTTCATGCAGAATTTAGGGTTCTTGAGGTTTTGTCTTGATTTCTTATTCCATACTTAAAATAAATGAAATTAAAGACCATAGACATGATCGTGAGGTGAAAACGAGTAGATTGATATGTGGATTGTGTGATTTCATCAAGTATTCAGTGAGATTGATGAGAAAACGCAAATCAACCAAGAACAGAGCACGCGGGCAAGACCAAGGTGTTCTTGGCACCCTTTTTCAAATATTTGAATTTTTGAATTTTTGTGATTTTATTTAATTGATTCAAAAATTAATTTCTCTCTGAATTTTAATGATTTTGAGTTGATTCTTTTTTTAATAATTCACAAAAATGTTAAAATATTTTATTTTATCAAAAATTCCTAAAAATATTATTTATTTCATATACTTGATATTTTTGCAAAGAATTAATTTTTATTTGTTTTTTAACATTTAAAATATTTTTTCCTCCTTAATTTTCCAAACTTAAATGGTTTCCAATCATTTTGTGGATAAAAACATGATTTTTCAAACATTAATCCAAGATCACAACTTGTTTTTCACACATGTTTGATAATTTTGATCATTTTAATCAAATTTTTATTTAATTAAAATGCATTTTGAAATTAATTTAGGGTTTTAATCTTAATCACCCTAAAAAGATCTTTTTCAAACTCTTTGGGCCTCTAATAGAGTGTAAGACCCAACCCTTGTTGTACATAAACCATTTTGGGCCTCAGATATTGTATAAGTCCCGACACAATAAAAAATCTCGTCTCGATCACCAGTTTAAAATCACTTGGGCCTCTCCTTGAGTTGTAAGCCCCATCACTTGTACAAAAAATCTTTTGGGCCTCTAATAGAGTGTAAGACCCAACCCCTTTTGAAAACCAAAATAATTTGGGTCTCGGTCATTGTATAAGACCCACTGTGTTTTCAAACCTCGGCGCGATCGCCATTTTCAAACAAATAATCATCTGGGCCTCTCCTCAAGCTATAAGTCCCATTCCTTTTCTTAAAAAATCTTGTGGGCCTCTTGATAGAGTGTAAGCCCCACGCCTTTGTAAATAATACCTTTTGGGCCTCACACATTGTATAAGTCCCTCGGTATATTTTCAAACGCTCGGTGTGATCGTCACATTTTTAACAAAATCAATTGGGCTTCTCCTTGAGCTATAATACCCATATTTATTAATTTTTAAACTCATTGGGCCTCTAATATAGTGTAAGACCCAATCCCCTTTTGACCAAAACGTTTTGGGCCTCAGTCGTTGTATAAGTCCCGATACAAAACAACAATGCCATCACTGTTAAAATTTGGGCCTCTCCCTGAGCTGTAAGCCCCGATCTCTGTTCAAAATACTTTCTCCTTTGATTTTGAATCCAAATGTATAGTTGCTATCAAAACTTTCTTTAATTTCTTTGTTGAACAACTAACAAAACAACATGGAAGCTCTACAACGGGTAAGTGTTTATCCGCTTTCTTTTATATGCTTTCATATACATAACTGTATTGTGGGAAGCTGCGTATGGTTAGTTTTCTTTCATTCTTTTAGATACATGTCAAATATACATAATTGTATTGTGGGAAGCTGCGCATGGTTAGTTTTCTTTCATATCCTTTTAAATACTAGTCATATATCAACTGTATATATACTAGTATAGTTATTTAGAGTTTTCCCCGACAACTACGTCTAGAACTAGGTAAAGCCTTGTTGGTCACTCTTTCAATACAAACAAAACTAGATCCTTATAGGATTTCCAGATACAGTCTTCCCTTCTCTTGGGGTTAAACAATATGGAACAAAGAGAAAGGCAGTATTCTCGGTGAACTTTTTCTCAGACTGTCACCCCTAGAAATTGTCAAAGAAATTCTACTCCCCAGAGTTGATCTATTCTCCATGAATAGCATCTCTTGAGTTTCTTCCAAATACTCGAACTTTCCTGGAATGATCTCTTCTCTGTGAATTGTATTTCTTGAACTTCTCTTGGTTTAGGGACCCACGAGCTTCCTAAAAGCATCCCCGCCTCCTCTTGGGCTTTGTACAAGGACCCTTCGGCTTCTTAAAAGTTCTCATGCCTTCTCTTGGGCTTAATACAAGGACCCTAACGACCTCTTAAAGGTATAAGACAAAACTTAGTCATCCTTTGCTAGAGCAGTCTTTCCAGTGTCAAACCTCAAGCCACTCTAGGGTTGATTCTCATCCCTTAAGGTCCTTGCCCTTTTTTGGGCATCCTACAAAAGATAAAACTCTTCAACACCAGTAGACTTGGACAGTCTAAAACCCCTTTGAGTCTCAAAGACATTCTCAAGTTCCTTTCAAACATAGTAAAAAACACCGATCACTCTGGATAAATCTCCAACAGAAACCCGGTCTCTCTCATGAGAGTTCCCTACCCTTGGGCTTCCTGTGGATCTAATCCTCAGCAGTAAGTCAACCTCCTCTTGGGCTTTGTACAAAGATCCTGCCCCAGCGGAGCTAACCTTTTCAAACTCTCTTGTTGAGTTAATCACTTTGCAGACTCTCGTGTTGAGTCAATCACTTTTCAGACTCTCTTGTCGAGTCAATCATTTTTCAAACTCTCTTGTTGAGTCCATCACTTTTTAAGACTCTCTTGTTGGGTCAATCTCCTTTTAGCTTCAATCTCGGGCTTCGTATGAGACAACAAATCACTCTCTTGTTGAGTATAAAAGACTCTCTTGTTGGGTCAATCACATTTGCAAGACTCTCTTGTTGAGTCAATTCCTTTAGCCTCCGTCGTGGGCTTTGTACAAGACATATAAAAGCACTCTCTTATTGAGACAAACTCATTTCAGCCTCCATCTTGGGCTTTGTACAAGATACATATAAAGCTCCCCAACGGAGTCAAAAATCCCTTTTAGCCTCAATCTTGGGCTTTGTACAAGACGGAAAGAACATTTTCCCTGGAAAAGTCAAACTGTTAGCCTCCTCTTAGGCTTTATATAATGATATCCCCAAAGAGTCAGTCTCTTTTTTGCCTCAATCTTGGGCCTGGTACAAGACATATACACTCTCTTGTTGAGTCGGTCTTATCTAGCCTCCTCTTAGGTTTCATATAAAGAAATCCCTAGCTGGGTCAATCAACCTTTTAGCATCAAACTTATGCTTTGATCAAAGCACACAAACATCAACAGTTCCTCTTTAGAGATGACAAATTCTCTCTCAGCCAAAACCCTTTAGCTTCATATCTTGGGATTTGAACAAGATACAAATACTCCTTTTAGCCTTTGTCTTGGGCTTTGAACGAGACACCAAAACATCTTTTCCTCCCTTAGAATAGGAGGAACTACGATTGCTCTGATTTCCCTATTTCGTTAAACGGGAATACGTAGGCATAAGATTGCAAAATCTTAGCGAGCATACTAATCAAAAACTCTAGGTCCAGTACCTGCATACATCAATCAAAGAAAAATTGGATATAGTACCTTCCCAAAAGCCTCATGAACCGTCAAGACACTCTATTCTTAAGCCAAATAACCTAAGAGAGACCCACGATTTTGATAGCATCTGTAAACCAACAGTCATCTGTTTAAACTCAGTATGCAAGCAGGGTTAATTGAATACATCTATTTCCCTTCCTTAATCAGCTTCACAGGATAAAAAATGAATCGAACTGTAGCACCCCAAGGCGTTAGTGATTCGAAAACACAAAAACCACGCTACAGTATCTAAGGGGATTAAAATTTAAAAGACTATTTTCTTGTAAGACATTTATAATCTTTTTTAACAACTTTAGGAATTATAGTGAATTAGATAACTGCTCCCTCTCCTAAAAAAGACCAGTTTAGGTATATGATAAACAATTGTTTTACGTACTCATCTTTTATCTTCATTTTACTTATTGTGAATTTTCTTATACTATTTGACATATTATTTTGTTGCTTTCAACCATCTAATTTGGTTTCCCTTTAAAATTTGTTCAACACATCACTATTCTTAATAAATTAAATATTATTAGACTTCACGACGAAAAGGTCTTAGTGGTTGGGACCTTTCAAATTTCATAACACAAAGAATTTGATAAGTCAATAAAACAACATAATACAATTGATGATGTTAAAAAACATGTCATATTAATTTGAATATTTTCAATTTTTTTATAATATATATATATATATATATATATATATATTACTTATAAAAAAGTATAGACGTGCATGTTTCCCCTACAGTGAGACTCAGAGGCCTTAGTAGGCTTATAACAAGATAAATTGATTAGGGATTTTTCAAGACGAAGAGAAGCCCTATATAGTGGTGTTTTGAGGTAGTTTAGGAGAATTGCTCACATGAGGCGAGAGACTCTGATCATGACCAGTGATGCTTGGTAGCAAGCATATGGTTATAGACAGTAGTGTGTTAAGACTATAATGAACGTTGTGCTCTTTATGGTTTAGAGAATGTATATCACTTAGGGTCTTTCTCTTTGAATCTGCCTCTTCCCCCTTTTTGGGGAGATGTATTTATAGAGGCCTCTAGAGCCTAGAATTTTCTTTGAAATGGCCACCGCCCCTTTAATCAATTGTGAACACTTGAATCCTAATTTTCAAGGGAGTCGTGGGTCAGTTAATGACTTTGACTTTCTCTCTTCCCAAGGAGAGTCTTATCCCACATTTCCCACGTAGGGACTATGAGATTCCCCATGGCAAATTGAAACCTCCCTTTAGAAAACATTCCACTGTCCTTTGGGGTGCTGTAAAGGCATCACCCTAGGTGATGCCTTTTACAAGTATAACACTACATAGTCCCTTTAACACGAGGCCTTTAGTAGAAGACGTAATGTTCTTTCACAGGTTATGAGAGTATCCCGAGGATCGTTACTTCCTCTAGTGAGATCTTTTGCAAACTTGGGGAACACATATAGCCATGTCTAATCTGGATGAACAAACACTAAGTCCCTCATGCGAGAGTATAATTGTCTTGTGGAATCTAAATCCCTCAGGAAGAATTTTATATAGCCCATCTCATGAGACTATAAGTCTCTCAAGCGAGGTGTTCGACCTACTTGGATGGGACTTCCATCGGGCCCTTAAGCAAGACTTGTTATCAAGTCTCTTAGATTGGATGTCTGTCGCGCCTCTTAAGAGTGATTCTAGAGTACTTGTTCTGCCCGAGAAGGCACTAGGTCCCTCAGGAACTACGCTAATTATCTTGATAAATCTAAGTCCCTTAGGAAGAATTGTATATAACCTAGCTGATGATACTATAAGTCTCTCAAGTGAGGTATTCGAATTACTCAGACGCGACTTCTATCGAGCCCTCAGGCAAGACTTGTTATCCAATATCTCAGACTGGATGTTTATCGCCCCTCTTAGGCGTGATTCTTGAGTACTTGTCCCGTTCGAGAATACACTAAGTCCCTCAGGCGAGAATGCAATTGTCCTAGGAATATAAGTCCCTTTGGCAGAATTGTATATAGCCCAAGTGACGAGACTATAAGTCTCTCAGACGAGATTTTGACCTACTTGGAAGAGACTTCCATCGAGCCCTCAGGGAAAACTTGTTATCAAGTATCTCATATTGAATGTTTGTCATGCTTTTTAGACATGATTCTTGAGTACTTGTCTCACCCGAGAAGACACTAAGTCCCTAAGGCGAGAAGCTAGATAGCCCATTCGTATTGCCTTATGAAGCGGAAAAGATATTCGATATGAAGTCTAGCAAGAAAATGTTACTCGGAGGGGCGGAATGGATCTTTTCTATGAATTCCATCAAGTAGATGTTGCCCTTAGAAGAGGAAGGAATATTCGATATAAAGTCAAACAATGAGATGTTTCCCTAGAGGGGCGACAAGGATCTTCACTTTGAAGACCAGCAAGGGGATATTGCCGTGAGGGGCAGCAAGGATCATCACTATGAGGCCCAACAAAGAGATGTTTCCCTAAGAGGCATAAAGGATCTTCCATATGAAGTCCAACAAGAAGAGGTTGCACTGAGGGACATCAATGATCTTTGCTGTGAAGCCAACAAGAAGATGTTTCCCTAAGGGGCGACAAAGATCTTCACAATGAAGTCTAGGAAGGAGAAGTTTCCTTGAGGGGTGGCAAGGATCTTCACTATGAAGTTAAACAAGAAGAGGTTTCCCTGAGGGTGGCAAAGATCTTCTTTATGAATTCCAACAAGGAGATGCTGCCTGAGGGACTGCAAGGATCTTTGCTATGAAGTCTAATAAAGAGATGTTTCCCTGAAGGGAAGCATGGATCTTCGCTATGAAGTTCAGCAAGAAGAGGTTTCTCCGAGGAGCGAAAAGGATATTCACTATGAAGTTTAGCAATAAGAGGCTTCCCTGAGGGGTAGTAAGGACCTTTGTTATGAAGTCCAACAAGGATATGTTGCCCTGAGGGGCAGCAAAGATCCTCTCTATGATGTCTACCATACAACATTTTTTTAGGAAAGAACATCCCTACTTGGATCAAATCACTTAATAGTTATTCAGAAGTACATGGACATAAGGTTTAATAGAGAATTACAAATAATTATAAATGGAATAGTATCTAAGATGAAGAGTTCTTCAGGTTCTTGAAAAAAGCAACCTTCTAGTTCCTGCAAGTTGTACATTTTACGTGAGAGCTTTTGATATATCCGATATGGTCCTTCCTATTTAGGTTGCAGGATTCCCTGTTCTGCGGGAATAACTACTTCTTTTAAGACCATGTCTCCCTTCTGCATCTCCCTCGTTTTGACTTTGGAGTTATATCTCTTGGCAGCCCTATGTTTGGAGGAAAATTCTCGGACGTGGGTAACCTCCCTTACTTCGTCGATTAGGTATGCTGTGCACTTTGAATATATTTCACCTGCCTCTTCTTTGATTTGAAACCATCACCATGAGGGTGTTTCAAACTCCACAAGTCACATGGAATCTGCCACGTAAACCATCGAAATAAGGTTTCCTTGGTAATGGAGTGTATAGTGGTGTGGTATGACCATAGTATCTTGTGGAGCAGTCCGCCCACAAGCCTTTGGTGTCGTTATGTTTCTTCTTGAGTTCCTTAAGAATTACCTTGTTAACTGACTCATCTTAATCGTTAGGTTCAGGGTGTACAACGAATACGAATTTTGATTTTACTCCCAAATATTTACAGAATTTGGTGACCATAGCGCTGGTGAATTGGGTCCCATTTTCGGAGACGATGACCCCAGGGAGCTCATATATGCACATAATCTTTTTCCAGTAGAAACTGCACACTCTTTCCTCCATATTCTTTGATAATGCTTCTTCTTTTATCTGTTTGGTGAAGTAATCTACTCCTACTATTTGGAACTTCAGTTGACCAAGTGCCAAGGGGAATGACCCAAGAATATGCATTCCCCATTGTTAGAAAGGCCATGGAGAAGTCGTCGATTAGAGATGTTTTGTCGGGATGTGGTGAAGGTCAGCATGTCTCTGACATTGATCACACCTCTTGAAAAAGGCAATGCTATCTCTCATTGTGGTAGGACAATAGTACCCTGCCCTTAACAGTTTGCGTGCGAGAGATTTTTTGTCTATGTGGCTGCTGCAGGCACCCTTTTGTACCTCTGTAAGAACTAATGCGGTTTCATGCTCGCCCATAAATCTTAACATGGGAGAGGCTTTTTGCATTTTATATAGTTTCCCAGAAAACAGGGTGTACTTAGTGTAACACCCCCAATCTATACCTCGAGGAATTAAAGCAATAACAAATAATCAGAGTATAATAAAAACATTCATGGCATAGACGGAGGCGTCACATTAATTGAAACAAAATACAACAACCTGCTCATAGAGATATGCAACAATCAGGTAGCACATAATAGAGGAACTCAGTTCCTCATACCCACAATTCAGATACAGAATAAAAGCGGAAAATCTGCAACTAAAATCTCATATATATATAACATAAAAGTTTGTCTGTCATACACAGATTCATACATATACAATCCAAAAAGAACATATACATATACACATAATCACAAAAGATCTTCCCGACTACCCGGTGCTACATATCAGAGCCGACCGACAAAAGAATGAAGACCTAAACTTCACAAAAAGACCTCCAGCATCTAATCTGCAATGCCTCATAGAGCATTCAAAATAGCAGAAGGGTGAGAAACACCATTATAATATAGTTTCATACAATTATATAATAACACAAAAATACACGTGTAAAATTTTCTCACCACAACTTACACCAGAATTCAAATACAAAACAACACAATGCATATCTCATATATCCATCACCAAGGCATATCAATCATGCTCAATGCATTTATCACCAACATATATATATATATATATATATATATATATATATATATATATATATATATATATATATGTATCTCAACTCATCAATTCCACACAAAATCAATCCATTCATGAGTTATGCAAATGCAAAGAGATCGGCACAACGACTCTATGCAAATACAATGCGGTACTGTTCCATCCATCATTCTCATCATTAGTTCACTCAGGAACTATTGGAATCATCGCTTGTTACTTAGTGTAACTCCCCATCGGGCAAACGATGTTCCCCAATGCTTTAGGTCCTCTTGGTATAAGGTTCACGACGTTTATGGATCGCTTTAGGTCCTCTCGGTATAAGGCTCATGATCCGATCTCTTTAGGTCCTCTTTGTATAAGGCTCACGATCGTCTATAATCATCGCTTTAGGTCCTCTTGGTATAAGGCTCACGATGTTATAGAGGATTCCCTCTAGAACCGTTTCGTCGCTCACACCCACTAGGGCACACGACATCACAAGAATGCATATCATGATGCTTGGCATACAATGACTCATGACATTCAAATGCACACATATACACATCCATAATCATGCATATACAATCAAACACAACACAATGCATTTTCTTGCCCTTAGGCCACAAACCATCATCACAACATTTCATCACATGCATTCACATCATATAAAATCACACAAGTCATATGATATATATATCAAAAGCATATTGCATGATAACACATCAAATACACACCATTAAAACGGTAAAAGTCGACAAAACGACACATTTCCAAATTCCTGACATAATTAAATCGGCCAACAATCTCGAAACTATTTTAATAAGAAAGAACGTTTCAATAGCTTTCTAACGGTACCAAGAAC
The DNA here is from genome assembly GCA_022829125.1 of Lathyrus tuberosus. Taxonomy (NCBI): domain Eukaryota; kingdom Viridiplantae; phylum Streptophyta; class Magnoliopsida; order Fabales; family Fabaceae; genus Lathyrus; species Lathyrus tuberosus. Next base: position 7,296,240 of record JALAZF010000024.1, on the reverse strand, counting down.
GCCTCGATCCGAGTTAAGGATAAAAAATTATGAATTTACAAAGAAAAGAATTTATTGAGAAACAGATAGATTCGCCTGGCGACTTAGGATTTTGCCTGGCGGATCCCCCTCACCAGCACTTCGCCTGGCGAACTAGTGGCGAACCACAAATTTAGAAAAACCCCAAGAGTTACAGAAGCTAACCCATTTCTGTTTCTCCGTTTTTGCCTGGCGACTTACGATTTCGCCTGGCGAATCCCCCTTCGCTAGCACTTCGCCTGGCGAATTAGTGGCGAGACCTGATTCGCCTGGCGAATTTCCAATTCGCCTGGCGAATCGCACCAGAACCAGAATTTTCTGCTGCGGGTTACATGGTTCCAAAACCCCCCAAAATCCCATTTTTCATCCCAAATCAATTCCAAAAGCAAAACAAATATCAGCAATTGCTCATAAACACAGTGTGATCATACAATGCGATTTATATTGAATTCCGACCGCGAAAACATCGATTCCTAATCATTTTCTGATTTCCAACCTAGAAGTGAAAACTATGGAAAGGCAAGAGAACATTCAAACACACACATACATATTCATACACAAGCATAAGATAATCGAGTTTCACACCCTTACCCGATTAATCGTGCTTCGAAGTGTCGGTTGGATCGTTTTCTTATTCTCCAAGTTTTCTCCCTTTTTCTTCTTTTCTTTCTCTTTTCCTTCTTCTCTTTTTCTTTCTCTCTATTTTTCTCTCTAAGTTCTATTTTAAATGAAAAACATAATATCTACCCAATAAAAGGCCAAAATACCCCTACACTCAAATATCTCGCAAACGCTCTCAAAACGAGATAAAACATAGTCACGATGAAAAAAATAATATATTGTCAAATAAAAGTCAAAAATAAAATAAAATAAAATAAAATAAAATAATAATAAAAATAATTAAATCGACTCGATTAAATAAATCTAACAAAACTGGGGCGTTATAACTCTCCCCCACTTAGAAATTTTCGTCCTCGAAAATATTACCTGAGACGAACAACACCGGATACGACTCCCGCATCCGACTCTCCAACTCCCAAGTCAAATTGCCCTCAGCAGTGCCTCCCCACGCTACTTTCACAAGCGCAATATCCTTGCCTCTTAACCGCTTCAACTCGCGATCCAAAATTCTCACCGGTAATACCTCAACCGTAAGGTTCTCCCTTACCTCAACCTCATCCATTTGAATCACATGCGAAGGATCCGGAACATACTTCCAAAGCTATGAAATATGGAAAACGTCGTGCAAATTCGAAAGATTCGGCGACAACGCCACCCGATAAGCCACAACACCTACTCTCGCGGATATCTGATAAGGACCAATACACCGACAAGTAAGCTTTTTTGACTTCAATGCACGTCCAACACCCGTTACCGGTGTAACTCTCAAAAATACATGATCACCTTCTTGAAACTCAAGATCTTTCCTCCTTCGATCATGATAACTCTTCTGCCTATTCTGAGAAGCCTTCATTTTCTCACGAATAAGTTTCACCTTTTCCGTAGTCTGTTACTGTAACTCCGGTCCAACCACCGAACTCTCACCAGATTCATGCCAACACAAAGGTGTTCGACATCTTCTTCCATACAACGCTTCAAAAGGTGCCATTCCAATACTCGAATGGAAACTGTTGTTATACGTGAATTCCACCAACGAAAGATAACTATCCCAAGCACCACCTTGCTCAAGAACACAAGCTCTCAGCAAATCTTCCAACGTCTAAATAGTTCTCTCGGTCTGACCATCCGTCTGCGGATGATAAGCAGAACTCAATCTCAACTTGGAACCTAACGCCTTTTGCAAACTTTCCCAAAATCTGGAAGTAAACCTCGGATCTCGATTTGAAACAATACACAATGGAACACCATGTAGCTTCACAATCATATGGATATAAATCTCAGCTAACCTCTCCAAAGAAAAACTGATGTTAATCGGAATGAAATGCACCGATTTAGTCAGCCTATCCACAACTACCCAAATGGCATTATGTCCCCTCTGTGTATTCGGCAACCCTATCACAAAATCCATAGAAATGTTGTCCCATTTCCACTCGGGAATATCCAACGGTTGCAATAATCCACTAGGCTTATGATGTTCTACCTTTGACTTCTGACACGTCAAACACGCATAAACAAACTGAGCCACATCCCTCTTTAATCCGGACCACCAAAAGATCTTCTTCAAATCTTGATACATCTTATTAGCTCCCGGATGTATACTCAAATTACTCTGGTGTCCTTCCTCTAAAATCATCTTTTTCAAGTCCGAATCATCAGGAATACAAATTCTACCACGGAATCTCAAAACACCCTTATCATCCACTTTAAAATCACCATTCACAGTATGATCTCCAACCGTCTTCAAATCAACAAATTTCACATCCAACTTATGTTAATCGCTAACGGATAACAAAAAATCATTAGTGACCTATAACATTCCAAGCCTCACGCTGTCAGATGTCAATTCACACACCAAACTCAAATCTCTAAATGCTTCCAAAAGTTCCCACTCTTTAACCATCAAAACAGACATATGCAAAGACTTCCGGCTTAACGCATCGGCTACCACATTAGCTTTACCGGGATGGTAATTCAAGCCAAAATCGAAGTCCTTCAAAAATTCCAACCATCTTCGTTGCCTCATATTCAACTCTTTCTGATCAAACAAGTATTTCAAACTTTTATGATCACTAAAGACTTCGAATCTTGCACCATAGAGATAATGCCTCCAAATTTTCAATACAAACACCACAGCCGCTAATTCCAAATCATGAGTAGGGTAATTCTTCTCATGAATCCTTAATTGCCTCGAAGCATAAGCCACAACCTTACCCTCTTGCATCAACACTCCACCTAAACCAATCAAAGACGCATCACAATACACCACAAATGGTTCAGTAGGATTCGGTAAGACCAAAATCGGAGCTTCAGTCAATCTTCTCTTACGCTCATTAAAACTTTCCTCACACTGAATATTCCAAATAAACGCTTTACCTTTACAAGTCAACTGGGTCAAAGGAAGTGCTAACTTGGAAAAACCTTCGATAATATCCAGCTAAATCCAAAAAGCTTCTAATTTCAGTAACCGATCTAGGAGCCTCCCATTGTAGAACTGCATCTACTTTGGATCGATTTGTTGTGGTGTTTATTGATGACATCTTGATTTATTCTAAGTCTCAGGAGGAACTGATTATTTGTTATCGTTATAATTCCTCGGGGTATAGATTGGGGGTGTTACATTAAGTGGTATCAGAGCCGACCGACAAAAGAATGAAAACCCAAGCTTCACAAAAAGACCTCCAGCATCTAATCTGCAATGCCTCATAGAGCATTCAAAACAGCAGAAGGGTGAGAAACACCATTATAATATAGTTGCATACAATTATATAATAACACAAAAATACACGTGTAAAATATTATCACCACAACTTACACCAGAATTCAAATATAAAACAACACAATGCATATCTCATATATCCATCACCAAGGCATATCAACCATGCTCAATGCATTTATCACCAACATATATATACGTATCTCAACTCATCAATTCCATTCACAATTCCACACAAAATCAATCCATTCATGAGTTATGCAAATGCAAAGAGACCGACACAACGACTCTATGCAAATGCAATGCGGTACCATTCCATCCATCATTCTCATCATTAGTTCACTCAAGAACTATTGGAATCATCGCTTGTTACTTAGTGTAACTCCCCGTCGGGCAAACGAGGTTCCCCATCGCTTTAGGTCCTCTTGGTATAAGGCTCACGACGTTTATGGATCACTTTAGGTCCTCTCGATATAAGGCTCACGATCCGATTGCTTTTGGTCCTCTTTGTATAAGGCTCGCGATCGTCTATAACCATCGCTTTAGGTCCTCTCGGTATAAGGCTCACGATGTTATAGCGGATTCCCTCTAGAACCATTTCGTCGCTCACACCCACTAGGGCACACGACATCACAAGAATGCATATCATGATGCTTGGCATACAATGACTCATGACATTCAAATGCACACATATATACATCCATAATCATGCATATACAATCAAACACAACACAATGCATTTTCTTGCCCTTAGGCCACAAACCATCATCACAACATTTCATCACATGCATTCACATCATATAACATCACACAAGTCATACGATATATATATCAAAAGCATATTGCATAATAAGACATCAAATACACACCATTAAAACGGTAAAAGTCGACAAAATGACACATTTCCAAATTCCTGACATAATTAAATCGGCCAACAATCTCGAAACTATTTTAATAAGAAAGAACATTTCTATAGCTTTCTAACGGTACCAAGAACACCTCGATCCGAGTTACGGATCAAAAATTATGAATTTACAAAGAAAAGAATTTATTGAGAAACAACCAGATTCACCTGGCGACTTAGGATTTCGCCTGGCGGATCCCCATTCGCCAGCACTTCGCCTGGCGAACTAGTGGCGAACCACAAATTTAGAAAAACCCCAAGAGTTACAGAAGCTAACCCATTTCTGTTTCTCCGTTTTTGCCTGGCGACTTACGATTTCGCCTGGCAAATCCCCCTTCGCCAACACTTCGCCTGGCGAACTAGTGGCGAGACCTAATTCGCCTGGCGAATTGCACCAGAACCAAAATTTTCTGCTGCGGGTTACATGGTTCAAAAACCCCCAAAAATCCCATTTTTCATCCCAAATCAATTCCAAAAGCAAAACAAATATCAGCAATTGCTCATAAACACCGTGTGATCATACAATGCGATTTATATCGATTTCCGACAGCGAAAACATCGATTCCTAATCATTTTCTCATTTCCAACCTAGAAGTGAAAACTATGGAAAGGCAAGAGAACATTCAAACACACACATACATATTCATACACAAGCATAAGATAATCGAGTTTCACACCCTTACCCGATTAATCGTGCTTCGAAGTGTCGGTTGGATCGTTTTCTTACTCTCCAAGTTTTCTCCCTTTTTCTTCTTTTCTTTCTCTTTTCCTTCTTCTATTTTTCTCTCTCTCTATTTTTCTCTCTAAGTTCTATTTTAACATAATATCTACCCATCAAAAGACCAAAATACCCCTACACTCAAATATCTCGCAAACGCTCTCAAAACGCGATAAAACATAGTCACGATGAAAAAATAATATATTTCCAAATAAAAGTAAAAAATAAAATAAAATAAAATAAAATAATAATAAAAATAATTAAATCGACTCGATTAAATAAATCTAACAAAACTGGGGCGTTACAAGTCTCCCCCACTTAGAAATTTTCGTCCTCGAAAATATTACATGAGACGAACAACTCCGGATACGACTCCCGCATCCGACTCTCCAACTCCCAAGTTAAATTGCCCTCAGCAGCACCTCCCCACGCTACTTTCACAAGCGCAATATCCTTGCCTCTTAACCGCTTCAACTCACGATCCAAAATTCTCATCGGTAATACCTCAACCGTAAGGTTCTCCCTTACCTCAACCTCATCCATTGGAATCAGATGCGACGGATCCGGAATATACTTCCGAAGCTGTGAAACATGGAACACGTTGTGCAAATTTGAAAGATTCGGCGGCAACGCCACCCGATAAGCCACAGTACCCACTCTCGCGGATATCTGATAAGGACCAATACACCGACAAGTAAGCTTCTTCGACTTCAATGCACGCCCAACACCCGTTACTGGTGTAACTCTCAAAAATACATGATCGCCTTCTTGAAACTCAAGATCTTTCCTCCTTCGATCATGATAACTCTTCTGCCTACTCTGAGAAGCCTTCATTTTCTCACGAATAAGTTTCACCTTTTCCGTAGTTTGTTGTACTAACTCCGGTCCAACCACCGAACTCTCACCAGATTCATGCCAACACAAAGGTGTTCGACATCTTCTTCCATACAACGCTTCAAAAGGTGCCATTCCAATACTCGAATGGAAACTGTTGTTATACGTGAATTCCACCAACGAAAGATAACTATCCCAAGCACCACCTTGCTCAAGAACACAAGCTCTCAGCAAATCTTCCAACGACTGAATAGTTTTCTCGGTCTGAACATCCGTCTGCGGATGATAAGCAGAACTCAATCTCAACTTGGAACCTAACGCCTTTTGCAAACTTTCCCAAAATCTGGAAGTAAACCTCGGATCTCGATCTGAAACAATTCACAACGGAACACCATGTAGCTTCACAATCACATGGATATAAATCTCAGCTAACCTCTCCAAAGAAAAACTGATGTTAATCGAAATGAAATGCGCCGATTTAGTCAGCCTATCCACAACTACCCAAATGGCATTATGTCCCCTCTGTGTATTCGGCAACCCTATCACAAAATCCATAGAAATGTTGTCCCATTTCCACTCGGGAATATCCAACGGTTGCAATAATCCACTAGGCTTCTGATGTTCTACCTTTGACTTCTGACACGTCAAACACGCATAAACAAACTAAGCCACATCCCTCTTTAATCCAGACCACCAAAAGATCTTCTTCAAATCTTGATACATCTTATTAGCTCCCGGATGTATACTCAAATTACTCCGGTGTCCTTCCTCTAAAATCATCTTTTTCAAGTCCGAATCATCAGGAATACAAATTCTACCACGGAATCTCAAAACACCCTTATCATCCACTTTAAAATCACCATTCACACTTTGATCTCCAACCGTCATCAAATCAACAAATTTCACATCCAACTTATGTTAATCGCTAACGGATAACAAAAAATCATTAGTGACCTTTAACATTCCAAGCCTCACGCTGTCAGATGTCAATTCACACACCAAACTCAAATCTCTAAATGCTTCCAAAACTTCCCACTCTTTAACCATCAAAATAGACATATGCCAAGACATCCGGCTTAACGCATCGGCTACCACATTAGCTTTATCGGAATGGTAATTCAAGCCAAAATCGTAGTCCTTCAAAAATTCCAACCATCTCCGTTGCCTCATATTCAACTCTTTCTGATCAAACAAGTATTTCAACCTTTTATGATCACTAAAGACTTTGAATCTTGCACTGTAGAGATAATGCCTCTAAATTTTCAATACAAACACCACAGCTGCTAATTCCAAATCATGAGTAGGGTAATTCTTCTCATGAATCCTTAATTGCCTCGAAGCATAAGCCACAACCTTACCTTCTTGCATCAACACTCCACCTAAACTAATCATAGACGCATCACAATACACCACAAACGATTCAGTAGGATTCGGTAAGACCAAAATCGGAGCTTCAGCCAATCTTCTCTTCAGCTCATTAAAACTTTCCTCACACTGAATATCCCAAATAAACGCTTTACCTTTACAAGTCAACTGGGTCAAAGGAAGTGCTAACTTGGAAAAACCTTCGATAATATCCAGCTAAACCCAAAAAGCTTCTAATTTTAGTAATCGATCTAGGAGCCTTCCATTGTAGAACTGCATCTACTTTGGATCGATTTGTTGTGATGTTTATTGATGACATCTTGATTTATTCTATGTCTCGGGAGGAACTGATTATTTGTTATCGCTTTAATTCCTCGGGGTATAGATTGGGAGTGTTACATTAAGTGGTATCAGAGCCGACCGACAAAAGAATGAAGACCTAAGCTTCACAAAAAGACCTCCAGTATCTAATCTGCAATGCCTCATAGAGCATTCAAAACAGCAGAAGGGTGGGAAACACCATTATAATATAGTTGCATACAATTATATAATAACACAAAAATACACGTGTAAAATATTCTCACCACAACTTACACCAGAATTCAAATACAAAACAACATAATGCATATCTCATATATCCATCACCAAGGCATATCAATCATGCTCAATGCATTTATCACCAACATATATATATATATGTGTGTATCTCAACTCATCAATTCCATTCACACTTCCACACAAAATCAATCCATTCATGAGTTATGCAAATGCAAAGAGACCGGATCAACGAATCTATGCAAATGCAATGCGGTACCGTTCCATCCATCATTCTCATCATTAGTTCACTCAGGAACTATTGGAATCATCGCTTGATACTTAGTGTAACTCCCCGTCGGGCAAACGATGTTCCCCATCGCTTTAGGTCCTCTTGGTATAAGGCTCACAACGTTTATGGATCGCTTTAGGTCCTCTCTGTATAAGGCTCACGATCCGATCGCTTTAGGTCCTCTTTGTATAAGGCTCACGATCGTCTATAATCATCGCTTTAGGTCCTCTCGGTATAAGGCTCACGATGTTATAGCGGATTCCCTCTGGAACCGTTTCGTCGCTCACACCCACTAGGGTACACGACATCACAAGAATGCATATCATGATGCTTGGCATACAATGACTCATGACATTCAAATGCACACATATACACATCCATAATCATGCATATACAATCAAACACAACACAATGCATTTTCTTGCCCTTAGGCCACAAACCATCATCACAACATTTCATCACATGCATTCACATCATATAACATCACACAAGTCATACGATATATATATATATATATATCAAAAGCATATTGCATGATAACACATCAAATACACACCATTAAAATGGTAAAAGTCAAAAAACGACACATTTCCAAATTCCTGACATAATTAAATAGGCCAACAATCTCGAAACTATTTTAATAAGAAAGAACATTTCAATAGCTTTCTAACGGTACCAAGAACGTCTCGATCCGAGTTACGGATCAAAAATTATGAATTTACAAAGAAAAGAATTTATTGAGAAATAGCCAGATTCGCCTGCGACTTAGGATTTCGCCTGGCGGATCCCCCTTCGCCAGTACTTCGCCTGGCGAACTAGTGGCGAACCACAAATTTAGAAAAACCCCAAGAGTTACAGAAGCTAACCCATTTCTGTTTCTCCGTTTTCGTCTGGCGACTTACGATTTCGCCTGGCGAATCCCCGTTTGCTAGCACTTCGCCTGGCGAACTAGTGGCGAGACCTAATTCGCCTAGCGAATCGCACCAGAAATAGAATTTTCTGCTGCGGGTTACATGGTTCCAAAACCCCCAAAAATCCCATTTTTCATCCCAAATCAATTCCAACAGCAAAACAAATATCAGCAATTGCTCATAAACACAGTGTGATCATATAACGCGATTTATATCGATTTCCGACCGCGAAAACATCGATTCCTAATCATTTTCTCATTTCCAACCTAGAAGTGAAAACTATGGAAATTCAAGAGAACATTCAAACACACACATACATATTCATACACAAGCATAAGATAATCGAGTTTCACACCCTTACCCGATTAATCGTGCTTCGAAGTGTCGGTTGGATCGTTTTCTTACTCTCCAAGTTTTCTCCCTTTTTCTTCTTTTCTTTCTCTTTTCCCTATTCTCTTTTTCTTTCTCTCTATTTTTCTCTCTAAGTTCTATTTTAAATGAAAAACATAATATCTATCCATCAAAAGACCAAAATACCCCTACACTCAAATATCTCGCAAACGCTCTTAAAACATAGTCACGATGAAAAAATAATATATTTCCAAATAAAAGTAAAAAATAAAATAAAATAAAATAATATAATAATAAAAATAATTAAATCAACTCGATTAAATAAATCTAACAAAACTGGGGCGTTACACTTAGCATCCTATCTTTGGATCCTCCTTACGTCTCCCTCAACTAATGATAATTCTCCAGTATGCAGATAACGCGGTATGGGCGACATCCAGCTAGATTCTTGAATAACCTCTAGTGATTACACCTCATCTACCTCTATGGTGGGTGAGGCGAGCATTTCCTGGATAACTATTATGTTGAACCCCATCATTTTTAATGTGGCTAGTTTAGACAGAAGGTCTACCCTGAAGTTTTGTTCATGAGGGACATGCTTTATTTCAAAGGAGGAAAAGTGAGAAGATAGGTTTCATACCTTTTGTAGATATCATATTAGTTAAGGCTCATTGGGTTGGTACTTCCAAGAGACTTGGTTGGCGGCCAGTTAGGAATCAGTTTTTACCTTTAATCTGGAGGTTGCCATTTCTAATGCGAGGATCATTTCAGCGATGAGAGCCTCATACTCTGACTAGTTACTGCTGGTGGTGAACTTGAATTTTAAAGCTTGCTTGATGAGTATATCTCCAGATCCTTCTAGGGTTATTCCGCCACTGCTCCCTTTCATGTTGGAAGAGACATCTGTAGATAGCACCCACTATGTGGGCGTCTCCTCGTCTATATGCGAGCTGAATTGTGCCACAAAATCTTCCAGGGCTTATGCCTTAATGCTTCCCCTTGGAATATATTGGATGTCGTATTCCAAAAGCTTTACTGCCCTGGATACCTTCCTTCCAGCTAGATCAGGCTTCCTCAATACTTGTTGAACAAGATAGTTGGTTTTTACCAGGTGTAATACCCCAAAATTTGCTCTCCCTCTTTGTCATCATAGCATGGCATTATCATTTATCATATCATATCCACCTCATTAACATTACATTGCATTTAAAATAGAAAAATGAAGCATGGCATCCTTCTTACCATCAGGGCATGTGATCAGGTGGAAGGTGGACAATCAAGGGATCATTCAAAGCACAAAAAGGTCAATCAAGTGCCCTCAAGGCAAGCCAAGAGGTCTTTCATGTCTCATACCATCTCAATTGATCATCCACAACCTCAAGGATAAGAGATACAATGGGAGATTGAAGCATTACATCTTTCACTATGCAAGAGGTTCAAAAACTGAAGGAAAACCCTCAAAAGAGATAGCTCATTGATCCAAAATCATCCTCAAATGGCATATATCATCATCCTTTAAGAAGGTACACAACATACTCTGAGGAATTTGAAATTGAAGACTGCACATTTTTCTCCTAGGAGGTGGGCACCAAAACTAGGGTTTCCCATTAAATCAGGGAATCTTTGATTTTTTGGACAAAACTTGATGTCATGGTATTCTACATGTTCTTAAGTGTATGTGTATGGAAAATTGCCTCTCAATTGGTTTTGGAAGTGTTTCAATTGGAAGAAAGATCAGAAATCAGGAAAATTGGGGCCAAGTCAAATAATCAGAGGAAAAAGTCAACTCTTGACTTTTTGAGCCCAAAATCATGAAATTCATGTTACATATGTCCAATGTACAAAATTTGGTCAAGAAACTCCAAAGGAATCATAAAAAAATCAAGAGGTGGAAAGTTGCCATTTTTGGAAGATGAAGGGTTACTAAAAATAGCAAGTTTTGGCCATTTTGCATCAGAGTTTGAACCAAGGCCATTTAAAATTGAAGCACCAAATGAAAATTCCACTCGGCCACAACAAAAGATCTTGTTTTAAGCTTCACATCCATATGTGGAACATCTCCATTGGATAAAAATTGAGTGAGATATGATTGATCAAAGTTTGAGCAAAGTAGGTCCAAAACTAGGTCATGACCAAGATTTTCAGGGCACGCGCGCAGTCATTTTCTCAAACACTTGGTGGCCCAAATGTATTGATCAATTACTCATGATTAGAGGCTTCAAATGGAAAACCTTTCAACATCAAAGTTGTTCCTCTATGTGAGATCTTCAAAGTTGGTGTTTATCAATTTTTCATCTGATCAAAGGTTAAGGAGTTATGATGGCTCAAAGAATGGTCATTGCAACTGAAATTTGACCAGGTCACAACCAGGTCATGCCACAAGTCTGCGCGCCCATGTACCAGTCTCTTTTTCCATCTGTTTGTGGTCATTTTTAGGCATGTTAGAGACCTCATTTCACTTCAATTTTCAAACCAACATTGTTCTTCAATATCTCCTCTTTCAATTGACTCCAAAAGCATACCAAACCATTCATTGAATAAGGAGAAAAACTTCAACAAACTACCCTATGTTGGCACTGGTACATTGACAGTTCAGTTCATAATTTGGTTCACTCACACACCAAACACTTCTTCACTTCAATTTCCTCTTTTGACCAAGCATACACTACTTACACTAAGCACAGTGGCACGTGCATTGCATGAGAATAGAAGGGGGAAGACTTGCTTAGCAAGTTTTTGATGAACAAGCTTCTATTTCACAAACCGTGCCATTTATTTTTCCCACACCATAGCATGTCATGAGCCCTCTTCACCATAGCACTGCTCTCCCTAACTAACTTGACTCAGTTAACCAACTTGACTCACCCTAACTCAACTCATTTAACCGTGGTTAGTTCACCTTATAAATAGAAATCACACACTCTAACTTCATTTACACACATTCACTTCAGAAACACTTTCTTCTTCTCTCTCGATTCCACCATTGCCACTGATTCTTGAGCTCTACCTTGTTCATTCCACTTCAACAATCTCTCTGATTCTCTCAAGTTCTCCACAGTGATACTTGTTTGGAGCTTGGTTTCAACCTCTTCTCCATTGAATCATCATCAAGTTCTACATCCCAGCCTTTATTTGGCCAAGTGAAGATTGTAGAAGAGACAAGACCTCTGGTTTTCTGAAGAACACTTCAAGGTTTCAAAACTTCAGGTACGAATCTCCACCATTATAGACCTAATGTGAAGTTGTTTTCAGGTTCTTGAAGCTTCTTATAAGCTCAAGAACTTGCCTGGCTAGTTGATAGGCCTTTAGAGGCATAGACCAAATGTTAGGGCAAATTGTTTTGGCTAGGTTTGTGTTATGCGTGCATGATCTATGGAAACTGATTGCATATTCGTGATGTGTGTGAGCTCGGCTTCATTTTGGTATTTCATTTGTGGATTTCTGGAGAAATTAAGGTTGCAGACGGTGGTGGTTTGGTCGGAGAAGGTGACCGGAGATCACCTCCGGCCGGTGACTGTTAGAACTAGGGTTTATGCATGTTATAATCTCATCCGTCCGTTTTTCATGATCGTATGGTCCAAAAGGTGCCAACGCATTAAAATCCATGTGCGTGTCACGTGTGTTATTTCTGATTTCATTTAAGCATGGTGTGGCATGGTACATGATAGTAAGGGTGTTCATGCGTGCGCGTGCGTTGATTTGGCATACTTTGACTTTGGCTTGACTGAGACCTCATCCAATGGTTATTAATGAGTCAATTTTGTTGACTGAGTGTGCATGGTTATTGGTGTGGATTGCGCAGAATTGGACTTAAGACATTTTGATATTCACACCTCCTCTTTTTAAAGCCCAATAATGTTGAACTGAAATTTACTATGTCTGCACCCCACACTTGCTTTTCATTTCCTTTTAATTTTTCCATTTTTCTACACGTTTGCTTTTTAATTTTTAAAAATACTAAATAGAATCATAAAATTCCACAAAAATTCATGAGCCTTCTTAAAACATTTAGAAAATTTTTCATGATTTTGTTTCTTGATTTTATGACCTTTTTGCCCCTGTTCTATATTTTTCTTTGAATTTCTTTGGTGTGCATTCTTAATGTGGTACATGATCTTGTTTAATTTTGTTCTTGATCATTAAAAATTGTTTTGATGCTCTTCTTTTTTAATTGAGTCATTAGCATCTTGAGGTATGTTAATTGATTTTTATTTGATTTTTTAGGTCATTTTATGGCATGTTTGGTGTTCACTTTTGTGCTACTTTGTATGATATGCCTATTTGACCTAAGTGCATTGTTTGACATCATTTTGCCTTGGTTCCTTGCATGCTACTTTGATATGTGATTCATCTCTGATTAGTGAACTTCAATACCATGTTTTCATAATTTTCATGAGGCCATTTGATTTTTGTTTGATGCATTTCACTTAAAGCATTATAACATGTCATATCATTGTAATCTTTTGTGCATGTTTACATGTTTTCTTTTGTACATAATGGCATGATCATTTGCATATTTGGTGAACCATTAACTTGACATTATAGGTCATTGGTACATATTATATGTCATCCTTGCATGTTGACTTTCATTTAAACCTTGTGCACCTTTAACATGTGGTGTTTGTACTTGTGTTTTCTTTTGAACTTCCATTTCAATTCTACTTCTTCTATCACTTCTTAAATGTCTTGATGTGCTTCATGAATACTTGTGAGAGGTTTGTGAATCATTTTTTTCATTTTCATTTCAATTCTGATCCATGGATTACATGTTCCATTTATGCACATTTCTTCTTTTTCCCTTCATCTTTCATTCTCCCTTTTCTTATGGTGGCATGTTCTAATGCCATGGATGATGTTTGTTGCCTATCCACTTGGACTTGCATGATAATAACCATTTGTTTCCATATGATGTACATTCTGGTTGTGGCTCTAGGATTTGATTTCTCATTTAATTCTTTTGAGTTTTATGATGCATTACATGTTCTTTTACTTCTTATACTTCTTATACATGTTTACTAACCATGTAAGGGCTTTGGTAAGTTTCAATTGAGTGTGGATAAGGAATCCACATTCAACTTCTATCCTTTCTCTTTTACAATTCCATTTTATGTTTTGTTAAGCACTTATGTGCTTTCTTTTAATAACTCATCACTTTCCCTTTGTGAATTACAATTCATCTTCTACTTTAGAAGTGAATTGTTTAATTCATTCTTTCTTTAGACTTTAGGTTGAAACCTCACAAACCTTAGGATCACTCCCTTAACTAATCAATTAGGATTGAGTCTTAGTCCATATAGATTTTTACCTTTATCCTCTCTTGAGTCTCTTTTCTCATCTCAAAGAAAATTCAAAATATCTAATGAAGGTAGGCATTTATTGCATTTAGGACTTTCATATAAAGAAAAGATTATAAGGGGTCTTCTCTTATAATCTTAGAATGTGTAGCATATAGCCCATCTTGGGTCAATGTGTTAAACATTTGATCTTGTATGAGGGACTTAAATGCAATACTTGTTGAAGGCATAAATAATAAAACACTTCTTCATTTCTTAATCAACAAAAACACTTAATAAACACAAGTATGCTAGTGTGTTTGAACCTTGACAATTGGAACTAAGTGTGGGGGTCTTCTTCACTCTTAGTGTGCTTTCTTACCCATTCCATCTTGGAATGTGAGAATGTACACATTCCAATGACTAAGATTCAGATACACTATCATATGCAAACAAATGGAAAAAACTTCTAAAAGATAAAAACAAACAATAACGTCTTTCCTTCGGGAATTCTTTTCTCACCTCATTCACTCTTAGCGTACGAACGCGCTTCTACTCGTTCTCTTACAAGATGGTAACGCACTCGGACCAGCGAGCCTGCAACACCTGAGCTAGAACGTAAGCCGTTCTCTAAAAAACCCAATCCATCCCTAGTGAGGGGAACTACGTCGCTCTGATTCTCATGCTCCCGATGAGATACGTAGGCAGTGGGGTAGGGCCCATGCGAGCACTTCTTTTATTTTCCCTACATTTCTTTCTCTTTCTCTCTCCTTTCCCTTTCCTGTTCCCTTTTTCCAGTATCTTTTCTTACACCCTTTGATCGAGACAAGCAAGCGTGGATCCCATCGGGTACGATGGACGCGAGGGGGTGCTAATACCTTCCTCTCGCGTAACCGACTCCCGAACTCAGTTCTTTTGGTCGCAAGACCGTGTTCTTTCCTTCCTTCAGGTTTATGCGGTGTTTCCTTTCCCTCTCTTGGGATAAATACACATTGCTGGCGACTCTGTTTTGGTGCCACTTTCGCGTTTGTACTAGGATGAAAATCCCGGGAGCGACAGCTGGCGACTCTGCTGGGGAACGAACCCAGAATCTCTGGTTTCCTTAGCGAGTCAATCCTAGCGCTTGTTTGCTTTTCTTTCATTGGGTGTTTACTGCTGTGCTATATTTACCGTTTTATTGTATGGTTACTTACTGCTTTACTGTACATTACTGTATTTATCGCATTTACTGCATTACATATCATTATTGTGCTGGACTGTGCTGTTGTTTTCTGTTTGGCGGGCGGGGTGTTCTGAGAGATAAGCTCACTACCAAGGCTTGAGTACACACATAGGTATTAGAGTGGATAGTCGTGACGCTTGCGTGGTGGTGACCACGTATTGTTGTTCATGAGACCCACAACCAGACGAGGTTCTATCAGGAGCTTTCTGCTACTGCATGTTATGCAGGCCAGTGGTTATTCTCTTGAGGAACTGTCGACTCTGGTGACCATTCCCGAGGACTCAGTTGCGGCACTCCTCCCGAGTTGTGACAGTGGCAGACCACATTCCGTGGCAAACCCATTGCACATTATCGATCCGAGGACCCAATGCTGGGAACTTGCTATAGGACATCCCTTTTTGAAAGAGAATCAGCGGAGGCACTCCTCGATTGGCGATAGTACTGTACCCTGAGGGATGAATGTAATATTGCTTCTCGACCTCAGTGCCAGAAGCTGAGGACCTTTTTGTTTTGGAGAATCAGTTGAGGCCTCCTCGATTGATGATGATGCCAAACCAGAAATGGTGAACGTATCATCATTTCTCGACCTGAGAGCCCGGGATACTGAACATCCTAGTACCCACATGTGAGAAGGGCGGGTTGTTTACAGGTTTGCAGGTAACCATGACCTCCTACATACCCGGTTTTCTATCATCATTGCACAAAAAGGAAGTTTCATCCTATTGTATTCAGATGGTTCTTATCTATGGTTCTATATTAGTCTCAGAGCTACACCGACACCGTTCACAGTTCAGCACAGACACCTGATTACCTGATCACATTGCCCTTTGCATTGCATTATCATATCCTAACATACATGTTTATTCATTTCCAGGTGCATATATTACCCTTGATTCCAGTCATCAGGTCCCTGCAAAGATGAACACTAAAGAGAGGAAGAATATCATCAGCTATAAGTTCCTTACGCCTACTTTAGGCCCTATTGTTATGCTGAAGGGAATGGCGAGCCCTGCAGTACGAGAAGCTTTTGAAGAGAAATATGGGTGGATTTTATCTGTGGTCCGTAATGTCAGTGATTATGAAGCCAGAGGTCTCCATACGTTGATGCAGTTCTATGATCCGCCTCTGAGGTGTTTTGTATTTCCAGACTATGTGTTGGTTCCTACCTTGGAGGAGTATTCCAACATGTTGGGGATTGCTATCAAGGAGGAGCCCCCTTTCTTTGGATCAGTGGGGGATCTTGACTTTGGAAAGGTGGCTGGTGCTCTTTATTTGAGCAAATCAGAGTTAGGCGACAATGTCTCCAACAAAGGAAAGATTCGTGGTTACAAGCTGGAATATCTGATTAAGAAGGCCCAGGAAGCAGCTAAAGGCGAGAATTGGCTTGGTTTTAATGCTTTGCTAGCCCTTTGTATATACGGCATAGTGTTGTTTCCCAATGAGCCGGATTTTATTGATACGGACGCTATACGAATATTCATGATGAAGAACCCGGTGCCAACGCTACTGGGAGATCTTCACTACTCGTTGTACAACCGAAACGAAAAGAAAAGAGGAGGGATAATTCGTTGTTGTGCACCCTTGTTCTATAAGTGGTTTGCGGGCCGTTTACCACAATCAGGGGCTTTTGTGGATTCCAAAGATTCTCTAGAGTGGAAACAGCGTTTAATGGGATTGGTGGCCAAGGACATCGTATGGGTAGATCATGGGCTGATTGGCAAGAATATTATCCACAGCTGTGGTAAGTTCCCTAATGTTCCACTGATAGGAAGAATGGGTGGGATTAACTACAATCCTTCTTTGGCCATTCGACAATTTGGGTATGCCCTGACAGGTCCGCCTATTAAGAGAGATGTGGAGGAGTCCCTCTATTTTCATACATCAGATGGGTGGGAAGCAGCACAGAAAGCTTCTGAAAGCTGGGGTAGCATACTGAAAAAGGGGAAGGTTACTCTAGGCAAGCCTAACAACCGGGTTTATCCAGCATATGAAGAGTGGGTGAAGAAAAGAGTTGAAGATTTTCTCTTGCCTTTTGGTAAGGCACCCCTTTTGTATCCGGAGAATGAGAAAGCAAGAAGCACTGCTACTGTGGAAGAAGTTGACAAGTTGCAAGCCTTGGTGAAAAAGCTCCAAGGAGAGAATTCCGAGTTGAGTAGCCGTCTTCAGAATGCTCTACATGCCAACAAAGAGCTGGAGCGGAAAGCCCAAGATGCTGAACAAATCCTAACTGCAAAAGAGAAAGAATTTGCTGGAAGAGCCCAACATTTCCGGAAGATTAGTAAAGGTGCTGATGATGCTACTCAAGCCCACAAGCAAACCAAACAGGCGTTAGCACAGACCAAAGAAAAGTTAACAAAGTTTCAGCACGCTTGGGACGAAGTTAGGATAGAGAATGCTGAATTACAGGAACAGTTGCAGATTAAGGATGAAGAGCTTGAAAAGGCGCATGAGCAGAGGAGAAAGTATCGGGAAAGCCTCGGTAAGAGTCAAGAGCAGCTAGAAGAAGCTAGAGGTGAGCTGAGGAATACCAAGAAAGAGCTTGAAGAAGTCATGATAGAAAGAGAGATACTCAAGACGCAAGCCGGCATAAAGAGACACAAAGGAGTGTGTGATGACGAGGCTCTGATGCTGCATATGGGTTCTTTAACTGAAGCTCTTGAGAAAAGGGATGTCTTGATCAAAGAAATGATTGAAAAGCCGAATCACCAGCGTACCCGTATACTTTTTGAGGAGATCAAATACTCAAGTGATAAGCTGAAGGATGTGGAATTGTCAGACTGATGTTCTTTTCCCTGTATTTTGTTGTTGATGGTTACCATCAGGCTTGTTAATGGATCCATTTTTCCTTGTATTGCATTTGCGGTTGAACCTTTCTTAAATGTACTTGAATACTTCGTTGAATGAGTATGAGCAGTTTTATTCAGAATTATTCCTTATCAGATAGCTGCACACAAGCACATGACCACGACACGTCTCTTTATATCACGATTTCTGGTCTTCAGATTTCTGTGGTTGGATTGGAATCAGGGTATAAAGCACCTCGGAAATGACAAACATGGCATTGCATGGCATTGCATATCATTTTGCATTTTTGTTACTTGCTTTTCAGGTACTTGTTGCAGGGTCTTTAACCTTCATTTGGTTTCAGGCAGTATAGCTGAGAATCATATTCACCGATATTCGACGCGAAGGAATCAAGTAAGAATCATGGATCAAGTGCAAAGTGATTTGGCTGAAATGAGGGCGCGTATGGACCAGTTCATGACCCTCATGACTGGCATGGCGCAAAATCAGGAGAGATTGAGGCTTCTGGTCGAGCGTCCAGACAATGGGCCCGAAGGTGATCAGCATGACAATTCACAGGGACATGGCATTCCTCCTCCCGGTGGCAACCCTCCTCCTGGTGGTAACAATCGGGGTAATGGAAATGGTAGGCATGCTGGTGTTACTCTTGAAGATACCCTGGAAGACCAATTTACTCTGCTGGATGCTGATGTGGGTAATCAAGGTGATCGAAGGTATGATGAGTTAGCAGAAAAGATCAGGGCTATAGAATGCAAGAACTCTATGGGTATTGATGTTACTAGCTTGGGGCTGGTCCCAGGAGTCAGAATTCCCCCTAAATTCAAACCTCCCACTTTTGATAAGTATCACGGCAATGCGTGTCCCCAAACGCATCTTCAAGCTTACTTTGGGAAGATTTCAGCCCATACGGATGACGAGAAGCTATGGATGCACTATTTTCAGGACAGTCTGGCTGGGGCGTCCTTGACCTGGTATATGAAGTTGAATAGAGCTGCTGTGAAGAGTTGGAAAGATCTGGCAGAAGCGTTCTTGAAGCAATACCAGTACAATATCGACATGGCGCCCAACTGCACCCAATTGCAGGGGTTGTCCCAGAATGCCAAGGAGAGTTTCAAAGAATATGCACAGAGGTGGAGGGAAATGGCTGCCCAGGTCCAACCTCCATTGTCAGACAGAGAAATGGCGGATATGTTTATGGGCACCTTGCAAGGGGCCTATCTTGATAGATTAGCTGCTTGTCCGTCAACTGGATTTGCTGATATTGTGATTGCGGGAGAAAGAATAGAAAGTCTGTTAAAGCTTGGAAAGATCCAGGATGTGAGTGGGACTGGCTCTTCGGGGACGAAGAAACCGTTTGCTAGTAACCAGAAAAGAAGAGAAGGTGATACGAATGCTGTGTTTAGAGGACGAGGCAGAGGGCGTTCTCAAGCTTATTATCAGGTAGATGCTGTAACAATCCCCACACCGTCTGTTCAGAAACAACAACCCCAACAACAAGTTCAACAGCAACAACCTTTTTTCCAGCAAAGGTCTAGGCAGAGGGATCATAAGATGGATCCTCTCCCTATGACTTATGTCGCGCTGTTGCCCCGGTTACTCGAGTTAAAGTTGGTAGAACTCCGTACTATGAAAGCTCCGGTTGCTGGAAACCTGCCACCTAACTTCGATGCTAATGCTCGTTGTGAGTTCCACTCAGGTGCTCAGGGGCACTCCATTGAAAAATGCTGGGCTTTCCATCATAAAGTACAAGATTTGATTTATGCTAAAGCCATCAATTTCTCTCCCACTCCTAATATTACTCAGCATCCCATGCCTGATCATAGTGCAGCAAATGTGTACGCTATTGAAGATGGGAGGAGATTGAATTTGGTGTTAGACGTTCATCAAGTGAAAACTTCTTTGTTGGTTGTAAAAGATCGTTTATTGAAGGGACAAGTGTTCCCGGGCTGTAATCAGGATTGTTCCGAGTGTATGAATCAGGAGAATGGCTGTAATAAGTTGAAGGTGGGTTTACAGAATCTGATCGATGAAGGATGTCTACAGTTCGACAGAGTCGTGAAAGACACTGATGAGATATCAACCGTGACCATCTATTACACTCCCGCTGAGATTCAAATGCCGGTCAATGCAGTTCCCGTGGCGAGTGTTGCGCCAGAAAGACCCAGTCCTGTCACTATCACGGTGCCAGGACCAATTCCGTTCACGTCTACGAAGGCTATCCCATGGCACTATGGGGCAGATGTATATTACGAAGGTAAAAAGCAGGAAGTTGAGTCATCAGTCAGCCCAAATATTGATAACGTAGGGGGTGTAGGGGGCTTTACAAGGAGTGGAAGGTTGTTCGCTCCCCAAACCTTGAGAAGTGATAAAGAGGCCGAAGCCGCAGCAAAGGCTAAAGGTAAACAGGTGGTTGAAAATGCGTCTACACCTGAAGCAGAGACAAAGATTACTTTTGATAAGGAAATGGAAGAATTTATGAAGATAATCAAGAAAAGCGATTATAAGATTGTGGACCAACTGAATCAGACCCCTTCAAAGATTTCAATCTTGTCACTATTGATGTGCTCTGATGCGCATCGGCAGGCGTTGTTGAAAGTGTTGAAGAGTGCATACGTGCCACAAGAAATTACTGTTAATCAGCTCGAGGGCGTAATCTCCAATGTTAATGTTAGCCATGGCTTGGGCTTTACAAGTAGAGATTTGACTGTTGAAGGAAGAAACCACAATAAGGCTTTGCATATCACGTTGGAGTGTAAGGGCGCAGTGTTATCTCATGTACTGGTAGACACTGGTTCATCACTCAATGTCTTGCCCAAGAAGGCATTAATGAAGCTGGAAGTTGATGGTTTGATCTTAAGGCCTAGTGAGTTGGTGGTCAGAGCATTCGATGGGACCAGACGATCTGTGTTTGGTGAGGTGGAATTGCCCGTACAAATTAGACCACAGGTATTAAAATCCACGTTCCATGTAATGGACATACAACCTGCATATAGCTGCCTATTGGGACGCCCTTGGATTCACGGAGCCGGGGTTGTTACTTCCACTTTACACCAAAAGTTTAAGTATGAGTTTGAAGGGCAGGTTGTGACGGTGTGCGGGGAAGAAGACATCTTTGTGAGTCACTTGTCCACGTTCAAGTACATTGAAATGGATGGGGAAATTCATGAGATGTTGTGCCAATCATTTGAAGCAGTCAATATTGACGATGCACCTGAGTCTTCTTCTGTACCAGTTGGGGCTGGTACCTCCATTTCATCTTACAAACAAGCTGTCGAAGTCGTCAGGGCAGGCAACGCCCAAGGTTGGGGCAGGCTGATAGAGACCCCAATGAAGGAAGACAAATTTGGTATTGGTTATCATCCCTCTACAACTTCAGATGCGGGGAGCAGGGGACCCATTACTTTCAATAGTGGGGGAATTATCTACATGGACCAGTCTTGTGCGGCCACAGAGGATAGTGTTGACAGTGATTGTGACCTGGACAACTGGGTACGCCCTCATGCTCCGGGACAACAAGTGCAGAACTGGTTCGTTGAAGAAGTCATCCGGGTTACTCTTCAGACAGAGTAATTTTTCTTTGTTTTTTCTAACCATAATGCATGTCAAAATCTTGCGCTCTTGCCCAAGGCGTATAGATTCATTTGTAGGGCCACCATGGTTGCATTTGCAATGTTTAATCATTAATAAAGGACGTTTTGCAATCAAATTTTGTTCTCTGTCTTTCAGTTTTTATTTTTGCACAAAAAAATAAAATGGCAATGTTTCATTTTCTTTTGTTTTGCTTAAAAATAAATTCTAAAATAAGGCATGAACCCGTTCATGCAGACTTGATCCTCCGGATACCACTGATAACGAATTTGATATGACTATGTATGACTTTGACAATCCGATTTATCAAGCCGAAGAAGGGGATGAGAAAGATTGTGAACTCCCTGAAGAACTGGCCAGATTGTTGAAACAAGAGGAAAGGGTCATCCAGCCTCACCAGGAGACTGTAGAAATCATCAATATTGGTTCCAAGGATGCCAAGAAAGAGATCAGGATTGGTGCCAGCTTGCAAGCAGACGTGAAGAAAACTTTGACTGAAATGTTGCGCGAGTATGTTGACATCTTCGCCTGGTCGTATCAAGACATGCCGGGGTTGGATACGGATATTTCGTGCACAGGCTGCCATTAAGAGAAGAATGTCCGCCAGTCAAGCAGAAACTTCGTCGGACTCACCCCGACATGGCTTTAAAGATTAAGGAGGAAGTCCAGAAGCAGTGGGATGCTGGGTTTCTTGCTGTGACAAAGTATCCTCCGTGGGTAGCCAACATCGTGCCAGTACCGAAGAAAGATGGAAAAGTGAGAATGTGTGTGGATTATCGAGATCTTAATAAAGCTAGCCCGAAAGATGATTTTCCACTACCTCATATTGATGTGCTGGTCGATAATACAGCTCAATTTTCAGTGTTCTCCTTTATGGACGGGTTCTCCGGGTACAACCAGATCAAGATGGCACCTGAAGATATGGAGAAGACCACGTTCATTACTCCGTGGGGTACATATTGTTATAAAGTAATGCCTTTCGGGTTGAAAAACGCAGGGGCAACATACCAGCGGGCGATGGTGACATTGTTTCATGACTTGATTCATAAGGAGATCGAATGTTATGTAGATGATATGATTGCCAAGTCGAGAACAGAAGAGGAACATCTGGTTAACCTGAAAAAGCTGTTTGAAAGGTTGAGAAAGTTTCGTCTGAGATTAAATCCAAACAAGTGCACGTTTGGGGTGCGTTCTGGAAAGTTACTGGGTTTCATCGTGAGCGAAAGAGGAATCGAGGTTGATCCTGCCAAGGTGAAAGCAATACAAGAAATGCCTGAACCGAGAACAGAAAAAGAGGTTCGTGGTTTCTTGGGTAGATTGAACTACATTGCAAGGTTCATATCTCACCTAACAGCCACGTGTGAACCAATATTTAAATTGTTAAGGAAAGATCAAACGGTCAGGTGGAATGACGATTGCCAATTGGCATTCGATAAGATAAAAGAATACTTGCAGGAACCTCCGATTCTAATGCCTCCAATTGAAGGGAGACCGCTGATAATGTATCTGACAGTGCTTGAAGGTTCCATGGGTTGTGTTCTTGGTCAACATGACGAGACAGGTAGGAAGGAGCATGCTATCTACTACCTGAGCAAAAAGTTCAATGATTGTGAGTCCCGATACTCAATGCTTGAAAAGACATGCTGTGCGCTTGCATGGGCCGCTAAGCGATTGAGGCAATATATGGTTAGACACACGACCTTGTTGATTTCAAAAATGGATCCTATCAAGTACATTTTCGAGAAACCAGCATTGACAGGCAGAGTTGCACGGTGGCAAATGGTCTTGACAGAGTATGACATTCAGTACACTTCACAAAAGGCCATCAAAGGAAGTATTCTGTCCGATTATCTTGCGCAACAACCGATTGATGATTACCAACCCATGAAATTTGACTTCCCTGATGAGGACATCATGTTTCTCAAAGCTAAAGACTGCGAGGAACCACTCCCGGAGGAGGGGCCAGACCCTGAGTCCAAATGGAGTCTGATGTTTGATGGGGCTGTCAATATGAATGGGTGCGGAGTTGGAGCGGTTCTTATCACGCCGGAAGGTGTTCATATGCCTTTCACTGCCCGAATAACTTTCGGATGCACCAACAATGAAGCAGAGTACGAAGCTTGTATAATGGGGATCGAGGAGGCGATTAATCTACGGATTAAGACCCTTGATATATTTGGTGATTCAGCTTTGGTAGTCAATCAAGTGAAAGGGAGTTGGTACACGCACCAAGCAAATCTAGTGCCGTATAGAGATTATACAAGGAGATTGCTGACATTTTTCACAACAGTGAAACTGTACCATATTCCTCGAGATGAGAATAGGTTCGCTGATGCCTTGGCCACTTTGTCTTCCATGATCAAAGTGCAAGGATGGAACCATGTACCTAAGATTGAGGTATCCCGCCTTGACAGACCAGCATTTGTGTTTGCGGTCGATGCAGCGTCTGATGACAAGCCATGGTTTCATGACATTAAGTGTTTCTTGAAAAGTCAAGAGTACCCGTCCGGGGCATCGTCCAAAGACAGGAAGACGTTGAGAAGGTTAGCTGGTAGTTTCTTCTTGAACAAAG
The DNA here is from genome assembly GCA_022829125.1 of Lathyrus tuberosus. Lineage (NCBI taxonomy): Eukaryota > Viridiplantae > Streptophyta > Magnoliopsida > Fabales > Fabaceae > Lathyrus > Lathyrus tuberosus. Next base: position 7,271,519 of record JALAZF010000024.1, on the reverse strand, counting down.
ATGGTGTGCTGTATAAAAGAAATTTTGACACGGTCCTGCTTAGATGTGTGGATAGACATGAAGCAGACTTGTTGATGATTGAAGTGCACGAAGGCTCTTTCGGTACCCATGCCGGAGGACATGCAATGGCTAAAAAGTTGTTAAGGTCGGGATATTATTGGTTGACTATGGAGTCAGATTGTTGCAAATATGCCCGCAAATGCCATAAATGCCAGATCTATGCAGATAAAGTGCATGTACCTCCAAATCCGTTGAGTATTATGTCGTCGCCTTGGCCGTTTGCCATGTGGGGCATTGATATGATTGGAAAGATTGAGCCTACAGCTTCTAATGGTCATCATTTCATCTTGGTGGCGATTGATTATTTCACCAAATGGGTTGAAGCTGCATCCTATGCCAATGTTACAAAACAAGTGGTAGCTCGTTTCTTAAAACGGGATATCATTTGCCGATATGGAGTTCCCGAAAGAATCATTACTGATAATGGTTCTAATTTGAATAATAAGATGATGGCTGAGTTATGCCGGGACTTCAAAATCGAACATCACAATTCTTCTCCGTACCGCCCAAAGATGAATGGCGCGGTCGAAGCGGCCAACAAAAATATCAAGAAGATTGTACAGAAGATGGTTGTCACGTACAAAGATTGGCATGAGATGTTACCATTTGCTTTGCATGGGTATCGAACGTCGGTACGCACGTCCACTGGGGCAACCCCATTCTCACTCGTATATGGTATGGAGGCAGTGCTACCGGTTGAAGTAGAGATTCCGTCCCTCAGAGTCATGATGGATGTTAAGCTAGATGAGGCTGAATGGGTACGAGCCAGATTTGATCAGCTGAGCCTTATTGAGGAAAAGCGATTGGCGGCTGTATGTCATGGGCAATTATACCAGCGCAGAATGAAGCAGGCATTTGACCAAAAGGTGCGTCCTCGGGTTTACAAAGTCGGAGATGTGGTACTCAAAAGGATCCTTCCTCCCAATACAGATCACAGGGGCAAATGGACTCCTAACTATGAAGGTCCATTCGTGGTTAAAAAGGTCTTTTCGGGTGGAGCCTTATTGCTTACAACCATGGATGGCGAAGACTTTTCATCCCCTGTCAACTCGGACGTAGTCAAAAAATACTTCGCATGAATAGACTCGCTGGATAATAAAAATAAAAAATCCAGGCAAAAAAGGGCATCCCGGCGAACCAAAAACAGAATAAGGTTCGGGCAAAAATTAGGGATATAATTGAAAAAAAAATATTGTACACCCGGTAAGTTGAAAACCCGAAAGGGCAACTTAGGCAAAAAAGGGTATCCTGGTGGATTGAAAACCTGAAAGGGTGGTCCACGCAAAAAAGGGATTTAAGCGAATGGCTACAGTCTGAGTTATCTGTACCCATTACCGTTTGAACAACTGACATTCTGAAAGATAGGAATCGGTCTGATCATTCCTCAGAAGGCAAGGTCGGGGAGTTTTGAAGACATACTGGTCATAACAGAATGGAAACTCAGTGGAATTCCGTTTTCACATTGCCATTAAGATAGTTTCTTTTCTCAATTTTCAGCGATCACCTCTTTCCAGGGATTGCTTCCTGATGTAATTGCCTATTCTGGGCTCTCAGTCAATAAATTGAATTTCAATAAAAAGCTTTCTATTTTTGTTTTATTGCTTTGTTTGCAAAAACGTCCTAATTTTTTATAAAACATTGCATTTGAAAACATGGCAGCCTTGCAATAACATGCGCAGAAAAAACATTTGAAATTACTTCGAATGTTGAATACTCCCGGATGGTGGATTCTAGCCACGCAATATTCGGGGCATGTGGGCATATTCTTTTGTTGCAGGTAGCAGGTGCAGATGATTTTAAGCACAAGACCAGTAATAAATCACCCCATGCAAAAGACTGGGGCAATTACGGGTAAGGAGATCGGCGTTCATCGTTCGGTCGACGATTGTTCATAACGGGTCGATATCAGTGAATTAAGTTCAACTGGGTACCGTTGCATCTTATTAAGTCGATTCTCTCATACAGTACTTCCAACAGCTACAAGCTTTTATGTGTCGATGACGGTCGCAATTTCCCCAAGAGAGTGGTCTCGTTGATACCGAAGCTGATGGTCATTATCCCCAGCGAAGTCGCAGGAGTTGGAAGAGGCTAAATCTTCTGTAAAATCCTCTTATGACATCCTCTTCGGGGATAAATTGTTGGTTTGCCCAAGCATGGGGTATGTTTGTTTCCCCAGCATGAAGTGTTGATCATCCCCAGTAGAGTTTGAGGACAGTTGGTCTTCTGTAAAATCCTCTCAAAAGGCATTCCCCAGCACGAGACGTTTTAAAGCAGTTTCCTCCAGCAGAGTTTGCTATAAACTCGTCATCCTTAACGGAATTGTCTAAAGGGAAGCTCGCCTAACATGGGGCATTGTGGTACTCATCCTAAGCTTGACAGTCATATTCTTCAGCAGACTACTGTGGATTTGCTTTGGGTTTCCCCAACAGATCTCTAAGGACTCCTTCCTAGCAAGTTGCAATGGAATGTTCTAATCAGGATTTGCATATCCCTGGCAGAGTAGCCCTGACCCCCAGCAAGATTGTGTCTCTGGTAATGGTATCCCCACAGAGGTCAGCATCGAATCTTGTCAGCAACTCCCAGCTGAGTTGTTGTTCTCCCCGCAGAGGTTTATAAGATCGACAGAATCTATTCCTCAACAAGGATGGTACAGCCTTTCCCCAGCCGGGTCAGAAGGTGGATAACCCCTACAAAGGGTCTTGGATTGGATAGATCCCCAAGCAGAGTTTTTATGACTTCTCTCCCCTAGAAAGACGCCATACAAAGAAATTCTCATCCCCAGCGGAATCACTGTGACCAGAATTCATTCCCCCAACAGACGAAGTGATTCCTAGCAGATTTATTATTCTTCAAGTCCAATTTATTTTTGGCAAGCTTGACAATTCGAAGCAGACGGATTATTCATTCATTCTCCAGTGGAGAGGTTATCCTTTCAGGAGTCTCCAAAGTCAAATCATTGGTCTTTGCTCCTCAGCAGAGTCAGCAGAGATGTCTGACACAGATGCAGAGAGTAATACAATTTTTCAAATTCTAAAAGTCCAACAGCGGATTGGCGAAAGGTCCATCTAAGGGTGGCATATTCTAAAAGTCCAACAGTGGATTGGCAAAAGTCCATCTTCGGGTGGCAAAGCAGCTAAAAGTCCAACAGTGGATTGGCAAAAGTCCGTCTTCGGGTGGCAAAAGTCCAACAGTGGATTGGCAAAAGTCCGTCTTCGGGTGGCAAAAGTCCAACAGTGGATTGGCAAAAGTCCGTCTTCGGGTGGCAAAAGTCCAACAGTGGATTGGCAAAAGTCCGTCTTCGGGTGGCAAAAGTCCAACAGTGGATTGGCAAAAGTCCGTCTTCGGGTGGCAAAAGTCCAACAGTGGATTGGCAAAAGTCCGTCTTCGGGTGGCAAAAGTCCAACAGTGGATTGGCAAAAGTCCATCTTCGGGTGGCACGAAGCTGCAAAGTCCACCAGTAGCGTGGCAGGCCAGTAGTCGTCTGGAATTGCATAAAAGACATTATTAAAGTCCACCAGCAGTGTGGCAGGCCAGTAGTCGTCTGGAATTGCATAAAAGACATTATTAAAGTCCACCAGCAGTGTGGCAAGCCAGTAGTCGTCTGTCGTCGTTCAAAAAGACATTTCTAAAGTCCACCAGTAGCGTGGCAGGCCAGTAGTCGTCTGGAATTGCATAAAAGACATTATTAAAGTCCACCAGCAGTGTGGCAAGCCAGTAGTCGTCTGGTGTCGTTCAAAAGACAGTTTTCTCTGACAATGTTTTATTGAAGATTCAAGCTAGCAATGTCGTGGGAGTTTCTTCCTCATCATCCAGAGCAAATTTTTTGTTATATTTGGTATTCAATCACTATATACCTTGAAAGTCCGAAAGAAATTGCTTTCAGGCATTCAGGTCTACAGCGCTTGAATAGGGGCAGCTGTAATACCCCAAAATTTGCTCTCCCTCTTTGTCATCATAGCATGGCATTATCATTTATCATATCATATCCACCTCATTAACATTACATTGCATTTAAAATAGAAAAATGAAGCATGGCATCCTTCTTACCATCAGGGCATGTGATCAGGTGGAAGGTGGACAATCAAGGGATCATTCAAAGCACAAAAAGGTCAATCAAGTGCCCTCAAGGCAAGCCAAGAGGTCTTTCATGTCTCATACCATCTCAATTGATCATCCACAACCTCAAGGATAAGAGATACAATGGGAGATTGAAGCATTACATCTTTCACTATGCAAGAGGTTCAAAAACTGAAGGAAAACCCTCAAAAGAGATAGCTCATTGATCCAAAATCATCCTCAAATGGCATATATCATCATCCTTTAAGAAGGTACACAACATACTCTGAGGAATTTGAAATTGAAGACTGCACATTTTTCTCCTAGGAGGTGGGCACCAAAACTAGGGTTTCCCATTAAATCAGGGAATCTTTGATTTTTTGGACAAAACTTGATGTCATGGTATTCTACATGTTCTTAAGTGTATGTGTATGGAAAATTGCCTCTCAATTGGTTTTGGAAGTGTTTCAATTGGAAGAAAGATCAGAAATCAGGAAAATTGGGGCCAAGTCAAATAATCAGAGGAAAAAGTCAACTCTTGACTTTTTGAGCCCAAAATCATGAAATTCATGTTACATATGTCCAATGTACAAAATTTGGTCAAGAAACTCCAAAGGAATCATAAAAAAATCAAGAGGTGGAAAGTTGCCATTTTTGGAAGATGAAGGGTTACTAAAAATAGCAAGTTTTGGCCATTTTGCATCAGAGTTTGAACCAAGGCCATTTAAAATTGAAGCACCAAATGAAAATTCCACTCGGCCACAACAAAAGATCTTGTTTTAAGCTTCACATCCATATGTGGAACATCTCCATTGGATAAAAATTGAGTGAGATATGATTGATCAAAGTTTGAGCAAAGTAGGTCCAAAACTAGGTCATGACCAAGATTTTCAGGGCACGCGCGCAGTCATTTTCTCAAACACTTGGTGGGCCAAATGTATTGATCAATTACTCATGATTAGAGGCTTCAAATGGAAAACCTTTCAACATCAAAGTTGTTCCTCTATGTGAGATCTTCAAAGTTGGTGTTTATCAATTTTTCATCTGATCAAAGGTTAAGGAGTTATGATGGCTCAAAGAATGGTCATTGCAACTGAAATTTGACCAGGTCACAACCAGGTCATGCCACAAGTCTGCGTGCCCATGTACCAGTCTCTTTTTCCATCTGTTTGTGGTCATTTTTAGGCATGTTAGAGACCTCATTTCACTTCAATTTTCAAACCAACATTGTTCTTCAATATCTCCTCTTTCAATTGACTCCAAAAGCATACCAAACCATTCATTGAATAAGGAGAAAAACTTCAACAAACTACCCTATGTTGGCACTGGTACATTTACAGTTCAGTTCATAATTTGGTTCACTCACACACCAAACACTTCTTCACTTCAATTTCCTCTTTTGACCAAGCATACACTACTTACACTAAGCACAGTGGCACGTGCATTGCATGAGAATAGAAGGGGGAAGACTTGCTTAGCATGTTTTTGATGAACAAGCTTCTATTTCACAAACCGTGCCATTTATTTTTCCCACACCATAGCATGTCATGAGCCCTCTTCACCATAGCACTGCTCTCCCTAACTAACTTGACTCAGTTAACCAACTTGACTCACCCTAACTCAACTCATTTAACCGTGGTTAGTTCACCTTATAAATAGAAATCACACACTCTAACTTCATTTACACACATTCACTTCAGAAACACTTTCTTCTTCTCTCTCGATTCCACCATTGCCACTGATTCTTGAGCTCTACCTTGTTCATTCCACTTCAACAATCTCTCTGATTCTCTCAAGTTCTCCACAGTGATACTTGTTTGGAGCTTGGTTTCAACCTCTTCTCCATTGAATCATCATCAAGTTCTACATCCCAGCCTTTATTTGGCCAAGTGAAGATTGTAGAAGAGACAAGACCTCTGGTTTTCTGAAGAACACTTCAAGGTTTCAAAACTTCAGGTACGAATCTCCACCATTATAGACCTAATGTGAAGTTGTTTTCAGGTTCTTGAAGCTTCTTATAAGCTCAAGAACTTGCCTGGCTAGTTGATAGGCCTTTAGAGGCATAGACCAAATGTTAGGGCAAATTGTTTTGGCTCGGTTTGTGTTATGCGTGCATGATCTATGGAAACTGATTGCATATTCGTGATGTGTGTGAGCTCGGCTTCATTTTGGTATTTCATTTGTGGATTTCTGGAGAAATTAAGGTTGCAGACGGTGGTGGTTTGGTCGGAGAAGGTGACCGGAGATCACCTCCGGCCGGTGACTGTTAGAACTAGGGTTTATGCATGTTATAATCTCATCCGTCCGTTTTTCATTATCGTATGGTCCAAAAGGTGCCAACGCATTAAAATCCATGTGCGTGTCACGTGTGTTATTTCTGATTTCATTTAAGCATGGTGTGGCATGGTACATGATAGTAAGGGTGTTCATGCGTGCGCGTGCGTTGATTTGGCATACTTTGACTTTGGCTTGACTGAGACCTCATCCAATGGTTATTAATGAGTCAATTTTGTTGACTGAGTGTGCATGGTTATTGGTGTGGATTGCGCAGAATTGGACTTAAGACATTTTGATATTCACACCTCCTCTTTTTAAAGCCCAATAATGTTGAACTGAAATTTACTATGTCTGCACCCCACACTTGCTTTTCATTTCCTTTTAATTTTTCCATTTTTCTACACGTTTGCTTTTTAATTTTTAAAAATACTAAATAGAATCATAAAATTCCACAAAAATTCATGAGCCTTCTTAAAACATTTAGAAAATTTTTCATGATTTTGTTTCTTGATTTTATGACCTTTTTGCCCCTGTTCTATATTTTTCTTTGAATTTCTTTGGTGTGCATTCTTAATGTGGTACATGATCTTGTTTAATTTTGTTCTTGATCATTAAAAATTGTTTTGATGATCTTCTTTTTGCATTGAGTCATTAGCATCTTGAGGTATGTTAAGTGATTTTTATTTGATTTTTTAGGTCATTTTATGGCATGTTTGGTGTTCACTTTTGTGCTACTTTGTATGATATGCCTATTTGACCTAAGTGCATTGTTTGACATCATTTTGCCTTGGTTCCTTGCATGCTACTTTGATATGTGATTCATCTCTGATTAGTGAACTTCAATACCATGTTTTCATAATTTTCATGAGGCCATTTGATTTTTGTTTGATGCATTTCACTTAAAGCATTATAACATGTCATATCATTGTAATCTTTTGTGCATGTTTACATGTTTTCTTTTGTACATAATGGCATGATCATTTGCATATTTGGTGAACCATTCACTTGACATTATAGGTCATTGGTACATATTATATGTCATCCTTGCATGTTGACTTTCATTTAAACCTTGTGCACCTTTAACATGTGGTGTTTGTACTTGTGTTTTCTTTTGAACTTCCATTTCAATTCTACTTCTTCTATCACTTCTTAAATGTCTTGATGTGCTTCATGAATACTTGTGAGAGGTTTGTGAATCATTTTTTTCATTTTCATTTCAATTCTGATCCATGGATTACATGTTCCATTTATGCACATTTCTTCTTTTTCCCTTCATCTTTCATTCTCCATTTTCTTATGGTGGCATGTTCTAATGCCATGGATGATGTTTATTGCCTATCCACTTGGACTTGCATGATAATAACCATTTGTTTCCATATGATGTACATTCTGGTTGTGGCTCTAGGATTTGATTTCTCATTTAATTCTTTTGAGTTTTATGATGCATTACATGTTCTTTTACTTCTTATACTTCTTATACATGTTTACTAACCATGTAGGGGCTTTGGTAAGTTTCAATTGAGTGTGGATAAGGAATCCACATTCAACTTCTATCCTTTCTCTTTTACAATTCCATTTTATGTTTTGTTAAGCACTTATGTGCTTTCTTTTAATAACTCATCACTTTCCCTTTGTGAATTACAATTCATCTTCTACTTTAGAAGTGAATTGTTTAATTCATTCTTTCTTTAGACTTTAGGTTGAAACCTCACAAACCTTAGGATCACTCCCTTAACTAATCAATTAGGATTGAGTCTTAGTCCATATAGATTTTTACCTTTATCCTCTCTTGAGTCTCTTTTCTCATCTCAAAGAAAATTCAAAATATCTAATGAAGGTAGGCATTTATTGCATTTAGGACTTTCATATAAAGAAAAGATTATAAGGGGTCTTCTCTTATAATCTTAGAATGTGTAGCATATAGCCCATCTTGGGTCAATGTGTTAAACATTTGATCTTGTATGAGGGACTTAAATGCAATACTTGTTGAAGGCATAAATAATAAAACACTTCTTCATTTCTTAATCAACAAAAACACTTAATAAACACAAGTATGCTAGTGTGTTTGAACCTTGACAATTGGAACTAAGTGTGGGGGTCTTCTTCACTCTTAGTGTGCTTTCTTACCCATTCCATCTTGGAATGTGAGAATGTACACATTCCAATGACTAAGATTCAGATACACTATCATATGCAAACAAATGGAAAAAACTTCTAAAAGATAAAAACAAACAATAACGTCTTTCCTTCGGGAATTCTTTTCTCACCTCATTCACTCTTAGCGTACGAACGCGCTTCTACTCGTTCTCTTGCAAGATGGTAACGCACTCGGACCAGCGAGCCTGCAACACCTGAGCTAGAACGTAAGCCGTTCTCTAAAAAACCCAATCCATCCCTAGTGAGGGGAACTACGTCGCTCTGATTCTCATGCTCCCGATGAGATACGTAGGCAGTGGGGTAGGGCCCATGCGAGCACTTCTTTTATTTTCCCTACATTTCTTTCTCTTTCTCTCTCCTTTCCCTTTCCTGTTCCCTTTTTCCAGTATCTTTTCTTACACCCTTTGATCGAGACAAGCAAGCGTGGATCCCATCGGGTACGATGGACGCGAGGGGGTGCTAATACCTTCCTCTCGCGTAACCGACTCCCGAACTCAGTTCTTTTGGTCGCAAGACCGTGTTCTTTCCTTCCTTCAGGTTTATGCGGTGTTTCCTTTCCCTCTCTTGGGATAAATACACATTGCTGGCGACTCTGTTTTGGTGCCACTTTCGCGTTTGTACTAGGATGAAAATCCCGGGAGCGACAGCTGGCGACTCTGCTGGGGAACGAACCCAGAATCTCTGGTTTCCTTAGCGAGTCAATCCTAGCGCTTGTTTGCTTTTCTTTCATTGGGTGTTTACTGTTGTGCTATATTTACCGTTTTATTGTATGGTTACTTACTGCTTTACTGTACATTACTGTATTTATCGCATTTACTGCATTACATATCATTATTGTGCTGGACTGTGCTGTTGTTTTCTGTTTGGCGGGCGGGGTGTTCTGAGAGATAAGCTCACTACCAAGGCTTGAGTACACACATAGGTATTAGAGTGGATAGTCGTGACGCTTGCGTGGTGGTGACCACGTATTGTTGTTCATGAGACCCACAACCAGACGAGGTTCTATCAGGAGCTTTCTGCTACTGCATGTTATGCAGGCCAGTGGTTATTCTCTTGAGGAACTGTCGACTCTGGTGACCATTCCCGAGGACTCAGTTGCGGCACTCCTCCCGAGTTGTGACAGTGGCAGACCACATTCCGTGGCAAACCCATTGCACATTCTCGATCCGAGGACCCAATGCTGGGAACTTGCTATAGGACATCCCTTTTTGAAAGAGAATCAGCGGAGGCACTCCTCGATTGGCGATAGTACTGTACCCTGAGGGATGAATGTAATATTGCTTCTCGACCTCAGTGCCAGAAGCTGAGGACCTTTTTGTTTTGGAGAATCAGTTGAGGCCTCCTCGATTGATGATGATGCCAAACCAGAAATGGTGAACGTATCATCATTTCTCGACCTGAGAGCCCGGGATACTGAACATCCTAGTACCCACATGTGAGAAGGGCGGGTTGTTTACAGGTTTGCAGGTAACCATGACCTCCTACATACCCGGTTTTCTATCATCATTGCACAAAAAGGAAGTTTCATCCTATTGTATTCAGATGGTTCTTATCTATGGTTCTATATTAGTCTCAGAGCTACACCGACACCGTTCACAGTTCAGCACAGACACCTGATTACCTGATCACATTGCCCTTTGCATTGCATTATCATATCCTAACATACATGTTTATTCATTTCCAGGTGCATATATTACCCTTGATTCCAGTCATCAGGTCCCTGCAAAGATGAACACTAAAGAGAGGAAGAATATCATCAGCTATAAGTTCCTTACGCCTACTTTAGGCCCTATTGTTATGCTGAAGGGAATGGCGAGCCCTGCAGTACGAGAAGCTTTTGAAGAGAAATATGGGTGGATTTTATCTGTGGTCCGTAATGTCAGTGATTATGAAGCCAGAGGTCTCCATACGTTGATGCAGTTCTATGATCCGCCTCTGAGGTGTTTTGTATTTCCAGACTATGTGTTGGTTCCTACCTTGGAGGAGTATTCCAACATGTTGGGGATTGCTATCAAGGAGGAGCCCCCTTTCTTTGGATCAGTGGGGGATCTTGACTTTGGAAAGGTGGCTGGTGCTCTTTATTTGAGCAAATCAGAGTTAGGCGACAATGTCTCCAACAAAGGAAAGATTCGTGGTTACAAGCTGGAATATCTGATTAAGAAGGCCCAGGAAGCAGCTAAAGGCAAGAATTGGCTTGGTTTTAATGCTTTGCTAGCCCTTTGTATATACGGCATAGTGTTGTTTCCCAACGAGCCGGATTTTATTGATACGGACGCTATACGAATATTCATGATGAAGAACCCGGTGCCAACGCTACTGGGAGATCTTCACTACTCGTTGTACAACTGAAACGAAAAGAAAAGAGGAGGGATAATTCGTTGTTGTGCACCCTTGTTCTATAAGTGGTTTGCGGGCCGTTTACCACAATCAGGGGCTTTTGTGGATTCCAAAGATTCTCTAGAGTGGAAACAGCGTTTAATGGGATTGGTGGCCAAGGACATCGTATGGGTAGATCATGGGCTGATTGGCAAGAATATTATCCACAGCTGTGGTAAGTTCCCTAATGTTCCACTGATAGGAAGAATGGGTGGGATTAACTACAATCCTTCTTTGGCCATTCGACAATTTGGGTATGCCCTGACAGGTCCGCCTATTAAGAGAGATGTGGAGGAGTCCCTCTATTTTCATACATCAGATGGGTGGGAAGCAGCACAGAAAGCTTCTAAAAGCTGGGGTAGCATACTGAAAAAGGGGAAAGTTACTCTAGGCAAGCCTAACAACCGGGTTTATCCAGCATATGAAGAGTGGGTGAAGAAAAGAGTTGAAGATTTTCTCTTGCCTTTTGGTAAGGCACCCCTTTTGTATCCGGAGAATGAGAAAGCAAGAAGCACTGCTACTGTGGAAGAAGTTGACAAGTTGCAAGCCTTGGTGAAAAAGCTCCAAGGAGAGAATTCCGAGTTGAGTAGCCGTCTTCAGAATGCTCTACATGCCAACAAAGAGCTGGAGCGGAAAGCCCAAGATGCTGAACAAATCCTAACTGCAAAAGAGAAAGAATTTGCTGGAAGAGCCCAACATTTCCGGAAGATTAGTAAAGGTGCTGATGATGCTACTCAAGCCCACAAGCAAACCAAACAGGCGTTAGCACAGACCAAAGAAAAGTTAACAAAGTTTCAGCACGCTTGGGACGAAGTTAGGATAGAGAATGCTGAATTACAGGAACAGTTGCAGATTAAGGATAAAGAGCTTGAAAAGGCGCATGAGCAGAGGAGAAAGTATCGGGAAAGCCTCGGTAAGAGTCAAGAGCAGCTAGAAGAAGCTAGAGGTGAGCTGAGGAATACCAAGAAAGAGCTTGAAGAAGTCATGATAGAAAGAGAGATACTCAAGACGCAAGCCGGCATAAAGAGACACAAAGGAGTGTGTGATGACGAGGCTCTGATGCTGCATATGGGTTCTTTAACTGAAGCTCTTGAGAAAAGGGATGTCTTGATCAAAGAAATGATTGAAAAGCCGAATCACCAGCGTACCCGTATACTTTTTGAGGAGATCAAATACTCAAGTGATAAGCTGAAGGATGTGGAATTGTCAGACTGATGTTCTTTTCCCTGTATTTTGTTGTTGATGGTTACCATCAGGCTTGTTAATGGATCCATTTTTCCTTGTATTGCATTTGTGGTTGAACCTTTCTTAAATGTACTTGAATACTTCGTTGAATGAGTATGAGCAGTTTTATTCAGAATTATTCCTTATCAGATAGCTGCACACAAGCACATGACCACGACACGTCTCTTTATATCACGATTTCTGGTCTTCAGATTTCTGTGGTTGGATTGGAATCAGGGTATAAAGCACCTCGGAAATGACAAACATGGCATTGCATATCATTTTGCATTTTTGTTACTTGCTTTTCAGGTACTTGTTGCAGGGTCTTTAACCTTCATTTGGTTTCAGGCAGTATAGCTGAGAATCATATTCACCGATATTCGACGCGAAGGAATCAAGTAAGAATCATGGATCAAGTGCAAAGTGATTTGGCTGAAATGAGGGCGCGTATGGACCAGTTCATGACCCTCATGACTGGCATGGCGCAAAATCAGGAGAGATTGAGGCTTCTGGTCGAGCGTCCAGACAATGGGCCCGAAGGTGATCAGCATGACAATTCACAGGGACATGGCATTCCTCCTCCCGGTGGCAACCCTCCTCCTGGTGGTAACAATCGGGGTAATGGAAATGGTAGGCATGCTGGTGTTACTCTTGAAGATACCCTGGAAGACCAATTTACTCTGCTGGATGCTGATGTGGGTAATCAAGGTGATCGAAGGTATGATGAGTTAGCAGAAAAGATCAGGGCCATAGAATGCAAGAACTCTATGGGTATTGATGTTACTAGCTTGGGGCTGGTCCCAGGAGTCAGAATTCCCCCTAAATTCAAACCTCCCACTTTTGATAAGTATCACGGCAATGCGTGTCCCCAAACGCATCTTCAAGCTTACTTTGGGAAGATTTCAGCCCATACGGATGACGAGAAGCTATGGATGCACTATTTTCAGGACAGTCTGGCTGGGGCGTCCTTGACCTGGTATATGAAGTTGAATAGAGCTGCTGTGAAGAGTTGGAAAGATCTGGCAGAAGCGTTCTTGAAGCAATACCAGTACAATATCGACATGGCGCCCAACCGCACCCAATTGCAGGGGTTGTCCCAGAATGCCAAGGAGAGTTTCAAAGAATATGCACAGAGGTGGAGGGAAATGGCTGCCCAGGTCCAACCTCCCTTGTCAGACAGAGAAATGGCGGATATGTTTATGGGCACCTTGCAAGGGGCCTATCTTGATAGATTAGCTGCTTGTCCGTCAACTGGATTTGCTGATATTGTGATTGCGGGAGAAAGAATAGAAAGTCTGTTAAAGCTTGGAAAGATCCAGGATGTGAGTGGGACTGGCTCTTCGGGGACGAAGAAACCGTTTGCTAGTAACCAGAAAAGAAGAGAAGGTGATACGAATGCTGTGTTTAGAGGACGAGGCAGAGGGCGTTCTCAAGCTTATTATCAGGTAGATGCTGTAACAATCCCCACACCGTCTGTTCAGAAACAACAACCCCAACAACAAGTTCAACAGCAACAACCTTTTTTCCAGCAAAGGTCTAGGCAGAGGGATCGTAAGATGGATCCTCTCCCTATGACTTATGTCGCGCTGTTGCCCCGGTTACTCGAGTTAAAGTTGGTAGAACTCCGTACTATGAAAGCTCCGGTTGCTGGAAACCTGCCACCTAACTTCGATGCTAATGCTCGTTGTGAGTTCCACTCAGGTGCTCAGGGGCACTCCATTGAAAAATGCTGGGCTTTCCATCATAAAGTACAAGATTTGATTTATGCTAAAGCCATCAATTTCTCTCCCGCTCCTAATATTACTCAGCATCCCATGCCTGATCATAGTGCAGCAAATGTGTACGCTATTGAAGATGGGAGGAGATTGAATTTGGTGTTAGACGTTCATCAAGTGAAAACTTCTTTGTTGGTTGTAAAAGATCGTTTATTGAAGGGACAGGTGTTCCCGGGCTGTAATCAGGATTGTTCCGAGTGTATGAATCAGGAGAATGGCTGTAATAAGTTGAAGGTGGGTTTACTGAATCTGATCGATGAAGGATGTCTACAGTTCGACAGAGTCGTGAAAGACACTGATGAGATATCAACCGTGACCATCTATTACACTCCCGCTGAGATTCAAATGCCGGTCAATGCAGTTCCCGTGGCGAGTGTTGCGCCAGAAAGACCTAGTCCTGTCACTATCACGGTGCCAGGACCAATTCCGTTCACGTCTATGAAGGCTATCCCATGGCACTATGGGGAAGATGTATATTACGAAGGTAAAAAGCAGGAAGTTGAGTCGTCAGTCAGCCCAAATATTGATAACGTAGGGGGTGTAGGGGGCTTTACAAGGAGTGGAAGGTTGTTCGCTCCCCAAACCTTAAGAAGTGATAAAGAGGCCGAAGCCGCAGCAAAGGCTAAAGGTAAACAGGTGGTTGAAAATGCGTCTACACCTGAAGCAGAGACAAAGATTACTTTTGATAAGGAAATGGAAGAATTTATGAAGATAATCAAGAAAAGCGATTATAAGATTGTGGACCAACTGAATCAGACCCCTTCAAAGATTTCAATCTTGTCACTATTGATGTGCTCTGATGCGCATCGGCAGGCGTTGTTGAAAGTGTTGAAGAGTGCATACGTGCCACAATTTCCTCGCCGCTATGACAACGACTAGCTCCAACTTCTTGATCTTTTTATAGTGCACTTTGGCGCATCTTAACACTTTTCTTACAAAATACACAGGTTTCTCCGCTTTGTATATTTCTTGGATGAGGACTGAACCTATTTCTCAATCTGTGACTGAGTGGTAGAGCAACAATGACGGCCCATATCTCATATGAGTTAGGATGAGGGGTGATGTGAGAAAGTTCTTGACTTTGGTGAAATCTTCCTCGCACTCGAGAATCCACTCAAACCTCTCCTTCTTCTTTAAGGATGCGGAGAAGAGGAAGGCTTTGTCATCTGCACATGAAAGGAAGCAAGATAGAGCGGCGAGGCAGCCTGAGGGTTGTTGCACTTCCTTTACGTTAAAGGGGTTCCTCATCATGATTATTTCTTGGCAATTGTATGGGTTGATCTTGATGCCTCTTTGTGTTAGTATGAACCTGAAAAATTTACCCACGTGGACCTCAAAAGAACACTTGGCGGGGTTTAGGCGCTTATCATACTTCCTGAAGTACTGCAGTACATCTTCCAAATCCTCTACATGATTGTGCCCTTCAATAGTCTTAACTATCATATCGTCGACGTACACCTCTAGGGTTTTCCCTATCTGGTGGGAGAAGACATCATCTATGAGGCGCTGGTAGATGGTGCCAACATTCTTGAGGTTGGAAGGCATGACATTGTAATAGTAGTTGCCATGGTTCGACATGAAGGTTGTTTTGGGCGCATCTAAGGGATCCATCTAAATCTGGACGTACCTTGTGAAGGTGCGAGAAAGACACAAGAAAGGGGGGTTTGAATTGTGTATTTACTCTTTTTCTAACTTTTCACATCTTGTTAATTTGACGCTCAAGAACCTTCAATGTTCATTGAGCGATTCTAATCTATTAACTATTGAGTATGAGAACCGTATAAGTTCTGTTCATAAGATACGATACTCAGAACTTGCAGTGCGGAAGCTTATCAGAGATAAGCTGCAAGGTTCTGACTTTGCTTAATATGAGGTTCTGATATTCAAAGCAGGAACATAAATAGAGATACTGAGCAAGAGAGTAAAGGACACACGATATATCCTGGTTCACCACGCGGGGTAATCCAGTCCACCCTCCTCAGGTGATTTCTCCTTGAACACAAGGACTTAATCCACTATAACCAAATCATGATTACACTTGCACGGGCAACAACCGGTGACTAACCACTTGCACAGCTGCACTGTGACTAACAACACAATGAATCATTCAGGGATCCAATAGGATATAACGTTCATTGATCGAGCAGACCCACTGCTGGGATTTCATAGCTATCCGTTTAGGGATTCAATTTAATGAATATAACACTACTGACCATATTTCAGGATTTTCCACAATGACCCTCAGCCATTGTCATCTCAAGTATCTGATCACCGCGTGATCTACTCAAGGGCCTCAACTCACGGCTGAACCGTTCAGGGATCCATCAGGATATAACGTTCACTTGAGGAGTCTCAATTCATCTAGTTGAATTGGCAAACTGGAGATTACAAATTGTGCTTCTTAATAAGCAAGTTTCTCCTAGGTTTAAGTACAAAGAACACACACATGTGTTCAAGCAAGTTTTGAGCAATCAGCTCCTTGCTTTCCTAAGAAACTATAAAGATGTATTTAGATATTATGATTGTTGACATCTTGTAGATCTTCTTCTTCTTCGTCTTCTGGTTGAGCAAGCTTTATGCAGCAACTCCTTGCTTCAGATCTTCAATGTAGCTTTGACGAGAAGGTAGGTTGATGACTTGACTGATCTTCAATTGTTGTCTTCTTCATCAACAGCTTCTGTTTGATTGTTGTTGTGTTAATTTGTTCTTTGGAGTTTCAACAACAATTGCCATGAGTGAATTGATGACAGCTTTGAATATTCTAACTGTTACAACGAGAACTCATCGTTGTTGCTATCTTCATATAATGACTTGGTCAATTTTGTAGATGAACATTCAGTTCATAATTCCACAAGTGATCGACACATCAGAAGCAAAAACTCTTTCCATTAAATAGCCAGTAGAAATATAGCCGTTAGAAAATATTGTTGGCTGTTTGGAAAAGAGACGTTGTGAAATAATGAGTTGTACTGACACATCCTCTTTTTGCAGAGGAGATCTTTTCTTGGGCAGTGTGTATATTTAACTCACAACGGTAATACTTAGACTTCGAAACTTCAGTGACTTCTGATGTTAATTTGATGAAGCATGAGTGGAGTCTTTGTAGCAGAATATCTGATGCTTCAAGTCTTCCGTTAATTGAAGAAGTCTATTAGGAATCAGTGTTCAGAACTTCAGCACTTGGTCTTTAAGAGCGTTATCCTTTTTTGCTTTAGGTCTTCAGAATCTTCAGAACTTGTCTTCAGAATCTTCAGAACTTCTTGTTTGAAACCTTGATCTTCAGAACTCGTCAATCTTCAGAATCTTTCTGCACTTGGTCTTCAGCGCCTTCAGCCATCAGAATTTCAAGTCATAGGAGTCTTCAGAACTTTGGTTCTTTCTGAGTGTACTTCTTCAGAAGCTACGCCATCTTCAGAATCTTGATCACTCTCAGAGAGCATCCACAAGAACATTGCAACAGCAATCTTGGCATCCTTGGATCTGGCTGATTATGACTAGATAAACAAGCGTTCTTGCTTTCTGCGACTTTAGTCACACATAGTAACTTCGCATATACATATATTCAATCATAGTACATCTGGCTGGTGTATGTTGGTTCTGATGTATTTAGTTCTTATGATCTTCACACAACACACGTTAGACCATAAAATGGTTCTTTCACAAATACTTATTGTTATCATCAAAACATAGATTGACTTGTAGAGATAATTCTTGCTCTCACAATCTCCCCCTTTTTTATGATGACAAAACCAAGTATTTTGATTGAACATTTTATACAAGGTAATCACCAAAGCAAACAAATTCAGAGTGTGGAACAACAGCTCCCCCTGAATGAGTTATCCTCAAAGCTCTATCTGAGATCATCTAGGATTTTATATAATCCAAAGATATACAGAGTAGCAACTTGAGTTGTCAGATCAGAAATAGAAAAGAGTTACTCTTCTATCTTGTTCTTAGGAAAATGAAGAGTCTTTAGCATCTGGGCTAGTTCAACGGAACTTCCATCTTCAGATCTTCAGAACTCAGTTTCCTTTGTTATCATATCAGAGCTTGTTATCTTCAGAGTCTTCTGAAGCATTTCTACTTTTCAGTAGATTCAATTGAGCGCAGAATTAGAGTAGTTCTTCGACTGATAAACATAGCTTTGCTGTATATCAGAAACTGTATTTTGAGATACTCCCCCTGAGTTTCAGGCTATATGAGGTTTTTGGATTTTGCATTTTAGTCTTTTGGGTAATCTCCCCCTAATTTCCATAAGTCAGATATTGGGATCTTTCAGAATCGAAATTCAGAGTTTCTAAATTTAATCACCAATGTTGATCATGACTTTTCAGAGTTTGCCTTTGATCACAGGTTTATTTCAGACCTTGTTATTGTCACAACTCAGTTAAATTTTCAAAGCTTGATTTTTGATCAGATACCAAATGAAGGTTAAAGCTTGTGATCAATCAACGCTTGATTATGAATTTGGTACATCTTGATTTAGTTGGATGTAAAGTTGATGTGCTAACTCTTACACCAGAGTATTTTGAAACTGATACCAAGTGAAGAATTTCTTCTCATACGCTTAAGAGATAATTCATTTGAGTGCTGATATTGATATCAATGAAGGTATTTGACAGTAGTCCACAACTTTGAATAAGAGTTTGATACTAATCTTTGTGTACTCAATCCAATTGCTGATTTAGTCCGATACCAAATCGTCTTTACTTTAGATGGTTCCCGATAAACATCAGAAAGGTTTCTTGCTTGGATCTTTAATCCGGATCTTCAGACAGTTCTTGACTTCTGATTTGCACAGATCTTCTAAGAGAGTATCTTGAAATGTAGATTTTGCCTTGATTGCTTTCAGAGTTTTCTTGCTTAATCTGATTCATTATTCCATGATCGTAGTTCTTCTTCTTAACCTATTTTTAGAATGCCTAGTGAACTTGTTTAGAGTTCCTCGGATAACATCAAACAACAAACGTTAGTAGTAACGCATTTTATAAAGGGTGTACTTGTTTGAGTTCTACATTCTTTCAGATTTCCTTCTTCTTTCAATCAAAATCATCTTTCAATCAAAATCATTATTTCTCCCCCTTTTTGACATCATCAAAAAGTGTTAGGGCATATAAGCATTTCAGCATGTAGTCATTTATATTCAGTTACAGAGTCACAGAGTCATTTAAACATTTAGAAGCATTTAGACTCATTTTAGGGAAACACATCTATACTCAGTATTATTGAAGGATGATAGATGGAATCAACTGAGTATTTAAAGCTTAATAGATGTAAAGAAACACAATAGAAGACATCAAAGTTTCATTTACTAAGTGAGAAAGAGACATTAGTAAAAAAACAAAAAAACATAGCATTGCACTACATCGGATTTTAGTCATCAAAATCTTCCATGTTGTATACCCTACCACATCTTATCTCAGTTACTGACGGTTCTGGTCCGAGTCTCCTTACTAATCCCCAAAATTTTTCTTTTAGCATAATTTCATATATTATTCTCCTGTATGGGACGTAAGAGTTCAACTGAGTTCTTGAAACTCTGATAGAATGTTTCAGGTGATTGAAAATAGTTTTGGGAAGATTGATTTTAAAGTGGTGTGTTAGTAGGAAAACAAATACTCTGTCATCTTGGGACAGTGTGCTCCTTGCAGTTGCACGAGGTCGAAGATTGGTTAGAGAGAATATGAACCATGTTCTGGGTGAAGGAAGCAGTTTCTCAGGGTTGTTTGGTTCATAAGGAACCAAATCATCGAATAAAACCTTGAATTTCTTTACTAAGCTCAGGTCAGATTGAAAGTCTTCAACAGTGACCCCAGAGGCGACACAATTTATAAGCTTTTCTAATGAGGGAATCAAAATGGTGATTGGAAAGCTATATACTTCAGACCAGATAGTGTCGCCATCATTATTGATTCTGGCATATTTCCAGAATTCTTTCACAAGAACTGGAAAGATAGGGCCGTTTTGCAGTGAATAATAACCACTCCAAGATTGTATTTGCATGCTTCTTACAATTTCCAGACCATTATTTTGAAGTCTGGCTAGGTTTGGTCTTTTCTCTGGAATAAATTCTAGGGTTTCTTCGTTTCCTCTAAATGTTGGAGAGGCCATTTGTTAACAAACAGAAGATTCTAAATTAAGATTGTTTTGGATGAGGATGAGCGAGAACAAAGTAGAATCCTATTATTTATAGGCGAAGTGAGAGTGAGGAGTGTAATTACTGAATTGGTACGCCAAGATTTGGGTTTACTATTTCCTAGGTGGCCATGATTAATTAGGGTATGCTAAAAGGCGTGAACGTGTGGGAAAAGAAAACGGAGCAGATACTTATTTATTGGGAAGTTAAAGACTTTATTACTGAAGATTTCTTGAGCTGTAAAACACGACATGTCATTTATGCAATATTTTAATGGTTCATTAAGAATTTTTATTAGTGGGTACCAGATATAAATAACGTGAGACAAAAGATAACAAAGATATATATATTCATAAATGATGCAGGCATACATTTAACCATCTAGTATCCTAATCTGTCAACTAATTTGAGAACCAGTCACTGTCAAACGTTTCGCAAGAATTTTCAATAAGAGCAATATCAGGACCGCATCTGGTTCTGCTAATTGTCTATACAACTCCCGTTTTGAAAAACACTTCAGTTAGGATTCTTCTGTAAGGGATCATAGTTTCAAGGGTAGTTCTTGACACGAGAATGGTGTCCTTGAGATGGTCAAATATGATTTGTGGCAAATTTAACTGAATTTGGTTAAGAAGACACATGATTATGAGCTTGTCATCATGATACAAAAGGTTTTTATATGTGCTTCGAGGTTTGACGTTTGTCAGAATGAATTTAAACCAGCCTCTGGTGTGGGGCAGGAGTTTCTCAGGATTAGTAGGTTCGAAGGTAGAACCTTTATCAAACAAGTAGTGTAATTTTGCATCAGGGGTGCATCGAATGGATGCATGACTGGGAGTGATGCCTTCTAGTGGGCATTCAATGGCTTCAGCGATTTTTGAAGCGTTGAAGGAGAGAGGAATACCATAGATGTCTGAAGAAATGGTCAGACCATCATGGCTGACAGCAGCATTGATCCAAAAAGTTTTTATGATGTTTGGGTAAATGGGACCTCTAAGCATATGAATGTACCCATTCCAATTTTGCGAATGAATACCTAGATGGAAATTATGATCAACATCCATTAGCTTAGGTTGTTTTTCACTAATTATTTCAAGAGAGTTGTCATCGCCAAAGAAGGTTCTTGGAGTTAATAACTGGTTTGCCATGAGAATGGTGAGAAAGTCTTTTGAGGAGATCAAGTCAGGAGTTTAGAGAGGTGTGATTTTTAGTACGTTAGAAACTGCGGATAATATATGTATATATATATATATAGAATAAGACTTGTATTATTGAGTAATAGGGTTAGCTAGGATGAACAGATACTTTTGTTAAGGAGAGAGAGAGAGAGAGATTTGGTTCTAGAGAGGTGTTGACCGAAGCACGCCTATGGTCAATAGGATATGACTAGACGCTGATGGAGGAATCTCTTACTAGAGGACATAGGCAAACAGATACACGGGAAGACAAAAAGGTTTTCTTAAGAATTGTTTAAAAAAAAATTAAAAAAGAGATTTGGGTTTTGAGTGTAGGAGCATGAAAGGGAGACGTGACTTCATAGAGTAAGTGTGTAGATTGATTTATGCCTAGTCTAGGAAAGATATAGGTCAGTTCAAAATATTTTAGTAATATCTTATTAAGTTGTCAGAGATATGTTGTGCAATGATGATTGTATCTTTTGCGTGTAGTTTTTGTTAAAGAGTTTTCTTAGATTTAGCAAATTCTTTTCATCTATGCTTAACAAATTTTCTTTTGGTTGAATACTTTCATAAAGGAACACCTAAATAATTATTTAGTAAAACATGCTATGACAATTAAAAAGAATTCTAATTAAAACAACTCATGAGTTTAACAGATTAAAAGTGTACCTTAGATCTTTCAGTCTTAACTGAGTACCTTTTGTCTTGACTTCGGTCTTTACACTGATGAGTTTTGAATTCTTCGTAATTTTTCGTGTGTGTATTCTTCTGAGTTTTTGGTTAACTTTCTTTTAAACTTGGCTTGGTCTGAGCATCTTTCTGACTATTTCTGAGTAAGCTGCAGATGTTTCTTGGGTTCTTCAAGATAAGCTTATCTTCTGACTTCTGAAGAGAATATTTTCTTGGAAGGTGATTCTAGTTGAATTATAGCTTTCTCTCTCTTTTCCTGTTCAACCTTGTCATTTAGTTCTCTAGGTTACAGTAACCGAGATTGGGACTTAGTATGATCAGAGTGACCATTTCAATTGAACTAAGCCAATTCCATGCAATCCTTTTTGATATTCGTATGCGTGGGAGCAATACAGAGTGAACAGTAAATTTCATTTGATGACTCCATTCATAAATAACAGATTACATCTGTTTTGAATGTTTCTCACTTCTCATTTCCTTGATCCATAGAACATGTTTGGTTCTGGTACAGTTCTTAAGATATGGATCGGAATCTTAAACGACAGACTTTGAGAAATGATTGAGTTCTCCTTTCATAGCCAGAATTCAGTTTGCGTTTGTGAGAGTTTCTTTTCATTGAACAATGATTGATTTCACTAGTTCAGTAAGAACCTTTGAGAGGTTGTTCAGGAAGAATTTGTCATATCAACGTTTGACTTGTTCCTCAAGGTTGTTTCAGTACTTGTTCATAATCAAAACATCATCATGCACCATGTGTACATCACTAGTCATGATTTTTATGAACCTCTTGTTCTCACAATAATGATCAACTTACTTGGGATGTTCACATATCCATGAGTTGACATCAGTTGGAGAACCTGGATACCTGAAATGATAGCATCCAATTTCATAGCACAAGTGGTTCTGAGAACACTTGATCTGTTGAAAATCAGATTATCAACATTTGATCTTTACTAGGATGATTTCAGGTTGTTGGAGCTTGATCACCGAACCAGTTAATAGTTCGTTCGGAATCAACTGAGTCTTTGGGATTTAGTTTTCCATTGAATCTTTTGATCATTCCAGATTCTGACATTGAATCATTTCTAATAATTTGAATTTTTCAGATTCTGAATTTAACAGATTTCTTTCTGAAATTCAAAGTCTTAGAACAACAATCTTCCTTCTTTACATGAAGAGATCCAGAATGAGTTTTTAAACGAGAAAGTCAAGGGTGGACCTAATCCGTTTCTTGAAAATATCTCAAAAACTCATAATGAATTAATCTTCAGCAAACAAGATTTCTTGCTTTCTGATGATTCATTTTTTAATCATATACGTGGTTTTATCCACACGTATTTTCAGAATGAGCTTTCAACATATACTTCCATTGATCTGACGAATTTATCTTATCAATTGATTCTTCAACTTTAGTGAGGCTTCAACTTGAATCAGTGACTTGCTCACGAAGTAATCAGATTGATTACAATTTTGTACACAGTTAATTGCTGAACTGTTACAAAAATTGTAAGTGGATTTCAATCTCACCAAGAGTACTTCTACGCACCACGTCTGGATCTTTTTCTGACATTGTTAAGTGTTTGATGTGAATCAATAACAGGACCGGAGCTCTGATACCAATTGAAGGTGCGAGAAAGACACAAGAAAGGGGGGTTTGAATTGTGTATTTACTCTTTTTCTAACTTTTCGCATCTTGTTAATTTGACGCTCAAGAACCTTCAATGTTCATTGAGAGATTCTGATCTATTAACTAACGAGTATGAGAACCGTATAAGTTCTGTTCATAAGATACGATACTCAGAACATGCAGTGCGGAAGCTTATCAGAGATAAGCTGCAAGGTTTTGACTTTGCTTAATGTGAGGTTCTGATATTCAAAGCAGGAACATAAATAAAGATACCGAGCAAGAGAGTAAAGGACACACGATATATCCTGGTTCACCACGCGGGCTAATCCAGTCCACCCTCCTCATGTGATTTCGCCTTGAACACAAGGACTTAATCCACTATAACCAAACCATGATTACACTTGCACGGGCAACAGCCAGTGACTAGCCACTTGCACAGCCGCACTGTGACTAACAATACAATGAACCATTCAGGGATCTAACAGGATATAATGCTACTGAACATATTTCAGGATTTTCCACAATGACCCTCAGCCATTGTCATCTCAAGTATCTGATCACCGCGTGATCTACTCAAGGGCCTCAACTCACTGCTGAACTGTTCAGGGATCCATCAGGATATAACGTTCACTTGAGGAGTCTCAATTCATCTAGTTGAATTGGCAAACTGGAGATTACAAATTGTGCTTCTTAATAAGCAAGTTTCTCATAGGTTTAGGTACAAAGAACACACACATGTGTTTAAGCAAGTTTTGAGCAATCAGCTCCTTGCTTTCCTAAGAAACTACAAATATGTATTTAGATATTATGATTGTTGACATCTCGTAGATCTTCTTCTTCTTCGTCTTCGGGTTAAGCAAGCTTTGAGCAGCAACTCCTTGCTTCATATCTTCAATGTAGCTTTGACGAGAAGGTAGGTTGATGACTTGACTGATCTTCAATTGTTGTCTTCTTCATCAACAGCTTCTGTTTGATTGTTGTTGTTGTGTTAATTTGTTCTTTTGGAGTTTCAACAACAATTGCCATGAGTGAATTGATGACAACTTTGAATATTCTAAGTGTTACAATGAGAACTCATCATTGTTGCTATCTTCACATAATGACTTGGTCAATTTTGTAGATGAACATTCAGTTCATAATTCCACAAGTGATCGACACATCAGAAGCAAAAACTCTTTCCATTAAATAGCCAGTAGAAATATAGTCATTAGAGAATACTGTTGGCTGTTCGGAAAAGAGACGTTGTGAAATAATGAGTTGTATTGACACATCCTCTTTTTGCAGAGGAGATCTTTTCTTGGGAAGTGTGTATATTTAACTCACAACGGTAATATTTAGACTTCTAAACTTCAGTGGCTTCTGATTTTAATTCGATGAAGCATGAGTGGAGTCTTTGTAGCAGAATATCTTATGCTTCAAGTCTTCCGTTAATTGAAGAAGTCCATTAGGAATCAGTCTTCAGAACTTCAACACTTGGTCTTTAAGAGCGTTATCCTTTTCTGCTTTAGGTCTTTCGAATCTTCAGAACTTGTCTTCAGAATCTTCAGAACTTCTTGTTTGAAACCTTGATCTTCAGAACTCGTCAGTCTTCAGAATCTTTCTGCACTTGGTCTTCAGCGCCTTCAGCCATCTGAATTTCAAGTCATAGGAGTCTTCAGAACTTTGGTTCTTTCTGAGTGTACTTCTTCAGAAGCTACGCCATCTTCAGAATCTTGATCACTCTCAGAGAGCATCCACAAGAGCATTGCAACAGCAATCTTGGCATCCTTGGATCTAGCTGATTATGACTAGATAAACAAGTGTTCTTGCTTCTT
The DNA here is from genome assembly GCA_022829125.1 of Lathyrus tuberosus. NCBI lineage: Eukaryota > Viridiplantae > Streptophyta > Magnoliopsida > Fabales > Fabaceae > Lathyrus > Lathyrus tuberosus. Next base: position 7,246,149 of record JALAZF010000024.1, on the reverse strand, counting down.
GCGACTTTAGTCACACAAAGTAACTTCACATATACATATATTCAATCATAGTACATCTGGCTGGTGTATGTTGGTTCTGATGTATTTAGTTCTTATGATCTGCACACAACACACGTTAGACCATAAAATGGTTCTTTCACAAATACTTATTGTTATCATCAAAACATAGATCGACTTGTAGAGACAATTCTTGCTCTCCCACCTTGAGTATGTGTCCATGAAGCTTAATGTGATATAGCATGATAATTCTTTGATAATACAATCGATGACTGACAATGGTGTAATACCCCAAAATTTGCCCTCTCATTTCTTCATATCATTTAGCATGAGCTTTCATTTCATTACATTGCATTCAAGCATAGAAAAACAAAACATTAAACATTTAGCATTGCATCTTGCATAAGGGCATGTGATCAGTTGTTCCTCAAAGGTGTGGATCATCCAAAGCAAGGAAATAAGAGCCAAGGGTTACCCACAAACCTCAAAGGTCTCTTACATTATATGTCATCTCAATTGGTCCCACAAGGCATGGGAAGAGGAGAATTCATCAAGAAGATTGGGCAGTGCATAACCTCCTACACAAGGCAGTCAAAAATTGGGATTTGACCCTCAAATGGGCAAGCTCTTTGGGTTTTTGTCATCTCCAAATGGCATATCTCATCATTGTTTGAGAAGATATACATCATATTCAGAGGAATTTGGATTTGGGGGATGTGCTATTGCCTCCTAACCAGAGGGTGCCAAAATTAGGGTTTGGCTTAAAATTAGTTTATCTTTGATTTTTTGGGCAAGACTTGATCTCATGGTATTCCTTGTGTCTTTAAGTGTATATGGATGGAAAATTGCTCATCAATTGGGTTCTGAAGGGTTTCAATTAATCAGTTGCTTGATAGTCAAGAAATTGGGGAAAAAGTCAACTGTGCAGTGAAAAAAGTCAACTCTTGACTTTCTAAGGTCAAATTCATGAAATTCATGTTATATAGGTTCGTTGGACAAGATTTGATCAAGAAATGATGAAGGAATAATGAAAAATCAAGAAATCACAAAACAGCCAAAAATAGAAACTTTAGGGTTGCCAAAAATAGTAACTTTGGACCATTTTGCACCCTACTTTGAGGCTCTCTTTCTCCAAGATAAAAGTTCCAAACCTCAGGCCCAAGTTGAGCCAATTAAAGTTCATGTTCTAAGCTTCAAATCCATATAAAGAACTCCTCCATTGGGTAAAAATTGAATGAGTTATGGTTGATCAAAGTTTGGCAAAACTAGGTCACAAACCAAGTCATGACCAAGCGTGACCAAGCCCACCGGCCATCATTTTGACAAACACTTGGTGTGCCAAATGTCCACCCACTTTTCTCAATGATGGAGGCTCCATTGAAAAAATGTTGAACATCAAAGTTGTTCACCTCAATGTCGTCTTCAACTTTGATGTTGGATAAATTTTCATTTGAGCAAGTTATGAGATGGTTATGATGGTTCCAAGTTAGTGTGATCATGCTGAAATTTCAGGTGCCATGCTTGCCTTGCCATGCCAAGGTCACACGCCCACCAACCAGTTTGGAACCATTGTGTTCATAGTCATTTTTAAGTGTGTTTGAGGCTTCATTTCAATCCAAAACTAACATCAAACTTGTTCTCCCATATTCCCTCTTTCATTTGACATCAAAAGCTCACTAAATCGTCTACCATGCATGGAGAAATTCACCACCAAACCACCATGTTTACATTGGAACCAAGCTGTCACAAAATCAGAAAATGAATTGTTGTTGTTGTTGTCTTAACATTCACACGCGTACACCCTATGTTCATTTTCACTTTAAGCCAAACACCTCTTACAAGCACGTACTATCCATGCTACTCCATACATGGAAATGGAAAAGAATAACCAAACTTGTGGAACAAGTCTCTCTGCTGCAGCTCACCTCCATCACACGAGTTCATCACCACTGATTCACCTCCACTCCACCATAACACCATAAATCTCCACCTCACCATAGTAAAACTCTCCTCACTCGCCCTAACTAACTTGGCTCAGTTAGTTAGGGACAACTCAGTTAACCTCTCCAACTCACTAAACTCACTCACTTAATCACTCTAGTTAACACACTTAACCCCACATATAAATGAGATTTCACTTCACATTTTCAAGGGAAGGACTTCACTTTCTCATTCTGGTTCAAGAACACTCTCAAATTCTCTCTACTTCCTCTGATTTATTTTCTCTTTCTGGACACGATTCCATCATCATTCTCCTTTAACTTCATCTTCAAGTTTCATCATCAAGTGGCATTGAACTTGGAGATCATGGAATAGTTGAAGTAACTACACTGCAGATCCATATTCATCTTCATTTTTCAGATTGCTTAAGCCTTTATTTGGCCAATAAAAGCTCAAGGAAGAAGCACTTTCCTCCGGTATTCTTATAGATCCAAAGCTTCATCAGTCTCAGGTTTGAGTTCTCCAACTTTGATCGCACATTTTCTCTTCATTATTACTTGTTTTTTGTTGATTTTAGCTCATTAGGAGCTCTGAAGTATCCGGCTAGTTGATAGGCCTCTTAGAGGCATAGATTCAAAATCTAGGGCATATTTTAATCTCCTTTGTTCTCTGTATATGTGCTTGTTATGTGAAAAGTGATGGTGGATTCATGATGTACGTAACTTCAGCTTCATTTTGATATAATGTTTGCGTATTTCTGGAGAATGTGAAACTTGCAGACGGTGGGGAGTGGCCGGAGAAGATGACCGGAGGTCCTTCTCCGGCCGGTGGCTTTAACTCTTAGGTTTTTGTGTTTTTAAATCGTGGCCGTTGGATCGTTTCATCGTGTGGTTAATATTGTGACAGCGCATTAAAATCCACCCTCCCCCTCACGTGCACTATTTGGTTTCAGATTGATTGTATGTGTGTGCGTACAAGTTGTATGTGGTAGACTCTAGCTTTGGTCCACCGGATGTGTGTGATTATTTGATGATCTTTGGTTGACTTTGATCCAATGGTTTAAATGCTGCCAACACATTAATGAAAACCTGTGCACCTCACGTGTTCTTTTTTTTTAATTCTGATGTTGGTATGTGTGTGCGTGCACGTTTGTTATCATATGCCTTGTTCTGGATTCGTTTGATATGCATATTTTAATGATTGGTGTGGGCTGACCTAGATGTATGGCTATGATTGCATCTTCATGGTAACTGCATGTACACGCATCACACACAACTACACGTTAATTGGACTGGGTTTAAATTGTTGTTTGTACCCCACACTGAGCCTATTTTTGTCATTTAAACGCGGAAATTACTCTGAATGCACCCCCATTCCATTATTGTCATTTTTTTAATTTTATTTCACATTTGTTTAGTTTCCTTATTTTAAAAATACCAAAACATCATGAAAAATTCTACAAAAATTCATGTGATATCTTAACATGTTTAAATAATTTTCTAGATTTTTTGATTGTGATTTTGTGAATATTTGCATATCAATCCATAATTTTCTTGTATTTCTTTTGAAACTTGTTTCTATTTTTCATACCTTCATTTCAAAAATTTATTTCTCATAGATTCTTAAACATTTTTGTATCAATCTTTTTGCATCCATTTAGTAACATCCAGAAATTCATAAAAATATTTTTGTTTCATTTTTAGAATTTTCTTTTATTGCATTTAGATCCTCCATCTTTGCATTTTGGGTTCATGGTTCATAAGTGACTATTGCTTGATTGTTTGAGGTCCTTCCTTTCTGAATTTTTGTATAGGATTTTGGTATGATATTTACCTCTGGTTGAGGTCTCTTAAGACCTAAATGGATGTTTTTTTCAATCATGTTTGGTATTTGTTTGATGACTCTTGTTTGAGGCCCCTTTTTGTGAACTTCTTTGATCATGTTTGTTTACTTGCTTGAGAAGGCACTTGTGCCATTGTTTGATATCATTTTTCTTGACTTATTGAGCCATGTTTAGATCATTATAGGTGAGTTGAATGAAATTATAGGTCATTGGTTTGAAGTTGATGTTTTTTTGTGTACATTTTCAATACTTGTTTCACATGTCTCTTTTTGACCTAATCCCTCACTCTTTTTCATCTAAGTGCCAACTTGGTTTATATTTGGTTTGTTTATGCCATGACATACTATCCATTTGCATTTCATATGAAGTATACCTCTGACTTTGAAGTATAGCATTCATTCCATATGCCATTTATGTCTTACTTTGCATACTTGAACATGTTTCATCCAAATGCATGTTTCTTTTTCTTCTAGCTTCTAAATGACTTGTAATTGCTTGAATGTGGTTGATTTGTGAATCTTATCCTCATCCTAACATGTCATACCACTTCTGACTTGGATACTTGAGTTTCATCTTGAAGCTTTTGTATGTTTGACTTATGCCATGAATGTTTTCTTTCCATGTTAAAGTCATGTTCATATCTTCTCACTTCTTCTTCTAATCACTCCTAATGCTTGGATACTTGATTGTTTGCCTCATTTGACATTTGTATATCATGTTTAGGCACATTTTTAGGTCATCCACATTCTGACTTTGACATTACTTGAAGCATTATTGCATGATCACCTTGCATATCCACTCATTCTTCATCTATTTTTCCATGATTCACTTCTTTGGTGTTTAAGATCTTTAGTTGTGTATAGTTTGTTCTTGTTTGATGAATTAACATTAGAGAACACCCCTAGAGACTAGGTTATGACCTTGATTGAGGTTCATCTCTTAGGAGCTTTATCCTTTAACTCTTAACTTGTTTGTTCACCAATTGTTATGCTTTTTCTTATTGCACTACTTGTAAATTGTTTTAAACTAACATTTTCATGTAGGTGCTAAAGGTAAGTAAGTGTGTGGACTTAGTTCCACATACATTTCTCTCTCTTATCTTCTCTTATTTCTTTTAAACCTTCTACTTGTGTTTGTTGAGCATTTATATGCTTTCCTTGAATAACTTTTCTTTCATCCCTTTTTAAGATCAACTTAACTTCCATTTTGGAAGTAAGTTGTTTCTTTTGCTCTTCTTCTTCTTTCTTTTAGAAGTGGGTTTGTTAAACCACATTAACCATAAGATCTCCAAGCAAGCTAACACTAAGGTGTGTCTTAGTCTCCCCTTAGTTTTCACCTTTACTCCTCCATTTAAGTCTCTTCTCTCATCTTATAATAAAGGTAAAAAACACTTAATAAAGGCATAACAAATATTGTATTTGAGCCTTTCATGTGAGAATAAGATAGTAAGGGGTCTTCTCTCACTTTCTTAGAATGTTTAGCGTACGTCCCGTCTTGGGTCGATATGCGAGGCATTCGATCCTACATGAGAGACTTAAATGCAATACGAGTTACAAAATAAAAAAACAATCAAAATACTTCTTTCTTAAAAGACAAAAACAAACAACAATTCTCTTCTCATCTCTTTCACTCCTTCCTTAAGGACTCGTCAAGTCCGTTCTACCGCAAACAGGTAACGCGTAAGTCTCCCAACAGCGAGCTGTAACACCTAACTGCTGGAACGCGCACGTTGACGTTTCCGCTAAAAAACACAAACAAATTTTCCCTAGGTGAGGGGAAGTACGTCGCTCTGATTCTCATGTTCCCGATGAGATACGTAGGCAGTGGGGTAGGGCCCATTCGAGCACTTCTTTTATTTTCCCTACATTTGTTTCTCTTTCTCTCTCCTTTCCTTCTCCAGTTCTCCAGCTAGCAGTTCCTTTTCCATTATTCTTTCCTTACACCCTTTGATTGAGCAGCAAGCGTGGATCCCATCGGGTACGATGGACGCGTGGGGGTGCTAATACCTTCCCTTCGCGTAACCGACTCCCGAACCCAGTTCTCTTGGTCGCAAGACCATGCTTTTTCCTTCCCTCGGATTTATGCAGTGTTTCCTTTCCCTCTCTTGGGATAAATACACATTGCTGGCGACTCTGTTTCGGTGCCACTTTCGCATTTGTACTAGGATGAAAATCCCGGGAGCGACAGCTGGCGGCTCTGCTGGGCACAAATTGACCTCTTGCTGGTCCATCCCTAAGCGAGTCATTCCTAGCGCTTGTTTGTTTTTTTCTTTCCTTCATTGGGTGTTTACTGTCGTGCTTTATTTTGCTGTTTATTTACTTTACTGTATTTACTGCATTTTCGCATTACATATCATATTATTACTGTTGTGCTGGACTGGTTTTCTGTTTGGCGGGACGGGATTTCTGAGAGATAAGCCTATTACACAGGCTTGAGTATACACTTAGAATTAGAGTGGAGAGTAGTGGGACCTACGTGCCATCTGGAGTGTGTTGTGTATTCACGAAATTCACAACCAGACGAGGCTATCTTGGGACGCATTCTAACGTGTGTGTCTTACGCATGTTAGGGTGTTGATCTAGAGAGTTGTCGACTCTGGTGACCATTTCCCCGAGGACTCAGTTGCGGCACTCCTCCCGAGATGTGACAGTGGCAGACCACGTTCTGTGGCAAACCCATTGCATATTCTCGTTCCGAGGACCCAATGCTGGGAACTTGCCATAGGTGTTCCTTTTGGGAAAGAGAATCAGTGGAGGCACTCCTCAATTGGCGATAGTACTGTACCCCGAGGGATGAATGTACTATTGCTTCTCGACCTCAGTGCCAGAAGCTGAGGACCTTTCGTTTTGGAGAATCAGTTGAGGCCTCCTTGATTGATGATGATGCCAAACTAGAAATGGTGAACGTATCATCATTTTTCGACCTGAGAGCACGGGATACTGAACATCCTAGTACCCACATGTGAGAAAGGCGGGTTGTTTACAAGTTTGCAGGTAACCATGACCTCCTACATACCCGGTTTTCTATTGATATTATACAAAAGGAGGACTCATCCTATTGTATTCAGACGGTTTCTATTTATGATTCTATATTGTTCTCAGAGCTACACTGACACCGTTCACAGTCCAGCACCGACACAGAGCACGCTGATACCATGCCCTTGCATTGCATTATCATGTCATAACATCCATATTTTTCATTTTTCAGGTAGTATCTGATTTTGATTCCAGTCAATGGGCAGTTATAGGGATGGATAACAAAAGAGGCAAGAAGAACACCATTGTGTACAAGTTCCCGAAGCTCATCCTGAGTCAGATTTGTAAATTGCAAGAGATGGCCAGTCCGAAAGTGTTAGGAATGTTCGAAGAGAAGTATGGTTGGATCCTATCCTTTGTTCGCAACATCAGTGAATATGAATATAATGGCTTCAACTTTGGAAGCTGATATTTCTGGCAAGGGAAAGGTTCGTGGCTATCACTTATCATACTTGGCAAGCAAAGCTCAAGAGGCAGCAAAGGAGGAGAAGTGGAATGCCTTCAATGCAGTGTTGGCTCTCTGTGTATATGGTGTTGTCCTGTTCCCGAATGAGCCTGATTTTGTTGACACGGATGCTATCAGAATATTTGAATCTCAGAATCCGGTGCCAACCTTATTAGGATATCTCCATTATGCTTTATACAACATGAACGAGAAGAAACGAGGTGGGACAGTTCATTGTTGTGCACCTCTTTTCTATAAGTGGTTTGCTAATCGTCTACCCCAGTCAGGTGCTTTCAAGGATACTAAGAATTCTCTGATATGGAGTCAACGTCTGATGGGCCTAGATGCTAAGGATATTGTTTGGGTGAATCACAGAGTGCTGGGTAAAGACATTTTGCACAGTATTGGTGAATACCCTAATGTGCCATTAATAGGGAGGAAAGGAGGTATTAACTATAACCCTTCCTTGGCTATCCGGCAGTTTGGGTATGCTCTAAGAAGTTCCCCAGTTGAAAAGGAGTTGGAAGAGTCTCTGTATTTTCACACGGCTGACGATGGATTAGATACGGCGCAGAAAGCTTCCAAAGCATGGCTCAGTAAACAGAAGAGAGGAAAAACCATTTGGGGTGTGCCTAACAATCAAACTTTTCCTCCATATGATCAATGGATAAAGAAGAGGGTCGAAGAGTACTATCTGCCTTTCGATTGGGCGCTTTCCTTATATCCCAAAGTGATAGAGGAAAGAATCACCGTACCAATTGAAGAGCTCGATAAGCAGCGAAAAGTGGCGCAAGATTTGAGAGAGGAAAATGCTAGTATGAGTAGTAGACTTCAGGGCGCTTTACATGACAACTTGGAGATGAAATGGAAGGTCCAAGATTTGACAGAGCGTTTGGAAAAAAGGGAGAAGGATCTTGATGACAGAGCTCAGCACTGTAGAAAGATCAGTATGACCGCTGAATCATCCGACAAAGCCTACAGGGAAACCAAAAAGCTATTGGCCAAGACTGAAGACAAGCTTGCCACGTATAAGGAGAGGTAGGAAGAACTTAAGATTGAGAATGGGGAGTTAAAAGAAGAACTTCAAAGAATGAGGGAAGATAAGAAACACTTCTCTGGTAAGTGGAAAGAAGCCCAGAAAGAAATTGAAGAGCTCAAACTGCAAGCAGGAATCAAGAAGTCAAAGCACGAAGGCAATGATGTTGAAGAGCAGATTGCTAGGCTGAATCAGGATGTCGAGGAGAGAAATAGACTGATCAAGGGTTTGCTAGAAAGACTTACTCATCCAGATACTGTGAACCTTCTTGAGGAGATTGAAGCCAGTTTATTTGGAATTGACTTGTAGTAATTCTGTTGTTTGTATTTTGCTGTGATTACCATCAGGATTGTTGATGGAATCACTTTTGATTGTATTGAACCCATTTGTATGACTTCTTATGCTATGATATTGTAATATTTGGTTCAGCCGTATTTGTCTCTACAGCTCTCAGTTTTTGAAAGGGGTCATCTTTTGATTGATTCTGCAATATTTCTGGATTCAGATTTATTTTTCCAATGTTGTGTCCGATCCCTTGCCCAATTTCAATGCTGGAATCGAAGCCGATTCGGCCTGGAAATGTTTAAATATGATTGTTTGCATTTTGCATTTTCATCCGCATAATCATAAACATTTTTGCATAACAGGTGTTCTGGAGCGGATTTCTCATTCTAACTGGGTATTCTCTGCAGGATAGCAAACATGACTTATTCCAACTACTCCATTCACCACAATCAAGGTTCAGATATGGAACAACTCTGAGCGGAGGTGACTGAGATGAAGGCCCAACTGGGGCACTTTATGGTGGACATGCAAGCTTTGATTCAGGGCCAGAAAATGCTGAAAAAAAGGTCAATCAAGTGAAGACCCAGATGAGTTTTGTTATGGAAGTTGTGAGAAATGTGCTCAGAAAGGATGGTAATCCCACACCTGAGGCTATAACAGAAGTTGTCGTTCCACCCTTGCCTGTGGAACCTATTCCCAAGAGTGATGGGCCTTACGGATTTTCTGCACAACCTAGAGTTCAGAAACTTACTCACCAGCAGTTACCTCTTGTTTCCCCAGACGGCCCCAAGGCTAGGAAGTATCTACCAAAGTCGAAGAAAACTGACAGAATCTTTGATCCGCTTCCTATGCCTTATGCTCAGTTGTTGAGGTACCTACTTCAACTCCAATTGGTTGAACTTCAGACGATAAATCCCTCTAGTGGAAAGCTCCCATTCAATTATGATGCAAGTGCCCATTGCGACTTTCACTCTGGTGCGTCGGGGCACAATGTGGAAAAATGTAAAGCCTTTCATAATGTGGTCCAAGATCTGATTGATTCAAAGGCAATATATTTCGCGCCGGGCGGCGTAAGCATACAGAGTAATTCTGCTCCTAATGCTGCAGGAAATATGAATTTCCCGGTGTTCCCTCTTGAAGAGGCATCAAGTCAAGGGCATATCTTGCAGTCCTTGGTCTCAAAATCCCCATATCAGCAACTTGTTCCCGATATTAGGCCAAGTTTGAAAATAAAAGTGCTGGGAAGAGAGGAGTACCCGAATCAGTACCAGCAGCAGACTAGCTCTCAGAGGAGATGTCAAAGACCCAGAAAGCCCGAGAGAAAATTTCATCCCATTACTGTCTCTCACAGTCAGCTGCTCGGCCGTTTACTTCAAGACTCTTTGATTCAGTTAAGGGAAGTTGCTCCTATCCCGTATCCCCTTCCGCCAGGTTATGACAAGAATGCTAGGTGCGAGTACCACTCAGGGACACAGGGGCATGCCATTGAAGATTATAAGGTGTTCAGGCATAAAGTGCAAGATCTGATTGATGCTGGGATCATTATTTTCACTGCAGATGGTCTGTACGTTAACTAAAGCTTCCCAAGCAAGCACGTAAAAAAGGGAAAGACATCATCAGAAGCAATAAGTCCAGACGGAGTCAAGCCTCCTCAATAAGGACAACCATTTAGCTTCTTTGCTGCATTTTCATATGTAGTCTTTATTTGTTTGTTCAGACATTGTTTGCATGTTAAACTTGTTTGTATTTGGTTTGATGATTTTAATGCAATGAATATGTTTTCTTGAAGAATTTCATCTGTGTTCACTCATTTAATGCTAATGTGCACTGCAATACCAATTTTCTTGCTTAAACTCTATGAGGGAGGATGATGAGGTAAAAATGCAGAAATCTCTAAGGGCGTGCTTTTGAATAAGAACTCTGTTGAGGATGTACAAGCATTGTTTCAATTCCCCAAACACTGGAGATATAAGGGAGATAGACCCTCGTTAACCCTTTTGAGCTTTGAAGTAGGAGTTTCTTTTCGTATGAAAAAACCCTCACATTTAACCCAGGGGCGGGGTAGGCGTCAGTTAATTTGACCAAGCGTTCAAATTTCAAAAGGAGTGTGCATCTGAGGATCCATTACCTTCTATTCCACCGTCAAGAGGTCAAGAGATGTGAGACCACAATGGTTATCCATCAACAATCAAAGAGTGAGGTAGTCACAACCCTTTCAACAAAGTCAAGACAAGCCGGTGTCACACGGCGTGTTCAAAAAAAAAAGAAAGAAAGAAAAAAAAAGAAATGAAAAAGCCCGCTAAGTTGAAACTTGAAGACAAGCAACTTAGGCAAAAGTTAGGGCATCCCGCTGGACTCCGAAATCTAAAGATTCAAAAGAATCAGTCCAGGCAAAAATTAGGGATAAAAAAAAAGAGTGTGAAAGCGAAATGCGAAAAGGATTCCAAGAGAAAATCCTCGAGCAAGAAGAAAGTCGTGTGACTACGAACAAAAGACAAAAGGGGTGACTGTTACTCCAAAACCTCATTAGGTGTCAAATTATCACTACATGGGTTCCTTAAAGATCATAACATCTTTTTTTTGAGAGATGAGCGCGTGTGCCAAATTAGCTGAATGTAGGACTGGAGAACATCACGAAGAGTGGGTGGGCACCCATAAACTTTGAGCCATAAACCATTTTTCTCAAAACCGTGAACCAGGCCACGATACAACCCTCAAAAGTCCTAATTGAAACAGGGTTATTTCAAAAGCACACTACCAAGAGATAGCGTTCCTGACTCCTATGAGTTGTGCTAAAAGATCTTTGTTGGTGTTGCATGTGCATTGCATTCTTTCATTCAAAGATTAATGTCGTATCCTAACCCGTGATTCGCTCACAAAGGGTTTGCGGCGTCTTTGCAGTAAGACTTCAGGATTAACATGTGTGTTGCATTAGAATTTTCATTCTCAGAATAAAACATTTTCTGCTTGCATACTTTTGTTTGACATCAAAAGAAGTTTACATATGGAAATTCAGTCCAGAAGCTTAATCTTGCCGAGTTGAGAATCCTGAAACTCCCGAAGGACAACCACGTCCAGTGTTACTTCCTCAGGAAACGTTGTTGAGCGGGAGCTTTCCCAACAAGTTGTGCTAAGACGTAGTCGATCTGGGGCAATCACGTCAAACCATCTCTTTAAGGTATAGCCAATTTGGGCCAATCACGTCAAAAAATATCTTCAGAGTTCAGCCAAACCGGGACAATTACTTCAAGATTCCTCTGTAGACTATATAGTCTGGGGCAATTACTTCAAGATTCTTCTGTAGACCATACAGTCTGGGGCAGTTACGTCGAGATCTGACGAATCTCTCCAAGAGTTTGAAGACATTGAGGCGTTTTGGATGTCAAGTCTTCTGTAAAATCCTCTTGAGACAATTTCTTTTGGCGGACCATGCTAGTCTGGGGCAAGTGAGAAGAATTGTTGTTCACGCATATGCAGTCAATCAGCCAAAAGGTTAGAAACAAAGGGGCATTCCAACCAAGGCATTTATGGTCCCCTGTCTTCAGCAGGCTTCATTAATCATGTTCCCAGCAAGAGTTGCATAAAAACCTTTCTCCCCAACAAGTGATGGTTCAGAGTTGGATTTTCTCAGTTGTAGAAGTCATATCCAGCACGAGGCACACGTGCACATCCTTTGTTTACAGGCAGCAGCCTCATACTAGGCTCAAAAACAAGATTGAAACCTTTTCGAGATCAGGGATCATGTCTTCTAGACGAGGAATTACTTATCCCCATGCAAGATACCGGGACAACCAAGTTCAAGAAGGGTCCCCAAGTCACTTTTTGGCACAACGTTTACTGATTAAGTCCATCCTCGACCGTCGGTCGCTCACGACGATTCGATACCGGTGGATTGAATTCGACTGGGTATCGTTGTATCTTATTAGGTCGATTCTCCTATTCAGTACTTCCAATAGCTACAAGCTTTTCTGTGTTGATAACGGTTGCCAATTCCCCAGTAAAGTTGCTCCACAGATCTCGCAGTTAATGTTCAAGACTCAACGAGTGTCCATGAGTTGGAAGATGCAAGTCTTCTGTAAAATCCTCTTGGGACGATTTCTTCAGATCGGTCGTGTAATCTGGGTCAAAAGCAAGTTGTTGAACCTCCCAAACATGGGGTATCATATAATTCCCCAGCGAGAAGTATTCCAGATCTATTATCCCCAGTAGAGTGACCTCTCTGTTAATACCTCTAGCTCAAGTCTCGGCATCTGTCTAAGAGTTTGAAGGTGTTTGGTCTTCTGTAAAATCCTCTTAAGAGACATTCCCCAGCAAAAGACGCTTTGAAGCAGTTATCCCCAGCAGAGTTTGTTGTCAACTCATTATCCCCAGTGGAGTCGTCAAGCAGAAGATTTGCCTAGCATGGAACATTGTGGCTCTTATGCTAAGCTTGACAGCTTTGTTCCTCGACAGATCACAGTGCATTTGCTTTGTACTTTGCCAGCAGATCTCTAGGGACTTTTTCCCAACAAGTCATAATAGAACGTCTTCTAACCAGGATTTGTGTATCCCTGACGGAGTAGTTCCGGTCCCCAGCAAGATCGTATCTCTGGTAGTTGTACTCCCCACAGAGTTCAGCATTGAATCTTGTTAACAATACTCCCCAGCTGAGTTGTTTTTTCCCCGCAAGAGGCTTATTGATCAACATAATCTATTCCTCAGCAAGGTGATAGTACATTCTTTCCCCAGTCGGGTTAGCAGGTTGATTCTCCCCGCAAAGGATCTCGGGTTTGATAGATCCTCAAGCAGAGTTTTAATGACTTATCTTCTCCAACAAAGTGTTAATACATTTTCTCCCCAGCCAAGTCAGAAAATTCTTATCCCCAGCGGAGTTGCTATGACCCGAATTCATCCCCAAGCAGATGAAGTAATTCCTGGCAGAGTCATTATTCTCCATATCTCAAAGTCCAATTTATTTTTGGCAAGCGTGACAATTCGAAGCAGACGGATTGTTCATTCATTCTCCAGCAGAGATATTATCCTTTCAGGAGTCTTTGAAGTCAAATCATTGATCATTGTTCCTCAGCAGTGTCAGCAGAGATGTCTGACACGGATGCAGAGAGTAATCCAGTATTGGAAGTTTTCAAGTCCAACCGTAGATTGGCAAAAGGTCCATCCAAGGGTGGAAAATTCTTAAAGTCCAACCGTAGATTGGAAAAAGACCATCCAAGGATGACAAATTATTAAAGTCTAACCGTAGATTGGCAAAAGGTCCATCCAAGGGTGGCAAATTCTTAAAGTCCAACCGTAGATTGGCACAAGGTCCATCCAAGGGTGGCAAATTCTTAAAGTCCAACCGTAGATTGGCAAAAGGTCCATCCAAGGGTGGCAAAGCAAGGAAAAAGTCCAGCCGTAGTGTGGCAAGTCAGTAGTCATATGACTCCCTTTAAAAGACCGCAGCTAAGTCCAGCCGTAGATTGGCAAAAGTCTATCCAAGGGTGGCAAATCATCAGCAAGTCCAACCGTAGATTGGCAAAAGTCCACCCGCAGTGTGGTAATGCAGCTGCAAAGTCCAACCGTAGATTGGCGAAGGTCCACACGCAGTGTGGCAAGTCAGTAGTCGTCTGACTCCATTCAAAAAGACAGTCCACCCACAGTGTGGCAAGCCAGTAGTCGTCTGGCGTTGTGCTAAAAGACATTGTTAAAGTCTACCCGTAGTGTGGCAAGCCAGTAGTCGTATGGCGTTGTTCCAAAAGACATTGCTAAAGTCCACACGTAGTGTGGCAGGCCAGTAGTCGTCTGGCGTTGTTCCAAAAGACATTGCTAAAGTCCACCCGTAGTGTGGCAGGCCAGTAGTCGTCTGGCGTTGTACAAAAGACGTTGCTAAAGTCCACCCGTAGCGCAGCAAGCCAGTAGTCTTCTGGCGTTGTACAAAAGACGTCCTTCCAGTGTTATTCTTCCCATCAGAGTTTTATTCAAGTAGAGTTCATTTGGTTGGATTTGTATCCCTTTTCTTCTTCTCCACAAAGTGTAAATTTTCTGGTTATTTTTGGTATTCAATCCCTCCATACCTTGAAAGTCTGACAGCAATCGCTATCATCTATTCAGGTCTACAGTGATTGAATAGGGGCAGCTGTAATACCCCAAAATTTGCCCTCTCATTTCTTCATATCATTTAGCATGAGCTTTCATTTTATTACATTGCATTCAAGCATAGAAAAATAAAACATTAAACATTTAGCATTGCATCTTGCATAAGGGTATGTGATTAGTTGTTCCTCAAAGGTGTGGATCATCCAAAGCAAGGAAATAAGAGCCAAGGGTTTCCCACAAACCTCAAAGGTCTCTTACAGCATATGTCATCTCAATTGGTCCCACAAGGCATGGGAAGAGGAGAATTCATCAAGAAGATTGGGCAGTGCATAACCTCCTACACAAGGCAGTCAAAAATTGGGATTTGACCCTCAAATGGGCAAGCTCTTTGGGTTTTTGTCATCTCCAAATGGCATATCTCATCATTGTTTGAGAAGATATACATCATATTCAGAGGAATTTGGATTTGGGGGATGTGCTATTGCCTCCTAACCAGAGGGTGCCAAAATTAGGGTTTGGCTTAAAATTAGTTTATCTTTGATTTTTTGGGCAAGACTTGATCTCATGGTATTCCTTGTGTCTTTAAGTGTATATGGATGGAAAATTGCTCATCAATTGGGTTCTGAAGGGTTTCAATTAATCAGTTGCTTGATAGTCAAGAAATTGGGGAAAAAGTCAACTGTGCAGTGAAAAAAGTCAACTCTTGACTTTCTAAGGTCAAATTCATGAAATTCATGTTATATAGGTTCGTTGGACAAGATTTGATCAAGAAATGATGAAGGAATAATGAAAAATCAAGAAATCACAAAACAGCCAAAAATAGAAACTTTAGGGTTGCCAAAAATAGTAACTTTGGACCATTTTGCACCCTACTTTGAGGCTCTCTTTCTCCAAGATAAAAGTTCCAAACCTCAGGCCCAAGTTGAGCCAATTAAAGTTCATGTTCTAAGCTTCAAATCCATATAAAGAACTCCTCCATTGGGTAAAAATTGAATGAGTTATGGTTGATCAAAGTTTGGCAAAACTAGGTCACAAACCAAGTCATGACCAAGCGTGACCAAGCCCACCGGCCATCATTTTGACAAACACTTGGTGTGCCAAATGTCTACCCACTTTTCTCAATGATGGAGGCTCCAAATGAAAAAATGTTGAACATCAAATTTGTTCACCTCAATGTCTTCTTCAACTTTGATGTTGGACAAATTTTCATTTGAGTAAGTTATGAGATGGTTATGATGGTTCCAAGTTAGTGTGATCATGCTGAAATTTCAGGTGCCATGCTTGCCTTGCCATGCCAAGGTCACACGCCCACCAACCAGTTTGGAACCATTGTGTTCATAGTTATTTTTAAGTGTGTTTGAGGCTTCATTTCAATCCAAAACTAACATCAAACTTGTTCTCCCATATTCCCTCTTTCATTTGACATCAAAAGCTCACTAAATCATCTACCATGCATAGAGAAATTCACCACCAAACCACCATGTTTCCATTGGAACCAAGCTGTCACAAAATCAGAAAATGAATTGTTGTTGTTGTTGTCTTAACATTCACACGCGTACACCCTATGTTCATTTTCACTTTAAGCCAAACACCTCTTACAAGAACGTGATATCCATGCTACTCCATACAGGGAAATGGAAAAGAATAACCAAACTTGTGGAACAAGTTTCTCTGTTGCAGCTCACCTCCATCACACGAGTTCATCACCACTGATTCACCTCCACTCCACCATAACACCATAAATCTCTACCTCACCATAGTAAAACTCTCCTCACTCGCCCTAACTAACTTGGCTCAGTTAGTTAAGGACAACTCAGTTAACCTCTCCAACTCACTAAACTCACTCACTTAATCACCCTAGTTAACACACTTAACCCCACATATAAATGAGATTTCACTTCACATTTTCAAGGGAAGGACTTCACTTTCTCATTCTGGTTCAAGAACACTCTCAAATTCTCTCTACTTCCTCTTATTTCTTTTCTCTTTCTGGACCGATTCCATCATCATTCTCCTTTAACTTCATCTTCAAGCTTCATCATCAAGTGGCATTGAACTTGGAGATCATGGAATAGTTGAAGTAACTACACTGCAGCTCCATATTCATCTTCATTTTTCAGATTGCTTAAGCCTTTATTTGGCCAATAGAAGCTCAAGGAAGAAGCACTTTCCTCTTGTATTCTTATAGATCCAAAGCTTCATCAGTCTCAGGTTTGATTTCTCCAACTTTGATCGCACGTTTTCTCTTCATTATTACTTGTTTTTTGTTGATTTTAGCTCATTAGGAGCTCTGAAGTATCCGGCTAGTTGATAGGCCTCTTAGAGGCATAGATTCAAAATATAGGGCATATTTTAATCTCCTCTGTTCTCTGTATATGTGCTTGTTATGTGAAAAGTGATGGTGGATTCATGATGTACGTAACTTCAGCTTCATTTTGATATAATGTTTGCGTATTTATGGAGAATGTGAAACTTGCAGACGGTGGGGAGTGGCCGGAGAAGATGACCGGAGGTCCTTCTCCGGCTGGTGGCTTTAACTCTTAGGGTTTTGTGTTTTTAAATCGTGGTCGTTGGATCGTTTCATTGTGTGGTTAATATTGTGACAGCGCATTAAAATCCAGCCTCCCCCTCACGTGCACTATTTGGTTTCAGATTGATTGTATGTGTGTGCGTACAAGTTGCATGTGGTAGACTCTAGCTTTGGTCCACCGGATGTGTGTGATTATTTGATGATCTTTGGTTGACTTTGATCCAATGGTTTAAATGCTGCCAACACATTAATGAAAACCTGTGCACCTCACGTGTTCTTTTTTTTGAATTCTGATGTTGGTATGTGTGTGCATGCACGTTTGTTATCATGTGCCTTGTTCTGGATTCGTTTGATATGCATATTTTAATGATTGGTGTGGGTTGACCTAGATGTATGGCTATGATTGCATCTTCATGGTAACTGCATGTACACGCATCACACACAACTACACGTTAATTGGACTGGGTTTAAATTGTTGTTTGCACCCCACACTGAGCCCATTTTTGTTGTTTAAACGCGGAAATTACTCTGAATGCACCCCCATTCCATTATTGTCATTTTATTTTATTTTATTTCACATTTGTTTAGTTTCCTTATTTTAAAAATACCAAAACATCATGAAAAATTCTACAAAAATTCATGTGATATCTTAACATGTTTAAATAATTTTCTATATTTTTTTATTGTGATTTTGTGAATATTTACATATCAATCCATAATTTTCTTGTATTTCTTTTGAAACTTGTTTCTATTTTTCATACCTTCATTTCAAAAATTTATTTCTCATAGATTCTTAAACATTTTTGTATCAATCTTTTTGCATCCATTCAGTAACATCCAAAAATTCATAAAAATATTTTTGTTTCATTTTTAGAATTTTCTTTTATTGCATTTAGGTCCTCCATCTTTGCATTTTGGGTTCATGGTTCATAAGTGACTATTGCTTGATTGTTTGAGGTCCTTCCTCTCTGAATTTTTGTATAGGATTTTGGTATGATATTTGCCTCGGGTTGAGGTCTATTGAGACCTAAATGGATGTATTTTTCAATCATGTTTGGTATTTTTTTTGATGAATCTTGTTTGAGGCCCCTTTTTGTGAACTTCTTTGATCATGTTTGTTTACTTGCTTGAGAAGGCACTTGGGCCATTGTTTGATATCATTTTTCTTGACTTCTTGAGCCATGTTTAGATCATTATAGGTGAGTTGAATGAAATTATAGGTCATTGGTTTGAAGTTGATTTTTTTTTTTGTACATGTTCAATATTTGTTTCACATGTCTCTTTTGACCTAATCCCTCACTCTTTTTCATCTAAGTGCCAACTTGATTTATATTTGGTTTGTTTATGCCAAGCCATACTATCCATTTGCATTTCATATGAAGTATGCCTCTGACTTTGAAGTATTTCATTAATTCCATATTCCATTTATGTCTTACTTTGCATACTTGAACATGTTTCATCCAAATGCATGTTTCTTTTTCTTCTAGCTTCTAAATGACTTGTAATTGCTTGAATGTGGTTGATTTGTGGATCTTATCCTCATCCTAACATGTCATACCACTTTTGACTTGGATAATTGAGTTTCATCTTGAAGCTTTTGTATGTTTGACTTATGCCATGAATGTTTTCTTTCCATGTTAAAGTCATGTTCATATCTTCTCACTTCTTCTCCTAATCACTCCTAATGCTTGGATACTTGATTGTTTGCCTCATTTGACATTTGTATATCATGTTTAGGCACATGTTTAGGTCATCCACATTCTGACTTTGACATTACTTGAAGCATTATTGCATGATCACCTTGCATATCCACTCATTCTTCATCTATTTTTCCATGATTCACTTCTTTGGTGTTTAAGATCTTTAGTTGTGTATAGTTTGTTCTTGTTTGATGAATTAACATTAGAGAACACCCCTAGAGACTAGTTCTGACCTTGATTGAGGTTCATCTCTTAGGAGCTTTATCCTTTAACTCTTAACTTGTTTGTTCACCAATTGTTATGCTTTTTCTTATTGCACTACTTGTAAATTGTTTTAAACTAACATTTTCATGTAGGTGCTAAAGGTAAGTAAGTGTGTGGACTTAGTTCCACATACATTTCTCTCTCTTATCTTCTCTTATTTCTTTTAAACTTTCTACTTGTGTTTGTTGAGCATTTATATGCTTTCCTTGAATAACTTTTCTTTCATCCCTCTTTAAGATCAACTTAACTTCCATTTTGGAAGTAAGTTGTTTCTTTTGCTCTTCTTCTTCTTTCTTTTAGAAGTGGGTTTGTTAAACCACATTAACCATAGGATCTCCAAGTATGCTAACACTAAGGTGTGTCTTAGTCTCCCCTTAGTTTTCACCTTTACTCCTCCATTTGAGTCTCTTCTCTCATCTTATAATAAAGGTAAAAAACACTTAATAAAGGCATAACAAATATTGTATTTGAGCCTTTCATGTGAGAATAAGATAGTAAGGGGTCTTCTCTCACTTTCTTAGAATGTTTAGCGTACATCCCGTCTTGGGTCGATATGCGAGGCATTCGATTCTACATGAGAGACTTAAATACAATATGAGTTACAAAACAAAAAAACAATCAAAATACTTCTTTCTTAAAAGACCAAAACAAACAACAATTCTCTTCTCATCTCTTTCACTCTTTCCTTAAGGACTCATCAAGTCCGTTCTACCGCAAACAAGTAACGCGTAAGTCTCCCAACAGCGAGCTGCAACACCTAACTGCTGGAACGCGCACGTTGACGTTTCTGCTAAAAAACACAAACAAATTTTCCCTAGGTGAGGGGAACTACGTCGCTCTGATTCTCATGTTCCCGATGAGATACATAGGCAGTGGGGTAGGGCCCATTCGAGCACTTCTTTTATTTTCCCTACATTTGTTTCTCTTTCTCTCTCCTTTCCTTCTCCAGTTCTCCAGCTAGCAGTTCCTTTTCCAGCATCCTTTCCTTACACCCTTTGATTGAGCTGCAAGCGTGGATCCCATCGGGTACGATGGACACGTGGGGGTGCTAATACCTTCCCTTCGCGTAACCGACTCCCGAACCCAGTTCTCTTGGTCGCAAGACCATGCTCTTTCCTTCCCTCAGGTTTATGTAGTGTTTCCTTTCCCTCTCTTGGGATAAATACACATTGCTGACGACTCTGTTTCGGTGCCGCTTTCGCGTTTGTACTAGGATGAAAATCTCGGGAGCGACAAATGGGTACGGATCTTTAGGACATGCGGCATTCACGTCGGAGAAATCCACACACATGCACCACCTATTGTTAACTTTTCGTACTAGAACCATGTTAGCCAGCCAGGTGAGAAACTTTATTTTCACGATAAAACCGATGTCATATAGCTTTCCCCCCTCTTCATCAATGGCGGCCATCTTTTCCTTACTAACTTTTCGCTTCTTTTGCGCCATTAGTTTGGTGGAATGGTGGATGGAAAGGCGGTGGCTCACCACTTTGGGATTTATTCCTGACATATCATAAGGAGCCTAGGTGAATAATTTGACATCTTACTGAGTTGGTCGACTAGTTCCATTTCTTCCCTCGCGGACAAAAAATTCCTTATCTTTGTCACATGATAGCAATGAGGACCTATTTGGACCTCCTTCAAATCTTCAGTGGGAGTGATCCTTTCTGCTTCCGCACCCAATCTTGGATCTCAATACTCGAAGTCAGTATTTGGAAGTTCTGATGGAGGGACATCAATAAGGGAAAGCTCTTCTCTGGATGTCTCCAGACTACTTTGATAGCATTCTCGAACCGCTTGTTGGTATCTCAGGATTGTACCGAGTAGCCCATTGGAGAGATGATATTTTAAGGTAAGGTATCATGTGGACACGACCACTCCCAGGGCTTTGATAGTCGGTCTCCCTAAGATGATGTTGTTAGGTGATATGGCATCTATAATGAGGTAGCTAGCGTCAATTGCCTTGGCGTCTTCCCCCTCTCCACACATGGTTTCCAGGGTTATGTGACCCAGTATTTGTACATGTTCGCTTGATAACCCCGTCAAATAACCATTGAACATTTTTATGTTGTTCGGATTGAGTTAAAGTTTTTTAGAAGTCGTCCCTAAGCAGGACATCAGCAGAGCTGCCAGGGTCTATTAGAAGCGCTTAATTTCCTAGTTTCCTTGTTACACGATGATGACTAGAGAATCATCATCAGGAGGGTTGAGACCGAGAGCGTCCTCCCCGGAGAAGATGATATAAGCCCCTATTTTCCCTTGGGAACTTTTTGGGAAGCCAGGGGATATTACATTTGTCGCAAACACCTTCCTTGCGTATTTCCTCTAGGAAGATCTAGAGTGATCTCCACCAACGAAACCTTCAGCGATGGTGTTTGTGTTATAAATTGTGGTTTTGTTTGTATCTTCGGTGGGAAGGTGGAGGGAGTTAGAGTATAAGTGTGGCCCATTGAATCTCTATTTCCAAAAGAGTTGTGGGTCAGTTAATGACTTTGAATTTCTCTTTGTCCAAGGAGAGTCTTATCTCATGTTTCCCACGTAGGGGCTATGGGATTCTCTTGGCGAGGCGATACTTCTCTTCGGGCGACATTCTACCATTGCCTCCTTTAGAAAGGTGTAAGGGCATCACCCTAGGCGAGACCTTTTACAAATATATCAATATATAACTATATAACTATATAACTATATAACTATATAACTATATATATATATATATATATATATATATATATATATATATACATATATCAATTTAGCATTAAATTTTTTAACATTTAAATATACTTACTGATAAAAATTTATTGAACGATATAACACTATTTAAATATGTTTTGTTGTGATAATTTGGCAAAATAAGTTAAAGTATTTGAAGAATAATTTAAGCAATAAAATAACCCGTCAAGAATGAAAACAAACACATAATAAGGAAAAAAAAAAGATAAAAACAAGGACACAATAAATTCTTTACCTAATCGGATCAAACGATTTTCTCTAGATGAGAGAACGCCTCTCTTATTCCTTATACTTCAAAAAGTTGTTACAAAATATTTAAAAGAGTTACAAAAAAAACATTCACCCAGGTTCCCAAGAACAAACCCTATTTTCTACCTAAGTGTTTCTCAATCTCTCAAACTCTCTCTTTATATGAATCACACAAGCCCAACATGTTTAAAAGTATTTTTAAATCCTTTTAGATACCTCCAAGGGTTTCCCAAATTTCAAGAGCTCTAATTTTTGTTTATCATTGTCTGTCTAAGTTTCCTAATATGATTAAATTAGTAATCATTCTCCATGTCTCCAACTCTGATGTTTTAAAGAGAAGAATGATAGAGATACATACTTATAGCTGCTGAAACCCTAAAGATCCTTAACGAGTCCAAAACACAACTCATTAACGAAGATATATATAAACATAAACAATCATGCAGGATACATACAAACCGACTAAATTAGACCTGATACCCGGTAGACCTAAGCAACTGTCAGACTCGCACTATTGTCGTACTCGTAGAGCTTGCCACCTGATATGCAACCCCTACTGTTATTAGTACTATCGGACCCATGCCACCACTAACATACTTGCGCTTCTACCGCTAGACTACTAGACCCCCGTTGGATTGTGTTCCACTTAATAGCTAGACCTCAGTAATTTCACCGTTGTCAACTTCTGGAACGTAGCTGGAACATGGCCTCACGGATACTGTCCCCTACTCTAACCACCATTATCCAAACTGCATTGGCTCCCATGATGTCTTTCTCTAATTTCTGCCAATCTCAAAGCATGTATTTTATTTTCTTCATCACTCAAGGTTTTAAGACATACTTCTAGAATTAATTGTATGCTCCTTTAAAGTATCCAAACATGTTTGAAGATAAATAAGGTAAGCCTTATCAATAGGAAATATCATAATCATGAGGTAATACCTAAGGACACTACGATATTTTATTGGTCACATATGTTGGCTAGCTTGTTTATTAAAATAGCTAGGAGAAAGTCTTGAGCGTGTGTTTCTTGCAAGCAGCAAAAAGGTTTTTTTTTGTCATGTGGTGATGTCAATATTTATTTTCATTTTCTGAACACCTTTATTAAAAAGGACACTGATGACTTCTCGGCAAGTGTACCGATAGTGTCAAAGTAATAATTAAGATCAAATCCACAAAGATTGTGTTCGAACACGACAAATTTCTACAATGTAAAAAAACAGTAAAATTGGGATTTTTTCAGTTTGTAGTGCGAAAAACAAAATAAGTGTTTTAAACGGAATTACGAAAGCGGTCAGGTTGTGTATTGAATCCCCTATTTCTTTATTGTTGATGCTTGATGCCTTGTATGAATGATACTATCACTATAACCCCACGACAAATTAACAAAGCCACTATAACCGATCCCTCACGAAAATAACTCACTAATCATTACTCGGAGGTTCCTATCCAAGTCCACCAGTGTAAGGAGGATTAGGCGATATACAAAACGTTAATTCCATATGCCACTACTCGAGGTTTCCTATTCCTATTTAACAAACTTAAGTACCACAATTTCCCTAGGTCCAACACATAAACTAATGGTCAGTATTCCCTATGTGATCAAAATAAATTTAAAAGAGTATCTTACATACAAAGCTTTAAAAACAATAAGCAATTACATAGAATTATAGATCAAAGGATTCATACAAAGTCAAATCAACATATTATCCAACAATATTGAAACAAGTTCATCACACACAACCTAACCTAGAGGAGTTTAGCTACTCGTACTTAAAATTACAATACTAATTGAATAAAGAAGAATAACATATGATTTCCCTTGAAGACTTGACCTCTAATGGCTTTAATTTCTATAAAAATCACCCTTGATGTTGTAAAAATCGTATTTGCAATGCCAATTTTCTTAACTCTTGCAAAAGTGCAGAATTTCCTCTTAAAATGAGCTCGGAACAGATCAGAACGCGTCAGAAAAACCCATAAAAAGGCAACAACACGTACATTGTACCTGCATCGCGCGCGATGCAGCTAGTATAAATATATCGTGCACACGATGCAGCGCGTGATTATTCCAGTAGTTGCGCACTTTTGCTCGTTTTTTCACTTGATTTTTCACTAAGTTCAATTTCTTCACACTTAGTTATTTTTCCCTCATTCTTTGGTCTTTATTTTTCCTTTTGGCTCATCTTTCGCTTGTTTTTCTCCAATTTTTCACCTAATTTCATGCAATGACGGACTGTCATCAGACACTTGTCAAATATGTTAGGCTTCAGTAGGGATGGTGTCCTTGCTAGTAAAATTGCCAAGGTAAAAATATAGAATTATAACACTAAGACCATCCAAATCCATATCAAAGTTCAAGTTCATGCCACATAACCTAATATTTGTCAATATATGAACTTGTATCAATCAAGGTTAGGCCCTGTAAACAACAAAAACAAATAAGGAAACCTCTGCTTCTGAGTACAAACCCAAACTCAAACCGTAATAGGTAAAGAAGTTACCATTCATTAAAGGTCCTCAAAGAAAAAAACTTGCATCAACCACAATGTATTTCATTGTCCATCACAACTCTTACTTTAAAAAATAGTGGTCTCCTCCATGGAATAGGCTGACACATCCTTAGATAAAAAATAGTTTGACAATACCCATGCATGGTTGAAGAAGAAGAAGCTCACTATATGGATCTCTTATTTGTGGAAGAAGGTGTATTGACTCAATAATTGTGGAAGTAATCTTCATAAGAAACCCCTCGATAAAACATTTTTATTGACAAATAGCCCATTAGAGAAATTTCAACCCCAACACCGGCCTCCCAATATTCAAATCGAACAACGTCGCACAATGTTTACTTTTGCCACACGAAGGTCAAAAGATCTCAGTCTTATAAAAATATGGGTTAATACCTATTTTCACCCTGCCATACACTACTAGAAAAATTGCTTTTAGTGACCGCATTAGAGACCGAAAAAGCTTAAAAATCGGTCACTATAGCGTTTTGCGACCAATTTAGAGACCATCATTTTTCGGTTGTAAAAGTGCTAGTCGCTAAGCTTTTGCGACAAATTTAGTGACCGAAATTTAGAGACCGATTTTGTGACCGAAATTTAGAGACCGGATTTAGAGACCGAATTTAGTGACCGATTTTTGTGTTCTTTTTTCAAAAAATAAAATAAAAAGGTGCCAAACTTGGGAATCGAACCCATTACCCCTAGCTATTTCAATTATGTCTTACCACTAGACCACTTAACATCATTTGTTATATTCTCTATATTTAAATATATATACATATAAAAATAAAATAAAAATTAAATAATCTTTAGAAAATTACTAATTATTATTTAATTTAATTGAATGTAATGAAAATAAAATTTGATTTTACTAATGTAATTTTATTATGCACATATAAAAATTGCATAATGAAAATAAAATTCACTTTTTATGCATATATAAAAATAAATAAAAAAACATAATTCTTTATATAATTATATGTATTATTTGTTAAAATAATAAAAAGAAGAATCTTTTATTAAAAAAAGAACTAAAATCTTTAAAAAAAATTGGGAGAGAAATAGTAACATATTAAAGAGGATTAAAAAATAAAGAAAAAAAACAACAAAAATATCAGTGACCGAAATTTTGGTCTCTAAATTTTTTATATAAACTAAATATTGTATTAAAACATTTTTTCGAGACCGAATAGTTGGTCACAAATTTTTGATCGCTAAATCGGTGGCTAATTTTTATTTAGTGACCGATTTAGTGACCTTTAAAAATTTACTCATGGATATCAAATTTTGGTGGCTAATTCGGTGGCCACAGTGACCGAAATATTTCGGTCACTAAATCGGTCACTAAAAGCGAATTTTCTAGTAGTGATATGGGCGTGTTTTGAAAAACCCCCCTACGAAAAAAAAGTTGCAAGATTGGCCTTAACAAATTTCAAAAGTTATCATTTAGACCTTCATCAGGCCACATCATCAAAAATAATGATGTGGCAGTCATTTTTTTAATTTTTTAATGAAAAGAAATTCCACATCATTAAAAGGCTTTGTGAAATGACTCTTATACCCCCACTTTTTAATTTTTTTTATTTAGTTTTTCTTTTATTTAATGTCCACCATTCTTATCAAGCATTGCAAGTGGTTGAAAAAACCTAGTAATGTGAGAGCGAAACATTTGCTTGTGTTGTGTTAGGGTTCTAAGATATAAAGAAACAAGGTTCTCAACATAAACCAACTCAACCACACCATAGTTCAGACCACAAACAACAAGAGAATGAAGAACAAGATAACATAGAGCAAAGTACTAGCAAATCCCCTTCACCGCCACCTCATTCTCTCTCAGACTCCCCAATTTTCGACGACCATCGCTCCCTCCCTCTAGTCGCACAACCGCCGGTGGTAACTGCTCACCGATTCCAGGTTGAGCCAGCTGTCATCACCAAGGTAGATCCCGACGCAGAAGAGGGTTTCGTCGGTGTAAAAGAGGTTGAACGTGAACGAGAACAATCCGCCACCGGTGGTAATCGGAGATTAAGACCCGACGTGTCGAGTTTGTTGAGGTCGGAGAAAGTTGTGAATTTGAATAAGTTTTTGTCGGGTCTTAGAATTGGTGGATTTGTTTTCTGCTTGGTTTCTTTTTCTGTGTTGGTTGCTGATAGGAAAAAGGGTTGGGCTCTTGACTCTTTCTATTTGTACAAAGAATTCAGGTTAGGCACTTTCTTTTCATATGAATTAAGTAGAAAAACAAGTGTTTTACGATTACGAAAATTGATTATGGTTTGTGATTTTGTATTGCAGGTATAGCTTATCTGTGAACAAGCAAATGTTTCGCTCTCACATTAATGGGTTTTTTCAATAACTTGCAATGCTTGATAAGAATGGTGGACATTAAATAAAAGAAAAACTAAATAAAAAAAATTAAAAAGTGGGGGTATAAGAGTCATTTCACAAAGCCTTTTAATGATGTGGAATTTCTTTTCATTAAAAAATTAAAAAAATGACTGCCACATCATTATTTTTGATGATGTGGCATGATGAAGGTCTAAATGGTAACTTTTGAAATTTGTTAAGGCCAATCTTGTAACTTTTTTTTTCGTAGGGGGGTTTTTCAAAACACGCCCATATGGCAGGGGTGAAAATAGGTATTAACCCTAAAAATATTTCATTTAAAGCCCAATCATCAAAATACTAAGCATGAAGAAGAAGCTTACAGTTATCTTTGATCCACTACAACAATTTTTTTACTGTAGGCAACGGAAAAATAGATAACAACTCTAAAATCGTTGCTTAAAGGATAATACGCCACGGTTTTGTAAGCGTTGACAAGCTTCTACAATTTTTTTTTAAATCGTCGCATATTCATTTTAAATTATGGTTTTGAAAGAATGTGCATTACCTAACCATCGCTTATTCAATTTAAATCACAATTTTATATGCGTAAGCATAACCAAATTAAAAGTTTCATAATCACTTTAACATACCGTTTTAAAGTGTGGTCATTTCTAAATTAAAATGAAACTGTTAGTAAGCGAAGTATATGGGTGTTTGCGGTGCGGTTTGAGTTGTTTTGAAGATAAAAGTCATTCGAACCGCAAGAGAAAAAGTTGGCTGTTCAATTTGACTCGTTTTCCTTTTAGAAATAAAATTGAACCAAACCAAACCACATCAATGCGGTTTGGGTCGGTTTGGTTGGTTAAGTTTTTATAAGATTTTTATTGAGGCATACATACAAATATAGAGGACAACACAATTTTATGTTTAGTCATTCATACATTACCATAAAATAAGTTTATAATTGTCAAAACAAGTTTATAATTTGAGCCATAAATATAAATTGTGTCTTACAATTTTGCCTTATGTCTAAAGGACAATATATATGAAATTGCAATCTTAAATAAATTTAAAATTCTATATTGTGTAGTTATAAGCAAGTACATTCATGTGCTTATACTAGCCTGATAACACTATAATTTCTTTTTTATTTTCAATATTTTATATATAAAGAAATACAAATTTAACATAAATTAAAATTTTTTCTTTTCATCTGATCCTTATCAGCGTCAACAAATTAAAAATAAAAACAAAAATAAAAAATAAAAAATAAAGACACTTAAAAATGAATTATTACTTCGATGGAATAAATGATCGAAGTAAGATGTTACAAAATATATACTTTGTAATAGTGTTTTGTCCAGAATAAATCTCATCATTTACATCTAGGGTATCATGATCCGTTGTAGATGGTTTTAAGATACCTACAATGTTGCTCCTAACCTCTTCAATCACACGAGTAACACGAACAAAACAATTGAGATTATGACATGTCTGACTCATGGGATGAATACTCATACACCTTTTACATTTTCATTGCTCGATCACCTTCAAAGACTCTCCAACACCATAAACAAATCTCGATCACTCGCAATGGCTTCTCGTATTGTACCTTTTCGTTTGTCACTAAAAAATGTATTATCTTAAGAAGAAACATCATACGAGAAAATATCTCTGCCCTCTAAGCAACAATACAACTCCTAAAATGGATACTAAAAGCCTCTTATCTAAGTATAAACGATTAGATAATGCAAATTTTGTGTCTTCTCTATGCAATACAAATGATGTTTGCTTGTAGAATTTCAACAAATAGATTGTGGACATTAGTGAAAGAGAAGTTGTCATTTTTATTTTGGTTTCTTCTTTTCCAAATATGCCCTCCATTTTTTTATAAGCAAATTTTAACTTTTAAATTTATTGAATAACTAATATATCTAGCTTTAACTTTGTGTAGCTGTTAAAGAGGTAAACCTTGCAAATTAAGTTCATCACAAAGTTTTATGCATAGCTATAGACTCCATGTAGTGTTTGCTTAATTTTGGGAAAACTTTTGATATTTTGGCTCACCAAAACAAAAATCCGCACGTGTCAAATAGGAGGTTAAAACGTGTAAGAGCATTTCCAATGAGGAGTTTTTTCTCAAGTTCTCCACCTAGTATGGATTGCATTAAAAAAAATTTCCATTGAAGTTGGCCACCGTGGCCAACCGTAATGCAACGTTCCTCAAGTATAACAAATAACAAACTAATAATAAAACAAATATCAAATATGCTTTCTTGCTTCTTCTTCTTTTTATTTTTAAGTTATTCACTTATAAATTATTTATATATTAATTTTTATTTTATATTAACAATTTTATAAACAAATTATTTTTTGTAAATGTTAATTTACTTTTATTTTAATTATTATTTTGGGTTTTAAGTTTAATTTTATTTATTTATTATATATTTTTATTAATTTAAATTAAATTATTTAATATAAATAAAATATTAATATATAAAATAGAGTTGCGGGACCCCATATGAGTTCTTTAAGACTGCACCATTAGAGTGAAAATTAAATGAATTATTTTAAGATGACGTGACTCAATTGTTCTCACAAATAACCCAAAAATGATAGCACCATTGGAGAAGCTCACAGTTTCCAATGTATATGATGACGTGGTAACCAAACAAACACAGCCACTTTTTTTCACTTTTGGAATCACCATATTATATACCAAACCTTGTTCCTTCCACTATATATATTCACACTCTTACACCTCACTATTATAACAATTTACACTGTCATAATTATTAACTGAAATATCAATATTTGTGACTAGGTCTAAATCATCATAGATCATACTCGTGATCATGATGATGAAGGACAATATATGTTATGTATTGCAGGGTTTGAAACCTACGTTGTTAATGATTATCGTTCAAATAGCATTTGCTGGTGTTAATATTCTCTACAAACTTGCTGTTAATGATGGCATGAACTTAAGAATCGTTGTTGCTTACCGTTTTATATTCTCAACCGCTTTCATAGCTCCACTTGCTTTCATCATTGAAAGGTTAATCTTTAAACCTATATATATATATATATATATATATATATATATATATATATATATATATATATATATATATTTTCATTTTCTAGGGTTAAATATATGATAATGAGAGTGAAACCCTAATTGTTTGGTGTAGGAAGAAGAGGACAAAGATGACATGGAAGATACTGTTTCAGTCATTTCTGTGTGGTTTATTTGGGTATGTAATGTTCTTGCTAAACCTTAATTAAAGTTTGAATGAGTTTTTTTGTTTTGTTTTGTTTTGGTTCTGATATGAAGAGAAACAGATGTCAAGTTTGAAAGTAGTTGTTGTGAAAATGGCGATTTGTGCTGTCCACGTATATAAAGTATGTGTGACTGGTTCTTAACCATTTATTTGTGTTTCTAGTGGCTATGTTTACGTGTGTTTTCTAGAGTTACATCAATAAGCATATTGCTAAAAAAGATACAACCATTTTGCTTCTTTATGTTTCTTTTCATTCTAAAGATACATTTATGTATCTTGCAATTTTTTTTTAATCACAAGTTGAAATTTTTTTAACTTGCATTTTTTTTTATCATAAATCATCATAGATCATAATAAGCTACACAAATCATCGTAGAACTTTTTTTTTATTATAGATTTCAACTATTCTTTTTAGTGTACATGTTAAAATATAAAACCAAACTTTTCAACGGATCGTGTCTTAACTTTTTCAATGACTAACGTATTTTTGTATCGGATACTTATCGTATCTGATACCCGTATCCTTTTCGTGCTTCATTGGTCGAAACCCTTAAAAAATAATGTGTGTACGTGTTTTATTTAAAATAATTTTAAGATTTTGATTTTTCCTTGTAGTGGATCATTAGCTCAAAACTTCCACTTAGAAGCCTTGGCTTTAACTTCACCAACATTTGCATCAGCAATGGCCAACCTTGTACCAGCTATAACCTTTATCATGGCTGTTTCCTTCGGGTAAGTAACCCTAATTTTAACTAAATATTATTTTTCCAAACAATAAAGTTTATTCTCAAAAAAATTTATATATTTTTGGTGATATTTTATTTCAGTTTGGAAAAAATAAATTTTAGAACAAAAGCTGGAAAGGCAAAGATAATAGGTACAATGACAGGAATTAGTGGAGCAATGGTATTAACATTTGTTAAAGGTATTGAAATAAATATTGGTTCATTCCATTTAAACCTTTTGCATCATCAAAACGGTGACGTATCAGCGCACTCACCACAAGCTACTACAATCTCCACTAGTAATACTATTTTGGGTTCTCTATGTGCTTTGGCTAGTAGCATCTCTTATGCATTATGGCTCATTATTCATGTAAGTTTATATATTTTGTATTAATTAATGAATAAAAATAATTTTTTATAAACTAAGATTTTGTTTGATTAATTAATTAATTATGTTTGTGAATGTTAACAGGCAAAGATGAGTGAAAAATATCCAACTTATTATTCAAGTACAGCTTTGATGTCATTTTGGGCTTCATTGCTTTCTATTGTGTTTGCTCTTTGTTTTGAGAGGGAGTTTAGTGAGTGGAAGTTGGGGTGGAATATTAGGTTACTAACTGTTGCTTATGCGGTATGATTATGATTAGTGTTAATTAATTAGTTTGGTTAATTGTGTATTATTGTTGGAGTTTATTTATTATTATATAATATACGTGAATTGATTGGTGCAGGGTATAGTGATTTCTGGAGCAATGGTTTGTGTAATTTCTTGGTGTGTACGCATGAGAGGACCATTGTTTGCATCTGTTTTTAACCCTTTGATGCTTGTTTGTGTGGCCTTGGCTAGTTGTACCATGTTGAATGAGAAATTACATCTTGGAAGGTATGTGTTTACGATAGTTCGATTAAAATCACACGATTTTAACTTAAATTTAACAATTTTGAAATTTTAAAATAACAATTAAATTTGATTATTTTATTCATCCAGATGAATAAGAGAGACGATTGCACATGATCTAAAATTTTCACAGTTATACCGTAGCTAAAATAATATTTTATAAAATTTTTGTCAGCTAAATATATCATGTGTTAGTTTTATCATGATTAAATTGTAATTAATTTATATAGGATCTTTAAAAATTTGAGACGATTCTGTCTGAGATCTTGACAATTAATGATATTTACACTGATCATAAGTTTTGTTACTTTTGTTAATTTCAGCATTGTTGGAGCAGTGTTGATTGTATGTGGGTTATATGCTGTTGTATGGGGCAAAAGTAAAGAGATGAAGAAAAAGAATCAATTAGCTCCATCACAAAGCATTGATGAAATTGACAGAGTTGAAATTGTTGTGAGACATGTAGTAGAAGACAAAAGCAACCATAGTAACAACAATAATCACAGTAATAATTTACATGTTATTGATGATAATGAAGATACACAAAAAGATGAACATGTACAAAATCAAGAAAAAAGTGGGGGTGTAGAAGAAATTTTACGAAATGACTAATATTTGTTTATTCACACTTCTATGGATCGGCCCAAAATGGAGAACTTGCTATTCATTGGACCGGCCCAATGGGCCTTATTTTGATTCTCCAACTTTGAAATATTTCAGAGCATAACAAAAAGTTTGAGGAACAAAACTAAGAAAAAAAAGGGAAACTTTTCAAAAGAATAGAGAGTTTTAATTGATTATGTTAGAAACAATTATTTAAAATTTTAGTTAACTTCTTAGATTTATGTATCTTGTGTAAGTTGTGTTTGTTAATGATGTTATGATTTGTTGATAAAATTTGCCTACAATGTAGTATCATTATTTGTTTTCTTAAAATAAACGGTATATGATATGTAGTTATTTTTACGAAGTTTACATCAGACAAAATATATAACAAGACTATATAATGGTCATATCTTAAATTTCATCACCTTTTCAAAATAAATAAACTCATCATACTTCTAAAGAAATGATATTCATGCACCACACATTATATTATCCCTTATTTTATTATTCACCAATAGATATAAATAGTAAAATATTATAATAATAAATAATTAAAAATAGGGTTAAATAAGTTTTAAGTCCCTATAAATATAGCGATTTTCAATTTTGGTCCCTCCAAAAATTTCCTTCAAAAAATGGTCCTCATAAAATTTTTAATTTTAACTTTTGGTCCCTCCTGCCAATTAGCGACGGTTTTTACAACTTAGAGACAGAATTAGCGACGGTTTTAGCAACGGTTTTTTATTTAGCGACGGAAATGGCGACGGTTTTAACGACGCTAATTAGCGACGGTTACACCATTTAGTTAATCGGTTACAGTTGACAAGAAATTAAATCTATTCAGAGGTAACCGGTTACCGCCACAGGTTAATCAGTTACAGCTACGAAAACTTTATTTTTCTGCTACTTGGAAGTGTTGTTGACCTTGCTGTAACCGGTTACACCCTCATGTTAACCGATTACAACACTTGAATGACTGGAAATGTATTTAACACACCACCTTAATTCAAGTGCTCCAAGTCTTCCATGCTCATATTCATCTTCAACCTCTTGAATACAT
The DNA here is from genome assembly GCA_022829125.1 of Lathyrus tuberosus. Lineage (NCBI taxonomy): Eukaryota > Viridiplantae > Streptophyta > Magnoliopsida > Fabales > Fabaceae > Lathyrus > Lathyrus tuberosus. The sequence goes on along the minus strand of JALAZF010000024.1, from coordinate 7,212,611 downwards.
CATTTGTGACTCCTTTGGTCAACTAATCAACAATTTGGTCCTCAATTCTACAATATCCCAATTGTAATCTTCCTTCACTAACAAATTCCCTCAAGTACTGAAATCTCATCTCAATATGCTTACTCCCCCCATGTGAAATTGGGTTCTTGGCATGATTAATGACGGAAACATTGTCAACCAATAATGTAATAGTCTCACCCTCAGTGGTGTCCAGCTCCTCCAATAGGTTCATAAGCCACACAGTTTGACACACACATAACAAGGCGATAATGTACTCGGTCTCATAAGATGACAGTGCAACTATCAGTTCCTTCTTCGAACACCATGAGATTGGTGTCACACTAAACATAAAGATGTATCTAGCGGTAGATTTTCGATAATCTTTATCTCCACACCAAATTGAATCGGTAAAACCTAGTAAACTGTATTTTCTGCCCGTATCCGTTGCGGGAAAGAGAACTCCGCAACCAACATAACCTTTGACGTATCTTAGGATCCTTTTGACTGCTACCAAGTAAGACACCTTCGGTCTCCCCATGAATCTTCTCACAATACCGACACTAAACGCCAAATATGGTCGCGTATTGCACAAATAGTTCAAGGTCAGTCCATGTACAGGTTCAAACCTGACCTAACCACTCCATGGTCGGGTTTGTACAGGCCGAGAAAGAGATCGAAATATATAATTAATTACATGTAATTTAAAACGACAATGATGGTTATAATGTCAAAATACATATTGATTATGTGACTAAACACAATAATTGAATAAGAAGAAAATATTTTTGTAAGAGTTTATGAAAATATGAGGTAGAGTCTTGAGTGAGTTTTAAGAATCTGATCACATATATAAATTGATATGCTCTTGAAGATTATTTCTGGACATGGTGCATCTGAGAGAATTCATCTAAAAAGAAGTAATATTGAATTTTATAACTCCTGACAAAATATATGAGATGTAATGAAAATCATTTTTTTAATATTTACTTGTTTGGACATGTACAAGGGTATGCAAATGTTAGACTAACTAACATGGGCATACAGTCTGACCTACACAATCTAAGACTATGCTAATTTGTTTAAATAGAAAAGACATAATCTTTTTTATAAGGTTATTTAGTTAAAAATGTTAGATCTCTGACCATTTAAAAAGTTTTTTAAGTCTATCAGATCGACCTATTTAATTAATTAAATATGAATAATTTTATTATTTTTATTATATTGTATATTGTATTTTGAATTAAAATACAAAAATAAAATTTAATTATTTTGAAGAGTTTATGAGAATAAATTAAAAACACCTTATGAACAAAGTCATAAGGTTTTTTCATAAATTTTGTTAAAAAATAGTCTCACAAAATTATGCTACTAAATAAGTTAAAATAATTCTACGCAAATAAATTTTTAATATTATTGAACTTCTAGTTTTTTTGATGTGAGTAGAGATTGTAATAAGATGATCTATATATCGGACCATCATTATATAGATAATCTAAATAAAATTTTCGAATTGAAAAAACACTGCCGGACTTTTTTGCATCCCTCTTGTTGAGAGTATATCTCTTTTATTAAAATAGAAAACTACTTGTCAATATATTTGCTTATCAAAAGAAAAATTATTCCCACTTAAAACAATTATTCAGAAGTTACATGAAATATTAAAAAAGGGCCGGAAGTTTTTTAAATTTACATAAATCTTTTAAGAATGTTTAGCCCAATTAGAAGGATAATCACATCACTGCCAAACCAGAAATGCTTAGGCCAAACTATACATTTAGTCGCACTCAAACATTAATGATTCATTTCACCTTTTTTTACTTTCACAAATAACTCTTTAATGCAAAGGGTATGCATCGACTGGATCAAATGGAGCACTAATAGTTTCCACATTTTGGTTTACTTTAATTTCACTTCTCTTAATACCATGCTTTGCCAAACCCATTAGCATTACCTAGCCTATCTTTGAAATTTGATGATAAATGGAATACAAGTGTGCTGAATAATTTACTAATCGTGGAAGAGAAAGATTAAAAGTGGAAAATAAGAGTGGTGCGAGTAAAAGTTACTTTCACTTATGCTAGTCCTATAAATGCATAAAGAGTAGTGACTTCAATTATAATTTCAATTCCACCATGGTATTTTGGGTGGAAACTTTATGAGCCTATTTCATCATGAGTTAGTGCTTATATAGTTATATATAATTGAATTACCCTAATCAATTTTAATGGTAAATTACTCTCAATGAATATTAGGACAATGCATTCCTCAAACTTGAATATATCTACAAAGGCTTTAAAAGGTATAATGCTAGTTTTCTGATCCCATCTTAGCTCTACTTTGTCCTAGGAATTTATTGATGTTTGTTAGTGCCATTTACTACCATGCATTCACATTCTTACATCATAATCCACTTCACTCCAATTATACTAGTAAACTTAATTGAAAAGTTTGGCTCATAAGTTAATTTATAATTAAAAAGGGGTAGCGATCCAACTTGAGTTTACTATGAAATTCTAAACATACTCTAGTAGTACACAATTAAAAATGGTTTTCTCTTTCAAGTTGAGATGAATAATCAAAAGTTTTGTTGTCAAATGTAAATATTGTTGAGAATAACATGTGTGAGTAGTGTGGGGAAATCTTACATTGATTAAAAATATAGGGACTTGAGTATTTATAAACGGAAAAATTCACACTTCTATCACCTTATGGTTTTGCGTGAGTATGTAATGTGTTTTTCACATATGTGTTGCTCTTAATAAAATGCTTCAAAGTGTAAAAATACTTTCTCGTGTTTTTTTTATAAGCAATTAGATTCAACACAGAGTATTAGAGATATTTCAACCCGATTACATGATACAAGCGCCGACAAAATCTAACGAGTTACAAAAAATCAGTCGGGTGGTGTCAGAGTCTGGTTTAAAGGAAGGGACAAATTCACTTGTATCAAAAGTATCCTCAATAATCGTGGGTATGACGTCTCATTGAAAAGTCTCAACGGCGGTACAAGTATATACACTCACACTTGAAAGAGGGTGTTGAGAATAATAAATATGAATAGTATGAAAAACTCTCACATTGATTAAAAATTGTGGAGATTTGAATATTTATAACTGAAAGAACTCACACACCTATTATTTTAAAATTTTAAGAAAAATCTCAAAGTGTAAAAATACTCTCTCTCGTATTGATCCCGAATTAATCTAACAATTATGAGTTAGGCTTAGAGAATGTGTTGTGATTGTCTTAGAAAAGAAAAGGTAGATAAATGAAAGGATCTACACTTTACACAACAAATATCTAATATACACCACATAAGACTAAATTATTATTATAGGAAAAAAATAAAAGTATGGTATAAACTTAAGTGATTATTTGTTCTCTTTATTTTCATTTATTTTTTGTTTTGCTTATTTTATTTTCTTCTATTTTAGTTATATATATTTCTTGTTATATTTTCTTCTATTTTGAAAAAGAAATGTTATATTCACACAAAAATGACGTTAAATAATGACAGTATATTTGTCCTATTTGTTGTTTTAATTACTTTTACAAATGATTTTTTGGTAAAAAAAGAAAAATAACAATTTAATTAGTAATAAAAAATATTTTTAAAATATAAACATGAAAAATTTACGAGTGGTTAATAGTATATATTTTAAACTATTTTAAAAATTGATAATTGATAAACCAACTAATAGCGAATGAGTGTATAAAAAATAATTTATAAATTGTTGATAGATAAAATTTAATGGTTGAACTAATTGTTAAACATGGAAGGTAATAAGAAAAAACTCTTAATTATTATTATTTTTTTCAATTAATATTATGAAGTTATACATAAATTACTTAAAATAATTTATTAAAAAATAGTATAAATTAATTTAAAAAAACTATAAATTGGTGATAATATTTAGTCGCCAAACATATCTATTTTGACCATATGAATTTATAAAAGGTGAACACTCCGGTATCCTTAAATTTAGTTGGGTACTGATACACTCCTAATGAAACAATTATATTTAATGTCATGTTATCTTTTATATATTTTATATTTAAAAATAAATTAATATTTTAAATTATTTTGCCTTAAAGGTACCGAAATTCAACTATTTATCATTGGTACTTAAAAATTTGCCTCTATAAAATACTATGTTTTAAGTGCTTAATGAACCAAGTACTTAAGTTATTTAATAACATAATTCTACAATTAAAAAAAAAAAACTTATATAAGATTATGTTTTTGGCAAAATAATCCACGGTATACGAGACACATACAATGTTTATATTTGTACCAAAAAGTTGTGTTTGAATAACAAAATTAAAAAAATAAAAAATAAATTACAATTATTTAAAGCAAAGCCCTTTCAAAAAGCTAAGTAGTATTTGAAATGGAAACTATGTACTTTGTAATGGGACATAATGCCGCCGTGGGTGGTGAAAAGAAAACCACCGATACGCCACCGGCTGGCTGAGCCTCCACTGCCTCTCACTAATTGAATGTAACGCCCCACTCGATAATGGGATTAACAGTATCAATATTGTTCATTGAATATATATAATCCAAACAAATTTGTATAACGTTTGTTTTGTTGTCCAATTTGAATTTTAGTAGATAATTCCACTATGGTTTAAATAGTGTTTTAGTACCTGCAAGTTAGCGATTTTTTTATTTTCGTTCCTGAATTTTTTTTTTTTTTTTGTATATATCCATTTTTCTTTTACGTTAGTCTATGCTGTTAATGGAACGTTAAAAAAAGCTGAGGTGGCAGATGGTGATGATTTGACTTATGTTTTATTATTCTTATTTATATATTTTTTTAACACGTGGATATAATGTTTTCCCCTCAAAAATAAGCCATGCAAAAGACATTTCTCTTTTTTATATTTAGTTCCTCTAAATTAGGGTTTCATATTTAGAAAGGAATTCAGCTCAGGGAAGGTGAAGCAACTGGTGCAAGAGCTTGTCTGGGCAAGGCGACAGAGGGTGACGAAGCTACAATCGTGATTGAGCGACATAATCGAATCTATCAGGTATGACATTTACGGTGAACATTCATTACGGGGGAAAGTTTGTTAAGAATAATGTCGTGTACTACTTAGGTGGGGATAATGTTGAAGTAGACATTGACCCTGATAGGTGGAGCTTCTTTGAAGCAACTGGTATTGTTAAAGAACTTTGCAATCTTGAGTCCATTGATTATTGGTTATAGTGGTATAACAGTATATCGGGTAAGCATGCAAGGATAGTTAGTGATATTGATACTAATGCGGTTTATGAAAAAGCTGTTGAAACTAGTTGTAGTGTGGATTTATTTGTTGAGCATAGAGTAGTTGTAGCTGATAATGTTGTTAATGATGCTAATAAAATCGTTAATGATGCTGATAATGTTAAGGATAATGCTGATAATCTTGATAATGTTGAAACTTATAATTTTATTGAGGATGATGTTAGTGATAATGCTGCTAATGGTATTGCTGATAATGTTGATGATATTGGAGCTGGTAATGTTACTGAGGATGATGTTCATGATAATGCTGGAAATGTTGATGGTGATGCTGGCAATCTAAATGTTGATGAACCTGCCAAGGTTGATGAGAATGTTGATGGTGTTGAAGGAGATGATAGTGATGATAGTGATTATAATGGTTTAGCATTTGAGGACAGTGAGGATGAAAGGGCCCTTGGCATGGATGATGGATTTGATGTTGTAGACAAACCAACTGGAAGGGTTAAACAGATAGCAAGAAAACACAGGAATACTCCAACAAATATAAGAAATGTTGATGCCAACGTGGGTTCATCAAGTGGAGTTAGTGTTGGTAATGAAGGGCTTGAAACTTATTATTTAAGTGATGATCTAGGCAGTAGTGATCCAGATGCATCAAATGGAAAGAAAGGACCAAAATATCCTAGGTTTAAGATGGAAGAGTTAGACAAGGACTACAAGTTCAAAGTTGGTTTGAAGTTTGTATCTCTAACTGAATTTAAGGAGACAATAACTGAATGGTCGGTGTTAAATGGAAGAGAGATAAAGCATCTGAAAAATGACAAGGTTAGAGTGAGAGTAGTTTGCAAGGGCAATTGTGGGGTTTTGGCTCTTGTTAGTAAAGTGAGGAATAAGCACACATATAGAATAAAGAAATGGTTTGGTGCACACACGTGTGGTAGGGTTTTGAATAATACCACTGCTAACTCCAAGTGGATTGCGAAGACTGTGGTGGCTAGGATGGCTTCATCTGATGGAATCAAGCTTCGTGATATTGTGTCTGAGATTAGGAGTACTTACTCTGTAGGTATATCTATGAACAGGGCATGGAAGGCTAAGCAAATTGCAAAAGCTTTGGTTGAAGGTGATGCAATAAAGCAATATACACTATTGTGAAGGTATGCTGCAGAATTAAGGAGGGTCAATGCAGGGAACACCTGCAAAATTAATGTCTCCAGGATTGCTCCAACAATTCAAGCCAGATTTGGATGCTTTTATTTTTGCTTTGATAGGGTAAATAAGGGATTCAGTACTTCTTGTAGGCCATTCATTGGTGTTGATGGATGTCACCTAAAGATAAAATACGGAGGCACATTGCTTGTTGCTGTTGGAAGGGATCCTAACGACCAATATTACCCATTGGCCTTTGGTGTATGTGACACTGAGACAAAGGAGTCATGGAGGTGGTTCTCGACCTTGCTTTTGGAACACATTGGACAAGGCAAAAGATGGGTATTCATATCAGACCAGCAAAGGGTACTTTTCAGATCTATATTTTTGAATTCATCCCTAATCTGTGTAATTGTGTTTTAATTTGGTCCTTGTATATATCAACTTGTTTTAAACTAGGTCCCTGAATATGTCAATTTGTTTTAAACTCATCCCTAAGTTATGTAATTGTGGATTTCATCTGTGTATTATTTCTGTTTCCTTGAAATAGGTACCTTATTTTATTGTTTGTTTTGATTTGTAGGGCTTAATTCCTGTTTTTGAAGAGATGTTTGAAAGGGTGGAGCATAGGCTTTGTCTTAGGCATTTATATGCCAATTTCAAAAAGAAGTTTGGTGGTGGCACACATATGTGGCATGCTATGATTTCAATGTTAGCCCAATTAATGGCCAAGACATGTGGCCTGAGGTTAATACTGAGGAGATGTTGCCTCCATCATACAAAAGGGGCCCTGGTAGGCCAAAGAAATTAAGGAGGAGGGAACCTGATGAAGACCCTAACAAGGGAAGGACACAGACATCTTATTGTTGTACCAACTATGGTGTACATGGCCACAATGCAAGGAGTTGTTCAGTTCTGGTGCCTGACCCTGAAGCTCAGAAAAGAAAGGTCTTAATTTAACTCAATTATGTATTCTTACTAACCGTTTGTAAGTGATATTGATTGAATCACTATGTGTGCAGAAAAAACCAAAGAAAAATGCTACACAACAACACAACCTGAAGCTTCTACTGAACAACATAACTCTAAAGCTTCTACTAAACAACAACAACCTCATCATGAACCTCCCACTGAAGAACAACCAGAAACACAATGTGATGTGGACCAAGAGTTTGAAATGATTGCAGCAGGTCTTTGTGCAGCTTTTGAAAGAACACAACCCCAACCCAATGTCAATGATCTCACTTCCCAAATTCCAGCTCTAACTAAAGTTGCTAGGGACTATGCTTCAACTGTTGAGGTTGCATCCATAATGGTTTCACAAGGAGTTGGTGACTCACATCCAAACTACATTATGTATGCACCTGTTCCATAGGTTGAGTCTACACCTAATGAACCTGTTCATGCACCTCCTCCCAAGGAATCTGTTTCTGCCCCTCATAAACCAGTTGAGTCATGCTACTGACTAATTGACATAATGTTTATGTTCTCAATTTTTATTGATTTAATAAACCTGCTCCATTGTGTCTTTGTAGGCAAAACAACCCAAACAAAAGGTCACAAGGAAGTTGGCGTTGAGGAAAAGTGATAGACCAAGGGTGCTCAGAAGCAACAAGCTCAAAGGAGGAGAAGGAAGTAACCCTGCACAAGGGTACCATGGAATTTGTAGTCATTGGACCTGTTTTGACTTATGTTTTACTGAACAACTTTCCTACAATGGTCTACTTAAGCCTTGTAGTTTTCTATTATGTATTTTGATGCCAATGTGTATTTTGGCTTAAGATTTAATGTTTATGATACAATGTGTTTTTTGGCTTAAGCCTTTATGTGTATGATACAATGTGTTTATGATACATTATCAAGTTTGTTTAATGCAATATATCAGGTTTGTATTATGATACATTATCAAGTTTGTTTAATGCGGTATATCAAGTTTGTTTAATGTAGTATTTTGACTCAAGTTTGTTTTATGGACAATTGAAATGGCCTATTACCAATTTGGCTTTTATTCAAATTATGAAGTTTGGTTTATACACAATTCAAAACAGGAGAAGCAATATAATTGCATACATAAACTGTCCAAAACCAAAACATCTTTTTCATTCATCATATTGTACAGGGACCAATCTCAAAATACATCAATGTTACAAGGACTAACAAAAAATAAGAAACAAACATAAACAAATGGGATTCACCACCATTTGTGATAAGCAAAGAAGAACCCCCATGACACAACTTACAATAGCTTTAACAAAGACGTTTTTCTCTTCTCCTTCTCCAACTTAATCTTCATCTTTGCCTTTTTGCCAATCTCAATCTCTTTAACAATGGACCCTAAATCCTTCAACATTTCTGAGCAATTGCAACCACTTGAACTTCTAAGATCACTAGCTGGATTTCATTCAAGCTCATCGTCCCAAATGAACAACTTGCAACCAGACATTAACCCTGAATTTTGACACTTCCAAAATCTTCTTTTAGGGTTTTCAACAGAATTTAACATAAACATTTTCATGCTTCTATTTCAACCACAAATCGGTGCTTGAACGTGATGAGAGGTCGCAGACGAAGAAGAGGCCATGGATGTCGAAGGTGCAGAAGGAAAATGGCGTGGGAGGAAGAAGACATCACGGATGGAAGGAGGAAGGAATGAGGAAAAGAATGTTCTTCTTTTTAATTTGATCTCTCTTTAATAACTATATCCATGTGTGTTAAAAAAGTAAAACAAATGATAAAACATAAGTCAGGTCATCACTGTCTTCCACCTCAGCTTTTTTTTAACGTTCCATTGACAGCAGGGACTGAAGCCAAAGAGAAATGGACATATGGGGACATGGACAAAAAAAATATTCATGGACGAAAGCCAAAAACACACTAACTTACAGGGAAGAAAACACTATTTAAGCCTTCCACTAATAATCTATGCTCTTCGGTTGAGTTTTTTCTTTTTACTTTTCAAAGAGTATTCAATATAAAATCAGCTTTGTTTAACTTACCAACTTAATGGAAACATAAGTAGAATGCAGTAGAAATAAAATTAATAAATTGCGAGGAAAAATTAATAAGTATGTTGATTATGCATGTCTAAAATAAAATATACAAGGAGTATTTATAGACAAAAATAATTCTATCAGTCAAGACTCGTCTTAATCAACTATTCTTGCAGCGTTTCTTCCCGTTATTGAGTATGTGTGGCGCATTATATCCCGTGGTATTTCTATTTCCATTATCAACCTGGGTATAACAATTTCTAACCATGGTCCAGAAAATAGTCGCTTTAGTTTGGTGGAGATACAAACATCAAACACTAGCCTTTTAGTTGAATTGTCTAGTTATACGTGGCTTTAACTACTTCCGACGCTCCCACAACTTTGGGTTGAATATGTTGGATTGAATTAGACTTTGTCAAACCTAAGCATAATCTGATAAAAAATTCAAGGTCTAGTATGTCCTATAAGATGTCGTATGTTTATTCTTAAGTTTTAGCTTAACCTTTTTGAAATTCTAGTTGACATGTACTTGTTCCGTTCGAGAATCAGAAATAGATGTTTCAGCTTAATAAATGAACCAAAAATTTTAAGATAAGAATAACTGGACGGTGGCTCCGATCTCATTTATAGCTGCATGGGGTGGACATTCTACAACCGCTTCTGGTTGAGGAGCTTGGAGTCTTTGGCCTCTGCTTATTTTGCTTATGGAGTATTTTCTTCAGAACCTGAATAAGTTGTCTTCAAATCTGCAAATTTCTCAACTAGCCTTGACTTTTCATAGTCAAGCTTATCATCGAATCTGACATGGATTGAGTCTCCAACCATTTATGTCTTAGCGTTATACACTCTGTAGCCTTTTGAGAGTTCAGAGTATCCTAACATGATGCACTTATGTGCCTTAGAATCGAACTTGCCTAGAATTCTCTTTAGTGCTCAGTATAAAACAAGAACATCCAAAAGGATAAAAATATGCAGTGTTGGGTTTCCTATTCTTCCATAATTCATAGGGAGTCTTACCCAGAATAGGTTTTATAGAGACCTTATTCGGAATATAACATATTGTATTGACTGCCTCTGCCCAAAAGTGCTTGGCCATATTTGTCTCATTGATCATGGTCCTTGCCATTTTTAGCAAAGTCCTATTCTTCCTCTCTACAATTCCATTCTGCTGAGGAGTTCTACGGTAGGAGAAGTCATGGGAAATTCCATTCTCATAAAATAGTTTCTCAAAGTCTTTGTTTTCTAATTCACCACCATGACTAGTCCTTGTGTCTAAGAAATTTCACCCATGTTCATCTGTTATAATCATCAACGATGACTAGTCCATACATCTTACCATTGACAGATGCAATTTTCAATAGTCCAAACAAGTCAATGTGAAGTAGCTCCAATGGTCTAGAGGTAGAAACACCATTATTTGCTTTGAAGGTAGTTTTAGAAAACTTTCCTTTTTGACATGCTTCACAAAGAGCATCTGAAGCAAACTTCAGATTTGGCAAGCCTCTGACAAGATTAAGCTTGTTAAGCTGAGAAATCCTTCTCATGCTAACATTACATAGTCGTTTATGCCATGTTCATTTCTATTCATTAACAGACATAAGACATTTCAAATTTTAATTATTCAAATAAGAAAGTTTGATCTTATAGATGTTGTTTTTCCTCTTTCTAATGAAAAGAACTGAGCCATCCTTCTGACTGACAGCTTTACAGGACTTTTGATTAAAGATAATGTCTTAACCATTGTCACTTAATTGACTTATGGACAGAAGATTATAAATTAGTCCTTCAATAAGAAGAACATTAGTAATAGAAGAGAGATTACCATTACCTACTGTCTCGGAGCCTATGCTCTTCCCTTTCTGATCACCTCTGAAATCGACGACGCCTCCAGAATTAAGTTCCAAGTCTTGGAACACATGCCTTCTTACCGTCATATTTTGCGAGCATCCAGAGTCCAGGTACCATGATTGGTGTCTTAACTCTGCTGCTAAGGATATCTGCAACATAAACTATTTTATCCTTAGGTACACACATCTTTTTGGGTCCTTTTGGGTTAGTCTTCCCAGAGCCTTTTACAACTTTGGGTTTGTGTGCAGGATATTTATACATGAATGCATGATTGGAACGGGCATGAGCTTTTGTTTTAGCCTTAGATTTTTCAACAACTTTACCTTTAGGCCTAACATCACTTTGTTTCCTAGAGGGAGCAAAATGAGATTTAAGAGTATTAGTGTCGTACCTCGAAAAATAAGAACGACCTCGCGAAGCGCAATCACATGCCCACGGGATGGACTTAACAGAGTCTCTACCGATCTTTATATATTCCCATAGGGAAAAGGAAAATATCAAATAAAACCCCTAAAATAAAGACAAGGATATGGTCATCACAACCAATGTTTGAGTTCGGGAGTCGGTTACGCAAAGGGAAGGTATTGGCACCCCTCATGTCCATTATACTCAACGGGAACCATTTAGTTAGGGTTGAATGGATGTTAGCTTAAGGTTTGTTTCTAATCTTCTAGTTATTGAATGGGAAAAGATAGGGGAGACAAAATATTTTTAGAATTTTATTATAGAGAAAGAGAACCTAAAGAGGTTTTATTATTAGGGTGCTCGCCAAGACTTCGCAGTCTCGTGCCTACGTATCCTTACAAGAATAGAATCAGAGCAATCGTAGTTCGGCTCAACTTTGTTGATTAATTTTAGTGAAAGCTAAATTGTATTAATTAACGTAAGAACTTTGTTTTACCCAAAACAAGTGAGGAGTGGACATTTTCACCACATTGAATGGATTTACAAATCTCATTCATGCCACTTATCTCTACTCAATGGTTGTAGACAAAACATTGTCCTAGTGTTTATTAAGACAACATATGTTTCATTTTGAAAAGAGTCGTTGATCTTACTAGATGCTTTGAAGGTTTTGTTTAAGAAAATACACTTGATGATAATCAAGGTTTACTCATAATTATGAATATGTTTTGGTCTCTTGATGATAATCAAAGTATGATCCAAAAAAATTGAGATTTGAGTATAGTTTTGATATATTTTAAGAATGATGAGCATTTGATGACGGTCAACTGTTTAAAGAGTTTATGCTAGAGTGTTGAACTCTAACAGTCTCTTTCATTCGAGATTGATTAGGAAAATTATTTGTAGACCATGAACATTGATAATGATCAATGGTTCAAAGAGTTGTGATAGAGTGCTAGACTCTAACACCTCTTGGTCCAAGGTTATTTATTAAGTGTTTTAAGGATGAAAGAAGGGGAAAATGGACTACCTCAATGTGGAAGACTTGAGACCAATCTTTCAAGGGTTTTTCTAGATTTTTATATTCCAACAATCATTTTCTTTTAAGTTTATTTTAAAGAGTATTTATGTACTTTGAAGTATTTTAGCTATCCTTAAAGAAGGAAGAAATCTTGAGATGACAGTTGACAAAGGGACAAAGTTGAAGAGGGAACTTGACAAAGGGCCTAAAGTTTATTATGACACTTGATAAAGATTCAAAGTTTTGTTGGAGCACTTGATGAAAGGCCAAGGATTTGTTTATGAATGGTTCAAATTTGTAGGGTTTGAGTTTTGTATTGAGTTGTTTGAATTTGAGATATAGATCGAGATTTGAAGAGAGCTTCATAATCTTGGGGAGTGTCATACCCCAAATTTTGACCACAATATTTCCCATCATTGTGCAAATCAGCATCACAATATGGATGTACTTTCATGCCTCATCAATCTCCTCAAAGATGATCGAGCATTCACCACAATCAAGAACTAGGGTTTTTGAGCCCTCTCAGAGCACTTAGACAAAGGATAAATCAAGGAATGAAATGATCTTCAACTTGTCTAACCTCTCAAACACCTATAAAGGGTCAATAGGACTCCCACGTCAAGAATCAAGCACAAGGTTGCAACATTCCAAGTGGATTAAGCCTCAAGATCGCCAGTGTCACCAAAGTAGGGTTTTGGTCGACCAAGGCCTCCAGATGGAATTTTTCCTCTGGGCATGATCCAATGCTTCAAAGCATAACCCAAGATACTACAAGGGACCTCATGGACCCAATCATCAAGTCAATTTAACCTCAGGGGATGCATTTACCAAAAATCAAGAATTAGGGTTTCTTGACCTAATTCACCCCTAAGTTGACTTTTAGGACAAAGCATGAGCCAAGACCTCAAGACATGATTTGAGGGCCTCCAATACACCACATTAATCCATTTACAACAATGGATTGACCCAAAAAGCTTGGTTCACAAGTTTCAATTTCACCAGGACCACAATTAGGGTTTTGAGAAAAAAGTCAATTGTGCCTTTGACTTTTGACCAAGACATGCTCCCAAACCTTGGGACATGATTCAATACACCCTATAACGCCTATGGAATCCATCCATTAGGTTTGATTTAGGTCAAGGACGTGGTTTCACAAAGGATCGCACAGTTTAGATTTCATCCGATAAAAAGTCAACTGTGCACAAAATCAAGTTTGACTTTTTGGATTTTTTCACAAATATGGTTCCCCTAAGTCAAAAATAATGTTAATGCACGGTATTGATCATCATTCATTAAGAAAAATCAAGAAAAGTGAGGTTTCTTGCAAAAGGGACAACCATAAGAAACCAAAATTTTTTCTAAGTTATGGAACAAAAGTGGTTTTGGTACCAACTTCCAAGGACCATAACTTCTGATCCAAGCAACCATTTATGGTGATCCAAAGCTGGATTTGTAAGTCTTGCTACACTATACAAAAGCTTCAACTACCTTAGACTCCAATTCTTCATGGATTTTTAGTTATGGATTGATCAAAATCACAAAAACATGAAAATGACACTTTTTCCAACACTTAGTGAAAATCTGCCTAAGTTACCAGCCTTGAACATCAATGTTCATGAGGTTTTTTCAGTTGGATCCAAATTGTTTCAAAACAAACTATGATCACACATGTTTTGTATCATATGAGGGCTTTCTAAAAAGTACAAGAGCCTCCCATAACTCAACCTGATCAGGGAGATATGATCCCCTCAAAATCACTATTTCCAACTGCCTTGTACAAGGCAGATTTTGTGCATTTGCTCAATTTTGGCAAAATTGGACAACTCCAAGCCTTGTCATCCATTTAGACACATCTGAAGATAAAACAAAAGGAGAATGATATGATCCCCAAGCCTCCAAAGTCCAAGAATCTACACTTAGCCATAACAAACCTAAAAAGGCTAAAAAGGTGCCAAGACTCCAATTTTGTTTCCAAGCATTCAATGAATGCACCAAGGTGGCATGGACTGACACATTCCTAACTGAATGAGTCAAGAATCAGCACTGAATCAAAGAACCATAGGCATGTGCCCTAACCTCAAGTAAATGGCTATAGGAGACTAAAGATTCCCTTGGATCAACATTGGCCAAAGGCCTGTACCAACTACCATTCACTATTGTTTGCAAAACAAACTTGCTCTACTATAAATAGAGCTCATTTGTGCTCAGTTTGAGTATACCAAAGCACTACAACTGATGCTTTCCTCAAAATCTCTCTCTTTAGGCCAAAATTCCTTCTTTTGGAAGTCATCTATGAGTTTTTGAGTTAGAGAGCAATACCACAGCTCATGATCCAAACACAACCAATATGTTATATCTAAGCTGTCCAAACACTCACTTGTGACCTGAAACACCAAAATCAGAAAATCCACTTCCAAAACCTCAAAATTGGACTTTTCTTCATTTTCTAAGCCATGCCTTGATTCAGTCACTTCCAAAAACAAATAAGGCCTCAAACACACTCCAAATATCATCATCAAACTGTCCCAATTGATTCCCCTCATTTGGAACACCATTTGAGAGAGTTGTCATTTGGTCACTTTTGCCCCTTTTGCAAGAAAGAGCTAAAACTTGTTCCTAAGGATTCCAGCTGGTCTTGATCATCCTAAAAGCTTCTAAGGGATCAATCAAGAGTGTCCAAAGCATTGGATTACTTCTGGCACAAGGATCTTGACAGTTAGCACAAGAAGCTCCAAGAGGTAAGTGAATCACAACTTGAACTCTTTGAATTATGCATTCCTTTGATGTCCATTGATCATAAACATCTCATACATGTTATATATGTTGTGTTTGAACCAATTTGCATTGCTATTGTTGACTGAGTAGTGAGATAGCATAGAACATGCAAATCTAGGCCTATTTTGAAACCACTATCGGGTTTTAAAATAGGGACACTTTCTGAAAATTCCAAAAGCACGATTGGATTCCTCATGAAATTCTAGGCCAAATGCACCTAAATTATGTCTAAATCTATGGAGAAATGAGAAAGTTAGAGGCTTCACGTAAATTGCCAAAACTTGCCTTGCCTTGGCCTTGACTAGGCCTGAAAACAAGGCACCCCATATATGCACATAGGGTGGTTTTGATACACGGATGTATCACCACCCTAGTGGTAGCGCGCATGTGTGTTTGGTTGCAAGGTCATGGGTTCAAACCCCACCCAGACCTTTTTTGCTATTCTCTCATTTTTTGCTATTTTTCAATATTTTCATGTTTTTGTTAATTAATTGAAAAATTAATTTCTCTCTCAATTTTAATTATTTTTTATTGCTTCTTTTTTTAAAAATTCAAAAAAATATTAAAATATTTCATTCCATGAAAATTTCACAAAAAATATTATTTATTGAACATATTTGATATTTTTGTAAAGAATTGCATTTTTATTTGTTTTTAAACATTAAAAATATTTCTTTCTCTTGGTTTTGCAAAATTCAAATGATTTTTAAATCATCCCATGAATGAAATATGATTTCTCAAATATAAATCCAAAATCACAACCTTTTTTCACATGTTTGATTATTTTAATTGAATTTTTATTCAATTAAAATACATTTTAAAACCAAAAATTAGGGTTTTGATCACTATCACCCTAAAAAATATTTTCAAACCACTTTGGGCCTCTTTGTAGAGTGTAAGTCCCATTCCCTTTGTAAAGAAACCTTTTTGGGCCTCAGTCATTGTATAAGTCCCATTGCAATTTTAAAATCTCGGCGCGGTCGTCCCCTTTTAAACAAAATAACCTGGGCCTCTTCTAGAGTTGTAAGCCTCATCACTTATACAAAAATAACCTTTGGGTCTCTCCTTGAGTTGTAAGAGTCAACCCTCTTTGTAAATAGAATAATTTAGGCCTCAGTCATTCTATAAGTCCCAGTATAATTTTCAGAACAACGGTGCGATCACTATTATATATGGGCCTCTCCTTAAGTATAAACCTCAATCTTCTTTTCAAAACAACCTTCCCTTTTGATTTAGATTCAAACTCATGGTTGTTATCAAAACTTTCTTTAATTTCTTGAACAACTAACCATACAGGTGTTACAATGGAAGTTTGCTCGCCTGTAAGTTTTTATCAGCTTTCATTTACATGCTTACATATACATATAACTGTATTGCTGAAAGCTTGCTCACCTGTAAGTAGTTCTTTCATATATTTTTAAATACTTGTCATATATCAACTGTATATATACTTGTATATCTGCTTAGAGTTTTCCCCGGAAACTAGGTCTAGAACTAGGTAAAGCCAGTTGGTCACTCTTAAATACAGTCAAAACTAGTTCCCCATAGGAATTTTCAGATACAGTCTTGCCTTCTCTTGGGCTTAAACAATATGGAACAAAGAGAAAGGCATTATTCCCGGTGAAACTTTTCTCAGACTGTCACTATTAGAAATTGTCAAAGAAGTTCATTTCCCCAGAGAGGATTAATTCCCGGTGAAACCTCTCTTGAATTTCTTCAAACCCTAGAAATGTTCACTAAATAAAAGATTATTCCCGATGAAACTTTTCTTAGGTTTGGACCCATAGGCTTCCTAAAAGCATCCCCGCCTCCTCTTGGGCTTTGTACAAGGACCCTCCCGCTTCTTAGAAGTTCTCATGCCTTCTCTTGGGCTTAATACAAGGACCCTGAAGACCTCTTAAAGGTATAAGACAAAACTTAGTCATCCTTTGCTAGAGCAGTCTTTCCAGATTCAAAACCTCAGGCCAATTTTAGGGTTGATACTCATCCCTTAAAGCAACGGCCTCCTCTTGGGCATCATACAAAGATAAACTTTTCCATACCAGTAGACTTGGACAGTCTAATCTCTTCTTGGATCTCAAAGACATTCTCAAGTTCCCTACAAACATAGGAGAAACCCTGGTCATTTTAATAAATCTCCCGCAGAGTTAAAACCCTCACAGGATCTAAAACTCAGTCTTTCATCTTAAATTTCCCTAGCCAAGGTCACTTTATCATCAGTATAACACTATCCCAAATCAGAACCTCAAGGCATCTGATATCTCAACTCTTCTGGAACCCTCAACAAGAGTTGATTCCCCATTTTGGACCTGCCTCTGGATCTCAATAATCCTCAGCAGAAGCCATCCTCCTCTTAGGCTTTGTATAATGATTTTCCTCAATAGAATTAGCCCCAACAACACCCTTTTGGTGAGCCCATCTACTTTCTTAAAGCACTCTCTTGTTGAGTCAATCTTCTTAAGGCACTCTCTTGTTGAGTCAACCTTTCAGCCTCCTCTTAGGCTTTGTATAAAGATTTTTCTCAGCTGAGTCACCTTTCAAAATGCTCTCTTGTTGAGTCAATCACCTTTCCATACTCTCTTGTTGAGTCAATGGTACCAAAAACACTCTCTTGTTGAGTCAGTCATTCTTTTAGCCTCAATCTTGGGCTTTGTACAAGACACATATAAACTTTCTCCAACAAAGTCAAAATCTTTATAACCTTCTCTTGAGCTTGGGACAAATATCTTCCCCAGTGAAGTCAATTCCTCCCAGCCTTCTTATAGGCGTTGAGAAATAATATCCCTGAGCATAATCAATTTCCTTTTTCAGCCTCCTCTTAGGCTTTGTATAATGATTTTCCTCAGTAAGGTCAGCCTCAATCTTGGGCTTAGTACAAGACACCTAAAAATCCGCAACTGAGTCAGTCTCATTTCAGCCTCAATCTTGAGCTTTGTATAAGACACCGTAAAAATTTCTCTAGCAGAGTCAATCTTCTTTTAGCCTCAACCTTGGGCTTTGCACAAGACAGATAAAACCTCTCACCCGTAGAGTCAAAAACACTTTTAGCCTCAATCTTGGGCTTTGTACAAGAAAGACAAAATATTTCCCCGGAAAAGTCAACCTTTACCTTCCTCTTAGGCTTTGTATAATGATATCCCCAAAAGAGTCAACTCTCTTTTAGCCTCAATCTTGGGCTTTGTGCAAGACATATATAAACACTCTCTTGTTGAGTCATCCTTTTCTAGCCTCCTCTTAGGCTTTATATAAGGACTTCCCCAGTGGAGTCAATCAATCTCTTAGCTTCAACCTTGGGCTTTGATCAAGGCACGCAAAAATAACATCCCCTCAGAGGAAACCAAATTCTCTCTGTAGGGAGACATTTCTCTGTGTTATAACACATCAAAACAAACATTCAAAACAAACCTTAAACCCAGATAACTGCTGTAAGTGGCACACTTGTTGATTCAAATATCCAAGTTGTCGTCCATCTCTTATCCTGGTAAAAATCCGCTCTTTCATCTAATTGCTATAAGCGGCAAGCCTCTAGATTATTTACATCTACGCCACTATCCTTCTCTTAGCATGGAGAACTCCTAAGGAAAAATGGCATTGCTCAACACTGAGTTAAATTTTTCCCCTTCAGGAAAAATCCCCTATAAAGGAAATTATGGCATTGCTGGATTCTCATATCCCAGTTAAAGTAATCCTCCTTTATAAACAGTCACCCAACAATTGTGATAAACAAACGAGATGTCTCCTTTTAGAGATGAGAAATTCTCTCTCAGTCAAACCTTTTATCTTCAATCTTGGGCTTTGAACAAGACACAAATATTCTTTTTAGCTTCAATCTTGGGCTTTGAACAAGACACCAAACCATCTTTTCCTCCCATAGAATAGGAGGAACTACGATTGCTCTGATTTCCCTGTTTCTTTAAACGGGAATACGTAGGCATAAGATTGCAAAATCTTAGCGAGCATACCAATCAAAAACCTTAGGTCCAGTACCTTCATACACCAAGCAAAACAAAACTTTAGGTACAGTACCTTCACTCATCAAAAAACCTCGGAAAACCCAAAATCAAACAAAAACTCTCTCTCTCTCTCTTATATCTCCCAAAGAAGAAACTTTCCCAATCAACAGATAAACACCATCAAGTATAAAAGCAGAAGCTATTGCTAACAACCTGTGGATAACCACATATAGGATGGGTAATTGACAACTCCCTATTATATAACCTGACCCCGAACTCCCCGAATCTCTCTTAAGCATTTGTTCAGTTAAACATTCGCGTGCAAAGTTAGTTTTAGATAGCCTCCTTTTCCCTTCCAGCTTCACGAGATAAATAAGAAATCATAAAGTAGCACCTCCCTCCTACCATTGTGGTGAGGAGGAACCCATTTGCGTTAAGGTGGTCGCGTCACCGACAAAAATCGGACGCTACAGTAAAATGGCAACTCTGCTGGGGACTCATTTTGTCTGTTTAAGGTTAAGACTAAAATTCCTAAGAGGTCTAGGATGTTAGTTTTAGGAATCATATATATATATACTGCTTTTCCTACTTGATATCCGTGTTTATTTTTCTGCTAACGGGAATGCGAGTGATGTCGCATGTGGAAAGTATGAGAGAACCCTAATATAGGTGATGGCATAGACGGACGGTCTTACAAGGAGTGAATCCCAAATAAGCTGTCCTGGTAAACCATCAAATAAGTGGAGATACCCTTTGCGGATTCAATGCTTAACGACTCCGTTGTGAAGGCAGATTGTCCCAATGTGGTATCCGTGAAACTGAGGATTTAGTAGACAGTAACCATGTTGCCATTTGTTAATGCGGTAGCTATCGGAAATAGTTGAAACGCTATACTACACTCAATTGAGATTACCCTAGGATGCTACAGCTCGCTCGGGTGAACCAGCTTGCTGTTGTTATCCCTAGGGGAGTCAATGATTTTGGGAACTTTTAACCCGTTCTACAAGTACTAAAATTCACCAAAATACAACCTTTGGGGATGGGTAGAGCCATGACTCCATGCTCGTGACATTGAACCCTTGAACCCATGTTTTTTCAATGTTTTTGTGTGCTGCATTCATACATTCATTTAAAAAACTCTTAAACAAAAAAAAAATCTTCTTTTCTCTTCTCTCTTTTTTCAATTAAACTAAAACAATGATTGCAAATATCAGAGAAAAAGATTGCGTTATAGATTTCGGTAGAAGGAAGATGCACAAGTACACCTTCAAGGCTCCAAAACTAGAGGATTTAAAGGGGTTGGCAAGGATGATCACCAACCCTGATGCTTTCAGAGCTAAGTAAGGAGGACTGCTGTCTCTGTTAAGGGTCCATGTAGTTGAAGGAATCCTGTCTACGCTGATTCAGTTCTACAATCCGGTTTATCAATGTTTCACATTCCCAGATTATCAACTAGCACCAACACTGGAGGAGTACTCTCACTTGACTGATTTACCCATCACTGACCAAGCTCCCTTTTTTGGACTGGAAGAAATTCCAAAGGATCAAACCATTGCAAGAGCAATCTATTTGGACAAGTTAGAAGTCAGAACTCACATCACCACTAAGGAAGGAATCCAAGGTTTACCGTCCAAGTATTTGGTAGAGAAAGCCCTATACTTCGCCAGTATAGGAAACATTACTGCTTTCGAAGATATCTTTGTTCTAATCACATACGAGTTATTCCCTTTTCCCAACATCGATAACTTCGTCGGTACCAACGCCATTAAGATATTTCTGATTGGAAACCCTGTACCAACCTTGCTCGCAGATGCTTATTGATCAGTGGTTTTCATACGTTATGTCACTATTTGTTTTAGTTAGTATTTTGTTATTGTTTATTTGTTTTATATCTCTTTTATCGCATTTTATGCCTTGGTTGTGTTCTTTAGTGTTTTCAGGTTCAAGTAAACATTCAGGAAGAATCGGAGCTAAAAATCGCAAAAATTAGGAATGAAATTGGAATGAAGACAGTGGGCTAACACGGGTGCCCGTGTCTCCTGACACGACCCGTGTCAGCAGGTCTGGAGCGACATGCATTTGAAATGAAAGATTGGGCAAGAGTCAGAGGGCTGACACAGGTGCCCCTGTCAGCTGACACGACCCGTGTCAGCAGGCCTGGGTGAGAAACAAGTTGCACACAAGAGTCAGAGGGATGACACGGGTGCCCGTGTGAGCTGACACGGCCCGTGTCAGCAAGCCTGGGAGTACCAAATTTGTGATTTTTCTCATTTGTTGAGTTTAGTGTCCTGAGGGGTATTTTGGGAATTTCGCACTGTTATAATTGTTTTGGAATTACTTAGGCAAGGTGGGGGAAAAGAGAAGGGAGACTTTTTGACAGTACGAAATATTTACGCTAAAGTTTGATGCTATCAAGGGTTTTGGAGAACGAAGATTGTTCCTGAGCGGAAGCAATTGAAGATCGTAGTCATCCAATAATCTTGTAATGCCTTACTTTTATTTTGTAATTTCTTTTCGCCTTATGAGTAGCTAAACCCCCCAATGCTAGGGGGTGTCCCTGAATTGCATTTGTAATGACTTCTATTTCCATTGTTATATGAGATAATACTTTTTCCTTAATCTTTTGTTATGCAATTTTTTTAACGCTTTTCGATCGGACAAATTGAAATTGAAATACGGTTAGGGTTTAGGTCGGACTAACCAACCTAACGCTTTTGCATAATAATATTACAGTAGATATTGCCTAGGAATGGGGATACCCTGTAATAACCAGATTATTCTTGATCAAATATAATGCTTGTGATTCTTTCTTGACCGCTAAGGAATTAGGGTAAAGATAGAATCTCAAAGGTTTTTCAGCTAAGGAATTAGGGAAAAATAACCTTAAGAATCGGTAAGGTTTGTTTAGAGTAATGTTTCATCAAATAAGGATTTAGAGTTTTTGCAGTGCAATTCATACACTTCCTTTAGCATGCTTCTCATATCTGTTTTTAAGTCAAGTTTATAATTTTGTTCATTTTACTATTCTTAGTTATAATTTCAAAACAATCAAAACCCCAAAGAAACTTTTGTTTAATTGAATTATTATAAGAACTTATATTTCCTACCCAGTCCTCGAGATCGATACTGGGGATAACCCCTATTATTACTACATTGTTAAAATAGCACACTTGCTATTTTTCCGATCAAGTTTTTGGCGCCGTTGCCGGGGACTGCCAAATTATAAGTTCTTGTGTTAAGTCAATTGGAATTTTGTCACTCTGTGACTAAAATTTTATTTTTCTGTTATTTTTATTTTCATTTTTTATAACTTTTGGATTATTACTATTGCTACTAATCTGTGTCTAACATTTTTATGCGAGGAGAATCCTCAACAAATTTTCTTTTTGACGCAGAAATTGAAAGAACGCTACATGAGAGGCGTAGACAAGCAAAACTTGCAGCGTCTGAAGCTGAACCGTCGAAGCACTCAAACTCAGGTTCAGAGTCAGAAAAAGATATAGCGACCATGGCTGGAAATCAACCAGCGGAGAGACTTCTGGGCGATTACGGTGGGGCAAATACACCGACTGGTAGGTTGACCATTGTGAACCAACCGGTGAATGTGCCGAATTTCCAGCTGCATCCTAGCACCATCACTCAACTTGAGAGGAGACCTTTCACCGAAAAGGTTAATGAAGATGCCAACAAACATCTGCAAAGATTTCTGACTATGAGCACCACTCTCAAGATTGAGGGGCACATAGAGGAAGCAAAGAAGTTATGAATGTTTCCTTTCACTTTGGCGGAAGAGGCTGAAGAGTGGTTCTACTCGTTACTTGTTGGGAGTATTGCCACTTAGGAAGAGATGGAGAAGGCATTTCTGAATGAGTATTTTTCGGCCTCTGTTTATATCCGAAAAAGATATGATATTGTGAATTTTAAACAGAAGGACGGAGAATCTCTCGGAGATGCATACAAGAGGTTCAAGAAAGTTTTGGTAGCCTGTCCGACTCACAACATGGATCAAACTGAGCAGATGCAGGTGTTCGTCAATGGCCTCTAGATAAAGACTAAGCAACTAATTGATACAGCTGCCGGTGGCTCATCTAATTTTACAACAGCCACTGGTGTCAAAAAGATCATTGAAGTCATAGCCGCTAACGAGCATTTGGAGTTGTATGATCGCAGTGTGAGCCAACCAGAAAAGTTGATTGATTTAAAGCTTACTGAGCAAGTGGTAAAGATGGAAAACCAGATTACAACTGAGGTAGAGAGAAGGCTTAAGAGGATGAATCTTGGTACTCAAAGTGTGGCACAAGTTAAAACTGGTCAACCCATGAGTTGTGAGATTTGTAGTGGACCCCATTATACTGCATATTATGTTGCGACTCCGCAACAAATTCAAGAGATAAAATTCCTAAAGTAGAATAATCCCTACGCTCAAACTTATAATCCAGGGTGGAAGAATCATCCTAACTTCTCATGGAAAGATCAGTTTCAACAACACCCACAACAGTTTCAACAACACCCACAACAGTTTCAGCAGCAAGCACCACGAAAAGCTGATTGGGAAATTGCCATTGAAAAAATGGCCGCTCAAAGTTCCCAATTCCAAGAAGAGACACGAAGTAATCTAAGGAGCACATGTGCTTCCATTAAAAATCTTGAAGTACAGATGAGCCAGATAGCACAACAATTAGCAAGTTCTCAAACACCAGGTGCCTTACCGAGTGCAACAGTGACAAACCCAAGAGATAATTAGAATGTGAATTCCATCATGACTGGAAGTGGTGAGGCAAGTGAGAATTATGAAGAGGTAAGAACTGAAGATGAAGGTTTAATTGAGGTGGACCTAGAAATCCAAAATCATCAAAAACCGCAGGAAGAAGTCATATCACCTGTAAATCCACCTGATAAGAAGAATAAAAAGGAAGATAAACCGGCGATTAAGTTACCTTACCCTCAGAGAGTGCGACAAAAGCATCAAAAAGAGAAAGACTTTGAGAAATTTGTCACAATGTTCGAAAAGTTGGAGGTTAATATGCCATTCTTTGAGGCGCTAGAGCAAATGCCGTTGTATCAGAAATTCTTGAAAGAAGTGATCACTAAAAAGAGACCTATTGAGGAAGAGCTTAAAACTGTAAATGAGAAGTGCAATGAAGTACCACAAAATAGGAGAATCCCCGCCAAGCAGAAGGATCCTGGATCTGTTGCAATACCGTGCACTATAAAAGACAGAAATTTCAAAAATGTTCTGATTAATTCAGGTGCTAGTGTTGGTCTCATGCCATTATCTATTTATAAAAAAATTGGGAATTGGAAGGGTGAGCGATGCGGGAACGAATTTAAAATTTGTAAACCACAGAATTGAGAGATCTTATGGGCTAGCTGAAGATGTGTTGGTGACGGTAGGTGAATTTTTCTTTCCATTGACTTTGAGATCATGGATATTCCAGAAGATGAAGAAATCCCTATCATCCTCGGTCGACCTTTCCTGCTCACTAGTCGATGCAATTTAAATATTGAAAAAGGCACGGTGACTTTTAAATCTTTTGATGAGGAAATCACTTTAAAAGTGTTGGATTTCAAGAAGCAAAATGAAGGTAAAGGTAAGCAAGCTTCACTTGGAATGGTCGAAATGGTGAAAAAAGGCATAAGTACGAAACCCCATCTTGAAAAAGTCTCCGGCATCATATCTAAGGATGAAGTCTCTCGGGCATGTAGTGCACATGTCAACACTGTAAAATCCATTTGTGAAAGCAAGAAAAGAAAGAAAAAGAGACATAGAAGGAAGGATAAGGAAGTGGGAGTTGACTTGAGGCAAGAAGTAGTCCGTATTACTGAACATGACAGGAGTTCTGTTGCGAAAAGGTTAAGTGACAAAAAGCATAAGCTGAAGTATCCCCCATAGCATTGTGGAGTAACCTGTCGAGCCATGCAACGTTAAACGAATCGCTACGTGGGAGGCAACCCACGCTTGTCTGAGTAATTATTTTCTATTTGTTTTGGTTACAGGAAATAATTCGGATCCTATATATGTAAACGATGATGTAGTAGTGGTATGGCATTACCGTCAGCATCATGAATCAGGATTTATGTGAGTGACCTCTCTCGCTCTTGTTCTAACACATTGGGGTCAATGTGTAGTTCAAGTTTGGGGGAGGATTTACTGCTTTTAGTTTTTCCTCTTTGTACGGGTCATGTGTGTTGTTTTATGAAAACCTCTCTGAATTCTCCCCGAATTAGAACTGTCAAAATTTTTCTTGTGAATACTATGATTTTGGGATGGTCAAGAAAGTATATTGAGTTTGAGGGAAGAGGAGTTAGAACTAGGGACATTGGGAAAGTTTGAAAACTTAGGAATGACCCGAACACCCTAGATTCCCCGGAGTAAGAAAACGAGTCCAACGTGTAGATTTGTAACGAGTCCAACGTGTAGATTTGTGCCATAGTACTTGGATTTGAGAAGTATTCCCCGATTAGTTCATAGTGATAGTCCGACATGACTAGAAAGAATTGCATGTATAAGGTTGATTGATAGAATGACTTAAGGCACCGAAAAAGTGAATAATGGCGATAAAGACAACTAGTCCTTCTAAGTTGGGTAACCCTCACCCGATTACTTAGCCTAACGGCAGTTGAGTCTCAATTGTCGTCCCAAAGTGGACTAATAAACACCAATGTGAGAGAAAAAAAGAGATAGTGGTGCCTAGAAAAACTTTCGATTAATCTTGTACATGCGAGGGAAAAAGAAAAAAAATGCCTTCATCTGATTATCCGAATGAAAGGGGTAGAAAATCGAAGAAAAGACTTAAGCCCAAAGCATAGTTGGAGAGGTGGCCGAAAAGAGGATTTAGGTTCGTGGTTTTATCGCGGTATGTGTTTGTGTAATACCTTCGTTAACAGACGATTACCAAGAGAACTAGTTTTCGCCGATCGGAACAAAGGCTCACGTATGAGTACAGACAGACCTTACCTTCACAAGTCTTTCATTTGATATGTACCGTTTGATCTGAAAGTTTTTTAAGCAAGCTTGTTGCTTGAGGTCAAGCAACAGTTTAAGTTTGGGGGAGTTTGATCAGTGGTTTTCGTACGTTATTTCACTATTTGTTTTAGTTACTATTTTGTTATTGTTTATTTGTTTTATATCTATTTTACCGAATTTTATGCCTTGGTTGTGTTCTTTAGTGTTTTCAAGTTCATATAAACATTTAGGAAGAATCAGAGCGAAAAATCGAGAAAAATCGCAAAAACTCGGAATGAAATTGGAATGAAGACAGTGGGCTGACACGGGTGCCCGTGTCGTCTGACACGGCCCATGTCAGCAGGCCTGGAGCAACACACATTTTAAATGAAAGATTGGGCAATAGTCAGAGGGCTGACACGGGTGCCCATGTCTGCTGACACGGCCCATGTCAGCAGGCCTGGGAGAGAAACAAGTTGCACGCAAGAGTCAGAGGGCTGACACGGGTTCCCATGTCAGCAAGCCTGGGAGTACCAAATTTTTGATTTTTTCTCATTTGTTGAGTTTAGTGCCCTGAGGGGTATTTTGGGAATTTCGCACTATTATAATTGTTTTGGAATTACTTAGGCAAGGTGGGAGAAAAGAGAAGGGAGACTTTTTGACAGTACGGAATATTTTACGCTAAAGTTTGATGCTATCAAGGGTTTTGGAGAACGAAGATTGTTCCTGAGCGGAAGCAATTGAAGATCGTAGTCATCCAATAATCTTGTAATGTCTTACTTTTATTTTGTAATTTCTTTTCGCCTTATGAGTAGCTAAACCCCCCAATGCTAGGGGGTGTCCCTGAATTGCATTTGTAATGACTTCTATTTCCATTGTTATATGAGATAATACTTTTTCCTTAATCTTTTGTTATGCAATTTTTTTAACGCTTTTCGATCAGACAAATTGAAATTGATTTACGGTTAGGGTTTAGGTCGGACCAACCAACCTAACACTTTTGCATAATAATATTACAGTAGATATTGCCTAGGAATGGGGATACCCTGTAATAATCGGATTATTCTTGATCAAATATAATGCTTATGATTCTTTCTTGACCGCTAAGGAATTAGGGTAAAGATAGAATCTCAAAGGTTTTTCCGCTAAGGAATTAGGGAAATATAACCTTAAGAATCGGTAAGGTTTGTTTAGAGTAATGTTTCATCAAATAAGGATTTAGAGTTTTTGCAGTGCAATTTATACACTTCCTCTAGCATGCTTCTCATATCTGTTTTTAAGTCAAGTTTATAATTTTGTTCATTTTAATATTCTTAGTTATAATTTCAAAACAATAAAAACCCCAAAGAAACTTTTGTTTAATTGAATTACTATAAGAACTTATATTTCCTACGCAGTCCTCGAGATCGATACTGGGGATAACCCCTATTATTACTACATCGTTAAAATAGTACACTTGCTATTTTTCCGATCACTTATCATTCTGTACACTTAAGGAATTTGTACAGCGGAGGAATGATCACATGCTGTGTACCCCTGCTATACAAATGGTTCACTTCCCATTTACCTAAGTCTGCTGCTTTTTGGGATCATAAGAGTACTCTACGATGGGCACGGAGATTCATGTCTCTTACCAACTCTAACATAGATTGGTACAATCGGATCTACGACGGGATAAGGATCATTGACAAATATGGAAATTTCCTTAATGTACCCCTCGTAGGAACTAAAGGAAGAATCAACTATCATTCAATTTTAGTTCGCTGTCAACTCGGATACCCGATGAGGCATATCCCGCGTAATGTTCATCTGGAAGGTCTTTTCTTCAAGGAAGGAGAAAATGCAGGGCCCTAAAGGCAGAAATAGTGCATGCTTGGAAACATGTTCACAGGAAAGGAAAAGAGTCTCTAGGAAAACCAGACTGTGTCTCTGTGGAACCTTATCTCCACTGGGTACAAACTAGAGTCCTCAAGCTAAGGATGCCTTACCCTCGTCAAGAAGTTCTTCCGTTAAAGGAATCTGTCCTTTATTTTATGTCTGACGCGGAAAAACTCCAGGCCACTCTCAACAAAGTTCAACGGGAAAAGAAATCTTGGAAGAACAAGTACAGTATTCTCAATGTGGAGTGTACCAAAATTCAGCAACTGTTAAAAGAAAAGGACACTTTGATTAGGATATTAGAGCAACATGTTGTAGAAAATCAAGAAGACCGAAGAAATTCACTTGCTCCTTTCACTTGGCAAATGACCGACAACCCGACAACGGATCAAGAGCCCCGGTCAAAGAAAAGGAAAATACCAGAACCAGCATCTGAGTTCTCCTCATAAAGGACTCAGAATCCATAAGCTTAGACTTTTCCTTTTACAGTACTTTGTAAAATACTGTATTTCCATTTCCGCAATCTTTCAAATTCAATAAAACGGGGTCTCCCCACTGTATGATATTTGCAATTTATTTGTTGAAGTTTCTTTTTGATTAAAACAAAAAATATATATATCATTGCATATCATTCATCATTCTCACATAACGCATTCTTCTTACCTTCGAATCTCACGTATGTGTCACAATTCTAGAGTCAAACTGTCTCATTCGTACAATACTCGGGTCAATCGACAAAAGAAAATGGATGATCTCGAGGAAGAGAATAGAGTTGAGAGAAGAAATCGACGCTCTGAAAAAAGATCTGAGGAAACTTCATAGTGACATGCAATCTCTGGCAGCAGCTTAGAGACAACAACAAAGGACTGTGATCTCGGAGATCACATCTACGCCCATAGTGGAGACGTATGATCCTCGGTACAACATGCCTAAAGATCGTCCCTGGGGCATGCCTATCAACTTTATCCCCGAAGGATATATCCCGCCGGTCACAGAAGACCCGAAAACTGTAGCAGGAACCGCTGGGCCTGAAGGTTACAAACTTCAGAAAGACGAGGATGCAAGAGTCATGACAGCGACTCCTAAAGGTTACAAACTTCGGGACAGGGAAGCACTAAAAGCCACCGCCATAATGACTATACCACAACCCGTGGTACACACTGTCCTAGAAGGACAGATTTCACAAGTAATCTCTGGTGGAAACGAAAACATGTACGACAGAATGAATGAGTTCCAGGAACAATTCTTGGAGATGCAGAAGGAACTGCATGCCATTCGTGGTCAGGATTTATTCGGAAAGGACGCCGCAGACCTCTGTTTGGTCCCCAACGTGAAAATCCCGCAAAAATTCAAGGTGCCTGACTTTCAAAAATACAGGAAACTCTTGCCCTCAAACTCATTTAGTGATGTACGATCGAAAGATGTTAACTCAGACAGAAAATCAACAACTACTGATCCATTACTTCCAAGACAGTTTAACCGGTGCCGCACTCAAATGGCACATGGGTTTAAACCGCACCATGATCGTCACTTTCAGAGATCTTGGCGTTGCCTTCGTTCAGCAATATAAATACAACCTGGACATGGCATCAGACAGAGATCAACTCAGAGCAATGTCGCAGAAGGACAAGGAAACTTTCAAGGAATATGCTCAGAGATGGCGTGAAATTGCGCCCAGATTTGCCCCCCTCTTGAGGAAAAAGAGATGACAAAGATCTTTTTGAAAACCTTGGGCTCATTCTACTACGACCGAATGGTCGCCAGTGCGCCCAGCGACTTTACTAAGATGGTGAACATGGGAGTACGCCTTGAAGAGGCAGTCCGAGAAGGACGTCTAGTCAAAGATACAGGACCATCAAGCAGTACCAAAAGATACGGTAGTGTTTTCCCTAAGAAAAAAGAGCAAGATATTGGTAATATCTCTCTCGAAAAGCAAAGGCGAAGGTATCAACCAGTAACAACAGTAACTCCTGCTATCAACCCTACGCCGGCTCCAACGTATCAACCTCAGGTTACTCAGAGCCAACCAAATCAACAACAGTATCAGCAAAGGACACAACAGCCTCTTCAGCAGGCTCGTCCTCAGTACAACAATAACAATCGTACGACACGACCACCAGAGTTTGACCCTATACCGATGTTGTATGCAAAACTGTTTCCACTACTACTAGTCAAGGGGCACGTCTAAACCAGGTCTCCTCTTACAGTGCTGGAAAATCCGCCATTTTGGTTTAAAGCGGATCAAACATACCCTTACCATCAAGGAGGACTGGGACACAACATTGAAAACTATCTTAGCTTCAAATCTGATGTATAGAAGCTTGTCAGGAATAGGGTCTTATCTTTCAAAGATACTAATCCAAATGTTCAGACAAACCCATTGCCTCAACATGAGAAAACTACTGTAAATTTGATAGAGGAAGAATCTAACCACAACTATCAAATTCACGATCCACTCCTATTAGGAACCAATCTGGTCAAGATGCATTGCAGACAGAGCGGGTACGGTCATGTACTACCTCACAATTATCACCAGTGTAATACCTGCTCAAAGAATAATCAAGGATGTTCCATAGTGCAATCAGCTCTACAAGAACAGATGAATTTCGGATGGATCCAAGATCATCGAATCCGTGAGGTCAATATGGCTCACGCAAATCCCAACATTGTCCAGAGCCACAACATTCTAGAAATGAATGTCAACTTGGTGGTAATGCACTCAAGACAAAGCCAACATCATGATTTGCCACAGCACGATTACAATTCCTGTCCGATATGCTCAATAAATAATCAGGGATGCTCTTTTATACAAGAGGCCCTCCAACGTCAGATGGAACTCGGATGGATCCAGGATTACCGTGATAGAAGTAGCCATCAAGTTAATATGATTCAAATATTTGATATTCGCTTGATGAATACCAGTCTGGTAGAATTACACACTAAGCAAGTCAGGCTCAGTTTTTTGGCTTCACATGATTATCAGAATTGTAAAGTGTGTCGTGAAGACAACCAAGGATGTGCACTTGTCCAAAGAACACTTCAACACTTGTTGGACCACTGGTGGCTTCCGATATACCTAGATGAAGACATACAACAAGTCATCATGACTGGCGAGAATCCTGACACATATCAAAGTCAGGATGTTTGCTCGATGGAAATTGATCTAGTAAGGTTGTACTGCATACAAAGGGAACATGGCCGGGTGCCACCACACAACTATGAGCGCTGTAGAGTTTGCTCGGAGAACAACCAAGGATGCTACCTCGTACGAGCAGCCCTTCAAGATCAGTTGGACCAAAGACGTATATGCCATAATCCCTCTACTCCATGAATCAAGAGTTCCTCTTGATAGTAGAAAGATTCTCAACCTCGAACCAACTGAGGCCGGCTACGATGGTCAGAAAAGTCAAAAGGCTCCTATGGTTATCTATCTACCAGGACCAATACCATACAAATTCGATAAGGCTATCCCTTACAAGTACGGTGCAACAACAATAAAAAATGGAAAGGAAACTCCATTATCCTCCGTCGTAAACATTGTCGACATCAGTCGAGTGACACGGAATGGCCGGATCTTCAACAGAGGAGTTGGAGAACCCACCAGAGAAAAGGAACCTCAAACAGAAGTTTCCAATCAACCAGTCGGTCCATCCAGTAATCCTGACCTTTCAAAGAACAACGATGAGATGCTGAAGCTCATCCAGAAAAGTTAGTACAACATTGTGGACCAACTGTTACAAACTCCTTCTAGAATCTCTGTGATATCTCTCTTAATTAGTTTCGAAGCTTACAGGGAAGCTCTACAGAAAGTCTTAGAGCAAGCCTTTGTGGAACAAGATGTAACGATAAGATAATTTGACAGCATCATCTCCAACATCACTTCCTGCAACAACTTGGGATTCAGTGATAAAGAACTGCCGGAAGAAGGCAAAAATCACAACATGGCGCTTAACATTACAGTTAACTACCAGGACGACGCTTTAGCCAGCGTACTGGTAGATACCGGATCAGCTCTAAATGTTATGCCAAAATCTACTCTGATGCGACTATCATTTCAAGGATCTCCGATGAGAGGCAGTGAGGTCATCGTCAAAGCCTTTGACGAATCCAGAAAAACAGTTATCGGTGCAGTCGACCTTCCCATAACTATCGGTCCTTACACTTTCCAAGTCACTTTCCAGGTCATGGACATCCGGGCAGCATACAGCTGTTTATTAGGAAGACCTTGGATACACGAGGCTGGGGCAGTCACTTCGACACTTCACCAGAAGCTGAAGTTCGTCAAGAATGACAAGCTATTCACAGTCTGTGGAGAGCAAGCCTTAATCGTAAGCAACTTATCATCATTCTCCTGTGTAGAACCAGAGGAGGTTATTGGAACCCAGTTCCAAGCACTCTCGGTAAGCAATGACAATCAACAAGAAAGAGGGACATCGATTTCCTCATACAAAGATGTTCTCAAAGTGATCGAGAGTAACAACGCAAAAGGATGGGGACAACTTGTCATTCCTACGGATAACAAGACAAAGAAAGGTCTTGGTTTTTCCTCAACATGTACCCAGACTGCTACTAACAATGAAAGTGTTCATCCCATTCAGGACTTCTTCCACAGTGGAGGTTTCCTTCACCCAGTGTCTCAAGAAGTACATACCATCGATGAGGGTGACCCCTCCGATATAGATGAAGAATGGAAGTCCTATCTCAACGAGGACAGTTATATGTCTCAGGGAGAGGCACATACGCCATTTTGCTATCCCACGCAAAGTCTCAGATATATACCAAGATCAGATGTCAAGATGTTGTATGGAGATTATGATCCGGAAGGATGTAGTGCTCCGCCCAACTCATTAGAGGAGGACACTCCAATGAAAGACAACTTCGACTACGACTATTATGACCCACTGGATGACTTGCCTATCTAGAAGCCATACCCAGAAGACTTGGGGCAAAAGAGTCAGCCAAATTACGCTTATCAGCTGAGCATCATTGAAAAGAATACCCGTGTCTCCACCAAATCATGGGATCATTACTCAGGACATTCCGAAAATATCCAGCACAACGATGAATCTGCAAAGATTGCAGGACATGAGTTCATCAATTATGCTTTTCCCGAGGTCAACGTCATCGAGAAAGATGACTCCTTTAGTTCCACCGAAGTATGGGACACCTTAGGACAGCCGAGTGACAAGTAGGACTTCTTTTCCGCCAATGGGTTGTTGTGAATGTCCTGAAAGTTGTTCATAAGTCTAAGTAATTGCCATCTTTGTTTTGACCTTTCACCCTGCCCAGGTGAAACAAATGTTTTTATAGGGATCACTTTCTGTAAATGTCCCTCTTCGCTTTGCCCAAAGCGACAGAGTTTTGTTTTATAGGGTTGCAGTTTCAAGAATCGGCAAAATCATAAATAAATAAACGGCGTTCTGTAATTTCCGCATTTTATTGCTGTTTTCACTTTTCGTTTTTTCAGAAAATGGTAATCCTAAAAACAACTCAAAATAAAAACAAGCATTTTTCAGAAAATACACACACACGCTCTTGCATTTCTCTCTATCTCTTCTAAAAAACAAATCATCACGTCATGCAGATTGCTTGTTTTCAACCCCATTGAAGCATACGATCCAATGCCTTCTTCAACTTTGATTCCCGGTATTTGAAGCTGAAGAAGAAGAAGACGAAGAAATTCCAGAAGAGATCTCCCGATTACTCAAACAAGAGGAAAGGTCCATTGAACCTCACAAAGAGCCGTTGGAAACGATCAACTTAGGTTCAGAAGAAGAGAGAAAAGAAGTCAAGATTAGAGTACTGCTCAGTTCGACTGTCAAAGAAAGCTTGATAAGACTTCTCAAAGAGTTTCCCGATGTTTTTGCTTGGTCCTATCAGGACATGCTAGGGTTGGATACCAGCATCGTGGAACATCATCTACCACTAAGATCAGAATGTCCGCCGGTGAAACAAAGGCTGAGATGAACTCACCCAGACATGGCCATCAAAATCAAAGAGGAAGTGCAGAAACAGATTCATGCGGGTTTCCTCGCTACCTCAGAATATCCTCAATGGCTAGCTAACATAGTGCCAGTTCCGAAAAAGGACGGAAAAATCAGAATATGTGTAGACTACAGGGATCTGAACAAAGCCAGTCCAAAGGATGACTTTCCCTTACCGCACATAGACATGCTGGTAGACAGTACAACAAAGTTCAAAGTCTTCTCCTTCATGGATGGATTCTCGGGCTATATGTTAAAGCGGTAAAGCGGCAAGCAACAAAAAGATTTGGAAGTATTTTTCCAGAAATTTATCGTGTCCACAGAGATCGGTGATATTGAACTGTCGTTTGACAATTTAAATGTTAAAGAGTTTGGGTTTAAAATGGTTTCAAACATAGAAACAGAAAAGTAAATATCAACATAAAAAGATTTCATTAATCAGAGAGAAGAAACTTATCCGGTGTGTATATAATCCACTCCTCACAAACTTAAACTTATCGACCAGTTATACTCAACCTACAATACTCCTCAATATCATCCATCATCACTCACAACAGTGTACATCTCTGACACACTGAGCTGAGAGAACAACCGTGTTACCCTCATCGATGTTCTCGCACCTAACTCGAGATACAGAGGCATTAAGCTTCGACACCCATAAAGATTGTTAGCTCTAAATCTATCTCTAGCATCCAGAAACTAACAGATAATCATCCCTAATCAAAGTTTGCGATATTTATCTCTAACACAACCCAAACCCCGAGCATAAAGCAAAAATCAAGGACAATCACCGATAAAGATTTGTAAAACGGATTTTATACAACTCCATGGGCGACAAATATACATGAGTTCAAATTAAATACATATACAACAACCCAACAAAGAAGAAATA
The DNA here is from genome assembly GCA_022829125.1 of Lathyrus tuberosus. Taxonomy (NCBI): domain Eukaryota; kingdom Viridiplantae; phylum Streptophyta; class Magnoliopsida; order Fabales; family Fabaceae; genus Lathyrus; species Lathyrus tuberosus. The sequence goes on along the minus strand of JALAZF010000024.1, from coordinate 7,177,539 downwards.
CCCAAAGAAGAAGAGAAATAAACCAAACATCTCACGGTTTGTCGGCGTCGATCGATGAGAAATCCACCCCGGATCATCCGTGTGCAAGCTTCAATGTTGTTTTCTAAACTAATCCTACTGAAAAATGATGTTTGATGAAGTGGGAGCAAAAAATACCTGAACCATCCTCTAAAAATTGTGTTTTTATGCCTTATATGGTGTTTTTGTCCGTCAAAATTCGCCTGGCAAAATTCTGATTCGCCTGGCGAAGTTAGGTGGCTTATTCTGCACTTTTTTCACGCTTCTGGACTATCTAGCTCACCACAGCTTCGCCAGGCGAGCCTGGGGCGAAAGCTGTCATGACAGCAAAAATCCTGCACTATTCCGACCATAACTTTCAAACCGTAACTCCGTTTTTCGTCCTGTTTGAAGTGTTGGAAAGCTTATTCAATGCTCTTTTTGAATATGACAAGACATTCTTGCTTGAATACCTACAAAAATAAATGGAAAACAATTAAACTCATTAATATTTACACAATAACGCAATATATACACTATAACGTAAAGTAAACGTATTTACAAACAAAGCGGGATTTATTCGTACGATATTAACAAAAAGTATCGATAAGTGCAACAAAACTTATATACAAAAATAGATACAATTTGCACTTATCAAACTCTCCCCAACTTAAACTTGTTTGTCCTCAAACAAGTATCAAACAACTCAAAGAAACAGAGTAACAACCAAAGAATCACGAATCAACAAGTTTTGAAAAACAGAAACAAATGAATGGTTCAAATGAAAAATGGTACACATAAAGTAAATACTTACCACTAAACTACGACGATAACTTAGTCACGAAACAAATGCAAAATACAAAAATCATGACAAACATTCTAAAACAACACAAGTCCAAACGTGAATCACACCTAGCAAAAACAATCATTGGTAGATGAAAAACACAAAATGAGGTATTTTTCACTCACACAACAATCTTGCAAACAAAAGACTAAATTATGCATTCATCCACAAATTCACATTGAACATACAAAGGCAAGAATCACAAGGGCTTTCAAGGATGTAGCGTGGTCGGGTAAACAAACAATGGGCAATTTCTAAAGGTAATTGAAACAAAAACTTTCCTAAACCTAAGGGAGTGATCAACCCACAAAGACTCAAACACAAAATTCCGATCAACTTCTTCCAAAATCTCAAGTGTTACACAAAACACAATACTTATTTAGCACAATTATATGAACTCTTTTTGTTTCCTTTCTCAAGGATTTCCTTTTTCTTTCTTTCTTTTTTTCTTTTCTTTTCTTTTTCATATTTTTCTCTTTTTTCTTTTCTTTTTCAACCTCATAGAAACCAACCAATGAGTAAACAATCATCCTCTCCCCAACTTGAATTCAACCACATCATCATGTGAATACTCTCTACTTTCTAAGGCAAGGTAAAAATTCATACAACAACACAAAGTTGAGGGTTCAAGAAAAAAAATAATCAAAATCGAAACAAAAAGTGAATTCAATACTCATAGACAAGCATTAAGTTCAAACAACATGGATAATGATAGAAAGGCACAAAGGGGTTACGAATGATCACACGCTCATAAGTTGAATGACTATTTGGCTAGGTAGTTGTGCTCAAAATGAAACAAAATGCCTTGATCCTTTTCATGCTTTCATATAATCAACACAAACAAAAGATTAAGCATAATAAAATCTAGTTAGAACAAGAATGTTGGTACTCCGCGCATATATGAAATGGAAAGCTACCTCACAAAAAGGTTGGGAACTAAAGTGATTCACATCAAGAACAAGTATACAAAAGAATGAATGGCATGGAAGTTTGTAAAATGCCTAAGTATCATGAATATGCTAAAGTCTAGAAAGTGATAAACACATACCTTGGACGTGTACAAAACTTAACAATATCATTACCATACATCCGCAAGTTGAAACGATCAAACTTGGAAATCACCAAGCATTCTCAAATTAGCCGACCAAAATTTACGTCCAAACGACAAACAAAAACATTAGAAACTAAAAATAATAAAATATGCTTGCTTTACGTCGTAAGCTCGGCGCCTGTTATTTAAGAACGTTCCTCCAAGTTGCTTCCACCCGGTTATTCCTAACCAACACGCAAGCAAACATGAAAAGAAACAAACAATGATATAACAAATTCACAAGTATAAATATCAATATAAACAAGTGAAATAATACAATATATACGATATCTACAAAACTCAAAAACAAAGAAACTATCGCAATGCGATCCAATAAAAGCCAATCTCCGACAACGGCGCCATTTTGTTGAAGCGGTAAAGCGGCAAGCAACAAAAAGATTTGGAAGTATTTTTCCGTGAATTTATCCTGTCCACAGAGATTGGTGATATTGAACTGCCGTTCGACAATTTAAATGTTAAAGAGTTTGGGTTTAAAATGATTTCAAACATAGAAACAGAAAAGTAAATATCAAAATAAAAAGAATTCATTAATCAGAGAGAAGAAACTTATCTGGTATGCATATAATCCACTCCTCACAAACTTAAACTTACCGACCAGTTATACTCAACCTACAATACTCCTCAATATCATCCAGCATCGCTCACAACAGTGTCCATCTCTGACACACTGAGCTGAGAGAACAACCGTTTTACCCTCATCAATGCTCTCGCACCCGACTCGAGATACGGAGGCATTAAGCTTCGACACCCATAAAGATTGTTAGCTCTAAATCTATCTCTAGCAACCAAAAACTAACAGATAATCATCCCTAAATAAAGTTTGCGATGTTTATCTCTAACACAACCTAAACCCCGAGCATAAAGCAAAAATCAAGGATAATCACTGATAAAGATTTGTAAAGTGGATTTTATACAACGCCATCGGCGACAAATATACATGAGTTCAAAGTAAATACATATACAACAACCCAACAAAGAAGAAATACACAAAGAAGAAGAGAAATAAACCAAACATCTCGCGGTTTGTCGGTGCCGATCGATGAGAAATCCACCCCGGATCATCCGTGTGCAAGCTCCAATGTTGTTTTCTAAACTAATCCTACTAAAAAATGATGTTTGATGGAGTGGGAGCAAAAAATACCCAAACCATCCTCTAAAAATTGTGTTTTTATGCCTTATATGGTGTTTCTGTCCGTCAAAATTCGCCTGGCGAAATTCTGATTCGCCTGGCGAAGTTAGGCGGCTTATTCTGCACTTTTTTCACGCTTCTGGACTGTCTGGCTCGCCACAGCTTTGCCTGGCGAGCCTGGGGCGAAAGCTGTCATGACAGCAAAAATCCTGCACTGTTCCGACCATAACATTCGAACCATAACATTTGAACCGTAACTCCATTTTTCGCCCGGTTTGAAGCGTTGGAAAGCTTATTCATTGCTCTTTATGAATATGACAAGATATCCTTGCTTGAATACCTACAAAAATAAATGGAAAACAATTAAACTCAATGATATTTACACAATAACGCAATATATACACTATAACGTAAAGTAAACGTATTTACAAACAAAGCGGGGTTTATTCGTACGATATTAACAAAAAGTATCGATAAGTGCAACAAAACTTATATACAAAAATAGCTACAATTTGCACTTATCACTATAATCAGAGAAAAATGGCGCCGGACGATATGGAGAAAACTTCATTCATCACTCCATGGGGCACCTTTTGCTACAAGGTAATGCCGTTCGGTTTGAAGAACGCCGGGGCAACCTATCAAAGGGCCATGACAACTCTGTTTCACGACATGATGCATAAAGAAATCTAAGTATATGTTGATGACATGATTGCTAAATCTAAAATAGAAGAGGAGCATGTAATCCAGCTGTCAAAGTTATTCGGGTGTCTGAGAAAATACAAACTCCACTTGAATCCCAACAAGTGCATGTTCGGTGTCCGCTCAGGAAAATTTCTAGGGTTTATCGTCAGCCAGAAAGGAATTGAGGTTGATCCTGACAAAGTCAAGGCCATTCAAAAAATGCCTTCTCCAAAGACTGAGAAACAAGTCAGAGGATTCCTGGGACGTTTGAATTACCTTTCAAGATTCATATCCTGTCATGTACTTGAAAATGAAAGATTGCGATGAACCACTACCCATTGAAGGGCCAGAACCAGGTTCCCAATGGGGACTAATCTTTGACGGAGCTGTCAACAATTATGGAAATGGAATTGGGGCAATCATCATAACACCTCAGGTTACCCATATTCCTTTCACCGCCCGACTGACGTTCAAGTGTACAAACAACAAGGCCGAATACGAAGCTTGTATCATGGGTCTCGAAGAAGCATTTGACTTGAGAATTAAGAACTTGGATGTGTACGAAGACTCAGCTCTAGTTATCAATCAGATCAAAGGAGATTGGAACACATACCAATCAAGACTGATTCCTTACAAAGATTACGCGAGAAGGTTGTTACCATTCTTCAACAGAATCGAGTTTCATCATATTCTTCGTGAAGAGAATCACATGGCTGATGCACTAGCCACTCTCTCCTACATGATTAGTGTAGGTCAATGGAACGACATACCTAAGATTGACATAATGCGCCTTGAAAGGCCCGCCTACATCTTCACGATTAAAGCAGTAATAGACGACAAACCTTGGTATCTGTTGGTGCAGAAAATAGCAGCAAGCAAATAATAATAAGTAACCCAGTTTTGTCGTTCTCCACAGGGATCAGTGCGAGGGAAAGAATGCCATTCAACGGTTTCTATATTTCTAAGCTCAAAAGTTCTGGTTTAAAGACGAACCAAAAGCAAATGCGGAAAATGTAAAGACGGAAAATATAAAGTAAAGGCAGAATTATAAACGGAGCCTTGTTGGAATTGGATCTCATCAATTGATAACACATGCATTCTTCTAATCAAGCAAACACAAATCAATCATTCGCCAAATATCCTCGCGTATCACTCACAACAGAGGTTATCTCTAACGCAACGTCGAGAGGCCAACTGTATTGTCTCATCAGTGATGTCTCATACAACAAAACCAACACAGAGCTTTAAGAGCGGATACTCACGCAAGTGTTAAGCCTAAATCTATCTCTAGAGTTCAGTCCTAACAGATATTACTATAACATCCATACCAAATAAATGATTTCTTCATATTTAAGCAAGATCAAAATACGTACACACGCTTAACCCTTTTTACATGTATTCAACTAATTTGCCCAATGAATGCGAATATCCTTCTTCATCACTATTATCACGCATCCTCGCGATACCGTATCGATCCTACTCATGCTACCATGCTACTTAATCAACACAATACAACAAAAGATAAAATGAATATCAACTCACAAAACCATGTCAAAAGCTTGTTCATTGATAGATGAAAATCTAAGATCAAAGATTTGTAAAGGTTTTGTCAAGACCACAAATAATCAACCAAAGACAACAACAATAGAAAATCAGAATTCAAATCACATACATACATTAGAGGAAATACAATAGGTATCAAAAGATTACATCCCTCTCCAACAAGAAATCAAAGATCCTACCTTTTCTCCCTTGGAAATGAAGAAATGTCAAATTCTGATCCCAAAATTACAACAATATCAGAACCCCCTTCCTAAAAAGTGTAAAAATTGTATTTATACAATTCAGGAAATTGCAGGTTCGCTAGGCGAACCAATTCATTCGCTAGGCGAATGGTTTAAAAATAGGCACATCAGGTGCCTCAAACAGTTAAACCGCCCCTGAAATTCACGTGCATTCGCGAAGCGAACAAAACACTCGCGAAGCGAGCCTTCGCCAAAACCTTCGCCCCAGCGAATTTAGGGCCTTTTCCTACTGAAACTTTCTGCCACCCTTCGCTGGAACGTTCGCCAACGTTCGCTAGGCGAACCTTCGCTAGGAGCTCGCCAGCACTCGCGAGGCGAATCCTGCTGTTGCAACTTCAATTCTTTAGCAGCTTGCACCATTTCTTTGTGTCTTCAAACTTTGATCATTTAGTGCATTTCCTGCACAATAACACACACATTACAAGCACCAAAGGTATATTCTCAATGTGTAGAAGAACAACAACAATCATGGATAAAAACCATGAAAACATGAGAAAAGAGATGAAAAAGTGCAAAGAAAGATATGCCAATTTTAGGCCAAATCCGCACCTAACAACTCTCCCCAACTAAACTCTTGCTTGTCCTCAAGCAAAGTATGCCCCTCGTTAAAAACAAGCGGATTTGCTCAAGCTTAAAAATCAACCAAAATCCAGAAAAACCAAACATGAAAATGCGCACAAGCAACGCCTACCACTCAATAGAATCGAACAATGATAAAGAATGAAGTACTTAAACAAATATCATGGACTGGTTCAAATGACAACTAAAATTTCATACTTGAATCACTCTAACACTCCTCTTCAAAATAAGAATGAAGAAATTGACGCGTTTGCAACCGCGGGGAAATTTCACACACCTGACAAACAATGCAAATAGCAATCCAATTCATACAACATCTAACAATCAACATGAAAATATGGAAGCAAAAAGATCACTAAGGGCTTTAAAGGTTGTAGCTTGGTCGGGTTAACAACAAAGGGACATTTCTAAAGGTCTTTGAATCGAAATTGCCGATAAATGATATTTACACATTCACAACTTCATTCACCATTCTCATTCCTTTACCACAAACCTTCTCAAACTTCCTTTTTGCACAATTATTTCACTTTCTATTTTTCTCATCAAACAAGCATTCTTTTTCTTGTGTTTTTCACATTCATATTTACACTTTTTCTTTTCATGCTTGTTTGAACTTTTTCAAAAGGTTCAAGCAACCTACCATCTTCTTTTTCATTCTCCCCAACTTGAATTCAACCAAACCTCATGTGAATGCACCTTGCCTTTACGGCAAGGAAATCAAAGTATACAATTTTCAAAGGTTCAAAAAGAAATTTCCAAACCTCACAAAATTCAATGATGAACCAAACTAGCAAATTATGTACATAAACCAAGTTCATCACTAAAATGAGATTTAAATTGTTTTAGGCTCAAAGGGGCTAACAAATTCTCACAACTCACGGGTAAGAAACTTTTGGATACGGTTGTGCTCAATATAAACAAATGCCTTGATCATTTCTAATGCTTCCACAAAATCACAATAATCAAAAGATAAAGCATGAATCAAATGAATTAAACAAAGTTATCAGTCATCCTTGCATATAGTAACAATGGAGGTTTCCTCACAATTTGTGGCTTTTGGACCTAAGTGAAACAAGCATTCAAACAAGTTGCAAAATGAAACAAAGATACACATTTGCACAAAGGACAAAATTCTAAAATCATTCTAGCATTCTATAAAGCAATACAATTTACCAGGCATACTTTCAAAGCTCAACAACATCCAGACTCAGTCGAAGCTTCATTGAATTCTTTTATACAAAGCAACCAATCTAGAAGGAATTCTCAACATTCCTGAACACACTAGAGAAAACATTAAAGGAACACAAATGCATATAATATAAACAAATGTACAAAGCTTAAAAATATAGAAACTATGCGATGCGATTCGATATCTAAACACCGATCCCCGGCAACGGCGCCAATTTGTTGGTGCAGAAAATAGCAGCAAGCAAATAATAATAAGTAACCCAGTTTTGTCGTTCTCCACAGGGATCAGTGCGAGGGAAAGAATGCCATTCAACGGTTTCTATATTTCTAAGCTCAAAAGTTCTGGTTTAAAGACGAACCAAAAGCAAATGCGGAAAATGTAAAGACGGAAAATATAAAGTAAAGGCAGAATTATAAACGGAGCCTTGTTGGAATTGGATCTCATCAATTGATAACACATGCATTCTTCTAATCAAGCAAACACAAATCAATCATTCGCCAAATATCCTCGCGTATCACTCACAACAGAGGTTATCTCTAACGCAACGTCGAGAGGCCAACTGTATTGTCTCATCAGTGATGTCTCACACAACAAAACCAACACAGAGCTTTAAGAGCGGATACTCACGCAAGTGTTAAGCCTAAATCTATCTCTAGAGTTCAGTCCTAACAGATATTACTATAACATCCATACCAAATAAATGATTTCTTCATATTTAAGCAAGATCAAAATACGTACACACGCTTAACCCTTTTTACATGTATTCAACTAATTTGCCCAATGAATGCGAATATCCTTCTTCATCACTATTATCACGCATCCTCGCGATACCGTATCGATCCTACTCATGCTACCATGCTACTTAATCAACACAATACAACAAAAGATAAAATGAATATCAACTCACAAAACCATGTCAAAAGCTTGTTCATTGATAGATGAAAATCTAAGATCAAAGATTTGTAAAGGTTTTGGCAAGACCACAAATAATCAACCAAAGACAACAACAATAGAAAATCAGAATTCAAATCACATACATACATTAGAGGAAATACAATAGGTATCAAAAGATTACATCCCTCTCCAACAAGAAATCAAAGATCCTACCTTTTCTCCCTTGGAAATGAAGAAATGTCAAATTCTGATCCCAAAATTACAACAATATCAGAACCCCCTTCCTAAAAAGTGTAAAAATTGTATTTATACAATTCAGGAAATTGCAGGTTCGCTAGGCGAACCAATTCATTCGCTAGGCGAATGGTTTAAAAATAGGCACATCAGGTGCCTCAAACAGTTAAACCGCCCCTGAAATTCACGTGCATTCGCGAAGCGAACAAAACACTCGCGAAGCGAGCCTTCGCCAAAACCTTCGCCCCAGCGAATTTAGGGCCTTTTCCTACTGAAACTTTCTGCCACCCTTCGCTGGAACGTTCGCCAACGTTCGCTAGGCGAACCTTCGCTAGGAGCTCGCCAGCACTCGCGAGGCGAATCCTGCTGTTGCAACTTCAATTCTTTAGCAGCTTGCACCATTTCTTTGTGTCTTCAAACTTTGATCATTTACTGCATTTCCTGCACAATAACACACACATTACAAGCACCAAAGGTATATTCTCAATGTGTAGAAGAACAACAACAATCATGGATAAAAACCATGAAAACATGAGAAAAGAGATGAAAAAGTGCAAAGAAAGATATGCCAATTTTAGGCCAAATCCGCACCTAACAACTCTCCCCAACTAAACTCTTGCTTGTCCTCAAGCAAAGTATGCCCCTCGTTAAAAACAAGCGGATTTGCTCAAGCTTAAAAATCAACCAAAATCCAGAAAAACCAAACATGAAAATGCGCACAAGCAACGCCTACCACTCAATAGAATCGAACAATGATAAAGAATGAAGTACTTAAACAAATATCATGGACTGGTTCAAATGACAACTAAAATTTCATACTTGAATCACTCTAACACTCCTCTTCAAAATAAGAATGAAGAAATTGACGCGTTTGCAACCGCGGGGAAATTTCACACACCTGACAAACAATGCAAATAGCAATCCAATTCATACAACATCTAACAATCAACATGAAAATATGGAAGCAAAAAGATCACTAAGGGCTTTAAAGGTTGTAGCTTGGTCGGGTTAACAACAAAGGGACATTTCTAAAGGTCTTTGAATCGAAATTGCCGATAAATGATATTTACACATTCACAACTTCATTCACCATTCTCATTCCTTTACCACAAACCTTCTCAAACTTCCTTTTTGCACAATTATTTCACTTTCTATTTTTCTCATCAAACAAGCATTCTTTTTCTTGTGTTTTTCACATTCATATTTACACTTTTTCTTTTCATGCTTGTTTGAACTTTTTCAAAAGGTTCAAGCAACCTACCATCTTCTTTTTCATTCTCCCCAACTTGAATTCAACCAAACCTCATGTGAATGCACCTTGCCTTTACGGCAAGGAAATCAAAGTATACAATTTTCAAAGGTTCAAAAAGAAATTTCCAAACCTCACAAAATTCAATGATGAACCAAACTAGCAAATTATGTACATAAACCAAGTTCATCACTAAAATGAGATTTAAATTGTTTTAGGCTCAAAGGGGCTAACAAATTCTCACAACTCACGGGTAAGAAACTTTTGGATACGGTTGTGCTCAATATAAACAAATGCCTTGATCATTTCTAATGCTTCCACAAAATCACAATAATCAAAAGATAAAGCATGAATCAAATGAATTAAACAAAGTTATCAGTCATCCTTGCATATAGTAACAATGGAGGTTTCCTCACAATTTGTGGCTTTTGGACCTAAGTGAAACAAGCATTCAAACAAGTTGCAAAATGAAACAAAGATACACATTTGCACAAAGGACAAAATTCTAAAATCATTCTAGCATTCTATAAAGCAATACAATTTACCAGGCATACTTTCAAAGCTCAACAACATCCAGACTCAGTCGAAGCTTCATTGAATTCTTTTATACAAAGCAACCAATCTAGAAGGAATTCTCAACATTCCTGAACACACTAGAGAAAACATTAAAGGAACACAAATGCATATAATATAAACAAATGTACAAAGCTTAAAAATATAGAAACTATGCGATGCGATTCGATATCTAAACACCGATCCCCGGCAACGGCGCCAATTTGTTGGTGCAGAAAATAGCAGCAAGCAAATAATAATAAGTAACCCAGTTTTGTCGTTCTCCACAGGGATCAGTGCGAGGGAAAGAATGCCATTCAACGGTTTCTATATTTCTAAGCTCAAAAGTTCTGGTTTAAAGACGAACCAAAAGCAAATGCGGAAAATGTAAAGACGGAAAATATAAAGTAAAGGCAGAATTATAAACGGAGCCTTGTTGGAATTGGATCTCATCAATTGATAACACATGCATTCTTCTAATCAAGCAAACACAAATCAATCATTCGCCAAATATCCTCGCGTATCACTCACAACAGAGGTTATCTCTAACGCAACGTCGAGAGGCCAACTGTATTGTCTCATCAGTGATGTCTCACACAACAAAACCAACACAGAGCTTTAAGAGCGGATACTCACGCAAGTGTTAAGCCTAAATCTATCTCTAGAGTTCAGTCCTAACAGATATTACTATAACATCCATACCAAATAAATGATTTCTTCATATTTAAGCAAGATCAAAATACGTACACACGCTTAACCCTTTTTACATGTATTCAACTAATTTGCCCAATGAATGCGAATATCCTTCTTCATCACTATTATCACGCATCCTCGCGATACCGTATCGATCCTACTCATGCTACCATGCTACTTAATCAACACAATACAACAAAAGATAAAATGAATATCAACTCACAAAACCATGTCAAAAGCTTGTTCATTGATAGATGAAAATCTAAGATCAAAGATTTGTAAAGGTTTTGGCAAGACCACAAATAATCAACCAAAGACAACAACAATAGAAAATCAGAATTCAAATCACATACATACATTAGAGGAAATACAATAGGTATCAAAAGATTACATCCCTCTCCAACAAGAAATCAAAGATCCTACCTTTTCTCCCTTGGAAATGAAGAAATGTCAAATTCTGATCCCAAAATTACAACAATATCAGAACCCCCTTCCTAAAAAGTGTAAAAATTGTATTTATACAATTCAGGAAATTGCAGGTTCGCTAGGCGAACCAATTCATTCGCTAGGCGAATGGTTTAAAAATAGGCACATCAGGTGCCTCAAACAGTTAAACCGCCCCTGAAATTCACGTGCATTCGCGAAGCGAACAAAACACTCGCGAAGCGAGCCTTCGCCAAAACCTTCGCCCCAGCGAATTTAGGGCCTTTTCCTACTGAAACTTTCTGCCACCCTTCGCTGGAACGTTCGCCAACGTTCGCTAGGCGAACCTTCGCTAGGAGCTCGCCAGCACTCGCGAGGCGAATCCTGCTGTTGCAACTTCAATTCTTTAGCAGCTTGCACCATTTCTTTGTGTCTTCAAACTTTGATCATTTACTGCATTTCCTGCACAATAACACACACATTACAAGCACCAAAGGTATATTCTCAATGTGTAGAAGAACAACAACAATCATGGATAAAAACCATGAAAACATGAGAAAAGAGATGAAAAAGTGCAAAGAAAGATATGCCAATTTTAGGCCAAATCCGCACCTAACAGTATCACGATATCAAATGATTCCTATCAAAAACAGGAGTACCCACCTGGTGCATCGAGAAAAGATAGGAAAACTCTCAGAAGACTAGCAGGCAACTTCTTCCTGAGCGGTGATACACTCTATAAGAGAAACTTTGACATGATCTTGCTCCGATGTGTAGACTGACCAGAGATAAACCTGTTGATAAAAGAAATTCATGAAGGATCCTTTGGCACTCATGCTAACGGACACACAATCGCGAGAAAAATTCTGAGAGCAGGGTACTATTGGTTGACAATGGAATCCGATTGCTATAAGTACATGAAGAGTTGTCACAAATGTCAGATATACTCAGACAAAATCCATGTACCCCCAACACATCTCAAATCTCTTTCTTCCCGCATGGCCTTTTTCTATATGGGGAATCGACATGATTGGCATGATCGAACCCAAGGCTTCAAACGGACATCGGTTCATCCTGGTAGCCATTAACTACTTCACCAAGTGGGTCGAAGCAGCGTCATACGCCAATTGTAACCCGACAAGTGGTGGTCCGATTTATCAAAAACAATCTCATATGTCGTTATGGTTTTCCGAGCCAGATCATTACTGATAATGGATCTAACTTGAACAACAAGATGATGAAAGAGTTATGCGCTGAGTTTAAAATCGAACACCATAACTCATCTCCCTACCGGCCTAAGATGAACGGAGCGGTAGAAGCGGCTAGCAAGAACATCAAGAAGATCGTTCAAAAGATGGTTATAACCTACAAAGACTGGCACGAGATGCTACCCTTTGCTCTTCATGGTTACGCTCGTCTGTCCGCACTTCAACTGGGGCAACCCCTTTCTCTCTAGTATATGGCATGGAGGCAGTGCTTCCCATAGATGTAGAGATCCCATCAATCCAGGTATTGATGGAAGCTAAGCTAACAGAAGCTGAATGGTGTCAAAGTCGAAACGATGAACTCAACCTAATTGAAGAAAAGTGAATAATGGCACTATGCCATATCTAGTTGTATCAACAGAGAATGAAGAAGGCGTTCGAATAAAAGGTTTGACCTCGTGTCTTCTGAAAAGGAGACCTCGTGCTCAAAAAGATACAATCATTCCTCACTGATTCCCGGGGCAAATGGACTCCGAATTACGATGGCCTATATATGGTCAAGAAAGCCTTCTTAGGTGGCGCCTTGAGACTCGCAACCATGGATGGAGAGGAATTTTCCTACCCCACGAATGTTGACATAGTCAAGAAATACTTCGCCTAAATAACAAAAAAACGTCTCGGTGGATTGAAAAACCGAAAGGGCGGTCCAGGCAAAAATTAGAGACATAAGCAAAAATCATCCCGATGGATTAGAAATCTCAAAGTATAATCCAGGCAAAAGTTAGGGATTAATGGCAAGTAACTACGTCCGACGAGGTTAAAATCCCCAGCAGTAATGCCATCCATCACGAGAAATTCCAGTCAAGGTCATCTTCGACAGAAGCTCAAGATGTCCAGAATTCAAAGTTGGTAGAAGGATAACGGTCGTTATGTTTCAATGTAGCCCTTTTCCCTTAAATTACCATTTTCTAACTTTGTAAATACTCTATGGGATCACGCGCTTGGCTGATTTCCATCCTATCAATAAAATTTGAGCCCTAGTGCTTTTGTTTGCAATTCTTATTTGTTTTAGCTTTACAGAATGACATTTTTAACATGATCTACGATTCTTGAAATAAAACAAAAATGAATTTACTTGTCAAAATTTTTCTGCTTTTAAAATAAAGATGGCAATTCTTTTGACTATTGAACATCGAAAGAACGTCGATCTCTTCTCCAAAGGTGGTTGAACCTCGAAGTGCAGAATCAAAGTACTCCTTCTAAAACCAGTACGCCTGAATGAAGGATCAACTGTGTCAGAGACCATGTGTCATCTGACATCCCCGGCAGAGTTCGTACCTCTTAAGACCGATTAAAAAATTCTTTCTCCCCACAAGGACCGTCTCTCCTAAGCAAGGCAGGATTGCTATCTTGAACCAATGATACTTTTCATCCCCCACCGTGGCCGAGTATTCAGTCGTGTTCATCTATTAGTCTGTATGTCGCGTCAGTTTTGTCAGCATAAGCATACATACATCATGCATTATTGATTCATATTCATATTCATATTCATATTCATATTCATCACTATCACTCTGGTCAGTCTTATCCCCAAGTGATAAAAGTCCTCTTATCAATCGAGTTGTCAGTTATTTCCTTGTCAGGAAATGTTTTGTCTGAATAATCTCTCTCCCCTAGTTTATTTCTGGATTGGAGACAGTCCTCGTCCACTTTGATAACTTAAACCTCTAAAAGGAAAGAAGACATTCGACAAACGTCACTCTTCACCATTGAAGATGATATTTACGCTTTCCCGGATTAAGGAAAATCCCTAGAGAAAGCCTCGCAAATAAAGACTCTCATAAACACATTGGTTTTTATCCTGAGAAAATCAATGTTAATGAAGTCATCAGCACCTCAAAATTGGATTACATCACACGGCATTTCTCCTAGAAGATCTCGAAGAAAATTATGATGTAATATCCCCAAGCAGGAAATAACCTCTCAGGAGACTCGTTTTCCCCAGTAGAGTCATCAAATGGCATCTCCAACAGAGAAGTTTCAACACCTCTACAGCTCAGACGAATGGGTTTCCCCAGCAAGTCTGACGTAAAAACTTTTTCCCATTAAATGGCATCTCCCCAGGAAAATTCGGCGAGAAGTTTGATGAAAACCGCTACACATAACGTCCCTTGTCAAGGAAGGAACTTGACGGAAAAAAAACTAAGACCAGTTCCTTGACTGAAGACTAGGAACGAAGGGAAGTTTATTGACAAAAGAAACTGAGACCAGTTCTGTGGCTGAAGACCAGGATCGAGGGTAAGCTTATTGACAAAAGAAACTGAGACCAGTTCCGTGGCTGAAGACTAGGATCGAGGGGAAGTTTATTGACAAAAGAAACTAAGACCAGTTCCTCGGCTAAAGACTAGGATCGAGGGGAAGTTTTTACCCTTTTCTAAGTATCATTGCTTAGCAAAAGAAGATGAATGAGCAAACAGCCATTCATAACCACCGTCAAAATTTCGGGTCCTCTGATATTTAATCCTCTTGCACCCAAAATGCCCGAATACGTTCGCCATTCACACCTTCGGGTCCAAGAAAATTAAATAGGGGCATCTGTCATACCCCAAATTTTGACCACCAAGATTTCCCATCATTGTGCAAATCAACATCACAAACTTTCATGCCTCATCAATCTCCTCAAAGATGATCGAGCATTCACCACAATCAAGAACTAGGGTTTTTGAGCCCTCTCAGAGCACTTAGACAAAGGATCAATCAAGGAATGACATGATCTTCAAATTTTCTAACCTCTCAAACACCTATAAAGGGTCAAGAGGACTCCCACATCAAGAATTAAGCACAAGGTTGCAACATTCCAAGTGGATTAAGCCTCAAGATCGCCTGTGTCACCAAATTAGGGTTTTGGTCGAGCAAGGCCTCCAGATGGAAATTTTCCTCTGGGCATGAGCAAATGCTTCAAAGCATAACCCAGGATACTCCAAGGGACCTCATGGACCCAATCCAAGTCAATTTAACCTCAAGGGATGCATTTACCAAAAATCAGGAATTAGGGTTTCTTGACCTAATTCACCCCTAAGTTGACTTTTGGGACAAAGCATGAGCCAAGACCTCAAGACATGATTTGAGGGCCTCCAATACACCATATTAATAAATTTGCAACAATGGATTGACCCAAAAAGCTTGGTTCATAAGTTTTAATTTCACCAGGACCACAATTAGGGTTTTGAGGAAAAAGTCAACTATGTCTTTGACTTTTGACCAAGACATGCTCTCAAACCTAGGGACATGATTCAATACACCCTATAACACCTATGGAATCCGTCCATTAGGTTTTATTTAGGTCAAGGACTTGATTTTACAAAGGATCGCACAGTTTGGATTTCATCCGATAAAAAGTCAACTGTGCACAAACTCAAGTTTGACTTTTTGGATTTTTTCACAAATATCGTTCCCCTAAGTCAAAAATAATGTTAATGTATGGTATTAATCATCATTCATTAAGAAAAATCAAGAAAATTGAGGTTTCTTGCAAAAGGGGCAACCATAAGAAACCAAAATATTTTCTAAGTTATGGAACAAAAGTGGTTTTGGTACCAACTTCCAAGGACCATAACTTCTGATCCAAGCAACTATTTTGGGTGATCCAAAGTTGGATTTGTAGGCCGTGCTACACTCTACAAAAGCTTCAACTACCTTAGACTCCAATTCTTCATGGATTTTTAGTTATGGATTGAATAAAATCACAAAAACATGAAAATGACACTTTTTCCAACACTTAGTGAAAATCTGCCTAAGTTACCAGCCTTGAACATCAATGTTCATGAGGTTTTTTTAGTTGGATCCAAATAGTTTCAAAATAAACTATGATCACACATGTTTTTTATCATATGAGGGCTTTCTAAAAAGCACAAGAGCCTCCCATTACTCAACCTGAGCAGGGAGATATGATCCCCTCAAAATCACTATTTCCAACTGCCTTGTACAAGGCAGATTTTGTGCATTTGCTCGATTTTGGCGAAATTGGACAAATCTAAGTCTTGTCATCAATTTGGACACATCTGAGGATAAAACAAAAGGAGAATGATCTCATCCCCAAGCCTCCAAAGTCCAAGAATCTACACTTAGCCATAACAAACCTAAAAAGGCTAAAAAGGTGCCAAGACTCCAATTTTGTTTCCACGCATTCAATGGATGCACCAAGGTGGCATGGACTGACACATTCCTAACTAAATGAGTCAAGAATCAGCACTGAATCAAAGAACCATAGGCATGTCCCCTAACCTCAAGTCAATGGCTATAGGAGACTAAAGATTCCCTTGGATCAACATTGGCCAAAGGCCTGTACCAGCTGCCATTCACTATTGCTTGCAAAATAAACTTGCTCTACTATAAATAGAGCTCATTTGTGCTCAGTTTGAGTACACCAAAGCACTACAACTGATGCTTTCCTCAAAATCTCTCTCTTTAGGCCAAAATGCCTTCTTTTGCAAGTCATCTCTGAGTTTTTGAGTTAGAGAGCAATTCCACCACAGCTCATGATCGAAACACATCCAATATGTTATATCTAAGCTGTCCAAACACTCACTTGTGACCTGAAACACCAAAATCAGAAAATCCACTTCCAAAACCTCAAAATTGAACTTTTCTGGATTTTCCAAGCCATGCCTTGATTCAGTCACTTCCAAAACCAAACAAGGCCTCAAACACACTCTAAATATCATCCTCAAATTGTCCCAATTGGTTCCCTTCATCTAGAACACAATTTGAGAGAGTTTCCATATTGGCCACTTTTGCCCCTTTTGCAAGAAAGAGCTAAAACTTGTTCCTGAGGATTCCAGCTGGTTTTGATCATTCTAAAAGCTTCTAAGGGATAAATCAAGAGTGTACAAAGCATTGAATTACTTCTGGCACAAGGATCTTGACAGTTAGCACAAGAAGCTCCAAGAGGTAAGTGCATGACAACTTGAACTCTTTGAATTATGCATTCCTATGATGTCCACTGTTTGAACTAAATTCTCTCTTTTTTTTTTTTTGCTATTTTTCATTATTTTCATGTTCTTGTTAATTAATTAAAAAATTCATTTCTCTCTCAATTTTAATTATTTTTTATTGATTCTTTTTTTGAAAATTCACAAAAATATTAAAATATTTTATTCCATAAAAATTTCACAAAAAATATTATTTATTGCACATATTTGATATTTTTGTAAAGAATTGTATTTTTATTTGTTTTTAAACATTAAAAATACTTCTTTCTCTTGGTTTTACAAAATTCAAATGATTTTTAAATCATCCCATGAATGAAACATGATTTCTCAAATATAAATCAAAGATCACAACCTTTTTTTCACATGTTTGATTATTTTAATTGAATTTTTATTCAATTAAAATACATTTTAAAACCAAAAATTAGGGTTTTGATCACTATCACCCTAACAAATATTTTCAACCCACTTTGGGCCTCTTTGTAGAGTGTAAGTCCCATTCCCCTTGTACATAAACCTTTTTGGGCCTCAGTCATTGTATAAATCCCACTGCAATTTTAAAATCTCGGCGCGGTCGTCCCCTTTTGAACAAAATAACCTGGGTCTCTCTTAGAGTTGTAAGCCCCATCACTTGTACAAAAATAAACTTTGGGCCTCTCCTTGAGTTGTAAGACCCAACGCTCTTTGTAAATACAATAATTTGGGCCTCAGTCATTGTATAAGTCCTAGTACAATTTTCAGAACAACGGTGTGATCACTGTTATATCTGGGCCTCTCCTTGAGTATAAGCCCCAATCTTCTTTTCAAAACAACCTTCCCTTTTGATTTAGATTCAAACACATTGTTGTTATCAAAACTTTCTTTAATTTCTTGAACAACTAACCATATAGCTGTTACAATGGAAGCTTGCTCGCCTGTAAGTTTTTATCAGCCTTCATTTACATGCTTACATATATATATATATATATATATATATATATATATATATATATATATATATATATATATATATATATATATATATATATATATATATATATATATATATATATATATATATATATATATATATATATATATATATATATATATATATAATTGTATTGTTGAAAACTTACTCACCTGTATGTCCTTCTTTCATATCCATTTAAATACTTGTCATATATCAACTGTATATATATATACTTGTATATCTGCTTAGAGTTTTCCCCAACAACTAGGTCTAGAACTAGGTAAAGCCAGTTGGTCACTCTTAAATACAGTCAAAACTAGTTCCCCATAGGAATTTCCAGATACAGTCTTGCCTTCTCTTGGGCTAAAACAATATGGAACAAAGAGAAAGGCATTATTCCCGGTGAAACTTTTCTCAGAATGTCACTATTAGAAATTGTCAAAGAAGTTCATTTCCCTAGAGAGGATTAATTCCCGGTGAAACCTCTCTTGAATTTCTTCAAACCCTAGAACTGTTCACTAAAGAAAAGATTATTCACGGTGAAAATTTTCTTAAACTTTTCTTAGGTTTGGGACCCACAGGCTTCCTAAAAGCATCCTTGCCTCCTCTTGGGCTTTGTACAAGGACCCTCCGGCTTCTTAGAAATTCTCATGCCTTCTCTTGGACTTAATACAAGGACCCTGAAGACCCCTTAAAGGTATAAGACAGAACTTAGTCATCCTTTTCTAGAGCAGTATTTCTAGAGTCAAAACCTCAGGCCAATTTTAGGGTTGATACTTATCCCTTAAAGCACTAGCCTCCTCATGGGCATCATACAAAGGTAAACTTTTCCATACCAGTAGACTTGGACAGTCTAATCTCCTCTTGGATCTCAAAGACATTCTCAAGTTCCCTATAAACATAGGAGAAACCCTGGTCATTTTAATAAATCTCCAGTAGAGTTAAAACCCTCACAGGATCTAAAACTCAGTCTTTCATCTTAAAGTTCCCAAGCCAGGGTCAGTTTATCATCAGTATAACACTATCCCAAATCAGAACCTCAAGGAATCTGATACCTCAACTCTTCTGGAACCCTCAGCAAGAGTTGATTCCCTATTTTGGACATGCCTCTGGATCTCAATAATCCTCAGCAGAAGCCAGCCTCCTCTTAGGATTTTTATAATGATTTTCCTCAGTAGAATTAGCCCCAACAACACCCTTTTGTTGAGCCCATCTACTTTCTTAAAGCACTCTTTTATTGAGTCAATCACCTTAAGGCACTCTCTTGTTGAGTAAACCTTTTCAGCCTCCTCTTAGGCTTTGTATAAAGATTTTTCCCAGCTGAGTCACCTTTCAAAATACTCTCTTGTTGAGTCAATCACCTTTCCATACTCTCTTGTTTAGTCAATGGTACCAAAAGCACTCTCTTGTTGAGTCAGTCATTCTTTTAACCTCAATCTTGGGCTTTGTACAAGACACATATAAACTTTCTCCAACTAAGTCAAAATCTTTATAACCTTCTCTTGAGCTTGGGACAAATATCTTCCCCAGCGAAGTTAATTCCTCCCAGCCTTCTTATAGGCTTTGAGAAATAATATCCCTGAGAAGAATCAATTTCCTTTTTCAGCCTCCTCTTAGGCTTTGTATAATGATTTTCCTCAGTAAGGTCAGCCTCAATCTTGGGCTTAGTACAAGACACCTAAAAATCCTCAACTGAGTCAGTCTCATTTTAGCCTCAATCTTGGGCTTTGTACAAGACACTGTATAAATCTCTCCAGCAGAGTCAATCTTCTTTTATCCTCAACCTTGGGCTTTGTACAAGATAGATAAAACCTCTCACCCATAGATTCAAAAACACTTTTAGCCTCAATCTTGGGCTTTGCACAAGACAGACAAAATATTTCGCCGAAAAAGTCAACCTTTAGCCTCCTCTTAGGCTTTGTATAATGATATCCCCAAAAGAGTCAACTCTCTTTTAGCCTCAATCTTGGGCTTTGTGCAAGACATATATAAACACTCTCTTGTTGAGTCATCCTTTTCTAGCCTTCTCTTAGGCTTTGTATAAGGACTTCCCCAGTAGAGTCAATCAATCTCTTAGCTTCAACCTTGGGCTTTGATAAAGGCACACAAATATCAACATCCCCTCATAGGAAACCAAAATCTCTCTGTAGGGAGACATTTCTCTATGTTGTCACACATCAAAACAAACAGTCAAAACAAACCTTAAACCCAGATAACTGCTGTAAGTGGCACACTTGTTGATTCAAATATCCAAGCTATCGTCCATCTCTTATCCTAGTAAAAATCCTCTCTTTCATCTAATTGCTATAAGCGGCAAGCCTCTGGATTATTTACATCCATGCCACTGTCCTTCTCTTAGCATGGAAAACTCCTAAGGAAAAATGGCATTGCTCAACACTAAGTTAAAGTTTTCCCCTTCAGGACAAATCCCCTATAAAGGAAATTATGGCATTGCTAGATTCTCATATCCCAGTTAAAGTAATCCTCCTTTATAAACATTCACCCAACAGTTGTGATAAATAGACGAGATGTCTCCCTTTAGAGATGACAAATTCTCTCTCAGTCAAACCTTTTAGCTTCAATCTTGGGCTTTGAACAAGACACAAATATTCCCTTTAGCTTCAATCTTGGGCTTTGAACAAGACACCAAAACATCTTTTCCTCCCATAGAATAGGTGGAACTACGATTTCTCTGATTTCCCTGTTTCTTTAAACGGGAATACGTAGGCATAAGATTGCGAAATCTTAGCGAGCATACCAATCAAAAACCTTAGCTCCAGTGCCTTCATACACCAAGCAAAACAAAACTTTAGGTCCAGCACCTTCACTCATAAAAAAACCTTGGAAAACCCAAAATCAAACAAAAACTCTCTCTCTCTCATATCTCCCAAAGAAGAAACTTTCCCAATCAACAGAGAAACACCATCAAGTATTAAAACAGAACCTATTGCTAACATCCTATGGATAGCCACATATATGATGGGTAATTGACAACTCCCCATTGTATAACCTGGCCCCGAACTCCCCGAATCTCTCTTAAGCGTTTGTTCAGTTAAACATTCGCGTGCAAGGTTGGATTTAGATTGCTTCCCTTTCCCTTCCAGCTTCACGGGATAAATAATAAATCAGAAAGTAGCACCCCACTCCTACCATTGCGGTGAGGAGGAACCCATTTGCGATAAGGTGGTCGCGTCACCGACAAAAATCGTACGCTACAGGGAGGATGAGGGTTTTATGAAAGGTTCAAGTCTTGATGAAGTTTATAATCTTGATGAAGATTAGGGTTTGATGGGAGGTGATAATCTTGATGAAGATTAGGGTTGATGAAAGGTTAAAATCTTGATGAAGATTAGGGTTGACGAGAGGTGATAATCTTGATGAAGATTAGGGTTTGATGAGAAGGGTGATAATCTTGATGGAGATTATGGTTTGATGAGAAGGGTGATAATTGTTGCGGTGAGAATCGAATACCAAAGCTAACTGATCAGCTTGGCTCGTAAAACAATGATGTCACCACCGAACTTTTATTTTATCCAAGGGAAGGGAGGAAAGATCGAAAAAAAAACCCTAAGTAAAAATGCATGGAAAAAAGCAAGGCCTAAAGCTAAGTAAAGAGAGATCAAAGGTACGTGGGTTGGTTATACTAAGGGAAAGTACTATCACCCTAAGAATCTATAGTACTCTATAGGAACCTCTTGAAATATTTGTGTTTTGGCTAAAATTGTTTGCTAAGGTAAGGATGGGCAAAGAAAAGAGAAAAGGTGGAAAAAGAAAAAGGTAGCTCACTAGGATCTCGCAATCCTATGCCCACGTATCCTTAATAGGAAGTCAGAGCAATCGTAGTTCAGAACTACGATGTAAAAGGGTGTAAAAAGGAAAGTGTGAAAAAAGAAAAGGTTGCTCTCCAAGGATTAGGCCCCTTGTTCCTACGTATTCTCAAAAGGAACTTGAGAAATCAGAGCGTTTGTAGTTCGTGGAACTACGAGTAAAAACAAACGAGGGACATGCATATTGACAATAAGTCAACATACAATCCCTCCCCTTGGATTAGGTCAACAAGGATAAAAAAAGCAATAGATACATGGAAAAACATCATGTAAATGGCAAGCAAGAATACACAGACACAGTACACGGAAAAGCATCATGTATGGTCAGACAGATAAGATATCACAGAGTACGTATGGAAAAACATCATGGTAATCAAACAGTGAAAAGTCAATAGAAATACACGGAAAAGCATCATGTAATCAACAGACAAAGATACGCGGCAAAACATCTCGAGTAACAAATAATAGGTACACGAAAGAGCATCATGTAGTAAATAAACAGAGATATGCGGCAAAGCATCGCGAGTAACAGAGAGAAAATACACGGAAAAACATCGTGTAAAATCCACAAACACAAAGAACATTCTGTAGCGAGCGATTTTTGGACGTGGTTCTTAAGCACTGTCGCTCCGGGGTACTACAGGTTGATTTATTTTTTATCCTATTGAAGCTGATGAAGGAAGGGAAATAGATGTCTCCAATTAACCCTGCTTGCATACTGAGTTTAAACAGATGACTGTTGGTTTACAGATGCGGTTTAGATTGTGGGCCTCTCTATGCTTATTTTGCTAAGTATGACGGGATCATGCTATTGGTAGGATGTTAGGACTGATGCTAAGGTATGGTATTTTGGGTTTTTTTGATTAGTGTGCTCGCTAAGATTTTTCAAATCTTATGCCTACGTATTCCCGTTTGACAAAACAGGGAAATCAGAGCGATCGTAGTTCCTCCTATTCTATGGGAGGAAAAAGGTTGTTTTGGTGTCTTGTTCAAAGCCCAAGACGTGAAGCTAAAGGTGGTTTGTATCTTGTTCAAAGCCCAAGATGTGAAGCTGAAGGGTCTATTTGTATCTTGTTTGAAGCCCAAGATGTGAAGCTAAATGGTTTTGACTTTAGAGAGAATTTGTCATCTCTAAAGGGGAGTTGTTGATGTTTGTATGCTATGAACAAGGCACAACTTTGATGCTAAAAGGTTGATTGACTGAAGCGAGGTTTTCCTTATACAAAGCCTAAGAGGAGGCTATTGACCCAACAAGAGGGTGCTTTTATGTGTCTCGTATGAAGCCCGAGAGAGAGGCTAAAAGGGATTGACTCAACAAGAGAGTCTTTTATACTCAACAAGAGAGTGTTTTTGTATGTGTCTTGTATGAAGCCCAAGACGGAGGCTAAAAGGGTGATTGACTCAACAAGAAAGTCTTTTATACTCAACAAGAGAGTAATTTTGTATCTCGTACGAGGCCCGAGATGGAGGATTAAAATGGGTTTGACTCAACAAGAGAGTCTTTTACACTCAACAAGAGAGTGATTTTTATCTCGTACGAAGCCCAAGATAGAGGCTAAAAGGGGATTAACTCAACAAGAGAGTCTTTTATACTCAATAAGAGAGTGTTTTTGTATCTCGTACGAAGCCCGGGATAGAGGCTAAAAGTTTGATTGACTCAATAGGAGAGTCTTTTATACTCAACAAGAGAGTGTTTTAGTATCTCGTACAAAGCCCGAGATGGAGGCTAAAAGGGATACCGACTCAACAAGAGAGTCTGAAAAGGTTAGCTCCGCTGGGGAGAATCATTTGTACAAAGCCCAAGAGGAGGCTAACTTTCCTGAGGAAAGGATCATTATACAAAGCCTAAGAGGAGGCTATCCGTTGGTGACTGTTTCAATTTAGTGACAGGTCCAGTATATTGGATAAAAGATAAAATCAGTTCTTATAAAGGGAATGATTAAAGGTATTGTTGGGCTTTGGGATTGATCAGAGGATCAGGGATATTTCCTGTTCTTTAAGGACATGGGGAATCCAAAGGGTATTGAGTCTGTCCAAGTCTACGGGTGTTTTGAGAAATCGATTCTAAGGTAGTGAATGATCTTTGTATAATGCCCAAGAGAAGGCAGGTATGTTAAAGGATGAAGGTCAACCCATTAACAGGTCTGATACTTGACTCAGAAAGACAGCTCTAGCAAATTGATGACTAGGTTCTGTTCCTATACCTGTAGAGGTCTCTGGGTCCTTGTACTAAGCCCAAGAGAAGGCATGAGAGCTTTTAAGAAGCCGAAGGGTCCTTGTACAATGCCCAAGAGGAGGCGGGGATGCTTTTAAGAAGCCTGTGGGTCTCCAAACCCCAAGAAGTTCAAGACAGGCTATTCACAGAGAATAGATCAATCCAGGAAAGTCCAAGAATTTGGAAGAAACTCAAGAGATGCCATTCACGGAGAAAAGATCATCTCTGGGGATTTAGAGTTTCTTTGACAATGTCTAAGGGTGACAGTCTGAGAAAGGGTTCACCGAGAATGCTGCCTTTCACGTCTCCATATTGTTTAACCCCAAGAGGAGGGAAGACTGTGTCTGGTAATCCTATGGGGATCTAGTTTTGTTTGTATTTTAAGAGTGACCAACGGGGCTTTACCTAGTGCTAGACGTAGTTGCCGGGGAAAACTCTAAATAACTATACTAGTATTACACAGTTTGATATTTGACAAGTATATAAAAGTTTGTGAAAGGAGACTTACAGTGAGCAGCCCCACAATACAGTTATATATATGAAAGCGGGTAAAGAAAGCGGGTAAACACTTACTCGGTTGTAGAGCTTCCATGCTGTTTGGTTATGTTAGCTCTTGGATTGGCTAGAATTTTGGTAAAACAAAGTTGTTTAATGTTGATGTCACATGGGTGATGTCTTAACATTGAGTCTTAACATTGGTTAATGTTATAATTTTAAGATGTTGAAGTTTTGAAGTCTGATATCTCATGCGATGTCATGACTTCAGATATGCAGATCAGTAAAACATCAGGCTTGAGATGTTTTTAGGGTTAAGCGTATTAGCTGGAATTTGGGAGAGCTGTTTGAGTTATATGATAAGAATATCTTGGAGGAGATATTTTCTGTTGCAAACAGATTTGATGCAGATTTGTAGGAGTGTTTAAAGGCTGAAGATTTAAAAAGATTTTGAGAGAAAATATGTGTTGAAGATTCAGTTTTAAATAACAAATCAGGTCAGATATTGTAGCAGGTCCAAGACCAAATCAAATAGCTATATAAAGCGCATCAATCCTTTGAAGATAGTGACGAAGAAAGAGAGCATAGACTGAGTGTCAATCATTGTCTTTGTACGAGTATTTTGTAAACCATTCTAGTGTGAATTGGTGTTGTTGTTTTGAGTTGTTCTTGATCAAAGTTGTGAAGCAGAATCAAGTTGTGTTTTTCAAGGTGTGTGATCTTTGAATTATATCACTGAAGTGATTTAGGGATTGAGTAGTGTTCTCATACCTAAGTGGTCTCTTAGGTAGAAGGTTCATTAAGTAGAGATTAAGCTTAGGAGATGTCAACTGGGTTGTTGAGTCTGTAAATTAATTCTACTGATAGTGAAATTCATCCCTGGCTTGGTAGCCCCCAGAGTAAGTTGTTTAACTGAACTGGGTGAACAATTCTTTGTGTACTCTTATGTTGTTTTACACTGTCCATTGCAGAGTGTGTTGTTGTGACATCACACGTAACATCACATATCTGGTACCAGAATTTCAATTGGTATCAGAGCAGGCATCCTGCTCTGCATCTGGGTGAGATTTAGTGCTGATACTTTCTGGTAAGATGGACAAGGAAGTTGGTGGATTTATGAATAGACCCCCTATTCTGGATGGCTCTAATTATGATTATTGGAAGCCAAGGATGATTACCTTTTTAAATCCTTGGACAACAGGGCTTGTAAGGCTATCATAAAGGAATGGAAAGCACTTGTTGTTGTTGAGAAAGATGATGATGGGAAAGAAAAAGAAGGCAGCTCAAAACTGAAACCTGAAGAAGAATGGACCAAGGAAGAAGATGAGCTTGCCCTTGGAAATTCCAAAGCTTTAAATGCTATTTTCACTGGAGTTGATAAGAACATATTCAGGTTGATTAATACCTGTGAAGTTGCTAAGGAAGCTTGGGACATCTTAAAGACTACTCATGAAGGAACTTCAAAGGTTAAGATGTCAAGACTTCAACTTCTGACATCAAAGTTCGAAAGTCTAAAGATGAAGGAAGATGAAACTATTCATGACTTTCATATGAGTATTCTTGAGCTGTCTAATGCCTCTAGTGATCTTGGAGAAAAGATGACTGAAGAAAAGCTGGTGAGGAAAATCCTTAGGTCCCTTCCCAAGAGATATAAGATGAAGGTGACTGCAATTGAAGAAGCTCAAGACATCAGCAAAATGAGAGTTGATGAGCTAATTGGATCTCTTCAAACTTTTGAGTTAGGGTTGAATGAAGAGGAACCTGAAAAGAAGACCAAGAGTATAGCCTTGGTATCTAACACTCAAGAAGAGAAGAAAGGGAATGGTGTTGAATCTCAGGAGGAGCTATCTCAGGCTATTGCTATGCTGGGAAAACAGTTCAACAAGGTGTTCAAGAGAATGAATAGGAGCTACAAACCCAATGTTAAGAACATCTCCTCTGACATCAGCAAATCAAAAGAAAAGGATGAAGAGAAGACTGCTCAAGACAAAGGGATCCAATGCTTTGAGTGTGAAGGTTATGGGCATGTCAAGAAAGAATGTCCTACATTCCTTAAGAAGCAGAAGAAGGGCATGACAGTTTCCTGGTCTGATACTGACAGTGAAAGTGAAAAAGAGTCAGCCAAGCATGTCAGAGCTTTAACAGGGACATGTGTGTCTGATGGAGAATCAAGTGATGAGGAACTGACTTTTGAGGAGTTAGCAGCCTCCTATCAAGAGTTATGTCTGAAGAGTGCAGAGGTATGTCAAGAAAGTGAGAAACAAAAGAAACAAATTGTTCAGCTTTAGACTGTTAAAGCTGGTCTTGAAAATGAAGTCTTGTTGGTTAAATCTCAACTTGATCAAATGACAAAATCTGTTAGAATGTTAAACAGTGGATCTGATACTCTTGATAAGATCCTTCAGGCAGAAAAAGTAGCAGGAGACAAATCTGGCTTAGGATTTGTTGAGGAGAAGGTTTCTGCTGAAGCTAGTACTTCAGGAACCAAAAAGGACATGTCTCAACCAATGTCTCAACATAACAAAAAGAGACATAATCCTAAACCCAAGCAGGTTGCTCACCAACAGCCTCAAAATGTTGGGAAAAAGTATGCTCATGGTCCTCATCAAGGGAAGGTACATACTTATGGAGCTAGGCAGTATATGCCTCCTCAATACCATAGGAGTATGCAAGCTCCTAGGTTTAACATGTTCCATCAGATGTCTCAACATCAGGGGAACATGTATGGATTTTAATGTAATAATGATGTGCCTCATTATTATGGAAGAAGGAAGCCACATCACCATAGAAGACAACCTAAGAGACAGAATCCTCACTACAGGAGACATGCAAACTATGGAAGAAAATAGTACCAGTACTATGGATGGCAGCCACAGCAGTTTCATCATCAAGGTAGCAGGAAGTTTAACAACTTCAGAGAAGAAAGATTAAGGTGTTTCTATTATGGAAGGTTTGGCCATATGCAATTTTCTTGCTTCAAGCTTCATGGTTATCCCAAGTCTATCCCTCAACCTAGACAGAAGGATAACAGGCCCAAGGTTTTTAAACAGTGGGTTCCTAAAGCTGAGGTTACATGTCTATTGGCTCACATTTCAGATAGCCACTCTGCTAAGGATGGATGGTACTTTGACAGTGGCTGTTCAAAGCACATGACTGGATTCAAAAACCAATTGGTGGATGTCAATTCTTGCTCCTCAATTGATGTTACTTTTGGAAATGGAGAGAAAAGGGTGGTAAAAGGTGTTGGAAAAGTGAAGTGTCATGATGGACTTGATCTTGACAATGTGCTTATTGTCAAAGGTTTGAGTGCTAACTTGATTAGCATAAGTCAGCTCTGTGATGATGGATATAAGGTCAGCTACACTAAAGATGAGTGTTTGATAACTAATGAGGAAAATGAGGAAGTTATGAAAGGAGTCAGATCCAGAGATAATTGTTATCAATGGGTACCTCAAGAGGTCAGCTCATCTGGTGATGTTAAGGTTGATGTTGAGACATCAGACTGTAACATTAAGTGTGAAAGTCTGAGCATGTTGAAAGGTCAATTAGGGTTAATAACTTATGGTGTGAATTCCTTTAAAAATTTAAAAGGAAAATTATTTTGGAGGGAGAAACTCATTGATGGGCGTTTAAGTGATCCACAAAATTAGGCTCCATACTTTAGGCCATCATTTCCTATTGTAGCTATCACAAGCTTCATCAAAAACCATACCCCTAGACTGTTCGTCTCCTTCTCCATCAAAAGAAGTAGCAATCCTTCCCTGATCCTCAAATGCTTCACAGGAACAATGTCAAAACATATATCATCCCCATCTAAGAAATCTTCTTCACAAAGTTCATCGCGAGATAAAGCTAGGGTTTCTACAGAAGAGGGCTCTGCAGAAGAAGCTTTGAATATAGAACCCATCTCCATGATGGTTCCTGAATCTGGTAAGTCAAGACCTTCCAAACTTCAACCCAAAAGGGCTGGAACTAAATTTAATGATAATTAAACTAAGAGGCTAGTCACTAGTGTGCTTTTTAGCGATAAATCTACATCTAGGTCTTCCACCTCTCAAGCCGTTGAAGAGAGGTTTGATGTTAATCGCAGTCTTAATCAGATTGCCACCAAAATTTTGGATAAGGGTTTATCTATAAAAGGCATTTCTGTTCCCCTTAGACAGATGCCTGCTGAAAAGGAGGACATGCAAAGTGCTGATTCAAATCTTCATAGACTGGCTATGTCTGTCATTGAGGATGCTGAAGTAGGTGGTGAAGAAGAAGGTGTTCAGGAGGAAGCTGATGTTGAAACAAATGTCAGAACATCGCCTGATAGAGATGTTGAAACTAGCCCTGGTGGAAAGAAGAATGAAGATATGGTGAATGTTGTTGATCTGTCTGATGATGAAGTGATTGGGAATGCTGTTCCTAGTCTAGCCAAGAGACTGAAAACAAGGAAAGGAAAGAATGTGGAATCTTCTCCAAAGAAGTCAGCTGAAGGAAAGAAGAAAAAGACTTCTATAGTTGGTCCTACAAAAACATGGAGCAAAGTTGATGTGAATCCCAGAAAGAGGAAGCTAGTGGAAGAATCTGAATCAGAGTATGATGTTGAGGATGATGTTCAAGACATCACCCCTGTGAGAAAGTCAATCTTGAAGAGAATTGCTGACAAGATACCTGATGTTCCTGTTGATAACATTTCATTCCATTATGCAAGCAGTGCTTCCATGTGGAAATTTGTTTGTCAAAGAAGACTTGCTCTTGAAAGAGAGATTGGCAAGGAGGCTATGGAAATTAAAGAAGTCATAGAGGTGATAAAGGTTACTGGATTGATGAAGACTATGTGTGGGTTCCCCAAGTGTTATGACAGTTTGGTTAAGGAATTTATGGTCGATATTCCTATGAATATTTCTGACAAAAGAAGTGTGGATTTCATGAAAGTGTTTGTGAGAGGAAAATGTATTGGATTCTCTCTTGAGGCTATCAACAATTACCTAGGAAGAAAAGAAGAAGAGTTTACATAGCTAGAAGTCACCGATAATGATGTCTGCAAGGAAATAACTGCTGGTCAAGTTAAGGTGTGGCCCTTGAAAGGAAAACTGCCAACTAGCAAACTTAGTGTTAAGTATGCTATCTTGCACAAAATTGGAGCTGCAAATTGGGTGCCAACTAATCATAAAACCACAACAGCTGTGGGATTAGGAAGGTTCATTTATGTTGTGGGCACTAAGAAGAAATTTGACTATGGATCATATATTTTTGAACAGACTGTGAAACATGTCACCACTAATGCTATCAAAATGCCTATAGCATTCCCATCTCTTATTTGTGGGGTAATTCTGAAACAACATCCTGGCATATTGACAAGTTTAGACACAGCCTGCAAGAGGGAGTCTACTTTATCTCTGCATCCAAAATTGTTTGTTGGGAGTCATGTTCCAGACATTGTCTCAACATCAGATGCTGGGAGCAAGAAGAAAAGTACCAAGGCTGATTTACTTGCAGGATTGAAGGCTACTTGTAAGGATCTGGATGTTGTGATCAGTACCAGCATGACTAGAAAGAATGAGATTGAGAAGCTGATCCAGTCCTTGGAAGAAGATGATAATGATGATGTCAATGCTGAAGGTGTCAATTCAGAGGAAGATGAAGAGGATGGTGAAGATGGCTCTAGCTCTGATGAAGATTAGTTCTTTTGTTGTTTCTGCTAGACAATAGTTTTTTACTTTTGTTGTTTTGTTCTGCACTGAATTATGTAATTTGAATATTGTGGCCTTTTAAGCACTTTTTATGTTCTATGATTTGTCTTGTCTTGTATGTTGACTTTAGACTGACAATGAGAGATAGATTAGGACTAACTGGTTGTTAGAAGGACTTCAAGTTGGTGTTTGTCGAATTTTGGCTAAAAAGGGGGAGAGTTAGCCCATGCCAAGTAGTGCTGCTAGTTGTGATGCAGAAGTGCAAAAGTTGAGGGGGAGAGTGTTTGAACAGCTCAGCTTGGTTCAGTTTTTTTTGGGAGCTGTTTGAAGAAGTGCTGCTAGGAGTTTTATACTAATTTTTTATCCACTGCTGAAGTCTCTGATGTTGCAGAGATTGTTTTAGCCAAAATTAGCCAAAGGAGGAGATTGTTAGCTCTTGGATTGGCTAGAATTTTGGTAAAACAAAGTTGTTCAATGTTGATATCACATGGGTGATGTCTTAACATTGAGTCTTAACATTGGTTAATGTTATAATTTTAAGATGTTGAAGTTTTGAAGTCTGGTGTCTTATGCGATGTCATGACATCAGATATACAGATCAGTAAAACATCAGGCTTGAGATGTTTTTAGGGTTAAGCGTATTAGCTGGAATTTGGGAGAGCTGTTAGAGTTATTGGATAAGAATATCTTGGAGGAGATATTTTCTGTTGCAAACAAATTTGATGCAGATTTGTAGGAGTGTTTAAAGGCTGAAGATTTAAAAAGATTTTGAGAGAAAATCTGTTTTGAAGATTCAGTTTTAAATAACAAATCAGGTTAGATATTGTAGCAGGTCCAAGACCAAATCAAATAAGTATATAAAGCGCATCAATCCTTTGAAGATAGTGACGAAGAAAGAGAGCATAGACTGAGTGTCAATCATTGTCTTTGTACGAGTATTTTGTAAACCATTCTAGTGTGAATTGGTGTTGTTTTTTTGAGTTGTTCTTGATCAAAGCTGTGAAGCAGAATCAAGTTGTGTTTTTCAAGGTGTGTGATCTTTGAATTATATCACTGAAGTGATTTAGGGATTGAGTAGTGTTCTCATACCTAAGTGGTATCTTAGGTAGAAGGTTCATTAAGTAGAGATTAAGTTTAGGAGATGTCAATTGGGTTGTTGAGTCTGTAAATTAATTCTACTGATAGTGAAATTCATCCCTGGCTTGGTAGCCCCTAGAGTAAGTTGTTTAACTGAACTGGGTGAACAATTCTTTGTGTACTCTTCTGTTGTTTTACATTGTCCATTGCAGAGTGTGTTGTTGTGACATCATACGTAACATCACATATGTGGTACCAGAATTTCAGGTTAGTTGTTCAACAAAGAAAGCTTTGATAACAATATTATATTCAAAATCAAAGGAGAAAGTGCTTTGAAAAGATTGTTGGGGTTTACAGCTCAAGGAGAGGCCCAGAGTTTTATCAGTGATTGCACTATTGTTTTTGAAATTGTACAAGGTCTTATACAAGTGACTGAGGCCTAAAAGGTTTTATATACAAAGGGATGGGTCTTACACTCTCTCAAGAGGCCCAAAGGATTATTTTTATACAAGTGGTGGAGCTTACAGCTCAAGGAGTGGCCTACTGTTTTATTTTGAAATGGCGAACGCGCCGAGATTTTCTTTTAATGCAGGGGGACTTATACAATGTCTGAGGCCCAAAATTGTGTTGGGTAAAAGGGGGGGTTGGGTCTTACACTCTATTAGAGGCCCAAAGATTCATTTTTGTACAAGTGATGGGGCTTATAGCTCAAGGAGAGGCCTATTTGGTTTTGTTTTAAAAAAGGCGACGATCGCGCCGAACTTTTTGACGGTATCGGGACTTATATAATACACTGAGGGCCAAAAAATTTTTATCTACAAAGGGATGGGTATTACACTCTATTAGAGGCCTAAAGAGTTTTAAAGAGAAGGAATGGGACTTATAACACAAGGGGAGGCCCAAGGATTTTTTTGTTTGAAAACGGAAATCGTGCCGAGGTTTTTGAAAATACAGTGGGTCTTATACAATGACTGAGGCCCAAAGTGGTGTATTTACAAAGGGGATGGGTCTTACACTCTAATAGAGGCCCATGAGTGTTTGAAAATGATTTGTGAGGGTGAAAATCAAAGAAACCCTAATTTTGTTTTCCTTTAAAAGTAAATATTAAAGAAAATCAAATAAAATGATAAAAATACCAAATAAGTTTGAATAAACCACTTGTGATTTTTATTTAGGGTTTGAAAAATGAGATTTTAATCACAAGATGAATTAAAACTCATTTGGTTTTGATTTTTGAAAGTAGATATTCACTTTTAAATGTTTAAAAAACAATTAAAAAGGAAATTATTCACAAAAATACTAATTATATTAAATAAATAATATAAACTTAATTTTTTTGTGGAATAAAATATTTCAACATTTTTGTGATTTTTTGCAAAAAGAACCAATAAAAAATAATTAAAATTGAGGGAGCTATTAATTTTTCAAATCATTAAAAATAATAAGAAAAAATAATAAAAAAGTGGAAAAATAGCAAAAAGAGGATCTGGGGCGAGGGGGATTCGAACCCCAGACCTCTTGTGTATAGGGCGCGCGCCTTACCACAGGGGTGGTGATACATCCGTTGATTAAAACACAACCATAAATATACAAGGCTTGCCTTGCTTTTGGCCTGGCCCAAGGCAAGGCAAGGCAAGATTTTGGTTGAAAACGTGAAGGCCATAACTTTCTCATTTCTTCATGGATTGGGACAAAATTTAGGTCTATCCTGCCTAGAATTTCACAAGGAATCCAATGGTGATGGTGTTTTTTTTTTTCAGATCATGCTCCTATTGAAAAACCCGATAGTGGTTTTGAAATAGGTCATGATTTGCATTTTCTGTGCCATCTCTTGGTACAAGCATGAATTACATGATAAATTGGTGGAAACACAACACATATAACATGTATAAGAGATGCATGATCAGTGGACATCAAAAGAAAGCATGATTCAAAGAATCCAAGTTGTGATGCTTACCTCTTTTTGGAGCTTTTGTGCAATCTGCCAAGCCACTTGTTCCAGAAATGATTTGATGCTTTGGACACCCTTAAATGATCTCTTAGAAGCTTTTAGGATGGTTGGAATCAGCAGGAAACCTCAGGAGCAAGTTTGAGTTCTTTGTTGCAAAAGGGGCAAAAGTGACCAAAATAGCAACTCTCTCAAATGGTGTTCCAGATGTGTGGAACCATTTGGGACAGTTCAAGGATGATATTTGGAGTGTGTTTGAGGTTTTATCTGGTTTGGAAAGTGACT
This sequence comes from Lathyrus tuberosus, assembly GCA_022829125.1. NCBI lineage: Eukaryota > Viridiplantae > Streptophyta > Magnoliopsida > Fabales > Fabaceae > Lathyrus > Lathyrus tuberosus. Next base: position 7,143,486 of record JALAZF010000024.1, on the reverse strand, counting down.
GAATCAAGACATGGCTTGAAAAATGCACAAAAGGCCTATTTTGAGGTTTTGAGAGGTGACTTTGTGATTTTGGTGTTACAGGTCACTTGTGAGAGTTTGGACAGCTTAGATATGACATATTGGATGTGTTTGGATCATGAGCTATGGTGGAATTGCTCTCTAACTCAAAAACTCAGAGTTACCTTGCTAAATAAGGTATTTTTGCCTAGAGAAAGAGATTTTGAGGAAAGCAAGTGTTGTAGTGCTTTGGTGTACTCAAACTGAACACAATTGAGCTCTATTTATAGTAGAGCAAGTTTGTTTTGGCTGCAATAGTGAATGGCAATTGCAGCAGAGGTTTGGCTAATGGTTAGCAATGAGAATCCAAGTCTCCTCTAGCCATTGACTAGAGGTTAGGGCACAGGTTGTTGGTTCCCTTGGTCTTGGATAAGTCTTGACTGAATTCAGTTGGGAAGGGCTCAGTCCATGCCACCTTGGTGTATGCATTGAATGCTCCAATCCAAAATTGGAGTCTTGTCCCTCTTTTAGGGATTTCTAGGTTTGGCATGCTATTTTTGGTTCCAAAGACTTGGGAGGCTTGGGATCAGAGTTGATTCCTCCTTGGTCCCCCTTGAGGTGTTCAGATGGATAGAGTTGCTTGTCCTTTGCAAAATTTGGGCAATTCGAGCAAAACTCCAAAATCTGCCTTGCCATGACAGTTTGCAGCAAGGCATATTGGCATTGTCATATCTCATGGCTCAAGTGGAATTTGATGGAGTTCTTAGCCATTTTGGAAAACCCTTATATGATATAACAACTGTTTGATCATAATTGGTTTTGATACTTTTTGGATCCAAGTGAAAAATCTCCCTACATTTGGAAAAAAGTGAAGGCAGATTCTGACTTAGTGAAAATTTCACTAAGTGTTGGAAAAAATGACATTTCATGTTTTCAGCCATTTTGATCATTCCATAACTCAAAATCCATGATGAATTGGAATGAGGTGTAGTTGAAGCTTTTGTAGAGGGCCATGAGGACTACAAATCTAGCTTTGAATGGGGAAAATGGCTTTGTGGTTTAGGAGTTATGATCCTCCAAAGTTGGTATCCTAGCCACTTTGTTCCATAACTTAGAAAATTTCTAAGTTTTTATGGTTACCCCTTTTACAAGTTATCCAACTTTTCTTGATGAATGATGATTCCAATCACACATTAACATCATTTTAGGGTCAAAGAACCATATTTGTGAAAAATCTCAAAAAGTCAAAGTTGACTTTTGTGCACAGTTGACTTTTTGTCAGATGAATTCCAAACTGTGCGATCCTCTATGAAATCAAGTCCTTGACCTAAATCAAACTTGATGGACATGTTCCATAGGTGTTATAGGGTGTATTGAATCATGTCCCAGGGTTTGGGAGCATGTCTTGGTCAAAAGTCAAAGCTACCGTTGACTTTTCCCACGAAACCCTAAAGGTGGTCCTGATGAAATTGAGACTTGTTGCTCAAGCATCTTGTATCAATCCATTGTTGCAAATGGATCAATGTGGTTTATTAGATACCCTGAAATCCTCTCTTGAGGCCTTGGCTCATGATTTGTTCCAAAAGTCAACTTAGGGGGGAATTAGGTCAAGAAACACTAATTCCTGATTTTTAGTGAATGCATCCCCTGAAGCAAACATGACTTGGTGATTGGGTTCATGATGTCCCTTGGGGAATCATAGGTTATGCTTTGAAGCATTGGCTCATGCCCAGAGGAAAATTTCCATCTAGAGGCCCTGGTTGACCAAAATCCTAATTTGGTGACACTGTTGATCTTGAGGCTTGATCCACTAAGAATGTTGCAACCTTGTGCTTGATTCTTGCTGTTGGAGTCCTCTTGATCCATTGTGGATGTTTGAGAGGTCTAGACAAGTTGAAGGTCATGTCATTCCTTGATTGATCCTTTGTCTAAAGCTCTGAGAGGGCATGAAACCCTAATTTTTATTTGTAGTAAATGCTCACCCATATTGTGATGATGATTTTCACATTGATGGGAAATCTTAGTGGTCAAAATTTGGGGTATGACACATTCACGGAAAAGCAACATCAAGAATTAATCAGATAGAACAAACCCAAAACATGGAAACATATAAGTCATGAAATAAAATCGGGTGACGAGAATAATTATTAATTAAAATTTAAATATAAATATTTATAAGATTAATTAATAATTTAATTAATCAATATTAAATAAAAATATTTAAATAAGTTAATAATAAAAAAAATTACATTTTAAAAATAATTCAAATTAACTAATAGAACTAGAAAAAAAAACTAAAATAAAAGTTTAAACGTTTTTTTTTTGTTTTTAAATATTTTGAAAATTAAATTAAAAGAAGAAAAAATAATCAACACAAGTAATTAAAAGTAACAATTAAAATCTTTTTGTTTTCCTTTTTAGGTACAGAAATAAAAACGAAACATGATTAGCTAAATACAAGCAATTTTAAATACTGATTTTGCTACTTACCATAACTTATAGACAAACTGCATGAACGAGGTTAGCAGTATCCAAAATAACAACAAATAAATCACATCACTTGAAACAAAAAATAAAAGAATGTAAAAACTCAATACAACAGAATGCGAAACCTTATTCTTCTTCTTATCCTGCTGCGTGCTTCACTCTGGTGACCCCGAGTAACTTGTTGGTGTTTCATGGTGGGTGAGTTGTGGAAGGTGTCATGCAGAAATCACGGTGTTAACGATGTTGAATGAAGAGTATGAGACGGTGGAGATGAAAAACGAAGTGAAGTATGAAGTGAGGAAGAAAGTGTTTTTGTTGTGGTTTCTTTTAAGTGAAGAAGAAAACATGGCTTTTTTTGTTGAATGAAGAGAAGAGTTGGAGAGTGAAGATGAGGCTCGATGATGGATAGTCACACGAGGCTATTCATGATGGATATAGCGTTATTATGTAAAGAAATGGGGTGGTGGCTCTCGTGTTTTTTGGTGCTGGAAAGTTAGTGATGAAATGAAGAAATCATGGAGGTTGTGATGGATGATGCGCGTGTTGTTTCAAGAAGAGAAATAAAATCAAGTTCTTCTTCTTTGTGAAAATAGATGCAGCTCTCTTTTGTCTTTCTTTTAAAATTAAATGGGAGAGAGTCATAATGAAAGTTGGTGGTGAGTGAAAAATTAGAAAAAGTGAGTGTGTTTACTCTATGTATGGGTCAATGATGAAAAAGAGTCTTTATGTTAAAAATGGTAGCATGGCCATGTGATGAGGTTATTCTAAAAAGGAAATTTTTATAGTATGAAAAGTTTGTGGGAAAGAGAGAGTATCATCTTAAATGCATGTGCTTTTTTTTTCCTTTTTTTTGTCATGCTTTTGAATTAAGAGAGAAAGGGTTATGTCAATTGTGTTATTTATCTTATTTCATGAAGACCTTTTCCTTTTCATGTGTAGAGGAAGTACGTATGGGATGTGATATTACATGAAGAATGGTCCTTATTTTATTAAAAAAATCAATGCAATGCCATATTATATATTATATTATACTAGATTTATGAAAATGGAAAACAAACAAATGCACCTTAGAAAACTTAGCAACTAAGTGTTTCTAAAAAAGAGAAATATACGATAATATAAAAAATATATAAATATGATAAAATAAAATAAAATAAACTTATTAAAAAAATATAAATTAAAAAAATGGTTAAAAAAATATAATTTTCATAAAAGAAACAGGTAAAAAACGGATAAACAGTCTGGTATCGAAGTGCTAAAAAAAAATAAAATGAATACAGCAAAATGATCAGCGCGAAATATACGTATTGGAAAAATACGACGTTTGGTCAAATTTTGAAATAAAATTTACCAAGTTAAATGGCTTAAACTGATCGAAAATGCGACCGAAAAGCAGTCGAAAAATTAAAATGAGCACGTCAGGTTAAACTACGCAAAACGTAAATTAATATGACTGACGTTTGCAGGCTCGATTTTAAAATTCTCCGTCCACTAATTTTACGCACAATTGACATTTAGTTTGACCGATTTGGCTGTAAATCCAACAAGTTTATTTTGGCTGATAAATTAGGGTATTATGCAAGATGCAAGAGGTTAAAAACTATGCAGACAATGCAAAAGACGTGGGATCTTAGAGTAAAAAATTAGGGTATGACAGATGTCCCTATTTTAGCTTCTTCGATCCGGAGATATGAAGATTGAAATCTTCGTCTCGACAAGATTGGAGAGACTTAAATACAAACATGCGCAATTTTTGGCCCTAAGATTCCACAAAAATGCTTATGATATGATATGAATGAAATGCTCAGGGTTCTGTGGGGAATGTAACCACATAAGACAAAATGCTGCAAGCAGAAAACAAAGGGAATGCCACAAGAAAATAAGTAACAGATCTCAAAGAGACATAACTGAACAACGCAAGATTTTATGGAAATCCGTCAAGTTGACAAAGAGTATCTAGTAATACTTGGAAAGAGATGGACAAACCCTAAACAAAGATACAGAGACTCGGGAGAGCATCAGATACTGAAACTAACACAATATGGAAAAAAATCAGAAACATCTAGAAGAACATTTGATGTGGATTGAGACTAAATTCGAAGATACAACATATACTTACAAGGAAGCAAATGACTTTATAGTGGAATCCACTGAAACATCCAGAAAGAAAAAACAACTTTACTGGAGAAATGGTCACAGTCATCAAAGATTTTGTCAGAAATGCATTGAACCAAAACTCTATAAAGGAACGGTAACAACCATCAAAGTCATTCAGAAGAACATTGAATGAAACTTTGGAACATAACGGACAACATAAATAAATAGGCAAACAACAGAGATATTTAGAATAGCATTGAATAAGCTCCACTGGGAAATCAACAGTCATCATCCATGAAGGGAATTGGATGGAAAAGAGTCACAACATTCAGAAGATCATTGAATGAGGTGAGGAGAATTTAGGGAAATACATTAGAGACATTCAAGCAAACATCAAAGGTATCCAGAAAAGTATTGAATAAACTCTGGAACATAGAAAACATCAGAGACATCTAGAAAAACATTGAATGAACTCCAAAAAACATCAGAGATATTCATAAAAGCGTTGAATAAACTCTGGAAAATATTAGAGATATTCGGAAAAATATCGAATAAACTCCGGAACACATTAGAGATATTCGGAAAAACATTGAATAAGCTCCGGAACACATTAGAGATATTCGGGAAAACATCGAATAAACTCTGGAACATATCCAAGAAAACATTGGATGAAGAAAGGAAACAGACTTGAAAACATTCAGCGGCTATTAACCAAAGCCAGAAACAAATTGAAGACATCAAGAAGAGCATTAGATGAAGACAAGGATTCTGAATATACATCCTAAACATTTAGAAAAATATTAAATGTACGGGAAAAGATTTTGATGACATATCTGAAAGAACGTCAGATAAGCAACATCATATCTGGAAGAACTTCAGATAAGCAACATCATATCTGGCGTCGTACCTCGAAAAATATGATCCTCGCGATGGACGCAGAAAAAACTATTCGAAACAGAGTCGCCACCGAACTTTATTTATCCCAAGTTAGGGAAAGGAAAATATCGATAAAACCTTTAAAGGGATAAGAAAATGGTCGTCGCAGCCAAATTTGGTTCGGGAGTCGGTTACGCAAGAGGGAAGGTATTAGCACCCTCTACATCCATTGTACTCAACGGGAACCTCTTCATTCGATTCGAGAGAGACATTAGCTAGGTTTGTTTGTTTTCTTCTTAGGTATAATTGCTTTCTAAGGGGAAATGGGTGGTTTTTTTATTACTGTGCTCGACAAGGATTGAAATCCTCGGGCCTACGTATTCCCTCGTGCAATGGGAAAGTCATAGCATTCGTAGTTCGTGGGACTACGGTTGGTTTGTGTTTTTTAGGCGAACGAGAGTTTAATTCGCATTCTAATTGCTAAACATTGGCTTGTCTGCTCGTCAAGGGAGACTGAAGCACTAGTTTATATGCGCGGAAGAATGGACTAAACAATGTTCTTTTTTGTGAAAAGTTGTTTGAATATGAATTAAGTGTGTTAATGATTTGATTGAGAAAAAAGGTTTAATTTGGATGTATTTTAGGGTTTTGGTTGCATGAGTAGTGTTTGATTTGTTGAGTATTTTGGAGGAGGAATGACGATTATTCGATAAACGAGACGTCGGCCTCGCAACCAATTAATCGGGGCATTACTGAGATGCTAGATCTCAACGACACCTTTTTCATTCCATTAATTATGAAATTGTATTTGTTGGACAATTGGCTTACTTGTCTATATAATTAGAACGAGTGTTTTAGAAAGAAAGTTCGGAATGAACACAACCCAAAGCATGCGCCTCAAGAGCGTTCATTCAAGGGCCCAAGAAGTGCTAGACTTCAAGAGTCCACTACTTTCATAGTTTGATTTAAGAAAAAGATTTGAATTCGATGTATTTTAAATGCGTTAATTGAATTAGGGTTTGAACGACTTAAGAGTTTTTTAGGAGTTAGTGTTTTAAAAAGATTATGTATTTTAAGTGTTTTAGAAATGGAAGACGGAACGATCACAACCCCAGGTGTGCGCCCCCAAGAGCAGTCGTTCAAGGACCCAAGGAGTGCTAGACCCCAAAAGCCCACTACTTCCATGATTAATTAGAAGAGCGGTTTAAGAAGCTTGATTTAAATATTTTATAAGAAAATATTAAGTATTAGAGCGTCAATTATGATCTTAAGAAAGTGTTTTAAAAGATTGAATGTTTTAATTGAATTGAATGTCTTAAGTATGAGAGTTTAAGTGGATTAAGTTTTTAGAATGAAAGATGGAACGATCACAACCCAAGGAGTGCGCCCTAAGAGCGATCGTTCAAGGACCCAAGGAGTGCTAGACTCCAAAAGCCCACTACTTCCACAATTTAATTGAGAAAATAGATTTTTAAATATTAATCTAAATATTTTATAATTTGATTTAAGAAAATAGTTAATGATTAGGCAAAGTTTTATGATTTAATTTGATTTGGAAAAATTATTAGGAATTTAACAAAGTGGATTTTAATTTGATTTAAGAGAATTATTTTTTATTAGATGTTTTAATTTAAGAAAATATTGTATTTTTAGGAGTTGAGTATTTTAAATATTTTAAGTATTTTTAAATGATTAGGGATTTTTAAATCATGATTTTTAACTTAATTAAGGATTAATTATTTTTTGCTTAAGCATAGATCAATTGTTTTAAGTATTTTTAATAAATGAAAGACGGAATGAACACAACTCGAAGCGTGCGCCTCAAGAGCATTCATCTAAGAACCCACGGAGTGCTAGACCCCAAGAGCCCACTACTTTCATATTTAATTAGAAAATAGTTTAAATTATTTAGAAATTGAGTAATTAATTAAGTTTTAATTAAATAAACGTTAAGTGTTTGATAAAAAGTATTTCTAATTACCTAACTAACACGGAATTAACTATTAAATAATCTATCAATAATAAAAACTCAGCAATTGTCTTAAACATGTTTTATTTACGATTTAAGGATGATTATAATTTAGGATTAAACCCCCATTCTACCTTATTCTAACCACATGGGCCCATTGTTCTTGACCCAATATGGCTAAACGTATCTATATCTAACGTAGTGGTAGATGGCGAAACAAATTGATCAAATACTGCCTCGAGTTTGCTGAAACATCAATAAAGAGATGAGGGTAATGACGCGTGTTCCCTTCCCAAAGGTGGTGGGTGTCGGTAATAAAAGAATAACCATTTGAGATGCATGCTGATATGAATAACACGTTACCTCACATTAATGATAAAAAGATTTAACAAGTAGTAAAACAAAAAAAAAAACAAAACAATAGCACTAAGGGGTTAAACCACACGATTCAGTATCATAACCCACTGTCTCTCTTTCAACTCGCCACTTTCCTCCTCTCTCGTTCCCAAACCCTCCGTTTTTTTTCCTCCAAACTCAGACCCTTACCCTTTTTCCATCGTTCCAAAATCCCTCCGTTTTTTCCTCTCCAAACTCAGACCCTTACCCCCTTTTTTACCTTCTATGAATGATATCACGCTAAAACCCTAAATTCATGTGGAATCAAATGTCGGAATATGAAATGCGAAGAAAAAAGGTTTCAAGAGTATTTACCCAAATCGTGGTGTTCCGGTGGTCAGCTTCTCCAAATCGTGGTGCTCCGGTGGTCAGCTTCTCCAAATCGTGGTGCTGATTTGAGAGGCTTCGGAAACTTTAGGTATAGTGTCCCTTCTTTGTCTTTGGATCTTCGTCTTTCCTTTTCTTTGTTTTGTCTCGCTGAAGATGTCGCATCTTGATAGTGGGTTCAGTGGCCAAGCTCACTATCTTAGAGTTTCAATGTGAAACTCTAAGAAGTTTTTCAAAGATTTGAGCTTTAGTAGGGGTTGGGATCGGTTTTAGCAGAGCTTCGCTAGGGTTTTCTGGGTTTCTTCATGAGTGAATAATAACAAATATTTATAGGCTCAGAAATGTGAAATGAGGTACGTGTGAGGTGAGATTTTTGGTATGTGTGAGAGAATATTTCCGTTAGAGAATGGAGAGGATTGCTGATTTCGTGGGATTTGGGTGATAGTGAATCATTCTCTGATTTTGTTTGTAGTGTGAGCTGTACCTCTTCTAGAATGTGGTTTTTTTTAATTTTCATTGTGTGATATTTGTGTGTTTACGTGGCCTGAATTACCATGATTTTTACTACATTGCTCTTATTTTCACTGATGTAAAGTTATTACTTTTGTAACTTTTCACTGCTCTTGACTTTATGCTGATGTGGCAATTATTTGACTCAAGTTGACATTTGTTGAATTTTTTGATGAGCTATGAATTTGTTATTTAACTCTCCTATCCAAACTTGGATACTCTAGTGATAAACTTCTTGCAATCTGTTTGAAATTGGATGGCCTCTGCCTTGGTTTTAATTTATATTGGCTTTGTGGCTCTGCTTCTGATATGCTTTGGTTGTGATTGCAGAAGTAAGGGACGGTAAGCCAGTTAGCAAGGATGTGATAGACAGCATAAAGATGCGTGTGGCAGAAGAACATGGAGTTAGTCTTGCTTCTGTCAAGTTGATAAAGCCTCTACATACAAAACCTCACATCCTACGGAATTGACTCAATTGGTGTCGTTAAAGCAATTAAAAAACTCTCGGATTTCCTGGGAACACCAGTTGCATCTATTGATGTTTTCACTGCATTCTGCATTCAAGAATTGGCTAACTTCTCTGAAGATCTTCTATCAAAAACTCAGACTCAGCTTTCAAGCCATCCATCCAATGTTCTAGAAGCGGAAATTGATTCAACTGAATCAGTTGTGGAGGTATCCAAGTCTCGCCAGTTGGGTATCCGTTTACTTCAATTCCTGGCTCTTATTTATATCTCAATCATGATGGTCTCTCCTGCTTATCTATCCATAACTGCTTTTTTAAACTTCAGCCTATGTGCCAATAAACCAGTAGCTGGAGTTCCTTGGTTAAATTACATAATTTCGCTGATTTTTTCACCTTTTGCTTGGATTCTTTGCATTGCTTCTACTTGCATTTGCATACGATATGGAGCTTTTGGCCCTTGTTTTAGTGCATACCTTGATGACACTCTTGAGCATTAAATATGATTTGCTCATGTTATGCATTCTTGACTTTTGTTATTACTGTCAAGTCTTGTTTTTGGAAAATATTGTATCCTTTTTGAGAATGTATGTCCTTGTTGATATTGAACCTCTTTAGATTTATCTTTGATGCCCTGTAATGTTGTCTTATGGTTCTTGCTTTATATGCTATGCGTTCTGCCGACATTTTGGATTTTGTTTTTTCTAATGGCATATTCATCTCTGTTTCATGTATTTTTGGTGCAACATGCTTGGCACAATATGTGAATTTGATGGAAGCTTGGAGGAGTGGATTGACCTAAGGACATTTGGAAAACTTGACAAAAGGTCCACGACTTTGGTTTGAAGACAGTTAGGCAATATTTTTGGCTTAATGCTGAAGTCTTAGTGGTGAAAAGCATTAGCATGGAGGGCCGTAGAAGTATACTGCTATAACATTTATGAAGTTGACCACTTGGGGGTACTGTTTGAGATTTGAAACTATGATACTAATGATTCAAAAAAATGGACAGTTATTTAGAATGTGGAGCTTATGGTTTATGGTTTAATGGCTCTCTTGTTTTGTAAAAGCATTGCTCAATTTATTCTTGATTCCAAATTCAAACACGACATCAATAACTAAGTTTTTTTTTTGTTTTGTACTTGTCCATATTGAACCATGTTTGTTTGATAACTCCATACGGCTTTAACCAAGATATTCCCATGGTTTTTAATACCTCTTAAATATTTACTTGATAACAAGAAGTTTTTCATGGTTTGGCTCCAAAATAATACAAATCCAATAACCTTTGAACCTTATTTGGTCATGTCTTGGAAACTTATTAACATGGTTCAAAAATAATGCATTCACGCATGGCTTGAAATTTCCTTGCAATAATGGCTCTTAACTTTACAACTTTCAAAAGCTTGCAAATGAATTGGCATGACTTGCAGACTTTTTAAAACCATCCACCAATTTTGAACCAATTCAAACTTGGGTTAAAAGCGCACACGACCTAAATACGAATGGTCATTTCTTAGCTTGCTTAACCATACAGCCTCAGTGTCACACTTGGAATATGGTTAAAAATCATTTTGAGATATATGATCATAGTTCAAAACTTCAAGCTTTCTCAAGCCTAGTCTTGAGGAAATGCATCCTAACCATTGTACTTGATCAACTAGAATCATCTTGGACAATATCCTTAAATAAGCTTGAAATCGTATCTTGACTAATTGGTCATGAGAATGAGGATACATCTTTCCTTTATCTTCACCACACTTGCAAGAGCCTCTAATTACAAAGAGTACAAACCAAATATCCATAGCCTAAACCATATGATGATCTATGAAGCAACAACATGTTTCTTATAAGAAAAAGGTGAGGGGAGGACAAATTTGGGGTATGACATCTGGAAGAACATCAGATAAACAAGATGGTATCTGGAAGAACGTCAGATAGACACAAAGGGGGTTCTGGAAAAGCATCATAAGAAAAGTCGTATCTGGAAGAACGTCAGATAGACATAAAGGAGTTCTGAAAAAACATCAGAAGCAAAGTCGTATTTGGAAGAACGTCAAATAGAGATAAAGGAGTTCTGGAAAAACATCAGAACAAAGATACATCTCAAAAATCGTCAGATAGTAAAAGAAATGAAACTCTGAGAATGCATCAAAATTACAAAGGTATATATCTGGAAACTCACTAGGGAGTAAGACAGATTCTGAAAAGGCATCAGAGTCATAATGGAAATATATGGAAAAACATCAGATAGGTAAACACATCTGGTAAAACCTCGGATAGATTCTGGAAAAGCATCAGAATCAAAGGGAATATCTGGAAAAACATCAGACAGGTTCTGGAAAAACATCAGAACAAAAGACTCAATCTAGAAAAAAATCAGAGAGATAAACACATCCGGTAAAACCTCGGAAAGATTCGGGAAAAGCATCAGAATTAAAACAGAAATATCTAGAAAAACATCAGACATGTTCTGGAAGAACATCATAACAAAAGACTCAATCTGGAAAAATATCAGAGAGATAAACACATCCGGTATAACCTCGGATTGATTCTGGAAAAGCATCAGAAGGGTTCTGGAAGAACATTCGAACAAAAGACTCAATCTAGAAAAACATAAGAGAGATAAACACATTCGGTAAAACCTCGGAAAGATTATGGAAAAGCATCAGAATCAAAACAGAAATATCAGGAAAAACATCAGATAGGTTTTGGAAGAACATCAGAACAAAACACTCAATCTGGAAAAACATCAGAGAGATAAACACATCTGGTAAAACCTCGAAAAGATTCTGGAAAAGCATCAGAATCAAAATGGAAATATCTGGAAAAACATAATATAGGTTCTGGAAGAACATCAGAACAAAATAATCAGTCTCGAAAAATATCAGAAAGACAAACACATCTGGTAAAACCTCGCATAGATTCTGGAAAAGCATCAGAAAGTTTCTGGAAGAACATCAAAACAACAAACTCAATCTGGAAAAACATCAGAGACAAACATATCCGGTAAAACCTTGGATATATTTTGGAAAAGCATCAGAATCAAAATGGAAATATCTGGAAAAACATCAGATAGGTTTTGGAAGAACATCAGAACAAAACACTCAATCTGGAAAAACATCAGAGAGATAAATACATCCGGTAAAACCTCGAAAAGATTATGGAAAAGCATCAGAATCAAAATGGAAATATCTGGAAAAACATAATATAGGTTCTGGAAGAACATCAGTACAAAAGACTCAGTCTGGAAAAATATCAGAGAGACAAACACATCCGGTAAAGCCTCGGATAGATTCTGGAAAAGCATCAGAAAATTTCTGGAAGAACATCAGAACAAAAGACTTAATCAGGGAAAACATCAGAGAAATAGACATATCCGGTAAAACCTCGGAAAGATTCTGGAAAACATCATAAAGGTTTTAGAAGAACATCAGAAAAAAAGACTCAATCTGGAAAAACATTAGAGAGATAAACATATGTGACACCTAAGAATGGCATTAGATAAAAAGATACCAGACATCCAAAAATGGCTTTGAATGAAAGGTATAATCACAATATCTGAGAATGACATCAGATAAATGTGAACATGGTAGGGATATAAGAATGGTATTGGATGTAAACGAGAAACATACATATCCGAAAAATAATCGGATAAGAAATGTCATATCTGGAAGAACGTTAGATAGACATGACAATATCTGTTTGGTAAACGCCAAGAAAGTTGGACTTTGACCACAAGGTAAGACACGGATAACAACACGACTTATGGTGAATGCAAATGAGGATAAAACACTTTTCCTATGCATACGTATATGAACTTTGCTATGATGTATGATCAAATGAAAATGCAGATGTCGACGACATGGCTTGACTCTTTTGGGGAGAAGACAAGACTAGACGACTGATTTCTCAACACAGAGATCACTACCATTCTGCTTGGGGACTAAAGATGCCACTACTGAACACATCTCTGCCTACTGGTAATCTGTATCAAGTTGATGATCCTTGTAGGAAGGATGAGGAACTGCTTGGGGATTCTTCGAGAGTTGCCCCTAGATTAGTTTACTGTTGTAGGTGAACTGATCATTACCTCAGTTTGTTTGATTCTGTAAATGACTGCCCTACTGTGCGCTTGGAAAACTTGCCCCAACATGAGTCTTGAAAGATTTTCTGGATAAACCAATTCTGAGAAGGACTTGCACTGAGCAACAAACCTTGAACTGATTCTTTAACAGGATGTGGAAGGAAGTTGCCCCTGATAGGATCACCGACCAAGTTTCTCAACTGTTTGAAAGTTCCTTGAGAGGAAAGCCAGTTTGCAAACAAAAGTGCTCATACAAACACGGTAAATCCAAAGTTCATGCAACTTTTGAAATCAAAATCATTTTTGGAAAGATGCAAAGTAAGTCACTAGGCAGAAAACGGTGGTTCAAGACATTCAAAGTGAAAAGTAAAGCAAAGGTGTGATGCCAAAACAAATGATCTGCAAAGATATTTTGGAGTCATTTTACGTAACCTTACTATAGTATGCTTTCAAAATAACCTTGCTTCAGTTAGGTCTTTTGATGGTTGTAAGTGACCTGGTTCACGGTGTAAGAAACAAAGGATAAAGGCTCAAAGTTTATTTGTACCCGCCCAATCTTCGTGATGATCTTTAGTGTTACGCTCAATTAACTCAGACTATACACTCAGGTTCCCGAGAGGTTGCAAAATTACACTTATGATAGTGATGATGAAGGTTCAGAAGTCAAGGGACTCTTGAGATGAGAGTCACTGCTTCCTTACTACATTTGGTTGTTTTTGACATTGAGGAATTTCATGGTGAGGATTTAAAGATCTTCCCTTTTATTATCCCTAACTTTTTCCTGAACTGTTTCTTTTGAAGCTTACAGTCAGCGGGATGCCCCAATTTTGCCTAAGTCTCCTTCATAGGTTTTGACTTAGCGGGCTTTTTCTTTTGATTTTTTTAAAAGAAAGAGAGTGACTATCTGGCTTAATGATTATGGTGAACCATCATAAACTTTCTGGTTTGAAAAACATCTTCGACACTTGCTTGCTGTGTGCGAAGGAAAATTATGAATACAACCCTTATATGAAAGGTGTCTTTGCATGAACGCACAACCAAGTTAACTGAGAACTACCCATCCCAAGGTTAAAATTGCAGTTTTTGTAGAGAAAGAAACTCCAACTTCTAGGCTCGAAGGGGTTTACAAAGGAATAACTCCCTTATTTCTCCTGTGTTTGGGAGATTGAAACAATGCCATACATCGTCAACAAAGTTTTGAATTGAAAGCATACCGACAATAATTATGGGTATTATGTTTTCATCATCCTCCCTCCAATCTTTGCACAATCAAAAAGGAAAGTGGAAAAAAGATAAAATATTTTTTTTGAAAAGGAAAGCATAACGATGTAAATAATGGACAAAATGAATTGAATCAAAAGCTGCAATGCTCATTTCATTAATTACGAAAGTACAAACATAATTTGAATGCAAACATCTAGTACAAAATAAAAGAAAATGCAAATAACAAGAAACATGGCCTAGTGATTATTCAAACACAAGAATGAGTTATCCTGTCTTTGGGTAGTAGCTGGGATGAAGTCGACTGAAGTTTCACTTGGCGTGCCCTGGCAGAGGGTTGTTCAAGATATTCTGCGTCTTAAATTATCTCTAGTCCTATATCGGTTTCGAGGAATCAACTTGACAACTGACTGATGACACTGGAAGATAGATAGCTGGAGATGAGTTGCTAGACAAACTGAATGTATGCAATGAATTATGCAAAGGATGCAAATGATATGTAATGGCATGCACCACAGGATGCAAAACACAGGTAATAGGATCAGAGGTTCGAGATTACAACATGGAATCTGGGTAAAGAACCAGCCACAGGGTGTGTACTAGGGGTAAAGCACATGTACAATGTAACACCCCAATTCCCATCGCGGATAAATAACACATAAATAAATCAGAGTAAATAAATTTTTTTATCCTTAGAAAAAAACAAGGATGCCACATTTCAGAAAAACATAATCCCCTGCTCATAACTGTTTGATACATAACACAAAATGGAATAAACCTAAAAGGGAAACTCTTTCCAACAAAAGGAAAGTTCAATTATGGAATAAAGCGGAAAGATCCATAACTGACTTGTTTTACAAAATAAATTGTTTTATAACATCAAAATATTCATACAAAGGTAATACAAAATAGATCCAACAAATGTATACATATATAACAAAAGCGTTCCCCGACTCCCGTGTTACGTATCAGAGCAGACAGACCGACAAAAGGATGGAGAACTAATCTTCACAAAAGCCTCCAAGATACTAATCTGTAATTGCCTCATAGAGCAACAAACCACAGCAGAAGGGTGAGAAATAACAACTAAATCAAGATTTCATAATAATATGCAAACACATATAAATTCACATGCATAATTATTCTCACCACAAGCATCACATACTAACACATATAGCATTCCACAGATACATAACATATTTCTAATAATCCAACCACATAGCATATATCAATTATACCAACATAATAACATATTCACACATAATGCATACCAAGTTATGACATATGGAAACACACCACCATATCACATATATTCATATATAGCATATCATAGATAATTAATACAATCATTGTGATGTGCAACATCCCCACAAAACATGGCATATGTCTATACATAAAACATATCATCCATAACCAATACATTTATCACAAATGCATATCAATTCACCAATGCTATCACGAGCCCAACACATAATCAATCAATTCACAATTTTCCACACATAATCAATCCATTCACAATTTCCCACACATAATCAATCCATTCATGATTTTCCACACATAATCAATCCATTCATGATTTATGCAAATGCACAGAGACCGACACAACGACTCTATGCAATGCGGTACCATTCCATCCATCATTCTCATCATCATTAATTCACTCATGAATTATTGGAATCATCGCTTGTTACTTAGTGTAACTCCCCGTCGGGAAAATGATGTTCCCGTCGCTTTAGGTCCTCTTTGTATAAGGCACGCGACGTTTATGGATCGCTTTAGGTCCTTTTTGTATAAGACACATGATCCGATCACTTTATGTCCTCTTTGGATAAGGCACACAATCGTCTATAACGTCACTTTAGGCCCTCTTTGTATAAGGCACACGACCGTTACAGCAGATTCCCTCTGGAATCGTTTCGTCGCTCACACCCCACAAGGGCACACGACATCACAAGATGCATATCATGATGCTTGGCATACAAATGACTCATGACAATCAAATGCATATTCACAAATCAACAATATGAATTATCTCATCGTCATTATTCATGCATTGGAAATCAATTCAAACAATGCCTTTACTTGCCATAAGGCTTCCAAATAACACACATTGAATTTCAAATTAACAATGCATTTCATCATAATCCACAAACCACAACAATTAGCATTTTAGCATATACACTCATATCAATTCACATCGAGAATTACTCACCATCAACCACAACAATCCTGCAATCATACAATGATACTCACAACACTAGGATTCACGCCACGAAGGCTACCCACAACAACACACATTAATACCATACATTTGTATTCAAGTCAACAAAGTATTTTTCCATAAGGCCATAACAATTACAACAACTTATCACATGCTTCAACATCATATAAACCACATAAAAGCTCCACGTCATATAACAATAGCACAACACACTGTAAAACACCGACCGCACGCATTTAACGCGATAAAAACCCGACAACCCAACACTTTTACACCACCACGACTTAAATAAATCATCTACTATCCTCCAAACTATTTTTATTAGAAAGAACATCTCATTAACTTTCCAACGCTTCGAACGGCGTCCAAAACGGACTTACAGTTTGAAAGTTATGAAGAAAACAAAATAGAAAATCTGTCACGTTCGCTCCAGTATTCGCTAGGCGAACCCCAGCGAACCGTGGCAGAGAAAAAACAGCATAAAGTTCGCTAGGTGAATCAACTTGGCGAACATTCGCCTTCCTTCGCTGTCGGGTTCGTTAGGTGAACCCTCAAAATCTGTTCGCTGGACTTCACCCCAGGTTCGCTAGGCGAACCCTGGAAAACTCAGAATCTCCACAGTGCTGTTGTTCACCCCAAATTCAATATTCCCTCCACCAAAACACTATCAAACCATAACATAACAACCAAAACATGTTCCAATCATAGCAACAAGTATTCTACGCAGTTTATTCCACATTTTAACTGTTAAAACGATCGATTCCTACCAATTGTTCACAATTTCAACCAAATGGACAACATATATTTTTCCACCAAACATTCAAACAAATACATACATACACATATACAAGCATGATATAATCGAAACTTCTTACCCTTACCCGATTAATCGCACTTGAATGGATGATTTCTTCTTCCATAAGTTTTCCTCTCCTTCTCTTTTCCTACCTCTTCCTTTCTTTCCTTTTCCTTTCTTTTCTCTCTTTTTCTCTCAAATATCTATTTATAAAAATATCTAATTTTTCTAAAACCCCTCAAAATGACCATTTTACCCCTCAGCTCAAATATCTCGCAAACGCTCTCAAAACGCGATAAAACATAATAACGATGAAAAATAATATATTGTCAAATAAAAGTCAAGAATAAAATAATATAAAAATGAAAATAATTAAATCAACTCGATTAAATAAATTGGACAAAACAGGGCGTTACAATTCTCCCCCACTTAGACATTTTCGTCCTCGAAAATATACTTGGTGTAAACAACTCCGGATACGACTCTCGTATCCGACTAACCCACTCTCATGCCATTAAAGGCAACACCACGAATAACACAAACCGACAAAACACCTTGCTAACAGCAGCTACAACAACGACACGACAACGACGACAACTACAACGACAAGATGCAAAGCCCATACAATGCACTTGAAGACTAACTCACGACTCAAAGAAAACCATGTTACCAACACCCAGGTAACACTCCCCTAATTCTCCACAAGGAATTAGCTACTTGCACTCGAACCATCACGATAGAAACGAGGCAACAACACAAACAAGAACATAAAGTTCCACGACCCAATATCGTCTCAACAACATCAACAAAACCAGAATACCAAACATAACATCAATACAACAACGTTGTGATTTACCCATCAAACATGTAACTAATACATCCATTTACATATTAGTACATGATTAATATTGGAACCTTCCACCTATCACTTCCATTATAGAACATCCCACGGTCTCATCATTCCTACCATTTTCCACTGTTCAACCTTTGAACTCTATCAAGTCACACACACATATACGAACTGTGCCACATCACGCTTCCAATGCGCACTCTGATTACCCGAAACTATCAAATCTATCCATTTCATATCCAACTTCTGACTCTCTCTAATATTCACCAGAAAAATCATAGTTCACTTTTAATATACCCAACCTCACACTCTACTGTGTTATGTCACACACCAGACACAAGTCTCTGAACTGTTCAAATAATTCTAACTCCCTGACCATCAAAACAGACATGTATAAAAACTTTTGACTTAACTCATCACGCACGACATAACTTTACCAATAGGATAATTCCAGCTAAAGTCATAACTCATCACAAATTCCAACCATCCTCGCTGTCTCATACTATATTCCTTCCGACCAAACAGGCACTCAATATTCTTGTGATTACTAAACACTTCGAACCTAGAACCATAAAGATAATACCTCCAAATTTTCCAACACAATACAACCGCAACCAATTCCAAATCCTGAATAGTATAGATCCTTTTATGAATCCTCAATTGTCGTAAAGCATAAGCTACGACTTTACCCTCTTGCATTAACACACTGACTAAACTAATCAAAGACACATCACAATACCTCACAAACGGTTTATTAGGATCACACAGAATCAAAACTGGAGCCGTAGACAACTTTTACTTCAGCTCTCTGAAACTTTCCTTACAAAGAACATCCTAAACAAACGACTTACCTTTTGCAAGTCAATCGAAGTAACGAAAACGCTAACTTGGAAAAGCCTTCCATAACCTCCGGTAATAACCAACTAAAGTCCAAAAAGATTCTAATCTCCTTAACCAACTTCGGAGCCTCTCATTGTAGAACTGCATCTACTTCCGATGGATCCTTAACCATACTCTCATCTGAAATAACATATCCAAGAAAACTAACCTAACCAAAATTCTCACTTGATAATTTAGCAGAAAGCTCCCTCTCTTTCAACCCTTGTAACTCAATCCTCAAATACTCTACATACTCATCCTTTGATTTAAAATAAATCAGAATATCATCTAATAAACATCACTATAAACTTATCCAAACAAGTATGGAAGATACGATTCATATACTCCACAACCATAACATATACCACCTTCAAAATTCATTCTGAGCTCGAAACTATTTATCCAAAATAGCTTAACAATCTCTGGTTACCATATTCCATATCAATTCTTCTTACGGGGTTCCAACTCACTCAAGGTTTCTGCTGACACGAGATCTCAACCCATAACAAAAGTAATATCATCAAGGAACTTCAAATCGTTCGCAATTCGTCATAATTCATAACTCAAGCTATCCAGAACACATCCGCAAGTTTCCATACTACTCACTGATTAACACGCAACCTCATGCTATCATCCTTTTCCTTACCAACCATGTTGGACCTCTTCAAGTCGACACACTAATGTTTCATCCAAAAACACATCTGAAACCATGCACAACTGATGGCCCATCACTGTGGCTTTCCTGCCAATTTCCAGAACACTATCATCACAACCATGACAAACATCTGAGTTTTACTTCCTAGAAGTTCTTCTACTTACTTAGCAGATCCAAACCTCAAATCCTCACCTTCGTTAAATTTGAGTTCACACTCTACTCTCTGAGAAGCAGCCATTAATAATACCCAATCAATCTCCCTCAGAGACATTCCAATTTGACCAACATACAAAAACCTCGAATCCGCCTCATCTTCCGATATTAGTGTAATACCTCAAAATTTGCCCTCTTATCTCTCTCCAATAATTGGCTTATGCTCCACTCATTTGCATTCTATATAGGTCATAAAGCATCATACATATCATTGGTTTTCCTAAGACATGGGATCAAGGTGTTCTTTACACAGGGGATTTCATGGATATTTATCAGAGCACAGAGCGGAGAATCGAAACCGGAGCCACATCATCATTTTTCAAGAAAAATGGGCAAATTTTGTTCTGGTTAACCGGTTAACACAATTACAATGCAATTATGTTAACCGGTTAACATGTTGTAATTTGGCGTATCTGGGCTGATTTTGAACTGTGTAACCGGTTAGCAGTGATGCTGTAACCAGTTAACACAGGAAAATTTTGCATATTCTTCTACTTTTTCATGACAGCACCATTGCACACTTGGGGTTTTTTTATTCTACAGCATTATAGCGGAAAATGGAACATTCTAGACATTTCAATTCAATTAATTCCAAGGGCATTTATTCTAATGCTTCATTTCAAATCAAGTGCACCATATTCCTTGTTTTCCAAGCATCTCCACCTTTGGATGTTGAAGTTCACCTTGGGATTGTTATCGAGTTGATTCTAACTAACCGAGTTAACCGCCTTGACTCGGTGAGTCAAGTCCGACTAACTCCGACCCTAGCTCCAAACCCAAAGCTAAGTCCAAAGCTAATCCCAAACCTCCCACACTCCAAACCTAAAGTATATATAAGAAACCCTTCACTCATTTTTCAGGGGATCCACCATTTTTCACCAAATTTCTCACATTTCACTCTCAATTCTCTCTGAAGTTTTCTGCTACTTCTACACTTTCATCTCAATTCTCTCTTCCATCATTTGGCTTTTTTCGGTTGGATTTCTGGAAGTTCAGTTTATTCTACTTCAATCCAAGGGTTTCACACCATTTATTTTGGTGCAAGTTCGATCTCGGTGATTTTTCGCGATTTTGCTCGGTTTCGATGCGTTTCGGCTACTAATCGAGGAATCTCTGGTTTTCTTTAATTTTCTGCACCAAGATCACTTTGCAACAATCACCAAAGCAAATCTCCGCTTTGTAGGTTGGTTTTTCTTAGATCTATACTTGATTTAGCTTATTTGCAACTTATTCGATGTAGATCTTTGGTGATTTTTTATTTGGATCCCTTTACTTGAATGTGATTCTTGATGTTGATGATTACTGGATTCAATTGATGTTTGAGGACTGTAAATCCATGTAATTTCGTGATTAATTAATTGCATGTTCATTTGGATGTTTGGAGAAGTGATTTGCTGTTGAAAAATGCTTTTGGAACTGGTTTTTTTTATTTCTGTCCCAGAGTAACCGGTTAACACAATTACAGTGCAATTATGTTAACCGGTTAACATGTTGAAATTTTGTGCGTAATTGGTATGATTTTGAACTATGCAACCTGTTAGCAGTTATGCTGTAACCGGTTACCACTGCTGCAGAATGTGATTTTCTTGCATTTTCTTGTTCGTTTGAGATCCTTTGCATGTCTAAACTTCATGGATTAATGTGTTGATGATTGGTGGACTATTCTTGAGTTGTTTCACTTCACACTATTGCATGAGCATGATTTTTTGACACGCGATTCTTGATTTTTAATCGATGAATGTTTAGGTTTGCATTATTGATTAATTGATGTAATGATCATATAAGGCACACACATGGAGCTTGTTAATTGTTAATTGATGCTTGTGTTGCTGGAATTGTTATGTGCATGTTCATTTGCTTTCTATTTCAAGAGGTGCACATTTGTTTTAATTTGTTCACGTGCTTAATAATGTGTATTCTCTTATAATGTGCGTTATTCTATGATGAGTTCAAGAATTGTTTACCATGATTTATGGTGTGATTGTGATCATGTTTGATTGAAGAATGTTTAAGGCTTGATGCATGATTGTTATTTCTATGAGTGAATCATTTATGAATGCATGCTGCCTCTATGTATTACTGTTGTCTAGACACACATGTGCTATTATAGGTGCTTTTGTTTGACTTTTTATAGCTCATTTTGTGCTGAATCATGTGTTGTTATAAGCTGTCTTGCTTATGTGCCACTTTTTACTGCTGTATGGATGCTGCAGCGCTGTTGTAGCCGCTGTTTTTCTTGTTTATTCTCTTTCTCTTATGTGGTGGAATAGCATGATATAATGCTTTGTGTACAACTTTTTCACACCCCTTAGGGATCCTAGCTCATCCTTAATTTTTGATTAAGGTGAGGTAGGATAAGCATTAGATAGTGCTATCCCTTTCTCTTCTTTAGAATTAGGTGGTTCTTATGCCTCACACAACCATAGGATCTCCATGCATGATAACTTTAGGATAACTAGTCCCCCACTTAGACTTTGTCCTTTCTTCTCTTTGAGTCTCTTTTCTCATCTCAAAACAAAAAACAAAAACATCTAATAAAGGATTACCATGTATTGCATATGAGCCTTGCATATGGGAAATGGAAGGAGAAGGGTTTCCCTTCGCCTTTCTAGAGTGTTTAGCATACGTCCTGTTAGGACGACCATGCGAGGCATTCGTTCCTATGTCATGGACTTTAATGCAATACGTGTTATGAACACAAAATAATCAAAACACTTCTTCTAAAAATCAATAAACAAACAACAATTCTCTTCTCATCTTCCTCACTCTAGTCATAAAAGGATGCGTCACGTCCGTTCTACCGCAAACAGGTAAATGCCTAAGACTTCGTACAACGAGTTGTGACACGTAACTGCTGGAACGCGAACCTTGACGCACTCCGCTAAAAAAAAAACAAAGAAAATCCATCCCTAGTGAAGGGAACTACGTCGCTCTGATTCTCGCGTGTGAGCGGGATACTTAGGCAGGAGATCGTGCGAGATCTCTCTGAGCACCATCCTTCTCTTTTCCTCCAAAACATAGTTCGAACTAAGTTGACTCTGACTTTCCCATTGCACGAGGGAATACGTAGGCCTAGGACTCCGAGGACGTCCTACCGAGTCACTTCTTTTCCTCTTCTTCCGTCTCTCCTTTCTTTTCCGTTCTTGTTCCTTCTCGTGTCCAGTAGCAGTGGAGCTCTAGATGATGATACCCTTTGATCGAGACAAGCAAGTGTGGATCCCATCGGGTACGATGGACGCGTGGGGGTGCTAATACCTTCCCCTCGCGTAACCGACTCCCTTACCCGTTTCTCTTGGTCGCGAGACCATGCTTTTCCTTCCCTCAGGTTTACGTAGTGTTTCCTTTCCCTCTCTTGGGATAAATACACATTGCTGGCGACTCTGTTTCTGCGCCACTTTCGCGTTTGTACTTGGATGAAAATCCCGGGAGCGACAGCTGGCGACTCTACTGGGGAAAGATAGACCTCTTGCTGGTCCATCCTCTATGCGAGTCAATCCTAGCGCTTGTTTGTTTTCGATTATAGGGTATTTTATCTGTTTACTTTACTCGCTTTATTTATGGCATTGTTGCATGTTTACTATTTTACTGCATTTACATGCTTTTCATTTACTGTTGCCATATATTATACTGTGCTGGACTGTGCTGGATTTTCCTGTTTGGTGGGCAGGGTGTTCTGAGAGATAAGCCCACTACCCAGGCTTGAGCATACACATAGGTATTAGAGTGGATAGTCGTGACACTTGCGTGGTGGTGACCACGTATTGTTGTTCACAAGACCCACAGCCAGACCAGGTTCTATCAGGAGCTATCTGCTACTGTATGTTTATACAGGCCAGTGGTTATTCTCTTGAGGAACCGTCAACTCTGGTGACCATTCCCGAGAACTTAGTAACGACACTTCTCCCGAGTTGTGATAATGACAGACCAGAAATGGCAAACCCATTACACTTCTCGATCCGAGGACCCAATGCTAGGAACTTGCTATAGGATATCCTTTTTGAAAGAGAATCAGTGGAGGCACTCCTCAATTGGCAATAGTACTGTACCCCAAGGGATGAATGTACTATTGCTTCTCGACCTCAGTGCCAGAAGCTGAGGACCTTTCGTTTTGAGGGGAATCAATTGAGGCCTCCTCGATTGATGATGATGCCTAACCAAAAATGGTGAATGTATCATCATTTCTCGACCTGAGAGCCCGGGATACTGAGGATCCTCGGTTTTCTAGTACCCACATGTGAGAGGGGCGGGTTGTTTATAGGTTTGCAGGTAACCATAACCTCTTACATTCCCGGTTTTCTGATGTCATTACGCAAAAAAAAGGATTCATCCTATTGTATTCAGTTGGTTCTTGTCCATGGTTCTATAACCTCTTACATATCCGGTCTGCTATCAACAAGAGATTAAGGGTGATCAGTTCCTCAATTTGTCAATAGACAACCGACAATCATAATGGGGCATAAACAGTCTTTACCAAACTATAACAGCATTTCTTGCATCTTGTGCACAAAACTACCTAAGGCATAAATCCTTAGTTGACATAAACCTTACCTCCGCATTCCCTCCTGAATCGGGAACAACACTGTCCAAACAACACTTACACTCTTGCAATCAATGGCACACTGAGCCAATGCTCCACACCTGAAGCAACTTGGAGAAGCACCAGCTTCTCCCCCACTTATCTCATTCTAAATCCTGCAGACGAGGGATTAGAAAACCAGAAAGTACTGACAGTGTTTCACACACATATCACGTACTAAGGGACAAACAACATCGACAGTATTCAACTGTCATGCCACACAGACTCAACAACTTGGTCGGACAGACCGACCTGCTCTGATACCACTAACGTAACACCCCAATTCCCATTGCGAATAAATAACACATAAATAAATCATAGTAAATAAAAAATTTTATCCTTAGATAGAAACAAGGATGCCACATTTCAGAAAAACATAATCCCCCTGCTCATAACTGTTTGATACATAACACAAAATGGAATAAACCTAAAAGGGAAACTCTTTCCAACAAAAGGAAAGTTCAATTATGGAATAACGGAAAGATCCATAACGGACTTGTTTTATAAAATAAATTGTTTTATAACATCAAAATATTCGTACAACGGTAATACAAAATAGATCCAACAAATGTATACATATATAACAAAAACGTTCCCCGACTCCCGTGTTACATATCAGAGTAGACAGACCGACAAAAGGATGGAGAACTAATCTTCACAAAAGCCTCTAAAATACTAATCTGCAATTGCCTCATAGAGCAACAAACCACAGCAGAAGGGTGAGAAATAACAACTAAATCAAGATTGCATAATAATATGCAAACACATATAAATTCACATGCATAATTATTATCACCACAAGCATCACATACTAACACATATAACATTCCACAGATACATAACATATTTCTAATAATCCAACCACATAGCATATATCAGTTATACCAACATAATAACATATTCACACATAATCCATACCAAGTTATGACATATGGAAACACACCACCACATCACATATATTCATATATAGCATATCATAGATAATTAATACAATCATTGTGATGTGCAACATCCCCACAAAACATGGCATATGTCTATACATAAAACATATCATCCATAACCAATACATTTATCACAAATGCATATCAATTCACCAATGCTATCACGAGCTCAACACATAATCAATCAATTCACAATTTTCCACACATAATCAATCCATTCACAATTTCCCAAACATAATCAATCCATTCATGATTTTCCACACATAATCAATCCATTCATGATTTTCTACACATAATCAATCCATATTCATGATTTATGCAAATACACAGAGATCGACACAACGACTCTATGCAATGCGGTACCATTCCATCCATCATTCTCATCATCATTAATTCACTCAGGAATTGTTGGAATCATCGCTTGTTACTTAGTGTAACTCCCCGTCGGGAAAACGATGTTCCCCGTCACTTTAGGTCCTCTTTTTTATAAGGCACACGACGTTTATGGATCGCTTTAGGTCCTCTTTGTATAATTCACACGATCCGATCACTTTAGGTCCTCTTTGTATAAGGCACACGATCGTCTATAACGTCGCTTTAGGTCCTCTTTGTATAAGGCACACGGCCGTTACAGCAGATTCCCTCTGGAATCATTTCGTCGCTCACACCCCACAACGGCACAAGACATCACAAGATGCATATCATGATGCTTGGCATACAAATTACTCATGACAATCAAATGCATATTCACAAATCAACAATATAAATTATCTCATCGTCATTATTCATGCATTGGAAATCAGTTCAAACAATGCCTTTACTTGTTATAAGGCCACCAAATAACACACATTGAATTTCACATAAACAATGCATTTCATCATAATCCACAAACCACAACAATTAGCATTTTAGCATATACACTCATATCAATTCACATCGAGAATTACTCACCATCAACCACAACAATCCTGCAATCATACAATGATACTAACAACATTAGGATTCACGCCACGAAGGCTACCCACAACAACATACATTAATACCATACATTTGTATTCAAGTCAACAAATTATTTTGCCATAAGGCCACAACAATTACAAAAACTTATCACATACTTCAACATCATATAAACCACATAAAAGCTCCACGTTATATAACAATAGCACAACACACTGTAAAAGACCGACCACACGCATTTAACGCGATAAAAACCCGACAACCCAACACTTTTACACCACCACGACTTAAATAAATCATCTAGTGTCCTCCAAACCATTTTTATAAGAAAGAACATCTCATTAGCTTTCCAACGCTTCGAACGGCGGCCAAAACGGACTTACGGTTTGAAAGTTATGAAGAAAACAAAATAGAAAATCTGTCACGTTTGCTCCAGTATTCGCTAGGCGAACCCCAGCGAACCGTGGCAGAGAAAAAATAGCATAAAGTTCGCTAGACGAATCAACTTGGCGAACATTCGCCTTCCTTCACTGTCGGGTTCGCTAGGCGAACCCTCGAAAGCTGTTCGCTGGACTTCACCCCAGGTTCGCTAGGCGAACCCTGGAAAACTCAGAATCTCAGCAGCGCTGTTGTTCACCCCAAATTCAATATTCCCTCCACTAAAACACTACCAAACCATAACATAACAACCAAAACATGTTTCAATCATAGCAACAAGTATTCTACGCAGTTTATTCCACATTTTAACCGTTAAAACGATCGATTCCTACCAATTGTTCACAATTTCAACCAAATGGGCAACATATATTTTTCCACCAAACATTCAAACAAATACATACATACACATATACAAGCATGATATAATCGAAACTTCTCACCCTTACCTGATTAATCGCGCTTGAACGGATGATTTCTTCTTCTATAAGTTTTCCTCTCCTTCTCTTTTCCTTCCTCTTCCTTTCTTTCCTTTTCCTTTCTTTTCTCTCTTTTTCTCTCAAATCTCTATTTATAAAAATATCTAACCCCTCAAAATGACCATTTTACCCCTCAGCTCAAATATCTCGCAAACGCTCTCAAAACGCGATAAAACATAATAACGATGAAAAATAATATATTGTCAAATAAAATTCAAGAATAAAATAATATAAAAACAAAAATAATTAACTCGACTCGATTAAATAAATCGGACAAAACGGGGCGTTACATACAAGGGGTTCTAACAAAGTTCCCAGAGTCATCGATCCATTTTTCGGATATTACTAACACTCCAATTACTCGAGAATCAGTAAAATTCTCAAGAGAACCTCGTCTGAATGTAGCATCGCGTATCAGCTACTTCGGGTTTACACCCTCATAGTCACCGCACTACAACATAGAAGGCCAAGTGGGGTAATGAGGTTACTACAGGTCCTCAGTCTCACAGGCTCCTAGGTTGAAAGTAATAGTTCATTCACGATGGCTCGTTCAAAGAGGGCCTCAACTGAGCAAGGGTTCTCAAGTCAACTTTTTTGGGATTAACTCCATCAAGTCCGGGTTTAGGACTTATCTCACACACATAGGTCACAACCCTGCACACAGCAAAAACCCAAGCAATACAGATATATACAAATATACAAATATCCAAGTATACGACCAGACAATAATAGCAACACAAATATAACAAGTTAGGCTCAACCCACTAAATAATGATCCCCAGTGAAGTCGCCATTTTCTGTCGCGGTGAGAATCAGATACCAAAGCTATCGGATCAGCTTGGCTCGCAAAACAATGATGTCACCACCAAACTTTTATTTTATCCAAGGGAAGGGAGGAAATATCGAAAAAAAAGCCTAAGTAAAAATTCAAAGCAAAAAGCAAGGCCTAAAGCTAAGCAAAGATAGATCAAAGGTACGGGGGTTGGTTATAGTAAGGGAAGGTACTAACACCCTAAGCATATGTAGTACTCTACATGAACCTCTTGAAATATTGGTGTTTTGGCTAAAATTGTTTGCTAAGGTAAGGATGGGCAAAGAAAAGAGAAAAGGTGGAAAAAGAAAAAGGTAGCTCACTAGGATCTCACAATCCTATGCCTACGTATCCTTAATAGGAAGTCAG
Source organism: Lathyrus tuberosus (assembly GCA_022829125.1). Taxonomy (NCBI): domain Eukaryota; kingdom Viridiplantae; phylum Streptophyta; class Magnoliopsida; order Fabales; family Fabaceae; genus Lathyrus; species Lathyrus tuberosus. The sequence goes on along the minus strand of JALAZF010000024.1, from coordinate 7,114,874 downwards.
AGCAATCGTAGTTCAGAACTACGATGTAAAAGGGTGTAAAAAGGAAAGTATGAAAAAAGAAAAGGTTGCTCTTCAAGGATTGCAGCCCTTGTGCCTACGTATTCTCAAAATAAACTTGAGTAATCAAAGCGTCTGTAGTTCGTGGAACTACGAGTAAAAACAAACGAGGGACATGCACAATGAGAATAAGTCAACATACAATCCTTCCCCTTGGATTAGGTCAACAAGGATCAAAGAAAGCGATAGATACATGGAAAAACATCATGTAAATGGCAAGCAAGAATACATAGACACAGTACACGGAAAAGCATCATGTATGGTCAGACAGATAAGATATCATAGAGTACGCATGGAAAAACATCATGGAAATCAAATAGTGAAAAGTCAAGAGAAATACACAGAAAACCATCATGTAATCAACAAACAAAGTTACGCAGCAAAACATCGCGAGTAAAAAATAACAGGTACGTGGAAGAGCATCACGTAGTAAATAAACAAATATATGCGGCAAAGCATCGTGAGTAACAAAGAGAAAATACACGGGCAAGACATCGTGTAAAATCCACAAACACAAAGAACATTCACAGAAAAATAACATCAAGAATTAATCAGATAGAACAAACCCAAAACATGGAAACTAACAAGTCATAAAATAGAATCGGGTGACGGGAATAATTATTAATTAATAATTTAATTAATCAATATTAAATAAAATATTTAAATTAGTTAATAATAAAAAAAATATACATTTATAAAATGATTCAAATTAACTAATAGAACTAGAAAAAAAAAACTAAAATAAAAGTTTAAACATTTTGGTTTTGTTTTTAAATATTTGGTAAATTAAATTAATAGAAGAAAAAAGTAATTAAAAGTAACAATCAAAATCTTTTTGTTTTCCCTCTTAGGTACACAAATAAAAACAGAACATGATTAGCTAAATACAAGCAATTTTAAATACAGATTTTGCTACTTAACATAACCTATAGACAAACTGCATGAACGGGTTAGCAGTATCCAAAATAACAACAAATAAATCGAAGCACTTGAAATAAAAAATAAAAGAATGTAAAACCTCAATACACAGAATGTGAAACCTTCTTCTTCTTTGTCTCATGTTGCGTGCTTCACTCTGGGGACTGCGAGTAACTTGTCGGTGTTTCACGGTGGGTGAGTTATGGAAGGTGTCATGCAGAAATCACGGTGTTAACGATGTTGAACAAAGAGTATGAGATGGTGGAGATGAAAAACGAAGTGAAGTATGAAGTGAGGAAGAAAGTTTTTTTGTTGTGGTTTCTTTTAACTGAAGAAGAAAAAAAAGGTTTTTTTAGTTGAATGAAGAGAAGAGTTGGAGAGTAAAGATGAGGCTCAATGATGGATAGTCACATGAGGTTATTCATGATGGCGATAATGTTGTTATGTAAAGAAATGGGGGTGGTGGATCTCGTGTTTTTTGGTACGGGAAAGTGAGTGATGAAGTGAAGAAATCATGGAGGTTGTGATGGATGTTGCGCGTGTGGTTTCAAGAAGTGAAAAAAATCAAGTTCTTTTTCTTTATAAAAATAAATACAACTCTCTTTTGTCTTTCTTTTCAAATTAAATGGGAGAGAGTCATAATGAAAGGTGGCGGTGAGTGAAAAATTAGAAAAGGTGAGTGTGGTTACTCTATGTATGTGTCAATGATGAAAAAGAGTCTTTATGTTAAAAATGGTAGCATGGGCCACGTGATGAGGTTATTCTAAAAAGGAAACATTATAGTATGAAAAGTCTGTGGGAAAGAGAGAGTATCATCTTATATGCATGTGCTCTTTTTCCTTTTTTATGTCATGCTTTTGAATTAAGAAAGAAACGGTTATGTCAACTGTGCTATTTATCTTATTTCATGAAGACCTTTTCCTTTTCATGCGCAGAGGAGGTATGTATGGGATGTGATATTACATGAAGAATGGTCCTTCTTTTATTAAAAAAAATCAATGCAATGCCATATTATATATTATATTATACTAGATTTATGAAAATGGAAAACAAACAAATGCACCTTAGAAAACTTAGCAACTAAATGTTTCTAAAAAAGAGAAATATAAGATAATATAAAAAATATAAATATGATAAAATAAAATAAATTAACTTATTAAAACATCCAAATTAGAAATATAAGATAATATAAAAAATATAAATATGATAAAATAAAATAAATTAACTTATTAAAAAAATCTAAATTAAAAAAAATGGTTTAAAAAAATATAATTTTAATAAAAGAAACCGGTAAAAAATGGATAAATAGTTTGGTATCGAAGTGCTCAAAAAAATAAAATGAATACACCAAAATGATCAGCTACGTATTGGAAAAATACGACATTTGGTCAAATTTTGAAATAAATTTTACCCGGTTAAATGGCTTAAACTGATAAAAATTGTGACTGAAAAGCAGTCGAAAAATTAAAATGAGCACGTCCGGTTAAACTACACGAAACGTAGATAAATATGACTGACATTTGCAGGCTCGATTTTAAAATTCTCCATCCACTGATTTTACGCACAATTGACTTTTAGTTTGACCGATTCGGCTGTAAATCCAACAAGTTTATTTTGGATGATAAATTGGGGTATTATGCAAGATGTAAGAGGTGATAAACTATGCAGACAATGCAAAAGACGTGGGATCTTAGAGTCAAAATTAGGGTATAACAATAATCTAGATGAAGATTAGGGTTTGATGAGAGGTTATGGTTATGACAATACCTCCTACTCATACATGATTTATTAATCAAAGAAGTTATGACTTCTTCCCTAAAGTTAGGTTAGGATGGGATGACTTGACAAAGTCATGGGGGATGTTTATAATAGGGATCAATTTAGGGTAACAAAGAGTTTACAAGCTACATAGATGAAGCATCATCTAAGGGTGACTTGACAAAGTCACAAGGGAAAGGTATGATAAAAATCAACAAAGATGAACCAAGCGTTCAATAGTTATATAGAAGAAAACAACATCTAATGATGACTTGACAAACTAATGGGGGATACAATCATGTTAAACACAAAAGAGATAAACACATACATTCACAAGGACGAGACATCATCAAAATTTAATGGCATATTATTAATCATGGTTCAAGACTTCACACTCATGGTATAACATGCATTAGGTCAATATTTGTCATAAAGATTCATCTTGCAAGGTTGATTTAAACAAGGTAAAGAAAGTCAAACATGCTTCTTAAACAAACTAGGACAACAAAGTATTTAACCCTCATACATGTCATTCATCAATTCAAGAATTTCAATTAAAACCGAAGTGATCACTTATTCACAAATTCAAATCATATATGGATTGAAAAACTATCTTAATTTAATCAAAAAAAATATTCGTCAATCTTTTAATCAAAAGTATTTATAAATTATGAACAAAACAAAACATTTCCTAATTAATTGCATATTTAACAAAATAAACAAATAGCTCACCTAAAGATTAAAAAAATAAAATAAATAAAGTATACAAGTCTTGATGAATAAATAAAATGTATATCACAAATATTTTGGATGAAAATAAAAGAAGAAAATAAAATGAAAGTTTTTTTAAAGGTTTTTTAATAATTTAATAACCAAATAAAGTATTTCTTTGGATTTTTAAATTTAATTAACAAAATAAAATAAAGTATAAAACAATATTTGGGTTTTAATAAAAAATAAATATTGAAATAAAATAAATTATTTTGGGGTTTTTTAAAATAAAAGAAAAAATTAATAAGTAAATGAAATAAAAAATTATAAAAAAAAAAGAAAAAAAAAGAGAGAGAAGGAACGAGAAAGAAGAGAAAATGAGGAAGAGGAAAATAAAATTTGGGGAGGTTGAGGTCCGAACCCCCTCACTCACTTTTCACACATGAAAACAACAATCTAGCCACTGAGACAAGGTGCGCGCCTTGTCAACCAACTACAACGAATAAATAATATATTAAATTCCCTTTTAAAATCTGAAAAATGGCGCCACCACCATTGTCATCTTCAAGCTCAAGCTTTCAATTTTCAAAAATGCAACTTTCTTGTTTCTGAATCAAACGAGACAATGTGATATACCATTTTACTCAGGATTTTACCAGGAATTTAACCGTGCCATTCAATTTCATTTATATTAATCCTAGCTTAAGAAATCAATGGAAAACTAGAAGAACCCTAATGTTTATAACAAAAAATAAATTCCATACAAGCATGATTAATGAACACAAGCATAGGACTTTCAATCCTCACATTATGGCAAGAGTATTGGTAAAAATAATGAATCAAAAGGATGCTTCTATCATAGAGTTCCAGAAATGACAACTTACCTCAATGTGGTGAAATCGTGCTTTGCTTTAGAGCCCTTCCAGAAGCAAAGTGATGATCCCTACAGCTTCCTTGGACCTCATGGAGTGTGTTGATGTGCTCAGCTTGCCTTGAAACCTTCTGGAGCTCCCTATCCAAATCAACTTGCAAAGTGGAAAAAGTGAGATAGTGATATGGTGTTTGAGAGGTTTCTGGTCGATTCTAATGCATACAGAAAGTTGTATAAGGTATGTGGACTCTGTTTGGATGGAAAAGTGGCAAGGAAAGTGAGAGATATGTGAAATGTGAAGTTATGGTTTTTTTGGAAATTTTGGAAATTTGAAGAAATGGTGCAATGTGATTCTGATGTTCTTGAGGTTTTTTATGTGTTGAGGCAGATGAAATATGGCCTCTATTTATAGTGTGAATGATCTGAAGCATGAGTAATGGAAAATATCTTTGTTTGATGAACTTTGGAGGAAAACCAAAAAGATGGTTAAAAGTACAAAATGTGGGTTTTGCTTTTTGGTGGCTCCTAGTTGACTTTGCAAGTGTGATATGAGTTTGTACCAACTCTATCTGATGTTAGGATCATGTTCTTGTCTTTACCAACAAGTCAACATGACTAAAGTGCTTAATCATGTATTAGCCAAAATCATGTCAAGTTAACATGTTGGATCAAAGCTTTACACCATGAATGAAGATCAATTCTTGCTGAATTTGCCACTTGCTTGAAGATTTCATGACAATGAACAAGTTCCAAGTTGATCATATGATGAAAAGAAGCTTAAAAATGGCCAAAAGATCCCTCTAAATCGTGCACAACCAACTTCATGCTAAAGAAAAGAAATCCATGTTCTTGGCACCATTGGAAAGAAGGAGTCACAAACTACAACTTTGGTGTTGATCACTTGAAGAAAATCTATTTGGATCATTGAGAAAAATAGCGATCAAAATTAGATTTTTCAACTGTTTGACACTTAGAAAAATTCTAAGTATTTAGCAATTTTCATAACTTTGAAATCTCAACTTTGATCATTCATAACTTCCAATCCTTGTGAGCTTTTGATCCAATTCTTCAACAATGTTGAAGTATGTAATTTCATCTTCAAGTGCATACCTTAGGCATGAAAAATAGTTACTTGAATTAATCACAAAGTGGTACTAAAGTCATGCACTTGTTAAGGTGAAAAACTTAGATAAAATTCTAAGTGTTTGGATTTTCTGCAAATTGAAAAATCTTAACTTTGAACACCAATAACTTACACTCCAAGAAAGCTTTAAGCTTGTAATTTTCATCAAATTGAAGTATCAAATTCCATCTTTAAGAAGAGTCCTCAAGTGTTTTCATTGGATGCTTGAGGAAGAAGTTATGATATTGAGAAGTTGGTCACTTGATCATGTATTTCCATAACTTAGAAAAAATGCAAAACCCTAATTTCACAACTTTGAATCTTTTCCTTTATTTTCTTAATTAATCATGATCCAATTCACTTATGTTTAATATTTTCATGATTATTGACTTGACCTAAAAAGTCAAAAGTCAAACTTTGACTTTGATTAGGTTGACTTTGTATCAGAAACCCTAGCAAGAAGATTTTTGTGTGCACTTTTGCTCGTGGCTTAGTTTAGGACACCTGGCACACACACCGCTTCCTCTTGTGCTACCTGACAATGATACCTTTTATTTCTCGCAATCTCGTGTAGTTTACATGTACCCCGCTCCCTTTTCAATGTACGCACTTTACTCGCTTTTCTTTGATTGTGGTTTGTTTACTAATAGCACCCCTAGGGACTAACATAGACTAAACCATTTTCAAACTAATTCCTAATTCTTCGTCGAGCCATTTTCAAAACACCCTTGTAAGTCGATTGCTCTTTAGCATCGCCATCAACCTAATGCACACACTTACACCTTTCATCGTGGTTTCGTTACTAGGAGCACCCCTAGGGACTAGGATCAATTCACACCCATTTCATTAAACCCATGATTCAATGTCAAGTGGCATTTTCAAAGCAAACTTTTAAGTCAAATTTCCTTTACCTCGTAATTAACCTCTACGCGAACACAATCAAACCCTTGATCCGACATCAAGTGGATTTTTCTCAATCAAACTTCAAAACACATAACAATTATTAAAACTCTTTTCAAGGTGAAAGGGAGGGTGATCGAGTTTTCGATCTTTTTCCTCAATTATTTGGGTGCGAGTTCTCTTACTCGTTGTGAGCAATTGACACCTCTAAAAGACATCTAACTCAACAACATTCAAATCATTTTTCTAAGCACTCGTCGTCTTTAAAACACTTAATTATATTCAAACACAATCTCTTTTCAAGGTGAAATGAAGGGGGATGGAGTCTTCTATCTTTTTCCTCAATTTTTTGGGTGCGAGTTCTCTTACCCGTGTGTAAACAATTGTCACCTCTAAAAACAAACCAACCCAGTCGTAGTTCCACGAACTACAAACGCTCTGATTCTTCATTCTCGTCTGAATGAAGATATGTAGGCATAAGATTGCGATGATCTTGGCGAGCTACCTTTTCTTTTTTTCGCCATTCTTACCTTTTTATATTTCCACCTCTTCGCTTCAACCTTTCCTTTTCCAGCCAAACCTTTCTCCATAGTCGAACTACGAGCGCTCTGATTCCTTATTCTCATTCGAATGAGCATACGTAGGCATAAGAGCCCTAATCCTTGGCGAGCACCCTATCCTAAAACCACCCATCACCCTTTAGCATCGAATCCTTTTATCGTACCCTTATCGCTTTACTCGTTTAGAAGAAAACAAATAAGCTTACTTTACTTTCATCACAATTTGAACTAAGAGGTTCCCGTTGAGTACAGCGGACGTGAGGGGGTGCTAATACCTTCCCCACACGTAACCGACTCCTGAACCCAGAATATGGTTACGATGACCATGTTATTATCTCTTAAAGGTTTTCTCAATATTTTCCTTTCCCTCTTTTAGGATAAATAAAGTTCGGTGGCGACTCTGTCGAACCAATTTCTTCGGTGCCTTTTGCGCGAGGGTCGTATTATCGATGATTTTTCGAGGTACGACAGAAACACCCACAATGGGAGGTAGTCTGAGATACAAACTGGAATTCTTGCACTTCTATTTCAAAATCCTTTTACTGGTATGAATCATGAGGATATTTTCACTCATCTCACAAAATTCTATGAAATTGCAGGTGCAACGGGAGCGTCGGAAGCTGTAGAAGAATCATTGTTCAAGAGACTATTTCCGCATTCCTTGATAGGGAAGGCAAAGGAATGGTATCTTGATCAATCCACTTTGGTTATGACGGACTGGAATTTGTTGGAAGAAAAGTTCCTTGAATGATTTTTTCCACACTATCGATTCATGGAAGGAAAAACGAAAATTTTTGTGTTTGCTCAAGGCGGAAATGAATCTCTCAATGAAGCTTGGGAGATGTTCAAATCCATGTTATGAAAATGATAAGGCCACTGTTTTTGATGAACTAACTCAAGTGCACATCTTTCGAAATGGACTCCAATCAGTCCACAAGACTTTGTTTGAAGCTACTTCGGGTGGATCGCTAATGTCCAAGAGCGCCGAAGACGCAATTGCTATTATTTATAGAATGGCATTCAATGATCACCAAGGAAATCACAATCGTGGTACACCTCAAAGGAAGTCGGGCATGATTGAGTTGGGAACAAATGATGCGATTCTTGCACAAAACAAATTTCTTTCACAACAAGTGGAGTTGTTGACTCAACAAATGTTAAAACTTGCACAATAAATCAAAGAAATGCAAGAAGTTCCCAACAATAACAAACAAGTGGCGAGTTGTGAGCTTTTTAAGAGAGATCACCCTACCGGGTATTATCCTCCGGTTGTGGAAGAGGCAAATTATGCGGGAGATCAAAACCAATGGTATCAACCTCGACCACCTTACCAACAAGGCAACCAAGGTTACCAACAAAGAGGTCATCAAGGTTATCAACAACAATGGAGGCCTCAAGATGCCGAAACTTCTAATCATCAACAACAATATCAAAATTACACTCAACCTCCACAAACTCCAAGTGGAAATTCAAATATGGAAGACACTCTCACTCAATTCATGCAAATGTCAATGTCTAATCAAAAGAACACTGATGCGACTATAAAGAACCTTGAGACGTAAGTGGGGGCAATTATATAAACAATTGGTCGACCAACACAAAGGAAGTTTTCCGGAGAATACTCAAGTGAATCCAAAAGAGTATTACAAGGATATTCTTACTAGAAGTGGTAGAGAAATGGATATGGGCATAAGTGAGGAAGTTGTGGAAAGAGAGGGAGTAGTTGAAAAAGAAAAAGAGATTGATGAGAAAGAAGTAGAAAAGAATGTTGAGGGAGAATTGGTTGAAAATGAAAAGAAAAAGAGTGAGGAAGAAGAAAAGAAAATGAGAGAAAAGGAAATTAAATAGACTAGGAAAGGGAAGGAACAAGTGAGTACTATTTTGATTCAAAATTTTCCTTATCCCCATGCTTCGTCGAAGAAAGATAATACGAGGCACTATGCTCGTTTTTGGATATTTTTAAGCAATTATAAATTAATATTCCATTTTCTGAGGCATTGTAGCAAATGCCATATTATGCAAAATTCATGAAGGATATTATCACCAAGAAGAAAAGGTACACGAATCAAGAAACGATCATGGTCGATGCTAGTTGTAGCGTGATCATCCAACATACTCTTCGGCAGAAAGAAAGTGATCTGGGACGAGTTACTTTGTCGATTATAATAGGAAATATTTATGTAGGCAATGGGTTGATCGATTTGGGCTCTAGTATAAATTTGATATCGTTGTCCATTGTGAAAAGGTTGGGTACTCAAATGACATTGCAACTAGCCGATAAATCCACTACCTGTCCTCACGGTGTAGCAGAAGATGTGTTGGTTAAGGTAGACAAATTCTTGTTTCCCATCGACTTTGTGGTGATTGACATGGAAGAAGATGAAGACACCCCCTTGATTCTTGGAAGACCTTTTATGAAGACCACTAGAATGGCCATCAATATGGATGACGACCTCATGAAAGTGAGAGTTCAAGATGAGGAGATTTGTTTTAATCTATTTGAAGCCATGAAGCATTCGAAGGACAAAGGTGATTACTTTAGAATCGATGCAACGGAGGAGGTGATTGAAGAAGTAACAAGGCAATTACAAGTTCCTACCTCATTACAAAAAGTTCTTACAAATGCTACTCAAAGTGTCAATGAGAATGAAGAAAAATAAATCGAAAAGTGTTTGAGAATTGGATGAGATTCCTCCCTTGAAAAAAAGGGTGGAAATTTTGAAAAAGGAAAATAATGAAGAAATCAAGCTTGAATTGAAGTTGTTGCCCTCTCATCTTAAATATGAGTTTCTTGATGATGAGCGGCATAAACCGGTGATCATAAGCAAGGAGCTAACCAAAAATGAGGAGAAAAAATTAATTTGTGTGTTGAAAAAGAATCAAGATGCTGCGGGGTGGACTCTTTATGGTTTAAAAGGAATAAGTCCTTCCTATTGTATGCATCAGATACTCATGGAAGACGATTTCAAACCGGTAGCCCAACCTCAACGTCGCTTGAATCCGACCATGAAGGAAGTGGTTAGGAAGGAAGTGGTGAAATTTTTTGACGCCGGAATGATCTACCCGATTTCCGATAGTCCATGAGTTAGCCCAGTGCAAGTGGTACCGAAGAAAGGAGGGATGACGGTAATTTGAAATGAGAATAATGAGTTGATCCCTACAAGAAACGTGACTGGATAGAGAATGTGCATTGATTACCATAGGCTAAATCAAGCTACGAGGAAAGACCATTTCCCTCTTTCGTTCATGGATCAAATGCCCGAGAGACTTTTCGGTCAAGAATTCTATTGTTTTTTAGATGGTTATTCAGATTATACTCAAATTATTGTGAACCCGAAGGACCATGAGAAAAATACTTTCACTTGCCCTTTTGGAATCTTCACTTATAGGAGGATGCCGTTTGGGTTGTGTAATGCGCTGACCACTTTTCAAAGGTGTATGCAAGAAATATTTTTGGACTTGATTGAAAAGTCAATTGAGGTGTTTATGGATGACTTCTCGGTTTTTGGACCATCGTTTGATCTTTGTTTGAAAAACCTGGATGTGGTATTGGAAAGGTGTGTGGAAACCAACTTGGTTCTTAATTGGGAAAAATGCCATTTCAGGGTATCAGAAGGAATTGTGCTCGGCCACAAAGTTTTTTCACGAGGCCTTAAAGTTTATCAAGCCAAGGTGGACGTCATTGAAAAATTGCCACCACCATAGAATGTGAAGGGTATAAGGGGCTTCCTTGGTCATGCAGGATTTTATCGGAGATTCATTAAAGATTTCGAAAAAATTGCAAAGCCTTTGAGCAATTTGCTCAACAAAGATAGTGTATCCATTGGAGAAATTTCGGTCATACTTAATTGGATCTAAGGTTGTGGTTTACACGGATCATGAGGCAATTAAGTATTTGTTTACCAAGTCGGATTCTGTAGCGCGAGTTTTTGTGTGGTTGCAAAGCACTATCGCTTTGGGGTACTACAGCTCGATTCATTTTTTATCCTATTGAAGCTGATGAAGGAAGGGAAATAGATGTCTCCAATTAACCCTGCTTGCAAACTAAGTTTGAACAGACGACTGTTGATTTACAGATGCTACAAAGATTGGGGGTTTCTCTTAGGTTATTTTGTTAAAACACTGTCTAGACTATTGGTAGGATGTTAGGTCTGATGCTTTTTTTATTGATGTATGGGATTTTGGGTGTTTGATTAGTGTGCTCGCTAAGATTTTTCAATCTTATGCCTACGTATTCCCGTTTAACGAAACAGGGAAATCAGAGCGATCGTAGTTCCTCCTATTCTATGGGAGGAAAAAGGTGTTTTGGTGTCTTATTCAAAGCCCAAGACATGAAGCTAAATGTGGTTTGTATCTTGTTCGAAGCCCAAGATGTGAAGCTGAAGGGTCTATTTGTATCTTATTCGAAGCCCAAGATGTGAAGCTAAAGGGTTTTTACTTTAGAGAGAAATTGTCATCTCTAAATGGGATATTTGGTCTGTTTGTCACAACTATTAGGGTGACTGATTATAAAGGAGAATTACTTTAACTGAGATATGTGAATCCAGCAATGCCGTGATTTCCTTTATAGGGGATTTTTAACCTGAAGGAGAAGAATTTAACTCAATGTAGAGCAATGTTATCTTTCCTTAGGAATTTCTCATGCTAAAAGAGGGACAGTGGCGTGGATGTAAATAATCCAGAGGCTTATCGCTTACAGCAATTAGATGAAGGAAAAGGAGTTGTTGATGTTTGTATACTGTGAACGAGGCACATATTTTGATGCTAAAAGGTTGATTGACTCAACCGAGGGGTTCCTTATACAAAGCTTAAGAGGAGGCTATTGACCCAACAAGAGGGTGTTTTTATGTGTCTCGTATGAAGCCCGAGAGAGAGGCTAAAAGGGTTGACTCAACAAGAGAGTTCTTTTATGTGTCTCTTACGAAGCCCGAGAGAGGGGCTAAAAGGGTTTGACTCAACAAGAGAGTGCTTTTTATGTGTCTTGTACGAAGCCCAAGATGGAGGCTAAGAGGGTGATTGACTCAACAAGAGAGTCTTTTATACTCAACAAGAGAGTGTTTTTTGTATCTCGTACGAAGCCCGAGATGGAGGATAAAAGTGTTTGACTCAATAAGAGAGTCTTTTATACTCAACAAGAGAGTGATTTTCTATCTCGTACGAAGCTTGAGATGGAGGCTAAAAGTGTTTGACTCAACAAGAGAGTCTGAAAAGGTTAGCTCCGCCGGGGAAAATCATTGTACAAAGCCCAAGAGAAGGCTATTGTGTTGGTGAATATTTCAGTTTAGTGACTGGTCCAGTATGTTGGATAAAAGAGAAAATTAGTTTTTATGAAAAGAACGATTAAAGGTATTGTTGTGCTTTAGGATTGATCAGAGGATCAGGGTTATTTCTTGTTCTTTAAGGAAATGGGAAATCCAAAGGGGTATTGAGATTGTCCAAGTCTACTGGTGTTTTGAGAAATCGATTCTCAGGTAGTGAATGATCTTTGTATGATGCCCAAGAGAAGGCTGGTATGTTAAGGGATGAAGGTCAACCCATTAACTGGTCTGACACTTGACTCAGAAAGACAGCTCTAGCAAATTGATGACTAGGTTCTGTTCCTATACCTGTAGAGGTCTCTGGGTCCTTGTACTAAGCCCAAGAGAAGGCATGAGAGCTTTTAGGAAGCCGAAGGGTCCTTTCACAACGCCTAAGAGGAGGCGGGGATGCTTTTAGGAAGCCTGTGGGTCCCCAAACCCAGAGAAGTTCACGACATGCTATTCACAGAGAATAGATCAAATCAGGAAAGTCCGAGAATTTGGAAGAAACTCAAGAGATACTATTCACTGAGAATAGATCAACTCTGGGGAGTAGAGTTTCTTTGACAATTTCTAAGAGTGACAGTCTGAGAAAGGGTCCACCGTGAATGCTGCCTTTCCCGTGTCCATATTGTTTAATCCCAAGAGGAGGGAAGACTGTGTCTGGTAATCCTATGGGGATCTAGTTTTGTTTGTATTCAAAAGTGACCAACAGGGCTTTACCTAGTGCTAGACGTAGTTGCCGGGAAAAACTCTAAATAACTATACTAGTATTACACAGTTAATATTTGACAAGTATATAAAAGTTTGTGAAAGAAGACTTACAGTGAGCAGCCCCACAATACAGTTATATATACATGAAAGCGGATAAAGAAAGCGGGTAAACACTTACTCGGTTGTAGAGCTTCCAAGCTGTTTTGTTAGTTGTTCAACAAAGAAAACTTTGATAACAATAAGATATTCAAGGGTTTTTCAGTGATTGCACTGTTGTTTTGTACAGGGACTTATACAAGTGACTGAGGCCCAAAAAGGTTTTCTGTACAAAGGGATGGGTCTTACACTCTCTCAAGAGGCCCAAAAGTGATTAAAGAAAAGGAATGGGGCTTATAACACGAAGGTAGGCCCAGATGGTTTGATTTTTTTTAACTGGTGATCGCGCCAAGATTTTTCTTTAACACAGAGGGACTCATACCATGTCTGAGGCCCAAAAAGTTTTGGTTAAAAAGGGGTTGGGTCTTACACGCTATTAGAGGCCCAATGATTATTTTTGTACAAGTGATGGGGCTTACAGCTCAAGGAAAGGCCCGTGGGTTTTTATTAAAAAGGCGCCGATCGCACCGAACTTTTTGACGGTATCGGGACTTATACAATACACTGAGACCCAAAATATTTTGGTTTCTACAAAGGGTTGGGTCTTACACTCTACCAAGAGGCCCAAAAGTTTAAGGAATGGGTCTTATAGCTCAAGGAGAGGCTCATTTGGTTTGTTTGAAAACTGTTATTGTGCCGAGGATTTTTGAAAATGCAGGGGGTCTTATACAATGACTGAGGCCCAAAACTGTTTGGTTTTCAAAGGGGATTAGGTCTTACACTCTATTATAGGCCCAAAAGTTTAAGGAATGGGTCTTATAGCTCAAGGAGAGGCCCATTTGTTTTAAAAAGTTTGATGAGGGTTTAATTAATCAAAAACCCTAATTTGTTTTCAAAATGTATTTTAATTGAATAAAAAATTCAATTAAAATGATCAAAATTGTTAAACATGTGGAAAACAAATTTTGATCTTGGATTAATGTTTCAAAAATCAGGTTTTGATTCACAAAATGTTTGGAAATCACTAAAATTTCAAAAATCAAGAAGGAGAAAATATTTTAAATGTCAAAAACAATTAAAATATTAATTCTTTACTAAAATATCAAGTATATGAAATAAATAATATTTTTGGGATTTTTTTGGGAAAATAAAATATTTTAACATTTTTGTGAGTTATTAAAAAAAGAATCAACTCAAAATCATTAAAATTCAGAGAGAAATTAATTTTTGAATAAATTAAATAAAATCACAAATTTCAAATATTTGAATTTTCAAAAAGGGCGCCAAGAACATGGCAAGAACACGCGCCACCCTCTGTTTCTGCAAATTTGCGTTTTCTATCCAATCTCACTGAATACTTAATGATAACATGCAATCTACATATCAATCTACTCGTTTTCACCTCACGATCATGTCTATGGTCTTTAATTTCATTTATTTTAAGCATGGAATAAGAAATCAAAGATAAACCTCAAGAACCCTAAAATTTGCATGAAGGTTCAGAAATTCCATACACGATTCAAACAAAGTAATTGATTGAGGGAAAACACTACCTGCATGATTATGAACATATGGCCAAATTATTGTGCAGCAAAAAATGCATGGATCATAGAGTTAGAAGAGCTCATGCTTACCTCTTGCAGCTGGTGATCGAGTTTGGTGTTAGAGGTGTTTCAGCTTGGTTCCAAGGATATGGACAGCTTCCCTAGGTGCTATGGAATGTGTCTGGATGCTTGGAGTGGATTGAATTGAGCTGGAACTTGATTTGGCACCTCAACTGCAAAACTGTCAAAGGCTTGTGCAGATGGCTAGCGATTTTGTGATTTTGGTGTTCCAGATGTTATGTGAGTGTTTGGATCACTTTTATATGATGTTTATGAGGTGTGTGTGTGTGTGATTGGTTTGATTGGAATAGCTCTCAAACTCAAAACCCGATAGTGACTTGCCTTAGAAGGCAAAATTGGAATGAAGAAGGAGATTTTGAGGAAAGCATCTGTTTGATGGCTTTGGTGTACTCAAACTGATCACAAATGAGCTCTATTTATAGTAGAGCAAGTTTGTTTTGCAAGGAATAGTGAATGGCAACTGTTGCAGAGGTTTGGCCAATGTTGATCAATGAGAATCCAAGTCTCCTCTAGCCATTGACTAGAGGTTAGGGCACAGGCTGCTGGTTCCCTTGGTCTTGGATAAGTCTTGACTGAATTCAGTTGGAAATGGCTTAGTCCATGCCACCTTAGTGCATCCATTGAATGCTCCAAAACAAAATTGGAGTCTTGTTCCCTCTTTAGGGATTTCTAGGTTTGGCATGCTATATTTAGTTCCAAGGACTTGGGAGGCTTGGGATCAGAGTTGGTTCCTCCTTGGTCTCCCCTTGAGGTGTTCATATGGATAAGAGTGCTTGTCATTTATACAAATTTGGCAAATCGAGCAAAATGCACAAACCTACCTTGCTTTGGCAGTTTTTAGCAAGGCATGTTGCCATTGTCATATCTCATGGCTCAAGTTAAACTTGATGAAGTTCTTGGTCATTTTGGAAAGCCCTCATATGATACAACAACTGTTTGATCATAGTTGGTTTTGATACTTTTTGGATCCAAGTGAAAAATGCCCCTACATTTGGAAAAAAGTGAAGGCAGATTCAGACTTAGTGAAAATTTCACTAAGTGTTGGAAAAAAGTGACATTTTCACTTTGCTTGATTTTGATCATTCCATCACTTAAAATCCATGAGGAATTGGAATGAGTTGTGTTTGAAGCTTTTGTAGAGGGCCATGAGAGCTACAAATCCAGCTTTGAATGGGGAAAAATGGCCTTGTGGTTTAGGAGTTATGATCCTTCAAAGTTGGTACCCTAGCCACTTGTTCCATAACTTAGAAAAATTTCTAAGTTTTTATGGTTACCCCTTTTACAAGTTATCCCACTTTTCTTGATTTTTCTAGATGAATGATGATCCAAATCACACATTAACATCATTTTAGGGTTAAAGAACCATAATTGTGAAAAATCTCAAAAAGTCAAAGTTGACTTTTGTGCACAGTTGACTTTTTGTCAGATGAACTCTAAACTGTGCGATCCTCTATGAAATCAAGTCCTTGACCTAAATCAAACTTGATGGATTGATTTCATAGGTGTTATATGGTGTATTGAATCATGTCCCAAGGTTTGGGAGCATGCCTGGGTCAAAAGTCAAAGGCACAGTTGACTTTTTCTGCGAAACCCTAACTGTGGTTCTGATGAACTTGAAACTTGGGAATCAAGCTTATTGGATCAATCCATTATTGCAAACGGATCAATGTGGTGTATTAGAGACCCTCAAATCCTCCTTTGTGGTCTTGGCTCATGTTTTGTCCCAAAAGTTAACTTAGGGGTGAATTAGGTCAAGAAACCCTAATTCCTGATTTTTTTATGAGTGCATCCCTTGAGGTTAAATTAACTTGATGATTGGGTTCATGATGTCCCTTGGAGCATCATAGGTTATGCTTTGAAGCATTGGCTCATGCCCAAAGGAAAATTCCCATCTGGAGGCCCTGGTCAACCAAAATCCTAATTTGGTGACACTGGTGATCTTGAGGCTTAATCCATCTAGAAGGGAGCATCCTTGTGCTTAATCCTTGAAGTGGGAGTCCTCTTGATCCTTTGTGGATGTTTGTGAGGTTAGACAAGTTGAAGATCATGACATTCCTTGATTGATCCCTTGTCTAAGGCTCAGAGAGGGATTGAAACCCTAAGTTGTCTGTAGTGAGTGCTCACCCATCTTTGGGGAGTCTGATGAGGCATGATGCTTTACCCATATTGTGATGATGACTTGCACAATGATGGGAAATCTTAGTGGTCAAAATTTGGGGTATGACAGATGCCCCTATTTAATCTTCTTGCACCCGAAGGTGTGAATGGCGAAGGTATTCGGGCATTCAGGGTGCAAGAGGATTAAATATCGGAATACCCGAAATTTTGATGGTGGTTAGGAATGGCAGCTTGCGCATCCTTCTTCTCTTGCTAAGCGATGATGCTTAGAAAAGGTAAAAACTTCCCCTCGATCCTGGTCTTCTACCGAGGAACTGGTCTTAGTTTCTGATATAAACTTCCCCTCGGTCCTGGTTTCCTACCAAGGAACTGGTCTCAGTTTCTGAAATAAACTTCCCCTCGATCTTGGTTTCCTACCAAGGAACTGGTCTAAGTTTCTGATATAAACTTCCCCTCGATCCTGGTTTCCTACCAAGGAACTGGTCTAAGTTTCTGATATAAACTTCCCCTCGATCCTGGTTTCCTACCAAGGAACTGGTCTCAGTTTCTGAAATAAACTTCCCCTCGATCCTGGTTTTCTACCAAGGAATCGGTCTAAGTTTCTGATATAAACTTCTCCTCGATCTTGGTTTCCTACCAAGGAACTAATCTAAGTTTCTGATATGAACTTCCCCTCGATCCTGGTTTCCTACCAAGGAACTGGTCTCAGTTTCTGATGTAAACTTCCCCTCGATCCTGGTTTCCTACCAAGGAACTGGTTTAAGTTTCTGATATAAACTTCCCCTCGATCCTGGTTTCCTACCAAGGAACTGGTCTCAGTTTCTGATGTAAACTTCCCCTCGATCCTGGTTTCCTACCAAGGAACTGGTCTAAGTTTCTGAAATAAACTTCCCCTCGATCTTGGTTTCCTACCAAGGAACTGGTCTAAGTTTCTGATATAAACTTCCCCTCGATCCTGGTTTCCTACCAAGGAACTGGTCTAAGTTTCTGATATAAACTTCCCCTCGATCCTGGTTTCCTACCAAGGAACTGGTCTCAGTTTCTGAAATAAACTTCCCCTCGATCCTGGTTTCCTACCAAGGAACTGGTCTAAGTTTCTGATATAAACTTCCCCTCGGTCCTGGTTTCCTACCAAGGAACTGGTCTCAGTTTCTGAAATAAACTTCCCCTCGATCCTGGTTTTCTACCAAGGAATCGGTCTAGGTTTCTGATATAAACTTCCCCTCGATCCTAGTTTCCTACCAAGGAACTGATCTAAGTTTCTGATATAAACTTCCCCTCGATCCTGGTTTCCTACCAAGGAACTGGTCTCAGTTTCTGATGTAAACTTCCCCTCGATCCTGGTTTCCTACCAAGGAACTGGTCTAAGTTTCTGATATAAACTTCCCCTCGATCCTGGTTTCCTACCAAGGAACTGGTCTCAGTTTCTGATGTAAACTTCCCCTCGATCCTGGTTTCCTACCAAGGAACTGGTCTAAGTTTCTGATATAAACTTCCCCTCGATCCTGGTTTCCTACCAAGGAACTGGTCTCAGTTTCTGATATAAACTTCCCCTCGATCCTGGTTTCCTACCAAGGAACTGGTCTCAGTTTCTTTGGTCAATAAACTTTCTTGACAAGGGACGCTATTCGTAGCGGTTTTCCTCAAACTTCTCGCCGAATTTTCCTGCGGAGATGCCATTTAATGGGAAAAGTGGTGATGTCCGACTTGCTGGGGAACCCATTCGTCAGAGTTGTAGAGGTGCACAAACTTCTCTGTTTGGAGACGCCATTTGTCGAATCTATTGGGGAAAATGAGTCGCTTGAGAGACTACTTCCAGCTTGGGGGTATTACATCATACTTTTCTCGGGATCTTCTCGGAGAAATGCCATATGATGTGATCCAATTTTGAGGTGCTGATGACCTTTTCGTCAGCGGATTTTTCGGAGACAAACTGTTGTATTGTCGAATCTCTGATTAAGAGGCTTTCTATGGGGATTTTCTTTAATCCGGGAAAGCGAGGATATCATCTTCAATGGCGAAGAGTGATGTTTGTTGAACGTTCTCTAGTTTTTCAGAGTTTCAAGTTATCAAAGTGGTCAAGGGCCAATTCCAATCCAGAAATAAACCGGAGGAGAGATTGTTCAGACCCAACATTTCCTAACGAGGAAAGAACTGACAACTCGATTGAGAAGACTGTTTATCACTAGGGGATAAGCCCGACTAGAGTGATAGTGATGCAATATGAATGCGAATGTAAATCAATAATGCATGATGTATGTATGTATATGCTGACAAAACTGACGCGACATACAAACTGGTAGATGAACACGACTAGATACTCGGCCACTGCGGGGGACGAAGAGGTATCGCTGGTCCAAAAGTAGCAAGTCTGCCTTGCTTAGGAGGGATAGTCCCCGTGGGGAGCTATGTTGGTCGGGCTTAGGAGATGAGAACTCGGTCGAGGGTTTCAAATGGAGTATTCGTATCTGACATAACTGATCCTTCGTTCAAGCGAACTGGTTTAGAAGGAGTCCTTTGATTCTGCACTTTGAAGCTCGATTACTTTTGGAGAAGCGAACGACGTTCTTTCAATGTCAAACAGTCAAAAGAAATTGCCATCTTTATTTTAAAAGCAGAAAAATTTTACAAGTAAATTCGTTTTTGTTTTATTTCAAGAATCGTTGATCATGTTAAAATGTCGTTCTATAAAGCTAAAACAAATAAGAATTGCAAACAAAAGCACAAGGGCTCAAATTTTATTGATAGGATGGAAATCAGCCAAACGCGTGATTCCATAGAGTATTTACAAAGTTTAGAAAATGGTAACTTAAGGGAACAGGGCTACATTGAAACATAACGACCACTATCCTTCTACCAACTTTGAATTCGGGACATCCTGAGCTTCTGTCGAAGATGACCTTGACTGGAGTTTTTCTTCTGATGGATGGCATGACTGCTACTAGGGGATTTTCCCCTGTTGGACGTAGTTACTTGCCAGTATCCCTAACTTTTTCCTGGATTGTACTTTGAGATTTCCAATCCACCGAGAAGTTTTTTTTTAGTTTAGGCGAAGTATGACTTGACTACGTCAACATTTGTGGGGTAGGCAATTTCTTCTCCATCCATGGTTGCAAGTCTCAAGGCACCGCCTGAGAAATCTTTCTTGACCACATAGGGGCCGTCATAATTCGGAATCCATTTACCCCGGGAATCAGTGAAAAATGATTGTATCTTTTTGAGCACAAGGTCTCCTTTTCTGAAGACGCGAGGTCGGACCTTTTAGTCAAACGCCCTCTTCATTCTTTGCTGATACAACTGACTATGGCATAGTGCCGTTATTATCTTTTCTTCAATCAGATTCAGTTCATCGTGTCGACTTTGACACCATTCAACTTCTGTTAGCTTAGCTTCCATCAATACCCGGATTGATGGGATCTCTACTTCTATGGGGAGCACTGCTTCCATGCCATATACTAGAGAGAAAGGGGTTGCCCCTGTTGAAGTGTGGACAGATGTGCGATAACCGTGAAGAGCAAAGGGTAGCATCTCGTGCCAGCCTTTATAGGTTACAAGCATCTTTTGAAAGACCTTCTTGATGTTCTTGTTGGCCACTTCTACCGCCCCGTTCGTCTTAGGTCGGTAGGGAGATGAGTTATGGTGTTCGATTTTGAACTCTGCACACAACTCTTTTATTATCTTATTGTTCAAGTTAGATCCATTATCAGTAATGATCTAACTTGGAACACCATAACGGAAGATGAGATTGTTTTTTATAAATCGGACCACCACTTGTCGGGTAACATTTGCGTATGACGCTGTTTCGACCCACTTGGTGAAGTAGTCAATGGCTACCAGAATGAACCGATGTCTGTTTGAAGCCTTAGGTTCAATCATGCCAATCATGTCGATTCCCCATATGGAAAAATGCCACGGGGAAGAGAGAACTTTGAGATGTGCTGGCGGTACATGGATTTTGTCTGAGTATATCTGACACTTGTGACACTTCCTTGTGTACTTGTAGCAGTCGGATTCCATGGTCAACCAGTAGTACCCTGCTCTCAGAATTTTCTCGCCATTGTGTGTCCGTTGGCATGTGTTCCAAAGGATCCTTCGTGAATTTCTTTTATCACCATCTCTGCTTCTGGTCTGTCTACGCATCGGAGTAAGACCATGTCAAAATTTCTCTTATAGAGTGTATCACCGCTCTGGAAGAAACTTCCAGCCATCCTTCTGAGGGTTTTTCTGTCCTTCCTTAGTGCCATAGGTGGGTACTCTTGTTTCTGAAGGAAGCATTTGATATCGTGATACCAAGGTTTGTCGTCGATGACTGCTTCAATCGCGAAGATGTAAGCGGGCCGTTCAAGGCGCATTATGTCGATCTTAGGTAGGTCACTCTATTGACCTACACTAATCATGGAAGAGAGAGTGGCTAATGCATCAGCCATGTGATTCTCATCACGAGGGATGTGATGAAACTCGATTCTGTTGAAGAAAGGTAACAACCTTCTCGCATAGTCTTTGTAAGGAATCAGTCCTAATTGGTATGTGTTCCAATCTCCTTTGATCTGGTTGATAACCAGGGCTGAGTCGCCATATACGTCCAAGTTTTTGATCCTTAAGTCGATCGCTTCCTCGAGACCCATGATACAAGCTTCGTATTCGGCCTCGTTGTTTGTGCACTTGAACGTAAGTCTGGCTGTGAAAGGAATGTGGGTACCCTGAGGGGGTTATGATGATTGCCCCAATTCCATTTCCATAATGATTAATGGCTCCGTCAAAGATAAGTCCCCATCGGGAACCTGGTTCTAGCCCTTCACTAGGTAGCGGTTCATCGCAATCTTTCATCTTTAAATACATGACATCTTCGTCTGGGAAGTAAAACCCGATTGATTCCTGATCGTCAATCGGTTGATGAGCCAAATGATCGGCTAAAATAATCCCTTTAACGGCTTTCTAAGCGTGGTACTCGATGTGGTATTCTGATAATAACATCTGCCAATGGGCGATTCTTCCTGTGAGAGCAGGTTTTTTAAGTACATACTTGATTGGATCCATTTCGGAGACCAACCAAGTAGTGTGACGAATCATGTACTGGCGAAGACGTTTGGCTGCCCAAGCCAGAGCACAGCAAGTTTTCTCAAGCATAGTGTACCGAATTTCGCAGTCGGTGAATTTCTTGTTCAGATAGTAAATGGTAGACTCTTTCCATTTGGTTTCGTCTTGTTGGCCAAGAAGACAACCCATTGAGTCTTCCAAGACTGTGAGGTAGATGATCAGTGGTCTTCCTTCCACTGCAGGTGATATAATCGGTGGGTTCAACAGGTATTCTTTAATACTGTCGAAGGCGGTTTGGCAGTCCTCTGTCCAAACGCAGTCCTGATTCTTTTTGAGTAATTTGAAAATCGGTGCACATGTCGCGGTCATGAGGAATATAAATCTGGAAATGTAATTCAAACGTCCCAGGAATCCCCCTGACTTGTTTTTCAGTCTTTGGAGAAGGCATTTTTTGAATGGCCTTGACCTTGTCAAGATCAACCTTAATTCCTTTCTGGCTGACGATGAACCCTAAAAGTTTTCCTGAGCGGACACCGAAGGTGCACTTGTTGGGATTCAAGTGGAGTTTGTACTTTCTCAGTCGTTCGAA
Source organism: Lathyrus tuberosus (assembly GCA_022829125.1). Lineage (NCBI taxonomy): Eukaryota > Viridiplantae > Streptophyta > Magnoliopsida > Fabales > Fabaceae > Lathyrus > Lathyrus tuberosus. The sequence continues at coordinate 7,092,500 of JALAZF010000024.1, read as the reverse complement.
GAGTTTTGACAGGTGGATCACATGCTCCTCCTCTGTTTTAGATTTGGCAATCATGTCATCGACATATACCTCGATTTCTTTGTGTATCATGTCATGAAACAGAGTAGTCATGGCCCGTTGATAGGTTGCCCCGGCGTTCTTCAAACCGAACGGCATTACCTTGTAACAAAACGTGCCCCATGGGGTGATAAACGAAGTTTTCTCCATGTCTTTCGGCGCCATTTTTATCTGATTATAGCCCGAGAATCCATCCATGAAGGAGAAGACTTTGAACTTTGCGGTACTGTCTACCAGCATGTCAATGTGTGGTAAAGGAAAGTCGTCCTTTGGACTAGCCTTGTTTAGATCTCTGTAATCCATACACATTCTGACCTTTCCGTCCTTTTTTGGAACAGGTACGATGTTGGCTAACCATTGAGGATATTCTGATGTGGCGAGGAAACATGCGTCAATCTGTTTTTGTAACTCCTCTTTGATTTTGATGGCCATGTCTGGGTGAGTCCGTCTCAACCTCTGTTTTACTGGCAGACATTCCGATTTCAATGGTAAATGATGTTCCACGATGTTGGTATCCAACCCTGGCATGTCCTGGTAGGACCAAGCAAACACATCGGGAAATTCTCTGAGAAGCTTTGTCAGACTCTCTTTGGCAGTTGGACTGAGCAATGCCCAAATCCTGATTTCTTTTCTCTATTCCGCTGAACCCACGTTGATTGTTTCCAACGGCTCTTTGTGAGGTTCAATGGACCTTTCCTCTTGTCTGAGTAGTCGGGAGATCTCTTTTGGAATTTCGTTGTCATCTTCTTCTTCAGCCACAAATACCGGGAACTCAAAGTTGGGAGAAGGCATCTGATCGTATGTTTCAACGAGGTTTAAAACAAGCAATCTGCATGATGGTATGATTCGTGTTTAGAATAAATAGAGAGAATGCAAGAGCGTGTGCAGTGTATTTTCTTTGAAAAATTGTTTGTTTTTATTATTGAGTTGTTTTTTAGGATTACCATTTTCTGAAAAAGCGAAAAGAGAAAACCGCAATAACTGCGGAAATTATAGAACGGCGTTATTTTATTTATGAACAAATCGATTCTTGAAACTACAGCCCTATAAAACAAAACTCTGTCGCTTTGGGCGAAGCGAAGAGGGAAATTTACATAAAGCAAGCCCTATCAAAACATCTGTTTCACCTGGGCAGGGTGAAAGGTTAAAGTAAAGACGGCAATTACTTTGACTTATGAACAATCTTCATTGGCGGCGAACTCCTCGGTGAATCACAAAGTCTGGTACTTTCCTCGATTTGTCTTCAGAAATAACGCGGATTTCTGGCGGAGCAGGATCATTGGAATCTGTCTCCCAAGCAGAGTTGTCGTAGGAGGATTCCTCATTTGTATTTTGTATAGTGTTTGTGCTCTCAGGAAAATCTCCCCATCCAGTTGGCTGGATGTCTTCGAGCCTGATACGAGAGCTTTCGGGAGCAGTGTACTTGACCATGTAGTCGAATTTTCCACTTAGTTGTCCCAAGGTGTCCCATACTCCTGTGGAACTGGAGGAGTCATCTCTCTCGATGACGTTGACCTCGGGAAAAGCGTAGTTGATGAATTCTAGTCCGACAAGCTTTGCCAATTCATCGTCGTACAGGATATTTTCGGAATGACCTGAGTGTTGATCCCATGACATGGTGGGGACGCAGGTATTCTGTTCAATGATGCTCAGCTGATTTTCATTGTTCGGCAGATTTTCTTACCCCGAATTTCCTGGATGCGGTTGCCAGATAGGCAGGCCATCCATTGGGCCATAATAGTCATGGTCAAAGTTGTCCTTCATCAGAGTGTCTTCCTTTAATGAATTTGGTGGAGCACGACATCCCTCCAGATCACAATCTCCATATATCATTTCGACGTCTGACCTGGGTATAAATCTCGGACTCTGTGCGGGATAGCAAAATGGCGTAGGCACCTCTTCCTGAGACATATAACCATCCTTGTTAAGATAGGACTTCAATTCCTCATCTGTGTCGGAGGAATCTTCCTCATTGATAGTATGGACTGTTTGAGGCACTGGGTGAAGGAAACCTCCATTGTGGAAGAAATCCTAAATGGGATGAAGACTTTCATCGTTAGCAGCTGTCTGGGTGCAGGTTGTAGAAAAACCAAGACCCTTCTTTGTTTTATTATCAGTAGGAATAACAAGCTATCCCCATCCTTTCGTATTGTTACTTTCAATTGCCTCGAGAGCATCTTTGTATAAGGAAATCGAGGTTCCATTGTCTGACTGATTGTCGTTGCTCACCGAAAGTGCTTGGAACTGAGTCCCAACAGCCTCCTCGGGTTCTACACAAGTAGATGATGACAAGTTGCTCACGAGCAAGGCATGCTCTCCACAGACCGTGATGAGTTGATTGTTCTTGACAAACTTCAGTTTTTGGTGCAGCGTCGAAGTGACTGCCCCAACATGGTGTATTCAAGGTCTTCCTAATAAACAACTGTACGCTGCCCAGACGTCCATGACCTGGAAAGTGATTAGGAAAGTGTGAGGATCGATAGTTATGGGAAGGTCGACTTTGCCGATAATTGCTTTCTGAGACCCGTCAAATGCTTTGACGATGACCTCACTGCCCCTCATCGGGGATCCTTTGAAGGATAGTCGCATTAAAGTAGACTTCGGCATAACGCTGATGGCCGATCCTGTGTCTACCAGTACGCTGGCTAAAGCATTGTCCTGGCAGTTAACTGTGATATTGAGCACCATGTTGTGACTTTTGCCCCCCTCTGGAAAATCCTCATCACTGAATCCTAAGTTGTTGCAGGAAGTGATGTTAGAGATGATGCTAGCGAACTGTCGTATTGACACATCCTGTTCCACAAAGGCCTGCTCTAAGACTTTCTGTAGAGCCTCTCTGTGGGCTTCGGAACTGAGTAAAAGTGATAGCATCGAGATCTTTGAAGGAGTTTGTAACAGCTGATCAACAATGTTGTATTCACTCCTTTGGATGAGCTTCAGCATCTCATCATTGTTTTTTGAAAGGTCGGGATTACTGGATTGACCGACCGGTGGATCAGGAGCTTCTGTCGGAAGTTCCTTTTCTTTGTTAGGTTCTCCAACTCCTCGGTTGAAGATTCGACCGCTCCGTGTTACTCGACTGATGTCTGCAATATTCACGACGGAGGGTAATGGAATTTCCTTTCCATTCTCAATTATTGTTGCACCGTATTTGTAAGGGATCGCCTAAGCTGATTCATACGGTAACGGTCCCGGTAGATAGATAACTACAGGAGCCTTCTGATTTTTCTGACTGTCGTAAGTAACTTCAATCAGTTCTTGGCTAAGAACCTTTGATTCGTCCAGTAGAGGGATGACGGTACAAACATCCTTGTTCTATTGATGATCAGAGATTATGACAACGTCTCTGATTTGATCAGCGAAGTAGTCCGGTGTCCAGTTAATTAGCTAGGGATTTTGACACGGGTGAATCTCTTTACGATCCAACTGACCTTGAAGGGATGCCCGCACAAGGTAGCATCCTTGATTACTCTCCGAGCAGACTCTACAAAGTTCATAGTTGTGTGGTGGCACCTGGCCACGCCCACTTTGAATGCAGTGCAACCTTACCAGGTTTGTTTCCATAGATCGGATATCCTGACTTTGACGCAGAGTAGGGTTCCCATTAAGCACACTGATTTGTTGCGTGTCTTCATCTATATAGATCGAAAGCCATCAGTTGTTTAATAAGTGTTGTAAAGTTCTTTGAATGAGAGCGCACCCTTGGTTACTCTCACTGCATACTTTACAGTTCAGATAATCGTGAGAAGTGAGAAAACCGAGTTGGACTTGCTTGGCATGTAACTCCACCAAGCTGGTATTCATCAGACGAATATCAAAGATTTGAATCATGTTAATTTAATAAGGATTTCCATCATGGTAGTCCTGGATCCATCCAAGATCCATCTGACGCTGGAGGGTCTCTTGTACAAAAGAGCATCTCTGTTTGTTTATCGAGCAAGTCAGACAGGAATTGTAATCGTGCCGTGGCAGATTATGGTACTAGCTTTGCCTTGAGTGCATCGCCACCAAGTTGACATTCATCGCACGGATGTCGTGGTTCTGAATGATGTTGGAATTCGTATAGGTCATGTTGACTCCACAAACTCGATGCTCTTGGATCAATCCGAGATCCAATTGTTCATGTAGAGCTGTTTGCACCACAGAACATCCTTGATTGTTTTTAGAGAAGATATCACACTGGTGATAATTGTGAGTTGGCACATGGTCGTACCCAATCTATCTACAATGCATCTTGACCAAGTTGGCCCTCAATAAGAGTACATCGTGAATTTGATAGGTGTTGTTAGACTCTTCCTCTATCAAATTGACTGTAGCTTTCTCATGTTGAGGCAGCGGGTTTGTGAGAACGTTTGGATTCGTATCTTTGAAAGACAAGACCCCGCTCCTAACAAGCTTTTGTACGTCGGATTTGAAATTGAGACAGTTTTCTATGTTATGCCCTGGTCCTCCTTGATGGTAAGGACAAGTCTGATCCATTTTAAACCAAAAATACGGATTTTCCGGTACCGTAAAAGGAGACTTGGTTTAGACGTGCCCCTTGACCAGTAATAATAGAAGCAGTTCTGCGTACAACATGGGTATAGGGTCAAACCCTGGTGGTCGTGTAGTACGGTTGTTGTTGTACTGAGGACGAGTCTGCTGAAGAGACTGTTGTGTCCTTTGCTGAAGTTGTTGTTGATTAGGTTGGCTCTGCGCAACCTGAGGTTGATATGTAGGAACATGCGCGAGGTTGATAGCAGGAGTTACAGCTGCTACTGGTTGGTAACGTCGCCTTTGCTTTCTGAGAGAGATATTCCTAATATCCTGCTATTTTTTCTTAGGGAGAGCACTACCATATTGTTTTGTACTACTTGATGATCCAGCGTCTTTAACTAAACGTCCTTCTCGGACGGATTCCTCAAGACGAACTCCCATGTCCACCATCTCGGTGAAGTCACTAGGTGCACTGGCAACCATTCTGTCGTAGTAAAATGAGCTTAAGGTCTTTAAGAAGATCTTTGTCATCTCTTTTTCCTCAAGAGGTGGACAAATCTGGGCGGCAATTTCACGCCATCTCTGAGCGTACTCCTTAAAGGTATCCTTGTCCTTTTGTGACATTGATCTGATTTGATATCTGTCCGGTGCCATGTCCAAATTGTATTTATATTGTTTAACGAAGGCGGAGCCAAGATCTCTGAACGTGCCGATCATGGCGCAGTTTAAACCCATGAACCATTTCAATGCGGTATTGGTTAAACTATCCTGAAAGTAGTGAATCAGTAGCTCTTAGTTCTTTGTTTGAGCTGACATTCGCCGAGCGTACATCACCAAATGGCTCTGAGGGCAAGAGTTACCCTTGTACTTTTCTAAGTCGGGCACTTGGAATTTGTGCGGGACTTTCACATTGGGGACCAAGCAAAGGTCTGCGGCGTCCTTTCCAAATAAATCCTGACCGCGAAGGCCCTGCAGTTATTTCTGCATTTCAGGAACTGTTCCTGGAACTCATTCATTCTGTCAAACATGCTGTCGTTTCCACCAGAAGGTATCTGGGGAATCTGTTCTTCCGAGACAGTTTGTACCACGGGCGGTGGTATAGTCATTGTGGTCGAGACTCTCAGTGCCTCCCAAAGTTTGTAACCTTCAGGAGTTGCTGTCATGCCCCTGGCATCACCGCTTTCCCAAAGTTTGTAACCTTCAGACCCAGCGGCTCCTGCTGCGGTTTCCTGATCCTCAGCGATCGGCGGAACATATCCTTTCGGGACATAGTTAATAGGCATGCCCTAGGGATGATCTTTCGACATCTTGTACCTAGGATCATACTTCTCCACTATGGGCGTTGATGTGATCTCTGAGATCACAATCCTTTGTTGTTGCATTTGAGCTTCTGCTAGAGCTTTCATGTCGTTATGAAGCTTTCTCAGATCCTCTTTCAGAGTGTCGATCTCTTCTCTCAATTCTCTGTTCTCTTCCTCGAGATCATCCATCTTTTTCTGACGATTGGCCCGAGTATTGTACGAATGAGACAGTTTGACTCTAGAATCGAGACGCAAATGTGAGATTCATAGGTAAGAAGAATCCGTTTATGAGAATGATGAATGCAATGATTATTAATTATTTTTGTTTATTCAAAGTAAACTTCGACAATTAGATTGCAAATATCAAACAGTGGGGAAACCCCGTTTTATTGAATTCCAAGGATTGCGGAAATGGAAATACAGTAGATTTACAAAGTGCTGAAAAAGGAAATCTAAGCTAATGCATCCTGAGTCCTCTCTGAGGAGAGCTCAAGTGCTGGTTCTGGTACTTTCCTCTTCTTTGGCCGGGGCTCTTGAGCCGTTGTCGGGTTGTCATTCCTTTGCCAAGTGAAAGGAGCGAGTAAATTCCTTTGGTCATCCTGATTCTCTATAGCATGTTGCTCTAAAATCTCAATCAGAGCATCCTTTTCTTTTAATAGCTGTTGTATTTTATTACATTCCACATCGAGAATATGGTACTTATTCCTCCAATACCTCTTCTTCTGCCGAACTTTGCTGAGAGTAACCTAAAGCTTTTCCGTCTCAGACATGAAATAAAGGGCAGAGTCCCTTAATGGAAGAACTTCCTGGCGAGGGTAAGGTATCCTCAGCTTGAGAGCTCTAGTTTGTACCCAGTGGAGATAAAGCTCCATCGAGACACGGTCTGGTTTTCCTAGAAACTCTCTTCCTTTTCTATGAACGTGATTCCAAGCATGCACTATTTCTGTCTTTAGTGCCCTGTCATTTTCTCCTTCCTTGAAGAAAAGACCTTCTAGATGAGCATTGCGCGGGACATGCCTCATTGGGTATCCAAATTGACGACGAACTAACACTGGATGATAGTTGATCCCCCCTTTAGTTCCTATAAGGGGCACATTTGGGAAATTTCCACAACGGTCAATGATTTTGATCCCGTCGTAGATTCGATTGTACCAATCGATGTCAGAGTTTGTAAGAGACATGATTCTCTGCGACCAACATAAAGTATTCTTTTGATCCCAAAATCCAGCAGACTTGGGCAAATGGGAAGTGAACCATTTGTAAAGCAGGGGTACACAGCACGTGATCATTCCTCCGCTGTATAAATTCCTTAAGTGTACCGAATGATACGCATCTGCGAGTAAGGTCGGTATAGGGTTTCCAATCAGGAAAATCTTAATGGCGTTGATATCTACAAAGTTATCGATGTTGGGAAACAAAAATAACCCGGTGAGCAAAACAAAGATGCTCTCGAAAGCGGCCACGTTCCCTATACTAGCGAAGTACAGGGCTTTCTTTGTCAAGAAATGGGCTGGCAAACCTTGTATTCCACCCTTAGTGGTCATGTGAGTCCTGACTTCTGACTCGTCCAAATGGATTGCTCTTGCAATGGTTTTATCCTTTGGAATCTCTTCCAGTCCAGAAAATGGAGCTTGATCAGTGATATACATATCAGTCAAGTGAGAATACTCCTCCAGCGTTGGTGCTAGCTGATTGTCCGCGAATGTGAAACAATGATAAACCGGATCGTAGAACTGGATTAGCGTGGACATGATTCCTTCAATTACGTGGACCCTTAATAAGGACAACAGTCCTCCATACTTGGCTCTGAAAGCCTCGTGGTTGGTGATCATTCTCGCCAAACCTCTTAAATCCTCTAACTTTGGAACCTTGAAGGTATACTTATGAGTTTTCCTTCTACCGAAATCCATTAGCGCAATCTCCTTTCTCTCTGATATTTGCAATCATTGTCTTAGTTTAGTTTGAAAAAGAGAGACTAGAAGAGAAGATTTTCTTTGTTTTAATGTTTTTTAGATGAATGTATGAATGCAGCATACAAAAACATAGAAAAAACATGGGGTCAAAGGGTCGGTGTCATGAAGTCAAGGCTATACCCCCCCCCCCCACCAAAGGTTTATACTGGTATTTTTTGTACCTGTCCGCAAAATCATTGACCCCTCTGGGATAGCAACAACAAGCGGATTGCCAGCGAGCTGATGTATCCTAGAGTGATCTCAAATGAGGGTAGTATCGCGTGACAACTATTTTCGATAGCTTCAGCACTACAAAATGGCTTAAGTCTACTAAAGACCTCAGCTTCTCAGATAACCCAGTCGACCACACTACTTTCAACAATCGAAGTCGTATAGGCAATGTATCTGCAAAGGGAGTCTCCACTGAGTTTGATGTTTGATCGGGGGCTCTTAACTGGAATTCACTCCCAGTAAGATTACCCGCATTGCCATCACCTATCTTAGGTGTATACTCAATCTTTCCACATGCGGCATCACACGCATTCCCATTAGCAGAAAAATGAACACAGATATCAATTAGGAAAAACAGTATATATATTTGTCTTAATCATCCTAGATCTCTAGTCTTATGATCCTACACAGACAATGACTCCCCAGCAGAGCTGTCATTTTCTATGACGTGAATTTAGGGTTTCATCCCTTGGGAAAGCAAGAAAGAATGCCTCCCACTGCGGTCACCAATCTGGTGTAGCACTATCTAAGGTTTCTACCTAAGAAATGAGGAGGGAACAAGATCATATAAAAGATTGTCCCCAACAGAGTCGCCATTTTTCTGTAGCGCGAGTTTTTGTGTGGTTGCGAAGCACTACCGCTTTGGGGTACTACATATCGATTCATTTTTTATCCTATTGAAGCTAATGAATGAAGGGAAATAGATTTCTCCAATTAACCCTGCTTGCAAACTGAGTTTGAACAGATGACTGTTGATTTACAGATGCTACAAAGATTGTGGGTTTCTCTTAGGTTATTTTGTTAAAACAGTGTCTAGGCTATTGGTAGGATGTTAGGTCTAATGCTTTTTTTTATTGATGTATGGGATTTTGGGTGTTTGATTAGTGTGCTCGCTAAGATTTTTTAATCTTATGCCTACGTATTCCCGTTTAACGAAACAGGGAAATCAGAACGATCGTAGTTCCTCCTATTCTATGGGAGGAAAAAGGTGTTTTGGTGTCTTCTTCAAAGCCCAAGACATGAAGCTAAATGTGGTTTGTATCTTGTTCGAAGCCCAAGATGTGAAGTTGAAGGGTCTATTTGTATCTTGTTCGAAGCCCAAGATGTGAAGCTAAAGGGTTTTGACTTTAGAGAGAATTTGTCATCTCTAAAGGGGATATTTGGTCTGTTTGTCACAACTGTTGGGGTGACTGATTATAAAGGAGAATTACTTTAACTGGGATATGAGAATCCAGCAATGCCATAATTTCTTTTATAGGGGATTTTTAACCTGAAGGAGAAGACTTTAACTCAGTGTAGAGCAATGTTATCTTTCCTTAGGAATTTCTCATGCTAAAAGAGGGACAGTGGCATGGATGTAAATAATCCAGAGGCTTGCCGCTTACAGCAATTATATGAAGGAAAAGGAGTTATTGATGTTTGTATACTGTGAACGAGGCACAGATTTTGATGCTAAAAGGTTGATTGACTCAACCGGGGGGTTCCTTATACAAAGCCTAAGAGGAGGCTATTGACCCAACAAGAAGGTGTTTTTATGTGTCTCGTACGAAGCCCGAGAGAGAGAGGCTAAAAGGGTTGACTCAACAAGAGAGTGCTTTTATGTGTCTCGTACGAAGCCCGAGATAGAGGCTAAAAGGGTTTGACTCAACAAGAGAGTGCTTTTTAGGTGTCTTGTACGAAGCCCAAGACGGAGGCTAAGAGGGTGATTGACTCAACAAGAGAGTCTTTTATACTCAACAAGAGAGTGTTTTTTGTATCTCGTACGAAGCCCGATATGGAGGCTAAAAGTGTTTGACTCAATAAGAGAGTCTTTTATACTCAACAAGAGAGTGATTTTCTATCTCGTACGAAGCCCGAGATGGAGGCTAAAAGTGTTTGCTTCAACAAGAGAGTCTGAAAAGGTTAGCTCCACTGGGGAGAATCATTGAACAAAGCCCAAGAGGAGGCTATTGTGCTGATGAATATTTCAGTTTAGTGACAGGTCCAGTATGTTGGATAAAAGAGAAAATCAGTTCTTATGAAAAGAACGATTAAAGGTATTGTTGTGCTTTAGGATTGATAAGAGGATCAGGGTTATTTCTTGTTCTTTAAGGAAATGAGAAATCCAAAGGGGTATTGAGACTGTCCAAGTCTACTGGTGTTTTGAGAAATCGATTCTTAGGTAGTGAATGATCTTTGTATGATGCCCAAGAGAAGGCTGGTATGTTAAGGGATGAAGGTCAACCCATTAACTGGTCTGACACTTGACTCAGAAAGACAGCTCTAGCAAATTGATGACTAGGTTCTGTTCCTATACCTGTAGAGGTCTCTGGGTCCTTGTACTAAGCCCAAGAGAAGGCATGAGAGCTTTTAGGAAGCCGAAGGGTCCTTGTACAACGCCCAAGAGGAGGCGGGGATGCTTTAGGGAAGCCTGTGGGTCCCCAAACCCCGAGAAGTTCAAGACATGCTATTCACAGCAAATAGATCAAGCCAGGAAAGTTCGCGAATTTGGAAGAAACTCAAGAGATGCTATTCATGGATAATAGATCAACTCTGGGGAGTAGAGTTTCTTTGACAATTTCTAAGAGTGACAGTCTGAGAAAGGGTTTACCGAGAATGCTGCCTTTCACGTGTCCATATTGTTTAACCCCAAGAGGAGGGAAGACTGTGTCAGGTAATCCTATGGGGATCTAGTTTTGTTTGTATTCAAAAGTGACCAACAGGGCTTTACCTAGTGCTAGACGTAGTTGCTGGGGAAAACTCTAAATAACTATACTAGTATTACACAGTTAATATTTGACAAGTATATAAAAGTTTGTGAAAGAAGACTTACAGTGAGCAGCCCCACAATACAGTTATATATACTTGAAAGCGGATAAAGAAAACGGGTAAACACTTACTCGGTTGTAGAGCTTCTATGCTGTTTGGTTAGTTGTTCAACAAAGAAAGCTTTGATAACAATATTATATTCAAAATCAAAGGAGAAAGTGCTTTGAAAAGATTGTTGGGGCATACAGCTCAAGGAGAGGCCCAAGGTTTTATCAATGATTGCACTGTTGTTTTGTACAGGGACTTATACAAGTGACTGAGGCCGAAAAAGGTTTTCTGTACAAAGGGATGGGTCTTACACTCTCTCAAGAGGCCCAAAGGTGATTAAACAAAAGGAATAGGGCTTATAACATGAGGGTAGGCCCAGATTGTTTGATTTTTTTTAACTGGCGATCGCGCCGAGATTTTTCTTTAACACAGAGGGACTCATACCATGTCTGAGGCCCAAAAAGTTTTGGTTAAAAGGAGGTTGGGTCTTACAATCTATTAGAGGCCCAATGATTATTTTTGTTTAAGTGATGGGGCTTACAGCTCAATGAGAGGCCCATGGGTTTTTGTTAAAAAGGCGACGATCGCGCCGAACTTTTTGACGGTATCGGGACTTATACAATACACTGAGGCCCAAAATATTTTGGTTTCTACAAAGGGTTGGGTCTTACACTCTACCAAGAGGCCCAAAAGTTTAAGGAATGGGTCTTATAGCTCAAGGAGAGGCCCATTTGGTTTGTTTGAAAACGGTTATTGTGTCGAGGTTTTTGAAAACGCAGTGGGTCTTATACAATGACTGAGGCCCAAAAATGTTTGGTTTTCAAAGGGGATTGGGTCTTACACTCTATTAGAGGCCCAAAAGTTTAAGGAATTGGTCTTATAGCTCAAGGAGAGGCCCATTTGTTTTAAAAAGTTTGATGAGGGTTTAATTAATCAAAAACCCTAATTTGTTTTCAAAATGTATTTTAATTGAATAAAAAATTCAATTAAAATGATCAAAATTGTTAAACATGTGGAAAAAAAATTGTGATCTTGGATTAATGATTCAAAAATCATGTTTTGATTCACAAAATGTTTGGAAATCACTAAAATTTGAAAAATCAAGAAGGAGAAAATATTTTATATGTCAAAAATAATTAAAATATTAATTCTTTACAAAAAATATCAAGTATATGAAATAAATAATATTTTTGGGATTTTTTGGGAAAATAAAATATTTTAACATTTTTGTGAATTATGAAAAAAAGAATCAACTCAAAATCATTAAACTTCAGAGAGAATTAATTTTTGAATCAATTAAATAAAATCACAAAATTCAAATATTTGAATTTTTAAAAAGGGCGCCAAGAACATGGCAAGAACACGCGCCACCCTCTGTTTCTGCAGATTTGTGTTTTCTATCCAATCTCATTGAATACTTGATGATAACATGCAATCTACATATCAATCTACTCGTTTTCACCTCACGATCATGTCTATGGTCTTTAATTTCATTTATTTTAAGCATGGAATAAGAAACCAAAGAGAAACCTCAAGAACCCTAAAATTTGCATGAAGGTTCAGAAATTCCATACACGATTTAAACAAAGCAATTGATTGAGGGAAAACACTCCATGCATGATTATGAACATATGACCAAATTATTGTGCAGCAAAAAATGCATGGATCATAGAGTTAGAAGAGCTCATGCTTACCTCTTGCAGCTGGTGATCATGTTTTGTGTTAGAGGCGTTGCAGCTTGGTTCCAAGGATATGGACGGCTTCCCTAGGTGCTATGGAGTGTGTCTGGATGCTTGGAGTGGATTGAATTGAGCTGGAACTTAATTTGGCACCTCAACTGCAAATCTGTCAAAGGCTTGTGCAAATTGCTAGTGATTTTGTGATTTTGGTGTTCCAGATGTTATGTGAGTGTTTGGATCACTTCTATATGGTGTTTATGAGAGGTGTGTGTGTGTGATTGGTTTGATTGGAATAACTCTCAAACTCAAAACCCGATAGTGACTTGCCTTAGAAGGCAAACTTGGAATGAAAAAGGAGATTTTGAGGAAAGCATCTCTTTTATGGATTTGGTGTACTCAAACTAATCACAAATGAGCTCTATTTATAGTAGAGCAAGTTTGTTTTGCAAGGAATAGTGAATGGCAACTGCTGCAGAGGTTTGGCCGATGTTGATCAATGAGAATCCAAGTCTCCTCTAGCCATTGACTAGAGGTTAGGGCACAGGCTGCTGGTTCCCTTGGTCTTGGATAAGTCTTGACAGAATTCAGTTGGAAATGGCTCAGTCCATGCCACCTTGGTGCATCCATTGAATGCTCCAAAACAAAATTGGAGTCTTGTTCCCTCTTTATGGATTTTTAGGTTTGGCATGCTATTTTTAGTTCCAATGACTTGGGAGGCTTGGGATCAGAGTTGATTCCTCCTTGGTCTCCCCTTGAGGTGTTCAGATGGATAAGTGTGCTTGTAATTTGCACAAATTTGGCAAATCGAGCAAAATGCACAAATCTGCCTTGCTTTGGCAATTTTCAGCAAGGCATGTTGCCATTGTCATATCTCATGGCTCAAGTTGAATTTGATGAAGTTCTTGGTCATTTTGGAAAGCCCTCATATGATACAACAACTGTTTGATCATAGTTGGTTTTGATACTTTTTGGATCCAAGTGAAAAATGTCCCTACATTTGGAAAAAAGTGAAGGCAGATTCTGACTTAGTGGAAATTTCACTAAATGTTGGAAAAAAGTGACATTTTCACTTTTCTTGATTTTGATCATTCCATAACTTAAAATCCATGAGGAATTGGAATGAGTTGTGTTTGAAGCTTTTGTAGAGGGCCATGAGAGCTACAAATCCAGCTTTGAATAGGGAAAAATGGCCTTGTAGTTTAGGAGTTATGATCCTCCAAAGTTGGTACCCTAGCCACTTGTTCCATAACTTAGAAAAATTTCTAAGTTTTTATGGTTACCCCTTTTATAAGTTATCCCACTTTTCTTGATTTTTCTTGATGAATGATGATCTAAATCACACATTAACATCATTTTAGGGTTAAAGAACCATAATTGTGAAAAATCTCAAAAAGTCAAAGTTGACTTTTGTGCACAGTTGACTTTTTGTCAGATGAACTCCAAACTATGTGATCCTCTATGAAATCAAGTCCTTGACATAAATCATACTTGATGGATTGATTTTATAGGTGTTATAGGGTGTATTGAATCATGTCCCAAGGTTTGGGAGCATGCCTGGGTCAAAAGTCAAAGGCACAGTTGACTTTTTCCGCGAAACCCTAACTGTGGTTCTAATGAACTTGAAACTTGGGAATCAAGCTTCTTGGATCAATCCATTGTTGCAAATGGATCAATGTGGTGTATTAGAGACCCTCAAATCCTCCTTTGAGGTCTTGGCTCATGTTTTGTCCCAAAAGTCAACTTAGGGGTGAATTAGGTCAAGAAACCCTAATTCCTGATTTTTTTATGAGTACATCCCTTGAGGTTAAATTGACTTGATGATTGGGTTCATGATGTCCCTTGGAGTATCATAGGTTATGCTTTGAAGCATTGGCTCATGCCCAGAGGAAAATTCCCATCTGGAGGCCCTGGTCAACAAAAACCCTAATTTGGTAACACTGGTGATCTTGAGGCTTAATCCACCTAGAAGGAAGCATCCTTGTGCTTAATCCTTGAAGTGGGAGTCCTCTTGATCCTTTGTGGATGTTTGAGAGGTTAGACAAGTTGAAGATCATGTCATTCCTTGATTGATCCCTTGTCTAAGGCTCGGAGAGGGCTTGAAACGCTAAGTTGCCTGTAGTGAGTGCTCACCCATCTTTGGGGAGACTGATGAGGCATGATGGTTTACCCATATTGTGATGATGACTTTTACAACGATGGGAAATCTTAGTGGTCAAAATTTTGGGTATGACAGATTCAAAACAAAGGCAAATTCGTTGGGCCCTTTTGTTGCAAGAGTTTGATTTAGAAATTCGCGACAAAAAGGGATCCGAGAATTTGGTGGCGGATCACTTATCCCGCCTTGTTAATGTTGAAGTGACCAAGAATAAAAGAGAGGTCAAGGAAGAATTTCCTAATGAAAATTTGTTTATGGTGCAAGTTAGACCTTGGTTTGCCGACATGGATAATCATAAAGCCGCCGGATTAATACCAAAAAGTCTAACTCGTAACCAGAAAAAGAAATTTTTATCTGACGCCAAGTACTTTGAATGGGATGAACAATATTTGTTTAAGCTTGGTGTTAATAACATTTTGAGAAGGTGTGTGTCGAAAGAAAAGGCTAAAAACATCCTTTGGCATTGTCGCAACTCTCCTTATGGAAGGCATTTTAACGGTTTGGAAACGACAATGAAAGTCCTCCAATCGGGCTTTCATTTGCCATCTTTGTTCAAAGATGCGCATGCGCATACACAAAGTTGTGACAAGTGCCAGAGGAGTGGTGGAATTTCAAAACTTAATGAAATGTCGTTACAAAACATGCAGGAGGTTGAGGTGTTTGATTGTTGGGGCATAGACTTTGTTGACCCATTTCCATCATCGTTTTCCAATGAATACATTTTGGTCGCAGTGGACTATGTGTCCAAGTGGGTAGAAGCGATAGCATGTGCTAAAGCAGATGGAAAAACTGTGATAAATTTTTTAAGAAAAACATTTTTTCTCGATTTGGTACTCCGAGAGTGTTGATAAGTGACATATGATCTCACTTTTGCAACACTCAGCTAGAAAAAGCATTGGAGCAGTATGGTGTAAAGCACAAAGTTACAACACCATACCATCGGCAAGAAAATGGGAAAGCGAAGGTATCAAATCGAGAAATTAAGAGGATTCTTGAGAAAACGGTGTCGACTTCTAGAAAATACTAGTCAAACAAACTCGATGATGCTTTGTGGGCTTAACGGACAACTTTCAAAGCTCCGATTGGTCTCACACATTTCAAAATGGTTTATGGTAAGAACTGTCATTTACCGGTGGAGTTAGAACATAAGGAATTTTGGGCCTTAAAATTTGGAATTTTGATCCAACTTTAAGCGGTGAAAAAAGGAAGGTACAATTGCATGAAATGGAGGAATTGCGCCTTCAAGCGTATAACTCCAACAAGCTGTACAAAGACAGAGTGAAGACTTACCATGACAAAAAGATTGTGACAAAAGAATTTAAGTAAGGGCAGCTAATCTTACTGTTCAATTCACGAATGAAACTGTTCCCTAGAAAGTTGAAATCCAAATGGTCCGGTCCATTCTGGATTAAGGAGATCAAACACTATGGGGCGATTGTCATTGAAGACACAGTGTCAAATGAGAGTTGGTCTGTAAACATTCAGAGATTGAAGGTTTATCTAGGTGGAGATTTCGAGCAAAATACCATCGCAGTGGCTTTTTGCCATCCTTGAGGTTGCATTGGACCGTCGAGCTCAAACGACGTTAAACAAAGCGCTTGTTGGGAGGCACCCAACATTGTAAGTATTTATTATTTTTTTAGTATTTTTAATTTAATCGGGCAGAAAAGTCGGGAGAACATAACCTGAATCCAAACTTCATTGGCTATGTTTCATTGAGCGCGCTTAGCGCGCTGCTGAGGCCTCTTAGCGCGGTCAGATGAACATGCCCCGTAACTTTAGGCCTGAGTGGAAAATGAGGGAAGTCGGCCATGGGTCTGGTCCGTTTTAAAAGGTTAAAAAACCAGAAAACCCTTATTTCCCTAATTTTTTCTTCTCGTGGCTACTTTATCCTTGTGCTTCCATTTTATTCCTCAACTCAACGCTTGCCCCTCAAGCTCCCATTCATCCTTCTCTCATTCACTAGAAGGTTTGCAATGTTTTATTTTTTGTATTCTGGTAAAGTAGATTGCATGTTGTTAGGGTGTTGATTGGATTAAGATGAATTTGATTTTTAGAGTTTGTTTTTGAAGAATAGGTTCTAAACCCATTTGACCAATGTTAGGGTTAAGTCACAAACTAGTTTATTTGTTGTTTAGTGATTGTTTCTGTGGTAGTTTGATAATGTATGTCTTAGGGTTCAGTGTGGGTGAATTAATTGTTGGTTGTGCAGCTCCATTTTAATGGCAGAGGAATTTTTTTTGCTTTTGTCGCAGGCGCGCTTAGTGCGCTATGAGCCGGCTAAGCGCGCCTCTCTTGCCCTGTTCTGATTATTTTTATTTTTCCGATGTTTTCTGATTGAAATTTGTTGGGTATGTTGCTGTTTGATGATTTTTGTGTAGGATATGTGTTGGCTAAGCTCGCCCCCCTGGGATCAAAATCCTCGATTTTTAATTTTCCGTCAATTATTTGACTGTTTTGTGTTTACTTGGGGTTTCTTATGATTTTTCTTGAATTTCCTGGTTGGTTGTTTAACTTGTTTGGTGCTGTTTTGGTTTGTTTTTTTTCTTGGTTGCAGATGGCTCCTAAGTGTCCCCGTTTTAGCACTGGACAATCATCGTAACAAATACAGACGCATGTAGAGTATGATGCACACAAATTTTTGGGGGCTGAGCAGCAAGGTCGATACCTCGAGCTGACCAGAAGAAGTATTTGGATGGACTGTATTTTTAGGATTAACCCTCAAGGGGAGTTTCACGGCTGTCAAAACAACATTGAGTCGCATGGTTGGCAAGCTCTCCTAACTCCACCGACCCTGGTCAACTATGAGATAGTGCATGAGTTACATGAGAATTCCATTTTGACAGAGGGTCAGATGTACACCTTTATGACCTTTATGAGAGGGAGACATGTGTCGTTCTCTAGAGATGCGATTAATGATTATCTGGCTAGCCCATTGGTTTTGGTCGAGGGTGAATAGTGCTCCTACTATAAGAGAGTGTCTAGGAAGAATCGGAATTTGGAGAATGTGTGCTTGGCCTTGGCACATCCAAGTTGAGGATTTGAGTTGAATGCAGCAGGAAGGCCGAAGATATTGAAGAAAAGAGACATGAATACTACAATTCAGTTTATGATGACCCTTGTCCGGTTGACATTGCATGTATGCATTACTATATCATACAGGAGAGGCAGGTTGATGTTGCTAGTATTATTTCTGATAAGATTCGAGCCATAGCTACTAGTGGGCATCGCTTGGGTACTAAAGTCCCTGCAGTTTTGGTATTTCCATGACTTATTATGGGCCTGTGTGTGCGAGCGGGTGTCCCAATCCCGGGTGTGGTCCACAAGACCATAAAGAGGGTAGTGACTGACACATGGATCCAAAGTCACTGTACGCCTAGACTTGACCAGCCACCACCACCACCACCACCAGCCCACCCAGATCAGCCACCACAATAGCACGACGAAGTTCAACCCGCTGATCAGGTATTTGATGAGCGTGCCGCGTGCATGTACACGTGGGATATGCATATGGATCATCAGAGGGCCTTTACATATTTGCAATCATCCATGCGAGTTTTTCATTTGCAAGTTCGGGAGCCACATGTTGAGCATCCGTTCCCGACGCAGGAGGACTTTGACGCTTATGTAGCTTGGCCTGGGGAAAGGCCTTTCCATTTTCAGAGGGGGCAGGTTCCACCTCAGGGTGCTCAGGTACCCCAGCCAGAGGTTGCTAGGGATGATGAGGATGCAGAGGATGATGAGGTTGCGGATGACGATGATGATGATAGTAGGGATACCACATGGGAGATTGGTTCAGAGGCCAGTTCTGAGTAGTTGATCCTGGGTTTATCTTATTATTTGTTTACTTTATATTATATTTATGTTTGAACTTTCTGGATTTTGTTGTTCTGTTTTTATTGTACTTCTGGATCATTTTTTACCATCCTTGAAAGGATGAGGAACATATGTTCGACACCATTGTTTTGGGTGTCGCAAATTTTGGCATTATGATAATATGTTTTAGTATTTTGAGTAGTTTTTACAATTGTTACTCTTGGTAGAAAAATTTTGATTTTGTGTTGTTCCTAAGTAGAAAACTTGAAGGAACCTTGTGACTAATGCCAAGATTGATGAATCAATAGGCAATTGAGTGGTAATGATATGATCGAGTAAAGGTACCATGCAAGGTACATTTTTATCGCTTTCTAAAGTAAGCATGGAAATGAAACTTATGATGAGTGTAAAAATTGTAGTCATTACTTCTTTTGAAAAACTTGTTCAATTATGAATCATTTAGAACATTGCCTTTGTGAGGAAGCTTTCATTGTATAATATATGCAGGATACTGACATTCTTGTTTAACTCGTTCTTATTATGTCAAAATCATGCATGTGTGTTAATTTGTGGAAAAGGAAGAAAATGATCAAGGAAATTCTTGTTAATTTTAAGAAAAACCACTTGAACAAATAAGAATGATCAATCTACCTTGTGAGTGAGCGAGTATTTGATAACCCCAATGAGCCATTGTATCAAGATCTGTTTGAATAATTGAATTGTGTAAATATCGTGCATGGAAAATAAGTGAATTTTGAAATGGATCTTGAAATTTTCTTGTGAAACTTTTGAACCCCAACCTTAAGTATGATTTCTTTTGTTGTTCCTTGCCTTAGATGTGTGAGAGCATTCTTAATTACCATGTTTTGGTTGTGTTCAAAGTTAGGGAGAAAAAGGTAGATTGAGGCATCATGAAAAATAAAGTGGTTTTGAATGATGAAAGAGCTTGAAAGAAAGAAACAAATGAAAAAGAAAAGAAATTGGGCATGAATTGCCAACAAAAAGCTCAAAGTTGTAATGATGCCTCAAAGAAAGAAAACAAGAAGGTTAAGGTCTTGAAGTGCTATGATTGAGAATTAAATGCTCTCTTAGGAATAGGCATTTTTGTTTCAATGACTTTGATAAATGACCCTTCCTTGTAGCCAAGCCAAATTACAACCCTAGAAGACCTTGTAATTCCTTCTTTTTCACTCATTAATGCATGTTATTTTTTGAATGCATAATTTGTTCCGGATGTTTGCAGGATTGTTTGGTGAGTGATAAAACCTCATATTGTTTTCATCCATTGATGAATGTGTGTTTAGGTGTGATTCATTTTGAACTTGTATTGCTCAAGAAGTTTCAAATTGTGTTTTCGCACTTAGCAATAGTTTCATATCCATGATTTGTTGAGTGTTTGATAAGTTATCTTGTTTGTACTTCTACTTTTTGAACCATGAAATTGTCGTTGTTCTATTGTGTTTATTCTGATTTCTTGTGCGGGTTTTCGGATTCGTTTTTAGTTTGAGACACTTTTGTTTGAGGACAAACAAAATAATAAGTTGGGGAGAGTTGTTAAGGGCCAAATTGTGCATACTTTTGATTATATTTTATGGCTCTTTCCAATGGTTTCCTTGATATTTTAGTAGTAAATCTATAAGGTTTATTGTAAATATGTAAGTTTCCGATTTTATTGTAAACATTGTGAATTATGACCATTTTAATGCTTTTTGACAGGTCTTCTTGCTTATATTTGATGATAGGAGCCTATGGTGAAAGAAAGAAGGCCTAAACGATCATTTTCGAGGCGATCGTGTCGGTAACCCACGCTTTTCAGCGCGTTTTTACTGTTGAGGCAGTAACTAAGGCGTTCAACCGCGCTTAGCACGTTTTCTGGGATTTTGCCTCTGTTTTGCTGACCGCGCTTAGTGTGCTCTTGATGGCGCTTAGTGTGGTGCCACTTACTGCACTTTGCGCACTTGCTATAAATATCTTCCTTAGAAGATATTTTCACCACCTCTTGTAACTTTTACACTTTTCAGCATTTTAGAGATTAGAAAAGGGTTTTTAGGTAAAAAAAAGCTTAGAAACTCAAGAAGAAATGATAATCAAATATTTGGAGCATCAATCCTCGATTCTTTGACTTTGATGCTAGCAAAGCTTTCTTTTTTACTTGTTGATCAAGCTACCATAGTGATGGATAGCTAAACAATTTTGTGTCAAGATTAGAGGTAGTTAATCTTTCTATTATGTATTTCTTTTGATCTTTTGTATGTGAACAAGGTTTATGATTAATAGATGATGAAGATCTTTGCTTTTAATGTTATATTTATGGTTTGAATCACTCTAGACATAGATTTTTCAAGTCTTGATCTAATTTCTTCATCTATTAACCAACAAACTCTAGACATAGATTTGAAAGTTAATATTCTCTTTGTATCGATCTTTATGTTTATTGTTTCGATTGTTATTTCGAGAAATCATCTAGCGATTAAAACAATAATACCCACATAGTCGCTTTAGAATTAAACGGATTCGTGAGGATACACGATTGTATTGATTGAAACTAAGTTCGCATGCTTGATTAATCGGATACGTATGAAAGGGGTTAACGAGATCTAATGTTGACATGGTTTTCTTAAAACAAGACATCTATTTTCTAGTTTACTCTTTGCTACAAAACTTATGTTATAAAACAAGAACTCTTTGAAAGCCTTTCTCGTAGAACGTTAAACTATTAAACGGCGAGCATCTATATATCTGATAACACAATCCTTGTGAATACGATAAAATAACCCACCGAAAATACATTTTAACAACGCTTCATCTATTGTGTTGACAGCCCCATGTGCGCGTAAAGGATTGGTCTTGACGTTCGGCTCTAAATCTGCGAAAGAAAGGATCTTCTTTTCTATTAATTCTCTCACGATGTGCTTTAAAGCGTAGCATCCCTCCAAGTCATGTCCGGGTGCACCATCATGGAAAGGGCAATGAGCATTTGGGTTGTAATATGGAGGTAGAGGATCAGGTGGTAGACCCAAAGGTCTAGGAGTCACCAATCCTCTTTGTAGTAGAGAAGGATACAACTCAGTTTACGTCATTGGGATTAGACTGAAAGGGGGTTTATCACCTTTCCTTCAGTTCTGAGCTGGCGCATTCTGACGAGGTGCCTGGACTTTTGGATTTTGATAAGCTAGAGCTACAGGCGCTCGTTGATATGCGGGAGCGACCTGAGCTGGTTGTTGATAAACTAGCGCTTTTTGCGTTGGTTGAAATATAGGAACTGGTTGCTGATTAAAAGATGGCATAACAGTTGCCACATATGGTTGTTGAGCATATTGCACTAGGTAGTTAGGTTGTTGTTGAGTGAAGCATTGTTGTTTTCTCCAATGATGGTTCCTTCCTCAGCATGATGACACAACATTCGTTTCACCTTCTTTCTTCTTATGAAAGTTCCCTGAGAACTTTTTGGTATTCTTGTTGTTAGAGGAGGCTGGATTTGGTGTTGGATACTATTATAGGACGCGGGGGACTCTCACTTGTGATGGAGAATGTTGGGAGCAAATGTGAGTGGTTAAAGTTCTATATTGCCTATGAATGGGCATAATGTTGGATTTATAATAGAGATAACCCATTTACCTAACGCCTTAAGGTTTTGGGTGGAGATGTAGTGTCTTCCTCTCTTGTGTTCCTGAAGCGTTGGATTCCCGTTGGTACTCTCGACTTCCCTGGACTCCTCAGCAAGAACTCTGGTGATAGGTTAAGGTGTGACACACTTCGAATCCCAATATCATCAATTTTCCATTTTTTCTTTACTAAAAGAACACGTCCCCTATATTATTATATTTATATTAAAATTAAACTACTTTTTACCATGGTCTTTAAAAGCAACTATTATGAAAATGATAGATATTTTACAACGTTGATAATCTCAATCATGGTGAAAAATATTACATATATAAGTGAAACGTTTCTCATTTTTGTATAGAACAGTCGTGTCTCTCCCAATGCAAAACCGTAATATCTCCCTCACACCTTATCACAATCCCCATTAATGTTTGCACACCATTTCTTCACAAAACTCTAACATATGTTCTATAACTCGTATGGATCAAGAAAAGTTGTTAGAAACATGCGACACAAAAACACCAAACTTATTTCTTTGACTTCATCTTCACATTTCAGATACATGAGACATTTTCACCATTCATATTTTCTTGTTGAAAGTAGTTTATAACATATTTTTATGCTGGTTGTATGTTGTGCGTGCTTTTCTTCCACTTAATTTCTTATTATCAATTCCCTATAAGTTGTATGTTGTTCATTTCTGTTTGGTTACTTCATAGTTTTTCTTGAGATTGTATGTTGGCTTTTGTGTTATTTTTGATGTTTTTGCTTAGTTATGTTAATGTTTTTGTTGAATTATGTGTATGTTTGTGTATAGTTCGTGTGTTGTAGTTTGTGTTATTGTGAATGTTATTGTTTATGTATGTTAAGGTTTTTTTAGGTATGTTGTTGTTTTGTTAAGGTAAGTTTTTGTTTTTGTTATTATAGATGATTTTTTGAGGTATGTATGTTGAAGTTTTTACTGAGGTATGTATTTTTGTTAAGGTAATTTTTTTTGTTGATACATGTTTGTTGATAAATGTTATTGTTTGTGTTATTGTAGATATTTTTGTTAAGGTATATTGATGTTTTTGTTGAGGTATGCATGTTGTTTTGTTAAGGTAAGTAGATGGTTTTGTTGATACTTGTTTGTTTTATTTATGATGTGTTTGTATAGACATGTTATTATTTATGTGATTGTTAATGTTATTCCTTGAACATTGCAGCTTTCATTTCGTTCAATCTACAAGTCATAAAAGATTTTTTTATTTCGTATATGGTTTGAGTGTTTTACAAATTCCTCATTGAATATATAACCTTTTGACTTGAATTAGAAAATAATAATATGATAAAATTAATTTATATTAGAAAACAACTTACATTGATCAATGTTTTTGAGCTTTCTGCAACCCATTATCAACATCTCGCTCTTTGACGGTTAGAATTTGGTTCAATACTTTTAGTTCTACAACCATCACTTTCTTCTCTACTAGTTCTTTCTGCACAGTTAATACTTTGTAGAATGAACTAGTGGAGAAGAAAGTATTGGATGAAGAATTAGAATCATTGAACCAAATTTTAATTATCAAAGAGCGAGATATGGATAACGGATTGCAGAAAGGTCGAAAAACATTGATTAGTGTAACTTGTTCTTCTAATATAACTTATTTTTTCATATTATTAATTTCTAAATAAGATTGAAATGTTGTATGTTTAATGAGTAGTTGGTGAAATAAGCATTCCACAGACTTTATAATAAACTCAATTGATTATATCACCATGGTTGAAAGCTATAACCCTAATAAAATATTGTGCACTAACTCTTTCACTACGGTTGAAACATACAACAGTGGTTAAATGTTGAGAAATCTCCCAAAATATTCGCGCTAGGTACCGAATCCATGACTAATCAACCTTTTACTACGGCTGAGTTTTTCAACCGTAGTGATATGTTACACGCTATTGTGTTTTTACCACGGCTACCAGCCTGTGGTTGTAAAGAAGACACATGCTACCACACATTTCGTTCCCACATACCTCCAACTGTGGTAAAATATGCATTTTATAGTAGTAATATACGCTACTCTACTAATGACATATGTTAGTCTAACTCATCAATAGGAATATCCAGGAGAAAATACCAAGCATGGGCTACTTGTAAATACTCAAAATTTACTTTTTTTTCTCAAGTCATGTTAAACTTTATTTTCATTTCTAAAACCCTTCATTAAAAAGGACACTTGAAAAAACATGTTCGATTTTAGGTGTCCTTGTTAATAAAATGCTAAAATCAAAATCTGAAATCATATCATTAAGACCATTCAAAGGTCTATCTCAAAGAAATTATCTATTAATATTTCAACCGAAATTTGAGTCACAAATTTGATTTTTGTAACTATGTATCAATTCATCTTAATAAAAGGTATATAAACATTTAAAATTTTATATATTTTAAAAATATTATTAAAATTATGATACCTTTAAAATTGTGAAAAAATTATACTAAAGATGTTAAAATTGTATTACATTTTATATAATAACATGAAAGGAGTTCAATTAATTAGAAAAGTGTTTGTTTCGCAAATACTAGTACTTATACTTTTGAAGGAAGAAGAGTGACTATACCCTAAAATTTAGATTTTTTTTATGTATTAAAACAAATAAAAACATTAGTGCCCCCTTAAAAGTTATTTCCATTTTGAGTCAAATAGAAAAAGAAATTATATCCATTTTGAACTGCAACTAGTGGTCCTACTCCCTTCCCACTAAAGAGACAAACTCTATTAAATAAAAATACACTTTTCTGAATAAACATTTTAAGTTATTTAATTATAAAAATCTGAGTGCTAAATAAATATTTTTCCTGCACTTGAACAGCAAAAAAGTTGATGCCCAAAATTCTTACTTCGTGCGTGCTTCTAAGCTCAAACAGTTCCATTGCGCACTACCAAATCCACAAAACAAGCATTTCTATGTGCTTGCAATTTTTGAGCATATGGTAAGAGACTTCTATGTATATTGGCTCCAATAATTTATTATTAAGCCCCCAACGAAGAAAAATAGTAAAATATTACTATTAATCTTTTATTAAAATATAACTACTTAAATGAAAAGTTTATCAGTTCGCAAGATCTAAAGTTTAATAAATGTGGATCTGAATTTTATTTTAATGTTCAAGCACAAAGTCTATTATAACTTCATTTGTTCTACAACTTGTTATTATATAATTTATAATTAGTTTATTAGTAATAATTCTTGCAATTATATATATATATATATATATATATATATATATATATATATATATATATATATATATATAATGTACTTGGCAAAAAATACACGAGTGCGCGTTCCTCTGCAAAGGCAGGGAAATTTAGAAGCCTTAATAGGTGTATAATACGTTTTGCTGGTGAGGGCTTGTTGACGACAACTAAAAGTCATGTGTGGTGGTTTTTGAGGCTATTTAAGGGATCAATTCACGCGAGGTAAGAGGCCTTGTCGGTGGCCAGCGCTATAAGGATTGCAGGCGAGCGGTTAGAATAGTCGTGTGTTGTGGTTACCGGGAGTCTGATGCTCTTTTAGGTTGTAGAAGATATGTATAACTTAGAGTTTTACCTTTTCCCTTTGAGGGATGATGTATTTATAGGGTCTCTAATACCTAAGGTTTTCACGAAAGAGACCACCGTCCACTTGATCAAATAGTTGATAGTTTAATCCATATTTCCAAGGGAGAAGTGGGTAAGTAACAACTTTGACTTTCTCTTTATTCAAGACTTGTGTTATCCAATGTTTGTACTAGTATGGGCAAGGGAAGACTCACGAGCGAGGCGATACCTCCCATTGGGTGACCTTTCGTCATCGCCACTTCTAGGATGGTCTAAGGGCGTCACCCTAGGCATTGTCTTTTATAAATATAACACTAAATAGTCCCTCAGGCACAATGCCTTCAGCAGAAGGTGAAGAGTTTTCCACCTATAACTAATGGGAGTATCCCGAGAATTTGTGCTTCCCTTCGCTAGTTTTTAGTCGGCCTTAGGGGTCTAAGCTCCCTAGGCCCAATAATGTGTAGTCGGGTTGGAGAGACAACGAGTCTCTTAGGCGGGGAGCTCTACCTTTTTAGGAGGGACTTCTGTCAAGCCCTCATGCGAGAGTCTAATTAGTTTGAGGAATCTAATCTCCTCCGAAGATGTAATGCATAGCCCGACGGATGAGACGCTGAGTCCCTCAGGTGAGTCGTTTAACCTTTCAGGCGGGACTTCCATCGAGTCGACAAGCAAAACTTGACACCAAGTCTCCAAGGCTTGATATAGGCGGGGTTTAGGCGCATATCATACCTCCTTACTGATTGTATGATGTCTTTTAGGTTGACAGCGTGACTATCCTCCTCCCCTGTATTAATAATCATGTCTTCGTCATATACCTTCAGATTCCTCTAGTTGCATGTCTCTACTATCCGATTATTTTGTTGCCTGTTTTATCACTTTCATCTTGTTTTATTTCGATTCGTTTGAGTATCCTTCATAATTGCATTTCTCAATTTAGTATGCATAAAACTTTGGTTAGGTTTGATCTTGATCTAAATGGTATTTGATCAATAGAATATGATAGTGAAATGCAATCACTTAGTGTGTTTGGACAGACTTTAATTCAAGGTAAAATCTCAAAAAGCTTTTAAAAAATTTAAAATTTGATATTTTAAAATATTATTTCAAATCATTCAATTTTACATTGAATTTTTTATCCTGATCAAATTGCATAGTAGCTCAACTTAGTAATTTGATCCTTATTAGATTTTACACTTGATCCTGATCATTTTCCTAGGAACATATTTTTTCTGATTTGGTTTGAATCAAACTTTGTACATGATTCAAATCAATTTAAATTTTCAAAAATTATGTTTGTTTCTATTTGATTTGATTCTAATCAAACTTTGAACATGATCCAAATCAAATTCATTTGCCCAAAAATCTAATCA
This sequence comes from Lathyrus tuberosus, assembly GCA_022829125.1. Taxonomy (NCBI): domain Eukaryota; kingdom Viridiplantae; phylum Streptophyta; class Magnoliopsida; order Fabales; family Fabaceae; genus Lathyrus; species Lathyrus tuberosus. Next base: position 7,065,474 of record JALAZF010000024.1, on the reverse strand, counting down.
TTCTAGACTATTTGATCTGAATCAAATTTTGTTCCTGATTCAAATTAGAAGGAACTTGATTCGAATCATGTTTTCTCTGATCCGAATCAACTGACATATTTTTCAAAAATTAGGTATTTCTTTCATTTCACCTCATTTTGCTCATTTGATTTAAATCACATTTTTCTTGATTTTAATCTAACCACATTTTTTCAATCATTTTGTGTGCTTCATCTCAAGCACATGTAAATCATTTTTCTCATCATTCTTCAATCATAATCAATCATTCCATTAAGAGTTTTTAGTGTGAATTTGTGTGAAAATAAATTTCCTCTATTTTGAGTGTTCAAAGTCTTGCTAAGAATTTCTCACATCTTCAACTTTAATTGAATTCAGATCTTGATAACGAGAGCTCTCAGATTGATTGAAGGACTTGAGTACTTGAAAGTAAAACTTCTTAGAGATCTTGTTATGTTTTCAAGTTGTTAGCAAGACAGAGGGATTGTCAATGGTGGTGACAAACTCCATTGAAAAGAAGTAGGTTATTCTCTCCAGCATTGCCTTAGTAGTAACTTTGTGGAAGGCTATAAATAAGGCACAATTCTTCTCGGATCTTTAGACAATTACACCACTCAAGGAATAGGTAGGATTAAGGGGTTGATAGCTACATACAAAGGCTTGGAGCAGAATTGGTGTTATTAGAAGGTTCAAGAAACATATTCAAGTAAAGATTGTGTAGAAGAGTTTGCAAGTCTGCTGTATACAAGTCAAGATCTAAATTTGCAGATTTATTTTCTCAGTTGTAATTATGGATTGGTGATTGTATGAACTCTTGGAAATATTTATCAAATAACAAGGAACTATGCAAGTTCCAATGGGAAACCATTGAAGAGTACATGTAGGCCAAGCGAGGATGGACGCCGAAGCACTATAAATCTCAGTGTCATCTTTCTAACTCTACTCTTGCATTTATATTCATAGTTATTACATGCTAGGTGTTTCAATTCCTCTGTATTATATCATTTTGTACTTGATAGTGATGAATTACGTAAAGCTTAGATTTTGTTGGAATTGGACAACTAGTCAATCTGGTATTGTGATTGATAAATATGAAAACAAATTGAATTTAGGATTCCTCACATTGAATCAATTGTGTACATTTCTTGTGAGTACACAAATGGAATCAATTCATAATAATCATTTCATTGTTATAGTCTTGGATATTTGTGAAACAAATTGTGTTATCTTGATCGTATTCAACTGTATAACTTTTATTTTCGCTTCAAACCTTCTGCTCCCAATTCATTTTTGAAAACACTATGATTTTGGGAAACGGCGGTTGAATTTTTTAATTTGGGTCTATTCACCCCCTCTAAACTGTTTTTATACTTCCATATTCACACCCAACGATTGGCATCAAGAGCCTAGTTTTTTTATTGTTTCTAATCGACATCCAAAAGTTTGTGAATATGTCAGAAGATAACGATCCTAAGGGAGCATTTAATAGATAACTGATTTTAAATTGCAATAATTATACATATTGGAAACCGATCATATATGTACACTTTTTACCGGTTGACAAAAATATGTGGTGTGCCGTCACCAAGGGACCATATATTCCCAAGGGCGATAATGACATTGTTAAACATCTAAAGTATTAGATTGATGATGAAACCAAAAAGGCTTCATATGATTTGAAAGTGTTGGTTCTGTATTGGCAGCAATTTTGGTAAAACAATGTGTTGCATCAAGATGTTCTACTTGATGTCTTGACATGCTGTCTCTAACATTCTGCAGGTGAAGTGTTGGTGGTGTTTGTTAGTATTGCAGACTGTGTGCTTGATGTCAAACACGATGTTCTGACATCAATTTACAGAATTTAGGTTTTATTTGCTGCGCTATTTTTAGCAATCTTTTGTGTGTTTGTGTTGAGTGATTGCATGCGTAATTCTGGGAGTAAAATTATGTTGGAGTGGTATTATTTAGAAGCAATCTGTTTGTGAAGAATAGGGTTGGCTATTTTCATGCATAAAGATTTGGAGAATAATTAATTTTAATTATTAATTAAAAATAAGATCTACTAATGCCCAAGCCCAATGAAAGGAATGTTTCTGTGAATATTATGTTATCATGTGTGGTGTTGTTTTATAGGTTTCAAGAAGAATATTGAAGAATAATGACTTTCTAATTATGGAGATAAATTAGGAAGGAATTGATTGAAGACCTATTATGTAGCAGAAGTTTCTGCTGATTTGTAGCAGTTGTTATGCTGTGATTTAAAGCCCAAATCCAGTTGGGAATAAGTTATAAATAGAATGCTTGTAACCTAGAAAAAGTACGGGTCCAAGATATAGATCATTAGGGTTTGTGTGAAATTGTGAGCCACTCTGGTACTATTTTGTACTTAGAGTTGGACTGTTTAGTTGAGTTGTATTTATCAATCATCTACGAGCTTTTAAGCAATGATGATTATGTTTCTTTGAAGTGTGTCTTCTATTTTTCTGTGATTGAAGAGTTGTTGGAAATTAAGTTGTTAATGCAGTGGCTGAGGTGTTGACTGCTAGACATCATTGCGATGATTGGAAGAGAGATGGAGTCTCTTATCTAGGGAGAACTTAGGTAGAAGGGTCATTGGGTAGTTATTAAGTGAGTAGATCGTCAACGGGTGTGTTGGTTGTAGGGTCTATGAATTGATACTTCTAATAGTGGACTTCCTTCCTGGCTTGGTATGCCCCCAGATGTAGGTTGTTAGACCGAACTGGGTAAATAATTCTTGTGTGCACTTTACTTTTTAGCAACTTCTTTAACTGTCTATATCTTGTATATGTTGCTGATAACAGACCAGATGTCTCGACATGTTTATTCGACATCTGGGTCTGTCATACCAGAATTTCAGAAAGTGCGAGGCATAATCATTTCAACACTAGGTGCTAATGTGTACTATTAGATTTCACATCAGACAAGTGCTAAAGGTATATGTGATGCTCTCCAAACTCTCAATGAGAGAACGGAGGACGTCAAGGATTCTAAAATCGATATGTTTATAGAGGAGTTTAAAATATTTCGTATGGAACTTGGAGAATCAGTGGATTCCATTCAAACTAGATTCCTCCATTTGAACAACACACTATGAGCCTTAGGTAAAACATTTTCCTACAAAGATTGTACTAACAAAATATTGAGATCCATGTGCAGGGAAAGACAACCAAAAGTGTTCTGGACTGGGCCAACGGCCACGCGCGGCCCAATCCATGATTGCTACAGTAACAGTCCAAATGCTTGGATCCAGTCCACTATGGGGGCAAAAGTCCCCTTTTGCCCCTACAACCGGTCACGGACATCCCAGTCCTTCCCGGATCTATTGCCCGTCTCACACGGCTACAATTCCCTAACAACCGACGAACAGATGCCCGCAACTACCTCCCTATCCGGTATAACGGCTAGTTTGGGCATCCTGCCCGTCATAACGGCTAGTTTGGGAAGTTACCTATTCTTCAGGAAAACAGTTATCTCACCCTGAAAATAGGACCGTTGGCCACGCGCTGGGGAACATTATATAAACCCTCTCATTCGAGAGGGTCAGGTATCAAATATTCACCCTAAGAATACACTTTGTACTTGCCCCTTTTCTCTGACCCTTTCTTACTTGAGCGTCGGAGTGCCTTGCAGGTACATCCCCCTCCTCTCCTCATCAACATTCTGAGCACCTTGCCCATCTGACGACCAGCATACGTGGACCTGTTCGAATACTCTGGATCAGTGGCGCTGTCTGTGGGAAATCCTTGTTTTCCCCTTCTTTCTTTCCTCCTCGGAAACTAAAAGATCAAAACATACTTTCTTTGATCCACCCACATATGGCCGCTCAGAACTCCGCAAAAGGTGATGACGTTACGGTTCTTGTTCCCGTCAACAAGATGGACGTTGACGGCAGTTCTTTGTTACTCTCTGATCCTCGTTTCCTTCGAGATGGAGCTACTGCGTCTCCGACTCCTCCTCCCACCGAGCAAGGAGGGAAACTGATACCGTCGGGTGAACGACCAATTCCTGGCCCTCCCAGCGCCGACTTGGCCGTTGCAGCTCTTCTGGAAGCTGTCAACCGCACGAACCTCCTTATCTTGCAGCAAGGAGAGAGAATAGGAGCTCTCGAGGAAGCATATCTTCCCAGATACTCTCCTCCAAAGAGTAAGCATCGAAAATCAAGAAGCCCGCCACCTAGGCGTGGGGAAGACCATATATCGAGGCATGAGCCTGAATCACAACACATTCGCAAGCGCGACCAGATCTCCCCACGAGATCGATCATCACCAAGACACAAGAGAACGAGGCAGGATAGGCATTCTCCACCGGTCAGACCTCGCGACCGGCTACCCTCACCTCGCAGAGACCGTCGCCGCGAGCGCAGACAACGGTCACCATCAACTCCAAGCTCAGACGGCGACGACGAGCCTCGCGGCCTGTTGTCCCGTAGGATCTTGGCCACCCGTCTCCCTAAAAGACTAGAGAAGCCTCCGTCTCTAGGGACTTACGATGGAACCACTGACCCGGACGAGCACATAGAAAACATAGATGCTCTTTTAGACTACAGAGGGGTACGAGGAGCCGTCAAATGCCGCCTGTTCCCGACCACGCTTCGGAAGGGAGCAATGACATGGTACAAGAAACTGCCAGAGGAATCCATTACATCCTGGAGGCAGCTGGGGAGGATTTTCTCCCGTCACTTTACTGCATCGCGACGCCATCCAAAGACCGAGGCATCCCTCGGAGCTGTCATACAGGGAAGGGATGAGCCTCTTCGGGCTTATATTGAACGGTTCAACAAGGAGGCCGTCCAAGTGCCAACAACCGACGACATGAAAAAATTCCTGCTCGAGTAGGGATTACGTCCTGGCTCAGACTTCGCGAAAGCCATCGGCCTCGATCCACCGAGGAACCTTAACGCCCTTCTCCTCCAAGCCCAGTCGCACATACAGTACGAGGAGAAGGTTGTTGCACACTCTATCCGGGCCTCTCGACACCATGAAGGTGTCCGCTTGTCCAGAGCTGAAGAAACCTTGACATCCCGTCGAGGAGATAAAAGACGCGACGATCGGCCTCGCGATGCACGCGAACAGAAGGGACCTTCTGGGCAGTTCCATGACTATACCCCCTCACTGTCTCGAGGGAGAAAATCTTGTCCGAGTGTACCAACTCAGAATTCAAGCAAGCGGGAGTCCGTTTCCCCAAACAGCTGTCGGCCAGACCGGGTGTAGACAAATCCAAGTATTGCCGCTTCCACAAGAGTCACGGTCATACGACGGAGGAATGCATCCACCTCAGAGATACAATAAAGATCCTTATTCGCGACGGCCACCTGAAGCAGTTCGCGAAGAAGAAAGATGCTCCTCGGCAGGAAACCCAAGAGAGCAAAAAGGTTGCAGAAGAGACTCCGCCCTCTGATGACACCAACGTACAGGTCGCTATGTCCATAACTCGGCCAGAGGACTTCCGCATCCCTGATAGTCTGTCTGTCCCCACGTACCTCGCTGCTCACAGCCCATGGGAGGCCTTCCCGTCAGCCATGGTCATTTCTGGTGGGGGATTCAACAAAATCATGGTCGGTTCCGTCAAGAGGAGATTCGATCAACTTATCAACAAAAGCTCCAATGAAGTCACTATGCTGGACACCACTCACAAAGGATCCGTTCCTATTTCCTTCTACAAGGAAGAGCTCCTCGACGGAGCACCGAACTCAAGCATTCCGTTGCTTATCCGAGCAAAGATGGCAAACTTCGACGTTCGCCGAATACTCGTGGACCAGGGCAGCTCGATTGATATTATGTACAACCACCTGTTCGAAACGCTACAGCTGAATGACTCTCACCTTACTCCATACGTTGGATCCGACCTGCAAGGATTCAACGGAGCAGTGACAAAGCCCCGGGGTTACGTAGAGCTCATCGTAACCTTTGGTTCAGGAGAGACAACCCGAGCAATTAAAGCACATTTTCTGGTAATTGAATACCCGTCACTATACCAGTGCATTTTTGGAAGGCCAACCCTGGCAGAATTGATTGTTGTTCCTTCCACCGTGCATCTCAAGATGAAGTACTACACTTCTAAAGGGATGGTCGCCACCCTCCACGGCGACATCGAAGCTGCCCGTCGGTGCTTTGAAGCAGCATCAAGAGGACTAAGCACCATCTCAGTAAGACCGAAGACATCTGGTCGTTCCCCTCTGCCCAGCAGCTCCGAGCAGCAAAAAATGCTCCCCAGGTCGAATCTGTCGACTTGGACAGCCGTTTCAGCGAAGAAGATCACGCCAAGGACCCAGCGACTTTGGGCAGCCAGCCCAACAACAGCAGCCATCTCCTACGCCCCGTCCCAGATGGCAACTTCGAGATCGTTCCGTTCGGAGAAGACCCCCAACGGGGAGTAAAGATCGGAGCAGACCTCCCAGACCTGGCCAGGAGACAACTAAAAGCATGCCTCCGGGAGAACGCAAACTTGTTCGCATGGAGCGCCGCTGAAATGCCAGGATTGGACCCATCCGTCGCTTGCCACCAGCTTACAATTGATCCGGCCGTCAAAGTCGTTGCCCAGCGCAGAAGGAAATAATCCCCGAAAAAGATGGAAGCCGCGGAGAAAGCTGTCAAAGACCTTCTAGAAGCTAGGTTTATTTCTGAGGCCAAATACACTACATGGCTCTCAAATGTTGTACTTGTAAGAAAAAATAATGGCAAATGGAGGATGTGTGTTGATTATACCGATGTTAATAGGGCCTGCCCGAAGGACGCCTACCCCCTCCCCAATATCGATAAGCTCATAGATAACTCGGCAGGTTTTAAGCTTTCATCGTTCCTCGACGCCTACTCGGGCTACAATCAAATCCCAATGGCCGCGAGCGATAAAACTTACACGGCCTTCATGACCGAATCGGGCAACTATTACTACAACGTAATGCCCTTCGGGTTGAAAAACGCCGGTGCTACGTACCAACGAATGATGAACAGAGTCTTCGAAGGACAAATAGGCGACATGCTCGAAGTATACATGGACGATATGATCGTCAAGTCCCACGAGGAACTAGATCATGTCGCCCATCTTCTCAAAATCTTCGAGCAAGCAAGAAAGTATCGAATGCGTTTTAACTCAGAGAAGTGCACGTTTGGCGTACGGGCGGGTAAATTCCTTGGCTTCTACCTAACAGAACGAGGAATCGAAGCTAACCCCGACAAGTGTCGGGCATTCTCTGAGTTCCCAACGCCCACGTCTAAGAAGAACATCCAATCCCTCAATGAGGTGCTTACTTCGTTGTCCCGCTTCATGGCAAAATCTGCCCAACACGCCCTTCCTTTCTTCAAGCTCTTGCGGAAAGAAGTAGCGTTCGAATGGACCGAGGAATGTGAAACATCCCTCCTCCACTTGAAGCAAGCTCTGTCGAAACCGCCCGTATTATCACAACCAGATACCAGGGAAGTCTTGTTCTTATACCTCGCCGTCACTGCCGAAGCCGTTAGCGCCGTTCTCATTCGCGAGAATCCTGGCGGACAAAAGCCAATATACTTCACGAGCAAAGCGTTGCAGGACGTAGAGTTGCGATATCAACAGATAGAGAAGGTAGCATTGGCCCTCGTCAACGCTGCCAGACGACTGAGACATTATTTCATGGTTCACACGATCGTGGTAAGAACGGATCAGCCCATAAAGCAATTACTGGGACGACCAGACATGGCAGGCAGAATGCTCAAGTGGTCGTTGGAACTGTCTGAGTTCGACATCCAGTACGAAAGCAGGAAAGCTCTTAAGGCCCAAGCCCTGGCCGATTTCATCGTGGAAATGACGTTCTCAGACTCCCCGGTCCACATAGCAAACAGATGGACCATCTATGTAGACGGAACATCCTGCTCGACAGGCAGCGGGGCAGGGGTAATTTTGGAGAACGACGAAGGGACCATAGTCGAGGCTTCTCTCACATTGTCCTTTCCCACGTCGAACAACCAGGCTGAGTATGAAGCCTTCCTCGCCGGTTTGCGCATAGCCGAAGACCTAGGGGCTGAAGAAATCGTCATCTGCACAGACTCCCAGCTCGTAGCCCTCCAGATATCAGGAGAATATCAGACCAAAAAGGACAGTCTCTCTGAATACCTAACCCTGGTCAAGGGAAAAATGGCGAGGTTCAGAACTATAGAAGTGAGACATGTTCCACGCGAACATAACGTGCGAGCAGACATCTTGTCCAAACTAGCAAGCACTAAGAGAAAAGGCAGAAACAGGTCAGTCATCCAAGAGATACTTCCCCGGTCCAGCATCGATAAGGGATCCTCGACCCTACACGTACACGCGATCGGGGACAGCGATTGCTGAATGACACCCGTGTACAACTACCTCACCAGAGACGAACTTCCAAATGACCCCAAGGAAGCCAGCACCATCAGACGAAGAGCTTGCTCATACGTCATCCTTGAAAACAAACTCTATCGACGAGGCTTCTCCATCCCACTACTCAAATGCATAAAGGAAGAAGTAGTCCCCCACGTATTACGAGAAATCCACGAAGGCATTAACGCCCAGCACCTAGGAGGAAGGTCCCTTGCCCGCAAGGCCCTCCGAGCAGGGTATTATTGGCCAACCATGCAGCACAATGCCAAGGAGCATGTGAAGAGATGCGACAAATGCCAACGACACGGGGATATGCACCTGGCTCCACCCAACGAACTGAAAAGCATGACCTCCCCGTGGCCATTCGCTTGGTGGGGCCTAGACATCCTAGGACCCTTCATGATGGGGTCCAGCCAAAATAAATACCTGATAGTGGGTGTAGACTATTTCACAAAGTGGATAGAAGCAGAAGCCTTAGCAAAGATAACAGCATTAACATTCTGCGCTTCTACAAGCGAAATATCCTTGCCCGTTTTGGGATTCCCCAAGCAATTGTCACGGACAACGGAACGCAGTTCACGGACAAGAAGTTCCAAGACTTCGTCGCCCACCTCGGAACAAAGCAACATTTCGCATCTGTAGAACATCGTCAGACCAACGGGCAGGCAGAAGCGGCCAATCGTGTCATTCTTTGTGGCCTCAAGTGAAGACTGGATGAAACGAAGAAAGCCTGGGTCGAGGAGCTCCACAACGTCTTATGGGCGTACCGCACCACTCCTCAGTCTACCACCGGGGAAAAACCTTTCCGCTTAGCATATGGCACGGAGGCTGTTATACCCATTGAAATTCACGTACCGTCCAGGAGGACCGAATCACCTCTAGACGAGGAAATGAATGACGAAGCAATAAGAGAGGAGCTCGACCTTGTCGAGGAAATCCGAACAGGAGCAGCCCTCCGCGAAGCATCTCTTAAGCAAAAAAATAGCAATCAGGTACAACGCTAAAGTCTTACGACGAGAGTTCGACGTGGACAGCCTTGTCCTGCGAAGAAACCACAAGGACTCTCGCGAAGGCAAACTAGCAGCCAACTGGGAAGGGCCGTACAGAGTCCGTGCCAAAACAGAGAATGGTGCCTACTTCCTCGAGACCCTCAACGGGGATGAAATCCCGCGACCATGGAACGCTGAAAAACTTAAGCAGTACTACAGCTAAAGTCACAATAGGCTTCCTCGCGCCAAAGGACCACCTAACGGTCATCATGCTCGTTCAGGTACAAACGATGCATACGCACAAAGTGGAATCCCGCTTAAGTAAATGAGTCGGAGCTCTGCTCGTCGGCGGTCCTCAACCGAGCATCGCCTTCACCCAGGTACCACGATTGGCAGAACCCCAACTCGCGATGGGATGTTCACGCCGCGACCTCAGGCCTCAATCGCAACCTGAGATCCGCAACCTCGCCAGGACTTCCCCCGGCTGTTCGACCAGTTCTCCACACTGGCAAATCCACGCACAACGAGCAATCTTTCAAAAGAAAGCTCTGTTAACAGACACACCCTCCGACGAGCAGTCATACATGCACCGCTAATGTAAAGCACAACAATATGAACTAAAATTATATAAGTAACAAAACCGGCCAACATAAACCGGACATAAAGTAAAAAAGGCCACAAGGGCCAAAGATTGTACGAATTACATAAAAAGGGGGGCCACGCCCCTCCAAATAAAATAAAATTACAACAAACTACACGGTACGCAGGCCGGCAAAACATCATCATCTGCTAACATCACTCCTCGGTGTCTTCGACTCGTTCATCATTGGGCGGAGAAGTCTGGGTTCTAGCTTGACCAGCAAGGAGAGACTCTGGCATCACAATTTGCCCGTCTTTAACGTACACCAGGAAATTGGTGCCTTCGGTAACCAAAACAACACCAGGATTCACCACCTGAAGCTGAGACACTGCGTTCTGGAAGGATTCCTCGCCAAGCACTAAGTTGTCATCCTCGGCCACCACCAGTCGGCCAACTAACTCTGACCTTGTCATTACCTTCACGTCCTCAGGCTCCTCCTCGCCAGGGGCATTAGTTGCCTGCAGTTGCGCGACCAAGTCCTCAGCGGCTTTTTTCTCAGCCTCAAGTGTAGCCATCTCCCCCTTTAACCGGGCAACCTCCTCGCCCTCCTTTTCCTTCGCCTCCTGGGCAACCTTAGCTTCCTCCCTGGCCTTCCTCAAGCTTTCCTCAAGAGCGGTCACCTTACCTCGGGCAATGGTCAGCTCACTCTCAGTGGTCGTGTCCCCCTCGACATAGGTGGCCGCCATCTCCAGCAATCTGACCACCGCAGAGGCATCCTGGGCCACCAGTGCAATCTTGCTCGGACAGTCCAGGCTTTGCAGGTGCAGAGAATCAGCATGAGGAATCACCAAAGAGGTCCCTTCAAATAACCTCTTGTCCAGTACACAAGTAGGCAGCTCGAATTTCGATTTCTCTGGCACCTTGCCCAAATCCACTGCCTCGTTCCTTGGAAGCTTAGACCTGGTCACCAGGGGAATTGGAGACCGTTGAAAATTGGCCGGGGAAGCATTCCCCTGAGGAGGCTGGAAGGGAACAACCGCACGGGCAGGGGGAGGACGAATCTTAGTAGTAGCAGCTGCAGTAGCTTGTTTCCGTGCGGCCACGTTCCTCACCATCCTTTCGTGAGCTGAAGGCATAGTAGCTGCAAAAGACAAAAACAGGTGTCAGATAATAGAAAATAACGAGCAATGCAAAGCAATATGTTAAGGTTAAATACCGAGCAGATCCATGGTATCTCTGTAAGTTTTGCACCCCAGCAGTGTCCTAACATTAATGAAACGAGGCTCCACCCGCTGGCTATCATCGGCCTCGAGGATCGCCTCCTTCTTCTTTGTAATACACTCGGCCATCCTGAACGAGGTCACGTACTGCAACAACCTTTCATATGAAGCAGCATCCCCCTCATCCAAATCCGCAGGCTCAAACACATAGTCTTTGGGGGGCTTCGTAAAATGCTCCCCGGTCCATTGGAAGGGATATTTCAACAACCTCCGCCCGATGTATTTCCCCTCCTCATTAATCCTATCCTCGCCGTTCTCGTCCACTTCAAGCTCCCAGCAGAACATGCTATCCTGGGCAGCCTCTGACACGGGCTCCACGACGAAATACCTCGTCTTAAATGTCCATATGGACTCAGAGAAAGGTTTGAACAGCTTGCGCGGCTGCTTCAGGGAGACCCAATCGTAGCTCATCCCAGAGGTCTGTCGTTGGAGGTGAAAGACGGTGAAGAAGAAGGGGATGGTCGCCCCTATGTGCAGGTGCTCGCACACCAACTCGAACGCTCGCAGAAAGGCTAACGAGTTAGGATGGAGCTGAGTGGGGGCCAAGCGGAGATGTAAGAAGACAGACTGCTGGAAATCCGTGAGTGGAAGCCTCAAGCCCAACTCTTTGAAAACATAATCGTACATTGTAAAGCGCTCTCCATAGTTCGTGCAGACGCGCTCGTCAGCGGTGGGGAAATGGACTCTCCAGTCCCCGTCACCTCCCACCATCTGGAAACAATCCCCTGTGTAAATCGCAAATTCAGACACGTGTTCATAGGGTTCCGCCACCTCCTATTCCTCGGCCTTATTCTCCGCTGCATCTTCCTCGGATACCTCCTCCTCGGGCACCTCTTCCTGATCGTCATCCCGCAGTTCATCCTCTTGCTCATAGTCCGTATCCTGCTTGGTGGACCCACTCGAGGACTGAGTGCTACTACTCCCCGAGGAACCAGATTCCTCCTTGGACGAATCTAATACAATTTCTCCACGGGGCCCTGTCGCCATCACCTGAAAAGCAGAGAAAGACAGTGAATTCGACAGCTAATCAAATCCACCCTTCCACCACTAAATAAGTGAAAGGGCGCGCTAAGGGCTGAGGACGACGTCCCCGGCCTAAGCCCTGACAACACTACAAAAAAGTCTCCCCGCGGGATAACGCCCGGAACTCTCCTATCACACGAGGAACTTCTCCAAAGCAAGATCACAAGGTTTTCATCCAACTCGCAACTCCATGAAACGCAACGCTAGAACGGTCACGTGCATGTCCCCATCGCGACGACGTCACGAACAGACTCCACACACGGCGTAACATCAAGCTAACGGCGGCGGAGATGGCGGAGCCATCATCCACCACCAGCGGCTACCACATATACGACCCTAAGTCTCCCAAAATCTAACCTAACCGCATGCAATGTCTAAATAAACATCGACAAAAAGCAAAACAAAGGAAAGAGACAACTTACTTGTAAATAGAAGACTGAAAAAAGTTGCTCGGAGCTCCAAACGGCGAAGGATGTAACGAGCAGACATCACGGGCACGAAATCTGGTAAAGATTGAAGGAAAAAGTTCAGAATAAAAGTCTTCCCTCCTATTTATATAGGAGGTCACGTGCAGCCCCACGCACATAGGTCATGATAACTACCCGCTAGCCATCATTGCCTAAGCGGCGGTGGCACAAGTTCCAACACACATGTGTCAGCCCCCGTATCGTTTCATATTCCACTAGACTGTTGGTATCCATCTGTAACGGGCAACGCTTAACGACCACGACCAACAGCCATAGCGGGCAATAGAAACCACGGGCATTCATAGCCAACGAGCAAAACACTCCGCTTCTCTGGGACTATACGCTATCCTTAAGTCATCACCTCCGCGCTCGGAAGTAACGACTTGGGGGGCTACTGTTCTGGACTGGGCCAACGGCCATGCGCGGCCCAATCCATGATTGCTACAGTAACGGCCCAAATGCTTGGATCCAGTCCACTAAGGGGGCAAAAGTCCCCTTTTGCCCCTACAACCGGTCACGGACGTCCCAGTCCTGCCCGGAACTATTGCCCGTCTCACACGGCTGCAACTCCCCCAACAACCGACGAACAGATGCCCACAACTACCTCCCTTCCCGGTATAACGGCTAGTTTGGGCATCCTGCCCGTCATAACGGCTAGTTTGGGCAGTTACCTATTCTTCTGGAAAACAGTTATCTCGCCCTGAAAATAGGACCGTTGGCCACGCGCTTGGGGAACATTATATAAACCCTCTCATTCGAGAGGGTCAGGTATCAAATATTCACCCTAAGAATACACATTGTACTTGCCCCTTTTCTCTGACCCTTTCTTACTTGAGCGTCGGAGTGCCTTGCAGGTACATCCCCCTCCTCTCCTCATCAACATTCCGAGCACCTTGCCCATCTGACGACCAACATACGTGGACCTGTTCGAATACTCCGGATCAAAAAGTCACCGCAATAAAAGAAGCAAATAATCTTAGTACTTTGGATATTATAAAACTGTTTAGGAAGTTAGCCAAGCATGAGAATGAGTTAAAATGACTTGCTGATATTAAAATAAAGTAAAAAATTAAAGAGCAAGGGAAAGAAGAGAAACAGGCTCTTTCTTTTAAAACTTCATCCTCAAAAGTAAAGAAGTCAAAGGAAGAAAGTGACAACTCTGATGAAGAAGTTTCCAAAAAGGAAGAAATGAGTTTATTCGTCAGACGCTACAATATATATCTTAAGAGAAACAAGCTCAAGCATACCGACAAAGGTCTATTAAATTTCAGAAATACTTATCCACTTAAGAAGGATCAGAAGTGAAGGAAGATGTATCCAATCATATTTTTTATTGTATTGTATTATTTTTGTTATATTAGTGTTGTTACTTGCTAATGTTACTTATGTAGAAAGTTTAGTCCTAGATCATCGTAATTGGTATGATCTTTTCATTCTCCATTATCTTCGTGTAGTTTCACTTTACCTATCTCATTCACATTAAATTTTTTTGCATTAGAAGAGTCAATATGTGTTGCTTGAAGTCGGGGAAGGGTATTTGTTCTGATGTTTCAGATATTATAACGGAAGGATTTATCGACTATGAAAGTTCAAAAGAGGATCTTGATCCAAAAATAAAGGATAAGGACATTACAGAAGATAAATGGGAAAGCTTACATGAGGATTTCAAATAAGAGACTTCAAACCAGCAACCTCAAAATTGGACAAATTATAAGAGATCATCCGTTGAATCAAATTCTGGGAGATATCAAAAGAGAAAGTTTGTAAACTGAAGCCAATGGTGTAGAAGTATGGTGTTTTCTTTAAATGTGCTCATAGACAAAGATAAAATAGGAGTGGGTTTCGATATAACCAGGTATCGAGGTATAGTCGGATCCTTACTCTATTTAACCGCAAGTAGGTCTGATATCATGTTTAGTGTGTGCATGTGTGCTAGATATCAACCATAAATTAAGGATTCCCACTTTAAGATCGTTAGACATATTTTGAGGTATCTTAATGGAACCTCAAATCACGGTCTTCAATTACCAAAGGGGAGTTCTTATAGCTTAGTAGGATATTCTTATTTCGATTTTGTGTGGTGCAAGTCAAATAGGAAGTGTACTAGTGGTACTTGCCACTTATTTGGAAGCTACTTAGTTTCTTGGCATAGTAAGAAACACCATAATGTTGCTCTTTCTACCTCTAAGTTGAGTATGTAGTCGCCGATAGTTTTTATGCACAAGTCTTATGGCTCAAGCAACAAATATTGGACTACGATTTAAAACATGGTTGTGTTCCAATTAAGTGTGATAGTATTAATGCTATAAGTCTTACCAAGAATCCAGTATTACACTCATGTACTAAACACATTGATATCCAATACCATTTTCTAAGAGATTATGTGGATAAAGGAGACATTAGTTTTGAGTACGTTGACACCAAAAGTCATATTTATGACATTTCTACAAAATCGTTGTCTTTGGAATCCTTCCACAAGATCTGTAGGGACTTGGGATTCTTAGACTCATCTTGCCTTAACTAGAATGAGGCATTGGTTTTAGTTTCATTTTCTATATATATTTTGATTGCAGTAACACTTCTTGTAGCTAATCGTAGCTTATACTAACTTACAGTGGTATGTCTCTAACCCTTGTATCATTCTATGTGTTTTGTGCTAGAGCTATACATTTGTTTGTTTATTTCCTCTATATCTCACTAATTCATCTCTAGTTTATGTCTTTGATTGTTCTTACTTGCATTTAAGTCTTTTAAATGTGTATTGCTAGTTATGTGCATTAGAACGTTTGATTAGTTGTTCATGCATTATTTATGATTGTTGATGCATACCTTGATTTACCAGTTTGATCACTTAATTGTTAGCTGTTGAACATTTGTGTTGCATGTCTATTTGCGTTATGTTGCTTGTGACATGTTTATCTTCGTTGAATATGTGATCATGGTTGTTGTATATGCTTCATAGATGTTTAGCTCATATGTTCTTTGGAATTATATGCTAGTGGTTGTTTTCTTTGATCACTTAATTGTTAGTTGTTGAACATTTGTGTTGCATGTCTATTTGCGTTATGTTTCTTGTGACATGTTTATCTTCGTTGAATATGTGATCATGGTTGTTGTATATGCTTCATAGATGTTTAGCTCATATGTTCTTTGGAATTATATGCTAGTGGTTGTTTTCTTTGGTTTTTAGATGCAACTTCTTTTGTTTTCTTTAGAATTAGATGCATGACAAAAAGGGAGAAGTTGTAATGAGTCTATAATTGTTTTATGCGTTTTTATGCCGTGAGTTGTTTGTGTGAAATGTTTCAAAGAGGTTACACGTGTTACTCAAGAGCCGAATCAATTCCAAGTGAAAGCTTGCCAACCATAAAAAAGAGGGAGATTTTAGTTGCATGACTCTACTATCTGTTTTTTTTTCATCTGTGTTTTATGTCAATTTGATTGAATCTCCTTCATAATTGCTTTTCTCGTGTTTAGCATGCACAAAACTTTGGTTAGATTTGATCTTGATATAAATGGTCTTGGATCAATAGTATATGATAGTGAAATGAAATTACTTGGTGTTTTTGGACAAACTTTGATTCAAGGTAAAATCTCAAAAAGCTTTTAGAAATTTGAAAATCTGAGATTTTACAAGATTGATTTGAATCATTCAGTTTTACATTGAATTTTTTATCTTGATCAAATTGGACAGTAGCTCAACTCAGCAATTTGATCCTGATCAAATTTTACACTTGATCCTGATCATTATCCTAGGAACACATTTTGTCTAATTTGATTCGAATCAAACTTTGTACATGATTCGAATAAATTTCAATTTTCAAAAATCATGTTTGTTTCTGTTTGATTTGATTCGAATCAAACTTTGAGTATGATCTAAATCATTGTGTTAAGATTTTTTCTTTTTGATTTGATCTGAGACACGTGTATGTTTCTATTTGATTTGATCTCAATCATTCTATTAAGATTTTTCAGTGTAATTTTGTGTGAAAATCAATTTCCTCTATTTTGAGTGTTCAAATTATTGCTACAAATTTCTCACATATTAAACTTTAATAGACTTTGGATCTTAATAACGAGAGCTCTCAGATTGATTAAGGAGTCGAGTACTTGAAACTAACCGTTCTTGGAGATCTTGTTGAGTTTCAGGTTATTATCAAGAAAGAGGGATTGTCAATGGTGATAACAAATTCCATTAAAAATAAACAGGTTCTTCTCTCTAGCATTACCTTAGTAGTAACTGTGTGGAAGGCTAGAGATAAGGAGTACTATTTGTCTTAGGTATCAAAGTCATAAAGGATGTAGTCATTACTTTTGGTACCATGCCATTCCAATAGAAATTATTAACAAACCTTAAAATATCATCCTTTAGAATATCTCATCATGTTTTGAAAAAGACTAGGTTAAAAACGTCTAGTCCAAGACTTTTGTCACCATCTCCATGCCATACTACTTTTTTTTTATTTCATCAACCAAGAATGGAGCCAATAAAAGATTCCTCTCTTCTAAACTCATCTGATTGAATGTTACTCCTTCTAATATTGGCCTCCTCAATTTTTGTTCTTTAAATTCGCTTTCAAAATGCTATTTGATTTCTTTTTTTACACCTCTTCAACTTGAAAACCTTTCCTCTATTTGTTTTGAGCCCCACTATGTTATTCTTCGAAGCATCTTCTTCATTAGTTTGTGAAAGAACTTGAAATTTGAATCCCCTTCTTTGATCCATTTGTGCCTAAATTTTTTTGTCTAAGAATGCTTTCTTTGTCATGCATTGCTTCCCAAGCCTTATTTGAAGCAAAAACTTGACTATCTACAATCCTATTTGAGACTTTACCCATTGACTCTTCAACAAAAAAATGATTTAACTCATTAAGTTCCTTCATCGAATCTTCCACTTCCAAATCTAAAATGCCAAACACTTATCTATTCCATCTTCTCAAATTTTCCTACAAAATCTCTTTTTTTTTCTTTCAACACAAATGTTGATTTGCCTTGCACCTCAATTGAGTTCCAAATCCTTTTCACAAATGGAACAAAATCTGTGTTTCATCCGTCAACTGAATAACTTGAAGGGCTTTGGACTCCAACATGATATTGTTCCTCATGATCCACATACACCAAACAATTTCCAACCAAACAACACTCTCCTTTGTCTTCTTCACCCTCCCTTGAGCATTTTATAAGTGGGAGAACTCACACACCTATCACCTTAAGGTTCTTGGTGAATATGTGGTGTGTCTCTCACAAAGGTGTGCTGCTCATAAAGAAAAGCTACAGAGTGTAAAATGCTCTCTCGTGTTTGACCCCCTCCTAAGTTGATCCCAACTGTGGTATCATGTGTCTTTGGTTCGAGTGAAATGACCAACTCACTTGTATCGAAAATATCCCCACATGGGTGTGGGCAGAGTGTCTCTTTTAAGATTATCAACGGCAGTACAAGTATATGTGATAAAAAAGATCTTTCGCTTGAGGGGGGCACTGTGGATAAACTCACACTTGAGGGGGAGTGTTGAGAATAACAATTGTGAGTGATGTGGGGAAGTCCCACATTGGTTAGAAATATGGAGACTTGAGAATTTATAAGTGGGAGAACCCAGACATCTATCACTTTAAAGTTTTGGGTGAATATGTGGTGTGTCTCTCACAAAAGTGTGCTGCTCATAAAGAAAGTACCCAAAGAGTAAAAAATGTTCATTCGTGTTGACCCTCGAATTGACCCAATAGTAAATCCTTTATGAACTGAGTAAAATGTTCCCTACATTCAAACTTCATCATCTCCTCAATTTTTAACCACTAAACCACCTTGCACCATACAAAAAGCAGAGTATACATACCTTTTTATGAGCATTTTGTATGATTTCCATCGTTGGTAATTGGTCTCTTGTTGCCAACCAGTTCAACATTATCCTCTATCCTACTCATGACCCTTTCGCCCAATTTAAACCAAGTATTCATGCTTTCAATGAAATCTTCGAATTCAAACATTTTTACTCGATTTAATACTGAATTAGGCCCTTTTCTTTCATTCCTAAAATAATATCTTATTAATGTTACATTTTATAAGCATGACTTATAATATTATATCAAAATTTTATAAGCATGACTTATTAATGTTACATTTTATAAGCATGACTTATAATTTTATAAATATTAGGCAAAATTATATCAGAGGTCCTTTAAGTTGTTTTTTTGTAACATGTTGGTTCTTTAAGTTTTTTTCAATAATTTGGCTCTTTACGTTATCAAACGTGTGCACTATTACCCTTTTTTGACAGAATGAATGTACTAATTGTGGATATAATTATTTAAAGTGATATGAAAATGATGAAGTGCAACTTGAGATACAACAATCACACATTTCTAAATATTTATAATGTGAGAAAAAGGATGTAAAAGTCAACCTAAAATTACCAAATTGTTAAAAAAAAATTAAAAGATCAACCTAAAAAAATAATTTAAAGGATCTCAATTATAATTTTTTTTCTAATTATTAAATTAAGAATTATCAAATGTGTGGCCTATAAAATTTGAAACCTATGTTAACCTGTCTTGTCAAATCCCATTCCTCCTATAAAGTAGCATTTTATGTCTAAGTACACTTGATCACGTGAGATATTGTTGTTGCACACTTGCACTAACACAATGTTGCAACAAAATTAAGATTTCACTTCCTCAACCCATAACTCCCTCAACCCATAACTTTAATTTAATTTTTTTTTTTTTTACTAAAACTATATGTTTTATGACTCCATATGTTGTGTAACATATTTGACTAAACAGAAAAAACAAAAAGCATACCTTTATGTATAGAATTCAAAATCTGTGTTCTCCACTTATACACCATTTACTTGATAAAAACTTTTCATCTCTACCGTTCAACGGTCCAAACTTCTATATAACTTATATCATTTTATCTTCATTTTATAATTTATTCCATAGGTAACATATATTTTGAGAGAGAAAAAAAACCAGTACAAGAAAATGAGAGATATAGGAAAATTAGTGCATGGATTGAAACCAGCTTTGATGATGTTAATGGTTCAAATTGCATTTGCTTCTGTGAATGTTCTTTACAAACTTGCTATTAACAATGGAATGAGTGTTAGGGTTCTTACTGCTTATCGTCTCATTTTTGCAGCAGCTACTACTGTTCCACTTGCTATCTTTTTTGAAAGGTTTCATGCATTCATATTTCATATATTAATATTTTGTGTACAATATTTATAAATTAACTAACTAATTAATTACTAACTTTGTTAATTAATTATTATTTTACAGGAAGAATAGACCAAAGCTTACATGGAGGGTTGTTTTTATGTCATTCTTTTGTGGTTTATTTGGGTAAGTAATTAACATTATGTAAACTCCATCACCAACTTTTTAATTTCCACTACTTTTTTTTCTTAAGAATTTTAATTAACAGTTTTTTTTCTGTGTGATTAAAATCATATAACAAAATTTCAGAGGAAGTTTATTTCAAAACCTATATTTCGAGTCATTGGCATTGATATCGGCGACATTTGCTTCCGCGGTTTATAATCTCATTCCGGCTGTCACTTTTATCTTGGCCGTCTCTTTCGGGTACGTACTAAGAACCTAACTAATCCGTTAGAATTAGTTGAATATTGTTACAAGTTAGTTATGATTTATCATCATGTATAATATCGTAATTATGATAATAATTTATTTTTGTTTATTTTGCTTCAATTTTGTTAGTTATGAAAGATTGAATTTCCAAAGAGCAGCAGGAAAGGCTAAGGTGTTAGGAACAATAACAGGAATTGGAGGGGCAATGATGTTAACATTTCTCAAAGGTGTTGAAATTAATATTTGGACCTTCCATATTAATCTCTTGCATAAGGGCAAAAATGGAACAATAAATGATGACGACTCTGGTAGTAAATTGTTGGGTATCTTTTTTGGTCTTGGAAGTTGCTTCTGCTTTGCATTATGGCTCATCATTCAGGTAAAAATCCTCAAGAAAATATATATTTAATTACGCTTTACAATTTGTTTTGTTATGTTTCAGACGATAAAGATCAGAGACGGATTCAGAAAATTTTGAGAAATCCAAATAAACTTTCTATTAAAAATATATCTACACATTTTTTTATATAAATTGTATTTTGAACTTCTTGAAGTTTTTTTTACATGTCTGAAACAGGATTCTGACTCCGCCACTATATTGTGACTTAAATTACGATTTTAACCTGATACATGAAATTTTTGTAGGCTAAAATGAGCAAAGAATATCAAGGGCATTATTCAAGTTCAGCATTGATGAACTTAATGGGGGCAACTCAAGCTACAATTTTTGCTCTTTGTATGGAGAAAGATTGGAGCCAATGGAGATTAGGTTGGAGTATTAGGCTTCTAACTGCAGCATATTCAGTATGTAAAATGTTACTAATTAATTACTTAATTATAAATTATATCTTAATCTTTTTTGTTAATATTAATATGGTAAGTTAAATTGGTTTTGTTTTTTTGTAGGGAGTTGTGGCTTCAGGATTAATGATTGTTGTGATTGCATGGTGTGTAGGGATGAGAGGTCCACTATACGCCTCAGTTTTTAACCCTTTGATGTTAGTGCTAGTGGCCATTGCTGGTTCTTTGATGTTGGATGAGAATCTATATTTAGGAAGGTATAGATACACACTAATTATACTTAATTATATAAGTATAGGATTAATGTTGAATTAATTATAGTTTTGATTTATGAAAAATGTATATGTGTAGTGTAATTGGAGCAGTGTTGATAATGGTTGGATTGTACATGGTGTTATGGGGCAAGAGCAAAGAAATGAAAAAAGTGACTCATTTAGAAATCACTTCTGAAACCGAAGAAATCGAGATTGTTGTCTCGTCGAACACCACCGGTGACAGCAATAGCAAGATTGAGAGCAACATTGTTGACAAGGATCATGAAGGACAAGAGGCGGAAAATATTGGAAATGAAGAATTGGTTTCAAGTCTTCAAGTGAAGTCTTGAAAGATGTTAAATATTGTTATAGATGTTAAATATGATTTTAGTTATTTTATAACTTTAGTTTTAGTTGCTAATTGATTTTGTTCTTCAATCATTCAATGTTAACCTATTTCATCTTGAGTACTTTACACATGAAAAGAAATTAAAGTGGTGAGTCTCAAGTATCAATTTTATGATTTCTTGTTAAATTCTGTTGTAGCTGATTTTTCTGTGATTAGATTGTCATATGATTTTTAGCTTTTATGTTTTCTATTTAGAGTATCTAAGTACATTTATATTAATGAAAAAAATGTAATCTTTGAGTTTGATAAAATTGTATTGAGAACAAAACTCTTATAGTTTTTATATTATTATATTATTAAAATTTGAATTCAAGATTTCTAGTTAAATTAAAAGAATATTGCATATTATGTTATTGAAGGATGTTGAAGGTTACTGAGTTTACTTTAAATTATTTGAATTTAATATATATATATATATATATATATATATATATATATATATATATATATATAAAATAATAATAATTCAGTATTTTTTTATATTGACTCTAATTATAGACCCTTCCAAATAAATTTGTGTTTTGATTAAAACTTCATCCTCAAAGATAAATAAATGAGACGTCCTGGATTTCAACATGTGTTCATACAATTTATGTCCTTACACACATGATCAATTTTACATCTATGCAAATTGGCATGTTGTTTATGGCCTCCAAAAAATTAGAGTCTCATATTTTTAGGGTGGTGTTTATTACATCCTATTGTGTTCACTAACCTTATGAAAATTTAAAAAATGCCCCTTCACACAGTCTGGAGATTGAAATTTCAATGCATCAATCATATAACAAATCTCATCATCAGAATGGCACCTCATCCAGTTGATTATTGTAGGGCAACATGTCTATTCCTCATTTAGAGATGAAATATTTCTGGTCTCGTTCCTAACTCGGAATTCTCTACAATCGTGCTCCTGTTATCTTGTCACACCTGAGTGTGTTTACGTTTTGTACGAAGTAGATACTGGGGGATCTCCTTCCTTATCTTCGGCTTAAATTCCTGGCTTTAGGGCTTAGGGGCCTTGGTAAGGAGTTGCTTCTTCTGGGTTTTACTGAGTCAACTCGTGACCATTGGGTGTCGATCGATTGTGTTTTTTAGGAGCGGTGTTTTGGGTCAGTTTCTTGGGGTTGGGTTGTATCTTGTTTGAAGGTGCTTTGTTGTCTTGGTTATTGTTTTCAAAATGAATTGGGTCAAGGTAGGAGGAAAAAGGAGGGTACCGAAAGTGGATAGATTTTCAGTGTGGAAGGAGAACAATGGCAAAGGAACGATAGGCGAAGAAACTACATCCTTCTTTGTCATTGAGTTTCTAGAAGAGATGACTGCTAAAGATCTTTTTGAGGTGTTCCAAGTCTATGGGGTGATATCGGAAGTATACGTGCCGGCAAGAAGAGATAAACGTGGGAAAAGATTCGGATTTGCAAAGTTCAGGAAGGTTCAAGATTCTAAGATGATGGCGATTAAATTGGATAACATTATGCTGAAGGGAAAGAAATTATTCGTCAATGTCCCTCGATTCCAAAGGGAAGAGAATACTTTGGGGCTTGGGGTGGGAGGTAAGGATGACAAAAGACTTGGTTTCATCTCAGGTGGGGGAGGAAGAGGGAAGATGACGGATGAGAGATCATTTGTTCATGCCTTGGTAGGTGGTAAGCCGAAGTCCTTTGATCCGGTGAACCATAGTCCTTCGAAGGTGCAGGTCAACATGGAGGATGTGGATAAACTAAGGTTTGAGAAAGCTAGGGTTGGTGTAGTGGCTG
Organism: Lathyrus tuberosus; assembly: GCA_022829125.1. NCBI lineage: Eukaryota > Viridiplantae > Streptophyta > Magnoliopsida > Fabales > Fabaceae > Lathyrus > Lathyrus tuberosus. Next base: position 7,041,993 of record JALAZF010000024.1, on the reverse strand, counting down.
AAGGAATTAATGTTTTGGATATCCAGAGGATTTTTCATGAAGAGGGATTCTTTAACATTAAAGTGTCACCATTTGGAGCTAACAAGTGTCTAATTGAAGAGTTAGTTGAGGGAAGTTTAGATGTTTTCATTAGTGAAACTGAAGATTGTATTGGCAAATGGTTCTCTGCTTTTAAACCATGGTCATTGGAGGAGATTGATGTTGAACGACTTGTTTGGATTAAGTGTTTTGGTCTTCCTTTTGCTACCTGGAATTTTTCTTCTTTTCAAGCTATTGTTTCTGGGGTGGGTAAACTATACCAAATAGATGAGGCTACTCTTAAAAAGACTAAGTTGGATGTGGCCCGTATTCAGGTTATTACTAAACTGCCTTTAATTCTGAACGAGAGTGTGGTTGTCTTGTGTAACAAGTAATCATTTCAAGTTTCCTTGGTTGAAGATTTCTGCGAGAATAAGATGGAGTTTAACTAATCGATAGATAACGAAGGGGGTGAAGTGTATTCTTCATCAGACCTTGTTGACTCTTCTGCAGAAGGTGATAGTGATTGCGGTGATATCTTTGAGGAGGAAGTGGTTGAGTCTAGCAACCCTACCCAAGTAGCTGGAGATCGCGATGATTCACAGGTTAAGGATGTGTCAGATAAAGGGGGAGAGGGTTATGTTGACGTTTCTATAGTAGGGGCTACTTTTGAGGTAGCTGACAAGGTTGTAGGAGATAATATCGGGGCTTTTGAACCTGTGGTGGGATTGGACCATTGTCGTCTAAATCCAATGTTGGGAGTTGAACCTTTGGTTGGGAAACACATTTTGTGTGCTGACAAAGTGGATATTGGGGGTACGGAGGTACTAAATAATGTTGAATTGTCTAATGAACCTACTTTTCAAAAGTGCAAGGATGTGACAGTAGCGGGTAGTGATTTTTTAAAAGGAGGTAATTTTAATGGGATGGTGGTGGACCTGAATGGATCAGACCCTATTTTTGGGCCTTCGGGTGGATTTATTGGGCCGTCTAAATGGGCCAAAAATAGGAGAAAGAAACTGTTACACGAGGTGTATGATAGTGTTAATATCCTTTTCTCTCCATCTTTCTACTCTTCCCTTCTCCATGCTGCGGTTGATTCCCCGGTTATTCCTAGTTGTGTTTATACAACTAGAAAGCCTAAACTCCCTCGTCCGAGACTTAATCTTGAAAGAGAAGGGTCTAACTCGCTAAGATGCAATGAATCTTTAACAGATACTGATGTGTGTAGAGGGAATAACAGATGTAAGAAGGCCCTTGAAGAAGTTCCCTATAAAGTTTTGAACTCTTTGAAACAGTTAGGGGTGGAGGGAGACATTGAAGATGGAGCATTTGTAAGCATTCTAAGGGAGTTAGATGATGAAGATAAACAAGGTTAAAGAGGAAAGAAGATTGTTGAAAGAGGTGGTCAATGAATTTAGTGTCGTTTAATGTTCGAGGGTGTTGTAGCTCGCTAAAAAGAAGGAGGATCTCCCAAATTCTTTGTAAGGGCAAGGCAGATTTTTGTTTACTTTAAGAAACCAAATTGAAACATATAGATGATGGGATTGTTCAAAGCATTTGGAGGTCGTCGGGATACGATTGGTCGGCGACAAATTCCGAAGGTCATTTAGGAGGGATTCTTACAATCTGGAATAAGGACATGGCCTTCGCATGCTCCACCTTTAGAGGGAAAGGTTATTTAGGTATTCACTTTATTTGGAATAATACTAATCTGTATGTGGTAAACGTTTACTCATCGTGTGCAATATCTGAGAAAAGGAGACTTTGGTCAGAGTTTATTGACATTAAGAATCGGTACCCTAATGGGGATTGGATTATAGCCGGAGACTTTAATGCTATAAAAGCCGGAGAGGAGAGGAAAGGGAGGAGCAGTGTTATCTATGGTGAGATGCTGGAATTCAATTCTTTCATTGATAACCTGAATTTAATTGATTTTCCAGTGGTAGGAAGTAAATATACCTGGTGCAGTGCTAATGGAATGAGCTGCAGTAGATTGGACAGATATCTGGTTAGTGATACAGTTATTGCTAAATTGGATTTGAAGATTCAATGGGTGGGGGATCGGGACATATCCGATCATCGTCCGCTGTGGTTAAATTCTAAGTCAGTAAACTGGGGTCCGAAGCCGTTCCGATTCTTTAATTGTTGGTTGGAGCATAAAGGATTTAAAGATTTTGTGAAAAAGTCTTGGGATTCTAGGGTTGTCTCGGGCACTCCCAGTATGGTTATTTGGAATAAGTTTAAAGTTCTTAAGAGTGATCTCAGGTGGTGGAATGTCCATGTTTTTGGTTGGCTTGATTTGAAAATTGATGATAGTATATCAATTCTGAACGAGATTGAGCTGAAGTTGGTGGAGAATGATAACAGCCAAGAAGAGGGGACTGTTAAGGAGAGGTTGGACATCCAAGAAGATATTTGGAAAAATCTCAGGCTCAAAGAGTTGATGATTAAATAGAAGTCCAGAAATAAGTAGGTGAGCGATGGAGATAACAATACGAGATATTTCCATGATTCTCTTAAAGCTAGGAATAAGGCTAATAATATATCGGGCATAAAAGTGGGGAGTACCCTGGTGGAGGATCCTGGCTTAATAAAACATGGGGCTTCGAAGTTTTTTGAGAAGAAATTTAAAGATCAGAGTAGGGTTAAGACTCACTGCAATTTTGATAGTGTTGCTGTGCTTTGTATGGAAGATAAGGAGTACTTAGAGTCTGAGTTTATGCAGGAAGATGTTAAGGCTTCTATTTTTGCTTGTGATGGCATAAGATGTCCTGGAAATGATGGCTTTAACTTTAAATTCATCAAATCTTGTTGGGATATTGTGGGAACTGATATTATCAACTGCGTTTTGGATTTCTTTCACACCGGTAAGTTGGATAAAGCGTTTGTTTCGTCTTTCCTCTCTCTTGTGCCTAAAGTGGATAGCCCTCAAAAGTTTGCAGACTTTAGACCTATTTGCTTAATAGGTTGTGTCCTAAAAATCATCTCTAAAATGCTTGCTAGAAGATTAAGTTCTGTGATTGGGAAACTGATCTCGCCTACTCAAACGACTTTTATCCCAAGTCGTCATCTCTTGGACGGTGTTCTTGTGGCTAATGAAACCATTGAGTTTGCAAGTAGAAAAAAGAAGAAGTGCCTTTTATTCAAGGTGGACTTTGCTCAAGCTTACGATTGTGTGGACTGGAAATTTCTGGATTCGATGTTGCTTAAAATGGGGTTTGGCGCCAATTGGTTGAAGTGGATCCGTGGTTCAGTGTTCAATAGTTATCTCTCGATCTTAATTAACGGTAGCCCTTCAAAAGATTTTAAGGCGACGAGAGGATTAAAGCAAGGAGATCCCCTATCTCCTTTCTTGTTTGTAATTGTTGGTGAGGGATTGGCTTGCTTAGTGAGAAGAGCATCTTCCCTGAAAAATCTGAACGACTTTAAATTCAGTAATGCAGCTTCGGTTAACATACTCCAGTTCGTGGATGATACCCTTCTGTTTGGGGATGGTTCCATTTCGAACATATGGGTTTTCAAATCTATTTTACGTGGGTTCGAAGTTACTTCTGGTCTAAAGATTAACTATTCTAAGAGCTGCATGTATGGTGTCGGTATTGATCCAGAGCTGTTACATGCTGCCGAGAACTTTCTCCACTGTAAGTCGGGTTCTCTGCCTTTTAAATTTCTTGGCATTGGAGTGGGAGGTAATCAGAGGAGTATTTCTTTTTGGCGGCCTGTCGTGGATTATATGAGGGCTAGACTATCCAATTGGATTGGGCGTAATTTATCGATTGGAGGGCAGGTTACCCTTATTAATACAGTGTTAGCGAATCTCCCGATTCATCACCTTTCCTTCTTTAAGGTTCCTAAAAAGGTTGTGAAAGACATCATAGCAATCCAAAGGAGTTTCTTATGGGCGGGTACCTCGAACAGTCGTTGTATTTCTTGGGCTAGTTGGAATTCGGTCTGTAAACCGAAAAGCTGCGGTGGACTCGGAATAAAACATATTGGTCTCTTCAATAAAGCCCTTCTCGCAAAATGGTTGTGGAAGTTCTATAACGATGGTAATGAGATATGGCGCCCTATCCTCGTTAGTATACTTGTAACAGTAAATCCAATTCTGTCTCTGATTTAGGTGAGTGGGTGGATGGAAGATGGACTTGGAAAGGTTCTGCGCTAGCTTCTAATAATCCTCAGCAGGTGAACAGTGACATGGAGGAGCTATTACAGGTTGTTGATCTTATTCCATTGCAGGCCAATGCTCATGCAGATGGATATGGAAATTGGACATTGTGAATGGTTTTTCTGTTAAGTCCTTCTATGATAGCATTTCCTCGCAGGGTGATTTGGTGTCGGCTGCGGATAATTCGGTTCGTCTGTTGGATTTTGTTTGGAAGTCGTTCATCCCAATGAAAATCAAAGTTTTCGCTTGGAGATTAGTAATCGATAGGCTGCCAACTCGTTCGAATTTGGTTGCGAGAGGTATTCTAGATAATCCCCATGATACGGTTTGTGTGTTTTGCTTCAGGACTAACGAAGATTCTTCTCATCTATTCTTTTTGTGTCATAAATCTGTTATGGTGTGGAATTTGGTGTGTGACTGGATCGGCATGGATCGGATTTCTGAATTGGATTGCTGTTCCCACGCAATGGCCTGGATGCTTAGATTAAAAGGTAGTTGTAAGGACGAATTTATTTATTCTATTTGGTTTATTTCTTGTTGGAATATTTGGAGAGTTAGGAATAATATATTGTTTAGGGATGAAATTTGTAATGTCGACTCCATTTTTAACGCAATTGTTGCGACCTCCTGGAATTGGTTGGTTTTTGGCAAGCGTAATAGGCAGTGTTGCAGCCTTTACGAATGGTCCAAATTTCCCCTAGATTTTTTGAAGTAGGGTTGGTTTGTTGGGCTTTTTTGGGGTCTCCCGTGTATTGCGGTTTTATTTCCTGTACTATGGTTTGAGATTTCCTTAATATCTTGTTATTGATTATTGTTTGCCTATAAAAAAAAAAGGCACCTCCGAGTAAAAAATTTGTCTTGATGTTTGGACTAACCCTTAGAAAATTATTGCAGGTATGTATTACTTGTGTGTGTTAAACAAATGGGCGATGCATGCATTGTTTCAATCATTATCTCAAGTTCTACTTATATTCGATCAATCATAACATCTTCATCAACTTCCTCTCCTCTCCATTCAAGGTAACCACTTTCGTCTCTCAAATTTGGTAAGTTTCTCATATCCTTAATTTTTATTATTTGTGATGCACACAACTCCTTAATAGATTATTGTTATGCTACATTAGGATACATCTAAATATCCCAACATGCTTTAATGCGCAAGGAGAAAGTTAGATCCTCAAGATCCACAGTTGGAGAAGCGTTGCATGTTGTTTAGGGACTATATATGGTTATATTGACCATGGTCTATTGTCTGTATTTGTTGAGAGATGACATGCATAGACGTCGTCGTTTCATCTTCTTTGAACATTGTGGTGATACAATTAAGGACTAATTCAGGTAAAGCCTAGTGGGAGATAGAACACGCCATGTATGAGATGTCATGCTAGATTCTTTCCTATCGAAAAATTACATTAACCACTTATAAATGCGGCTGTGGATACTGCGGGCGATGACATACTTCCTAATTTTTTGTTTGCACAGACATATTCATGGACAAAATTGTGACTTATATTGATGTTGTCTATATTAAATACTTCATGATTTTGAGAGGATTCATGTGTACAATTGGGGGCATCTCATTTGATTTACCTCTACTCCAAGTTAGATGAATGTAGTATATGAAAGATAAGACGCGTGACAGAAAAGAACTGTTTATTTTAGGTAATTTATTTACATACTTACTGACATTAATTTCATAATACTTGTGTTATACATTTACTTATATCTCATCTTAACCATTTTCAGGCATGAATCCTCCAATATTTCTGAAGTATCGCCGATTCAAAGTATGTTGATGACTACAGTGAGGATTTTCCATGTGCGTACTCGATTTTCCCACTCAGAGGTAATCCAATGACTGAGCAATACATACTTGTTCTTGACCACATCCAGATAGATGATATCTGTTTCATCCTATATGGTGAGAGATGTCTAACACGACCGTTGGAGGTGATATCCTGATATTTTGGATGGCTGGCTTATGTGTCTCGATTTATGTACTTGCGTCTACCTGAGCGAGTATCGGGGAAGTTTGAGTATCTATAAGGTATACATAGGAACCCCACAGTTGTTGCTCTTGCCATTGTCTTCTATAATGATATTAATGCAATATTTTCAAAGAATAACCTATTAATAAATTGCATGCATCACACATCATAAAAAACAAGAATATGAGAAACTGACCAAGTGTGAGAGATGAATGTGGTTAGTTTGAATGAAGAGGAGTAGAAGTTAATTAAGATGCTAGGTTTGAACGAATAGGAGTAAAACTTGAGAGAAAGATTGGAACAATGTTGGAACAGGAGTAGACACTAGTCAGAACTCTATTTTACATTGGTTTGTTTGGTTTCAAATGTAAGGGAAAGAAGAGTGAAAGGCGGGGTGTGATTACTTGAATGAATGTGTTCGGATTTTAATATTCGTAAAGATGAATCCGAATTTTTAAATTCAAATTTATTCTTAAATTTGATTTGACATTGATTCTGAGATTGAGTTTGTTGTGGTGTGTCTGATTTCAATATTTGTAAGTTGTTCATCCAGAGTTTGAAATCCATAATTGTTTTTACTTGTATTTAGCGTGTGATTTGGTGCGCCCGAGTTTCAAATTTTGAATTTTAGGAATATTTTTGAAACTTTGTAAAGGTGGGTGAATAAAATATGAAGTGCAATAAACAATACTTTATTTTTATTTGATAGTGTTACATATAAGCCCATCCCAATTATTATGAAAACAAAAATTATATATATTTGTTGTGCGTGAGAGCTAGTAAGAATATTAGTTTTCTTTCTATTTTTTACTAAGCAATAGTGCATAACAACTAGTGTCATTTTTTACTCCAGTGGCCATTAGGATTAAGAATTATGTAACAGTTTTTCATCAAGAGTTATGTAGCATATCATAGTTTATTTCTCATAGGTTTATTAGTGCATCTTTTGATCATTTAACTAAATTTAAAATTTTACTTTAGTTTTTTATCTAAGAAAAATTATATTAACCCTTTAAAAATCATTTTGTTTGTTAAATTGATCATTTAATTTTGTAAAAAAATTTGAAATTATAACAATGTGTCGTGACAATTTAACAAAAATCAAAATAGTGAATAGTAATTTTGTTAAGAGATTAAATTATAAACTTCTTTTAAGCATAAGTTTTGAAATCTTCTTTTTTTAGTTCTGCCATAAGTTTTTCCTCTTCCACCGCCGTCATAATTCTCTTTTCTTCGTTAGATCTGTTGAAATAAAAAATATTTGATGGAAAATTGTTATGCAAATTTACGTGGGATGAACAAGAAACAAAATCTTATAAGGTTTTTTTCTTTTTTTTCTTTTTTTGTTATTAATTCTATAAATTTCTATTCTAATTATTAATTTCATAATTTATTACTATATATGTTAATTTTCGTTTAAATTTATTTATCAATTCAACTTCAATATCGTCTACCTTATTCAAATTCAACACTGCAAATTTAATTAAGGAGAAAAATTTTAAAGTTTAAATTTTTATATGTAACTTACGACAATAACTATTTTTAATATTATTTTTTTATAAACAAAGGAAAATATATTAAAAAGTATTAGGGGGTGTTTAATCCAAAAATACAACAAAGAAACAATAAATTAAAACCCACCAAAACTACCAACTCCAAATCCGACCTTATATAAAAGAAATAGTTGGATCAATGTTCCATTTCGACCAAGGCAAATTAGACCCAAATCTAAAAAAACATAATAAACCATTCTTATAGAAAGAGCTTAATCAACCTCACACCATCAAAATTAAACAACAAAATATCTTTAACAAGATACTATTCCTACACTTCCAATTAAACTAACAAATTGCCAAACCAAAAACCAACCCAAATCTAAAGAAAAAGCGGACTTACAAGATGAATCAAATCTAAGAAGATGTTCCAAAATCGAACAATCTAAGGAGTCTTCCACCTGAAGGCAAAGACAAATGTCAATCCACCAATTTTTTTAAATTGGACAACTAAAAAACAAGTGATCCGAATCCTCCTCGACTCCAAAACACAAAGAACAAACCAAAAAATGGAGACCCGATAACATTCCTCGCTTTGACAACTCCGTATTAGTCTATTTCAAATCAATCTCCAACCAAAAAAAATGCTACTAGGCAATTTGATTTTCAATGAACGAGATAAAACTAAGGAAATCGATATTGTTTAAATTTTAAAGAGATTTTTTTAAATTATACTTTTTTTATTAAGAATTCATTTAAAATATCAAAACATTATCTCCAAATTACTTGAGATGATCATACTCACACAGCTATTAAATAAGCTAGATTAGTAAAGATTGAACTATCTCATCTTTAACATAATCAGCATTACTCACATACTCATAAAAAATATATTAAATAAAATTTTTGCAAGTGTATTTTTGATAGTATATTTTTCAATGAAATATACTACTAAATTGAGTTTCACAGTAAATTTCCGTATTTTAAGCCGGAACTGAGAAACTATTAGGTCCATTAGCAAAGATTTTAAACATGGACAAGGACAAGTCCCTTCTACCCAAAATAAGTCTATTTTGTTTTTTAATAAACAAGATAATGGCATTAAAAGTGAGTATAAGTGGTGTTGGAATTAATCTAAAATTTATGGGAATTCCGACCCTATCTTGATAAACAAAAAGGGTTCTTAGCGCAACAATACTAAAGAAAAGAAGAAAATAGAAAAAGAAATGAAATTAGGATTCTAAGAGAATTTGGAGAAGAAGGTTGTTACCCACAAACTGTGAGATTTTTTTAATTGTGTCTAAGCTGTCTACATTCATCATGGCTCTTAGTCTTCTGAAAACTTCAACCTGCACTCCCTTCGTCATTATATCTGCAATCTGATTATCAGTTATGCAGTGTTCCAAGTTCATCTTCCCTTCTGCTACCTGCTCTCGAAGATAATGGAACCTCATTTTGATGTGCTTGCTTCGACCGTGTGCTATTGGATTCTTCGCCAAGTTGATAGCTGACATGCTGTCGATCTTCATGGTAATTGCTCCATGACTCTTCCCTGTAAGCTCTTCGACCAAGTTCACCATCCAGGTTGCTTGACATGCACAAAGAGAAGCAACTATATATTCTGCTTCACATGATGACAATGCCACTACTGGTTCCTTTCTCGAACTCCAACCAACTGGTGCACCACCTAACATAAACACATATCCAGCTGTGGATTTTCTATCCTCAACATCACTACACCAGCTAGAGTCAGTGTATCCCACTAACTTGCATTCTTTCCCTTCATCAGCTGCAGGAAACAAAATGTTGTAGTCGAGAGTTCCTTTCAGATACCTCAGTATCCTCTTCGTTGCTGCTAGGTGTGATACATTTGGCTTCTGCATGAATCTACTTACCATACCCACACTGTATGCTAAGTCAGGCCTTGTGTGACAAAGGTATCTAAGTGACCCAATAAGTCTTCTGTATTGGGTTGGGTCGACATCATCTTCATTTGAGTCCTTCGACAGTTGCAGTCTGGTCTCAACTAGAGTCGAAGTTAGGTTGCAATCTTGCATCTCAAATCTCTTGAGTATTTCGCCTGCATATCTTCTTTGGTGCATCATCAAACCTCTACTAGTCTTGTAGAATTCGATGCCAAGAAAATATGAGAGATTTTCCAAGTCTGGCATTTCAAACTCCTCACTTAGGTCATGTTTGAATTCTTCGATCTCCTTCTTGCAACTCTCTGTTATCAACAAATCATCAATATAGAGGCATAGTATAAGCAATTCATTATTGCTTCTCCTTACATACACTTCATGCTCAGTCGTACACTTCATAAATTCCTTCTCCCTTAAGAAGCTGTCAATTTTCTTATTCCAAGTTCTTGGAGCTTGCTTAAGTCCATACAGGGCTTTATGCAGCATGTACACCTTTCCTTCTTCGCCTCGTTTCACATACCCAGCTGGTTGTGCGACATAAACTTCTTCATCTAAGGGGCCATTAAGGAATGCACACTTCACGTCCATCTGACATATGTGCCAATTGTTCATATTTTCTAGACCAACAACCAACCTGGTTGTTTCGATCCTAGCAACAGGTGCGAACACTTCATCGAAGTCGATTCCTTCCTTCTGTAGAAATCCTTTCGCCACAACTCTCGGCTTGTGTCGAGTTACTTCTCCTCTAGGATTCACCTTCACTTTGTAAACCCACTTCACATCAATTTCCTTCTTGCCTTGAGGCAATTCAACAAGTGACCAGGTGTTGTTGACTTTGATGGACTCTAACTCCTCATTCATTGCTTTCACCCACTTCGAATCTTTCAATGCCTCAACTGCATTGACTGGTTTGACATCTGCCTAGAAAGCATAATGTACCAGCTCACATTCTTCATCGACCACATCATCTGATATAATTACACATTCTTGCAACCTTGCAGGCATGTGTCTTATTCGTCGAGGTCTGCTTGGACCTGCTTCATCTATGACAGGTTCCTGTCGAACTTCTCTTTCGACTTCAGTGGCTGGTTCTTTACAAGAGATTCTCACTGAATCCTTCTTGGCATTCTCAGTCCAATCCCATTCTTTAAGCTCATCTATGATCACGTCCCTGCTGATCACTACCTGCTTATTCACTTGGTCGAACAATTTGTAACCTCTAGTCGAATGATATCCTATCAAGATTATCTGATTCGACTTGTCATCAAGCTTCCTTCTCAACTGATCTGGCACATGTCTATGTGTTATATATCTAAACAACTTTAAGTGACTGAGGCTAGGCTTGACACCAAACCAACATTCTTCTAGTGTGATTCCTTCAAGCTTCTTCGTCGGACATCAATTCAAAATATATGTTGTTGTCGAAAGCGCTTCTCCCCATAATTCTTTGGGTAAATGTTTTCCATTCAACATACTTCTCACCATGTTCATGATGGTTCTGTTCTTTCATTCTGCAATGCCATTTTGCTGTGGAGTGTAGGGTGGCACCACCTCATGCACAATCCCTTCCTTTTCACATAATCCATCAAACTCCTTCGAAACATACTCTCCACCACCATCAGTCCTCAGAATTTTCAACTTTCGACCACTCTGTCTTTCAACCATGGATTTGAATCTGGAAAATACCTCGATCACATCACTTTTCTTCTTGATGAGGTACGTCCACAACTTTCGACTGTAATCATCTATGAGCGTGACAAAGTATCTGTTGCCACCAATCGAATCCACCTGGATTGGACCACATACATCAGAGTATATAACTTCCAGAATTACCTTCGACTTCCTTCCTGCATCCTTTCTGAAGCTATTCTTGTGTTGTTTCAACTGAACACACTCTTCACGGACTTCACTTGGAATTTCGATTTCTGGTAATCCTGAAACCGTATTTCTTCTCTTTAGCTCTCTGATGTCATTGAAGTTGAGATGGCCTAGTTGAAAATACCATAACCATTCATCTCTGCTGGCTGTAGTTGTAGGCACTTGTGCTCCATCACCTTGAGTTCAATCTTGAAGGTCCTATTCTGAGACATTGGAGCCTTCAAGATCAACCTACCACCTGCATCGAGGACTCTCATCATCTTGTCTTCGACAACTACCTTGTAGTTCTTTTCGACAGCTGCCCTATAGTAAGCAAATTACTCTTCATGCCTGGTATGTACAACACATTGGAAATTATTGACCTCTTGCCATCTTTCCTCATAATCAGAACATCACCAACACCTTCAGCTGCTAGAGTGTTGTCATTTGCAAAATTCACCGTGTTCTTCGACGAGGGCTTTATGTTAACAAACCAATCTTTCCTTCCAGTCATGTGTGATGAGCATCCTGAGTCCAAGTACCACTAATCTTGGAATCTTTCTTCATCTCTTGTTGTGACCATCAACAATGTCTCTTCTTCTTCATGTTTCGCCATCTTTGCATTAGTTTCTTGATTTTTCTTCTTTTCTGGACAGTCACTAAAATAGTGGCCATACTTCTGACAATTGAAACATTGAATGTGACTCTTGTCAGATTTTTGACCTTCACCCCTTCCTCTACCTGCAGCACCACCTCTTTGGTTGCCTTGGTTCCAGGGTTTTCTCTGATTCGACCAGTTTCCTCCTCTACCTTTGTTGTCATTCCTGCTTCCTTTGCCTTTTCTTTCCTCTTCTGACTGCACCTGCAAAGCCATATCTCTCTCTGACTTTCCTGCAGCTCTTTCAGCCATCCTTTGTTCATGAGACTCAAGCGTCCCTTGAAGCTCTTCCTTCGTCAATACTGACAAGTCTTTCGACTCTTCTATGGCTATTACCACGTGGTCGAACTTTGGAGCCAATGACCTCAAGATCTTTGCAACAACTAATCTTGATGTCAACACCTCTCCACATACCTTGATTTGATTCACCAGTTTTGTAACTCTGGTGAAGAAATCTGTTATACTCTCATTGTCTTCCATCTGAAGCAACTCATAGGTTCTCTTGTGAGTTTATAACCTTGCCTTTTTCACCTTCTCTGTGCCTCCAAATGATTTTTCAAGAATCTCCCACGCTTCCTTCGCTGACTCTACATCACTAACCTTTTTAAAGTTATCTGGATCGACACACTGATGGATTATAAAGAAAGATTTATAATCTTTCTTCTTCAACTCTTTATGTGCAGCCTTTCCTTGATCCGTCGCGTTCTCCGCAAGCGGTGTTACTCCTTCCTTCACAAGATCCCAAAGATCTTGATAACAGAAAACCACCTTCATCTGCTTGCACCAATTCTCATAATTATCTTTCTTAAGAATCGGAAGACTCGCAGGAAAGTGCCCGTTCGGATGATTCATTTCCATCACGATTTTCCTTCCTTGAATCGCAACCGGAGCTCTAAATACCAGATGTTGGAATTAACCTAAAACCTATGGGAATTCCGACCCTATCTTGATAAACAAGAAGGTTTCTTAGCGCATCAATACTAAAGAAAAGAAAGGAAATTAGGATTCAAAGAGAATTTGGAGAAGAAGGTTGTTACCCACAAACTGTGGGATTTTTTCTCTTTCTATTCACTTGCAACTGCAAACCGTGAATTACAATGTGTTGTGATTATTTTCAAAAATAAGGGTTACTCCCTATTTATAGATTTAGGTTTACTTTTTCTCCAAGTCAAAACCCAAAACTATAAAAGCCCAAAATACCTATTTTGGAACTATATCAAATTAAATCTAAATCAAATCTGTATGAAACAACTGTTTTGACACACCCTTGCTTCGACACTTCGACACAAGGAATTACAATTTAACAAGTGGTACTCAATTCTTATATAATTGAGTCAAAAAATAACAAAACTTACCATCTTACATAATACATGTTAACGGGCTAAGCACTCAATCATTGAAATCGAAAGCTATTAGACCTTTGAAACTATCTCAAACCCAATCTCACGATAAAGATTTAGCCAATAAAACAATGTCAAACACCCTGTTGTGACCTCCTTTAAAAAGGACGTCGTTCCTAACTAACTAAATTGACCAAGAAATGACAAGAGAAAACAAAAGACACAATTGATCTTTCATTTCATGAGCTTGCCCAAGCCTTTAAACGATCAAGGTTCGCAACACTTGGAGGAATCCTACGAAGACCTAACCAATCAAAGATGTGTTGCCAAGTCCTTGAGGAAACCAGACAAATGTGAAAACATGGAGCACTAGTTCTTCTAGTCGAAGGCACAAAAGACAAACAAGATTATGCGGGCCTGGAACAATCCCACGCTTCGCAAGTTTGTTTGTGGTTTGGAGCCTATTTAGAAGTAATCTCTAGGCAAAAACTTGAATTTTACTAGCAATTGTTTATTTCAACAACAACTTAAAATGATTCGACTAGTCTAAGTCCGAATGAGAACCTGTCAATGATATAATTACCAGCCTTTCAAAAGCAGCTTTAATTGAAAAGCCTTCAGCATTGTGGCACCAAACAAAAGAATTTTTTGAATTTGGAAGTAGACCAACATTCAAGAGGACATGCTCCAACTCTTCTTAGTCACTCCCAAGACAGTCTGAGCACGAATAAAAGTTGGCCCTGATATTCCACACCCAAAATTATGCCATCAGTAGCCTGAGTTCTCCACTGAAGGTATACCATCCTACACAAGGTCAAAAATACTAAGAAAATATAGAAATTGGTCTCAGAGCCATTTCCCAGTTTACACAAAATACTGTTACCGAACCATTTAGAATCAACACCCCAACAACTTAACGATATCCTTAAGTCTCTCCACCAAATAGATGAATTCCTGTTACTAACTGCCCAAGAAAAATTGAGGACCAAGCCTATAGTATTCCCATATTTAAAATCCAACAATGTGTGCCAAATAGTGTTATTGGAAGAAATAATATGCCAAGCCCGTTTACTTAGAAGATCCATATTTAATGTTTCACAATGCTTGACATCTAACCCTTCTTTATGCTTCGGCTTGCAAATAGTAGATCAAGATACTGATGACAGTCGTCATTACATGATTTTTAGGAAGAAATTTGGGTAAATTTGGAAGAAGAATGATCAAAAATCATGTTAAAGTGTGAAGAATTGAGAAAAAATCCAATACAAGGAATATACAAAGACTTAGTGAAAATTGTGAAGAAAAATGAGAAAAAACTTGCGTTTCACCCTGGAATTCTCGTGCCCGCAATGCACCGTATTGTGGCGCAATGAGGCTTGCATCACGGTGCGATACTGACTATCACATACATGATGATACTTTTTCTACTGAAACGTTTTTTTTTCTATTTAAAGCATCTTTTGACCACTTTTCGAGGGTTCCGAATTAGAGATAGAAAGTGACGACTCAGGTCATTCAAGGAGCGATTTTGGAGCATATTGGAGTCATTTGAGAGAAATTCTTCTATATATTTTGATGATGAATACTTCTCCACTCATGGAATTTGTTATGGGTACACTTACAGTTGCCGAGAGGTCATCAATTTCTTGACGCCATTGCTGAGGATTGTTGATTTCAACAAGAAAATTTTGTGATACGTTTGTTATTATTAGTTTTAGGTTTAAATTTGAATTTTCTTTGTTGCTATTTATTAGCTATTTATCTTTAATTTTTGTTTTAGTTTCTAATTTCTTGTTGGTTCTTGTAAATAATTAGAATTCTATTTTATTTTCTATTTTAAATTTTAAATTTTAATTTTTTTAATTTTAATTTTAATTTTTTTTAGTTCCTATTAATTAGTGTAGTGTTACTAATGTATTTGTTTTGTTTATTTATGCAGTGTTCGGGATAGAGTAACAACAAAAACAAAGAATAACAAAAGTAACTCAATTAGTGCGATTAACAAGGGAAGACCAAAAAGAAAGAATCATGGTCATTCCACCACGACAAACGTTGGGGGACTATTGCAGGAGAATTGACGCGGGGTGGAGTCTCTTAGGTTTTAATAGGCTAACCCAATTACTTTTAACATTAAAAATGTTGTTCTTGCAGGTTTGAGCGATAACTAGTTCAATGGAAGTGCTATTAGAGATCCTTGGGAGCATCTGGCTTGGTTCTATGAAACATCTTCTCTGTGCAACCCAGATGGAGTAACTGAGAGTCAAATCAAGATGAGGTTGTTTGGGATTTTTTTTAACCGGAAGGGCAAAAGATTCGCTATATTGCATACCAAGTGGAACCATTTAAACCTGGACTGAGTTAGAAGACGCATTTTTAGAAAGATTTTTTTACTACTTCTCAGTTTATGGAAAGGAAAGTTGAAATCTCAAATTTTGACCTAGGTGATTCTGAGTCATTATCTGATGCATGGGAGAGATTCAAAATGTTACTTCGAAAATGTCCAAATTATAATATGAGTGCCATGGACCTAATGACACATTTCATCAATGGGCTAAAAACACCAACGAGAATGCTTCTAGATACCTCTGCTAGAGGTACATTGAGAGAAAAGAATGAAGATGAGGTAAATATACTAATAAAGAATATAGGCCAAAATGAGCATCATTCGAATGATCGAGCGGTGAAACAAAAGGTTGTTCTCATAGTTGATTGGAATATAACATTATTATCTCAAATGGAGGTACTTTCTAAACAGTTAGTTGTGTCCATACTTGGTCAAGAAAATCTGAGTCAAGTTCAAACACGCAGATGTGATTTTTGTGAGGAAGAACATACTAATGGCCACTATGTACCAAAGGGACATACAAAAGAGGCATACTATGCTGGAATTTTCAAAGACGTAATCCTTATTCTAAAAGTTATAATGCAGGTCAGAATGATCAACCAAACTTCAGTTGGAGTAACAACAAAGGAGTTCCTTAAGTTTCTCAAGAACCACAAAAAATGAACCATCTTAAATTGAAGAAACCTTAACCAACTTCATGAAATCCACTCAGTCAAGTTTCAAGCAGGTGAATATATATCAAGCTGACATGTATAAAGCTCAGAGAGAGATGGAACAAGATCAGATCCTAATGAATAAGAACACCGAAGAGTCTATAAAGAATTTAAAGATGCAAATCGGTCAATTGTCTCGACAAATGACATCACCAGTTAGTTCAAGTTAGGGATTTGTATATAATATCATAGATAACCTGAAAAATGAGACATGCAAAGCCATCAAGTTGAGGAACACAGTGATGCCTTCCACACTAGTCAATGGTAAAGAGAATAAAGGACCGATTGAGGTTGAGAACAAAAAAGGAAAATAAGTGATAGTTGAAAGGAAGGTTCAAAATAATTCTAAGGGAGAAAAAAGTGAGTGTTAGAGTGAGAATGAGGTAAAAGCATACACCCTTGACCAAATTATTGATAAAAATTCACCCTTTATAAGAACCAAGAACCAAATCTTGAATGAGCCAAACCCCGAGCTACCCGATTACATCAAATTACCTTACCCGATTCTAAAAAAGACACCAAAGAAATAAAAGGAAGTGAGTCAAATTAAAAAGTTTATGGAAATGTTGAACAAGATACAGGTCAATATTACATTTTGTTAAGCCCTCGAGTAGATACTTGTTTATGCTGAGTTTAAGAAAGATGTCCTTAACTCTCTATGACGAGGAAGTTAAATTGTGGCGAGCTGAGACCCACTTAGATGACCTTAACTCTAGTTGATCGTTCTATTGCATATCTGAATGGAGTTTTTAAAGATGTTCTTATTAGAGTTGATGAGTTATGATTTCTAGATCATTTTGTAATTCTTGACATGTCAGAAGATTCTGAAACACCATTACTGTTGGGAAGACTATTCCTAGCCATAGGTAAAGCTCTCATTGATGTTGAAATAGGAGAATTGATCTTGAGATTCAACAAAGAGCGTGTTATTTTTAAGGTGTTTGAAGCCACGAAACATAAAAAAGAAATACCTAAATGCTATATAGTGGACGTAGTTGAAGATATAGTCGAGGAAGTTTCTCCATATGAGTCGACTTTGTTACCTATTGAATATATCAAGGTAAATTCTATTGACACAATGGAGGAAGGACACGATAAAGAAGTCAAGGAATATATGCATGTCATATCAAAAGTGGGACTTTGAGTAAGCCAGAACCAAGTGTCTTTGTGCCGACAAAAGATCCAAAATTTAAGATCCTTGAAGTGAAAGAAAATCCCCCTTAATCAAAGCCTTTTCTCTTGAGAAAACCACAGAAACTGCCTGAACGAACTTGTAGTCCTTATTCTAGTTTTAAAAAGGAGAAACCTAGAAAAGTATGGAGAAAGAGTAGGGGAACACACGGTTGGAGATTATGTGGTCTAAAAGGGAGAAATCTGAACAATTGCATGCACAAGACAAAATTTGATTTCAAACCAATTAGATACATTGATACTAGTTTGAAGGAGAAACCTGATTAGAGGAGAAAATAGTTAAGATAAAGACCATAAAGAAGCGCTTATTGGGAAGCAACCCATCATTTTTCAGTTTTGATGAGTCCAAGCCTTTGAGGTTGGCATCAATTTTGGTAAAACTAACTTATCAGCAAGATGTTGGACAAGATGTCCTAACATGAAGAACTAACTGATGATCAAGATGTCCTATCATGATGATTCGACATCTTTGTCTGTTACAGTTTGTGATAACTGTTATTTGGTTTTTTGTTTTCTAGATTTTATATGAATGTTTATTTTTCTTAGGTGGTGTACAAGATTGAGGAATCAGAGATTCTGATTATAATTTGAAGATGTAGTTTCTAAGTATGGAGACACTTTAGGAAACTTAGGATTGAAGAAACTATTCTAGAGGATAATAAGATGCAGATTCTGTGGAGCAGAATTGCTGCATTTTTGAAGCCCAAATCTAATATTGTTATGGTTATAAATAGGATGGATTTAACCTAGAATAGGCAGAGAATATACACGGCTGTTAGTGAGTACTAGGTTTTGTACTTTTGTAAGCCTTTCTTGTATTGCGTGAATACTTGAGTTGGACTATTTTATTGAGTTGTAATTGTTCAGTCACTACTGTGATTGAAAGGGAATTAAGAAGGGTCTCTTACCTAGGAGTGCCTTAGGTAGAAATATAGCACAGGTAGTGATTAGGTGACAAGTTGTAAAAGGAGGAGTTTAGCTTAGAACTAATACTGTCTAGTGGATTTCATTCCTGGCTTGGTATCCCCCAGATGTAGGTGTTGTTATTCACTGAACTGGGTTAACAATTCTCATGTGTTTATTTATTTTCTACATTTTGCATTTTTCTCCTTATTATCCTTGTGTGAGAAGAAGAGATCAAGTGTCTCGACATCCTGTTCGACATCTTAGTGATCTGCTATACCAGAATTTCAATTGGTATCAGAGCAGGCATCCTGCTCTATATCTGGGTGAGATTCAGGGACAATACTTTCTGGTTCAATGGATAAAGAAGGAGGAATGTTGAATAGACCACCCATACTTGATGGATCCAATTATGAATATTGGAAAGTGAGCATGGTGGCCTTCATCAAGTCTATTGATGGTAAAGCCTGCAAGTCTGTGGTCAAAGGGTGGGATCCACCAAAGGCTAAAGACAAGGATAGGAAGATTACTGATAAGCTAAAACCCGAGGAAGACTGGGATGATGAAGATGACAAGCTTGCTCAAGGTAACTCCAAAGCCTTGAATGCCTTATTCAATAGTGTGAACAAGAACATCTTCAGGCTGATCAAGAACGGTACTGTTGCAAAGGATGCTTGGGAGATCTTGAAGACTGCTCATGAAGGAACTTCTAGAGTAAAATCCTCAAGACTTCAACTTCTCACCACCAAGTTTGAGAACTTGAGGATGAAGAAGGATGAAAGTATTCAAGACTTTCATATGAATATTATGGACATTGCCAATACTTCAAGTGATCTTGGAGAAAAGATTCCAGAAGCTAAGCTGGTCCAGAAAATCCTAAGATCCCTTCCCAAGAAGTTTGACATGAAGGTGACAGTCATCGAAGAAGCTCAAGATATCAATACACTAAAGGTAGATGAAATCATAGACTCTCTACAAACTTTTGAAATGGCACTGAATGAGAATACTGGGAAAAAAAGCTTAACCTTGGTGTCTAATCGAGATGAAGGTAAGACAAATTCCAAGGAAGAGATATCTAAGGCTGTTGTGCTTCTGGGGAAACAATATAGTCAATTACTGAAGAAGATGGAGGGAGAGTCAAGAGCTAATGTTAAGACTCAGCCATCCAACAACCATAAATGGAATGATTTTAGAAGGAACTCCAAATATGAAGAGAAAGATGGCAAAGGAAAAGGGATCAAGTGCTTTGAATGTGAGGGATTTGGACATATTAAATCTGAGTGTCCTACATTCCTCAAGAAAGAAAAGAAATGCTTTTCTACATCTTGGTTTGAAGATGATTCTGCAAGTGATGAAGAATCTCCTAAACAGGTTTCTGCTCTTACAAGGATATTTGACTCTAATATAGAATCAGAAATTGGAGATCTCTCATATAATGATCTGATCAACTCTTACAAGGAGCTGTATACAAGATGTGAAGAAGTTTGTCAGCTACGAGAGGATCAACATAAGGTTATTATGCTTCTTAAGGCTGAAAGATTGAAGCATCTTGATATCATCTCTGATCTAAAAGAGGAAGTTATTTTGCTCAACTCCAAACTTAACAATGTAACCAAAACTATTAGAATGCTCAACAACAGTTCTGATGTGCTAGATGAGATACTACAATTTGGGAGGAATGCTGGTGATGTCAGAGGACTTGGTTACCATGACCAAGTTATGATAAGAAAGAATAGAGATCCAGAATCTAGTTCTGATCAACCCAAAAGAAGACAAAATCCTAAGGCGTCAAGAAGAATGTTTCAACATCAGCGCAGACATTAGAAAGATACTTCAGGCAAAAATAAGAAAGACTGGAGATGTCATCATTGTGGTAAGTATGGTCATATTAAACCTTACTGCTACAAGTTACATGGTTATCCCAAGCCTGGCTCTTAATCCATAAAGATGCAAGCTGGTAATACAACAAAGAAGTGGAGTCACAAGAATGAGTCTGTGGCCCTAATAGCTCACTCTCCTCTAAGAGGCTCTGCTAAAGAAAAGTGATATTTTGATCAAGACACATGACTGGTGTCAAGAACCTTTTAGTGAATATAGAAGCTTATGCCTCCAATTATGTCACCTTTGGAGATGGGTCCAATGGAAAAATTAAAGGGGTTGGTAAATTGGATCATGCTGGGAATCCTAGACTTGACAATATGCTTTTTGCAAGGGATTGACTGCTAATTTGATTAGTATCAGTCAACTGTGTGATCAAGGTCTAAAGGTCAATTTTACCAAATTTGAATGTTTGGTTATGAATTATAAATATAGGATTATCATGAAAGGTGTCAGATCAAAGAATAATTGCTATGTATGAACATCTTTCAGATAGAATGCTCATCAATGTCAAATGAGAAGCGTCATAAACATGCCTCAGATCTGAACATTGATGAATGGAAAATTGGGAAGTCAACCAAGATGTCACATAGGAGGTTGCAACATCAGACTATCTCAAGAATTCAGGACCTTCTTCATAGGGCCTCTATGGTTTATGATTGTGGAGGGAAAATGTGCGCTTATGTTGTCACTAATGACTCAATCATAGAAACTGAATAAATAGCAACAGAGGATAGTTACTCTCAGGTCACAGAATTGAGACAGGGGTTGGTTTGGCTTGATGTCACACAAGATATCGTGACATCATCCTGTGACAACTTGAACCTCACTGGTAGTATAAAAAATCAGGTGAAGATGTTGAAGGGCAAATTAGGGTTTTGCTTGCTTAATGGTTTAGAACAATTAATGTGTGGGAACACAATTCAAGAGTGTGTATAGTTTCAAAATCAATCATTTCAAATCAACCTAAACCGCTCTCACGCACGATACCTTCATTCCGCACTGTTCTCCACAAACTGCTCCATCTTCTAGTTTGAAGAAAAATCTAATCCAGTTCACTCTACGATGTCTCAACAACAATCGTCAAAAAAATGCAAACAAGAAGGATAATGTTAAGACATCCACTACTAGGGCAAAGCCTAGGGAGTTGCCTGCTGGAGATGCGATTAATGTTGTTCCCCTGGCTATGGTGCTAGGCAAGCTTGACAAACTCCCTGTGAGAAGATCTGAGAATCTCCCTACAGGTAACACTTCCCAGACTTCTGATGCTTTCACTGATACTACGAGTGAGAAAGAAATTTTTGATATGGATAAGAGAATAGGAGCAATAGTGGCTCAGTACTTAAATATAGGGGGTATACAGAATGTTGCTGGAATTACTAAACCTCTGGGTCAGATTATGCCAACCACCTCTGCTCCTGTTGCTAAATTGGAAATGGTGACTGAGAGGAATGTTGATGAGGATATTAATGAAGGAGATGGTCATGAAACGTCAAAAGGGAATCTTCACACCCTTGCTGATTCTGTTGTGAAAGATGTTGGATCAGATGATGGAACATCTTCATCTGTAGAAGAATCTTAAGGACAGGTAACTAAGGATACAACTGGAGAGGTTGCTGACAGATTTATCAATGTTGACGACCTACCTTCTGATGATGAGATCATTACCAAGAGTCTCCACCCGGGTGTGGCCAGGAGACTAAAGTCAAGAAAAGGTAAGAGTGTAGTTGCTGAAGACACTTCAACCAAGATACCTAGGAAATCTGTGGTTGGACCACATAAACCTTGAGTAAAGTTGTTGTGGTGTCAAGAAAGAGAAAGGCTGAATCTGATACTAAATCATACTTTGATGTCCAGGACATCATGCATGTTAAGAAACCAGCCTCTAAGAAAAAGGTCGTTGCCCTCCCTGAAGCTCCCTTGGACAACATCTCATTTCATGATGTTAAAAATGTAAACAGGTGGAGGTATATGTACCACAGAAGGGTTACATTGGAGAAGGAATTGGGGAAGAATGCTCTCAACTGTAAGGAAGTGATGGATTTGATTGAAGTTGCTGGCTTATTAAAGTTGTCAGTAAATTTGGCTCATGCTATGAGAGATTGTTTAAGGAGTTTGTAGTAAACATTTCGGAGGGATGTAATGATCGAAAAAGTGAAGATTACCTGAAGGTATATGTCAGCGGAAATGTTGTGACATTTTATCCTGCTGAGATCAACAAGTTCCTTGGAAGATCTGAAGTTCCTCAAGCTGAGATTGAAGATACTGATGATCAGGTGTGTAGGGAGATTACCTGCAATACTATGAAGAATTGGCCTAACAAAGGGAAGCTGGAAGCTAGGAAGTTGAGTGTGAAATATGCCATTCTTCATACGATTGGCACTGTGAACTGGGTTCCTACAAACACACCTCAACTATTTCTACTGGGCTTGGGAGGTTTATCTATGCTGTTGGTAAAAAGAAGTCATTTGACTTTGGTGCATACATCTTTGAACAAATTTTGAAGCAGACTGTCTCTTCTGCTGTGAAGATGCCTATTTGCTTCCTTTCACTCATCTGTGGAATGATTCTTCAACAATATCCTAGGATTCTTCTACCTGTTGATAATGTCATAAGGAGGGAGTCTCCCTTGACCTTACATTATAAGTTGTTTGCTGGAAGTCATATTCCAGATATTGCTTAAACACCTGCTCCAACATCTGTTTCTACAACTTCAAAGGAGGAAACCATTGCTCAGCTGAAGGAGACCTGCAGAAAGCTTGATGCCATCATCAAGTCCAGTACAGCTGGGAAGGCTAAACTTGAGTAGTTAATACAAGCCTTGACTGCTGAGCAAGATAAGGGGACTGAAGCTGAAGTTGTTACTAGTGTTACTGAAGAGGTTGTTATTGCTACTGCTGATGATGATGGCGATGCTGAAGATAAAATTGATGATGATTCAGGTGGTGATGAAGAAGAGGAAGAAAATGATAAGGAAACTGAAGATGACTACTGAATGTTGTCTTCTTTTTAGTTTTTTGGTTATGTAAGGGCTTAATGCCCATGATTAGTTTAGCACCTTATATGCTTGTTTTGTACTTTAATACTTTATGCTTTTACTTGGTTATTCAGTTAGTTTATCTGCCTTTGTCATATTATGGCTAAAAAGGGGAGTAATACTAACTTTACTAACCACTGTTATTGCTGCTAACCATTGAGGGGGAGTATGCTACTGCTGCTTGCAGAAGAAGGATCTGGTTGAGGGGGAGACAAGATAATGTTTTTTCGATGTTGTTGTTGTTCTGATGTTTTGTTTCTTGGCCTCGAAAGATGGTTTTCAGTCTGCAAGTTCCACTTAGTTATTTTTATCCAAAATCTTCCATAGGGGGAG
Organism: Lathyrus tuberosus; assembly: GCA_022829125.1. Classification (NCBI taxonomy): domain Eukaryota; kingdom Viridiplantae; phylum Streptophyta; class Magnoliopsida; order Fabales; family Fabaceae; genus Lathyrus; species Lathyrus tuberosus. Next base: position 7,018,147 of record JALAZF010000024.1, on the reverse strand, counting down.
ATTGATGAGTCCAAGGCTTTGAGGTTGGCATCAATTTTGGTAAAACTAACTTGTCAGCAAGATGTTGGACAAGATGTCCTAACATGAAGAACTAACTGAAGATCAAGATGTCTTATCATGATGATTCGACATCTTTGTCTGTTAAAGTTTGTGATAACTGTTATTTGGTTTTCTGTTTTCTAGATTTTGTGGGAATGTTTGTTTTCCTAGGTGGCGTCCAAGATTGAGGAATCAGAGATTCTGATTATAATTTGAAGATGTTGTTTCTAAGTATGGAGACATTTTAGGAAACTTAGGATTGAAGAAACTATTCTAAAGGAGAATAAGGTGCAGATTTTGTGGAGCAGAATTGCTACGTTTTTGAAGCCCAAATCCAGTCTTGTTTATGGTTATAAATAGGATGGATTTTACCTAGAATAGGCAGAGAACATGCACAACTGTTAGTGAGTACTAGGATTTGTACTTTTGTGAGCCTCTCTTGTATTGCGTGAATACTTGAGTTGGACTATTTTATTGGGTTGTAATTGTTCAGTCACTGCTGTGATTGAAAGGGAATTGAATAAGGTCTCATACCTAGGAGTGTCTTAGGTAGAAATATAGCACGAGTAGTGATTAGGTGACAAGTTGCAAACATATGAGCTTAGCTTAGAACTAATACTGTCTAGTGGATTTCATTCCTGGCTTGGTAATTTGCCAATCAACAACATGCTTCATTTGATGAAGGAGAAAATGATGAAGGTAATTTGTTCTTTGCTTGTCAAAAAGCATTTCAAGAAGATAAAAATGTGTGGTATTTGGATAGCGGTTGTAGCAATCATATGACCGAAAATAAATAAGCTTTTATTAACATTGATTCTTCATTTGGCTCAAAAGTTAAATTGGGCAACAGAGAACATGTTGAAGTAAAAGGCAAAGGCATCATTGGAGTTTCAACAAAGCAAGGAAGCAAAGTCATTCATGACATTCTTTATGTGCCAGAGTTAGATGAGAACTTGCTAAGCATTGGACATTTTTTGGAGCATGGCTATTTTCTAAATTTTGAGAATCGAGAATGCATAATTTTTTATTCAAAGAGAAGAAATAATGTTGTTGTAAAAATGATCAGCAATAAAAGCTTTTCACTTTCTCTTAATTGTGGGAAAAATTTCAGAATAATGGCAAGAGAAGATAATGACTCTTGTTTGTGGCACAAGAGACTTGGGCACTTGAACTACAATAGTCTCAAGTTGCCTTATCAAAAGAAGATGGTGTATGGGATGCCAATAATTGAAGAAAAATCTGGTGTGTGTGAAGGATGTATGTTTGGCAAACCCCACTGCCAACCATTTCCAAAGTAAGGAGCTTGGAGAGCCAAACAAGTGTTGGAACTTGTACACACAGCTGTGTGTGGCCCTATGAATACTTTGTCTCATGGAAAAAATAGGTACTTTATCTTGTTTATTGATGATTTTACGCGCATGACATGAGTATATTTTATGAGACAAAAATCTGAATTTTTTGTAATTTTTAAAATGTTTAAAGCTTTTGTTGAGAAACAAAGTGGTAGGTTTATAAAAATGTTAAGAAGTGACAGGGAGAAGGAGTACACCTCAAATGAATTTCACAAATTTTGTGAAGATGAAGGTGTTGAAAGACAGCTCACTGTTGGCTATACACCTCAGAAAAATGGTGTATCTGAAAGAAAGAACCAAACTTTGATAGAGATGGCGAAGTCTATGCTACTTGAGAAAGGTTTGCCTAAAACCTTTTGGCCTGAGGCTGTTAATACTGCTATGTATTTGCTGAATTGATGTCCAACAAAGGTTATATGGAATAAGACTCCATTTGAAGCTTGGAGTGGAAGAACACCTTCAGTTAACCACCTTAAAGTTTTTGGGTGAGTTTGTTATGCTCAAATTCCTAAACAAAAGAGGATAAATCTGGAAGAAACAAGTGAATGATGTGTCTTTATTGGCTATAGTTCCATGTCAAAGGGCTATAGACTTTACAACTTGAAGACAAACATGGTGATCATTAGCCGGGATGTTGTATTTGATGAGAATGCTTCTTGGAATTGGGAAGAATACAATATGAAGGAGAAAACAGTCCCTACAATTTTATTACAACAAAATTCAACAACTAAAAATGAGCAACCAGCCCCATGTACACCAAGTTCTTCATCCTCTCCAAGTTCACCAATTTCAAGTTCATCATCTCCCAGCTCAACTCCAATAAAATTGAAGGATTTGAGTGATATTTATGCAAGGTGCAACTATTGTGTTGTGGAACCAAAAAAATTTGATGAAGCAATCAAAGAAGATGTTTGGAGGAATGCGATGCAAAAAGAAATAAATGCAATTGAGAAGAACAACATATGACATCTAGTTGAAAAGCCAAATGACAAAGAAGTTATTAGAGTAAAGTGGGTGTACAAATTAAAGCATAATCAAGATGGTTTAATCCACAGATCCAAGGCTAGATTAGTAGTCAAAGGCTATGCACAACAACCTAGAATTGACTAAAGTGAGACTTTTGCTCCGGTTGCACGTTTGGACACCGTGAGAACAATCATTGTGTTGGCAGCTGGTTTGTGTCATACCCCAAATTTTTACCACTAAGATTTCTCATCATTGTGCAAATCATCATCACAATATGGATGTACCTTTATGCCTCATCAATCTCCTCAAAGATGGGTGGGCACCCACTGCAATCAAAATTAGGGTTTCAAGCCCTCTCTGAGTGCTTAGACAAAGGATCAATCAAGGAATGACATGATCTTCAACTTGTCTAACCTCTCAAACATTCACAAAGGATCAAAAAGGACTCTCACTCCAAGGATTAAGCACAAAGCTGCTCCCTTCTAGGTGGATCAAGTCTCAAGATCGATAGGGTCACCAAATTAGGGTTTTGGTCGACCAGGTCCTCCAATTGGAAATTTTTCATCTGGGCATGAGCCAATGATCCAAAACATAACCTAATATACTCCATGGAACCTCATGGACCCATTCATCAAGTCAATTTAGCCTCAGGGGATGCATTCATCACAAATCAGGAATTAGGGTTTCTTGACCTAATTCACCCCTAAGTTGACTTTTGGTGTAAATCATGAACCAAGACCTAAAGAGAGGGTTTGAGGGTCTCTAATGAACTATATTGATCCATTTGGAACAATGTATTAATCCAAGAAGCTTGAGCAACAAGTCTCAATTTCATCTGCACCACAATTAGGGTTTCGCGAGGAAAGTCAACTGTAACTTTGACTTTTGACCAAGACATGCTCCCAAACCCTAGGACATGCCTCAATATACCCTATGACACCCTTGGAACATTTCCATCAAGTTTGATTTAGGTCAAGGACATGATTTCCTGAAGAATTGCACAATTTGGAATTCATCTGATAAAAAGTCAACTGTGCACAAAAGTCAACTTTGACTTTTTGAGATTTTTCACCAAAATGGTTTTTTAACCCTAAAATGATGTTTATGTATGATTTGAATCATCATTCATCAAGAAAAATCAAGAAAAGTTGGATAACTTGTAAAAGGGGTAACCATAAAAACTTAGAAAATTTTCTAAGTTAAAAATAAAGTGACAAAGGTACCAACTTTGGAGGACCATAACTCCTAAACCACAAGGCCATTTTTTCTCATCCAAAGATGGATTTGTAGCCCTCATTACCCTCTACAAAAACTTCAACTAGGCCTAAGTCCAATTCATTAAGGATTTTGAGTTATGGAGTGATCAAAATGGTTGAAAAATGAAAATGTCACTTTTTCCAACACTTAGTGAAATTTTCACTAAGTCCAAATCTGTCTTCACTTTTTGCCAAATGTAGGGGGATTTTTCACTTGGATTCAAAAGAGATCAAAACCAAACATGTTCAAATAGTTGTTGTATGATGTAAGGGCTTTCAAAATGACCAAGAACATTGCCAAATTCCATTTGAGTTATGAGATATGACATTGGAAAGTTGCCTTGCTGAAATCTGTCAAGGCAAGGCAGAATTTGCAACTTTGCTCGATTTTCCAAAATCAGCCAAATCCAATTGCTCCTATCCACTTGGACACCTCAGAGGATTGAATCTAAAGGGGACAATCACTGAGCCAAGCCTCCAAAGTCCATGGAACAATAAATAGCATGTTGAACCTAGAATGGCCAAAATAGGGACAAGACTTCAAATTTGGATTGGAGCATTCAATGGAAGCATCAAGGTGGCATGGACTGAGCCATTCTCATCTGAAATCAGTCAAGACTTATCCAAGACCAAGGGAACCAAAGCTCTGTGCCCTAACCTCTAGTCAATGGCTAGAGGAGACTTGGATTTCCATTGGCCAACATTGAACAAACACCTGCTGCAGTTGCCATTCACTGTGGATCCCAAAATAAACTTGCTATACTATAAATAGAGCTCAATTGTGATCAGTTTGAGTACACCAAAGCCATCTAACAGATGCTTTCCTCAAAATCTCTTTCTCTTGGCAAAAATGCCTTTATTAGCAAGGTAGCTATCGGGTTTTGAGTTTGAGAGCTTTTCCAATCAAACCAATCACTCACACACCTCACATACATCACATATGAGCTGATCAAACACTTAAACAACAACTGGAACACTGATTTCTCAGAATCACCAGTCAATTGCTCAAGGTTTTAACCAAAGTGTAGTTGAGATGCCATTAAGTGATCCAGCCAATTTCAATCAAGTCCAAGCATTCAAACACAATCCATAGGGTGTAGGGAAGTTGTTCAGATCATCACCACTCATCTGTAACACCTCCAAATCAAAAATCACACTGCACTTGCTGTCACGGCCTAGAGGTAAGCACATACTTGGTCATCTCTCAATCCATGCATATTTCCTCGCACAATATTTTGGCCAAATGTTCATAATCATGCATAAAATGTTTCCCCTCAATTAATTGCATTGTTTGAATCGTGTATAAAAAATCCTAGCCTTCATGCAAAAATTAGGGTTCTTGAGGATTTTTCGTGATTTCTTGTTGTATGTTTAATTTAAATGAAATTAATTGACATAAACATGATCGTGAGGTTGAGACGAGCATAATGATATGTGGATTGCATGATATGATTACGTATTCAGTGAGATTGGATGGAAAACGCAAATCAGCCAAACCCAGAAAAACGCGCGTGTTCTTTCTTGTGTTCTTGGCGCCTTTTTCATAAATTCAAATATTTGAATTTTGTGATTTTGTTTAATTGATTCAAAAATTAATTTCTCTCTGAGTTTTAATGATTTTGAGTTGATTCTTTTTTTAATAATTCACAAAAATGTTAAAATATTTTATTTTCCTAAAAAATCCCAAAAATACTATTTATTTTATATAATTGATATTTTTGCAAAGAATTAATGTTTTAATTGTTTTTAACATTTAAAATATTTTTTCTACATTGATTTTGCAACTTTTAATGCTTTCTAATTATTTTGTAGGTCAATACTTAATTTTTGAAGCATTAATCCAAGATCACAATTTGTTTTTCATATGTTAAACAATTTTGATCATTTTAATTGAATTTTTATTCAATTAAATACATTTTTGAAAATAAATTAGGGGTTTTGGATTAATTCAACCCTCATAAATCATTTTCAAAACACATGGGCCTCTTGAGAGAGCGTAAGACCCAATCCTTTTTTTGACCAAATCATTTTTGGGCCTTAGTGTATTGTATAAGTCCCGATACCGTCAAAAACAAACGGCGTGATCGTCGCCTTTTAAAAACCAACCTGGGCCTCTCCTTGAGCTATAAGACCCATTCAAAACTTTTGGGCCTCTCCTTGAGCTATAAGACCCATTCAAAACTTTTGGGCCTCTATTAGAGTGTAAGACCCAACCCCCTTTTAACCAAAACCTTTTTGGGCATCACTTATTGTATAAGTCCCTCTGCGTTAAAAGAAAACCTCGGCGCGATCATCACTTTTTAAACGAAAAATCAATTGGGCCTACCCTCGTGTTATAAGCCCCACTCTTTTTCTTTAAATCATTTTTGGGCCTCTTGAGAGAGTGCAAGACCCATCCCTTTGTACAGAAAACTTTTTGGGCCTCAGTCACTTGTATAAGTCCCTCTGTACAAATTCAAACAGTGCGCTCACTGATAAAACCCTGGGCCTCTCCTTGAGCTGTAAGCCCCAGATCTTTCTTTTTCAAAGAACTTTCTCCTTTGATTTTGAATATACTGTTGTTTTCAATCTTTCTTTATTAAACAACTAACCAAACAACATGGAAGCTCTACAACCGAGTAAGTGGTTATTGCTTTCATTTACCGCTTTCATATACATATAACTGTATTGTGGGGCTGTTTCACTGTAAGTCTTCTTTCATAAACTCATATCAACTGTGTAATAATAGTATAGATATTTCGAGTTTCCCCGACAACTACGTCTAGAACTAGGTGACGCCGTTTCGTTTATTCGTAGAAATAGACAACTAGATCCCCAATAGGATCACCAGATACAGTCTTCTCTTCGGCTGTCCTCATTAGGAATTGTCAAGAAACTCTACTCCCCAAGATGAATGTATTCTCCATGAATGGCATCTTTGAGTTTCTTCCAAATTCTCGAACTTTCCTGACTTGATCTATTCCTTGTGAATAGCTTGCCTTGAATTTCTCGGGGTTTGGGGACCCACGGGCTTCTTAAAAGCATCGGCCTCCTCTTGGGCATCGTACAAGGACCCACAGGCTTCCTAAAAGCAACCCTCACCTCCTCTTGGGCTTAGTACAAGGACCCCACGGCTTCTTAGAAGTATTCACAGCCTCCTCTTAGGCTTCATATAATGATCTCTTCCTTCGGGAATGATAGCCTCCTCTTGGGCTTAGTACAAGGACCCGTCGGCTTCTTAAAAGTTTCTAGCCTCCTCTTGGGCTTCGTACAAATTGTCCCGACGACCTCCTAGAGGTATAGGAACAGAACCTAGTCATCCTCATAGAACAGTCCTGTCGTAGAGTCAACTACTGTTTCTCAAAGCATAGTACAAAAGACGGAACTCCAGACTTGGACAGTCTAATCTCTTTGAGTCTCCAAGACATTCTCAAGTGACCCCTTCGTTAAATAGGAAGGAAACCCGTAGACTCGAACAGTCTCAATACCCTTTGGATTTCCCACTTCCTTAAAGAACAAGAATAACCCGGATCCTTGAAACAAATCCTTGAGTACAGTGTTGCTCATATAAGAACTGATTTTCTCTTTAAAATCAGTATATTGGACCTGTCACTTAATTGAAACAGTTACCTTAGCCTCCTCTTGGGCTTTGTACAAATGATTCTCCCCAGCAGAGTCAAACAACGTTTAGCCTCTCTCTCGGGCTTTGTACGAGACACATAAGAGACTCTCTTGTTGAGTCAATCACCCCTTTAGCCTCCATCTCGGGCTTTGTACGAGATACAAAAGGGTTCTTATTGAGCTAAACAAATTTTAGCCTCCATCTCGGGCTTTATACGAGATACCAAAAGATTCCCTCGTTGAGTCAAAACCTTTTCGCCCCTCTCTCGAGCTTTGTACGAGACAAATATTAGCCTCCTCTTAGGCTTTGTAAAAGAAAACCACTGGTTAATCCAATTAACCTTTTAGCATCAAAGTTGTGCCTCGTTCACAGTACACAAACATCAATAACTCATTCCCCTTCATCTAATCGCTGTAAGTGGCAAGCCTCTGGATCATCTATATCCACGCCACTGTCCCTCTTTTAGCTTGAGAAATTCCTAAGGAAAGATAGCATTGCTCAAAACTGAGTTAAAGTCTTCTCCTTCAGGTTAAAATCCCCTATAAAGGAAATTATGGCATTGCTAGGATTCGCATATCCCGGTTAAAGTAATTCTCCTTTATAACCAGTCACCCAACAGTTGTGACAGGCAAACCCTTCTTTAGAGATGACAAATTCTCTCTAAAGTCGAGGTCCTTCAGCTTCACGTCTTGGGCTTTGAACAAGACACAAATAGACTTTTCAGCTTCACATCTTGGGCTTTGAACAAGATACAGACTACCTTTCGCTTCACGTCTTGGGCTTTGAACAAGACACCAAAAACACCCATTTCCTCCCATAGAATAGGACGAACGCTCTGATTTCCCTGTTTCGGTAAACGGGAATACGTAGGCATAAGATTGAAAGAAAAATCTTAGCGAGCACACTAAACAAAAACCCAAATCCCATACTCTCACATTCAAAAGCATCAGTCCTAACATCCTAATCCTTGTTCCCCGCCAGAAACCTTCTGTCAAAATAAAAAGAAATAAAACAGTATTGGCGAAAATACAAATAACCAGTACAAAGGCCCCCCACATTGATAGCATCCGTAACCTAACAGACCGCTGTTTAAACTCAGTATGCAAAGCAGGTTTAATTGGAGACATCTATTTCCCTTCCTTATTCAGTTCATAATAGGATAAAAAATGAATCGACCTGTAGTTTAAGCTTAACCGAAGAGAGCGACCAGCGCTTAAGAACCGCGTCCAAAATCGCTCGCTACAGAAAAATGGCGCCCACCGTGGGGCCGGTCTCTGTTTTCCTTTTTCCTTTTCATCCCTTTAAATACCACAGATTGGGGCTTCTGTCGGGGAACCCATTTCTGTCAGGGACTTAGGATTCATAGCTTTTAGAGGTCTAGGATGTTTAGGACAAATATATATACTGCTTTTCCTAATTGATATCTGTGTTTATTTTTCTGCTAATGGGAATGCGGGTGATGCCGTACGCGGAAAGATTGAGTATACACTTAAGATAAGTGATGGCGACGGGGTCGACCATCAACCTCAGTGGAGGCTGACCAACGTAACCCATTCTCTCATCTAGACAATGGGCCGGTTGTTAAGTCTGAGAAGCTGAGGAGCCAAACCCTTTCGTAGTGCGGAAACTATCAGAAATAGTTGTTACGCGATACTACCCTCATTTGAGGCTGGTGATCTATTCTCGGTGAATGGCACTTACTCTAAGATTGCACTACAACTCGCTGGCGATCCGCTTGCTGTTTTGCTTTCCTGGGAGGAGCTGATGATAATGAGTACAGGTACAAAAATCACCCTAGTATAAACCTTTGGGGATGGGTAGAGCCTTGACTTCATGACAACGACCCTTTGACCCCATGTTTTTTCTATGTTTTTGTGTGCTGCATTCATGCATTCATCTAAAAAAAAACATTAAAACATTAAAAAAAAAACTTCTCTTCTAGTCTCTCTGTTTTTCAAATTAAACTAAGACTGTGATTGCAAATATCAGAGAAGAAGATTGCACTAATGGATTTCGGTAGAAGGAGAACCCATAGGTATACCTTCAAGGTTCCAAAGCTAGAGGATTTGAGAAGGTTAGCAAGGATGATTACTAACCCTAAGGCTTTCAGAGCCAAGCATAGAGGTTTGCTACCACTGTTAAGAGTCCATGTGATTGAAGGAATCATGGATGCGCTCATTCAGTTTTACGATCTGATTTATCACTGTTTCACATTCCCGGATTACCAGCTAGCACCAATGCTGGAGGAGTATTCTCATCTGATCGATCTACACATTACGGATCGAGCTCCATTTTCTGGACTGGAAGAAATTCCAAAGAATCAGACAATTGCAAGAACAATTCATTTGGACGAGTCTGAGGTCAGGACTCACCTAACTACTAAGGGTGGTGTCGCTCCCAGGTTTTTCATCCAGGTACAAACGCGAGAGTGGCGCGGAAAAACAGAGTCGCCAGCCATGTAAATTTATCCCAAGAGAGGCAAAGGGAACACCGCATAAACCTGAGGAAGAGGGAAAGGAATGGTCATCGCAACCATAACCTGGGTTCGGGAGTCGGTTACGCGAGGGGAAGGTGCTAGCACCCCACGCGTCCATCGTACTCGATGGGATCCACGCTTGTTGTCTATTCTAAGGGTGAGTTATACTATCATCTAGGGCTGTACTAAGGCGGGGAAGGGAAAGACAAAGACAGACTCGGTAGGACGTCAACGTCCTAGGCCTACGTACCCCCTTTGTGCAATGGGGAATTCAGAGTCAACGTAGTTCAGACCAAGTTCTTTTTGTGTTTTTTATGAGCGACGTTAAGTTCGCGTCTGTCAGTTAGGGTCGATGCCTGTTTGCGACTCAGACGGAAAGTAACGTGCCCTTTTTGAAAATAGCCTTTAAGTTTGGAAGTCCCGAAGGACAAAGAGGTTTGGGGTTGGTTTATATCTTTTAGGACAGAAGTAGCTTAAGTTAGTTCTTAAGTTGCATTGCACCAAAGTCTAGGGCACAGGGGCGAATACTTAACGCATCGTCCCAAGACAGGACACTCGCTAAGCACTCTAGAAAGATGAGAGAAAGCCCCTCATTTCTCATTCCCCACGCTTAAGGCTCGTGCGCAATACACCTTATTCTTATTAAGTGTTTTCAGAAAGTTTGAGATGAGAAGAGAGAAGACACAAGGGTAACTCTAAAGGGGGACTATGAATCCTAAAGTTATCATGCATGGGTGACCTACGGTTAGTGAGGTTTGACGACAACCTAAATCCTAAAGGAAGAAGATGAGAGAAGGAAGGAGCAAGGGTTAACATGGCTACTTATCCATACCCTTAAAGAATTTACCTTAGTCCCTGCATAAAAGGTTAGTACGAAATGGACATAAATAATATCAAGGAAAATGAAAATTAAACAATGGCAAACAATAGTGATTATAATCCAAACATGAATTCATAAATCAAAGAAACAACCCCAAAGCAAATGGCACAAGTGCCTCTTCACACAAATAATGAGACAGGATCAAAGATACGCATACAAGAAAGTCTCATGCAAGGAGCCCTTAAACAAATAGCAAAACTAATCCTAAAATCACCAAATTAAATATCAATATTATTCAATCAGAGATAAACCAAATACCAAAAATCCCTACAAAAAATCAAGATATTAGTCATTCAACCAATTGGGCAAAGCTCAGGTGAGAAATAGGGTTCAATGAGCCAAAGGGAAGGACCAAAGTGCAATATGAAATAAATTAAAAATGATATGAAAATATTTTAAATCATTTTAGGATGTTATCTAATAGATGCAAAAAGAATGGATTAAAAATGTATTATAGATGAGGAGAAATAAAATAAACAATTTCAGGTATGCATGAGATGTGTGATGCAAAAAGAAAATTGACTAAATAATAAATTTAGATGATAAAAAATAAAATAAAAATAAAAATAAAATTTGTAAAAATTTTATAAAATGATAAATAGGATGCATGACATTTTTTATTAATTTTTTAATGCAAAAATCTATTTTTAACAATTAAAAATGAAAACAAAATAATAAAAATGAAATGTTTAAAAAGGATGCGCATGGGGGGTGTGGAAAGCAAGAAAAATGAACTGGGATTGTGACATGGGCTGAAGATGGGGGGTTCGAATAGTAGCCCAACCCATCAGCGAAAAAAAATAAAAAAAAGGAGCTCACATGTACCTGCCACGCGCACGGCACATGCCGTTTTTATTTGCTGTCACGATATTGACCGCGTGATGGATCAGACGGCCAGTGATTGATCAACATGGATAAAAAGTAAAACGATGAAATAAAGTGATTGGGAGAACACCATAGGAGCGGTGGGGTCATAAACACAGGATCAATAAATTAAAATCAGAAAAAAAAAGGAAATAAGAGGTGGCACGAGCTAGGCCGTTGGATGGTGAGAATCAACGGCCAGGACTTCTTCTTCTTCCTTGGACCATCTCGCCGGATGGTTCTCCGGTCACCACCGGAGTTAGGGTTCCGGCCCCCTGCTCCGGTCACCTGCAACCTTACAAAACCCAGAAAACGCAAGTGCATATACTATTTTGACCAGAAAATCGTCAGGATTCCAAATATGCAATCAAAAATTTCAAATGACCAATGTATAATGAAAAACGCATGGAAATATGCTAGGGCACAAAACTTTAAATCCACATTACAAGCAAATCACACGTCCAAAATTAAAAATAAATAGATCAGGATAATCACCAATCATCACACGTCAATATGCATATAAAAAAGGAGAGTTTTATGATGGTCAAAATCAACACTAACCTGAGATGGTTCCACACGTGTACTTGCTTTTTGCTGCAAATGGTGGTTGGGTTGTGTTCTAGAGATTACTAGGAGAAGTTTTGTGGAAGAACTTTGAAGAAACTCCTTGTAATTCGTGAGATTTGTTGAAAGAGAGCTTTAGGGTTCAAATTCTCCAATCCTCCAAATGTCACGTGAATGAATCCTAACCAGTGCATGGATAGGTTTAAATAGGCTAGGGTTTTTCTCTGATGATGAATTGGGCTTGGGTGATTATTTGTTTAATGAGTTTTTGAATTATTTTGAAAAATCACATAATGTGAACTACACCTCTCTCCATGCATGTATACTTAAGAATTCCATCATGGATGACTTGCATTTGAATTGCTAATTACACCCATATTGGAATTGGGCCTTGAAACTTTTTTGATTCATGACTTTTAAATAATTTGGGAATTTTGAATAATGGAGGATAAGTGATACATGCACCATGAAACCACTTGATTCAAAGGTCAAAAATGTTCCTTAGGGATTGTTATTTGACATTAGAAAGTGACATGAAACAATGGAATTGAGTATAGGTCATTATGCCCAAAGTTGTGAAAATGGAGCCATGAAAAACCCTAAAAACCACTTTGCCTTCTTTTGATCATAACTAGAGTTTCACAAATGATATGGAGACCCACTAGTACTTGTTGGAAAGAGGAGAAAAAGATATTCAACTTTCATGTTGGAGAAAAATTCATTTGAAGCTTTATTGATGGTGAAAAGTCAAGTTGAATGCAGTGCAGGAACTTGCCAAAAATGGAAACTTTTCATTATAGGTCACTTTCCAAATTTAGAAACTTTGCACCAACTCCTGATTCCTGATAAATATGTATGAAACTTGACTCTTGATGACCATATGAGGGTGTGAGACCTTGAAAACCTTGGAGAGAACCTCAAAATTCCACAGTTGACTTTTCCTCTCACTGTTGACTTTTACCCAATTCACCTGATTCTCAATCTTCTGATCAATTAACTCTCTCCTGAACCATACTGAGGGACAACCTCCCATCCCTAGATATTTAGGGACCCAAGGAGAACCATGGAATCAAGTCTTGCCCAAAAATCAGAAATAAACTGACTTTATAGCAAACCCTAGTTGTGGTACCCTCAGTCTAGGAGGAAATAGCACAGTCTCCAAATCCAAATTCCTCTGAATATGATGTGTATCCTCTCCAACAAAGATAAGATATGCCATTTGGTGATGATAAAAACCCAAGGAGCTTGCCTATTGGAGCAATAAAATCTAGAATCTCAAAACCCTAATCTATGCACTGGTTAGGAGAGAATGATCCACTTGAGCTCTCTTGCTTGATACCAAGACTCTTGCTTGACCCTCTGAAGAATATCTCAGGTACCTTGACCTCATGCTAAGAACCAATGATATGCACACATGATAATGCAAAATGCAATGCAACATAAGCCAGTTAGTAATAAAGTAAGGAGAGCAAATTTTGGGGTGCAACAGCTGCCCCTATTCAATCAACTTGGTCCTGAAGGTATGATAACAACGGCTCTCAGACATTCTAGGGTACACGGGGATTGAATACCGAAAGAGCCCCGGAAATTTGCTAATGGTAAGAATAACGAGATAGAGTGTGCTGAAAAATAAGGAATATGACCTCAACTATATCTACAAGAGAGAACAAATACGACCTCAATCGTACCCAAAAGATGAATACAACCTCACTTGCACCCGCAAAGGAAGACTGACCTCGATCACTCCACCTACGAAGAAAGCACGAATACGACCTCAATCGTACCCAAAAGACGAATACAACCTCAATTGCACCCACAAAGGAAGACTGACCTCAATCACTCCACCCACAAAGAAAACACGAATACGACCTCAATCGTACCCACAAAACGAATACAACCTCAATTGCACCCACAAAGGAAGACTGACCTCGATCACTCCACCCACAAAGAAAATACGAATACGACCTCAATCGTACCCACAAAACGAATACAACCTCAATTGTACCCACAAAGGAAGACTGACCTCAATCACTCTACCCACAAAGAAAACACGAGTACGACCTCAATCGCATCCACAAAACGAATACAACCTCAATTGTACCCACAAAGAAAGACTGACCTCAATCACTCTATCCCCAAAGAAAACACGAATACGACCTCAATCGCATCCACAAAACGAATGCAACCTCAATTGTACCCGCAAAGGAAGACTGACCTCGATCACTCTACCCACAAAGAAAATACGAATACGACCTCAATCGCACCCACGAAACGAATACAACCTCAATTGCACCCGCAAAGGAAAACCAACATGAAGTGGACTTCACTGGGGATAACGTGAAACAAAACTTCTGGTTCATACCACCCCTACTGAGAAAAGGATACTGGTAAACTGGATCTCACAAAAGAGAAAGGCCAAACGAAAGCAAATTTCTAACGGACTCAAGATCCACAGATAAGATGACTCCGCTGGGGAAAGGAGAAGTCTAAATAAAAGACTCTGCCGAGGAGCACAAACATGAGGAATGCATCCCTCCAAAATCTCCTGAGTTATGCCATCTCTGTTGGGAAAGAGAACTGGCAAAGAAAGTACCAAACCTGGCTTATGCTTCGAATGCAAATGTTTGAATTTTGTCGTAATGCTCCATACGAAGCGGAAATGCTACGCGTTTTGAGGATGCAATGCAAATGCTTATGATATGGAAAAGAGGTCCCTCCAGCAAAATAAATGTTGGAGAGAAAAGACCAATTTAGCTGCGGATGACAAAAATAAATTGTCCTCTGAATCCAGGAACTCTGCTGAGAAGGATCACATTGATCGACTCTTCGGATCAACGACTTCTGCTGGGGATGAAGTTCCAAAAGAATATCCACACTACCGGGGATTACACCTGTCCTCTACTAAAGGTAACATCCAAAACCTGAGATTTCTCCTCTGCTAGGGGAGTTGAGAATGGACGCCAATAACGGAACTGGAAGTTTGTTGCCAAGGATTGCCAACAACAGACGGGCTTAGGACCCGTTGGGGAGAACAATCCATGATACTACCCTGCTTAGGGATACTGCTGAACTTAGCCTGCTGATGGGGATAATGACTTTACTCCCTTCTTGCTAGGGATTAGAATATGACATTGATGGTGAAAGTACACTTCCTGACTGGATGGGGAAGTGAACACCATGATTCTGTGGGGAAATAACATCTTGATCCGGAGAAAATACTTTCCAAGTCTTCTACTGGGAAAAGTCTGCTCTGCTGAGGAAAGTTTTGTCCTGCTGGGGAAGGAGCAATCTCAATGCTGGGGAGAGCCAACTGCTGGGGATGTACAATCATGTTGCCCTGCAACCTGACTTGTCTTTATGGTCATAAGCGGCTCTTTGAACTTTTCACTTGCCCCAGACCGCTAGGTCTAATGGAAGAAATCATCTCAAGAGGATTTTATAGAAGACCGGGCGCTCGTACTGCCCCAGGGTCTTCAAACTCTTGGAGAGATTTATCATATCTTGACATAACTGCTCCAGTCCTCATACTTCATGACGTACATTACCTCGAAGGGGATCGTAATGACTTTACAATACTCTGCTTTAGCATCTTGAACCTTGAGGAGGTGTTTTCAATTAACCATTTTCAGGGGTGGATGATCTCCCATGCTTTAGAGGTGGCCTGCCCCACTATGGGCTTTGAAGTGACTTTGCCCCTGATCCTAGAATGGATGCCCCAGAATAACTGAATTTCGGAGAGATTTCTCGACGTGACTGCCCCAGATTGGCTACATCTTAACACGACTTACTAGGGAGAGCCCACTCTATATTGAGTCTTTTGGCAGCACGCCATTTGATATGATTGTCCTTCAGAATTTTCAAGCAACCTCACTTGGCAGGATCAAGCTTCTTGACTGACTTTCACTGTGTAAGTTGCGTTGATGCTTAGGCACATATATGCAAATAGAAAATGTTTATTATGAGAATGACAATTCTAATGCAGCACTCAAGTTAACCTTGAAGTTTTTTTATTAAAAATGCGTCGCCAAGCCTTGTGAACGAATCACTTGCTGGGATGCGACCTTGATTTTTGAATGGCAAAACAATGCGCACATGCAATACCAACAAACCTTATTAGCACAACTCGTAGGAGTCAGGAACGTTATCCTGTTGAAGTACGCCTTTAGAATAAACCCTGTTTTAATTAGGACTTTTAAGGGTTGTAACGCGGTTTGGTTCACGGTTTCAGAAAAAAGGATTTATGGCTCAAAATTTATCGGTGCCCACCCACTCTTCGTGATGTTCTCCAGTCCTATGTTCAGTTAATCTGACACAAACGCTCATCTCTCCAAAGGTTTATGATCTTCAAGGAGCCCATGCAACTAATGGTTTGACACCTAAGGAGGCTTTGGAATGGCAGTCATCCTTTTTGTGTCTATAATCACACAAATTTATTCTTATCGAGGATTTTCTCTTGTAATGCTTTTCGCTTCTTTCTTTTGCCTTTTTTTTTGTTTTGATCCCTAATTTTTTCCTGGACCGACTCTTTTGAGTTTTTTCGATTTTGAAGTCCAGCGGGATGCCCTAACTTTTGCCTAAGTCGCTTCGACTTAGCGAGCTTTTCTCTTTTCTTTCTTTTTATATTCCTCTTTTGAACAAAGCGTGTGACACTGGTTGTCTTACTTGCTTGAAAGGGTTGTGACTGCCTTACTCCTTAGTTGTTGATGGATGACCATCGTGGTTTCGCATATTTTGTCCTTTTGACGATGGGATAGAAGGTAATGGTTCCTCAGATGCACACTTTCCTTGAAATTTGAACGCTCGGTCAAACTAACTGACGCCTACCCTGCCCCTGGGTTAAGTATGAGGACTTTTTCGTACGAAGGAAACTCCTACTTCAAGGCTCAAAGGGGTTAACGAGGGTCTATCTCCCTTATATCTCCAGTGTTTAGGGGTTTGAAACAATGCTTGTACATCCTAAACAGGGTTCTATCCAAAAGCGTACCATTAGAAACCCGCCTTCTTATTTCGTCATCCTCCCTCAAGAGTTCTAAACAAGAAAATTGGTATTGCAGTGCATATAACATTTAAGAGTGAAAACGAATGGATTACTTCAAGAAAAACATACTTATTGCATTAATATCATCATTAAAAAACAAACAAGTCTTACATGCATACGATGCTTTAACAAGAAATAAAAAACTACAAATGAAAATGCAGTAAAGAAGCTGAAGATTGCCATTGCTGAGGAAGCTTAATTCTGTCTGGACGTACTTGCAGATTGAGTGTTCTTTTGAGAAAGGAGGCCTCCATTGATGTACATATCATCTTCATTGAATACAATGATATCGGAGTCTACCAGGTCTTGCACCTTGTGCTGGAATGCATTACACTCATCAATCGTATGCCCAAACGTTCCTGAGTGGAACTCGCACCTAGTAGTCATGTCATAATCCAAAGGAATAGGGTACGGTACCGGCGTGGTACTCCTCGTTTGAATCAGAGAGTTCTTGAGCAGACGAGCAAACAACTGACTATAAGGGATAGGAATAGGATCAAATATCCTGTTGGGCCTTCTTGGTCTCGGTTGCCCCTGTTGCTGATAATTCTGCTGTCGGTGCTGATTTGGGCGCCCAGTCTGGCCCTGCACTTTCCTTTCTGCATTCAGCTGAGGCATAAACAAGGGTTGTGGAAGATATCCCTGACGCGAGGTGGATCCTTTGGCAAAAGAGGGAGTCCTCAGTCCCTTTGCAACACTGGGAGTAACATCATTTTGTTTACCAGTGCCAACTGATGTAAACTTGATTGCCCCTGAATCAATGAGCTCTTGGACTTTGTACTTGAGCATCTTACAATCTTCAACATTATGACCAGGTACCCCTGAATGAAATTCACACCTATCATGGACATTGGAACCCATACGGAACTTGGTGTATGGAGGTCCCGCAGCAATCAATTCAATTAGCTGAAACTTGAGCAAGTGCTGAAGCAACTGAGCGTATGGCATCGGAATCTGATCAAACTTCTTTTCAAGCTTTTCTGGATTAAGACCCTCAAGAAACGGTTGTTGGCGAAAAAGCTCTGATGGTGGAGAGGATCCACGAGGCAATCCATGGTCTAGAGGAGACCCCAAAGAGATGGGAGGAATGAGAACCTCTGCTGTGGAAGCGGGCACTTGATTGTCTTCCTTCTTCAACACCCTATTCAAAATTTCCAAGGCCAAACCCACCTGAGTCTTCATCTGATTGATCTCCTCCCTCAGGATCTTTTGCTCCTGGAGCATGTCTTCCCCAAATTGCCTCATTCGAGCCCTCATTTCCCTCAACTCAGCTTGAACTTGCTCCATGATCAACTCTTGAATGGCATGAGGAGTTAAGTCTGCAATTCTGAGATGGGAACAAGATAAGAATACCGGAGATAAACACCTGTTATGCAAAATGATCATGCAAAATGATTATGGATATGCAAATGCAAATGAACATGTTTGAATATTCGCAGGACGATCCACCCCTTGATTCCAGTTTAACAATAAGATAGAACGGGACCTCTGCTCATATATTAAGAAAACCAGAGAAAACCAAATGTCAACAATCACGATCCAAGGTAACAAGTCTGAACACAAAAACATAGGTCCCAACCAACAAGCCTGGTGGTGATCCAAATACAATAGAGAGAAAGAGAACTACGACATGTCATCAAAGTCCACAAGTGCCAATTCCCCAGGTTCTGCCATAGAAACAACCTTGTGGATAGGATCCAGAATAAGTGATGGGAACTTGTATCCTATGATACTCTTTTTCTTCTCAGTACTCATCCTCGATAGTCTTCAGAAACCAGAATCAAGGTTAGGATGCAACCCTGCAAATGAATAAACATGTTGGGATGCAAAATGATATGCTCATGCAAGCATGGGATCAAGGTGACACTGATGGATGTGATGTGCTGTTAACTGAACGAGAACCACAACCCAGAAAACCAGAACTCCAAAATACCGAACCACTGAGATAACCAGGAACCTAAATAATCAAACATTGATGAGAAATCCAGAAAAATCGGGTAGGTTGAAGGTTTCGGTTACCTGCAAACCTGAAAACACCCCTCCCCTCTCACGTGTGGGTACTAGGATGTTCAGTATCCCGGGCTCTCAGGTCGAGAAATAATGATACGTTCACCATTTCTGGTTTGGCATCATCATCAATCGAGGAGGCCTCAACTGATTCTCCAAAACAGAAGGTCCTCAGATTTGGCACTGAGGTCGAGAAACAATAGTACATTCATCCCTCGGGGTACAGTACTATCGTCAAACGAGGAGTGCCTCCACTGATTCTCTTCAAAAGGTAGGGGTCATCCTATGCGAGTTCCAAAGTGGGCCCTCGGGTGCGAATGGGTTTGCCACAGGGTGTGGTCTGCCACTGTCACCACTAAAGAGGGATGTTTCCATTAAGGTCCTCGATGATCGGTCACCAGAGTCGACATCTCTCTAGATCAACACCCTAACATGCGCAAGACACACACGTTAGAATGCGTCCCAAGATAGCCTCGTCTGGTTATGAATTTCGTGAACACACAAACGTACCAAGCGGGCACGTAGGTCCCACTACTTTCCACTCTAGTCCTAGGGTACACTCAAGCCTGGGTATTGGGCTTATCTCTCAGACCCACCCAAACTGCAAAACAAAAACAGCCAGCACAACACAGCAGTATGACAGTAATAAAAATGAAATGCAATGCGGAAAATGTGGTAAAAATACAACACATAAAGAAAAACAAACACAAAACACCCAAAGAGAACAAAGACAAGCAAGCGCTAGGATTAACTCGCTTAGGGATGGACCAGCATAGGCCAACCATGTTCCCCAGCAGAGTCGCCAGCTGTCGCTCCCAGGATTTTCATCCAGGTACAAACGCGAGAGTTGCGCGGAAAAACAGAGTCGCCAGCAGTGGAAATTTATCCCAAGAGAGGGAAAGGGAACACCGCATAAACCTGAGGAAGAGGGAAAGAAATGGTCATCACAACCATAACCTGGGTTCGGGAGTCGGTTACGCGAGGGGAAGGTGCTAGCACCCCACGCGTCCATCGTACTCGATGGGATCCACGCTTGTTGTCTATTCTAAGGGTGAGTTATACTATCATCTAGGGTTGTACTAAGGCGGAGAAGGGAAAGACAAAGACAGACTCGGTAGGACGTCGATGTCCTAGGCCTACGTACCCCCTTTGTGCAATGGGGAATTCAGATTCAACGTAGTTCAGACCAAGTTCTTTTTGTGTTTTTTATGAGCGACGTTAAGTTCGCGTCCGACAGTTAGGGTCGATGCCTGTTTGTGACTCAGACGGAAAGTAACGTGCCCTTTTTGAAAATAGCCTTTAATTTTGGAAGCCCCGAAGGACAAAGAGGTTTGGGGTTGGTTTATATCTTTTAGGACAGAAGTAGCTTAAGTTAGTTCTTAAGTTGCATTGCACCAAAGTCTAGGGCACAGGGGCGAATACTTAACGCATCGTCCCAAGATAGGACGCTCGCTAAGCACTCTAGAAAGATGAGAGGAAGCCCCTCATTTCTCATTCCCCACGCTTAAGGCTCGTGCGCAATACACCTTATTCTTATTAAGTGTTTTCAGAAAGTTTGAGATGAGAAGAGAGAAGACACAAGGGTAACTCTAAAGGGGGACTATGAATCCTAAAGTTATCATGCATGGGTGACCTACGATTAGTGAGGTTTGACGACAACCTAAATCCTAAAGGAAGAAGATGAGAGAAGGAAGGAGCAAGGGTTAACATGGCTACTTATCCATACCCTTAAAGAACTTACCTTAGTCCCTGCATAAAAGGTTAGTACGAAACGGACATAAATAATATCAAGGCAAATGAAAATTAGACAATGGCAAACAATAGTGATTATAATCCAAACATGAATTCAGAAATCAAAGAAACAACCCCAAAGAAAATGGCACAAGTGCCTCTTCACACAGATAATGAGACAGGATCAAAGATACGCATACAAGAAAGTCTCATGCAAGGAGCCCTTAAACAAATAGCAAAACTAATCCTAAAATCACCAAATTAAATATCAATATTATTCAATCAGAGATAAACCAAATACCAAAAATCCCTACAAAAAATCAAGATATTAGTCATTCAACCAATTGGGCAAAGCTCAGGTGAGAAATAGGGTTCAATGAGCCAAAGGGAAGGACCAAAGTGCAATATGAAATAAATTAAAAATGATATGAAAATATTTTAATGCATTTTAGGATGTTATCTAATAGATGCAAAAAGAATGGATTAAAAATGTATTATAGATGAGGAGAAATAAAATAAACAATTTCAGGTATGCATGAGATGTGTGATGCAAAAAGAAAATTGACTAAATAATAAACTTAGACGATAAAAAATAAAATAAAAATAAAATTAAAATTTGTAAAAATTTTATAAAATGATAAATAGGATGCATGACATTTTTTATTAATTTTTTAATGCAAAAATCTATTTTTAACAATTAAAAATGAAAACAAAATAATAAAAATGAAATGTTTAAAAAGGATGCGCATGGGGGGTGTGGAAAGCAAGAAAAATGAACTGGGATTGTGACATGGGCTGAAGATGGGGGGTGCAAATAGCAGCCTAACCCATCAGCGAAAAAAAATAAAAAAAAGGAGCTCACATGTACCTGCCACGCGCACGGCACATGCTGTTTTTATTTGCTGTCACGATATTGACCGCGTGATGGATCAGACGGCCAGTGATTGGTCAACATGGATAAAAATTAAAATAATGAAATAAAGTGATTGGGAGAACACCATAGGAGCGGTGGGGTCATAAACACAGGATCAATAAATTAAAATCAGAAAAAAAATAAAGGAAATAAGAGGTGGCACGATCTAGGCCGTTGGATGGTGAGAATCAACGGCCATGACTTCTTCTTCTTCCTTGGACCATCTCGCCGGACTGGTTCTCCGGCCACCACCGGAGTTAGGGTTCCGGCCCCCTGCTCCGGTCACCTGCAACCTTACAAAACCCAGAAAACGCAAGTGCATATACTATTTTGACCAGAAAATCGTCAGGATTCCAAATATGCAATCAAAAATTTCAAATGACCAATGTATAATGAAAAACGCATGGAAATATGCTAGGGCACAAAACTTTAAATCCACATTACAAGCAAATCACACGTCCAAAATTAAAAATAAATAGATCAGGATAATCACCAATCATCACACGTCAATATGCATATAAAAAAGGAGAGTTTTATGATGGTCAAAATCAACACTAACCTGAGATGGTTCCACACGTGTACTTACTTTTGGCTGCAAATGGTGGTTGGGTTGTGTTCTAGAGATTACCAGGAGAAGTTTTGTGGAAGAACTTTGAAGAAACTCCTTGTAATTCGTGAGATTTGTTGAAAGAGAGCTTTAGGGTTCAAATTCTCCAATCCTCCAAATGTCACGTGAATGAATCCTAACCAGTGCATGGATATGTTTAAATAGGCTAGGGTTTTCCTCTGATGATGAATTGGGCTTGGGTGATTATTTGTTTAATGAGTTTTTGAATTATTTTGAAAAATCACATAATGTGAACTACACCTCTCTCCATGCATGTATACTTAAGAATTCCATGATGGATCACTTGCATTTGAATTGCTAATTACACCCATATTGGAATTGGGCCTTGAAACTTTTTTGATTCATGACTTTTAAATAATTTGGGAATTTTGAATAATGGAGGATAAGTGATACATGCACCATGAAACCACTTGATTCAAAGGTCTAAAATGTTCCTTAGGGATTGTTCTTTGACATTAGAAAGTGACATGAAACAATGGAATTGAGTATAGGTCATTATGCCCAAAGTTGTGAAAATGGAGCCATGAAAAACCCTAAAAAACACTTTTCCTTCTTTTGATCATAACTGGAGTTTCACAAATGATATGGAGACCCACTAGTACTTGTTGGAAAGAGGAGAAAAATATCTTCAACTTTCATGTTGGAGAAAAATTCATTTGAAGCTTTCTTGATGGTGAAAATTCAAGTTGAATGCAGTGCAGGAACTTGCCAAAAATGGAAACTTTTCATTATAGGTCACTTTCCAAATTTAGAAACTTTGAACCAACTCCTGATTCCTGATAAATATGTATGAAACTTGGAGAGAACCTCAAAATTCCACAGTTGACTTCTCCTCTCACTATTGACTTTTACCCAATTCACCTGATTCTCAATCTTCTGATCAATTAACTCTCTCCTGAACCATACTGAGGGACAACCTCCCATCCCTAGATATTTAGGGACCCAAGGAGCACCATGGAATCAAGTCTTGCCCAAAAAATCAGAAATAAACTGACTTTATAGCAAACCCTAGCTGTGGTACCCTCAGTCTAGGAGGAAATAACACAGTCTCCAAATCCAAAATCCTCTGAATATGATGTGTATCCTCTCCAACAAAGATAAGATATGCCATTTGGTGATGATAAAAACCCAAGGAGCTTGCCCATTGGAGCAATAAACCCAAGAATCTCAAAACCCTAATCTATGCACTGATTAGGAGAGAATGATCCACTTGAGCTCTCTTGCTTGATACCAAGACTCTTGCTTGACCCTCTGAAGAATATCTCAGGTACCTTGACCTCATGCTAAGAACCAATGATATGCACACATGATAATGTAAAATGCAATGCAACATAAGCCAGTTAGTAATAAAGTAAGGAGAGCAAATTTTGGGGTGCAACAGGTGGCATCTAAGGTTTGCCAGCCCAGTTCTTGACGAAGAAAGCCCTGTATTTTTCCAGTATAGGAAACATCACTGCTTTTGAAAGCATATTTGTCTTGCTCACCTACGGGTTATTTTTGTTTCCCAACATCAATAACTTCGTCGATATCAACTCCATTAAGGTTTTTCTTATTGGAAACCCTGTGCCGACTTTGCTCGCAGATGCGTATCATTCTATACACTTGGGAAATTTGTACAGTGGAGGGGAGATCACATGCTGTGTACCTCTACTTTATAAATGGTTTATCTCCCACTTGCCCAAGTCTGCTGCTTTTTGGGATTGTAAGAGTGCCTTACATTGGTCACAGAAGATCATGTCTCTTACCAACTCTGATATAGATTCGTGTAATAAGATTTATGAGGGAATCAGGATCATTGATCATTGTGGAAGCTTCCCCAACGTACCCCTCATAGGAACTAAAGGAGGAATCAACTACTATCCGGTATTGGTTCACCGTCAATTTGGATACCCGATGAGACACGTCCCACTGGGTGTTCATTGGAAGGTCTTTTCTTCAAAGAAGGAGAAAACGACAGAGCACTAAAGATGGAAATAGTGCACGCTTGGAAACACGTTCATAAGAAAGGACGAGAGTCTCTAGGAAAACTGGACTGTGTCTCGGTGGAGCCTTATCTCCATTGGGTACAAACTAGAGCTCTCAAGCTAAAAATGCCTTATCCTCGTTACGGAATTCTTCCGCGGAGGGAATCTGTCATGTACTTCATGACTGAGACTGAATAGCTTCAGGTTACTCTCAACAAAGTTTAGAAGGAGAGAAGGTCTTGGAAGAATAAGTACCGCACCCTCGACATGGAGTGTATCAAAATACATCAATTACTGAAAGAGAAAGATGCTCTGATTGAGATTTTGGAGCAACATGCTGTAGAGGATCAAGATGACCAGAGGAATTTGCTCGCTCCTTTCACTTGGCAAAGGAATGACAACCCGACAACGGCCAAAGAGCCCCGGTCAAAGAAAAGGAAAGTACCAGAATCAGCACCCGATTTCTCTTCAGAGAGGACTCGGGACCCATTAGCTTAGGTTTCTGTTTTTGCACCTTGTAATCTACTGTATTTCCATTTCTGTAATCCTTTGAATTCAATAAAAAGGGGTTTCCCCACCGTTTGATATTTGCAATCTAATTGTTGAGGTTTATTTTGATTAAACCAAAAAATAATTGATATAATCATTGCATTCATCATTCTCACATCGCGTATTCTTATTCCCTACGAATCTCACGTTTGTGTCTCGATTCTAGAGTCAAACTGTCTCATTCGTATAATACTCAGGCCAATCGTCAGAAAAGGATGAATGATCTTGAGGAAGAAAACAGAGAGTTGAAGGAATAGATTGACGCTCTGAGAGAGGATATGAGAAAGCTTCGTAACGACATGCAAGCCATGGCAGAAGCTCAGCTACAAAGGACTGTGATCTCGGAGATCACCTCAACGCCCATAGTGGAGAAGTATGATCCTAGGTATCCAATGCCGAAAGATCGTCCTTGGGGTATGACTGTTAACTATATCCCGGAAGGATATGTTCCGCCGATCGCTGAAGATCAGGGAATCACAGCAGAAGCCGCTGGGCCTGAAGGTTACAAACTTCGGGAAAGCAAAGATGCCAGGGGCATACTGAAGACTCCTGAAGGTTACAAACTTTGGGAAACGCCAAGATTTACTGTCGTAGTCACGGTACCACCCCCTGTGGTGCACACTGTCCCGGAAGGACAGATTCCACCAACACCTTCTGATAAGAAGGAAACTA
This sequence comes from Lathyrus tuberosus, assembly GCA_022829125.1. Lineage (NCBI taxonomy): Eukaryota > Viridiplantae > Streptophyta > Magnoliopsida > Fabales > Fabaceae > Lathyrus > Lathyrus tuberosus. The sequence goes on along the minus strand of JALAZF010000024.1, from coordinate 6,992,647 downwards.
TGTTCGATAGAATGGATGAATTCCAGGAACAGTTCCTGGAAACGCAGAAGGAACTGCAAACCATTCGCGGTCAGGATCTATTTGGAAAGGACGTCGCAGATCTCTGCTTGGTCCCCAATGTGAAAGTCCCGCACAAGTTCCAAGTGCCCGACTTTGAAAAGTACAAGGGTAACTCTTGCCCTCATAGCCATCTGGTGATGTACGCTCGGCGGATGTCATCTCAGACGGAGAATCAGGACCTACTGATTCACTACTTTCAGGATAGTTTAACCGGTGCCGCACTCAAATGGTACATGGGTTTAAACTGTACTACGATCAGTACATTCAGAGATCTTGGTACTGCCTTCGTCCAACAATACAAATACAATTTGGACATAGCACCCGACAGGGATCAACTCAGATCAATGTCGCAAAAGGACAAGGAAACCTTTAAGGAGTATGCTCAAAGGTGGCGTGAAATTGCCGCTCAAATTTGTCCGCCTCTTGAGGAAAAAGAGATGACAAAAATCTTCTTAAAGACCTTAAGCTCATTTTACTATGACCGAATCGTTGCCAGTGTGCCCAGTGATTTCACCGAGATGGTGGGCATGGGTGTACGTCTTGAGGAAGCCGTCTGAGAAGGACGTTTGGTAAAAGACACTGGATCGACAAGCGGTACTAAAAAATACGGTAGTGCTCTCCCTAAGAAAAAAGAGCAAGATATTGGGAATATCTCTCTCGGAAAGCAAAGGTGTCGATATCAACCAGTAGCGGCTGTAACTCCTGCTATTAGCCCTGCGCCTATTCCTATGTATCAACCTCAGGTTGCGCAGAGCCAACCTGATCAGCAAAGGACGCACCAGCCTCTTTAGCAGGCTCGTCCCCAATACAACAACAACCGCATAACACGGCCACCAGGATTTGATCCTATACCCGTGACGTATGCAGAGCTGTTTCCATTACTGCTAGCCAAGGGGCACATTCAGACTAAGTCCCCTCTTACAGTACCAAAAAATCCACCTTTTTGGTTTAAGGTAGATCAGACGTGCCCTTATCATCAAGGAGGTCCAGGGCATAACATAGAGACTTGTCTCAATTTCAAGTCCGACGTGCAAAAACTTGTTAGGAGCGGGCTCTTATCTTTCAAGGATACGAATCCTAATGTTCTCACGAACCCGCTGCCTCCACATGAGAAAGCTGCAGTCAATCTGATTGACAAAGAGACTAACAACGTCTATCAAATTCATGATGTACTCTTGTTGAAGACCAATCTGGCCAAGATATATTGTAGACAGAGTGGATATAGCCATGTGCCACCACATAACTATCACCAGTGTGATATTTGCTATAAAGACAACTAGGGATGTTCTGTAGTGCAAGAAGCTCTACAGGAACAAATGGATCTCGGATGGATCCAAGAGCACCGAGTTCGTGGAGTTAACATGGTCTATACGAATTTTAACGTCATTCAGAACCACGACATCCGTGCGATGAATGCTAATCTGGTGCCAATGCACTCAAGGCAAAGCCAGTATCATAATCTGCCGCGGCACGATTACAATTCCTGTCTGACTTGCTCGGTAAACCAACAGGGATGCTCTTTCATACAAGAGGCCCTCCAGCGTCAGATGGATCTTGGATGGATCCAAGACTACCATGATAGGAATTCCTATCAGATCACTATGGTTCAAATCTTTGACATTCGCGTGTTGAATACCAACTTGGTAGAGTTACATGCTGAGCAGGTCCGACTCAGATTCTTAATGTCACATGACTATCAAAGTTGTAAAGCAGGTTGCGAAAACGATCGAGGTTGTACCCTTGTCCAGGAAGCACTCCAGCATTTGTTAAATCACTGGTGGATGCCAATTTACATGGATGAAGATACTCAGCAAATCAGTATCAATAACAGGAATCCTACTCGACGTCAAAGTCAGGATGTCCGATCAATGGAAGGTAACCTAGTGAGGTTACATTGTATTCAAAGTGGGCGTGGCCAGGTGCCACTACACAATTACGATCGTTGCAGCGTCTGTTCAGAAAGTAACCAAGGGTGTTACCTTGTGCGAGCGGCTCTTCAGGGTCAGGTGGATCATGGAGAAATTCGTCCATATCCGGGTTCTAGACCTATCGACTGGATGCCGAACTACCTTACCGATCAAGTTGAGGATGTTATCGTAATCTCTGGTCATCACCATACCAGGGATGTTTTTGCCATCATCCCTCTACTTGACGAATCTAGAGCTCCCAACCGGGAACGGATCGAGATTACTTATGATGGTCAGAAAAATCAAAAAGTTCCCATAGTCATCTATTTGCCTGGACCAACACCGTATGAATCAACTAAGGTTATCCCTTACAAATACGGTGCAATAACAATTGAAAAGGGAAAGGAAATTCCATTACCCTCCGTCGTGAATATTGCAGACATCAGTCGAGTAACACGGAGCGGTCGAATCTTTAACCGAGGGGTTGGGGAACATAACAAAGAAAAGGAACTTCAGACAGAAGCTCCGGATCCACCAGTCGGTCAATCCAGTAATCCCGACCTTTCGAAAAATAATGATGAGATGCTGAGGCTCATCCAAAGGAGTGAATACAACATTGTTGATAAACTGTTACAAACTCCTTCAAAGATCTCGGTATTATCACTGTTACTCAGTTCAGAAGCGCATAGGGAGGCTCTACAGAAAGTTTTGGAGCAAGCCTTTGTGGAACAGGATGTAACAATCAGACAGTTCAATAGTATTGTCTCTAACATCACTTCCTGCAACAACTTGGGATTTAGTGATGAGGAATTACCTGAAGAGGGTCGCCGTCATAACATGGCGCTCAATATCACAGTTAACTGCCAGGACGATGCTTTAGCCAACGTACTGGTAGACACAGGGTCAGCCCTGAATGTTTTGCCGAAGTCCACTTTGATGCAATTATCATTCAAAGGCCCTCCGATGAGAGTCAGCGAGGTCGTCGTCAAAGCATTCGACGGATCCAAAAAAATGGTTATCGGCGAAGTTGATCTTCCCATAACTATTGGTCCTCACACTTTCCAAGTCACTTTCCAGGTCATGGACATCCGAGCAACATACAGTTGTTTATTAGGAAGACCTTGGATACACCAAGCTGGAGCGGTTACTTCGACTCTCCACCAAAAGCTAAAGTTCGTTAAGAATGATCAACTTGTCACGGTTTATGGAGAACAGGCCTTGCTCATAAGCAACTTGTCATCATCTACTGGTATAGAACCCGAGGAGGTTATTGGAACACAGTTCCAAGCATTGTCGGTGAGCAAGGACAATCATTTCAAAGGAGGAACCTCGATTTCCTCATACAACGATGCTGTCAAAGCGGTCGAGAGTACCAATACAACTGGATGGGGACAGCTTATCATTTCCATTGACAATAAAACAAAGAAGGGTCTTGGTTTTTCTGCAACTTGTACCCAGACAACTGCCAACGGTGAAAGTCTTCATCCCCTTCAAAACTTCTTTCACAGTGGAGGTTTCCTTCACCCAGTGTCTCAAGCGGTACATGCTATCAATGAGGAGGATCCCTCTGACACGGGTGAAGAGTGGAAGTCCTATCTTAATGAGGAGGTTATATGTCTCAGGAAGAGGGGCCTATGCCTTTTTGCTTTCCTACAGAAAGTCCGAGATTTATACCAAGATCAGATGTCGAAATGATATATGGAGATTGTGATCCGGAAGGATGTCGTGCTCCGCCAAATTCATTAGAGGAAGACACTCTGATGAAAGACAACTTTGACCACAACTACTATGGCCCAATGGATGGTCTGCCAATGTGGCAGCCTTATCCAGGAGATTTGGGGCAAGAGAGTCAGTCGAACAATGAAAATCAGCTGACCATCATTGAATAGAATACCTGTGTCCCCACCATGTCATGGGATCAACACTCAGGTCATTCAGAAATTACTCAACATGAAGATGAATTCGCAACGTTCGCAGGACTTGAATTCATCAACTATGCTTTTCCCGAGGTCAACGTCATCGAGAGGGATGACTCCCCCAGTTCCAAAGAAGTTTGGGACACCTTGGGACAACCGAGTGGAAAATACGACTTTATGGTCAAGTACACCGCTCCCGAAAGCTCTCGTATCAGGTTCGAAGACATCCAGCCTACTGGATCGGGAGATACAGCTGAGAGCACAAATGCTATGCAAAATACGACAGAGGAATCCTCCTACGACAATTCTGCCTGGGAGACAGATTCCAATGATCCTGCTCCACCAGAAATCAGCGTCATTTCTGAAGACAAATCGAGGAAGGTGCCAGACTTTGTGATTCACCAAGGAGTTCGCCGCCAATGGGTTGCCGTCGAGGTTCCGAAGGTCGTCCATCAGTCAAAGTAATTGCCATCTTTTAACCTTTCACCCTGCCCAGGTGAAACGGATGTTTTGATAGGGCTCGCTTTCTGTAAAATTTCCCTCTTCGCTTTGTCCAAAGCGACAGAGTTTTGTTTTATAGGGCTGTAGTTTCAAGATTCGACTTGTTCATTAATAAAATAACGTCGTTCTATAATTTCCGCATTAATTGCCGTTTTCTCTTTTTGCTTTTCTCAGAAAATGGTAATCCTAAAAAACAATCAAATAATAAAAACAAGCAGTAATAAAAAAATACACTGCACACACTTGCATTTTCTCTATCTCTTCTAAACACAAATTATCACGTCATGCAGATTACTTGTTTTAAACCCCGTTGAAACATAGATCCGATGCCTTCGCCCAACTTTGAGTTCCCGGTATTCGAGGCTGAAGAAGAAAATAACGAAAAAATTCCAGAAGAGATCTCCCGACTACTCAGACAAGAGGAAAGGTCCATTGAACCTCACAAAGAACCGTTGGAAACGGTAAACTTGGGTTCAGAGCAAGAGAGAAAAGAAATCAGGATCAGAGCACTGCTCAGTCCAACTGCCAGAGAGGGTTTGATAAAGCTTCTCAAAGAATTCCCCGATGTGTTCGCTTGGTCCTATCAGGATATGCCAGGGTTGGATACCAGCATCGTGGAACATCACTTACCATTAAGATCGGAATGTCCGCCAGTAAAGCAAAGGTTGAGACGGACTCACCCGGACATGGCCATCAAAATCAAAGAGGAGGTACAGAAACAGATTGACGCAGGTTTCCTCGCCACATCAGAATATCCTCAATGGTTAGCCAACATTGTACCCGTTCCCAAAAAGGACGGAAAGGTCAGAATGTGTGTTGATTACAGAGATCTGAACAAGGCAAGTCCATGGGACGACTTTCCTTTACCACACGTTGATATGCTGGTAGACAGCATAGCAAAGTTCAAAGTTTTCTCCTTCATGGATGGATTCTCGGGCTATAACTAGATCAAAATGGCGCCGAAAGACATGAAGAAAACTTCGTTCATTACCCCTTGGGGTACCTTTTGTTACAAGGTTATGCCGTTCGGTTTGAAGAACGCCGGGGCAACCTATCAAAGGGCCATGACCACTCTGTTTCATGACATGATACATAAAGAGATAGAGGTATATGTCGATGATATGATTGCAAAATTAAAAACAGAGAGTGAGAACGTTGAACATCTGTCAAAATTGTTCGAACGTCTAAGAAAATTCAAGCTCCGCTTGAATCCCAACAAGTGCACCTTCGGTGTCCGTTCAGGCAAACTTTTAGGGTTCATCGTCAGCCAGAAAGGAATTGAAGTTGATCCTGACAAGGTCAAGGCCATTCAAGAAATGCCTTCTCCAAAAACTGAAAAACAAGTCAGAGGATTCCTGGGACGTCTGAATTACATCTGCAGATTCATATTCCTTATGACCGCCACATGTGCGCCGATTTTCAAATTACTCAAAAAGAACCAGGATTGCGTTTGGTCAGAAGACTGCCAAACTGCCTTCGACAGTATTAAGGAATATCTGTTGAATCCGCCGATTCTATCACCTCCAGTGGAAGGAAGACCACTGATCATCTACCTCACAGTCCTATAGGACTCAATGGGATGTGTACTTGGCCAACAAGACGAAACCAAACGGAAAGAGTCTGCCATTTACTATCTAAGCAAGAAATTCACCGACTGTGAAACTCGGTACACGATGCTCGAGAAAACTTGTTGTGCTTTGGCTTGGGCAGCCAAACGTCTTCGCCAGTACATGATTCGTTATACTACTTGGTTGGTCTCCGAAATGGATCCAATCAAGTACGTTTTCGAAAAACCTGCTCTTACGGGAAGGATTGCCCGTTGGCAGATGCTGTTATCAGAATATGACATAGAGTACCACGCTCAAAAAGCCGTTAAGGGAAGTATTTTAGCCGATCATTTGGCTCATCAACCGATTGACAATCAAGAATCAATCGGGTTTGACTTCCCAGACGAAGATGTCATGTATCTAAAAATGAAAGATTGCGATGAACCGCTACCCAGTGAAGGGCCAGAACCAGGTTCCCAATGGGGACTTATCTTTGACAGAGCAGTTAATCATTATGGAAACGGAATTGGGGAAATCATTGTTACTCCTCAGGGTACCCACATTCCTTTCACTGCCAGACTTACGTTCAAATGTACGAACAACGAGGCCGAATAAGAAGCTTGTATTATGGGTCTCAAGGAAGCAATTAACTTAAGGATAAAAAACTTGGACGTATACGGCAACTCAGCCTTGGTTATCAATCAGATTAAAGGAGATTGGAACACATACCAATCAGGATTGATTCCTTACAAGGATTATGCAAGAAGGTTGTTACCCTTCTTCAACAGAGTCTAGTTTCACCACATCCCTCGTGATGAGAATCACATGGCTGATGCATTAGCCACTATCTCTCCCATGATTAGTGTAGGTCAATGGAACGACTTACCTAATATTGACATCATGCGCCTTGAACGACCCGCTTAGATCTTCACGATTGAAGCAGTCCTAGACGACAGACCTTGGTATCACGATATCAAATGCTTCCTTCAGAAACAAGAGTACCCATCTGGGGCACTCAGAAAAGACAGGAAAACCCTCAGAAGATTGGCTAGAAACTTCTTCCTGAGCGGTGACACTCTCTATAAGAGAAATTTTGACATGGTCTTGCTCTGATGCGTAGACAGACCAGAAGCAGACATGCTTATGAAAGAAATTCATGAAGGATCCTTTGGCACTCATGCCAACGGACACACAATGGCGAGAAAAATCCTAAGAGCAGGGTACTACTGGTTGACCATGGAATCCGACTGCTACAAGTACATAAGGAGGTGTCACAAGTGTCAGATATACTCCGACAAAATTCATGTACCGCCATCACATCTCAAAGTTCTCTCTTCCCCGTGGCCTTTTTCCATATGGGGAATCGACATGATTGGCATGGTTGAGACCAAGGCTTCAAACGGACATCGGTTCATCCTGGTAGCCATTGACTACTTCACCAAGTGGGTCGAAGCAGCGTCATTCGCTAATGTAACCCGACAAGTGGTGGTTTGATTTATCAAAAACAATATCATCTGCCGTTATGGTGTTCCGAGCCAGATCATTACTGATAATGGATCTAACTTGAACAATAAGATGATGAAAGAGTTGTGTTCAGAGTTCAAGATCGAACACCATAACTCATCTCCCTACCGACCCAAGATGAACGGAGTGGTAGAAACGGCTAATAAAAACATCAAGAGGATCGTTCAAAAGATGGTTGTAACCTATAAAGATTGGAACGAGATGCTACCTTTTGCTCTTCACGGTTATCGCACATCTGTCCGTACTTCAATAGGGGAAACCCCTTTCTTTCTAGTATATGGCATGGAGGCAGTGCTCCCCATAGAAGTAGAGATCCCATCAATCCGAGTACTGATGGAAGCTATGCTCACCGAAGCTGAATGGTGTCAAAGTCGACACGATGAACTGAATCTGATCGAAGAGAAGCGAATCACGGCACTATGCCACAGTCAGTTGTATCAGCAAAGAATGAAGAGGAGACCTCGTGCTCAAGAAGATACAATCATTTCTCACTGACTCTCGGGGCAAGTGGACCCCGAATTATGATGGCCCCTATGTGGTCACGAAAGCTTTCTCAGGCGGTGCCTTGAGACTTGCAACCATGGACGGAGAGGAATTTGCCTACCCCACAAATGTTGATGTAGTCAAGAAACACTTCGCCTAAACTAAAAAAAAAACGTCTCGGTGGATTGAAAACCCGAAAGGGCGGTCCAAGCAAAAGTTAGAGACATGCAAAAAAATCATCCCGATGGATTGGAAACCTCTTAGTACAATCCAGGCAAAAATTAGGGATAATGGCAAGTAACTATGTTCAACAGAGGCAAGTCCCTCAGCAGCAGCAGTTACATCATCCATCGGAGGAAAACTCCAGTCAAGGTCATCTTCGACAGAAGCTCAGGATGTCCCGAATTCAAAGTTGGTAGAAGGATAGTGGTTGTTATATTTCAACGTAGCCCTTTTCCCTGTAAATTACCATTTTCAAACTTTGTATATACTCTTTGGGATCACGCATTTGGCTGATCTCCATCTTATCAATAAAATTTGAGCCTTTGTGCTTTTGTTTGTAATTCTTATTTGTTTTAGCTTTATAGAACGACGTTGTTAACATGATTAACGATTCTTGAAATAAAACAAAATGAATTTACTTGTTAAAACTTTTTCTGCTTTTAAAATAGAGATGGCAATTTCTTTTGACTGTTAAGCATCGAAAGAACATCAATCGTGTCTCCAAAGGTGTTCGAACCTCAAAGTGCAGAATCAAAGTACTCCTTCTAGGCCCAGTACGCCTGAATGAAGGGATCAACTGTGTCAGGAACCTTGGTTCGTATGACACACCTCGGCCGAGTTCTTATCTCCTAAGCCCGATCAACGATATTCCCCGCAGGGACTATCTCTCCTAAGCAAGGTGGAATTGCTATTCTGAACCAACGATATTTCTATACGCCCTGCGATGGCCGAGTATCCAGTCGTGTTCACCCGTCAGTTTGTATGTCGCGTCAGTTTTGTCCGCATAAACATACATACATCATGCATTTTGGATTTGCATTCACATTTCATATTGCATCACTATCACTCTAGTCGTTCTTGTCCCCTAGTGATAGAAGTTCTCTCAATCGAGTTGTCAGTTCTTGCCTCGTCAGGAAATACTGTGTCTGAACAACCTCGCTTCCAATTTATTTCTGGAAAGAAGTTGGCCCTTGACCACTTTGATAACTTGAACCTCTGAAAAATCAGAGAAGCTTTTTGCAAATATCACTCTTTGCCATTGAGGATGATATCTTTGCTTTCCCGGATTAAGGAAAATCCCCAGAGAAAGCCTCGTAATCAGAGATTCGGCAGCAGGCCAGTCTCGCTCTGAAAAGACCACTGATGAAAAGGTCATCGGCACCTCAAAATTGGACCCCATCACATGGCATTTCTCCGGGAAGATCCCGAGAAAAGTATGATGTAAGATCCCAAGTGGAAATAGTCTCTCAAGAGACTCGCTTTCCCCCAGTTGAATCGACAAATGGCATCTCCAAACAGAGAAGTTTGTGTACCTCTACAACTCAGACGACTGGGTTCCCCAGCAAGTCTGACATCAAAACTTTGAGGAAAACCGCTACAAATAGCATCCATTGTCAGTAAAGTTTATTGATGAAAGAAACTAAGACCAGTTCCTTGGTAGGAAACCAGGATCGAGGGGAAGTTTAAATCAGAAACTAAGACCAGTTCCTTGGTAGGAAACCAGGATCGAGGGGAAGTTTAAATCAGAAACTAAGACCAGTTCCTGGGTAGGAAACCAGGATCGAGGGGAAGTTTGTTTCCGAAACTGAGACCAGTTCCTTGGCTGAAGACCAGGATCGAGGGGAAGTTTACCTTTTCTAAGCATCATTGCTTAGCAAAAGAATATGAATGCGCAAGCTGCCATTCATAGCCATCAAAATTTTGGGTATTCCAATATTTAATCCTCTTGCACCCCGAATGCCCGAATACCTTCGTCATTCACACCTTCGGGTCCAAGAAGATTAAATAGGGGCATCTGTCATACCCCAAATTTTGACCACTATGATTTCTCATCATTGTGCAAATCATCATCACAATATGGATGTACCTTTGTGCCTCATCAATCTCCTCAAAGATGGGTGAGCACCCACTGCAATCAAAATTAGGGTTTCAAGCCCTCTCTGAGTGCTTAGACAAAGGATCAATCAAGGAATGACATGATCTTCAACTTGTCTAACCTCTCAAACATTCACAAAGGATAAAAAAGGACTCCCACTCCAAGGATTAAGCACAAAGTTGCTCCCTTCTAGGTGGATCAAGTCTCAAGATCGATAGGGTCACCAAATTAGGGTTTTGGTCGACCAGGTCCTCCAAATGGAAATTTTTTATCTGGGCATGAGCCAATGATCCAAAACATAACCTAATACACTCCATGGAACCTCATGGACCCATTCATCAAGTCAATTTAGCCTCAGGGGATGCATTCATCACAAATCAGGAATTAGGGTTTCTTGACCTAATTCACCCCTAAGTTGACTTTTGGTGTAAATCATGAACCAAGACCTCAAGAGAGGGTTTTAGGGTCTCTAATGAACTATATTGATCCATTTGGAACAATGGATTAATCCAAGAAGCTTGAGCAACAAGTCTCAATTTCATCTGCACCACAATTAGGGTTTCGCGAGGAAAGTCAACTGTAACTTTGACTTTTGACCAAGACATGCTCCCAAACCCTAGGACATGCCTCAATATACCCTATGACACCCTTGTAACATGTCCATCAAGTTTGATTTAGGTCAAGGACATGATTTCCTGAAGAATTGCACAATTTGGAATTCATCTGATAAAAAGCCAACTGTGCACAAAAGTCAACTTTGACTTTTTGAGATTTTTCACCAAAATGGTTTTTTAACCCTAAAATGATGTTAATGTATGATTTGAATCATCATTCATCAAGAAAAATCAAGAAAAGTTGGATAACTTGTAAAAGGGGTAACCATAAAAACTTAGAAAATTTTCTAAGTTAAAAATATAGTGACAAAGGTACCAACTTTGGAGGACCATAACTCCTAAACCACAAGGCCATTTTTTCTCATCCAAAGATGGATTTGTAGCCCTCATTACCCTCTACAAAAACTTCAACTAGACCTAAGTCCAATTCATTAAGGATTTTGAGTTATGGAGTGATCAAAATGGTTGAAAAATGAAAATGTCACTTTTTCCAACACTTAGTGAAATTTTCACTAAGTCCAAATCTATCTTCACTTTTTGCCAAATGTAGGGGGATTTTTCACTTGGATTCAAAAGAGATCAAAACCAAACATGTTCAAACAGTTGTTGTATGATGTAAGGGCTTTCCAAAATGACCAAGAACATTGCCAAATTCCATTTGAGTCATGAGATATGACATTGGAAAGTTGCCTTGCTGAAATCTGTCAAGGCAAGGCAGAATTTGCAACTTTGCTCGATTTGCCAAAATCAGCCAAATCCAATTGCTCCTATCCACTTGGACACCTCAGAGGATTGAATCTAAAGGGGACAATCACTGAGCCAAGCCTCCAAAGTCCATGGAACAAGAAATAACATGTTGAACCTAGAATGGCCAAAATAGGGACAAGACTTCAAATTTGGATTGGAGCATTCAATGGAAGCATCAAGGTGGCATGGACTGAGCCATTCTCATCTGAAATCAGTCAAGACTTATCCAAGACCAAGGGAACCAAAGCTCTGTGCCCTAACCTCTAGTCAATGGCTAGAGGAGACTTGGATTTCCATTGGCCAACATTGAACATTAAACATGATCGTGAGGTTGAGACGAGCATAATGATATGTGGATTGCATGTTATAATCAAGTATTCAGGGAGATTAGATAGAAAATGCAAATCAGCCAAACGCAGAACACGCGCGTGTTCTTCCGCTTGTGTTCTTGGCGCATTTTTTCCAAATTCAAATATTTGAATTTTGTGATTTTGTTAAATTGATTCAAAAATTAATTTCTCTCTGAGTTTTAATGATTTTGAGTTGATTCTTTTTTTAATAATTCACAAAAATGTTAAAATATTTTATTTTCCCAAAAAATCCCAAAAATACTATTTATTTTATATAATTGATATTTTTGCAAAGAATTAATGTTTTAATTGTTTTTAACATTTAAAATATTTTTTCTACATTGATTTTGCAACTTTTAATGCTTTCTAATTATTTTGTAGGTCAATACTTAATTTTTGAAGCATTAATCCAAGATCACAATTTGTTTTTCATATGTTAAACAATTTTGATCATTTTAATTGAATTTTTATTCAATTAAATACATTTTTGAAAACAAATTAGGGTTTTTGGATTAATTCAACCCTCATAAATCATTTTCAAAACACTTGGGCCTCTTGAGAGAGTGTAAGACCCAATCCTTTTTTTGACCAAATCATTTTTGGGCCTCAGTGTATTGTATAAGTCCCGATACCGTCAAAAACAAACGGCGCGATCGTCGCCTTTTAAAAACCAACCTAGGCCTCTCCTTGATCTATAAGACCCATTCAAAACTTTTGGGCCTCTCCTTGAGCTATAAGACCCATTCAAAACTTTTGGGCCTCTATTAGAGTGTAAGACCCAACCCCCTTTTAACCAAAACCTTTTTGGGTCTCACTTATTGTATAAGTCGCTCTGCGTTAAAAGAAAACCTCGGCGCGATCACCACTTTTTAAACGAAAAATCAATTGGGCCTACCCTCGTGTTATAAGCCCCACTCTTTTTCTTTAAAACATTTTTGGGCCTCTTGAGAGAGTGTAAGACCCATCCCTTTGTACAGAAAACTTTTTGGGCCTCAGTCACTTGTATAAGTCCATCTGTATAAATTCAAACAGTGCGCTCACTGATAAAACCCTGGGCCTCTCCTTGAGCTGTAAGCCCCAGATCTTTCTTTTTCAAAGTACTTTCTCCTTTGATTTTGCATATACTATTGTTTTCAATCTTTCTTTGTTGAACAACTAACCAAACAGCATGGAAGCTCTACAACCGAGTAAGTGGTTATTGCTTTCATTTACCGCTTTCATATACATATAACTGTATTGTGGGGCTGTTTCACTGTAAGTCTTCTTTCATAAAACTGTGTAATAATAGTATAGATATTTCGAGTTTCCCCGGCAACTACGTCTAGAACTAGGTGACGCCGTTTCGTTTATTCGTAGAAATAGACAACTAGATCCCCAATAGGATCACCAGATACAGTCTTCTCTTCGGCTGTCCTCATTAGGAATTGTCAAGAAACTCTACTCCCCAAGATGAATGTATTCTCCGTGAATGGCATCTTTGAGTTTCTTCCAAATTCTCGAACTTTCCTGACTTGATCTATTCCTTGTGAATAGCTTGCCTTGAATTTCTCGGGGTTTGGGGACCCACGGGCTTCTTAAAAGCATCGGCCTCCTCTTGGGCATCGTACAAGGACCCACAGGCTTCCTAAAAGCAACCCTCGCCTCCTCTTGGGCTTAGTACAAGGACCCCACGGCTTCTTAGAAGTATTCACAGCCTCCTCTTAGGCTTCATATAATGATCTCTTCCTTCGGGAATGATAGCCTCCTCTTGGGCTTAGTACAAGGACCCGTCGGCTTCTTAAAAGTTTCCAGCCTCCTCTTGGGCTTCATACAAATTGTCCCGACGACCTCCTAGAGTTATAGGAACAGAACCTAGTCATCCTCATAGAACAGTCCTGTTGTAGAGTCTACTACTGTTTCTCAAAGCATAGTACAAAAGACGGAACTCCAGACTTGGACAGTCTAATCTCCTTGAGTCTCCAAGACATTCTCAAGTGACCCCTTCGTTAAATAGGAAGGAAACCCGTAGACTCGGACAGTCTCAATACCCTTTGGATTTCCCACTTCCTTAAAGAACAGGGATAACCCGGATCCTTGAAACAAATCCTTGAGTACAGTGTTGCTCATATAAGAACTGATTTTCTCTTTAAAATCAGTATACTGGACTTGTCACTTAACTGAAACAGTTACCTTAGCCTCCTCTTGGGCTTTGTACAAATGATTCTCCCCAGTGGAGTCAAACAACGTTTAGCCTCTCTCTCGGGCTTTGTACGAGACACATAAGAGACTCCCTCGTTGAGTCAATCACCCCTTTAGCCTCCATCTCGGGCTTTGTACGAGATACAAAAGGGTTCTTATTGAGCTAAACAAATTTTAGCCTCCATCTCGGGCTTTATACGAGATACCAAAAGATTCCCTCGTTGAGTCAAAACCTTTTCGCCTCTCTCTCGGGCTTTGTATGAGACAAATATTAGCCTCCTCTTAGGCTTTGTATAAGAAAACCACTGGTTAATCCAATTAACCTTTTAGCATCAAAGCTGTGCCTCGTTCACGGTACACAAACATCAACAACTCCTTCCCCTTCATCTAATCGCTGTAAGCGGCAAGCCTCTGGATCATCTATATCCACGCCACTGTCCCTCTTTTAGCTTGAGAAATTCCTAAGGAAAGATACATTGCTCAACACTGAGTTAAAGTCTTCTCCTTCAGGTTAAAATCCCCTATAAAGGAAATTATGGCATTGCTAGGATTCGCATATCCCGGTTAAAGTAATTCTCCTTTATAACCAGTCACCCAACAGTTGTGACAGACAAACCCTTCTTTAGAGATGACAAATTCTCTCTAAAGTCGAGGTCCTTCAGCTTCACGTCTTGGGCTTTGAACAAGACACAAATAGACTTTTCAGCTTCACATCTTGGGCTTTGAACAAGATACAGACTACCTTTCGCTTCACGTCTTGGGCTTTGAACAAGACACCAAAAACACCCATTTCCTCCCATAGAATAGGAGGAACTACAAACGCTCTGATTTCCCTGTTTCGGTAAACGGGAATACGTAGGCATAAGATTGAAAGAAAAATCTTAGCGAGCACACTAAACAAAAACCCAAATCCCATACTCTCACATTCAAAAGCATCAGTCCTAACATCCTAATCCTTGTTCCCCGCCAGAAACCTTCTGTCAAAATAAAAAGAAAGAAAACAGTATTGGCGAAAATACAAATAACCAGTACAAAGGTCCCCCACATTGATAGCATCCGTAACCTAACAGACCGCTGTTTAAACTCAGTATTCAAAGCAGGGTTAATTGGAGACATCTATTTCCC
The DNA here is from genome assembly GCA_022829125.1 of Lathyrus tuberosus. Taxonomy (NCBI): domain Eukaryota; kingdom Viridiplantae; phylum Streptophyta; class Magnoliopsida; order Fabales; family Fabaceae; genus Lathyrus; species Lathyrus tuberosus. The sequence continues at coordinate 6,977,597 of JALAZF010000024.1, read as the reverse complement.
TTCCTTATTCAGCTCACAATAGGATAAAAAATGAATCGACCTGTAGTTTAAGCTCAACCGCAGAGAGCAACCAGCGCTTAAGAACCGCATCCAAAATCGCTCGCTACAGTTTGGTTACACAAAAATCACTTTGGTTGAGAAGAATATTAGAACACATTGGAGAGAAGCAAGAGGGAAGTCTATAGCTTCATTGTGACAACAAATCAACTATTGCCTTGGCAAAGAATCCTGTTTTTTATAGTCGGACCAGACACATTAACATAAAGCATCACTTCATTCAAAGTGTGATTGAAGAAGGAGATGTACAATTAGCTTTCTGTAGTTCATAAGAGTAGCTTGCATACATTTTTACTAAAGCACTACCAAAAGGAAGATTTCAGCAACTTAGAGAAGCAATGAGAGTTAAAGAACAACACATTAAGGGGGAGTGTTAAAATTAATGTGTTGTAACCACCGTTATCTTTAGTAAGCATTATGAGAGAATTGGAACCATCACATTATAATTATTGTCTTTACTTATATTTATGGTAGAGTTGTATCATTAAGTTTGAGAGAACCAAAAAGTCTTCATCTTGATTACAAACTTATTGTATTCTCTGTCAGTTTCATTCAAGCCTATATAGAGGCTTTGTAATGCTAAGTTGTAGGCAAGCAATACAAAAGAAAAAAAAAGATTGTGTGGTGAATTCAATAAAATCGGAGCTTTTTAAAGTATAACTTCCACCAGTGGAAGTTCAGTACAAAACGTGACAAAATATTTACTTACTCTAAATTCTGCAACAATATATTTTATCACATACCACCTCTAGAATACCACAACTGTTGAGTATAGCAAGTGTGAGTAGTATGGGTAATAGTCCCACATTGGCTAGAAATGTGGAGACTTGAGCATTTATAAATGGGAGAACCCATACACCTATCACCTTAAGGTTTTTGGTGAATATGTGGTGTGTCTCTCACAAAGGTGTTGCTCTAGAAAAGAAGTCCCTCAATGTTCAATGCTCCCAAGTAAAAAATTCCTCCAACAGTAGTATCATGAGCCTTTGGTTCAAGTGAAGGACCGACTCGCTTGTATCAAAAGTACTCCCCAGAGGTGGTGGGTATGAGGTGTCCTATTGAAGAGTTTCAACGGTGGTATAGGTGTATGTGGATGAAAAAAGCTTCAGCTTAAGAGGGAGCATTGTGGATAGACTCACACTTGAGGGGGAGTGTTGAGAATAGCAAGTGTGAGTAGTATGGGTAATAGTCCCACATTGGCTAGACATGTAGAGACTTAAGCATTTATAAATAGGAGAACCCATACATGTAACACCCTTCTAAACCCCGCGGAAAATATATAAATAATCAGAGTAAATTATCATGCATCTCAAATAAGGGTGTCACATATGTTTTCAAAACATCACACAAACACCTGTCATGCTCATTAACACTTAAAATAGTTTCATGATTTTCATATACTATCACTTAGCATGTAGCAACGAAATTGCTTCAATCATAAATGAACATAATAAAAGTCTCAAGATCAACTCATTATAATTCATCACTTAGGCATAAAAGCCAATACTCCACATAATTCAAATATACATAACAATATAAAGTAGAGTACATAAAGTATCTCTCAAAACATGAATCGAAATGTTCCCTAGTGTTAGATAATCAGAGCACAACTTGATGCAAAATAAATAAGAACACTAAAGCAATCTACTCCAACGGCTACCTCACTAGAAGCAACTCTAATCTTCAGTACCTGAGCGATGTCCTACAAACATCATTCCAACAGAAGGGTGAGAATTCACATAATTATCGAAATCAAAAGATAATACATAATATAACAAATCTCACACTTCAAAAGTTTCATTAACAATTTATCACTCAATGAGCCATACTATTCACAAATACCTACTCACAATTCCATAATTTCACAAATTCATCAATTTCACATGTTGCACATAATCTCATATCACAAACATATTCACAATGTGACTCAATACAAGACTCGAATACAACTCATGCATGTGGTACCAAACACTGTTATTATTTTTTGGTTTTTACATTAAACCAGGTCCGTTCCCTAGACCAATAACACACAAAAACCCATTCCCTAAGCTTTCAAACCCCACTCTAGGTTTGAGATAAGTCACTAGCTCACACGGAACTAACAAGCATTGCCACTTGACACAAATGATGCGTGTGCAAATTCAACAACCATATGAAATTAAGACCATACTCAAATCTTAATATCCATGCATATCTTCAATAATTCATTACACTTGAATTACCACATATTTGCACATACACAAGTATCAACACAATCCAATCTCAATTCACCAAACACACATCACCAATTAAATATAAAATATTTAATTCATCATTAATAATTAAATCCAATATTCATATGATAATTAAAAAGAATTATCAATCATTAAATAAAAATTGTATTATTAATGTTATTATTAATTATAATAGTGAAACAAAATATATAATTAAACTAAATAAAACCATTTCTTAGTTACATCACTAGCTCATCTCATTAATTTACATAAGGGCTTTCTCGCCATTCCTTATGAATTTTAAGCATGATATCACACTATCAAATTCATATATATCATACATCATGTCATAACACCATGGTATATAACAATATCATTCATGGAACACACAACATAATCAACATAGTAGTTCTCATAAATATAAAGGTATTTGGGGCTAATATAGGTCATTTGGGGCCAAAAATCTCATTTATGAACCCCCATTCATCCAAAATACCTCCAAACACTCATAGAAACATAGGGTAACATAGTTAAGCATAAACTTCATCAAAACCTAAAAATTATCAAATCATAAAATTTAGAGGTTTCATCCTAAACATGTTTCTACCCATTAAACACTATCAAACAATCCCAATAATTATATAAAAATTCACCCTTACCTTGATTTTTCTTGGATTCTTGAGTTTCTCTTCTCTTCTCCTCTTTCTCTCCTTAGTCTCCTTTCCAACTTCTAACCCTATTCCATCTCTTCCTCTTATTTTATCATTCTCACAATTTCTATTGGGACTAACCCACTTTCTCACTTTCTATTCACACTCTCAATCTAAGCCCAATTACTAATTCTTACCAATTCTATTTTATTCCACTAAATAAAATAAATGAAATAAATCAAGTAATTTAATTAAATCAAATAAATTAATTAAATCAAATAATTCAAATAAATCTAATAAATCAATTAATTCAAATAAATCACATAATTCAATTAAATCAATTAGGCATCAAAATCACACGATTAATTAATTAATATAATAAATAATTACTAAAATTGGGGTGTTATAACCCTCCCCCACTTAAAAGATTTTCGCCCTCTAAACTTACCTCAAACGAACAACTCAGGATAAGACCCCCTCATCTGACTCTCAAGCTCCCAAGTCACGTTTCCACCAGCTGGTCCTCCCCAAGCTACTTTCACTAAAGCAATCTCTTTACCTCGAAGTTGCTTCAACTCTCGATCCTCTATCCTCATAGGTGATGTCTCCATAGTCAAGTTATCTCTCACCTGCACATCATCTACTTGGACTACATGAGACGGATCCGCAATGTATTTCCTCAACTGAGATACATGGAACACGTCATAGAGATTAGCAAGCGACGATGGTAAAGCAACCCGATAGGCTACCTCTCCTATCCTCTGCAAAATCTAATAAGGACCAATAAAACGCGGCGTCGACTTACGCGACTTCAACGCTCTACCAACACCAGTTATCGGAGTAACTCGAAGAAACATATGATCTCCCTCTTGAAACTCAAGTGCTTTCCTCCTCTTGTCATGATAACTTTTCTGATGACTCTACAAAATCTCCATCTTCTCCTGAATCACCTTAATTTTATCAGTAGTCTGTTGGACTATCTTAGGTCCAACCACAATACTCTCTCCCGACTCATACCAACACAATGGCGTCCTACACCTCCTACCATACAATGCCTCAAACGGTGTCATTCCAATACTCGAATGAAAACTGTTGTTGTAAGTAAACTCAATTAAAGGCAAGTAGCTATCCCAAGCTCCTCCTTTTTCCAACACACAAGCTCTCAAAAGATCCTTAAGTGACTGAATCGTCCTCTAAGTCTGACCATCTGTCTGCGGATGATAAACAAAACTCAAATGCAACTTCGTACCCAAAGCACTTTGTAAACTCTCCCAAAATCTCGAAGTAAACCTCGGATCTCTATCTAACACAATGCTAGACGGAATACCATGCAAAATGACAATCCTCTCAATGTACAGCTTTGCTAACTTCTCCAACGGGTAATCCATTCTCATTGGAATAAAGTGAGCAGATTTCATCAATCTATCCACAATAACCCAAATAGCTTCATAATTACTCGTTGTTCTAGGTAAACCAGATACAAAATCCATCGAAATGATATCCCATTTCCACTCAGGAATAGATAACGGTTGCATCAAACCTGACGGTTTCTGATGTTCGATCTTCGACTTCTGACAAATCAATCAAGAATACACAAACTCGGCAATATATTTCTTCATACAAGGCCACCAAAATACTTTCCTCAAGTCTTGATACATCTTAGTAGCACTGGGATGAATACTCAATCCACTACAATGCCCTTCCTCAAGAATACTCTTTTTCAGCTCAACAATATCTGAAACACAAACTCTATCACGACATCTCATGATACCATTTTCATCAATCCTAAAATCACCACCCTACCTTGATTGATCAAAGTCAACCAATCTACTAAACTCAAATCAGATTTCTGACCATCTCGAATCTTATCAAGAATACCACTAGTAAGCTTCAACATACCAAGCTTAACTCCATAAGAAGTCTCAGCACAAACCAAACTCATATCTCAAAATTGCTCAATCATTTCCAACTCTCTTACCATCATCATCGGCATATGCAAAGATTTCCTACTCAATGCATCAGTTACCATGCTTGCTTTACCCGAATGGTAATTCAAACCAAAATCATAATCTTTCAGAAGTTCCAACCATCTCATCTGCCTCACATTTAATTCTTTCTGATCAAAGAGATACTTCAAACTCATATTATCGCTAAACACCTCAAATCTCGAACCAAACAAATAATGCCTCCAAAGCTTCAACACAAAGACAACAGCGGCCAACTCTAAGTCATGCATCAGATAATTCCTCTAATGCACTTTAAGCTGCCTTGAAGCATAAGCTACAACTTGTTGATGTTGCATCAACACACCTCCCAAACCCATCAATGAAGCATCACAATACACAACAAATGGTTCTTTCGGATTCGGAAAAATCAAAACAGGAGCTGTCGTCAACCTTCTCTTAAGCTCTTGAAAACTTTCTTCACACTTTGCATCCCAAATAACCGGTTGACCCTTCCTAGTCAACTGCATCAACAACAAAGATAACTTGGCAAATCCTTCAATGAATTTCTGATAATAACCTGCCAAACCAAGAAAACTTCTAATCTCAAAAACTAATTTCTAAGCTCCCCATTGCGATACAGCTTTAACCTTCGATGAATCAACTGCAATACCTCTACTCGAAATCACATGGCCAAGGAAACTCACTTCCTTCAAACAAAACTCGCACTTAGAATGTTTAGCATACAACTCCTTCTCTTTTAATACATATAACATAATCCTCAGATGCTCAGCATGATCCTCTTCACTCCTTGAATATATCAAAATATCATCGATGAACACAACCATAAACTTGTCCAAATAAGGATGGAAAATCCTGTTCATGTACTCCATAATAAACTTGGTGCATTAGTCACACCAAATGGCATCACGGAATACGCATAATGTCCATACCTCGTTATAAAAGCAGTCTTTTGAATATCTTCAGCCTTCACACGAACCTGATGATACCCAGATCTCAAATCTATCTTACTGAACACACTTGAACCCACCAATTGATCCATTAAATAATCAATCCTTGGAAGTGGATACTTATTCTTGATAGTCACCTTGTTCAATTGTCTGTAATCCACATAAAGCCTCATAGAACCTTCTTTCTTCTTAACAAACAAAACTGGTGCACCCTACGGTGACACACTCGGACGAATAAACCTCTTCTCAAGCATATCTTCAAGTTGACTCTTCAACTCTTTCAATTCTGATGCGGACATACGATATGGATCCATCAATACCGGACTAGTTCCAAGAACTAAGTCGATCGTAAACTCCACCTCACGTTCCGACGGTAAATCACTTATCTCATCAGGAAAAACTTCCGGAAAATCACAAACAATTGAAAAAGCACCAACTGCCCCACTTTAACTAATACTCAAAGTTGCCATAAACAAAACATCTCGGCACCATCTTGCACCGACTCTTTCATGTATAACAGACATAAATAAGTCTCCTTCATTCTCATGTTCAAGAAAAATAACCGTCTTATCCCAACAATCTGTAGGCACTTGGCTTAACTCCAAATAATTCATTACACACACCATCTAAGCTCACAAGACACGTCTATGCCATCCAACATGATCTCGTCTACTATCAATAAGAGATTAAGGGTGATTAGTTCCTCAATTTATCAATAGACAGTCGACAATCATGATGGGGCATAAATTATCTTTACAAAACTTTAATAGCATTCAACGACATACTGATCCACCACTCCGCACTTGAAGCATCTTGGAGAAGCACAAGCTTCTCCCCTATTTGTTTCAATCCCACTCCTGCAGACAAAGGTTAGAAAAACAAATTAGGACCGACAGTGTTTTCACACACATGTCGCCTACTAAGGGACAAACAACATTAGATAACCTGGCTAGATGGACTGACCTGCTCTAATACCACTAATGTAACACCCTTCTAAACCCCACGGAAAATATATAAATAATCAGAGTAAATTATCATGCATCTCAAATAAGGGTGTCACATATGTTTTCAAAACATCACACAAACACCTGTCATGCTCATTAAGACTTAAAATAATTTCATGTTTTTCATATACTATCACTTAGCATGTAGAAACGGAATTGCTTCAATCATAAATGAACATAATAAAAGTCTCTAGATCAACTCATTATAATTGATCACTTAGGCATAAAAGTCAATACTCCACATAATTCAAATAAACATAACATCATAAAGTAGAGTACATAAAGTGTGTCTCAAAATATGAATCGAAACGTTCCCCAGTATTACATAATCAGAGCATGACTCGATCCAAAATAAATAAGGACACTAAATTAATCTACTCCAACGGCTACCTCGCTAGAAGCAATTCTAATCTTCAATACCTGAGCAATGCCGTACAATCTTCATTCCAACAGAAGGGTGAGAATTCACATAATTATCGAAATCATAAGATAATATATAATATATAACATTCAAGTATTATATAATGAATCTCACACTTCAAAAGTTTCATTAACAATTTATCACTCAAGTAGCCATACTATTCACAAATACCTACTCACAATTCCATAATTTCACATGTTGCACATAATCTCATATCACAATCATATTCACAATGTGACTCAATGCAAGACTCGAATACAACTCGTGCATGTGGTATCAAACACTTGTTATTATTTTTTCGGTTTTTACATTAAACCAGGTCCGTTCCCTAGACCAATAACACACAAAAGCTCATTCCCTAAGCTTTTAAACCCCGCTCTAGGTTTGGGACAAGTCACTAGCTCCCACGGAACTAACAAACATTGCCTCTTGACACAAATGATGCGTGTGCAAATTCAACAACCATATGAAATTAAGACCATACTTAAATCTTAATATTTATGCATATCTTCAATAATTCATCACACTTGAGTTACCGCATATTTGCACATACATAAGTATCAACACAATCCAATCTCAATTCACCAAACACACATCACCAATTAAATATAAAATATTTAATTCATCATTAATACATAAATCCAATATGCATATGATAATTAAAAAGAATTATCAATCATTAAATAAAAATTGTATTATTAATGTTATTATTAATTATACTAGTGAAACAAAATATATAATTAAACTAAATAAAACCATTTCTTAGTTACATCACTAGCTCATCTCATCATTCCTTATGAATTTTAAGAATGTTATCACACTATCACATTCATATATATCATACATCATGTCATAACACCATGGTATATAGCAATATCATTCATGGAACACACATAATAACATAACATGTCAACATAATCAACATAGTATTTCTCATACATATAAAGGTATATAAACCACTACTACCCTCTACCAAACATCCTTGATTAGTTCATGGTCTCACATCACCATATAATAGCACATTGTATTCTCTTTCCAAGGATTCAAATCTCATATCAATCGGACTCCCGATTCATGAATTATGGTCGAAATAAGGATCCATACCATTCACATTCATCACCTTTCCATCTCTATCTTATCAATCAATGACATAAAATAATCTTTTTACTTTATTATAACATAGAGCATTGGAGTAGCTTTCCAACGCTTCCGACCGTGCCCCAATCCAGTTACGGATCAAAAGTTATGAAGGAAACAAAATGGAGAAAGTCTGTCATGTTCACTAGGCGAACTCTCGACGAATAAGAGACAAAATAAAAAGGGCACAAAGTTCGCTAGGCGAACTCTAGGAGAAATTTCACCTTCACTTCGCCTTGGGCTCGCTAGGCAAACCCTGCGAACCCAAAATTTCCAACAGCGCAAATATAGGTCATTTGAGGCCAAAAAATCTTATTTCTTAACACCCATTCATCCAAAATACCTCCAAACACTCATAGAAACATAGGGTAACATGGTTAAGCATAAACTTCATCAAAACCTAAAAATTATCAAATCATAAAATTTATAGGTTTCATCCTAAACATGTTTCTACCCATTAAACACTATCAAACAATCCCAATAATTATATAAAAACCCACCTTTACCTTGATTTTTCTTGGATTCTTGAGTTTCTCTTGATTCCTCTTCTCTTCTCCTCTTTCTCTCCTTAGCCTCCTTTCCAATTTCTAACCCTATTCCATATCTTCCTCTTATTTTATCATTCTCACAATTTCTATTGGGCTTACTAACCCACTTTCTCACTTTCTATTCACTCTCTCAATCTAAGCCAAATTACTAATTCTTACCAATTCTATTTTATTCCACCAAATAAAATAAATCAAATAAATCAAGTAATTTAATTAAATCAATTAAATTAATTAAATCAAATAACTCTAATAAATCCAATAAATCAATTAATTCAAATAAATCACATAATTCAATTAAATCAATTAGGCATCAAAATCACATGATTAATTAATTAATATAATAAATAATTACTAAAATTGGGGTGTTACAATACACCTATCACCTTAAAGTTTTGGGTGAATATGTGGTGTGTCTCTCACAAAGGTGTTGCTCTAGAAAAGAAGTCTCACAATGTTCAATGCTCCCAAGTGAAAAATTCCCCCAACAAACTCCATATGTTTGTTAGCAGCAGTAGCTTTAATTATTCTTATAATTTAGATATCAATTTGTAGTTTTAGGAACTGACAGCCGTTGTATATAATATCTACATTGTCTTGAGTTTTAGTCCATTGCAGAAGATATGAAACTAATTTGTGATATATATATATATATATATATATATATATATATATATATATATATATATATATATATATATATATAAAGTGTGTTTGACATGCAAGTAAGAGTCTCTTAAATCTATTACACTATTTACCGAGTGATTCTCCATCCTTATGCGGATATATCATATTTCATTTGAATAAATAGAGATATGGGGAAGTATTCTTCTAAGAATTCATTCTCCTTTTCAACTCATGTGTTGAAGCTATCCGACATTAATTGATCTTATCTTTCTTATGCATCATCTTCAATAGTAAAAGGAATAATCATAATTTTTACCTTCTTCACCATTTCCTTCTACCTTCACAGTTTCACGCATGGTGAGGAAATGCTTTAAATTCTTATTTGCATCTTCATTTATCCTTCCATGAAAGTAATTTTGTTTAAGTTGATAAAGTAACACAAGATTGAATTTGAAATTTGATACAATTATAGAGTGATTTACATTGGTCAATATGTTACCTTCGAGTACTTGTATGACATAGTCTCCAAGTAATCTTTTAGGTCTCAAAACTATGTGTTGATCAACTAGTAGATCGATAAGTGGATCAACTGGTGGATCCTCAATCTCTTTGTCTAACTTAGATTATTTTTTGGTGTCTAACTCATTTTTTCTTGCTTTCTCATCTCTTTGTCCCTTTAACCAATTATCCTTTTGTGAGATATTGGATCGAACTCTAGTTAGCATGCCGTTGAAGTTTTCTCATATGTTGTTGTCGAAGACCTGCATGTTGTAGTCGAATTGTGTTCTAGTATGTAGTTGTCGATTTGTCCCTTGTGTTAAGGATCCAATTGTGTAAGTTAGCTTGTACCCTAAGTTAGCTTGTAATGGGTAATTGTTAAAAGGCCCATTAGTTTAGTATGTTAGGTTTTATTATAAATAACATACTAGTCTCTCATCTTAGGTGTGGTTTGACAAAACCTAATTAGGGTGAGAGGGTTATTGGTTATTCTTGAGTACTTGTAATATGTTTTAATGAGAAATTAAAGAATATCAGTTATAACCAATCCTTGTTGTTTTCCTTGTTTTTCCTTGTTAACCCTAACCCTTGCGTGTTTCTTACCTATAAAGAAACCGTTAATATTTTGTTTCATGGAATCCTAATTCATAAAAAATTGGTTCGGTGAGCGTGGAGGAGAAGATGCATTCAACAAAGTATGAGATTGAAAAGTTCACCGGAGTGAACGACTTCGGTCTGTGGCGCTTGAAGATGAAAGCCCTACTGGTTCAGCAGGGTTGTTTGGAAGCGATAAAGGGAGAGGCAGCCATGGACACTGCGTTAATGAAAAAAGAAAAGACGACCATGATAGAGAAAGCCCACATCGCAATCTTGTTAAGCCTTGGTGATAAGGTTCTTCGACAGGTATCAAAGGAGACTACGACATCGGGATTATGGTTGAAACTTGAAATTTTATATATGACCAAATCTCTGGTGAATCAACTCTAACTGAAGCAAGCTTTGTATTCATTCAAGATGAGTGAAGACAAATTATTGGCTGAGCAGTTGGATATGTTCAACAAGCTGATTTTTTATTTTGAAAATATTGATGTGAATATCGATGATGAAGATCAAGCACTATTGTTGTTGTGTGCTTTGAAGGGAGTCCCTGAGCTTTGAAGAAGTTTAATCAGCCTTGTATTCTAAGGATCTGAATGAATGAAAAGAGCATAAACCTTTGACGGTTGGTGAAGGTTTGGCCATTAAGGGAAAATTCTTGCGTATGGATGGTAAGTTCGGCAAGAAGAGAGGTAAAAGTCAGCAGAAGTCTTATAGTTACGAAGCATTTGGTATTCGATGTTATCACTGTAAGAAGGAGGGTCACACAAGAAAGGTGTCCCCTGAACACCTAAAATATCATAGAGGTAAGGATAATGGCAACGCAACCACTATTCAAGATGACTTCGTATCATATGATGTTCTTGTGGTTTCAAGCGGTGACTCAAGAAAAGAGTGGATTATGGATTCAGGTTTCACTTGGCACATGACTCCAAACAGATAATTGTTTGAGGAGCTATGTGATCAAGATGGTGGATCAGTGCTGCCGGGAAACAACAAAGCTTGCAAAATTGCAGGTATTGGATATGTGAGATTCAAGCTCTATGATGAGTTAATAAGGTTATTGACTAAAGTCAGGTATGTACCTGATTTGAAAAGAAATTTGATTTCTCTTGGTGAATTCGACAAGAAGGGATATTTTTTTCAAGGAGAGAAAAATATCCTAAGAGTCATGAAGGGGTCGAAGGAAGTCTTGAGAGGCATGAAGAAACAAGGCTTGTATACCCTTGAGGCTGAAGTTGTAAGTGGTTCGACAAATATTGTATCCACGAAACCTTTGTTGAAGACAAAATTTTGGCACATGAGATTGGGCCATGTCAGTGAAAGGGGTCTGGTCGAATTAGGGAAACAAAATCTGCTTGGAGGAGACAGAGTCGAAAAGCTAAAATTTTGTGAACCCTGTGTACTTGGAAAATCTTACAGAGTGAAGTTCAACAAAGGCAAACAAAGAACTCATGGATCCCTTGATTACATTCATGCTGATCTTTGGGAGCCTGCAAGGTGTCCATCACATTCAGGAGCAATGTATTTTCTATCCATAGTCGATGATTATTCCAGAAAGTTATGGGTATTCATCCAGAAGACTAAGGATGAAACTTTTGATAATTTTAAAGGATGGAAGACTCTGGTTGAAAATCAGACTAGCAGAAAGGTCAAAAGGTTAAGGACCGACAATGGCCTTGAATTTTGCAATGAGGCGTTCGACAGATTTTGTGCTGCCTTGGGTATTGCAAGGTACAAAACTAATGCAGGTACTCCACAACAAAATGGTTTGGCAGAAAGGTTTAATTGAAATATTTTGGAAAGAGTTAGATGCATGTTGACTAGTGCTGGGTTAAAGAAGGTGTTTTAGGCTGAGGTTGTTTTGATAGCAACATATCTGATAAACAGATGTCCTTCGACTACGTTAGATATGAAGACACCTGAAGAAGTTTGGTCGGGACATCCACCTAGTCTCGACAGACTGAGAGTATTTGGCTGCGTGGCCTATGCTCACATTAGGAAAGACAAGGCCGAACCTAGAGCTCTGAAATGCATGTTCATGGGATGCCCTGAAGGAGTCAAAGATTATAGACAATGGTGTCTCGAGCTAGGTCACAGGAGTTGTATCACCAGTCGAGATGTAGTTTTCAATGAAGCTGAGATGGCTTTCAAGAAAACTGATGATGCTGAGGAAGAGATGGAATACGGAGAGATTCCTGTTGAGGTGGAGCATGTTGATGCTAAATTGCGTATCCCATATGAAGTCGAAGAAGAAGCAGAAGTTGTTGTCAAAGATAAGGAGACTGATAATGACTACCTTCTAGCAAGAGACAGGTCTAGAAGAGTCATTAAGCCACCTCAGAGACTTGAGTATGCAGATCTTATAGCTTATACCTTAATCTCTGCAAGTGAGGTTCTAGACGAAAAACCTAGAGACTATAAGGAATTTATGAGGAGTTGAAAGAAGACTCAATGGCCGAAGGCCATGGATGATGAAATGAAATCTCTTCATGATAACAACACCTAGGAATTGATCAAGAAACCTGTTGGAGCCAAATTAGTCAGCTCTAAATGGATTTTAAAAGTTAAGGAAGGCATCGAAGAAGTGGCGTCGAAGAGATACAAGGCAAGATTGATCGCTAGAGGGTGTCATACCCCAAATTTTGACCACTAATATTTCCCATCATTGTGAAAATCATCATCACAATATGGATGAACCATCATACCTCATTAGTCTCCCCAGAGATGGGTGATCATTCACTACAATCAAGCTTAGGGTTTCAAGCCCTCTCAGAGCCTTTAGACAAAGGATCAATCAAGGAATGACATGATCTTCAACTTTTCTAACCTCTTAAACATCCACAAAGGATCAAGAGGTCTCCCGCATCAAGAATTAAGCACAAGAGTGCAACATTTCAAGTGGATCAAGCCTCAAGTTCATCCAATACAAAGTCAACTGACGCAGAAGTCAAAGTTTGACTTTTGGTCAACTATGAGCTTCACAAGCCATTACTCAAGAAAAAATGATGGATGATTTAATTTGATCAAATTTAAATCAATAAATCATGGAAAATTGCAAAATTGATCAAATTGAAGGAAACTCAGAAATTTTTTCTAAGTTAAAATCATGTTCAAGTGCACAACTTTTCAAGGTTGTAACTATTGATCCAAGCATTCATTGATTTTTCTTAAGGGATACTTTTAAAAAGGGCATATGATACTTCAACATTGTAGAAGGAATCAACTCAAAATATCAAAAGGATTGAAAGATATAAGTGATCAAAGTTTGGAATTATTAATGTTCAAATCATTAATATTTTTCCAGCAAGAATGTCCCAACTTTGAGGACATTTTTCTCCATGATCCAAGTTGATTCAAGAAAAACCCTGAACATCAAAGTTGAAGTACGTCATCTCATCTTTCTAGAAAGTCCTAGAAAGCCCATTTATCATTATTGAGCAGAAAGTTATGATCTCTGCAAAAGGCATTGATAAAACAGAATTTTCAAGACAGCTTTTAGGACAGACTTGATCACACAAGTTCAAGGTAATTTTTGACGACTTTACAAGTCTTATCTTCACAAACCTTGAACATCAAAGTTGAAGTACGTCATCTCAGCTTTCCAGAAAGTTGTAGAACGTCCATTTATCATACTCGAGCAGGAAGTTATGGATTTTACAATAAGGCTTGCTGCAGCTGATTTTTTCAGGACAGATTTGCACATTTCTTGTGCCACATAAATTTTTAAGCCTTGTCATCATTTTGGACACATCTGAGGATCAAATCCTAGGGGGATAATCTGATCCATAAGCCTCCCAAGTCTTTGGAACCAAAAATAGCATGCCAAACCTAAAAACCCTACAAAGAGGGACAAGACTCCAATTTTGTTTTGGAGCATTCAATGGATGCACCAAGGTGGCATGGACTGAGCCTCTTCCAACTGAATTCAGTCAAGACATGTCCAAGAACTTGGAAACCAGCAGCCTGTGCTCTAACCTCTAGTCAATGGCTAGAGGAGACTTGGATTCTAATTGATCAACATTTTCCAAACCTCTGTAGCAGTTGTCATTCACTATTGCAGCCAAAACAAACTTGACACACTATAAATAGAGCTCATTTGTACTCAGTTTAAGTACACCAAAGCCAACAAACAAATGCTTTCCTCAAAATCACTTTCTCTATGCAAAAATACCTTCTTTAGCAAGGTAACTCTGAGTTTTTGAGTTAGAGAGCATTTCCATCACAGCTCATGATCCAAACACATCCAATATGTCATATCTAAGTTGTCCAAACTCTCATAAGTGACCTGTAACACCAAAATCACAAAGTCACCTCTCAAAACCTCAAAATGGGGTTGTTTTGCATTTTTCAACCCATGTCTTGATTCAGTCACTTTCCAAACCAGATAAAGCCTCAAACACACTCCAAATATCATCCTTGAACTGTCCCAAATGGTTCCCCCCATCTAGAACACCATTTGAGAGAGTTGTCATTTTGGCCACTTTTGCCCCTTTTGCAAGAAAGAGCTCAAACTTGCTCCAGAGTTTTCCAGCTGATTCCAACCATCCTAAAAGCTTCCAAGAGATCATTTGAGGGTGTCCAAAGCATCAAATCATTTATGGAATAAAGCACTTGGCAGGTTGCACAAAATTTCCAAAAAGAGGTAAGCATCACAACTTGAATTCTTTGAATCATGCTTTCCTTTGATGTCCATATACATGCATCATATTGAACAATTCTTGAAGCAAAAATGTAGTCCTTAATGTGTATGTTGTGATCCTCCTACTCTTTGCACTTTAACATGTTTATATGTGGGGTTTATGTTGTTTTAAAATTAAGGTCCAGTTCTGGTTTTTTTCCTTGTGCATTCTGTACTTTAAGTTTTAGTATGTATGAGTGATACCATTAGATTCCTTGTGAAAAATTAGTCAAGATAGGTTCTTACGGATTTTAATTTCGTTAAAAATTGAGAGAGTTATGAGTGTTGGAAGTTTGATAAGAAAAGATGTTGAAAACTAAGGTCCAGTTCTGGTTTTTTGCCTCGTGCGTTCTGTACATTAAGTTTCAGTATGTATGAGTGATACCATTGGATTCCTTGCGAAAAATCAGTCAAGATAGGTTCATACGGATTTTAATTTCGTTAAAAATTGAGAGATTTATGAGTGTTGGAAGTTTGATAAGAAAAGATGTTGAAAACTAAGATCCAGTTCTGGTTTTTTGCCTTGTGTGTTTTGTACATTAAGTTTTAGTATGTATAAGCGATACCATTGGATTCCTTGCGAAAAATCGGTCAAGATAGGTTCTTACGGATTTTAATTTCGTTAAAAATTGAGAGAGTTATGAGTGTTTGAAGTTTGATAAAAAAAGATGTTGAAAACTAAAGTTTCAGTTCTGGTTTTTGCCTCATAAGAAATGTCGAAGATGATGTTGTGACATCTTTCCTCTTTTTCTTATTTTATTTTCAAAACTCAACCAATTCTTTTACATAGCAAAAATCATCATTTTCTAATTCTGTTTTACACACTTCTTATTCATACTCCTTAATACTTTAATCCACAAAAAATCACAAAAAAAATATTATTATTAGATATATTTTTAATATATTTAAAAATATTGTTTTAAATTGTTTTAAATGCTTTTAAAATGATTTCTTTTTCTTGATTTTTAAAACCAAAATGATTTTAAATATTCATGTGGATAAAATACTTTTTCATAAACCTTAATCATTGTTTATAACATGATTAATTGTTTTATTTGATATTTTTATCATTTTTTACTTGATTTTTCTTTGAAAAATGCCTTTAAAAAATGAAATTAGGGTTTCTTTGATTTTCACCCTAACAAATCTTTTTCAAACACTTTTTGGGTCTCTAATAGAGTGTAAGACCCAACCCCTCTTTTTAAACCAAATCATTTTGGGCCTTAGTGTATTGTATAAGTCCCGATACAGTTAGAAATTTCGGCGCGATCGTCGCCTTTTTCAAACTAAACATCTGGGCTTCTCCTTGAGCTATAAGACCCATCTTTATTCATTTTCAAACTTTTGGGCCTCTAATAGAGTGTAAGACCCAATCCCTTTTTAACCAAAATCTTTTTGGGCCTCGGTCATTGTATAAGTCTCACTGTGTTTTCAAAAACCTCGGCGCGATTGTCGTTTTTAAACAAATCATCTGGGCCTACCTCGTGTTGTAAGTCCCATTTCTTTTCTTTAAAATAACACTTTTGGGCCTCTTGAGAGAGTGTAAGTCCCTTCCCTTTTGTAAATAAAACAAATTTTGGGCCTCAATGCATTGTATAAGTCCCGATACAGTCAAAAAGTTCGGCGCGATCATCGCCTTTTCAACAAAAAACAATGGGCATCTCCTTGAGCTATAAGACCCATCTTATTGTTTTTTAAAATACTTTTGAGCCTCTAATAGAGTGTAAGACCCAAACCCTTTTGTAAATAAACCAATTGTGGGCTTCACTTGTTGTATAAGTCCCTCTGTACATTTTCAAAACAACGGCGCGATCGTCTCCTTTTCACAAAATCATCTGGGCTTCTCTCTGAGCTATAAATCCCATCTCTTTTTAATAACACTTTTGGGCCTCTTGAGAGAGTGTAAGACCCATCCCTTTGTACAGAAAACCTTTTTGGGCCTCAGTCATTTGTATATGTCCCTGTACAAATTCAAAATAATGGTGTGATCACTGATAAAACCTTGGGCCTCTCCTTGAGCTGCAAGCCCCAATTTATTTTCAAAATACTTTCTCCTTTTATTTTGAAATATACTGTTGTTTTCAGTTTTTCTTTGTTGAACAACTAACAAAACAGCATGGAAGCTCTACAACTGAGTAAGTGTTTACATGCTTTATTTATCCGCTCTCAGTGAACCTTTTCTTAGACTGTAACCCTAGAAATTGTCAAAGGAATTCTACTCCCCAGAGTTGATCTATTCTCAGTGAATGGCATCTCTTGAATTCCTTAAACCCAGAACTCTCACTCAATGATCTATTCTCTGTGAATGAAATTTCTTGAACTTTCCCGGCTTGGGACCCACGGGCTTCTTAAAAGCATCCCCGCCTCCTCTTGGGCGTTGTACAAGGACCCTCAGGCTTCTTAGAAGTTTTCACAGCCTCCTCTTAGGCTTCGTATAATTATTCTTCCTCAGCGAAGACAGCCTCCTCTTGGGCTTCGTACAAATTGTCCCTTCGGCTTCTTAAAATTTTTTCTCGCCTTCTCTTGTGCTTTGTACAAATTGTCCCGATGACCTCTTAAAGGTATAGGAACAGAAATTAGTCATCTTAATAGAGCAATCTTTCAAAGGAGTCTAGATCTTCATCCCGTAAACGTATTTTCTCTTGGGCATAGTACAGAAGATAAAACTCTAGACTTGGACAGTCTAATCCTCTTGAGTCTCGAAGAAATTATCAAGTTCTCTTCTAAACGTAGGAAGAAACCCAGCCTCTCTCAGGAGAGCGCTCTACTTGGACGTGCCTAGGGATTTCAATAATCCTCACCAGTAAGATAGCTTTCTCTTGGGCTTTGTACAATGATCCCCCCCAGCGGAGCTAACCTTTTCAGACTCTCTTGTTGAGTATAAAAGACTCTCTTGTTGAGTCAATCTCCCTTTAGCCTCAATCTCAAGCTTCGTACGAGACAGAAAACCACTCTCTTGTTGAGTATAAAAGACTCTCTTGTTGAGTCAAATCACCTCTTCAGACTCTCTTGTTGAGTCAATCTCCTTTTAGCCTCAATCTCGGGCTTCGTATGAGACAGCAAATCATTCTCTTGTAGATTATAAAAGATTCTCTTGTTGAGTCACCCTTTTAGCCTCCGACTTGGGCTTTGTACAAGACACATATAAAACACTCTCTTGTTGAGTATAAAAGATTCTCTTGTTGAGTCACCCTTTAGCCTCCGTCTTAGGCTTTGTACAAGACACATATAAAGCCCTCTCTTGTTGAGTATAAAAGATTCTCTTGTACCCTTTAACCTCCGTCTTGGGCTTTGTACAAGACACATATAAAGCCCTCTCTTGTTGAGTATAATAGATTCTCTTGTCGAGTCAATCACCCTTTAGCCTCTGTCTTGGGCTTTGTACAAGACACATATAAAAACACTCTCTTGTTGAGTATAAATGATTCTCTTGTTGAATCAACCTTCAGCCTCCATCTTGGGCTTTATACAAGATACATATAACCCTCTCCCCTGCGGAGTCAAAATCAGTTTAAACCTCAATCTTGGGCTTTGTACAAAACAGAAAGAACGTTTTCCCCAGAAAAGTCAACCTTTCAGCCTCCTCTTAGGCTTTGTATAAAGAAATCCCTGGTTGAGTCAATCAACCTTTTAGCATCAAATCATGCTTTGCTCACAACATACAAACATCAACAACTCCTCCTTAGAGTTGACAAATTCCTTCTCTGCCAGGAACCCTTTAGCTTCATATTTTGGGCTTTGAACAAGATACAAATCACCTTTAGCTTCAATCTTGGGCTTTGAACAAGACACCAAAACATCATTTCCTCCCATAGAATAGGAGGAACTAGGATCGCTCTGATTTCCTTGTGTCGTTAAACGGGAATACGTAAGCATACGATTGTAAAATCTTAGCGAGCGCACCACATCAAAAACCCTAGGCCCCACATACTAATTAAATACTCCAAATCTAGTACCCCCATACATCAATCAATCTGGTGCAGTATCCTAACCAAAAGTCCCCTAAACAATCCCGACACTTGCGTTCTTAAACAAATAACCCAGAGAGAGAACCCCCTATTTTGATAGCATTTGTAAACTGACAGTGTTGACTGTTTAACCTCAGTATGCAAGCAGGGTTAATTGGAGACATCTATTTCCCTTCCTTAATCAGCTCAACAGGATAAAAAATGAATCGAACTGTAGTACCAAAGCGATAGTGATTCGAAACCATAAAAACCGCGCTACAAAAAAATGGCAACCACAGTGGGAGCCAAAGTAAGATCTAGTCGTCCCCATTTTCCACAGAAAAATGGCGACCACAGTGGGAGCCAAAGTAAGATCTAGTCATCGACGTCCCCATTTTCCATAGAAGAACGGCGACGAAAGTAGGAGGAAATGAATTTTGTTCCATCTCTTGGGTGAAACATAAGTTCACAAAATGCCGAAGAACGGCGACTTCACTGGGGAGGTTTTATATTACTAGGATCTGTCATCACTAGGATCTTAGGTCGAAACCTAAAGTTGGGAAGGTGCCACAGAATGGCGACTCTGCCGGGGAGCCATTTTCTGTTAGAATCATAGGACTTATAGCTTTTAAAAGGTCTAGGATGTTAGGATAAATATATATACAGCTTTTCCTAATTGATATCCGTGTTTATTTTTCTGCTAATGGGAATGCGTGTGATGCCGCATGTGGAAAGATTGAGTATACACCTAAGATAAGTGATGGCACTAGACGGGTAATATTACGGGGAGTGAATCCCAGATAAGAGGTCCCGGTCGACCATCAAATCAGTGGAGATGCCTTTTGCGGATTCAATGCCTATACGACTTCGGTTGTTGAAAGCAGATTGTTCCATTGGGTTATCTGAGAAACTGAGGATTTAGAAACCATTTTGTAGTGCGGAAGCTATTGGAAATAGTTGTCACACGATACTACCCTCATTTGAGACTACTCTAGATAATTGTAGCTCGCTGGCGATCCACTTGCTATCGTTATCCCAAGAGGGGTCAGTGATTTTGAGGACAGGTACAAAAAATCACTAGTATAAACCTTTGGGGATGGGTAGAGCCTTGACTTCATGACACAGACCCTTTGACCCCATGTTTTCTCTATGTTTTTGTGTGCTGCATTCATGGATTCATTTAAAAAACATTAAACAAAGAAAATCTTGTCTTCTAGTCTCTTTTTTTCAAATTAAACTAAGACAATGATTGCAAATGTCAGAGAAAAAGATTGCGCTCATGGATTTCGGTAGAAGGAAAACTCACAAGTACACCTTCAAGGTCCCAAAACTAGAGGATTTGAGAGGATTAGCAAGGATGATCACTAAACCTGATGCTTTCAGAGCCAAATACGGAGGTCTGCTATCTCTGTTAAGGGTCCATGTAATCGAAAGAATCCTGTCCACACTAATCCAGTTCTACGATCCGGTTTATCACTGTTTCACATTCTCGGATTACCAGTTGGCACCAACACTGGGGGAGTATTTTCACCTGACTGATTTACCCATCACTGATCAAGCTCTCTTTTCTGGACTGGAAGAAATTCCAAAGGATCAAACCATTGCAAGAGCTATCTATTTGGACGAGTCAGAAGTCAGGACTCACATGACTGCTAAGGGTGGAATCCCAGGTTTACCAGCCAAGTTTCTGGTAAAGAAGGCTCTATACTTCTCTAGTATAGGGAACGTTACTGCTTTTGAAAATGTCTTCGTTATGCTTACCTACGGGTTATTTCTATTTCCCAACATCGATAACTTCATTGATATCAATGCCATTAAGGTTTTTCTCATTGGAAACCCTGTACCAACCTTGCTCGCAGATGCTTATCATTCTGTACACCTAAGGAATTTGTACAGCGGGGGGATGATCACATGCTATGTACCCCTGCTATACAAATGGTTCACTTCCCATTTACCTAAGTCTGCCGCTTTTTGGGATCATAAGAGTGCCTTAAGTTGGTCGCAGAGAATCATGTCTCTTACCAACTCTGACATCAATTGGTACAATAGGATCTATGACAAGATCAGGATCATTGACCATTGTGGAAATTTCCCTAACGTACCCCTCATAGGAACTAAAGGAGGAATCAATTATCATCCAGTTTTAGTTCGTCGTCAATTTGGATACCCGATGAGACATGTCCCGCGTAATGTTCATCTGGAAGGTCTTTTCTTCAAGGAAGGAGAAAATGACAGGGCACTAAAGACCAAAATAGTGCATGCTTAGAAACATGTTCATAAGAAAGGAAGAGAGTCTCTAGGAAAACTGGACTGTGTCTCTGTGGAACCTTATCTCCATTGGGTACAAACTAGAGCTCTCAAGCTGAGGATGCCTTACCCTCGTCACGGAGTTCTTCCTCTAAAGGAATCTGTCATGTACTTTATGTCTGATACGGAAAAACTTCAGGTCACTTTCAACAAAGTTCAACAAGAGAGGAAGTCTTGGAAGAACAAATACCGCATTCTCAATATGGAGTGTAACAAAATGCAACAATAATTAAAAGAAAAGGATGCTCTGATCGAGATTTTAGAGCAACATGCTGTAGAAAATCAAGAAGACCAAAGGAATTTTCTCGCTCGTTTTACTTGGCAAAGGAATGACAACCCGACAACGGCCCAAGAGCCTCGGTCAAAGAAAAGGAAAGTACCAGAACCAACACCTGAGCTCTCCTCATAGAGGACTCAGGACCCATTAGCTTAGATTTCCTTTTTTTCAGCACTTTGTAATCTACTGTATTTCCATTTCCGCAATCTTTGAATTCAATAAAACGGGGTTTCCCCATTGTTTGATATTTGAAATCCAATTGTCGAAGTTTATTTTGATTAAACAAAAAATCATTAATATAATCATTGCATATCATTCATCATTCTCACGTAAGCGCTTTCCTCTTATCTTTGAATCTCACGTTTGTGTCTCGATTCTAGAGTCAAACTGTCTCATTCGTACAATACTCGGGCCAATCGACAAAAGAAAATGAGTGAACTCGAGGAAGAGAACAGAGAGCTAAGAGAAGAAATCGACGCTCTAAAGGAGGATTTAAGGAAACTTCAAGGTGACATGCAATCCCTGGTAACAGCTCAGGGGCAACAACAGCAGACTGTGATCTCGGAAATTACATCTACACCTATTATGGAGACATATGATCCTCGATACAACATGCTTAAGGGTCGGCACTGGGGCATGCCTTTCAACTTTATCCCTGAAGGATACATTCCGCCGATCATGGAAAACCCGGAAACCATAGCAGGAACAGCCGCTGGGCCTGAAGGTTACAAACTTTGGGGAGGCGAAGACGTAAGAGGAATGACAACAACTCCTGAAGGTTACAAACTTCGGGAAAGCGAAGATGCAAGGGGCATGACAACAACTCCTGAAGGTTACAAACTTCGGGAGAGGGAAGCACCAAGAGTCACTGTCGTAATGACTATACCACCACCCATGGTACATACTGTCCCGGGAGGACAAATTCCACAAATACCTTATGTTGGATACATAAGTGTGGATGACAGAATGAAGGAATTCCATGAGCAATTCCTAGAGATGCAGAAAGAACTGCAGGCTCTTCGCGGTCAGGATCTATTTGGAAAGGACGACGCAAACCTTTGTTTGGTTCCTGGTGTGCAAGTTCTGTACAAGTTCAAAGTGCCCAAATTTGAAAAGTACAAGGGTAACTCTTGTCCTCAGAATCATTTAGTGATGTACGCTCGAAGGATGTCGACTCAGACAAAGAATCAACAGCTACTGATCCACTACTTCCAGGACAGTTTAACCGATGCCGCACTCAAATGGTACATGGGATTAAACTGCACTAAGATCGCCACTTTCAGAGATCTTGGCACTGCCTTTGTTCAGCAATACAAATATAACTTGGACATGGCACCCGACAGAGATCAACTCAGAGACATGTCACAAAAGGACAAGGAAACCTTTAGGAAACACGCTCAGAGATAGCGTGAAATTGCCGCTCAGATTTGTCGACCTCTTGAGGAAAAAGAGATGACAAAAATCTTCTTAAAGGCCTTGAGCTCATTTTACTACGACGGAATGGTTGCCAGTACGCCCAGTGACTTCACAAAAATGGTAGGCATGGGAGTTCATCTTTAAGAAGCAATTTGAGAAGGACGTCTGGTCAAAGATACCGGACTATCAAGCAGTACAAAAAGATACGGTAGTGCTCTCTTTAAGAAAATATAGCAGGATATTGGGAATATCTCTCTCGAAAAGCAAAGGCGACGGTACCAATCAGTAGCGGCTGTAACTCCTGCTATCAACCCTGTGCCTGTAACTACGTATCAACCTCAGGTTGCTCAGAGCCAACCTAGTCAACAACAATTTCAGCAAAGGACACAACAGCCTCTTCAGCAGGCTCGTCTTCCGTACAACAACAACCGTACAATGCGACCACCAAGGTTTGACCCTATTCCAATATTGTACGCAGAACTGTTTCCATTACTATTAGCCAAGGGGCACGTCCAGACCAGGTCTCCTCTTGCAATACCGGAGAATCTGCCTTTTTGGTTTAAAGCGGACCAGACATGCCCTTACCATCAAGGAGGACCAGGGCATAACATAGAAAACTGTCTCAGTTTCAAATCTGATGTGAAAAAGCTTGTGAGGAGTGGGGTCTTATCCTTCAAGGATACAAATCCTAATGTTCTCACAAACTCGCTGCCTCAACACGAGAAAGCTGCAGTCAATTTGATAGAGAAAGAGTCTAACCACAGCTATCAAATTCATGATGTACTCTTATTGAGGGCCAACCTGGTCAAGATGCATTATAGACAGAGCGGATACGACCATGTGCCACCTCATAATTATCACCAGTGTGATATCTGCTCTAAAGACAATCAAGGATGTTCTATGGTGCAATCAGCTCTACAGGAACAATTGGATCTCGGATGGATCTAGGAACACCGAGTTCATGGGGTCAACGTGACCTATACGAATTCCAACATCATTCAGAATCACAATATTCTAGCAATGAATGTCAACTTGGTTGCGATGCACTCATGGCAAAGTCAACACTACGATCTGCCATGGCATGATTACAAGGCCTGTCCGATCTGCTAAACAAACAATCAGGGATGCTCTTTTGTACAAGAGGCCTTCCAGCGTCAGATGGATCTTGGATGGATTCAGGATTACCATGATAGGAATCATTATCAAATTAATATGATTCAGATCTTTGATGTTCGCTTAATGAATACCAGCTTGGTGGAGTTACACGCTAAGCAGGTTCGGCTCGGCTTCCTGGCATCGCATGATTATCAAAGCTGTAAAGCGGGCTATGAAAACGATCAAGGTTGTGCCCTTGTCCAGAAAACACTTCAACACTTGTTGAACCACTGGTGGCTTCCAATCTATATGGATGAATACACACAGCAAGTTAGTGTCACTAACGGGAACCCTACTAGATACCAAAGTCAGGATGTTCGATCAATGGAAACTGATCTGTTAAGGTTACACTGTATTCAAAGCGAACGTGGTCGGGTGCCACCGCACAACTATGAATGCTGTAGAGTTTGCTCAGAAGATAATCAAGGATGCTACCTCGTGCGAGCAGCCCTTCAAAGTTAGTTGGACCGCAAAGAGATTCAACCATGGTCAAGTTCTGGGTCAATCAATTTAATGCCAGACTATTTCCCTGACCAAATCAAAGACGTTGTTGTAATCTCTGATCCTAAGAGGACTAAAGATGTTTGTGCTATCATCCCTCTACTTGACGAATCGAGATCTCTTAATCAGGAACGGATCGAAATTACTTATGATGGTCAGAAAAATCAGAAGGCTCCTATAGTTATCTATCTACCGGGACAACTACCGTATGAATCAACTAAGGCTATCCCTTACAAGTATGGTGCAACAACAATTGAGAATGGAAAGGAAACTCCATTACCCTCCATCGTGAATATTGCAGACATCAGTCGAGTAACACGGAGTGGTCGAATCTTCAACCGAGGGGTTGGAGAACCCAAAGAAAAGGAACCTCAAACAGAAGTTCCTAATCCACCAGTCGGTTAATTCAACAATCCCGACCTTTCAAAGAACAACGATGAGATGCTAAATCTCATTCAGAGGAGTGAATACAACATTGTTGATCAGCTGTTACAAACGCCTTCAAAAATCTCAGTGCTATCACTTCCACTCAGTTCCGAGGCCCACAGGGAAGCTCTACAGAAAGTCTTAGAGCAGGCCTTTATGGAACAAGATGTGTCGATAAGGCAATTTGACAACATCGTCTCTAACATCACTTCCTGCAACAACTTGGGATTTAGTGATGAAGAATTACTAGAAGAGGGCTGTCGTCATAACACGGCGCTCAATATTACAGTCAACTTCCAGAACGATGCTTTAGCTAGCGTACTAGTAGACACAGGGTCAGCCCTGAATGTTATGCCAAAGTCTACTTTGATGCAACTATCATACCAAGGATCTCCGATGAGAACCAGCGAGGTCGTCGTCAAAGCATTCGATGGATCCAGAAAAATGGTTATCGGCGAAGTCGACCTTCCCATAACAATCGATCCTCACATTTTCCAAGTCACTTTCCAGGTCATGGACATCCGGGCGACGTACAGCTGTTTGTTAGGAAGACCTTGGATACACGAGGCTAGGGCAGTCACTTCAACGCTTCACCAAAAACTGAAGTTTGTCAAGAACGACCAACTCGTCACAGTCTGTGGAGAGCAGCCTTGCTCGTGAGTAACTTATCATCATCCATTGTTATAGAACCAGGAGGGGTAATCGGAACCCAGTTCCAAGCACTTTCGCTACACAATGACAATCAATCCGAAAGAGGAACATCAATTTCCTCGTACAAAGACGCTCTCAAAGTGATCGAGAGTAACAACACAAAAGGATGGTGGTAGCATGTCATTCTTACTGATAACAAGACAAAGAAAGGTCTTGGCTTTTCCTCAACCTGTACCCAGACTGCTACCAACAATGAAAGTTTTCATCCCATTCAGAACTTCTTCCATAGTGGAGGTTTCCTTCACCCAGTGTCTCAAGAAGTACATACTATCAACGAAGGATATTCCTCTGATACTAAGGAAGAATGGAAATCCTATCTTAACAAGGACGGTTATATGTCTCAGGACGAAATGCATGCTTCATTTTGCTATCCCGCACAGAGTCCGAGATTTATACCGAGGTCAGATGTCAAGATGATATATGGAGATTGTGATCCAGAAGGATGTCGTGCTTCACCAAACTCATTAGAGGATGACACTCTGATGAAAGATAACTTTGACCACAACTATTATGGCCTGATGGATGGCATGCCTATGTGGGAGCCATACCTAGGAGACTCAGGGCAAGAGAATCAGCCGAACAATGAAAATTAGTTAAGCATCATTGAAAAGAATACCTGCGTCCCCACCATGTCGTGGGATCAACACTCAGGATATTCTGAAAATGCCCAGCACGACGATGAATTTGCAAAGTTTGCAGGACTAGAATTCATCATCTATGCTTTTCCCGAGGTCAACGTCATTGAAAGGGATGACTCCTCCAGTTCCAAAGAAGTATGGGACACCCTGGGACAACCGAGTGGCAAATACGACTTTATGGTTAAATACACCGCTCCCAAAAGCTCTCATATCAGGCTTGAAGACATCCAGCCAACTGGATGGGGAGATATACCTGAGAGTACAGATACTATGCAAAATATAACTGAGGAATCCTCCTACGACAACTCTGCTTGGGAGACAGATTCCAACGATCCTGCTCCGCCAAAAATCAGCGTCATTTCTAAAGACAAGCCAAGGAAAAAGGTACCAGACTTTGTGATTCACCGAGGAGTTCGCCGCCAATGGGTTGCAGTCAACGTTCCGAAAGTCGTTCATAAGTCGAAGTAATTGTCGTCTTTATCTTAACCTTTCACCCTGCCCAAGTGAAACGGATGTTTTGATAGGGCTCACTTTCTGTAAATGTATCTTCGCTTTGCCCAAAGCGACATAGTTTTGTTTTATAGGGCTGTAGTTTCAAGAATCGACTGATCATAATAAAGTAACGTCGTTCTGTAATCTTCGCATCTATTGCTGTTTTCTCTTTTTGCTTTTCTAGAAAATGGTAATCCTAAAAAATAATTCAGAATAATAAAAAAAACAAGCATTATTTAAAAACACTGCACACACTCTTGCATTATCTCTATATATTCTAAAACAAATCATCACGTCTTGCAGACTGCTTGTTTTAAACCCCATTGAAACACACGATCAAATGCCTTCTCCCAACTTTGAATTCCCGGTATTCGAGGCTGAAGAAGAAAATAACAAAGAAATTCCAGAAGAGATCTCCCGACTACTCAGACAAGAGGAAAAGTCCATTGAACCCCACAAAGAGTCGTTGGAAACGGTCAACTTGGGTTCAGAAGAAGAGAGAAAAGAGGTCAAGATTGAGGCACTGCTCAGTCCAACTGTCAAAGAAAGTTTGATAAAGCTTCTCAAAGAGTTTCCCGATGTATTCGCTTGGTCCTATCAGGACATGCCAGGGTTGGATACCAGCATCGTGGAACATCATCTACCGTTGAAATCAGAATGTCCGCCAGTAAAACAAAAGTTGAGACGGACTCACCCAGACATGGCCATTAAAATCAAAGAGGAAGTACAGAAATAGAATGACGCGGGTTTCCTCGCCACAGCAGAATATCCTCAATGTCTAGCCAACATAGTACCAATTCCGAAAAAGGATGGGAAAGTTAGAATGTGCGTAGACTACAGAGATCTGAACAAGGCAAGTCCAAATGACGACTTTCCCTTACCACACATTGACATGCTGGTTGACAGTACAACGAAGTTCAAAGTCTTCTCCTTCATGGATGGATTCTCGGGCTATAATTAAATCAAAATGGTGCCGAAATACATGGAGAAAACTTCATCTATCACCCCATGGGGCACCTTTTGCTACAAGGTGATGTCGTTCAGTTTGAAGAATGCCGGGGCAACCTATCAAAGGGCCATGACAACTCTGTTTCATGACATGATACACAAGGAAATCGAGGTATATGTCGATGATATGATTGCCAAATCAAAAATAGAGAATGAGCATGTTGAACATCTGTCAAAATTGTTCGAACGTATAAGAAAATTCAACCTCTGTTTGAATCCTAACAAGTGTACATTCGGTGTTTGTTCAGGGAAACTGTTAGGGTTCATCGTCAGCCAAAAAGGAATTGAGGTTGATCCCGAAAAAGTCAAGGCCATTCAAGAAATGCCTTCTCCAAAGACTGAAAAACAAGTCAGAGGATTTTTGGGACATCTGAACTACATTTCCAGATTTATATTCCTCATGACCACGACATGCGCGCCAATTTTCAAATTACTAAAAAAGAATCAGGACTGCGTTTGGACAGAAGACTGCCGAACCACCTTCGACAGTATCAAGGAATACCTGTTGAACCCACCGATTCTATCACCTCCAGTGGAAGGAAGACCACTGATCATTTACCTAACAGTCTTGGAAGACTCAATGGGTTGTGTGCTTGGCCAACAAGACGAAACCAAAAGGAAAGAGTCTGCCATCTACTATTTGAGCAAGAAGTTCACCGACTATGAAACTCGGTACACTATGCTCGAGAAAACTTGCTGTGCTCTGGGTTGGGCAGCCAAACGTCTTCGCCAGTATATGATTCGTCACACTACTTGGTTAATCTCTGAAATGGATCTAATCAAGTACGTCTTTGAAAAACCTACTCTCACGGGAAGGATTGCCCGTTGGCAGATGTTGTTATCAGAATAAGACATTGAGTACCATGCTCAGAAAGCCGTCAAAGGAAGAATTTTAGCCGATCATTTGGGTTATCAACTGATTGATGATCAAGAATCAGTCGGATTTGACTTCCTAGACGAAGATGTCATGTACTTGAAAATGAAAGATTGCGATGAACCACTACCCAGTGAAGGGCCAGAACCAGGTTCCCAATGGAGACTAATCTTTGACGGAGCTGTCAATCATTATGGAAACGGAATTGGGGCAATCATCATAACACCTCAGGGTACCCACATTCCTTTCACTGCCTGACTGACATTTAAGTGTACAAATAACGAGGCCGAATACGAAGCTTGTATCATGGGTCTCGAAGAAGCGATCGACTTAAGGATAAAAAACTTGGATGTTTATGGCGACTTAGCCCTGGTTATCAATCAGATCAAAGGAGATTGGAACACATACCAATCAAGATTGATTCCTTACAAAGATTACGCGAGAAGGTTGTTACCATTCTTTAACCGAGTCGAGTTTCATCATATACCTCGTGAGGAAAATCACATGGCTGATGCATTAGCCATTCTCTCTTCCATGATTAGTGTAGGTTAATGGAATGACATACCTAAGATCGACATAATACACCTAGAATGGCCCGCTTACATCTTCACGATTGAAGCAATCATAGACGATAGACCTTGGTATCAAGATATCAAATGCTTCCTTCAGAAACTGGAGTACCCACCTGGGGCATCCAGAAAAGATAGAAAAACCCTCAGAAGACTGGCTGGAAACTTCTTCCTGAATGGTGATACACTTTATAAGAGAAACTTTGACATGGTCTTGCTCCGATGTGTAGATAGACCAGAAGTAGACATGTTGATAAAAGAAATTCATGAAGGATCCTTTGGCACTCATGCCAACGGACACACAATGGCGAGAAAAATTCTAAGAGCAGGGTACTATTGGTTGACAATGGAATCCGATTGCTACAAGTACATGAGGAGATGTCACAAGTGTCAGATATACTCAGACAAAATCCATGTACCGCCCACGCATCTCAAAGTTCTTTCTTCACCATGGCCTTTTTCCATATGGGGAATCGACATGATTGAGCCCAAGGCTTCAAACGGACATCGGTTCATCCTAGTAGCCATTGATTACTTCACCAAGTGGGTCGAAGCAGCGTCATACGCCAATGTTACCCGATAAGTCGTGGTCCAATTTATCAAAAATAATCTCATCTGCCGTTATGGTGTTCCAAGCCAGATCATTACTGACAATGGATCTAACTTGAACAATAAGATAATGAAAGAGTTGTGCGCTAAGTTCAAGATCGAACACCATAACTCATCTCCCTACCGACCCAAGATGAACGGAGCGGTAGAAGCGGCTAACAAGAACATCAAGAGGATCGTTCAAAAGATGGTTGTAACTTACAAAGATTGGCACGAGAAGCTACCCTTTGCTCTTCACGGTTATCGCACATCTGTCCGCACTTCAACAGAGGCAACCCCTTTCTCTCTAGTATATGGCATGGAAGCAGTGCTCCCCATAGAAGTAGAGATCCCATCAATCCGGGTATTGATGGAAGCCAAGCTAACGAAGGTTGTATGGTGTCAAAGTCGACACGAAGAATTGAATCTGATCGAAGAAACGCGAATAATGGCACTATGCCATGGTCAGTTGTATCAGCAAAGAATGAAGAAGCCGTTCGACAAAAAGGTCCGACCCCGTGTCTTCAGGAAAGGAGACCTAGTGCTCAAAAAGATACAATCATTTCTCACTGATTCTCGGGGCAAGTGGACTCCAAAATATGACGGCCCCTATGTGGTCAAGAAAGCATTCTTAGGCGGTGCCTTGAGACTCGCGACCACGGATGGAGAGGAATTTACCTATCCCACAAATGTTGACGTAGTCAAGAAATACTTCGCCTAAATATAAAAAAAAACGTCTTGGTGGATTGAAAACCCGGAAGGGCGGTCCAGGCAAAAATTAGAGACATAACCAAAAATTATCCCGGTGGATTGGAAATCTCAAAAAGTACAATCCAGGCAAAAGTTAGGGATTAATGGCAAGTAACTACGTCCAACAAAGGGCCAAGTCCCTTAGCAGCAGTTACACCATCCGTCAGAAATCTCGATCAAGGTCATCTTCGACAGAAGCTCAGGATACCCAGAATTCAAAGTTGGTAGAAGGATAGTGGTCGTTATGTTTCAACGTAGCCCTTTTCCTTGTAAATTACCATTTTCTAACTTTGCATATACTCTTTGGAATCACGCGTTTGGCTGATTTCCATCCTATCAATAAAATTTGAGCCCTTGTGCTTTTGTTTGTAATTCTTATTTGTTTTAGCTTTACAGAATGATGTTTTTAACATGATTAACGATTCTTGAAAATAAAACAAAAATGAATTTACTTGTCAAACTCTTTCTGCTTTTAAAATAAAGATGGCAATTTATTTTGAATGTTGAACATCAGAAGAACATCGGTCGCTTCTCCAGAAGTAATCGAACCTCAAAGTGCATAATCAAAGTACTCATTCTAAGCCAGTACGCTCGAGTGAAGGATCAGCAATGTCAGATGCGAGTGTCCCATCCGACATCACCGGCAGAGTTCTTATCTCCTACGCCTGACCAACGGTATTCCCCGCATGGATTATCTCTCCTAAGCAAGGAAGAATTGCTATCTTGAACCGAAGATACTTTTCGTCCCCCGCAGTGGCCGAGTATCCAGTCATGTTCATCTTCTAACCTGTATGTCGTGTCAGTTTTGTCACTATCACATCACTATCACTCCAATCGGTCTTATCCCCTAGTGATAAAAGTCCTCTCAATTGAGTTGTCAGATCTTTCCTCATTAGGAAGTGAATCATCTAAGTAATCTCTCTCCCGTTTATCTCTGGATTAGAGACGACCCTTGACCACTTTGATAACTTGAACCTCTGAGAAACAAGAAAACTTTCAACAAATATCACTCTTCGCCATTGAAGATGATATATTCGCTTTCCCGGATTAAGGAAAATCCCCAGAGAAAGCCCCTCAAAATTGGGGTACATCGCATGACATTTCTCTGAAAAGACCTCAGGAAAAGTATGATGTAACACCCCCAAACGGAAACAGTCTCTCAAGAGACTCGCTTTCCCCAGTAGAGTCGACAAATGGCGTCTTCAAACAGAGAAGTTTGTGTACCTCTACAACTCAGACGAATGGGTTCCCCAGCAAGTCTGACATCAAAACTTTTTCCACTCAAATGGCATCTCCCCAGGAAAATTCGGTGAGAAGTTTGAGGAAAACCGCTACAAATAGCATCCCTTGTATAGAAAGTTTATTGACAAAAGAAACTAAGACCAGTTCCTTGGTAGGAAACCATGATCGAGGGGAAGTTTATTTCAGAAACTAAGACCAGTTCCTTGGTAGAAAACCAGGATCGAGGGGAAGTTTATATCAGAAACTGAGACCAGTTCCTTGGTAGGAAACCAGGATCGAGGGGAAGTTTACTTTAGAAACTGAGACCAGTTCCTTGGTAGGAAACTAGGATCGAGGGGAAGTTTATTTCAGAAATTGAGACCAATTCCTTGGTAAAAGACCAGGATCGAGGAGGAGTTTCTACCTTTTCTAAAGCATCATTGCCTAGCAAAAGAAGATGGATGAGCAAACTGCTATTCATAACCACCGTCAAAATTTTGGGTATTCCGATATTTAATTATCTTGCACCCCGAATGCCCGAATACCTTCGTCATTCACACCTTCGGGTCCAAGAAAATTAAATAGGGGCATCTGTCATGCCCCAAATTTTGTCCACTAAGATTTCCCATCATTGGGAAAATCATCATCACAATATGGATGAACCATCATACATCATTAGTCTCCCCAGAGATGGGTGATCATTCACTACAATCAAGCTTAGGGTTTCAAGCCCTCTCAGAGCCTTTAGACAAAGGATCAATCAAGAAATGACATGATCTTCAACTTGTCTAACCTCTTAAACATCCACAAAGGATCAAGAGGTCTCCCACATCAAGAATTAAGCACAAGAGTGCAACATTTCAAGTGGATCAAGCCTCAAGTTCATCCAATACAAAGTCAACTGACGCAGAAAGTCAAAGTTTGACTTTTGGTCAACTATGAGCTTCACAAGCCATTACTCAAGAAAATATGATGGATGATTTAATTTGATTAAATTTAAATCAAGAAATCATGGAAAATTGCAAAATTGATCAAATTGAAGGAAACTTAGAAATTTTTTCTAAGTTAAAATCATGTTCAAGTGCACAACTTTTCAAGGTTGTAACTATTGATCCAAGCATCCATTAATTTTGCTTAAGGGATACTTTTAAAGAGGGTATATGATACT
The DNA here is from genome assembly GCA_022829125.1 of Lathyrus tuberosus. Taxonomy (NCBI): domain Eukaryota; kingdom Viridiplantae; phylum Streptophyta; class Magnoliopsida; order Fabales; family Fabaceae; genus Lathyrus; species Lathyrus tuberosus. The sequence continues at coordinate 6,944,205 of JALAZF010000024.1, read as the reverse complement.
TCAACATTGTAGAAGGAATCAACTCAAAATATCATAAGGATTGAAAGATATAAGTGATTAAAGTTTGGAATTATTAATGTTCAAATCATTAATATTTTTCCAGCAAGAATGTCCCAACTTTGAGGACATTTTTCTCCATGATCCAAGTTGATTCAAGAAAAACCCTGAACATCAAAGTTGAAGTACGTCATCTCACCTTTCCAGAAAGTCCTAGAAAACCCATTTATCATTCTTGAGCAGAAAGTTATGATCTCTGCAAAAGGCATTGATAAAACAGAATTTTCATGACAGCTTTTAGGACAGACTTAACCACACAAGTTCAAGGTCATTTTTGATGACTTTACAAGTCTTATCTTCACAAACCTTGAACATCAAAGTTGAAGTACGTCATCTCAGCTTTCCAGAAAGTTGTAGAACATCCATTTATCATACTCGAGCAGGAAGTTATGGATTTTACAATAAGGCTTGCTGCAGCTGATTTTTTTAGGACAGATTTGTACATTTCTTGTGCCACACGAATTTTCAAGCCTTGTCATCATTTTGGACACATCCGAGGATCAAATCCAAGGGGGATGATCTGATCCATAAGCCTCCCAAGTCTTTGGAACCAAAAATAGCATGCCAAACCTAAAAACCCTACAAAGAGGGACAAGACTCCAATTTTGTTTTGGAGCATTCAATGGATGCACCAAGGTGGCATGGACTGAGCCTCTTCCAACTGAATTCAGTCAAGACATATCCAAGAACTAGGGAATCAGCAGCCTGTGCTCTAACCTCTAGTCAATGGCTAGAGGAGACTTGGATTCTCATTGATCAACATTTGTCAAACCTCTACAGCAGTTGCCATTCACTATTGCAGCCAAAACAAACTTGACACACTATAAATAGAGCTTATTTGTGCTCAGTTTAAGTACACCAAAGCCATCAAATAGATGCTTTCCTCAAAATCACTTTCTCTAGGAAAAAATACCATTTTTAGCAAGGTAACTCTGAGTTTTTGAGTTAGAGAGCATTTCCATCACAGCTCATGATCCAAACACATCCAATATGTCATATCTAAGCTGTCCAAACTCTCATAAGTGACCTGTAATACCAAAATCACAAAGTCACCTCTCAAAACCTCAAAATGGGGTTGTTTTGCATTTTTCAAGCCATGTCTTGATTTAGTCACTTTCCAAACTAGATAAAGCCTCAAACGCACTCCAAATATCATCCTTGAACTGTCCCAAATGGTTCCCCCATCTGGAACACCATTTGAGAGAGTTGTCATTTTGGCCACTTTTGCCCTTTTTGCAAGAAAGAGCTCAAACTTGCTCCAGAGGTTTCCAGTTGATTCCAACCATCCTAAAAACTTCTAAGAGATCATTTGAGGGTGTCCAAAGCATCAAATCATTTCTGGAACAAAACACTTGGCAGGTTGCATAAAATCTCCAAAAAGAGGTAAGCATCACAACTTGAATTCTTTGAATCATGCTTTCCTTTGATGTCCACATACATGCATCATATTGAACAATTCTTAAAGCGAAAATGTAGCCCTTAATGTGTATGTTATGATCCTCCTACTGTTTGCACTTTAACATGTTTATATGTGGGGTTTATGTTGTTTTAAAATTAAGGCCCAGTTCTGGTTTTTTGCCTTGTACGTTATGTACATTAAGTTTCAGTATGTATGAGTGATACCATTGGATTCCTTGCAAAATATCGGTCAAGATAGGTTCTTACGGATTTTAATTTCGTTAAAAATTGAGAGAGTTATGAGTGTTGGAAGTTTGATAAGAAAATATGTTGAATACTAAGGCCCAGTTCTGGGTTTTTGCCTCGTGCGTTCTATGCATTAAGTTTCAGTATGTATGAGTGATACTATTGGATTCCTTGCGAAAAATCGGTCAAGATAGGTTCATACGGATTTTAATTTCGTTAAAAATTGAGAAAGTTATGAGTGTTGGAAGTTTGATAAGAAAAGATGTTGAAAACTAAGATCCAGTTCTGGTTTTTTGCCTTGTATATTCTGTACATTAAGTTTCAGTATGTATAAGTGATACCATTGGATTCCTTGCGAAAAATCGGTCAAGATAGGTTCTTACGGATTTTAATTTCGTTAAAAATTGAGAGAGTTATGAGTGTTTGAAGTTTGATAAAAAAAGATGTTGAAAACTAAAGTTTCAGTTCTGGTTTTTGCCTCATAAGAGATGTCGAAGATGATGTTATGACATCTTTCCTCTTTTTCTTATTTTATTTTCAATACTCAACCAATTCTTTTACATAGCAAAAATCATCATTTTCCAATTCTGTTTTACACACTTCTTATTCATACTCCATAATATTTTAATCCACAAAAAATCACAAAAAAAATATTATTATTAGATATATTTTTAATATATTTAAAAATATTGTTTTAAATTGTTTTAAATGCTTTTAAAATGATTTCTTTTTCTTGATTTTTAAAACCAAAATGATTTTAAATATTCATGTGGATAAAATACTTTTTCATAAACCTTAATCATTGTTTATAACATGATTAATGATTTTATTTGATATTTTTTTATCATTTTTTACTTGATTTTTCTTTGAAAAATGCCTTTAAAAAATGAAATTAGGGTTTCTTTGATTTTCACCCCAACAAATCTTTTTCAAACACTTTTTGGGCCTCTAATAGAGTGTAAGACCCAACCCCTCTTTTTAAACCAAATCATTTTGGGCCTCAGTGTATTGTATAAGTCCCGATACAGTTAGAAATTTCGGCGCGATCGTCGCCTTTTTCAAACTAAACACCTGGGCTTCTCCTTGAGCTATAAGACCCATCTTTCTTCATTTTCAAACTTTTGGGCCTCTAATAGAGTGTAAGACCCAATCCCTTTTTAACCAAAATCTTTTTGGGCCTCAGTCATTGTATAAGTCCCACTGTATTTTCAAAAACCTCGGCGCGATGGCTATTGTTAAACAAATCATCTGGGCCTACCCTCGTGTTGTAAGTCCCATTTCTTTTCTTTAAAATAGCACTTTTGGGCCTCTTGAGAGAGTGTAAGTCCCATCCCTTTTGTAAATAAAACAAATTTTGGGCCTCAATGCATTGTATAAGTCCCGATACAGTCGAAAAGTTTGGTGCGATCATCGCCTTTTCAACAAAAAACACTGGGCTTCTCCTTGAGCTATAAGACCCATCTTATTGTTTTTTAAAATACTTTTGGGCCTCAAATAGAGTGTAAGACCCAAACATTTTGTAAATAAACCAATTATGGGCTTCACTTATTGTATAAGTCCCTCTGTACATTTTCAAAACAATGGCGCGATCGTCGCCTTTTCACAAAATCATCTGGGCTTCTCTCTGAGCTATAAGTCCCATCTCTTTTTAATAACACTTTTGAGCCTCTTGAGAGAGTGTAAGAACCACCCTTTTGTACAGAAAACCTTTTTGGGCCTCAGTCATTTCTATAAGTCCCTGTACAAATTCAAAATAACTGTGTGATCATTGATAAAACCTTGGGCCTCTCCTTGAGCTGCAAGCCCCAATTTCTTTTCAAAATACTTTCTCCTTTAATTTTGAAATATACTGTTGTTTTCAGTTTTTCTTTGTTGAACAACTAACAAAACAACATGGAAGCTCTACAACCGAGTAAGTGTTTACATGCTTTATTTATCCACTTTCATATATATATAACTGTATTGTGGGAAGCTGCACATGGTTAGTCTTCTTTCAAAAACTTTTAATATACTTGTCATATATCAACTGTGTATATACTAGTATAGTTATTTAGAGTTTCCCAGCAAATACGTCTAGAATTGGGTAAAGCCTTGTCGATCGCCCCTGAATACAAACAAAACTAGATCCCCATAGGTTAGATCCCCATAGGTTTCCAGATACAGTCTTCCCTCCTCTTGGGGTTAAACAATATGGAACAAAGAGAAAGGCAGTATTCTCGGTGAACCTTTTCTCAGACTGTAACCCTAGAAATTGTCAAAGGAATCCTACTCCCCAGAGTTGATCTATTCTCAATGAATGGCATCTCTTGAATTCCTCAAACCCAGAACTCTCACTAAATGATCTATTCTCTGTGAATGGTATTTCTTGAACTTTCCCGACTTGGGACCCACGGGCTTCTTAAAAGCATCCCCACCTCCTCTTAGGCGTTGTACAAGGACCCTCCGGGTTCTTAGAAGTTTTCACAGCTTCCTCTTAGGCTTCGTATAATGATTCTTCCTCAGCGAAGACAACCTCCTCTTGGGCTTTGTACAAATTGTCCCTTCAGCTTCTTAAAAGTTTTTCTCGCCTTCTCTTGGGCTTTGTACAAATTGTCTCAACGACCTCTTAAAGGTATAGGAACAGAAATTAGTTATCTTAATAGAGCAGTCTTTCAAAGGAGTCTAGATCTTCATCCCGTAAACGTATTTTCTCTTGGGCATAGTACAGAAGATAAAACTCTTGACTTGGACAGTCTAATCCCCTTGAGTCTCGAAGACATTCTCAAGTTCTCTTCTTAACGTAGGAAGAAACCCAACCTCTCTCAGGAGAGCACTCTACTTGGACCTGCCTAGGGATTTCAATAATTCTCAGCAGTAAGATAGCCTTCTCTTGGACTTTGTACAATGATTCCCCCCAGCGGAGCCAACCTTTTCAGACTCTCTTGTTGAGTCAATCTCCCTTTAGCCTCAATCTCGGGCTTCGTACGAGACAGAAAACCACTCTCTTGTTGAGTATAAAAGACTCTCTTGTTGAGTCAAATCACCTCTTCAGACTCTCTTGTTGAGTCAATCTCCTTTTAGCCTCAATCTTGGACTTCGTACGAGACAACAAATCACTCTCTTGTTGAGTATAAAAGATTCTCTTATTGAGTCACCCTTTTAGCCTCCGTCTTGGGCTTTGTACAAGACACATATAAAACACTCTCTTATTGAGTATAAAAGGTTCTCTTGTTGAGTCACCCTTTAGCCTCCGTCTTGGGCTTTGTACAAGACACATATAAAGCCATCTCTTGTTGAGTATAAAAGATTCTCTTGTTGAGTCACCCTTTAGCCTCCGTCTTGGGCTTTGTACAAGACACATATAAAGCCCTCTCTTGTTGAGTATAAAAGATTCTCTTGTTGAGTCAATCACCCTTTAGCCTCAGTCTTGGGCGTTGTACAAGACACATATAAAAACACTCTCTTGTTGAGTATAAAAGATTCTCTTGTTGAATCAACCTTCAGCCTCTATCTTGGGCTTTATACAAGATACATATACCCCTCTTCCCTGCGGAGTCAAAATCAGTTTTAGCCTCAATCTTGGGCTTTGTACAAGATAGAAAGAACATTTTCCCCGAAAAAGTCAACCTTTCAGCCTCCTCTTAGGCTTTGCATAAAGAAATCCCTGGTTGAGTCAGTCAACCTTTTAGCATCAAATCATGCTTTGCTCACAACATACAAACATCAACAACTCCTCCTTAGAGTTGACAAATTCCCTCTCGGTCAGGAACCCTTTAGCTTCATATCTTGGGCTTTGACCAAGATACAAATCACCTTTAGCTTCAATCTTGGGCTTTGATCAAAACACCAAAACATCATTTCCTTCCGTAGAATAGGAGGAACTACGATCGCTCTGATTTCCCTGTGTCGTTAAACGGGAATACGTAGGCATAAGATTGCAAAATCTTAGTGAGCACACCACATCAAAAACCCCCAGACCCCACATACTAATCAAATACTCCAAATCTGGTACCCCCATACATCAATCAATCTGGTGCAATATCCCAACCAAAAGTCCCCTAAACAATCCCGACACTTGTGTTCTTAAACAAATAACCCAGAGAGAGAACCCCCTATTTTGATAGCATCTGTAAACCGACAGTTTTGACTGTTTAACCTCAGTATGCAAGCAGGGTTAATTGGAGACATCTATTTCCCTTCCTTAATCAACTCAACAGGATAAAAAATGAATCAAACTGTAGTACCAAAGCGATAGTGATTCGAAACCACAAAAACCGCGCTACAGAGGGTTCACTCAAAAAGAAGGTGTCGACTTCAATTATGTGTTCTATCCTATTGTAAAGCACAGATCTATTCGAATATTGCTTGCCACGGTGGCACAGTTCAACCTTAAACTAGAACAGATGGATGTGAAGACTACGTTCTTGTATGGTGATCTAGATGAAACAATCCTTATGAGGAAACCTGGAAGGTATGTCGAAAAGAGGAAGGAAGATTATGTGTGCAAGCTGAAGAAATCTTTATATGGAATGAAACAATCTCCTTGACAGTGGAATAGGAGATTCGACAAGTTCATGGCACGCATATGTTTCATTAGAAGTCAGTTTGAACACTATGTTTACTTCAGATTTCGACCTGGTAATTCATTTGTTATTTTGTTGCTTTATGTGGATTATATTCTAATAGCAAACAACAATGTCGAAGATGTAATGAGGGTGAAGGCTATACTCAATAAGGAGTTCGACATGAAGGATCTGGGAGATGCGTCCAGGATTCTTGGGATTGACATCTAAAGAGATAGAAAGCATTTGAAATTATGCTTATCTCAAGAGGCATACCTACGGAAGATTCTCGAAAAGTATGTTATGTCAAATTCAAAGCCTGTTGTGATTTCGAAAAACCCTTAATTCAAGCTGAGTATAGATCAATGTCCCAGTACTAATGTCAAAAAAGCTTATATGAATATCATTCCATATGCTAATATAGTGGGTTCTTTGATGTATGTTATGGTCTGTACTAGACCTGACATAGCATATGCAGTAAGTCTTGTAAGCAGGTACATGTCAAATCCTAGAAAGGCTCACTGGAAAGCATTGAAGTGGATTCTAAGGTACATAAATGGGTCTCTGAATAGAGTCCTAATTTATGGTGGAGCCTTGGGTGAAGATAGTAAAGTAGCAATCGAAGGATATGTCGACTCTGATTATGCAAGTTGTATGGATTCCAGAAAATCTATTTATGGATATGTGTTCACTATGTTTGGCACAACAATAAGTTGGAAAGCAACACTTCATAAGGTTGTTTCCTTATCAACCACTGAAGCGGAATATATCACCCTAACTGAAGCTGTGAAGGAAGCATTGTGGATTGAATGTTTTGCAAAAGAGCTGAAACTTCAAGGTCTAGTTGTCACTGGTAAATGTGATAGTCAAAGTGCAATACACCTGTCGAAGAATACAGCCTATCATGAGCGAACCAAGCACTTTGATGTGAGGTTGCATTTCGTCAGAGGGGTAATCGAGCATGGAGAAGTCAAAGTGCTGAAGCTTTCGACAGATCATAATGCTGCTGATATGATCACCAAGACATTGCTCAGTTGCAAGTTTTTCCACTGTATGCAGTTGATAAAGCTGCATGAAGAAAGCTAATTTATTTCTTGAGGTGTTAGAGTTAGATCCAAGGTGGAGATTTGTGAGATATTGGATCGAACTCTAGTTAGCATGCCGTCGAAGTTTGCTTACATGCTGTTGTCGAAGACCTACATGCTGTAGTCGAATTGTGTTCTAGTATGTAGTTGTCGATTTGGGCCTTGTGTTAAGGATCAAAATTTTTAATTTAGCTTGTACCCTACGTTAGCTTGTAATGGGTAATTGTTAAAAGGCCCATTAGTTAAGTATGTTAGGTTTTATTGTAAATAACATACTAGTCTCTCATCTTAGGTGTGGTGTGACAAAACCTAATTAGGGTGAGAGGGTTATTTGTTATTCTTGAGTACTTGTAATATGTTTTAAAGAGAAAGTAAAGAATAGTAGTTATAACCAATCCTTGTTGTTCTCCTTGTTTTTCCTTGTTAACCCTAACCCTTGCGTGTTTCTTGCCTATAAAAAAACCATTAATATTTTGTTTCAAGGCATCCCAATTCACAACACCTTTGGAGTTGCACGAGTAATTTTTTAATTTTTACATAAAAAAGAAAATCATCTGAGGGTTGACCTCACATACAAAGTTAAATAACTTTATAATAATGAAAAAACAAAAACAAAAAATGAAAAAGTGAAATTTGTACTGCAAAGCAAAAAATTCAACTATTAACTCATTAAATTCAACAAAATTTAATAGTCTCTAACAACAGTGTAAAAAACTTGATGGGTGATATGGCAAGTGTAGTAGATGACTGCAAATAATAACATGATAAGTATTGCAAAATATCGAATATGAATACTCAAATTAGATTTTATTTTAATTTTATATTTTTTGAACAAATTTGTTTTGTTATATTTGTTTGGATATTTGAATGAGGAGAAAATAAACGCATAGAAAATTAATAACAAAAGATTGTCAGAGACGAGCCAAACCACGGGTTACCCTTGCACACTTTAAAAGTTCTTGTTGTTTAATGTATTTTTATCTGTTATTTCTCATTCTCTAGATTATTAAATTGTAATTTATTAGTGATTAAACCTTTATCCACTATGACGAACCACTCAAGATCCAAACATGCATTATGAATGTGCTTGTATTATATAATCTGAGTTATACCAATACAACGTGTTTGATGTGATTGAAGAAAAAATGCTATAAAATACAATGAGGGAGGTTTTAGAGTCACATTACCTTTGCTTTCAAACAAAAACGATGTTATGAAGTCCATTGATGATTTGGCTGTCATTTGAAAACAAAATTTCATGTAAGTAAGGGTTTTTCTTGTAGGGTTTCTAATGAAGATGAAAAAAGTTGTATATGTCTAATTCTTAAAAGATACATTTCTGATCTTAGAATTCAAAAAGTATTTTTAAAAATTAGAGAGATTCTTAAGAAAAATGGGGGAAAATATTTGTTTGGATCAAAAAGCAGAGCAAAATATATTAAGAAAAATAAAAAAGAATAACATATAAACAAGCTACAACAAAACCTAGTTAAACAAAAACCAAAAAAGAAAAAAATCGGCTACACCAAAACCACAAAAGCCAAACAAAACCAATCACGCCACAAAAAATCCAACTCCGAGACACCATTCGCTTCAACCCCAGAAAGAGCAAGCTGAAGAGAAATAAACATAACCACCAAAGAAAAGAAAAAAAGGGCAGATGACTACCCATCCCACCACTAAATACGAAGGTAGTATATCGGATCTCTCTCCTAGTCATGCAAAGAAAAGGAATAAACTAAAACATGAGCATAAATCCATTTCCAAGTCAAACCATGAATGAAAGTCATTCAATGACCAAGACCTTGAAAAACCACAAAACCCCTAAGATCGAACTTGGAAGAGGTGTAGACATACCCACCCACCTGAACACCTTGTACAAATTTGAGGAAGCATCCTCATAGTGGTCAAACAAGTTATCTACAGTATTCAAATGACCTAGACTAACTGCATACCCCCACACCAGTATCAATACACACAATTTGACATGTGAAGTGATTCCACCTGATCGGAAGTCTATCCTATAAAAGCTGCTAAGAAAAAACCACCACCTTAGAAGGCCCCAGACTCTTCTAAAGCCTTGCCAAACCTCAAATCACATGAGACGACCTAACTTCCTCATTGAGCTCCAAATATAAGAAATCCTAAATAAAATTCTCTCAATGGATCGAGAATCTAATCTCAAAGTTCTTCTTGACCCTGCTTAACCTTCCTAACAACAAAACTAAGTAAATTGACCAGAAGCTTTTTCTCATAAATAAGGAGAGAATGTTTCCACTTAAAGTACCAAACTAAAACCCTTTTACCCAGTTCCCCATCAACCCCAAAACTAGATACCTTTTCTCTGAAATGAGAAACAAAACGAGGACTTCCCTATTTAAACATTATGCCAAAAAAATAGCATTCAAAACTTCACCAACCACCTTGGAACAAGATGATGCAAAGTTTGACTACTAATCTAGTGAGGAACCGAGAAGGGAAACTCCTCTCCACCAAGAAGATGCGTTCCAAAGACTGATCATTCTACCACCAAGTGGGGAACCACATAACTGAGCACCGTATATAGAAGAAACAATATTCTTCCACAGAAAGTTCCTATCCCTAAGAACCCTCCACCTCCACTTACTTAACAATACCAAATTCACAAGCCATAGATCATTAACCTCTAAACTACCGTCCATCGTAGGCTTGCACACTGCCTCCCACTTCACCCAAGCAACCTTAGTACCCTTCTTTTGATATTCCCAAAGGAACCTCATTTGCATCTAAAATAACTTCATTTAGACTTTAAAGGACATCTTCAAACCAGAAAGAAAATAAGATTCGAGTTTATAACTGAATTCATCAGAACAACGCTTCCTTAGAGAGTCACAAATGTATTCCTCCACGAAGAAAGTATCATGGATGCAACCCTTCCTTCCTAGGATTACCTTTTGACCTAAATACTTAAAAGGAAAGTTACCTAACTTGCAATTCAAGAAATCATCCACTAGGTCCAAAAACTCATTCCTCATATCAACCCCATAAATACAGCTCTTATAAAAAATTAACTTTCAAGTCAAATGCGAGTTCTAAACTCCTAAGAATTGACTTGAGATACAAAATATTATCCATCAACGAAACTCCTACAAAAACAGTATCATCTGCATATGGAAAGTGAGACACCTCTAAACCTTCCAAGTCAATCTTAAAATATGAGTACAAAAGATTATCAATCCAAATAAGTGTTTTGAAACGATGCCCAAGAAAATAGAGTATGATTAGTTTCTTGATTAACAAGTAAACCACAAAGTAAAAGAAAAGAGAAAAGAGAAGAGAAAGACAATTCAAAGTGGTTAAAAAATGGATTCTTGATTCAATTACACATTAGGGAAAAATGTTTACAATTGAATCTCAACCGCACCACTTTCTCCCTCTAATTAGGATTATCAGGGATTGATTGGAGAAAGTGGGGGGATAATCCTAATCAGAGGGAGAAAGTGGTGAAGATTTCCTTCTTTGACAATGTCTTGGTCATCATATCAACAACTTTGTCATCACTCGAAACCTTCATCACTTGGACTTCTCGACGCTAGATTATCTCTCTGATGAAATGCAATCTCACATCGATGTGCTTGGTTTGCGCATGATAAGATGAATTCTTCGACATATCTATGGAATTTTGATTATCACATTTAACAGTGATAACACGGCCTTGAATTTTCAACTCCTTAGTAAAACTGTCAAGCCACAATGCTTCTTTCACAACTTCACTGATGGAAATATATTACGCTTCAGTGGTTGATAAGGAAGCAACCTTCTAAAGTTTTGCTTTCCAACTGATTTCTTCGCCAAACATAGTGAACACATATCTAGAAATAGATTTTCTAGAATCCATACAACCTGCATAATCATAGTCGATAAATCCTTTGATTTTGACTTTGCTATCATCACCACAGACTCAACAATAAATCAAGACTCTACTTAGAGACCCATTTATGTACCTTAGAACCAACTTCTATGCTTGCCAGTGTGCCATGAACTTGTCAAATTTCTTATTTCATTGTCGAGAAAATTGTTTCAGGCCATACAAAGACCAATTCAGCTTGCACACATAATCCACCTTGCCTTTTTCTGCATACCCTTTAGGCTGCCTCATCAGGATTGTTTCATCTAGATGACCATACAAAAAGGTTGTATTCATATCCATATGTTCAAGTTCTAGGTTGAACTTCACCATCATGGCTAACAACATTCTAATGGATCTATGCTTTACAATAGGTGAGAACATATCATTTAGGTCAACATCTTCTTTCTGAGTGAACCCCCTAGCAACAAACCTTGCCTTAAATCTCTTCGACATCACTCCTATAGCTAAATTAGGCTTCTCGATCATCTCCCAAGTGTTATTATCACGAAGAAATTTCATCTCATCATCCATGGCTTTCAGTAATTCAATCTTGTTTCGATTCCTCACCGTTTCCTTGTAGTCTCTAGGTTCTTCATCAAGGACCTCACTTGTAGAGACTAAGGTGAATGTTATGAGATATGCATAACCAAGTCTCTGAGGTGGCTTGATGACTCTTCTCGACCTGTTTCTTTTTAGCAAGTAGTCATTATTAGTCTCCTCATCTTCATCGGTAACTTGGGTTTGTTCTTTGACTTCACATGGGTTATGCAATTTAGCATCACTATGCTACACCGCAACATGAATCTCTTCATGTTCCAGCTCTTCTACACAAATCTTTGTACTTTGACTGATGTCATCCATTTTCATGAAAGGCATCTCAGATTTATTGAAGACTACATCTCGACTTGTGATATGTAACACCCTAAACTCAGAAACTTATATAAAAAAATTTAAACGGCAATTTATGGCGTCACTACAATAACCTTCCAAAATTTTTTAAAAACATTTAACAACATGCAACAAAAATGATCATATTAACAACTTAAAATTTCAATTTCACAAATAAATTATTAGACTGTAAACCACATAATTCAGTATTAACTCAAAACATAATAATAACGCCCATTCTCGATGTTACATATCAGAGCATTTAACCGACTAAGAGCGATAAACGATAAAATAAATGAAGGTAAGATCCAAGAAGCTATCTTCCACTCACATCAACAAAATTTTACTCCGGATGATTTTCAAGATGTCCATGGTGGACAACGTTAAGCAAAGGGGGTGAGGAATAAACTTCAATATAAACAGTGTAAAGAATGCAAAGGTAGAGAAACATACAACATATCATACCTTTAATACACAACCAACATCACCATAATCTCAAACCCATTCACAATAATATGAAATATATGTAATGAGACTCACGATACGACGTGACACTATGCATGTGGTACCAACTCAACATTTGGTTCTTTAATCGAGCCCTAACATCTGAGCTTCATGACCCCACTCTGAGCTTGGGACAAATCATAAGTCCCAAAATCTAAACTCATGACTCGCCTTTTTGGTTATTCATACAAATTAGGTCCCAACATATGAACCCTAAGCCCCAATAGTTAAGCTCCAAGACCTAACTTCTGAGCTTGGGACAAGTCACTAGTCCTAACTTCTGAAATAACAAACATGCTTCTTTCACAATAAAGACAACATATTATGGATGGCATACAATAATTCAACGACAACACCTTGATTACAACCCAACATCTAACTATAAAAAAATCATGCATTTCAACGCATTAACAATAGTTATCACTCTAAACTACGCATCCCAAAACTCATCAGCAAGTATATACCACAATTCACATAATTATACTTGCACTTCACATCATAAATTTACACATATCATCAATAGTACAAAATATTAACCTATTATCACAATACCACTCACCAACAAAGTAATTCATATTATTACTTTTGTCAGACCACCAACAGGGTAAGGCAACAACTATTCAAGGCAACTCTAGCCTTATCTAAACAACTCTAAAGAGTAAAATTACTTATATTCCAACTCAAATCAATAATATTATTATCAATTACTCAACAACTAAATGTTAACTCTTTTGCCTTAACAACCTTAAATAAATAAAAATATTACTCAAAGGTAACTTTATAATGTCAACAGTGCTCCAAACTCAACTCAAGTGTATCATATATTCTAATCTGAAATTCTGGTATCAGACTTGTGATGTTAAGGTGTGATGTCACAACAACACACTCTGCACTATGGACAGCAATAACAGTAAAATAACACCAAGAATTGTTGACCCAGTTCGGTTACAACCAACCTACTCTGGGGGCTACCAAGCCAGGGATGGAATTCACTACTTGTAGATATAATTTACAGACTCAACGACCCGTTGACAATCTCCTAAACTTATACTCTACTAATGACTTCCTACCTAAGAAACCACTTAGGTATGAGAACACCACTCAATCCCTTACAAACACTCAAAGAAACCACTTTGAGTACCCTTGATCTTACTTCACAGCTTCGATCAAATTACACAACTCTCTTTGCTTCACAGCTTTAGAGAGGACAGAAACTCAACACCTATTCAAACCCTAGAATAGTGTAAATACAAGTACTTTAAACAAACTCTAGACACTAAGTCTTCTGCTCTTGATCTTCTGAATGTTTTCTATACTTTTTCCTTTGGTCTTGTGCACTTTATATAGCTCCTGAATTGGGCTTGGACTTGTCACAATATTTGATCAGATTTGTTAATTAAAACTGAATCTTCAAAACAGATTTTATCCCCAAAATCTTTTTAAATCTTCAACCTTTTAATTCTCCAACAGATCTGCAATCAAATCTCCCATGTAACAGAAAATATCTATCCCAAGATATTCTCATCCAATGAGTTAACCACTCTCCACAATTCCAGCTAATACGCGTGCCCTAATAACATATCCTGCTGTTATTAATTCTGCAGGTCTGATGTTACAACATCACCTGTGTGACATCAGACATCCATCTTCAGCATTTAACCACTTAACACAGCCCAGTGTTAAGACTTCAATGTTACAACATCAGCACCTTGACATCAACATTGAATAACCTTTGTTTTACCAAAATTCCAGCCAATCCAGGAACTATCAATCTCCCTCTTTGGCTAATTTTGGCTAAAACAATCTCTGCACTCTGCAATCAACTTCTGCACTCGCACCTTCAGAGATTTCAGCAGCGGAATAATCTTCAATTAATTTGAAACTCATTAGCAGCAGTTTGACACTTTGCATAGTCTTCATCACTAGATCTGCTGCAGCACCATCTTCATTATTGACAGCAGCCAATTGGTGCTCCTCCTTGAAAACATGAACCAGCATCACAGCTGTTCAGTAGCTCATAATGTGCAGCAATTTACTCCCCCTAGATGTCTGCTTGGCTGCATTCTTCACATGTCATGATATCTTCAATACCCCCCCTTAATAATTGCATCACCACTTTTCAACTAAACACCTTTTAGCACCATCAATCTATCTCCCCCTTAATCTCTGCATCACATCAGCAGCATATGGCAATAATCCTCTTGACTATCTTGGTTATCTTCTCCCCTTTTTTAGCCATAATTAGGCAAACTACTCCTGGCAGTTGACTACACATTTTCAGAATCACCCCAACTGCCCATAACCCCTCTAGCAGATTCAGTCTTCATAAATGCAGATTCCCAATTTGCTTCTTAACCTTTCAAATTGGTTTGCGTCTAAGGCTTTGGTAAATATGTCAGCCAGCTGGTTCTCTGTGGCTACATGTTCCAAGGTAACAACTTTTTCTTCTACCAGATCCCTTATGAAATGATGCCTTATGTCTATGTGCTTTGTCCTACTGTGCTGTATAGGATTTTTAGATATATTAATTGCACTCAGATTATCGCAGTACAAAGTCATAACATCTTGTTTAACATTGTATTCACTCAACATCTGCTTCATCCATACCAGCTGAGAGCAACTACTTCCTGCTGCTATATACTCCGCCTCAGCAGTTGAGAGAGATACACAATTCTGCTTCTTGCTGAACCAGGAAATCAGATTGTTCCCTAGAAAGAAACATCCTCCTTAAGTGCTTTTTCTATCATCTGCACTTCCAGCCCAATCAGCATCACAGTATCCTTTTAAGACTGTCCCAGAATCACGGCTATATAACATTCCATAGTCACTTGTGCCATTTACATATTTCAGAATCCTCTTCACCTGATTCAAGTGACTTACCTTAGGATCAGACTGATATCTAGCACACACTCCAACAACAAAGGAAATATCAGGTCTGCTTGCTGTGAGATATAGTAAACTCCCAATCATACTTCTGTACAAGCTGTGATCCACACTTACTCCATTCTCATCCTTGGATAGCTTCAAATGGGTGGGAGCAGGTGTCCTTTTGTGATTGGCTTTATCTAGGCCAAACTTCTTTACTATGCTCTTGGCATATTTGCTTTGAGAAATAAAGATAGAATCCTCCATTTGTCTGACTTGCAACCCAAGGAAGTAGCTAAGTTCTCCAACCAAACTCATTTCAAATTCTGATTGCATTTGTTGGACAAACTGTTTTACCATAGCATCTGACATCCCCCCAAATACAATGTCATCCACATATATCTGGGCTACCATTAATTTTCCTCCTTCTTCCTTGACAAACAAGGTTTTGTCAATGCCTCATTTTCTATACCCATTTGCTACTAAGAATTCTGTCAACCGCTCATACCAGGCCCTTGGAGCTTGTTTTAAGCCATACAGTGCCTTCCTCAGTTTGAACACATGATTGGGGAAGTTTGGATCGGTGAATCCTTTAGGTTGATCCACATATACTTCTTCATTCAGATAGCCATTTAGAAAGGCACTCTTCACATCCATTTGGAACAGCTTGAATCTTAGATTACAAGCCATACCCAAAAGTAGTCTGATGGACTCTAGTCTCGCCACTGGAGCAAACGTCTCATCAAAGTCGATTCCCTCCACTTGAGTATAACCTTGCGCAACAAGTTTCGCTTTGTTTCTTGTAACCACTCCAAGCTCGTCTGACTTGTTCTTGTAGATCCACTTTGTTCCAATAACATTCACCCCTTCTGGTCTTGGCACAAGATCCCAGACTTCATTTCTCTTGAACTGCTTCAGTTCTTCTTGCATAGCATTTATCCAAAATTCATCTGTCAGAGCTTCCTTGACATTTTTTGGCTCAATTTTGGATACGAAGCACGAGCTGGCTAAGATTTCTCTGGACCTAGTTCTTACTCCAGAATTTGGGTCACCTATGATCAGCTCCTTAGGATGATCCTTCTGAATCCTGATAGAAGGATCCTTCTGAGGTTGCTCAGGCTCAGTGTCAGCAGTACCTGGGGATGGATTTCTTTCTTCAACTTCAACAGCTACCTCATCAGTTAATGTTCCAACATCTTCTATGACATCCTCAACTTCATGTTTTTCTTCATCATCAATCACAACATTGATTGACTCCATCATCACTTTGGTCCTGGAGTTGAAGACCCGATAAGCTCTGCTGTTGATGGAGTACCCCAAAAATATCCCTTCATCGCTTTTGGAATCTAATTTCCTTCTCTGCTCTCTATCTGTCAGAATGTAACATTTACTACCAAACACATGGAAGTACTTAACATTAGGTTTTCTTCCCTTCCATAGTTCATATAGAGTGGATGAAGTGCCTCTTCTTAGGGTGACTCTGTTGTGAATGTAGCAGGCAGTGTTCATGGCTTCAGCCCATAAGTGATAAGGTAGTTTCTTGGCATGAATCATTGCTCTAGCCGACTCTTGTATAGTTCTGTTCTTCCTCTCAACAACTCCATTTTGCTGAGGGGTGATAGGAGATAAAAACTCATGACTTATACCTTCAGACGAGCAAAATTCTTCAAACTTACTATTTTCAAACTCTCTTCCATGATCACTTATAATTCTGATAACCTTACTCTCCTTTTCTCTTTGGAGTTTAAGACAGAGCTCTTTAAAGACATCAAACACTTCAGATTTGTCTTTGATGAAATTCACCCAGGTGTATCTTGAGTAGTCATCCACAACTACATAAGCATATTTCTTTCCACCCAGACTTTCAACCTGCATAGGTCCCATCAAATCCATATGAAGGAGTTCCAATACTTTGGAGGTGGTGTCATGTTGAAGCTTCGGATGAGACATCTTTGTCTGCTTTCCTTTTTGACAGTCTCCACACACCTTTCCTTCCTCAATACTAAGCTTGGGAATCCCTCTGACTGCTTCTGAGGAGATAATTCTCTTCATTCCCTTAAGGTGAAGATGTCCCAGCTTCTGATGCCATATTTTGACATCATCTTCTTTAGCAAGCACACACGTGGAGGGATTTAAATTTTGCGGCACCCAAAGATAACAGTTGTCCTTAGATCTGGCTCCCTTCATAATGACTTCTCCTTTGTCATCTTTCACATTACATTCGGACTTTGTGAAGTCTACTTTGAATCCTTGATCACAAAGTTGACTAATACTAATCAAATTAGCTGCTAGTCCTTTAACAAGAAGAACATTCTCCAGCTTGGGAGTACTGTCACAGTTTAGTCTTCCAATTCCCTTTATCTCTCCTTTGATCCCATCACCAAATGTAACATAGCCAGAAGACTGAGGTTTCACATCAACAAGCAGATTCTTTACTCCAGTCATGTGTCTTGAACACCCACTGTCAAAATACCAGTCATCTTTGGTAGAAACCCTCAAGGACGTGTGAGCTATCAAGCTGGTAACTTTAGGTATCCATTTCTTCATCACCTTAGGCCTAACCTCTTGCTGTTTGGGTTGAGGAGTAGAATTAGGATATCCGTGAAGCTTGAAGCACGAGGACTGCATATGACCCATCCTGCCACAGTAGAAGCATCTGACTCTGCCGTTTCTAAAGTGGTTAAATCTTCTCCCACTTTGATAATTCAGTGGCTGCCACCCATACTGTTGTCTCCTTATTCCATAGTTGAATTGTCTTTTGCTGTATTGATGATGCTGTCTCTTAGGCTGTCTTCTATGGTGATGAGGTTTCCTTCTTCCATAAGTCACAGCATTGTTGTACGCATAACCATACCATTTTTCCTGATGTTGATATCTCTGCTGAGACATGTTCTGCTTGAACTTGACAGCTTGCATATTCTGGTGAAATTGGGGAGGCATATACTGACTAGCTCCTTGGGGCTGTATCTTCCTCTGATGAGGGCCATTCTTCTTCTCAGCATTTTGGGGCTGAACAATCTTCTTTGAGGAAGGGCCCTGTTTCGTAGGTTGATGTTGAGACAACGGTTGAGACATCTCCCTTTTTGTTCCTGAAGTACTAGCCACATATCCTATGCCTGATTTATCTCCAGCAGATTTCTCTAACTGAAGAATTTTATCAAGATCAGCAGTACCACTGTTCATCATCCTAATGAATTTAGTCATCTAATCCAGTTGGGACTTAACTAGCACAACTTCGTTTTCCCGATCAGCTTTTTCATTTTCAAGCTGAGCAATCTGTTGCTTATGATACTTGTTTTCTTGACAAATCTCAACACTTTTCAAACACAGCTCTCGATAAGTAGAAGCTAGCTCTTCATAAGTTATTTCTTCATCACTACCATCATCAGACACAACAGTTCCTGTTAAGGCTCTAGCATGCTTTGCTGACTCACCATCACTTTCACTATCAGATTCAGACCAGGAAACTGACATGCCCTTCTTCTGCTTCTTCAAGAATGTGGGACATTCTTTCTTGACATGTCCATACCCTTCACATTCAAAGCACTGAACACCTTTATCCTGAGCAGTCTTCTCTTCATCTTTCTCTTTTGAATTGGTGATGTCAGAGGAGTTGTTCTTGACACTAGGCTTATAGTTATTGTTCCATCTTTTTAACACCTTTTTGAACTGCCTTCCCAACATTGCAATGGCTTGTGACAAATCTTCCTAAGAATCTTTGACAACCTTATCTTCTGCAGGAGTGGAGACCAAGGCAATACCCTTGGGCTTCTTTTCTGGTTCTTCTTCATTTAAACCAAGTTCAAAAGTCTGAAGAGATCCAATGAGCTCATCTACTCTCATCTTGCTAATGTCTTGAGCTTCTTCAATAGCAGTCACTTTCATCTTGTACCTCTTAGGTAGGGACCTAAGGATCTTCCTCACGAGCTTTTCCTCTGACATCTTCTCACCAAGAGCACTGGATGCATTAGCCAGCTCCAGAACACTCATGTGGAAATCATGTATAGTCTCATCTTCCTTCATCTTCAGGCTTTCAAATTTTGATGTTAAAATCTGAAGTCTAGACATCTTGACTCTAGATGTTCCTTCATGAGTAGCCTGCAAGATATCCCATGCTTCTTTAGCAACTTCACAGGTATTGATTAACCTGAAGATGTTCTTATCCACTCCATTGAAGATAGCATTCAGAGCTTTGGAATTTCCAAGGGCAAGCTCATCTTCCTCCTTGGTCCACTCTTCTTCAGGCTTTAGCTTAGAGGTGCCTTCTTTATCTTTGCCAGCATCATCCTTCTCACACATAACAGGAGCTTTCCATTCTTTAATAACAGCCTTTCAAGCCCTACTGTCCAAGGATTTTAAGAAGGTGGTCATCCTTGGCTTCTAATAGTCATAATTGGATCCATCCAAAATAGGGGGTCTGTTGACGAATCCTCCAACTTCTTTGTCCATCTTATCACCAGAAAGTAACTTCCCTAGATCTCACCCAGAGACAGACAGGATGCCTGCTTTGATACCAATTGAAATTCTGGTATCAGACGTGTGATGTTAAGGTGTGATGTCACAACAACACACTCTGCACTATGGACAGCAATAACAGTAAAATAACACCAAGAATTATTGACCCAGTTCGGTTACAACCAACCTACTCTGGGGGCTACCAAGCCAGGGATGGAATTCACTACTTGTAGATATAATTTACAGACTCAACGACCCGTTGACAATCTCCTAAACTTATACTCTACTAATGACTTCCTACCTAAGAAACCACTTAGGTATGAGAACACCACTCAATCCCTTACAAACACTCAAAGAAACCACTTTGAGTACCCTTGATCTTACTTCACAGCTTCGATCAAATTACACAACTCTCTTTGCTTCACAGCTTTAGAGAGGACAGAAACTCAACACATATTCAAACCCTAGAATAGTGTAAATACAAGTACTTTAAACAAACTCTAGACACTAAGCCTTCTGCTCTTGATCTTCTGAATGTTTTCTGTACTTTTTCCTTTGGTCTTGTGCGCTTTATATAGCTCCTGAATTGGGCTTGGACTTGTCACAATATTTGATCAGATTTGTTAATTAAAACTGAATCTTCAAAACATATTTTATCCCCAAAATCTTTTTAAATCTTCAACCTTTTAATTCTCCAACAGATCTGCAATCAAATCTCCCATGTAACAGAAAATATCTATCCCAAGATATTCTCATCCAATGAGTTAACCACTCTCCACAATTCCAGCTAATACGCGTGCCCTAATAACATATCCTGCTGTTATTAATTCTGCAGGTCTGATGTTACAACATCACCTGTGTGACATCAGACATCCATCTTCAGCATTTAACCACTTAACACAGCCCAGCGTTAAGACTTCAATGTTACAACATCAACACCTTGACATCAACATTGAATAACGTTTGTTTTACCAAAATTCCAGCCAATCCAGGAACTATCATAATCCCTAACTCTAAACAACTCAAAAGATACTCTGAAAACTCTATAACAACTCTAACTAAATAGAATAGGCCTCTTAAACTCATCAAAAAGGTAACGAAAGCTCGCCACACTCAAAATTGGTCAAAACTATGGACCTAACTCTAAAACTGTCTCACTTTAAAATAGCAACAAATATTATAAACTTATGATAAAATCATTAAACTCTCCGGTCTAAAATATATTTAAACCCTATTTCAAATTCAGTTAACCGCACCTCAAAAGGAGTTACGAAACTTCACTTATATTCGTTTCAGTTTAGCCCTATTGCAATAATTTATGCATAAACTCTAAAACATAATGTCTGACTTCAAAATAGCATGAAAAGCTATATATTCATGCTAAAATTATGAAACACTATATTTTGGAAGATCATTAAACCCTTTTCTAACATAATTGACGACACTCCAAAAGGACTTACAAAACTTAAGTTACACATGAAACATGATGACTACCGCAAGATTGAAATTGACTATGTCTCTGGTATAAAAATCATACAGTTGTAGTGCTCCTAGACCCAATTTCTCTACTTTAAAAGAAATATTATCGCGTTAGCTTTCCAATGTATCTGATAGAATCTCAAACCAACTTACGAAACTCAAGTTATGCTTGAAATAAAACTCAAGTTAGCTTTCCAATGTTTCTGTGTTTTTCTCCCTGTTGAAAAAATTTAAAACTTGACTATATCACCTATTTGAGTTCTAACCACCCCAAGAACATACCTATAAATACAACACTGATAAATATGACTCAATGTCATATCTCGAAAAATACGATCTTCGCGATGCGCAAAACTAGGGTTTGCACGATCACGAATGAACTTATAAGAGTCGCCACTAAACTCAATTTTTTCCCGTGAAGGAAAAGGGAAAATATCGAGAAAACCCACGGGAAAAAGGATAGGGTATGGTCATCGCAACCATGTTGGGTTCGAAAGTCGGTTATGTAAGGAGAAGATGCTAGCACTCCCTACATTCATCGTACTCAATGGGAACCATCTAAGTTGTCTAGGCATGTAATGTATTTGATATATATAAGTTTGCTAAAGGGAAAAATGGATGATTACTTGAGGGAAAAATAAGAGATTTTTATTATTGAGTTCGTCTAAATTGTATGCCTACATATCCCAGAGGGAATCAGAACTCCATAGTTCTTGTTGAAAATGTTTTTGGTTTGTTATGTGTTGTTTATGGACGATGCTAAGTAGCATGCCCTTTTTGAAAAGGTTTTAAATGGAAAAACCCGAAGGCAAAAAGATTTGGATTTGTGAAATGTTTTTTAGGGTTTGGAAAACAGTTAGAGAGAAGCACCACACTAAAGTCTATGACAATAGGAGCGAGTATTTCGTATAATTGGTCCAGGCGTCCCACGTACGAAATACCCTAAGAAGAGGTAAGGATAGACTCCCGCTCATCTTTTCCTATGTACTTAAGGCTCATGGTGCATGATATCTATCATATTTAGTTAAAGATATTTTTGTATTTTTGAGAAAAGAGATTTTAGTTTTTAAAAAGGGAAATCTACCCTAATACTATAGACTTAACAATTAAGATAGGGGGAAAGATCCTAATGTTGTCATGCAAGAGACTGATCCTAATGTTTGATTCAAATACTAAGTGATCAAGATGAAATCCAATCACTGGAGGGAATATCCAAAACATATAATCATATCATGTATCAATATCAGCATCATTATTCATCACAAAAAAAAAAACTTTCAACCGAAATCTAATTAACTAATAAATCTACATTCCAAAGAATAAGATTCAATCAAAATTTTGAATAACAACCAATAACGCGCTAATTAAAATCCCACTATAATTCTAAAAATTTGAGCAAAGTTTAATTAGAATAATGTTATGATGACAAATAAAAGGTGAGCAAAAAATTTGAAAGAAAACAAAACAAATGGGCTCATATTAATCCAACCAAGAAACAACAAAAAAATGGGAAAAAAAAAAGAATTTAAAAAAAGATTGGGCCGTGTAGTTTTTCTTTTGATCCAACAATAAAATAAAATAAAAATTGATAAGCTTCCAACAAAAGGGTCTCATATCCCAACTCTCTCACTCGCCATTCAACTTTCTTTCTCACAAAGTGCTCTCTCTCTCTCTCTCTCTCTCTCTCTCTCTCGTTCGCTACCCGCCGCGGCTTCGCTACACCAAAAGATCTCCACCGCGCCATGGCTTTAAGTCGTCGGCGGCGGAGGAGGTTTCACAACATTATCCTCCCCAATTCGCAACTGGAATCGCAACGGTTCGAATCGAAGACATTGAATTGAAGTTCCACAAATACACAATTGATTGTCACAAGTTTAAGTGTAAGAATCACGTACCTTCAAAGAGTTTGACGCAACGATTTCGACGACGTCGATTTCTAGGTATTCGTTCATTCGTATTCCTCTTCGTTTATCTATTTGCGTTGCTTCGTATGTATTTTCGTATGTGTGTGTGTTATGTTGCTCTAATGTGTATAACTATGCGTATGTGATGCTCTTCGTATGAGCTTCCTTTTCAATTGATCCTTTTTTATCGTATTTTGGAAATTCTGAACTTTCCTTTGTATCAGTGATTCTCATGTTTCTGACAATTTTGCGTCTCCGTGAATATCTGTTCTTGTGGAAAAATCTTGATGCAGCAAATAACAGGTCTTTCCTACAATAGAACTAGTGAAGTGTAGAGACGTGACAAAACATAAGCTACTGATGAACAAAAGTGTTCTGTCATCGCCAATACCAATAGATGGAGATGTAGCCCACCCTTTTAGCCTTGAGAAAGGAAAAACAAGCTTCTTCTCGCATGCTTTCTCTGAGCACTTTCAAGAGGTAACATCTAAAATTCTACCATTTCACTTTCTTTTCTCTCTCTTTTGTATCATATATTTGTTACAGATTTGGCCTTTGGATCATTTGATTTGAGCTTCATGGCATTGTTTTGTCTTAATTAATATGTGCTTTTGTTTTGGTTAATCTCTATGATTTTTCATATGGATTGTTTTGGACAGGTTCACGCACGGCCTTGTTTGGAGGAAGCTTGTGCACGGCGTGAGTAGCTTCATGTAGCATGGAGAGTTTGGATTTAAGGCTTAGCATGGAAATTTTGGCAAACATGGAGATTTTTAGAATTAGGATTAGCTCTTCTTGAAACTTTGAAAGATGTATTAATTTATGGTACTATGGAATTTTGAAGTGAAGTTTGAATCCATTCTTTTAATTTGTAATTTTGAATTTTGAAAGGATGTTGAGTCTTTTTGTGTACTCTGAATTTTTTGGAATTTTACTTGGACTTGCAACTCTTCAAAGATTTAAACTTTTGGATCCAAATTTTAATGATTTGCATATTATGAACTTGGCTTGTGAACATCCTTGGGACACTCTTAAATTTTGTACTATTGTGAGCTTTCTAATTCTCCCACTTTGTTATACTTTGAATAAAAATTAGATGAAACTAATTTTTGACAAGAAAATCACCCTTGAATCTTGAATGATGATGGATAACATTGATTGGAAGTTTGCACGTAAACTTGTAATCTCGAATCTTTGGAGCTAATTTGAGCTTAGCTTGCAACTATGAATCTTAAGACTAAAACTTGATGCTAATCACAAAAAATCTCTTTGTAACTTGAACTCTTGAATGGGAAATTTTTCATGGTGAAACTTGAATCACTTCTCGTATCGTTATCCAAAAACTCTTGAATATTGCAACTTGATTGGATTCAATCATAGCCTGAACTTAAACTTTGTCAAAACAATGAATCAATTTGAGCTTTCATAAGTCTTGAATTTTGCTTTGAGAACTTCTTGCCTAAACTCGATTCAAGATTTTTATCCAAACTTACCACTTCAAAAAATATTGATCACAAACTACCAACAAGAAAATCCAAACTCTTTCTCTTAAGATCAAAAGAACTTAAATGATGATCCAACTTCATTTGCCACGAAAACCCTCACCAGACTCCCAATGACCATGCTCAACACCAATGGGAAGAAAGCCCTAATCCTCCTTGGGGTATACACTGAAACTTCTGAGAAATTATGAGGAAAGTGACTAGTAGAAAACCCTAGGACCCTTTGCATCAGAATCCATTGATCACGTCTTGAAGTACTTGACTTAGAGAATGAGTACTATCTCTACTTGAACTTAATGCACCTGCACAAACTTGTTAATCATAATAAACACGCACGCAAGATCCTATGACCTAAATCTCAGAAGATCATGGCCAAAGGCCAGATGATCTTACAGGGAGAACGCTGAGAAAGGTAGGACAAATTTGAGGTATGACACTCAAACATCATAAATCTAACATGTTATCATGACAACATCATGGATTCAACCATTTAAGGATGATAACTCTAATTTTTACCTTATCATAAGGCATAAACAAGGAGAAAGTCAAATTCCACCTTTCCCTTACCGCAAGGCCTCAAAAGAATATATTATCACTTCAATTCACACAAGTTAACCATGGATACCATAAATCAACAAACATCGCAGATAAGCAACCATAACAACCAGGGTACAATTATTCCAATTTTATATTTTGCATTATGACATCAACATGGTTGTCACATTAACGTTGCCTTAGCAAAAGGCATCAATAGGGTTATCACACTAGTCTTGCCTTATCAAAGGCATCAATATATTTATTGAATCAAAATACAAGAATGCACATAGATCACTCAATAGAGCACAAAAATCATACAACAACAACACAACAAAATAGAATTTACACAATCCCTAATGAGAGTAAGGGTCTCTCTTCTCTACCATTTAATGATTAACCCTCATATAGAAGCCCTTTCTCCCATCTTACCTCAAATTCCTTACAAGACTTCTGAATTGGTTGAGGTTGATGATTGGTTTTCTTCCCTCTTCAAGCCCTAGCTTTCTTTTCTCTCAAACTCTAATTTTTCGTAATGACTCCTCAAAAGTCCCACTAACCCTTTTTATCTCTAAAAACCTAATTTTTTTTTGTTAATTACACTAACGCCCAACTTGTTTTAAAATGTTCATCACTTACCTTGTTATTCTCATAATTCTATTAGCCACCCAAAATCTTTATTTTCTATTTAATTTTAATATTACTTAATTATCTAATTATTTTATTAAATAGCTAACAATTTTCTACAAACCCCATCATATCATAAACATGCAAAAACACCAAACTATCAATTTAATGCATACAAGATTCATTTAATTAATTAAATAAAGCAAAAATTAAATAAAATAAATAATTTAAAGAAAACATGGTGTTACACGATACACCTCCTTTAAACTGGCTCTAGGCCCACAACCTATAAGTTTTGACTCCTTCAGGGTATCCAAGGAACATACATCTCAGAGCTCTAGGTTCTACCTTGTCTTGCCTAATGTGAGCATAGGCTAAATAACCAAATACTCTAAGTATCTCGAGGTTAGGTGGATGTTCCGACTAGACTTCCTCAGGTGTCTTCGTCCCCAAGGAAGTTGAGGGACACCTATTTATCAGGTATGTTTCAGTCATTGCAACCTCAGCCCAAAACACCTTCTTCAATCCTGCACTAACCAACGTACACCTCACTCTTTCTAGAATAATTTGATTAAACTTTTCAGCCAAACCATTTGGCTGGGGAGTACCTACAATAGTTTTGTTCTTTGCAATATCAGACGCAACACAATAGCTATCGAAAGACTCATTGCAAAACCCATGACTATTGTCGGATATCAACCTCTTGACCTTCCTGCTAGTTTGGTTTTTGATCAGAGTCTTTCAACTTTTGAAATTTTCAAAAGTTTCATCCTTATCTTTCTGAATGAATACCCATAACTTTCGTGAGTAATCATTAACTATGGATAGAAGATATCTTACACCTGAGTGTGAAGGATTTCTTGCAGGCCCCTATAGATCAGCATGGATTTAGTCAAGGGATCCATGTATTCTTTGTTTACCTTTGTTAGACTTCACCCTGCAGGATTTACCAAATACACAAGGTTTATAAAACTCCAGTTTTTCGACCATGTCACCACATAGCAATTTTTTTTGACAATTCGACCAGGCAGTTTTCACTGACATGGAAAGGTCTCTTGTACCATAGCTCATTCTTCGATACAGGTTTTGTGGATGCCACATCTTCTCAACAAATTACAACCTCAACCACAAGGTTATACAAGCTTTGCCTCTTGCTGCCTCTCAAGACTTCCTTCGACCCATTCATTACCCTTAGGATACTTTGCTCTCCTTTGAAAACATATCCTTTCTTTCGAATTCAACAAGAGATATCAAATTCCTCTTAAGATCGGGTACGTACCTAACATCAGTCAATCACCTTATTGACTCATCAAGGAGCTTTGATGTGTCCGCAAGTGCACAAAATTATTGAAGTAATATAAAAGATCGTCGAACTCACAGAGACCAATGTCATACTATCGTTATCTATTGTTGCTATGTAAAGCAAAGGCTAATGAAATCTGAATTTGGGGAAACTAAAACTAGAATTAAAACTAAATTAAGATTTAGGAAATATATCAGAAAAGAGAGACCAGAATGTGGATCCCATTGTACCTCAGGGACTTTGTAATTCATTGATGTTAGTTTAATGTTAAATTACTTTCAGTAGAAAATGCAAGTTTAAAAACCTTTATCTCACACTCTCGCGCTATTGATTAAAGTTATACTGCTAGACTATGAGATTTTTCTCTTGCTCACCCATTTGAGTCAAGAAATAATTTTTGAAAACTAAATAAATCCTAATTAATGCCTAAAGCGCTCTCGCTGTATCTAGGATTAATGTCTGGTTTTTACTATCCGGTCAAGCCTCAGACCGTCGTGCTAATGACTCAAACCTTTATTGTTTTTTCACTGTCGTGTAAAACCTTTTAGAATCAAACTTAAAAACTAAAACCAGAGAAATAATTTATGAGAAGTTTTATGCCAATTCATAACCGAGTCACGTCGGAACGACGGTCCTCGCATACCGGACTCTAGAAAATTAGTCGGAAATAATCGACATAAAACTCATATTATTATTAATATTTATGCAAAGTGTAAACATAAACATGATAAGAATAATGAATGCAAGTAATATGTTAAACTAGTTATGCAATATATTTGTCTAGAACTGTACGTGGAAAATCCAATTCCATAGATATACTAGTGTATGAAAATGACAAGTAAAGCTTAGAAACATAAACAATAAAAATTAGAGACTATAAAAATAATACCAACAATAGTAAGGATAAAAGTAAATAGGTGCATAAATTTAAATAAGGTAAATTTGCTTATGGGAACTAATAGCAGTGCGGGAAAATAAACGCGGAAGAACTTGAACAGAAAAACTTCAGAAATAAAATAACGGCAAGATTTATATTGCAATCGTTGATCCAAGTATAATCAGATGAATTCTGATACGGTTTCCTAATGTGCACTTATCACTCGATGTGAGCAATAAGTGCTTTTAAAATAAGTGATTTTACTGTCTAGAAAATTCTACAAAACTTGGATACCTTGAAATTGTGAGTCCAAGGTCTATTTATAGGAGAAATTTTGTGTACTAACATCCATAGATCATGTATGAGTATTGGAGAAAGTGGGAGAAAGCTTCAAGGTAGTGTTGTTAATGGGCGGTTATTTTTGGGTTTCTGAGGTCCATGGCGTACGCCATGGCCTTAAGTTGTGGATGACGTGGCTGAGAGGTTCATGACAAACGCCATGATGTGGTGGCGAACGCCATACATCAGAAAGTGGAAAAATCTGCACTTTTTCTTCATTTCCTTGCTCTTTTCCCGGTTTGCTTGCATGGATGCTCTTATTCGACAAATACCTAAAACACAAACATAATAGGACATAATACACCAAAAAACAAGTAAAACGAAACTAAATTGCATGCGAGTCGAGTCGAAATATACGATACATTTTCACATTATCAAACTCCCCACACTTAAACAATTGCTTGTTCTCAAGCAATCTACCAACACGGTAAAAAGAATTAAGCGCGGTTCAAAATAAAGAAATAATAAGACTCTTAATCATAAGTGGCTGCTAGGCTAGTGTTAGATCAATAGGTACTAAATATCAATACCAAGGATATCGTAATGACACAATTTCGTATTTTATGGTAAAAAACTCCCTCATTATACAAACCAATCTGAATCATGCCATTATAACTCAACCTAGATCTCTTGTTCTTTTTCACTCCATTTCATTCAGGCGCAATCACATTAAGCCTGTTCTCCATACACATTCATGGTAAGTAAGCCTGTTAGTGACTATGATCTCATTGTTATTTTTTTTCTTTTTCTTGGCAAGGAATATATCTTATCATTCATTTTTCACTTACTTTTTCGTTTTAAGCCTGAGATTATACACTTATTTGCATCGGGTTCTTACTTAGCGTGTTCTTAGGATGATGTTGACTGCTATATAAACTCTTAGGGGATACTTTAAAAACCGAGCTTAAGGTTTTGGCATAATGGGTACTCAAATTGATTTTGCATATTTAGGGAGTTCAGGGTGTCGGGACGATATCGATTTTACCGAAACTTTCCCAAACCTTTCTAACATAGCCTAAAGTGTGACAACCTATATACTTTCAGAGTGTCGTGCCATGAATCAAAATGAAACATTTTTGTTGGGGGTCCAAATTTTGGGAAATTTAATAAACAACTGAAAAACCACGCATAAAGACTCGATAACACATGCAAATGACTCGACAAAACACTGAAAACAAATAAAATTCTAAAAAAATGAAATAAACTAAAAAAAATGATAAACCTAACTAGAAAGCGGTAAGATGAAAGCGGTAAAGTTCTCCCTCAAACTTAAACCAAACATTGTCCTCAATGTTTTAATAAAAGGAGAAAAAAGGAAAGATAGAACCTGTATGAATGCTATTGCGGGACACCACGGACAACTCCGCTCTGATCCTTCCCCTTCCATCCCTGTCTTTGCTGACCACTTCTACCGTCGTCTTGTACTACGAGGTATCTGAATTTGCTAAAACTGCTATTTCCTGAAGTAACTCATCATATTCCCGGCTTCCGGATGAACAAAGAGAAGGTGAGTCTAAGAAAAATATGGTGCAATGTGTGCAGGTGGAACCTGACCATACGTAGAACAAGGAGAAGGTGATTTACGGATAGGAGAGACATGCTCTCTCCTATCATACTCATCATCGGTGTCACGACCAGCAGCGACATTCGTAGGAATGTGCGTGGGCACCAACTCATCTCTAGGATTGTCATCTAGAGATTTTTCGTCTCGATGTAGCTGAGACGTGACAAGTGTTGAAAAGTATTTTCGGTGGGTTGTTTTATCGTATCCACAAGGATTGTGTTATCAAATATATAGATGCTCGCCGTTCAATAGTTTAACGTTCTAAGAGAAAGGTTTTCAAAGAGTTCGTGTTTTGTAATATAGGTTTTGTAGCAAAGAGTAAACTAGAAATTGGATGTTTTGCTTTAAGAAAAGCATGTTAAGATTAGATCTCGTTAACCCCTTTTATATATATCCGATTAATCAAGCATCTGAACTTAGTTTCGATCAATACATTTGTGTCTAGAGTGATTCAACCCATAAATACAACATTAAAAGCAAAGATATTCATCATCTATTGATCATAAAGCTTGTTCACATACAAACGATCAAAAGAAATACATAATAGCAAGATTAACTACCTCTAATCTTGACACAAAAGTGTTTAGCTACCTGATCGGTGGTTTTCATACGTTATTTTACTATTTGTTTTAGTTTATCTTTTGTTATTGTTTATTTATTTTACATCTCTTTTACCACATTTTATGCCTTGGTTGTGTCCTTTAGTGTTTTCAGGTTCATACAAGCATTTAAGAGGAATCGGAGCGAAAAATCGAGAAAAATCACAAGATTTGGGATGAAATTGGAATGAAGACAGTGGCCCGACACGGGTGCCCGTGCCACCTGACACGGCCCGTGTCATGAAGAAGCCAAGAGAACGAGATTTTGAAGAAAGACATTGGGCTAACACAGGTGTCCGTGTCACTTGACACGGCCCGTGTCAGCAGGCCTAGAGTGAAATTGATTGCGCAGAGAAAACAGAGGGCTGACACGGGTGCCCGTGTCAGCAAGCTTGGGAGAGGAAATTTTATGATTTTTTCTTATTTTCTGAGTTTAGTTCTCTGAGAGGTATTCTGGGAATTTCGCACTGTTATGATTGTTTTGGGAATTACTTAGGCAAGGTTTGGAGAGGAGAGAAGACACTTTTTACTTTACGAACAAATTTACGATAGTTTTATGCGATCAAGGAGATTGGGAGAATGGGGTTGTTCATGAGCGGAAGCGATTGAAGAATCAATTTACTCCGATCAATTTGTAATGTCTTTCTTTAATCTTATTGTTGTTTTTATTTTGAATATTATGAGAGGCTAAACCCCCCAATGCTAGGGGGTGTCCCTGAATTGTGATGTAATAAACCCTTGTTGAATTCTTTGATGAGTTTATGTTTTCTTGCCTTAATCTTTTATTATGCAAATTATTTAACATTTTTCGATCGGTTAAATTGGGAACGATTTACGATTAGGGATTTGGCCTGAAAAACCAATCCATTGATTTTGCATAATAACATTATGGTATATATTGCATAGGAATGGGGATATCCCGTAGTGACTAAAAACTTTGTCAGAACTATTGCTTGATGTTCTTTCTTGATTGCTAAGGAATTAGCGTCAAGGGAGAACATCAAAGGTTTTTCGTTTAAAATAATTTAAGAAAAATATTTGAGGGTCAGTAAAATTAAGGTTTTGAGGCATATATCTCTGATGATAATTTCGGGTTCTTACTAGAAATTTATACACCTTCCCTAGCATATTTCATCATATTCGTTAAAAGCACTTTTTATTGTTCTGTTTATTTTTATTGTTATTATAACTTTTGTCAACCCAAACAAACCCCAAAAGTATGTTTTGTTTAACTGAAATAGCATCTGCGCTTATAATTACACGCAGTCCTCGAGAGATCGATTCTGGGGATAACCCCTACTATTACTACATAGGTGAAAATAATACACTTGCTATTTTTCCGATCAAGTTTTTGGTGCCGTTGCCGGGGACTGCCAAATTATAAGTTCTGGTGTTAATTCAATTGGAATTTTGTCACTCTGTGACTAAAATTTTTATTTTATTTTTCTGTTAGTTTTATTATTATTATTATTATTATTATTATTATTATTATTATTATTATTATTATTATTATCTGCCTAACCTGTGTATGCGAGGTAAGACCTCAGCTGTAATTTCTTTTGACGCAGAACCAGAAAGATCATTACACGCTAGAATCCGTCAAGCCAAGCACGGAAGACTGGCAGGGTCATGTTCAGAACTGATTATTTCTGAACAAGAAAAAGAAAAAGCAGTTTCAGTCCACTCTGAGCACACAGACTCCGGCACAGACTCAAAGCCGGAAATAGTTATTATGGCTAACAATCCACTAGCAGAAAGACTTCTGGGCGATTACGGTGGGGCAAATGCACCAGCTGGTAGGTTAACAATTGTGAACCAACCGGTGAATGTGCCAAATTTCCAGTTGCATCCGAGCACCATCACTCAACTTGAGAGGAGACCTTTCACCGGAAAGGTTAATGAAGATGCCAACAAACATCTGCAGAGATTTCTAACTATGAGCACCACTCTCAAGATTGAGGGGCACACCGAGGAAGCAAAAAAGTTAAGAATGTTTCCTTTCACTCTGGCGGAAGAGGCTGAAGAGTGGTTCTACTCGTTACCTGCTGGGAGTATTACCACTTGGGAAGAGATGGAGAAGGCATTTCTGAATGAGTATTTTTCGGCCTCTGTTTATATTCGAAAAAGATATGATATTGTAAACTTTAAACAGAAGGACGGAGAATTTCTCGGAGACGCATACAAGAGGTTCAAGAAGGTTTTGGTAGCCTGTCCGACTCACAACATGGATCAAACTAAGAAGATACAGGTGTTCGTCAATGGCCTTCGAATGAAAACTAAGCAACTTATTGATACAGATGTTGGTGGATCATCCAACTTCACCACCTCGACTGGTATCAACAAAATTATTGAAGCTATTCCATCCAACGAACATTTGGAGTTATATGATCGAAGTGTAAGTAAATATGAGGGTATGATTGATTTAAAGCTGAATAATCAAGTTGTGAAGGTAGAAGATCAGATTGCTGCGGAAGTTGAAAGAAGGCTAAAGGCTATGAAAATGGGTACTCAAAGTCTGGCACAAGTTCAAACTGGTCAACCCATGAGTTGTGAGATCTGTAGTGGACCACATTATACTGTACATTGTGTTGCAACCCCGCAACAAATTGAAGAGATAAAATTCTTGAAGCAGAATAATCCCTACGGTCAAACTTATAATCCAGGGTGGAAGAATCATCCTAACTTCTCCTGGAAAGATCAAAATCAGCAACAATACCCACAACAGCAACAACCCCCTAAAAAGCACAATGGGAGATTGCCATTGAGAAGATGGCAGCTCATAACATGCAATTTCAGGAAGAGACCCGAAATAGTTATAGGAATACCACAGCCTCCATAAAGAATCTGGAGGTTCAATTGGGTCAAATAGCTCAACAAGTTGCAAATTCTCAAGCACCAGGCCCCTCCCAAGCGCCACCATACCAAATCCAAAGAATCATGAGAATGTTAATGTTGTTACCACAGAAATCCAGGAAGTTGCAGAAGAAGAAGCTAGACCAGCCGAAGAGAAAAGAAAAGAAGTGGTTAAACCTAAGATCAAGTTATCGTACCCCTTAAGAGTGACAAAGAAGGAGACACAAGAAAAAGACCTTGAGAAATTCTGCTCACTGTTCAAAAAGTTAGAGGTTAATATGCCTTTCTTTGAAGCACTTGAACAAATGCCTCTATACAAGAAATTCATGAAGGAGGTCATTGGAAAAAAGAAACCTAGTGGAGAGGAGGTAAAGAGTCTAATTGAGGAGAGTAGTGGGGAATCACAAGGTAGGAGAATTCTAATCAAACAAAAAGATCTTGGTTCTGTATCAATTCCCTGTACCATAAAGGATAGAACTTTTAAGAGAGTCTTGATTGATTCGGGTGCTAGCGTGAGTCTCATGCCCCTCTCGATTTTCAAAAAGCTGGGTATAGGAAAAATAAGTGAAACGGGAACGAATCTGAAGTTTGCCGACCACACTACCAAGAGGTCATACGGGCTGGCAGAAGATGTGCTTGTAACCATTGATAACTTCACCTATCCAGTAGACTTTGAGATCATTGATCTACCTGAGGATAAGGAGTCGACTATTATACTGGGTTGACCATTCTTGATGACTAGTCGGTGCAATGTGGACATTGAGGCTGGTACTTTAGCCTTGAAATATTTTGAGGAAGAAGTAACCTTGAAAGTGTTGGAACTCGAGAAGCAAGGTCAAGAAGAAAGCTATCGCCCCTCAGTTGGAATGATCCGAACAGTGGGAAAAAGCAAAAGCTCAAAACCACTTCTTGAAAAAGTCTCTGGAATAATCCATCAGATTGCAGCATCTGAGTCATCTATTGCACCTAGGAAGACCCCAACATCCAGTCAAGGAGTCAATAAGAGGAAGAAGCATCAAAGAAAGAATAGAAAAAAACATCAAGGGAAGAAGGTGGAAGTTGGATGTGAGTTGAATCACAATGTAGCTCTTAGTCCTGAATCTGACTGGTGCTCTGTTGCGGAAAGGTCAGGATATAAAAGCAACAAAACGTGTAAGCTGAAGTACCCCCCATAGCATTGGGGAGTAACCCGTCGAGCCATGCGACGTTAAACGAAGCGCTACGTGGGAGGCAACCCACGCTTGTTTGATTAATTACTTTCTATTTGCTGTTTGTTTTTGTTTTGGTTGCAGGAAATAATATGGATCCTACATGTGCAAACGATGATGTAGCAGTGGTGTGGCATTACCGTCAGCATCCTGAGTTAGGATCTCTGTGAGTGACCTCTCTCGCTCTTGTTCAAACACATTGGGGTCAATGTGTAGTTCAAGTTTGGGGGAGGATTTACTGCTTTTAGTCTTTCCTTTTTGTACGGGTCATGTCTGTTTTGTGTGTTGTTTTTATGAAAACCTCTCTGAATTCTCCCCGAATTAGAACCGTCAAAATGTTTCTTGTGAATACTATGATTTTGAGATGGTTAAGAAAGTATATAGAGTTTGAGGGAAGAGGGGTTAGAACTAGAGAAATTGGGAAAGTTTGAAAGCTTAGGAATGACCCGAACTCCCTAGATTCCCCAGAGTAAGAAAACGACTCCAACGTGTAGATTCGTGCCATAGTACTTGGATTTGAGAAGTATTCCCCGATTAGTTCATAGTGATAGTCCGGCATGACAAAAGAATTGCATGTATAAGGTTGATTGAGAGAATGACTTAAGGCACCGAAAAATGAATAATGGCGATAAAGACAACTTGTCCTTCTAAGTTGGGTAACTCTCACCCGGTTACTTAGCCTAACGGCGGCTGAGTCTCAATTGTCGTCCCAAAGTGGACTAATAAACGCCAATGAGCGAGAAAAAAAAGGAGATCATGGTGCATAGAAAAAGTTTCGATCAATCTTGTACATGTGAGGGAAAACGAAAAATTGCCTTAATTTGATTATCCGAATGAAACGGGTAGAAAATCGAAGAAAAGACTTAAGCCTAAAGCATAGTTGGAGAGGTAACCGAAAGGGGGATTTACGTCCGTGGTTTTATCGCGGTATGTGTTTGGGTAATACCTTCGTTAACGGACGCTACCAAGAGAACTAGTTTTAGCCAATCGGAAAAAAGGCTCACGTATGAGTATTGACGCGCCTTACCTTCACAAGTTTTTCTCTTGAATGGTACCATTTAATCTAGGAAGTCTGTATGCAAGCTTGTTGCTTGAGGTCAAGCAACGGTTTAAGTTTGGGGGAGTTTGATCGGTGGTTTTCATACGTTATTTTACTATTTGTTTTAGTTTATCTTTTGTTATTGTTTATTTGTTTTACATATCTTTTACCACATTTTATGCCTTGGTTGCGTCCTTTAGTGTTTTCAGGTTCATACAAGCATTCAAGAGGAATCGGAGCGAAAAATCGAGAAAAATCCGAAGATTCGGGATGAAATTGGAATGAAGACAGTGGCCTGACACGGGTGCCCGTGTCACCTGACACGGCCCGTGTCAGGAAGAAGCCAAGAGAAAGAGATTTTGAAGAAAGACAGTGGGCTGACACGGGTGTCCGTGTCACCTGACACGGCCCGTGTCAGCAGGCCTGGAGTGAAATTGTTTGCGCAGAGAAAATAGAGGGCTGACACGGGTGCCCGTGTCACCAAGCCTGGGAGAGGAAATTTTATGATTTTTTTCTTATTTTCTAAGTTTAGTGCTCTGAGGGGTATTATGGGAATTTTGCACTGTTATGATTGTTTTGGGAATTACTTAGGCAAGGTTTGGAGAGGAGAGAAGACACTTTTTACTTTATGAACAAATTTATGATAGTTTTATGCGATCAAGGAGATTGGGAGAAGGGGATTGTTCATGAGCGGAAGCGATTGAAGAATCAATTTACTCCGATTAATTTGTAATGTCTTTCTTTAATCTTATTGTTGTTTTTTATTTTGAATATTATGAGAGGCTAAACCCCCCAATGCTAGGGGGTGTCTCTGAATTGTGATGTAATGAACCCTTATTGAATTCTTTGATGAGTTTATGTTTTCTTGCCTTAATCTTTTGTTATGCAAATTATTTAACATTTTTCGATTGGTTAAATTGGGAACGATTTACGATTAGGGATTTGGCCTGAAAAACCAATCCATTGATTTTGCATAATAACATTACGGTAGATATTGCCTAGGAATGGGGATATCCCGTAGTGACTAAAAACTTTGTCAGAACTATTGCTTGATGTTCTTTCTTAATTGCTAAGGAATTAGGGTCAGGGGAGAATATCAAAGGTTTGTCGTTTAAAGGAATTTAAGAAAAATATTTGAGGGTCAGTAAAATTAAGGTTTTGAGGCATATATCTTTGATGATAATTTCGGGTTCTTACTAGCAATTTATACACCTTCCCTAGCATATTTCATCATATTCGTTAAAAGCACTTTTTATTGTTCTGTTTATTTTTATTGTTATTATAACTTTTGTCAACCCAAAAAAACCCCAAAAGTACGTTTTGTTTAATTGAAACAGCATCTGCACTTATAATTACACGCAGTCCTCGAGAGATCGATTCTGGGGATAACCCCTACTATTACTACATCGGTGAAAATAATACACTTGCTATTTTTCTAATCACTACCCATCATCATGGTATCTTGATCAACAATTAAAAAAGAAAGCTTTGCTAGCATCAAAGTCGAAGAATCGAGGATTGATGCTCCAAAGATTTGATTCTCACTTCTTCTTGAGTTTCTAAGCTTTTTTGACCTAAAAACCCTTTCTAATCTCTAAAATGTTGAAAAGTGTAAAAGTTTCAAGAGTTGGTGAAAATATCTTCCAAGGAAGATATTTATAACAAGTGCACAAAGTGTAGTAAGTGGCACCGTGCTAAGCACCATAAGGAGTGCGCTAAGCGCGGTCAGCAAAATAGAGGAAAAATCCAAGAAAGCGCGCTAAGCGCGGTAGCAGGATGCTTAGCGCGGTTGAAGGCCTTAACTACTTCCTAAACAGTAAAAACACGCTGGAACCGCGCTAAAAAGCGCGCTAAGCGCGGGTTACCGACACGATTGCCTCGAAAATGATCTCTTAGGCCTTCTTTCCATCACTATAGGTTCTATCATAAAATATAATCAAGAAGACCTGTCAAAAAGCACCAAAATGATCATAATTCACAATATTCACAATAAAATCGGAAACTTGCATATTTACACTAAAACTAATAGATTTACTACTAAAATATCAAGGAAACCATTGGAAATGGCCATAAAATATAATCAAAAGTATGCACAATTTGACCCTTAACAACAAGCAATCCATCTCTTTATTTTTTGCAAATTCGAACAATAAAAGGAAAACATTAAATGAAAAACTTGTGGGTTGCCTCCTACACAACGCTTTGTTTAATGTCGATAGCTCGACGACTCAGGTGTGTAAGTACTCATGGTGGTTTTTTCGAGAATGGTTCCTAGATCAAACTTTTAATAATATTCGGATTCCATGGCCACTTATAAAGCCATCTCTCATAGCCCTCACCTTTTCTTTTCCTCCTTCTGTAGGGTGGTTCATTCTTTTGAACTTGTGGTGATGGTTATGGCTCTATCCTGAGTATCAGCTTTTCAAGTTTGGTCTTAGTTATTTTATCAACCACCTCAAAGGCTAACCTTCCTCCTTTTAACACTAATGATTTCCCTAGTTTGATGGTCCTCTAACTTTCTCTTTTTATGCAGGACCTCAAACAAAGGTGCATTGGTGTGGATATTATCCAATATCTTAGCTTGTACAAGCTTTTGTGGGAAAGGAATCGATGGGGTATAGGGAGGAGGAATAACAA
Source organism: Lathyrus tuberosus (assembly GCA_022829125.1). Classification (NCBI taxonomy): domain Eukaryota; kingdom Viridiplantae; phylum Streptophyta; class Magnoliopsida; order Fabales; family Fabaceae; genus Lathyrus; species Lathyrus tuberosus. Next base: position 6,905,812 of record JALAZF010000024.1, on the reverse strand, counting down.
TATGTGCTTCCTTCTCTACCACTTCGACAACCTCCCTTTCGGGTGGTGTCGGTGGATTTTTCACAATCTTTAATCTTTTCTCACCAGAACTATCCTCAACCTCATTAACACTCTCCTTAGGATTTTCAAATTATTTTTCACTACTGGTTGTTACAACATCCACATGTCTCTCAAGGGAGGGTCCTAGAGGTGTTTGTGCAAGCAGAGAGATTTGAGTCTCCAATGCCTCGTTGTGAGTCGCAAGGGGCTCGATCATAGTGTTCAACTGCCTAAGGTTTTCATTAATGTGGAGACGTTGTTTTCTAAACTCCTCATTCTGGAGAGTTTGTGTCGCCACAAAGCGCTCCATCATATATTCTATCCTAGAGTGAGAAAGTGTCGCAATGAAATCCTCCATTAGTATTTTGAGGTTGGATTTATGGAAATGTTGCGGTTCCTCAAAATACTGGGAGTGGTAATCGTAGAGGAAATTTGGGTGACACATAGTAATTGAGACAAGAGTGCATTAGTCTATATGGTGCAACAACAAAATAACAATATTGACTGTTGGTCCCCGACAAAAGCGCCAAAAACTTGATGCGTCCGCAAGTGCACGGAAATATTGAAGTAATATAAAAGATCGTTGAACTCATAGAGACTAATGTCAATCTATCGTTATCTATTGCTGCTATGTAACGTAAGCCTAATGAAATCTGGATTTGGGGAAACTAAAACTAGAATTAAAACTAAATTAAGATTTAAGAAATATATCATAAAAGAGAGACCGGAATGTGGATCCCATTGTACCTCAGAGACTCTGTAATTCATTGGCGTTGGTTTAATGTTAAATTACTTTCAATAGAAAATACCAGTTTAAAAACTTTTATCTCACACTCTCGCGCTATTGATTAAAGTTATACTCCTAGACCATGAGATTTTTCTCTCGCTCGCCCATTTGAATCAAGAAATATTTTTTGAAAACTAAATAAGTCCTAATTAATGCCTAAAGCACTCTCATTGTATTTAGGATTAATGCCTGGTTTTTACTATTCAGTCAAGCCTGACACCGTCGTGCTATTGACTCAAACCTTTATTATTTTTTCATTGTTGTGCAAAATCTTTTAGAATCAAACATAAAAACCAAAACCAAAGAAATAATTTATGAAAATTTTTACGCCAATTCATTACCGAGTCCCGTCGAAATGACGGTCCTCGCATACCGGACTCTAGAAAATTAGCCGGACATAATCGACATAAAACTCATATTATTATTAAGATTTATGCAAAGTGTAAACATAAACACGATAATGATAATGAATGCAAGTAATATGTTAAACTAGTTGTGCAATATATTTGTCTAGAACTGTACGTGGAAAATCCAATTCCATAGATATACTAGTGTATGAAAATGACAAGTAAAGCTTAGAAACATAAACAAAAACAACAAGTGACAATCAAAACAGTACCAACAATAGTAAGGCTAAAAGTAAAAATGTGCATAAAATTAAAAAAAAAAGATAAATTTGCTTACGGGAACTAATAGCAGTGTAGGAAAATAAACGCGTAAGAACATGAACGGAAAAACTTTGAAAATAAAATAACGGCAATATTTAAATTGCAATCGTTGATCCAAATACAAGTAGATAAATTTTGATACAGTTTCTTAATGTGCATTTATCACTCGATGTGAGCAACAAGTGGTTTTCAAATAAGTGATTTTACTGCCTAGAAAGTTCTACAAAACTTATATACCTTGAAATTGAGAGTCTAAGGTCTATTTATAGGAAAAATTTTGTGTACTAACTTCCATAGATCATGTATGAGTATTTGAGAAAGTCGGAGAAACCTCCAAAGTAGTGCTGTTAGTGGGCGGCTATTTTTGGGTTTTTGAGGTCAATGGAGAATGCCATGAGGTCCATGGCGAACGCCATGACCTTAAGTTGTGGATGACGTGGTTGAGAGGTTCATGGCGAACAAACGCTCTTAATTCGACAAATACCTGAGACACGAACATAATTCGACATAATACAACGAAACACAAGTAAAACGAAACTAAATTGGATGCAAGTTGACTCAAAATATACGATACATTTTCACGTTATCAAGCTTGAATTTGGTAGATCCAGTTCTGCAATCATGCATGCTTTGTTGTTTCCTAGCAACACTGATCCACCATCTTGATCATATAATTCCTCAAACATGTCTTTGTTTGGAGTCATGTGTCAAGTACACCATGAATCCGTAATCCACTCCTTTATAGAGTCGCTGCTTGAAACCACCAGGACATTAGATGATTCATAATTATTTTGCACAATGGCTGCATTACCATTATCCTTTCCACCATGATTATTCAGTCGATCAGAGCACACCTTTCTTGTGTGACGCCCCTTCTTACAATGTTAACACCTAATAGCAGGAGCATTACCACCATAAGAACTCTGTAGAACTTTACCTTTCTTCCTTTCAAACCTACCATCTTTATTTGTGAATTTTCCTTTACGGACAATCCTTCAACAACAGATGATGGCTTGTGCTCCTTTCTTTTGTTCAATTCCTTAGAGTACAAGGCTGAAAGAACTTCTTCAAAGGTCATGGACTCTCTTCCATACAATAGATTTTATTTAAGGTGATCATGAGATCTTGGTAAAGCACTCAACAACAACAACGCTTGATCTTCGTCATCAATCTTGACCTCGATATTTTCAAGACCAAGAATCAACTTGTTAAACATATCTGGGTGCTCAAACAAGACTTTGTCTTCACTCGTCTTGAATGAATCCATAGCTTTCTTTAGGTAGAGACGATTGACCAAGGATTTGGTCATATACAAACGCCCGAGTTTTCTCCACACACCCGCTAAATTTTTCTCCTTTGAAAACAGCCTCAAAACCTTATCACCAAGGCTCAAGATGATTGCACTGTGGGCTTTCATAATCATTGTCGTCTCCTTCTCCGTGAGGGCAATATCCATCTTCTCTGATCCTTTCAACGCTTCTAACAAACTCTGTTGAACCAGTAGGGCTTGCATCTTCAAATGACACAAATCGAAATCATTCACACCAATGAATTTTTTAATCTCATACTTTGTTGACGACATCTTCTCCTTTACGCTCACCGCACCAATTTGTTGTGAAACGATGCCCAAAAAAACAGAGTATGATCGGTTTCTTCATTAACAGGAACACCACAAAGTAAAAGGAAAGACATAAGACAAGAGAAAGACAATTCAAAGTGGTTAAAAATTGGATTCTTCATTCAATTACACATTAAGGAACAATGTTTACAATTGAATCTCAACACCACCACATTCTCCCTCTGATTATGATTATCAGAGATTGATTGGAGAAGTGGTAAATAGTATGTTATTTATAAAAAAACTAAACTCCAGCTTTCAACTAACATACTAAACAATTGACCTAATTCAACATGCTAACTTAAACAACATGCTAACATATTTTTGACAGTTATACTAGTTTTTTTTACTTTAACAGAACTCTTTTGACTTCAACAAATATGCAACAACACTAGTTTATTATCTATAAGCTACAAGAAGAATGTTGTTTAGTGAAGATTCAACTATACCAATAAGACAAATAGAATAATTTTGAAAAGATTGCTTTTGAATTCACTTTTTATATGTTCACGAATATAAAAATATAATACTATTTTAAGGAGTAGATTAGAAAATCTCATTTAAGAAGTTGTTGGAAAGATCTCTTGGTTTGCTCTTGTGGGAGATTTTACACCCATCAATTTGTTATATCTCCTATTTCTAAATATTTCTAAAATATATAAACCTCCAAACTGGATTTTATTTGGACCGTTCTAACCTAATTTATTCTATTTTACGATTAAGGGACCAACAACAAAGTCAAGATAAGATGTCTGGAGAATGAAGTGTAAAAATGGTCAAATTTAAAAGTTTAAATAGTAAAGGCACTCCATCTTAAATGTCAGAGAGAAAATATATAAATTAATTCCAAGCTAGATTCACTCCTAGAAACAAACCTAAAAGTTCAATTAATCCAAAATATACCCATAACCTCATAGTTTTTGGCTTCATTAATTGAACATGCACAGGTTTCTAATTTGTCTCAGTAGAGAATAAAAAATATACCGAGTCACCTGAGTGGGGATGAACCTTCATACAGTAGTCAATGGAATAAGGAACTTTTTTTCTCGTGTTTGCTGCTTTTAATTAAGACTGTAGAGTTTATGAATGTAGATATTAAATAAAATGATGGAATTTTGGGGTAGAATAAACCCAAAAATACTTTCATTCATGTGCATGTGTGATATATATTTTAAGTTTTTATTTATTTTAGTAAGTTTTTCAGAAGATTTATCATCATCGGAGAAAGACAAATACAAGAGGAAATATGTTATCGTAGAGATCTTGCCTTCCTACTTGAAAGTAAGTATTTTCAAGGATTGGGAATTCTTCAAGATGTATGAAGAGATAAATATGAAAAGTTTTATCTCTTGGACAAGTAACTTTAAAAATGAGATGGAGAAATTCTGCTATTTAAAATTCGAGATTAATTTTAATTTTTTTAAATTTAAAATCGTATTAGTAATTTTATATGAGAATTGCAACGGGAAATTAAATAATAAAAGTAAATTGCAGAAAAGAAAAATGATAGGGTTAGAAGGATTGTACAGAGATTTATACAGGTTTGACTAAATGTTGGTCTAGTCTTGTTTCCAAGAAATCTTTTTGAGTGTTTCACTATAAACTTTTGAGCTTTTGAATGTTATGCATACGAACCTTTATTACAGACTTATTCCCAGTCAAATGACAATTTTTAACCCAAACTACGCTAACAAACCGTTTAGAGATTTATGGTTGATCTCAATAACCAAGACAAAGCTTTTTTCGGCAAAACTTAATAAACCAATAACAATAATATTATAAAGGTCAATCTCAAGAACCAAACCCAATCTCTTAAAGGTATCACGCCCTTAAGAATATAAACGACCTACACGACCACTTACAAAAATATCTTCCTCACAACTAAAGCTTCAGTTAGTTGCACTAAGGCAATTAGAAATGAATATAAATTTTTTTCAAAGAGATAGAGAAAGAGATAAATTTCAAAGAAACATGAAAATGTTGGAAAGTGGTGTGGTATAAAGTGAGGAAGACTTTCCCTTATATATTCATTTGAAACGCCAAGAAAGGAAACACGTCATGGGCTGAACTTATTATCTAATTGATTAGCAAGATCCTATAATCGATTACTACCTCCGTTCCTTTTTATAAGAGAAAATTCACTTTTTAAGTTCATTTAGTAATCAATGTATTTGATCAGTTTATAGACTAGATACATTGATTATTCAATGAACCTGAAAAATAAATTGTCTATTATAAAAAGGAACGGAGGTAGTATAAAATATCAATTAGGAAAGTTTGGATATAGATTTGTTCCAAGTCATTAATGTGTTATCCTTGTTGATTTTACAATCAACCATCCTTCTAATAGATTGTACAAGTGTCATAATCGATTGGATAGATCAAAAAAATTTGTTAATCAATTGGCACATATTTTCAATTGATTCGATGGCTAAAATATCATATAGCTTTTTAATCACTTGGTCCTGGTTTAGAAAAGTATTTTCAAGGTAGAAAAATATTTTAAAATGGACTTATAACATATAAAATTAAGAAACATCATATATCTCCATCCCTTGAAGAGTTTACTGAAATACACAGTCTTCTCTGCTCTAGTCCCATGTATAGTGAAATAGACGAAGGTGGTGATTTTATTTCTAGACCCTCTTTTTCCATCTTGCAAAATCCAAACTCTAGAGGGGGTGAATTGTGGAGGTTTGAAAAATGAAGTTTAAAACAAAATTATTTTCTAAATTTCAGTTTGAAAACATTTCAATAAAAATGTTTGAATACGCAATGGAAAATAAAGATAAAGAAAATACGCGAAAAATAAAAGAGTTAAGAGAAGAGAGATAACACCAGAGATTTACAGAGGTTTGGTCTTAATGAAGTGACCTAATACTTTTTCAAATAATTGATCTTGAGAGTATTTAATAATTCTTGAGATCTTTTAGAAGTTTAAGCTCACGAACCCCCTTACACAAGGAAAATTAAGTTCGTGGTTAACTTCCAACCAAATAAATAATTGAGGGATGAAGTGGTTAGTCTTCACGCCAAACAAAGAACAAATCTTTGAGCGGTTAGTCTCTAAGTCAAACAATGAGCAGATCATTGAGAGATTATTCTCTAAGCCAAAAAACGAATAGAACTTCAAGTGGTTAGTCTTAAATTCAAACTCAACCAAACAGAGGTTTTACACTGGCTTACGAAGAACTGAACCAAGATTTTATAGGGTTGGTCTCAAACATACTGAGCTATTACTCAGGATGAACTCAAAAACCAAATGAGATTTCATACCGAAATGATCTCGAACCAATGTGAAGATTTTTCTCTGATTATTATTCATTAACCTAAATGGAGACATTTTCTTCAATGACGAAGCTCACAAACCAAACTGAGAGTTATACTAATCCCCAAAAGAGCTTTTATGCATGTTTGGCTCCAAAACTAACGATTTACTTCCTAAGGAATAATAGTTTACTCAAGAGGAAAATAACTCTTGGTAAATTTACAATGAAACCCTTTCCCATAAAAAATTCCTCACGAAACTCAAGAACATTTCTCAAAGCACTATGGTTAAAACGCATGTGAGATAAAAAAAATAATTTAGAGAGAGATTGAGAGGGAGAAAATGAGATATCTCACATTTTGAAATGAACGGGAAGACCTCTATTTATAGGCCAAGAAATGGTTCATTTTAGGAAACAATTCATGGGCAAAAAAAGACCTAATCGATTTTTACTGCCTAAATTAGAAGATTTTGATAGATAGTTGTTAGTATTCATTAAGACATTGTCATAATTGATTATCGACTTGATTCACACTTATCTAATCGATTAGGCATTTGTTCTAATTGATTAGATAACTCAAAAACTTATCATAATCAATCTGATAGCTCCTAATTCATTTGGCTAGGTTCCAAAAATATTTTTGGTGATTTTATTTGAAAATACAAGCTTTCAAAAATAGTTTTGTGTGTATGTGTGTGATTTATCCATAATGCTTCAAAAAGATCCCTTGTGTTTTTAGAATAATTTGATCACTCAGACAGACACAATCAGACGAGGTTTCACATTTCCTCTCTTTCACACTCTAAAGCTTCTAGTCCTATTGTCGGATATACCGATCATATAAGCACTTCAATTGATTATTCTAGAGGCTTGAGATCTCACTAGAGATTATAAACCCTAATTCTTTAGCTTTATTCAGAGGAATGTCTTGATCCGCCTCTTTGTGCATCTTTGGCCGCTTAACTAGCTTTAGCACTTGTTTGTTATTATCATCACAATCACTTAGGTGTTGTCATCATAAAAACCATGACATTATCAAGGTTGAGCATATCTTTCTTATTTATGAGCTTTAATCACTTCCTGATTATACCTACAAGCACATAGTTCCATAATAAATCACATTCCCATCCCTAGAAAACATAACTTAGAACAGTTGTCAAAAGCATATGTGGTCATAACTTGGTTATTATCCAAGAAAGTTAAAACATATTGGGTAAGTGCATTGATCCATCACATTATGGTGAAAAAAACAAAGGGATGCATGTGGGTACCATATGGTCATTTGGTATCAAAATTCTAGAAGCATGTTGGCTTCAAAGTTAAGGATCAAGAATTTGATGAAAATTCTGCCGAGATAGGAGATGCAACAGTGGAGTAAATGAGGATTGTGATCAACGATGGAGTGTCATCTTAGAAACCTTTCAAAATTTCAAGAGCCTCTTAGAAAGCCTAGTAGAAAGTTCCACAACAAGCAAGACCATTCACTCTAGAGGATTTTGAGTACAAAATCCCTCGGAATCCTCCGACCAAAGCTCTTCTCTAGATTTTCATCAAAGAGAAAAGAATACCCAACAAGAAGATTAGTTATTTATTATGTCAGCTTACTCCAACTTAGCTGCCATCAGAGTGATTTAGTGATGATGATGAGGACACGAAGTAGTCTTTACTTATTTACTTGCTCGTTTTCTTTATGTGTTTATTACTTTTATCTTTTCCTTGCATATGTTTTTCCTTTTGTAACCAAATTCTCTTTATGACAAATAAATGATTTTGCTTTTGAAAAATTGAATCTATGTTTTATTTTCCCTCCTTATTTTAATTTTATGATATATGTGCTTGGATTTATTTCAATATCTATTTATATTTCCTCCTTTTTTATAATGTTAAAAGGGGTAAAGTATAATCTTAGGGGGAGTAGGGCATAATCTCTATATTTGTTAGGGGGAATTTAACCATTTAAATCCTTCAAAAAAATTCTTTGATGATCCACATCCCCAAGAGATTCGTTGCCATCGACAAAAAGGGGGATGATGTGGATCTATGTGCCTGGAGGTACTTTGTCTACAACATTCAGATGATCTCAATGGTTTTGATGATAAAAACACTATGATGTGAAGTATTCATCTGAATTTATGATCAAGATGATCAAGTTGTTATGAATGTGAGATCAAGATGACAAAGCAAATCTCTCTAAGGACAATGCCTAATATCAAGTGGTGTTTGGTGGAATCCTTGATGATCATTGGCCAAGCTATCTCTAATGATGTATCTATCAAGAAGTCTTATCAATCATGAGCTAATAGAAGAAATCAAGTCCCATATGAAGTGTTGAATCATTGATGAAATACGAAAGCGATCTTGAAGCTTTAAAGATTGTGAAATAGAGGAAATATAAAATATTTTTATTCGTGTCTGAGTGATCAAAGTCTTGTAACATATAGTAGAGTAATTCTTAAATTATTAAAGAAATGCACACATTTTCCTAAAAGTGTTTTTAACCTCTCTATTTGATAAAACATCTTAAAATCATTAGAGGAACCATCGATTTGCTTGTGTAATTGATCAAGGATGTTCTTAAACATTTAGGAAGCTTGCATACACAACCTATTCGATTAAGACCTTTAGCGAATCGATTAGAGCAAGGCATGAAGTTTCTTAATCGATTAATAAAACTCATAATCAGTTAAGAAACTAGTTGTTGGAGGTTTTCCTTTTTGGTAGTTAGCGTTTCCGTTTTTAGGAGCTCATAATAGATAAAACCTATGGTATAAATGATTATGACATTTAAAAGTCAATGAATATTTTCCTTTTTGAGACATAGTTTTATATTAAAAATAGAGGGATTCTCTTCACTTTCAAAACACATAAAAAGTACTCTTACATACTTTTTCATTCTCTACTCTGTTCTTTCTTCCTTCTTCTTTCTTCCCTTTTCACTAAATTTCCTTAGTTCTTTAAGAGTGAAAAATATCAGTGAGACATTTCATGTGTGTTATGGTGTTTTGGGTGTTATAGTAATTTATGTAAGAGAATTATATCTCTTGTTTAATATCTCTTAGGGGAAGTTGTGGTTTGATTTTTAGGCTTAGCCAATAAAAGCTCTCGTTTGGTTGGTAAGATTGTATGTCAAAATCTTTGTTTAGTTCATGAGCTTCTCCTGGTGTAAAAGCTCTCATTTGGTTCGTCAAATTTTCCATAAAAATCTTCGTTTGGTTCGTGAGTGTTGCCTGTTGTAAAATCTCTCTCTCTCTCTCTTGGCTATGAGATTAACTGGGTGTAAAATCTCGTGTTTGAATTGGATGATAGCCATTGTAAAAATCTAGTTCATTTGTTAGAAGGTTCGTAGGAATAACATGTGAAAAGCTCACATCAATAATGGAAAATATCAAAAATAAATTCTTGGTTAGAGGAATAAGCCAAGTGGTTAGGCTTACCCTCTATAAATCACTAGTGCAATTCTCTCAGTCCTTGTCTGTTTACATTTTTTATATTTATTTATTTTCGTTATGCTTCTTTGCTCTAATTTTTTTTCTTTAATTATCTAACTTTCTATTCATTGTTTGGTTTACAAAATTATTTTGTACAATTAATTTTATTAAATAATTTCCAATTGGACATCATTTTTAAAACCCAAATAATTCATCCCCCTCCCCTTCTTGTGTTTGGAATTGTTTGTCCAACAATATGACAGTGACACAATATACTAATATATTTGGGGAAATTTTATCAACAATGTTCAGAAGGGAAGAAAAACACAACAAGGGGGGTTGAATCATGTTGCTTTTTCTTTCTTTTTAAACTCTTAAGTCAGATTCTAAACACAAGGTTGTAGAATCTAATTCGGTCAGAGGTAGGCAGTAGATTATGAAATACAAGAAAGAAAAACTACATACAGAGTTATCTCGGTTCCTCTAACAACTTGAGAGTAATCTAGTCCTCTTGTAATTACATGAGATTTTCACTATAATCAGAAAATATTACAATTTTCTCAAGCACACAAGCAATTGACTTCCTTTACTCAAACACTAAAGTAAGAGATGTAAGTATAGATTGCACCTAAAGGGGGTGAATTAGGTACTTTGAAATTTTTCCAGTTTTTAACTTATGTTATGATTTCTTTCTTGATTAATTACTAAGTGTTAAAAGCAGTAAAGTACGGAAAGTAAAGAACAGCGAGAGATTTCCTGGTTCCCTCACATTCCGAGAGTACTCCAGTCCCCTTTCAACATGAAAGATATTTTTAATATTGTTAGGACCTATACAAGACTTATCCTAGTCTTCCTATCACTGACAAACCAAGAACAATCCTCTTGGATTTTTTTCAACTAAGTTCAATAAGAGAACAATCCTCTCCTTAATGAACCTCTTGCTTCCAACAATCCTGCACAACAAGGATACAACAATAATTCTGATTTTTCTTACAAAAGATTGATATAACTTGTACAACAATCAATCTAATGATTGATCTTCTCCTTTGAATAAACAAATTATCAATGATATACAAGTGTTCAATATTGTATGGATGAAGCTATGTAGATGCAAGTTGAAAGTTTATGCAAGAGTTTCTTCCAAAATAAAATTCTGGTTTTTAGAACACTTGTGCAAAATTTGAAAGATGGAGAGAATTTGAATGATTTTAAAATTTTGTAAAGGAGGTGAGTTTAAATTCTGAAAATAATGATGTTTATATAGACACAATGCACCTCTACAGATGACTGCAACAAATGAAAGGTTGACATGCTTCATGATCCAATTTAGAAAATCATTTGACTGAAAAAATGCAGTATTTTTAGACATTACTTCAGTGTTAATCGATTAACAGCTTTCTACCATACTTTGGCTAATCAATTAACCCTTCTGCAACGGGTCAAAATATTCAAAATTTACATAGGATAATCGATTAACAATTTTGTACTGCAATCTAGTTGATCGATTAACTATAAACCAGAATTGAAAAATACTTCAAAATTGTGATGAAAAGTAAAGATTTTATGCAGAAAAATACTTTAATGAATCATGGCATGAATGAATGATAACTTGAACACTTGTATACACAAAGAAAAGTTGAGTGCCATATACCTTATCATTCATGATCAATCACCTAAATCTTAAAGACTTTTGATTCAACTTGAAACTTGAATTGTTCTACTAGTCTTGAGCCATTTCCTTTTTGAGAGCTTTACTTGGATGTTGAATGTTGTTGAAAACATATTGAGAAGCTTGAATTTACAGGAAACTTCTATGCTCAAGCACACAAGCAACATAATTTCATTTCTTAAACACTAAAGTAAGATACTTCTTTGCTCAAGCATAGAAACAAGAGACTTCCTTTGATCAAACACTAAAGTAAGAGGCTTATTTGCTCAAGCACACAAGCAAGAGACTTCCTTTTCTCAAACACTAAAGTAAGAGACTTCTTACAATCTACCTAGCAGATAAATGATTGTTGGGAAAATACACTTGATATACAATCAGAGGTTTATAAAGAATACAATGTAATTAGACTCTTCTAAGACTCAAAGATTTCTAAGATATACAATGATAAGAAATCCTAAGTTAAGCTTGTGGTTTTTCTTTGACAGCGTAACTTCTGTTTGAGTGTCAATTGGTGTATATTTCTTCAAGACTTTTAGCTACTTAAATAGAGAAGAAAAAGAGTCGTTAAAGATGCAGCATAATAGAGTCCTTTGAGAAGCTTCAAAAGAGATGTTGAGATGTTTCACCAAATTGTCAGGTTAGGTGAAGACTAGTTTGAAATCCCTTTGCTATAAAAGGAATTAGCATTTGTATCCCAGCAAACTCTATGAAAAAAATAGAGCTTAGGGATTCACATGACAAAGTAGACTCCGAGGTTGATAGTGACCTATTAGGGTTACCTTGGTCACTGCGCTTTGACCAACTTAGGTTCTGATCATCAGAAGCGTACTTATTCAAAGTCTGATCTTCCAAGGCTGACTTCTTCAGACTATGACCTTCAGACATTGACCTCTTCAGAGTCTGGTCTTCAGCTTTTGATCCATCAAATTTTGGTCTTTAAGCTTCTATTTGAATGTTCATAGTCACAATCAATACTTTAGTTCAATATGGAATTTAACTGTATGGTCCTGCACACTTGAACAAACATTAGTATACCCAATTGTTCTTTGAATACTTTGTTATCCTCAAAACCTAAGGGATATGGGACAAACCAATGCTGTTCCAACATATTCATCAAAGAATTCTCCTAGTAAATCACACTCATCTTAGGAGAATTCACAAAAAATCTTTTCATGAATTTAAAAATTATACGATGTTTTCTTCCTTCTCAGAAATCTTATAAGAAATTGAAATTGAGTACGTGCATTCTTTAATCTTGGAACCCCGATAGACTTTTTAAATTTGAGGTGTGCATTGTAAATATGATTAATGGTAATTTCGTTTTCTTCAACATCATATATATATATATATCTTGGAATAAAAGTACGGCAAATAGAGAGGGGAGGAGAGAGAAAGTTAGAGAGAGAGAGTCTCGTTTCCAGTTGTTTTTTCTTTTCATCTTCTTCTCGTTTTTTCGGCTTCCATTTTCATCTTAGGCTTTGTTTCAGGCAATGATTCAGGTACATTGATCGGAGGTTCTTTTCGGTTTTCACTGTGGGATTTCATGATATGTTTGGTTTAAATTCCTAATTTTCGAATTAAGGACCTTCACATTGTGTTTTGCTGCGCGGTGGTTCCAAGGATCTTTCCGGTGGTGTTGCGAGTTGATTTTGTTTATTCCTTTGAATGGAGTGGATGCATGTTAAAAGGCGATCTTTTCGAGCTATCAAGCCAAGATGGGAGGTGTTTTCAAAGGGGAAAGGGCCGTGGGTTGGTGGAGGGCCACCGCTGGTGTCGTTGTATATTTCAGAATTTCCCGATCGGATGAGTTCGGAGGATCTTTTCAATTTGTTCGGTTGCGAGGGCGATATAGTGGAGGTTTTGATCTCACCTAGGAGGAATAACTTAGGTAGACGTTTCTGTTTCGCGAGATTTAGAGGCGTCGAGGAGGAGAGGATCCTTGCTATGAAGATTGATAATATTCTAATAGATGGTCGGAAGATTCATGCAAACTTGCCAAGGTTTGACAGGAATAGTAGTGGGGAGAAGAGGGTGGATAGAGGGGAAAATCTTGGTAGTTCTCATCATAGAGGTGGGCAGCAGCGTGAGGTTTACTTCAACCACGTTCGTTATGATAGGAGAGTGAGCAACAGATCTTTCGCAGAAGTAGTTGGTAAGGAAGGTTCTCGTCAGCGTGAGGAGGTGATTCCGGCAAATATGGAGGAGAACAATATGGTCGTTTTTTCTTCTAAGGTAGTCTTGAAAGATTCTTTGCGAAAGGCTTATGTTGGCATTGTGCACAAACCTGGGTTGGCTTTCAATGTGCAGACAGGTTTGGATTTGGAGGGTTTTTCCTCAATCAAGGTTACACCAATGGGGTTATCTATGTGTCTGTTGGAGGAATCCAAGGAGGGCGAAATCCACAACCTGATCGTTGAGGGTGAGTCGTGCTGGAAGAAATGGTTCCAATCACTTAGGCCTTGGAAGCACTACGCCAAACAAGGGAAAAGAGGGCGCTTTTTTTGGCCTATGACAGCGCTTAAAAGCGCTGTCTAAGCCTGCGCTGTCGTAGGTAAAGACAGCGCTTTTTTATTTATGAAAAAGCGCTCTCTAAAAGGGGACTTTAGACAGCGCTTTTAAAAGCGCTGCCTAATGTATACGTTTAAAATTTTAAAGAATTTTTTTATATACTTTAGAGAGCGTTTTTTTCTTCAAAAGCGCTCTATAAAGGGCGACTTTAGACAGCGCTTTTGAAAGCGTTGTCTAATGTATACGCATAATGATTTTTTTATATACCTTTAGAGAGTGTTTTTTCCTTAAAAGCGCTCTCTAAAGGTGGACTTTAGACAGCGCTTTTAAAAGCGCTGTCTAATGTATAACTTTAGACAGCGCTTTTTTCTCAAAAGCGCTGTCTTTTGTCTACGTATAATTTTGAAGATTTTTTTTAAAATCCCTTTTTAACCATTTTTTTATGCAGAAACCTGTATAATTCACATTTCCATAAACCTGTATAATTCACATTTCAATAAACCAATATGGATACGCATTTCCATCAATAAATTCTATTTCAAAACTAGAATTTACATTAATGCAGAATTCACACAAATTCTATAAACTAGAATTTGTACATTTCAATAAACTAGAATTTACATGCAGAATTCGCACAAATTCTATTGTATGGTTTCAAACCTGTATAGAATTTACATTTCAATAAACTAGAATTTACATTCACAAAACTATACATTCAAGAAAGAATTCTTCTTGCAATAAAAAATTCGCACAATTCCTGCTTAGTATCTTGCAATTGTTTCCTCGTGTAATAAGGACACGCCATATCATCGAAATACTACATAACAAAACAAAATACGCATTATTTAGTTAAAAGTAATAAATTATATGACATATCCGATAAATATTAAAATAAATCCTAAGTTATAAAACCATGCATACCGTAATAGGAATCTCCAATTGTCCCATTTGAAGGATTTCTCTCATGAACCTCAAAACGAAGTACCCGCAGTCTATGCCATTACGCTGACGAGGGCACTACACATAGACAAACAAATAAGAAATAATATATAGATGTTTTGTGTTATCAAGTAGCATCACTAATAAGCAATATTGTGAAAATTAATATACCTCCACTTTGACCCATGTAATATTGGTTGCTCTAGCCCGTGCTACTCGTGCGTATCTTCCTGGTTACTAGACATTTGACTAGTAAGAAAGAAAAAATAAATAAATTAAATGACAAATATAAAAATCCATAATCCTAATCCATTGAATGATATAAGCTATATTGTATGATATAAGCTATAATTTTACAACTAGTACCTTTTTCACTAACGTCTCTTTCTTTTCTTGTTTGGAGTATGTTCTATCTGTCTCTTAACAACACGGACGGTTGGATTGATCCAAATACCCTCATTATGATCATTTCTAGTATATGATTCATTCGCTATAATATTTTCATCTTGATCATTTCTAGTAAATGATTCAATATCAACATCAATATCACCTTGATCTCCAACGTTTTCATCAATTACTTTGTTAGATAAAAGCACTATAGACCATTTTGTACTTGTTGGATCAGTGACATAGAACACTTGTTTAGCTTGAGAGGCTAGAATAAAAGGCTCATCTTTGTACCCCACCCTATTAAGATCCACTTGCAAAAATCCTGACTTATCCATTCGTATGCCATTATTATTTTCAACCCACTTGCAACGAAATATAGGAATCTGAAACTTCTCATAATCAAACACCCAAATGCGCTCGATAACCCAAAATATGACAGATTTGCAAATTTGGGGTTTAAGTCTTTCACACTTGAAATGTGAATTGCTTCAGCTACCACGGTGAGGCCACTATTTTGCATAGTACTTTTATCATCTTGTTCTTTGGTATAAAATGTGTATCCATTAATTGCGTATGCGCTATAAGATAACACGACCATACTTGGACCATATGCTAAACATCTCAACCTTTCTGTTATTGAAGCGCAGTCTAAATAATACTTTGAATAAATATGATCCTTAAACCAAGGTATGAAACTTCGATTGTGCTCTCGTACTATCCAATTCTCATTTCTATTCGGATTTAAACCTCAAAGAACATCCTTGTGCATTTTAACATACGGCTCAACCTCATTCTCATTGTGCAGAACATACAAATGCACTTGATCCCGTTCGACCCTTGATACTGTCACAACTTCATTTCCAATTAACTTTTTTCCTTCTTTTTTTTCGACAATATGAGATTTGGGGAGTCCAATTGATTGTACATTGGACAGATATTCAGTACAAAACTCAACCTCTTCTTCAACAATGTATCGTTCGGCAATACAACCCTCTGGTCGACTTCGGTTTTTCACATACCCTTTTAATATTTTCATATAACGTTCAGCAGGGTACATCTATCTCATATAAGCCGGTCCACACAATTGTGTCTCTTTCACCAGATGAACAACTAGATGAACCATTATGTCAAAAAACGAGGGAGGAAAATACATTTCAAGATCACACAAAGTAATAACTATTTCTTTTTGCAATGTTGGTAAGATCGCAGGATCGATCACCTTACTGTAAATTGACTTGAAGAAAAAACACAATTTAGTTATTGCGCTTCTTACTTTTTCTGGCAGAATAGAACATATACCTATTGGTAGAAAATGTTCCATTATAACATGGCAGTCATGCGTCTTTAAACTCTTTAACTTGAGGTGTTTCATAGACACAAGTCTTCTAATATCTGAAGAGTATCCTTCTGGAACTTTAACTTCACTTAGAAACTTACACAATACTTTTTTCTCCTTTCTAGATAGAGTATACGCAGCAGGTGGTAGATATGTTCGTTTTCCTTTCTTCAAGGGTCCTAATTCAGTTCTTATCCCCATATGTACCAAGTCCTTTCTTGCATAGAAATTAACATAGATAACATCATGTACTTACGCTTCATGCATAGCCATGGAGGTAGGTTATAATTCATTATGATCACAGGCCAAGTGCTATGTGAGATACTTTGAATACCGTGTGGGTTCATTCCATCAGTAGATAATGCCAAGCGAAGGTTTCTTGCTTCTTTTCCAAATTCAGGATAATCATCATCAATTTTCATCCACTGTGGTGAATCTGCCGGATGTCGAAACTTTCCATCAATAATTCTTTCATCTGCATGCCAAGTCAAGTGTCTTGAATCGGTCTCACTACGAAACATGCGTCTAAATCTCGGAATTGTAGGAAAATACCATAAGACTTTTGCTGGAGACAACTTTTTCTTATATCGAGAGACACTGCATTTAGGACACTCATTTAACGATGCATACTCATTTCGAAACAATACGCAATCGTTTGGACAGGCATGTATCTTATCATAGCTCATGCCAATAGAGCACAACATCTTTTTGGCCTCATATGTTCGATTGGGAAGAGCATTATCCTCTGGAAGCATATCTTTCATAAGGGCCAATAATTCTGTGAAACTTTTATCCGACCATCCATTGCCCGCCTTTAAGTTGTACAACTTTAATACCACAGACAATCTTGTAAATTTGGTGCAACCATTATACAACGGTTTCTCTGCATCGCTTACCAACCTCTCAAACATTTTGGGACAATCCTTAAGATCTTATTCAAGTGCTTCTGCAATCTCTTCGACTCGATCAGAATCGTATGTATCTGTGCCATTGTCGTATGAAGCGTAGGTCGTATTATCCCCCGATTCAACATTCCCGTTAATTTTCTCACCATGCAAATTCCAACATGTATAACTTCTATCAATTCCACTCCTCAATAAATGCGATGCCAACTGAACCGCGTCAACCCGACTCCCAAAACAGTAACCCAAGCAAGGACATATCATTCGACTGGGGTCTTTGGCGTGCGCAACAGCAAACTTAACGAATTCCGATACCCCATTGTCGTACTCTTTCAACAATCGACTTGAAGACATACAGTTCTTATCCATAGTTATACTAATTAAACTAAACAAAAACAAAAAGAAAAAATGCTATACCTGTAGGGAAATGATCCGACTTTCACACTTTGAACACAAGTAACCCCTATACACGTATCATAAAATGAAATATCATTAATTGACCAATTATGAGTCATAACTTGATAAGTGGCAACATGTAATCACAAACAAGCAACAATTAGAGGTAAACACCTACATATTCCAAGTACTCAAGAGCAAAATAAATACTTTAGAATCACTAAGTTTAGAGAACAGATCAAAATACAAGAAGAAAGGTGAGAGACAACCATTAATATAGGCTCATTAACTTATAATATAACTTTAAAAACCACGAAAAATTATAATTTAAAGTATCAAAAAAATTCTCTCCTCAATAAGTATAAAGTAGACAATTAACTTATAACAAAAAGTCACAAGTTCTAGAAAATAAAAGAAATGAACTTGGAAAAAAAGGATAGACTAAACACAATCAATTGGAAAAACAGTACAACACAACTAGCAAAATACAATTTCAATCAATACTAGGTTGTTTATACTAATCAATTTTGCCAAATATACAGTAGAAAATATTTAAAAGTAACCTTCCACAAAACTAGGTTGCATCATGAAGTATCTTTTCAATAATAGTCATCGTTGTGAAGATACTTTAATATTAGTTTCCTTATGAAAATACCTAAAGAATGCATAACACAATGAGCTTTTATCCTCATCGTGAAAGATTAAGGATTGATACTTTGCCAAATATACATGAAAAATAAAAGCAAAAAATAGGTTCGATTCTGCAACAATAAAAGAGGGAGCTTTTATCCTCATCGTGAAAACTTTTTCCGCATAAAAATCAAATCAAAAACAAAAATTAAAAACAGAGAAATGAATAATAAAAGAGCAACAATGTACCTTATTCGTTTTCAGAGGATAAGAGAATAAGAACAACAATCACAACAACGTTTTCACGAATGGAATGCAACAATGACGACAACGGTGACGGCAATGGGAATGCAAGAACGACGGCAATGGCAATGCAAGAACGATGGCAAGGGTTTCAGTAGAAGAAACAGTCAAGAGAAGAAAATGAATAGAAGTGTCTGAAAATGTTTAGAAATTGTTTTATATTTTAATTCGTAAATGACCTTAGATGGCGCTTTTAAAAAAGCGCTTTCTTATGTGCAACCTATAAGAGCGCTTCCCTTAGAAAGCGCTTTCTAAAGTGAAAAGAATTTAAGACCTATAAGAGCGTTTTTCTGAAAGCGCTTTCTAAGGTTAACTTTAAACATCACTTTTTAAAAGCGCTGTCTAAAGTAATACCTATAACAGCGCTTTCCAATAAAGCGCTTTCTAAGGTGGCACCCATTTATTGCATTTAACAGCGCTTTTTAAAAGCGCTTTCTAAAGCCTGTCTTTTACTGCGCTTTTTTTTAGCGAAATTTGTTTATTCTTTTTAGCAGCGCTTTTTTCTAAAAGCGCTGTCTTTTTGGTGCTGTCTATTCCTATTTTTGGCGTAGTGAAGGAAACCGACGTGGATTCAGATAGGGTGGCTTGGCTGAGTTTGAGTGGTGTTCCTCTTCATGCGTGGTGTAGCGATTTTTTCAAGGCTTTCGTGGACTCGATCGGAACTTTCATTTGTGTGGATGATGCCACTTTAAATGGAGAAAACAAATTTGTTGCTAGAATTTCATTGAAGGTGTCTCAAGGTTATGTTTTCAATAACTCAGCGACGGTTATGATAGATAATATGCCCTTTGTTATTCATCTTCGTGAAGAATCCCTGGGATCGGCGATGGAGGATTCGGTAGGCAGTGACGAAGCAGATATGGAGTCGGAAGAGGTATCGGTCTCCTCTTCTGATGTTTTCAGCAGTGATTTAAACGGATTATTCGAGGAAGAAAACGCTGGTAGGGGAGGTTCTCCGGTGATTTCTGCGGATGAAGGGGAGGCTCCAGGTTTGAAACAATGGGAAGGGTATGGTCCGTTGGCTAACTCTGTGGTTAGTTTACCCAAGTGTACAAGCAAGGCTGATAGGGACTTGAGTTTGGAAGTGGAAAAGGTGTCAGATACAATGTCCTTTGATAAAGCTTTATGTTCCTTAAAAGTGAAACCTTTTGAATCAATTTCTTCCTTGGATTGTAGCGCTGAGTCAAACTCTCTGCAGGGGTCCATAGTTCCCTGCTCTATACCTGATGTAGCCCAAAGTTTTTCCCTTCGTACTGGGCTTTTTGCGGAGTGTGGGGACCACTCGTTGGGTATTTCGAATCCCAATACGTATAATAGAAGGAAAGTGTTGAAAAGTCTTAAACTTAAACATTTCTATGAAATAGGAGGTGGTGGTAACGGTTATTTTAAGAGGAATAAGAAGAATAAAGGAAGAGGGAACAAGGGCAGTTTGTTACCAGAGGCTAGAAGGGCAAAGTTAGATAGCGTTAATAATAGTTGGGATCCTGTTAAGAGGGTCTGTTTTCATGGAGAAAATTCTGCAGAATCCGGTATTGATAGGTGTAACCTTCGCCTTTTCGAAAATTTGGATTCTAATATTGGAGAAAAATTATGGAAGGCAATTTCCGATTTAGGAGTGGAGAAGGGTGAATCTATGGGAGATTTCCAAAGGAAAATAGTCAAATTGGAGAGAGCGGATAAAGTTAGATTGGTAAGTGGGAAGGCGAAAATTAATTTGTTGTAATGATAGTGGGATCTTTGAATATTAGAGGGGGTTGTAGTAGAGTTAAAAGGAGTAGGATCTCTCATATAATTTCAAAGGGCAAAGCGGATTTGTTTTTATTACAAGAAACGAAGATTCAAGATATGTCGGAGGGCGTTGCGAGGAGCTTTTGGCGTAGGGAGGATGTAGATTTTTCTTTTGTCAATTCGGACGGCATGTCGGGTGGTTTACTTATTTTGTGGAAAGCTAATTTGGTGGAAGTCATTTACAGTTTTAGAGGAGCGGGTTACTTGGGAATAAAATTTAGATGGAAAGATAAATTTTATTATATTGTCAATGTTTATGATCCGTGCTCATTTGCTTTGAAGAGGATTTTATGGAAGAAGTTGTTAGAGTTGAAGGCTATCTTTATGGATGGAGAGTGGTTGATAGGGGGTGATTTTAATGTGGTAAAAAATGCTAATGAACGAAGAGGTAGAACATTTGTTAATATGGGTTTGGAGTGGAGGTCCTTTGATAAGTTTATTTTGGATGCTAATTTGGTGGATTTACCGCGTAAGGGTAAAAAGTTTAGTTGGTATAGTAGTGACGGCAAGGCTAAAAATAGGATTGACCGGTTCTTGGTTTCTAATGGTATCATCGATGCGTGGGGGGCGGTGGGTCAATTGATTGGGGATAAGGATTTATCCGATCATTGTCCTATTTGGCTTATTTTGAACAAAGCGGATTGGGGTCCGAAACCCTTTAAGGTTAACAATGAATGGTTTTCTAATCCTTCTTTTCTTCCTTTTGTGGAAAAAGAGTGGAGGAGGATTCAAGTGGTTGGAAGAAGAGATTATGTCCTTAAGGAAAAATTGAGGATCTTAAAGGAGAGCCTTAAGTGGTGGAATTCTACCATTTTTGGTAGGTTTGATTTAAATATAGAGGAGGGTGTTAAGGTTTTGAATGAAGGAGATGATGTGGAGGAAGTTTTAGGGGAGTGGGAAGAGGAAGTTTTGTTGAGAAAGAAGAAGAGGGCTAGTAGTAAGTTTGGGTTGAATTTAAAGATTAAGGAAAATATGCTTATTCAAAAAGCTCGTTTGAAGTGGCTTAATGACGGGGATTCAAATAGTAGGTATTTTCATAGAGTGATGAAAGAGAGGAGAATGAGTAATTTCATCGGTTCTATAAGAACGGAGAATGGTGTTATTGATAAGGTGGAGGATGTTAAGGAAGAAGTGAGGAGACATTTTGCTTCTAAATTTGTTGAGACGGATTCCGTTAGGCCGGTGTTAGAAGGCATTCCTTTTAAGAGTATTAGTAGTGTGGAAAATTCTTTTCTTGAAGCTCCATTTTCGGAGGAGGAAATTAAAGAAGCGGTTTGGAGTTGCGATGGCTCAAAAAGCCCGGGCCCCAATGGTTATTCTTTTCTTTTTATCAAGAAGTGTTGGCATTTCATGAAGGGTGATTTTATTGGTTGTTTTCAAAGCTTTCACTCCGGAGCTTTTTTCTCTAAATCTTTTATCTCTTCTTTTTTAACCTTGGTTCCTAAATCTTCTAATCCTTTGTGTTTGGATGATTATCGACCTATTTGTCTTGTAGGGTGTGTTTATAAAGCCTTATCGAAAATCTTGGCGTCGAGGTTAAAGGTTGTGTTGAACTCTGTTATTTCTAGTTGCCAAAGTGCTTTTGTTCCGGGAAGACAACTTCTTGATGGAGTTTTGATAGCAAATGAGGTGGTTGATTTTGCAAAGAAGGAGGGTAAAAGTTGTTTTCTTTTCAAGGTTGATTTCGAGAAGGCGTATGATAAGGTTAGTTGGAATTTTCTCATCTTTATGCTTTGCAAAATGGGGTTTGGGGAAACTTGGTTGAGATGGATTGATGCTTTGATTTTTTCGAGTAAGATGTCGGTCTTAGTTAACGGTAGCCCTACGAAGGAATTTATTGTGGAGAGAGGTTTAAGACAAGGAGACCCTTTATCACCTTTTCTTTATGTGATAGTTACAGAAGGGCTAAAGGGAATGGTTAATAGGTCGGTGGAGAATGAGGGGTTCGAGGGATTCAACATTAGAGGTAGGTGCTTTGTTGACATTCTTCAATTTGCGGACGACACTTATTTGTTTGGTGATGGTACTTGGAAACATATTTGGGCTATTAAAGCGGTTTTGAATTAGTTTCCGGGTTGGGTATTAATTTTCATAAGAGCAAACTTATCGGTGTGAATGTTAATTCTAGGTTTATGGAGGTGGCTTCCTATTTTCTTTCTTGCAAAAGGGAGGAAAATAAATTTGTTTTTCTTGGAATTCCCATTGGTTACAATTCTAATAGAAGTGAAATGTGGAGGGATTTGGTGGGGAAGTTGAAACGGAGGCTCTCTTGTTGGAACAATCGTTTGCTTAGTTTCGGTGGGAGGCTAGCTTTATTAAAATCGGTGCTTTCTAGTGTTTCTATTTTCATGCTTTCTTTCTATAAAGCCCCGTCGAAGGTGGTGAGAGAAATCACTAGTATTCAAAGTAACTTTCTTTGGGGGTGTAAGGAGGACAAGAGGAAAATTCATTGGGTGAGTTGGAAGATGGTTTGTCTTCCTATTGAAAAAGGGGGTTTGGGCTTGAGAAGGGTGGACGACTTTAATATGGCGTTAATTACTAAATGCAGATGGAGGATTTTGACGGAACCAAATACTTTTTGGAATAAGGTTTTAAAAGCAAGATATGGAGATATTAATTTGAAGATGGTGGATCCCGGTTCCTCTTTGATTAAGGGGATTTGTGCTTCTTTTTGGTGAAGGGACTTATGTGGCTCGGCAAATAGTATTCCGGATAATTGTTTTGTGCCTAATTACAAATTTTCTATCGGCAATGGTTTCTCTATCTCTTTTTGGTTTTCTTGGTGGATAGGGGATTATTGTTTAAAGGATTATTTTCCAATTCTTTTCCACTTATCTCACCTTAAAGGTGTTTCGGTTGCTTATATGGGAGGTTGGTTCGATGATAGGTGGTTTTGGGGTGATTTTGGAGTTGTCGGGCCGGTTGTTGGAGAGGCGGCCGTGGAGTTGAATAGGTTGCGGGTTTTGTTGGCCGATGTTCGGCCGAATAGTGGAGATGTTGGAACGGTGGCTTGGAGGGGGAGTGCGTCGGAAGAATTTTCGGTGAGTTCTCTATTTAATTTAATTTCTTCTTTCTGCATTCCCTTTGGTCCGAGCAACAAATTTGATGAAGCTTTTTCTATTGTTTGGAAAGTTGTCATTCCTTATAAGATTAAGGCTTTTGGTTGGAGGTGCTTTTTAAATAGGCTTCCTACTAAGGTAGCCCTTAATTGTAGAGGGTGTGTGTTTCCGAATAGTGGTTTGGAGTGTGTGTTTTGCTCCTTGGCGGAAGATTCTATTGACCATATTTTTACGGAGTCTATTGATGATTTGATTGTCATTTGAAAACAAAATTTTGTTTAAATGAGGTGTTTTAAAGGGTTGTTAAAAACGATGAAAATTGGTGACTATGAAAGTCTAATTATTAAAAAATATGTTTCAAATTATAGAATTGAATAAACATTAAAATTCGAGAGACTTTTAAGAAGTCTAGTTGAAGAAATTATTTTTTGAATGGGAAAGAAGAGCAAAATATATCTAAAAATAAAATAGTATAAGATACAAATAAGCGCACCAGCAATTCACTAGAACAACAAAAACCGAATAAACAAAAGCCAAAAAAGATAAAACCAGCTACACCAAAACCACAAAAGCCAAACAAAATCACCCACGCAACATAAAAGCCTAGTTAGAGACACCAAGCATTTCACCCTCATAAATAGAAAGTTGAAAAGAGGTAAAGAAACCACCTGAAAGGGGAAAAAAGGGAACCTGGCCCCCTACTCCACCCCTAAAAGCAAATGCACTAAAGTGGGTCTCTCTTCCTGTCATGCAAAGAAAATGATTAAACCGGAGCATGAGCTTGAACTCAATTCTAAGTCAAACCAATAATCAAAGTCATAAAGTGATTAGTCGAACACACTTCTAAATATTCCAAACTTTTGAATGTCAGATCAAAACCAAACCTTAAAGAGACTTCTTAACCTAACCAAGACCCTGAAAAACCTCGAAAACCCCTAACATTGAGCTTGGAAGAGGTGTTGAAATACCCCCACCCCACCTGAACACCCTGTACCAATGTGAGGAAACAACGTCATAGTGGAAAAAAAGGTATCTATAATCTCATGATGAACTAGACCAATCACACACCCCACACTAATATTAACAAACATAATTTGACATCTTGATAGATTTGATCTGATTAGGGGTTTATCCTATAAAAGGTACTATGAAAAAAACACCATCTTAGAAGGCCCCCAACTCTTCTAGAGCCTTGTGAACACTCGAATCACCCGGGACAACCTAACTTCCTCTGCGACCTCCAAAGAGGATAGCTTAACATAGGCAGTCTTCACCGAAATGCATATCGATGGATTTGTAATCCATTTCCAAACATCTATTCGACCATGCTTAACCATCCCAACAACAAATCTAATTAACTATACTAGAATCTCTTATTCTTAAATAAAGAGAGAACGACTCTACCTAAAGTCTCAAACCTAAACATTTCATACCCAACTCCTCATCAACCCACAACTAGAGAATTTTTGTCTGAGCTGAGAAACAACCTCTCAAAAGAGACACACAACTAGGATTGCCTTATCTAAACATCATGAAACTGGTATTTAAATCGTCCCCAATCACCATGAAACAAGAAAATGTAAACTAGTTTGACTACTCATCTAGTAAGGAACCGAGAAAGGAAACTCATCTCCACTAGAAGGATGCCTTCCTAAAATCGACCACTCTACCACCATATGGGAAACCACACATTTGAGCACAATATTTATAAGAAACAATATTCTTCCACATAAACTGCCCATCCTCAAGAACCTTTCACCTCCACTTACTTAATAATGCAAAATTCACAAACCCTTATATCCTTAACCCTTAAATCAACGTCCCTTTTAGGATTGCACGCGTCCTTCCACTTTACCCAACCAACCTTAGTACCGCCTTTTGATCCACCCCAAAGGAACCTCCATTACATCCCAACTAACTTCTTCCAAACTTTAAACGACATCTTGAAAAAAGAAAAAAAGAAAACAACAATCGAGTTTTGAATTGAATTCAGCAGAACAACTCTTTCTCCAAGAAGAAAGTCTCGTGGACACGACCTTAACGATAGGCAGGGTTGTGCAGAACCCAACCCAACCCGAAGACCCGTCCCAACCCAATAGTTTCAGGTTAGTCTTTTTTCCGTCTCATGCAAAAAATGGAAAAAATGACTGTCCAAAAATGAACCTGGTATCGGGTGGGACGGGTTTGGGTTGACCCTCGGGTTATCCAACCCGTTCTAATATTATGAATGCACATGTGATACTATTTATTTATTTAATTTATTGGTATTTTAGATTATTCCAAATTTTCAATACAATTTTCCACTTCCCACCTTATAATTTAATATATGCACTCAGTAAGTACTAAGTATACATCTTCCCACTTCCCAACTTTCACACTTTTCTAGTTCTCTTACTTCATGTTTTTTATTTTACATCTTCTTACTATGTTTTACTGAAAATCAAAAGGTGGTGACATATATAGAATTACATCATGTTTTTTATTTAAAAAAAAAAGACTTTAGATGTCTTCTTTGTTTTTCATTCATGCTAATGATTTTATTCATATTTCTTATTTAAATGAATTTTTTAAAATACTATAATAAATTTCTTAAGTCACTAAAATTTTTTTCTCCATATATTTCAGGTCAACCCGATATCGTCTTACATTAACCCGGTCTAAACTAACTTATATATTATCGGTTTTTTTCGAGTTTAGGTACGGGTTAGGGTTATTGAAATAGCCCGATCAAAATTTAGGACAAGGTTAGAGTTAGTCATAACCCTTCCCGACCCGTCCCTTGCTCACCCTTAACGATAGGGTCTCACATACCTTCCTTCCTAGGGTTAGCGTCCACCAGGAGCCCTAAATACTTAAAAGAAAGACTACCTAATTTGTAATTCAAGAAATCCTCCGCTATGTCTAAAAGCTCTCTCCACATATTAACCCCATAAATACATCTTTTAAAAAAAATTAACCTTAAAAGCCAGATGTGGGTTTAAAACTCCTAAAAATCGTCTTGATAAACAAAAGATTATCCATCGACAAAACTCTAACAAAAACAATATCATCCACATACAGAAAGTGAGACACCTTTTAACCTTTCAAGCCAACTTTAAAATATGAGTACAAAAGATTATGCATCAATAAAGAATTTAACATAGTTTTTTGTTGTTTAGTGAAGTTTCAACTCAACCAATAATACTATTTTAAGGAGTAGATTAGAAAATCTCATTTAAAATGCTGTTGAAAAAATATCTAGGTTTCCTCTTGTGGAAGATTTTACACCCTTCAATTTATCATATCTCCTATTTCTAAAATGTAAAAACTTCCAAACTAGATTTCATTTGGACCGTCCGAACCAAATTTATTCTATTTTATAATTAAGGGACAACAACAAAGTCAAGATGTCTGGAGAATGAAGTGTAAAAATGGTCAAATTTATATCTCAGATAAAATATATAAATTCCAAGCTAGATTCACTCCTAAGAGTTCAATTAATCCAAAATATACCCATAACATCAAACGTTCTTCTTGGCTTGATTAATTGAACATGCACATTTCTCTAATTTGTCTCAGTAGAGAATAAAAAAAACACTAAGTCACCTGAGAGGGGATGAACCTTCAAACAGTAGTCATTGGAATAAAGAACTTTTTTCTTGTCTTTGCTGCTTTTAATTGATATAAGACTGTAGAGTTTATGAATGTATATATTATTAAATAATTATAGAATAAACCAAGAATACATGCATGTGATATCTTTTGAGTTTTTATTTATATGTTATAATAAGTTTTTGTTAATTTTTAGATTTATTTGAATAAATTTTGATTTTTTTTTAATATTTAATATATTTGTTGTTAATGCTTTTGATTTCTCAATTATTCAGACAATCATTATAGGTTTGTTTTATTTCAGTTGTTCATCATGCCAACAATGTATAATATTTGCTTTAAGAATGTTTTTGTTTCGTAGCTAAATTCTTTAATTTAGAATTAAATAAACCTCCTTATATCCTTATTCACATCTTATAATTTACTTTCGACTCTTAAAATTACTTGTCTTTATTCTCTAAGTAAGTGGATTTTTTTTTAGCATTTCTTAATGCACCACTCAAGTTTCTTAAGCACCACGTAAAATTATTTTTTTGCCTCTATATTCCGGATGTGCACATCCGGACGCACCAAATTTTTAAAAAACGCTGAAGTGTTCCGGATATGCATATCCGGAAACAATTCTGATGTGCACATCCGGAAGTATTTCTTATTAGTTCGCGTCAGACGTTCTTCCCCCTCATTATTCACCTTTCCATTTCCACTCCTTCTCAAACTCTCTCAAACTCTCAAATTTTCAATCACCACAAATCTCGATTTTTTTCACTCGAGTTCGGCGCAGAGCAACTACTACAACGATCAACACACTCCAAATCCTCCGTATCACATTTTAATCGGTAAGTTTTCAAATTTTAGAGTTTCAGAGTAATTTTCGAGTAATCGATTTAGAGTAGATATTTAGGTGTAGAAATTGTTAGGTTGTATGAATAACATAGGTTAGAGACAATGTAGGTCATTTTTACTGCTTCAAACGGACGATCAGGGCATAAAATTGCCCTTTTGGTTGTTACAGTGGCCATGAGTGCCGTTTTTAAACTTCAAAATACGTACTGGATGTACAGATCCGGAAACATTGGAACGTTTAGTGTTTCCGGATGTGCACATCCGGAAATACCTGACGTTTAAAATTCTGAGTCCTTCCGGATGTGCACATCCGGAAGACTTTTTTTTTTTTTCCTTTTTTAATTTTGCTTGTTTGTTTGTTTTTGTTTAATTATTTTTAAACAAAATTTAATTTATTTATTATGCTTTGCAGATTACATGGCTGGCAGAGACGATCGTACCATACATGGACGGACAGCTCAGCACGCATCTGTCCGACGTGAGCGGATGCAGTCTACAGCCCAGGCTTCCGACGTAGAGGGAGTTGGGGTAGCCCCTACAACTGAGGGACATCCTACACCACAGGTTCAGGCCACTTCCACATCACAGGTTCAGGCCACTCCTCCGTCAGCCGCCGATTCTACATCTCGGAGGCGTCGGGATTCTACTGCTAGTTCATCAGGGTCCCAGCCCGCACGCAGGCGTCGTCGGGAGACTCCAGCTCCATCAGCTGCTCCTCCTCGTTCCCCTGTTCCTGTTCCTGTTCCAGAGGGTGATCACCCAACACATGAGGGTGTTGACGATGATGACGATTTCGATGAGCTGGGCGGTTACCCCGGGGGTACCGTCTGATATGTCCCTACTCGCGGGGTACTCTGAGCATACTGCCAGATTTGTCTGGCTAGGACAGGTAACCTTTCTCGGTTTATTTATAGAATTGTATTCGTTGAAAATATGTTCATTTGTAACATTGTTTATTTGGAAATTTTCAGGATAAGGATTCACAGAAGTTCTATAACCATGGGGGCAAGGTTATGGACACGATTGAGATGCTGCTTACAGCTGAGTGGTTCACGTCTGCAGTTGCGGAGTCTGGTCTAGGAGGCCTGTCTAGGATTGGGTATTCCCAGATCCAGTACGGTATCCTGATGGCATTTGTTGAGAGATGGCACCCTGAGACATCCTCATTCCATCTACCGTACTGCGAGATCACGATCACGCTAGACGACATCTCGTGCCTCTTACATCTACCGATCACGGGTACCCTTCTGAGTCACGGTAGGATGACGAAGGCGGACGGCATAGAGTTGTTGGTTACAGAGCTTAGGGCTAGCCCAGAGAAGGCACATGCGGAGGTGCACCAGTTGAGGGGCGCACACGTCCGGTTCTCATTTTTGATGGGTAGATTTACTGAGGCGCTTGTAGAGGCAGGACGGGCAGATGGTGATCCAGTTGAGGTGGCGATCCACAGGACGCGTGCCCTAAGGTGCTACTACTTGTTTTTGCTAGGCACACAGGTGTTTGTGGACACCAGCGCCTATTATGTTGATATCGTCTACCTCAGGTACCTTTCGGATCAGACATAGATCCATCGGTACAACTGGGGGGCTGCTGCGCTGGCATTCACCTATTCCAGGCTCTCTGATGGTTGCCGCTGGGCAGCCAAGACTGTGGCAGGCAGCTGTACGCTATACGTGGTAACAATCTAATATTCTAAGTGATTTTTTCATTTCTTTTCTTTCTGTATTCATTATAATGTTTGACACCCATGTTATGTTTTCCATTTCAGGCGTGGATTTTACAGCATTTTCCCTATATTACTGGTTGGGGGAGTGCCCAGGGGTACACTGAGGATATGCCACGTGCTGCTGCATTTGTCCTGCTCAGAGGGAACCAGGCGCCGGACCCCTTCAGAGTGTATCTAGATCGGATTGCTGCTGAGGACATTTTGTATTGCCCCTATGCCGATCACCGTGTGACGCGGCTGTTCGATGAGGTTTATTTGTTCTCAGGATGGCTGGCATGCAGTTCGACTGTTACTGCCCGATACCTGCCAGAGCGCGTCTTGCGTCAGTTCGGTTACACGCAGACGATACCCAGGATGCCTCATGAGTCTGCTCCTCTAGGCTTGACCCACAGGCAGATAGATGAGCTATATGCTGACTACCAGTCCCACTTGGTACCGGAGGAGGCTCGGGCGACCAGAGCGGAGACAGACTGGACTGTTGATGCTGGGTACATCGTGTGGTTCTACACCGTCTCACACCCATGCATGGTGCCCACTGCTGAGGGATCGCCACCCAGACCTGCTCATCAGAAGATATTAGAGGAGCGGCAGTCTCAGCTGGACCACACTCAGGATGTCCTACCACGCTGTCGTGAGATAGAGCAGATAGCGCGGCAGGCCATTGCGAATGGTCACCTCCCTGAGGGCTCTGGTGCCAGACTTGCCGTGGACAGGATTATTGCGATTGCTCAGGGGGCACTTCAGTACCGCAGACATCGATCCAGGATGGCGGGTAGGGGCAGAGGGGACAGAGGAGCAGGGGAGCCAGGAGAGATCCTTCGCCATACGCAGTAGTTTTTTGTTTGATGTATTATATTTATATTAGATGTATGCACTGTATTTTGACAGAGATTTATTATATATATATATATATATATATATATATATATATATATATATATATATATATCATTTTATTTTATATATGGATGTTGTCAAATGTATATTAAATTGCGACGATTTATTAACATATGCGACCAACCAAAAAAACCGATTTAAAAAAAAAAAAATGTTCTGCCTTTTTCCGGATCTGCAGATCAGGAATGTTTCCGGATGTGCACTTCCGGAAAGAATCAGTGTTTTTAAAAAAATTGGTGCGTCCGGATGTGCACATCCGGAATCAAGGGGCAAAACCGAAAATTCAGATGGTGCCTAAGAAACAAGGGTGGTGTGAGAAGAAATGCTCTTTTTTTTTTGCACAGTTGAATTAAAATACAATACATGTGGAGACAATCATTTAGTACATTTCTCGAATTATTTTCATTGGGTAATAACTATATTTATATACAGGTTAAATCTTCCAATATGTCTAATAACAAAGATATTTAGTTAAATCATGCTCTATTTGTAGTAACAAAGATCTTTAGCTTCTTCTTCTTTTAAGGGGACAAACATCTTTATCTATTGAAGCCACCAAAAAGATTTGAAGAATGAAAATAAATATACCTAATAAATGGTTTTGTTCATGGCTTTGACTTTTGATGTTGTCTTAGATGATATATTAGAAATATGATTTGATAAATTATGATTTGCTAGTGTGATAAGTAGGGATGTTTGTGGTGTGGTTTGAGAAGTTTTGAAGGTAAAAATCATTCAAATCGTAAGAGGAAAAAGTGTGCGGTTCAGTTTGATTATGTTGACTTTTAGAAATAAAACTGAAGCAAACTAAATCAAATCAATGCGGTTTGAGTTTGTTCGATTTTTTACAAGATTTTTATTGAGTCATACATACATCTATTGAGAACAACATAACTTTGTGCTTAATCATTTATACATTACCAAATAACAACAAAACTCGTCATATTTGAACAAAAACTTTTCATTCAATATACAAAAATTAAATTAAACAAAAATGAAATAAAATAAATAAAATAAATAAAATAGTATAAAAAAAGATCAAAAACATAAAAAAAATATAGGAGATGAGAGAATAAAAAAGATGAAAAAGAATAGAATAGATGTGAGATTAGAGAAGACAGGTGCGAAAAAAATGTAATTGGAAGAGACAATAATAACATAAAAATGAGAAGATGAAAAATATAGAACATATGAGAGGAGAGATTAGAGAGACGAGGTGTACATGACAAAGAAGACGAGAAGAATGAGCGATACTATTGTTGGAATAATATAGCAAGTGTGAGTAAGTGGGGAAATAGTCCCACATTGGATAAGAATATGGTGACTTGAGCATTTATAAGTGGGAGAACCCACTCACCTATCACCTTAAGGTTTTGGGTGTATATGTGGTGTCTCTCTCACAAAGGTGCCTAATCCTACACTATGTATCAATATTCCCTAGTGAAAACTCCCCCCAACAAATGGTATCAGAGCCTGGTTCGAGAAAGGGACCGAGGTGTATCGAAAAGCCCAGGAAGTGGTGTCCCGTTAAAAAAAAAGGGAATATTGTGGACTCACACTTGAGGGGGAGTGTTGGAATAATATAGCAAGTGTGAGTAAGTGGAGAAATAGTCTCACATTGGATAGGAATATGGTGACTTGAGCATTTATAAGTGGGAGAACCCACTCACCTATCACCTTAAGGTTTTAGGTGGACAAGTGGTGTGTCTCTCACAAAGGTGCATAGTCCTACACTATGTATCAATGTTCCCTAGTATAAACTCCCCCCAACAAATGGTATCATGAGCCTTTGGTTCGAGAAAGAGACCGAGGTGTATCGAAAAGCCCAGGAAGTGGTGTCCCGTTGAAATTGAAACGCCCAAGGAAGAGGTGTATTTGATGTGTCAACGGCAGTACAAAGTATAAAAAAAAAGGGAACATTGTGGACTCGCACTTGAGGGGGAGTGTTGGAATAATATAGCAAGTGTGAGTAAGTGAGAAAATAGTCCCACATTGGATAGGAATATGGTGACTTGAGCATTTATAAGTAGGAGAACTCACTCACCTATCACCTTAAGGTTTTGGGTGTATATGTGGTGTCCCTCTCACAAAGGTGCCTAATCCTACATTATGTATCAATGTTCCCTAGTGAAAACTCCCCCCAACAACTATTATGAGAGATTTGAGTTTTAGGTGAGTTGTAGGCTAGGTAAAGTTTGAGTTGTAATGTAATGTGGTTTGATTTGGTTTGGTTTGATTTGCAAAATACAAACCGCAGACAAAACCGAACCGCATAGTTTTATTAAAATATAGCTCAAATACATCTGAACTAAATGCAATTTTTTACGGTTTTAGTTTAATTTACAATTTTCTATTGGATTGATTCAGTTTTGAATATCTCTAATAATAATTTGTAACTGTACAATAATATATATCGTGTAATAAAATCAATCATTTCACTGAAATTAAGATTGATTATTGATTCTTTTTATTATATTGATTAGGTAAAATAATGTACTTTTGATTGGTGTAATTATTTTAAAGATGTGAAATTTTAATAAAAATTAATCTTAGAATTATGAATCCTAGACTAGATAAAATATTCATTCTTACTTTTTTTTTTTAAAAGAAAATTTGGCTTTTACAAAATTAGTTGATAAATTTAGATTATATTTTATCTTGAACAATATAATTATATTTTAAAACACTAAATCATTTATTTTCATAATTGATTCATTGACAAAATTCATTAAGAGACGTTATTTGCAAAACAAAGTGTTCTTAAATAATGCTAAATTATTTTCATTGGCAATTTATTTGTCTAATTTTTATGTGTTGGATATCTGCCTTCACATTTTAGTCTATTGGTTGATATTTTAATAGCGTCTCTACTTTCATAGAGGCGTTCATGAAGTGATTAAAAATTTGAGTATAACCTTTATTTGATTAAAATAGAGTTTAAGATTAAGGAGAAGTTTGTTTCTTGGATTGTGATTTATTCTAAGAAATGTAGTTTTAATAAATTTTGCTTATGAACTTTTTATTTTCAGGAATTTATTTTAGCCATGATTTTGTCACTTTTCATTTCCTTCTATAGAGTTGGAGATTTTTGTTCCCATGAAAATAAGAAGTAACCACCCATACACTCTCAAACATTTTAACTCATTTATTTTTTATTTTAAATTTTAAAGTAAATATACTTTATAAATATTCCTAAAAAATTATATTACTCATCTGATCGTGAAGGCTTGATCAGATCCTGTGATGGGCCACCAAGAACGTCTGTGATGCTAGGCGTGAGATGAGGAGGAGGGGGTGTACCTGCAAGGCACTCCGACGCTCAAGTAAGAAAGGGTCAGAGAAAATGGGCAAGTACAAAGTATGAGTTCTTAGGGTGATTATTGGATACCTGACCCTCTTAAGTGAGAGAGTTTATATAGTGCCCCCAGCGCGTGGCCAACGCTCCTATTTTCGAGGCGAAATAACCGTTTTCCCGAAGAATAGGTAACTGCCCAAAACTAGCCGTTATGTCGGGCAGGGTGCCCAAAACTAGCCGTTATGTCGGGCAAAGACGTAGTTTCGGGCACATGCCCTTAGCTGTTCAGGGACTGATGAAGCCGTGCGGAACGGGCAGCAGTACCGGGGAGGAGCGATGCACTCCTTGCCCGGTGGGGGGCAGAAAGGTAACTTTTGCCCCTTTATGGATTGGACTTAGGCAATTGGGCCGTTCTGGGAACAGAAGCGAATTGGGCCATGCCTAGCCATTGGTCCAGTCCAGAACAGGAGCCCCTCAAGTCGCTGCTCCTGAGCATGGGAGTGATGACTTAAGGATAGCCCGTTGTTCCGGGGAACCATAGTGGAGTCATCATTTGGCGCCCTGGTGTTCGTAAGATCCATGACCGTGTCTAGTCTGCCCGTCGTACGGGGTGGCTAACGGTCAGGAAGAATTGAAACGTTAGGGCGCCACGTGTGGCTCGAGCCCTGTGCTGCAGTAGCTAGGCAATGATGGCTAGTCTACAGTCATTATGACCTACGTGAGTGTGTCTCTGCACGTGCTCCTCAGCAGTATAAAAGGAGAAGAACTCAGGCCATTTGGAACTTTCGCTTCTCTCTCTTCTTCTTCGTCTTCCTCAGAAAGCTTTGCTTGCCGCCGCCGTCCGCTATTTCAACTGCCGTCACCAGCTTCGAGCACCCGTCTTTCAGCTTTTCAACCACGTAAGTCTTCCGGTATTTTGTTTTTGTTCATCTTTTTCTCTAGATTGCATGTGGCTAGGTTAGGTTTAGATGACATAGGGTAGCTTTTCTGGGTTGTTGGTGGTGGACGGTGGCTAAGCCGTTTTCTGCCGCCGACGGGGCCGCTGGAGCCTCTTAGATAACTCGCGAATAGGGCGGTTTCCGGCGTCGTCGCGATGGTGACGCATAGGTAACAGTTGCGATTACTCAGTTTCCGATGCTTCGATGAAGTTTCCGGTGAAAGTTTGCGGTTTCCGATGAAGCTTCAAACGGAAACTGGGAAGCGGCTCGAGGAGGTTCCTCGTTTCGGGAGTGGTTTGTCCCGAGCGTCTCCTCGTAGAAGACTGTTTAGATTTTGTTTAATATTAGGGCTTAGGCCGGGGACGCCGTCCTCAGCCCTTTGCACGCCCTTTCACTTGACTAGCGGTGGAAGGGTGGTTTTGATTCTTCGTCGAATTCACTTTTTTCTCTGCTTTTCAAGTGATCGATATGGCGACAAAGCCTGACGAGGAGATCATAATAGACTCGTCCGAGGAGAGCTCCTCAGAGAGCAGCAGTACGGAAGCTTCCACTATCCCCAGCGAAGTCATGGAGGAGGTCGACGAGGATTCTACTGAGGAGTGGTCGGTGGCTGAGCCTGCCGAGCACGTATCTACCTTTGCGACCTACCCTGGGGATGTCTTCATGACCGTTGGGCCAGAGGGGGAATGGAAGGTGCATTTCCCCTCCGAGGATGATCAGATCTGTACAGATTTTGGGGAGCGGTTCGCTATGTACGAATATGCATTTAAAGAGTTGGGGTTGAGGCTGCCTTTCACCGATTTTCAACAGTCAGTTTTCTTGCATCTGGATCTGGTCCCGTCGCAGTTGCATCCCAATTCGCTGGCGTTCATTCGTGCCTTTGAGTTAACGTGTGAATTCTTGCAGATAGGAGCTACTCTTCCTCTGTTTTTCACCATCTTCCATCTCCAGCGGCAGTTGACGGGGAAGAGATACGGCTGGGTGTCGTTGAAACAACCCCGTAAGTTGTTCAAGCCATTTTCAGAGTCAATCCGGACGTTTAAAGAAAGGTTCTATATCATAGAGCCTGTGTCGGAGAGGGCCCAAGACAGTACATATGTCTGGGCGATGTCCCTTGACGAGGACGGTAATGACATGCCCGACGAAAACGAGAAGTTGATCGGGGAGAGAGAATTCAAGTTTCCCTTTCACTTGAGTGCCGGCCACTTTTCTAAGGAGCCCAACGAGTATGTTGCTCAGCCGCACATGCTGGACGGGCAGGATTCGGTTGGCTATGAAAAGCTGGTGAACTGTGTTAACTCTTTCCGGCTAGCTGAATGCTGGAGGAAGAAGGGGTCCCCGATTTTCGAGGAGGACGGTAGCCAGCGGGTGGAGTATCATTTTATTAACACCAAGGCTCTTTTGGAGTGCAAGACTCCTGCAGATGCTTATAAATTGCTCGGTAGTCTTAGTTACTTGACTTGCCAGACATATTTTTCCTTGGTCGTCTAACATATTTGTTTTGTTTTTGCAGGTGAGACGCCTTCCGCTCATGAAAGAATGGTCACTACTACAAAAAACCCATTTAACAACGGTTGGAAATGACATATAATGACACGGGCGAAGGCGTTGTTATGTAGAGTGTTGTTGTATAAGCGGTACGTACAATGACGACCCAGTAACCGTTGTAATAAAATGGAAAACACGCTACCTATAATGACGGTTATTTTAAATACCCGTTGTTGTATGTCTTTTAATAAAATAAAAAAAATACAGCATTAGAACTACCTATAATGACGGTTATCTTAAAAAAACCGTTGTTGTATGTCTTTTAATTAAAAAAAAAAATTGCAGCATTAGAACAAGAACATCAAGAACAACAATAAGAACAAGAACAACAGTAAGAACATCAAGAACAAGAACAAGAACAAGAACAAGAACAAGAACAAGAACAAGAACAAGAATAAGAACAAGAAGAAGAAGAAGAAGAAGAAGAAGAAGAAGAAAAAGAAGAAGAAGAAGAAGAAGAAGAAGAAGAAGAAGAAGAAGAAGAACAACAACAACAACAACAACAATAATAACAATAATAACAACAACATCAACAACATCAACAACAATAATAACAATGATAACAATAATAACAACAAGAACAAAAATAATAAAAAAGAACAACAAGAACAACAATAATTAAAAAAGAACACCAACAACTAACATTGATAACTCGAGTTCTGAAATTTGTTCTGAAATTTGGTTTAGTGGAGAAATAGAGTATGTAACTGAAAGATGATGTTTGGAGGTAGAAGATGTAGTTCGTCTAAGTTTTAGGTTTCACACGGATCACTAATAGTAGTGTCTTGGTCGTTGATAATCACTAAATGGACGACCAAGATTTGTTTAAGGATAGTGAATAAACTCAATATGCGCGCCACGTATAATGTTGGTAATGAGAATTGAAAAAATAAGTAAAAAACCAAAAATGTTGGTGCTGGGACTTAAACCCATGACAAGACGCTACCTATAATGACAGTTAGTTTAAATTACCCGTGGTGAAAGGTCTGTCATCATTTTGAAAAAATAAGTAAAAAAAACTACCTATTACAACGGTTGGTTTAACTACCCGTTGTGAAAGGGTCTGTCAGCATTTTGAAAAAATAGGAAAAAATGATTAAAATAGATTCAGAAAAATCTAAAAACACGAAATTTAATCTAATTGGGTAAAATAAGAATTTTGAGAATTTTTTTAGAATTTTTTGAGACTATGAAAACAGTAAAAAATTCATTAAAAATAGAATTTTCAAAAAGGAGACGATTTTT
The DNA here is from genome assembly GCA_022829125.1 of Lathyrus tuberosus. Lineage (NCBI taxonomy): Eukaryota > Viridiplantae > Streptophyta > Magnoliopsida > Fabales > Fabaceae > Lathyrus > Lathyrus tuberosus. The sequence goes on along the minus strand of JALAZF010000024.1, from coordinate 6,868,000 downwards.
CTGCTCCAGATGCACGAAACAGATCTTAAAAAGGAGACGATTTTCCCTAAAACCTATTTTTTGAAGTGCAAGACCTAAAACTAAATTATTGGCTATAATGACGGTTGAAAACATACCAGTGGTGAAAGGTTGTGGGTATTTTGGAAAAATATGTAAAAAAACCATAAATGTTGGTGCTGGGACTTGAACCCATGACCATGCGCTACATATAATGACGGTTGAAAACATACCTGTGGTGAAAGGTTGTGGGTATTTTGAAAAAATATGTAAAAAAAACCCATAAATGTTGGTGCTGGGACTTGAACCCATGACCATGCGCTACCTATATTGACGGTTGAAAACATACCCGTGGTGAAAGGCCTCACATTTCACCACGGTTAGAATTTTAACCGTCATTAAAAGCCTTTTAACGAGATTAAAAAAAAAGCGCGCATCTATTACAATGGTGTATAGGCAATCCGTTGTAAGCCTGGCGTTGTTGTTTGCGCGTTTTATAGTAGTGGGTAAAGAATGCTATGGCGAGGAACAAGCCCAGGGCGACTGCTCCCAAAACTCGATTTCCCCAGCGTGTTCCTCCTCCTCAACCTGCTACAGGGACCTCTTTACCTACTCCTGCCCAGGGATCTCCCCTGCCTCTGGCCTCAAGGTTCAAGCGGTCTAGGGCCACTGAAGCGGTAGATCTCAGTCGGGCACCAGAGAAAGGGAAGTTCGAACTTTCTCCATGTATTCTTGACAGAAAATTCTTCGAGGGGACGTCCTTGGTTGTTCAGCGGGCAGAGTCTCTCCAGCTGGAAGGCATGGATCGCCCGAGCAAGAGGGCGCTGGTGGCACAGGATGCCTCTGCCCTGGTCAGAGTCCTGGAAATGGCGGCCATCTATGCTGAAGGGAATTCTTCTACTGAGTCTGAGCTCAGGGCTGCCCGGGCTACCATATCGTCTTTGGAAGAGACGGCTAGGAAGGCCAAGGAGGAAGCTAAGAGTGCTGGTGATGCCCGGAAGAAGGCAGACGAGGAGGCTACCAGGTTGCAGGAGGAGAATGTTATGCTGGCAGCGGAGAAGAAGGCAGCCTAGGAGCTGATCGAGCAGTTGAGGTTAGCAAGTGCTCCGGCCGACGACGAACCTGAGGATGTGAGGGAAATGAAGACGAGGGACGAGCTGGTTGCTCGTATGTTGAAGGCTGAGGATGACAACATTGTCATCGGGGATGAATCTTTTAAGAATGCTGCGGCCCAACTGCGGGTGGTCAACCCCGGGGTTGAGATTTCCACCGAGGGTACCCACTACCTGGCTCATGTGGAGGATGGCAGGATAGTCAGTCCGAACTCCCTCCTTGGTGGTTACGAGCATGCTGAAGTTCTGAACGGGGAGACCCAGGAGCCTGAGCCCAACCTCGAGCAGCCTGAGTGGATGGAGGAGTGATAGGGCTTTTATCCTTGTTGTAACTTGTCCGACCTGCGTGCCGTGTATCTTTTGATGTAACTTATTGTTTTGTATGGGGGCGTGGCCCCCTGTTAATGTAACAAGCACAATCGTGGTCCTCGTGACCGCTTATCACTTTAATTATGTATGTGTCTGATCCTCGTGGCCGGTTTTGTGATTTGCATGGCTTTATCTGTTTTGATTTCTGCTAAGTGTTGTACTTTTGCTCGATATGCATGTGTGCTCGTAATAGGGATTACTTTGATTTGCTTTAAGTTTCAGGGAATTGCTCGTTGTAGATGTGTTCGGCAGTGAGGGGTACTGATCGAACGACCAAGGAATGTTCGGGCAAGAGAGCGGAGCTCAGGTCGCATTTGAGGCCTGAGTTCGCGGCGTGAACCTCCCATCGCGAGCTGGGTGTTCTGCCTATCGTGGTACTTTGACGACGGCGGTGCTCAATTGAGGGACCGCTGTCGAGCAGGGACCTGGCTCGTTCCTGAGCGGGGTTCTGCTTTACTAACATGCGACGCTTGTACCTAGGCGTGCATAATGGTCGGTAATTTTGACGAATCAGACCGACAGGTAAGGCCTTAGCTTTTCGGCGTTCCATGGTCGAGCAAGTTCTTCCCCGTTGAGATGTTCAAGGTAATAGGCCCCATTCTCCAATTTTTCCCGGACACGATAGGGTCCTTCCTAGTTAGCGGCTAGCTTGCCTTCGCGAGAGTCTTTATGGTTTCTTCTTAGGACAAGGCTCCCCACGTCGAACTCTCGTCGTATAACTTTGGCGTTGTGCCGTATAGCAATTTTTTGTTTTAACGAGGCTTCACGGAGGGTTGCCTCTAATCGAACTTCCTCAATGAGGTCGAGCTCCTCCCTTAGTGCTTCGTCGGTCATTTCCTCGTCCAGGGACGATTCTGTCCGCCTGAAGGGTAGGTGAACTTCAATGGGAATTACGGCTTTGGTCCTGTAGGCCTGGCGAAAGGGTGTTTCACCGGTTGAAGAGTGTGGAGTTATGCGGTATTCCCATAAGACGTTATGCAGCTCCTCGACCCACGCTTTCTTCGTTTCGTCCAGCCTTCGTTTGAGGCCTCGAAGGATGACTCGGTTCGCCGCTTCAGCTTGCCCGTTTGTCTGGGGATGTTTGACGGATGCGAAGTGTTGCTTCGTGCCCAGCTGGGCGACAAAGTCCTGGAACTTCCTGTCCGTGAATTGTGTCCCATTGTCCATGACTATCGCCTGGGGGATGCCAAAACGTGCAAGGATGTTTCGTTTGTAGAAACGTAGTATGTTAAGGGCGGTTATCTTGGCTAGAGCCTCCGCTTCTATCCATTTTGTGAAGTAATCCACGCCTACTATTAAGTATTTGTTCTGGTTTGATCCTACCACGAATGGCCCCAGGATGTCCAGGCCCCACCAGGCAAATGGCCACAAGGAGGACATAGCCTTGAGCTCGTTAGGTGGAGCTAGGTGCATGTCCCCGTGCCGTTGGCATTTATCGCATTTCTTCACATGTTCCTTAGCGTCTTGCTGCATGGTTGGCCAGTAGTATCCTGCTCGAAGGGCCTTCCGGGCAAGGGACCTTCCTCTGAGATGTTGGGCGTTGATTCCTTCGTGAATTTCGCGCAAGATGTGGGCGACCATTTCTCCCTCGACACACTTGAGTAGCTGGATGGAGAACCCTCGCCTGTAGAGTTTATCTTCGACCAGGACGTAGGAGCAGACTCTTCGCCTAACTACGCTGGCCTCTTTGGGGTCGGACGGAAGTTCGTCCCTAGCGAGATAGTTGTAAACGGGGGTCATCCAGCAGTTGCTGTCGCCGATCATTTGTACATCAAGGGTCGGGGAAGTTTTCTCGATACTGGGTCGAGGAAGTACCTCCTGTATGACGGACTTGTTTCTACCTTTCTTCTTCGTGCTTGCCAGTTTAGACAAAATGTCTGCCCTGACGTTGTGTTCGCGGGGAACGTGCTTTACCTCTACCGCTGCGAACTTCATCATTTTCTCCTTGACCAGGGCTAAGTATTCAGACAGGTTGTCATTTTTGGCTTGATACTCTCCTCGAACTTGGAGGGCCACGAGTTGCGAATCTGTACAGATGACGACTTCTTCCACGCCGAGATCTTCGGCTAGGCGTAAGCCGATGAGGAAGGCTTCGTACTCAGCCTGGTTGTTGAAGGTGGGGAAGGATAGGGTAAGTGACACTTCTACGATGATTCCTTCGTCGTTCTCCACTATGATGCATGCCCCGCTTCCCGCCGAGCTGGATGCCCCGTCTACGAAAATGGTCCATTTGCGTGCCCCGCAGGTTGGGGAATCTGCGAACTTCATTTCTACGACGAAGTCAGCCAAAGCCTGGGCCTTGAGGGATTTTCTGCTTTCATACTGAATGTCAAATTCGGACAGCTCTAGCGACCATTTGAGCATTCTTTCGGCCATGTCTGGTCGTCCTAGCAGCTGCTTTACGGGTTGATCTGTCCGGACCACGATCGTGTGGGCCAGGAAGTAGTGTCTTAGTCTTCTAGCTGCGTTGATGAGGGTCAGTGCCACTTTTTCTATCTGTTGGTATCTCAGCTCTGGTCCCTGCAATGCTTTGCTCATGAAATATATGGGCTTTTTCCCGTCAGGTGTTTCGCGGATAAGAGCGGCGCTCACTGCCTCGGTGGCTACGGTGAAATGCATATACAGAGTCTCGTCGTTGTCTGGGCGAGAGAGGACTGGTGGCTCCGAGAGTGCCCGTTTCAGATGGAGGAGAGTCTGGTCGCATACCTCCCTCCATTCAAACGCTGCCTCCTTGCGGAGGAGTTTGAAAAAGGGTAGGGCGTGCTGGGCAGATTTGGCCACGAAACGGGATAAAGACGCGAGCATCCCGTTGAGGGACTGGATGAATTTCTTTGATTTAGACGTTGGAAACTCGGAGAATGCCCGACACTTATCGGGGTTCGCCTCAATTCCTCGTTCTATTAGGTAGAAGCCGAGGAATTTGCTTGCCCGCACACCGAACGTGCACTTCTCTGGGTTGAAACACATCTGGTATTTCTTGGCCTGTTCGAAGACCTTTCTTAAATAGGCGGTATGATCGGTTTCCTCGTGGGATTTTACGATCATATCGTCCATATAGACTTCGAGCATGTCGCCTATCTCTCCCCGGAAGACCTTGTTCATCATCCTCTGATAGGTCGCGTCGGCGTTCTTCAGGCCGAAGGGCATTACATTGTAGTAATAGTTTCCCGATTCGGTCATGAAGGTCGTGTATTATTTATCGCTCACTGCCATTGGTATTTGATTATAGCCCGAATAGGCGTCCATGAATGATAATAGTTTAAAACTGACAGAGTTATCAACAAGTTTATCAATATTGGGGAGGGGGTACACATCATTCAGGCATGCCTTGTTAAGATCGGTATAGTCAATACACATTCACCATTTGCCATTAGATTTTTTCACGAGTACAACGTTGGACAGCCAAGTGGTGTACTTGGCTTCCTAGATAAATTTTGCCTCGAGTAGGTCTTTTACAGCTTTTTCTGTAGCCTCCGTTTTCTCCAAAGACTGCTTTCTCCTATGTTGTGCTACTGCTTTGACGGCTGGGTCAATCGTGAGTTGATGGCAGACGACGGATGGGTCAAATCCGGGCATCTCGGCGGTGCTCCAAGCGAACAGATCAACGTTCTCACGGAGGCAGGCTTTGAGTTGCTTCCTTGTGATGTCGGGGAGATCTGCTCCAATTTTTACTCCCCACTAGGGGTCGTCACTGAACAAGATGAGCTCGAAGTCACCATCCAGGATGGGACGCATCGGATGGGAGCTGCTGTTGGTCGGGGAAGACGAGCTGCTCGAGGCTGCTTGGTCCTCCTTCTGGTCCTCTTCGGGGAAGAAGTTGTCGAGGTCGATGGAGTCGACCTGAGGTAGTGGCTTGGCCTCCTTGGAGCTGCTGGGCAAGGCTGGCTTGTTAGATACCTTCGGCTTGGACGCGATGGCGTTGAGTCCCTTCGTGGCTGCTTCGAAGCATCGTCGTGCGGCTTCGATGTCGTCGTGGAGGGTGGCGACCATCCCCTTTGAAGTGTAGTACTTCATCTTGAGATGGACGGTCAAAGACACAGCTACCAACTCGGTAAAGGTTGGTCTTCCGAAGATGCACTGGTACAGAGACGGGCAATCGATTACCAGAAACTGTACTTTAACAGATCTGGCCGTCTTCGTTGATCCAAAAATTACGATCAGTTCGATGTATCCCCAGGGTTTGGTTACTGACCCATTGAATCCTTGCAAGTCAGAACCCACATAGGTAGTGAGGTGTGATTCATCCAGCAGGAGCGCTGAAAACAGCTGGGAGTACATAATGTCGACCAAGCTGCCTTGGTCGACGAGAATCCTGCGAACGTCGAAGTTCGCCATCCGAGCTCTGATGAGCAAGGGGGTGCTCGAGTTTGGGGATCCTCCGAGGAGCTCTTCCCGGTAGAAGGAGATGTGGATAGAGCCCTTCTGGGCTTGATCGAGTGTGGTCACCTTGCTGGAGCTTGTGCTGATCAGGTGCTAGAATTTCCTCTTCACGGAGCCCACCGTGACTTTATTGAAGCCTCCCCCGAGATGACCATAGCGGAGGGGAACGTCTCCCACGGGCTGTGGGCCGCAAAGTAGGCAGGAGCGCTGAGCTCATCTGGGACGTAGAAGTCTTCTGGTCGCGATATGGACATGGCGACTTGGATGTTGGCCTCTTCCGGGGAAGGAACCTCTTCCTCTACCTTCTTTGACTCCTGGGCGTCTTTTCGGGGAGCATCTTTCTTTTTCGTGAATTGTTTCAAGTGGCCATCCCTGATCAGTATTTCGATAACATCCTTCAAATGGATGCAATCTTCGGTGGTGTGGCCATGACTCTTATGGAAATGGCAGTACTTTGATTTGTCGGCATTGGGCTTGGCCAGTATTTTTTTGGGGAAGCGGACCCCTGCTTGTTTGAATTCCGAATTCACGCATTCGGACAGTATCTTTTCCCTGGAGACGGTTAGGGGGGTGTAGTCGTGAATCGTCTGGAAGGTCCCTTGCTCTCCCGGGAGTCCCGAGGACTGTCTTCACGCTTCCATTCCCCTCGACGAGATGTCGAGGGCTCTTCACCTCTGGAGGCTCGGGCGTTCTCCTGGTGGCAGGAGGCTCAGGCGGAGTTGGCCGCTTCCTTTTCCTCGTACTGGATGTATGACTGCGCCTTAAGGAGGAAGGCGTCCAGGTTCCTCGGAGGTGCGAGGCCGACAGCTTTGGAAAACTCTGAGTGTGGACGGAGTCCCTGTTCGAGCATAAATTTTTTCATGTCGTCAGTGGTGGGGACTTGCACCGCTTCTTTGTTAAACCTCTCGATGTATGCCCGAAAAGGTTCATCCTTCCCTTGGATGATGGCCCCAAGAGAGGCTTCAGTCTTGGGGTGGCGGCGCGACGCCGTGAAATGCCTGGAAAACATTCTGCCTAACTGCTTCCACGAAGTGATAGGCTCTTCGGGCATCTGTTTGTACCAAGTCATTGCTCCTTTTCGAAGTGTGGTCGCAAACAGACGACACTTGATGGCGCCCCGGACGCCACTGTAATCCAATAGCGCATCGATGTTTTCGATGTGTTCGTCGGGGTCGGTTGTTCCGTCGTATGTGCCCAATGTCGGGGGCTTCTCCAAGCCCTTGGAGAGGCGTGTTGCCAAGATTTCTTGGGACAATGGGCCGTGAGGCTCATCATCGCTGTTGGAACTGGTTAGTGTCGGGGACCGGACGACTCGTTCATGACGGCGACTTCTTCGGGGAGAAGGTGTACGGGCCCGGCCTTTTGTCTTGACCAGGGGTGATTATTTGTCCCTCCGGGTTCTCTTGTGACCGGGAGAGTGCTGGTTTTGCGGGGAAACATGGTCGCGTTTTCGAGCAGCATGAGATTCTGGTTCTTGACGCAGCCTTCGGTCGACTTCTCGCAGGGGTTGCAGGCTCTTGGATCATCGATGGCTTTTCCTCGGAGGTGGGATCTTGGACGGGCAGATTCCTCCAATGCCTCGATCCTTTCGTTCTGCCGAAGGATCAGGAGGTTGGTCTTGTTTATTGCCTCCAGAAGGGCCACCACGGTCGGGTCGGCGTTGGGTGGAGTAGGAATGGGCTGGATAGCCAGCAAGGGCTGATCGTTGTCTCGACCAGCGGGAGTAGGGGAAGGAGAGGTTGTGGCCCAGTCTCTCAGAAAACGGGGGTCTCCGAGGAGGGATAAGGGACCGTCAACGTCAGTCTTGTTGACGGGGAGGACAGCTGACTGGAGAGCACCTTTGACGTGATCTTGAGAGGCCATGATGATAATCTTGGACGAAAGTGTTTTGGTCTTAGTATTTGAGGTGGATGTTAAGACGGGGAGAACAGTTTTCTCACAGACGGCGCCACTGATCGTGAAGGCTTGATCAGATCCTGTGATGAGCCACCAAGAACGTCTGTGATGCTGGGCGTGAGATGAGGAGGAGGGGGTGTACCTGCAAGGCACTCTGACACTCAAGTAAGAAAGGGTCAGAGAAAAGGGGCAAGTACAAAGTATGAGTTCTTAGGGTGATTATTGGATACCTGACCCTCTCAAGTCAGAGGGTTTATATAGTGCCCCCAGCGCGTGGCCAACGCTCCTATTTTCGAGGCGAAATAACCGTTTTCCCGAAGAATAGGTAACGGCCCAAAACTAGCCGTTATGTCGGGCAGGGTGCCCAAAACTAGCCGTTATGTCGGGCAAAGGCGTAGTTTCGGGCACATTCCCTTAGCTATTCAGGGACTGATGAAGCCGTGCGGAACGGACAGCAGTACCGGGGAGGAGCGATGCACTCCTTGCCCGGTTGGGGGGCAGAAAGGTAACTTTTGCCCCTTTATGGATTGGACTTAGGCAATTGGGCCGTTCTGGGAACAGAAGCGGATTGGGCCTTGCCTAGCCATTGGTCCAGTTCAGAACATCACCAAACACGCAGATGGAAATAATTAAGTTCCCGTGAATAGTATTCTTGGAATTATAGTTTTAATCCTTGAAACAAACACGCCTTAAGATTTACGAGAACTGTGTCATTTAGACAGTCTACATACTCTTAAAACTACATGAAGTTATTCACTCATGATTATTATAAACATATACATAATAAGCATAAGTAATGAAATAAGAAAGATAATAAAATAGTAAAACAATAAAATCGGGAATTGAATAGAAGTTAAAAATACATAAGTTGTCATCTCTTCTATTACAAGCAAGAAGCGTCACCAGAAACTTTCAGTGAATTTCTAATTTGGATCCAATACTACAAAAAAAACATATTTTGCCTCAGCTTGAAAGGCGAGGTAACGAAGGGCAAAATTTTTACACTTATACCTTGGGTTTCCTTAAAACCAAGCAATAATGTGTACTGCAAATGGCTTCGAACCCAAACAACTGCAATTTCGTATTTTTTATAAAACAAACAACTTTACATATTGATTTTTAACAATAATTGAGGTGAATATATATATATATATATATATATATATATATATATATATATATATATATCTTACAGATTCTTAAGCATATTAAAATTTTATTGAAATACAATTTTTTGTAATTTTACAAAAGAGTTAGATCTAGAAGAGTCTTTTGTTTGATCCTTGTGAATCTTAGAGAAAAAAATGCTGAAAGTTTTTGGATATCCGTTATTGCAGGAGTTTATTTGCATTTGTCAAAGATTGTGGTCATAGTCAAATATTGTGGTCATGGTAAAAGATTATGGTTAAGGATTGTGGTTGAATAAAGTCACAATTTGTGGACCAAGAAAGAAACACCCATGGTTTTGCACCCAAGGTTTTGTAACAACTCCCATGGTTTTGTGAAGATGAGCACCTATAAATAGAGTTGCATTTCTCATTCCTAACACAACAACACTAAATATTGCAACATAACATAAAAGAAAAATTTAGAGAGATAGAATATATTGTATTTATAAGGTTCTTTTAGTGAGTGTTCTCCTATTACAAGAGAGATTGTAATTTGTTCTCTCCTTGTCTATAGAGAGAAGTGTTGTAATTTATTTCACTTAGTGAAAATCTTTTCTACCAGTGCCCGTGATTTTTCCCTTATTTGTTGAGGGTTTTCCACGTAAATATTCTGTGTCAATTTCCCATTCCTTAATCTCTTATTTTTGTAATATTTATCTTGCTACTCTGATACCCAACAACCTTCTCATTCATTTGATTTAGATATATAACAATACTAAATATTAATTAAAGAAACTAGTTAATCATGTAAAGAGAAGAGATATTATGATAAAACCACAAACCTTTCAACATACTATTTTCTGCTCATGCAATCCATCATAAAGAACGTTTACACTTTTCCTTTAAGTTTCAAATTTTCAATCATAATGTTTTCATTATCAATGGTTAATATTCCGAATGTTTGTGATTGGGATATATAGTGTGGTGTTAGCATTCTGAATGGTAGTTTTGACGGTTTCACGTTGATCACTAATGTTTCTTATGGAATAATGTGTTGAGCGTTGATCCTCAATAAACAGACATTTATGATTTGTTTATGGTCGACAAAGAAAATAAATAAACTCGCTTATCTTACCCTTTAGTTTACTCAAAAAATTGAGGTAAAATGTTTTTTCTTTTTTAAATAAAAAATAAATAAAGTACTTTTCCCTCAGTGTTTTATTTATTGCCAAAAAATGGTAATTGATAAAAAAAATTTAAAGTAACATGTGTAACACCCTAAATTTCCGCGCATAATTTTATCGAATTAATCAGTGTAAAATAATACAATTTAGAAATAAGGGCATTACTTTCAAATACACTTGCTCATAAGTAGACATGTAACATAAATTAAAACATACTTTAATCCAAAAATACTCTTTATTACGCAGCGGAAATGAATCATTCGAATAATAAAGCATAACGGTCTCAAGTGACCAAAAATTAGTTTTGTAAACCGTAAAGACAACTAAAATTCTTTAATCAAAATAAAACATGCATAAAAGCGTTCCCGACTCCTAATGTTATATATCAGAGCAGGCGCCACTAAAGTGAAGCACCTCGTCTTCACCGACCACGACTTCCAACTACTCCTGAGTATCTGCAGGATGTCGTATAAAGCATCACCAAACACAGATGGTGTGAGATTCTCAAATCAACAAAAGAAGAAGATGATATAAGTATAAAAGCATAAATCAACAAGTTATTCTCCCAGATCACAACTATCAACAACAATCACACACCTCAGCACAACCACAAATCATCAATCACAACATAATGCAACACAACTAACAAGAGTAATGCAATGAGACACCAACTAGACTCAATGCATGTGGTACCAAATTTCGATCCCTGTTTCATGATCACAATTCCCGTCGGAACGTCTATCTAGTCGCTCACACCCCACTCGGGCACACGACGGTCGTGATTGCTCACACCCCACATGGGTACATAATCACCACGACAACAACAACATTGATTCCATTAAAGGAATCCGGATGGACGCTGACACCCCACATTGGCACACGTCATCCCTCAACTCATGCATCATGCTATGCACCTTCAACGACAACATGCAACAACGAAACAAATACATCAACATAGCATATCATCATTACTCGATTCATTAATTCACAACAACACATATACACCTATTCAAGCATGCATAGTCATAACAATCTTCCAAAATACATCATCTAAGAAAATTATCAACGAAGCAATAGGAAACCACGCGAAACCACCAGAAAACAGCAAAGAAACAACAAAAATTGCACAAGAAGCATGCTGCGCCTCATCACACCGCCTAGCACAGCAGGGGCATTGCAGCGCCTCTTGCACCGCCCAGTGGCACACAGGCATAGCTCCCCCCTTCAATTCTAACACTTCCAGTAGCGTTCCATGCAACGCCTCCTGGTCACCGCCGGCACAGCATTGATGCGCCTCCCGCACCGCCCGGCGACACACGGGCGTAGCTTTCCATCCTCAATTCTAATACTTCCAGTAGCGTTCCAGGTTGTGCCTCCTGAGCACCGCCCGACGACACAAAGCACCGCCCGGCGCTACGATTATACCGCCCGGCGCTACGTGCGCGTAGCAGAGTTCCTGCAATCTCACTGTCTGCTACACCAGACCCAATTTCTCCCCAAAACAGTCCTCATAGTGCACGAAAATCATATCAACCCTCAGCAATATTTAGCAACCACAACATACATGATTTTATGGACCACATCATGAACACATATTAGCATCCTACATCATTAGGACCTATCCTTTTCCCATCAAACCCCATCAAAACCCTAATTATCTATCACAATATTCAGCATTCTCATGAATTCAACCTAGTGATTCCTACTCAAATACATACATCATCCAACCCTTGAGAGATTAAAGAATTTCCACCCTTACCTTGTATTGATGAGCTTTCTTTCTTCTCCAATGGAGTTCTCCCTTCTCTTCCTTGCCCTAGCCTCTTTCACCTCTTCTCTCAATTTCACGTAGAATGAAACTCACTTCTCTATTTTGTAACTCCTTTCATAAACCTCCAATTATGGTTTTCCTTATTTGCCCTTACTCAACCTCGTACAATTACCTTCTCTCCCTTCTACTCTCTACACATCTAATTATTTTATTTATTTTATCTTATTATCTCATTATTGTATTATCATTATTATTAAATCCCACTAGTGAAATAATACTAACAATAATTCCCACTACTAAATATAATCCCACATAATATCCATTTTATACTATGGTTCAATAAATACCAACTAATTAATCCAATTAGTTTCACTCCCCCAAGGACTCATTCCTAAGGCCACTACCACTTAATACGGGTACTTAAACACAACGAAGACACATCAAGTCACAACATCAACTACACCGACTCATAATTATCTTGCAAATAATAAACAAATAAAAACGGGGCATTACAACTCTCCCCCACTTAGAATATTTTCGCCCTCGAAAATTTACCTGACACGAACAATTGCGGATATGACTCTCGCATCTTGCTCTCTAATTCCCAAGTCATGTTCCCTCCGGCAGCACCTCCCCATACTACCTTCACGAGAACGATCTCCTTGCCTCTCAACTGCTTCACTTCGCGGTCATCCATACGCTCTGGAAAAGCCTCGACCGTGAGATTATCTCTCACTTCCACCTCATCCATCGGAATCACATGCGACAAAAGGCGTCATTCCAATACTGGAATGATAGCTGTTATTATAAGTAAACTCAATCAATGGAAAATGACTATTCCAAGCACCTCCTTGTTCAAGCACACAAGCCCTTAACAAATCCTCCAAAGATTGTATAGTCCTCTCTTTCTGCCCATCCGTCTGCGAATGATAGGCCGAACTCAATCTCAGCTTCGATCCCAAGGCTTCTTGCAAACTCTCCCAAAATCTGGAAGTAAACCTTGGATCTCGGTCTGACACATTACTCAATGAAACTCCATGCAACTTCACAATTACCTGAATTTAATTCTCTGCCAGCTTCGGCAAGGGAAAATTGATATTAATCGGGATGAAATGTGCCGACTTTGTCAGCCTATCCACTACTACCCAAATGGAATCATGTCCTCTCGGCGTATTAGGTAACCCGGTCACAAAATCCATAGAAATATTGTCCCACTTCCACTCTGGAATATCTAATGGTTGCATCATACCAGCAGGTTTCTGATGTTCCACCTTCGACTTCTGACAAGTCAAACAAGCATACACAAACTGAGCCACATCACGTTTCAACCCAGGCCACCAAAATATCTTCTTCAAGTCTTGATACATCTTCGTAGCTCCTGGATGGATACTCAAACTACTTCTGTGACCCTCTTCTAAAATCATTCTTTTCAACTCAGGATTATCAGGGATGCAAATCCTATCACGTAATCTCAACACGCCTTGTTCATCCACTCTGAACTCATTACCTTCTGCTTGGTCATTTCCAATCATCCAATCCACCAGTTTCACATCCAACTTCTGACTTTCTCTGATGCTATTAAGGAATTCATTGTTGATCGTCAGCATACCCAGCATCACACTATGCGGTGTCTGTTCGCAAACCAAACTCATATCTCTGAAGTGTTCAATCAATTCTAACTCTTTAACCATCATAGCAGACACATAAAAGGACTTTCGACTCAAAGCATCGGCCACGACATTAGCTTTGCCGGGGTGATAGTTCAATCCAAAGTCATAATCTTTTAAGAATTCTAATCATCTCCTCTGCCTCATATTCAGTTCCTTCTGATCAAATAGATACCTCAAGCTTTTATGGTCACTGTACACTTCAAATCTGGAACCATAAAGATAGTGCCTCCAAATCTTCAATACAAACACCACTGCAGCTAACTCTAAATCATGGATCGGGTAATTCCTCTCAAGTACTCTTAGCTGTCGCGAAGCATAAGCCACAACCTTACCGTCCTGCATTACACACCTCCCAAACCCATCAAAGAAGCATCGCAATACACCACAAATGGTTCATTTGGTTCTGGTAGAATTAACACTGGAGCGGTAGTCAATCTCTTCTTCAGCTCAACGAAACTCTTCTCACAATGAACATCCCATACAAATCCCTTACCCTTGCACGTCAACTGAGTCAACGGAAGTGCCAACTTCGAAAATCCTTCAATAAATCTTCGGTAATAACCAGCCAAACCCAAGAAGCTTCTAATCTCGGTCACCGACTTCGGAGTCTCCCACTGTAGAACAACATCTACCTTGGACGGATCCACAACAATACCATTACCTGAAATAACATGACCATGAAAACTTACCTCTCTCAACCATAATTCACACTTAGACAACTTAGCATAGAGCTTCTTCTCTTTCAACACTTGCAGCACGATCCGCAAATGCTCAGCGTGTTCCTCTTCCGACTTAGAATAGATTAGAATATCGTCAATAAAGACAACCACAAATTGGTCCAAGTAAGCATGAAAGATACGATTCATATACTCTATGAATACGCCAGGTGCATTAGTAACTCCGAACGACATCACCACGTACTCATAATGTCCATATCGGGTTCTGAAAGCCGTCTTCTGAATGTCTTCGTCTCTTACCCGTATCTGATGATAGCCTGACCTCAAGTCAATCTTGCTAAACACACGGGAACCCACTAATTGATCCATCAAGTCGTCTATCCTTGGAAGTGGATACTTGTTCTTAATCGTTACTTTATTCAGCTGCCTGTAATCGATACACAACCTCATACTACCATCCTTTTTCTTTACTAACAACACTGGAGCTCCCCAAGGCGATACACTCGGTCTCACAAATTTCTTTTCTAACAGTTCTTCCAGTTGTTTCTTCAGCTCTGATAATTCTGATGCCGACATCCTGTATGGTGCCATAGAAATAGGTCTGGTACCAGGGACAAGATCAATAGCAAACTCTACTTCCCTCTCTGGTGGTACCTCGGCAATGTCATCTGGAAACACTTCAGGGAATTCACGCACCACTTGCAATTCGTTGATCACCGACTCATTTTCCACTGACAAGGATGCCACCAATGCAAGTACCTGAGCTTTTTTTTCCAATAACTTTCTTAACTCTCTAGCAGACAGAAAACTGTCTTCTTCCTCTTCCTCAGGAGTAAGAAATCGAACCGACTTATTGAAACAACTAATATGAACATGATTGAACTCCAACCAGTTCATACCAAAAATCACATCGAGACCTCCCAACGGTAAACAAATCATATCAACACCAAAGTCCTTATCAAAGATTGATAGTGGACAGTTCAAACAGACTAAAGAAGTGGTCACCGATCCCTTTGCAGGAGTTTCGACAACCATCTCTCCCTTCATAGGAGAAACAACAAGGCCTAGCCTCCTTACACAATCGGCAACAATAAAAGAGCGAGTAGCACCAGTATCGATAATAGCAATCAAAGGCATATTATTAATATAACATGTACCTCTGATCAGTCTGTCATCACTGGAAGTCTGAGTCCCTGTCAAAGAAAACACTTTTCCCCCAATCGAAGCTTTCTTTGGTTTCTGACAATGAGTACTAATATGGCCCTGTTCTCCACGGCTGTAACAAGTCACAACATTAACTTTGCAGTCCGCAATCAGATGTCCTGCCTGCCCACACTTGAAGTATTTCTTCATATCACTCATGCACTCACTGACCCGATGACCCAACTCACCACACCTGTAACACTTAAGAGGAGCAGGGGCACCTCCCCCACTTGGCCTCTTGCCCTCAGCATGCTTCTGTTTACCTTTCTCAACTGGAGCTGCATAAAGATTCCCACGGTTCATCGGTTGCTTTCCTCTTGGCCAGCCCCTTATAATGAGCCGATCGAGCCTTGCTGTCTTATTCAAATATCCTGCAACAATCCACCAAGTCTAGAAACCTTCTGATCCGCTGATAACCAATTGCCTGTTTGATCTCAGGCCTCAATCCTCTCTCAAACTTGACACACTTTGAGAACTCGGTTGTTACCGCACTGTAGTGAGGATAAAACTTAGCCAGATCATAGAATTTGGCAGCATACTCCGTAACCGTCATATTACCCTGCTTTAGTTCCAAAAACTCAATCTCCTTCTTCTCTCGGACATCTTCCGGAAATTACTTCCTTAGGAACTCCCTACTGAACACAGCCCAAGTGATTGCCTCTTCTGTTGCTCCCAACAGTTGACGAGTGCTAACCCACCAATCATCAGCCTCCTCAGCCAGCATGTGAGTACCTAACCGCACCTTTTGTACTTCAGGACATTCCATAACCCGGAAGATTCTCTCGATTTCCTTGAGCCAAGCCTGCGCTCCATCCGGATCATGTCTTCCCTTGAAGGTAGGCAGTCTGTTCTTCCGAAACTCGTCATTCTCGTTGGCATGTGGTTGCAGCTGCACCGCTTGAGCAACAGTCTGCAAAGCAGCAGCAATCGCAGCATCGTTCCTTCCAGCCATTCTAAATCTGTTACACACCAACAACAGAACATAATGGTTAAGAAACCGATAACGGCAACTTGTCACACGACAACGACTCGACGACCTGGCCGGACGGACCAACCAGGCTTTGATACCACTATGTAACACCATAAATTTCCGCGCATAATTTTATCGAATTAATCAGTGTAAAATAATACAATTTAGAAATAAGGGCATTACTTTCACATACACTTGCTCATAAGTAGACATGTAACATAAATTAAAACATACTTTAATCCAAAAATACTCTTTATTACGCAGCGGAAATGAATCATTCGAATAATAAAGCATAACGGTCTCAAGTGACAAAAAATTAGTTTTGTAAACCGTAAAGACAAATAAAATTCTATAATCAAAATAAAACATGCATAAAAGCGTTCCCGACTCTTAATGTTACATATCAGAGCAAATGCCACTAAAGTGAAGCACCTCGTCTTCACCGACCACGACTTCCAACTACTCCTGAGTATCTGCAGGATGCCGTATAAAGCATCACCAAACACAGAAGGGGTGAGATTCTCAAATCAACATAAGAAGAAGATGATATAAGTATAAAAGCATAAATCAACAAGTTATTCTCCCAGATCACAACTATCAACAACAATCACACACCTCAGCACAACCACAAATCATCAATCACAACATAATGCAACACAACTAACAAGAGTAATGCAATGAGACACCAACTAGACTCAATGCATGTGGTACCAAATTTCGATCCCTGTTTCTTGATCACAATTCCCGTTAGAACGTCTATCTAGTCGCTCACACCCCACTCGGGCACACGACGATCGTGATTGCTCACACCCCACATGGGCACACAATCACCTCGACAACAAAAACATCGATTCCATTAAAGGAATCTGGCCGGATGGACGCTCACACCCCACATGGGCACACGTCATCCCTCAACTCATGCATCATGCTATGCACCTTCAACGACAACATGCAGCAACGAAACAAATACATCAACATAGCATATCATCATTACTCGATTCATTAATTCACAACAACACATATACACCTATTCGAGCATGCATATTCATAACAATCTTCCAAAATACATCATCTAAAACCACGCGAAACCACCAGAAAACAGCAAAGAAATAACAAAAATTGCGAAAGCTGCATGCTGCGCCTCATCACACCGCCCGGCACAGCAGGGGCGTTACTGCGCCTCTTGCACCGCCCGAAGGCACATAGTCATAGCTCCCCCCTTCAATTCCAACACTTCCAGTAGCGTTCCATGCAACGCCTCCTGGTCACCGCCCGGCACAGCATTGTTGCGCCTCTCGCACCGTCCGTCGACGCACGGGCGTAGCTTCCCCTCCTTAATTCTAATACTTCCAGTAGCTTTCCAGGTTGTGCCTCCTGAGCACCGCCCGACGACACAAAGCACCGCCCGACGCTACAATTCTACCGCCCGACGCTACGTGCGCGTAGCAGAGTTCCTGCAATCTCACTGTCTGCTACACCAGATCCAATTTCTCCCCAAAACAGTCCTCATAGTGCACGAAAATCATATCAACCCTCAGCAGCATTTAGCAACCACAACATACATGATTTTTTGGACCACATCGTGAACACATATTAGCATCCTACATCATTAGGACCTATCCTTTTTCCATCAAACCCCATCAAAACCCCAATCATCTATCACAATATTCAACATTCTCATGAATTCAACCTAGTGATTCCTACTCAAATACATACATCATCCAACCCTTGAGAGATTAAAGAATTCCCACCCTTACCTTCTATTGATGAGCTTTCTTTCTTCTCCAATGGAGTTCTCCCTTCTCTTCCTTGCCCTGGTCTCTTTCACCTCTTCTCTCAATTTCACGTAGAATGAAATTGACTTCTCTATTCCCTAACTCCTTTCATAAACCCCCAATTATGGTTTTCCTTATTTGCCCGTACTCAACCTCGTACAATTACCTTCTCGCCCTTCTACTCTCTACACATCTAATTATTTTATTTATTTTATCTTATTATCTCATTATTGTATTATCATTATTATTAAATCCCACTAGTGAAATAATACTAACAATAATTCCCACTACTAAATATAATCCCACATAATATCCATTTTATACTATGGTTCAACAAATACCAACTAATTAATCCAATTAGTTTCACTCCCCCAAAGACTCATTCCTAAGGCCACTACCCCTTAATACGGGTACTTAAACACAACGAAGAAACATCAAGTCACAACATCAACTACACCGAATCATAATTATCTTGCAAATAATAAGCAAATAAAAACGGGGCATTACAACATGCATTGTTTCCTTTTTTTCAAATTTTTACCATTCACCAAATTTCTTTGTGTGTTACAATAATCAAACAAATGACTATATTCTAAATAATTTTTTCATGATGTAGTTTTGTGAAACAACAAAATTGCATTATGATTAGGAATAAATTTCTCAATATTGTCAATCGAAGAAAGTAATATATTATATAATATTTTCTTTGACTGACAACATTGGAAAGTTATTCCAAAATATAACAATGTTTTATTTTACCATTTAACTTTGGCAAGGGTGTAAACGATAACAACACACTACTACAAAACGCGTAAACAACGACGTCATGCTCACAACGGTTCATCCCTACACCGTTGTGACATATCTAAACTAAGGCGCGGTTGTATTTTATTTGTTTATTGAATAAAAATTATCTGTATATAACAACGGTTGATAAACCAACCGTGGTGATTATCTGTATATAACAACGGTTGATAAATCAACCGTGGTGATACCATCAAGCTTTCATGTGTTCGAACCTCAGCGCCATCATATATATTATTTCTTTTATGTTAAAGCGCGCCTTTTCTTTTTTATTTACTTTTAATTAAAAAAATTAAAAGTTATGACTACGGTTGTTTATTTACACCGTTGTGATATATTTTGTATATTTTTTTAATTTTTAATTCTAAATATAACTCTGGTGCTTTAATATGAAATTTCATTATGAAAATAATATATCATAACGGTTTAGAATGTTGACCGTCGCAGTAGATTTTCAATATTCTCCAAGCTAGATAGTTTCATTGTCTCTTCAGTATCCTTTTTTCCATTGAAAATAGAAACCAGACGAAACGTTACACGATTTCAACCCTAAACCCTAAAGTTCAATACTGTGAAACAATACACGATTTCAACCAAAGCTTGCATCATCAGTATCCATTCTTCACCGTGTTGTTGTCATTTTCGTCATCATCATCACGATCGTGAAGAAAATAGAAGATTACACACCTACCAACACCGTTGTCATCATCTTCATCGTCGAGAAGGAAGATAACAACAACACCGTCGTTGTCGTAAGGAAGAAGACAACAATAACACCAACACCAACATCGTTTACTTAGTCTTCACGTTTAGGGTACGTAAAATATTTTCCCCATGCATCTACAATAAACTCATTTGCCATTGTTGTTCATGTTGTTGTTGTTGTTTTTGAACATAGATGTCGACCTTGTCGAGTTCTACATCAGGAAGCAGCGAAGATGCTCAAACGATTGAGTGTTCTGCGAATACAACTCAAACGATTGATACTCAATCGAAAAGATCACAAAGAGGTGTCACAATGATGCCCCAATTCACATCAGTCCGTAACTCATCAGGTGTAAAAATTCCGATCGAGTTTGATTCGCACTACAGATTAGTGGATTGTTCACATTACGTTACTTTTAGGAGTTATGTTGCGTTCCTTGCACGTAGCAAAGTCAGTATACTGATTGATGATTGGAGAGAAGTGGATGTTAATGTCAAAGACAGCATATGGACAAACGTTAAGGTATTTCATACTATAATTTTCATATATTTGATATCACTACCTATAGTTTCTAATTCATACTTATATATTGATTTAATGTAGTTAAATTTTGAGTTTACCGATGACTCAAAATTGAAAAGAAAGTGGATAACTTATGCCGGTGTTCGTTGGAGGGGATTTAAGTCACGGCTCACGGCTGACTACATTACGAAGCCTAAGAGCGGTCTTCAACCTCCATGGATTCGGTATAGTTTTTTTTCGAAGAAGGTGTGGCACAAGTTTGCGAAGAAACGCTGTTCTGAGGAATTCAAGGTTAGTACTAGTCTTATGTAACCTATAATGTTATGCTAATGAGTTACAGATACTAATCATACACATTTTTCACTATGTTAATAACATGCTAAAAGCAAAGTAGGAATTCAGAACAAGGCGAAAAACATGTACCCCCATAGATTGTCTCGTGGGGGTTACAGGAAACTTGAGAAGAGGATCATGCAGGAAAAACAACAAGAAGGAGGAGATGGTGACATCCCATATCCACCTTCAAGACATGAGAAATGGAAGAGGGCTCGATTAATACCTAATGGAGAGTACACCTCTGAGGCTTCAAGAGTAGTTGCTGAGAAAATTGTAAGTATATGTTTTGTTTAAATGCGTTTGCTTATGTAAGTTGCTCATGAGTTGTTATTTAAATGTGCTTGGTTATGTAAGTTGCTCATGTTGTGTAGGATAATTTGGTTGTGGCGGCCCGTGAAGGCACATTTGTTCCGGAAGCACGACATGACATATTAGTCGAAGCTATCAGAACAAATGAGCATGAAGGTCGTGTCCGTGGCGTTGGAGATGGTGTCGGCTTGAGGTCATACTTTGGATCTTAAAGAAGAAGCACCGAAACCGCTGAATTTCTTGCTCAACAACAAAAGATTTAGAATGTTGAGAAGCAATTGGCAGAGCAAAGGAGGTTGTTTCAAGAGGAGAGGGAAAAAAGGGAGAAAGAAGTGGAAAAGTTACAAGAGTTGTATTCGGTATGTGTCGTAAATCGCGCTTATTTTTGTATGATATATATTGTATGTTCTAATTGAATATATTGTGCTTATTTTTGTTTTATGTTCTAATTAAATGTTACGATGTAGAGATTAAGTGAAAACCTCGAACAACGAACTAATGAAGATCATCGTTGCGTTGGTGATGATCAAACTCCAAGTAGAAGTGTCGTAAATCACGCTTCTACAAAAGGAAGTAATTGTACAGCCCATCCCCCTGTAGATAACCGCAATGGGCTATTGGACCCTAGTCTAAATGAAATAACAAGTTTATACTTGTCCATTTCAACAACAAACCTTGCGCAAGCTCTCCCGCTAGAACATTACCCGAAATTGGATTTAGTGTATTACACTCCTGAAGATGTGAGGGATTTTCTCGTAGGATTTAAGTGGCTTGACATTGCTATTTTGCAAGTTTGGTGCACGTAAGTATATAGTCGAATATACATGTCATTATAGAACATTATAATTTTTTGTATTTTCTCCTTTAATTTATTCATTTTCTTTGACCATTTAGGTACATTCACCGTGTTTGTATAGAATTGAATAAATCAAGTACCTATGGAATCTTGGATCCAAGTTTTATTTCTTGGGCGTATAATGATAAAAATATCAGAGAAAAGTACTTGAAAAGCCGACTAAATGACAGAGGAAAAGAATGTTACCTTACATCATTCCTCTGTGGGTTAGTATTGTTGTAATTTATTTCTATATTCTATATTTAGTTTGGTTTTAGTAACAACTAATAATATATATATATATATATATATATATATATATATATATATATATATATATATATATATATATATAGGCTAAATTACCTGCAGGGTCCTTTAAGTTATTTAATTGTAACACTTTGGTCCTTTATGTTTGTTTTGCTTCAAGTAGGTCCTTTATGTTACATAATTGTTGCAACGTTACACTTTTAATGACCTTCCGTTAAAAAAAACCTGATGTGGCACAAACATTGCTTATGTGGCGTTTAACAGTGTTGAGGTGTAATTATTTAATTTATTATTTATTTATTTTATTACCAGGTGAGAAAATTAAAAGGTTAAATATGAAATCCCCAAATTAGAACCCTAATCTTCATCTCCTTCATCTCTCCATCTATGGCATCTTTCTGTAGCAGTGGTACAAATCAAAAAATTGAAAGCGGAAGTACATTCATTTCGAGATCATCTCCACTTGCAATCGGACCAACTTGTTCTTGTGGTGCCAAAGCACTGATAAGGAAGGTTAAGAAGCAAGGCAGAAATGTGGGGAAGCTATTTTGGGGATGTAGATATTTTCAGGTATGTGGGGAAGCTATTTTGGGGAAGAAATGTGGTTTTTTATCTCATTTTGTTGTGTGTTAGTGAATAGTATGTTTAACTCCATCAATGATTTTGTTTTGTTGACAGAGTGAAGATGATAATGTTGGTTGCAATTTTTTTGAGTGGTATGTAAACCAACAAATTGATGAAGGCAACCCAGAGATACAAGACACATACAATTCAAAATGTTCCAAGTGTGATGAAAAGGATGTACAAATCGACATGCTTAGAAGGGATGACAACTACAATAAGGAGATGATGAAGAACATGTTGAAGATTTTGAAGATATTAGTTTATGGCATAATTTGTTTAGTTTTCATTTTAGTAGTCTTGATGTGTATGTTGGTTAAGAAGTGGTGATGACAATTGAGAATATGTGTAATTTGTTTTGCACCTCTGTTATTTGTGTTGCACTTGTATACCAGTCTTGTTATTGCAATATGTGTAATCAGTTTTGCATTTAATGTTACTGTTGTTACGACTAATACAACTTAAAGGACCAATTTGTTACAATTTAAAAAGTTATAGGACCTGTTTGTTACAACTTAAAAAGAAAGAGGACCTTTTTGTTACAAATTAATCATTGTTATAAAATAACTTATAATAATACATAGCCACAACAGAGTTATAACACAACACATAATAACCCAGGTCACCAATACATTGTTATAACATCCAAAATATTGTTATAAGATCCAAAATGTTGTTATAAGATCCAAAGTAGGTCACCAATGCATTGTTATAACATCCAAAACATTGAGTTCCAAAAGATACCCTAAACACCTAGTTATACCAGATTTTCAAAATACATTGAGTTCCAAAATACAGACTACATATTTAGTTCCAATACATACTACATATTTAGCTCCAACATTCTATTTGGCTTTTCTCTTAATAGGCAGCTTTGGTCTCAGAATTGTTGGTTGCTGGATAGATGTTGGTCTGGCCCTTCTCATGGCAAGTAGCTGAGAAACTGTGATGGAGTGTCTTGAATCTTTCCTCTTTTCATCAACATCCTTGTTTCTGCTTCTTTTTGGCCTCCCTAGTGCCCTTCTGGATGGGGGTGGAAGTATATCAGGATATGGTGTCAATTCCCACGGGTTTTCCCCATTTATTGGATAGATCAGTGGTGGGTGTTCCCTTGAAAATAAGTCCTGTCAAAGCAGCGAAAAGAGAACCGACAAGATATGAATATAGAATAATGATAAACCCAATCCACCTGACCCAATGACATATAAAAAATCTTGGTTTTGCTTGAGCAATGAACTTAGGTTATCGGGCAAATAAGCAGTTGATGCCGCAATGACAAACGATGCAGCGGCTGTCACCAATCCTGATCAGTACGAAATAACCTGCCATGGGACAGCTAGCATTACATACATAGCATAAGCCAAAAGCTTTCAAGATGCAACTATATATGTAAAATATAAAGACTACACTGTTTGTTGGTGCTGTTTTTTCAACTATACAACAAAATAATGAGAATTTTGAAATATGTGGTTGA
Organism: Lathyrus tuberosus; assembly: GCA_022829125.1. NCBI lineage: Eukaryota > Viridiplantae > Streptophyta > Magnoliopsida > Fabales > Fabaceae > Lathyrus > Lathyrus tuberosus. The sequence goes on along the minus strand of JALAZF010000024.1, from coordinate 6,844,010 downwards.
ATTAAAATTTTTGTAATTGAGTCCTAAAATTACCAATAATTTGTAATTGGGTCCCTACCCTACATTGAAGGAACTAGTTACAAACGGCAAAACACTTCAAAGTTCATGAATCAGATTGAAAACTACTTTTATATTAGAAGATTACAGAAAAAGAATAAAACAATTATTATTCCATATGGGTAAAGGAATTACAATTATGGTAATATAAGTGTTGGAGTGTGATGAAACTTCTCTAACACTTGAAAAGGTAAGAAACTTATAATCTTATAACAGAAATATCAGTTTTTTTCTTTTTTTAATTTGGTACCAGGCCTTGGCACTGATTAATTGCAAGTGGAGATGATCTCGAAATGAATGTACTTCCACTTTCAATTTTTTGATTTGTACCACTGCTACAGAGAGATGCCATAGATGGAGAGATGAAGGAGATGCAGATTAGGGTTCTAATTTGGGGATTTCATATTTAACCTTTTAATTTTCTCACCTGGTAATAAAATAAATAAATAATAAATTGAATAATTACACCTCAGCACTGTTAAACGCCACATAAGCAACGTTTGTGCCACATCAGGTTTTTTTAACGGAAGTTCATTAAAAGGGTAATGTTGCAACAGTTATGTAACATAAAGGACCTACTTGAAGCAAAACAAACATAAAGGACCAAAGTGTTACAATTAAATAACTTAAAGGAACCTGCAGGTAATTTAGCCTATATATATATATATATATATATATATATATATATATATATATATATATATATATATATATATATATATATATATATATATATATATATATTCTCGTGTTCATTCAGTGGTTATTGGCAATTGATCATAATATTGTATAGGACAAATATGGTGACATTACTGTGTTCCTTGCAAGATCCACTCCACAAACCAATGAAAGATCTTATATTAAGGTAAATGTCTTTGTTTAATATCATTTTCTTTGGCATTAATTGTAATTAGTTTATCATGTTATATGTTTAATTCTATTTTCAATGTGCAGTATTGTGGAGTAAGTTAATATAATGAATAATGTTAGAAAAAAGCCCACATACCTTGCTCCTAAAGTAAGTGGCCCAATTACCTGTTTATTTCATTCACATTCATGCATATGTGGTTGTATTCATGTTTTTATATTCATGTAATTTGTAGACGAGGAAACAACACGGGACTTACGAGTGTGGGTATTTTGTCATGAAACACATGTTAAACATTGTCCTTGCCGGCACTGTTGATTCATGGGATACAATATATATGCCATAAAATGTTTACATATATTAATATATAAGTTGACTATTGAATTATTATCATGCATGATCTTCAATTTTTTGCTCTTATGTAGATGTTTAACGACGAAACCCCATTCCCCGTTGAGGACTTTGTGAATCTTCGTAAATGTTGGGCGTATATCCACAATTCGCTTAAGGGTGCTCCTGCTGTTTGATATATCAACAACATTTTTTGATGCACGTATTTTTGGATTTTGATGCACATAATGAGAACAATAGTTTTGGCTTTTGATGCACATAATGAAATCAATAATATTGGCTTTTGATTTAAACAATGTTAGCAGTTTAAATCTCTGATTCATTTAGCTTTTGATGTAAATTTCTTTTGATGAAAATTCTGTGATTCATTTATAAGGATTAAATATAGGAAGAATTGTGTTTGATGCACATATTGTGTTTGCATGTAAACAGAAGCTGTTTTGACAGGATAAAATATAGGAAGAATTTGATAAGCAGATAATTTTTATATTTAAAACAGACTGTTTTTGGCAGCAGTTATAAAACCTAACCGTAGTTGTATGTCAAACGCTGACCAGAATAATATAAATAAAAAACGTTGTTGCTGAGAATCGAACCATATCACCTTTAGTTATATCACAACGATTGAGTAAACTAACCGTTGTGAAATGATGCGCGCATACTGGAATATAACAACTGTCCTAGGACCGTCATTATACGTACCTCATATACAACAACACTCTACATAACAACGCCTTCGCCCCCGTCATTATATGTCATTTCTAACCGTTGTTAAATGGGTTTTTCATAGTAGTGACAATAACAACACACTGTTATGTGAGATAGATTGCAAGAATAGAAAAATGATTTGTTTTAGATTGGTGTCAGAAGAGCAACAACATAGAACAAAAGAATTTTTCTGTCTTGCAATCCATCCAAAATAATGATGTTTACGAGTATGGAACGATCGTATATGAATGAGTTAGGTTTATTTAAAGTAAAACTTAGTGAACGAATTCTTTTATAACTAATTCAGGGTATTATACCCCCTCGGTTATTAGGCAAACCGATGGAATAGATTATCTAATAATTTAATAAAAATTAAAATAAAAAGAAATGTGTCACTTTTGAATAAATAAAAATAAAAACTGCTGTAGCGGAGATTCAAAGTCTAAACCTGAATCATTTTACCCCTCGGTTATAATAAATAACTTAGGGAATAAATGGTATTTTCTTTGGAAAAAAAAGCAGTGCATTCCAAGAATTATACCTGAATTTTGGTTGGGTGATGTGAAAGTATTGTCATAAAATGTATTCTTTTTATAGTAGTGATCCTCTCGACAGAAAATAAATGGGTGATTACTTATAATAATACAATGGCTATCCAATTAGTAACATACAAACTCAAAGCAAAATAGTAAGGAAGATGAAATACCTAACTAGTTATAGGAAGATATAGGGGTGGAAAACATACCTAACTACTTATGTAAAGACACACTTGCATTGCATCAAAACAAACACAATCATTATCCTACATCCAATAATTAAATTCAACAAACATTAAATATTTCAAATTCAACAAAATTTCAACACCACAAATTCAACAAAAGTTACAAAAGAAGTCATAAATAGTTTAATCTAACACCAAAGCCTCCAAATTCTCTACAAACATAAAAGATTCACTAATCAATCGTCATCTACGTCATGAACAAATGATGCTTCTATTGTAATACTTTTCACCAAGCTTCCATCATCATTATCTTCATCATTACCCACTACACCTATAAAACAATTTAAGTGTAAGTAATTAAATTAATATTGAAAAAAAATTATAGGTTATTGAGAGAAATTTTAATATTTGATTATATTTACCAAAAATATTAAAATCGTGAAGCCAATAGCGAGCAAAAATCAATGCCTCTATATTCTTCGACAACAAGTGGCTTCAGTATTTGTTTAGAATGATTGAACCAACACTGAAAGCAAGTTCATATGCAACGGTAGTAATAGGTATGCCTAAAAAATCACGAGCCAATAAAGAAAACTCTTTAAACCTATTTAAATTCTCCTTCCACCATTGAAAAACATTCAAATCATCAAAATTTTGAAAACTTAAATCCATACTTGCCTGCTCCAAATAAACATCAGGTTGATACTTTATGATCTCTGTTGTAAGTTTTCTTTAATATTTTTTTAAATGTCGTTGTTTTCGTGGTGGCTATAACATAAAGACAAGACCTGACTGAATGATTGAGCTCATGAAATTTGATATGGGTGGATCTGTTGTAGTTCTTGGAGCAGCAAATGCTCTTGGATAAATCAAACCTCTTGGAGTGGAGGTAAATTATTTAAATCAGCCTTTCACATTTTCCTTTTCAAAGAATTTTTAGTTCTTGGCCTGTGACTCTCAATCTCCTAATATTACATTAGACCTTGACTAATCTTTCGATTCACAAAATCCAAACCTAAGGATAAATTGACATATTAATCTTATTGTTGGAATCATGAAAATTGTTGTGAAAAATGATACCGGAATAACGAAGTATATTTGATTTCTTGAACACCAAGAAATCCACAAGGGTAGAAAAGAAGGAAAAAAACTTCAACAAACAAATTAAACCCTATTAGGATTCATAAAGGAAGAGAAAAGAGGAAGAAGAATAGAGAATTGGTTAAATCTGTTTTACTATTCACTTTCTCAATAGGGTTCAAAGATTACAAGTGAATACAAACAATTAACCTCTCTCAACCTAATAAGGTTTTGTCACACTTAGGAAGAGAGACTAGTATGCTATTTATAATAAACCTAACATACTAAACTAATGGGCTTTTTAACAATTACCCATTACAAGTTAACTTAGGGTATAACCTAACTTAAACAATTGGATCCATAACACAAGGCCCAATTCGATCTCCTACATACTAGAACACAATTCGACTGCAGCATGTAGGTCTTCGACAACAGCATGTGAGCGGACTTTGACGGCATGCTAAAACTAGAGTTCGATCCAATATCTCACAAATCTCCACCTTGGATCTAACTCTATATCCTCAAGAAATAAACTAGCTTTCTTCATGCAGCTTTATCAACTGCATACAGTGGAAAAACTTGCAACTGGGCAACGTCTTGGTGATCATATCAGTAGCATTATGATCTGTAGAAACCTTTAGCACTTGGACTTCTCCACGCTCGATTACCCTTCAGACGAAATGCAGCCTTACATCAATATGCTTGGTTCGCTCATGATAGGCTGAATTCCTCGACAGGTGTATTGCACTTTGACTATCACATTTAACAGTGATAACTGGACCTTGAAGTTTCAGCTCTTTTGCAAAACCTTCAAGCCACAATGCTTCCTTTACAACTTCAGTTAGGGCGATATATTCCACTTCAGTGGTTAATAAGGCAACAACCTTCTGAAGTGTTGCTTTCTAACTGATTGTTGTCCCAAACATAGTGAACACATATCCAGAAATAGATTTTCTGGAATCCATACAACCTGCAAAACAGAGTCGACATATCCTTCGATTGCTACTTTACTATCTTCACCCAAGGCTCCACCATAAATTAGGACTCTATTCAGAGACCCATTTATGTACCTTAAAATCCATTTCAATGCTTGCCAGTGAGCCTTTCCAGGATTCGCCATGTACCTGCTTACAAGACTTACTGCATATGCTATATCAGGTCTAGTACAAACCATAACATACATCAAAGAACCTACTATATTAGCATATGGAATGATATTCATATAAGCTCTTTCAACATCAGTACTGGGACACTGATCTATACTTAGCTTGAATTGAGGGTTTGTTGGAGTCACAACAGGCTTTGAATTCGACATACCATACTTTTCGAGAATCTTCCGTAGGTATGCCTCTTAAGATAAGCATAATTAAGACTGCTTTCTATCTCTTCGGATGTCAATCCTAAGAATCCTGGACGCAGCTCCCAGATTCTTCATGTCGAACACCTTATTGAGTTCAGCCTTCACCCTCATTACATCTTCGACATTGTTGCTTGCTATTAGAATATCATCCACATAAAGCAACAAAATAACAAATGGATTACCAGGTCGAATTCTGAAGTAAACACAATGGTCGAACTGACTTCTAATGAAACTTATGCGTGCCATGAACTTGTCGAATCTCCTATTCCACTGTCGAGGAGATTGTTTCAGTCTATATAAAGATCTCTTCAGTTTGCACACATAATCTTCCTTCCCCTTTACAACATACCCTTCAGGTTGCCTCATCAGGATTGTTTCATCTAGATCACCATACAAGAACGCAGTCTTTACATCCATATGTTCCAGTTCAAGGTTGAACTGTGCCACCATGGCAAGCAACATTCTAATGGACCTGTGCTTCACAACAGGAGAGAACACATCATTGAAGTCGACACCTTCTTTCTGAGTGAACCCCCTAACGACCAATCTTGCATTGTATCTCTTCGTCGTCACTCCTTCGATTCCTTCCTTAACCTTGAAAATCTATTTACAGCTGACTAACCTGGCTCTAGCAGGTTTCTTGATCATCTCCCATGTGTTGTTATCATGAAGAGATTTCATCTCATCATCCATGGCCTTCATCCATTCAGTCTTCTTTCCACTCCTCATAACTTCCTTATAGTCTCTAGGTTCTTCGTCGAGAATCTCACTTACAGAGATTAAGGCATAAGCTATAAGATATGCATACCCAAATCTCTGAGGTGGCTTGATGACTCTCCTCGACATGTATCTTGCTAGCAGGTAGTCATTATTAGTCCCCTCATCTTTGACAGCATCTTGTGTTTCTTCCTCGACTTCATCTGGGGTACGCAATTCAGCATCAACATGCTCCACCTCAACAGGAATCTCTCCCTGTTCCAGCACTTCGTCGGCATCATCGGTTTTCTTGAAAGCCATCTTAGTTTCATTGAAAACTAAATCTAGACTGGTGATACACCTCCTGTGACCTGGCTCTAGGCACCACAGCCTATAAGCTTTGACTCCTTCAGGGTATCCCATGAACATGCATTTCATAGCTCTAGGTTCGACCTTGTCTTGCCTAATATAAGCATAGGCCACACAACCAAATACTCTCAGGTTGTCGAGACTAGGTGGATGTCCCGACCAAACTTCTCCAGGTGTCTTCATTCCCAAGGCAGTCGAGGGACATCTATTTATCAGATAAGCTGATGTCGAAACAGCCTCCGCCCAAAACACCTTTTTCAATCCAACACTAACCAACATGCATCTAACCCTTTCAAGGATTGTTCGATTGAATCTCTCAGCTAAGCCATTTTGTTGAGGAGTACCTGCTACAGTCTTATGCCTTGCAATCCCTGACTCAACACAGTAACTGTCAAACGCTTCATTGCAGAACTCAAGGCCATTGTCGGTTCTCAACCTCTTAACCTTTCTTCCAGTTTGAGTTTCATCCAGAACCTTCCAACTTTTGAAATTCTCAAAAGTTTCATCCTTTGTCTTCTGAATGAATACCCATAACTTTCTGGAATAGTCATAAACGATGGATAGAAAATACCTTGCACCTGAGTGTGAAGGATTCCTTGCAGGCCTCCAAAGATCAGCATGAATGTAATCCAGGGATCCATGTGTTCTTTGCTTGCCTTTGTTAAACTTCGCCCTACAGGATTTACCAAATACACAAGATTCACAAAACTCTAACTTTTCGACTTTGTCACCACCTAGCAAGTTCTGCTTCCCCAATTCGACCAGGCCTCTTTCACTGACATGGCCCAATCTCATGTGCCATAATTCTATCTTCGACACAGGTTTCGTGGATGCAATATTTGTCGAACCACTTACAACCTCAGCCTCAAGGGTATACAAGCCTTGTTTCTTCATGCCTCCCAAGACTTCCTTCGACCCCTTCATTACTCTTAGGATACTTTTCTCTCCTTGAAAAACATATCCCTTCCTGTCGAATTCACCAAGAGAAATCAAATTTCTCTTCAAATAAGGTACATACCTGACTTCAGTCAATAACCTTATTGACTCATCATGGAGCTTGAATCTCACAGATTCAATACCTGCAATTTTGCAGGATTTGTTGTTTCCCAACAGCACCGATCCACCATCTTGATCATATAGCTCCTCGAACAATTCTCTGTTTGGAGTCATATGCCAAGTGCAACCTGAATCCATAATCCACTCTTTTCTTGAGTCGCCGCTTGAAACTATAAGGATATCAGATGAGTCGAAGTCATCTTGAACAATGGATGCATTGCCATTATCCTCGCCTCCATGATCTTTTAGGCGTTCAGGGCACACCTTTCTTGTGTGACCCTCCTTCTTATAGTGATAACATCGAATACCAGATGTTTTGCCACTATAATACTTCTACTGACTTTTACCTTTCTTCTTGTCGAACTTACCATCCTTTCGCAAGAATTTTCCCTTAACGGCCAAACCTTCACCAACTGTCGAAGGTTTATGCTCCTTTCGTTCGTTCAGGTCCTTAGAATACAAGGCTGATTGAACTTCTTCAAAGCTCAGGGACTCCCTTCTATACAAGAGAGTTTCTTTGAAGTGAGTATGTGTTCTAGGAAAAGCACTAAACATCAACAGTGCTTGATCTTCGTCATCAATCTTCACATCAATATTTTCAAGATCAAGAATCAGCTTGTTGAACATATCCAACTGCTCAGCCAAAACTTTGTCTTCACTCATCTTGAATGAATACAAAGCTTGCTTCAGGTAGAGTCGATTCACCAGAGATTTGGTCATGTACAAACTTTCAAGTTTCAACCATAACCCCGATCCCGTAGTCTCCTTTCATACCTGTCGAAGAACCTTATCACCAAGGCTCAACAATATTGCGTTGTGGGCTTTCTCTATCATAGACGTATTTTCTTTTTCCGTTAATGCAGCGTCCATGGCTGCCTCTCCCTTAAACGCTTCCAAACAACCCTGCTGAACGAGTAGGGCTTTCATCTTCAAGCGCAACAGACCGAAATCGTTCACTCCGGTGAACTTTTCAATCTCATACTTTGTTGAAGGTGTCTTCTCCATGCTCACCGCACCAATTTGTTGTGAAAAACGATACCGGAATAACAAAGTATATTTGATTTCTTGAACACCAAGATATCCACAAAGGTAGAAAAGAAGGAAAAAAACTTCAACAAACAAACTAAACCCTATTAGGGTTCACAAAGGAAGAGAAAAGAGGAAGACGAATAGAGAATTGGTTAAATCTGTTTTACTATTCACTTTCTCAATAAGGTTCAAAGATTACAAGTGAATACCAATAATTAACCTCTCTCAACCTAATAAGGTTTTGTCACACTTAGGAAGAGAGACTAGTATGCTATTTATAATAATCCTAACATACTAAAATAATGGGCTTTTTAACAATTACCCATTACAAGTTAACTTAGGGTACAAGCTAACTTAAACAATTGAATCCATAACACAATGCCCAATTCGATCTCCTATATACTAGAACACAATTTGACTACATCATGTAGGTCTTCGACAACAACATGTGAGCGGACTTTGACGACATGATAAAACTAGAGTTCGATCCAATATCTCACAAAAATGGATAACCATGGAGAAACAAGCAACAATCAATCACAGAAAATAAGAAAAGGGGAAAAAGAGATGAAGAAACATATGATATTTGTTGAAGAACCGGCACATGAGTTAGCTTAGCGGTGTGATTTTGAACAAAAAGGAAGAACTTGTGTGATTTTAAACAAGAAAGAGGCACAACTTATTTCCAGAACTGCAGAGCACATGAAGTTAAGGAAAGGGAAAAAGAGATGTAAATTAATGTAACCCTAATTTGTTAAAGAGATGTAAATTAATGTAACCCTAATTTTATTTCCAACTTTTTCTTACAAAAAAAACTTATATATTATTAATTAAAAGAAGAGAAAGAAAATAGAACCTCCAAATCATAGATAATAAGGAGGTGAAGGTAGAAATAAAGAGGAGATGGATCACCAGAAGTGTCCATGTCTGCCCCCTCATCCTTTGAGCAATACTTCATAAACACATTCTTCTATCGTCCCATGTTGGAAAAACTAATGTCGTGACAAAACTTAACCATCAAATCGATAGTAGAATACAAAGATATCATGTCTCGCACGTGGATGAACGTAGTTTTCCTCACCACGGTCGATGAAAGTAAGAGTTCACGAAAATGAAGTCGTATGCAGAAAGTGTTTGAAAAGAAGGAAGAAGAGATGAAGAAATGCTTTTGAAAATATATAGAAAACCCAAAGAAGTAGGCTCACACGTCCATCCAAAAGATTTCCACTAGAAGCGGGGAAAGTTTATATGCCTAGAGGCCATGTGTTAATATGAGAAACTGATTTGTCTGGCCAAAAGGATGGACATTTGGATATCTCGACATATCACCTCAAAATAGACACGTTTCACCACAAGCCCATGCGCCCTTCGACTGAGGGACTTGCTTATCATTCTACTCGCCGCTTTGGATGAGGGACTCACCTATGTGAGGGGAGCCACCTAGCAAAACCATTCTCAGTTAATGGAATCGTCGATAGGGCGAGGGGAAAATTATGAAAAGGAAAGTAGTTTTAAACACTTCACCTTTTAGAGGAAAGTCCTCGTGCTTGAGGGAGTATGTAGTGTTACATTTGGTAAAGCCCTAGACTAGGGCTCCCTCATCAAACAATTGGGTCGTCTAGACTGAATTCGAGGTAGTCGCCCAAGAGATTCCATTAACATGGAGTCAAGTGAGAGAGAGTTTTCGCTGACTCTGATAAGATAGGTAGTTAACAACCTCCCCTACTAAGACCGGAGCTGTTAAGACCATGTTCAAAAGGTAAAAACCCTAAGCGGAAAGGACTTATATAAATACTGTATCCCTCAAGGGGATAAGGGAGATTCTAAAGTCATACACACTTACCACTACTAAGAGAGAACTATGCTCCTAGTAGCCTTAACTCACCATCAACCTAACCGCCCGCCAACAACATAGAAACGCCGACCACCAACAAGGCCTCTTACCTCACATGAGCTAATCCCTTTAACATTCTCAAAAACCACCATACAAGACTTCTCACTGTTGTGAGAAAGTCCTCACTACCCAAATCGTAATACACCTACAAATGCCTCTGAGTCTCTCTACCCTTGCATGGGGAACATGCACTCCCTATACTTTTTGACAAGTATAGCATGTATTAACTATAGTAATACCAAAAGTCGATGAAAACTCCAAGATGGACTTACTCACTGCATTTACCTCCTAGAGGTTATACCCCTAATGTACGCCCTCAAAACCTCTTGCTGCGAGACCGACATGTCCATTTAGATCCCCTCCTATAAAGAGTTTATCTCCTTGGGGTATGTCTTGAAGTAAGCATTTTAAATCCTCCCAAAATTTTATCTTAAGGTGTTCTGTTGACCCAACCCGAGGTGAGTAAGCACTAATAACATTAAAGGTGTCTTGTTTTACTAGAAATTTAAAGGCTATGATTCGATCTCCTACTTTTTTTACCTCCACAATATCCTTCTTCCACTCCTTGTCCAAATTAATTTCCACCCTATTTCTCGATGTAACTCTTCCGATGTATAAAAGCTTAAATCCCGAGTTGTCTAATTCCCTCACCTTTTCACTTGTCCACTTAGTTTCTTGTAAGCACATGAGATGGATCTTCCTCCTAACCATACTGTCCACTATTTCCATAGATTTTCCAGCCTATATTTTATGATCTAAAATGAATTATACTCTCATGAACTAACTTCTTTACCCACACCCGTTTATGAAAATGTGAGAACCCTTGTTTATTTTTCACTGTATCCAAGCAACGATGCATCAGTTGTTGTTTTTTTGACACTGTACTCGAGCCATACAGTGTGTTGCTTACGGGTAACGACCTAGCATTCACATTATTTTATAGTTGATTCATGTCATAGAGATTCGACAAAGTTTTATGTTGCCTATCAAAGGCCTAACACATTTTTCTCCTTTTATTCGAACTTGAGATCAATTATGCATAACAAAGATAACATAAAACATAGCTATCTTGAATAAATACTAAAATAAAACTTAATTATCTTTAAAAATGTGAAAATAACTGTGAAAACAACTTATAAAATTGTTAGTGCGTGAGGCACTTTCAGTGAGGAGAGGATAGCGAGAGAATAAGGAAATAAGGATTTGTATTATTGAATTGTGTAAATAATGATACAAACTAGGACTATTTATATACAACCCTAATTGAGCTTAGGCTAACACAACTTGGATTATATTTAAATATTAAATCTAATCTAATCTAATCTAATATTTCAACACACCCCCGTAATCCAAGTTGTCGAGCATACGTTAGTCATAGTCGATCTGAACTATTCCTAATTTCTTTCTCAAATTCAGGAATCTGTCGATCTTCAATCCTTTGGTGAAAATGTTGGCTAATTGTGCTTCACTTGAGTAATGCCTAACTTTAAGTTCACCTCGATTTATATTTTCCCTCAAGAAGTGAAATTTGGCTTCGATATGCTTACTCCTTCCATGCAGAACTGGATTCATCGCCAGATTTATGGCTGACTTGTTGTCGATTTGCAACACAAGAGGTTTCTTCACTTCGGCCTCCATTTCTTCAAGTACTGATCTGATCCAAATTGCTTGACATACAGCATATGATCCTGCTATATATTTATAGCGAGCGATTTTTGGACGTGGTTGCGAAGCACAATCGCTCTGGGACTACAGCTCGATTCATTTTTTATCCTATTAAAGCTGATGAAGGAAGGGAAATAGATGTCTCCAACTAACCCTGCTTGCATACTGAGTTTGAACAACGGTCTGTTCGGTTACAGATGCTACAAAGATTCGGGTATTGTCTCAGGTTATTTTGTTCGAAGAGATGTTTAGGATGTTAGGACTGATGCTTTTTGATAGATACGTGAGAGTATGGGATTTTGGGTTTTTGTTTAGTGTGCTCACTAAGATCTTTTCTTTTGATCTTATGCCTACGTATTCACGTTTACCGAAACAGGGAAATCAGAGCGTTCGTAGTTCCTCCTATTCTATGGGAGGAAAAAGTATTTTGGTGTCTTGTTCAAAGCCCAAGACGTGAAGCTAAAGGTAATATGTATCTTGTTCAAAGCCCAAGATGTGAAGCTGAAAGGTCTCGACTTTAGAGAGAATTTATCATCTCTAAAGAAGGGTAAAGGAGAATTACTTTAACCAGGATATGCGAATCCGGCAATGCCATAATTTCCTAAGAAGGGGTTTTTTAACCTGAAGGAGAAGACTTTAACTCAGTGTAGAGCAATGCCATCTTTCCTTAGGAATTTCTCATGCTAAAAGAAGGACAGTGGCGTGGATATAGATGATCCAGAGGCTTACCGCTTATAGCGATTAGGTGAAAGGGAAGGAGTTGTTGATGTTTGTGTACTGTGAACGAGGCACAACTTTGATTCTAAAAGGTTAATTGGATTAACCAGTGGTTTTCTTATACAAAGCCTAAGAGGAGGCTAATATGTGTCTCGTACAAAGCCTGAGAGAGAGGCTAAAAGGGTTTGACTCAGCTGGAGAATCCTTTATAGCTCGTATGAAGCCCGAGATGGAGGCTGAAGAAAAGTTCGACCCTGCTTAGGGGGATTTGTATCTCGTACGAAGCCCGAGATGGAGGCGAAAGGGTGATTGACTTAACGAGGGAGTCTTTTATGTGTCTCATACAAAGCCTGAGAGAGAGGCTAAAGGTTATTTGACTCAACGAGGAAGTCTTTTTGTATCTCGTACGAAGCCCAAGATGGAGGCGAAAAGTTTGCTTCGCTGGGAAGAACCATTTGTACAAAGCCCAAGCGGAGGCTAATAAAGAGACCGACTCTTTTACGGATATCATTATACAAAGCCTAAGAGGTGGCTATCCGCTGGTGACTGCTTTAGTTGAGTGACAGGTCCAGTATACTGATTTAAGAGAAAATCAGTTCTTATATGAGCAACACTGTACTCATGGATTTGATCTGAGGATTGGGATTGTTCCCTTTTCTTTAAGGAAACGGGGAAATCTGAAGGGGTATTGAGACTGTCCGAGTCTGCAAGTTTTCTTCCTACTTAACGAAAGGAGTCACTTGAGAATGTCTTTGAGACTCAAGGAAAACAGACTGTCCAAGTCTAGAGTTTCATCTTTTGTACTATGCTTTGAGAAACAGTAGTAGACTCTTTGAAAGGACTGTTCTATGAAGATAACTAAGTTCTGTTCCTATACCTCTAGGAGGTCGTCGGGATAATTTGTACGAAGCCCAAGAGGAGGCTGGAAGCTTTTAAAAAACTGACTGGTCCTTGTACGAAGCCCAAGAGGAGGCTATCATTCCTGGAGGAAGAGATCATTATACGAAGCCTAAGAGGAGGCTGTGAATACTTCTAAGAAGCCGACGGGTCCTTGTACTAAGCCCAAGAGGAGGTGGGGTTGCTTTTACGAAGCCTGTGGGTCCTTGTACGATGCCCTAAGAGGAGGCCGATGCTTTTAAGAAGCCTGTGGGTCCCCAAACCCCGAGAAATTCAAGGCAATGCTATTCACCGAGAATTTGGAAGAAACTCAAAGATGCCATTCACGGAGAATACATTCATCTTTGGGAGTAGAGTTTCTTGACAATTCCTAATGAGGACAGCCGAAGAGAAGACTGTATCTGGTGATCCTATTGGGGATCTAGCTTGTCTATTTTTACAAGTAATCGGAACGGCTTTACCTAGTTCTAGACGTAGTTGCCGGGGAAACTCTAATATCTATTCTATTATTACACAGTTGATATGAGTTTATGAAAGGAGACTTACAGTGAGCAGCCCCACAATACAGTTATATATATATGAGTTTGTGAAAGGAGACTTACAGTGAAACAGCCCCACAATACATTTATATATATGAAAGCAGTAAATGAAAGCGTATAACCACTTACTCGGTTGTAGAGCTTCCATGCTGTTTGGTTAGTTGTTCAACAAAGAAAGATTAGAAACAACAGTATATTCAAAATCAAAGGAGAAAGTGCTTTGAAAAAGAAAGATTTTGAAAAGAGGTTGGGGCTTACAGCTCAAGGAGAGGTCCAAGGTTTTATCAGTGATCACACTGTCGTTTTGTACAGAGGGTCTTATACAAGTGACTGTGGCCCAAAAATTGTTTTCTGTACAGAGGGATGTGTCTTACACTCTCTCAAGAGGCCCAAAAAGTTTTAAAGAAAAAAGAGTGGGGCTTATAACACGAGGGTAGGCCCAGTTGACTTTTCATTCAAAATGGCGATCGCGCCGAGGTTTTCTTTTAACGTAGAGGGACTTATACAATAAGTGAGGCCCAAAAGGTTTTGGTTAAAAGGGGGTTGGTTCTTACACTTTAATAGAGGCCCAACAGTTTTGAATGGGTCTTATAGCTCAAGGAGAGGCCCAGATGGTTTATTTTTAAACTGGTGATGATCGTGCCGAATTTAAAAATGTACAGAGGGACTTATACAATAAGTGAGGCCCAAAAGGGTTTCTGTACAAGTGGGTTGGGTCTTACACTCTAATAGAGGCCCAACGAGTTTTTTAAAGAAAAGAAATGGGTCTTACTACTCGAGGGTAGGCCCAGTTGAATTTTGAAAAGGCGACGATCGCGCCGTTTGTTCTTTGACGGTATCGGGACTTATACAATACACTGAGGCCCAAAATGATTTGGTGAAAAAAAGGATTGGGTCTTACACTCTATTAGAGGCCCAAAAGTTTTGAAAATGATTTATGAGGGTTGAATTAATCCAAAAACCCTAATTTGTTTTCAAAAATGTATTTAATTGAATAAAAATTCAATTAAAATGATCAAAATTGTTTAACATGTGAAAAACAAATTGTGATCTTGGATTAATGCTTCAAAAATTAAGTATTGACCACTTGCAGCTGGTGATCGTGATCTGTGTTGGAGGTGTTACAGCTAGGTTCCAATGATGTGGATAACTTCCCTAGGTGCCAAGTGATGTGTCTGAGTGCTTGGAATGGATTGAAATGGTTTGGAGTTGAAGATGGCACCTCAACTGCAAAACTGTCAAGAACTTGAGAAATTGGCTGGTGATTCTGAGAAATCAGTGTTCCAGATGTTGTTTAAGTGTTTGAATCACTTCTATATGATGTATGTGAGGTGTGTGAGTGATTGGTTTGATTGGAAAAGCTCTCAAACTCAAAACCCGATAGTGACTTGCCTTAGAAGGCAAAATTGGAGTGAAAGAAGAGATTTTGAGGAAAGCATCTGTTAGATGGTTTTGGTGTACTCAAACTGATCACAATTGAGCTCTATTTATAGTAGAGCAAGTTTGTTTTGGGATCCACAGTGAATGGCAACTGCAGCAGGTGTTTGTTCAATGTTGGCCAATGGAAATGCAAGTCTCCTCTAGCCATTGACTAGAGGTTAGGGCACAGAGCTTTGGTCCCCTTGGTCTTGGATAAGTCTTGACTGATTTCAGATGAGAATGGCTCAGTCCATACCACCTTGATGGTTCCATTGAATGCCTCATTCCAAAATTGAAGTCTTGTCCCTATTTTGGCCATTCTAGGTTCAACATACTATTTGAAATTGGCTGATTTTGGTAAATCGAGCAAAGTTGCAAATTTTGCCTTGTCTTTGACAGATTTCAGCAAGGCAACTTGCCAATGTCATATCTCATGACTCAAATGGAATTTGGCAATGTTCTTGGCCATTTTGGAAAGCCTTTACATGATACAACAACTGTTTGAACATGTTTGGTTTTGATCTCTTTTGAATCCAAGTAAAAAATCCCCCTACATTCGGCAAAAATTGAAGACAGATTTGGACTTAGTGAAAATTTCACTAAGTGTTGGAAAAAGTGACATTTTCACTTTTCAGCCACTTTGATCACTCCATAACTCAAAATCCTTAATGAGTTGGTCTTAGGTCTAGTTGAAGTTTTTGTAGAGGGTAATGAGGGCTACAAATCCATCTTTGGATGAAAAAAAATGGCCTTGTGGTTTAGGAGTTATGATCCTCCAAAGTTGGTACCCTTGTCACTTTATTTTTAACTTAGAAAATTTTCTAAGTTTTTATGGTTACCCCTTTTACAAGTTATCCAACTTTTCTTGATTTTTCTTAATGAATGATGATTCAAATCATACATTAACATCATTTTAGGGTTAAAAATCCATTTTGGTGAAAAATCTCAAAAAGTCAAAGTTGACTTTTGTGCACAGTTGACTTTTTATCAGATGAATTCCAAACTGTGAAATTCTTCAGGAAATCATGTCCTTGACCTAAATCAAACTTGATGGACATGTTCCATGGGTGTCATAGGGTATATTGAATCATGTCCTAGGGCTTGGGAGCATGTCCTGGTCAAAAGTCAAAGTTACAGTTGACTTTTCCCGCGAAACCCTAATTGTGGTGCAGATGAAATTGAGACTTGTTGCTCAAGCTTCTTGGATTAATCCATTGTTAAAAATGGATCAATATGGTTCATTAGAGACCCTCAAATCTTCTCTTGAGGTCTTGGCTCAAGATTTGTCCCAAAAGTCAACTTAGGGGTGAATTAGGTCAAGAAACCCTAATTCCTGATTTTTGATGTATGCATCCCCTGAGGCAAAATTGACTTGATGATTGGGTTCATGATGTCCCATGAAGTATATTAGGTTATGTTTTGGATCATTGGCTTGTGCCCAGATGAAAAATTTCATCTGGAGGCCCTGGTCGACCAAAACCCTAATTTGGTGACACTATCGATCTAGAGACTTGATCCACCTAGAAGGGAGCAGCCTTGTGCTTAATCCTTGAAGTGGGAGTCCTTTTGATCCTTTGTGGATATCTGAGAGGCTAGACAAGTTGAAGATCATGTCATTTCTTAATTTATCCTTTGTCTAAGAGTTCTAAGAGGGCTTGGAACCCTAGTTCTGATAGTAGTGAATGCTCACCCATCTTTGGGGGGACTACTGAGGTATAATGGTTTACCCATATTGTGATGATGATTTGCACAATGATGGGAAATCTTAGTGGTCAAAATTTGGGGTATGACAGATGCCCCTATTTAATCTTCTTGGACCTGAAGGTGTGAATGACGAAGGTATTCGGGCATTCGGGGTGCAAGAGGATTAAATATCAGAATACCCGAAATTTTGATGGCTATGAATGGCAGTTTGCGCATTCATCTTCTTTTGCTAAGCAATGATGCTTAGAAAAGGTAAACTTCCCCTCGATCCCGGTTTCCTACCAAGGAACTGGTCTCAGTTTTCCGATTCAAACTTCCCCTCGATCCTGGTTTCCTACCAAGGAACTGGTCTTAGTTTCAGAAATAAACTTCCCCTCGATCCTGGTTTCCTACCAAGGAACTGGTCTTAGTTTCTGATTCAAACTTCCCCTCGATCCTGGTTTCCTACCAAGGAACTGGTCTAAGTCGCTGAAATAAACTTCCCCTCGATCCTGGTTTCCTACCAAGGAACTGGTCTTAGTTTCTTTTGTCAATAAACTTTATTGACAAGGGACGCTATTAGTAGCGGTTTTCCTCAAACTTCTCGCCGAATTTTCCTGGGGAGATGCCATTTGACGGAAAAACTTGATGTCAGACTTGCTGGGATGACCCAATCGTCTGAATTGTAGAGGTGCACAAACTTCTCTGTTGGAGACGCCATTTGTCGATTCTACTGGGGGGAAAGCAGGTCTCTTGGGAGACTGTTGTCGCTTGGGATCTTGCATCATACTTTTCTCGGGATCTTCCCGGAGAAATGCCATATGATGGGATCCAATTTTGAGGTGCCGATGACCTTTTCATCAGCGTATTTTTGGAGAATTACTGATGTACTGCCGAACCTTTGCTTAAGAGGCTTTCTCTGGGGATTTCCTTAATCCGGGAAAGCAAGGATATCATCTTCAATGGCGAAAAGTGACATCTGTTGAAGGTTCTCTGGTCTTTCAGAGGTTCAACACTTCCTGACGAGGACAAGGCTGACAACTCGATAGAGAGGACGGTCATCGCTAGGGGACAAGACCGACTAGAGTGATAGTGATGCAATATGAATGTAAATTAATAATGCATGATGTATGTATGTTTATGCTGACAAGACAGACACGACACACAAACTAAAAGATGAACACGACTGGATACTCGGCCACTGCTGGGGACGAAAAAGTATCACTGGTTCAAAAGTAGCAATTCCACCTTGCTTAGGAGAATTAGTCCTCGCGGGGAATACCGTTTATCGGGCTTAGGAGATGAGAACTCGGCCGAAGCGTGTCAGACGAAACATGGTCTCTGGCATAGTTGATCCCTTAATTCAGGCGTAATGGTCTCGAAGGAGTACTTTGATTCTGCACTTTGAAGTTCGCTTACTTCTGGAGAAGTGACGATGTTCTTCTGATGTTCAACAGTCAAAAGAAATGACATCTTTAATTTAAAAGCAGAAAAAGTTTTAACAAGTAAATTCATTTTTGTTTTATTTCAAGAATCGTTAATCATATTAAAATGTCGTTTTGTAAAGCTAAAACAAATAAGAATTACAAACAAAAGCACAAGGGCTCAAATTTTATTGATAAGATAGAGATCAGCCAAACGCGTGATTCCAAAGAGTATATACAAAGTTAGAAAATGGTAATTTACAGGGAAAAGGGCTATGTTGAAACATAACGACCACTATCCTTCCACCAACTTTGAATTCTGGGCATCCTGAGCTTCTGTCGAAGATGACCTTGACTGGAGTTTTCCTCCGATGGATGATGTAACTGTTGCTGAGGGACATGCCTCTGTTGAACATAGTTACTTGCCATTATCCCTAATTTTTGCCTGGATTGTACTATGATGTTTCCAATCCATCGGGATGATTTTTTTTCATGTCTCTAACTTTTGCCTGGACCGCCCTTTCGGGTTTTCAGTCCACCGAGACGTTCTTTTTTTTAGTTTAGGAAAAGTATTTCTTGACTACATCAACATTCGTGGGGTAGGCAAATTCCTCTTCGTCCATGGTTGCAAGTCTCAAGGCAACGCCTGAGAAAGCTTTCGTGACCACATAGGGGCCATCATAATTTGGGGTCCATTTGCCCCGAGTATCAGTGAGAAATGATTGTATCTTCTTGAGCACGAGGTCTCCTTTTCTGAAGACACGAGGTCTGACCTTCTTGTCGAACGCCCTCTTCATTCTTTGCTGATACAACTGACCGTGGCATAGTGCCGTGATTCGCTTCTCTTCGATCAGGTTCAATTCGTCGTGTCGGCTTTGACACCATTCAGCTTCCGTAAGCTCAGCTTCCATCAATACCCGGATTGATGGGATCTCTACTTCTATGGGGAGCACTGCTTCCATGCCATACACCAGAGAGAAAGGGGTCGCCCCTGTTGAAGTGCGGACAGATGTGCGATAACCATGAAGAGCAAAGGGTAGCATCTCGTGCCAGTCTTTGTAGGTTACAACCATCTTTTGAACGATCCTCTTGATGTTCTTGTTAGTCGCTTTTACCGCTCCGTTCATCTTGGGTCGGTAGGGAGATGAGTTATGGTGTTCAATCTTGAACTCTGCGCATAACTACTTCATCATCTTATTGTTCAAGTTAGATCCATTATCAGTAATGATCTAGCTTGGAACACCATAACGGCAGATGATATTGTTTTTGATAAATCGGACCACCACTTGTCGGGTTACATTAGCGTATGACGTTGCTTCGACCCACTTGGTGAAGTAATCAATGGCTACTAGGATGAACCGATGTCCGTTTGAAGCCGTAGGTTCAATCAAGCCAATCATGTCGACTCCCCATATGGAAAAAGGCCATGGGGAAGAAAGAACTTTGAGATGCGTTGGCGGTACATGAATTTTTTTGGAGTATATCTGACACTTGTGACACCTCCTCATGTACTTGTAGCACTCGGATTCCATGGTCAGCCAATAGTACCCGGCTCTAAGAATTTTTCTCACCATTGTGTGTCCGTTGGCATGAGTGCCAAAGGATCCTTCATGAATTTCTTTCATAAGCATGTCTGCTTCTGGTATGTCCACACATCGGAGCAAGACCATGGCAAAATTCCTCTTATAAAGAGTGTCATCGCTCAAGAAGAAGCTTCCAGCTAGCCTTCTGAGGGTTTTCCTGTCTTTTTTTAGTGCCCCAGGTGGGTACTCTTATTTCTGAAGGAAGCATTTGATATCGTGATACCAAGGTTTGTCGTCTATGACATCTTCAATCGCGAAGACGTAGGCGGGCTGTTCAAGGCGCATTATGTCGATCTTAGGTAGGTCATTCCATTGACCTACGCTAATCATGGAAGAGAGAGTGGCTAATGCATCAGCCATGTGATTCTCACCACGAGGGATGTGATGAAACTCAACTCTGTTGAAGCAGGGTAGCAACCTTCTTGCATAGTCTTTGTAAGGAATCAATCCTGATTGGTATGTGTTCCAATCTCCTTTTATCTGATTGATAACCAGGGCTGAGTCGCCGTATACGTCCAAGTTTTTGATCCTTAAATCAATCGCTTCTTCGAGACCCATGATACAAGCTTCGTATTCGGCCTCGTTGTTCGTACATTTAAACGTAAGTCTGGCAGTGAAAGGAATGTGGGTACCCTGAGGGGTAACAATGATTGCCCCAATTCCGTTTCCGTAATGATTGACTGCTCCGTCAAAGATAAGTTCCCATTGGGAACCTGGTTCTGGCCCTTCACTGGGTAACGGTTCATCGCAGTCTTTCAGTTTTAGATACATGACATCTTCATCTGGGAAGTCAAACCCGATTGATTCCTGATCATCAATCGGTTGATGAGCCAAACGATCGGCTAAAATACTCCCCTTAATGGTTTTCTGAGTGTGGTACTCTATGTCATATTCTGATAATAACATCTGCCAACGGGCAATTCTTCCCGTGATAGCAGGCTTTTCAAATATGTACTTGATTGGATCCATCTCGGAGACCAACCAAGTAGTATGACGAATCATGTATTGGCGAAGACGTTTGGCTGCCCAAGCCAAAGCGCAACAAGTTTTCTCAAGCATCGTGTATCGAGTTTTGCAGTCGGTGAACTTCTTGCTTAGATAGTAAATGGCAGACTCTTTCCTTTTGGTTTCGCCCTGTTGGCCAAGTACATATCCCATTGAGTCCTCTAGGACTGTGAGGTAAATGATAAGTGGTCTTCCTTCCACTGGTGGTGATAGAATCGGCGGATTCAATAGATATTCCTTAATATTGTCGAAGGCAGTTTAGCAGTCTTCTGACCAAACGCAATCCTGGCTCATTTTCAGTAATTTGAAAATAGGCGCACACGTGGCGGTCATAAGGAATATGAATCTGGAGATGTAGTTCAAACGTCCCAGGAATCCTCTGACTTGTTTTTTAGTTTTCGGAGAAGGCCTTTCTCGAATGGCCTTGACCTTGTCAGGATCAACTTCAATTCCTTTCTGGCTGACGATGAACCCTAGTAGTTTCCCTGAACGGACATCGAAGGTGCACTTGTTGGGATTCAAGCGGAGCTTGAATTTTCTTAAACGTTCGAACAATTTTGACAGATGTTCAACGTGCTCATTCTCTGTTTTTGATTTTGCAATCATATCATCGACATATACCTCGATTTCTTTGTGTATCATGTCATGAAACAGAGTAGTCATGGCCCTTTGATAGGTTGCCCCGACATTCTTCAAACCGAACGGCATTACCTTGTAACAAAAGGTACCCCATGGGGTGATGAACGAAGTTTTCTCCATGTCTTTCAGCGCCATTTTGATCTGGTTATAGCCTGAGAATCCATCCATGAAGGAGAAAACTTTGAACTTTGTTGTGTTGTCTACCAGCATGTCAATGTGTGGTAAAGGGAAGTCGTCCTTTGGAATAGCCTTGTTTAGATCTCTGTAGTCAACACACATTCTGACTTTTCCGTCCTTTTTAGGAACGGGTACGATGTTGGCTAACCATTGAGGATATTCAGATGTAGTGAGGAAACCCGCGTCGATCTGTTTCTGTACCTCCTCTTTGATTTTGATGGCCATGTCTGGGTGAGTACGTCTCAACCTTTGCTTTACTGGCGGACATTCCGATCTCAACGGTAAGTGATGTTCCACGATGCTGGTATCCAACCCAGACATGTCCTGATAGGACCAAGCAAACACATCGGGAAATTCTTTGAGAAGCTTTATCAAACCTTCTCTGGCAGTTGGACTGAGAAGTGCCCCAATCCTGATTTCTTTTCTCTCTTTTTCTGAACCCAAGTTTACCGTTTCCAACGGGTCTTTGTGAGGTTCAATGGACATTTCCTCTTGTCTGAGTAATCGGGAGATCTCTTCTGGAATTTCGTTGTCAACTTCTTCTTCAGCCCCAAATACCGGGAACTCAAAGTCGGGAGAAGGCATCGGATCGTATGTTTCAACGGGGTGTAAAATAAGCAATCTGCATGACGGTATGATTCGTGTTTAGAAGAGATAGAGAAAATGCAAGTGTGTGCAGTGTTTTGTTTTACTGCTTATTTTTATTATGGAATTATTTTTTAGGATTACCATTTTCTGAGAAAAGCAAAAAGAGAAAACAACAATTGATGCGGAAATTACAGAACGGCGTTATTTTATTAATGAACAAGTCGAATCTTGAAACTACAGCCCTATAAAACAAAACTCTGTCGCTTTGGGCAAAGCGAAGAGGGAAAATTTACAGAAAGCGAGCCCTATTAAAACATCCGTTTCACCTGGGCAGGGTCAAAGGTTAAAGATGGCAATTACTTTGACTGGTGAACGACCTTCGGAACATCGACAGCAACCCATTGGCGGCGAACTCCTTGGTGAATCAAAAGTCTGGCACCTTCCTTGATTTGTCTTCTGAAATCACACTGATTTCTGGTGGAGCAGGATCATTGGAATCTATCTCCCAGGCAGAATTGTCGTAGGAGGATTCCTCTGTTGTATTTTGCATAGCATTGGTGCTCTCAGCTGTATCTCCCCATCCAGTAGGCTGGATATCTTCGAGCCTGATACGAGAGCTTGCGGGAGCGGTGTACTTGACCATATAATCAAATTTTCCACTCGGTTGTCCCAGTGTGTCCCACACTTCTTTGGAACTGGAGAAGTCATCTCTCTCGATGACGTTGACCTCGGGAAAAGCATAATTGATGAATTCAAGTCCTACGAACGTTGAGAATTCATCGTCATGTTGAGTAATCTCCGAATGACCTGAGTATTGATCCCATGACATGGCGGGGACACAGGTATTCTATTCAATGACGGTCAACTAATTTTCATTACTCGACTGACTTTCTTGCCCCAAGTCTCCTGGATAAGGTTGCCACATTGGCAGACCATCCATTGGGCCATAGTAGGTGTAGTCAAAATTGTCTTTCATCGGAGTGTCTTCCTCTAATGAATTTGGTGAAGCATGACATCCTTCCGGATCACAATCTCCGTAGATCATCTCGATGTCTGATCTTGGTATAATCTCGAACTCTGTGCGGGATAGCAAAATGGAGTTTGCATTTCGTCCTGCGACATATAACTGTCCTCATTGAGATATGACTTCCATTCCTCATCTATGTCAAAGGGATCCTCTTCATTGATAGCATGGACTACTTGAGTCACTGGTTGGAGGAAACCTCCACTATGGAAGAAGTTCTGAATGGGATGAAGACTTTCATCGCTGACAGATGTCTGGGTGCAGGTTGCAGAAAAACCAAGACCCTTCTTTGTTTTATTGTCAAGAGGAATGACAAGTTGTCCCCACCCTGTCGTATCGGTACTCTCGACCGCTTTGATATCATCGTTGTATGAGGAAATCGAGGTTCCTCCTCTGAAACGATTGTCCTTGGTCACTGACAGTGTTTGGAACTGCGTCCCAATAACCTCCTCGGGTTCTATACTAGTAGATGATGACAAGTTACTCACAAGCAAGGCTTGTTCCCCACAAACTGTGACAAGTTGATCGTTCTTGACGAACTTTAGCTTTTGGTGGAGGGTTGAAGTAACCGCTCCAGCCTGATGTATCCAAGGTCTTCCTAATAAACAACAGTACGTTGCCCGGATGTCCATGACCTGGAAAGTGACTTGGAAAGTGTGAGGACTAATAGTTATGGGAAGATCAACTTCGCCGATAACTGTTTTTCTGGATCCGTCGAATGCTTTGACGACGACCTCGCTGATTCTCATCGGAGAGCCTTTGAATGATAATTGCATCAAAGTGGACTTCGGCATAACATTCAGGGCTGACCCTGTGTCTACCAGTACGCTAGCCAAAGCATCGTCCTGGAAGTTAACTGTGATATTGAGCGCCATGTTACCCTCTTCAGGTAATTCCTCATCACTAAATCCCAAATTATTGCAGGAAGTGATGTTAGAGACAATGCTATCGAACTGTCTGATTGTTACATCCTATTCCACAAAGGCTTGCTCTAAGACTTTCTGTAGAGCCTCCCTATGCGCCTCTGAACTGAGTAACAGTGATAATACTGAGATCTTTGAAGGAGTCTGTAACAGTTGATCAACAATGTTGTATTCACTCCTTTGGATGAGCTTCAGCATCTCATCATCATTTTTCGAAAGGTCGGGATTACTGGATTGACCGACTGGTGGATCAGGAGCTTCTGTCTGAAGTTCCTTTTCTTTGTTAGGTTCTCCAACTCCTCGGTTGAAGATTCGACCGCTCCGTGTTACACGACTGATGTCTGCAATATTCACGACGGAGGGTAATGGAATTTCCTTTCCATTCTTAATTGTTGTTGCACCGTATTTGTAAGGGATAGCCTTAGTTGATTCATATGGTAGTGGTCCAGGCAGATAGATGACTATGGGAACCTTCTGGTTTTTCTGACCATCATAAGTAATCTCGATCTGTTCCCGGTTGGGAACTTTAGATTCGTCAAGTAGAGGAATAATGGCAAAAACATCCCTGGTCTCGTGATGACCAGAGATCGTGACAACATCCTCAACTTGCTCGGAAAGGTAGTTCGGCGTCCAGTCGATGGGTCCAACACCCGGATATGGACGAATTTCTCCACGGTCGACCTGACCCTAAAGAGCTGCTCTCACAAGATAACACCTTTGGTTACTTTCTGAACAGACGCTACAACTGTCATAGTTGTGTGGTGGCATCTGGCCACGCCCACTTTGAATACAATGTAACCTTACTAGGGTAGCTTCCACTGATCGGACATCCTGACTTTGACGCCGAGTGGGGTTTCTATTACTGATACTAATCTGCTGAGTATCTTCATCCATATACATTGGCATCCACCAGTGATTTAACAAGTGCTGAAGTGCCTCCTGGACAAGGGTACAACCTCGATCATTTTCATAACCCGCTTTACAGCTTTGATAGTCATGTGAGATCAGGAATCCGAGTCGGACCTGCTCAGCATGTAACTCCACCAGGTTGGTATTCATCACGCGAATATCGAAGATCTGAACCAAGTTGATTTGATAGGGATTCCTATCATGGTAGTCTTGGATCCATCCAAGATCCATCTGACGCTGGAGGGCCTCTTGTATGAAAGAGCATCCCTGTTTATTTACCGAGCAAGTCAGACAGGAACTGTAATCGTGCCGCGACAGATTATGATACTGGCTTTGCCTTGAGTGCATCGCCACCAAGTTGACATTCATCACACGGATATCGTGGTTCTGAATGACGTTAGAATTCGCGTAGACCATGTTAACTCCACGAACTCGGTGCTCTTGGATCCATCCGAGATCCATCTGTTCCTGCAGAGTTGCTTGCACTACAGAACATCCCTGGTTGTCTTTAGAGCGGATATCACACTGGTGATAGTTATAAGGTGGCACATGGCCATATCTACTCTGTCTACAATGCATCTTGACAAAATTTGGTCGTCAATAAGAGTACATCGTGAATTTGATAGACGTTGTTAGTCTCTTCTTCTATCAAATTGACCGCAGCTTTCTCATGTTGAGGCAGCGGGTTCGTGAGAACATTAGGATTCGTATCTTTGAAAGATAAGAGCCCGCTCCTAACAAGCTTTTGCACGTCATATTTGAAATTGAGACAACTCTCTATGTTATGCCCTGATCCTCCTTGATGATAAGGGCATGTCTGATCCGCTTTAAACCAGAAAGGCGGATTTTCCTGTACTATAAGAGGAGACTTAGTCTGAATGTGCCCCTTAGCCAGTAGTAACGGAAATAGTTCTGCGTACAACATGGGTATAGGATCAAACCCTGATGACCGCGTTGCACGGTTGTTGTTATATGGAGGACGAGCCTACTGAAGAGGCTGTTGTGTCCTTTGTTGATTAGGTTGGCTCTACGCAACCTGAGGTTGATACGTAGGAACAGGCGCGGGGCCGATAGTAGGAGTTACCGCTGCTACTGGTTGATAACGTCGCCTTTGCTTTCTGAGAGAGATATTCCCAATATCTTTCTCTTTTTTCTTAGGGAGAGCACTACCGTATCGTTTTGTACTGCTTGATGGTCCAGCGTCTTTTGCTAAACGTCCTTCTCGGACGGCTTCCTCAAGACGAACTCCCATACCCACCATCTCGGTGAAATCACTGGGCGCACTGGCAACCATTCTGTCATAGTAAAATGAGCTCAAGGTCTTAAAGAAGATCTTTGTCATCTCTTTTTCCTCAAGAGGTGGACAAATATGAGCGGCAATTTCATGCCATCTCTGGGCGTATTCCTTAAAGGTTTCCTTGTCCTTTTGTGACATTGATATGAGCTGATCTCTATCTGGTGCCATGTCCAAATTGTATTTATAATGTTGAACGAAGGCTTTGCCAAGATCTCTGAATGTGCTGATCGTGGCGCGGTTTAAACCCATTGATAAGTGCAAAATGTACCTATTTTTGTATATATGTTTTGTTGCACTTATCAATGCTTTGTGGTAAATATCGTGCGAATAAACCCCGCTTTATTTGTAATTACGTTTACTTTATTTTTGCAGGTGTTCTAGCAATGGGATCTTTCCATTGTTGTATAGAGCATTGAATAAGCTTTCCAGCGCTTCAAACCATGCGTCAATCGGAGTTACGGTTCAAAAGTTACGAATAAAACAGCGCATAATTTTTCTGCTGACTGGTGTGCTGCGCCCCTGCAGCGCCGGGCGGTGCAGCGCCGGGCGGTCAAGAGGCACATCAGTGTCACAATTCTGGAAATTGCAAGAAATAAACCGCCTTCGCCGCCGGGCGACCCAGAACCACCGCCAGGCGAAATTGTGCGGACTGAAACACCATTTATGGCCAAAAACACTATTTTTTATGTATGTTTTTGGGGGAACTCTCTCCCAACTTCATCAAACATGTTTTAGGAGTAGATTAGCTTAGAAACAACATTGGATGATCCATCTTGATGATTCGGAGTCGGATTCGCTTCGATCGACTTTGACACGCCGTGAGAAGTTTGTTTTTCTCCTTTCTTCTCTTTGTGTTCTCTTTTGTTGATGTTGGTATGTAAATCTCTTGATACCTATTGTATTTCATCTAATCTATGTTTATGAATATGTTTTGATTCTCTATTGATTGTTTGTCTTTGATTGATTATTTGTGGGTCGTGACAAAACCTATATCGAATCGTTAATCTTAGATTTTCATCTGTCAATGAGCAAGCTTTTGACAGGGGTTTGTGAATTGATATTCATTGTATCTTTTGTTGTATTGTGTTGATTAAGTAGCATGGGTAGCATGAGTAGGATCGATACGGTATTGCGAGGATGCGTGACAATAGCGATGAAGAACGGCGTTCGTATACAGTTGGTAAATTAGTTGAATGCAGGGTTAATCATATGTTTGTATTCTGATCAGGGCTTTGTATATGAATTGCTCATGAGTTTGATATTGATGTTATAGTAATATCTGTTGAGTTTTGATTCCAGATATGGATTAGGCTTAACATTCATGTAGGCTTTATATGCTTTGTATTGATTGGTGATGTCCGAGAGGAATTATTGATCGGTATAAAATCACTTACGATATTCGGGGGCCGAGAGGACATGTATGTTGTGAGTGATACATGATGATATTAGACGAACGCTTGATTTGTGTATGAAATGGTCGGAAGAATGCATGTGTTATTGAGTGATCTCTATTGAGTTTCTCTTCTCCAAAGAATGTGTTATTGTTATTTACTTGCTTTTTGTTCCTTTAATTTTCCGCATTTTCTTTTGGTTCATCTTTAAACCAGAACTTTTGATTCATGAGCTTAGAAATATAGAAACCTTGAATGACAATTCTTTCCCTCGCACTGATCCCTGTGGAGACGACAAAACTGGGTTACTTATATATTTTTGCTTGCTGCTATTCTAGCTCCAACAAAATGGCGCCGTATCCGGGGATTGGTGTTTAGATATTAAGTTGCATCACATAGTTTCTATGTTTTTAAGCTTCGTACATAATTGTCTATATTGTATATTTACATGTATAAAACACTTGTTTTGTTTTTGTACGTACTTGTTAATAGTTGTTTTCCATAATTGATTGTATATATGTATTTTCCATCATGTTTATGTGTGTGTACATATTTTTGTTTTTGGTTTACGTTTGCTCAAGTGTTGCAGGTTTTATTGGGTCGCTACCAGTGAACGAAACAACATGGAGGAGCTTGTACGTAAATAAGGCGTCGAGCTTACGACGTGAAATAAGCGCTTGTTGTGAGGCAACCCAATGATTTGAGTTTGTACAGTTTTATATTTAGTAGTATTGTAGTATTGTGTGAGATTGGATGGAATGAATGAGAGAAAGAACTTGAAAAACTTAGCAAGCCTGTGTGCGCTTAGCGCGCCTTGCTTTTTGTAGAAAAACTCTCTTATTCTCTTATCCACTTTCACACATTTTGTTAGTATATGTTTATTAGTTTTAGAAATTTTTGTGTTTGTTCTCAAGTTTTGTTTTTGATTAGCTTGAGGATGCATTGTGTGATTTTTCAATTTTGATTGTTTCAACAAGAAAATGTTATGGTAGTGTGAAAAGTTTAAAGAAAGTTGCTTTGTTGTGGTTTGTGTTTATTGCTTTTCTAGAACATAACATGTTTATGAACCTTAGGATTTGTACAAATTACATGTCTTTCATTCTCTTGCAATTTTTGTTCATTTATGAATCACTTTAGTTCATAGCCCCATGTGAGGAAACCTCCATTGTTTACTAAATGCTTGGATGACTGATAGACTTTGTTTAATTCGTTTGATTCATGCTTTATCTTCTGATTATTGTGATTTTGTGGAAGCATTAGAAATGATCAAGGCATTTGTTTATATTGAGCACAACCGTATCCAAAAGTATCTTACCCGTGAGTAGTGAGAATTTGTTAGCCCCTTTGAGACTAAAACAGTTTAGATCTCATTTTTAGTGATGAACTTGGTTTATGTACATAATTTGCAAGTTTGGTTCATCATTGAATTTGGTGAGTTTCTAACTATTTCTTCTTGAACCTTTGAAATTGTATACTTTGATTTCCTTGTCGTAAAAAGCAAGGAGCATTCACTTGAGGTTTGGTTGAAATCAAGTTGGGGAGAATGAAAAAGAAGATTGGTAAGTTGCTTGAAACTTTTGAAAAAGTTCAAACAAGCATGAACAGAAAAAGTGTAATTATGAATGTGAAAAACATAGAAAAAGCATGCTTGTTTGAGGAGAAAAATAGAGTGAAATAATTGTGCATAAAGGTAGTTTGAGAAGGTTTGTGGCAAAGGAATGAAATTGGTGAATAAAGTTGTGATGGGTAAATACTATGTATAGTGAATGTTTCTTTTTGCATCGGCAATTTCGATTCAATGGCCTGTAGAAATGTCCCTTTATTGTGAACCCGACCAAGCTACAACCCTTAAAGCCCTTAGTGATCTTTTTGCTTCCATATTTTCATTTTTGATTGTTAGATGTTGTATGAATTGAATTATTATTTGCATTGTTTGTCAAATGAGTGAAATTTCCCCGCGGTTGCAAACGCGCATTAATTTCTTCATTCTTATTTGAAGTGGAGTGTTAGGTGTGATTCATTCTTAAACATGTATTGCTATTGGATGTTGACATTTGTTTTGTTCTTAGACTTTGTTTCATATTCATGGTGTCATTGTAGTTTAGTGGTAAGCATTGATTTGCATGTACTTTTGATATTTGTACCATACGTTTATTCTCCGTTTGTAAAAACTTGTTGAGCATGATTTCTTGATAATTGCTTTTGTTTCTTTGAGTTGATTAACTTTTGTTTGAGGACAAACAATTATGTAAGTTGGGGAGAGTTGATAAGTGCAAAATGTACCTATTTTTGTATATATGTTTTGTTGCACTTATCAATTCTTTGTGGTAAATATCGTGCGAATAAACCCTGCTTTATTTGTAATTACGTTTACTTTACGTTTTCGTGTGTATAGTGCGTTATCGTGTAAATATCATTGAGTTTAATTGATTTTTATTTATTTTTGCAGGTGTTCCAGCAATGGGATCTTTCCATTGTTGTATAGAGCATTGAATAAGCTTTCCAGCGCTTCAAACCGTGCGTCAATCGGAGTTACGGTTCAAAAGTTACGAATAAAATAGCGCAGAATTTTTCTGCTGACTGGTGTGCTGCGCCCCTGCAGCGCCGGGCGGTCAAGAGGCACAACAGTGTCACAATTCTGGAAATTGCAAGAAATAAACCGCCTTCGCCGCCGGGCGACCCAGAACCACCGTCAGGCGAAATTGTGCGGACTGAAACACCATTTATGGCCAAAAACACTATTTTTTATGTATGTTTTTGGGGGAACTCTCTCCCAACTTCATCAAACATGTTTTAGGAGTAGATTAGCTTAGAAACAACATTGGATGATGCATCTTGATGATTCGGAGTCGGATTCGCTTCGATCGACTTTGACACACCGTGAGAAGTTTGTTTTTCTCCTTTCTTCTCTTTGTGTTCTCTTTTGTTGATGTTGGTATGTAAATCTCTTGATACCTATTGTATTTCATCTAATCTATGTTTATGAATATGTTTTGATTCTCTATTGATTGTTTGTCTTTGATTGATTGTTTGTGGGTCGTGACAAAACCTATATCGAATCGTTAATCTTAGATTTTCATCTGTCAATGAGCAAGCTTTTGACAGGGGTTTATGAATTGATATTCATTGTATCTTTTGTTGTATTGTGTTGATTAAGTAGCATGGGTAGCATGAGTAGGATCGATACGGTATTGCGAGGATACGTGACAATAGCGATGAAGAACGGCGTTCGTATACAGTTGGTAAATTAGTTGAATGCAGGGTTAATCATATGTTTGTATTCTGATCAGGGCTTTGTATATGAATTGCTCATGAGTTTGATATTGATGTTATAGTAATATCTGTTGAGTTTTGATTCCAGAGATGGATTAGGCTTAACATTCATGTAGGCTTTATATGATTTGTATTGATTGGTTATGTCCGAGAGGAATTATTGATCGGTATAAAATCACTTACGATATTCGGGGGCCGAGAGGACATGTATGTTGTGAGTGATACATGATGATATTAGACGAACGCTTGATTTGTGTATGAAATGGTCGGAAAAATGCATGTGTTATTGAGTGATCTCTATTGAGTTTCTCTTCTCCAAAGAATGTGTTATTGTTATTTACTTGCTTTTTGTTCCTTTAATTTTCCGCATTTTCTTTTGGTTCGTCTTTAAACCAGAACTTTTGATTCATGAGCTTAGAAATATAGAAACCTTGAATGGCAATTCTTTCCCTCGCACTGATTCCTGTGGAGACGACAAAACTGGGTTACTTATATATTTTTGCTTGCTGCTATTCTAGCTCCAACACCCATGTACCATTTTAAGGCGGCACCGGTTAAACTATCCTGAAAGTAATGATTCAGCAGGTCCTGATTCTCCATCTGAGCTGACATCCGTCGAGCGTACATTGTCAAGTGACTTTGAGGGCAAGAGTTACCCTTGTATTTTTCAAAGTCGGGCACTTGGAACTTGTGCGGGACTTTCACATTGGGGACCAGACAGAGGTCTGCGGCGTCCTTTCCAAAAAGATCCTGACCGCGAATGGCTTGCAGTTCCTTCTGCATTTCCAAGAACTATTCCTGGAATTCATGCATTCGGTCAAACATAGTTTCCTTTCTACCAGCAAGTATCTGTGGAATCTGTCCTTCCGGGACAGTGTGCTCCACAGGGGGTGGTACCGTAACTACGGCGGTGAATCTTGGCTTTTCCCAAAGTTTGTAACCTTCAGGAGTTTTCAGTATGCCTCTGGCATCTTCGCTTTCCCAAAGTTTGTAACCTTTAGGACCAGCGGTATCTGTTGCGATTCCCTGATCTTCCACGACCGGCGGAACATATCCTTCCGGGATATAGTTCGCAGGCATGCCCCAGGGACGATCTTTCGGCATCTGATACCTAGGATCATACTTCTCCACTATGGGCGCTGAGGTGATCTCTGAGATCACCGTCCTTTGTAGCTGAGCTTCTGCCATGGCTTGCATGTCGTTACGAAGCTTTCTCATATCCTCTCTCAGAGCATCGATCTCTTCTTTCAACTCTCTGTTCTCTTCCTCAAGATCATCCATCTTTTTCTGACGATTGGCCCGAGTATTGTACGAATGAGACAGTTTGACTCTAGAACCGAGACACAAACGTGAGATTCGTAGGTAAGGAGAATACGCGATGTGAGAATGATGAATGCAATGATTTATATTAATTGTTTTTTTGGTTTAATCAAAATAAACTTCGACAATTAGATTGCAAATATCAAACAATGGGGAAACCCCTTTTTATTGAAATTCAAAGGATTACAGAAATGGAAATACAGTAGATTACAAGGTGCAGAAACAGAAACCTAAGCTAATGGGTCCGGAGTCCTCTCCGACGAGAAACCGGGTGCTGATTCTGGTATCTTCCTTTTCTTTGACCGGGGCTCTTGAGCCGTTGTCGGGTTGTCATTCCTTTTCTAGGTGAAAGGAGTGAGCAGATTCCTTTGGTCATCCTGATTATACACAACATGTTGCTCCAAAATTTCAATCAGAGCATCTTTCTCTTTCAGTAGTTGCTGTATTTGGATACACTCTACATTGAGGGTGCGGTACTTGTTCTTCCAAGACCTCCTCTCCCGTTGAACTTTGTTGAGAGTAACCTGAAGCTTTTCAGTTTCCGTCATGAAGTACATGACAGATTCCCTCGGTGGAAGAATTCCGTAACGAGGATAAGGCATTTTTAGCTTGAGAGCTCTAGTTTGTACCCAATGGAGATAAGGCTCCACCGAGACGCAGTCCGGTTTTCCTAGAGACTCTCATCCTTTCTTATGAACGTGCTTCCAAGCATGCACTATTTCCATCTTTAGTGCTCTGTCGTTTTCTCCTTCTTTGAAGAAAAGACCTTCCAGATGAACACCCAGTGGGATGTGTCTCATCGGGTATCCAAATTGACGAAGAACCAATACCGGATGGCAGTTGATTCCCCCTTTAGTTCCTATGAGGGGTACGTTGGGGAAGTTTCCACAACGATCAATGATCCTGATCCCATCATAAATCCTATTGCACCAATCTATATCAGAGTTGGTAAGAGACATGATTTTCTGCGACCAACGTAAGGCACTCTTATGATTCCAAAAAGCAACAGACTTGGGCAAGTGGGAGATAAACCATTTGTAAAGCAGAGGTACACAACATGTGATCTCCCCTCCGCTGTACAAATTTCCTAAGTGTACAGAATGATACCCATCGGCGAGCAAAGTCGGCACAGGGTTTCCAATGAGAAAAACCTTAATAGCGTTGATATCGACGAAGTTATTGATGTTGGGAAACAAAAATAACCCGTAGGTGAGCAAGAAAAATATGCCTTCAAAAGCAGTCTCGTTTCCTATACTAGCGAAGTACAGAGCTTTCTTTGTCAAGAACTGGGCTGGCAAACCTTGTATGCCACCCTTGGTAGTCATGTGAGTCCTGACCTCAGACTTGTCCAAATGAATTGCTCTTGCAATAGTCTGATTCTTTGGAATTTCTTCTAGTCCAGAAAATGGAGCTCGATCTGTGATGTGTAGATCCATCAGATGAGAATACTCCTCCAGCGTTGGTGCGAGCTGGTAATTCGGGAATGTGAAACAGTGATAAACCGGATCGTAGAACTGAACGAGCGCATCCATGATTCCCTCAATCACATGGACTCTTAACAGTGGTAGCAAACCACTGCTTGGCTCTGAAAGCCTCTGGGTTAATGATCATCCTCGCTAACCTTCTCAAATCCTCTAGCTTTGGAAACTTGAAGGTATACTGGTGAGTTCTCCTTCTACCGAAATCCATTAGTGCAATCCTTTTCTCTGATATTTGCAATCACAATCTTAGTTTATTTTGAAAAAACAGAGAGACTAGAAGAGAAATTTTTTTGAATGTTTTAATGTTTTTTAATTGAATGCATGAATGCAGCACACAAAAACATAGAAAAAACATGGGGTCAAAGGGTCGTTGTCATGAAGTTGAGGCTCTACCCATCCCCAAAGGTTTATACTAGGGTGATTTTTGTACCTGTACTCATTATCATCAGCTCCTCCCAGGAAAGCAAACCAACAAGCGGATCGCCAGCGAGTTGTGAAGCAATCTTAGAGTAAGTGCTATTCACCGAGAATAGATCACCAGCCTCAAATGAGGGTATTATCGTGTAACAACTATTTTCGATAGTTTCCGCACTACGAAAGTGTTGGCTTTTCCTAGGTGTATACTCAATCTCACCACATGCGGCATCACACGCATTCCCAGTAGCAGAAAAATACACACGTATAGTAATTAGGAAAAGCAGTATATATATATTTGTCCTAATCATCCTAGACCTATAAAGCTAAGAATCGTAAGTTCCTGACAGAAATGGCTCCCCGGCGAGGTCACCACTCTGTGGTTTCTTTCCAAAGTAAAGGTTTTGACCTAAGATCCTAATAGAGTCAAAAAGTCTCATCTCAGCGAAGGCTTCTACCTAGGAGACAAGAATGAACAAACAATGAATTCTCCCCAGTAGAGTCGCCACTTTTCTGTGAAAAGTGGGGACGATGCCCCAAGGCAAAATAGATCACACAGTGACTCCCCAGCAGAGTCGCCACTTTTCTGTAGCGAGCGATTTTTGGACGTGGTTGCGAAGCACAATCGCTCTGGGACTACAGCTCGATTCATTTTTTATCCTATTAAAGCTGATGAAGGAAGGGAAATAGATGTCTCCAACTAACCCTGCTTGCATACTGAGTTTGAACAGCGGTCTGTTAGGTTACAGGTGCTACAAAGATTCGGGGATTGTCTCAGGTTATTTTGTTCGAAGAGATGTTTAGGATGTTAGGACTGATGCTTTTTGATAGATACGTGAGAGTATGGGATTTTGGGTTTTTGTTTAGTGTGCTCGCTAAGATCTTTTCTTTCGATCTTATGCCTACGTATTCCCGTTTACCGAAACAGGGAAATCAGAGCGTTCGTAGTTCCTCCTATTCTATGGGAGGAAAAAGTGTTTTGGTGTCTTGTTCAAAGCCCAAGACGTGAAGCTAAAGGTGATCTGTATCTTGTTCAAAGCCCAAGATGTGAAGCTGAAAGGTCTCTACTTTAGAGAGAATTTATCATCTCTAAAGAAGGGTAAAGGAGAATTACTTTAACCAGGATATGCGAATCCGACAATGCCATAATTTCCTAAGAAGGGGTTTTTTAACCTGAAGGAGAAGACTTTAACTCAGTGTAGAGCAATGCCATCTTTCCTTATGAATTTCTCATGCTAAAAGAAGGACAGTGGCGTGGATATAGATGATCCAGAGGCTTGCCGCTTACAGCGATTAGGTGAAAGGGAAGGAGTTGTTGATGTTTGTGTACTGTGAACGAGGCACAACTTTGATGCTAAAAGGTTAATTGGATTAACCAGTGGTTTTCTTATACAAAGCCTAAGAGGAGACTAATATGTGTCTCGTACAAAGCCCGAGAGAGAGGCTAAAAGGGTTTGACTCAGCTGGAGAATCCTTTATAGCTCGTATGAAACCCGAGATGGAGGCTGAAGAAAAGTTCGACCCTGCTTAGGGGGATTTGTATCTCGTACGAAGCCCGAGATGGAGGCGAAAGGGTGATTGACTCAACGAGGGAGTCTTTTATGTGTCTCATACAAAGCCTGAGAGAGAGGCTAAAAGTTATTTGACTCAACGAGGAAGTCTTTTTGTATCTCGTACGAAGCCCGAGATGGAGGCAAAAAGTTTGCTCCACTGGGGAGAACCATTTGTACAAAGCCCAAGCGGAGGCTAATAAAGAGACCGACTCTTTTGGGGATATCATTATACAAAGCCTAAGAGGAGGCTATCCGCTGGTGACTGCTTTAGTTGAGTGACAGGTCTAGTATACTGATTTAAGAGAAAATCAGTTCTTATATGAGCAACACTGTACACATGGATTTGATTTGAGGATCGGGATTGTTCCCTTTTCTTTAAGGAAATGGGGAAATTTGAAGGGGTATTGAGACTGTCCGAGTCTGCAAGTTTTCTTCCTACTTAACGAAAGGAGTCACTTGAGAATGTCTTTGAGACTCAAGGAAAACAGACTGTCCAAGTCTAGAGTTTCATCTTTTGTACTATGCTTTGAGAAACAGTAGTAGACTCTTTGAAAGGACTGTTCTATGAAGATAACTAAGTTCTGTTCCTATACCTCTAGGAGGTCGTCGGGACAATTTGTACGAAGCCCAAGAGGAGGCTGGAAGCTTTTAAAAAGCTGACCGGTCCATGTACGAAGCCCAAGAGGAGGCTATCATTCCCGGAGGAAGAGATCATTATACGAAGCCTAAGAGGAGGTTGTGAATACTTCTAAGAAGCCGACGGGTCCTTGTACTAAGCCCAAGAGGAGGCGGGGTTGCTTTTAGGAAGCCTGTGGGTCCTTGTACGATGCCCTAAGAGGAGGCCGATGCTTTTAAGAAGCCCGTGGGTCCCCAAACCCCGAGAAATTCAAGGCAATGCTATTCACCGAGAATAGATCAAAGTCAGGAAAGTCCTAGAATTTGGAAGAAACTCAAAGATGCCATTCACGGAGAATACATTCACCTTTGGTAGTAGAGTTTCTTGACGATTCCTAATGAGGATAGCCGAAGAGAAGACTGTATCTGGTGATCCTATTGGGGATCTAGCTTGTCTATTTTTACAAGTAATCGGAACGGCTTTACCTAGTTCTAGACGTAGTTGCCGGGGAAACTCTAATATCTATACTATTATTACACAGTTGATATGAGTTTATGAAAGGAGACTTACAGTGAGCAGCCCCACAATACAGTTATATATATATGAGTTTGTGAAAGGAGACTTACAGTGAAACAGCCCCACAATACAATTATATATATGAAAGCAGTAAATGAAAGCGTATAACCACTTACTCGGTTGTAGAGCTTCCATGCTGTTTGGTTAGTTATTCAACAAAGAAAGATTAAAAACAACAATATATTCAAAATCAAAGGAGAAAGTGCTTTGAAAAAGAAAGATTTTGAAAAGAGGTTGGGGCTTACAGCTCAAGGAGAGGCCCAAGGTTTTATCAGTGATCGCACTGTCGTTTTGTATAGAGGGTCTTATACAAGTGACTGTGGCCCAAAAATTGTTTGCTGTACAGAGGGATGGGTCTTACACTCTCTCAAGAGGCCCAAAAAGTTTTAAAGAAAAAAGAGTGGGGCTTATAACACGAGGGTAGGCCCAGTTGACTTTTCGTTCAAAATGGCGATCGCGCCGAGGTTTTCTTTTAACGCAGAGGGACTTATACAATAAGTGAGGCCCAAAAGGTTTTGGTTAAAAGGGGGTTGGGTCTTACACTCTAATAGAGGTCCAAAAATTTTGAATGAGTCTTATAGCTCAAGGAGAGGCCCAGATGGTTTATTTTTAAACTGGCGTTGATCGTGCCGAATTTAAAAATGTACAGAGGGACTTATACAATAAGTGAGGCCCAAAAGGGTTTTTGTACAAGTGGGTTGGGTCTTACACTCTAATAGAGGCTCAAAGAGTTTTTTAAAGAAAAGAAATGGGTCTTACTACTCAAGGGTAGGCCCAGTTGATTTTTGAAAAGGCGACGATCGCGCCATTTGTTCTTTGACGGTATCGGGACTTATACAATACACTGAGGCCCAAAATGATTTGGTCAAAAAAAGGATTGGGTCTTACACTCTATTAGAGGCCCAAAAGTTTTGAAAATGATTTATGAGGGTTGAATTAATCCAAAAACCCTAATTTGTTTTCAAAAATGTACTTAATTGAATAAAAATTCAATTAAAATGATCAAAATTGTTTAACATGTGAAAAACAAATTGTGATCTTGGATTAATGCTTCAAAAATTAAGTATTGACCACTTGCAGCTGGTGATCGTGATTTGTGTTAGAGGTGTTACAGCTAGGTTCCAATGATGTGGATAGCTTCCCTAGGTGCCAAGTGATGTGTCTGAGTGCTTGGAATGGATTGAAATGGTTTGGAGTTGAAGATGGCACCTCAACTGCAAAACTGTCAAGAACTTGAGCAATTGGCTGGTGATTCTGAGAAATCAGTGTTCCAGATGTTGTTTAAGTGTTTGAATCACTTCTATATGATGTATGTGAGGTGTGTGAGTGATTGGTTTGATTGGAAAATCTCTCAAACTCAAAACCCGATAATGACTTGCCTTAGAAGGCAAAATTGGAGTGAAAGAAGAGATTTAGAGGAAAGCATCTGTTAGATGGCTTTGGTGTACTCAAACTGATCACAATTGAGCTCTATTTATAGTAGAGCAAGTTTTTTTTGGGATCCACAGTGAATGGCAACTGCAGCAGGTGTTTGTTCAATGTTGGCCAATGGAAATGCAAGTCTCCTCTAGCCATTGACTAGAGGCTAGGGCACAGAGCTTTGGTCCCCTTGGTCTATGATAAGTCTTGACTGATTTCAGATGAGAATGGCTCAGTCCATGCCAACTTGATGGTTCCATTGAATGCCTTATTCCAAAATTGAAGTCTTGTCCCTATTTTGGTCATTCTAGGTTCAACATGCTATTTCTTGTTCCATGGACTTTGGAGACTTGGCTCAGTGATTGTCCCCTTTAGATTCAATCCTCAGATGTGTCCAAATGGATAGGAGCATTTGAAATTGGCTGATTTTGGCAAATCGAGCAAAGTTGAAAATTTTGCCTTGCCTTTGACAGATTTCAGCAAGGCAACTTGCCAATGTCATATCTCATGACTCAAATGGAATTTGGCAATGTTCTTGGCCATTTTGGAAAGCCCTTACATGATACAACAACTGTTTGAACATGTTTGGTTTTGATCTCTTTTGAATCCAAGTAAAAAATCCCCCTACATTTGGCAAAAAGTGAAGACAGATTTGGACTTAGTGAAAATTTCACTAAGTGTTGGAAAAAGTGACATTTTCACTTTTCAGCCACTTTGATCACTCCATAACTCAAAATCCTTAATGAATTGGTCTTAGGTCTAGTTGAAGTTTTTGTAGAGGGTAATGAGGGATACAAATCCATCTTTGGATGAGAAAAAATGGCCTTGTGGTTTAGGAGTTATGATCCTCCAAAGTTGGTACCCTTGTCACTTTATTTTTAACTTAGAAAATTTTCTAAGTTTTTATGGTTACCCCTTTTACAAGTTATCCAACTTTTCTTGATTTTTCTTGATGAATGATGATTCAAATCATACATTAACATCATTTTAGGGTTAAAAATCCATTTTGGTGAAAAATCTCAAAAAGTCAAAGTTGACTTTTGTGCACAGTTGACTTTTTATCAGATGAATTCCAAACTGTGCAATTCTTCAGGAAATCATGTCCTTGACCTAAATCAAACTTGATGGACATGTTCCATTGGTGTCATAGGGTATATTGAATCATGTCCTAGGGCTTGGGAGCATGTCCTGGTCAAAAGTCAAAGTTACAGTTGACTTTTCCCGCGAAACCCTAATTGTGGTGCAGATGAAATTGAGACTTGTTGCTCAAGCTTCTTGGATTAATCCATTGTTCCAAATGGATCAATATGGTTCATTAGAGACCCTAAAATCTTCTCTTGAGGTCTTGGCTCATGATTTGTCCCAAAAGTCAACTTAGGGGTGAATTAGGTCAAGAAACCCTAATTCCTGATTTTTGATGTATGCATCCCCTGAGGCAAAATTGACTTGATGATTGGGTTCATGATGTCCCATGAAGTATATTAGGTTATGTTTTGGATCATTGGCTTATTCCCAGATGAAAAATTTCATCTGGAGGCCCTAGTCGACCAAAACCCTAATTTGGTGACA
Organism: Lathyrus tuberosus; assembly: GCA_022829125.1. Taxonomy (NCBI): domain Eukaryota; kingdom Viridiplantae; phylum Streptophyta; class Magnoliopsida; order Fabales; family Fabaceae; genus Lathyrus; species Lathyrus tuberosus. The sequence goes on along the minus strand of JALAZF010000024.1, from coordinate 6,803,720 downwards.
CTGTCGATCTGGAGACTTGATCCACCTAGAAGGGAGCAGCCTTGTGCTTAATCCTTGAAGTGGGAGTCCTTTTGATCCTTTGTGGATATCTGAGAGGCTAGATAAGTTGAAGATCATGTCATTTCTTAATTTATCCTTTGTCTAAGAGCTCTGAGAGGGCTTGGAACCCTAGTTCTGATAGTAGTGAATGCTCACCCATCTTTGGGAAGACTACTGAGGTATAATGGTTTACCCATATTGTGATGATGATTTACACAATGATGGGAAATCTTAGTGGTCAAAATTTGGGGTATGACAATATTCTGCTTCACACGATGACAATGCCACCACAGGTTGCTTCTTCGAACACCATGAGATTGGGGCACTAAATACTTGAAAGAAATAGCCAGTTGTACTTCTTTGATCTTCCTTATCTGCACACCAATCGGCGTCTGAAAGCAATTAACTATTGCTCATTTGCCTTTAGAATATCGTAGAAATAGAATTCCAAAATCTGTTGTTCCTTTTAAGTATCTCAGAATTCTTCTTGCATCTTTCATGTGTGACACTCTTGGTTCACCCATGAATTTGCTCACTAATCCGACTGCAAAACCTATATCAGGTTGACTGTTGCACACATATCTCAGAGATCCAACTATTTGTTTGAACAAAGTTACATCAACTTCGTCTTGCTCTCCATGCTTCTCCAACTTCAAGTTTGGTTCGATAGGTGAGGATGCAGGATTCGAATCATCCATTCTGAATCTCTTGAGTATCTCTTTGACATACTTCCTTTGATGTAACACCATACCTTGCTTCTGCATTTGAAATTCCATGCCTAGGAAATAAGACAATTTTCCCAGATCTGACATTTCAAATTCCTTCATCATCAGCTCTTTGAACTTCGACAAGTTTTCCAACCTATTTCCAGTTACCAACAAGTCATCGACATATAAGCAGATGATTGTTATATCTTGTGCTACAACCTGAACATAGACACCATACTCAGACTTGCATTTGACAAATCCCAATTCGACTAAGTATGAGTCGATCTTCTTGTTCCATGCCCTAGGTGCCTGCTTGAGGCCATAGAGCGCTTTGTGCAACTTATATACTTTATTCGCTTCCTTCTGAATCAGAAACCCAGGAGGTTGTGTGACATAGATCTCTTCGTCTAACTGACCATTCAAAAATGCGGGCTTCACATCTAAGTGAAATGTCGACCAACCTTGATTACATGCCAATGCTACCACTAGTCAAACAGTCTCAAGTCTTGCTACTGGAGCAAATAATTTAGAGTAGTCAAGTCTTGCTCTTTGAAGAAACCCTCGAGCTACTAATCTTGCTTTATGTCTTGCTATCGACCCATCAGCATTGTGTTTCAACTTGAACACCCACTTTACTTCGATAGCTTTTGTATGTGCTGGCAATTCGACTAACTCCCATGTGATTTTTCTTTCGATTTCCTGTAACTCTTCGACCATAGCTAACTTCCACTGTTGAATTTTTAAAGCTTCGTTATGGTTGATTGGTTCAGCACTTGCAAGTAAAGCAAAATGAACTAATTCTCCATCTGGTGTGACTTCATCATCACCAGTCACTTCATAATCATGAAGTCTTGTTGGAGGAATTCTATTTCGCCGAGGTCGTTGGCTTGTTTCAGCCACAGCCTCTGTGGCGGGAATGTCAGCAACTGCTTCTACTTCGACTTCAACTGGATTCTCAGTAATTCCTTCAACTTCGACTTCATCAGTTTCTTCGTCGAAATCAGAGCTCATCAATGACTTGTTAATTGAATTACTAGAATTCCAATCCCAGCCAGAATTTTCATCAATCACAATATCTCGACTCAACACAATCTTTTCATTAATTGGATTAAATAGCCTGTATGCACCAGTCTTATGATATCCTACCAGAATCATAGGTTCACTCTTGTCATCAAGCTTCTTTCTTCTTGCATCAGGAACATGCTTGTAACACATAGAGCCAAACACCTTCAGATGACTCACTGATGGTCGTTTACCACTCTACACTTCTTCAGGAACCTTGTTCTTCAATTTCTAGGTAGGGCACCTGTTCAGGATATAAACTGCAGTCGAAACAGCTTTACCCCATAAAGATTTTGGAAAATTCTTCTGCTTGAGCATACATCTCGCCATATCTAACATGGTTCTGTTTCTTCTTTCAGCAATTCCATTATGTTGAGGAGTATAAGGAGCAGTTACCTCATGATCAACACCATGTTCTGCACATAATTTTTTAAACATCTTCGAAGTGTATTCGCCTCCTCCATCGGTTTGCAGAACTTTGATCCTCTTCTCACTCTGGTTTTCGACAAACATCTTGAATCTCTTAAAGATTTCAAATACTTCATCCTATCTCTTGATCACATAGATCCACAGCTTTTGACTAAACTCATCGACAAACAAAACAAAATATCTATTTCCACCAATGGTATGTTCTTTGAACGAACCACATACATCTGAATGTACAACTTCGAGTATGCAGGATGATCTCATTGGCATAGTCGAAACGAAAGAATTTATGGATTGCTTTCCGACTAAACAGCCTTCACAGAGTTTGTCATGCATCTCAAGACTTGGATTACCGGATACCATATCTTGAGTAATCAGCTGATTGAGTGATCGAAAGTTCAAATGTACAAATCTCAAATGCCACAACCAACTATCCTTGCGGTCGACAACATTTTTTAAACATTATACTTCAGTCGAACTGATCATGGTCTTAAACGTCCTGTTATTCGACAACGGAGATTTCAAGACCAAATTGTTCTGGGTTTCGAACAATTTCAAAACTCCATCTTTCATGACAACTGAGAAGCCTTTTTCGACCAGTTGTCCAACACTTAACTGGTTACACTTCATTCCAGGTACATAGAACACATCTCTGATCATAGCTTTCGCTCCATTACTCAGTTGAAAAACTATGTTATCATTACCTTCTGCTTGCAACGAACTGTTATCGGCAAGTTTTACCTTGCTCTTCTTCGACTCATCAAAATCTGCCAACCACTCCTTTTGACCAGTCATGTGATTTGAGAAGCTTGAGTCGAGGAACCAGATCTTGGATTCGACATGGTTATCTGCCACTGTAGCCATAACCACCATATCACCTTCTGAATCATCTGAATCTTGGCGTGTAAGGTTCGCTCCTTCGGTCCTTGCCTTTTTTCGATCCATTGTCTTTCCTGTACCAACAATGTTTGGCCAAATGACCCCACTTTTCACAGTTATAACACTTCATATCTTTCTTATCTTCTTTGTCCTTTCGATAGTTTCCTCCTCTTCTTTTCGGGGATTCAGAAGCTCTATCTTCGACCTGATTCTTGAGAGGGTTCGACCAAGACTTCTTTCCTTGAGTCTTGTCGACTTTTCCTTTGGATTTGTTGGAACCACCATTCCTTTTCAATGACTGAGCCTGCAGTGCTTGTATCGAATCCTGAACTCCCTTTCTTTTGACAATCCTCATCTCATGTGCCTCCAACGAACCAACCAAATCTTCCACTTTTAGGGCAAGATTGTTGGATTCTTTAATAGCTACGATAACGTGATCAAAGTGAGAGGTCAACGTTCTCATTAACTTCTCAACTATCATCTTATCAGTTATGGTTTCGCCACAACCATTCATGAGATGGACGAGTTTTTGAACCTTCGACACATATTCTGAAACTTTTTCGTCTTCTCCCATCGACAACAACTCATATTGTCAACGCAAGGTTTGCAACTTGACAACCTTGACTTTCTCACCTCCTTCATAATACTTCACCAGAATATCTCATGCCTCCTTCGCCGTTTCAGCATGAAAGATTTTGTCGAAGTTAGCAGCATCGACCGCCGTCTGAATGCAATAAGGAGCCTTGCAATCTTTCTTCTTGACTTCGTTGTGGGCTTTTCTCTGTTCTTCGATTGCATTTTCCGCCAACACAGGAACGCCGCCGGTAACCACTTCTAGGGTATCATGGAAGCCAAATAAGGATTGCATATGTTTTTCCATCGGATCCAATTCTTACCGTCAAACATTGGAAGGGAATTCAAAATCCTCTTGTCACCAGTCATCTTCGCAACAGTTGATTCACTTGCCCTGGAAACACGATCTCTGATGTGAAGTTCTTGAAAACTCGATCAAGAACAATAACTGGAAGCTCTGGATACCAATTTGTTAGTGCGTGAGAAACTTTTAGTGAGGAGAGGATAGAGAGAGAATAAGAAAATAAGAATTTGTATTATTGAATTGTATAAATAATGATACAAACTAGGACTATTTATATACAACCCTAATTGGGATTGGGCTAACACAACTTGGAGTATATTTAAATATTAAATCTAATCAAATCTAATCTAATATTTCAACAAGAATAACATATATTGTTTTTATATATTCTCTTAACCAAAGTCTCACAAAATTAATGTTATTAGGTAAGTTCAAATAAATCAAACAAAAGATATTTTCAGTCATCTTTTAACTCATTAATCTATTTAATATGGAAAAAAAGATATCGCACTTAAATCTAAAAGTAAATATATGATAAATTTCAGGTCCGGTTAAAGCCATGATTTTTTTGAAAGATCAAATTTTGATTTGAGAAAGTGTAAGTCGGCTCAATTTATTTTCATCCCTATCTATTGTGCCAAAGTATGTAAATTTTGTGTGCTAAAACTTAAAAGCTACAAACACTCACTTATTAACTTAAAATATTGTGTGGGGTTAAAAATCCTTTATATGTAGATTTATATATAGTATAGTCTATTGTTGTTCCCTAAGGCTTTTCCAAATTCTGTAAAAGTACTGACAAAATAGTGCCATGATCCCTAACTTTTTGAGGTACATTTGTTTTTATGTTCCTCTTTAGTATATAAAAATGGTATCATGACTTGGCATAATATACAACATACACTGTGGTTCTTCAAAAGTATCGTTAGTCAAGATGCATGGCACATGCAACAACAGTGTATACCAATTCAAGATAAATATTCCATCCAGCATTCGATTTGGCCCAACCCAGACAAATACAGAGGATGCATCTTTCATTATTGTGCGCTATATCTCTTGAGACATTAAGATAATAACACTTGAATTTTGTTTAATATCCCATGTTCATTATTAACAAAAAGAAATACAAAACTGAATTTGAATGTTCCCACAAAATTTGAAAAGAAACAAATATCTAAGTGGGGAAAAAACTCAAGTATTGGATACAATAATGTTTCCATTGAGACTTAAAGTAGGTCACTTATTTGTTGAACAAAGTAATACCATTCAATTTGATATTAATTTGAAGAATTTAATGTAATTAATGGTGGGATTTGATGTTCTAACAACTAAGATCAATACTTTAGAGTTGATGTTTTTAGCATTTCTTTTATATAATCATTCACGAGTTTTTGTTTGATTTATATAATGAAGAGCATTAAAACTAGATTTTTGTTTTCTTTCAGATACTTTTTAGTAAAATATAGACATTTAGTTACAATAAAAAATAATTAATGTGATTCAAAATCTTAGTTTGAGTAGAAGTTATAAAAATAAAAACTTAGCTTTTGCATTAAATTCAAAAAGCAACACCTATTAGATCAATTAATTTGCTTTAAACCTAATGAAAATATCAAAACATAATGTGCGAAGCTTCATGAGGAAAAACCTAGAGGCACGTCTCTCTCTCTCAAAATCTTCTTTCTACTCACTTTGCCCTCAATCACCAATATAGTTTTTGTATTTTATTTATTTAAATTAATGATTTCTATTTAGTTTTTTTCTTCTTTTGCATTTTTACATGATTTTGTTGCATAAGTTTGATAATGAAGAGCAAGTAGGTCTTTTATCGAATTCTCTAATTATATTTGTTGATAAATGTGTATCAGGTGAATAACAATTACGTAAAAATTATATGGCGAATTAACAAGACCATTGCACCCAATTTCTTAGTGTGCAATTCATTAATTTAAATAATAATTCCCAAATTTCTTAGGCCAATTCAAAGCTAAACTAGGCGATTCTAAGTTTGTTAATCCTAAAGCCACAACTTTTAATCACCTATTCTTAGTTAATTATTAAATTGATCAATTGTCCTTGTTCAAATCGGTAGACTTACGGTCAATAATCTCTACTCATATAAAATCACTTTGCAGGCTTGTCAACACACAAAGAACAATGAACACAAGAACAATTAAATAACATTAATTACAACATAAAAGAAATCAAATAATCTCAAACACTCATATGATCCAGCAGAGTACAATTTGGTTCATTTCAAAATACCTAATCTAAATAACGTAGCTACTCATAGTGAAATTAATAATTATCATAAGTTGATAAGAAGTATTCATCAAAATCAACGAAAAATATATATGTTTTCCGACGGCTCCAATACTCTCCAAAATCACTCGCAAAAGCTCATTGTCATCACTTTCTCAGCGTGGAATTTGTAACCCTAAAAAATAGCAAAAGTCCCTTTAAAACGTTGTACATGCGTATAAGGAAAACGCGATATGACGTCATCGTGCCATTACTACAAAAAGGAATTTAACCTCGACGCAAAAGGACTTTAACCTCGGTTACACATGCGAGGTAACAAAAAGCGTCATGAAAACTTGTCACTTCACCCCTCCGTTTTGGAATAACCGAGGGGTAAAGTGTTCTTCACATCAGTTCAATCCCAAACTTCTACATTTTTTTTTACTTTCAGAACTGGATGGCGCCCGCCTCATTACCTCTCGGTTATTTGAGAAACTGAAGGAATAGATTAGTATTATTACCTTAGTTTAAAATAATAACAGAAGGGAAAACATCGGTATTTATTTATTTTTTTAAATTTATATAATTTGGTTTTAACTTGTATTACATAACCATATTTTGGCTATTTCTGAAACAAAAACATTATTACAGAATCATATTTGCTCATTTCAGAAGCAGATACTTTGTACATTTTGTCCATTTCTTAAACAAAATCATTGTACCATAAATATTCATTGTTTACACCATTTGAAAAGTTAAAATGGCACATGTACACCTTATAATTCCACAACAAATTAAAACTAAAATGCAGTAAACATTTGAAATGATAAACCAACAAAAGCAATAAATGAAATGCAAAGTTTTGTAGGCCGTCCAAAAGTTTTCTTCTGTGATTTGTCATCGGTTGTTAAGCACCTATAATTTAAACCACATTTGAAACCAATTAAGATCAACAACAACAATTTAAAATCTTTAGTAACGGGAATATAAGCGATATAAACTATTTACTTACTAATTTTTGAAGGTGCAAAAAAATACACAAGAATGGAGGTTGAATTGTGTATGTCCAAATATCTAAACACTTTTCTACCACTGTTTCTAAACCATTAGATTCTAAACCATGTTCAGAGTCTGATATCAGAGTGAGAACAACAGTAAAAAGTATACTTCCTTTTTCTTAACTCTGCTTCAGAACATGAGATGTCAAGCTTAAATTTTGATGCAGGTAAGAGACTGAATCAGAACAGAGTCAAACTTCATAGTATGTTTGCACAGCGAGATATAAATGCAAAAGTAAATAAAGAGACACACAATATATCCTAGTTTCTCTCAACTGATAGTAGTCCAGTCCCCTTGCAACACAAGAGCTTTTAACTATAATCAGACTGATTACAATTGCTTAAGCCAGCATCTCAAGATTTCCTGCTTAAGCCCGAAGCATGAGACTTCCTTGCCTAAATTCCTCTTTCAGGACTTTCTGCTCAATCACCCGGATTGAGACTTCCTTGCCTGAACTACCCTTTTAGAAGTTTATGCTTAAGCCCTCAAGCATGAGACTTCCTGCTCAATCACACTAATTGAGACTTCCTTGCTCTACTTGCAAACATGATACTTTAATGCCTAAATATCCAGTTCAAAACTCTTTGCTCAATCATCAGAAAGAGACTTTACTCTGAGCACAGAGGCTAGAGTCTTTAGATTCTCTTGATAGTAGAATCTGGTATTAACCTTGTGTTCGTATAAGTGTTTTTTGGATAAGCAGATACACAAAGGTTTACACTTTTAAGCAGATTTGAGTTATTTTCTCCTGAGTGTAGAGGAATGAAGTTTTCATTCTTCTTCTCTCCTTGCACAAATTTTCATTTTATTGTGCCTTCCTGTTTTGATTAACATATTCACGTATTCTATCTTCAGAATGTATGTGAACATGTTTTACTCTACTCTCACACACACAACCCTTCTGGTTATATAATATTTTGAAGTGTGTTTCTCTTAACTCATTTTAGTGAACTGGTATAACATCCATGTGAACATAGTCACAAAATCTTCAACTCACGTTCAGTCTCTTGAAAGGTAGAGGTTCAACTCAGAGAGATGTTCTAAGAACTTTCTTCTTCGAACAACACTGAATGTTTTCAATCTTCATCCTTAAATAGATACTAACACTACTAGAAACTACACCTTCGGTAACACTAATTCTACTACGGTTAGGCTTTCACCGTAATTATATGTCTTACTTAACGCGCGATAATTTTCTTTTATTTACTTATGAACATTTTGATATGATATAATCACGGGTGAATTATACAACCATGGTTATGTAATCACCATTTCATGGGTTAGAATCTCAATACCCTCAAATGTTTTATTTCTTTAACATTTCTTTAACATTGGATACCACCACGGTTGAGTAACTCAACCGTTATGACTTATTTCAAATATTTTAAATTGTAATATATTGACGTGTTAAATGTTTTATTTCTTTAACATTTAGTCATGCCTTTTTATTTTTATTTATTTTTAATTTTTAAGTAAATGAGATACCATCACGGTTTTGTAGCAGAACCGTTGTGACATATTTTTCATTTTGTTTTAAATATTTTTAATTGTAATACACTGGCGCTTTTTTATGAAATTTAATTTAGTAAGTAACATATCACCACAGTTCTTATTTTTGACCGTGGTGGTATCATTCATTCATTTTTTCAAGAAAACTAGATTGTCTCTTCAGTAGCCATTCTTTGCTGAGAAACGATACACCATTTCAACCCTAATGTTCAGTGCTGAGAAACGATACACCATTTCAACCTTAACAATCATCGTTCATCATCATCGGTTCATCGTTTTGCATTTGTTGTTCATTTTTAAACCGTAGTCATCTTCATTGTCATCAGTTTGTTTTCAACCCTAACACACCAACGCCAACATTAACATCGTCGTCATCGTCAAGAAGGAATACAACAACAACACTACTTGTATCAACCAAAATATTCACAATTACTTAGGCATCACGTTTACGGTACATAAAACCTTTTTCCCATGCATCTTACAGTAAACTTCAGTTTCCATTGTTGTTGATGTTGTTGTTGTTGTTGTTTTTCTAGTTCTTGTTGAATGTGTGTCATAAAATTTGATTAATCTTTTGTTGTTGCTGTTGTTGTTGTTGTTGTATAATGTGTATGTGATAATCTTTGAAAGAGTTTGTTGTTGTTGTTGAATGTATATATGATAATAGATGAAAAAGTTTGTTGTTATTGTTGTTGATTTTGAAAATAGATGTCGTCTTCGTCGTATTCTTCATCTAGTGGCGAGGAAACTATGACAAGTGATACTCAAATAAAAAAGAAAAGATCACAAAGAGGTGCCATAATGCTTACCAAAGTAACAAAAGTCCACAAATCTGGTATCAAATTGCCTATCGTGTTTGATTCGTATTGATGGTGAATACTCTTCTTTTTTGAAGAGTTATGTTGCGTTCCTTGGACGTAGCAAAGTTAATATATTCCTAGATGATTGGAAACAAGCGCCAGATGATGTCAAAGATAGTATATAAACAGGCGTTAAGGTATTAGTTTTAATTTTCATCATTTTGATATGACTTTCTATAATTTCTAATACATTCTTATTGATTAAGTGTAGTTGACCTTTGAGTGTACAGATGGTGATAAGCACTTAAAAAAAAGTGGTTAACTCATGCTGGTACGTGTTGGAGGGGCTTTAAATCACGGCTCACGCGTGACTACATTAGGAAGCCTAAGATTGGTCTTGAGCGTCCATGGGTGAGGTATAGTTTTCTCTTGAGGGTCCTGGTTAGTACTAGTCTTATTTATCTTGATAATTTGATGCTAATGATTTATAGATACTAATCATATTTTCACTATGTTTATAAAAGAATAAAAGTCAAGCAGGAATACAAAAAAAAACGGAAAACATTTACCTCCATAAATTGTCTCGTGGGGGTTACAGGAAACTGGAGAAAAAATAATTGAGAAAAAAAAAACAACAAATAGGAGATGAGGACTCCATTAGTCGTGATCGCAATCCATCTCCACCGTCAAGGCGTGAGAAGTGGAAAATGGCTCGACTAAGACCAAATGGAGAGTACACCTCAGATTTATCAAGAGCAGTTGCTGAGAAAATTGTAAGTATGATTTGTTGTGCGTATGATATGCGTTATTTAAATGTTTTGGTAATTACAATATTAATATTATCATGCATGTTGTGTAGGATGTGTTGGTTGAGGAGGCCCGTGGAGGCTCATTTGTTCCAGAACCACGACATGATATACTAGTCGAGGCTATCGGAACAAATGAGCATGGTGGGAGCATTCGTGATGTTGGAGAAGGCGTCGTCCTGAGATTATTCTTTGGTCTAACAAAAAAAATGCCGAAAACACCGAATTATAAGAGCAAAGAGAAAAGCTTCCGGTTGTTGAGAAGGAGTTAGAAGAATAGAGGAAAATGTTAGAAGCCGAGCGGGAAAATCGGAAGAAAGACGTAGAAAATTTAGAAGAAATATATGTGGTAAGTGTTTTATCTGAAATGCTAGTTTTTTATATGATATATTGTGTTTAATATGAAAAGTTAGAAAAGATAGAAATGTGTTTATTATGTATTGTGTTCAAAATGAATGTCATGTCGCAGAGAATAAGTGGATCCTTACCACAACGTACAAATGAAAATGATGATAATGTTGATTGTCAAGTTCCCCAAACACATGTTGTACGTCATGCTAGCATTAAAGGAAACAATTGTTCAGCCGCCCCCCACTAAAGAGGTCAATGAGTTATTGGATCCTTCCGCAAATGAAATCGCCACGTTATACGTTTTGGCTGCAGAATGTAATGACCTGTATTCTCTTCCTCTAGAGCATTTTCCATCGGTAGAGCTCTTCTATTCTTATCCTAGTGACATACGAGATTTTCTCTATGGAAAAAATTGGTTGGACATAGGGATATTGTAAGTTTGGTGCACGTAAGTATATTATCATATAGGTACATTATCATTTTTGTCTATAGTACATTATCATTTTTGTATTTCCTTACTTATTTTTAAAATTTTGTTTAACCATTTTAGGTACATTCATCGCGTATGTATAGAGTTAAATAAATCGAATATTTATGGTATATTGGATCTGTATAGTATTCGATGGACAAATACTAAACCAAAAGAGATTAAATCCTACATTTCATAACGGTTAAGGCAAGGGGGAAAAGAATGTTACTTAGCATCATTTCTCAATGCATAAGTAATTTTGAAATTGTGGTTTATCTTTTATAGTTAGTTTTGTTTTAGAAAATACTAATTATATATATGCTCGTGTTTATTTAGTGATCATTGGCAATTGATCATCATATCGCTTAAGGCGAATACGATAACGACAATGTGTTCCTTACATAAACCACTCGAACATAAAATAAAGCAAATTATTAATGGGTAAGTTTATGTTTATATAAAATTTTTTAGTAATACATATTTTCTTTAAATTTGTAATTGGTTTAAATGGTTTAACCCATAAAATATTTTCAATGTACAGTGTTGTGCAACGACACAATATGTTGAACAATATTAGAAAAAAGCAAACACTTATCTTCCCTAACGTAAGTTGCTATATTACTTGTGACATTCATTTATGTATATTGTTACATGCATGTGTGTTTATAATATTCATGAAATTAATGTTTATTTTTGTAGACAAGGAAACAACCACTTTTAGATACCTACTTGCATCCAACGAGTTTTTATCTTTTAGGTAGATTAACAAGATCATAAGTGTGGTTTGACATTATTGAATTCATTTCGTCTCAGATAATATCAGTTCAAGAGAAGTCCCTTGAAGTTACTTCTTCATTGTAAATCTTAGGATCATCTTTCACTTGAAGAATAATAGGAATCTTACGAACAAAATTCTCATCATCTCCTTCCACAAAATAAAGGAAATAAGTCAATAACTATTTTTGTTCGGTTCTGGATCTTTAGTCTTTCAGACTCTCTTGCTTATCCTCCATGATAAGGTTCTTAAAGAATTTCACTTCTTGGAATTCAAATGTTATTCTCTTAGAATCTTAATCAAAATTCAATTGCATAATTTGAATTCATAAACTTTAATTAATTTGATCACTTAAAATGAAATTGATTAGTATATAAACGTAAATTAAAAATTAATAATGCACCGATAGAAATCTTTTGACAAAAACACATTAAAAATTATTCGTAAGAATTTATTATATATAATTCTTTAATCAATAATACAAATAAAAAATTATATATTCATTCTGCCAATTCGATATGCGGATTCGATAATTGCAAGTAAAATTAATGAAGTATTTAAATTACTTTTTTATTTTTAATTAGGATAACGTTACTGAATTTAACAAAAATATGAAGTTACAGACATATTAACAAATTAAATTCACTATTTGAATAGAATGTATATATCTTTGAATCAACAATGATTTCTCCTTAATGGTTAATTAGTATTAAAATAATTGGATTAAAAACACATGAAGCACTATAGAGACATTACCTTTCTGATTGTAACGTGGCATATGCAACGAAATGCACTTTAATTTTTCAATTATATACATGATAAATATACTGTAATCTTTTTTCTTTTGATTATCAGTTACTTTCATGCAACACACAAACAACAAATAAGATATAATATGTTAGTTTCCAAAACATGAAATAAATATTATAATAGTTTTATTAGGATGTTGATTAAAGTATTAATATAAACCACAAAATATGTGATACAAAGATTAAAGTCATGCACACCATCACCACTGCATGTTTTTAAGTGCAGACCACGCAGAGAATTTATTGAGAATTTATTAAGCATGCAAACATAACCTATTTATATATGCAATGGTGAAAGTTATTATTTAATTAATTCATACTGGAAAATTACAATATCGCTGATCAATACTTTGATATTAATTGTTAGAAAAATTATATTTATGATCTTGATACTATGATTTTTTCCGTAGTTTAAATTTTATGAGAAATAATAAAACGTACCCGGTTTTATGTTGAAGTTTTTTGTTTTTGATTCATATACAGAAATCTCGATTGTCATTATTTACAAATACTTTTAAGATTGTTGGAAAATTAATTTAAGTCAAGTAGATCGGGACTAGAATCGTGAACGAAATCACTTTTCTTAAAAGTATTTCAAACACTCTCAAATATGTCTTAGAGTTGGAACGCAGAAATACCCAGGATAATTCAGCCTTATATCGAATTTGTCCAAGACCGACAAAAACTCGATTATGTAGCGAAGATTGTCTGAAATTTTGTACAAGAGAATATTTGGTTTGTGATGTATTTTCTGAATTCTCAAATGAGGTATTTATAGATCATGCATGTGTTGTTTCACAAGGTTGCGACCCTTGATGAAATAACACCTTTTAACCAAAAGTTGTCATGTTTCCAATCATTGTCTATGTTCATTCTGCAGCAACCCTTCACAAAATGTAGCTTCTTTTCAAATTCAAAAAATTAATATTCACTTGTATATTTTTTTTGTCATTTTACAACAGTTGGGTTTTTCAAACCTTCGTATAAATCAAACACTTGGAGCGAGTGGCAAAAATGGCAAGGAAGATAAGATCAATAACTCTGATGATTTATTCTCTCTTTTTCTAACAATTAATAATTGAATATATTTTATTTTTTAAATGTTTAAATAAATAATATTAATATGAGACTTAAATATATATAAATATTTATATTTATAAAATTAATCGAATTTATATTTATAAAATTAATTTAATTTTATTAGTGTTTTCCTCTTAGAAAATGGTTTAAAACATTAGTTTTTTATTATATTTACTATAATCATCAAAACATTACTTATAGTTTTAAATTTTAATTATTTTAATAAATTTTATAAAAAAAAGAATTATTTTAATTTATAATGAATGTGTTCTGGACTGGGTCAACGCCTGCCCATTAGTCGGGCAGGCCCAACCCAATGATATGAGGTGGCCCAATAAGGCCCACACTTACCCAGTGTCGAGCACATCCAGACCTCCTCCTCGTCGAGCACGTATTGGACAGTCACTGTCGAGCAGAGGCTTCGAGTCTTGGGGAGCACGTTTCTCCTCGACCTCCACATGTCCCTCCCCGCGAGGACACGTCATCCTGTAACCTCCCACCTCCGAAAGGATCGTTCTGCCCACCTTTCGGAGATCTCGGGACCGTTACCTCAGGGAGAAGACCACGTTCTGGTCTTCCTTACGCCACGTAAGCCCTAGTAGTCACCTGAATTGGGCCTTGCAATCCTGCCCAGTACAAGTGACCGTTGGCCCCGCGCTGGGGACAACCTAAAAATACCCTCTCACTTGAGAGGGTCAGGTTGCGTAATATTCTCTAACTCACCCTTTTCTTTTCTGTACTTGCTTACTCCTTTTTCCTGACTTTGGCATTGGAGTACCTTGCAGGTACACCCCCCCCCCCCCCCGCGCCGTTTCACCATTACCGGAGTTGCTAATCTCACAACGTTGCTGGCCAATGGATTCTTTCTGATCAGGTAAGATCAGTGGCGTCGTCTGTGGGAACACTTGCTTTTCCATTTTCCTCATCGTAAAACCAAAGCAATCTCTACTTTTCTGACAACCATGGCTAGCTCCCAGCCTGGGAACAAGACTCCGGATACCGCCTTTGTGTAGTACGACAACGGAGACCACCGCGAAGACAACACAGTCGTCCACGTCGAAGAAGGGGACGTAAGGGACGGACAGATTGCCTCTCCTATCTCTGACGACGAGCCCAACAGGACAACCCTCCGGTTGTCTACCAGCCGATCGCCGCGCCACCAGACGCTAATCCGGGCACGGTGGCCCTATTCTTTTTTATCAACCAAACCAACCAATTGATCGCCCAACAGAACGTGAGGATTGAAGCCCTCGAGAAGGGGCGACCACGACGCTTTTCCCCGCCGATTCCCTTCCCCGCAAAGGACACCCCCGACGTACTCTCGCAGCCCTTCCCCACAACCTGCGGGCCCCCGGCCGCGCCTGGAACAAACCAGCCTGTGGTCGCCCAGAAGCGCCCTCGCTCCCCTCCGCAGAACGAGCCACAGCGTTCCAGGATTTAGAAGTGGAGCAAAGCTGACGGCGAAAAGCCGAAGAGCCGCTCCAGGAACTCTCCTCGCCGACATGGACCTGGTCGAGGCCATCACTCCCCATCGCGGTCACCAGTCAGAAGTGATGAGGACGACCAGAGGACCCCTCTATCCAGGGAGATTATGGACACCCCTATCCCGGTAGGGATGGAAAAGCCCCCGCCCCTGGGGACCTACGACGGCACCGCCGACCCCGACGACCATGTCGAGAGCTTCGAGGCCATGCTCGACTATAGGAACGTCCGGGGGGCTATTAAGTGCAGGCTCTTCCTGAACACCCTCAGGAAAGGTGCCATGACTTGGTAAAAAGCCTTGCACAAGAATCCATCACGTCCTGGAAACAACTGAAGGGACGTTTCTCCAAACATTTTACTGCGTCTCGCCGCCATCCGAAGACGCTGACCTCATTGGAAGGCATCTTCCAAGGGAGGGACAAGTCTCTCAGGGACTACATTGAGAGATTCAACTGAGAAGCTGTCGAGGTCCACATAACCGACGACATGAAGAAGTTCCTGATCGTGCGGGGACTACGTCTCGGGACCGAGTTCGCCAAGTCTGTGGGCATCCATAGACCCCGCAACTTGGAAGACCTCCTCCATCAAGCTATATCGTACATCGAGTTCGAGGAGTCGGAGGCCGCCCAAATCGACCTCGACTCACGATGTCGGGGTAGCCCCCGCGGGCAAAGAGATGAAGACTTTTCTGCCCCCCGGCGCGGGGGAGAGAAAAGACGCGAAGGCCGTCCCAAGGACTCCCGCGAATCGAGGGGGCCAGCTGGCCGATTTACGGAATACACGCCGCTCAACGCTCCCCGCGAGCAAATCCTCTCCGAGTGCTCCAACTCGGAGTTTCAAATAGGGGGTGTCCTCTTTCCAAAGCCGACACCCCCCAAGTCAAACACGGACAAGTCCAAGTACTGCAGGTTCCACCGGAGCCATGGTCATGTCACAGAAGATTGCATCCTCCTCAAGGATGTCATAGAGATCCTGATCAAGGAAGGGCATCTAAAGCAGTACACCAAGAGGAACGACACTCATCGGTCAGATGCCCGAGGCACTCAAAGCGTCGAGGAGACAACACCTCTCTCCGGGGAGAACTGACTGCAAGTCGCCCTCAGCATCACTCGACCCGAGAGCTTTTAAGTCCCCGAGGGAATCGAGGACCCCGAGGCCGTTCGCAGCATGTGGGCGAGCTTCCCTCCTGAAGACCCAGTCATTGCCCACAACACGTGGGAGAACTTCCCCACAGAGATGGTCATATCTGACGGAGGCTTCGAGAAGGTCTCTTCCGGGTCGATCAAGCTG
Organism: Lathyrus tuberosus; assembly: GCA_022829125.1. Lineage (NCBI taxonomy): Eukaryota > Viridiplantae > Streptophyta > Magnoliopsida > Fabales > Fabaceae > Lathyrus > Lathyrus tuberosus. Next base: position 6,787,059 of record JALAZF010000024.1, on the reverse strand, counting down.
AAATTTAACGAGCTAGAGTCAGCGACCTCGGCGAAGACCACCACTTTTAAAAAGGTGCAAGGGAGATCAAACCCCATCACCTTCTACCACGAGGAGCTGCCAGGAGGAGCGCCCAACGCCATCATCCTCCTCTTAATCCTGGCGTAGATGGCAAATTTTGACGTCCGCAGGATCCTGGTCGACCAAGGGAGCTCGGTGGACATAATGTACGCCCACCTCTTCGAGACCCTCCAGCTTGACGAGAAACATCTGACCCCTTACGTGGGCTCGGATCTACAAGGATTCAACGGCACCACCACCAGACCGTGGAGCTATGTTGAACTGATGGTCACTTTCGGGAGCGAGGACACTGCCCGACAAGTCAAGACCCACTTCCTGGTGGTTGAATGTCCGTCCCTCTACAACTGCATCCTGGGGAGAACCACTCTGGCCAAACTCACGACAATACCATCTACAGTCCATCTGAAGATGAAGTATTACATGGCCAGAGGCTGGGTCGTAACTATGCACGGGGACATTGAAGCAGCCAGGAGGTGCTTCGACGCTGCAACCAAGGGCCTGAGTTTCATCAACACCAAACCCAAGGCCGAAGTGAAGCCATCCCCGGAAGCAGTACAGAAGCTGCTCCCACGCGTCAACGCGGTCGACCTCGACAGCAGGTTCCCCGGAGAGCAGGAAGAAGGCGGAGCAGCTGACCATGACCTCCCAGCCAAAGGCAACGGGCAGCCCCTCCAACCAACGCGCTCCATCCTAGACGGAGACTTCGAGCTCTTCGTCCTCAGAGACGATCCAGACCGGAGCGTAAAGATTGGCACCGGACTCCCCGACCTGGCGAAGAAGCAGCTCAAGGCATGTCTCAGGGAAAACGCTGATCTGTTCCCATGGAGCGCATTCGAGATGCCTAGCCTCGACCCAGAGTTGGCCTGCCATCAACTCATCGTAGATCCGTCTGCTAGGGCCATAGTACAACGTAGGCGTAGGCAGTCTCCCGAAAAAGCGGAGGCTGCTGAAAAAGCTGTAAAAGACCTCTTAGAGGTAAATTTCATTTCGGAGGCCAGGTACACAACCTGGCTGTCCAACGTTGTACTTGTCAAAAATAAAATGGAAAATGGAGGATGTGTGTTGACTATACCGACCTTAATCGGGAATGCCCGAAATATTCTTATCCTTTGCCTAACATCGACCAGCTGGTTGATAATTCTGTAGGTTTCAAACTTTTGTCCTTCATGGACGCCTACTCGGGGTACAACCAAATCCCCATGGCTAAGACTGACAAGCAGCACATTGCCTTCATGACCGAATCAGGAAATTATTACTACAACGTAATGCCCTTCGGCCTGAAGAACGCCGGCGCGGCCTACCAACGGATGATGAACAAAGTCTTCTGGGGAGAGATCGGCGATATGCTCGAGGTCTACATGGACGAAATGATCTTCAAATCCCGGAAGAAGTCGACCACAATGCCCATCTCAAGAAAGTCTTCGACACAGCGAGGAGATGCAGGATGAGGTTCAACCCCGTCAAATGCACCTTCGGCGTTCGGGCGGGAAAGTTCCTCGGTTTCTACCTCACAGAGCGGGGAATCGAGGCAAACCCCGACAAGTGTAGGGCTTTCTCCGAGATTCTGACCCCGAACTTGAAGAAGTCGATACAATCGCTAAATGGGATGTTGACCGCGCTTTCCCACTTTGTCGCCAAATCTGCACAGTACGCACTCCTATTTTTCAAGCTTCTACGACTGAAAGCCACGTTTGAATGGACCGAGGAATGTGAACAAGTGTTCCTCCACCTCAAACAAGTCCTATCACAACCCCAGATTCTCTCCCGACCAGAGAACGGGGAGACATTGTTCCTGTACCTCGCCATCACGAGCGAAACCGTCAGCGCTGTCCTTATCCGGGAAACCCTCGACGGGCAGAAGCCGATTTACTTCACCAGTAAGGATCTCCAAGGCCCCGAGCTCAGGTATCAACAAATTGAGAAAGTCACCATGGCCCTCGTCACCGAGGCCAAAAGGCTACGACACTACTTCTGGGCACACACGGTCGCGGTAAGGACCGAGCAGCCCATAAGACAACTCCTCGGTCGACCAGACATGGCGGAGAGGATGCTCAGATGGTCGCTTGAACTTGCCGAGTTTGACATCCAATACGAGGGAAGAAAGGCCCTAAAGGCTCAGGTGCTGGCCGACTTCGTGGCAAAAATGACCCTCTCGGAATCTTCGATCAACGGATCCCAAAGATGGACGATCTACGTCAACGGGGCATCCAGCTCGAAGGGTATCGGGGCGGGCATCATCCTCGAAAACGAGGAAGGCATCCTGATCGAAGATTCCCTCACATTGTCTTTCCTGATGTCGAACAACGAGGCTGAATACGAGGCTTTCCTTGTCGGGCCATGGTTGGCTGAGGACCTCGGTGCCAAAGAAGTCAAAATTTTCACCGACTCCCAGCTCGTCGCCTCCCAGGTCCGAGGAGAGTACCAAGCCAAGAACAACAGCCTCATCTAGTACTTGAACCTGGTGAAGAAAAAGATGAAGGACTTCACCTCAGTAGAAGTAACCCACATCCCGCGCGAGCACAACACTCGAGCTGATGTCTTGTCCAAGTAGGTCGGGGTGGTTAAGCGACTGATACTCCGCAAGTGCACGGATTTATCGAAGTAATATAAAAGATTGTCGAACCCACAGAGACCAATTTCAACCTACTGTAATCTATCGTTGCTTTGTAAAGCTAAGGTTATGATTAAAATGGTACAAATGGAAATATAAACGCTAATTACTAAAGGTTTGAAAATAACGATAAAACGAGCCTGAAATATGAATTCCGTGTTCCTAAGGGACTTGTAGAATACGGGTACTAATTATGACTATATGCCTATTCTGTAGAATATACTGACTTAAAGGCTCCGCCTCACGCTCTCGCGGTCTTAACTAAACCCATATCTCTTAATCAAAAGATTTTACTCTCGCTCGCCCGGTAACTAAGAAACACTATTTGAAAGCCAACAATATCCTAATCAACATCTAAAGCGCTCTCATTGTATTTAGATATGATGCCTAATTTCTACTATCTGGTTCGCTCCTCACGCTCTCGCGGATCTCGGCTCAAACCTTTATATGCTTCTCACTCTCATGACAAAGCAATGTTAAATAACTTCTAACTCTCATGACAGAGCTACTTAAATTACGCATAGAAATTATAACCAAAATGACATACAATAATAATTTCGTACCTATTATTTTCTACGGAGTCCCGTCGGTGGCGACGGTTCTCATACGCCGGACTCAGACAGAATTAGCCTAACATATTAACTCCTAAAACTAACATATTAACAATGCTGGAAATTAAATCATACATACTGATTAATTTTAACAGGAACACATATTTATGTTTTAATCATGAAATCAAGTTATGTTGCAAGCAAGTAAACTAAACAATGCAGTAAAGACGGAAAAGAAAATAACCTAAAATAAACTGGAATGAAAACAACTTCTATTGAATGACAAATCGATCCAAGCATACAATCGACAATAATGTAAAAGACTACAACAGTGCAACAACTACTCAGTGTGGGCAATTGATGCTTTGGAAAGTAAATCTGTAGTTAGACTAAAGAATTCGTCAGCGCTTCCGCGCAACTCGGATCCCCCTAACTACCCTCCAAATGGGTCTATAAATAGAGAAATCTTGGCTCCAAAACTTCAGGTTCGAGTTTGAATCTGAATAGAGGAAACTGCCAAACTGTTACTGATAAAACTGTTCCCGCGCATAATGGCGACCGTCGTATGCCTAATGGCGACCTTCATTAGTTCAAAAGGTGATCTCTCTCCTTTTTAGGGACATGGAGAACGCCTTTCTCCTCTGTAGGGGCAAATGGCGAGCGCCATTCAGTTGGGAAGGCCAAAACGGGCATTTTTGCTGTTTTCTTCCTTCTTCAGCTTTGTTTTCGCTCTTTTTTCCATACTTGCCGATTAAACACCTGTCGACATAAAAGCAAAGGAAAACATAATAAATCAAAGCAAATAGTATGAAAGACTCGATAAAACGGTACTAAAAGTGTGCGTAATGAGTCGGAAAATACAATACGAATTCGAGTTATCAAACTCCCCCACACTTAAACCATTGCTTGTCCTAAACCAATTAACTAACATGGTAAAAAGAAAATAAGCATGGTTCGAAACATAGGTACAACGAGACTCTAATCATACGTGGCTGCTAGGCTAATGTTTGATCGATAGGTACTAAATAGTGAAAACAAGGATATCGTAACGACATATTTCCACATTTGCGGACAAAGACTCCCTTCCTATTCAATACCAATTCAAATCATGACATTATAACTTGACCTACATCCTTCATCCTATTTCACCTCTTTTTCATTCTCGCGCAATCACATTAAGCTCGTTATCCTTTGTACTTACATGGTAAGCGAACCTGTTTGGGTTATATGATCCGACATTCAATTTTTTTTCTTTTTCGCACATTATGTTCTCTTTTGCTTATGAATTTCAAGAGTCCGAACCTTTAGGCTAAATGGTCGGGTGAGGACCGCCTAACAAAGCGGGAACATGTCTTTCATTCGTTTTTTCTATAAAAATCACATTATTCAAATTTTTGAGATCAACACATATTTGTATCGGTTCGTTAATTAGTTTGTACACAAGGATGGTGCTGACTGCTAGTATAAACTAATCAAGAGGCTACTTCTAAGAAACTAGGCATAAGGTTTTGGCATAATATCTATTTAAATCAATATCACATACTTAGGGAATCAAAGGTGTAGGAACGGTACCGTTATTTACAAAACTTTCCCAAGTCTTTCTAACACACCCTAAACAACCTATATACTTTCAGAGTGTCATGCCATGAGTCGAAACAAAAAATATTTGGAGGTTGAATTTTTTAAAAATTTCGGGGAAATTGAATAACAAGTGAAAACCACGCATAAAGACTCGACAACACATGCAAAGACTCGACAAAACATTAAAAACAAATAAGATTCCTAATTGCAAGAAATAAACTAGAAAATGATAAACATAACTAGAAAGCGGTAAAGTTAAAGCGGTAGAGTTCCTCCCCCACACTTAAACCAAACATTGTCCTCAATGTTTTGATAAAAGGTGGAAAAAGGAAAGATAGAACCTGTATGATTGCTACTGCTTACCACCTTGGCTAAATCTACTCTAATCCTTCTCTTTTTGTCCATGTCTTCACTGACCACTTCTACTTTGGCGTCTGACATTTTATGACATCTTTAATTACGCATTTCTTGAATCAGCTCATCATATTCGCCCGCTTCCGGTGCAAGTACCTGCAAAAATGTTAGAAAGATATGGTGGAGTGTGTGCAGGTGGAACATGACTAAGAGAAGAACGATGAAGAGGTGAGTTATGAACGGGAGAGACATGCTCTCTCCTATCATACTCATCATCAGTGTCACCACCAGCAGCGACATTCGTAGGAATGTCCGTGGGTACCATCTCATCTCCAGGATCGAGAATTTTGCCTAGATGTAGCTAAAACATGATAAGCAATACATTTCTTTATTTCCTGTAAACACAAACAATAAAAGTAAAACATTAAATTAAAAATATTGTGGGTTACCTCCCACGCAGCGCTTTGTTTAACGTCAATTGCCCGACGGTTAATGATCTTCGGTTTCCATGGCCACTTATCAAGCCACCTCACATATCCCTCACCTTTTCTTTTCTTCCTTCTGTGGGGTGGTTTATTCTTTTGAACTTGTGGTGGTGGTTCTAGATCTATCCTAAATATCGGTTTTTCAAGTTTGGGCTTAGTTCTTTCATCCACCACCTCAAAGTCTAACCTTACCCTCTTAACAGTAATGATATCCCAAGTTTCATGGTCCTCGAATTTTCTCTTTTCATGCAGGACCTTAGACAAAGGTGTATTGGTGTGGATATTTTCCAATACCTCCACATATGTTTTGGATTTGGAGTCTACCTTAACTTCTACAAACCTTTGCGGGAAAGGAATTGGTGGGGTATAGGGATGTGAAACAATAATAGATGCTTCCTCTCTACCTCTTCGACAACCTCCCTTTCGGGTGGCGTCGGTGAATTTTTCTCAATCTCTACGCTTTTCTCACCATAACTCTCCGCAAATTCATTATCACTCTCCCTAGGATTGTCTATTTGTTCTTCACTACTGGTTGTTACAACATCCACATGTCTCTCAGGGGAGTGTCCTATAAGTGTCTGGGCAAGCAGAGAGATTTGAGTCTTCAATGCCTCTGTGTGAGTCATGAGGGACTCAACCACAGTGTTCATCTTCCTAAAGGTTTCATAAGTATCGAGATGTTGTTTTCTAAACTCTTCATTCTGGAGAGTTTGTGTCTCCACAAAGCGCTTCATCATAGATTCTAGCCTAGAATTAGTTGTTGTTTCAATGAAATCCTCCATTAATGTTTCGATGTTGGAATTTTGGGATTCTTGCGGATCCTCAAAATACTGGCAAGGGTAATCGTAGGGGGAATTTGGGTGAGAGTAAGTTATTGTCGCATTGAAATCATCCATCAATAATTCAAGGTCTGGATTATAGGATTCTTGTGGTTCCTCAAAATATTGGGAGTGGTAATTGAAAAGGAAATTTAGGTGATACATAGTTTTTTTTTTCAAACCAGAGTGCCTTAGTCTATACGATGCAACCACGAAATCACAATATTGACTGTTGGTCCCCGGCAACGGCGCCAAAAACTTGATACTCCGCAAGTGCACAGATTTATCGAAGTAATATAAAATATTGTCGAACCCACAGAGACCAATGTCAACCTACTGTAATCTATCGTTGCTTTGTAAAGTTAAGGCTATGATTAAAATGGTACGAATGGAAATATAAACGCTAATTACTAAAGGGTTGAAAATAACGATAAAATGAGCCCGAAATATGAATTTCGTGTTCCTAAGGGACTTGTAGAATACGGGTAATAATTATGACTATATGCCTATTCTGTAGAATATACTGACTTAAAGGCTCCGCCTCACGCTCTCGTGGTCTTAACTAAACCCAAATCTCTTAATCCCAAGATTTTGCTCTCGCTCGCCCGGTAACTAAGAAACACTATTTGAAAGCCAACAATATCCTAATCAACATGTAAAGCACTCTCGCTGTATTTAGATATGATGCCTAATTTCTACTATCTGGTTCGCTCCTCACGCTCTATCGCGAATCTCGGCTCAAACCTTTATATGCTTCTCACTCTCATGACAAATCTACTTAAATTACGCATAGAAATTATAACAAAAATGACATACAATAATAATTTCGTACCTATTATTTTCTACGGAGTTCCGTCGGTGACGACGGTTCTCATATGCCAGACTCAGACATAATTAGCCTAACATATTAACTCCTAAAACTAACATATTAACAATGCTGGAAATTAAATCATACATAGTGATTGATTTTAACAGGAACAGAGATTTAAGTTTTTATCTTGAATTTAAGTTATGTTGCAAGCAAGTAAACTAAACAATGCAGTAAAGATGAAAAGTAAATAACCTGAAATAAAATGGAATGAAAACAACTTTTATTGAATGGCAAATCGATCCAAGCGTACAATCGGCAATAATGTAAAAGATTACAACAGTGCAACAACTACTCAGTGTGAGCAATTGATGCTTTGGAAAGTAAATCTGTAGTTAGGCTAAAGAATTCGGCAGCGCTTCCGCGCAACTCGGATCCCCCCAACTACCCTCCAAAGGGGTCTATAAATAGAGAAATCTTGGCTCCAAAACTTCAGGTTCGAGTTTGAATTTGAATAGAGGAAACTGCCAAACTGCTGCTGATAAAATGCTCCCGCGCATAATGGCGACCGCCGTATGCCTAATGGCGACCGTCATTAGTTCATAAGGTGAATTCCCTCCTTTTAGGGACATGGTGAATGCCTTTCTCCTCTGTAGGGGAAAATGGCGAGCGCCATTCAGTTGGGAAGGCAAAAATGTGCATTTTTGCTGTTTTCTTCCTTCTTCAGCTCTGTTTTAGCTCTTTTTTCCATACTTGCCGATTAAACACCTGTCGACATAAAAACAAAGGAAAAAATAATAAATCAAAGCAAATAGTATGAAAGACTCGATAAAACAGTACTAAAAGTGCGTGTAATGAGTCGGAAAATACAATACGAATTCGAGTTATCAAACTCCCTCACACTTAAACCATTGCATGTCCTCAAGAAATTAACTAACACGGTAAAAATAAAATAAGTACGGTTTGAAACATAAGCACAACGAGACTCTAATCATACGTGGCTGCTAGGCTAATGTTTGATCGATAGGTACTAAATAGTGAAAACAAGGATATCGTAACGACACATTTCCACATTTGCCGACAAAGACTCCCTTCCTATACAATACCAATTCAAATCATGACATTATAACTCGACCTACATCCTTCATCCTATTTCACCTCTTTTTCATTCTCGCGCAATCACATTAAGCCCGTTATCCTTTGTACTTACCTGGTAAGCGAAACTGTTTGTGTTATATGATCTCGACATTCAATTTTTTTTCTTTTTCGCACATTATGTTTTCTTTTGCTTAAGAATTTCAAGAGTCCAAACCTTTAGGCTAAATGGTCGGGTGAGGACCACCTAACTTAGTGGGAACATGTCTTTCATTTGTTTTTTCTATAAAAATCACATTATTCAAATTTTTGAGATCAACACATATTTGCATCGGTTCGTTGCTTAGTTTGTACACAAGGATGGTGCTGACTGCTAGTATAAACTAATCAAGAGGCTACTTCTAAGAAACTAGGCATAAGGTCTTGGCATAATATCTATTTAAATCAATATCACATACTTAGGGAATCTAAGGTGTAGGAACGGTGCCGATATTTACAAAACTTTCCCAAGTCTTTCTAACACAACCTAAACAACCTATATACTTTCAGAGTGTCGTGCCATGAATCGAAACAAAAAATAGTTGGAGGTTAAATTTTTTTAAAATTTCAGGGAAATTGAATAACAAGTGAAAACTACGCATAAAGACTCGACAGCACATGCAAAGACTCGACAAAACATTAAAAACAAATAAGATTCCTAAAAGCAAGAAATAAACTAGAAAATGATAAACCTAACTAGAAAGCGGTAAAGTTAAAGCGGTAGAGTTCCTCCCCCACACTTAAACCAAACATTGCCCTCAATGTTTTGATAAAAGGTGGAAAAAGGAAAGATAGAACCTGTATGAATGCTACTGCTTGCCACCATGGCTAAATCTACTATGATCCTGCTCTTTTTGTCCCTGTCTTCACTTACCACTTCTACTTTGGCGTCTGGAATTTTATAACATTTTAATTACGCAATTCTTGAATCAGCTCATCATAATCGCCCGCTTCCGGTGGAAGTACCTGCAAAAATGTTAGAAATATATGGTGGAGTGTGTGCAGGTGGAACATGACTAAGAGAAGAACGATGAAGAAGTGAGTTATGAACGGGAGAGACATGCTCTCTCCTATCATACTCATCATCGGTGTCACCACCAGCAGCGACATTCGTAGGAATGTCCGTGGGCACCAGCTCATCTCCTGGATCGAGAATTTTGCCTAGATGTAGCTAAGACATGACAAGCAATACATTTCTTTATTTCCTACAAACACAAACAATAAAAGTAAAACATTAAATTAAAAATCTCGTGGGCTGCCTCCCACGCAGCGCTTTGTTTAACGTCAATAGCCCGACGGTTAATGATCTTCGGTTTCCATGGCCACTTATCAAGCCATCTCACATATCCCTCACCTTTTCTTTTCCTCCTTCTGTGGGGTGGTTCATTCTTTTGAACTTATGGTGGTGGTTCTGGATCTATCCTAAGTATCGGTTTTTCAATTTTGGGCTTAGTTCTTTCATCCACCACCTCAAAGTCTAACCTTACCCTCTTAACAGTAATGATATCCCTAGTTTCATAGTCCTCGAATTTTCCCTTTTCATGCAGGACCTTAGATAAAGGTGTATTGGTGTGGATATTTTGCAATACCTCCACATATGTTTTGGATTTGAAGCCTACCTTAACTTCTACAAACCTTTGCGGGAAAGGAATTGGTGGGGTATAGGGATGTGGAACAATAATAGATGCTTCCTTCTCTACCTCTTCGACAACCTCTCTTTCGGGTGGCGTCAGTGGATTTTTCTCAATCTCTACGCTTTTCTCACCATAACTCTCATCAAATTCATTATCACTCTCCCTAGGATTTTCTATTTGTTCTTCAGTACTGGTTGTTACAACATCCACATGTCTCTTAGGGGAGTGTCCTATAGGTGTCTGGGCAAGCAGAGAGATTTGAGTCTCCAATGCCTCAGTGTGAGTCATGAGGGACTCAACCACAGTGTTCATCTTCCTAAAGGTTTCATAAGTATCGAGATGTTGTTTTCTAAACTCTTCATTCTGGAGAGTTTGTGTCTCCACAAAGCGCTCAATCATAGGTTCCATCCTAGAATTAGTTGTTGTTTCAATGAAATCCTCCATTAATGTTTCGAGGTTGTAATTTTGGGATTCTTGCGGATCCTCAAAATACTGGCAAGGGTAATCATAGGGGGGATTTGGGTGAGAGTAAGTTATTGTCGCATTGAAATCATCCATCAATAATTCAAGGTCGGGATTATAGGATTCTTGTGGTTCCTCAAAATATTTGGAGTAGTATTTGTAAAGGAAATCTGGGTGATACTTAGTTTTTTTTCAAACAAGAGTGCCTTAGTCTATACGATGCAACCACGAAATCACAATATTGACAGTTGGTCCCCGGCAACGGCGCCAAAAACTTGATACTCCGCAAGTGCACGGATCTATCGAATTAATATAAAAGATTGTTGAACCCACAGAGACCAATATCAACCTACTGTAATCTATCGTTGCTTTGTAAAGCTAGGGCTATGATTAAAATGGTACGAATGGAAATATAAACTCTAATTACTAAAGGTTTGAAAATAACGATAAAATGAGCCCGAAATATGAATTCCGTGTTCCTAAGGGACTTGTAGAATACAGGTACTAATTATGACTATATGCCTATTCTGTAGAATATACTGACTTAAAGGCTCCGCCTCACGCTCTCGCGGTCTTAACTAAACCCATATCTCTTAATCGCAAGATTTTGCTCTCGCTCGGCCGGTAACTAAGAAACACTATTTGAAAGCCAACAATATCTTAATCAACATCTAAAGCGCTCTCACTGTATTTAGATATGATGCCTAATTTCTACTATCTGGTTCGCTCCTCACGCTCTCGTGAATCTCGGCTCAAACATTTGTATGCTTCTCACTCTCATGACAAAGCAATGTTAAATAACTTCTCACTCTCATGACAAAGCTACTTAATTTACGCATAGAAATTATAACCAAAATGACATACAATAATAATTTCGTACCGATTATTTTCTACGGAGTTCCGTCAGTGACGACGGTTCTCATACGCAGGAGTCAGACAGAATTAGCCTAACATATTAACTCCTAAAACTAACATATTAACAATGCTGGAAATTAAATCATACATACTGATTGATTTTAACATGAACACAGATTTAAGTTTTTATCTTGAAATCAAGTTATGTTGCAAGCAAGTAAACTAAACAATGCAGTAAAGACGAAAAGTAAATAACCTGAAATAAACTGGAATGAAAACAACTTTTATTGAATGACAAATCGATCCAAGCGTACAATCGACAATAATGTAAAAGATTACAACAGTGCAACAACTACTCAGTGTGAGCAATTGATGCTTTGGAAAGTAAATCTGTAGTTAGGCTAAAGAATTTGGCAGCGCTTCCGCGCAACTCGGATCCCCCCAACTACCCTCCAAAGGGGTCTATAAATAGAGAAATCTTGGCTCCAAAACTTCAGGTTCGAGTTTGAATTTGAATAAAGGAAACTGCCAAACTGCTGCTGATAAAACTGCTCCTGCGCATAATGGCGACCGTCATTAGTTCAAAAGGTGATTTCCCTCCTTTTTAGGGACATGGCGAACACCTTTCTCCTCTGTAGGGGCAAATGGCGAGCGCCATTCAGTTGGGAAGGCCAAAACTTGCATTTTTGCTGTTTTCTTCCTTCTTCAGCTCTGTTTTCGCTCTTTTTTCCATACTTTCCGATTAAACACCTGTCGACATAAAAACAAAAGAAAACATAATAAATCAAAGCAAATAGTATGAAAGACTCGATAAAATGGTACTAAAAGTGCGCGTAATGAGTCAGAAAATACGATACGAATTTGAGTTATCAGTGACGAGTGTGCTCATACACAATTGTCGAAGACAAACTATACCGACGTGGCTTTTTTATCCCCCTCCTTAGGTGCGTCGAAGAGACCAAGGTCCCCGACATACTCCATGAAATCCACGAGGGGATCAATGCACAACACCTCGGTGGACGGTCCTTTGCTCGCAAGGCATTGCGAACAGGATACTACTGGCCCACCATGCAACAGGACGCCAAGGAGCATGTCAAGAAGTGCGACAGATGCCAACGACACGGGGACATGCACCTGGCCCCGCCCAACGAGCTCAAAACACTGTCGTTCCCATGGCCGTTCGCGTGGCGGGGAATGGATATCCTCGAGCCCTTCTTCGTGGGGTCATACCAAAACAAGTACCTGATCGTTGGTGTGGACTATTTCACGAAGTGGATCGAGGCGGAAGCCCTGGAAAAAATCACGGCTCACAACATACTACGTTTCTACAAGAGGAACATACTCGGTCGGTTCAGCGTGCCCCTGGCGATTGTCACCGACAACGGGACACAGTTCACCGACAAGAACTTCCAAGACTTCATCACCAAGCTGGGCACGAAGCAGCACTTCACGTCGGTCGAGCACCCTCAAACTAACAGGCAAGCTGAAGTGGCGAACAGAGTGATCCTGGAAGGACTGAAGCGCCGAATAGGCGACGCCAAGCAAAGGTGGGTCGAGGAGCTGCACAGTGTCCTCTGGGCCTACCGGACAACCCCACATTCCACGACCGAAAAGACCCCCTTCCGCTTAACCTATGGAACAGAAGCGGTGATCCCCGTGGAAATAAGGGAACCCTCGAGGAGAACGGAATCTCCCCTCGACGGGGAAACAAACGATGAGACCCTAAGGGAGGAGCTCGACTTTGTCGAGGAGATAAGGTCCGGCACATCCCTCCGAGAAGTCTCACTTAAACAGAAAATAACTCTACGTTATAACAATAAAGTTATTAAACGTGATTTTCAAGTAGGCACCCTCATCCTACGAAGGAACCAGAAAGATTCGCTAGAAGACAAGCTCGCCGCGAACTGGAAGGGCCCTTACCGCGTCCGCGCGAAAACGGGGACAGGAGCTTACTACCTCGAAAATCTACACGGGGAGGAACTTGCTCGACCATGGAATGATGAGAAGCTTAAACAGTGCTACAGTTAAACACTGCCCGCGACACGGCCACGTCGCGGTTACGGGGGCGCACTAAGGTACAAGCGCGACTCCCCTCCACGAAACAAGAAGATCAAGGACCGCGTTATGTGTGCGCGAGGACCCTTGATCCGACGAGGATACCTCGACCGAGCTCCGTCGTCGCCGTACTAGTCAGGCAGAACACCCAGCTCGCGATGGGAAGTTCACGCCACGAGACTAGGACCTCGACCGAATTCCTAGCCTCGTTAAGGGTCAGAATACATCTCCGGCCACTCGACCAGTTGCCCACACAGTCGAGGACCAACAAAGTCGAGCAAACCCCCAAATTACTTAGACAAATTACTTAGTCAAAAAAACAACAAATATATCAAACATGCAAATATCACACACACAGATAAGCATGAACAAAGCATTAATCGGGCAGAAGCCCATTGTGCGAATGGTACAAAGATGTCAAAAAGCCCCTGGCACGCAGGCCAGGCAAAGTCACTACAAAAAATGGCTCACATGCCCAAACAAAGTAAACAAATGAAAAACTAGACGACCGCGTTTTCCTCAGGCTGCTCGTCTCCCATGGCCTGACCGTCATCATCCTCCTCGGACGCCGGCCGAACAATCTGACCTTCGACCACCTCATAGTAAGGATCAGTCCCTTCAATGACGGGGTTGGGGTTCACAATCCCGAGCTGCTTCACGGCATTATTAAAGCCCACCTCGACAGCCGCGAGGACGTCTTGCTCAGTCTGTCTAAAAAAAAGACCTTATCATTTTTTTTTATAAAATTAACGTTTATTAATAATATTAGAAAGATGATTTAGAAAAAGTAACATTAACATTCAATGCTACTATAAAACGATTCACAATATGATATGATATTTTTTTAAAGTGAAATATAATAAATAAATAAATAAATAAAATAGAAGAAATATGATTTAGTAATTTGCAAAATCAAATCCATTCACTAATCATATACTATAATAATGGCTACCAAACACAAAATCAAGAATGTGTCCAAATCATCATGTTAAGCTTTTCAAATGCAAGATCAATCATAGAACTGATGTTTTATACCGGAATCTTAATAACAAATATATTTGATTTCTCGATCATAGGATAAGGGATTTTTGTCTATTTTCTTTTTTCTTTTTCTCGATTTCCTCCTTTGATTTTGCCAACTTGATACATGGCTCCACTTTAAAGACTATGATGCGTCTTCATTAAGCTTGTTAAATGTATCACATGTAGTGTGTGTTACCTTTTTGGGTGTATCCTATCATATAATATTATTCTATAATATTAAACCCTAAATTTTATTCTTCAATAAGAGTGAATTCCTTCTATCATGTCATGCAAGTAAGAGTAAAAGAGGTATAGAAACATTATTATTTTTTAGTAATTAGTGCGTGTGAATTTCGTCATTGCATTTGTATTCATTAAAAATAAAAGTGAATTCGTGTACCAAATAAAGTCCACATGCTAAAAGGATTGGGCAATAACACTTTAGTAAAGGTGTTTTGATTCTTATAATCATGTAGCTAAAAGTTCTATAAATTCATATGGGATCATGGGAGTTTGCTATTTTTCTAAGCATGAGAACTAACTTTAGTTTGCATGTTAATAACTTTAAATATGACTAGGGTCATAATAAATACTTGATTGAAAAAAAAGTTGTAAGTTGCATTAGCAAGATCATTAATACAAGTATTTACTTTCATGTATATATAGATATTAAAATGAAAGTTTTTAGTTAAATAAAGAGGGTAAGATCATCTAATTTGGAGTGCTCAATGGATAATTTTTAAATTGTGAAAACAAACATAGAGTCACAGACTACTCAAAAGTTTTTTTTTTCTTAAAACAATATGATATTAATAGAGTACAAAGGGTACTTAATCCCATTACAAAAAGAGAAACACAAGAAAAAATTTCCTATCAACACCGACTGAACTAAACATACGGTATCTTACAAAACAAGTAAAAATTAGAGTTGGGATAGTTGATTTCTCTTATGCACGCTCATTTCCAATCTATTAACTTAATATTCCACAAAATATCGTTTAGATTACAAATACCGTTATTGAAAATAATACTATTTCTCACATTCCATAAACTCCAAACTAGGCATGTTATAGGTTCTCTAGAACCGAGAACCGGTCTGAAAATCGGACCCGGAGAACCGGTTCATTGGACCGGTCTGCTAGAAGTTGGATCTAGTAATGGATAAATTTTTTATCCGTATCCAGAAAGAAGATCCGGACCAAGTATCCAATGAGTAACCGGTTGGTCTTAATATAAAAACCAAAAACTAAAGTTTTATTCATTTTTTCTCTTTTCATTTTTTCAAACACTCAGTCACTCTTTCTCCGTCTCTCGCCTCCGTCTCTTTCGTCTCACCTCACTCTCACCCACACAACTCAGTCACTCACTTTGTTCTTCTCTTCCAATCGTCTCCCTCGGCCGCTCAAGCATCATCTCTGATCATCTCATCTCTATCTTGTTGCTTCTTTGAACCGTGGAAGGAAACCCTAGAAAGAAAGAACTATTTTGCTAGTGACAGTGTAATGTTTCCAAACTTTTCAAGTATTTTTTTCTATTATGATATGTTGTATATTCTTGTTTGCATGTTTGAGGTAGTATCTTGTTTGCTGAGGTTACGTTTTGGCGTTTGAATAAATTTTTTTGATGAGGTTCTACTTAGGGTTCGGCCTATAATTTTGATTTGAGGATATATAGCATGTAAATTTTGTTCTTGAGGTTCTGATAATAAGTTGTGTTGCTTGCTTGCTGAGGTTGTGTTAATTTGGTTGGTATTGTTTTTGTTACAGTCAATTATTGTTTGATTGATATTTAATTTTGTATCATGTCTTTTCAAGGTTCATCACTGACTCCACCAACTATGGATGACCTTATTGACATTAATATGTTACTTGATGGAGATCATCCTGCTGGCTATGATGAGGAGACATTGGATGGAGGGAATATTGAGATTGGTGAGATGATTGATATGGAACTTCCAGTTCCAACTGACACTCCCACTACTACACAAAACACTACTACTACACAAAACACTCCCACTATTGCTTCTGCTGATGAGCCAACACCTCCAGTTGCCCCAGGCCCAAGTCAGAGTTCACAAAGCCAGGCTAATGCTATTGGTAAAGCTCCTCGTCCAAAGAAGTCTGCTGTTCATAATGAGATGGATGTTATTGAGACGCCAGAAGGTGCAATGAAATGGAAATGTAGATGGTGTGGTAAGCTGTATACTTATGATTCCAAATATAAGAGCACTTCTAATGCTAAAAAACACTTAGGGAATTGCATCCAGAGGAAACTTAGGGTGAGAGGTAACACTGATAAAGAAGTTGTACAATCTAGGCTAAATGTATGTGATGCTAATACTCTTAATATTGCAACTTGGACATATAATCATGGTAGGGTTAGAGAAGTTGCTGCTCATATGGTTTTAGGTCATGAGTATCCATTTTCTGTTATGGATCATGTTATCTTTAATGAGTTCCTTAAAACAATTTATCCTTGGTATAAAAAGATTACTAGACAACAAGTTAAAGCTGACTGTGAGGTGTTCTATGAGGCTGAGAGGGTTAATATGAAAAAGAGTATGTCTTTGATTAATTGGATCTCTCTTACAACAGACCTTTGGTGGTCTGGTGAACAGAGAATTGGCTATATGACTGTGACTGGTCATTTCATTGATTCCAAATGGCAGCTTCATAAAAGGGTTTTATCTTTTAAGAATGTCCCCCCACCACATTCTGGTGAGGTATTGTGTAGGGAGTTGATTAAGGTGATGGATGATTGGGGAATTAGGGATAAGGTGGCTTCAATTTCAGTGGATAATGCTAGTGCAAATGATAATTGTATTGCTAGGTTGAAAAGAGATTATTCTGGAAGGAGGAATCTACCATTGGATGGTAAACTATTTCATGTGAGGTGTTGTGCACACATTTTAAACTTATTGGTTCAGGATGGGCTTGACATGATTAAGGAGACTGTTGATAAGATTAGGAATGGGGTGAAGTACTTGCTGAATTCTGAAACTAGATGCAAGGCATTTAAGAAATTTGTGGATGAATTGCAACTTGAAGGCAGAATGCAAGTGTTGGATACTAAGACTAGGTGGAACTCAACTTGGTTGATGTTGTCCACTGCATACCATTATAGAGAAGTGTGGCCAAGATATGCTGAAGAAAATGGTGCATTTCTCCATTTTTTACCTGATGCGAATGATTGGGAAGATGTCCATGATATTTGCAAGTTTTTGGAGGTTTTTGCTGATGTTACTTCCATTATTAGTGGCACCTCTTACCCTACTGCTAACTTGTTTTTGGCTGAGCTTTACAGGGTGAAGGTTTTACTTGATAACCCTTCAGACATCTCAAATAATCCTCAACTGCAGTATCTTGCTAATCAGATGAAATTGAAGTATGACAAGTATTGGGCAGAGTCCAACACATTGATATCAATTGGTGCAGTCCTTGATCCAAGGTATGCACATCTTACAAGTAGATAGTTAGTTGCCATTGGCCAATGATTATTTATGTTAACTGAGGCCTACTTTTATGAATGAATTCTTTCTTGGTAGTTGCAACTTGCAATGACATAGGTAGCAACTATCTGCTTGGTTTGTATGTTGCCTTGTATTGACATCTGCCAATGATGATTAATGATGTGAACTGAGGCCTTTATTTATGAATGGATTCTTTCTTCTATTTGCCTTGTATTGACATCTGCCAATGATGATTAATGATGTGAACTGAGGCCTTTGTTTATGAATGGATTCTTTCTTCTATGTACCTTGTTCTGCCATCTGCCAATGATGATTAATGATGTGAACTGAGGCTTTTATTTTACCATGAGGCTTTGTATTGCCACTTGCCAATGATGATTATTTTTCTGAGTTGTGACTTAATTGAGCCTAGAATTTAATTAGGTTGCCTGCTCCTGAGTTCTGACTTAATTGAGACTAGAATTACTTTTAAGTTGCCTCTTGAGTTGTGACTTAATTGAGCCTTGGATTTAATTATGTTGCCTTCAATATATTCTGAGGCCACTATCCCTTCAATATATTTTATGCAAATATAGAATAGGTGAATTTAAGTTGGTTGACAACTCTACTTGTTCAAATAGGTATAAAATGATCTTCATCAAATGGGTATATCCCTTCTTGTATCCAAATTCTACTCAAGCCACCACCTATGAACAAGAGTTGGCAGCCAACCTAAAATCCCTCTTCCAATTGTATCAAGATACCTATGGAACCAATGCTGACAGTGGCACTGCACCTGTATCTGAAGTAGGGTCTAGTTCTGGTTTGGGAAGGAGGAGTTTTGAAATGTATTTAGAAACTGTAGTTGGTAATAGTAATGCAAAATCTGATCTTGATTTATATATTGAGGAGCCTCCCTTGAAAGTTCCTCCTACATCTAAGTTTGATGTTTTAACTTGGTGGATGGGGAATGAAGCTAAATATCCTGTTCTTAGTAAGCTAGCAAAGGATGTCTTAACTGTTCCGGTTACAACTGTTGCTTCAGAAGCAACCTTTAGTGCCGATAAAAGGATTATTGATCCTAAACGAGCTGCGATGAAAACCAAGACAGTTGAAATGATACTTTGTGGGGGTGATTGGGTGAAGGAAAAGTATGGAATAAAAAAGGGATGCACTGCTAGCTTAGTAAGTATTTTTTGCTTATGTTATGATATATTTTAGTTCACTTATTATAGAGTTTATGTCCCATATTACTTATGCTTTAATTGGTGTAGCTTGAAGAATCACATGAAGAACCTTTGGCATATCATTTTGGTGAGGATCCGGGTGCCGCTTCTTCTACAAGAACAACATTACAAAGCCAATGATGAAAATGTTTCTGAGGCATATTATTATTTATGTAATTTGAACAATCATTTTGGTGTAATTTGAATATATTTTGATGTAACTTTTATGTAATTTGAACAATTTTGAACAACATTACAAAGCCAATGATGAAAATGTTTCTGAGGCATATTATTAATTATGTAATTTGAACAATCATTTTGGTGTAATTTGAATATATTTTGATGTAACTTTTATGTAATTTGGTGTAATTTGAACAATTTTGAACAACATTTTGGTGTAATTTGAATATATTTTGATGTAATTTTAAAGTAATGTAAAAATTAGTATTTTTAACAATTTATTTTGAATTTAAAAAATTAAAAAAAAAAAAATTTCTGGACCGGTTCGGTTCCGGATCTGCAACATTAAAAAAAATATCCGGTCCGGTTTACCCGAATTAGCCGGTCCGGTTTCGGTTAAAAATAAAAACCATCACTGTGTCGGTCCGGTTCCTGGGTACCCGGTAGCTTGGCCGGTCCATTTTTCGGGTCCCTCAATATCCGGTCCGAACCGGACCGGTAACAGGCCTACTCCAAACCACAGTCATCCAAATTGAACTTCTCCTAAGCTTTTTTCCCCATCAATCCTATATCATTGCCAATCTAAAAAGTGTTGCAGGATACTATCAGAAAGAGCCCCTGAACAACCCAACCAATCGGCCACACCACTCCAAACCTTTGAAGACAGTTGACAAGTAAACAACAAGTGTTTCAAATCCTTAGCGTACAGATTGCAAAACACACAATTTCTATCTACCTTCGATTGACAAAGGTATCTCGAAAACAATTGATCCCGCGTGGCAATCCTATTGAGAATCAATTTCCAACCAAAAGCCTTGAATCTAGAAGGGATTAGTAATGTCCAAATCTGGCCCAAAACTTTGCAAGTCACGGGATCCTCACTCTTAATGACAGAAACTTCTTTCATCAAATTGTAACCTTCCCTGGCCATGTACCTGTCCAAACAGCCAGCAAACCATATAATCTAGTCTTTCTTATTCTGAACCGGGGTCTCCTTAGATAACAGATTCTGCAAATTGCATAACTCATCTTCCATTTCACAAATCTCCTCGTTCACTAATCCGAAATCCCCCCATTGCCAACCATCAACACTCCAACAATCCATGTCTACTATGAAATCTTCTTTTCTTATACTTGCCTGAAACAATAATGGAAACTCATCTGCAAGACAAATATCTCCACACCATGTAGCAGTTCAAAACGGAATCATTGATCCGTCTTCAATGGAAAATTTGGTCGAATCCGAAAAACGCATCCCTTTGCTAGAAGTCAAATCTCCTAATCTACATAAGTCTTTCCACTAATTTGATGTTGAATTATTCCTTTCCAATCCCGTATCCTGCAGTAACTGGTATTTCATCCCAACATATCTAGCTTTCAACACCTTCTTCCACAAATGATCTTCCTTTCCAAGTATTCTGCATTTCCACTTGGCTAAAATAGCCAAGTTGAATTCTTTGATACTTTTGATTCTGAGGCCTCATTTCTCCTTAGATCTACAAAGTACTTCCCAACTAACCCAATGAATTTTACGATTCTCGGTCGACCCTCCCCACAGAAAATTTTGCCTTATCTTGTCAATCTTTCTCCACACTTGATCTAGTGCTTTGTAAAAGGAGAAAAGAAAGATAGGGAGACTACTTAAAATAGAATTGATCAAAGTAATTTTACCTACAAAAGAAAAAAATCTTCCTCTCCAAAGAGCCAATTTACTTTCAAACTTATTAACCAGGTTATTCCAAGTTTTGATACGTCTGGGATTCGAACCAATCAGAATCCCTAAGAAACAGAAATTTGATTCTTCCACCTTGCAGGCCAGAAAACTCGAAGCAACTGCCAAGAAATGTGAACTTACATTAATACCAATCAAGCGACTCTTAATAAAATTCACACTAAGGCCAGAAATTAAAACGAATCCTTGAAGTATCGCTTTGATGCTCCAAATGTTCTGCCACCCACCTCCTCCAAAAAGAAGAGTATCGCTGGGGAATTGAATAATCTCGACAGATACGTCCTCTTTCACCTTAAAACCATTGTACATTCCCCTCTCCACAACCTTACTAACCAGAGCAAATAAACCCTCAGCAACAATAACGAAAAGAAAAGGTGATAGCGGGTCTTCTTGGCGTAATCCTCTTTCAACCATAAAATCCTTCGTTGGGCTTTCATTAATCAGAATAGATAAGTGACAGTTGAAGATACATGCTTCCATCCATCTCATCCAACGACAACGAAAACCTATCTTCTTCATCATGAATCAAAGAAAGTTCCAGTTCATGCAATCGTACGCTTTATCGAAATCTGCTTTGAACAAAACACATTCCTTGTTCTCTCTTGTTGCTAAATCTACCATCTTGTTTGCAATCACTACTTCGTCCAACATCTGTCTACCCGGCACGAAAGCAGATTGACAAGGCGAAATTAAACTGTTCAAAACTTTTTTCAAACAAGCTGTAAGAAGTTTAGCTATAATTTTGTAAAGACTACCCACTAGACAAATCGGTTGATACTCTTCGAGTTTTACCAGATGTTTAACCTTTGGGATAAGGGTAAGAAATGCAAAACAAATAGCCTTAGGGAGAATTGCTCTACTGTGGAAATCGTTCACAAACTTGATAATATCCCCTTTTAAAATCTCCCAACAGCCTTTGATAAACATGAAATTAAACCCGTTCGGACCCAGACTTTTTGACCCATCACAACACCACACTACCTCTTTAATCTCACTATCTAAGAAAGGAGCCTCTAAGAAATTTGCATCTGCTTCTGTCAGTAATTTAAATAAAGTTAGAAAAACCAAAATAATTGGTAAAAGTTCTAATAAAAGAACTCTAAAATCTATATAAATATCAACACAAATGGATAAAAAGATCCTCTAGAAGAACCATGATTGTGCATTTAAAACAATACTTACAAGAAGTAATCTTCAGTTAACTTAAGTCATTTTAGGAGTACTTAGAGGATGTTAGTAATAGTATGAAGTATGGAGGAATGGATAGTACCATCATACATATCTAGAATGTGAGATATTGGATCGAACTCTAGTTTTAGCATGTCGTCGAATTCCGCTCACATGCTATTGTCGAAGACCTACATGCGGTAGTCAAATTGTGTTCTAGCATGTAGGAGATTGAATTGGGTCTTATGTTATGGATCCAATTGTTTAAGTTAGCTTGTAGCTTAAGTTATCTAGTAATGAGTAATTGTTAAAAAGCTCATTAGTTTAGTATGTTAGGTTTATTATAAATAGCATACTAGTTTCTCTTCCTAAGGTGTGACAAAACCTTATTCGGTTGAGATAGGTTAATTGTTGGTATTCACTTGTAATCTTTAAACCCTATTGAGAAAGTGTAGCGCGGTTTTCGTGACCGCCCACATCCGCATGCGGATGGGATTGGGTGCTACTTTCTGATTTCTTATTTATCCTATGAAGCTGGAGAGGAAAGGGAAGCTATCTCAAACTAACCTTGCACGCAAATGTTTTCTTTAACAAATGCTAAGAGATTTGGGAGTTCGGGGTCAGGTTATACAATGGGGAGTTGTCAACTACCCATCCTATACATGGTTATCTATGGGCTGTTAGCAATTTTCCTTACTGCTTTCTACTTACTGGTGTTTAACTGTTGTAAATGGGAAAGTTTCTCCTTTGGGAAGGTTGAGAGATGTTGAAAAGATATTTTTGTTGTTTTCGGGTTTTTTGATGTTTTTGGTAAGGTACTGGACCTAAGGTTTTTTGTTTAGTGTGCTCGCTAAGATTTCGCAATCTTATGCCTACGTATTCCCGTTAAAGAAAACCGGGAAATCAGAGCAATCGTAGTTCCTCCCATTCGGAAAAGAGATATTTGGGTATCTTGTTCAAAGCCCAAGATATGAAGCTAAAGGTGATTTATATCTTGTTCAAAGCCCAAGATATGAAGCTAAATGGTGATTTGTATCTTGTTCAAAGCCCAAGATTGAAGCTAAAAAGGTGTTTGTGGGAATTGATTGAAAAGAGTGAAGAATTTAAAGATTGAGATATGAATATCCGGGAAAAACATCGGATGAAAATAGAAGGAATATCCGGGAAAGCGACGGATGAAAATAAAAGGAATATCCGGGAAAGCATCGGATGTTAAAAAAGAGGAAAGGATTTTTCCTGTGTTTTTTAGGAAAACTTGAGGGTTTCTGGAGATCCAAAAGGAGGTGGGACTGTCCAAGTCTACTGGTATGAAGAGGTTTATCTTTGTGTGATGCCCAAGAGAATGCACGTTTACGGGATGAAGATCTAGACTCCTTTGAAAGACTGCTCTATTAAGATAACTAGTATCTGTTCCTATACCTTTAAGAGGTCGTCGGGACAATTTGTACAAAGCCCAAGGGAAGGCAGGAGAAACTTTTAAGAAGCCGAAGGGACAATTTGTACGAAGCCCAAGAGGAGGTTATCTTCGCTGAGGAAGAATCATTATACGAAGCCTAAGAGGAGGCTGTGAAAACTTCTAAGAAGCCGAAGGGTCCTTGTACAACGCCCAAGAGGTGCTTTTTAAGAAGCCTGTGGATCCCCAAACCCCGAGAAGTTCAAGACATGCCATTCACCGAGAATAGATCAAGCCAGGAAAGTTCGAGAATTTGAAAAAAACTCAAGAGATGCCATTCACGGAGAAAAGATCAACTCCGGGGAGTTAGAGTTTCTTTGACAATTTTTAAGGGTGACAGTCTGAGAAAGGGTTCACCGAGAATGCTGCCTTTCACGTCTCCATATTGTTTAACCCCAAGAGGAGGGAAGACTGTATCTGGAATCCTACGGGGGATCTAGTTTTGTCTGTATTCAAGAGTGACCAACAGGGCTTTACCTAGTTCTAGACGTAGTTGACGGGGAAAACTCTAAATAACTATACTAGTATATATACAGTTGATATATGACAAGTATTTAAAGAGGATATGAAAGAAGACTTACAGTGAAGCAGCCCCTCAATACAGATATGTATATGAAAGCGGGTAAAGAAAGCATATAAACATTTACTCGGTTGTAAAGCTTCCATGCTGTTTGGTTAGTTGTTCAACAAAGAAAAATTGAAAACAACAGTATATCTCAAAATCAAAAGAGAAAGTATTTTGAAAGTAAATTGGGGCTTACAGCTCAAGGAGAGGCCCATTAAATCAGAGTCAATTATACATGGAAGAAGGTCATGTGAAATAAAACATACACGGAAGAACATCGTGTTGATAAATAAACATACACGGGAAAGCATCGTGTGGTGAAACAAAAGTAAAGGGACTTATACTTAAGTGGAGGCCCAAATATATTTAAACATGATTGAATAAAAAAAGTGGAGGGACTTACACTCTAATAGTGGCCCAAAAATTATTTAAACTCAAAAGTGTTGGGGCTTACACCTTAAGGGATGCCCATTGTGTACAAAGATTATGTCAAGCTAAAATTCACAAAAGAAGTACAATATTTAGAGAATAAACAAAATGTGTTTGAAATGAAGAAAATCCTTGGAATTAATAAAGTAAAAGGTAATAAATATGTTTAAGGTTTTTTTTTCATTAAAGATAATAAATGAAAGATTTAACTAAAGTATAATCATATTTTAAATGACAAAAGTTCAAGTAACCAAAAGAAAGTTTAATAAAGTGATTAAAAGGATTTTTAGGAAAATAAAAAGATAAAATAAATGATTTAAAGGAAAATAAATAAGAAATTAAAATAACTAAGATAAAAGAAAATATTATTAAAAAGAAGAAGTTAAAATAAATATTTGGTTAAAAATAAATAAGAAAATAAATAAATAAATAAATAAAAAGATACTAAAAAAAATAATATATAAAGAAAAGAGTTTTAACAGCGCTCCTGGGCAGTACAGGTGTGTATCACAGCGTAGAGGAACAAAAACAACAGGTTTTAACAGCGCTTGTTGCACAGCAGCGCTGTCTATTGCAGCGACAGTAGCAGAATTTTTACATGATCAACAACTTCTTCACAACTCTCTCATTTTTTTAACCAAATCACATGTTCCAATATACCATTTTGAAGGGAATTTCATGAGGAATTCAAATATGTAATTATAACAA
Source organism: Lathyrus tuberosus (assembly GCA_022829125.1). NCBI lineage: Eukaryota > Viridiplantae > Streptophyta > Magnoliopsida > Fabales > Fabaceae > Lathyrus > Lathyrus tuberosus. Next base: position 6,761,720 of record JALAZF010000024.1, on the reverse strand, counting down.
GCATATCATGAATTTAAATGGATGTAAATGATGCATATTTCATGAAGTTTCAAAGTGAGAATCCTTACCTTCCAAATAATGATTGATTGGAGTGGAAGTTGCTTGGAGTTAAAATTCCACCCTTGCACTCCTTATGGAGCTCGAAATTTGAAGAGAGGAAAGAAGAGAGAAAACAAAGGCTATGCTTGTTTTGGTGTAAGAATGAATGAATGAAATTGTTGCCTATTTATAGAAAAAAACTTGCCTTGAAAGTGAAGTTAAGAGAAAAATATCTAAGATTAGAGATAGAATTATGGATGGATAGAACTTTGAATGTTGAATAAAGACTTTTGAATATTGAATGTATTAATGGTTTAGATAGAATTTCATCTTAAAGCAAATGATGACTTAGCAAATTCTATCTTATAAGATAAAAGGATAATAACAAAAATTAAAATTAAAACTAAAATAATAAAGTAATATTAAAATAAAATTTAAAGATAATATCAAAATAATACTTAATAATTAAATCAAGTTACAAGATAATATCAAAATAAAACTTAAATACTAATTTTGGTTTAAGATAATAACAAAATGAAATTAAAAATATAAAATATTATAAAAAAGAAAAAATGAGATAATAATAGTAACATAAATAATAAAATAAATTTAAATAAAAATATAGTTAATTAAAATAATATTAACTAAAATTAAAATTGAGAATGAAGACTTGTAGAAAAATATGAGATCAGATGATTAGATAAATTATTCTAATAAATTAAAATGATGGTGGAATAAAAATATGGTGAGTTAGAATATTCTATTATAACAAAAAATGATGATGAAATTAAAACATGAGATAATGGTTAATTAGGATTCTTATCATATGCACTACTAATAAAACAAACCGTGTAAAAAATAAAATTATCAATTAAAATGAAACAAAACCGGTTAAAAACGATAAAACCGCCCGATATCGATGCGTCCGAAAAAAATAAAAATGGACACACTAAAATGATCAGTACAAAATATTAAGTATTGAAAAAATACACTGCGCGATCAAATTGTGAAATTTTACCCGGTAAAAAGGCTCAGATGAGTCAAAAAAGGCGACCAGAACTTGAAAAAGTCAAAATTGCGCACACCGGGTTAAATTACGTGAAACAAAGGAAAAAAACACGGGCGTCTGTGAAATTTGATTTAAAAATTGCCCGGACACTGGTTTTAGGCACAATTGACTTTTAATTTTACCAAAACGCCTAAATATCCAACAATTTTATTTTGCCTGATAATTCGGGTATTATGCGTGATGAAAAATATGATATGATATGCAGATGATGCAAAGTAAAAATACAGTTAAATGATGAAAATATTAAAAATATATGGTCAAAATTTAGGGTACTGCAGCTGCCCCTATTTAATCTTCTTGGACCTGAAGGTGTAACGCCCCAGTTTTAGTATTTTTATTTAATTGATTCGTTTTAATTATTTTATTATTATATTATTTTATTTTTGACTTTTATGTGAAAATATGTTATTTTTCATCGTGAATATATTTTATCGCGTTTTGGAAACATTTGCGAGATATTTTAGTGTAGGAGTATTTTGGGCATTTTGATTTATTTTGTTAAGTTAAGATATAATAGAATAGAAAGAGAGAAAAATAGTAAGAGAAAGAAAAAGAAGAGAAGAAGAAAAGAAAAGGAGAAGAGAAGAGAAGAAAAAGAGAGAATTTGAGAAACTTGGAAATCAATCAACCGACTTTCTAGAACACGATTAAATCGGGTAAGGGTGTGAAGCTCGATTATTATATGCTTGTGTATGATTATGTATGTATGTGTTTGCATATGCTATTGTCTTTCTATAGTTTTGGATTCTAGGTTGAAATGAGAATATCATGAGAAATCGATCGTTTCACGGTCGAAAATCGGTGTAAACGTAGTAGAATACTTGTTACCATGATTGGGTTATGTTCTGATTGTTATATGATGGTTTGGAAATGTTTTGGTTGAGAAAATATCATTTTTGGATGAACTGGTGCGCTGCTGGGTTTTCCTGAAATCGCAGGTTCGCACTGCGAATGGCCAGCGAAGGAGTGGCGAGCGTTCGCGTGATGTTCGCACTGCGAACGTTGTATTATTTTTCATTCTGTCACTGTTCGCTGGAGGAATCACATTGCGAATGGGGTAGCGAGCATTCGCTGGATGGTTCGCACTGCGAACGTTGGGAATTTTCTAGGCTATTTTGCTTCTGCCACTGTTCGCTGGGACATTTGCACTGCGAATGAAGAAGCGAAGGACTCGCTAGGAGCTTCGCACTGCGAACAGGACAGCTTTTACCAATTTGTTTTCCTTATAACTTTTGATCCGTGAGTCGATTTGAGGTGTGGTTTGATGCGTTAGAAAGCTTGTGAAATGTTCTTTATTATTTTGATGGTTTTACCATTGTTGGCCAATTAAATTATGTCAGGGATTAAGAAATGTGTTGTTTTGTTGTCGACTTTTGCCGTTTAATTGGGTGAACTTGATGTGTATGTGCAATATGCTGTTGGTGTGGATATTTTATGACTTGCGTACTGTTGTGTGATGTAATTGCATGAAATACAGATGGTGATAATGATTGGTGGCCTTAGGGCAAGAAAATGAAATGTGTGGTAATTGTTGATATATGCATGATTGTGGAATGTGTATATGTGTGCATTGAATGTCATGAGTCATTATATGTTGAGCATCATGATATGCATTCTTGTGACGTCCTGAGTGACGGATTGATTCCAGAGGGAATCTGCTATAACATCGTGAGCCTTAAAAATAAGAGGACTGAAAGCGATCTGATTGGATTGTGAGCCTTAAAAATAAGAGGACCGAAAGCGATGGTTATAGACGATCGTGTGCCCATGTGGGGTGTGAGCGATCGGATCGTGAGCCTTATACAAAGAGGACCGAAAGCGACGGGGAAACATCGTATGCCCGACGGGGAGTTACATTAAGTAACGAGCGATGGTTCCAATAGTTCCTGAGTGAACTGGTGTTGAGAATTGATGGAAGTCGGTACCGCATGTGCATATGCATAGAGTCGTTGTGTCGGTCTCTTGCATTTGCATAAATCATTAATGGTTTGTTTATGTGTGAAATTGTGGGTGAAATTGTTATATGGATATGTGTTGGTGAGACTTGTATTATGCTTGGTTGGTATACCTTGGTGATGGAAATATGAAATATACATTGTGTTGTTTTATGATTGATTTCTAGTGTGAGTTGTGGTGAGAACAGTTTATGTGTGTATTTTTTGTGTTATATATAATTGTATGCAATTATAGTATGATCATTTTTCTCACCCTTCTGTTGTTTTGTAATGATCTATAAGGCATTGCAGATTAGAGATGCTGGAGGTCTTTTTGTGAAGCTTAGGTCTTCATTCTTTTGTCGGTCGGCTCTGATATGTGACACCGGGTAGTTAGGGAGGCCGTTTGTGATTATTTTGTATTATGTATATGTACCTTTTGGATTGTACATGTATGACTTGATGTATGACAAACTTTCATGATATATATATATATATATATATATATATATATATATGTTGATATTCAGTTACGGATCTTCCGCTTTTATTCTGTAATTGGATTGTGGGTGTATTACTACCTGAGTTATTGCATATCTGTATGAGCAATTGTTATATGTTTGTCTCAAGTTGATGTGACCCCTCGGTCTATGCTGTGAATTCTAAATATACTCTGATGAAATTTTGAATTTTCTTTTATTGCTTTATTTAATTAGGGGTATAGATTGGGGGTGTTACATTAAGTGGTATCAGAGCCAGTCCGTGTCAGTTCTGTCAGTCCTTGTCGGTCTTGGTGTTTGGAGTGAGCTGTGTGTTTAACCATAGTTTCTGTTATTGGAAATGAACAGAATATGGCTGGTAGGAATGACGCTGCTTTGGCTGCTGCTATGCAAGCTATGGCTCGGGCTGTGCAGGGTGCACCTAATGCTGCAGGTAATGATGAGTTCAGGAAGAACAAACTGCCTATCTTCAAAGGAAGATATGATCCAGATGGTGCTCAGATTTGGCTGAAAGAAATTGAAAGGATTTTCCGGGTTATGGATTGTGCTGAGGATCAGAAGGTGAGACTAGGTACTCATATGTTACTGGAAGAAGCTGATGATTGGTTGGTTAGTACACGTCATGTGTTGGAAGCTGCAGAGGAGGAGATTACTTGGGTTGTGTTTAGTATTGAGTTTCTGAGGAAGTATTTTCCTGAAGATGTAAGAGGAAAGAAGGAGATTGAGTTCTTGGAGTTAAAACAAGGTAATATGTCTGTTGTTGATTATACTGCTAAGTTTGTGGAGCTTGTGCAGTTTTATCCTCATTATGCCGAAGCAACTACGGAATTTTCTAAGTGTGTAAAGTTTGAGAACGGATTGCGTCCTGATATAAAGCAGGCAATTGGTTATCAAAGGATTCAGAGGTTTTCTGATTTAGTGGATTGTTGTAGGATTTATGAGGAGGATAGTAAAGCTCGTTCTACTCACTATAAGAGTGTGAGCGAGAGGAAAGGGAAGCAACAGTTCCGTGGTGGTCCGTATGTAACACCAGCTGATAAGGGTAAACAAAGGGGAAATTTTTAGAGAAGTTCAAGTGGAGGAGGAATGTCTGGTCCTCTGAGATGTTATAGATGTGGTGATGTGGGACATCGTCAGTTCGAATGTAGGAAAGATTTGAGGAAGTGTTCTAATTGTGGAGGTTTAGGACATGTTGCAGCTGATTGTGCAAGGTAGAATGTGGTGAAGTGTTTCAACTGTGGTGAACCTGGTCATATTAGTACGAAGTGTCCGAAACCGAGGCAAGCTCCAGCTGGTGAGAAAGTTTTTGCCTTGGCGGGGACTCAGACTTCAAGTACAGATCGTCTGATCAGAGGTACTTATTTTATTAATAGTACTCCTTTAGTTGCTATTATTGATACTAGAGCGACTCATTCGTTTATTTCGTCTCAGTACGCGAAGTGTTTGAATCTTGTGTTGTCTTCGATGAGTGGTGATATGGTTATTGATACTCCAGCAATGGGGTCAGTAACTACTTCTTTGGTTTGTTTGAGTTGTCCTTTGACCATTTATGGTAAAGACTTTGAGATGGATTTAGTGTGTTTGCCGTTGGAGGGTTTAGATGTGGTTCTGGGAATGAATTGGTTGCAATTCAATCGAGTTCATATTGATTGTTATCATAAGCTGGTAAGGTTTCCTTCTCTTGAGGAAGACGAAGACTCGAGTTTCTTATCTGCCAAAGAGTTGAAGAAACTTTTGGCGGATGAAGCTCAGTTGTTTGGGTTGTTTGCATCTTTGAATGTGGACAGTCAAGTTTCACTCGATGTGTTTCCTGTTGTGTGTGAATTTCCAGAAGTGTTTCCCGAGGATATTTCAGATTTGCCGCCAGAGAGAGAGGTGGAGTTCTCTATAGATCTAGTTCCTGGTACTAGACCTGTTTCTATGGCACCTTATCGTATGTCGGCATCTGAGTTAGTTGAGTTAAAGAAACAGTTGAATGAGTTGTTGGAAAAGAGGTTTGTAAGACCAAGCGTTTCTCCTTGGGGTGCTCCAGTTTTATTGGTGAAAAAGAAAGATGGAAGTATGCGGTTGTGTATTGATTATCGTCAGTTGAATAAGGTGACGATTAAGAATAAGTATCCTCTTCCAAGAATTGATGATCTGATGGATCAGTTGGTTGGTGCGTGTGTGTTCAGTAAGATTGACTTGAGGTCAGTGTATCATCAGATTAGGGTGAAAGAGGAAGATATCCAGAAGACGGCTTTTAGGACACGTTACGGTCATTATGAATATTCTGTGATGCCGTTCGGGGTTTCTAATGCGCCAGGTGTGTTCATGGAGTACATGAATCGTATTTTCCACGAGCATTTGGATCGATTTGTTGTTGTGTTTATTGATGACATTTTGATTTATTCTAAGTCTCGGGAGGAGCACGCGGAGCATTTGCGTATTGTTTTGCAGGTTTTGAAGGAAAAGAAGCTTTTTGCCAAGTTGTCCAAGTGTGAGTTCTGGTTGTCGGAAGTGAGTTTTCTTGGGCACGTAATTTCAGGTAATGGTATTTCTGTGGATCCATCTAAAGTAGAAGCAGTTCTACAATGGGAGGCTCCGAGATCTGTTACTGAAATTCGAAGCTTTTTGGGTTTGGCCGGATATTATCGAAGGTTCATTGAAGGTTTTTCTAAGCTAGCACTTCCTTTGACCCAGTTGACGTGTAAAGGGCAAGCGTTCATTTGGGATATTCGGTGCGAGGAAAATTTTAATGAGCTGAAGAGAAGATTGACAACAGCTCCGATTTTGACTTTACCAGATCCTAATGAACCGTTTGTGGTGTATTGTGATGCGTCTTTGATTGGTCTGGGTGGTGTTCTGATGCAAGAAGGTAAGGTTGTGGCTTATGCTTCAAGGCAATTGAGGATTCATGAGAAAAATTATCCTACTCATGATCTTGAATTAGCGACTGTGGTTTTTGTGTTGAAGATTTGGAGGCATTATCTCTATGGTGCAAGATTTGAAGTCTTTAGTGATCATAAAAGTTTGAAATATTTGTTTGATCAGAAAGAGCTAAATATGAGGCAACGTAGATGGTTGGAATTTTTGAAGGACTACGACTTTGGCTTGAATTACCATCCTGGTAAAGCTAATGTAGTAGCCGATGCGTTAAGTCGGAAATCGTTACATATGTCCGCTTTAATGGTTAAGGAGTGGGAACTTTTGGAATCGTTTAGAGATTTGAGTTTGGTTTGTGAAGTGACGTCGGATAGTGTGAGGCTTGGAATGCTGACGATTACTAATGATTTTCTGATGACTGTTAGTGAGAAACAGAAGACGGATGTGAAATTGGTGGATTTGATGTTGGTTGGCGGAAAAGATGCGAGTGGTGATTTTCAAGTGGATGTTAATGGTGTGTTGAGGTTCCGTGGGCGAATTTGTATTCCGGATGATGTGGAGTTAAAAAAGATGATTTTGGAAGAAGGACACCAGAGTAATTTGAGTATACATCCGGGAGCGAACAAGATGTACCAAGATTTGAAGAAGATTTTCTGGTGGTCTGGTTTGAAAAGAGATGTGGCTCAGTTTGTTTATGCATGTTTGACTTGTCAGAAATCGAAGGTAGAATATCTGAGGCCTAGTGGTTTGTTGCATCCGTTGGATATTCCTGAGTGGAAATGGGATAACATTTCGATGGATTTTGTAATGAGGTTACCGAATACATAACGAGGGCATAATGCTATTTGGGTGGTTGTTGATAGGCTGACTAAATCGGCTCATTTCATTCCGATTGACATCAGTTTTTATTTGGAGAGGTTAGCGGAGATTTACATCAGTGTGATTGTGAAGTTGCATGGGGTTCCGTTGAGTATTGTTTCGGATCGAGATCTGAGGTTTACTTCGAGATTTTGGGAAAGTTTACAGAAGGCGTTGGGTTCTAAATTGAGATTGAGTTCGGCTTATCATCTGCAGACGGATGGGCAGACGGAGATAACGATTCAGTCGTTAGAAGATTTGTTGAGAGCTTGTGTTCTTGAACAAGGTGGTGCATGGGATAGTTATCTTGCGTTGATTGAATTTAAGTATAATAATAGTTTCCATTCTAGTATTGGAATGGTACCGTTTGAAGCATTGTATGGGCGAAGATGTCGAACACCTTTGTGTTGGCACGAATCTGAAGAGAGTTTGGTGGTTGGACCGGAGTTGGTACAGCAGACTACGGAGAAAGTGAAGCTTATTCGTGAGAAAATGAAGGCTTCTCAGAGTAGACAAAAGAGTTATCATGATCGGATACGGAAGGAGCTTGAGTTTCAAGAGGGCGATCATGTATTTCTAAGGGTCACGCCGGTTACGGGTGTTGGTCGTGCATTGAAATCGAAGAAACTTACTTCTCGGTTTATTGGTCCTTACCAGATATCCGCGAGAGTGGGTGCTGTGGCTTATAGGGTGGCGTTGCCGCCTAATCTGTCGAATTTGCACGATGTGTTCCATGTTTCACAGCTTCGGAAGTATGTTCCGGATCCGTCACATGTGATTCCGATGGATGAGGTTGAGGTAAGGGAGAACCTTACGGTTGAGGCATTACCAGTTAGGATTTTGGATCGCGAGGTGAAGCGGTTGAGAGGCAAGGATATTGCACTTGTGAAGGTGGTGTTGGAAGGCGCTGCTGAGGGCAATTTGACTTGGGAGTTGGAGAGTCGGATGCGGGAGTCGTATCCAGAGTTGTTCGTCTCAGGTATATTTTCTAGGACGAAAATTTTTGAGTGGGGGAGAGTTGTAACGCCCCAGTTTTAGTATTTTTATTTAATTGATTCGTTTTGATTATTTTATTATTATATTATTTTATTTTCGACTTTTATGTGAAAATATGTTATTTTTCATCGTGAATATATTTTATCACGTTTTGGGAACATTTGCGAGATATTTGAGTGTAGGAGTATTTTGGGCATTTTGATTTATTTTGTTAAGTTAAGATATAATAGAATAGAAAGAGAGAAAAATAGTAAGAGAAAGAAAAAGAAGAGAAGAAGAAAAGAAAAGGAGAAGAGAAGAAAAAGAGAGAATTTGAGAAACTTGGAAATCAATCAACCGACTTTCTAGAACACGATTAAATCGGGTAAGGGTGCGAAACTCAATTATTATATGCTTATGTATGATTATGTATGTATGTGTTTGCATATGCTATTGTCTTTCTATAGTTTTGGATTCTAGGTTGAAATGAGAATATCATGAGAAATCGATGGTTTCACAGTCGAAAATCGGTGTAAACGTAGTAGAATACTTGTTACCATGATTGAGTTATGTTCTGATTGTTATATGATGGTTTGGAAATGTTTTGGTTGAGAAAATATCATTTTTGGATGAACTGGTGCACTGTTGGGTTTTGCTGAAATCGCAGGTTCGCACTGCGAATGGCCAGCGAAGGAGTGGCGAGCGTTCGCGTGAGGTTCGCACTGCGAATGTTGTATTATTTTTCATTCTGCCACTGTTCGCTGGAGGATTCGCATTGCGAATGGGGTAGCGAGCATTCGCTGGATGGTTCGCACTGCGAACGTTGGGAATTTTCTAGGCTATTTTGCTTCTGCCACTGTTCGCTGGGACATTCGCACTGCGAATGAAGAAGCAAAGGACTCGCTAAGAGCTTCGCACTGCGAACAGGACATCTTTTACCAATTTGTTTTCCTTATAACTTTTGATCCGTGACTCGGTTTGAGGCGTGGTTTGATGCGTTAGAAAGCTTGTGAATTATTCTTTATTATTTTGATGGTTTTGCGATTGTTGGCAGATTAAATTATGTCAGGGATTAAGAAATGTGTTGTTTTGTTATCCACTTTTGTCGTTTAATTGGGTGAACTTGATGTGTATGTGCAATATGCTGTTGGTGTGGATATTTTATGACTTGCGTACTGTTGTGTGATGTAATTGCATGAAATACAGATGGTGATAATGATTGGTGGCCTTAGGGCAAGAAAATGAAATGTGTGGTAATTGTTGATATATGCATGATTGTGGAATGTGTATATGTGTGCATTGAATGTCATGAGTCATTATATGTTGAGCATCATGATATGCATTCTTGTGACGTCCTGAGTGACGGATTGATTCCAGAGGGAATCTGCTATAACATCGTGAGCCTTAAAAATAAGAGGACTGAAAGCGATCTGATTGGATCATGAGCCTTAAAAATAAGAGGACCGAAAGCGATGGTTATAGACGATCGTGTGCCCATGTGGGGTGTGAGCGATTGGATCGTGAGCCTTATACAAAGAGGACCGAAAGCAATCCATAAACGTCGTGAGCCTTATACAAAGAGGACCGAAAGCAACGGGGAAACATCGTATGCCCGACGGGGAGTTACATTAAGTAACGAGCGATGGTTCCAATAGTTCCTGAGTGAACTGGTGTTGAGAATTGATGGAAGTCGGTACCGCATGTGCATATGCATAGAGTCGTTGTGTCGGTCTCTTGCATTTGCATAAATCATTAATGGTTTGTTTATGTGTGAAATTGTGGGTGAAATTGTTATATGGATATGTGTTGGTGAGACTTGTATTGTGCTTGGTTGGTATACCTTGGTGATGGAAATATGAAATATACATTGTGTTGTTTTATGTTTGATTTCTAGTGTGAGTTGTGGTGAGAACAGTTTATGTGTGTATTTTTGGTGTTATATATAATTGTATGCAATTATAGTATGATCGTTTTTCTCACCCTTCTGATGTTTTATAATGCTCTATGAGGCATTGCAGATTAGAGATGCTGGAGGTCTTTTTGTGATGTTTAGGTCTTCATTCTTTTGTCGGTCGGCTCTGATATGTGACACCGGGTAGTTAGGGAGGCCGTTTGTGATTATTTTGTATTATGTATATGTACCTTTTAGATTGTACATGTATGACTTGATGTATGACAAACTTTCATGATATATATATATATATATATATATATATATATATATATATATATATGTTGATATTCAGTTACGGATCTTCCGCTTTTATTCTGTAATTAGATTGTGGGTGTATTGCTACCTGAGTTGTTGCATATCTGTATGAGCAATTGTTGTATATTTGTCTCAAGTTGATGTGACCCCTCGGTCTATGCTGTGAATTCTAAATATACTCTGATGAAATTTTGAATTTTCTTTTACTACTTTATTTAATTGGGGGTATAGATTGGGGGTGTTACAGAAGGTATGAAAAGCAAAAGGTTTCAGACATTCAAGGTAGAAGAGGATTAAATATAAAAGTAACCAAAATTTTGACTGTAAAAATGCAGATGAAATGATATGAATGCTAGATAGAGGGCTCTGTGGGAAAGGATGCCATAGAAGACGACCAATGAAATAAAATTCCACTAGGGAGAAGGTTTAAAAATTCCTGGGGAATAACAATAATGATCTTAAAGAGACACATACTGGGGATATAAGATATTGGGGAAATTTGTCAAGGTGACAAAGAATATCCAGCAATACTTGGAACGATAGGGATAAACTCTGGATCAGAGATACAGACATTTGGGAAAGTGTCAGATGTCAAAGAAGTATCACACTCTGGAAACACACCAGAAACATCTAGAAAAGCATTAGATGTGGAATGAGACCAATTTGAAGATTTTTGAGAAGACACCCAGAAAAGCGTTGGATGAAAGGGAAACAAACTCGAAGGCGTCTAAAAAAGCATTGGACCGAGTTGCTAACCAAACTCAAATATAAATTAATGACATCCAGAAGAGCATTGAATGTGCATTGAAATAACCTTGAAGGTACATCCGAAACATCCAGAAAAGCATTGAATGTACGGGAACAAGTTCTGGTAGAACGTCAGAACGATGAACATATCCGAAAAAGCATCAGATACGCACATAAGGGATTCTGGAAAAACATCAGAATGAAGGTACATCTGGAAGAGCGTCAGATGGATTAAGTCATATCCGGAAGAGCATCAGATAGACATGAAGAGGTTCTGGAAAAACATTAGAACAACAGATATATCTGGAAGAACATCAGATATGCCAAGTAAGTTGGACTTTGGACATAAGGTAATATGCTGATAGCAACACGACCTATGGTGAATGAAAATGAGGATTAAAACACTCTTGAATGCATAGTATATAAAAATGTCATGATGTATGATTAATGTATGTAATGTAAATGAAAATGCTGACAAGAAGTTTAGACTCTTTGAGGAGTAAAAATCAACAAGTTTATACTCTTTTGGGGAGTGAAAATCAACAAGTTTATACTCTTTTGGGGAGTGACAGACGAAATTGATTCCTCAACACATTGATCACTGCCATTTCTTAGGGACTGAAAATACTGTTTGTTAAACACCTCCTAGTCATACTGATAAACGGTATCAAGCTTATAATCCTTGGAGGAAGCTTGGATAGCTTGCTTGGGGATTTTTCCAAATAAACTGCCCCAGGTTTGCTGACTATTGTAGATGAACTGATTATTGCTTCAGCTTGAATGATAATGACTGTATGCTGTATACTAGGAAAGCTTGCCCCAGTAATGAGTCTTGAAAGTTTTTCTGAATAAACCTATTCCGAGAAGGACTTCCACTAAACAAATCTTGAACTGATTCTTAACAGGATCTGGAAAAAACTTGCCCCTGATAGGATCACTGACCAAGTTTCTAAACTGTTTTGAAAATTCCTTGAGAGGAAAGCTAGTTTGCAATAAAAAATGTTTATTTAAACATGGCAAATTTAATGTAAAGTTCATGCAAAATTTTTGAAAACAAAATCATTGTTTTCAGAAAAACACAGTAATATGGATTACTGGTTAAAAACACAGTGGTTTAAAACATTTTGAATGAAAAGTAAAACAGAGGTATGATACCAAAACAAATGATTTGCAAAAAAATGATTTTGGAGTCAATTTACGCCACCTTGTGTAGTATGCTTTCAAAATAACCTTACTTCAATTAGGTCTTTTGAGGGTTATAATGTGGCCTGGTTCACGGTTTATGAAAGAAAGATAAAGGCTCAAAATTTGTTTGTGCCCACCCCAACTTCGTGATGTTCTCCAGTCCTATGCCCAGTTAAGCTTAAATTGTGCATTCAGGTTCCAAAAGGTTTCGGAATTGTACTGATGATAGTGATGATGATGGTCCAGAATTCTTAAGACAGCAGCTACTGCTTCTTTACAACATTTAGTTGTTTTTCATCTTTGTGGACCTTTTGTAAAGATCGAGGATTTAAGGACCTCTTCTCTGTATTATCCCTAACTTTTGCCTGACCTATTTTTTTTTTAATTTATAGTTAGCAGGACGCCCTAGTTTTTGCCTAAGCTTTTTGACTTAGCGGGCTTTTTTATTTTTGATTTCTTCTTAGAAAGAAAATGACTGCAAGATTTGATGATTACGAAGGACCATCACTGGCTTTTGATTTGAAAGACGTTTTCAGTATCTGCTTGTTGTATGTAAACTTTCGAACTTGAATACACAAACCAAATTAAACTGAGAACTACCCTGCCCCGGGTTAAAATTGCGGGTTTTTTTATAAAGAAATAAACTCCTACTTCATGGCTCAAAGGGGTTAACGAGGGATTATCTTCCTTATATCTCCAGTGTTTGGGAATTGAAAAAAAAAATGCCTTACATCCTCAGCAAAGTTTTTTATTTGAAAGGATACCAACGACAATTATGGGTATTATGTTTTTATCATCCTCCCACCAATATTTGCATAATCAACAATTTGAAAAAGCGGTGCATTTTTTTTTTAAAGTTTTTGTTTTTTTGAAAGAGAAAGTATAAAAATGCGAATAAACAGATGATTTGAATCAAAATACTGTACATGCTCATTTCATTAAAACTGACATTTAAAGATAAACAAGTTTGAAAGCAACTATGATACAAACAAAGAAAATGCAAAATTGACAGAAACAAGGTCAGTGACTAATCAAACACAAGGATGAGTTGTCCTGTCTTTGGGAAGTAACTGAGCTGAAGTTGATTGAAGTTTAAGTTCTTATGTTCAGGTAGAGGATTGTGCTGGACATTAGGACTAGTGTCATGAAAGATGAGGAGGTTGTCTCTGATCAGATCCCGTATTCTAGCCTTTAGTGCATAACATCTTTCTAAATCGTGGCCCGCAGCTCCTTCATGGAATGCGCAATGAAGGTCAGATCTGAATCCGGGTGGAAGTGGATTTGGAGGAAGACGTGTTACCTTAGTGGTAATTAATCGCTCCTTTCTGAACCAAAATAGGGTACAGTTCAGTGTATGTTATAGGAATAGGATCAAAGTGAGTCCTATTGCAGTTCTGGTTTTGTCCAACAGCCAGACGTTGAGGAGCTGGAGCTGGTCGAGCAGCCAACAGAGGAGTGATAGCAGCAATATGAGCTTGATTATGTTGCTTAGGTCTGTAATGAGGTTTCCTGTCCTCATTCAATACATAATTAGTCTTATCTTCCCTCTTCTTTTGGAAGTTTCCATAGGGTTTCTTTGCAGCGTTAGAAGATTCAGCAGTTTTAGAGACCTTTCCATTCTTGATACCTTCTTCAAGTCTTTGGCCAATGATGACCAAGTCTGTAAAGTTTGATGAAACACTGCCAATCATCTTTTCCCAAAAGATGGGAGGCAAAGTGTCTAAGAATATTCCAGTAAGCTCCTTTTCAGCTAAAGGGGGTTCGACCTGAGAAGCTAACTTTCTCCAACGTTGAGCATACTCTTTGAAAGAATCTTTCTCATTCTGAGTCATGTTCTGGAGTTGACGATGGTCTGGAGTTATGTCCAGGTTGTACTTGTACTGATTCATAAAAGCATTGATAAGATCCTGCAAGCAATGAATGTTTCTTCGTTCAAGGCTCATGTTCCACTTGAGTGAAGCTCCACTTAAGCTATCTTGAAAGCAGTGGATGAGCAACTTCTGGTTTTTGATGTAAGCAGCCATCTTACGAAAGTACATAACCAAATGAGCCTTTGGGCAGGAGTCACCTTTGTAATTTATAAACTCAAGGGTCTTAAATTTGGCTGGCATGACGAGGTTAGACAAAAGACACATGTTGTCATCATTAACGTTAAAGAAGTCATTTCCTTTTACAGCTCTAAGCCTTTTCTCCAAAGTTTGATATTGTTCATTGGCTTCTTCAGGCTCAATGTCCACATTGTCCTCACTTTGAGCATTAGCATTGTAATCAAAATTAGGATTCTCAAAGGGAATTCTAGCAGTCCGTACCAGAGGTCTGGGTTCTGAAACAATAGGAATTTGAAACTCTGGTCTTGGAGCTTGACCGACCAAAGTGGTAGTGACCTGTTGTGGAATGAAATCATGAGGTAATTCAAATTCTAGCCATGTAGATGGTGGCATCTGAACAGGCGGAGGCTCAATAGCAGCACTCATGATTTCTTGGATGACAGTCCTCTGAGGTGGCTCTCCTCTGGCAATTAGGACCTGAAGCATTTCCGTTAAGTTAGTAATGCTTGACTTCAGATCGTCTATTTCCATCCTAATCTCTGCATTGTGCACTTCTTGTTCTGACATTTTGCGCCTGACGTTAGCTCTAGTCCCGTATCGGTGATGAGGAATCAGTTTGATGACTTACAGATGACTGAAAGAAAGAAGGTTGGAATGAATTGACGATGACCCGGACGTATGTATGAAATATGCAAGGGATGCAAATGCAATGCATGGATGTAGCACACAAAAACATAGAAAAAACATGGGGTCAAAGGTTCGGTGTCACGAAGTCAAGGCTCTACCCATCCCCAAAGGTTTATACTGGTGATTTTTGTACCTGTTCTCAAAATCATTGACCCCTTTTGAGAAACCAACAGCAAGCGGATCACCTGAGTGAGCTCGTGTATCTTAGAGTAGCCTCAAATGAGGGTAGTATCGCGTAATAACTATTTCCGATAGCTTCCGCACTACAAAATGGTTTAAGTCTACTAAAAACCTCAACTTCTCAGATAACCCAGTCGACCACACTACTTTCAACAACCGAAGTCGTATAGGCAATGTATCTGCAAAGGGAGTCTCTACTGAGTTTGATGGTCGTCGGGGACTCTTAACTGGGATTCACTCCCTGCAAGATTACCCGTATTGCCATCACCTATCTTAGGTGTATACTCAATCTTTCCACATGCGGCATCACACGCATTCCCATTAGCAGGAAAATAAACACGGATATCAAGTAGGAAAAGCGATATATATATATATTTATATAGAAAAATTTATAACAACCTAGACCTCTTAGGAATTCTAATCCTAAACACTTCCCCAGCAGAGTCGCCATTTTTCTGTAGCGCGGTTTTCGTGACCGCCCACATCCGCCTGCGGATGGGATTGGATGCTACTTTCTGATTTCTTATTTATCCTATGAAGCTGGAAAGGAAAGGGAAGCTATCTCAAACTAACCTTGCACGCAAATGTTTTCTTTAACAAATGCTAAGAGATTGGGGAGTTCGGGGCCAGGTTATACAATGGGGAGTTGTCAACTTCCCATCCTATACACGGTTATCCATGGGCTGTTAGCAATTTTCCTTACTGCTTTCTACTTACTGGTGTTTAACTGTTGTAAATGGGAAAGTTTCTCCTTTGGGAAGGTTGAGAGATGTTGAAAAGATATTTTTGTTGTTTTCGGGTTTTTTGATGTTTTTGGTAAGGTACTGGACCTAAGGTTTTTTGTTTAGTGTGCTCGCTAAGATTTCACAATCTTATGCCTACGTATTCCCGTTAAACAAAACCGGGAAATCAGAGCAATCGTAGTTCCTCCTATTCTATGGGAGGAAAAGAGATATTTGGGTATCTTGTTCAAAGCCCATGATATGAAGCTAAAGGTGATTTATATCTTGTTCAAAGCCCAAGATATGAAGCTAAAGGGTGATTTGTATCTTGTTCAAAACCCAAGATTGAAGCTAAAAGGGTGTTTGTGGGAATTGATTGAAAAAAGTGAAGAGATTAAAGATTGAGATATGAATATCCGGGAAAAATATTGGATGAAAATAGAAGGAATATCCGGGAAAGCGTCGGATGAAAATAAAAGGAATATCCGGGAAAGCATCGGATGTTAAAAAAGAGGAAAGGATTTTTCCTGTGTTTTTTAGGAAAACTTGAGGGTTTCTGGAGATCCAAAAGGAGGTGGGTCTGTCCAAGTCTACTGGTATAAAGAGGTTTATCTTTGTGTGATGCCCAAGAGAATGCACGTTTACGGGATGAAGATCTAGACTCCTTTGAAAGACTGCTCTATTAAGATTACTAGTTTCTGTTCCTATACATTTGTCGTCGGGACAATTTGTACAAAGCCCAAGAGAAGGCAGGAGAAACTATTAAGAAGCCGAAGGGAAAATTTGTATAAAGCCGAAGAGGAGGCTATATTCGCTGAGGAAGAATCATTATACGAAGCCTAAGAAGAGGCTGTGAAAACTTCTAAGAAGCCGAAGGGTCCTTGCACAACGCCCAAGAGGAGGCGGAGGTGCTTTTAAGAAGCCTGTGGGTCCCCAAACCCCGAGAAGTTCAAGACATGCCATTCACCGAGAATAGATCAAGCCAGGAAAGTTCGAGAATTTGGAAGAAACTGAAGAGATGCCATTCACGGAGAAAAGATCATCTCTGGGGAGTTATAGTTTCTTTGACAATTTTTAAAGGTGACAGTCTGAGAAAGGATTCACCGAGAATGCTGCCTTTCACGTCTCCATATTGTTTAACCCCAAGAGGAGGGAAGACTGTATCTGGAATCCTACGGGGGATCTAGTTTTGTCTGTATTTAAAAGTGACCAACAGGGCTTTACCTAGTTCTAGACGTAGTCGCTGCGGAAAACTCTAAATAACTATACTAGTATATATACAATTGATATATGACAAGTATTTAAAGAGGATATGAAAGATGACTTACAGTGAAGCAGCCCCACAATACAGATATGTATATGAAAGCGGGTTAAGAAAACATATAAACACTTACTCGGTTGTAGAGCTTCCATGTTGTTTGGTTAGTTGTTCAACAAAGAAAAATTGAAAACAACAGTATATCTCAAAATCAAAAGAGAAAGTATTTTGAAAGTAAATTGGGGCTTACAGCTCAAGGAGAGGCCCATAAAATCAGAGTCAATTATACATGGAAGAACGTCATGTGAAATAAAACATACACGGAAGAACATCGTGTTGATAAATAAATATACACGGGAAAGCATCGTGTGGTGAAACAAAAATAAAGGGACTTATACTCAAGTGGATGCCCAAATATATTTAAACATGATTGAATAAAAAAAGTGGAGGGACTTACACTCTAATAGTGGCCCAAAAATTATTTATATTCAAAAGGGTTGGGGCTTACACCTTAAGGGATGCCCATTGTGTACAAAGATTATGTCAAGCTAAAATTCACAAAAGAAGTACAATATTTAGAGAATAAACAAAGTGTGTTTGAAATGAAGAAAATCCTTGGAATTAATAAATTAAAAGTTAATAAATATGTTTAAGGTTTTTTTTTTCATTAAAGATAATAAATGAAAGATTTAACTAAAGTATAATCATATTTTAAATGACAAAAGTTTAAGTAACTAAAAGAAAGTTTAATAAAGTAATTAAAAGGATTGTTAGGAAAATAAAAAGATAAAATAAATGATTTAAAGGAAAATAAATAAGAAATTAAAATAACTAAGCTAAAAGAAAATATTATTAAAAAGAAGAAGTTAAAATAAATATTTGGTTAAAAATATATAAGAAAATAAAATAAATAAATAAATAAAAATATACTAAAAAAATAATATATAAAGAAAAGAGTTTTAACAGTGCTCCTGGGCAGTACAGGTGTGTATCACAGCGTAGAGGAACAAAAACAACAGGTTTTGGCAGTGCTTGTCGCACAGCAGCGCTGTCTATTACAGCGACAGTAGCAGAATTTTTACATGATCAATAACTTCTTCACAACTCTCTCATTTTTTAACCAAATCACATGTTCCAATATACCATTTTGAAGGGAATTTCATGAGGAATTCAAATATGTAATTATAACAAGCATATCATGAATTTAAATGGATGTAAATGATGCATATTTCATGAAGTTTTAAAGTGAGAATCCTTACCTTCCAAATAATGATTGATTGGAGTGGAAGTTTATTGGAGTTGAAATTCCACCCTTGCACTCCTTATGGAGCTCGAAATTTGAAGAGAGGAAAGAAGAGAGAAAACAAAGGCTATGCTTGTTTTGGTGTAAGAATGAATGAATAAAACGGTTGCCTATTTATAGAAAAAAACTTGCCTTTAAAGTGAAGTTAAGAGAAAAATATCTAAGATTAGAGATAGAATTATGGATGGATAGAACTTTGAATGTTGAATAAAGACTTTTGAATATTGAATGTATTAATGGTTTAGATAGAATTTTATCTTAAAGCAAATGATGACTTAGCAAATTCTATCTTATAAGATAAAAGGATAATAACAAAAATTAAAACTAAAACTAAAATAATAAAGTAATATTAAAATAAAATTTAAAAATAATATCAAAATAATACTTAATAATTAAATCAAGTTACAAGATAATATCAAAATAAAACTTAAATACTAATTTTGGTTTAAGATAATAACAAAGTGAAATTAAAAATATAAAATATTATAAAAAATAAAAAAATGAGATAATAATAGTAACATAACTAATAAAATAAATTTAAATAAAAATATGGTTAATTAAAATAATATTAACTAACATTAAAATTGAGAATGAAGACTTGTAGAAAAATATGAGATAAGATGATTAGATAAACTATTCTAATAAATTAAAATGATGGTGGAATAAAAATATGGTTAGTTAGAATATTCTATTATAACAAAAAATGATGATGAAATTAAAACATGAGATAATGGTTAATTAGGATTCTTATCATATGCACTACTAATAAAACAAACCGTGTAAAAAACAAAATTATCAATTAAAATGAAACAAAACCGGTAAAAAATGATAAAACCGCCCGATATCGACGCGTCTGAAAAAAATAAAAATGGACACACCAAAATGATCAGTACAAAATATTAAGTATTGAAAAAATACACGGCGCGATCAAATTGTGAAATTTTACCCGGTCAAAAGGCTCAGATGAGTCAAAAAAGGCGACCGGAACTTGAAAAAGTCAAAATTGCGCACACCGGGATAAATTACGTGAAACAAAGGAAAAAAACACTGGCGTCTGCTAACTTGATTTAAAAATTGCCCGGACACTGATTTTAAGCACAATTGACTTTTAATTTGACCCAAACGCCTAAATATCCAACAATTTTATTTTGCCTGATAATTCGGGTATTATGCGTGATGAAAAATATGATATGATATGCAGATGATGCAAAGTAAAAATACAGTTAAATGATGAAAATATTAAAAATATATGGTCAAAATTTAGGGTACTACAGCTGCCTCTATTTAATCTTCTTAGACCTGGAGGTATGAAGAGCAAAAGCTTTCAGACATTCAAGGTAGAAAAGGATTAAATATAAAAGTAACCAAAATTTTGACCGTAAAAATGCAGATGAAATGATATGAATGCTAGATAGAGGGCTCTGTGGGAAAGGATGCCACAGAAGACAGACCAATGAAATAAAATTCCACTAGGGAGAAGGTTTAAAAATTCCTGGGGAATAACAATAATGATCTTAAAGAGACACATACTGGGAATATAAGATATTGGGGAAATTTGTCAAGGTGACAAAGAATATCCAGCAATATTTGGAACGATAGGGATAAACCCTGGATCAGAGATACAGACATTCGGGAAAGCGTCATATGTCAAAGAAGTATCACACTCTGGAAACACACCAAAAATCATCTAGAAAATCATTAGATGTGGATGTGGAATGAGACCAATTTGGAGATTTTTGAGAAGACATCCAGAAAAGCATTGGATGAAAGGGAAACAAACTCGAAGGCGTCCAGAAAAGCATTGGACCGAGTTGCTAACCAAACTCAAATATAATTTAATGACATCCAGAAGAGCATTGAATGTGCATTGAAATAACCTTGAAGGTACATCCGAAACATCCAGAAAAACATTGAATGTACGGAACAAGTTCTGGTAGAACGTCAGAACGATGAACATATCCGGAAAAGCATCAGATACGCACATAAGGGATTCTGGAAAAACATCAGAATGAAGGTACATCCGGAAGAGCGTCAGATGGATTAAGTCATATCCGGAAGAGCATCAGATAGACATGAAGAGGTTCTAAAAAAAATCAGAACAACAAATATATCTGGAAGAACATCAGATATGCCAAGTAAGTTGGACTTTGGACATAAGGTAATATGTTGATAGCAACACGACCTATGGTGAATGAAAATGAGTATTAAAACACTCTTGAATGCATAGTATATGAAAATGTCATGATGTATGATTAAATGTATGTAATGTAAATGAAAATGTTGACAACAAGTGTAGACTCTTTGAGGAGTAAAAATAAACAAGTTTATACTCTTTTGGGGAGTGAAAACCAACAAGTTTATACTCTTTTGGGGAGTGCCAGACAAAACTGATTCCTCAACACAGAGATCACTGCCATTTATTAAGGACTGAAAATACCATTTGTTAAACACCTCCTAGTCATACTGATAAACTTTATCAAGTTTATAATCCTTGGAGGAAGGTTGGATAGCTTGCTTGGGGATTTTTCCAAATAAACTGCCCCAGATTTGCTGACTGTTGTAGATGAACTAATTATTGCTTCAGCTTGAATGATAATGACTGTATGCTGTATACTAGGAAAGCTTGCCCCAGTAATGAGTCTTGAAATTTTTTCTGAATAAACCAATTCCGAGAAGGACTTGCACTGAACAAATCTTGAACTGATTCTTAACAGGCTCTGGAAAGAACTTGCCCCTGATAGGATCACTGACCAAGTTTCTAAACTGTTTTGAAATTCCTTGAGAGGAAAGCTAGTTTGCAATAAAAAATGTTTATTTAAACATGGCAAATTTAATGTAAAGTTCATGCAAAATTTTTGAAAACAAAATCATTGTTTTCAGAAAAACACAGTAATATGGATTACTGGTTAAAAACACAGTGGTATAAAACATTTTGAATGAAAAGTAAAACAGAGGTATGATACCAAAACAAATGATTTGCAAAAAAATGATTTTGGAATCAATTTACGCCACCTTGTGTAGTATGCTTTCACAATAACCTTACTTCAATTAGGTCTTTTGAGGGTTATAATGTGGCCTGGTTCACGGTTTATGAAAGAAAGATAAAGGCTCAAAATTTGTATGTGCCCACCCCAACTTCGTGATGTTCTCCAGTCCTATGCCCAATTAAACTTAAATTGTGCATTCAGGTTCCAAAAGGTTTCGGAATTGTACTGATGATAGTGATGATGATGGTCCAGAAGTCTTAGGACAGCAGCTACTGCTTCTTTACAACATTTAGTTGTTTTTCATCTTTGTGGACCTTTTGTAAAGATCGAGGATTTAAGGACCTCTTCTCTGTATTATCCTTAACTTTTGCCTGACCTTTTTTTTTAAATTTATAGTCAGCGGGACGCCCTAGTTTTTGCCTAAGCTTTTTGACTTAGCGGGCTTTTTTATTTTTGATTTCTTCTTAGAAAGAAAATCACTGCAAGATTTAATGATTACGACAGACCATCACTGGCTTTTGATTTGAAAGACGTTTTCAGTATCAGCTTGTTGTATGTAAACTTTCGAACTTGAATACATAACCCAAATTAAACTGAGAACTACCCTGCCCCGGGTTAAAATTGAGGGTTTTTTATAAAGAAAGAAACTCCTACTTCAAGGCTCAAAGGGGTTAACGAGGGATTATCTTACTTATATCTCCAGTGTTTGGGAATTGAAAAAAAAAAGCCTTACATCCTCAGCAAATTTTTTTATTTGAAAGCATACCGACAGCAATTATGGGTATTATGTTTTTATCATCCTCCCACCAATATTTGCATAGTCAACAATTTGAAAAAGCGGTGCATTTTTTTTTTGAAAGTTTTTGTTTTTTTTAAGAGAAAGTATAAAAATGCGAATAAACAGATGATTTGAATCAAAATATTGTACATGCTCATTTCATTAAATCTGACATTTAAAGATAAACAAGTTTGAAAGCAACTATGATACAAACAAAGAAAATTCAAAATAGACAGAAACAAGGTCAGTGACTAATCAAACACAAGGATGAGCTGTCCTGTCTTTGGGAAGTAACTGAGCTGAAGTTGATTGAAGTTTCAGTTCTTATGTTCAGGCATAGGATTGCACTGGACATTAGGACTAGTGTCATGAAAGCTGAGGAGGTTGTCTCTGATCAGATCCCGCACTCTAGCCTTTAGTGCATAGCATCTTTCTAAATCGTGGCCCGCAGCTCCTTCATGGAATGCGCAATGAAGGTCAGATCTGAATCCAGGTGGAAGTGGATTTGGAGGAAGAGATGCTACCTTAGTAGTAATTAATCGCTCCTTTCTGAACCAAAATAGGGTATAGTTCAGTGCACGTTATAGGAATAGGATCAACGTGAGTCCTATTGTAGTTCTGGTTTTGTCCAACAGCCAGACGTTGAGGAGCTGGAGCTGGTCGAGCAGCCAACAGAGGAGTGATAGCAGCAATATGAGCTTGATTAGGCTGCTGAGGTCTGTAATGAGGTTTCCTGTCCTCAGTCAATACAGAATTAGTCTGATCTTCCCTCTTCTTTTGGAAGTTTCCATAGGGTTTCTTTACAGCATTAGAAGATTCAGCACTTTTAGAGACCTTTCCATTCTTGATACCTTCTTCAAGTCTTTGGCCAATGATGACCAAGTCTGTAAAGTTTGATGAAACACTGCCAATCATCTTTTCCCAAAAGATGGGAGACAAAGTGTCTAAGAATATTCCAGTAAGCTCCTTCTCAGCCAAATGGGGTTCGGCCTGAGAAGCTAACTCTCTCCAGCATTGAGCATACTCTTTGAAAGATTCTTTCTCATTCTGAGTCATGTTCTGGAGTTGACGACGGTCTGGAGTCATGTCCAGGTTGTACTTGTACTGATTTATAAAAGCATTGATAAGATCCTGCAAGCAATGAATGTTGCTTCGTTCAAGGCTCATGTACCACTTGAGTGAAGCTCCACTTAAGCTATCTTGAAAGCAGTGGATGAGCAACTTCTGGTTTTTGATGTAGGCAGCCATCTTACGAAAGTACATAACCAAATGAGCCTTTGGGCATGAGTCACCTTTGTAATTTATAAACTCAGGGGTCTTAAATTTGGCTGGCATGGCGAGGTTAGACACAAGACACATGTTGTCAGCATCAACGTTGAAGAAGTCATTTCCTTCTATAACTTTGAGCCTTTTCTCCAAAGTTTGATATTGTTCATTGGCTTCTTCAGGCTCAATGTCCACATTGTCCTCACTTTGAGCACTAGCATTGTAATCAAAGTTAGGATTCTCAAAGCGAATTCTGGTAGTCCATACCAAAGGTCTGGGTTCTGAGACAATAGGGATTTGAAACTCTGGTCTTGGAGCTTGACCAACCAAAGTGGTAGTGACCTGTTGTGGAATGAAATCATGAGGTAATCCAAATTCTAGGCATGTAGATGGTGGCATCAGAACAGGCGGAGGCTCAATAGCAGCACTCGTGATTTCTTGGATGACAGTTCTCTGAGGTGGCTCTCCTTTGGCAATTAGGACCTGAAGCATTTCCGTTAAATTAGTCATGCTTGACTTCAGATCGTCTATTTCCATCCTAATCTCTGCATTGTGAACTTCTTGTTCTGACATTTTGCGCCTGACGTTAGCTCTAGTCCCGTATCGGTGATGCGGAATCAGTTTGACGACTTACTGATGACTGAAAGAAAGAAGGTTGGAATGAATTAACGATGACCCGGACGTAAGTATGAAATATGCAAGGGATGCAAATGCAATGCATGGATGTAGCACACAAAAACATAGAAAAAAACATGGTGTCAAAGGTTCGGTGTCACGAAGTCAAGGCTCGACCCATCCCTAAAGGTTTATACTGGTGATTTTTGTACCTGTTCTCAAAATCATTGACCCTTTTTGAGAAACCAACAGCAAGCGGATCACCTGAGCGAGCTCGTGTATCTTAGAGTATCCTCAAATGAGGGTAGTGTCACATGACAACTATTTTCGATAGCTTCCGCACTACAAAATGGTTTAAGTCTACTAAAAACCTCAGCTTCTCAGATAACCCAGTCGACCACACTACTTTCAACAACCGAAGTCGTATAGGAAATTTATCTACAAAGGGAGTCTCTACTGAGTTTGATGGTCGATCGGGGACTCTTAACTGGGATTCACTCCCCGCAAGATTACCCGCATTTCCATCACTTATCTTAGGTGTATACTCAATCTTTCCACATGCGGCATCACACACATTCCCATTAGCAGGAAAATAAACACGGATATCAAGTAGGAAAAGCAAAAAAAAAAAAAAAATATATATATATATATATATATATATATATTTTTTTTTTTTGTATAGAAAAATTTCTAACAACCTAGACCTCTTAGGAATTCTAATCCTAAACACTTCCCCAGCAGATTCGCCAATTTTCTGTAGCGCGGTTTTCGTGACCGCCCACATCCGCCTGCGGATGGGATTGGGTGCTACTTTCTGATTTCTTATTTATCCTATGAAGCTGGAAAGGAAAGGGAAGCTATCTCAAACTAACCTTGCACGCAAATGTTTTCTTTAACAAATGCTAAGAGATTGGGGAGTTCAGGGTCAGGTTATACAATGGGGAGTTGTCAACTACCCATCCTATACATGGTTATCCATGGGCTGTTAGCAATTTTCCTTACTGCTTTCTAATTACTGGTGTTTAATTGTTGTAAATGGGAAAGTTTCTCCTTTCGGAAGATTGATAGATGTTGAAAAGATATTTTTGTTGTTTTCGGGTTTTTTGATGTTTTTGGTAAGGTACTGGACCTAAGGTTTTTTGTTTAGTGTGCTCGCTAAGATTTCGCAATCTTATGCCTACGTATTCCCGTTAAAGAAAACCGGGAAATCAGAGCAATCGTAGTTCCTCCTATTCTATGAGAGGAAAATAGATATTTGGGTATCTTGTTCAAAGCGCAAGATATGAAGCTAAAGGTGATTTATATCTTGTTCAAAGCCCAAGATATGAAGCTAAAGGGTGATTTATATCTTGTTCAAAGCCCAAGATTGAAGCTAAAAGGGTGTTTGTGGGAATTGATTGAAAAGAGTGAAGAGATTAAAGATTGAGATATGAATATCTGGGAAAAACATCGAACGAAAATAGAAGGAATGTCCGGGAAAGCGTCGGATGAAAATAAAAGGAATATCCGGGAAAGCATCAGATGTTAAAAAAGAGGAAAGGATTTTTCCTGTGTTTTTTAGGAAAACTTGAGGGTTTCTGGAGATCCAAAAGGAGGTGGGACTGTCCAAGTCTACTGGTATGAAGAGGTTTATCTTTGTGTGATACCCAAGAGAATGCACGTTTACGGGATGAAGATCTAGACTTCTTTGAAAGACTGCTCTATTAAGATGACTAGTTTTTGTTCCTATACCTTTAAGAGGTCATCGGGACAATTTGTACAAAGCCAAAGAGAAGGCAGGAGAAACTTTTAAGAAGCCGAAGGGACAAATTGTACGAAGCCCAAGAGGAGGCTATATTCGCTGGGGAAGAATTATTATACGAAGCCTAAGAGGAGGCTGTGAAAACTTCTAAGAAGCCGAAGGGTCCTTGTACAACGCCCAAGAGGAGGCGGGGGTGCTTTTAAGAAGCCAGTGGGTCCCCAAACCCCGAGAAGTTCAAGACATGCCATTCACCGAGAATAGATCAAGCTAGGAAAGTTCGAGAATTTGGAAGAAACTCAAGAGATGACATTCACGGAGAAAAGATCATCTCTGGGGAGTTAGAGTTTCTTTGATAATTTTTAAGGGTGACAGTCTGAGAAAGGTTTCACCGAGAATGCTATCTTTCACGTCTCTATATTGTTTAACCCCAAGAGGAGGGAAGACTGTATCTGGAATCCTATAGGGGATCTATTTTTGTCTGTATTCAAGAGTGACCAACAGGGCTTTACCTAGTTCTAGACGTAGTTGTCGGGGAAAACTCTAAATAACTATACTAGTATATATACAGTTGATATATGACAAGTATTTAAAGAGGATATGAAAGATGACTTACAGTGAAGCAGCCCCACAATACAGATATGTATATGAAAGCGGGTAAAGAAAGCATATAAACACTTACTCGGTTGTAGAGCTTCCATGCTGTTTGGTTAGTTGTTCAACAATGAAAAATTGAAAACAACAGTATATCTCAAAATCAAAAGAGAAAGTATTTTGAAAGTAAATTGGGGCTTACAGCTCAAGGAGAGGCCCATAAAATCAGAGTCAATTATACATGGAAGAACGTCATGTGAAATAAAACATACACGGAAGAACATCGTGTTGATAAATAAACATACACGGGAAAGCATCGTGTGGTGAAACAAAAGTAAATGGACTTATACTCAAGTGGAGGCCCAAATATATTTAAACATGATTGAATAAAAAACGTGGAGGGACTTACACTCTAATAGTGGCCCAAAAATTATTTATACTCAAAAGGGTTGGGGCTTACACCTTAAGGGATGCCCATTGTGTACAAAGATTATGTCAAGCTAAAATTCACAAAAGAAGTACAATATTTAGAGAATAAACAAAGTGTGTTGGAAATGAAGAAAATCCTTGGAATTAATAAATTAAAAGGTAATAAATATGTTTAAGGTTTTTTTTTCATTAAAGATAATAAATGAAAGATTTAACTAAAGTATAATCATATTTTTGAAATGACAAAAGTTTAAGTAACCAAAAGAAAGTTTAATAAAGTGATTAAAAGGATTGTTAGGAAAATAAATGTTTTAAAGGAAAATAAATAAGAAATTTAAATAACTAAGATAAAAGAAAATATTATTAAAAAGAAGAAGTTAAAATAAATATTTGGTTAAAAATAAATAAAAAGATACTAATATATATATATATATATATATATATATATATAAGAGTTTTAACAGCGCTCCTGGGCAGTACTGGTGTGTATCACAGCGTAGAGGAACAAAAACAATAGGTTTTAACAGCGCTTGTTGCACAGCAGCGCTGTCTATTGCAGCGACAGTAGCAGAATTTTTACATGATCAACAACTTCTTCACAACTCTCTCATTTTTTAACCAAATCACATGTTCCAATATACCATTTTGAAGGGAATTTCATGAGGAATTCAAATATGTAATTATAACAAGGATATCATGAATTTAAATGGATGTAAATGATGCATATTTCATGAAGTTTCAAAGTGAGAATCCTTACCTTCCAAATAATGATTGATTGGAGTGGAAGTTGCTTGGAGTTGAAATTCCACCCTTGCACTCCTTATGGAGCTCGAAATTTGAAGAGAGGAAAGAAGAGAGAAAACAGAGGCTATGCTTATTTTGGTGTAAGAATGAATGAATGAAATGGTTGCCTATTTATAGAAAAAAACTTGCCTTGAAAGTGAAGTTAAGAGAAAAATATCTAAGATTAGAGATAGAATTATGGATGGATAGAACTTTGAATGTTGAATAAAGACTTTTGAATATTGAATGTATTAATGGTTTAGATAGAATTTTATCTTAAAGCAAATGATGACTTTGCAAATTCTATCTTATAAGATAAAAGGATAATAACAAAAATTAAAATTAAAACTAAAATAATAAAGTAATATTAAAATAAAATTTAAAGATAATATCAAAATAATACTTAATAATTAAATCAAGTTACAAGATAATATCAAAATAAAACTTAAATACTAATTTTGGTTTAAGATAATAATAAAATGAAATTAAAAATATAAAATATTATAAAAAAGAAAAAATGAGATAATAATAGTAACATAACTAATAAAATAAATTTAAATAAAAATATGGTTAATTAAATAATATTAACTAAAATTAAAATTGAGAATGAAGACTTGTAGAAAAATATGAGATAAGATGATTATATAAACTATTCTAATAAATTAAAATGGTGGTGGAATAAAAATATGGTTAGTTAGAATATTCTATTATAACAAAAAATGATGATGAAATTAAAACATGAGATAATGGTTAATTAGGATTCTTATCATATGCACTACTAATAAAACAAACCGTGTAAAAAACAAAATTATCAATTAAAATGAAACAAAACCGGTTAAAAAGGATAAAACCGCCCGATATCGACGTGCCCGAAAAAAATAAAAATGAACACACTAAAATGATCAGTACAAAATATTAAGTATTGAAAAAATACACTGCGCGATCAAATTGTGAAATTTTACCCGGTAAAAAGTCTCAGATGAGTCAAAAAAGGCGACTGGAATTTGAAAAAGTCAAAATTGCGCACACCAGGTTAAATTACGTGAAACAAAGGAAAAAAACACTGGCGTCTGCGAACTTGATTTAAAAATTGCTCGGACACTGATTTTAAGCACAATTGACTTTTAATTTGACTAAAACGCCTAAATATCCAACAATTTTATTTTGCCTGATAATTTGGGTATTATGTGTGATGAAAAATATGATATGATATGCAGATGATGCAAAGTAAAAATATAGTTAAATGATGAAAATATTTAAAATATATGGTCAAAATTTAGGGTACTACAGAAAGTGAATAGAAAAACAGATTTAACCAATTCTCTATTCTTCTTTCTCTTTTCTCTTCCTTTGTGAATCCTAATAGGGTTTCAGTTGTTTTTCCTTGTTAACCATAACCCTTGCGTGTTTCTTGCCCATAAAGAAATCGTTAATATTTTGTTTCAAGGTATCGTTTTTCACAACAAATTGGTTCGGCGAGCATGGAGAAGATGCCTTTAACAAAGTGTGAGATTGAAAAGTTTACCGGAGTGAATGATTTTGGTCTGTGGCGCTTGAAGATGAAAGCCCTACTGGTTCAGCAGGATTGTTTGGAAGCGTTGAAGGGAGAGGCAACCATGGATGATGCGTTAACGGTAAAAGAAAAGACGGCCATGATAGAGAAAGCCCACTGCGTAATATTATTGAGCCTTGGTGATAAGGTTCTTTGACGGGTATCAAAGGAGACTACGACATCGGGGTTATGGTTGAAACTTGAAACTTTGTACATGACCAAATCTCTGGTGAATCGAATCTACCTGAAGCAAGCTTTGTATTCATTCAAGATGAGTGAAGACAAAGTTTTGGCTGAGCAGTTGGATATGTTCAACAAGCTGATTCTTGATCTTGAAAATATTGATGTGAGGATCGATGATGAAGATCAAGCACTGTTGTTGTTGTTGTGTGCTTTGCCTAGAACACATGCTCACTTCAAAGAAACTTTCTTGTATGGAAGGGAGTCCCTGAGCTTTGAAGAAGTTCAATCAGCCTTGTATTCTAAGGACCTGAACGAACGAAATGAGTTTAAACCTTCGACGGTTGGTGAAGGTTTGGCCGTTAAGGGAAAATTCTTGCGAAAGGATGGTAAGTTCGACAAGAAGAAAGGTAAAAGTCAGCAAAAGTCTTATAGTGGCAAAACATATGGTATTCGATGTTATCACTGTAAGAAAGAGGGTCACACAAGAAAGGTGTGCCCTGAACGCCTGAAAGATCATGGAGGTAAAGATAATGGAAACGCATCCATTGTTCAAAATGATTTCGACTCATCTGATATCCTTGTAGTTTCAAACGGAGACTCAAGAAAATAGTGGATTATCTGATATCCTCGTAGTTTCAAACGAAACCTGTGTTGAAGACAGAATTATGGCACATGAGATTGGGCCATGTCAGCGAAAGAGGCATGGTCGAATTGGGGAAGTAGAACCTGCTAGGTGGTGACAAAGTCGAAAAGTTGGAGTTTTGTGAATCTTGTGTATTTGGTAAATCCTGTTGGGTGAAGTCTAACAAAGGCAAACAAAGAATACATGGATCCCTGGATTACATTCATGCTGATCTTTGGGGGCCTGCAAGGAATCCTTCTCACTCAGGTGCAAGGTATTTTCTATCCATCGTTGATGACTATTCTAGAAAGTTCTTGGTATTCATTCAGAAGACAAAGGATGAAACTTTTGAGAATTTCAAAACTTGGAAGGTTCTGGTAGAAACCAAAACTGGTAGAAAGGTTAAAAGGTTGAGAACCGACAATGGCCTTGAGTTCTGTTAGGTGCAGATTTTACCTTAAAATTAACTATCTTTCTTGGCATTTTTTCTACTCAATTCTCATGTTTTCATTTCTTTTACTCATGATTGTTGTTGTTCTTCTAACATTGAGAATATACCTTTGGTGCTTGTAATATGCATGTTATTGTGCAGGAAAAGGCACTAATTGATCAAAGTTGTAAGACACAATAAAGGATACAAGTTGCCTAAGAAAAGAGGAAAACATCAGCAAATTCGATTTACGAACTTGCCAGCGAAGGTTCGCTTTGCGAACTCTGGCGAAGTCCCCAGCGAATGGTCCCAGAATTATGGCAGAAGAAAAAGGCACTAAAGTTCGCTTTGCAAACTTGAAGGCGAGTGTTCACTTTGCGAATAATCCTTTGCATTTCGAACTCATGAAGAAATTCTGTGACGGTTTAACTATGCAGAGGCACCTCAGGTGCCTAATTTTGACATTGGTTGTGCGAGTGAAACGTTCGCTTTGCGAACATGGAATTTCCTGAATGTATTATAAATAGATTTTTCACACTTTTTAGATAATATAACATATAGAAACTTGAGATAATTATCAGGACTTGAAATTTTAGGATCAGAACTTGATATCTCTTCATTTCAAGGGAGAGAAGGTAAGATCTTCAATCTCTTGTTGGGTTTGGATGTAATCTTTTTATACCTTATGTATTTCATCTAATGTATGTTTGTGAATTAGTTTTGATTCTCTATTGGTTGATTGTCTTTGATTGTTTATTTGTGAGTCTTGACAAAACTCTTTGCAAATCTTTGGTCTTAGATTTTCATCTATCAATGAGCAAACTTTTGACATGGTTTTGTGAGTTGATATTCATTGTGTCTTTTATTGTATTGTGTTGATTAAATAACATGGCTAGCATGAGTAGGATCGATACAGTATTGCGAGGATGCATGATAATAGTGATGAAGAACGATGTTCACATACATTTGGCAAATTAGGTGAATACATATAAAAATGGTTAAGCGTATGTACGTATTCTGATAAATGGCATTTTATATGAAGTAGTCATTTATCTGATTTGGGTGCATCTATGTTTACCTGTTTATCTTTGATTTGAACCGCTATAGACATATACTC
This sequence comes from Lathyrus tuberosus, assembly GCA_022829125.1. Taxonomy (NCBI): domain Eukaryota; kingdom Viridiplantae; phylum Streptophyta; class Magnoliopsida; order Fabales; family Fabaceae; genus Lathyrus; species Lathyrus tuberosus. The sequence continues at coordinate 6,730,047 of JALAZF010000024.1, read as the reverse complement.
TTTAGATCTGGATCCAAGATGATTATCTGTTTTGTTCTAAACTCTAGAAATAGATTTAGGCTTAACACTTGCGTGAGTATCAGCTCTTAATGCTCTGTGTTGGTCTTTGTTGCGTGAGACATCACCAATGAGGAAATACGGTCGATCTCTCGACGTTGCGTTAGACATAACCTCTGTCATGGGTGATACGTGAGGATATTAGGCGAATGAGTTATTTATGTATAAAATGATTAGAAGAATGCATGTGTTATCAATTGATGAGATCCAATTCTAACAAGGCTCCATTTATAATTCAGTCTTTACTTTATATTTTCCGTCTGTACATTTTCTGCATTTAATTTTTGTTCCTTAAATATTTTAAACCAAAACTTTTGAACCATAAGCTTAGAAACGTAGAAACCGTCGAACGGCATTCTTTCCCTCGCACTGATCCCTGTGGATACTACAAAACTGGGTTACTTAAATTAGTTTTTGTTTGCTGCTGTATTACAGTTTCAACAAGTTCTGCAACGAAGCGTTCGACAGTTACTGTGTTGAGTCTGGGATTGCAAGGCATAAGACTGTAGTAGGTACTCCTCAACAAAATAGCTTAGTTGAGAGATTCAATCGAACAATCCTTGAAAGGGTTAGATGCATGTTGGTTAGTGCTGGATTGAAGAAGGTGTTTTGGCCGAAGGCTGTTTCGACAGTAGCTTATCTGATAAACAAATGTCCTTCGACAGCATTAGATATGAAGACACCTGAAGAAGTCTGGTCGGGACATTCACCTAGTCTCGATAGACTGAGAGTATTTGGTTGTGTGGCCTATGCTCACATTAGGCAAGACAAGGTCGAACCTAGAGCTCTGAAATGCATGTTCATGGGATACCCTGAAGGAGTCAAATCTCATAGGCTATGGTGCCTAGAGCCAGGTCACAGGAGGTGTATCACCAGTTGAGATGTAGTTTTCAATGAAGCTGAGATAGATTTCAAGAAAACTGATGATGTTGACGAAGAGCTGAAATAGGGAGAGATTCCTGTTGAGGTGGAGCATGTTGATGCTGAATTGCGTACCCCAGATGAAGTCGAGGAAGAAGCAGAAGATGCTGTCGAAGATGAGGAGACTGATAATGACTACCTGCTAGCAAGAGACAGGTCAAGGAGAGTCATCAAGCCACCTCAGAGACTTGGGTATGCAGATCTTATAGCTTATGCCTTAATCTCTGCAAGTGAGGTTCTCGACGAAGAACCTAGAGACTATAAGGAAGTTATGAGGAGTCGAAAGAAGACTGAATGGCTGAAGGCCATGGATGATGAGATGAAATCTCTTCATGATAACAACACATGGAAACTGATCAAGAAACCTGATGGAGCCAGGTTAGTCAGCTTTAAATGGATTTTCAAAGTTAAGGAAGGAATCGAAGGAGTGGCGTCAAAGAGATAGAAGGCAAGATTGGTCGCTGGGGGGTTCACTCAGAAAGAAAGTGTCGACTTCAATGATGTGTTCTCTCCTATTGTGAAGCACAGGTCCATTAGAATGTTGCTTGCCATGGTGGCACAGTTCGACCTTGAACTGGAACAGATGGATGTGAAGACAACGTTCTTGTATGGTGATCTAGATGAAATAATCCTGATGAGGCAACCTGAAGGGTATGTCGAAAATGGGAAGGAAGATTATGTGTGTAAACTGAAGAGATCTTTATATGAACTGAAACAATCTCCTCGACAGTGGAATAGGAGGTTCGACAAGTTTATGGCATGCATAAGTTTCCTTAGAAGTCAGTTCGACCACTATGTTTACTTCAGATTTCGACCTGGTAATTCATTTGTTATTTTGTTGCTTTATGTGGAGTTGTTGATTCTTCTTCATCCCCAGTATTGGTCCAATCTGTTGAGTTTGGCTGGGCGTCCTTTGTCGAGACGTTTATTTCATCTCCAGTTTCGCTTCTGTCTGTTTTATCAGCATAAGCATAAGCATGGCATAAGCACTCATATGCATAGCATTGTAGCATTTCTGCTTCCTTTTCTGGTGTTTACCTGTTTTGGTTCACTTTGGTGTTTGTCTCCCCAAGTGACTGGGTTAGTCTATTCTCTCCAAAAGAGTTGTCAGCCCTTAGGCATAAAGTGCCCATTCTTTTCTGAATTCCCCACAGAGTTTTATCCTCGTGGATGATGGTGGTTTTAGTTATCTTTTCCACTTTTGGATAAGATAAATCCCCAATTGAGTTCATTCCTCAATCGGAGTCTTGTTTGACCGTTTCTTTCTAGCTTGTTCCTAGATTGAACTTTGGTCCCTGGCAGGTGTGGTTTTCGAACCTATCTTTGAATGTGCATTTATTTTGCACCGTTTCTCGCAAGAAGAATCTTTTGCTGATCCACATTGAAGACAGAATTATTTCTCCAGCAGTGTTGTGATATCATCATATCTTTGAAGCAACAATCTCTTGAAGAAGCTTGGTAGTCTCTTATAAGCAGCTTATCTATCTCTGGTACTATTCAACCTTTTTGCAACCATATTGGGTATTCCCCAGGAAGTTTTATCTTCAGTTACGTAACCCCGGTAATAACCTATCAGATACTATACCTTTATTGGGGCCCATTTCTTGGTTCAATCTCCAATAAGGTTCCTTTTTGTTCCAAAGTGCCAACCGGTCATACTTGAATCTGTTGTTCTATCACTTTGGATGTTTTCCCAGTGAAGACCGTTTTCCGGTTCAACCTTCATTGCGGATCCTTTCTAGAATGTCATCTAGCCTTGATGATCAATTATTCTAGATACCTTTATTGGGGCCCATTTCTTGGTTCTATCTCCAATAAGGTTTCTTTTTCTAAAGTGCCAACTGGTCATACTTGAACCTGTTGTTCTATCACTTTGGATGTTTTTCCAGTGAAGACCGTTTTCCGGTTCAACCTTCATTGCGGATCCTTTCTAGAATGTCATCTAGCCTTGATGATCAATCATTCTAGATACTTTATTGGAGCCCATTTCTTGGTTCAATCTCCAATAAGGTTCTTCTTTTTCCAAAGTGTCAACCGGTCATGCTTGAACCCGTTGTTCCATCACTTTGGATGTCTTTTCCCAGTGAAGACCGTTTTTCGGTTCAACCTTCATTGCGGATCCTTTCTAGAATGTCATCTAGTCACGTTTAGCCTTGATGATCAATCATTCTAGATACCTTTATTGGAGCCCATTTCTTGGTTCTATCTCCAATGAGGTTACCTTTCCGGCTCCTACCGATTTTCTTCATGAAGCAGATTATTTGTTACCTCAACCAACTCCTTTGAGTACCAGAGTCTATTCTTGGCTCATTAATCTTGTTCCCATTTGAACTCCAGTTGTTTATCTTCGGTTATCGTGAACCGTTTGCTTATATCAGGTTATCTTGAACCTGTATTGCTCATTCCAGGTATCTCCTATCTGGTGCGCAGAGTTTGTCTCTGTCTTTCTGGATTTTCTTGAAGATCCCCTCTTGAACTCTTCGGTAAGAATCCCCAGGAAGTCTTTGCTTGGTTGTCTGTCCTTTTAGGCTGATCCCCGGATTAGGTTTTTCTTTCTGGTTTCCTGCCCAGGAAGAGTGTGGGTTTGTTTTGTCCCCAGTAGTCTATCTCCCTGGTTTTTTTTCCAGTGCAGATTGTTTTTTGGTTTTCCCCAGTGTTTCTTTGGAGTCTCCCCGGTGAGTCTCTTTCTTTGGTTAGCCTGTATCCCTGGTGAGTTTCTCTCATGGATACCAGCTTACATCTTTCCCCGGTGAAGCTTATCTTATGTTTGCTTCCTGTCTATCCTTTGGCGCCTTGTTGTGTCTGCATCTTTGCATCTTCTTCGGCATCATGTCTGTTGCATTGCATGTCTGCGCATCTGAGGGTAAAATTTTCGGTTATCTGTATTTAAATATCTTTCACCTTTGATCCCATGAGGATCTTCATCTCTCATGTCGTCCGGTGAAGATATTTAAATAGGGGCAACTGTTGATAAGATGTTACGAACTCCTTCAAAGATCTTAGTGCTATCACTTTTACTCAGTTCCGAAGCCCACAGTGAGGCTCTACAGAAAGTCTTAGAGCAAGCCTTTGTGGAACAGGATGTGTCAATACAACAGTTCGATAGCATCATCTCTAATATCACTTCCTGCAACAACTTAGGAGTCAGTGATGAGAATTTGCCAGAGGAGGGCAAACGCCACAACATGGCGCTCAATATCACAGTTAACTGCCAGGACGATGCTTTAGCCAGCGTACTGGTAGACACAGGATCGGCCATCAACGTTATGCCGAAGTCCACTTTAATGCAATTATCATTCAAAGGATCCCCGATGAGGGGCAACGAGGTCATCGTCAAAGCATTTGACGGGTCTCGGAAAGCAGTTATCGGCGAAGTCGACCTTCCCATAACTATCGGTCCTCACACATTCCTAATCACTTTCCAGTTCATGGACGTCTGGGCAGCATACAACTGTTTATTAGGAAGACCTTGTATACACCAGGCTGGGGCAGTCACTTCAACGCTACACCAAAAACTGGAGTTCGTCAAGAACGATCAACTCGTCACAGTATGTAGGGAGCAAGCCTTGCTCGTGAGTAACTTATCATCGTCTACTTGTGTAGAACCCGAGGAGGTTGTTGGAACTCAGTTCCAGGCACTTTCGGTAAACACCGAGAATCAGTCATAGAAAGGAACCTCGATTTCTTCATACATAGATGCTCTCGAAGTGATCGAGAATAACAATACAAAAGGATGGGGACAGCTTGCCATTCCTTCTAATAATAAAACAAAGAAGGGTCTTGGTTTTTCTGCAACCTGCACCCAGACAGCTGCTAACGATGAAAGTCTTCATCCCATTTAGGACTTCTTCCACAGTGGAGGTTTCCTTCACCTAGTGCCTCAATCAGTCCATACCATCAACGAGGGAGATCCCTCTGATACGAATAAAGAATGGAAGTTCTATCTTAACGAGGACGGCTATATGTCTCAGGAAGAAGCGCCTAGGCCATTTTGCTATCCTGCACAGAGTCCGAGATTTATACCCAAGTCAGACGTCGAAATGATATACAGAGATTGTGATCCGGAAGGATGCCGTGCTCCACCAAACTCATTAGAGGAGGACACTCTGATGAAGGACAACTTTGACCACGACTATTATGGCCCAATGGATGGCCTGCCTATCTGGCAGCCGTATCCAGTAGACTTGGGGCAAGAAAATCAGCCGAACAATGGAAATCGACTGAGCGTCATTGAACAGAATACCTGCGTCCCCACCATGTCATGGGATCATTACTCAGGTCATTCAGAAAATATCCAGCACGACGATGAATTGGAAAAGTTTGTTGGACTAGAATTCATCAACTATGCTTTTCCTGAGGTCAACGTCATCGAGAGAGATGACTCCTCCAGTTCCATAGATGTGTGGGACACCCTGGGACAATCGAGTGGAAAATTTGACTTCATGGTCAAATACACCGCTCCTGAGAGCTCTCGTATCAGGCTCGAAGACATCCAGCCAACTGGATAGGGAGATCTGCCTGAGAGCACAAATACTATGCAAAATACAACAGAGGAATCCTCATACGACAACTCTGCCTGGGAGACAGATTCCAATGATCCTGCTCCGCCAGAAATCAGCGTTATTTCTGAAGACAAACCAAGGAAGGTACCAGACTTTGTGATTCACTGAGGAGTTCACCGCCAATGGGTTGTTGTCGATGTTCCGAAGATCGTCTATAAGTCAAAGTAATTGTTATCTTTACTTTAACCTTTCACTCTGCCCAGGTGAAGCGGATGTTTTGATAGGGCTCACTTTCTGTAAATTTCCTTCTTTGCTTTGCCCAAAGCGACAGAGTTTTGTTTTATAGGCTGTAGTTTCAAGAGTCGACTTGTTCATGAATAAAATAACGTCGTTCTGTAATCTCCGCATTAATTATTGTTTTCTCTTTTCGCTTTTCTCAGAAAATGGTAATCCTAAAAAACAAATAATAATAATAAACAAGTAGTTTTTCAAAAAGAAAAATACACTGCACACACTTGCATTTTCTCTATCTCTTCTAAACACAAATCATACCATCATGCAAATTGCTTGTTTTAAACCCCGTTGAATCATACGATCCGATGCCTTCTCCCGACTTTGAGTTCCCGGTATTTGGGGCTGAAGAAGATGTTGACGATGAAATTCCAGAAGAGATCTCCCGATTACTCCGACAAGAGGAAAGGTCCATAGAACCTCACAAAGAGCCGTTGGAAACGATCAACGTGGGTTCAGAAAAAGAGAGAAAAGAAATCAGGATTAGGGCACTGCTCAGTCCAACTGCCAAAGAGAGTTTAACAAAGCTTCTCAGAGAATTCCCCGATGTATTTGCTTGGTCCTACTAGGACATGCCAGGGTTGGATACCAGCATCGTGGAACATCATTTACCATTGAAATCGGAATGTCTGCCAGTAAAACAAAGGTTGAGACGGACTCATCCAGACATGGCCATCAAAATCAAGGAGGAAGTACAGAAACAGATCGACGCGGGTTTCCTCGCTACGTCTGAATATCCTCAATGGTTAGCCAACATCGTACCCATTCCAAAGAAGGACGGAAAGGTCAGAATATGTGTCGATTACAGAGATCTGAACAAGGCTAGTCTAAAGGACGACTTTCCCTTGCCGCACATTGACATGCTGGTAGATAGTACAGCAAAGTTCAAAGTTTTCTCCTTCATGGATGGATTCTCGGGCTATAATCAAATCAAAATGGCGCCGAAAGACATGGAGAAAAGTTCGTTCATTACCCCATGGGGTACCTTTTGTTACAAGGTAATGCCGTTCGGTTTGAAGAACGCCGGGGAAACCTATCAAAGGGCCATGACTACTCTGTTTCATGACATGATACATAAGGAAATTGAGGTATATGTCGATGATATGATTGCCAAATCTAAAACAGAAGAGGAGCATGTGACCCACCTATCAAAACTATTTGAGCGGTTGAGAAAGTACAAACTCCGCTTGAATCCTAATAAGTGCACCTTCGGTGTCCGTTCAGGGAAACTCTCAGGGTTCATCGTTAGCCAGAAAGGAATTGAGGTTGATCCTGACAAGGTCAAGGCCATTCAAGAAATGCCTTCTCCGAAAACTGAAAAACAAGTCAGAGGATTCCTGGGACGTTTGAACTACATCTCCAGATTCATATTCCTCATGACCGCGACATGCGCGCCAATTTTCAAATTACTCAAAAAGAACCAGGACTGCGTTTGGACAGAAGATTGCCAAACCGCCTTCGACAGTATTAAGGAATACCAGTTGAATCCGTCGATTCTATCACCTCCAGTGGAAGGAAGGCCACTGATCATTTACTTAACAGTCTTGGAAGACTCCAAGGGCTGTGTACTTGGCCAACAAGACGAAACCAAATGGAAAGAGTCTGCCATATACTATTTGAGCAAGAAATTAACCGACTGTGAGACTCGGTACACTATGCTTGAGAAAACTTGATGTGCTCTGGCTTGGGCAGCCAAATGTCTTCGCCAGTACATGATTCGTCACACTACTTGGTTGGTCTCTGAAATGGATCCAATCAAGTATGTATTTGAAAAACCTGCTCTCACGGGAAGAATCGCCCGTTGGCAAATGTTGTTATCAGAATATGACATCGAATACCACGCTCAAAAAGCCGTAAAAGGAAGTATTTTAGCCGATCATTTGGCTTATCAACCGATTGACGATCAAGAATCAATTGGGTTTAACTTCCTAGATGAAGATGTCATGTATTTAAAAATGAAAGATTGCGATAAACCACTACCCAGTGAAGGGCCAGAACCAGGTTCCCAGTGGGGACTAATTTTTGACGGAGCTGCCAATCATTACGGAAACGAAATTGGGGCAATCATTATAACACCTCAGGGTACCTACATTCCTTTCACCGCCAGACTTATGTTTAAGTGCACAAACAACGAGGCCGAATACGAAGCTTGTATTATGGGTCTCGAGGAAGCGATTGATTTGAGAATCAAAAACTTGGACGTATATGGCGACTCAGCCCTAATTATTAATCAGATCAAAGGAGATTGGAACACATACCAATCAGGACTGATTCCTTACAAAGATTATGCAAGAAGGTTGTTACCCTTCTTCAACAGAATCGAGTTTCATCACATCCCTCGTGATGAGAATCACATGGCTGATGCATTATCCACTCTCTCTTCCATGATTAGTGTAGGTCAATGGAACGACTTACCTAAGATCGACATAATGCGCCTTAAACGGACCGCTTACATCTTCGTGATTGAAGCAGTCATAGATGACAAACCTTGGTATCACGATATCAAATGCTTCCTCCAGAAACAAGAGTACCAACCTAGGGCACTAAGAAAAGACAGAAAGACCCTCAGAAGACTGGCTGGCAGCTTCTTCCTGAGTGGTGATACACTCTATAAGAGGAATTTTGACATGGTCCTGCTCCGATGCGTAGACAGACCAGAAGCAGACATGCTGATAAAGGAAATTCACGAAGGATCCTTTGGCACTCATGCCAATGGATACACAATAGCGAGAAAAATTCTAAGAGCAGGGTACTATTAGTTGACCATGGAATTCGACTGCTACAAGTACATGAGGAGTTTTCACAAGTGTCAGATATACTCCGACAAAATCCATGTACCGCCAACGCATCTCAAAGTTCTTTCTTCCCCATGGCCTTTTTCTATATGGGGAATCGACATGATCGGCATGATCAAACCTAAGGCTTCAAACGGACATCGGTTTATCCTGGTAGCCATTGATTACTTCAGTAAGTGGGTTGAAGCAGCGTCATACGCTTATGTAACCCGACAAGTGGTAGTCCGATTTATCAAAAACAATCTCATCTGTCGTTATGGTGTTCCGAGCCAGATCATTACTGATAATGGATCTAACTTGAACAATAAGATGATGAAAGAGTTGTGCGAAGAGTTCAAGATCGAACACCATAACTCATCTCCCTACCGACCCAAGATGAACGGAGCTGTAGAAGCAGCTAACAACAACATCAAGAAAATTGTTCAAAAGATGGTTGTAACCTACAGAGACTGGCACGAGATGCTACCCTTTACTCTTCACGGTTATCGAACATCTGTCCGCACTTCAATAGAGGCAACCCCTTTCTCTCTAGTTTATGGCATGGAAGCAGTGCTCCCCATAGAAGTAGAGATCCCATCAATCAGTGTATTGATGGAAGCTAAGCTTACAGAAGCTGAATGGCGTCAAAGTCGACACGACGAACTAAATCTGATTGAGGAAAAATGAATAATGGAACTATGCCACGGTCAGTTGTATCAACAGAGAATCAAGAGGGCATTTGACAAAAAGGTCCGACCTCGCGTCTTTCGAAAAGGAGACCTTGTGCTCAAGAAGATACAATCATTTCTCACTGATTCTTGGGGCAAATGGACTCCGAATTATGACGGCCCCTATGTGGTCAAGAAAGCTTTCTCAGGCGGTGCCTTGAGACTTGTAGTCATGGATGAAGAGGATTTTGCCTACCCCACGAATGTTGACGTAGTCAAGAAATACTTCGCCTAAACTAAAAAAAAACGTCTCGGTGGATTGAAACCCCGAAAGGGAGGTCCAGGCAAAAATTAGAGACATGATCAAAAAATCATCCCGGTGGATTGGAAATCTCAAAAGTACAATCCAGGAAAAAGTTAGGGATAATGGCAAGTAACTACGTCCAATAAGGGGCAAATCCCTCAGCAGCAGTCATGCCATTCATCAGAAAACTCCAATCAAGGTCGTCTTCGACGGAAGCTCAGGATGCCCAGAATTCAAAGTTGGTAGAAGGATAGTGGTCGTTATGTTTCAATGTAGCCCTTTTCCCTTAAATTACCATTTTCTAACTTTGTAAATACTCTATGGAATCACGCGTTTGGCTGATTTCTATCCTATCAGTAAAATTTGAGCCCTTGTGCTTTTGTTTGCAATTCTTTTTTGTTTTAGCTTTACAGAACGACATTTTTAACATGATCAACGATTCTTGAAATAAAACAAAAATGAATTTACTTGTTAAAACTTTTTCTGCTTTTTAATAAAGATGGAAATTTATTTTGATTGTTGAACATCGAAAAAACATCGATCGCTTCTCTAGAAGTAATCGAACCTCAAAGTGCAGAATCAAAGTACTCCTTCTAAACCAGTGCGCCTGAACGAAGGATCAACAGTATCAGATGTGATTTTCCCATCTGATATCCTCGGTCGAGTTCTTATCTCCTAACCCCGACCAACGGTTTTCCCCGCAGGGAATATCTCTCCTAAGCAAGGCATAATTGCTATCATGAACCAGTGATACTTTTCATCTCCCACTGTGGCCGAGTATCCAGTCTTGTTCATCTACTAGTCTGTATGTCGCGTCAATTTTGTCAGCATATACATACATACATCATGCATTATTGGTTTACATTCGCATTCATATTGCGTCACTATCACTTTAGTCGGTCTAATCCCCTAGTGATAAAAGTCTTCTCAATCAAGTTGTCAGTTCTTTCCTCGTTAGGAAATGTTGCGTCTGAACAATCTCTCTTCTCCAGTTTATTTCTGGATTGGAGTTGGTCCTCGACCACTTTGATAACTTGAACCTCTGAAAGACCAGAGAGTCTTCGACAAACGTCACTCTTCACCATTGGAGACGATATCTTCGTTTTCCCGGATTAAGGAAAATCCCCAGAGAAAGCCTCGCAACTACAGACTCTCAGCAACACAGTGGTCCTTCTCTCCAGAAAATCCATGTCACTGAAGTCATCAGCACCTCAAAATTGGATCACATCATATGGCATTTCTCCAGAAGATTCCTGGGGAAAGTATGATGTAATACCCCCAAGCAGAAACAGTCTCTCAAGAGACTCGTTTTCCCCAGTAGAGTCGACAAATGGTGTCTCCAACAGAGAAGTTTGAACACCTCTACAACTCAGACGGATGGGTTCCCCAGCAAGTCTGACATCTAATTTTTTCCATCAAATGGCATCTCCCCAGGAAAATTCGGCGAGAAGTTTGAGGAAAATCGCTACACATAGCGTCCCTTGTCAATAAAGTTTATTGACAAAAGAAACTAAGACCAGTTCCTTTGTAGGAAACCAGGATCGAGGGGAAGTTTACAAAAGAAACTAAGACCAGTTCCTTGGTAGGAAACCAGGATCGAGGGGAAGTTTACATCAGAAACTGAGACCAGTTCCTTGGTAGGAAACCAAGATCGAGGGGAAGTTTATTTCAGAAACTGAGACCAGTTCCTTGGCTGAAGACCGGGATCGAGGGGAAGTTTTTACCTTTTCTAAGCATCATTTCTTAGCAAAAGAAGATGGATGAGCAAACTGCCATTCTTAACCGCTATCAAAATTTCGGGTATTCCGATATTTAATCCTCTTGCACCCCGAATGCCCGAATGCCCGAATACCTTCGCCATTCACACCTTCGAGTCCAAAAAGATTAAATAGGAGCATCTGTCATACCCCAAATTTTGACCACTAAGATTCCCCATCATTATGCAAATCATCATCACAATATGGATGGACCATTGTACTTCATTAGTCTCCCCAAAGATGGGTGAGCATTCACTACAAACAGTAATTAGGGTTTCAAGCCCTCTCTGAGCCTTAGACATAGGATCAATCAAGAATTGACATGATCTTTAACTTGTATAACCTCTCAAACATCCATAAAGGATCAAGAGGACTCCCACATCAAGAATTAAGCACAAGGTTGCAGTATTCTAAGTGGATCAAGCCTCAAGATCGCCAGTGTCACCAAATTAGGGTTTTGGTCGACAAGGGCCTCCAGATGGAAATTTTCCTCTGGGCATGAGCCAATGCTTCAAATCATAACCTAAGATACTCCATGGAACCTCATGAACCCAATCATCAAGTCAATTTAGCATCAGGGGATGCATTCACTAAAAATCAGGAATTAGGGTTTCTTGACCTAATTCACCCCTAAGTTGACTTTTGGGACAAAACATGAGCCAAAACCTCAAGAGAGGATTTAAGGGTCTCTAATAAACCACATTGATCCATTTTCAACAATGGATTGATCCAAGAAGCTTGATCACCAAATTTCAGTTTCATCTGAACCACAATTAGGGTTTCGCGAGAAAAGTCAACTGTACCTTTGACTTTTGACCAGGACATGCTCCCAAACCCTAGGAAATGATTCAATACACCCTATAACATCTATGAAATCAATCCATCAAGTTTGATTTAGGTCAAAGACTTGATTTCATAGAGAATTGCACAGTTTGGAATTCATCTGATAAAAAGTCAACTGTGCACAAAAGTCAAACTTTGACTTTTTGAGATTTTTCACAATTTTGGTTATTTGACCCTAAAATGATGTTAATGTGTGGTTGGAATCATCATTCATCAAGAAAAATCAAGAAAAGTGGGATAACTTGTAAAAAGGGTAACCATAAAAACTTAGAAAATTTTCTAAGTTATGGAACAAAGTGGCTAGGGTACCAACTTTGGAGGATCATATCTCCTAAACCACAAGACCATTTTTTCCCATTCAAAGCTGGATTTGTAGCTCTCATGTCACTCTAAAAAAGCTTCAACTACCATTCATTCCAATTCCTCATTGATTTTAAGTTATGGAATGATCAAAATCAAGAAAAGTGAAAATGTCACTTTTTTCCAACACTTAGTGAAATTTTCACTAAGTCAGAATCTGCCTTCACTTTTTTCCAAATGTAGGGGCATTTTTCACTTGGATCCAAAAAGTATCAAAACCAATTATGATCAAACACTTGTTGTATCATATGAGGGCTTTCCAAAATGACTAAGAACTTCACCAAACTCAACTTGAGCCATGAGATATGACAAGGGCAATCTGCCTTGCTGAAAACTGCCAAAGCAAGGTAGATTTGTGCATTTTGCTCGATTTACCAAATTTGTGCAAATGACAAACACACTTATCCATCTGAACACCTCAGGGGGAGACCAAGGAGGAACCAACTCTGATCCCAAGCCTCCCAAGTCCTTGGAACTAAAAATAGCATGCCAAACCTAGAAACCCCTAAAGAGGGGACAAGACTCCAATTTTGTTTTGGAGCATTCAATGGATGCACTAAGGTGGCATGGACTGGGCCATTTACAACTGAATTCAGTCAAGACTTATCCAAAACCAAGGGAACCAGCAGCCTGTGCCCTGACCTCTAGTCAATGGCTAGAGGAGACTTGGATTCTCATTGATCAACATTAGCCAAACCTATGCAGCAGTTGCCATTCACTATTTCTTTCAAAACAAACTTGCTCTACTATAAATAAAACTCATTTGTGATCAGTTTGAGTACACCAAAGCCATCAAACAGATGCTTTCCTCAAAATCTCTTTCTCACTTCCAAAATTGTCTTCCAAGGCAAGTCACTGTCGGGTTTTGAGTTTGAGAGCTATTCCAACCAAACCAATCACACACACACCTCATAAACATCATATAGAAGTGATCCAAACACTCACACAACATCTGGAACACCAAAATCACAAAATCATTAGCTATTTGCTCAAGTTCTTGACAGATTTGCAGTTGGGGTACCATCTCAAGTTCCAGATCATTTACATTCATTCCAAGCATCCAGACACACTACATAACACCTAGGGAAGCTGTCCATATCCTTGGAACCAAGTTGTAACACCCCTAACACAAAACACGATCACCAGCTGCAAGAGGTAAGCATGTACTCTTCTAACTCTATGATCCATGCATTTTTTGCGGCACAATAATTTGGCCTTATGTTCATAATCATGCATAGAGTGTTTTCCCTCAATCAATTGCTTTGTTTGAATCGTGTATGGAATTTCTGAACCTTCATGCAAGTTTTAGGGTTCTTGAGGTTTCTCTTTGATTTCTTATTCCATGCTTAAAATAAATTAAATTAAAGACCATAGACATGATCGTGAGGTGAAAACGAGCAGATTGATATGTAGATTGCATGATATAATCAAGTATTCAGTGAGATTGGATAGAAAACGTAAATCTGTAGAAACAGAGGGTGGCGTGTGTTCTTGCCATGTTCTTGGCACCATTTTTGAACATTTGAATATTTGAATTTTGTGATTTTATTTAATTGATTCAAAAATTAATTTCTCTCTGAGTTTTAATGATTTTGAGTTGATTCTTTTTTTAATAATTCACAAAAATGTTAAAATATTTTATTTTCCCAAAAAATCCCAAAAATATTATTTATTTCATATACTTGATATTTTTGTAAATAATTAATATTTGATTGTTTTTTACATTTAAAATATTTTCTCCTTCTTGATTTTTCAAATTTTAGTGATTGCCAAACATTTTATTGATCAAAACCTAATTTTTGAAACATTAATCCAAGATCACAATTTGTTTTCCACATGTTTAACAATTTTGATCATTTTAATTGATTTTTTATTCAATTAAAATACATTTTGAAAACAAATTAGGATTTTTGATTAATTCAACCCTCATCAAACTTTTTCAAACACTTTGGGCCTCTTGGTAGAGTGTAAGACCCAACCCTTTGTAGAAACCAAAATATTTTGGGCCTCAGTGTATTGTATAAGTCCCGATACCGTCAAAAAGTTCGGCGCGATCGTCGCCTTTTTAACAAAAACCCATGGGCCTCTCCTTGAGCTATAAGGCCCATTACTTGTACAAAAATAAATCATTGGGCCTCTAATAGAGTGTAAGACCCAATCCCCTTTTAACCTAAACAATTTTGGGCCTCAATGCATTGTATAAGTCCCTCTGCGTTAAAAGAAAAATCTCGGCGCGATCGCCAATTCAAAAACAAATCATCTGGGCCTACCCTCGCGTTATAAGCCCCATTCTTTTTCTTTAAACACCTTTGGGCCTCTTGAGAGAGTGTAAGACCCATCCCTTTGTACAGAAAATATTTTTGGGCCTCAGTCACTTGTATAAGTCCCTGTACAAAACAACAGTGCAATCACTGATAAAACCTTGGGCCTCTCCCTGAGCTGTAAGCCCCAACAATCTTTTCAAAGCACTTTCTCCTTTGATTTTGAATATAATATTATTATCAAAGCTTTCTTTGTTGAACAACTAACCAAACAGCATGGAAGCTCTACAACCGAGTAAGTGTTTACCCGCTTTCTTTATCCGCTTTCATATATATATAACTGTATTGTGGGGCAGCTCACTGTAAGTCTTCTTTCACAAACTTTTATATACTCGTCAAATATCAACTGTGTAATACTAGTATAGTTATTTAGAGTTTTCCCCAGCAACTACGTCTAGCACTAGGTAAAGCCCTGTTGGTCACTCTTAAATACAAACAAAACTAGATCCCCATAGGATTACCAGACACAGTCTTCCCTCCTCTTGGGGTTAAACAATATGGAGACGTGAAAGGCAGCATTCTCTGTGAACCCTTTCTCAGACTGTCACCCTTAGAAATTGTCAAAGAGACTCTACTCCCCAGAGATGATCTTTTCTCCGTGAATGGCATCTCTTGCGTTTCTTCCAAATTCTCGGACTTTCCTGACTTGATCAATTCTCGGTGAATGGCATGTCTTGAATTTCTCAGGATTTGGGGACCCACATGCTTCTTAAAAGCATCTGCTCTTCCTCTTGGGCATTGTACAAGGACCCTTTCGGCTTCTTAAAAGCTCACATGCCTTCTCTTGGGCTTAGTACAAGGACCCAGAGACCTCTACAGGTATAGGAACAGAACCTAGTCATCAATTTGCTAGAGCTGTCTTTCTGAGCCAAGTATCAGACCTGTTAATGGGTTGACCTTCATCCCTTAACATACCAGCCTTCTCTTGGGCATCATACCAAGATCATTCACTACCTGAGAATCTATTTCTCAAAACACCAGTAGACTTGGACAATCTCAATACCCTTTGGATGTTCTATTTCCTTAAAGAACAGGAAATAACCCTGATCCTCTAATCAATCCTAAAGCATCGCCTTACCTTTAATCGTTCCCTTTATAAGAACTGATTTTCTCTTTTATCCAACATACTGGACCTGTCAATAAATTGAAATAGTCACCAGCACAATAGCCTCCTCTTAGGCTTTGTATAATGATCCTTCCTCAGTGAAGTTAGCCTTCTCTTGGGCTTTGTACAATGATTCTCCCCGGCGGAGCTAACCTTTTCAGACTCTCTTGTTGAGTCAAACCTTTTTTAGCCTCCATCTCGGGCTTCGTACGAGATACAAAAACACTCTCTTATTGAGTATAAAAGACTCACTTGTTGAGTCAAACCCCTTTTAGCCTCCATCTCGGGCTTCGTACGAGATACTAAAACACTTTCTTGTTGAGTATAAAAGACTCTTATGTTGAGCCAAAACCTTTTAGCCTCCGTCTTGGGCTTCATACAAGACACATAAAAGCACTCTCTTGTTGAGTCAACCCTTTTAGCCTCTCTCTCAGGCTTCGTACGAGACACATAAAAACACCCTCTTGTTGGGACAATAGCCTCCTCTTAGGCTTTGTATAAGGAAATCCCGGTTGAGTCAATCAACCTTTTAGCATCAAAATCTGTGCCTTGCTCACAATATACAAACATCAACAACTCCTTTTCCCCCCATCTAATTGCTGTAAGCGGCAAGCCTCTGGATTATTTACATCCACGCCACTGTCCTTCTTTTAGCCTGAGAAATTCCTAAGAAAAGATGGCATTACTCTACACTGAGTTAAAGTCTTCTCCTTTATGTTAACAGTACCCTATAAAGGAAATTATGGCATTGCTGGATTCACATATCCCAGTTAAAGTAATTCTCCTTTATAATCAGTCGCCCAACAATTGTGACAAACAGACCAAGTATCCCCTTTAGAGGTGACAAATTCTCTCTAAAGTCAAAACCCTTTAGCTTCACGTCTTGGGCTTCGAACAAGATACAAATAGACCCTTCAGCTTCACATCTTGGGCTTTGAACAAGATACAAACCACATTTAGCTTCACGTCTTGGGCTTTGAACAAGACACCAAAACAACATTTTTTTCCTCCCATAGAATAGGAGGAACTACGATCGCTCTGATTTCCCTGTTTCATTAAACAAGAATACGTAGGCATAAGATTGAAAAATAATAGCGAGCACACTAATTAAAAACATCAAATCCAGTACCTATCCAAAATCCCCATGAATAGTCCCGTCATTTCATTCTTAACAAAATAAGCAGAGAGAGGCCCACAATCTAAACCGCATCTGTAAACCAACAGTCATCTGTTTAAACTCAGTATGCAAGCAGGGTTAATTGGAGACATCTATTTCCCTTCCTTAGTCAGCTTAATAGGATAAAAAATGAATCGACTTGTAGTACCTCAGAGCGACAGTGCTTAAGAACCACGTTCAAAATCGCTCGCTACAGATGGGTGTACTCATCCATCCAAATTTAAATCACTTAGACATAGTTGAGAAAATTGTTTTGGAAGGTGCAGGCACGAAAGGTAGTTCTTCTGCCCCCACAACACAATATTGACACCACAATACCTAAACAAGATAACATACTAACACTGTCAAGGATGGAAAAGGAGATGGGAGACACCATCATGATGACATTAAAACATGAACCAATTAAATTTTATATATTTGGAAAGCACTACTACATAATGCACATCTCACAACTATTGGGAGAAGGATTCCACCACGGATGGTGGCTCGTGGTAACATAAGGTGTGGTAGTATATGCTCGCTTTACCATCAAAGACAGGTAACCAAAGTAAAAATTCAATAGCGTGTAACATATCACTACAGTTATAAAAAGCAACCATAGTAAAATGTGGACGTTATGGGTTCGATACCCATCACTAGAATTTTAAGAGATTTTTCAATATTTCACCACAGTATAAAGTTACAACTGTAGTGAAAGACTTAACGTACAATACTTCACCACGATTATAACTAGCAACCCTTGTGATATGTTCATTTGAGTTTATTATAACTTATGTGGAATACGTATAATTAGTTGATGTAGATTAGATATTTTTTAAGAATATTTTTACACACTTGTTTCTAATGTATCCTATCAATCTAACTCAAACCAATTCATTGTTTATTGGTTTGGTTCGGTTTGGGTTTTATAGAAAAAATATGTGAATGCAATCCAAACCAATTCATATATTTTTTATCGGTTTAGACATCAGATTCTCCCATAATCAAACAAATTCGACTCGCAAACACCCCTAATTTTGTGCATGCAACTACAAAGACTAATTCATTAAGTCATATAGAACCACAATGAATAAGAGAATTATCATTGATGCATTATCAACATTGAATTTAAATTCATTACCTCTGATTTTATTAAAAGAGACTCTTACCATATTTCATCCAAGTGTTCTTAGATATTAAAAGTATATTAGTAAATATATTTTATTTTTTACATAAAATAAAAAATTTAATTATATTTAAATATCATCTTTATTTATAATAAATATTTTTATTTATAATTAATTTTACAATTAACTTGACTTGAGATCTTTCTATTACACTCATTCACGTTTAATATTCTATTGAACTTGATGTGTGGATATAAATGGTGGGTAGTCCATGATCTATTTTGTTGTGAATTAGGATGCCTTAAAACAAAATATACTCGGTTTCTTTATAGGCAAGAAACACACAAGGGTTAAGGTTAACAGGGAAAAACAACAAGGATTGGTTATAACTGTTATTCTTTACTTTCTCTATAAATCAGATTACAAGTAATCAAGAATAACAAATAACCCTCTCACCCTAATTAGGTTTTGCCACACCACCAGATGAGAGATTAGTATATTATTTATAATAAACCTAATATACTAAACTAATGGGCCTTTTAACAATTACCCATTACAAGCTAACTTAAACAATTAGATCTTTAACACAAGGCCCAAATCGACAACTACATACTAAAACACAATTCGACTATAGCATGTAGGTCTTCGACAATAACATGTGAGCAGACTTCGACGACATACTAACTAGAGTCCGATCCAATATCTCACAAATTTCCACCTTGGATCTAACTCTAACATCAAGAAACAAACTAATTTTCTTCATGCAGTTTTATCAACTGCATACAGTGGAAAAACTTGCAACTGGGCAACGTCTTGGTGATCATATCAGCAGCATTATGATCTGTCGAAACCTTCAGCACTTGAACTTCTCCACGCTCGATTTCCCCTTTTCTGAAATGTTCTCTCACATCAATGTGCTTGGTTCGCTCATAATATATTGAATTCTTCTACGGGTGTATTGCACTTTGATTATCACATTTAACAGTGATAACTGGACCATGAAGTTTCAGCTCCTTTGCAAAACCTTAAAGCCACAATGCTTCCTTCGCAGTTTCAGTTAGGGATATATATTCAGCTTCAGTGGTTGATAAGGCAACAACCTTCTAAAGAGTTGCTTTCCAACTGATTGTTGTGCCAAACATAGTGAACACATATCCAGAAATAGATTTTCTGGAATCTATACAACCTGCATAATCAAAGTCGACATATCCTTCGATTGTTGCTTTACTATCTTCACTCAAGGCTCCACCATAAATTAGAACTTTGTTCAGAGGCCTATTTATGTACCTTATAATTCCATTTCAATGCTTGCTAGTGAGCCTTTCCAGGATTCCCATGTACCTGCTTACAAGATTTACTGCATATGTTATGTTAGGTCTAGTACAAACCATAGCATACATCAAAGAACCCACTATATTAGCATATGGAATGCTATTCATATAAGCTCTTTCGACATCATTACTGGGACACTGATCTATACTCAGGTTGAATTAAGGGTTTGTCGGATTCACAACAGGCTTTGAATTCGACATACCATACTTTTCGAGAATCTTCCGTAGGTATGCCTCTTGAGATAAGCATAATTTCGACTGCTTTCTATCTCTTCAGATGTCAATCCCAAGAATCTTGGACACAACTCCCAGATCCTTCATGTCAAACTTCTTATTGAGTTCAACCTTCACCCTCATTACATCTTCGACATTGCTGTTTGCTATTAGAATATCATCCATATAAAGCAACAAAATAACAAATGAATTACCCGGTCGAAATCTGAAGTAACCACAGTGGTCGAACTGACTTCAGATGAAACTTATGCATGCCATGAACTTGTAGAATCTCTTATTCCACTGTCGAGAAGATTGTTTCGGTCCATATAAAGATCTCTTCAGCTTGCACACATAATCTTCCTTCCCCCTTTCAACATACCCTTTAGGTTGCCTCATCAGGATTGTTTCATCTAGATTACCCTACAAGAACGCAGTCTTCACATCCATATGTTCTAGTTCAAGGTCGAACTTCGCCATCATAGCTAACAACATTTGAATGGATCTATGATTTACAACAGGCGAGAACACATCATTGAAGTCGACACCTTCTTTCTGAGTGAACCCCCTAACAACCAACCTTGCCTTGTATCTCTTCGACACCACTCCTTTGATTCCTTCCTTAACTTTGAAAATCCATTTACAGCTGACTAACCTGGATCCAACAGGTTTCTTAATCAGTTCCCAGGTGTTGTTATCATGAAGAGATTTCATCTCATCATCCATGGCCTTCAGCAATTCAGTCATCTTTCGACTCCTCATAACTTCCTAATAGTCTCTAGGTTCTTTGTCGAGAACCTCACTTGCAGAGATTAAGGCATAAGCTATAAGATCAACATACCTAAGTCTCTGAAGTGGCTTGATGACTCTCCTCGACCTATCTCTTGCTAGCATGTAGTCATTATCAGTCTCCTCGTCTTCGACGGCAGTTTCTGCTTCTTCTTCGACTTCATCTGGGATAGGCAATTCAACATCAACATCCTCCACCTCAATAGGAATCTCTCCATGTTCCAGCTCTTAGTCAGCATCATCATTTTTCTTAAAAGCCATCTCAGCTTCATTGAAAACTACATCTCGACTGGTGATACACCTCCTATGACCTGGATCTAGGCACCATAGCCTATAAGCTTTGACTCCTTCAATGTATCCCATGAACATGCATTTCAGAGCTCTAGGTTCGGCCTTGTCTTGCCTAATGTGAGCATAGGCCACACAACCAAATACTCTCAGTCTGTCGAGACTAGGTGGATGTCCCGACCAAACTTCTTCAGGTGTCTTCATATCTAACGCAGTCGAAGGACATCTATTTATCAGATATGTTGTTGTCGAAATAGCCTCAGCCCAAAACACCTTCTTTAATCCAGCACTATTTAACATGCATCTGACTCTTTCCAAAATAGTTCGATTAAACCTTTCTGCCAAACCATTTTGTTATGGAGTAACTGCAGTAGTTTGTGCCTTGCAATACCTGAGGCAGCAGAAAAACTATCGAACGCCTCATTGCAAAATTCAAGGCCATTGTCGGTTCTCAACCTCTTGACCTTTCTGCCAGTCTGATTTTCGACCAGAGTCTTCCAACCTTTGAAATTTTCAAAAGTTTCATCCTTAGTCTTCTGGATGAATACCCATTACTTTTTGGAATAATCATCGACTATGGATAGAAAATACCTTGCTCCTGAATGTGATGGACACCTTGCAAGCCCCCAAAGATCTGCATGGATATAATCAAGGGATCCATGAGTTCTTTGTTTGCCTTTGTTGAACTTCACTCTGCAAGATTTTCCAAGTACACAAGATTCACAAAATTTTAGCTTTTCGACTTTGTCTCCTCCAACCAAATTTTGTTTCCCCAATTCGACCAGACCCCTTTCACTGACACGGCTCAATCTCATGTGTCATATTTATGTCTTCGACAATGGTTTTGTGGATGCAACATTTGTCAAACCACTTACAACTTCAGCCTCAAGGGTATACAAGCCTTGTTTCTTCACGTCTCTCAAGACTTCCTTCGACCCCTTCATGACTCTTAGGACACTTTTCTCTCCTTAAAAACATATCCCTTCCTGTCGAATTCACCAAGAGAAATCAAATTTCTCTTCAAATTAGGTACATACCTGACTTCAGTCAATAACCTTATTGACTCATCATGGAGCTTGAATCTCACAGATCCAATACCTGCAATTTTGCAAGCTTTGTTGTTTCCCAGCAGTACTGATCCACCATCTTGATCACATAGCTCCTCGAACAATTCTCTGTTTGGAGTCATGTGCCAAGTGTAACCTGAATCCATAATCCACTCCTTTCTTGAGTCGCTGCTTGAAATCACAAGAACATCAGATGATTCGAAGTCATCTTGAACAATGGTTGGATTGCCATTATCTTTACCTCCATGATCTTTTAGGCGTTCAGGACACACCTTTCTTGTGTGACCTTCCTTCTTACAATGATAGCATCGAATACCAGATGTTTTGCCACTATAAGACTTCTGTTGAATTTTACCTTTCTTCTTGTCGAACTTACCATCCTTTCGCAAGAATTTTCTCTTAACGGCCAAACCTTCACCCACCGTCGAATGTTTATGCTCCTTTTGTTCGTTCAGGTCCTTAGAATACGAGGCTGATTGAACTTCTTCAAAGCTTAGAGACTCCCTTTCATACAAGAGAGTTTCTTTGAAGTGGGCATGTGTTCAGGGCAAAGCACACAACAGCAACAGTGCTTGATCTTCATCATCGATCATCAGATCAATATTTTCAAGATCAAGAATCGGCTTGTTGAACATATCCAACTGCTCAGCCAACACTTTGTCTTCACTCATCTTGAATGAATACAAAGCTTGCTTCAGGTAGAGTCGATTCACCAGAGATTTGGTCATGTACAAACTTTCTAGTTTCAACCATAGCCCTGATGTCGTAGTCTCGTTTGATACCTGTCGAAGAACCTTATCACCAAAGCTCAACAATATTGCGTTGTGGGCTTTCTCTATCGTGGCCGTCTTTTTTTTCGTTAACGCAACGTCCATGGCTGTCTCTCCCTTCAACGCTTCCAAACAACCCTGCTGAACCAGTAAGACTTTCATCTTCAAGCGCCACAGACCAAAATCGTTCACTCCGGTGAAATTTTCAATCTCATACTTTGTTGAAGGCATCTTCCTCCATGCTCACCGCACCAATTTGTTGTGAATTAGGATGCCTTAAAACAAAATATACTCGGTTTCTTTATAGGCAAGAAACGCACAAGGGTTAGGGTAATAGGGAAAAACAAGGAAAAACAACAAGTATTGGTTATAACTGATATTTTTTACTTTCTCTATAAATCAAATTACAAGTAATAAAGAATAACAAATAACCCTCTCACCCTAATTACGTTTTGTCACACCACCAGATGAGAGACTAGTATGTTATTTATAATAAAACCTAACATACTAAACTAATGGGCCTTTTAACAATTATCCAATACAAGCTAACTTAGGGTACAAGCTAACTTAAACAGTTGGATCCTTAACACAATGCCCAAATCGACAACTACATACTATAACACAATTCGATTACAGCATGTAGGTCTTCGACAACAGCATGTGAGCAGACTTCGACGACATGCTAACTAGAGTTCGATCAAATATCTCACATTGTTTAAAGGCTATGATATCGTATTAAAATTAAAGTTTGACGTAACATATCTTTCGAAACTGACTTATAAGATAAAATGCGTCACTCTATATAAAATCATTTTAAATTCTCATTAATTAATGTGAAATTTATAATTTATAAGTACTTATAAGTATTCTTTGAACCTTGAAATCTTCGATTTACATATACTTTTATGTAACCAGAGAGTATATAAGAAGACATTAAGCCTTTGAAGTCTTCGATTTACCTATATTTTATGTAAACAGAGAGTATATAAGAAGACATTAAGCCTTTGGAGTAGACTCCATTCAAAGAAATAGCTAAGTGAATCATTGAAATAGTCTTATCAAAAGAAATCAACATATTCTCAAAATGAAGAGTTTTCGTACACGTTCAAATTCTTCCATATATGTATTTATTCCCTAATCTATTCATATATAATTTTAGGAAAATCTTAGTAGATAATTTCAACAGATATGCCAAGAGCTGGCTAGCAAAATTCTAAAAGTATATAGGGTATAGCAAAAGTAAGAGCGACAAACATTTCTATGACTAGTTGTTGAGTGAAGAAAAAAACAACAAATCATAAGTAAATTCTAAAAGTTATTAGTGTACATGAAGCCTCATAGGGTCCTACAAACACATGCAAATTATTTATATTATATAACCCATTCAGTTAATCTTTCCATATAGTCTAATGTTAGAATATTATGTTAATATTCTAATATAATGAGATGAATTTGTAAAAAAAATTTAAGTCAAGTTTCACATTATGTTAGTTAAAAAAACTTCTTAGTCCTATATTATTTAGATGAGATATATTTATTTCATCACTTTATTATATAAAAAAATTATCTATTTTTTTCAAAATATATCAAAAACTAATTTTGAGTTTTTTTTTTTTTTTTTTCACTCTCATAACTCTGCGTCTTTCGAATTGTTGAAACGACAACTTCTCCCCCTTTCTTTCTACTCTTTGATTTTTTCGAATATTTTCTTGAATTCTTGTCAGTTTGAGTTGAGAAAGTACAAATATTAATTTTGGATTTTGTTTGAAGAATTATTTG
This sequence comes from Lathyrus tuberosus, assembly GCA_022829125.1. Classification (NCBI taxonomy): domain Eukaryota; kingdom Viridiplantae; phylum Streptophyta; class Magnoliopsida; order Fabales; family Fabaceae; genus Lathyrus; species Lathyrus tuberosus. The sequence goes on along the minus strand of JALAZF010000024.1, from coordinate 6,705,624 downwards.
AACTTCTCTTTGTTTGAGAGATCACTTTTAGTGGTCAAATGACCATTATTGAATTCTCTCGGAGAATTATTTGAGTATCTCTTAGTTTGAGAAATTATTACGACCGATCGTTATACCAAATACTACGAGTGATATTTATATCATATTCGAATGGTCGTTGTACCATCAGAGAGTGTATTTTTAGACGGATTATCTACCGTGCAAGTAGTAATCGTACAGTATAGAACTGAGTTGTTTTATCTTGGAGACGGCGTGGTAGTTCGACTATTTTGTATAACTTTGGACAGTGCCGTGAAATGTTTTAAAGAGAGCGACATAGTCCGCGACTCGACCCAGTAATTTTTTTAATGATAATTTTTAAAACCGTAAAACAATAATTTTAAAACGTTTTAAATTGTCATGGTTACCGCAGAAATTATTGATACTTTTACTATTGTTGTCTTTGACAAACCGTTCAAATTCGAGGAAAATCACTTCAAATGGTGACAAACACGTAGTTAAATTCTACAAGTTATTAATTTACATGAAGCCTCCTAGGGTCCTACAAACATATGCAAATTATTTATATTATATAAACACATTCATGTAATCTTTCCATACAGTCTAATTTGTCAACTAATGTCTTCAACTTTCCAAAGTTTGTCCGCATAAATAAAGCACAGACAAAGCAAATTAAAGGCTAAAGTTTAAGGCCTAATTGGCAAGACGTTCTCATTGACCAATTTATTATTTCATTTGCACGTGTATCTATTTTTGTGCATGCTTTGTTATAAGTTCCAACTATTACGTAAAGACTATAGGAGTAATTTATTTGGAATATTATACTACTCACCAATAGAACAACAGTAATATATAAAAAGTTATTTAGATATTGATAAACTCCACTAGAGACAAATTGTTAGAAAACGAATTCAAGTTATAAACTATGGTGGCTATGAGGATGACTAAAGTATGCTATTCTTTACACTATTCAATATTTTAATACGACTAATAATAGTTAAACGAGGCTTCGAATATTTATTATGGTTAAACTATGGATAAATAAATTTATATATAATTTATCACACGCGTATACATAGATTAAAAAATTGGTGAACACTCGGTACCTTTCAATTTTATTAGGTATCAGTACCCTTAACCAATTAAACATCATGAGTCAATATCACATCATTATTTTATTTTAAAATAAATTAAAATTTTATCTCAAATTATACTAAAGGTATCGATACCTAACTTAGATTCATGAATACCTAAAAATTTACCTTAAAAAAATTAAATGGATCATGTTCAGAATGAAACGAACATTTAACTTGTCGTCTTTCAATTAAATTTGATATTCCACGTATTTTCATAATTTTCAAAATATCAAATGAATTTAAATTAAAAGTACGAACACAATTTCTAATAGTTTATTTCAAATTTTCAATAACAGATTTAATTTCTAATAGTTCATTTTTATATTGTGGGTACAAAATTTTTATAGGTTTTTTTAAAAGTATTATAGTTTATTAAAAATTGCAAAAAATGTTATAGTTTATCGGAAATTTTAAAATTTTAAATATTGAAAAAAAAATTCAAATTTTTTCAGAATTTGTTATTTTTTTAAAACTTCGATATTTCTTAAAAAAATTCTAGAAATCACTGATTTTTTATCAAAAATTTTGAAAATTTCCAATATTTTTTTGAAATTTTTGAAATTTATTTTCCAAAAATTTCAATAAACACAAATTTAATAAGATCATAAAGGTAATAGCAACCAGAAAGTGAGAATGTCAATTTAATTGAGGAATGACAAATTAAATACTCTTCTTATTCATGTTTTATTTATCAGCTAAAGTACGAATCACTAGAGTTCGATTTCTATAGAAATTGTATGGCTAATAGGGGGAAAAGACCAAATACATTGTTTCACCTTTTTAAGTTATATGTTTATAAGAAATTAGTCTTTTATACTTTTTTTTTTCTATGTAATAACATACTTTTCAAGTCATTTTTAATCTGTAAAAATGTATGTTGTTAATCTTTTAACTAAATTTTGTTTAAAAACGGATATGTCTATTATTAATACTATGTGATTAAACGAGTATGTTTGATAAACAAAATTCATCGAATCCTATATGGATCTATATAAAAAAATTTATGTATAAAAATCTTAAAAGATCACCATATATGTAATGGAGGAGAAATAATTCGAGTCCGCAGACCAGTTTGCTTAACCGATTATTTTTAACATGCCGAACCATGATTTCCAACCGATCCACTCTATTTTTCCCATCTCATCCTATTTTTTAACTGATTTAACAAGGGATTTTGACAGACGCCCTCTATTTTGTCCGTCCGGCCTTTATTTTTTAATGGCTTATGGACGGTTTGCCACTATGGGGTCCTGGAGAGAGTTCAGGAGGAGCGGTGACACAGGCACTAATTTTCTTTAACACACACTCTCTCTAAATCTAATAATATTAAAATATGTGGGGTCTAATTCACATATGAAAGATCATAATAATAATAATAATAATAATAATAATAATAATAATAATTCACATATGAAAGATAATAATAATAATAATAATAATAATAATAATAATAAAATATATTAATATATTAAAATCATTCTCATTTTATACTGAGAAAAAAAATTATCTTCACATAAATGTGATTCACATATAAAAAAAATATTAGGGATTAGTCCTCTCTCTGCCTAATAACGATAATTCTTTTTCTCCATCATAAAAGCTTTCTCATGACCTAAAGAGGTTAAGAGAGAAAAATTCAATTCTATTGATTTACGGTTACCGCTATGCTATTGTCATGGATCAAGGTATGTTTCTTTGATGTGATTCTATAAAGTGTAAAAATCATATTGTTCTAAGATCCGACCTATCATTCCATGTTCAATATATTAATGTGATTATATGATTAAGACCCATTAAGTTAAAAACTAACATTTGGTATCAGAGTTTTGATGTTGAACTTTTGATTTTTTAATCATGATTTGTTAATTTCATCTGCTACTTTATGTTTTAGTATAGGTCTGTAAATGATATTTAGTATAGGTCTGAACAATATTATATAAGTTTTAATCATAATTTCAAAATATGCAATATGAATTATGTGTTATAGCATGAATTTCAATGATGATGATGATGATTAATTCCACTAAGTTAATTTTTGAAGTCGACAATATATGCTCATTACTCATGTTATATAATATAAAGTGGAATGTCATGTTTTGCTTGTTAAGTTTATGCATTTAACCTCAACGTACTATTACTTTAAAATCTTGTGTGATTGCGTGTCGCCATGTTGTTATTTTGATATCTTTATAATCTCGTTGGATGTAGTTTTATCAATTTGTTACATTATATTATTGTACACGTTTTGTAGTTGAGTTAGTTAGTTTGTTTCTTTATTAATCCATATTTCATGTGTTGATACTTTTTTTGTGTCTATAGTACAGACGTGGGTTTGTTTTGGTCACATCTAGTAGAGGTTTAGAGCCAAGCCAACAATAAAAAAATCAGGTGTTATTGTTTACTAACTTATTGATATTATTTATGCATTATATTTATAAGTTTTTTGTTTGCGCTTTTTGAGTTGTTGAAATGTTGCCTAGAAAACAAACCGGTCATCAAAAGCGGAAAAGAAAGAAAAAAATTAGCAAGCATTCTACGACTTCTATTTAAATTGATTTGAATCCAGATAACTTAAATTCTAGGGTTGAAAATTTAGAGGATTAACAATCAATCAGAAATAATGAAGAACATATTGATTTGGATGTAGATGATAATGAAAACGAGAATATCCTTGATTTTGCTAATGAACAACGTACTAAGCCTATTCCATTAGACATTTATGATCTAAGATCATGGAATAACCTTAGAAGTGATTTAAGGGATGAATTGCTAAAAAATGGTCCTAAAAGAAATGAGCCAACTATGAATGGTCTTAAAGATACCCTTGGTAGGCACAAAGACATGTGAATTGATGTGGCTATATAGTTAGTAAAAGATTTGATTACTCACTTGAAAAAATATAGAGAATCTGGTTTTGCAAAGGCCGTTGTTAGTGCTAAAATAATTGTAAATAAAATGGACATTGAATGTGTGCTTACTGATGTGTAGAGTTCAACTGCTACCAATAGATTAGTGTTTACTCAAAGACAATGAAAATAAAAGATTAAAAAAAACATGATTCAAATTTCTTCTTCCTGCATAACAACTAGTAGCAGACTTAAATACATCAGACTAAATGGGCCAAAATACTGGGTCAACCCAAACGAAATAAATAAACAGAAAATACATAAAATTTTAAGAATTATTCCATAATGAAATCCTGCTGCCATTTGGGTTTCTTTGTGACTCTAATGGGCCTGTTCATCATCCTAACACTTACTCAAAAACGTCTAATTCGTAGAAAGAAACACTATGATGCAAATCCATCTGAATGCACAGAATCAAATCTTGAGTCTGTTGAGGAGTCTTTTAGGATTCATTATTTTTTATACATTGTAGATCAAGCAATTGGCTCACTTAATAGAAGATTTGAGCAATATAGCACATATGATAATATTTTTGGATTTTTGTTTAATATTGAAAGACTTAAGTCATTTTCTGATGAGAATTTGAAATTGTCTTGCACAAATCTTGAAACTTACTTAAAACATGGCAATTCTTATGATCTTGATGGTGAAATTTTATATGAAGAATTAAAAGTCATCAAAGAGATTTTAACAGTTGAATCAAAATCTAGTTTTATGATATTGAGTTCTCTTAAGCCATTCAATTGTTTTCCTAATGCATGCATAACTTATAGAATAATATTAACTATTCATGTTACTGTTGCATCGGATGAGAGGAGTTTTTCAAAATTAAAATTGTTAAAATCTTATTTTCAATCGACAATGTCGCAGATTAGATTAAATAGCCTTGCTTTGATTTCAATTGAAGATGATTTTTTAAATAATCTTGATTTTGATTAGGTTATAGGTGATTTTGCAGGAAAAAATGCTAGGAGGATGATATTCAAAGATTTATTGCCAGAGGTTGCAGCTAGTATGGGAATTGGAATGCTCATGATACATGTTCGGATTGATAGATACATTATAACTACTTTTGTCATAATTTTATTATAGTTTTGATTTAGTGTAAAATTTTCAATATTAATATAATTTTTTACTTTTTTTTTAAATCATATATTTATAATCATATGACTTATATTTCTGATAAAAAAAATTACGAATTAAAAAAAAAAAGACATCAAACTCATAATTTCCATACGGCTCTATTTGCCACCTAATGCTCTTAAATATTTTTTTAAAAGTATATATAAATATTTATTAAGACATACTTTATGTAAAAAAAAACTATTATCCTATCATTCCTTTTCGAATCTGAATCTTCAAATATATGAAAATATATTCCCTTAGAAGCAAGTATAAATACCCCCTTTATATTGATGGTAGATATCATATCTACACACTTCTTCATCTATCACTTCCATTAATATTTCCTATATATACACATACTTCATAATCTTTCTCCAACATAATCTCACAGATAGAAATCAATTATGAAAACGATATGGAAAGGACTCCAAGGTTTGAAACCAGTGATGCTTATGATTTTGGTTCAACTTGCTTATGCTGCAGTTAATGTGCTTTACAAGCTTGCCATCAATGATGGAATGACTGTTAAAGTTGCCACTGCTTATCGTTTAGCTTTTGGTTCAGCTTTCACTGTTCCTCTTGCTCTCATTTCTGAAAGGTTTGATTATTGTACTTTCAGCTTTTTTTGTTGAGTTGTTTTTTTTAATTCCATTTCTTACCTCAAATGGCTTTTTTTTGCTTTCTTATTGAAGAAATAAGAGGCCAAAGCTGAGTTGGAGAGTGCTTTTCATGGCTTTTCTTTGCGGCTTGTTTGGGTATGTTACCATAAATCATGAAACTATTTAAATTCATTTATTTGAACTAGTACTTATTAACATTTAAGTACTTATAAACTATACATAAGCACTTATAAACTATGTAAGTTAAATATTTATACTAAAAACTATAATAAAAATGTTAGTTTTGTGAACTTTAATATAAGTACAAAATAATGTATCTAGTCCACATTTGAACCAGATACATGTACTTTTTAATTATAATTATTTTCGTTAAATCAATTCAGTTGGTAATTTTTTACCGCTATTAAACTGTAGGGGTGTCAGGTCAATTTGTAGCCTTTCTATTTTGATTTTTTTATGGGCTTTCTGTTTTGATATTTAATATACTCTCATTAAATTATATCAGTTGGTAGCTCTGCAACGACATCAAATCGTAAGGGTGTCAGTTTGAATTAAATTATGATTAATTAATCAAACTTTGGTTATGTGATTAATTTTGCAGTGGAAGCTTATTTCAAAATCTATTCTATGAGGCCTTGGCTTTAACATCAGCAACATTTGCATCTGCTATCTACAATCTCATCCCTGCCATCACCTTCATCATGGCAATTTCCTGCGGGTAATAATAATAATAATTAATCATCACCATTTTCATGCAATTATTACTAATTAATTACTTTGGTTTAATATTAATTTAATTGCAAATTTTGTGTATATAGTTTTGAGAGATTAAATTTAAGAGCAGCAGCTGGAAAAGCCAAAGTGTTGGGAACTCTAGCAGGAATTGGTGGAGCAATGATGCTGATTTTTCTCAAAGGTGTTGAAATTAATATCTGGCCATTTCACATCAACCTTATGCATCCACATCAACATCAAATTCGCCATGTTGATTATGGTAGTAAATGGTTGGGTGTTCTATGTGCAGTAGCAAGTTGTTTCTCTTTTGCTCTATGGCTTATAATTCAGGTAAGACTCGACTCTGGTAATTTAGAGTTCGGTCAAGCGATAAATATAATCGGTTAAAAATTGTAACGGTTTTGTGAATTCTATTATGGTATAGGCTAAGATGAGCAAAGAATATCCAAGTCATTACTCAAGTACGGCTTTAATGTCTACAATGGGAGCAATACAAGCCACTGGTTTTGCTCTTTGTTTTGAAAAAGATTGGAGCCAATGGAAGTTGGGTTGGAATATAAGACTTCTAGCCGTCGCTTATTCGGTAATACTCCGATCTTAAATATAAATTAAAATTTGTCAAAATTCACAATTCGTCTTAAGGGCGTGTAAGATGTAGAGTCTAAAATTTTATCACAACTAAACTGTTACATATTTTTCCCAGACAAAATCTATATATGTTTTGTCACGTTTGAACTGTGTTAAATTGAGAACTCTCAAAATCTTCAAAAATTTATGATGGTCTTGTAAATATATATAATTTTTTTCGGTTGTAAACGAAGTGATAATAAGCATTAAAACTCGCACATATAATCGTTAGCACTAAAATTCGAATCATGGTGATGATATCCAGCGTAGGTTTCTATCCGTTGAGTTAGGATTTATTTAGAATATGAACTTTTTGTTTAATTAACTTTTTTTGATGTGATATTTAATTTTAATTTTGTAGGGAATCGTTGCGTCTGGATTAGTGGTTATTGTGACATCTTGGTGCATAAAGATGAGAGGCCCACTATTTGCATCTGTTTTCAACCCTTTAATGCTTTTGTTTGTCACCATTGCTGCTTCTTTGATGTTGGATGAAAAACTATACTTAGGAAGGTACATATTATATATTCCCTTATATAAATGTACATAACCACTAATATTAATATAATTTACTATAAGAAATTTTAGTTATATTGATAATGAATTTGTGATTTTGTGATGTGTAGTTTGATTGGAGCAGTGTTGATTGTGTGTGGATTATATATGGTTCTTTGGGGTAAGAGTAAAGAGATGAAAAAGATTGCTCAATTGGCTACATCAAAAATTGCACAAGAAGCTGAAGAAGATATTGAAGTTGTTGTAATGTCTACACCATTAGAACTAGATCATGATAAATTACATGTCTCCAACAACAATCACATTGAAGTTGATAAAGATCTTGACTCGAAAAATGAAGAAATTAAGAGTATTGGAGATGATCCAAAGTGATGAAATGCTTAGATGATTAATGTGTGAAATGTTTATTTTGAACTGCTCCGGATGAAATGAAGTGCAGAGAGCATGTTCTTTTATAGTTTAATTTAATTTTTTCACTAATGTTTTTGTCTTTAATTAATTATTAATTTAGTTTACCTAATCAATTTTAATGAAGTATATTATACAGATTTTTAGTTGCAATTTCTTTTATGGGTAATGGATTTAGAAATGGACAAAGTATAAATCATATGGTATATATATCATCTTTAAAAAAAATAAAAAATAAAACAACAAAGATTTATCATATTACGTGGGATCGGCTACATAAATTAACTTCTGCCATAATATTATATTCATGGTCATGTTTCTATTCAAATTGTTAATTTCAAGATCTTTCTTAATAACTTTTCATATAATTTTTATATATCTTTATCTGCCTCTAGCAATTTGACTCTTTTTCATCTAATCTTTTTTTCTTACCACATAATATATATGTTTTCTCTCTATCCGCCTAAACTACCAAAGTTTATTTTCTACCATCTTTTTTACATTTGGTGATACCTAAAAACTCTATTTAATATTGTCATTTATAATCTTATCATGTCTAGTTTTATTACACATCCAACGCAACATCTTCATATTTGCTATACTTAATTTATTCTTGTGTCAATTCTTAATCGCCCAACATATGCTTCTAAAGCTCTTCTCCAAGTCTTCAACATCTCATTTAAATGCTCCTTCAACTCTCCAAGCAGAACTACATCATTTGTAAAAAGTATGTATCTCGGTGCTATCTCTTAGATGTGTTTCTTGAGTACATTCAAAATTTAAGTAAAAAAGATAGGGCTTTGGGTTAAACCTTGATGAAAACCTTTTGTAATGGGGAAATCATATGGCTATTCACTTTGTATCCGCACACTAGATACTCATTCATACATATTTTGAATAGCTCGAATATATGCAATATTAACCCATTTCTTCACTAGGGTTTTTTCACAAAATATCTCTAGAAACCTTATCACATGTCTTCTCCAATTCACTAAAAATGAAGTACAAGTCTTGTTAGTCCATCCAATAATGCTCCATCACATGTTATAGTAGATAAATTGCTTCCATGATCGACCTCCTATAAAGCCAAATTAATTATTACTGAGTTGAGTTTTTTCTTAGTCTTCTTTCAATCACTTTTTTTCATACATTTATTGTATGACTCATAAGTTTAATCCCCCTATAACTTTCACAATTTTGAATATCCCCTTGTTCTTGTAGATTAGAACTAAAGTGGTTCTTCTCTGTTCATTCAGAATTTGTTTTGACATCATAATTTCGTTAAAGAGTTTGGTGAGCCACTATATGCCTCTATCTCCAAGTATTTTACACATTTTAATAGGTATGTGGTCTGGCTCAATCTCCTTACTACTACTCATCTTTTTCAACGTTTCTTTTACTTCTTGTTTCTAAATTCAATAATAGTAATTATAATTTTGATCCTCTTCTCTAAAGTCAAGCCTGCTAGAGTTTATGAGATATCATGTTCTTCATTAATTTCATAAATTTATCTTCCACTTATCATTTATAACTTTTTTCCTGAACGAATAATTTGTCTTTTTCATCTTTAACATACTTCACTTGATCCAAAACTCTTATCTTTCTTTCTTTTCTATTATCAAACATATATATAGATTTTTCTCCCTCATTGGTTCCAAAAAATTTGTACAATACGTCACATACTTGGGGTTCTTTCTTCACTCACCTCCTTCTTGGTCTGGTTCTTATATTTCTTATACTTTTCCTAAGTTTATGCATTTTTACACCTAGATCATTCTTTAAAATAAAATTTTTTTACTCTAACATTACTTTGAACACTCTCATTCTACCACCACCATTCTTTACACCTAAGTTCAAAACCTCTTAATTCTACAATGTTTCATTAGCTATTTTTCCTTATCTCCTTGGCCATATTATTCCACATATCATGTGCACTTTCTAGTGGTTTTCCAAACTCTTCATCCAAAATCTTGCGTTGGAAACTTCCTTGTTTTTCACCCATCAAATTCCACCACTTGATTTATGGAAATCCCATGTGACTTATTTCCTTGTGATTCTTACATCCATAATCAATATTTTATCTTGGGTAGTCAAGCTCTTTCCTAGAATAACTTTACACTACAAGAAAATCTTCATATATGACTTCCTAATAAGAAAGAAATCTATATGAGAACATGTCACTCCACTCTTATATGTGATAAGATGTTCAACTCTTTTACTAAACCATGTATTAGATATAGTATGATCAAAAGCCAGCGAAAACTTCAAATGGATTTACCCATCGTATTTATCTTTGAAATTATAACCCTCATGCACACCCTTAAAACCTCTCGCTACGCTCCCTATCTGTCCATTTAGATATGCTCCTAAAAAAAGTTTATTTCCTTGGGATATATCCTGAAGTAAGCATTCTAATTAAATCCTCCAAATTTTACCTTAAAGTGTTCTGCAAACCTAACTTGGGTGTGTAAGCACTAATAACATTAAAGGTTTCTTGTTACACTACAAATTTCAAGACTATGATTGGATCTCTTGCTCTTTTCACATCCACGATATCCTTCTTCGAATCCTTGTCCATAATATTCTCCACCTCATTTCTCGGTCTATCTTTTTCGGTGTACTAAAGTTTAAATCCCGAGTTGTCTAATTCTTTCGCCTAGTCACCTGTTCACTTAGGTTTTTGTTAGCACATGAAATTGATCTTCTTTCTAACCATAATGTCCACAATTTTCATAGATTTTTTTTAGTAAGCGTGCCTATATTCTATGATTCAAAACAAACCATACTCACACGAATTAACTTCTATACCCACACTCGTTTACAAAAGTGTGAGAACTCTTGTATTCCAAACAACGATGTAATGGTCTTTGCCTTTTTGACATTGTATTCGAGCAATATAATGTGTTGCTTACAGGAATTGACTTATTATTCACATTATTTCTTAGTTGATTCATATCATAGAAATTCAACAACATTTTGTCCTGATTGTCGACTACCTAACACAACTTTCTCATTTTATCCAGACTTGGGACCGAATACACATAGTCAAGCTAACATTGGCAGAATTTCTATATTATCTTAGAGGCAATTAAATTGGTCAATTTAATAGCATAGATTAAGGTTTTCATAGGTGTGGGTCACCCGCGAACATATTGACCCAAATCAAACAATCTAATAATTATTTAAAATCATTCGATTACGGATATACACAATAAAACCTACAACAACCTGTATAGCTTGGCTCCAAATATTGAATTTGAGATTTCAATCCATATTCTCGTTTGTGACATTAATAATTTTTTTTTAATTATTATTTTAAATGAAAAAGAAAAATTAGTATATGACTATTAACCACTTTGTTGCATTAATTTTTCATTCACCATCAATGTTAATAGACCAATATTGGAATATCGAATTTATGTTAAGATTAAGTATTGTTTCTTATTTGTTTCATATCATTTTCAATTTATAGATTTTATAGAAATTATGTGTCTTTGTAGAATTTACGATTAAAATTAAGTTTTATTTTATATGGATTAATTTTATTAGATATTATATATTGTGTTTCATGGATTAATTTATTAGACATTATATGTTGTATTTCATACAATTTAAAAGTTGAAAATATGTGCAATTATATTAAATTGTGCTATAATTTTTTTAGAATTGAAAACAAATTATTAAATGTTTTTATTTTATTTTTTGGTCAAGTAATTTTATTTTATTTTTGGTCAAGTAATTTAGTGATTTCAATTCACTTTTTAAAGGTGAATAAATGAAATATTAGGGATTCGAACTTGTGTATTTATATTTGATATCTCAATACAACTATCAACTGAGTTGACTTAATAATATAAATTTTTTTATTTTTTTATTTTATGCAAATTCAACCAAACTCAATCAATAAATAACTTTTTTTTTGTAAGTAAGGGATATATTGAAAAGAGTACAAAGGGTACTCAAACCTGATTACAAAAAACGAAAAGGCCTCGACAAGCCAAAGAGATTACCTACCAAATGCAACAAAGACAAGAATAACAAGGGATCTTTGTTAAAATCATAAAGGTTACATTTGGAATGAGTAATATCTCCAATGAATGACCATCTCTAAACCGTGTACTTTATCGTCCACACTATGTCAACAATATTCCAAGAAGAGTTCCAGAAAAGGATACCGTTCCTAGTAGTCCAAATGATCCAGCTAACCGCTAACCAAATACTTCCAACTCTGCCCTGGTGCATTTTCTTAAGTTTACAAAATTCGAACCAATCAAGAAAACTACCTTTAAGATCAAAGCAACCCGGAGCCGAAAATCCGATCCAATCTGCCACCTCTTTCCAAACCAAAACAGCCACAGGACAAAGCGCAAGAACATGAAATAACGTTTCCGAAGAAGAAGAACAGAACACGCACGAGGAATTTCCCGAAGGCGGAATGATTCCTCTAGCGATGAGGAGGTCCGTTGACGGTAACCTATTCAAAAAACTCCTCCATCCAAAAGCCTTGATTTTTTGTGGAACCATCAACTTCCAAATCTTACCCAAAGCTTTATCGTTCCTACAAGCCAGACCAAAAGGTATCCTATATTTCTCAGTCTGCCTGTACAGAGAATTGATGTCGAGACCCGACACCAACTCGAAACCACGAAGAACCGCTTTAATAGCCCACAAATGCCTCCAACTACCATCCCCTATCAAGAGAGTGTCGTCCGCGAATTGAAGAACATCTACAAAACATTTTCCCTTAACATTCAGCCCCGAGAAATCACCTAAAGCCACCGCATTCTTCACCAACGCCGTAAGACCCTCCACAACCAAAACAAAGAGGAAAGGGGAGATAAGGTCTCCTTGTCTAAGGCCTCTTTCCACCAAAAACTCCTTAGTAGGGCTTCCGTTAACCAACACGGACATCTTACTAGAAAAAACCGTTACTTCCATCCATCTCAACCAAAGCGCTCTAAAACCCATTTTTCTCATCATGAATCTTAGAAAGTCCCAACTTACTTTGTCATAAGCTTTCTCAAAATCCACCTTAAAAAGAGTGCAACCGATTTTTTCCTTGATCGCATAATCTACAACTTCGTTAGCCACCAAAACCCCATCAAGTAATTGCCTCCCCGACACAAAAGCACTTTGAGAAGGCGAAATAATAGATTCTAACACCCATTTCAACCTTGCCGCCAAAAGCTTAGACAAAGCTTTGTACAAGCAACCCACAAGACAAATGGGTCTGTAATCATCTAAATCCAAAGGGTTCGCACGCTTAGGAATTAAAGTCAAAAAAGAAGAAATAATATATTTTGATAGCCTTGCACCCCTATGGAAATCTTTGAAGAATCTAAAGAAGTCTTCTTTAATGAAATGCCAACACTTCTTAATAAACACAAAAGAATAACTGTCCGGACCTGGACTCTTAGAACCTTCACAACCCCACACCGCCTCTTTGATTTCCTCCTCCGAAAAAGGTCGCTCAAGAAAGGCCCTCTCGACAAGGCTTAAAGATTTGAAAGACAAACCCTCCAAAATCGGCCTACTAGCCACCGGATCAATGAATTTCGTAGCAAAGTGTTTCCTCACTCCCTCTTTAACCTCGTCCACCGTAACTAACACTCCGCCATCTGAATTCAAGGGACCAATATGATTGCGTCTTCTTCTTTCGTTCATTACACAATGAAAGTACCTACTATTATTATCTCCATCATTAAGCCATTTTAGTCTAGACTTTTGGATGAGCATATTCTCCTTAATCCTCAAGTTCAACCAAAACTGACTAGTAGTCTTCTTACGATCAATCACTAAGTCCTCCGTTAACATACCCAAAACACCATCCGCTTTTGCGTCTCCCTCATTAATGTCCCTCACGCAATCTTCAATATCCAAATCGATCTTACCGAAAACTTCTTTGTTCCACTTACTAAGACTACCTTTAAGTAGTCTAAGCTTTTCCTTAAGAACGTAATCACTTCTCCCTTTTACTTTCATTTATTTCCATTTCTTCTCCACAAAGCCCACAAAATCCTTGTTCGCAAACCATTCATTATTGACTCTAAACGGTTTCGGTCCCCAATCCGAGGCATCCGCTATCAACCATACCGGACAATGATCCGATATGTCTCTAGGACCTATGAGTTGACCGACCACTCCCCACCTACGGATAACCTCCTCCGACAACAAGAAACGATCGATCCGGCTCATAGAAGAACCGTCTCCGCTATAGCAAGAGAATCTCTTCCCTTTGCAATCAACGTCCACCAATTCACTATCCCTCACAAACCCCGCAACCTCTCTCATTTCAATGTTTCGCCCCCCCGAAGCCCGACCTTTCCTCTCACTAGTGATAGCGACCGCATTGAAATCTCCCGCAATACACCAATCTCCATCCATATGATTCCTTTTTAACTCCAACAACTTGCTCCACAAAGATCTTTTCGAAGCCAAATCACACGGGGAATAGACATTGACCACATAGTAAGAATGGTTTCTCCAAAAGACTTTGACTCCAACGTAACCTTCGCCTTTAAAACTACACTCCACCTCCACTGCTCCCTCCTTCCAAAGAATAATTAACCCTCCCGAAAGACCCAAGGACCCAGAACAAGTCCAGCCTATATCCTCGTTAGACCAAAAACTTCTCGCAATCTCGTTAGACATCGATATAATTTTAGTTTCTTGAATGAGAACATATCCGCCCTCCCTTTTTGATAATGTTGCTAATTCTCTTCCTCTTCAACAAGCTTCATCCCCCCTAATGTTAAAGGATCCAATAATCATCACTGATTATTAATAAACGCCTTCGATCCTACAAGCTTACCTCTCTCCTCCTTCTCCAACTCTTCAATCATCATTTTAAAATCTTTCTCCTTATCCTTTGCCTCCACCCCCAAGTTCAAGATCGCATTTCAAAGCTTGTCTCCTAATCTTGAATCTAAAAGTCCCCACATCCTATTGTTGCATCTGATAATATCCGTCTCGTTAGAATTATCCCCATGAAAAACTGACGAAAGAGAAATCCCATGTCGTTCCTGCCTGTCGCCTTCCTTGGAAAAGTTATCTGCTGACTTTAGTTGTTTTGCTGCAACCTTCTTTTTTCTTCCTTTAAACACTTTTTTATTATTAAAAGAGTTAAATAAACCATGTGGGCCATGAAGGTTCAAATATTTTAACTTCTTTAAATTCCTCCTAGAAGCAGAATGGGCCCTACCCAGCTTAGAACAAAAAATTTCTCCCAACGTGCATCCTACATAGGAAGACTCGCACGCCCCGTCACCTCGAAAAAGTGGTGATTTGTCTTTCTCCTTTACCACCTCAGGACTGACAGAGAAACGTTTTGCCTTATCTAAACCCTTGTCAAAAGAGCCTGCTACCACCTGTTCACCTACCTCTGCTTTTTCCTCCGAAACCGACCCCACATGAGAAACTGGTGGTCCCTCTTGTGCTTCTTTTCTTAACTTACGAGAACCAATCCCTTCCATGACATCTTCTTCCTCACCGTCTTCATAACCACCATCGAAAAGACAAACTCCCTCCGAAGAACCATCTTTGTCCAACAACACATCATCGCCCGAGTCGGAAGAAGAAGACTCAAGAACCTTCATAGAATCCGATCTGGGTAAGATACGAAGGGGACCAAAAGTGTCTTCATGAAGAGTGATGTTAAAAAGTTTCCCGTCTATCTCCGCCTCTACAAACTCCTGAAGACGAAATCCAGAGGGAACCCGAATCATAAATCTGGCAATATCCATCTGCGATCCAGCGAGAGAACTATCATCTGAACAAATGTACACCCCCAATAAATTCCCCAGAATCTCGAAGAAATCTAGACTCCAAGCATGGCAAGGAATGCCATAAGCCCTTATTCATATCACACATTCCTCATCCACGTCCTCCTCCTTCCAAGGGCGAAGGAAACTGAACCATTGCTTCCACCAAGTGGACCCTACTCCTAATAAATCATCTATTGAGCCAGGAACCAAATCCTCTAACAAACATAATCTAGAACCTAGAGGAATCACCTTAACAGTAAACACTCCCTCAGCTTCAAAAAGACGTTGCAAGTTAAACGACATACCCGGACTAACCGTAGACCCCACAAAAGCTTTCCTCAATCTTTCCCTAACCTCCTTGATGGAATTGTACATGCAGTGCGGTGGAAGTTGCGTCTCAGAGTTCTTTTTTCCCAGAACCTCCGCGAAAGACCGAGAACCCCCGCGACCCCAACTAACCGTCGTTGCCTCTACCTGGTTACCAGAAACTCCCCCACGCCTTCCTCCAAAAGAACCCACTGCCTGAGCCCTGTCTACCCTTCTGATCCCCCTATCGAATCTAGGCAGATTCGCGTGAAGCTTCATGCCTCCTATCTGAACATTGTCCAACTTAATCCCTAAAACTCTTTCATCTTCCACCTCCCAAAACCTTACAAATCCAAAGTGTTTCCCTTGTTTGTTGCACCTTGGTGAAATCAGGACCTCCGTCGCCTTCCCGATGCAACCAAATAACTCAAAAAGATCCTTGGCCTTGACTCTTTCAGGGAAATTCGAGATGAAGAATGAGCTGACACCCTCCAAGTCTTTGCTTGCCAATCCCCTGCCAAAAGGGAAGATATCCCACCTTCCGTTATCGAAACACCTTCTCCTACGAGTAACTGTGGTCCACGCCATTGGGAGAAAACCAAACGAGAAGCTCCGGTAAGTTAGTACTTTTGATATCAATAAATAACATAATTGATCTGATTCAATTTTGATACTGAAAATATGAATCGGACAAGAACTCAATAAAAATTAAAATATAAAAAACAAAAATTCTATTTTATTAAAATTGTAAAATAATCTATTATTATAAATAATTAATTTTTGAAAAATGGCTTATAAATTTATAAAAATATTAATAATATATTTTAAAATTTTGAATGAAGATGTAGCAATCAAAATTGATATATGTGGTTGCATTTAGTACATAATCAACCTTAGTGATTTAAACTTTTTCATAAGCTTTTTCAAAAGTCCCAATAATGATTTTCGAACCATATTTGGCAGGTGTGGTTTCATGTGATGTTGGATTAATGAAGTATGGGGAGCAGGTCTTGGATTCATGAAATATTGGGTAGCATGTATAGTTTCAACAGTGGTTTCATGTGATGAATAGTTTTTTTTTTACCTTTTCAATTTTTATTACAAATTTCTAAAATATCCTGTTGGTTAAAGAACTGTTAAAAAAATTGAATTTGAAAATTTGAATGGTTTAAAATTTATAAATCGTTTCATGATGTTAAAAGTGTTTTTTTTAGAAACTAAGTATTGTAATCGATAAAGACAGTGGTGTAACTGGTTATAATACGGTCAAAAGCACTTTTGAGTTGTATAAACAAATGAAAACTTTGCAGCTATAACCGACTAACACTAAGCGTAACCGATTACCATAGAAAGGAGATTTATTTTAGTGTCAACTATAACCGGTTACAGATGTAGTGTAACAGATTATAGACCTGAGTTTTTCACTTTTTCTGTTATGTAACTGCATGTAGTGTGTCCTAATCACTTTTATAACACTTTTATAAATGCCTCGGAGGCATCCTCGCCTTTGGTTAATGTGAATGAAAACTTTCTCATACTTAATTCTCTCTCTCTCTCTCTCTCTCAATTTCTCCTCTCCCTCTCCACACTCTAATTTTCTCCATCATTCACCAATCTTGTGGTTCCAAGTTCCAACATTTGGCATCAAGAGCCTAGTTCTGATCCACAAACTTCTAGTGTGCAACACGAATTCTGTCTCCAATGAAAGAATCCCTGCAAACCTACATATCCTTGATGCGAAGAATTACGACAAATTATGCAAGCAAATGAAAGCGTTGTTTGGCTACCAAGATGTTCTTGAAGTGATCAAGAACAGGGTGAATCCTTTTGTCAAATGTGCAACAACTGCACAACAAGCATTACATAAAGAAGGGAAGAAGAAAGATTTCAAGGCGTTGTCTTTTATCCATCAATGTGTGGATGATGACAACTTTTAGAAAGTTGGCGATTGCGAATCATCAAAGCAAGCGTGAGAGATCTTAGAGAAGGCATACACAAGGGATGACAAGGAGAAAATGGTGAGGTTACAAACTTATAAGCATCAAATTAAATTGATGCAAATGGAAGAAAAGGAGACAATCAACGATTTCTCAACGAGAATCACTCGGTTTGTGAATCAAGTGAAGAAATGTGGAGAAACAGTCACAGAGCAATATGTTGTCGCGAAAATCGTGTGTTCTTTAACACCAAGATTTGACAACGTGGTTGTAGAGATTTAGGAATCGAAGGATCTTGCAACGATGAGCAAATAGGAGCTATAAAACTCTCTTGTGGATCATAAGAAAAGGATGAAGGAGGGAAATAATGATAAGGCAATGGCGGAGATTGCTTTGCAAGCACGCTTCAATGAAAAGGACAAAAGATCGAAAGGAAGATGGCCCATGAATAGTAAAGGGATTTTTCAGAATTTTGGTGGATGAGAGTCCCAAAATTCCAAGAATTTGACTTGTCAAAGGGGTGAGAACAACTGCAATAAAAATGGTGGTCAAGAAAACATTAGGGGTGAAAAGAAGAGGTCTGGCAAAAGTAAGAAGCAGTGCTTTAGGTGTAAAAGGTTCAGTCATTTTGCAAGAAAGTGCAATGCGAACGAGAAGAAACCTCCAGAAGATGAAGCCAAGGTTTCAAGACAAGAGTTTGATGAAGAGAATACACTCTTGGTCATGATCACAGAAGGAGAATGTAGCAGCACCAGGCTGCGGGACAGTAACATCAGCAATTATGGGAATGTTGCAAAAATAGGCGGTAAACGGTTACATGAAAGCGTTGACCGGTTACATGCATAATAAAATATCATGGTGACTGTGAGATATGGAGTCCCGTGCAGCGAGGAATGGTATTTTTAATTGGGATGCTCTACACATATGACGCGGAGGAAGGATTGGTTTGTTAAAATAAATTGTGTCGTGAAGAACAAAGTGAAGTTCGCAGATGACACCACTCTAGCGGCTGATGGGATCAGTGATATTTTGATCATGAGAAGGGATGATGGATATTCGTTGATCAAATATGTTTTGTAAATTCCATGAATCAAATGTAACCTTCTAAGTATTGGCCAATTACTTGAGAAGGGTTACAAGATTCAAATGAAAAACAAGAGGTTGCATGTTATGGATTAAAACGAGGTCTGGGTCCTTAAAGCTCTTATGGCTGCCAATAGAACCTTCAAGGTTGAGCTGAAGGTCGTAGAGTATAGATGTCTTGCTACAACAGCAAGTCGAGAATAGTGGATATGGCATTATCATCTCAGGCATCTCAATTTTCGAGATCTCAAGGATTTGCAAAAGAACGGAATGCTAATGGGGTTTCCATTGATCAGAATACCAGCTAAAATTTGTGAATGATGTGTGCAAGTGAATCAACATAAGGGTAAATTCAGCAAGGATGTATGTTGTAGAACTGAGAATCACCTTGAGGTGGTGTATTCAGGTGTGTGTGGACCAATGCAAGTAGATTCCATTGGTGGCAATAGATATTTTGTCACATTCATTGACGATCATAGTAGGAAGCTACAGACATACCTAATCAAGAGAAAGGATGAGGTATTTGAAGTGTTTAATAAATTGAAGTCCATGGTTGAGAGGCAAAGCGGTCACAAACTCAAAGTGCTCAAAACAGATGATGGAAGCGAATATGTATCAAAAGATTTTGAGAGGTTTTGTGATCAAGAATGGATTGTACATAAGGTTGTACCACTTTATAAACCGCAGCAAGATAGTGTTACTAAAAGGAAGAATCGATCGATCATGAACATGGTGAGAAACATGTTAAAGGGGAAGAAATTTCCAAAAGAGTTATGAAGAGAAGCGGTATCCACAGCTGCCTATTTGTTGACTAGGTGTGAAACAAATAAGATTGAGAGGGTAACATGTACTGGAGGAAGCATGGTCGAGATTCAAACCGAATCTAAACCATTTGAAAGTTTTTGGTTCCGTAGCATATCGACATGTTCCGAGGCAGCTTAGAAAGAAGTTGGATGATAAGGGAGAAATGATGATACTCATAAGGTATCACTCTACCGGTGGTTACAAGTTGTTTGATGCAGAAAAGAGGAGGGATTTCATAAGCTGAGACGTCATTGTTAACGAAATCTGTAGCGGGGAAATTTGTGAGTATAAGCTATTGATTAACTTAACTCAAAAAATAAGAGTCGCCACCGCACTTTTATTTTATCCACGAAGGGAAAGGAAAAAGAGCGAACAAAACCTAAAGAGTTCTAAAACAACAAGAACAAACAGAGAATGGGTAAGGGGGGTTGGTTACGCAATGGGAAGGTGTTAGCACCCAAAACGTCTATAGTACTCTATAGGAGCCCTTTGAAATATCTACCGCTTTTTGGTATGAAAATGGTTTTCTTGAAAGAGATTGGGAGAGATGAGAAGAGAAATATTTTTTTAAGATTTTTGTGTTTGGAGAGCTTATCGCCTCATGCCTACGTACCCACGATGTGCAATGTAGGATCAAAACCCCGTAGTTCGTGGTACAAAGAACAAAAAATTATTTGTTTTGATTGATTTTAAGCGTAAAGACAAGTCGTCATTTCCAAGCGAATAATTCCGCTTAAAGAAATGAATCATGTCTAAACTCATGAAAAGGTTTTAAAAAGAAAAAGTGCACATGGCACACAAAAAAAAGTTTGATGAGTTTTTGTATTTTTTTATGTTTTTATGAAATGGTCAAAATATGGTTAATATTGATTGACATTTATTAAAGAAAACAAAGTTTGAAAATCACTTGACCAAAGTCAAGATTTTATTATGAAAGCGGTTTCGAGTTTGAAAACAAGAAGGTTTTGAAAAAGAGAGGAAGTTTTGAAAATTGAAGAAGGGGTAGAGAAAAAGTGACTATCCTAATGCATAAAGTAAAAGCTAAGGATAAGAAATATCTAACCACATGAACAAGCTCCATAGCATAAGCATTTTTCCCTTTTTGATTTGGTCTTGATTCAAAATAAGTCTTCAAAAGAGGACTCCTAGTATCCAAAATCCAAGGTTTTCCATCACAAACTCCCAAGCATAGGTTAAGATATTAACTCTAAGTCCATAAGTCCATAATCAAGAGTATAGGTCCTCCAATGCAAAGGATATTGGCAATAGTCCAACAATTAAGAGCACAAGTCTTTTAGTGGTTTAATCCTTTATTAATGTTTTTTAGTCCAAAATGGACAAAAGAAAAAACAAAGCACAAGATAATATGGTCCAAGTGGACAAAAGAAAAATGGCATAAACATAAACATGATATGATAAATGGCATAAAGCATAAAAAATAAAGAGAGATAGGGAGCGAGAAGGAAATGTAAAGTTAGAAGTTAGTGGTTAGTAGCACAAGGCTCTAGTGCCATAAGCCTTCACCGATTATTCCGTTCTGCGTTATGAACTATAGTGATTAAACAATGCACTTAGGCCAAAGTTAATGAACTTGACAGAAGATTGGTAGAACCAAAGCCTCTACAATGCTAAGTTTCAAAGATTATGGACCTAATGCAAAAGATCAATCACCGTTGGGTTGACGCGGCCAATCAAGGCCCGGACCACGAAAGTTCAAATTCCGAATTGGATAAAGAGGGACAAATGTTGTGCTATGTTAAGCAATCGCCGAGTAATTTACGTAGTAATTACCCTACAATAAGGTCGGTCAATAGCTCTTTGTGCTAATACATGTTAGATGAACGATATGTAGATCGTCATCCGAAAGCAATACCGCACGAAAAGAAAATAGGTAACGATCTAGTCTTGATCAAGAATTCAACAAAGAAATTCTAAGATCCATAAGACTTTCATCGATCAAAATAAAAATAAATAGATGAAGAGAAAGCCAAATTGAACTAAAAAGTCAAGAACCTTTCATCTTCAAGTTCAGTCACCTTTAATTGATAGATTTAAGTGTGAAAACATATCACTAATTTAAAGCACCTCAAATGAATTCAACAATTCATTTAAAGATAGATTTGAACTAATGAATGTTTAATTACTCTAACCATATCCAAAGTCCATTGAAATTGGAGAGAAATTAATCTCAACAATGTGTTTCAAGGCTAAAATAAGAAGAAAAGGGAAGAAGGAAGAAAAAAAAACAAAAAAGCCCCAAAAACAAGTGAAAATATGCATTCTGTTTTGAAGTAACCGGTTACAGCATATCTGCTAACCGGTTACTTAGTTCAAAATAGGCATAATTTTTCAAAATTAACACTGAGTAACCGGTTACAGCATATCTGCTAACCGGTTACTCTGCACCAGAAAGTAGAAAAATGTACAAAATTCAGCATGATCCACTTCCAAAACTTTTTACAAACACTTTGTGATCATGGAACTGAAATTGCACGAAATTTAAAGTAAAATAACAGTGAAAACCAGCAATTAAACACAATTACAAGATCCAAAGGATCAAGTAACAAAGATCACCAAAGATCTACATTATGGAAGATGAAGATGAAGCTTCAACAATGGTGAAAAATGGATTACCACTTCAAATCTGAAAATTCCTTCAAATTGCTTCAAGATCCAAATTCCAAAGCCTTGATCTACTATAATTAATGAACAAAAACAAGAATGGATGAAGGTTTAGCTCAAAGTTGAACAAGATTCAATGTGAATTCTTGTTAACTTTCAAAAGAAGAAAAGTGAGCTTTGGTGAATTTTGTGGTTGGGAAGAGAATTTGCAGGAGGTTTGTTGGATATCAAAAGCATGAAGAATGAATGAAATGAAGCCTCTATTTATAGAGTTTAGGCTTAGGAAAATTGGTGGTTTGGAATTAGGCTTGGATGATCAAAATTAGGATTGGAATTCAAATTTGGAGGGAATTATCAAAAGAGTGGTGATTAATGAAGGTGCATGGTGGAAAATGATCAAAGTGATGTAGGGGAATTAAAATGAGGTGGTCTAGAATATTCCAAATGTGATCAAGGGCTGAGATTGGTGTCAATTGCTAAATTTAAATTTCCTGCCATTTTTCAAAATTTCACGAGGGTAACCGGTTACTTAGTGCAAATTTTGAAAAAATGCCCCTTTTAAGTACACTGATGTGGTTCAGCTCGATTCTTTTGCTCGTCAAAGAAGGCATGAAAATAAACACATGAACCTTGGAATTCCTTGAATAATAATCAATTAAAATTTGAGGAATCCTTGATCGGATGATTTTTGAATTGTCTGCAGATCAATTTTGACTTTGTTCAGATGAAATTCATTCGAGCTGCGGGACTATTGTTTTGGTATTTTTAACCTGTTCTTCCCCTGAAAATGTTAGTGAAAGAAAAACAACATATTTTTTTTGGATTTTAATTAATGGTTAGTAAACATAAACAAATTAAGCAATAAATAAATAACAAACACACACACAAACCCAAAGATCCCTGCAAGGCACAATCCTATAGAAGAGGGAACCAATGCGTGATCTTGTTTGTGGCATGAAATGCAAATGACATGTGGGATCTTAGGGGTAAAAATTAGGGTATTACAGCTGCCCCTATTTAAGTTTCTTCTATCCGGAGATAAGAAGATTGACATCTTTGTCTCGACGAGATAGAAGAGACTTAAATATAACAATAAACCCAATTTTTTGGCCCTAAGAGACCACAAAATGATATGATTATACAGATGGTATGCAGACACAAGACCACCGTGGGGAGCATATGCCACAGGAGATAAACAAAAAGAAGAATGGGAGAAAGAAACTCCATCGGGGAAACAAAAGAGGGAAAACACATCCCAACTGGGGAGGATACAAATCTCCACTGGGGAAGAGCAAAGAGTAAGATTCCAACTGAGGGAAAATTACCGACACCCGAAATAAAAGAGGGGATAACCGTCTCAACATGGAGAGAAAAAAAATCTCCGCTGGGGAACAAGATCATCTAATACCAGACATCCGGTAATAGCACGATCAAAAGGAAAGATTGCCAACTACCAAGCAAATGATAGTTACAACAAAGCAGTCAATAAAAGGATATGAGAAGAATTACCTACTACCAACATAGGGTAGGACGACAAAGGTAACGATCTCACAAAGAGGATAAGGTTGCAAACTATCAACCAAGTGACAACTATAACAAGGCAACCAAATCGGGCTATATTACCTACCACCAACAAAGGCCAAGACAACAAAGGTAATAAGCCGACCATCAACCAAGTGACAGTTAGAACAAAGTAAACAGCCAAGGGTATGAGAAAGATTACCTACTACCAACAAAAGGGTAGGACGACAAAGGTAATAATCTCAAAAAAAGGATTGAGAAGTATCACCTACTACCAACAATGGGCAGGACGACAAAGGCGATAAACTCGAACAAAGAAGGGAGAGATTACCAACTATCAAATGAGTGATAGCTACAACAAGGTAATCAAACCGGGCTATGTTACCTACTACCAACAAAGGGCAGGACGACAAAGGTAACAAGCTGGCTATATCTCCTACTACCAACAAAGGGCAGGACGACGAAGGTAATAAGCCAAAAGAAAGGTTACCAACTATCAACCAAGTGATTGTTACGACGAGGTAATCAACCAAGGGTGTGAGAAAAAATCACCTACTACCAACAAAAGGGCAGGACGACAAAGGTAATAATCTCAAAAAAGGGATCGAGAAGTATCACCTACTACCAACAAAGGGCAGGACGACAAAGGCGATAAACTCGAACAAAGAAGGGAAAGATTACCAACTATTAAATGAGTGATAGCTACAACAAGGTAATCAAACCGGACTATGTTGCCTACTACCAACAAAGGGCAGGACGACAAAGGTAACAAGCTGGCTATATCACCTACTACCAACAAAGAGCAGGACGACGAAGGTAATAAGCCTAAAGCAAGGGACCAAAATTCAATCCGGGAATAAACCAGAGAGAAACGGTCAAACAAGACTCATCCCAAGGAGGAAATGTCTCAACTGGGGATTAATTCCATCCCGACAAATGAACTAGGGAGGAAGGCTAAAACAAAATATCTTCCACGAGGCATAAGCTCGGTGAGGAATCAACAAAGATAGGAATTTTCTGATTACGGGTCGACACTCTAATGGAGGGAGGACACACACGCTCTGCGGGGACAACAACACCAGAGAGCAAAGAAACATCAACACAAATGCAAAATGCACAATGCAACAGCAACATGTTATGCACAACTAAAGAATGCGCATGCAATGCGTATGAGTATGGATATGCTGACAAAATAGATAGAGAGATAAGCAAAGGGTGGAATAAACATCACAACACAGCCGAATACTCGGGTAATCTCGACGAGATGGAGATATCATTAGCAAATCTTCTAGGGATTCAGCTGAAAAAATCCTGCAAGAGATAAACAAAAGCCATCAAAGGAAAATAAATCCTACTACAAGGCTCAAATCTTGCTGGAGAAAGGAAGATACTGCTTGGGGGGAGAAACCCAAATATCAATCTTCTAACATTAACGATCCGCAAAGAGGATAAAACATAAACTCTGCTTTGAGGATGGAAGGAAAGCTGTTGGGGAATCATAACAACCAAAATCTTTCTGACATTTCCTGGGGATCATAAAGAATTCATAGGAACTTTCATTCCAAAAGGATGAAGAGATCTGTTGCGGAGAAATAATGCATTCACTGGGGATTTGTAGACATATAAACATCTACGCCAAATTCACTGTGAATACAAGGCAAATCTGCTGGAGATTCAAGAGAAAAGCTCTCTGAGGATTAACCACTTCTGAGCAAAACAAGCTGGACTTGTTGAGGAAAACATCAACAAGGTCAAACAGCGGGGGATTTTAGCTCAATACTCATCATGAATGAGAGAAAACCCAACAGGTGACTAGTATATCAATATTCCTCGAATAGAGATATCATCGGCAACTTCACTGGGGAACACCTGAAATAGTGATGGACAATCCTCTCTGAAGACAAACAATCTGGAGAGAAAACGTCTTGGACTTGCCGGGGAAGATAACGCTGCTTTGCACTTGGGAATATACCAAGCAACAACAACACACCTAGAAGGTAAAACTCTGATGGAAATTCCTCATATGATTTCTGCTGGGGACAACAAAAATGAATCTCCGTATGAGGATTACTACTCGACTACCTAACCATATCATAATCAGCTGGAGCAGATCCGGATCAAAACCTAGCTGGGGAAGAACCAAATAACACTGACCCTTATGAATTCAACACATCATAATACAACTTTGAAGGAACCCATCATCTTATCGACAACTGGTTGTAAACAAAACCCTTGCTGAGGAAAACACAACAAACTTTACTGGGGAAATATCGACAAACTCTACTGGGGAGCTGTCAATAAATTCTGCCAAAGGAGCGAGAACGAACCTTGCTGAGGAAAACATTGACCCTGCCAATCTTGGAATAACCGTTGATGTTCCTTTTTGCATTCACAAATCAAAGGGAAATGTTTTTATGATTTTCAAAAAATTTAATCAATTATTTGCATTTTGTTTCAAAAATCATCATAAAAAAAATGAAATTTTGCAAACAGAAACAAAATAAGAATTGCAAACAAAGGGACAAAGGCCCAAATTTTATTAATGGAATGGTAGTCCGCAAATGGCGTAATTCCATGGATCATTACAAAGTTTGAAAAATGGTAAATACATGGAAAGGGTTACATTGAAATACAATGACCACTATTCTCCCAAACAACTTTGAATTCTGATGTGCTCAAAACTTCAATTGTGGATGATTGAAGCAGAATCCTTGATAGACAATGTTGCTTTCAAATGATCAAGACTGGCCAGATGCAGTTACTTGCCATAATCCCTAACTTTTTCTTAGATTGCCCTCTCGGGTTTTCAATCTACCGGGATGATTATTTCTGTTTTTGTCTCTAATTTTTGCCTGGACCGCCCTTTCGGGTTTTCAGCCCACCGAGACGCTCATTTTTCCCTAAGCCGCCCTTTTGGGTTTTCAACTTAGCGAGCTGTTCTTTTTATTCTTTAGGCGAAGTATTTATTGACTGCATCGGCATTCACAGGACGAGTGAACTCTTCACCATCCATAGTTGTAAGAAGTAATGCACAGCCCGAGAAGGCTCTCTTAACAACATATGGGCCTTCATAATTAGGAGTCCACTTGCCCCTAGAATCATTGGTAGAAGTCGAGATCCTTTTGAGCACGAGGTCGCCTTCTCTGAAAACACGAGGTCAAACCTTCTTATCAAAAGCTTTCTTCATTCTCTGTTGATACAATTGGCCATGACATAAGGCCGTCATTCTTTTCTCTTCAATCAAATTCAACTGGTCATATCTGCTTTGGAACCATTCAGCCTCAGACAATTCACCTTCCATCAAAACTCTCATAGAAGGGATTTCAACTTCTACTGGGAGCACTGTTTCCATACCATAAACAAGAGAGAAAGGGGTTGCCCCTGTTGAAGTGCAGACGGATGTACGATACCCATGCAAAGCAAAAGGAAGCATCTCATGCCAATCCTTATAAGTAACAACCATCTTCTGAACAATCTTCTTAATATTCTTATTAGCAGCTTCAACAGCCCCATTCATCTTAAGTCTGTAAGGAGAAGAATTATGATGCTCAATTTTAAACTCATCGCATAATTCCTTCATCACCTTGTTATTCAAATTTGACCCATTATCAGTGATAATCTTGCTCGGAACACCATACTGACAGATGATTTGGTTCTTGATAAACCGGACCACTACTTGCTTGGTCACATTGGCATATGATGCCGCTTCAACCCACTTGGTAAAATAGTCAATAGCCACCAATATGAAACGGTGTCCGTTCGACGCTTTAGGCTCAATCATTCCAATCATATCAATGCCCCACATGTAGAAAGGCCATGGAGAAGAGATAACATTGAGAGGAGTTTGAGGCACATGAATTTTGTCAGCATAAACTTGGCACTTATGGCACTTCTTCACAAATTTACAACAGTCTGATTCCATTGTCAGCCAATAGTAACTTGCCCTCAATATCTTCTTAGCCATTGCATGCCCATTGGCATGGGTACCAAAAGATCCCTCATGAATTTCTTTCATTAACATGTCTGCTTCGTGTCTATCCACACATCTGAGCAAGACCATGTCATAATTTCTTTTATACAACACATCATCGTTCAAGAAGAAACTACCAGCCAATCTTCTCAAAGTCTTCTTATCTTTCTTGGATGCCCCAAGTGGGTACTCTTGATTTTGAAGAAAGCATTTAATATCATAATACCACGGTTTATCATCAACAACCTGTCCAACAGCAAACACATGAGCTGGTCTATCAAGCCGTATAACATCAATTTTGGGCACATCATTCCACTGATTCACCACAATCATGGAGGATATAGTGGCTAAAGCATCCACCATTCGATTTGCTGCTCTGGGTACAGGGTGAAACTCAATCTTATTGAAGAAAGTTAACAACTTTCTTGCATAATCTCGATAAGGAATCAAATCAGGTTGACGTGTCTCCCATTCTCCATTAATCTGATTAATCACTAGGGATGAATCTCTGTATACATCAAGAATCTTGATTCTTAAATCAATAGCTTCTTCCAAGCCCATAATACATGCTTCATACTCAGCCGCATTATTTGTGCAAGTGAATATCAACCTTGCAGTGAAAGGAATGTGAGAACCATGAGGAGTAACAATTATTGCCCCAATACCATTGCCATACTCGTTAACAGCTCCATCAAAAATCAAACCCCAACGGGATCCAGGCTCAGGCCATTCATCAGGTAAAGGTTCTTCACAATCTTTAACCTTTAGATACATCACATCCTCATCAGGAAAATCAAACCTGATTGGTTGATAATCATCAATTGGCTGGTGTGCCAAATGGTCAGCCAAAACACTTCCTTTTATCGCTTTTTGAGTTCGATACTCGATATCATATTCTGACAACAACATTTGCCAACAAGCAATCCTCCCAGTTAGAGCAGACTTTTCAAAGATATACTTGATTGGATCCATTTTGGATATCACCCAAGTCGTATGATTCAACATATACTGGCAGAGGCGCTTGGTAGCCCAAGCTAAAGCACAACATGTCTTTTCAAGCATTGAGTATCGAGACTCACAATCGTTGAACTTCTTGCTCAAATAATAAATTGCAAACTCTTTTCGACCAGGTTCATCTTGTTGACCCAGAACACAACCCATAGACTCTTCCAGCACGGTCAAATACATGATCAAAGGTCTTCCTTCCACAGGAGGAGACAAAATCGGAGGTTCAAGCAGATACTCTTTAATTCTTTCAAAAGCTTTCTGACAATTCTCTGTCCAGACACAACCCTGATCTTTGCGAAGAAGCTTGAAGATCGGCGCACATGTGGCATTCATATTGGATATAAATCGGGAGATATAATTCAAACGTCCCAAGAATCCTCTTACTTGTTTTTCTGTTTTGGGCGCAGGCATTTCCTGAATGGCTTTAACTTTACCAGGATCAACTTCAATGCCTTTTTGGCTGACAATAAAGCCCAACAATTTTCCATAACGGACACCAAAAGTGCATTTATTAGGATTCAAACGGAGCTTAAACTTTCTCAAGCGCTGAAACAACTTCAATAAGTACTTAATATGATCTTCTTCAGTCTTCGACTTACAAATCATATCGTCCACATAGACCTCAATTTCTTTATGCATCATATCATGGAACAAAGTAGTCATAGCTCTCTGGTACGTTGCACCAGCATTTTTTAAACCGAAGGGCATCACTCTGTAACAGAATGTTCCCCAGGGTGTAACGAATGTTGTTTTTTCAATATCCTCAGGTGCCATCCTTATCTAATTATAACCAGAAAATCCATCCATAAAAGAAAAGATACTGAATTTAGCAGTGTTATCTACCAGCATATCAATGTGTGGTAGTGGAAAATCATCTTTTGGACTAGCTTTATTCAAATCTCTATAATCAACGCACATTCGGACTTTTCCATCTTTCTTTGGAACATGCACAATATTGGCCACCCATTGAGGATATTCAGAAGTCACAAGAAAACCAGCATCAATCTGCTTTTGAACCTCCTCTTTGATCTTCACAGCCATGTCAGGATGAGTTCTTCTCAATTTCTGCTTCACAGGTGGACACTCAGGCTTCAATGGCAAATGGTGCTCCACAATATCACTATCAAGACCAGGCATGTCTTGATAGGACCAAGCAAACACATCAACATATTCTCTAAGAAGCTCCACAATCCTCTTCTTAACATCTGACTGAAGCAGTGCCCCAAACTTGACTTCTTTTATATCATCATCTAAACCCAAATTAACCAATTCCAACGGCTCTTCATGAGGCTGAATGGCCTTTTCCTCGTGCTCAAGCAACCAAGAAATTTAATCAGGAATCTCTTCAATATCCTCTTCTTCAGCTCCAAACACAGGGAACTCAAAATTGGAAGAGGGCATAGGGTCATTGTTTTCAATGGGTTTAACAATTAATCTGCACAATGATTTATGTTTGAATTTAGAATATGAACAAGAAGTGCAAGTATCATGCAGATAAAAGTGATCATCACATTATTATTATTTTTTTGGTTTTTTATGTTACCATTTTTCAGAAATAAAGCAAAAAGGGAAAACATAACACGGATAAACAAAATAACATTTTATTGATGATGATAAAATTTGAAACAAAGCCCACACAAATTCACTTTCACCTTGGGCAGAGTGAATGGATTTTTTTCTTGAAAGAAACAAAAACAAATTACTTTGAACTATGAAAAATAGTAGGAACATCAACAGCTATCCAATTCTGGCAGATCTGTCCATGTGTCACGAAGTTAGGAAGTTCTTCCTCTTCATCATCTTTAATGATGGCACTGACTTCATATTCAGGTTCCTTAAACTTCTTTCGAGGGGAATAAAAAGGCACATATGCATCCTCTGGGGACATATAACCGAGGTCTTCCAAATAAGGCTCCCAATCTTCAGCAGGAATGACATCACTTTCAGAACCAAATGGAATATAGCCTACAGGGTCATCTTCAAGAATTGCAGCTGTAGAATGATCTTTGTTGATGAATCCAGCACTGTGAAAAGTCTCATTAATACGTCTCAAATCTCTTCTGATCGTACCAGACGTAAATCCTAAACCAGTTTTGCCCAGGTTATCAACCACATCAATGACCCGGCCCCAACTGTCAGATCGACCAGTCTTTAACACATGCAGATCATCTTTCAAAGAAGACATGGGTAACTCATTCTTCTTAACAGCTTTATCATCAACAAAAAGAGCTTAGAACGGAGTCCCAACAATTTCATCAGCATCAACATACGAAAAGGATGAAAGGTGGCTCACCAGCATCGCTTGCTCACCTCCAACAATTACCAGCTTATCATTCTTAACAGATTTTAATTTCTGATGGAGAGTCGAAGTCACTACCCCAGCCTCATGGATCCAGGGTCGGCCAAGCAAACAACTATAAGCAGGACAAATATCTATTACTTGAAAAGTAATCTGGAAGAAGCATGGTCCTATTTTGATTGGAAGATCAACCTCTCCAATCACAGTTTTTCGAGATCCATCAAAAGCTTTAATAACAACCCCATTATACCTCATGGGAGGACCTTGGTAAGAAAGCCTTGCTAAAGTAGATTTTGGCAACACATTCAAAGAAGAACCAGTATCAACCAACACATTGGAAAGTGCATCTTCTTGATAGTTCATGGAAATATGTAAAGCCAAATTGTGATTTCTCCCCTCCTCGGGTAACTCTTCATCACAGAAACTCAAATTATTACATACGGTGAGGTTGGAAACAATAGCATCAAACTGATTAACAGTCACATTATGCTCAATATATGCTTGTTCCAATACCTTCTGCAAATATTTCCTATGAGCTTCAGAATTCATCAGTAAGGACAACACTGAAATCTTGGACGGGGTATGAAAGAGTTGATCTACAACACTGTACTGACTCTTCTTGATTAATTTCAATACTTCATCCTCATAATCCTTCGAACCACTGGACTGACCAGAAGCATCGTCATTAGTCTCATCTTGAGCCAGCAATAACATTCTCCACAATCTTTGGAGGCTCAGGAGCAAAGACTCGACCACTCCGGGTCACTCTACTCACATCAATGATGCTTACCACAGAAGACAAAGAAGTAATGGGCACTTCCTTACCATCTTCTACCATGGTAGAATTGTACTTATACGGAACAACTTTGTCAGATTCATAGGGTACCGGTCCGGGCAACCGAATTACCAAAGGTGTAACAGCGGTCTTCTGACTGTCATAAGAGATAACAACTCGTTCAGGAATATTAAAGCGTGGTGCAATAACATTCACCTTATTCTGATATTCATCTCTTTTAGCAGTGACTTCAATCAAATTTTCGTCCATCATTCTTTGAATGTCCCTCTTCACTATCACACAACCACGAGGATTCATGAAACAAATACAGCAAGATGCATAGTCATGATCAATATCATGGTATTCACTCAAAAGTGCATGCATTTCCACAAGAGATCTGTGGATCCAATGGATATCAAAGATTTTGAATGTAGCAGGACAACCATAAACCATATTGACAGACGCCTTGCCATGATTAGGCATCGGATTCGATTGGATATTAGGGTTGGAATCTTCGAAAGACAAAATACCACTCATAGCCAACCTTTGAACTTCCATCTTCAATGGATAACTGTTCTCAGTATCCTGTCCCGCTCATCCCTGATGGAAAGCGCAGTGAGCTTCAGGCTTATACCACTATGGCAAATCTTTTGGAACATCAGGTGGTGCACGGGTCTGAACAAGATTCTTCTGAATTAAGCAAGGAAGCAAATCTGTATAGGTCATCGGAATCGGATCAAAATCTTTCTGAAAACGGCCCCGCTGATTATTCTGTTGATTAGAACGTTGTTGCTGCACAGGAGCTGCCTGAACAACAGGAGTTGAACTGATAACAGGAGTAACAGATGCAACATGTTGCTGACACTGACTATTCTTACTGTAACTCTTTTTGCGCCCTCCATGGGAAACGGTATGGGTCTCACCCTCTTTCTTCTTGGTAAATCCTCCACTATACTTCTTGGAATTACCAGCAGAATTACCATCTTTTGACAAACGTCCCTCACAGACACCCTCTTCCAATCTCATCCCCATATTAACCATCTCTGTGAAATCACTTGGGGCACTAGCAATCATACGCTCATAATAGAAAGGACTCAGAGTTTTCAGAAAAATCTTAGTCATCTCCTTTTCTTCCAAAGGAGGGTTGATCTGAGCAGCAATCTCGCGCCACCTCTGCGCGTATTCTTTGAATGTCTCCTTATCTTTCTGAGCCATTTCCCGAAGCTGGTCGCGATCGGGAGCCATATCCATATTATACTTATACTGTTTCACAAATGCCTCACCCAAATCTTCGAAAGTGCAAACTCGAGTACTGTCGAGTCCCATATACCATTTCAAAGCTGCACCAGACAAACTATCTTGAAAGTAGTGAATGAGAAGTTGATTATTATCCTTCTGAGCCGACATCTTACAAGCATACATAGTCAAATGACTCATCGGACAAGATTTACCCTTATACTTTTCAAAGTCAGGGACTTTGAACTTATGCGGGATCTTCACATTAGGAACCAAGCATAACTCATGAGCATTCTTTCCAAACAACTCTTTACCTCTCAGAGCTTTGATCTCTTTCTGCATTTCAGCAAACTGGTCTTGAATCTCTTCCATTATATCATAAGCACTGGCATTTTCACTTGGAGCAGTATGGAAAATTTGTTCTTCACCAAAAGGAACAGTATGAACCACAGGCGGTGGCACGGTCATCACAGGTTGAACGGTAGGAACAATTGGAATTTCAGGAGGTGGTGGTGGTGGTTGATAACCTTCAGGAACAAAGTTAACAGGCATGCCCCAGGGGAAGCCATGAGGCATGGAGTACTGAGGAACACTAGCAGGCACCACAGAGATGGGCATAGAGACAATCTTAGAAATGATTGTCCTTTGCACAGGAGTTGAAAGCGGAGGAGGAGGGGGTGGTGGCTGATTCTGAGCAGCCACCAGAGCTTCCATCATAGTAGTGAGTCTTTCCAAACCATCCTTCAGAGTCGTCACTTCCTCACGAAGGTCACGGTTTTCTTGTTGCAACTGATCCATCTTCTTCTTCAGATTAGCCCGAGTATTATACTGGTGCGACAGCTTGGCTGAATGAAGACCAAAGGGAAACAATAAGACACCTGGAAAAGGCAAGTAACAAATGCAGAATGATGCTTGAAGTGCAAGATGCAAATGTAAAGTTTCAAGGAATTATAAGGCACATTGCAAACATTGTCATTTGAAATACCAAAATCTCATTCATTAATGATGGAAAAGATTACATCTAGGAAGTACAGATTCAAGAATCCTAAAACAAAAGAGAATAAAGAGAACTAGATCCCTAGAGAATCCTATGAGAAGAAGTCCTAGCTCTATCTTCCAGCTTCTTGATGTGGGCCTGCATCTGGGTCTTCTCAATCAGCAACTGATCAACGATCAACTTCCAAGGAGATTCTGAACTCTTCGGAATATCGGAAACTGGCTGAATGCGAGAGGTAAGGTTCCAAAGAGACACAATTCAGATTTCCCAAACTTTCCTTTCCTTTTCTACAAATGTTGCACCAAGCTTCCACAATTTCTCTCTTGAGAGCAACCTGAGATTCTTCTTCCTTGAAAAAGAGACCAACCAAATGAATGTTCTTCGGTACCTCTCGCAAAGGATATCCCAACTGATGACTAGCCAACACCGGATTGTAGCTGATTCCTCCCTTTGTACCAAGAAGAGGCACGTTGGGAAAATCACCACAACTATCAATAATCATTGCTCTAGAAGGAACACGGCTACACCAATCAATATCAGAATGAGTGAGAGACATGATTTTCTGCAACCAATATAAACGGTCCTTGAGATTCTAGAATGCTGCAGACTTCGGCAAGTGAGAAATAAACCACTTGTAAAGCAAAGGCGCACAACAGATAATCATCCCTTCACCATGGAAATTCTTGAGGTGAATAGAGTGATAAGCATCGGCAAGCAAAGTGGGAATTGGATTCCCAATCAAGAACATCCGAATAGCGTTGATATCGACAAAGTTCTCAACATTCGGGAAGAGGGACAGTCCATAAATAAGCAAGGCAAGAATAGCCTCAAAAGCAACTGTGTTCTTCACACTAGCAAAGTGATGAGCTCTATCCATCAAGAACTTAGCGGGTAACCCAAGAATCTTTCCTTAGTATCCATGCGAGCCTTAATCTCAGAAACCTTCAAGTGAGTAGCCTTCGCAATAACATCATGCTCGAGAGCGGGATCTAAACCAGAGAAAATCTGACCATGAACAGGTAAACCAATCAGGAGAGAATACTCCTCTAGCGTAGGTACCAACTGATAATCAGGAAAGGTGAAACAATGAAGCAAAGGGTCATAGAACTGAACCAAAGTAGCAAGCAATCCTTTAGCCATATCAACCTTCAAGAGAGATAAAAGCCTTCCATATCTGGACTCGAACTTCTTGGTATCAACAACCAAAGATCCTAGCTCCCTCAAACCCCCTAACTTAGGAGTCTTGAAAGTGTACTTCTTTGTATTTCTTCTTCCAAAATCCATAACAAAAGTACCTACAGTGTTTACAATAACACCTTTAAGTTCCTTGAAACCCTCCAAAAGAATGCTCATGAATGCATGAGTGCATGAATGCAACACCCACAAACAAGATCACACAAAGCACACGGGTCAAGGTTCAAGTCACGAGCATGAAGCCAAGGGTAAGAACCAATCCCACAAAGGTGTGTACTAAGGTTTTGTCTTCATTGTACCTGCAGAAAATAGCAGTTCTAACAAAGTGCCCAGGGTCCACAATCCACTATCAGACACACCAGCACACCGATTTGCTCGGAGGTTGGTAGTTATCCTCAAGAGAATCTAACCTGAGTGTAGCATCGCGTGACAGCTAAGTCAGATTTGCATCTTCATAGCTTCCGCGCTACGATCCTAAAAAGGCTAGGATGGGTTAAGGGTTACTACGGTCCTCAGTGTTATAGACTTCTATGGAAAAAGTAATGCCTTCACGATCGCTCGATCGGCATCAGTAACTCCAAAGAGGCAACCACCGAGTGGATAGATTCTCAAGTTCTTCTTTTTCAGGATTTGACTCCTTCAAAGTTCCCTCGACTATACTATCCTCCTATCTCAAAGTGCACTCTGGTCCGGGTATAGGACCTATCTCACACACAGAGGAACTCCCAAACATAACAAACAAGTAACAAGCAAATCAAACAAAAAGCAGTAAATAAATCAGAGTAGGCTAAACCCCTCAAGGGGAGAAGTTCCCCAGCAGAGTCGCCACTTTTCTGTAGCGGGGAAATTTGTGAGTATAAGTTATTGATTAACTTAACTTAAAAAACAAGAGCCGCCATCGCACTTTTATTTTATCCACAAAGGGAAAGGAAAAAGAGCGAACAAAACCTAAATAGTTCTAAAACAACAAGAACAAACAGAAAATGGGTAAGGGGGGTTGGTTACGCAATGGGAAGGTGTTAGCACCCAAAACGTCTATAGTACTCTATAGGAGCCCTTTGAAATATCTATCGCTTTTTGGTCTGAAAATGATTTGCTTGAAAGAGATTGGGAGAGATGAGAAGAGAAATATTTTTTTAAGATTTTTGTGTTTGGAGAGACTTATCGCCTCATGCCTACGTATCCACGATGTGCAATATAGGATCAAAACCCCGTAGTTCGTGGTACAAAGAACAAAAATTTGTTTGTTTTGGTTGATTTTAAGCGTAAAGACAAGTCGTCATTTCCAAGCGAATAATTCCGCTTAAAGAAATGAATCATGTCTAAACTTATGAAAAGGTGTTGTGGTGAGAATATGATATCAAGCTATTAATTAGCTTGAATCACAAAATATAATTCACCACCGAGCTTTGATTTATCCAAAGGAAAAGGTAAAGAACGAAAACCCTAATAAGAGAATCTAGGTTCGGGGGTTGGTTATACTAAGGGAAGGTATTAGCACCCTAAGTATTCGTAGTACTCTACGAGAACCTCTTGTTAGTATTTGTGTTATGTTATGGTTTGCTTGCTAAGGGAAATGTGCTAAGGTAAAGAAAGACCTAGGGGTATATACACTAAGTATGCTCGCCAAGACATCGCATCTTGTGCCTACGTATCCTGACGGGAATGGAATCCGAGCATTCGTAGTTCCCCACTTACCATGAAGATAAACAAAATAAAAGTAATAATAATAATAATAAAGCTTAGTAATAATAAAACTAATAATAATAAAACTAATAATAATAAAATTAATAATAATAAAATTATTAATAATAATAATAAA
The DNA here is from genome assembly GCA_022829125.1 of Lathyrus tuberosus. NCBI lineage: Eukaryota > Viridiplantae > Streptophyta > Magnoliopsida > Fabales > Fabaceae > Lathyrus > Lathyrus tuberosus. The sequence continues at coordinate 6,668,214 of JALAZF010000024.1, read as the reverse complement.
AAAGAAATAATAATAACAAAAATAAAAATAAAAAAAGATAATTGAAAATAGTTAGTAAAAAAAAGAAATTAAACAAATTAAACTCTAACGAAAAATGCATGATTATTGATATGTTTACTAAAAATGCGAAAACAGAGACCAATGAAAAGGATATGCAAACGATCAGAACCAGAGGGTAAAATTTGGGGTACAACAATTGCCCCTATTTAAATAACTTTACCGGATGGCACGAGGAATGGAAATCCTTGGTGCATCAAGGTGAAAGTTATTTAAATATAGCAAACCGAAAATTTTGCCCTTAGATGGAACGCAGATGCTAAGGACAAGCAGTAGACATGCAAATGCTGACATGCCATGAACTTCTAGTATGATGATATGATAGTGCAAGAATGCAGACAAACAAGACACCAAGGATGAAGGGCAATCCACCACAGGTGAGCTTACAGGGGAAGGATAAGGTTAGCATTCACGAGAAAGACTCACTGGGGATACAGACTGTCCAACGATAGACTCACTGGGGAGACTCTAAGGATGCATCGGGGATAGAAAAATAAAGAGGAAATCCTACAGGCCCTCACTGGGGATGGGAGCCAGAGAGGGGCTCTCCACTAGGGAAAAGTCCAAGGAGATGGACGACAGGTTTATAGGTGACCGGACGACACTGGGGAAATGAAAGTACACTCTTTACTGGGCATGGAACCAGAAAGAAGACATGATCTCCCCTGGGGATCAATTTGGAATAAAAGGATAGACACCAACAAAAGATTTTCTGGGATTTTCTTATACTGAAGAGTTTAAACGGGATCTTCAAGAAAAACCAGAAAAGACAGAGAAAGACACATCCGAAAAAACATCAGATGACAAATAAAACCAGTCATCCAATAATGGCTGTGAATGAAGGGTACAAATCATAATATCTAATAATGGCTTTAGATGAATGTGAACAGAGACTACATTACAGAATGGCTTTGAATGCAAAGAAACCAGTCATCCAATAATGGCTTTGAACAAAAGGTATAAATCACAATATCTAATAACGGCTTTAGATAAAGTGAACAAAGACTCTATCTGAAAAATATCAGAAAGAGAGACACATCCGGATAGGCATCAGATGGTAGAGAAACCGGACATCCAATACTGGCTTTGAATGAAAGGTATAGATCACAATATCTAATAACGACTTTAGATAAAGTGAACAAAGACCCGACCTGGAAAAAACATCAGAAAGAGAGACACACCCGGAAAGGCATCGGATGGTAAAGAAACCAGACATCCAATAACGACTTTGAATGAAAGGTATAACTCACAATATCTAATAATGGCTTTAGATGAGTGTGAACAAAGACTACATTCAAGAATAGTATTGAATGCAAAGGAACCAATCACCCAATAATGGCTTTGGATTAAAGGTATAAATCATAATATCTAATAATAGCTTTAGATAAAAGTGGACAAAGATTACATTCAAGAATGGCATTGAATGCAAAGAAACCAGCCACCCAATAATGGCTTTAAATGAAAGGTGTAAATCATAATATCTAACAATGGCTTTAGATGAATGAACAAAGATTACATTCAAGAATGACATTGAATGTAAAAAAACACCAGTCATCCAATAATGGCTTTAGATGAAAGGTATAACTCATAATATCTGAGAAGGCATCAGATGAAAGTGAACAAGATAGAAATCCAAGAAAGCATTGGACAAAAGGAACCACAGTATTCAAGACAGCATTGAATGAATGTGAACAAAGGTGAAATCAAAGAAAGCATTGGATGACTATGAACTTTCAGGAATGGCACTGAAAGTAAAGGTAGATCACTATATTCAGGAATGGTATCGAATGATAGTGATAAAGACATCCAGGAATGACATTGAATGCAAAGGAGAAAACTCATCCAGGAATGGCACTGAATGGAAAAAAAAGACTTTCAGGAATGACACTAAAAGATATCCAAGCAAATTTGATGAGGATTACAAAAGAGAGGCAAAACTTCCAGGAATATCACTGGGAGAAACAAGGGGAACAAGATATCCAGGAATGGCACTGGAGATCACAAGAGACAGACATCCAGGAATGGCACTGGAGATCACAAGAGACAGACATCCAGGAATGGCACTGGAGTGAGAGAATATAAAGATCCAGGAATAGCATTGGAATGAGAGAAGACCAACATCTATCAACAAAATTAGATGCGCAAGAGAATGATAACATTCAAGAGTGGCACTGAATGAAAAGGACAGGTAACGTTTTGGTAAGACGTGGATAACGACACGACCTCTGGAGAAATGCAAATGAGGATAAAACACTCATGTTATGCATATGGTATAAATTATGCAGATGATATATGATCAAATGCGAATGCAGATGTCGACGACATGGCTCAACTCTCTGGGAAGACAAGACTGGAAGACTGATTCCTCTACACGGAGATCACTGCCATTCTGCTTGGGACTAGAGATGCTTCTGCTGAACACATCTTTGCCACACTAATAAACTGTATCTAGTGATGATCCTTGTAAAGAAGGATCGAGAGCTGCTTGGGGATTCTTCAAGTAAACTGCCCCAGATTAGCTGATTACTGTAGATGAGCTGATCATTGCTTCGGCTTGATTGATTCTGGAAATGACTGTTTCATGGTGCTCTTGGAAAGCTTGCCGCAGTCTGGGTCTTGAAAATGATTGTTTTACTGTACACTGAGAGAGCTTGCCCCAGTATGAGTCTTGAAAATAATTGTTTTACTGTACACTGGGAAAGCTTGCCCCAGTATGAGTCTTGAAAATAATTATTTTACTGTACACTGGGAAAGCTTGCCCCAGTATGAGTCTTGAAAAATCTTATGTATAAACCGATTTTGAGAAGTCGCCATTAAACCTCAAATCTTGAACTGATTCTCAACAGAATATGGAAGGAACTTGCCCCTGATTGGATCACCGACCAAGTTTCTCAATTGTTTGAAAATTCCTTAAGAAGAAAGCTAGTTTGCAAACAAAAGTATTTGTACAAACATGGTAAATGCAAAGTTCATGCAACTTTTGAAATCAAAATCATTTTGAAAGAGGTGCAAAGTATATGGGATACTGGTCAGAACACGGTGGTTCAAGACATTAAAGTGAAACGTTTAAGCAAAGGGTGTAATACCCAAAATAGGTGACCTGCAAAGATCTTTTAGAGTCAGTTTACGCAACCTTGCTGTAGTATACTTTCAAAATAACCTTGTTTTAGTTAGGTCTTTTGAGGGTTATAACGTGGCCTGGTTCACGGTTTAAGAAACAAAGGATAAAGGCTCAAAGTTTATTTGTACCCACCCAATCTACGTGATGAACTTCAGTCCTATGCTCAGTTAACTCAAACTATTCACTCAAATTCCCATGAGTTAGGAATTGCACTGATGATGATAATGATGATGGTTCAAAAGTTAAGAGACTTTGAAATGGCAGTCATTGCTTCTCACAACATTTGGTTGTCATACAAGCTTGTTCTTTCTTCTTTTTTTTCTTTTCTTTTTTCACTCTCTTTTTTAGTGACTGCCTGGCTTAATGATTACAGTGAACCATCATTGGCGTTTGACTTGAAAGACATCTTCGACACCTGCTTGCTGTGTGCGAAGGAACATTTGTGAACTTTGTCGAAAGGCGTCTTGAATGCTACTCTTGTATTTGAATGCAGAATCAAGTTAACTGAGAACTACCCTGCCCCAAGTTAAGATTGCGGGTTTTTATTTGTAAAGAAAAGAAACTCCTACTTCAAGGCCCAAAGGGGTTGACGAGGGATTATCTTCCTTATTTCTCCAATGTTTAGGGATTGAAACAATGCCTTACATCGTCAGCAAAGTTTTGATTTGAAAGCATACCACAACAATTATGAGTATTTACGTTTTCATCATCCTCCCTACAATCTTTGCATAATAAAAAAGAAAATGGAAAAGAGATAAAGTATTTATTGAAGAAGAAAGCATGGAGATGTAAATAGCAAACACAAATGAATTGAATCAAAAAGTTGCAATGCTCATTTCATTAATTAAAAAAGTACAATCATAATTGAAAGCAAACAGCTATTACAAAATAAAGAAAATGCAAACAACAAGAAACAAAGGCCTAGTGACTAATCAATACAAGGATGAGTTGTCCTGTCTGAAACACTGACTTTTAGGAGGATAATCTGCTGAAGTCGACTGAAGCTTTACTTGGCGTGCCCTGGCAGAGGGTTGTTCTGAACATTGGGATTGTCCTTAAAGGAGAGGATTTTGTTCCTCATCAGCTCTTGTACTCTAGCCTTCAACACAAAGCAACTTTCCAAGTTATGGCCTGCACCACCTTGATGGTATTCATAATGAAGATCAGCCCTATAGCCGGCTGGAAGAGGATTTGGAGGAGGAGGCAAAGGCCTTGTGGTAATCAAACCTTGCTGAACCAAACCAGGATAAAGTTCAGTGTAAGTCATGGAAATAAGATCAAACTGACCCCTATTACGATACTGGCTCTGTCCTGCAGTCGGTCGTTGGAAAGCTTGAGTTGGTCGCGGTGCGGCAACCACAGGAGTAACAGCAGCAACAACAGGGCGAATGGTATACCGAGGTTGGGGACGAGGCCTTCTTGTTTTAGCCATGACAGTGTTAGTATGATCTTCCTTTTTCTTCTGAAAGTTACCATAGGATTTCTTCACAGCATTGGAAGATTCAACAGCCTTGGATACTTTTCCCTTCTTAAGACCTTCCTCTAATCTTTGGCCAATAGTAACCAAATTAGTGAAATTGGAGGAAACACTTCCAACCATCTTCTCCCAATAGAATGGGGACAGGGTATCCATGAACATTCCGGTTAACTCTTTCTCAGCCAAAGGAGGTTCAACCTGGGAAGCCAACTCTCTCCAGCGCTGAGCATACTCCTTAAAAGACTTTTTATCACTCTGAGACATGTTTTGCAGTTGACGGCGATCAGGAGCCATGTCGAGGTTATACTTGTACTACTTCATGAAGGCATTTGTGAGGTCTTGGAAACTGTGGATAGAGTTTTGCTCAAGACCCATGTACCATTTAAGTGATGCTCCACTCAAGCTGTCCTGAAAACAATGGATAAGCAACTTCTGATTCTTGGCATGAGCAGTCATCCTGCGAAGATACATGGCCAAATGAGCTCTTGGGCAAGAATGACCCCTGTACTTCACAAAATCTGGAGTTATGAACTTAGGAGGTATAACAAGGTTAGACACTAAGCACATGTTGTCCACATCCACATTAAAGAATTCATTACCCTCAACAGCTTTGAGTCTCTTCTCTATGCTCTGAAACTGCTCTCGGACAACTTCAGGTTCAACAAAGTCTTCATGGTCTTCACCTTGAGCACTTGCAGCATTGTACTCATAGAGGGGATTCTTGAAAGAAGCTTGAACAGTCTGTGGAACAGCATGAACCACAGGTCTGGGCTCGGTGAAAATAGGAGCTTGAAAGACAGGCATAGCAGTCTGACCCACCATAGCAGTAGATACAAGAGGTGGAGAATAGTTGTGTGGCAAGCCAAACTCGGGCCAAGTTGAAGGTGGCATATGAACTGGTGGAGGATCAGCGCTTGAAACTTCCTGGATGACAGTCCTTTGGGGTGGCTCTCCCCTAGCAATCAAAACTTGAATCATCTCAGTGAGTTTGGTTACACTTGACTTGAGGTCGTCGATCTCCATTCGGATCTCAGCGTTGTGTGCCTTTTGCTCTGACATCTTGCATCTGTAATTAGCTCTAGTCCGGTATCGGTGTCGAGGAATCAGCTTGATGACTCACAGATGACACTGGAAGATAGAGACCACTAGAAATGAGTAGCTGGGTAAACAGACGCATGCAATGAATCATGCAAAGATGCAAATGATATGCAATGCGATGCAAACAGGAAGCAAAAACACATGCAACAGGATCAAGGGTTCGAGATCACAGCATGGAGTCCAGGGTAAAGAACCAACCACAGGGTGTGTACTAGGGTTCTTGTATCTGCAGAGCAAGGTTCTAAAGAGTTCCCAGAGTCGACAACCCATCTTTCGGATATTATCAATTTCCCAATTACTTGGTAGTCAAGAATATTCTTAAGAGAATCTTGTCTGAGTGTAGTATCGCGTAGCAATCATTTAGGATTACTCCCTCATAATCATCGCACTACATCCTAAATAGGCCAGGTGGGGTAAAGGGTAACTAATGGTCATCAGTATCCCTGGCACCAAGGATGAAAGTGGCAACGCATTCACGATTGCTCGTTCAGCATATACCACCCCCAAGAGGGCCTCAACTGAGTGTGGAACCTCAAGTCAACTCCTTTGGGATTTCTCCCTCAAAGTCTCCTTGACTATGTCCACGATCCTATCATATGTGTACGCTCAAGTCCGGGTTAGGACTTATCCTCACTACTCAAGGTAGCAACCCTGCTCACAGAAAAACCCAAGCACTAGCAGATATATATACAGATATGAGTATGTACAGAGATACAAACAAGCAAACATATAAACAACACAAATACAGACAAGGTGAGCTTAACCCTCTTAGGGAACGTCCCCAGTGAAGTCGCCATTTCTATTGCGGTGAGAATCGGATATCAAGCTATTAATTAACTTGAATCGCAAAATATAATTCACCACCGAGCTTTGATTTATCCAAAGGAAAGGGTAAAGAACGAAAACCCTAATAAGAGAATCTAGGTTCGGGGGTTGGTTATACTATAGGAAGGTATTAGCACCTTAAGTATCCGTAGTACTCTACGGGAACCTCTTGTTAGTATTTGTGTTATGTTATGGTTTGCTTGCTAAGGGAAATGTGCTAAGGTAAAGAAAGACCTAGGGGTATATACACTAAGTATGCTCGCCAAGACATCGCATCTTGTGCCTACGTATCCTGATGGGAATGGAATCCGAGCATTCGTAGTTCCCCACTTACCATGAAGATAAACAAAATAAAAGTAATAATAATAATAATAATAAAGCTTAGTAATAATAAAACTAATAATAATAAAACTAATAATGATAATAAAACTAATAATAATAAAATTAATAATAATAAAATTAATAATAATAATAATAAAGAAATAATAATAACAAAACTAAAAATAAAAAAAGATAATTGAAAATAGTTAGTAAAAAAAAGAAATAGAACAAATTAAACTCTAACGAAAAATGCACGATTATTGATATGTTTACTAAAAATGCGAAAACAGAGACCAATGAAAAGGATGTGCAAACGATCAGAACCAGAGGGTGAAATTTGGGGTACAACAGTTGCCCCTATTTAAATAACTTTACCGGATGGCACGAGGAATGGAAATCCTTGGTGCATCAAGGTGAAAGGTATTTAAATATAGCAAACCGAAAATTTTGCCCTTAGATGGAATGCAGATGCTAAGGACAAGCAGTAGACATGCAAATGCTGACATGCCATGAACTTCTAGTATGATGATATGATAGTGCAAGAATGCAGACAAACAAGACACCAAGGATGAAGGGCAATCCACCACAGGTGAGCTTACAGGGGAAGGATAAGGTTAGCATTCACGAGAAAGACTCACTGGGGATACAGACTGTCCAACGATAGACTCACTGGGGAGACTCTAAGGATGCACCGGGGATAGAAAAATAAAGAGGAAATCCTACAGGCCCTCACTGGGGATGGGAGCCAGAGAGGGGCTCTCCACTAGGGAAAAGTCCAAGGAGATGGACGACAGGTTTATAGGTGACCGGACGACACTGGGGAAATGAAAGTACACTCTTTACTGGACATGGAACCAGAAAGAAGACATGATCTCCCCTGGGGATCAATTTGGAATAAAAGGATAGACACCAACAAAAGATTTTCTGGGATTTTCTTATACTGAAGAGTTTAAACGGGATCTTCAAGAAAAACCAGAAAAGACAGAGAAAGACACATCCGAAAAAACATCAGATGACAAAAAAAACCAGTCATCCAATAATGGCTGTCAATGAAGGGTACAAATCATAATATCTAATAATGGCTTTAGATGAATGTGAACAGAGACTACATTACAGAATGGCTTTGAATGCAAAGAAACCAGTCATCCAATAATGGCTTTGAACAAAAGGTATAAATCACAATATCTAATAACGGCTTTAGATAAAGTGAACAAAGACTCTATCTGAAAAATATCAGAAAGAGAGACACATCCGGATAGGCATCAGATGGTAGAGAAACCGGACATCCAATACTGGCTTTGAATGAAATGTATAGATCACAATATCTAATAACAACTTTAGATAAAGTGAACAAAGACCCGGCCTGGAAAAAACATCCGAAAGAGAGACACACCCGAAAAGGCATCGGATGGTAAAGAAACCAGACATCCAATAACGACTTTGAATGAAAGGTATAACTCACAATATCTAATAATGGCTTTAGATGAGTGTGAACAAAGACTACATTCAAGAATGGTATTGAATGCAAAGGAACCAATCACCCAATAATGGCTTTGGATTAAAGGTATAAATCATAATATCTAATAATAGCTTTAGATAAAAGTGGACAAGGATTACATTCAAGAATGACATTGAATGCAAAGAAACCAGCCACCCAATAATGGCTTTGAATGAAAGGTGTAAATCATAATATCTAACCATGGCTTTAGATGAGTGAACAAAGATTACATTCAAGAATGACATTGAATGTAAAAAAACACCAGTCATCCAATAATGGTTTTAGATGAAAGGTATAACTCATAATATCTGAGAAGGCATCAGATGAAAGTGAACAAGATAGAAATCCAAGAAAGCATTAGACAAAAGGAACCACAGTATTCAAGACAGCATTGAATGAATGTGAACAAAGGTGAAATCCAAGAAAGCATTAGATGACTATGAACTTTCAGGAATGGCACTGAAAGTAAAGGTAGATCACTATATTCAGGAATGGTATCGAATGATAGTGATAAAGACATCCAGGAATGACACTGAATGCAAAGGAGAAAACTCATCCAGGAATGGCACTGAATGGACAAAAAAGACTTTCAGGAATGACACTGAAAGATATCCAAGCAAATTTGATGAGGATTACAAAAGAGAGGCAAAACTTCCAGGAATAGCACTGGGAGAAACAAGGGGAACAAGATATCCAGGAATGGCACTGGAGATCACAAGAGACAGACATCCAGGAATGGCACTGGAGATCACAAGAGACAGACATCCAAGAATGGCACTGGAGTGAGAGAATATAAAGATCCAGGAATAGCATTGGAATGAGAGAAGACCAACATCTATCAACAAAATTAGATGCGCAAGAGAATGACAACATTCAAGAATGGCACTGAATGAAAAGGACAGGTAACGTTTTGGTAAGACGTGGATAACGACACGACCTCTGGAGAAATGCAAATGAGGATAAAACACTCATGTTATGCATATGGTATAAATTATGCAGATGATATATGATCAAATGCGAATGCAGATGTCGACGACATGGCTCAACTCTCTGGGAAGACAAGACTGGAAGACTGATTCCTCTACACGTAGATCACTGCCATTCTGCTTGGGACTAGAGATGCTTCTGCTGAACACATCTTTGCCACACTAATAAACTGTATCTAGTGATGATCCTTGTAAAGAAGGATCGAGAGCTGCTTGGGGATTCTTCAAGTAAACTGCCCCAAATTAGCTGATTACTGTAGATGAGCTGATCATTGCTTCAGCTTGATTGATTCTGGAAATGACTGTTTCATGGTGCTCTTGGAAAGCTTGCCGCAGTCTGGGTCTTGAAAATGATTGTTTTACTGTACACTGAGAGAGCTTGCCCCAGTATGAGTCTTGAAAATAATTGTTTTACTGTACACTGGGAAAGCTTGCCCCAGTATGAGTCTTGAAAATAATTATTTTACTGTACACTGGGAAAGCTTGCCCCAGTATGAGTCTTGAAAAATCTTATGTATAAACCGATTTTGAGAAGTCGCCATTAAACCTCAAATCTTGAACTGATTCTCAACAGAATATGGAAGGAACTTGCCCCTGATTGGATCACCGACCAAGTTTCTCAATTGTTTGAAAATTCCTTAAGAAGAAAGCTAGTTTGCAAACAAAAGTATTTGTACAAACATGGTAAATGCAAAGTTCATGCAACTTTTGAAATCAAAATCATTTTGAAAGAGGTGCAAAGTATATGGGATACTGGTCAGAACACGGTGGTTCAAGACATTAAAGTGAAACGTTTAAGCAAAGGGTGTAATACCCAAAATAGGTGACCTGCAAAGATCTTTTAGAGTCAGTTTACGCAACCTTGCTGTAGTATACTTTCAAAATAACCTTGTTTTAGTTAGGTCTTTTGAGGGTTATAACGTGGCCTGGTTCACGGTTTAAGAAACAAAGGATAAAGGCTCAAAGTTTATTTGTACCCACCCAATCTACGTGATGAACTTCAGTCCTATGCTCAGTTAACTCAAACTATTCACTCAAATTCCCATGAGTTAGGAATTGCACTGATGATGATAATGATGATGGTTCAAAAGTTAAGAGACTTTGAAATGGCAGTCATTGCTTCTCACAACATTTGGTTGTCATACAAGCTTGTTCTTTCTTCTTTTTTTTCTTTTCTTTTTTCACTCTCTTTTTTAGTGACTGCCTGGCTTAATGATTACAGTGAACCATCATTGGCGTTTGACTTGAAAGACATCTTCGACACCTGCTTGCTGTGTGCGAAGGAACATTTGTGAACTTTGTCGAAAGGCGTCTTGAATGCTACTCTTGTATTTGAATGCAGAATCAAGTTAACTGAGAACTACCCTGCCCCAAGTTAAGATTGCAGGTTTTTATTTGTAAAGAAAAGAAACTCCTACTTCAAGGCCCAAAGGGGTTGACGAGGGATTATCTTCCTTATTTCTCCAATGTTTAGGGATTGAAACAATGCCTTACATCGTCAGCAAAGTTTTGATTTGAAAGCATACCACAACAATTATGAGTATTTACGTTTTCATCATCCTCCCTACAATCTTTGCATAATAAAAAAGAAAATGGAAAAGAGATAAAGTATTTATTGAAGAAGAAAGCATGGAGATGTAAATAGCAAACACAAATGAATTGAATCAAAAAGTTGCAATGCTCATTTCATTAATTAAAAAAGTACAATCATAATTGAAAGCAAACAGCTATTACAAAATAAAGAAAATGCAAACAACAAGAAACAAAGGCCTAGTGACTAATCAATACAAGGATGAGTTGTCCTGTCTGAAACACTGACTTTTAGGAGGATAATCTGCTGAAGTCGACTGAAGCTTTACTTGGCGTGCCCTGGCAGAGGGTTGTTCTGAACATTGGGATTGTCCTTAAAGGAGAGGATTTTGTTCCTCATCAGCTCTTGTACTCTAGCCTTCAACGCAAAGCAACTTTCCAAGTTATGGCCTGCACCACCTTGATGGTATTCATAATGAAGATCAGCCCTATAGCCGGCTGGAAGAGGATTTGGAGGAGGAGGCAAAGGCCTTGTGGTAATCAAACCTTGCTGAACCAAACCAGGATAAAGTTCAGTGTAAGTCATAGAAATAGGATCAAACTGACCCCTATTACGATACTGGCTCTGTCCTGCAGTCGGTCGTTGGAAAGCTTGAGTTGGTCGCGGTGCGGCAACCACAGGAGTAACAGCAGCAACAACAGGGCGAATGGTATACCGAGGTTGGGGACGAGGCCTTCTTGTTTTAGCCATGACAGTGTTAGTATGATCTTCCTTTTTCTTCTGAAAGTTACCATAGGATTTCTTCACAGCATTGGAAGATTCAACAGCCTTGGATACTTTTCCCTTCTTAAGACCTTCCTCTAATCTTTGGCCAATAGTAACCAAATTAGTGAAATTGGAGGAAACACTTCCAACCATCTTCTCCCAATAGAATGGGGACAGGGTATCCATGAACATTCCGGTTAACTCTTTCTCAGCCAAAGGAGGTTCAACCTGGGAAGCCAACTCTCTCCAGCGCTGAGCATACTCCTTAAAAGACTTTTTATCACTCTGAGACATGTTTTGCAGTTGACGGCGATCAGGAGCCATGTCGAGGTTATACTTGTACTACTTCATGAAGGCATTTGTGAGGTCTTGGAAACTGTGGATAGAGTTTTGCTCAAGACCCATGTACCATTTAAGTGATGCTCCACTCAAGCTGTCCTGAAAACAATGGATAAGCAACTTCTGATTCTTGGCATGAGCAGTCATCCTGCGAAGATACATGGCCAAATGAGCTCTTGGGCAAGAATGACCCCTGTACTTCACAAAATCTGGAGTTATGAACTTAGGAGGTATAACAAGGTTAGACACTAAGCACATGTTGTCCACATCCACATTAAAGAATTCATTACCCTCAACAGCTTTGAGTCTCTTCTCTATGCTCTGAAACTGCTCTCGGACAACTTCAGGTTCAACAAAGTCTTCATGGTCTTCACCTTGAGCACTTGCAGCATTGTACTCATAGAGGGGATTCTTGAAAGAAGCTTGAACAGTCTGTGGAACAGCATGAACCACAGGTCTGGGCTCGATGAAAACAGGAGCTTGAAAGACAGGCATAGCAGTCTGACCCACCATAGCAGTAGATACAAGAGGTGGAGAATAGTTGTGTGGCAAGCCAAACTCGGGCCAAGTTGAAGGTGGCATATGAACTGGTGGAGGATCAGCGCTTGAAACTTCCTGGATGACAGTCCTTTGGGGTGGCTCTCCCCTAGCAATCAAAACTTGAATCATCTCAGTGAGTTTGGTTACACTTGACTTGAGGTCGTCGATCTCCATTCGGATCTCAGCGTTGTGTGCCTTTTGCTCTGACATCTTGCATCTGTAATTAGCTCTAGTCCGGTATCGGTGTCGAGGAATCAGCTTGATGACTCACAGATGACACTGGAAGATAGAGACCACTAGAAATGAGTAGCTGGGTAAACAGACGCATGCAATGAATCATGCAAAGATGCAAATGATATGCAATGCGATGCAAACAGGAAGCAAAAACACATGCAACAGGATCAAGGGTTCGAGATCACAGCATGGAGTCCAGGGTAAAGAACCAACCACAGGGTGTGTACTAGGGTTCTTGTATCTGCAGAGCAAGGTTCTAAAGAGTTCCCAGAGTCGACAACCCATCTTTCGGATATTATCAATTTCCCAATTACTTGGTAGTCAAGAATATTCTTAAGAGAATCTTGTCTGAGTGTAGTATCGCGTAGCAATCATTTAGGATTACTCCCTCATAATCATCGCACTACATCCTAAATAGGTCAGGTGGGGTAAAGGGTAACTAATGGTCATCAGTATCCCTGGCACCAAGGATGAAAGTGGCAACGCATTCACGATTGCTCGTTCAGCATATACCACCCCCAAGAGGGCCTCAACTGAGTGTGGAACCTCAAGTCAACTCCTTTGGGATTTCTCCCTCAAAGTCTCCTTGACTATGTCCACGATCCTATCATATGTGTACGCTCAAGTCCGGGTTAGGACTTATCCTCACTACTCAAGGTAGCAACCCTGCTCACAGAAAAACCCAAGCACTAGCAGATATATATACAGATATGAGTATGTACAGAGATACAAACAAGCAAACATATAAACAACACAAATACAGACAAGGTGAGCTTAACCCTCTTAGGGAACGTCCCCAGTGAAGTCGCCATTTCTATTGCGGTGAGAATCGGATATCAAGCTATTAATTAACTTGAATCGCAAAATATAATTCACCACCGAGCTTTGATTTATCCAAAGGAAAGGGTAAAGAACGAAAACCCTAATAAGAGAATCTAGGTTCGGGGGTTGGTTATACTATAGGAAGGTATTAGCACCTTAAGTATCCGTAGTACTCTACGGGAACCTCTTGTTAGTATTTGTGTTATGTTATGGTTTGCTTGCTAAGGGAAATGTGCTAAGGTAAAGAAAGACCTAGGGGTATATACACTAAGTATGCTCGCCAAGACATCGCATCTTGTGCCTACGTATCCTGATGGGAATGGAATCCGAGCATTCGTAGTTTCCCACTTACCATGAAGATAAACAAAATAAAAGTAATAATAATAATAATAATAAAGCTTAGTAATAATAAAACTAATAATAATAAAACTAATAATGATAATAAAACTAATAATAATAAAATTAATAATAATAAAATTAATAATAATAATAATAAAGAAATAATAATAACAAAACTAAAAATAAAAAAAGATAATTGAAAATAGTTAGTAAAAAAAAGAAATAGAACAAATTAAACTCTAACGAAAAATGCACGATTATTGATATGTTTACTAAAAATGCGAAAACAGAGACCAATGAAAAGGATGTGCAAACGATCAGAACCAGAGGGTGAAATTTGGGGTACAACAGTTGCCCCTATTTAAATAACTTTACCGGATGGCACGAGGAATGGAAATCCTTGGTGCATCAAGGTGAAAGGTATTTAAATATAGCAAACCGAAAATTTTGCCCTTAGATGGAATGCAGATGCTAAGGACAAGCAGTAGACATGCAAATGCTGACATGCCATGAACTTCTAGTATGATGATATGATAGTGCAAGAATGCAGACAAACAAGACACCAAGGATGAAGGGCAATCCACCACAGGTGAGCTTACAGGGGAAGGATAAGGTTAGCATTCACGAGAAAGACTCACTGGGGATACAGACTGTCCAACGATAGACTCACTGGGGAGACTCTAAGGATGCACCGGGGATAGAAAAATAAAGAGGAAATCCTACAGGCCCTCACTGGGGATGGGAGCCAGAGAGGGGCTCTCCACTAGGGAAAAGTCCAAGGAGATGGACGACAGGTTTATAGGTGACCGGACGACACTGGGGAAATGAAAGTACACTCTTTACTGGACATGGAACCAGAAAGAAGACATGATCTCCCCTGGGGATCAATTTGGAATAAAAGGATAGACACCAACAAAAGATTTTCTGGGATTTTCTTATACTGAAGAGTTTAAACGGGATCTTCAAGAAAAACCAGAAAAGACAGAGAAAGACACATCCGAAAAAACATCAGATGACAAAAAAAACCAGTCATCCAATAATGGCTGTCAATGAAGGGTACAAATCATAATATCTAATAATGGCTTTAGATGAATGTGAACAGAGACTACATTACAGAATGGCTTTGAATGCAAAGAAACCAGTCATCCAATAATGGCTTTGAACAAAAGGTATAAATCACAATATCTAATAACGGCTTTAGATAAAGTGAACAAAGACTCTATCTGAAAAATATCAGAAAGAGAGACACATCCGGATAGGCATCAGATGGTAGAGAAACCGGACATCCAATACTGGCTTTGAATGAAATGTATAGATCACAATATCTAATAACGACTTTAGATAAAGTGAACAAAGACCCGACCTGGAAAAAACATCCGAAAGAGAGACACACCCGAAAAGGCATCGGATGGTAAAGAAACCAGACATCCAATAACGACTTTGAATGAAAGGTATAACTCACAATATCTAATAATGGCTTTAGATGAGTGTGAACAAAGACTACATTCAAGAATGGTATTGAATGCAAAGGAACCAATCACCCAATAATGGCTTTGGATTAAAGGTATAAATCATAATATCTAATAATAGCTTTAGATAAAAGTGGACAAGGATTACATTCAAGAATGACATTGAATGCAAAGAAACCAGCCACCCAATAATGGCTTTGAATGAAAGGTGTAAATCATAATATCTAACCATGGCTTTAGATGAGTGAACAAAGATTACATTCAAGAATGACATTGAATGTAAAAAAACACCAGTCATCCAATAATGGTTTTAGATGAAAGGTATAACTCATAATATCTGAGAAGGCATCAGATGAAAGTGAACAAGATAGAAATCCAAGAAAGCATTAGACAAAAGGAACCACAGTATTCAAGACAGCATTGAATGAATGTGAACAAAGGTGAAATCCAAGAAAGCATTAGATGACTATGAACTTTCAGGAATGGCACTGAAAGTAAAGGTAGATCACTATATTCAGGAATGGTATCGAATGATAGTGATAAAGACATCCAGGAATGACACTGAATGCAAAGGAGAAAACTCATCCAGGAATGGCACTGAATGGACAAAAAAGACTTTCAGGAATGACACTGAAAGATATCCAAGCAAATTTGATGAGGATTACAAAAGAGAGGCAAAACTTCCAGGAATAGCACTGGGAGAAACAAGGGGAACAAGATATCCAGGAATGGCACTGGAGATCACAAGAGACAGACATCCAGGAATGGCACTGGAGATCACAAGAGACAGACATCCAAGAATGGCACTGGAGTGAGAGAATATAAAGATCCAGGAATAGCATTGGAATGAGAGAAGACCAACATCTATCAACAAAGTTAAATGCGCAAGAGAATGACAACATTCAAGAATGGCACTGAATGAAAAGGACAGGTAACGTTTTGGTAAGACGTGGATAACGACACGACCTCTGGAGAAATGCAAATGAGGATAAAACACTCATGTTATGTATATGGTATAAATTATGCAGATGATATATGATCAAATGCGAATGCAGATGTCGACGACATGGCTCAACTCTCTGGGAAGACAAGACTGGAAGACTGATTCCTCTACACGGAGATCACTGCCATTCTGCTTGGGACTAGAGATGCTTCTGCTGAACACATCTTTGCCACACTAATAAACTGTATCTAGTGATGATCCTTGTAAAGAAGGATCGAGAGCTGCTTGGGGATTCTTCAAGTAAACTGCCCCAGATTAGCTGATTACTGTAGATGAGCTGATCATTGCTTCGGCTTGATTGATTCTGGAAATGACTGTTTCATGGTGCTCTTGGAAAGCTTGCCGCAGTCTGGGTCTTGAAAATGATTGTTTTACTGTACACTGAGAGAGCTTGCCCCAGTATGAGTCTTGAAAATAATTGTTTTACTGTACACTGGGAAAGCTTGCCCCAGTATGAGTCTTGAAAATAATTATTTTACTGTACACTGGGAAAGCTTGCCCCAGTATGAGTCTTGAAAAATCTTATGTATAAACCGATTTTGAGAAGTCGCCATTAAACCTCAAATCTTGAACTGATTCTCAACAGAATATGGAAGGAACTTGCCCCTGATTGGATCACCGACCAAGTTTCTCAATTGTTTGAAAATTCCTTAAGAAGAAAGCTAGTTTGCAAACAAAAGTATTTGTACAAACATGGTAAATGCAAAGTTCATGCAACTTTTGAAATCAAAATCATTTTGAAAGAGGTGCAAAGTATATGGGATACTGGTCAGAACACGGTGGTTCAAGACATTAAAGTGAAACGTTTAAGCAAAGGGTGTAATACCCAAAATAGGTGACCTGCAAAGATCTTTTAGAGTCAGTTTACGCAACCTTGCTGTAGTATACTTTCAAAATAACCTTGTTTTAGTTAGGTCTTTTGAGGGTTATAACGTGGCCTGGTTCACGGTTTAAGAAACAAAGGATAAAGGCTCAAAGTTTATTTGTACCCACCCAATCTACGTGATGAACTTCAGTCCTATGCTCAGTTAACTCAAACTATTCACTCAAATTCCCATGAGTTAGGAATTGCACTGATGATGATAATGATGATGGTTCAAAAGTTAAGAGACTTTGAAATGGCAGTCATTGCTTCTCACAACATTTGGTTGTCATACAAGCTTGTTCTTTCTTCTTTTTTTTCTTTTCTTTTTTCACTCTCTTTTTTAGTGACTGCCTGGCTTAATGATTACAGTGAACCATCATTGGCGTTTGACTTGAAAGACATCTTCGACACCTGCTTGCTGTGTGCGAAGGAACATTTGTGAACTTTGTCGAAAGGCGTCTTGAATGCTACTCTTGTATTTGAATGCAGAATCAAGTTAACTGAGAACTACCCTGCCCCAAGTTAAGATTGCGGGTTTTTATTTGTAAAGAAAAGAAACTCCTACTTCAAGGCCCAAAGGGGTTGACGAGGGATTATCTTCCTTATTTCTCCAATGTTTAGGGATTGAAACAATGCCTTACATCGTCAGCAAAGTTTTGATTTGAAAGCATACCACAACAATTATGAGTATTTACGTTTTCATCATCCTCCCTACAATCTTTGCATAATAAAAAAGAAAATGGAAAAGAGATAAAGTATTTATTGAAGAAGAAAGCATGGAGATGTAAATAGCAAACACAAATGAATTGAATCAAAAAGTTGCAATGCTCATTTCATTAATTAAAAAAGTACAATCATAATTGAAAGCAAACAGCTATTACAAAATAAAGAAAATGCAAACAACAAGAAACAAAGGCCTAGTGACTAATCAATACAAGGATGAGTTGTCCTGTCTGAAACACTGACTTTTAGGAGGATAATCTGCTGAAGTCGACTGAAGCTTTACTTGGCGTGCCCTGGCAGAGGGTTGTTCTGAACATTGGGATTGTCCTTAAAGGAGAGGATTTTGTTCCTCATCAGCTCTTGTACTCTAGCCTTCAACGCAAAGCAACTTTCCAAGTTATGGCCTGCACCACCTTGATGGTATTCATAATGAAGATCAGCCCTATAGCCGGCTGGAAGAGGATTTGGAGGAGGAGGCAAAGGCCTTGTGGTAATCAAACCTTGCTGAACCAAACCAGGATAAAGTTCAGTGTAAGTCATGGAAATAAGATCAAACTGACCCCTATTACGATACTGGCTCTGTCCTGCAGTCGGTCGTTGGAAAGCTTGAGTTGGTCGCGGTGCGGCAACCACAGGAGTAACAGCAGCAACAACAGGGCGAATGGTATACCGAGGTTGGGGACGAGGCCTTCTTGTTTTAGCCATGACAGTGTTAGTATGATCTTCCTTTTTCTTCTGAAAGTTACCATAGGATTTCTTCACAGCATTGGAAGATTCAACAGCCTTGGATACTTTTCCCTTCTTAAGACCTTCCTCTAATCTTTGGCCAATAGTAACCAAATTAGTGAAATTGGAGGAAACACTTCCAACCATCTTCTCCCAATAGAATGGGGACAGGGTATCCATGAACATTTCGGTTAACTCTTTCTCAGCCAAAGGAGGTTCAACCTGGGAAGCCAACTCTCTCCAGCGCTGAGCATACTCCTTAAAAGACTTTTTATCACTCTGAGACATGTTTTGCAGTTGACGGCGATCAGGAGCCATGTCGAGGTTATACTTGTACTACTTCATGAAGGCATTTGTGAGGTCTTGGAAACTGTGGATAGAGTTTTGCTCAAGACCCATGTACCATTTAAGTGATGCTCCACTCAAGCTGTCCTGAAAACAATGGATAAGCAACTTCTGATTCTTGGCATGAGCAGTCATCCTGCGAAGATACATGGCCAAATGAGCTCTTGGGCAAGAATGACCCCTGTACTTCACAAAATCTGGAGTTATGAACTTAGGAGGTATAACAAGGTTAGACACTAAGCACATGTTGTCCACATCCACATTAAAGAATTCATTACCCTCAACAGCTTTGAGTCTCTTCTCTATGCTCTGAAACTGCTCTCGGACAACTTCAGGTTCAACAAAGTCTTCATGGTCTTCACCTTGAGCACTTGCAGCATTGTACTCATAGAGGGGATTCTCAAAAGAAGCTCGAACAGTCTGTGGAACAGCATGGATGACAGGTCTGGGCTCGGTGAAAACAGGAGCTTGAAAGACAGGCATAGCAGTCTGACCCACCATAGCAGTAGATACAAGAGGTGGAGAATAGTTGTGTGGCAAGCCAAACTCGGGCCAAGTTGAAGGTGGCATCTGAACTGGTGGAGGATCAGCGCTTGAAACTTCCTGGATGACAGTCCTTTGGGGTGGCTCTCCCCTAGCAATCAAAACTTGAATCATCTCAGTGATTTTGGTTACACTTGACTTAAGGTCGTCGATCTCCATTTGGATCTCAGCGTTGTGTGCCTTTTGCTCTGACATCTTGCATCTGTAATTAGCTCTAGTCCGGTATCGGTGTCGAGGAATTAGCTTGATGACTCACAGATGACACTGAAAGATAGAGACCACTAGAAATGAGTAGCTGGGTAAACAGACACATGCAATGAATCATGCAAAGATGCAAATGATATGCAATGCGATGCAAACAGGAAGCGAAAACACATGCAACAGGATCAAGGGTTCGAGATCACAGCATGGAGTCCAGGGTAAAGAACCAACCACAGGGTGTGTACTAGGGTTCTTGTATCTGCAGAGCAAGGTTCTAAAGAGTTCCCAGAGTCGACAACCCATCTTTCGGATATTATCAATTTCCCAATTACTTGGTAGTCAAGAATATTCTTAAGAGAATCTTGTCTGAGTGTAGTATCGCGTAGCAATCATTTAGGATTACTCCCTCATAATCATCGCACTACATCCTAAATAGGCCAGGTGGGGTAAAGGGTAACTAATGGTCATCAGTATCCCTGGCACCAAGGATGAAAGTGGCAACGCATTCACGATTGCTCGTTCAGCATATACCACCCCCAAGAGGGCCTCAACTGAGTGTGGAACCTCAAGTCAACTCCTTTGGGATTTCTCCCTCGAAGTCTCCTTGACTATGTCCATAATCCTATCATATGTGTACGCTCAAGTTCGGGTTAGGACTTATCCTTACTACTCAAGGTAGCAACCCTGCACACAGAAAAACCCAAGCACAAGCAGATATATATACAGATATGAATATGTACAGAGATACAAACAAGCAAACATATAAACAACACAAATGCAAACAAGGTGAGCTTAACCCTCTTAGGGAACGTCCCCAGTGAAGTCGCCATTTCTGTTGTGGTGAGAATCGGATATCAAGCTATTAATTAACTTGAATCGCAAAATATAATTCACCACCGAGCTTTGATTTATCCAAAGGAAAGGGTAAAGAACGAAAACCCTAATAAGAGAATCTAGGTTCGGGGGTTGGTTATACTAAGGGAAGGTATTAGCACCCTAAGTATCCGTAGTACTCTACGGGAACCTCTTGTTAGTATTTGTGTTATGGTATGGTTTGCTTGCTAAGGGAAATGTTCTAAGGTAAAGAAAGACCTAGGGGTATATACACTAAGTATGCTCGCCAAGACATCGCATCTTGTGCCTACGTATCCTGACGGGAATGGAATCAGAGCATTCGTAGTTCCCCACTTACCATGAAGATAAACAAAATAAAAGTAATAATAATAATAATAAAGCTTAGTAATAATAAAACTAATAATAATAAAACTAATAATAATAAAATTAATAATAATAATAATAAAAAAGAAATAATAATAACAAAACTAAAAATAAAAAAAGATAATTGAAAATAGTTAGTAAAAAAAAGAAATAAAACAAATTAAACTCTAACGAAAAATGCATGATTATTGATATGTTTACTAAAAATGCGAAAACAGAGACCAATGAAAAGGATATGCAAACGATCAGAACCAGTGGGTAAAATTTGGGGTACAACAAAAGGTTTTAAAAAGAAAAATTGCACAAGGCACACAAAAAAAAATTTGATGAGTTTTTGTATTTTTTTATGTTTTTATGAAATGGTCAAAATATGGTTAATATTGATTGACATTTATTAAAGAAAACAAAGTTTGAAAATCACTTGACCAAAGTCAAGGTTTTATTTTGAAAGCGATTTCGAGTTTGAAAACAAGAAGGTTTTGAAAAAGAGAGGAAGTTTTGAAAATTGCAGAAGGGGTGGAGAAGAAGTGACTATCCTAATGCATAAAGTAAAAGCTAAGGATAAGAAAGATCTAACCACATGAACAAGCTCCATAGCATAAGCATTTTTCCCTTTTTGATTTGGTTTTGATTCAAAGTAAGTCTTCAAAAGAGGACTCCAAGTATCCAAAATCCAAGGTTTTCCATCACAAACTCCCAAGCATAGGTAAAGATCTTAACTCTAAGTCCATAAGTCCATAATCAAGAGTATAGGTCCTCCAATGCAAAGGATAGTGGTCATAGTCTAACAATTAAAAGCACAAGTCTTTTAGTGGTTTAATCCTTTATTAATGTTTTTGAGTCCAAAATGGACAAAAGAAAAAACAAAGCACAAGATAATATGGTCCAAGTGGACAAAAGAAAAATGACATAAACATAAACATGATATGATAAATGGCATAAAGCATAAAAAATAAAGAGAGATAGGGAGCGAGAAGGAAATGTAAAGTTAGAAGTTATTGGTTAGTAGCACAAGGCTCTAGTGCCATAAGCCTTCACCGATTATTCCGTTCCGCGTTATGAACTATAGTGATTAAACAATGCACTTAGGCCAAAGTTAATGAACTTGACAGAGGATTGGTAGAACCAAAGCCTCTACAACGCCAAGTTTCAAAGATTATGGACCGAATGCAAAAGATCAATCACCATTGGGTAGACGCGACCAATCAAGGTCCGGACCACGAAAGTTCAAATTCCAAATTGGATAAAGAGGGACAAATGTTGCGCTATATTAAGAAATCGCCAAGTAATTTACGTAGTAATTACCCTACAATGAGGCTGGTCAATAGCTCTTTGTGCTAATGCATGCTAGATGAGCAATATGTAGATCGTCATCCGAAAGCAATACCGCACGAAAAGAAAATAGGTAACGATCTAGTCTTGATCAAGAATTCAACAAAGAAATTCTAAGATCCATAAGACTTTCATCGATCAAAATAAAAAGAAATAGATGAAGAGAAAGCCAAATTGAACTACAAAGTCAAGAACCTTTCATCTTCAAGTTCAATCACCTTTAATTGATAGATTTAAGTGTGAAAACATATCACTAATTCAAAGCACCTCAAATGAATTCAACAATTCATTTAAAGATAGATTTGAACTAATGAATGTTTAATTACTTTAACCATATGCAAAGTCCATTAAAATTAAAGAGAAATTAATCTCAACAATGTGTTTCAAGGCTAAAATAAGAAGAAATGGGAAGAAGGAAGAAAAAAAACCAAAACAGCCCCAAAAACAAGTGAAAATATGCATTCTGTTTTAAAGTAATCGGTTACAGCATATCTGCTAACCGGTTACTTAGTTCAAAATAGGCGCAATTTTTCAAAATTAACACAATAACTGCTAACCGGTTACTCTGCACCAGAATGCAGAAAAATATGCAAAATTCAGCATGATCCACTTCCAAAACTTTTTACAAACACTTTGTGATCATGGAACTGAAATTGCACGAAATTTAAAGTAAAATAACAGTGAAAACCAGCAATTAAATACAATTACAAGATCCAAAGGATCAAGTAACAAAGATCTCCAAAGATCTACATTATGGAAGATGAAGATGAAGCTTCAACAATGGTGAAAAATGGATTACCACTTCAAATCTGAAAATTCCTTCAAATTGCTTCAAGATCCAAATTCCAAAGCCTTGATCTACTATAATTGATGAACAAAAACAAGAATGGATGAAGGTTTAGCTCAAAGTTGAACAAGATTCAATGTGAATTCTTGTTAACTTTCAAAAGAAGAAAAGTGAGCTTTGGTGAATTTTGTGGTTGGGAAGAGAATTTGCAAGAGGTTTGTTGGCTATCAAAAGCTTGAAGAATGAATGAAATGAAGCATCTATTTATAGAGTTTAGGCTTGGGAAAATTGGTGGTTTGGAATTAGGCTTGGATGATCAAAATTAGGATTGGAATTCAAATTTGGAGGGAATTATCAAAAGAGTGGTGATTAGTGAAGGTGCATGGTGGAAAATGATCAAAGTGATGTAGGGGAATTAAAATGAGGTGGTCTAGAATATTCCAAATGTGATCAAGGGCTGAGATTGGTGCCAATTGCTAAATTTGAATCCATTTTTCAAAATTTCACGAGGGTAACCGGTTACAGCATAACTGCTAACCGGTTACTTAGTGCAAATTTTGAAAAAATGCCCCTTTTAAGTACACTGATGTGGTTCGACTCGATTCTTTTGCTCGTCAAAGAAGGCATGGAAATAAACACATGAACCTTGGAATTCCTTGAATAATAATCAATTAAAATTTGAGGAATCCTTGATCGGATGATTTTTGAATTGTCTGCAAATCAATTTTGACTTTGTTCAGATGAAATTCATTCGAGCTGCAGGACTGTTGTTTTGGTATTTTTAACCTGTTCTTCCCCTGAAAATGTTAGTGAAAGAAAAACAAAATATTTTTTTGGATTTTAATGAATGGTTAGTAAACATAAACAAATTAAGCAATAAACAAATAACAAACACACACACAAACCCAAAGATCCCTGCAAGGAACAATCTTATAGAAGAGGGAACCAATGTGTGATCTTGTTTGTGGCATGAAATGCAAATGACATGTAGAATCTTAGGGGTAAAAATTAGGGTATTGCAAAATCAAGGAGCTGCAACACCCTATAACTGGTTACGTAAAAGTTGTAACTAGTTACAACTTTGAAAATTCAGATTATGCAAAAATGGAAAGTGCTGAAACTCCTGTTGCCGAAGCCCGAATTTAAGAAAATGTGAAAAGATCAATAAGGCAAAGAGATTTTCCTCAAACACTCCAATATTATGAGTTATTCCGAGACAACGAAGTCAATGATGATGGTGATTTCGTCCATTTCGCACTTATGGCTGAATCTGAACTGTTAAAATGGAAGAGGCTTTAAGTGATCCAAAGTGGATTTGTGCTATTAAGGAGGAGCTAGAATCCATTGAGAAGAATAATACTTGGGAGTTGGTTGATCTACCGGACGGGAAGAAGCCAATTGTGTGAGATGGGTGTTCAATGTAAAGGCAAATCCCATTGGTGAAAATATCAAGCATATGGCTTTATTAGTTACAAAGGGATTCCTTTAAAGAAAAGGCGTAGAATTTGAAGAGGTATTCGCACTGATTGCTAGGATTGAAACCATAAGGCTGGTTGTCGGTATTGCAAATAACAACAATTATCCTATTTACCAAATGGACGTCAAAATTGCATTTTTAAACAGACCTCTTGAAGAAGAGGTGTACGTAGAACAACCCCCTATTTTTTTTGTTAAAAAACATGAGTTAAACTTCTACAAGTTGAAGAAAGCGTTATATGGTTTGAAGCAAGCTCTAAGAGCTTCGAACAAAAGAATGGATGGTTTCCTAAAGGAGGTTGGCTTTAAGAAATATGTATCTGAGCATGGAGTGTATGTGAAGACACATACAAGTGAATGAGTGATTATAATTTATCTATATATAAACAACTTGTTGATAACGATCAACAATAGAAAGTGCATTTCTAAGTTCAAGAGTGAAATTGTGAAAGAATTTGAGATGACCGACCTTGGCCTCTTGACATACTTCCTTGGCATTGAGTTCCACAAGTCCAAAAGGGGATTGCTCATGCACCAAAGAGGATGTGTGCTTGATATATTAAAAAAGTTTAAAATAGAGCATTGTAATGCTGCCATTACTCCGACTGAACCAAGGATGCCGTTTTCGAAGAATGAGGATGAGCTAGATATTGATCCAATTCAATATAGGGGCTGATTGGATCCTTGGTTTATTTGTTCAATATACAACCAGATTTGGCGTTTAGCGTTGGTATTGTGAGTAGATTCATGGGAAAACCGAAGGTGTCTCACTTGGCAGCAGTCAAGAGGATCCTAAGATATGTCAAAGGTTCTGTTGGCTGCAGAATTTTCTTTCCAACAGCGGATACGGACAGAAAATGTAATTTGCTCAGTTTTACCGATTCCAATTGGTGCGGAGATAAAGATGATCGGAAGTCTATAGCTGGATACATGTTTATGTTCGGTGGGACACCAATCTCATGGTGTTCAAAGAAGGAACCGATAGTTGCACTCTCATCTTGTGAGGCTGAGTGCATTGTCGCTTCGTTATGCGTGTGTCAAGTAGTGTGGCTTATGAATCTATTGGAGGAGCTAAGCAGCTATGAGGGTGAGGCGGTTACACTTCTGATTGATTACATTTTCTCAACTAATCTTGGTAAGAACCAAATTTCACACAGGAGGAGCAATCATATTGAGATGAGATTCACTACTTGAGGGAGCTTGTTAGTGAAGGAAGGTTAAGATTAAGGTATTACATAAGTGAAGACCAAGTGGTTGATTTGTTTATTAAGGGAGTAACAAATGATGTGTTCAATAGGTTGAAGATGAACATGGGCATGGAAGACTTGTAGCACTTGAATTAAGGTAGTGTGTTAAAGGTGTTTTTAGTAATTCAAGTGTTGTAACCAGTTAACACCGAGGTGTAACCGGTTACAACAAGGCCAAAAGCACTTATGAGTTGCAGAAAAAGCGAAACTTGTTACTGAAAAGAGATTTATTTTAGTGTGATCTATAACTGGTTTCAGGTTTAGTGTAACAGGTTACATGCCCAAGTTTTTCAGTTTTTCTATTACGTAATTGCATGTAGTGTATCCCAGACACTTTTATAACACTTGTATAAATGCTTTACAGGTATCCTCATCTTTCATTAATGTGAATGAAAACTTTCTCACCCTCAATTCTCTCTCTCTCTCTCTCTCTCTCTCTCTCTCTCGCTCTCTCTCTCTCTCTCTCTCTCTCTCTACTCTAATTTTCTCCATTATTCACCAATCTTGTAGTTCCATGTTCCAACACATGAACTTTTTTTTAAGAACGAGTTCACGAACCATTTAATCGATTAGTTTTTCATGGTGTAGTATGCTCTGGTTTAAAAGTTTATTGTTTAACTAATTATATTTTTTCACATCTTTATTGATTCAGACGATGACTCGGTCAAGAGACACATGCACCTGAAACGGTACGTAAACTCGATTCTCAATTAAATATTAGTACATGCATCAAATTCAAATACAAATAAATAATTGAACTCAAAACACATTTCAAAGATGTTCGGACATCCCGCCTCATTCAAGCATTTGAATAAGTTATTTTAAGAGTTAAATATAGTAAAAAATTTATTGGAAATTGTGTATTGAAACTAACACAAGATTATAATTAATGATTTTATTGCTTTTTTCGATACAAATTTTCTATTTATGGGTTTTTTAACATGTGCCCTTGGGGCACAAGTTAGCATTACCCTTTAAATTAAAATAGTCAATTTCTCAAAATTCATAATTTATCGTTAACTCTAAGAAACATTTGAAATAACAAATTAAAACAAAATTTACAAATTTACAATCATGCATTTCAAATATTTCAAATAATAAAAATAATAAAATACAAATTAAAATATTATATTAACCAAATAAATAATATTTTAAATTATCAAAATAAAATATTTTAAATTACCAATTAAGCAAGTTCAGGAGTATATTTGAGTTGGGAATAGTGTTTGTATAACTCATCTCATACCTATCTTTTGAAATTAAACAAAATCCAAACTTATATTTAAATTCAGTCAAACTATATTTTTTCCAATCCAATAGCGTATTTGAGTAGATAAGCAGGTACTCGACTCACATATATTGATTTTATGACCATGTGTAGTGCTTGAAGTGTTTAAGACATCTCAACATATATTGATTTTATGACCATGTGTAGTGCTTGAAGTGTTTAAGACATCTCAATTACTTCGTGTAAGGTTATGTCATCTAGACTTTATAAGAGCACCCATATCGCTTTTTTTTTATAAAATAACCAATATTTTCAAATTATATTTTAAAATAATTAATATTTTAAATAATTTATCAAACTAATCATAACAAAAAATATTACGTGGCAAGAGGACATGATAGATACTTTTAAAAATTGTATAGAGCGGTCATCCGCTGTGGTGACTGCATATAGAAGATGTCACTGTAAATGTCACTCATAACGGCTACTCATCTTGTTACATACCTCACTTTTTTTTTAAGCATGTTTAATTTGGTAAATTATTTGAAATATTGATTATTTTAGAATATAATTTAAAAATGTTTGTTATTTTAAAACAAAATTCACCAATATCACCTAAAATATTTAGTGGTAACACGTTTTCCAGGCACACATTCATAATATACATATAATTTTCATATTTAAAAAATAATATTTAATTATTTTTTCTTTCATATACTTTCCATATTTGTTTGTGTCTAAATGAGATTTATTTATACTTATGAGCAACCAAGTGTTCCACTTAGTTTGAAATGAAAGTGGCCAAACTTTTAATAGTTGCTCTTCATTGTCACCGTGGCTTTGCTCTACTTTTTTATTTTTTTTAATTACTTTTTTATATATTTAATAGGTAGTAGTGCATATTAGTAATATATAATATTTATTTATCAAATTATATGGCTATAATTATACATATATTTACACACACTTTTAAACAATTATCCTATCATTTAGAAAAAATAACTCTACACAATTTTAAATATATATTTTCTTAATATATTTTAATATAATTGAATTAATTTGTTTCAATTATATATTTTATTATATATTAATATACAATTATATTTAATTATATTGTGAGATTAGTGAGATTCTAAAATTTTAGATGAGTGATCTGAATATTAAAAAAAATAAAATTGCATAGTTTAAATAGTTTAAATAATTGAAGAGTGTAAAATAATATAATATATTAAGTGGAGTTTATTTATATCGTTACGTACCTGTAAATGCCACTATAAGTGATAGATACTTTTAAAATAATACATGGCAAGAGGAGTGACCACTATAAGTGATAGATACTTTTAAAAAATGTATAGAGAGGTCACTCTAAATGCCACTCATAGTGGCTATTCATCTTGTTACGTACCTAACTTTTTTTTTGTTTGAAGCATGTTTAGTTTGGTAAATTATTTGAAATATTAATTATTTAAGAATATAATTTTAAAATGTTTGTTATTTTAAAACAAAATTCACCAATATCACCTAAAAAATTTAGTGGTCACACGTTTTCCAGGCACACATTCATAATATACATATAATTTTAATATTTCAAAAATAATATTTAATTATTTTTTCTTTCATATACTTTCCATATTTGTTTGTGTCTAAATGAGATTTATTTATACTTATGACCACCAAGTGTTCCACTTGGTTTTGAAATGAAAGTGGCCAAACTTAAAATAGTTGTTCTGCATTGTCACCGTGGCTTTGCTCTACTTTTTTTTTAATTACCTTTTTATATATTTAATAGGTAGTATAGTGCATGTTAGTAATATATAATATTTATTTATCAAATTATATGGCTATTTTGTAATGGCTAATTTTTCACAACGGCTACTCTTTTTATACATATATTTACACACAATTTTAAGCAATTATCCTATCATTTAGAAAAAATAATTCTACACAATTTTAAATATATGTTTTCTTAATATATTTTAATATAATTGAATTAATTTGTTTCAATTATATATTTTATTATATATTAATATATAATTATATTTAATTATATTGTGAGATTAGTGAGACTCATTCTAAAATTTTAGATGAGTGATCTGAATATTAAAAAATATAAAATTGCATAGTTTAAATAGTTTAAATAATTGAAAAGTGTAAAATAATATAATATATTAAGTGGAGTTCATTTATATCATTAAATTGGGTGGTATGAATGTGAATGTTCTAAGGAGTTAGAATACAAGAAATTTACACAAAAATGAAAAGAGAGGAGATTTCAGATAGGATGATATGTCCTTCAAAATAACACGGGCCTATAATTTCTATGAAGTTATTTATTTGATTTGGGCTTTTCACCCTCTTCATAGGATAATTTTATGTGACATCTTCAAAGTTGGAAAATTTTACCCCATACCCCCTACATTTATTCCCGTACCCCTACAAATTTTTAAAAATTCCAATTTTGTCCTTTTATGTTTTATTTAATTTTTTTTTACTTTTTACCGTGTAGTCAGACGAGTCCAAAAGTAATTTTTGTCAGTATTCGACGAGAACCAGAGAACATAGGGTAAGGATTTCCGGAATGGTTTTTTTTAAACCGGATAACATGGCTACAAGAAATCCAGTTACTGTTTATAGTGAACTGGATAACACAACCATAAGTTATCCGGTTTGTATTTTAGAGGCAATGTTTGTTAACCGGATAACTTGTCTCCAAGATATCCGGTTTGTATATTTTTCTTCACCGGATTTCTTGCTGTCAAGTTATCCGGTTTTGTTACTATTTAACCGGATAACTTGGTCTATAGTTATCCGGTTCGTTATGTTTTTTTTTTAATTTCTTTTTTAAATTTAAGTTTGTTTAGGAGACATGGACATTCCTTTGATGATATGTGACAAAGACCAGACAGCTGTAGATACAACAGAAATATTCTTGACTAAAGAAAAATTTCCTACAAGAGAAGAGCCGACTAGGTGGATTAAGGAGGTTGGACTGAGGAATAGAGTCACTGTTATTATAACCCGTTCGGACACCAATACTGGCAAGAGAGGAAGAAGTGACAAGGTTATATTTGGCTGTGATAGAGGTGGAAAATACAAAGAAGGGGATAGTGAAACACAAAGTGCTACCAAAAACTGTAATTGTCCTTTCAAAGTAAGATCAACACCTTCAAAAGATGGTTCTGGTTGGAAAATTGATGTAAAATGTGGAGTTCACAACCATGGTTTACCTGATAGATTTGAAGGTCGTGCGTTTGTAAGTCGACTCAATGATGATGACCAACAACATATAGCTGATTTGTCAAAACGTCATGTTCCTCCAAGACACATATTGTTGTCATTAAAAGAACGAGATCCGGAGAGTGTGACTCGAATCACCCAAATATATAAACATAAGAGTAAGATTCAAAAAAACATCAAGGGCCCTAGAACAGAAATGCAACAGTTGTTTAAATTGATAGAGGAATCTGATTATGTTTATTGGAGTAGGAAAAAAGATGAGTCAGAAGTTGTGAGAGATATCTTCTGGAGGAAACTGAGTATGGAAGGTGAACAAGAGGTAGATACAGAGGATGGAGCAGAGGTGGATATGACAAATGCGATTGAAGCACTGTGGAAGAGGTTTCATTCATTAGATCTTGCAGGAAAGAGAGCACTAAAAAGCAGGGTGTGCGAAATTGCTTACCCGACTACAACAAAGATGGTACCACCGCCTGAAAAAATAAAGACCAAAGGAGGAGTGAAGAGAAAAGGGAAGAAACCTGTTGGGTATGATGTCTATCGTGATCCTTCGTATCATGAGTATGTTGATCAAGAACACAGCAATTCCCAAAAATCTTCAAAGAAGCATTGTTCGCAGTTATCCCAGACCTCAAAGAACAAACCATCTCACAGGTACATTGTACAATTTCCAGAACATATAAGACCATTTATTGATGAAATTGTTGATGTGAAGGATGATGGAAATTGTGGGTTTAGAGCTATTGCATCTTTGCATGGATATGGTGAGGAAGGGTGGTCAATGGTTCGTCGTGATTTGGATAATGAAATGAGAGGTCCCAGAAAAAGTCTATATGAGAAGTTATTTGAAGCTAATTATTCAAAAGTGAGAGAATCTTTGTTGATATCATCTTTAGGTTCTCAGCCATTTGATAAATGGATGACACTACCAGAAATGGGTTATGTGATAGCAAATCGGTATAACATCATTCTTGTCTCACTAAGTGCTCTTAGTTTAAGTTTCTTCCCTATGACAACTGCACATAGGCCTAATGTGTCGATTTACTGCATTGGTTTTGTAAACTCAAATCATTGGGTTCAGGTAAATATTATAATTTTTTATATTACTTAATTCTATACGATTTACGTCTTACTTATAAACTTTCTAAACAGGTAAATATGAATGAGGGATTTCCCTTGCCACCAGTCACAACAGATTGGAGAACACATGGGACATCAGATGCAACATCATGGATAATTGGATTCGCTGGACGTTTAC
This sequence comes from Lathyrus tuberosus, assembly GCA_022829125.1. Lineage (NCBI taxonomy): Eukaryota > Viridiplantae > Streptophyta > Magnoliopsida > Fabales > Fabaceae > Lathyrus > Lathyrus tuberosus. The sequence goes on along the minus strand of JALAZF010000024.1, from coordinate 6,636,603 downwards.
AACACTGGCAGCAACTTACGCCTGTGCTCCCAACACATGTTAATTTATGATCGACGTTTAACTTCATATTATTTTTTTCTGTTATTTTGAGTGACGTTTAACTACATATTATTTTTTACATTTTTTTTATTGACGTTTAACTTCATATTATTTTTTACATTTTTATGAGTGACGTTTAACTTCATATTATTTTTTATATTTTTTATGTATCATCAATCATAATATAATTCTAAATACTAGCGCATAAATATAAATCATAAGTCTGAATAATACATGAGTCTAAATAATAATACATAAATAACCTATCTACCCTAAGGTAACGGTCCACCCTGAGCCAGATGTAGTGCTCGAAAGATCTCAACAAAATCATCATCATCCTCCTCGGCATCGTGACGAGCGAGATAGCGACGCAGCTCATGTGAAATATGTCGTAACCTCGGATCTGCCGGTCCATCATCAAACTCTGGAACTGGAACCTCACTGGCCTCCCCCTGAGGTGGTATCAAAAGAGGATGGGAAACTGTGTAGTACCAAGCCATGTATTCAGCCACCGTATCATACGGAGTATCTGCAAACTCGACCTGATGTAGCAATTGCGAGACGCTCGCATGGTAAGAAACCCACTCGAAATGTATATCAAGTGTATCAATATCAGGTGGATGAGATGGGATGAACTGCCTGTATCCAAACTGGCGTAAACATCTGTCAGGTAAATAAAGCACAGATGTACCATACCACTTCAGGCCACCCCTGTACAAACATATATCAGAAAATGGTATGGTCTGTCTGTGATCCTTGAACGGGCGCCAAATGACATCAGTAGGTGTCAATCCATCAAGCACTGCCCTAATCTCATCCACCTTCTGTGTCCCTTGCTTGTATTGCCACTTCATCGCTCTGGGAAGTGGAGTACCAACACCAGCTATCTTCGAAAATCCTCTCTTCCCAACAGTTGGGAAATACTCGTGAATCCAACACTGTGACACATCATGAACATCATCAATTAAAAGTATTGTAAATAATATAATACAAATCTAAATGAAATTAAAATTAAGCAGTTGTACCTGTAGTAGAGAGGCATATCCACCAAGCTGTTTGCAACTATAAAATGAAGCATCTCCGAGATATTTATACAATGTAACAAGAGCAGCAACCCCCCAAGAGTATCTACCACATGTTTCCAAGTCCTGAAACAGTGGTAAATACTTTGCCTCTACAAGAGTAAAGGTCTTATATGTACAAATAGTGCAGCCTAGTAGCAACAACACATACGCCCTAGCCGCACAATCAAATCTGTCATCAGCTCGCAGACGGACAAATAACTTCTTCAACCAATCAAGCCTATAGTAAGGACCCCTGTTTCCACGAATCTCCTCAGCTGCTTCCTCCAGTGTAGCACCCATTAGACTAATAGCCTGGGTAATAGCATCCGAGTCAGTAAACCCTTGTGCAGGGTCACATAACTCCCCTCTAATAGGTATATGAAGGAGGCAAGAAACATCGTCCAATGTAATCGTCATCTCGCCAAACGGCATATGGAATGACGATGTCTCGGGATGCCACCTCTCCACAAATGCAGATAACAGGTTCTGATCTATCCTCGATAAACTGGTATTCTGCAGAGAGGATAAACCAGCATTAGATACCCATCCCTCAATCGCACGCGGGAGATGTGATGGAGTCCATCCAATTAGTTTGCTGCCATGTGCAGCAACCTTCAGCTCCTTCTTCAGAACTCTCTCCTGAAAAATAAATCGTAGAATATGTCATAATACATAAATAATTAAAATTACATTTTATTCAACATAGAAAGGTCATATATTTACTTACTTGGCCATCCCACAAATAACGAGCCACATGGTTCTGATACCTCACCAAAAGTGATGTATCAGTCGGTCCTCCCGGAAATGGTGGAAGCGGTGGAATGTGAGCTGCTGCTGGTACATGTGGATGATTAGCTATCCGATCTTCAGCTGGAATATCAAGTGCGCGAACTACAGATCCATCCGTGTACCGTCGATAGATAAATCCGTCGCGTCCTCTAAAACGCCGAGCCACTGAAAAAAAAAATTAAAAATCGAAACAAAACCGGAAAACTCAGCATCTAGTTTTCCGGTTAAGAAATTAACAAACCGGATAACTGAGCATCAAGTTATCCGGTGAAGAAATTAACAAACCGGATAACTGAGCATCAAGTTATCCGGTGAAGAAAATACAAAAACCGGATAACACGATGCCAAGTTATCCAGTGTGTTCCAACGAAAAATGAAGAACCGGATGTCACTTACTCAAGTTCTCCGGAAGGTAATTTTTTGTACTCCGGATGTAGCCAACGTAAGTTTTCCGGAAGTGTGATTTTTTGAGATCCGGAAGTAGCCTCAGTGTATTCTTCGGAAGCGAAAGTCAGTGCGTTTTTTTTCGTTTGTAGAAAGACAAAATGAAAAAAAAATGAAAACTTTGAAATAAAGACTATTTATATGGGGGTATTTTCGTCCAAAAATTTGATGCGTAGGGGTATGGGGATAAATGTAGGGGTATGGGGTAAAATTTTCTCAAAGTTGTATCACACACTCCCACATATTCTAATAATCTTAAAAATATTTCTCATATTTTATTTTTATCAATTTTTTGATAAATTTTACTCTTAAATAAGAAAAATTTTGATAGTGATGCTAAATATCCGATAATAATGCTTTAAAATAATATTAAAAATCAAGTAGAAATGCATATATTTTGAAATGCAGAAAAAAGTTTGCAAATAACGTTTTTTTTCGGAATTTTTTCTATAATCTACAACAAATTCCATAGGTAAAAAAATCAAAAAAATCAAAAACTATAAAAAAATGCTTAGGATATATATCCTAACATTTTTATCAAAAAACTTTAAAATATAGAAAAATGCATAAAAATAGTATCGATCTTTTAAAAATCCAGTAAAAATAGATATATTTTGAAATCTGTAGAAAAATCTGCATGTAAGTATTTCTCTACAAATTATATAAAAAAAATGTCTTATACCATATATATATATATATATATATATATATATATATATATATATATATATATATATATATATATTAAATCTGATGACACCCTTACATATATTGCAGAATGTTTGGAAAAATGCAGTAAAAATTAATAAAATTCAGTATTGGTCTTTTAAAATTCGATTAAAATCGATAACATGGATTTATTTCAAAATCTAATAAAAATTTATAAAAGAAATGTATTCTTAAATCCTCTGAAAAATCCGCAGGTAACATATTTCTTACAAAAATTGTTCTACAGTCCGCAACAAATTTTGTATTTAATAAAAATCAAACAATTAAGAAAATCGTAGCAATTTAACTAATTTTTATTAAAAGGATATTTTGATTATATTATCTCATTTGTGGGGTGTCAGCAAGGTAGATTCTTCTCTTTATATATATATATATATATATATATATATATATATATATATATATATATATATATATATATATTGAATCGAAAAGCCATCTACTAGATATTGTTGAAAATACTAACAAAGGCCTTGTGGGCCATCTTGTTAGGCTTTTTGAAAGAAACACAAATTTTATCTGTGATGCCGTTTTTAGCTTTCTGACGGGCTTCATTGTTTTGGATCCACCTAATATGCTCAATAGATCCATGATCATCAGATTCAAGGTAATCCTAATTTTTGTGAATGAGAAACCCTAAGTGAGTCTTGTTCGTTGCTTTGGATGCTCTGTTTCTCTAAGCTCCCGCCTCATCATGAAGAAGCTCAATGATAGCTTTACAGTTTGTTCGCATATGGATCCTTTGAATGTTTAACACCCTCGCCATAATCAAACAATTGGATATTGCATGAGCTTTCTCCGCAATAACATTGTTGTATCCTATTTTATTTTAGCAAAACTCAACAATCTTATCCTACTTTGTGTTCTTCATGTTCCCTTTGAGATTCCACTCTTCATTTATAGCCAGGTTTGCATTCGTGAATGTGTAGATCATGTTCTCATCGTCTTTATTCATACAAGCTTGATTAGGACAATAAATCTCCATCTTCACATGGTTTTTGACATGTTGCTTCATAATAGTTGTATGCATGTTCCTCATATTCTCGTGATGATGAGCCATATCATCCAAGCAGGCTTTATCCTCTTTGTTATAAGCTTTGTTTATGTTGTTTAAGGTAAGGTGTCATACCCCAATTTTGTCTTACCTAGATTGTATCATATTCATCTGCATTCATACAACCATTTCATTCAGTCATGTCTCTTTTCATTTGCATACATTCAGTCATTGGTTTAACCCTGTGATCCTGATCAATGCACTCATATTTTTCAATAAAATTTCATCTTCATCATGGTCTCATGACCGCTTCATCTGGTCATGAGCCCCCCATAAACATGCATTAGGACAATTTAGTGGAGAGTTAAGTGATAAAGGTTTAAGATTATGTCTTTCTAAGTCACATTACTTTAAGATTTACCCTAGTCATTCATTTGCATCCTTTTTCATTCATTTTAGAATAATTTCATGAAGGTTCTTTTATTTTGATGTCTAAAAAGCTTTGATCAAGTTTAAATCTTATCAAATTTATTCACAAGTTTGGTAAGAGACTTTGAACTCATATAGTCATCACATATCTTTTAAGTAATGCACCATAATCTTGCATCAAAATTAAAGTTTGATTTTTGTTTACTTTTATTATTTGCTTTAAATAAGGTTTGATTTTACTCAAGTCAAATTTAGCATTAGAAGGTGTAAGTGTTTTTAATTGGCAGCAATTTTTGGTAAAACATACCATGTCAAGACTGATGCACGACATGCTTGGGTAGCCTTTCTGCAGCTCGTTGGGCCTTGGATTGTGTACGCGCGCTTTGGGTTTTGCAGTGTGTTTCTGTTGAGATTTTTTAGGCGCTTTTATTTTGGAAGATTCTCCTAATCGTGTGATTTGCTATTTCCAGAAAGTATTCATTTGTTTCTATTTTCTCTCCTTGATTGTTGGTAATTAACCTAATTAGGTTAAAAGCTTCTGGGGAGCTGCTGCTGCTGGGAGATCTATAAATAAACAGCTGCTATCATTTGTTTCGGTCACGGTTTTTAAGAGTTTGAAGTGTGGTCATAGTTTTCTTGTGAACCAAAGCAATTATTGTTTTGATGATTGTTTTGGAATAGGTTTATTGAGTTGTAAGTTTTCACTCTTAAGCTTTTAAGCAAAGAGTATCATTGTGCTTGATTGAAGCTTTTAAGCAAAATCAAGTTGTGTCCTTGAAGAGTGTTCTTCTGTCTCGTTTATTTGTGTCTGTTATTATCACTGTTGTGATTGAGGGGGAGTTTGTAATTGCATTGGGTAGGGATTAAGTGAAGGTTGTAAACTGTGTGGTTTGATCCTGAATTGATACTACTAATAGTGGAGTTCCTCCCTGGCTTGGTAGCCCCCAGACGTAGGTGTGTTTTGCACCGAACTGGGTTAACAATTACTTGTGTCCTTTATAATTGTTTGCGTTATTTATCTTGTTCATTCTCAAAACCAAAACAGATATTAGTGTCGTAACATTGTATTCGACATCTCGTATCTGACACCAGAATTTTCAATTGGCATCAGAGCAGACACCCTGCCTGTTACTCTGGGTGAGATCTAGGGACATTATATTCTGGTATTATGGAAGGAGGAGGGTTTGTGAACAGACCACCTGTTCTGGATGGTTCTAATTATGACTACTGGAAACCTCGTATGATAGCCTTCTTGAAATCCTTGGATAGCAAGGCATGGAGAGCAGCAAACAAATGATGGGAACATCCTGTCACTGTTGGAAAGGATGGAAAGACAATTCCTAAACCTGAGGAAGAATGGAGCAAAGAGGAGGATGAGTTGGCTCTTGGCAACTCTAAAGCTTTAAACGCCTTGTTTAATGGGATTGACAGAAATATATTCAGACTGGTGCATCACTGTGAATTAGCCAAAGATGTTTGGGATACTCTCAGAACCACCCATGAAGGTACATCCAAGGTGAAGATGTCAAGGCTCCAGCTGCTTACTACCAAGTTTGAGAATCTGAGGATGAGAGAGGATGAGAGTATTCATGACTTTCACATGAATATTCTTGAGATTGCCAACACTTCAGGAGCATTAGGAGAAAAAATGTCTGATGAAAAAATGGTGAGGAAAATTCTCAGATCCTTGCCCAAGAGGTTTGTCATGAAAGTCACTGCTATAGAAGAGGCTCAGGATATCAGCAATATGAAAGTTGAAGAACTCATTGGCTCTCTTCAAACCTTTGAGATGGGAATAAATGACAACTCTGAAAAGAAGAACAAAGGTATAGCTCTTGTGTCCAATACTGAAGAAGAGGCAGAAGAAAATGATATTAGTAATGAAGAGAACTTATCAGATGCTTTGGCTATGCTTGGAAGACAATTCAACAAAATTATGAAAAGAATGGATCAGAAGTCAAGGTCAAATGTCAGGAACAATTCTTCTGACATTAGCAGGTCCTATGATTCTAACAGGAAAACAAAACCTGAAGAAAAGTCTAACCAAGGCAAAGGGATTCAGTGTCATGGATGCGAAGGGTATGGGCATATTAGGGCTGAGTGTCCTACTTATCTCAAGAAGCAAAAGAAAGGGTTAACTGTTACATGGTCTGATGAAGATTCTGAGAGTGACTTTGATGATGAATCTGCCAAACTTGTCACTGCACTAACTGGTGTATGTACTTCAGATGGAGACTCAAGTGAAGATGAGTTAACTTTTGAAGAGCTTGCAGCATCCTACAAAAAGCTATGTATCAGAAGTGCAGAAGTTTGTCAACAAGGGGAAAAGCAGAAGAAACTTATAATCAAGCTGGAAGCTGAGAATAAAGAACATCTTGGAACAATATCTCAGTTAAACAATAAAGTCACCTTGCTGAATTCAAAACTTGATCAGATGACCAAGTCTATCAGAATGTTGAACAGTGGAACTGACACACTAGATGAGATTCTTCAGACTGGACAGAGTGCAGGAGATATGTCTAGTATAGGATTTGCAGGAACAAAGAAATCGTCTTCAGGAAACAGTCAACCAGAACCTGAATCTAGTATGATGAATCAGATGTCAAAACCTATGTTTCAACATCATGATAAGGGTAAAATGAATCACACAAGAAAGAAATTCCAAAGATGGAGATGTCATTATTGTGGTAGATATGGGCACATAAAGCCATTCTGCTTTAGACTGTATGGATACCCTGATCAAACTCCATATTTCAGACCTAAACAGAATCAGCCCATTAAGAAGCAGCAATGGAGTCCCAAAGTTGTTGCCTTAATAGCTCATACGTCCCTCAGAGTATCAGCCAAAGAAGATTGGTACTTTGACAGTGGGTGTTCAAACCATATGACTGGAATAAAAAATATGTTAGTTGATGTCAAACCTCATTCTACCAGGTATGTGACTTTTGGTGATGGAGCCAAAGGTGAAATCAAAGGTGTTGGAAAACTGGAGTGTTCAGGAGTTCCAAATCTGGATGGTGTTCTACTGGTAAAAGGATTGACTGCCAATCTCATCAGATCAGTCAACTCTGTGATCAAGGTTATCATGTCAACTTTACAAAATCTGAATGTATGGTCACAAATGAAGAAAAAGAAGTGATTATGAGGGGTGTCAGGTCTAAGGATAACTGCTATTTGTGGATATCTCATGAACCTAGTTACTCATCATTTTGTTCTGAAACCAAAGAAAATGAAGTAAAGCTATGGCATCAAAAACTTGGTCATCTTCATTTAAGGGGTATGAAAAGGATTATCTCTATGGAAGCTGTAAGAGGGATTCCAAAACTACAGATTAATGAAGAAAGAGTGTGTGGTGAATGTCAGGTTGGCAAACAAACCAAGATGTCACATCCAAAGATTAAACATCTTACCACATCTAAAGTTTTGGAATTGTTACACATGGATTTAATGGGACCTATGCAAGTGGAAAGTCTTGGTGGGAAGAAATATGCCTATGTGGTTGTTGATGATTATTCTAGATATACCTGGATAAATTTCATCAGAGAGAAATCAGATGTTTTTTATGTCTTCAAAGACCTCTGTCAAAAGGTTCAAAGAGAGAAGGAAGGTTGTGTTGTTAGAATTAGAAGTGATCATGGAAAAGAGTTTGAAAATCAAAGATTTGCAGAGTTCTGTTCATCTGAAGGAATCAGTCATGAATTTTCATCTCCCATTACTCCTCAACAAAATGGGGTTGTGGAAAGAAAAACAGGACACTTCAAGAATCAGCCAGAGCTATGATTCATGCTAAGAAACTCCCTATCCACTTCTGGGCTGAAGCTATGAATACCGCTTGCTATGTTCATAATAGAGTGACCTTGAGAAAGGGAACCTCCACTACCTTGTATGAAATCTGGAAAGGAAGAAAACCAACTGTCAAATATTTTCATGTGTTTGGTAGTAAGTGTTACATACTAACAGATCGTGAACAAAGAAGGAAGATGGATCCCAAAAGTGATGAAGGAATCTTTTTAGGTTACTCTACAAACAGCAGAGCCTATAGGGTTTTCAACTCTAGAACAAGAACTATGATGGAATCAATAAATGTGGTGGTTGATGATTTGCATGAGGAAGCAAATGTCACAGATGATGTCAGAACATTCTTGGATATTCCTGCTGGTACATCAAATAAAGAAGTTGACTCCAATCCTACTACCACAGAATCTGAGGATAAACCTATCAACAAGGGACCCTCCACCAGAGTGCAGAAAGATCATCCTAAAGAACTTATCATAGGAGATCTCAACAGTGGAGTGACTACAAGATCAAGAGAACTCATCTCAAGCTCTTGCTTTGTGTCAAGAATTGAACCTAAAAATATCAAAGAAGCTTTGACTGATGAGTTTTGGATTAATGCAATGCAAGAGGAATTAAGTCAGTTTAAAAGGAATGAGGTGTGGGAGCTTGTTCCAAGACCTGAAGGGACAAATGTTATTGGTACAAAGTGGGTGTACAAGAACAAGTCAGATGAGCAGGGAGTTGTAACCAGGAATAAAGCAAGGCTTGTAGCTCAAGGATACACTCAAGTTGAAGGGGTTGATTTTGATGAGACATTTGCCCCTGTTGCTAGACTTGAATCCATCAGATTACTATTAGGAGTGGCTTGCATTCTAAAATTCAAGTTGTTCCAGATGGATGTGAAAAGTGCCTTTTTGAATGGCTATTTGCATGAGGAAGTTTATGTAGAGCAGCCTAAAGGCTTCATTGACCCAACCTTCCCAGACCATGTGTACAAATTAAAAAGGGCTCTTTATGGTCTGAAACAAGCTCCTAGAGCTTGGTATGAGAGATTAACAGAGTTCCTCATTAATAATGGATACAGAAAATGAGGGTTAGATAAGACTCTCTTTGTTAAAGATGAAGGAGGAAAAATCATGATTGCTCAGATTTATGTGGATGATATAGTGTTTGGTGGAATGTCAGATAGGATGGTGAAACACTTTGTTCAACAAATGCAGTCTGAATTTGAAATGAGTCTTGTTGGAGAACTGACTTATTTTCTTGGGTTACAAGTAAAACAGATGGAAGATTTAATCTTCCTCAGTCAAAGTAAGTACGCAAGAAACATAGTCAAAAAATTTGGAATGGAGAATGCAAGCCATAAAAGAACACCTGCACCTACTCATTTGAAATTATCTAAAGATGAAAAGGGGATTAATGTTGATCAAAGTCTATATAGAAGTATGATAGGTAGCTTACTGTATCTCACAGCTAGCAGGCCTGATATTGGTTTTGCAGTTGGAGTGTGTGCCAGATATCAAGCAGATCCCAAAGTTAGTCACATAAATCAAGTCAAGAGGATTCTCAAATATGTGAATGGAACTTGTGACTTTGGTATGTTGTACTCTCATGGGTGTAATCCTATTTTATCTGGATATTGTGATGCTGATTGGGCTGGAAGTGCTGATGATAAAAGAGCACATCAGGAGGATGCTTCTTCTTAGGAAACAATCTCATTTCATGGTTCAGCAAAAAGCAAAATTGTGTCTCCTTATCCACGGCAGAGGCTGAATACATTGCAGCTGGAAGTAGTTGTTCACAGCTAGTATGGATGAAACAAATGCTAACAGAGTATAATGTCACACAAGATGTCATGACACTATATTGTGACAACCTAAGTGCTATCAATATCTCCAAGAATCCTATCCAGCACAGCCGTACCAAGCATATAGACATTAGGCATCATTTCATTAGGGATCTTGTGGAAGACAAAGTAATTACATTGGAGCATGTTGCCACTGAGATGCAGCTGGCTGACATTTTTACAAAGGCTTTGGATGAAAGTCAATTTGAGAACCTAAGGGGTAAGTTAGGAATTTGTCTTTATAAAGGCTTATAGCAATTAATTACATGTGGAAACATTGTCCGGCACATCTTAGTTTTCCAAGAATTTGTACCATCAAAATATATAAATCCTTTCCCCCCTCTTTTGCATTATTATCAAACGCTCTCCATTCCCACTCATACACGCCATATTGTTTATCTTCTTCTCTCCAAACATTCTGTCACTGCCAACCCTCATTTCAGATTTCCGTCTATCACTTTGCCTGTGAATAACATGTCTCACCAACAAGCTTCGCCCCCCCTAAGCCGGTGTCTCCTAAGACTGTTTCGTCTTCTGATTCTAGGGCACAAGATATGGATCATTCTCCCAAGGATGTGGTTGATGCTGTCCCGTTAAATATGGTGCTTGCTGATGTGCCTCATGTTCAAAGGCCTAGAACTCAACATGCAAGAAGACCTAAAGAAAGTCCTTCAGGTAATATTCCCACATCGTCTTCTGTTGATCTTTCTTCTATGGCAAGGGAAGGATCTGAGTATGTTCATAAGACTGTTGATAGCATCGTTACTCGTATCATTAATGAAGATCATGCTGTGGCTGGGATTTCTATCCCTTTGAGGCAACTTTCAGCCCCTCAAACTAGTCAGAAGCATCAAAAAGATGGTGATACAAATCTAGAAGATATTCAAGATGTTGCATGTGATGTTAAGACCTCTGTTGCTGAAGATACCTTTGAAAGTGTGAAGGATGCTGGGAGTAAACCCTTTAAAACCAAAGATGTCATGGCTGATGATGTTGTGGATCTTGATGAGATTGATGACAACACTCTCCTTGCCAGCATAGCTAATAGACTTGTTACTAGGAAAGGAAACAAGGGTGCTAAGCAAAGTTCTCCCAAGCACAAGAATGTAGCTAGTCTAAGTCCTTCCAAGCGCAACATCAAGAAGGTTGTTTCTGGTCCCCCCAAGGGTTGGAGCAAAGTGGTTGCCAAGAAGAGAAAGATAAGAGTCTCTTCTGATTCTGAAGATGATGTTGAAAGTGATGTCCCTGACATCCGTCTCAAAAAGAAATCCTCTGCTAGCAAACTGGCTACCAGAATACCTGATGCTCCTCTAGATAATATCTCTTTTCATTCTGCTGAGAGTGTTAACAAATGGAAATATGTGTATCAGCGGAGGTTGGCGTTAGAAAGAGAGCTGGGTGAAAATGCTATGGAGTGTAAGGAAGTAATGGATTTAATCTACTTTGCTGGCCTGTTAAAGACTGTGACTCGCTTCTCAAAGTGCTACGAGACACTGGTTAAAGAGTTTATTGTTAATCTTTTTGAAAATTGTGCTGATGGTAAATCTAAGGAGTTCAGAAAAGTGTTTGTTAGAGGAAGATGTGTCAATTTCTCCCCTGATGTGATCAATTTTTACCTAGGAAGGACTGGTGAGCCTCAACCTGAGTTGGAGGTGTCTGATAATCAAGTCTGCACGACCATTACAGCGAATCAAGTCAAGAAATGGCCTCTAAAGGGAAAATTATCTGTTAGCTTACTAAGTGTCAAGTATGCGATGCTGCACAGAATTGGAGCTGCTAATTGGGTTCCCACTAACCACACATCTACCATTGCTACTGGTCTGGGCAGATTCATTTTTGTTGTTGGAACCAAGGCAAAATTTAATTATGGGACTTACATATTTGAACAGACACTGAAGCATGCAGGTACGATGGCTGTGAAGCTTCCCATAGCTTTTCCCTCTGTCATTTGTGGCATTATCCTTAAACAATATCCTGGAATTTTAACTGAGTCAGACACTGCTTGCAAAAGAGAAAGTGTCTTGTCTTTTCATTACAAGCTGTTTCAGGGGACCCATGTCCCTGATATTGTTGTAACATCTGCTGAGACATCCTCTAGCAGTAGACCTATGAATAAGTCTACTATCATTTCTGAGCTCAAGGAGACTTGCAAAGAGCTAGAAAGCAGAAAGTTGAAGCTTGAAACTCTTATCAGAATACTTGAGAAGGAGGAAGGTGAGGATGGTGATAATGCAAAGACTGAAGCTGACAATGAGGGTGAAGACTCTGGTGGGAGTGACAATGAGGCTGATGCTGGTGGAGAGGCTGAAGATGAATCTGGGTCTGGTGAAGAAGCTGAAGATGTTTCTGGTTCTGATGAAGATTAAGTTTTTTTTGCCATATGTTTCTCTATTGGTTCTTGTGGAAGTTTTTTTTGGTTTGATGTGCTTCTGCACCTTGTGTTAGTTTCTTTTTGGTTGTAAAGACTATGTGTTCTTTTTTGGGGTTTGGCTCTCTTTATGGCTAAAAAGGGGGAGCACTGGATATTTCTGTTTCTCTTAACTTTGGAAGTTGCTATGTCTATTTCTGATGCTATGTTGCTTACTTCCTTGGATCTGATGTTTCTGTTTCTCTTAACTTTGGAAGTTGCTATGTCTATTTCTGATGCTATGCTGCTTACTTCCTTGGATCTGCTGTTTCTTTTTCTGCTGCTGCTATTTCTTATTGTTGTTCGATTATTATGTTTTAGCCAAAAATTTCGCCAAAAGGGGAGTTTGTAAGTGTTTTTAATTGGCAGCAATTTTTGGTAAAACATACCATGTCAAGACTGATGTCACGACATGCTTGGGTAGCCTTTCTGCAGCTCGTTGGGCCTTGGATTGTGTACGCGCGCTTTGGGTTTTGCAGTGTGTTTCTGTTGAGATTTTTTAGGCGCTTTTATTTTGGAAGATTCTCCTAATCGTGTGATTTGCTATTTCCAGAAAGTATTCATTTGTTTCTATTTTCTCTCCTTGATTGTTGGTAATTAACCTAATTAGGTTAAAAGCTTCTGGGGAGCTGCTGCTGCTGGGAGATCTATAAATAAACAGCTGCTATCATTTGTTTCGGTCACGGTTTTTAAGAGTTTGAAGTGTGGTCATAGTTTTCTTGTGAACCAAAGCAATTATTGTTTTGATGATTGTTTTGGAATAGGTTTATTGAGTTGTAAGTTTTCACTCTTAAGCTTTTAAGCAAAGAGTATCATTGTGCTTGATTGAAGCTTTTAAGCAAAATCAAGTTGTGTCCTTGAAGAGTGTTCTTCTGTCTCGTTTATTTGTGTCTGTTATTATCACTGCTGTGATTGAGGGGGAGTTTGTAATTGCATTGGGTAGGGATTAAGTGAAGGTTGTAAACTGTGTGGTTTGATCCTGAATTGATACTACTAATAGTGGAGTTCCTCCCTGGCTTGGTAGCCCCCAGACGTAGGTGTGTTTTGCACCGAACTGGGTTAACAATTACTTGTGTCCTTTATAATTGTTTGCGTTATTTATCTTGTTCATTCTCAAAACCAAAACAGATATTAGTGTCGTAACATTGTATTTGACATCTCGTATCTGACACCAGAATTTTCAGAAGGAATTCATCCACATAAGAGTGCAATAAACATTAAAAAACTTGAATTGTTCTCAAATTTATTTCATGTTTAAAAAATACATAGTACAGAGTTTTTGCATAGTTTTATATCACACAAATAATAAAAAAGTTACATTTTCACGAAAGTACAAGAAATAGAAAATTGGCTCTTGTGTACTTTTCCTCATGCGCCCTTCGTGTTCCCTATACCCCATACCATTCACCATATGCCATCTTTTACTTGTACTTATCACATGCCTTTGGTCCTACAAGAAAAAAGATGCCATACTCTTATCATATGCATCCATTGGCCAAAATAAACAACTTAGAAGTAGCAACCATAGTAAGGCAAGGAGTATCGGTCATGATTCACATACATATAAACATATCCTATAAATTTAAATCAACATGAGAGAAAGGGATTTGCAAGCAATCATCATCAGTATCGTGCACCAAGCGGAAACAAAAGCAAGGCAAACAAACATTCATGGAATGTCATCATCATATCATTCATCATCAAAATTTCAATTATTGGCTCATAAGCTCATACACATGGCATAGTAGTTAATTGTGAGCATACAAGAGGGTCAGGCATTTTCAGCATACACAATATGGACCTAGCATACAATATACACATGGTCAGCCCTAGGGTCTAGGGTCTTACATTTTTATTTTATATTTATATGATTTTAAATTATTTTTTAAAGTATCTTTTAAATTATATTATATATCAATTAAATAATAATACCTATTTAAAATATATAATAATAATAATAATAATAATAATAATAATTTACAATATGTATTGTTTGATTTGTTAATTTAAAAACTACACTTATGCATAATAAATTTTGAGATTTTTAACATAATAATAAGAGATTTGATATTTAAGATTTTTTTTTTTAATTTTGATATTGTTTTTCAATTATGATATTTTAAAATATAAAGAAAAATATTTAGATGAGCTAATTTTATTATCAAAATTAAAATTAATTATTAAATAAAATTGATTATAATAATTTAATGGTTTTACATCCTAAAATATCTAATTTTAGAAATATTTTTATTATATCAAAAATGTTTTATTTTAAATTTCGCCTTAGGCCTCAAGATGTGTTGGATCGGTCCTGAACATACGCACTTTAGAAAAATCAAAACATGTGAATACTAGGCATTACAACATAGTAGTGGAATGGATCAAGGAAACTAAAACAAAAATATTATGTGCACATGATTTCACTCAATGAGGGGACCACAAAGCAAATAACAGTCACAAAATAAGCATGAATTGCAAAATGAATTCACAAACCACTACCCAAAAATTCCTAAATTTTAGGGATTCGCTAATAGAATTATTCCCACTCCATTTCACAAATTCACACGCTCCATTCACCAGATATTTTTCACTCACAAACTCACCAATCTACTATATAACAAGTGCCTCCATTCATTTATGAAATTACTAAAGCATATATCACTAAGGACTTGTCCATGGTTGTGACTTGGTCGAGTTTCACAAAGAAATGTCATTTCTAACGATATTGAAACAAGAATGTTCCAAGTTAATGAAAAGCATCTCAAAATTATACATTATCCACACTTTCATTTTTTTAATTTTCTTTTTCACCCCTCAAGATCTTTTGATGCAAGAATTGTGATTGCATCTTTTGTTTAGATATGCTTTGTATGATGTCAAAACTAGGAGAAACTTTAGAGTTTTTGTACATTTGACAGAATAAACTAATTTTAGCTGTGCATTGTGTATTTTAGCATTAGGTTGCATGCAAACATGTTTTGGAAATGACTAGAAAGGACACATACATCAAAAATTAAGTTTCTGCATAAAAAATTAAGTTTCTTGTGTGAAAAGCATTGCTTAGGTCGACACATACGACATTAGGTCAACCTATAAAAGCTTTTGCTTCAGCATAGGTCGACACACAACTTACTCAGGTCTACACACATGCCTCAATAATGAAGGTTGTAGCCACTGTCCACGTGTCGCCTCTTATAGGTCGACCTAAGTCCTATACAGGTTGACACATTGCTTTCATAGGTCGACCTATTCACCTAAAGACTTGAATTTTTGAATTCTCTTCATTTCCTTTTTTATGCTCTTTGCTTCATATCTTGCACACATATATATACTGATACATGCATCATATCTAGTAAGGTTCTAGAGTAAAACCTACATGAAACCAGGATTTCAAAGCACACTCATCAACTTGAACCTCTCTTTTATTCATACACATAATCATTTTTTGATTGGGTAACCATCTAGATTAGAGTTGATAACTTCCAATTAGATTGTTGTACCGAGAATATTGGGTGGAGTTCTTTGAGGGTTTCAAATAAGAAAACTAAATTGGGGTTTTCCTTCAATATTATTGAGGATTTGAAGGTTTTGGACAAGATCATGCAATTCATTTTCGATCGAGTGAAAGCCTTGGGGCAAAGGGTGCCTTCCAAGGGAGTAGCGTGAGACGGTAGTTTGTGTTGGTAAATATTGGGTTTCAACAAGTGTGCACTTGTGATTAATTTGAATGTGTGAAAGCCTTGGGACAAGGGGTACCTTGTAAGGAAGTATCAAGAATTGGTGAATTGAAGCGGAATTGTTGGTGAATTGATCAATCTTTGGTCAATGGTTTTGGAAGTGGTAGAATCAACAACAAACCATAGGGTTTGTAGGGTTAGAGTTCTTCATCTCTTGTATATACACTTTTTTGCAAAGTAAGGTTAATTTCAACAATCTCAATTTGAATTCGAATTGAGGGCAGACGTACCCACAGAGAGGCCGATTGGGGAACTGCCTAAACAAACCTTTCTCTCTCTCTCTCTCCCCTCTCTCTCTCTCTCTCTCTCTCTCTCTTTCTCTCTCTCTCTCTCTCTCTCTCTCTCTCTCTTCCTCTCTCTCTCTCTCTCTCTCTCTCTCTCTCTCTCTCTCTTCTATCTCTCTCTCTCTCTCTCTCTCTCTCTCTCTCTCTCTCTCTTAATTTGTGTTAGCAAATTATTGACTCCATTGTTGTTTGATCAATTCATTTGGAAATTATTTTTTTATTACATTTTTAAATTGACTTTGATGATATAATCACAATCCGTTTGATTGTGATTGGTTTTTGGATCAACAAAAAAAATCAAATTTCCAAACGATTTCGATGGCACACAAAGTGTTCGATAAATTGCCTTATTGTGTTTTTATGTGTTTTGATAATTGGGAATAAGCTTTACGTGTAGCTTTGCAATCAATTATTTGTGATTGGTTGTTGTTGGGCAATTTGTATTCATTTTCATACGCTTGTGTACCTTTACGCATATCCGAGATTTTTGATAGAGGTTCGGTTAGAAGATTCAATTCAGGTTGTTTCCGCTGTGCCATAAAACCTTTGAAAACATTTTTTTCAAAAAGTTTGATTTTAAATTTGTGATCTATTCACCCCCTCTAGATCAAAGTCTATCGTCTAATAAGTGGTATCATGAGCTCTGGTTAATTTCATTCTTAAGATTTACTTTTAGAAGAATGGCTATCGAACCTATGGGAGTATACAATAAAGCACCAATTTTAACTGGAAAAAATTATGGCTATTGGAAAGCTTGTATGTGTACTCATGTCAATTCCGTTGATAAGGGTATATGGACGCCATCAAAAATGGTCTAAATGAAATTACTATGATCAATGGTGAGGGTGTTACTGTACCTAAATCGGAGGCACAATGGAATGAAAATGATTGGAAATTAT
The DNA here is from genome assembly GCA_022829125.1 of Lathyrus tuberosus. Taxonomy (NCBI): domain Eukaryota; kingdom Viridiplantae; phylum Streptophyta; class Magnoliopsida; order Fabales; family Fabaceae; genus Lathyrus; species Lathyrus tuberosus. The sequence goes on along the minus strand of JALAZF010000024.1, from coordinate 6,619,165 downwards.
GGTCACATGATTGGAAAGCGAAAAATATTATCATATCCTCTTTAGGTGTTGATGAGTATTATCACGTTCTCATTGTGAGAACACCAAGGCTATGTGGGACGCATTAGAAGTTTCCCATAAGGGTACTAATGATGTCAAACAATCTAGGATCAACACATTAAAGAGTTTGAGATATTTCGTATGAAGCATGGTGAAACCATTGAGAACATGCAAAAATGGTTCACACATCTTATCAATCGATTAAATGCGCTAGGTAAGCCTATTTCCAATGAGATTTCTACTAACAAAGTGTTGATATGTTTAAATAGGGAATGGCAACCCAAGGTCACCGCTATCAAAGAGGCGAACGATCTTAAATTACTTGATCTCACGGGTTTTTTTGCAAATTGGAAGAGCATTAACAAGAAAACTCTTGCTTGGAAAAAATGAAAAAGAGTACGAAAAGAAGAGGAAGAAGGAGAAAGGTAAAGACAAGGAAGTAGAGAAGAAGTCCATTACTCTAAAGACTTCAAGCTCAAGGTCCTCGCATAATGAGCAAAGTGATTATGAAACTAAAAATGACGAAGATTCAGATAAAGAAGATATGGGGCTGTTTATCAAAAAGTATAATAGATACATGAGGAAATATGGAAATAAATACGCCGACAAGAACCATGGCAAATTTAGAAGGCTATTTAACTCCTCCAAGGAAGATGGGAACAATAAGGGTAAGTCTAGAAGTGCATGCTACAATTGTGGCAAACCGGGCCATTATATCCCAGAGTTTCCTACAATCATGAAACATAAAGAAAAAGGCCATGATAAAAGATCTAGCAAGTCTAGAAGAGCTTATGCCTCTTGGGAGAGCGAAAGTGATTCTTCAAGTGACGATAGCTCCAATTCAAGTGTTGAATCGTCCAAGCTTTTCTATATGGCAAACACAAAGAAGAAAAAGGTTGTAAGTTACTCTAAACTTCAAACTTCTCATGACTTAGATTTTTCTCAATTACAAGAATCTTTGAAAATCTACAAAGACAAGATATAGATGGTTTCAAAAGATTAGCTTCAAACAAAAGAATAATTTCTCACTTAGAAGCTAAATTTTTGGAGAATAAAAAGAATTAGAAGCTCTAAGGAAGTATATGCTAGATATTCTAAAAGATAAGAATGAGGATGACAAACCATCATGGTTTGGTTGTGAGACTTGTCACATTTGGCAAAAAGAGTCAAGGACTCTTAAAGCCAAGTTGGATAAGGCTTTGCAACCTAAGGTTACATTTGATATAGACACTTCCAAATATGACCTGCCTTCTCATAATCCTTATAGAAGGTATAGTTACATTAAAAAGAAACCAAATACCAAAAGGTTATCTTCTCTAAATTTGTATTGTCATTATTGTTGCAAAAAGGGTCTTACTATTGCATAGTGAAAGTATAGGAAACTTTTTGTTCATGAAGGTGCCTTTCAATTATTAATTAAATGCAACCAAGGTTTCATTAATCCCCAAGGACCCAATGAAGATTGGGTACCTAACATTATTTGTTAATCATGCAGGAAAAATGTCTTGGCTCTATGAAGAGAATAAGGGATCTCGTTTATGGAGGCACAAGGCATAACAAGGTTACATGTCCTTATTGTATTGACTATGTGGCAAACAAGGTGGATTGCATTACCAAGAAGGTTAACGTTTAATGTTTCTTTAAATGGTAAAAGTGTGTTGATTAGTACTAATGTTTCTATCCGAGAAGTGTCGAAAAGCTATTATGTTTAATAATGTAGGTATATCTTCAACAAGACATACTCAAGTACATTAAATTTGGATTGATCAACCTAATATGATGAAACATGAGGAGGAGCAAGATAATCATCAAGTCAATTATTGATCATACTTTCAAGTATTTATACAAAGAGAAAAGTGATAAAATCGTTTTGATTTCATTTGTGTTTATGGCATGATTTGTATTTATTCCAACTTTCATTCGAGAGTTCCTTGTCGAATGCAAGTACATCCTCCATCATTTGTATGGTGAGGTAATATCATTTCAATCTTTTTCTTGTTTTTATAAGTACGTATTTCTTTTACCTATTTATTTCTCAAGGTATATGATGGGTTATGTGTATGATATTTTTTATATGATTTTAATTTCAAAAAATTCAAATGTGACCATTGTGTGTGTGTGTGTGTGTGCATTTTACATGTTTATAGTGGATCTATTGTAAATGTCTTCACATTTGATTTATATCTTGTATCGTTTCATGCCTACATTTTCATGTTTGTATGATATTAGCTAACAAACCATTAAAGACTATCATATGCGTGCATCTCTCATCTATTAGTCATGCATGAGTCTCATTGAGTCCTACAAAATCATTCACAATCCACATGTGTCAAAGGGTTTCAAATTTTGGACCTATAGGTCGACTCATAAATGGTACATGTCGGCACATAATAATGAGTTTTAGTATTTTTCAAAATTGTTACAGTATATGATGACACATACTCTTGTAAAAATGCTCTCAGAGAAGAGAGAAAGATCCAAAGGAAACTCAGTCTACAAGATTGCGACAAAGTTTATCCACATTATCTTTATCCTTATATAGGGAAAAAATCGGCTAGATCGGATTGAAAGTAAGGAACAAGTATGAATCAACGGTCAGGTTTCGTTTTGGGAACACAACCCCACTCAAGTGCACAATAAGCTACGTCATGCCACTCCATACCTTTTTAGGTCACACGTCAAAGAAAAATGGAGAAAAGTTTCAATGATGGAACTGCATTTAATGCTCATGTTTCCCATTACACTTTGGCGAAACCAAAGCATGACATACTAGCTGACGCCTAGATAGCCACTTCCAACAGTCGACCATGACTGTTAAAAAACTCCCCCAACATCTTGAGTACCCGACGAGTCTTGGGGCAACTATTTTGTGCCGGCCAAATGCCCAATAACACGAGTCTGACTTATCCAACCAGCTTCATTAAGGTCAAGGTATAAATACCTTCACAAAGGGTTTTCAAGTACATAACCTCTAATCTCCACTTTCACTATGATTATCTTGAACCCTAATCTAACTTGGACATTGAAGTGATAACCATGCAGGTACCCCGTGATCTGCTGCATCGGAGATTAGCAACCCTAATTCAAGATCGACATCAATTGTTAACATCAGTTCAAGATTAACGCCTCTGATTAGGGAAGCACCACGATCGCAACCTTCGATCCACGATTCTTCTCCACCAAATCGTTTAAGAAGCTTTGTTCAGCAATAGTTTTCATGATCCTCTCTATTTTCTGGTTCCGCAACAAAACAATGATAAATAAATTGATTATTTCCGTTGAAATATCAATTTTGAAACTAATATATTAATTAAATCAAAGTTTACTTTGTATTTTGAAAATATTTAATGTAATTACAAAAAATCAATATATATTACAAACTTTCAATTCACTTTAATTTTGTCTCTTAATGATACTTGAAGACTCTAAAGATTTGACTTAAATTTTGGTAAAGCTCATTGTCAAACAAAAGGATTCAACATCAAGAAATCTGCCAAACACAAAGATGTCGAAGGAGATGTCATAGCATGAAGACTCGACATCTTGACTGCTATAACAGATTGTTTAAATCTGTTTAAATCTGTTTCAAATTTGTTCCAAGGTTCTAGGTGTGTTTAGCAGTGGATCAAGGAAAGATTTGTTTAGAGATTTGAAGCCCAACTGAAGACTCTATAAAAGAAGACTTAGACCTAGGATTTTGTATGCCTTTTGTAACCTAGTTCTCTTGTGTAACAAACAAGGGTTTAGGATTTGAGAGTCGTTGGCTCTCTAGGTTGTAAGTTTCCCTTTGTATCAGTTGATGCAATTGTGGCAGATATAGGTGTTGTACAGATCCATAAGCCTTGAGGTAATGGATTGTGTATTGTTCTTGGATGAAGCTTTTAAACAAATCCAAGTTAGCTTGTTTGTCAAGTATGCTTGACAGAATTCTGTATTGACAGGGATGATGTAGAAATCATAGTTGGTGATTAAGGGAAGTGAGTGAGGTATCTCGCATCAAAGAGGTTGTTCTTTGAAAAAGTCTTCATTGGATAGAGATTAGGATATAAAGTTGTAAACGGGGGAGTTTAACTTTGTAATAATCCTACAGATAGTGGATTCTTCTTCTTGGATTGGTATCCCCCAGATGTAGGTGAGTTGCACCAAACTGGGTTAACAATTGTTGTGTTCTTTATCATTCTGCAAATTTACTTTTCTGTTAGGGTTCATGATAAATATGTTGGATCAGATGTCGTAACATCTGTGTTATTTCAGTTTTGATATTCAAGGTATCAGTCTGTTGTTGTGCCTCTGTGTTTAAATGTTCATGCAGAATAATGTCTTGACATGTGTTAGGACATTTGTTGTCTGCATTGCCAGAATTTCAATTGGTGTCAGAGCAGGCATCCTGTCTATTTCTGGATGAGATCTTTGGGAGATACTTTCTGGAATTTAAACAAGGAGGAGTTTTGAAGATCAGATCAGTCAACTCAGACATACTCAAGGGTATTAATGGATGGGATGGATGTTCTGGATCGAAGGTAACAACCCAGAGGTTGTTCATGTTACTGAGGAGGTTCTACAACAGCTGTAGGAGAAGTGGCTAGTTCTCTTGTTGGGGTGTCTTATAAGATGTTTTGAAATCTTATTAGGGAAAGCATGATCTGTTCCTTGGTGGTTCCGCTGCATATGTTTCCGATGGAAGAAATCTAGAATTATGGGATTCTGGAGTTGTTGCTGAAGACAGATGGTGGAAGATCTCAATCGTCGGCCTCTATATATGAAGATATCTGCATTCTTTTATTCCAAAGTCGGGAGCAATGGAATGAAGGGAGATGTTGGAAGATGTCTATTATGGTGACTTGGTACTTGGAAGCTTGGTTCCATAGTACAGATGAAGTCAGTTGAAGAGGAGAGGAGTTGGGTTTAAGTTTATCAAGTTCTTGCTCTGGGAGTTTGATAAACTATTGATCGGCTAGGTTGTCAAAGATACTTGAGAATTCTCTCAAGTCCACTCATACAGGCGTCTCAGTCGTGCATCTGGAGTCTTCTAGTTATTCTTATGACTAGAAGGTGTTTCTATGAAACACAACCTGAAGAAAGTGGTGGTGATTTATTTTCACCATCTAAAACAGCAAGGAATGATTCATCTCTCTTAACCCTAAAGGTGGATCCAATCTGATTGGCGTTCTCAGAATTGTTGAGGTAAATAGGATTTGTTCAGAGAGAATCTTAGTTACTTGAGTCAAGGGTGGCAGCCTTTGTATCTCAACACTGTGTGGCAAAGAAGATACTTGCAAAAGATTGAATACTTGATAAGTGTTCATGAAGTGATCTGGTGGAGCTTAGCTACAACAGTGAAGAAGGGTTATTGGACAAGGATTTAAGATCAATTGCTATTTGTGGAATTCACAAGTATTTAATTGATTATCCTTGAAAGTCAAGATTACAGATTGTAGCGAGCGATTTTGGATGTGGTTCTTAAGCACTGTCGCTCTGGGAGGGTACTACAGGTCGATTCATTTTTTATCCTATTGAAGCTGATGAAGGAAGGGAAATAGATGTCTCCAACTAACTCTGCTTTGCAAACTGAGGTTAAACAGTCAAAACTGTTGGTTTACAGATGCGATCAATGTGGAGGGGCCTCTCTTGGGTTATTTTGATCGAGTGTAGACTTTTGGTGGGGAATACGGACTTGGATGTTTTGATTGATATATGAGGGTTTGTGACCTGAGGTTTTCGATGTGGTGTGCTCGCTAAGATTTCTCTTTCAATCTTATGCCTACGTATTCCCGTTTACCGAAACAGGGAAATCAAAGCGATCGTAGTTCCTCCTATTCTATGGGAGGAAATGGTGTTTTGGTGTCTTGTTCAAAGCCCAAGACGTGAAGCTAAAGATGGTTTATATCTTGTTCAAAGCCCAAGATGTGAATCTGAAGGGTCTATTTGTATCTTGTTCGAAGCCCAAGATGTGAAGCTAAAGGGTTTTGACTTTAAAGAGAATTTGTTATCTCTAAAGGGGTTATATTTGTCACAACTGTTAGGTGACTGATTATAAAGGAGAATTACTTTAACTGGGACATGTGAATCCAGCAATGCCATAATTTTCTTTATAGGGGATTTTCAACCTGAAGGAGAAGACTTTAACTCAGTTTAGAGCAATGCTATATTTCCTTAGGAATTCCTCATGCTAAAAGAGGGACAGTGGCGTGGATGTGAATAATCCAGAGGCTTGCCGCTTACAGCAATTAGATGAAGGGAGAGGAGTTGTTGATGTTTGTATACTATGAACGAGGCACAACTTTTGATGCTAAAAGGTTGATTGGCTCAACCGGGGGTTTCTTATACAAAGCCTAAGAGGAGGCTATTGGCCCAATAAGAGGGTGTTTTTATGTGTCTCGTATGAAGCCCGAGATAGAGGCTAAAAGGGTTGACTCAACAAGAGAGTGTTTTTATATGTATCTTGTACGAGGCCCAAGACGGAGGCTAAAGGGGTCGACTCAACAAGAGAGTCTTTTTATACTCAACAAGAGAGTGGTTTTGTATCTTGTACGAAGCCCGAGATGGAGGCTAAAAGGGTAGTGACTCAACAAGAGAGTCTTTTTATACTCAACAAGAGAGTGTTTTTGTATCTCGTACGAAGCTCGAGATGGAGGCTAAAAGTTAGCTCTGCAGGGGAGAATCATTGTACAAAGCCCAAGAGGAGGCTATGGTAACTGTTTCAGTTGAGTGACAGGTCCAGTATGTTGGTTAAAAGAGAAAATCAGTTCTTATAAAGATTAAAGGTAAGGTTGTGCTTTGGTACTGATCGGAGGATCAGGGTTATTTCCTGTTCTTTAAGGAAATAGGAAATCCAAAGGGTATTGAGACTGTCCGAGTCTGCGGGTGTTCTTCCCATTCTTGAAAGGGGCTTGAGAATGTCTTTGAGACTCAAGGGTCTTAGACTATCCAAGTCTAGAGTTTTATCTTTTTGTACTATACTTAAGAGAAATTAAGGGACAGTACAGTTGCGGTGGCAAGATCTAGACTCTTTGAAAGACTGTTCTATTAAGATGACTAATTTCTGTTCCTATACCTCTAGGAGGTCGTCGGACAATTTGTACGAAGCATAAGAGGAGGCTGGAAACTTTTAAGAAGTCGAAGGACAATTTGTACGAAGCCCAAGAGGAGGCTACCTTCCCGGAGGAAGAATCATTATACGAAGCCTAAGAGGAGGTTGTGAAAACTTCTAAGAAGCCGACGGGTCCTTGTACAACGCCCAAGAGGAGGCGGGGATGCTTTTAGGAAGCCTGTGGGTCCCCAAACCCCGAGAAGTTCAAGACATGCTATTCACAGAAAATAGATCAAGCCAGGAAAGTTTGAGAATTTGGAAGAAACTCAAGAGATGCTATTCACAGAGAATAGATCATCTCTGGGGAGTAGAGTCTCTTTGACAACTTCTAAAGGTGACAGTCTGAGAAAGGGTTCAAAAAGAATCTGCCTTTCACATTTCCATATTGTTTAACCCCAAGAGGAGGGAAGACTGTATCTGGTAATCCTATGGGGATCTAGTTTTGACTATATTTAAGAGCGATCAACGGGGCTTTTCCTAGTGCTAGATGTAGTTACCGGGGAAAACTCTAAATATCTATACTATTATTACACAGTTGATATGAGTTTATGAAAGAAGACTTACAGTGAAACAACCCCACAGTACAGTTATATACATATGAAAGCGGTAAATGAAAGTAGGTAAACACTTACTCGGTTGTAGAGCTTCCATGTTGTATGGTTAGTTATTTAACAAAAGAAAAGTTGAAAACAGTATATTACAAAATCAAAGGAGAAAGTGCTTTTAAAAGGAAAATTGGGGCTTACAGCTCAAGGAGAGACCCAGGGTTTTATACAGGGACTTATACAAGTGACTGAGGCCCAAGAAAGGTTTTTTGTACAAAGGGATGGGTCTTACACTCTCTCAAGAGGCCCAAAATTGTTTCAAGAAGAGGAATGGGGCTTATAACACGAGGGTAGGCCCAGATGATTTGATTTTTGAAGTGGCGATTGCGCCGGTTTTTTTTTGAAAATACAGTGGGACTTATACAATATCTGAGACCCAAAAATTGTTTGTATTTACAAAGGATTGGGTCTTACACTCTATTAGAGGCCCAATAATTTATTTTTGTACGAGTGATGGGGCTTACAGCTCAAGGAGAGGCCCAGATGTTTTTTGTTTTGAAAACGGCGATCGCGCCGGGATTTTTGAAAATACAGTGGGACTTATACAATATCTGAGGCCCAAAATAGGTTTGTACTTACAAAGGATTGGGTCTTACACTCTATTAGAGGCCCAATAATTTGAAAAGTTTGTTAGGGTGAAAATCAACAAAAACCCTAATTTCACCATTTTAAAGTAATTATTCAAAGAAAATTAATTAAAATGATACAAATTCCAAATAAGTTTGAATAAACAACTTCTGATTTTGGTTTTAGGTTTGAAAATGAGGTTTTAATCACAAGATGAATTAAAACCTATTTGGTGTTGATTTTCCAACATGAATATTTATTTTTAAAAGGGTTTAAAAACAAATAAAAAGGTATTTATTCACAAAAATACTAATTATATTAAATAAATAATATAAATCTAATTTTTTTGTGGAATAAAATATTTCAACATTTTTGTGATTTTTTGCAAAAAGAACCAATAAAAAATAATTAAAATTGAGTGAGTTATTAATTTTTCAAATCATTTAAAATAAATATGAAAAATAACAAAAAACAAGAAAAAGTGGTAAAAAAAAAGAGATATGGGGTGAGGGGGATTCGAACCCCAGACCTCTCGCTTGCCAATACACACAAAACTAGCTGATCAACCACTGGGGCGCAATGCCAATTCAAATATAGTATGGCAAATGATAAATATATAGAGAACTTGGTTGGAAAACTTGAAGAATGGCGTCATGGCCATCTTCTTCCTCCAGCTCGTGCATGAAGCCCTCTATCTCTCTCGTTTCTCAACCATTTGACATGATTCAAACACCAAACTCATGCGTTTTTTCACAAGGAATAAGATGGCAATACTCAATTTTATTTATTTTCAGTGTATAGCAAGTTATATCTTTGTGGTCGTATGAACCCTAATTTTGCAAAAGCAATCGAGCAGACATGATTATGAGTGCTATGATCAAATTTTTTGAGGGGAAATACTCAGCATATGATGGCAATCAATTGGAAAAAATATCATGCGAGGAAATATGCATGGATCATGAAGTTGAAGTTTTAAGGCTTACCTTAATGCAAGCTGAAATGGAACTCTGCACAAATGGTGTTCCAGAAGAAATTTGATGATCCCTATAGCTTCAATGGATGTAGTGGAGTGTGTTGCAAGCTTTGGAACACTCAGAAAACCTTTGGATCAAGTTGGAGAACTCCAACTGCATAATTGAGGCATAATGGCTTGGTTGAAGGGTGATTTTGAGCTAGGGGTGTTACAGTTGGTGTTTAAGTGTTTGGACACCTCAAATACATCATATGTGATGTGTCTGAGCAATTGGAATGGATTGCTTAGGGCTGCAACTCAAAACCCGATGGTGGTTGCTCAAAAACAAGGAAATTTGGCACTTAAGAGAGAATGAGAGAAAGCAGTGCTATAAGGTGCTTTGGTGTGCCTTGAATGATCAATTAGAAACTCTATTTATAGGTGATCAACTCTTGTCTTGGAGGAATAGTCAATGGCTGCTGGATCAGATCACCTTCAAAGGGATTGGCTGGACATAAATGCCTTTTGCATTAGGTGTAACAGCTGCTCCTAATAGATCAGATATGCCTTGACTAAAATCACATTCCTCAATCATTTTAATTGTTGTTTAATCAGAGAAATTGACTGAGGAGAGTTAGAATCTTGACAATGCACTATTCCACATTAATGCCCTTTGAATTCAAGGCAAAATGTGCCAAAATGCATGAACTTCAAGTTGGAAGATTCCTTGGCTCTGTGACTCAGCTTTGTAGGTTGGATCATATGCATTGTGATTGGTTTGAGTACATGTGGCATGATGATTCTCAGTTTTGATTCAGAAATCGTGTGTAGCAAGCAAACATGCAAACTGATTTTTCCAAAACAGCTTGTAGCAGCATGACTTTGGGCATGGATTTCTCTTGACTCAAGTTGAATTAATTCATGCTGATAAGCTCTTTGGATTCTTGGCAACATTTGCAACAACATTTATGTTTACCTTTGGAATTGATTCAGCTTGCAACTATGTGAAAAGATCTCACAAGTTTTGGTGTTTCCAACAAAATCTGCCTTGGCCAGAATTTTTCTAAGTGTTGGAAAATGATGTATTTTCATGTTTTAGTCACTTTGGCCCAATCATAACTCAGAATCCACAATGAATTGGAATGAGGTGTAGTTGGAGCTTTTGTAGAGGGTAATGAGAGCTACAAATCCAGCTTTGGATGGGGAAGAATGGCCTTGTGGTTTAGGAGTTATGATCCTCCAAAGTTGGTACCCTTGCCATTTTGTTCATAACTTAGAAAATTTCTAAGTTTTTATGGTTACCCCTTTTACAAGTTATCCCACTTTTCTTGATTTTTCTTGATGAATGATGATTCAAATCATACCTTAACATCATTTTAGGGTAAAAAAACCATTTTTGTGAAAAATCTCAAAAAGTCAAAGTTTGACTTTTGTGCACAGTTGACTTTTTATCAGATGAATTCCAAACTGTGTAATCCTTTAGGAAATCATGTCCTTGGCCTAAATCAAACTTGATGGACATGTTCAATGGGTGTTATAGGGTATATTGATTCATGTCCTAGGGTTTGGGAGCATGTCCTGGTCAAAAGTCAAAGCTACAGTTGACTTTTCTCGCGAAACCCTAACTGTGGTTCAGATGAAATTGAAACTTGTTGCTCAAGCTTCTTGGATTAATCCATTGTTGCAAATGGATCAATGTAGTGTGTTAGAGACCCTCAAATCCTCCCTTGAGGTCTTGGCTCATGATTTATCCCAAAAGTCAACTTAGGGGTGAATTAGGTCAAGAAACCATAATTCCTGATTTTTTATGTATGCATCCTCTAAGGTTAAATTGACTTGGTGATTGGGTTTATGATGTCCCTTGGAGCATCATAGTTTATGCCTTGAAGCATTGGCTCATGCCCAGAGGAGAATTTCCATCTGGAGGCCCTAGTCGACCAAAACCCTAATTTGGTGACACTGACGATCTTGGGGCTTGATCCACTTAGAAGGGAGCAACCTTGTGCTTAATCCTTGAAGTGAGAGTCCTCTTGATCCATTGTAGATGTTGGAGAGGTTTAGGCAAGTTGAAGATCATGTCATTCCTTGATTAAACCTTTGTCTAAGAGCTCTGAGAGGGCTTGAACCCTAATTTTTTATTGTAGTGGATGCTCACCCATCTTTGGGGAGACTAATGGTTCATCCATATTGTGATGATGATTTGCAAAATGATGGGAATCTTAGTGGTCAAAATTTGGGGTATGACACTGATGTTCAACAAGATGTTGGAACATCTCATCATCAGAGTTTGTGCAGAATCATGGGCGGGGTACTGTATACGCTTTAGCATCTATTTTAGTCTTGGGTGTTGACCTAAGAATGGGCTTTAGTCTGGTATGACAGAAGCATGTGATCTCTGGAGAGTTTCCTAGCAAGAAACTGGTCTGGACTTTGATACTGTTGAAGATGAAGATGAAGATGAAGACATCATAATCTTGATGGTTATTTCTTGGATCAGTTTATTTCTGATCTGGGTACTGAGAAGCATGGGATCTTGATCAGTTTGAAGGTCAAGGTTAAGTGGTAGTTGTCTCTGACTTTCTACAGATTGCTCTACTAAGGAAAGTGGCATTCTTAGGTATGGCTATGGTGTATTCTAGGATTACTTTATCCTCTGAAGATTCAGACGTGGCAGGTGTGAAGCCTTTGGAGTTTCAAAGTAGATAGTTATTCATCAAGGTGTGAGCTTGAAGGGAATATCTGTGATATATTTTAACAGGATAGAGGTTGTCTACTCAAACTTGGTTGTTGAATCAAGTCTATGAGAGCATGGAACTCTTGTTCTGTTAAATGGAAGAGGTTCTTCTAAGTGGCAAAAGAAGGAGCTGAATTCAGCAGCTGGATATTGTATCATAATGTTCTGACATCTAGCTTAACATCAGAATCTCAGTTGATGATGTGGCACATCAGCTTAAGATAAGGTTATCTACAGGAGAATGGAAGTTATGGATGCTTCAAAAAGGTCTATCTCAGTCAGTTTGTGGGAGCTGTGGTTTGAGAAGATGTTACATGTCTAGAGGCTTGGTGAATCCAAGATGTCTTGCTATGGATCAAGTAGTTCATGTGACTTGAAGATCAGATTTCATTGGTGGATCAGTGTATCTTGTGGGAGTTCTGAAGAAAAGTGAGATCAGTCAAAAGGTGGCATTTGGTTGGTTTCACACTGTACATTCAAGCATGATGCTTGAAACTGATTGCTCTTGTGCAGAAGGGTGGTTGGTTGAAAACTTAAGGAGGATCTAGCTTATTTTGGAGCTTGTGGCAGAAGTTCTCAGTTTATGAAAGATTACCTTCTTTTGGTGGATGAGAGTTTATTTCTCTCCGGGTTTCTGAAGTTCTCTTTGTTCAAGCTGGTGGCACAGTGTTGTATGAAGATCTTCAGTTGGATTACTATGAAGATAGTAAGTCCAGTGGTGGAGCATATCAAGAACCATGGTGTGTGGTGTCTGTGATGTGTGAAGGATGTCATAACTGATGTTAGAACATTATCTGGGTTGGTTATCCTTAGAGGAAGATTCTTAAGTTCTGGTCTAGGAACTTGTTGCCTACATCGTGTCTAAGGAGTATCTATCTTGTCATACGGGGGAATGATGGAGTAGAAGAACTGCCTTGGAAGGATGGTGTAAAGAAGACTGAAGTGGATCATCTGTTGATTGCATGGAAGTCTGAATATCGATAATCACCAGTTGATTAGAAGTATTCCAGGTTATCATACGGGAGAATGATGAAGGAATGACTGTCTTGGATTGTTGGGTGTCTATCTATTGATTGACCTTGCTAAGGTCAGATGAAAAGCTTGTGTAGGGGATAACGCCTCTATTGGCAAGTCATGCTAAAGGGAAGTGGATCAGTTTGGAAGCTGTAAAGTTCTGAAGCATGTATACGGTATCTGACACCGTTGGAAGAAAACAAACTAAGAGGTATGGTATCTCTTTGAGGAATGTGGATCATTCTAGATCAATTTGATTTTATCTCAGGGAACAAGGAGATGTATACATGAGAATTCAAGAGGAATTCGTTTGGTGTATGGATAGTTTCTGGAAGAGGGGGATCAATGGAGCTTTGATCTTAACCCAAGAGTTTGTTAATTTAGGATGGTGATCCTAATGAGTTCTCACGAGAAGCATAATGGTGTTCATGTGTGAGTAATTATTGGTTCTTGTCAGAAGAAGCAATAATTGGAGTTGATGATTGTGTTCGGCAGGTAGGTTGGATAGAGGGTGCGCTCTTGAAGACATGAAGATGCATCTTATGTTTTCCATTCATCAGTATAGTGTTCATTGGAGAAGCACTGGTTATCTTAGATAGGGGGAGTTGCTCCTTGATCTAAGATATATTACTGCAGGGGTGCAGTTCAGGTTCCAGTTTGTATTGTGTATCAAGAAAGTTGTGATTATGTTTCCATCCTGGGAGGATGAGATGTCAAGAAGGATGTCTTGACATTAGTGTACTATTCCAAGTTAGGGGAAACTTGACAGTACAAATAACATGACTCTTAATGGATGCTTAATAATCATTGGTTAGGTCTGGGAGAATTTACTCTGCAGAATGTGATCATAAGACTGTGAAGGTATTGATCAATACAGAAGTTGTCTTTGGTAGACAATGTCTGACAGGATGTCAGAACATTGTTAAAGACATAGGACAAGTCTCTCTGGTTATGTGATTGTGTGGATGGTTTGGACGGTGGAGAATTTGCGCGTGCGAAACGTGTTCTTTGTTTTTGGAATTCCTTTTGGACGGTGCTCTTTTAATGCTTTAATTGACTTGATTGGTGTCATTTTCAATGGTTCGATGATTATTATGAGAGTACTTGGGTATGTAAAGGGGCATTTCCGGATATGAAGCTGCTCTAGACACTTTTGTCAATTTTTGGCAAAAAAGGGGGGAGAAAGAAGTTTCTAAATTTCTGCAGTGTTCTTCGTGTCCTAAGTATCGCTTGTGTCTTGTGTCCTGAGTTAAGAACACAGTCATGTGTTTAGGGGGAGTTTTATCCTCCTCCTCATGCACTCCAACATAAAGAAAAATTAAGTTAGGATTTCTGGAATCTCAGGAGTCTTAAATTAATACTTATGAGTTGGTTTTCAGGTTGACACGAATACAACGAATACAGAGTTTTAGCCAAAATTTGTCAAAAGGGGGAGATTGAAGACTCTAAAGATTTGACTTAAATTTTGCTAAAACTCATTGTCAAACAAAAGGATTCAACATCAAGAAATCTGCCAAACACAAAGATGTTGAAGAAGATGTCATAGGATGAAGACTCGACATCTTGACTGCTATAACATATTATTTAAATCTGTTTAAATTTGTTTCAAATTTGTTCCAAGGTTCTAGGCGTGTTTAGCAGTGGATCAATGAAAGATTTGTTTAGAGATTTGAAGCCCAACTGAAGACTCTATAAAAGAAGACTTAGACCTAGGATTTTGTATGCCTTTTGTAACCTATTTCTCTTGCGTAAAAAACAAAGGTTTAGGGTTTGAGAGTTGTTGGCTCTCTAGGTTGTAAGTCTCCCTTTGTATCAGTTGATGCAATTGTGGTAGATATAGGTGTCGCACATATCCATAAGCCTTGAGGTATTGGATTGTGTATTGTTCTTGGATGAAGCGTTTAAGCAAATCCTAGTTAGCTTGTTTGTCAAGTATGCTTGACAAAATTCTGTATTGGCAGGGATGATGTAGAAATCACAGTTGGTGATTAAGGGAAGTGAGTGAGGTATCTCGTATCAAAGAGGTTGTTCTTTGATAAAGTCTTCATTGGGTAGAGATTAGGATATAAAGTTGTAAATGGGGGAGTTTAGCTCTGTAATAATTCTACAGATAGTGGAGTCTTCTTCCTGGATTGGTATCCCCCAGATGTAGGTGAGTTGCACCAAATTGGGTCAACAATTGTTGTGTTCTTTATCATTCTGCAAATTTACTTTTCTGTTAGGGTTCATGATAAACATGTTGGATCAGATGTCGTAATATCTATGTTGTTGCAGTTGTGATATTTAAGGTATCAGTCTGTTGTTGTGCCCCTGTGTTTAAATGTTCATGCAGAACAAAGTCTTGACATATGATAGGACATCTGCTGTCTGCATTGCCAGAATTTCAATACTCTTATTAATCCTATCAAAGAACGGGCGTGGTGGGCAAAGCTGTATGGAAAGGTTGATTTGTCGAATGCGGTCGGGCTGTGGATCATTGTGTGCTGGTGTATTTGGTTGGCAAGAAACCAAATTCTTTATAATGATGAAATTTCTAATCCCAACCTCATTACGCAGCAGATAATACTCATTTCTTGGCGGTGGTTGCGCTTGGATCGCAAACATATACATAGGTGTAATTATTATGAATGGTACAAATTTCCTTGGATATTTCTATAGCTTAGTTTTTGGTGGATGTAATACTTTTTTGTGGATTTTATATCTGTTGATTATATATGGGTTGGGATACCTCTAGTATCCTTTTGAGAATGAATTTCTTTGCTTATAAAAAAAAATCTATCACTAAAAAAGTTAAAATTTATTTGGGAGAATTTTGTAAGAAAGATATTAATATACATCTTAAAGGTATGTATTAACAAATTAAATATTAAAATGTTCTTTTAAATTTGTGGATTCAATTTTTCAAAATCACTTCACTATATAAACTTGAGATAATTAATTACTACCATAAATACATATAAACCCTCATCTAACTTTTATCTTCAAAAGACACGTGCCATTTTTCAAGGTTAAATTTGTATTTATGTAATATATGTAATAAAATATGAGTTAATTATATCACTTTATTCTAATGTCAAAACTCCTTACCATATTAATTTTTTTTAATATGTAATAAAATATAAATGAAAAAATAACATGATATATCAATAATAATTTTTGCATATTTCATTTTTCTTTTAATTATTACTTATATAAAAATAAATAAAATATATAATTAATTAAATATAATTTATTATAATTTACAAAGTATACACTACAAAAAAAACTGGTATTTGCCACATGAAAATCACTTCACAACATGCAAAATCACTTCACAAACTGGTATTAGCGACGTGGCTATTCACGTCGCGGGAGCACGTGTGGCAACTATGTTGCCACGTGAAAATCACTTCACAACTTTGCCACGTGATTTTCACGTCGCAACAAATAAAATAGAGTTGCAGCTATCGCAGGTGTAGCAGAGAAGGTGGCAGGCGTGTGTAAGAAGTTTGCCACGTGAAATTCATGTGGCAAGTTGTGAAGTGAAATTCACGTGGCAAGTTGTGAAGTGAATTTCATGTGGCAAGTTGTTATTTGTATTTATTTGGTAATTATTTTAAATTCTAATTTTACAAAATCATCATAAAAAATAAGTTATGAGTTTATTTTGTCTACCCATTACATACCAGCATGTTACTTTTCACACTTTACAAATTAAAGTTTTTATTTTTATTTTTTCCTATGTTGGAAATGTATATTTTTTTCATTATAGATAAACTATTAAATTACTCATAATTATTAATAAAAAATACACTTAATAAAATATAAATACTGATATAAATATATTTTATATATTTTTAAAAATAATACTCATTAATAACAATTCAATAAAACTTGCCCGTGAGATGCACGGATAGATGTCTAGTTATATCCAATTTTTATTAAGTTTTATTTTCTTTTTTTATATTCTGTTTTAAAAAACACATATAAATAAAATTAATAATTAATAATTAAAATTTAATAAATATTTATATATTTACAAATATAATCTGTTTTGAATATAAAAAATAACAAAATAAATATTTTCGTTTTAATATATTTCAGTTTTAATAAAAAAATATTATATAATCTATTTTATAAAATAAATATAGTCTGTTTTAATAAATAAATATTTAATAAATAAATGTAATATGTCTTAAATAAATATATAACATAATCAGTTTTAGATATGATTTTTAATTATAATCTGATTTTAAAAATAAAATCAGTTTTATTTAATAAATAAATATAATCTGTTTTAAATAAAGATATTATATTTAATAAATAAATATAATATGTTTTAAATAAATATAGTATATAATCTATTTTATTTAATAACATAATCTGTTTTAATAAATAAAAATTTATATATAAATAAATATAATTCTTTTCTAATAAAAAAATATACATTTTTCGTGTTAAATAAATATATTAAAAAAATTTGAATAATACATTTTCATTTTACATATATATTACAATACAAATATTTAACCAAAAAACCATAATATTTAAAAAAACAACAACTAAATAATAAATTCAGAAAAAAAAAAATTAATGACAAAATTACCTCTTCTTCAATCTCCTTCACTCTTCTTGTTCCAAAATTATTTCTTCAATTTGTTCTTCAAATATCTCTTTCAATCTTCTAAACTTTAATATTTTGACATTAAAAAAAATAAAAAATAAGGTACATCAGAATATATTATGTTTAAATCAAAATAATTAAAAAATAGTAGAAGAAATAAAATTAAAAAACTTACCTGAACATTGAAGATGAAGAAGAATGAAAACTGAAAAATGGTGAGAATATAGAAAATGAGAAGAAGGAAAAGGTTGGAGAAGGAGATGAAATATTAATGAAAAGAGATTTAAATGGGTAAGGATAGGAAAGGATAAGGTTGGAGAGGATAGAAAATGGGAACCGACTGCCTGGGAAACACAATTGCGTGTTGCTTTAAATTCCCCAGCTAGTGACGTGAATTTCACGTCGCAACCTTGCGAAGTGTGATTTACGTCGCAACACCCAACGGTTATTTTTCAAATTCCAATTTGCGAAGTGATTATCACGTCGCTATTTGCGAAGTGAAAAATACTTCACTAAATTTCAACGGTCAAATCTTTTGCAGGTCCCAACCTGCACATTCTGTAACCTATCAATTAAATGTCATAAATTTTTCCCCCCTAAATCTTGTGACGTGAATAATACTTCATAAGTCAATTTTTGAATTTTTCAACTTTCCCCCTTGTTTACGCCATTGCCCTTTTAATTTTTTTTATTTAATTATAAATGTAGTGAAGTGAATTTCACGTCACAACATTTAAAAAAAAAATAGAAATTCCATAACCCACATGCTATCATTATACATCTTATTATAATAGTAAATATGTTAGTGACGTGATTATAACTTCGCAAACTCTTTTTTTTTGCCACGTGATTTTCACTTCACTAAATCATGTGGCTGGATACAATATTTCTTGTAGTGATAATTATGATTTATAAAACTAATTATAAGTAATTAAGTATATTTGATCCGTTTATGATTTTATATACTTATTATATATGTTTTAATTTTTTTTTTATCTTAAAAATAAAAATAAGACTAATTATATTTTATTATAAATTTGTATTATTTATGAAAGAGTGAGTTTAAATAAGACTAAAAATAAAAAATACAAGAAAAAATATTTATGGGTAATGAATTAATTTAAATTAGTATTTTTATCACTTAATAAAATGTTGGGGGATACATTTCATACACAAATATTTTATCCAATCATTCATTAATAAACTTAAACATATTTAATATAAAAATCTTCAGTGATAGATAAAAAACACTCAATAAGTTCCGTTAAACCAATTTAATTAATAAAAAGTATCAGATTGCAAGGGCATTTGTGACTGACTTATGTAAAAGGAATTAAACATGTATCTATTTATCATTGATTCATAAAAAATGGTAATAATTTATTATTAAATAATATTATTTCAGAAAAACTAAACAAAATTTACCATTAATGAATATAAAAAAGTACTCCTTATATTTTTTTTATTTTGTTTTTAATATACATAAAAAAAATTATGATACATATTTGTCACTAATAAAAAAAACACAAGATAAATATTTACAAGAAATAATCCTACAATTTTGGTGCATGCTTTTCAAAAACAAAATTGTGATGATCATAACATAATCATTCTATTCAATTATATTAAAAATAAAATAATTATTTAATAGAAAGTAGTTAATCATTTACTAAAAAATATATATTTTATTATTTTTATTATTTAACTTCATCTATATCAAATAAATTTTATATTATATTTATTTATTGAATCAAATATACTTACTACTTCAAATATTATAAATTTTAATATAATAATAATATTTAAAACGAAAGCACGAATGGTTTACTAGTTCTATATAAAAGTTCAACACAATATTTATTTTTATATATAACTTAATAAAAATATTTTTAATTTTTGTTCAAATGTGTGTTGATGGTAGTCCACTTTAAAGTGTTTTCGATAGGTCTCAAAACCCTTGGTTGAGATAATATGAATTTCTTTGAGTTTAATTTGAGATCTTGAGTTCGAATTAATACAATTTTAAGTGTATTAAATCTTTTTAGAGAAAGTTTTATCGTCTATTATAATCATTCTCAACTTCAGAATTAGTCTATATAATTGTATGCAGAAAATACCTAATTTATAAATAAAAAAATTAGTAAGTATACTACCTATTTAAATAAATATAAACAAATTTATTACTATTATTTTTTGTCACAAAGTATTACTATTATTAGTATTAAATTTTGTACTACATTTTGTAGGTATGTTTCTTTTATAACAATATTACATTATGATAAATATAAAGAAATATTACTATTAAGAATTAAACTTAAGATTTATTTAACTAAATTAACATAACTAGTTGAATTATTTTTTTGTTTATCTAGATTTACAATATTTTAACCAACTTACCTTTAAAATTGTACCCAACCAACTTACCTTGAAATTATAGTCATCTATTGCCACAAAGTTTGTGAAGGCAAACATGCTTTTGATTTTGAATGACTTTGGTGGGTAGTTTAAAAATCACTTTCAATCATCTTTTTTCTTTTTTTCTTCCTTCAACATTCACAATTGCATATGATAGGTAGAATATGTCTACCAAAGTAATCCCTTCACAAAAAGCATTCATCCAAAAGAGATGAAAACTAAATTTATGTGAAAGGAGATGGCGACAATTACATAAACAGAGAAACATCATCAAATATCTCTATGAAAGGAGATGGTGACAATTACATAAATAGAGAAACATCATCAAATATGAAAATGAACAGAGGAGGAAGAGCAATACACGCATATTCTATGGGACTAAAGTGATGAGAATGATGGGGAAATATTTAGGGTTTACAGGGAAAGGTGAGGGTAACAAGAGATGGAAATAAAAATAATATTTGTTTTTTAAATGATTTAAATAAATTATTTTAGTCTACAAATCTAGCTCAAGTGAAAAAAATCAATACTATTAAAACGCCAATATTACGAGTCAACTATGACTCTCAGGGTTATGTGTGATTTTTTATTAGTGATTTTCCACTAATGGTTATGACTACTTTGTAAAAGAAAAAAATAAAAATAAAAAATTATTTTAAAAATAAATTGATTTATCAATAGTCTATACAGGTGTGAAGTTACTCGCTCTGTAGTATTTTATAATATTTTTAATTTTATTTGTCTTTTTTTTTTATTTACTACTATTATATATGTTTTGGGATGTTCAAAAGTTTAATAAGACTGATTCAATATAATGATCTAATTTAGCAAAGTTCTTTACTAATTGGCTTACAAGTGAGCGCTGCTCTAGAGTATTGCATAAGAGTGTGCTCTCGCGTTCATCTCTAGCATTGATGTGCATCCAACAGGTTTTGACATTCAATGACAGGTCAATGTGAACGATTCTAATCATCTCCCATATATAAGTGTGATTTTTGTTGAGTTGTAATTTCTTATGTCAAAGCAGTGTAGTTCGACAAAAACAAGGATTCGTCAAATTGTTATAATGTGTGTGTCGAGTTGTATTAGTGTGTCGAAGTATCGAAGCAGGTTGCTTCACACAAGATTTCGACTTAGGCCTATTTTAGTAATGTTAGCTATTTTGGGCTTTTATAGTTTTGGGTTTTACCTTGGGGTGCAAGCTAACCTAAATCTATAAATAGGGAGTAACCCTTATTTTGTAAACAACTTAGAATTGAGAACTTGTAATCACTTGCAGTTGCAATATTAACAAGGTTTCCACAGTTTGTGGGTAGAGAGAAACTCTGCAGAATATTCGTCTTCTTCTCCAACATTATTTTTCTTTCTTTCTTAACCTTTTTTGTCATTGTCATTGCGTGAGTGGAAACAATCTTGAGATCAAGATTGAGTGAAATTCTCCATAGGTTGTGGTTGAATTACAACATCTGGTATCTAGAGCTCCAGTTGCGATTCAAGAAAGTAAAACTGTGATGGCGATGAATCATCCAAACAGACACTTTTCGGCGAACCTTCTGATTCTCAAGAAAGATAATTATGACAATTGGTGCAAGCAGATTAAGGTAGTTTTCTGTTATCAAGATCTTTGGGATCTTCTGAAGGAAGGAGTAACACCGCTTGTAGAAAACGCGACGGATCAAGAAAATGTTGCACACAAAGAATTGAAGAAGAAAGATTATAAAACTCTCTTTATAATTCATCAATGTGTTGATCCAGATAATTTTGAAAAGGTTAATGATGTAGAATCAGCAAAAGAAGCTTGGGAGATTCTTGAAAAATCGTTTGGAGGTGCAGAGAAGGTGAAAGAGGTGAGGTTACAAACTCACAAAAGGACTTGTGAATTGCTTCAGATGGAAGACAATGAAAGTATAACAGATTTCTTCACTTGAGTTACAAAGCTGGTGAATCAAATCAAGGTATGTGAAGAAGTGTTGACATCAAGATCAGTTGTTGCAAAGATCTTGAGGTCATTGGCTCCAAAGTTCGACCACATGGTAGTAGTAATAGAAGAGTCGAAAGACTTATCAATATTGACGAAGGAAGAGCTTCAAGGGACACTTGAGTCTCATGAACAAAGGATGGCTGAAAGAGCTGCAGGGAAGTCGAAGAGTGATATGGCTTTGCAGACGCATTTAGAAAAAGAAAAAAAAAGGCAAAGGAAGCTGGAATGGCAACAAAGGTAGGGGAGGCTACAACAACTCGACTGGTCGAAATCAGCAGGAAGGAAACTGGTTGAATCAGAGAAAACTCTGGAACCAAGGAAACCAAAGGGGTGATGTTGTAGGTAGAGGAAGAGGTGGATGTCGAAAGTCTGACAAAAGTAACATTCAGTGTTTCAATTGTCCGAAGTATGGTCACTATTTTAGTTATTGTCCAGAAAAGAAAAAGAATCAAGAAATTGATGCAAAGCTGGAGAAACATGAAGAAGAAGAGATGGTGTTGATGGTCACAACAAGAGATGAAGAAAGATTCTAGGACTAGTGGTACTTGGACTCATGATGCTCATCACACATGACTGGACGGAAAGATTGGATTGTCAACATGAAGCCCTCAATGAAGAATATGGTGAAATTTGCAAATGACAATACTCTAGCAGCTGAAGGTATTGGTGATATTCTGATTATGAGGAAAGAAGGCAATATGTCAGTAATTTCCAATGTGTTGTACATACCAGGCATGAAGAGTAATTTGCTCAGTACACAAACTTTAATCTCCACTTTCACTATGATTATCTTGAACCCTAATCTAACTTGGGCGTTGAAGTGATAACCATGCAGGTACCCCTGTGATCTGCTGCATCAGAGATTAGCAACCCCAATTCAAGACCGACATCAATTGTTAAGGTCAGTTCAAGATTAACGCCTCCGATTGAGGAAGCACCACGATCGCAACCTTCGATCCATGATTCTGCTCCACTGAATCATTTAGGAAGCTTCGTTCCACAGTAGTTTCCACGATCCTCTCTATTTTCGGATTCCGCAACGAAACATTAATTATTTTCATTGTAATATCAATTTTGAAACTAATAAATTAATTAATTCAAAGTTTACTTTGTGTTTTGAAAATATTTAATATAATTACAAAAATCAATATATATTACAAACTTTCAATTCAATTTAATTTTGTCTCTTGATGATGCTCTTGATAATCCTATCAGAGAACCATATATCATCATCGCTAAAAAAAAATTAAAATTTATTTGGGAGAATTTTGGAAAGATATTAATATACATCTTAAAGATATGTATTAACAAATTAAATATTAAAATGTTCTTTTAAATTTGTGGATTCAATTTTTCAAAATCACTTCACTATATAAACTTGAGATAATTAATTACTACCATAAATACATATAAACCCTCATCTAACTTTTATCTTCAAAAAACACGTGCAATTTTTCAAGGTTAAATTTGTATTTATGTAATATATGTAATAAAATATTAGTTAAGTATATCACTTTATTTTAACTAGTGCGATATTCGTCGGTGACGCGTATTTATTTATATTTAATTTTTTTTAAGAAAATATAATTAATAAAAATTAATAAATATAAAAAAATATAATTTATATTTAAAAAATAGAATAAATAGTCGTGGGCATCGGTTGGTGATGCGTATTTGTTAATAAAAAAAATAAAAATAAAAAAGAAGACAAAATTATTTTACCAATTTTTTTTTATTTTTAGAAAAAAAAAACATATTTTATCTATATTTGAAGCATAAATATAATTTTTCATATATACAAATATTTAGATCTACCGTACATTTCCGATGTGTAAATATTAATTTTGTTTTGATATTTTTTATAAAAATATTAATACAATGATTTATTTTTTTATACTTAAATCAATAGTTAAAGTTTTTCCGTTTCATATTAATGAATACCGTGCGGTCGCACGTGTACCGATGTGTTACATGTATTTGTTTTCAAAAATAATTTTTAAAAAGGAATTATAATGTATAGGAAAAAAATATTAATTAGTATAGATTATAAAGATTTTTAGTAATATAATATTCATTAATAAAAATAATAAACTTATATTTATAAAAAATTAAATGAATAGAAAAAAATATATATTTAAAATGGAAAAAAAATATTGTTGATTGAATCATTTGTTTTGCCGTTATTTATACACACAAATAAAATTGTTTAAAAAAATTATAAAAACTTGATATAAAAAATGTTATAAGTAGAAGATGAAACATAAGTAGAATATCAATTTTTTCCCGTGTATAAATATTATTAAAAAAATATATAAATGTAGAATTTTTAATTATTTTCATATATAAAAAATTTTGGATCAGCAAAATATTTTCCCCGTGCGTTCACATGGGTATTGGTTTGTCAATGTCAAAATGTCTTCCAATATTTTCATAAATAATAAATTTGTTCTCGTAAAAAAACTATTATCATTCACTTATTAATTTAAAAATATTTTAAATTAATTTATAAAAGACATTTAGTTTTTCCTATATTTAGATATTTAAATTTATTTATAAGAAAAATATTTTTCTCATTTTTGGATAAGTAGTACATTTTTTTCCCGTAGATATATATATTTCTCTTATTTACATCAATAGCATATAATTGTCAAATTTTTTTAGTATTTTAATTGATGAATAAGTATTTAATATATTGTTACTATGTTCAATTGATTGAAAAATATCACATTTTCCCGTATTTGAAAAATAGCACACTTTTCTCTGTAATAAAATTAAACTAAAAATAAAATAGAGTTAATAAAAATTAGTAAATATAAAAAATATATATAATTTATATTTTAAAAAAATAGAATAAATACACGCAGACATCGGTTGGTATTTTTTTATAAAAATATTTACTCAATGATTTAGTTTTATAAATATCAAATAATATTATTGTATTTATAAATATTATTTTAATTGTATAAATAAATATTATTAACATAAATAAATAAATTTTATGTAAGTATTATTACAAATATCTATTTCATGCGATACCCATATTAGTATCCGTGTGTCCGGCCGAGTACAGGTGTTACACACATTTGTTTTATATCATGAGAAAATTGAATTTACTAAAATTTTAAATAAATATAATTTTCATGTTTGAATCAATAATTATATATTAGTTTTATTTTTATGATCATAAAATAATTAAAAATATTTCATATTATCATACAATTTTGATACTATTTAATTCATACATTACTTATATATTTATTCTAGATGACAATATTATACTTTATAATGTTACCAATTTTTATAATGCTTTATCTTTCGTAATCTTAAATTTGAAATGCATTTCACTCATCTTATTTTATGTCTCATTCTATTAGCATTTCATACATTGTTTTAAAAAGATCTATTTTTATTTTCTTTAATAGCACAAAATAGTAATAATTATTGTGATAATGATTGTATACTACAAACGATGCAAAATAATATTAACAATATATCATTCATATTTAAATAATAAAAATTACATTTTTTTCTTCATACTTGATCAACAATAAAAGCATTTAATAAATTGTAACCATAAATTATCAAACATTTATGCCTTGAATATCATTCATTCATAAATATGCATTTAAAAAAATTAAGTTTTTTTATTCTTCTCACAAATACAACTTAATTACCATTTAAAATATGCTCATTTTTTAATTAGAAATTATTGCATATATGAATTTTTTTTATGATAACTAAATTTTTTATTAATTATTTAATAATTTTCTTATTTTCTATATAGAAATATTAATCATAAATATGCAATAAAAATATAATTTTTGTATAATTTTTATATAATTCGTATATTGTAATAAAAAATAACATTCACAATTATTAATTATACAACTTAATACATAATACATACTCCCTCCATCTCACAATAGGTGTCCTCTTTGAGATTTTCACACTTTTTAAGATAATGATTAATTGTGTTGACTTCAATGATAAAACGAGTGTCATTTACTAAAATAACCTTATTAATAATAGATAGTGGAGTAGTTAAATGAATTAAAATACAATAAATAAAGGTAAGTTAGTGGAAAGAAATAATAAATGTTACATTGGTATTCTAAAGGGACAAATAATTTGAGACAAATAAAAAAATGAAAGAGGACACCTATTGTGAGACGGAGGGAGTATAAAATTAACAAATATTTATGTACTAATAGATAAAATATAATTTAAAATTCAAAATTATTGTAGTACTGCATTGTATGAGTAATAATATTCATGGGTAGTTGCAATGTCCATTGGTTACTGCAATATATGAAATGACATGTATTAGATTTTCACAGTTATAATTCAAATAGGCAAACATTGAAAACATAAATGGGAAACATAAAAATGAATATGGGTAGATGCATAGTTATTATGCTGGGAGAAACGAACAAAATTTATTGGAAAAGAGAATATCTCTTTTTTGGGGAAAGAAAAGATTTTGAAAATAAAGTATTGATGTGATTATACCAAAAGCAAACCAAGTGATTTGACCGATAAAAAAACATTGAATACGGACCTGCTCCATTTTCTTATCCTCCATTTAATCTATTTTATTTAACATATCTTTGTCATGTGGCATTAAAGGATTTCAATGGTTCAGATTCAAAACAAGATACATGGTTAAAAACATTTAATTCTATGGTTAAAAACATTAAAGGATTTCAATAGTCCATATTTAATTAAAATATTTTTTTAGTTTTTAATCTTGACCATTCAAATCATTAAATTCCACGTGGCAAAAATCTATTAAAGAAACTTGAATAAATGGAGGATAAGGAAATGGAGTGGATCCGAACTCTAGGTTTTAACTCTAGTGAATAGTGTTTTAATAGGTGTTCTGGACTGGGCCAGCGCCTGCCCTACTGTCAGGCATGCCTAAACCCAATGACCGTCGAAGGCCCAACAAGACCCGAGGTCACCTCCTTGTCGGGCACATGCCAGTCCCCAAGGACGTCGGGCACGCGAGGTAAAGACTGTCGAGCGGAGGCCCATAGCCCGTGGGCACACCTCTCCTCGAAACCCACGTGCTCCTCCCCGCGAGGACACGTTCTCTTGTAACTTCCCACTCCCGAAGGAATCGGTCTGCCCTACTTCCGTAGATTTAGGGACCGTTACACCAGGGCGAAGACTACGTGCTAGTCTTCACTACACCACGTAAGCCTTGGAAGTTGCTTGGATTGGGCCTTGCAGTCCAGCCCAATGCAAGTAACCGTTGGCCCTGCGCTGGGGGCTCTCTATAAATACCCTCTCACTTGAGAGTAGAGCTGTCAAAATGGGCCGAAGCCCATGGGCCGGCCCGCCGAGCCGAAAAAAGTTAGGGCTTGGGCCTTATTTTTGGAGCCCATATTATTCCGGGCCTTTTTGAGCCCGGCCCGAAAAAAATGGGCCGACCCGTATGGGCTATGGGTAGCCCGACAACTTTTTTTAAAAGAATTAATTTAACTATTTGGCCCATATATAAATTAATAAATATATATAATTGGACCTAAAAAATAAATTTGGCCCAAGAAACATTTGGATACAATGTGTTAGTGCTTCTTTGGTTCGGTCCACACACACTTCAGTGACTACCAGAACATTAATTTCTATTACATTATATTACATTACAGTATTCTAAAATGAATATATTACATTAAGATCATTAAAATGAGTATTAATTTCTATAACATTAATACTCATTAAAATGAGTATTAAAATGAGTATTTTACATTAAGATCAAAATGAATATATTACATTAAGATCATTAAAATGAATATATTACATTAAGATCAAAATGATTTTTTTAATTTTTTTTTAAAAATGGGCCCGTTTAGGGTCGGGCCCGTTTAGGGCTGGGTAACCCGCAGCCCAGACAGGGCTGGGCTTGGGTAGTAAAAAAGGAGCCCGTATTCAAAATGGGCTTTTTGAGCCCGGCCCGGAAAAGCCCGAGGCCCGCCAGGGCCGGCCCGTTTAGGGCCGGGCTACCCGTTTTGACAGCTCTACTTGAGAGGGTTAGGTTACACAATATATTCTAACTCTCACCTGTTTTTCTGTACTTGCTTACTCCCTTTCTTACTTGAGCGTCGGAGTACCTTGCACGTACACCCCCCGCTGTATCATCATCATCGGAGCTGAAGTTCATACGACGTTGCTGGCCACTGAACAACTGTCTGATCCAGGTACGATCAGTGGAGCCGTCTGTGGGAAACATTACTTCCCCGTTTTTCCTTCAACGATAAACCAAAACAATCCTTTCGTTCATCACCAGCATGGCCAATAACCCGTCTGCAAACAAAGCTCTGGACACCGTTCTCGCGCAACTCGAGAACGGAAACCACCGTGAGGACGCCGCTACCCTCAACGTCAAAGAAGGCAACGTAAGAGACGGGAAGATCGCCTCCCCAGACTCCCAAGACACGGCTTACGACACCGCCTGGCAGGACGACCAGCAAGCCGTCTTTCAGCCAGTTGCTCCTCCGCCTAATGCATATTCGAGCATCGTGGCCCTATTTACCTTGGTCAATCAGACCAACCAGCTAATCATGCACCAGAATCTCAGAATTGAAGCACTCGAGCGAGGACGAGCACGGCGATCTTCCCCGCGAAGACATCATCGCCCACCTTCACCTCGCCGTTCTCCTTCCCCGCGAAGGACTCCTTCCGAAGAATCTCGAACCCCCTCGGCGGTGCACGAGGGCCGTCGGCCACGCCTCGAACACCCCCAGCCGACGATCTCCCAGAAGCGCCATCGTTCCCCGCCTCGGAAGGAACCCAGGCCCTCCTCAACTACCAAGAAGAGCAAGACCACCGAGGAGAGGCCGAGGAACCGTTCAAGGAATTCCCCTCCACGACAAGGACCCGGTCGACATCACCGATCCCCTTCAAGGTCCCCAACCAGAAGCGAAGACGACGACCAGAGGACCCCCTGTCGTGGGATATCATGGACGCCCAATTCCTGCGGGCATGGAGAAACCCCCGCCACTAGGAACCTACGACGGCCTGGCCGACCCCGACGATCACGTCAAAAGTTTTAAAGCAATGCTCGACTTCAGAAACGTCAGGGAGCCATTAAGTGCAGGCTTTTCCCCACCACCTTGCGGAAGGGCGCCATGACTTGGTACAAGGGTCTGGCACCCGGGTCGATCACATCCTGGAAATAACTAAGACAACGCTTCACCAAACACTTCATAGCGTCTCGTCGACACCCGAAGACGGAGGCCGCGCTAGAGAGCATCTTCCAGGGGAAGAACGAATCTCTCAGGAACTATATTGAGAGATTCAACAGGGAAGCTATCGAGGTCCATACGATCGACGACATGAAGAAGTATTTAATCATCCACGGACTAAGTTTTGGATCCGATTTGGCCAAGTCCGTGGGCCTCCTCAGACCTCGCCGTCTAGAGGACCTCCTCCAACGAGCTCAGTTAGGGATGGCAATTTGGCCCATCTCCAGTGGGTACCCATAAAATTACCCACAACGGGTAAGGTAAAAACCCGCAAAAATGGGTACGAGCACGGGCTCGGGTAATTACCCACTTAAATAAGCGGGGATGGGTGCGGGGATGGGCACCTTAGTACCCACCCCGCCCCATTCCCGCACAATATATATTTATATAGTTTAATTTATATTATTACATAAAAATAGATGTTTATAATTTTTTTTTTTAAATATCAATTTTAAACTACTACATATTTATTATAAGTGATCATTTATTTTATAAATTAACAATAAATTTTTTTAACAACTTTTTAATGTTTTTAAAAGCTTAAAATATTATGATATTTTATACTTAATATATTTATTTTTATTAGAAATGCGGGTAATGGGTACGGGTACGGACATTTATATACCCATAGGGTACGGGGACGGGGTGCTAATGTTGATACCCAAGCGGGTATGGGCTCGGGTACGGGGATTTTTTCTAACTGCAGGTATGGGGACGGGTACTAAAGTACCTTACCCATACCCTGCCCATTGCCATCCCTAAGCTCAGTCGTACATCGAGCTCGAGGAGTCGGAGACAGCACAGATCGCCCTCGAGTCGAAGCGGAAGGAAGGCCCCCGCGGCCACAAAGAAGAAGACTCTCCTCCCCGACGTGGGGGAGAAAGAAAGAAGGAAGGCCGCCCCCGGGACTCTCGCGAACCGAGAGGACCAGCTGGCCGGTTCACGGAATACACGCCGCTCAACGCTCCCCGCGCGCGAATCCTCTCCGAGTGCTCCAACTCGGAATTTTTGAAAGGAGGCATCCGCTTTCCGAAGCCAACTACCCCAAATCAAACACGGACAAGTCCAAGTACTGCAGGTTCCACCGGAGCCACGGACATGTCACAGAATACTGCATCCATCTCAAAGATGCAATTGAGATCCTGATCAAGGAAGGGCACTTAAAGAAGCACGCCCAGAAGAATGACGCTCCTCGACCCAGTTCCCGGGAAGCCCAAAACGTCGAGGAGATGACGCCTCCTCCCGACGAGAGTCGGCTTCAGGTCGCCCTTAGCGTCACTCGACCCGAAGACTTCTTTGTCCCCAAAGGCATTGAGGGCCAAGAAGCAATTCGCAACATGTGGGCGAACTTCCCCCACGAGGACCCCGTCGCTGCCCGTAGCACATGGGAAGGCTTTCCCAAGACAATGGTCATCTCTGGGGGAGGTTACAAGAAGTTGTCTGTCGGGTCGATCAAGCGGAAATTTGATGAGCTGGAGTCCGCAACATCGACGAAGACCACTACTCTCGAGAAGGTGCAAAGGAAATCAAACTATATCACCTTCTACCTTGAAGAGCTCCCAGGCGGAGCGCCCAAAGCCACTATCCCCCTCCTGGTCAGGGCACAGATGGCGAATTTTGATGTTCGAATGATCCTTGTCGACCATGGCAGTTCGGTCGACATCATGTACGCTCACCTGTTCGGGACTCTCCAGCTCGACGAGAGACATCTGACCCCGTACGTTGGTTCAGATCTGCAGGGGTTCAACGGCACCACCACCAGACCATGGGGCTACGTTGAATTGATGGTCACATTCAGGGTCGAAGACACTGCCCGTCAAGTGAAGACCCGTTTCCTGATGGTCGAATGTCCATCCCTCTACAACTGCATCCTCGGGAGGACCACCCTGGCCGAACTTACAGCAGTGCCGTCAACGGTCCACCTCAAAATGAAGTACTACACGACCAAGGGACGGGTAGTTACGATGCACGGGGACATAGACGCGGCCAGGAGGTGCTTCGACGCTGCCATTAAAGGCATGAGTTCCATCGGCACCAAGCCCAAGACCGGATCAAAGTCATCCCCGGACACCAAACAGAGGCCTCTCCCGCGTGTTAACATGGTCGACCTCGACAGCAGGTTCCTGGGCGAACCCAATGAAGATGGAACAGCAGACCTCGACCTCCAGGAAGAAAACAACGGGCAACCTTTCCACCCAACGCGCCCCATCCCGGACGGAGACTTCGAGCTCGTCGCCCTCGGGGACGATCCAGACCATAACGTAAAGATTGGCACCGGGCTCCCTGACCTGGAAAAGAAGCAGCTGAAGACATGCCTCTGGGAGAACGCTGACCTGTTCGCGTGGAGCGCCTCCGAGATGACTGGCCTCGACCCTGAGGTGGCCTGCCATCAGCTCGCAGTAGATCCGACCGCTAGGGCCATAGTTCAACGTATGCATAGGCAGTCTCCCGAAAAAGCGGAGGCTGCTAAAAAAGCTTTAAAAGACCTCCTAGAGGCGAATTTTATTTCGGAGGCCAGGTACACGACCTGGCTGTCCAACATTGTACTCGTCAAAAAGAATAATGGAAAATGGAGGATGTGTGTTGACTATACTGATCTTAACCGGGCATGCCCAAAAGACTGTTATCATTTGCCTAACATCAACCAGCTGGTCGACAATTCTGCAGGTTACAAACTATTATCCTTCATGGACGCCTACTCGGGGTACAACCAAATTCCCATGAATAAGGTCGACAAACAGCACACGGCCTTCATGACCGAGTCGGGCAATTACTACTACAACGTAATGCCCTTCGGCCTCAAGAACGTCGGCGCGACCTACCAACGGATGATGAACAAGGTTTTCCGGGGAGAAATCAGCGACATGCTCGAGGTCTACATGGACGACATGATCCTCAAATCTGAAGAAGAATTTGACCACGCCGCGCACCTCAAGAAGGTGTTCGACACAGCGAGGAGATGCCGCATGAGGTTCAATCCCGACAAATGCACCTTCGGTGTTCGAGCAGGTAAGTTCCTCGGCTTCTACCTCACAGAGCGAGGAATCGAGGCCAACCCCGACAAGTGTAGGGCTTTCTCCGAGATCCCAACTCCGAACTCGAAGAAGTCAATACAATCACTGAACGGGATGCTCACCGCCCTCTCCCGCTTCGTCGCCAAGTCTGCACAATACGCACTCCCGTTTTTCAAACTTCTTCGACCAAAAGCGACATTTGAATGGAGCGAGGAGTGCGAGCAGGCGCTCCTCCACGTAAAATAAGTCCTATCGCAACCCCCTGGTCCTCTCACGGCCCGAGAACGAGGAGACACTGTTCTTGTATCTCGCGATCACGAGTGAAGCGGTCAGCGCCGTCCTCATCCGGGAAACCCCGGACGGGCAGAAACCGATTTACTTCA
Source organism: Lathyrus tuberosus (assembly GCA_022829125.1). Taxonomy (NCBI): domain Eukaryota; kingdom Viridiplantae; phylum Streptophyta; class Magnoliopsida; order Fabales; family Fabaceae; genus Lathyrus; species Lathyrus tuberosus. Next base: position 6,586,521 of record JALAZF010000024.1, on the reverse strand, counting down.
TGAGTAAAGCCCTCCAAGGCCCCGAGCTCAGGTATCAGCAGATAGAGAAAGTCGCCCTGGCCCTCGTCACTGCAGCCAGGAGGCTGCGCCATTACTTCCTAGCCCACACTGTCGTCGTCAGGACCGAATAGCCTATAAGGCAACTCCTTGGACGACCTGATATGGCGGGGAGGATGCTCAGGTGGTCGCTCGAACTCGCCGAATTCAACATCCGATACGAGGGAAGGAAAGCCCTGAAGGGTCAGGTATTGTCCGACTTTGTGGCGGAGATGACCGTCCCGGAACCTTCGACCAACGGATCCCAAAAATGGACGATCTACGTCGACGGAGCATCCAGCACGAAGGGAAGCGGGGCGGGCATTATCCTCGAAAACGGGGAAGGCATCCTAATCGAGGTATCCCTCGAACTATCCTTCCCGACATCGAACAATTAGGTAGAGTGCGAGGCTTTCCTTGCCGGGCTTCGATTGGTCAAGGACCTCGGCGCCAAGGAGGTCAAAATCTTCACTGACTCCCAGCTCGTGGCCTCTCAAGTCCGAGGGGAGTATCAGGCTAAGAACGACTACCTCATCGAATACCTAACCTTGGTAAAAGAAAAGATGAAGAATTTCGCCTCCGCGGAAGTGACCCACATCCCTCGCGAGCACAATAACCGAGCAGATGTCTTGTCCAAACTGGCAAGCACAAAGAAGAAAGGTGGAAACAAATCCGTCATACAAGAAGTGCTTTCCCACCCGAGCATCGACAAACCCATTCCGACGGCGGACGTGAACGCCATTGGGGACAGCAATTGTTGGATGACCCCGGTATAAGAGTACCTCACGACGGGCAAACTGCCCGAAGATCCCAAGGAAGCGGGGATGGTCAAGCGGCGGGCGTGCTCGTACACGATAGTCGAGGATAAGCTATACCGGCGAGGGTTTTCTATTCCCCTCCTCAGGAGTGTCGAGGAGACCAAAGTCCCCGGCATACTCCAGGAAATCCATGAGGGAATCAATGCACAACACCTTGGCGGACGATCGTTAGCCCGTAAAGCACTTCGGGCAGGGTACTACTAGCCCACCATGCAACAGGACGCCAAGGAACACGTCAAGAAGTGCGATAGATGCCAGCGACACGGGGACATGCACCTCGCTCCTCCTAACGAGCTTAAAGCAGTGTCCTCCCCGTAGCCGTTTGCGTGGTGGGGAATGGATATTCTCGGACCTTTCGTCGTGGGATCGTATCAAAACAAATACCTCATTGTCGGGGTGGGTTATTTTACGAAGTGGATCGAGGCGGAAGCGTTGGCCAAAATCACGGCCTTCAACATACTACGTTTCTACAAGAGGAACATCCTCGCCCGATTCGGCGTGCCCCAAGCTATTGCCACCGACAACGGAACACAGTTCACCGACAGGAACTTCCAAGACTTCGTCACCAAACTGGGTACGAAGCAGCACTTCACGTCGGTCGAGCACCCTCAAACGAACGAGCAAGCCGAAGCGGCGAACAGAGTAATCCTCCGAGGATTGAAACATCGATTAGGCGACCCCAAACAACGGTGGGTGGAGGAGCTACACAGCATCCTCTGGGCCTACCGAACAACCCCGCATTCCACGACTGGGGATACCCCTTTTCGTCTAACCTACAGAACAGAAACGGTGATCCCCGTGGAGATCAGGGAACCCTCGAGGAGGACGGAAGCCCCCCTCAACGAGGATACGAACAACGAGGCCCTAAGGGAAGAGCTCGACTTCGTCGAGGAGATAAAGACGGACGCATCCCTCCGTGAAGCGTCACTTAAACAGAAAATAACTTTACGTTATAACGACAAAGTTATCAAACGCGATTTTCAGGTAGGCACCCTCGTCCTACGAAGGAGCCAGAAAGACTCGCCAGAGGGTAAACTCGCCGCAAACTAGGAGGGCCCGTACCGTATTCGCGCGAAAACGGGGACAGGAGCCTACTTCCTCGAAAATCTGCACGGGGAAGAACTTGCTCGACCATGGAACGCTGAGAAGCTTAAACAGTACTACAGTTAAGCACTGCCCGCGACACACTAGCATCGCGGTTACGGGGACGCACTAGGGTACAAGCGCGACACCCCTATACAAAACACGATGATCAAGGGTTGCATTGTGTGTGCGCGAGCACTTTGATCCGACGACGACACCTCGATCGAGCTCCGTCGTCGTCGTACCAATTAGGCAGAACACCCAGCTCGCGATGGGAAGTTCACACCACGAAGCTAAGACCTCGACCAAGCTCTTAGCCTCGTTGAAGGTTGGAATACACTTCCGACCACTCGACCAGCTCTCCATGCAGTCGAGGATTATCAAAGTCGAGCAAGCCCCAAAATATCTATTACTTAGACAAAAGCAAAAAAAAGTATAGCAAATACAATAACATCACACACAAGCGAAAACATACAAGCATCACACGAGCAGATAAAAAATATGCGTTAAACGGGCAGAAGCCCATTGTACATGTATTACAGACAAATATCAAAAAGCCCCTGGCGCTCAGGGTGGGCATAAGCATCAAAAAATAAAATGGCTCGCAGGCTAAACAAAACGAGAAAGGAAATACCTAATCAGCGACAGTCCCCTCTGGCTGCCCATGCTCTTCTGCCCCTCCGCCGACCTTGTCCTCTTGCATCGGCTGCACGATCTGACCATCGATTACCTCATAGTCGGGGTCAGTCCCTTCAGTTATCAGGTCGAGGTTGAGAACCTGAAGCTGCTCCACGGCATTCTGAAAACCTATGTCAGCCGCCACGAGGTTGTCCTGCTCGGCTTCCCTGAGCTTCGTTATCAGTGCTGCCCGCGAGGTCAACAACCTGTCCTCCTCAGTTTCCTCCTCAGCAGGGCAAACAGCCTCTTCCAGCTCGGCATTCCTCGCCGAGAGACGTTCCATCTCCTCCTCAGCCTGGCGAACAGACCCTTCCAGCTCGACGTTCCTCGCCGAGAGACGTTTCCTCTCTTCCTCAGCATTCTGCAACCTCTCCTCCAACTTCCCTTGAAGCTTGATCTGGGCCTAGTTCTGGCTTTTGCAGTCAGCCAGCTCCTTGGCCACCTTCTCCATTTCAGCTGAGATGGACCTGAAACTCTCTCGCAACCTATTCAGCTCGTCTTCTGGGCACGCCTCGTCATTCAGAACCAAGGCAGCAACGCAGACCCGCATCACCGCAGACACGTCCTCCACCAACGCCCTTCTCTGAGAAACCCTGTCGACACCCAAGATGGTTTGAGCTTCGGGGGCACCAACGCATAGGGAATTGTTCCCCGTAAAAAAGTTCGGCCTCGAGTGACAAGGCGGGAGCACAAATTTCACAGCAGGGGGACTTTCGTTCTCTGTGAGGTCGACGTCCACATGATCAGCAAGCCGTTGTCTCTTCGGGGAGGGCTGAGTGCTAGGGGAGTCACTGTCCTAGGGAGAACCAGAAGAACCCCCGGTTGCTGGAGTTGGAACGGGGACCTGCGATCGGAGCTGCTCGATGCGGCCTTTGCCGCCCTTCTTCGATATGCGGGCAGCTTTCAGCTTCTTGACACGCTCCTCAGCATCCGACATCTTGCCTGCAAAAATAAAATAAATATGTCAGTAAACTGGAGATCAGGACGTAAAGAAAAAAGTAAGTCGAAGAGGATTTCACCACCTAACAGCTCGAGGGCATCCTCATCGGAAAACGTCTCGAGGAGGGTCCTCGTATTGATTAAACGACGCTTCGTTAACACCTGCCCGTCGTCTCCCCGGACGAGTTCCCCGTCCATCGTCACGAGCTTGGCTTTGTTGAAACCGTTGATGAAAGCGACTATTCTCTCATAGGCCAGACGATCCCCCTCGTCAAGATGGCCAGGGCTGAATTTGTAGTTGTCCGTCCCCTTTTTGAAGTGTTCTTCCGTCCAGAACAAGGGGAATCTCGGCTCGAGGACCTCCTCCGTCTGCCCGTCCACTTCGCAGGAAACTCGGTGATACACCGAATTCACGGCTTCAAGCGTGACCGGCCTCACGATGTAATACCGGTATTTAAAGTCCCGAACAGAGTCCAGGTAGGTGTGGAAGAGGCTGCTCGTTTGTTTAAAAGACACCCAGCCATGTCTGCCATCGGAGGCCTGTCGCTGGAGGTGGAAGATGCGAAAGAAAAGAGGCACGGTTGCCCCGATTCGGAGATATTTACAAACGATCTCGAAAGCTCGGATAAAAGTGAGGGAGTTAGGGTGGAGCTGCGAGGGCGCCAGGCGCAACCAAACGAACACCGCTTGTTGGAAATCCGTAAAAGGCAAACGCCACCCCGCCTCGTCGAACATGAACTCATAGAGAGGGAACCTCATCCCTCGATATGTCGAGCAGATGCGATGGTGTGCTTGAGGCCGGAACACCTTCCACGACTTCGAGGAGCCCACCAGCCGGTGCTCGACTGTGCAAAAAATATCGTCTTCATCCCCGTCGATGAACTGGGAAACCATGTTTAACGGCTCGTCGCTAACCCACTCCGCGAGGGGACGTTCCTCGGCACTAGTGATTAGCGCCATTGGAGAGTCGGGCTAGTCGTCGACGTCCAACGATCCCACGACCACAGAAATGGACAAAGCTTCCATATACCTGAAAACTAGAAGGAAATGGTGAATTCGATGATCCATATCAAATTCGCCCCTCCACCGTTGTTCAAGTGAAAGGGCGAAGAAGGAGCGTTGAGATCTCGAGACTGTCGCGCTCGCCCACGTCCCCGCTACAACCGACGAGCATCCCCGCGACCATCCTCAGGTCACCGGTATGCCGCTTTGGGAGGATTCCCTCACACAGAAGAGATATTGGTGAGGACCCCGGGAGTTTCATCTCGTGTCCTCGGGACATTCTTCGTGCCGCCAGTATATTCATCCCTTCTCCCAGCGAGATGCAACAAGAAACTAAGAAATCCCGCCGTTTTCGCCGGAGATTTCACGATTTCCATGAGAACTTCATCAGTTCACCATAAAACCACCCTATAAATGCAAACGAAAGGAGAAAAAAGAGAGAAACTTACTTGAAATACACTTCCGGTAGGGTTCCGACATGGCAGTTGGTGGCGGCGTACGGTGGCGAAATAGAGAAGGAAGGAAGAGAGGGAGTCTGAGCAAAGGGGGAGCAAAAGTGCAAATGAGACGAGATGACCCTATTTATAAGGGCCTCACGGGACTCGAGGATTTCCTAGGCAATCGATTACGCTACCCTAGCGTAGCTGCCCTAGGGAATGATGAGGTGTGACACGTGGCACACGCTTCCCCACGCGCTTTCTTTCATTCCCCAACACGCGTCCTTCCATTCGCCTCGCTTCAGACTTCCCGTATCCCCACGACGTCGCTCATCCGCGGCCAGTCTAGCCCGAGCAGAGCGATTTATTTCTCCTCGTTTGACCAACCGCTCCTCGTCTAGAATCCCTTCCCCAACGGGATACGTCCTCGACATAGGATTGACCCTTAAGTCATTACTATGACGCCTCAGAGCAACGACTTGGGGGGCTCCTGTTCTGGACTGGGCCAGCGCCTGCCCTACTGTCGGGAAGGTCCAAACCCAATGATCGTCGAAGGCCCAACAAGACCCGAGGTCACCTTTGTGTCAGGCACATGCCAGTCCCCAAGGACGTCGGGCACGCGAGGTAAAGACTGTCGAGCAGAGGTCCATAGCCCGTGGGCACACCTCTCCTCGACACCCACGTGCTCCTCCCCGCGAGGACACGTTCTCTTGTAACTTCCCACTCCCAAAGGAATCAGTCTGCCCTACTTCTGAAGATTTAGGGACTGTTACACCAGGACGAAGACCACATGTTGGTCTTCACTACGCCACGTAAGCCCTATCAGTTGCTTGGATTGGGCCTTGCAGTCCAGCCCAGTGCAAGTAACCGTTGGCCCCGCGCTTGGGGCTCTTTATAAATACCCTCTCACTTGAGACGGTCAGGTTACACAACATATTCTAACTCTCACCTGTTTTTCTGTACTTGCTTACTCCCTTTCTTACTTGAGCGCCGGAGTACCTTGCAGGTACACCCCCGCCGTATCATCATCACCGGAGCTGAAGTCCATACGACGTTGCTGGCCACTGAACAACTGTCTGATCCAGGTACGATCAATAGGTATTAAATGTTTGTTCTTATCTCCAAGAGTAGTGCTACCATCAATTTAAAGAATTCTCAAATGGAATGGTTTAATCTTAGTCAAAAAAAATCCAATTTATTTTTAGATTCAATAAAAGTGCAACTAACAGTAAACAATACAAAATTAAAAACTAAACCACCAAAATTTGGTAAGTTACAAAATTACGTATACCAGAAAACAACTCATCTAAACCACAATTACTTATTGTTTTATGGAAATTGAATGCAGCATTGCATCAACCTCAGAACCTTAATATTGGAAGCAACTTTAACAATGAGTCTTTGAAACTATATCAATTTCAATTTTAATTATGTCCTAAATTAATGCCTAACTTTATCAATTTCAATAAAAAAAATGAAAAAGTAAGAAAATTTTAGTTTTGCTAAATAATAGCAGACCACTTTGTGTGTGCAGGAAGTGTATCAACCTAAAGGATTTTCAAATGGAATGATTCAATCTTAGCCACAGAACCATACATAAGCAATTTATATTTAGATTCAATAACAGTGTAGCTATCACTAAACAATGGAAAATTAAAAACTAAACCACCAAAACTTGGTAAGTTACAAAATTACTAAAACCAGGAAACAATCACTTATTGTTTTATGGAAATAGAATTCATCATTTGCATCAAACTCAGAACCTGAATATTGGAAGCAACATCGACAATGAGTCTTTGAGACTATATCAATTTCAATTTCAATTATATCCTAAATTAATGCCTAACTATATCAATTTCAATTAATAAAACACGAAAAGTAAGAAAATTGTAGCTTTGCTAACTTACCAATTCCTTTAAGGTTTTTCAAATTTTTTGATTTCTTATTCTCCTCAACTCCCTCTTCAGTGAGAAAATTTTCAACAGTTTCTTTCTTAAATGGGTTCCTGAATGATAGTGTTAACTGATATGGGGAGAAGGGGAAATATGAACAAAATTAATCAAAATAATAAATTATAATACTAACCTTAGGTATTTGTAATCACCTGTAATTATCAACAAAGAAGTAAATTTATTAGCCAACTACAATTTGATTTTTATACACATGGATACATGGACAAAAAATTCCACCAACAATTATAGCTGATAATCCATAAAATAGAAGAACAATTAGGTGAGACTAATACATTTTTGAATCTTACCACCGCCATAAATCTGAAGATAAAAAAATGCCAAGATCTGCGAAAAAAAAAACCTAAACAAACAAACAAAAATTTATCCAACAATCCATACCCTAAACATATTTGTCTCTTTGGGAGAATGTAGTAATCTCTAAAATACAAAGAACATACCTTTAAGATGCTTGGATGTCATTCGCATTGAAACACAGTGAATATATCTACCGAACCGCATCATCAATCACTTATCCCTCCTCAAAACTCACAGATCCAAAATCTTCCAAGAACCTTCCCACCGTCCGCCGTCTCAGTTTTCGAGAATCAACACCTTTGACAACCATCTTCTTCTGCGAAGCTGCGAAAAAACATAAAATAAATTTGATTAAAAGGGTTTCAAAAAATCAAATTCAATATATGCATGAGATGGGGTTTTGCAGAAGAAAAAAGTTATTTGAGATCTGAAAAATGAAACAGATAAAATTTATGAATGAGAGAGATGAGAGAAAAAGTTGAAAATCTAAGAAAGAAAAAGAAAAAATAGTAACGTGTGTTTGTTATGAGAGAGAGTAAAAGAAAGAATGCAGAAGGAATTAGTGCAGCAAGCCACAGTTTGAAAGTCTCTGAAAACACATTGAAAAAGGGAAACAGATCATCTTCTGCGGATCCGTGCTGCAATCCCTCATGCTGCTAATCCAACGGTTGAAAGTTTACAAGAATTATTTTAAAAAAAAGAAATAATTTTATGAGAGAAAAACAGCAAGTGAAATCACAGGAGACAGGGCAGTAGAGAACACAGGAGAGGACCCAAATCCTTGAAAAAGTAAATATAGGGCATAGACTATAATAATAGTTTTTTCTTAAATGGTAAATAAGGCATGCAAAGAGACTTCTATCCAACCAAAGTAAATTTTTTTCCAAACCCATTTAACCCCAACCAGAACGTGATTTACTAAGCAAGAGGGTGTTGTTGTGCAATCAACCTATCCATGTGACACGCTGAGGAGCCAAAGGGGCAGCGTAGTCATTTCCAGAACATCTCATTTTCTTATATGGTAGATGTCAAAACTCCTTACCATATTAATTTTCTTTAATTTGTAATAAAATATAAATGAAAAACTAACATGATATATCAATAATAATTTTTGCATATTTCATTTTTCTTCAAATTATTACTTATATAAAAATAAATAAAAAATATAATTAATTAAATATGATTTATTATATAATAATTATAATATATAAAGTATAATTATGATTTATTAAAATAATTATAATTAATTAAGTATATTTGACCCATTTATGATTCTATATACTTATTATGTTTTAATTTTTTAATCTTAAAAATAAAAATAAGACTAATTATATTTTATTATAAATTAATATTATTTATGAAAGAGTAAGTTTAAATAAGACTAAAAATAAAAATATACGAAAATATATATTTATGGGTAATGAATTAATTGAAATTAGTATTTTGATCACTTAATAAAATGTTGAGGAATACATTTCATACACAAATATTTTATCCAAATCATTCATTAATAAATTTGAACATATTTAATATAAAAAATTTTAGTCAATATACAATTATAAAAAGAATAGTACTTGGAAATTTCAAATTAACCATTTTGATTACATGCCTAATTACAGGGGAATTAGAGTCTAATTACATACTTGATTCAACCTTATGCATTTGGCATTTATGAGAGCTGATGTGTCATTTTGTTAAACTTTTTGATTTTGTTTTTTACACGTTAAAACACATTTTAGAAGCTAGAAAGACATTTTCTTAAATAAATATTCAAATGAATTATGAATATTATCTTGACTCAATGCACCTTTCACTCTCCTCAATGCATTGAGTATTGAAAGGTCACATTGAGAGTTGGAGTGATATACATTGAAAATCCCTTTTCTCACCCTAAACCCTAATGAAGTGTTACCTCTTCTCTTACGGTTACAGACCTCTCTAGAAAAATCATACAAGTAGAGCAATTCAAACCACTATGAAAGATTGAAAGATAGAAAAGTGATTTTTTGTGAAGGAAAAAGTAGCTTTTGCTTCCGATGGAGAGTAGTCATCTTCTTCTGACACGTACTTGCTGCTGCTCCTTCTCACTTCAATCTTCATCTTCATCGATTCTCCATTTCCCAACCTCTCTCCCCTTCTGATTCCGACACAGCCAAACAAACTCTTCCATCAATTCTTCTTCATTACCAGACGCTACCTCTCCTATCCCATGTAACTATCTCTTTCTCTATTTCCCAACTCAATTTCATTCTTTACTATTTCTAATTCATGCATTAGGGTTTCATTGTTAGGTGTAAAATGATTAACGAGTTTCAAATTATAATGATAGGATTAAGTACTGTTTACAAGATTAACTTATCCGGTGAAAAAAGTTGATGAAATTGTCAAAAAATACATAATAATTTTGAAACTTGAAGAATTAATGTACACATAAGGAATAGTTTGAAAAAATTACCGAATTGTTTATGCAAATTAATAAAAACAATTAAATTTATTTTATCTTTTGTTATATAAATAGTTTATGCAAATTTATTCATAAATACTTATTTTTTTTTTCATCAGCAATTGTTATTTATCATTCTACCATCTAAATGTAAATAGAAGAGAAGGATCCATTTCAAAGTGGTAATGTAGAAATTGATGTTCTTACTTTATTCTGCTCATTTAGCTACAGGGACTAAGGTTGCTGCCACCAATTTATCTCTTGCGGTCAAGGTGAGATTACCCTTGGTGTTTAACTCACAACCATACCTGGGTTTGTTATTATTATTTTTATCTATACGTAATTGACCCTAAGATTTACAGTCTCTCTGAATTAAAACTCACATTTTAACTGTTAACCCTTGATCTAGAAGAAAGCAGCAGATGTATCCCCTGAGTTGAAAGGCTCCTCCATATTTTTGGTTGGTAAGAATAGCTTTTAACATGCACACAAATAATAGCTTTCGGCGTTTCTGGCTTATTGTGACTCGACCTGATTTATTTGATGAAGGTATGAAAATCTCTCTTAAAACCAATCTAGGAAAACTGCTATACGTAATTGACCCTGAGATTTACAGTCTCTCTGAATCAAAACTCACATTTTAACTGTTAACCCTTGATTCAGAAGAAAGCAGCAGATGTATCCCCTGAGTTGAAAGGCTCCTCCATATTTTTGGTTGGTAAGAATAGCTTTTAACATGCACACAAATAATGGCTTTCGGCGTTTCTGACTTATTGTGACTCGACCTGATTCATTTGATGTATGACTGTGAAGTTTCAATTTTGCAATATTTCATTTGTTGAACATATTATAGTGATTTTAGATTATTATTCATTGAATTAGTGATTTTACATTATTATTCATTGAATCACGTGTTCCATTTTCTTACTTTGAAGCGCATTTGTTGTGTCAATTAATGGGAGAAACTTCTGTATGGACTCTACAAAGATTGAGGAGCCCTTTGAAGTTGGGACTGTAAATATTCCCCCGCCTCAGCCCTCACCAGAGAAGCTATTTTACAATTGTTACCATATTTGGATTTTGTTGTTTATTTATGTGTATATGCTTTTACTAATAGAAATTATGCATGCATCTTTTGGGTTTAAATATATGTGTAAATATTTTTGTAAGGTACTAAGAAGGATCTTGGAAGTAAAGGCAGATAGTATTTTTATGGACAAATGTCCTATGATGCAGATCCACTTCCAACAACAACATTTCTTATGTGAAGATGATACTTGCCTTGCCATGAAATTTGTTCTTTTTCAATCTGAATCTGAGATGAAGGTAATTGATTATATACACCACTAGGATCATTTTGTGTTTCTTTATATTTTCCCTTTATGGTATATTTGAAAAGGTATCATGTGCGCAGCACATTACCTGTTTGATAATCCCTCTTGCCGGGTTATTAGATGCTCATAATTTCAAAATTAACTGTAATACTATTGAACATGGAGCATGTATGTCACAGTCAAAGCATAATGTTGCTCTTTAGGCATGTATAATTGTTATGTTTTCTTCTTGAAATCACTTCTCATTTCTGTTGGTTTTGCAGTGAACATCAAGTACCTTTAGTTAATCATCAACCCAGTGAGTTGTTGCTTACAGAATATCAAACAAAAAATATATTTTACTGGGATTAAAATCTAAACTCTTACTATAGGAAATTATATATAATATTGTTATAGTAGATTTTGTGTGCTACCTTTCCTATTCCTCTCATTTTGTCAAAATTCATTGTTACACTATCTTCCATTATCTCTAAGAGGCTTCGTTGTTCCTCTACTACTTCTCTGATTCATTTTTCCACGTCCTCACTCTAGGATCTTTTTTCGTTTTTCAGCTTTTTTATTTATTTTCAGCTTTTTTATTTAGGGTTTCAAAAGAATTAGAAATCTCTCCATTCTCTATTTTTAGATAAGGTTTTTGTGTCGATTACATTTTTTATTTCTTTCATTCATGTTTTGAAAACCCTAATTAAATGGATCTGTTATTAGAGGATACACTATAACTAATGTTGAAAGCACACCAATGGGTAAAGGGAAGGTTGGTGGATACACTATAACTGATTTTATTTACTTTTTCAAAAGATTATATCGAATTTGATTCAAATTTATGTTATGTGATTGATATACTCTTTGCTAAACTTTTTTTACCTTCGCATGGGGCTGTGAATTTATTGATGCATATCTATAGAAAGGAATTCACTGCCATGGGTTGCTATCTTACTGAAGCGGGTGAGGTAAATTCTTTTTCTCTGAAATTGTGTTCGGTTTTGCATTTGGTACTGTAAGGCAGTGGTTTGTTCTTGAACATGATAGATTCTTTTCCAGCAATCCTTCAGTTGCTTTTTTTGTGCTTTGGTTTTGTCTTTTTTCAATGAGCATTGAAATGTGAATATCAATAAACCTCCCAGATATTTTTAGAGAGATTGGAGAATTTTGTTCAGTGCCTTGCTGTTCATGAAGAACAAATATTTCTTCCCTGTGTTATAGGGAATTCTCACAAACATTATCATGACAAAGATTGACAAAGCTTTTTGGGATTGTGAATGCAATTCAGAAGAGTCTCAGTGTAAGTTTATATTCACATTTCAATGAATTAGACATTTTCTGTAGCATATGAATGTGTTTAAAATCACTAATGTTGAGACATCCTAGCAGTAGCACAATCTCAATGCAAATCTGTAGAGTTACACAAAATCCATCTTTAATTCTCTTCTTAATATTAAACATTTAACTGCAGGCACCCATATGATATTTTTCTTTTTGAATGTAGTTAAAGGAATTGGAATGTATTTGGTTTGAAGCACTTTTGGTGCCTTTATCTGATGGTGTAGTTAAACCTCTAAAGAAGTCGCAAATTTTTAAGCTTAATGGTGAGCAAAGAAAGGCATATCTTGAGGAATATGATTACCGTGTGAAACTTTTCCAGGAGAAACAATGGAGAGAGGAGTTGAAAAGGATGAGAGAAATGATGAAAAACAGAGGTAAAAACGTTGAAAAAGATGGCAAGAGGTCAAGAACATGCAAGGATGAAAAAGATGGAGTGTAGATATTCACGGGTTATTTTATTAGAACTGTTTATATAGTATTTGTCCAAGCTTAAATTAAAAGAATTCTGAAATTTTCAAATGCATTATATTATAACAGGTTGGCTTAATATTTTAAGTTATATTATTGTTTCAACTTTCAAAGATGATGTGCAACCTATACCTTTTGTTCATACTATCCTTTTATATTTTAAAATAGGGTTAATACCCCTTTTGGACCCTGCCATATAGGCAAAATCCCAAAAACAACCCTGTAAAAAAAAAAACACAGATTCCATCCCTGCCATTTGTAGATTCCCTCGTTTTGCCCCCTGAGTGGATTTGGTCAACCATATTGATGACATGGCGCTGCTTAGTTGGAATTTTATTTATTTATTATTTATTTAATTACACACGTGGCATTTTTATTAATATTTTAATATTTAATATTTTTTTTTTTTTTTTTTTTTTTTTATTTTTTAATTTTTTAATTTTTTTTTTAATTTTTTTTTTAATTTTTTTTTTATTTTTTTTATTTTTTTTTATTTTTTTTTAATTTTTTTTTTAATTTTTTTAATTTTATTTTATTTTATTTTATATTTTGTTTTATTTTTTTAATTTGTTTTTATTATAATTTTTTTTATTTTATTCTTTTTTTTTATTTTTTTTCGTTTTTATTTATATATTATATATATATATATATATATATATATATATATATATATATTTTTTTTTTTTTTTTTTTTTTTTTTTTTCGTTTTTGGACCTAATTTTTATTTTTAATTCTATTTTAAACAAATTGTTCTTTTAAAAATTAGTTTCATTATACTAATCCATTTATTTCAATTTATTACCATACTAATCCATTTATTCTCATACTAATTTCAATTCAACAATACTTATGAGTGATTTATTACCATTATAACTTCACTCATCAACCATCTTTATAACCTCTCTCCACTTTTTTTTTTTTCGTTACAATATTGTTTCATTTCTTCTCCATTATTTTCAATACTCATCAACCATCCAAAACTTAATACAAAGCATACTCACAACACAACAATACCACACACCATAATAAACAAGAATCTCAAGCTCTCATCACTCTCCACATCCTCATGAAAATGGTAACTTGCTACTGCCATGTTCACACCATAAGTTGGTAACTTACTATATCATTATCCTTACAGACAAACATTTGAATGTGAAAACGTCATTTATTGATGATAAAGTAAGCAAACAAAAACATCAAAGCCCTACAGACAAACATCACTACGTCTTGGGCAGAACGTAGGATTTTACACAAACAGAAAACAAAGGCAATTACTCTTGATGGGTCACTTGGATGACTTTCTCAGACGACCAATTGCATAGACTTTTACCGGGAGTGCAGGGGCGGATCCACTCATCCATGTCGCAATCACTATCCCCCTCATCATCAATGGCATTAACCCGATTAAAGAAGACACCAGCACTTGTGAACTGGACTGGACCATAAAACTTAAGAGGCTCTTGAGCTCGTCGGGGTGGCTTATATCCCAGTCCATAAGTATTCTGCTTCACCTGAACATTAATGACTTGGCCCCACTTCTGGGAATCACCAACTTCAACTACAGCGCGTGCATCTTTGAAAGAAGACATTGAAACTTCTGGCTGATTTACCACCTCGGGTTGATTAACCACCTCAGGCTGACTGATCACTCTTGGAGTGGACGTCACTGCCCCAGCACCATGGATCCACAGACTATCCAATAAACAACTATAGGCAGGTTGAATGTCCATGATATAGAAAGTGGCTTCAAAAATTTCAGGACCAACTTTGATCGGCAATACAATTTCTCCAAAAACGGACCTCTTAGAACCATCGAACGCGCGCATCACCAGGTCACTTCCCAATTAGGGTTGCTATTACCGACGCGATAATAGGGCACACACACAGCCTGCTATTACCGACGAGATAATAGGGCACACACACACAGTCTGCTATTACCTTACATTACATTCATATGTACTTATATATGTTACTTGTCAATCATATAACTGTTTTGAGGTACAACATCCTTATCCTCCCCTTACATGCACATTCATATGTTCTTTGTACAAAAAATTGTTCATACCAAAGGATAATGATATAGTAAGTTACCAACTTATGGTGTGAACATGGCAGTAGCAAGTTACCATTTTCATGAGGATGTGGAGAGTGATGATTGCTTGAGATTCTTGTTTATTAGGGTGTGTGGTATTGTTGTGTTGTGAGTATGCTTTGTATTGAGTTTTGGATGGTTGATGAGTATTGAAAACAATGGAGAAGAAATGAAACAATATTGTAACGAAAAAAAAAAGAAGTGGAGAGAGGTTATAAAGATGGTTGATGAGTGAAGTTATAATGGTAATAAATCACTCATAACTATTGTTGAATTGAAATTAGTATGAGAATAAATGGATTAGTATGGTAATAAATTGAAATAAATGGATTAGTATAATGAAACTAATTTTTAAAAGAACAATTTGTTTAAAATAGAATTAAAAATAAAAATTAGGTCCAAAAACGAAAAAAAAAAAATATATATATATATATATATATATATATATATATATATATATATATAATATATAAATAAAAACGAAAAAAAATAAAAAAAAAGAATAAAATAAAAAAAATTATAATAAAAACAAATTAAAAAAATAAAACAAAATAAAAAAAAAATAAAAAAAATTTTAAAAAATTAAAAAAAAAATTAAAAAAAAATTAAAAAAATTAAAAAAAATTAAAAAAAATTAAAAAAAAAATTAAAAAAAAAATTAAAAAATAAAAAAATAAAAAATAAAAAATAAAAATAAAAAATAAAAAAATATTAAATATTAAAATATTAATAAAAATGCCACGTGTGTAATTAAATAAATAAAAAATAAATAAAATTTCAACTAAGCAGCGCCATGTCATCAATATGGTTGACCAAATCCACTCAGGGGGCAAAACGAGGGAATCTACAAATGGCAGGGATGGAATCTGTGTTTTTTTTTTTACAGGGTTGTTTTTGGGATTTGGCCTATATGGCAGGGTCCAAAAGGGGTATTAACCCTTTAAAATATAATAATGTATTGTTGTTTTCAACTATATGAGTTAATGTTTTTTAGAACACGGACATGAACAAGTCAATGAAGAGAGTAGGTGATCATTGCTAGGTAAGTTTGAATGAGTTCTTGAACAACAAATATTTCTGAAAACGCGTCAGAGAGCAGGCTTATTCTAATTGTTTCCTTTGGCTTTTACAGAAAAGAATTGGCAAGCATGATTGAGAGGCCGGAATGTGAAACAGAGATAGAGTCAAATTAATTCCAAACATGCCTGAATTCTCTAATACTCTCTTACAATAAAATATAAGAAAAAAAATGTATACTTATTTATCTTAATTTGAGCTCTATACATGTATTCTTTTTTTTTTAATACATGTAAATATGTAGAAATGCACTATTTTTATTTTTCAATTTGAGAAAAATGATAGTCATAACTTTTAAACTGTTGGGTTATTTTCTAATGGTGGAGGCATTCTATTCTCTTGGTTATGTGCCAATACAACTTTTAAACTGTTGGGTTAGTATTTTTACATTACTTGCAAAAGAGTTTTAGTCTTAGATATTTATAGATAGGGTAATATTTTCCTTGAACTTATTAATTAGATAAAAATAAATAAAGTTCATTTTTTAAATTTATTAAATAATCAATGTATATATTCTATCATATATTTTTAATTTAATAAACTTAAAAAATAATATTTCTCTTATAAATAGAATCAGAGAGTAAATTTTAGAGACTCTTAAATTCGGTTTGTACTCTTTATGAGCGAGTTTAGATAAAGTTTTAAATGGATGGAATGTAAAACCAAAATTAAGAAAATTTAAACAATTTTTAAGATGATATTTTTGTATAAAAGAATAATGAAATGTTAATGGTTGATAAATTTTAATGATGCACGGGTTATGTTATTAATTATTATGGAGTGTAGATATTCATTTAAAACTGAAATTTGACGGAGAGCTGTCATATATTGTAGGTTTGTAAAAATTGTAAATATGATATAATAAGAAGGATTTAAAACTGATATTTGACGGGAAGCTGTAATAAATTTTAGATTTGTAAAATTTTTTAAAATTTTATTATATTTTTATATTAGATTATTCAGTGAAATATCAAATAATTTAAAATTTTTAAATTTTATAAATTTTGTAGAGTTAAACTTCTATTATGAAATTTGACGGGGAGTTGTCATATGTATTGTAGGTTTGTAAAAATTGTAAATATAATATAATAAGAAGGATTTAACACTGATATTTGACGGGAGACTGTTATAAATTTTAGGTTTAGAAAAATTGAGTAATATCTAAAGAGTAATGTTATTTGAATTGGAAAAATGATTTTATTCAAATTTGTAGTTTTAAAATTAACTCATCTGCATTTAACTTAATTTTGTTAACTCATCTAGATTCACGGGTAGATGTAAACGTACCTATGAAAGACTATGTTGTAGGCTGTTCATTTTAATGTCCATCTTTTAAACATTTCTCTTGCTGCAGTTAAAAGTTGGTGCATATTATTAATTTATATTTGTAACTATGTCAATGTTAACCAATTGAAGAATGGATTCAAAAATGATGGTTTGGTAGATATTTAAAACCGAAATTTCAAGATACCATGGAGTGCATATATTCATTTAGAACTGAAATTTGACGGGGAGCTGTCATATATTGTAGGTTTGTAAAAATTGTAAATATGATATAATAAGAAGGATTTAAAACCGATATTTGACGGAAAGCTATTATAAATTTCAGGTTTGGAAAAAGTGGCTAATATCTAAAAAGTAATGTTATTTGAATTGGAAAAATGATTTTATTCAAATCTGTTGTTTTAAAATTAACTCATCTGGATTCAACTAAATTTTGTTAACTCATCTGAATTCACGGGTAGATGTAAACGTATCTATGAGCGGTTATGTTGTAGACTGTTCATTTTAATGTCCATCTTTTGAAGTTAGAGAATTGGTTGTACGATTTATTGTGAGTACGAATCAATGCTTAAAATTTACTGCATATTTTTAACATATTTAATATAAAAATCTTCAGTGATAGATAAAAAACACTCAATAAGTTCCGTTAAACCAATTTAATTAATAAAAAGTATCAGATTGCAAGGGCATTTGTGACTGACTTATGTAAAAGGAATTAAACATGTATCTATTTATCGTTGATTCATAAAAAATGGTAATAATTTATTATTAAATAATATTATTTCAGAAAACTAAACAAAATTTACCATTAATGAATATAAAAATTACTTCATATATATATATATATATATATATATATATATATATATATATTTGCTTTTTATATACACAAAAAAATTATGATAAATAATTGTCACTAATACAAAAAAAAAACACAAGATAAATATTTACAAGAAATAATCCTACAATTTTGGTGCATGCTTTTCAAAAAGAAAATTGTGATGACCATAACATAATCATTTTATTCAATTATACCAAAATAAATAATTATTTAATAGAAAATATATAATAATTTAATAAAAATATATATTTTATTAATTATATTATTTAACTTCATCTATATCAAATAAAATTTATATTATATTTATTTATTGAATCAATTATACTTACTATTTTAAATATTATAAATTCTAATATAATAATAATAATATTTAAAACAAACGTGATCGAAAGCATGGGTGGTTTACTAGTTCTATATAAAAGTTCAACACAATATTTATTTTTATATAACTTAATAAAAAATTCAATTTTTGTTTACACGTGTGTTGATGGGTAGTCGATTTTAAGGTGTTTTTGATTATGTAAGACAAAGAAAGAGTAAGTACCTAAAAGCATTTGGTTGAGATAATATGAATTTCTTTCGGTTTAATTTGAAATCTTGAGTTCAAAATATAATCTTAAGTGTATTAAATTTTTTGAGAGAGAATTTTGTTGTCTATTATATTTATCATTGACTTGGGGACTGCACGCATAAAATATTTAATTTATAAAAAAAAAATAGTAAATATGTGTACTACCTATTTAAATAAATATAAACAAATTTATTACAATTATTTTTTGTCACAAATTATTAAAAGCAAAAAAAACACCTTAAATCTTGGTTACTATTATAAGCAAAAGTCATTAAATTTTAGACTAATTAATACTTATATTACTATTATACCATTAATTTAATTCAAAAATATTTAATGTTGAAAGTTGATTCATCAAATAAACTAAGGATATTATCGTAAATTTTACTTTGATTGTACATGAAATCAAGAAAATTAATTATACTTAACTAACTTTCTTAATACGTATGAAAATAGTTATTTTGGCTTATAATTGTGACCGGATGAAGTATTATTTATGAAAGAGTTAGTTTAAATAAGACTAAAAATAAAAATACACGAAAAAAATACTTATAGGTAATGAATTAGTTTAAATTAGTATTTTTTTATCACTTAATAAAATGTTGAGGGATACATTTCATACTCAAATATTTTATAATAAAAAACTTTAGTGATATATAAAAAAAAAAACACTGGATAAGTTCCGTTAAACTAATTTAATTAATAAAAAATATAAGATTAGAAGGATATTTGTGACTGACTTGTGTAAAAGGAATTAAACATGTATCTATTTATCATTGATTCATAAAAAATGGTAAAAATTTGTTATTAAATAATATTATTTTAGAAAACTAAACAAAATTTACCATTAATGAATATAAAAAAAGTACTCCTTGTATTTTTTTTAATATACATAAAAAAAGCTATGATAAATATGTCACTAATACAAAAAAAAAAACACAAGATAAATATTTACAAGAAATAATCCTACAATTTTAGTGAATGTTTTTCAAAAACAAAATTGTGATCGCCATAACTTAATCATTTTATTCAATTATATTAAAAATAAATAATTATTTAATAGAAAATTTATAATCATTTAATAAAAATATATATTTTTTATTATTTATATTATTTAACTTCATCTATATCAAATACATTTTATATTATATTTATTTATTGAATCAAATATACTTACTATTTCAAATATTATAAATTCTAATATAATAAAAATATTTAAAACAAACCTGTATGAAAGCACGGTTGGTTGACTAGGTGTATATAAAAGTTCAACACAATATTTATATTTATATAACTTAATAAAAAACATCAATTTTTGTTTACATGTGTGTTGTGGTATTCGAATTTAAGATATTTTCAATAGATAAGACACAGAAAGAGTAAGTATTTAAAAACATTTGGTTGAAATAATATGAATCTCTTTCTCTTCATTTGAGATTTTGATTTCAAATACAATCTTAAGTGTGTTAAATCTTTAGAAAGAGAATTTTGTTGTTTATTATAGTTATCTTTGAATTAAGGATTAGTCGTAGAAAATATCTAATTTATAAAAAAATAGTAAGGGATACTAACTATTTAAATAAATATAAACAAATTTATTACTATTATTTTTTGTCACAAATTATTACTATTATTAGTATTAAATTTTGTACTCTACGTTTTGTAGGTATGTTAAATATAAAGAAATATTACTATTAAGAATTAAACTTTAGATTCATTTAACTAACCAACTTACCTTTTTATTTTATGTTTATCTAGATTTACAATATTTTAACCAACTTACCTTTTAAAATTAGGGCATTTCTTAATGCACCACCCAAGTTTCTTAGACACTACGTGAAATTATTTTTTTGCCCCTATATTCCGGATGTGCACATCCGGACGCACCAAATTTTTAAAAAACGCTGAAGTGTTCCGGATATGCATATCCGGAAACAATTCTGATGTGCACATCCGGAAGTATTTCTTTTTACTTCGCGTCAGACGTTCTTCCCCCCTCATTATTCACCTTTCCATTTCCACTCCTTCTCAAACTCTCTCAAACTCTCAAATTTTCAATCACCACAAATCTCGATTTTTTCCACTCGAGTTCGGCGCAGAGCAACTACTACAACGATCAACACACTCCAAATCCTCCATATCACATTTTAATCGGTAAGTTTTCAAATTTTAGAGTTTCGGAGTAATTTTCGAGTAATCAATTTAGAGTAGACATTTAGGTGTAGAAATTGTTAGGTTGTATGAATAACATAGGTTAGAGACAATGTAGGTCATTTTTACTGCTTCAAACGGACGATCAGGGCATAAAAATGCCCTTTTGGTTGTTACAGTGGCCATGAGTGCCGTTTTTAAACTTCAAAACACGTACCGGATGTACAGATCCGGAAATATTGAAACGTTTAGTGTTTCCGGATGTGCACATCCGGAAATACCTAACGTTTAAAATTCTGAGTCCTTCCGGATGTGCACATCCGGAAGACTATTTTTTTTTCCTTTTTTAATTTTGCTTGTTTGTTTGTTTTTGTTTAATTATTTTTAAACAAAATTTAATTTATTTATTATGCTTTGCAGATTAGATGGCTGGCAGAGACAATCGTACCATACATGGACGGACAGCTCAGCACGCATCTGTCCGACGTGAGCGGATGCAGTCTGCAGCCGAGGCTTTCGACGCAGAGGGAGTTGGGTAGCCCCTACAGCTGAGGGACATCCTACACCACATCCTACACCACAGCCATCCACATCACAGGTTCAGACCACTTCCACATCACAGGTTCAGGCCACTCCCCCGTCAACCGCCGATTCTACATCTCGGAGGCGTCGGGATTCTACTGCTAGTTCATCAGGGTCCCAGCCCGCACGCAGGCGTCGTCGGGAGACTCCAACTCCATCAGCTGCTCCTCCTCGTTCCCTTGTTCCTGTTCCTGTTCCAGAGGGTGATCACCCAATACATGAGGGTGTTGACGATGATGACGATTTCGATGAGCTGGGCGGTTACCCCGGGGGACCGTCTAATATGTCCATACTCGCGGGGTACTCTGAGCATACTGCCAGATTTGTCTGGCTAGGACAGGTAACCTTTATCGGTTTATTTATAGAATTGTATTCGTTGAAAATATGTTCATTTGTAACATTGTTTTATTTGGAAATTTTCAAGATAAGGATTCACAGAAGTTCTATAACCATGGGGGCAAGGTTATGGACACGATTGAGATGCTGCCTACAGCTGAGTGGTTCACGTCTGCACTTGCGGAGTCTGGTCTTGGAGGCCTGTCTAGGATTGGGTATTCCCAGATCCAGTACGGTATCCTGATGGCATTTGTTGAGAGATGGCACCCTGAGACATCCTCATTCCATCTACCGTACAGCGAGATCACGATCACGCTAGACGACATCTCGTGCCTCTTACATCTACCGATCACAGGTACCCTTCTGAGTCACGGTAGGATGACGAAGGCGGACGACATAGAGTTGTTGGTTACAGAGCTTGGGGCTAGCCCAGAGAAGGCATATGCGGAGGTGCACCAGTTGAGGGGCGCACACGTCCGGTTCTCATTTTTTATGGATAGATTTACTGAGGCGCTTGCAGAGGCAGGACGGACAGATGGTGATCCAGCTGAGGTGGCGATCCATAGGACGCGTGCCCTAAGGTGCTACTACTTGATTTTGCTAGGCACGCAGGTGTTTGTGGACACCAACGCCTATTATGTTGATATCGTCTACCTCAGGTACCTTTCGGATCAGACAGATATCCATCGGTACAACTGGGGGCCTGCTGCGCTGGCATTCACCTATTCCAGGCTCTCTGATGGTTACCGCTGGGCAGCCAAGACTGTGGCAGGCAGCTGTACGCTATACGTGGTAACAATCTAATATTCTAAGTGATTTTTTCATTTCTTTTCTTTCTGTATTCATTATAATGTTTGACACCCATGTTATGTTTTCCATTTCAGGCGTGGATTTTACAGCACTTTCCCTATATTACTGGTTGGGGGAGTGCCCAGGGTACACTGAGGATATGCCACGTGCTGCTGCATTTGTCCTGCTCAGAGGGAACCAGGCGTCGGACCCCTTCAGAGTGTATCTAGATCGGATGGCTGCTGAGGACGTTTTGTATTGCCCCTATGCCGATCACCGTGTGACGCGCCCGTTCGATGAGGTTTGTTTGTTCTCAGGATGGTTGGCATGCAGTTGGACTGTTACTGCCCGATACCTGCCAGAGCGCGTCTTGCGTCAGTTCGGTTACACGCAGACGATCCCCAGGATGCCTCATGAGTCTGCTCCTCTAGGCCTGACCCGCAGGCAGATAGATGAGCTATATGCTGACTACCAGTCCCACTTGGTACCGGAGGAGGCTCGGGCGACCAGAGCGGAGACAGACTGGAGTGTTGCTGCCGGGTACATCGTGTGGTTCTACACCGTCTCACACCCATGCATGGTGCCCACTGCTGAGGGATCGCCACCCAGACCTGCTCATCAGGAGATATTAGAGGAGCGGCAGTCTCAGCTGGACCACACTCAGGATGTCCTACCACGCTATCGTGAGATAGAGCAGATAGCGCAGCAGGCCATTGCGGACGGTCACCTCCCTGAGGGCTCTGGTGCCAGACTTGCCGTGGACAGGATTATTGCGATTGCTCAGGGGGCACTTCAGTACCGCAGACATCGATCCAGGATGGCGGGTAGGGGCAGAGGGGGCAGAGGAGCAGGGGAGCCAGGAGAGATCCTTCGCCATACGCAGTAGTTTTTTGTTTAATGTATTATATTTATATTAGATGTATGCACTGTATTTTGATAGAGATTTATTATATATATATATATATATATATATATCATTTTATTTTATATATGGATGTTGTCAAATGTATATTAAATTGCGACGATTTATTAACATATGCGACCAAGCAAAAAAAACCGATTTTTAAAAAAAATATAATGTTCTGCATTTTCCGGATCTGCAGATCAGGAATGTTTCCGGATGTGCACTTCCGAAAAGAATCAGCGTTTTTAAAAAAATTGGTGCGTCCGGATGTGCACATCCGGAATTAGGGGGCAAAACCGGAAATTCAGATGGTGCCTAAGAAACAAGGGTGGTGTAATAAGAAATGCCCTAAAATTATAGTCGACATCTATTGCCACAAAGTTTGTAAAGGCAAGCATGCTTTTGATTTTGAATGACTTTGGTGGATAGTTTAAAAATCACTTTCAATTATCTTTTTTTTTCTTTCAACATTCACAATTGCAAATGATATTAACTTATCTCACGATAAATAGAATCTGTCTACCAAAGTAATCCCTTCACAAAAAGCATTCATCCAAAAAAGATGAAAAATAAATCTCTGTGAAAGAAGATGGCGACAATTACATATATAGAGAAACTTCATCAAATATCTATGTGAAAGGAGATGGTGACAATTACATAAGTAGAGAAACATCATCAAATATGAAAATGAAGGGAGGAAGAAGAGTGATACACGCATATTCTATGGGACTAAAGTGATGAGAATGATAATATCAAAAAAAAAAAAAAAAAAAAGTAATGAGAATGATGGGAAATATTTAGGGTTTACCGGGAGAGGCGAGGGTAAAATGATATGGAAATAAAAATAATATTTTAGTTTTTTAAATAATTTAAATAAATTATTTTGGTCTACAAATCTAGGTCAAATGAAAAAAAAATCAATATTATTATATTGAATGTCAATATTAAGATTTAAACTCTAACTCTCACAGTTATGTGTGATTTTATTAGAAGTGATTTTCTAATTATGATTACTTTGTAAAAAAATAAAAATAAAAAATTATTCTACAAAATAAATTAATTTATCAATAGTCTATACAGGTGTGAAGTTACTCGCTTTGTGTTATTTTATATTTTTTGATTTATTTGTCCTTTTTATTTTTATTTACTATTATATATGTTTTGGGATGCTCAAAAGTTTAATAAGATTGATTCAATACAGCGATCCAATTTAGCAAAGTTCTTTACCAATTGACTTACAAGTGAGCAATACTCTAGAGTATTGCATAAGAGTGTGCCCTCGTGTTCATCTCAAGCATTGATGCGTATCCAATAGTAGTTGGCATTTAATGACAGGTCAATGTGAACGATTCTAACCATCTCCTATATATAAGTGTGATTTTGAGTCACATTCAAGTAGTCTTCTCATTTACACTTTCATAATTTGACCTCTTTCAAACATTGCCTTAGGTATTACAGTACTAATTTTGTGGTATGCCCTGATCATCGGAGACCTGAACCGTTGTACTGCAAAACTTTCCACGGTGATCATCTTCAACCTCTCATACATTCTCATTTATACTATATAATAATGGCATCGTCCATGGGAATCATCTTCTAATTCTTGCGAATTTTCATAAAATTTCTCTAATCTTCTTAGTGTCACCGTCGAAATTATTTTCGTTAATCGTTCAGATAACCGTAATTGTTTATGTTAATCGTTATTATAATTGTAAAACTTCTTGCAGAAGGGAAATTACGATATAAAACGCAGCAAAACAACAAAATGTCCCCTTAAATTGATCCTTACGAGTGAGCATGAGCAGTGATAGATCGGTTATCTCATGTGGCAATTAACACCTTTGATGCAAAATTAAAAGATTGATCACAAGCGTTGAACGAATAACAACACCCCGCTTTAGTCCACACAAACAGAGTGCCTAGCTGTTCTGAATAAATACCTTGAGAGAGAGAGAGAGAGAGAGAGAGTACTGTTGGACTTGGAAAAACGAGATTTTGAAAAACTTTGTGAAATAAAATCGGAGTTTAAAAATATTTTGAAAACTTAGCAGTGGAAAATAAAATGTGGAAAATAAAGTGCGGAAATAAAAGTAGTTAAGGGAAGAAGAACATTAAGATATAAATATTTTGAAATATTATTTTAAGAGGTTAATCTGATATTGAAATTTTATTCCTCGGGGGACAAATTTCGAATGCGATGTTTCACAAACATATTCGACAAGTTAAACCAGAAATAACCCAATAGAAAATACTAGATGATGAAGCAGAAAAGCGGTAAATAACACAATAGTTGTTTACCCAGTTTGATGAAACCACGCCTACGTATGGGGGGTGAGTCCACAATCCAAGAAAGGAAATTCACTATTATTAGCTTAGTACAATTAGTCTTACAAGCAACAACAAACCTTATGTTATTCAATGCATATTTCTAACACTGGCCAATGCCTTTCTATTTAGATCCTCCCCATAAACAAGAGAACCTACTCAATTTCTTCTCAATCACACAACCCGTGATTAGAGATTACAACTCAATAATCAATGTTGAACACTACCACTCAACTCTAGAAAAATATCCAATGCCAAGTTACTGAAACATAGAGGTGTACATATAGCAATTACAAGGACTCAAAATAAACCCTAGCACTCTAAATTCTTCAATGTAGGTTTTGAGCTCCTTATATAGCATAATAATCATAGGCTTTTCTTCATGGATTTGAGATTTAATTTCTTCCAGAATTACTGTAGAATCTGTTGGATATTTTATTTGTTCCTTGAATATCTCCAACAAGATATGATTTGTTTCAATTTAAACTCAAATTTAAATCTTCATTTAAATCTGAATTAATCTCCATCCAGCTGTCAAACAAATCACCTAATCATATTGCTAAGTCAATTAGAAATAAAATAGAACTGAATCTTCTCCGAAGATTCATTCAAAACGCAATAATCTGACACATGTTGAGTAAGACCTTGATGGCGTGCCAACATGTTGGAGCATCGCGCCCAACATGTGTCCCTTATACAACTTAAGCAAGCAAGACCAATCTTGAATACTTTGACACTTCTCTATGTTGTTGCTTTGCTAAATGCAGTCAATCCAAAGAGCGAATCCACTTGGAACTACATATATCCCTGATTATTTCAACCTTAAAATATTTTTTACCTCTTTATCAAGAAATATTGATAAATATTTCCCAAAAGGGAGAGCATCACATGGTGTATCCTTCTCCACACTCCGTTAGATGGGAGAGTTGGTAAAACCATAAAATAAATAAGTTCATCACATACATATTTATTTAACTGATCACTGCAGATAAAATATTTTGAGATAATCTCAAATAAATTTCTTTGATCATAATGGTTGACATTTGCCATCATCATTCATCTTTGAAATCAGAGACTTTATAAATGTTGTATAATTTTTAAGTATACTATTGCTTTGCATATTAATAGTCATAAAATAGTTCCAAGCTGCAAAGGATACGTGCAAAACACTAGGGTTTCACATTTGCTGCCAATTTCTTTTTTGGCCCAGGTGCATTAGTCACAAAGATCTAAGGTGATTACCTTTAGATCCTTTCAATTTATCAAAACAAAAAGGTTATATGTGTCCTATTCTCTTATAGTGTGTGCATTTATATACAAGACACTTATTCCCTTTTTTATTTATGCATTTTCTAGTCTTTCTTTCTTTTTCTAATTCTAGACTTGATTTAATTATGTGAAAGCTCTTACTAGATAACATTAGGTCAATATTCCCTTGGGTAAATCTTCCTAGGGTATGCTCTTTTAATTTAGATTTTTCTTTCCTTAAATGATCATACATTTTAAAGAGTTGAGCATAAGGTGGTTTGATATTTTAGGTAATATCTTCCTCGTAGGATGCCTTTAAGTAGATTTTATCTTCTTTGTTGGAAGAAGATTCTTTCATATTTATCCCCGAGGTTGACGGGTCTCCTCCTCTTCTTCGTTTGAGTATTGAAGAAACTTCTTCATCTTCTTTATTAACTCTTGAACAAGAGGATCCTTCATTTGATGTTGATTCTTTCGAAGATCGTTCAACTACTGAGTATGTTCTTTCGAAGGATTGTACATGAGTTATATGATATGATTAAGACGAGGATGATGATTCTTCAGTTTGGATTCCTTCAACATTGAGTTGTTGAACTAGCTCGTTCATCTTCTCTATAATTTCCTTCTTTCTTGATTTTGCATGAAATTCATGAAGGCTCCCATATATTGATTTAAGAGTTTGATTAAATTTCCAATTCTTAATTCTTATATATTTGTTAGTAATAAAGTTTCCAACAAATTTTCCTATATTCCTAAATTTAGAAAAACTTCTATGATTGGTGTCTACATCTTCTTCACCTTGTGTGTTCATCCTTTATTGCTTGTTACTTGAAGAAACTCCATATATCTTTTCAAGATCATCCCACATTTTCTTGGCGGTTTTACAATGTCGAACATCAACCAGTTTACTTTCATCTAGAGACATTATTATAAAGTTATTGATTTATCTTCCTCTTAACTTCTTTGGTCCAAAAAGTATGGGGTTTTCCCACTACTTTATCATTTACTTGATGAGTAGGGTAAACCAAACCATTCACAATAGTTTTCCATAAATCATGATTTATACTTTAAAGAAATTTTTTTAATCTAGCCTGCCAAATATTAAAACTACTATTTTCAAAAAGTGGTGGTGTATTTAGAAAATATCTTGTGTTAGAATTCGTCTCCTGAGACGATTAGTCCTTAAACAGGAGTTTGGCTCTGATGCCACTTGTTGGACTTGAGACTTCACACATAAGAGGGGGTGAATTGTGTGGTTTGGAAAAATGTGGTTTTGAAAAACTTTGTGAAATAAAATTAGAGTTTAAAACATTTTGAAAACTTAGTAGCGGAAAATGAAATGCAAAAAATAAATTGTGGAAATAAAAGGAGTTAAAGGAAGAAGAAGAACACCAAGAATTATACAGGTTTAGTAAAAAATGACTTAGTTTTGTCCCCAAAAACTGATCTTGGGAGTTTCCAATAAACGTTGAGAGCTTTTAGTATGAAAGACTCACAAACCCATTTATACAAGGAAATGATGGATGATTTTCAACCAAATAATACAAGACAATAGATATGAATGTTTGTGTCTTTTCTTCAAAATAATCTTGAGAGTGTTGCGGCCAATCTTCCTTATTAATGGTGGATTAACACCGATAGTCTTCTTTCCACAAACACGGACCTTGGAACGGTCAGTCTTCAAGTTCCAAAACCTTTGAGCTCAAAACCTTGGTTTTACACAGGTAACCAATAACATGTGAGATTTTAACACCAGACTAATCTCGAGCCTATGAAACTTTTAACACTAGGTTATGCTTCAACCTATCTTAATTTTAATACTGGGCTTACCAAGAACCTTGGAGATTTTAACATAGATTGATCTCCAACCTAAAATAGGACTAGATCACACAATCCTAAACTAAAGCTTTTAACAGGCTTAGCTTATAACCAAAATAAATTCCTAAATGGAAAATATTCAACCAAGGTGTATGCAAAAGATTCCCTTGGTGAATTTACAATTTTGCCCTTTCTAGAATTACAAAAGTATCCTTACTCACAAAAAGACTTTTCTCACAAAAGCACTTATGCTAAAACATTAGTGAGAGAAAGTTAAAAACAAGTTTAGAGAGAGATAGATAGAAAGAGAGAGAGGGGGAGAGATAGAGAGAGAGAGAGAGATAGAGATAGATAGAGAGAGAGAGAGAGAGAGAGATGAAAGTGTCAAAACAAGTTTCTGGATGATTTGAAATGAGAAATGAAACCTCTATTTATAGGCCTGAGGTTAGCTCAAAAAGGACATTTCAATAAATGCATTTTGTAATAATATAATCGACTAACACATATTCATAATCCATTAGAGAATATAAATAATCATTTGTAAATTCTCAAAAAGGAAATTTAAGATATCTAGCCGTTGCACAAAATCATGGTGCCTTCAAAATAGCTTGAGCCTTAAGTTTTCACATTTCTAATCGATTAGACAAATGTTTTAATAGATTAGGAAATTCAAAAATTTGCCTATAATTATTTTGATTGCTCCCAATTCATCTGATATAACTTCCATATGTTTTACAAAATATTTTCTTTTGGTAAAGTGTTTTGAAAATGGTTTAGTGTGTGTGCTTTAACCTTGTACTTTTATGATAAAGTCCTTTTACCTTACAATTTTTTCACTCATTACTAAAATAAGAGATCACCATCACTAAGTTGGAAGATCACCATATTGCTTCAAGACTTTGTCGAATGCTTATCTTTATGTTGGCACATGCTTAAGTGACTTTTATATGAGACTTTAGTTGCATTCTTTGTTTTCCATCATCAGATAATCAAGTTTATCAAATACCAATAATAGGGTTTGCATCTTTATTCGCTTAATCATTCAGCTTAACTTATCATAGTTTATTAGTTGTCATCATAGTTGTTATCATGGTTGTCATCATCAAAAGTAGATGGTCTTGTTTAAAAGTATATCAACTGCAAAACAAAGTTCCATAAGTACGACTAGGGTTCAAAACTGAATTTAGCCAAGTGTAAAAGCTTTAGCACAAGTGTAAGATGAAAAGCTCACTCAAGTGCATCATACTCTATGGTGTACTGTATTTCACTTAAGTACATGGTACCTTACGATATTTTGATTCCACTTAAGTGCACTTTATCTTACGGTGTTCTACAATTCACTTAAGGGCATTGTACCTTAAGGTGTTCCGTAATTCTCTTAAGTACATTGTATCTTATGGTGTTCCGTGTTTCACTTATTCATTCTATCTCTCATCAATATGCCATTATAATAAATAACACATTTAATATAATAAACATTGAGTGGTATCTAGCAACACATCACTGCTAACCAATTCACTAAAATTTCATGTTATTAGACAAAACCTTTATTTGATAATGTTTGTATGTGCAATTACCCTTTTTTCCCTCATGTTTATATTAAATACAAGGCATCGATTTTGTCATCCTTATCTAGTTCAATATTGGGCCCTTATAATTTATCCTGTTATACAGGATGATCAAATTTCATCTAGGTCACTCATGTACCTCACACTACTACAAAATATACATTTCATAACGTACTTTCACGTCGACCATAGTGTCCACCGTGTTAAAATATATTTATTAAGGCGTTCTTCTTTCATTTTCATTTCTAGGCCATATTTTACCACGGTCAAAGTTTCCAACTGTGGTGAAAAGTGGCGCATGGTCATGGGTTCGAATCCCCGCACCAACAATTTTTCCTTTTATTCATTTTTAAGTCACTTTCAACCACGGCTGGAATTTCCAACCGTGCTGAAAAATGGCGTCTGGTCATGAGTTTGAATCCTAACACCAACAGTTTTGTTTTTTATTTATTTTAAAGCCATTTTTCACCACAATTGAAATTCCAACCATGGTGAAAAAGGACGCCTTCCTATTTATATATTTTCAATTATAAATAAATTACATTTCTAAGATATATATAACGCTCCATGTTCATTCACTTTTTTCCTAGACAAACTTAGACGAAATTTATCTTTTACCTTCAAACTTCATCTTCCATTTACGAAACTCTATTTCTCGAAAACATCATTTGTTTCATAAACGAAACACGAAAATATCATTTCTTTCATTAACAAATTTTGGAACTCCATCATATCTACTCAAACTTGAACGAGGCAAGGAAAATATGGATTCAAGTTAGCAATGTTAGTTGTTGTTGTTGTGTCAGATAAAATGTTAAATGTTATTGTTGTTGTTGTTTTTGTTGTTGAGATTTAATGTTTAACGATTTTTTTGATTTTTTTGTTTCTTTCTTTTTGTTGTTTTTATTATTTTTGTTGTTGAAATTTAATGTTTAACGATGGTATTGATTTAGTTGTTGTTGTTATTGTTGTTGGTGGTGGTGGTGGTGGTGGTGGTGGTGGTGGTGGTGGTGGTGGTGATGGTGTTATTGTTGTTGTTCTTGTTATTCTTATTCTTGTTTTTTTGTTCTTGTTACAAATTCATTTGTAGCAAAGAACTTCACAAGTTGGAATAAAAAAGCTAAATTCACATCAAATGTTGGAGACCTTAATGTGCTCAAAATATTTCGGAAGAAATGTGAAGATTTGATGAATCAAAATAAATATATTAAAGTTGTGATATCTAAACAATCTAAAAAAACTCATGACTTATATTGAAGGTGATTTACAACTTCACCTGATTGTCTTTGATATCTATTGAAGTAAGGATTGACTTTTCGTGGTCATCATGAATCAATGGAATATTATAATCAAGAATACCTCCTTGAAATACTTCGATGGTAATGCTAACAAAAAAAGTTAGGCGATTTGTATTAGAAAATGCTCTTGAAAAATCTAAAAATGATTTCACCATCAATTCAAAGAGATATTATTAAAGTTGTTGATTTGAAAACTTCTAAAGCAATTATTAATGATCTTGAAGATAATTTTTTCTATTCTTGTTGATGAATTCGAAAATATATCTAATAAGAATCAAATGGTTATTTTTTGCATTATGTTAACAAATATGGAAGTATAATTGAATAGTTTTGGGGGATTTCTCATGTTAAAACTATAACCTCCCTATCACTAAAAATGTACATAGATGATATTTTATGTAAACATTGATTTACTACTTCAAGAATTCGAGGACAAGGTTATGATGATGCTAGCAACATGCAAGGTGGTATTTCTTATCTTAAGAGTTTAATATTAACAAAAAGTCCATGTGCATTTTATTTGCATTGCTTTACTCATTAATTACAACTTACATTAGTTGTTATTGCTAAAGATCACCTTCAAGTTTGTTCTTTTTTTAGCTTAATATCCATATTAATAAATTTTGTTTGGGGTCTTGCAAAAGGAGTGACATGTTGCATGAAAGTGATAAGTGTTTGGTTGTAAATGAATTTGAGACCAATTTTCTGCAGTTTACGCTCTTTTCCTAATGCCTAAATGCGAAACAACTTATTTTTAAGTGATTTTTGAATCAATGTTTTATTTTGGTCTATTTGATGTTTTTGTTAGTTTTGCAGCATTTTTAGTAAAAGGGACGCGGAAAAAATCTGAAGAAAACACTATGAAATGAGCAATGTCGTGTGTCTGCAACAAACAGTGAACTCGCCAGGCGAATGGGTGGCGGAAGGAGAAATTCCCCAGGCGAATGCCTGGCGAGTCAGCTGGCGAGTGAGTTCTCAAATTTCAATAGCTTCTGTAAGTGCTTCGCTGGAAGATTCGCCAGGCGAAGGTGTGGCGAAAGGAATTCGCCTGGCGAGCCTGGAATTCGCTTGGAGAATTCAAGATATTTTCCCAGGTTTCTTTGCACTGTTCTGGCACGTGGGTTGTACTTAAAGGTTTCGCCAGGAGAATTTTGTAGCTCGCCTGGCGAATTTGTCTGGGCAGAAAGTGCTATTTAGGGTGTTTGTTAGATATTTTTGAGAAGAACACTTGGAAAAGCAATCGTGGTAACCTAAAAACCTCCTGAGATCAAAACCTTCATCTTTTACTATTTTTCTTAGAATCCAAAGCTTTTATGCTTTAATCCTTAAATCTTTGAAGATTGATGCTCCAAAAGCTTTGCAACTTACTTGTCAAGCAAGCTACCATGTCTATGGCTAGCTAAAGCTCTTTTGTGTCAAGATTAGTGGTAGGTGATCCATTATTTTGTATGTATTCTTCTTGATTGTAAGCTTGTGAACCTTGTTGATGATATTTATAGAAGAAAAACTTTGTTTACATTGTATATTTTGTTTTATTTCATGTTCGAGAGAAATGTTATAAAACTTGATTGAAGTTTCATTCCATCAATATTCATGAGGCTAGAGATAGTTTTGAATGTTGATGTTCATAAATGTTGTTCTTGAATGTTATCGTTTTGATAGTTTGTGTGAGAGATCAACAAAGGATCAAAACGGTAAATCCCACAACAAGTGTTCGAGAGAAACTTGTTGAGAGGATATGTGGTTATAATTGTTGTTAACAAGTTCACGTTCATAATCGAGAAAATACGTGTGAAACGGATCAC
Organism: Lathyrus tuberosus; assembly: GCA_022829125.1. NCBI lineage: Eukaryota > Viridiplantae > Streptophyta > Magnoliopsida > Fabales > Fabaceae > Lathyrus > Lathyrus tuberosus. The sequence goes on along the minus strand of JALAZF010000024.1, from coordinate 6,553,004 downwards.
CGAGACCTAATCTTGACATGTTTTATCAAAACCCTAAAACAAATATTTTTACCGTTAATTTCTAAACTTCGAATGCAAACGATCCGATTGAAAATTACCAAAACCTTTGTTACGATCAAAGTTTGAAACCTTTTAACTATCGAACGGCGGCAATATACACAATCTCTCTAGATACGATAAAACACCCCCTAAAACTGTTTCAACAAATTGGCGCCGTTGCCGGGGATTGTTGTTGTATTGCGAGCATTGCAATAGTTATTAAGTTTTACACTTGTTAACTTTTTCTTGAGCTTGTTGATTTGTTTTGTTTAGTGTGCAGACTTTGTTTTATGCAAGGGAAACTACCGGCGAACCAACTTCTGTTCGATCCTGAGATTGAAAGAACCGCTCGTAGAATCAATAGCAGAACGAGACGGAGGAGGCAACTAGCTAGACAAAGGCAAGAACAAGAGGGAAGTTAGACTTCTACACCACCACCATTTCCACAGTTACTTCCAGCTATGGAACATCCACCACCACCACCACCTGTTTCTAGACCGTGTACCAACAGTCCAAGACATAATGCACAGTTTGCTCGCAGTGCTCACAACGGTTGGTATTCAGAAATGAAGACTGGTATTCTCTAGCTTCTATATTAGAGTCCTTTTACTAGTATGGATCATGAGGATCCTTTTACACATCTGAAAAAGTTCTATGAGATTGCGGGAGCAACTGGTGCGCCCGAAGCTGAAGAGGAATCTCTGTTTAAGAGACTATTCCTGCATTCCCTCATTGGGAAGGCCAAGGAATGGTATCTTGATCAGTCGACAGAAATAATGACTGATTGGAATTTACTTGAAGAAAAATTTTTGGAGCGATTTTTCCCACATAATCGTTTCATGGAGGCAAAGACCGCAATAGCAGTGTTCACGCAAGGTGCTAATGAATCTCTCAACGAAGCGTGGGAGAGATTCAAATCTATGTTGAGGAAATGTAAAGGGCATGGTTTCGACGAGTTGACTCAAGTTCACATTTTTAGGAATGGTCTTCAACTAGTGCAGAAAACATTGTTGGATGCCACCGCGGGTGGATCTTTGATGAGCAAGAGTGTCGAAGAAGCCATTGCCATAATTGATAAGATGGCTTTGAATGGCCATCAGGGAAGTCATAATCGTGGTCCTTCTCAAAGGACTCCGGGAGTTTTGGAATTGGGAACTAATGATGCTATCCTAGCTCAAAACAAGCTTTTATCTCAACAAGTGGAACTTTTGACTCAACAAATGTCGAAGCTTCCACAACAATTGAAGGAAATACATGAGAAACCGAGCAAGAGTAAGCGAGTCGCATGTTATGAACTTTGCAAAGAAGAGCACGACACCGGATTTTGTCCTCCACCGGGATTTGAAGAAGTGAACTATATGAACAATCAACGGGATTTTCAAAGAAGACAACAACAACAACCTTATCAAAACAATCCTTAACAACATTACCAAAGCAATCAAGGATATCAACTGAGGGGGAACTATCAAAATAATCAAGGTTATGGTGGCGGTTCTTCAAGCCAGCAAAATCCTTATTAACCTCCACCACCTCCGGTTCCTAGCTCTAAGTTGGAAGACACTTTGAATCAATTCATTCAAATGTATATGGCCAACCAAAAGAGTAGCGATGCGGCGATAAAGAATCTCGAAAATCAAGTTGGCAACTTGCCAAACAAATTTCCGAGCAACAGTCGGGTCCTTCTTTCTCCACAAATACTCACGTAAACCCGAAGGAGCATTGCAAAGCAATCATTACTAGAAGTGGGAAGGAGTTAGCAAAAGAAAATTATAAAAGGGTGGAAGAAGAAAAAACTGATGGTATTGTCGAGGAGGATAGTGATGAGGATGAATTTGAAAAGAAAGATGATAATGTTGTTGAAGTTGAAAAGAAAAATGATAATGAGGTTGTGGTTGAAAAGAAAAATGATGATATTGTCGAAGTTGAAAATGAGAGTGTGGAGGAAGTGAAGAAAAAAGAGAAACATATGAGAGTTAAGAGGGAGAAGGAGAAGATGAATCCGATACCGACTCAAAATATGCCTTACCCTCATGTGCCGACAAGGAAAGAAAATGCTAGGCAATACTCAAGATTCATGGATATCTTTAAGCAACTACAAATCAACATCCCTTTTTTCGAAGCTCTAGAGCAAATGCCGAAGTACGCTAAATTTATGAAGGATATTCTTACAAAGAGGCGGAAATATTCGGAGCCGAAAACCGTTGTTCTTGCGGCAAATTTTAGTGTTATTATTCAAAGAACTCTTCCGAAAAAAGAAGTCGATCCGGGGCGAGTTACTTTACCTGTTACAATTGGTAATGTCTTTGTTGGAAATGGCCTTATTGATTTGGGCTCAAGCATCATTCTCATTCCATTATCTATTGTGAAAAAGCTTGGGAACATTGAAATTAAGGGCATCCGGATGACATTGCAATTGGCCGACAAATCTACCACTCATCTGATTGGGTTGGCGCAAGATGTGTTGGTGAAAGTTGATAAATTTTTCTTTCCGGTGGACTTCATTGTTATTGATATGGAAGAGGATGAGGATGTTCCTCTAATTCTTGGTCGCCCTTTTATGAAGACCGCTCGCATGATGATAGATGTTAATGATGGCCTTATGAAAGTGCGGGTTCTAAATGAAGAGGTATCTTTTAATCTATTCGAAGCAATGAAGCATTCACAAGACAAACATGATAGCTTTCGTCTCGATGCAATAGAAGAAGCAACTTTGGAGGTTTCTAAGCATGTTCATATAGTGTCTCCTTTGGAAATGGCTCTTGATGATGATTTTGAAGTATTTTCCGACGAAGAAGAAAGAGCTCTTGAAGAATGTTTGAAAGAGCTTAAATCTCTCAAAGAATTACAACCATGGGAAGTTGAGAATGAAGAGTTGAATAAAGAAACGAGTGATGAGAAATTCCAACTTGAATTTAAGGTGCTTCCTTCTAATTTGAAGTATACATTCCTTGATGAAAGTGGGAACAATCGGGTAATTATTAGCAACGATTTGTCTACCAAAGAAGAAACCCGTTTGATTCAAGTGTTGAAAATAAATCAAGAAGCTATAGGGCGGGTTCTTTCCGATCTTAAAGGAATTAGTCCATCTTATTGTATGCACAAGATTCTAATGGAAGAGGATTTCAAGGCGGTTGCTCAACCACAACGCCGCTTGAATCCTACTATGAAAGAGGTTGTTCGCAAAGAAGTTGTGAAGCTTTTGGATGTGGGAATGATCTACCCGATCTCTGATAGTCCATGGGTAAGCCCCGTGCACGTTGTTCCTAAAAGGGTGGCATGACCGTTATCTGAAACGAGAAGAATGCGTTAATCCCAACAAAGATTGTGACGGGGTGGAGAATGTGTATTGACTATCGAAGGTTGAACACCGCAACAAGAAAAGACCATTTTCCACTTCCATTCATGGACCAAATGCTCGAGAGGTTATCCGGGCAACAATTCTATTGTTTTTTGGACGGTTATTCGGGCTACAATCAAATTACGGTTGACCCGGCGGACCACGAGAAGACGACTTTTACTTGTCCTTATGGTATTTTTGCCTATCGAAAGATGCCTTTTGGCTTATGTAATGCGCCAGCAACTTTCCAAAGGTGTGTTCAAGCTATCTTCTCCGACCTCATAGAAAAGACAATGGAGGTGTTTATGGATGATTTTTCTGTGTTTGGAGCATCTTTTGATTTATGCTTAAAGAATTTGGAAACCGTCCTTGAGAGGTGTGTAAAGACAAACTTGGTGTTGAACTGGAAGAAGTGTACCTTTATGGTGACGGAGGGAATTGTGCTTGGGCACAAAGTTTCTTCCAAAGGCCTTGAAGTCGATCAAGCGAAGATTGAAGTGATTGAAAATTTGCCTCCTCCTACCAACGTCAAGGGAATCAGAAGCTTTTTGGGGCATACGGGATTTTATAGACGATTCGTCAAAGATTTTGCAAAAGTAGCAAGGCCACTGAGCAACTTGCTCAACAAAGATCAGGTATTTCTCTTTGATGATAAATGTCTTATTGCTTTCCAAATTTTGAAAGAAAAACTAATTACCGCTCCAATAATCATCGCGCCAAATTTGACTTTAAATTTTGAACTAATGTGCGACGCAAGTGATTACGCTGTTGGAGCGGTGTTAGGTCAAAGGAAGGACAAAACCTTTCATGTTACACATTACGCAAGCGAAGTATTAAATGAGGCGGAAGTAAATTACGCCACAGCCAAAAAAGAATTGCTTGTGATTGTATACGCACTTGAGAAGTTTCGTTCTTACCTAATAGGGTCAAAAGTGGTAATCTACACTGATCATTCGGCAATCAAATATCTGCTCACTAAACCGGATTCGAAGCAAAGGCTCATCCGTTGGATCCTTTTACTTCAAGAATTTGATTTGGAAATAAAGGATAAAAAGGTTTCAGAGAATTTGGTGGCGGATCATTTATCCCGCTTGATCAATGTGGAGGTAACCAAAACAGAAAAGGAAATCCAAGAGAAATTTCCCGATGAAAAATTGTTTCGAGTACAAGTTAGCCCTTGGTTCGCGGATTTTGCTAACCACAAAGCAACCGGTTGGATACCCGAGGGCCTAACTTGGAATCAAAAAAGGAAGTTCTTATCGGATGCGAATTATTATGTGTGGGATGACCCTTACTTGTTCAAGTTAGGAGGTGACAACCTTTTGAGAAGGTGTGTCACGAGTGATGAAGCTTAGAGTATTCTATGGCATTGTCATAACTCGCCGTATGGAGGCCATTTTAATGGTTCGAGAACGGCCACGAAATTCTTGCAATCAGGCTTTTATTGGCCTACTCTATTTAAAGACGCAAATCTCCATGCGCAAAGTTGTGATACTTGCCAAATAACTGGTGGAAGTGGAAAAAGAGATGAAATGGCCCTTCAAAATATCCAAGAGGTTGAAATTTTTTATTGTTGGGGCATAGATTTTGTTGGTTCATTCCCACCCTCTTTTGGAAATGAGTATATTTTAGTGGCGGTTGATTATGTTTCGAAGTGGGTTGAAGCGATTGCTTCACCTAAGGCTGATGGCAAAACGGTAATAAAATTTTTAAAGAAAAACATCTTTGCCCGTTTTGGCACTCCTCGGGTTCTTATAAGTGATGGTGGGTCACACTTTTGCAATACATCCCTTGAAAGTGTTTTGAAACATTATGGTGTAATGCATAAAGTGGCAACCCCTTACCACCCACAAACGAACGGTCAAGCCGAGGTGTCTAACCGTGAGGTGAAAAGGATTCTGGAAAAAAGCGTGTTGAGTTCTAGAAAAGATTGGTCACAAAAATTGGATGAGGCATTGTGGACGTACCGTACCACTTACAAGGCTCCAATTGGTTTAACTCCGTTTCAAATGGTCTATGGTAAAACATGTCATTTACCCATTGAAATGGAGCACAAAGCATTGTGGGCCCTGAAATTGTTAAATTTTGATAAAAACTTGGCCGGAGAAAAAATAAAAATACAACTACATGAATTGGAGGAAATGCGGAATGCCGCATATCATTCTAGTTGGTTGTATAAGGAGAAGGTGAAAGGTTATCATGACAAGAAGATCCGTCAAAAGGATTTCAAGGTTGGTAAAATGGTATTACTGTTCAATTCCCGGTTGAAACTTTTCTCGGGAAAGTTAAAATCGAAGTGGTCAGGACCGTTTCATGTCAAAGAGGTGAAAAGTTATGGAACTGTTGTGATTGAAGATTTGCAGAAAAAAGAAAGTTGGTCCGTGAATGGCCAACGTTTGAAAATTTATCTCGGAGGAGATTTTGATCGCAATTTGGGTTCTGTGTTTCTTGATGATCGTTGATCATCTTGGACCGTCGAGTTTAGCCGACGTTAAACAAGCGCTTGTTGGGAGGCACCCCAACATTGTAAGTATTTCATCTTTGCTGTTTTAATTTATGAATTGTGTGATATTGGTAGTGATTTTGTAAAGTTTTGGAAAATTCTGCATTACACCATTGACAGCAGAGAATTCTGCTTCTGGTGTAATTCGCCTGGCGAATTCAATTTCTCCAGTCACTCGCCACACATTTGCCAGGCGAATTTGGCGTGACTTGTGATCTTTTGTCTGCAGAGAGAAAAAGAAAAAAGAATAATAAACTGTTTAATTAAAATTTAAGTTTATTAGGGTCCACTAGGGACCACACTTTTCACCTCTCATTATCTTTCTTTTTCTTCCATTTTCCTCTCACTTTCCCTCTTTCACTCTCACTCTCACTTCTCCTCACACTTTTCACTTTCACTCTAAACCTTTCTTTCTCCATCACTTTCACCCCATTTAAGGTATGTTTTACCATTTTAATTCTTGTTCTTAATTCTGTTTTTTTTTTTACTTATTTGGTTCAACTTTGTTAGATTAGGGTTTTGAATTTCACATTGTTAGAATGTTGTTGAAACCCTAGGAAAAATGCTTAGATGATAGTATTATTGAATTGCTATTGTTGGATTGTTGTTGGATTGCCTAGGATTTGGAGGCTGAAACCTGCATGTTGATTTTTTTATGAATTTTGCAGAAATCGCCAGTCCCTCGCCAGACGAGTGTGCCGCGAGAGGTCGCCAGGTAGTCGCCTGGCGAGCATAGGGCGAATGGCCATTTTTCATTTTTTTTTATTTTTCTGTTCTGTTTTGCAAATATGTCTTATTTTTTATGTGCTTTAGTTTCTGTTTTGACTTTGTTTTGCTGTTTGGATTGTGCTAACATTAGACAACAATTCCTTTGCTTTGTGTCTTCTAATTTTTCAGATGCCGCCAAGAACCATAGTCACCAGTGGAAAGAAGCAGAAGATGGTTGCAGGAAGCGGTTCCGGGCAACAACCTGAGAGTGATCCGAATCGGTTCTCAAGTGCAGCTCATGCTGCCCGGTACGCTATGCTTGAAGGCCGACAATTTTTATCTGAGAAAAGGTTTGATATTAACCCTGAGGGTCCGTACCGGAAGTTGGCTAAAATTTTCAACAATAAAAAGTGGGGACATTTGATAAATCCTTTGGAAGCACTCAACTACGAGATGGTGCGTGAATTCTACGCAAATGCTCTTGAATTCCCCGAAACTCAAGGAGATATGTAAGTGTTCCGGTACATCACTTATGTCTGTGGCAAAGAAATTAGGTTCGATCGTGAGGACATCAATAACTTTTTTGAAAAGCCGAGTTCTTTAGGAATGTTCGAGAAGGATGCCTACACTAAGGAGCTTAGCACTCGTCTTGATCATGATAAGATTGCCAGGACCATTTTGTTTCCGAGAAAAAGTATGGAAAGGAATGCTGTAGGAGAAGCCATCCGTTATCGGAGGGAGGACATGCCTCCGGATGTGCAAGCTGTGCTTCTTCTAATCCTCCACAACATTAGGCCCAAATCGCACAGTTTCTCTATTCCGCCTGATGTTGGCCTCCTTCTTTATTACATCATGGAAGACAAAGAGGTTGATGTTGCTCGGATTATTGCGTCTGAAATGAAAAATTTCATCGAGAATACGCGACGACCCGAGGTACATGCTACTGCCCCTATTATTTTCCCTTGTTTTGTAACAACTCTTTGTCTCAAAAAGTGGATCATGATGCCCGAAGTAATTAACGAGAAAAGGAGGGGGGTAATTAATGATGATTATATTGAGAGGTATTGTAAGAACAAACTGATTGAAAAGAGGAAGGGTTCTAGTGTTGGTCAGTCATCCCGCTCGCAGCCTAGTGAGCAGTCTGAGGCTCTTGATTATTCGACTTGGGATCCTAGAATGCGAGCTGCATTCAATTACTCATGGGATATGGCTGAGGCTTACCAGAGATCATCGGAGTTCAATTTTAATTACATGCAACAGTTGTACCAGTTTCAAACCACACCGCAGGAAGTTGTTCCTTTTCCAACTAGGACGGATTTCGATAATTATGCAAACTGGCCTGTGGGCAGGCTTTCTTTCTTTTCAGGGGGTGCAACTGGAGCTGTTGGTGCTGAGGGTGAAGGTGGAGCTAATGATGATGATGATGATGATGGTGGTGGTGACGAGATGCAGGATGATCTCAATGATTTGGTTAATTAGAGGAGGCTTCAAAGTGAAGGATTTTTATTTTGTGTTATAAATTTTATTTTCAGAATTTTATTTGCAGTTTTTTATGATAGTTAGTATGTTGAATCGCTTCAGCGAGAATTTTGGATCGCTTCGGCGAGAATTTTCTGTTGTAGTATTTTGGATCGCTTCAGCGAGTACAATTTCGGTGTGTTTACATCAGTACTTATATATTTCAGTTGGTGTGAAATTTTGTTTAGTTTACATTCTGTTTTTATTTTATGTGTTTGCGCAAAGAAAGTGATAATTGCCCTTAATTTTTGAAAATTTTGTGTTAGCACATGAAGAGTGCTTTGTTAGCATTAAACATTGATGGTGATGATAGAATTCTTGATTTTGGTGCACAATCAAAGTGTGAATGTGTTGTGTAGAATTTTAGCATGATTGTGAGTTAGTGCTTTATACAAGATTATGATAATGCATTGTGTTGTAAATACTTGTTCAGGACAAAACCACAAAGGTGAGATGTTTTCCATTGTTAAAAAAAAAAATAGAGTCAAGTAATCGTTGCTTTACTCGTTTTGTTCATGTTTAATCTTGTGAGTTGTTTTTAATGATTGGAAACATAGAAATGATCAAGGTAATTTTTGTGCACTATGAGGAAAACCACCATTCCAAAAACACTACTAAGTAACCTTGTGAGTGTGCGCGTATTTGAAACTCCTTTTGAGCCTAAAAAGACAATATTTTTTTTTGTGAATCATGAACCCGAATTTTAACCCGTTTTGAAGGGCATTTAAAATGAATTTGTAATATCGTTGAAGTTGGGGAAAATGGTTTAATTTGAAAGGAGAAAGGAATTGGTGATGCAATGCATTCTTAGAAAAAGAAATCAAAAACAAAAAGATTGAAAAAGATCAAAAAGAAAAGAAAATCAAAAGAAGTCAATGCATTGTGAAAAGAAGGAATAAAGTGTGAAAAAGAATGAGAAAGTTAAAAAAGAAATGCTCTTCAATGTTATTACCCGTTTGTGTTCAATGACCGTTTAGATATGACCCTTGTTTTTAACCAAGCCAAATTACAACCATAAAAGTCCTTTGTGATATTTGTTTCTACTTATTTTTGATAACTTTGTGAGATGAATGCATGAATGATTCCGGATGTGGCACGATTGCTTGTGAGAGTGTTTTGTCCCGTGTGAAATCATGTACATAGTGTGTTTATAATAAGTGAATTTAGTTGATTCAACTTGAGCTTGTAGGTACTTGATTTTGCATTGTGTAATGTTGTGTTTAGAACTTAGTTCATAATTATGTTTTGATTCTATGCAACTTTGTGGAAATACTTTATGCGTGTATGTGTCGAGTTTGAACCATTGATGTTTTCGGGTGATTTAGTGCTTGGATTTCTTGCTTTTGAGTGTGGAATTTACTTTTGTTTAAGGGCAAACAACAAGGCAAGTTGGGGAGAGTTTGATAAGTGTTTGGTTGTAAATGAATTTGACACCAATTTTCTGCAGTTTAAGCTCTTTTCCTAATGCCTGAATGCGAAACAGCTTATTTTTAAGTGATTTTTGAATCAATGTTTTATTTTGGTCTATTTGATGTTTTTGTTAGTTTTGCAGCATTTTTCGTAAAAGGGACGCGGCAAAAATCGGAAGAAAACACTATGAAATGAGCAATGTTGCGTGTCTGCAACAAACAGTAAACTCGCCAGGCGAATGGGTGGCGGAAGGAGAAATTCCCCAGGCGAATGCCTGGCGAGTCAGTTGGCGAGTGAGTTCTCAAATTTCAATAGCTTCTGTAAGTGCTTCGCTGGAAGATTCGCCAGGCGAAGGTGTGGCAAAAGGAATTCGCCTGCCGAGCCTGGAATTCGCCTGGCAAATTCAAGATATTTTCCCAGGTTTCTTTGCACTGTTCTGGCACGTGGGTTGTACTTAAAGGTTTCGCCAGGAGAATTTTGTAGCTCGCCTGGCGAATTTGTCTGGGCAGAAAGTGCTATTTAGGGTGTTTGTTAGATATTTTTGAGAAGAACACTTGGAAAAGCAATCTTGGTAACCTAAAAATCTCTTGAGAGATCAAAAACTTCATATTTTACTATTTTTCTTAGAATCCAAAGCTTTTATGCTTCAATCCTTGAATCTTTGAAGATTGATGCTCCAAAAGCTTTGCAACTTACTTGTCAAGCAAGCTACCATGTCTATGGCTAGCTAAAGCTCTTTTGTGTCAAGATTAGTGGTAGGTGATCCATTATTTTGTATGTATTCTTCTTTATTGTAAGCTTGTGAACCTTGTTGATGATATTTATAGAAGAAAAACTTTGTTTACATTGTATATTTTGTTTTATTTCATGTTCGAGAGAAATGTTATAAAACTTGATTGAAGTTTCATTCCATCAATATTCATGAGGCTAGAGATAGTTTTGAATGTTGATGTTCATAAATGTTGTTCTTGAATGTTATCGTTTTGATAGTTTGTGTGAGAGATCAACAAAGGATCAAAACGGTAAATCCCACAATAAGTGTTCGAGAGAAACTTGTTGAGAGGATATGTGGTTATAATTGTTGTTAACAAGTTCACGTTCATAATCGAGAAAATACGTGTGAAACGGATCACCGAGACCTAATCTGACATGTTTTATCAAAACCCTAAAACAAATATTTTTACCGTTAATTGCTAAACTTCGAATGCAAACGATCCGATTGAAAATTACCAAAGCCTTTGTTATGATCAAAGTTTGAAACCTTTTAACTATCGAACGGCAGAAATATACACAATCTCTGTGGATACGATAAAACACCCCCTAAAACTGTTTCAACAGAAAGACAAATGATTAAGGTATGTGATGCATTGGAAAACGGAGGAATTGTTAGTGGAAATGTTAGAATCAAGAAACTAGTCTCAAGCGATTTGTTGATACTCTTTGGAGTTCTCACTATGTTACTTTAGTGAATTTCATATTGATATATAGTTCTGTTACCGGTGTTCTTGAAATGTTGAAAGAATATTGAAATTCTGGTACAGATGTGTGATGTCATAGTGCAATGTCACAACATTGCAATCTGCTGAACAAGGTAATAACAAAACCAATAAATAACACACTGAATTATTCACCCAGTTCGGTTACAACAACCTACATCTGGGGGCATACCAAGCCAGGAAGGAAGTCCACTATTAGTAGTATCAAATTACAGACTCAACAGACCAGTTGACAATCTACCTAATTTAATCACTACCCAATGACCCTTCTACCTAAGTCCTCCCTAGGTAAGAGACTCCATCTCACTTCCTATCATTACTATGATGTCTAGCAGTCAACTACACCGTCACTGCATCAACAACTTGATTACCAACAACTGTACAACCATGGAAGACACCCTTCCATGACACCCTTTGGAGTTGCTTCAAAGCTTCCTCCAAGAACAATACCAAACTCATTACCTACAGGTTTCTGAGTTAAACACAGTGACCATCTCACAACCCGAGTGGTTCACTTAGACAAAGCCCTAATGATCTACATCTTGGACCGTACCTATTCTAGGTTACAAGCATTCTATTTATAATGTAATCCAACTGGATTTGGGCCTTCAAATCATATCATATCTTCTGTAACAAATCTGCTTCTGAATAGATCATATCTTCAATAAAATCTTCAATTATTAACTCTGAATATTCTCCATATCTTTATGCTTTAAATGCGCAACAAACTGATCTTCATAACTGATTGTAACAAAATATATCTCTTCCTTGATCTTTGCCTATATTCTCTGATTCTCTTTAGCAGAATTTCTCATTCACACCAAAAAACACGTGCAACCCTAATCACATAACAGTCTGATGTTTTAATGTTCTGGTATAGTGATGTTAAGACATCGCATGTGACATCACTCTTCAGTACTTTAACTCTTCAACAATAAACCAGAAAGTTAGCTATACTGTTAGAAGCCCATGTTGCAACATCAACCATGACATCAACATTGTTTTAACAAAATTTCAGCCAATTACTAGAACTTATAATCTCCCCCTTTGGCTAATTTTGGCTAAAACAACTATATGACCATTACAACCCAGATTACAGCAGTAATTACATCTCTATACTACTGTCAGTAGTTATCAGTAACCACTGATCCTAACAGTAACCATCAGTAGCTACTGTGCGCAGCAATCCTGGAGAAACATCTTCTAGGAATATTTGAATGATGCTAAGACATCATGTCTGACACCTTCTTTTGGCAGCACAACCCACCACAATCACTTCAGGCAGCACATCAGGAGGAAGAAGTAGAAAGTCCCGAAGTTGAGAACTCAGATTACAGAGATCTGGTGTACATGAGGAAGAAGATTTTAGACACTCCCCCTTGATGTAGCACATTTCTTTTTCCTTTCAACTCAGACCTGGAACCATTGTGGAAGACTCCCCCATAAAAGAAGTGTGTGTCTGTTCATTAAAGACCAATGGTGGCATGAGAGAATTCTGCACACCTTCTTTGATCAGACCCCCTGGTCAATCTGTGGCATAACATGACACGTTGAGAAGTGTCATTCTGTCAGCCCAGGTAACTCAGAACACAGGTCACAACTGTGTTCATAACTCAGGACACAAGTCACAAAGACTCAACAACAACTCAAGGATGTACCATCCTCTTCTGCTGCATCAGGAATTGTAGGTTCCAAGCATAACCACTGCGTAAACCATATAGACCATCTATCTCCTTTCTCCCCCTTTTTAGCCACAAATTGGCAAAGGAAGCCCTCACAAAACCAGACCCAAGAAGTGCTTACCCAAACATTAATAAAAGCCATAAGACTTATGAGATACAAACACTCACTGGCTGAAGGAGAACAAACTAACCCCTATAAATAGCTGACCAGTAACTTAGAAATTAACGAGCCTTGAATATGTCAATGTTCTTGGTCAAACAAACGCTATTTTAGGTATCAAAAACTGCACTCAAATTCAATGCCTACCTTCCAAAAACTGCCTTGACTGCCTTAAATAATTCACAACTGAATCTTACCATAAATTAGGCCAATAATGCTCTATGCATATTCGAAGCCACGTGTTTCACTTTATCCTAACACCACCGTCCAAAATACTTCCCTGTTTGGCTCAAGAAAAACATGTCCTATATCATGTTCTGACATCACTTCAGACATTGCCTGCTGGATCATTAACCAAACACATCTTCTTATCTAATGGGTGTAGGTGCATCTTCTCACAAATTTTTCTAGAATACTTCCAACCATCAGCCAAGTACACCAATTTTTTTAATCAGACCTCTCCTGCATAGGTACTATCTTCACACAGCTATGATAGGTCCCATCAACACACTGCACAAGCTTAACCACCACACATGCTGCAATAGGCTATAGTTAACAGTCTTACATCCAATGCCTTTTATGATATCCCACTACTAATGCCTCATTCCTTATGGGGATTTTAGATATAAGGTCTGCCAAGTCCAAAAGACAAAGGCCCATTTGATTGGAAATATCTCACACAAGATAAACACCTTACTGTCCTTACATTCACCAGCTCCTAATGAAGTCTTCAACATGAAAGTAGCCATGTATTTCCTGAACTACTTACCATCAAGATTAGAATCTGCCCATTCTAATCCACACTATGTCAGAACTGCCACTTCAGACAATAATGCTGCTTCTTCAAACTCCATAAGTATGGTACCTACCCAACCATAATGTTGTAACAACATGTAGGACATCAGCACAAGTCAAAAGACCACCCCAGCAGTTATAACATCAGACAACTAGACAAGACCTAGCCTCATTATACTAGGACCACTTCTACCCAGGCATCAAACTCAAAAATCTGGTAACCAATGTGCCAAGAAAAACAGTTTCCCAAGAAATACAGATTCCCACACCAAAGACTACTCTGACTGGTCAGGCGATACAACCAATGCCATTTTATTCATTATAAATAACAAACCTCCTTGCTCTTATCAGTACACCAAGGAAGGAATCATGAGTCAGTCTAACAAGAGTGGAGCAAAGAGACACATGCAGGAGGACACGAAGCCAGATCCTCAGAAGTTGAAGGACACAACACTGTCCAAAGCTGGAGCATCTTCTGGAGCAACAAGAACACGCAAGACATCAGAAACTAGGATGAAGACTATCAAGAAAAACTAAGTGCAGCTTCAAGCATCTGATGATGAATGGGATGAAGATTGGAAAACTTTTCTTGATTCGGGGGGTTGGGATAATCTTTAGACACTTTGTATGTTATTTTTACTAATCTTGTAAGCTTTCATTAATGCAATAAATTTCTGTTTTACTTCTGTTCCATTTACACAACTGTCCAAGACACAACATTCCAATTTGCTTCAAACTAAGTGCTAACACCAAAAGCTCCAATAATATCATTCTCCCCCTACCAAGGATAACCAGTGTGCCTTTGCAAGAAGAACACCTTCCATCACCACAATCCCCTATGCAAATTCTCCACAAACAAGGTTGTCTTTCAGACTCCTCCTCAGAAGCATGTGCACAATTAGCTTCACCAGGGTAGAACCATTTATGTCCACACCAACAAGCCATCCAACAGCCTAATGTCATAACATGTTATCTGACATTTTCTCCTAACCAATCTTCACAATCTTGATCAGCATGTAATCTATACCTTTGTAGCCTAAATCCATAGACAAGTATTCCCCCTGTCATGGTTACTAATGCTCTAGATGAGGATGAACATTTGAGCATACTTCTGAGCACATGCATTTTTGTACCACTGTCTCTTTCTCTCAAGGCAGTCATTCTCTATTAACCTCTTCATCTAAGGCAGACCTTCTACTTCATCATTCTCCCGTATGATTATGTAGACGCTCCTTAAGCATGATGTAGGCATCAATCTTCTGAACCAGGGCATAATCTTCCTCTCATCCTTCTTCAAGAAGAATAGTCTCCTTGAGTCTTTCACTCATTGCCCTACTGCCCAAGAGTAACTCAAACTCATCCCTGACAAATTGGATGCTACTCCATAGTCATCAATCAACCCCACCAGTTGACTCATCTCCAAGGTGCTTAACCCTTGAAAATACTTCTCAACACTTCTGCAGTCCTGCACTTTAACCTCAGACAAATACAAAGTCTTCCGTCAATGTATATTGTCATTAGTTGAATGCACAACACCATCCTAATCAGACAAATATGCAAGATACAACATTTTATCTGGTCTGACATCCTTTTCCTGCAGACTTGAGGCACTGGTTAATCCTTCTCTCGCTAATCCACACCACTGATCACTTCACATTAGGTAAGTGGCTTGACCTGATAATTCACGTGAGCATAACAAACTTCCTTTGGCTGAGAAGGCAAAGACTGAAATAATGTTTCACCATCACCAATGAACCAGCATCTTCAAACTTTTGATGCCATCCTCATTAAGGTACCACAACTAAGGTTAAGAGATAACTTATCAAGATCTTCACTCCCGCATGAAAACTTTGACAGTGACCCTCTTTTGCTTTGGCTCTCCCTTCTTCTTTCATCATCAACAAGGATGAAGGAGTCACAGTACTGAACAGATGGTCTTCTTCTTCAGATCCTTCCAGCCACAAGGCTAATGCAGGCACCAACTCCAATTGACCAAAGGCTGCTTGACATAATACGCTCAGCTTCTTGATGAGTCTTCACACAGCCCAGATGCCTCCTCTTCCAAGTCAGGAGTAGGTTCCAAACAGATGTGATCAACACATTTGTTTAGCCCCCCAAGCATCTGTTATGTCACAATCTCTTCACACCAAAAGATCCTTTAACACAAACCAGAGATCATGCAAGGTTTTCTTCAGACCTCTTTTCAACATGCTTATATAAGAGTTCCTTTATGAGTGGACTTGGGATGAACAAGCTAGTTGAAGATGTCCTCACAAATCACCACATCTTCAGAGGAGAGCAGAATGTTGCAGTCTTAACTCAAAACCACCAGGAATTTTCCATCAGATATATATATGCAGCGGAACATACACCAGAAAACTCCTCTACTACCTTCAGGCATAATAACCCTTGCCCGACACTCCAAGTGCACTAGGTCATCATAGGTTTGAAAATAAGTCAAACCACACAACAACAGGCCTGATAACTTCATTCTTCACTCCAAGGGATAATACAAAGTACTCTGACTATCTTCCTTGCTCATGAACCAGAAAGTATCTTCTCTAGATCTCATCCAGAAACAGACAGGATGTCTGCTCTGATACCAAATGAAATTCTGGTACAGATGTGTGATGTCATAGTGCAATGTCACAACATCGCAATCTGCTGAACAAGGTAATAACAGAACCAATAAATAACACACTGAATTGTTCACCTAGTTCGGTTACAACAACCTACATCTGGGGGCATACCAAGCCAGGAAGGAAGTCCACTATTAGTAGTATCAAATTACAGACTCAACAGACCAGTTGACAATCTACCTAATTTAATCACTACCCAATGACCCTTCTACCTAAGTCCTCCCTAGGTAATAGACTTCATCTCACTTCCTATCATTACTATGATGTCTAGCAGTCAACTAAACCGTCACTGCATCAACAACTTGATTACCAACAACTATACAACCATGGAAGACACCCTTCCATGACACCCTTTGGAGTTGCTTCAAAGCTTCCTCCAAGAACAATACCAAACTCATTACCTACAGGTTTCTGAGTTAAACACAGTGACCATCTCACAACCCGAGTGGTTCACTTAGACAAAGCCCTAATGATCTACATCTTGGACCGTACCTATTCTAGGTTACAAGCATTTTATTTATAATGTAATCCAACTGGATTTGGGCCTTCAAATCATATCATATCTTCTGTAACAAATCTGCTTCTGAATAGATCATATCTTCAATAAAATCTTCAATTATTAACTCTGAATATTCTCCATATCTTTATGCTTTAAATGCGCAACAAACTGATCTTCATAACTGATTGTAACAGAATATATCTCTTCCTTGATCTTTGCCTATATTCTCTGATTCTCTTTAGCAGAATTTCTCATTCACACCAGAAAACACGTGCAGCCCTAATCACATAACAGTCTGATGTTTTAATGTTCTGGTATAGTGATGTTAAGACATCGCATGTGACATCACTCTTCAGTACTTTAACTCTTCAACAATAAACCAGAATGTTAGCTATATTGTTAGAAGCTCATGTTGCAACATCAACCATGACATCAACATTGTTTTAACAAAATTTCAGCCAATTACTAGAATTTACAAATATGTATTCGCTAAAGATGCAAGAGGCGAAGCAAATTATCTTTTACTTTTAATGGATGATTTTGATTTTGCACACACTTTGCATTTTATGAAATGTCTTTGGTATTTCAAAATTGTTGAGATTGTAATTCCTTGTGTCGAAGTAGGTAGTGATCGACAGAAATAAGGATGTGTCAAAACTTGTAGTGTGTGTCGAAGTAGGTTGCTTGACACATGATTTTGACTTACACCAAAATACAAATTTTGGGCTTTAGCTAAGGGAGCAAGCTAGCTCAATTATAAATAGAGGGAGTAGCCCTTATTTTTCATATAGAGAAGAATAATCTTGTAATCACTTGCAGTTACAAAATTAACAAGTTTTCCACAGGTTGTGGGAAGATAGAAACTCTGCAGAAATCATCTTCTTTTTTCCCAATTTTTGTCAAACCCTAATCTTCTTTTATTCAACTTTTCTTTCTTCTTCCATTAACAATTCCTGCACAAAATCATTCTTGCAATCAATGTGTGATTGATTCACTCAAGTGAAGAGTGAAGAACGAGGGATTTCGATCGGTTGATTGAATCTTGTTCATCAAGATTGGTTCAGAATTACTCAAAGTCTTGAGTTAATTCCAACATCTGGTATCAGAGCTCTGGCTGTGATTCGTGGAAGCAAAATGCGATGGCGATGAATCATCCAAACTGACATTTTCTAGCGAGTCTTCTGATTCTCAAGAACAATAATTATGAGAATTGGTGCAAGCAGATGAACGTGGTTTTCTGTTATCAAGATCTTTGGGATCTTGTGAAGGAAGGAGTAACACCGCTTGCAGAAAATGCGACAGGTGAAGAAAAGGCTGCACATAAAGAATTGAAGAAGAAAGATTATAAAGCTCTCTTTATAATTCATTAATGTGTTGATCCATGTAATTTTAAAAAGGTTAGTGATGTAGAATCAACGAAAGAAGCATGGGAAATTTTAGAGATATCGTTTGGAGGCGCAAAGAAGATGAAAAAGATAAGGTTAAAAACCCACAAAAGAATCTAAGAATTGCTTCAAATGTAAGAAAGTGAAAAAATAACAGATTTTTTCACTTGGGTTAGAAAGCTGGTGATTCAAATCAAGGTATGTGGAGAAGTGTTTACATCAAGATCAATTATTGTAAATATATTGAGGTCATTGGCTCCAAAGTTTGACCACGTGGTAGTAGCCATATAAGAGTCAAAAGACTTGTCAACATTAACAAAGGAAGAGCTTCAAAGGACGCTTGAATCTCATGAACAAAGAATGACTAAAAGAGATACAGGAAAGTCGAAGAGTGATGTGGCTTTGCAGGCGCAATTAACAAAGAAAGTTGGAATGGCAACAAAGGCAAAAGAGGCTACAACAATTCGACTGGTCGAAATCAGCCAGCAGGAAACTGGTCGAATCAGAGAAAACCCTGGAACCAAGGCAACCAAAGAGGTGGTGCTGCAGGTAGAGGAAGAAGTGGTGGTCGAAAACCTGACAAAAGTCACATTCAGTGTTACAATTGTCAGAAGTATGGTCACTATTATAGTGATTGTCTAGAAAAGAAGAAGAATTAAGAAACTGATGCAAAGCTGGTGAAACATGAAGAAGAAGAGATATTGTTGTTGGTCAAAACAAGAGATGGAGAAAGATTCCAGGACCAATGGTACTTGGACTCAGGTTGCTCATCACACATGAGTGGTAGAAATGACTGGTTTGTAAACATAAAATCCTCAATGAAGAACTTGGTGAAATTTACAAATGACAATACTCTCGCAGCTGAAGGTATTTGTGATGTTCTGATTATGAGGAAAGATTGCAAGAGGTAAGTAATTTCCAATGTATTGTATATACCAGGAATAAAGAGTAATTTTCTCAGCATAAGGCAGTTGGTCGAAAAGAACTACAAGGTGTCGATTGAAGACAATATGATGAGAGTTCTCGGCTCAAATGGAAGGTTGATCTTGAAGGCTTCAATGTCTCTGAATAGAACCTTCAAGATTGAACTTAGTGTGATGGAGCACAAGTGCCTTGCAATTGCAGCCAACAAAGATGAATGGATATGGCATTATAGACTTGGCCATCTCAATTTCAAAGACATCGGAGATTTGAAGAGAAGAAATATGGTTTCAGGATTACCAGAAATTGACATCCCAAACGAAGTATGTGAAGAATGTGTACAGGCGAAGGAGCACAAGAACAACTTCAACAAGGATGCAGGAAGCAAGTCGAAGGCAGTTCTTGAAGTCATATACTCTGATGTGTGTGGTCATATCCAAGTTAATTTGATTGGAGGTAATAGATACTTTATCACATTCATAGATGATTTTAGTTGAAAACTGTGGACTTACCTGATCAAGAAGAAAAGTGAAGTCATCGAGGTATTTGCCAAATTTAAATCTATGGTCAAAAGACAAAGTGGTCGAAAGCTCAAGATTCTGAGGACTGATGGTGATGGAAAGTACGTGTCGAAAGATTTCAATGCATTATGTGAGAAAGAAGGGATTTAGCATGAGGTGGTGCCACCCAACATTCCACATCAGAATGGAACTACAAAAAGGAAGAATAGAACCATCATGAATATAGTGAGAAGTATGTATAAAGGCAAGAATCTACCCAAAGAATTATGGGGAGAAGTTGTGTCGATTGCAACATACATCTTGAATAGATGTCCGACGAAGAAACTAGAAGGAATCACGTCAGAAGAATGTTGGTCTGGTGTCAAGCCTAGCTTAAGTCATCTGAAGGTGTTTGGATCTATAGCCCATAGATATGTGTCAGATCAGTTGACAAGAAAGTTTGATGACAAGTCGAGTCAAATGATTCTAATAGGATATCATTCAACTGAAGGATACAAGTTGATCGACCCAATGAACAAGCAAGTTGTGATCAACAGGGACGTGATCATAGATGAGCTTAAGGAATGGGATTGGATTGAGAATGTTAAGAAGGATTCAGCGATAATCTTATGTGAAGAACCAGCAAGTGAAGTCGAAAGAGAAGTTCGACAAGAAGAAGTCAGAGGTGAAGCAGGCCCAAGCAGACCTCGACGAACAAGACACATGTCTACAAGGTTGCAAGAATGCGTGATTACATAAGATGACGTGGTTAATGAAGAAGGTGAGCTGGTACATTATGCTTTCTACGCAGATGTCGAACCAGTCAATGCAGCTGAGCCATTAAAAGATTCGAAGTGGAAGAAAGAAATGAATGAAAAACTAGAGTCCATTGAAGTCAACAACACTTGGTCACTTGTCGAATTGCCTCAAGGAAAGAAGGCAATTGATGTAAAGTGGGTATACAAGGTGAAGCTGAATCCTAAAGGAGAAGTAACTCGACACAAGGCAAGACTTGTGGCGAAAGGATTTCTTCTGAAAGAAGAAATCGACTTCGACGAAGGTTTTGCACCTGTTGCTAGGATCAAAACAATCAGGTTGGTTGTTGGTCTAGCAAACACAAACAATTGGCACATATGTCAGATGGATGTGAAATGTGCATTCCTGAATGACCCCTTATACGAAGAAGTTTATGTTGCACAACCAGCTGGGTTTGTGAAATAAGGTGAAGAAAGCAAGGTATACAGGCTGCATAAAGCCCTGCATGGACTTAAGAAAGCTCCAAGAGCTTGGAATAAAAAGATAGATATAGTTTTCTAAGGGAGAAAGAATTTGTGAAGTGCACAACTGAGCATGGAGTATATGTAAGGAGAAGCAATAGCGAATTTCTTATACCATGTCTCTATGTCGATGACCTGTTGATAACAGGATGTTGTAAGAAGGAGATCAAAGATTTCAAACATGATCTAAGTGAGGAGTTTGAAATGTCAGACTTGGGAAATCTCTCATACTTCCTTGGTATCGAATTATACAAGAGAAGTAGAGGTTTGGTGATGCATCAAAGAAGATATGCATGAGAAACACTCAAGAGATTTAATATGCAAGATTGTAACCCAACTTCGACTCCAATTGAGCCCAGAATGCAATTGTCAAAAAAATCAGATGAAGATGATGTCGACCCAACTCTGTACAGAAGACTTATTGGGTTATTAAGATACTTTTGTCAAACAAGGTCTGATCTAACATACAGTGTAGGTATGGTGAGTAGATTAATGTAGAAGCCAAAGATATCTCACCTAGCAGCGGCGAAAAGGATACTAAGCTATTTGAAAGGAACTCTCGACTATGGCATTTTGTTTCCTGCGATTGATGAAGGAAAATAATGCAAACTAGTGGATTACACCTACTCAAGTTGGTGTAGTGATGCTGATGGTCTAAAATCCACATCTGGTTATGTGTATATGCTAGGTGGTGCACCAATTGCTTAGAGTTCGAGAAAAGAGTCAATAGTGGCATTGTCATCGTGCGAAGTAGAGTACATAACTGCTTATCTCCGTGCATGTCAAACAAAGCGGATCATGAACCTGGTCGAAGAGATTACAGCGAAGAGTCATGGAGTCATTACCATGAAGATCAACAGCATGTCAGTTATCAACCTGGCGAAGAATCCGATAGCACATGGACGAAGCAAGCACGTTGAAATGAGGTTCCACTATCTTCGTGAGCAGATAGTAGAAGGGAAGATGAAATTGGAACACTGCAGAACTGAGAATCAGATTGCAGATATCATGACGAAAAGAGTGCAAGTCGAAGTCTTCAAGAAGTTAAGGTCTATGATGAATATAGATAGCTTAGACACAATGAATTAGGTGGTGTGCTGAGATTGTAATTCTTTGTGTCGAAGCAGGCAGTGCTTGATAGAAACAAGGATATGTCGAAGCTTGTAGTGTGTGTCGAGTAGTGTTAGATGTCGAAACTTGTAATTCTTTTGGGCTTTAATTTAGGGAGCTAACTAGCTCAATTATAAATAGAGGGAGTAACCCTTTTTTTCATACAGAGAAGAATAATCTTGTAATTACTTGCAATTGCAAAATTAACAAGTTTTTCACAGGTTGTGGGCAGAGAGAAACTCTACAAAATCATCTTCTTCTTCCCTAGTTTTTGTCAAACGATAATCTTCTTTTATTCAATTTTTCTTTCTTCTTCCATTAACAACTGCTGCACATAATCATTCTTGCAATCAAGGTGTGATTGATTCACTCAAGTGAAGAGTGAAGAACAAGTGATTTCGATCGGTTGATTGAATCTTGTTCATCAAGATTGGTTCTGAATTACTCAAGGTATTGGGTTAATTCCAACAAAAATGAGGTTTCACAAGCATTGTAAAAGAAAGATCTAAACATCATCATTGCTATGAACTTGGTTAACATGACAAAGAAACGATTACAAACTCTAAAAAATGATGGATGAAAACCTTTATTGGAGGAGATAAGTTTATTTATCATTGAACATGATCCGAATCTGGACGATATAATTTTTTTTATGGAAAATTAAAATGTGGAAGTAATGCTCAATTGATCAAAATAAATAATCACTATTGCATTGAATTATTGTATATTGTTGTAGACATACATCTTCAAAACTTAACAATCGTTTTAATGATACAAATAGTTGGTTGATCATGATTTATTTGTGTCCAAGTAACTTGTTCTCTATTTTTGAGAAGACAAAGTTAATTGAGTTTGTAAAATTTTATTCAAATGAATTTTGTCTAACTAGTCTGATGATACTTGATAGTAATCAACTTGAGATTACATCAATGATATGCACACAAATATTGAATTTGCACCCTTTTAAAAGGAATAAGTGAACTTTAAAAAAAAAAATTGGTTGAAATTAAAAAGCCATATTATTTATCAATTACTCTATAAATTTTTGAAATTAGTATTGATTTTGCCTGTTCTCACAATAACCATTGAACGATCCTTTTATGTTATGAAAATTTTGAAAACTAAATTACGTAATACAATAGAGAACAAATGGATGAACAATTGTCTTATGTCTTATATCGAAAAAGATGTATTATACAAAATTGAGAATGAGTTGATTAGCCAACGGTTTTATAAAATAAAACTACATAAAAGACAACAATATTGAAAGAAATAGAGTATATGTATTTGTGATAGCCTTCTCATCCGAGAAAACGTATTATTGGACCCAGAAGAGCCTTAAATATGCAATTCAGCATAGGCGGCATATGGGTAGATAGAAGGCCATATACGTAGTTAATGGTGCACAGGTGTACGCAATTAATCAATCATATACATGTGCTATGCATTAATCATAGCTTGGCATTTTCGTAGTTTCCTCTCATCATTATGGTCATTTTCCAAAACAACAATCAATAAATACCTACAAAGACACCTATATATTTTCATCAATAAACAAAGTATAAGAAATTAAGGGAAAGGTGTGAAGTGAAAATGATGAAGAAGAATTCAGTGGTTCCTATGATGCTTTTATTTCTTATACTATTTTCTCAAATGGATAACGTTGTTCCAGATGCCTCTGATTGCTTAGACGCTTGCTCCACTGCATGTGTTTCAAGAGACTGTTTGTCACTCTTCTCAACCTTTTATTTTGCTTATAATCAATTTTCTTCTTCTATGTTTTTCATTCAATTTTCTTTTTGCTAATTAAAATTCATGTGACATGCATGCAGCGAGGCTTACGGCAAGGTGTGACAGAAAGTGCCAGATTCGATGCGGTCCAGGTAACTGAACCTTACCCAATTTTACTTCTTTTTGTTGCTGAAGTGAAATTATGATTTTATTCCTTTTCTTGAAGAAACTTCAACAACAAGGTCTGGGTGGTGTAGTCGGTTATCACGCTAGTCTCACACACTAGAGGTCCCCAGTTCGAACCTGGGCTCAGACAAATGATTTTTGAAAATGTATTTTATTTAATTTGTGCAGATTCTATGGTGGAGAAAGGCATGGATTAAGCAAGCAATATTTGCTGTTATAGTACTAGTACTAGTACCCTGTATGGTGAAGAGATGCTGCTGAAAAGGATATAGTGATTGAAATAAAAAGTTGAATGAGGAAATTTAATGCTACCATCTATCACAATAAATTGCTATCTATGCTTAGGTTTTGTACACTTTCATAATAGAAAATGAAGGAAGTTGTATCCACAAGAAAAAATTGAAGGATGTAGATGGTTTTAGATTTTTACAAGTCCCTTTACTTGCTTGCTTATATGTAGCCTATGTACTTTTTAAAAAAATGCAGTTAATACTAATAAGCTTTATAAAGTTGCAGTCAATTTGACATGTAGTTGTGAGATTGAGAAAATGGATGTTGAGCCGCACACCCTTATCTACTCGATATTTGAATCACACATAATCCTTAAATATTAAGAAATGTTTTCTAAAATTTAGATTACAATCAAAGATAAATCAAATAAATCCTACGGATTCTTTAAGGATTTGTTTAAGAGTTTGGAGGTAAAAGGAGATGAGTGTTTTGAGAAAAGTGAAAGATTGAGCGAAAAGAATTAAGGATTTTGGTTGGAGGGGTTTTGGAGAGTATTTGTTTATGCATAACACTAAAAATTTTTGAGTATTTTTTAATACATCATTCAAGTTTCTTAGCCATCACGTGAAATTATTATTTTGTCTTTTGATTTCAGATGTGTACATTCGGACGCACTGAATTTTTAAAAAATGTTGTAGTGTTCCGGATATGCATATCCGGAAACAATTCTGATGTGCACTTCCAGAAGGATTTTTCATAACTTCGCGCCAGACCTTCTTCCTCTCCTCATTCTTTACTTTCTCATTTCTAAACTCTCTCAAACTCTCTCAAACACTCAAATTTTCAATCACCTCAAATCTTGATATTTTCCACTCGAGTTCGGCGCAAAGCAACATCGACAATGATCAAGAGACTCTAAATTCTCTGTATCTCATTTGAATCGGTACGTTTTCAAATTTTAGAGTTTCGGAGCAATTTTCGAGTAATCGATTTAGAGTAGATATTTAGGTGTAGAAATTGTTAGTTTGTATGAATAGCATAGGTTAGAGACAATGTAGGTCTTGTTTACTGCTTCAAACGGACGATCAGGGCATTAAAATGTCCTTTTGCATGGTACAGTGCCCATGGCTGCCATTTTTAAACTTCAAAATACGTAATGGATGTGCAGATCCGGAAAGATTATAACGTTTAGTATTCAGAGTGATTCCGGATGTACACATCCGGAAATACCTAACGTTAAAAATTCGGTTCCTTCCGGATGTGCACATCCGGAAACACTCAACGTTAAATATTTTGCAAATTTTCGGATGTGCACATCCGGAAGACAATTGGTTTTTTTTTAGTTTGTTTATTTGTTTTTGTTTAATTATTTTTTAAAAATTCTAATTTATTTATTATGCTTTGCATATTAGATGGCTGACAGAGACGATCGTATCATACATGGACGGACAGCTCAGCACGCATCTGTCCGACATTGAGCGGATGCAGTCTACAGCCGAGACTTATGGCGCAGAGGGAGTTGGGGTAGCTGAGGGACATCCTACACCACATTCTACACCACAGCCATCCACATCACAGGTTTAGGCCACTTCCACATCTCAGGTACAGGCCACTCCCCCTTCAGCCGCCGATTCTATATCTCAGAGGCGTCGCGTTTCTGCTGGTAGTTCATTAGGGTCCCAGCCCGCACGCAGGCGTCGTCGGGAGACTCCAGCTCCATCATCTGCTCCTCCTCGTTCCCCTGTTCCTGGTTCTGTTCCAGAGGGTGATCATCCAACACATGATGGTGTTGACGCCGATGACGATTTTGATGAGCTAGGTGGTTACCCCGGGGGACTGTCTGATATGTCCCTACTCGTGGGGTACTCTGAGCATACTGCCAGATATGTCTGGCTAGGACAGGTAACCTTTCTTGGGTACTCTGAGCATTCCATCTACCGTACAACGAGATCACGATCACACTCGACGACATCGTGCCTTTTACATCTATCGATCACGGGTACCCTTCTCCGTCACGGTACGATGTCGAAGGAGGAGGCGATCGAGATGCTGGTTATAGAGCTTGGGGCTAGCGCAGATGATGCACTTGAGGAGGTTACCCAGTTGAGGGGCGCACACGTCCGGTTCAACTTTCTGATACACGGATTTAGTGCGGCGCTTGCAGAGGCAAGACAGGCAGTAGGGGATCCAACTGAGGTGGAGATCCACAGGCAGCGTGCCCTGAGCTGCTACTACCTGTTTTTGCTCGGCACGCAGGTGTTTGTGGACACCAACGCCTATTATGTTGATATCGTCTACCTCATGTACCTTTTGGATCAGACAGAGATCCACGGGTACAATTGGGGGGCGGTTGCGCTGGCATACACCTATTCCAGGCTCTCTGATGGTTGTCGCTGGGCAGCCAAGACTGTGGCAGGCAGCTGTACGCTATACGTGGTAACAATCTAATATTCTAAGTGATTTTTTCATTTCTTTTCTTTCTATATTCATTATAATGTTTGACACCCATGTTATGTTTTCCATTTCTGGTGTGGATTTTACAGCACTTTTCCAACATTACTGGTTGGGGGAGTGTCGCCGAGTACACTAAGGATATGCCACGTGCTGCTGTATTTGTCCTGCTCAGAGGGAACCAGGTGCCTGACCCCTTCAGAGTGTATCTTAATCGGATGGCTGCTGAGGACATTTTGTATAGCCCCTATGCCGATCACCGTGTGACGCGCCCTTTCGATGAGGATTGTTTGTTCTTGGGATGGTTGGCATGCAGTTCGACCGTTACTGCCCGATACCTGCCGGAGCGCATCTTGCGTCAGTTCGGTTACACGCAGACGATCCCCAAGATGCCTCATGAGTCTGCTGCTCTAGGCTTGACCCGCAGGCAGATAGATGAGTTATATGCCGACTACCAGTCCCACTTGGTACCGAAAGAGGCTCGGGCGACCAGAGCGGAGAGAGACTAGAGCATTGCTGCCGGGTACATCGTGTGGTTCTACACCGTCTCACACCCATGCATGGTGCCCACTGCTGAGGGATCGCCAACCAGACCTGCTCATCAGGAGATATTAGAGGAGCGGCAGTCTCAGCTGGACCATACTCAGGATGTCCTACTATGTTGTCGTCAGATAGAGCAGATAGCACGGCAGGCCATTGAGGTCGGTCACCTCCCTGAGGGCTCTGGTGCTAGACTTGCCGTGGACAGGATTATTGCGATTGCTCGGGGGGCACTTCAGTACCGCAGACATCGATCCAGGATTGCGGGTAGGGGCAGAGGAGTAGGGGAGCCAGGAGAGATCCTTCGCCATACGCAGTAGTTTTTTGTTTGATGTATTTTATTTATATTAGATGTATGCACTGTATTTTGACAGAGTTTTTATATATATATATAATTTTATTTTATATATGGATGTTGTCAAATGTATATTAAGTTACGACGATATATTAACATATGCGACCAAGCAACAAAACCGATTTAAAAAAAAATAAAGTTCTGCTGTTTTTTGGATCTGCAGATCAGGAATGTTTCCAGATGTGCACTTCCGAAACGCATCAGCGTTTTTTACAAAATTGGTGTGTCCGGATGTGCACATCCGAAATCAGAGGGCAAAACCGGAAATTCAGGTGGTGCCTAAGAAACAAGGGTGGTGTGATAAGAAATCACCAAATCTTTTATGAAGTACTCAAAATTTGTATTATTTTAGGATTTTAAAGGGTTTTTGAGGACTTACATTAATTTTTAAATATATTTATAATATTATAGTATTCTAAAAGTATCCTAAAGGGTTTTGGAGGACTTACATTAATTTTTTTAAATATATTTATAATGTTATAGTATTCTAAAAATTAAAAATATAGTAATGGTAAAGTTCTCTCAAATGGTGTAAATTGAGTTATTTTTAGGCATATTTTACAAACTCAACTTGACACCAAAAGGATGATGATGTCAATTTATTCATGGACTATCTTTTTGGTCTTTCGAAGGTTGAATTATTTTTTGAAAAAAATGATTAAGTTCAAATAATGCTTGAACTTTAATCTAAGTTATAAGTATGTGAACACATTTGTCGAATTGTCTTCCAAAGCAACTTTCTCTAACACAATCTTCTTTGACTCGATCATGTACATAATAAAGTGCAAACATATGTCAATTTCCTATGTCAATTTTTTTAGCCTATCACGATACACTTGATAATAAGATAAATGAATTGTACTTTGAATATCACATATTTTCACACGTGCTTGAGTGATCCCTAACTCTTTAATCACACCTCTTAATCATATGACTTCCTTGACTCCTTCAATTAGGGAAATAAAGTATGCTAGAGTTATGGATAAAACAACTACTAGTTGTCGATATTCTTTTTAACTCATGGTCTTTCCAAACAATGTAAACACAAAACCAACAAAGAATTTTCTAATGTTCATATTTCTCACATATTTTGCATCCACAAAACCCTCCAAAAAGTCTTTGACTTGAGCTTCCTTTGTGTACTTTAAACCACTCTTCGATGAACCATTCAAATACCTCAACACCCACTTCAAGACTAATGAACCCGTTCCAAATTTTCTACAAATCAATTTAATACACTGATTGCGTATGTCAATCCCGGTCTACTACAAACCATACCACACATGATACTTCCAACTCCAATGGAATAAGGTGTATTATTCATCATCTTCTTCTAATTTTTCGTTTTGAGGACATTGCATTAAAGAATGTTGAGGGATTTAGCACCAAGCATTATAAATCGCTCTACCACTTCCTTCAAGTAACAAGATTGAGATAAAGACAAATCATTACTTTTACAATCTCTCATTATATTTATCATCAAGATCCTCCTAGCTTTACCAAGACCTTTCACCTCAAGTTTTCCATTCAAAGTTTACTTGACTTTTCCGATATCTTTCTTGCAAGAACTTGCCATCAAGATATCATCAACATATAGAGGTAGTTAGAGAATAAATTTCTCATTTCTCTTCGATGTGTATATGCAACTATCATAGCTACTTCTAACAAAATCATGTTTGATAAGAAATTTAATAAACTGGCAATACCATTTTCTAGGGCTTTTTTTTAATCCATATAAATATTTTTTTAAAAAATACATCTTATATTGGTTATCTACAATTTCTTTACGTTTCTCAATGTAGATTATCTCTTCAAAGCCTTTATTTAAGATATTCGTTTTGACATCCATTTGTTGAAAATTAAATGATATTGATTCAGAATGTCCATAAGGACCCTTATAGAACAATGATTTACCGTATGTGAAAATATTTCATTTATAATAAATTCCTTCAACCTGAGTAAAATTCTTTGCTACAATTATTGCTTTATACCTTGGTTCTTCAATCCTTGGATTACGTTCCTTATTTTTGAAGATTAAATGATATTGATTAAGAATGTCCATAAGGATCTTTGTATTTTAAATAGTCTCAAAAATTCCCAAGTATGGTTCTTCTCCAATGATTCATCTCATCATTCACTACCTTCAACAATTTCTGACTCTCTTTGCTTCCAAATTTCTTTCTAGAGGTTTTTAGTTCTGATCTTGAAACCATCCCGCTACAATTAAATTATACAAATGAGATATGCATAATCATATTGTTGATGTCATACAATATCCCCCCTTACTCTATCATAATTTAAATGATAGATTGGAGCTTACTATAGGTTGTCATTCCTTTAAATTGAGTCTTCTTTGCCTTCCATTCTAAATCTTTCACTTTCAGGTCTTTGCAATTCATCTTCATATGAATTTCATCAAAAGTAACATCCTTAGTTATGATAAGCTTTGATACTTTATGTTCCATGTTACACAACTTGTATCCCTTAACAACTTTTGGATGGTCAATGAAGGAACATTTCACATCCCCAACGTCAAGTTTATCTTTATCTATATGTGTTGATATCAAAGCTCTGTAAACCTTTAAATCAAAATAATCTATTGGTTTCTAACTCCAAACCCTTATAGGTGTCTTAGAATCTATTCATGTGAATTTACATGTTTTTTATCAAGTAAGATATAGTAGCAATAACTTCGCCCTAGAAATTATTTTGTAATTCAGCTCACAACAACATGAATATTAATCATTCCAAAGTGATTATAATCATGAATTCATATAGGCCATTTTTTTGGGTGTGTCAATAACAATTATATACTTCTTTATACCTTTTTTCCATGAAATTTTATTAAACTACTATAAAACAAACTTTAGGTCATTGTTGGTTCTTAAAACTTTTAGTATAGTTCTCAATTTATTTCCTACGAGAGTGTTACATTCTTTATACTTTTAAAGGTGTTGCTTTTATATTTCCAAATGTAAACTCATAATCTTATAGAAAATATAATCAATCCTAATGAGAAAATAAAAGTCACCCATATGAGTTTTCATCCTTGTTGGACCCCTAAGATCCAAATGAACATACTCAATGGTTTACTAGAAGTATGCTTACCATTATATAAATTTGGCTTGGATTATCCTTTGGGGAAAAGCTGAGGTTGTGCCTGATGAGTTATCCTTTAGCCAATGTTTCTTGCCTAGTATGACATGATCATAAAATTCTAGTTTGTTTAATTTATTGATTTCTAGAAAATATTGTTTAGATAGTTCAATTAAACCGCTTTCACTAACATGTCCTAACCTTAAATGTGAAGGTGAGAAAAACACAAGAATGAGGAATTGAATTATGTTAGGTTTTTCTTTCTTTTTAAAGCTCTGGTCAGATTTTATACACAAAGTATAGAATCTGAATCAATCAGAGGTGAGTCATGAGTAGAAGATAAGGAATGAAAGAAAGAATGAGACACACAAAGTTATCCTGGTTCCTCACACAAACCGAGAGTAGTTCAGTCTCATTGTACTTACAAGGAATTTTCACTATAATCACACAAAATTACGATTTGCTCAAACACACAAGAAAGTGACTTCTACTACTCAAACACAAAGTAAGATATTTCTATGCTTAAGCACACAAGCAAGAGACCACTACTAAAAAAACAAAATTTAGAGAGGGTAGAAATCTGTCATAAATGTATTGAAATTCCGTCACAAACTATTGTAGTGACGGAATTTGAAAGATTCAAAATCTGTAACTAATTTTGATGTCGCAAAATGTTTGAGAGGAAATATGTCTTTCGTTACAAATTACGACAGAATTAAATTGTCACTATGAAAATATATTTGTCACTAAATGTTGACCAAAACTACAACATTCATTTTCAAAATCCCCTCACTAATTAGAGATAAAATTCAATTCCCTCCCTAATTAGTAAGATATTTCATATCCCTCACTAATTCTTAATATATTAAAAAAAATTTCTATATTGTGACATATTTCAAATCTCATCTCTCACTAATTTTATTAAAATATTATATATTTAATCATTTATGTGTTATTTGTACATGAACAAATTAACATAAAACGTGACTAAAGCATACAAACAATATTCACAACTAGTAATTTATTTAATTAATTTGCAGAGGAGTAAAAAATGAGTTAACCGTGATCAAAAATCACAACATTACAAAAATTCCTTCCAATAACAGTTTGATTATGAAATACAAAAAAAAAAAAAGAAATAAGAAATAAGCCTACTAAAATCAACATCCTATATGGAAATTGGATCCAAACTCAGAGAAGTAAACCTTCCACAACCTTTGCCTCTTACCATATGCCTAGTTTTTTCAGCGGCCTGAAAAATATAATTCCAAAAGAACAAAATGTGTCAAAACAAAATGCAAGAAACATAGATAATATTTTTCTCAAAATAAACAAAATTCTAAAGGCTTTTCACAAACTATTTAGGACAATATATTAAGTTGAAAAAAACTTATCTAACAATTCAAAATTTACTTTTATAAACTGATCCGGAGTATTCGAACGGGTCCACGTAAGCTGATCGTCAGATGGCAAGGTGCTCGGACGTTTGCTGGTCGTCGGATGGCAAGGTGCTCGGAATGTTGATGAGGAGAGGAGGGGGTGTATCTGCAAGGCACTCCGACGCTCAAGTAAGAAAGGGTCAGAGAAAAGGGGCAAGTACAAAGTGGATTCTTAGGGTGAAAATATGATACCTGACCCTCTCAAGCTAGAGGGTTTATATAGAGCCCCCAGCGCGTGGCCAACGGTCCTATTTTCGAGGCGAAATAACCGTTTTCCCCAAAGAATAGGTAACTGCCCAAATTAGCCGTTATGTCGGGTAGGGTGCCAGAAACTAGCGTTATGTCGGGCATAGATGCAGTTCCGGGCATCTGTCATTTGCTGTTCGGGCAGCGAGGAAGCCGTGCGTAATGGGCGTAAAAGCCGGGGAGGAACGTTGCGTTCCTTTCCCGGTTGGAGGGGCAGACATGTCATTTTTGCCCCTCTGTGGATTGGGCTTAAGCAATTTGGGCCGCTATGGAGCAGAGGCGGATTGGGCCAATTTTAGCCATTGGCCCAGTCCAGAACAGGAGCCCCCCAAGTCGTTGCTCCCGAGTATGGGAGAGTGATGACTTAAGGACTGCTCGTTGCTCCGGGGAGCTAGCGCGGAGTCATTGTTTGGAGACGAGGATGATTGTCTCGAGGTGCTCGTGGCTCTCCGTGTCCGTGATATTCGTGGTCGAGACTCTATTGCCCGGTATTCGGGGAGATAAAGCGTCAGACAGAATGGGAAACGTTGGGTTGCCACGTATGCATCGAGCCCTGCGTAGCAGTTAATAGGTAATGATGGCTAGTGGGCAGTTAATAGGTAATAGGTAATAGGTAATAACCCTTGCCCGACACTCCAAGTGCACTAGGTCATCATAGGTTTGAAAATAAGTCAAACCACACAAAAACATGCCTGATAACTTCATTCTTCACTCCAAGGGATAATACAAAGTACTCTGACTATCTTCCTTGCTCATGAACCAGAAAGTATCTTCTCTAGATCTCATCCAGAAACAGACAGGATGTCTGCTCTGATACCAAATGAAATTCTGGTACAGATGTGTGATGTCATAGTGCAATGTCACAACATCGCAATCTGCTGAACAAGGTAATAACAGAACCAATAAATAACACACTGAATTGTTCACCCAGTTCGGTTACAACAACCTACATCTGGGGGCATACCAAGCCAGGAAGGAAGTCCACTATTAGTAGTATCAAATTACAGACTCAACAGACCAGTTGACAATCTACCTAATTTAATCACTACCCAATGACCCTTCTACCTAAGTCCTCCCTAGGTAATAGACTTCATCTCACTTCCTATCATTACTATGATGTCTAGCAGTCAACTACACCGTCACTGCATCAACAACTTGATTACCAATAACTGTACAACCATGGAAGACACCCTTCCATGACACCCTTTGGAGTTGCTTCAAAGCTTCCTCCAAGAACAATACCAAACTCATTACCTACAGGTTTCTGAGTTAAACACAGTGACCATCTCACAACCCGAGTGGTTCACTTAGACAAAGCCCTAATGATCTACATCTTGGACCGTACCTATTCTAGGTTACAAGCATTTTATTTATAATGTAATCCAACTGGATTTGGGCCTTCAAATCATATCATATCTTCTGTAACAAATCTGCTTCTGAATAGATCATATCTTCAATAAAATCTTCAATTATTAACTCTGAATATTCTCCATATCTTTATGCTTTAAATGCGCAACAAACCGATCTTCATAACTGATTGTAACAGAATATATCTCTTCCTTGATCTTTGCCTATATTCTCTGATTCTCTTTAGCAGAATTTCTCATTCACACCAGAAAACACGTGCAGCCCTAATCACATAACAGTCTGATGTTTTAATGTTCTGGTATAGTGATGTTAAGACATCGCATGTGACATCACTCTTCAGTACTTTAACTCTTCAACAATAAACCAGAATGTTAGCTATATTGTTAGAAGCTCATGTTGCAACATCAACCATGACATCAACATTGTTTTAACAAAATTTCAGCCAATTACTAGAATTTACAAATATGTATTCGCTAAAGATGCAAGAGGCGAAGCAAATTATCTTTTACTTTTAATGGATGATTTTGATTTTGCACACACTTTGCATTTTATGAAATGTCTTTGGTATTTCAAAATTGTTGAGATTGTAATTCCTTGTGTCGAAGTAGGTAGTGATCGACAGAAATAAGGATGTGTCAAAACTTGTAGTGTGTGTCGAAGTAGGTTGCTTGACACATGATTTTGACTTACACCAAAATACAAATTTTGGGCTTTAGCTAAGGGAGCAAGCTAGCTCAATTATAAATAGAGGGAGTAGCCCTTATTTTTCATATAGAGAAGAATAATCTTGTAATCACTTGCAGTTACAAAATTAACAAGTTTTCCACAGGTTGTGGGAAGATAGAAACTCTGCAGAAATCATCTTCTTTTTTCCCAATTTTTGTCAAACCCTAATCTTCTTTTATTCAACTTTTCTTTCTTCTTCCATTAACAATTCCTGCACAAAATCATTCTTGCAATCAATGTGTGATTGATTCACTCAAGTGAAGAGTGAAGAACGAGGGATTTCGATCGGTTGATTGAATCTTGTTCATCAAGATTGGTTCAGAATTACTCAAAGTCTTGAGTTAATTCCAACATCTGGTATCAGAGCTCTGGCTGTGATTCGTGGAAGCAAAATGCGATGGCGATGAATCATCCAAACTGACATTTTCTAGCGAGTCTTCTGATTCTCAAGAACAATAATTATGAGAATTGGTGCAAGCAGATGAACGTGGTTTTCTGTTATCAAGATCTTTGGGATCTTGTGAAGGAAGGAGTAACACCGCTTGCAGAAAATGCGACAGGTGAAGAAAAGGCTGCACATAAAGAATTGAAGAAGAAAGATTATAAAGCTCTCTTTATAATTCATTAATGTGTTGATCCATGTAATTTTAAAAAGGTTAGTGATGTAGAATCAACGAAAGAAGCATGGGAAATTTTAGAGATATCGTTTGGAGGCGCAAAGAAGATGAAAAAGATAAGGTTAAAAACCCACAAAAGAATCTAAGAATTGCTTCAAATGTAAGAAAGTGAAAAAATAACAGATTTTTTCACTTGGGTTAGAAAGCTGGTGATTCAAATCAAGGTATGTGGAGAAGTGTTTACATCAAGATCAATTATTGTAAATATATTGAGGTCATTGGCTCCAAAGTTTGACCACGTGGTAGTAGCCATATAAGAGTCAAAAGACTTGTCAACATTAACAAAGGAAGAGCTTCAAAGGACGCTTGAATCTCATGAACAAAGAATGACTAAAAGAGATACAGGAAAGTCGAAGAGTGATGTGGCTTTGCAGGCGCAATTAACAAAGAAAGTTGGAATGGCAACAAAGGCAAAAGAGGCTACAACAATTCGACTGGTCGAAATCAGCCAGCAGGAAACTGGTCGAATCAGAGAAAACCCTGGAACCAAGGCAACCAAAGAGGTGGTGCTGCAGGTAGAGGAAGAAGTGGTGGTCGAAAACCTGACAAAAGTCACATTCAGTGTTACAATTGTCAGAAGTATGGTCACTATTATAGTGATTGTCTAGAAAAGAAGAAGAATTAAGAAACTGATGCAAAGCTGGTGAAACATGAAGAAGAAGAGATATTGTTGTTAGTCAAAACAAGAGATGGAGAAAGATTCCAGGACCAATGGTACTTGGACTCAGGTTGCTCATCACACATGAGTGGTAGAAATGACTGGTTTGTAAACATAAAATCCTCAATGAAGAACTTGGTGAAATTTACAAATGACAATACTCTCGCAGCTGAAGGTATTGGTGATGTTCTGATTATGAGGAAAGATTGCAAGAGGTAAGTAATTTCCAATGTATTGTATATACCAGGAATAAAGAGTAATTTTCTCAGCATAAGGCAGTTGGTCGAAAAGAACTACAAGGTGTCGATTGAAGACAATATGATGAGAGTTCTCGGCTCAAATGGAAGGTTGATCTTGAAGGCTTCAATGTCTCTGAATAGAACCTTCAAGATTGAACTTAGTGTGATGGAGCACAAGTGCCTTGCAATTGCAGCCAACAAAGATGAATGGATATGGCATTATAGACTTGGCCATCTCAATTTCAAAGACATCGGAGATTTGAAGAGAAGAAATATGGTTTCAGGATTACCAGAAATTGACATCCCAAACGAAGTATGTGAAGAATGTGTACAGGCGAAGGAGCACAAGAACAACTTCAACAAGGATGCAGGAAGCAAGTCGAAGGCAGTTCTTGAAGTCATATACTCTGATGTGTGTGGTCATATCCAAGTTAATTTGATTGGAGGTAATAGATACTTTATCACATTCATAGATGATTTTAGTTGAAAACTGTGGACTTACCTGATCAAGAAGAAAAGTGAAGTCATCGAGGTATTTGCCAAATTTAAATCTATGGTCAAAAGACAAAGTGGTCGAAAGCTCAAGATTCTGAGGACTGATGGTGATGGAAAGTACGTGTCGAAAGATTTCAATGCATTATGTGAGAAAGAAGGGATTTAGCATGAGGTGGTGCCACCCAACATTCCACATCAGAATGGAACTACAAAAAGGAAGAATAGAACCATCATGAATATAGTGAGAAGTATGTATAAAGGCAAGAATCTACCCAAAGAATTATGGGGAGAAGTTGTGTCGATTGCAACATACATCTTGAATAGATGTCCGACGAAGAAACTAGAAGGAATCACGTCAGAAGAATGTTGGTCTGGTGTCAAGCCTAGCTTAAGTCATCTGAAGGTGTTTGGATCTATAGCCCATAGATATGTGTCAGATCAGTTGACAAGAAAGTTTGATGACAAGTCGAGTCAAATGATTCTAATAGGATATCATTCAACTGAAGGATACAAGTTGATCGACCCAATGAACAAGCAAGTTGTGATCAACAGGGACGTGATCATAGATGAGCTTAAGGAATGGGATTGGATTGAGAATGTTAAGAAGGATTCAGCGATAATCTTATGTGAAGAACCAGCAAGTGAAGTCGAAAGAGAAGTTCGACAAGAAGAAGTCAGAGGTGAAGCAGGCCCAAGCAGACCTCAACGAACAAGACACATGTCTGCAAGGTTGCAAGAATGCGTGATTACATAAGATGACGTGGTTAATGAAGAAGGTGAGCTGGTACATTATGCTTTCTACGCAGATGTCGAACCAGTCAATGCAGCTGAGCCATTAAAAGATTCGAAGTGGAAGAAAGAAATGAATGAAAAACTAGAGTCCATTGAAGTCAACAACACTTGGTCACTTGTCGAATTGCCTCAAGGAAAGAAGGCAATTGATGTAAAGTGGGTATACAAGGTGAAGCTGAATCCTAAAGGAGAAGTAACTCGACACAAGGCAAGACTTGTGGCGAAAGGATTTCTTCTGAAAGAAGAAATCGACTTCGACGAAGGTTTTGCACCTGTTGCTAGGATCAAAACAATCAGGTTGGTTGTTGGTCTAGCAAACACAAACAATTGGCACATATGTCAGATGGATGTGAAATGTGCATTCCTGAATGACCCCTTATACGAAGAAGTTTATGTTGCACAACCAGCTGGGTTTGTGAAATAAGGTGAAGAAAGCAAGGTATACAGGCTGCATAAAGCCCTGCATGGACTTAAGAAAGCTCCAAGAGCTTGGAATAAAAAGATAGATATAGTTTTCTAAGGGAGAAAGAATTTGTGAAGTGCACAACTGAGCATGGAGTATATGTAAGGAGAAGCAATAGCGAATTGCTTATACCATGTCTCTATGTCGATGACCTGTTGATAACAGGATGTTGTAAGAAGGAGATCAAAGATTTCAAACATGATCTAAGTGAGGAGTTTGAAATGTCAGACTTGGGAAATCTCTCATACTTCCTTGGTATCGAATTATACAAGAGAAGTAGAGGTTTGGTGATGCATCAAAGAAGATATGCATGAGAAACACTCAAGAGATTTAATATGCAAGATTGTAACCCAACTTCGACTCCAATTGAGCCCAGAATGCAATTGTCAAAAAAATCAGATGAAGATGATGTCGACCCAACTCTGTACAGAAGACTTATTGGGTTATTAAGATACTTTTGTCAAACAAGGTCTGATCTAACATACAGTGTAGGTATGGTGAGTAGATTAATGTAGAAGCCAAAGATATCTCACCTAGCAGCGGCGAAAAGGATACTAAGCTATTTGAAAGGAACTCTCGACTATG
Source organism: Lathyrus tuberosus (assembly GCA_022829125.1). NCBI lineage: Eukaryota > Viridiplantae > Streptophyta > Magnoliopsida > Fabales > Fabaceae > Lathyrus > Lathyrus tuberosus. The sequence goes on along the minus strand of JALAZF010000024.1, from coordinate 6,514,747 downwards.
GCATTTTGTTTCCTGCGATTGATGAAGGAAAATAATGCAAACTAGTGGATTACACCTACTCAAGTTGGTGTAGTGATGCTGATGGTCTAAAATCCACATCTGGTTATGTGTATATGCTAGGTGGTGCACCAATTGCTTAAAGTTCGAGAAAAGAGTCAATAGTGGCATAGTCATCGTGCGAAGTAGAGTACATAACTGCTTATCTCCGTGCATGTCAAACAAAGCGGATCATGAACCTGGTCGAAGAGATTACAGCGAAGAGTCATGGAGTCATTACCATGAAGATCAACAGCATGTCAGTTATCAACCTGGCGAAGAATCCGATAGCACATGGACGAAGCAAGCACGTTGAAATGAGGTTCCACTATCTTCGTGAGCAGATAGTAGAAGGGAAGATGAAATTGGAACACTGCAGAACTGAGAATCAGATTGCAGATATCATGACGAAAAGAGTGCAAGTCGAAGTCTTCAAGAAGTTAAGGTCTATGATGAATATAGATAGCTTAGACACAATGAATTAGGTGGTGTGCTGAGATTGTAATTCTTTGTGTCGAAGCAGGCAGTGCTTGATAGAAACAAGGATATGTCGAAGCTTGTAGTGTGTGTCGAGTAGTGTTAGATGTCGAAACTTGTAATTCTTTTGGGCTTTAATTTAGGGAGCTAACTAGCTCAATTATAAATAGAGGGAGTAACCCTTTTTTTCATACAGAGAAGAATAATCTTGTAATTACTTGCAATTGCAAAATTAACAAGTTTTTCACAGGTTGTGGGCAGAGAGAAACTCTACAAAATCATCTTCTTCTTCCCTAGTTTTTGTCAAACGATAATCTTCTTTTATTCAATTTTTCTTTCTTCTTCCATTAACAACTGCTGCACATAATCATTCTTGCAATCAAGGTGTGATTGATTCACTCAAGTGAAGAGTGAAGAACAAGTGATTTCGATCGGTTGATTGAATCTTGTTCATCAAGATTGGTTCTGAATTACTCAAGGTATTGGGTTAATTCCAACAAAAATGAGGTTTCACAAGCATTGTAAAAGAAAGATCTAAACATCATCATTGCTATGAACTTGGTTAACATGACAAAGAAACGATTACAAACTCTAAAAAATGATGGATGAAAACCTTTATTGGAGGAGATAAGTTTATTTATCATTGAACATGATCCGAATCTGGACGATATAATTTTTTTTATGGAAAATTAAAATGTGGAAGTAATGCTCAATTGATCAAAATAAATAATCACTATTGCATTGAATTATTGTATATTGTTGTAGACATACATCTTCAAAACTTAACAATCGTTTTAATGATACAAATAGTTGGTTGATCATGATTTATTTGTGTCCAAGTAACTTGTTCTCTATTTTTGAGAAGACAAAGTTAATTGAGTTTGTAAAATTTTATTCAAATGAATTTTGTCTAACTAGTCTGATGATACTTGATAGTAATCAACTTGAGATTACATCAATGATATGCACACAAATATTGAATTTGCACCCTTTTAAAAGGAATAAGTGAACTTTAAAAAAAAAAATTGGTTGAAATTAAAAAGCCATATTATTTATCAATTACTCTATAAATTTTTGAAATTAGTATTGATTTTGCCTGTTCTCACAATAACCATTGAACGATCCTTTTATGTTATGAAAATTTTGAAAACTAAATTACGTAATACAATAGAGAACAAATGGATGAACAATTGTCTTATGTCTTATATCGAAAAAGATGTACTATACAAAATTGAGAATGAGTTGATTAGCCAACGGTTTTATAAAATAAAACTACATAAAAGACAACAATATTGAAAGAAATAGAGTATATGTATTTGTGATAGCCTTCTCATCCGAGAAACCGAATAATTGGACCCAGAAGAGCCTTAAATGTGCAATTCAACATAGGCGGCACATGGGTAGATAGAAGGCCATATACGTAGTTAATGGTGCACAGGTGTACGCAATTAATCAATCATATACATGTGCTATGCATTAATCATAGCTTGGCATTTTCGTAGTTTCCTCTCATCATTATGGTCATTTTCCAAAACAACAATCAATAAATACCTACAAAGACACCTACCTATATATTTTCATCAATAAACAAAGTATAAGAAATTAAGGGAAAGGTGTGAAGTGAAAATGATGAAGAAGAATTCAGTGGTTCCTATGATGCTTTTATTTCTTATACTATTTTCTCAAATGGATAACGTTGTTCCAGATGCCTCTGATTGCTTAGACGCTTGCTCCACTGCATGTGTTTCAAGAGACTGTTTGTCACTCTTCTCAATCTTCTATTTTACTTGAATGTTTTTTCTTCATTTTTCTTTCTGCTAATTAATCATTCATGTATGCAGCGAGGCTTACGGCAAGGTGTGACAGAAAGTGCCAGATTCGATGCGGTCCAGGTAACTGAACCTTACCCAATTTTACTTCTTTTTGTTGCTGAAGTGAAATTTTGATTTTATTCCTTTTCTTGAAGAAATTTTGAACAACAAGGTCTGGGTGGTGTAGTCGGTTATCACGCTAGTCTCACACACTAGAGGTCCCCAGTTCGAACCTGGGCTCAGACAATTTGTTTTTAAAGTGTTTATTTAATTTTTGCAGATTCTATGGTGGAGAAAGGCATGGATTAAGCAAGCAATATTTATTGTTATAGTACTAGTACTAGTACCTTGTATGGTGAAGAGATGCTGCTGATAAGGATATATTGATTGAAGAAAGGAAATTGCTATCTATGATTAGGTTTTGTACACTTTCATAATAGAAAATGAAGAAAGTTGTATCCACAAGAAAAAATTGAAGGATGTAGATGGATGAAGATTTTTACAAGTCCCTTTACTTGCTTGCTTATATGTAGCCTATGTACTTTTTAAAAAAAATGCAGTTAATACTAATAAAATTTATAAAGTTGCAGTCAACTTGACATGTAGTTGTGAGATTGAGAAAATGGATGTTGAGCCGCACACCCTTATCTACTAGATATTTGAATCACACATAATCCTTAAATATTAAGAAATGTTTTCTAAAATTTAGATTACAATCAAAGATAAATCATATACACCTTTCGGTCACTATTGTAAACAATAAAAACTTTTTTAGATTCATTGAATAAATAATGTATTTAGATATTATTATATATCAAATACATCAATTATTCAATGAACTTAAAAAAATTTTTGTTGCTTATAATAGTGACTGGAGGGTGTAAATCCTACGTATTTTTTAAGGATTTGTTTAAGAGTTTGAAGGTAAAAGGAGATGAGTGTTTCGAGAAAAGTGAAAGATTGAGCGAAAAGAATTAAGATTGATAAATGTTAGAGATATTGATATTGCTAGTAATCTTGTATGATTACAATACACTCACTCAGAGACGGATCCAGAAATTTTAATTTATGGGACATACTTAAAATTAATATATAATATTTATTAAGTAAAAGATTTACACTACCAAAATTCTGTCATTTTACGTATAAAATTTAAGGCATACTTGATATTTAAGAAATGTTTTTTTTAAGGATTTTTATATTTTTAAATTTTTGAATTATTATTTTTTTAAATAGAGAAATGAATGATGCATCGACTGTATAAATTAATTTTACATTGTTAATTAATGATGATCGTGTATCTCTTTAAATAAGATTGAAAATTTTAAATTACTTGTATGATATGATAGAATGATATATTTTTATTGGATTATAGTGGGAAATTTTATTACACTGTTAATATATAACTATTAAAGTCTTAAAAATATTGATTTTTTTTATGGGGGCAACATTTGAATTTAATTAAGTAAAAAATAAAATTATTAAATTTTTTTGTAATATTATAAACAATCAAGTGGGGGCAGTTTCCCCAAAGGCACTAATGTGGATCCGTGCCTGGACTCACTTAGATAAAATATGTATTAGAGTCTTACTTGTATGAGCTGGCATAGTGAGTCCTATGTGGCAATCTGTATAAAAAGGCTACTGTACTATTCTATTGTGTAATGAGAATACTTTTCACTTGTACATCATCTTCTTTGAACTTTTGCAAATTATGCAGAAGATGAATTCTTCATCCGTTTGAACTTCAACATGGTATCATTCGCTGGTGACGATTTTCCGCGTGCTGTGATCTTCATTTCTCACTGAAATTCCTTGCTGCAAATCTCCTTGTCTTCCTTCAACAAGTTAATCATCGATTCTGAAGAAAATTAAGATTCCGGCGTCAAGAACTCAACACATTCGCAAGAACTTCACAACGTGTTCGCGAGCTCCAAGATGAACAGTTACTTTGGACCAAAGCTCTCCATCAAGCTGCAAGACAACAACTACCTCTTATGGAATCAGCAAGTAAAAGGTGTAATCCTGACGCAAAAGATGCACAAAATCGTGGTGAATCCACAAATTCCTCAGAAGTTCAACTCGGTTCAAGATCGTGTTTCAGGTACGTATTTTGATGAATACGAAGCATGGTTGGTTCAAGATCAAGCTGTTTTTATCTGGTTGTTGTCTATAATTTCTGAGTCAGTCCTACCTAGGGTTTTAGCGTGCAAACATGCTTATGAAGTTTGGGATAAAATTCATCAGTATTACAATTCTCAAATGAAGGCTAGGGTTCGTCAATTGCGTGTTGAATTAAAGTCCACAAAGAAAGGGAACACGTCTATTACATATTTTGTGTTACGCATCAAAGCCATAACTAACTCACTTCTTGCAGTTGGTGACACTATTTCAGAACAAGATCAAATAGATTCGATTCTTGATGGTCTTCCAGAAGAATACAATCCTTTTGTGATGCAGAAGTATAGGAGCACTGAATCTCCATCTTTATATGATGTGGAAGCACTTCTCTATGTGCAAGAAGCTCAGCTTGACAAGTTTCGACAAGGGCTAGATGTGTCAAATGTGGCTGCCAACTTAGCACACTCAAGCCAAGATAACAATGGTTCAAGAGGGAGTTATCGTGGCAGAGGCAACAGGTTTGCAAGAGGTAGAGGTCGTGGCAGAGCTCGTGCTACCTCAGGTTCAACTAGAGGTAGACCTACATGTCAGCTATGTGGAAAATATGGCCACTCTGTGATTGATTGCTGGCACAGGTATGATGAGAACTTTGTACCTCCCAACACAACAAGTGCTCAAACTAATTCTGCAGACAAATCTGGCTCAACACAAAATTCAACACATGATAATGCTCAGTCAGATCAAGCTGTGGCCATGGTAGCTTCAACCAGTCAAGCCTCCCCAAGTCAAGCATATGCCTTCACTCAAGAGTATTCCCTCCCAACTCAGCTTGAATCTCAAGCTTGGTTTGCTTATTCAGGTGCTTCTCATCACCTTACACCTTGGGATAGTTATTTATATAATCCTAAACCTTATCTAGGCAATAGTAAAGTCTGTGTTGGTAATGGCCAATTCTTTGCTATTAAATCTGTTGGTTCTGTTGTCTTTCACTCTAAGTTTAACCCAAGGCATACATTGGTCCTCAATAATGCTTTATGTACCATCCATCACAATGAACCTTCTATCTGTGTCAAAATTTTCCTTTGATGACAATACTAGTTTTAAATTTTTGGCTGATAAGTGTTATGTCAAATGTCAGGTTTTTAACCAAACTCTCCTTGAGGGGTTTCTTGATACTAGTGGTCTGTAATGCATTCCCAAGCTATCAGTGAAGCTCCTAGGATCTACTCCTTTGAATAAAGACTCATCTTATCAACATGATGCTCAAAGCTACATTGTTGTCAAGTCTAGCATAGGTGAACATTTTTCTTGAATAAAGACTCATCTTATCAATATGTTATGTTAATTTATTATTAGATGGTATTTTTTTTTATAGAATATTATTTATTAGTTTGATTTAATCTATTAATTTTTATTATTTCATTTGTTTCACCCATAACCGATCATTATCATTTTGTAATATTAACTTTTAATATAGTATATGTTATATATTATATCAAGTTTATCATTTATTAGTGTTTTTATAATATTAATAAAATAATAATTTGTAATTTGGATATCCAAAAAACCCGATCCAAATAAAACCGCAAAAAATTGGATCGGATTGGATCGGATTTTTTTAACCAATCATCCAAAACCGAACCAAACCGCAAGTAAATTTATCTTTGGATCGGGTGATATTTTGCTTCAAAACTGATCCAAACTGAACCGCAAACACCCTTACCCCGGGGTAACCGCCCAACTCATCGAAATCGTCATCGGCGTCAACACCATCATGTGTTGGGTAATCACCCTCTGGAACAGAACCAGGAACAGGGGAACGAGGAGGAGCAGCTGATGGAGCTGGAGTCTCCCGACGACGCCTGCGTGCGGGCTGGGACCCTGATGAACTACCAGCAGAAATGCGACGCCTTCGAGATGTAGAATCGGCGGCTGAAGGGGGAGTGGCTTGTACCTGAGATGTGGAAGTAGCCTGAACCTGTGATGTGGATGGTTGTGGTGTAGGATGTCCCTCAGCTACCCCAACTCCCTCTGCGCCAGAAGTCTCGGCTATAGACTGCATCCGCTCATGTCGTACAGATGCGTGCTGAGTTGTCCGTCCATGTATGATACGATCGTCTCTGCCAGCCATCTAATATGCAAAGCATAATAAATAAATTAGAATTTTTTTAAAATAATTAAACAAAAACAAACAAACAAACTAAAAAAAACCAAGTGTCTTCCGGATGTGCACATCCGGAAATTTACAAAATATTTAACATTGGGTGTTTCCGGATGTGCACATCCGAAAGGACACCGAATTTTTAACGTTAGGTATTTCCGGATGTGCTCATCCGGAATCATTATGAATACTAAATGTTATAATCTTTCCGAATCTGCACATCCAGTACGTATTTTGAAGTTTAAAAATGGCAGCCATGGCCATTGTACCATGCAAAAGGGCATTTTAATGCCCTGATCGTCCGTTTGAAGCAGTAAACAAGACCTACATTGTCTCTAACCTATGTTATTCATACAAACTAACAATTTATACACCTAAATGTCTACTCTAAATCGATTACTCGAAAATTACTCCGAAACTCTAAAATTTGAAAACGTACCGATTCAAATGAGATACAGAGGACACTATGCCATAAAAGCATTTAGACAGCACTTTTTTTGTCATTACACAGCGCTTAAAAGCGCTGTCTAAACTGGCGCTGCTAAAAGATTAGACATCGCTTTGGTTAATGTAAAAAGCGCTGTCTAAATGGTGCTTTAGACAGCGCTTTTTGTTTTTTAGACTAACATTAGACAGCGCTTTTTGCCTTCTTTTTAGTATACCTTAGACAGCGCTTTTGCTTTTTTTGATATACCTTAGATAGCGCTTTTTGTACTAAGCGCTGTCTAAACCCTACTTTATCGCTTTTTATTCAAATTACTGGAAAAAAACGCTGTTTGTTTTATACAGTTTATATGCACCTGTTTTTGAACCACATTTTGCACCAGGTTTTCAACCACAATTTGCACCTGTTTTTCAACCACATTTTTGCACCAAAATATCATAAATTAGAGCTTCAAACCAATATATACTCACAAATTTTGCCTATTTGTATATACAATTTTCATTCAACAAAACATGTTGCTTCAAATCTACATATTACTTATAGAAATGCTAAGCAAAAAGCAATGCACATCAAGATAACTCTATCTTCTTTGCACATATAACCTGAAACAACACAAAAAGATTGTAATTCAATTAAAACAATAATAAACAATGTCTATAGTTACAAAGTTATGCATACTCAAAATTCTCATCAATAAGTAAGAGTACAATATACCTTATAAAACTCCGAGCTCAATAATGAATTGACACCAATCCTCTTTAATTTCATCCAAATGATCTCTTGAGTAATACGCACACTTGAATTCATCAAAGTACTACATAATAATATAACATAGTTTGATTTAGTTTCAACTATTTAATTATATGAGAAATATGTGTTAAATATTAAAATAACTCATAAGTTAGAAATACATACATCGGATGGAATCTCTATTCGATCCAAAAAAAGAGTTTCTCTCATAAACCTCAACATGAAATAACCGCAATCTATACCGTTACGTTGCCGAGGACACTACACATGAAAAGAAAATATGGATAAATCCTTAGTTTTATCAAGTATCATCACTAATATAATAAAAAATGTGATAATTAATATACCTTCACTCCAATCCATGTAATGTTGTTGGCTCTCCTCTTTGTTACTTGGATATCTCTTTGTGCTCGAAAAGCTTGTATAATGCTAATAAAATATAAATGAATATTTAGAACAATTCACATAAATAAATAAATAAATAGACACATGAATATTTAGAACAATCTAACTTACGTATCAATCATTTTCTTCATATCCGGGTATGTTGTCCAATAATTTCCTAACGAATCCAGATAATACACAACTTCTCTGATAGGATTAATCGCGATCAACAACCAATGTCCACTGTAAGATTAAACAAATGTTAGATGAAAACTTTCTACACGACGTCAAAATACAAAAAAATTATAATAGATGAATTTAGAATGAAAATCTAACCCAGTATTAAACGGTAAAAAGAACAACTTTTCTGTATCTTTGTTGGCCATAAAGCGGTTGAGTACATACACCATGACATCATCTGGTTTATTTATGATTAACCCTAAGTTGATACTCGCGGGACTTAAGAATGCGAATCTTTGCTCCAATCCACGTGGGCGCATCAATTTGTCATACAGAAACCTTAAATAAAAACATCATTAACATTAGACTATTCATTTGAAACATAAAGTAAATAAGTTGTTCAATTAATATAACAAAGTAGATCGGATATACCTCACGTATGCATTGACAACACTGACGCCTAATTCTTCATGACGAAAAACTTGCTCAAATTCCTCATTACCAATTGATTGTTCATATTGAAATCCATAAATACCTTCCTCCATAGGTACAAGACGAATACCTCCATTCGGAATATCTGTCATTTCTAGAAATGTCTGAAGGCACGACCTATACTTGGAAGTAGGTTTTTTCCTAGGCGCGGTCTTCTTAGCAACAACCTTTTTTTGTGTGGAAACGTTGCTAATCTCTTTACCATGAAGCTATATATCATATAATTAGTTAGATGAAGTATAAGGTCACGAATTTAACATTTTCCATGCATGAATATCATATAATTATGATGTACCTCTTTTTTTGAAACAACGGACTCGGTATGCTGCGGAATCCTCTTATCTTTTACTTTGGATGTTGTTGGAGTCTAATTAACATTACCATGTAAAAAATGTACGTAAAATGCACGTAAAAACTTTGAATACTCAAAGGTTCATAATGGTTTTAAGCATACCTCATATCCTACGCTAATGAGGCCTGACGGCCATGCAACAAACGAACCTATTGCATCTCCCACCAATGTTGCATCCGAAACATCGTCAGGATATAGTAATAATGCATCCATCTCTAAAGCAAATATATAATTACCTCTGGAATATTCGGTTGAAAGTTACAGTTGATACTATCTTTGTCCGAAGCGCTATCTCTTTCTTTTTCCTTTCTTAATTCATGAACTTCAGCTTGCAGTGCTTCCAATTTTTGCTGAAGTTCTTTATTACTAGGAGCCTTTTGTTTTTTAATATTCAAGGATGTCGGAGTGATCCCAAAACCCTTACCCCTCACCCGACCAGAATACTCACGGACATCTAATGCCCGACTAAGTATGCTCCTGGGATCATTGGCTTCATATGGAGATAAAGACTGAGATAGAGTCTCCTGAAAATCAGATGAATATTGAATATTTGTCAAATATTTGTTAATAAAGTTTTGATTTAATTAAAGAAATAATGTTAAACTTACACATTTCTCAAATACTTGTTGAACACCTTCTTTAACAACTCCATCCTTGCCCACACGGGCTTCCTTCCACAAAACATGTGCCGGAAGAGATGTTTCAGAACTATTCTCCTTTTGTAACTACACATTAAGCCAAATAATATGATCAAATATAACTCATGATGAACAAGTATATCATTGAAATTTATAGATACTTACTATAGACTGTTCTAAGCGTCCATATCCAACACGTCCTTTTCTATATGGATAGGCGGGACTTGATGCTCTTTCCCGATTTGTTTCACTTACACTTTGAAATTCTGGGGTTATTCGTTTGGCTTTAAACGTGTCCCATTCTTTTTGTGAAATCAAAGCTCCATATTTAGATGAAAGCTCTGCATCGACAAATTTACCTTCTGCATCCCTAAGAAACTTGGTTAATAAAAATGTTTTAAACCCTCTTAGTAGTTTTCCGGCCAATTTGAGACAAAAAGGTCTTCTATCATCATCAATGTTGAAACACCTCTAAGAAAAACATACACATTGTGCGTTAGTACAAGTAATTTAAAAGACAGAATTAGTTGGCATAATTAAAGACATAATTATGGTACCTTTATCTCACTCCAAATTTTTTCTTTGGCTTCCTTCAACTCTTTATTTCTCCAATCATCACAAGTAATTGGAACCTCATTCCTTACAAGTGCACCAATAAAACTTGTCAACGTATAACCGTTAGGCTCAATAAGAAGGCCTTGTGGGCTCCAATGCACATCTAATATGATGCCTCGATCTCTATCACGAATCATTTTCTTCATAACTGTTATTCCTCTTTTAATTTCCTCTTCCGCATTAGCTACGTTCTTACCTCCATCATGAATAGAATCATCATGTGGGTGATCCTCATTAGTAGCCATCTAACTTGTAATAAAGAAAACAAGGATTAACAACATTATGAAATCGAATTGAAAACTAAATGCGATAAATAGAAAACCAAAACAGATCCGCAACCGACAATTGGAATTATTCACACAACAAAATGAACTAATACATAGTGATCAAAAGACGCATTCAACGGAGTAATTCGCACAACGCACAACTTAAATTGACAGGTTACCGAAACCGCAAACAAAGCAACAAATTGCAAAATCTCAGCAAGATAGTATTTACGTAATAGAATTTGTGACATGAATTGCAACAGCAACATCACATATTTATACTATTTATAAATATCAAATTGATTACAAGTATCAAACCAAACCAAAATAGATGTACAAATTGGGCGCAGTAGTAACAATGTATCCATATCAGTACAAGACCATTACCAGTTTCTGAAAAATGAACATATCAATTCAAATATTTCCAATTTCCAAACAAAATTATCCTTTGCTCAACATACAGAAACAAACCATAAAACCAACACATCAGTACCAAGCTACATTCATGAGTAGAACCACTATTTATCATCTCTAACGTTAACCATAACTGAAAAGAAGAAAATATACCTAAACGGTGGAGAACGGTGGAGGACGGTGGAGGACAATGGAGGAAGGAAGACGGCGAGACTGTAACCGAGACGGTGGAGGAAGGTGGACGACGGTAGCGAGAGCTGTTCTTCGTTCGTTCTCGTAGTTCGCACTTCGCAGCAGAGAGGGAAAAATAGAATACTGATACTATTCCATTTTTTATTTTAATTAATAAGACCTTAGACAACGCTTTTGAGAAAAAGCGCTGGCTAATATAGGCCTTTAGCAGCGCTTTTGAAAAGCGCTGGCTAATGTGGGCCTTTAGCAGCGCTTTTGAGATTATTTTTTTTTAAAATTTATATGACTTTAGAAAGCGCTTTTTAGAAAAGCACTGGCTAATATAGGCCTTTAGAAGCGCTTCCTAGAAGCGCTGGCTAATGTTGTCCTTTACCAGCGCTTTACAAAAAGCGCTGTCTAAGGTAGGCCTTTTAGCAGCGCTTTAACTCTTTTTCGTGTACAGTTTCCGTGTTTTATTTTTTATTTAACTTATAGCAACGCTTTTTCATAAAAGCGCTGTCTAAGGTGCGCTAGTAAAAGTCATTTTTGGCGTAGTGGGATTTAGAGTCTCTTGATCGTTGTCGATGTTGCTTTGCGCCGAACTCGAGTGGAAAATATCAAGATTTGAGGTGATTGAAAATTTGAGTGTTTGAGAGAGTTTGAGAGAGTTTAGAAATGAGAAAGTGAAGAATAAGGGGGAGGAAGAAGTTCTGGCGCGGAGTTATGAGAAATCCTTCCGAAAATGCACATCAGAATTGTTTCCGGATATGCATATCCGAAACACTTCATAGTTTTTTAAAAATTCAGTGCGTCCGGATGTACACATCCGAAGTCAGGAGACAAAAAAATAATTTCACGTGGTACCTAAAAAACTTGGGTGGTGTATTAAAAAATGCTAAAAAAATTTTAGTGTTATGAATAAACAAATACTCTCCAAAACCCTTCCAACCAAAATCTTACTCTACAAATTTTCGAAATTAGAATTGATTATGCTTTTTTTTGCTATATAAAGATTTTGAAAATTAGATTACTTAATAAAATAGAAAATGTATAGATGAAGTGTCTTATATTGAAAAAAGTATATTGTAAAAAATTGATAATAAATTGATTATCCAACGATTTTATAACATAACATATATAATTATTTTAGTATAATGTAAATTTTTTAAATATATATTATTATAATAATTAATTAAATTTTAAAGGTTTGCACGTTGACTTGTGTCCTACCTCCGCCGCTATATGTCATATATATTCGAAATCAATGTAATGTGATGTCTATCCGAGAAACCGTATAATTGGACCCAGAAGAGCCTTAAATGTGCAATTCAATATAGGCGGCATATGGGTGGATAGAAGGATTGGGGTTCCCTGCTGTCAGGGGGTCTGCATTCACACATTCAAGAGTTGATAGCCGTTCGATTAAATTTGGACGGTTCTGATTTAAAAGAGGCAGTTTATAAAATATAATATAAAAATAAATTTGTTTTTTTTAAACCGTATGATTAAGATTCAACGGCTAAAAATGCTCCAACTGTGATTGCGGCATTTTACCGACTGCAGGGGATTCAATTCCGTAGATAGAAGGCCATATACATAGTTAATGGCGCACAGGTGTACGCAATTAGACTTTTTTTTACTGCTTTGCCCCTTCTGAAACTTTAAATACTATAATATCTCAGTTTGAAAAAAAAATTTCAAGATACCCTATTATTTAAGGATGCTCACCATTTGGATCCACGAGCAGATAAAAAGAATTTGACTTAGTAGGTGCTCGCCACTTGAAATGGCGAGCACGTGAAGGCAATTTTTTTTTGCATTTTTTAATTTTTTAATAGTGTGTGCTCGCCATTTGAAATTAAGAATACATGCATGATCACTTTTTAAATTGTCTTCACGTGCTCGTCATCTCAAGTGGCGAGCACCTACTAAGTGAAATTCTCTTCATCTATTCGTGGATCCAAATGGCGAGCATCCTCAAGTAATAGGATATCCTAAATTTTTTTTTGGCTAAAATACAGTTTTGGTCCCTCTGTTTGTTAAAATTCACGATTTTGGTCCCCCTATTTTTTTTTAAACAGTTTTGGTCCCCTACCGCAATTTTGGCCCAAAAAAAGTGATGAACAGTAACATGTCCGTACATGAACAATACACGTCCGTACATGAACAGTACATGTCCGTACATGAACAGTACATGTCCGGATGTGCACATTTGGAAGACACTTGGTTTTTTTTAGTTTGTTTGTTTGTTTTTGTTTAATTATTTTTTAAAAATTCTAATTTATTTATTATGCTTTGCATATTAGATGGCTGGCAGAGACGATCGTATCATACATGGACGGACAACTCAGCACGCATCTGTCCGACATGAGCGGATGCAGTCTACAACCGAGACTTCTGGCATAGAGGGAGTTGGGGTGGCTGAGGGACATCCTACACCACATTCTACACCACAGCCATCCACATCACAGGTTCAGGCTACTTCCACATCTCAGGTACAGGCCACTCCCCTTTCAGCCGCCGATTCTACATCTCGGAGGCGTCGCGTTTCTGCTGGTAGTTCATCAGGGTCCCAGCCCGCACGCAGACGTCGTCGAGAGACTCCAGCTCCATCAGCTGCTCCTTCTGGTTCCCCTGTTCCTGGTTCTGTTCCAGAGGGTGATCACCCAACACATGATGGTGTTGACGCCGATGACGATTTCGATAAGCTACGCGGTTATCCCGGGGAACCGTCTGATATGTCCCTACTCGTGGGGTACTCTGAGCATACTGCCAGATATGTCTGGCTAGGACAGGTAACCTTTCTTGGGTATTCTGAGCATTCCATCTACCGTACGGCGAGATCACGATCACACTCGACGACATCTCGTGCCTTTTACATCTACCGATCACGGGTACCCTTCTCCGTCACGGTAGGATGTCGAAGGCGGAGGCGATCGAGATGCTGGTTACAGAGCTTGGGGCTAGCGCAGATGATGCACTTGAGGAGGTTACCCAGTTGAGGGGCGCACACGTCCGATTTAACTTTCTGATACACGGATTTAGTGAGGTGCTTGCAGAGGCAGGACAGGCAGCAGGGGATCCAGCTGAGGTGGAGATCCACAGGCAGCGTGCCCTGAGATGCTACTACCTGTTTTTGCTCGGCACGCAGGTGTTTGTGGACACCAGCGTCTATTATGTTGATATCGTCTACCTCGGGTATTTTTTAGATCAGACAGAGATCCACGGGTACAACTAGGGGGCGGCTGCGCTGGCATACACCTATTCCAGGCTCTCTGATGGTTGCCGCTGGGCAGCCAAGACTGTGGCAGGCAGCTGTACGCTATACGTGGTAACAATCTAATTTTCTAAGTGATTTTTTCATTTCTTTTCTTTCTATATTCATTATAATGTTTGACACCCATGTTATGTTTTCCATTTCTGACGTGGATTTTACAGCACTTTCCAAACATTACTGGTTGGGGGAGTGTCGCCGAGTACACTGAGGATATGCCACGTGCTGCTGCATTTGTCCTGCTAAGAGGGAACCAGGTGCCTGACCCCTTCAGAGTGTATCTTGATCGGATGGCTGCTGAGGACATTTTGTATAGCCCCTATGCCGATCACCGTGTGACGCGCCCGTTCGATAAGGTTTGTTTGTTCTCAGGATGGTTGGCATGCAGTTCGACCGTTACTGCCCGATACCTGCTGGAGCGCGTCTTGCGTCGGTTCGGTTACACGCAGACGATCCCCAGGATGCCTCATGAGTCTGCTGCTCTAGGCTTGACCCACATGCAGATAGATGAGTTATATGCTGACTACCAATCCCACTTGGTACCGGAAGAGGCTCGGGCGACCAGAGCGGAGAGAGACTGGAGCATTGTTGCCGGGTACATCGTGTGGTTCTACACCGTCTCACACCCATGCATGGTGCCCACTGCTGAGGGATCACCACCCAGACCTGCTCATCAGGAGATATTAGAGGAGCGGCAGTCTCAGCTGGACCATACTCAGGATGTCCTACTACGCTGTCGTTAGATAGAGCAGATAGTGCGGCAGGCCATTGAGGTCGGTCACCTCCCTGAGGGCTCTGGTGCCAGACTTGCCGTGGACAGGATTATTGCGATTGCTCGGGGGACACTTCAGTACCGCAGACATCGATCCAGGATTGCGGGTAGGAGCAGAGGAGTAGGGGAGCCAGGAGAGATCCTTCGCCATACGCAGTAGTTTTTTGTTTGATGTATTCTATTTATATTAGATGTATGCACTGTATTTTGACAGAGTTTTATTATATATATATATATATATATATATATATATATCATTTTATTTTATATATGGATGTTGTCAAATGTATATTAAGTTGCGACGATATATTAACATATGCGACCAAGCAACAAAACCGATTTAAAAAAAATAAAGTTCTGTTGTTTTCCGGATCTGCAGATCAGGAATGTTTCCGGATGTGCACTTCTGGAACGCATCAGCGTTTTTTACAAAATTGGTGCGTTCGGATGTGCACATCCGAAATCAGGGGGCAAAACCAGAAATTCAGGCTGTGCCTAAGAAACAAGGGTGGTGTGATAAGAAATCACCAAATCTTTTATGAAGTACTCAAAATTTGTATTATTTTAGGATTTTAAAGGGTTTTTCAGGACTTACATTAATTTTTAAATATATTTATAATATTATAGTATTTTAAAAGTATCCTAAAGGGTTTTGGAGGACTTACATTAATTTTTTTAAATATATTTATAATGTTATAGTATTCTAAAAATTAAAAATATAGTAATGGTAAAGTTCTCTCAAATGGTGTAAATTGAGTTATTTTTAGGCATATTTTACAAACTCAACTTGACACCAAAAGGATGATGATGTCAATTTATTCATGGACTATCTTTTTAGTCTTTCGAAGGTTGAATTATTAAAAAAAAAAAAAATGATTAAGTTCAAATAATGCTTGAACTTTAATCTAAGTTATAAGTATGTGAACACATTTGTCGAATTGTCTTCCAAAGCAACTTTCTCTAACACAATCTTCTTTGACTCGATCATGTACATAATAAAGTGCAAACATATGTCAATTTCCTATGTCAATTTTTTAGCCTATCACGATACACTTGATAATAAGATAAATGAATTGCACTTTGAATATCACATATTTTCACACGTGCTTGAGTGATCCCTAACTCTTTAATCACACCTCTTAATCATATGACTTCCTTGACTCCTTCAATTAGGGAAATAAAGTATGCTAGAGTTATGGATAAAACAACTACTGGTTGTCGATATTCTTTTCAACTCATGGTCTTTCCAAACAATGTAAACACAAAACCAACAAAGAATTTTCTAATGTTCATATTTCCCACATATTTTGCATCCACAAAACCCTCCAAAAAGTCTTTTACTTGAGCTTCCTCTGTGTACTTCAAACCACCCTTCGATGAACCATTCAAATACCTCAACACTCACTTCAAGACTAATGAACCCGTTCCAAATTTTCCACAAATCAATTTAATACACTGATTGCGTATGTCAATCCCGGTCTACTACAAACCATACCACACATGATACTTCCAACTCCAATGGAATAAGGTGTACTATTCATCATCTTCTTCTTATTTTTCGTTTTGAGGACATTGCATTAAAGAATGTTGAGGGATTTAGCACCAAGCATTATAAATCGCTCTACCACTTCCTTCAAGTAACAAGATTGAGATAAAGACAAGTCATTACTTTTACAATCTCTCATTATATTTATCATCAAGATCCTCCTAGCTTTACCAAGACCTTTCACCTCAAGTTTTCCATTCAAAGTCTACTTGACTTTTCCGATATCTTTCTTGCAAGAACTTGCCATCAAGATATCATCAACATATAGAGATAGTTAGAGAATGAATTTCTCATTTCTCTTCAATATGTATATGCAACTATCATAGCTACTTCTAACAAAATCATGTTTGATAAGAAATTTAATAAACTGGCAATACCATTTTCTAGGGCTTTTTTTTAATCCATACAAATATTTTTTTAAAAGATACATCTTATATTGGTTATCTACAATTTCTTTACGTTTCTCAATGTAGATTATCTCTTCAAAGCCTTTATTTAAGATATTCGTTTTGACATCCATTTGTTGAAAATTAAATGATATTGATTCAGAATGTCCATAAGGACCCTTATAGAACAATGATTTACCTTATGTGAAAATATTTCATTTATAATAAATTCCTTCAACCTGAGTAAAATTCTTTGCTACAATTATTGCTTTATGCCTTGGTTCTTCAATCCTTGGATTACGTTCCTTATTTTTGAAGATTAAATGATATTGATTAAGAATGTCCATAAGGATCTTTGTATTTTAAATAGTCTCAAAAAGTCCCAAGTATGGTTCTTCTTCAATGATTCATCTCATCATTCACTACCTTCAACAATTTCTGACTCTCTTTGCTTCCAAATTTCTTTCTAGAGGTTTTTAGTTCTGATCTTGAAACCATCCCGCTACAATTAAATTATACAAATGAGATATGCATAATCATAGGTGATTTCTTAATACACCATCCAAATTTCTTAGGCACCATGTGAAATTTCATTTTTGCCCCCAGATTCCGGATTTACACATCCGGACGCACCAAATTTTTAAAAAACGCTGATATGTTCCGGATGTGCACATCCGGAAGAATTCCGGATTTGCAAATCCCGAAAAAATTAAAAGAATTCCATAAAATCATTTACTTCTAAATATAATTAAATCCAATCTAATTAAAATCCAATATAATTAAAATTAATATCATTTTTTCAATATAATTAAATCCAATATAATTAAAATCTATATTAATTAAAATTAATATAATATTTAATATGATTAATTTTTTTCAATATAATTAATAGGATTAATATGGTATTTAATTCTAAATTATTTTTTTATATTGAAAAAATTAATTTAATTATATTGGATTTAAAATTATATGGTATTTACTTCTAAAATTGGATTTAATTATATTGGTATTTAAAATTATATGGTATTTACTTCTAAATTATATGGTATTTACTTCTAAATTATAATTAAAATTATATGGTATTTACTTCTAAAATTAATTTAATTATATTGGATTTAATTATATTGAAAAAATCATATTAATTTTAATCATATTAATTTTAATTATATTGAATTTAATTATATTGAAAAAATCATATTAAGTTTAATTATGTTGGATTTTAATTATATTGGATTTAATTATATTTAGAAGTAAATGATTTTATGGAATTCTTTTGATTTTTTCCGGATTTGCAAATCAGGAATTCTTCCGGATGTACACATCCGGAACATATCAGCGTTTTTTAAAAATTTGGTGCGTCCGGATGTGCAAATCCGGAATCTGGGGGCAAAAATAAAATTTCACATGGTGCCTAAGAAACTTGGGTGGTGTATTAAGAAATCTTCTAATCATATTGTTGATGTCATATAATATCCCTCCTTACTCTATCATAATTTAAATGATAGATTGGAGCTACTATAGGTTGGCATTCCTTTAAATTGAGTCTTCTTTGCCTTTCATTCTAAATCTTTCACTTTCAGGTCTTTGCAATTCATCTTCATATGAATTTCATCAAAAGTAACATCCTTAGTTATGATAAACTTTGATACTTTATGTTCCATGTTACACAACTTGTATCCCTTAACAACTTTTGGATGGTCAATGAAGGAACATTTCACATCCCCAACGCCAAGTTTATCTTTATCTATATGTGTTGATATCAAAGCTCTGTAAACCTTTAAATCAAAATAATCTATTGGTTTCTAACTCCAAACCCTTATAGGTGTCTTAGAATCTATTCATGTGAATTTACATGTTTTTTATCAAGTAAGATATAGTAGCAATAACTTCGCCCTAGAAATTATTTTGTAATTCAGCTCACAACAACATGAATATTAATCATTCCAAAGTGATTATAATCATGAATTAATATAGGCCATTTTTTTGGGTGTGTCAATAACAATTATATACTTCTTTATACCTTTTTTCCATGAAATTTTATTAAACTACTATAAAACAAACTTTAGGTCATTGTTGGTTCTTAAAACTTTTAGTATAGTTCTCAATTTATTTCCTACGAGAGTGTTACATTCTTTATACTTTTAAAGGTGTTGCTTTTATATTTCCAAATGTAAACTCATAATCTTATAGAAAATACAGTCAATACTAATGAGAAAATGAACATACTCAATGGTTTACTAGAAGTATGCTTACCATTCTAAAACTTTACCCAATGTTTCTTGCCTAGTATGACATGATCATAAAATTCTAGTTTGTTTAATTTATTGATTTCTAAAAAATATTGTTTAGATAGCTCAATTAAACCGCTTTCACTAACATGTCCTAACCTTAAATGGGAAGGTGAGAAAAACACAAGAATGAGGAATTGAATTATGTTAGGTTTTTCTTTCTTTTTAAAGCTCGGGTCAGATTTTATACACAAAGTATAGAATCCGAATCAATCAGAGGTTAGTCATGAGTAGAAGATAAGGAATGAAAGAAAGAATTAGACACACAAAATTATCCTGGTTCCTCACACAAACCGAGAGTAGTTCAGTCTCATTGTACTTACAAGAAATTTTCACAATAATTACACAAAATTACGATTTGCTCAAACACACAAGAAATAGACTTCTAATACTCAAACACAAAGTAAGATATTTCTATGCTTAAGCACACAAGCAAGAGACCACTACTAAAAAAACAAAGTTTAGAAAGGGTAGAAATCTGTCATAAATATATTGAAATTCCGTCACAAACTATTGTAGTGACGGAATTTGAAAGATTCAAAATCTGTAACTAATTTTGATGTCGCAAAATGTTTGAGAGGGAATATGTCTTTCGTCACAAATTACGACAGAATTAAATTGTCACTATGAAAATATATTTGTCACTAAATGTTGACCAAAACTACAACATTCATTTTCAAAATTCCCTCACTAATTAGAGATACAATTCAATTCCCTCCCTATAGACTCTTTCACAAAATTTCACAAATGTTTAATCATGTATGAAAAATTCAAATAAGTTGTAAATAAGCTCTCACCAACAAAACCTAAATACATCAATCGATTTCATGTTAGAGGAGGGTACAATTCCTATAGCACCAAAGTTGAGTCAGCTGATGTAGAGGCCATAAACTTATAATCAAACGAATGAGGTACATCATTGCACTACAAGATAAACATGGAAGACAAAAATAACATACAAGTTAAATTAATAATTATCAAATAAAAATATTTTTTCATGCCGATAATGATAATGTACCTTATTTCAATAATTATGATGAATATTGGTTTCAAGCTAATAATATACTTTTTGGGGGCTAAAACTGCATCAGATATTATAGTAAACAGTGACTTGTTGCGCCATGATGATACTTGACTATAGCTAAAACCTTTCCTTTGCATTAATTATATATCCTCACTTTGCCAATAGGGTGACACACAGATTAAACAATAGGATTTGTAACAACTAACATAAAGTATTTATATTTTTTAGAATACAGTCCTGGTAAGGGTCGTATATATGTATTTATATAAGTGACCTATACAAGTCTTTGTCAGATCCATAAGATAAAATTGCTCAAAATAAGAGGAATGTATAAATAAATAGATGGACTAATCAACATCCATCCCAACTTTTAAAATTGTTAAACAAAGAGAAATTAATAAAACAATTAGATTTCCTGCTATGGAAAATAATAGACATATTGCGACTACATTTCAAAGACGCAAAATCTCTAATCAAAATTTCAATGAACTCACCTCCTAATTCTCAAGGGTCAAACGCATATTTTGTCCTTGTGCTTCTTGCCTTTTCAATGCATATTCATCCCATAAGCTACGGACTCACTTTCTTATAGTTGCATCATCCAAGAGAACATAAAACTATGAATCTATCTACATAAATCTATCTAATGTAAGTACAAATATAATGTTACATAACATAGAAAGAGTAATAGTTCACTTGTATATAACGATAAAGGTTGTGAATCAAGTTGTCTTCCTCGTGACTCGTCCAACTTCTAAAGTGGGTTACAATAACATGTGTCTGCTATAAATCACTTTGTGGAATCAAAATACGACCTATAGACAAACATTACAAGCCCTCCAATTTCATTCGGGTGTAGAAAGTGACAGGCATAAATTTTCTAAAAGAGCCAAATATAGATTGGAAGATTAAACTCAAAGCTTCAAATGAACTAAATAAGAATATGATTATATGATTGTTACCTGCTATGCATCTTTGAATTGAGTCCAATCTTAATACGAGTTTGAATTTTATTTTCACAGTTGACAAGCAAATCCAACAGCTCAAGTATGTACAGTTTCTTTCAGAAAGTAAGTCATGAGTCCTACAAGGAAACAAAATTAGTATAAAATTGACGAAATTTTTTGCAAAGAACTCTTAGTATTCAACCTCCATTACCTATTAAATATGTAAACCACTTATTTACAAGTTTTGTGAAAGTAATAGAATTATAGAACCCAAAAAGCTCTTTGAATCAATGCATTTTTAATTGGACATCATTTAAAATCTCTTGTTCGGTTTGTGAGACTGTCTTTGAAAATATCTATTTGGTTTGTGAGCTTAACCTGGTGTAAAAGTTCTCGTTTAGTCCGTGAGATTGTTCTTCAAAATCTCTACTTGGTTCCTGAGTTCAGTCTGGTTTAAAAGTTTTGTCTGATTCTGAGATTGTTCTGGTGTAGAATCTCATGTTTGTTTCGGAGGATATCCATTGTAAAACTCTGCTTTGGTTGTAAGAAGGTTCGTGGACATAACTTATGACAACTCTAATATAGTGGAAACTCTAAAGAAGAAATCATTGGGAACAATAATAGGCCAAGTGGTTATGTCGAACATGTATAAATTCTAGTTCAATTCTCTCAACCCTCGTCTCATTATATTTTTGTTGTTTACTCTGGTTTATAGTTCTTTATTTATTCGACTGTATATTTTTTGTTTTGCAAAATTGTTTTAAACATTTTTATTTATCAAAGAATTTTTAATTAGACATAGTTTAAAATCTCTTGTTTGGTTTGTTAGATTGTCTATGAAAATCTTTGTTTGGTTCCTGAGCTTAGCCTTGTGTAAAAGTTTTCGTTTGATTTATGAGATTATCCGTCAAAATCTTCGTTTGATTCCTGAACTCTGTCTGCTTTTGAGATTGTCTTAGTGTAAAATCAAGTGTTTGGTTTAAGAAGGTTTGTGAGTATAACTTGTGAAAATCTCTCATATAGCTGAAACTCTCAAGAAAAATTCTTAAGGACTAGAGTAGGTCAAGTCGTTAAGTTGAATTTGTATAAATCCTTGTGTAATTCTCTCAACCCTCATCTCTTTATATTTTTACTATTTACTCTGATTTTTTATTCTTTATTTATTCTGGTGCATATTCTTTATTTTACAAAATTGTTTTAAACATCTTTTATGTATCAAAGAATCTTTAATTTGACATTGTTTAAAAGCTCATGTTTGGTTTGTGAGATTGTTTGTGAAAATCTTTGTTTGACTCGTGAGTATAGCGTAGTGTAAAAGCACTTGTTTGGTTCGCGAGATTAACCGTTAAAAGCACTTTTAATTGGACATCATTTTTTTAAACCCACACAATTCACATAATCTCTCTATCTTGTGTTTGAAGTCACTTGTCCAATATATCGCTGCTCCCCGTAATTTCACTCGTCCAACGTCAACCTTTACATAAATATCAATTCCTTTTGTCATTGAACGATCTTCATGTTGTGGATATTGTGGAGGCGGGGTTGAGACCAGATCTAATCGACTCTCTATGAATTATTATACTAATGGATGACTCAACCCCTACGTTGACCCATGTAAAAATATTGGCTTAGTTGCAACTCTGATCCCCCTATTTTATTTTTTATTTTCGATTTTGATCTCTCAATTTTAAAATCCGGGTGTATAGTCCCCTTTTGAAGTTTTTTTCAAGATTTTAGCTCCCTTCTTAATTTTTGACCAAAATTTAATGACATGGCACTGATGGTGATGAATCTATCAAATTTAAATCCATGTAATTTTCTTTATTAATAATAATTACTTTATTTATTAAATATAGTTTATTAATATTAAAATTTTTTAATGGTATTGAATCTATGTCCCTCTTCTCCTCTTATCTTCTTCTGCGCCTTTAACTACTCTTATCTTCTTCTACATATGGTTTTCTCAAAACCAAATACCAAATATGGTTAATATTGAGTCCGTTCACTTCACTGAAAGAGTATTGCGCACTACAAGAAAATGTAGGATTAACTATCATAATTTTACTATAAAATAATTATATAGCTAATTCCTATTTAAAAGACAATTATATAACTGAATTACAAATACTTATTACTTATATTCTTTTATTTATTTTTTATTTAACAAGTATCTAAGACTAAGCATATTATTTTTCTCCGAAAAAAAAAGTTATATATCTTTTAATAAAAAGATTATATATATATAAAAGGCAAAATTATAATTTTGGTCCCCTGGTTTGGTTTATTCACGATTGTAGTCTCTTTATTTTTTTTAACAGTTTTGGTCCTCCATCCCAATTTTGATCCAAAAAAAATGATGAATAGTGCATGACCGTATATAAACAGTGTATGAACAGTTGGATCAAAATTGGGATGGAGGACCAAAACTGTTTAAAAAGAAAATAAAGGGACTAAAACTGTGAGTAAACCAGAACAGAGGAACCAAAATTGTAA
Source organism: Lathyrus tuberosus (assembly GCA_022829125.1). Lineage (NCBI taxonomy): Eukaryota > Viridiplantae > Streptophyta > Magnoliopsida > Fabales > Fabaceae > Lathyrus > Lathyrus tuberosus. The sequence goes on along the minus strand of JALAZF010000024.1, from coordinate 6,490,704 downwards.
TTTAGCTTATATAAAACTAAAGTTTAATGCTTTTATATAAAAATATATTTTCTTTATGTACTGTTTGGTCTTCACTCTCAACATATTCATCTCGTTCTCCATCTCCGGCCGACCTGTCCGCCACCGTCTCCGATTGCCATCGTCTTCGATCGCCACCGTCTTCCTCCGACTCCGATCGACCTCGTTGTCTTCCGACTCTGATCGCCGTAGTTCCTCCATTTACGATCGATATTGCCTTCCTCATTCTCCAATTGAAATCAACTGTCCCCTCAATCTCCAATCGATCTTTCATCGACTCTTTGTGTCTGATGGATCTATGTTATTTCATCTTCATTCTCCCCCCAGTCTTCAAATTATTGAGCGATCTCTTATCTCAAGTCCCAACTTCAAACCCTAGAACATAGTTTCATCTTCCTGTTAAATTCAACATTTTCTACATTTCAGGTACCAACAATCATCCTTCAATTTTGTTTTTATCACATTCAATTAGCATTATTAGGTACATAATAATATATTTGTTTTAGCAATCATAAGATTATAGTTATAAATTACAGTTAGTAATTGTAATTGCAATATTGAGATTTTTGAGGTTTTTGCCACTGATTGCTTAATTATGTTATTTTAGGTTTTGGATTTGAATTAGGTCGAATACCGAAAGGCATATTGATCAAAGTCAGAATATGGTTTGTTCTCGTTTCATTTTGCTTTGATTTCAATGATTTTTGGATGACTAATGCTGTGATTTGAAGATGTTTTGGTATTTTTAGGTTGGAATTGTGTCTCTTGATCAGGCAATTCAAATGGCTGAAGATGCTGAACTCGACTTGGTATGAAAACCTTTTCATATTGTATATTTGGCCATAGATGTTCTATTGTTCTATTTTTCTTCCATTGAATTTAGTTGTAATTAGTTTAATATCTCAGCAAAATACGTTTAATTTTCACTTTGGATAGCTATTAACTATTGTTAACTATGTCGCTATTATACTCTGTTTATTTGCACCGTATTTCGTAGTTTAGACTTTATACATGATTACAATTACAAAGTTTAGAAACATAAACAGGAAAGTTTGATAAGGTTTTATTTAGACTGTCTGTTTAAGAGTATTGCAACTGCAACAGATAGATTAGAGAGCTATTTCTAGTTTTTTGTTGTTGAAAATCCAACTGTTTGAAATTCGTTCTCAGTATATTCATTCAACATAGATTCCTTTTCTAGTGGCATTTGAGTATATATTATTTACGATATGACACAAATACATAGCCTTACTTTGTCTCTCTATTTTTCTTTCCTCTGCAGGTAATAGTATCCGCGGAGGCAGGTCCTCTTGTTGTTAGAATAATGAATTACGGGTATGAGCTTACTCTATCCTGTAAAATACAAAACTTTGCAATTTGTATTTTTATTTTTGATAATGAATGTAGTATAAAAACCTAGTGATTGTCAGCATTACATAGTAATGCTTTAAAAATCAGTGCAGTCATTGAACTAGTTAAGACACTCATTCAACATTCTTTGGTTCAACGCTAGTTGTATCATTGCCTTCTAGCCATTGATAATTAAATACATGTTTTCATATTTCTATAATACATTAAGTAATAAATCAATGCAAAAATACATTAAAGTAACCCAATGTATACACGTCTCTATACTACAGTATATACTATGCATTTTTCTTCCAAATTCATAAACAATAAAATAAAATCTAATCCTCGAACAATAACCACCTTGTAAACATTTATTTTATTTTATTATATACCATAGACTTGACCTCCCTCAGTATTCACATTACTATATTATTCACTATCCAACACAACGGAAATGCCATTTGCGCTTCAAAAATGAACGGTCTAAGAGGCGAAAGAGCGCCTCTCTTGGAAGCTCAACGCGGTACTATAAGTCATTTCTTCATTCTTCTTCCTCTTCCATACGTTCAAATTCACCTTCAACTATTTCACCATCCTCATGTTATAGGGAAGGGGAAAGAGACACGATGATTCCATGGAAGATCAAGTTTCAGACCTTGAAAATGGTGATGCACTGGTATACTACTTCTCAAACAAACCATCATCTTATTATTGTTATTATTGCTGTTGTGAATAATTGTTAACATTATGTATTGAATCAGCACATGTTGGATTCTTTAGAGTCTTTTCACTTGTAAGTATTAGATGTATGCACTGTATTGTTGCTGCTATATTTTATGAAGATTATTGAAGTTTATTCTTTTTTCTGTGTTGAAAATAATCACAGGCAAAGCCTGAAGCTGGAAAGTTGCTCATTGCTACAGTAGCTCTGTTAATTGCAGCCACATCAAGTACCTTAGTTGTATGCATCATTTACTTTCTTTCTATCACTCATACACACACGCGCACACTAAAGTGCTTTCTTTAGAACATGGAAATATATGTTTCTACTGCAGCAAAGATTTGGTGGGAAGATAATTGATATTGTCTCGGGGGATATCAGAACTTCTGAGGAGAAGGATGCAGCATTAGATGCTGTCAAGAACACCATCATAGAAATCTTGCTCATTGTTATTATTGGGTTAGTAGTATCATCGTTGTAGTTTTATCTTATAATGATTTCTTATATGTCACATGATTTTCTTTGGATGTAAAATGGTCTCGTTGGATTATTTGAGTTTTGCAGTTCGGTTTGCTCTGCACTTCGGGCATGGCTTTTTTATTCGGCCAGCGAAATGGTGGTTGCGCGACTGAGGAAGAATTTGTTCAGTTTCCTTGCAAACCAGGTAATTTGTTTCTCTTCAACTGTGTTAATTTTGGAGATGCTTGTTTATGAATTTATGGATGATGAATTTTTTAGGAAATAGCCTTCTTTGATGTTACACGGACCGGTGAACTTTTAAGTAGGCTATCGGAAGATACACAGATTATTAAGAATGTTGCAACCATCAACCTCTCAGAGGCCTTGAGAAACTTGTCAACTGCATTTATTGGTCTCAGCTTCATGTTTGCAACATCTTGGAAGTTAACATGTGAGTAATATGTGCAGCACCTACCCATCCATCATTGAACCAGTCAAATTAATAACAATTTAATATATATTTTCAATACCAAAACAGACAAAATTTCACATGAACGAACTAAATGATACCAATCCTTATGTCGACCATGTATGTGAAAAAAATTGTTATTACCAAAATCATCCAATTAACATTTACATTATCATCTTCTACACAATATTTTCTATCTTTTTTCTCATATTCTTATAATAAACTGAAGTGGTAATTTATGGATTGCAGCATAATTATGTTGGTATTTTATCTGAAATAGATTCATCATCGGAAAAGTTGGGAGGATCATGCTAGGAAGAAGACAATAAACTCAAGTGGTAAGTTGAACCTTAAATTCCAGATGATGAATATATAATAAAATGAACAAGTTAACTTTTTTAGATTTTCTAAAGTTCTAGCTTTTTTAACATCTTCAGGTGGAACTCTTAGATTAGAGATAGACAGGTTATCCAATAAACATGCTCAAGGGTATTCGAGAATGGCAACTATTTGTTGGTTGGCTTGTAAGTCCTAAAATTTTCTGTGGTTTTTTTTGTCCATGTACCTGTGGGTCTTTGTCGCGCTGTTTTTGCTTCTAAACCTTGACAATAAATTAAGAATTCTCTTTAGCAATGTTTTCTTTAATAATGGCGTTTCAAAATATACCGAATGATAAGAGTTTCCTCTGCAGGGTGGCACACTTATTACTTATTTCTGGTTGGCCTTTTTATCATTGATAGTAAGTGGCTAGATTCTTTCAAAATGTGTAATTTTGTTAACATTACTATGTTAAGAATGGGATATTAGTGAGACTTGTATTCAGCTTGGTGATAAAACATATTCTACTTCTTGTGGGGGCAAACGTTAGAGCACATAATCACTCGTTTAGGCCAGGAGTCAGTTGCAAAGGAATATTCAACTGAACGAGTGAAGCCATCAGACAATAATGTTGGTTCGATCGCCCGACCAAGAATGGACTAATTTTTATACTACTTATTTTCGTTAAAACTGTTGTAGTGTCAGCTTAAATGTGAGTAGTTGTAAGTGTAGAGTGCGTTAATCAAATGTGAGTGGTTGTTAAGTGTAAAGTGAGTTAATCAAATGTGTGTAATTCTAATCTACTTTAGAAACTGAATTTGTGATGAAATATGAGTTGTGATTTATGAAGTTGAAACAAAATAGAACACAACTTTGCTAATTTTTTTTTTGTTAGTGATGTTATATCTATCTTTTTGGCTATTTTAATGACTAGTGAATTAGTCATACGTTGAAGATATATAAATATGAATATGCTTTTTAATGAAATAAGTTTAAATATGAAAAATTTTATAAATAATATTTTAAAACTTTAGCTTGAGATTTACCACGATATTTTTGTGGCGATAATGTAGCTAAAAAGGTAGAACACATAAATTAAGGACTGACATTTTGCTACCTTTTAGCATTAGTTTAGCTATGGATTTTTAAATATTAGTTGGAATTTTGCTAGAAAAATTCGGTCAAGATAATTAGCCACCCAATTCATGCTACAACATATATCGTAGTTAATCTATATCAAATTTCCAACTAATTCTGTTTAATAGAATTTAGCTACAAATTAAATGTTATAATTGTCGTAGTTAATCACAGATTTTTTTTGTAGTGGTGCTTCCTGAAATTTAAAAGTTTATCTTAAAATTTACAGAAATGATCCTATGACACTCACATGTACATTTACACCGTCTTTTTATACAAAGAACATACGATTATCATTTTTTAAATATTTTTTCATCTCACTTTGGAACCTGTGCATCACTATAACAATCATGTACATACGGTGTAAATTGTGTATGGTGTAGGAAATTGGTGTCAATATAGCATACCTCTAAAATTTAATACCTTCTTTAAGACATCTTCTAATCCCAGACATCACAACAGGATCTACCAAAGGGTACCGCCTCTGAGATCGAGGAATTTATTAAATTGTATGAACCTGTTGTGAACAAAATGAAATATCAAAGCAATTAGAGGAATATTTTTTAAAAAGTGAACCAAATCAAAATATTCTAAAAGAAATATCTAGTGTACAATATCATCGGAATACGGTTTTTTTCACAAATAGTTAATTAATGCACAATCACAAACAATTGAAAAAGTGAAATTAAGTGTTCTAAAAGAAATGAATTAAATGAGGTAAAATAGAAAACTCTTTAGTTAGTGAAATCATAAAAATTGATAAATATGAATTAAAAAACATTTATCATCCAATAAAAAATAATTTATGGAAATGAAATTTAGAAATAAGGGATTCCATGAAAATGTGGTTTGCAAATTGAAATCAAATTTCCAGTAGACAAATTTCAACCAAGTCTAAGTCTAGATCCGAAAGAAAACTCATTTTTACCATTTAAAAAAATGGGTCAAATTTAAATGATGAAAATTTATGAACTTCACCTAAATTCTTAAAACCCAAAACTTAACATGAAATCTAACCAGTTACCACGAAGGGCTTCACGAGGACAGTATCCAAATGAAATTTCAAAGACTGTATAGATATAATTGATAAAAAAAATAAAATAAAAAAACCATATTCAATAACATTTAATTGTTTCTTTTAATATTAATAAATTATTTTTAATAAATAAAGTAATTATAATTAATAAGAAAAATGACTTGGATTTAAATTTGGTAGATGTGGCAATGACACATCATCACCCTCAATGCCATGTCATTAAATTTTGGTTTAAATTTTGGAGGAGGACTAAAATCTTTAATGAAAATTTAAAAAAGGACTAAAAATCGGCATTTTAAAATTGGGAGATCAAAACCAAAAAAATAATAAAATAAGGGGATTAAAATAAGCCAAAAATATTTAATAATAAAAATGACGAAAATACTTTTACTATAACATACTCCCTCCGTCCCATATTATAAGAGAAATTTATTTTTTAGATTCATTGAATAATTAATGTATCTGGTCTATATATAGACCAGATACATTAATTATTTAATGAATCTAAAAAGTGAATTTCTCTTATAATATGGGACAGAGGGAGTATAATAAGTATATGATAACATAATAATTATATTATCTAACATATTTAAACTTAACATTAAAATTATAAAAGTCAAACTGTTATGATTCAAACAACTATGTGACAAAATAATTCACTACATTAAATTATGCTCATTGTAAAGAAAAAAAAATCAAAATATAAAATGTAAAGAAAAAAATATTAAAATATAAAATATAAGGACATTGATACTAAATGATTTGTATCCCTAAAAAAATAAAACATATATATTTTAATTTGTAAGAACCCAATAATAATAGATATAAAAGACTAAACATAAAATCTAAAATAATTATAGAAATTAAAAACAAAAGTTAAAAGAATTAAATATAGGCTAAAAAACTATTTAAAAAAAAAAACAAGACACGACTATTACAATTCAATAAAAGCAAAAGCAAAAGCAAGTGCAACGCATATACTATCTTTTTATATTCATTGTGTGACTTTTCCTATTAACTTTTATTTTCTAAAAAAATGTAAGGTCAGTTAAGTAGCAACGTGTGGTAGTGAGACACTAGAACTCCAACTACTTGTAGTACTGGCTAGTAGCTAAGCTAGCATTCAATGAAAGTTCGACACAAAGAGAAACATAAGGGAATGGGAAGAAAGGTAGGTACCCCAATAAGAAAGCTTCAAAACCTTTAAAGTCAACCATTACAATACGCGTGATTATCGGTTTACAAAAATTAAAGACACATAAGTTGGACTTGCTAAAAAAGCACATTGTAAAATGACATATTAGCAAGTGTTGTTCTTGGTATGTTGAGCCCTAGACATTGAGGTCTTCTAAATTAAATATTAAAAATATAATATTGTTGTCTTGAACTAGGTTTAGATCAATCATTAGAGAATAGACAGGAAGTATATCACCTATTTAATAAGACGAGTCTTTCCTCTCCATTCATAACTCTTAAAAGGGTTGAAGATTTCTGACCAATTTGTTTGGCGGGCAATTTTTATTGAATTGTTTTGAAAATCATGGTTATGAGGCTTAAGTAAGTGTTGAGCAAGTTGATATCTCCATGTCAATCTGCTTTTATTTTTTAGAGGCAGATGTTTGATGGATTGTTGGTGATTAATGAAGCGGTAGATTATGTCAAGCGGTTCGAGAAGGAATGTTTGTTGCAAAAGACTCAATATGGTAAAGGGATTTGAGGATGGTAGGGTTGACATCAGATGGTGCGAATAACTGGTTTTCACAATCCGTTCGGTGCCAATTAGGAAAGGCAAGTTAATCAACTTCTGGCAGCATATTTTGGCTAGGTCTAGTTCCTCTTCAGGAAGTGTATCCAACTCTATTTGCGAGATCCTTCAATAAGAATTCGAAAGTGCTGGAATTGGGGAAGTGGTTTAATAATAAATGGGTGTGGAATGTTGGTCGTGGTATGCAGGTCTTAACAGAGGAAGATGTAGGTTTTTCGCGCGAGCTTTTGACCATTTTGTAGAATGTTCATCCGATGTTGGATTTGGACAATGATTTTGTGTGATGGAGGTGCAACAAAGGTTTTTCCAATCCAATCCAGCTATTTGAGTATGAATTTTGCAGGTAATTATGTAACAGATGATGTGTTGAAAATATTGTCAGCAGTTTGGAAATTCAAGGCGCCTAGTAAAGTGTAAGTGTTTGGGTGGAGGCTAATTTTGAACAAATTACCTACAAGAATGAAATTAGCAAGGAGATGTGTGATCATGGAGAACCATAATTTATTTTGCTCGTTTTGTTTTGTGGCAGAGGAAAATGTAGTGCATCTGTTTTTTAATTTAGTAATTAGCGTCAAAGTGTAGTATAAGTTGGCTATTTGGCTTGGTTTGGAGGATGTGGGGAGAGTGGATTCAACTACGATGCATCAAAGGTTATTTTGTGCGAGGTTCCTTCGTAGTCTTAAGTCTAATTTTTCTACTCTATTGTGGATGTCACTGTGATGAGGCATTTGACTTTGTAGAATAACATCCTCCTTAAGGGGAGAATTTTAGGAGTAGATGAAATCTTTAGTCTGTGCAAAATGTTGGCGTGGGATTGGTTATTAGCTATGAGAAAGGTTCTCGTTAGTTTTTTGTGGGAGGAGCGGTCTGCAGACCGAGGGTCTTGCTAGTTTGATTTCAGTTAACTCGTAACTTTGTTTTCCTTGGGATAAGTACCCATTGTACTCCTTTAATGACATTGATTTCCCTTTGCTTATCAAAAAACTTGGGATAAAGATGTAGACAACAAAAAACAGACAATGGCGTAGACAACAGACAAAATATAAGGCAACAATCACAAAGACAATCAACAATTATGATTTCATTCTTAATACCAATCTCATTTGAGGCCCGTAAAAGAGCTTTAAAATTATAGAGAAGAGTACACAATATTTTATTTCGCATACTTCTAATTTTTTTCATTATTAATTAACAAAAGCGTTGAAGTATTTGAAGGTATCACTCTTTATATAAACTTATGGAGTCATTTGTCTACTTGTCGCACTCTGGAACTATTATCTCAACTCACTTTGGAACTATTATCTCAAACCTAAGCAATTTTCTCATTTGCTCCTAGAAAACAAATCTACATAAAATAACACATATCATGTGATGGAACAACAAATTTTATGTCACGCCTTAACCGACAGGTCAACAGCAAAACGGTGTTCCAACAATGGTGGTCAATGAAGATGCCATGATCCAAGACTTGATGATGTTGGTATAATACTTAAGGAGTAATCGAACACTAGAAAAATTATACTTTATTGACTTTTCCAGAACTATCATTGACTTAGATCCGTTAGGGTTATAGAAAATCACATATCCCTTATAGAGTGTTTACTAACAGAGAATCAGTTCATCTCCAAATTCTTGGATAAATCTCATAAAACAAAGATATATATATATATATATATATATATATATATATATATATATATATATATATATATATATATATATATATATAGGTTTTACATAAATTATATTTTTAAATTTTCAATGAATAATTAAATTATAAAATTTTTAACTTCAAGGGTGCAACAGGCAGGGATAAGAAGGAAGTAAAACTTAGCTGGGTTGGTCTTATGTTCAAAATTGAAGATGGAGAAATTAATTGGTTTGTAGATGCGTTTGTGGGAGTTGTAAAGGAACCAGGAAACTCTTACAATATACAGGAAGTTTTTAACTGAGAAGGATTTTTCCAGATCAAAGTCACACCCATGGGCACAAATCTTTGTCTTCTTGAAGATAGAGAGGACAACGCGGTTATATCATTAATTAAAGAAGAGGAAGTATGGCTATTAAACTGGTATGATGATATCAGACAATGATCCCCTGCAGAAGTTGATAAGGAACGATTAACGTGGGTCAAATGCTTCGGGTCCCATGTCACGCTTGGAGACAAGATTTCTTTAGATACATTTCAAATAGAATTGGTGAGTATATCCGTAGTGATGAAGAAACTGAAGCACATTCTAAATTTGATGTGGCTAGAATTCTGATCAAGATAAAATACACGAGTAATCTGAATGAGGTGTTCAACATTGAGATCAACGACATCCTTTTCATTATCAGGCTGGTTGAAGACAACCATATACCAAAAAGAATAATAATGCAGGGTAGGATGACTTATTCTGAAGTATCGGGTGAATCATTTATTGAGGACACGGACGATGAATCTGATGGTGACGATGAAAAACTTGAAGGTTCGATTATTGGTGATAAGTCAGGGGATGAAGATGATCCTAACAATCAGGGAAGTGAGTTTGAATATGGCAGGGAAGATAGACACGTGGAAGACATTGGGAAGTTAAAATAGTTTTAAAATACGAAAAAACAGATGACCGCCCTTATCAGTTCAGCAGACGTGGGACAGAAGCAAAATGCTACCATAAAGGTGAACTTTGGAAGTTGCAGAAAGACCTGTCACTATGAAGAGAAGTCAAATAATAAGGTGGCATTTAATGTTAGCATTTCTCAAGGAATACAGATGGGACAAGATACGGAGACTCGGCATAATTATATGAAAACCCCTACAGAAGGTGGAGTTAATCGTGTAGAAGGAAACAATGAGGTTGAGACTGTGAAGGGGGTTATTAGTGACAGCAGTTTGGGTTTGGGCCTCAATAATAGTTTTGATAACACTATCAACGTTGATTTAAGGCCCAATATAACACCTGCTTCAGTCCATAGAACATGTGGGCCACATACTCTCATTATAACCAGGAAAAAGAAACCGTTGACTGAGATTTACGAAAACATTCAGATTCTATTTGCACCATCATATTATTCAACCTTGTTACACTTTTCTCTTTCTCTAAATCAACCCAACTATTTTTTTGCCCAAAAAGAAGATCACATTTCATTATCCTCTCAGATTGAAGATGGTGAATCTAGATATTTGGGGGGTTTGATTCTATGCTGTGAATCATTATCTGATAAGGATATGGAAATTGGTAATGTGAGGGTGAAGAAAAGGCTTGACGACGTCCCTAGAAAAGTGTGGGCTATATTAAAGGATATGGGTCTTAAAGGTGAAGAAGATGATGAAGTGCTAGAAGGCATCATTAGAGACTTGGAGAAGAGAGACAGGAAGAGATGTGACCGATTGAGGGAGACAACAACAAGAGTCCAATGAATATCACCTCCTATAATGTTCGTGGAAGTAACTCTTCCATTAAAATTAGGAGAGTAAGAAATTTGATTATGAAGGAGAAAGTAGAGTTTTGTATGATACAAGAGACAAATTGTTAGGTTATTGATGAGAAATTTGTCAGAAGTATATGGGGAGGAGAAGACTTTGATTGTTCTACAACTGGATCATTCGGTCAATCTGGAGGTATGTTATCAGTTTGGAATAAGAAATCCTTTTGTTTAGTCTTTAGTTTTTCAGGCTCTGGTTTTCTGGGAGTTTTTGGTTATTGTAGAGACAGGGCTATATATGTAGTGAACATTTATTATTCTTGTGTTCTGAGTGAAAAAAGGAAACTTTGGGAGGAACTGGTTAAATTAAAATATAAATTTCCAAGAGCAGATTGGATTCTTGGGGGGGACTTTAATGCTATTAAATTAATAGGTGAGAGGAAAGGTAGGGGAAGTTATAATCAAATTGAATTGGAGGAATTTGGGTTGTTCATAGATGATATGGAGTTAGTGGATCTTCCTGTTGTGGGCAATAGATTCTCCTGGTTTAACTCCAATAGGTCGTGCAAGAGTATATTAAATCGTTTTCTCATTTCTGAGGAAATATGTCGAATTTGGAAGGTTGTTAATCAGAAGGTGGGAGATAAGGAAGTATCTGATCATATACATGTATCTCTTGTTATTAATGACAGAAATTGGGGGCCCAAACCATTTAAATCCATCAATGCGCGGTTTGACCATCCCGAGTTTTTAAAGTTTATGAAAGAGGTTTGGATTAATTGTAAGGTTTCAGGTAGTGCAAGCAACATTCTTTTTCAAAAACTGAAGTACCTTAAATCTAGATTAAAATGGTGGAACATTAATGTTTTTGGAATCTTAGATTTAAGGGTTAATGAGGGTATTGAGAATCTCAATAAATTGGAAGGAGTGATGGCTGATTTGGATTCAGAGATACCAGAATGTATTTTGAAAAATAGAAGTGCTATCATAGAAGAAGTTTGGAACAAGTTACATCTTAAAGAGAGTATTCTATATCAAAAGGCGAGAACAAAATGGAAGTTTAAAGGAGATAACAACACTAAGTATTTTCAATCTCTAATTAATGCTAGAAAGAGAGATAATTCCATTACAGCTTTGAACATTGGGTTGAATATGGGTGATAAGGTGGGGAGAGTAAAACAAGTTATTCACGAGCATTTTTCTGACAAATACAAGAATAAGTCTTTTGGAGGTTTCAATATGGATCTAAGTGGAATGAAGAAACTGTCTGAGGAGGATAATGCCATATTGACAGAATCCTTTTCTCCTGAGGAGATTCTTGAGGCAATCACCTCGTGTGACGGTAACAAAAGTCCTGGCCCCGATGGTTTCAATTTGAAATTCACTAAGCACAAGTGGGAGATTATAGGTGGAGATATCTCAAATTGTATATCTGAATTCTATGAGAAGGCATTCCTCCCTAAATCCTACTGCTCACCTTTTTTGTTCTGATCCCAAAGATTGAAAATCCTCAATCATTGAAAGAATTCAGACCTATTTCCCTTATAGGATGTATTCACAAAATTTTATAAAAAATCCTTGCTGCTAGATTGTCTATTGTGATTGGGAAACTGGTGTCCTCTACCCAAACTGCTTTTATACCTGGTAGACAGTTACTTGATGGGGTTTTAGTGGAAAATGAGATCCATGATTATGCCATAAAGAAAAAGAGAAGTGGTTTTATGTTCAAGGTTGACTTTTCCCAAGCCTATTACTGTTTCAATTGGAGTTTTCTTATTAAGGTTCTAGGAGCGATGCAATTTGATCCTAAATGGTTGAGTTGGATTAAAGGTCTTATTTGCAACAGTTATGGTTCGGTCCTTGTGAATGGCATCTCCTCAAAAGATTTCAAGATAAATAGGGGTCTCCTACAGGGAGACCCATTATCTCCCTTTCTCTTTGTCCTTGTAACAGAAATTTTGGCCCTTCTTGTGAAAAATATTGTAAATAATAATATTTTGCATGGTCTAATGTTAGATGGAGTAACTTCAATTAGTTTACTTCAATTCGCTGACGATACTCTGTTTATTTGTGATGATTTGTGGTCTAATATGTGGGCGATCAAATCTATATTGTGAGGTATGGAAGTCCTGTCAGGGCTGAAGGTTAACTTCAGCAAGAGCAATTTAATTGGCATGGGGTTAGACAATGACAGGATTGACGCTGCATCAGATTTTATGTCATGTAAAGTTGTAACTTTTCCATTTAGATTCCTGGGCTTATCTGTGGGAGGTAGTCATAAATCACTTGCTTTTTGGAAGCCAGTCTTAACATTTATCAAAGCACGTTTGTCTTCTTGGAGGGGAAGAATGTTGTCCATTGGTGGTGGAGTTACAATGATCAACTCCGTAATAACAAATATGCCAATTCATTATCTCTCTTTTTTCTTGGCTCTAGAAACTATTATGAGGAAAATTAAAGCAATCCAAAGAAAATTCTTGTGGGGAGGGGACTCGGAGAAGAACTGTATATCTTGGGTGAAATGGTCCCAAGTTTATAAATCAAAAATTCATGGTGGTGTAGGCATAAAGGACGTCTCGATTTTTAAGCATGCATTAGTTGCTAAATGGATTTGGAGGGTGTTTAATGAACATGACACAATTTAGAGTGACGTTCTCAAAGCCAAGTATGGTTGTGATTTCCTAAGTAGCTTCTTAAAACAGTCATCTAAGATACCAAGAAGCTGATCCAGATGGTGGAAGGATCTTATTCACTTAGCAGATCCTATAAATGGATAGGGTATATACAAAATGTTATCATGGAAAGTGGGAAATTAAGGAAGTTCTCTCTTTTGGCACGCACGCTGGACAGGAGGAACTCCAATCAAAATTCTATATCCGGATCTCTTTGAATCCGCTCCTTCTCAGAACATCCTCATTAAGGATTATGGTTTTTGGATTGATAACAACTAGGTGTGGGACCTGTTTGGGAAAAACGTTTTACTGAATGATGGAGATGGTGGAACAGCTGCAGAATTACTTCAATTCCTGAATGAGGTCGTGATGAACTGTCATGAAGAGGACTTGATCTTATGGCCCAGGGGTTTGGATAACAAGTTCAGTGTAAAACTTAGCTACATGGAATTAAGTCAGAGTGTGGAGGAAGAGGTGATAGATAACAATACGTCGGAAGCGTTGGATTGATTATGGAATTTAGGGATCCCTTTAAAGATCAAGATTTTGGGTTGGAGACTATTATTAAACAGGCTGCCAACGCGTGATAACCTCGTCAATAGAGGCATTGTTGTTGACCCTCACCAGATGGTCTGCGTGTTTTGTTTCCAGGCTCATGAAGATATATCTCATATCTTATTATCATTCCCTAAAATGAAACAGATTTGGAAGGAAATAGAGTTGTGGTTAGGAGTGCATTATCCTATTGGTTCGAATTGTGTACAATCATTTCTTAACTGGGCCAAATTCCCAGGGATCGGAATTCCATCGTCTTATTTTTGGTTAGTATCGTGTTTGTGCATTTGGAGAAATGGGAACCAAGTTGTATTCAACGACTACGTCGTGGTTCCTAACGAAATCTTCCAAGAAATAGTCCAAAGATCATGGGGTTGGAAGGAGTTGAATATCAAAAAGAAATCTTATGGTAATTTCTACGAATGGTATAAGTTGTCGTTTGATATTTACCGTTAAGATTTTTCAATGGTTATGTTTGAAACTCGACAGATTGAGAACATAGGAGTCATTCTTCTGGTTTTTTTTTCCTGTTTTTCTCTGTCATGATTAGCCTAGTATCTGTTGGTTCAGCTTGCTGTCATGGAAGGGGGCGGGGTGCAATTTATGTTGTATGTTTTAGTCCAGTTTTTTCTTTCCTGTTAAAGTGCAGGTATTGTATTCTATTGGTATTAATGAAATTGATTATTAAAAAAAGGGTTAAATATACAAACCCCCTATAATATTAGCGAGTTTTGCTTTTAGCCCCTGGTAAAGTTTTTTTTAAAACTCCCCTTGCAATTTTCAGATTCCCTCAGATACCCCCCTGACTGCCACATTGCAGCAAAGATTCTCTTCTTTTGCCTGCGTGGCAGTCCAACTGGAATTTAATTTAATTTTTAATTAAATTTTTTATATATTATATTTTTGTATTAATTTTTTTACGTTTTTTAAAATTATTTTTATTAATATTTTTTTCTGAAATTATTTTTAATTCTATTTTAAACAAATTGTTATTTTAAAAATTAGTTTAATTGGGCCACAAACAAACACACACATAAGCCTATTATAACTCCACTCTTTTTGGCCCATATATTATTTCATTTGTTATATGATTGACAAGTAACATATATAAACACTTTCATTTAGTAAATAGTTTTCGATGTGGGACTTTCCCAACAACCATAACAACAACTTCACTCACAAACAAACCACCACCACTACAAACAGTACCGCAACTCCATCATCATCATCTTCTTCCCAACTCCATCATCATCTTGCATAAAGAGCCTGCAACGTCACCAGCGGCGGCGGAGGGCAATCCCTCACAGTTCAAACACGTTTGTGAACCTCTCTCTTTCCCTTGTTCCTAATTCGTTCTTCATCTTCTTCAACTTCTTTCCTTCATTCTTCTTCTTCTGCGTATGATCTTTGGTGTGGCTCATACGTGTTCTTCCCTGCTCTAAGCTTGTTAAATTCTTGCTGACACGATGTGAATTCGTGGATTCTCGCTTTTGAATCGTGGTGCTACGCTCTGGGATTAATGTGAATTGTTATTAGAACCTTGAATTCTGAATTGCTTGTTGAAGTTGCGTCTGAACTTGCGTAGTGGCGGGTTTGAGTTGCGTTATTGACTTTGTGGCTGAATTCTGTTGTAGGTCCTTGATTCTATGTTCTACAGGGTTCCAATCAATTAAGGTTGGTTGGTTAGGATGACAACTGGATTTTTTTTGTTAGTTAGATTTGAAATCAGTGATTTTTGTAGTTAGTTTCAATTTCTGTTTTGACAGTTAACATTAACAGTTTCAATTTTTGGTATGTGGATTGTTTAATTAGTTAGATCCAATGGGATATATGTTAGACTGTTATTAACTAATGCTAAAGGTTGTTAATTAGTGACTGTTAGTTAGAAAAAAAAAAGTGAATTGAAGTTAGTTGTGTAAATGGTGATGGTATGCTCATGTTGTTACTTGGACTAGCTGTTGGTGCTTATGTTAGTTGAATTTTGAAAATATGGTTAGATGTGCTGAAATTTCTATAGCAGGCTGTGCAATATGAATTGAAACTTGCTTAGGAATATTTTGAAATTAGTTAGTTGAAGTTTAGTTAAATATAGATGTCAGTTATAAGCTATTACTTGTTAACCTTGGATGACATGAGAAGTTGTTGTTATGGTTGTTGTGAAAGTCCCACATCGAAAACTATTTACTAAATGAAAGTGTTTATATATGTTACTTGTCAATCATATAACAAATAAAATAATATATGGGCCAGAGAGAGTGGAGTTATAATGGGCTTGTGTGTGTGTTTGTTTGTGGCCCAATTAAACTAATTTTTAAAATAACAATTTGTTTAAAATAGAATTAAAAATAATTTCAGAAAAAAATATTTAATAAAAATAATTTTAAAAAACGTAAAAAAATTAATACAAAAATATAATATATAAAAAATTTAATTAAATTCCAGTTTTACTGCCACGCAGGCAAAAGAAGAGAATCTTTGCTGCAATGTGGTAGTCAAGGGGGTATCTGAGGGAATCTGAAAATTGCAGGGGGGGTTTTAAAAAAAAACTTTACCAGGGGCTAAAAGCAAAACTCCCTAATATTACAAGGGGTTTGTATATTTAACCCTTAAAAAAATAAATATATATTTGTTAGATTGATTGAATCTATTTGTAACTTTAAATAAATTAAATAGATAATAATTCAGAAAATCCAATTATAATTTCTAATCTTAATCTCAAAACGAGGGCACAAAATAGTAGTGTCCTATTGCATATTACTTTAGAAATACTGAAAAAACGGGAGACCTCATGTAAGAGTGAATATACATATATTGATTCTCTCTAATGAAAGAGGATATTAACTATTAATATTGAACTATATTATCATTATTGAATACTGATCTTACCGGTTGATCAGAACCTTGAAGTGGGCCAGAAGCTTCGTCTACGATGCTGGAAGTGAGGAGGAGGGGGTGTACCTGCAAGGCACTCCGACGCTCAAGTAAGTAAAGGTCAGAGAAAAGGGGCAAGTACAAAGAGTGTTCTTAGGGTGAACAATGGATACCTGACCCTCTCAAGTGAGAGGGTTTATATAGTGCCCCCAGCGCATGGCTAACTGGTCGCTATTATTTGGGCGTGGATCGCGGATCCCCCAAAAATAGGTAACTGCGAGAACTAGCCGTTGGAATGGGCAGACCTGCTCGGAACTAGCCTGTTGCTTCGGGCAGGGGAGTGTTTCTGGGCAGGTGCATTCCTGCTTGGTCCTGGATGACTGTCCCGTGTATGATGGGCAGAGTTGAGATGGAGGGCAGAGCTGGCCTTCTGTCTCTGGAGATCAGTTGGTCAGCCTTCCTCAGCATAGGGGCAGGAGGAAAATGGCTTTCCTTTGTCCTTAACTGGCTGAATCGAGACTGCTGGGTCGTTCCGGGCAGCTTCCTCGGCAGAGGGGCAGGAGATTATTCCGGGCAGGAGCATTACGGCCATCCATGGATGGCTTCCCTGTGCGTGAGGGGCAGGAATGTGATGGATGAGCAGCGATGGTCGGCTGTCCATCTCTCCTCGGTGGAGGGGCAGAGGGAAAATCGGTTCCCTCTGTCCTCAATTGGATGGATCTAGGCTATTGATAAGTGCAAATTGTACCTATTTTTGTATATATGTTTTGTTGCACTTATCAATGCTTTGTGGTAAATATCGTGCGAATAAACCCCGATTTGTTTATAAATACGTTTACGATACGTTTTAGTGTATATATTGCGTATAGTGTAAATATCATTGATTTTAATTGATTTTATCTCATTCTTGCAGGTATCCAATCAAGGATGTCTTGCCATTATTGTATAGAGCATTGAATAAGCTTTCCAGCGCTTCAAACCGGGCGAAAAACGGAGTTGTGGTTCAAAAGTTATGAATAAAACAGTGCTGGGAAAAATGCTGTTCTGTCAAATTCGCCAGGCAAATTTTAAATCCGCCGGGCGAATTTGAGAATTTCGCCGGGCGAGTCTGTGGCGAGTGAAATATTGGAAATTCCAGTGGTTGGTGTCTTGTGCTCGCGTCTTGCTCGCGTCATGTTCACCAGGCGAATTTTGGGCAATCCGCCTGGCGAATCTAGATATTTTCTGCCAGTCGGTTTAATTGTGCAGCTGTGTGAGAGAAAAAGGGGAATCCGCCAGGAAAATTTTCAATCCGCCTGGCGAATTTTTCTGAACCAAAATTTTGTATTTAATTCCTTTGATAGATTAGCTTAGAAAACAACTATGAAGCTTGCACACGGATGAACCGGGGTGAATTGATCATCGACCGGCTCCGACAAACCGCGAGATGTTTGGTTTATTTCTTTTCTTCTTTGTGTTTTTCTTTATGGTTGGGTTGTGTATATGTATTTGCTATAAACTCATGTATATTTGTCGCCCATGGCGTTGTATAAAACTTGCTTTACAAATCTTTATTGGTGATTGTCTCTGATTTTTGCTTTATGCGCGGGGTTTGGGTTGCGTTAGACATAACCTTCGCGAACTTCGATTAGGGATGATTGTCTGTTAGTTTCTGGACTCTAGAGATAGATTTAGGAGCTAACAATCTTCGATAGGCGTCGAATCTTAATGCCTTCCGTGTTTCGAGGCTTCGCTCGCGAGAGTGACGAAGAGAGTGACACAGTTGTTATCTCAACTGTGCGTTAGACATAACCTTTGTTGTGAGCGATGCTGGGTGATATTGAGGAGTATTGTAGGTGGAGTATAACTGGTCGGTGAGTTTAAGTTTGTGAGGAGTGATGTATATGCATTGTCGGATGAGTTTTTCTCTCTGAAGAATGAGTTCTTTTTGTTTTAATATTTACTTTTATGTTTTCTTGTTTGAAACTATTTTAATCCAAACTCATAAACCCGAGAGATTGTCGAACGACATTATTTCCCTCAAACCGATCTCTGTGGACACGACATAAATCCCGGAGGGAATTCTTTCCAAAAATAAATATTTTTGCTTGCTTGCCCTATTCCGCAATCAACAGCTATTGAGTTGTTCTGGGTAGCCTCCTCGGCAGAGGGGCAGGAGTACTACGGCCATCCCTAGATTTCTGCCCTGTACGTGATGGGCAAGAATGCCGGGGAGGAGCAAATGACCTTGAGGTTCATCTGTCCACAGGTGCCCGATAGAGAGGCAGAAAGGTAAATGCTGCCCTACCTCAGCTGGACTTAGGCAATTGGGTCGTTCTGAGAGGAGAAGTGGATTGGGCCATGCCTAGCCAGTGGTCCAGTCCGGAACAGAAGCCCCCCAAGTCGTTGCTCCTGGGCACAGGAGTGATGACTTAAGAGTAGCTCGGGATCCCGGGAAGAACTGTGCACGATTGGTGCGTGTTTGTGGAGATGACGACGTTCCGTGGTGCCCATATGTGGACGCGCTCGAGGAACGAAAGCGCCACCTTGTCTACTAGAGCCATTTTCACTCGCTTGTTATTGCTAAGTATTGCACGATTCTCGTCGTGAGTGCTCATTTGTATGAGCAGTTTTGTATGGATTATTCGTAGTGTTTTGGGGTTTGCTTGGTAGTTATTTCATTTGTACGACCAGTTTGGGGAACTGGTTCAAAGAGGCCAGGGTTGTTTTCGGGCACGAGAACGGTGCCCAGGTCATGATTGTGGCCCGAGCTCCGCGGCGTGAACGTCCCATCGCGAGCTGGGTGTTCTTCCAATCATGGTACGATGATGACGTCGGACTCGGTCGAGTATCCGACGTGTGACAGGATCTTCTCGTTCAAGAGTAGAGGCCGACCTTGTTAAACTTTTAGGTATGCAATGCTTGTACCTAGGCATGCAATTATGGTCGGTACGTTGCACTTCGTCGCTTAGACGGGCACACCGACTGTAGTGGCTTTAGCCATAATATATCAAGCAAGTTGTTCCCCATTGAGGTGTTCTAGGTAGTGGGCCCTATTTTCCGTTTTTGCTCGGACAAGATAGGGACCCTTCCAGTTTGCGGTGAACTTGCATTCGCGAGAATCTGTGATTTCTCCTCAGGACGAGACAGTTGACTTTGATGTTTTGTCGTATGAATTTGGTTGCCCATGCTTGACGGGCAGAAATGTGAAGGAGGGTAGCGGTGCCCCTGCTGATATTGGGTGTCAGCTGACCAGCCTTCCTCGGTGGATGGGCAGAAGGAAAAATGATTCCCTTTGTCCTCAATTGCCAGGAACTAGTCATTGTAATGGGCAGACTGCTCGAAGCTGGCCGTTGCGTTGGGTAAGGGCGTAGTTGCGGGTAGGAGCATTTCAATCGTTCCTGGGTGGTTGCCCATGCATGACAGGCAGAAATGTGAAGGAGGGCAGCGGTGCTCCTGTTGATCTTGGGTGTCAGCTGACCAGCCTTCCTCGGTGGAGGGGCAGAAGGAAAAATGCTTTCCTTTGCCCTCAATTGCCAAGAACTAGTCGTTGTAATGAGCAGACTGTTCGAAGCTGGCCGTTATGTTGGGCAAGGGCGTAGTTGCGGGCAGGAGCATTTCGATCGTTCTTGGGTGGTTGCCCATACGTGACGGGCAGAAATGTGAAGGCGGGCAGCGGTGCTCCTGCTGATCTTGGGTGTTAGCTGACCAGCCTTCCTCGGTGGAGGGGCAGAAGGAAAAATACTTTCCTTTGTCCTCAATTGCCAGGAACTAGTCGTTGTAATGGGCAGACTGCTCAAAGCTTGCCGTTGCGTTGGGCAAGGGCGTAGTTGCGGGCAGGAGCATTTCGATCGTTCCTGGGTGGTTGTCCATGCGTGACGGGCAGAAATGTGAAGGAGGGCAGTGGTGCTCCTGCTGATCTTGGGTGTCAGCTGACCAGCCTTCCTCGGTTAAGGTGTTCACGGAGAACATATGTTTGCTTGGCTTGTGCGTTTGCGCGGAACAGTTCGTTTATGCGCTCTGCTCGTCGAGGAGGCTTGTGAGGCCATTGCTGCTTTTTTCGGGTCATTGCCGAGGAGGATAACCTCAAATTATCCGTGTGTAATAGGGGAAGGGGACCGGAAGGTTCCGCGCTGCCAGTTGGTGTCGAGGAGATGGGTTTTTCGATTGCCCTTCGGTTCTTGGCCACCAGATAGGCATCCATGAAGGGCAGCAAAAACCGGCAGAATTATCAACTATTTTTATTTATGTCAGGGAGGAGATATGCGTCTTTCGGGCAAGGCCGATCAGTATGGCCAGATTGGCATTGGGCGGAATAAGAATAGGTTGGGGACCCTCCGGTGCTCTTCCGGGGATCAGTCTAGACCCATTGTGCTCTGGGCGTTGGTCCTCCATCTCGTGGCGATCTAGAGAGGGGGAAGTAGTGACTCTATCCCTTTGAACGGGGACATCATCCTCGAGGGAAGGAATGACTCCTTTGCGGCCAGTCTTGCTGATTGGTGAGATGACTGTGTTGTGAGCATCATGGACGTTGCTGTGGCTAGCCATGATCGGAATCTTGAATATCTGTTTTGATCTTTGGTTTCCGGGGAAAGAAAGATGGGGAGAGCAGGTTTCCCACAGACGGCGCCACTGATCTTACCGGTTGATCAGAACCTTGAAGTGGGCCAGAAGCTTCGTCTACGATGCTGGAAGTGAGGAGGAGGGGGGTGTACCTACAAGGCACTCCGACGCTCAAGTAAGTAAAGGTCAGAGAAAAGGGGCAAGTACAAAGAGTGTTCTTAGAGTGAACAATGGATACCTGACCCTCTCAAGTGAAAGGGTTTATATAGTGCCCCCAGCGCATGGCCAATTGGTCCCTATTAGTTGGGCGCGGATCGCGGATCCCCCAAAAATAGGTAACTGCCAGAACTAGCCGTTGGAATGGGCAGACCTGCTCGGAACTAGCCTGTTGCTTCGGGCAGGGGAGTGTTTCCGGGCAGGTGCATTCCTGCTTTGTCCTGGATGACTGTCCCGTGTATGACGGGCAGAGTTGAGATGGAGGGCAGAGCTGACCTTCTGTCTCTAGAGATCAGTTGGTCAGCCTTCCTCAGCATAGGGGCAGGAGGAAAATGGCTTTCCTTTGTCCTTAACTAGCTGAATCGAGACTGCTGGGTCGTTCCGGGCAGCTTCCTCGGCAGAGGGGCAGGAGATGATTCTGGCCAGGAGCATTACGGCTATCCATGGATGGCTTTCCTGTGCGTGACGGCAGGAATGTGATGGATGGGCAGAGATGGTCGGCTGTCCATCTCTCCTCGGTGGAGGGGCAGAGAGAAAATCGGTTCCCTCTGTCCTCAATTGGATGAATCTAGGCTATTGAGCTGTTCCGGGTAGCCTCCTCGGCGGAGGGGCAGGAGTACTACGGCCATCCCTGGATTTCTGCCCTGTGTGGGACGGGCAAGAATGTCGGGGAGGAGCAAATAACCTTGAGGTTCATCTGTCCACAGGTGCCCGATAGAGGGGCAGAAAGGTAAATGCTGCCCTACCTCAGCTGGACTTAGGCAATTGGGTCGTTTTGCGAGGAGAAGTGGATTGGGTCATGCCTAACCAGTGGTCCAGTCCGGAACAACTACCTGCTCTCTAATTAAATATAATAAAAAAATTGTCTTTATATACAACACTTTAAAGTAAATAAGAATTGAGATCGTTGATTGAAGAATTAAATTTATATTCTAGTTCCTATGTTATTTGATTAAAATATATATTGATTATTGATACAATTTTATAAGTTTATCTTTAGGAAAAACAATTTTGTTGACCAGTTTAAAATTCTAAAATTAAATTAGTATGACTTAACTAAAAAATATGAAACAAAGCTATACACTACATCAAACTATGTTTGATAAAAAAAAAATATAAAGGCATTGATACGAAATACTTCTTATCCCTAAAAATAATAAAACACACATTATAAACACCAAATAATCGATAGACATAAAGACTAGCCATAAAATATAAAATAATTTAACAAAAAAGAAAGACAGTATTATTACAATTTAAAAAAGACGAATGCAAGTGAAACTCATTCAACAAAAAACATCAAGAACATTTCATATCATGTGACACAGATTTAATCTTGCAATATCTCAAAATTACTTATGGAGGTGCATCTGCGTCCACGTGTTTTTTAGAGTGAGATGGTCCCCCTTCTCTCTAGGAAGCTTATCGTGTTCCTTTCCCCTGTTTGTGTCACAAATTAGGGTTCTTTTTTCCCCTTAGGGTTTTCAATCCCCCTTTCTTGTTAAAGGAGTTTTTCGGCGCCTCGCCTTTCTTTCCCCTTTTTTTCTGGTTTTGATTCGTATTCCACCCTTTAATATGGAGAAATGGAGATCTATAACACTGTCCAAGGAGGAAGAAGAAGGAGTAGAAGCTGCGAAAAATGAGATTCAAGAAGACGATTCCTTTCAGAGAACTCTGGCGGGCAAAGTGTGGACGGAGAGTGGTTTCAACTCGAGAGCATTTAAATCCACGATGCAGAATGCTTGGAGATTGAAGAATCCGGTGGAAATCCAAGATCTGAGCAAGAATCTTTTCATTTTCAAATTTTCGACGAAAAGAGATCTGGAGTTTGTCCTGAAGAGTGGTCCATGGAGTTTTGATAGAGCTTTGCTGGTTCTGAATGGAATATCTGGTGAGGAACAACCCTCTGATATGAACATGCATTTCGCTTCTTTCTGGGTCAGAATTTATGAGCTACCGCTGAAGTTGAGAACCGAAGGTATGGCGAGGAAAATAGGAAACATTATTGGAGAATATGAGGAGATGGATACAAAGGAGATTCATCGCAATGGAAGATTTCTGCGTGTTCGGGTGAGCATCAACCTGAAAGACCCCTTGAAGAGAGGAACATTGGTGAAGTTCAAAGAAAAAAATGTGCGGGTTCACTTCAAATACGAGAGGCTCCCGACATTCTGTTTTGTGTGTGGTAAGATAGGGCATCAAATTAAGGATTGCGAGATGATAGAGGAGTTAGGTGAGGGTGGCTATGACGATATTGAAAAAAATGACTTGTCCTATGGTCAGTGGCTGAGAGCATCCCCTTTTCCAAAATTGGGAGAAGATTCAAATAAAAGAGATTCTGGGTCGAGTACGTGCAGCAAGGAGTTGTTCAACATCTCCTCCAGTCATAGTCGTTGCCAACCAAGCGATAAAAAGAGAGTAGAGGAGGCAGAAGTCCAACAACAATCAGGGGTGAAAGGAAAAAATGACGTGAATCCTGAGGTGGAAAATACAAAGAAAAATAAACAAGCTGAAATTGAGACGGTTGTTGAATCTCTTGGTGTTGTGGTAATCTCGCCAGAAAATCAAGCTGCGGAGAATACGGGTGAGGTGAATACGGGTGAGGTGACTATATTACCAAAGAGGAAATGGTCCAGGAGGATAGGCTCAAAAACTGGTGGACCGTCCCTTGGGAAAACTCCGAAGGTGACGAAGGCTAAAAGACAGTTGGTGGATGTGATGATTACTGAGGGTTATGTGGAGGAATGCATTGGTGGAGACAAGAAGAGGAAACAAGATGAAGGAGGATTAAAGATTCAGAATATTCTACCAGAGATGGTGTTGGTTAACCAACACCGCCTAGAACAATGAAAACCATATCTTGGAACTGCAGGGGCTTAGGGAGCCGTCGTGCAGTTCGAGGCCTTGCGAGGCTTCTTCGTCAAGAGAATCCCCAGCTAGTCTTTCTGATGGAGACTAGATTAAAGTCAGAGGAATTTTCAAAAGTGTTCAAGAAGTTCAGGTTCAAAGATTCGGTGGTGGTGGACTGTAGAGGATCTGGCAAGGAGAGGGCTGGAGGATTGTGTTTAATGTGGTCTGAATTGGTGGATATTTCTATAAGTTCCAAATCTCTTAATCACATTGCTGGTGTTTGTCAACAGGTTGATAAGGATGATGCCTGAGACTTTAGTGGTGTCTATGGTTACCCGGATGATAACAGGAAGTGGGAGACTTGGGAGTTGGTAAAGTCTTTGGTTTCTAATGAGGGAGATAAGATGATATTGTTTGGTGATTTTGATGATGTCTCGTGCGAAGCGGATAAGAGAGGTGGTTTGAGTAAGTCTTTATCTTAGTTGAATTGGAGTAGGAATACGATTAATTTGTTGAAATTGGAGGAGCTCAAGTATGAAGGTTACCAATTTACTTGGTCGAATGGACGGAAAGGAGAGGCTAACATTCAATGTTGTCTCGATAAGGCTTTTTGTACCCAGTCCTTTCTAAGTTTCTTCTCTATGTCAAAAGTCTCTCACCTTGGTAGATACGGCTCTGATCATGCTGCTATTATGATTAGGATTCAAAAAGAGGTTGAGTAAACTAAAAAGATTCGTCTGTTCAGGTTCGAAGAAGTTTGGGCTAAGGATAGTAGATGCGAAGAGCTGGTGAAGAGGTTATGGGAAGGTAACCCGGACTCGGTGATCCAGAAAGCTATGAGCATCCAAGATCTTCATTATTTTTTCAAAGAGTATCGCACTAGAAGCATTGCAAAAGAATTAAATAGGCTGGATGAGCTGCTCAAGGAAGACAGACGTTGGTCTTGTGATCCTGAGGAGATAAAGTGTTACAAAGCTCTTGAAATTCAAAAGAACAAACTCTTAAGGGTGGAGGAAACTATGTGGCGTCAGCGCAGCAGAGCTATTTGGCTTAAAGACGGGGATAGAAATACTAGGTTCTTCCATGGTAAGGCCGATCAATGTTGCAGAACCAACACAATAAAAAGACTTAAGGATGGTGGTGATGTTTGGAAGTATGGTTGGGATAATTGTGAGAAGATTTTGGTGAGCTATTTTTCTGACATTTTCTCTTCCTCCAACCCCTCCAACATGTCTCAGGATTCTAGCCAGGTTAAGGGCAGGTTAGATGCATCCCAGGTTCTGTTGTTAAATGAGCCTTTTACTGCAGGTGAGGTTTTTAATGCTGTTTGGCAAATGAATCCTTCCAAAGCCCCTAGGCCGGATGGATTACCAGCTTTATTTTATCAGAAGTTCTGGAATTTGGTGGGTGAAGATATTTCTAGGCTGTCTTTAGACATCCTTAACAACAACAGAAATCCAGCTGATATCAATTCCACTTTCATTACCCTGATTCCGAAGCAGAAGAATCCGGCCAGCCTAGCTAACTTTCGTCCTATTAGTCTATGCAATGTCACGATGAATATTGTTTCTAAAACAATTACCAACAGGTTTAAGGAGGTTCTCCCGAAGGTGGTGAGTGAGGAGCAAAGTGCTTTTGTTAAGGGTTGGTCTATAACTGATAATGCTTTAATTGCTATGGAGTGTTTCCATTGGATGAAAAACAAGAAGAAAGGAAAGAAGGGGATCATGGCTCTAAAGTTGGATATGGCTAAGGCGTATGATAGGATGGAATGAGATTTTGTGTTGGAGACTCTCAAGGCTATTAACTTTCCAATTCAACTTGTTAGGCTGATCAAGAATTGCATCTCTTCTGTTTCTTACAAGATCATAATCAATGGCCAGCCCAGTAGGAGAATTTCTCCTACCAGGGGTCTCCGTCAAGGAGACCCTCTCTCACCCTATTTGTTTGTTCTTTGTGCAGATGTTCTGTCAGGAATGTTGAAGACGACGACGGAGATGAAGAAGATTCATGGCATCAAGGTGGCGAGGAAGGCCCCCACTATTTCCCACCTTTTTTCGCAGATGATAGCTTATTGTTTGCTCGTGCGAATGACGTTGAGGCTGCCCATATTCTTTCTATTATTGGCAGGTATCAAGAGGCTTCGGGACAATTGGTTAATATTGATAAATCCGAAATCTCTTTTAGTAGGACTATGGATGAGGATTGCAAGGATCGGATTCGTCGAAAGTTGGGGTTCAATGGTGTCGAATCTCATGTGAAGTATTTGGGCTTGCCGGTGGTTTTTGGAAGATCAAAGAAAGAGGTGTTTCAGTTGGTGATTGATCGTGTTTGGAAAAAGGTTAAGGGCTGGTGATAAGTGCAAATGGTAGCTATTTTTGAATATAAGTTTTGTTGCACTTATCAGTTCTTTTTGCGAATAAACCCCGCTTTGTTTGTAATTACGTTTACTTTACGTTTTAGTATATATATATTGCGTATCGTGTAAATATCATTGAGTTTAATTGATTTTCATTTATTTTTGCAGGTGTTCCAGCAATGGCATTTTACCATTGTTGTATAGAGCATTGTATAAGCTTTCCAGCGCTTCAAACCGTACGTCAAACGGAGTTACGGTTCAAAAGTTACGAATAAAACAGTGCAAAATTTTCTGGTGTGATTCGTCCCTGCTGCGCCGGGCGAAAATTCCGCCGGGCGAAACTTCAAAAGCGTCGGGCGAAGCCAAAATTCTGCCGGGCGAAACTCAGAAGGCACATCAGTGTCACAACACTGGAACTTGCAAAAATAAACCGCCTTTCGCCGCCGGGGGCCCCAAATTCCGCCGGCCGAAACTGGGCGGACAGAAACTCCATTAAAGGCCCAAAAACACAATTTTTAGGGATGGGTTTTGATATTTTTGGTTCCAAATCCATCCAATAGCACTTTTTGAGTAGAATTAGGCTAGAAAACACATTGGAGCATGCATTTGGATGACCCGGAGTTGAATCCTTCATCAATCGGAGCCGACAACTCATGAAATGTTTGGTTTTTCTCCATTTCTTCTCTATGTATTTCTCTATTTGTTGGGTTATGTTTGTATTTTTACTCTAAACCTATGTACATGTATTGATCATGGTTGTATAATATATATGCTTTACAAATCATTATCGATGTCTTCCTTGATCTTTTTGCATTTATGTTTGGATTTGTGTTGTGTTAGAGATAAACATCTTGAATCTTGATTAAGGATGGATATCTATTGTCTAGATGCTAGAGATAGATTTAGATAATAATCTTTATGGTGTCGGAACTTAATGTCTTCCATGTTTCGAGGCGTCGTGCGCGAGAGTGACGACGAGAGTGATACGGTTGCTCTCTCAGCTCAGTGTGCCAGAGATGGACACTGTTGTGAGCGGCACGTGATGATTTTGATGAGTATTGTATGTTGAATGCGACCGATCGATAGGTTTACGTTTGTTCTGAGTGTTGCACCCCAAAATTTGCTCTCCTTACTTTATTACTAACTGGCTTATGTTGCATTGCATTCTGCATTATCATTTATCATTAGCATGGGGTCAAGGTACCTGAGATATTCTTCAAAGGGTCAAGCAAGAGAGCTCAATTGGATCACTCTCTCCTAACCAGTGCAGGAATTAGGGTTTTGAGATTCTTGTGTTTATTGCATCAATGGGCAAGCTCCTTGGGTTTTTATCATCATCAAATGGCATATCTTATCTTTGTTGGGGAGGATACACATCATATTCAGAGGAATTTGGATTTGGAGACTGTGCTATTTCCTCCTAGACAGAGGGTACCACAACTAGGGTTTGCTATAAAGTCAGTTTATTTCTGATTTTTTGGGCAAGACTTGATTCCATGGTACTCCTTGGGTCCCTAAGTACCTAGGGATGGAAGGTTGTCCATCATTTTGGTTCAGGAGAAGTTCAATTGGCCAATGGATTGAAAATCAGTTGAATTGGGTAAAACTCAACAGTGAGAGGAGAAGTCAACTGTGGAATTTTGAGGTTCTCTCCAAGGTTTTCAAAGTCTCACATCCTCATATGGTCTTCAAGGGTCAAGTTTCATACATATTTGTCAGGAATCAGGAGTTGGTGCAAAGTTTCTAAATTTGGAAAGTGACCTATAATGAAAAGTTTCCTTTTTTGGCAAGTTCCTACACTTCATTCAACTTGAATTTTCATCATCAAGAATGCTTCAAATGAATTTTTCCCCAACATGAAAGTTGAACATATTTTTCTCCTCTTTCCAACAAGTACTAGTGGGTCTCTATATCATTTGTGAAACTCCAGTTATGATCAAAAGAAGGCAAAGTGGTTTTTAGGGTTTCTCATGATCCCATTTTCACAACTTTGGGCATAATGACCTATAATCAATTCCATTGCTTCATGCCACATTCCAATATTAAAAGACATTCATTGAGGATTATTTTGGGACTAAGAATGAAGAAATTCCATGGTGTGTTCTTCACTTATTCTCCATTGTTCAAAAATGCCAAATTATTCAAAAGTCATGAATCAAAAAAGTTTCAAGGCCCAATTTAAATGTGGTGTGATTAGCAACTCAAATGCAAGTGATCCATCATGAAACTTTCAAATATCCATGCATGGAGGAGGTGTGCTTAACATAGTGTGATTTTTCAAAATAATTCAAAAACTCATTAAACAATTAATCACCCAAGCCCAATTCATCATCAGAAGAAAACCCTAGCCTATTTAAGCTCATCCATGCACTGGTTAGACAGAGACACACGTGATATTTTGGAGAAAAATAAAGTGAACCCTAATTCTTGAATTCCTTGGATCTCTCAATTTACAAGGAGTTTCTTCAAAATTCTTCCACAAATCTTCTCTTGGTAATCTATAGAGTGCAAATCAACCACCATTCGCAGCCAAAAGCAAGTGTACGTGTGGAGCCATCTCAGGTTGGTAGGTTTTTTGACCATAATAAAAATCTCCTTTTAAGCATGAATATTGACGTGTGATGATCGGTGATTACCTTGATCTGTTTATTTTTAATTTTAGACGTGTGGTTTGCTTGTAATATGGATTTAAAGTTTTGTGCCCTAATGGTTTTTCATTCGTTTTTTATTATACACTAACAATTTGGGGTTTTTTATGCCATATTTGGATTCCTGACGAAATTCTGGGTCGGATAGTGTACCCCATTGCATTTTCTGGGCAGTTTGGTGGTTGTAGGTGGTGGCCGGAGGTAGGGTTCCGGCGGCTGGCGGTGGTGGCCGGCGAACCAGTCCGGCGAGAGGATCCAAGGAGGAAGAAGAAGTCCTGGCCGTCCATTCTCTTCATCCGACGGTCCAGGGCGTGCCACATATTTTTCTATTTTATTTTTTTTCTGAATTATAATTGTTGATCAGATGCATATTACCCCACGCTATTATCATGGACCTCACAATCATTTTATTTTGTTTGGTTTACTTTTATATTGTTTGACCAACCACTGGCCGTTGGATGAGTCAAACGAGCAGCAAGCCGCCAACGCATTAAAAATGGCACGCGCATGGCACATGGGGGCACACGGTAAGCTCCCCAGATTTTTATTTTTTTTCTGAATAATTGGGTGGGCTGGGCTGCTATTCGCACCCCCCACCCTGGCCCAACCTTCATTTCCAACGCCTATTCCTTACTTCCCACACCCCCTTTGCATTTCACTTCATTTTTATTTTATTTTAATTATTACATTTCATATTTATTTTTTAAAAATACATAAATGCATTTAAAAATCATCATAAAATTCATGCATACTTTTCAGCATTTTATAAAATTTTTACAAATTTTATTTTTTATTTTTATCATCCAAATTAATTATTTTATTAATTTCCTTTTTGCATTACACATCTCATGCATACATAAATTTCTTTATTTTAATTCTCCTCATCTATAATACATTTTTAATCCGTTCTTTTTGCATCTATTAGATAACATCCTAGAATTCATTAAAACATTTTTCTTTCATTTTTAAATTTATTTCATATTGCATTTTGGTCCTTCTCTTTGGCCCATTGAACCCTATTCCTCACCTGAATTTTATATGATTAATTGAATGACTAACACTTTGAATTTTTGCAGGGATTTTTGGTATGTTGTTTGTCTCTGGTTGAGGGACCTTGATATTTAATTTGGGAATTTTGGGAGTTATTTCTCCAATTGTTTGATTTATTTTCACTTGAGATCTGCTTATATGTGTGTTTCTGATCATGCCTAGGTCCTTGTCTGAAAGGCACTTGTGCCATTTGCTTTGGGGTTGTTTCTCTAACTTCTGAGTTCATGTTTGGATTATTATCATTATTGTTTGCCATTGCTTGATTTTAATTTGCTTTGATATTATTTATGTCTGTTTCTCACTAACCTTTTATGCAGGGACCAAGGTATGTTCTTTAAGGGCATGGATAAGTATCCATGGTCACTCTTATCCTTTCTTTCTCTCCTCTCTTCTTCCTTTAGGATTTAGGTTGTCGTCAAACCTCACTAACCGTAGGTCACCCATGCATGATAACTTTAGGACTCATAGTCCCCCTTTAGAGTTACCCTTGTGTCTTATCTCTTCTCATCTCAAATTTCTTTAAAACAATTAATAAGAATAAGGTGTATTGCGCACGAGCCTTAAGTGTGGGGAATGAGAAATGAGGGGCTTCCTCTCATCTCTCTAGAGTGCTTAGCGAGCGTCCTGTCTTAGGACGATGCGTTAAGTATTCGCCCCTGTGCCCTAGACTTTGGTGCAATGCGACTTAAGAATTAACTTAAGCTACTTCTGTCCTAAAAGATAAAAACCAACCTCAAACCTTTTTGTCCTTCGGGATTTCCAAACTTAAAGGATATTTTCAAAAAGGGCACGTTACCTTTCGTCTGAGTCGCAAACAAGCATCGACCCTAACTGTCGGACGCGAACTTAACGTCGCTCATAAAAAACACAAAAAGAACTTGGTACGAACTACGTTGACTCTGAATTCCCCATTGCACAAAGGGGGTACGTAGGCCTAGGACGTCGACATCCTACCAAGTCTGTCTTTGTCTTTCCCTCCCTGTCTTAGTACAGCCCTAGATGATAGTATAACTTACCCTTAGAATAGACAACAAGCGTGGATCCCATCGAGAACGATGGACGCGTGGGGTGCTAGCACCTTCCCCTCGCGTAACCGACTCCCGAACCCAGGTTATGGTTGCGATGACCATTCCTTTCCTTTTTCCTCAGGTTTATGCGGTGTTCCCTTTCCCTCTCTTGGGATAAATTTACACGGCTGGCGACTCTGTTTTTTCTGCGCCACTCTCGCATTTGTACCTGGATGAAAATCCTGGGAGCGACAGCTGGTGACTCTGCTGGGGATTCTGGTTGACCTATGCTGGTCCATCCCTAAGCGAGTCAATCCTAGCGCTTGCTTGTCTTTGTTCTCTTTGGGTGTTTTATTTTTGTTTTGCTTTATGTGTTGTATTTTATTTTTATTTTTACCGCATTTTCTGCATTTCATTTTTTATTACTGTCATGCTGCTGTGCTGTGCTGGCTGTTCTTTGTTTTGCAGGTTGGGTGGGTCTGAGAGATAAGCCCAATACCAAGGCTTGAGAATACCCTAGGACTAGAGTGGAAAGTAGTGGGACCTACGTGCCCGCTTGGTACGTTTGTGTGTTCACGAAATTCACAACCAGACGAGACTATCTTGGGATGCATTCTAACATGTATGTCTTGCGTATGTTGGGGTGTTGATCTAGAGAGCTGTCGACTCTGGTGACCGATCATCGAGGACCTTAGTGGAAACATCCCTCTTTAGTGGTGACAGTGGCAGACCACATCCTTTGGCAAACCCATTCGCACCCAAGGGCCCGCTTTGGAACTCACATAGGATGGCCCCTACATTTTGAAGAGAATCAGTAGAGGCACTCCTCAATTGACGATAATACTGTACCCCGAGGGATGAATGTACTATTGTTTCTCGACCTCAGTGCCAATGCTGAGGACCTTCCGTTTTGGAGAATCAGTTGAGGCCTCCTCGATTGATGATGATGCCAAACCAGAAATGGTGAACGTATCATCATTTCTCGACCTGAGAGCCCAGGATACTGAACATCCTAGTACCCACACGTGAGAGGGGATGGGAGTTTACAGGTTTGCAGGTAACCTTGACCTTCAACATACCCGGTTTTCTGATCAGCAGGTTTATCAGTGTGGTACTATGGTTATTCTGGTATTCTGGGTATTTGAGCAGATCTTTGAGATGGTTCAGTTTGTTCAGTGCAGCAGTTGTCCAGTCTGTGTGGAATCCGTGATCCCATGTGTGCATTTGCATCATCATTTTGCATCCCAACATGTTTATTCGTTTGTAGGGTTGCATCCTAACTTTGATTATGGTTTTTGAAATTAAACTAGAATCAAGGGGTGGATCGCCCTGTGAATTTTCAAACATGTCCATTTGCATTTGCATATTCATAATCATTTTGCATAATCATTTTGCATGACAGGTGTTCAAGGTTGGTTATTCTTATTTTGATCTAGTTTTCTCAGAATTGCAGTTTTAACTCCTCAGGCCATTCAAGAGTTGATCATGGAGCGAGTTCAAGCTGAGTTGAGTGAACTGAAGGTTCAGATGAGGCAATTTGGGGAAGACATGCTCCAGGAGCAGAGGATGTTGAGGGAGGAGATCAATCAGATGAAGACTCAGATGGGTTTGGTCATGGAGATTTTGAAAACAGTGTTGAAGAAGGAAGATAGTCCTGTGGCCGCTTCCACAACAGAGATCCTTACTCCTCCCATCTCTTTGGAATTTGATTTAAATCATGGATTACCTCGTGAGTCTCTTCCACAAGCGGAAGTTCCAGAACTTTCCCAGCAACAGCTAGGTCTTGGCTCCCAAGAGAAGCCGAAGGGCAAAAAGTGTACAAAGGGGCAGAAGAAGTCTGAAAGAGTTTTTCATCCGCTCCCTATACCATATTCTCAACTATTGTCGTATCTCCTTCAGTTTCAACTGGTACGGAAAAGGACTTTGGCTCCCCTCACTGGTAATCCTCCACCAGGATATGATGCAAGAGCCCATTGTGATTTCCATTCTGGGGCACCAGGGCATACTGTGGAGGAATGTAGGGCTTTTCAACACCGAGTCCAGGATTTGATTGAGGCAGGGGCAATTGAGTTCACGTCGGGCGACGTGAATATACAAGGTGATTCTACCCCAACTGTTGCAAAAGAAATGAAGGCTCCTCCCCTCTTTGCAGGAGAAGCGCTACGTCAACAACCTTTGTTTGTGCCTCAGCCAAATGTGGAAAGGAAAGTGCAAGCGCAGGTGAGGCGCCCAAATCAGCACCAACAGCAGAATTATCAGCAGCAGGGGCACCTGAGACCAAGAGGGCCCAAGAGGATATTTGATCGTATTCCTGTCCCTTATAGTCAGCTGTTTACTCGTCTGCTCAAGAACTCTCTGATTCAAACGAGGGGTATCGTGCCAGTACCGTACCCTATTCCTCCGGATTATGACATGACTGCTAGGTGCGAGTTCCACTCGGGAACGTTTGGGCACACAATTGATGAGTGTAACGTGTTCAAGCACAAGGTGCAAGACCTGACAGACTCAGAGATCATTGTATTCACTGAAGATGATATGTACATCAATGGAAGCCTCCTTTCTCAAATGAACACTCAGACTGCAAGTACGTCCAGATAGAATTAAGCTTCCTCAGCAATGGCAATCTTCAGCTTCTTTACTGCATTTTCATTTGTAGTTTTTTTTTCATTTCTTGTTAAAGCATCGTATGTATGCAAGACTTGTTTGTTTTTTTATGATGATATTAATGCAATGAGTATGTTTTCCTTGAAGTAATCCATTCGTGTTCACTCTTAAATGTTTATATGCACTGCAATACCAATTTTCTTGTTTAGAACTCTTGAGGGAGGATGATGAAGTAAAAATGCAAAATCTTTGGTTGTATGCTTTCGGATAAAACCCTGTTGAGGATGTACAGGCATTGTTTCAAACCCCTAAACACTGGAGAGATAAGGAGATAAACCTTCGTTAACCCCTTTGAGCCTTGGAGTAGGAGCTTCTTTCATATGGAAAAACCCTCATACTTAACCCAGGGGCACGGTAGGTGTCAGTTAGTTTGACCGAGCGTTCAAAATCCAAGGAGAGTGTGCATCCGAGGAACCATTACCTTCTATCCCACTGTCAAGAGGGCGAGAGATGTGAAACCACAATGGTTATCCATCAACAATCAAGGAGTGAGGCAGTCACAACCCTTTCAAGCAAGTAAGACAACCAGTGTCACACGCTTTGTTCGAAAAAGGGGAATAAAAAAAGAAAAGCCCGCTAAGTCGAAACTTGAAAACAAGCGACTTAGGCAAAAGTTAGGGCATCCCGCTGGACTTCAAAACGGAAAAAACTCAAAAGAGTCAGTCCAGGAAAAATTAGGGATCAAAAAAAAGCAAAAGAAAGAAAAAGCGAATCCCCGATAAGAACAGATTCGTGTGATTACAGACACAAAAGATAAAAGGGGAAACTATCATTAGTGGCATAGGTTCCTTAAAGATCATAAACCTTTTGGAGAGATGAGCGTTTGGGTCAGATTAACTGAACATAGGACTGAAGAACATCACAAAGAGTGGGTGGGCACCGATAAATTTTGAGCCATAAATCCTTTTTTCTGAAACCGTGAACCAGACCACGTTACAACCCTTAAAAGTCCTAATTGAAACAGGGTTTATTCCGAAAACGTACTTCAACAGGACAACGTTCCTGACTCCTATGAGTTGTGCTAATAAGATTTGTTGGTATTGCATGTGCGCATTATTTTGCCATTCAAAAATCAAGGTCGCATCCCAGCAAGTGATTCGTTCACAAGGCTTGGCGACGCATTTTCAATAAAAACTTCAAGGTTAACATGAGTGTTGCATTAGAATTGTCATTCTCATAATAAACATTTTCTGTTTGCATATATGTGCCTAAGCATCAATGCAGCTTACACAGTGAAAGTCAGTCAAGAAGCTTGATCCTGCCAAGTTGGGTTGTTTGGAAATTCTGAAGGACAATCATATCAAGGGGCATGCTGCCAAGAGACTCAGTATAGAGCAGGCTCTCCTCAGTAAGTCGTGTTAAGATGTAGCCAATCTGGGGCGGTCACGTCGAGAAATCTCTCTGAAATTCAGTTATTCTAGGGCATTCATTCTAGGATCAGGGGCAAAGTTCCTTCAAGACTTGGGGCAGGCCACCTCTAGGGCGTGAGAAAACGTCTACTCTTGAAAATGGTTAATTGAAAACACCTCCTCAAGGTTCAAGATGCTGAAGCAGAGTATTGTCAAGTCATTACGATTCCCTTCGAGGTAATGTACGTTGTGGATTATAAAGACTGGGGCAGTTATGTCGAGATATGATAAATCTCTCCAAGAGTTTGAAGACTCTGGGGCAGTGCGAACGCCCGATCTTCTATAAAATCCTCTTGAGATGAGGTCTTCCATTAGACCTGGCGGTCTGGGGCAAGTGAAAAGTTCAAAGAGCCGCTTATGACCATAAAGACAAGTCAGGTTACAGAGCAACAGATTGTACATCCCCAGCAGTTGGCTCCCCCCAGCATTGAGATTGCTCCTTCCCCAGCAGGACAAACTTTCCTCAGCAGAGCAGACCTTCCCCAGCAGGAGACTTGGGAAGTATTTTCTCCAGATCAAGACGTTATTTCCCCACAAAATCAGGGTGTTCACATTCCCCATCCAGTCAGGAAGCGTGCTCTCACCGACGATGTCATATTCTAATCCCCAGCAAGGTGGGAGTAAAGTCATTTTCCCCATCAGCAGGCTAAGTTCAGCAGTATCCCCAAGCAGGATAGTATTATGGGTTGGTATCCCCCAGCAGGTCCTAAGCCCGTCTGTTGTTGGCAATCCTCGGCAACAAACTTCCGGTTCCGTTATTGGCGTCCATTCTCAACTCCCCAAGCAGAGGAGAAATCTCAGGTTTTGGATGTTACCTTCAGTAAAGGACAGGGGTAATCCCCGGTAGTGTGGATATTCTTTTGGGACTTCATCCCCAACAGAAGTTGTTAATCTGAAGAGTCGATCAGTATGACACTTCTCAGCATAGTTCCTAGATTCAGAGGACAATTTATTTTTTTCATCCCCAGATGAATTGGTCTCTTCTCTCCGGCATTTATTTTGCTGGAGAGACCCCCTTTACATCTCATAAGCATTTGCGTTGCATCCTCAAATGCGTAGTATTTCCACTTCGTGTGGAGCATTACGGCAAAATTCAAACATTCGCATTCGAAGCATAAGCCAAGTTTGATATTTTCTTTGCCAGTTCTCTTTCTCAGCAGAGATGGTATAACTCAGGAGATTTTGGAGGGATGTATTCCTCATACTTGTGCTCCTCGGCAGAGTCTTTTCTTTAGACTTCTCCTTTCCCCAGCGGAGTCATCTTATCTGTGGATCATGGGTCCGTTAGAAATTTGACTGGCCTTTTTCTTTTATGAAATCTCATTCTTGCTGCCAGAGGGGGTTTAAATCAGGAAGTTTTGCTTCACGTTATCCCCAGTGAAGTCACCACTTTATGTTGGTCTTCCTTTGCGGATGCAATTGAGGTTGTATTCGTCTTGTGGGTACGATTGAGGTCGTATTCGTGTTTTCTTTGTGGGTAGAGTGATTGAGGTCAGTCTTTCTTTGAGGGTACAATTGAGTTTGTATTCGTTTTGTGGATGCGATCGAGGTCGTATTCGTGTTTTCTTTGCGGGTAGAGTTATTGAGGTCAGTCTTCCTTTGAGGGTACAATTGAGGTTGTATTCGTTTTATGGATGCGATCGAGGTCGTATTCATCTTTTCTTTGTGGGTAGAGTGATTGAGGTCAGTCTTCCTTTGAGGGTACAATTGAGGTTGTATTCGTTTTGTGGGTGCGATTGAGGTCGTATTCGTGTTTCCTTTGTGGGTAGAGTGATTGAGGTCAGTCTTCCTTTGCGGATGCAATTGAGGCTGTATTCGTTTTGTGGGTGCGATTGAGGTCGTATTCGTATTTTCTTTGTGGGTAGAGTGATCGAGGTCAGTCTTCCTTTGCGGGTATAATTGAGGTTGTATTCGTTTTGTGGGTGCAATTGAGGTCGTATTTGTATTTTCTTTGTGGGTAGAGTGATTGAGGCCAGTCTTCCTTTGCGAGTATAATTGAGGTTGTATTCGTTTTGTGGGTGTGATTGAGGTCGTATTCGTATTTTCTTTGTGGGTAGAGTGATTGAGGTCAGTCTTCCTTTGCGGGTATAATTGAGGTTGTATTCGTTTTGTGGGTGCGATTGAGGTCGTATTCGTATTTTCTTTATGGGTAGAGTGATTGAGGTCAGTCTTCCTTTGCGGGTATAATTGAGGTTGTATTCGTTTTGTGGGTGCGATTGAGGTCGTATTTGTATTTTCTTTGTGGGTAGAGTGATTGAGGTCAGTCTTCCTTTGTGGGTATAATTGAGGTTGTATTCGTTTTGTGGGTGCGATTGAGGTCGTATTCGTTTTTATTTGTGGGTAGAGTGATCGAGGTCAGTCTTCCTTTGTGGGTGCAATTGAGGTTGTATTCGTTTTGTGGGTGCGATTGAGGTCGTATTCGTTTTTTCTTTGCGGGTAGAGTGATTGAGGTCAGTCTTCCTTTGCGGGTATAATTGAGGTTGTATTCGTTTTGTGGGTGCGATTGAGGTCGTATTTGTTTTTCTTTGTGGGTAGAGTGATCGAGGTCAGTCTTCCTTTGTGGGTGCAATTGAGGTTGTATTCGTTTTGTGGGTGCGATTGAGGTCGTATTCATTTTTTCTTTGTGGGTAGAGTGATCGAGGTCAGTCTTCCTTTGTGGGTGCAATTGAGGTTGTATTCGTTTTGTGGGTGCGATTGAGGTCGTATTCGTTTTTCTTTGTGGGTAGAGTGATCGAGGTCAGTCTTCCTTTGTGGGTGCAATTGAGGTTGTATTCGTTTTGTGGGTGCGATTGAGGTCGTATTCGTGTTTTCTTCGTGGGTGGAGTGATCGAGGTCAGTCTTCCTTTGCGGGTGCAAGTGAGGTTGTATTCGTCTTTTGGGTACGATTGAGGTCGTATTTGTTTCTCCCTTGTGGATATGGTTGAGGTCATATTCGTTATTTTTCAGCACACTCTTTCTCGTTATTCTTACCGTAAGCAAATTTCTGGGGCTCTTTCGGTATTCAATCCCCGTGTACCCTGGAATGTCTGAGAGCCGTTGCTATCACACCTCCAGGACCAAGTTGATTGAATAGGGGCAGCTGTTGCACCCCAAAATTTGCTCTCCTTACTTTATTACTATCTGGCTTATGTTGCATTGCATTCTGCATTATCATTTATCATTACCATGGGGTCAAGGTACCTGAGATATTCTTCAAAGGGTCAAGCAAGAGAGCTCAATTGGATCACTCTCTCTTAACCAGTGCAGGAATTAGGGTTTTGAGATTCTTGGGTTTATTGCTTCAATGGGCAAGCTCCTTGGGTTTTTATCATCATCAAATGGCATATCTTATCTTTGTTAGGGAGGATACACATTATATTCAGAGGAATTTGGATTTGGAGACTGTGTTATTTCCTCCTAGACTGAGGGTACCACAACTAGTGTTTGCTATAAAGTCAGTTTATTTCTGATTTTTTGGGCAAGACTTGATTCCATGGTACTCCTTGGGTCCCTAAGTACCTAGGGATGGAAGGTTGTCCATTAGTTTGGTTCAGGAGAAGTTCAATTGGCCAATGGATTGAAAATCAGTTGAATTGGGTAAAACTCAACAGTGAGAGGAGAAGTCAACTGTGGAATTTTGAGGTTCTCTCCAAGGTTTTCAAAGTCTCACATCCTCATATGGTCTTCAAGGGTCAAGTTTCATACATATTTGTCAGGAATCAGGAGTTGGTGCAAAGTTTCTAAATTTGGAAAGTGACCTATAATGAAAAGTTTCCTTTTTTGGCAAGTTCCTGCACTTCATTCAACTTGAATTTTCATCATCAAGAATGCTTCAAATGAATTTTTCCCCAACATGAAAGTTGAACATCTTTTTCTCCTCTTTCCAACAAGTACTAGTGGGTCTCTATATCATTTGTGAAACTCCAGTTATGATCAAAAGAAGGCAAAGTGGTTTTTAGGGTTTCTCATGATCCCATTTTCACAACTTTGGGCATAATGACCTATAATCAATTCCATTGCTTCATGCCACATTCCAATATTAAAAGACATTCCTTGAGGATTATTTTGGGCCCAAGAATGAAGAAATTCCATGGTGTGTTCTTCACTTATTCTCCATTGTTCAAAAATGCCAAATTATTCAAAAGTCATGAATCAAAAACGTTTCAAGGCCCAATTTAAATGTGGTGTGATTAGCAACTCAAATGCAAGTGATCCATCATGAAACTTTCAAATATCCATGCATGGAGGAGGTGTGCTTAACATAGTTTGATTTTTCAAAATAATTCAAAAACTCATTAAACAATTAATCACCCAAGCCCAATTCATCATCAGAAGAAAACCCTAGCCTATTTAAGCTCATCCATGCACTGGTTAGACAGAGACACACGTGATATTTTGGAGAAAAAGAAAGTGAACCCTAATTCTTGAATTCCTTGGATCTCTCAATTTACAAGGAGTTTCTTCAAAATTCTTCCACAAAGCTTCTCTTGGTAATCTATAGAGTGCAAATCAACCACCATTCGCAGCCAAAAGAAAGTGTACGTGTGGAGCCATCTCAGGTTGGTAGGTTTTTTGACCATCATAAAAATCTCCTTTTAAGCATGAATATTGACGTGTGATGATTGGTGATTACCTTGATCTGTTTATTTTTAATTTTGGACGTGTGGTTTGCTTGTAATATGGATTTAAAGTTTTGTGCCCTAATGGTTTTTCATTCGTTTTTTATTATACACTAACAATTTGGGGTTTTTTATGCCATATTTGGATTCCTGACGAAATTCTGGGTCGGATAGTGTACCCCATTGCATTTTCTGGGCAGTTTGGTGGTTGCACGTGGTGGCCGGAGGTAGGGTTCCGACGGTTGGCGGTGGTGGCCGGCGAACCAGTCCGGCGAGAGGATCCAAGGAGGAAGAAGAAGTCCTGGCCGTCCATTCTCTTCATCCGACGGTCCAGGGCGTGCCACATATTTTTCTATTTTATTTTTTTTCTGAATTATAATTGTTGATCAGATGCATATTACCCCACGCTATTATCATGGACCTCCCAATCATTTTATTTTGTTTGGTTTACTTTTATATTGTTTGACCAACCACTGGCCGTTGGATGAGTCAAACGAGCAGCAAACCGCCAACGCATTAAAAATGGCACGCGCATGGCACATGGGGGCACACGGTAAGCTCCCCAGATTTTTATTTTTATTTCTGAATAATTGGGTGGGCTGGGCTGCTATTCGCACCCCCCACCCTGGCCCAACCTTCATTTCCAACGCCTATTCCTTACTTCCCACACCCCCTTTGCATTTCACTTCATTTTTATTTTATTTTAATTATTACATTTCATATTTAATTTTAAAAAATACATAAATGCATTTAAAAATCATCATAAAATTCATGCATACTTTTCAGAATTTTATAAAATTTATACAAAATTTATTTTTTATTTTTATTTTATTTTTATCATCCAAATTAATTATTTTATTAATTTCCTTTTTGCATTACACATCTCATGCATACATAAATTTCTTTATTTTAATTCTCCTCATCTATAATACATTTTTAATCCGTTCTTTTTGTATCTATTAGATAACATCCTAGAATTCATTAAAACATTTTTCTTTCATTTTTAAATTTATTTCATATTGCATTTTGGTCCTTCTCTTTGGCCCATTGAACCCTATTCCTCACCTGAATTTTATATGATTAATTGAATGACTAACGCTTTGAATTTTTGCAGGGATTTTTGGTATGTTGTTTGTCTCTGGTTGAGGGACCTTGATATTTAATTTGGGAATTTTGGGAGTTATTTCTCCAATTGTTTGATTTATTTTCACTTGAGATCTGCTTATATGTGTGTTTCTGATCATGCCTAGGTCCTTGTCTGAAAGGCACTTGTGCCATTTGCTTTGGGGTTGTTTCTCTAACTTCTGAGTTCATGTTTGGATTATTATCATTATTGTTTGCCATTGCTTGATTTTCATTTGCTTTGATATTATTTATGTCTGTTTCCCACTAACATTTTATGCAGGGACCAAGGTAAGTTCTTTTAGGGCATGGATAAGTATCCATGGTCACTCTTATCCTTTCTTTCTCTCCTCTCTTCTTCCTTTAGGATTTAGGTTGTCGTCAAACCTCACTAACCGTAGGTCACCCATGCATGATAACTTTAGGACTCATAGTCCCCCTTTAGAGTTGCCCTTGTGTCTTCTCTCTTCTCATCTCAAATTTCTTTAAAACACTTAATAAGAATAAGGTGTATTGCGCACGAGCCTTAAGTGTGGGGAATGAGAAATGAGGGGCTTCCTCTCATCTCTCTAGAGTACTTAGCGAGTGTCCTGTCTTGGGACGATGCGTTAAGTATTCGCCCCTGTGCCCTAGACTTTGGTGCAATGCGACTTAAGAATTAACTTAAGCTACTTCTGTCCTAAAAGATACAAACCAACCTCAATCCTTTTTGTCCTTTGGGATTTCCAAACTTAAAGGATATTTTTAAAAAGGGCACGTTACCTTCCGTCTGAGTCGCAAACAGGCATCGACCCTAACTGCCGGACGCGAACTTAACGTCGCTCATAAAAAACACAAAAAGAACTTGGTCCGAACTACGTTGACTCTGAATTCCCCATTGCACAAAAGGGGTACGTAGGCCTAGGACGTCGACGTCCTACCGAGTCTGTCTTTGTCTTTCCCTCCCCGTCTTAGTACAGCCCTAGATGATAGTATAACTTACCCTTAGAATATACAACAAGCGTGGATCCCATCGAGTACGATGGACGCGTGGGGTGCTAGCACCTTCCCCTCGCGTAACCGACTCCCGAACCCAGGTTATGGTTGCGATGACCATTCCTTTCCCTTTTCCTCAGGTTTATGCGGTGTTCCCTTTCCCTCTCTTAGGATAAATTTACACGGCTGGCGACTCTGTTTTTTCCGCGCCACTCTCGCGTTTGTACCTGGATGAAAATCCTGGGAGCGACACTGAGTAGTGTATATTCATGCTTGATATGTTTCTTCTCTTCAAAGAATGTACTCTTTTTATGTTCATATTTACTTTTCCGCATTTAATTCAAACTATTTAAACCCAAACTCATTAACAATTAAATTGTCGAACGGCAGTTCAGTAGCACCGATCTCTGTGGACACGATAATTCCCGGAAAAATACTTCCAAATCTTTTTGTTTGCTTGCCCTATACCGCAACCAACAAAATGGCGCCGTTGTCGGGGATTGGTTTTTGTTGTTCTTGCATTGCGATAGTTTCGTTGTTTTTGAGTTTTGTAGATATCGTACATTTTGTATATTTTCACTAGTTTATTATGATACTTGTATATTTTAACATTTGTTCAAGTGTTTGGTTAGGACGCTTGCTTTTGGTTGCGCGGTGAGACATCACCACGGCATGAAGAGAGGAAGTTTCTAATTAAGCACCGTAAAGGCATCGAGCTTACGACGTAAAACAAGCATGTTTTTATTGTTTTTCATTTCTAATGTTTTTGGTTGTTGTTTGCTCGCAAATTTTGATTGACTTATTTGAGGATGCTTTGGTGATTTTCCAAGTTGGTTCGTTTCAACTTGCGGATGTATGGTAATGATTTTGTTAAGTTTTGTACACGTCTGAGGTATATATTTATCGCTTTCTTGACTTTAGCATATTCATGTTACTTAGGCATTTTACAAACTTTCATGCCATTCATTCTTTTGTATACTTGTTCTTATTGTGAATCACTTTAGTTCCTAACCTTTTTGTGAGGAAGCCTTCCATTGTTCATATAGGCTCGAAGTTCCAACATTCTTGTTCTAACTGGATTTTATTATGTTGAATCTGTTGTTTGTGTTGTGTTTATGAATGCATGAAAATGATCAAGGCAATTGTTTCATTTTGAGCACAATCACCCTAGCCAAATAGTCAATTCACCTTGTAAGTGTGTGATCATTTGTAACCCCTTTGAGCCTTTGGTCATTATCCATGTTGTTTGAGTTTGATGCTTGTCTATGAGTGTCAATTTTACTTTTTGTATGGATTTTGATTGATTATTTTTTCTTGAACCCTCAACTTTGTGTTGTTGTATGAGTTTTTTCCTTGCCTTAGAAAGTAGGGAGTATTCACATGATGGTGCGGTTGAATTCAAGTTGGGGAGAGGATGATTGTATACTCATTGGTTGGATTCTATGAGGATTGAAAAAGAAAAGAAAAAAAAGAGAAAAATTTGTGAAAGAGAAAAAGAAAGAAAAAAGGAAGAAAAAGAAAAATCCTTGAAAAAGGAAACAAAAAGAGTTTCAATAATTGTGCTAAATAAGTATTGTGTGTTGTGTAGCACTTGGGATTTTGGAAGAAGTTGGTTGAAATTTTGTGTGTGAATCTTTGTGAGTTTTCACTCCCTTAGGTTTAGGCAAGTTTTTGTTTCAATT
Organism: Lathyrus tuberosus; assembly: GCA_022829125.1. Lineage (NCBI taxonomy): Eukaryota > Viridiplantae > Streptophyta > Magnoliopsida > Fabales > Fabaceae > Lathyrus > Lathyrus tuberosus. Next base: position 6,446,806 of record JALAZF010000024.1, on the reverse strand, counting down.
ACCTTTAGAAATTGCCCCTTGTTTGTTTACCCGACCACGCTACAACCTTGAAAGTCCTTGTGATTCTTGCCTTTGTATGTTCAATATGAATTTGTGGATGTATGCATAATTTAGTCTTTTGTTTTCAAGATTGTTGTGTGAGTGTAAAGTACCTCATTTTGTGTTTTTCATCTACCGATGATTGTTTTTGCTAGGTGTGATTCACATTTGAACTTGTGTTGTTTTAGAATTTTTGGCATGATTTTTGTATTTTGCGTTTGTTTCGTGACTATGTTGTCGTCGTAGCCAGTGGTAAGTATTTACTTTTTGTGTGTACCGTTTTCATTTGAACCATACATTCGTTTCCATTTTTCAAAACCTGTTGATTCATCATTCTTTGGATGTTGCTTGTGCATTTTCAAGTTTGTTTGATTCTTGTTTGTGGACAAACAATTAGGTAAGTTGGGGAGAGTTTGATAAATGCAAATTGTAGCTATTTTTGTATATAATTTGTGTTGCACTTATCAGTTCTTTTTACGAATAAACCCCGCTTTGTTTGTAATTACGTTTACTTTATGTTTTAGTGTATATATTGTGTATCGTGTAAATATCATTGAGTTTAATTGATTTTCATTTATTTTTGCAGGTGTTCCAGCAATGGGATTTTGCCATTGTTGTATAGAGCATTGAATAAGCTTTCCAGCGCTTCAAACCGTGCGTCAAACGGAGTTACGGTTCAAAAGTTACGAATAAAACAGTGCAAAATTTTCTGGTGTGATTCGCCCCTGCTGCGCCGGGCGAAAATTCCGTCGGGCGAAACTTCAAAAGCGCCGGGCGAAGCCAAAATTCCGCCGGGCGAAACTCAGAAGGCACAACAGTGTCACAGCGCTGGAACTTGCAAAAATAAACCGCCTTTCGCCGCCGGGCGCCCCAAATTCCGCCGGGCGAAACTGGGCGGACATAAACTCCATTAAAGGCCCAAAAACACAATTTTTAGGGATGGGTTTTGATATTTTTGGTTCCAAATCCATCCAATAGCAATTTTTTAGTAGAATTAGGCTAGAAAACACATTGGAGCATGCATTAGGATGATCCGGAGTCGAATCCTTCATCAATCGGTGCCGACAACTTATGAAATGTTTGGTTTTTCTCCATTTCTTCTCTATGTATTTCCCTATTTGTTGGGTTATGTTTGTATTGTTACTCTAAACCTATGTACATGTATTGATCATAGTTGTATAATATATATGCTTTACAAATCATTATCGATGTCTTCCTTGATCTTTTTGCATTTATGTTTGGATTTGTGTTGTGTTAGAGATAAACATCATGAATCTTGATTAAGGATGGATATCTATTGTCTAGATGCTAGAGATAGATTTAGATAATAATCTTTATAGTGTCGGAACTTAATGTCTTCCGTGTTTCGAGGCGTCGTGCGCGAGAGTGACGACGAGAGTGATATGGTTGCTCTCTCAGCTCAGTGTGCCAGAGATGGACACTGTTGTGAGCGGCACGTGATGATTTTGATGAGTATTGTATGTTGAATGCGACCGATCGATAGGTTTACGTTTGTTCTGAGTAGTGTATATTCATGCTTGATAGGTTTCTTCTCTTCAAAGAATGTACTCTTTTTATGTTCATATTTACTTTTCCGCATTTAATTCAAACCATTTAAACCCAAACTCATTAACAATTAAATTGTCGAACGGCAGTTCAGTAGCACCGATCTCTGTGGACACGATAATTCCCGGAAAAATACTTCCAAATCATTTTGTTTGCTTGCCCTATACCGCAACCAACGGCTGGAAAGAAGGTTTTTTTTCTAAGGCTGGGAAAGAAGTTTTGATTAAGGCGGTCGCGCAAGCTATTCCTACCTATATCATGAGTTGTTACAGGCTGCCGGAGCAGTGTTGCAAGGAGATTAAGAGGATTTTGGCTAGATTCTGGTGGGGGGCGAAGGGGGTGGAGAGGAAAATTCATTGGTTGAGCTGGGAAAAGCTGTCTCAGAGGAAAGGGAAAGGAGGTTTAGGGTTCCGTAACATTCAAGATTTTAATCTCAGTCTTCTTGGAAAACAATTGTGGCGTCTTTTACAAGGGGATGGGTCCTTGTTTGAGCGTTTTTTCAAGGGCAGGTATTATCCCCGTTGCACGGTTCTGGATGCTGCTGTTGGTTTTTTGCCTAGCTACGGTTGGCGTAGTATGTTGGGAGCGAAAGAAGTGATTTTGGGTGGGAGTTATTGGAGAATTGGCAATGGTGATTCTGTGAGAATTTTAGAGGACAATTGGATCCCCTCCTGTCCTGGTTTTCGTTCGAAGGTGGGGTCGTTGGGTCTTCAAGGGAAGTCTAAAGTTTCTGACCTTATTATTGCTGAGGCTAGGTGCTGGGATTTTCGTGCTCTGAATGAGGCTTTTGTGGTTGATGTGGTAGCTCAAATTGCTAGCATCCCTCTTTCTATTAGGCTTCCTCCTGATAAGATTTTATGGAAGTTTGAGAAGAGTGGGGAGTTCTCTGTTAAGTCAGCCTACCATTGGTTGGACGATAATAGAAGAGCGAAACTGGCAGATTCTTCTAGAAGTGGTGGAGCGGTTAATTGGAAAGAGTTTTGGAAGGTGGACGTTAATCCCCGAATCAAGAATTTTATGTGGCGTCTTGTTAAGGACATCCTGCCTACTAAATCCAATCTGCGGAAAAAAGGTACGGTTCTTGATGATTGTTGTCCATTGTGCAATTCTTGCTCAGAAAATTCTACTCATCTTTTTCTTAGATGCAATGTAGCTAAACAAACCCTCTTTGCCCTTCCCTCTTATCTGCGGCTCCCCCCGTCGGGTAATATTCTTGATTGGCTGGATGTTTTGTTTGCTAGGAATGAAGTGCTTTTGGCTGAGACAGTATTCACAAGCTTGTGGTTCATTTGGAAGGCTAGGAAGGATGTCGTGTTCAATTCTGTTCCGCCGGACCCGGTCTCCTTGGCTAGCGATATTTGGAGGCATGTGGGTGAAAATGTTCGTCTCCGTTCTGAGAGTTCTAGGAAGGGGCTGATTTGTATGAGTTTGGAAAAGTGTGGGAGTTGGATTGTCCAAACTGATGCAGGGTGCTTTGAAAACGGTTCGGTTGCGTTTGGTTGCATTATCCGGGATCCTAACAATGATGTTTTTTGGTCTGCTACCTGTCGGGATCAGATTAGCGTCTCTCCGGTCATGGCCGAGGCTTTGGGAATCCGTTGGGGTCTGCAGATTGCTAAAGGCCTTGGTTTATCTGATGTCTCTTTCCATTCTGATGCAAAGGTTGTGGTGGATTGTGTCAATGAGTGTGATTTTCTTGCGGAGATCGATCATGTTATTTTAGATTGTAGGTCCTAGTTACTTGATATATGTAATTCTTCTTTGTTTTTCATTAGTAGGAATTTGAACTCTGTTGCTCACTCTTTGGTGGGTTTGGGAAAGATCATTGGATCGCATTCGTGGTCTAATTGTCTCCCTCATTTTAGCACCTCTGCTGTTATAGCCAGTTCTGGCGTTGGTTTCTAGTTAATGCAATTTTTCTATTAAAATAAAATAAAATCTTGCAATATCTCACTTCTTTATTCTGTGTGTGTGAATTTTTCCATTAAACTTTTTTTATAACTAAATGTAAGGTCATATAAGAAGCAACGTGTATTAGGGTTACTAAAGAAACTTCCTTAATGATAAGGGAGCATCCATAAACGTAAGACTTTAGAGCTCCAACTACTTGTACTAGCTAGAAACTAGCATTCCATATAGAAAAACATAAAGGAATGGGAAGAAAGGTACCCCAATAAAGAGTCTTCAAAACCTTTAAACTATGAGTCATTGTCAACGTAGAAACTCAATTACATTACATGCGTGATTACCGGATTTCAAAAATTAAAGAGTACTTGCTAAAAAATGATCTAAAATAAAGTATTAATTGAGGTCATTTAATATAAATATTAAAATGTTAATTACTATTTTAAATTAGATTTAAGTCTAATCCATCTCAAACAAAATCTGACAAAGTTTACAATCTATTTAAAAAGATTAGTCTTACTTTTCATCTATAACAACTAGTAATGAATATGGGCGAAGACAAAGGATAAGAAACTTAAAGGTAACAATTATAAGAACAATATTTCAGCTAAAATGCCAATATCTTTAGAGCGTGTAAAAGAGCTCTAAAATTAGAGAGAAAAGCACGCAACAATCTTTCTCACACACGTCTAACTTCTCCTTAATTTGGAGATTTAATTGTTAGAGTGTTCGCATATATCACCCCTTCCATTAACCCACAAAGTTGTTTGTTTGCATATATCATTTCTATCTGTTTAGAAATGTATATTTAGAATCTCAATTTATTGTATTTACCTTGCTCACTATGAGTTAGATACACGTTGGTTAGGTTGTGGTAGTGTTTAAAAAATGAATTTTAATAACTAATATGGTAAAGTAGTAGATATATATTGCTTACTTAATCTCTTTGGGTATAAAGAATTAGGACTATGGGGGTAAACAAAACAATCTTCACATGAAGTGTATTTGTTCTATTGTGAGGCTTTGACATAATCTCCACTGTTACATGCTACATATTTCAACGTTATTGACAAATTGTTGGCTCGTAATTTCGATGCGTGGTTTGGATTTATGGAATAAATAGAGAAATTGTAATTTCTTTGAAGTTATGATGAGTTTCGACAGAATAGTGCAATTATGGAAGTCTAGTCGAAATTGCCCTTGTGCAAGGGGGGAGAGTTGGTTGAACTTAGGAAGATTTTTCTAAGTTTACGAATATAATTCGACAGAAACACTCCTGATGATGTTTTCGACGGAGATGCTAATAATGGCGTCTTCGATTTGAAGTTTTGAATTTGAATAAAGGAGGGAACTTTGTTCTTATCCGGTTTCAAGAAAAGACACGTGGAGCACAGTGAAGAAGTGAAGACATGTCGAGCGCCACTTGTCTTGATTTAGGAGAAAGGCTGTTAGAGGCAGTTATTTCGATTCAATATAAATAAGAGGTCTTAGTGCTAGGATTTCATGTGTGGTCAAGTTTGTACAAGTCACTCAAATTACTCAAAGTACCCAGTGTGTAGAAAAAAGAATTATTGAGAAATGTACGTTTGATGAAACACCATTGTCTTACAATTTTATCAAATTCAGCTTATACTTTTTGCCCAGAAATTTATCTTCTTTATTTGCACAAGTTATTTTTAAAGCAATTTACTGCACTTTCGATTACCTTTCTGCAATGTCATTTCTTTTATATTGTCGAAGTAAACCATTTTCCAACCATGAATGTTGTCGAAATGTTCATTGTCTCCAAACTTTAAATTTAAAGATCATTAGCACATGTCATAGGATTCACTAGTTGATCCTGTAAGTTAACCAATATTTGGAAACCAACGGTTGTTTACCAATTTTTACGGTAAACAAATTGGCACGCCTAGTTGGACCTTGCTAGTGACAGATTTTTACAAATTCACAAATTCTCTTTTGAAAGTTTTTACTAAGTTCTTCATATTTTTGTCTCTCTCTTTCGAAACTTCGTTGTATGTTATTAAGAAGTGGTAAAGCAGCCGCTACTAACGAAGATAGACCAAGGAGAAGATATACGAGGAGAATGGTAAGCCAAAATCAGCCAAACAATTCAAATTCTCAAAATACATCCAATAACAATGGAGAACAATCCCAACGTCTTTGACAGGGGGAACAATGGTGTCAGCACCTATTTTTGAACCAATACAGGCCACTCCAAATTCGACACCGACGCGGTCGATTGCCCACAGTGAGTCCATTTTAACTTACATTGGGCCACGAGGTCCTCCAATGACCCCCCCCACCAACAATAGGGAACGCTTCAAACAAACCTTTTATGCCTCCAGGCTTCTCTATGCCTTTAAGCAGTCGAGAACAGACTTATGGAATGCCAACATCCATAATGGCAAACTTACATAACGTTGGGTCGACATTCTCAGAACCCGTAATAAATGTAACTTCTCCATTACAAGGATCTGGGTCTGGGATTAATAATATAGGTCGAAATGTTCAACTCGTAGGGATAAGTGTTTCCACCCAAATGCCAAGCATGACCAATAGTTCTGTGGCAGTTATTAGGCAGCAAATGGACGAGAGTAACCACGAAATGGTCTGGATGCTTGCCCAAACAATAGGGACACTACTACGAAAAACCCATTTAACGACGCCAGGTTTACCTCGGATTCGTATCCCAATGTTGTAATACGTTAAAAAATTTATAACGCCATATTTAACGACGGTTGTACTAAAGAACCGTTGTAATACAAGCTGTGTAACAAGCTTCGATTCTCAGCTACTACATTTTTTTTTCCATATTTTTACATTTTAAATACGGTTGTATTAAAACACCGTTGTAATACATGTAACAAGCTTCGATTTCCAGCAACTATATTTTGTCATGTTTTTGTATTCTAAACATATATTTTATTTCTTTTGTTAGTGTTACGGGGATTTAACCTCAAAACTCAAAATTCACCATTGTTTTTCTTTTAAACATATATTTTATTTCTTTTGTTAGTGTTTTTAAGTGCAAGATAATAGTATATATAACTTTAAAAATAAAACTGTAAGAGATGAGCATATATAAAATAAAATTTTATTAAGATTCCATTAAAAAGAGTACATTGATAATCATATTACATATATTAATCAATGTCAGAGCCCATTGTTGCAAATGCATCTTCATAATCCAGACATCTCTCCTCACTCCCCTCATCGGAATCATAATAAACTGCTCTCCTTTTCTTCTTTATCTTTTTCTTCTTCAGCTTCTTCTTCTTCTTCTTATCCTTCCTCACCCTTAAGGCATCCCTGGCCGCTGGTTGGACCTCCTCTATTGGCGTCTGACGTTCCTCATTGGTGATTCTAGCATTCTCATTTGTAGAACTACTCATTGTTACGAAGAATATATTATGAAGAAATGTAAAGTTGTCTATTTATAGATGAGGTTGAAGATGAAAAGTCTGATAGTTTAATGCTTGCAATGATGATAACTTGTAAAGGGTTGATATTCTGGAACGATGTTTTTTGAAAAACGGAGAAAATTTTAAATCATTATGGCCAGAGTGTTCTCTACTCCGGGAAGAGCAAGGGTTAATAACATTACAACGGTTAGAAATAATAACCGTAGTGATACCCCTTATACTAGGCAACAACGTTTTTCTATTTTACGTAATTATAGAAAAATGTTGCTGCCTGGAGTCGAACTTTGTACCAATTAGAAGGGTTATCGCTACGGTTAATATAACTAACCGTTGTGATATTATTAAAATAATATATATACTTATCATTACGGTTATTTTAGAAAACCGTTGTGAAATATTTACCTATATAAGGGAATTAACTTTCTATTATTGACAGTAGCGCCGTTTCCTTCACAGCGAAACCCTAGCACCCATTTTTAGCAGTAAACTTCATCTTTTTATAGAATCCGCGAGAAGAAATACAAGAAGTATGAAGCTTTTGATTTAAGCTTCTTCCTCCTTGTAGTTCTTCTTGCAGAATCTAAAACTAGATGAACATGGTGATGATGCTGGCGGTAGCAAGCGTAATGTACATATTGTTTATGGAAAATAAGGTAGTCTTCTACTTCAATATTTTTGTTAGATAGTTCCCATTATCTCGTTTGCTTCATGTTGTTTTTGTTGATTGTTCTCATTTTGTGCAGATTCGACTTCAATGCTTCACAAGCAAGGTGAACTTCATTGTAATGGTACAGTCTCACTTCTTATGGTTTTGTTTCAACTTTTGGTTGTTTTGTTTTGAATACTAACTAATTTTCTTCATTGCTTCCCACTTCTTAGGGTTTGTTTCACATGGTGATGATGATGGTGGTTCATATATATATGAATTCATTCTTATATTGTATATGAAATTTAGTTTATTATATACTATGTATATTGTTTGTTTCACTATCCTTTTATTGAAAATGCAATCAATTAAATTGATATAGAACATTAGTTTATTATATATATACTATGTATATTGTATATAGTTAAATTTAATACTAACTAATTTTCTTCATTGCTTCCCACTTCTTAGGGTTTGTTTCACATGGTGATGATGATAGTGGTACATACATATGAATTCATTCTGATAAGGTACATATATATGAATTCATTCTGATATTGTATATGAAATTTAGTTTATTATATACTATGTATATTGTTTGTTTCACTATCCTTTTATTGAAAATGCAATCAGTTAAATTGATATAGAAACTTATAATCTGAAAATTAGGATGTATTTGAAAACCAACCTTTATCATGTCAATGTTTTCCGAATTGCATCCATTTCATTCAGCACATTTAATGTTCCTTAACATAAAATTTATGGTCCAATGGTCCGTTTGCTTCAATTCATCGATATCTTTTCTTATAGTTTACCTCATCGTCGTCACTAATCATCGTGGTTGTTAAGATCGTGATTGTTATGATGATAAAATCGCGATGATTTTTGGCGATGATGAGGTAAACTATAATAAAAGATATCGATGGATTGAAGGAAACCGACCATTGAACCATAAATTTTATGTTAAGGAACATAAAATGTGCCGAATGAAATGGATGCAATTCTGAAAACAATGGTGTGTTTAAGTTGGTTTTCAAGAACAGTTTAATTTTCAGATTATATAGTTATTTACCAATTTTAATGGTTGTATTTCTTTAATTAGGTGGATGGTAAAACAAGCAATATACATTTGTATTTGATAAACTAAGGGTACATTCCACAACGGTTGAAATACAAAACCGTTGTGATAGTTAATATATATGACAACGGTTGATACCGATAACCGTTGTGATATGTTAGAAGAGTTTTAGTGTGGGTTTTTGTTATCGTATCCACAGGGATTGTCGGATATTCGATGCCTGCCGTTCAATAGTTGCGCTATTCTAAGCTAATAGTTTCAAAAGTTTCAATTGGTGTTATCATTCACTTGTAGCAAAGATTAAGTTATGACAAAGATTTTTGTAAAAGGTTTTATAAAAACATGGCACATTTAAGTGCCTCAAACTTAAACCGCCCAATGGAATTATCGCGGGTTCGCTAGGCGAACCATTTCACTCGCGAAGCGAAGCTTCGCTACCTCACTCGCCCCAGCGAAGTTTGGGTGTTTTCAAAAGTTGAAGTTTCTGCCACCCCCTCGCTGGCACCTTCGCCTCGCGAACATGATAGCGAGCATTCACTGGCTTCCTCGCCCAGCGAATTTACCCAGTTTTCCTACTGTAAGTTTTTGCATACTTTCTGCCACCCCCTCGCTGGCACCTTCGCTAACGTTCGCTAGGCGAACCTTCGCTGGCATCTTCGCCAACACTCGCCTAGCGAATGCTGTTGTTGATTTCAATTCTTTGGCAGCTTGCAATATTTCTTTGTGTCTTCAAACTTTGATCTTTTCACTCCTATTTCTGCACATTAGCACACACATTACAAGCACCACAAGTATATTTCAAATAATGCACAACAACAACACTCCACACTAAAATCAACATATTCCACATGGAAAAGTCATGGAAAATGCCAAATAATTCATACAAAAATATATCATGATTGACCTCTAACAAACTCTCCCCAACTAACTCATTGCTTGTCCTCAAGCAAAGTATGCCTCTCACGAGGATTTGCTCGAGGATTCAATTCAACCAAGACACGAAAAACGACTCAACTAAACAAGGATCACAACAATGCAACAATTACGCAATTCAAGAACTCAAAACGTAAAAGAACTTGACTCTTAAACAATTTCAACAATGTTTCAAGAGACAACTAACTCATCATACACATGTCATTCTACACTCCTCTTCGAAAAAGGATTGAAGGCAAACGTGCATACAAGCACGGGACAATTACACTCAAATGACCAATGATGCAATACTAAGCAATTCATATCATATCTCAATGAACACAAAAGAACTCATGGAAGTACAAGATCACTAAGGACTACAAGGATGTAGCTTGGTCGGGTGAACAAAAAAGGGTCATTTCTAAAGGCCATGGAAACGAAATTGCCGAAGCAAAAGAACATTCACTATACACATATTCACACATCTCAATTTCATTCCACCAAATTTTCATCACACCTTCACAAACTACCTCACAATTATTGAATCTCTCTTTTTTTTTTTTTTTCATTCATTCAAGCAAGCGTTTTCGCATTTGTACAACATACTCACACTCTTTTCTTTACACGCTTACTTGAATATTTTTCAAAATTTGGAGTAATGCACCCATCTTCTTTTTATTCTCCCCAACTCATTTTCAACTCAACCTAAAGTGAATGTTCCTTGCTTTTTAAGGCAAGGAAGTCAAAGTATACAATTTTCAAAGGTTAAAGAAGAAAATGTTAGAAACTCATCAAATTCAATGATGAACCAAATTTGCAAATTATATACATAAAACAAGTTCATCATTCAATTGAGTTCTAAACTGTTTAGGCTCAAAGGGGTTACCAAATGCTCACTACTCACGGGTGAATTAATATATGGACATGGTTGTGCTCAACTTCAAAAAGTGCCTTGATCACTTCTCCTACTTCCACAAAATCACATGGTCATAAGATAAGGCATGAATTAAAAGTAAAGACAACATTAATCACAATCCTTAGCATATAGTAATACTTTGGAGGCTTCTCACTTTAATGGTTTATGATCCTAAAATGACATATGCATTCAAAAGAAGTTGAAACATGAAACACAATTTCAATCGCACCAAGACACAAAGTTCTAAAACATAAAAAATTCTTGAACAAGGTAACGATACCTTGTCGCAACACAATGCTTACGGTACTATCACAGCCCTCACATCTTGGAGGAATCCTTCGTTAAAATCAAGAGTCCAACCTACTTCCAAACTTCCATCATACAAGAAAGACAAATTACATGCAAACATACTAACATTTAAGAACTACCAAATTATTAGTAAAAGCAAACCAAAAAAAAAAATTTAACAAAACACTTAACATTACTCAATATAAATAAAGTGCTTGGTGTAAGAACACCTACAATATCAAAAATAGTACCACTAGGATACAAGTACACCAATATCAAAATATTCCACTAATGTGGATACATAAGACTAGTAAAAGCTGAAAAATAAAAATAATAAGAAAACTTCACTTTGGAGTCCAAAGGAAGTGTACAAGTCTAAGATCACAAAAAAATCACATCAATCCTCATCTGACACCTCAATATCCTCATCACCGCCAGCAAAAGTAGCCTCCTCATCATCTTCATCGTCACCAACAGTCTCAACTCCAGCCTCCTCATCATCAACATCGTCCTCACCCCCTCCTAAAATTGGCCTGGCCTCAGGCCAACCAGCATGTGCTAGGAACTGCTCCCTCGACATCATCATCTGCTGAGAAGAAGGGTCACGGATCTGCAATTGGAGAACCTGCAAAGAATCATGAATATCAGTCATGGCACGCTGCTGGGCAGCCATCCAATCCCAATTATATTGGCAGATCTCCTGCTGAAATGGATAAAAGGCCGGCGACGCCGGTTCAGAACCTCCACCAGCTTCAGCAGCATCATCAGCAGCAGCCCTAGAAGACTCTCTACCAGCCCCTCTAGCTTTACAGAACTTATCCACATACCGATCATCAATTGCCAAAGGAATAGTGACCTGCCTGCGGGCTGGGATATCCACACCAGCATGAGCACACAAGGACATAATAAGACATGGAAAAGCAAGCGGGGCATTCTTGCGCGCCGCAGTACCTCCCAAACCACTTAAAACAATTGCCTTGATTTCATCCGCAATGATGCAGGCCACGTCAATCTGCACATTCATCTGAATGTTGTGGATAAGATGAGCCAGAGCAATAGGAACTGTACTATGATGCGACCTGGGACAAATGTTAGTGAGCACAAACAACAGAATAAGCTGAACTAAAGGCTGCATATCCACCCGTCTGAATCTAATTGGAACCCCGGATGAATTCAGCTCAACGTCCTTACCTTCAAGAAGTAATTCCCGGGTCATCTTTCCAATGTCACGGTGGAGATGCAAGTCGCGATGATATGCATCCAACTCAGTACCAATCAATGGCAACGGATCTCCCAAAATAGTGTTGATCATCCTACGATCAAATCTCACAACAGTGCCTCTAACCCATGAGGCCCAGCTAAATCTTTCTCCATCATCCGGAAAAGCATTGGCATAAAATTCCCGAACAATGTCAATGTTGTACCCATCCAGCGGCATCATTAGACGATCCCATTTCTTCGCCACAAAAAGAGCATCTATTGTCCGGTAATCTCCACGATCACTAAGTAAAAATCATTTCTCGGCCAAAATGGTCTTTCTCTCTAGGGTTTCATATATGACTGCTTGCTTCGCACCCCTAAATCTGTCTTCATCAAAACGCACAGGCGCTTGTCTCGAGGTTGAAGCCTTTCGCTTCTTAGCCGCGTGAATTGCAGTTTTTGGTGCCATCTGCACATAACAAACAATAAAACCAAACAAAGACAAACAAACACATTAGCGACTAAAAACAACCAGCCAGAGACCTGCATTGCATAAAAAAATATGAAAATTTGCTTCTGTTCGCGCTAGGTTCGCTAGGCGAAGTCTGGCGAACACTCGCCCCAGATTCGCGAGGCGAATGCTGGCGAATGTTCGCGCAGACTCGCGAAGCGAACAAACCAGCGAATACGCGAAATCTCAGAAAAACCATATCACAAGCAGTCCAACAACCATCTCCTATTTTGTAATATCACACTAGTCATAATGCCAATGTAATTTTTAACATGCAATACAAAATCATCATGACAGAGGTTCCATATTTTTCTCAAACCCCTACTTGATCAACCAAGAACATAAACAATGCAAAACGAAATAAACAATAAAGAGTATGCAAACCTGAATTTCGCACGGTTAGTGGTGGATTAGGGCAATTTGAAAATTGAAAGAGATGAGTGTTGCTTAGTTCTTGAGAGAAAAGGAGAAGAAAATTGTAAATGGTGGAAAAGGAAATGGAGGCAAATGCATTAGGGTTTTTCCCCCTCTATTCAGATTTCAAAATGGGTCATGGGCCCAATTTGGATGGCCCACCCACAATTCATTTTTACTGATGTAGTAAAAACTTGGGTTGGTCTGTCACGCTGGGTTCGCGGAGCGAAGGCCAGCGAATGCTCGCCCCAGCTCGCTAGGCGAACGCCAGCGAACACACCAGAATTTTCAAAAAAATTTCAAATTTTTCCACATCTCTTAAGGCTTCAAAATGATAACCAAACAGACTAAAAACAGAAATAAGCAGTAATACTTACAATGTTGGGGTGCCTCCCAACAAGCGCTTGTTTAACGTCGGCTAAGCTCGACGGACCACCGCAATCTCACGGATCGCGGAAGGGAACAATGGCGGGATTTCGCTCGAAATCTCCTCCAAGATAAATTTTCAATCTCTGTCTGTTAACTGTCCAATTTTCTTTTGACGTTGTGTCCTTAATTACGATTGCTCCATAAGGCTTGATTTCCACAATCCGAAACGGACCGGACCATTTAGATCTTAATTTTCCGGGAAACAATTTTAATCGAGAATTGAACAATAAGACCAGCTGTCCGACCTCAAACTGTTTGATGACAATTTTTTTGTCATGGTAAGACTTTACACGTTCCTTATACAATTTATTGGAATCGTACGCCTGAAGGCGCAATTCATCCAACTCGTGTAGTTGCATTTTTCTTTTTTCGCCGCTTAGAGTTGGATCAAAATTCAAAAATTTTAAGGCCCAAAATGCCTTGTGCTCCAACTCTACCGACAAGTGACAATTCTTACCATAAACCATTTTGAACGGTGTGAGACCGATCGGAGCCTTAAAAGTGGTCCGATACGCCCACAACGCATCATCCAGTTTGCTCGCCCAATCCTTCCTCGAGGCTGAAACAGTTTTCTCTAAGATACGCTTAATCTCACGATTGGATACCTCTGCTTGACCGTTAGCTTGAGGATGATATGGTGTAGCAACTTTGTGCTTCACACCATATTGCTCAAGAGCTTTGTCAAGCTGAGTGTTACAGAAGTGAGATCCTCCATCACTTATTAACACTCGAGGTGTACCAAAACGCGCAAAGATATTTCTTTTCAAAAACTTCACCACTATTTTTCCGTCGGCTTTAGCACATGCTATCGCCTCAACCCACTTGGAAACGTAATCCACAGCGACCAAAATATATTCATTAGAAAATAAAGATGGGAATGGACAGACAAAGTCGATCCCCCAACAGTCAAAAACTTCGATTTCTAACATATTTTGTAATGGCATTTCTTGCCGCTGTGAAATACCGCCGCTTCTCTGGTACTTGTCACAACTAAGGGCATGCACATGCGCATCTTTGAATAAGGACGGCCAATAAAAGCCCGATTGTAGGACTTTAGTGGCCGTTCTCAACCCATTAAAGTGTCCTCTGTAAGGAGAGTTATGACAATGCCACAGAATATTCGAGGCTTCTTCCACTGATACACACCTTCTGAGGAGGTTGTCGACACCAAGTTTAAATAAATGGGGTTCATCCCATACAAATGACTTGGCATCAGACAAAAATTTCCGTTTTTGGTGGTGCGTTAGACCGTCCGGTATCAATCCGGTGGCTTTGTGGTTAGCCATGTCGGCGAACCACGGTCTAACCTGCACTCTAAAAAGTTTTTCATCAGGGAACTCCTCTTTTACCTCAAATTCATTTTTGGTCACGTCAATGTTGACCAGGCGGGATAAGTGATCCGCCACCAAATTCTCAGAACCCCTCTTGTCACGAATTTCAAGATCAAATTCTTGTAACAAAAGGATCCACCGAATCAGCCTCTGTTTTGAATCAGGCTTGGTGAGCAGATACCTTATAGCCGAATGATCCGTGTAAACGATGACACGTGAACCAATCAAATAGGCACGAAATTTCTCCAACGCATACACTATGGCGAGCAACTCTTTTTCAGTTGTTGCATAGTTAATCTGAGCTTCGTTTAAAACTTTGCTCGCATAATGTATAGCGTGGAAAACTTTCGTTCTCCTTTGACCCAAAACAGCCCCAACCACATAATCGCTCGCATCGCACATCAATTCAAAATCTAATTTCCAGTTTGGTGCAACGATTATCAGTGAGGTTGTTAAACTCTTTTTCAGAAAATTAAAAGCAAAAAGACAAGACTCGTCAAAGTCGAAAACCTTACCTTGGACAAGCAAGTTGCTCAACGGCTTTGCGACCTTGGCGAAGTCCTTGATAAATCTCCGGTAGAACCCGGCGTGACCAAGAAAGCTCCTTATTCCTTTGACATTCATCGGCGGTGGTAATTTCTCGATAACATCTACTTTGGCTTTATCAACTTCAAGGCCTTTTGACGAAACCTTGTGACCGAGCACAATTCCCTCGTTCACCATAAAGTTGTATTTTTCCCAATTAAGCACCAAATTGGTTTCCACACACCGCTCCAACACCGTATCCAAATTTTTCAAACACAAATCAAACGATTGTCCAAACACGGAGAAATCATCCATAAAGACCTCAATTGTCTTTTCGATCAAATCCGAGAATATTGCTTGCATACACCGTTGAAAAGTCGCCGGTGCATTACATAATCCAAACGGCATCCTCCTATAAGCGAAGATTCCGAACGGACATGTAAAAGCTGTTTTTTCATGATCATCCAGGTTCACAATTATTTGGTTGTAACCCGAGTAACCATCCAAAAAACAGTAAAATTGTTGACCGGAAAGCCTCTCGAGCATTTGATCCATAAAAGGTAGAGGGAAATGATCTTTTCTCGTAGCCTTATTCAACCTACGGTAGTCGATACACATTCTCCACCCGATTACGGTCTTTGTTGGTATAAGCTCATTGTTCTCGTTTCGGACCACCGTTAATCCTCCTTTTTTTGGTACCACATGCACGGGACTAACCCACGGGCTGTCGGAAATAGGATAAATCATTCCGGCATCCAACATTTTCACCACTTCCTTCCAGACCACTTCCTTCATGATAGGATTTAAGCGGCGTTGGGGTTGAGCAACCGGTTTGAAGTCATCCTCCATGAATATACGGTGCATGCAATACGAAGGGCTTATGCCTTTGAGATCGGACAAAGTCCATCCCATTGCATCCTGATTTTTCTTCAACACCTGAATTAAGCGGCTTTCCTCGTTTTCAGACAAAATACTACTTATGATAACCGGTTTATTACCACCGTCATCGAGAAAAGCATACTTCAATGTGGAAGGTAACACTTTCAGCTCAAGTTTGGATGGTTCATCATTCACCTCTTTTTTCAGAATTTCCTCTTCATACTCCCACGGTTGCAATTCTTCCAAAGCTTCAAGCTCCAACAAACACTCTTCAAGAGCTTGCTCTTCTTCAACCGAGAATATTTCCAAGGAATCATCCAAAGTTCTTTGAAAAGGATCCATGATATGAATTTGCTTTGTAACTTCCAAACTCGCTTCCTCCGTTGCATCGATTCAGAAACAATCACCCTTATCTTTCTTGTGCTTCATGGCATCATAAAGATTGAAACACACCTCTTCATCTTGGACTCTCACTTTCATGAGACCATCGTCCATGTCAATTGCCATACGGGCAGTTTTCATGAAAGGCCTTCCAAGAATCAAAGGTGCATCATCGTCCTCCTCCATTTCAATGACAACAAAATCAATTGGAAACAAAAATTTGTCCACTTTGACCAACACGTCTTCTGCTACACCGTGAGGACGGGTAGTGGATTTATCGGCGAGTTGCAACGTCATTTGCGTGGACATCAATTCCATGTGGCCTAGCCGTTTCACAATCGACAATGGTATCAAGTTGATGCTAGAACCCAAATCAATCAACCCATTGCCCACATACAGGTTTCCTATCGTAACCGGCAATGTAACTCGTCCCGGATCACATTTTTTCCTCGGGAGAGTCCGTTGAATGATGGCACTACAACTCGCATCTACCATAATCATCTCCTGATCAGTATACCTTTTCTTCTTCGTGAGGATATCCTTCATGAATTTTGCATATTTAGGCATTTGCTCCAAAGCCTCGGAAAATGGGATATTTATTTGTAATTGCTTGAAGATATCCATAAACCGAGAATAGTGCCTAACATTATCTTTCCTTGTAGGAGCATGCGGATATGGTAGATGTTGAATTGGAATATTATTCATCGGCTCCTTTCCCTTCTTGGTTCTCTTCACTCTTTCTTCACTCCCTATTTTTTTCTCATTCTCTTCTTTTTCTTTCTCATTTTTTTCTATCTCATTTTCAACTAACACACCCTCAACATTTTTTTCTACTTCAATTTCCTCACTATCTTTTTCTTTTTCAACTACAACCGCCTCCTCCACTCTTTTTTTACCTACACCCATGTCAATCTCTCTTCCACTTCTAGTGAGAATTGCTTTACAATCCTTTGGATTCGGAAGCGTATTTGCCGTAAAGGGCCCTTTTTGTTGATCGGCCAATTGTTTTGATAATTGCCCGACTTGTGTTTCAAGATTCCTTATGGCGGCATCGGTATTCTTTTGATTTGAGATTGCCATTTGCATAAATTGTGTAAGAGTGTCTTCCATCTTTGTATTTCCAACGGGGGCTTGCGGAGGTTGAGTGTAGTTTTGATATTGTTGACGGTTTGATGGTCCGGCTTCTTGCGGTCTGTATTGTTGTTGATAACCTTGGTTAGGCCTTTGTTGGTAACCATGGTTGGCTTGTTGATACGGAGGTCGAGGTTGGTAACCTTGATTTCCCGCGTAATTTGCTTCCTCCTCAACGGGAGGACAATAACCGGTCGGATGGTCACCTCGACATAATTCACACACTAACACTTGCACATTTTTACTTGAAGATTCATGCATTTCTTTGAACTGTTGCGGCAGCTTAGACATTTGCTTCGTTAACAACTCAACCTGTTGTGATAACAATTTGTTTTGTGCAAGGATAGCGTCACTTGTTCCTAATTCCAACACTCCCGAAGTTCGTTGAGCAGGTCCACGGTTGTGACTACCTTGATGATCGTTCAAGGCCATTTTATCGATGATAGTTGTGGCTTCTGCTGCAGTTTTGCTTAACAAAGATCCACCGGCGGTGGCATCCAACAAGGTTTTGTGTACGAGTTGCAGCCCATTTCTGAATATATGAATTTGTGACAATTCATCAAAACCATGGCCTTTGCACTTTCGTAACATTGATTTGAACCTCTCCCCGGCAACGGCGCCATTTTGTTAGAAGAGTTTTAGTGTGGGTTTTTGTTATCGTATCCACAGGGATTGTCGGATATTCGATGCCTGCCGTTCAATAGTTGCGCTATTCTAAGTTAATAGTTTCAAAAGTTTCAATTGGTGTTATCATTCACTTGTAGCAAAGATTAAGTTATGACAAAGATTTTTGTAAAAGGTTTTATAAAAGCATGTTAAGGTTAGGTTTCGCTAATCCCTTCCATGTATAAACGATTAATCAAGCATATGAACTCAGTTTCCGACCAATACAACCGCGTATCCTCCCGACTACGTTTATGTCTAAAGCGAAATCGTGAGTCCCGTTGTTTAGACCGTTAGATGATGTCTCACGCTAACAATCTAAGCAACGATCATTAAGATCAATACAATGCAAATATCAAATCCCAAATCTATGTCTAGAGTTTAGTTTTTAAGAGATGAAATTGTTAGGTCAAGATTTGTGGAATCTATGTCTAGAGTAAAACAAATCAAACATAAAGTATTAAGAGAAAACAACTTCATCTATATTGATCAAAGACTTTGTTCATATACAATAGATCAAAAGCAATACATAAAAACAGAATCAACTACATCTAACCTCAACCTTGAGTGTTTAGCTACCACTTTTCATGGTAGCTTGGATGACAAGTAAAGAGAGGAGATGAATTAGCATCCACGACGATTAATCGAGAATGGATGCGACTTCAGCTTCTCCAATCGAAAATACACTCTTTGATGAACAAAATACTGTAAACTATCAATTCTGATGAGCAAAAGATAGATTTCAAAAAGTAAAAAAATCTATTTATACACTTTACTCACAGCACCCTTCGCCTAGCGAAGGATTCATTCGCCTAGCGAATGACTAAAAACATGGCACATTTAAGTGCCTCAGACTTAAACCGCCCAATGGAATTATCGCGGGTTCGCTAGGCGAACCATTTCACTCGCGAAGCGAAGCTTCGCTACCTCACTCGCCCCAGCGAAGTTTGGGTGTTTTCAAAAGTGGAAGTTTCTGCCACCCCCTCGCTGGCACCTTCGCCTCGCGAACATGACAACGAGCATTCGCTGGCTTCCTCGCCCAGCGAATTTACCCAGTTTTCCTACTGTAAGTTTTTGCATACTTTCTGCCACCCCCTCGCTGGCAACTTCGCTAACGGTCGCTGGCATCTTCGCCAACACTCGCCTAGCGAATGCTGTTGTTGATTTCAATTCTTTGGCAGCTTGCACTATTTCTTTGTGTCTTCAAACTTTGATCTTTTCACTCCTATTTCTGCACATTAGCACACACATTACAAGCACCACAAGTATATTTCAAATAATGCACAACAACAACATTCCACACTAAAATCAACATATTCCACATGGAAAAGTCATGGAAAATGCCAAATAATTCATACAAAAATATATCATGATTGACATCTAACATGATAGTAAATTTATATTACAACGGTTGAAATACCTAACCATTGCAATATATTGCGCGTTTCCAGAATACAACAACGGTTTCCAGACCGTTGTAGAAACGGTGAACTTACAACAACAATCTACATAACAATGCCTTAGCTCGCGTCATTATATGTCATTCCCAACCGTTGCTAAATGGGTTTTTCATAGTAGTGGGACAATCTTTAATCCCCTAATCCAAAACACTACCCAAACTAACCAACAAATGGTCACGCAAATGATGCGTATTGCGGACTTTTTTGGTGTGCCACAGCCTCCTCGACATCCACAAAGGGAGTATATGGTGGAAAATCAAGGCTTAGCTTTTGGAGAGGATGTTACTATTAACCAAGTCCAACAAAACCAAAGGAACACACCCAAAACGAATGTGGTGAACCCAGGAGAGGTAGTCGAACAACCTAGAGTCGAACCCCCTGGGAATCAACCACGAATTCCATTAGAAGAGGGACCAAGGGTAGTGATGGTGAATAGAAACCAGAACGCTGACAATGTCATACAACAAATTTGACGTGATGATTTGGAAGCGGATAACAATCTAGCAGCCATGGTCGAAAGGATTATGGCGCGAAATAGGGTAAATTTTGGTCTGCGAAGACTAAACTACAGATCACCATTATCAGAATATATTTTGCAATTAGATTTACCTACCAGATGGAAAGTCCCTAAATTCACTAAATTCTCGAGGGATACCAATGAGTCTACTGTCGAACACGTAGCTAGGTATTTAATAGAGGCAAGAGAGATTTCGAACAACAAAAAAACCTTAGAATTAAATATTTCCCAAGTTCTCTCACTAAAAACACCTTCACATGGTTCACAACCTTGCCAGTAAACTAAATCCATACATGGACTCAATTGGAGAGATTGTTCCATGAACAATTTTACATGGGTCAAACCAAGATTAGTCAAAAAGAATTGGCTAGTATCAAAAAAAAGTATACTGAGCCAATAAATGATTATCTGAATAGATTTCGCCTACTTAAATCCAAGTGTTTCACTCAGGTCCCAGAACATGAGTTGGTCGAAATGGCCGCTGGGGGCCTTGACTACTCTATTAGGAAGAAATTGGACACCCAGCACTTGAGGTATATGGCCTAGTTGGCTAACAGGGTTCGACAGTTAGAACGCCTAAAGGAGGAAAAGGCTAGGGTAAATAGAAATAATAGAAGAGTAGCCTATGTCGAATTCAATGAAGACGACGAAGGAACATATAACGAGCCCTTAGACTTCGACGGGAACAAAGTTGACCTTGTTGAAATAAAGCAAGGGCCACCTTAATTTTGTAAGGTCCTGGCCTCTTCGAATGGAAAAAACCCAGTCGAACTAGAAAAGAACGATGGATTTCCTAAGAAGACTTACATTTTCGACGTCACAAAATGTGACGAAATCTTTGATTTGTTAGTTAAGGATGGTCAAATGATATTGCCTTCAGGGTCTAAAATGCCTCATTTAGAGCAAAGGAAAAAGAGAGGGTTTTGTAAGTATCATAATTTCTTAGGTTATAAAACGTCTCAATGTTTTCTTTTCAGGGATCTCGTTTAGAACGTAATTAAGGACGGAAGGCTCAAATTCGTAGAGAAGTCGAAAGCCCAAATGAAGATTGATTCCGACCTTCTTCAGGTGGCTGATGCCCACTACACTGAGCCATCTGTAATCAACATGGTCGAAGTTACTTAAGACTTCACCAACAAAACTGACATGATCAAAGTTATTGATGACTTCGTCAACGAGGCAGACATGGTCAAGGTTACTGAGGATCTTGACAAAGAAATCATTGAAAATTACATATGTGAAGTCGCTGAAGGCTTCACCAACAGAACCACTGGAGGTTTCGACAGAGAGACTGCTGATAGTTTCACTCATGGAGTCACTAAGAGCTCTAACGGAGGAGGTACTGGAGGCTCCAACGAAGGAATTACTGAAGATCCCAAATCGATGATAACAACAAAAGAAACCACTAAGGGTTTCGTGCAAATTAATAATGTTACTGAGGGCCTTAGGGTGAAACTGGAAAAGCTGGACATTGTTGGAAAGGTCGACGCGGGTGTGAACATGGTCGAAGTCTCTCAAGAAACTTCAATGGAGGTTGATGAGGACCTTCGACAGAAAGAATACAATAAATTAGCTTACCCAAAGGAAGAAGAGAGCTTGACTGATTCCTTCATAGATGTCAGAAAAAGAAATCAGAAGTTATGTTATGCCTTAGATGCAGTGCAGTCTTCGACAATAAGGTGACTCAACATCTCGAATGGGTTAATAAATCAATGAGTAGAAGAAATTGGAAAGTATCTCATGGGCGCTAGACTTTCTACAACAGAAGTGACCCTAGGAGACGGGAGCAGGCGAGGCAAAGATTCAACGGTAACAAACCCACTACTTTCAAACCTACGACGGAGGCTCCCAAAGACAAATGGGTCAAGCCAGTTGGAAATCAAGAGTCGGGCCAAAGAAAATGGAAAGTTTTCGAAGTCCAGCGGGGTTCCTCTTTGACGTACCGAAAATAATTCCAGGCATCAAAACGGATGGCATACCCTTCAGAGAAATATAAAGGAAAGAATTCAATGTTAAGATCCTAGTGAAGATGGCAGCAAAGGCGGATGAAAGTTGAAAGGGAAGCCATGGAGATGGCGAAGCCTGAATCTAGTAGCAACATATAGACGAAGAAAGAAGAAAAGAAATCTGTCGAGAGGAAATTTTTCTCTCATCAGAAGGAGGCGTCTTCGAAAAAGTCTGACCACGAGGACAACGTAATGACTGACGATTTCGACTCTGGGTCGGAGGCCTCACTAGACATCATGTGTAATGTGGTGTCAGTACTCCCAAGAGAGTACGATCAAGTGATGGAAGTAGAAGAACCGGAAGATGCGATGGAAATGGAGACGGCTCGACACAAGCCTGTCTGTTACTACATTGTGAATAACGGCTGTGTAGAAGAACAAAATGCCTTTTTCGAAAGGCCTAATGAATCGATGAAAAGCCATTTAAAACCTCTGTTTATCAGAGGAAAAATAGTAAATGTCAGAATAAGTAAGATCCTGGTCGACGGTGGGATAGCAGTCAACCTAATGCTGGATCAGATCCTAAAGAAGATCGGGAAAGATGACACAGATACAAAGCCTCATAATACGGTGTTGTCGAATTATAAGGGCAAAATAGGAACCACTATGGGAGTTATACATGTGGACTTGACTGTCGGCACTATAACTAGGCCGATGATGTTTATGGTGATAGCTTCGAAGGTTAATTATAATATACTTCTTGGTAGAGAATGGATTCACGGCATCGGTGTCGTCCCCTCTTCAATACACCAAAGGATCACTATTTGGCGCAACGATGGGATCATCGAGAACATCAAGGCAGACCAAAGTTATTTCATGGCCGAAGTAAATCAGGTTGACAGAAGAAGTTTCGATCGAAATTTGGCGCACATTGGTCCATGTAATCCTGTAAAATTCGACATGACGCCAACAAACAACGATTTCTGTTCTCTCTATCTGCACCCAACCCATGGGTTCCAGTGGGATAGAGAAGTCGTTGGCGAAGGGGACTATGTCTTTGGGATAACACGTATCCAACCAACTGGCTGGGGAAGTGAATTCAGTGATGATGAGTAAGTCATTGGCGCTCGAAAGGATATTGGCTTATATAGCCGAAAACAAACTAAAAGCGGCTTTAGAGGCCGAAGTAAAATTTATGGTTGTCGAAGCTAAGAAAAATGAAGCAGATCAAGGAGGTCCTGGTAAGGACTTCGATCCAGAACACCTGATAAGGTTCAGGATGAGATACAAGGCTAGAGGCTCAACGCAATCTATGATGATGAGCCTTTGGGCTTTGAGAAGGATCCGCTAGAAAGCCACATCAAAATGCTAGCATAATATCCACTTGAAGAGATCGACCTGGGAGAGGGGACAGAAAAGAGGCCGACATATATCAGCGCCAACGGCAGCCCACAACTCAAGGTCGAAGTAGTTCAATTGCTAAAGGAGTTTAAAGACTATTTTGCATGGGATTACGATGAAATGCCTGGTTTGAGCAGAGAGATGGTCAAACTGAAGGTGCTGATAAAGCCTGGGAAGAAGCCTGTCAAGCTGACTTCAAGGCGATTTGCACCCGAAGTTCTCTCGAAGATTAAAGAGGAGGTCGAAAGACTTCTTAGATGCAAATTCATCCCCACGACCAGGTATGTTGAATGGCTTGCCAATATTGTTCCAGTTATTAAGAAAAATGGTAAGTTAAGGGTGTGCATAGATTTTAGAGATTTAAATTCCGCAACACCGAAAGATGAATATCCTATGCATGTGGCGAAAATGTTAGTCGATTCTGCCGTAGGATACGAATACCTTAGTATGCTCGACAGGTATTCTGGTTATAATCAAATTTTCATTGCTGAGGAAGACGTCCTAAAAATGGCGTTTAGATGCCCTGGAGCCTTAGGCACCTACGAATGGGTCGTAATGCCTTTTGGTTTAAAAAATATTGGGGCAACATACCAAAGAGCAATGAATTCGATCTTCCATGATTTTATCGAGACTTTTATGCAAATCTATATTGACGATATTGTTGTTAAGTCCATTTTAGGGAAGAGTCACATAGACCATCTTCGACAGTCCTTTGAAAGGATGAGGAGACATGATCTGAAAATGAACCCTCTCAAATGTGCTTTTTATGTACAGGCGGGAGATTTCTTAGGCTTTGTGGTCCACAAAAAGGGAATCGAAATAAACCAGAACAAGGCCAAAGCCATAATGAAAGCGAAAGCGCCATCAACCAAGAAGGAGTTGCAATCACTGCTTAGCAAGATTAATTTCTTAAGGAGGTTTATCTCAAACCTTAGTGGCAAGACTCATGCCTTCTTACCTCTGCTTCGACTCAAGAGGGAAGACTTTGAATGAGGGCAAGCTCAGCAAGAAGCTTTCGACAAGATCAAGGAATACCTGGTCCACCCTCCAATTCTGATGTCACCTTCTAGGAATAGAAGTATGAGGTTGTATATATCTGCGTCGGTCAAGACTTTAGGGATCATGTTGGGTCAAGAGGATGAAAATGACGTCGAAAGATCCATTTACTACCTTAGTAGAGTCTTGAACGATGCTGAAACTAGGTATATCGTAGTCGGAAAGTTATGCTTATGTTTGTCTTTCTCATGTATTAAGGTGAAGCATTATATAAAACCAGTGGATGTTTTCGTTTCATCTCATTTCGATGTTATAAAATATATGTTGTCTAAACCAATCTTGCACAGTCGAATTTGTAAATGGGCATTAGCTTTAACTGAATATTCCTTAACCTATATGCCTTTAAAGGCTGTTAAGGGACACATGGTAACCGATTTTATAGTCGACCACTCTATAACTGAGAATTCATTAGACTACCTTGAGCTTGAGCCTTGGAAGATGTATTTCGACGGCTCTAGTCTTAAAGATGGAACCGATATAGAAGTCCTAATGATTTCTCCTAACAAAATTCCAACAACATTCAAGTATAAAGTCGAAGGCCTGTGTTCGAACAATGAGGTTGAATATGAGGCTCTAATAGCCGGACTTGAGATATTGTTGGAATTGAGGGCAACTCGAGTCGAAATAATGGGTGACTCTGAGTTAGTCATAAAACAAATTACAAAGGAGTACAAGTGCGTTAAGGAAAATCTTATCATGTACTTCGTGATAGCCAATCGACTCTTAAAAAGGTTCGAGATGGTTAATATCTGACACATCACTCGATTAGAGAATCAAGAGGCCAATGATTTGGCACAAATCGCCTCTGGGTATAAAATTTCAAAAGAAAAATTACAAGAAGCAATCGAACTCAGAGGAAGGGTTGTGTCATCCAGACTATCCCCATCAGATCTGGAAACAATGAAGCTAGGATACGTTGATAAAGAAAACTTCGAAATATTGAATATAGAAAGCCTGATGGATGAAGATTGGAGAAAGCCAATAATAGAGTACTTACAAAATTCAACAACATTTTCTGAGCGAAAAACCAGGTATCGAGCTTTAAGTTACGTTCTTTTGGGAAATGAATTATTTAAAAAGACTCCCGAGGGAGTTTTGCTCAAATGTCTTAGTGAATCTGAGGCATATTTAGCCATTTCGAATGTCCATAGTGGGGCATGTGGGGTGCATCAGGTAGGCCATAAAATGAAGTGGTTATTGTTTCGACAAGGGATGTATTGGCCTACCATGTTGAAATATTGTATTGAGTTCGCCAAAGGTTGTCAAGAGTGCCAAGTGTACGCAGGTATACAACATGTTTCTGCAAGCGAACTGTATTTCATAGTGAAACCTTGGCCCTTTAGAGGTTGGGCTTTGGATCTGATTGGAGAGATTCGACTTGCATCATCCAAAAATCAAAGATACATTTTGGTTGGCATCAATTATTTTACAAAATAGATCAAAGCTATACCGTTGGCAAATGTAGATCAAGATGCTGTAATCGAATTCATCCAGAAGCATATCATTTATAGGTTTGGAATCCAAGAGACCATTACAAAGGATCAAGAATCTGTCTTTACTGGTCGAAAAGTACAAGAATTTGCTAAGGAAACAGGTTTCAAATTGTTGAGATCTACACCTTATTATGCACAGGCCAATGGTTAGGTCGAGGCAGCAAATAAGGTCGTGATTAGTTTAATCAAGAAACATGTGCAGAAAAATCCAAAGAATTGGCATAAGACATTAGACCAGATTCTCTGGGCATGTCAAACTTCCCCTAAGGAAGCTACTAACACTACTCCTTTTCGGCTGACGTATAGTCATGAAGCGGTCCTACCAATCGAAATCTACTTACAATCAGCAAGGATACAAAGACACCATGAGATTTCATCTGAATCATATTGGAACATGATGTTGGATGAGTTGGTTGATTTAGATGAAAAAAGACTAAGTGCCTTAGAATTGTTGAAAAGGCGGAAAAAGAGAGTAGAGAAGTCATACAACAAAAGGATCAAAGTTAAAACATTTTTTCCTAGAGACTTGGTTTGGAAAGTGATCCTTCACATGGATCGAAAGGACAAAACTTTGGGGAAATGGTCCCCTAAGTGGGAGGGTCCCTTCTAGATTATACAAGTTTTTTCAAATGTTGCATACGAAATCGAAGAATTAAATGAAGACAAAAGTATCCTGAAAGTGAATGGGAAGTATTTGAAGAAATACAAACCTGCACTCCAAGAGGTAAAAATAGAAAAGGAGTAATTACATACAAAATGGTCGAAGCCAACATGGTAAATCAAACATATATTGTCAAAATGGCTTAAGTCACTACATTAAAAAGCCACAAAGGGCTCAGAATCATTGCATTAAAAAGAAAATTTGAAAAGCCAAATAAATTGGGATTAAAATGGAAGCGAAGCTTTCATGCTGAGATACTTCGACTTCTGAAACGCCAGACGTTTCTCACAAACAGATTTGTCTGATCTGAGATTTTCAATTTTAGTCTCCAGCTTCTGAGCTTTGTCGACATGTGTCAGCCCAACTTCAATCTCTTTGGTCAATTTAGAGTCATCAAATTTTAGAAGTTCAGCTTTCTCCTTCTTGGCCTTGGAGATCTTAGTCTGCAATTACTTTATATGTCCTTACCAAGATGCGATGTTTCTATCATGGGTTTCGATTTTCATTTTGTTTTGCTCCCAGGTCTTCTCCAATTTAGTAACTCTAGCGGTGGATTCAGTAGCAGCATCACATATAGCTGCTATAGTTCCAGCCATGTCTTCAATCTCACTCGAAGCACGCTTGATTCTGTTGAAATCAGTAATGACATATTCGATCATTGAGTTGAGCTCTATGATGATATTTGCGACTTCAGGAGAAATAGTCAAAATGTTCACTTGTTTGAGGAGACTTTTCAGGGCAAATTGAGCAGTAGGATTGCCTTCCAGGGTCTGAAACAAATCGACTCTAAAGATTTTTTCTTTAATCTTTAAGAGCGCATCATCAACAGGCTTGCTCGAAGACTGCTCGCCCAACACCGAAGAAGAACTAGGACTTTTCTCAGACGAACTCCCTCTAGAGCTGATCATAGCTTTTAAGTATTTAATAGGGTTGTTCTTTTTTAAGGCTGCTAGTTCTTCTGAAGAAAGAGTCGCAGTTGTTCCAGTCGAAGTCTTTGGGTTTGCATGGGCAGTGTCAGGTGTTGGGGTATTAGCTGATTGATTTTGTGCTTGTTCTTTCTCTTCTTCGCCTGTCCCCTTATCCTCTTCAGCATTGTCATCTTCATCCTCAAATTCGTCAACAACAGGTATGGAGAAGTGTTGGAACAAAGAGAGATATTCATCTTTTTCCATTTCGTCGTCTTGGTCGTCCCTGGCATCATCTATATTTTCGATTCTGGGGTAGCCGTCTTCAATTTCATCATCGACATTGCCTTCAGCGTGTTCCATCACCACATCATCTTGGGTTACCTCAGCCTGGGTTTCCCTGTCTTGTTTATCTTCATGCTCGGACCCACTAGTATGGGAATGTTGAGTGTTAGTCTTGAGTGGTGAAGCCTCGCGCTGTTCCTCGACTGGTTGATTGATTTCACTCACCGATCTCTTTTCAGAATCCTTGGCAGAGGTAGGATGATAGGTGGGTTCACCTTCGTTGTTGAGAAGGACTGGGGTGTCAGTCGACTTAGTCGATGGTTGCTTAGAAACACCCCTAGCATCCTGAAGATATCGTCGAAAGTTAGTAAGTCAAAGAGATAAGGTAACTGAGTAAAATGATAAATTGGTATATTTGTTGTACCTTAGAACCCTCAGCTCCAGAATTGGAGTTATCGCTTTCGATTTGCTCTGTAGCTTTCTTCGACAAGTCCTCAAGATTGGGTTCCAATATTTTGAGAGCGGTAGGCTTCTTTGTTGAAACTTTGGTGACCTTCGTCTGAGTTTGGCCTAAAGCCTCAGGCATCTTCAGTTGTCTTTTCTTTCGTTGAGGGGTTGTTCGGTGGTAGGATATAGATTGTCATCATCAGATTCGATCACTTGGACTTCAGGATCCTTGAGCTTGTGTTTTTGTAGAGCTGGTGGTGGTTTTCAACTTCCCTGAGGAGATAGTTTAAAGCATAAAAAAACAATACATGACAAAGGAGTGATGAATAAAATAAAATTACCCTTGTTCTTGTTGCTCTGCTACCTCCTTCTTCCTTCACTTCGACTGGCTTTTTGGCTGTAGGCTTTTTGGGTGGAATCTTCACGACTGAAAGAAAGTCAAAATAGTTATTACAAGTAAAGCAAAAAGGTTGGATCGAAAACCTCCCATTCCACACCTTTATATATTTCAGACTCGATGTGAACGTCTTCGATGCCAATATGAAGGTGTTCTTTGAAACTGTCTAAAGTATGCTTAGTCGCAACCATCCGCTGGGTACGTTTTTGTGATTCCTGGTGAAGAATCTTTACAAAATCCCCACAGACGAACCAGTCTGGGAATGGAGGGTTAAAAGGCACACCAAATTCAGCACTTGGCAGTTAAGGGGATCTAGGAGGATACATGTCAAAAGTTGTTTCGTACCGTTTCACGGGAGGTGTAGTACCCTAAATTTTGACCAGCTTTTTTTTCACCTTTTTTGGGTTTTTGGGCTATTAGAGGGTCAGTTAGAGGTCAGTGGACTTCTGAGGTTGTCAGCACTTTTAGGCCCATTTTAGATCTGGTTTGGTATTAAGGGTTTTCTTTTATTTTTAGTTGTTTTTATTTGGTTAAAGCTTGTTTTTTTTAATGATTTGTTAGGTTCTATTTTAGAGTTAATTATATATAAAAAGAAAAATGTTTTGAATATTATTATTGGTTTTTAGCCAAAATAATTGTTTGCTTTGATTTATTTTAAGTTAAAGGTCATTAGGGTTAAATTATAGGTTTGGGTTTGGTCATTTAAGATTAGTTATTATTTAGGGTCTTTATTTTAAATGTTAAGTCTTAATTATATTAAGCTGTTTATTACGTTAAGGTTGGTTTAATGGTTTTTATATTATTACTAATATTAGTATTTGTAATTCTTAGCATTTTAGATAGGTTTAAGTATATGTTAATAGGATTATTAAGATTATTATTAGGGAGAGGGACTGGTTGTATTTTATTATGGTTATTACATTATCTTTTTATTATTTATTTTATTTTTTGTCGGTCAAACATGTTGACCCGAGTGGGTCGTCCCCTTCCCCAAGTCTCCAAACCCTAACTGCGCACAGAGTGGATCGTATGTGAGCAAAATCAAGTTAAGATCAATTCCATTAATTTTTCAAATCTGTACATACAATCTAATCAAACCATATTACAATCAAATCAAAAAAACCTAAAATTACAAAATAGAATCCTAATTCTAAAAAACAACATAAAATCAATTCTAAACCAAATTCCATCAGACTCTTCCTAAATTAAAATCTAAGAATTAAATTCCTAAACCTAATCGCTAATGCCTATAAAAACTAAGATACTAATCAGAATTGGAAGGGGAGGAAAGTTGGGATCCTGGGCGAACAAGCCAGAACTGGACGTCTCTCAAAACCTCCTTCGAACCTACAAACAAAAGAGAAAGGGGATTAGTGAAAAGAATTAGGAAATAAAAAGAATGGAGAGCAGCTAAATCGATCGCAGCTAGGAAGGTAAGTGTAAATCATTTAGCTTCTGATTACTGGATTGTGGTTTGTTGTGTGTTTTGGGGTTCTGAAAATATTTTTAGGGTTAGGGTTCTAAGATAATAGGTTTAAGGTTCATCAATTCTGGGTTAGGGTTCTTACGAACCCTGAAGAACTAGGAGGGTCTCTGGGTTTGGGAAGGTTAGGGTTCATCAAAAGGGGTTAGTGTTCGTAGGGTTAGGTTAGGGTTCTTGGGAGGGGATAGGTTTCTGGGTTTTCTGGGTTGATGTTCATCACCCAGATGAACATGGTTGAAGATCCCGGATGAACTTCAACCAGAGATCTGGGTTTTGGGGTGGTTCTGTGGTGGTCAGAGGTGTTTTCGGACGGTGGCCGGTGAAGGAAAGAATAGAGAGACGAGAGAGAGTGGAGAGTAGAGAGAGAGAGACAGAAATTGAAGAGAGAGAAAGAAGAAAGGAAAATGAGAGGCTTGTGAAGGGAAGAGAAATTTTATACCCTCTCTGTGTGCTCTCTGATTCATGCCAAGTGGCATTCTGAGGATCCCATAGATGGGATGATTGTCCAGTCAACCAGAAGATTCAATGTGTGCGTTCCCATCGCGAGTCTTCTTTGACTCTCAATCGTGACCATCCCTTTGGTGTAATAAATGATCAGCGGCTGATATTAATTCCAAGGATAGTTGTTTGATCATTATCCATCGGCCAGGAGAGAGTCAAAGTCAGACTGTCTCCACCATGGACCCTTTTTTCTCTTGTTTTCAGAATTATTTTTTTGGCGATTGGGCCCTGCGCCCTAATCACTAATAGCACCCCCAGCCTTTTAGCACATTGCTTGGACAAAAGAAAATACACCCCCTGGTTTGTTCATTTTATTATTTATTTTGTTAATTAAGTTATTTACTTAATTTAATTAACAAAATTATGGTTTTAATTTTGGTTGGATGATTTCTTATTATTAATTAAGTTAATTACTTAATTTAATTAATAAAATTAGGATTTTTAGTTTTAGTTATTCTTTTTTTATTATTTATTAATTAGGTTAATTACTTAATCTACTTGATAAATTAGGATCTCAATTTTGGTTACCTGGTTTTTTATTAATTAAGTTAATTACTTAATTTAATTAATAAATTAGGTTTTAGATATTAATTAGGATTTTAGGATTTAAGATTATTAGGGTAAATAATTACGATTTTTGGGGTTAATTTTGGGTTGGGTTTTAAATTCATATTTTATATATTTGCAACATTTTGGTTATTCTTTTTTTTTTTAAATAGGGATTTAGGGTTAATTTAATCAATTAAATTGATAACTCAATTTAATTGTTCAATTAGGGTTTATTAGGGTTTTATCAAATTAAATTAATAACTTAATTTAATTGTTAGGTTTTAAATTTTAATCAAGGTTCAGGGATGGGGTTTGGGTTTTTTTAAATAATTAAATTAATTACTTAATTTAATTATTTAATTAGTAAAATTGATTTAGGGTTATAAATAGTGTTTAGGGTTTTCAATTAATTAAGTTAACAACTTAATTTAATTAATTAAGTAGGATTTAGATTTTAATTAGGATTTATAAACAGGGTTTTAGGGTTTTGGATAATTAAATTAATAACTTAATTTAATTGTTTAATTAGGTTAGATATTAATTGGGGATTAAAATATTGTTTTTTGGGATTATTAAAAATTTCGAAATCACTTTGGAATTTGGGATTTATTTTCTTTAGCACTAAATGTTAGGTTGGGTTTTTAGGTATGGAATTTTGTCTGTTTGTTGGGTAAAGATAAGAATAAAAAGGAGTTCTTCTTGGGATTTACAACTTGGGGATAAAGCTCTTGGTCCGAGAGCCTAAATAAGGGATGGGATAAGGGATAGAACTCTTGATATGCGAGAGTATAAATAAATGGATTAGGGATAGAACTCTTGATATCCGAGAGTATAAACAAATGGATTAGGGATAGAACTCTCGATATCCGAGAGTATAAATAAACGGATTAGGGATAGAACTCTTGATATCCGAGAGTATAAATAAATGGATTAGGGATAGAACTCTTGATATCTGAGAGTATAAACAAACGGATTACAGATAGAACTCTTGATATCCGAGAGTATAAATAAATGGATTAAGGATAAAACTCTTGATATCCGAGAGTATAAACAAACGGATTAGGGATAGAACTCTTAATATCCGAGAGTATAAATAATGGATAATTGATAGAACTCTCCATCCGAGAGTATAAATAATGAATAAGGGATAGAACTCTCCATCCGAGAGTATAAATAATGGATAAGGGACAGAACTCTCCATCAGAGAGTATAAATAATGGATAAGGGATAGAACTGCTTATCTAGGAGTATAAATAATAGATTAAGGGATATAACTCCTTATCTAGGAGTATAAACAATAGATTAAGGGATAGAACTCTTTATCCAAGAGTATAAATAGTGGATTGGGTTTAGGAATAGGTATAGGAATAAGATTAAGGGATAGGAATGGGGAGGTGAACTACGGTTACTCTGATCCTTCAAAATTGAAGGTACGTAGGCATAGGGTTGTAAACCCTAACGAGTACATTAATAAAAAAACTTAGGTTTCTTTTGTAAATAAATCATTTAGACAAACAAACAAGCATACCCTAAAATCTAAGGAGGATCCCATTGAGTACAATGGAGGTGAGGGGTGCCTAACACCTTCCCCTCACTTAACAGACTCCCGAACCTTAGGAATCTCTACCTTTAGGAATAGGATTTTTTAGGTTTATCATTATTTCCCTTAAAAAATATGATGGCGACTCGAAAATTTTTAGCCGGCCGCGACAGCTGGCGACTCTGCTGGGGACTCCTCCCTAAAGAGGGTCCCTCCTAACTTTAGGCTTTAGGGTTTTGTTTGTTTGTCTTGGGTGTTTATTTGTTTTTTATTATTCTCATTTTTTTATTTGTTTTATATTTTGTTTTATATTTTATTATATTTGTTATATTTATATTTTTATTTTTGTCATCATACTTTGGATTAGGGCATATGATGTGTGAAGCTAAAGCCCAAACTTGGAGTATAGCCCTAGATTAGGACGTGGAACGGAAATGTTTTTGGGGGGATGCGACATCCCCAACAATTCATTGATGCCACACTCAGAATAGATCCTTCCAAAGGTGTCCTCATGAAAGGGCTAGCCCCTAACGTAGAGGATGATTTGGATGTGGTCCGAGACTCTGAGATTTTTTAGCCTACCCCTTGTCAACTCATGGAGACCCTATGTATTCAACCCTCAAGGGCTGTTACTAGGGTCCTACCCAGATGACACTTATCCCGAAGGATTACCATGGGAAGGCTTGCTCCTTCTCATGTTAAAACAAGGGTATAGTCTGTACATTATAGGGTCGTTATGCTATCCAAACTTTTATGTCCTACATGTGAGGGGATTGGGCAGACAAGCTTTAGATCTAAACCTATTATAGGGAGCCTACCCAGTTAGGGTCATGCTTGTATTTTCACCTTACCCTAACCCAAAAAAAAACATTTAACCAAAGAACAAAATGTCCATGTCATCATGCATTTAAAAACTTTTTTTCGCATATATGCATTTTTGTGGGGAATTTCAATATGTGTTGTAGGAACATTGGAAAGATGGATTCAAACAAGAAAGGGCTACCCTACGCATTAGAATGCTAAGTGCTGATTTACAAAGTCTCAAAGACCTTCAAGATTTGATATGCTCAAAGGATGTTTATACACAAGTATGGAAGGATCCTCGATCTCTTAGGGATCCCTATGAAGGTAGATGCCATTATTTCCTTTGCACAACTTTATGATCCTTCTCTATGTGACTTCCTCTTCAAGGACTTTTAACTAGCTCCTACGCTGGAACAGTTTGGACTATACTTACAAGGAGCGGGAAAAACCTTACAAGGGGCATGGGGGCAAAAAAAAAGGGAAAGGAAAAATAAGGAGAAAGAAAAAGGAATAAAAAAAGGGAAAAGGGAAAGAAAAACAGAAATGGGGAAAAGGGTAAAGCCTAAAGACTTAGTTGTGCCTGTTGAGGACCCATTATCTCACCACAAGGAGGATAGGGAAGTTCAAGGGCTCAAGAAAGGGTACTTGGAGGAGTTTAAAGCATTTGAGGAAGGCATTGGGTGCATCTATGTAGTTTACGCCTTCTTAAGTTCAGGATTTTCCATTTTTGGGATTGTTATGGGTTTGGAAGTCGTTTTGGATTTGGGAGTGGCTAATGGATTTGGATTTTTATATTTTATGTGTATGGGTTTCATCCTTGGGATATATTCATCTCTAACTACAATGGATTTTGGAATTCACCCCAAATAATTTTTTTAAATTATTTAGCATACATTATGCATATTCATACATTCATCACCAACATGCATTCAAAATAAGGAAAAAGGAATAAAAAAATCATTTTCTTTTGCCAACTTTGTCTCAGAGTCATTGAGCATAACAACCTGACTTCCCGACCTCGCACTTGAGCGTACCAAAGGAAAGGTATGGATCAGACGGAGAAGGAGCTAGTTACTCTAAGAGGAGAAATGGATACTGTCAAGGAGAACATGGAAGATATGAAAAGCCAGATTGATCAACTGACACTGGCCATCCAGAATTTGATAGCTAGAGGAACCAGGTCAAGTCCTCAAAGGAAGATTCCTACTCCTTCCCTCCATGTTGAAGACAATAGCCCTCTATTAGGGTTTGTCCATGATCTGAAATGCGAGCACAAAACTGTTAACCAACCTCTCGAGGGAACCGTCTCTCCACATATCTCCAATGGGGCACCCCGTGCTACTTATAGACCTACTCCACATGAGAACTACGCATACGAGGGTGAAAATCCGAGATAAGTGGCCCTCGAAAATAAAGGAACCACTGTTAGGGAAAGGAGAGGGATTGATGATAAGTACAAAGCACTTGAGGAAAGGTTAAAGGTCGTGGAGGGACTCAATGTTTTTGGAGTGGATGCTTTGGAAATATGTCTGGTGCCCGATGTGGTCATACCTCCCAAGTTTAAGGCTCCGAACTTTGAGAAATACAAGGGTGTCAGTTGTCCTAAGAGTCACCTAAGGATGTTTGCTCGAAAAATGGGTGCCCATGCTACTATTAAGAAGCTGATGATGCACACTTTCCAAGACAGCCTTGGTGGGGAATCCTTGGACTGGTACATGCAATTGGAGAGGATTCACATTAAGACTTGGGAAGACCTTGCAAGCGCCTTTCTGAAGCAATACCAATACATCGTGGACATGGTTCCTAACCGCACGCATTTGCAGAACATGTCTCAAAAAGAGAATGAGTCCTTCAAAGAATATGCCCAAAGATGGAGGGAACTAGCTTCTCGTGTGCAACCCCCATTATTGGAAAGTGAACTTGTGGATATGTTTATGGATACTCTACAAGGAATGTACTACAAAAGGATGATTGTGGCAGTCTCAATGGGATTCACTGACTTGGTTATCATTGGAGAGAGGATTGAGAATGGTTTAAAGATAGGAAAGATTAGGCAGTCATCCTCCGACCAACATAACAATAAGGAGTACCCTGAAAATAACTCAAAGGAAAATGATGTCAGGGTTATATACCCTGAAGATCCAAATCTGGGAGATAATGCGTTACTGGGGCACATTGGGGCAACAGTCAACGCCATGGAAGAGATGGGGGCTGAATTCCTTATTAATAAGGAAGGCATAACAAACTGGGGCAAACAATGGGAGTCACCTGAGGAGAAGGATTTGTTTGGGCTAGGTTACAAACCGGCTAATGAAGGATTAGAAGGCGATTTCCATGGTATGGGATTTGGAATTTGGGATCATGTGGCCTTAGTGGAAGAGGAAGGAAAGAATGCCTAATTTCGACAATTGGAGAAACATCGGGATTTCTGAGATGATTTTTGTTTCGAAGTAATTTACTTTTTCCTTAAAATAATAATAAGTCCCTTGCTATTCCCAAGGCAAGTGGATAAAGCTTTGTAGGGCCACCTTTTATTTCATTGGATTATTCCTATCAATAAAATTGCATTTTGTTTTCAATCAAGATCTTTTTTTTCTCTCATTTTCTGTTTATTCAAAATGGCAATATACCTTCTTTCAATATTTTCATTTCTAGCACTTCATTCCGAAAGGGATAAAAAAATAAATAAATAAAAAATATTCTTCCCCATGCAAATTCAAAAATGAATCTATTAAAAATGACACTGCTATAATCTCAAATGACTTCAAATTACCGATTAACCAAGTGGAATAGGGTGATGAGGACGAGTGTGAGCTTCCCGAAGAGTTAGCCAGACTGTTGAGGCAAAAGGACAAGGAAATACAACCTCATCAGGAACCAGTGGATGTGATCAATCTGGGAACTGAGGAAGATAGGAAAGAGGTCAAAGTCATGCTTCTCCAGATAAGGGTATAAAGGAAAGACTGATCGAGCTATTGCAAGGATACTCCGACGTGTTTGCATGGTCATACCAAGATACGCCAGGGCTTGATACAAGCATCGTCTAGCACAAACCACTACTCAAACTAGAATGCACGCCAATTAAGCAAAAGCTGAGGAAGACTAGATCAGATATGATCCTCTAGATCACGGAAGAAGTCAAGAAGCAATTCGACTTTTTGTCACAAGGTAACGCCTGTTGGGTTAAAGAACGTAGGAGTAACTTATCAAAGGACTATGGTAATATGGGACATAAGGAGATAGAGGTTCATATGGATGATACGATTACTATGTCGCAAAAGGAAGAAGATCACATAACTAACTTGCAAAAGTTGTTGGATCAGTTAAGGAAATTCAAGTTACGACTAAGGCCCACAAGGTGTACCTGTGGAACCAGATCTGGAAAATATCAGGGTCCATGGTCAGTCAAAAGGGAATAAAGGACAAAATAAAAGCCACCTATATTGGTGCTACCAGTCCTAAGGAGACCACTCATAATGTACTTAACAATACTTGAGAATCCAATGGATTGTGAAACTTCGGACTCCTATGAAGGACCTGGACCTGGAGCTCGATGGAAACTTCTATTTGCATAAGGATATGGGCTTCAAAGAGGGGCTATCAATTAGGGTGAAAGTTCATTGTCTAGGATCTTAAAGGAAGCTAAACTGGATAAGGCATAATGGGTGCAAACTAGGCTCGATTAGCTAAACCCTGTAACAGGAATTCAGAAGGGAACGATCATTCCAGCCGTCATCTTCAGAAGCGAAGTGTCGTGATCTTGGGGACTTAGGGACATTAGCTGGTGTTACATTTAATAGGGACATAAATAAATTTGTTTTTTATTGCCATTTTACATCTTTTCTAGATTTACGGTAATATCTCCTTATGAGAATTACCCTCCTTACTTATCGTTGCCCATTTTCGGGCCAATTCTCAATAAATTTGCTTTCCAAATACATTTCTTTGCCTCCTAAATTATTCCTCTTGATTACAAGGTGTCGATTAATTGTGAAATAATGCATTGAAATATCAGGTATAAATAAAAGCTTTAAAAAGGGAAAATGGATTTTACTTCGGATTTTGGAATCATCAAAGGGATCATATTTTTCCAAAGCAGGATGTAGGGTCTATACACTGACAGGAATATACGTTACAATCTAACCAACATGGGAGGTTCTTTAATGGCACGTTACAGGAATCAAGGGTATCATGGCTTACAATAATTATCAAAGTTTCAGGGGTCAGGAGTCAGGACGTTATGGAAAGTATTTTGTTTTCAGACAAACACTTGCATTGCATATCATAAAAGAGGCGTTAGCCCAAACAATGCATCATACATAAGCGCACGCATACGTGCACTCATATGCACAAAACATGCATACATGCATAGGGTTCATATTCCCCAAGGATTTTATCAGGGGATTCTATCAAGGGGTGACGCTGTATTTCATCATTGGGTTTTATTAGAAGGGGATTCTATCAATGGATTCAGTCGGATATTTCACTATGAGTCTGTTACCAAGGATTTTAGGATATCAACTCAGCACCTATCGGGTTCTGCGGTCAAAATTAGGGTCCTTCTTGTATTTAATCGTCTCCTCCTCAAAAGGAGGAAGGCTCGTCGACATCATCCTTCTGATGTGAAGACGATTTAATAAGGGCAGCTGTAGTACCCTAAATTTTGACCAGCTTTTTTTCACATTTTTTGGGTTTTTGTGCTATCAGAGGGTCAGTTAGAGGTCAGTGGACTTCTGAGGTTGTCAACACTTTTAGGCCCATTTTAGATCTGGTTTGGTATTAAGGGTTTTCTTTTATTTTTAGTTGTTTTTATTTGGTTAAAGCTTGTTTTTTTTAATGATTTGTTAGGTTCTATTTTAGAGTTAATTTTATATAAAAAGAAAAATGTTTTGAATATTATTATTGGTTTTTAGTCAAAATAATTGTTTGCTTTGATTTATTTTAAGTTAAAGGTCATTAGGGTTAAATTATAGGTTTGGGTTTGGTCATTTAAGATTAGTTATTATTTAGGGTCTTTATTTTAAATGTTAAGTCTTAATTATATGAAGCTGTTTATTACGTTAAGGTTGGTTTAATAGGTTTTATATTATTACTAATATTAGTATTTGTAATTCTTAGCATTTTAGATAGGTTTAAGTATATGTTAATAGGATTATTAAGATTATTATTAGGGAGAGGGACTGGTTGTATTTTATTATGGTTATTACATTATCTTTTTATTATTTATTTTATTTTTTGTCGGTCAAATGTGTTGACCCGAGTGGGTCGTCCCCTTCCCCAAGTCTCCAAACCCTAACTGCGCACAGAGTGGATCGTATGTGAGCAAAATCAAGTTAAGATCAATTCCATTAATTTTTCAAATCTGTACATACAATCTAATCAAACCATATTACAATCAAATAAAAAAAACCTAAAATTACAAAATAGAATCCTAATTCTAAAAAACAACATAAAATCAATTCTAAACCAAATTCCATCAGACTCTTCCTAAATTAAAATCTAAGAATTAAATTCCTAAACCTAATCGCTAATGCCTATAAAAACTAAGATAATAATCAGAACTGGAAGGGGAGGAAAGTTGGGATCCTGGGCGAACAAGCCAGAACTGGACGTCTCTCAAAACCTCCTTCGAACCTACAAACAAAAGAGAAAGGGGATTAGTGAAAAGAATTAGGAAATAAAAAGAAGGGAGAGCAGCTAAATCGGTTGCGGCTAGGAAGGTAAGTGTAAATCATTTAGCTTCTGATTACTGGATTGTGGTTTGTTGTGTGTTTTGGGGTTCCGGAAATATTTTTAGGGTTAGGGTTCTAAGATAATAGGGTTAGGGTTCATCAATTCTGGGTTAGGGTTCTTAGGTTTCTTACGAACCCTGAAGAACTAGGAGGGTCTCTAGGTTTGGGACGGTTAGGGTTCATCAAAAGGGGTTAGGGTTCGTAGGGTTAGGTTAGGGTTCTTGGGAGGGGATAGGTTTCTGGGTTGATGTTCATCACCCAGATGAACATGGTTGAAGATCCCGGTTGAACTTCAACCGGAGATCTGGGTTTTGGGGTGGTTCTGTGGTGGTCAGAGGTGTTTTCGGACGGTGAAAGGAAAATGAGAGGCTTGTGAAGGGAAGAGAGATTTTATACCCTCTCTGTGTGCTCTCTGATTCATGCCAAGTGGCATTCTGAGGATCCAATAGATGGGTTGATTATCCAGTCAACCAGAAGATTCAATGTGTACGTTCCCATCGTGAGTCTTCTTTGACTCAAAATCGTGACTGTCCCTTTGGTGTAATAAATGATCATCGACTGATATTAATTCCAAGGATAGTTGTTTGATCATTATCCATCGGCCAGGAGAGAGTCAAAGTCAGACTCTCTCCACCATGGACCCTTTTTTCTCTTGTTTTCAGAATTGTTTTTTTGGCGATTAGGCCCTGCGCCCTAATCACTAATAGCACCCCCAGCCTTTTAGCCCATTGCTTGGACAAAAGAAAATACACCCCCTGGTTTGTTCATTTTATTATTTATTTTGTTAATTAAGTTAATTACTTAATTTAATTAACAAAATTATGGTTTTAATTTTGGTTGGCTGATTTCTTATTATTAATTAAGTTAATTACTTAATTTAATTAATAAAATTAGGATTTTTAGTTTTAGTTATTCTTTTTTTATTATTTATTAATTAGGTTAATTACTTAATCTACTTAATAAATTAGGATCTCAATTTTGGTTACCTTGTTTTTTATTAATTAAGTTAATTACTTAATTTAATTAATAAATTAGGTTTTAGATATTAATTAGGATTTTAGGATTTAAGATTATTAGGGTAAATAATTACGATTTTTGGGGTTAATTTTGGGTTGGGTTTTAAATTCATATTTTATATATTTGCAACATTTTGGTTATTCTTTTTTTTGAAAATAGGGATTTAGGGTTAATTTAATCAATTAAATTGATAACTCAATTTAATTGTTCAATTAGGGTTTATTAGGGTTTTATCAAATTAAATTAATAACTTAATTTAATTGTTAGGTTTTAAATTTTAATCAAGGTTCAGGGATGGGGTTTGGGTTTTTTAAATAATTAAATTAATTACTTAATTTAATTATTTACTTAGTAAAATTGATTTAGGGTTATGAATAGTGTTTAAGGTTTTCAATTAATTAAGTTAACAACTTAATTTAATTAATTAAGTAGGATTTAGATTTTAATTAGGATTTATAAACAGGGTTTTAGGGTTTTGGATAATTAAATTAATAACTTAATTTAATTATTTAATTAGGTTAGATATTAATTGGGGATTAAAATATTGTTTTTTTGGGATAATTAAAAATTTCGAAATCACTTTGGAATTTGGGATTTATTTTCTTTAGCACTAAATGGTAGGTTGGGTTTTTAGGTATGGAATTTTGTCTGTTTGTTGGGTAAAGATAAGAATAAAAAGGAGTTCTTCTTGGAATTTACAATTTGGGGATAAAGCTCTTGGTCCGAGAGCATAAATAAGGGATGCGATAAGGGATAGAACTCTTGATATCCGAGAGTATAAATAAATGGATTATGGATAGAACTCTTGATATCCGAGAGTATAAACAAACAGATTAGGGATAGAACTCTTGATATCCAAGAGTATAAATAAACGGATTAGGGATAGAACTCTTGATATCCGAGAGTATAAATAAATGGATTAGGGATAGAACTCTTGATATTCGAGAGTATAAACAAACGGATTAAGGATAGAACTCTTGATATCCAAGAGTATAAATAAACGGATTAGGGATAGAACTCTTGATATCCGAGAGTATAAACAAACGTATTAGGGATAGAACTCTTGATATTCGAGAGTATAAATAATGGATAAGGGATATAACTCTTCATCCGAGAGTATAAATAATGGATAAGGGATAGAACTCTCCATCCGAGAGTATAAATAATGGATAAGGGATAGAATTCTCCATCCGAGAGTATAAATAATGGATAAGGGACAGAACTCTCCATCCGAGAGTATAAATAATGGATAAGGGATAGAACTCCTTATCTAGGAGTATAAATAATAGATTAAGGGATATAACTCCTTATCTAGGAGTATAAACAATAGATTAAGGGATAGAACTCTTTATCCAAGAGTATAAATAGTGGATTGGGTTTAGGAATAGGTATAGGAATAGGATTAAGGGATAGGAATAGGGGAGGTGAACTACGGTTACTCTGATCCTTCAAAATTGAAGGTAAGTAGGCATAGGGTTGTAAACCCTAGCGAGTACATTAATAAAAAAAATTTAGGTTTCTTTTGTAAATAAATCATTTAGACAAACAAACAAGCATACCCTAAAATCTAAGGAGGATCCCATTGAGTACAATGGAGGTGAGGGGTGCCTAACACCTTCCCCTCACTTAACCGACTCCCGAACCTTAGGAATCTCTACCTTTAGGAATAGGATTTTTTAGGTTTATCATTATTTCCCTTAAAAAATATGATGGCGACTCGAAAATTTTTAGCCGGCCGCGACAGGAGGAATGTATGAAGGTAACTTTAAGTTCTCCATTTTATTCAAAAAAAATTCTTTTAACGTAACGGCTGCTTCGCGGGTGGTTCGTCTAAGATCATCGGGTCTATAGGCAGTTTTAAAGTACTTTTGGAATTCTTCGATTTCCTTAATATGAGTCGAAGTACATTTCTTGATTTTCTCCTGCACAGAGAGAAAAGCCTTGGTAAGATGTTGGGTAAAGGCAGCCACATCGAAGAATTCCTCACCATAATATTCTTTCCACCATTTGTCAAATTGTGGGGTGCAGAGGAAGTTTGGCTCAAAGGCGATAGGAGTGAGTTGTGTTTACCCAGCATAGCGAGCTATTTGCTTGATGGCTACAACCTCAATATGAATTGTATTATAAAGAAGAAGAAGGGCGTTCTTTCATTCATATATGGGTTTGGGTAGAATCCGAACCAAGCTAAACTGTCGAGCGACAAGATTTGGTTTATAGGCAATGAGGGTCACCTGGCTTTTCGATGGATTGAGCCTGAGAGTTAGCACCCTAGGAGTAAAATAGGCTTCCCATATAGAAATGGACTTTGTTTCATGGGCTTTCGATGGAGTTGGGAACGGCCTGGTAAACCACTCAGGACCATGTCTTCGTATGGCAAAAGGAGCCATGTTCGACGTAAAGTCATAATGTTTAGCAAACATCATTACATATTTAGTGAAGGTCTGTTGTATATGACATCCTTCGTCGCTAGGAGTCAGCATGGCCAAACGCGTCCCTTCGACTCTCCTAGTTTTCACTTCATCAGTGTCCTCGTTGATAGGATTCTTGATGGGAAGACATGCTTCGAAGGAGGTATTCACCCATAGCTGTAACAACAAGAATGGGCCAGAAAGAAGGCAGTTCCCTTTGTCTCCAATGCATTTGAGTTGGGTGACACCTTCGACCAAAGACTCATACAAATTCACCAGAATCATCTCACTTAAGCACAAGTCGTGACCAGAATGGAGTTTATTAGCCATAGTCAGATACTTTTTGGCCACCTAAAGTGACTTCGAGCAAAAAAGACACAACGGGATAACCACAAAGCAACGAAAGCTATATGTTCTACTTCAGAAACTTCATCAGTTGTTTAGTCATGGTAGTGTGTAATATGGGTGGATTAGTCAGCTCTAGATGTCGAAAAACCTATGATGTCATCGGCTTGGTAGTCTAGGTCATAAGTGTTTCCAGTTGGTTTAAGCCCCTTGATGGCGGCTGTGTCGAAGAGTGTTGGTGACATCATTCTGCAAGGAGGATGAAAGGTATGGTGAGTTATGTCCTATAAGTATAGGGAAGAGACCAGCATAGTCGGAGAGTATTCAGGACCTATTTTTGACAGCTGGATTAAGTCGAAGATGCCCATATCTTTCCAGACTTGGGACTTGGTCTTCTCTAACTTCGCTAACCAGCCTAAATAATCAGAGGGATCCTTAAACGAAGGACTAGATCGAAAGACTCTAAATCCATTATTCATGTATCTAAGGTCAATGACTTCCTCCGTCTGAGGGTTGCTTTGGTTAGCAGGATTAGGGTCTTCATTACTAGCCTTAGGTTTCCTAGCATAAACTATGGGTTTGTACTTATGGTAAGTAGGGAAAAATTTCCTAAGTTTATCAAGGTCAGCATTGGGATCAGATAAGGGTCCTAACAAAGCATAAGGCTTACCAGTTACAGTAACAGGGATCAATACCTGGGATTTGTATATCCTGCGTTGTTCTTCAGAAAGAGGCTCTGGAATGTACTGTTGATTCACCACCATGGTTGGACCTGGAATCGTGTCAAAGGGAAAATTTGAGAGCTTCTTGGAATCCTTCACGTGCTTGGCAGATTTTTTAACAGCTTTGGTTGATGATGCCATT
The DNA here is from genome assembly GCA_022829125.1 of Lathyrus tuberosus. Classification (NCBI taxonomy): domain Eukaryota; kingdom Viridiplantae; phylum Streptophyta; class Magnoliopsida; order Fabales; family Fabaceae; genus Lathyrus; species Lathyrus tuberosus. Next base: position 6,402,756 of record JALAZF010000024.1, on the reverse strand, counting down.
GTTGTTGAAAGCTTGAGATTTGAGAAAAAATGGGCTTTTTGAAGTAGAGGAGATGAAGAAGTTGGAGAATATTTGAAAATACAGAGAGGTGAAAAATTAAAAAAGAAAGTGGGCTTAGCTATTTATAGAGGCTGAAGTGGAAGCGGTTCTTAAAGTAGCATTTATGGTTAAGAAATGAGTGGGACGCGTGTCTGCTTGGGAACCCACGATGGGACGGTGGCAATTGCAGCCTACCCCACTATCTCCTAGGATCTAGGAAACGTGATGATTGCAAAAGTTTCTCATGTGGGATTGAAGAGAGGTTTTAGAAAAGGTGTGATGATGACCCTGACGTCATAATTGCGCTGAGGTACGTGAACAATTTGTGATGTCGAATTGCTCGTGGCGTTGAAATATGTTGTCAAAAATGCCTTTTTCTTCATATGATGTCGAAAATGACATTTTTGGGGGGTAATTTTTTGGCTCATAATTTCGACGATTGGTTTGGGTTTATGGAATAAATAGGAAAATTGTAATTTCTGTGAAGTTATGATGAGCTTCGACATGATAGTGCAATCATGGAAGTCTAGTCAAAATTGCCCTTGTGCAAGGGGGAAGGGTTGGTTGGACTTAGGAAGATTTTTCTAAGTTTACAAATATAATTCGACAGAAACACTACTGATAATATTTTCGACGGAGATGCAAATAATGGTGTCTTCGATTTGAAGTTTTGAATTTGAATAAAGGAGGGAACTTTGTTCTTATCCGGTTTTAAGAAAAGACACGTGGAGCACAGTGAAGAAGTGAAGACATGTCGAGCGCCACTTGTCTTGATTTAGGAGAAAGGCTGTTAGAGGCAGTTATTTCGATTCAATATAAATAAGAGGTCTTAGTGCTAGGATTTCATGTGTGGTCAAGTTTGTACAAGTCACTAAAATTACTCAAAGTACCCAGTGTGTAGAGAAAAGAGTTATTGAGAAATGTACGTTTGATGAAACACCATTGTCTTACAATTTTATCAAATTCAGTTTATGCTTTTTGCCCATAAATTCATCTTCTTTCTTTGCACAAGTTATTTTTAAAGCAATTTACTCCACTTTCGATTACCTTTCTGCAACGTCATTTCTTTTATATTGTCGAAGTAAATTATTTTCCAACCATGAATGTTGTCAAAGTGTTCATTGTTTCCTAACTTTAAATTTAAAGATCATTAGCACATGTCCTAGGATTCACTAGTTGATCCTGTAAGTTAACCAATATTTGGAGACCAGCGGTTATTTACCAATTTTCACGGTAAACACAAACACCACAAGGTTTAGTTTTGGCCTCAGTTGTCATGACACCATGTGTCATATGCAAACATTAGATGATTAATGAAATGAGTAACTCTCCACTATAATCTCTCACTCTATTTCTACCCATTGCCATTGAAGTTGCATGTCTTTTCTACATTAAAGGGGGACTATGCATGTCTCTACTATATGGTTTTGTTGCTTGTCTTTTAAGCTTTGTTTCGATTTTAGTTTTATATCATTAAACCTCCTATTCAATTGCGCAATTTTAAGGATCAAGTTTTAGATCCGTATATTTTTTAGCATGTATAGTTCAAACTGTTTGTGTTTAAGTATGGACAGTACGTTTTGAGTCAATTAGTTGAGTTGTTGTAACAAGAACCATATTTGATATTGGTTCAAGCAAGGACACGAGTAGAATCTCAAAACAACTTCAAAAATTGCAAAAATTGAGATTTTAGTTGTGTGATTCGAATCACACATGCTATGAGTTGAATTCAATCAAACAAAAGGAGAACAAGAGTTTATGTGAATATGTTATTCGAATCACATATTGTACATGATTCAAATCATGGAACCGTGTGGCTCGAATTACAATTGATACATGAGTAAATCACAGAATTCTTGTCAACCCCTATCTTGTTTAAGTCGAATCATGGCTTCTTCATGACTTGAATCACACATCGCAAAATGGGTCTCTCATAAAGTATGGATCTTGTTCAACATTACTTTACAACTTGACTCATATCACTCAAGTGTTCATGTATCGAATCAAGCATGATTTTTCAATACTTTTTTATAATGAATCTAGAATTTTTGTATGCATTTTATGTTGTGGTTTGTGTACAATGTTTGAGGGAGAGAATAAGCATTTTTCGCATTATACTCAAAGTCGACTCAATTCCAAGAGAAAGCTTGCCAAGCATAAAAAAAGGGGGAATGTATTTGCATGTTCCTAAAACATTCAGGGGGAGCACCCCAATACGATTATTTTGTTGCTTATCTTATGGCTTTTATATTTGATTTACTTTCGATTATTGAGTCTCCTTCATGATTTCCGTCTCTAACTCAAGTTTGAAAAGATTCATTTTTAGCATGCATAAACCATTGGTTAGGTTTGAACTTGATCATGATGCTTTTAATCAATCACATGAGTTAGTGGAATAAGAGCCATATATGATATTGATTCAAGTTAGGTGGAAAGAAAAATCTCAAAGTCTCTTTAAAATTTTGAAAATTTGAGATTTTTGGGTATTTGATTCGAATCAAACACAAAGCCTGATTCAAATCATTTTGGATAGAGGCAAACTAGAAATATTCAAAACAATTTGATTTGAATCATATTTTACCCCTGATTTGAATTATCTAACATTCGGTCACCTCTACCTCAGTTGATTCGAATCACACTTTACACATGATTTGAATCATGTAGTTTTTCCATATTTTCTCAATTGACTAATGGGTTCTTATCCGCGAGAGCACGGAAATGTCAATTATAGCATTAAAAAATGTTGAACCCATAGAGAACAATGTCAACCTACTATTATCAGTTGCCGCTTTGTAAATTTAAGGCTATCGGTAAAGGTTTTGCTTGAAAACGAATTAAAATTACTAAGTCTAGAATTAATTTAAACAGAGATTGGAATGTAATTTTCGGGTACCTTCGGGACTTGGATAAAATTCAGCACTTTACTTTGTTTTAAAAACCATTTTCGGAAGAGTTATTAATTTAAAGACATCGCTCACTTTTGCGCATCCCGTGTTGGATTTCGGAACCGTAGTTGCTTGCTGTCGCACGTACAAGTTACAATTTCAAAACACTTTTTTGAAAACCAATAAGTCTTAATTAATTAATAAAGTGTTGTCGCTATTTTTAGAAATTAAAAATCTGAATTTTACGATCAGATACCATTTTCACACTTTTGCGGTGTAATCGATATCTGAATATTTTTCACTTTTGCATAAAAATTTTAACTTTTTAAAACAAAATTTAGAACCAAAAAAATTATTTAAAGTGTTGTCCCGTCGGAAAGACGGTCCTCACATTCCGGGCTCTAAGTGCTTAGCCGGACATATTGGATACGTGAACAAGCATAAATAGAATATCAATAATAGTAAACAAATTATATATGTTCATAATTAAAATGGTAAGACAAGATTAATGGAATATAAATTTGACAATTAAAATCGCAACTAAGCAAGATTAAAGGTAATTTAGTAAAAATGAATCCTTGCTTAAATTAAATGCTGGAATATAAACTTGCTTCAAAATGAATACCAAGCTTAACACTAATTTTTGCAACAATCCCTCGATGGGAGAAATTGAAGCTTTTAAGAACTAATATTTGTACCTAACTACACTTGAATGTTTTGAAAGTATGAGTCCAAGGTCTATTTATAGGAGGATTTTCGAGTACTAATTGCCCCATATTATGTACGAGTAATGGAGAAAGTGGGAGAAACCTTCAAAGTAGTGTTGTTAGTGGGAAGATTTTTAGGTTCCTGAGGTCCATGGCGAATGTCATGGCTCATGGCGAACGCCATGAGTACAAAAGGTGGAGAATATGGGTTTTTAGGTACATGGCGAACGCCATGGCCTCATGGCAAACGTCATGAGTGTAAAATCTCTGCCGTTTGCTTTTTCTTGTCTTTTGATGGCGCCCATGGCTGCCACGTCATGGCAAATGCCATGGTGAATGCCATGAGTGCAGATTCTTAGTCTTTTCTCCGTCTTTCGCTGTTTTCATCCTGTTTTCTCGCAGGATGCTCCCACCTGGTAAATACCTGAAACAAACACAATATACCAGCATAACACAATAAAAACATATAAAATTGACACTAAAATGCATGTGAATCAAGTCAAAGTACAATATGTATTTTCGTGTTATCAAACTCTCCGACACTTGAACCATTGTTTGTCTTCAAGCAAGTTAGCTAGCATATAATCAATGAAATGCAACAACATAATTATAAAGACATAAGGAATAACAAAACATTGAAACTAATCATACTTGACTGATGAGAATTAGTTTGGCTAAGATCGACTCAATAGGTACTAATGTAACACTAAGGGTATTGTAAACAACATAAACCACTCTCGTGGACACAAGTCTCCCTTCTATGTACATTAGCTCCAATCATACCATTGAATAAACGATTAATTTCCTTATTTGTTTTAATCATCTTTCATTTATGAAATTCACATTAAGGCCCTTAATCTCCCATACAACATGGTAGGCGGTCTGTTAGTGATTATGATCAAAACATCTTTTCAGATTTTAACAATTTTATTTCTTTACCCAAGATGCATTTTATTTATTTTAAAGGATTCAACCATTTTTTGGATTATATGAACGGGTGAGAGTCATCTAACTTGGTAAAATGCAGCTTTTCCTTTTTATTCATTTTTTCTAGCACAAATGATCATTCACTTATTATTCATTTCTTCAAACACCTCATGATCAAGGATGCAATTGTGCACGAAAAATCAAGTATACATGACAACAAATAACACCAATAAAACACAATTTGCAAGATCCAAAGATCAAGCAAACAATATCAACAATAGATCACACTGTGAAGGATGTATTAAGAACAACAATGGTGGAAAATGAGATTACCACTCCAAATCTGAAAATTGCTTCAAATTGCTCCAAGATCCAAACTCCAAAGCCTTGATCTACAAGAATTGATGAAGAAAACAAGTTTGGATGAAGGTTTAGCTCAAAGTTGAACAAGATTCAATGTGAATTCTTGATAACTTTCAAGAGATGAAAAGTGAGCTTTAAGTGAATTTTAGTGGTTGGGGAGAGAAATTACAAGATGTTTCTTGGCTATCAAAAGCTTTTGAAATGAATTAAATGAGGCCTCTATTTATACGATTTAGGCTTGGAAATTTTGGTGGTTTGGAATTTGGTTTGGAATCAAAATTAGGATTGGAATTTGAATTTTGGAGGTAATATAAAAATCAAGTGGTAATTAGTGAGGGTGTATGGTGGGAATTAATTATGATGAGGTAGGGGAATTATAATGAGGTGATCTAGAATATTCTCATGATGAAACAAAGTGAATTTGGTGCCAAAATGCTGCAGAATTTGAATTTGGCACATTTTCTCCAAAAACGCACAGGTTAATCGATTAACCATTTTCAGTGCAAAATGTGTTAATCGATTAATACAGTGAAAAAAATGAGAAAATTGGCTTTTTGATGTGCTGTCTTGGCTCTGGCTCGATTTTTCTTGCTTGTCAAAGAAGACATGGAATAAACACACGAACCTTGGAGTCTCTTGAATAATAATCAATTAAATCTTGGAAACTCATGATCAGATGATTTTTGAATTGTTTGCAGATCAACTTTGACTTTGTTCAGATGATATTTATTCGAGCGGAGGGACTGATTTTGATATCCTTGATCCAAGTTCTTCCTGAAAAAGTTAGTAAAGGAAAAACAAACATATTTTTGGATTTTAATTAATGGTTAGTAAACATAAACAAATACAAACATCAAACAAACAAGAGAGCAGAGGTGCTTGGCGATCTCACTCAAGAACAAAACTTCAGAGGAGGGCAAGAGGACCAAAGCTTGTGATCTTGTTTGTGGTATGAGATGCAAATGACATGTGGGATCTTAGGGGTAAAATTAGGGTATTACAGCTGCCCCTATTTAAGTTTATTCTATCCGGAGATACGAAGATGGGCATCTTTGTCTCAACGGATAGAAGAGACTTAAATATAACAATAACCCAATTTTTGACCCTAAGAGATCACAAAATGATATGATCATGCAAATGATATGCAGACACAAGACCTCTGTGGGGAGAAACGCCACAGGAGACAAAAAAAAAAAAACCGGGGAGCAAAGAGAAAAGACTCCACAGGGGAAAACAAAAGAGGGAAAACACATCCCAACAGGGGAGGAAACAAACTTCACTGTGGAAGTTAAAAGAGTAAGATTCCACCAAGGGAGAATTACCAACACCAGAAATAAAAGAGGGATAACTTGTCCCAACAGGGAGGGAAAAAATCTCCGCTGGGGAAAAATCGTCTATTACCAGACATCCGGTAATAGCATGATCAAAAGGAAAGATCGCCAACTACCATCAAAGTGGCAGCTATGACAAGGCAATCAACCAAGAGGATATAAGAAATATTACCTACTACCAACAAAGGGCAGGACGACAAAGGTAATAATCTCAAAAAGGGGTACGAGAAATATCACCTACTACCAACTAAAGGGCAGGACAACAAAGGTGATAAACTCGAACGTGGTGAGATTACCAACTATCAACCAAGTGACAGCTATAACAAGGTAACCAAACCCGACTATATTACCTACTACCAACTAAATGGGCAGGACGACAAAGGTAATAAGCCAACTATATCACCTACTACCAACTAAACGGGCAGGATGACAAAGGCGATAAGCTCAAAAAGAGGGATTACCAACTATCAACCAAGTGACAGTTAGAATAAGATAATCAACCAAGGATATGAGAAATATTACCTACTACCAACAAAGGGCAGGACGACAAAGGTAATAATCTCAAAAAGGTCCGAGAAATATCACCTACTACCAACTAAAGGGCAGGACGACAAAGGTGATAAACCCGAACGAGGGAGAGATTACCAACTATCAAACAGAGTGCTAGCTATAACAATGTAACCAAACCTGGCTATATTACCTACTACCAACTAAAGGGGTAGGACGACAAAGGTGATAAGCTTCCATTGCCAAAGCAAGGGACCAAAATTCAATCCCAGAATAAACTAGAGAGAAACGGTCAAACAAGACTCATCCCGAGGAGGAAATATCCCAACTAGGGATTAATTCCATCCAGATAAGTGAGCTGGGGAGGAAGGCTAAAACAAATGTCTTCACGAGGTATAAACTCGGTGGGGAATTAACAAGGATATGAATTTTCTACTTATGGGTCGACACTCTAAATGGAAAGAGGACACTTACGCTCTGCAGGGATAACAACACCAAAGAGCAAAGAAGCACCAACACGGATGCAAAATGCACAATGCAACAACAAAATGCTATGCACAAAAAAAAAAGAATGTGCATGCAATGCGTATGAATATGAATATGCTGACAAAACAGACATAAGGATAAACAGGGGGTGGAATAAACATCACAACACCACTGAATACTCGGCTGATCTCAACAAGATGGAGATATCATTAGCAGCTCTGCTAGGGATTTAGCTGAAGAAATCCCGCAAGAGATAAACAAAAGCCATCAAAGGAAAATAAATCTTATTACAAGACTCAAATCTTGTTGGAGAAAAGAAGATACTCCTTGGGGAGAACCCCAAATATCAATCTTCTAACATCAATGATCCATAAAGAGGATAACAACATGAACCCTGCTTCAAGGATGGAAGGAAAGCTGTTGGGGAAATCATAACAATCCAAATCTTTCTGACTCTTCCTGGGGATAATAAAATTCACAGGAACTTTCATTTCAAAAGGATGAATAGATCTGCTGCGGAAAAATAATGAACCCGCTGGGGATTGTAAACATATAAACATCTACACAAAATCCATTGGGGAAGCGAAGCAAATCTGCTGGAGATACGAGAAAACTCTCAGGGGATTAACCAATTCTGAGCAAAGCATCCTGGACTTGCTGGGGAAAACAACAAAAGATAAAACTGTGGGGTATTGTAGATCAATACTCATCATAAATGAGAGAAAACCCAACAGGTGACTATTATATCAATACTCCTTGAATAGAGATATCAGCAGCGACTTTTCTGGGGAATAGCCACAATAATGATGCATCATCTTCACTAGTAGGATAAATCTCCGAATAAAAACAATTTGGATAGAAATACATTTTGGACTTGCCGGGGAAAATAAGAAGTTAACATCATTGCTCTATGCTTGGGAAACAATCGAAACAATAATGCACTGCCTCCGTTGGGGAATTAGCGAAGATATAATCTCTGGGTAGAACAACCTGGAGAGAAATACATCCACAAGGCAAGATAAAACCCAACAAGCGGCCACTATGACAATACTTCTTAAAAGGAAAAACAAAACAATTGCTTTTTGTTTGGGGACATCCAAAGCAACAACAACACGTCTAGAGGATAAAACTCTGAGTGAGGATTCTTCATATGACTTTTGCTGGGGATAGCAAAAGATTGAATCTCTGCGTGGGGATTAACACCAAAGAGAGGTAGTCTTCAAAAATGCTCAACTATCTGACCATAACATAGTCAGCTGGAGAAAATCTGGATCGAGACATAGCTGGGGAAAAATCGAACAACACTCGTCTTAAGAAGACTCAAACCAGTATACCACTAAGAAATACTAGATCTTATGAGTCCATCACATCATAACAAACCTTTGAAAGAACCCATCATCCTGTCAACAACTGGTTATGTAACACCCCAATTTTAGTAATTATTTATTTATATTAATTAATTGAGTGATTTTATAAATTAATTGATTTATGTGATTTATTTAATTTATTTGAATTATTCGATTTAAATGAATTAATTGATTTATTGAATTTATACGAATTATTGGATTTATATAAATTAATTGATTTAATTTAAATATGTGATTTATTGAAATAATTGATTTATTTAATTACTTGATTTATTTGGATTATTTGAATTAAGTAATTTATTTGACTTATTCTATTTGGTAGAATTATATAGAATTGATAGATTTTAATGTAGTGCGTGAATAGTAAGTGAGAATGGGTGGAGATAGGTCCAATTTGTTTTAAGACAATTTTAGGATTTAATAAAAGAGAATAGAAAGATAGTAAGAGAGAAGTTGGAACAAGAGGGATAGAGACAAGAGTAGAGAAGGAGAAGAGTGAAGAAGAAGAGCCAAGAGAAAACTCAAGAATCATCAAAAATTAAGGTAAGGGTGAGTTTTTATTCATTATTGAGATTATTTGATGATAATTAGTGGGTAGAAATAGATTTAGGATAAAACCCCCAAATTTTTCATGAAATTGAAATTATTAGGTTTTAGTGAAAATCCTGATATGTGTTAATTTAATTGTGTTTGAGATTGATATTTGGTATAATTTAGAGTACCAATTGAAATTTTGGAATATTTATATATTTGTAAAAAATATATAAAAATAGATATCGATAATTTTGGTTAAACTCAACACTTATAGACTGACTGTAATAGATGTAGTTTTTCGCCTGCTCATTATTGTGATGGTCGTGTTATATGTTAATGTCTCTCCTTCAATTACCTTTTGCCTCTTGGCTCTAAGGTGTGTTTTAAAATGTCATCAGGCCAAAAAGTGTGTGCCACTACCTCATTGGAAAAGGAAAACAGTAAAAAAAAAGTGTAATGGCTATATGTAGTATATGCATAAAAGATTCCAAATGTTTGTTTGTTCTTTTACAATTATATAATGGTATATGCTTGAAATTAAAAGGTATGCTTAAGGCACAGCACCAAAGGCACGTGTCTTAGTGAATGGGCATCACACCAATCATCTAGTTTAGGTGTATTTTCTGTTCTTTCGGTTCTGTCCTTGGTGCAGTTGGTAAGCCTTGTAATTTTCGCGGCATTCCTTTAGGCGCGTTCTGGAAAATGAAAATGATAATACATTCACTGTCTGTAGCAAACAAATATATTTATATACATGACAAATAAATTAGATTTATTAATTAATAAATTAAGTATTTAATTAACGATTTCTTTTTGTTTATTAATATAATTATTTCAATAGCATTGACAATAATATTAATAATACATTTTATTTAATAATTGATAATTCTTTTTAATGATCATATAAATATTTGTTAATTAATAGACATCTATTTAAAATATTGAAACCTTATTAAATTATTGAATGTCTATTAAAGATGAAACTTTATTTAATATGAAACTTTATTAAAATTATTTATTTATTTGAATATTAATTACTCATTCAAATATTAATTATTTATTAAATATTGACTTATTTATTAAAATATTGAATATTTATTTATTTATTGAATATTTCTTACATATTTATTTAAATATTGATTATTTATTTAAATAATTATTATTTATTAAATATTAAATTATTTATTAAATATTGAATTGTTTATTGAAAATTAAATTATTTTTTAAAATATTGATTAGTTAATTAAGATATTAATTATTAAATTAAATATTGATTATTTATTTAAATATTAATTATTCATTTGAATATTAATTATTTGTTTAGACTTGAATATTTATATAGATATTGGATATTTATTAAAATATAGATTGTTTATTTAACATAATGATTATTTAATTGAACTAGTTGTGTTCATGAATATTGAATGAGCAGATAAAGAGGATTGTCTTGACTTTGTTTAACAGAAACTGTAGGTTAGTTACCGTAGCTAGTTAATCAAATGAATTGGAAGGTGGAAGTCAATTTGTTATGTTATTGGTCTAGGGGACGGACCCGGTGTAAGTGTAAAAACCGAAAAATAATAACAAGTGTTGGTACCACATGGTATGAGTTGCATCGAGTCTTGCATTGAGTCTCATCGTGTATAAGTTTGTGTGATATGAGATTATGTGTGTTTATGTGAATTGTTGAATCGGTGAATTATGAACTTGTGTATATACTTGTGAATTGTATGGTTACTTGAGTAATACCTTGTTGATGAAATTTTGAAGTGTGAGAATAATTGTAATCATGTTTGTATGCTTTTAATTAATTATTATCGTATGGTTTCAATATTGGAATGATGTTTTATACGACATCGTTCAGGTACCGAGGAGTAGAGTTTCCCATAGCGCGAGGTAGCCGTTGGAGTAGCTTGTTTAGTTTCCTTATTTAGGGTTGAGTCGTGCTCTGATCATGTAACACTGGGAAAGTTTCGATTCATGTTTTGAGAGATACTTTATGTACTCTACTTCATTCTGTTATTGTTTTTTTGAATTATATGAAGTATTGGCTTTTATGCCTAGGTATTGATTATGAATGAGATGAGCATGAGATTTTCATTATGTCTATTATGATTGAAGTAAATCCGCTGCTACATGCTGTTGTGAAAGTATATGAATAACATGAATTTATTTTTAAATGTTATTGAGCATGACAGGTGTTTGTGTGATGTTTTGAAAATATATGTGACACCCTCTTGTGAGATGCATGATAATTTACTCTGATTATTTATATATATTCCACGAGGTTTAAAAAGGTGTTACAGGTTACATGAACAAACTCTGCTGAGGAAATATCAACAACTCTATTGGGAGAAATATCAACAAACTCTACTGGGAAGCTGTCATTAATTCCTACTAGAAGAGTAAAAATAAACCCTGCTGAGGAAAACATTGATCTTAACATTCCTGGAATAACCGTTGACATTCCTTTTAGTATTCATAAATCAAAGGGAAATGTTTTTATAATTTTCAAAAATTTAAATCAATTATTCAAATTTTGTTTCAAAAATCATCATAAAAAATAAGTGAAATTATGTAAACATAAACAAAATAAGAATTGCAAATAAAGGGACAAAGGTCCAAATTTTATTAATAGAATGATAGCTCGCAAATGGCGTAACTCCATGGATCATTACAAAGTTTGAAAAATAGTAAATACGTGGAAAGGGTTACATTGAAATACAATGACTACTATTCTCCCTAACAACTTTGAATTCCACTATGCTCAAAACTTCAGCTGAGGATGATTGAAGCGAAATCCTTGATAAACAATGTTGCTTTCAACGATCAAGACTGGCCAGATGCAGTTACTTGCCATAATCCCTAACTTTTTCCTAGATTTCCCTTTCAGGTTTTCAATTTACCGGGATGATTATTTCTGTTTTTGTCTCTAATTTTTGCCTGGACCGCCCTTTCGGGTTTTCAATCCACCGAGACGCTCATTTTTGCCTAAACCTCCCTTTCGGGTTTCAACTTAGCGAGTTGTTCTTTTATTTTTAGGCAAATAATTTCTTGACTGCATCGGCATTCACAGGACGAGTGAACTCTTCACCATCCATAGTTGTAAGAAATAATGCACCGCCAGAGAAGGCTCTCTTAACAACATATGGGCCTTCATAATTAGGAGTCCACTTACCCCTAGAATCAGTAGTAAAAGTCGAGATCTTTTTGAACACGAGGTCGCCTTCTATGAATACACGAGGTCGAACCTTCTTATCAAAAGTTTTCTTCATTCTCTGTTGATACAATTGGCCATGACACAAGGCCGTCATTCTTTTCTCTTCAATAAAATTTAACTGATCGTATCTACTCTGACACCATTCAGCCTCAGGCAATTCAACATCCATCAAAACTCTCATAAAAGGGATTTCAACTTCTACCGGAGCACTGCTTCCATACCGTAAACAAGAGAGAAAGTGGTTGCCCCTGTTGAAGTGAGGACGAATGTACGATACCCATGCAAAGCAAAAGGGAGCATCTCATGCCAATCTTTGTATGTAACAACCATCTTCTGAATGATCTTCTTAATGTTCTTATTAACAACTTCAACAGCCTCATTCATCTTAGGTCTGTAAGGAGAAGAATTATGATGCTTAATCTTAAACTCATCGCATAATTCTATCATCATCTTATTATTCAGATTCGACCCATTATCAGTGATAATCTTGCTCGGAACACCATACCGACAGATGATTCGGTTCTTGATAAATCAGACCACTACTTGCTTGGTCACATTGGCATATGATGCTGCTTTAACCCACTTGGTAAAATAGTCAATAGCCACCAATATGAAACGGTGTCTGTTTGACGCTCTGGGCTCAACCATTCCAATCATATCAATGCCCCACATGGAAAAAGGCCATGGAGAAGAGATAACATTGAGAGGAGTTGGAGGCACATGAATTTTGTCAGCATAAACCTGGCATTTATGACATTTCTTCACATATTTGCAACAGTTAGATTCCATTGTCAGCCAATAGTAACATGCCCTCAACATTTTCTTAGCCATTGTATGCCCATTGGCATGGGTACCAAAGGATCCTTCATGAATTTCTTTCATCAACATGTCTGCTTCGTGTCTATCCATGCATCTTAGCAAGACCATGTTATAATTTCTCTTATACAGCACATCATCATTCTAGAAGAAACTACCAACCAATCTTCTTAAAGTCTTCTTATCTTTCTTGGATGCCCCAAGTGGATACTCTTGATTCTGAAGAAAATATTTGATATCATAATACCATGGTTTATCATCAACGACCTATTCAACTGCAAACACATGAGCTGGTCTATCAAGGCGTATAACATCGATTTTGGGCACATCATTCCACCGATTCACCACAATCATGGAGGATATAGTTGCTAAAGCATCTGCCATTCGATTCTATACTCTGGGTATATGGTGAAACTCAACCTTATTGACGAAAGTTGACAACCTTCTTGCATAATCACGATAAGGAATCAAATTAGGTTGACGTGTCTCCCATTCCCCTTTAATATGATTAATCACCAGGGCTGAATCACCGTATACATCAAGAATCTTGATTCTTAAATCAATAGCTTCTTCCAAGCCCATAATACACGCTTCATACTCTGCCTCATTATTTGTGCAAGTGAACATCAACCTTGCAGTGAAAGGAATATGAGAACCCTAAGGAGTAACAATTATTGCCCCAATACCATTGCCATACTCATTAACAGCTCCCTCAAAAATCAAACCCCATCGAGATCCAGGCTCAGGCCCTTCATTAGGTAATGGTTCTTCACAATCTTTAACCTTTAAATACATCACGTCTTCATCAGGAAAATCAAACCTGATAGGTTAATAATCATCAATTGGTTGGTGTGCCAAATGGTCAGCCAAAACACTTCCCTTTATCGCTTTTTGAGTTCGGTACTCGATATCATATTCTGACAACAACATTTGCCAACGGGCAATCCTCTCAATTAAAGCAGGATTTTCAAAAATATATTTGATTGGATCCATTTTGGATATCAACCAAGTAGTATGATTCAACATATACTGGTGGAGGCGCTTGGCAGCCCAAGCTAAAACACAACATGTTTTTTCAAGCATTGAGTACCGAGACTCACAATCGGTGAACTTCTTGCTCAAATAATAAATGGCAAATTCTTTTCGACCATATTCATCTTGTTGACCCAGAACACAGCCCATGGACTCTTCCAGCACAGTCAAATACATAATCATTGGTCTTTGTTCCACGGGAGGAGACAAAATCGGAGGTTCAAGCAGATAATCTTTAATACTTTCAAAAGCTTTCTGACAATCCTGTGTCCATACACAACCCTGATCTTCGCGGAGAAGCTTGAAGATCGGCACACATGTGGCAGTCATATTGGATATAAATTGGGAGATATAATTCAAACGTCCCAAGAATCCTCTTACTTGTTTTACTGTTTTGGGCGCATGCATTTCCTGAATAGCTTTAACTTTACCAGGATCAACTTCAATGCCTTTTTGGCTGACAATAAAGTCCAACAACTTTTCAGAACGGACACTAAAAGTGCATTTATTAGGATTCAAACAGAGCTTAAACTTTCTCAGACGTTGAAACAGCTTCAATAAGTACTCAATATGATCTTCTTCAGTCTTCGACTTACAAATCATATCATCCACATAGACCTCGATTTCTTTATGCATCATATCATGGAATAAAATGGTCATAGCTCTCTGGTATGTGGCACCAGCATTTTTCAAACCGAAGGGCATCACACTGTAATAGAATGTTCCCTAGGGTGTAATGAATGTTGTTTTTTCCATATCCTTGGGTGCCATCTTTATTTGATTATAACCAGAAAATTCATCCATAAAAGAAAAGATATTGAACTTAGCAGTATTATCTACCAGCATATCAATGTGTGGCAGTGGAAAATGATCTTTTGGACTTGCTTTATTCAAGTCTCTATAGCCAAGCACATTCGGACTTTTCCTTCTTTCTTTGGAACAGGCACAATATTGGCCACCCATTGAGGATACTTAGAAGTCACAAGAAAACCAGCATCAATCTGCTTTTGACCCTCCTCTTTGATCTTCACAACCATGTCGGGATGAGTTCTTCTCAATTTCTGCTTCACAGGTGAACATTCAGGCTTCAATGGAAAATGGTGCTCCACAATATCAGTATCAAGACCAGGCATGTCTTGATAAGACCAAGCAAACACGTCAACATATTCTTTAAGAAGTTCTACCATTCTTTTCTTTACATCTGACTGAAGAAGTTCCC
Organism: Lathyrus tuberosus; assembly: GCA_022829125.1. Classification (NCBI taxonomy): domain Eukaryota; kingdom Viridiplantae; phylum Streptophyta; class Magnoliopsida; order Fabales; family Fabaceae; genus Lathyrus; species Lathyrus tuberosus. Next base: position 6,387,323 of record JALAZF010000024.1, on the reverse strand, counting down.
CAATCTTGACTTCTTTCTTATCATCATCTGAACCCAAATTAACCAATTCTACTGGCTCTTCATGAGGTTGAATGGATTTTTCCTCGTGCTCAAGCAACCAAGAAATTTCATCTGGAATCTCCTCAATATCTTATTCTTCAGCTCCGAACATAGGGAACTCAAAGTTGGGAGAGGGCATAGGGTCATTGTTTTCAATGGGTTTAAGAATCAATCTGCACAATGATTTATGTTTGATTTTAGAATATGAACAAGAAATGCAAGTATTATGCAGATAAAAGTGATTATCACATTATTATTATTATTATTATTGGCTTTTTATGTTACCATTTTTCATAAATAAAGCAAAAAGGGAAAAACATAATATGGATAAAAAAAATAACATTTTATTGATGATGATAAAATTTGAAACAAAGCCCTCACAAATTCATTTTCACCTTGGGCAGAGTGAAAGGATTTTTCCAAGAAACAAAAACAAATTACTTTGAAATATGAATAACAGTGGGAACATCAACAACTATCCAATTCTGGCAGATCTGTCCATGTGTCACGAAATTGGGAAGTTTTTCCTCCTCATCATCTTCAATGATTGCACTGACTTCACATTCAGGTTCCTTATACTTCTTCCAAGGGGAATAAAAGGGTACATATGCATCATCTGTTTCACAACCGTATCCAGGGTCTTCCAAATAAGGCTCCTAATCTTCAGCTGGAATGGAATCATTTTCAGAACCAAATGGGATGTAGCCTTCAGAGTCATCTTCAAGAATCGCAACTGTAGAATGATCATTACTAGGACAATCTTGAGCCATATTGACAGGCGCCTTACCATGATTAGGCAACATATTCGATTGTACATTAGGATTGGAGTCTTCAAAAGATAAAATACCACTTCTAACCAACCTTTGCACTTCCATCTTCAATGGATAACAATTCTCAGTATCATGCCCAGCTCCTCCCTGATGGAAAGCACAATGAGCTTCAGGCTTATGCCACCATGGCGAATCTTTTGGAGTAGCACGTGGGGCACGGGTCTGAACAAGATTCTTCTGAATTAAACCAGGAAGAAAATCTGTATAGGTCATCGGAATTGGATCAAAATCCTTTTGAGAACGTTGTTGATGAGCAGCTTGAACAATAGGAGTTGAATTGATAACAGGCGTAACAGTTGCAACATGTTACTGACATTGATTATTCTTACCATAACTCTCTCTGCGTCTTCCATGAGAAATAGCATTGGTCTCACCTTCTTTCTTCTTGGCAGGTCATCCCACATATTTTTTGGAATTACCAGCAGAATTACCATCTTCTGACAATCGTCCTTCACGGACACCCTCTTCCAATCTTATCCCCATATTTGTTGAAGCGGTAAAGCGGTAAGCAACAAAAGTTTTTAGAAGTATTTTTCCGAGAATTTATCGTGTCCACAGAGATCAGTGTTATTGAACTGTCGTTCGACAGTTTCCGCAATTCTGAGTTTGGTTTAAAATGTTTCAAACATAGAAATAGAAAAGTAAATATTAACACAAAAAGAATTCATTCTTCAGAGAGAAGAAACTTATCCGACATGCATATAATCCACTCCTCACAAACTTAAACTTACCGACCAGTTATACTCAACCTACAATACTCCTCAATATCATTCAGCATCGCTCACAACAGTGTCCATCTCTCACACACTGAGCTGAGAGACAACTATATTACTCTCGTCGACACTCTCGCACCCGACTCAAATAACACGGAGGCATTAAGCTCTAATACCCATAAAGATTGTTAGCTTTAAATATATCTCTAGCATCCAGAAACTAACAGATAATCATCCTTAATCAAGGTTTGTGATGTTTATCTCTAACACAACCCAAACCCCGAGCATAAAGCAAAAAATCAAAGACAATAATCGATAAAGATTTGTAAAGCAGATTTTATACAATGCCATGGGCGATAAATATACATAAGATCAAAGTAAATACATATACAAAAACCAACAAATGAAGAATACACAAAGAAGAAGAGAAATGAACCAAAAATCTCCCGGTTTGTCGGCACCGATCGATGATCAATCCATCCCGGATCATTCGTGTGCAATCTCTATAGTTGGTTTCTAAGCTAATCCTATGAAAAAATGATGTTTGATGGAGTGGGAGCAAAAAATACCCAAACCATACCCTAAAAAATGCTGAAAAGTGACTTAAATAAGGGTTGAAAAGACGCGAACCGCGCTATGAGGGCGCTTAGCGCCATCAGCAAAACCACAATTCTTATTTTCTTCATAACTTTTGAACCGTAACTCCAATTGACACACGGTCGGAAGCGTTGGAAAGCTAATTCAATGATCTATACAACAAAGACAAAATATCCTTGCTTGAATACCTACAAAAATGAGATAAAATAAAATTATAAAGAATTAAATTTTATTACAACCGCGCTAAGCACGCTTAGATTGCGCTAAGCGCGATCTCACCTAAAATACACTTTAAACCGCCTTAAAGCGCGCTAAGCGCGGTCCTGCCCGCGCTAAGCGCGACCAAGGAACCTTAGCTACTGCCTTTGGCAGAAAATACGCGGTGATACCACGCTGAAAAGCTCGCTTAGCGCGGATTACCGACACGACTTCTCGAAAATCAACTTTTAGGCCTTCTTTCCTTCACCAATTATTCCTGTCATCAATATAAGCAAGAAGACCTGTAAAAGAGCGTCAAAATGATCAATATTCACAATATTTACAATAAAATCGGAAACTTGCATATTTACACTAAAACTAATATATTTACTACTAAAATATCAAGGAAACCATTGAAAAGGGCCACAAAATACTATCTAAAATATGCACAATTTGGCACTTAACAACTCTCCCCAACTTAAACTTGTTTGTCCTCAAAAAAGAATCAAACAACTCAAAGAAACAAAAGTAACAACGAAGCAATCACAAGTCAACAAGTTTCGAAAAACAAAAACAAATGTATGGTTCAACACAAAAACGTACATGCAAAGCAAAACTTACCACTAAACTACAACAATAACATAACCACGAAACAAATGCTAAATACAAAACTCATGCCAAACATCCTAAAACAACACATGTTCAAATGTGTATCACACCTAGAAAAGACAATCATCGGTAGATGAAAAACACAAAATGAGGTATTTGAATCTCAAACAACAATCTTGAAAACAAAAGACTAAATTATGCAATCATCCAAAAATCATATTGAAAACATAAAAGCAAGAATCACAAGGGCTTTCAAGGTTGTAGCGTGGTCGGGTAAACAACAAGAGGAAATTTCTAAAGGTAATTGAAATAATAACTTGCCTAAACCTAAGGGAGTGATTAACTCACAAAGACTCAAACATAAAATTCCCAATCAACTTCTTCCAAAATCCCATGTGTTACACAAAACACAATACTTATTTATCACAATTATTTAAACTCTTTTTGTTTCCTTTCTCAAGGATTTTTTTTTATATTTTTTATTTTTCTTCATATTTTTCTCTTTTTTCTTTTCTTTTTCAACCTCATAGAAACCAACCAATGAGTAAACAATCATTCTCTCCCCAACTTGAATTCAACCACATCATCATGTGAATACTCCCTACTTTCTAAGGCAAGGTAAAAATTCATACAACAACACAAAGTTGAGGGTTCAAGAAAAAATAATCAATCAAAATCCATACAAAAAGTGAATTCAATACCCATAGACAAGCATTAAGTTCAAACAACATGGATAATGATAGAAAGGCACAAAGGGGTTTAACAAATGCTCACACACTCATAGGATGAATGACAATTTGGCTAGGTAGTTGTGCTCAAAATGAAACAAAATGTCTTGATCCTTTTCATGCTTTCATATAATTAACACAAACAAAATATTAAGCATAATAAAATCCAGTTAGAACAAAAATGTTGGTACTCCGCGCATATATGAACAATGGAAAGCTACCTCACAAAAAGGGTGGGAACTAAAGTGATTCACATCAAGAACGAGTATACAAAAGAATGAATAACATGGAAGTTTGTAAAAAGCCTAAGTATCATGAATATGCTAGAGTCTAGAAAGCGATAAATACATACCTTGGACGTGTACAAAACTTAACAATATCATCACCATACATTCGCAAGTTGAAACGATCAAACTTGGAAAATCACAAAATGCATCCTCAAGCTAATCAAAACAAACTTGAGAGCAAACACAAAATTTAATTCTAACAACCTAACAAAATTGAATTAAAACTAACTAAACACAAAGACCAAAATTGGTGAAAGCAGATGGAAAATGAGAGATTTTTATTTGCAAAACAAGGCGCGCTAAGCGCCCTCTGCGCGCGCTAAGCGCGGACAGGAAAAATTTGTTTTTCAAAATTGGTTTTTTCTCTCATTCACTCCATCCATTGTCACTTTATATTAACTATACTACTAAACATAAAATTGTACAAACTCAAGAATCATTGGGCTGCCTCCCAAAAAGCACTTGTTTCACGTTGTTCGCTCGACGCCTTATTTACGTACAAGCTCCTCCACGTTGCTTCGGATGGGCCAAATGCTTTCACTCCCGCCTTTGCTCTCATCTCTTCGAGCTCTTACCGTAACTACACATCTAACCACACTTTTGGCAAACGTGAAGAGAAACAAATACATACACTATATTCACAAGTATGCAAAACATGTAAAATTCACACATATGGTAAACATATACAAGTATCAATATAAACAAGTGAAAATAGACAATATATACGATATCTACAAAACTCAAAAACAAAGAAACTATCGCAATGTGATCCAATAAAAACACCAATCTCCGGCAACGTCGCCATTTTGTTGAGCGATAAAGCGGCAAGCAACAAAAGTTTTTGGAAGTATTTTTTCAGGAATTTATCGTGTCCACAGTGATTGGTGTTATTGAACTGCCGTTCGACAGTTTCCGCAATTCTGAGTTTAGTTTAAAATGTTTCAAACATAGAAACATAAAAGTAAATATTAACACAAAAAGAATTCATTCTTCAGAGAGAAGAAACTTATCCGGCATGCATATAATCCACTCCTCTCAAACTTAAACCTATCGACTAGTTATACTCAACCTACAATACTCCTCAATATCATCCAACATCGCTCACAACAGTGTCCATCTTTGACACACTGAGCTAAGAGACAACCGTATTACTCTCGTCAACACTCTCGCACCCGACTAAAACAACACGGAGGCATTAAGCTCTGATACCCACAAAGATTGTTAGCTCTAAATCTATCTCTAGTATCCAGAAACTAACAGATAATCATGCCTAATCAAGGTTTGTGATGTTTATCTTTAACACAACTTAAACCCCGAGCATAAAGCAAAAAATCAAGGACAATAACCGATAAAGATTTGTAAAGCAGATTTTATACAATGCCATGGGCGATAAATATACATAAGATCAAAGTAAATACATATACAAAACCCAACAAATGAAGAATAAACAAAGAAGAAGATAAATGAACCAAAAATCTCCCGGTTTGTCTACGCCGATCGATGATCAATCCATCCCGGATCATCCGTGTGCAAGCTCCATAGTTGTTTTCTAAGCTAATCCTATGAAAAAATGATGTTTGATGGAGTTGGAGCAAAAAATACCCAAACCATAACCTAAAAAATGTTGAAAAGTTACTTAAATAGGGGTTGAAAAGACGTGAACCGCGCTAAGCGCGCTATGAAGGCGCTTACTGCCATCAGTAAAACCACAATTCTTATTTTCTTCATAACTTCCGAACCGTAACTCCGATTTATGCACGGTCGGAAGCGTTGGAAAGCTTATTCAATGCTCTATGCAACAAAGACAAAATTTCATTCCTTGAATACCTACAAAAATGAGATAAAATAAAATTAGAAAGAATTAAATTTTATTACAACCGCGCTAAGCGCGCTCAGATCGCGCTAAGGGCGATCTCACCTTAAATACACTTTAAACTGCCTTAAAGCGCGCTAAGCGCGGTCCTGCCCGTGCTAAGTGTGGTCAAGGAACCTTAGCTACTGCCTTTGGCATAAAGTACAAGCTGATACCGCGCTGAAAAGCTCGCTTAGCGCGAGTTACCGACACGACTTGTCGAAAATCAACTTTTAGGCCTTCTTTCCTTCACCAATTGTTCCTATCATCAAATATAAGCAAGAAGACCTGTAAAAGAGCGTCAAAATGATCAATATTCACAATATTTACAATAAAATTGGAAACTTGCATATTTACACTAAAACTAATATATTTACTACTAAAATATCAAGGAAACCATTGAAAAGGGCCACAAAATACTATATAAAATATGCACAATTTGGAACTTAACAATATTCACCATCTCAGTGAAATCACTCGAGGCACTAGCAATCATACGTTCATAATAGAAAGTGTAGCGTGCAATTTTTGTCGGTGACGCGATCACCTTATCGCCAATTTTGGTTTTTCCTCACCGTAGTGAGGGGGAGTGGGTGCTACTTTCTGATTTCTTATTTATCCCATGAAGCTGGAAGGGAAAGGGAAGTTATCTAAAACTAACCTTGCACGCGAATATTTAACTGATAAACGCTTAAGAGATTCGGGGAGTTCGGGGTCAGGTTATACAATGGGGAGTTGTCAATTACCCATCCTATATGTGTTTATCCACAGGTTGTTAGTTTTAGGTTCTGCTTTGTACTCGATGGTGTTTATTTGTTGTTGGTTTGGAAAGTTTCTTGTTTGAGAGAGAGAGAGAGAGAGAGAGAGAGAGAGAGAGTTTTTAATGATTTTGGTGAGGTATTGGACCTCAGTTTTGATTAGTATGTGTGAAGGTACTGGACCTAAAGTTTTTGATTGGTGTGAAGATACTGGACCTAAAGTTTTTGATTGGTATGTTCGCTAAGATTTCGCCATCTTATGCCTACGTATTCTCGTTTAAAGAAACAGGGAAATCAGAGCAATCATAGTTCCTCCTATTCTATGGGAGGAAATTTATTTTGGTGTCTTATTCAAAGTCTAAGATTGAAGCTAAAAGGTTTATTTGTGTCTTGTTCAAAGCCCAAGATTAAAGCTAAAAGGTTTGACTGAGTGAGGATTTAACATCTCTAAAGGGAGACATATTGTCGGTTTATCACGACTGTTGGGTGACTGATTATAAAGGAGGATTACTTTAACTAGGATATGTGAATCCAGCAATGCCATGAAGAAACGAAAAAACACAAGAAGGGGGGTTGAATTGGAGTTTTTAAAAAAATTAAGGCAAAGGACACGATGGTTATCCTGGTTCGATTGAACTCAATCTACTCCAGTCCACCCGCCAAGGTGATTTCGCCTCTCTTGAGGACTTAATCCACTATTCAATTTGAATTACACAGACACAGGGACAACCGTCACTGTCTTCTTGAGTTTTAACCACAACTTGGTTTCTCAAGGAATTTCAACTTAGAAATAATATGCTACTAATAAGCTTTCTCACCACTGTGAGTTTTTTACAATATTTTTAACAAAAATGAAAACAGATGAGGAACTGATGGATTGTGAAAAGTATGAGCGCTCGTGTGTTGTCATCTGTGAAGGTGCTCCTTTAAATAGATGAATGTGATTGATCCGTTGGAGACATGTGAGCCAATTTTGGAGAATGATAATAAAGCCTTTTAATGCTTCTTTCCAAAAATATAGATATTGTCTGTTTCAATCCGTTGCATTGTGATGCTCATTAAAGGTGAAGGATAGCGTATCAGAGTCCATAAAAATGTGATGCATAATCAGAGTTTCTGGCTGGATACAACTTTGGTGCTGGAGCGTGAGGCATCCTTCATCAGAGCTTAGCTAGTTTAGAGCTTGTGATCCGTCTATATCAGAGCTTCGCTTGATTAGAACTTCGCTTGGAACTCGCTTGCTTGAATATTGTGAGCTTCGCTATATTAGAACTTCGCTCAGATGAATCTTGTTGATGCTTCTGTATCAGAACTTCTTGACATTAGAACTTCCCTACATATCATAAAAAATTGAATTAAGGAGCATCAAGTTCTAAGTAATATATTGTCTGTTATCATCAAAACTATTTAGAGATGTAGAATCAATTCTTGTTCTAACAATCTCCCCCTTTTTGATGATGACAAAAACTTATTTTGATGATTAATTAATAGAGTATGGAGTAGAGCATACTCCCCCTGAGTTGAAAATTTCCTTGAAAATATTTTGATCTAAGACTCCCAAGAAGTCCTGATTGCCATTTTCCTGCTTTGTTAACAATAATATGGAAGCAGAGGTTAAAATGTTCGAGACATAGTCATGGTGCACTGTTATATTTCAAAATATTCTACGTTCTCCCCCTTTGTCATTAATCAAAAAGCGAACAGATACATGAGAACATAAGCAAAAAAAATTGCAAGATAAAACACAAAGCAAGGCAAAAAAAAACACAGAGAAACATAAAAAGAATCTGAGGAAGAATCTAAGGTTGAGGAGCAGGTGGAAGTCTTGTGAACAATGCTTCCAGAAGGCCTTTGATCTGATTAGCGGATTCCTCTTGCTTGCCAAGCATTCCTTTAATTTCTGCGTTTGTCTCATCCTGTTTGTCCAATCTCTTTCTAACTTCTTCATTCTCTTTCTTCAACTCATCCAGAGTTTTCAGCACAAGAACAGATGAAGAAGGTTCTTCAGAAGTTACCAAATCCTCAGAGCTTTTTGCAGACACTTCCTTTGGAGGAGCTTCAAGTGATTTATCTTCCACTTCAGTAATAACCAGAGTTTGATGCTTAGAGTTTTGTGCATGAGGTTCTGAATCTATAGGAGCTGTCCAGCCTAGAGGAAGAATGGGTTTCTTTTCCCAGAATCTTAGAACCTGCTTATTGAAGATCTTCATATGGTCACAGAAGTTCTGTTGGGCTATGTTATAGCTTAGTTCCTTCATTTTCTGAGATTCAGAGTTAAACCACTTTCTGAATTTGGTCCAAAGATAGTCAGAGGCAGCTGGATTCAGATTCTCCAAACAACCCTGCTTCAGAAAGTTAATCCATTCCTGCATTTTTACCTCGAAAGCCAATAAAGAGTTACCAACATCTGATTTGGATACAGATGGTTTTGGTTTGGGAATGGCTATTTTGTGTGAGGTTGAGGTAAGCTTGTCTAGAGCTTCTAGGTCAATTATAGTTCTGAGGGGATCATCTGAGAGGTGTGTTGAAGGGGAGTCAGAAATGAGAATAGGAGAGGTAGGTGAAGTAATTTCTGAAGAGATTTGAGGGTGACTGGAGAAATTAGGTGAAGGTTGAAAGAAGTTGAGAGGACAGTTGATACCGGGTATAGAAGTGTCAGGATGTTGAGTTTGATGTTCTGGTTCTGGTTGGAAGGATGTGAAGAGAGGTTCATGACCAATGTCTGACAGAACTTGAGCAAGTTCTGGTTGTGGTTCAATAAAATCAGAAGGAGTGGGGTCAATGTCAATGTCAAAATCCTCAAGAGTTTGTGGTGATGGTGGTGGATTTTGAGTTTGTGGTGATGGTGGTGAATTTTCAGAGGGTTTAGGAGACGATGGGGTTTCAGATGTTGATACCATTATGGATTCGACGATAGAAATGAAAGAGGAGTTACCTTTCTTTTTAGCAGCTTTAGCAACTTTTGGAGTTTTCTGAGGAGTTCCTTCAGAGGTTTTCCTTTTTCTTGAAGTTCTGGGGGCAACTTCTAAAGGAGCTTGCCTGAGCTGTTGCAGAGAAACTTCTGGTAGGGTTCCATCAGCTTTACATGCATCCAAATATCTGAGGACAATTTCTGGATGAGTATCTGATGAGAAAAGAGGAAAATCTTTCAGAGGAATTTTTCTGGTGGTGATGACTTCCTTAGAGATTAGGGTTGGATCCTTCTTGATGGTATCAATTATTTTCATCTTCTTGAGATTTTTTGCATTGAGAGGTCTTCCAGCAATAGTTTCTAGATCAGAGATTTCCCGAGCTTCAGTTAAGTGATCTATCAGCTTATTCTCTGTAAGAATATCTGATATAAGTCTACCTAGAGGAATCCAATCTCTCTTGGTTCTTTCATCTTCTCTCGTTTCTTTGACACTGTTCTTCAGATGATTGAATAAACAATAGGGAAGATTCGCTTTGGTAAAGGTGGAGATGAGGTACAGGAGATACTGTTGATCGTTGTTGATGTAGTCAGACGAGCTTGAAGGTTTCCTGTGATAGATACACCCAAGAATGATTCTGGCCCAAATTCTGTGACGATCCTTTAGGTCTTTGATTTTGTTGGAGTGTTGACCGGAGGTGAAGATTTCCTTTGAGATAGTATTTAGATCAGTTCCCTTTTCCATCTCACTGCATCTGATTCCTGATCCATCATGATCAATCAGCTTACCAATAAGATCTTCAGTGATGACAACCTTCTTTCCCATAACATACGAAGTTACTTGATGTTTTGAGACCGATGCAAAAATCCAGAATTCCTTAACGAGTTGGGGAAAAACTGGACCCATTAAGCGATTGAAGTATTTGTTCCATCCTTGAAACTCAATCTCAGGAGTAAGGTCATACCCATTGTCTTTCATGCTTTCAAAATCGACGATGAGCTCACAGAGAACTTCAAGAGAGGCAAAGGGGGTGAGGAGAGTTCTTGAAGGCTCAACGTACCTTTCTCCAATGACTTGGTCAGCTGATTCTTAAGACATTTCTTGTTGAGAGCTTGGTTGAGAGCAGGAGGCCATTGTTCACAGACTTAGGGTTTTGGGAACACAGAGAAATAAGAAATATAGGCAGCAAAACAAGAAATGCAAATAATACGGAGAGGACGAAAGAGAGTTAGTGAGTGATAGTGAGCGTGTGAGGGTGTTAGAAGTGACATTTATATAAGAGAGACCAAGACTTAAATAGCAATTAAAAACAATAACATCATGATTAATAGCCGTAATGATTTCTGACAAGGGAGATAGCGTGAGAAATTTTTGGAACAGTTACCGATGTGACTTGGCGCCTCAATATGTCAACACAGACGTTTCAGTTTTCCAGAGTTTGACACGCGTTCATCATCAAAGAAAATCTGGAGCGTAGGTTGACACGTGTTTTCTAGAGTGAACTTAATGATCTATCCATGAAATGAAAAGTTCAGATCTTCTGAATAGATTCTGATGCAATCTTTCTTCTCACGTCTGAAGAATTATTGGTCAGATGTTCATAAAAGAAAAGAAGTTCTGAGAGTTAAAAATATAGAAATTACATTTTTCATTCTGGACAAGCTTTCATACTGAGATTTTTCAGAATGAAATTAAATCTATCTTCAGCAAGGGGTTTGGTGAAAACATCAGCCCATTGATGGTCTGTGTCTATGAATTTTAAGCAAAGAATTCCCTTCTGAGTATAGTCCCTAATGAAATGATGTTTAATTTCTATATGTTTAGCCCTAGAATGCAGAATAGGATTTTTAGAAAGACAGATGGCAGACGTATTGTCACAGAGGATAGGGATGTTACTCTCGTAAATGTGAAAGTCTTCAAGCCAATTCTTCATCCAGAGCATCTGAGTACTGCATCCGGCTGCAGCTATGTATTCAGCTTCAGCAGTTGATAGTGCAATGGTGGATTGTCTTTTGCTGGACCAAGAGATTAAGTTGTTTCCCAGAAACTGGCAGCTTCCAGATGTACTCTTTCTTTCTATTCTGTCTCCAGCAAAGTCGGCGTCACAGTATCCTACTAATTTGTATTCTCTGGACTTTCTATAGCAAAGACCAAGATTAGTAGTACCTTTCAGATATCTGAAAATCCGCTTAACAGCTGTTAAGTGGGATTCTCTAGGATCTGATTGGAATCTAGCACAGAGACAAACGCTATAGAGAATATCAGGTCTTGAAGCAGTTAAATAAAGGAGGGAACCAATCATACCTTTGTAGAGCTTCTGCTCTACTTTCTTACTTACCTCATCTTTTTCCAGAATGCATGTGGGATGCATCGGAGTTTTGGAAGGCTTACTTTCTGACATTTCAAATCACTTCAGAAGATCTTTGATGTACTTGCTTTGATGTATGTAAGTTCCTTCCGGAGTTTGATTGATTTGAATTCCCAAGAAAAACTTGAGTTCTCCCATTAAGCTAATTTCAAACTCTGCCTGCATAGTCTTAGCAAATTCTTTGCCCAAAGAGCTTTTAGTGGATCCAAAAATTATATCATCTACGTAAATTTGACAGATCAGAATGTGATTTTTAAATGACTTACAGAATAAGGTTGTGTCCACCTTCCTTCTGGTAAAATCATTTTCTAAGAGAAAGTTACTTAGTCTCTCATACCAAGCTCTGGGAGCTTGTTTTAGACCATATAACGATTTCTTAAGTTTATAAACATATTCTGGATGTTTTGTGTTTTCAAAACCAGGGGGTTGATGTACATAAACTTCCTCATCAATGTAGCCATTTAAAAATGCATTTTTGACATCCATCTGATAAAGAGTGATGTCATTATTTACAGCGTATGAAATTAAAAGTCTGATAGACTCTAACCTTGCGACTGGAGTAAAGGTTTCTGTATAGTCTATCCCTTCTTGCTGACTATAACCTTGTGCAACCAGTCGTGCTTTGTTTCTGACAACTTCTCCCTGTTCATTTAGTTTGTTTCTGAAGACCCATTTGGTTCCAATAATGTTGAAGCCTTTGGGTTTAGGAACTAGATCCCAAACGTCATTTCTGGTGAACTGATTCAGTTCTTCCTGCATTGCGAGGATCCAATCATTGTCTGTGAGTGCTTCGTCAATTATAGTGGGTTCTATCAGAGAGACTAATCCCACTAGAGATTCTTCAGTCTTTTTGAATGAGGATCTTGTTCTGATTGGGTCATCCTTCTTTCCCAGAATTTTGTCTTCGGGATGAGTTAGAGAACTTTTGGACAGTCTTTTCTGGATGGGTTCTTCAGAATTAGAGTTTCCTTCTGTTTTGCTCGCCAGTTTTTTTGATGATCTGGTTTCAGTGCCCGTTATTTGAACTTCTATTTCTGCAAGAGATTCATCATGCTTTGGCTTTTGAAGGCCAAGCTTATCATCAAATCTGACACAAATGGATTCTACCACACTTCGTGTTTCTGTGTTATATACTCTGTATCCTTTTGAACGTTCAGAGTATCCTAACATGAAACATTTTTGTGCCTTAGAATCAAACTTGTTCAGAGGATCATTAGTGTTTAAGATAAAGCATGTACATCCAAAAGGATGAAAGTAAGAAATGTTGGGCTTTCTGTTCTTCCACAATTCATATGGAGTCTTTTCCAGAATAGGTCTTATAGAGATTCTATTATGAATGTAACAAGCTGTATTAACTGCTTCTGCCCAAAAGTGTTTAGCCATGTTAGTCTCATTGATCATGGTTCTGGCCATTTCTTGTAGAGTTCTATTCTTGCGCTCTACAACTCCATTTTGTTGTGGAGTTCTAGGACAAGAGAAATCATGAGAAATGCCATTTTCATTAAAAAATGTTTCTAGATTTTTGTTTTCAAATTCCCCACCATGATCACTTCTGACTTTTACAATTCTAAACTCTTTTTCATTCTGAATTTGATTGCAGAAAGTAGAGAATACAGAGAGTGACTCGTCCTTGTGTTTTAAGAACTTTACCCATGTCCATCTACTATAGTCATCTACGATCACTAAACCATACTTCTTGCCACCGATGGATGCAGTTTTCACTGGTCCAAACAGATCTATATGAAGAAGTTCTAATGGTCTGGAGGTAGAAACAACATTTTTTGGTTTAAAAGAGGGTTTTGAAAACTTGCCTTTTAGACATGCTTCACACAGAACGTTTGAGCTGAACTTCAGATTAGGAAGTCCTCTGACTAGATTGAGTTTGTTAATCTGAGATATTCTTCTCATACTAACATGCCCCAATCTTCTGTGCCAGACCCATTGTTCGTCATCAGCAGACAAAAGGCATTTTACATTCTGACTTTTTAGTTCAGAAAATTTTATTTTGTAAATGTTGTTCTTTCTCTTTCCATTAAAGAGGATTGTTCCATCTTTCTGACTAACTGCCTTGCAGGACTTTTGATTGAACATTATATCATATCCGTTATCACTTAATTGACTTATGGATAACAAGTTATGCATTAATCCTTCTACTAACAAGACATTAGATATGAAGGGTAGAGTACCGTTACCTATGGTTCCAGAGCCAGTGATTCTCCCTTTCTGATTGCCTCCGAAACCAACATACCCTCCAGCTTTAAGTTCCAGACTTTGGAACATATGCTTTCTTCCCGTCATGTGTCGCGAGCATCCAGAGTCCAGGTACCATGATTGGTGTTTAAATCTTGCTGTTAAAGACATCTGCAACATATAGGATTTTATCCTTAGGTACCCACAATTCTTTGGGTCCTTGTTTGTTAGTGTTCACAGAATTCTGATTGAGTTTTGGTTTCTCAATAGAATTTGAAGAGTAAGATTCACTGGTATATTTTATGTCATGTTTGTGTCCATATGTGAAGTGAGAGTTTAAAGGAGAGTATTTTATGATCATATCATCAACTTGTTTTGGTTTATATGGAGCTTCACCTTTAGGATTAACATAACCTATGCCCTTTCTCCCATTTCTACTAACTCCATAGATCATTGAAGCCATTTTGCTTCTGTCTATGTTTTTAGCTAGAAATTTTTGAAAGTTATAGTCGTAATGTTTTAAAATATTATCAGAACTAGTGGAAACTTCTGAATCAGATTGTTTCTGAGATTTTTCAAAAGAGTTGAGTTTTGAAACAGTTTCTTTTAACTCATAATTTTCTGCTTTTAGCTTTCTGTTCTCTTCAGACTCAGATACCAGATCGTGTTTCAGATTCTTATATTTGAGCTGAAGTTTCTGATAGTTTTCAAGAATTTCTGACAGACTTTCTTCTAATTGAGATCTAGAAAAGTTAGAGAATACCTCTTTAGTTTCTGAATCAGAGTCTGATTCTGATAAGTTTAAATCATCTGATATGTTGGACATTAGGGTAATGTTCGCGTGTTCATTTTCTGATTCGGATTCTGCTTCAGAAGATTCTGAGTCATCCCAGGTAGCCATAAGACTTTTCTTTCTCTCCTTGTTAAACTTTTTATTTGGCTTTTCTTTCTGCAGCTTAGGACAATCACTTTTGTAGTGTCCAGGTTCCTTGCATTCGTAACACACTACCTCTTTGTTTCTAGACTTTTTGTGTCCAGAGGATGGTTCAGAATGACTGCTTGATCTTCTAGTGTTTCTGAATTTTCGTTGCCTATTTTTCCAAAGTTGTTGGATTCTTCTGGAAAGGAGTGATAGTTCATCTTCTTCTGAGGAGCCACCAGAGCTTTCTTTTTCTGCCTGAAAAGCTTTAGTTTCAGATTTATATTTAGATTTAAGAGCAATAGACTTACCTTTCTTCTGGGGTTCATCTTCTTCTAGTTCTATCTCGTGACTTCTTAAAGAGCTGATCAGTTCTTCAAGAGATATTTCGTTGAGGTTCTTGGAGAGTTTTAGTGCTGTGACCATGGGTCTCCATACTTTTGGTAAGCTCCTGATGATTTTCTTGACATGATCTGATGTTGAGTACCCTTTATTCAGAACTTTTAGTCCAGCAACTAGAATTTGAAACCTTGAGAACATTTTCTCAATTGTTTCATCTTCTTCCATTTTGAAGGCTTCATACTTCTGGATGAGTGCCAGAGCTTTAGTCTCTTTGACTTGAGAGTTGCCTTCATGCGTCATTCTCAGAGAATCAAATATGTGTTTGGCTGATTCTCTGTTAGTGATCTTCTCATATTCTGTGTGGGAGATTGCGCTGAGGAGAATCGTTCTGGCCTTGTGATGATTTCTGAAATCTTTCTTCTGTTGATCAGTCATGGTTTTCCTTTCAATCTTCTGACCGTCTTTTCCGACAGGGTGAGTGTAACCATCTGTTACCATATCCCAGAGATCGCCGTCATGAGCCAGAAAGAAACTTTCGATTAGATCTTTCCAGTAATCAAAGTTTTCGCCGTCAAACACCGGTGGTTTGCCACTGATTTTGTCGTTGTAGATCTGAACGGATTCCGCCATAGTGCTTTTTCGTGAAGGATCTTTTATCTGACACGGTTAATTGTTAGCACCCAGAACCAGGCGCTCTGATGCCAATTGAAGAAACGAAAAAACACAAGAAGGGGGGTTGAATTGGAGTTTTTAAAAAAATTAAGGCAAAGGACACGATGGTTATCCTGGTTCAATTGAACTCAATCTACTCCAGTCCACCCGCCAAGGTGATTTCGCCTCTCTTGAGGACTTAATCCACTATTCAATTTGAATTACACAGACACAGGGACAACCGTCACTGTCTTCTTGAGTTTTAACCACAACTTGGTTTCTCAAGGAATTTCAACTTAGAAATAATATGCTACTAATAAGCTTTCCCACCACCGTGAGTTTTTTACAATATTTTTAACAAAAATGAAAACAGATGAGGAACTGATGGATTGTGAAAAGTATGAGCGCTCGTGTGTTGTCATCTGTGAAGGTGCTCCTTTAAATAGATGAATGTGATTGATCCGTTGGAGACATGTGAGCCAATTTTGGAGAATGATAATAAAGCCTTTTAATGCTTCTTTCCAAAAATATAGATATTGTCTGTTTCAATCCGTTGCATTGTGATGCTCATTAAAGGTGAAGGATAGCGTATCAGAGTCCATAAAAATGTGATGCATAATCAGAGTTTCTGGCTGGATACAACTTTGGTGCTGGAGCGTGAGGCATCCTTCATTAGAGCTTAGCTAGTTTAGAGCTTGTGATCCATCTATATCAGAGCTTCGCTTGATTAGAACTTCGCTTGGAACTCGCTTGCTTGAATATTGTGAGCTTCGCTATATTAGAACTTCGCTCAGATGAATCTTGTTGATGCTTCTGTATCAGAACTTCTTGACATTAGAACTTCCCTACATATCATAAAAAATTGAATTAAGGAGCATCAAGTTCTAAGTAATATATTGTTTGTTATCATCAAAACTATTTAGAGATGTAGAATCAATTCTTGTTCTAACAATCTCCCCCTTTTTGATGATGACAAAAACTTATTTTGATGATTAATTAATAGAGTATGGAGTAGAGAATACTCCCCCTGAGTTGAAAATTTCCTTGAAAATATTTTGATCTAAGACTCCCAAGAAGTCCTGATTGCCATTTTCCTGCTTTGTTAACAATAATATGGAAGCAGAGGTTAAAATGTTCGAGACATAGTCATGGTGCACTGTTATATTTCAAAATATTCTACGTTCTCCCCCTTTGTCATTAATCAAAAAGCGAACAGATACATGAGAACATAACCAAAAAAAATTGCAAGATAAAACACAAAGCAAGGCAAAAAAAAAACACAGAGAAACATAAAAAGAATCTGAGGAAGAATCTAAGGTTGAGGAGCAGGTGGAAGTCTTGTGAACAATGCTTCCAGAAGGCCTTTGATCTGATTAGCGGATTCCTCTTGCTTGCCAAGCATTCCTTTAATTTCTGCGTTTGTCTCATCCTGTTTGTCCAATCTCTTTCTAACTTCTTCATTCTCTTTCTTCAACTCATCCAGAGTTTTCAGCACAAGAACAGATGAAGAAGGTTCTTCAGAAGTTACCAAATCCTCAGAGCTTTTTGCAGACACTTCCTTTGGAGGAGCTTCAAGTGATTTATCTTCCACTTCAGTAATAACCAGAGTTTGATGCTCAGAGTTTTGTGCATGAGGTTCTGAATCTATAGGAGCTGTCCAGCCTAGAGGAAGAATGGGTTTCTTTTCCCAGAATCTTAGAACCTGCTTATTGAAGATCTTCATATGGTCACAGAAGTTCTGTTGGGCTATGTTATAGCTTAGTTCCTTCATTTTCTGAGATTCAGAGTTAAACCACTTTCTGAATTTGGTCCAAAGATAGTCAGAGGCAGCTGGATTCAGATTCTCCAAACAACCCTGCTTCAGAAAGTTAATCCATTCCTGCATTTTTACCTCGAAAGCCAATAAAGAGTTACCAACATCTGATTTGGATACAGATGGTTTTGGTTTGGGAATGGCTATTTTGTGTGAGGTTGAGGTAAGCTTGTCTAGAGCTTCTAGGTCAATTATAGTTCTGAGGGGATCATCTGAGAGATGTGTTGAAGGGGAGTCAGAAATGAGAATAGGAGAGGTAGGTGAAGTAATTTCTGAAGAGATTTGAGGGTGACTGGAGAAATTAGGTGAAGGTTGAAAGAAGTTGAGAGGACAGTTGATACCAGGTATAGAAGTGTCAGGATGTTGAGTTTGATGTTCTGGTTCTGGTTGGAAGGATGTGAAGAGAGGTTCATGACCAATGTCTGACAGAACTTGAGCAAGTTCTGGTTGTGGTTCAATAAAATCAGAAGGAGTGGGGTCAATGTCAATGTCAAAATCCTCAAGAGTTTGTGGTGATGGTGGTGGATTTTGAGTTTGTGGTGATGGTGGTGAATTTTCAGAGGGTTTAGGAGACGATGGGGTTTCAGATGTTGATACCATTATGGATTCGACGATAGAAATAAAAGAGGAGTTACCTTTCTTTTTAGCAGCTTTAGCAACTTTTGGAGTTTTCTGAGGAGTTCCTTCAGAGGTTTTCCTTTTTCTTGAAGTTCTGGGGGCAACTTCTAGAGGAGCTTGCCTGAGCTGTTGCAGAGAAACTTCTGGTAGGGTTCCATCAGCTTTACATGCATCCAAATATCTGAGGACAATTTCTGGATGAGTATCTGATGAGAAAAGAGGAAAATCTTTCAGAGGAATTTTTTTGGTGGTGATGACTTCCTTAGAGATTAGGGTTGGATCCTTCTTGATGGTATCAATTATTTTCATCTTCTTGAGATTTTTTGCATTGAGAGGTCTTCCAGCAATAGTTTCTAGATCAGAGATTTCCCGAGCTTCAGTTAAGTGATCTATCAGCTTATTCTCTGTAAGAATATCTTATATAAGTCTACCTAGAGGAATCCAATCTCTCTTGGTTCTTTCATCTTCTCTCGTTTCTTTGACACTGTTCTTCAGATGATTGAATAAACAGTAGGGAAGATTCGCTTTGGTAAAGGTGGAGATGGGGAAGATTCGCTTTGGTAAAGGTGGAGATGAGGTACAGGAGATACTGTTGATCGTTGTTGATGTAGTCAGACGAGCTTGAAGGTTTCCTGTGATAGATACACCCAAGAATGATTCTGGCCCAAATTCTGTGACGATCCTTTAGGTCTTTGATTTTGTTGGAGTGTTGACCGGAGGTGAAGATTTCCTTTGAGATAGTATTTAGATCAGTTCCCTTTTCCATCTCACTGCATCTGATTCCTGATCCATCATGATCAATCAGCTTACCAATAAGATCTTCAGTGATGACAACCTTCTTTCCCATAACATACGAAGTTACTTGATGTTTTGAGACCGATGCAAAAATCCATAATTCCTTAACGAGTTGGGGAAAAACTGGACCCATTAAGCGATTGAAGTATTTGTTCCATCCTTGAAACTCAATCTCAGGAGTAAGGTCATACCCATTGTCTTTCATGCTTTCAAAATCGACGATGAGCTCACAGAGAACTTCAAGAGAGGCAAAGGGGGTGAGGAGAGTTCTTGAAGGCTCAACGTACCTTTCTCCAATGACTTGGTCAGCTGATTCTTGAGACATTTCTTGTTGAGAGCTTGGTTGAGAGCAGGAGGCCATTGTTCACAGACTTAGGGTTTTGGGAACACAGAGAAACAAGAAATGTAGGCAGCAAAACAAGAAATGCAAATAATACGGAGAGGACGAAAGAGAGTTAGTGAGTGATAGTGAGCGTGTGAGGGTGTTAGAAGTAACATTTATATAAGAGAGACCAAGACTTAAATAGCAATTAAAAACAATAACATCATGATTAATAGCCGTAATGATTTTTGACAAGGGAGATAGCGTGAGAAATTTTTGGAACAGTTACCGATGTGACTTGGCGCCTCAATATGTCAACACAGACGTTTCAGTTTTCCAGAGTTTGACACGCGTTCATCATCAAAGAAAATCTGGAGCGTAGGTTGACACGTGTTTTCTAGAGTGAACTTAATGATCTATCCATGAAATGAAAAGTTCAGATCTTCTGAATAGATTCTGATGCAATCTTTCTTCTCACGTCTGAAGAATTATTGGTCAGATGTTCATAAAAGAAAAGAAGTTCTGAGAGTTAAAAATATAGAAATTACATTTTTCATTCTGGACAAGCTTTCATACTGAGATTTTTCAGAATGAAATTAAATCTATCTTCAGCAAGGGGTTTGGTGAAAACATCAGCCCATTGATGGTCTGTGTCTATGAATTTTAAGCAAAGAATTCCCTTCTGAGTATAGTCCCTAATGAAATGATGTTTAATTTCTATATGTTTAGCCCTAGAATGCAGAATAGGATTTTTAGAAAGACAGATGGCAGACGTATTGTCACAGAGGATAGGGATGTTACTCTCGTAAATGTGAAAGTCTTCAAGCCAATTCTTCATCCAGAGCATCTGAGTACTGCATCTGGCTGCAGCTATGTATTCAGCTTCAGCAGTTGATAGTGCAATGGTGGATTGTCTTTTGCTGGACCAAGAGATTAAGTTGTTTCCCAGAAACTGGCAGCTTCCAGATGTACTCTTTCTTTCTATTCTGTCTCCAGCAAAGTCAGCGTCACAGTATCCTACTAATTTGTATTCTCTGGACTTTCTATAGCAAAGACCAAGATTAGTAGTACCTTTCAGATATCTGAAAATCTGCTTAACAGCTGTTAAGTGGGATTCTCTAGGATCTGATTGGAATCTAGCACAGAGACAAACGCTATAGAGAATATCAGGTCTTGAAGCAGTTAAATAAAGGAGGGAACCAATCATACCTCTGTAGAGCTTCTGCTCTACTTTCTTACTTACCTCATCTTTTTCCAGAATGCATGTGGGATGCATCGGAGTTTTGGAAGGCTTACTTTCTGACATTTCAAATCTCTTCAGAAGATCTCTGATGTACTTGCTTTGATGTATGTAAGTTCCTTCCGGAGTTTGATTTATTTGAATTCCCAAGAAAAACTTGAGTTCTCCCATTAAGCTCATTTCAAACTCTGCCTGCATAGTCTTAGCAAATTCTTTGCCCAAAGAGCTTTTAGTGGATCCAAAAATTATATCATCTACGTAAATTTGACAGATCAGAATGTGATTTTTAAATGACTTACAGAATAAGGTTGTGTCCACCTTCCCTCTGGTAAAATCATTTTCTAAGAGAAAGTTACTTAGTCTCTCATACCAAGCTCTGGGAGCTTGTTTTAGACCATATAACGATTTCTTAAGTTTAGAAACATATTCTGGATGTTTTGTGTTTTCAAAACCAGGGGGTTGATGTACATAAACTTCCTCATCAATGTAGCCATTTAAAAATGCACTTTTGACATCCATCTGATAAAGAGTGATGTCATTATTTACAGCGTATGAAATTAAAAGTCTGATAGACTCTAACCTTGCGACTGGAGCAAAGGTTTCTGTATAGTCTATCCCTTCTTGCTGACTATAACCTTGTGCAACCAGTCGTGCTTTGTTTCTGACAACTTCTCCCTGTTCATTTAGTTTGTTTCTGAAGACCCATTTGGTTCCAATGATGTTGAAGCCTTTGGGTTTAGGAACTAGATCCCAAACGTCGTTTCTGGTGAACTGATTCAGTTCTTCCTGCATTGCGAGGATCCAATCATTGTCTGTGAGTGCTTCGTCAATTGTAGTGGGTTCTATCAGAGAGACTAATCCCACTAGAGATTCTTCAGTCTTTTTGAATGAGGATCTTGTTCTGATTGGGTCATCCTTCTTTCCCAGAATTTTGTCTTCGGGATGAGTTAGAGAACTTCTGGACAGTCTTTTCTGGATGGGTTCTTCAGAATTAGAGTTTCCTTCTGTTTTGCTCGCCAGTTTTTCTGATGATCTGGTTTCAGTGCCCGTTATTTGAACTTCTATTTCTGCAAGAGATTCATCATGCTTTGGCTTTTGAAGGCCAAGCTTATCATCAAATCTGACACAAATGGATTCTACCACACTTCGTGTTTCTGTGTTATATACTCTGTATCCTTTTGAACGTTCAGAGTATCCTAACATGAAACATTTTTGTGCCTTAGAATCAAACTTGTTCAGAGGATCATTAGTGTTTAAGATAAAGCATGTACATCCAAAAGGATGAAAGTAAGAAATGTTGGGCTTTCTGTTCTTCCACAATTCATATGGAGTCTTTTCCAGAATAGGTCTTATAGAGATTCTATTATGAATGTAACAAGCTGTATTAACTGCTTCTGCCCAAAAGTGTTTAGCCATGTTAGTCTCATTGATCATGGTTCTGGCCATTTCTTGTAGAGTTCTATTCTTACGCTCTACAACTCCATTTTGTTGTGGAGTTCTAGGACAAGAGAAATCATGAGAAATGCCATTTTCATTAAAAAATGTTTCTAGATTTTTGTTTTCAAATTCCCCACCATGATCACTTCTGACTTTTACAATTCTAAACTCTTTTTCATTCTGAATTTGATTGCAGAAAGTAGAGAATACAGAGAGTGACTCGTCCTTGTGTTTTAAGAACTTTACCCATGTCCATCTGCTATAGTCATCTACGATCACTAAACCATACTTCTTGCCACCGATGGATGCAGTTTTCACTGGTCCAAACAGATCTATATGAAGAAGTTCTAATGGTCTGGAGGTAGAAACAACATTTTTTGGTTTAAAAGAGGGTTTTGAAAACTTGCCTTTTTGACATGCTTCACACAGAACGTCTGAGCTGAACTTCAGATTAGGAAGTCCTCTGACCAGATTGAGTTTGTTAATCTGAGATATTCTTCTCATACTAACATGCCCCAATCTTCTGTGCCAGACCCATTGTTCGTCATCAGCAAACAAAAGGCATTTTACATTCTGACTTTTTAGTTCAGAAAGTTTTATTTTGTAAATGTTGTTGTTTCTCTTTCCATTAAAGAGGATTGTTCCATCTTTCTGACTAACTGCCTTGCAGTACTTTTGATTGAAGATTATATCATATCCGTTATCACTTAATTGACTTATGGATAACAAGTTATGCATTAATGCTTCTACTAACAAGACATTAGATATGGAGGGTAGAGTACCGTTACCTATGGTTCCAGAGCCAATGATTCTCCCTTTCTGATTGCCTCCGAAACCAACATACCCTCCAGCTTTAAGTTCCAGACTTTGGAACATATGCTTTCTTCCCGTCATGTGTCGCGAGCATCCAGAGTCCAGGTACCATGATTGGTGTTTCAATCTTGCTGTTAAAGACATCTGCAACATATAGGATTTTATCCTTAGGTACCCACAATTCTTTGGGTCCTTGTTTGTTAGTGTTCACAGAATTCTGATTGAGTTTTAGTTTCTCAATAGAATTTGAAGAGTAAGATTCACTGGTATATTTTATGTCATGTTTGTGTCCATATGTGAAGTGAGAGTTTAAAGGAGAGTATTTTATGATCATATCATCAACTTGTTTTGGTTTATATGGAGCTTCACCTTTAGGATTAACATAACCTATGCCCTTTCTCCCATTTCTACTAACTCCATAGATCATTGAAGCCATTTTGCTTCTGTCTATGTTTTTAGCTAGAAATTTTTGAAAGTTATAGTCGTAATGTTTTAAAATATTATCAGAACTAGTGGAAACTTCTGAATCAGATTGTTTCTGAGATTTTTCAAAAGAGTTGAGTTTTGAAACAGTTTCTTTTAACTCATAATTTTCTGCTTTTAGCTTTCTGTTCTCTTCAGACTCAGATACCAGATCGTGTTTCAGATTCTTATATTTGAGCTGAAGTTTCTGATAGTTTTCAAGAATTTCTGACAGACTTTCTTCTAATTGAGATCTAGAAAAGTTAGAGAATACCTCTTTAGTTTCTGAATCAGAGTCTGATTCTGATAAGTTTGAATCATCTGATATGTTGGCCATTAGGGCAATGTTCGCGTGTTCATTTTTTGATTCGGATTCTGCTTCAGAAGATTCTGAGTCATCCCAGGTAGCCATAAGACTTTTCTTTCTCTCCTTGTTAAACTTTTTATTTGGCTTTTCTTTCTGCAGCTTAGGACAATCACTTTTGTAGTGTCCAGGTTCCTTGCATTCGTAACACACTACCTCTTTGTTTCTAGACTTTTTGTGTCCAGAGGATGGTTCAGAATGACTGCTTGATCTTCTAGTGTTTCTGAATTTTCGTTGCCTATTTTTCCAAAGTTGTTGGATTCTTCTGGAAAGGAGTGATAGTTCATCTTCTTCTGAGGAGCCACCAGAGCTTTCTTTTTCTGCCTGAAAAGCTTTAGTTTCAGATTTATATTTAGATTTAAGAGCAATAAACTTACCTTTCTTCTGGGGTTCATCTTCTTCTAGTTCTATCTCGTGACTTCTTAAAGAGCTGATCAGTTCTTCAAGAGATATTTCGTTGAGGTTCTTGGAGAGTTTTAGTGTTGTGACCATGGGTCTCCATACTTTTGGTAAGCTCCTGATGATTTTCTTGACATGATCTGATGTTGAGTACCCTTTATTCAGAACTTTTAGTCCAGCAACTAGAATTTGAAACCTTGAGAACATTTTCTCAATTGTTTCATCTTCTTCCATTTTGAAGGCTTCATACTTCTGGATGAGTGCCAGAGCTTTAGTCTCTTTGACTTGAGAGTTGCCTTCATGCGTCATTCTCAGAGAATCAAATATGTGTTTGGCTGATTCTCTGTTAGTGATCTTCTCATATTCTGTGTGGGAGATTGCGCTGAGGAGAATCGTTCTGGCCTTGTGATGATTTCTGAAATCTTTCTTCTGTTGATCAGTCATGGTTTTCCTTTCAATCTTCTGACCGTCTTTTCCGACAGGGTGAGTGTAACCATCTGTTACCTTATCCCAGAGATCGCCGTCATGAGCCAGAAAGAAACTTTCGATTAGATCTTTCCAGTAATCAAAGTTTTCACCGTCAAACACCGGTGGTTTGCCACTGATTTTGTCGTTGTAGTTCTGAACGGATTCCGCCATAGTGCTTTTTCGTGAAGGATCTTTTATCTGACACGGTTAAGTGTTAGCACCCAGAACCAGGCGCTCTGATGCCAATTGAAGAAACGAAAAAACACAAGAAGGGGGGTTGAATTGGAGTTTTTAAAAAAATTAAGGCAAAGGACACGATGGTTATCCTGGTTCAATTGAACTCAATCTACTCCAGTCCACCCGCCAAGGTGATTTCGCCTCTCTTGAGGACTTAATCCACTATTCAATTTGAATTACACAGACACAGGGACAACCGTCACTGTCTTCTTGAGTTTTAACCACAACTTGGTTTCTCAAGGAATTTCAACTTAGAAATAATATGCTACTAATAAGCTTTCTCACCACCGTGAGTTTTTTACAATATTTTTAACAAAAATGAAAACAGATGAGGAACTGATGGATTGTGAAAAGTATGAGCGCTCGTGTGTTGTCATCTGTGAAGGTGCTCCTTTAAATAGATGAATGTGATTGATCCGTTGGAGACATGTGAGCCAATTTTGGAGAATGATAATAAAGCCTTTTAATGCTTCTTTCCAAAAATATAGATATTGTCTGTTTCAATCCGTTGCATTGTGATGCTCATTAAAGGTGAAGGATAGCGTATCAGAGTCCATAAAAATGTGATGCATAATCAGAGTTTCTGGCTGGATACAACTTTGGTGCTGGAGCGTGAGGCATCCTTCATTAGAGCTTAGCTAGTTTAGAGCTTGTGATCCGTCTATATCAGAGCTTCGCTTGATTAGAACTTCGCTTGGAACTCGCTTGCTTGAATATTGTGAGCTTCGCTATATTAGAACTTCGCTCAGATGAATCTTGTTGATGCTTCTGTATCAGAACTTCTTGACATTAGAACTTCCCTACATATCATAAAAAATTGAATTAAGGAGCATCAAGTTCTAAGTAATATATTGTTTGTTATCATCAAAACTATTTAGAGATGTAGAATCAATTCTTGTTCTAACAATCTCCCCCTTTTTGATGATGACAAAAACTTATTTTGATGATTAATTAATAGAGTATGGAATAGAGAATACTCCCCCTGAGTTGAAAATTTCCTTGAAAATATTTTGATCTAAGACTCCCAAGAAGTCCTGATTGCCATTTTCCTGCTTTGTTAACAATAATATGGAAGCAGAGGTTAAAATGTTCGAGACATAGTCATGGTGCACTGTTATATTTCAAAATATTCTACGTTCTCCCCCTTTGTCATTAATCAAAAAGCGAACAGATACATGAGAACATAAGCAAAAAAAATTGCAAGATAAAACACAAAGCAAGGCAAAAAAAAACACAGAGAAACATAAAAAGAATCTGAGGAAGAATCTAAGGTTGAGGAGCAGGTGGAAGTCTTGTGAACAATGCTTCCAGAAGGCCTTTGATCTGATTAGCGGATTCCTCTTGCTTGCCAAGCATTCCTTTAATTTCTGCGTTTGTCTCATCCTGTTTGTCCAATCTCTTTCTAACTTCTTCATTCTCTTTCTTCAACTCATCCAGAGTTTTCAGCACAAGAACAGATGAAGAAGGTTCTTCAGAAGTTACCAAATCCTCAGAGCTTTTTGCAGACACTTCCTTTGGAGGAGCTTCAAGTGATTTATCTTCCACTTCAGTAATAACCAGAGTTTGATGCTCAGAGTTTTGTGCATGAGGTTCTGAATCTATAGGAGCTGTCCAGCCTAGAGGAAGAATGGGTTTCTTTTCCCAGAATCTTAGAACCTGCTCATTGAAGATCTTCATATGGTCACAGAAGTTCTGTTGGGCTATGTTATAGCTTAGTTCCTTCATTTTCTGAGATTCAGAGTTAAACCACTTTCTGAATTTGGTCCAAAGATAGTCAGAGGTAGCTGGATTCAGATTCTCCAAACAACCCTGCTTCAGAAAGTTAATCCATTCCTGCATTTTTACCTCGAAAGCCAATAAAGAGTTACCAACATCTGATTTGGATACAGATGGTTTTGGTTTGGGAATGGCTATTTTGTGTGAGGTTGAGGTAAGCTTGTCTAGAGCTTCTAGGTCAATTATAGTTCTGAGGGGATCATCTGAGAGATATGTTGAAGGGGAGTCAGAAATGAGAATAGGAGAGGTAGGTGAAGTAATTTCTGAAGAGATTTGAGGGTGATTGGAGAAATTAGGTGAAGGTTGAAAGAAGTTGAGAGGACAGTTGATACCAGGTATAGAAGTGTCAGGATGTTGAGTTTGATGTTCTGGTTCTGGTTGGAAGGATGTGAAGAGAGGTTCATGACCAATGTCTGATAGAACTTGAGCAAGTTCTGGTTGTGGTTCAATAAAATCAGAAGGAGTGGGGTCAATGTCAATGTCAAAATCCTCAAGAGTTTGTGGTGATGGTGGTGGATTTTGAGTTTGTGGTGATGGTGGTGAATTTTCAGAGGGTTTAGGAGACGATGGGGTTTCAGATGTTGATACCATTATGGATTCGACGATAGAAATGAAAGAGGAGTTACCTTTCTTTTTAGCAGCTTTAGCAACTTTTGGAGTTTTCTGAGGAGTTCCTTCAGAGGTTTTCCTTTTTCTTGAAGTTCTGGGGGCAACTTCTAGAGGAGCTTGCCTGAGCTGTTGCAGAGAAACTTCTGGTAGGGTTCCATCAGCTTTACATGCATCCAAATATCTGAGGACAATTTCTGGATGAGTATCTGATGAGAAAAGAGGAAAATCTTTCAGAGGAATTTTTCTGTTGGTGATGACTTCCTTAGAGATTAGGGTTGGATCCTTCTTGATGGTATCAATTATTTTCATCTTCTTGAGATTTTTTGCATTGAGAGGTCTTCCAGCAATAGTTTCTAGATCAGAGATTTCCCGAGCTTCAGTTAAGTGATCTATCAGCTTATTCTCTGTAAGAATATCTGATATAAGTCTACCTAGAGGAATCCAATCTCTCTTGGTTCTTTCATCTTCTCTCGTTTCTTTGACACTGTTCTTCAGATGATTGAATAAACAGTAGGGAAGATTCGCTTTGGTAAAGGTGGAGATGGGGAAGATTCGCTTTGGTAAAGGTGGAGATGAGGTACAGGAGATACTGTTGATCGTTATTGATGTAGTCAGACGAGCTTGAAGGTTTCCTGTGATAGATACACCCAAGAATGATTCTGGCCCAAATTTTGTGACGATCCTTTAGGTCTTTGATTTTGTTGGAGTGTTGACCGGAGGTGAAGATTTCCTTTGAGATAGTA
The DNA here is from genome assembly GCA_022829125.1 of Lathyrus tuberosus. Classification (NCBI taxonomy): domain Eukaryota; kingdom Viridiplantae; phylum Streptophyta; class Magnoliopsida; order Fabales; family Fabaceae; genus Lathyrus; species Lathyrus tuberosus. Next base: position 6,359,237 of record JALAZF010000024.1, on the reverse strand, counting down.
TTTAGATCAGTTCCCTTTTCCATCTCACTGCATCTGATTCCTGATCCATCATGATCAATCAGCTTACCAATAAGATCTTCAGTGATGACAACCTTCTTTCCCATAACATACGAAGTTACTTGATGTTTTGAGACCGATGCAAAAATCCAGAATTCCTTAACGAGTTGGGGAAAAACTGGACCCATTAAGCGATTGAAGTATTTGTTCCATCCTTGAAACTCAATCTCAGGAGTAAGGTCATACCCATTGTCTTTCATGCCTTCAAAATCGACGATGAGCTCACAGAGAACTTCAAGAGAGGCAAAGGGGGTGAGGAGAGTTCTTGAAGGCTCAACGTACCTTTCTCCAATGACTTGGTCAGCTGATTCTTGAGACATTTCTTGTTGAGAGCTTGGTTGAGAGCAGGAGGCCATTGTTCACAGACTTAGGGTTTTGGGAACACAGAGAAACAAGAAATGTAGGCAGCAAAACAAGAAATGCAAATAATACGGAGAGGACGAAAGAGAGTTAGTGAGTGATAGTGAGCGTGTGAGGGTGTTAGAAGTAACATTTATATAAGAGAGACCAAGACTTAAATAGCAATTAAAAACAATAACATCATGATTAATAGCCGTAATGATTTCTGACAAGGGAGATAGCGTGAGAAATTTTTGGAACAGTTACCGATGTGACTTGGCGCCTTAATATGTCAACACAGACGTTTCAGTTTTCCAGAGTTTGACACGCGTTCATCATCAAAGAAAATCTGGAGTGTAGGTTGACACGTGTTTTCTAGAGTGAACTTAATGATCTATCCATGAAATGAAAAGTTCAGATCTTCTGAATAGATTCTGATGCAATCTTTCTTCTCACTTCTGAAGAATTATTGGTCAGATGTTCACAAAAGAAAAGAAGTTCTGAGAGTTAAAAATATAGAAATTACATTTTTCATTCTGGACAAGCTTTCATACTGAGATTTTTCAGAATGAAATTAAATCTATCTTCAGCAAGGGGTTTGGTGAAAACATCAGCCCATTGATGGTCTGTGTCTATGAATTTTAAGCAAAGAATTCCCTTCTGAGTATAGTCCCTAATGAAATGATGTTTAATTTCTATATGTTTAGCCCTAGAATGCAGAATAGGATTTTTAGAAAGACAGATGGCAGACGTATTGTCACAGAGGATAGGGATGTTACTCTCGTAAATGTGAAAGTCTTCAAGCCAATTCTTCATCCAGAGCATCTGAGTACTGCATCTGGCTGCAGCTATGTATTCAGCTTCAGCAGTTGATAGTGCAATGGTGGATTGTCTTTTGCTGGACCAAGAGATTAAGTTATTTCCCAGAAACTGGCAGCTTCCAGATGTACTCTTTCTTTCTATTCTGTCTCCAGCAAAGTCAGTGTCACAGTATCCTACTAATTTGTATTCTCTGGACTTTCTATAGCAAAGACCAAGATTAGTAGTACCTTTCAGATATCTGAAAATCTGCTTAACAGCTGTTAAGTGGGATTCTCTAGGATCTGATTGGAATCTAGCACAGAGACAAACGCTATAGAGAATATCAGGTCTTGAAGCAGTTAAATAAAAGAGGGAACCAATCATACCTCTGTAGAGCTTCTGCTCTACTTTCTTACTTACCTCATCTTTTTCCAGAATGCATGTGGGATGCATCGGAGTTTTGGAAGGCTTACTTTCTGACATTTCAAATCTCTTCAGAAGATCTCTGATGTACTTGCTTTGATGTATGTAAGTTCCTTCCGGAGTTTGATTTATTTGAATTCCCAAGAAAAACTTGAGTTCTCCCATTAAGCTCATTTCAAACTCTGCCTGCATAGTCTTAGCAAATTCTTTGCCCAAAGAGCTTTTAGTGGATCCAAAAATTATATCATCTACGTAAATTTGACAGATCAGAATGTGATTTTTAAATGACTTACAGAATAAGGTTGTGTCCACCTTCCCTCTGGTAAAATCATTTTCTAAGAGAAAGTTACTTAGTCTCTCATACCAAGCTCTGGGAGCTTGTTTTAGACCATATAACGATTTCTTAAGTTTAGAAACATATTCTGGATGTTTTGTGTTTTCAAAACCAGGGGGTTGATGTACATAAACTTCCTCATCAATGTAGCCATTTAAAAATGCACTTTTGACATCCATCTGATAAAGAGTGATGTCATTATTTACAGCGTATGAAATTAAAAGTCTGATAGACTCTAACCTTGCGACTGGAGCAAAGGTTTCTGTATAGTCTATCCCTTCTTGCTGACTATAACCTTGTGCAACCAGTCGTGCTTTGTTTCTGACAACTTCTCCCTGTTCATTTAGTTTGTTTCTGAAGACCCATTTGGTTCCAATGATGTTGAAGCCTTTGGGTTTAGGAACTAGATCCCAAACGTCGTTTCTGGTGAACTGATTCAGTTCTTCCTGCATTGCGAGGATCCAATCATTGTCTGTGAGTGCTTCGTCAATTGTAGTGGGTTCTATCAGAGAGACTAATCCCACTAGAGATTCTTCAGTCTTTTTGAATGAGGATCTTGTTCTGATTGGGTCATCCTTCTTTCCCAGAATTTTGTCTTCGGGATGAGTTAGAGAACTTCTGGACAGTCTTTTCTGGATGGGTTCTTCAGAATTAGAGTTTCCTTCTGTTTTGCTCGCCAGTTTTTCTGATGATCTGGTTTCAGTGCCCGTTATTTGAACTTCTATTTCTGCAAGAGATTCATCATGCTTTGGCTTTTGAAGGCCAAGCTTATCATCAAATCTGACACAAATGGATTCTACCACACTTCGTGTTTCTGTGTTATATACTCTGTATCCTTTTGAACGTTCAGAGTATCCTAACATGAAACATTTTTGTGCCTTAGAATCAAACTTGTTCAGAGGATCATTAGTGTTTAAGATAAAGCATGTACATCCAAAAGGATGAAAGTAAGAAATGTTGGGCTTTCTGTTCTTCCACAATTCATATGGAGTCTTTTCCAGAATAGGTCTTATAGAGATTCTATTATGAATGTAACAAGCTGTATTAACTGCTTCTGCCCAAAAGTGTTTAGCCATATTAGTCTCATTGATCATGGTTCTGGCCATTTCTTGTAGAGTTCTATTCTTGCGCTCTACAACTCCATTTTGTTGTGGAGTTCTAGGACAAGAGAAATCATGAGAAATGCCATTTTCATTAAAAAATGTTTCTAGATTTTTGTTTTCAAATTCCCCACCATGATCACTTCTGACTTTTACAATTCTAAACTCTTTTTCATTCTGAATTTGATTGCAGAAAGTAGAGAATACAGAGAGTGACTCGTCCTTGTGTTTTAAGAACTTTACCCATGTCCATCTGCTATAGTCATCTACGATCACTAAACCATACTTCTTGCCACCGATGGATGCAGTTTTCACTGGTCCAAACAGATCTATATGAAGAAGTTCTAATGGTCTGGAGGTAGAAACAACATTTTTTGGTTTAAAAGAGGGTTTTGAAAACTTGCCTTTTTGACATGCTTCACACAGAACGTCTGAGCTGAACTTCAGATTAGGAAGTCCTCTGACCAGATTGAGTTTGTTAATCTGAGATATTCTTCTCATACTAACATGCCCCAATCTTCTGTGCCAGACCCATTGTTCGTCATCAGCAAACAAAAGGCATTTTACATTCTGACTTTTTAGTTCAGAAAGTTTTATTTTGTAAATGTTGTTCTTTCTCTTTCCATTAAAGAGGATTGTTCCATCTTTCTGACTAACTGCCTTGCAGGACTTTTGATTGAAGATTATATCATATTCGTTATCACTTAATTGACTTATGGATAACAAGTTATGCATTAATGCTTCTACTAACAAGACATTAGATATGGAGGGTAGAGTACCGTTACCTATGGTTCCAGAGCCAATGATTCTCCCTTTCTGATTGCCTCCGAAACCAACATACCCTCCAGCTTTAAGTTCCAGACTTTGGAACATATGCTTTCTTCCCGTCATGTGTCGCGAGCATCCAGAGTCCAGGTACCATGATTGGTGTTTCAATCTTGCTGTTAAAGACATCTGCAACATATAGGATTTTATCCTTAGGTACCCACAATTCTTTGGGTCCTTGTTTGTTAGTGTTCACAGAATTCTGATTGAGTTTTAGTTTCTCAATAGAATTTGAAGAGTAAGATTCACTGGTATATTTTATGTCATGTTTGTGTCCATATGTGAAGTGAGAGTTTAAAGGAGAGTATTTTATGATCATATCATCAACTTGTTTTGGTTTATATGGAGCTTCACCTTTAGGATTAACATAACCTATGCCCTTTCTCCCATTTCTACTAACTCCATAGATCATTGAAGCCATTTTGCTTCTGTCTATGTTTTTAGCTAGAAATTTTTGAAAGTTATAGTCGTAATGTTTTAAAATATTATCAGAACTAGTGGAAACTTCTGAATCAGATTGTTTCTGAGATTTTTCAAAAGAGTTAAGTTTTGAAACAGTTTCTTTTAACTCATAATTTTCTGCTTTTAGCTTTCTGTTCTCTTCAGACTCAGATACCAGATCGTGTTTCAGATTCTTATATTTGAGCTGAAGTTTCTGATAGTTTTCAAGAATTTCTGACAGACTTTCTTCTAATTGAGATCTAGAAAAGTTAGAGAATACCTCTTTAGTTTCTGAATCAGAGTCTGATTCTGATAAGTTTGAATCATCTGATATGTTGGCCATTAGGGCAATGTTCGCGTGTTCATTTCTTGATTCGGATTCTGCTTCAAAAGATTCTGAGTCATCCCAGGTAGCCATAAGACTTTTCTTTCTCTCCTTGTTAAACTTTTTATTTGGCTTTTCTTTCTGCAGCTTAGGACAATCACTTTTGTAGTGTCCAGGTTCCTTGCATTCGTAACACACTACCTCTTTGTTTCTAGACTTTTTGTGTCCAGAGGATGGTTCAGAATGACTGCTTGATCTTCTAGTGTTTCTGAATTTTCGTTGCCTATTTTTCCAAAGTTGTTGGATTCTTCTGGAAAGGAGTGATAGTTCATCTTCTTCTGAGGAGCCACCAGAGCTTTCTTTTTCTGCCTGAAAAGCTTTAGTTTCAGATTTATATTTAGATTTAAGAGCAATAGACTTACCTTTCTTCTGGGGTTCATCTTCTTCTAGTTCTATCTCGTGACTTCTTAAAGAGCTTATCAGTTCTTCAAGAGATATTTCGTTGAGGTTCTTGGAGAGTTTTAGTGTTGTGACCATGGGTCTCCATACTTTTGGTAAGCTCCTGATGATTTTCTTGACATGATCTGATGTTGAGTACCCTTTATTCAGAACTTTTAGTCCAGCAACTAGAATTTGAAACCTTGAGAACATTTTCTCAATTATTTCATCTTCTTCCATTTTGAAGGCTTCATACTTCTGGATGAGTGCCAGAGCTTTAGTCTCTTTGACTTGAGAGTTGCCTTCATGCGTCATTCTCAGAGAATCAAATATGTGTTTGGCTGATTCTCTGTTAGTGATCTTCTCATATTCTGTGTGGGAGATTGCGCTGAGGAGAATCGTTCTGGCCTTGTGATGATTTCTGAAATCGTTCTTCTGTTGATCAGTCATGGTTTTCCTTTCAATCTTCTGACCGTCTTTTCCGACAGGGTGAGTGTAACCATCTGTTACCATATCCCAGAGATCGCCGTCATGAGCCAGAAAGAAACTTTCGATTAGATCTTTCCAGTAATCAAAGTTTTCACCGTCAAACACCGGTGGTTTGCCACTGATTTTGTCGTTGTAGTTCTGAACGGATTCCACCATAGTGCTTTTTCGTGAAGGATCTTTTATCTGACACGGTTAAGTGTTAGCACCCAGAACCAGGCGCTCTGATGCCAATTGAAGAAACGAAAAAACACAAGAAGGGGGGTTGAATTGGAGTTTTTAAAAAAATTAAGGCAAAGGACACGATGGTTATCCTGGTTCAATTGAACTCAATCTACTCCAGTCCACCCGCCAAGGTGATTTCGCCTCTCTTGAGGACTTAATCCACTATTCAATTTGAATTACACAGACACAGGGACAACCGTCACTGTCTTCTTGAGTTTTATTGGTTTCTCAAGGAATTTCAACTTAGAAATAATATGCTACTAATAAGCTTTCCCACCACCGTGAGTTTTTTACAATATTTTTAACAAAAATGAAAACAGATGAGGAACTGATGGATTGTGAAAAGTATGAGCGCTCGTGTGTTGTCATCTGTGAAGGTGCTCCTTTAAATAGATGAATGTGATTGATCCGTTGGAGACATGTGAGCCAATTTTGGAGAATGATAATAAAGCCTTTTAATGCTTCTTTCCAAAAATATAGATATTGTCTGTTTCAATCCGTTGCATTGTGATGCTCATTAAAGGTGAAGGATAGCGTATCAGAGTCCATAAAAATGTGATGCATAATCAGAGTTTCTGGCTGGATACAACTTTGGTGCTGGAGCGTGAGGCATCCTTCATCAAAGCTTAGCTAGTTTAGAGCTTGTGATCCGTCTATATCAGAGCTTCGCTTGATTAGAACTTCGCTTGGAACTCGCTTGCTTGAATATTGTGAGCTTCGCTATATTAGAACTTCGCTCAGATGAATCTTGTTGATGCTTCTGTATCAGAACTTCTTGACATTAGAACTTCCCTACATATCATAAAAAATTGAATTAAGGAGCATCAAGTTCTAAGTAATATATTGTTTGTTATCATCAAAACTATTTAGAGATGTAGAATCAATTCTTGTTCTAACAATCTCCCCCTTTTTGATGATGACAAAAACTTATTTTGATGATTAATTAATAGAGTTTGGAGTAGAGAATACTCATCCTGAGTTGAAAATTTCCTTGAAAATATTTTGATCTAAGACTCCCAAGAAGTCCTGATTGCCATTTTCCTGCTTTGTTAACAATAATATGGAAGCAGAGGTTAAAATGTTCGAGACATAGTCATGGTGCACTGTTATATTTCAAAATATTCTACGTTCTCCCCCTTTGTCATTAATCAAAAAGCGAACAGATACATGAGAACATAAGCAAAAAAAATTGCAAGATAAAACACAAAGCAAGGCAAAAAAAAAACACAGAGAAACATAAAAAGAATCTGAAGAAGAATCTAAGGTTGAGGAGCAGGTGGAAGTCTTGTGAACAATGCTTCCAGAAGGCCTTTGATCTGATTAGCGGATTCCTCTTGCTTGCCAAGCATTCCTTTAATTTCTGCGTTTGTCTCATCCTGTTTGTCCAATCTCTTTCTAACTTCTTCATTCTCTTTCTTCAACTCATCCAGAGTTTTCAGCACAAGAACAGATGAAGAAGGTTCTTCAGAAGTTACCAAATCCTCAGAGCTTTTTGCAGACACTTCCTTTGGAGGAGCTTCAAGTGATTTATCTTCCACTTCAGTAATAACCAGAGTTTGATGCTCAGAGTTTTGTGCATGAGGTTCTGAATCTATAGGAGCTGTCCAGCCTAGAGGAAGAATGGGTTTCTTTTCCCAGAATCTTAGAACCTGCTCATTGAAGATCTTCATATGGTCACAGAAGTTCTGTTGGGCTATGTTATAGCTTAGTTCCTTCATTTTTTGAGATTCAGAGTTAAACCACTTTCTGAATTTGGTCCAAAGATAGTCAGAGGCAGCTGGATTCAGATTCTCCAAACAACCCTGCTTCAGAAAGTTAATCCATTCCTGCATTTTTACCTCGAAAGCCAATAAAGAGTTACTAACATCTGATTTGGATACAGATGGTTTTGGTTTGGGAATGGCTATTTTGTGTGAGGTTGAGGTAAGCTTGTCTAGAGCTTCTAGGTCAATTATAGTTTTGAGGGGATCATCTGAGAGATGTGTTGAAGGGGAGTCAGAAATGAGAATAGGAGAGGTAGGTGAAGTAATTTCTGAAGTGATTTGAGGGTGACTGGAGAAATTAGGTGAAGGTTGAAAGAAGTTGAGAGGACAGTTGATACCAGGTATAGAAGTGTCAGGATGTTGAGTTTGATGTTCTGGTTCTGGTTGGAAGGATGTGAAGAGAGGTTCATGACCAATGTCTGACAGAACTTGAGCAAGTTCTGGTTGTGGTTCAATAAAATCAGAAGGAGTGGGGTCAATGTCAATGTCAAAATCCTCAAGAGTTTGTGGTGATGGTGGTGGATTTTGAGTTTGTGGTGATGGTGGTGAATTTTCAGAGGGTTTAGGAGACGATGGGGTTTCAGATGTTGATACCATTATGGATTCGACGATAGAAATGAAAGAGGAGTTACCTTTCTTTTTAGCAGCTTTAGCAACTTTTGGAGTTTTCTGAGGAGTTCCTTCAGAGGTTTTCCTTTTTCTTGAAGTTCTGGGGGCAACTTCTAGAGGAGCTTGCCTGAGCTGTTGCAGAGAAACTTCTGGTAGGGTTCCATCAGCTTTACATGCATCCAAATATCTGAGGACAATTTCTGGATGAGTATCTGATGAGAAAAGAGGAAAATCTTTCAGAGGAATTTTTCTGGTGGTGATGACTTCCTTAGAGATTAGGGTTGGATCCTTCTTGATGGTATCAATTATTTTCATCTTCTTGAGATTTTTTGCATTGAGAGGTCTTCCAGCAATAGTTTCTAGATCAGAGATTTCCCGAGCTTCAGTTAAGTGATCTATCAGCTTATTCTCTGTAAGAATATCTGATATAAGTCTACCTAGAGGAATCCAATCTCTCTTGGTTCTTTCATCTTCTCTCGTTTCTTTGACACTGTTCTTCAGATGATTGAATAAACAGTAGGGAAGATTCGCTTTGGTAAAGGTGGAGATGGGGAAGATTCGCTTTGGTAAAGGTGGAGATGAGGTACAGGAGATACTGTTGATCGTTGTTGATGTAGTCAGATGAGCTTGAAGGTTTCCTGTGATAGATACACCCAAGAATGATTCTGGCCCAAATTCTGTGACGATCCTTTAGGTCTTTGATTTTGTTGGAGTGTTGACCGGAGGTGAAGATTTCCTTTGAGATAGTATTTAGATCAGTTCCCTTTTCCATCTCACTGCATCTGATTCCTGATCCATCATGATCAATCAGCTTACCAATAAGATCTTCAGTGATGACAACCTTCTTTCCCATAACATACGAAGTTACTTGATGTTTTGAGACCGATGCAAAAATCCAGAATTCCTTAACGAGTTGGGGAAAAACTGGACCCATTAAGCGATTGAAGTATTTGTTCCATCCTTGAAACTCAATCTCAGGAGTAAGGTCATACCCATTGTCTTTCATGCTTTCAAAATCGACGATGAGCTCACAGAGAACTTCAAGAGAGGCAAAGGGGGTGAGGAGAGTTCTTGAAGGCTCAACGTACCTTTCTCCAATGACTTGGTCAGCTGATTCTTGAGACATTTCTTGTTGAGAGCTTGGTTGAGAGCAGGAGGCCATTGTTCACAGACTTAGGGTTTTGGGAACACAGAGAAACAAGAAATGTAGGCAGCAAAACAAGAAATGCAAATAATACGGAGAGGACGAAAGAGAGTTAGTGAGTGATAGTGAGCGTGTGAGGGTGTTAGAAGTGACATTTATATAAGAGAGACCAAGACTTAAATAGAAATTAAAAACAATAACATCATGATTAATAGCCGTAATGATTTCTGACAAGGGAGATAGCGTGAGAAATTTTTGGAACAGTTACCGATGTGACTTGGCGCCTCAATATGTCAACACAGACGTTTCAGTTTTCCAGAGTTTGACACGCGTTCATCATCAAAGAAAATCTGGAGCGTAGGTTGACACGTGTTTGCTAGAGTGAACTTAATGATCTATCCATGAAATGAAAAGTTCAGATCTTCTGAATAGATTCTGATGCAATCTTTCTTCTCACTTCTGAAGAATTATTGGTCAGATGTTCACAAAAGAAAAGAAGTTCTGAGAGTTAAAAATATAGAAATTACATTTTTCATTCTGGACAAGCTTTCATACTGAGATTTTTCAGAATGAAATTAAATCTATCTTCAGCAAGGGGTTTGGTGAAAACATCAGCCCATTGATGGTCTGTGTCTATGAAATTTAAGCAAAGAATTCCCTTCTGAGTATAGTCCCTAATGAAATGATGTTTAATTTCTATATGTTTAGCCCTAGAATGCAGAATAGGATTTTTAGAAAGACAGATGGCAGACGTATTGTCACAGAGGATAGGGATGTTACTCTCGTAAATGTGAAAGTCTTCAAGCCAATTCTTCATCCAGAGCATCTGAGTACTGCATCTGGCTGCAGCTATGTATTCAGCTTCAGTAGTTGATAGTGCAATGGTGGATTGTCTTTTGCTGGACCAAGAGATTAAGTTGTTTCCCAGAAACTGGCAGCTTCCAGATGTACTCTTTCTTTCTATTCTGTCTCCAGCAAAGTCAGCATCACAGTATCCTACTAATTTGTATTCTCTAGACTTTCTATAGCAAAGACCAAGATTAGTAGTACCTTTCAGATATCTGAAAATCCGCTTAACAGCTGTTAAGTGGGATTCTCTAGGATCTGATTGGAATCTAGCACAGAGACAAACGCTATAGAGAATATCAGGTCTTGAAGCAGTTAAATAAAGGAGGGAACCAATCATACCTCTGTAGAGCTTCTGCTCTACTTTCTTACTTACCTCATCTTTTTCCAGAATGCATGTGGGATGCATCGGAGTTTTGGAAGGCTTACTTTCTGACATTTCAAATCTCTTCAGAAGATCTCTGATGTACTTGCTTTGATGTATGTAAGTTCCTTCCGGAGCTTGATTGATTTGAATTCCCAAGAAAAACTTGAGTTCTCCCATTAAGCTCATTTCAAACTCTGCCTGCATAGTCTTAGCAAATTCTTTGCCCAAAGAGCTTTTAGTGGATCCAAAAATTATATCATCTACGTAAATTTGACAGATCAGAATGTGATTTTTAAATGACTTACAGAATAAGGTTGTGTCCACCTTCCTTCTGGTAAAATCATTTTCTAAGAGAAAGTTACTTAGTCTCTCATACCAAGCTCTGGGAGCTTGTTTTAGACCATATAACGATTTCTTAAGTTTATAAACATATTCTGGATGTTTTGTGTTTTCAAAACCAGGGGGTTGATGTACATAAACTTCCTCATCAATGTAGCCATTTAAAAATGCACTTTTGACATCCATCTGATAAAGAGTGATGTCATTATTTACAGCGTATGAAATTAAAAGTCTGATAGACTCTAACCTTGCGACTGGAGCAAAGGTTTCTGTATAGTCTATCCCTTCTTGCTGACTATAACCTTGTGCAACCAGTCGTGCTTTGTTTCTGACAACTTCTCCCTGTTCATTTAGTTTGTTTCTGAAGACCCATTTGGTTCCAATGATGTTGAAGCCTTTGGGTTTAGGAACTAGATCCCAAACGTCGTTTCTGGTGAACTGATTCAGTTCTTCCTGCATTGCGAGGATCCAATCATTGTCTGTGAGTGCTTCGTCAATTGTAGTGGGTTCTATCAGAGAGACTAATCCCACTAGAGATTCTTCAGTCTTTTTGAATGAGGATCTTGTTCTGATTGGGTCATCCTTCTTTCCCAGAATTTTGTCTTCGGGATGAGTTAGAGAACTTCTGGACAGTCTTTTCTGGATGGGTTCTTCAGAATTAGAGTTTCCTTCTGTTTTGCTCGCCAGTTTTTCTGATGATCTGGTTTCAGTGCCCGTTATTTGAACTTCTATTTCTGCAAGAGATTCATCATGCTTTGGCTTTTGAAGGCCAAGCTTATCATCAAATCTGACACAAATGGATTCTACCACACTTCGTGTTTCTGTGTTATATACTCTGTATCCTTTTGAACGTTCAGAGTATCCTAACATGAAACATTTTTGTGCCTTAGAATCAAACTTGTTCAGAGGATCATTAGTGTTTAAGATAAAGCATGTACATCCAAAAGGATGAAAGTAAGAAATGTTGGGCTTTCTGTTCTTCCACAATTCATATGGAGTCTTTTCCAGAATAGGTCTTATAGAGATTCTATTATGAATGTAACAAGCTGTATTAACTGCTTCTGCCCAAAAGTGTTTAGCCATGTTAGTCTCATTGATCATGGTTCTGGCCATTTCTTGTAGAGTTCTATTCTTGCGCTCTACAACTCCATTTTGTTGTGGAGTTCTAGGACAAGAGAAATCATGAGAAATGCCATTTTCATTAAAAAATGTTTCTAGATTTTTGTTTTCAAATTCCCCACCATGATCACTTCTGACTTTTACAATTCTAAACTCTTTTTCATTCTAAATTTGATTGCAGAAAGTAGAGAATACAGAGAGTGACTCGTCCTTGTGTTTTAAGAACTTTACCCATGTCCATCTGCTATAGTCATCTACGATCACTAAACCATACTTCTTGCCACCGATGGATGCAGTTTTCACTGGTCCAAACAGATCTATATGAAGAAGTTCTAATGGTCTGGAGGTAGAAACAACATTTTTTGGTTTAAAAGAGGGTTTTGAAAACTTGCCTTTTTGACATGCTTCACACAGAACGTCTGAGCTGAACTTCAGATTAGGAAGTCCTCTGACCAGATTGAGTTTGTTAATCTGAGATATTCTTCTCATACTAACATGCCCCAATCTTCTGTGCCAGACCCATTGTTCGTCATCAGCAGACAAAAGGCATTTTACATTCTGACTTTTTAGTTCAGAAAGTTTTATTTTGTAAATGTTGTTCTTTCTCTTTCCATTAAAGAGGATTGTTCCATCTTTCTGACTAACTGCCTTGCAGGACTTTTGATTGAAGATTATATCATATCCGTTATCACTTAATTGACTTATGGATAACAAGTTATGCATTAATCCTTCTACTAACAAGACATTAGATATGGAGGGTAGAGTACCGTTACCTATGGTTCCAGAGCCAATGATTCTCCCTTTCTGATTGCCTCCGAAACCAACATACCCTCCATCTTTAAGTTCCAGACTTTGGAACATATGCTTTCTTCCCGTCATGTGTCGCGAGCATCCAGAGTCCAGGTACCATGATTGGTGTTTCAATCTTGCTGTTAAAGACATCTGCAACATATAGGATTTTATCCTTAGGTACCCACAATTCTTTGGGTCCTTGTTTGTTAGTGTTCACAGAATTCTGATTGAGTTTTGGTTTCTCAATAGAATTTGAAGAGTAAGATTCACTGGTATATTTTATGTCATGTTTGTGTCCATATGTGAAGTGAAAGTTTAAAGGAGAGTATTTTATGATCATATCATCAACTTGTTTTGGTTTATATGGAGCTTCACCTTTAGGATTAACATAACCTATGCCCTTTCTCCCATTTCTACTAACTCCATAGATCATTGAAGCCATTTTGCTTCTGTCTATGTTTTTAGCTAGAAATTTTTGAAAGTTATAGTCGTAATGTTTTAAAATATTATCAGAACTAGTGGAAACTTCTGAATCAGATTGTTTCTGAGATTTTTCAAAAGAGTTGAGTTTTGAAACAGTTTCTTTTAACTCATAATTTTCTGCTTTTAGCTTTCTGTTCTCTTCAGACTCAGATACCAGATCGTGTTTCAGATTCTTATATTTGAGCTGAAGTTTCTGATAGTTTTCAAGAATTTCTGACAGACTTTCTTCTAATTGAGATCTAGAAAAGTTAGAGAATACCTCTTTAGTTTCTGAATCAGAGTCTGATTCTGATAAGTTTGAATCATCTGATATGTTGGCCATTAGGGCAATGTTTGCGTGTTCATTTTTTGATTCGGATTCTGCTTCAGAAGATTCTGAGTCATCCCAGGTAGCCATAAGACTTTTCTTTCTCTCCTTGTTAAACTTTTTATTTGGCTTTTCTTTCTGCAGCTTAGGACAATCACTTTTGTAGTGTCCAGGTTCCTTGCATTCGTAACACACTACCTCTTTGTTTCTAGACTTTTTGTGTCCAGAGGATGGTTCAGAATGACTGCTTGATCTTCTAGTGTTTCTGAATTTTTGTTGCCTATTTTTCCAAAGTTGTTGGATTCTTCTGGAAAGGAGTGATAGTTCATCTTCTTCTGAGGAGCCACCAGAGCTTTCTTTTTCTGCCTGAAAAGCTTTAGTTTCAGATTTATATTTAGATTTAAGAGCAATAGACTTACCTTTCTTCTGGGGTTCATCTTCTTCTAGTTCTATCTCGTGACTTCTTAAAGAGCTGATCAGTTCTTCAAGAGATATTTCGTTGAGGTTCTTGGAGAGTTTTAGTGTTGTGACCATGGGTCTCCATACTTTTGGTAAGCTCCTGATGATTTTCTTGACATGATCTGATGTTGAGTACCCTTTATTCAGAACTTTTAGTCCAGCAACTAGAATTTGAAACCTTGAGAACATTTTCTCAATTGTTTCATCTTCTTCCATTTTGAAGGCTTCATACTTCTGGATGAGTGCCAGAGCTTTAGTCTCTTTGACTTGAGAGTTGCCTTCATGCGTCATTCTCAGAGAATCAAATATGTGTTTGGATGATTCTCTGTTAGTGATCTTCTCATATTCTGTGTGGGAGATTGCGCTGAGGAGAATCGTTCTGGCCTTGTGATGATTTCTGAAATCTTTCTTCTGTTGATCAGTCATGGTTTTCCTTTCAATCTTCTGACCGTCTTTTCCGACAGGGTGAGTGTAACCATCTGTTACCATATCCCAGAGATCGCCGTCATGAGCCAGAAAGAAACTTTCGATTAGATCTTTCCAGTAATCAAAGTTTTCGCCGTCAAACACCGGTGGTTTACCACTGATTTTGTCATTGTAGTTCTGAACGGATTCCGCCATAGTGCTTTTTCGTGAAGGATCTTTTATCTGACACGGTTAAGTGTTAGCACCCAGAACCAGGCGCTCTGATGCCAATTGAAGAAACGAAAAAACACAAGAAGGGGGGTTGAATTGGAGTTTTTAAAAAAATTAAGGCAAAGGACACGATGGTTATCCTGGTTCAATTGAACTCAATCTACTCCAGTCCACCCGCCAAGGTGATTTCGCCTCTCTTGAGGACTTAATCCACTATTCAATTTGAATTACACAGACACAGGGACAACCGTCACTGTCTTCTTAAGTTTTAACCACAACTTGGTTTCTCAAGGAATTTCAACTTAGAAATAATATGCTACTAATAAGCTTTCTCACCACCGTGAGTTTTTTACAATATTTTTAACAAAAATGAAAATAGATGAGGAACTGATGGATTGTGAAAAGTATGAGCGCTCGTGTGTTGTCATCTGTGAAGGTGCTCCTTTAAATAGATGAATGTGATTGATCCGTTGGAGACATGTGAGCCAATTTTGGAGAATGATAATAAAGCCTTTTAATGCTTCTTTCCAAAAATATAGATATTGTCTGTTTCAATCCGTTGCATTGTGATGCTCATTAAAGGTGAAGGATAGCGTATCAGAGTCCATAAAAATGTGATGCATAATCAGAGTTTCTGGCTGGATACAACTTTGGTGCTGGAGCGTGAGGCATCCTTCATCAGAGCTTAGCTAGTTTAGAGCTTGTGATCTGTCTATATCAGAGCTTCGCTTGATTAGAACTTCGCTTGGAACTCGCTTGCTTGAATATTGTGAGCTTCGCTATATTAGAACTTCGCTCAGATGAATCTTGTTGATGCTTCTGTATCAGAACTTCTTGACATTAGAACTTCCCTACATATCATAAAAAATTGAATTAAGGAGCATCAAGTTCTAAGTAATATATTGTTTGTTATCATCAAAACTATTTAGAGATGTAGAATCAATTCTTGTTCTAACAATCTCCCCCTTTTTGATGATGACAAAAACTTATTTTGATGATTAATTAATAGAGTATGGAGTAGAGAATACTCCCCCTGAGTTGAAAATTTCCTTGAAAATATTTTGATCTAAGACTCCCAAGAAGTCCTGATTGCCATTTTCCTGCTTTGTTAACAATAATATGGAAGCAGAGGTTAAAATGTTCGAGATATAGTCATGGTGCACTGTTATATTTCAAAATATTCTACGTTCTCCCCCTTTGTCATTAATCAAAAAGCGAACAGATACATGAGAACATAAGCAAAAAAAATTGCAAGATAAAACACAAAGCAAGGCAAAAAAAAAACACAGAGAAACATAAAAAGAATCTGAGGAAGAATCTAAGGTTGAGGAGCAGGTGGAAGTCTTGTGAACAATGCTTCCAGAAGGCCTTTGATCTGATTAGCGGATTCCTCTTGCTTGCCAAGCATTCCTTTAATTTCTGCGTTTGCCTCATCCTGTTTGTCCAATCTCTTTCTAACTTCTTCATTCTCTTTCTTCAACTCATCCAGAGTTTTCAGCACAAGAACAGATGAAGAAGGTTCTTCAGAAGTTACCAAATCCTCAGAGCTTTTTGCAGACACTTCCTTTGGAGGAGCTTCAAGTGATTTATCTTCCACTTCAGTAATAACCAGAGTTTGATGCTCAGAGTTTTGTGCATGAGGTTCTGAATCTATAGGAGCTGTCCAGCCTAGAGGAAGAATGGGTTTCTTTTCCCAGAATCTTAGAACCTGCTCATTGAAGATCTTCATATGGTCACAGAAGTTCTGTTGGGCTATGTTATAGCTTAGTTCCTTCATTTTCTGAGATTCAGAGTTAAACCACTTTCTGAATTTGGTCCAAAGATAGTCAGAGGCAGCTGGATTCAGATTCTCCAAACAACCCTGCTTCAGAAAGTTAATCCATTCTTGCATTTTTACCTCGAAAGCCAATAAAGAGTTACCAACATCTGATTTGGATACAGATGGTTTTGGTTTGGGAATGGCTATTTTGTGTGAGGTTGAGGTAAGCTTGTCTAGAGCTTCTAGGTCAATTATAGTTCTGAGGGGATCATCTGAGAGATGTGTTGAAGGGGAGTCAGAAATGAGAATAGGAGAGGTAGGTGAAGTAATTTCTGAAGAGATTTGAGGGTGACTGGAGAAATTAGGTGAAGGTTGAAAGAAGTTGAGAGGACAGTTGATACCAGGTATAGAAGTGTCAGGATGTTGAGTTTGATGTTCTGGTTCTGGTTGGAAGGATGTGAAGAGAGGTTCATGACCAATGTCTGACAGAACTTGAGCAAGTTCTGGTCGTGGTTCAATAAAATCAGAAGGAGTGGGGTCAATGTCAATGTCAAAATCCTCAAG
Source organism: Lathyrus tuberosus (assembly GCA_022829125.1). Taxonomy (NCBI): domain Eukaryota; kingdom Viridiplantae; phylum Streptophyta; class Magnoliopsida; order Fabales; family Fabaceae; genus Lathyrus; species Lathyrus tuberosus. The sequence goes on along the minus strand of JALAZF010000024.1, from coordinate 6,342,256 downwards.
AGTTTGTGGTGATGGTGGTGGATTTTGAGTTTGTGGTGATGGTGGTGAATTTTCAGAGGGTTTAGGAGACGATGGGGTTTCAGATGTTGATACCATTATGGATTCGACGATAGAAATGAAAGAGGAGTTACCTTTCTTTTTAGCAGCTTTAGCAACTTTTGGAGTTTTCTGAGGAGTTCCTTCAGAGGTTTTCCTTTTTCTTGAAGTTCTGGGGGCAACTTCTAGAGGAGCTTGCCTGAGCTGTTGCAGAGAAACTTCTGGTAGGGTTCCATCAGCTTTACATGCATCCAAATATCTGAGGACAATTTCTGGATGAGTATCTGATGAGAAAAGAGGAAAATCTTTCAGAGGAATTTTTCTAGTGGTGATGACTTCCTTAGAGATTAGGGTTGGATCCTTCTTGATGGTATCAATTATTTTCATCTTCTTGAGATTTTTTGCATTGAGAGGTCTTCCAGCAATAGTTTCTAGATCAGAGATTTCCCGAGCTTCAGTTAAGTGATCTATCAGCTTATTCTCTGTAAGAATATCTGATATAAGTCTACCTAGAGGAATCCAATCTCTCTTGGTTCTTTCATCTTCTCTCGTTTCTTTGACACTGTTCTTCAGATGATTGAATAAACAGTAGGGAAGATTCGCTTTGGTAAAGGTGGAGATGGGGAAGATTCGCTTTGGTAAAGGTGGAGATGAGGTACAGGAGATACTGTTGATCGTTGTTGATGTAGTCAGATGAGCTTGAAGGTTTCCTGTGATAGATACACCCAAGAATGATTCTGGCCCAAATTCTGTGACGATCCTTTAGGTCTTTGATTTTGTTGGAGTGTTGACCGGAGGTGAAGATTTCCTTTGAGATAGTATTTAGATCAGTTCCCTTATCCATCTCACTGCATCTGATTCCTGATCCATCATGATCAATCAGCTTACCAATAAGATCTTCAGTGATGACAACCTTCTTTCCCATAACATACGAAGTTACTTGATGTTTTGAGACCGATGCAAAAATCCAGAATTCCTTAACGAGTTGGGGAAAAACTGGACCCATTAAGCGATTGAAGTATTTGTTCCATCCTTGAAACTCAATCTCAGGAGTAAGGTCATACCCATTGTCTTTCATGCTTTCAAAATCGACGATGAGCTCACAGAGAACTTCAAGAGAGGCAAAGGGGGTGAGGAGAGTTCTTGAAGGCTCAATGTACCTTTCTCCAATGACTTGGTCAGCTGATTCTTGAGACATTTCTTGTTGAGAGCTTGGTTGAGAGCAGGAGGCCATTGTTCACAGACTTAGGGTTTTGGGAACACAGAGAAACAAGAAATGTAGGCAGCAAAACAAGAAATGCAAATAATATGGAGAGGACGAAAGAGAGTTAGTGAGTGATAGTGAGCGTGTGAGGGTGTTAGAAGTGACATTTATATAAGAGAGACCAAGACTTAAATAGCAATTAAAAACAATAACATCATGATTAATAGCCGTAATGATTTCTGACAAGGGAGATAGCGTGAGAAATTTTTGGAATAGTTACCGATGTGACTTGGCGCCTCAATATGTCAACACAGACGTTTCAGTTTTCCAGAGTTTGACACGCGTTCATCATCAAAGAAAATCTGGAGCGTAGGTTGACACGTGTTTGCTAGAGTGAACTTAATGATCTATCCATAAAATGAAAAGTTCAGATCTTCTGAATAGATTCTGATGCAATCTTTCTTCTCACTTCTGAAGAATTATTGGTCAGATGTTCACAAAAGAAAAGAAGTTCTGAGAGTTAAAAATATAGAAATTACATTTTTCATTCTGGACAAGCTTTCATACTGAGATTTTTCAGAATGAAATTAAATCTATCTTCAGCAAGGGGTTTGGTGAAAACATCAGCCCATTGATGGTCTGTGTCTATGAATTTTAAGCAAAGAATTCCCTTCTGAGTATAGTCCCTAATGAAATGATGTTTAATTTCTATATGTTTAGCCCTAGAATGCATAATAGGATTTTTAGAAAGACAGATGGCAGACGTATTGTCACAGAGGATAGGGATGTTACTCTCGTAAATGTGAAAGTCTTCAAGCCAATTCTTCATCCAGAGCATCTGAGTACTGCATCCGGCTGCAGCTATGTATTCAGCTTCAGCAGTTGATAGTGCAATGGTGGATTATCTTTTGCTGGACCAAGAGATTAAGTTGTTTCCCAGAAACTGGCAGCTTCCAGATGTACTCTTTCTTTCTATTCTGTCTCCAGCAAAGTCAGCGTCACAGTATCCTACTAATTTGTATTCTCTGGACTTTCTATAGCAAAGACCAAGATTAATAGTACCTTTCAGATATCTGAAAATCCGCTTAATAGCTGTTAAGTGGGATTCTCTAGGATTTGATTGGAATCTAGCACAGAGACATAGAGTACCATGCTCAGAAAGCCGTTAAGGGGAGTATTTTAGCCAATCATTTGGCTCATCAACCAATTGACAATCAGGAATCAATCGGGTTTGACTTCCCAGATGAAGATGTCATGTATCTAAAAATGAAAGATTGCGATGAACCGTTACCCAGTGAAGGGCCAGAACCAGGTTCCCAATGGGGACTTATCATTGACGGAGCAGTTAATCATTATGGAAACGGAATTGGGGCAATAATTGTTACCCCTCGGGGCACCCACATTCCTTTCACCGCCAGACTTACATTCAAGTGTACCAACAACGAAGCCGAAAACGAAGCTTGCATCATGGGTCTCGAAGAAGCAATTGATTTAAGGATCAAAAACTTGGACGTATACGGCGACTCAGCCTTGGTTATCAATCAGATAAAAGGAGATTGGAACACATACCAATCAGGATTGATTCCTTACAAAGACTACGCAAGAAGGTTGCTACCTTTCTTCGACAGAGTTGAGTTTCATCATATCCCTCGTGAGGAGAATCACATGGCTGATGCATTAGCCACCATCTCTTCCATGATTAGTGTAGGTCAATGGAATGACATACCTAAGATCGACATAATGCGCCTTGAAAGGCCCGCTTACATCTTCACGATTGAAGCAGTCATAGAGGACAAACCTTGGTATCATGATATCAAATGCTTCCTTCAGAAACAAGAGTACCCACCTGGGGCACTCAGAAAAGACAATAAAACCCTCAGAAGATTGGCTGGAAACTTCTTCCTGAGCGGGGACACTCTCTATAAGAGAAATTTTGACATGGTCTTGCTCCGATGCGTAGACAGACCAGAAGCAGACATGCTTATGAAAGAAATTCATGAAGGGTCCTTTGGCACTCATGCCAACGGGCACACAATGGTGAGAAAAATTTTAAGAGCAGGGTACTATTGGTTGACAATGGAATCCGACTGCTACAAGTACATGAGGAGGTGTCACAAGTGTCAGATATACTCCGACAAAATTCATGTACCGCCATCGCATCTCAAAGCTCTTTCTTCCCCGTGGCCTTTTTCCATATGGGGATCGACATGATAGGCATGATTGAGCCCAAGGCTTCAAACGGACATCGGTTCATCCTGGTAGACATTGACTATTTCACCAAGTGGGTTGAAGCAGCGTCGTACGCCAATGTAACCCGAAAAGTGGTGGTCCGATTTATCAAAAACAATATCATCTGCCGTTATGGTGTTCCAAGCGAGATCATTACTAACAATGGATCTAACTTGAACAACAAGATGATGAAAGAGTTGTGTGTAGAGTTCAAGATCGAACACCATAACTCATCTCCCTATCGACCCAAGATGAATGGGGCGGTAGAAGTGGCTAACAAGAACATCAAGAAGATCGTTCAAAAGATGGTTGTAACCTACAAAGACTGGCACGAGATGCTACCCTTTGCTCTTCACGGTTATCGCACATTTATTCGCACTTCAACAGGGGCAACCCCTTTCTCTCTAGTATATGGTATGGAAGCAGTGCTCCCCATAGAAGTAGAGATCCCGTTAATCCGAGTATTGATGAAGCTAAGCTCACCGAAGCTGAATGGTGTCAAAGCCGACATGACGAATTGAATCTGATCGAGGAGAAGCAAATCACGGAACTATGCCATGGTCAGTTGTATCAACAGAGAATGAAGAGGGCGTTTGACAAAAAGGTCCGACCTCGTGTCTTCAGAAAAGGAGACCTCGTGCTCAAAAAGATACAATCATTTCTCACTGATTCGCGAGGTAAATTGACTCCGAATTATGATGTCCCCTATGTGGTCACAAAAGCTTTCTCAGGCGACTCCTTGAGACTTGCGACCATGGACGGAGAGGAATTTGACTACCCCACGAATGTTGATGTAGTCAAGAAATACTTCGCCTAAACTAAAAAAAAAAACGTCTCGGTGGATTGAAAACCCGAAAGGGCGGTCCAGGCAAAAGTTAGAGACATAAAAAAAATCATCCCGGTGGATTGGAAACATCACAGTACAATCCAGGCAAAAATTAGGGATAATGGCAAGTAACTATGTTCAACAGAGGCAAGTCCCTCAGCAGCAGCAATTACATCATCCGCCAGAAAACTCCAGTCAAGGTCATCTTCGACAGAAGCTCAGGATGTCCAGAATTCAAAGTTGGTAGAAGGATAGTGGTCGTTATGTTTCAACGTAGCCCTTTTCCCTGTAAATTACCATTTTCTAACTTTGTATATACTCTTTGGAATCACGCGTTTGGCTGATCTCCATCTTATCAATAAAATTTGAGCCCTTGTGCTTTTGTTTGTAATTCTTATTTGTTTTAGCTTTACAGAATGGTGTTTTAACATGATTAGTGATTCTTGAAATAAAACAAAAATGAATTTACTTGTTAAAACTTTTTTTGCTTTTTAATAAAGACGACAATTTCTTTTGACTGTTGAACATCAAAAGAACATCGGTCGCTTTTCCAGAAGTAATCGAACCTCAAAGTGCAGAATCAAAGTACTCCTTCTAACCCAATACGCCTGAATGAAGGGATCAACTGTGTCAGAGACCTTGTTTCGTCTGACACGCCTCGGCGGAGTTCTTATCTCCTAAGCCCGACCAACATAGCTATTCTGAACCAACGGTACTTCTTCGCCCCGCGATGGCCGAGTATCCAGTCGTGTTCACCTGTCAGTTTTGTCAGCATATACATACACACATCATGGATTATTGATTTGCATTCACATTTCATATTGCATCACTATCACTCTAGTCGGTCTTGTCCCCTAGTGATAAAAGTCCTCTCAATTGAGTTGTCAGCCCTTTCCTCGTCAGGAAGTGTTACGTCTGAACATTCTCTCTCCTCCAGTTTTATTTCTGGATTGAAGTTGGCCCTTGACCACTTTGATAACTTGAACCTCTGAAAGATAGAGAGCCCTCAGTTAACATCACTCTTCGCCCTTGAAGATGATATCCTTGCTTTCCCTAATTAAGGAAAATCCACAGAGAAAGCTTCGTAATCAGAGATTCGGCAGCATGCCAGTTTCGCTCCGAAAAGACCGCTAAGGAAAAGGTCCTCGGCATCTCAAAATTGGACCCCATCATATGGCATTTCTCCGGGAAGATCCTGAGAAAAGTATGATGTAAGACCCCAAGTGAAAGTAGTCTTCCAAGAAACTCGCTTTCTCCAGTAGAAACAAATGGCGTCTCCAATAGAGAAGTTTGTGCAACTCTACAATTCAGACGACTGGGTTCCCCAGCAAGTCTGACATCAAAACTTTTTCCACTCAAATGGCATCTCCCCAGGAAAATTCGGCGAAAAGTTTGAAGGAAAGCCACTATGAATAGCGTCCCTTGTCAGTAAAGTTTATTGACGAAAGAAACTAAGACCAGTTCCTCGGTAGGAAACCAGGATCGAGGGGAAGTTTACATCAGAAACTAAGACCAGTTCCTTGGTGGGAAACCAGGATCGAGGGGAAGTTTATTTAAGAAAACTGAGACCAGTTCCTTGGCTAAAGACCAGGATCGAGGGGAAGTTTACCTTTTCTAAGCATCATTGCTTAGCAAAAGAATATGAATGTGGTTTGCCATTCATAACCGCCATCAAAATTTCGGGTATTCCGATATTTAATCCTCTTACACCCCGAATGCCCGAATACCATCGTCATTCGCACCTTCGTGTCCAAGAAGATTAACTAGGGGTATCTGTCATACCCCAAATTTTGACCACTTAGATTTCCCATCATTGTGCAAATCATTATCACAATATAGATGTACTTTCATGCCTCATCAATCTCCTCAAGGATTGTTGAGCATTCACTACCATCAAGAATTAGGGTTTCAAGCCCTCTCAGAGTTCTTAGACAAAGGATCAATCAAGGAATGACATGATCTTCAACTTGTCTAACATCCACAATGGATCAAAAGGACTCCCACTTCAAGGATCAAGCACAAGGCTGCTCCCTTCTAGGTGGATCAAGTCTCAAGATCGACAGTGTCACCAAATTAGGGTTTTAGTCGACCAGGGCCTCCAAATGGAAATTTTTCATCTGGGCACAAGTCAATGATCCAAAGCCTAACCTAATATACTCCATGGAACCTCATGGACCCAATCATCAAGTCAATTTTGCCTCAGGGGATGCATTCATCAAAAATCAGGAATTAGGGTTTCTTGACCTAATTCACCCCTAAGTTGACTTTTGGGACAAACCATGAGCCAAGACCTCAAGAGAGGGTTTGAGGGTCTCTAATGAACTATATTGATCCATTTGGAACAATGGATTAATCCAAGAGGTTTGAGCAACAAGTCTCAATTTCATCTGCACCACAGTTAGGGTTTTAAGGAAAAAGTCAACTGTAACTTTGACTTTTGACCAGGACATGCTCCCAAGCCCTATGACATGCATCAATATACCCTATGACACCCATGGAACATGTCCATCAAGTTTGATTTAGGTCAAGGACATGATTTCCTGTAGAATTGCACAGTTTGGAATTCATCTGATAAAAAGTCAACTGTGCACAAAAGTCAACTTTGACTTTTTGAGATTTTTCACCAAAATGGATTTTTAACCCTAAAATGATGTTAATGTATGATTTGAATCATCATTCATCAAGAAAAATCAAGAAAAGTTGGGTAACTTGTAAAAAGGGTAACCATAAAAAATTTAGAAAATTTTCTAAGTTAAAAATAAAGTGGCTAGGGTACCAACTTTGGAGGGTCATAACTCCTAAACCACAAAGCCATTTTTTCCCATCCAAGGCTTGATTTGTAGATCTCATTTCCCTCTACAAAAACTTCAACTAGACCTAATTCCAATTCATTGGGGATTTTGAGTTATGGAGTGATCAAAGTCACTAAAAACATGAAAGTACAACTTTTTCAACAATTAGAAAAATTCTGGGCAAGGCAGATTTTGTGTTGAAACACCAAAACTTGTGAGATCTTTTCACATAGTTGCAAGCTGAATCAAGTCCAAAGATAAAAATCAATGTTGTTGCAAATGTTGCCAAGAATTCAAAGAGCTTAACAACATGAGTTGATTCATCATGTCATATATACTCAAACCAATCACAATGCATCTGATCCAACTGATAAGGTTGAGTCAAAAAGCCAAGGAATCTTCCAATTTGAAATTCATCTACTTTGGCACATTTTGCCTTGAATTCAAAGGGCATTAAAGTGGAATAGTGCATTTTCAACAAAGTCACTCTACTCAGTCAAGTTCTCTGATTAAACAACAATAAAAACATCTGAAGAATGTGAATTTGGTCAAGGCATAGCCCTGCTCTTGGGAATGGCTAGTTTGCCTTGCTTGAGAAGAAATCCTCTAAGCCAATCCATGCAAATGTGATCTGATCTAGCAGCCATTCACTATTCCTCTAAGACAAAAGTTGATCACCTATAAATAGAGGTTCCAATGGATCATTCAACACACACCAAAGCCAGTTACAGCACTGCTTTCTCTCATTCTTCCTTAAACCTCAAGTTTTTTGGTTTTTGAGTAACCACTATCGGGTTTTGAGTTGCAGCCTTAAGCAATCAATTCCAATTGCTCAAACACATCACATATGATGTATTTGAGGTGTCCAAACACTTAAACACTGACTGTAACACCTCAGGCTCAAAATCACTCTTCAACCAAGCCATTATGCCTCAATTATGCAGGTGGAGGTCTCCAGCTTGATCCAAAGGGTTTCAAAGTGTTCCAAGGCTTGCAACACACTCCATAACATCCATTGAAGTTGTAGGGATCATTAATTCACAACTGGAACAAGGTTTATGCAGAGCTCCATTTCAGCTTGCATCAAGGTAAGCCTCAAAACTCCAACTCCATGATCCATGCATATTTCCTCGCATGATATTTTTGCCAATTGCTTGCCATCATATGTTGATTGTTTTCCCTAAAAAAATTTGATCATAGCACTCATAATCATGCCTACCCGATTGCTTTTGCAAAATTAGGGTTCATACAGCCACAATGATATAATTTGCTATACACTGAAAATGAATGAAATTGGGTATTGCCATCTTCTTCCTTGTGAAAAAACGCATGAGTTTGGTGTTTGAATCATGTCAAATGGTTGAGAGATGAGTGAGATAGAGGGCTTCATGCACGAGCTAGAGGAAGAAGATGGCCATGGCGCCATTCTCAGAAAATCCAACAAGTTCTCTATATATTTTTCCCTTGCCATGTTATATTTGAATTGGCATTGCGCCCCAGCGGTTCATCAGCTGGTTTTGTGTGTATTGGCAAGCGAGAGGTCTAGGGTTCGAATCCCCCTCGCCCCAGACTTCTATTTATCACTTGTTTGTTTTGTTATTTTTCATATTATTATTTTTAATGATTTGAAAAATTAATAACTCCTTCAATTTTTATCATTTTTGATTGGTTCTTTTTGCAATAATTCACAAAAATGTTTAATTATTTGATTTTACCAAAAAATCCCAAAAATATTATTTATTTCATGTATTTGATATTTTTGCAAAGAATTAATGTTTTATGTGTTTTTAGCATTTAAAATATTTTTTCTCCCTTTGTTTTCTAACCCTAATTTGATTTCAATCATTTTGTAGGAAGAAACCTGATTTTTTGGAACATTGATCCAAGATTATAATTTGTTTTCATATATTTAACAAACATTGATCATTTTAATTGAATTTTTATTTAATTAAAAAAATACATTTTGAAAATAAGTTAGGGTTTTGAATCAATTCCACCCTCATCAAACTTTTTTCAAAAACTTTTGGGCCTCTAACAGAGTGTAAGACCCAATCCTTTGTAAATACAAACCATTTTGGGCCTCACTTATTGTATAAGACCCACTATATTTTCAAAAACCTCGGCGCGCTCGCCAATTCAAAAATCAAACCTTGGGCCTCTCCTTGAGCTATAAGACCCATTCAAAAGTTTTGGGCCTCTAATAGAGTGTAAGACCCAAACCCCTTTTAACCAAAAACTTTGGGCCTCACTTATTCTATAAGTCCCTTCGTGTTAAAAGAAAATCTCGGCGCGATCGCCATTTCAAACGGAAAAAACAAATTGGGCCTACCCTCGTGTTATAAGCCCCACTCTTTTTCTTTAAACCTTTTGGGCCTCTTGAGAGAGTGTAAGACCCAACCCCCTTGTACAGAAAACATTTTGGGCCTCAGCCACTTGTATAAGTCCCTCTGTACAAATTCAAACAGTGCACTCACTGATAAAACCATGGGCCTCTCCTTGAGCTGTAAGCCCCAAATCTTTCTTTTTCGAAGCACTTTCTCCTTTGATTTTGAATATACTGTTGTTTTCAATCTTTCTTTGTTGAACAACTAACCAAACAGCATGGAAGCTCTACAACCGAGTAAGTGGTTATTGCTTTCATTTACCGCTTTCATATACATATAACTGTATTGTGGGGCTGTTTCACTGTAAGTCTTCTTTCATAAACTCATATCAACTATGTAATAATAGTATAAATATTTAGAGTTTCCCCGACAACTACGTCTAGAACTAGGAAACGCCGTTTCGTTTATTCGTAGAAATAGAAACTAGATCCCCGTAGGATTACCAGACACAGTCTTCCCTCCTCTTGGGGTTAAACAATATGGAGACATGAAAGGCAGCATTCTCGGTGAACCCTTTCATAGACTGTCACTCATAGAAGTTGTCAAAGAAACTCAACTCCCCAGAGATGATCTTTTCTATGTGAATGGCATCTCTTGAGTTTCTTCCAAATTCTCGAACTTTCCTGGCTTGATCTATTCTCGGTGAATGGCATGTCTTGAATTTCTCGGGGTTTGGGGACCCACAGGCTTCTTAAAAGTAGTTGTCAAGAAACTCTATTCCCCAGAGATGATCTTTTCTCCGTGAATGGCATCTCTTGAGTTTCTTCCAAATTCTCGAACTTTCCTGGCTTGATATATTCCTCGTGAATAGCCTGTCTTGAACTTCTCGGGGTTTGGGGACCCACGGGCTTCCTAAAAGCAACCCCTCCTCCTCTTGGGCATCGTACAAGGACCCACAGGCTTCCTAAAAGCAACCCCGCCTCCTCTTGGGCATCGTACAAGGACCCACAGGCTTCCTAAAAGCAACCCCGCCTCCTCTTGGGCTTAGTACAAGGACCTCTTGGCTTCTTAGAAGTATTCACAGCCTCCTCTTAGGCTTCGTATAATGATCTCTCCCTCCGGGAATGATAGCCTCCTCTTGGGCTTCGTACAAGGACCGATCGGCTTCTTAAAAGCTTCCAGCCTCCTCTTGGGCTTCGTACAAATTGTCCCGACGACCTCCTAGAGATATAGGAACAAAACTTAGTCATCTGCATAGAACAGTCCTTTCATAGAGTCTACTACTGTTTCTCAAAGCATGGTACAAGAGATGAAACTCTAGACACGGACAGTCTAATCTCCTTGAGTTTTCCAGACATTCTCAAGTGACCCCTTCGTTAAATAGGAAGAAAACCCATAGACTCGGACAGTCTCAATACCCTTCGGATTTCCCACTTCCTTAAAGAATAGGAATAACCCGGATCCTCGAATCAAATCCTTGAGTACAGTGTTGCTCATATAAGAACTGATTTTCTCTTTCAAAATCAGTATACTGGACCTGTCACTTAACTGAACAGTCGCCATAGCCTCCTCTTAGGCTTTGTATAATGATCCTTCTCCAGTGAAGTTAGCCTTCTCTTGGGCTTTATACAATGATCCTCCCCAGCGGAGTCAAACAACGTTCAGCCTCTCTCTCGGGCTTTGTACGAGACACATAAGAGACTCCCTCATTGAGTCAATCACCCCTTTCGCCTCCATCTCGGGCTTTATACGAGATACAAAAAGGTTCTTATTGAGCCAAACAAACCTTCAGCCTCCATCTCGGGCTTTGTACAAGATACAAAAACTCTCTTGTTGAGTCAATTAGCCTCCATCTCGGGCTTTATACGAGATACCAAAAGATTCCCTCGTTGAGTCAAAACCTTTTAGCCTCTCTCTCGGGCTTTGTACGAGACACATATTAGCCTCCTCTTAGGCTTTATATAAAAAAAACACTGGTTGATCCAATTAACCTTTTAGCATCAAAGTTGTGTCTCGTTCACAGTACATAAACATCAACAACTCCTTCCCCTCCATCTAATTGCTGTAAGCGGCAAGCCTCTAGATCATCTACATCCATGCCAATGTCCCTCTTTTAGTATGAGAAACTCCTAAGGAAAGATGGCATTGCTCTACACTGAGTTAAAGTCTTCTCCTTCAGGTTGGAAATCCCCTATAAAGGAAATTATGGCATTGCCGGATTCACAAATCCCGGTTAAAGTAATCCTCCTTTACAGTCAGTCACCCAACAGTTGTGACAAACAGACCCTCTTTAGAGATGGAAAATTCTCTCTAAAGACACCATCTTTAGCTTCATATCTTGGGCTTTGAACAAGATACAAACCACCTTTCGCTTCACGTCTTGGGCTTTGAACAAGACACCAAAACAACCATTTCCTCCCATAGAATAGGAGGAACTACGAACGCTCTGATTTCCCTGTTTCGGTAAACGGGAATACGTAGGCATAAGATTGAAAGGAAAAAATCTTAGCGAGCACACTAAACAAATCCCATATATCCTAATCTGAAGCAGTATCCTAACAAAAAGTGAGAAAACAGTATTGGCGAAAATACAAATAACCAGTACAAAGGCCCCCCCACATTGATAGCATTCGTAACTTAACAGACCGCTGTTTAAACTCAGTATGCAAAGCAGGGTTAATTAGAGACATCTATTTCCCTTCCTTCATCAGCTCACAATAGGATAAAAAATGAATTGACCTGTAGTTAAAACTCAACCGCAGAGAGCGACCAACGCTTAAGAACCACGTCCAAAATCGCTCGCTACAAATACGTAGGCATAAGATTGAAAAATCTTAGCGAGCATACTAATCAAAAACCCAAAATCCCGTACCTTCATACATCAATCGAAAATCATCCGTCCTAACATCCTACCAATAGCCCAGACACTGTTTTTTTTTTAAATAACCTAAGAAAGACCCACAATCTTTATAGCATCTGTAATCCAACAGTCATCTGTTCAAACTCAGTATGCAAACAGGGTTAATTGGAGACATCTATTTCCCTTCCTTCATCAGCATCAATAGGATGAAAAATGAATCGAATTGTAGTACCCCCAAAGCGATAGTGCTTCGCAACCACGCAAAAACTCGCGCTACAACGGGCACCCGTGTCAGCCCCCTACCATATCTCCAAAATCTTGTTCTCTTGGCTTATTCCTGACACGGGCCATGTCAGGTGACACGGGCACCCGTGTCAGGTGACACGGGCACCCGTGTCAGGCCACTGTCTTCATTCCAATTTCATCCCAAATCTTGTGATTTTTCTCGATTTTTCACTCTGATTCCTCCTGAATGTTTGTATGAACCTGAAAACACTAAAGGACACAACCAAGGCATAAAATGTGGTAAAAGAGATGTAAAACAAATAAACAATAACAAAAGATAAACTAAAACAAATAGCAAAGTAACGTATGAAAAACGACCGATTAGAGATCTGAGAGGGGATTAGACTGTCCAAGTCTACTGGTATAAAAGAATTTATCTTTGTATAATGCCCAAGAGGAGGCTGGTGTTTTAAGGGATGAGAATCAACCCTAAATTGGTCTGAGGTTTTGACTCAAGAAAGACTTCTCTAGCAAAGGATGACTAAGTTCTGTCCTATACCTTTAAGAGGTCTTCAGGGTCCTTGTATTAACCCCAAGAGAAGGCATGAGAACTTCTAAGAAGCCGGAGGGTCCTTGTACAAAGCCCAAGAGGAGACGGGGATGCCTTTAGGAAGCCTGTGGGTAACTTAAGAAGAGTTCAAGAAAATTTTCAACAGGAATAATCTTTTCTTTAGTGAACAGTTCTAAGGTTTGAAGAAATTTAAGAGAGGTTTCACCGAGAATTAATCCTCGATGGGGAAATGAATTTCTTTGACAATTTCTAATAGTGACAGTCTGAGAAAAGTTTCACCGGGAATAATGCCTTTCTCTTTGTTCCATGTTGTTTAAGCCCAAGAGATAGCAAGACTGTATCTGGAAATCCTATGGGGGTCTAGTTTTGACTGTATTTAAGAGTGACCAACTGGCTTTACCTAATTCTAGACTTAGTTGCCGGGGAAAACTCTAAGCAGATATACTAGTATATATACCGTTGATATATGACAAGTATTTAAAAGGATATGAAAGAAGGACTTACATGTGAGCAAGCTTCCAGCAATACAGTTATATATATATATAATCGAGTAAATGAAAGCTGATAAAACTTATAGGCGAGCAAGCTTCCATTGTAACAGTTGTATGGTTAGTTGTTCAAGAAATTAAAGAAAGTTTTGACAACAACTATGAATTTGAACCTAAATCAAGTGGGAAGTTGTTTTGAAAAGATTGTTAGGGCTTATACTCAAGAAGAGGCCCTGGTGAAAAATAGTAATCGTCTGTTGTTTTGAAAATTATATCGGGACTTATACAATGACTGAGGGCCAAATTATTTATGTACAAAAGAGGATTGGGTCTTACACTCTAATAGAGGCCCAAAGTTTATTTTATATACAAGTGATGGAGCTTACAACTCAAGGAGAGGCCCAGATGATTTTTGTTTAAAAGGCGACGACCGCGCCGAGATTTTAAAATTGCATCGGGACTTATACAATGACTGAGGCCCAAATTATTTATTTACAAGAGGGGGTTGGGCCTTACACTCTATTAGAGGCCCAAAGGTTGTTTGAAAATTTAAAATCAAGAGGAAACCCTAATTTTAAATTAAAATATCATTTTTCAAAGGTAATTTAAATAATAAATGATAAAATATCAATTATATTCAAAAACAAGTTGTACACTTTGGAAAATATTTTGAAAAATCAAGTTTAATCATATGAAAGCTTAAAATTCAATTGATTTTGAAAGATCAAAGTGGGAATTTCATTTTAAAAATGTTTAAAACAATAAAAAATGAAATTAATAAAAAAAATTCTAACTATATTAAATAAATAATATAAATTGTATTTTTTTGAAAAATAAAATATTTAAACATTTTTGTGAATTTTGAGAAAAAGAATCAATTAAAAAACATAAATATTCAGAGAGAAATTAATTTTTGAATCAATTAAACAAAAATAACTAAAATTAAAAAATTTGAATTATGGCGCAAAGAACACTTGGTTCTTGCCCGCGCCCTCTATTTTTGCAGATTTGCATTTTCTCACTTTTCTCTATGATTTCTCAATGGTTTTGCATGATTCAAGTACCAATATTGTTCGTTTTTGAACAAGCATCACAACCATATAGTTTAATTGCATTTATATTAAGTATGGAGAAAGAAATCAACATAAAACCTCAAGAACCCTAATTTCAGCATAACACAATGAAATTCCATACACGATTGATTCATGGCAATTGATTGAGGGTTATCACTCTATATACATGTAAGAACAAGATGGTAACTCAAAAATTCATTTATGATGCATGGAATATAGAGTTTGAAGGGTTCATGCTTACCTCTTGCAGCTGGTGATCGAGTTTGGTGATGGAGGTGTTGCAGCTAGGTTTCAATGATCTAGACAGCTTCCTTAGGTGCCATGGAGTGTGTTTGAATGCTTGGAGTGGATTGAAATGAGCTGGAACTTGATGTGGCACCTCAACTACAACTATGTCAATAAATTAAGCAATTGGCTGGTGATTTTGAGAATCTGATGTTCCAGATGTGATTTTGTGTTATGCATCACTCACATATGATGTTTATGAGGTGTGTGTGATTGGTTTGATAGTGACTTGAGTTAGAAGGCAAAATTGGAGTGAAAGGGAGATTTTGAGGAAAGCATCAGTTTGGGTGCTTTCGTGTAAATAAACTGATCACAATTGAGGTCTATTTATAGTGTGTCAAGTTTGTTTTGGCAGCAATAGTGTGTGGCAACTGCAGCAGGTCTGTGGCCAATGGTGATCAAATGGAATCTCAAGTCTCCTCTAGCCATTGACTTGAGGTTAGAGCACAGGCCTATGGTCTTTTGGTTCAGAGATAAGGCTTGACTCATTCAGTTAAACTTGCCTCAGTTTATGCCACCTTGATGCATCCATTGAATGCATTGAAACAAAATTGGAGTCTTGGCACTTTTAGCACTTTTAGGTTTGGCATGGCTATATGTAGATCCTTGGACTTGGGAGGCTTGGGGATCAAATCATTCTCCTTTTGTTTTATCCTCAAATGTGTCCAAATGGATGACAAGGCTTAGAGTTGTCCAAATTTGCTAAATCGAGCAAATGCACAAAATCTGCCTTGCTTGGAACAGTTGGAAATGGTGATTTTGAGGGAGTCATATCTCCCTGCTCAGGCTGAGTTATGGGGGGCTCTTGTGCTTTTTAGAAAGCCCTCATATGATAAAAAAACATGTGTGATCATAGTTTGTTTTGAAACTATTTGGATCCCATTGAAAAATTATCATGAACATTGATGTTCAAGGCTGATAACTTAGGCAGATTTTCACTAAGGGTTGGAAAAAGTGTTATTTTCATGTTTTTGTCATTTTGGTCATTCCATAACTTAAAATCCATAAAGAATTGGAGTTGGAGATAGTTGAAGCTTTTGTAGAGTGTAGCAAGACCTACAAATCCAGCTTTGGATCACCCAAAATGGTTGCTTGGATCTCAAGTTATGATCCTTGGAAGTTGGTACCAAAATCACTTTTGTTCCATAACTTAAAAAAATTTTGGTTTCTTATGGTTGCCCCTTTTGCAAGAAACCTCACTTTTCTTGACTTTTCTTGATAGATGATGAACAATACCATACATTAACATTATTTTTGACTTAGGGGAACCATATTTGAGAAAAATTCCAAAAAGTCAAACTTGATTTTGTGCACAGTTGACTTTTTATCGGATGAAATCCAAACTGTGCGATCCTTTGTGAAAGCAAGTCCTTGACCTAAATCAAATATAATGGATGGATCTCATAGGTGTTATAGGGTATATTGAATCATGTCTCATGGTTTGGAAGCATGTCCTGGCCAAAAGTCAAAGGCACAGTTGACTTTTTCCTCAAAACCCTAGTTGTGGTCCAGATGAAATTGAAACTTGTGAATCAAGCTTCTTGAATCAATCCATTATCGTAAATGGATAAATGTGGTGTATTTGAGGCCCTTAAATCATATCTTGAGGTCTTGGCTCATGCTTTATCCCAAAAGTCAACTTAGGGGTGAATTAGGTCAAGAAACTCTAATTCCTGATTTTTGGTAAATGCATCCCCTGAGGTTAAATTGACTTGATGATTGGGTCCATGAGGTTCCTTGGAGTATCTTGGGTTGTGCTTTGAAGCATTGGCTCATGCCTAGATGAAAATTTCCATCTGGAGGCCCTGGTCGACCAAAACCATAATTTGGTGACACTGTCGATCTTGAGGCTTGATCCACTTGGAATGTTGCAACCTTGTGCTTGATTCTTGATGTGGGAGTCCTCTTGATCCCTTATGTGTTTGAGAGATTAGACAAGTTGAAAATCATGTCATTCCTTGATTAATCCTTTGTCTAAGTGCTCTGAGAGGGCTTAAAAACCCTAGTTCTTGATTGTGGTGAATGCTCAATCATCTTTGAGGAGATTGATAAGGCATGAAGGTACATACATATTGTGATGATGATTTGCACAATGATGGGAAATCTTGGTGGTCAAAATTTGGGGTATGACAGATGCCCCTATGTAATCTTCTTGGACCCGAAGGTGTGAATGGCGAAGGTATTCGGGCATTTGGGGTGTAAGAGGATTAAATATCGGAATACCCGAAATTTTGATGGTGGTTATGAATGGAAGTTTGCTCATCCATCTTCTTTTGCTAAGCAATGATGCTTAGAAAAGGGTAAAAACTTCCCCTCGATCCTGGTCTTTAGCCAAGAACTGGTCTCAGTTTCTTTTGTCAATAAACTTCCCCTCGATCCTGGTCTTCAGCCAAGGAACTCGTCTCAGTTTCTTTTGTCAATAAACTTCCCCTCGATCCTGGTCTTCAGCCAAGGAACTGGTCTCAGATTCTTTTGTCAAAAAACTTCCCCTCGATCCTGGTCTTCAGCCAAGGAACTGGCCTCAGTTTTTTTTTAAGTTCCTTCCTTGACAAGGGATGCTATGTGTAGTGGTTTTCATCAAAATTCTCGTCGAATTTTCCTGGGGAGATGCCATTTGATGGGAAAAAGTTTTAATGTCAAACTTGCTGGGGAACCCATTCGTCTGAGTTGTAGAGGTGTGAAAACTTCTCTGTTGGAGACGCCATTTGTTGACTCTACTGGGGAAAAACGAGTCTCTCGAAAGACTTCTTTTTGCTTGGGGATACTACATCATACTTTTTTTCGAGATCTTTTCGGAGAAATGCCATGTGATGTAATCCGATTTTGAGGTGCTGATGATTTCATTAATAACATTGACTTTCTGGAGAGAAAAACCAATGTGTTGCTGAGAGTCTTTAGTTGAGAGGCTTTCTCTGGGGATTTTCCTTAATCCGGGAAAGCGAAGATATCATTTTCAATGGTGAAGAGTGATGTTTGTCGAATGTCTTCTTGCCTTTCAGAGGTTCAAGTTACCGAAGTGATTGAGGACCGTCTCCAATCTTAGAAACTCTTGATCAGATAATTTTTGAATTAATTGCAGATCAACTTTGACTTTTCTCAGATAAAATTCATTCGAGCTGTGGGACTGTTATTTTAGCATTTTTAACCTATTCTTCCCCTGAAAATGTTAGTGAAAGAAACAAAATATTTTTGGATTTTGATTAAAGGTTAGTAAACATAAACAATTAAGCAATAAAACAACTAACAAACACACACAAACCCAAAGATCCCTGCAAGGCACAATCCTATCAAAGAGGGAACCAATATGTGATCTTGTTTGTGGTATGAAAAAATGCAAATGACATGTGGGATCTTAGGGGTAAAAATTAGGGTATTACAAATAGATGTCTCCAATTAACCCTGCTTGCAAACTGAGTTTGAATAGATGACTGTTGGTTTACAGATGCTACAAAGATTGTGGGTCTCTCTTAGGTTATTTTGTTAAAAAAGTGCCTAGGCTATTGGTAGGATGTTAGGATTTGGTGCTTTTGATTGATTTGGTGGAGATACCGGATTTTGGGTTTTTGATTAGTGTGCTCGCTAAGATTTTTCAATCTTATGCCTACGTATTCCCGTTTAACGAAACAGGGAAATCAGAGTGATCGCAGTTCCTCCTATTCTATGGGAGGAAAAAGGTTGTTTTGGTGTCTTGTTCAAAGCCCAAGATGTGAAGCTAAAGGTGTTTGTATCTTGTTCAAAGCCCAAGATGTGAAGCTAAAGGGTCTATTTGTATCTTGTTCGAAGCCCAAGATGTGAAGCTAAACGGTTTTGACTTTAGAGAGAATTTGTCATCTCTAAAGGGGATTTTTGGTCTGTTTGTCACAATTGTTGGGTGACTGGTTATAAAGGAGAATTACTTTAACTGGGATATGTGAATCCAGCAATGCCATAATTTCCTTTATAGGGGATTGTTAACCTGAAGGGGAGGACTTTAACTCAGTGTAGAGCAATGCTATCTTTCCTTAGGAATTTCTCATGCTAAAAGAGGGACAGTGGCGTGGATGTAAATAATCTAGAGGCTTGCCGCTTACAGCAATTAGATGGGTGAAAAGGAGTTGTCGATGCTTGTATACTGTGAACGAGGCACAGCTTTTGATGCTAAAAGGTTAATTGACTTAACCGGGGTTTCCTTATACAAAGCCTAAGAGGAGGCTATTGACCCAACAAGAGGGTGTTTTTATGTGTCTCGTAGGAAGCCCGAGAGAGAGGCTAAAAGGGTTGACTCAACAAGAGAGTGCTTTTGTATGTGTCTTGTACGAAGCCCAAGACGGAGGCTAAAGGTGTTTGACTCAACAAGAGAGTCTTTGTACCTCGTACGAAGCCCGAGATGGAGGCTGAAAATGTTTAACTCAACAAGAGAGTCTTTTATACTCAACAAGAGAGTGATT
This sequence comes from Lathyrus tuberosus, assembly GCA_022829125.1. Taxonomy (NCBI): domain Eukaryota; kingdom Viridiplantae; phylum Streptophyta; class Magnoliopsida; order Fabales; family Fabaceae; genus Lathyrus; species Lathyrus tuberosus. The sequence continues at coordinate 6,322,916 of JALAZF010000024.1, read as the reverse complement.
TTTATCTCGTACGAAGCCCGAGATGGAGACTAAAAGGGGTTTGACTCAATAAGAGAGTCTTTTATACTCAATAAGATAGTGCTTTTGTATCTCGTACGAAGCCCGAGATGGAGGCTAAAAGTGGTTGACTCAACAAAAGAGTCTTTTATACTCAACAAGAGAGTGTGAATAGGTTAGCTCCGCTGGGGAGAATCATTGTACAAAGCCCAAGAGGAGGCTAGTGTGCTGGTGACTGTTTCAGTTTAGTGACAGGTCCAGTATGTTGGATAAAAGAGAAAATCAGTTCTTATAAAGGGACTGATTTAAAGGTATTGTTGTGCTTTGGTACTGATCAGAGGATCAGGGTTATTTCCTATTCTTCAAGGAAATGGGAAATCCAAAGAGTATTGAGACTGTCCAAGTCTACGGGTGTTTTGAGAAATCGATTCTCAGATAGTGAATGATCTTTGTATGATGCCTAAGAGAAGACTGATATGTTAAGGGATGAAGGTCAACCCATTAACTGGTCTGACATTTGACTCAGAAAGACAGCTCTAGGAAATTGATGACTAGGTTATGTTCCTATACCTGTAGAGGTCTCTGGTTCCTTGTACTAAGCCCAAGAGGAGGCATGAGAGCTTTTAAGAAGCCGAAGGGTCCTTGTACAACGCCCAAGAGGAGGCGGGGATGCTTTTAAGAAGCCTGTGGGTCCCCAAACCCCGAGAAGTTCAAGACATGCCATTCACCAAGAATAGATTAAGCCAGAAAAGTCCGAGAATTTGCAAGAAACTCAAGAGATGCCATTCACGGAGAAAAGATCATCTTTGGGTAGTTATAGTTTCTTTGACAATTTCTAAGGGTGGCAGTCTGAGAAAGGGTTCACTGAGAATACTGCCTTTCACGTCTCCATATTTCTTAACCCCAAGAGGAGGGAAGACTGTATCTGGTAATCCTATGGGGATCTAGTCTTGTTTGTATTTAAAAGTGACCAATAGGGCTTTACCTAGTGCTAGACGTAGTTTCCAGGGAAAACTCTAAATAACTATACTAGTATTACACAGTGGGTATATGACGAGTATATAAAAGTTTGTAAAAGAAGACTTACAGTGAGCAGCCCCACAATACAGTTATATATATGAAAGCGGATAAAGAAAGCGGGTAAACACTTACTCGGTTGTAGAGCTTCCATGTTGTTTGGTTAGTTGTTCAACAAAGAAAGCTTTGATAACAATATTATATTCAAAATCAAAGGAGAAAGTGCTTTGAAAAGATTGTTGGGGCTTATAGCTCAAGGAGAGACCCAAGGTTTTTATCAGTGATTGCACTGTTGTTTTGAAATTGTACAGGGACTTATACAAGTGACTGAGGCCCAAAAAGGTTTTCTGTACAAAGGGATAAGTCTTACACTCTCTCAAGAGGCCCAAAGGTATTTAAAGAAAAATAATGGGGCTTATAACACGAGGGTAGGCCCAGATGATTTGTTTTTGAATTGGCGATCGCGCCGAGATTTTTCTTTTAACACAGAGGGACTTATACAATGTCTGAGGCCCAAAATTATTTTGGTTAAAAGGGGATTGGGTCTTACACTCTATTAGAGGCCCATAAAGGTTTTAAAGAAAAGAAATGGGACTTATAACACGAGGGTAGGCCCAGATGATTTTTGTTTGACAACGGTGATCGCGCCGAGATTTTTGAAAACGCAGTGGGTCTTATACAATGACTGAGGCCCAAAATTGTTTTGGTTTTAAAGGGGGATTGGGTCTTACACTCTATTAGAGGCCCAAAGTATTTGAAAAAGTTTGATGAGGGTTGAATTAATCAAAAACCCTAATTTGTTTTCAAAATGTATTTTAATTGAATAAAAAATTCAATTAAAATGATAAAAAATTGTTAAACATGTGGAAAACAAATTCTGATCTTGGATTAATGTTTCAAAAATCAGGTTTTGATCCACAAAATGATTGGAAATCACTAAAATTTGAAAAATCAAGAAAGAGAAAATATTTTAAATGTAAAAAACAATTAAAATATTAATTATTTACAAAAATATCAAGTATATGCAATAAATAATATTTTTGGGATTTTTTGGGAAAATAAAATATTTTAACATTTTTGTGAATTATTAAAAAAAGAATCAACTCAAAATCATTAAAACTCAAAGAGAAATTAATTTTTGAATCAATTAAATAAAATCACAAAATTCAAATTTTCAAATTTTCAAAAAAGGGCGCCAAGAACAAGGGCAAGAACACGCGCCACCCTCTGTTTCTGCAGATTTTCATTTTCTATCCAATCTCACTGAATATTTGATTATATCATGCAATCTACATATCAATCTACTCGTTTCAACCTCACGATCATGTCTATGGTCTTTAATTTCATTTATTTTTAACATGGAATAAGAAATCAAAGAAAAACCTCAAGAACCCTAAAATTTGCATAAAGGTTCAGAAATTCCATACACGATTCAAATAAAGCAATTGATTGAGGGAAAACACTCTATGCACGATTATGAACATATGGCCAAATTATTGTGCAGAAAAAAATGCATAGATCATAGAGTTAGAAGAGCTCATGCTTACCTCTTGCAGCTGGTGATCGTGTTTTGTGTTAGAGGTGTTACAGCTTGGTTCCAAGGATATGGACAGCTTCCCTAGGTGCTATGGAGTGTGTCTGGATGTTTGGAATGAATGGAAATGATCTGGAACTGAAGATGGTATCCCAACTACAACTTGGTTAAAACCTTGAGCAGCTGGCTGGTGATTCTGAGAAATCAGTGTTCCAGATGTTGTTTAAGTGTTTGGATCACTTCTATATAATGTTTATGAGGTGTGTGTGTGATAGGTTTGGTTGGAATAGCTCTCAAACTCAAAACCTGATAGTGACTTGCTTTGGAAGGCAATTTTGGAGTGAAGAAGGAGATTTTGAGGAAAACGTCTATTTGATGGCTTTGGTGTACTCAAACTGAACACAATTGAGCTCTATTTATAGTAGAGCAAGTATGTTTTGCAAGGAATAGTGAATGGCAACTGCTGCATAGGTTTGGTCAATGTTGAGCAATGAGAATCCAAGTCTCCTCTAGCCATTGACTAGAGGTTAGGGCACAGGCTGCTGGTTCCCTTGGTCTTGGATAAGTCTTGACTGAATTCAGTTGGAAATGGCTCAGTCCATGCCACCTTGGTGTATGCATTGAATGCTCCAATCCAAAATTGGAGTCTTGTCCCTCTTTTAGGGATTTCTAGGTTTGGCATGCTATTTTTGGTTCCAAAGACTTGGGAGGCTTGGGATCAGATTTGGTTCCTCCTTGGTCCCCCTTGAGGTGTTCAGATGGATAGAGTTGCTTGCCCTTTGCAAAATTTGGGCAAATCGAGCAAAACTCCAAAATCTGCCTTGCCATGACAGTTTGTAGCAAGGCATATTGGCATTGTCATATCCCATGGCTCAAGTGGAATTTGATGGAGTTCTTGGCCATTTTGGAAATCCCTCATATGATACAACAACTGCTTGATCATAATTGTTTTTGATACTTTTTGGATCCAAGTGAAAAATTCCTCTATATTTGGAAAAAAGTAAGGCAGATTCTGACTTAGTGAAAATTTCACTGTGTTGGAAAAAAGTGACATTTTCACTTTTTGTGATTTTGATCATTCCATAACTCAAAATCCATGATGAATTGGAATGAGGTGTAGTTGAAGCTTTTGTAGAGGGCCATGAGGGCTACAAATCCAGCTTTGAAGGGGAAAAATGGCCTTGTGGTTTAGGAGTTATGATCCTCCAAAGTTGGTACCCTAGCCACTTTGTTCCATAACTTAGAAAATTTCTAAGTTTTTATGGTTACCCCTTTTACAAGTTATCCCACTTTGCTTGATTTTTCTTGATGAATGTTGATTCAAATCACACATTAACATCATTTTAGGGTTAAAGAACCATATTTGTGATAAATCTCAAAAAGTCAAAGTTGACTTTTGTGCACAGTTGACTTTTTGTCAGATGAATTCCAAATTGTGCGATCCTCTATGAAATCAAGTCCTTGACCTAAATTAAACTTGATGTATTGATTTCATAGGTGTTATAGGGTGTATTGAATCATGTCCTAGGGTTTAGGAGCATGTCTTGGTCAAAAGTCAAAGGTACAATTGACTTTTTTCTGAGAAACCCTAATTGTGGTTCTGATGAAATTGAGACTTGTTGCTCAAGTTTCTTGGATTAATCCATTGTTGCAAATGGATTAATGTGGTTTATTAGAGACCCTCAAATCCTCTCTTGAGGTCTTGGCTCATGTTTTGTCCCAAAAGTTAACTTAGGGGTGAATTAGGTCAAGAAACCCTAATTCCTGATTTTTTATGAGTGCATCCCCTGAAGAAAAATTGACTTGTTGATTGGGTTCATGATGTTCCATGGAGCATATTAGGTTATGTTTTGAATCATTGGCTCATGCCCAGAGGAAAATTTCCATTTGGAGGCCCTGGTCGACCAAAACCCTAATTTGGTGACACCGACGATCTTGAGGCTTGATCCACCTAGAAGGGAGCAGCCTTGTGCTTAATCCTTGAAGTGTGAATCCTTTTGATCCTTTTTGGATATTTTAAATGGTAGAAAAGTTGAAGATCATGTCATTCCTTGATTGATCCTTTGTCTAAGAACTCTGAGAGGGCCTGAAACCCTAAATTTGATTGTAGTGGATGCTCACCCATCTTTGGGGAGACTGATGAGGTATGAAGGTTCCTCCATATTGTGATTATGATTTGCACAATGATGGGAAATCTTAGTGGTCAAAATTTGGGGTATGACAGATGCCCTTATTTAATCTTCTTGGACCCGAAGGTGTGAATGGAGAAGGTATTCGGACATTCGGGGTGCAAGAGGATTAAATATCGGAATACCCAAAATTTTGATGGTGGTTATGAATGGTAGTTTGCACATCCATCTTCTTTTGCTAAGAAATGATGCTTAGAAAAGGTAAACTTCCCCTCGATCCTGGTCATCAACCAAGGAACTGGTCTAAGTTTCTGATATATACTTCCCCTCGATCCTGGTTTCCTACCAAGGAACTGGTCTAAGTTTTTGATATAAACTTCCCCTCGATCCTGGTTTCCTACCAAGGAACTGGTCTAAGTTTCTGATATAAACTTCCCCTCGATCCTGGTTTCCTACCAAGGAACTGGTCTAAGTTTCTGATATAAACTTCCCCTCGATCCTGGTTTCCTACCAAGGAACTGGTGTTAGTTTCTTTTGTCAATAAACTTTTTTGACAAGTGACGCTATGCGTAGTGATTTTCCTCAAACTTCTCGCCGAATTTTCCTGGGGAGATGCCATTTGATGGAAAAGGTTTTAATGTCAGACTTGCTGGGGAACCCAGTCGTCTGAGTTATAGAGGTGTACAAACTTCTCTGTTGGAGACGCCATTTGTTGACTCTACTGGGGGAAACGAGTCTCCTGAGAGACTGCTGCCTGCTTGGGGATATCATATCATACTTTTCTCGGAGATCTTCTCGGAGAAATGCCATATGACGTGATCCAATTTTGAGGTGCTGATGACCTTTTTGTCAGCGGGTTTTTCCGGAGAAAAACATTTGCATTGCCGACTCTCTGATTAAGAGGCTTTCTCTGGGGATCTTCCTTAATCCGGGAAAGCGGAAATACCATCTTCAATGGCGAAGAGTGATATTTGTCGAGGGTTCTCTGGTTCTTCAGAGGTTCAAGTTATCAAAGTGGTCAAGGGCCAACTCTAATCCAGAAATAAACTGGAGGAGAGAGATTGTTCAAACGCGACATTTCCTAACGAGGAAAGAACTGACAACTCGATTGAGAAGACTGTTATCACTAGGGGATAAGACCTACTAGAGTGATAGTGATGCAATATGAATATGAATGTAAATCAATAATGCATGATGTATGTATGTTTATGCTGACACAACTGACATGACATACAGACTAATGGATGAACATGACTAGATACTCGGCCACTGCTGAGGACGAAAAAGTATCGTTGGTTCAAGATAGCAATTCTACCTTGCTTAGGAGAAATAGTCCATGTGGGGAACACCATTGGTCGGGGTTAGGAGGTAAGAACTCTGCCGAGGGTATCAGATGGGAAAGCCGCATCTAATACAGCTGATCCTTCATTCAGGTACACTGGCTTAGAAGGAGTACTTTGATTCTGCACTTTGAAGCTCGCTTATTTCTGTAGAAATGAACGATGTTCTTTCGATTGTTCAACAGTCAAAAGAATCGCCATCTTTATTTTAGAAGCAGAAAAAGGTTTTAACAAGTAAATTCATTTTTGTTTCATTTCAAGAACTGTTAATCATATTAAAATGTCGTTATGTAAAGCTAAAACAAATAAAAATTGCAAGCAAAAGCACAAAGGCTCAAATCTTATTGATACGATGGAGATCAGCCAAACGCGTGATTCCATAGAGTATTTACAAAGTTTAGAAAATGGTAATTTAAGGGAAAAGGGCTATATTGAAACATGACAACCACTATTCTTCTACCAACTTTGAATTCTGGGCATCCTGAGCTTCTGTCGAAGATGACCTTGACTGGAGTTTTCTTCTGATGGATGACATTACTGCTGAGAAGTTAAACTGATCAGATGTAGTTACTTGCCATTAATCCCTAACTTTTGCCTGGATCGTACTTTGAGATTTCCAATCCACCGAGATGATTTTTTATTATGTCTCTAATTTTTGCCTGGATCGCCCTTTCGGGTTTTCAATCCACCGAGACGTTTTGTTTTTCAGTTTAGGCAAAGTATTTCTTGACTACATCAACATTTGTGGGGTAGGCAAATTCCTCTCCATCCATGGTCTCAAGTCTCAAGGCACCGCCTGAGAAAGCTTTCTTGACCACATAGGGACCGTCATAATTCGGAGTCCATTTGCCCCGAGAATCAGTGAGAAATAATTGTATCTTCTTGAGCACAAGGTCTCCTTTCCTGAAAATGCAAGGTCGGACCTTTTTGTCAAACTCCTTCTTCATTCTTTGCTGATACAACTGACCGTGGAATAGATCCGTTATTCGCTTTTCTTCGATCAGGTTTAATTCATCGTGTCAACTTTGACACCATTCAGCTTCTGTAAGCTTAGCTGCCATCAATAACCAGATTGATGGGATCTTTACTTCTATGGGGAGCACTGCCTCCATGCCATATACTAGAGAGAAATAGGTTGCCCCTGTTGAAGTGCGGACAGATGTGCGATAACCGTGAAGGGCAAAGGGTAGCATTTCGTGCCAGTCTTTGTAGGTCGCGACCATCTTTTGAACAATCCTCTTGATGTTCTTGTTAGCCGCTTCTACCGCCCCGTTCATCTTGGGTCTGTAGGGAGATGAGTTATGGTGTTTGGTCTTGAACTCTGAGCACAACTCTTTCATCATCTTGTTGTTCAAGTTAGATCCATTATCTGTAATGATCTGGCTTGGAACATCATAATGGCAGATGAGAATATTTTTTATAAATCGGACCACCACTTATCGGGTCACATTGGCGTATGACGCTGCTTCGACCCACTTGGTGAAGTAATCAATGGCTACCAGGATGAACCGATGTCCGTTTGAAGCCTTGGGCTCAATCAAGCCAATCATGTCGATTCCCCATATGGAAAAGGCCATGGGGAAGAGAGAACTTTGAGATGTGTAGCCGGTACATGAATTTTGTCGGAGTATATCTGACACTTGTGGCACCTCCTTATGTACTTGTAGCAGCCGGATTCCATGGTCAACCAGTAGTACCCTGCTCTCAAAAAGTTTCTCGCCATTGTGTGTCCATTGGCATGAGTACCAAAGGATCCTTCGTGAATTTCTTTTATCAGCATGTCTGCTTCTGGTCTGTCTACGCATCGGAGCAAGACCATGTCAAAGTTTCTCTTATAAAGTGTGTCACCGCTCAGGAAGAAACTGCCTGCTAGTCTTCTGAGGGTTTTTCTATCTTTTCTGGACGCCCCAAGTGGGTACTCCTATTTCTGAATGAAACATTTGATATCGTGATACCAAGGTTTGTCATCTATGACTGCTTCGATCGTGAAGATGTAAGTGGGCCGTTCAAGGCGCATTATGTCGATCTTAGGTAGTTCGTTCCATTGACCTACACTAATCATGGAAGAGAGAGTGGCTAATGCATCAGCCATGTGACTCTCACCACGAGGGATGTGATGAAACTCGATTCTGTTGAAGAAAGGTAACAACCTTCTTGCGTAATCTTTGTAAGGAATCAGTCCTAATTGGTATGTGTTCCAATCTGATTTGATCTGATTGATAACCAGAGTTGAGTCGTCATATACATCCAAGTTTTTGATCCTTAAGTCGATCGCTTCTTCGAGACCCATGATACAGGCTTCGTATTCGGCCTCGTTATTTGTACACTTGAACGTAAGTCTGGCGGTGAAAGGAATATAGGTACCCTGAGGGGTAACAATGATTGCCCCAATTCTGTTTTCGTAATGATTAACTACTCCGTCAAAGATTAGTCCCCATTGGGAACCTGGTTTTGGCCCTTCACTGGGTAGCGGTTCATCGCAATCTTTCATTTTCAAATACATGACATCTTCGTCTGGGAAGTCAAACCCGATTGATTCTTGATCGTCAATTGGTTGATGAGCCAAATGATCGGCTAAAATACTCCCCTTAACAGCTTTTTGAGCATGGTACTCTATGTCATATTCTGATAACAACATCTGCCAACGAGCAATCCTTCCCGTGAGAGCAGGCTTTTCAAATACATACTTGATTGGATCCATTTCGGAGATTAACCAAGTAGTGTGACGAATCATGTACTGGAGAAGATGTTTGGCTGCCCAGGCCAAAGCACAGTAAGTTTTCTCAAGCATCGTGTACCGAGTCTCGCACTCGGTGAATTTCTTGCTCAGATAGTAGATGGCAGACTCTTTCCTTTTGGTTTCATCTTGTTGGCCAAGTACACAGCCCATAGAGTCCTCTAGGACTGTGAGATAGATGATCAGTGGTCTTTCTTCAACTGGAGGTGATAGAATCGGTGGATTCAATAGTTACTCCTTAATACTGTCGAAGGTGGTTTGACAGTCTTCTGTCCAAACGTATTCCTGGTTCTTTTTGAGTAATTTGAAAATCGGCGTACAGGTCGCGGTCATAATGAATATGAATCTGGAGATGTAGTTCAAACGTCCCAAGAATCCTCTGACTTGTTTTTCAGTTTTCGGAGAAGGTATTTCTTGAATGGCCTTGACCTTGTCAGGATCAACCTCAATTCCTTTCTGGCTGACGATGAACCCTAAGAGTTTCCCTGAACGGACACCGAAGGTGTATTTGTTGGGATTCAAACGGAGTTTGTACTTCCTCAACTGCTCAAATAGTTTTGACAGGTGGGTCACATGCTCCTCTTCTGTCTTAGATTTTGCAATCATGTCATCGACATATACCTCGATTTCCTTGTGTATCATGTCATGAAACAGAGTAGTCATGGCCCTTTGATAGGTTGCCCCGACGTTCTTCAAACCAAACGGCATTACCTTGTAACAAAAGGTACCCCATGGGGTAATGAACGAAGTTTTCTCCATGTCTTTCGGCGCCATTTTGATCTGATTATAGCCCGAGAATCCATCCATGAAGGAGAAGGCTTTGAACTTTGTTGTACTGTCTACCAGCATGTCAATGTATAGTAAAGGAAAGTCATCCTTTGGACTAGCCTTGTTCAGATCTCTGTAGTCGACACACATTCTGACCTTTCCGTCCTTTTTTGGAACGGGTACAATGTTGGCTAACTATTGAGGATATTCTAACGTGGCGAGGAAGCCCGCGTCAATCTGTTTTTGTACCTCCTCTTTGATTTTGATGGCCATGTCTGGATGAGTTCTTCTCAACCTTTGTTTTACTGGCGCACATTCTGACCTTAACGGTAAATGATGTTCCACGATGCTGGTATCCAACCCTGGCATGTCTTGGTAGGACCAAGCAAACACATCGGGAAATTCTCTAAGAAGCTTCGTTAAACTCTCTTTGGCAGTTGGACTGAGCAGTGCCCCAATCCTGATTTCTTTTCTCTCTTTTTCTGAACCCACGTTGATCGTTTCCAACGGCTCTTTGTGAGGTTCAATGGACCTTTCCTCCTGTCAGAGTAATCAGGAGATCTCTTCTGGAATTACGTAGTCAACTTCTTCTTCAGCCCCAAACACTGGGAACTCAAAGTCGGGAGAAGGCATCGGATCGTATGTTTCAACGAGGTTTAAAACAAGCAATCTGCATGACGTGATGATGGTTTTTAGAAGAGATAGAGAAAATGCAAGAGTGTGTGCAGTGTATTTTTTTTTTTTGAAAAACTGCTTGTTTATCTTGAATTGTTTTTTAGGATTACCATTTTCTGAGAAAAGCAAAAAGAGAAAATAGCAATTAATGCGAAAATTATAGAACGACGTTATTTTATTAGTGAACAAGTCGATTCTTGAAATTACAGCCCTATAAAACAAAACTCTGTCGCTTCGGGTAAAACGAAGAGGAAGATTTACAGAAAGCGAGCCCTATAAAAACATCTGTTTCACCTGGGCAGGGTGAAAGGTTAAAGACAACAATTACTTTGACTTATGAACAATCTTTGGAACATCGACAGCAACCCATTGGCGGCAAACTCCTCGATGAATCACAAAGTTGGGTACTTTCCTTGATTTGTCTTCAGAAATAACGCTGATTTCTGGTGGAGCTGGATCATTGGAATCTGTCTCCCAGGAAGAGTTGTCGTAGGAGGATTCCTCTATTGTATTTTGCAGAGTATTTGTGCTCTCAGGCAAATATCCCCATCCAGTTGGCTGGATGTCTTCGATCCTGATACGAGAGCTTTCAGGAGCGGTGTACTTGACCATATAGTCGTATTTTCCACTCAGTTGTCCCAAGGTGTCCTAAACCTCTTTGGAACTGTAGGAGTCACCTCTTTCAATGACATTGACCTCGGGAAAAGCGTAGTTGATGAACTCTAGTCCGACAAGCTTTGCCAATTCATCGTCGTACTGTATAGGTTCTGAACGACCTGAGTGTTAATCCCATGACATGGTGGGGACACAGGTATTCTGTTCAATGATGCTCAGTTGATTTCCATTGTTCGGCTGACTCTCTTGCCCCAAGTTTCCTGGGTACGGCTGCCAAATAGGCAGGCCATCCATTGGGCCATAGTAGTTGTGGTCAAAGTTGTCCTTCATCAGAGTGTCTTCCTCTAATGAGTTTAGTGGAGCACGACATCCTTCTGGATCACAATCTCCATATATCATTTCGACGTCTGACCTGGGTATAAATCTCAGACTCTGTGCAGGATAGCAGAATGGCGTAGGCACCTCTTCCTGATACATATAACCATCCTCGTTAAGATAAGACTTCCACTCTTCATCCGTACCGGAGGAATCTCCCTCGTTGATAGTATTGACTGTTTGAGGCACTGGGTGAAGGAAACCTCCATTGTGGAAGAAGTTATGAATGGGATGAAGACTTTCATCATTAGCATCTGTCTAGGTACAGGTTGAAGAAAAACCAATACCCTTCTTTGTTTTGTTATCGGTAGGAATGACAAGTTATCCCCATCCTTTTGTATTGTTATTCTCGATTACTTTGAGAGCATATCTGTATGAGGAAATCGAGGTTCCTTTCTCTGATTGATTCTCATTGCTCACCGAAAATGCTTGGAACTGAGTCCCAACAGCCTCCTCGGGTTCTACATAAGTAGATGATGACAAGTTGCTCATGAGCAAGGCCTGCTCTCCACAGACCGTGATGAGTTGATCGTTCTTGACAAACTTCAGTTTTTGGTGCAGCGTCGAAGTGACTGCCCCAGCCTGGTGTATCCAAGGTCTTCCTAATAAACAGTTGTACGCGGCCCGGATGTCCATGACCTGGAAAGTGATTATGAAAGTGTGAGGACCAATAGTTATGGGAAGGTCGACTTCGCTGATAACTGCTTTCCGAGACCCGTCAAATGCTTTGACGATGACCTCACTGCCCCTCATCGGGGATCCTTTGAATGATAGTCGCATTAGAGTGGACTTCGGCATAACGTTGATGGCCGATCCTGTGTCTACCAGTACGCTGGCTAAAGCATCATCCTGGCAGTTAACTGTGATATTGAGCGCCATATTGTGACTTTTGCCCTCCTCTGGCAAGTCCTCATCACTGAATCCTAAGTTGTTGCAGGAAGTGATGTTAGAGATGATGCTATCGAACTGTCGTATTGACACATCCTGTTCCACAAAGGCCTGCTCTAAGACTTTCTGTAGAGCCTCTCTGTGGGCTTTGTGTAATACCCCAAATTTTGACCACTTAGATTTCCCATCATTTTGAAAATCATCATCACAATATGGATGTACCTTTATGCTTCATTAGTCTCCCCAAAGATGGGTGAGCATCCACTACAATCAAAATTAGGGTTTCAAGCCCTCTCTGAGTGCTTAGACAAAGGATCAATCAAGAAATGACATGATCTTCAACTTGTCTAATCTCTTAAATATTCACAATGGATCAAAAAGGACTCCCACTTCAAGGATTAAGCACAAGGCTGCTCCCTTCTAGGTGGATCAAGTCTCAAGATCGACAGTGTCACCAAATTAGGGTTTTGGTCGACCAGGGCCTCCATATGGAAATTTTCATCTGGGCACAAGGCAATGATCCAAAACATAACCTAATATACTTCATGGAACCTCATGAACCCATGCATCAAGTCAATTTTGCCTCAGGGGATGCATTCATCAAAAATCAGGAATTAGGGTTTCTTGACCTAATTCACCCCTAAGTTGACTTTTGGGACAAACCATGAGCCAAGACCTCAAGAGATGATTTGAGGGTCTCTAATATACCATATTGATCCATTTGGGACAATGGATTAATCCAAGAAGTTTGAGCAACAAGTCTCAATTTCATTTGCACCACAATTAGGGTTTTAAGGGAAAAGTCAACTGTAACTTTGACTTTTGACCTGGACATGCTCCCAAACCCTAATACATGATTGAATATACCCTATGACACCCATGGAACATGTCCATCAAGTTTGATTTAGGTCAAGGACATGATTTCCTGAAGAATTGCACAGTTTGGAATTCATCTGATAAAAAGTCAACTGTGCACAAAAGTCAACTTTGACTTTTTGAGATTTTTCACCAAAATGGCTTTTTAACCCTAAAATGATGTTAATGTATGATTTGAATCATAATTCATCAATAAAAATCAAGAAAAGTGAGATAACTTGTAAAAGGGGTAACCATAAAACTTAGAAATTTTTCTAAGTTAAAAATAAAGAGGCAAAGGTACCAACTTTGGAGGACCATAACTCCTAAACCACAAGGCCATTTTTTCTCATCCAAAGATGGATTTGTAGCCCTCATTATCACCTACAAAAACTTCAACTACAAGTCATTTCAATTCATTAAGGATTTTGAGTTATGGAGTGATCAAAGTGGCTGAAAAGTGAAAATGTCACTTTTTCCAACACTTAGTGAAATTTTCACTAAGTCAGATTCTGCCTCACTTTTTGCCAAATGTAGGGGGATTTTTCACTTGGAATCAAAAGAGATCAAAACCAAACTTGTTCAAACAGTTGTTGTATCATGTAAGAGCTTTCCAAAATGGCCAAGAACATTGCCAAATTCAACCTACACCATGAGATACAACATTGCCAAGTTGCCTTGCTGAAATCTGTCAAGGCAAGGCAGAATTTGCAACTTTGGTCGATTTGCCAAAATCAGCCAAATTCAATTGCTCCTATCCACTTGGACACCTCAGAGGATTGAATCTAAAGGGGACAATCACTGAGCCAAGCCTCCAAAGTCCATGGAACAAGAAATAGCATGTTGAACCTAGAATGGCCAAAGTAGGGACAAGACTTCAAATTTGGAATGAGGCATTCAATGGAACCATCAAGGTGGCATGGACTGAGCCATTCTCATCTGAAATCAGTCAAGACTTATCCAAGACCAAGGGAACCAAAGCTCTGTGCCCTAACCTCTAGTCAATGGCTAGAGGTGACTTGGATTTTCATTTGCCAACATTGGCCAAACCTACTTACCAGCTGCCATGCACTATTCCTTGCAAAACAAACTTGCTCTACTATAAATAGAGCTCAATTGTGGTCAGTTTGAGTACACCAAAGCCATCTAACAGATGCTTTCCTCAAAATCTCTTCTTTCACTCCAATTTTACCTTCTAAGGCAAGTCACTATCGGGTTTTGAGTTTGAGAGCAATTCCAATCAAACCAATCACTCACACACCTCACATACATCACATATGAGCTGATCAAACACTTAGATTACTTCTGAAACATCAATTTCACAAAATCACCAGCTGGTTGCTCAAGGTTTTAACCAAAGTGCAGCTGAGGTACCACAAAATGATCCACCCAATTTCAATCAAGTCCAACCATCCAAACACAATCCATAGGGTGTAGGGAAGCTGTTCAGATCATCACAACTCATCTGTAACACCTCCAAATCAAAAATCACTTTGAACTTGCTGTCACGGCCTAGAGGTAAGCACATACTTGGTCATCTCTCAATCTATGCATATTTCCTCGCACAATAATTTGGTCATATGTTCATAATCATGCATGGAATGTTTTCCCTCAATTAATTGCATTGTTTGAATCGTGTATAAAAAATCCTAGCCTTCATGCAGAAATTAGGGTTCTTGAGGTCTCTTCGTGATTTCTTGTTATATGTTTAATTTAAATGAAATTAAAGTACATAGACATGATCGTGAGGTTGAGACGAGCATAATGATATGTGGATTACATGATATGATTACGTATTCATGGAGATTGGATAGAAAATGCAAATCTGAGAAACCAAGAACACGCGCGTGTTCTTCAGCTGTTCTTGGCGCCATTTTTCATATATTCAAATATTTGAATTTTGTGATTTTGTTTAATTGATTCAAAAATTAATTTCTCTCTGAGTTTTAATGATTTTGAGTTGATTCTTTTTTTAATAATTCACAAAAATGTTAAAATATTTTATTTTCACAAAAAAATCCCAAAAATATTATTTATTTCATATAATTGATATTTTTGTAAAGAATTAATATTTTGATTGTTTTTGGCATTTTAAATATTTTTTCTATATTGATTTTGCAACTTTTAATGCTTTCTAATTATTTTGTAGGTCAATACTTAATTTTTGAAGCATTAATCCAAGATCACAATTTGTTTTCCATGTGTTAAACAATTTTTGATCATTTTAATTGAATTTTTATTCAATTAAATACATTTTGAAAACAAATTAGGGTTTTGGATTAATTCAACCCTCATAAATCATTTTCAAAACTCTTTGGGCCTCTTGAGAGAGTGTAAGACCCATCCCCCCTTGTACAAAAACTTTTTGGGCCTCACTCATTGTATAAGTCCCTCTGTACAAGTAAACGGCACGATCGTCGCCTGTTTAAAAATAAAAATCATCTGGGCCTCTCCTTGAGCTATAAGACCCATTCAAAACACTTTGGGCCTCTATTAGAGTGTAAGACCCAATCCCCCTTTTAACCAAAACATTTTGGGCCTCACTTATTGTATAAGTCCCTCTGCGTTAAAAGAAAACCTCGGCGCGATCGCCATTTTTAAACGAAAAATCATATGGGCCTACCCTCGTGTTATAAGCCCCACTTTTTTTTTTTCTTTAAACCTTTTTGGGCCTCTTGAGAGAGTGTAAGACCCATCCCTTTGTACAGAAAACCTTTTTGGGCCCCAGTCACTTGTATAAGTCCCGCTGTACAAAGTCAAACAGTGCGCTCACTGATAAAACCCTGGGCCTCTCCTTGAGCTGTAAGCCCCAAATCTTTGTTTTTCAAAGCACTTTCTCCTTTGATTTTGAATATACTGTTGTTTTCAATCTTTATTTGTTGAACAACTAACCAAACAGCATGGAAGCACTCCAACCGAGTAAGTGGTTATCGCTTTCGTTTACTGCTTTCATATTATAAACTGTATTGTGGGGCTGCTCACTGTAAGTCTCCTTTCATAAACTCATATCTACTGTGTAATAATAGTATAGATATTTTGAGTTTCCCTGGCTACTACGTCTAGAACTAGGTGACGCCGTTTCATTTATTCGTAGAAATAGACGCCTAGATCCCCAATAGGAGCACCAGATACAGTCTTCTCTTCGGTTGTCCTCCTTAGGAATCGTCAAGAAGCTCTACTCCCCAAGATGAATGTATTCTCCGTGAATGGCATCTTTGAGTTTCTTCCAAATTCTCGAACTTTCCTGACTTGATCTATTCCTTGTGGATAACTTGCCTTGAATGTCTCGGGGTTTGGGTACCCACTACGGTCATAATCTTGGACCTTAACTAAGGAACCCTCTTTAAAAGCTAAAAGTCGCTGGATAGTAAACCTCGCACGTTTACCAGTGGTTTTTATCTTTAAAAGAGTTATCTCTCCTAATGGAAAGGAGATGATAGACCCACGGGCTTCTTAAAAGCATCGGCCTCCTCTTGGGCATTATTCAAGGACACTACGGCTTCTTAGAAGTATTCACAGCCTCCTCTTAGGCTTCGTATAATGATCTCTTCCTCCGGGAATGATAGCCTCCTCTTGGGCATTATTCAAGGACACTACGGCTTCTTAGAAGTATTCACAACCTCCTCTTAGGCTTCGTATAATGATCTCTTCCTCCGGGAATGATAGCCTCCTCTTGGGCTTCGTACAAGGACCCGTCGGCTTCTTAAAAGTTTCCAGCCTCCTCTTGGGCTTCGTACAAATTGTCCCGACGACCTCCTAGAGGTATAGGAACAGAACCTAGTCATCCTCATAGAACAGTCCTTTCATAGAGTCTACTACTGTTTCTCAAAGCGTAGTACGAAAGATGAAACTCTAGACACGGACAGTCTAACTTCCTTGAGTCTCAAAAGACATTCTCAAGTGACCCCTTCGTTAAATAGGAAGGAAACCCGCAGACTCGGACAGTCTCAATACCCTTTGGATTTCCAGTTTCCCCCAAAGAAAAGGAAACAACCCCGATCCTCAGATCTAACCCATGAGTACAGTGATGCTCATATAAGAACTGATTTTCTCTTTCAAAATCAGTATACTGGACCTGTCACTTAACTGACACAATAACCTTAGCCTTCTCTTGGGCTTTGTACAAATGATTCTCCCCAGCGGAGTCAAACAACGTTTAGCCTCTCTCTCGGGCTTTGTACGAGACACATAAGAGACTCCCTCGTTGAGTCAATCCCCCTTTCGCCTCCATCTCGGGCTTTGTACGAGATACAAAAAGGTTCTTATTGAGCCAAACAAACAATCGCCTCCATCTCGGGCTTTATACGAGATACCAAAAGACTCCATCGTCGGGTCAAAATATTTTAGCCTCTCTCTCGGGCTTTGTACGAGACACAAAATAGCCTCCTCTTAGGCTTTGTATAAGAAAACCACTGGTTGATCCAATTAACCTTTTAGCATCAAAGTTGTGCCTCGTTCACAGTATACAAACATCAACAACTTCTTCCCCTTCATCTAATCGCTGTAAGTGGCAAGCCTCTGGATCATCTATATCCACGCCACTGTCCCTCTTTTAGCATGAGAAATTCCTAAGGAAAGATGGCATTGCTCTACACTGAGTTAAAGTCTTCTCCTTCAGGTTAAAACCCTTTCTTCAGAAATTATGGCATTGCTCGGATCCGCGTATCCCAGTTAAAGTAATTCTCCTTCTCCCCTCTTTAGAGATGACAAATTCTCTCTAAAGCCGAGGTCTTTCAGCTTCACGTCTTGGGCTTTGAACAAGACACAAATAGACCTTTCAGCTTCACATCTTGGGCTTTGAACAAGATACAAACCACCTTTCGCTCCACGTCTTGGGCTTTGAACAAGACACCAAAAACCAATTTCCTCCTATAGACTATTCTATAGGAGGAACTACGAACACTCTGATTTCCCTGTTTCGGTAAATGGGAATACGTAGGCATAAGATCGAAAGAAAAGATCTTAGCGAGCGCAATCAACAAAAAACTCAAATCCCATATCTCCATCAATCAAAAGCAGTATTTCAAAAGCATCAGTCCTAACATCCTAATCCTTGTTCCCCGCCAGAAACCTTCTGCCCAGGTAAAAAAAGAAAGAAAACAGTATTGGAGAAAATACAAATAACCAGTACAAAGGCCCCCCACATTGATAGCATCCGTAACCTAACAGACCGCTGTTTAAACTCAGTATGCAAGCAGGGTTAATTGGAGACATCTATTTTCCTTCCTTATTCAGCTCACAATAGGATAAAAAATGAATCGACCTGTAGTCAAAGCTCAAACCGCAGAGAGCGACCAGCGCTTAAGAACCGCGTCCAAAATCGCTCGCTACACTTTGGAACTGAGTAAAAGTGATAGTACTGAGATCTTTGAAGGAGTTTGTAACAGCTGATCGACAATGTTGTATTCACTCCTTTGGATGAGATTCAGCATCTCATCATTATTTTTCAAAAGGTCGGGATTACTGGATTGACCGACCGATGGATTAGGAACTTCTGTTTGAGGTTCCTTTTCTCTGTTATGTTCTCCAACTCCTCGATTGAAGATTCGACCGCTCCGTGTTACTCGACTGATGTCTGCAATATTCACGACGGAGGGTAATAGAATTTCCTTTCCATTCTCAATTATCGTTGCACCGTATTTGTAAGGGATCGCCTTAGCTGATTCATACGATAATGGTCCCGGTAGATAGATAACTACAGGAGCTTTTTGATTTTTCTGACATTCGTAAGTAACTTCAATCAGTTCCTGGCTAAGAACTTTTGATTTGTCCAGTAGAGGGATGATGGTACAAACATCCTTGTTCCTCTCAGTGTCAGAGATTACAACCACGTCTCTGATCTAATCAGTGAAGTAGTTCGGCATCCAGTCAACGGACCCTGAAGCTAGGTTTGGGTGAATCTCTTTGCGATCCAACTAACCTTGGAGAGCTGCTCGCACGAGGTAGCATCCTTGGTTATTTTCCGAACAGACTCTACAACGTTCATAGTTGTGTGGTGGCACCTGGCCACGCCCGCTTTGAATGCATTGTAACCTTGCCAGGTTTGTTTCCATAGATCGGACATCTTGACTTTGACGCCGAGTAGGGTTTCTGTTAAGCACATTGATTTGTTGCGTGTCTTCATCCGGATAGATTGGAAGCCACCAGTGGTTTAACAAGTGTTGTAAAGTTCTCTGAACGAGAGCGCACCCTTGGTTACTCTCACAACATCCTTTATAGTTCTGATAATTATGCGAAGTGAGAAAACCGAGCTGGACCTGCCTGGCATGTAACTTCACTAAGCTAGTATTCATCAGACGAATATCAAATATTTGAATCATGTTAATCTGATAGGGATTCCTATCATGATAGTCCTGGATCCATCCAAGATCCATTTGACGCTAGAGGGTCTCTTGTACAAAAGAGCATCCCTGTTTGTTTACCGAGCAAGTCAGATAGGAATTATAATCGTGCCGCGGCAGATTATGATACTGGCTTTGCCTTGAGTGCATTGCCACCAAGTTGACATTCATTGCACGGATGTCGTGGTTCTGAATGATGTTGGAATTCGTATAGGTTATGTTGACTCCACGAACTCGATGCTCTTGGATCCACCCGAGATCCAATTGTTCCTGTAGAGCTGATTGTAACACAGAACATTCCTGATTGTTTTTAGAGCAGATATCACACTGGTGATAATTATGAGGTGGCAGATGGCCATATCCACTCTGTCTACAATGCATCTTGACCAAGTCAGCCCTTAATAAGAGTACATTATGAATTTCATAGCTGTTGTTGGACTCTCCCTCTATCAAATTGACTGCAGCTTTCTCGTGTTGAGGCAGCGGGTTCGTGAGAACATTCGGATTCGTATCTTTGAAAGATAAAACTCAGCTCCTAACAAGCTTTTGCACGTCGGATTTGAAACTGAGACAGTTTTCTATGTTATGCCCTGGTCCTCCTTGATGATAAGGACAAGTCTGATCCGCTTTGAACCAAAAAGGTGGATTTTCTGGTACTGTAAGAGGAGGCCTGGTTTGGACGTGCCCCTTGACCAGTAGTAACGGAAATAGCTCTACGTACAACACAGGTATAGGGTCAAACCCTGGAGGTCGCATCGTACGGTTGCTGTTATATGAAGGACGAGCCTGCTGAAGAGGCTGTTGTGTCCTTTGCTGATATAGCTGTTGATTAGGTTGGCTCTGCGCAACCTAAGGTTGATACATATAAATAGGCACGGGGTTGATAGCAGGAGTTACAGCTGCTACTGGTTGATACTGTCGCCTTTGCTTTTCGAGAGAGATATTCCCAATATCCTGCTCTTTTTTTTAGGGAGAGCACTACCATATCGTTTTGTACTACTTGATGATCCAGCGTCTTTTACTAAACATCCTTCTCGAACGGCTTCCTCAAGACGAACTCCCATGCCCACCATCTCGGTGAAGTCACTGGGCGCACTGGCGACCATTCTGTCGTAAAATGAGCTCAAGGTCTTTAATAAGATCTTTGTCATCTCTTTTTCCTCAAGAGGTGGACAAATCTGGGTGGCGATTTTGCGTCATCTCAGAGCGTACTCCTTAAAGGTTTCCTTATCCTTTTGTGACATCGATCTGAGTTGATCTCTGTCCGATGCCATGTCCAAATTGTATTTGTATTATTGAATGAAGGCAACGCCCAGATCTCTGAATATGCCGATCGTGGCGCGGTTTAACCCCATGTACCATTTTAAGGCGGCACCGGTTTAACTATCCTGAAAGTAGTGAATCAGTAGCTCCTGGTTCTTTGTCTGAGCCGACATTCGTCGAGCGTACACCACCAGATGGCTCTGAGGGCAAGAGTTACCCTTGTACTTTTCAAAGTCGGGCACTTGGAACTTATGCAGAACTTTCACATTGGGGACCAAGAAGAGGTCCGCGGCGTCCTTTCCAAATAAATCCTGACCGCGAAGGGCTTGCAGTTCCTTCTGCATCTCCAAGAATTGTTCCTGGAATTCATTCATTATGTCAAACATGTTGTCGTTTCCACTAGACGGTATCTGTGGAATCTGTTCTTCCGGGACAGTGTGTACCACGGGCGGTGGTATAGCCATTATGGCCGAGACTCTCGGTGCCTCCCGAAGTTTGTAACCTTTAGGAGTTATTGTCATGCCCCTGGCATCATCGCTTTCCCGAATTTTGTAACCTTCAGGCCCAGCGGCTCCTACTGCAGTTCCCTGATCCTCATTGATCGGCGGAACATATCCTTCCGAGATATAGTTGATAGGCATGCCCCAGGGACGATCTTTCGGCGTTTTGTACCTAGGATCGGACTTCTCCACTATGGGCGTTGATGTGATCTCTGAGATCACTGTTCTTTGTTGTTGCATTTGAGCCTCTGCTAGAGCTTGCATGTCGTTATAAAGCTTTCTCAGATCCTCTTTCAGAGTGTCGATCTCTTCTCTCAACTCTCTGTTCTCTTCCTCGAGATCATCCATCCTTTTCTGACGATTGGGCCAAGTATTGTACGAATGAGACAGTTTGACTCCAGAATTGAGACGCAAATGTGAGATTCGTAGGTAAGAAGAATGCGTTTATGAGAATGATGAATGCAATGATTATTTTTGTTTATTCAAAGTAAACTTCGACAATTAGATTGCAAATATCAAACAGTGGGGAAACCCCGTTTTATTGAATCCAAAGGATTGCGGAAATGGAAATACAGTAGATTACAAAGTGCTGAAAAAGGAAACCTAAACTAATGGATCCTAAGTCCTCTCTGAAGAGAGCTCAGGTGCTGGTTCTGGTGCTTTCCTTTTCTTTGACCGGGGCTCTTGAGCCGTTGTCGGGTTGTCATTCCTTTGCCAAGTGAAAGGCGTTAGCAAACTCCTTTGGCCATCCTGATTCTCTACAGCATGTTGCTCTAAAATCTCAATCAGAGCATCTTTTTCTTTTAATAGCTGCTGTATTTTCTTACATTCCACATTGAGAATATGGTACTTGTTCCTCCAAGACCTCTTCTCCTGCTGAACTTTGCTGAGAGTAACCTAAAGTTTTTCCGTCTCAGTCATGAAATAAAGGGCAGAGTCCCTTAATGGAAGAACTTCCTGACGAGGGTAAGGCATCCTCAGCTTGAGAGCTCTAGTTTGTACCCATTGGAGATAAGGCTCCACCAAGACATTGTCTGGTTTTCCTAGAGACTCTCGTCCTTTTCTGTGAACGTGTTTCCAGGCATGCACTATTTCTGTCTTTAGTGCCCTGTCATTTTCTCCTTCCTTAAAGAAAAGACCTTCCTGATGAGCACTGCGCGGGACATGCCTCATCGGGTATCCAAATTGACGACGAACTAACACCGGATGATAGTTGATTCCTTCCTTAGTTCCTATAAGGGGTACATTTTGGAAATTTCCACAATGGTCAATGATTTTGATCCCGTCGTAGATTCGATTGTACCAATCGATGTCCGAGTTGGTAAGAGACATGATTCTCTACGACCAACGTAAAGTATTCTTTTGATCCCAAAATGCGGCAGACTTGGGCAAACGGGAAGTGAACCATTTGTACAGCAGGGGTACACAGCACATGATTATTCCTCTGCTGTATAAATTCCTTAAGTATACCAAATGATACGCATCTGCGAGTAAGGTTGGTACCGGGTTTCCAATCAGGAAAATCTTAATGGCGTTGATATCTACGAAGTTATCAATGTTGGGAAACAAAAATAACCCGTAGGTGAGCAAAACAAATATGCTCTCGAAAGCGGCCACGTTCCCTGTACTCGCAAAATACGTGGCTTTCTTTATCAAGAACTGGGCTGGCAAACCTTGTATGCCACCCTTAGTGGTCATGTGAGTCCTGACTTCTGACTCGTTCAAATAAATTGCCCTAGCAATGGTCTGATCCTTTGGAATTTCTTCCAGTCCAGAAAAGGGAGCTTGATCAGTGATATGCAGACCGGTCAGGTGAGAATACTCCTCCAGCATTGGTGCAAGCTGATAATCCGGGAATGTGAAACAGTGATAGACCAGATCGTAGAACTGAATGAGCGTGGACAAGATTCCCTCAATTACATGGATCCTTAATAGGGACAGCAGTCCCCCATACTTAGCTCTGAAAGCCTCAGGGTTGGTGATCATCCTCGCCAAACCTCTCAAATCCTCCAACTTTGGAACCTTGAAGGTGTACTTATGAGTTTTCCTTCTACCGAAATCCATTAGCGCAATCTCCTTTCTCTAATATTTGCAATCATTGTCTCAGTTTAATTTGAAAAAGAGAGAGACTAGAAGAGAAGATTTTCTTTGTTTTAATGTTTTTTAAATGAATGCATTAATGCAGCACACAAAAACATAGAAAAAATATGGGGTCAAAAGGTCGGTGTCATGAAGTCAAGGCTCTACACCCCCCCCAAAGGTTTATACAGGTGATTTTTTATACCTGTCCGCAAAATCATTGACCCCTCTGGGATAACAACAGCAAGCGGATCGCCAGCGAGCTGATGTATCCTAGAGTGATCTCAGATGAGGGTAGTATCGCGTGACAACTATTTCCGATAGCGTCCGCACTACAAAATGGCTTAAGTCTGCTAAAAACCTCAACTTCTCAGATAACCCAGTCGACCACACTACTTTCAATAACCGAAGTCGTATAGGCAATGTATCTGCAAAGGGAGTCTCCACTGAGTTTGATGGTCGATCGGGGGCTCTTAACTGGAATTCACTCCCAATAAGATTACCCGCATTGCCATCACCTATCTTAGGTGTATACTCAATCTTTCCACATGCGGCATCACACGCATTCCCATTAGCAGAAAAATAAACACATATATCAATTAGGAAAAGCAATATATATTTGTCTTAATCGTCCTAGACCTCTAGTCTTATGATCCTATATAGACAATGACTCCCCAGCCGAGCTGTCATTTCTGTGACATGAATTTAGGGTTTCATCCCTTGGGAAAGCAAGAAAGAATGCCTCCCACTGTGGTACTTATCTAAGGTTTCTACCTAAGAGTTGAGAAGAGAACAAGATCTCTATGATTTTCCTCCCCAGCAGAGTCGCCATTTTTTTGTTGTAAATGGTGATGATGATGACTAGATCTTACTGTGACTCCCCAGCAGAGTCACCATTTTTCTGTAGCGCGAGTTTTATGTGTGGTTGCGAAGCACTATCGCTTTGGGGTACTACTGCTCGATTCATTTTTTATCACTTGGGGATAAGACTGACCAGAGTGATAGTGATGCAATATGAATATGAGTATGAATCAATAATGCATGATGTATGTGTGTTTATGCTGACAAAACTGACGCGACATACAGGCTAATAGATGAACACGACTGGATACTCGGCCACTGCGGGGAATGAAAAGTATCATTGTTCCAAGATAGCAATCCTTCCTTGCTTAGGAGAGACGGTCCCTGTAGGTGTAGCGCGAGTTTTATGTGTGGTTACGAAGCACTATCGCTTTGGGGTACTACAGCTCGATTCATTTTTTATCCTATTGAAGCTGATGAAGGAAGGGAAATAGATGTCTCCAATTAACCTTGCTTGCAAACTGAGTTTGAGCAGATGACTGTTGGTTTACAGATGCTACAAAGATTATGGGTCTCTCTTAGGTTATTTTGTTAAAAAAGTGCCTAGGCTATTGGTAGGATGTTAGGATTTGGTGCTTTTGATTGATTTGGTGGAGATACTGAATTTTGGGTTTTTGATTAGTGTGCTCGCTAAGATTTTTCAATCTTATGCCTACGTATTCCCGTTTAACAAAACAGGGAAACCAGAGCGATCCTAGTTCCTCCTATTCTATGGGAGGAAAAAGTTTGTTTTGGTGTCTTGTTCAAAGCCCAAGATGTGAAGCTAAAGGTGTTTGTATCTTGTTCAAAGCCCGAGGTGTGAAGCTAAAGGGTCTATTTGTATCTTGTTCGAAGCCCAATATGTGAAGCTAAAAGGTTTTGACTTTAGAGAGAATTTGTCATCTCTAAAGGGGATTTTTGGTCTGTTTGTCACAATTGTTGGGTGACTGGTTATAAAGGAGAATTACTTTAATTGGGATATGTGAATCCAGCAATGCCATAATTTCCTTTATAGGGGATTGTTAACCTGAAGGAGAGGACTTTAACTCAGTGTAGAGCAATGCTATCTTTCCTTAGGAATTTCTCATGCTAAAAGAGGGACATTGGCGTGGATGTAAATAATCTAGAGGCTTGCCGCTTACATCAATTAGATGGGTGAAAAGGAGTTGTCGTTGTTTGTATACTGTGAACGAGGCACAACTTTTGATGCTAAAAGGTTGATTGACTTAACCGGTGTTTCCTTATACAAAGCCTAAGAGGAGGCTATTGACCCAATAAGAGGGTGTTTTTATGTGTCTCGTACAAAGCCTGAGAGAGAGGCTAAAAGGGTTGACTCAATAAGAGAGTGCTTTTGTATAAGTCTTGTACAAAGCCCAAGACGGAGGCTAAAGGTGTTTGACTCAACAAGAGAGTCTTTATACCTCGTACGAAGCCCGAGATGGAGGCTGAAAATGTTTGACTCAACAAGAGAGTCTTTTATACTAAACAAGAGAGTGATTTTTATCTCGTACGAAGCCCGAGATGGAGGCTAAAAGGGGTTTGACTCAACAAGAGAGTCTTTTATACTCAATAAGAGAGTGCTTTTGTATCTCGTACGAAGCCCGAGATGGAGGTTAAAAGAGGTTGACTTAACAAGAGAGTCTTTTATACTCAACAAGAGAGTGTGAATAGGTTAGCTCCGCTGGGGAGAATCATTGTACAATGCCCAAGAGGAGGCTAGTGTGCTGGTGACTATTTCAGTTTAGTGACAGGTCTAGTATGTTGGATAAAAGAGAAAATCAGTTCTTATAAAGGGACTGATTTAAAGGTATTGTTGTGCTTTGGTACTGATCAGACGATCAGGGTTATTTCTTGTTCTTTAAGGAAATGGGAAATCCAAAGGGTATTGAGACTGTTCAAGTCTACGGGTGTTTTGAGAAATTGATTCTCAGATAGTGAATGATCTTTGTATGATGCCCAAGAGAAGGCTGATATGTTAAGGGATGAAGGTCAACCCATTAACTGGTCTGACATTTAACTCAGAAAGACAGCTCTAGCAAATTGATGACTAGGTTATGTTCCTATACCTGTAGAGGTCTCTGGGTACTTGTACTAAGCCCAAGAGGAGGCATGAGAGCTTTTAAGAAGCCGAAGGGTCCTTGTACAACGCCCAAGAGGAGGCGGGGATACTTTTAAGAAGCCTGTGGGTCCTCAAACCCCGAAAAGTTTAAGACATGCCATTCACCGAGAATAGATCAAGCCAGGAAAGTCCGAGAATTTGGAAGAAACTCAAGAGATGCCATTCACGGAGAAAAGATCATCTCTGGGGAGTTAGAGTTTCTTTAACAATTTCTAAGGGTGACATTCTGAGAAAGGGTTCACTGAGAATGCTGCCTTTCACGTCTCCATATTGTTTAACCCCAAGAGGAGGGAAGACTGTATCTGGTAATCCTATGGGGATCTAGTTTTGTTTGTATTTAAGAGTGACCAACAGGGCTTTACCTAGTGCTAGACGTAGTTGTCGGGGAAAACTCTAAATAACTATACTAGTATTACACGGTGGGTATATGACGAGTATATAAAAGTTTTTGAAAGAAGACTTACAGTGAGCAGCCCCACAATACAATTATATATATGAAAGCGGATAAAGAAAGCGGGTAAACACTTACTCGGTTGTAGAGCTTCCATGCTGTTTGGTTAGTTTGCTCAACAAAGAAAGCTTTGATAACAATATTATATTCAAATACAAAGGAGAAAGTGCTTTGAAAAGATTGTTGGGGCTTACAGCTTAAGGAGAGGCCCAAGGTTTTTATCAGTGATTGCACTGTTGTTTTGAAATTGTATTGGGACTTATACAAGTTACTGAGGCCCAAAAAGGTTTTTTGTACAAAGGGATGGGTCTTACACTCTCTCAAGAGGCCCAAAGGTATTTAAAGAAAACGAATGGGGCTTATAACACGAGGGTAAGCCCAGATGATTTGTTTTTGAATTTGCGATCGCGCCGAGATTTTTCTTTTAACACAGAGGGACTTATACAATGTCTGAGGCCTAAAATTATTTTGGTTAAAAGGGGATTGGGTCTTACACTCTATTAGAGGCCCATAAAGGTTTTAAAGAAAATAAATGGGACTTATAACACGAGGGTAGGCCCAGATGATTTTTGTTTGACAACGGTGATCGCACCGAGATTTTTGAAAAAGCAGTGGGTCTTATACAATGACTGAGGCCCAAAATTGTTTTGGTTTTCAAGGGGGATTGGGTCTTACACTCTATTAGAGGCCCAAAGTATTTGAAAATGTTTGATGAGGGTTGAATTAATCAAAAACCCTAATTTGTTTTCAAAATGTATTTTAATTGAATAAAAAATTCAATTAAAATGATCAAAAATTGTTAACCATGTGGAAAACAAATTGCGATCTTGGATTAATGTTTCAAAAATCAGGTTTTGATCCACAAAATGATTGGAAATCACTAAAATTTGAAAAATCAAGAAAGAGAAAATATTTTAAATGTCAAAAATAATTAAAATATTAATTCTTTACAAAAATATCAAGTATATGCAATAAATAATATTTTTGGGATTTTTTGGGAGAATAAAATATTTTAACATTTTTGTGAATTATTAAAAAAAGAATCAACTCAAAATCATTAAAACTTAGAGAGAAATTAATTTTTGAATCAATTAAATAAAATCACAAAATTCAAATTTTCAAATTTTCAAAAAAGGGCACCAAGAACAAGGGCAAGAACACGCGCCACCCTCTATTTCTGCAGATTTGCATTTTCTATCCAATCTCACTGAATACTTGATTATATCATGCAATCTACATATCAATCTACTCGTTTCAACCTCACGATCATGACTATGGTCTTTAATTTCATTTATTTTTAACATGGAATAAGAAATCAAAGAAAAACCTCAAGAACCCTAAAATTTGCATGAAGGTTCAGAAATTCCATACACGATTCAAACAAAGCAATTGATTAAGGGAAAACACTCTATGCATGATTATGAACATATGGCCAAATTATTGTGCAGCAAAAAATGCATGGATCATAGAGATAGAAGAGCTCATGCTTACCTCTTGCAGCTGGTGATCGTGTTTTGTGTTAGAGGTGTTACAACTTGGTTCCAAGGATATAGGCAGCTTCCCTAGGTGTTATGGAGTGTGTCTGGATGCTTGGAATGAATGGAAATGATTTGGAACTGAAGATGGTATCCCAACTGCAACTTGGTTAAAACCTTGAGCAGTTGGCTGGTGATTCTAAGAAATCAGTGTTCCAAATGTTGTTTAAGTGTTTGGATCACTTTTATATGACGTTTATGAGGTGTGTGTGTGTGTGTGTGATTGGTTTGGTTGGAATACTTCTCAAACTCAAAACCCGATAGTGACTTGCTTTGGAAGGCAATTTTGGAGTGAAGAAGGATATTTTGAGGAAAGCATCTGTTTGATGGCTTTGGTGTACTTAAACTGAACATAATTGAGCTCTATTTATAGTAGAGCAAGTTTGTTTTGCAAGGAATAGTGAATGGCAACTGCTGCATAGGTTTGGCCAATGTTGAGCAATGAAAATCCAAGTCTCCTCTAGCCATTGACTAGAGGTTAGGGCACAGGCTGCTGGTTCCCTTGGTCTTGGATAGGTCTTGACTGAATTCAGTTGGAAATGGCTCAGTCCATGCCACCTTGGTGTATGCATTGAATGCTCCAATCCAAAATTGGAGTCTTGTCCCTCTTTTAGGGATTTCTAGGTTTGGCATGCTATTTTTGGTTCCAAAGACTTGGGAGGCTTGGGATCAGAGTTAGTTCCTCCTTGGTCCCCCCTTGAGGTGTTCAGATGGATAGAGTTGCTTGCCCTTTGCAAAATTTGGGCAAATCGAGCAAAACTCCAAAATCTGCCTTGCCATGACAGTTTGCAGCAAGGCATATTAGCATTGTCATATCTCATGGCTCAAGTGGAATTTGATGGAGTTCTTGGCCATTTTGGAAATCCTTCATATGATACAATAACTGTTTGATCATAATTGGTTTAAATACTTTTTGGATCCAAGTGAAAAATGCCCCTACATTTGGAAAAAAGTAAGGCAGATTATGACTTAGTGAAAATTTCACTAAGTGTTGGAAAAAAGTGACATTTTCACTTTTTGTGATTTTGATCATTCCATAACTCAAAATCCATGATGAATTGGAATGAGGTGTATTTGAAGCTTTTGTAGAGGGCCATGAGGGCTACAAATCCAGCTTTGAATGGGGAAAATAGCCTTGTGGTTTAGAAGTTATGATCCTCCAAAGTTGGTACCCTAGCCACTTTGTTCCATAACTTAGAAAATTTCTAAGTTTTTATGGTTACCCCTTTTACAAGTTATCCCACTTTTCTTGATTTTCTTGATGAATGTTGATTCAAATCACACATTAACATCATTTTAGGGTTAAAGAACCATATTTTTGAAAAATCTCAAAAAGTCAAAGTTGACTTTTGTGCACAGTTGACTTTTTGTCAGATGAATACCAAACTGTGCGATCCTCTATGAAATCAAGTTCTTGACCTAAATCAAACTTGATGGATTGATTTCATAGGTGTTATAGGGTGTATTGAATCATGTCCTAGGGTTTGGGAGCATGTCTTGGTCAAAAGTCAAAGGTACAGTTGACTTTTTTCCACAAAACCCTAATTGTGGTTCTGATGAAATTGAGATTTGTTGCTCAAGTTTCTTGGATCAATCCATTGTTGTAAATGGATTAATGTGGTTTATTAGAGACCATCAAATCCTCTCTTGAGGACTTGGCTCATGTTTTGTCCCAAAAGTCAACTTAGGGGTGAATTAGGTCAAGAAACCCTAATTCCTGATTTTTTATGAGTGCACCCCCTGAAGCAAAATTGACTTGTTGATTGGGTTCATGATGTTCCATGGAGCATATTAGGTTATGTTTTGAATCATTGGCTCATTCCCAGAGGAAAATTTCCATCTGGAGGCCCTGGTCGACCAAAACCCTAATTTGGTGACACCGGCGATCTTGAGGCTTGATCCACCTAGAAGGGAGCAGTCTTGTGCCTAATCCTTGAAGTGGGAGTCCTTTTGATCCTTTTTGGCTGTTTGAGATGGTAGACAAGTTGAATATCATGTCATTCCTTGATTGATCCTTTGTCTAAGAACTCTGAGAGGGCTTGAAACCCTAAATTTGATTGTAGTGGATGCTCACCCATCTTTGGGGAGACTGATGAGGTATGAAGGTTCCTCCATATTGTGATGATGATTTGCACAATGATGGGAAATCTTAGTGGTCAAAATTTGGGGTATGATAGTACGGAGAAAGAATTGTTCAATCGGTCTTAAGAGATACGTACTCTGTCGGGTATATCAGATGGGAAAATCACATCTGATATAATTGATCCTTCATTCAGGCATACTGGCTTAGAAGAAGTACTTTAATTCTGCACTTTGAGGTTCAACTACCTTCGTAGAAGCGATCGATGTTCTTTTGATGTTCAACAGTCAAAAGAATTGCCATCTTTATTTTAAAAAAAAAAGAAAAGTTTTTTACAAGTAAATTCATTTTTGTTTTATTTCAAGAATCGTTGATCATGTAAAAAATATCATTATGTAAAGTTAAAACAAATAAGAATTGCAAACAAAAGCACTAGGGCTCAAATTTTATTGATAGGATGGAAATCAACCAAGCGCATGATTCGATAGAGTATTTACAAAGTTAAAAAATGGTAATTTAAGGGAAAAGGGCTACATTGAAACATAACGACCGTTATCCTTCTACCAAACTTTGAATTCCAGACATCCTGAGCTTCTATCGAAGATGACCTTGACTAGAGTTTTCCTGATGGATGCCATTACTGCTGGGGATTTAACCTTGTCAGACGTAGTTACTAGCCATTAATCCCTAACTTTTGCCTGGATTGTACTTTGAGATTTCCAATCCATCGGGATAATTTTTGTTTATGTCTCTAATTTTTGCCTGGACCGCCCTTTCGGGTTTCCAATCCACCGAGACGGTTTTTTATTTATTTATTTATTTAGGCAAAGTATTTCTTGACTATGTCAACATTCGTGGGGTAGGTAAACTCCTCTCCATCTATGGTGGCGAGTCTCAAGGCGCCGCCTGAGAAGGCTTTCTTGACCACATAGAGACCATCGTAATTCAGAGTCCATTTGCCCCGGGAATCAGTGAGGAATGATTGTATCTTTTTTAGCACAAGGTCTCTTTTCCTGAAGACACGGGGTCGGACCTTTTTGTCAAACGCTTTCTTCATTCTCTGCTGATATAACTGACCATGGCATAGAGTCGTTATTCGCTTTTCATCGATTAGGTTCAGGTCGGCGTGTCGACTTTGACACCATTCAGCTTCTGTCAGCTTAGCTTCCATCAATACCCTGATTGATGGTATCTCTACTTCTATAGGGAGGACTGCTTCCATGCCATATACTAGAGAGAAAGGGGTTGCCCCTATTGAGGTACGGACAGACGTTCGATAACCGTGAAGAGCATAGGGTAGCATCTTGTGCCAGTCTTTGTAGGTTACAACCATCTTCTGAACAATATTCTTAATGTTCTTGTTAGCCGCTTCTACCGCTCCGTTATGGTGTTCAATCTTGAACTCAGTACACAACTCTTTCATCATCTTGTTTCAAGTTAGATCCATTATCAGTAATGATCTGGCTGGGAACACCATAACGGCAGATGAGATTGTTTTTGATAAAGCGGACCACCACTTGTCAGGTTACATTGGCATATGATGCTACTTCGACCCACTTGGTGAAGTAGTCAATGGCTACCAGGATGAACCGATGTCCATTTGAAGCCTTGGGTTCGATCATGCCAATCATGTCGATTCCCCATATACCAAAAGGCCATGGGGAAGAGAGAACTTTGAGATGTGTTGGCGGTACACGGATTTTGTTTGAGTATATCTGACACTTGTGACACCTCCTCATGTACTTGTAGCAATCAGATTCCATTGTCAACCAATAGTACCCTGCTCTTAGAATTTTTCTCGCCATTGCGTGTCCTTTGGCACTCATGCCAAAGGAGCCTTCGTGAATTTCTTTCATCAACATGTCTGCTTCTGGTCTGTCTACGCATCGGAGCAAGACCATGTCAAAGTTTCTCTTATAGAGTGTATCACTGCTTAGAAAGACGCTGCCTGCCAATCTTATGAGGGTCTTTTTGTCTTTTCTGGATGCCCCAGGTGGATACTCTTGTTTTTGAAGGAAGCATTTGATATCATGACACCAAGGTTTGTCATCAATGACTGCTTCCACCATGAAGATATAAGCGGGCATCTCAAGGCGCATTATGTCAATCTTCGGTACGTCGCTCTATTGACCTACACTAGTCATGGAAGAGAGACTGGCTAGCACATTAGCCATGTGATTTTCTTCACGAGGGATGTGATGAAACTCGATTCTGTTGAAGAATGGTAACAACCTTCTCGCGTAATCTTTGTAAGGAATTAGCCCTGATTGGTATGTGTTCCACTCTCCTTTGATCTGATTGATGAACAGGGCTGAGTCTCAATACACGTCCAGGTTCTTAATCCTTAAGTCAGTTGCTTCTTCGAGACCCATGATACAAGCTTCGTATTCAGCCTCGTTGTTTGTGCACTTGAATGTCAATCGGGCGGTGAAAGGAATATGGGTACCCTGAGGTGTTACAATGATTACCCCAATTCCAATTCCATAATGATTGACAGCTCCGTCAAAGATTAGTCCTCATTGGGAACCTATTTCTGGCCCTTCACTGGGTAGCGGTTCATCGCAGTCTTTCAGTTTCAAGTACATGACATCTTCGTCTGGGAAGTCAATTCTGACTGATTCCTGATCGTCAATCGGTTGATGATCTAAATGATCAGCTAAAATACTTCCTTTAATGGCTTTCTGAGCATGGTACTCGATGTCGTATTCTGATAACAACATCTGCCAACGGGCGATCCTTCCCGTGAGAGCAGGTTTTTCAAAGACGTACTTGATCGGATCCATTTTGGAGATTAACTAAGTAGTGTGACAAATCATGTACTAGCAAAGACGTTTGGCTGCCCAAGCTAAAGCACAAGTTTTCTCAAGCATAGTGTACCGAGTTTCACATTTGGTAAACTTCTTGCTCAGATAGTAGATGGCAGACTTTTTTTTGTTTCGTCCTGTTGACCAAGTACACAGCCCATTGAGTCTTCCAAGACTGTTAGGTAGATGATCAGTGGTCTTCCCTCTACTGGAGGTGACAGGATATGTGGATTCAACAGATACCCTTTGATATTGTCGAAGGCGGTTTGGCAGTCTTATGTCCATACGCAGTCCTGATTCTTTTTGAGTAATTTGAAGATTGGCACGCATGTCGCGGTCATGAGGAATATAGATCTGGAAATGTAATTCAAACGCCCCAAGAATCCTCTGACTTGTTTTTCAGTCTTTGGAGAAGGCATTTCTTGAATGGCCTTGACTTTGTCAGGATCAACCTCAATTCCTTTCTGGCTGATGATGAACCCTAAAAGTTTCCCTGAGCGGACACCGAACGTGCATTTATTGGGATTCAAGCGGAGTTTGTACTTTCTCAGACGCTCGAATAACTTTGACAGGTGGGTCACATGCTCCTCTTCTGTTTTAGATTTGGCAATCATGTCATCGACATACACTTCATTCTCTTTATGTATCATGTCATGGAATAGAGTAGTCATGGCCCTTTGATAGGTTGCCCCGGCGTTCTTCAAACCGAACGACATTACCTTGTAACAAAAGGTGCCCCATAGGGTAATGAATGAAGTTTTCTCCATATCTTCTGGTGCCATTTTTAATTAATTATAGCCCGAGAATCCATCCATGAAGGAGAATACTTTGAAATTTGCTGTACTGTCTACCAGCATGTCTATGTGCGGTAAGGGAAAGTCATCCTTTGGACTGGCCTTGTACAGATCCCTGTAGTCTACACACATTCTGACTTTTCCGTCCTTTTTCGGAACTGGTACTATGTTGGCTAGCCATTGAGGATATTCTGAGGTGGCGAGGAAACCCGCGTCAATCTGTTTCTGTACTTCCTCTTTGATTTTGATGGTCATGTCTGGATAAGTCTGTCTTAGTCTTTGTTTTACCAGTGGACATTCTGATCTTAACGGTAGATGATGTTCCATGATGCTGGTGTCCAACCCTGGCATGTCCTGATAGGACCAAGCAAATACATCGGGAAAACCTTTGAGAAGTTCTATCAAGCTTTCTTTGACAGTCGGACTGAGCAGTTCCCCAATCTTGACTTCTTTCCTTTCTTCTTCTGAACCTAAGTTGACTGTTTACAACGGCTCTTTGTGAGGTTCAATGGATCTTTCCTCTTGTCTGAGTAATCGGGAGATCTCTTCTAGAATTTCTTCGTCTTCTTCTTCTCCAACCTCAAATACCGAGAATTCAAAGTTGGGAGAAGGCATTGGATCGTATGTCTCAATCGGGTTTAAAACAAACAATCTGCATGACGTGATGATTTATTTTTAGAAGAGATAGAGAGAATGCAGGAGTACGTGCAGTGTATTTTCTGAAAAATGCTTGTTTTTGTAGTTGTTTTTTAGGATTACCATTTTCTGAAAAAGCGAAAAGTGAAAACAACAATAAATGCGGAAATTACAGAACGACGTTATTTTATTTATGATTTGGTCGATTCCTGAAACTACAACCCTATAAAACAAAACTCTGTCGCTTTGGGCGAAGCGAAGAGGGACATTTACAGAAAGTGAGCCATATCAAAACATCTGTTTCACCTGGGCAGGGTGAAAGGTTAAAACAAAGATGGCAATTACTTAAACTTATAAATGACTTTCGGGATATCGACAACAACCCATTGGCGGCAAACTCCTCGGTGAATCACAAAGTCTGGTACCTTCTTTCTTGGTTTGTCTTAAAAAATGACGTTGATTTCTGGTGGAGCAGGATCGTTAGAGTTTTTCTCCCACGCAGAGTTGTCGTAGATGAACTCTTCTGTTGTATCTTGTACAATATTTTCACTCTCAGGCAGATCTCCTCATCCAGTTGGCTAGATGTCTTCGAGCCTGATACGAGAGCTTTTAGGAGCGGTGTACTTGTCCAAGAAGTCGAATTTTCCACTTGGTTGTCCTAAAGTATCCCATACTTCCGTGGAACTAGAGGAGTCATCCTTCTCGATGCGTTTGTAACACCCAAATTTCGTAAGAATATTTATTTAATTTATTTAAGTATTATATTCGTGAATTTCTGTGAATTTTGGTGTTTCGTGTCGATGTCGGTGTTTTGTGAAGTTTTGGTTATTTAATTAAATAATAGTATATATTATGGAATATAATGTATTATTATTTATTTTAAATAATATTAGAGGAATTAAGGGTAAAGTGGACATTTGAGGAGAATTAGTGAGGGCGTTATGGAGAAAGCCTAATTTTGAGGCCCAAGGGTTAGGTTGAATATTTAAGGAGGATTTTGAGAATGGGATTCTTTTTTTTTTTTTTGTTAACCGTGAAAAGAAGGAGAGATCTGAGGAAAAAGGGAAAAAAGTGAGCAATTCGTGAAGGTTTCCAAAGGCTCAAGAGAGAACACTTCGGATCGACAATCTAAGGTATGGGGAGTAATTACCTTTCATTGTTTTCATTATAGAATTCGATGTAATTGAAGTGGTTGTTTTGTGTTTGAGGGTTTATGGGATTTTTGTGACGAATTGATGATTTGAAGGTATTTTGTGAATCGATTATTAAGGGTTGAATTTAATCGGATAAAAATAGATCTTTGGGGCAGATTTCCCCGTTGTTGTAGTTTCAATCTTGTGGTGAATGGATTTATGGAGTTTATAGAAAGCTTGAGAGTTATGAAGGTTTAGGGAATTTAAAGTTTTTGTAGGGTCCCGAATCGACCTAATAGACGTAGGTTTTATGTCGTTGATCTTCGTGATGCATTAGAACTGTTATAGGGATGTTTTTGGGTCATTTGGACCTGTAATCGCAGGTACCTTTGAGGCTGTAGAGCTACTGATGCGTAGCAGCGATTTGCTGTAATCGCAGGTTCGCTAAGCGAACCATCGCTTCGCTAGGCGAATGTTCGCCACGGTTCGCCAAGCGAACAGCGCAGCGAGTGCGCGATAACCTAAGTGTGGAGACTGAGATGATTCTGGAGTAGAAGTGGGGATTCGCTGGGAACCTCGCTAAGCGAA
The DNA here is from genome assembly GCA_022829125.1 of Lathyrus tuberosus. NCBI lineage: Eukaryota > Viridiplantae > Streptophyta > Magnoliopsida > Fabales > Fabaceae > Lathyrus > Lathyrus tuberosus. The sequence goes on along the minus strand of JALAZF010000024.1, from coordinate 6,286,823 downwards.
GGAGTCAGCGAGTGGGTTCGCTAAGCGAACAAACTAGCGAATATAACAGATGGTGAATTTCTGGTGTCTTGGTGTGGGGTCTGTGGGGTTCGCTGGCCGCTTCGCTAAGCGAAGGTTGTAGTGAACAGGTTCGCCAAGCGAACCCTGGAGCGAACGTCTGTTGTTCGCGAAATCCTATTTATGTTGCTGTGTTGTTTTGATGTTTTGATGCTCTGATTTTTATGATGCTTTACCATTGTAGTACCCTAAATTTTGACCAGTGGTTGGTTACTATTTTTGGATTGTTGGGCTATAAGAGGGTCAATTAGAGGTCATTGGACTTTTGAATCTGCTAACACTTTTAGGCCCATCTTGGGATTGGTATGGTATAAGGTCTTTTATTTAGAGAGCTGGTTAATATTAAAAATGTTGTTAGGATTTATTTTATTTTTTAGGAAGTTGGGGCCTTTTTAGTTTAATAACATAATAATTAGGATTTTTTAGAATTAGTGATTTTTAAATTATTTTTGGGAGTTTGTTTTGGTTTATTTTTGGAGGTTTATTTTAAGATTGTTAAAACTACTTAATTGGGTTTAAGTTCAAATATATTAGGATAACCTTTTTTTTTTTAATTAGAAGTATTTTTTTTTAGAGTTTACGTATGTAGTAGTAGTTATTAATTAGGGGCAAATTTCTATTAGGATCTACTAAGATTGTTGGTTTATTTTATATTTCATTTATTATTTTTCTTTTTCTCATAATTATTATCTATTTTATTATTGTCTTTTACTTTATTTAGGGTTTTATTAATGAAGGTGGTTAGGGATATTTAAATTTTAATTAAGAGATGGACTAATCTGTCCATATTGTGGTCGTTAGTTTTTTATTTTATTTTTTTGTGATTATTGTTTTTGGGTATTATTTAGGTGTTATTTATTATTTAATTTGTATTTTTATTTTTTTTTTGGTCAAACTTGTTGACCCAAGGTATCATCTTATTCCCCAATTGATTCAAACCCTAAGCTGCGCAGATTGAGAATCAAAAAACAAATCAAAACCAAATCACTTTCATTAATTTTTTTCAATCAATTTTGTATAACAAATTACAATCAAATCAAAAACTTAAAATTACAAATCACAATCAAAATAAGATCGAATCAAAGTACATCAAAAAAGCTCCAAAATCAGAATCTAATCTAATCAATGCTAAAACCTAATTCTAATCATTATATAAGCTAAAAATAATTTCGGAAATAGGAGGAAAAATCCTAAGTCAAACCTGCAGCCGCAACCTCCAAACCCTACACCAAAGCTCCTTTTTCCAGAAATCCTTAAGGTGTCGCATTGAAACCTTAAGGCCTTCGAGCTTAACCTCCATAAATCGCCACCTGTAAACAAGAAGGAGAGGGATTAGTAATCGAAAAATAAGGCGAAGAAGAGGAAAGGATAGCAGCTTAATATTGGACACAACAGGGGAGGTAAACACAAAGCACTTAGCTTTTTTTCTGATTATTGAACTATAGTCGTTAGGTTTTTGTTGTTGTTTGTTACAATTTGGGGAATTTCTGGGTTTTGTTAGGGTTAGGGTTCTTTGGGGTTGGGGTTAGGGTTCTTGGGGTTTATTTGATTTCTGGGTTTTGGGGATGAAGGTGGGTTAGGGTTCCTAGGGTTCTTCACGAACCCTAGAGAACTGGGTTATTTTCTGGGTTTAAAGGGGTAGGGTTCTTCAGGTTGAATTTTCCGGTTGAATTTCAACCGGATTCTGGGGTGGGTGGTGGTTTGAAAGGTTGCGCGCGGTGGCCGGAGAGGCTCATCGGTGACGGAAAGGGTTAGAGAGAGGAGAAAGCTCTGAGAGTTAGAGAGGGATGAGGAAGATAGAGAGAGAAAAGAAAAATGGAAAATGAAGGTGGACTGAAGAGAGGCAGGGTCTTATACTCCCTCGGTGCGCCTGTGATTCATGCCAAGTGGCATCCTTGGGATCTCACAGATTGGTTGATTTTCCAGTCAACCATAAGATCCAGTATTTGCGTTCCTATCATGAGTCTTCTTTGACTCCCAATCGTGACTGTCCCTTTGTTATACTGTATGATCAGTGGATGGCGTTAATTTCAAGGAGAGTCGTTTGATCTTTATCCGATGGCCAGGAGAGAGTCAAAGTCAGACTCCCCCCACCATAGACCTTGTTTTTTTTGTTTCTTTAACCTGGGTTTAGTAATTGGGCCTTGCGCCCAGATTACTGTTATCACCCCCCAGTCATTAGCCCAACTGCTTGCTCAATGGAAAATACACCCCCAGTTATTATTTTGGATAATTAAGTTAATTACTTAACTTAATTGTTTAATTAGGTTTTAATTTTTTTAATTAGGGTTTAGAAATAGGGTTTTAGGGTTTTAATAATTAAATTAATAACTTAATTTAATTATTTAATTAGGTAAAGTTTTAATCAGGGTTTAGGGTTTTTAACTAATTAAATTAATAACTTAATTTAATTAGGTAATTGGGTTAATCTTTTTAATTTAGGATTTTTCTCAATAATTAAATTAATAACTTAATTTAATTACCTAATTAGGATAAAGATTTAGATGTTTTTTATTTTTGATTATTTTCATGATAAATAGTTTTATATATCTAAAATAATTTATTGGAGGAAATGGGGATTTAATTTTATTAGGGCTTTAGGGATGATTTTTGGGTTGGGTTTTAATGGGTATATTTAAAAATGTTTGGGTTTCTACTTTTAAAAAATAGGATTTAAAATTCTTTTATTTTGGGACTATGTCAAAACTCTTTTAAATTGGAATATTTTGGGGATTTATTTTGCTATGTTGCTTAGTAAATAGCATTGTGGATTTTATTACTTGGGAATTTGAGGATCTTGTTATTTTAAATAAGGGATATAAGAGGGATTTCAAGGATTTAAAGCTTGGGATAGAACTCTTGATATCCGAGAGTATAAATAAATGGATTAGGGATAGAACTCTTGACATCCGAGAGTATAAATAAATGGATTAGGGATAAAACTCTTAGGTTCCAAGAGTATAAATATAGGCCAAGGGATAAGGGATTTTGGGATATAACTCTCCCTCCGAGAGTATAAACAATGGATAAGGGATAGAACTCTCCATCTGAGAGTATAAACAATGGATAAGGGATAGAACTCTCCGTCCAAGAGTATAAATAATGGATAAGGGATAGAATTCCTTATCTAGGAGTATAAATATAGATAAAGGGATAGAACTCCTTATCTAGGAGTATAAATATAGATAAAAGGATAGAACTCCTTATCTAGGAGTATAAATATAGATAAAGGGATAGAACTCCTTATCTAGGAGTATAAATAATAGATTAAGGGATAGAACTCTTTATCCAAGAGTATAAATAGTGGATTGGGTTTAGGATTAGGTTTTGGGATAGGATTAGGGGGTAGGAATAGGGGAGGTGAACTACGGTTACTCTGATCCTTCAAATTGAAGGTACGTAGGCATAGGGTTGTAAACCCTAGCGAGTATAATAATAAAAACTTCGAATTCTTTTGTAAATAAAAAATTAGACAACAAAAAAACAAACCCTAGAACTTAAGGAGGATCCCATTGAGTACAATGGAGGTGAGGGTGCCTAACACCTTCCCCTCGCTTAACCGACTTCCGAACCTTAGGAATCTCTACCCTTGGGATTAAGGATTTTTAGGTTTATCATTATTTTCCTTCAAAAAATATGATGGCGACTCGAATATATTTGTCGGCCGCGACAACCATGATGTTAGTGATGTTAATGATTATTATAATGTGGTGATTTCGTGATGTTTTGACGAGTAATTAATGATATGAATTTCATGAAAATATTGATGATTATGAACTGTGTATATTTGATGTATGATGATTACTTGACGATATGAATTACTACGACGTGTATTGATGATCATGAGCTGTTTATGTATGATGTATGATGATAAGATGATGACGCATGATGTTTTGATGAATAAATGGCAACATGATGAACATGATGTTTTGATGAATGATGATGCACATAATGATGTTTTGACGATGATGATTATTGATGTTTGTGTATCATGCATTCATATGCATACTCTATAACGACGCTTCATTCCCATTGTGCGGATATGAAGTAATTATGACGTGCTCCGGTTCCAATTGCGGAATCGATCCTATTGACGGGGATCTTTGGAGGGTTGATGGCCTAGTGTCCATCTATTATGACGATTGGTACCACATGTATGAGTGTTGTTATGCATCCCATTTTATGTGGCATTGATGAATTTGTGATATGGTGCTTCCTGATGTTTTCCTTGATGATGACCCTGATGATGTTATATGTGAAGATAATGTCATTTTATGTATATCTTGTTTTATAATGATTATTATGAATTGTGATTACTCACCCTGCCTGTTTGAATGTTGCCTCTACGTGAGTAACATGCAGGTGATCAGGTTTAGCTATGGATGCTTTTGAGGACCTTGAAGTTTATTTGCTTTTGGTCGATTTAGAGGGTCTTGCTCTGACAGTGTAACATCGAGTTGGGGTCCTTTGAGTCGAACTATGTTGTTTCCTTATTTTGTTGTCATTTGATGATATGGTTTTATATGTTGAAAACCTTTTTGGATTATTACGATGTTTGTTGAAAACCTTTTAATTGAGAATTTTGAGTTTCGCTGCCATGTGAAGGCTTTTTGAGTTATTTTGAGGAAAACCCTTTTGTTTACAGGGCAAGTGTATGATTTGATTTAAATGAGAAATGTGCACCCTTAAGGTGATTTTGATGCTTTACTCTGATATTTGAGTTGTTTCTGCTGCAACATTTGTGGGGGTAGAAAAGGGTGTTACATTAGTGGTATCAGAGCCTGGTTGGTCCGTCCGGCCAGGTTGTCTAATGTTGTTTGTTTCCCTAGTGTGCGACATGTGCGTAAAAACACTGTTGATGCTTGTTTTGTTTTCCATTTGCAGGTTGGGAATGAAACAAGTGGGGGAGAAGATGGTGCTTCTCCAAGATGCTTCAGATGTGGAGCAATGGCTAAGTGTGGTGTTGGACGCTACAATAGTTGGTGAGATAGTTTGTACCGCCTCATGATAGTCGGCTGTTATTGACAAATTGAGGAACTGATCACCCTTAATCTCTTGATGATAATAGACGGGATCATGTTAGGTGGGATAGATGTGTCTTGCGAACTTGAGTAGTGTGCGCAGTGAATTGTTGGGGTTAAGCCGAGTGCTTGCGGATTATTTTATTGAGTCGATGCAGAATATTAGATTTGAAGAGGAGGCGAACTAGAGTTTCTTGCCTGTCGGTCAAGTTGGGATATCTTGAGGAGAACAATCAGGTATTGTTGATGTCTGCTTTTGAGGGATAGAGAACAGGGTGGTGGCTAGTGATATGTCGATGGTGTGTAATTCCTGACGATCACCTGAATCTAATTTTGACGAAGGTGAAAAGTTGTTTGTTCTGTGAAGCAAGTGGGTGAGTCTTTGAAAGATGGTGCAAAGGTGTTATGATGTTGGATTATTGGAAGGCATAAGGGATGTGGTGGTGTGTGACTATTTGGAGGTGTTCCCATGAGATATCAGTGATTTACCACTGTAGTATGGAGTGTAACTTGCTATCGACCTGGTACTCGATGCAAGCTCGATGTCAGTGTTTGCATACAGAATGTATGTTTCTAAATAAGTGAATTGAAGGAATAGCTAGTGTCGCTCCCGAAATATTCGCATCTGACGGTACAAACGTGAGAGTGGCGCGGAAAAACACAGAGTCGCCAGCAATGTGTATTTATCCTGAGAGAGGGAAAGGAAACACTGCATAAACCTGGGGGAAGGGAAAGAACATGGTCTCACGACCAAGAGAAACGGGTACGGGAGTCGCTTACGCGAAGGGAAGGTGTTAGCACCCAACACGTCCATCGTACTCGATGGGATCCACGCTTGTTGTCTGCATCAAAGGGTGTCGTCGTCTGGAGCTCCACTGCTACTGGGCCGGAGAAGAAACGAGAACGGAAAGAACGGAGAAACGAAGAAGAAAAGAAAAAAAGAAGTGGCTCGATAGGACGTTATCGTTGTCCTAGGCCTACGTACTCCCTCAGTGCAATGGGAAAGTCAGAGTCAACGTAGTTCAGACGGGAACTGTGGGGGAAGGTTGCTCGCCAAGACAATCGCTGTCTTGTGCCTACATATCCTCAATCGGACAAGAGAGAGGAATCAGAGCTAATGTAGTTCGTGGGTACGACCACGGATAGGTAAGTGTTTTTTACGTGAGTGACGAGCTCTTTTCTGGAAAAAAAAAAGTTTGAAACCCAACAATCCCGAAGGATAAAAAGATTTGAATTTGTTTGGTGTTTTTTAGACAGAAGTGTTTTTTAAGTTAGTTCATAACTTGCATTGCACCAAAGTCTAGGGCACAGGGATGAATACTTAACGAATCGTCCCAAGACAGGACGCCCGCTAAGCACTCTAGAAAGATGAGAGGAAGCCCCTCATTTCTCATTCCCCATGCTTAAGGCTCGTGCGCAATACACTTTATCTTTATTAAGTGTTTTCAAGAAGTTTTGAGATGAGAAGAGAGAAGACCCAAAGGAAACTCTAAAGGGAAACTAAGAGTCCTAATGTTATCATGCATGGATGACCTATGGTTAGTGAGGCTTAGAAAGGGCAACTACCTAATGTTATCATGCTTGGATTGAGAGCCTAATGTCTATCCTACTCCGAGCTTAATCAGAAATTAAGTCGGACTATGAGCCTTAAGGGAGCATGTGAATACAGAGGTAATCAACAAGTAAACACCAGACAGCTCAATCACAAAGGAAAACCAACTACGAAACCAAGTCAAAAGAAAATCAAGTACAGATAGAAAATCAGGAATTAATCAAGATAGGCAATTAAAATCATGGTCAACAATTAATCAAGAATACCCACAAAATTAAAATGCTAATTAAAAATCAAGATCAAGAATATCCAAGGTAAAATAAAGTGCAAATTAAAATCTAGATTAAAGTTAGGCAACCATTATCCTAAAATAAAATATAAACCTAGTGTTAATTCAAATTAACTTCTAATTAAAAGAAAATCAAAATTAACTTCTAAAAGGTAGTTCTAAGTCAAGATTAAATCTTAATTAAAAAGTTAATCTAAAATTAAAACCAATTCTAAAATTAACTCAAGTTACCTTCTAATTAAATCTATTTCTAATAAAAGGTAATTAAAAAAGTTATCCTAAATTAACAAAATACAAAACAATTAGAATTAAAATTCAAAAATTAGAACTAAGAGAGGTGCAGTTCAGATTCTAGGGTGTAAATAGTAGGTCAGGCGTGTGGGCTGAGGTTGTTAATGGCCCAATGAACTTATCACTCTGCAGACAGGGGGGTGCGCAGTGCTCTTGGGTATGTGAGAATTAGCATGAGCTGGAGATTCAAGCCCAACAACCTTGATCACGAGCCAGGGAGGGACATGAGTAAAAACGGGGGTGCGGGACAGAAAACCAAAATGGGCCTAAGACCCAACCGGCCAAGGGGAACCCGGTTCAACATAAAAACCCTAAAAGATTACATGATGGAACAAACTCAGAAACCACATACGTCGTTCCCCTGTTCTTATTCTCTTCTTAATCATCTTCTAATCTCCACAATCCGACTTTCTTTCTCCGTTCGCCGCAAACCACCACCATGTTCAACATACTTTTCCTTTACTCACACAACCTTCGTCGGACGATGAAAGAAAACACCACGCCAGCAAAAATCCGCCACTCTTCTCCCTCTATCCACTGTTCTGACATCATCTCCGCCGTTACAGAGTACACTCAGCTCACCATAATCTCTCCTCGTCCTCACAAACCTCGCTGGAAACGAACAAAACTCCGCCGAAACCACACTCGTCTCAGATTCGTCCTCACCACGATATGCAAGAACAACAACAAACTAACAATCTCAGTCAGATATCAAGCAACCACAACACATGAACAACACAAACTATGCATCACAAATACAAGCAGTGAGAACAAGAATAAGTTATTGCACGAACAGAAACGAAAACCGCGAACACATCACCATAAGCACCAGAGCAAACCGATCACAAATTCAACATCCAGAGCAAAATCACCGTAATTGCGCAAACGAAGAAATATCGGAGGAATTAGAGCTTACCTACCGGAGAAACGTCTGGTGCTTCTTCGAATGTGAGGTATATGTGTTATTCAACTTCCTTTGAATTCTGTTGTCCTCTTCGATCTATCACGACTTCCGATCTTCTTTTCCTTTGCTCTACTTCTTCTTCACTCTGTGCACACCTCAAACTTATTCTACTTCCTTTTTGTGAATCTGAACTCCTTACTGTTGTGGACGTTGTGCTGCGTGATGTTTGAATTAGATCGTTGTTGCTCTGAATTGTACAGGTAGTTTTGTGGATTGAAGAATGACAATGATGCTGGTTTGTTGTGGTTTTGCAGATCTGCAAACTTGGAAATGAAGAATTGATGATGGAAGAGCTTGCGATTCATTTTGGCTTGAAGTTGGCTGAAGAAGAAAGGATAGATGATGATGAAGAACGAAGGTTTCGAAGATGAAGAATGATTATGATGATTTCTGAATTTTGCTCTGAAGTTTGCGGATGAAGGATGGAAAGGGTAATGCTCCTGATTTTTCTGCAGGTTATGAATTTGAGGAGAAAATTGGAGAGTTCCTGATGATGGGTGTTGGTGCTCAATTTATGGGAAATTTGGAGGGTAGAATCGGATTTTCGATTGAGTTTGTTAGAGGAATTTGTTGTGAGTGAGCTGTGAAATTGATCACGAGTTTCGCACTCGTTTGAAGATTTTTTTCACTGATTTTTCTGTTATAAAATTTCTCTTTTTCTACTTTCTGTCAATTTTTTTCATTTGCATGGCTGCTTATTTGTGAAGTGGGTGAATTGAAAATTTTTTGCGTAGAAATCGTGAGAAAATGCTGAGTCACGCCTTTGTTCTGCATCTCGTTTTGGCACTGCAGCGTGACATGGAATTTGTGGCTTGGCTTGTGAATATGACAGCATGGCTTTGTATGCAGTAGAAACTTTGTGGCTTTGACATAGTAGCATTTAGTCATGAAAATAAAAGTGGGTCGTGTGTTATTTTTTATTTGAAAATGAGGAAATTGTGTATTGCTAATGTAACATGGCCTGAACAAATTTAGTTAGCTTGGGGTTTTTACTATTTATTTATTGGATAATAGATGGATTTTTAAGAAAAATCGGTACTCAAAAATGGATAAAAAATGATTATTGAATATTTGGATAAGTAATGAAGTTGAAATGGGTTTGAGAAATGGTTTAACAAATAAATGGATAAATTGGAAATTTGAATAAAAAAAATGTGGATAAGATAAAAAGAGTTTAGAAATTGGATATGGATAAAAAAAAATGAATATGGTTATATGGTTAATTGAAAATGGTTAATTAGATTTGTGAAATGGATGTAAAAAAAATGGATAAAGAAAAATTGATTATGGAAGTGGTTTATAAAAATGGATGTGGGTTAAGAATATGGTTATTTATGTGGATGGAAAATGGATATGGTTGGAACAATGGATTTAGAAATTAGAAATGGTTTATGAATAAAAGAAAAAGATAAGTGGATAAAAAAAATGAAAATGGTTGATGGATTAACAATAATGAGTTTGGATATGGATTATGGATAGAAAATGGATAACCAAATGAATTCAAAACCAATCACCAACTTTCCACAAGCTTCTGACAAAATGGTCACAGCTATCACTGAACAATCTGGCCACTCACATGATCCACTAAAGAATCTCAACCGATAAACAATCTACCAGCTCAACTTTGAACAAGAACTCTAATTCTCCATGGTATACTGATAAATCTCGAAGAAGATGATTTGAACTAAAGAGGAGTCAAAACCCTGATTCACGCCCAAGAAATCCTGACCCAATGCTCCAAGTGAATTCTCTGAATAAGAAAACCTCTGCACCTCTGAATAAGAGAAATACCAATAACAAGAAAAACCCCTTGATCCCAAGTTTTAGGAAACCGAATGTAAATGATATGAATATAAATATGACCTAATGAATATGCAAATGAAAAAGAACCATAAGCCAGAAAAAAGGTAGGGCAAATTTTGGGGTGTTACAGCTGCCCCTATTCAATCGACTTGGACCTGAAAGGATGATAGCAACGGCTTTCAGACATTCAAGGTAAAAGGTGATTGAATACCAAAAGAACCCAGAAATTTGCAATCTGCAAAGGAGAGACGACTCCACTGGGGCACAAGTAATAAATGTTGCACTGTCACAACACGTACGAGTGTTGGAAACCAATACAAACAATGTATTGAAATGTCTTGAAGTAAACACAAACGAGTGTTAGCTATGCTGGGAATAAACACGGACGGGTGTCAAGGAATCAAAGATATCAGATATGGACGGGTATCAAAAAGGTACAGGGACAGGTGTAAGAAGGTTCAATACGGACGGGTACTGAAAAGGTACACGGATGGGTGTAAAAGGATTCAATATGGACGAGTATCGAAAAGGTACACGGACGGGTGTAAAAGTATTCAATACGGACAGGTACTGAAAAGGTACACGGACGGGTGTAAAAGGATTCAATACAGACGGGTATAATAAAGGTTTTAATACGGACGGGTATCGAATAGGTACACGGACGGGTGCCAAATGTCAATGCGGACGGGCATTGAAACAAAAGTTCAAACACTGACGGGTGCTGAAAGAACACGGACGGGTGCCAAATGTCAATACGGACGAGCATTGAAACAAAAGTACAAACACGGATGGGTGTTGAAAGAACACGGACGGGTGCCAAATGTCAATACGGACGAGCATTGAAATCAAAGGTTCAAACACGGACGGGTGCTGAAAGAACACGGACGGGTGCCAAATGTCAATGCGGACGGGCATTGAAACAAAAGTTCAAACACGGACGGGTGCTGAAAGAACACGGACGAGTGCCAAATGTCAATACGGACGGGCATTGAAATCAAAGGTTCAAACACGGACGGGTGCTGAAAGAACACGGACGGGTGTCATCAAAAGGTCAATGCGAACGGGCATTGAAATCAAAGGTTCAAACACGGACGGGTGTCATCAAAAGGTCAATACGGACGGGTATTAAAATCAAAGGTTCAAACACGGACGGGTGCCAAATGTCAATACGGACGAGCATTGAAACAAAAGTTCAAACACGGACGGGTGCTGAAAGAACACGGACGGGTGTCATCAAAAGGTCAATACGGGCGGGTATTGAAATCAAAGGTTCAAACACGGACGGGTGCTAAAAGAACACGGACGGGTGTCATCAAAAGGTCAATACGGACGAGTATTAAAATCAAAGGTTTAAACACGGATGGGTGTTGAAAGAACACGGACGAGTGTCTGACGGTAAAAACCTCGAAGGGACGAATCAAAAGACCACCTGGACGAAAGGGGTGAAAAGAGATCAAGGGTTCATAATCCTGGCAAACAACTCTGCAAGGGAATGTCAAATATTGCTTAACCCAACACTTGTGGAGTAAAGTTGAAAGATATTCTCCTGAAATCCGGCTTTCCTGACGAAGGAAAACTCAAACCTGGCCTATGCTTTAGATGCATATGTTTGAATTTTGCCGTAATGCTCCACACAAAGTGGGAATGCTACGCATTTTGGAGGATGTCATGCAAAAAATGCTTATGCAATGCAAAAAAAACCGTCCCAGCGAAATAAATGCTGAGAACAGAAGCAGCTCCACCGAGGACGACAAACTACATTGTCATCAAACCAAAGAACAATGCTGAGGAAAAACTTCACCCTGCTAAGGAAGATCACAATCACCAATTCTGTCGGAGATGGACGAAACTCCAAGAGAATTCCCACTCAGCTGGGGAGGGAGATGAATACTGAAGATGGAAACTCCTCCACTGGGGATCGCCAAATGTTTCAGAGCCTGGATTTGACGCCTGCCAAAGACGATTGGACTTAAGACCTGCTGGGGATACCAATCACCACCAGACTCTGCTTGGGGATGTCAGTGAGCTTAATCTGCTGTTAGGGAAATACCTTTACCCTCACCCTACTGGGGATTAAATCAAGCCGTTGTCGGTGAGACTATACTTTCTGACCAACTGAGAAAAGTAGACACCAAGACTCTATGGGGATAATAACATCTTTGTCAACGAATCTCCTGCTGGAGATACAACAACATCCACCTTGGAGCAATCAACTTCTGAATGCTTGCTGGGGAATAATAATCCAAACACAACTTCAGCTGGGTATACAATCCTCTGTACTCCTGTTGAGGGGGACGATCCTCAACGACTCTGCTTGTGAGAAAAAGTAGTTGTCAACATCCACTCTGCTAGGGGATAACACATGTTTCCTAATTAGCTGAGGAAAAACGACTGCCCCATACCCTGTGGGGAAACACCGTCTTGGAAGAAAGGTGAGCCAAATCACAACTCTGGCTGGGGTGAACCTCTTATACCCTGCTGAGGGGGACGATCCTCAACGACTCCGCTTGGGGAATTACCTCTTTATACTCTGTTGAGGAAGACGATCCTCGATACTCTGATGGGGAAGAGTAATAAACTGCTACGGACGATCAGACTTCAAATTTGGGGAGCAAAGCTCTACTGGGGAGTTGCCAATGAAGATTGGACTTTGAATTACTTGAGATGACTAGATCTGACCGTTGAGGAAGATAACACTCTGACTCCTCATCGTCTTCTTGACGATATTCTATCGTCTTACCTTGCTGAGAGTGAGGATTCCATCTGTACTGCTAGAGATAAGAAACCTTCATAACAGCCATTTTCGAACATAGGACAATTCTCAACTTGAGGAAGAATAACAATTCCCACACCTTGTTGGAAAAAGATACACTCTGGCTCTTTGCTGTAGAGAAAAGATTCCAAAAGTCCGACACTAGGAACAACTCAGTGCTTCAAGTTTCTGCATATTGATTGTCAAGAGCGAAACACAGTTCCTTTAACTCTCCACCTTGCCCCAGACCACAGGGTCTACTTGAAGCAATCATCTTAAGAGGATTTTACAGAAAACCTGGCGTTCAACAATGCCCCAGGGTTTTCAAACTCTTAGAGATGTATCTGGTCTGGACATAACTATCCCATACTTCATGATTCATGAAGTAAACCACCTCGAGAGGGTTCGTAATGACCTGAAATGTTCTGCCACAGTATTCTGAACCTTGTAGAGGTGCTATTGATTGACTGTGTTCTGAAGGGAAAAACTTCTCGCGCCCTTGAAGTGACCTATCCCAGTACAAGCCTTGCAGTACATTTGTCTCTGACCGACTAGTCTTCGAGAGATTTATCGAATCTCGACGTGATTGCCCCAGTTTACACGCTTGTGGAGAGATTTATCGGATCTCAACATAATTGCCCCAGTTCGAAGAAATTTTCTCAACATGAATGCCCCATGGTTGATTGTATTCTGAAAAGACCTTCTCAACTTGAATGCCCCAGCTTGGCTACATTTTGAAGAGATTTCCCAGTATGATTATCCCAGATTGGTTACATCTAAACACAAATGGCTGGGAACATCTTTTTCCCACATAATCTTTCAACAACATGTCTTCTGGAGTCTCAGGCACCTTAACTTGGCCAGTTTAAGCTTCTCGACTGATGTTCATCGTGTAAGCTTCTTTGATGTCAAACAAATGTATGCAAGCAGAAAATATTTATTTTGAGAATGATTATTCAAATGCAACACATATGTTAATCTTGAAGTCCTTATTGAAAATATGTCACACAACCGAGTTACGACACTTATTTTTTAAAGGAAAGCAATACGCACATGCAACACCAACAAAAATCTTATTAGCACAACTCATGGGAGTCAGGAATGCTATCTCGTTGAAGTGCGCCTTCAGACTAAATCCTGTTTCAATTAGGACTTTTAAGGGTTGTAGCGTAGCCTGGTTCGCGGTTTGAGAAAAAAGGATTTATGGCTCAAAGTTTATTGGTACCCACCCACTCTTCATGATATTCTCCAGTCCTATGTTCAGCTAATTTGACACAAGCGCTCGTCTCTCAAAAGGTTTCCCGATTTCTAGGGAATCCATGCAACTGGTGATTCGACACTTGGCGGGGTTTTGGACTACCAGTCACCCCTTTTTGTCTTTTGTGTCTATAGTCACACGACTTTGTTCTTATCGAGGATTTTCTTTGTAATCCTTTTGGCTTTTTGCTTTCTCATTCTTTTTCTTTTTGTTCCCTAATTTTTGCCTGGACTGACTCTTTTGAGTTTTCAATTTTGAAGTCCAGCGGGATGCCTTAACTTTTGCCTAAGTCACTTGCTTTCAAGTTTTTCGACTTAGCAGGCTTTTTCTTTTTCTCTTTTTTCTCTTTTTATTATTATTATTTTTTTAACAAGTCGTGTGACACCGTTTTGCCTGACTTGTTTGAAAGGGCTGTGACTGTTTCACTCTTCGGTTGGTGAGGAGTAACCATTGTGGTTCTACACCTCTTAACCTCTTGATAGTGGAGTGGAAGGTAATGGATCCTCAGATGTACACTCCTTCTGAAAGTTGAACACTTGGTCAAACTAACTGACGCCTACACTGCCCCTGGGTTAAAATTGAGGGTTTTTTCGTTTTCAGAAAGAACTCCTACTACTAGGCTCAAAGGGGTTGACAAAGGTCTATCTCCTTATCTCTCCAGTGTTTGTGAATTGGAAACAATGCCTGTACATCCTTAACAAGGTTTTATCCAAAAGCGTACCATTAGAAATCTGCGTTCTTGTTTCGTCATCCTCCCTCCAAGAGTCTATGCAAGAAAGATAGTATTGCAGTGCATATAAACATGACATGAGTGCATAAAAGTAAGATACTTCAGGAACAACACATCATTGCATTAAAATCAACATTCAAACACAAACAAGTTTTTACATGCAGACAATGTTTAAACAAACAAAGGAAAGCTACATGTGAAAATGCAGTAAAGGAAGCTAATGATTGCCATTGTTGAGGAGACTTGACTCCATCTGGACTTATTGATTCTGATGACGCTCTTGCAATCTGGTGCTTACTCTGACAAAGAAGCTTTAATCCAAAGGGGTACCATCTGGCGTGATGACCTTTGAGTCGATCAAGTCTTTCACCTTGTGCTGGAATACATTACAATTATCAATTGTATGCCCAAACGTTCCCGAGTGGAACTCGCACCTAGCATTCATGTCAAAGTCCAGAGGGATAGGGTATGGCACTGGCATGGCATTCCTCAGCTGGATCAGCGAGCTCTTGAGCAAGCGAGCAAATAACTGACTATAAGGAATAGGAATAGGATCAAATATCCTCTTGGGCCTTCTTGGTCTGAATTGCCTCTGCTGCTGATAATTCTGCTGCTGCTGATTCGGGCACCCAAACTGCCCCTGTACTTTCCTTTCCACATTCGGCTGAGGCACAAACAAAGGTTGCTGACGTAGAGCTTCTGCAGCAAAAGGTTATGGAGAAAGTCCATAACATGAGGTGGATCCTGCGGATAGGGAAGGAGTCTCTACTTCCTTTGCAACAATTGGGGTAAAATCACCTTGTATGCTCACGCCGCCCGACGTGGATTCAATTGCCCCCGCATCAATCAAATCCTGGACTTGGTGCTGAAAGGCCCTACATTTCTCCACAGTATGCCCTGGTGCCCCAGAATGGAAATCACAATGGGCTCTTGCATTGTAGCCTGGTGGGGAATTACCAGTAAGAGGAGCCAAAGTCCTTTTCTGTACCAGTTGCAACTGAAGAAGATGCTGTAATAGCTGAGAATATGGCATAGGGAGCGGATGAAAAACTCTTTCAGACTGCTTCGGTCTCTGTGCACACTTTTTATTCTTAGACTTATCTTGGGAGACAAGACCTGGTTGCTGTTGGGAAAGTTCTGAAACCTTGGGTTGTGGAGGGGATTCACGAGAAAATCCATGATCTAGCGAAGACCCCAAAGAGATGGGAGGATTAAGGACTTCTGTTGCGGAAGCAAGCACATGACTGTTTTCCTTCTTTAACACTGTGTTCAAAATTTCCATGACCAAACCCATCTGAGTCTTCATCTGATTGACCTCCTCCCTTAGCATCTTCTGGTCTTGCATGAGAGTTTGCATATTCCCCATAAACTGCCCCATCTGGCCTCGCATTTCCCTCACCTCAGCTTGAATTTGCTCCATGATCAACTCTTGAATGGCCTGAGGAGTTAAGTCTACAATTCTGAAGAAAACGATATCAGAACAAGAATAACCAGCCTTGAACACCTATTATGCACATGAGTATGGAACCGCAATGCAAATGCTATGTTCAAATATTTCCAAGGAATCATTCTGTTTTAATTCAAGACTTTTCAGAAGAACCACAAGGAATAAATGGAAATGCTCAACGGTGAGCCTCAACAATGATATCCTTGGAAATACAAGAACAAGTATGCAAGAATGATGATGCATATGCAACAGACATGGGATCAAGGTATCCATGATGCTCAAAACTGTTGTTGTTCTGCTGACTGAATAAGACCCTGAATACTAGAAACCCAGAAATCCAGAATAACGGCCCAATTAAACTGCCAGAATATCAGGATAATAACAGTACACTAATGAGAAATCCAGAAAACCGGGTAGGTTGAAGGCTTCGGTTACCTGCAAACCTGCAAACACCCATCCCTTCTCACATGTGGGTTCTAGAAAGCTAAGGATCCTCAATATCACGGGCTCTCAGGTCGAGAAATGATGATACGTTCACCATTTCTAGTTTGGCATCATCACCAATCGAGGAGGCCTCAACTGATTCCCCTAAAAAATAAGGCCATCCTATAGTAAGTTCCCAGCATTGGGTCCTCGGATCGAGAATGTGCAATGGATTTGCCACAAAACATGGTCTGCCACTGTCACATCTCAGGAGGAGAGGCGTTGCTGAGTCCTCGGGAGACGGTCGCCAGAGTCGACAGTTTTCTAGGTTATATTCCATCATCTGCCCCAAATGAGCAGGATAGAACATTACCAAGGAAACCTCATCTGGATGTGGAGTTTTCATGTATACTAAGTCTGGCCAAATGCCAAACAAGTCACACTACTTTCCACGCTAATCATAGGTGTATGCTCAAGCCTGGGTATTGGGATTTTCTCTCATGAATCCAACCCACCCTACAAACAAAAAATCCAGCAGCAGAACAGTACAACATAATAATGAAATGCAATGCAATAAATGCGGTAAATATAGTAAAACAAGTAAAATAACAATACAGTAATATACAGCAAAATAAAGCACCATAATAAACACCCAATGAAATAAAATAGACAAGCGCTAGGATTGACTCGCAAAAGGGGATGGACCAGCAAGAGGTCAACCTGTCCCCAGCAGAGTCGCCAGCTGTCGCTCCTGAAAGATTCGCATCCGACGGTACAAACGCGAGAGTGGCGCGGAAAAACACAGAGTCGCCAGCAATGTGTATTTATCCCGAGAGAGGGAAAGGAAACACTGCATAAACCTGAGGGAAGGGAAATAACATGGTCTCACGACCAAGAGAAACGGGTACGGGAGTCGCTTACGTGAAAGGAAGGTGTTAGCACCCAACACGTCCATCGTACTCGATGGGATCCACGCTTGTTGTCTGCATCAAAGGGTGTCGTCGTCTGGAGCTCCACTGCTACTGGGCCGGAGAAGAAACGAGAACGGAAAAAACGGAGAAACGAAGAAGAAAAGAAAAAAAGAAGTGACTCGATAGGACGTTATCATTGTCCTAGGCCTACGTACTCCCTCAGTGCAATGGGAAAGTCAGAGTCAACGTAGTTCGGACGGGAACTGTGGGGGAAGGTTACTCGCCAAGACAATCGCTGTCTTGTGCCTACATATCCTCAATCGGACGAGAGAGAGGAATCAGAGCTAATGTAGTTTGTGGGTACGACCACGGATGGGTAAGTGTTTTTTACGTGAGCGATGAGCACTTTTCTGGAAAAAAAAGAAGTTTGAAACCCAACAATCCCGAAGGATAAAAAGATTTGAATTTGTTTGGTGTTTTTTAGACAGAAGTGTTTTTTAAGTTAGTTCATAACTTGCATTGCACCAAAGTCTAGGGCACAGGGACGAATACTTAACGAATCGTCCCAAGACAGGACGCCCGCTAAGCACTCTAGAAAGATGAGAGGAAGCCCCTCATTTCTCATTCCCCACGCTTAAGGCTCGTGCGCAATACACTTTATCTTTATTAAGTGTTTTCAAGAAGTTTTGAGATGAGAAGAGAGAAGACCCAAAGGAAACTCTAAAGGGAAACTAAGAGTCCTAATGTTATCATGCATGGATGACCTATGGTTAGTGAGGCTTAGAAAGGGCAACTACCTAATGTTATCATGCTTGGATTGAGAGCCTAATGTCTATCCTACTCCGAGCTTAATCAGAAATTAAGTCGGACTAGGAGCCTTAAGGGAGCATGTGAATACAAAGGTAATCAACTAGTAAACACCAGACAGCTCAATCACAAAGGAAAACCAACTACGAAACCAAGTCAAATGAAAATCAAGTACAGATAGAAAATCAGGAATTAATCAAGATAGGCAATTAAAATCATGGTCAACAATTAATCAAGAATACCCACAAAATTAAAATGCTAATTAAAAATCAAGATCAAGAATATCCAAGGTAAAATAAAGTGCAAATTAAAATCTAGATTAAAGTTAGGCAACCATTATCCTAAAATTAAAATCTAAACCTAGTGTTAATTCAAATTAACTTCTAATTAAAAGAAAATCAAAATTAACTTCTAAAAGGTAGTTCTAAGTCAAGATTAAATCCTAATTAAAAAGTTAATCTAAAATTAAAACCAATTCTAAAATTAAATCTAAAATTAACTCAAGTTACCTTCTAATTAAATCTATTTCTAATAAAAGGTAATTAAAAAAGTTATCCTAAATTAACAAAATACAAAACAATTAGAATTAAAATTCAAAAATTAGAACTAAGAGAGGTGCAGTTCTGATTCTGGGGTGTAAATAGTAGGTCAGGCGTGTGGGCTGAGGTTATTAATGGCCCAATGAACTTATCACTCTGCAGACAGGGGGGTGCACAGTGCTCTTGGGTATGTGAGAATTAGCATGAGCTGGAGATTCAAGCCCAACAACCTTGATCACGAGCCAGGGAGGGACATGAGTAAAAACGGGGGTGCGGGACAAAAAACCAAAATGGGCCTAAGACCCAACCGGCCAAGGGGAACCCGGTTCAACATAAAAACCCTAAAAGATTACATGATGGAACAAACTCAAAAACCACATACGTCGTTCCCATGTTCTTATTCTCTTCTCAATCATCTTCTAATCTCCACAATCTGACTTTCTTTCTCCGTTCGCCGCAAACCACCACCATGTTCAACATATTTTTCCTCTACTCACACAACCTTCGCCGGACGATGAAAGAAAACACCACGCCAGCAAAAATCTGCCACTCTTCTCCCTCTATCCACTGTTCTGACATCATCTCCGCCGTTACAGAGTACACTCAGCTCACCATAATCTCTCCTCGCCCTCACAAACCTTGCTGGAAACGAACAAAACTCCGCCGGAACCACACTCGTCTCAGATTCGTCCTCACCACGATATGCAAGAACAACAACAAACTAACAATCTCAGTCAGATATCAAGCAACCACAACACATGAACAACACAAACTGTGCATCACAAAAACAAGCAGTGAGAACAAGAATAAGTTATTGCATGAACAGAAACGAAAACCGCGAACACATCACCATAAGCACCAGAGCAAACCGATCACAAATTCAACATCCAGAGCAAAATCACCGTAATTGCGCAAATGAAGAAATATCGGAGGAATTAGAGCTTACCTACCGGAGAAACGTCCGGTGCTTCTTCGAATGTGAGGTATATGTGTTATTCAACTTCCTTTGAATTCTGTTGTGCTCTTCGATCTATCACGACTTCCGATCTTCTTTTCCTTTGCTCTGCTTCTTCTTCACTCTGTGCACAACTCAAACTTATTCTACTTCCTTTTTGTGAATCTGAACTCCTTACTGTTGTGGACGTTGTGCTGCGTGATGTTTGAATTAGATCGCTGTTGCTCTGAATTGTACAGGTAGTTTTGTGGATTGAAGAATGACAATGATGCTGGTTTGTTGTGGTTTTGCAGATCTGCAAACTTGGAAATGAAGAATTGATGATGGAAGAGCTTGCGATTCGTTTTGGCTTAAAGTTGGCTGAAGAAGAAAGGATAGATGATGATGAAGAACGAATGTTTCGAAGATGAAGAATAATTATGATGATTTCTGAATTTTGCTCTGAAGTTTGCGGATGAAGGATGGAAAGGGTGATGCTCCTGATTTTTCTGCAGGTTATGAATTTGAGGAGAAAATTGGAGAGTTCCTGATGATGGGTGTTGGTGCTCAATTTATGGGAAATTTGGAGGGTGGAATCGGATTTTCGATTGAGTTTGTTAGAGGAATTTGTTGTGAGTGAGCTGTGAAATTGATCACGAGTTTGGCACTCGTTTGAAGCTTTTTGTCACTGATTTTTCTGTTATAAAATTTCTCTTTTTCTACTTTCTGTCAAATTTTTTCATTTGCATGGCTGCTTATTTGTGAAGTGGGTGAATTGAAAATCTTTTGCGTAGAAATCGTGAGAAAATGCTGAGTCACGCCTTTGTTCTGCATCTCGTTTTGGCACTGCAGCGTGACATGGAATTTGTGGCTTGGCTTGTGAATATGACAGCATGGCTTTGTATGCAGTATAAACTTTGTGGCTTTGACATAGTAGCATTTAGTCATGAAAATAAAAGTGGGCCGTGTGTTGTTTTTTATTTGAAAATGAGGAAATTGTGTATTGCTAATGTAGCATGGCCTGAACAAATTTAATTGGCTTGGGGTTTTTACAATTTATTTATTGGATAATAGATGGATTTTCAAGAAAAATCGGTACTAAAAAATTTATTAAAAAAATGATTATTGAATATTTGGATAAGTAATGAAGTTGAAATGGGTTTGAGAAATGGTTTAACAAACAAATGGATAAATTGGAAATTTGAATAAAAAAAATGTGGATAAGATAAAAAGAGTTTAGAAATTGGATATGGATAAAAAAAATGAATATGGTTATATGGTTAATTGAAAATGGTTAATTAGATTTGTGAAATGGATAAAGAAAAATTGATTATGGAAGTGGTTTATAAAAATGGATGTGGGTTAAGAATATGGTTATTTATGTGGATGGAAAATGGATATGGTTGGAACAATGGATTTAGAAATTAAAAATGGTTTATGAATAAAAGAAAAAGATAAGTGGATAAAAAAAATGAAAATGGTTGATGGATTAACAATAATGAGTTTGGATATGGATTATGGATAGAAAATGGATAACCAAATGAATTCAAAACCAATCACCAACTTTCCACAAGCTTCTGACAAAATGGTCACAGCTATCACTGAACAATCTGGCCACTCACATGATCCACTGAAGAATCTCAACCGATAAATAATCTACCAGCTCAACTTTGAACAAGAACTCTAATTCTCCATGGTATACTGATAAATCTCGAAGAAGATGATTTGAACTAAAGAGGAGTCAAAACCCTGATTCACGCCCAAGAAATCCTGACCCAATGCTCCAAGTGAATTCTCAGAATAAGAAAACCTCTGCACCTCTAAATAAGAGAAATACCAATAACAAGAAAAACCCCTTGATCCCATGTCTTAGGAAACCGAATGCAAATGATATGAATATGAATATGACCTAATGAATATGCAAATGAAAAAGAACCATAAGCCAAAAAAAAGGTAGGGCAAATTTTGGGGGGTTACAGCTAGAAGAATTGCTTGAGAGGAAGTTGTTCGACCGAGTGTTTCCCTGCGAGGTGCCCGTGTGATGTCGGTGAAGAAGAAAGATGGTATTATGAGATTGTGTGCGGATTATAAACATGTAAATGAAGTGACGATCTAGAATAAGTGTCTGCTTCTGAGGATTGAGGAATTGATGGATCAGTTAGTAGATGCCTGTGTGTTTATCAAGATTGATTTGAGGTCGGATTATCATCAGATTTGTGTTAAGCTTGATGATATTCCGAAGACGGCTTTCAAGACGAGGTATGGTGACTATGAGTATACTGTGATGTCGTTTGGTGTGTCTAATGCACCCGGTATTCATGGAGTATATGAATTGGAATTTTCTTGAGTGTTTGGATAAGTTGTGGTGGTTTCTATTGACAATATTCTGATATACTCCAAGTCTGAAGAAGAGCATGCTGAGCATTTGAGAACTAGGTTACAAGTACTGAAGGAGAAGAAGTTATATGCAGAGTTATCCAAGTGTGAGTTCTGGTTGAAGAAAGTGAGTCTCCTTGGCCATGTGATTTCAAGTGGTGGTATTGCTGTTGATCCTTCTAAGATCGATGAAGTATTACAGTAGGAGACTCTGAAGTCTGCTACTGATATGCGGAGTTTTCTGGGATTAGCAGGTTATTACCGCAAGTTTATTGAAGGCTTTTCTAAGTTGGCATTACCTTTGACTCAGTTGACTTGAAAGGGGTCAAGCCTGTGTGTGGGATGTAACTTGTGAAGAGAGTTTCGTGGAATTGAAGAAGAGATTGACTACTGCTCCAGTGTTGATTTTGCCTAATCCGAGTGAATCTTTTGTGGTGTATTGTGATGCGTCAAAGATGGGTCTTGGTGGAGTATTGATGCAGAATGGACAAGTTGTTGCCTATGCTTCGAGACAATTACGAGTTCATGAGGGGAATTATCCTACACATGACTCGGAGTTGGCCGCGGTGGTGTTTGTGGTGAAAATTTGGAGACATTATCTGTTTGGCTCTAAATTTGAAGTGTTCAGTGATCATAAGAGTCTGAAGTACTTATTTGATCAGAAGGAATTGAATATGAGGCAGAGGAGGTGGTTAGAGCTGTTGAAGGATTTCGATTTTGATTTAAGCTATCATCCGGGCAAAGCAAGTGTAGTGGTCGATGCATTGAGCAGAAAGTCATTGCATATGTCGATGCTTATGGTGAAAGAATTGGAGTTGTTTGAACAATTCTGAGGTTTGAGTTTGGTATGTGAAGCGATTCTTGACAGTGTAAAGTTGGGAATGTTGAAGTTGACTAGTAGTATTCTAGAAGAAATCAGAGTGGGGAAGCAATCTGATTTAAAGTTGGTTGACCGATTGACATTGATTAACCAAGGTAACGGAGGTGAATTCCGGATTGACGAAAATGGTGTGATGATGTTCAGAGATAGGGTGTGTGTTCCAGATATCCCAGATATTAAGAAGAGCATTCTTGAAGAAGGACGTCGAAGTAGGTTGAGTATTCATCCCGGTGCTACGAAGATGTACCAAGATTTTAAAAAGTTGTTTTGGTGGCCAAGTATGAAGAAGGATGTTGCGGAGTTTGTTTATGCGTGTTTGACTTGTCAGAAGTTGAAGGTTGAGCATCAGAAGCCTTTAGGTATGATGCAGCCGTTGAGGATTCCAGAATGGAAATGGGATAGTATTTCCATGGATTTTGTGGTGGGATTGCCGAAGACTGCTAAGGGAAATGATTCAATTTGGGTGATCGTGGATAAATTAACTACGTTGGCTCATTTCTTACCGATGAAGATTAATCATTCTATGCAGAAGTTAGCCGAGATGTATATTGAAGAGATTGTGAAGTTACATGGGGTACCTTCGAGTATTGTGTCGGATAGAGATCCGAGATTTACATCGAGGTTCTGGAAGATTTTGCAAGATGCCTTGGGTACTAAGTTGAGGATGAGTTCTGCCTATCATCCGCAGACGGACGGTCAGACAGAAAGGACTATCCAATCTTTGGAGGATTTGTTGAGGGCTTGTGTGTTAGATCATGGAGGATCGTGGGATAGCCATTTACCATTGATTGAGTTCACGTACAATAATAGTTTTCATGCTAGTATTGGAATGGCGCCCTATGAAGCTTTGTATGGAAGAAGGTGTAGGACTCCGTTGTGTTGGTATGAATCGGGCGAGAGTGTTGTACTCGGACCTGAAATTGTGCAAGAGACGACTGGGAAGATTAAAAAGATCCAAGAGAGGATGAAAGCTTCGCAGATTCGTCAGAAGAGCTATCATGATAAGAGGAGGAAAGCACTTGAATTCCAAGAGGGAGATCATGTGTTTTTGAGAGTGACGCCAGTGTGTAGCGAGCGATTTTGGACGCGGTTCTTAAGCGCTGGTCGCTCTCTGCGGTTTGAGCTTTAAACTACAGGTCGATTCATTTTTTATCCTATTGTGAGCTGAATAAGGAAGGGAAATAGATGTCTCCAATTAACCCTGTTTTGCATACTGAGTTTAAACAGCGGTCTGTTAGGTTACGGATGCTATCAATGTGGGGGGGGCTTTTGTACTGGTTATTCGTATTTCGCCAATACAGTTCTCTTTCTTTTTTCTAAGCAAAGGGTATCTGGTGGGGAATAAGGATTAGGATGTTAGGACTGGTGCTTTTGAATTACTGCTTTTGGTTGACGAAGGTATGGGATTTGGGTTTTTTGTTGATTGCGCTCGCTAAGATCTTTTCTTTCGATCTTATGCCTATGTATTCCCGTTTACCGAAACAGGGAAATCAGAGCGTTCGTAGTTCCTCCTATTCTATGGGAGGAAATTGGTTTTTGGTGTCTTGTTCAAAGCCCAAGACGTGAAGCGAAAGGTGATTTGTATCTTGATCAAAGCCCAAGATGTGAAGCTGAAAGGTCTATTTGTGTCTTGTTCAAAGCCCAAGACGTGAAGCTGAAAGACCTCGACTTTAGAGAGAATTTGTCATCTCTAAAGAGGGGAGAAGGAGAATTACTTTAACTGGGATACGCGGATCCGAGCAATGCCATAATTTCCAAAGAAAGGGTTTTAACCTGAAGGAGAAGACTTTAACCCAGTGTAGAGCAATGCCATCTTTCCTTAGGAATTTCTCATGCTAAAAGAGGGACTGTGGCATGGATGTAGATGATCCAGAGGCTTGCCGCTTACAGCGATTAGATGGGGGGGAAAGAGTTGTTGATGTTTGTATGCTGTGAACGAGGCACGACTTTGATGCTAAAAGGTCGATTGGATCAACCAGTGGTTTTCTTATACAAAGCCTAAGAGGAGGCTAATTTCCGCTAGGAAAATCATTATACAAAGCCTAAGAGGAGGCTATTTTGTGTCTCGTACAAAGCCCGAGAGAGAGGCTAAAAGTTTTTGACCCAGTAGGGCATATCGTTATACAAAGCCTAAGAGGAGGCTAGCAAAGAGTTGACTCAGTTGGAGAATCTTTTATACTCAGTAATAGAGTGTTTTTGTATCTCGTACAAAGCCCAAGAGAGAGGCGAAAAGGTTATTTTGACTCCACTGGGGAGAATTTTGGTATCTCGTACGAAGCCCGAGATGGAGGCTATTGTAACTGTTTCAGTTGAGTGACAGATCCAATATACTGATTTAAAAGAGAAAATTAGTTCTTATATGAGCAACACTGTACTCAGGGATTTGATTTGAGGATCAGGGATATTTCCTTCTCTTTGAGGAAACGGGAAATCCAAAGGGGTATCGAGACTATCCGAGTCTGCGGGTTTCCTTCCTATTTAACGAAGGGTGCTTGAGAATGTCTTTGAGACTCAAGGAAGTTAGACTATCTGAGTCTAGAGTTTTATCTTTTGTACTATGCTTCAAGAAACAGTAGTAGACTCTATGAAAGGACTGTTCTATGAGGATGACTAGGTTCTGTTCCTATACCTCTAGGAGGTCGTCAAGACAATTTGTACGAAGCCCAAGAGGAGGCTGGAAACTTTTAAGAAGCCGACGGGTCCTTGTACGAAGCCCAAGAAGAGGCTATCATTCCTGAAGGAAGAGATCATTATACGAAGCCTAAGAGGAGGCTGTGAATACTTCTAAGAAGCCGTAGGGCCCTTGAATAATGCCCAAGAGGAGGCTATCATTCCCGAAGGAAGAGATCATTATACGAAGCCTAAGAGGAGGCTGTGAATACTTCTAAGAAGCCGTAGGGTCCTTGAATAATGCCCAAGAGGAGGCCGATGCTTTTAAGAAGCCCGTGGGTCTATCATCTCCTTTCCATTAGGAGAGATAACTCTTTTAAAGATAAAAACCACTGGTAAATATGCGAGGTTTACTATCCAGCGACTTTTAGCTTTTAAAGAGGGTTCCTTAGTTAAGGTCCAAGATTATGACCGTAGTGGGTACCCAAACCCCGAGACATTCAAGGCAAGCTATCCACAAGGAATAGATCAAGTCAGGAAAGTTTGAGAATTGGGAAGAAACTCGAAGATGCCATTCACGGAGAATACATTCATCTTGGGGAGTAGAGTTTCTTGACGATTCCTAAGGAGGACAGCCGAGAGAAGACTGTATCTGGTGCTCCTATTGGGGATCTGGTCGTCTATTTCTACGAATAAATGAAACGGCGTCACCTAGTTCTAGACGTAGTTGCCGGGGAAACTCGAAATATCTATACTATTATTACACAGTAGATATGAGTTTATGAAAGGAGACTTACAGTGAGCAGCCCCACAATACAGTTTATAATATGAAAGCAGTAAATGAAAGCGATAACCACTTACTCGGTTGTAGTGCTTCCATGCTGTTTGGTTAGTTGTTCAACAAAGAAAGATTAAAAACAACAGTATATTCAAAATCAAAGGAGAAAGTTCTTTGAAAAAGAAAGATCTGCGGCTTACAGCTCAAGGAGAGGCCCAGGGTTTTATCAGTGAGCGCACTGTTTGAATTTGTACAGAGGGACTTATACAAGTGACTGAGGCCCAAAAAGGTTTTCTGTACAAAGGGATGAGTCTTACACTCTCTCAAGAGGCCCAAAGTGTTTTAAAGAAAAAGAAATGGGTCTTACTACTCGAGGGTAGGCCCAGATGGTTTTTATTTTTAAACGGGCGACGATCGCGCCGTTTACTTGTACAGAGGGACTTATACAATGAGTGAGGCCCAAAAAGTTTTTGTACAAGGGGGATGGGTCTTACACTCTCTCAAGAGGCCCAAAAAGGTTTAAAGAAAAGAGTGGGGCTTATAACACGAGGGTAGGCCCGGATGATTTTTGAAAAGGCGACGATCGCGCCGTTTGTTTTTTGACGGTATCGGGACTTATACAATAAGTGAGGCCCAAAGATAATTTAGTCAAAAAAAGGATTGGGTCTTACACTCTAATAGAGGCCCAAAGTGTTTTGAAAATGATTTATGAGGGTTGAATTAATCCAAAACCCTAATTTGTTTTCAAAAATGTATTTAATTGAATAAAAATTCAATTAAAATGATCAAAAATTGTTTAACACATGGAAAAAAAATTGTGATCTTGGATTAATGCTTCAAAAATTAAGTATTGACCTACAAAATAATTAGAAAGCATTAAAAGTTGCAAAATCAATGTAGAAAAAATATTTAAAATGCCAAAAACAATCAAAATATTAATTCTTTACAAAAATATCAATTATATGAAATAAATAATATTTTTGGGATTTTTTGATAAAATAAAATATTTTAACATTTTTGTGAATTATTAAAAAAAGAATCAACTCAAAATCATTAAAACTCAGAGAGAAATTAATTTTTGAATCAATTAAACAAAATCACAAAATTCAAATATTCAAATATATGAAAATGGCGCCAAGAACACACGTGTTTTTCAGTTTGCCCAGATTTGCATTTTCCATCCAATCTCACTGAATACGTAATTATAACATGCAATCCACATATCATTATGCTCGCCTCAACCTCACGATCATGTCTATGTACTTTAATTTCATTTAAATTAAACATACAACAAGAAATCACGAAGAGACCTCAAGAACCCTAATTTCTGCATGAAGGCTAGGATTTTTGATACACGATTCAAACAATGCAATTAATTGAGGGAAAACATTCCATGCATGATTATGAACATATGGCCAAATTATTGTGCGAGGAAATATGCATAGATTGAGAGATGACCAAGTATGTGCTTACCTCCAAGTCGTGACAGCAAGAGCAGATGTGATTTTGAGTTAGAGGTGTTACAGATGAGTGGTGATGATCTGGACAGCTTCCCTACACCATATGGAGTGTGTTTGAACACTTGGATTGAATTAAAATGGACTGGATTAGTTTATGGCATCTCAGCTGCAACTTCACTTCAAACTTGTGTGGATGGCAAGTGATTTTGTGAAATTGATGTTCTAGATGTTATGTGAGTGTTTGATCAGCTCATATGTGATGTATGTGAGGTGTGTGAGTGATTGGTTTGTGCAGAATTGCTCTCAAACTCAAAACCCGATAGCTACCTTACTAAGAAAGGCATTTTTGCCAAGAGAAAGAGATTTTGAGGAAAGCATCTGTTAGATGGCTTTGGTGTACTTAAACTGACCACAATTGAGCTCTATTTATAGTAGAGCAAGTTTGTTTTGCAAGGAATAGTGCATGGCAGCTGGTAAGTAGGTTTCCTCAATGTTGGCCAATGGAAATGAAAGTCTCCTCTAGCCATTGACTAGAGGTTAGGGCACAGAGCTTTGGTCCCCTTGGTCTTGGATAAGTCTTGACTGATTTCATATGAGAATGGCTCAGTCCATGCCACCTTGATGGTTCCATTGAATGCCTCATTCCAAATTTGAAGTCTTGTCCCTATTTTGGCCATTCTAGGTTCAACATGTTATTCTTTGTTCCTTGGACCTTGGAGGCTTGGCTCAGTGATTGTCCCCTTTGGATTCAATCCTCTGAGGTGTCCAAG
The DNA here is from genome assembly GCA_022829125.1 of Lathyrus tuberosus. Classification (NCBI taxonomy): domain Eukaryota; kingdom Viridiplantae; phylum Streptophyta; class Magnoliopsida; order Fabales; family Fabaceae; genus Lathyrus; species Lathyrus tuberosus. The sequence goes on along the minus strand of JALAZF010000024.1, from coordinate 6,258,171 downwards.
TGGATTAGAGCAATTGAAATTGGATGATTTTGGCAAATCGAGCCAAAATGCAAATTCTGCCTTGCTTTGACAGATTTCAGCAAGGCAACTTGCCAATGTTGTATCTCATGATGTAAGTTGAATTTGGCAATGTTCTTGGCCATTTTGGAAAGCTCTTACATGATACAACAACTGTTTGAACAAGTTTGGTTTTGATCTCTTTTGATTCCAAGTGAAAAATCCCCCTACATTTGGCAAAAAGTGAGGCAAAATCTGACTTAGTGAAAATTTCACTAAGTGTTGGAAAAAGTGACTTTTTCACTTTTCAGCCACTTTGATCATTCCATAACTCAAAATCCTTAATGAATTGGAATAACTTGTAGTTGAAGTTTTTGTAGGTGATAATGAGGGATACAAATCCATCTTTGGATGAGAAAAAATGGCCTTGTGGTTTAGGAGTTATGGTCCTCCAAAGTTGGTACCTTTGCCACTTTATTTTTAACTTAGCAAAATTTCTAAGTTTTATGGTTACCCCTTTTACAAGTTATCTCACTTTTCTTGATTTTTCTTGATGTGCACAGTTGACTTTTTATCAGATGAATTCCAAACTGTGCAATTCTTCAGGAAATCATGTCCTTGACCTAAATCAAACTTGATGGACATGTTCCATGGGTGTCATAGGGTATATTCAATCATGTATTAGGGTTTGGGAGCATGTCTTGGTCAAAAGTCAAAGTTACAGTTGACTTTTCCCTTAAAACCCTAATTGTGGTGCAGATGAAAATGAGACTTGTTGCTCAAGCTTCTTGGATCAATCCATTGTTCCAAATGGATCAATATGGTGTATTAGAGACCCTCAAATCATCTCTTGAGGTCTTGGCTCATGGTTTGTCCCAAAAGTCAACTTAGGGGTGAATTAGGTCAAGAAACCCTAATTCCTGATTTTTGATGAATGCATCCCCTGAGGCAAAATTGACTTGATGCATGGGTTCATGAGGTTCCATGAAGTATATTAGGTCATGTTTTGGATCATTGCCTTGTGGCCAGATGAAAATTTCCATCTGGAGGCCCTGGTCGACCAAAACCCTAATTTGGTGACACTGTCGATCTTGAGACTTGATCCACCTAGAAGGGAGCAGCCTTGTGCTTAATCCTTGAAGTGGGAGTACTTTTTGATCCATTGTGGATGTTTGAGAGATTAGACAAGTTGAAGATCATGTCATTTCTTGATTGATCCTTTGTCTAAGCACTCAGAGAGGGCTTGAAACCCTAATTTTGATTGTATTGGATGCTCACCCATCTTTGGGGAGACTGATGAAGCATGATGGTTCATCCATATTATGATGATGATTTTCACAATGATGGGAAATCTAAGTGGTCAAAATTTGGGGTATTACAGATGTCCCTATTTAATCTTCTTGGACCCGAAGGTATGAATGACGAAGGTATTCGGGCATTCGGGGTGCAAGAGGATTAAATATCGGAATATCCAAAATTTTGATGGTGGTTATGAATGGTAGCTTACGCATTCATGTTCTTTAGCTAAGCGATGATGCTTAGAAAAGGTAAACTTCCCCTCGATCCTGGTCTTCAGCCAAGGAACTGGTCTCAGTTTTCTTTTGAAACAGACCTCCCCTCGTTCTTGGTTTCCTACCAAGGAACTGGTCTTAGTTTATTATTTAAACTTCCCCTCGATCCTGGTTTCCTACCAAGAACTGGTCTTAGTTTCTGATTTAAACTTCCCCTCGATCCTGGTTTCCTACCAAGAACTGGTCTTAGTTTCTTATTTAAACTTCCCCTCGATCCTGGTTTCTTACCAAGGAACTGGTCTTAGTTTCTGATTTAAACTTCCCCTCGATCCTGGTTTCTTACCACGGAACTGGTCTCGGTTTCTTTTGGTCAATAAACTTTACTGACAAGGGACGCTATTCGTAGCGGTTTTCCTTCAAACTTCTCGCCGATTTTTCCTGGGGAGATGCCATTTGAGTGGAAAAAGTTTTGATGTCAGACTTGCTGGGGAACCCAGTCGTCTGAGTTGTAGAGTTGTACAAACTTCTCTGTTTTGGAGACGCCATTTGTCGATTCTACTGGGGAAAGCGAGTCTCTTGAGAGACTGTTTTCGTTTGGGATCTTTCATCATACTTTTCTCGGGATCTTCCCGGAGAAACGCCATATGATGGGGTCCAATTTTGAGGTGCCAATGACCTTTTCATCAGCGGTTTTTCGGAGCAAAACTGGCGTGCTGCCGAATCTCTGATCACGAGGCTTTCTCTGTGGATTTTCCTTAATCCGGGAAAGCAAGGATATCATCTTCAATGGCGAAGAGTGATGTTTATTGAGAGTTTTCTCTGGCTTTTCAGAGGTTCGAGTTATCAAAGTGGCCAAGTGCCGACTCTGATCTAAAGATACACTGGTGGCGAGATTGTGCAGACGCAACACTTCCTGACGAGGAAAGAACTGACAAACTCGATTGAGAAAACTGTTTATCACTAGGGGACAAGACCGACTCAAGTGATAGTGATGTAATACGAAATGCGGACGCAAATAAAATGCATGATGTATGTATGTATATGCTGACAAAACAGACGCGACATACAGATGACCACAATTGGATACTCGGCCATCGCGGGGCGTATAGAGATATCGCTGGTTCAAGATAGCAATTCCACCTTGCTTAGGAGAGATAGTCCCGTTGGGAGCTATGTTGATCGGGCTTAAGAGATGAGAACTCAGCCGAGGATGTCAGACGAAATAAGGTCTCTGACACAGTTGATCCCTTCATTCAGGCATACTGGCTTAGAAGGAGTACTTTGATTCTGCACTTTGAAGTTCGCTTACTTCGGGAGAAGCAATCGATGTTCTTCTGATGTTCAACAGTCAAAAGAAATTGCCATCTTTATTTTAAAAGCAGAAAAAGTTTTAACAAGTAAATTCATTTTTGTTTTATTTCAAGAATCGCTGATTAAGTTTAAACAACGTCGTTCTGTAAAGCTAAAACAAGCAAGAATTACAAACAAAAGCACAAGGGCTCAAATTTTATTGATAAGATGGAGATCAGCCAAACGCGTGATTCCAAAGAGTATATACAAAGTTAGAAAACAGAAATTTACAGGGAAAAGGGCTACGTTGAAACATAACGACCATTATCCTTCTACCAACTTTGAATTCGGGACATCCTGAACTTCTGTCGAAGATGACCTTTGACTGGAGATTTTCTCCGATAGGTGATGTTGTAACTGCTGCTGAGGGACTTGCCTCTGTTGAACATAGTTACTTGCCATTATCCCTAATTTTTGCCGGGATTGTACTATGAGATTTCCAATCCATCGGGATGATTCTTTTTTTTCATGTCTCTAACTTTTGCCTGGACCGCCCTTTCGGGTTTTCAATCCACCGAGACGTTTTTTTTTTTTAGTTTTAGGCGAAGTATTTCTTGACTACATCAACATTCGTGGGGTAGGCAAATTCCTCTCCGTCCATGGTTGCAAGTCTCAAGGCGCCGCCTGAGAAAGCTTTCGTGACCACATAGGGGCCATCATAATTCGGGGTCCATTTGCCCCGAGAGTCAGTGAGAAATGATTGTATCTTCTTGAGCACGAGGTCTCCTTTCCTGAAAACACGAGGTCGGACCTTTTTGTCGAACGCCCTCTTCATTCTCTGTTGATACAACTGACCGTGGCATAGTGTCGTGATTCGCTTCTCTTCGATCAGGTTCAATTCGTCGTGTCGACTTTGACACCATTCAGCTTCGGTGAGCTTAGCTTCCATCAATACCCGGATTGATGGGATCTCTAATTCTATGGGGAGCACTGCTTCCATGCCATATACTAGAGAGAAAGGGGTTGCCCCTGTTGAAGTGCGGATAGATGTTCGATAACCGTGAAGAGCAAAGGGTAGCATCTCGTGCCAATCTTTGTAGGTTACAACCATCTTTTGAACAATCTTCTTGATGTTCTTGTTAGCCGCTTCTACCGCCCCGTTCATCTTGGGTCGGTAGGGAGATGAGTTATGGTGTTCGATCTTGAACTCTGCACACAACTCTTTCATCATCTTATTGTTCAAGTTAGATCCATTATCAGTAATGATCTCGCTTGGAACACCATAACGGCAGATGATATTGTTTTTGATAAATCGGACCACCACTTGTCGGGTTACATTGGCGAATGACGCTGCTTCGACCCACTTGGTGAAATAGTCAATGGCTACCAGGATGAACCGATGTCTGTTTGAAGCCTTGGGCTCAATCATACCAATCATGTCGATTCCCCATATGGAAAAAGGCCATGGGGAAGAAAGAACTTTGAGATGTGATGGCGGTACATGAATTTTGTCGGAGTATATCTGACACTTGTGACACCTCCTCATGTACTTGTAGTAGTCGGATTCCATTGTCAACTAATAATACCCGGCCCTGAGAATTTTTCTCGCCATTGTATGTCCGTTGGCATGAGTGCCAAAGGATCCTTCATGAATTTCTTTCATGAGCATGTCTGCTTCTGGTCTGTCGACACATCGGAGCAAGACCATGTCAAAATTTCTCTTATAAAGAGTGTCACCGCTCAGGAAGAAGTTTCCAGCCAATCTTCTGAGGGTTTTCCTATCTTTTCTGAGTGCCCCAGATGGGTACTCTTGTTTCTGAAGGAAGCATTTGATATCGTGATACCAAGGTCTGTCATCTATGACTGCTTCAATCGTGAAGACGTAAGCGGGCCGTTCAAGGCGCATGATGTCGATCTTAGGTATGTCATTCCATTGACCTACACTAATCATGGAAGAGAGAGTGGCTAATGCATCAGCCATGTGATTCTCATCACGAGGGATGTGATGAAAGTCGACTCTGTTGAAGAAAGGTAACAACCTTCTTGCATAGTCTTTGTAAGGAATCAATCCTGATTGGTATGTGTTCCAATCTCCTTTTATCTGATTGATAACCAGGGCTGAATCGCCGTATACGTCCAAGTTTTTGATCCTTAAATCAATCGCTTCTTCGAGACCCATAATACATGCTTCGTATTCGGCCTCGTTGTTCGTACATTTGAACGTAAATCTGGCAGTGAAAGGAATGTGGATACCCCGAGGGGTAACAATGATTGCCCCAATTCCGTTTCCATAATGATTAAATGCTCCGTCAAAGATGAGTCCCCACTAGGAACCTGGTTCTAGCCCTTCACTGGGTAGCGGTTCATCGCAATCTTTCATTTTTAGATACATGACATCTTCGTCTGGGAAGTCAAACCCGATTGATTCTTGATCGTCAATCGGTTGATGAGCCAAATGATCAGCTAAAATACTTCCCTTAACGGCTTTCTGAGCGTGGTACTCTATGTCATATTCTGATAGTAACATCTGCCAACGGGCAATCCTTCCCGTGAGAGCAGGTTTTTCGAAAACGTACTTGATTGGATCCATTTCGGAGACCAACCAAGTAGTATGACGAATCATGTACTGGCGAAGACGCTTGGCTACCCAAGCCAAAGCGCAACAAGTTTTCTTAAGCATCGTATACCGAGTTTCGCAGTCGGTGAATTTTTTGCTTAGATAGTAAATGGCAGACTCTTTCCTTTTAGTTTCGTCTTATTGGCCAAGTACACATCCCATTGAGTCCTCTAGGACTGTGAGGTAAATGATTAGTGGTATTTCTTCCACTGGAGGTGATAGGATCAGAGGATTCAACAGATATTCCTTGATACTGTCGAAGGCGGTTTGGCAATCTTCTGACCAAACGCAATCCTGGTTCTTTTTGAGTAATTTGAAAATCAGCGCACAAGTGGCGGTCATAAGGAATATGAATCTGGAGATGTAGTTCAAACGTCCCAGGAATCCTCTGACTTGTTTTTCAGTTTTCGGAGAAGGAATTTCTTGAATGGCCTTGACCTTGTCAGGATCAACCTCAATCCCTTTCTGGCTGACGATGAACCCTAGTAGTTTCCCTGAACGGACACCGAAGGTGCACTTGTTGGGATTCAAGCGGAGCTTGAAATTTTCTTAGACGTTCGAACAATTTTGACAGATGTTCAACGTGCTCATCCTCCGTTCTTGATTTTGCAATCAAATCATCGACATATACCTCGATTTCCTTATGCATCATGTCATGAAATAGAGTAGTCATGGCCCTTTGATAGGTTGCCCCGGCATTCTTCAAACCGAACGGCATTACCTTGTAACAAAAGGTACCCCATGGGGTAATGAACGAAGTTTTCTCCATGTCTTTCGGCGCCATTTTGATCTGGTTATAGCCCGAGAATCCATCCATGAAGGAGAAAACTTTGAACTTTGTTGTGCTGTCTACCAGCATGTCAATGTGTGGTAAAGGAAAGTCGTCCTTTGGACTTGCCTTGTTCAAATCTCTGTAATCAACACACATTCTGACCCTTTCGTCCTTTTTGGGAACGGGTACGATGTTGGCTAGCCATTGACGATATTCAGATGTAGCGAGGAAACCCGCGTCAATCTGTTTATGTACCTCCTCTTTAATTTTGATGGCCATGTCCGGGTGAGTGCGTCTCAACCTTTGCTTTACTGGCGGACATTCCGATCTTAGCGGTAAGTGATGTTCCACGATGCTGGTATCCAACCCTGGCATATCCTGATAGGACCAAGCGAACACATCGGGGAATTCTTTGAGAAGCTTTATCAAACCCTCTCTGGCAGTTGGACTGAGCAGTGCTCCGATCCTGATTTCTTTTCTCTCTTTTTCTGAACCCAAGTTTACCATTTCCAACGGCTCTTTGTGAGGTTCAATGAACCTTTCCTCTTGTCTGAGTAGTCGGGAGATCTCTTCTAGAATTTCGTTGTCATTTTCTTCTTCAGCCTCGAATACCGGGAGCTCAAAGTTGGAAGAAGGCATCGGATCGTATGTTTCAACGGGGTATAAAACAAGCAATCTGCATGACGTGATGATTCGTGTTTAGAAAAGATAGAGAAAATGCAAGTGTGTGCAGTGTTTTGATTTTACTGCTTGTTTTTATTATTGAATGTTTTTTTTTTAGGATTACCATTTTCTGAAAAAGCAAAAAGAGAAAACAGCAATTAATGCGGAAATTACAGAACGACGTTATTTTATTAATGAACAAGTCGAATCTTGAAACTACAGCCCTATAAAACAAAACTCTGTCGCTTTGGGCAAAGCGAAGAGGGAAATTTACAAAAAGTGAGCCCTATCAAAATATCCGTTTCACCTGGGCAGGGTGAAAGGTTAAAGATGGCAATTACTTTGACTGATGAACGACCTTCGGAACCTCGACGGCAACCCATTGGCGGCGAACTCCTCGGTGAATCACAAAGTTTGGCACCTTCCTTGATTTGTCTTCAGAAATGACGCTGATTTCTGGTGGAGCAGGATCATTGGAATCTGTCTCCCAAGCAGAATTGTCATAGGAGGATTCCTCTGTTGCATTTTGCATAGCATTGGTGCTCTCAGCTGTATCTCTCCATCTAGTTGACTGGATATCTTCGAGCCTGATACGAGAGCTTTCGGGAGCAGTGTACTTGACCATAAAGTCGTATTTTCCACTTGGTTGTCCCAGAGTGTCCCAAACTTCTTTGGAACTGGAGAAGTCATCCCTCTCGATGACGTTGACCTCGGGAAAAGCATAATTGATGAATTCTAGTCCTGCAAACGTTGCGAATTCATCTTCATGTTGAGTAATTTCCGAATGACCTGAGTGTTGATCCCATGACATGGTGGGGACACAGGTATTCTGTTCAATGACGCTCAGCTGAGTTTCATTACTCGGCTGACTTTCTTGCCCCAAGTTTCCTGGGTAAGGCTGCCACATTGGCAGGCCATCCATTGGGCCATAGTAATTGCGGTCAAAGTTGTCTTTCATCAGAGTGTCTTCCTCTAATGAATTTGGCGGAGCACGGCATCCTTCCGGATCACAATCCCCGTAGATCATTTCGACATCTGATCTTGGTATAAATCTCGGACTTTCTGTAGGAAAGCAAAAAGGCATAGGCACCTCTTCCTGAGACATATAGCCGTCCTTGTTAAGGTAGGACTTCCATTTTTCATCTGTGTCAGAGGGATCTTCCTCATTGATAGCATGAACTGTCTGAGACACTGGGTGAAGAAAACCTCCACTGTAGAAAAAGTTTTGAAGGGGATGAAGACTTTCATCGTTGGCGGCTGTCTGGGTACAGGTTGCAGAAAAACCAAGACCCTTCTTTGTTTTATTGTCAATAGGAATGACAAACCGTCCCCATCCGGTTGTATCGGTACTCTCGACCGCTTTGATAGCATCGTTGTATGAGGAAATCGAGGTTCCTCCTTCGAACTGATTGTCCTTGCTCACCAATAGTGCTTGGAACTGAGTTCCAATAACCTCCTCGGGTTCTACACAAGCAGACGATGATAGGTTACTCACAAGCAAGGCTTGTTCCCCACAAACCGTGACAAGTTGATCGTTCTTGACGAACTTTAGCTTTTGGTGGAGGGTTGAAGTAACCGCTCCAGCCTGATGTATCCAAGGTCTTCCTAATAAACAACTGTATGTTGCCCGGATGTCCATGACCTGGAAAGTGATTTGGAAAGTGTGAGGACCAATAGTTATGGGAAGATCAACTTCGCCAATAACTGTTTTTCTAGATCCGTCGAATGCTTTGACGACGACCTCGCTGACTCTCATCGGAGGGCCCTTAAATGATAATTGCGTCAAAGTGGACTTCGGCATAACATTCAGGGTTGGCCCTGTGTCTACCAGTACATTGGCTAAAGCATCGCCCTGGCAGTTAACTGTAATGTTGAGCGCCATGTTATGACGACGACCCTCTTCAGGTAATTCCTCATCACTAAATCCCAAATTATTGCAGGAAGTGATGTTAGAGACAATGCTATCGAATTGTCTGATTGTTACATCCTGTTCCACAAAGGCTTGCTCCAAGACTTTCTGTAGAGCCTCTCTGTGTGCTTCTGAACTGAGTAACAGTGATAATACTGAGATCTTTGAAGGAGTCTATAACAGTTGATCAACAATGTTATATTCACTCCTTTGGATGAGCTTTAGCATCTCATCTTTGTCTTTTGAAAAGTCGGGATTACCAGATTGACTGACTGGCGGATCAGGAATTTCTGCCTGAAGTTCCTTTTCTTTGTTGGACTCTCCAACCCCTCGGTTGAAGATTCGACCGCTCCGTGTTACACGACTGATGTCTGCAATATTCACGACGGAGGGTAATGGAATTTCCTTTCCATTTTCAATTATTGTTGCACCGTATTTGTAAGGGATATCCTTAGTTGATTCATACGGTAATGGCCCCGGTAGATAGATGACTATGGGAACCTTCTGATTTTTCTGACCGTCATAAGTAACCTTGATCCGTTCCCGGTTGGGAACTCTAGATTCGTCAAGTAGAGGGACGATGGCAAAAACATCCCTGATCTGGTGATGACCAGAGATCGTGACAACATCCTCAACTTGATCGGCAAGGTAGATCGGCGACCAAATGATGGGTCCAGAACCTGGATATGGACGAATTTCTCCATGATCGACTTGACCCTGAAGAGCTGCTCTCACAAGGTAACACCCTTGGTTACTTTTCGAACAGACGCTACAACTGTCATAGTTGTGTGGTGGCACCTGGCCACGCCCACTTTGAATACAATGTAACTTCACTAGGTTACCTTCCATTGATCGGACATCCTGACTTTGACGACGAGTAGGATTCCTGTTATTGATACTAATCTGCTGAGTATCTTCATCCATATAGATTGGCATCCACCAGTGATTTAACAAGTGCTGAAGTGCCTCCTGGACAAGGGTACAACCTCGATCGTTTTCGCAACCTGCTTTACAGTTTTGATAATCGTGTGATATTAAGAACCCGAGTCGGACCTGCTCAGCATGAAACTCTACCAGGTTGGTATTCATCACGCGAATATCAAAGATCTGAACCATGTTGATTTGATAGGAGTTCCTATCATGGTAGTCTTGGATCCATCCAAGATCCATCTGACGCTGGAGGGCCTCTTGTATGAAAGAGCATCCCTGTTTGTTTACCGAGCAAATCAGACAGGAACTGTAATCATGCCACGGCAGATTATGATACTGGCTTTGCCTTGAGTGCATCGCCACCAAGTTGACATTCATCACACGGATGTCATGGTTTTGAATGACGTTAGAATTCGTAGAGACCATGTTAACTCCACGAACTCGGTGCTCCTGGATCCATCTGAGATCCATTTGTTCCAGTAGAGCTGCTTGCACTACAGAACATCCTTGGTTATCTTTAGAGCAGATATCACACTGGTGATAATTATGAGGTGGCACATGGCCATATCCACTCTGTCTACAATGCATCTTGACCAGATTGGTCCCCAATAAGAGTACATCGTGAATTCGATAGACATCGTTAGTCTCTTTCTCAATCAGATTGACTGCAGCCTTCTCGTGTTGAGGCAGCGGGTTCGTGAGAACATTGGGATTCGTATCTTTGAAAGATAAGAGCCCGCTCCTAACAAGCTTTTGCACGTCGGATTTGAAATTAAGACAAGTCTCAATGTTATGCCCTGAACCTCCTTGATGATAAGGCCATGTTTGATCCACCTTAAACCAAAAAGGTGGATTTTCCGGAACTGAAAGGGGAGACTTAGTCTGGATGTGCCCCTTAGCCAGCAGTAACGGAAACAACTCTGCGTACGTTACGGGTATAGGATCAAATCCTGGTGGCCGTGTTGTACAGTTGTTGTTATATGGAGGACGAGCCTACTGAAGAGGTTGTTGTGTCCTTTGTTGGTCAGGTTGACTCTGCGCAACCTGAGGTTGATACATAGGAATAGACACGTGGCCGATAGCAGGAGTAACAGCTGCTACTGGCTGATAACGTCGCCTTTGCTTTCTGAGAGAGATATTCCCAATATCTTGCTCTTTTTTCTTAGGGAGAGCACTACCGTATTTTTTAGTACCGCTCGTTGATCCAATGTCTTTCACCAAACGTCCTTCTCGGACGGCTTCCTCAAGACGTACACCCATGCCGACCATTTCGATGAAATCACTGGGTGCACTGGCGACCATTCGGCCATAGTAAAATGAGCTTAAGGTCTTTAAGAAGATCTTTGTCATCTCTTTTTCCTCAAGAGGTGGACAAATTTGAGCGGCAATTTCACGCCACCTTTGAGCATACTCCTTAAAGGTTTCCTTTTCCTTTTGCGACATTGATCTGAGTTGATCTCTGTCGGTGCCATATCCAAATTGTACTTGTATTGTTGGACGAAGGCAGTACCAAGATCTCTGAATGTACTGATCGTAGTACGGTTTAAACCCATGTACCATTTGAGTGCGGCACCGGTTAAACTATCCTGGAATTAGTGAATCAGCAGGTCCTGATTCTCCGTCTGAGCTGACATCCGCCGAGCGTACATCACCAGATGGCTCTGAGGGCAAGAGTTACCCTTGTATTTTTCAAAGTCGGGCACTTGGAACTTGTGCGGGACTTTCACATTTGGGACCAAGCAGAGGTCTGCGGCGTCCTTTCCAAATAGATCCTGACTGCGAATGGCTTGCAGCTCTTTCTGCATTTCCAAGAATTGCTCTTGGAATTCATCCATTCTATCGAACATAGTTTCCTTCTTACCAGAAGGTGTCTGTGGAATCTGTCCTTCCGGGACAGTGTGCACCACAGGAGGTGGTACCGTGACTACGGCAGTGAGTCTTGGCGCCTCCCGAAGTTTGTAACCTTCAGGAGTCTTTAGTATGCCCCTGGCATCTTCGCTTTCCCGAAGTTTGTAACCTTCAGGCCCAGCGGCTTCTGTTGCGATTCCCTGATCTTCAGTGATCGACGGAACATATCCTTCCGGGATATAGTTAACAGGCATGCCCCAAGGACGATCTTTCGGCATCTGATACCTAGGATCATACTTTTCTATGATAGGCATTGAGGTGATCTCTGAGATCACAGTTCTTTGTAGCTGAGCTTCTGCCATGGCTTGCATGTTGTTACGAAGCTTCCTCATATCCTCTCTCAGAGCGTCGATCTCTTCTTTCAACTCTCTGTTTTCTTCCTCAAGATCATCCATCTTTTTCTGACGATTGGCCCGAGTATTATACGAATGAGACAGTTTGACTCTAGAATCGAGACACAAACGTGAGATTCGTAGGGAAGAAGAATACACGATGTGAGAATGATGAATGCAATGATTATATTAATTGTTGTTTTTTGGTTTAATCAAAATAAACTTCGACAATTAGATTGCAAATATCAAACAGTGGGGAAACCCATTTTTATTGAATTCCAATGGATTACAGAAATGGAAATACAGTAGATTACAAAGTGCAGAAACAGAAACCTAAACTAATGGGTCCAGAGTCCTCTTCTTTGACCGGGGCGCTTGGGCCGTTGTCGGGTTGTCATTCCTTTGCCAGGTGAAAGGAGCGAGCAAATTCCTTTGGTCATCTTGATTCTCAACAGCATGTTGCGCCAAAATTTCAATCAGAGCATCTTTCTCTTTCAGTAATTGCTGTATTTGGATACACTCTACGTCGAGGGTGCGGTACTTGTTCTTCCAAGATCTTCTTTCCTTTTGAACTTTGTTGAGAGTAACCTGAAGCCTTTCAGTTTCTGTCATGAAGTACATGACAATTTCCCTCGGCGGAAGAATTCTGTAACGAGGATAAGGCATCTTTAGCTTGAGAGCTCTGGTTTGTACCCAATGGAGATAAGGCTCCACCGAGACACAGTCCGGTTTTCCCAGAGACTCTCGTCCTTTCTTATGAACCTGTTTCCAAGCTTGCACTATTCCCATCTTTAGTGCTCTGTCATTTTCTCCTTCTTTGAAGAAAAGACCTTCCAGATGAACACCCAGTGGGATGTGTCTCATCGGGTATCCAAATTGACGAAGAACTAATATCGGATGATAGTTGATTTCTCCTTTAGTTCATATGAGGGGTACGCTGGGGAAGTTTCCACAACGATCAATGATTCTGATTCCCTCATAAATCCTATTACACCAATCTATATCGGAATTGGTGAGAGACATGATCTTCGGCGACCAACGTAAGACACTCTTGCAATCCCAAAAAGCAGCAGACTTGGGCAAGTGAGAGATAAACCATTTGTAGAGCAAAGGTACATAGCATGTGATCTCCCCTCCGCTATACAAATTTCCTAAGTGTACAGAATGATACGCATCTGCGAGCAAAGTCGGCACAGGGTTTCCAATGAGAAAAACCTTAATAGCGTTGATATCGACGAAGTTATTGATGTTGGGAAAGAAAAATAATCCGTAGGTGAGCAAGACAAAGATGCTTTCAAAAGCAGTCATGTTCCCTATACTAGCAAAGTACAGAGCTTTCTTTGTCAAGAACTGGGCTGGCAAACCTTGGATGCCACCCATAGTAATCATGTGAGTCCGGACCTCAGACTCGTCCAAATGAATTGCTATTGCAATAGTCTGATTCTTTGGAATTTCTTCCAGTCCAGAAAATGGAGCTCGATCAGTGATATGTAAATCAGCCAGATGAGAATACTCCTCCAGCGTTGGTGCTAGCTGGTAATCCGGGAATGTGAAACAATGATAAACCGGATTGTAGAACTGAATGAGCGCGTCCATGATCCCCTTAATCACATGGACTCTTAACAGTGGTAGCAAACCACCGTGCTTGGCTCTGAAAGCCTCTGGGTTAACGATCATTCTCGCTAACTTTCTCAAATCTTCTAGCTTTGGAACCTTGAAGGTATACTGGTGAGTTCTCCTTCTACCGAAATCCATTAGCGTAATCCTTTTCTTCGGTTTTTGCAATCACAGTCTTAGTTTAATTTGAAAAACAGAGAGACTAGAAGAGAAGTTTTTTGAATGTTTTAATGTTTTATTAAATGAATGCATGAATGCAGCACACAAAAACATAGAAAAAACATGGGGTCAAAGTGTCGTTGTCATGAAGTCAAGGCTCTACCCGTCCCCAAAGGTTTATACTAGGGTGATTTTTGTACCTGTACTCATTATCATCAGCTCCTCCCAGGAAGGCAGACAACAAGTGGATCGCCAGCGAGTTGTGTGCAATCTTAGAGTAAGTGCCATTCACCGAGAATAGATCACCAGCCTCAAATGAGGGTAGTATCGCGTAACAGCTATTTCCGATAGCTTCCGCACTACGAAAAAGGTTGGCTTTTCTTAAGTGTATACTCAATCTCACCACATGCGGCATCACACGCATTCCCAGTAGCAGAAAAATAAACACGTATAGCAATTAGGAAAAGCAGTATATATATTTATCCTAATCATCCTAGACTTATAAAGCTACGATTCTTAAGTTCTTGACAGAAATGGGTTCCCCGGCGGAAGCCCCAATCTGTGGTTCCCTGCCTAAGAGATGAACCAGCATAGGTCAATCTTTCTCTTCGGTAGAGTTCCCATTTTCCGTGGAAAACGGGGATGATGCCCTAAGGCAGAAAAGGAGACTCCCCAGCAGAGTCGCCATTTTACAAGGAGAACAGACAGAAAAAAAAACTGGCCCCACGGTGGGCGCCACTTTTCTGTAGCGAGCGATTTTGGACGCGGTTCTTAAGCGCTGGTCGCTCTCTGCGGTTTGAGCTTTAAACTACAGGTCGATTCATTTTTTATCCTATTGTGAGCTGAATAAGGAAGGGAAATAGATGTCTCCAATTAACCCTGCTTTGCATACTAAGTTTAAACAGCGGTCTGTTAGGTTACGGATGCTATCAATGTGGGGGGGGGGGGGCTTTTGTACTGGTTATTCGTATTTCACCAATACAGTTCTCTTTCTCTTTTCTAAGCAAGGGGTTTCTGGTGGGGAATAAGGATTAGGATGTTAGGACTGGTGCTTTTGAATTACTGCTTTTGGTTGACGAAGGTATGGGATTTGGGTTTTTTGTTGATTGCGCTCGCTAAGATCTTTTCTTTCGATCTTATGCCTACGTATTCCCGTTTACCGAAACAGGGAAATCAGAGCGTTCGTAGTTCCTCCTATTCTATGGGAAGAAATTGGTTTTTGGTGTCTTGTTCAAAGCCCAAGACGTGAAGCAAAAGGTGATTTGTATCTTGATCAAAGCCCAAGATGTGAAGCTGAAAGGTCTATTTGTGTCTTGTTCAAAGCCCAAGACATGAAGCTGAAAGACCTCGACTTTAGAGAGAATTTGTTATCTCTAAAGAGGGGAGAAGGAGAATTACTTTAACTGGGATACGCGGATCCGAGCAATGCCATAATTTCCAAAGAAAGGGTTTTAACCTGAAGGAGAAGACTTTAACCCAGTGTAGAGCAATGCCATCTTTCCTTAGGAATTTCTCATGCTAAAAGAGGGACAGTGGCATGGATGTAGATGATCCAGAGGCTTGCCGCTTACAGTGATTAGATGGGGGGGAAAGAGTTGTTGATGTTTGTATGCTGTGAACGAGGCACGGCTTTGATGCTAAAAGGTCGATTGGATCAACCAGTGGTTTTCTTATACAAAGCCTAAGAGGAGGCTAATTTCCACTAGGAAAATCATTATACAAAGCCTAAGAGGAGGCTATTTTGTGTCCCGTACAAAGCCCGAGAGAGAGGCTAAAAGTTTTTGACCCAGTGGGGCATATCGTTATACAAACCCTAAGAGGAGGCTAGCAAAGAGTTGACTCAGTTGGAGAATCTTTTATACTCAGTAATAGAGTGTTTTTGTATCTCGTACAAAGCCCGAGAGAGAGGCGAAAAGGTTATTTTGACTCCACTGGGGAGAATTTTGGTATCTCGTACGAAGCCCGAGATGGAGGCTATTGTAACTGTTTCAGTTGAGTGACAGATCCAATATACTAATTTAAAAGAGAAAATCAGTTCTTATATGAGCAACACTGTACTCAGGGATTTGATTTGAGGATCAGGGATATTTCCTTCTCTTTGAGGAAACGGGAAATCCAAAGGGGTATCGAGACTATCCGAGTCTGCGGGTTTCCTTCCTATTTAACGAAGGGTGCTTGAGAATGTATTTGAGACTCAAGGAAGTTAGACTGTCCGAGTCTAGAGTTTTATCTTTTGTACTATGCTTCAAGAAATAGTAGTAGACTCTATGAAAGGACTGTTCTATGAGGATGACTAGGTTTTGTTCCTATACCTCTAGGAGGTCGTCAGGATAATTTGTACGAAGCCCAAGAGGAGGCTGGAAACTTTTAAGAAGCCGACGGGTCCTTGTACGAAGCCCAAGAGGAGGCTATCATTCCCGAAGGAAGAGATCATTATACTAAGCCTAAGAGGAGGTTGTGAATACTTCTAAGAAGCCGTAGGGTCCTTGAATAATGCCCAAGAGGAGGCTATCATTCCCGAAGGAAGAGATCATTATACGAAGCCTAAGAGGAGGCTGTGAATACTTCTAAGAAGCCGTAGGGTCCTTGAATAATGCCCAAGAGGAGGCCGATGCTTTTAAGAAGCCCGTGGGTCTATCATCTCCTTTCCATTAGGAGAGATAACTCTTTTAAAGATAAAAACCACTGGTAAACGTGCGAGGTTTACTATCCAGTGACTTTTAGCTTTTAAAGAGGGTTCCTTAGTTAAGGTCCAAGATTATGACCGTAGTGGGTACCCAAACCCCGAGACATTCAAGGCAAGCTATCCACAAGGAATAGATCAAGTCAGGAAAGTTCGAGAATTGGGAAGAAACTCGAAGATGCCATTCACGGAGAATACATTCATCTTGGGGAGTAGAGTTTCTTGACGATTCCTAAGGAGGACAGCCGAAGAGAAGACTGTATCTGGTGCTCCTATTGGGGATCTAGTCGTCTATTTCTACGAATAAATGAAACGGCGTCACCTAGTTCTAGACGTAGTTGCCGGGGAAACTCGAAATATCTATACTATTATTACACAGTAGATATGAGTTTATGAAAGGAGACTTACAGTGAGCAGCCCCACAATACAGTTTATAATATGAAAGCAGTAAATGAAAGCGATAACCACTTACTCGGTTGTAGTGCTTCCATGCTGTTTGGTTAGTTGTTCAACAAAGAAAGATTAAAAACAACAGTATATTCAAAATCAAAGGAGAAAGTGCTTTGAAAAAGAAAGATCTGGGGCTTACAGCTCAAGGAGAGGCCCAGGGTTTTATCAGTGAGCGCACTGTTTGAATTTGTACAGAGGGACTTATACAAGTGACTGAGGCCCAAAAAGGTTTTCTGTACAAAGGGATGAGTCTTACACTCTCTCAAGAGGCCCAAAGTGTTTTAAAGAAAAAGAAATGGGTCTTACTACTCGAGGGTAGGCCCAGATGGTTTTTATTTTTAAACGGGCGACGATCGCGCCGTTTACTTGTACAGAGGGACTTATACAATGAGTGAGGCCCAAAAAGTTTTTGTACAAGGGGGGATGGGTCTTACACTCTCTCAAGAGGCCCAAAAAGGTTTAAAGAAAAGAGTGGGGCTTATAACACGAGGGTAGTCCCGGATGATTTTTGAAAAGGCGACGATCGCGCCGTTTGTTTTTTGACGGTATCGGGACTTATACAATAAGTGACGCCCAAAGATAATTTGGTCAAAAAAAGGATTGGGTCTTACACTCTAATAGAGGCCCAAAGTGTTTTGAAAATGATTTATGAGGGTTGAATTAATCCAAAACCCTAATTTGTTTTCAAAAATGTATTTAATTGAATAAAAATTCAATTAAAATGATCAAAAATTGTTTAACACATGGAAAACAAATTGTGATCTTGGATTAATGCTTCAAAAATTAAGTATTGACCTACAAAATAATTAGAAAGCATTAAAAGTTGCAAAATCAATGTAGAAAAAATATTTAAAATGCCAAAAACAATCAAAATATTAATTCTTTACAAAAATATCAATTATACGAAATAAATAATATTTTTGAGATTTTTTGATAAAATAAAATATTTTAACATTTTTGTGAATTATTAAAAAAAGAATCAACTCAAAATCATTAAAACTCAGAGAGAAATTAATTTTTGAATCAATTAAACAAAATCACAAAATTCAAATATTCAAATATATGAAAATGGCGCCAAGAACAACACCAAGAACACGCGCGTTTTTCAGTTTGCCCAGATTTGCATTTTCCATCCAATCTCACTGAATACGTAATTATAACATGCAATCCACATATCATTATGCTCGCCTCAACCTCACGATCATGTCTATGTACTTTAATTTCATTTAAATTAAACATACAACAAGAAATCACGAAGAGACCTCAAGAACCCTAATTTCTGCATGAAGGCTAGGATTTTTGATACACGATTCAAACAATGCAATTAATTGAGGGAAAACATTCCATGCATGATTATGAACATATGGCCAAATTATTGTGCGAGGAAATATGCATAGATTGAGAGATGGCGAAGTATGTGCTTACCTCCAAGTCGTGACAGCAAGAGCAGATGTGATTTTGAGTTGGAGGTGTTACAGATGAGTGGTGATGATCTGGACAGCTTCCCTACACCATATGGAGTGTGTTTGAACACTTGGATTGAATTGAAATGGACTGGATCAGTTTATGGCATCTCAGCTGCAACTTCACTTCAAACTTGTGTGGATGGCAAGTGATTTTGTGAAATTGATGTTCCAGATGTTATGTGAGTGTTTGATCAGCTCATATGTGATGTATGTGAGGTGTGTGAGTGATTGGTTTGTGCAGAATTGCTCTCAAACTCAAAACCCGATAGCTACCTTGCTAAGAAAGGCATTTTTGCCAAGAGAAAGAGATTTTGAGGAAAGCATCTGTTAGATGGCTTTGGTGTACTTAAACTGACCACAATTGAGCTCTATTTATAGTAGAGCAAGTTTGTTTTGCAAGGAATAGTGCATGGCAGCTGGTAAGTAGGTTTCCTCAATGTTGGCCAATGGAAATGAAAGTCTCCTCTAGCCATTGACTAGAGGTTAGGGCACAGAGCTTTGGTCCCCTTGGTCTTGGATAAGTCTTGACTGATTTCATATGAGAATGGCTCATTCCATGCCACCTTGATGGTTCCATTGAATGCCTCATTCCAAATTTGAAGTCTTGTCCCTATTTTGGCCATTCTAGGTTCAACATGTTATTCTTTGTTCCTTGGACCTTGGAGGCTTGGCTCAGTGATTGTCCCCTTTGGATTCAATCCTCTGAGGTGTCCAAGTGGATTGGAGCAATTGAAATTGGATGATTTTGGCAAATCGAGCCAAAATGCAAATTCTGCCTTGCTTTGACAGATTTCAGCAAGGCAACTTGCCAATGTTGTATCTCATGATGTAGGTTGAATTTGGCAATGTTCTTGGCCATTTTGGAAAGCTCTTACATGATACAACAACTGTTTGAACAAGTTTGGTTTTGATCTCTTTTGATTCCAAGTGAAAAATCCCCCTACATTTGGCAAAAAGTGAGGCAAAATCTGACTTAGTGAAAATTTCACTAAGTGTTGGAAAAAGTGACTTTTTCACTTTTCAACCACTTTGATCATTCCATAACTCAAAATCCTTAATGAATTGGAATGACTTGTAGTTGAAGTTTTTGTAGGTGATAATGAGGTCTACAAATCCATCTT
Source organism: Lathyrus tuberosus (assembly GCA_022829125.1). Classification (NCBI taxonomy): domain Eukaryota; kingdom Viridiplantae; phylum Streptophyta; class Magnoliopsida; order Fabales; family Fabaceae; genus Lathyrus; species Lathyrus tuberosus. The sequence continues at coordinate 6,238,746 of JALAZF010000024.1, read as the reverse complement.
TGGATGAGAAAAATGGCCTTGTGGTTTAGGAGTTATGGTCCTCCAAAGTTGGTACCTTTGCCACTTTATTTTTAACTTAAAAAAATTTCTAAGTTTTATGGTTACCCCTTTTACAAGTTATCTCACTTTTCTTGATTTTTCTTGATGAATGATGATTCAAATCATACATTAACATCATTTTAGGGTTAAAAATCCATTTTGGTGAAAAATCTCAAAAAGTCAAAGTTGACTTTTGTGCACAGTTGACTTTTTATCAGATGAATTCCAAACTGTGCAATTCTTCAGGAAATCATGTCCTTGACCTAAATCAAACTTGATGGACATGTTCCATGGGTGTCATAGGGTATATTCAATCATGTATTAGGGTTTGGGAGCATGTCTTGGTCAAAAGTCAAAGTTACAGTTGACTTTTCCCTTAAAACCCTAATTGTGGTGCAGATGAAAATGAGACTTGTTGCTCAAGCTTCTTGGATCAATCCATTGTTCCAAATGGGTCAATATGGTGTATTAGAGACCCTCAAATCATCTCTTAAGGTCTTGGCTCATGGTTTGTCCCAAAAGTCAACTTAGGGGTGAATTAGGTCAAGAAACCCTAATTCCTGATTTTTGATGAATGCATCCCCTGAGGCAAAATTGACTTGATGCATGGGTTCATGAGGTTCCATGAAGTATATTAGGTCATGTTTTGGATCATTGTCTTGTGCCCAGATGAAAATTTCCATCTGGAGGCCCTGGTCGACCAAAACCCTAATTTGGTGACACTGTCGATCTTGAGACTTGATCCACCTAGAAGGGAGCAGCCTTGTGCTTAATCCTTGAAGTGGGAGTCCTTTTTGATCCATTGTGGATGTTTGAGAGATTAGACAAATTGAAGATCATGTCATTTCTTGATTGATCCTTTGTCTAAGCACTCAGAGAGGGCTTGAAACCCTAATTTTGATTGTATTGGATGCTCACCCATCTTTGGGGAGACTGATGAAGCATGATGGTTCATCCATATTATGATGATGATTTTCACAGTGATGGGAAATCTAAGTGGTCAAAATTTGGGGTATTACACAGTGATTGGTGTGGGTCGAGCTTTGAAGTCTAGGAAGCTCACTCCACATTTTGTTGGTCCATATCAGATATCGCAGAGGATAGGAGAGGTAACCTGTCCAATTGCTTTACCACCGTCACTTGCAAATTTGCATGACGTGTTCCATATGTCTCAGTGGAGGAAGTACATTTCGGATCCGTCGCATGTGATCCAGATGGATGATGTACAAGTAAGGGATAATCTGACTGTGGAAGCATTGCCTGTGCGTGTCGATGGTCGAGGAATGAAGCAACTGTGGGGTAAAGACATAACTTTTATGAAGGTGTTGTGGGGTGGACCAGCTGGCGAAAGTTGGACTTGGGAACGTGAAGATCAGATGAGGGAGTCGTATCCGACTCTATTTCCTTGAGGTAATTTTCGAGGGCGAAAATCCTTTAAGTGAGGGAGGGTTGTAACACCCCAAATTTCGTAAGAATATTTATTTAATTTATTTAAATATTATATTCGTGAATTTCTGTGAATTTTGGTGTTTCGTGTCGATGTCGGTGTTTTGTGAAGTTTTGGTTATTTAATTAAATAATAGTATATATTATGGAATACAATGTATTATTATTTATTTTAAATAATATTAGAGGAATTAAGGGTAAAGTGGACATTTGAGGAGAATTAGTGAGGGCATTATGGAGAAAGCCCAATTTTGAGGCCCAAAGGTTAGGTTGAATATTTAAGGAGGATTTTGAGAATGAGATTCATTTTTTTTTGTTAACCGTGAAAAGAAGGAGAGCTCTGAGGAAAATGGGAAAAAAGCGAGGAATTCGTGAAGGTTTCCAAAGGCTCAAGAGAGAACACTTCGGATCGACAGTCTAAGGTATGAGGAGTAATTACCTTTCATTGTTTTCATTATAGGATTCGATGTAATTGAAGTGGTTGTTTTGTGTTTGAGGGTTTATGGGATTTTTGTGACGAATTGATGATTTGAAGGTATTTTTTGAATCGATTATTAAGGGTTAAATTTAATCGGATAAAAATAAACCTTTGGGGCAGATTTCCCTATTGTTGTAGTTTCAATCTTGTGATGAAGGGATTTATGGAGTTTATAGGAAGCTTGAGAGTTTTGAAGGTTTAGGGAATTTAAAGTTTCTGTAGGGTCCCGAATCGACCTAATAGATGTAGGTTTTATGCCGTTAATCTCCGTGATGCATTAGATCTGTTATAGGGATGTTTTTGGGTCATTTGGAGCTGTAATCGCTGGTACCTTTGAGGCTGTAGAGCTACTGATGCGTAGCAGCGATTTGCTGTAATCGCAGGTTCGATAAGCGAATCATCGCTTTGCTCGGCGAATGTTCGCCACTGTTCGCCAAACGAACAGCGCATCGAGAGTGCGATAACTTGAGTGTGGAGACTGAGATGATTCTGGAGTAGAAGTGGGGATTCGCTGGGAACCTTGCTAAGCGAAGGAGTCAGCGAGTGGGTTCGCTAAGCGAAAAAACTAGCGAATATAATAGATGGTGAATTTCTGGTGTCTTGGTGTGGGGTCTGTGGGGTTCGCTGGCCGCTTCGCTAAGCGAAGGTTGTAGCGAACCCTGGAGCGAACGTCTGCTATTCGCGAAATCTTGTTTATGTTGTTGTGTTGTTTTGATGTTTTGATGCTCTGATTTTTATGATGCTTTACCATGATGTTAGTGACGTTAATGATGATTATAATGTGATGATTTCGTGATGTTTTGACGAGTAATTTATGATATGAATTTCATGAAAATATTGATGATTATGAACTGTGTATATTTGATGTATGATGATTACTTGACGATATGAATTACTACGACGTGTATTGATGATCGTGAGCTGTTTATGTATAATGTATGATGATAAGAAGATGACGCATGATGTTTTGATGAATAAATGACGACATGACGAACATGATGTTTTGATGAATGATGATGCACATAATGATATTTTGACGATGATGATTATTGACGTTTGTGTATCATGCATTCATATGCATACTCTGTGACGACGCTTCATTCCCATTGTGTGGATATGAAGTAATTATGACGTGCTCTGGTTCCAATTGTAGAATCGATCCTATTGATGAGGATCTTTGGAGGGTTGATGGCCTAGTGTCCATCTATTATGACGATTGGTACCACATGCATGAGTCTTGTTATGCATCGCATTTTATGTGGCATTGATGAATTTGTGATATGGTGCTTCCTGATGTTTTCCTTGATGATGACCCTGTTGATGTTATATGTGAAGATAATGCCATTTTATGTATATCTTGTTTTATAATGATTATTATGAATTGTGATTACTCACCCTGCCTGTTTGAATGTTGCCTCCACGTGGGTAACGTGCAGGTGATCAGGTTTAGCTGTGGATGCTTTCGAGGACCTTGAAGTTTATTTGCTTTTGGTCGATTTAGAGGGTCTTGCTCTGATAATGTAACATCGGGTTGGGGTCCTTTGAGTCGAACTATGTTGTTTCCTTATTTTGTTGTCATATGATGATATGGTTTTATATGTTGAAAACCTTTTTTGGATTATTACGATGTTTGTTGAAAACCTTTTAATTGAGAATTTTGAGTTTCGTTGCCATGTGAAGGCTTTTTGAGTTATTTTGAGGAAAACCCTTTTGTTTACAGGGCAAGTGTATGATTTGATTTAAATGAGAAATGTGCACCCTCGAGGTGATTTTGATGCTTTACTATGATATTTGAGTTGTTTCTGCTGCAACATTTGTGGGGGTAGAAAAGGGTGTTACAACGTTGACCTCAAGAAAAACATAGTTGATGAACTCTTGTCCTGCAATCTTTGCAGATTCATTGTTGTGCTAGATATTTTCTGAATGCCGTGAGTAGTGATCCCATGATTTGGTGGAGACGCAAGTATTCTTTTCAATGATGCTCAGTATATATATATATATCGTTTGGCTGACTCTTTTGCCCCAAGTCTTCTGGGTACGGCTGCCAGATAGGCAAGTCATCCATTGGGTCATAATAATCATAGTCAAAGTTGTCTTTCATCAGAGTGTCCTCCTCTAATGAGTTGGGTGGAGCACGACATCCTTCCAGATCATAATCTCCGTACATCATCTTGACATCTAATTTTGGTATATATCTCGGACTCTCCGTGGGATAGGAAAATGGTGTATGCGCCTCTCCCTGAGACATATAAGCGTCCTCGTTGAGATAGGACTTCCACTCTTCATCTGTATCAGAGGAATCACCCTCATTGATGGTATGTACTTCTTGAGACACTAGGTGAAGAAAGCCTCCACTGTGGAAGAAGTCTTGAATGGGATGAAAACATTCATCGTTAATAGCAGTCTGGGTACAGGTTAAGGAAAAACCAAGACCTTTCTTTGTATTGTTATCCGTAGGAATGACAAGCTGTCTCCATCCTTTTGCGTTGTTACTCTCGATCAATTTGAGAGCATCTTTGTACGAGGAAATCGATGTTCCTTTTTCTGATTGATTCTCATTGCTCACCAAAAGTGCTTGGAACTGGGTTCCAACAACCTCCTCTGGTTCTACACAGGATGATGATAAGTTACTCACGATTAAGGTCTGCTCTCCACAGACTGTGACTAGCTTGTCATTCTTGACGAACTTCAGATTCTGGTGAAGTGTCGAAGTGACAGCCCCAGCTTCGTGTATCCAAGGTCTTCCTAATATACTATTGTATACTGCCCGGATGTCCATGACCTGGAAAGTAACTTGGAAAGTGTGAGGACCGATAGTTATGGGAAGGTCGACCTCGCCGATAATTATTTTTCTGGATCCGTCCAAGGTTTTGCCGATGACCTCACTGCCTCTCATTGGAGATCCTTGAAATGATAGTCGCATCAGAGTAGATTTTGGCATAACATTAGGAGCTGATCCTGTATCTACCAGTACGCTGGCTAGAGCATCGTCCTGGCAATTGACTGTAATGTTAAGCGCCATGTTGTGATTTTTTCCTTCTTCTGGCAGTTATTCATCACTGAATCCTAAATTGTTGCAGAAAGTGATGTTGGAGATGATGCTGTCAAATTGTCTTATCGTCACATCTTGTTCTACGAAAGCTTGCTCTAAGACTTTCTGTAAAGCTTCCCTGTGAGCTTCGGAACTGAGCAAGAGAGATAGCACAGAGATTCTCGAAGGAGTTTGCGACAGTTGGCCTATAATGTTGTACTCGCTCTTCTGGATGAGCTTCAGCATCTCATCGTTGTTCTTTGAAAGGTCGGGATTACTGGATTGCCCGACTGGTTGGTTTGGAACTTCTGTTTGAGGTTCCTTTTCTCTGGTGGGTTCTCCAACTCCTCTGTTGAAGATCCGACCGCTCCGTGTTACTCGACTGGCGTCTGCTATGTTTACGACGGAGGGTAATGGAGTTTCCTTTCCATTCTCGATGGTTGTTGCACCGTACTTGTAAGGGATAACCTTATCGGATTTGTACGATATTGGTCCTGGTAGATAGATAACCATAAGAGCCTTTTGATTTTTCTGACCATCGTAGTCGGCCTCAACTGGTTTGAGGTTGAGGATCTTTCTACTATCAAGAGGAATTCTTGATTCATGGAGTAGAGGTATTATGGCACATACATCTTTGGACATTTCATGTTTAGAGATTAAGACAACGTATTTTCCTTGATCAGGAAGACATTCTTGCATCACGTTAATCGAACCAGAACTTGAACATGGTCGGATCTCTTTCCAGTCTAATTGATTTTGAAGAGCTGACCGTACAAGGTAGCATCCTTGGTTGTTCTCCCAGCAAAATCTACAGCGCTCATAGTTGTGTGGTGGCACCCGGCCACGTCCGCTTTGTATGCAGTGCAACTTCACTAGATCTGTTTCCATCGTGCGAACATCCTGATTTTGATGCCTAGTGGGATTCCCGTCAATCATACTGACTTGTTGTGTGTCTTCATCTAGGTAGATCGGAAGCCACCAATGGTTCAACAAGTGTTGAAGTATTCTTTGGACAAGTGCACATCCTTGGTCGTCTTCACAACACACTTTACAGTTTTTATAATCATGTGAAGCCAGAAAACTGAGCCGGACTTGCTTAACGTGTAATTCTACCAGACTGGTATTCATCAAGTGAATATCAAAGATTTGAATCATATTGACTTGATGGCTACTTCTATCACGGTAATCCTGGATCCATCCAAGATCTATCTAACGCTGGAGGGCCTCTTATACAAAAGAGCATCCCTGATTGTTTATTGAGCATATCGGACAGGAATCATAATTGGGGCGTGGCAGATCATGATGTTGGCTTTGCCTTGAGTGCATTGCCACCAAGTTGACGTTCATCATCAGAATGTTGTGGTTCTGAATAATATTGGGATTTGCGTGAGCCATATTGACCTCACGGATTTGGTGATCTTAGATCCATCCGAGATCCACCTATTTTTGTAGAGCTGATTGCACTACGGAACATCCTTGATTATTCTTGGAGCAGATATTACACTGGTGATAATTGTGAGACGGTACAAAGCCGTATCCGCTCTGTCTGCAATGCATCTTGACTAGATTGGTTCCTAATAGGAGTGTATCGTGAATTTGATAATTGTGGTTAGATTCTTCCTCTATCAAATTTACTGCAGCCTTCTCGTGTTAAGGCAACAGGTTCATCTGAACATTTGGATTTGTATCCTTGAAGGATAAGACCTCGTTCCTGACAAGCTTTTGTACATCAGATTTGAAGCTGAGACAGTTTTCTATGTTGTGCCCTGGTCCTCCTTGATGGTAAGGGCAAGTTTGATCTGCTTTGAACCAAAAAGGTGGATTTTCCGGTACTGTAAGAGGAGACCAGGTTTGGACGTGCCCCTTGACCAGTAGTAGCAGAAACAGTTTTGCGTACAACATTGGTATAGGGTCGAACCCTGATGGTCGTGTCGTACGATTGTTATTGTTGTACTAAGGACGAGCCTGCTGAAGAGGCTGTTGTGTCCTTTGCTGATACTATTGTTGATTCGGTTGGCTCTGAGCAACCTGAGGTTGATACGTTGGAACAGGGGCAGGGTTGATAGCAGAAGTTACTGCTGCTACTGGTTGATACCTTCACATTTGCTTTCCGAGAGAGATATTACCAATATCTTGCTCTTTTTTCTTAGGGAAAGCACTACTGTATCTTTTGGTACTGCTTGATGGTCATGTATCTTTGACTAAACGTCCTTCTCGGACTGCCTCTTCAAGGCGTATTCCCATGTTCACCATCTCAGTAAAGTCGTTGGGCGCACTGGCGACCATTCGGTCGTAATAGAATGAGCTCAAGGTTTTTGAAAAGATCTTTGTCATCTCTTTTTCCTCAAGAGGGGGACAGATCTGGGCGGCAATATCATGCCATCTCTGAGCATATTCCTTAAAAGTTTCCTTGTCCTTCTGTGACATTGCTCTGAGTTGATCTCTGTCTGGTGCCATGTCCAGGTTATATTTATATTGTTGAATGAAGGTTGCCCCAAGATCTCTGAAAGTAACGATCTTGGTGCAGTTTAAACCCATGTACCATTTGAGTGCAGCACCGGTTAAACTATCTTGAAAGTAATGGATCAGTAGCTGTTGATTTTCAGTCTGAGTTGACACCTTTCGAGCGTACATCACCAAATGACTTTGAGGGCAAGAGTTGCCCTTGTATTTTTCAAAGTCGGGCACCTTGAACTTGTGCGAGATTTTCACGTTGGGGACCAAACAAAGGTCTGCGGCGTCCTTTCCAAATAAATCCTGACTGCGAATGGCATGCAGTTCCTTCTGCATTTCCAAAAATTACTCCTGGAACTCATTCATTTTGTCGTACATACTTTCATTTCCACCAAAGATTACTTGTGGAATCTGTCCTTTTGGGACAGTGTGTACCTCTGGTTGTGGTATAGTCATTATGGCGGTGACTCTCGGTGCTTCCCTATCCCAAAGTTTGTAACCTTCAGGAATTGCTGTCATGACTCTTGCATCCTCGCTTTCCAAAAGTTTGTAACCTTCAGGAGATGCTCTTATGACTCTTGCATCCTCGCTTTCCGGGTCTTCCGTGACCGGAGAGATATATCCTTCAGGGATAAAGTTGATAGGCATGCCCCAGGGACGATCTTTAGGCATGTTGTACCAAGGATCATATCTCTCCACTATGGGCGTAGATGTGATCTCTGAGATCACAGTCCTTTGTTGTTGTCTCTGAGCTGCTGCCAGAGATTGCATGTCACTGTGAAGTTTCCTCAGATCTTCTTTCAGAGCATCGATTTCTTCTCTCAGCTCTCTGTTCTCTTCCTCGAGATCATCCATTTTCTTTTGTCAATTGGCCCGAGTATTGTACGAATGAGATAGTTTGACTCTAGAATCGTGACACAGACGTGAGATTCGAAGGTAAGAAGAATGTGTTATGTGAGAATGATGAATGCAATGATATATATTAATTAATTTTTGTTTTAATCCAAAAGAAACTTTAACAAATAGATTGTAAATATCATACAGTGGGGAGACCCCGTTTTATTGAATTTGAAAGATTAGGGAAATGGATATACAGTATTTTACAAAGTGCTGTAAAAGGAAATGTCTAAGCTTATGGATCTCGAGTCCTCTCTGAGGAGAGATCAGGTGCTGGTTCTGGTATTTTCCTTTTCTTTAACCAGGGCTCTTGAGCCGTTGTCGGTTTGTCAGTTATTTGCCAAGTGAAAGGAGCGAGCAAATTTCTTCGGTCTTCTTGACTTTCTACAACTTGCTGCTCTAATATCTTAATCAGAGCATCCTTTTCCTTTAACAGTTCTTGAATCTTGGTACACTCCACATTGAGGATTCGGTACTTGTTTTTCCAAGAGCTTTTCTCCCGTTGAACTTTATTGAGAGAGACCTGGAGTTTTTCCGTATCAGACATAAAATTTAGGAGATATGCCTTTAGCGGAAGAACTTCTTGATGAGGGTAAGGCATCCTCAGCTTGAGGGCTCTAGTTTGTACCCAATGGAGATAAGGTTCCACAGAGACACAGTTTGGTTTTCCAAGAGACTCTCTTCCTTTCCTGTGAACATGTTTCCAGGCATGCACTATTTCTGTCTTTAGTGCCCTGTCATTTTCTCCTTCCTTGAAGAAAAGACCTTCCAGATGAACATTACGCGGGATATGCCTCATCGGGTATCCGAGTTGACGACGAACCAAAATTAGATGATAGTTGATTCCTTCTTTAGTTCCTATGAGGGGTACATTAGGGAAATTTCCACATGTGTCAATGATCCTTATCCCGTCATAGATCCGATTGTATCAATCTATGTCAGAGTTGGTAAGAGACATGATTCTCTGTGACCAATGTAGAGTACTCTTATGATCCCAAAAAGCAGCAGACTTGGGTAAATGGAAAGTGAACCATTTTTATAGCAGGGGTACACAGCATGTGATCATTCCTCCTCTGTACAAATTCTTTAAGTGTACAGAATGATAAGCATCTGCGAGCAAGGTCGATATAGGGTTTCTAATCAAAAGTATCTTAATGGCATTGGTATCGACGAAGTTATCTATGTTGGGAAAAAGGAATAACCCGTATGTGAGTAGAACAAAGATATCTTCGAAAGCAATAATGTTTCCTATATTGGCAAAGTACGGGGCTTTCTCTACCAAGAACTTGGCCGGTAAACCTTAGATTCCATCCTTAACGGTCATGTGAGTCCTGACTTCTGACTCGTCCAAATAGATTGCTTTTGTAATGGTTTGATCCTTTGGAATTTCTTCTAGTTCAGAAAATGGAGATTGGTCAGTGATGGGCAAATCAGTCAGGTGTGAATACTCCTACAGTGTTGGTGCTAGTTGATAATTAGGAAATGTGAAACAGCGATAAACCGGATCATAAAACTGAATTAGCGTAGACAGGATTCCTTCAACTACATGGACTCTTAACAGAGACAGAAGTCCTCCGTACTTAGCTCTGAAAGCATCAGGGTTGGTGATCATCCTTGCCAACCCTCTTAAATCCTCTAGTTTTGAAACCTTGAAGGTGTACTTGTGCGTCTTCCTTCTACCGAAATCCATAACTCAATCTTTCTCTCTGATATTTGCAATCATTGTTTTAGTTTAATTTGAAAAAAGGAGAGAAGAGAAAAGAAATTTTTCTTTGTTTAAGAGTTTTTTTTAAATGAATGCATGAATGCAGCACACAAAAACATAGAAAAAACATGGGTTCAAAGGTTCAGCGTCACGAGCATGGAGTCATGGCTCTACCCATCCCCAAAGGTTGTACTATGGTGAATTTTTGTACCTGTTCTTAAAGTCATTGACCCCCTTGGGATAAAAACAACAGGCTGGTTCACCCGAGCAAGCTGTAGCATCTTAGGGTAATCTCAATTGAGTGTAGTATCGCGTGTAAACTATTTCTGATAGCTACCGCACTACTAAATAGCCACTTGGTTACTGTCTACTAAATCCTCAGTTTCATGGATACCACAATCCGACAATCTGCTTTCACAATCGAAGTCGTTAGACATTAAATCCGCAAAGGGTATCTCCACTGATTTGATGGTCTACCGGGACAGCTTATTCGAGATTCACTCCCTGTAAGACCGCCCGTCTCTGCCATCACCTATCTTAGGTATCACTCAAACTTTCTGCATGCGACATCACTTGCATTCCCATTGATAGAAAATAAACACGGATATCAAGTAGGAAAAGCGATATATATATATATATATATAGTATGATTCCTTGATGACACTGAATTTCACCGTATTTTTGACTCCGATTTCGCATGCATTCTTAGTCTTTTAATGTCATTTTATTATGTTATTATTATGTTTTTCTTTGTTTTCAGGTTTTTAGCCTAATCGGAGCCCCGAGCGAGAAAAGGAGCGAAAAAGGAGCCGAAATGAGCTAAAATAGAGAAAATCAGCATTTTACACTTATGGCATCCACTCTGGCGGCCGCCACAGGGTCTTCCATGACGTGGCCATGTCTCAAACTCCTCCCAACTGTTTTTCCCCACGATCTCCAACTGCCCAAGCAATTTTACACTCATGGCGGGCGCCATGGTGTTGTGGCGGGCGCCACAAGAGCAAAACAAGTTCCCGCCCAAATTCAAATGCTAGGGGCATCCTTGTATTTTCCACATGTTTCCTTGCCTATAAATAGGACTTTAGATTTTCGTTTTTCTTCATCCAAGCTTAGTTGTTCATAAGCATATATCAGTGTAATAGTGGTAATCGCTTCACATCAAGGTGTTACTACATTCGAGAGATCGAGTCTGTAAGAGCCTGTGAGATTGAGTCTTGGAGCACTCTGGAAGGAAGTTAATCCTGCCGCCATTTTACTTTCAGTTCGCATTTTATTCAACCACTCCGATTGGAGCAGGTTTTTATTACTTTACCTTTTGTCAACTTTATTTCTTGCACTGTCTTTTAATTTCATTTATTTTCCGCACTGCTTTAATTTCATTTATTTTCCGCACTCGCATTACTTTCATTTACTTTCCGCACTCGCACTACTTTCATTTACTTTCCGCACTCGCACTTAAATACCTTTTTTATGAAAAATCTAAAAATGAACTTTTACTTTACCATGTCTGGCTAATTTTATAAAGGTTAGAATGTGAAGATCATAACTGAACCGATAATCTGTACAATTGTTAGTGGAAACACTTAAGGGCTATTTTAACTTTCAATATAAGTTTTCCTGTTCTTAAATTCCGTTGGGTAAGATCGAAAGCCGTCCAACGCCTATCTAAACTTAATTGTTTTTAAACTATTTCAAAAACAGCGAAAGCGCTTTGTTTAGTTTATTAGGAGTTTTTAATTTAGAAGGAAAAGAGATTTTAAAACCATTTTCGGACGCGTTAAGAAGTTTAAAGTCTGGTTCGTAAGAACCTCTTTTTTTTAGAAAATCCAGGTTAAAATACTTTTCAACTTGGTCAAGATACTATATTTCTTAAAAATAGGTTTACTACTCTAACGCAATGCGCGCCTTTTTATCCGTGACAATAAGAGGGTTTGATTAGGGGGTACAACTCGGTTCTGAGTACGCGAAAGCGACAGTTCCTGTCAAATTAGTTCTTTTCAAAGTAGAAAACATTGCCCGTAAGTAGTTCTATTAGTAAGTACTTGGATTATCAATTGGTTGTGTGAATTGCATTCGAACCTGTCTTTATCAATTAATTTTAATTACTTTATTTACTACCGTGCACTCTTCAAAACTACTATTTTCAATCACCTTAGATACACACCTTAACAATAGATAGCGATAGATTGACACTTGGTCTCTGTGGATACGATAATCTTTTATATTACTCTGACGCGTTCGTACACTTGCGAAAAAAATACGCATCATTCCTAAAACTAACATCTTATACCACTTAAGAGCTATAATCCTAATCCTAAACAGACAAAATGACTCCCCAGCAGAGTCGCCATTTTACTGTTGGAAAATGGTGATGATGATGACTAAGGTAAAACAAATCCTAATGGCACTCCCCAGCAGAGTTGCCATTTTACTGTTGGAAAATGGTGACGATGATGACTAAGGTAAAACAAATCCTAATGGCACTCCCTAGCAGAGTCGCCATTTTACTATAGCGTGCAATTTTTGTCTGTGACGCGATCACCTTATCGCCAATTTTGGTTTTTCCTCACCGCAGTGAAGGGAGTGGGTGCTACTTTCTGATTTCTTATTTATCCCTTGAAGCTGGAAAGGAAAGGGAAGCTATCTAAAACTAACCTTGCACGCGAATGTTTAACTGAATAAACGCTTAAGAGATTCGGGGAGTTCGGGGTCAGGTTATACAATAGGGAGTGTCAATTACCCATCCTATATGTGGTTATCCACAGGTTGTTAGTTTTAAGTTCTGCTTTGTACTTGATGGCGTTTATTTGTTGTGGGTTGGGAAAGTTTCTTGTTTGAGAGAGAGAGAGAGAGAGAGAGAGAGAGAGAGAGAGTTTTTGATGATTTTGGTGAGGTATTGGACCTCAGTTTTGATTAGTATGTCTAAAGGTACTAGACCTAAAGTTTTTGATTGGTATGCTTGCTAAGATTTCGCAATCTTATGCCTACGTATTTCCGTTTAAAGAAACAGGGAAATCAGAGCAATCGTAGTTCCTCCTATTCTATGGGAGGAAATTTGTTTTGGTGTCTTGTTCAAAGCCCAAGATTGACGCTAAAAGGTTTATTTGTGTCTTGTTCAAAGCCCAAGATTGAAGCTAAAAGGTTTGACTAAGAGAGAATTTGTCATCTCTAAAGGGAGACATCTTGTCTGTTTATCACGACTATTGGGTGACTGATTATAAAAAAGGATTACTTTAACTGGGATATGTGAATCCAGCAATGCCATAATTTCCATTATAGGGGATTTGTCCTGAAGGAGAAAACTTTAACTCAGTGTAAAGCAATGCCATTTTTCCTTAGGAATTTCTCATGCTAAGAGAGGGACAGTGGCGTGGATGTAAATAATCCAGAGGCTTGCCACTTACAATAATTAGATAGAAGAAAGGGTTTTACCAGGATAAGAGATGGACGACAGCTTGGATATTTGAATCAACAAGTGTGCCACTTACAACAGTTATCTGGGATTAAGGTTTGTTTTGAGTTATCTGTTTTGATATGTGATAACACAGAGAAATGTTTTCCTACAGAGATTTTGATTTCCTCTGAGAGGATGTTGATTTTTGCGTGCCTTGATCAAAGCCCAAGGTTGAAGCTAAGAGATTGATTGACTCCACTGGGGAAGTCCTTATATCAAGCCTAAGAGGAGGCTAGAAAAGACTGACTCAACAAGAGAGTGTTTATCTGTCTTGTACAAAGCCCATGATTGAGGCTAAAAAGAGACTGACTCTTTAGGGGATATCTTTATACAAAGCCTAAGAGGAGGCTAAAAGTTTGACTTTTCTGGGGAAATATTTTGTCTGTCTTGTACAAAGCCCAAGATTGAGGCTAAAAGAGATTTTGACTCCGTTGGGGAGAGTTTATATATGTCTTGTACAAAGCCCAAGGTTGAGGCTGAAAGGAAAACTGACTCTGTGGGAAAGAAATCTTTATCTGTCTTATACAAAGCCCAAGATTGAGTCTGAAAAGAGACTGACTTAATAAGAGAGTGTTTTATTTGGTGTCTTATACGAAGCCCAAGACTGAGGCTGAAAGAAGATGACTGACTCAGCTGAGGATTTTTTAGGTGTCTTGTACAAAGCCCAAGATTGAGACTGAAATGAGTTTGACTCTGCTAGAGAGTATTATATGTCTTGTACAAAGCCCAAGATTGAGGCTAAAAGAGGATTGACTTTGCTTAGGAAAATTTATATGGTGTCTTATACAAAGCCCAAGATTGAGGCTGAAAAAGGTTGACTCAATTATAGAGTGTTTTATCTGTCTTGTACAAAGCCCAAGATTGAGGCTGAAAAGGTTGACTCAACAAGAGAGTGCTTTTGTTTTATACCATTGACTCAACAAGAGAGTGTGAAAAGGTGATTGACTCAACAAGAGAGTCTGAAGAGGTTAGCTCAGCTGGGGAAAATCATTGTACAAAGCCTAAGAGGAGGCTGACTATGCTGAGGAAAGGGAGGATCATTATACAAAGCCTAAGAGGAGGCTAACTTTGTCGGGGAAGAACAGAGACAAAAATCTTTATACAAAGCCTAAGAGGAAGCTGTCTTCTGCTGAGGATTATTGAGATCCAGAGGCAGGTCCAAATGGGGATCAACTCTTGCTGAGGGTTTACAGAAGGGTTGAGATATCAGATGCCTTGAGGTTTTGATTTGGGATAGTGTTATACTGATGATAAACTGACCCTGGCTAAGGGATTTTTAGGAGAAAGACTGGGTTTTAGAACCCATGGGTTTTAACTCTGCTAGAGATTGATAAAAAATGACCAGGGTTTCTCCTATGTTTGTAAGGAACTTGAGAATGTCTTTGAGATCCGAGAGGGGATTAGACTGTCCAAGTCTACTGGTATGAAATAATTTATCTTTGTATAATGCACAAGAGGAGGCTGGTGTTTTAAGGGATGAGAATCAACCCTAAATTGGTCTGAGGTTTTGACTCAAGAAAGACTGCTCTAGCAAAGGATGACTAAGTTCTGTCCTATACCTTTAAGAGGTCTTCAGGGTCCTTGTATTAACCCCAAGAGAAGGCATGAGAACTTCTAAGAAGCCGGAGGGTCCTTGTACAAAGCCCAAGAGGAGGCGGGGATGCTTTTAGGAAGCCTGTGGGTCCAAACTTAAGAAGAGTTCAAGAAAAATTTCACCGGGAATAATCTTTTCTTTAGTGAACAGTTCTAAGGTTTGAAGAAATTCAAGAGAGGTTTCACCGAGAATTAATCCTCTCTGGGGAAATGAATTTCTTTGACAATTTCTAATAGTGACAGTCTGAGAAAAGTTTCACCGGGAATAATTCCTTTCTCTTTGTTCCATATTGTTTAAGCCCAAGAGAAGGCAAGACTGTATCTGGGAATCCTATCGGGATCTAGTTTTGACTGTATTTAAGAGTGACCAACTGGCTTTACCTAATTCTAGACTTAGTTGCCGGGGAAAACTCTAAGCAGATATACTAGTATATATACCGTTGATATATGACAAGTATTTAAAAGGATATGAAAGAAGGACTTATAGGTGAGCAAGCTTCCAGCAATACAGTTATATATATATATATATATATATATATATATATATATATATATATATATATATATATATATATATATATATATATATATATATATATATATGAAAGCGAGTAAATGAAAGCTGATAAAACTTACAGGCGAGCAAGCTTCCATTGTAACAGCTGTATGGTTAGTTGTTCAAGAAATTAAAGAAAGTTTTGACAAAAACTATGGATTTGAACCTAAATCAAGAGGGAAGTTGTTTTGAAAAGATTGTTGGGGCTTATACTCAAGGAGAGGCCCAGATGAAAAACAGTAATTGTACCGTTGTTCTGAAAATTGTATCGGGACTTATACAATGACTGAGGCCCAAATTATTTATGTACAAAAGAGGATTGGGTCTTACACTCTATTAGAGGCCCAAAGTTTATTTTATATATAAGTGATGGGGCTTACAACTCAAGGAGAGGCCCAGGTGATTTTTGTTTAAAATGCGATGACCGCGCCGATATTTTAAAATCGTATCGGGACTTATACAATGACTGAGGCCCAAATTATTTATTTACAAGAGGGGGTTGGGTCTTACACTCTATTAGAGGCCCAAAGGTTGTTTGAAAATTTAAAATCGAGAGGAAACCCTAATTTTAAATTAAAATGTCATTTTTCAAAGGTAATTTAAATAATAAATGATAAAATATCAATTATATTCAAAAACAAGTTGTACACTTTGGAAAATATTTTGAAAAATCATGTTTAATCATATGAAAGCTTAAAATTCAATTGATTTTGAAAGATCAAAGTGGAAATTTCATTTTAAAAATGTTTAAAACAATAAAAATGAAGTTAATTACAAAAATTCTAACTAAAATAAATAAATAATATAAATTAGATTTTTTTGAAAAATAAAATATTTAAACATTTTTGTGAATTTTGAGAAAAAGAATCAATTGAAAAACATAAATATTCAGAGTGAAATTAATTTTTGAATCAATTAAACAAAAATAACTAAAATTCAAAAATTTGAATTATGGCGCCAAGAACACTTGGTTCCTGCCCGCGCCCTCTGTTTTTGCAGATTTGCATTTTCTCACTTTTCTCCATGATTTCTCAACGGTTTTGCATGATTCAAGTACCAATCTTGTTCGTTTTTGAACAAGGATCACAACCATATAGTTTAATTGCATTTATATTAAGTATGGAGAAAGAAATCAACAGAAAACCTCAAGAACCCTAATTTCAGCATGAACACAATGAAATTCCATACACGATTGATTCATGGCAATTGATTGAGGGTTATCACTCTATATACATGCAAGAACAAGATGGTAACTCAAAAATTCATGTATGATGAACGAAATATAGAGTTTGAAGGGTTCATGCTTACCTCTTGCAGCTGGTGATCGAGTTTGGTGATGGAGGTGTTGCAGCTAGGTTCCAATGATCTGGACAGCTTCCTTAGGTGCCATGGAGTGTGTTTGAATGCTTGGAGTGGATTGAAATGAGCTGGAACTTGATGTGGCACCTCAACTACAACTATGTCGAGAACTTGAGCAATTGGCTGGTGATTTTGAGAATCTGATGTTCCAGATGTGATTTTGTGTTATGGATCACTCACATATGATGTTTATGAGGTGTGTGTGTGTGTGTGTGAATGGTTTGGTTGGAATTGCTCTCAAACTCAAAACCCGATAGTGACTTGAGTTAGAAGGAAAAATTGGAGTGAAAGGGAGATTTTGAGGAAAGCATCAGTTTGGGTGCTTTCGTGTACTCAAACTGATCACAAATGAGGTCTATTTATAGTGTGTCAAGTTTGTTTTGGCAGCAATAGTGTGTGGCAACTGCAATAGGTATGTGGCCAATGGTGATCAAATGGAATCTCAAGTCTCCTCTAGCCATTGACTTGAGGTTAGAGCACATACCTATGGTCTTTTGGTTCAGAGATAAGGCTTGACTCATTCAGTTAAACTTGCCTCAGTTCATGCCACCTTGATGCATCCATTGAATGGATTGAAACAAAATTGGAGTCTTGGCACTTTTTAGCTCTTTTAGGTTTGGCATGGATATATGTAGATCCTTGGACTTGGGAGGCTTGGGGATCAGATCATTCTCCTTTTGTTTTATCCTCAGATGTGTCCAAATGGATGAAAAGGCTTGAAGTTGTCCAAATTTTCCAAATCGAGCAAATGCACAAAATCTGCCTTGCTTGGAACAGTTGGAAATGGTGATTTTGAGGGAGTCATATCTCCCTGCTCAGGCTAAGTTATGCGAGGCTCTTGTGCTTTTTAGAAAGCCCTCATATGATACAAAACATGTGTGATCATAGTTTTTTTTGAAACTATTTGGATCCCATTGAAAAATCATCATGAACATTGATGTTCAAGGCTGATAACTTAGGCAGATTTTCACTAAGTGTTGGAAAAGTGTTATTTTCATGTTTTTGTCATTTTGATCATTCCATAACTTAAAATCCATAAAGAATTGGAGTTGCAGGTAGTTGAAGCTTTTGTACAGTGTAGCGAGACCTACAAATCCAGCTTTGGATCACCCAAAATGGTTGCTTGGATCTCAAGTTATGATCCTTGGAAGTTAGTACCAAAATCACTTTTGTTCCATAACTTAGAAAATTTTTGGTTTCTTATGGTTGCCCCTTTTGCAAGAAACCTCACTTTTCTTGATTTTTCTTGATGGATGATGATCAATACCATACATTAACATTATTTTTTACTTAGGGGAACCATATTTGTGAAAAATTCCAAAAAGTCAAGCTTGATTTTGTGCACAGTTGACTTTTTATTGGATGAAATCCAAACTGTGCGATCCTTTGTGAAATCAAGTCCTTGACCTAAATCAAACCTAATGGATGGATTCCATAGGTGTTATAGGGTATATTGAATCATGTCCCAAGGTTTGGAAGCATGTCCTGGCCAAAAGTCAAAGACACAGTTGACTTTTTCCTCAAAACCCTAGTTGTGGTCTAGATGAAATTGAAACTTGTGAATCAAGCTTCTTAAATCAATCCATTATTGTAAATGGATCAATGTGGTGTATTTGAGGCCCTCAAATCATTTCTTGAGGTCTTGACTCATGCTTTGTCCCAAAAGTCAACTTAGGGGTGAATTAGGTCAAGAAACCATAATTCCTGATTTTTGGTAAATGCATCCCCTGAGGTTAAATTGACTTGATGATTGGGTCCATGAGGTCCCTTGGAGTATCTTGGGTTGTGCTTTGAAGCATTGGCTCATGGCCAGATGAAAATTTCCATCTGGAGGCCCTGGTCGACCAAAATCCTAATTTGGTGACACTGTCTATCTTGAGGCTTGATCCACTTGGAATGTTGCAACCTTGTGCTTGATTCTTGATGTGGGAGTCCTCTTGATCCCTTATAGGTGTTTGAGAGATTAGACAAGTTGAAAATCATGTCATTCCTTGATTGATCTTTTGTCTAAGTGCTCTTAGAGGGCTCAAAAACCCTAGTTCTTAATTGTGGTGAATGCTCAATCATCTTTAAGGAGATTGATGAGGCATGAAGGTACATCCATATTGTGATGATGATTTACACAATGATGGGAAATCTTGGTGGTCAAAATTTGGGGTATGACAGAAAGGACTCCGAGTTTTCAGGAAGATTTTGGTCATTTCTTTTTCTTCCAAAGGAGGATTGATCTGAGTAGCAATTTCGCGCCACCTCTGCGCTTATTCTTTGAATGTCTCCTTATCTTTCTGAGCCATTGCTCGAAGCTGGTCACGATCAGGAGCCATATCCACATTATACTTATACTGCTTTACAAAAGCCTCACCCAAATCTTCGAAAGTGTGAATTCGAGCACTGTCGAGTCCCATATACCATTTTAAGGCTGCACCAGACAAACTGTCTTGAAAGTAGTGAATGAGAAGCTGATTATTATCAGTCTGAGTCGACATCTTGCGAGCATACATAGTCAAATGACTCAATGGACAAGAATTACCCTTATACTTTTCAAATTCAGGGACCTTGAACTTATGCGGGATCTTCACATTAGGAACCAAGCATAACTCATGAGCATTCTTCCCAAACAATTCTTTACCCCTCATAGTTTTGATCTCTTTCTGCATTTAAGCAAATTGATCTTAAATCTCTTCCATTTTATCATAAACATCAACACTCTTGCTCGGAGCAGTGTGGAAAATCTATTCTTCACCAAAAGGAACGGTATGAACCACAGGCGGTGGTACAGACATCACAGGCTGGACAGTAAGAACAACTGGAACTTCAGGAGGTGGTGGTGGTTGATAACCTTCAGGAACAAAGTTAAAAGGCATGCCCCAGGGAAAACCAGGAGTCATGGAGTGTTGAGGAACACTGGCAGGCGCCACAGAGATGGGCGCAGAGACAATCTCAAAAATGATTGTCCTTTGCACAGGAGTCAAAAGCGGAGGAGGAGAAGGTGGCTGATTCTGAGCAGCAACCAACAATTCCATCATAGTAGTGAGTCTCTCCAAACTATCTTTCAGAGTTGTTACTTCCTCACGAAGCTCACGGTTCTCTTGTTGCAATTGATCTATCTTTTTCTTCAGATTAGCTTGAGTATTATACTGGTGCGACAACATGGCTGAATGAAGACCAAAGGGAAACATAAGACACCTGGAAAAGGCAAGAAACAATGCAAAAGATGATGCTTGATGTGCAATATGCAAATGCAAAGCCTTCAAGGAACTTCAAAGATAAAGAGCAAATTGCAAACATTATATTGAGACAACATATTGCAAAATACTGAAAATCTCATTTTATTGATAACTGAAAAGGATTACAACTTTTGGAGTACATTTTCAAGAATTAAAATCAAAAGAAGATAATAGGAAGCTAGAAACTAGAAATCCTAAGACATCCCATGAGAAGAAGATCCTCTTTGCAGCTTCTTACTGAGCTCTTTGATCTGGTCCTCCATCTGAGTCTTCTCAACTATGAGCTTGTCGACAACCAACTTCCAAGCAACTGAGGTAGAGGGAGCATCTGAACTCTGAATGCTAGAGGAAAATAAATCATCTTGCACTTTTCTCTTCTTGTTAGCCATTTCTTCTTCATTTCTTTGCTTCAACTACTTCTAAAGTTCTGCATTCTCCATGTCAACAATCTGATACTTGTTCCTCCAAGCATCTCTCTCTTGACGTATCTCATTCAAAGCAATATGAAGTTTCTCTGCATCATTCATGAAAATAAGAACGAGTGTTCTAGCAGCTAAAGGTAAAGGCTCTTGACGTGGATAAGGCATATTCAATGTGATAACTCTAGCTTGTACCCATTGGAGATAAGGCTCCAAAGAAACACATTTCGGCTTTCCCAAATCTTCCATTCCTTTTCTATGGATGTGACGCCAAGCTTGCACAATCTTCTCCTTAAATGCTTTGTTGTCTTCATCCTCCTTGAAGAAGAAACCCTCCAAATGGATATTACTTGGTTTGTCTTTCATAGGATACCCCAAATGACGACGGGCCAAAACCAAGTTATAACTAATACCTCATTTTGTACCAAGAAAAGGTACATTAGGAAATCCGCCATAACTATCAATGATCTTCACTTTACTATAATCAAAGTTGTACCAAACAATACCTGAATGAGTAAGCGACGTGATTTTCTGCGACCATAATAAACCATCCTTGAGGTCCCAAAAAGCAATAGACCAAGGCAAGTGAGAAATAAACCACTTGTATAACAATGGTGCACAACAAGTAATCATCCTTACACCATGAGAATCCTGAGATGAACGGAGTGATAGGCATCAGCGAGTAGAGTGGGAACTGGGTTTCCAATCAAGAAGATCTTAATAACATTAATGTCGACAAAGTTGTCAACATTAGGAAAGAGGAACAACCCATAAATAAGCAAGGCGAAGATAGCCTCGAAGGCGTCCTTGTTCATCATGCTAGCGAAGTAACGGGCCTTATCCATCAAAAACTTAGCAGGTAACCCAAGAATACATCCCTTGGTAGCCATGTGAGCTTCAATCTCAGATACCTTCAAATGAGTAACTTTAGAAATATCTTGATACTTAGGAGTCTCTTCCAAACCAAGAAAAAAGGGACTCGATCAGGGATAGGAAACCTAAGTAAACCAGAATACTCCTCAAGTGTGGGCATGAGTTGGTAATCAGGGAACATAAAACAGTGGTACACCGGATCATATAACTGAATCAAAGTAGCCAAAATTCCATTTACCATATCAATCTTCAGAAGAGACAACAACCTTCCATATCTATCTTTGAAAGCTTCAGGATCAGCAACCAAAGACCCTAGCTCTCGCAGACCTTCTAACTTAGGACTCTTGAAAGTGTACTTCTTAGTGTTCCTTCTTCCAAAATCCATGGTGAAAAATCCCTACAATGTTTGCAACAAACATCTTTAAGTTCCTTGAAGACTTGGTCAAAATGATGCTATGAATGCATGAATGCATGAATGCAACACCCACAAACAAGATCACACAAAGCACACAAGTTCAAAGGTTCGAGTCACGAGCATGGAGTCAAGGGAAAAGAACCAACCCCCAATGGTGTGTACTAAGGTTTTATCAGCACCTGTAGAACAAGGTTCTAAAACGTTCCCAGAGTCCTCTATTCTCTTTCAGATATTACTAGCACGCCGATTACTCGAGAATCAATAATATTCTCAAGAGAACCTCATCTGAGTGTAGTATCGCATATAAACTATTTCAGGTTTACAGTCTCATAGTCACCGCACTACGTCCTAATTGGCCAAGATGGGTTAAAGGAAATCTAAGGTCCACAGCTTCTCAGGCTCCCAAGTCGAAAATAGAAATGTTTTCACGATTACTCGATCGACACATACCATCCTCAAAGGGGCCTCCACTGGGTGGTGGGTTCTCAAGTTCACTCGTTCGGGATTACTCCCTAGAAGATTCCTTGACTATACCACCGCCTATCATAAGAGCTCTCAGATCCGGGTATAGGATATATCTCACCTCTCAAGATCACCCAAACAAAACAACCAATAACAGTCAAATCAAATAGATAAAGCATAAATAAATCAAAGTAGGCTAAACCCGCTAAGAACTAGGATCCCCAGTAGAGTCGCCACTTTTCTCTAGCGGGGAAATTGTGAGTGTAAGCTATTAATTAACTTAACTCATAAAATGAGAGTCGCCACTGCACTTTTATTTAATCCAAAATGGGAAGGAAAAAGAGCGAACAAAACCTAAGGAGTTCTAAAAACAAGAACAAAAGAAAAGAGACTGGGTAAGGGGGTTGGTTACATTAAGGGAAGATGTTAGTACCCAAAACGTCTATAGCACTCTATAGGAACCCTTTGAAATATCTACGCATTTTGGTTTGAAAAAAATTTGTTTGAAATGAGATTGGGGAGATGAGAAGAGAAGTATTTTTTTAAGATTTTTGTGTTTGGAGAGACTTATCGCCTCATGCCTACGTACCCACAAAGTGCAATATAGGATCAAAACCTCGTAGTTCGTGGTACAAATAACAAAAGTTATTGGTTATGATTCATTTTATCTTGAAAAGACAACCCGTCATTCTCAAGAGAGAATACTAATTACCCAAAGGTATGGGAAAGAGGCATTTGCATCACATTAAAATGGAGGATTTGCTTGGATTAAAATCAACAAGACTATCGCTTTAACATCCAAGTGGAAAATGACCATACTTTGCACAAAATACCATGGTTAGGAGCTTTACATCTCATCAAAGAAGATGACTCATGTCTAATCTTTTTGAAAAGTTTAAAAGAAAAAGATGCATAAAAGCACAAAAAGTTTGAATGAGTTTTTGTATTTTTTATGTCTTTTTGAAATGGTCAAAATATGATTAACATTGATTAACATTTATTAAAGAAGACAAAGTTTGAAAATCACTTGACAAAAGTCAAGGTTTTATTATGAAAGTGGTTTTGAGTTTGAAAACAAGAAGGTTTTGAAAAAGAGAGAAGATTTTGAAAATTTAAGAAGGGGTGGAGAAGAAGAGGTTATCCTATTGCATAAAATAAAAGCTAAGGTAAGAAAGATCTAACCATATTGAGGCACTCTTCAAAGCATAATAAGAAAAGAATTCCATTCTCTTGAGCCAATAAGCAAGCCAAATAAATGCTAGAATACCAAACTCCATAATGATCCAAAGCATAAGGGAGATAATCCTAATTCTAAGTCCATAAGTCCATAATCAAGCCAAGAAGTCTAAGAGTAAAGATCCTCCAATGCAAGGGATAATGGCCATAGTCCAACATTAAGAGCACAAGTCTTTTAGTGGTTTAATCCTTTATTAATGTTTTTGAGTCCAAATGGTCAAAATAAATACAAAAGCATAAGATAATATGGTCGAAGTGGACAAAAAGAAAAATGACATAAACATAAACATGATATGATATAACGAGCAATGAGCAATAAAAAATAAAGAGAGATATGGAGCAAGAAGAAAACATAAACAATATAGTAATATAATATAATAGTATATACATAATAGTAGCACAAAGGCCCTAGTGCCATAAGCCTTCAAAAGATAACACCGATTTGAGTATTTTTTGTCTCGCGTCATGAACTATAATGAATGAACAATGTACTTAGGCCAAGTTTAATGAAGACTTATTAGAAGATTGATAGAATCAAAGCCTCTACAACAATAAGCTTCATAGATTTTGAACCTAATACAAAAGATCAACCATCCTTGGGCTTACAATCATAAGTTTGGGCCACGAAAGTTCATGTTCCGATTCGGAGAGGGACAAATGTAACGCTATGTTAAGCAATCGCCAAGTGACTTATAAAGAAGTCACCCTACTCGAGGCCAATCAATAGTGATCTTTATGCTAATGCATGCTAGATGAACGATATGTAAATCGTCATCCGAAAGCAATACCGCACGAAAAGAAAAAAAGGGTAGCGATCTAGTCTTGATCAAGAATTTAACAAATAAATTCTAAGATCCATAAGACTTTGATCGATCAAAATAAAAAGACACAGAGGGAGAGGTGAAGAGAAAAACCAAATTGACTTACACTTTCAAGATCCTTTCATCTTCAAGTTCAATCACCTTTAATTGATAGGTTTAAGTGTGAAAACATATCACTAATTCAAAGCACCTCAAATGAATTCAACAATTCATTTAAAGATAGATTTGAACTAATGAATGTTTAATTACTTTAACCATATCCAAAGTCCATTGAAATTGAAGAGAATTAATCTCAACAATGCACTTCAAGGCCAAAACAAAAAGAAAGGGGAAGAAAAAGGAGGAAAAACCAAAACAGTCCCAAAAACAAGTGAAAATCACATTTTTGACACTGGTTAATAAATTAACCATTTCATGTGTAAAAGTGTTAATCGATTAACCAGTGAAAATTTGCAATTCTGGGTGCAAAATCCAACTGTTAATCGATTAACCAATTCGTGCTTGTTTTGGTTAATCGGTTAGCACTGTAAAAACAACAGTAAATCAGTTTAAAAATTGCAAAATCCTTGATCAATTATTTCTTCAAACACCTCATGATCAAGGATGCAATTGTGCACGAAAAATCAAGTAAAACAACAACAAATAACACCAATAAAACACAATTTGCAAGATCCAAAGATCAAGCAAACGAGATCAAAAATAGATCACACTGTAAAGGATGTATTAAGAACAACAATGGTGGAAAATGAGATTACCACTCCAAATCTGAAAATTGCTTCAAATTGCTCCAAGATCCAAACTCCAAAGCCTTGATCTACAAGAATTGATGAAGAAAACAAGTTTGGATGAAGGTTTAGCTCAAAGTTGAACAAGATTCAATGTGAATTCTTGTTAACTTTCAAGAGAAGAAAAGTGAATTTTGAGTGAATTTTGGTGGTTGGGGAGAGAAATTGCAAGAGGTTTCTTGGCTATCAAAAGCTTGTGAAATGAATTAAATGAGGCCTCTATTTATAGGATTTAGGCTTGGAAAATTTGGTGGTTTGGAATTTGGTTTAGAATCAAAATTAGGATTGGAATTTGAATTTTGGAGGTAAAATCAAAATCAAGTGGTAATTAGTGAGGGTGTGGTGGGAATTAATTATGATGAGGTAGGGGAATTATAATGAGGTGATCTGGAATATTCTCATGATGAAACAAAGTGAATTTGGTGCCAAAATGCTGCAGAATTTGAATTTGGCACATTTTCTCTAAAAACGCACTGGTTAATCGATTAACCATTTTCAGTGCAAAATGTGTTAATCGATTAACACAGTGAAAAAAAATGAGAAAATTGGCTTTTTGATGTGTTGTCTTGGCTCTGGTCGATTTTTCTTGCTTGTCAAAGAAGGCATAGAAATAAACATATGAACCTTGAAGTCTCTTGAATAATAATCAATTAAATCTTGGAAACTCTTGATCAGATGATTTTTGAATTGTTTGCAGATCAACTTTGACTTTGTTCAGATGATATTTATTCGAGCGGAGGGACTGATTTTGATATCCTTGATCCAAATTCTTCCTGAAAAAGTTAATAAAGGAAAAACAAACATATTTTTGGATTTTAATTAATGGTTAGTAAACATAAACAAATACAAACATCAAACAAACAAGAGAACAAGGGTGCTTGTCGATCTTACTCAAGAACAAAACTTCAGAGGAGGGCAAGAGAACCAAAACTTGTGATCTTGTTTGTGGTATGAGATGTAAATGACATGTGGGATCTTATGGGTAAAAATTAGGGTATTACAATTTCCATCAACACATTTTTTAGAGATAGAGGCTTAAAAAACAACATTAAGGATTACATCTTGAAGATCCGGAGTTGGGTTTGAATCAATCGCTGGGAAATCGCGGTGGATATTTGTTATTCTCCATTCTTCTCCTTGTAATTTCTCTCTTGTTGGGATTGTAATGTAAGTTCATTGTAAAAATATGTCTTTTAATTGATCATGGCGTT
The DNA here is from genome assembly GCA_022829125.1 of Lathyrus tuberosus. Lineage (NCBI taxonomy): Eukaryota > Viridiplantae > Streptophyta > Magnoliopsida > Fabales > Fabaceae > Lathyrus > Lathyrus tuberosus. Next base: position 6,212,285 of record JALAZF010000024.1, on the reverse strand, counting down.
TTGTACGATTTATTCATGAGTTAGTATTCAATGTTATCCTCATTCACCTGTTTACTTTTGATTTGAACTGTGGTTGAGAAACACTCTTCGAATCTAGATATAGGATAATCATCTGTTGGATTCTAACTCTAGACATAGATTTGGATTTAACATTCGGTGAGTATCGAGTCTTAATGCTCCGTGTTGTTTGATAGGCTGAGAGATCATCAATTAGATAATACGGTAGAACTCTCGTCGGCGTGACAGACATGCACTATGATGTGAGCGATATGTATTAATATTGATAAGTGTTTAGATTGTGCATAATTGATTGGTAAATTACATGTTTGATCGGTGGATGAAATTCAATCCTAATAGACTCTCATATCTCTTTGAAACTTTATATTTTTCTTTCATTCGTTTTACATAGTGTAACTTTAAATTAAAACCTTACAAACTTAAGCTTAAAATCATAAAGTCTGTTGAACGACATTAGATGTCGTACCATTCCATGTGGAGACGACAAAACCGGATACTTACTTACTTTTGCTTGCCGTTTTACCGTAGTAATACTAGTTCCCTCTCTGTTGGTCATGACATCCATAACTTTGGAAGAAGACTTGCTCTTAGGCGATTCTTTTCTACCTCTTTTACCGTCTTGAACATACTCATACAAACGACCCCTCTTTATCAAACTCTTCGTGGAATTCTTCAATTGGATTCAGTCATTGGTGTTGTTATTGTGGCAGCGACATTATTTCGTCTCATCAGTTTTGAATGACTCTCTAATGGGGAAGGGGTTTCTGACTCTGCCTTTCTGAAACTCCATAATTGTGTACTCCTAGTAAATCTTCTCTCGAGACGCGTTTAGAGGAGTATACTTATCTAACCGACCACATGTTCCTCAATCAGATTCATCTTTCCACCAATGGTAGTCTTTCCCAGACAAATCGACTGAAACCTGTATTTGCTACGACCAGGTAGTCCAATCGAGCGTTAAGTTTCTCCTCCAAGTTAATGAAGGAGTGTGCCTCATTCAACAATTATTTCACCCCACAAGCCTTCCTGCGCCATAATATTTTCCTGAAGGAACTATCATATAACATGTCATTCTCATATATCCAACATTTGAGGCCCTCTTTAACTCCTTCTACTTCATTGCTACCTGAGTGAAATAGTTGATGTACGACTGCAATCTTTCTTTCTTCCCATACGTTATCTCGCTTAGGGCATCCATAATTACTAGTTGTCTCTTTCAAGCAGTAAAGTGAGCGGTGAAGCTCTTGCATAGATCAATCTAGGACTCAATGTTCAATCAGGCAAGACCTTGAACCAGAGCCTAATGGATCCTGTTAGAGAGAGTGCAAATAGTTTACACTTGGTTACCTCATCAGCGTGGAAGTAGTTCAAATGTTCATCGACGAGTTGTACATGCTCATTGAGATCTCATTCTCGTTATACTCTTTCAATTTTAGAGGTTTCTCCAACGATTTTGGTATTTGGCTGTCATGAATATGGATGCATAGGGGATATTTCCTTGAGTTCCTTACAGGAAGCTTATTCATTTATTCCTTAGCGAGAACATGGCTGACCCGACATCTTCCTGGATTGTGAGGAGGAGTTTCTTACCTCTCGTTTCTTTGGAGGTATGGAGATCTTGGAGTTGCCTTTCACCATGATACAGTAAGTTCGGGGACGATTTATTGGTTTCTTATGGAACCAACTTCCTACACCGTGTTTCCTTTCAACGACGCGTTATACAATCTTTCTTCCAAGAAAAGAAATATTTCTTCTACCTCCTTTGAATTTTGCTTCCTAACAATGTTGTACATTGTGTTAAGAAATTCATTAACATTATGTACTTTGAGGTTAGCCTGCAATAACTGGAAACCAGGTAATGCTTTCGGTCTTAAGGCTGGTGGTAGTACTAAAGGCCAAATCGACGACTTGCCTTGTTGGAGATGTGGAGCAGATTCGGCAATCTAAGAAGGTTGGAGCAGATATCGATGCAATAAAGTGTTGACAACAGCTTGGTATGTGTTGCCTTGAGAAAAAGGTGATTGATTTCTTACTGCTTGAGCATCGACTACTTCGCATAGAGCCGCAGAGCGAGGGATTTTAGATCCAACCATCATTGGAGGATTTGAAGATCGAAGAATAGGAAATTCCAGAAACTAGAGTCAATCCGCTATTGGAATAAATAAAGGACAACGAATTTGAAGTTCAACCTCAAAAACTCCAATCTGGTAGGTTGAAAGAACTTTGAATTGATGAATAAAAGTGATCAAGTAAAATCATGAAAATTACGGAAATCAAAAGTCGATTCATACAAACTGCACAACTGTTCCGTTGTGGAATCATAATTAATTGAATAATGGGGGTTGCAAAGCGCAACAGTGGATTTGAGCTTCTGCTGCAGTGAAGGGAGAAACTGAACAACAAGGTTAACACTCCAACACTCAAATCAGTATGTGAAAGAAATTAATGAGTAAAGTTTGAATTTGAAAATGTGTATCTAAAATTCACGCATATACTCTTTATATAATTGAACAATTATAACAAAGTGATATTTTCGATACGTGAAATGTGAGACACCATTAAATATATCTTGGATATGAACTTCTTAATCTTTGTTCTAGTCGCAGTCGAATGACCCTTATATTAAAATATAAAAACTAAATAAAATAATAGATATTATTTATAAAATAGTCCAGTAATAGTAAAATTTTACTCTTAAAAATTTAGTTAACCCAATTTGTTAAAACATAATCAATACTAGTATTATTTAACATTTTATAGTGTCTTTTTAGTAATAAGAGTTTAACTATATAATGAAAATTGAAAGAAAAACAACAACAATTATGTAATGAAAATCAAATTGTCTTTAAAATAGCTATAAAATCATTTTTAATACAATTTTTATTAATATTAGTTTATTTTCCATTTTTTTAAAGTATCAAAATATAAAATAAAACTTTGAAAAAAATACACAAAAAAAAGAAAATCATTTGGTAGTAAAAGTTTTGTTGACTAAGTGGAAAGGAAAATCCACACATAACAAAACACCCAAGGAAATACTTAACCATGTCTTAAAATAAATAAAAAGATATGATAACTTAACTATATATATAGATAAGATATGACATTAAAAAAAAATTCCTCATAGATCGGCGCAACCTTTTCGACACCATTTTGGTTTGGTGGTGGATAACAGGTGGATACGTTACTTAAACTCTTTATTATTATCATTATCATTATCATTATATATTCATAACTAAACCTCTCTACATCAAGATTACATTAATTATAATTAATTTATGTTGGTGTACATGGTAACTTGATGTTTGGTTTTCTTTCTCACAATCATTCAATTATTGTATATATTTGACTTTTAAAATAGCCATTTTATACTATAAGTAAATTACCATCATTAAATTATTAAATTCATTTGAACTCAATATAATCTAAACTAAATTATAGTTTTTACCCTTTATTTTAGCTTATTCACAAAATTAATTTTTTAATTTTAAATTTAAACAATTTTGGTATTTCTTAAATTTTATTATTTATTTTATATATAATGTTTTACAAAAAAATTTTATATAATAATTTATTAATTTTTACAAATGACATATTATTTAAAAATTAATAAATTATTAATTTTAAATAAAAAATACGAAAAAATAAATAAAATTATTATATTTTAAAATAGAAGAATTAATTTCGTATATAAGATAAAATAAGAGATAAAAATATAATTAAACTTATAATCCAGAGAAAAGGGATGATACACTAACAGTGTAAATTATTTTTACACTATCAACCAATGACAACCATGTATTCCGCCAAGTCAGCCTGTAAATTTTAAATTATTTAAATGATTTGGCACTTTAAAATATTTTAATTGGATGTATGTGTAATATTTTTTTACACTGACAGTACATTACCATTAAATCCTATAATCTATATATAAAATATATAAAATAATTTAATTAATAAAAAATAAATATGCAGTAATATTAAATGAGAAAAAGAATATGCACTGATAGTGTAGAATATTTTTACACTGTCAATCAATCACAGACGTGTATCCCGCCAAGTCACACGTTTAATTTTAAAATACTGATATGACATGGCAGAATGTTATAATTTTATTGGATGATGGTGTAAAACTAGTTTACACTGACAGTGCACACTACCTTTAATCTCATATTAAATCGCTTAAATTTTTTTATGTGTTTTCTCTATTTTAAGGATTAATGTCTGCAATTAAAAAAAAAATTGTCAGTGTATACTAAAAAAAAATTTTTTTATCAACATATTACAACTGTCGAAAAAAATGATTTTACATATATTTATTATAAAAGTCAAATATTTTAAATTATTCAACAATTATTTAATAATATTATTTAACAAGTTGTGATTTATTTAAACCATTTTTATATCATAAAAAATAATAGAACATGATTTATACTTTTTCACATAGTTTCATGAACTAGATTGAATGAAATTTTGGAGTCCGGATACAAGAGTGAGAGTAAGAGAGAGAGAGAGATGAGGGAGGTGTAAGAAACTGAGGATATGTTAGCAATTTTCTGACCTAAAGTTTATATCTTTCTACTTTGTTGCAAGTTTTCATCTTTCATTTCAACTTCATTCAATACAACTCTTCTACTTCTGATTCTACTTTAGATCTAAACATTCTGGGTAACTTTGTTTTCCAAATCCAATTTTCATTTTACACTGATATTATCCATGAATTTGTTTTTCCCTAATCTTGAAGACTTTGGTCAACTTGATTTCTGTTGAAATTACTGAGAAAAAGTTCAATTTTTTTTCAAGCTTGTAAAAATCTGTTTTTTTTTTTTTTTTTAGGTTTGTGGAATGAAAATGGTAGTAGGGATGGTAATGAGGCAAATTTAGTTTAGTTCAACTTTTTGTAAGATGAAAAGTTGAACTGGGTTGTAAGATTTGGGGTTTCTAGATTATTTTTGAGGTGTTTTTTCTAACATTTGCTAATGTTTTGCAGATTAACTTGAACTGGATTGTGAACTGGATTGTGATCTAGCTTGGGAGTTTTGATGAAGTGAGGTTAATTTACAAGTTTTCTAGAGGTAGTTTTTCTTCCTGTAACCCTTGCATTATGGTCTTCCTTTGTCTTAGCAACGATTTTTGAAAGAAAATTACATGTGAGTTTTTGTTGTTGTTTGTTTTATATATGCTATATTTGATGGTAAATGTATTAATTTTGACATATTTATTGTAGGATTTTGTTTGTCTTAGTAAGATTTTCCATTACCATATATAATCTTAGAGTAACAAAATTATCTTTTTTCCATAAAAATTGATCAGATTTAAGCTATTCTTTATGGTGGTGGGTTGACCAATTATCCAGCTAGCTCTGTAGCTCCGACACTTCTGAAAAAATGTGTGTCAGTGTCGCCGTCGGTGTTCAAAATTGACACGACATTTGTGATTATGTTTAATTTATTCATTCTTTCAAATTATTGCCGGTGTCAACGTGTCAGTGTCGGTGTGTGTTTTCGGTGTATGCGCTTTGTAGCCAGCTAGTCTTAAAATGTTTAAACATCTCTTGCATTTGATTCATGACTATGGATGCATAAAATGGATTGTATAAATGAAAATCAGAAGCTTTCTGATTTGGTTCAAAGTCTACTGATAGTGTTTTTCTTGGCTGGATAATAATGAATGAACAATAATCGCCAAATTCCATTAATGATAATGTGACTGCTGATATGAAACTCTACTTTGATGGCAGTCATATATATGCTCACAGTGGTTGGATATAATCCATCAGAAGTTTGCAGAAGAGATACTTGGGATAGTCCTGCAGAATGTCATTCCGTAGCATAGTTCGTGACGTTCGTGATAGTTTTGGGAGTTTATCTAGACGTAGTTTTGATGTCAAACTTACTGGTCTTCATCATAGGGGAAAATCTCATGGTTCGGTACAGGATTTACATGATCAGCCGCTTGTTATTCAAAATAGTTGCTGGGCGAGCTTACCCCCAGAATTACTATTTGATGTCATTCGGCGGCTAGAGGAGAGTGAGAATACTTGGCCTTCGCGGAAGCATGTAGTTGCTTGTGCTTCTGTTTGCCAGTCTTGGAGGAATATGTGCAAGGACATCGTCAAGAGCCCTGAGTTCTGCGGCAAACTTACATTCCCCGTGTCCCTGAAGCAGGTTAATCACATTATTTATTATTTTTTTTTTTTTGCAGATTATCTCACTTTATCAACAGATTACATTTATATTGCGATAACATAACAACGAAAGTTGATATGGTAGCAACATGCTGAGTTCTTTGTTTGTTTCACTTTTCAGCCTGGGCCGCGAGATGGAATCATTCAATGCTTTATCAAAAGAGATAAATCTAACTTAACATACCACCTATTCCTTTGTCTGAGCCCCGGTAAACGCCCTTCTCTTAAGTAACCCCTTGGGTTCATATGGTTTTATGTTCATGTGCTTCTGGCGTGATCATGTAGATTTGTTATGACATAATGTTTCAAAATTCCAACAGTTTAGGTTTTTTAAGCTACGGGTTATGTGAATATTTATGCATTTGTTGATTGTGGCTGCATGTCTGTAAACACTTGCATGCATATTTGTTTTGGGATCTACATGGGGCAATGTTATCAATTAGCGGCGCCATGGCCGCTATGGCGGATATACATGGCGGTTTTTGGGCTCGCCTCTATGGCGGATATACATGGTGGTTTTTGGGCTTGCCGCAATGGTAAATACCGGCCGATATTGCGGATTTTTCCACTATAACAGCGCCGCAAAGTGGCCGATATGGCGGGATTCACATGGTGGTTTTGGGCTTGCCGCTATGGCGAATATACATGGTGATTTTTGGGCTCGCCGCAGTGGTAAATGCTGGCCGATATTGTGGGTTTTTCCGCCATAATCTACTATGACGGCGCCGCAAAGTGGGCGATTTGGCGGGATTTACATGACGGTTTTTGGGCTCGCTGCCATGGTGGATATACATGGCGGTTTTTGGGCTCGCAAAAATGGTAATTACTGGTTTGCGGGTTTTTCTGCCATAATCCGCTATAATGGCGCCGCAAAGCGGCTGATTTGGCGGGATTTTGGTTCTCTGCCATGGACTGCCATCCGCCACCAACAACACGGACATGGGGACCGGATGATACTTGTAACTAATTTGTGCCGAAGCAGTTACTAGTATTAAATGGTTAAAGTTTTATCAATTATGTTTGCAATTCCTTCTGAATTTTAATGCTATGGAGGTTTCCTATAATGTAATCAACTGGGATATGATTTCATCTGTCCAACAAGTAAAAAGTTCCACTGTTTAATATTTTACGAATCATTTCATATTCCATTAATCGCTGCCGTGGAAACACTTGAATCAGTCCATTAGTTGTACATGTTGATTCCATTAATCGCTGCCGTGGAAACACTTGAATCAGTCCATTAGTTGTACATGTTGAATTCATTAAATTTTTGTTCCTGTTTCTAACTTTTTGTCTTTTGCAGCTTTGTTAGTCGAAAATGGAAAATTCCTGCTCTCTGCTAAGAGGACAAGAAGAACAACCTACACTGAGTATGTTATTTCCATGGATGCTGACAACATCTCTAGATCAAGTAATACTTACATTGGAAAGCTGAGGTAAGTTTTCTGCTTGCAAATGTTTTTCCTTGGTTTATTTTATCATCGACTTTGTTAAAATGCATACGATCTAGAGATGAAGCAGATATATCATATATCCTCGTTTTCTATTCATATCTTCAAGGCCATTTACCGATTTTTTTCTGTTCTATTTTATATCTCTGTTTTCTTACATACAATATTTTATGTTATTATTTTGGTATACCAGATCAAACTTTCTTGGAACAAAATTCATTATATATGATACACAGCCTCCCCACACTTCTGCCCATATATGTCCTCCGGGGATTGGGAAGACGAGCCGGAGATTTTCTAAAAAGGTATCGCCTAAGGTCCCATCTGGGAGTTACAACATTGCTCAGGTAACATATGAACTGAATGTTCTCGGGACTCGTGGCCCAAGGAAGATGCACTGCATTATGCATTCAATACCGAATTCAGCACTTGATGCTGGCGGATCCGTTCCCGGACAGCCCGAGCTTATTCCCCGTTCCCTGGAGGACTCATTCCGTAGCATCTCATTTTCGAAGTCCCTAGATCATTCCATCGAGTTCAGCAGTTCACGGTTTTCTGAGATTGGAGGATCATGCAATGAGGATGATGACGGCAAGACGAGACCGTTGGTTCTGAAAAACAAGCCTCCAAGATGGCACGAACAGTTACAGTGCTGGTGCCTTAATTTCCGCGGACGAGTAACTGTCGCATCTGTTAAAAACTTTCAGCTGATTGCCTCCACCCAACCACCAGCTGGCGCACCGACGCCATCTCAACCAGCTCCACCGGAACATGACAAGATTATTCTGCAATTCGGCAAAGTTGGGAAAGATATGTTCACCATGGATTATCGATATCCTTTATCTGCATTCCAAGCTTTTGCAATATGCTTGAGCAGCTTTGACACCAAGCTGGCTTGTGAATAAGTTAATCATGAAGTCTTTAAAGCGAACTAATCAAACTTTTGTGATGGTAAATTCTCTTTATTTTTATATCTCTCTGTCCTATTCTTATCACCAGTGTTATGGGATTAGGCCATTGTTATTGCTCAGATTCTGTATGATGACTAAATTGTAACTGATGTAATAGGGTTTAAAGCATTTTTAACTTAAAATGTTGCTGTGTTTCGTTCTCAGTAGATTCATGCAGAATCAATCTATCTATCATATGTTAAATATGTTTTTTTCAGCGTTATCAAATAGCGCAAGCGGCGCCATGACCGCTATGGTAGATATATATGGCAGTTTTTGGGCTCGCTGCAGTGGTAAATATCGGCCTATTGCGGGTCCGCCATTGACAACACTGGTTTTTTACTATTTTTTTTATTAGGGACTAATGATACCAAATACTCTTATAGAAAATAAATATATGTTTTTAAAGAATGAACAAAGATAACATAATTTGCAGTATTTAACTAGGGGCCGTTTGTTTTGGTTTTTTGTAAAAATGATTTTTATAATGTAATATAGTTTTGTACAAAAAAAATTTACAAAGAAATTTTTTATAAAAGTTTCAAATGAAAATTTGGTTTGAATAGATATTTTTAAAATATTATTTTAGGTATTTTATTATTTTATCGAATTTTTTTTTTAAAAATATCAAAATTTTAAAAAATCACTTAATTTTGAAGTTATTTTAAATAGTTTTTATAAAATTTATTTTTGAAAATTATTTTTTTGAAAAAATTGTGATTTTGACTATGTTTTGGTTTTCAATAATATATATTAATCTTATAGAATGTCAAAATTAGTCTTTTAATTTATAAAAAATAAATTTAAAAAAATTTATAATATTTTAAAAAACGTTTTTATAAAATTTATTTTTTAAAATATAAAAAAAAATTTATTTTTTTAAAGTTGAAACAAATTGGCCTAAAATTAATACTCCCTCCGTCCCACAATAAGTGACCCATTTGGAATAAAAATGTGTCCTAAAATATATGATCCATTTTAATTTTCAATGCAATTTTTTTTATTTTACCCTCTAATTAATATTACTTTCATCATTTCCAATACATCATAAGGGTACTTTAGTAAAAATATCATTCACTCTCTTTCATTTATTTTTTTTTCTTAATCTGTGTGAAAAGTCAACTGAGTCACTCATTATGGGACGGAGGGAGTAATAAAAATGAATAATCAGGTCTCTTGTAGCCAAAACACAATAACATTGAGCTGGAGATACTAGGTATTGCTGTCATACTATAAAGTCAATCAATTATTAGTTATCATTGAAAAAGAAATCTAATTACTATTTTTTAGTAATGCTTTTGACATGATTCTTGGGTATAGCAATAAAGTCAAAAGTGAGATATCATAGAGAAGGACCGCAAAGGCACAAATAAATTTAGAGTACTCAAATTGTTGATAACTGATATAATGAAGAAAAAAAGTGCTCAAATTGACTTTAATATATGTATGGAAAAAAAATATTTTTCTTTATTTTTTTTGTTGTCAAGAAAAAATATTTCATTCTTTCATATAGATAGAAAGAGATGGAGCAGAAAATACCTCTACTATTATTCTTCTACCTCTACATTTTTTAAAATATTTTAATTTTATCCTTTTAAATGATCAAATTATTTTATTATTTAATATTTAGGCTAAAATACAGTTTTGGTCCTCCTGTTTGTCAAAATTCACAGTTTTGGTTCCCCTATTTTTTTTTTAACAGTTTTGGTCCCCCACTCCAATTTTGGCCCAAAAAAATGATGAACAGTAACTTGTCCGTACATGAATAGTGCTTGTCCGTACATGAACAGTACGCGTCCGTACATAAACAGTGAGGGGTGGGGGACCAAAACTGTTAAAAAAGAAAATAGGGGGACCAAAACCGTGAATTTTGACAAACAAGGGGACCAAAACTGTATTTTAGCCTAATAGTTATTATTTTTCGGTATTTAATTTTTTTTCACCGGATAACTTGCAATCAAGTTTTCCGGTATGTATTTTTTCTTCACGAGATAACTTGCAATCAAGTTTTTCGACATGTAATTTTTCTTTACCGGATAACTTGCAATCAGGTTTTTCGATATGTAATTTTTCTTTACCGGATAACTTACAAACAAGTTTTCCGGTATGTAATTTTTCTTTACCGGATAGCTTGCATACCGGAAAACTTGATTGCAAGTTATCCGGTGAAGAAAAATTACATACCGGAAAACTTGATTGCAAGTTATCCGGTGAAGAAAAAATATCGAAAAACTTGATTGCAAGTTATCCGGTGCAGAAAAATTAAATACCGAAAAATAATAAATATTAAATAATAAAATAATTTAATAATTGAAAAAGATAAAATTGAAATATTTTAAAAAATATAAGAGTAAAGAAATAATAATAGGGGTATGAGATAAGATTTTCGATGAAGCACGGACACCTGGACCACAAGGTCAGCCTCGGGTCAGAACAACAAGCAGGCCCACAACCTAAAAAATTCAGGGGTTTTAAATTACAATTTAGTTTTTTTTTTTAATATTTTTTTTTTTGAATTTTGTATCCTCAATTACAATTACAAATGATTTTTTTGAAATTCATAATGAGTCTTCATAATGAACTCTTAAGGCAAACTTTGTTCTTGACTTGTTATATTTTTATTTTATAATTTTACAAAATTTAATGTATTAATTTTATTTTATATCTCTAATTATAAATAATTTTTTTGAAATAATCTTTTGAAATTAATAATGGGCTATCAAATTTAACTTTGATCTTGATGATTATTTGTAATATTTTTAATTTTTTTTCTTCAATTTTTTAATATAAATATTAATACTATTTATAATTAAATATTTAACCATATCTTTTATTATCAAATTTATATGATTAAATATAATTCATTATTATTTGTGGAAGTGAATTTTCAACAATTGTTTTTGTGCGACACTCTTTAACTCAATACATTGATTTGATATGATTATTGATGGCAATATAAAATTTACATATCTTTTCTCAATACGTTTTCATGTTTTCACACATCTACCTTCCTTTTAATTCTTCACTGTTGAACCTTCACCTCCCACGTATCAGCCATCACACTGCGCCACAGCAACTTCAATGAATTTTTTGATTAAAAAAAAAACAATGAATTTCTCATCCATCTCTCTTTGAAACAAAAGGAAAAATATGAACAAATAAAGGAAAAAAAAATATAAAGTTACTTGTTTAGTTTTTTAATAGGGGTCGATTTTTATTATTTGTCCTAGACTTCTAAAAAGTTAGGACCGTCCCTAACCTTGACCACGACATTGACACGATGATACTAGTACTAATTTGAAAAAAAAAAAAATAATAAACGAAATTGTAAGTATTGGTATAGGTGTCAGATGTCAACACATACACGTACACGTTTTTTTTTCTTCTAGAAATGCCGAGGCTACATAACTAGAAAGTATTACACCAAGTGTAGAAAAACTAACCTCAATTGGAGTAAAGCACCTAACTACAAAAAAATCAAAGAAATACATAGCTACACACTAGATTTTTCATTACTTATACATCTACTAGGTCATGGTTATAAAATCTTAGTGAAGACAAACAAAATACACTCATTTAGTGTCCAAAAACCTCGCTCCAATATCTTGAACATTATGAATCCAAACTCATAAATGAAACTATCGATGACACCATTGAAGATGATGTTAAGGAGAGACCAATGAGATTTATGACCGAGTAGTTGAAAATCTGCACAATTGTTTGAACTTCGACGATTAATATTAATGACTCAATCCATAGAGTCTTTTGTACAAAGAAAGCCGGTAGATCATCTTAAATTGCCTTAAACTGACAACTCTTCGGACATAGAATTCAAATACACGAGAAATCAAGAATAATTTGGAGAATAAGCCACCGTGGAGGTTACAATGATGAGAAATGACACTGATTATGAAGAGAAAGAAAGAATTTTAATTTTGCAAGAGAATGTGTTCCTACATGATAAGAAGACCTAAATACAATGACTATGTTATATGACCCAACAAGATATTTGAATATATATATATATATATATATATATATATATATATATATATATATATATATATATATATATATATATATATATATATATATATATAAGAACTACAATGTTATATAAACTTAACATTATTTGCCTCGGCCCATCGGACAAATAGTTATGGAGTGTCATGGCCCATAAGGCATACAACCTAGATGGGCAACAACTCATAAGGGAGTCGGTCCAAAAGGAAAACTCCCAACCAAAATAAAATGAATGACAAAAGAGAAATTTTATGAGAGTAATTTAAAAAAAAAATAAACGATGCAAATAATGATTGGGAGGTCTTTTGAGAAATAACAGAGAAAACATTTGATTATAAACGACCAATAGCAAATCCTATGAGAATTAACAGAGAAAACAATTGATTAAAATTGACCAATGAGAGATCCTCTGAGAATTAATAAAGAAAAAATTTCATAGATGACAATTGAGACTTTTTGAGAATTAACAGATAAGACGCTCAACAAGATACAATTGGGTCTCTCTGAGACTTAACATAGAAGAAACCAAAATGATCAAACTACAACTGGGAGATGCTCTGAAAATTAACAAAGAAAAACACCTCACAGAGGACTATTGAGGCTTTTTGAGAACTAACAGAAAAGACACTTAAACAAGATACAATTGAGGCTCTCTGAGACTTAACCGAGAAGAAACTCTAATGATAAAGCAATAGTTCGGATATACTCTAAGAACTAACAGAGAACAATACTCCACAGGAGACAATTGATATTTTCTTAGAGTTAACATAACAAAAACTCAAATGATCAAGCAACAACTGGGAGATCCTCTGAGATTTAATAGAGGAAAACACTCCATAGAAGATAAATGAAGCTTTCTGAGATTTAACAAATATGACGTTCAATTGTCCAATAGAGAAATGGTAACTCTACCGAGGGTTGACTAGTATCGCATAAGACGACCGTCACCTGGGGAATATTCCAGAAAAGACTCCCTAGGGAGAAGATTTACTAGGGAGAGCTCTATTGGGGAAAATCTCTAAAGGAGAACTTTTAGGGTAACCTCTGCTTGGGGAGAAAATTCAGCATACTCATTGGGGATACACGATGAAAAAACCTGCGGGGTACAAATTCACTCAGAGAAATACCGCTGATTTAACTGAGGATTAACCTGAACTTCTATGAAAGGTCCCAGGTCCTGGCTCATGCTATGTATGCATGTTTTGATTGTATGGTTTAATGCTCCCCCTCGGTGGGTATGCTACGCATGAGATGATGAATGAAATGTTATGATCAATTCTTGTAGGGTGTGCCAGTGGATGATTGAATTGAAAATGAATATATAAATTTAGTGGGAAAAAATTAGGGTATGACACTAGGTTTTACGCCTAGTGTGTAGATCATTTTTAGCTCGAGGCTCTCTACATAACATTTTTTGGCGATTTCCTGATCCATTTGGATAAATCCCACTCTCCCCTCAGAGAGTGGGTACTTCTTGCATAGATACAAAGTGGACAAAGCAGCGCCCCATTGGTTAAAGTCTGATCGCCCAATTGGTTTTTCTCTCCAAAAGTGTTCGTTATCATGATGTATCCTTTTACTTGCACCTGCTCCCCAGAGAATCTAACCAGCATGCCCTTAAAGGGTTTTAAGTCCTCTGGGTCGAGGATGAGTCTTTCAAATACCTCCCAATATAGAATGTCTGCAGAACTTACTTGGTATACGAGGACTCTTTCGATATACCATTCATCGCATCTGATGATAATGACCATGGGGTCATCATTGTGAGGGTGGATATTGACTGTGTCTTTCTAAAAAAAGGTGATCAAGGCTTCTGGCACCTTTGTCTCACCCTCGCCTTCAATATTGGAAAGGTCTTATATATTTAGAATTTGGCGAGCGTACATTCTATGGGCGAAGCTAGTCTCCCCGCCCCAAGCGAATCCTCCGACTATATTATCGAGTGTGTTGTGCATATCTTTATTGCCATTGTCTTGTGATGTCTCTTTCTCCTTACGGAGTACGAGACTCCCTGCATCATCTCGCTCGTGAGAGCTCGATTTTTTTGGTCTGTGGGAGGAATCGCCCTTGACATACTTTTTGAGGTGTCCCTCTTGGATCCGCCTCTTGATCTCTTTGTTGAGTTTGTAATAATCCTCAGTGTGGTGTTCTTTGACCCAATGGAACTTTCATCATTTACCTGGATCATGACCCATTACGTATGCCTTTGGAGTTGGAGGCGTAAAGTTGTAATGCAGGTGAAGAACCTCGCGCCAAACCTGTTCATTGCGAGTGTTCAGAGGTGTGAAGCTTGTTAGAACAAGGTTTGGTTCTGCAATAATACCTATGAGTTTTGATGATAACAAACAAGTATGTTTGTATGAACAATTTTGGTATTCTAATGTTTGTTATTTTTGAGAATTTAACAAACAGGTTCTGCTTATGATAAATAGCATGGCTAAGTTATTAGAAGAGAATTGTTCCGCCTCTGCGCTACATATTGTTCTGCTGAACGGTAGCATTTACTTTAGAAGACTATGAAGTTGCATGACTCTGATACAATGACTTAAGAAAACAAGTTCTGAAGATCTGAAGACAGAAGTTCTGATGAACAAGTCTAGATGCCGAAGACTTATGATTGTGAAGACAACGGGTTCTGAAGACCAAGTGCTGAAGACTCTGAAGATGTAGCTCTGCAGACTCTGAAGACTTGAAGCTTTTAAGACCCAACTTACGTTTTCCCTTCTTCTAACTCATGCTTTCAGAAGCCTCTGAAGCCTGGAAGTTGAGAAGACTAAGCAACGGTACAATAGTACAAGTACACACTGCTCCACTTCGGATAAGGCAGACGCAAATGTACTATTTGTCTCCCACGATCCTTCAAGCAGCCATAATTCTGAAATGTTAGAAATATCCTTCAACGGTCACATTATACATGGCTATATAAAGGCTTGAAGACTTCAAGAATGGTTACTGCAATTTTCACTGTTCATACGCTATATTGTTAATATCATTCTTAAGTCAATATTGTTCTTAAAATCTATTTACTCATCAGCTTGTGTAGAAGCATCATTATTGTAAACAAACCTTTGTAACTAACAGTTGTTTATGTTCCCTAAAGGACCGGGTAGGTCAGAATTCTTTAGGAAGACTAAGACAGTGTGTTTTAGTGTTGTTAGTCACTTGCAGTTGGCTTGTGCATTGTATTCCTTAAGGGACCGGTTAGGTCAGAATTCTTAAGAAGTCTAGGACTAGTGTGTCTTAGAGGTTGTTGTTAGTCACCAGTAGTTTGCTAGTGCAGTTGTAATCAGTTTGGTTATAGTGGATTAAGTCCTCGCTTGAGAGAGACAAAATCACCTTGGCGAGTGGACTAGACTAGCTTGAGGATTTCTCAAGTGATCTAGTATAAACATACTGTGTTCTTTCTTTTCAGTTTTTCTTGCTTTATTATCAAGAAGTGACGCCTGTTTGTAAAGGGGATTATTTTTTAGAAAATAGTTTTTATTTTAAAAACCTAATTCAAACCCCCTTCTTGTGTTTTTCACACCTTTAAAGCTCTTCGCCGTCTTGCGTACTCTCTTGAACGCAATCTTGTCTTTCATGAAAGAGTTATAATTACTCTTTCTAAGGTTGTGTGAATCTTCAGCACTGGGAACAAGCTTCTTGACGTCTCGTGCCTTGTTCTCAATGTTGCTCTCCTCACCTTTTATGTATTATTCTGCTCTGGTGATCACTTCTGCTAACGAAAGTGATGGCTTCTGAGGGATAGACTCATTGAAGTTCCCCATATTGAGCCCATTTTGGAACTTCCCTACAAACATTTATTGGTTTGGGGGAACGACCCTGATGGTGAGTTTATTGAACCGGGTGAGATAGCCCCTCAATGACTCTGATGGACCCTGTCATATATTGAACATGCTAGTGGTAGACATTTTCCTATGATAGATGGCATAAACTAATGCACAAATTTCCTTACCAGCTCTTGATAGCTGGCGATGAAGGCTCGAGGTAGACCTATATACCATCGTAGCGCGACATCACTGAAGGTGTCAGACAACAGTCGATGAGCGGTAAATACACAACGTTTCTTGTTTATTTTATATCCATTTTCATGAGTGATTGCGTCGTTTTAGTTCTATTTTATGTGTTTTCATCTTCTTTTCATGTTTTCAGGTAATAAGAAGGCATTGGACTGAATCAGAGCAAAAAGGCCAAAGATCGCACAAAAGATGCCAACACGGCCTTGCTGTGTCCCATGACACGTGTCATGTTGTCCCCTTGACACCCCTCCCATACAAGCATGCCGTGGATGACATGACTTGGTGGTGTCCCCTAACACGAGTCTCGTCGGCTTGCAAGTCAGTTACAAACTCATGATTTTTGAGCAGTTTTTGTGACCTTTTGGCATCCATAACCTCCCTAGAATTGATGATTAGTGATTAGTTGTAGTTAAGCTAGAAATTATTGGCTATTACGAGTCACATATGACTTAGTTTAGTATAAATAGAGACTTAGACTTGTAGGAAGGTCACCCGTTCTACTACCTAGCATACATTACAATTGCTATTTTTCTCTTTGTATTTTGCTTGGATTCTTAGCTTAAGTTCTTGAAAACTCTTGTAGTCCTCAGCACTTTTTGTATTTTAATCTTGTCATCATTATTAGTTATCAATGAAAAAGAAATCTAATTTTTTTTAGTAATGCTTTTGACAAGACTCTTAAGTATAGCAATAAAGTCAAAAATGAGATATCATAGAGAAGGACCTCAAAGGCACAAATAAATTTAGAGTACTCAAATTGTTGATATAATGAAGAAAAAAAGTGCTCAAATTGAGAATTTTTTACCCAAATATCCCTAATTTTTGAAAAAATTCCCAAAATACCCTACGTTTCAGAAAAATTCTCAAAGTACCCCAGTTAGGGTTTGGGATTGTACATGGTCGCCATATGAATTGGCGAGTCTTTCTTAAGGCATACAAGCTGTCGCCAATTGAACTGGAGACTGCTTATCAAGTCACCAGTTCAATTGGCGACCTAGTGTAAATGCAATAACCCTGTCGCCAATTGATGTGGAGACAGGGTGTGTGTTTTTTTTCCATAATGAAATATTACATTGATTTTGTTTACACGATGGATAAAGTATTCATTAATTTAATAAAATATTACATTAATTAATGTTGATGACCGGGTGCATCCAACCGACCACCAGTTCCACATCCCCTACGGACCCTCACTCGTTGCACTCATTTTACTCGGCCCCCTTGTTCCCCTTGTTGTTGATTCACTCGTTATCTTTTCATTTGTTGTAACCAAATATTTTCATATATTGATGGGTTTTTGTTACAACAATTTTAACAACAAACAACACTAACACAAACAAATATAACAACAAACAACAATGTTAACAACAAACAACACAAACAACTTAACACATTCCTAACAGATTACAACAATCAAACTAATTTCATTCGGTCCAAACATGACTTCCCTCACATCTTTGTCAGTCTTCACACGAACCCATCCACGTAGCCGATCATGTCTCGCGATACTTCAGATTTCTCCCCTTCACCAATGTCTCCCTCCAACCACCGATTCAGCTCTCTCTTAAGTTGATTGAAACCTTGTATGTTCCAAAACAGCATGTCGACCGATGGCTTGTCTCGCGAAAAAATAACTTTTCCCCAACGACGACGATACATTTTTTGAGTAGAACAAAGTTGTGAGAAGAGATGTGGAACAAACTGAGATGAACACCCCTATTTATAGTGAAAAAAATTAGTTTCTAGGGAGTCTCCACATCAATTGGTGATTCCCTTTTGCCTTTACACTAGGTCGCCAATTGAACTGGCGACTTGATAAGCAGTCTCCAATTCAATTGGCGACAGCTTGTATGTCCTTAGTGTCATACCCCAAATTTTGACCACTAGGATTTCCCATCATTGTGAAAATCATCATCACAATATGGATGGGCCATCATACTTCATCAGTCTCCCCAAAGATGGGTGAGCATCCACTACAATCAAGAATTAGGGTTTCAAGCCCTCTTAGAGTTCTTAGACAAATGATCAATCAAGGAATGACATGATCTTCAACTTGTCTAACCTCTAAAACATCCACAATGGATCAAAAGGACTCCCACTTCAAGGATTAAGCACAAGGCTGCTCCCTTCTAGGTGGATTAAGTCTCAAGATCGACAGTGTCACCAAATTAGGGTTTTGGTCGACCAGGGCCTCCAGATGGAAAATTTTCATCTGGGCACAAGCCAATGATCCAAGACCTAACCTAATATACTCCATGGAACCTCATGGACCCAATCATCAAGTCAATTTTGCCTCAGGGGATGCATTCATCAAAAATCAGGAATTAGGGTTTCTTGACCTAATTCACCCCTAACTTGACTTTTAGGGCAAATCATGAGCCAAGACCTCAAAGGAGGATTTGAGGATCTCTAATCCACTACATTGATCCATTTGGAACAATGGATTAATCCAAGAAGCTTGAGCAACAAGTCTCAATTTCATCTGCACCACAGTTAGGGTTTTAAGGAAAAAGTCAACTGTAACTTTGACTTTTGACCAGGACATGCTCCCAAGCCCTATGACATGCATCAATATACCCTATGACACCCATGGAACATGTCCATCAAGTTTGATTTAGGTCAAGGACATGATTTCATGAAGAATTGCACAGTTTGGAATTCATCTGATAAAAAGTCAACTGTGCACAAAAGTCAACTTTGACTTTTTGAGATTTTTCACCAAAATGGATTTTTAACCCTAAAATGATGTTAATGTATGATTTGTATCATCATTTATCAATAAAAATCAAGAAAAGTTGGGTAACTTGTAAAAGGGGTAACCATAAAAAAACTTAGAAAATTTTCTAAGTTAAAAATAAAGTGGCTAAGGTACTAACTTTTGAGGGTCGTAACTCCTAAACCACAAAGCCATTTTCTCCCATCCAAGGCTTGATTTGTAAATCTCATTGCCCTCTACAAAAACTTCAACTAGACCTAATTCCAACTCCTCATGGATTTTGAGTTATGGAGTGATCAAAATCAAGAAAAGTCACTTTGTTCCAACACTTAGTGAAAATTTCACTAAGTCAGATTTTACCTTACTTTTTGCCAAATGTAGGGGGATTTTTCACTTGGATTTAAAAGAGATCAAAACCAAATATGTTCAAACAGTTGTTGTATCATGTAAGGGCTTTCCAAAATGACCAAGAACATTACCAAATTCAATTTGAGTCATGAGATATGACATTGGAAAGTTGCCTTGCTGAAATCTGCCAAGGCAAGGCAGAATTTGCATTTTTGCTCGATTTGCCAAAATCATCCAAATCCAAATGCTCCTATCCACTTGGACACCTCTGAGGATTGAATCTAAAGGGGACAACCACTGAGCCAAGCCTCCAAAGTCTTTGGAACAAGAAATAGCATGTTGAACCTAGAATGGCCAAAATAGGGACAAGACTCCAATTTTGGATTGGAGCATTCAATGGAAGCATCAAGGTGGCATGGACTGAGCCATTTGCAACTGAATTCAGTCAAGACTTATCCAAGACCAAGGGAACCACAGCCCTGTGCCCTAACCTCTAGTCAATGGCTAGAGGAGACTTGGATTTCCATTGGCCAACATTGAACAAACACCTGCTGCAGTTGCCATTCACTGTGGATCCCAAAACAAACTTGCTCTACTATAAATAGAGCTCAATTGTGATCAGTTTGAGTACACCAAAGCCATCAAACAGATGCTTTCCTCAAAACCTCTTTCTCTTTTCAAAAATGCCTTCTTTAGCAAGGCAACTTTGAGTTTTTGAGCTTGAGAGCTTTTCCATCACAATCAATCACACACACCTCATATATATCATATGTAAGCTGTGCAAACTATCACAAGTGACCTGTAATCACAAAATCACAAAGTCACCTCTCAAAACCTCAAAATAGACTTTTTTTTGCATTTTTCAAGCCATGTCTTGATTCAGTCACTTTCCAAACCAGATAAAACCTCAAACACACTCCAAATATCATCCTTGAACTGTCCCAAATGGTTCCCCTCATCTGGAACACCATTTGAGAGAGTTGTTATTTTGGTCACTTTTAACCCCTTTTGCAAGAAAGGGACTGTTTGTGTTTTTGCAGGTACCAGTCAATTCCAATCATCCTAAAAGCTTCTAAGGGATCATTTGAGTGTGTCTAAAGCATCAAATCATTTCTGGAACAAGAGGTTTGACAGATTGCACAAAAGCTCCAAAATCTCAAAAAAGAGGTAAGCCTCACAACTTGGAATCTTTCAAACATGCAATGCTTTGAAGTCCATTGATCATAAACATCTCATACATGTTGTATATGTTGTGTTTGAGCTAATTCACCATGTAATCCATGCTTGTACCAAGTTGTAGCATAGAAAATGCATTTATAGGTCATTTTCAAAACCACTATCGGGTTTTGAGGAGGGAGTGTGATCTGAAAAACCTACCACCACCATTGGATTCCTTATGAAATTCTGGTCCAGATGCATATAAATTTTGTCTTAAACCATTAAGAATTGAGAAAGTTATGACCTTCACATTTCTGATCCAAAACTTGCCAAAACTTGCCTTGGGCCAGACCTAAAACCAAGTCATGCCTTGTATATTTGTTGTTTTGTTTCAAACAATGGATGTATCACCACCCCAGTGGTAAGGCGCACGCCTTGTAACCTTGAGGTCTTGGGTTCAAACCCCACCCATGCCATTTTGTGTTTTTTCACATTTTGCCATTTTTTCCAATATTTTCATGGTTTATTAATTAATTGGAAAATTAATAACTCTTTCAATTTTAACTATTTTTTATTAGTTCTTTTTGCAAAAAATCACAAAAATGTTGAAATATTTTATTCCACAAAAAAATTGAATTTATATTATTTATTTAATATAATTAGTGTTTTTGTGAATAAATTCATTTTTATTTGTTTTTAAACATTTTAAAATGAATATTCATCTTGAAAAATCAAGACCAAATGAGTTTTAATATCTCTTGTGATTTATACCTCATTTTTCAAACCTTAAACAAAAATCACAAGTGGTTTATTCAAACCTATTTGGTATTTTTCATTGATTTTCTTTAAAAATTAATTTTAAAGAATAAAATTAGGGTTGTTTTGATTTTCACTCAAACAAATCATTGTCAAACACTCATGGGCCTCTAATAAAGTGTAAGACCCAATCCTTTTTTGACCAAACCATTTTTGGGCCTCAGTGTAATGTGTAAGTCCCGATACCGTCAAAAACAAACGGCGCGATCGTCGCCTTTTGAAATCAAACCTTTTGGGCCTCTCCTCGAGCTATAGGACCCATTTAAAACTTTTTGGGCCTCTAATAGAGTGTAAGACCCAACCCCCTTTTAACCAAAACATTTTGGGCCTCAGATATTGCATAAATCCCTCTGCGTTAAAAGAAAACCTCGGCGCGATCGCCATTTCAAACGGAAAAATCATCTGGGCCTACCCTCGTGTTATAAGCCCCATTCTTTTTCTTTAAACCTTTTGGACCTCTTGAGAGAGTGTAAGACCCATCCCTTTGTACAGAAAACAATTTTTGGGCCACAGTCACTTGTATAAGTCCCTTTGTACAAATTCAAACAGTGCGCTCACTGATAAAACTCTGGCCCTCTCCTTGAGCTGTAAGCCCCAAATCTTTCTTTTTTCAAAGCACTTTCTCCTTTGATTTTGAATATACTGTTGTTTTCAATCTTTCTTTGTTGAACAACTAACCAAACAGCATGAAAGCTCTACAACCGAGTAAGTGTTTATATGCTTTCATTTACCGCTTTCATATACATATAACTGTATTGTGGGGCTGTTTCGCTGTAAGTCTTCTTTCATAAACTCATATCAACTGTGTAATAATAATATAGATATTTAGAGTTTCCCCGGCAACTACGTTTAGCATTAAGCCCGTTGATCACTCTTAGAAGTAGTCTAAACTAGATCCCCATAGGAATACCAGACACAGTCTTTCCTCCTCTTGGGGTTAAACAATATGGAGATATGAGAGGCAACATTCTCTGTGAACCCTTTCTCAGACTGTCACTCGTAGAACTTGTCAAAGAAACTCTACTCCCCAGAGATGATCTCTTCTCCGTGAATTGCATCTCTTGAGTTTCTTCCAAATTCTCAGACTTTCCTGGCTTGATCTATTCTCGGTGAATGGCATGTCTTGAATTTCTTGGGGTTTGGGGACCCACAGGCTTCTTAAAAGCACTTGTCAAGAAACTCTACTCCCCAGAGATGATCTATTCTCCGTGAATGGCATCTTTGAGTTTCTTCCAAATTCTCGAACTTTCTTGACTTGATCTATTCCTTGTGAATAGCTTGCCTTGAATTTCTCGGGGTTTGGGGACCCACGGGCTTCTTAAAGCATTGGCCTCCTCTTGGGCATCGTACAAGGACCCACAGGCTTCCTAAAAGCAACCGTGCCTCCTCTTGGGCTTAGTACAAGGACCCTACGGCTTCTTAGAAGTATTCACAACCTCCTCTTAGGCTTCGTATAATGATCTCTTCCTCCGGGAATGATAGCCTCCTCTTGGGCATCGTACAAGGACCGATCGGCTTCTTAAAAGTTTCCAGCCTCCTCTTGGGCTTCATACAAATTGTCCCGACGACCTCCTAGAGGTATAGGAACAGAAATTAGTCATCTGCATAGAACAGTCCTTTCATAGAGTCTACTACTGTTTCTCAAAGCACAGTACAAAAGATGACACTCTAGACTTGGACAGTCTAATCTCCTTGAGTCTTAAAGACATTCTTAAGTGACCCCTTCGTTAAATAGGAAGGAAACCCGTAGACTCGGACAGTCTCAATACCCTTCGGATTTCCCAATTCCTTAAAGAACAGGAATAACCCGGACCCTCGAATCAAATCTCCGAGTACAGCATTGCTCATATAAGAACTAATTTTCTCTTTCAAAATTAGTATACTGGACCTGTCACTCAACTGAAACAGTCACCATAGCCTCCTCTTGGGCTTTGTACAATGATTCTCCCCAGCGGAGACAAACAACGTTTAGCCTCTTTCTTGGGCTTTGTACGAGACACATAAGAGACTCCCTCGTTGAGTCAATCACCCATTTCGCCTCCATCTCGGGCTTTGTACGAGATACAAAAACTCTCTTGTTGAGTCAAATAGCCTCCATCTCGGGCTTTATACGAGATACCAAAAGATTCCCTCGTTGAGTCAAAACCTTTTAGCCTCTCTCTCGGGCTTTGTACGAGACACGTAATAGCCTTCTCTTAGGCTTTGTGTAAGAAAACCACTGGTTGATCCAATTAACCTTTTAGCATCAAAGCTGTGCCTCTTTCGCAGTACACAAACATCAACAACTCCTTCCCCTCCATCTAACTGCTGTAAGCGGCAAGCCTCTGGATCATCTACATCCATGCCACTGTCCCTCTTTTAGCATGAGAAATTCCTAAAGAAAGATAGCATTGCTCTACACTGAGTTAAAGCTTCTCCTTCTGGTTGAAATCCCCTATAAAGGAAATTATGGCATTGCCGGATTCACAAATCCTGGTTAAAGTAATTTTCCTTTATAAACAGTCGTAACAGACAAACCCCTCTTTAGAGATGACAAATTCTCTCTAAGGTCAACACTTTTAGCTTCACATCTTGGGCTTCGAACAAGATACAATAAAACCCTTCAGCTTCACATCTTGGGCTTTGAACAAGATACAAACCACCTTTCGCTTCACGTCTTGGGCTTTGAACAAGACACCAAAACAACCATTTCCTCCCATAGAATAGGAGGAACTACGAACGCTCTGATTTCCCTGTTTCGGTAAACGGGAATACGTAGGCATAAGATTGAAAGAAAAATCTTAGCGAGCATACTAAACAAAAACCCAAAATCCCATACTTTCATATATATCCGTCCTAACATCTCAACCGATAGCCTAAAGAACCCCTCGTCAACAAAATAAACTTAGGAGAAACCCCGAATCTTTGTAGCATTTGTAAACCAACAGTTTTGACTGTTTAATCTTAGTATGCAAGCAGGGTTAGTTGGAGACATCTATTTCCCTTCCTTCATCAGCTTTAATAGGATAAAAAATGAATCGAACTGTAGTACCAGAGCGATCGTGCTTCGCAACCACATCCAAAAATCACTCGCTACAGAAAAATGGCGACTCTGCTGGGGACTAGAGATGTCTCTTTAGGGATCTTGTTCTTTTTTGTCCCCTAGGTGGAAACCTTGACGTCACTAGGATCTTAGGTCAAAACGCCGTTAATTTGGAATGAAACCACAGGATGGTGACTCCGCCGGGAAACCATTTTCTGTCAGGAACTTAAGATTCTTAGCTTTTAAAAGTCTAGGATGATTAGGACAAATAGATATACTGCTTTTCCTAATTACTATACGTGTTTATTTTTCTGCTAATGGGAATGCGTGTGATGCTGCATGTGGAAAGATCGAGTATACAATTAAGATAAGTGATGGCGACGAGGTCAACCATCAACCTCAGTGGAGCCTGACCAATGCAACCCATTCTCTCACCTAGATAATGGGCCGATTGTGATGTCTGAGAAGCTGAGGAGCCAAACCCTTTTGTAGTGCGGAAACTATCGGGAATAGTTGTTACGCGATACTACCCTCATTTGAGGCTGGTGATCTATTCTCGGTGAATGGCACTTACTCTAAGATTGCTCTACAACTCGCTGGCGATCCGTTTGTTGTTTTGCTTTCCTGGGAGGAGCTGATGATAATGAGTACAGGTACAAAAATCACCCTAGTATAAACCTTTGGGGATGGGTAGAGCCTTGACTTCATGACAACGACCCTTTGACCCCATGTTTTTTCTATGTTTTTGTGTGCTGCATTCATGCATTCATTTAAAAAACATTAAAAACATTCAAAAAATTTTCTCTTCTAGTCTCTCTGTTTTTCAAATTAAACTGAGACTGTGATTGCAAATATCAGAGAAAAGGATTGCACTAATGGATTTCGGTAGAAGGAGAACTCATAGTTATACCTTCAAGGTTCCAAAGCTAGAGGATTTGAGAAGGTTAGCGAGGATGATCACTAACCCAGAGGCTTTCAGAGCCAAGCACGGAGGTCTGTTACCACTATTAAGAGTCCATGTGATTGAGGGAATCATGGATGCGCTCATTCAGTTTTATGATCCAGTTTATCACTGTTTCACATTCCCGAATTACCAGCTCGCACCAACGCTGGAGGAGTATTCTCATCTGATTAATCTACACATTACTGATCAAGCTCCATTTTCTGGACTGGAAGAAATTCCAAAGAATCAGACCATTGCAAGAGCAATTCATTTGGACGAGTCTGAGGTTAGGACTCACCTAACTACCAAGGGTGGCATCCAAGGTTTGCCAGCCCAGTTCTTGACAAAGAAAGCCCTGTATTTTGCCAGTATAGGAAACGTGACTGCTTTTGAAGCGTCTTTGTCTTGCTCACCTACAGGTTATTTTTGTTTCCCAACATTAATAATTTCGTCGATATCAACTCCATCAAGGTTTTTCTCATTGGAAGCCCTGTGCCGACTTTGCTCGCAGAGGCGTATCATTCTGTACACTTGGGAAATTTGTACAGCGGAGGGGAGATCACATGCTGTGTACCTCTGCTTTACAAATGGTTTATCTCTCACTTGCCCAAGTCTGCTGCTTTTTGGGATTGTAAGAGTGCCTTACCGCACCCTCGACATAGAGTGCATCAAAATACAGCAATTACTAAAAGAAAAGGATGCTCTGATTGAAATTTTGGAGCAACATGCTGTAGAGAATTAAGATAACCAAAGGAATTTGCTCACTCCTTTCACTTGGCAAAGGAATGATAACCCGACAACGGCCCAAGAGCCCCGGTCAAAGAAGAGGAAAGTACCAGAATCAGCACCCGAGTTCTCTCGGGACCCATTAGCTTAGGTTTCTGTTTCTGCACTTTGTAATCTACTGTATTTTCGTTTCCGCAATCCTTTGGAATTCAATAAAAAGGGGTTTCCCCACCGTTTGATATTTGCAATCTAATTGTCGAAGTTTATTTTGATTAAACCAAAAAACAATTAATATAATCATTGCATTCATCATTCTCACATCACGTATTCTTCTTTCCTACGAATCTCACGTTAGTATCTCGATTGTAAAGTCAAACTGTCTCATTCGTACAATACTCGGGCCAATCGTCAGAAAAAGATGGATGATCTTGAGGAAGAAGACAGAGAGTTGAAAGAAGAGATCGACACTCTGAGAGAGGATATAAGGAAGCTTCATAACGACATGCAAGCCATGGCAGAAGCTCAGCTACAAAGAACTGTGATCTCAGAGATCACCTCAATGCCCATAGTGGAGAAGTATGATCCTAGGTATCAAATACCGAAAGATCGTCCTTGGGGCATGCCTGTTAACTATATCCCGGAAGGATATGTTCCGCCGATCACTGAAGATCAGGGAATCACGACAGAAGCCGCTGGGCCTGAAGGTTACAAACTTCGGGAAAGCGAAGATGCCAGGGGCATACTGAAGAATCCTGAAGGTTACAAACTTCGGGAAACGCCAAGATTCACTACCGTAGTCACGGTACCACCCCCTGTGGTGCACATTGTCCCGGAAGGACAGATTCCACAGACACCTTCTGGTAAAAAGGAAACTATGTTTGACAGAATGGAGGAATTCCAGGAGCAGTTCTTGGAAATCCAGAAGGACTGCAAGCCATTCGCGGTCAGGATCTATTTGGAAAGGACGCCACAGATCTCTGCTTGGTCCCAAATGTGAAAGTCCCGCACAAATTTCAAGTGCCCGACTTTGAAAAGTACAAGGGTAACTCTTGCCCTCAAAGCCATCTGGTGATGTACGCCCAACGGATGTCAGCTCAGACGGAAAATCAGGACCTACTGATTCACTACTTTCAGGATAGTTTAATCGGTGCCGCATTCAAATGGTACATGGGTTTAAACCGTGCCACGATCAGCACATTCAGAGATCTTGGCACTGCCTTCGTCCAACAATACAAATACAATTTGGACATGGCACCCGATAGAGATCAACTCAAATCGATGTCGCAAAAGGATAAGGAAACCTTTAAGGAGTACGTTCAAAGGTGGCGTGAGATTGCCGCTCAAATTTGTCCACCTCTGGAGGAAAAAGAGATGACAAAGATCTTCTTAAAGACATTAAGCTCATTTTACTATGACCGAATGGTTGCCAGTACGCCCAGTGATTTCACCGAAATGGTTGGCATGGGCGTACGTCTTGAGGAAGCCGTCCGAGAAGGACGTTTGGTAAAAGACACTGGATCGACGAGCGGTACTAAAAAATACGGTAGTGCTCTCCCTAAGAAAGAAGAGCAGGATATTGGGAATATCTCTCTCAGAAAGCAAAGGCGACGTTATCAACTGGTAGCAACTGTGACTCCTGCTATCAACCCTGCGTCTATTCCTACGTATCAACCTCAGGTTGCGCAGAGCCAACCTGATCAACAAAGAACACAACAGCCTCTTCAGCAGGCTCGTCCTCTATACAACAACAACCGTACAACACGGCCACCAGGATTTGATCCTATACCCGTGTTGTACGCAGAGCTGTTTCCATTACTACTGGCTAAGGGGTACATTCAGACTAAATCTCCTCTTACAGTACCGGAAAATCTGCCTTTTTGGTTTAAGGTGGATCAAACTTGCCCTTATCATTAAGGAGGTCCAGGGCATAACATAGAGACTTGTCTCAATTTCAAGTCCGACGTGCAAAAACTTGTTAGGAGCGGGGTCTTATCCTTCAAGGATACGAATCCTAATGTTCTCACGAATCCGCTGCCTCAACACGAGAAGGCTGCAGTCAATTTGATAGAAGGAGAGACTAACGATGTCTATCAAATTCACGATGTACTCTTGTTGAAAACCAATCTGGTCAAGATGCATTATAGACAGAGTAGATACGGCCATGTGCCACCTCATAACTATCATCAGTGTGATATCTGCTCTAAAGATAACCAGGGATGTTCTATGGTGCAAGCAGCTCTACAGGAATAGATGGATCTCGGATGGATCCAAGAACACCGAGTTCGTGGAGTTAACATGGTTTACACGAATTCTAACGTCATTCAGAACCACGATATCCGTGCAATGAATGTCAACTTGGTGGCGATGCACTTAAGGCAAAGCCAGTATCATAATCTGCCGTGGCACGATTATAGTTCCTGTCTGATTTGCTCGGTAAACAAATAGGGATGCTCTTTCATACAGGAGGCCCTCCAGCGTCAGATGGATCTTGGATGGATCCAAGACTACCATGATAGAAACCCTTATCAGATCAACATGGTTCAGATCTTTGATATTCACGTGATAAATACCAACCTGGTAGAGTTACATGCTGAACAGGTCCGACTCGGATTCCTAATATCACATAATTATCACAGCTGTAAAGCGGGTTGCGAAAACGATCAAGGTTATACCCTTGTCCAGGAGGCACTTCAGCACTTGTTAAATCATTGGTGGATGCCAATTTATATGGATGATGATACTCAGCAGATTAGTATCAATAACAGATACCCCACTCGGCGTCAGAGTCAGGATTTCCGATCTGTGGAAGCTAACCTAGTGAGGTTACATTGTATTCAAAGTGGGCGTGGCCAGGTGCCACCACACAATTATGAACGTTGTCGTGTCTGTTCAGAAAGTAACCAAGGGTGTTACCTTGTGAGAGCAGCTCTTCAGGGTCAGGTAGATCGTGGAGAGATTCGCCCATATCCGGGTTCTGGACCCATCAACTGGACGCCGAACTACCTTGCCGAGCAAGTTGAGGATGTTGTCACGGTCTCTGGTCATCACAGGACCATGGATGTTTTTTCCATTATCCCTCTACTTGACGAATCTAAAGTTCCCAACCGAGAATGGATCGAGATTAATTATGATGGTTAGAAAAATCAGAAGGTTCCCATAGTCATCTATCTTCCGGGACCAACACCGTATGAATCAACTAAGGCTATCCCTTGCAAATACGGTGCAATGACAGTTGAAAATGGAAAGGAAATTCCATTACCCTCCGTCGTGAATATTGCAGACATCAGTCGTGTAACACGAAGTGGTAGAATCTTCAACCGAGGGGTTGGGGAACCTAACAAGGAAAAGGAACTTCAGACGGAAACTCCTGATCCACCAGTCGGTCAATCCAGTAATCCCGACCTTTCAAAAAATAATGATGAGATGCTGAAGCTCATCCGAAGGAGTGAATACAACATTGTCGATCAACTGTTACAAACTCCTTCAAAGATCTCGGTATTATCACTGTTACTCAGTTCAGAAGCCCACAGGGAGGCTCTACAGAAAGTCTTGGAGCAAGCCTTTATGGAACAGGATGTAACAATCAGACAGTTCGATAGCATTGTCTCTAACATCACTTCCTGTAATAATTTAGGATTTAGTGATGAGGAATTACCCGAAGAGGGTCGCCGTCATAACATGGCGCTCAACATTACAGTTAACTGGCAGGACGATGCTTTAGCCAGCGTACTGGTAGACACAGGGTCAGCCCTGAATGTTATGCCGAAGTCCACTTTGATGCAATTATCATTCAAAGGCCCTCCGATGAGAATCAGCGAGGTCGTCGTCAAAGCGTTCAACGGATCCAGAAAAACAGTTATCGGCGAAGTAGACCTTCCCATTACTATTGGTCCTCACACTTTCCAAGTCACTTTCTGGGTCATGGACATCCGGGCAACGTACAGTTGTTTATTAGGAAGACCTTGGATACATCAGGCTGGAGCGGTCACTTCGACCCTCCACCAAAAGCTAAAGTTCGTCAAGAATGATCAACTTGTCACAGTCTGCGGGGAACAAGCCTTGCTTGTAAGCAACTTGTCATCGTCTACTGGTATAGAACCCGAGAAGGTTATTGGAACTCAGTTCCAAGCACTGTCGGTAAGCAAGAATAATCAGTTCAAAGGAGGAACCTCGATTTCCTCATACAAAGATGCTATCAAAGTGGTCGAGAGTACCGCTACAACAGAACGGGGACAACTTGTCATTCCTATTGACAATAAAATAAAGAAGGGTCTTGGTTTTTCTGCAACCTATACCCAGACAGCTGCCAACGATGAAAGTCTTCATCCCCTTCAAAACTTCTTCCACAGTGGAGGTTTTCTTCACCCAGTGTCTCAAGCAGTACATGCTATCAATGAGGAAGATTCCTCCGACACAGATGAAGAATGGAAGTCCTATCTGAACGAGGACGGTTATATGTCTCAGGAAGAGGTGCCTATACCATTTTGCTATCCCGCACAGAGTCCGAGATTTATACCAAGGTCAGACGTTGAAATGATCTATGGGGATTGTGATCCGGAAGGATGCCGTGCTCCGCCAAATTCATTAGAGGAAGACACTCTGATGAAAGACAACTTTGACCACAATTACTATGGCCCAATGGATGGTCTGCCAATGTGGCAGCCTTACCCAGGAAACTTGGGGCAAGAGAGTCGGCCGAACAATAAAAATCAGCTGACCGTTTTTGAACAAAATACCTGTGTCCCCACCATGTCATGGGATCAACACTCAGGTCATTCAGAAACTACTCAACATGAAAATGAATTCGCAACGTTTGTGGGACTTGAATTCATCAACTATGCTTTTCCGGAGGTCAACGTCATCGAGAGAGATGACTCCTCCAGTTCCAAAGAAGTTTGGGACACCTTGGGACAACCGAGTGGAAAATACGACTATATGGTCAAGTACACCGCTCCCGAAAGCTCTCGTATCAGGCTCGAAGATATCCAGCCTACTGGATGGGGAGATACAGCTGAGAGCACAAACGCTATGCAAAATGCAACAGAGGAATTCTCCTACGACAATTCTGCTTGGGAGATAGATTCCAATGATCCCGCTCCACCAGAAATCAGCGTTATTTCTGAAGACAAATCAAGGAAGGTGCCAGACTTTGTGATTCACCGAGGAGTTCGCCGCCAATGGGTTGCCGTCGAGGTTCCGAAGATCGTTCATCAGTCAAAGTAATTTCCATATTTAACCTTTCACCCTGCCCAGGTGAAACAGATGTTTTAATAGGGCTCGCTTTCTGTAAATTTTCCCTCTTCGCTTAGCCCAAAGCGACAGAGTTTTGTTTTATAGGGCTGTAGTTTCAAGGATCGACTTGTTCATTAATAAAATAACGTCGTTCTGTAATTTCCGCATTAATTACTGTTTTCTCTTTTTGCTTTTTCAGAAAATGGTAATCCTAAAAAACAATTCAAATAAAAACAAGCAGTAAAATAAATACACTGCACACACTTGCATTTTCTCTATCTCTTATAAACACGAATCATCACGTCATGCAGATTGCTTGTTTTAAACCCCGTTGAAACATACGATCCGATGCCTTCTCCCAACTTTGAGTTCCCGGTATTCGAGGCTGAAGAAGAAAATGGCGACAAAATTCTAGAAGAGATCTCTCGACTACTCAGACAAGAGGAAAGGTCCATTGAACCTCACAAAGAGCCGTTGGAAACGGTAAACTTGGGTTCAGAAAAAGAGAGAAAAGAAATCAGGATTGGAGCACTGCTCAGTCCAACTGCCAAAGAGAGTTTGATAAAGCTTCTCAAAGAATTTCCCGATGTATTCGCTTGGTCCTATCAGGATATGCCAGGATTGCATACCAGCATCGTGGAACATCACTTACCATTGAGATTGGAATGTCCGCCAGTAAAGCAAAGGTTGAGACGCACTCACCCGGACATGGCCATCAAAATTAAAGAGGAGGTGCAAAAACAGATTGACGCGGGTTTCCTCGCCACATCTGAATATCCTCAATGGTTAACCAACATCGTACCCGTTCCCAAAAAGGACGGAAAGGTCAGAATGTGTGTCGACTACAGGGATCTAAACAAGGCTAGTCCAAAGGACGACTTTCCTTTACCACACATTGACATGCTGGTAGACAGCACAGCAAAGTCCAAAGTTTTCTCCTTCATGGATGGATTCTCGGGCTATAACCAGATCAAAATGGCGCCGAAAGACATGGAGAAAGCTTCGTTCATTACCCTATGGGGCACCTTTTGTTACAAGGTAATGCCGTTCGGTTTGAAGAACGCCGGGGCAACCTATCAAAGGGCCATGACTACTCTTTTTCATGACATGATACACAAAGAAATCGAAGTGTATGTCGATGATATGATTGCAAAATTTAAAACAGAGAGTGAGCACGTTGAACATCTGTCAAAATTGTTCGAACGTCTAAGAAAATTCAAGCTCCGCTTGAATCCCAACAAGTACACCTTCGGTGTCCGTTCAGGGAAACTACTAGGGTTCATCGTCAGCCAGAAAGGAATTGAGGTTGATCCTGACAAGGTCAAGGCCATTCAAGAAATGCCTTCTCCGAAAACTGAAAAACAAGTCAGAGGATTCCTGGGACGTTTGAACTACATCTCCAGATTCATATTCCTCATGACCGCCACATGTGCTCCGATTTTCAAATTACTCAAAAAGAACCAGGATTGCGTTTGGATAGAAGATTGTCAAATCGCCTTCGACAGTATCAAGGAATATCTGTTGAATCCTCCGATTCTATCACCTCCAATGGAAGGAAGACCACTGATCATTTACCTCACAGTCCTAGAGGACTCAATGGGATGTGTACTTGGCCAACAAGACGAAACCAAAAGGAAAGAGTCTGCCATTTACTATTTGAACAAGAAGTTCACCGACTGCGAGACTCGGTATACGAGGCTCGAGAAAACTTGCTGCGCTTTGGCTTGGGCAGCCAAACGTCTTCGCCAATACATGATTCGTCATACTACTTGGTTAATCTCCGAGATGGATCCAATCAAGTACGTCTTCGAAAAGCCTGCTCTCACGGGAAGAATTGCCCGTTGGCAGATGTTGTTATCAGAATATGACATAGAGTACCACGCTCAGAAAGCCGTTAAAGGAAGTATTTTAGCCGATCATTTGGCTCATCAACCGATTGACAATCAAGAATCAATCGGGTTTGACTTCCCAGACGAAGATGTCATGTATCTAAAAATGAAAGATTACGATGAACCGTTACCCAGTGAAGGGCCAGAACCAGGTTTCCAATGGGGAGTAATCTTTGACGGAGCAGTTAATCATTATGGAAACGGAATTGGGGCAATAATTGTTACCCCTCAGGGTACCCACATTCCTTTCACCGCCAGACTTACGTTCAAATGTACGAACAACGAGGCCGAATACGAAGCTTGTATTATGGGTCTCGAGGAAGCAATTGATTTAAGGATCAAAAACTTGGACGTATATGGCGACTCAGCTCTGGTTATCAATCAGATAAAAGGAGATTGGAACACATACCAATCAGGATTGATTCCTTACAAAGACTATGCGAGAAGGTTGTTACCATTCTTCAACAGAATCGAGTTTCATCACATCCCTCGTGAGGAGAATCACATGGCTGATGCATTAGCCACTATCTCTTCCATGATTAGTGTAGGTCAATAGAACGACTTACCTAAGATCGACATAATGCGCCTTGAAAGGCCCGCTTACATCTTCGCGATTGAAGCAGTCATAGACGACAAACCTTGGTATCATGATATCAAATACTTCCTTCAGAAACAAGAGTACCCACCTGGGGCACTCAGAAAAGACAGGAAAACCCTCAGAAGATTGGCTGGAAACTTCTTCCTAAGCAGTGATACACTCTATAAGAGAAATTTTGACTTGGTCTTGCTTCGATGCGTGGACAGACCAGAAGCAAACATGCTTATGAAAGAAATTCATGAAGGATCCTTTGGCACTCATGCCAACGGACACACAATGGCGAGAAAAATTCTAAGAGCAGGGTACTATTGGTTGACCATGAAATCCGACTGCTACAAGTACATGAGGAGGTGTCACAAGTGTCAGATATACTCCGAAAAAATTCATGTACCGCCATCACATCTCAAAGTTCTTTCTTCCCCATGGCCATTTTCCATATGGGAAATCGACATGATTGGCATGATTGAGCCCAGGGCTTCAAACGGACATCGGTTCATCCTGGTGGCCATTGACTACTTCACCAAGTGGGTCGAAGCAGCGTCATTCACCAATGTAACCCGACAAGTGGTGGTCCGATTTATCAAAAACAATATCATCTGCCGTTATGGTGTTCCGAACCAGATCATTACTGATAATGGACTAACTTGACCAACAAGATGATGAAGGAGTTGTGCGTTGAGTTCAAGATCAAACACCATAACTCATCTCCCTGCTGACCCAAGATGAACGGAGCGGTAGAAGCGGCTAACAAGAACATCAAGAAGATCGTTCAAAAGATGGTTGTAACCTACAAAGATTGGCACGAGATGCTACCCTTTGCTCTTCACGGTTATCGCACATCTGTCCGTACTTCAACAGGGGCAACCCCTTTCTCTCTAGTGTATGGCATGGAGGCAGTGCTCCCCATAGAAGTAGAGATCCTGTCAATCCGAGTATTGATGGAAGCTAAGCTCACCGAAGCTGAATGGTGTCAAAGCCAACACGACGAATTGAATCTGATCGAAGAAAAGAGAATAACGGCACTATGCCATGGTCAATTGTATTAACAGAAAATGAAGAGGGCGTTTGACAAAAAGGTCCGACCTCGCGTCTTCAGGAAAGGAGACCTCGTGCTCAAGAAGATACAATCATTTCTCACTGACTCCCGGGGCAAGTGGACTCCGAATTATGATGGCCCCTATGTGGTCACGAAAGCTTTCTCAGGCGGCGCCTTGAGACCTGCTACCATGGACGGAGAGGAATTTGCCTACCCCACGAATGTTGATGTAGTCTAGAAATACTTCGCCTAAACTAAAAAAAAAAAAACGTCTCGGTGGATTGAGAACCCGAAAGGGCGGTCCAGGCAAAATTTAGAGACAGAAAAAAAATCATCCCGGTGGA
The DNA here is from genome assembly GCA_022829125.1 of Lathyrus tuberosus. NCBI lineage: Eukaryota > Viridiplantae > Streptophyta > Magnoliopsida > Fabales > Fabaceae > Lathyrus > Lathyrus tuberosus. Next base: position 6,176,809 of record JALAZF010000024.1, on the reverse strand, counting down.
TTGGAAACATCACAGTACAATCCAGGCAAAAATTAGGGATAATGGCAAGTAACTATGTTCAACAAAGGCAAGTCCCTCAGCGGCAGCAGTTACATCATCCGCCAGAAAACTCCAGTCAAGGTCATCTTCGACAGAAGCTCAGGATGTCCCGAATTCAAAGTTGGTAGAAGGATAGTGGTCGTTATGTTTCAACGTAGCCCTTTTCCCTGTAAAATTACCATTTTTAAACTTTGTATATACTCTTTGGAATCACGCGTTTGGCTGATCTCCATCTTATCAATAAAATTTGAGCCTTTGTGCTTTTGTTTGTAATTCTTATTTGTTTTACCTTTACAGAACGACGTTGTTAACATGATTAACGATTCTTGAAATAAAACAAAAATGAATTTACTTGTTAAAACTTTTTCTGCTTTTAAATTAAAGACGGCAATTTCTTTTGACTGTTGAACATCAGAAGAACATCGGTCGCTTCTCCAGAAGTAATCGAACCTCAAAGTGCAGAATCAAAGTCCTCCTTCTAACCCAGTACGCCTGAATGAAGGGATCAACTGTGTCAGAGACCTTGTTTCGTCTGACACGCCTCGGCCAAGTTCTCATCTCCTAAGCCCGACCAACTTAGCTCCCAACAAGGACTATCTCTCCTAAGCAAGGCGGAATTGCTATTCTGAACCAACGGTACTTCTTTGCCCCGCGATGGCCGAGTATCCAGTCGTGTTCACCTGTCAGTTTGTATGTCGCGTCAGTTTTGTCAGCATAAACATACATGCATCATGCATTATTGATTTGCATTCACATTTCATATTGCATCACTATCACTCTAGTCGGTCTTGTCCCCTAGTGATAAAAGTCCTCTCAATCGAGTTGTCAACCCTTTCCTCGTCAGGAAGTGTTATGTCTGAACATTCTCTCTCCTCCAGTTTTATTTCTGGATTGAAGTTGGGTCCTCGACCACTTTGATAACTTGAACCTCTGAAAGACCAGAGAGCCCTCAGTTAACATCACTCTTCGCCATTGAAGATGATATCCTTGTTTCCCCGGATTAAAGAAAATCCCGAGAGAAAGCCTCTTAAATCGGAGATTTGGCAGTACGGCAGTTTTTCTCCAAAAAAACCACTGATGAAAAGGTCATCGGCACCTCAAAATTGGATCACATCATACGGCATTTCTCCGAGAAGATCTCCGAGAAAAGTATGATGTAAAGACTCCAAGCGAATACAGTCTCTCAAGGGACTCGCATTCCCCAAGTAGAGTCAACAAATGGCATCTCTAACAGAGAAGTTTGTACACCTCTACAACTCAGACGACTGGGTTCCCCAGCAAGTCTGACATCGAAACTTTTTCCACTCAAATGGCATCTCCCCAGGAAAATTCGGCGAGAAGTTTGAAGGAAAGCCGCTACGAATAGCGTCCCTTATCAGTAAAGTTTATTGACGAAAGAAACTAAGACCAGTTCCTCGGTAGTAAACCAGGATCGAGGGGAAGTTTACATCAGAAACTAAGACCAGTTCCTTGGTAGGAAACCAGGATCGAGGGGAAGTTTATTTTAGAAACTGAGACCAGTTTCTTGGCTGAAGACCAGGATCGAGGGGAAGTTTACCTTTTCTAAGCATCATTGCTTAGCTAAAGAAGATGAATGCGTAAGCTACCATTCATAACCACCATCAAAATTTCGGGTATTCCGATATTTAATCCTCTTGCACCCCGAATGCCCGAATACCTTCGTCATTCACACCTTCGTGTCCAAGAAGATTAAATAGGGGCATCTGTCATACCCCAAATTTTGACCACTAGGATTTCCCATCATTGTGCAAATCATCATCATAATATGGATGGGCCATCATACTTCATCAGTCTCCCCAAAGATGGGTGAGCATCCACTACAATCAAGAATTAGGGTTTCAAGCCCTCTCAGAGTTCTTAGACAAAGGATCAATCAAGGAATGACATGATCTTCAACTTGTCTAACCTCTAAAACATCTACAATGGATCAAAAGGACTCCCACTTCACGGATTAAGCACAAGGCTGCTCCCTTCTAGGTGGATTAAGTCTTAAGATCGACAGTGTCACCAAATTAGGGTTTTGGTCGACCAGGGCCTCCAGATGGAAAATTTTCATCTGGGCACAAGCCAATGATCCAAGACCTAACCGAATATACTCCATGGAACCTCATGGACCCAATCATCAAGTCAATTTTGCCTCAGGGGATGCATTCATCAAAAATCAGGAATTAGGGTTTCTTGACCTAATTCACCCCTAAGTTGACTTTTAGGGCAAATCATGAGCCAAGACCTCAAAGGAGGATTTGAGGGTCTCTAATCCACTACATTGATCCATTTGGAACAATGGATTAATCCAAGAAGCTTGAGCAACAAGTCTCAATTTCATCTGCACCACAGTTAGGGTTTTAAGGAAAAAGTCAACTATAACTTTGACTTTTGACCAGGACATGCTCCCAAGCCCTATGACATGCATCAATATACCCTATGACACCCATGGAACATGTCCATCAAGTTTGATTTAGGTCAAGGACATGATTTCATGAAGAATTGCACAGTTTGGAATTCATCTGATAAAAAGTCAACTGTGCACAAAAGTCAACTTTGACTTTTTGAGATTTTTCACCAAAATGGATTTTTAACCCTAAATTGATGTTAATGTATGATTTGTATCATCATTCATCAATAAAAATCAAGAAAAGTTGGGTAACTTGTAAAAGGGGTAACCATAAAAAAACTTAGAAAATTTTCTAAGTTAAAAATAAAGTGGCTAAGGTACTAACTTTGGAGGGTCGTAACTCCTAAACCACAAAGCCATTTTCTCCCATCCAAGGCTTGATTTGTAAATCTCATTACCCTCTACAAAAACTTCAACTAGACCTAATTCCAACTCCTCATGGATTTTGAGTTATGGAGTGATCAAAATCAAGAAAAGTCACTTTGTTCCAACACTTAGTGAAAATTTCACTAAGTCAGATTTTACCTTACTTTTTACCAAATGTAGGGGGATTTTTCACTTGGATTTAAAAGAGATCAAAACCAAATATGTTCAAACAGTTGTTGTATCATGTAAGGGCTTTCCAAAATGACCAAGAACATTACCAAATTCAATTTGAGTCATGAGATATGACATTGGAAAGTTACCTTGCTGAAATCTGCCAAGGCAAGGCAGAATTTGCATTTTTGCTCGATTTGCCAAAATCAGCCAAATCCAAATGCTCCTATCCACTTGGACACCTCTGAGGATTGAATCTAAAGGGGACAACCACTGAGCCAAGCCTCCAAAGTCTTTGGAACAAGAAATAACATGTTGAACCTAGAATGGCCAAAATAGGGACAAGACTCCAATTTTGGATTGGAGCATTCAATGGAAGCATCAAGGTGGCATGGACTGAGCCATTTGCAACTGAATTCAGTCAAGACTTATCCAAGACCAAGGGAACCACAACCCTGTGCCCTAACCTCTAGTCAATGGCTAGAGGAGACTTGGATTTCCATTGGCCAACATTGAACAAACACCTGCTGCAGTTGCCATTCACTGTGGATCCCAAAACAAACTTGCTCTACTATAAATAGAGCTCAATTGTGATCAGTTTGAGTACACCAAAGCCATCAAACAGATGCTTTCCTCAAAACCTCTTTCTCTTGGCAAAAATGCCTTCTTTAGCAAGGCAACTTTGAGTTTTTGAGCTTGAGAGCTTTTCCATCACAATCAATCACACACACACCTCATATATATCATATGTAAGCTGTGCAAACTATCACAAGTGACCTGTAATCACAAAATCACAAAGTCACCTCTCAAAACCTCAAAATAGACTTTTTTTTGCATTTTTCAAGCCATGTCTTGATTCAGTCACTTTCCAAACCAGATAAAACCTCAAACACACTCCAAATATCATCCTTGAACTGTCCCAAATGGTTCCCCTCATCTGGAACACCATTTGAGAGAGTTGTTATTTTGGTCACTTTTAACCCCTTTTGCAAGAAAGGGACTGTTTGTGTTTTTGCAGGTACCAGTCAATTCCAATCATCCTAAAAGCTTCTAAGGGATCATTTGAGTGTGTCTAAAGCATCAAATCATTTCTGGAACAAGAGGTTTGACAGATTGCACAAAAGCTCCAAAATCTCAAAAAAGAGGTAAGCCTCACAACTTGGAATCTTTCAAACATGCAATGCTTTGAAGTCCATTGATCATAAACATCTCATACATGTTGTATATGTTGTGTTTGAGCTAATTCACCATGTAATCCATGCTTGTACCAAGTTGTAGCATAGAAAATGCATTTATAGGTCATTTTCAAAACCACTATCGGGTTTTGAGGAGGGAGTGTGATCTGAAAAACCTACCACCCCCATTGGATTCCTTATGAAATTCTGGTCCAGATGCATATAAATTTTGTCTTAAACCATTAAGAATTGAGAAAGTTATGACCTTCACATTTCTGATCCAAAACTTGCCAAAACTTGCCTTGGGCCAGACCTAAAACCAAGTCATGCCTTGTATATTTGTTGTTTTGTTTCAAACAATGGATGTATCACCACCCCAGTGGTAAGGCGCGCGCCTTGTAACCTTGAGGTCTTGGGTTCAAACCCCACCCATGCCATTTTGTGTTTTTTCACATTTTGCCATTTTTTCCAATATTTTCATGATTTATTAATTAATTGGAAAATTAATAACTCTTTCAATTTTAACTATTTTTTATTAGTTCTTTTTGCAAAAAATCACAAAAATGTTGAAATATTTTATTCCACAAAAAAATTGAATTTATATTATTTATTTAATATAATTAGTATTTTTGTGAATAAATTCATTTTTATTTGTTTTTAAACATTTTAAAATGAATATTCATCTTGAAAAATCAAGACCAAATGAGTTTTAATATCTCTTGTGATTTATACCTCATTTTTCAAACCTTAAACAAAAATCACAAGTGGTTTATTCAAACCTATTTGGTATTTTTCATTGATTTTCTTTAAATATTTACTTTTAAAGAATAAAATTAGGGTTTCTTTGATTTTCACTCAAACAAATCATTGTCAAACACTCACGGGCCTCTAATAGAGTGTAAGACCCAATCCTTTTTTATGACCAAACCATTTTTGGGCCTCAGTGTATTGTATAAGTCCCAATACCGTAAAAAACAAACGGCGCGATCGTCGCATTTTGAAAAATAACCTTTTGGGCCTCTCCTCGAGCTATAAGACCCATTTAAAACTTTTTGGGCCTCTAATAGAGTGTAAGACCCAATCCCCTTTTAACCAAAACATTTTGGGCCTCACTTATTGTATAAGTCCCTCTGCGTTAAAAGAAAACCTCGGCGCGATCGCCATTTCAAACGGAAAAATCATCTGGGCCTACCCTCGTGTTATAAGCCCCACTCTTTTTCTTTAAAACTTTTTGGGCCTCTTGAGAGAGTGTAAGACCCATCCCTTTGTACAGAAAACAATTTTTGGGCCACAGTCACTTGTATAAGTCCCTCTGTACAAATTCAAACAGTGCGCTCACTGATAAAACCCTGGGCCTCTCCTTGAGCTGTAAGCCCCAAATCTTTCTTTTTCAAAACACTTTCTCCTTTGATTTTGAATGTACTGTTGTTTTCAATCTTTCTTTGTTGAACAACTAACCAAACAGCATGGAAGCTCTACAACCGAGTAAGTGTTATACGCTTTCATTTACCGCTTTCATATACATATAACTGTATTGTGGGGCTGTTTCACTGTAAGTCTTCTTTCATAAACTCATATCAACTGTGTAATAATAGTATATATATTTAGAGTTTTCCCGGCCACTACGTCTAGAACTAGGTGACACCGTTTCGTTTATTCGTAGAAATAGACAACTAGATCCCCAATAGGATCACCAGATACAGTCTTCTCTTCGGCTGTCCTCATTAGGAATTGTCAAGAAACTCTACTCCCAGAGATGAATGTTTTCTCCGTGAATGGCATCTTTGAGTTTCTTCCAAATTCTCGAACTTTCCTGACTTGATCTATTCCTTGTGAATAGTTAGCCTTGAATTTCTTGGGGTTTGGGGACCCACGGGCTTCTTAAAAGCATCGGCCTCCTCTTGGGCATCGTACAAGGACCCACAGGCTTCCTAAAAGCAACCGTGCCTCCTCTTGGGCTTAGTACAAGGACCCTACGGCTTCTTAGAAGTATTCACAGCCTCCTCTTAGGCTTCGTATAATGATCTCTTCCTCCGGGAATGATAGCCTCCTCTTGGGCATCATACAAGGACCGATCGGCTTTTTAAAAGTTTCCAGCCTCCTCTTGGGCTTCATACAAATTGTCCCGACGACCTCCTAGAGGTATAGGAATAGAAATTAGTCATCTGCATAGAACAGTCCTTTCATAGAGTCTACTACTGTTTCTCAAAGCACAGTACAAAAGATGACACTCTAGACTTGGACAGTCTAATCTCCTTGAGTCTTAAAGACATTCTCAAGTGACCCCTTCGTTAAATAGGAAGGAAACTCGTAGACTCGGACAGTCTCAATACCCTTCGGATTTCCCAATTCCTTAAAGAACAGGAATAACTCGGATCCTCGAATCAAATCTCCGAGTACAACATTGCTCATATAAGAACTGATTTTCTCTTTCAAAATCAATATACTGGACCTGTCACTCAACTGAAACAGTCACCATAGCCTCCTCTTGGGCTTTGTACAATGATTCTCCCCAGCGGAGACAAACAACATTTAGCCTCTTTCTCGAGCTTTGTACGAGACACATAAGAGAGTCCCTCGTTGAGTCAATCACCCCTTTCGCCTCCATCTCGGGCTTTGTACGAGATACAAAAACTCTCTTGTTGAGTCAAATAGCCTCCATCTCGGGCTTTATACGAGATACCAAAAGATTCCCTCGTTGAGTCAAAACCTTTTAGCCTCTCTCTCGGGCTTTGTACGAGACACGTAATAGCCTTCTCTTAGGATTTGGGTAAGAAAACCACTGGTTGATCCAATTAACCTTTTAGCATCAAAGCTGTGCCTCGTTCGCAGTACACAAACATCAACAACTCCTTCCCCTCCATCTAACTGCTGTAAGCGGCAAGCCTCTGGATCATCTACATCCATGCCACTGTCCCTCTTTTAGCATGAGAAATTCCTAAGGAAAGATAGCATTGCTCTACACTGAGTTAAAGTCTTCTCCTTTAGGTTGAAATCCCCTATAAATGAAATTATGGCATTGCCGGATTCACAAATCCCGGTTAAAGTAATTCTCCTTTATAAACAGTCGTAACAGACAAACCCCTCTTTAGAGATGACAAATTCTCTCTAAGGTCAACACTTTTAGCTTCACATCTTGGGCTTCGAACAAGATACAAATAAACCCTTCAGCTTCACATCTTAGGTTTTGAACAAGATACAAACCACCTTTCGCTTCACGTCTTGGGCTTTGAACAAGACACCAAAACAACCATTTCCTCCCATAGAATAGGAGGAACTACGAACGCTCTGATTTCCCTGTTTCGGTAAACGGGAATACGTAGGCATAAGATTGAAAGAAAAATCTTAGCGAACACACTAAACAAAAACCCAAAATCCCATACTTCATATATATCCATCCTAACATCTCAACCGATAGCCTAAAGAACCCCTCGTCAACAAAATAAACTTAGGAGAAACCCCAAATCTTTGTAGCATCTGTAAACCAACAGTTTTGACTGTTTAATCTCAGTATGCAATCAAGGTTAGTTGGAGACATCTATTTCCCTTCCTTCATCAGCTTTAATAGGATAAAAAATGAATCGAACTATAGTACCAGAGCGATCATGCTTCGCAACCACATCCAAAAATCACTCGCTACACTTAGGAAGACTCGCCAATTCATAAGGCGACCATGTACAATCCCAAACCCTAACTGGGGTACTTTGGGAATTTTTCTGAAACGTAGGCTATTTTGGAAAATTTTTCGAAAATTAGGGGTATTTGGGTAAAAAATTCTCAAATTGACTTTAATATATGTATGAAAAAATATTTTAATTTTTTTTTTGTTGTCAAGAAAAAAAATTTCATTCTTTCATATAGATAGAAAATATAGGTAGAAAGCATTGAAGCATGGACACCTCGACCAGGGTCAGTCTCGGTCAGAACAAGCAGGCCCACGTTCTCAAAAATTTGGGGGACTTCAAAATACAAATATCTTCAATTGCAATTACAAATGATTTTTTAATAATTTTTTTTTTGAAATTCATAATAAATCTTCAAGATTCATAACGTATTCTTAAGTAGAGCTTTGTTCTTGACTTGTTATAGTTTTATTTTATAATTTTATAAAATTTAATGTATTAATTTTATTTTATATCTTTAATTACAAATAATTTTTTAATATAATCTTTTGAAATTGATAATGGGGCATCAAGTCAAACTTTGATCTCGATAATGATTTGTTATAATTTTTGAATTTTATTTCAATTTTTTAATATAAATTTCAATGCTATTTATAATTAAATATTTAAAATTTATCATATGATCATATTATTTATTATCAAATTTATATGATTAAATACAATTCATTATCATTTGTGGAAGTGGATCTTCAACAATTATATTTGTGCAACTCTTTTTAACTCAATATATTGATTTGATTTGATTGCATCTATGCTAAAATAAAATTTACATATTTTTTCTTAATACGTTTTTATGTTTTCAGTCGAACCTTCACCTCCTACCTATCAGCCATCACACCGCACCGCCGCCACTTCGGTGAAAACCACAACCACCACCATTCCCTTTGAGTTGACACAATGACTTTCTCATATCTCTTTTTGAAACAAAAGGGAAAATAAGAAAAAATAAAGAAAATAAAAATTCAAAATTAGTTGCTTAGTTTTTTATTTAGGGCCGATTTTTATTATATGTCCCGAGCCTTTAAAAAGTCAGGACCGACACCGACCTCAACCACGACATTGACACTATGACACCAATAATAATTTGAATAAATAAATAAATTAAACGTAATTACAAGGGTTGGTATAGATGTCACACGCCGACACATACACATACATGTTTTTTTCGAGAAATGTTGAATCTACATAACATGCAAATATTACACCATGTGTAGAAAAACTAACCTCAATCGGAATAAAGCACATAATTACAACAAAATCAAAGAAATACATAACTACACCCTATATTTTTCATTACTTATACATCTACTAGGTCATGGTTATAAAGTCTATAACTTAGTGAAGACAAACAAAACAATGCCAGGTAACGGTCTTAGCTGCGATTATTAACACTTTCAATGTCATTTGGAATTGCAGAAATCAGAAAAAGTATAACATAAATATTAGTTGGGAAAGTGCTTTGAACATAATAATTGCAAATACCTCAATTGCCGGCAACTCCACAAAAGAATATTCCTCGAACAACATCGTCGAATTCCAAATTCTGAAAATTTTTATAGTTAATTTTCATCCTTCAAAGCCTCCCAAGATAATCGAAGTTATATGGAAACCTCCCTCATCTCCTGGGTCAAATGCAACCCAAATGGAACTGCTCTTGGTGCTCCAGGTCCTGCTGCTTCAGGCGGCATTTTAAGAAACCACAACTCTGAGCTAGTTGGTTGTTTTGCAGAGAACTTAGGAACACTGATGGCTTTACAGGCTGAATTCAATGGAGTTATGCAAGCTATAGAAATTGCTTTTGATAATAACTGGAGAAATTTATGGATTGAAATAGATTCGAAGCTTGTTTCATTGGCAATTAACAACACCAACATTGTTCCTTGGCAGATCAAAAATAGATAGTTGAATTGCATTCTTAAATCCAAGAGCATGAATTTTATTCTTTCCCATGTTTTTAGAGAAGGGAATCACTGTGCAGACAAATTAGCTTCATTTGGTCTATCCATCCATGGATTTGTTTGGATGAATGAAGCTCTTTTGTCTGCTCTCCATGATCTTGCCCTCAATAGAATGGGTGAACCCTCTTTTAGGTTTTGTTAATGTTTCTGGTTTGGGGTTTCCCTATCTTTCTCTTTTTTTGTAACCCTTGGTCTCACTTTTAATATAATTATTTTTTCTATAAAAAAAACAGTGGTTTAAAAATTTCCTTCTTTTTTTTTCAACCCCATACTGTTAAGTGCAAAATATGACCTATTTTGAGCTACCTTTCTTTGCATTTTTCAACTCATTTATCATGTTTTAATAGATGCAATCCATGTTCTTGTATGGTTCTTCAATTATATTACAAATACCTTTGGATTCTTTGATGTGTGTGTTATTGTGTAGAAATTAGACATAAAACATCAATGAGTAAGATACAAAAGATTGGACAAGGTTTTCCAAAGAAATGAAGAACTTCAGGAAGTTTACTTTGCGAACTTGCCAGCGAAGGTTCGCTTTGCGAAGTCTGGCGAGGCTCCAGCGAACGCTCCCAGGAATTTGGCAGAAGAAAAAGGCACCTAAGTTCACTTTGCGAACTTGAAGGCGAGTGTTCGCTGTGCGAATAATCCTTCGCATTGCAAACTTATGCAGAAATTTTGTGGCAGTTTAGCTTATCAGAGGCACCCCAGGTGCCTAATTTTGGTGTTCGCTGGGCGAGTGAAAAGTTCGCAGTGCGAACTTGGAAATTTTTGAATGTAGTATATAAGTAATTTTCATCATTTTTTAGGAAATAATAAATATAACTTGTAAGATAGATAGTTTTCAGTATATAACTTGATCTCTCTTCATTTCAAGAATATTTTAGAGATAGAAACTCAAACCCCAAGGAGGAGAAGGTAAGATCTTCAATCTCTTGTTGGGTAAGGATGTAATCTTTTGATACCTTATGTATTTCATCTAATGTATGTTTGTGAACTAGTTTTGATTCTCTATTGTTGGTTGTCTTTGATTGTTTATTTGGGGGTCTTGACAAAAACTTTTTCAAATCTTTGGTCTTATATTTTCATCTATCAATGAGCAAACTTTTGACATGGTTTTGTGAGTTGATATTCATTGTATCTTTTATTGTATTGTGTTGATTAGTAGCATGGCTAGCATGAGTAGGATCGATGCGGTATTGTGAGGATGTGTGATAATAGTGATGAAGAACGATGTTCACATACATTTGGCAAATTAGGTGAATACATGTAAAAAGGGTTAAGCGTATGTACGTATTCTGATCAATGGCATTTAATATGAAGTAGTCATTTATCTGATTTGGGTGTCATCTTTGTTTACCTGTTTATCTTTGATTTGAACTGTTATAGACATATACTCTTCAGATCTGGATCTAGGATGATTATCTGTTAGGTTATAAACTCTAGACATAGATATAGGTTTAGCATTTGCGTGAGTATCAGTTCTTAATGCTCTGTGTTGGTTTTGTTGCGTGAGACATCACCAATGAGACAATACGGTTGTTCTCTCGATGTTTCGTTAGACATAACCTCTGTTGTGGGTGATGCGTGAGGATATTAGGCGAATGATTGATTTGTGTTTACTTGATTAGAAGAATGCATGTGTTATTAATTGATGAGATCCAATCCCAACAAGGCTCCGTTTATAATTCATTCTTTACTTTATATTTTCAGTCTTTATATTTTATGCCTTTAATTTCGGTTCTCTAAGTCTTTTGAACCAAAACTTTTGAACCATAAGCTTAGAAACATAGACACCGTCGAACGACATTCTTTATCGCACTGATCCCTATGGAGACGACAAAACTGAATACTTAATTAATTTTTGCTTTCTGCTATTTCCGCACCAACACATACTCGAATCAAACGCATCCAATTTGAAGAGAAGGATAAATGCATATTAATCTAAACTATTTTAGTGTTAAAAAAATACAAACAAAATACACTCATTTAGTGTCCAAAAACCTCGCTCCAATATCTTGAACAATATGAATCCAAACTCATAAATGAAACTATCGATGCCACCATTAAAGGTGATGTTAAGGAGAGACCAATGAGATTTATGACCGAATAGTTGAAAATCTGCACAATTGTTTGAACTTAGTCGATTAATATTAATGACTCAATTCATAGAGTCTTTTACTATAAATTTAATCGTTTTTATCATCAATTTACTAAACTTTTCCTTGAATTTTGAGATTTAATTTTTGTACAAAGAGAGTCGGTAAATCATCTCAAATTGCCTTAAACTGACAACTCTTTGGACGTACAATTCAAATACATGAGGAATAAGAATAATTTGGAGAATAAGCCATCGTGGAGGTTACAGTGATGAGAAATGGCACCGGTTATGAAGAGAAAGGAAGAATTTTAATTTTGCAAGAGAATGTGTTTCTACATGATAAAAAGATCTACATAAGATGACTATGTTATATGACCCAACAAGATATTTAAATGATCCAAACCTAATGTTATATAAGCTTAACACTAGTTGTCTCGGTCCATGGGACAAATAGATCCGGAGTGTCATGGCCCATAAGGTATGCAACCTAAAAGGCAAATAACTCATAAGCGAGTCGGTCCAAAAGGAAAACTCCCAACCAAAATAAAATGAATGACAAAAGAGAAATTATATGAGAGTAATTTTTTTAAAAAAATAAACGATGCACATAACGATTGGGAGGTCTTTTGAGAAATAACATAGAAAACAATTGATTAAAAATGACAATGGTAAAGCCTCTGAGAATTAATAGAGAAAACAATTAAAAATGATCAATGAGAGATCCTCTGAGAATTAATAGAGAAAAACTTTCACAGAGGACAATTGAGACTTTCCGAGAATTAACAGATAAGATGCTCAACAAGATACAATTGGGACTCTCTGAGACTTAACAAAGAAGAAACCCAAATGATCAAGCTACAACTAGGAGATGCTCTAAGAATTAATAAAGAAAACACCTCACAGAAGACTATTGATGCTTTATGAGAACTAACAGAAAATACACTAAAACAAGATACAATTAATGCTCTCTGAGACTTAACAGAGAAGAAACTCTAATGATCAAGCAACAACTGGGAGATACTCTAAGAATTAAGAGAGAATAATACTCCACAAGTGGTCGTTATCATGATGTATCTTTTTACTCTCACCTTCTCCCTAGAGAATCTAAATAGCATTCCCTTAAAGGGTTTTAAGTTCTCTAGGTCGAGGACGAGTCTTTAAAATACCTCCCAATATAGAATGTCTGCAGAACTTCCTTGGTATACGAGGACTCTTTCGATATACCATTCATTGCATCTGACGGTAATGACCATGGGGTCATCATTGTGAGGGTGGATACCGACTGAGTCTTTCTAAAAAAAGGTGATCAAGGCTTTAGGCACCTTTGTCTCACCCTCACCTTCAATATTGGAGAGGTTTTCTATATTTAGAATTTAGTGAGCGTACCTTCTACGAGTAAAGCTAGTCTTCCCGCCCCTAGCGAATCCTCCGACTATAGTATTGAGTATGTTGCACACATCTTTGTTGCCCTCGCCTTGTGATGTCTCTTTCTCCTTACTGGGTACGGGACTCCCTGCATCAACTAGCTCATGAGAGCTCGATTTTTTTTGTCTGCGGAAGGAATCGCTATTGACATACTTTTTGAGGTGTCCCTCTTGGATCAGCCTCTTGATCTCTTTCTTGAGTTTGTAACAATCCTCACTGTGGTGTTCTTTGACCCTATGGAACTTTCATCATCTACTTGGTTCATGACCCATTATGTATGCCTTTAGAGCTCGAGGCGTAGGGTTGTAGTGCAGGTGAAGAACCTCGCGCCAAATCTGTTCATTGCGAGTGTTCAAAGGTGTGAAGCTCTTCGCTATCTTGCCCACTCTTTTGAACGCAATCTTGTCTTTGATGAGAGAATTATAATTACTCTTTCTCAGGTTGTGTGAATCTTCAGCATTGGGAACAAGCTTTTTAGCGTCTCGCGCCTTGTTATTGATGTTGATCTCCTTGCCTTTTATGTATCATTCTACTCCAATGACCACTTATACTAACGGAAGTGATGGCTTCTAGGGGACAAACTCGTTGAAGTTACTAATCTTGTGCCCATTTTGGAATGCCCTCACAAAAATTTATTGGTTTGGGGGAATGACCATGATGGTGGGTTCATTGAACCGAGCGAGATAGCCTTTTAGTGTCTCTGATGAACCCTGTCATATATTGAACATGTTGGTGGTAGACATTTTCCAATGACAGCTGGCAGTGAACTAATGCACAAGTTTCCTTACCAGCTCTTGATAGCTGGCGATGGAGGCTTGATGCATCCGTAAGTGCACAGAAATATCGAAGTAATATAAAAGATTGTTGAACCCACAGAGACCAATGTCAACCTACCGTTATCTATTGCTGCGATGTAAAGCTAAGGCTAATGATATTCGATGAAAGGGAAACTAAGACTAGAACTAAAATAAAACTAAAAAGAACTTAGAAATATGATAATAAAGAGAGGCCAAAATATGGATTCCGCGTTCCTAAAGAACTTTGTAGAATTCGGGCACTGATTACAACTATAACTTAGTTCCGTAGGATATACCAACTTAAAGACCCCGCCTTACGCTCTCTCAGTATTAACTAAAGTCATGTTCCCTAATCCCAAGATTTTGCTCTCGCTCGCCCGGTAACTAGGAAATATATTTTGAAAGCCAATAATATCCTAAAGGTATCTAAAGCGCTCTCGCTGTATTTAGATATGTTGCCTAATTTCCACTATGAAATTCTGGCACAAATATCAGATGTCCTACACAGATGTTGAGACTACGATATCCAACACAATGAACAAGATAACAATAAAAATAACAGTGCAGAAAGTAAATAACACAGTGATATGTTTACCCAGTTCGGATCAACAATCCTACTCTGGGGGCTACCAAGCCTGGGACGAAACCAATATACGATAATATCTATTCACAGATCATACAATAAGCAAACAATCTGCTCACTTAATCACTACCCTTCCTATGACTTCTACCTAAGACTCACCTAGGTATGAGGCCCTCCTCAAATCCCTCTACAACCACAACCCGTGATTGGTTTCTTTCCACAGAAGTAACAAACTGAAAGTCACACTTTCAAAACACACAATTCTCAATACTTCAAAGCTTATGAGAATTGACACACAAGAAACTCAATGCTTAAAAGCTTATGAGTAACTGACAGAACTTACAACACAAAAAAATAGTCCTTATACTGTTATCAGAATAATACCAGTTAGGCTCACAAAATACACTCGAAAACCCTAACAAAACACACGTAAGTTCCACACCTAAACTAGGTTTACACCAGTCAATATATAGCATTTAATCTGGACTGTATTGGGCTTCAAAAACGCAGCAAATAGACTGCTCACAAATCTGCAAAATAAACTCCAACAAAATAGGTCTTCAATCTAAAGTTTCCTAATATGTCTCCATAATTAGATATAGTTGAAAATCCGAAAGACCAATAAATAAACACAATCCAAAAATGCTTTGGATGCCACATAGGATAACCAAATATTCATAGAATATTCAGTAACAATTCACAGCAATAGAATCTGATTTAAAATTGAATCCAGACGCGATGTCCTATGAGCAGGTATGGGACATCTTCATTCGACATGTTGAATGCAGCAACCTAGAACATCATGTTTCAACATCTTGCTGCTAGAATAGTTTTAGCAAAATAAATGCTAACCACAGAATCAAAGAAATAACAATCTCCCCCTTTGGCTTATTTTGGCTAAAACTACACACCAAAAAAACTTGCAAAGAAGCACAAAAAAAATCCATATCAGACAGCAGCGAAATACCAACAGCACACATAGCAAAAAAAACCAGCATAGCAGCACTCCCCTTCAACTACATACAACACATAACACAACATACAACACAGCATAGCAGCATAGCAAAACTCCCCCTCAACTGCAGCAACATTCCACAATCTCCCCCTCAACTACTGCAGCAGCACAAGCACACCACACACAAACATACTACTCCCCTTTTTTAGCCAGAAATATGACAAAGGCAAGTAGAACAGTTATAAGTAAAACACAACAAAGGTTAAAGTTCAGAAGAGATACATAGAAAAGTTATTCTTGGTGTTAAAAAAAAAACAAAAACTTCTGCAGAACTTATGCCATTATTCTGCAGCACCATCATCGTCAGATTCTGCAATGTCTTCACTCTCTCCATCAGCAACAGCATCAGTATCAGTATCACCACTCCTAGATCCTGAGTCATCTGAACTCTGTTCATATTCTCTATCAGATTTTACAGAGGCATCACCTTCAGCAGTTCCTTGGTCTTTACCAGCTGTCCCAGCAGAAGCATTCCTTTTCTCCATGAAGGTTTTGATTAACTGTTCAAGTTTGGCCTTCCGAGCAGTGTCTCTTCTGATGGAATCTTCCAGTTCCTTGCACGTTTCTTGCAGCTGTGCAATGACTTCATCATCAAGATTAGCATGACTGTAAGTCTGAGAAGATGTCCCAACAATGTCTGAGACATGTGCTCCACCAAGTAACTTGTAGTGAAGGGACAGAGGAGGTTTTCTTTTGAGTGCAGTGTCACTCCTTAACACAATATTAGGACACTGATCTAAAATAACACCACAGATCAAGGAAGGGAAGCAAATAGGCATCTTGATAGCAGTTGAACTAGCTTGTTTCAGAATCTGTTCAAAGATGTATGACCCAAAATCAAAAGAAACCTTTTTCCCGATAGCATAAATGAATCTGCCAAGTATGGAGGAAATAGTAGATGTGTGATTGGTAGGAACCCAATTCACAACAGCAATCCTGTGGAGGATGGCATATTTGACACTCAGTTTTCCAGACGATAATTTCTCTTCATTTGGCCAGTGTCTAATACAACCACCTGTAATCTCCTTGCATACAGCATTGTCTGTAACCTCTAACTCAGGTTGAGGTTCCTTACACCTGCCCAGATAGTTGTTGATAATTTCAGGAGAAAAAGTGACAGCTTCTCCTCTCACAGATACTTTTCTGAGGTTGTTACCCCTGTTCTCATCACACTCTTCAGATATATTCACCACAAATTCCTTGACTAGATTTCCATAGCAGGGTCCTATCTTGGACACCATTCTCATCAATCCAGCTGCTGCATTGAGATCCATGATTTCTTTGTACTATTCGAAATCCTTCCCCAACTCTCTCTCCAGAGCAATCCTCCTTTGATCCACAATTCTCCATCTATCTGCATTTCTCATAGAACTTTCAGCATAAGTCTTTTTGCAGGTGGAGGTTTTCATACCAATGATGTCTTGAACATCTGTTGCAACTTCATAGTCAGACTCACTGTGATCAGTGATTTTTCTCTTCTTAGTGGGCACAACAACCTTGGTCCATTGTTTAGGAGGCCCTGCTCGAACTTTTCCCTCCCCATCTCCAGATTTTCCATGCAGTTTCGAAGACTTTGAGCCTTCACTTATCACAGTTTTCTCTCTTCTTCTCTTAATTTTTCTCAGCATTCCAGCAATAGGTTCCTCATCCGAAGTGAGGTCATCAACATTAATAACATCATCAGTCCTTCTTACATCAGCTTTCTTTTTACTCATTCTTTCACGATCCACATGCATGGGAACACCATCATCAGTCCTATCAGTAGGGCTGCTATTTATATTTCCTGTCACGGATGTTGGAACATCAGACCCGACATCTGTCTCAACTCCACTCAGAATCGTGGCAACAAACCTCCTAAGTTCCTTATCCTTTTTGACAACATCATCATCAGTGGAATTCTTGTTTACACCTCGTGATTTAGAATCCTTCTTCTTCTCAACTAAACCAGACATAGACCCCTTTTCAGACACGTATTTCCTAGGGCTTATTTGGTCAGCATACAAACTAGTCTTGGAGTAGACTTTCTTCCTCGGTGAAAAAGGTTTAGACTTCTTACCAGAAATATTGACATTCGTTGTGTGAGAAGCTTGCCGTTTTTCTTTAGGGTCAGCCGGTACCACGTTCAAAGGAGCAATATCAAGTACAAGATCAGAGAGGTTGATCATTCGCAGTGATTCATCGTCTCCAGCATTGGTTCGAGGAGATCCTGAGTTATCAGAGGAGCCATGATGTTGAGACATTTTTGATTGATAACATGGTACAATATTGAGAATGTTAGGAGAAAACCCTAAGACTCGTGAACTTTGGAGAGAAGGGGCAAGAGGAATTTTTGTAGAATGAGTTTGCTGTAGGTAGAGTATGTTTGCCCACCTATTTATACTTTTGTGGACTGGGCCCAGAGAAGCGTGGTATCCACAGACTTTGAGCACCCGATTTGCCTCAAGAGTTCATTCACCAAATTCTCCTTCTAAATTTTCCTTGTTGGCATACTTACCAAGTTTAATCTTATTATTACAGTTCACCATGCACACATTATGAGTAGCTTTACAATTGATCAGCTCCTGTTCTAACTCAATAGTCTTGCCAATAGCTTTCTTAGTCTCCAAGCATATTGTAGTGTTCTCAGAACTCCACAGATAACAATTATCTGATGCTCTCTCGCCTCTCATGATAACCTTACCCTTCTCATTTGTTATCAGACATTCAGCATTGGTAAAGTTGACCTTGAGACCTTGATCCCATAGTTGACTTATGCTTATCAAGTTTGCATTTAAGCCTTCAACAAGTAATACCTCCTCCAGATTAGGTTGACCTGTACAATCCAGTTTTCCAACACCTATTACTCTCCCTTTTGATACATTTCCAAAGGTCACATAGTTAGTAGAATGAGACTTAACATCTAACAGACATCCCTTGATACCAGTAATGTGCCTGGAACATCCACTATTAAAGTACCACTTTTCCCTTGCAGAGACACTGAAGGACTTATGAGCTATGTGTTCTTCCACAGTACTCTTGGGAGTCCACACTTTCGTTGCTCCAACCCACTCTTGTTCCTTACTAGACTGTAATCCAGTCTTGGGGTAGCCATATAATCTGTAGCAGAAGGGTTTTATATGGCCAAACCTTCCACAATAGTGGCATATCCATCTTTGATTCTTTCTTCTTGTGAGATTCTTCTGATGTCTGTAAGGATGTTGCAACATGTTATATGACATCTTTAATTTTTTCTTAGATTGATCAGGTGTCACTTCAGGCCATTTTCCCTTGTCCATCTCACTGGAACTTTCAAACCCAAGACCACTAACATCTCCAGCATCTCTCCCTGACTTCAGAATCTCATCAAGCACATCAGAGTTGCTATTAAGCATTCTGACTGTCTTGATAACATTATCCAGTTTAGAGTTCAGAACAACCACTTCACTTTTCAGATCAGAGATAGTAGCCAAATGCTCTACCTTTTCAGCTTTTAGGTGAGCAATAACTTTCTTTTGTTCTTCTTTCTGCTGACATATTTCTTCACTTTTAATGCATAAGTTCTTATAGGAAGCAGCTAGCTCTTCAAAAGTAAGATCTTCATTGACTGACTCTTCATCAGACTCACACGCACCTGTTAATGCTGTAACCCTCTTTCCAGACTTCTCATCAGTTTCAGTTTCAGAGTCATCTTCTGACCATGAGACTGATAGCCCATTCTTTTGCTTCTTGAGATATGTGGGGCACTCAGATTTTATGTGCCCAAAACCTTCACACTCATGACACTGAGCTCCTCTCCCTTGGTTGGGATTATCTTCAGTACTGATATTTCTCCCAGCATTCTGATTTTTACTGATGTCAGATGGCTTGTCCCTAACATTTGATCTTGACTTCCAATCCATCCTTCTGAGCACTTTGTTGAATTGTTTGCCAAGTAACACCAGATCTTCTGAGAGGCCTTCATCTCTGTCCAGATTACCTTCTCCTTCTAAATCACTTGCGTTTGACACAAAAGCTATACTCTTCTTCTTTTCAGTCTTTTCACTGATCCCCAATTCAAAAGTTTGATGTGATCCCACAAGTTCATCCACTTTCATCTTATCTATGTCCTAAGCTTCCTCTATAGCAGTCACTTTCATGTCAAATCTCTTAGGTAGAGATCTGAGGATTTTTCTGACCAGTTTGCTGTTAGACATCTTTTCACCCAGGGCACTTGAGGCATTAGCTATCTCAATGATGTTCATGTGAAAATCATGAATGCTCTCATCTTCCTTCATCTTCAAATTTTCAAACTTGGTAGTGAGAATCTGAAGTTTTGACATCTTCACCTTTGAAGTCCCTTCATGAGCAACCTTCAAGACCTGCCAGGCCTCTTTTGCAATGGTGCAGTGTTCAGTCAACCTGAAGATATTTTTGTTAACACCATTAAACAACGCATTCATGGCTTTGGAGTTTCCCAAGGACCCTTTGTAATCAGCATCATCCCAGTCTTCCTCTTCCTTCACCACATCAGTAGATTTACCCTCTCCATCTCTAACCTTTGGGGGTTCCCATCCTTTTATAACAGCTTTCCAAGCTTGATCATCCATGGATTTGATGAATGCTATCATCCTTGGTTTCCAATAGTCATAGTTGGAACCATCAAGCAGAGGTGGTTTGTTCAAAAATCCTCCATCCTTGTCCATTGTACCAGAAAGTACCTTCCCTGAATCTCACCCAAAACTAAACAAGGGTGCAAGCTCTTGATGCCAATTGAAATTCTGGCACAGATATCAGATGTCCTACACAGATGTTGAGACACTGATATCCAACACAATGAACAAGATAACAATAAAAATAACAGTGCAGAAAGTAAATAACACAGTGATATGTTTACCCAGTTCGGATCAACAATCCTACTCTGGGGGCTACCAAGCCTGGGACGAAACCAATATACGATAGTATCAATTAACATATCATACAATAAGCAAACAATCTGCTCACTTAATCACTACTCTTCCTATGACTTCTACCTAAGACTCACCTAGGTATGAGGCCCTCCTCAAATCCCTCTACAACCACAACCCGTGATTGGTTTCTTTCTACAGAAGTAACAAACTGAAAGTCACACTTTCAAAACACACAATTCTCAATACTTCAAAGCTTATGAGAATTGACACACAAGAAACTCAATGCTTAAAAGCTTATGAGTAACTGACAGAACTTATAACACAAAAAACAGTCCTTATACTGTTATCAGAATGATACCAGTTAGGCTCACAAAATACACTCGAAAACCCTAACAAAACACACGTAAGTTCCACACCTAAATTAGGTTTACACCAGTCAATATATAGCATTTAATCTGGACTGTATTGGGCTTCAAAAACGCAGCAAATGTACTGCTCACAAATCTGCAAAATAAACTCCAACAAAATAGGTCTTCAATCTAAAGTTTCCTAATATGTCTCCATAATTAGAAACAGCTGAAAATCCGAAAGACCAACAAATAAACACAATCCAAAAATGCTTTGGATGCCACATAGGATAACCAAATATTCATAGAATATTCAGTAACAATTCACAGCAACAGAATCTGCTTTAAAACTGAATCCAGACGCGATGTCCTATGAGCAGGTATGAGACATCTTCATTCGACATGTTGAATGCAACAACCTAGAACATCATGTTTCAACATCTTGCTGCTAGAATAGTTTTAGCAAAATAAATGCCAACCACAGAATCAAAGAAATAACAATCTCCCCCTTTGGCTTATTTTAGCTAAAACTACACACCAAAAAAACTTGCAAAGAAGCACAAAAAAAATCCATATCAGACAGCAGCGAAATACCAACAGCACACATAGCAAAAAAAACCAGCATAGCAGAACTCCCCTTCAACTGCATACAACACATAACACAGCATACAACACAGCATAGCAGCATAGCAAAACTCCCCCTCAACTGCAACAACATTCCACAATCTCCCCCTTAACTACTGCAGCAGCACAAGCACACCACACACCACCAGCACAAGCACACCACACACAAACATACTACTCCCCTTTTTTAGCCAGAAATATGACAAAGGCAAGTAGAACAGTTATAAGTAAAACACAACAAAGGTTAAAGTTCAGAAGAGATATATATAAAAGCTATTCTAGGTGTTAAAAAAAAACAAAAACTTCTGCAGAACTTATGCCATTATTCTGCAGCACCATCATCGTCAGATTCTGCAATGTCTTCACTCTCTCCATCAGCAACAACATCAGTATCAGTATCACCACTCCTAGATCCCGAGTCATCTGAACTCTGTTCATATTCTCTATCAGATTCTACAGAGGCATCACCTTCAGCAGTTCCTTGGTCTTTACCAGCTGTCCCAGCAGAAGCATTCCTTTTCTCCATGAAGGTTTTGATTAACTGTTCAAGTTTGGCCTTCCGAGCAGTGTCTCATCTGATGGAATCTTCCAGTTCCTTGCACGTTTCTTGCAGCTGTGCAATGACTTCATCATCAAGATTAGCATGACTGGAAGTCTGAGAAGATGTCCCAACAATGTCTGAGACATGTGCTCCACCAAGTAACTTGTAGTGAAGGGACAGAGGAGGTTTTCTTTTGAGTGCAGTGTCACTCCTTAACACAATATTAGGACACTGATCTAAAATAACACCACAGATCAAGGAAGGGAAGCAAATATGCATCTTGACAGCAGTTGAACTAGCTTGTTTCAGAATTTGTTCAAAGATGTATGATCCAAAATCAAAAGAAACCTTTTTCCCGATAGCATAAATGAATCTGCCAAGTATGGAGGAAATAGTAGATGTGTGATTGGTAGGAACCTAATTCACAACAGCAATCCTGTGGAGGATGGCATATTTGACACTCAGTTTTCCAGACGACAACTTTTCTTCATTTGACCAGTGTCTAATACAACCACCTGTAATCTCCTTGCATACAACATTGTCTGTAACCTCTAACTCAGGTTGAGGTTCCTTACACCTGCCCAGATAGTTGTTGATAATTTCAGGAGAAAAAGTGACAGCTTCTCCTCTCACAGATACTTTTCTGAGGTTGTTACCCCTGTTCTCATCACACTCTTCAGATATATTCACCACAAATTCCTTGACTAGATTTCCATAGCAGGGTCTTATCTTGGACACCGTTCTCATCAATCCAGCCGCTGCAATGAGATCCATGATTTCTTTGTACTTATCGAAATCCTTCCCCAACTCTCTCTCCAGAACAATCCTCCTTTGATCCACAATTCTCCATCTATCTACATTTCTCATAGAACTTTCAGCATAAGTCTTTTTGCAGGTGGAGGTTTTCATACCAATGATGTCTTGAACATCTGTTGCAACTTCATAGTCAGACTCACTGTGATCAGTGATTTTTCTCTTCTTAGTGGGCACAACAACCTTGGTCCATTGTTTAGGAGGCCCTGCTCGAACTTTTCCCTCCCCATCTCCAGATTTTCCATGCAGTTTCGAAGACTTTGAGCCTTCACTTATCACAGTTTTCTCTCTTCTTCTCTTAATTTTTCTCAACATTCCAGCAATAGGTTCCTCATCCGAAGTGAGGTCATCAACATTAATAACATCATCAGTCCTTCTTACATCAGCTTTCTTTTTACTCATTCTTTCACAGTCCACATGCATGGGAACACCATCATCAGTCCTATCAGTAGGGCTGCTATTTATATTTCCTGTCACGGATGTTGGAACATCAGACCCGACATCTGTCTCAACTCCACTCAGAATCGTGGCAACAAACCTCCTAAGTTCCTTATCCTTTTTGACAACATCATCATCAGTGGAATTCTTGTTTACACCTCGTGATTTAGAATCCTTCTTCTTCTCAACTAAACCAGACATAGACCCCCTTTTTGACACGTATTTCCTAGGGCTTATTTGGTCAGCATACAAACTAGTCATAGAGTAGACTTTCTTCCTCGGTGAAAAAGGTTTAGACTTCTTACCAGAAATATTGACATTCGTTGTGTGAGAAGCTTGCCGTTTTCCTTTAGGGTCAGCCGGTACCACGTTCAAAGGAGCAATATCAAGTACAAGATCAGAGAGGTTGATCATTCGCAGTGATTCATCGTCTCCAGCATTGGTTCGAGGAGATCCTGAGTTATCAGAGGAGCCATGATGTTGAGACATTTTTGATTGATCACACGGTACAATATTGAGAATGTTAGGAGAAAACCCTAAGACTCGTGAACTTTGGAGAGAAGGGGCAAGAGGAATTTTTGTAGAATGAGTTTGCTGTAGGTAGAGTATGTTTGCCCACCTATTTATACTTTTGTGGACTGGGCCCAGAGAAGTGCGGTATCCACAGACTTTGAGCACCAGATTTGCCTCCAGAGTGCATTCACCAAATTCTCCTTCTAAATTTTCCTTGCTGGCATACTTACCAAGTTTAATCTTATTATTACAGTTCACCATGCACACATTATGAGTAGCTTTACAATTGATCAACACCTGTTCTAACTCAATAGTCTTGCCAATAGCTTTCTTAGTCTCCAAGCATATTGCAGTGTTCTCCGAACTCCACAGATAACAATTATCTGATGCTCTCTCGCCTCTCATGATAACCTTACCCTTCTCATTTGTTATCATACATTCAGCATTGGTAAAGTTGACCTTGAGACCTTGATCACATAGTTGACTTATTCTTATCAAGTTTGCATTTAAGCCTTCAACAAGTAATACCTCCTCCAGATTGGGTTGACCTGTACAATCCAGTTTTCCAACACCTATTACTCTCCCTTTTGATCCATTTCCAAAGGTTACATAGTTAGTAGAATGAGACTTAACATCTAACAGACATCCCTTGATACCAGTCATGTGCCTGGAACATCCACTGTCAAAGTACCACTTTTCCCTTGCAGAGACACTGAAGGACTTATGAGCTATGTGTTCTTCCACAGTACTCTTGGGAGTCCACACTTTCGTTGCTCCAACCCACTCTTGTTCCCTACTAGATTGTAATCCAGTCTTGGGGTAGCCATATAATCTGTAGCAGAAGGGTTTTATATGGCCAAACCTTCCACAATAGTGGCATTTCCATCTTTGATTCTTTCTTCTTGTGAGTTTCTTCTGATGTCTGTAAGGATGTTGCAACATGTTATATGACATCTTTAATTTTTTCTTAGATTGATCAGGTGTCACTTCAGGCCATTTTCCCTTGTCCATCTCACTGGAACTTTCAAACCCAAGACCACTAACATCTCCAGCATCTCTCCCTGACTTCAGAATCTCATCAAGCACATCAGAGCTGCTATTAAGCATTCTGACTGTCTTGATAACATTATCCAGTTTAGAGTTCAGAACAACCACTTCACTTTTCAGATCAGAGATAATAGCCAAATGCTCTACCTTTTCAGCTTTTAGGTGAGCAATAACTTTCTTTTGTTCTTCTTTCTGCTGACATATTTCTTCACTTTTAATGCATAAGTTCTTATAGGAAGCAGCTAGCTCTTCAAAAGTAAGATCTTCATTGACTGACTCTTCATCAGACTCACACACACCTGTTAATGCTGTAACCCTCTTTCCAGACTTCTCATTAGTTTCAGTCTCAGAGTCATCTTCTGACCATGAGACTGATAGCCCATTCTTTTGCTTCTTGAGATATGTGGAGCACTCAGATTTTATGTGCCCAAAACCTTCACACTCATGACACTGAGCTCCTCTCCCTTGGTTGGGATTATCTTCAGTACTGATATTTCTCCCAGCATTCTGATTTTTACTGATGTCAGATGGCTTGTCCCTAACATTTGATCTTGACTTCCAATCCATCCTTCTGAGCACTTTGTTGAATTGTTTGCCAAGTAACACCAGATCTTCTGAGAGGCCTTCATCTCTGTCCAGATTACCTTCTCCTTCTAAATCACTTGCGTTTGACACAAAAGCTATACTCTTCTTCTTTTCAGTCTTTTCACTGATCCCCAATTCAAAAGTTTGATGTGATCCCACAAGTTCATCCACTTTCATCTTATCTATGTCCTGAGCTTCCTCTATAGCAGTCACTTTCATGTCAAATCTCTTAGGTAGACATCTGAGGATTTTTCTAACCAGTTTACTGTCAGACATCTTTTCACCCAGGGCACTTGAGGCATTAGCTATCTCAATGATGTTCATGTGAAAATCATGAATGCTCTCATCTTCCTTCATCTTCAAATTTTCAAACTTGGTAGTGAGAATATGAAGTTTTGACATCTTCACCTTTGAAGTCCCTTCATGAGCAACCTTCAAGACCTGCCAGGCCTCTTTTGCAATGGTGCAGTGTTCAATCAACCTGAAGATATTTTTGTTAACACCATTAAACAACGCATTCATGGCTTTGGAGTTTCCCAAGGACCCTTTGTAATCAGCATCATCCCAGTCTTCCTCTTCCTTCACCACATCTGTAGATTTACCCTCTCCATCTCTAACCTTTGGGGGTTCCCATCCTTTTATAACAGCTTTCCAAGCTTGATCATCCATGGATTTGATGAATGCTATCATCCTAGGTTTCCAATAGTCATAGTTGGAACCATCAAGCAGAGGTGGTTTGTTCAAAAATCCTCCATCCTTGTCCATTGTACCAGAAAGTACCTTCTCTGAATCTCACCCAGAACCAAACAAGGGTGCAAGCTCTTGATGCCAATTGAAATTCTGGCACAGATATCAGATGTCCTACACAGATGTTGAGACACTGATATCCAACACAATGAACAAGATAACAATAAAAATAACAGTGCAGAAAGTAAATAACACAGTGATATATTTACCCAGTTCGGATCAACAATCCTACTCTGGGGGCTACCAAGCCTGGGACGAAACCAATATACGATAGTATCAATTCACAGATCATACAATAAGCAAACAATCTGCTCACTTAATCACTACCCTTCATATGACTTCTACCTAAGACTCACCTAGGTATGAGGCCCTCCTCAAATCCCTCTACAACCACAACCCGTGATTGGTTTCTTTCCACAGAAGTAACAAACTGAAAGTCACACTTTCAAAACACACAATTCTCAATACTTCAAAGCTTATGAGAATTGACACACAAGAAACTCAATGCTTAAAAGCTTATGAGTAACTGACAGAACTTACAACACAAAAAAACAGTCCTTATACTGTTATCAGAATGATACCAGTTAGGCTCACAAAATACACTCGAAAACCCTAACAAAACACACGTAAGTTCCACACCTAAATTAGGTTTACACCAGTCAATATATAGCATTTAATCTGGACTGTATTGGGCTTCAAAAATGCAGTAAATATACTGCTCACAAATCTGCAAAATAAACTCCAACAAAATAGGTCTTCAATCTAAAGTTTCCTAATATGTCTCCATAATTAGAAACAGCTGAAAATCCGAAAAACCAACAAATAAACACAATCCAAAAATGCTTTGGATGCCACATAGGATAACCAAATATTCATAGAATATTCAGTAACAATTCACAGCAACAGAATCTGCTTTAAAACTAAATCCAGACGCCATGTCCTATGAGCAGGTATGGGACATCTTCATTCGACATGTTGAATGCAGCAACCTAGAACATCATGTTTCAACATCTTGCTGCTAGAATAGTTTTAGCAAAATAAATGCCAACCACAGAATCAAAGAAATAACACACTATTCGGTTCGACCCCCACGCTCTCGCAGTGCCAGCTCTAACCTTAATTAATTTCTCACTCTCGTGACAAAATCGTGTTAAATAACCTCTCACTCTCGTGACAAAGCTATTTAAATTAAACTTGGAAATTAAAACCGAAACAGAATTTTGATCATAAGTTCGCACCTATTATTTTCTATCGAGTCCCGTCGGTAACGACGGTCCTCATACGCCGGACTCAAGAATATTTAGAAAGACATAGATAGGAAAGTCAACATGCAGTTACAGTAATAAACATAATGAGAAATATGATTTAGCAATTAAATTAGAAAACAATAGAGGTAAAATAAACGATAAAGGGAATCTGGAATTAAATAGATGCTGAATTGTAATGCTTCAAATCAAAGTACAGAAATTCAATGCAGAAATAAGATCCTAAAACTATATTGGTAATAGTCCCCGATGTGGAGAACTATTACTTTTACATGGTAAAAGAAACTGCCTAAAAACTAAAACAAGGAAATTCTCGCCAAGAGAGAGAGAGCCCCTTTGTGTAGCAAACTATTTCTTTTTATAACTTGAGAAGTTGGCGTGAAACAGGGAGAAAATATCTCCAGGTGGGTGTTAGTGGCCGATACTTTCTGAAGACTTGTTGAACGTGGTTTGAGTTGAATTGATACCATTGAGTGGTCCACGTAACTTAAACTTGAATTCTGGGAATTATGCTTGTGCCGGTCACCATAGTCATGTGACGAGGGTCACTACTTAAAGTACTATGACGGTCGCCATGGACTTGTGACGGTCGCCATGCGCCCTAAATGCAGAATCTGATTATTGCTGTCAAATGCCTTATTTTCTTCTCTTTAATTCTTCTTTTCTCCAATTCTTCACATTTCTTCCTTCTTATAATTAAATCCCAAGCTACCTGAAAATATAAAATCGAGACGTAAATCAAGGTGTAGATCAAATAAAATAGAAGAAATCGCAACTAAAATTCATGTAAGTCAAGTAAAAAATACGATACATTTTTTAGTTATCAAACTCCCCCACACTTAAACCTTTGCTTGTCCTCAAGCAAACCTTGACTCGCGAGAAAAATAGTGTATACAGATACTCATCCTTGGCTACCAACTCTACTTCGGTTAAGTTTGTATCGATAGGTACTTGCTCACACATTAAGGATATCGTAACAACACAATTCGGCTTTTGCGGTCATCAACCTCCATCCTATACAAACCAATTCGAATCATGTCATTATACCTAAGCCTAACTCACTCATCCTTCTTTCATCCCTTTTCATTCTGGCACAATCACATTAAGCCCGTTATCCTTTCACACTCATGGTAGGATGGCCTGTTAGTGACTATGATCTCATTATCATCAAATTTTTTCTCTTTCTTTTTTCTTTTGCACATTGGCTTAAAAATCAATAAAATAAAGAAGTTTGCACCGTTGGGCTAAATGATCGGGTAAGGATCACCTAACTTAGAAGGAGCATTTCTTTTCATTCATTCATTTTTTCCTTTTCTTAATTTAACTTTTAAGCCTGAGATCATACACTTATTTGCATCGGCTTCCTACTTAGTGCATGCTTAGGATGGTGCTGACTGCTAAATAAACTACTTAGGGACTACTAAAGGGGTGAGAACTTAAGGCTATGGCATAACAAGTACTCAAATTGATTTCCATAATTTGAAGGCTCACGGTGTTAGAACGATACCGATCTTGCAGAATTTTCCCAAGTCTCACAATTCAACCTCAATTTCGTTTGTAACCTTAGATTTTCAAAATAAACACTATTTTTAACTCAAAAATTTTCAAAATATTCGGTATGGCTAAAGAGAATAGGGAGATCGATAAACAACATAAAATCACGCATAAAGACTCGACAGCACATGCACAGACGCACGAAACATTAAAACAGAAATTTTTTTAAAATCATGCTAGAAAATAGTAAATTTAACTAGAAAGCGGTAAAATGAAAACAGTAAAGTTCCTCCCCCACACTTAAACCAAACATTGTCCTCAATGTTTTGATAAAAGGTGAATAAGGAAAGATAGAACCTGTATGAATGCCATTGCGTGCTACCACGGTCAAATTCGCGCTGATTCTTCCCTTGTTGTCCCTGTCTTCGTTGGCTACTTCTACTCCGGTGTCTTGTACTACGAGTTATCTGAATTTGCTGAAACTTCACTTTACTGAAGCCGCTCATCATACTACCTGTTTTCGAAGGAAGTACCTGCAAAAATTGTTAGAAAAATATGGTGCAGTGTGTGCAGGTGGAACCTGACCATGCAAAGAACAAGGATGATGTAAGTTACGGATAGGAGAGACATGCTCTCTCCTATCATACTCATCATCGGTGTCACCACCAGCAGCGACATTCGTAGGAATGTCCGTGGGCACCAATTCATTTCCGGGATTGTCATCTAGAGAATTTTTTTTTGCCTAAATATGGCTG
The DNA here is from genome assembly GCA_022829125.1 of Lathyrus tuberosus. Taxonomy (NCBI): domain Eukaryota; kingdom Viridiplantae; phylum Streptophyta; class Magnoliopsida; order Fabales; family Fabaceae; genus Lathyrus; species Lathyrus tuberosus. Next base: position 6,147,046 of record JALAZF010000024.1, on the reverse strand, counting down.
AGACGTGACAAGCGATACAATTCTTTATTTTCTGCAAACACACACAATAAAAGGAAAACATTAAATTAAAAGCTCGCGGGTTGCCTCCCACGCAGGGCTTTGTTTAACGTCGATAGCTCGACGGCTAATAATTTCCGGTTTCCATGGCCACTTATCAAGCCATCTCACATATCCCTCACTTTTTCTTTTCTTCCTTCTGTGGGGTGGTTCATTCTTTTGAACTTGTGGTGGTGTTTCAGGATCTATCCTAACTATTAGTTTTTCAAGTTTGGGCTTAGTTATTTCATCCATCACCTCAAAGTTTAACCTTACCCTCTTAGCAGTAATGATATCCCTAGTTTCATGTTCCTTGAATTTTCTTTTTTATGCGTGACCTCAAACAAAGATGCATCGGTGTGGATATTTTCCAATACCTCCGCATACGTTTTGGATTGGGATTTTACCTTAGCTTCCACAAACCTTTGCGATAAAGGAACTGGTGGGGTATATGGAGGAGGAACGACATTAGGTGTTTCCTTCGCTACCTCTTCGACAACCTCCCTTTCGGATGGTGTCGATGGATTTTTCTCAATCTCTACTCTCTTCTCACCAGAACTCTCCTCAACCTCATTATCACTCTCCTTAGGATTTTAGATTTTTGTTTCACTACAGGTCACTACAACATCCACATGCTCCTCAAGGGAGGGTCCTATAGGTGTCTGTGCAAGTAGGGAGATTTGAGTCTCCAATGCCTCAGTGTGAGTCGCGAGGGACTCGACCATAGTGTTTATCTGCCCAAGGGTTTCATAAGTATCGAGATGTTGTCTTCTAAGCTCTTCATTCTGGAGATTTTGTGTCTCCACAAAGCGCTCCATCATAGATTCTAGCTTAGAATTAGTTGTTGTTTCAATGAAATCCTCCATTAATGCTTCGAGGTTGGAATTAACAGATTCTTGTGGTTCTTCGAAATATTGGGAATGGTGATCGTAGAGGAAATTTAGGTACAGTTCCTCGAGATATTGGGAGTGAGTCAGTGTCGCATTGAAATCCTGCATTAATATTTCTAGGTTGGAATTATGAGATTCTTGCGACTCCTCAAAATGTTGGGATTGGTAGTTGCAGAGGCAATTTGGGTGAGAATGAGTTAGTGATGCATTGAAATTCTCCATTTGTATTTCAAGGTTGGAATTATGGGATTCTCGTGATTTCTCGAAATACTGGGAGTGGTGATTGTAGAAAAAATTTGGGTGATACATAGTAATGAGTGCCTTAGTCTATACGGTGCAACAACGGAATAACAATATTGACTGTTGGTCCCCAACAACAGCGTCAAAAACTTGATGCGTCCGCAAGTGCACGAAAATATTGAAGTAATATAAAAGATTGTCAAACCCACAGAGACCAATGTCAACCTACCGTTATCTATTGCTGCGATGTAAAGCTAAGGCTAATGATATTCGATCAAAGGGAAACTAAGACTAGAACTAAAATAAAACTAAAAAGAACTTAGAAAATATGATAATAAAGAGAGGCCGAAATATGGATTCCACGTTCCTAAAGGACTTTGTAGAATTCGGGCACTGATTACAACTATAACTTAGTTCCGTAGGATATACCAACTTAAAGACCCCGCCTCACGGTCTCGCGGTATTAACTAAAGTCATGTTCCCTAATCCCAAGATTTTGCTCTCGCTCGCCCGGTAACTAGGAAATATATTTTGAAAGCCAAAAATATCCTAAACGTATCTAAAGCGCTCTTGCTGTATTTAGATATGTTTCCTAATTTCCACTATCCGATTCGACCCCCACGCTCTCGCAGTGCTGACTCTAACCTTAATTAATTTCTCACTCTCGTGACGAAATCGTGTTAAATAACCTCTCACTCTCGTGACAAAGCTATTTAAATTAAACTTGGAAATTAAAACCAAAACAGAATTTTGATCATAAGTTCGCACCTATTATTTTCTATCGAGTCCCGTCGGTAACGACGATCCTCATACACCAGACTCAAGAATATTTAGAAAGACATAGATAGGAAAATCAACATGCAATTACAGTAATAACACATAATGAGAAACATGATTTAGCAATTAAATTAGAAAACAATAGCGGTAAAATAAACGATAAAGGGAACCTGGAATTAAATAAATGCTGAATTGTAATGCTTCAAATCAAAGTACAGAAATTCAATGCAGAAATAAGATCCTAAAACTATATTGGTAATAGTCCCTGATATGTGGAGAACTATTGCTTTTACATGTTAAAAGAAACTGCCTAAAAACTAAAACAAGGAAATTCTCGCCAAGAGAGAGAGAGAGCCCCTTTGTGTAGCAAACTGCTTCTTTTTATAACTTGAGAAGTTGGCGTGAAATAGGGAGAAAATATCTCCAGGTGGGTGTTAGTGGCCGATACTTTCTAAAGACTTGTTGAACGTGGTTTGAGTTGAATTGATACCGTTGAGTGGTCCACATAACTTAAACTTGAATTGTGGGAATTATGCTTGTGCCGGTCGCCATAGTCATGTGATGAGGGTCACTACTTAAAGTACTATGACGGTCGCCATGGACCTGTGATGGTCGCCATGCGCCCTGAGTGTAGAATCTGGTTTTTGCTGTCAAATGCCTTATTTTCTTCTCTTTAATTCATCTTTTCTCCAATTCTTCACATTTCTTCCTTCTTATAATTAAATCCCAAGCTACCTGAAAATATAAAATCGAGACGTAAATCAAGGTGTAGATCAAATAAAATAGAAGAAATCACAACTAAAATTCATGTAAGTCAAGTAAAAAATACAACACATTTTCGAGTTATCAAGGCTCGAGGTAGACCTATATACCATTATAGGGTGACATCACTGAAGGTGCCAGACAACAGCTGATAAGCGGTAAATGCACAATGTTTCTTGTTTATTTTATTTCTGTTTTCATGAGTGATTGCTTCATTTTAGTTCTATTTTATGTGTTTTCATCTTGGTTTCATTTTTTAGGTAATAAGAAAGTATTGGACCGAATCAGGGCAAAAAAGGCCAAAGATCGCACAAAAGGGCTCTTCTCATACAAAATTTCCGTGACCAACACGACCTCATCGCGTCCCATAAAACGTGTCGTGCTAGCCCCTTAGCACCCCTCCCATACAAACATGTCGTGGCTGACACGACTTGGCCGTGTCCCCTAACACGGGTCTTGTCAGCTTGCAAGTCAATTACAAATTCATGATTTTTGAGCAGTTTTTGTGACCTTTTAGCATCCATATCCTCCCAAATATTGATGATTAGTGATTAGTAGTATTTACGATTGAAATTATTGGCTATTAAGAGTCACATATGGCTTAGTTTAGTATAAATAGAGACTTAGGCTTGTAGGAAGATCATCAGTTCTACTACCTATCATACATTACAATTTCTATTTTTCTCTTTGTATTTTTCTTGGATTCTTAGCTTAAGTTGTTACAAACTCTTGTAGTCCTCTACACTTTTGGTATTTTAATTTTGCCATCGTTTTCATTTAAAAGTTATTTCTCTTATTTACTTTACTTTATTTATTTACATGTAATGTCCTTATATTATTTGATTGTTCTCCATATCACCATGAGTGAATAGATTCATAGGGAAATGGGGTCATGAGAGTCCATCTCATGACAAACCCCAACTGAATAATCTATTTGTAATTACGAGAATTGAAAATTTTACTTCTTTTAGAATTCACACTCTTGAAAATGTATTTGTTGGTTGCGAAAGCAAAGACAATATAGAAGTCAATCATGTATCGAAAGATAATAATCCGACTTCCGAAAGCGGATTACTAAACGATTGAGTTCATAACACCACTAACAAGGTGAATTTATCTCAATTGAGAAACAATCAAGATGCGACGTCGCGTGATAAGGCGTAACGCTCTTAATTGAACCACTTAGCCGCGCCCGAAACACGTTTAGATTGCGCACACCACGAAAGTGGGTATCACAATAAATTATCCAGATTTATATAAAAATAACTTATACATTCTCATAATTCAAACATGGATGGTCATAAGAGTGAGTATATATGGATGATCATAACCTCTAGTCCTGCTTTTAATTATTTGTTAAAATTTGATTTCAACTTGCACCAAACAAAACTCTTTTGCGATCGCTTTAGATAAACAAAGTTAGAGTAAAATTTTGTAATCAAACATCTCTCAGTGGGATTGATCTTTTTACTATTTGACACACTGTGCACTTTCAATTCACAAACTTTAGTAGCTTTCACTTTGGGGAGTCAGGCGCTACAATGATGTCCATCTGTGTGTTGATGAAGGCGACATGTTCATAAGAATCAATGTGCCCATCAAACTTGGATAAAAAGGGAGGATGGCTAGATGTAGGACTGGAGCGTAACAATGGATATGGTAACTATAATGAAGAAGGTATGACCCATGTTAATTTTATCAAAGCCCCACGGTTGGCGCCACTGTACTGGTAAAAAAGTACAGGTGAACATGGTATTCCTATAAAGGCAGGGGATACTCAGAGGCCTAAGTAGGTTTATAACAATTATGGTGGTTAAGGATTGCCCACGACGGCAGAAGCCCTATACAGTGGTTTTTACGATAGTTTAAAGGAACTGTTCACTTAAGGTGAGAGACTCTGTATACAAGTGTGCTACTTTAGGTGTTGTGTGCAAGTTAGGCTCTGTCCTTCTCCCCTTGGGGGATAGGTATATATAGGGGCCTTTTGGGCCTAGGGTTTAGAAAACCCTTAGAGGAGGTAATCGCTCTCCCATGACTAAGGGAGACTGTTGACTACCAATTTTCCAGGGAGTTATGATATGAATCTTTCTCATATGACTAACGAGAGATAACGATGCTATGCATATCATATATCCCAAGGGCAAGCCCCCATGGTATGTGAGGATGCCGCCTAGGAGACATCACTCTAGGCGGGGACCCTGAAGTTGTCCCTGTTGGTATTGTTATAAATATAACACTACACCACCTATTCCCAAGATTTAAAGAAGATGAGAAAGATGATGATGAGATCCTTCCTTACTAGTTACATGCATGAACTCCAAATCTCAAAACCTTTCATGCTTTCCTTCACTTCTTGAGGCCAAGGCTTCAATTTCTCATTTGATGCTTTGATCAAGGAATCCAATTCAGAATGATGGTTAGAGAGATGAAACTTAGATAAGAGGATGATGATGAAGTTAGATTGCTTACCAAATTCTGAGTTTGAGAGTGGAATGAGTGAAACCCCCTTGTTTTCTTTCAAGGGGTTGTTCTTGATGATGATTTCCTCTTTCTCTCTCCCATTTTTCTCAAAATTGTTCTCTCAAGTTACCAATAAGTAAGCCTTGTCAACCTAAAATACCATAACGCCATCCACTTAACTAGTGAAATCTCAATTATACCCTTTTTGCTCATGTGAGACTATTGAAAGTTGACCCAAATAACCTTGGTGGTAAAATGACTATTTTACCCCTAGGTCTATAAATTCCAATAGTTGATAAATGAACTGGATTTCCAACATGTATTTTGGGTCGGAATATTACAGAAACACTTTGGTAGAAAGTATTCTTATTTTTATGAACTTGGAAGAATATTTTTTTTGTAACTCATCTTGTAATCTCTTGTAATCTCTCGTAAAACTCTTGAACAATAATGAATCAGAGAGTTATTCCCGCTCCATATTACATCAATTTGATTAAATTGGGTATACAACTTATTTGTGTACTCGTCTTTTATTTTATTCTTGCTCGCGTAGATTTGCTAACATTTGTTGCTACAAATTAATTTTACCCGAGACCATTTATTTTGGTTGTTATTAATCTTTATCTCACACATTAAAGGTCTTTGTGTGGTTGGACCTTTCAATTTTAAAACACTTAAAAAATTAATATCAAATATAAATAATAAAAAGAAACTATTGTCATTATGCGGGAAAATGTAAAGTCCAATTGTGAGGAAAACTTAGAGAGACATGTTAGAAGTTCTTAGGATTCATTTATCTAAGAGCTCACAGACCTTTGGAGATATCTAAGTGGACTGACAAAGACTTTTAAATACATTATGTTTGTGTGGTTCTTATATTGAGAGGATGAGAGATTGATAAACACTTAAGTAAAAATTAAGGTGTATTCTTCTGAATTTGGAAGGATATTTTTTTTTGTAACTTTAGTAAACTCTTGAAGTATAATGAATTAGAGAGCAACTCCCACCTTATAAATTTGATTGAAATGAGTAAACAAATTATGTGTGTACTTGTCTTTTATTTTATTCTTGCTCGGATGGATTTCCTAACACTTATTGCTACAAATTATTATATTTGAGTCATTTTATTTTAATTGTCATCAATCTTTGTTTCACACATTAATGGTCCTTGTATAGTTGAACCTTTCAATTTTACAATACTTAAAAACTTAAACTTAAACATAAATAATAAAAGAGAGGATTGTGAAAACTAATGCAAAGACATTTTTTTAGTTTATTTGAGTTTTCTTGGAGGTGTAGCGAGTTTTCTCTTGCGCATAATACAAATCCAACAATTTAAAATTTTTTTTTTTTACCGAGTTTACTCTATTCGAGTTTACATCCGATTCAACTCAAAATTTATATCTATGCTTGTGGAATCATCCGATTCTACGAGTTAACTCGCGATATTAACAAACTCAAATGAAACATATTCTTACATAAAAGCTAAAGCTTTGAAGTAAAATAAAAATTATCTTTTAACTTAACCAATAAAATTATTCTTATAGATAGGTGGGTTGTTTGAAATATTGTATGATATACATAAATTGGTTGTCAACCAGAAACCTTCAAAATTTAGAGAGAATAAGACTATTAGAATAATACTCTATGTTTCCATACCATCATCTTAGAGTATAAAATAAAAAATACAGAGTACATAAAATTAGAAATAGAAAAAGTATATAAAATTATAAGACTCGGAAGATATATTACACATTTATTTTTTATAAAATTATATCTCTATCTTTATAGGACATTTTTGAATTCTCATGAGCCTCATACTCATTGAATCAGTGAAGCGTAGCAACAATTCGACATAAGTGATCAATGCATTTAAAATATATATAGTCGACTGTAAGATCGGGGCAATCAAAATCGGATGCACATTCAATATATTCACCTGTGATGATAATAGTTGATAAAATAGTGTTACAAAACCAGGATCATGTGCAAACTATAAATTAATTTTTTTTTTTTCAAAATAAATGGCTTACCGGGAAAATGCGTTGTTGTTGTCGTCGTCGCCGCTGTCGAAAGAAATAAGGAAAAGTATAGACTCAAAGTATACAAAAATTTGAAAATTTCAGCCATATTTTTTACACCTTGCATGTAAGAACTAGAATGCTGTTATATATCTTTATAAAGTAAAAGTTCATGCTATCCTAATTAATTAACTTGTATTGTAGTTTTGATATTTATGAATTTGTAAGAATATTTTATAACTTTTTTGTATTTATTAAATATCTTTTAAGTATATTAGTGTGATTTGTTTATCTCTTTATCTTATCTAGTAAGGAGGTCAAATAAAAATAAGGGTTAATACCCCTTTTGGACCCTGCCATATAGGCCAAATCCCAAAAATAACCCTGTAAAAAAAAAAACACAGATTCCATCCCTGCCATTTGTAGATTCCCTCGTTTTGCCCCCTGAGTGGATTTGGTCAACCATATTGATGACATGGCGCTGCTTAGTTGGAATTTTATTTATTTTTTATTTATTTAATTACACACGTGGCATTTTTATTAATATTTTAATATTTAATATTTTTTTATTTATTTTATTTTATTTATTTTATTTTTTTTTTAATTTTTTTTTAATTTTTTTTTATTTTTTTTAATTTTTTTTAATTTTTTTTTTAATTTTTTAAATTTTATTTTATTTTATTTTTTTTTTGTTTTATTTTTTTAATTTGTTTTTATTATAATTTTTTTAATTTTATTCTTTTTTTTTATTTTTTTTCGTTTTTATTTATATATTATATATATATATATATATATATATATATATATATATATATATATATATATATATATATATATATATATATATATATATATATATATTTTTTTTTTTTTTTTCATTTTTGGACCTAATTTTTATTTTTAATTCTATTTTAAACAAATTGTTCTTTTAAAAATTAGTTTCATTATACTAATCCATTTATTTCAATTTATTACCATACTAATCCATTTATTCTCATACTAATTTCAATTCAACAATACTTATGAGTGATTTATTACCATTATAACTTCACTCATCAACCATCTTTATAACCTCTCTCCACTTCTTTTTTTTTTCGTTACAATATTGTTTCATTTCTTCTCCATTGTTTTCAATACTCATCAACCATCCAAAACTCAATACAAAGCATACTCACAACACAACAATACCACACACCCTAATAAACAAGAATCTCAAGCTCTCATCACTCTCCACATCCTCATGAAAATGGTAACTTGCTACTGCCATGTTCACACCATAAGTTGGTAACTTACTATATCATTATCCTTTGGTATGAACAATTTTTTGTACAAAGAACATATGAATGTGCATGTAAGGGGAGGATAAGGATGTTGTATCTCAAAACAGTTATATGATTGACAAGTAACATATATAAGTACATATGAATGTAATGTAAGGTAATAGCAGACTGTGTGTGTGTGTCCTATTATCTCGTCGGTAATAGCAGGCTGTGTGTGTGCCCTATTATCGCGTCGGTAATAGCAACCCTAATTGGGAAGTGACCTGGTGATGCGCGCGTTCGATGGTTCTAAGAGGTCCGTTTTTGGAGAAATTGTATTGCCGATCAAAGTTGGTCCTGAAATTTTTGAAGCCACTTTCTATATCATGGACATTCAACCTGCCTATAGTTGTTTATTGGATAGTCTGTGGATCCATGGTGCTGGGGCAGTGACGTCCACTCCAAGAGTGATCAGTCAGCCTGAGGTGGTTAATCAACCCGAGGTGGTAAATCAGCCAGAAGTTTCAATGTCTTCTTTCAAAGATGCACGCGCTGTAGTTGAAGTTGGTGATTCCCAGAAGTGGGGCCAAGTCATTAATGTTCAGGTGAAGCAGAATACTTATGGACTGGGATATAAGCCACCCCGACGAGCTCAATAGCCTCTTAAGTTTTATGGTCCAGTCCAGTTCACAAGTGCTGGTGTCTTCTTTAATCGGGTTAATGCCATTCATGATGAGGGGGATAGTGATTGCGACATGGATGAGTGGATCCGCCCCTGCACTCCCGGTAAAAGTCTATGCAATTGGTCGTCTGAGAAAGTCATCCAAGTGACCCATCAAGAGTAATTGCCTTTGTTTTCTGTTTGTGTAAAATCCTACGTTCTGCCCAAGACGTAGTGATGTTTGTCTGTAGGGCTTTGATGTTTTTGTTTGCTTACTTTATCATCAATAAATGACGTTTTCACATTCAAATGTTTGTCTGTAAGGATAATGATATAGTAAGTTACCAACTTATGGTGTGAACATGGCAGTAGCAAGTTACCATTTTCATGAGGATGTGGAGAGTGATGAGAGCTTGAGATTCTTGTTTATTAGGGTGTGTGGTATTGTTGTGTTGTGAGTTTGCTTTGTATTGAGTTTTGGATGGTTGATGAGTATTGAAAACAATGGAGAAGAAATGAAACAATATTGTAACGAAAAAAAAAAGAAGTGGAGAGAGGTTATAAAGATGGTTGATGAGTGAAGTTATAATGGTAATAAATCACTCATAAGTATTGTTGAATTGAAATTAGTATGAGAATAAATGGATTAGTATGGTAATAAATTGAAATAAATGGATTAGTATAATGAAACTAATTTTTAAAAGAACAATTTGTTTAAAATAGAATTAAAAATAAAAATTAGGTCCAAAAACGAAAAAAAAAAAAAAAAAAATATATATATATATATATATATATATATATATATATATAATATATAAATAAAAACGAAAAAAAAAAAAAAAGAATAAAATTAAAAAAATTATAATAAAAACAAATTAAAAAAATAAAACAAAATAAAAAAAAAAAAAAAAAAATTTAAAAAATTAAAAAAAAAATTAAAAAAAAAATAAAAAAAATAAAAAAAAATTAAAAAAAAATTATAAAAAAATTATAAAAAAATAAAATAAAAAAAAAATAAAAAAAAAAATATTAAATATTAAAATATTAATAAAAATGCCACGTGTGTAATTAAATAAATAAAAAATAAATAAAATTCCAACTAAGCAGCGCCATGTCATCAATATGGTTGACCAAATCCACTCAGGGGGCAAAACGAGGGAATCTACAAATGGCAGGGATGGAATCTGTGTTTTTTTTTTTACAGGGTTGTTTTTGGGATTTGGCCTATATGGCAGGATCCAAAAGGGGTATTAACCCTAAAAATAAAGGGACGTATTTTAACATTGCATGAATAGTTTCTTCTTTATCCTTTCATTATTCCTAACTTTTCTTTACTTGATAACCTTTCATGAAAGTTTATAAATGGACAGTTTTCTTTTTATATTTTGGAAAAGTTATTTGTTGCAATAATGCATTGTTTATGCAAAAGTAGAACGTATTTCAAGGTTAATTTATTTGATAATAAGGTTATTAAATAAAAAAATAAAACATACTTAATTTTATAAAGACATGATTATTCTATATTATGATTTACTTATTGCAAGTTAATATCGTTTTCTAAAATAAATCATATGTATTATGGAATCCTGTATTGAATAAATTTAAGTTTCAGGTAAATTTACGGTGCATGTTATATATATATATATATATATATATATATATATATATATATATATATATATGGGTTAAATAAGTTTTTAGTCCCTATAAAGTTTGAAATTTCATTTTTAGTCCCTCATGCGTTTTGGCAACGGTTTTAGCTGGTTTTGGCAACGGTTTTTTTTGTAAAAACTGTTGCCAAAAGGTAGGGAGGGACTAAAAATGAAATTTCAAACTTTATAGGGACTAAAAACTTATTTAACCCTATATATATATTATCACTTCTATTAAGGATGATGTATTTAATATCAAATTCTTATCTTGGTTTTGGCTGGCTTTTGATGGTAATTCTAAGGTAAAATTCGACTATTACATATGGTGCATTTGTCGGTGAAATTTTATAATCTTATAATGTGTATTGGGTTTGAGAATTTTTTACGTAAATACTCCTAATTTTGGAAAAAATTCCCTAAATGACCCATGTTTCAAAAATATTCCCAAAATGCCCCCATTAGGGTTTTGGTTTGAACTATGTCGCCAATGGAATTGGCGACTCCCTTGTAGAGGTTGAACCATGTCGCCAATTGCACTGGAGACACCCAACCAAGTCTCCAGTGCAATTGGAGACACAGTGTAATGCTTGAACTAAGTCGCCAATCCAATGGAGACACAGTGTAAAGCTTAAATCAAGTCGCCAATCCAAGCAATCCAATTATGATGCAGATGTTCCTCCAACATTGGGACAACATTTGGTCCCAAACATTGTATTATTCAATACCGTAATCTTTTGGATCATTTAACACCCGCAGATGTAAGTCCGCCTAAACATTTCTCTTCTTTTATTTCATATATTTTACTATCTAATATTTTTCTATTCTGCAGTTCATATGGCCTCCATACCTAGGCATGGAAGACCTACATGAAGTCAGCGACGAAGATGCTGCCATTTGGACTGCATGTGTCCCGATCATCAGATTCACAAGTGTGGAGCTGCACAACAGTTACCGTGTCAAATTGCAATTTGGAATGCATCAAGACATCCCAGATCCGCCTGCTGACATCAGTAAATGACATCTAAAAAGAGTTAGTGATCAATGGGAGTTTGATAGTTGGAAGGATTTTGCAAAGACTGAGCGTCGTAAATGGATGCACCGCAGCAACTATGTCTTACGTGAGCCGGTGATGCCAACCCCATCTGTACCAACAAATAATTACATGGCTTGGTATAGATCGGTTGCAACTGGGTTTGTCTCCGAAGACAGGTATTTATACGACCCGCGCCAGACCACCTACACACAAGAAGCCTCAACTTCTAACCCACCTCCAAGGCCATGTTACTCACAACCCCCTACCCAGCAAAATTACCAACCCATTATCCATCCAAACATGCCATACACCCAACCACAATACCAAGAACGTCCCCCATTTCATCTTCAACAAAATGATTATTATCAAGAGACTCAATATGGCTATGCCCCCAACATGTCACAAAGATACAGCCAAAACGAGGGTACATCATACCATAGCCAAATTGGGCAAACATCTTTTCATAGCCCTAACGCCCAAACATCATACCCTAGCCAACCTTCTCAACATCCTTATGGATTTCAAACACCATTTCAACCTTTCATCAACGAATCCTTCACACCAATGTCTCCCTTCAATCGGTCTGCCCGCACACCAATCACCCCCTCAAACTATAATGGCATGGGTCGCACGCTCAATTTCAGTCCCCAAGACTTCACGGGAATGCAAGACATCCTAAGGGAACCATCTAGGACTTCTCCTGAGACTTCGACCCCTCAAACACCGGGCGTAAATCAACAACAAGGGGAACAAGGGGGGCGAGTACAACGAGCACAACGGCTGCAACGAGTGAGGGTCCCTAGGGGATGTGGAACTGGTGGCCGGTTGGATGCACCTGATCACGAAGATTAATTAATGTAATATTTTATTGAATTAATGAAAATTTTATATCATTGTGCAAGCAAAATCAATATAATATTCCAATATTTAAAAAAAAACACAAAACACACCATGTCTCCACTTGGATTGGCGACTTGATTTAAGCTTTACACTGTGTCTCCAATTGGATTGGCGACTTAGTTCAAGCATTACACTGTGTCGCCAATTGCACTGGAGACTTGGTTGGGTGTCTCCTGTGCAATTGGCGACATGGTTCAACCTCTACAAGGGAGTCGCCAATTCCATTGGCGACATAGTTCAAACCAAAACCCTAATGGGGGCATTTTGGGAATATTTTTGAAACATGGGTTATTTAGAGAATTTTTTCCAAAATTAGGGGTATTTACGTAAAAAATTCTGGGTTTGAGTACCCTTTATATTTTATAATTTTATATTTGACTATCAACAAAAAAAATTATGCAGGAATCACCACCTTACTTAGACAAAATTTATTCTATAGGTATCCTTGAATTTTAAAGAGAGTGTTGTTATTCAAACTCAATTGATAATTCTATAAGAACATTAGTTGTACGAGCGCGGTGTTAAATCCGTGACGTCTCATTTAGAGTTGTTAATTTGGTCCCTCTCAGGTGGGTATTTATGAAATTATCTACAACAGATAAGGTAAAAACATGTAAAAATGGGTACGAGTACGAACTCGGATAATTACTCACTTAAATAAGCGGGGATGAGTACCTTAATACCCACCCCGCCCCATACCCGCACAATATATATTTATATATTTTAATTATATTATTATATAAAAACAAATATTTATAAAATTAAAAAAAAACATCGATTTTAAACTATTACATATTTAATATAAGTGATAATTTATTTCATAATTTAACAATAAATATTTTAAATTTTTTTTAATGTTTGTAAAACTTAAAATATTATGATATTTTATAATTGATATATTTATTTTTATTAGAAATGCGGGTAACGGGTACAGATAGGGACACTTATATACCAATAGGGTACGGGGACAGGTGCAAATGTTGATACCCAATCGGGTATGGGCTCGGGTATGAGGATTTTTTCCAACTGCGTGTATGACGACGAACACTATGTTAGGGGAAGATTTCTACTAGGGAGCATTGAACAATGAGGAATTTCTTTTTCTAGAGCAACACCTTTGTGAGAGACACACCACATACTCACCCAAAACCTTAAGATGATATGTGTATGGGTTCTCTCACTTATAAATGCTCAAGTTACCATATTTCTATCAAATGTAGGACTATTATCCACACGAGAGACACACCACATACTCACCAAAAACCTTAAGGTGATAGGTGTATGGGTTCTGTCACTTATAAATGCTCAAGTTACCATATTTCTATCCAATGTAGGACTATTATCCACACGAGAGACACACCACATACTCACCCAAAATCTTAAGGTGATAGGTGTATGGGTTCTCTCACTTATAAATGCTCAAGTCACCACATTTCTATCCAATGTGAGAGTATTATCCACACTACTCACACTTGTTAATATTTAACACTCCCCCACAAGTGTGTGTCTATCCACAATGCTCCCCCTTAAGCGGAAGCTTCAACTGTGCAACTGCATTTTCTGTTGTGTGTTTCATACTCACCACCCTTGTACCGCCGTTGACCCTCTTCAACGGGACACCTTCTAACCACAACCTGTGGGGAGTACTTTTGATACAAGTGAGTCGGTCCTTCACTCGAACCAAAGGCTCATGATACCACTGTTAGGGGAAGATTTCTACTAGGGAGCATTGAACATTGTTGGATTTCTTTTTCTAGAGCAACACCTTTGTGAGAGACACACCACATACTCACCCAAAACCTTAAGGTGATAAGTGTATGGGTTCTCTCACTTATAAATGCTCAAATCACCACATTCATATCCAATGTGGGACTATTATCCACACTACTCACACTTGGAATGTCGATTTCAGGTAATCCTGAAACCATATTTCTTCTCTTTAGCTCTCTGATGTCATTGAAGCTGAGATGACCTAGTCGAAAATGCCATAACCACTCATCTCTGCTGGCTACAGTTGCTAGGCACTTGTGCTCCATCACATTGAGTTCATTCTTGAAGGTCCTATTCTGAGACATTGAACCCTTCAAGATCAACCTACCACCTGCGTCGAGAACTCTCATCATCTTGTCTTCGATCGACACCTTGTCAGCTATCAACTTGGCAAAGAATCCAATAGCACATGGTCGAAGTAAGCACATTGAAATGAGGTTCCATTATCTTCGAGAGCAGGTAGCAGAAGGGAAGATGAACTTGAAACACTGCAGAACTGAGAATCAGATTGCAGATATCATGACGAAGGGAGTGCAGGTCAAAGTTTTCAGAAGACTAAGAGCCATGATGAATATAGACAGTTTAGACACAATGAATTAGGTGGTGTGTTGTATATGTAATTCATTGTTTTAGAAAGATTAGATTTGATTTAGAAAGATCAGATTTGATTTAGAAAGATTAAATTAGATAATTTTGGGCTTTTATAGTTTGGGCTTTAGCTTGAGATGCAAGTTAACCTAAATCTATAAATAAGGAGGAACCCTTATCATTGTAATCATCAAGTTTGATAATTCACAATTTGCAGTTGCAAGTGAATATTGAAAGTTTCCACAGTTTGTTGGCAGAAAGAATTCTGCAGTTTTTCATATTCTTCTCTAACGCTACTATTTCTCTTTTCTCTTTCTTTCTTTCTTTCTTTCTCAATTTTTCTTTTCGTCGCCATTGCGTGTGATTGTTAACAATTTTGAGATCAAGATTGAATATGAATTCTCAAAAGGTTTTGGGTTAATTCCAACATCTGGTACCCTACCTAAACCCTATCCATTGTCATCCCTAATCTCATTTGTTTTCTTTTATAAAAGTGAATTCTAATTATTAGACTATTTGAAAATTAAATAGAGAGTAGAAACTCAATAATTAATCATTAATTCACCTAGAAATCTCAAAATGATTGATAAAAATCTAAATCATACTCTAAATTGTATTCTTTTTTAGCAAGACCATCCACCAACAAATTAACTAGATGATCATCCCATTCTTTTTTATTTACTGCATCTTCCTACTACTTCACAGTCAGCTTGCAAAATCTATCCGCCAAATTTATTATTTTAGTAGTTATTAGACCTTAAGTTATTGACCGCGACCGCGAACGACGCGATCTCGGGCTGTCCGACTAGAACGGCCACCCACCGCGTGAGAAGAAATGACAGAGCACCGTTTGAAATCACGAGCGATATCGCCGCAAACGCGGGTCGCAGGTCGCAGGACGCACCCTGGACGAAGCGTATTATCAACTTTTATTTTCTTTCCTCTGTTTTGAAATACAGAAATGCATATGAGAATGGAAGAAGATGAAGTCCTGGAGTGGGGAAGAAGATGAAGTCGTGGATGAAGTCATGGGGTGGGGAAGAAGAAGATGTGGGGGAAGGAGATGAAGCCGTGGGGTGGGGAAGAAGATGTGGCCGCCCCTTTTTGTTTGGTTTTTAAAAGAAAAACCCTAATTTTTAAAGTGGATCTGGATCTGGATCTGGGTCATAATTTGAAGAGATGATAACCGTTGGATGAGAAGGGATGATATTCTCTAGTTCCCATGATATTCTCAATAAAAAACTGTTTCTCTTTCTCTTATTATTTATCATTATTAATTTTCTCTTATTATCTATCATTATTACTTATACATGTGCTTATGTCAGACATTGGGTATGCCAAAAGTGAAAGCTTATAATTATTATTAACATGATCCAATTCTTTATTTTTTAAAATAATTTTTATTATTTTATACATATAAAATTTTACATATGTATGTATTTATTAATTCATATAATTAACCTAAAAAGTTATCCCGCTATCTGCTATCTCGCTATCCCATTTTTTCGGCCGTCCGCTCTGCTCCGCTATCCGAGATTAATAACTCTGGTTAGACCTATCAAAACACCCAAAAATTTAACCAATATGAAAAATTGTTGCCAACACAACAAAATCACAGCTAAGTGTTTTTTATTATTAATTACTCTCTCTCTTTCTTAAATTAAAAATTATTTTGTAAAAATTTGTTATCCTAAATTATAAGTCGCTTTATAATTGTAATGTAATATTAATTACATTTTTCTCAATATACACTATATCATTTATTACTTTTTTCTTCCAATTTTTTAATTTTCTTTTTCATCTATAATAAGTGAATGGAAATAATGTTAAAATCATAAATAATTTATCTTTCCCATACAACTCTAATTACCTTTTTTAATTTGTATGAAATGTTCAAAATGTCGTATAATTTGTGACGAATGGAGTAATAGCTAATTATAATTTTGAAGTGATATTATAATTTTCCATATCTTTTAAAATCCAACAAGGAATCCGAGACCCTAAATGTAATTAAAAGGTAAGAGATAAAGATTTATTTATTTATTTGTTTTAGAATTGTTTCCGCTTTTGATTAACGGTAATTACCAAAAAAGTTTGTCTTTAAGAATTAGGGGTGGCAAAATGGGCCGTCCGCCCCGTCCTACCCACCTTAAGCCTTAAAAAAAAGACTTAAAAATCTAGCCTGTCCAAGTGAAATTGGGCTTTAAAATCTAGCCCGTCTGCCAAGATGGCTGGATGGCAGGCGGCAGGTTTTCTCACCTATTTTTAATTAAAAAAAAATTATTTTTATTCTATTTTTTAATAGATTAATAGACTTTGTCACTAATCTTAATTAGAGACTAATGGATGATTGAAACCAAGAAACTAAGTTTTAACTGTCATACCCCAATTTTGTCCTACCATCTATTTATTTTTTAACTTATCTTGCATATTACATTGCATGGTACTAGTTGTACTCTTGTTTCATATGTATTCACTTGCATTCATAATAAACTATTTGGCCTATGGCCAAGGGTATTCATCTGGTGTATGGTCTTGTTTTAGGTCCTCAATTCATCTTAATCCATTGTTCTTTCATATGGTCATAGCGAGTGTTTGGTTTAAGGCTCTTTAAGTCTTTCTGTTTTTATTGAATTGAAGGTTTCTTTTCGATTTGTTCTCGAATAACCATTCAAATGGTGATTAGTTGGAAGTTCACTTGGTCAATTCTCTAGGGATCTTTCAGTGGTTGTTATTTTGAATGGTGTTGTTGATAACTCCCTTGAAATCTTTTCAATGATTGCTAATTGCATTGTTCTTTTCATTCATTTATTCTTTTCGAAAAAACCTAAAAATTTTCCATCCCCACCTGCTAAGATGAAAGAACTCTTGATAATTCTCGGGGAACCTTTTGATTAACGGTTAGTTGGAAAATCACTTTGTCAACTCTGAAAGGATCTTTTTAAAATCGTTAATTAAAAGTCGTCTTTGTTAATTCTTGAAGAATTCTTTTTGCATTTGATAGTTGAGCACATTCATTGTAAAGTCTAAAGGAATCTTTAGAATGACCGTCGACTGAAAGTTTACTCTATCAATTCTCGGAGAAACTTTTGATGGTTGATAATCAAAAGATGTCTTTGTTAAGTCACAGAGAACCAAAAAATTGCCATTTATTTGCATAAATTCATCATTGAAGGCGAAACCCTAATTGAAGTATAAAGGCAGACCCTTTATACCCCTAACAAGATTGATTCTTCATAAACACACTACAGTTCACCTTTTCTAGACAAAATTTGGGGTATTCTCGTATTTAATTGACTTCCACTTTGAAGGTATGAAAACTTTGGCTATTCATCCTCCCACTTTCAAGGAAATTAAATAGGGACAACCATTATACCCCAATTTTGTCCTACCATCCATTTACTTTTTAACTTATCTTGCATATTGCATTGCATGGATCTATCCATGCACTTTTTAACTTATCTTGCATATTGCATTGCATGGAACTAGTTGTACTCTTATTTCATTTGTATTCACTTGCATTCATAATAAACTATTTGGCCTATGGCATGTGCAATCATATGGTTTATGGTCTTATTTTTAGGTTCTCATTTCATCTTGAGTCATTGTTCTTGCATATGGTCATAGTGAGTGTTTAGTTTAAGGCTGTTTAGAGCTAATGTTTTCTCTGTTAGAATTTGCATTTGATCATGCTTGGTGTTCTTGGCTCTTTGGTTTCATTTGGATTAGTATGTTATTTTCACCCATGGATTGTTATATTATATTCATCATGTCAATTGTGCAATCATTATGTATGATACACATCATCCATTAAGAATAAAAGAGGCTTGATTCATTTGGTTCCATATTTTTTTCATGACATTTAAAAAATGAAACTCTTTTTGGACAAGTTCTTACATAATTTCAAAAGTGGATTCCTGTATCACATTTTCAATTTTTATGTAGGTTGCATCTTATTAATATCTCATTATCATGCCTTCATCTTGCACCAACTTAACATGCCATAGTACATAGTACCCTACATACATGAGACAACAACCTTAAACAAAATTCAGCAAGTTGAACCATGACATTCACTAACATACACAACATCACCATAAACGTAACACATGCATAATGGAATTTGAATCAAGTCGAATAAAGATCAATGAGCAATGTCCAAACATTCATATCATAACAGCCAACATACATGTTAACACCACAGAGTGATGCAACAAACACAGACAGTCATCAACACACCATATCATTCAACATAGCACACATCCATACCTTGATTAATTGAATTAAAGAAGAAGTGAAAACATGTGCAACAAGCATCGTAACAAAAAATCATCATCATTAACACCCATAAAACACATACATACAATTTAAATTAAATTTAAATAAAAAATTGAAAACAAAGAATCAACTTATAGCTGCAGCAAACTCGCAAGACATAAAAATCATCATACCAACAATCATCAGCATACATGGAAATACATACATGAGGATTGAGATGAGAATTGAATTAAAACAAGAAACACAAAGTGGGCAAGCAGTGGACGCGTGAGTCCCCCATTCATCCCCATCCATAATCAAACTAACCATCATACATACAAACTAACACAAATTACTATCAACAAACACAAACCACAACAAAATTTCTAGCTAAGTTCATCTCAGCCTTACACGCATTTGTTCATGCGGATTTCTAATGAACTCACAAGTCTCACCGGACAACTCCCACCTTCACCAGAGACGCTTACACAACACACAAAGAGGAATAGACAAAAGGGGCAGAGGAATATGAAAAGCATGCAGATAGCGAGAAATAACTCATAGTATCGTACTTTAAGGTTGGATTGTCGGAGCCTCACTGGAGTTTTAACCGCGAGCGAGGTCTTTTTCTTTGCTTTCACTGCATTTCACGTGCCAATCGTTTTTTCTTCTTTGTTGTAGAACCTTGAATTTCTTCATGTTCGTGAACTGATGATGATTGAGGTTGATTTTTAGATTCAAGGTTTATTTGGGATATTTTCGATCCGAAGATTTATATGTTTTTTAATTTTATTTTATGTTTTTAAGTGTAAATTAGTACCCACGAGCATGTTTTAGGGTAGGTATGTGTTTAAGTTTTGGTGTTTAGATAACTTTTTAGTGTATTTGGGTTTAGAACAGATGAACATCTTATGATGTTCATCGCGTTCTTGATATTTGGCTGCGTTTGATCCATTTTGGGCGAGTTTCTGGGTTTGTATGTGTTTTTTTGTGGTGGCCGCTGAAAGTAAGAAAGAGAGAGAGGTGAGGTGGCACATGAGTGAAGAGATAGAAGATTAAATGAAAAATGATCTCACATGTGACCTCCCTTGTGTGTTATTATCTATCTAGTCCCTCCCCTTGATGACACGTATCTCATGCATGGTAGCACTCTGGCCGTTGATAGAGTTGACCCAATGTGGTTTGACTTGGCTATTGTGTGGCACGAACCTATTTATCACCATGCGCCTTCCTCTGGTGGCCCTTTGATCAGAAGTCAGGTGAATTCAATGATTGAGATCAAGTCAACGATGTTGACTCTCTCCTTTTATCCTAGGCCCAGTTTGCTATCAACGCCCCTCCTTTTATAATGTAGTCATTTTTTTTTTTTAATTATTTTGTTTTATTTGTGAATTATGATTTAGGCCTTGTGCCATTTTTTTTTTATGTTTGCTAGCACAATGCTCTATTTCAAGGATTTTATTTATTTTCTTTTATTACTTTATTTATTTTTAAAATTATCTTAGTTAATTAAATACATAAATAATAAATGAAATTAATATTTTCAATACATTTTAAAACTATTGATCCAACGTCAAGTGGTAATCTTTCAAACTCGTTCCTTTTGATTAATTTCAAATTAACGCGAATAAAACCTCGATCTTCATCGAGTACATTTTTCCAAATTAAAATAAAACATCTAATTATTCTAAAATATCTTTTCACAAAGGATGAAAAATGAATGGTCTAGAATCTACTATACTTTCCCCGATTGTTTGTATATGAGTTGTCTAGCTCGACCATCCGAGCAATTGTCATCTGTTTTAAAATTCTAACCCGATTCATCTCAAACCTCTTTCACAATCAAAACTTATGCGATCTTACTTTCACAAGAAATCGGACGAAAAAGGAACAGTCTAGTGCCTACTATTCTTTTCCCCTAATACTTGGATACGAGGTGTATAGCTCGATCATTTGAGTATTCGTCGTCCATTCGAAATATCTAAACGATATCCAATCCTTTTGTAATTAATTGGACAAAAAAGGAATGATGTAATGTCTATTATTCTTATCCCCGATTGTTTGAATATGAGTTTTCTAACTCGACCATTCGAGCAATTGTCATCCCTTCAAAAATAAACTTCAACACATCAAACCTTTCTTTTCTCGCCCCCCGCACAATCGTAAACCTTTTATAAAAGAACATTGTTTAGTTTGTTCTACCTCGATACAAACAAACTCTTTAAGCCCCCAATTACAAGCACAATCAATGTTTAACTGCTAGAACGTGACCTACACATTCGTTCAATAAAATCAACAAACCAATACGCAGTTTTCTGTACATAACTAAGTTGCTTTGAATTCCTCATTGTACCTGAGGATACGTAGGAGTGAGACCCGTAATCTCGTTAAGTACCCTAATGTTGCACCCTAAAATTTACCCTCACTATTTTCTAACCCTAATTGGCTTTTGCTTCTCATTCATATGCATCTCCATTAGGTCATGACCTCAATCATTCATGTGCATGAGCTCCTAAGGCATTTGGATCAAGGATTATACTTCAAGTGGTTCATCAACTTTCAACAAGTTGTGGCACATGTGGATACAAGATCATTAAGTTCCATTTCATCAAAAGCTCCCAAGGAAGGGTCTATGGTCAAAGTCAACTGGGCATTGACCACATCATGATCACATGGTTCAACACAAGATCCAAGGGTTCCAAACACTTCATGATGGTCCATTCTTATGAGTCTATGGGATGGAGAAGCTTGGGATAGTGTTAATTGAAGATTTGGATTCAATTGCAAAAAAGTCAACTGAGGGTCAAAGTCAAAGTTTGACTTTTGGGTCCTTTGATCAAATATGAGCATTTCAAGTCAAGAATCATGAAAGCATGAAGTTTGATCAAGTTTCACCAAGAGAAAACTTGAAAATCAAGAAAGTTGCAAAATTGGTGAATTAGGAATTTTTCTAAGTATCCAAAAATCATGATCATCTAGTCAACTTTCCAAGGTTGTGGGGTTTGACTCAAGCATCCAAAATGGACAAACAAGGGCTGCCATTAAAGACCTCATTTGATACTACAACATGGTGCAAGATTTGAGTCAAGAGTCATTCTCCAAGTGGGAGATATTTGAAGCTAAAGTCAAGGGTTCCACATTTTGCAACATGGCAAAGACTTAGAAATTTTTCTAAGTTTTAGACAGTTGTGATGTCCCAACTTCACACCATTATATCTGAGGGTGTCAAAACAGGCCACCCGCCCCGCCCCGCCCTGCCAAAAGCCCGCCAAAAAAAAGAGCGAAGCGGGCATGCCCGCCAAGTGAAATGGGCATGAAATTTAAGCCCGCCCCGCCAAGGTGGCGGGTTGGCAGGCGGCGGGCCGACCCGCTTTTTTTTTTAATAATTTTTTCCCATTTTTTTAAATAAATTAAAATGCTTTGTTTTTTTACATTATTTAAATAAATTAAAATGCTTTGTTTTTTCCCAGTAGGCAGTAACTAACATTAATGTTCACCGCCCTAACCACATAATTCAACACTAATTTCATTACTCTGCTATGAGTATACATGCTACCTTTTCAAAAATGCAGTAGAATAATTGGACTTGTTCCAAAGGTAAACACACCAACTCTCCATACATGTTACCAAATTATATTAAAATAATTAAAACTAATATAATAATATCATGACAAGCTAAACTAAAACTAATATAATATAAAAATTTAAACTAAAACTAAAGACTTCCATAAATAATAATAGCATAATGGCATAATGGCATTCAAGGCTCTCACAGAATAAAATCCACTGTTATGGCACTTGGAACTTTCTCCCTTGTACCAATTCTGTTGGCATATTCATCAGAGTAAAAATAAATAACCTCCATCTATTTTTACACGTGATCAAAATGGGTCAGCTGACACCAAGGTCAAATAAATTATTGGGCCATATACATTTTTTTCTTTCAAAATGGGCCATAGACATTTCTAATCTAAGTAGTTGTTTTTTATTTTTTTTAACGGGCTGACGGGCCAACCCCGCCCCATTATGTATTTCGCCCGTGGGGTTTTTTGCTTTGGCGGGGCGGGTGAAATGGGCAGGCGGGCCCAAAATCCATGTCCAGCTCACCGTTTTTTGGCGGGTGGCGGGCCGGCTCGGCGGGCCCCGACCCGTTTTGCCACCCCTAATTATATCACATCACACAAGCACTTTCTCAAAATTGTTCCAACATGAAAGTTATATGTTTCCATGAGACCTTTCTAAGGATATCGAGCTTGCATCATTTGGATAATCACACCTCAAGTTACACGCCTCCAAAGTAGGAAAGATGACATGTTTGATCATGGGTACCAAATTGCTACCAAGTTGTGCCTAAGGGTTGGAATCCACATTATAGGTCCATTCTGATTTGGAAAGTGCTCAAATTCATTCAAAGCATTCAAGTACAATGGTTCATGATGTTCACTCTTCAAATTTCAAAGTAAGGTACAAGTTGTGGCACGATGATGGCTTCGTGTTTATTTTTTTATTTAATTTAAATTTGCTGAGTAATCATGCCACATAGGTTAATTAGTATGACTAAGATGCCACATGTGCATGATTAAGCGTTGATTAGATGTTGAGTGTGTTATTAAGCCATGTGCGCGTGATTTAAAATACGATATGGTGGATCTTTACATCTGGACCATTGATTTTGGATAAGTCCTAGTCAACTTGTTCCTAGGGTGGAGAGGGTTTTTTTATCTCAATGATGCTAGCGAGTTAGATCCAGTTTGGACAGTTGAGATCATTTGCTAGTGCATGCTATGTTTTGTTGGGTTTAGGTTCCCTAGTGGACTTTTTGGCACGTTGGGCTTAGTGTTTGTACTATCTGGATCCTATTTTTCCTTATTTCACCTTCTTTTTATTTTAGGGTTAAATAGTGTTTACCCCCTGCCATATAGGCGTGTTTTGGTCCCCCCCTGAAGTTTTTTTTTGTGATTCCCCCCTTGTAAAACCAAGATTCTGTTTGCAGAACCCCCTATCCCTTCTTTGACTGACTGGGCATGGGGAATCTGCACACGTGGCATATAGGGTCTGCTGACTGGGCTTATTTTAATTTTTTTTTTTATATTAATATTTTTCGTATTAATATTTTTCGTTTTATATTTATTTTAAAAAATATTCTAATTGGGCCAAGATTAATGACAACCAGCCCTAGACCATCAACACTTTTGGTCCATTCACAATTAGTCTTTTGCAAGTTATTAAATCATATGAGATTTTGGTATATATACACTAAAGTTTTTAGCTTATAAAATGATGTGGGACTTCAAGTTGAATTGAACTCTTTTTCTTCACACTGTAACAACACCTGCAAGACAAAATTCAGCAAGCCTTTAAATCAAATTCTACAAACCTGCAAATATAGATGGGTAGCAGAAATTATGGCACGAAATGAGTTTTACATTACAATGATTGGTTTTTATCTTTCTATAGTGTGTTGTTTTCTTCACTTCCTGCCAAGAAGGTGTGCAAAATGTCCTTCTGGGTTGTAAACCTATAAATGGCGCTATCTGTTTGATATTTCACCTTGGTACAACATATTTCACCT
The DNA here is from genome assembly GCA_022829125.1 of Lathyrus tuberosus. Taxonomy (NCBI): domain Eukaryota; kingdom Viridiplantae; phylum Streptophyta; class Magnoliopsida; order Fabales; family Fabaceae; genus Lathyrus; species Lathyrus tuberosus. The sequence continues at coordinate 6,122,168 of JALAZF010000024.1, read as the reverse complement.
TAATTTGTTTACACGATAGCAACCTGTTCAAATTCTGCCATGCTATAACACCTCCATAACTGCTATTAAATAGTATTGGTTGTTCTGTATTCTGCTACATAAACAATGCTCATTCTTCAAGAAAGATTACTAGCTAAAATCTTCAATTGATATGTGATAGGTTTGTTTTTGTTTTCATCTAAAGTACGTTTATTATGGCATATGACACATGCTCAATGACATAACTGCTGCTTGTTGGTTCACCTATCTATTATTGTTCTTTACAGATATTGGATTTTCACCAAGGTGCAATTTATGCTCAACTTGTTTCTATTTAAGATTTTGCACTTATTCTCGACTAGTGTAGTTAACTTTTGTGCAATTGCTTGTTAATTAGAACGTAAAGGATGTATAGCTACAGTTTGTAGTTGAGAATGTGAGATAGAGTAGAGCTTACATGTGTACTTGTTTTAGCGAATAAATTATTTAATTTTTCTAATATTTGAGTCATGTTCTACTTAGAATATCTGTTAGAAGAATTAAAGCACATTATAAATATGAAAATGATTCTTCCAAATAGCAGAATAGAAACTACTTCACAATCATGTTAACAAAGTTGAAAAACATATTTGTTTCCTCGCCCCTTCTATCATGAAGATTAACATTTCAAATGTGCTACCACTGATATGAGCAGAAACGGAAACCAGTGGTAACTCATGTTACAATAAACTCCTGAATTTAACAGGAAATGGAATAAATCCATGAATTTGTTGCGCCAGAAGATGAAATAGATTTGAATTTTCTGTTGATGAAGATGAAATATTGTGTTTCAGAATAAATGGTTGCATGTTGAGCTGTTCATACCCATGTTGCATATTGTACAGACGAATTTGGTTGTGAGTTTAGTCCCACATCGTTTGTGGGTGAAGAAATATTAACCTTTATATATCAAGTTGACACAAATAATTACAAATGAGTTGAAATTAATGGGTTGCCAAAACACGCCTATATGGCAGGGGGGTAAAACTATTTAACCCTTTATTTTATTTCTAATTTTCTAATTTTTAATGATTTTTGAGATTTTCTTTTTTTCAAATTTAATTTCTTTTCATTTTAATTGGTTTTTTTTTTTTGTTTAGGACCCGTTTTAACATAGTTGATGCTTATTGGGTTATTTTTGTATTTTATTTTTATTATGTTAGTCATGTAAATGTGAATTAGGGTTTAGCATGAACTTTGATTCAATTTGATTGATGTTTGATATTTCTCCTTGATTAATTCTTGATTTCACTCTTGTTTAATGATTGATCTTAGTCTTGGTCATGGTTAAATGCTAGCTTGTAGTTTATGATATATATTTTGACTTTTGATTTTGATTAATCTCTTTGATTTCTATTCTAGGTTCATCTTTGAATTCACTTTGATTGTACTTGATTGTTGCTTGATCTTTCATCTTGAGTAGTTTTTTATTTCACATAGGTTTAATACTTAGTCTTAGTCTTGATGATGATTAAATGCTACTCCCTCCGTCCTAAATTATAAGTCACTTTGCCAAAAAAATTTGTTCCAAATTATAAGTCACCTTACATTCCCAATGCAATATAAATGACATCTTTCCCAATATACCCTCAAATATTTATTATTATTTATTCTTTCAACTCTTTTAATTTCTCTCTCCTATATAATTATGAGGGGCATTACTGTAAAATTATGCATAATTTGTCTTTTCCCCTAAAGTAATAATTAAGTTTCTTAATTTGTGTGAAAAGACCAAAACGTCTTATAATTTGGGACGGAGGGAGTAGTTGGTAGCTTATGAGGCATATCTTGATTCCTACTTTGAATAATTCCTTTGATTTCTAGTCTAGCTTAACATTTGATAATTTGGTTGATTTCAATTGTGCTTTGACTTCTTCTCATTATTTCATGATTAATTCATTTCATCTTCATTCCATATCATCATTACATCTCCTATACTAACCCTTTTGTTTGTTTTGTGAGGTAATACTTGAGGCTTCTCACATTTGGATCTTTAAAACTTTGATCATGTCATTGTACCTTATATGATTCATCCCATTCATTTCCTCTTATGCTTTAGATTAGGTTTCCCCCTTGGTGGGCTTTTCATACTTACCCCTCCCCATTTACAATGTAATAGTTTAGGGCTTTTAATTTCTTTTATATGCTTGTATGCTTGCTTGTGCATAGGTTAGAAAAGACAAAATTGAAAGTGTTTAAAAAACAATTTCAAAACAAAAAGACAAATAAGGCTTGATCCAACATCAAGTCACTTTTCAAACTTATTAACTTGGATTATTTATCATACCTCACCTCAGGGTTCCTCCATTTATTCTAATTCACACTCATCCAATCATTCCATAAACCCCAAGCAAGCCTTGTATGCTTTCACCCTTGTAAGTCGATTGCCTTGCGCATCTCCATCAACCTACCCTAATCTAATCACCACCCCTTCATTTAACTCTCTTTCATCATAAACCTTGGTCTTGTACCAAGTGTATTTTCAAACTCTTTTTCTCAATAAACTTGGATGGTTATGGAGTGGTTAGGCGAAGGCCTTGTCCTATCCCGAGTGTTTGACACTACCTTTAGGGTTCACTGTCTAAAAATACTTACCATCCAAAGTAAAACACCTCTTAAATAGAAACAAATACTGTCCTCCTTGTATTGAACTAAAGAGATGGGATTAAGTGAATCTTCCTCTCCGAGTATTAGGATGCTCACTTTAGAGTGTATGGTCTCGATACTCGTCTTTCAATACAAAGATGTGACTATATTCGCCACACTATTTTCAAAGCAAATCTTTTGAGATAAAGAATTGGATACTACCCGCAGGGGTTCCTATCCGAGGACTTATTTCACCCCTAAAATAAATCATCACCAATTAAATGTGACATATTGCCTTGATGGCGAAAGCCTAAGCCTTTTCAAAAAGGGCACGTTATTTCCATCCTACCACATAACAGGATAAAGCATAAGTCTCCTTGCGTGCGAGCGGCAAAACCTATTGTTAGGATGTGAATGTTAGCATTATCCATTAAAGGCAACAAACTCGTGGTTCCATGAACTACGGACGCTCTGATTCTTTATTGGTCAATGAAGATACGTAGGCACGAGATTGCAAGATCTTGGCGAGTAGGGGTGGGAATAGGCTGGGTCGAGCTAGGCTTTGCTAAGCCTGAGCCTGGCCTGCTAAAAAATTCAAAGCCTAAGCCTGGTCTGTAGCCTATCATAGGCTTATTTTTAGGCCTAAGCCTGGCCTTTTCGAAGGCCTGATTAGCCTACTAGCCTATTTAAAAGCCTACTTCATTTGAACATCTGTAAATAAGAAATTCAACTAATGTTAAATAGACTAACAAGTTAAAAGATCAATGAGATTAAAGGTTTGTTTTCATTGCCTCGTTCAAGTTTTCTTATTAGCATAAGTTTGGTGATACTATTTGTTGAAGATAACTTATGAGAAAAACTTATGACAACAACTTATGACATTGTTTATAATGTTTTTTCAACTTATTTTCATAAGTTCTTCAAGATAACTAAGTTTTATTTTCGTATTTTAATTCAAAGTACAAAATAGAATATAATAATAATAATAATAAATTTATTGATTTTTTCTTAAATAGGCCAACCTGATAGGCTTAAAATGCTTTTCTTATAGCCTGTGGCCTAGCCTCTTTAGCTAAATAGGCTTATAAAAAAGCTTAGACCTTTTCTATTTAAGAAAAAGCCTGGCCTGGCCTGAGCCTATGTAGGCTAGGCCGTAGGCCCCTGTTAGTTGGCCTGGCCTATTCCCACCCCTATTGGCGAGCAACCTTCTTCCATAATCTTTTTTTCTTTTCGCCTTTAGTTCCGTGAACTACGAGGCTCTGACTTCCTCATTGCCCCATGAGGGTACGTAGGACGAACAAATGGTTCCCATCGAGTACGATGGATGTGACGGGTGCTAATACCTTCCCCTTGCATAACCGGCTTCCGAACCCATCTTTTGATCGCGAGACCATCTTATCCTTCCTATTGGGGTTTTCTCGATGTTTCCCGTTCCCTTTGGGATAAATAAAGTTCGATGGCGACTATGTGATTTTTCGCGTAGCGACACCTAATAAAAACCTTTTTGGGCCTCTTTTTCTTTTTATTTTCAAACATTTCAATAACATGAAGAAAATATATAATGATAACTAACATTCTAATCGCAAATATAACTAAATGGTTCTCGTTGAGCACAACAGATTTGAGTGGTGCTAATACATTCCCCTTGCATAATTGACTCCCGAACTCGAATTTGGTTGCGACGACCATTTTCTCTTTCTTTTAATGGTTTTATTGATATTTTCGCTCTCCTTCTTTGGAATAAATAAAGTTCTGTGACAACTCTGTTCAATAACCCATGAGCGTGCGATGCTCTCGTAGGTTGTATTTTTCCCGACGCGACACTAACAAACTTCATAACCAATATTTGTTAGACAAACTTCATAAAATTGTATTACAACTCAATAATTATATCAATCAATCATCAGTATAAATCAATATAAATCATTTCTAATTTGATGTAACTTTTCTAGGCATGAGAAGTATAAACTAATCATTATGATATGTTAAGTTTCACGTTAATATCATGTGAGTATCGCTCAAATTATAAAATGATGCATGGACTTCATCTTAAAATAAGATCTTGTAAATATTTAATTTGTTTGAGTCTTAGTTTAAACTCCAAATATCAACATTCTTCATATATATTGTTTCAAATTTAAGAGTTGTGCCCTCTTTGAAACTAAATAAGAGTCACATTAATAAATTAAAATAATACTATAAGATATTATTTTATAATTTTAATATAATCTTAATTAATTTATTCTAATTCACTCTTAAATTGTAAGCTATTCTCAAATAATGAAAAATCGAATTAAATAAAAACTGGGTTCTTTTCTTTTTTTTTTTCAATATTTAACATTTTTCTTATAAAAAAAGTAAGCGGGCTTGGCGGGTCAACCCGCCCCGTTACGTCTTTAACTCGCGGGGTTTTTTGTTTTAGCGGGGAAAGTTAAGCGGGTATAAGGGCCCAAAATCCCAACCAAATCCGCCATTTTTTGGCGGGTGGGCGGGCCATCTCAGGGCCACGACCCGTTTTGACACCCCTATTAAGAATTGTGGGTATCATGTGTTTGTGGATTAGTGGATATCTAATTTTTAAGAATTATGATAAATAGTGGGTATATTAGAGATAAATTTAATAATTTGTTATTAGTTTGTTAGATTTGTTATTAGTTTATCAGGGTTTGTTAGGGTTGATTCTATTTTCAAGCTCTGAAAGATAGATCATCAACATATATATGAAGGGATGTCACGTGTCATAAAAAATAATAAGAATACAACATATTTTTCAAGTTAACTTTCTATTATGGAATCTGAGCACGGTTCCGATTCGAAAGAGATATTGGAGAAGAAAAATACCTTCAAACTTGAAAAACATGACTGATAAATTTGAATATTGTTTCAATTGGATACTTGATAGTGGTCTTTCACATCACATGACTCTTTTGACCTCAATATTGAAGAAAATCAGAAAATCAGATAAACATTTCTACATAACTACACCAACAAAGATTTCAACCTTTGTTGAAAATATGGGAGATGTGAATTTATCAAGTTCCCTTATGTTAAAAGATGTGTTATTTGTTCCTGACTTTAAATGCAATCTGATTTCAATTCATAAACTAACATATGATTTAAATTGTTATGTGATTTATGATCAAAATTCTTACACAATATAGGGCCAAGCCTCGAAGAGGAAGATTGGATCAGGTAACCTACATGAAGGGGTTTATGTGTTCACAAAGTAACACCAACAAGACTTCATGGGTGCAGCTAAGAAGGAAATGGAAACCTTATGGCACATCAGAATGAGACATTCCTCAAATCAAGTCCTTGACCATATTTCACATTTAGTCAAATGCAGTTTTGATAGAGCAAACTATTGTGATGTATGCTACAAGGCAAAACAATGTACAAACCCTTTCCCTTTAAGTATTAATAAAGCTGAAGCACCTTTTGAAATGATTCATTATGATTTATAGGGAAATACGATACTTCCATAAAAAATGGATCACTTTACTTTCTAACCATTGTACATGACTACACTCGTGGCACATATGTATATTTAATGAAACACAAGACATAGACTTTACAACATTTGATTAGTTTTAGCAATATAATCAAAAGGCAATTTAATATACATATCAAGAGGATTAGGAGTGACAATGGGACAAAGTTTAGTAACTCTAATTTCAAGTGCTTCACTAAAAAAGAAGGGATCATGCATGAAACTTCTTGTTTTGCCACACCTTAACAGAATGGACACGTGGAACGCAAACATAGACAAATTTTGAACATAGCACGAGCCTTGTGTTTTCAAGCAAATCTCCGAATGCATTTTTAGGGAGATTGTGTATTAACAACATCATATGTAATAAATAGAACCCTATAGTGGCAAATAAGGGAATCACTTCATACGAGTTACTTTTTAAGAGAGCACTAAATTATGAGCAGTTGAGAACTTTTGGCTGCTTGTACTTCAAGAAAAATGAATTAAAGGGAATCTGTAAGTTTGATCTTAGAGCTGAAAGGTGTATTTTTATTAATTATCCACAAGGACAAAAAGGATGGAAAATTTATAATCCAAATACTCGTGAATGCTGCATATCAAAAGATGTAGTGTTTTATAAGCATTATTTCCTTACCATGTGCAAGACAATAACGAGTCTACTAATATTAGAAATAAATCATCAAGTGATAACCTCAATGACGAGTCTTCACTCTATAATGATGCAAAATTTGAAGTACCAAGCCTTGGGGAAATTCCTCATAATGACCAAACATCAGGTCCTATATAAAGTTTATCCATTAAGGATCCTAAATACACAAGTCAAACTGAGGGTGAGCTTATAAAGCAAGAACATGTATCCATAGATGATGCGAATGAGGAATTCACCAATGATTCTAAAAAGTAATCATCACGTGAAAGTGAATGAGAAGTCTCAAATCTGGAGGAGCCTCAGAACATGCCACACATAAGACGACCTCCAAATCATATAAAAGACTATGATTGTGGAAAACTAAACATAAACCCCAAGTGTACGACATCAATTCCAGAATCTTCTTCAAGTAACACATATCCCATATCAAAATTTTTAAATTATAATAAGTTTTCATAATAACATAATGCTTTTTCTGCAACCATCACTAATGATGAAGAACCTCAATCATATACCCAAGCAGTCAAGCACAAACTTTGAAGGTAGGACATGGCTCAAGAAATCAAGGCTCTAGAAGACAATGAGACATGAAAACTAACTCATTTACTGCTAGGAAGAAAATTGATAGGATGGGTGTACAAAATCAAACATAAAGCTACAGGTGAGATGGAAAAGTACAAGGCCAAATTAGTTGATAAATGTTACACATAAATAGAAGATGAGGACTTTATTGAAACTTTTGCACCAGTGGCCAAAATGACCACAGTAAGATGCTTGTTAATAGTTACAGTGACGAAAGGATGAAAATTACATCAATTGGATGTTAGAAATGCCTTCTTGCAAGGAGAATTGACAGAAGAAGAATATATGAGTCCTCCATAAGGATATAAACTTCCAAACAAAGATTTGGTATGAAGATTAAATAAGTCATTATATGGCTTGAAACAATCATCTAGAAATTGGTATAACAAACTATCTCAATCTTTGATAAAACATGGTTTCCAAGATAACTAGTTTGATCATATTCTATTTACTTATTCATATGGATCCATTTTTCTTGATGTTTTCATCTATGTTGATGAATTGGTCATTAATAGTAATGACCTTGAGGCATATGACCAGTTCAAGCAATATCTCAGTTAATGTTTCCACATGAAGAATCTTGGTTCGCTTAAATACTCCTTAGGTTTGGAACTAGCACAAGGGTTATAAGGGATATTCCTTTGTCAAAGAAAATACACCTTAGACATTCTAAAAGAATTTGGAATGCTTGGTTGTAAGCCTTCTTTGTTTCCAATGGAACAAAATCACAAACTTGCTTTGGCCAAGGGACCTCCACTCTTAGAACCGCCAAGGTATAGGAGATTATTTGGACGCCTGGTTTACTTAACTATCACTAGGCCTAAATTAACCTACTCAGTTCATATTCTAAGCCAATTCATGCAAAATCCACTCCAAGACCATTGGGATGCTTTTATGTGAGTCTTACGATATCTCAAATATTCTCCTAGTCAAGAAATAATTCTTCCACAATACAATGATCTACAACTACTTGGCTGCTGTGACTCAGATTGGGCATCGTGTCACATTACAAAGAAGTCCACCTCAGGTTATCTAATTAAACTTGGCAATGCTCCAATATCATGGAAAACAAAGAAATAAGCCACACTCTCTTGATCCTCAAGTAAGGATGAATATCGTGTAATGGCATGTGCCATAAGTGAAATACTATGGCTACGTAGTTTATTTGAGACTCTACAAGTTCCATGCATCAAACCCACATTTCTGCATTGTGAAAATCAAGCAGTTATTCATTTAGATGCAAACCCGGTCTTCCATGAAAGAACAAAGCACATTGAAATTGACTGTCATTTTATTAGGGAACACATACAATCACGTGCCATAAGCACAACTTACCTGCCCACAAAACAACAAAATGCTGACATTTTTACTAATTCCTTTGGCGTAAAAGTTTTTCAAGACCTCATGTTCAAGTTGGGTGTTCATAATCCTCACCCTCCAACTTGAGGGGGGGGGGGGGGGGTATTAGAGATAAATTTAATATTTTGCTATTAGTTTGTTAGGGATTGTTAGGGTTGATCTTATTTTCAAGCTCTGAAAGATAGATCATCAACCTATATATAAAGGTATGTCATGTGTCACAAAAAATAATAAGAATACAACATATTTTTCAAGTTAACTTTCTATTAGGGTATATACTGTAATGCTTATTAAAAGAATTATCTTTATGAATAATGATCATCCAATATTTTTTTAGTTTTAAAATTGTTTACATCAGTGGTATCAAAAGCAGGTTACGTGAGAGGGATTGTACGATGAAAAAAACACTGAGAGAGAGAGAGAACCAGGAAAAGCGATAGATTTGATTTCTCTTTATCACACATGGATTTAGACAATAGATTTGTTCAATAAGCTATTACACACTTTTATGGTCACTATGACCATTGGATCATGCTCATGGAGAACTTCGTGAGGTCAAAGAATATTTGATGATTGTTATTTCAGATATAGCAGAACCAACAACATACATTGAGTTGATAATGAGGTAAAATATATGGTAGGAAGGACTAAAGTTGAATGATATCGAAGCAAAGAACTCTATTTTCCAAGAAATTGACCAACAAATTTTAGAAACCTTTATTTGAAAGGACACCGCAAAGCATATTTGGGATTCCATGAAGAAAAAGTACCAAGGTACAACAAGAACAAAGAGGTAGCAACTTTAAGCACTTTGTTCGGAGTTCAAATTACTTCGAACAAAATCAGGAGAGTTAGTTACATAATACTTTTCAAGAATAATGTCTATTGTTAACAAGATGTGGATTCATGGAGACAAGACAACAAATGTCACTATTGTTGAGAAGATTCTTCGATCCTTGACACCAAATTTAATTTTATTGTATATTCGATAGAAGATGCTAATCATATTAATGAACTTTCAGTTGATGAATTGCAAAGTTCTTTGTTGGTTCATGAACAAACAAATTAACTAACAGGAGAAAGAAGAACAAGCATTGAAGGCCCTATCAAAAAATCAAATCACACCAAGTGGAGGTGATAAAGGAAGAGGCAGAGGAAGACTTCGAGGTAGAGGAAACAAAAATAACTTTGGTTGTGGGTGATGATAGTTAATCATCATATAATTTTATAAGCATCTTTTTTATGTTTTTAGTAGTAATAACTGGAGAAGTATATGGATTTGTAGTGAAAATTAGAAATATGTGACATGAAGATCAAAGATGTCAAAAGAAGAAAAGAATAATTTGGAAGCAAGAAAATAAAGTAAGTTGTTGGAAAAATCATGGTGTAATTTAGACACGTTTGAATCCATATTTTTAGCACATGTTACATCATGGCGTTTGTCCAATAATTTGATCATATCTTGAGTTTCGTAAATCTGATTGAGGTTGGACAAGTGGAAAATAAAAGTTAACAAAAAGAACTAGCTATCGGAAAAATCAAGCCACGATTAGAAGCAACCATGATACGATTTGAAACATTTTTTACGTCTTTGAAAAGAAAAAAATTGGATTTTGCAAGGGTTGGAACATTTTTGTACGAATTCGGAAGTGGTTTTGACGGTGAAGGAAGACATTGGAGCTCTGGAACAAAGGGTTTTCACCATTCAAAGATCAAATTATTACTTGAATGTCATGTATTATTTCTTTAATTCTATTTTATGAATTATGTTCCAATGGGTGGCTAATTTTCCCTTTGATTAGGTTTTAGGAGATGAACCTTTATTTGATATGCTGGTGTCGCTCCCGGGATTTTCATCCTAGTACAAACGCGAAAGTGGCACCGAAACAGAGTCGCTAGCAATGTGTATTTATCCCAAGAGAGGGAAAGGAAACACTGCATAAACCTGAGGGAAGGAAAGAGCATGGTCTTGCGACCAAGAGAACTGGGTTCGGGAGTCGGTTACGCGCAGGGAAGGTATTAGCACCCCCTCGCGTCCATCGTACCCGATGGGATCCACGCTTGCTTGTCTCGATTAAAGGGTGATAGAAAAGATATTGGAAAAGGAACTGGAAAAGGAATGGAAAGAGAAAGAGGAACAAATGTAGGGAAAATAAAAGAAATGCTCGAATGGGCCCTACCCCACTGCCTACGTATCTCATCGGGAACATGAGAATCAGAGCGATGTAGTTGCCCTCACCAGGGATGGATTGTTTGTGTTTTTTAGGGAACGACTAACGTTCTAGCTCAGGTGTTGCAGGATCGCTGGTCCGAGTGCGTTACCATCTTGCAAGACAACTGGTAGAAGCACGTTCACGTTGAGAATGAGTGAGATGAGAAAAGAATTCCCGAAGGAAAGACGTTATTGTTTGTTTGAAGTTTTTTAGAAAGAAGTGTTTTGAATGTTTTTGTGTTTTGTAACTCGTATTGCATTTAAGTCCCTCATGCAAGATCAAATGTTTTAACACATTGACCCAAGATGGGCCATATGCTACACATTCTAAGATTATAAGAGAAGACCCCTTATAATCTTTTCTTTATATGAAAGGCCTAAATGCAATAGGTGTTATGCCTTTATTAAGTATCTTTTACCATTTGTTATAATATGAGATAAGAGACTCAAAGGAGGATCAAAGGTAAACTCTAATGGGGGAGACTAAGAATCAATCCTAATGTTAGCATGCTTAGTGATCCTATGGTTAGGTGAGGTAAGTTTACCTATGTCAGTATGCATGGATTGCTATCCTAATGTCTCTCCTACCTCCGCCTTAATCCAAAATTAAGTGGAGCGAGGAATCCTAAGGGATCATGTCATCAGACAAGTAAACACATGATGAATCAATCACAAAATGAAATAATAGCAACGAAAGAGTAAACAGTGTCAGTTAACAATAATATCACACAATCACAATAAGAAAAAGGGAGCTTTAGCCAAGGGGTTAAATCAACCGAGGCAGACAAGCTAGCTGTGAGGAATAGGGGTGCTCGCCCAATGGCATCAAGAACCATGGAGAGCAGAGTAAGAAAGGGGAAGATGTGAATCAGATCACATAAGCATCAGCATTGGTCAATGCGAGCTATAAACAAGGCGTGGGGGTTTGATTACTAAACCCTTCTTCCACTGACAGACTCGACAACAGGAGCAGGTGGTGTTCAAAGCTTCAATCATGTAATGAGAGCTAAGAACGACTCAACTAGAATAACGGGGGTCGATTGCGGACCCTAACTTCCTCCAATTTCCTTCTTGGAGGTCTTACCAGGGGAAATGGGGATGGGATGACTCATAGAGGTCTTCAGGCACAATATTAAACAATCGCAAACAGAGCCTCCTTTGAGGACTTCCATCATTGCCGGCCAAGTGGCACGAACTCCCAATCTTACTTCTCATGGCATAAAAAGGAAAAATGCGGAATTAGTAAAAGAGAAGAGAAGTAATACCGAACGGATATCAATCCGTAGCAACGCAAGCAAACTATAAGCAAACCGACAAGCTTCTAGTAACCTAGCATAAATGAACAAAGGTGTTAGAAAGTGGAATGGATCCGTGAAAGGCATGGAACCAAATGCTCTTCAAAAATAATAAAACAAGACAATAAAGCATAAACAGCAGCAACAACAGTGCTCCAGCACCTGCATAGCTGTAAAAAATAGCAACAAATAAAAACAGTCTATAACAGCTACTATTTCCAGAACATGACAGGTATGTATGCAGCCAGACAGAACAACGACATTCTACAACACACTTTGTTCACAGCAGCTATGTATATAGCAGCACATCCTACCTTTAAACAACTTATCAAGTTAAGTGAGAATTACTACAAAACAACTCAAAAGTTAGTCACAATTCAAATGGAAATTGTCAATAAGAAGTAAATGAAATCAATACTAAAATGTAAACCACAATTAGTCAAAATTAACATGTCACAAGTATTAAGGACTATTAACAAAATTAACTAATGAAATTACTAAGAATATTAGTCAATGTTAGTATTAAAATCTAGGTTAAGTCAATGTTTAGAAATTAGTTTCTAATGGACAACTAATCCAAAAATAATGAAGCAATTAAGCCGAAAAACAATTATTAGGCAAAACATCAATTAGGACATGATTAAACAAAAAATGATTATTGCAATTAAGCTAAAAAAAATGATTAGTGCATTTAATAAAAAAAAACAAATAGTGCAATTAAGCAAAAATGATTAGTCAAATCCATTATCAACACTTAGCTCTAATTAGTTCCAATTCTAACCAAAATTATTATACAATTAATCAACTAATAAACCATGCAAAGAGTCAATTAGAAAAATGATTAATTTCTAATGGAACACTCAACTAAAAAACAAATCCAATTCTAATTCTAACAATTAAGTCCAAACATGATTCATCAAGATTCATTTCTAATTATCCTAAATCCAAAACTAATCTAACACTAACATTTCTAATTAAGATTTACTTCTAAAATTGCTACCTAATTAGTTTCACAAAGCGAGAGAAAAATAATACTCATATAACCGTGGATGGCAGTGAGAATATTGGGGGTGTAAAGCTGAATTCATGGAGGGGATAGGAATTCTATGGAGGTCCGTGTTGAAAGTAACATAAAAACCAATTCAAAAAACCTAATATGCTTATCATCTTCTTCTCTCTGCTTCCCATGGCTTTCAAAATCCGCCGCCGTTAAACACTATAGCGCCTTCGCCTTCCTCATCCGCCAACAACGAACAACGAAAACCACCGTCCGATTCTCACCTCCTAATCATCTTGCACACGCCGGCGAATAAACTCTCCACCGCGGCATACGCTTCAACATCACCCGCTCTCACCTCAAGCCACTCTTCAAATCGATCAAACACGGTTCGCCACAGCAATCGTTCGAGATGATTGCAAATCACGAGGAGTACGTTATCACAAATCGACGGACAAACACCAAATCGGAATCCAAACACATAGCCTGGATCCAAGGCCACAATAATCACATCACGAAATCAAGGTTCAGAGTGAAATTACCGTGTCCGCGTGAGGACAACGACGATGGATGAAACGTCAGGTATGAGATTTGATTCGATTCGTTCTTCGCCTTCACCTTACGCTTCTGTTATTGTTATCGTTGTGGTGTCACGTTCTTGAGCTTCTTCTGCTTCACAAATTTGTGCGTCCTGCTTGGGATATGGTTGATGTTGCGAATTCTTGATATTGCGATTGTGAACCGTTGAACCTCGTGTGATTTCGTTGTTCTTAATCCAATCGCTGCACGCTTAATTTGCAGGTGTTTGCGGCATTCTTGAATTTTGCAGGTCGAAGATCTCGACCGAAACCGTGATGATGATGCAGATTCTTATCGAATTGACGGAGGTGAAGATAGATTGGAGGTTGAAGATGATTAAGATGATGCCGACTGAAGATGATGAAGGTTGCAGAGAATTGATAGTGATGTAGGTTGAAGGAATTGAAAGCAATGGTTGATTGATGATGAAAAATGGATGAAGCTTCAAGGTTGGAGATTGGAAGATGAAGATGAAGGTTGCAGAGAATTGGTTAGAATGTTATGAAAATCAAAACTGGTGGTAGAATTGAAGATGGAGATTGAAGAGGACTCCAAAGCTAGATGTGATTTTCTGTTAGTTTCGGTTCGGAGAGGTAACTGTTATGGATTGGTTAGGATTTTCTGTTTTTGATCCGTTCCAATTATCTTTTTTTTTTTTGTTTTGCTCCTCTTGTATTTTCGGATATATCTTCCTTTATATACAGCTATGTAATTTATTTTTCTTGCTGCTATTAAGCTCACTTGACATTCTGCTTTGTAAAACTTTCACGTAGCCACTGTGCATTTTCTTTTTTCAACTTTGTACCCGCCCTTGTGTCATTAGTTGGGCCGTGAATCTACTTTCATATTGTATGCTTACTCAACCTCATGGATAGGATATCATAGTTTGGAAATTTTGATCGTAGATTATTCAGCGCTACCCTTTTTGGATATGGGCCATGTAGTTGATTGGGACTTGAAAACATGGACTATAAATTGGAATTTGGTTTGAATTTGATATGACAAAAAATGATTTAAAATGGATATCGGCTTTGAAACAAAATGGATATGAATCGGGAATGTGAATTTTGGAATTGTATTGGATTACGATTGAAAAAATGGACATGAATTGGTCTTATGGATTTGAAATGGTTTTGAATGGACAAATTAAAATCTAGATGAGTATTGGATTTGAAATGAAGTTAAAATGGATTTGAAAGTGTAGGAAAAATGGATTGAAATAAAATGTGGGTCAAGAAATGGATAAAAATAGCAATGGATTATAAAAATGGATATTTGGAATTTTAAATGGAAATGGATTTAAGAATTGGATAAAGGAAAATGGAAATGAATAATGGATTTATGGTAGAAATTTGAATTTCAAGTAGCCCACACAACTAATCTCGACACGCCCAATTCTACACCAAACTCATAACTTCAATGAATTCCCACAATTCAATCAGTAAGCTCAATCAACCATGACCAATGATTTGCAATTCAATCCACAGATATCCTGTCTTTATAACCAAGAATCTCAATACAAGAACAATTCTCCGAGAACAACTTGAAAATGAAGACAAGTCATGAAGCAGAAAGAACATGATCAACCGGAGGTCCTTGATGCTCACTGATAATATTCTGAAAGCTCAAACCAAAGGAAGATGCCTTGATCACATGTCCTATGCTGAATGCAATGCTTTATTTTTCAATGCTTGAATGGAATGCAATGCAATGAAAGTATATGCTAAATGATATGAAAAAATGAGAGGGAAAATTTTGGGGTATTACAGCTGGGACATAAGATCAGTTTATGTATTATTTACATAATTTGATATTGCAGTGCTTGTTCAGTTACTCTTTTGTGCATTGCCTTGTATGTGTTGACGAGCACATAGACTAAACCTAGGATTGTAGGGATTATTGTCCCTAATCTTATAAGCCTGAACTAGAGTAATTGTTCGCCTTAGTAGTCGATTTAGGGAAAAATTATTATAAATTTTGGCTTTTGAATTAACGTTCTAATTTTTCCTAATTCAACTTCGAACTGACCAATGAAATTAGGGAGTTATTGTCTAAGTTGGGGAGTTATACTGCAATGAATTGGGTTTAATGGTTGCGTTAGGTCGCCGTATTCCTATGAGATTAATTTAAAAGCAAATAATCTCAGTCATTAGTAGTTATTTGTTTTTAATCTAATATTTTTCATAATGATCTAATATTTAAAACATGATCGCTTTTAATCTAATATTTTTCAATACTTATTTGTTTTTTCCCGTTCAAACCAAATCATTGCAGAAACCCCTAAGTTTACCTTTTAAAATATGTTTCGATTGCTTTGTTAAAATATAACAATCCCTGTGGAGACGAATCATTTTTATTACTTGCGATAAATTTTAGTACACTTGCTATAATTCCATCAATGGGAACAACCAAAATTATCAACATCAAGAAAGTCATTTTCAAGGAAGGGGAAGAGGACATGGAGTCTATCAATCAACAAAGTCACTTGACAAGTCCAATATTGAATGTTTCACATGCGACAAGTATGGTCGTTACAAGTCATAATGCAGAACAAATTTAATATATCAAAGAGGAGACAAAATCCAACTTTGTAGAAAGAGAGGAAATGTGTCTTTTTTAATGGTGTCTCACATGAAGGAAGAAACTCAATCAAATATATGGTATTTGGATACTGGCTCTAACACCCCAAAAATAATTAAAATAATAATAATAATATTATTATTATTATTATTTCAACTTTATCATATTTTTATGATACTATTATTATTGTTATTATTATTATTATTATTATTATTATTATTATTAAACTCATTATTATTATTATTATTATTATTATTATTATGATCATTTATGAGTAATTTCACAATTTGGAATTAGTAGAGAGAAAACAAGGAAGGAAATTGAGAAGGAAAGAAATAAATAGAAAAAAGAGTGAAATAAAGAATTAAAAAAATTATGATTTTTAAGGAGAGAGAAAAGAAAGGGAAAGCGAGAATCAAAAGAGAAAACACATATTTTCTTTTTTGTTGAGAAAAAGAACAAAAAAAACTCTAGTCACTCTCTTCTTCTCCAAAAAACTAATTCACCAAGGATATCACAATAGAGATTGTGAAAGAAAGATTAATTGCCATCGTTGAGAGCTTCACGGAGGAATTTTTGCAATAACAAGGTAATGAGGGAGATTATTCTATAACATTGGTATTTTAGCGTTTAGGGTAGTGGGGCTTTCCTTGAACCCCGAATTCACCCTAATTCTTAAGAGAATTTCCCAAAGAGATGATTATTCATAAACTCTAGGTTATGAATCTCTCTCATCATCATCATCTAATTCCTCTTCAATTCATGTTTTAACCTAAGGTGGAATTCATAGGCTTTAATTGGGATTATAATCTAGGATTATTGTGTGAGGGGAATTGGGTTAAATTCTTGAAACATGCATATTTGATTCTATGAAGTTCATTATTGCCATGAATGTGTGTGTTTCATGTGCTATTTTAAAATGTCTCTGGATTTATCTTATTTTAGGACATGATTCCGTGATGTTAAGGTTGAAAAACTGATAGGAATTTGAGTGATTTTTGGTTTAGAATAGAGGTGTAACCAGTTACACTCTATATGTAACCGATTTCCACTCTCGAAACTGTCGTACCTCGAAAAATACGATCCTCGCGATGGACGTGGAAAAAACTGTTCGAAACAGAGTCGCCACCGAACTTTATTCATCCCAAATAAGGGAAAGGAAAATATCGATAAAACCTTTAAAAGGATAAGAAAATGGTCATCGCAACCAAATTCGGGTTCGGGAGTCGGTTACGCAAGAGGGAAGGTATTAGCACCCTCTACGTCCGTTGTACTCAACGGGAACCTCTTGATTCGATTCGTGAGAAAGTTAGCTAGGTTTGTTTGTTTATCTTCTAAGGTAAAAGGAATTGAGGGGGAAAATGGGTGGTTTTATTATTAGTGTGCTCGACAAGGATTAAAACCCTTGGGCCTACGTATTCCCTCGTGCAATGGGAAAGACAGAGCATTCGTAGTTCGTGGGACTACGGTTTGTTGGTTCGTGTTTTTTAAGCGAAAGAGTGTTTAATTCGCATTCTAACTGCTAAACATTGGCTTGTCGGCTCGTCATGGGAGGCTGAAGCACTAGTTCATATGCGCGGAAGAATGAACTAAACAATGTTCTTTTTGTGAAAGTTGTTTGAGTATGAATTAAGTGTATTAAGGATTTGATTGAGAAAAAGGTTTGATTTGGACGTGTTTTATGCGAACGAGAGTTTAGGTTGCATTCTAACTACTAAGCATTGGCTTGTCTGCTCGCTAGGGGAGGCTGAAGTACGAGTTCATATGCGCGAAAGAATGACTTAAACAATGTTCTTTGGGAAAGGTGTTTGAGTTGTGGATTAAGTATGTTAAATATTTGATTGAGAAAATGTTTGAATGTTGTCGAGTTACAAGTGTTTTAGTGGTGTCAATTGTCCACACACGAGTAAGAGAACTCGCACCCAAACAATTGAGGAGAAGGGTCAAAGACTCGACCACCCTCACTTCACCTTTAGTAAAATGTGTTTAGATAGAGATTAAGTGTTTTATTAATTACTTGGAAAAATGTTTGAATGTTGTCGAGTTGCAAGTGTTTTAGTGGTGTCAGTTGTCCACACATGAGTAAGAGAACTCGCACCTAAACAACTGACATGTTAAAGCTTAAGTTTTTTTTAGAGGCGTCAATTGTTCGCACACGAGTAAGAGAACTCGCACCTAAACAATTGAGGAGAAGGGTCAAAGACTCGGCCACCCTCACTTCACCTTTAGTGAAAACGGTGTTTGGATATGGATTATATGTTTTAATGATTGCTTAGAAAAAAATTGAATGTTGTCGAGTTACAAGTGTTTTAGTGGTGTCAATTGTCCACACACGAGTAAGAGAACTCGCACCTAGACAATCGACCGGTTAAAGCTTAAGTTTTTTTAGAGGCGTCAATTATTCGCACATGAGTAAGAGAACCCGCACCTAAACAATCGACAGGTTAAAGTTTAAGTTTTTTAGAGGCGTCAATTGTTCGCACATGAGTAAGAGAACTCGCACCCAAACAATTGAGGAGACAGATCAAAGACTCAACCCACCTCATTTCACCTTTTATAAAAGTAATGTTTGAATATAGATTACGTGTTTTAAGCGGCAAGTGATTATAAAAAGGTTTGAATAGTGTATGAACAAAGAGACAGAAAGGGGGTTAGATGAACGAGTATGAATATGACATGAATAATATGAACAATAATATAATCAAGATAATATTTGCCGAAAAATAAACAAGATAATGGTTAATCGGGGGATAAAAGGTAACGACCTCGTCTTAATCGAGAACTCTAAAAAAAAGGTTCCATGATGTTTAAGACCTTCATTGATCGGAAATGAAAAGAATATAATGCAAAGTAAAATGTGAAATAAAATCGAAATCGAAGAAAAAGTCTCATCTTAGCCGACAAAAATTTGGTTTTAGATGTTCATCGACCCATAAAAAATGAAAAGTAAATAAAAGAAAAAATCGGTCTCGTCTTAATCAGGATTTAATCGAAAAATCGATAATCAACGATTTTTGACTTTCATTGACCAGAATGAATAAGAAATGATGTCAAATGAAAATTAAGTGTAAATAGAAATTAAATCGAAGAAAAAGTATAAAGGTCTCACCTTTATCAAGACTTTAAATCGATAATCGATAAATCATTGATATTTGGTTTTGATTGACCCACAATGGACAAGGATAATGAAAAGATAGTAGAGATGAAATAAAATCAAAAAGAGGTAAGAAAAAGAATAAAGGTTTCACCTTTATCAAGATTTTAAATCGAAAATCGATAAATCATTGATATTTCGTTTTCATTGACCCAAAAATGAATAAAAATAAAAGTGAAAATAAAATCGGTCTCGTCTTAATCAAGATCTTTAATCTTAGATAGATAAGCTATGATTTTTTTTTACTTTCATTGACCGATAAAATAAAGATAAAATGTGGCCTCATATTTATCAAGACTTTTAGGTGATTTAGAATAAATCAACAAGTCATGATTTTTTGTATGTCATTGGCCTAAAATTGCATCGAAAATAAAAATAAAAAATGAAAGGAAAAGAGAATCAACATGTAAGTAAAGTCATCACATTATAATAACAAGTATTTAAATATCGTTTGATAAAATGAAATAAAAAAAAGCTAAGCAAATAGAAACAAGGCAAGGGGTGTATTGTGAATTTTGGTGGCAAATAGAGTCATCATGGGCCATACATGCACATTAGACAAAGGCCCAGACCAAAACAAGGGCGGATCAACTTGGTTTAACACGGGTTGGGTTCCACCTGACCCAAACCCGGTTTAAAAGTGGATACAAAGGAAAAGAAAGGATCTAGGGTTACACAGCCGTGTTTGAAACAGCTTAAAACTTTCCAGGAAAAACTTTCTGTTTCAAACGAACCAAATCAAACGAAGAAGAACATGGCGGAAATCGTGAAATCCTCACCATCTTCGTTTGATTTCAAATTGTTCTCACTTCCAAACTCATCGAAAACTTGTCCATCTCATTCTTTTTTAGCCTTGATTTCACTTCTCTCTCATGGAGGCACGTCGCGCTCTCTGGAATCCTCGCAGTTGCGTCTTCAAAGTATAGCCTTGACTGGTCCGGAACTATGGAAGATGTGATGCGTGCGCGGTGGCCGGAAACGGAATTAGTTGTGTTGTGGTTGTTAAAGATGATGAACAACAGGACGCGGAAGTTGGTCGGAGACGGAGGTTTCGGAGATACTGAAAAATCGTGTTCCAGTCTCTTCCCTTTGGTTTCCGTAACTGCTTGAAGTTGGAGTTTTTTTTTATGAAGAGAAGAAGTTGAAGCTTAGGTACATGAGTGGTTTTTGAAGGTGGTGGATATAGGTATCATAAGCTCCTCGTTTCTTTGATGCAGATGGTGAGTATTAAAGAAGTGGTTTGAAATGTAGTATTGTGTTTTGTGAGCTGTTGTGTGTGCGTTCATGGGATGCTATACGTTTTCATTTTGTGGACTTGGAGAGAGTATGCTTTTGAAGGGTTAAGGTTTTTTTTGGTTGAAGGAGGGTGGTATGGAGTCACAGGTTGTTTACAGTGAGTATGAGAAGTAGTTGATGTGCTGCAAGTGTTTTTGGTTGTAGGGAGGGAGTTAAAGATGAGCTATGGTTGTTGAAGGAAGGAGTCAAGGTCGTGTGAGGAGGAGGGAGTCTTGGCCTTTAAGAAAGTTGATGGTGCGTGGTCGGAAAGTTGTGTACGGGGAGAGTGGGTGGTAGTTTGATATGTTAATGGTGATGTTTTCTTGGTATTGTTTATTTTTGTAATGAGAAACCTGATGGAAGATGGTTATTTGAAGAAAAGGATTTTTTTTTTTGGATGGGAAGCTCTAGTTGGTTGTTGTTGTTCACACCAGAAAAGATGGTGGTGAGAGTGGCTAAGGAAGTAGGATGTGAGTAGTGGGAAGTGGTGGTGTCTCCTAGTAAGGTCCGCTCTTCAAGTTGTGTTTGGAACGATTGTGTTAGAAGGAGGGGTGGTTTAAATTTGATCGGAGAAAGGTTAGCGCAAGGGTTTGAAGTGTTTGGGAATGATTTTGGTTTGTGGTACGTGGTGTTGATTGGATTCAAGGGTGAGACGAAAAAGAGTTTTACATTCAGGTTTGTATCCTTTGTTTTTTTTTTTCAGAATTTTTTTGCTCTTCAAAAATTTCCTCCTCCCCCTATTTATATTCTCAATTTCTCTCCTCTCTTTTTAAATTAAAAACACAAACTTGTTGAATAAGCTTGTGAGATGCTGTGACATGTTGCTTTCTATTTTTGCAGTTTTTGTTGTTCCATTTTTATGCAAATCTTGGTTGGTGGAGTAGGCTGTAGTGTATCAGTGTTGCAGGGAGGTCTGTGGTGTATGGTACAGAGCTTGGCTTGTAGCAAGATGGTGCAGCAAGAGGCGCAAGGTGGTGCAGAGTCTATGCTTTCATTTTCTTTTGTAATTTAATTTAGTGCCAAAAAAACTAAATGGGCTTATTGTGAGATGGGGTTTGAAAAAATGGACTTGGTTCCATATCTTGTAGAAACTTTTTGTTTATGTAAGCTTTTTCTAATGAAAAAATAGTAAGTGAGTTTATTGAAAAAAAGAGTTTTATTGGAATAAATGAATTGGACACTAGAAAATGAATTTGGAAATGACTTGGTTTTTTAATGTGGATAAATGGATTTAGAAGAATTGGTTAAATGGATAAAATTAAATTTAAAGTGGAATTAACAAAATGGGTATGAAATGAAAAATGGTTTAGAAATGGATTGGATAATTTGATATGAATTGAATTTTAATTGGATTTAAAAATGGATATTTGGATTCAAAAGTGGTTTATCCATTGAATATGGATTAAGAAAAATGATCTTAAGAAAAAATTATGGAAAATATGGATTTGAAAAGTGGGAATGACTATGGATGAAAAATGGTTTAGAATTAAAAATGGAAATGGATAATAATGGAGAATGGGTAATTATGGACATTAAAAATGAAGTGATTTTTTATGGAAAATAATTTTGAAGTGGGCATGGATTAAAAGTTTGGATTGAAAATGGTTTGGAAGAAAAAAGAGGTACAAAAGTCATTTATACACAGGTATGACAAATTTGGGGTATGACAGAAACTAGTTAAAATTTGAGGCAGAACTGTGTGTAAGTGGTTACGTGTTTTGTGTAATCGATTATGCACTCTGAATGCAATGAGTTTTGTAACTCTGTCTGAGACACAACCAGATGCGTTGGAAATCTAGTTCAAAGCATTATCCAATGGTGAATTAAAATGATGCTTGTATGCCATATTTATATTGCAAGATTTGAATTTTCCATGTAATCCTTCTAGTGTATGTGATAACACTTGTTGAACGATGAATCTTGATTGACTATGTTGCCATACCCTAAATTTTGACCCTAAGATTCCACATCATTTGTATATCATATGAACATACTTTCATGCATCACTAACCCATCACAAGTACAGGATATGTGTGCTTACTTGCTTCACATGTTAGGTGATCCTCCTAAGGCGCAAACAGATGAATTATCAAGGGATAAGTATCATATTCAACACTACAAGTCTCTATATAATACATGAAGATCAAGAACTTCCACTCATCAATAATCAAGTACAAAATTGCATCATGACAAACTCATTAAGCCTCAAGACCCCTTGTGCACCAAAATTAGGTTTTTGACCTAATTCAATCCCTAGGATGACTTGTGGAGCAAGGCATGATCCAAAACCTCAAGGTATGTTTCAAGGACCTAAAATACATCATATTAGTCCATTCATATGATGGGATTGATTCAAAGAACTTG
This sequence comes from Lathyrus tuberosus, assembly GCA_022829125.1. Taxonomy (NCBI): domain Eukaryota; kingdom Viridiplantae; phylum Streptophyta; class Magnoliopsida; order Fabales; family Fabaceae; genus Lathyrus; species Lathyrus tuberosus. Next base: position 6,099,025 of record JALAZF010000024.1, on the reverse strand, counting down.
GTTCATAAGCAATGCAAGCATTTCAAATCCATCTGAGCCACAAATTAGGGTTTTGATGGAAAGTCAACCTTACCTTTGACTTTTGACCAAGACATGATCTATACACTTGGGATGTGATTCAAGACACTCAAATATACTATTTAATTCCATTCATAAGTTTAAAATCACCTTGGGATATTCATTAATTTAAAATCAAAAATTAGGGTTTCTCTGCACAAAATTCATCTGATACACAAAGTCAAAGTTTGATTATTTGAGCAAAATTGATCATCAAAGGATATTATTCAAGGAAATATGATCCATAGTTACATTTAATCAAGGATTGATCAAGGAATCAAGGTTACTTGCAAAAGAAGAAAAAATTGGAAGAATTGAAAATTTCACTAAGTTATGAACAAGTTATGTTCAAGTACCTAACTTTACAAGGCCATAACTTGTGATCCAAGCAACCATTTTTTGCACTCCAAAGCTCAAATGATAGATCTTCTTCCACACAACAAGATTGTTAGGCTGAACCATCCCCAAAAAATGCATATATTTTGAGATATAAGGCCATGAAGTTAGGGTTTCATGATGTTTTGAACTTTGACACTTAGAAATTTTTTTGGGCAGAATCTGTTTCATGTTTTGGCCAACTTTGAAGACATTTTTCACCATGATCCAAGAAGATTCAAGACCAAATGTAAACATCAAAGTTAAAGAAGGATATCTCAGCTTTCCAAAAAGTACAAGAACATCCATTGATTCCATTTGAGCAAGGAGATATGATCCTCACAACATGCCATGATCAAACTGATTTTTTAAAACAATTTTCATGATTACTTGCATCACACGATTTTCATCTTCAAATTTGATGACTTTGCAAGCCTTGTCATCCTCCAAGATCAGAAGGAATCTTGTTGAATCACATAATATCTTCAACTTTGGACCATAAGTCAAGGATCTCATCTCTTGGCAGTGAAAAAACATCATTACATAGCATTGAATTCAAGTTTGTCTTTTGGCATTTAAGTGAAGCATTGAATTGGCATGAAATGAGCCACACCAATTCAGATCAATTCAAAAACAATAAGTGTTCAAACCTACAAAATGCCAACTGAGTCAAGATTCTAGTCATGCTATGGAAGACTTTGGTACCTTTGCCTTTAAGTAAGAGCTACATGACAATATCCATTGGATAATAGCATGCTCCATCATCCAACACTATTCATCCAAAACAAATCAATTCTCCTATAAATAGAGGTCATTTTGCATCAGTTCAATTACACCAAAACAATACCAAAGACTTATTTTCTCATTCTCCCTCTTTTACTTCAAGTTTCAAAGTTCCAAAGAGCAAACTTGGAATTTTCAAAACCAGATCCTACACTACTCAAATAACCATCCAAACACATCATAAATCATCCATTGGAGGTGTCCAAACCCTCATCTTCATCTCAAACCACCAAAATCAGAAAGTCAACCATCAAAACCTCTTATTTTGAATTTTCTTCATTTTTCAAGCCATGTCTTGATCCTATCCATTTCAAAACCAAACAACACTCCAACACACTCTAAATAACATCCCTAAACTGTTCCAACCATAGTTTCTCAATTGTAAATCCAATTGGTTGAAGTTGCATTTTGACCACTTTTGCCATTTTTCCCAGAAGGGTACCATATTCTGTTCTAGCTGGTTTTCTTTGGTTCCAAGCATTCAAAAGGATCATTTGAAGTATATTGAAGGTGTCCAATGCATCAAGACATTTATGTAACAACTATCTTGAAAGATCCAAGTTTCCTTCAAGAGGTAAGTTTCCTCAAAACTTGAACTTGCCAAAATATGCTTTACTTTGATGTACATTGATCATGAACATGTCATATATGTCATGTTTGTTGTGTTTAAACTATAATTAAGTGTTATTGTTGGCTGTATAAACATGTAGCATAGAAATTGCAAAATCATGGCCTATTTGAAACCACTATCAGGTTTTAAAATGTAGGCACTTTTAGAAAAATCTAAGACCACCAGTAGATTCCTCGTGAAATTCTAGGCAAGTTTCATTTTTATTTCATCCAATTTCATGGAGAAATGAGTGAGATATGGTCCTTTTTGCAAATGACACAAAACTTGAATTTTTGCCCAACCAACCAGCCATGGCGCCTTAGGTTTTGGACAGGCATGGACCATGTGTAGGTTTATCAATTAATAGATAGGGGTGATACAATGGATGTATCACCATCCCAGTGGTTAAACCTGCGCGCCCTTGAGTACTTATGCCTACCAGAACTGGGGTTAGAATCCCCCTCGCCCCAGTTCTTTTTAATTTTTCTGAATTTCAAATGAATAACACATATAACTCAATGCTTCCCCCATAGATTCAACTTGCGTGCGTTGGCTGGTTGGTCTAGGTTTTGTGCTGCAAGCGAATGGTCATGGGTTCAACACCCATGGGGACCATTCCCTTTTTTTTTACACTTAATTTCTTACTTTTCTTCACAATTTCAAATTACTATAAGTTTCTCATTTTTAATCATTTTGAACCCATTCTTTTTGAAAATTGTTCTTAATAATGTCTATTTTCTATTTATAAAAAGAAAATACCAAAAATAATTATTTTTAATACATTTATGAGTGTTCAAAGTAAGTGATGTTTTTAGGGTTTCTTAAAGAACTTGTTTCTTTTGAATAATTCCTTGCCTTCCTTGCTTACAATGATTTGTGTGAACCATATACATCTTGTATAAACCTTAAATGATGTTGTGAATTTATAAATCTTTGTCCCCACTTGATTTTAATCCATTTTTTAAGTATGTTTACATGTGAATGGATGATGAATTTTCAAACATGTCATTGAACTTTTTGCTTAAACCCTTGACTTAACATGTTGATTTTCTTCCATGATTACATGATGTTAATATGTTTATGTGCCCTTGTGTTGATCACACCATGTCTATATGCTCCTAAAACATTTGAACTTTACTTTGAAAATGTTTTTATACATGTTCATTTGTATGAACTTTGTAGTATTTCCACTTTATCCAAACCCATGTTTAAACCCTAACATGAATGCTCGATTGTTATCAACTTGTCTTAACATGTTTAATTGAGATAATTGCTTCAATGTTTAAGTTTTCTTTTCACAAACTTTCACCATGATAAAAAAATCTCTTTAAAATAACACATCATCTTTCAAATAAACTTTCAAAATCATCTTTTCTTTTCAAAAATCCTTAGCCCTCTGTTTAGAGTGTAAGACCCATCACTTATCACATTTCAAAACCAGTTAATTTAAATCTTTGGGCTTCTATCCTGAGTGTAAGTCCCATTCCCTCCACTTTCTTTCAAAATCATCCACAATACTTCAAATCATTTATCAAAATCACATCCAATTTTCAAACAAGAATGAAATCTTGGGCCTCTGCTTAGAGTGTAAGACCCAACACCTTTGTATATAAAATAATCACGGGCCTTTACTTAAAGTGTAAGACCCAACACCTTTGTATATAGAATAATCATGGACCTTTGCTTAGAGTGTAAGACCTAACACCTTTGTATATAGAATAATCATGGGCCTCTGTCAAGAGTGTAAGACCCACCACCTTTTCTTTTTAATAAATCTTGAGCCTCTGTCAAGAGTATAGGACCCATCACCCTTCAATTCATGTATATACTTGTCATGTACTTATTCACATTAAGTTTCTCTTGAGATTTATATCATCCTCAGTTTAGACATAGGTCAAACATTAGGATCTCTTTAATCACAACTTAGTTCAAACAATTAGTTCCCTGGCCTCCTCTTGAGCTTTATACAAGCACCATTGCCTCCTCTTGGGCATCATACAAAGAATCTCCCCAGCAAGATAGCCTCTTCTTGGGCTTTATCCAAGCATCATAGCCTCCTCTTGGGCTTTATACAAGGACCCTCAGGCTTCTTAAAAGCACAAATAAAATCTTTTAGCCTCACCATCCTAGGCTTTGTACAGGATACAATAAAATATTTTAGCCTCATTCATCCTGGGCTTTGTACAAGATACAAATAAAATCCCCACAAGGGTCATTCAAATCCTCAGTATTGAGTCAATCATTTCAAACTTCCTCAACAGTCATTAGCCTTCTCTCAGGCTTCTATACCAATAAATTCTCCAATCAGTCAGCCTAAATCATGGGCTTTGTACAAGATAGATAAAACTCCCCAGTTGAGTCAATCTTTTTTCAGCTTCATATCTTGGGCTTCAATCAAGATTCCTAAACAAATCCATCTCCTCACAGATGAGACCTTGAGCCATCTCTGTAGGAAGATATATCCTTTAATCATTGCAATTCAAGTCAAACAATCAAAAAAACTGTTTTCCAGATAATTGCTGTAAGTGGCACACTTGTTGATTCAATATCCAAGCTGGAACCCCTACGTTATCATGGTTCAAAAACTTTTATTTCATCTAAATTACTGTAAGTCGCACACTTGTCGATTCTATATCCAAGTTAAGGTCCCTCTTTTAGTATGTAAATAAATCATAAAGGAAAAAGTGGCATTGCTTAACACAATAAGTTAAAAGCTCCTTCCCTTATGAAATCACTCTCAAATGATTGTAGTGAATAGGTGAGGTATCTCCCTTAAAGATGAAAATTTGTAAAATCTTTCAAACACTTTTTTAGCTTCATCATCTTGGGCTTTAAACAAGATACAAAAAAAACTTCTTCCTCCTATAGATTAGGAGGAACTACGAACGCTCTGATTTTCCAATTCTCTTTTTGGGAATACGTAGGCATAAAATTACAAAATCTTAGCAAGCGCACTAATAAAAAACCTTAGTTCAAGTACCTTCCAAAAACAATAGAAAACCATAAAACAACAAAAAAAAATTTCCTCAAGCAGTAAACAAACTTAAGCAACCAAGTAATTCAACAGTAGAAATATATGCAAATAAAGGTTCCTATAGATTACTATAGATACTCAGGGTGTTAATAGCTTCCCTCAGTATAACCAACCCCCGATTCCAGATCTCTTAGCATTTGTAAGAAAAACATTTGTGAGCAGGGTTAGTTTAAGGTATCTTCCCCTTCCTTTTAAGCATCATTGGATAAATATTATAAATCATAAAGTAGCACTAAATGCGGTAGTGGTCGCGTCACGAAAACTGGAGCTACATATGTGATACTTGGTAAAATCAGTGAGAAAACCTAATATGGAAATTGAGTTGAAGGTTTGATAAAACCATTATGAAGCCCTAATATGAAAATTAAAGTGAATGTACAATAAGACCTTGTGAAGACCCTAATTGAAGGTGGCAAGAAACACAATAAACGGGGGGTTTGAATTGGGTTTCTAAAAAAAAATCCTTTTTCAAAACCAATTCAACAAGCAAACACACGAACAATAAAACAACAAGTTATTTTTATGATGGTTCATTGTTAACTAAGTTACTTCTAGTCCACCCTACCAAGGGATTTCTCCTTCTTAATAAGGACTTAATCCACTATACTCAAACAGATTATAGACACCACAAAGACAATTGTCTTTGTCTTCTTGAGTATACAAACTAAACCCTAGTCACTCAAGGTAATCACTCAAACATATTTGAGGTTTTACAGACTGTGTTTACAAAGGTTGCTTCTACAAAGTTGATTAACACAATGTTTAAGTACAAAGAAATACTCACACAATATAAACAAAAGTTCTAAGTGTGTTTATACAATATTCACAAGAATAATATTATTATAGAGAATGCAGCAACGTGTGAATATCGTATTGAGATTGTTCAAAAAGTAGCAGCTTGATCCATTCTATCAAGTCTTCCTTATATAGCTAAGGAAAGATCCGTTGGAGGGTAGAATGAGAATCTTCAGGTATGAGCTGGCGCCTTGAATAACTGTCTTCAGAGCCTTGACACTGTTCCTCAAAACCTGGTCTTCAGAGTCTTCAACACTTTGTTCTTCATAATCTTCAAATCTTGAGCACAGAGTCTTGAAGAATACAAACCCTTCAGAGGCTCTTTAGTCAAAGTCACGATCAGAGGCTTTAGCATGAACGTTGTTTAGAACTGTCGTTTAACAACTTTCTAGATCTTAGACACTTTTTCTGACACACTTGTTTCTCTTCAGATTTAGAGTGTGTTGATTCCAGAATCTGATGACGTCACCCGTCAATGCTTCAGAGTCAGAACCTGTATATTAAAAGTTATACACTTGACAAAAACCATTATTATACAAAATTGTTCTTTAAGAATCAATGTATTGTTATCATCAAAACTAAAGGCCAGATGTAGAACCAAATCTTGGTCTAACAATCTCCCCCTTTTTGATGATGACAAAACCATGTATTTTGATGAACAATTTTTGTATGGTTTAATGACATAAAAATATCATAGCGAGGTTTGTAAGCTCCCCCTGAATTTTATATTGTTAAAAATTATTTTTAATCTTAGAATTTCAGAGTTAGGTTTGCAAGCTCCCCCTGAATTTAAGACTTAAAAAAACTTTTAACACATATAAGCATTTTAAATCAACATGAAAGAGATAACTTCCCTGTTTGCCATAAACAAGGTTGTTATAACTTTCTCTTCAAATCAGAGCTTAGTAAACGATCATAGCTTTCTGATGTCTAGTATTAGAGCTTTTCTGTTGTCTGGTATCAGAGCCTTTCTTTGTTATAAGTGATATCAGAGTAAGGCCATGAGTATCAGAACTTAGTAAAGCAGATCACTAAATTGACTTGTCCAGAGTACAGATTTCAGAACTTGTATGCGTCTGGTTTACTACTTTAGAACCTAAAGCACTTGGTTAGAATGATGAAAATTTTCAAAGTTCTCAGATAATTACCAAGTTAAATAGTTAGAGCCATGTTTGGGTTTACATAGTGGGAATTAGATACATTAAAATCATTAACACTATTTTCTCCCCCTTTGTCATCAATAAAAAAGAATAAAAAGACAAAGTAAATAGACCAAACAAAAATATAATTTCATTAATAAAAATGATGAGCGAGTACAAAGAAGAAGGAAACATAAGAACAGAACAAACATAACACAAAGTTTTAAAAAAACTAAGGTTCAGGAGGGTTTTTGGGTAGTCTAGAAATAATCTCTGCAAGCAACCCTTCAATATTTGTCGTTCTTTCCTTTACTTCTGACTTCTCTGTAGCCAGAAACTCCAACTTCTTTAGAAAAAATTCCTCAGAACCCAAAGTCTCCTTGGTGCCAGAAATGCTTGGAGCTTCAATAAAGGTCTTAGTAGAAACAAAAGAAGTCTGAACTGGGGACGGAGGAGGAATCAATTCTGGTGCTAGGAGCAGAAGAGTGGCTGGAACCTTCTGAAGTAGAGGTTCAACTATACTAGAGAGTCTGGTGTCGAAGTTTCTCTTAGCTTCCTTCAGCCAGGAAACCTCTAACTCTTCAGAGCTAACTGCAATTCATCTTCTGAAGGCCTCAGCAAGATCACATACTTCAGAGAAGTTTTCTTTGCCTCTATAAGCTTCACTAAGAGTATGGAATCTTCCAGAAGCACTGAGATCATGGAATCTTCCAGAAGCACCCTCTTCAAACTGAGAAAATAGATCATCTAAGAGAGTAGGACAAGTGTTTATTTTAGAGGGTGTTTAGTTGTAGAAGGGGTGAGAGGGTTTGTCTAGGTAGACAATGAGTTCAGTTTCTGAATCATCATTAGAAATGGTGGTTGGTTGAAGAGTGCGGGTGTTTGAATGAGATGTGTTTGGTGGTGGTAGAATAGTTTGGGATTGGGGGTAAGAAATACCAAGTTGGGATAGTTTAGATCTTTGAGATTGGGTTAAGAGAAATGGTGGAAAAGTTAAAAGTTCAGCAACAGATGGGGGAATGATAATTGGAATTTGTGGGTTGGAAAAAGAGTTATATATTGGATTTTTTTGTTTGGGGAGCAGAGGAAACAATAGGTTCTAGAACGAATGGTATAAAATAAGTTATAGTGTATGTGGGGATGGATGAAGTATTGACATCTGTGAGTTGAGGAGCAACAGAAGTGCCACCAGAGCTAGTAGAAATAGTAGTTGCAGCAACAGTAACAACAATAACATCAACTGTAGAAGCAACATATGTTGCTTCAGAAGATGTCACTGGAGTTCTCTTAGAATCCATAACTCTTTTTGAGAAAAATTCTGTATCTCTTTGATGGCCTTTCCCCTTCTTCTTTTGCTTTTTAGCAAATTTTCTTATCTCCTTGATTGCTTTTGGTGCCGAGCAAGGAGCAGCCTCAGAGTTATTGTTGGCTTTTCTATATTTATAGCTTGCCTACTCTGGGTTAGAGAAGAGGGGAAAGTTTACCAGAGGAATACTTCTTCCGAGAATATCCTCCTTGGGGATCTCAACAATTGGACTCACCAGGGGGAGAATCATGCACATATTCTTCAAAGTTTTGGCGTTGAAAAAGGCTCAAACCTTAGATACAAGTCCTTTAGTTTTTTCATCATCTGTTAGAGAGTCTATCAGACGACTCTCCATTAGAATTTCAGAAATAAGCCTTTCAAAAGGAATCTAATTCTTCACCTTTATGCATCCATTCCTTGAGTCCTTCACTTCATCTCTTAAGAATCTAAAGAGAAAAGTAGGAAGATTAATTTTCTTATCAGAATGGATAAAGAAAAGAACATATTTATGATCTATGTTGATGTAGTCTGAAAAACTTGTTGCTTTTCTAGGGTTGAAATAACCCAAGAAGATTCTTGCCCATATCCTTAGAATAGATTGAAGATCTTTGTTTTGTAAAGATCTCCCATAAGTTCACACAAGATACCATTCCCATCATGGCCGATGAGTTTTCCAATGAGTATCTCCGTAATAACAATCTTTTTGCCAAAATCAAAGGACACTATTTGAGTGGATGAGGTCTTGGCATGAACCCATAAATCCCTTACAAGAGCTTGGAAACATGGACCACAAAGACGGTCAAAGTACTCATTCCATCCTTGACTACGAACAACAGGAAGGAGATCAAAACCATGAGCCTTCATGCTTACAAAATCAACAATGAGTTTGCATAGAACTTCCAGTTCTTCAACGGGTGTAGAGAGAGTGATTTCAAGAGTGTCATATGCATTTTTGATGTATACGAACATATTTGGATGCACACTTGATGGTGACCTATGAGAACGAAGAAGGTGAGGAATGTATTCAAGAGGTTGGTACACAACAACTTTGCGAATATCCTTTTTGAAGTTAGCTTCATGACGTTTCTCATCTGTAAGTTATTATTGTGAAGACTGTCATTGTTAAGATGATGATGAAGCCATTGATAAAGAGAAAGCTTTTATGGTTTGAGAGATTTTTGGTTTGAAAGCAATAATGCGTGGGGAGTGAAAAGTTGCGTAAGTGTGTGAAGTGAGTGGAATGGGTTTTAAATAGGGAGTTTAGTAATCATGACAATAATAGGAAATAATGACAATTAATATCAATTAAAGGCAATTAGCACAAAAAATATAACAAAGAGGAGTAAGGCAAAAAGATTTAACCTAATCCCAAAAATCATGATTATACCCATGTGTCGCGCAGTCATTAAAAACCGATTTAGTTTTCTAAGACAGTTGTCTTAAAACTGTTCAGTTTTCCAAAACTGATTGACAGCTATTAAATGTAGAGACTGTTCAATATCCGGATAGTGGATTTTGTTTAACTAAACAAATTCCAACTAGATACCTCTGAACTTATGAAACCTTCTGACATCAGAAGACTCATTCATTCATAACCAAAACTTACAGAGATTTATTTTTTCATTCTGAGAGATTCACGTTATGAGATAATCATTAGATTCATTCTAGACATAAGTTCATTTTTAATTTTTTCAGAATGAAGACGAATCTATCTTCAGCAAGGGGTTTTGTAAAGATACTAGCCCATTGATGGTTTGTATCTATAAATTTTAGATTTAAAATACCCTTCTGAACATAATCACGTCTAAAGTGATGTTTTATCTCAATATGTTTAGCTCTAGAATGCAAAATGGGATTCTTAGATAAACAAATAGAAGAACTATTATCACATAGTATAGGAATGTTACTCTCATATATATTGAAATCTTCTAGCTGACTTTTCATCCAGAGCATCTGAGTGTTGCATCCAAAGGTTGTAATGTATTCAGCTTCCACAGTTGATAGTGCTATTGTTGATTGCCTTTTACTGGACCATGAGATCAGATTATCTCCCAGAGACTGACAGCTTCCAGAAGTGATTTTCCTCTCATGTCTATCTCCAACATAATCCGCATCACAGTTGCCTACTAGCTTGTAATATTTAGATTTTCTATAACACAAGCCAAGGTTAATAGTACCTTTTAGATTCCTGAAGATCCTCTTAACAGCAGTTAAGGAGATTCTCTAGGATCTGATTGGAAGTGAGCACACAAGCATACACTAAACAGAATGTCAACTCTAGAAGTAGTTAGGTATAGAAGAGAGCAAATCATACCTCTGTATAGCTTCTGATCTACCTAACCACTTGCCTCATCCTTCTCAAGGATACATGTAGGATACATTGGAGTCTTAGACATCTTGCATTTTGACATGTCAAACTTCTTCAGAAGTTCTTTGATGTACTTGCTCTGATGGATGTACATTCCTTTTGGACTCTGATTAATTTGAATCCTCAGAAAGAACTTTAGTTCTCCCATCAGACTCATCTCAAACTTTGCCTGCATAGACTTAGCAAAATCCTTGCACAAAGTAGCATTAACAAAACCAAATATAATATCATCTATATAAATCTATACAACAAGAATGTCATTTTTGAATGTTTTACAGAAAAGAGTTTTATCTACCTTCCCTCTGGAGAAATCATTTTCAAGAAGAAAATTGCTCAGTCTTTCATACCACGCTCTAGGAGCTTGTTTAAGACCATACAATGATTTCTTAAGCTTGAAAATAAAATTTGAATTTTTAGGGTTTTCAAAGCCAGGGGGTTGATGTACATACACTTCTTCAGTAATATAACCATTCATAAACGCGCTCTTAACATCAATATGATATAAGATGATGTTATGATTAACAATAAAGGAAATTAAACGACGAATAGATCCTAACCTGGAAATTGGTGTAAAGGTTTCAGTATAGTCAATCCCTTCTTGCTGACTATATCCTTGTGCAACCTGTCGAGCCTTGTTTCTTACTACCTCTCCTTGTTCATTGAGTTTGTTTCTGAAGACCCACTTAGTTATAATAACATGAGTTCCTTTGGGTCTAGGCATTAGATCCCATGCATAATTTCTTGATAATTAATTAAGTTCCTCTTGCATAGTCAAAATGCATTTTGAATCCTGAAGCACTTCATCAATTGATGTAGCCTCTATCAGAGACACCAAACCTTGAAGGGTTTCTTCAGAAGGCTTGAAAGAGGATCTGGTTCTGACAGGTTTAATCTTATCTCCCAGAATCAGTTCTTTAGAGTGTGAAGATATTTTTTTGTGCTTTCTTAGAGGTGTAGGACCTTCAGCCGCTTTTGGTTGAGGAGATTCAGAGTCTTTGGTCTCAGCTCCTTTTGCTTTTGGAGCCTTTTCTTCAGAACTTGACAAGTTATCTCCAAATATGCAAATTTCTCAACTAGCTTTGACTTTTCAGAGTCAATCTTATCATTGAATCTGACATGGATTCATTCTTCAGCAATCTGTGTCTCAGTGTTATAAACTCTATAGCCTTTTGAGCGTTTAAAGTATCCTAACATGATGCACTCCTGTTCCTTAGAATCAAACTTGCCAAGATTCTCTTTAGTGTTCAATATAAAACAAGAGCATCCAAAAGGGTGGAAATAAGAAATGTTGGGTTTTTGATTATTCCATAATTCATAAGAGGTCTTACCTAGAATAGGTCTTATAGATATCCTGTTCTGACTGTAACATGCTGTATTTACTGCTTCTGCCAAAAATTGCTTGGCCACATTAGTTTCACTGATTATGGTCCTTTCCATTTCCTGCAGAGTCCTATTCTTCTCTCTACAACTCCATTTTGTTGTGGAGTTCTAGGGCAGGGGAAATCATGTGAGATTCCATTCTCATCAAAGAGTTTCTCAAAGTATTTGTTTTCGAATTCACCACCATGATTACTTCTGACTTTTACGATTCTGAGATCCTTCTTATTTTGCACTTGGGATCAGAAAGTAGAAAACACAGAATGTGACTCATCTTTGTGTCTGAGAAATTTCACCCATGTCCATCTACTGTAGTAATCAACAATGACTAGTGCATACTTCTTACCATTGATAGAGGCAGTTTTCACTGGTCCAAACATATCAATATGAAGAAGCTCCAATGGTCTGGAGGTTGACACATCATTATTAGCTTTGAAAGAAGTTTTAGAAAACTTGTCTTTCTGACATGCTTCACAAAGAGCATCTAAAGCAAACTTCAGATTTGGAAGGCCTCTGACAAGATTAAGCATTTTAAGTTGAGAAATCCTCCTCATACTAACATGATCTAATCGTCTATGCCATGTCCATTGCTATTTATTAACAGACATAAGACGATTTACATTCTGATTCTTTAGATTAGAAAGTTTTATCTTATAAATGTTGTTCTTCCTCTTTCCATTAAAAAGAACTGAGCCATCCTTTTGACTGACAGCTTTACAGGACTTTTGATTGAAAATAATGTCATAACGATTGTAACTTAATTGGCTTATTGACAGAAGGTTATGTATTAATCCTTTAACAAGAAGAACATTAGTAATGGAAGGGAGATTTTCGTTACCTACTGCTTCGGAGCCAATGATCTTCCCTTTTTGATCACCTCTGAAACATATGATGCCTCCAGGCTTATGTTCCAGGTCTTGGAACATATGCCTTCTTCTCGTCATGTGCCGCGAGCATCCAGAGTCCAGGTACCATGACTGGTGTCTTAACCCTGTTGTTAAGAATATTTGCAACATAAATTATTTTGTCCTTAGGTACCCACATCTTTTTGGGTCCTTTTAGGTTACTCTTCCCAGAGTTTTTTTTACAACATTTGGTTTTTGTACAGGATATCTATACATGAATGCATGATTAGAACGGGCATGGGTTTTTGTTTTAGCCTTAGATTTAAAAATGGCTTTATCTTTAGGCCTAAAATCATTTTGTTTCCCAGAAGAAACAAAATGAGATTCAAGAGTATTAGGCTTATCATCTTTTTCAGAATCAGATTCTTCATCAGAATCATAGCCAATACCTCTTGTCCTTTTCCTGCTACCACCATAAAACATGGAAGCCATTAAGCTTCTATTTAGGATTCTAGCAAGAAATTTCTGAAAAGATTTATCATACTTCTGTATGATATCACCAGAACCTATAGAGACTTTAGAAATGATTTGTCAAGGAGTTATATTCCAAAAAAATTGGTTAGAAGGTTTTAAATAGTGGATACATGTACTAAACTGAAGTCCCACACTTTTTTTTCTTCAAAATATGACACTAGAAAAAGCATAGAGCGGAAGAAAACTAGTCATAGACTATTTTGGGTTTTGGGTGTATTGCTTATTCTAATATTTCATATTAGAAGAGAAAAAAGCTAGATAGAAAGGGAGAAAAATGAATTTTTCTTGGTGTTGGTGATACATCAAAAGCTTACAAATTATAGAATCCAAGTACCAAGAAAATTGTCTTTAACCGTGATGTAGTCTTTGATGAAGAAGCAAACTGTTCATGGAAAGGAGACCAGGTTAAACAATGCATCCCAATAGCTTTTGATGACAATGAGGAAAGGGATCAACCTAAGAAGAATGTACAAGAAGTAAAAGGCTATCAAAATGCTCATATAGATGATCAAAGCCCAATTGTAGATGAATCACAAAGGCCTCTATGTGATAGAAGAAGAAATGCATGGATGCCATATTATGAGATTAATTGATTTGACCAAGGTGAGGATGAACTTACACATTTTTCTCTCGTTTCATATTGTGATCCTACTACTATTGAAGTCACTGTCAAAGAATCAAAATGGCAAAAGGCCATGGATGCAGAAATCGTATCAATATAAAAAAAGTGATACTTGGGAGCTATGTGATCTACCAAATGGACATAAAACCATTAATGTGAAATGGGTTAAATAATGTGTGAACAAATCAAACAGATGTTCGAAATTCATATAAACAAAAATGCACTTAAAAAGATTTTAAATACTAAACTAAAAAGTCATTCAATAGCTAAGAAATTATAAACGTAAAGAGACATATAACATGTAAACACATAGACATATAGAAAATATTGATAAAATAATATAGATAAAGATGAAAGTTGAAGTGATCATACCAATAGAATTGATTAGAAGTAACTTTTTACCTAAGAAATGTTAGTACACAACAAAAATATAGCAAAATTAAATGAAATAGAATCTGAATCTATATAAAACATGAAGAATCCAGGATTCTCGGTTCCCTATAAATCTTGCGAAAAGGCTCTGTGGATAACGATTTTGTAAAATTATCCCCTAACTAATATTTTTTATCCACATACTAAAAAACAACATCGCTCTTTTCTACATGATCCCTAAGGAAATGATAGATTTCTATATGTTTAGTGCGCGAATGCAACACATGATTTTTAGTAAGACTAATAGTGCTAGTGTTATTGCATTTGATTGGAGCACAATCGAGCTTTAAATCGTAATATAGTAGTTGTTGTTTTAGCCATAATACTTATGCATAACATTTATCGATAGTTACATATTCAACCTCAATGGTAGAATGAGCAACACTATGATGCTTTTTACTGTGCCAAGAATCTAAACAATTCCCAAACAAATGGAAAGTATCACTAGTACACTTTTTATCCGATTTGCACCCATCAAAGTTAGAATATGAGAATCTTACTAAGCTACACTCGCTTTCCTTGGGAATCTAAAGACCTTGATGTGAGATTTCATTAAGATACCTCAAAATTACTTTAAAGATCTTAAAATGAGAGACTCCTTTGGCGATGCGTGAAATCGAGCACATATGCATACACTAAACATAATATATGGCCTACTCGCGATTAATTAGAGTAAAAATTCTATGATACATCTATATTTAATCATCTCAATCTCAACACTTTGTTCATATTTATCAATAAGCATATTTGAGGCCATAAGAGTAAAAATACTTTTTGAATCCTTCATAACATATTTATTTATAAGCTCCTAGCAATACTTTGTTTGGATGATAAACGTGCCAATTTTAATTTGCTTGATTTACAATTCTAAGAAGTAATTAAGCTCTCCCATCAATGACATTTTAAACTCCCCATGCATTATACTAACACACTCTTTGCATAGAGATTTTGTGGATCAAAAAATAATATTATCAATGTAAATCTTAACTCATAAAATATGTGTTCCTTTATGCTTTATAGACAAAGTAGTGTGCATATTACCATGATTAAATCCTTTCATAATAAAAAAGTCACTGAGGCGCTCATACCAAGCTCTAAGAACCTATTTGCGACCGTAGAATGCTCGTTTTAGCTCAAAAGCAAAATTAGGATTTTCATGGTCATTTAACCCAGGAGGTTGAGAGACTTAGATTTCTTCCTTTGTAAATTCATTAAGGAAAGAAGATTTAACATCCATCTACAACTTAAATGCAGACAACAGGAAAATTCCAAAAGGAGTCAAATCGTCTCAAGAAGGGCAATTGGAACATATGTCTCCTCATAGTCAATCCCTTTAGCTTGAATTTATCTTTTTTGCTACTAGCCTAACTTTGTTTTTAGTAATTACGTTGTTTCCATCCATCTTGTTCCAAAGCACCCATGTAATGCCTATGACAGTTTTGTTTGTAGGACACGTGTCAATATCCTAAACATCATTGTAGGACACGTTTAAATTGAATGAGCTATTCTTGCATAGAAAGGAGTCATCCCTCGTCAAGTAAAGCATAAAATATTATCTAAGGTTCAATATGGGAAGCAGAAGCAGAATACTTACATAATTTTTAACATGAAATCTAGTACTTACGCCCTTTCTGATATCTCTAAGTAAAGATTTTTTTTTTGAATTTTTTTGAGTTTATTTTAGTTTTCTCATAGGTACACAAGTTTACTCTTGTTCACTTCAAATCCATTTAACAAAAATTTATCTACAACCTAACTACTAAAGTTATTTTTATAAGAGGATGCGGTTGTAAATATTGCATTATTCACAAGAATTGGATGCGATTAATGAAACCTCCAAAAATAAAAGAGAATTAGATAATTGGAATAATCTTTGTTTGCTTATTTCTTGTTTAAAATATAAATAGAAGATGCAAGGTACATGAAATTAAAATTAAAAATTATAAAATTATAAAGTATGCATAATGTGAACAAATGACGACTTATAAGATCTTCTTTTACATATTACACATTTTGAACTCTCATGGGATTGAAACTTATAGAATCAGCCATAAAGAACAAAACCACGACACACGTTGCGAATGCAAAGAAAATACGTGGTCTCAGTCCCAACATCGACACAATCAAGATTTGTTTCGCATTTTATATCTTCCCCTATAATTAAAAAAAGATGATAAAATAATCGTACAAAATCAAGATAATAGATTTTATAAAAACTACAAAATAAAGAAGAAAATCTTACAAGAATGGAAATTTTGGCTTACCAACAACATGTGACGCGACAATGAACAAGGAATTGTATAGAATAAAATTTTTAAAAAATTTGAGAATTTCAGGCATATTTTTTCTACTTTGCATGGAAAATCAAGAATGCAATTTGATATTTTTATAGCGTTAAAAGTTCATGCTATGTTTTATATAAATAAATATAAAATTTCATATTGATGAATTTATACTATTAATTTTCACTAAGTATCTCTTATTATTTAAGTATATTGTGTTTGCCTCTTTAACTCGCCTAGAAAAGAGATCGCATAATAATAAATGTGATAGTTTCTTTTTTAGAATTTCATTTTTTTGGTACAATTTTTTAAAATTTCATTACTCCTAAATTTTAATTACCTTTATCCTTTCATTAGTGTATTGTTTGTCTCTTTAACTCACTTAATAAAGAAGTCACATAATAATAATAATAATAATAATAATAATAATAATAATAATAATAAATGGAATAGTTTCATTTTCATCCTTTCATTACTCATAATTCTTGTGGCCTTTCATTTTCTTTTTTAGCCTTTTATTACTCCAAAATTTTCATTACTCTTAAAATTTATGATACTTTAATAAAATGAATAAAAATATAGAACATTTTAAATAAATTTGTTGCAATAATGCACCTTTGGGGCAAAAAAGTGTTTATACATAAGGAGAATGTATCGTAAGATAAATATTTTTGTTGATAAAAATAAAAAATAAACAAATAATGTGTATTTGGATTTACGATACGTCTTTATTATTATTGACATACGTTATATAATTAAATTGAATTATGAAAAAAATGTGATGGACCCCCTTAGGTAAACTAAGAGATGGACAAGCCCCAAGGCATTTGAATGAGCTTCAACATTTTGATGGATTGGGAAGATCATTGCATCTTAAAATGCCTGTCTCATTAGACACTTGTCCCAAATAAAGTTTTACGTATTACATCTCTAGAACTTAATTTTAATGCCTAACAAATAGCTTAAACTCAAGTACACGTTTTTTTAAAATTTGAAACCTCATAGTATGCATGTCATTGACTTGTTTGTCGGAGTGTTTGTATGTACATCCACATTCTTACCATTACACGAGTTATGAAGATTGCCTTACTAGAGTTCCTAAATGCCACCATCATATCCAGAAACACTAGAAGAAAAGGTCTTATAGATGATTAAGCATCCTACATAGTTCGAGACATCTCATGTGTAGTTTCCCTCATCTTTCATTAGACGTTTTTTTATGTTATTGTTTTTGAAAATATCCAATTTTGCATTTTCCATGTTTTTCTCATGTTGAAGTTGCACCACTCCAAATTCCACATTACCTAGTTAACTCGTCCATTCTTATTCTCTTCAATATTCCATAGCTTTGAAAATGATATTTTTTTCAAAATATTTTTATAATATCCATCATTTTTTCTTGTATTTTTCATAATCTCTACTTCCATAATTAAAGCATATATTTGACTCTTTTTTCGGGTTTAAAAACAACATACCAATCACTATAAGTATTATCTCATCTAATATCTCTTTGATTTTTTCCTTGATTCATGACTTGATGATTTCCTTGATTCTCTCCTTGAAATTTCCCATTACTTTTTCCTTGATCTCTATAGTTGGTGGTTACATTTAAATAAATGATATCACATTTTTTTAGTTTGTTGTACTTGAAGAAACGAAAAACACAAGAAGGGGGGTTGAATTGGGGTTTTCAAAAATTAAAGCACAAAGAACACGTTGGTTATCCTGGTTCGTTTGAACTCAAACTACTCCAGTCCACCCACCAAGGTGATTTCGCCTCTCTCTCTTGAGGACTTAATCCATTAATCAATAAAGATTACACATTCACAGAGACAACTGTCACTGTTTTCTTGAGTTTTAACCACAACTCGATTTTCTCAAGGAATTTCAAATGAAAATGAACAAGTGTATAATATGCTTCTAATAAGCTATATCACAACTGTGATGTTTACACAATATTTTGATCGAATTGAAAACAGATGAAAAACTTGATGAATTGTAAAGAGTATGCGCGCAAGTGTGTTTTGGTCATCTGCAGGGACTCCTTTAAATAGATGAAATGTTTTGATCCATTGGAGACGAGAGAACTATTTTTGGAGATTGATAATAATGCCATTGAATGCTCTTTCCAAAAATACAGATTTTGTCTGGCATAATCCGTTACTTTGTGATACTCATAATTGAAGGATATCGTATCAGAGTCTATGTTGATTAGTTGAATGATCAGGGTTTCTGGCTTGATGCAACTTTGGTGCTGAAGCGTGAGACATTCATCATCAGAACTTCGCCCGATCAGAATTTTGCTAGTTTAGATCTTGTGATACTTCCATATCAGAGCTTCGCTTGATTAGAACTTCGCTAGTATAGATCTTGTGATGCTTCTTTATCAGAACTTCACTTGATTGGAACTTTGCTAGTCTAGATCTTGTGATGCTTCTATATCAGAACTTCTTTACATTAGAACTTCCCTACATATCATAATAAATGAATTTAGAAGTATCAAGTTCTAAATAATATAGTGTTTGTTATCATCAAAATAATTAGGAGTGTAGAATCAATTCTTGTTCTAATAATCTCCCCCTTTTTGATGATGACAAAAACTTATATTTTGATAATTAATTTAAAAAAGTATGGAGTATAGAGGACTCCCCCTGAGTTGAAGATTTCCTTGAAAATGTTTTGATTTAAGATTTCCAAGAAGTTCTGATTGCCATTTTCCTGCTTTCTTACCAAAATGTGGAAACAGAGGTTAAAATGTTCGAGACATAGTCCCGGTGCACTGTTATATTTCAAAATATTCTACGTTCTCCCCCTTTGTCATTAATCAAAAAGCGAAAAGATACATGAGAACATAAGTAAGCAACATGAGCAAGATAAAGCACAAAGTAAGCAAGACAATAAAAACATAAAAGAATCTAAGGTTGAGGAGCAGGTGGAAGTCTTGTGAACAATGCTTCCAGAAGGCCTTTGATCTGATTAGCGGATTCTTCTTGCTTGCCAAGCATCTCTTTAATTTCTGCGTTTGTTTCATCCTGTTTGTCCAATCTTTTTCTTACTACCTCATTCTCTTTCTTTAACTCATCCAGAGTTTTCAGCATTAGAGCAGATGAAGTTGACTCTTCAGAAGGTACCAAATCCTCAGAGCTTTTAGCAGAATCTTTCTTTGGAGAGGCTTCAGGTGATTTTTCTTTGACTTCAGTGATAACCAGAGTTTGATGCTCAGAGATTTCTTCCTGAGGTTCTAAAACCATAGGAGCTTTCCAGCCTAGAGGAAGAATGGGTTTCTTTTCCCAGAATCTTAGAACTTGCTCATTGAAGATCTTCATATGGTCACAGAAGTTCTGTTGGGCGATGTCATAGCTGAGTTCCTTCATCTTCTGAGATTCAGAATTAAACCACTTTCCGAATTTGGTCCAGATGCAGTCAGAAGCAGCTGGATTCAGATTATCCATACAACCCTGCTTTAGAAAGTTAAACCAATTCTGCATTTTTACCTCGAATGCCAATAAAGAGTTACCAACATCTGTTTTGGAGATTTTTGGTTTTGGTTTTGGAATGGCTATTTTGAGAGAGGTTGAGGTAAGTTTGTCTAGAGCTTCTAAGTCAATTATGGTTCTGAGGGGATCTTCTGAGAGATTTGTTGGAGGAGAGTCAGAAATGAGAATGGGAAAGGTAGGTGATGTAATTTCTGAAGGTATGACATCTTATGGGGGACTGGTGAAATTAGGTGAGGGTTGAAAGAAGTTGAGAGGACAGTTGATACCAGGAATAGAGGTGTCAGAGTTTTGAATTTGATGTTCTGGTTGGGAAGAAGTGAAGAGAGGTTCAAGGTCAATGTCAGACAGAACTTGTGCAAGTTCTGGTTGTGGTTTAATAAAATCAGAAGGAGTGGGGTCAATGTCAATGTCAAAATCATCAAGAGTTTGTGGTGAAGGTGATGGATTTTCAGAAGGTTTAGGAGAAGATGGGGTTTCAGATGTTGATACCAATACGAATTCGACGACAAAAATGAAAGAAGAGTTACCTTTCTTTTTAGCAGCTTTGGCAGCCTTGGGGGTTTTCTGAGGAGTTCCTTTAGAGGCTTTTCTTTTTCTTGATGTTCTGGTGGCAACTTCTAGAGGTGCTTGCCTGAGCTGTTGCAGAGAAACTTCTGGAAGGGTTCCATCAGCTTTACACGCATCCAGATATCTGAGAACAATTTCTGGATGAGTATCTGCTGAGAAGAGAGGAAAATCTTTCAGAGGTATTTTCCTGGTGGTGATGACTTCCTTAGAGATTTGGGTTGGATCCTTCTTGATGGTCTCAATGATTTTCATCTTCTTGAGGTTCTTTGCATTGAGAGGTCTTCCAGCAATAATTTCTAGATCAGAGATTTTCTGAGCTTCAGTTAGGTGTTCTATCAGCTTATTCTCTGTTAGAATATCTGAGATTAGTCTACCTAGAGGGATCCAATCTCTCTTGGTTCTTTCGTCTTCTCTTGTTTCCTTGACACTGTTCTTCAGATGAATGAATAGACAGTGAGAAAGATTCACTTTGGTAAAGGTGGAGATGAGGTACAGAAGATACTGTTGATCGTTGTTGATGTAGTCAGACGAGCTTGAAGGTTTCCTGTGATAGATACACCCAAGAATGATTTTGGCCCAAATTCTGTGACGATCCTTTAGGTCTTTGATTTTGTTGGAGTGTTGTCCGGAGGTGAAGATTTCCTTTGAGATAGTATTTAGATCAGTGCCCTTTTCCATCACACTACATCTAATTCCTGATCCATCATGATCAATCAGTTTACCAATGAGAGCTTCAGTGATGACAATCTTCTTTCCCATTACGTACGAAGTTACTTGATGATTAGAGGCCGATGCAAAAATCCAGAATTCCTTAACGAGTTTAGGAAAAACTGGTCCCATTAAGCGATTAAAGTATTTGGTCCATCCTTGAAACTCAACCTCAGGAATAAGGTCATACCCATTTTCTTTCATGCTTTCAAAATCAACGATGAGTTCACAGAGAACTTCAAGAGAGGCAATGGGAGTGAGAAGAGTTCTTGAGGGCTCAACGTACCTTTCTTCAATGACTTGGTCAGCAGATTCTTGAGACATTGCTTGTTGAGAGCTTTGTTGAGAGCAGGAGGCCATTGTTCACAGACTTAGGGTTTTGGGAACACACAGAGGAAAAAGAAATGTAGAAAGCAAAATAAGAAATGCAAAAGCAAAACAAGAAATGCAAATAAGGAGAAAGCGATAGAGAACTAAGTGAGTGATAGTGAGTGTGTGAGGGTGTTAGAAGTGACATATATATAAGAGTGACCAAGAAATAAATAGCAATTAAAAACAATAAATATAATGATTAATAGCTGTAATGATTTCTGACAAGGGAGATAGCGTGAGAAATTTTGGGAACAGTTACCGATGTGACTTGACGCCTCGATATGTCAACACAGACGTTTCAGTTTTCCAGAGTTTGACACGTGTTCATCATCAGAGAAAATCTGGAGCGTAGGTTGACATGTGTTGGCTAGAGTGAACTTAATGATCTATCCTTGAAATGAAAAGTTCAGATCTTCTGAATAGATTCTGAGGCAATCTTTCTTCTCACTTCTGAAGAATTATTGGTCAGATGTTCACAAAAAGAAATTCTGAGAGTTAAGAATATAGAAACTACATTTTCATTCTGGACATAATTCCATACAGAGATTTTTCAGAATGAAATTAAATCTATCTTCAGCAAGGGGTTTGGTGAAAACATCAGCCCATTGATGGTCTGTGTCTATAAATTTTAAACAAAGAATTCCCTTCTGAGTATAGTCCCTAATGAAGTGATGTTTAATTTCTATATGTTTAGCCCTAGAATGCAAAATAGGATTTTTAGAAAGACAGATTGCAGAAGTATTGTCACAGAGGATAGGGATGTTACTCTCGTAAATGTGAAAATCTTCAAGCTGATTCTTCATCCAGAGCATCTGAGTACTGCATCCAGCTGCAGCTATATATTCAGCTTCAGCAGTTGATAGTGCAATGGTGGATTGTCTTTTGCTGGACCAAGAGATTAAGTTGTCTCCCAGAAACTGGCAGCTTCCAGAGGTACTTTTTCTTTCTATTCTATCTCCAGCAAAGTCAGCGTCACAGTATCCTACCAATTTGTATTCTCTGGACTTTCTATAGCACAGACCAAGATTAGTAGTACCTTTCTGTAGCGAGCGATTTTGGACACGGTTCTTAAGGGCTGGTCGCTCTCTACGGTTTGAGCTTAAACTACAGGTCGATTCATTTTTTATCCTATTGTGAGCTGAATAAGGAAGGGAAATAGATGTCTCCAATTAACCCTGCTTTGCATACTGAGTTTAAACAGCGGTCTGTTAGGTTACAGATGCTATCAATGTGGGGGGGGGGGCCTTTGTACTGGTTATTTGTATTTTCGCCAATACGGTTTTCTTTCTTTTTATCTGGGCAGAAGGTTTTTGGCGGGGAACAAGTGTTAGGATGTTAGGACTGATGCTTTTGAATGTGAGAGTATGGGATTTGGTTTTTTTGTTGATTGTGCTCGCTAAGATTTTTCTTTCAATCTTATGCCTACGTATTCCCGTTTACCGAAATAGGGAAATCAGAGCGTTTGTAGTTCCTCCTATTCTATGGGAGGAAATGGGTGTTTTTGGTGTCTTGTTCAAAGCCCAAGACGTGAAGCTAAAGGTGATTTGTATCTTGATCAAAGCCCAAGATGTGAAGCTGAAAAGTCTATTTGTGTCTTGTTCAAAGCCCAAGACGTGAAGCTGAAAGACCTCGACTTTAGAGAGAATTTGTCATCTCTAAAGAAGGGTTTGTCTGTCACAACTGTTGGGTGACTGGTTATAAAGGAGAATTACTTTAACCGGGATACGCGGATCCGGCAATGCCATAATTTCCTTTATAGGGGATTTTAACCTGGAGGAGAAGACTTTAACTTAGTGTAGAGCAATGCTATCTTTCCTTAGGAATTTTTCATGCTAAAAGAGGGACAGTGGCATGGATGTAGATGATCCAGAGGCTTGCCGCTTACAGCGGTTAGATGAAGGGGAAGGAGTTGTTGATGTTTGTGTACTGTGAACGAGGCACAACTTTGATGCTAAAAGGTTGATTGGATCAACCAGTGGTTTTCTTATACGAAGCCTAAGAGGAGGCTATTGGCCCAACAAGAGGGAGTTTTTATGTGTCTCGTACGAAGCCCGAGAGAGAGGCTAAAAGGGTTTTTGACCCGACGATGGAGTCTTTTGGTATCTCGTATAAAGCCCGAGATGAAGGCTACTTGACTCAACAAGAGAGTTTTTTTTGTATCTCGTACGAAGCCCGAGATGGAGGCTGTTATTTGTTTGGCTCAATAAGAACCTTTTTGTATCTCGTATAAAGCCCGAGATGGAGGCGAAAGGGGTGATTGACTCAGCGAGGGAGTCTTTTGTACCTCGTACGAAGCCCGAGAGAGAGAGGCTAAACGTTGTTTGACTCCGCTGGGGAGAATCATTGTACAAAGCCCAAGAGGAGGCTAAGGTGACTGTTTCAGTTGAGTGACAGGTCCAATATACTGATTTTGAAAGAGAAAATCAGTTCTTATATGAGCAATACTGTACTCATGGATTTGATTTGAGGATCAGAGATATTTCTGTTCTTTAAGGAAGTGGGAAATCCGAAAGGTATTGAGACTGTCCGAGTCTGCGGGTTTCCTTCCTATTCTTGAAGGGTGCTTGAGAATGTCTTTGAGACTCAAGGAGATTAGATTGTCCAAGTCTAGAGTTTCGTCTTTTGTACTATGCTTTGAGAAACAGTAGTAGACTCTATGAAAGGACTGTTCTATGAAGATGACTAGGTTCTGTTCCTATACCTCTAGGAGGTCGTCGGGACAATTTATACGAAGCCCAAGAGGAGGCTGGAAACTTTTAAGAAGCCGATCAGTCCTTGTACTAAGCCCAAGAGGAGGCTATCATTCCCGAAGGAAGAGATCATTATACGAAGCCTAAGAGGAGGCTGTGAATACTTCTAAGAAGCCGTGGGGTCCTTGTACTAAGCCCAAGAGGAGGCGGGGTTGCTTTTAGGAAGCCTATGGGTCCTTGTACGATGCCCAAGAGGAGGCCGATGCTTTTAAGAAGCCCGTGGGTCCCCAAACCCTGAGAAATTCAAGGCAAGCTATTCACAAGGAATAGGTCAAGTCAGGAAAGTTCGAGAATTTGGAAGAAACTCAAAGATGCCATTCACAGAGAAGACATTCATCTTGGGGAGTAGAGTTTCTTGACGATTCCTAATGAGGACAGCCGAAGAGAAGACTGTATCTGGTGATCCTATTGGGGGTCTAGTTCAGTCTATTTCTAAGAGTGACAGTCTGAGAAAGGCTTTCAAAAAGAATATGCCTTTCACATCTCCATATTGTTTAACCCCAAGAGGAGGGAAGACTGTGTCTGGTAATCCTATGTGGATCTAGTTTTGACTGTAAGTTCAGAGTGATCAACAGGGCTTTACCTAGTGCAAGACGTAGTTTCCGGGGAAACTCTAAATATCTATACTATTATTACACAGTTGATATGAGTTTATGAAAGAAGACTTACAGTGAAACAGCCCCACAATACAGTTATATGCATATGAAAGCGGTAAATGAAAGCGATAACCACTTACTCAGTTGTAGAGCTTCCATGCTGTTTGGTTAGTTGTTCAACAAAGAAAGATTGAAAATAGCAGTATATTCAAAATCAAAGGAGAAAGTGCTTTGAAAAAGAAAGATTCGGGGCTTACAGCTCAAGGAGAGGCCCAGGGTTTTATCAGTGAGCGCACTGTTGAATTTGTACAGAGGGACTTATACAAGTGACTGAGGCCCTAAAATTTTTCTGTATAAAGGGATGGGTCTTACACTCTCTCAAGAGGCCCAAAAAGTTTCAAAGGAAAAGAGTGGGGCTTATAACACGAGGGTAGGCCCAGACGATTTTTAAAATGGCGATCGCGCCGAGGTTTTCTTTTAACGCAGAGGGACTTATACAATAAGTGAGGCCCAAAATGTTTTGGTTAAAAGGGGATTGAGTCTTACACTCTAATAGAGGCCCAAAGTGTTTTGAATGGGTCTTATAGCTCAAGGAGAGGCCCAAGGTTTTGTTTTTCAACGGATGATGATCGCGTCGAACTTTTTTGAAATACAACGGGACTTATACAATAAGTGAGGCCCAAAAAATAGGTTGTATTTACAAAGGGTTGGGTCTTACACTCTATTAGAGGCCCAAAGTGTTTTAAGAAAAGAAATGGGTCTTACTACTCGAGGGTAGGCCCAAGGTTATTTTGAAAAGGCGATGATCGCGTCGTTTATTTTTGACGGTATCGGGACTTATACAATACACTGAGGCCCAAAAATGATTTGGTAAAAAAAAAGGATTGGGTCTTACACTCTATTAGAGGCCCAAAGTGTTTGAAAGTTGAATTAATAAAAAAAACCCTAATTTTAATCTTTAAAAGTAAATATTTATAGAAAATCAAACAAAATTCAAAATAAATTTGAATAATCCACTTATGATTTTGCTTAAGGTTTGAAAAAATGAGGGATAATCACAAGGAATATTTAAACTCATTAGGTTTTGATTTTCAAAGTAAATATTCATTTTTAGAATGTTTAAAAATAATAAAAAATGAATTTATTCACAAAAATACTAATTATATTAAATAAATAATATAAATCTAATTTTTTGGTGGAATAAAATATTTCAAGATTTTTTTGAATTGTTGCAAAAAGAACCAATAAAAAATGATAAAAATTGAAGGAGTTATTAGTTTTTCAAATCATTAAAAATAATAATATGAAAAATAACAAAATAAGAAAAGTGATAAAAAGAAGTCCGGGGCGAGGGGGATTCGAACCCCAGACCTCTCGTTTGCCAATACTCACAAAACCAGCTGATGAACCGCTGGGGCGCAATGCCAATTCATTAATTACATGGCAAGTGAAAAATATATATTAAACTTGTTGGATTTTCTGAAGAATGGTGCCATGGCCATCTTGTTCCTCGAGCTCGTGCGTGAAGCACCATATCTCACTCATCTCTCAACCATTGGACATGATTCAAACACCAAA
Source organism: Lathyrus tuberosus (assembly GCA_022829125.1). Lineage (NCBI taxonomy): Eukaryota > Viridiplantae > Streptophyta > Magnoliopsida > Fabales > Fabaceae > Lathyrus > Lathyrus tuberosus. The sequence goes on along the minus strand of JALAZF010000024.1, from coordinate 6,072,398 downwards.
CCCGTCCGTTTTTTCACAAGGAATAAGATGGCAATACCCAATTTTATTCATTTTCAGTGTGGAGTAAAATAATCATGATGAACACAGATGAACCCTAATTTGCAAAAGCAATCGTGCAGGCATGGTTATAAGGTCTATGATCCAATTTTTTGAGGCAAAACAATCAACACATGATGGCAATCAAATGGTAAAAATATCATGCGAGGAAATATGCATGGATCATGGAGTTTGAGTTTGAAGCTCACCTCGATGCAAGCTGAAATGGAACTTTGCCCAGATGGTGTTCCAGTCGTGAATTGATGATCCCTACAGCTTCAATGGATGTTATGGAGTGTGTTCCAAGCTTTGGAACACTCTGAAACCTTCTGGATCAAGCCAGAGACCTCCACCTGCAAAATTGAAGCATAATGGCTTAGTTGAAGAGTGATTTTGAGCCTGGGGTGTTACAGTTGGTGTTTAAGTGTTTGGACACCTCAAATACATCATATGTGATGTGTTTGAGCAATTGGAATGGATTGATTGTGGCTGCAACTCAAAACCCGATAGTGGTTACTTAAAAACAAGAAATCTTGAAGTTTAAGAAAGAATGAGAGAAAGCAGTGTTGTAACTGGCTTTGGTGTGAGTTGAATGATCCATTGGGACCTCTATTTATAGGTGATCAACTTTTGTTTTGGAGGAATAGTGAATGGCTGCTAGATCAGATCATATTTGCATGGATTGGCTTGGAGGATTTCTTCTTAAGCAAGGCAAGCTAGCCATTCCCAAGAGCAGGGCTATGCCTTGACCAAAACCACATTCCTCAGATGTTTTTAATGTTGTTTAATCAGAGAAATTGACTGAGTAGGGTAGCATCTTTGACAATGCACTATTCCACATTAATGCACTTTGAATTCAAGGCAAAATGTGCCAAAGTGGATGAACTTCAAGTTGGAAGATTCCTTGGTCCTTTGACTCAGATTTATCAGTTGGATTAGTTGCATTGTGATTGGTTTGAACACAGGTGGCATAGTGATCCTTAGTTTTTGGCTCAAAATCGTGAGTGGCAAGCAAACACACAAACTGATTTTTTCAAAACAGCCTGCAGCAGCATGACTTTGGGCATGGATTTCTCTTGGCTCAAGTTGAATCAATTCATGCTGTTGAGCTCTTTGAATTCTTGGCAACATATGCAACAACATTGATGTTTAAATTTGGACTTAATTCAGCTTGCAACTATGTGAAAAAATCTCACAAGTTTTGGTGTTTCAACAAAATCTGTCTTGAACAGAATTTTTCTAAGTGTTGGAAAATGGTATGTTTTCATGTTTTCAGCCACTTTGGCTCACTCATAACTCAAAATCCATAATGAATTGGAGTTAGGCCTAGTTGAAGTTTTTGTAGAGGGTAATGAGATCTACAAATAAAGCTTTGGATGGGGCACAATGGCCTTGTGGTTTAGGAGTTATGGTCCTCCAAAGTTGGTGCATTAGTGGTACTTTTTCATAACTTAGAAAAAATTCTAAGTTTCATGGTTACCCCTTTTACAAGTTATCCCACTTTTCTTGATTTTTCTTGATGAATGATGATTCAAATCACACATTAACATCATTTTAGGGTTAAAAATCCATTTTGGTGAAAAATCTCAAAAAGTCAAAGTTGACTTTTGTGCACAGTTGACTTTTTATCAGATGAATTCCAAACTGTGCAATTCTTCAGGAAATCATGTCCTTAACCTAAATTAAACTTGATGGACATGTTCCAAGGGTGTCATAAGGTATATTGAATCATGTCTTAGGGCTTAGGAGCATGTCTTGGTCAAAAGTCAAAGCTACAGTTGACTTTTCCCTTAAAACCCTAATTGTGGTGCAGGTGAACTTGAGACTTGTTACTCAAGCTTCTTGGATTAATCCATTGTTCCAAATGGATCAATATAGTTCATTAGAGACCCTCAAACCCTCTCTTGAGGTCTTGGTTCATGATTTGTCCCAAAAGTCACCTTAGGGGTGAATTAGGTCAAGAAACCCTAATTCCTGATTTTTGATGTATGCATCCCCTGAGGTCAAATTGACTTGATGAATGGGTCCATGAGGTTCCATGGAGTATATTAGGTTATGTTTTGGATCATTGGCTCATGCCCAGATGAAAATTTCCATTGGGAGGACCTGGTCGACCAAAACCCTAATTTGGTGACACTGGCGATCTTGAGACTTGATCCACCTAGAAGGGAGCAGCTTTGTGCTTAATCATTGATGTGGGAGTCCTCTTTGATCCTTTGTGAATGTTTGAGAGGTTAGACAAGTTGAAGATCATGTCATTTCTTGATTGATCCTTTTCCTAAGCACTCAGAGAGGGCTTGAAACCCTAATTTTGATTGTAGTGGATGCTCACCCATCTTTGGGGAGACTGATGAAATAAGATGGTTCCCCCATATTGTGATGATGATTTGCACAATGATGGGAAATCTTAGTGGTCAAAATTTGGGGTATGACAGATGCCCCTATTTAATCTTCTTGGACCCGAAGGTGTGAATGACGAAGGTATTCGGGCATTCGGGGTGCAAGAGGATTAAATATCGAAATACCCAAAATTTTGATGGTGGTTATGAATGGTAGCTTACGCATTCATCTTCTTTAGCTAAGCAATGATGCTTAGAAAAGGTAAACTTCCCCTCGATCCTGGTCTTCAGCCAAGGAATTGGTCTCAGTTTTCTTTTGAGATGAACTTCCCCTCGTTCTTGGTTTCCTACCAAGGAACTGGTCTTAGTTTCTGAAATAAACTTCCCCTCGTTCTTGGTTTCCTACCAAGAAACTGGTCTTAGTTTCTGAAATAAACTTCCCCTCGATCCTGGTTTCCTACCAAGGAACTGGTCTCAGTTTTCTTTTGAGATGAACTTCCCCTCGTTCTTGGTTTCCTACCAAGGAACTGGTCTTAGTTTCTGAAATAAACTTCCCCTCGTTCTTGGTTTCCTACCAAGAAACTGGTCTTAGTTTCTGAAATAAACTTCCCCTCGATCCTGGTTTCCTACCAAGTAACTGGTCTCAGTTTTCTTTTGAGATGAACTTCCCCTCGTTCTTGGTATCCTACCAAGGAACTGGTCTCAGTTTTTGAAATAAACTTCCCCTCGTTCTTGGTTTCCTACCAAGAAACTGGTCTTAGTTTCTGAAATGAACTTCCCCTCGATCCTGGTTTCCTACCAAGGAACTGGTCTCAGTTTCTGAAATGAACTTCCCCTCGTTCTTGGTTTTCTACCAAGGAACTGGTCTCAGTTTCTGAAATAAACTTCCCCTCGTTCTTGGTTTCCTGCCAAGAAACTGGTCTCAGTTTCTTTTGTCAATAAAACTTTCTTGACAAGGAACGCTGTAAATAGCGGTTTTCCCTCAAACTTCTCGCCGAATTTTCCTGGGGAGATGCCATCTGAGTGGAAAAAGTTTTGGTGTCAGACTTGCTGGGGAAACCAGTCGTCTGAGTTGTAGAGTTGCACAAACTTCTCTGTGGGAGACGCCATTTGTCGATTCTACTGGGGAAAGTGAGTCTCTTGAGAGACTGTTTTTGTTTGGGAGCTTACATCATACTTTTCTCGGGATCTTCCTGGAGAAATGCCATATGATGGGATCCAATTTTGAGATGCCGATGACCTTTTCATCAGTGGTCTTTTCGGATCGAAACTGGCGTGCTGCCGAATCTCTGATTACAAGGCTTTCTCTGGGGATTTTCCTTAATTCGGGAAAGCAAAGACATCATCTTCAATGGCGAAAAGTGACATTTGTTGAAAGTTTTCTCTGGCTTTTCAGAGGTTCAAGTTATCAAAGTGGTCAAGGACCAACTTCTTTCTAGAAATAAACTGGAAGCGAGGTCGTCCAAACACAGCACTTCCTGATGAGGAAAAGGCTGGCAACTCGATTGAGAGGACTTCTACCACTAGGGGACAAGACCGACTAGAGTGATAGTGATGCAATATGAAATGTGAATGAAAATAAAAAATGCATGATGTATGTATGTTTGTGCGGACAAAACTGACGCGACATACAAACTGACGGGTGAACACGACTGGATACTCGGCCATCGCGGGGCGTATAGAAATATCGCTGGTTCAAAATAGCAAGTCCCCCTTGCTTAGGAGAGATAGTCCCCGTTGGGAGCTATGTTGGTCGGGCTTAGGAGATGAGAACTCGGCCGAAGATGTCAGATGGAATAGTTGCATCCGACACTTTTGATCCTTCATGCAGGCGTACTGGTCTAGAAGGAGTACTTTGATTCTGTACTTTGAAGTTCGCTTACTTCTGGAGAAGCGGTTGATGCTCTTTTGATGTTCAACAATCAAAAGAAATTGCCAACTTTATTTTAAAAGCAGAAAAAGTTTTAACAAGTAAATTCATTTTGTTTTATTTCAAGAATCGTTAATCATGTTAACAACGTCGTTCTGTAAAGCTAAAACAAATAAGAAGTATAAACAAAAGCACAAGGGCTCAAATTTTATTGATAAGATGGAGATCAGCCAAACGCGTGATTCCAAAGAGTATTTACAAAGTTAGAAAATGGTAATTTACAGGAAAAAGGGCTACGTTGAAACATAACGACCACTATCCTTCTACCAACTTTGAATTCGGGGCATCCTGAGCTTCTGTCGAAGATGACCTTGACTGGAGTTTTCCTCCAATGGATGATGTAACTGCTGCTTCTGAGGGACTTGCCTCTGTTGAACATAGTTACTTGCCATTATCCCTAATTTTTGCCTGGATTGTACTGTGATGTTTCCAATCCACCGGGATGATTTTCTATTTTGTCTCTAACTTTTGCCTGGATCGCCCTTTCAGGTTTTCAATCCACCGAGACGTTTTTTTCTTTAGTTTAGGCGAAGTATTTCTTGACTACATCAACATTTGTGGGGTAGGCAAATTCCTCTCCGTCCATGGTTGCGAGTCTCAAGGCGCCGCCTGAGAAAGCTTTCATGACCACATAGGGGCCATCATAATTTGGGGTCCATTTGCCCCGAGAGTCAGTGAGAAATGATTGTATCTTCTTGAGCACGAGGTCTCCTTTTCTGAAAACACGAGGTCGGACCTTTTTGTCGAATGCCCTCTTCATTCTTTGCTGATACAACTGACCGTGGCATAGTGCCGTGATTCGTTTCTCTTCGATCAAGTTCAATTCATCGTGTCGACTTTGACACCATTCAGCTTCTGTAAGCTTAGCTTCCATCAATACCCGGATTGATGGGATCTCTACTTCTATGGGGAGCACTGCCTCCATGCCATACACTAGAGAGAAAGGGGTAGCCCCTGTTGAAGTGCGGACATATGTGCGATAACCGTGAAGAGCAAAGGGTAGCATCTCGTGCCAGTCTTTATAGGTTACAACCATCTTTTGAACAATCTTCTTGATGTTCTTATTAGCCGCCTCTACCGCTCCATTCATCTTTGGTCGGTAGGGAGATGAGTTATGGTGTCCAATCTTGAACTCTGCGCACAACTCTTTCATCATCTTATTGTTCAAGTTAGATCCATTATCGGTAATGATCTGGCTTGGAACACCATAACGACAGATGATATTGTTATTGATAAATCGGACCACCAATTGTCGGGTTACATTGGCGTACGACGCTGCTTCGACCCACTTGGTGAAATAGTCAATGGCTACCAGGATGAACCGATGTCCGTTCGAAGCCTTGGGCTCAATCATGCCAATCATGTCGATTCCCCATATGGAAAAAGGCCACGGGGAAGAAAGAACTTTGAGATGTGATGGCGGTACATGAATTTTGTCGGAGTATATCTGACACTTGTGACACCTCCTCATGTACTTGTAGTAGTCGGTTCTATTGTCAACCAATAATACCCTGCTCTTAGAATTTTTCTCGCCATTGCGTGTCCATTGGCATGAGTGCCAAAGGATCCTTCATGAATTTCTTTCATGAGCATGTCTGCTTCTGGTCTGTCGACGCATCGGAGCAAGACCATGTCAAAATTTCTCTTATAGAGAGTGTCACCGCTCAGGAAGAAGTTTCCAGCCAGTCTTCTGAGGGTTTTTCTATCTTTTCTGAGTGCCCCAGATGGGTACTCTTGTTTCTGAAGGAAGCATTTGATATCGTGATACCAAGGTTTGTCATCTATGACTGCTTCAATTGTAAAGATGTAAGCGGGCCGTTCAAGGCACATTATGTCAATCTTAGGTATGTCATTCCATTGACCTACACTAATCATGGAAGATATAGTGGCTAATGCATCAGCCATGTGATTCTCATCACAAGGTATGTGATGAAACTCAACTTTGTTGAAGAAGGGTAACAACCTTCTTGCGTAGTCCTTGTAAGGGATCAGCCCTGATTGGTATATGTTCCAATCTCCTTTTATTTGATTAATAACCAGGGCTGAGTCGCTGTATACGTCCAAATTTTTGATCCTTAAATCAATCGCTTCTTCGAGACCCATAATACAAGCTTCGTATTCGGCCTCATTGTTCGTACATTTGAACGTAAGTCGAGCGGTGAAAGGAATGTGGGTACCCTGAGGGGTAACAATGATTGCCCCAATTCCATTTCCATAATGATTAACTGCTCCGTCAAAGATAAGTCCCCACTGGGAACCTGGTTCAGGCCCTTCACTGGGTAGCGGTTCATCGCAGTCTTTAATTTTTAGATACATGACATCTTCGTCTGGGAAGTCAAACCTGATTGATTCTTGATCGTCAATCGGTTGATGAGCCAAATAATCGGCTAAAATACTTCCCTTAACGGCTTTCTGAGCGTGGTACTCTATGTCATATTCTGATAACAGCATCTGCCAACGGGCAATTCTTCCTGTAAGAGCAGGTTTTTCAAATACGTACTTGATTGGATCCATTTCGGAGACCAACCAAGTAGTATGACGAATCATGTACTGGCGAAGACGTTTAGCTGCCCAAGCCAAAGCGCAGCAAGTTTTCTCAAGCATAGTGTACCGAGTTTCACAGTCGGTGAATTTCTTGCTTAGATAGTAAATGGCAGACTCTTTCCTTTTGGTTTCGTCTCGTTGGCCAAGTACACATCCCATTGAGTCCTCTAGGACTGTGAGGTAAATGATCAGTGGTCTTCCTTCCACTGGGGGTGATAGAATCGGAGGATTCAACAGATATTCCTTGATACTGTCGAAGGCGGTTTGGCAATCTTCTGTCCAAACGCAATCCTGGTTCTTTTTGAGTAATTTGAAAATCGACGCACAGGTCGCGGTCATAAGGAATATGAATCTGGAGATGTAGTTCAAACGTCCCAGGAATCCTCTGACTTGTTTTTCAATTTTCGGAGAAGGCATCTCTTGAATGGCCTTGACCTTGTCAGGATCAACTTCAATTCCTTTCTGGCTGATGATGAACCCTAGTAGTTTCCCTGAACGGACACCGAAGGTGCACTTGTTGGGTTCAAGCGGAGCTTGAATTTTCTTAAACGTTCGAACAATTTTGACAGATGTTCAACGTGCTCACTCTCTGTTTTTGATTTTGCAATCATATCATCGACATATACCTCGATTTCCTTGTGTATCATGTCATGAAACAGAGTAATCATGGCCCTTTGATAGGTTGCCCCGACGTTCTTCAAACCGAACGACATTACCTTGTAATAAAAAGTACCCCATGGGGTAATGAATGAAGTCTTCTCCATGTCTTTCGGTGCCATTTTGATCTGGTTATAGCCCGAGAATCCATCCATGAAGGAGAAAACTTTGAATTTTGCTGCGCTGTCTACCAGAATGTCAATGTGTGGTAAAGGAAAGTCGTCCTTTGGACTTGCCTTGTTCAGATCTCTGTAATCAACAAACATTCTGACCTTTCCGCCCTTTTTGGGAACGGGTACGATGTTGGCTAACCATTGAGGATATTCTGATGTGGCGAGGAAATCCGCATCAATCGGTTTCTGTACCTCCTCTTTGATTTTGATGGCCATGTCCGGGTGAGTCCGCCTCAACCTTTTCTTTACTGGCGGACATTCCGATCTTAACGGTAAGTGATGTTCCACGATGCTGGTATCCAACCCTGGCATATCCTGATAGGACCAAGCGAATACATCGGGGAATTCTCTGAGAAGCTTTATCAGACCCTCTCTGGCAGTTGGACTGAGCAGTGCCCCAATCCTGATTTATTTTCTCTCTTTTTCTGAACCCAAGTTTACCGTTTCCAACGGTTCTTTGTGAGGTTCGATGGACCTTTCCTCTTGTCTGAGTAGTCGGGAGATCTCTTCTGGAATTTCATTGTCATTTTCTTCTTCAGCTTCGAATACCGGGAACTCAAAGTTGGGCGAAGGCATCGGATCGTATGTTTCAACGGGGTTTAAAACAAGCAATCTGCATGACGTGATAATTCGTGTTTAGAAGAAATAGAGAGAATGCAAGTGTGTGCAGTGTATTATTTTACTGCTTGTTTTTATTATTGAATTGTTTTTAGGATTACCATTTTCTGAAAAAACAAAAAGAGAAAACAGTAATTAATGCGGAAATTACAGAACGACGTTATTTTATTAATGAACAAGTCGATCCTTGAAACTACAGCCCTATAAAACAAAACTCTGTCGCTTTGGGCAAATCGAAGAGGGAAATTTATAGAAAGCGAGCCCTATCAAAACATCCGTTTCACCTGGGCAGGGTGAAAGGCTAAAGATGGCAATTACTTTGACTGATGAACGACCTTCGGAACCTCGACGGTAACCTATTGGCGGCGAACTCCTCGGTGAATCACAAAGTTTGGCACCTTCCTTAATTTGTCTTCAGAAATGACGTTGATTTCTGGTGGAGCAGGATCTTTGGAATCTGTTTCCCAGGCAGAATTGTCATAGGAGAATTCCTCAGTTGTATTTTGCATAGCATTTGTCTTCGAATCTGATATGAGAGCTTTCGGGAGCGGTGTACTTGACCATATAGTCATATTTTCCACTTGGTTGTCCCAAGGTGTCCCACACTTCTTTCGAACTGGAGGAGTCATCCCTCTCGATGACGTTGACCTCGGGAAAAGCATAGTTGATGAATTCAAGTCCTGCGAACGTTACGAATTCATCTTCATGTTGAGTAGTTCCTGAATGACCTGAGTGTTGATCCCATGACATGGTGGGGACACAGGTATTTTGTTCAATGACGGTCAATTGATTTTCACTATTTGGCTGACTCTCTTGCCCCAAGTCTCCTGGATAAGGTTGCCACATCGGCAGACCATCCATTGGGCCATAGTAGTTGTAGTCACAGTTGTCTTTCATCGGAGTGTCCTCCTCTAATGAATTTGGCGGAGCACGGCATCCTTCTGGATCACAATCTCCATATATCATTTTGACATCTGATCTTGGTATAAATCTCGGACTTTCTGTAGGAAAGCAAAAAGGCATAGGCACCTCTTCCTGAGACATATAACCGTCCTTGTTAAGATAGGACTTCCATTCTTCATCTGTGTCAGAGGGATCTTCCTCATCGATAGCATGAACTGTCTGAGACACTGGGTGAAGGAAACCTCCACTGTGGAAGAAGTTTTGAAGGGGATGAAGACTTTCATCATTGGCAGCTGTCTGGGTACAGGTTGCAGAAAAACCAAGACCCTTCTTTGTTTTATTATCAATAGGGATGACAAGCTGTCCCCATCCGGTTGTATTGGTACCCTCGACCGCTTTGATAGCATCGCTGTATGAGGCAATTGAGGTTCCTCCTTTGAAATGGTTGTCCTTACTCACCGATAGTGCTTGGAACTGCGTTCCAATAACCTCCTCGGGTACTATACCAGTAGATGATGACAAGTTGCTTACAAGCAAGGCTTTTTCTCCACAGACTGTGACAAGTTGATCGTTCTTGACGAACTTTAGCTTTTGGTGGAGGGTCGAGGTAACCGCTCCAGCCTGATGTATCCAAGGTCTTCCTAATAAACAACTGTACGTTGCCCGGATGTCCATGACCTGGAAAGTGACCTGGAAAGTGTGAGGACTAATGGTTATGGGAAGATCAACTTCGCCGATAACTGTTTTCCTGGATTCGTCGAATGCTTTGACGACGACCTCGCTAGTTCTCATCGGAGTTCCTTTGAACGATAACTGCATCAAAGTAGACTTTGGCATAACATTCAGGGCTGACCCTGTGTCTACCAGTACGCTGGCTAAAGCATCGTCCTGGCAGTTGACTGTGATATTGAGTGCCATGTTATGACGGTGACCCTCTTCAGGTAATTCCTCATCACTAAATCCCAAATTATTCCAGGAAGTGATGTTAGAGACAATACTATCGAACTGTCTGATTGTTACATCGTGTTCCACAAAGGCTTGCTCCAAGACTTTCTGTAGAGCCTCCCTGTGGGCTTCTGAACTGAGTAACAGTGATAATACTGAGATCTTTGAAGGAGTTTGTAACAGCTGATCAACAATGTTGTATTCACTCCTTTGGATGAGCTTCAGCATCTCATCATTTTTCGAAATGTCGGGATTACTAGATTGACCGACTGGTGGATCGGGAGCTTCTGTCTGAAGTTCCTTTTCTTTGTTAACTTCCCTAACCCCTCGGTTGAAGATTCTACCACTCCGTGTTACTCGACTGATGTCTGTAATGTTCACAACGGAGGGTAATGGAATTTCCTTTCCATTCTCAATTGTTGTTGCACCGTATTTGTAAGGGATAACCTTAATTGACTCATACGGTAATGGTCCCGGCAGATAGATGACTACGGGAACCTTCTGATTTTTCTGACCATCGTAAGTAAACTCGATCTGTTCCTGGTTGGGAACTTGAGATTCGTCAAGTAGAGGAATGATGGCAAAAACATCCTTGGTCCTATGATGACCAGAAATTGTGACAACGTCCTCAATTTGATCGGCGAGGTAGTTTGGCGTCCAGTCGATAGGTCCAGAACCCGGATATGGACGAATTTCTCCACGATCCACCTGACCCTGAAGAGCTGCTCTCACAAGGTAACACCCTTGGTTACTTTCCGAACAGATGCTACAACGGTCGTAATTGTGTAGTGGCACCTGGCCACGCCCACTTTGAATACAATGTAACCTTACTAGGTTACCTTCCATCGATCGGACATCCTGACTCTGACATCGAGTAGGATTCCTGTTATTGATACTAATTTGCTGAGTATCTTCATCCATGTAAATTGGCATCCACCAGTGATTTAACAAGTGCTGGAGTGCTTCCTGGACAAGGGTACAACCTCGATCGTTTTCGCAACCTGCTTTACAGCTTTGATAGTCGTGTGATATTTGGAATCCGAGTCGGACCTATTCAGCATGTAACTCTACCAGGTTGGTATTCATCACGCGAATGTCAAAGATTTAAACCATATTAATCTGATGAGGGTTCTTATCATGGTAGTCTTGGATCCATCCAAGATCCATCTGACGCTAGAGGGCCTCTTGTATGGAAGAGCATCCCTGTTTGTTTACTGAGTAAGTCAGACAAGAACTGTAATCGTACCGCGGCAGATTATGATACTGGCTTTGCCATGAGTGCATTGCCACCAAGTTGACATTCATCGCATGGATATCGTGGTTTTGAATGACATTGGAATTCGTGTAAACCATGTTAACTCCACAAACTCGGTGTTCTTGGATCCATCCGATATCCATTTGTTCTTGTAGAGCCTCTTGCACTACAGAACATCCTTGATTGTTTTTAGAGCAGACATCATATTGGTGATAATTATGAGGTGGCACATGGCCATATCCACTCTGTCTACAATGCATCTTGACCAGATTAGTCTTCAACAAGAGTACATCATGCATTTGATAGACGTTGTTAGTCTCCTTCTTAATCAGATTGACTGCAGCCTTCTCATGTTGAGGCAGCGGGTTTGTGAGAACATTAGGATTCGTATCTTTGAAAGATAAGAGCCCGCTCCTAACAAGCTTTTGCACGTTGGATTTGAAATTGAGACAATTCTCTATGTTATGCCCTGAACCTCCTTGATGATAAGGGCAAGTCTGATCCACCTTAAACCAAAAAGGCGGATTTTCCGGAACTGTAAGAGGGGACTTAGTCTGAATGTACCCCTTGGCTAGCAGTAACGGAAACAGCTCTGTGTACGTTACGGGTATAGGATCAAATCCTGGTGGCCGTGTTGTACGGTTGTTGTTATATGGAGGACGAGCCTGCTAAAGAGGCTGTTGTGTTCTTTGTTGGTCAGATTGGCTCTGCGCAACCTGAGGTTGATACGTAGGAACAGGCGCAAGGTTAATAGCAGGAGTCACAGCTGCTACCGGTTGATATTGACGCCTTTGCTTTCCGAGAGAGATATTCCCAATATCTTGCTCTTTTTTCTTAGGGAGAGCACTACCGTATATTTTAGTACCGCTTGTCGATCCAGTGTCTTTTACCAAACATCCTTATCGGACGGCTTCCTCAAGACGTACGCCCATGCCCACCATTTCGGTGAAATCACTGGGCGCACTGGAAACCATTCGGTCATAGTAAAATGAGCTTAAGGTCTTTAAGAAGATCTTTGTCATCTCTTTTTCCTCAAGAGGTGGACAAATTTGAGCTACAATTTCACGCCACCTTTGAGCATACTCCTTAAAGGTTTCCTTGTCCTTTTGTGACATCGATCTGAGTTGATCTCTATCGGGTGCCATGTCCAAATTGTATTTGTATTGTTGGACGAAGGCAGTGCCAAGATCTCTGAATGTACTGATCGTAGTACGGTTTAAACCCATGTACCATTTTAATGCGGCACCGGTTAAACTATCCTGAAAGTAGTGGATCAGTAGGTCCTGATTCTCCGTCTGAGCTGACATCCGCCGAGCGTACATCACCAGATGGCTTTGAGGGCAAGAGTTACCCTTGTACTTTTCAAAGTCGGGCACTTGAAACTTGTGCGGGACTTTCACATTGGGGACCAAGCAGAGGTCTGCGGCATCCTTTCCAAATAGATCCTGACCGCGAATGGCTTGCAGCTCCTTCTGTATTTCCAGGAACTGTTCCTGGAATTCATCCATTCTATCGAACATAGTTTCCTTCTTACTAGAAGGCGTTAGTAGAATCTGTCCTTTCGGGATAGTGTGCACCACAGGGGGTGGTACCGTGACTACGGCAGCAAATCTTGGCATTTCCTGAAGTTTGTAACCTTCAGGAGTCTTCAGTATGCCCCTGGCATCTTCGCTTTCCCGAAGTTTTTAACCTTCAGGCCCAACGACTTCTGTTGTGATTCCCTGATCTTCAGCGATCGGTGGAACATATCCTTCCGGGATATAGTTAACAGGCATGCCCCACGGACGATCTTTCGGCATTTTATACCTAGGATCATACTTCTCTATGATGGGCGTTGAGGTGATCTCTGAGATCACAGTCCTTTGTAACTGAGCTTCTGCCATGGCCTGCATGTCGTTACGAAGCTTTCTCATATCCTCTCTCAGAGCGTCGATCTCTTCTTTCAACTCTCTGTTTTCTTCCTCAAGATCATCCATCTTTTTCTGATGATTGGCCCGAGTATTATACGAATGAGGCAGTTTGACTCTAGATCGAGACACAAACGTGAGATTCGTAAGGGAGAAGAATACGCGATGTGAGAATGATGAATGCAATGATTATATTAATTGTTTTTCTTGGTTTAATCAAAATAAACTTCGACAATTAGATTGCAAATATCAAACAGTGGGGAAACCCCTTTTTATTGAATTCAAAGGATTACAGAAATGGAAATACAGTAGATTACAAGGTGCAGAAACAGAAACCTAAGCTAATGGGTCCCGAGTCCTCTCTGAAGAGAAATCGGGTGCTGATTCTGGTATCTTCCTTTTCTTTGACCGGGGCTCTTGGGCCGTTGTCGGGTTGTCATTCCTTTGCCAGGTGAAGGGAGTGAGCAAATTCCTTTGGTCATCTTGATTCTCTACAGCATGTTGCTCCAAAATTTCAATCAGAGTATCTTTCTCTTTCAGTAATTGCTGTGTTTTGATGCACTCTATATCGAGGGTGCGATACTTGTTCTTCCAGGACCTTCTTTCCCTTTGAACTTTGTTGAGAGTAACTTGAAGCTTTTCAGTTTCCGTCATGAAGTACATGACAGATTCCCTCGGCGGAAGAATTCCGTAACGAGGATAAGGCATCTTTAACTTGAGAGCTCTAGTTTGTACCCAGTGGAGATAAGGCTCCACCGAGACACAGTCCGGTTTTCCTAGAGACTCTCGTCCTTTCTAATGAACGTTTTTCCAAGCGTGCACTATTTCCATCTTTAGTGCTATGTCGTTTTCTCCTTCCTTGAAGAAAAGACCTTCCAGATGAACTCCCCGGGGGATGTGTCTCATCGGGTATCCAAATTGACGACGAACCAATACCGGATGGTAGTTGATTCCTCCTTTAGTTCCTATAAGGGGTACGTTGGGGAAGTTTCCACAACGATCAATGATCCTGATTCCCTCATAAATCCTATTACTTCAATCTATATCAGAGTTGGTAAGAGACATGATCTTCTGCGACCAACGTAAGGCACTCTTACAATCCCAAAAAGCACTAGACTTGGGCAAGTGAGAGATGAACCATTTATAAAGCAGAGGTACACAGCATGTGATCTCCCCTCCGCTATACAAATTCCCCAAGTGTGCAGAATGATACGCATCTGCGAGCAAAGTCGGCACAGGGTTTCCAATGAGAAAAACCTTAATGGAGTTAATGTCAACGAAGTTATTGATGTTGGGAAACAAAAATAACCCGTAGGTGAGCAAGACAAAGATGCTTTCAAAAGCAGTTATGTTTCCTATAATGGAAAAATATAGGGCCTTCTTTGTCAAAAACTGGGCTGGCAAACCTTGGATGCCACCCTTAGCGGTCATGTGAGTCCTGACCTCAGACTCGTCCAAATGAATTGCTCTTGCAATGGTCTGATTCTTTGGAATTTCTTCCAGTCCAGAAAATGGAGCTCGATCAGTGATATGTAAATCAACTAGATGAGAATACTCCTCCAGCGTTGGTGCGAGCTGGTAATCCGGGAATGTGAAACAGTGATAAACCGGATCGTAAAACTGAACGAGCGCGTCCATGATTCCCTCAATCACATGGACTCTTAATAGTGGTAGCAGACCTCCGTGCTTGTCTCTAAAAGCCTCAGGGTTAGTGATCATCCTTGCTAACCTTCTCAAATCCTCTAGCTTTGGAACCTTGAAGGTGTACGTATGGGTTCTCCTTCTACCGAAATCCATTAGCGTAATCTTCTTCTATGATATTTGCAATCACAGTCTTAGTTTAATTTGAAAAACAGAGAGACTAGAAGAGAATATTTTTGAATGTTTTACTGTTTTTTTTTTATGAATGCATGAATGCAGCACACAAAAACATAGGAAAAACATGGGGTCAAAGGGTCGTTGTCATGAAGTCAAGGCTCTACCCATCCCCAAAGGTTTATACTAGGGTGATTTTTGTACCTGTACTCATTATCATCAGCTCCTCCCAGGAAAGTAAAACAACAAGCGGATCGCCAGCGAGTTGTAGTGCAATCTTAGAGTAAGTGCCATTTACCAAGAATAGATCACCAGCCTCAAATGAGGGTAGTATCGCGTAACAACTATTTCCGATAGTTTTCACACTACGAAAGGGTTTGGCTCCTCAGCTTCTCAGACTTAACAACCGGCCCATTGGCTAAGAGAGTGAATGGGTTGCGTTGGTCAGCCTCCACTGAGGTTGATGGTCGACCCCGCCGCCATCACTTATCTTAAGTGTATACTCAATCTTTCCACATACGGCATCACCCGCATTCCCATTAGCAGAAAAATAAACACGTATAGCAATTAGGAAAAGCAGTATATATATTTGTCCTAAACATCCTAGACCTTTAAAGCTAAGGATCTTAAGTTCCTGACAGAAATTGGGTTCCCCGGCGGAAGCCCCAATCTGTGGTTTTCACATAAGTGAAGAGAAAAAAGGAAAAAACAAAGACAAGGGGGACCCACGGTGGGCGCCATTTTTTCTGTAGCGAGCGATTTTGGACGCGGTTCTTAAGCGCTGGTCGCTCTCTGCGGTTTGAGCTTAAACTACAGGTCGATTCATTTTTTATCCTATTGTGAGCTGAATAAGGAAGGGAAATAGATGTCTCCAATTAACCCTGCTTTGCATACTGAGTTTAAACAGCGGTCTGTTAGGTTACGGATGCTATCAATGTGGGGGGGCCTTTGTACTGGTTATTTGTATTTTCGCCAATACGGTTTTCTTTCTTTTTATCTGGGCAGAAGGTTTCTGGCGGGGAACAAGTGTTAGGATGTTAGGACTGATGCTTTTGAATATGAGAGTATGGGATTTGGTTTTTTTGTTGATTGTGCTCGCTAAGATTTTTCTTTCAATCTTATGCCTACGTATTCCCGTTTACCGAAACAGGGAAATCAGGGCATTCGTAGTTCCTCCTATTCTATGGGAGGAAATGGGTGTTTTTGGTGTCTTGTTCAAAGCCCAAGATGTGAAGCTGAAAAGTCTATTTGTGTCTTGTTCAGAGCCCAAGACGTGAAGCTGAAATACCTCGACTTTAGAGAGAATTTGTCATCTCTAAAGAAGGGTTTGTCTGTCACAACTGTTGGGTGACTGGTTATAAAGGAGAATTACTTTAACCGGGATATGCGGATCCGACAATGCCATAATTTCCTTTATAGGGGATTTTAACTTGGAGGAGAAGACTTTAACTCAGTGAAGAGCAATGCTATCTTTCCTTAGGAATTTTTCATGCTAAAAGAGGGACAGTGGCATGGATGTAGATGATCCAGAGGCTTGCCCCTTACAGCGATTAGATGAAGGGGAAGGAGTTGTTGATGTTTGTGTACTGTGAACGAGGCACAACTTTGATGCTAAAAGGTTGATTGGATCAACCAGTGGTTTTCTTATACGAAGCCTAAGAGGAGGCTATTGGCCCAACAAGAGGGAGTTTTTATGTGTCTCGTACGAAGCCCGAGAGATAGGCTAAAAGGGTTTTTGACCCGACGATGGAGTCTTTTGGTATCTCGTATAAAGCCCGAGATGAAGGCTACTTGACTCAACAAGAGAGTTTTTTTTGTATCTCGTACGAAGCCCGAGATGGAGGCTGTTGTTTGTTTGGCTCAATAAGAACCTTTTTGTATCTCGTATAAAGCCCGAGATGGAGGCGAAAGGGGTGATTGACTCAGCGAGGGAGTCTTTTGTACCTTGTACGAAGCCCGAGAGAGAGGCTAAACGTTGTTTGACTCCGCTGGGGGGAATCATTGTACAAAGCCCAAGAGGAGGCTAAGGTGACTGTTTCAGTTGAGTGACAGGTCCAATATACTGATTTTGAAAGAGAAAATCAGTTCTTATATGAGCAATACTGTACTCATGGATTTGATTTGAGGATCAGAGATATTTCTGTTCTTTAAGGAAGCGGGAAATCCGAAAGGTATTGAGACTGTCCAAGTCTGCGGGTTTCCTTCCTATTCTTGAAGGGTGCTTGAGAATGTCTTTGAGACTCAAGGAGATTAGACTGTCCAAGTCTAGAGTTTCATCTTTTGTACTATGCTTTGAGAAACAGTAGTAGACTCTATGAAAGGACTGTTCTATGAAGATGACTAGGTTCTGTTCCTATACCTCTAGGAGGTCGTCGGGACAGTATGTACGAAGCCCAAGAGGAGGCTGGAAACTTTTAAGAAGCCGATCGGTCCTTGTACTAAGCCCAAGAGGAGGCTATCATTCCCGAAGGAAGAGATCATTATACGAAGCCTAAGAGGAGGCTGTGAATACTTCTAAGAAGCCGTGGGGTCCTTGTACTAAGCCCAAGAGGAGGCGGGGTTGCTTTTAGGAAGCCTGTGGGTCCTTGTACGATGCCCAAGAGGAGGCCGATGCTTTTAAGAAGCCCGTGGGTCCCCAAACCCCGACAAATTCAAGGCAAGCTATTCACAAGGAATAGGTCAAGTCAGGAAAGTTCGAGAATTTGGAAGAAACTCAAAGATGCCATTCACGGAGAAGACATTCATCTTGGGGAGTAGAGTTTCTTGACGATTCCTAATGAGGACAGCCGAAGAGAAGACTGTATCTGGTGATCCTATTGGGGGTCTAGTTCAGTCTATTTCTAAGAGTGACAGTCTGAGAAAGGGTTCAAAAAGAATCTGCCTTTCACATCTCCATATTGTTTAACCCCAAGAGGAGGGAAGACTGTGTCTGGTAATCCTATGTGGATCTAGTTTTGATTGTAAGTTTAGAGTGATCAACAGGGCTTTACCTAGTGCTAGACGTAGTTGTCGGGGAAACTCTAAATATCTATATTATTATTACACAGTTGATATGAGTTTATGAAAGAAGACTTACAGTGAAACAGCCCCACAATACAGTTATGTGCATATGAAAGCGGTAAATGAAAGCGATAACCACTTACTCGGTTGTAGAGCTTCCATGCTGTTTGGTTAGTTGTTCAACAAAGAAAGATTGAAAATAGCAGTATATTCAAAATCAAAGGAGAAAGTGCTTTGAAAAAGAAAGATTCGGGGCTTACAGCTCAAGGAGAGGCCCAGGGTTTTATCAGTGAGCGCACTGTTGAATTTGTACAGAGGGACTTATACAAGTGACTGAGGCCCTAAAAGTTTTCTGTACAAAGGGATGGGTCTTACACTCTCTCAAGAGGCCCAAAAAGTTTCAAAGGAAAATAGTGGGGCTTATAACACGAGGGTAGGCCCAGACGATTTTTAAAATGGTGATCGCGCCGAGGTTTTCTTTTAACGCAGAGGGACTTATACAATAAGTGAGGCCCAAAATGTTTTGGTTAAAAGGGGATTGGGTCTTACACTCTAATAGAGGCCCAAAGTGTTTTGAATGGGTCTTATAGCTCAAGGAGAGGCCCAAGGTTTTGTTTTTCAACGGATGATGATCGCGTCGAACTTTTTTGAAATACAACGGGACTTATGCAATAAGTGAGGCCCAAAAAATAGGTTGTATTTACAAAGGGTTGGGTCTTACACTCTATTAGAGGCCCAAAGTGTTTTAAGAAAAGAAATGGGTCTTACTATTCGAGGGTAGGCCCAAGGTTATTTTGAAAAGGCGACGATCGCGCCGTTTGTTTTTTACGGTATCGGGACTTATACAATACACTGAGGCCCAAAAATGATTTGGTCAAAAAAAAGGATTGGGTCTTACACTCTATTAGAGGCCCAAAGTGTTTGAAAGTTGAATTAATCAAAAAAACCCTAATTTTAATCTTTAAAAGTAAATATTTAAAGAAAATCAAACAAAATTCAAAATAAATTTGAATAATCCACTTATGATTTTTTTTAAGGTTTGAAAAAATGAGGGATAATCACAAGGAATATTTAAACTCATTAGGTTTTGATTTTCAAAGTAAATATTCATTTTTAGAATGTTTAAAAACAATTAAAAATGAATTTATTCACAAAAATACTAATTATATTAAATAAATAATATAAATCTAATTTTTTGGTGGAATAAAATATTTCAACATTTTTGTGAATTGTTGCAAAAAGAACCAATAAAAAATGATAAAAATTGAAGGAGTTATTAATTTTTCAAATCATTAAAAATAATAATATGAAAAATAACAAAATAAGAAAAGTGATAAAAAGAAGTCTGGGGCGAGGGGGATTCGAACCCCAGACCTCTCGCTTGCCAATACTCACAAAACCAGCTGATGAACCGCTGGGGCGCAATGCCAATTCATTAATTACATGGCAAGTGAAAAATATATATTAAACTTGTTGGATTTTCTGAAGAATGGCGCCATGGCCATCTTCTTCCTCGAGCTCGTGCGTGAAGCACCATATCTCACTCATCTCTCAACCATTGGACATGATTCAAACACCAAACCCGTGCGTTTTTTCACAAGGAATAAGATGGCAATACCCAATTTTATTCATTTTCAGTGTGGAGTAAAATAATCATGATGAACACAGATGAACCCTAATTTGCAAAAGCAATCGTGCAGACATGGTTATAAGGTCTATGATCCAATTTTTTGAGGCAAAACAATCAACACATGATGGCAATCAAATGGCAAAAATATCATGCGAGGAAATATGCATGGATCATGGAGTTTGAGTTTGAAGCTCACCTCGATGCAAGCTGAAATGAAACTTTGCCCAGATGGTGTTCCAGTCGTGAATTGATGATCCCTACAGCTTCAATGGATGTTATGGAGTGTGTTGCAAGCTTTGGAACACTCTGAAACCTTCTGGATCAAGCCAGAGACCTCCACCTGCAGAATTGAAGCATAATGGCTTGGTTGAAGAGTGATTTTGAGCCTGGGGTGTTACAGTTGGTGTTTAAGTGTTTGGACACCTCAAATACATCATATGTGATGTGTTTGAGCAATTGGAATGGATTGATTGTGGCTGCAACTCAAAACCCGATAGTGGTTACTTAAAAACAAGAAAACTTGAAGTTTAAGAAAGAATGAGAGAAAGCAGTGCTGTAACTGGATTTGGTGTGGGTTGAATGATCCATTGGGACCTCTATTTATAGGTGATCAACTTTTGTTTTGGAGGAATAGTGAATGGCTGCTAGATCAGATCATATTTGCATGGATTGGCTTGGAGGATTTCTTCTTAAGCAAGGCTAGCTAGCCATTCCCAAGAGCAGGGCTATGCCTTGACCAAAACCACATTCCTCAGATGTTTTTAATGTTGTTTAATCAGAGAAATTGACTGAGTAGGGTAGCATCTTTGACAATGCACTATTCCACATTAATGCACTTTGAATTCAAGGAAAAATGTGCCAAAGTGGATGAACTTCAAGTTGGAAGATTCCTTGGTCCTTTGACTCAGATTTTTCAGTTGGATCAGTTGCAATGTGATTGGTTTGAACACAGGTGGCATAGTGATCCTTAGTCTTTGGCTCAAAATCGTGTGTGGCAAGCAAACACACAAACTGATTTTTTCAAAACAGCCTACAGCAGCATGACTTTGGGCATGGATTTCTCTTGGCTCAAGTTGAATCAATTCATGCTGTTGAGCTCTTTGAATTCTTGGAAACATATGCAACAACATTGATGTTTAACTTTGGACTTGATTCAGCTTGCAACTGTGTGAAAAAAACTCACAAGTTTTGGTGTTTCAACAAAATCTGTCTTGAACAGAATTTTTCTAAGTGTTGGAAAATGGTATGTTTTCATGTTTTCAGCCACTTTGGCTCACTCATAACTCAAAATCCATAATGAATTGGAGTTATGCCTAGTTGAAGTTTTTGTAGAGGGTAATGAGATCTACAAATCAAGCTTTGGATGGGGCACAATGGCCTTGTGGTTTAGGAGTTATGGTCCTCCAAAGTTGGTGCATTAGTGGTACTTTTTCATAACTTAGAAAAAATTCTAAGTTTTATGGTTACCCCTTTTATAAGTTATCCCACTTTTCTTGATTTTTCTTGATGAATGATGATTCAAATCACACATTAACATCATTTTAGGGTTAAAAATCCATTTTGGTGAAAAATCTCAAAAAGTCAAAGTTGACTTTTGTGCACAGTTGACTTTTTATCAGATGAATTCCAAACTGTGTAATTCTTCAGGAAATCATGTCCTTGACCTAAATCAAACTTGATGGACATGTTCCAAAGGTGTCATAGGGTATATTGAATCATGTCTTAGGGCTTAGGAGCATGTCTTGGTCAAAAGTCAAAGCTACAGTTGACTTTTCCTTTAAAACCCTAATTGTGGTGCAGGTGAACTTGAGACTTGTTACTCAAGCTTCTTGGATTAATCCATTGTTCCAAATGGATCAATATAGTTCATTAGAGATCCTCAAACCCTCTCTTGAGGTCTTGGTTCATGATTTGTCCCAAAAGTCAACTTAGGGGTGAAATAGGTCAAGAAACCCTAATTCTTGATTTTTGATGTATGCATCCCCTGAGGTCAAATTGACTTGATGAATGGGTCCATGAGGTTCCATGGAGTATATTAGGTTATGTTTTGGATCATTGGCTCATGCCCAGATGAAAATTTCCATTGGGAGGACCTGGTAGACCAAAACCCTAATTTGGTGACACTGGCGATCTTGTGACTTGATCCACCTAGAAGGGAGCAGCTTTGTGCTTAATCCTTGATGTGGGAGTCCTCTTTGATCCTTTGTGAATGTTTGAGAGGTTAGACAAGTTGAAGATCATGTCATTTCTTGATTGATCCTTTGCCTAAGCACTTAGAGGGGGCTTGAAACCCTAATTTTGATTGTAGTGGATGCTCACCCATCTTTGGGGAGACTGATGAAATAAGATGGTTCCCCCATATTGTGATGATGATTTGCACAATGATGGGAAATCTTAGTGGTCAAAATTTGGGGTATGACACTTTCAGATATCAGAAAATTCGCTTAACTGCTGTTAAGTGAGATTCTCTAGGATCTGATTGGAATCTAGCACAAAGACAGACGCTATAGAGAATATCAGGTCTTGAAGCAGTTAAATAAAGGAGAAAACCAATCATACCTCTGTAGAGCTTTTGTTCTACTTTCTTACTTACCTCATCTTTTTCCAGAATGCATGTGGGATGCATTGGAGTTTTGGAAGGCTTACTTTCTGACATTTCAAATTTCTTCAGAAGATCTCTGACATACTTGCTTTGATGTATGTAAGTTCCTTCTGGAGTTTGATTGATTTGAATTCCCAAGAAAAACTTGAGTTCTCCCATTAAGCTCATTTCAAATTCTGCCTGCATAGTCTTAGCAAATTGTTTACCCAAGGAGCTTTTAGTGGATCCAAAAATTATATCATCTACGTATATTTGACAGATCAGAATGTGATTTTTAAATGACTTACAGAATAGAGTTGTGTCCACCTTCCCTCTGGTAAAATCATTTTCTAAGAGAAAGTTACTTAGTCTCTCATACCAAGCTCTGGGAGCTTGTTTTAGACCATATAACGATTTCTTAAGTTTATAAACATATTCTGGATGTTTTGTGTTTTCAAAACCAGGGGGTTGATGCACGTAAAATTCTTCATCAATGTAACCATTTAAAAATGCACTTTTGACATCCATCTGATAAAGAGTGATGTCATTATTTACAGCAAATGAAATTAAAAGTCTGATAGATTCTAACCTTGCGACTGGAGCAAAGGTTTCTATATAGTCTATCCCTTCTTGCTGACTATAACCTTGTGCAACCAGTCGTGCTTTGTTTCTGACAACTTCTCCTTGTTCATTCAGTTTGTTTCTGAAGACCCATTTGGTTCCAATGATGTTGAAGCCTTTGGGTTTAGGGACTAGATCCCATACGTCATTTCTGGTGAACTGATTCAATTCTTTTTGCATTGCGAGTATCCAATCATTGTCTGAGAGTGCTTCGTCAATAGAGGTTGGTTCAACCAGAGAGACTAATCCCACGAGAGATTCTTCAGTCTTTTTGAATGAGGATCTTGTTCTGATTGGGTCATCTTTCTTTCCCAGAATTTTGTCTTCGGGATGTGTTAGAGAACTTCTGGATTGTCTTTTCTGGATGGGTTCTTCAGACTTTGTTGTGACATTAGAGATTCCTTCTGTTGTGTTTGACTATTTTTCTGATGATCTGGTTTCAGTGCCTGTAATTTGAACTTCTATTTCTGCAAGAGATTCATCATGCTTTGGCTTTTGAAGGCTAAGCTTATCATCAAATCTGACACAAATGGATTCTACCACATTTCGTGTTTCTGTGTTATATACTATGTATCCTTTGGAACGTTCAGAGTATCCTAACATGAAACATTTTTGTGCCTTAGAATCAAACTTGTTCAGAGGATCATTAGTGTTTAAAATAAAGCATGTACATCCAAATGGATGAAAGTATGAAATGTTGGGCTTTCTGTTCTTCCACAATTCATATGGAGTCTTTTCCAGAATAGGTCTTATAGAGATTCTATTCTGAATGTAACACGCTGTATTAACTGCTTTTGCCCAAAAGTGTTTAGCCATGTTAGTCTCATTGACCATGGTTCTGGCCATTTCTTGTAGAGTTCTATTCTTGCGTTCTACAACTCCATTTTGTTGTGGAGTTCTAGGACAAGAGAAATCATGAGAAATGCCATTTTCATTAAAAAAAGTTTCTAAATTTTTTTTTTCCAATTCCCCACCATGATCACTTCTGACTTTTACAATTCTAAACTCTTTTTCATTTTGAATTTGGTTACAGAAAGTAGAGAATACAGAGAGTGACTCGTCCTTGTGTTTTAAGAACTTTACCCATGTCCATCTGCTATAGTCATCTACGATCACCAATCCATACTTCTTGCCACTGATGGATGCAGTTTTCACTGGTCCAAACAGATCTATATGTAGAAGTTCTAATGGTCTGGAGGTAGAAACAACATTTTTTGGTTTAAAAGAGGGTTTGAAAAATTTCCCCTTTTGACATGCTTCACACAGAACATCTGAGCTGAACTTCAGGTTAGGAAGTCCTCTGACCAGATTAAGTTTGTTAATCTGAGATATTCTTCTCATACTAACATGCCCCAATCTTCTGTGCCAGACCCATTGCTCGTCGTCAGCAGACAAAAGACATTTCACATTCTGACTTTTTAGTTCAGAAAGTTTTATTTTATAAATGTTGTTCTTTCTCTTTCCATTAAAGAGGATTGTTCCATCTTTCTGACTAACTGCCTTGCAGGACTTTTGATTGAAGATTATATCATAACCGTTATCACTTAATTGACTTATGGATAACAAGTTATGCATTAATCCTTCTACTAATAAAACATTAGATATAGAGGGTAGAGTACCGTTACCTATGGTTCTAGAGCCAATGATTTTACCTTTCTTATTGCCTCCGAAACCTACATACCCTCCAGCTTTAAGTTCCAGACTTTGGAACATATGCTTTCTTCCCGTCATGTGTCGCGAGCATCCAGAGTCCAGGTACCATGATTGGTGTTTCAATCTTGCTGTTAAAGACATCTGCAACATATAGGATTTTATCCTTAGGTACCCATATTTCTTTGGGTCCTTGTTTGTTAGTGTTCACAAAATTCTGATTGAGTTTTGGTTTCTCAATAGAATTTGAAGAGTAAGATTCACTAGTATATTTTATATCATGTTTGTGTCCATATGTGAAGTGAGAGTTTAAAGGAGCGTATTTTATGATCATATCATCAACTTGTTTAGGTTTTTATGGAGCTTCTCCTTTAGGATTAACATATCCTATGCCTTTTCTCCCATTTCTACTAACTCCATAGATCATTGAAGCCATTTTGCTTCTGTCTATGTTTTTAGTTAGAAATTTTTGAAAATCATAGTCGTAATGTTTTTAAATATTATCAGAACTTGTGGGAACTACTGAGTCAGATTTTTTCTGAGATTTTTGAGATTCAAAAGAGTTGAGTTTTGAAATGGTTTCTTTTAACTCAGAATTTTCTGCTTTCAGTGTTCTGTTCTCTTCAGACTCAGATACCAGATCACGTTTCAGATTCTTATATTTGAGCTGAAGTTTCTGATAATTTTCAAGAATTTCAGATAGACTATCTTCTAATTGAGATCTAGAAAATTTAGAGAATACCTTTTTAGTTTCTGAGTCAGAGTCTGATTCTGATGAGTTGGAATCATCTGATACGTTGGCCATTAGGGCAATGTTGGCGTGTTCATTTTCTGATTCGGATTCTGCTTCAGAAGATTCCGAGTCATCCCAGGTAGCCATAAGACTTTTAATTATTTCCTTGTTAAACTTCTTATTTAGCTTTTCTTTCTACAGCTTAGGACAATCACTTTTGTAGTGTCCAGGTTCCTTGTATTCGTAACACACCACCTCTTTGTTTCTTGACTTTTTGTGTCCAGAAGATGGTTCAGAATGACTGCTTGATCTTCTAGAGTTTCTGAATTTCCTTTGCCTATTTTTCCATAGTTGTTGGATTCTTCTGGAAAGGAGTGATAGTTCATCTTCTTCTGAGGAGCCACCAGAGCTTTCTTCTTCTGCCTGAAAAGCTTTAGTTTCATATTTATATTTAGATTTAAGAGCAACTGACTTACCTTTCTTCTGGGGTTCATCTTCTTCTAGTTCTATCTCGTGACTTCTTAGAGAGCTGATCAGTTCTTTAAGAGATATTTCGTTGAGGTTCTTGGAGAGCTTTGGTGCTGTGACCATGGGTCTCCACACCTTTGGTAAGCTTCTGATGATATTCTTGACATGATCTGCTGTTGAGTACCCTTTATTCAGAACTTTTAGTCCAGCAACCAGAATTTGAAACCTTGAGAACATTTTCTCAATTGTTTCATTTTCTTCCATTTTGAAGGCTTCATACTTCTGGATGAGTGCCAGAGCTTTAGTCTCTTTGACTTGAGTGTTGCCTTCATGCGTCATTCTCAGAGAATCAAATATGTGTTTGGCTGATTCTCTGTTTGTGATCTTCTCATATTCTGTGTGGGAGATCGCACTAAGGAGAATCGTTCTGGCCTTGTGATGATTTCTGAAATCTTTCTTCTGTTGATCCGTCATATTTTTCCTTTCAATCTTCTGACCGTCTTTTCCAACAGGATGAGTGTAACCGTCAATTACCATATCCCAGAGATCGCCGTCATGTGCCAGAAAGAAACTTTCGATTAAGTCTTTCCCGTAATCAAAGTTTTCACCATCAAACACTGGTGGTTTGCCACTGATTTTGTCATTGTAGTTCTGAACGCGTTCCGCCATAGTGTTTTTCTTGAAGGATCTTTGATCTGACACGGTTAAGTGTTAGCACCCAGAACCAGGCGCTCTGATGCCAATTGAAGAAACGAAAAACACAAGAAGGGGGGTTGAATTGGGGTTTTCAAAAATTAAAGCACAAAGAACACGTTGGTTATCCTGGTTCGTTTGAACTCAAACTACTCTAGTCCACCCGCCAAGGTGATTTCGCCTCTCTCTCTTGAGGACTTAATCCACTAATCAATAAAGATTACACATTTACAGAGACAACTGTCACTGTCTTCTTGAGTTTTGACCACAACCCGATTTTCTCAAGGAATTTCAAATGAAAATGAACAAGTGTATAATATGCTTCTAATAAGCTATATCACAACTGTGATATTTACACAATATTTTGATCGAATTGAAAATAGATGAAAAACTTGATGAATTGTAAAGAGTATGCGCGCAAGTGTGTTTTGGTCATCTACAGGGACTCCTTTAAATAGATGAAATGTTTTGATCCGTTGGAGACGAGAGAACTATTTTTGGAGATTGATAATAATGCCATTGAATGCTCTTTCCAAAAATACAGATTTTGTCTGGCACAATCCGTTACTTTGTGATACTCATAATTGAAGGATAGCATATCAGAGTCCATGTTGATTAGTTGAATGATCAGAGTTTCTGGCTTGATGCAGCTTTGGTGCTGAAGCGTGAGACATTCATCATCAGAACTTCGCCCGATCAGAATTTCGCTAGTTTAGATCTCGTGATACTTCCATATCAGAGCTTCGCTTGATTAGAACTTCGCTAGTCTAGATCTTGTGATGCTTCTTTATCAGAACTTCACTTGATTAGAACTTCGCTAGTCTAGATCTTGTGATGCTTCTATATCAGAACTTCTTTACATTAGAACTTCCCTACATATCATAATAAATGAATTTAGAAGTATCAAGTTCTAAATAATATAGTGTTTGTTATCATCAAAACAATTAGGAGTGTAGAATCAATTCTTGTTCTAACAGTACTTATGGAATCATAAACATATATTCTGATGTAACCCAAGTGAAATTTTTTGCAAGATAACCATATGCCCCACAATTTTTGGACATGAAGTGGAGAATATCATATTAAATGTGGAATCACCTGTCTCAAAATAATTATTGACCACCAATAGAGAGATTAAAAAAAAATTTTAATGCATATAGTTACTAATTAACCACGCGACACATCTATTATTCTAATCTAAACTTTCATGAGTCAAACAATCATTGCTCTTAAGGCAAGTAGAACACTTTCAGAGTAGTATTTCATACGTACTCTAGGGTTTCCCACCCAAACCGATGTGAGATCTATATTCTCGAACTATGAATCATATTTTGGCAACCATTCATAAACTGTCAGGTAATGATCAAAGATCATTCAAGATCCCTCGCCAAAAACCTTCTCATGATCTTCATGTACGTTAAGCTTGACTACATAGTATCTATGTTCTATATGTACTTTATCAGAACTACATGATGGTTTTGAAATGACCATAAATTTATCTATCATCACATAGTAACCTATCGACTTGCCCAATAGTTTTATAGTCACTTCCTCTTACAATGGTTTTCTCAATCCTTACATTATCCTTTCATTCAAGAAACACCTATATTTTAAGAAATTTGGATCTTATAGATATAGGTTTGTACCATGTTATTTCTCTCATGCCACTTTCCTCTAGCATGTCTTGTGTTTTGGGGCGATGAATAGTCATGAACTTCGTAATTCTAGGCCTGCATGCTACAAGAATCTGGGTAGGATGCCAAAGTCACATGAGACACGTGTTGTATAAATTAAAATCTCAATGCAATTCGATCACTTCTAATTGTAATAACAATCAACGAACCTACAAAATAATAAACAGTTAAACAACTTAAGGCGTGTAAGAACACCGTCTTTAAGGATTTATCCGTCTCATAAGTGCAAATCCCCCAGGATTTAACATCTTCTCAGATTTTTACTATGAATCCGAGGTATCAGAACAACAAAAAATACTCTTTAAGATGACTGGAAGATGTAACCAGAAATAAAAATAAAAAAACAAAGAAGAAAATGAAGTATAAAAGTGATTTTTTTTACAGATTAACATAGTACGTGTTTTTCATTTTTCTACACTATATAAAAATAGGAGAATTGTTATATAAGAGAAAGAAATATGTTTAATGACTTTGACTAAGTCAAGTCAACAATACAGTAAAATAATTAGTGATCAAATTAAATTTTACTATAAATTATAAATGAATTAAATAATAATAATAATTTTATTTAAAGTTATTTTCTCATATTTGTCACTTAAAAATTAAAAGTAAATTTATTTAAATTTTTTAAAATATAATCAAAATGTACAACAACATGTGAGATGTATTACATTATAAAAAACAAGGTGACTATGTGTTCGACGCGTGGAACAGATGAATATGTCACAAGACTTTATCAAAAGGAGACCACCTGTCATAGTCCCTTATGGAACGGGATTAGACTGTCTGAGTCTCGCGAAAAGGCATGAAGTGATTGCACATTTCACCAAGTCTAAAGGGCTCTCTCATAGCTAGCTCTTCATTAGCATACCAAAAACTAAGTCTGGCCTGTAGCCTATCATCGGCTTATTTTTAGGCCTAAGTCTGACCTTTTTGAAGGCTTGATTAACCTACTAGCCTATTTAAAAGCCTACTTCATTTGAACATCTGTAAATAAGATATTCAACTAATGTTAAATAGACTAACAAGTTAAAAGATCAATGAGATTAAATGTTTGTTTTTATTGTCTCGTTCAAGTTTTCTTATTAGCATAAGTTTGGTGATACTATTTGTTGAAGATAACTTATGAGAAAAACTTATGACAACAACTTATGACATTGTTTATAATGTTTTTTCAATTTATTTTCATAAGTTCTTCAAGATAACTAAGTTTTATTTTCGTATTTTAATTCAAATTACAAAATAGAATATAATAATAATAAATTTATTTAGTTTTTCTTAAATAGGCCAGCCTGATAGGCTTAAAAGGCTTTTCTTACGGCCTGTGGCCTAGCCTCTTTAACTAATTAGGCTTATAAAAAAGCCTAGGCCTTTTCTATTTAAGAAAAAGCCTGGCCTGGTTTGAGCCTATGTAGGCTAGGCCGTAGGCCCCTGTTAGTTGGCCTGACCTATTCCCACCCCTAGTTAGAGCTGTGAAAATGGGTTACCTGACACTAAACGGGCCGACTTTGGTGGGCTCGGGCTTTTTAGGGCTGGGCAGAAAAGCCTATTTTTAATATGGGTTCGAAAATTACTACCCGAGTCCGGTCCTAGATGGGCTTCGAGCTACCCGGTCCTAAACGAGCTTTTTTTTTTAAAATAAAAAATTAAAATTAAAATGCCATAAAATTTATTATAAATAAAATTAAAAATTATATTATTTTAAGCATAATACATTTTAAGTACTATATTATCATTTATAAATACTATAACGTGTTTTTAAATACAATACATGTCTAAATTGTATAAAATAATACTCGAATATTTAACATAAGAGAAACTAATAAAATACGAGAAAAAAATGTTGATTATTTAAATGTATAATATTTAAAATAGAAAGATTGAATAGAATAGAGATAAAATTTAGTGAGATGAGAAAAAATTAATGTGTTATTTTAGAGTAAGATAATATAAATATTAATATAATTTTTTAAAATTTATAGTGATATGTGTCTAATAAGCTACTCACGGCCCATATGAGTTAACCCTAATGAGGAGCACACTTTTTAGACATGTGCTAAAAAAAAACCCTGAAAAATATGAGCTCTAATTTTAAGGTTCAAATTCTATAATTTTTCAGGCTTAACAGGTTAGATTATGTGGACTAACCCATTTTAACAGCTATAATTATATGACACACAAGACGCAAAATCTAAAAATGAAATTGCTATAACCGATACATCTTCTCACAAGAAGCAAAGTGTTAAGTACTATCGTCAAGTGGTTTATGTGGTTTTGCCATGAGCTCCATAGACAAAAGCCAACTTAATAGTTTACTCTCAAATTTTACTGTTTTATAAAATCTTTTTTATTTATAGGAGAGTATGAAAAATGACGAGTTTCTTTTTTCGGTAAAAATAAGTTGAAATATTTGAAAATGATGAGTTTAACTATGTTATCAAATTCGAGAGTTCAAGCACAATTAATTCGCTAATATCAAATAATGAAAAATTAATTAAGTTTTCCACATATTAAATAATATTAAGTTTTTTTGAGAATTTTTAAAAAATAGGTTGGACATGTCCAACTATCATTTGTATTACATTTTTGATGGGTTAAGTTTTATATTTCTCATTCTTTTTATTTTTTTTATTCAAGAAATTATCTTTGATAAAAAATATTTAAAATAGTATATAAGTAAATTTATAATCATATAATAAAATAAATGCATAATAGTATTAAATTTCAACTCAAGTATAAATATTAAAAATAAACCAGTGGAAAAACTAGGTGGAAAAAAACTGTTTAAATTTTTAGGATATATATATTTTTTTTTAGTTTCCTCAAGGCACACAAATTTACTCTTGTTCACTACAAAACCATCTAACAAAAAGTTGCCTTGAACTTAACTACTAAAGTTATAGGTAGGTGCAGCTAAAAATATTTTGTGATGCACATGAATTAGATGTCATTAATGAAACCTCAAAAAAAAAAACAATTGAAAATCTCTTTGTTTCTTTATCACCTTTTATAGATTACAAGTCAGAAAAGGCAAGGTAAATGAAATTCGAAAAAGAAAAACTATAAAATTATAAAGTGCTCATACAACAAAAAAAAAGAAAACTTATAAGATATTCTTTCATAAACTATATTACACATTTATTTTTCTGATATGATATATCTATCTCCTTAATATGACATTTTTGAACTCTCATGGACTTAGTACTCATAGAATCATTAAGGAAGAACAAAACTATAACATATATTACGAATGCAGCGAAAATATATGAAGTCGATCACAAAATTGGGACAATCGAGAGTTGTTTCGCACTTTATATCTGCCCCTGTAATGAAAAAAAAAGAAGATAAAATAATGGTACAAAAACATAATAATATAATGTGCAAAAATTTCAAAGCAAATAAGAAAATTTTATAAGAATGAAAAAATTAGCCTACCAACAACATGCGTCACGACAAGGAATAACGAAAAGTATAGAATTAAAAATTTTAAAATTTTGAGAATTTTAATCTTATTTTTTCTACTTTGCATGTACAAACTCGAATGCATTTTGATATCTTTATAACGTTTAAATTATATACTCTCCTATAAATAATTAAATAAAACTTTTAGCACTTAAAGTATTAACTTATACTTTAATTTTCATTAAATATATCTCTTAAGTATATTAGTGTGTTGTGTTTGCCTCTTTAACTCACCTAGTAAATAGGTCAAACAATAATAAATGTAATATTTTTTTTTTTCGTTTTTCTTTTTTTTTTTCATTTCAATACTCCTAACTTTTCATTACTTTTATCCTTTCATAAGTTTGATGTTTTTGTCTCTTTAACTCACCTAATAAGAAAGTTACATAATAATAAATGAATGAAATAGTTTCATTTTAGCCTTTGATTACTCTTAACTTTTTTTAGCCTCTTATTATTCCGTATTTTGCATTAATTTTAAATTGTTTGATAGTTTACTAAAACAAAATTAACTCTTTTTTAAATAAACAAACTTAATGCATTTCACTTACAAAGTAAAACTCAATACACGGAGAAATCAAATTAAGGGTATTACACTTTAATCAAGAATTGACCGCTTTTACTAACAAATGGGCAACCATATTCGTTTGGTACTTAATAAACTTTACTTCAAAGTTGTGAATACAATGTAATAAATCCTTAATGGATCTAATAATGCTACTAAATTCAAAGTATCCACCATAGTTGGTATGGATAACATGTACCACCATTTGAGAGTCATTTTACAAAATCACATAATTCATATGCATCTGGATGGTTGCTTGGATCGCTGTTGGAATTAACCTAAAACTTTTTTAGAATTCCTATTCAATCTTGATCTCAAAATTGTTAACAATCACACGCAATGGCAACGAAAAGAAAAATTGAGAAAGAAAGAAAGAAAGAGAAAAGAGAAATAGTAGCGTTGGAGAAGAAGATGAAAAACTGCATAATTCTTTCTGCCCACAAACTGTGGAAACTTTCAATATTCACTTGCAACTGCAAAGTTGTGATTCAAGGAAGGAAAATCGTGATGGCGATGAATCATCGGAACGGGCACTTTCCAGATAGCCTTCTGATTCTCAAGAAAGATAATTATGAGAATTGGTGCAAGCAGATTAAGGTGGTTTTCTGTTATCGAGATCTTTGGGATCTTGTGAAGGAAGGAGTAGCACCGCTTGCAGAGAACGCGACGGATCAAGAAAAGGCTGCACACAAAGAGTTGAAGAAGAAAGATTATAAAGCTCTCTTTATAATCCATCAGCATGTCGACCCAGATAACTTTGAAAAGGTTAGTGATGTAGAGTCAGCAAAGGAAGCGTGTGAGATTCTTGAAAAGTCGTTTGGAGGCGCAGAAAAGGTGAAAGATGCGGGGTTACTAACTCACAAGAGAACCTATGAGCTGCTTCAGATGGAAGACAATGAAAGTATAACAGATTTCTTCACTAGAGTTCCAAAGTCGGTGAATCAAATCAAGGTATGTGGAGAGGTGTTTACATCAAGATCACCTGTTACAAAGATCTTGAGGTCATTGGCTCCAAAGTTCGACCACGTGGTAGTAGCCATAGAAGAGTCGAAAGACTTGTCAGTATTGACAAAGGAAGAGCTTCAAGGGACGCTTGAGTCTCATGAACAAATGATGGCTGAAAGAGCTGCAGGAAAGTCGAAGAGTGATATGGCTTTGCGGCACAGTCAGAAAAGGAAAGGAAATGAAAAGGAATGGCAACAAAGGTAGATGAGGCTACAACAATTCAACTGGTCGAATTCAACATGAAGGAAACTGGTCGAATCAAAGAAAACCCTAGAACCAAGGCAACCAAAGAGGTGGTGCTGCAGGTAGAGGAATGGATGGTGGTTGAAAGCCGGACAAAAGTCACATTCAATGTTTCAATTGTCAGAAGTATGGTCACTATTTTAGTGATTGTCCAGAAAAGAAAAAGAATCAAGAAACTGATGCAAAGCTGGCGAAACATGGAGAAGAAAAGATGTTGTTGATGGTCACAATAAGAGATGAAGAGAGATTCCAGGACCAGTGGTACTTGGACTGAGGTTGCTCATCACACATGATTGGAAGGAAAGATTGGTCTGTCAACATGAAGCCCTCGTCGAAGAACACGGTGAAGTTTGCAAATGACAACACTCTAGCAGCTGAAGGTGTTGGTCAAATCCAGGTGGATTCGATTCCAGGCAACATATACTTTTTCACGTTCGAAAGCTGTGGACTTACC
Source organism: Lathyrus tuberosus (assembly GCA_022829125.1). Classification (NCBI taxonomy): domain Eukaryota; kingdom Viridiplantae; phylum Streptophyta; class Magnoliopsida; order Fabales; family Fabaceae; genus Lathyrus; species Lathyrus tuberosus. The sequence goes on along the minus strand of JALAZF010000024.1, from coordinate 6,038,477 downwards.
TCATCAAGAAGAAAAGTGATGTGATCGAGGTATTTTCCAGATTCAAAACTATGGTCGAAAGACAGACTGGTCGAAAGTTAAAAATTCTGAGGACTGATGGTGGTGGAGAGTATGTGTCGAAAGAGTTCGATGCATTATGTGAGAAAGAAGGGATTGTGCATGAGGTGGTGCCACCCTACACTCCACAACAAAATGGAATTGCAGAAAGGAAGAACAGAACCATCATGAATATGGTGAGAAGTATATTGAATGGAAAGCATCTACCCAAAGAATTATGGGGAGAAGCAGTTTCGACAACAACATATATTTTGAACAGATGTCCGATGAAGATGCTTGAAGGAATCACACCAGAAGAATATTGGTCTGGTGTCAATACTAGCCTCAGTCACTCGAAGGTGTTTGGATCTATAGCACATAGACATGTGCCAGATCAGTTGAGAAAGAAGCTTGATGACAAGTCGAATCAGATGATCTTGATAGGATATCGTTCTACTAGAGGTTACAAGTTGTTAGACCCAGTGAATAAGCAAGTAGTGATCAGCAAGGACGTGATCATAGATGAGCTTAATGAATGGGATTGGACTGAGAATGTCAAGAAGGATTCAGTGAGAATCTCTTGTGAAGAACTGGCCACTAAAGTCGAAAGAGAAGTTTGGCAGGAACAAGTCCTAGATGAAGCAGGTCCAAGCAGACTTCGACGAACAAGACACATGCCTGCAAGGTTGCAAGAATGTGTAATTACATCTGATGATGTGGTTGATGAAGAGGGTGAGCTGGTACACTATGCTTTTTACGCAGATGTCGAACCATCAATGCAGCTGAGGCATTGAAAGATTCGAAGTGGGTGAAAGCAATGAATGAAGAATTAGACTCCATCGAAGTCAACAACACCTGGTCACTTGTCGAATTGCCTCAAGGCAAGAAGGCAATTGATGTGAAGTGGGTTTACAAGGTGAAAGTGAATCTTAAAGGAGAAGTAACTCGACACAAGGCGAGACTTGTGGCGAAAGGATTTCTTCAAAATGAAGGAATCGACTTCGACGAAGTATTTGCGCCTGTTGCTAGGATCGAAAAAATAAGGTTGGTTGTTGGTCTAGCAAATATGAACAATTGGCACACATGTTAGATAGACGCGAAATGTGAATTCCTTAATGGTCCCTTAGACGAAGAAGTTTATGTCGCACAACCAGCTGGGTATGTGAAACGAGGCGAAGAAGGAAAGTTGTACAGGCTGCATAAGAAAATCGATAGCTTCTTAAGGAAGAAGGAATTTGTGAAGTGTATGACTGAGCATGAAGTGTATGTAAGGAGAAACAATAGTAAATTGCATATTCTAGGCCTCTATGTCGATGACCTGTTGATAACAGGAAGTTGCAAGAAGGAAATCAAAGATTTCAAACATGACCTAAGTGAAGAGTTTGAACTGTCAGACTTAGGAAATCTCTCATATTTCCTTGGCATCGAATTCTAAAAGACTAGTCGAGGTTTGATGATGCACCAAAGAAGATATACAGGAGAAATACTCAAGAGATTTGAGATGCCAGATTGCAACCTAACTTCGACTCCAACTGAGACCAGATTGCAACTGTTGAAAGATTCAGATGAAGATGATGTCGACCCTACCCAATACAGAAGACTTATTGGGTCGCTTCGATACCTTTGTCACACAAGGCGTAACTTAGCATACAATGTGGGTATGGTAAGTAGATTCATGCAGAAGCCAAAGGTATCACACCTAGCAGCAACGAAGAGGATACTAAGGTATCTAAAAGGGACTCTCGACTACGGCACTTTGTTTCCTGCAGCTGATGAAGGAAAAAAATGCAAGCTAGTGGCATACACCGACTCTAGTTGGTGTAGTGATGCTAAGGATAGAAAATCCACAGCTGGCTATGTGTTTATGTTAGGTGGTGCACCAGTTGCTTGGAGTTCGAGAAAGGAGCCAGTAGTGGCATTGTCGTCATGCGAAGCAGAGTACATAGCTGCTACTCTTTGTGCATGTTAAGTAACCTGGATGGTGAACATGGTCGAAGAGATCATATGGAAGAGTCATGGAGCAATTACCATGAAGATGGACAACATGTCAGCTATCAACTTGGTGAAGAATTCAACAGCACATGGTCGAAGTAAGCACATTGAAATGAGGTTCCATTATCTTCGAGAGCAAGTAGCAGAAGGGAAGATGAACTTGGAACACTGTAGAACTGAGAATCAGATTGTAGATATCATGACAAAGGAAGTGCAGGTCGAAGTTTTCAGAAGACTAAGATCCATGATGAATATAGACAGTTTAGACACAATGAATTAGGTGGTGTGTTAAATATGTAATTCATTGTTTTAGAAATATTAGATTTAATTTAGAAAGATCATATTTGATTTAGAAAGATTAGATTAGATATTTTTGGGCTTTTATAGTTTGGGCTTTAGCTTGAGATGCAAGTTAACCTAAATCTATAAATAGGGAGGAACCCTTATCATTGTAATAATCAAGTTTGATAATTACAATGATAAGGGTTCCTCCCTATTTATAGATTTAGGCTAACTTGCATCTCAAGCTAAAGCCAAAACTATAAAAGCCCAAAAATATCAAATCTAATCTTTCTAAATCAAATCTGATATTTCTAAATCAAATCTAATCTTTCTAAAATAATTAATTACATATTTAACAATCACTTCTTTTAAGGTCACGGCTTCTGCTTCAATAATAGAGTAAGAACCAAAATCCCACGCAGTACCTCCCATGATGAATCTACCTGAGCAATCTCTAACACAACAACCTCTATTTGTTGTTCCTCTTTGCCTATTGAAACCTATGTCAACGCTGCATTTCACCAATTCTTCATTTGACCTACTCTAACAAATTTGGGCGAGCTCGACATCATAATCCCTCCCATGGTTATCTTGAGCTTTTAACCAATCATTCCAAATGTGTTTGGCTTGCATCCCTAGCTTTGACGCCTCTTCTCTATCATTATTACAGATCACATTTTTATTTTATTCCAAAGCATCCACATCAAAACTACAACCCCTACCTGCATTTCTCTTATCTTGTTTACTACAAATATCAAGAATAAGGGCCTTAGCATCACTAAAATTCTGTAAATGAGGTTCAATAGTAAAATACAAACCTGCTGCCCTTCAACATTGAATATTAGTTCCAAACCCAAAGAACACATGTCACTCATCCTCCTCAATATTCTCAAATAATTGGCAATTTGGAGTACATTGAACAAAATGTTGATGGAGCTTTATTTGAGTTGGAAGGCAATCCCTACAAATCCTTCACAACATATGTTTGGCTCTAGGTGGTGCTTTAATATTCCATAAACATCCCCAATCCCCTCCATTCTATAATTGAAATACTTTATATGGACATTCCTTAGTAACCGATAGGTAAGATTTGACACTAAACACTCCAATTCAAACATGGGAAATAAGTTAGTTGCTAAAATTAAACTTTGGAGATATAAAGTGTTTATGCACAAAGAGAATGTATTGTAAGATAAATATTTTGTTGATAAAAATATGGAATAAAAAACAATGTGTATTTAATTTTATCATGACAAAAGTTATTTTCCAATATCATTCACATAATTTGTATAATTAAATATTTTTACAAAAATATTCAATGGACATGCCTCTGGTGGACTAGGAAATGGACATGCCCTAAGGCACGTCATGGGCTCGTAGTTGAACGAGCTCCAATAGTTTGATCGATTTGGAAGATCATGGCATATTAAAACACTTATCTTACCAAATACTTGTTCCAAAGAATGTTTTAGGTATTTCATCCTTGAAAATGTTTTTAAGATCTAGTCAATCAGTTAAGGAATTGTCAAGTTAATTGGGGGCAGTTTTACAACTTAACTATCGACTAACACTAATGATCTAGTAAATTATATTCACTTTGTAAAATATACAATTGATTGGGTTAGTCTCTTAATGATTGGTAACAGCTAAATATTAAAACCTTTAATTTTTGGCTTGAAAAATAGATTATTCACGTGTGATAATTGATTGGCCTAATCGATTATGGAAGTTAATTCGTCCATGAATTGTTTCCAAATTTGAGCCGCAATTTGGCCTATAAATAGAAAGCTTCTCTACCGTTTCAAACATCTCTTAAACAATATTCGATCCCACTTTCTTACTCTCTCATTATTTTCTATACATCTCTCATTATTTTCTGTACATCTCTCATTTTTATGACATATATTTTTCCTTAGTGCTTCGAGAGTGTTCTTTTGCTTACGGTAAGATCATTGTTCTGAGTGTGGGCATAATTGTAATTTACCAAGAGTGTATTATCTCTTAAGTGAAATATTCTTATTTAAGAAGTTTTTAGATTGCGAGCTAAACCAGTAAAAGCTCATGTTTGGTTTAGGGATGGTCATCGGAAGTTTCTTTTTGGTTTGTGAGTTTTACAGACATTAAAAGCTATCTTTTATTTCTTGTGTTTCGCCAACATAAAAAGTTATCTTTTAGTTTGTGAAGATCAGTCATTAAAATCTCCACAGAGGCTCCTGAGTTCATCCCAGTTTATAAGCTCTGTCAAATTTATATTATCCAATACAAAATCTTATCTTGAATCCTAAATTCAGCTTGGTGTCAAATCTCAACTGGTTTCAGATTAGTTTGTGTAAAATCTTATCACGGTTTGGAGGTAAGTCCGTGTAAGATCGCAGTTTGGTTTGGAGAATAGTCAATGTAAAACTCCATCTTGGTTTGAGATCAATCCTTCCAAAATCTGTGTTTGGTTTGGAGGATAGGCAGTTTAAAACTCCACCTTGGTTCGAGATCATCTCGTTCTTAATCTCTATTTGGTTCACAGGAAACAGGATAGCCACTCTAAACTCTGTTTTTTTTGTTGAAAGTCAACCATTAAAAAACATCAAATCCTTGTAAAAGTAGGTTCACAATCAAATCCCATTAAAAGCCCTAAAGATAATGGATACTCTTCAGAATAATTCTTAGGGACGGGAGTAGCCAAGTTATTAGGCCAAACATGTATAAGTCTCTGATATCTTTCTTTTTCCCTTATCCCTTTTACTTTACAATTTTTTTCTTTCCTCTATTTTTTCATCTATCTTTTTTTTTCCGCTGCTTATTCATTTGTTTGTTTAGAAAGTGTTTTCAAACCCTAATTTTTTAAATGATTTTGTTTTCAATCAACATTTTTAAAACCCACTTAATTCACCCCCTCTTGTGTATGAAGTCATGTGTCTAACAAGTGGCATCACAACCTTACTCCAGTTTAAATACTAACATCTCAGGAGGAAGATGACTTCAAACATTTATGTCAAGAAATATAACTTAAATTTTTTATTGAAATATTAATATTTAACTATGGGAAGCTATTATAAAGGTATGTTTATCCCTATTCACTCTATCAATTGTGAAGTAGTAGAAAAACCTATTTTACTTTGGACCGAAGAAGATAAGAGAAAGGTCAATCTTGATTTCAAAGCAAAAAACTTTTTGATTATGTCTGAGTGGAAATCAATTTATTTATGCCCTTAATTGTAATTCCTCCAAGGAAGTATGAGACACTCTTTAGACAATCTAAGGAGTCTCTCTAAGTATCAAACAACGAGGCCAAAATGTTGAAACACATAATGAATGTGAATGTTATCTTCAAAAATGGTGGTTACCCTTTGAAACCTTGGATAACATGTTAGAACCTTCATTATTAAGAAATATATAAGAATTAATAATTAGAATCAGAAACCTGATTTAATCCTTAAATCAAGAGATCGAAGTGTTTATGTTTTCAAGAAAAATCTAGGAAAGAAGAAATCATCGAGAAACTTAACCACCTAATTCAACTATTGAAAGATAAATGAACGAGTTCAAGTATCCTAGAAGAATAATTAGAAACATTTTCAAAAAGTTAGTTTGAATAAGAAGAAGAGTCAACTTGGGTAGTTTTATTTAAAATAACAATCTCGATTGACGAACGATCCTGTGAAGATTCATCATATGATGATGAAGTTTCAAAGGAATCTTTGAAAGAATAAATATGGAAGAAGTATAAAAAAGAAATATCTTCAGAGACTTAACATTAAGAAGAAGTCTTGAAGAATCAACTTCTGGTAGAATCTTTGGAGATTCTTTATATCCAACATCCGATAAATAAGATGAACATGTTTTCTTGAAGGTCTATGACAAAGAAGATGATTGTTAGGTAACAAATCTATCCTATAAGAAGTTGTATAAATTAAATGTTAATTAATGAACACGATAAGATGGAAAAGAATAACTTTGATCTTAAAGATTATATTGAGTTTCTAGAGAATAGTAATAAGACGGTAAGTCATGAAATTTCTAATATTAGAAACCAATATAATAAGTATGAGACTTATGTCTCAATGAAAAAGGAAGTGAAAGATGTGTATGAAGCCATAAGAAAATTTACCAAGGGAAAAGAAAACCTAGATTTGATTATATCAAATCAAAGGATTTTTTAAATAAAACTGATTTAGGGTTTAAATCAAGCAGATCACATAGTAAAGGCTTTAATGGGAAGAAATTAAATTTCCCTCCAATAAATTCTTTTTCTGTAGTAAGCTTGGCCATTTAGAGATATTTTGTTAGGATAAACTAACAAGGTAAAATGGTAATAACCCCAGACTTCTTAGAGCTACTAATACACTAGGACCCAAAAAGATATGGGTACCAAAGGTGAAAACCTAATATATTTTACAGGGATGGTTTGCAGATTTAGTGAAGCCTTGGTGCATATTAAATGAAGATGTGAAATCAATTATATATATTGAGAATTAATTGCCTAATAGCTTTTAATGATCTTGGTATGAGTGATCAAAGCATGTTGTTGGTGTGTTTCAATGGACATGATCAAGGTGTTTTCATTGAGGGTGTTGCTCAACAAAAATAATGATTTGTGATGATCATGTAACATCTTGGTAGGTTGAGGTGATAAGTATGTAGAGGATTTATTTCTTTGTGGTTTAAACCAATTCAAGGGTCAAACGATTCGTAGAGAAGAATTTACGATAATGGTTTGTTGTTCCCTCGAAAGGGGGTGTTTACTCAGGTTACTTGAGGATTATAGTAGTACACTTAATAGAGGCTAAAAAATTGGAAAAATATGACTAACCCTCTAAATAAGTGGTTTATTAATTGCTTAGTAAGTTAATAGTTATTTATACTAATGACTATTTTAGTTTTGAGCCTTTTGGAGAAATGGGTGCAAAGAAATGAAGGGTGCCAAAATCAAAATGCCAAAGCCCAATGTGAATCCAAGGCTCAAAAGACTAAGGATGTTGAAAACACCAAATAATCTATTAGACATAATGAAATAATCTATTAGAAGCATTAGAAACTCAAATGCTTAACACTTAAATCGATAAGCCCTAAAGGGATAATCAGTTATAACATTGGAAATAGCAAGCCACCCACTTCTCAACTACCAATCTATTGTATTAAATTGGATAATCGATTATTAGGCCCTTATAATCGATTAATTTTTGTCTATATAAAGGTATTCATCTCCCCTATTCTCATTTCCTCATCTTGCTTTCTTCTCTTCTGTGTTCCACTACTACAAAACGCACAAACAACAACGCCAGGTTTACAACGGCATCATATACACCGTTGTAATAGTTCAAATTGGATGCACACATTTTTTTAAATCTTATTAAAATGATTTTAATGACGGTTAAAATTCTAACTGTGGTGAAATGTTCACCCCGGGTATTTAAAAGACCATCATTATAGGTAGCGTCTGGTCATGGGTTCAAGTCCCAGCACCAGCATTTATGGTTTTTTACATATTTTTTCAAAATGCTGACAGCCTTTCACAATGGGTATTTAAAAAACCGTCACTATAGCCTATAGTTTAGTTTTAGGACTTACTCTTCAAAAAATCGATTTTAGGGAAAATCGTCTCCTTTTTTAGATCTGTTTCGTGCATTTGAAGCAGAAAAATCGTGCGGTCATTAATTCCTTACTCTAGAAGAGTTATGGGACTTCACCCTTAAAACCTCAAATTCATCTTTTTTCTATTTTTAATGAGTTTTTTACTCTTTTCATAGTCTCAAAAAATTCCAAAAAAAATCTCAAAATTCTTATTTTACCTAATTAGATTAAATTTCATGTTTTTAGATTTTCCTGAATTTATTTTAATCATGTTACTTCCTTCTTATTTTTTTCAAAATGCTGATAGACCTTTCACCACGGGTATTTAAAACAACCGTCATTATAGGTAGCATTTTTTTACTTATTTTTTCAAAATGCTGGTAGATCTTTCGCCACGGGTATTTAAAACAACCATCATTATATATAGTTTTTTTTTACTTATTTTTTCAAAATACTGACAGACCTTTCACCACGGGTATTTAAAACAACTGTCATTATAGGTAGCGTCTTGTCATGGATTCAAGTACCAGCACCAACATTTTTGGTTTTTTCCTTATTTTTTCAAGTCCCATTACCAACATTATATAGGTGGCGCGCATATTGAGTTTATTCACTATCCTTAAATAAATCTTGGCCGTTCATTTAGTGATTATCAACGGCCAAGACACTACTATTAATGAAAAAATCATATTTTTAAAATTGCATTAAATACAAATACGAAAATTAAAAATTAAATATTAAAAAATGATATTTTTGTGATTTTTTTAATAAAAATAAAATAGAAAAAAAGTTAGTAGTAAAGAAAAAACAAATACAACATTAAAAGTGAGAAATATCGGATTCGAACTCGTGACCTCTCCCTCTTATAACTCCTTGTACTCCCCTTCTACCAACTATACCATTTTATTTATTCAAAATAAAACAACATTAGCGAGTATTTACTAAAAATTTTAATAATAAATCCATGATAATATTAATATTAATAATAATATTAATTTTAACATTAATCCTCTAATAACCCCACTATGACCCTAGTATAATTCAATTAAAAATTAATATGACCGTAATTAATCCCTATATATTAAAATAAAAATAATAGTAATCTAACCCTATCTAACTGATAACACTCTCATACTTTATTCTACCAAAACAATCCCTTTACTACTTACTATTATTATATTTTATGAAGAAAACAAAAAAGCGAAAAAAGAAATAGAAAGGTGGTCAAAATTTGGGGTACGACAAAGAGTTTCTCTTTGTATGATGTCCAAGAGGAGGTTGGTGTTTTAAGGGATGAGAATCAACCCTAAATTGGTCTGAGGTTTTGACTCTGGAAAGACTGCTCTAGTAAAGGATGACTAAGTTTTGTCTTATACCTTTAAGAGGTCTTCAGGGTCCTTGTATTAAGCCCAAGAGAAGGCATGAGAACTTCTAAGAAGCCGGAGGGTCCTTGTACAAAGGCCAAGAGGAGGCGGGGATGATTTTAGGAAGCCTGTGGGTCCAAACTTAAGAAAAGTTTCACCTGGAATAATCTTTTCTTTAGTGAACAATTCTAGGGTTTGAAGAAATTCAAGAGAGGTTTCACCGGGAATTAATCCTCTCTGGGGAAATGAACTTCTTTGGCAATTTCTAATAGTGACAGTCTGAGAAAAGTTTCACCGAGAATAATGCCTTTCTCTTTGTTCCATATTGTTTAAGCCCAAGAGAAGGCAAGACTGTATCTGGAATTCCTATGGGGAACTAGTTTTGACTGTATTCTAGAGTGACCAACAGGCTTTACTTAATTATAGACTTAGTTGCCGGGGAAAACTCTAACCAGATATATAAGTATATATTCAGTTGATATATGACAAGTATTTAAAAGGATATGAAAGAATGACTCACAGGTGAGCAAGCTTCCAGCAATATATATATATATATATATATATATATATATATATATATATATATATATATATGTAAGCATGTAAATGAAAGCTGATAAAACCTTACAGGCGAGCAAGCTTCCATTTGTAACAGTTGTATGGTTAGTTGTTCAAGAAATTAAAGAAAGTTTTGATAACAACTATGGATTTGAACCTAAATCAAAAGAGAAGTTGTTTTGAAAAGAAGATTGGGCCATATACTCAAGGAGAGGGCCAAATAAAAAACAGTGATCGTACCGTTGTTCTAAAAATTGTATCGAGACTTATACAATGACTGAGCCCCAAAAAAGTTTATATTTACAAAGGGGTTGGGTCTTACACTCTACAAAGAGGCCCAAAGTGTTTGAAAAAGAAGAAAAATGAGACTTACAACACAAGGGGGGGCCCAAATTATTTTGTTGAAAAGGCGACGATCGTGCCGAGATTTTTGAAAATACAATGGGTCTTATACAATGACTGAGGCCCAAAAAGGTTTCTATACAAAGGGAATGGGACTTACACTCTACAAAGAGGCCCAAAGTGGTTTGAAAAGATTTGTTAGGGTGATAGTGATCAAAACCCTAATTTTTGGTTTTAAAATGTATTTTAATTGAATAAAAATTCAATTAAAATGATCAAACATGGGAAAAAAGGTTGTGATCTTGAATTTATATTTGGAAAATCATGTTTCATTCATGGGATGACTTGAAAATCATTTGAATTTTGCAATACCAAGAGAAAGAAATATTTCTAATGTTTAAAAACAAATAAAAATATAATTCTTTACAAAAATATCAAATATATGAAATAAATAATATTTTCTTGAAATTTTTATGGAATAAAATATTTTAATATTTTTGTGAATTTTCAAAAAAAGAATCAATAAAAAATATTTAAAATTGAGAGAGAAATTAATTTTTAGATTAATTAATAAAAACATGAAAATATTGAAAAAATAGCATAAATGAGAGGGTAGTAAAAAAGGTCTGGGTGGGGTTTGAACCCACGACCTTGCCAACCAACACACATGCGTGCTACCACTGGGGTGGTGATACATCCGTGTATCAAACTACCCCATGTGCATATATGGGGTGCCTTGTTTTCAGGCCTGGCCAAGGCAAGGCAAGGCATGTTTTGGCAATTTACGTGAAGCCTCTAACTTTCTCATTTCTCCATGTATTTAGACAAAATTTAGGTGCATCTGGCCTAGAATTTCACAAGGAATCCAATGGTGCTTTTGGAATTTTCAGAAAGTGTCCCTATTTTAAAACCCGATAGTGGTTTCAAAATAGGCCTAGATTTGCATGTTCTATGCTATCTCATGGTACAGGCAAGAATTACATGACAAATTGGTTCAAACACAACATATACAACATGTATGAGATGTTTATGATCAGTGGACATCAAAGGAATGCATAATTCAAAGAGTTCAAGTTGCATGCACTTACCTCTTGGAGCTTCTTGTGCTAACTATCAAGATCCTTGTGCCAGAAGTAATCCAATGCTTTGGACACTCTTGATTGATCCCTTAGAAGCTTTTAGGATGATCAAAACTAGCTGGAATCCTCAGGAACAAGTTTTAGCTCTTTCTTGCAAAAGAGGCAAAAGTGACCAATATGGCAACTCTCTCAAATGGTGTTCGAGATGAGAGGAACCATTTGGGACAGTTTGAGAATGATATTTGGACTATGTTTGAGGCCTTGTTTGGTTTTGGAAGTGACTGAATCAAGACATGGCTTAAAAAATGCAGAAAAGACAAATTTTGAGGTTTTGGAGGTTGACTTTTTGATTTTGGTGTTTCAGGTCACAAGTGAGTGTTTGGACAACTTAGATATAACATATTGGATATGTTTGGATAATGAGTTGTGGTGGAATTGCTCTCTAACTCAAAAACTCAAAGATAACTTGCAAAAGAAGGCATTTTAGCCTAGAGAAAGAGATTTTGAGGAAAGCAAGTGTTATAGTGCTTTGGTGTACTCAAACTGAGTACAAATGAGCTCTATTTATAGTAGAGCAATTTTTTTTTGCAAGCAATAGTGAATGGCAGCTGGTACAGGCTTTTGGCCAATGTTGATCTAAGGGAATCTTTAGTCTCCTATAGCCATTGACTCGAGGTTAGGGCACATGCCTATGTTTCTTTGATTCAATGCTGATTCTTGACTCATTCAGTTAGGAATATGTCAGTCCATGCCACCTTGGTGCATCCACTGAATTCTTGGAAACAAAATTGGAGTCTTGGAACCTTTTTAGCCTTTTTAGGTTTGTTATGGCTATGTGTAGATTTTTGGACTTTGAAGGCTTGGGGATCAGATCATTCTCCTTTTGTTTTATCCTCAGATGTGTTCAAATGGATGACAAGGCTTAGAGTTGTCCAAATTTTCCAAATTGAGCAAATGCACAAAATCTTCCTTGTACAAGGCAGTTGGAAATAGTGATTTTGAGGGGATCATATCTCCCTGCTCAGGTTGAGCTATGGGAGGCTCTTGTGCTTTTTAGAAAGCCCTCATATGATACAAAACATGTGTGATCATAGTTTTTTTTGAAACTATTTAGATCCAACTAAAAAAACCTCATGAACATTGATGTTCAAGGCTGGTAACTTAGGCAGATTTTCACTAAGTGTTGGAAAAAATGTCATTTTCATGTTTTAGTGATTTTGATCAATCCCTAACTCAAAATCCATGAAGGATTGGAGTCTGAGGTAGTTGAAGCTTTTGTATAGTGTAGCAAGACCTACAAATCCAGCTTTGGATCACCCAAAATGGTTACTTGGATCTCAAGTTATGATCCTTGGAAGTTGGTACCAAAATCACTTTTGTTCCATAACTTAGAAAAATTTTGGTTTCACATGGTTGCCCCTTTTGCAAGAAACACTGATTTTCTTGATTTTTCTTAATGAATGGTGATCAATACCATTCATTAAAATTATTTTTAACTTAGGGGAACCATATTTGTGAAAAATTCCAAAAAATCAAACTTGATTTTGTGCACAGTTGACTTTTTATCGGATGAAATCCAAACTGTGCGATCCTTTGTGAAATCAAGTCCTTGACCTAAATAAAACTGAATGTATGGATTCCATAGGTGTTATAGGGTGTATTTAATCATGTCCCAAAGTGTTGGAGCATGTCTTGGTCAAAAGTAAAAGGCACAATTGACTTTTTCCTCAAAACCCTAATTGTGGTCCTGGTGAAATTGAAACTTGTGAGCCAAGCTTCTTGGGCCAATCCATTGCTACAAATGGATCAATATGGTGTATTGGAGGCCCTCAAATCATGTCTTGAGGTCTTGGCTCATGCTTTGTCCCAAAAGTCAACTTAGGGGTGAATTAGGTCAAGAAACCCCAATTCCTGATTTTTTTTATGAATGCATCCCCTAAGGCTAAATTGACTTGATGATTGGGTTCATGAGGTCCCTTGGAGTATCTTGGGTTGTGCTTTGAAGCATTGGCTCATGCCCATAGGAAAAATTCCATCTGGAGGCCTTGGTCGACCAAAACCCTAATTTGGTGACACTGTCGATCTTGAGGCTTAATCCACTTGGAATGTTGCAACCTTGTGCTTGATTCTTGATGTGGGAGTCCTCTTGAACCTTTATAGGTGTTTGAGAGGTTAGACAAGTTGAAGATCATGTCATTCCTTGATTGATCCTTTGTAAGTGCTCTGAGAGGGCTAAAAACCCTAGTTCTTGATTGTGGTGAATGCTCAATCATCTTTGAGGAGATTGATGAGGCATGAAAGTACATCCATATTGTGATGATGATTTGCACAATGATGGGAAATATTGGTGATAAAAATTTAGGGTATGACACTTGGAACATATGCCTTCTTCTCGTCATGTACCGCGAGCATCCAGAGTCCAGGTATTATGACTGGTGTCTTAACTCTACTGTTAAGGATATTTGCAACATAAATTATTTTTTCCTTAGGTACCCACATTTTTTTGGGTCCTTTTGGGTTACTCTTCCCAGATTTTTTTTACAACTTTTGTTTTTGTGCAGGGTATCTATACATGAATGCATGATTAGAATGGGCATGGGTTTTTGTTTTAGCTTTAGATTTAGAAATGGCTTTATCTTTAGGCCTGGCATCATTTTGTTTCCCAGAAGGAACAAAATGAGATTCAAGAGTATTAGGCTTATCATCTTTTTCAGAATCAAATTCTTCATCAGAATCATAGCCAATACCCCTTGTCATTTTCCTGCTACCGCCATAAAACATGGAAGCCATTAAGCTTCTATTTAGGATTCTAGCAAGAAATTTCTGAAAAGATTTGTCATACTTCTGTATGATATCACCAGAACCTGTAGAGACTTTAGAAATGATTTGTCAAGGAGTTATATTCCAAAAACATTTTGGTTAGAAGCTTTTAAATAGTGCATACATGTACTAAACTGAAGTCCCACACTTTTTTCAAAATATGACACTAGAAAAAGCATAGAGCGGAAGAAAACTAGTCATAGACTATTTTGGGTTTTTGGTGTATCGCTTATTCTAATATTTCATATTAGAAGAGAAAAAAGCTAGATAGAAAGGGAGAAAAATGATTTTTTCTTGGTGTTGGTGATACATCAAAAGCTTACAAATGATAGAATCCAAGCACCAAGAAAATTGTCATTAACCGTGATGTAGTCTTTGATGAAGAAGCAACCTTGTCATGGAAAGGAAACCAGGTTAAACAATGCATCCCAATAGCTTTTGATGACAATGAGGAAAGGGATCAACCTAAGAATAATGTGCAAGAAGTAGAAGGCAATCAAAATGTTCATATAGATGATCAAAGCCCACTTGTAGATGAATCACAAAGGCCTCTATGTGATAGAAGAAGAAATGCATGGATGACATATTATGAGATTAATTGATTTGACCAAGGTAAGGATGCACTTACACATTTTTCTCTTTTTTCAGATTGTGATCCTACTACTATTGAAGTAGTTGTCAAAGAATCAAAATGGCAAAAGGCCATGGATGCAGAAATCGTATCAATATAAAAATAGTGATACTTTGGAGCTATGTGATCTACCAAATGGACATAAAACCATTAATGTGAAATGGGTTAAATAATGTGTGAACAAATCAAACACATGCTCGAAATTCATATAAACAAAGATGTACTTAAAAAGATTTTAAATGCTTAACTAAAAAGTCATTCAGTAGCCAAGAAATTATAAACGTAAAGAGATATATAACATGTAAACACATAGACATATAGAAAGTATTAATAAAATAATATAGCTAAAGATGAAAGTTGAAGTGATCATACCAATAGAATTGATTAGAAGTAACTTTTTACCTAAGAAATGTTAGTACACAACAAAAATATAACAAAGTTAAATGAAAAAGAATCTGAATTTATATAAAACATGAAGAATCCAAGATTCTCGGTTCCCTATAAATCTTGTGAAAAGGCTCTGTGGATAACGATTTTGTAAAATTATTCCCTAACTAATTTTTTGTATCCACATACTGAAAAATAACATCGTTGTTTTTACTTGATCCCTAAGGAAATGATAGATTTCTATATATTTAGTGCGCGAATGCAACACATGATTCTTAGTAAGACTAATAATCCTAGTGTTATTGCATTTGATTGGAGCACAATCGAGCTTTAAATCGTAATATAGTAGTTGTTGTTTTAGCCATAATACTTATGCACAACATTTATCGACAATTACATATTCAGCCTCTGTTGTAGAATGAGCAACACTACGATGCTTTTTACTGTGCCAAGAAACTAAACAATTCCCAAACAAATGGAAAGTATCACTAGTACACTTCTTATCCGATTTGCACCCATCAAAGTTAGAATATGAGAATCCTACTAAGCTACACTCGCTTTCCTTTGGAATCTAAAGACCGTGATGTGAGGTTCCATTAAGATACCTCAAAATTATTTTAACGATCTTAAAATGAGAGATTCCTTTGGCGATGCTTGAAATCGAGCACATATGCATACGCTAAACATAATATATGGCCTACTCGCAATTAATTAGAGTAAAAATTCTATGATACCTCTATATTTGATCATCTCAATCTCAACACTTTGTTCATATTTATCAATAAGCATATTTGAGGCCATAGGAGTAAAAATGCTTTTTGAATCCTTCATAACATTTTTATTTATAAGCTCCAAGCAATACTTTGTTTTGATGATAAACGTCCTAATTTTAATTTGCTTGATTTACAATTCTAAGAAGTAATTAAGCTCTCCCATCAATGACATTTTAAACTCCCCGTGCATTATACTAACATACTCTTTACATAGAGATTTTGTGGATCAAAAAAAATATTATCAATGTAAATCTTAACTCATAAAATATGTGTTCCTTTACGCTTTATACACAAAGTAGTGTGCATGTTACCATGATTAAATCCTTTCATAATAAAAAAGCCACTGAGGCGCTCATACCAAGATTTAAGAACCTATTTGAGACCGTAGAGTGCTCGTTTTAGCTTAAAAGAAAAATTAGAATTTTCATGGTCCTCTAACCTAGGAGGTTGAGAGACTTAGATTTCTTCCTTTGTAAATTCATTAAGGAAAGAAGATTTAGCATCCATCTACAACTTAAATCCAGGCAACAAGAAAATTCCAAAAGGAGTCAAATCGTCTCAAGAAGGGCAATTGGAACATATGTCTCCTCATAGTCAATCCATTCAGCTTGAATTTATCTTTTTGCCACTAGCCTAACTTTGTTTTTAGTAATTACATTGTTTCCATCCATCTTATTCCCAAGCACCCATGTAATGCCTATGACAGTTTTGTTTGTAGGACACGTGTCAATATCCCAAACATCATTGTAGGACACATTTAAATTGAATGAGCTATTCTTGCATAGAAAGGAGCCATCCCTCGTCAAGTAAAGCATAAAATATTATCTAAGGTTTAATATGGGAATTGGAAGCAGAATACATACATATTTTTTAACATGAAATCTAGTACTTACGCCCTTCTGATATCTCTAAGTAAAGATATTTTTTTTTAAGTTTATTTTTGTTCTCATAGGTACACAAGTTTACTCTTGTTCACTTCAAATCCATCTAACAAAAACTTATCTACAACCTAACTACTAAAGTTGTTTTTATAGGAGGGTGTGGTTGTAAATATTGCATTATTCACAAGAATTGGATGTGATCAATGAAACCTCCAAAAATAAAAGAGAATTAGATAATTGGAATAATCTTTGTTTGCTTATTTCCTATTTAAAATATAAATAGAAGATGCAAGGTACATGAAATTAAAATAAAAAAATTATAAAATTATAAAGTGTGCATACAGTGAACAAATGACGACTTATTAGATCTTCTTTTATACATTACAGATTTTGAACTCTCATGGGATTGGAGCTTATAGAATCAGTCATAAAGAACAAAACCACGACACACGTTGCGAATGCAAAGAAAATACGTGGTCTCGGTCCCAACATCAACACAATCAAGATTTGTTTCGCATTTTATATCTTCCCCTATAATTAAAAAAAGATGATAAAATAATATTACAAAATCAAGATAATAGATTTTATGAAAACTACAAAATAAAGAAGAAAATCTTACAAGAATGGAAATTTTGGCTTACCAACAACATGTGACGCGACAATGAACAAGGAATAGTATAGAATAAAATTTTTAAAAAATTTGAGAATTTCAAGCATATTTTTTCTACTTTGCATGGAAATTCAAGAATGCAATTTGATATTTTTATAGCGTTAAAAGTTCATGCTATGTTTTATATAAATAAATATAAAATTTCATATTGATGAATTTATACTATTAATTTTCACTAAATATCTCTTATTATTTAAGTATATTGTGTTTGCCTCTTTAACTCGCCTAGAAAAGAGATCACATAATAATAAATGTGATAGTTTCTTTTTAAGAATTTCATTTTTTTGGTACAATTTTTTAATATTTCATTACTCCTAAATTTTAATTACCTTTATCCTTTCATTAGTGTATTGTTTGTCTCTTTAACTCACTTAATAAAGAAGTCACATAATAATAATAATAATAATAATAATAATAATAATAATAATAAATGGAATAGTTTTATTTTCATCCTTTCATTACTCATAATTCTTGTGGCCTCTCATTACATGACATTAAATGAAATAGTTTCTTTTTTAGCCTTTTATTACTCCAAAATTTTCATTACTTTTAAAATTTATGATAATTTAATAAAATGAATAAAAATATAGAACATTTTAAATAAATTTGTTGCAATAATGCACCTTTGGGGAAAAAAAGTGTTTATACATAAGGAGAATGTATCTTAAGATAAATATTTTTGTTGATAAAAAAAAAAAAACAAATAATGTGTATTTGGATTTGCGATACGAATGTTGATGGACCCCTTAGGTAAACTAAGAGATGGACAAGCCCCAAGGCATTTGAATGAGCTTCAACATTTTGATGGATTGGGAAGATCATTGCATCTTAAAATGCTTCTCTCATTAGACACTTGTCTCTAAAATTTGAAACCTCATAGTATGTGTAACGCCCCGGTTTTGTTAGATTTATTTAATAGAGTAGATTTAATTGGTTTTGGTTTTATATTATTTTATTATTGACTTTTATTTGACAAAATGTTATTTTTCATCATTGTTTATGTTTTATCGCATTTTGAGGGCGTTTGCGAGATATTTGAGTTTCAGGGGTAAAATAGTCTTTTAGGGGTTTAAATATTTTATATAAATAGGAAGTGGAAAGAAAAAGAGAGAAAAGAAAGAAAAAGGAAAGAAAGAGAAGGGAAGGAAAGGAAGAGGAGAGAAAAGAGGAGAAAAGAGGAAAATCAAAGATTCTCCGTTTCGAGCGCGAATAATCGGGTAAGGGTGAGAAGTTTCAATTATATCTTGCTTGTGTATGTATATGTGTTGTTTGTTGTAAATGTTTTGATTGTTTCGTGACTTTTCGTATCGATTGGAATTAGGAGCGATTGATAGAAATCGATGTTTTCGCGGATGAAATTCGATATAAACCGCGTAGAATACTCGTTGATTATGTCTAAACATGTTTTGGTTGTTCTGGTATGAATTAGAAGGGTTTGGGTGATAAAAATGATGTATTTTGGTCCCATATGACCTAGGTTGACGCTGCTGCGATTTCTGGGTTTCGCAGGTTCGCCTAGCGAACCCCAGCGAAGGAACTGGCGAATGTTCGCTAGAAGGTTCGCCTAGCGAACTTTAGGTCTGTTTTCCACTGCCTTGGTTCGCTAGGGTTCGCCTAGCGAATACTGGAGCGAACATGATATTTTCCAATTTTGTTTTCGTCGTAATTTTCAAACCGTAAGTCCGTTTTCGTCGCCGTTCGAAGCGTTGGGAAGCCAATGAAAAGCTCTTTCTTTTTAAAATGGTTTGGAGGGCAGTAGATGAATTATTTAAGTCGTGATTTTGAAAAAGTGTTGGTTTGTCGGATTTTCACCGTCGTATTGGTGTGCGAATGATGTGTTATCATGCTATAGGCTTTTAATATGTATCATATGGCTTGTGTGCTGGTATATTATGTGAATATATGTGATAAGTGTTGGTGATGATGGTTTGTGGTGTTATGGAGGAATAAACGTGTGTTTTGGGTTTTGATTTCAATGTGTGATAATGATGTGTTGTGAGTAGCATTTGATATGTAAATCCCTTGTGTGAGGAACTATGATGTTGTTGTGATTTGTGGTATGTGATATGATTGTGGTATTTTATGGCTTGTGATGAAGTGCATTGTTTATGTGAAATTTCAATGTATGTTGTGTGGTGGCATTTAGGGTTTGAAATGCATTGTTTGAATTGCTTTGCAATGCATGAATGTGATGATGTGGAAGCATGTGATAAGTTGTTGTAATTGTTGTGGTTGTGATTTGTGGCCGAAAGGCAAGAAAATGCCAAGTGTTGTATTTGATGATTTATGCATGATTATGAATGTGTGCATGGATGCAATGTGAGTGTCATGAGTCATTGTATGCCAAGCATCATAATGTGCATTGTGGAAACGTCCTGAGTGACGGTTTGATTCCTGAGGGAATATGCTATACCATCGTGTGCCTCGAAAATATGAGGCGATGCCTGAGGACTTAAAGCGATGGGTATAGACGATTGTGGGCTCCTTTGGAGACTTAAAGCAATCCTTAACGTCGTGGGCCTCGAAAATATGAGGCGATGCCTGAGGACTTAAAGCGACGGGTGAACATCGTAGGCCCGACGGGGAGTTACTTGAGATTCTCAGTAACGAGCGATGGTTCCAATAGTTCCTGAGTGGACTAATGACGTGACAAATGACGTGACAATGGAAGTCGGTACCGCATGGCATGTGCATAGAGTCGTTGTGTCGATCTATGTGCATTTGCATAAATCATGAATTAATTGTGCATGGAAATGTGATTGTGATTGATGAGATGAAATATGTGCAATTGAATTGAATGGTATATGTTTGATTGGAATATGTGATTATGTGTGAGAAATGTGAATGGATGCATTATGTGTGAAAAATCATGATTTGATTGATTATGTGTGGAAATTGTGCATTGATTTGTTATGTGTTGAGATTGTAATAGCATTGGTAATTTGATGTGCATATGTGATAAATGCTATGACTTGGTATGCCTTATGTGCAAATGTGTAATTATGTTGGTATAATTGTTCTATGCTATGTGGTTGGATTGTTAGAAATATGTTATACATCTATGGCTTGCTACATGTATTGGTATGTGACGTGAGGGGTGAGAATATCTGTGTATGTGATTTTATGTGTTTTTGCATATTATTATGCAATCTTGGTTTAGTTGTTATTTCTCACCCTTCTGCTGGAATTGCTTTTTATGGCATAGCGCAGATTGTCAGCTTTAGAGGCGTGGAGGCAAGTGGAAGAGTTAGATCTTCGTTTGCTTAGGTCTTGGTGTCTGCTCTGATACGTAGCACGGGAGTCGGGGAACGCTTTAAGTTAATTGTATATAATTGTTGAATATGTTTTGTATGATCTTTGTATGTATATTTTGATGTTCTAAAACGATTCATTTTGTAAAACAAGTCGGTTATGGATCTTTCCGCTTTATTCCATAATTGACATTCATTTTATATGGAAAAAGGTTCCCTATGGGGTTATCCTATTTTGTGCTATGTATCAAAATAATTGAGCAGGGTTTGTATTTTCTTTCTTTAAGTGTGACATCCCTGTTTCCTGTTGGAAAAATAAATTTTTAGTTACTCTGATTTATATTTGTATTATTTATTCGCGAGGGGAATTGGGGTGTTACATTAGTGGTATCAGAGCAGGTCGGTCCGTCCGGCCAAGTTGTTGAGTCAGTTGGTGTGACAGTTGAATACTGTCATTGTTGTCTGTCCCTTAGTACGTGATATGTGTGGGAGGCACTGTCAGTACTTTCTGGTTTTCTAATCCTTTGTTTTCAGGAGTTAGAATGAGATAAGTGGGGGAGAAGCTGGTACTTCTCCATGTTGCTTCAGGTGTGGAACGCTGGCTCAGTGTGTTGAGAATTGCAAGATTGTAAGTGTTGTTTGGACAGTGTTGTTCCCGGTTCCGGAGGGAATGCGGAGGTAAGGTTTATGTCAACTAAGGATTGGTACCTTAGGTAGTTTTGTGCGTGAGATGTAAGTAACGCTATTATAGTTTGGTGAAGATGGTTTATGCCCCATCATGATTGTCGGCTGTCTATTGACAAATTGAGGAACTGATCACCCTTAATCTGTTGTTGATAGCAGACGGGAATTATGTTGGATGGAATAGGCGTGTCTTTCCAGCTTGGATAGTGTGTGCCATGAATTGTGTAGAATTGAGAAAATGATTACGGATTGTTTCGATGAGTTGAGGAAGATTCTTATAGCTGAAGGTGAGACGGATTGGAGGTTTTGGTATGTTGGTCTAGTGGGAAGTCATTGAGGGAGAACGATTGGGTATTGTCAAAGGTGGTTCTCAGAGAGAAGAGTGTGAACTCGAATTTGACGAAGGTGAAGATTTGAGGTTTGGATCTGCTAAGTAAGTAGAAAACTCTTAGTAGATGGGACTAAGATGTTTGTTTGGTCTGTGATGATAGTGTTCTGGAAATTGGCAGGAAGTCACAGTGTTGGGCCGTCAGTTGTGTATGGTTTTCAGATGTGTTATGGATGGGACATTAAGGTGTTGTCTTAGGGAGCTCCGGTTTGGTTAGTAACAAAAAGGAAGGATGGTTGAATGGAATAACAAGTATGATGTATATGATGGTATTGGTTTTGAGACTATGGAAAGCGAAACTTAGAGTTCTGGTGAGGTTTGGCGTCTTTGGAGTTTTAGAGCATTAATGGAAATTTTGAGAAAAACCTAGGTGTGGATGTAATGTTTGAGAGTTCTTTTGAGATGGTTGTTGCTACACGTGGGGATTTATGGAATTTGGACTGTTAAGAGGAGAAATTGTGTTTGGATTACTAACAGTTGATTGAGGTAACGATTGAGAATAAGTGTCCACTTTTATGAATAGATAACTGGAATGGTTTGGTTAAGTTTGAGTGAAATCGCAATTGGATGGAATGTTTGATAAGAGTGGTGAATGGTGTGAGTTGAGGCTTTGATTGATTTAATGTGAGTCTGGACAAGTTTGAATGAGGTTTGGTTTGTTTGGGCATTACAACGTGCAGTGATGTTATTTGGTGTTAGTAAGGAATTTGTAATGTTTGTGGAGTAGAGGAATCGTATCTTCCATATTTATTTGGATAAGTTAGTAATGGCTTTGATTGAGGATATTCGGATCTATTGTAAACCCTGAGGAAGAACAGGTAGAGTGTTTGAGATTTGAATCACAAGTGTTGAAAAGAGATGAAGTTTTATGCAGAGTTATTCGAGTGAGAATTTGGGTTAAAAAAAAAAAAAGGGGTTAGTTTTCTTGGATATGTTATTTCAGATGAGAGTATGGTTATGGATCCATCGGAATTAGATGCAGTTCTACCTTGAGAGACTCCTAAGTCGGTTAAGGAGATTAGAAACTTTTGGGCTCAGTTGGTTGTTACGGAAGGTTATGGAAGACTTTGCTAAGTTCGTACTTCTGTTGTCTCAGTTGGCTTGCAAAGGGTGAGTTGTTTGTCTGGATGTTCGTTGTGAGTAAGTTTTGGTGAGCTGAAGTAGAAGTTGGCTACGGCTTCAGTTTTGATTCTGGATGATCCTAATAAACCGTTTGTGAGATGTGTCTTTGAGGAGTTTAGACAGTGTGTTAATGCAAGAGGGTAAAGTCGTGGCTTATGCTTTACGACAATTGAGGATTCATAAAAGGATCGATACTATTCAGGATTTGGAATTGGACGCGATTGTATTGTGTTGGAGAATCTGGAGGTATTATTTTAAGGGTTTTAGGTCCAAGGTGTTTGGATGGAGGAATGGACGGTTTTGGATGAGTAACAAGACTGTTGTAATTCTGAGTTTTCGCAGGTTCGCCTAGCAAACCATTCAGCGAAGGGTAGCGAAGGTTCGCTACGCGAAGGCGTGAGCGAAGGTTCGCTAGAGTGTTCGCCTAGCGAACTTTGGGTGTTTTTGGTTCTGACTTGGTTCGCCAAGTGCTCGCCTAGCGAACTTTGTGTCTGTTTTTAGCTAACAGTTGGTTCGCTGGAACATTCGCCTAGCGAAGGAGCTAGCGAATGCTCGCGAGGGATGTTCGCCTAGCGAAGGTGCTAGCGAATGCTCGCGAGAAGGTTCGCCCAGCGAACAGTGCCGTTTGTGTAATTTTGTTTTCTGCATAACTTTTGATTTGTAACTCGGAGTAAGGCACGGTCAGATGATTGGAATTCCTGATTAGTTATGACTTTGGCTCGAATTATCCTATTGGTAAAGTTTATGTCGTGCGTGATGAGTTGAGTCGAAAGTTTTACTTATGTTTGCTTTGATGGTTAAAGAGTGGGAACTTTTGGGAGGATTTAGAGATTTGGGTTGGTGTGTGAATTGACGTCTGATAGTGTGCGGTTGGGTATATTAACAGTGAACAGTGATTTTTGGTGAAAATGAGAAAGAGTTAGACTTTGGACGTGAGATTGGTAGTTTTGATGGTTACGAGTAATCAGAGTGCGCGGCGGAAGCGTGATATGGCACATTTTGCATATGCGTATGGGACTGGTAAGAGTTCATAAGTTGAATATTGGAAATATGTAGGAATGAGGAGACCATTGGACGATTCAAAATGAAAGTGATAAGTGGAAGGTTTCAATATTAATCAGGTACTAATATGTAGTTGGGTGTTTTGGTTATATGTTCGATTGGTGAATTATAGCATTGTTGTAGTATGGTTGTGTGACAAGGATGTTGGTGTTCTGGTTTTGTTGATATTGTGAAGACCTTGTGGTGTCGTGGAACTTTATGTTCTTGTTTGTGTTGGTATCTTGGCTTTTCTTTGAATCGTGAGTTAGTCGTCAAGTGCATTGTATGGGCCTTGCATCTTGTCATCGTTGTGGACGTCGTCGTCGTGTCGTTGTTGTATCTGCTATTGGCAAGGTGGTTTGCCAGTTGTGTTATTCGTGGTGTGCCTTTTGTTGGCATGTTGGGTTGTTAGTCGGATGCGAGAGTCTTATCCGGAGTTGTTCGTATCGGTTAGATTTTCGAGGACGAAAATGTCTAAGTGGGGGAGAATTGTAACGCCCCGGTTTTGTTAGATTTATTTAATAGAGTAGATTTAATTGGTTTTGGTTTTATATTATTTTATTATTGACTTTTATTTGACAAAATGTTATTTTTCATCATTGTTTATGTTTTATCGCATTTTGTGGGCGTTTGCGAGATATTTGAGTTTGAGGGGTAAAATAGTCTTTTAGGGGTTTAAATATTTTATATAAATAGGAAGTGGAAAGAAAAAGAGAGAAAAGAAAGAAAAAGGAAAGAAAGAGAAGGGAAGGAAAGGAAGAGGAGAGAAAAGAGGAGAAAAGAGGAAAATCAAAGATTCTCCGTTTCGAGCGCGAATAATCGGGTAAGGGTGAGAAGTTTCAATTATATCTTGCTTGTGTATGTATATGTGTTGGTTGTTGTAAATGTTTTGATTGTTTCGTGACTTTTCGTATCGATTGGAATTAGGAGAGATTGATAGAAATCGATATTTTCGCGGATGAAATTCGATATAAACCGCGTAGAATACTCGTTGATTATGTCTAAACATGTTTTGGTTGTTCTGGTATGAATTAGAAGGGTTTGGGTGATAAAAATGATGTATTTTGGTCCCATATGACCTAGGTTGACGCTGCTGCGATTTCTGGGTTTCGCAGGTTCGCCTAGCGAACCCCAGCGAAGGAACTGGCGAATGTTCGCTAGAAGGTTCGCCTAGCGAACTTTAGGTATGTTTTCCACTGCCTTGGTTCGCTAGGGTTCGCCTAGCGAATACTGGAGCGAACATGATATTTTCCAATTTTGTTTTCGTCGTAATTTTCAAACCGTAAGTCCGTTTTGGTCGCCGTTCGAAGCGTTGGGAAGCCAATGAAAAGATCTTTCTTTTTAAAATGGTTTGGAGGGCAGTAGATGAATTATTTAAGTCGTGATTTTGAAAAAGTGTTGGTTTGTCGGATTTTCACCGTCGTATTGGTGTGCGAATGATGTGTTATCATGCTATAGGCTTTTAATATGTATCATATGGCTTGTGTGCTGGTATATTATGTGAATATATGTGATAAGTGTTGGTGATGATGGTTTGTGGTGTTATGGAGGAATAAACGTGTGTTTTGGGTTTTGATTTCAATGTGCGATAATGATGTGTTGTGAGTAGCATTTGATATGTAAATCCCTTGTGTGAGGAACTATGATGTTGTTGTGATTTGTGGTATGTGATATGATTGTGGTATTTTATGGCTTGTGATGAAGTGCATTGTTTATGTGAAATTTCAATGTATGTTGTGTGGTGGCATTTAGGGTTTGAAATGCATTGTTTGAATTGCTTTGCAATGCATGAATGTGATGATGTGGAAGCATGTGATAAGTTGTTGTAATTGTTGTGGTTGTGATTTGGGGCCGAAAGGCAAGAAAATGCCAAGTGTTGTATTTGATGATTTATGCATGATTATGAATGTGTGCATGGATGCAATGTGAGTGTCATGAGTCATTGTATGCCAAGCATCATAATGTGCATTGTGGAAACGTCCTGAGTGACGGTTTGATTCCTGAGGGAATATGCTATACCATCGTGTGCCTCGAAAATATGAGGCGATGCCTGAGGATTTAAAGCGATGGGTATAGACGATTGTGGGCTCCTTTGGAGACTTAAAGCAATCCTTAACGTCGTGGGCCTCGAAAATATGAGGCGATGCCTGAGGACTTAAAGCGACGGGTGAACATCGTAGGCCCGACGGGGAGTTACTTGAGATTCTCAGTAACGAGCGATGGTTCCAATAGTTCCTGAGTGGACTAATGACGTGACAAATGACGTGACAATGGAAGTCGGTACCGCATGGCATGTGCATAGAGTCGTTGTGTCGATCTATGTGCATTTGCATAAATCATGAATTAATTGTGCATGGAAATGTGATTGTGACTGATGAGATGAAATATGTGCAATTGAATTGAATGGTATATGTTTGATTGGAATATGTGATTATGTGTGAGAAATGTGAATGGATGCATTATGTGTGAAAAATCATGATTTGATTGATTATGTGTGGAAATTGTGCATTGATTTGTTATGTGTTGAGATTGTAATAGCATTGGTAATTTGATGTGCATATGTGATAAATGCTATGACTTGGTATGCCTTATGTGCAAATGTGTAATTATGTTGGTATAATTGTTCTATGCTATGTGGTTGGATTGTTAGAAATATGTTATACATCTATGGCTTGCTACATGTATTGGTATGTGACGTGAGGGGTGAGAATAACTGTGTATGTGATTTTATGTGTTTTTGCATATTATTATGCAATCTTGGTTTAGTTGTTATTTCTCACCCTTCTGCTGGAATATGCTTTTTATGGCATAGCGCAGATTGTCAGCTTTAGAGGCGTGGAGGCAAGTGGAAGAGTTAGATCTTCGTTTGCTTAGGTCTTGGTGTCTGCTCTGATACGTAGCACGGGAGTCGGGGAACGCTTTAAGTTAATTGTATATAATTGTTGAATATGTTTTGTATGATCTTTGTATGTATATTTTGATGTTCTAAAACGATTCATTTTGTAAAACAAGTCGGTTATGGATCTTTCCGCTTTATTCCATAATTGACATTTATTTTATATGGAAAAAGGTTCCCTATGGGGTTATCCTATTTTGTGCTATGTATCAAAATAATTGAGCAGGGTTTGTATTTTCTTTCTTTAAGTGTGACATCCCTGTTTCCTGTTGGAAAAATAAATTTTTAGTTACTCTGATTTATATTTGTATTATTTATTCGCGAGGGGAATTGGGGTGTTACAGTATGCATGTCATTGACTTGTTTGTCGGAGTGTTTGTATGTACATCCTCATTCTTACCATTAAACGTGTTATGAAGATTGCCTTACTAGAGTTCCTAAATGCCACCATCATATCCAGAAACACTAGAAGAAAAGGTCTTATAGATGATTAAGCATCCTACATAGTTCGAGACATATCATGTGTAGTTTCCCTCATCTTTCATTAGACGTTTTTTTTATGTTATCGTTTTGGAAAATATCCAATTTTGCATTTTCCATGTTTTTCTCATGTTGAAGTTGCACCACTCCAAATTCCACATTACCTAGTTAACTCGTCCATTCTTATTCTTTTCAATATTCCATAGCTTTGAAAATGATATTTTTTTCAAAATAATTTTATAATATCCATCATTTTTTTCTTGTATTTTTCATAATCTCTACTTCCATAATTAAAGCATATATTTGACTCTTTTTTCGGGTTTAGAAACAACATACCAATCACTATAAGTATTATCTCATCTAATATCTCTTTGATTTTTTCCTTGATTCATGACTTGATGATTTCCTTGATTCTCTCCTTGAAATTTCCCATTACTTTTTCCTTGATCTCTATAGTTGGTGGTTACATTTAAATAAATGACATCACATTTTTTAGTTTGTTGTACTTATGGAATCATAAACATATATTCTGATGTAACCCAAGTGAAATTTTTTGCAAGATAACCATATGCCCCACAATTTTTGGACATGAAGTGGAGAATATCATATTAAATGTGGAATCACCTGTCTCAAAATAATTATTGACCAACAATAGAGAGATTCAAAAAAAATTCAATGCATATACTGACTAATTAACCACGAGACACATCTATTATTCTAATCTAAATTTTCATGAGTCAAACAATCGTTGCTCTTAAGGCAAGTAGGGCACTTTCAGAGTAGTATTTCATACCTACTCTAGGGATTCCCACCCAAACCGATGTGAGATCTATATTCTCGAACTATGAATCATATTTTGGAAACCATTCATAAACTGTCAGGTAATGATCAAAGATCATCCAAGATCCCTCGCCAAAAACCTTCTCATGATCTTCATGTACGTTAAACTTGACTACATAGTATCTATGTTCTATATGGACTTTATCAGAACTACATGATGGTTTTGAAATGACCATAAATTTATATATCATCACATAGTAACCTATCGACTTGCCCAATAGTTTTATAGTCACTTCCTCTTACAATGGTTTTCTCAACCCTTCCATTATCCTTTCATTCAAGAAACACCTATATTTTAAGAAATTTGGAACTTATAGATATAGGTTTGTACCATGTTATTTCTCTCATACCACTTTCCATCTAGCATGCCTTGTGTTTGGGGGCGATGAATAGTCATGAACTTCGTAATTCTAGGCCTGCATGCTACAACAATCTGGGTAGGATGCCAAAGTCACATGAGACATGTGTTGTATAAATTAAAATCTCAATGCAATTCGATCACTTCTAATTGTAATAACAATCAACGAACCTACAAAATAATAAACAGTTAAACAACTTAAGGCGTGTAAGAACACTGTCCTTAAGGATTTATCCGTCTCATAAGTGCAAATCCCCCAGGATTCAACATCTTATCAGATTTTCACTATGAATCCGAGGTATCAAAACAACATAATATATGGTTAGGTTAGATTACAATTGCTTTACAATTATATGACTCCATATCTCTTCATTAGCATACCATAAGCAAGTTCATTACTATAGTTAGAGCTGTCAAAATGGGCTACCTGACACTAAACGGGCCGACTTTGGTGGGCTCAGGCTTTTTAGGGTTGGGGCAGAAAAGCCTATTTTTAATATGGGCTCGAAAATTACTACCTGAGTTCGGTCCTGTTAGATGTAATTCAGGTTTTGTCGAAGTCGAATGACTCATAGGTTTTGGCGAAGTCGAAATGTTGTATAGTTGTAGTGTTGTAAGTCAGCTGTATTCGACAGAGTCGAATATAGGTGATATAAAGTTCAGTCAAATGTTAGTTTGTGGGCCTGGGCTTTGATAGCCTATATAAAGGGTCTTTACTTTGTATTTTAAACACAACAGCTTCATAATAAAATTTTACAAAGTTTCCAAACAATAATCTCTTCTTATTTTCTTCTCTCTCTTTCTCCTTCTTCTTCTACTTTCTCTCAAACATTCATCTTTCTTGGACGTAGTTCCAACAAAATAGTATTACAGAGCCCGGTTGCGATTCAGAGAGAATCTAATGGCAAAACGGAACAACAACGTCCACACAATTCCCAGCGAATCTACCGGTTTTCAAAGGGGAAAACTACCAACGGTGGGTTGCGCAGATGAGGGTTATTTTCAGATTTCAAGGTGTGGTTGAAATCGTGAATAATGGTGTAACGGAATTGGGGGCGAATGCGACTGATGAACAGAAAGCTGTGTACAAGGATCAATGGAAGAAAGATGGCAAAGCGTTGTTCTTGATTCACCAGTGTGTGGATCCGAATGTGTTTGAGAAAATTATTGAAGAAGAATCTGCAAAAGGAGCGTGGGACAAGTTAAAGAACTTGTATGGAGGTGATGAGAAATTGAAGAGGGTGAAGTTGCAAACCTTGAGAAAGCAATACGAAATGATTCAAATGAAGGAAGATGAATCAGTTTCGGAGTTCTTTTCAAGATTGGTGATGCTGATGAACCAGATGAAGTCTTGTGGAGAAACGATCACTGATTTACAGAAGATTGAGAAGGTGCTAAGATCTCTGACTGCAAATTTTGATTACATTGTAGTGTCCATTAAAGAGTCCAAGAATCTTGCTGAGATAAAGATTGAAGAGCTATAGGATTCTTTGGAAGCTCATGTGATGAGATTGAAGCAAAGAGATTCAGAAAGAGAAAAGGTATCGGACCAAGCACTACAAGCGAAATTCACCAAGAAATCTGGGAAGGTAAAGCAGGGAAGGAATCTTGATAGTGATGAGAAGTCAAGCAAGAGTTCTAAGAATCATGATGATTCAAAGAAAGTCATGGGCAACAAGTATTCTGGGAAGAAAGTTGACATGAAAGACGTGCAGTGTTACAATTGTCAAAGTTTTGGTCATTATTCTCGAGACTGTCGAAAGAAGAAGGAAGCACGAGCAAAAGAAAGTGACAAAGCGCAGTGTGCATAGGCAGAAGATAGTGATTTTGAAGGTGTGCTACTAATGGCAGACACTCAGTCGAATGATGATGAAATAAACTTGTGGTATCTTGATTCAGGTTGCAACAACCACATGACTGGTAATAAGAACTGGTTCACCAAGCTTGATGAATCAGTTAAGAAGGTGATAAAGTTTGCAGATGGTAGACAGATCACATCAGGTGGAAAAGGAAACATATCTGTAATGAGAAGAGATGGTAGAAAAGCCAGCATTACTGATGTGTTGTATGTGCCTTCTATGACAAGTAACTTGATAAGTATAGGTCAATTACTTGCCAAAGGACATAATATGAAGCTGGAGAATAATCAAATGAAGGTGTATCATGCTGATGGTAGGTTGATATTGAAAGCACCATTGGCTGATAACAAGATGTTTAAAGTTCAGATTAACATGGTTAATCATGAATGTCTTTCGTCAACTATAGAAGAGGAAAAGAATTGGTTATGGCATCATAGATATGGGCATCTAAACTTCAGGAGTTTGGGTATGCTGAATCAGAAGAAGATGGTGTATGGTTTACCTCAGGTGAAGGAACAAAATCATGTGTGTGAGGAATGCTGCAAAGCAAAGTAGGCTAGAAAAGCATTCAAACATGATCTGCCAATTAAGTCGAAAGGAAAGTTGGAACTTGTTCATTCTGACGTATGTGGACCTTTTGAAGTTAGGTCGAATGGTGGAAAGCGTTACTTCTTAACTTTCATTGATGAATTCACCAGATATATGTGGATTTATGTGATCGAAAGTAAGAGTGAAGTATTCACAAAGTTCAAGAAGTTTAAGTTGCTTGTCGAAAAGCAAAGTGGCTGCAAGTTAAAGAAACTGAGAACTGATGGTGGTGGTGAATACACCTCTCGAGAGTTTGCTAGATTTTGTGAAGAGGAAGGTATAGAGCATGAGGTTATTGCACCCTATACACCTCAACACAATGGAATAGTTGAGAGGAAAAATAGAAGTATATTGAATATGACGAGAAGTATGCTGAAGGCTAAAGAGGTGCCAAAGAGATTTTGGGCTGAAGCAGTTTCGACAGCAGTATACATTCTGAATAGATGTCCAACGAAGAAGCTAGTCGAGAAGACTCTTTTTGAAGCTTGGACAGGTGAGAAGCCAAATGTAAGTCATCTTAGAGTTTTTGGATCAATATGTTTTAGGCATGTTCCTGAGCAATTGAGAACAAAACTAGATGATCGAAGTCAAACCATGGTGCTCATAGGTTATCATTCGACTGGTGCATATAGACTATATTCACTAGAAGATGATAAATTTGTGATCAGTCGAGATGTTCTGGTAGATGAAAATAAAAAATGGGAGTGGAGTCATGGGTCAGTTCGATAGGATACTGGTCGACAGATGGAAGAGACAGTTCCGACAGTGTTTGAAGAAGACCAACAAACTGAGGCCACGACAAGTCGAAATGAAGAACCTCCTGAGCAGAATGTAAGAAGATCAACTAGAACAAGAGCTGAGTCGACAAGGTTAGCTGGATATGAGAGATTTCCAGATAATGCAATCAATGCAGATGGTGACTTAATAGAAGAAGCAATGATGATGGCTGAAGCAGACCAATTAATTTGGATGAAGCCATGAATGATTCGAATTAGTGTGAAGCCATGAAGGAAGAACTCAGGGCAATCGAGAAGAACAATACCTGGGAACTCGCCGAAACAGCCAGCAAGAAGCCTATTGATGCGAAATGGGTTTACAAGCTGAAACGAAGGCCAAATGGTGAAATTGCCAAGCATAAGGCAAGACTAGTGGTAAAAGGATTTCTGCAGAAACCTGGTATTGATTTCGACGAAGTATATGCGCCAGTGGCTAGGTTGGAAACAATCAGGATTGTTGTTTCGACATCAGCATATAGAGGATGGAAGATACATCAGTTGGATGTAAAATCATCATTTTTGAATGAACCTTTGGAGGAAGAATTTTATGTCAGTCAGCCACCAGGATTTGAGGTTAAAGGGCATGAGTCGAAGGTGTACAGATTGAGGAAGGCTCTCTATGGATTGAAGCAAGTCCCGAGGGCTTGGAACAAGAGAATAGATAGTTTCCTAATCGAAGAAGGTTTCACAAAGTGTGTGTCTGAGCATGGAGTTTATGTAAACGATGTCGACAATGATAGTCGAATCATTTTATGCCTGTACGTTGATGATTTGCTGATTACAGATGCAAATGAAGCTGAGATAAGAAAAGTTAAGTCGAAGCTAATGCAAGAGTTCGAAATGTCCGACCTAGGGAATTTGTCATATTTCTTAGGGATGGAATTCAAAGACACAGCTGAAGGTGCGTTCCTGCACTAGAAGAAGTATGCTCAAGATATCTTGAAAAGGTTCAAGATGACTGATTGTAAAGCTGCAACAACTCCATTGGAAACAGGAGTAAAGTTGAAGAAGGTAACTGATGATGAGTTTGTAAGTTCGACACTGTACAAACAAATTATTGGATCCTTGAGGTATCTTTGCAATACAAGGCCGGACATTTGTCAGAGTGTCGGATTGTTAAGTCGATTTATGGAGAAACCCCAAGAATGTCATCTTATTGTAGTAAAGAGAGTACTGAGATACATTAAGGGTACGATTGATCATGGTGTGCTGATGCCATGTCGAAATAGGTCTAAGTCGAAAGATGTTGAGGTATATGGTTATACTGATTCAGATTTCAGTGGAGACTGTTAGTAGAGTAATAGTGGGGGTGTTTATTATCATCTCCACAGGGATTGTCGATATACGATGCTTGCCTTTCAATAGTAATGATGTTTTAAGTTCAAAGGTTTCAAAAGGTTCTCAATTGTTTTTAACATTAATTTGTAGCAAAAGTAATTGGTGACAAAGAGTTTGTGAAAGTTTTGATAAAAGCATGTCAAGGTTAGGTTTCACTAATCCTTTTCACGTATAAACGATTAATCAAGCATATGAACTCGATTTTTGACCAATACAACCGCGTATCCTCCCGACTAAGTTTATGTCTAAAGCGAAGTCGTGAGTATCGTTGTTTAGACCGTTAGATGATGTCTCACGCCAACAATCTAAACAACAATCATTAAGAT
Organism: Lathyrus tuberosus; assembly: GCA_022829125.1. Lineage (NCBI taxonomy): Eukaryota > Viridiplantae > Streptophyta > Magnoliopsida > Fabales > Fabaceae > Lathyrus > Lathyrus tuberosus. Next base: position 6,005,147 of record JALAZF010000024.1, on the reverse strand, counting down.
CAACACAATGCGAATAACAAATCCCAAATCTATGTCTAGAGTTTGGTTTTTAAGAGATGAAACTGTTTGGTCATGATTTGTAGAATCTATGTCTAGAGCAAAACAAATCACAAATAATGCATTAAGAGAAAACAACTTCATCTATATTGATCAAAGACTTTGTTCATATACAATAGATCAAAAGCAATACATAAAATCAGGATCAACTACATCTAACCTCAACATTGAGTGTTTAGCTACCCATTCTCATGGTAGCTTGGATACAAAGTAAAGAGAGGAGATGAATGAACATCCACATCGAAGAACCGAGAATGGATGTGAGTTCAGCTTCTCGAAGTGAAATTACAATCTTCAATGCTCAAAATACTGAAAACTCTGTTTTTGGGTGAAAATGGAAAAAAGATCCCTAACAAATAAAGTGGAAATCTATTTATACATTTACAAACTCAGCACCCTTCGCCTAGCGAATGAACTAAAACATGGCACTTCAAGTGCCTCAGACTTAAACCGCCCACTTGAATTATCGTGGGTTCGCTAGGCGAACCAAATCACTCGTTTCGCGAGCCTTCGCTACCTCATTCGCCCCAGCGAAGTTTGGGTGTTTGCAAAAGTGGAACTTTCTGCCAGCCTTCGCTGGCGCATTCGCCTCACGAGCACATCAGCGAGCCTTCGCTGGCTTCCTCGCCCAGCGAATTTACCCAGTTTTCCTACTGTAGGTTTTTGCAAACTTTCTGCCACCCCTCGCTGGCACACTCGCTAACGTTCGCCAGGCGAACCTTCGCTGGCATGTTCGCCAACACTCTCCTAGCGAACCATGCTGTTGCTTTCTTCTTTCTATGGCAACTTGTATCCAATCTTTGTGTCTCACAATCTTAATCTTTTTATGCCTATTCCTGCACATTAGCACACAAATTACAAGCACCACAAGTATATTCCAATGTATGCACAACAACATCATTCCACACTAAAATCAACACATTCCACATGGAAAGAAATGAAAAATGCCAATTAATTCATACAAATATATATCATGTTTGACATCTAACAAACTCTCCCCAACTAACTCTTTGTTTGTCCTCAAGCAAAGTATGCCTCTCACGAGGATTTGCTCGAGCATTCAAATCAACCAAGACGCGAAAACGGCTCAACTAAACAACGATCACCACAAAGCAACAATTACACAATTCAAGAACTTACCATGTACAAGAACTTGACTTCAAAACAATTTTCGACCAATGTTTCAAGAGACAACTATATAATCATGCACATGTCACTCTACACTCCACTTCGAAAAAGGATTGAAGGAAAACGTGTATACAAACACGGGACAATTACACTCAAATGACAAATGATGCCCATACTAAAAAATTCATACCATATCTCAATAATCACAAAAGAAATCATGGAAGTAAGAGATCACTAAGGACTTCAAGGATGTAGCTTGGTCGGGTAAACAAAAAAGGGTCATTTCTAATGGCCATTGAAACGAAATTGCCGAAGCAAAAGAACATTCATAAAACACATATTCACACATCTCAACTTCATTTCACCAATTTTTCATCACACCTTCACAACCTACCGTGCACATTTATTGAATCTATTTTTTTTTCATTCAAGCAAGCAATTTCTCCTTTGTACAACATATTCACACTTTTTTTTCCTTTACATGCTTGCTTGAATTTTTTCAAAATTTTTGTGTAATGCACCCATGTTCTTTTCATTCTCCCCAACTTATTTTCAACTCAACTTAAAGTGAATGCTCCTTGCTTTTTAAGGCAAGGAAATCAAAGTATCCAATTTTCAAAGGTACAAGAAGAAAATGTTAGAAACTCACCAAATTCAATGATGAACCAAACTTGCAAATTATGTACATAAAACAAGTTCATCACTAAACTGAGTTCTAAACTATTTAGGCTCAAAGGGGCTACCAAATTCTCACACCTCACGGGTGAATTACTATATGGACATGGTTGTGCTCAAATTCAATCAAGTGCCTTGATCACTTCTCAAACTTCCACAAAATCACATGGTCACAAGATAAGGCATGAATTAAAAGTAAAAACAACATTCATCAACAATCCTTAGCATATAGTAAACACTTTGGAGGCTTCTCACTTTAATGGTTTTTGATCCTAAAATGACACATGCAATCAATATAGTAGTAACAAGAAACACAATTACCAATTGTTCCAAACACAAATTCTACAACACAATAACTTCTAGAACTAGGTAACTAAGTACCTTGTCGACAATACAATGCTTAACTTCCTATCATCGCCATCCCATCTTGGAGAATCGACTATTAAAATAAAGAGTCATAAAAAAAAGGGACTATTAAGCAAAAGTAAAACAGAAAAAATTTAACTGAAAAAAACTAACATTACTCATAAAAAGCATAATAATGTGCATGGTGTAAAAACACCTACATATCCAAAAAGGGTACCTCTAGGGTACAAGTACAACAATATTCTAAATATTCCACTATGTGGATACAATAGACTAGTAAAAGCTGGAAAAAAAAACAAATACTAGAAAACTTCACTTTGGTGACCAAAGGAAGTACAAAATCTGTGATCCAAAAATCACTCCTCATCTGACACCTCAATATCCTCCTCATCACCGCCTGCAGAAGTAGCCTCCTCATCATCAGCAGCAACCGTCTCCTCACCAGCCTCCTCATCATCAGCATCATCTTCACCCCCTCCAAAAATTGGCCTGCTCTCAGGCCAACCAGCATGTGCTAGGAAATGCTCCCTAGACATCATCGTGTGCTCAGAAGAAGGGTCTCGAATCTGCAATTGGAGAACCTGCATAGAATCATGGATGTCAATCATAGCACGCTGCTGGGCAGCCATCCAATCCCAATTATATTGGCAAATCTCCTGCTGATACGGATAAAAGGCCGGCGACGCCGGTTCAGAACCTCCACCAGTCTCAGCTGCAGCTTCAGCACCCGCTCCAGAAGACTCTCCACCAACTCCTCTAGCCTTACAAAACTTATCCACATACCTATCATCAATTTCCGAAAGAATAGTGACCTGCCTGCGGGCTAGGATATCCACACCAGCGTGAGCACACAAGGATATAATGAGACATGGAAAAGCAAGCGGGGCATTTTTACGCGTCGCAGTACCTCCCAAACCACTTAAAACAATTGCCTTGATTTCATCCGCAATGATGCGGGCCACGTCAATCTAAACATTCATCTGAATGCTGTGGATAAGATGAGCTAGAGCAATAGGAACTGTGCTATGATGCGATCTAGGACAGATGTTGGTGAGGAGAAACAACAAAATGAGCTGCACCAAAGGCTGCATGTCCACCCTTCTGAATCTAATCTCAACCCCAGATGAATTCCTCTCAACCTCCTTACCTGGAAGAAGCAAATCCCGGGTCATCTTTGGAATGTCTCGGTGGAGATACAAGTCGCGATGGTAAGCATCCAACTCAGTACCAACCAATGGCATAGGATCTCCCAAAACAGTGTTGATCGTCCTCCGATCAAATTGAACAACAGCCCCTCTAACAAATGAGGTCCAGCTAAATCTCTCTCCATCATCAGGCAAAGCATTGGCATAAAATTCCCGAACAATTTCAATATTGTACCCATCCAGCGGCATCATCAGACGATCCCATTTCTTCTCCACAAACAGAGCATCAATTGTCCGATAGCTACCGCGGTCATTAAGTAGGAATCTTTTCTCTGCCAAAATGTGCTTTCTCTCAAGAGTTTCGTACCTGGCTGCTTGCTTCGCACCCCTAAATCTGTCTTCATCAAAACGCACGGGTACCTGTCTGGAAGTTGAAGCCTTTCGCTTCTTCGCCGCGTGAATTGCCGTTTTTGGTGCCATCTGCACATAACAAACAATAAAACAAAACAACAGCAAACCAACGCATTAGTGAACTACAACAAACCAGACAGAGACATGCATTTCCTAAAAAAAAATTTAATTTTGCATCTGTTCGCTCCAGGTTCGCTAGGCGAAGTCTGGCGAACACTCGCCCCAGGTTCGCGAAGCGAATGCTCGCGCAGGCTCGCGAAGCAAACACAGCAGCGAACCCACGAAAATGCAGAAAAACAATATCAAAACCAGTCCAGCTGCAATCTTCTTTTTTCAATTATCACTCTACTCATTAACCCTAGGTAGTTTTTAACATGCAATCCATAAACAAAATGACAGAGGTTCCCAAAATTCATCCAAACCCTAATTATTCTACCACTCAAATAAACAATGGACAATGAAATAAACAATGAAAGAGAGTGCATACCTGAATTTCGCAAGTTACTTGAGTGATTAGGGAGAATGGAAATTGGAGAGAGGTATGTTCCTTAGGTCTTGAGAGGAGAGGAGAGGAAATTGTAAAATGGTGGAAAATGGAAAATGGAAAAGGTGGCACAAAAAGTAGGGTTTCCCCCTCAATTCAGATTCAAAATGGGTCTTGGGCCCAATTGGTTGGCCCACCCACACTTGATTTTTACTGATGTGGTAAAATCAGGTTTGACTGTCTCGCTTGGCTCGCGAAGCGAAGGACAGCGAATGCTCGCCCTTGCTCGGGAGGCGAAGGTTGGCGAACATGACATAATTTTTTCAAAATTTTCAAAAGTTTACCACATCCTTCAAGGCTACACAATTATAAACAAACACAATAAAAACAAAAATAAGCAGTAATACTTACAGTGTTGGGGTGCCTCCCAACAAGCGCTTGTTTAACGTCGGCTAAGCTCGACAGTCCACCGCAATCTCACGGATTGCGGAAAGGAACAATGGCGGGATTCCGCTCGAAATCTCCTCCAAGGTACACTTTCAATCTTTGGCCTTTAACAGTCCAATTCTCGTTGATTGTTGTATCTTCAATTACAATTGCTCCATAAGGCTTGATTTCCACAATCCGAAACGGACCGGACCATTTAGACCTTAACTTTCCCGGAAACAATTTTAACCGAGAATTGAACAGTAGGACCAGTTGTCCTACTACAAACTGTTTGACCAAAATTTTTCTGTCATGGTAAGACTTTACACGCTCTTTATACAATTTATTTGAATCGTACGCCTGGAGCCGTAATTCATCCAATTCGTGTAATTGCACTTTTCTTTTTTCACCGCTTAGAGTTGGATCAAAGTTCAAAAATTTTAAGGCGCAAAACGCCTTATGCTCCAACTCTATCTGTAAGTGGCAATTCTTACCGTAGACCATTTTAAACGGCGTGAGACCAATCGGAGCCTTAAAAGCGGTCCGATAGGCCCACAAAGCATCATCCAGCTTGTTTACCCAATCTTTTCTCGAGGCCAAAACAGTTTTTTCCAAAATGCGTTTTATCTCACGATTTGATACCTCGGCTTGACCGTTAGCTTAAGGATGATATGGTGTGGCAACCTTGTGCTTCACACCATATTGCTCCAGAGCTTTTTCAAGCTGAGTGTTACAGAAGTGAGATCCTCCGTTACTAATCAACACTCTAGGAGTACCAAAACGCGCAAAAATATTTCTTTTCAAAAATTTCATAACGGTTTTTCCATCGGCTTTAGCACAAGCTATCGCCTCAACCCATTTAGACACATAATCCACAGCGACCAAAATGTATTCATTAGAAAATGAAGATGGGAATGGACCGACAAAGTCGATCCCCCAACAGTCAAAAACTTCAATTTCTAACATATTTTGCAAAGGCATTTCGTGCCGCCGTGAAATTCCTCCACTTCTCTGGCATTTGTCACAACTTAGGGCATGCGCATGCGCATCTTTGAATAACGACGGCCAATAAATGCCCGATTGAAGGACTTTAGTGGACGTTCTTAACCCATTGAAATATCCTCCATACGGAGAGTTATGACAATGCCACAGAATATTCGTGGCTTCCTCTTCCGACACACACCTTCTTAAGAGGTTGTCGACACCAAGTTTAAATAAATGTGGTTCATCCCATACAAAGGACTTGGCATTCGACAAAAATTTTCTCTTTTGATGGTGCGTTAGACCGTCCGGTATCAATCCGGTGGCTTTGTGGTTAGCCATGTCGGTGAACCATGGTCTAACCTGCACCTTAAACAATTTTTCATCAGGGAATTCCTCTTTGACTTCACATTCTTTCTTGGTCACGTCAACGTTTACCAGGCGGGATAAGTGATCCGCCACCAAATTCTCGAATCCTTTTTTATCACGAATTTCTAGATCAAATTCCTGTAACAAAAGGATCCAACGAATAAGCCTCTGTTTTGAATCAGGCTTGGTGAGCAGATACCTTATAGCCGAATGGTCCGTGTAAACGATGACTCGTGAACCAATCAAATAGGAACGAAATTTCTCCAACGCATACACTATGGCAAGCAACTCTTTCTCAGTTGTTGCATAGTTAATTTGAGCCTCATTTAAAACCTTGCTCGCATAATGTATCGCGTGGAAAACTTCCTCTGACCCAAAACAGCCCCAACCGCATAATCACTTGCATCGCACATTAATTCAAAATCAAGTTTCCAATTAGGTGCAATGATTATCGGTGAGGTTGTTAAACTCTTTTTCAAAAAATTAAACGCAAAAAGACAAGATTCATCAAAGTCAAAAAACTTATCTTTAACGAGCAAGTTGCTCAATGGCTTTGCAACCTTTGCGAAGTCTTTGATGAATCTTCGGTAAAATCCGGCGTGTCCAAGAAAGCTCCTTATGCCTTTGACATTCATCGGTGGTGGCAATTTCTCAATAACGTCCACCTTGGCTTTATCAACTTCAAGGCCCTTTGAAGAAACTTTGTGACCGAGCACAATTTCCTCGTTCACCATAAAGTTGCATTTTTCCCAATTAAGCACCAAATTAGTTTCCACACACCGTTCCAACACCGTATCCAAATTTTTCAAACAAATATCGAACGATTGTCCAAAAACCGAGAAATCATCCATAAAAACTTCAATTGTCTTTTCGATCAAATCCGAGAATATCGCTTGCATACACCATTGAAAAGTCGTCGGTGCATTACATAATCCAAACGACATCCTCCTATAAGCGAAGATTCCAAAAGGACATGTAAAAGCGGTTTTTTCATGATCCTCCGGGTTCACAATAATTTGGTTTTAACCCGAATAACCATCCAAAAAACAGTAGAATTGTTGACCGGAAAGCCTTTCGAGCATTTGATCCATAAAAGGTAGAGGGAAATGATCTTTTCTCGTAGCTTTGTTCAACCTACGGTAGTCTATGCACATTCTCCACCCGGTTACGGTTTTGGTTGGTATAAGCTCATTTTTCTCGTTTCGGACCACCGTTAATCCGCCTTTTTTCGGTACCACATGCACCGGACTAACCCACAGGCTGTCAGAAATGGGATAAATCATTCCGGCATCTAACATTTTCACGACTTCTTTCCTAACAACTTCTTTCATGATAGGATTTAACCGGCGTTGAGGTTGAGCAACCGGTTTAAAGTCTTCCTCCATAAATATCCTATGCATGCAATACGAAGGGCTTATGCCTTTGAGATCGGACAGCGTCCATCCCATTGCATCCTGATTTTTTCTCAACACTTGAATTAAGCGGCTCTCCTCGTTTTCAGATAAAATACTACTTATGATCACCGGTTTATTACCACCGTCATCGAGAAAAGCATACTTCAAGGTTGAAGGTAACACTTTCAGTTCAACTTTGGATTTTTCCTCATTCACCACTTTTTTTAGAATTTCCTCTTCATACTCCCAAGGTTGCAATTCTTCTAAAGCTTCAAGCTCTAACAAACACTCTTCAAGAGCTTGCTCTTCTTCAACCGAGAATATTTCCAAGGAATCATCCATAGCTCTTTGTAAAGGATCAATGACATGAATTTGCTTTGTAACTTCAATACTCGCTTCCTCCGTTGCATCGATTAGGAAACAATCACCTTTATCTTTCTTGTGCTTCATGGCATCATAAAGATTGAAACACGCCTCTTCATCTTGGACTCTCACTTTAATGAGACCATCGTCCATGTCAATTGCCATTCGGGCAGTTTTCATGAAAGGCCTTCCAAGAATCAAAGGTGCATCCTCATCCTCCTCCATTTCAATGACAACAAAGTCTATCGGAAACAAAAATTTGTCCACTTTGACCAACACATCTTCCGCTACACCGTGAGGACGGGTAGTGGATTTATCTGCGAGTTGCAACGTCATTTGAGTGGACCTCAATTCCATGTGTCCTAACCGTTTCACAATCGAGAAAGGTATCAAGTTGATACTAGAGCCTAAATCAATCAATCCATTGCCCACATAGATGTTTCCTATAGTAATCGGCAAGGTAACTCGTCCCGAATCACATTCTTTCCTCGGGAGAGTACGTTGAATGATGGCGCTACAGCTCGCATCAACCATAATAGTCTCTTGTTCCGTATACCTCTTCTTTTTCGTGAGAATATCCTTCATAAACTTTGCATATTTAGGCATTTGCTCCAAAGCCTCGAAAAATGGGATATTAATTTGTAATTGCTTGAAAATATCCATAAACCGAGAATAGTGCCTCGCACTATCTTTCTTTGTAGGAGCTTGCGGATATGGTAAATGTTGGATAGGAATATTGTTCACCGGCTCCTTCCCCTTCTTAGTTCTCTTCACTTTTTCTTCTCTTTTTTTCTCATCCTCACTTTTTTCTTTCTCATTTTCAACTAAAACACCCTCAACATTTTTTTCTACTTCAATCTCATCACTATCTTTTTCTTTTTCAACTACAACCTCCTCCTCCACTACACTTTCACCTACACCCATGTCAATCTCTCTCCCACTTCTTGTGATAATTGCTTTACAATCTTTAGGATTCGGAAGCGTATTTGCCGTAAAGTTTCCTTTTTGTTGCTCGGCCTATTGTTTTGATAATTGCCCGACTTGTGTTTCAAGATTCCTTATGGCCGCATCGGTGTTCTTTTGATTGGAAATTGCCATTTGCATAAATTGTGTGAGAGTGTCTTCCATCTTCGTATTTCCAACGGGAGCTTGCGGAGGTTGAGTGTAATTTTGGTATTGTTGACGGTTTGATGGTCCGGCTTCTTGCGGTCTCCACGGTTGCTGATAACCTTGGTTAGGTCGTTGTTTGTAACCTTGGTTGCCTTGTTGATACGGAAGTCGGGGTTGGTATCCTTAATTTCTAGCATAGTTTACTTCCTCCATAACGGGAGGACAATATCCGGTCGGATGGTCACCTCTACAAAGTTCACAAACTAAAACTTGCACATTTTTACTTGAAGAGTCATGAATTTCTTTGAATTGTTGCGGAAGTTTAGACATTTGCTTAGTCAACAATTCAACCTGTTGTGATAATAACTTGTTCTGCGCAAGTATAGCATCGTTTGTTCCCAATTCCAACACTCCCGGAGTTCGTTGAGACGGACCACGGTTGTGACTACCTTAATGGTCATTCAAGGCCATCTTATCAATAATAGCCGTGGCTTCAGCTGCGGTTTTGCTCAACAAGGATCCACCAGCGGTGGCATCCAACAAAGTTTTGTGCACAAGTTGAAGTGCATTTCGAAATATATGAATTTGTGCAAATTCATCAAAACCATGGCCCTTGCACTTTCTCAACATTGATTTGAACCTCTCCCAAGCTTCATTGAGAGATTCATTGGCTCCTTGTGTGAATACCGCGATGGCGGTCTTTGCTTCCATAAACCGAGTGTGTGGGAAAAATCTCTCCAAAAATTTCTCTTCCAATGCATTCCAATCTGTCATTATGGCCGTTGACTGATCAAGGTACCATTCCTTGGCCTTCCCAATGAGGGAATGCGGGAATAGTCTCTTGAACAGAGACTCCTCTTCTGCCTCAGGCGCACCAGTCGCTCCCGCTATTTCATAGAACTTCGTCAGATGGGTAAAAGGATCTTCATGATCCATACCCGTAAATGGACTTTGGTATAACAGTTGGAGAATATCGGTCTTCATTTCGGAATGACGACCGTTCTGTGCATGGCGAGCGAACTGAGCATTGTGTCTAGGACTATTAGTGCAAGGCCTAGAAACAGGTGGTGGTGGTGGTGGTGGATCTGCCTCCATAACTGGAAGTATATGTGGAAATGGTGGTGGTGTAGAAGTACTTTCCTCTTGTTCTCGCTTTTGTTTTGCTAGCTGCCTCGTTCTTCTAGTTCGGCTGTTGATTCTACAAGCGGTTCTCTCAATCTCAGGATCGAAAAGAAGTTGGTCCGCCGGTAGTTTCCCTCGCATAAACTAAGTCTGCACACTAAACAAAACAAATTAACAAGTTCAAGATAAAGTGGTAACAAGCTTAAAACAGCACAACTATCGCAATGCTTGCAATATCAATGAACAATCCCCGGCAACGGCGCCATTTTGTTAGTAGAGTAATAGTGGGGGTGTTTGTTATCGTCTCCACAGGGATTGTCGATATACGATGCTTGCCTTTCAATAGTAATGATGTTTTAAGTTCAAAGGTTTCAAAAGGTTCTCAATTGTTTTTAACATTAATTTCTAGCAAAAGTAATTGGTGACAAAGAGTTTGTGAAAGTTTTGATAAAAGCATGTCAAGGTTAGGTTTCGCTAATCCTTTTCACGTATAAATGATTAATCAAGCATATGAACTTGGTTTTCGACCAATACAACTGCGTATCCTCCCGACTAAGTTTATGTCTAAAGCGAAGTCGTGAGTATCGTTGTTTAGACCGTTAGATGATGCTCACGCTAACAATCTAAACAACAATCATTAAGATCAACACAATGCGAATAGCAAATCTCAAATCTATGTCTAGAGTTTGGTTTTTAAGAGATGAAATTGTTTGGTCATGATTTGTAGAATCTATGTCTAGAGCAAAACAAATCACAAATAATTCATTAAGAGAAAACAACTTCATCTATATTGATCAAAGACTTTGTTCATATACAATAGATCAAAAGAAATACATAAAATCAGGATCAACTACATCTAACCTCAACATTGAGTGTTTAGCTACCCATTCTCATGGTAGCTTGGATACAAAGTAAAGAGAGGAGATGAATGAACATCCACGTCGAAGAATCGAGAATGGATGTGAGTTCAGCTTCTCAAAGTGAAATTACAATCTTCAATGCTCAAAATACTGAAAACTCTGTTTTTGGGTGAAAATGGAAAAAAGATCCCTAACAAATAAAGTGGAAATCTATTTATACATTTACAAACTCAGCACCCTTCGCCTGGCGAAGGAATCATTCGCCTAGCGAATGAACTAAAACATGGCACTTCAAGTGCCTCAGACTTAAACCGCCCACTTGAATTATCGTGGGTTCGCTAGGCGAACCAAATCACTCGCTTCGCGAGCCTTCGCTACCTCATTCGGCCCAATGAAGTTTGGGTGTTTTCAAAAGTGGAACTTTCTGCCAGCCTTCGCTGGCGCATTCGCCTCGCGAGCACATCAGCGAGCCTTCGCTGGCTTCCTCGCCCAGCGAATTTACCCAGTTTTCCTACTGTAGGTTTTTGCAAACTTTCTGCCACCCCTCGCTGGTACACTCGCTAACGTTCGCCAGGCGAACCTTCACTGGCATGTTCGCCAACACTCGCCTAGCGAACCATGTTGTTGCTTTCTTCTTTCTATGGAAACTTGCATCCAATCTTTGTGTCTCACAATCTTAATCTTTTTATGCCTATTCCTGCACATTAGCACACAAATTACAAGCACCACAAGTATATTCCAATGTATGCACAACAACATCATTCCACACTAAAATCAACACATTCCACATGGAAAGAAATGAAAAATGCCAATTAATTCATACAAATATATATCATGTTTGACATCTAACAGAGACCAAGATGAGAAGAAAAGTACTGCAGGCTATATTTTCATGATCGAAGGAGCTCCAATCTCTTGGAGTTCGAGAAAACAAACCATTGTGGCTTTGTCATCATGTGAAGCTGAGTATGTAGCTGCATCGTATGCAGCATGTCAGGCAGCATGGATAGAGATGTTGCTTGAAGAACTCAAGATCAAGGAACCTGGGAAGATGAAATTTTTTGTAGACAACAAGTCAGCTATTGATCTTGCCAATCATCCTATGGGTCATGGTCGAAGTAAGCACATAGAAAGAAGATATCATTTTCTCAGGGATCAAGTGAATAGAGGGAAGCTGGATCTTGAATATTGCAAGACTGAAGTTCAACTAGCTGACATACTTACCAAACCTTTGAAGAAAATCAGATTCGACGAGTTAAAGAAGAGCATTGGGATGAGAAGTCTCGAAAACATGAATTAGGTGGTGTGTTAGATGTAATTCAGGTTTTGTCGAAGTCGAATGACTCATAGGTTTTGGCGAAGTCGAAATGTTGTATAGTTGTAGTGTTGTAAGTCAGCTGTATTCGACAGAGTCGAATATAGCTGATATAGAGTTCAGTCGAAATGTTAGTTTGTGGGCTTGGGCTTTGATAGCCTATATAAAGGGTCTTTACTTTGTATTTTAAACACAACAGCTTCATAATAAAATTTTACAAAGTTTCCAAACAATAATCTCTTCTTATTTTCTTCTCTCTCTTTCTCCTTCTTCTTCTTCTTTCTCTCAAACATTCATCTTTCTTGGACGTAGTTCCAACAGGTCCTAGATGGGCTTCGAGCTACCCGGTCCTAAACGAGTTTTTTTTTTAAATAAAAAATTAAAATTAAAATGTCATAATATTTATTATAAATAAAATTAAAAATTATATTATTTTAAACATAATACATTTTAAGTACTATATTATCCTTTATAAATACTATAACGTGTTTTTAAATACAATACATGTCTAAATTGTGTAAAATAATACTCGAATATTTAACATAAGATTGAATAGAAAGATTGTATAGAATAGAGATAAAATTTAGTGAGATGAGAAAAAATCAATGTGTTATTTTAAAGTAAGATAATATAAATATTAATATAATTTTTTAAAATTTATAGTGATATGTGCCTAATGAGCTACCCACGGCCCATATGAGTTAACCCTAATGAGTAGCTACCCACGGCCCATATAGTCTACTTTACTAAAAAATATTTAAAATAGTATATAAGTAAATTTATAATCATATAATAAAATAAATGCATAATAGTATTAAATTTCAACTCAGGTATAAATATTAAAAATAAACCACTGTAAAAACTAGGTGGAAAAAAACTGTTTAAATTTTTAGGATATATATATATATATATATATTTTTTTAGTTTCCTCAAGGCACACAAATTTACTCTTGTTCACTACAAAACCATCTAACAAAAAGTTGCCTTAAAGTAATAGGTAGGTGCAGCTAAAAATATTTTGTGATGCACATGAATTAGATGTCATTAATGAAACCTAAAAAAAAAAAAACAATTGAAAATCTCTTTGTTTCGTTATCATCTTTTATAGATTACAAGTTAGAAAAGGCAAGGTAAATGAAATTCGAAAAAGAAAAACTATAAAATTATAAAGTGCTCATACAATAAAAAAATGAAAACTTATAAGATATTCTTTCATAAAATATATTACACATTTATTTTTCTGATATGATATCTCTATCTCCTTAATATGACATTTTTGAACTCTCATGGACTTAGTACTCATAGAATCAATAAGGAAGAACAAAACTATAACATATATTACGAATGCAGCGAAAATATATGAAGTCGATCACAAAACTGGGACAATCCAGAGTTGTTTCGCACTTTATATCTTCCCCTGTATAACGACAAGGAATAACGAATAGTATAGAATAAAAAACTTTAAAATTTTGAGAATTTTAATCATATTTTTTCTACTTTGCATGTATAAACTCAAATCATTTTGATATCTTTATAACGTTTAAATTATATACACTCCTATAAATAATTAAATAAAACTTTTAGCACTTAATGTATTAACTTTAATTTTCATTAAATATATCTCTTAAGTATATTAGTGTGTTGTGTTTGCCTCTTTAACTCACCTAGTAAATAGGTCAAACAATAATAAATGTAATATTTTTTTTTTTCGTTTTTCTTTTTTTTTTTTCATTTCAATACTCCTAACTTTTCATTACTTTTATCCTTTCATAAGTTTGATGTTTTTGTCTCTTTAACTCACCTAATAAGAAAATTACATAATAATAAATGAATGAAATAGTTTCATTTTAGCCTTTGATTACTCTTAACTTTTTCTTAGCCTTTTATTATTCCGTATTTTGCATTAATTTTAAATTGTTTGATAGTTTAGTAAAACAAAATTAACTCTTTTTTAAATAAACAAACTTAATGCATTTCAATTACAAAGTAAAACTCAATACACGGAGAAATCAAATTAAGGGTATTACACTTTAATCAAGAATTGACCGCTTTCACTAACAAATGGACAACCGCATTCGCTTGGCACTTAATAAACTTTACTTCAAAGTTGTGAATACAATGTAATAAATCCTTAATGGATCTAAGAATGCTACTAAATTCAGAGTATCCACCATAGTTGGTATGGATAACATGTACCACCATTTGAGAGTCATTTTAAAAAATCACATAATTCATATGCATCTGGATGGTTGCTTGGATCGCTGTTGGAATTAACCCAAAACCTTTTGAGAATTCCTATTCAATCTTGAACTCAAAACTGTTAACAATCACACGCAATGGCAACAAAAAGAAAAATTGAGAAAGAAAGAAAGAAAGAAAGAGAAAAGAGAAATAGTAGCGTTGGAGAAGAAGATGAAAAACTGCAGAATTCTTTCTGCCCACAAACTGTGGAAATTTTCAATATTCACTTGCAACTGCAAAGTTGCGATTCAAGGAAGGAAAATCGTGATGCCGATGAATCATCCAAACGGGCACTTTCCGGATAGCCTTCTGATTCTCAAGAAAGATAATTATGAGAATTTGTGCAAGCAGATTAAGGTGGTTTTCTGTTATCATGATCTTTGGGATCTTGTAAAGGAAGGAGTAGCACCGCTTGCAGAGAACGCGACGGATCAAGAAAAGGCTGCACACAAAGAGTTAAAGAAGAAAGATTATAAAGCTCTCTTTATAATCCATCAGTGTGTCGATCCAGATAACTTTGAAAAGGTTAGTGATGTAGAGTCAGCAAAAGAAGTGTGTGAGATTCTTGAAAAGTCATTTGGAGGCGCAGAAAAGGTGAAAGATGTGGGGTTACTAACTCACAAGAGAACCTATGAGTTGCTTCAGATGGAAGACAATGAAAGTATAACAGATTTCTTCACTAGAGTTACAAAGTCGGTGAATCAAATCAAGGTATGTGGAGAGGTGTTTACATCAAGATCAGCTGTTGCAAAGATCTTGAGGTCATTGGCTCCAAAGTTCGACCATGTGGTAGTAGCCATAGAAGAGTCGAAAGACTTGTCAGTATTGACGAAGGAAGAGCTTCAAGGGACGCTTGAGTCTCATGAACAATTGATGAGTCAATCACCTTTCAGACTCTCTTGTTGAGTCAATCACCTTTCAGACTCTCTTGCTGAGTCAATCACCTTTCAGTACTCTCTTGTTGAGTCAACCCTTTTAGCCACAATCCTGGGCTTTGTACAGGACAGATAAAAACACTTTCTTGTTGAGTCAGAACCCTTTAGCCTCAATCTTGGGCTTTGTACAAGACACAAATTTCCCTCTCTTTAGCTTGGGACAGATATCTTCCCTAGCAGAGTCATTTCCTCCCAGTCTTCTTTTAGGCTTTGAGAAATGATTTTCCCCAAGAGGAGTCAAACTCATTTCAGCCTCAATCTTGGGCTTTGTGCAAGACACATAAAAATATCCTCACCAGAGACAGTTAAATTTCCCACTTTAGACTCAATCTTGGGCTTTGTACAAGACACATACAAACCCTCCCCAGCGGAGTCAAAATCCCTTTTAGCCTCAATCTTGGGCGTTGTACAAGACAGATAACACTCTCCCGCAGAGTCAAACTTTTAGCCTCCTCTGAGGCTTTATATAATGATATCCCCAAAGAGTCAGTCGCTTTTTTGCCTCAATCTTGGGCTTTGTACAAGACAGATAAAACACTCTCTTGTTGAGTCAATCAACTCCTAGCCTCCTCTTAGGCTTTGTATAAAGAAATCCTCTAGTCAAGTCAATTAACCTTTTAGCATCAACCTTGTGCTTTGATCAAGGCACCCAAAGGTCAACAATCTCTCTTTAGAGATGACAAATTCCCTCTCAATACCCTTTTAGCTTCAATATTGGGCTTTGAACAAGACACAAATACCCTTTTAGCTTCAATCTTGGTCTTTGAACAAGACACCAAAACATCATTTTCCTCCCTTAGAATAGGAGGAACTACGATTGCTCTGATTTCCCTGTTTCATTTAAACGGGAACACGTAGGCATAAGATTGCGAAATCTTAGCGAGCATATTAATAAAAAACTCTAGGTCCAATACCTTCACACATCAATCAAAACTTAGGGTGTGTTTGTTTAAAGGATTAAATTTATAATCCTGGGAATATTATTCCCTGGAACAATAATACCAGGAATTTTATTCCTGTCTGTGTGTTTGGTAAGGAATTGAAGTTCCTTGGAATATTTATAAAATATATTTAATTTACTTTTTAAAAAAATATATAAAAGAGTTAAATTAATTTTGAGTTGGAGGTTATGGGTGGTTATCTTTTATTCCCATGGGAATGTAAGATTCCCACCCTTTTACATGGGAATAAAAAACATCAAAGTCATGAGTAAATTATATTCCCAGGAATAAAATATACCCGGGTATAATTTGATAAAACTTGAAACAAACGTGGGAATACGATTTCCAACCTCACACATTCCTGGGAATAAATTTTAAATCCATAAAACAAACACACCCTTAAGTCCAGTACCTTACCAAAAACATCTGGAACACCCGAACATCAACAAAAACTCACTCACTCTCTCATATTTCCCAAGAAACTTTTCCAACCCATCAACAGATAAACACTATCAATTACAGAGCGAGACCTAAAGCTAACATCATGTGGATAACCACATATAGGATGGGTAATTGACAATTACCCATTGTATAACCTGACTCCGGACCCCCCAATCTCTTTAAAGCGTTTGTTCAGTTAAACATTCGCGTGCAAGGTTAGTTTTAGATAGCTTCCCTTTCCCTTCCAGCTTCACGGGATAAATAAGAAATCAGAAAGTAGCACCTTTCTCCTCGAGGAGGAAAACCCAAACTTCAGCGATAAGGTGGTCGTGTCACCGACAAAAATCGCTCGCTACAGTTTCTCGCGACACATGAAGGTAAGAAGGCATATGTTCGAAAGCCTGGAACTTAAGCCTAGAGGCTTCATTGGTTTTGGAGGAAACCAGAAGGGAAAAATCATTGGCTCTGGAACTGTTGGTAATGGTAAACTTCCTTCTATTATTGATGTTCTTCTGGTCGATGGTTTGATGCATAACTTATTGTCAGTTAGTCAACTTAGTGACACTGGTTATGATATCATTTTTAATCAAAAGTCATGTAAGGCTGTCAGTCAGAAAGATGGCTCAATCCTTTTATTGGAAAGAGGAAAAACAACATTTACAAGATTAGACTTTCTGATCTCTGTGAACAGAATGTCAAATGCTTAATGTTTGTTAATGAGGAGTAATGGGTGTGGCATAAACGTTTGGGCCATGTTAGCATGAGGAGGATTTCTCAGTTAAATAAGCTTAAACTTGTCAGAGGCTTACCAAATATGAAGTATTCTTCATATGCTCTTTGTGAATCATGTCAGAAAGGAAAGTTCTCTAAAACTTCCTTCAAAGAAAAAAATGTTGTGTCCACTTCTAGGCCGTTAGAACTTCTACACATTAATTTGTTTGGACCAGTGAAAACTGCTTCAATCAGTGGAATGAAGTATGGATTAGTTATCCTTGATGACTATAGTCGTTGGACATGGGTAAAATTCTTGAAACACAAGGATGAGTCACATTCTGTCTTCTCTACCTTTTGCTCAATAGTGTAAATAGAGAAGGATTGCAAAATAGTCAGAGTCAGAAGTGATCATGGTGGAGAATTCGAGAACATATACTTTAAGAATCTTTTTTATTCCCATGGCATTTCCCATGATTTCTCTTGTCCCAGAACTCCACAACAGAATGGAGTAGTGGAAAGGAAGAATAGGACTTTGCAAGAAATGGCTTGTACCATGATCCAAGAAACTGACATGGATAAGCACTTCTAGGCAGAGGCAGTAAATACAACATGTTATATTCAGAACAGGATTTCTATCAGACTATTCTGGGTAAGACTCCCTATGAATTGTGGAAGAATAGAAAACCCAACATCTCGTATTTTCATCCTTTTAGTTGTATTTATTTTATGTTTAACACTAAAGAGAATCTTGGCAAGTTTGACTCCAAAGCTCAAAAGTGTTTATTGTTAGGATACTCTAAATGCTCTAAATGATACAGAATCTATAACACAGAAACACGAATTATTGAGGAATTAATTCATGTCAGATTCGATGATAAGCTTGACCTTGAAAAGTCAAAGCTAGTTGAAAAGTTTGCAGATTTGAAGATTACTTTATCAGAATCCAAGGAGGAAGATTCTAAAGAAGGAGACAAAGATGCATAAACTACATAATCAGATACAACCTTACCAGAAACAATGAATAGTCCATTTCATCAGAAGAAGAATAAACTAAACACTTCTCATTCTGAAGAATTGATTCTGGGAGACAAAGTTGATCCAGTCAGAACTCGTTCATCATTCAAACCTTCTAAAGAAACTCTTCTAGGTTTGGTGTCTCTTATAGATCCAACATTAGTTGATGAAACTCTTATGGAGAATGAGTGGATTCTGGCCGTGAAAGAAGAGCTGAATCAATTCACCAGAAACGATGTTTAGGATATTGTTCAGAAACCAAAAGGTGTCCACGTCATTGGAACAAAGTGGGTATTCAGAAACAAGTTAGATGAGAAAGGTGAGATCATAAGAAATAAAGCACGAATGGTAGCACAAGGTTATAATCAGCAAGAAGGGATAGACTATATAGAAACCTTTGCACCAGTTGTCAGGTTAGAATCTATTCGTCTTTTAATTTCCTTTGTTGTAAATCATGACATCACTTTATATCAAATGGATGTAAAGAGTGCATTCTTAAACGAGTATATTTCTAAAGAAGTGTATGTGCACCTACCTCCTGGTTTTGAAAGTTATAAAAACCTAGGTTTCGTTTTCAAACTTAAAAAATTGTTATATGGTCTAAAACAGGCTCCTAGAGCTTGATATGAAAGGCTAAGTAACTTTCTTTTGGAAAATGACTTTACTAGAGGAAAAGTGGATACAACACTCTTTTGCAAAACCTTTAAAAATGACATTCTGGTTGTGCAAATTTACGTTGATGATATTATATTTGGTTCTGCTAATACTTCCTTGTGCAAGGAATTTTTTAAGTTAATGCAGGCTGAATTTGAAATGAGTTTGATGGGAGAACTCAGATTCCTTATGGGAATTCAAATTAATCAACGTCCAGAAAGAACGTACATTCATCAGAGCAAGTATGCAAGAGAACTTCTGAATAAGTTTAATATGCCAGAAAGTAAAGCTGCAAAGACTCCTATGCACTCGACATGCATTTTGGAGAAAGAAGAAGTAAGTAAAAAGGTTTTTCAGAAGCTCTATCGTGGTATGATAGGCCCTCTTCTGTATTTGACTGCTTCTCGTCCAGATATTCTGTTCAGTGTATGTCTTTGTGCTCGTTTCAAATCAGATCCAAGGGAAACTCACTTAACAGCTGTTAAGAGAATCCTAAGGTATCTAAAAGGAACAACTAACCTTGGCTTGATGTATAAGAAAACATCAGAGTACAAGCTTTCTGGTTATTGTGATGTAGATTATGCTGGAGACAAATTAGAAAGGAAAAGTACTTATAGAAACTGTCAGTTTCTGGGTAACAATCTCGTCTCGTGGGCAACCAAAAGACAATCAACCATTGCACTTTTAACTGCAGAAGCATATATCTCAGCGTCACTGTGCAGAACTCAGATACTCTAGATGAAGAATCAACTAGAAGATTTTCAGATACACGAGAGTAACATTCCTATCTTATGTGATAAGTACTTTTACTATTTGTTTATCCAAGAATCCTATTTTGCATTCTAGGGCGAAACATATTGAAATAAAACATCACTTTTTACGTGGCTATGTTTAGAAGGGTATTTTTCATTTAAAATTTATGGATACAGACCACCATTGGGTTGATATCTTCACAAAATCCCTTGCTGAGGATAGATTCGTATTCATTCTGGAAAATATATTTATAAAACTGTGTCCAGAATGAGTAGATGAAATTTTGATATGTCAAGTCACCAAAATTTCTGAAATAAGATTCTGACGTTAAGCAATTTTTTTGTCTTTTTGATTAACGATACTTCTACATGTTAGAAGATGTCTTGATCAGGAACTTGTCCAGTCAGATACCTCTTGGTATTCTTGACTTTGGGAATATCAAACGTGTTCTCATAAATAAACAACTATGATTATTTTGTGACACTTGTCCAAAATCAAATCATATCTTATTGTTGAAGAGACGCCTCGAGCGCTGTGATTTCGTGAGACTAGATTTCAAGTAATTACTCCTTATTATTCCCCATTATTGTTGTAATCTTGTTTTGACGCATTGGGTTTGTTAACTTACTTGAGAATAGATTAAATCTTTACGTCTTCCCCTATTACTGTGCATTTATTAAGATGTTTGTAAGACAAAGATTTCTTGAAACTAAGCGCTTCTATTCTCATCCTTTATTCCTTGTCAGATTCTTTCCTTCCAATTTTAAGTATACGTTTATTCGTATTTAATGACTGATGTCAAGATTTGAATAACGTATACCTAATATGTGACCTTTTGGGGACTGCTACACTTTTTTTCCATTCTTTGATAACTTTGTCTCTCACCCTACTTTTGTTCTACGTCACTTGTCTTGGAAATGATGAATTTTCATTTCAGTTCATCTCAACTTTATTGTTATTTATTATTGATACATTTCTTCTCTATATATAGCATACTCCTCCTCATTTATCTTCATCAGTCTTTCAAAACTTGTTTATCCTTCTTATCCTGTTTCTATCACTATGTCTATCAAATCTTTTCTTGGCAATGAAGAAGTTATGGAAGTCATCAATAAGAAAAGGCCTAACCTCCCCAGACTCAGAGACTCGGGTTTATACATATCTACCAGTATGCAGATTCAAGGGTGGTCTGGATACTACGCAATCTTGCATGGACCCATCTTTCCTGTCCTTGTGAAGGAATTCTGGAAATATGCAAGGATTGGAGAAGATAACAACTCTATCTGGTCTTTTATTTTTGGTGTTCCGTTCATCATAACACCTACCTCCATCGCTCAAGCCATCAACTGTGTCCAATCTGGAGTCACTGTTGAATATTTCCATCTATCCTACTCCTTTGTTGAGGATCTCATTGGCATTTAAGATGTTTCTCTTAACAGATATGAACCTTACAATCCTGAAGGACTCATTCCCACCGGTAAAATGTGGTTTCAACTCCTGCAAACCAACTTTTGACCTCGAGGCGTGGCAAAAAATTCTTTGTCTCATGATGATAGACTCTTTATCTACTCACATTCAAACTGTGCCAAAGAAGCAAGTCTGCTTCTAATCTACTCACATTAAAAAAGATTCTAAGAAGACAATATGTTGTTGGTGCAATGCTCTCTTGGATTCTGCCTCTGAGCATGACTCTGATGATTTACTTCTGAAGGCTTTCTAGCTTCTGAAGTCATTATTTTTTGAAGACTAAGTGTTGAAGACTCTGAAGACAAGGTTCTGCTGAACAACATTCTGAAGACTTAAGTTTCTGAAGACCAAGGGTTTTGAAGACTGAGTGCTAAAGACTCTGAAGACAAGGTTTTGGTGAACAAGTTCTGAAGACTCTGAAGACCCAGTGATCAACTCTTCTACTCATGCTTCAATCATCTCTATTCAGAAGCCTCTAATGTATAGAAGATAAGATCAAATGTTTGCGAGGGAAAATAGTACATAGTACTTATCAAACACGTTCTTTTCCACTACCTTGATTTGGTGGTACAAAGGACAACTTTTGTGTACGATTTTCATCCTTGCGTAACGACATTATTTCAAGTCGCTAGCAATCTCAATGATATTCCTGATATGCCCTCCAATGGATCTCTTACTGGCTATATATAAGGACTTAATTACTTGAAGAAAAATTTACATGTGCGTGAATGAACCAAGAACAGTGAAGCGCCACAATACAACGCAAGAAACATTGTTCATACTGTATAAATTTTCTTTAAGTTGTTTGAGCTATTCATAGTGTTTATATCTGCTTGTGTAGAAGCAATTCATTGTAAACATTAATTTTGTTCGAATAGTTGTTTGTATTCCTTAAGGGACCAGTTAGGTCAGAATCCTTAAGAAGAGACAGTTAGTCTTGTGCTTGTTAGTCACCAGCAGTTGCTAGTGCAGTGTAATAAGTTGATTATAGTGGATTAAGTCCTTGTGTATAAGGCGAAATCACCTTGGTGGGTGAACTAGATTAGCTTGATAGTTTTCAAGTGAACCAGAATATATCGTGTGTCTTTCTCTCTTATTAGTTTCTTTGTGATCTTTGTTTGAGTTTCACAAAAAGCTTTCATTTTTGAAAACCCAATTCAAACCCCCTTTCTTGTGTTTTCTCACACCTTCAATTATAGAATCCAAGCACCAAGAAAATTGTCATTAACCGTGATGTAGTCTTTGATGAAGAAGCAACCTGGTCATGGAAAGGAAACCAGGTTAAACAATGCATCCCAATAGCTTTTGATGACAATGAGGAAAGGGGTCAACCTAAGAAGAATGTGCAAGAAGTAGAAGGCAATCAGAATGTTCATATAGATGATAAAAGCCCACTTGTAGATGAATCATAAATGCCTCTATGTGATAGAAGAAGAAATGCATGGATGACATATTATGAGATTAATTTATTTGACCAAGGTGAGGATGCACTTACACAATTTTCTCTCTTTTTAGATTGTGATCCTACTACTATTGAAGTAGCTGTCAAAGAATCAAAATGGCAAAAGGCCATGGATGCATAAATTGTATCAATATAAAAAAAGTGATACTCGGGAGCTATGTAATCTACCAAATAGACATAAAACCATTAATGTGAAATGGGTTAAATAATGTGTGAACAAATCAAACAGATGTTCGAAATTCATATAAACAAAGATGCACTTAAAAATATTTTAAATGCTCAACTAAAAAGTCATCCAGCAGCTAAGAAATTATAAACATAAAGAGACGTATAACATGTAAACACATAGACATGTAGAAAATATTGATAAAATAATATAGCTAAAAATGAAAGTTGAAGTGATCATACCAATAGAATTGATTAGAAGTAACTTTTTACATAAGAAATGTTAGTACACAACAAAAATATAGCAAAATTAAATGAAATAGAATCTGAATCTATATAAAACATGAAGAATCCAAGATTCCCAGTTCCCTATAAATCTTGTGAAAAGGCTTTGTGGATAAAGATTTTGTAAATTTATCCCCTAACTAATTTTTTGTATCCACATACTAAAAAGCAACATCACTCTTTTCTACATGATCCCTAAGGAAATGATAGATTTTTATATGTTTAGTGCGCAAATGCTACACATGATTCTTAGTAAGACTAATAGTGCTAGTGTTATTCCATTTGATTGGAGCACAATCGAGCTTTAAATCGTAATATAGTAGTTGTTGTTTTAGCCATAATACTTATGCACAACATTTATCGATAATTACATATTCAGCCTCAGTGGTAGAATGAGCAACACTATGATGCTTTTTACTGTGCCAAGAAACTAAACAATTCCCAAACAAATGGAAAGTATCACTACTACACTTCTTATCCGATATGCACCCATCATAGTTAGAATATGAGAATCCTACTAAGCTACACTCGCTTTCCTTGGGGATCTAAAGACCGTGATGTGAGGTTCTATTAAGATACCTCAAAATTATTTTAACGATCTTAAAATGAGATTCCTTTGGCGACACTTGAAATCGAGCACATATGCATACGCTAAACATAATATATAGCCTACTCGCGATTAATTAGAGTAAAAATTCTATGATACCTCTATATTTAATCATCTCAATGTCAACACTTTGTTCTTATTTATCAATAAGCATATTTGAGGCCATAGGAGTAAAAATGCTTTTTGAATCCTTCATAACATATTTATTTATAAGCTCCAAGCAATACTTTGTTTGGATGATAAACATGCCAATTTTAGTTTGCTTGATTTACAATTCTAAGAATTAATTAAGCTCTTCCATCAATGACTTTTTAAACTCCCCATGCATTATACTAACATACTCTTTGCATAGAGGTTTTGTGGATCAAAAAATAATATTATCAATGTAAATCTTAACTCATAAAATATGTGTTCCTTTATGCTTTATACACAAAGTAGTATGCATATTACCATGATTAAATCCTTTCATAATAAAAAAGCCACTGAGGCGCTCATACCAAGCTCTAAGAACCTATTTGAGACCGTAGAGTGCTCCTTTTAGCTTAAAAGCAAAATTAGGATTTCAAGGTCCTCTAACCCAGGAGGTTGAGAGACTTAGATTTCTTCCTTTGTAAATTCATTAAGGAAAGCAGATTTAACATCCATCTATAACTTAAATCCAGGCAACACAAGAAGGGCAATTGGAACATATGTCTCCTCATATTCAATCCATTCAGCTTGAATTTATCTTTTCACCACTAGCCTAGCTTTGTTTTTAGTAATTACGTTGTTTCCATCCATCTTGTTCCCAAGCACCCATGTAATACCTATGACAATTTTGTTTGTAGGACACATGTCAATATCCCAAACATCATTGTAGGACACGTTTAAATTGAATGAGCTATTCTTGCATAGAAAGGAGCCATCCCTCGTTAAGTAAAGCATAAAATATTATCTAAGGTTCAATATGGGAAGTGGAAGCAGAATACTTACACAATTTTTAACATGAAATCTAGTACTTACGCCCTTTCTGATATCTCTAAGTAATTATTTTTTTTTTGAATTTTTCTAAGTCTATTTTAGTTTTCTCATAGGTACACAAGTTTACTCTTGTTCACTTCAAATCCATCTAACAAAAACTAATCTTCAACCTAACTACTAAAGTTATTTTTATAGGAGGGTGCGATTGTAAATATTGCATTATTCACAAGAATTAGATGTGATCAATGAAACCTCCAAAAATAAAAGAGAATTAGACAATTCGAATAATCTTTGTTTGTTTATTTCCTATTTAAAGTATAAAATAGAAGATGCAAGGTACATAAAATTAAAATATAAAAATTATAAAATTATAAAGTGTGCATATAGTGAACAAATGACGACTTATGGAATATTCTTTTATATATTACACATTTTGAACTCTCATGGGATTGGAACTTATAGAATCAGTCATAAAGAACAAAACCACGACACACGTTGCGAATGCAAAGAAAATACGTGGTCTCGGTCCCAACATCGACACAATCAAGATTTGTTTCGCATTTTATATCTTCCCCTATAATTAAAAAAAGATGATAAAATAATCGTACAAAATCAAGATAATAGATTTTATGAAAACTACAAAATAAAGAAGAAAATCTTACAAGAATGGAAATTTTGGCTTACCAACAACATGTGACGCGACAATGAACAAGGAATAGTATAGAATAAAATTTTTTAAAATTTTGAGAATTTCAGGCATATTTTTTCTACTTTGCATGGAAAATCAAGAATGCAATTTGATATTTTTATAGCGTTAAAAGTTCATGCTATGTTTTATATAAATAAATATAAAATTTCATATTGATGAATTTATACTATTAATTTTCACTAAGTATCTCTTATTATTTAAGTATATTGTGTTTGCGTCTTTAACTCGGCTAGAGAAGAGATCACATAATAATAAATGTGATAGTTTCTTTTTTAGAATTTCATTATTTTGGTACAATTTTTTAAAATTTCATTACTCCTAAATTTTAATTACCTTTATCCTTTCATTAGTGTATTGTTTGTCTCTTTAACTCACTTAATAAAGAAGTCACATAATAATAATAATAATAATAATAATAATAATAATAATAATAATAATAATAATAATAATAATAATAATAAATGGAATAGTTTCATTTTTATCCTTTCATTACTCATACTTCTTGTGGCCTTTCATTACATGACATTAAATGAAATAGTTTCTTTTTTATTATTACTCCAAAATTTTCACTACTCTTAAAATTTATGATAATTTAATAAAATGAATAAAGAAATATAATGTTTTAAATAAATTTGTTGCAATAATGCACCTTTGGGGCAAAAAATTGTTTATACATAAGGAGAATGTATCGTAAGATAAATATTTTTGTTGATAAAAATAAAAAATAAACAAATAATGTGTATTTGGATTTACGATACGAATGTTGTTCTTTATTATTATTGACATAAGTTATATAATTAAATTGAATTATGAAACAAATTTGATGGACCCCCTTAGGTAAACTAAGAGATGGACAAGCCCCAGGGCATTTGAACGAGCTTCAACATTTTGGTGGATTGGGAAGATCATTGCATCTTAAAATGCTTTTCTCATTAGAAACTTGTCCCAAATAAAGTTTTACGTGTTACATCTCTAGAACTTAATTTTAAAGCCTAACAAATGGCTTAAACTCAAGTACACGTTTTCTAAAATTTAAAACTCATAGTATGCATGTCATTGACTTGATTGTCGGAGTGTTTGTATATAGATCCTCATTCCTACTATTGAACATGTTATGAAGATTGCCTTACTAGAGTTCCTAAACGCCACCATCATATCCAGAAACACTAGAAGAAAAGGTCTTATAGATGATTAATCATCCTACATAGTTCGAGACATATCATGTGTAGTTTCCCTCATCTTTCATTAGTAGTTTTTTTTATCTTATCGTTTTTGAAAATATCCAATTTTGCATTTTCCATGTTTTTCTCACGTTGAAGCTGCACCACTCCAAATTCCACATTACCTAGTTAACTCCTCCATTCTTATTCTCTTCAATATTCCATAGCTTTGAAAATTATATTTTTTCAAAATCTTTTTATAATATCCATCATTTTTTCCTTGTATTTTTCATAATCTCTACTTCCATAATTAAATCATATATTTGACTCTTTTTTCGGGTTTAAAAACAACATACCAATCACTATAAGTATTATCTCATCTAATATCTCTTTGATTTTTTCCTTGATTCATGACTTGATGATTTCCTTGAATCTCTCCTTGAAATTTCCCATTACTTTTTCCTTGATCTCTATAGTTGGTGGTTACATTTAAATAAATGATATCACATTTTTTAGTTTGTTGTACTTATGGAATCATAAACATATACTCTGATGTAACCCAAGTGAAATTTTTTGCAAGACAACCATATGCCCCACAATTTTTGGACATGAAGTGGAGAATATCATAATTAATGTGGAATCACCTGTCTCAAAATAATTATTGACCACCAATAGAGAGATTCAAAAAAAAATTCAATGCATATACTTACTAATTAACCACGAGACACATATATTATTCTAATCTAAACTTTCATGAGTCAAACAATCATTGCTCTTAAGGCAAGTAGAACACTTTCAGAGTAGTATTTCATACCTACTCTAGGGTTTCCCACCCAAATCGATGTGAGATCTATATTCTAGAACTATGAATCATATTTTGGCAACCATTCATAAACTGTCAAGTAATGATCAAAGATCATCCAAGATCCCTCGCCAAAAACCTTCTCATGATCTTCATGTACGTTAAACTTGACTACATAGTATCTATGTTAATCTATATGGACTTTATCAGAACTACATGATGGTTTTGAAATGACCATAAATTTATCTATCATCACATAGTAACCTATCGACTTGTCCAATAGTTTTATAGTCACTTCCTCTTACAATGGTTTTCTCAACCCTTACATTATCCTTTCATTCAAGAAACACCTATATTTTAAGAAATTTGGATCTTATAGATATATGTTTGTACCATGTTATTTCTCTCATACCACTTTCCTCTAGCATGTCTTGTGTTTGGGGGTGATCAATAGTCATGAACTTCGTAATTCTAGGCCTGCATGCTACAACAATCTGGGTAGGATGCCAAAGTCACATGAGACATGTGGTGTATAAATTAAAATCTCAATGCAATTCGATCACTTCTAATTGTAATAACAATCAACGAACCTACAAAATAATAAACAGTTAAACAACTTAAGGCGTGTAAGAACACTGTCCTTAAGGATTTATCCGTCTCATAAGTGCAAATCCCCCAGGATTCAACATCTTCTCAGATTTTCACTATGAATCCGAGGTATCAGAACAACAAAAAATACTCTTTAAGATGACTGGAAGATGTAACCAGAAATAAATAAAAAAACAAAGAAGAAAATGAAGTATAAAAGAGATTTTTTTTTTCAGATTAACATAGTACGTGTTTTTCATTTTTCTACACTATATAAAAATAGGAGAATTGTTATATAAGAGAAAGAAATATGTTTAATGACTTTGACTAAGTCAAGTCAACAATACAGTAAAATAATTAGTGATCAAATTAAATTTTATTATAAATTATAAATAAATTAAATAATAATAATAATTTTATTTAAAGTTATTTTCTCATATTTGTCACTTAAAAATTAAAAGTAAATTTATTTAAAATTTTTTAAAATATAATCAAAATTTACAACAACATGTGAGATGTATTACATTATAAAAACCAAGGTGACTATGTGTTCGTGGAAAAGATGAATATGTCACGGGACTTTATCAAAAGGAGACCACTTATCATAGTCCCTTATGGAACGGGATTAGACTGTCTGAGTCTCGCGAAAAGGTATAAAGTAATTGCACATTTCACCAAGTCTAAAGGGCTCTCTCTCTCTCTCTCTCTCTCTCTCTCTCTCTCTATATATATATATATATATATATATATATATATATATATATATATATATAAGGTTAGGTTAGATCACAATTGCTTTACAATTATATGACTCCATATCTCTTCATTAGCATACCATAAGCAGGTTTATTACTATAGTTAGAGCTGTCAAAATGGGCTACCTGACACTAAACGGGCTGACTTTGGTGGGCTCGGGCTTTTTAGGGCTGGGGCAGAAAAGCCTATTTTTAATATGGGCTCGAAAATTACTACCCGAGTCCGGTCCTAAATGGGCTTCGAGCTACCCGGTCCTAAACGAGCTTTTTTTTTTAAATAATAAATTCAAATTAAAATGCCATAATATTTATTATCAATAAAATTAAAAATTATATTATTTTAAACATAATACATTTTAAGTACTATATTATCATTTATAAATACTATAACGTGTTTTTAAATACAATACATGTCTAAATTGTGTAAAATAATACTCGAATATTTAACATAAGAGAAACTAATAGAATACGAGAAAAAATGTTGATTATTTAAATGTATAATATTTAAAATAGAAAGATTGAATAGAATAGAGATAAAATTTAGTGAGATGAGAAAAAATAATGTGTTATTTTAGAGTAAGATAATATAAATATTAATATAATTTTTTAAAATTTATAGTGTTATGTGTCAAATGAGCTACTCACGGCCCATATGAGTTAAACCTAATGAGGAGCGGACTTTTTAGACATGTGCTAAAAAAACCCTGAAAAATATGCGCTCTAATTTTAAGATTCAAATTCTATAATTTTGCAGGCTTAACAGGTTAGATTATGTGGACTAACCCATTTTAATAGCTATAACTATATGACACACAAGAAGCAAAATCTAAAAATGAAATTGCTATAACCGATACATCTTCTCACAAGAAGAAAAGTGTTAAGTACTATCATCAAGTGGTTTATGTGGTTTTGCCATGAGTAGGGGTGTACATGGGTCGGTTTGGGTTGGATTTAACTAAACCCAATATCCAAACCATATAAGGTACTCTGGTTTGGGTGATGTAAAATAACCACCCGTTACATCATTGGGTCGGTTTGGTTAAACCCATTAATTTCCGGGTTGGGTTGGGTTGGGTAATGGGTTGCCCAAATTTTTTTAAATATTAAATTATTAAATAATGAGTCATCATTTTTTTACAAAATTTATTCAATATTCTTGTTGTGTAAAAAAAAACATGTAACTTATTTTAACTATTTTTTTAGCATCATAAAATAAAAAATTATAATATCAAATACGAAAAAACTAGACTTACATGACTAAATATCATATTATAATCAAAATAACTAAAAAGTGTAACATTCAAAAGATTTAAGAGACTAAAAAGAGCTCAAAATATAATTCAAAAAGAGCTCAAAACATAATTCAAAATGAGTCTTAACTTAAATCTAAAAAAGAGTTCAAAATATAACTAAAAAAGAGTCTAAAACATAATTTAAAAAGAGTCTTAACTTAAAACTAAAAAGAGCTCAAAATATAAATAAAAAATATCCCAAACCATAATACAAAAAGAGTCCTAACTTAAAAGTTATAACTAAAACAACATTTCCATATTATCATAAGAAAGAAGATTATTTTTTCCTAGGCCTTCTTGATAGCCTTCTTGATATCACCACATCTTGTATTCAAATTCAGAAAATCATTGCCCTGTTGCAGCATCCAATTATTAGATAATATATATATATATATATATATATATATATATATATATATATATATATATATATATATATATATATATATATATATATATTAAGAATAATCTCATATACAGTAGAAACTATAGAAAAACTGGTGTATAACATAATCTCATATACCCTATAAAATAATGTAAATGTGATGCAATCAAATGATCATGCAGAATGTAAAGTATATCAATCAAATGTGATGCAATTAAATGTTTCACTATAAAATTTTTGAAGTTCTTTCAGTATAAAACTTTTGAAGTGATGTTAAGCATATTTCACATACAACTTCTACTTATAGGTGAAAATAAGAAATAGCAATAGAGGTTTCACATCACTTAGACTTAATTCAAACTAATCAACCAAAAGCTAATTGAATAACAGAGTGTCTACATTAGTTCAAACTGTGTTGTGTTTTTAATGACACATGCAAAATCTTACCACTACATAATGTTTACATGAACGAACCCAGCACAAAACTCACAAAACTCACAAACTTAGATTGATTGACAAAATTGAAGTTCATTCAAATTTTATTCCAGCTAGCAGGATGTCACAATTTAATAGAATCTCTTGAACCCAAACTCATGCCAACATCGCTAACAGCAGTATAACAAATCCCAGTCATAACAGTTCCTAACTAATTCATTACGACTAATTCGTCAATTCAACTAACCATAACAGAATAACTACTAATTCATCTAGCTGCATAATTGGGACAATTAATTTCTAAAATCACCTAAGGCAAACTAGCATAAGCATCATTCATAATAACTTTTATTCACATTTACATTTACAAATAATTCATGGTAGTTTAGCAAGTAATCCAAGCAGCCCCAAAATTAGGTAAGAGTTATGAGGTATCAGTTCTGATTCAGTCAATCAGTAATGTATAGTCTAAGAACTAAATATGCATTAGCTATTCAACCCAAAGCCTATTGAAATTCTGGTATCAGACGTGTGATGTTAAGTGCGATGTCACAACAACACACTCTGCACAATGGACAAAATAAACAGCAGAATAACACACAAAATGAATTGTTCACCCAGTTCGGTCTAACTACCTACGTCTGGGGGCTACCAAGCCAGGGATGAATTTCACTACTTGTAGAATTAAATTACAGACTCAACAACCCAGTTGACAATCCCCTAATCTTAATTCCTACTAGTGACTTTCTACCTAAGAAACCACTTAGATATGAGATCACTACTCAATCCCTAAAAACTCTCAAAGAACACCCTCTTTGAGAATCCTTGATCCTGCTTCACAGCTTTGATCAAGTTACACAAACTCTCTTTGCTTCACAGCTTTAGAGAGGACAAAACTTACCAATTCACTCTTGAACGGTGTACACAAAAACACGCACAAAGACTATGATTAACCTCCAGTTAATGCTCTCAATCTTCTGTCTACTTTTTGTACCTTCTTCCTTTGATCTATGCGCATTATATAGCCACCTGAATTGGGCTTGGACCCCCTTGCAATATTTGATCTGATTTGTTATTTAAAACTGAATCTTCAAAACAGATTTTATCCCCAAAATCTTTTCAAATCTTCAACCTTTTAAATCTCCTACAAATCTGCATCAAATCTCTATGCAACAGAGAATATCTAACCCAAGATATTCGCATCCAATGAGACTACCTACTCTCCATAATTCCAGCTAAAACGCAAACCCTAACAACATCACTAAACCTGATGTTATTAATTCTGCAGACCTGATGTCACAACATCGCATGTGACATCAGACATCCAACTTAAACACTTAACACAACCTAGTGTTAAGACTCAATGTTGTGACATCACCCATATGACATCAAACATTGAACAACTTCACTACTTAACACAACCCAGTGTTAAGACTCAATGTTGCAACATCACCACCTTGACATCAACATTGAACAACCTTTGTTTTACCAAAATTCCAGCCAATCCAAGAAACTAACAATCTCCCCCTTTGGCTAATTTTGGCTAAAACAATCTCTGCACATTCAGAGACTTCAGCAGCGGAATAAACTTGAATATTTTTTTTTGAAACTTCAAGCAGCAGCATCTTCAATACATAAAGACTTCACTTCACACAAAACTCTGCTGCAGCACTATCTATAATTTTCAACAATCAACAATGGTGCTCCCCCTCAAAACAAGTACCAGCATATCAGCTGTTCAGCAGATCAACAATTACTCTCCCTTAATTTCTGCACTTCTGCAACAGATCACTTTAGCAGCATTTGACATTTGTACTCTTTGATACTCTTGGCTCACTTGGCTATTTCTCCCCCTTTTTAGCCACAATTAGACAAACCTCAACAAGTTAAATCTCCTATGACACCCTGTACAAAACCATACTTCTTCTGTCAGCAATATCCACATTTTGAAAATCCAGACATAATCTTCATCCATCCAGTTATGAAGGCTTCACACAATCATCCACAAGATCTGAAGCACACTTGCTGAGCACATGTCTTTTTGTATCACTGTCTCTTTCTCCACATACAGTCATTCCCTATCATACTCTTCATCTTCAGACTTCCAATCAATCAATACCTGATCTACTTCAGTCTTCTCTACATTCTCCATCCAAGGCAGACTTTCTACTTCATCATTCTCCCGTATGACTATGTAGACGCTCCTTAGGTATAATGTAAGCACCAAGCTTCAGATCCAAAACAAAGACATCCTTCACCAAGGATACTCTTGACACTCTTGACACCAGGGTATTACATATGCTCCACTACTGGATTTACTATCAGCAAAATAATCCAAACTCAACACTGTGTCACAAACTCCACAAATTCTCAGCTTACTTATAAGCTTTGCTGAGATCTAGTCTCTTCAAGAGATCACAATTCCTCTATCCTTACATCCACCAGTAGTTGATGAAACTGGTGAAGTCTTCAAAGACAGTAGTCATGCTTTTCCAGAACAAACTTCTAAACACATGACCATAATCTCCGCCAAAAATGCTAGAGCATCCAACTCCACATGTCCAATCTTAATCATCTTCCCGATATAACCACCAGCAAACATGATGTTATAACATCTTTTGGGACATTAGCTTCTCATCACCATTCAAAGGGCTCATTGCACAAAGAAGTCCTTCAAGAAGCTCCCAATAAAACACAGCCAGAGCAACTTATTCATACACACCTGAATACCATAAGTTCCCACACCCTCTCTGAACCATATCCTAGCAAACTCAACCATATCCAGAGTATCTATACCAAATTATTTTTCCAGAACATACTTCCACCATTTTATGAAAAGCACAGGAATGTTATCTAATATGGCCTTTTGAATTTTCTCAGAAGTTCTAACAACAACGACTTCCTTCATTTGAGAGATATCCTGGACATTATCATCAGACTTATCTCTGATCTTCCTATTTCTGGAAGAGATGAACACTTTACTCCAGGATTTTGTAGTACCATCCACATAGATCTTCTGCTTATCAGTTCTCATCTTTAGAGGTGACTCAATAGCTTTCCTCTTCCTTGATTTCAGTCGTTTAGCAACCCCAGGAACCACTTTTGCAATTAGTTCATCATCACTCTTCTTTATTTTAAGGCTAGAAGTACCTTTCTTGACTTGATATGTTTTAACATCAGCTCTAACATCTGCATCTTCCAACCTAAGGATTGTCAACTTGTGAAATTTTTCTTCTGAACTATAGGAGTCATTAGTTAGGTTGTCATCTTTCTTGGCCTTGAAAGTATTCAGCTCCCAACACTTCTTAAGGTCACAACTTTTGATCCTTCCATCAGCATTGTTGACTCCTTCATCTTGCTCACCTAACTGACTACTCAAGTTGGCTTTTAACACATCATCCAACTTAGGAGTAATAGCACCATAAGTCATTAACCTAGATTGACTTTTCACCATACTTTCACACTTGGTGTCACCATCTGATGTTACAACATCATCCTTAACATCACCAGATGAGCTGACAACTTGAGGTACCCATTGATAGCAATTATCTCTGGATCTGGCTCCTTTCATAACTACCTCATTCTGCCCATTAGTCACCACACACTCATCTTTGGTGTAGCTTACTTTATAACCTTCATCACAAAGTTGACTTATGCTAATCAAATTAGCATTCAACCCTTGGACAATAACTACATTATCAAGAGTAAGACCATCATGATTCTTCACTTTTCCAACTCCTGCAACTACACTTTTTCACCATTGCCAAAAATAACCTCATGTGAGGGACAATGACTGACTTCTACTAACAGAGTTTTGAATCCAGTCATATGCTTTGAACATCCACTGTCAAAGTACCATGTATCCTTATCAACCTGTCTATCTGAGGTGTGGGCTAAAAGACATGTGACCTGAGCTTTAGGAACCCATTGTTTAACAACTTTGGGCCTGACCTCCTTTAGTTTTCTTTGAGGAGCAGATTGTGGATAACCATGCAGTTTAAAACAAGAGTACTGCATATGTCCAAACCATCCACAATAGAAGCATCTAACTCTGTCATCTCTGAATTGGTTATATCGTCTACCATTATGATGATGATGTTGCTGGTGCTGCCATCCATAGTGTTGATTTCTTCTTCTATGGTAAGGCTGTTGTCTTCTACTACCATAGTTTAACTGTCTTCTATGGTAAGGATACTGTCTTTTGAACTGTCTTCTATGGTGATGAGGCTTCCTTCTTCCATAGTAATGAGGCACAACATTGTTGTATCCATATCCATATTCATACATGTTCCCCTGATGTTGATTAAACATGTTCTGATTGAACCTAGCAGCCTTCATGCTCTTGTGATATTGAGGTGGCATATACTGACTAGCTCCCTGAGACTACACCTTCTTCTGATGATGAGCATTCTTCTTCTCAACATTCTGAGGCTGTGGATGAGTAACCTTCTTAGGTGTAGAATCATGTCTCTTTATTTGATGCTGAGACATTGGTTGGGACACCTCCTTCTTTGTTCCAGAAGTGCTTGCTTCTGTAGAACTCTTTTCCTCAACCACATATCTTATACCTGATTTATCTCCAGCAACTTTTTCTGACTGAAGAATCTTATCAAGAGTGGCTGTACCACTGTTCATCATCCTAACAGATTTTGTCATCTGATCAAGTTGAGATTTAACTAGCATAACTTCATTTTCCAGACCAACTTTTACATTCTCAAGCTGAGCAATCTGTTGCTTGTGACACTTGTTTTCTTGACAAATCTCAGCACTTTTTAAACACAGCTCTTGATAAGTAGATGCTAACTCCTCATAAGTTATTTCTCCGTTACTATCATCATCAGAAACAACAATTCTTGTTAAGGCTCTAACATGCTTTGCTGACTCACCTTCACTTTCACGATCAGATTCAGACCAGGAAACTGTCATGCCCTTCTTCTGCTTCTTCAAGAATGTGGGACATTCTTTCTTGACATGTCCATACCCTTCACATTCAAATCACTGAACACATTTATCCTGGGCAGTCTTCTCTTCATCTTTCTCTTTTGACTTGCTGATGTCAGAAGGGATGTTCTTGACATTAGGCTTGTAGTTATTGTTCCTCCTCTTGAACACTTTGTTGAACTATTTACCCAGCAAAGCAATAGCCTGAGACAGCTCCTCCTGAGAGTCATCTACTTTCTCTTTCTTGGCTTC
The DNA here is from genome assembly GCA_022829125.1 of Lathyrus tuberosus. Lineage (NCBI taxonomy): Eukaryota > Viridiplantae > Streptophyta > Magnoliopsida > Fabales > Fabaceae > Lathyrus > Lathyrus tuberosus. The sequence continues at coordinate 5,968,983 of JALAZF010000024.1, read as the reverse complement.
TTCAGAATTGGAAACTAAAGCTATACTCTTGGACTTCTTCTCAGGTTCTTCCTCATTCAACCCAAGCTCAAAAGTTTGAAGAGATCCAATGAGCTCATCAACCCTCATCTTGCTGATGTCTTGAGCTTCTTCAATTGCAATCACCTTCATCTTGTACCTCTTAGGAAGAGACCTAAGGATTTTCCTAACAAGCTTTTCTTCTGACATCTTTTCTCCAAGAGCACTGGATGCATTGGACAGCTCAAGAATACTCATGTGGAAGTCATGGATAGTCTCATCTTCCTTCATCTTCAGACTTTCAAACTTCGATGTTAGAAGCTGAAGTCTTGATATCTTAACTCTAGATATTCCTTCATGTGTAGCCTTCAAAATATCCCACGCTTCCTTAGCAACTTCACAGGTATTGATCAACCTGAATATATTCTTATCCACTCCATTGAAAATTGCATTTTGAACTTTGGAATTACCAAGGGAAAGCTCATCTTCTTCCTTGGTACATTCTTCTTCAGGCTTCGGCTTTGAGGTGCCCTCTTTATCTTTCCCAGCATCATCTTTTTCACACACCACAGGTGCTTTCCATTCTTTAATGACAGCCTTCCAAGCCCTGCTGTCCAAGGATTTCAAAAAGGTGATCATTTTTGGCTTCCAATAATCATAATTCGAGCCATCCAAAATAGGGGGTCTATTGACAAATCCTCCAACTTCTTTGTCCATCTTTACACCAGAAAGTAACTTCCCTAGATCTCACCCAGAGACAGATAGGATGCCTGCTCTGATACCAATTGAAATTCTGGTATCAGACGTGTGATGTTAAGTGCGATGTCACAACAACACACTCTGCACAATGGACAAAATAAACAGCAGAATAACACACAAAATGAATTGTTCACCCAGTTCGGTCTAACTACCTACGTCTGGGGGCTACCAAGCCAGGGATGAATTTCACTACTTGTAGAATTAGATTACAGACTCAACAACCCAGTTGACAATCTCCTAATCTTAATTCCTACTAGTGACTTTCTACCTAAGAAACCACTTAGATATGAGAACACTACTCAATCCCTAAAAACTCTCAAAGAACACCCTCTTTGAGAATCCTTGATCTTGCTTCACAGCTTTGATCAAGTTACACAAACTCTCTTTGCTTCACAGCTTTAGAGAGGACAGAACTTACCTATTCACTCTTGAATGGTGTACACAAAAACACGCACAAAGACTATGATTAACCTCCAGTTAATGCTCTCAATCTTCTGTCTACTTTTTATACCTTCTTCCTTTGATCTATGCGCATTATATAGCCACCTGAATTGGGCTTGGACCCCCTTGCAATATTTGATCTGATTTGTTATTTAAAACTGAATCTTCAAAATAGATTTTATCCCCAAAATCTTTTCAAATCTTCAACCTTTTAAATCTCCTACAAATCTGTATCAAATCTCTATGCAACAGAGAATATCTAACCCAAGATATTCGCATCCAATGAGACTACCTGCTCTCCACAATTCCAGCTAAAACGCAAACCCTAACAACATCACTAAACCTGATGTTATTAATTCTGCAGACCTGATGTCACAACATCGCATGTGACATCAGACATCCAACTTAAACACTTAACACAGCCCAGTGTTAAGACTCAATGTTGTGACATCACCCATATGACATCAAACATTGAACAACTTCACTACTTAACACAGCCCAGTGTTAAGACTCAATGTTGCAACATCACCACCTTGACATCAACATTGAACAACCTTTGTTTTACCAAAATTCTATCCAATCCAAGAAACTAACACCTATTATCTTCTTTTGTAATTCCCACCCTTCATCAATGAAATGACATGTCACACACATATAGTTCATATTCTGAATTGAGGTCCATGTATCAGTGGTCAATGACACCATTTGATGGTTGAGAGACAATAAAGATCTTAAGACTACTTTTTCTTCCTTATACAATTGCATACAATCTCTAGCAACTGTTACACGACTAGGAATTTTCAAACGAGGTTGAGCACGACTCATAAAACCTTTAAATCCAACACCTTCAACATGTTTAAAGGGAAGCTCATCAATAATTATCATCTTAGCTATTTCCAATCTACACTCTTCTTGATTGAATTCAACAAGCTTAAAAGACACATTATTATCACCATCAACTTGCTTCCCAAGTACAATAGTTTTTTGTTTCTTATCCATTACCCTATTTGGATTCTTATGACAAACTTTGTAATGTTTATTCAAATTTGTGGTTCCATGCTTGCTACCATTGGAAGCATATGTTGAACCACAGTGAATACACTCTGCTATGTTACCCTTTTTTCTAAAATGATCCCAAGCACGAGAACGTTTAGAAGGGTTTTTGACATTACCTTCCTCTTGACCTTGTAAGTCCTCTTCAGCTTGTAAGTTTTCTTCAGAATCAACATCAAATGGAGTTTCCACAACATTTGTAGGAACATAATCAACATTCATATTCTCCAACATTAACAAAGATTTCACATTATATCAAACAATAGGAAAAAAATACATGGTAAAAGAATAATTCAATTTGATACAGAGGAAAAATATTACAACTCAACGCACTAAAATGCACAGAAAACTAAATAAAGATGCTTCATAGGATTTTAATCATGTGTTTCAATTCATCTAAAAAGGAAAAATAGAGGAATCTAAAAATGTAATTGAAACGAAAAAAAAAAATTACCATTTTTGATTGATGCAAAATGGCGGTATGACGTGTTGAATAATCTTTGATTAATTTGAGTGAATCAAATAAGAGTGAGTGGTAGGGAGAGATGTTGTTATTGCTCAAGTAGATTATATGTTGGAAGAATGAGAGGTAAAAAAGTGTTGTTTTTATCAGTGAGAGAAAAGGTGAGACTGAGAGAGAGAAGAAGACTACGAGCATTTTTGGAAGAAGGCGAGAGTCCTTTCATTTTCATTTAGACTTTAATGGGTTTAATTTTCTCATTTTTTGGTAATGTCTTTTCAATTTCCGGGTTGTATGGTTTTTATGGGTTGGGTCCGGGTTTACCCGAAACCCAATTAATTTGAATGGTTTTATCTTTTTGAAAACCATGTTTACCCATTAACCCGTTCAAACCCATTATTTTGGGTCGGTTTGACCGGGTTTGTTGGGTTTACCCAACCTATGTACACCCCTAGCCATGAGCTCCATAGACAAAAGCCAACTTAATAGTTTACTCTCAAATTTTATTGTTTTATAAAATCTTTTTTATTTATAGGAGAGTGTGAAAAATGACGAGTTTCTTTTTTCGGTAAAAATAAGTTGAAATATTTGAAAATGATGAGTTTAACTATGTTGTCAAATTCGAGAGTTCAAGCACAATTAATTCGCTAATATCAATTATGAAAAATTAATTAAGTTTTCCACATATTAAATAATATTAAGTTTTTTTGAGAATTTTTAAAAAATAGGTTGGACATGTCCAACTATCATTTGTATTACATTTTTGATGGGTTAAGGTTTATATTTCTCATTCTTTTTATTTTTTTTATTCAAGAAATTATCTTTAATAAAAAATATTTAAAATAGTATATAAGTAAATTTATAATCATATAATAAAATAAATGCATAATAGTATTCAATTTCAACTCAAGTATAAATATTAAAAATAAACCAGTGTAAGAACAAGGTGGAAAAAAACTGTTTAAATTTTTAGGATATATATATATTTTTTTTAGTTTCCTCAAGGCACACAAATTTACTCTTGTTCACTGCAAAACCATCTAACAAAAAGTTGCCTTAAACTTAACTACTAAAGTAATAGATAGGTGCAGCTAAAAATATTTTGTGATGCACATGAATTAGATGTCATTAATGAAACCTCAAAAAAAAAAAATTGAAAATCTCTTTGTTTCGTTATCATCTTTTATAGATTACAAGTTAGAAAAGACAAGGTAAATGAAATTCGAAAAAGAAAAATTATAAAATTATAAAGTGCTCATACAATAAAAAAAATGAAAACTTATAAGATATTCTTTTATAAAATATATTACACATTTATTTTTCTGATATGATATCTCTATCTCCTTAATATGACATTTTTGAACTCTCATGGACTTAGTACTCATAGAATCAATAAGGAAGAACAAAACTATAACATATATTACGAATGCAGCGAAAGTATATGAAGTCGATCACAAAATTGGGACAATCGAGAGTTGTTTCGCACTTTATATCTTCCCCTGTAATGAAAAAAAAAAGATAAAATAATGGTACAAAAACATAATAATATAATGTGCAAAAATTTCAATAGCATCTATAAACCAACAGGCATCTGTTTAAACTCAGTATGCAAGCAGGGTTAATTGGAAACATATATTTCCCTTTCTTTATCAGCTTCTATAGGATAAAAAATGAATCGAACTGTAGTATCCCAAAGCGATAGTGCTTCACAACCACGCAAAAATTCGCGCTACACTAAGAAGAATGTGCAAGAAGTAGAAGGCAATCAAAATGTTCATATAGATGATCAAAGCTCACTTGTAGATGAATCACAAAGGCCTTTATGTGATAGAATAAGAAATGCATGGATGACATATTATGAGATTAATTGATTTGACCAAGGTGAGGATGCACTTACACATTTTTCTCTTTTTTCAGATTGTGATCCTACTACTATTGAAGTAGTTGTCAAAGAATCAAAATGGCAAAAGGCCATGGATGCAGAAATCGTATCAATATAAAAAAGAATGATACTTTGGAGCTATGTGTTCTACCAAATGGACATAAAACCATTAATGTGAAATGAGTTAAATAATGTGTGAACAATTCAAACAGATGCTCGAAATTCATATAAACAAAATGTGCTTAAAAAGATTTTAAATGCTTAACTAAAAAGTCATTCAGTAGCCAAGAAATTATAAACGTAAAGAGACATATAACATGTAAACACATAGACATATAGAAAATATTGATAAAATAATATAGCTATAGATGAAAGTTGAAGTGATCATACCAATAGAATTGATTAGAAGTAAATTTTTACCTAAGAAATGTTAGTACACAACAAAAAATATAGCAAAGTTAAATGAAAAAGAATCTGAATCTATATAAAACATGAAGAATCCAAGATTCTCGGTTCCCTATAAATCTTGTGAAAAGGCTCTGTGGATAACGATTTTGTAAAATTATCCCCTAACTAATTTTTTGTATCGACATACTGAAAAATAACATCGCTCTTTTTACATGATCCCTAAGGAAATGATAGATTTCTATATGTTTAGTGCGTGAATGCAACACATGATTCTTAGTAAGACTAATAATGCTAGTGTTATTGCATTTGATTGGAGCACAATCGAGCTTTAAATCGTAATATAGTAGTTGTTGTTTTAGCCATAATACTTATGCACAACATTTATCGACAATTACATATTCGGCCTCAGTGGTAGAATGAGCAACACTACCATGCTTTTTACTGTGCCAAGAAACTAAACAATTCCCAAACAAATGGAAAGTATCACTAGTACACTTCTTATCCGATTAGCACCCATCAAAGTTAGAATATGAGAACCCTACTAAGCTACACTCGCTTTCCTTTGGAATCTAAAGACCGTGATGTGAGGTTCCTTTAAGATACCTCGAAATTATTTTAACGATCTTAAAATGAGAGATTCCTTTGGCGATGCTTGAAATCGAGCACATATGCATACGCTAAACATAATATATGGCCTACTCAAAATTAATTAGAGTAAAAATTCTATGATACCTCTATATTTGATCATCTCAGTCTCAACACTTTGTTAATATTTATCAATAAGCATATTTGAGGCCATAGGAGTAAAAATACTTTTTGATTCCTTCATAACATTTTTATTTATAAGCTCTAAGTAATACTTTGTTTGGATGATAAACGTCCTAATTTTAATTTGCTTGATTTACAATTCTAAGAAGTAATTAAGCTCTCTCATCAATGACATTTTAAACTCCCCATGCATTATACTAACATACTCTTTGCATAGAGATTTTTTGGATCAAAAAATAATATTATCAATGTAAATCTTAACTCATAAAATATGTGTTCCTTTATGCTTTATACACAAAGTAGTGGGCATATTACCATGATTAAATCCTTTCATAATAAAAAAGCCACTGAGGCGCTCATACGAAGCTCTAAGAACCTATTTGAGATCGTAGAGTGCTCGTTTTAGCTTAAAAGCAAAATTACGATTTTCATGGTCCTCTAACCCAGGAGGTTGAGAAACTTAGATTTCTTCCTTTGTAAATTCATTAAGGAAAGAAGATTTAACATCCATCTACAACTTAAATCCAGGCAACAGGAAAATTCCAAAAGGAGTCAAATCGTCTCAAGAAGGGCAATTGGAACATATGTCTCCTCATAGTCAATCCCTTCAGCTTGAATTTATCTTTTTGCCACTAGCCTAACTTTGTTTTTAGTAATTACATTGTTTCCATCCATCTTGTTCCCAAGCACCCATGTAACACCTATGACAGTTTTGTTTGTAGGACACGTGTCAATATCCCAAACATCATTGTAGGACACGTTTAAATTGAATGAGCTATTGTTGCATAGAAAGGAGCCATCCCTCGTCAAGTAACGCATAAAATATTATCTAAGGTTCAATATGGGAAGTGGAAGCAGAATACTTACATATTTTTTAACATGAAATCTAGTACTTACGCCCTTCTGATATCTCTAAGTAAAGATATTTTTTTTAGTTTATTTTTGTTTTCTCATAGGTACACAAGTTTACTCTTGTTCACTTCAAATCCATGTAACAAAAACTTATCTACAACCTAACTACTAAAGTTGTTTTTATTGGAGGGTGTGGTTGTAAATATTGCATTATTCACAAGAATTGGATGTGATCATTGAAACCTCCAAAAATAAAAGAGAATTAGATAATTGGAATAATCTTTGTTTGCTTATTTCCTATTTAAAATATAAATAGAAGATGCAAGGTACATGAAATTAAAATAAAAAAAATTATAAATTTATAAAGTGTGCATACAGTGAACAAATGACGACTTATAAGATCTTCTTTTATATATTACACATTTTGAACTCTCATGGGATTGGAACTTATAGAATCAGTCATAAAGAACAAAACCACGACACACGTTGCGAATGCAAAGAAAATACGTGGTCTCGGTCCCAACATCGACACAATCAAGATTTGTTTCGCATTTTATATCTTCCCCTATAATTAAAAAAAGATGATAAAATAATCGTACAAAATCAAGATAATAGATTTTATGAAAACTACAAAATAAAGAAGAAAATCTTACAAGAATGGAAATTTTGGCTTACCAACAACATGTGACGCGACAATGAACAAAGAATAGTATAGAATAAAATTTTTAAAAAATTTGAGAATTTCAGGCATATTTTTTCTACTTTGCATGAAAAATCAAGAATGCAATTTGATATTTTTATAGCGTTAAAAGTTCATGCTATGTTTTATATTAAAAAAATATAAAATTTCATATTGATGAATTTATACTATTAATTTTCACTAAGTATCTCTTATTATTTAAGTATATTGTGTTTGCCTCTTTAATTCGCCTAGAAAAGAGATCACATAATAATAAATGTGATAGTTTCTTTTTAAGAATTTCATTTTTTTGGTACAATTTTTTAATATTTCATTACTCCTAAATTTTAATTACCTTTATCCTTTCATTAGTGTATTGTTTGTCTCTTTAACTCACTTAATAAAGAAGTCACATAATAATAATAATAATAATAATAATAATAATAATAATAATAATAATAATAATAATAAAAATAAATGGAATAGTTTTATTTTCATCCTTTCATTACTCATAATTCTTGTGGCCTTTCATTACATGACATTAAATGAAATAGTTTCTTTTTTAGTCTTTTATTACTCCAAAATTTTCATTACTCTTAAAATTTATGATAATTTAATAAAATGAATAAAAATATAGAACATTTTAAATAAATTTGTTACAATAATGCACCTTTGGGGCAAAAAAGTGTTTATACATAAGGAGAATGTATCGTAAGATAAATATTTTTGTTGATAAAAATAAAAAATAAACGAATAATGTGTATTTGGATTTGCGATACGAATGTTGTTCTTTATTATTATTGACATAAGTTATATAATTAAATTGAATTATGAAAAAAAATTGATGGACACCCTTAGGTAAACTAAGAGATGGACAAGCCCCAAGGCATTTGAATGAGCTTCAACATTTTGAGGGATTGAGAAGATCATTGCATCTTAAAATGCTTGTCTCATTAGACACTTGTCCCAAATAAAGTTTTACATATTACATCTCTAGAACTTAATTTTAATGCCTAATAAATAGCTTAAACTCAAGTACACGTTTTTCTAAAATTTGAAACCTCATAGTATGCATGTCATTGACTTGTTTGTCGGAGTGTTTGTATGTACATCCTCATTTTTACCATTAAACGTGTTATGAAGATTGTCTTACTAGAGTTCCTAAATGCCACCATCATATCCAGAAACACTAGAAGAAAAGGTCTTATAGATGATTAAGCATCCTACATGGGTCGAGACATATCATGTGTAATTTCCCTCATCTTTCATTAGGCGTTTTTTTATGTTATCGTTTTGGAAAATATTCAATTTTGCATTTTCCATGTTTTTCTCATGTTGAAGTTGCACCACTCCAAATTCCACATTACCTAGTTAACTCGTCCATTCTTATTCTCTTCAATATTCCATAGCTTTGTAAATGATATTTTTTTTCAAAATATTTTTATAATATCCATCATTTTTTTCTTGTATTTTTCATAATCTCTACTTCCATAATTAAAGCATATATTTGACTCTTTTTTCGGATTTAGAAACAACATACCAATCACTATAAGTATTATCTCATCTAATATCTCTTTGATTTTTTCCTTGATTCATGACTTGATGATTTCCTTGATTCTCTCCTTGAAATTTCCCATTACTTTTTCCTTGATCTCTATAGTTGGTGGTTACATTTAAATAAATGATATCACATTTTTTAGTTTGTTGTACTTATGGAATCATAAACATATATTCTGATGTAACCCAAGTGAAATTTTTTGCAAGATAACCATATACCCCACAATTTTTGGACATGAAGTGGAGAATATCATATTAAATGTGGAATCACCTGTCTCAAAATAATTATTGACCACCAATAGAGAGATTCAAAAAAAAATTCAATGCATATACTTACTAATTAACCACGAGACACATCTATTATTCTAATCTAAAGTTTCATGAGTCAAACAATCATTGCTCTTAAGGCAAGTAGAACACTTTCAGAGTAGTATTTCATACCTACTCTGGGGTTTCTGTAATACCTCGTATTATCTAAATGCTCAATTAGATATCAGATGAGATCAGATGAGTATCTATGTGCTCTATCTTTGGTAAATTAGATTAATGGAATCCTTTAAGTACTTTAAGTATCGACACTTGGGATCAATAGAGCAACTAATGAACTCTGAAGAGATCAATTTATTATTAGTTCGAGAGAGACTTTTATGATAACTCTAATAATTAATCAATTGGTTGAAACGACAAAATATCTATTGGAGGTATTTTTCCATGTTGGAATTATATTATATAATAAGCATTTTATATATATATATTTGTTAAGAGAAAAAGAGCAAAGAAGTAGTAAAGAAGGAGAAGAAAAAGGAAATAAGAGAAAGAGAGAAAATGGAGAAGATGAAGAAGAGAAACCCATGGATCATCAGCATCTTCTTCAAACTCCTCTTCGATTATCAGGTGGGTTCTAGATAGAAACTTAAGTTCTAGAAGTAGAGATGATTTTAGCTTAAGTTAGGTTTTGTGAGAAATTGCTTAAACTAGTAATCGATGAAATTTAACGGTTGAAATGTGTTAAAAACTGAGTAGTATAAGCTATATGGATGTAGAATCATCTGTGTTTGATTATTGGATGTTTGGATGTGTTTTGGTCAAGTTTTGGACCTATGGGATTTCAGCTGTTAGGCTGCAGAACTTCTGAAATTTCCCAGATTCGCACTGCGAATCCCCCAGCGAAGGGGAAATCGTGCACTCGCTGGACGTTCGCACGGCGAATGTGGAGGCGAACGTTCGCCAGTGGTTTGCACTGCGAACCTTAGCTTGTTTTGGTTCTGCCTCTGTTCGCCAGACATTCGCATTGCGAATGGTGCAGCGAACAAGTGTTGGCTAGGCATTCGCTGGCAGCTTCACACTGCGAATGAGTAGCGAGCACTCGCTGACTTCTTCGCATTGCGAACATGACAGATCACCCAAGTTGTTTCCTTCATAACTTTTGATCCGTAACTCGGATCGGGACGTTCTTGGTGTCATTGGAAAGCTATGACGACCCTCTATCTGGTAAAAAGTGAAAATCTTGGGTATGATGTGGGATATTTTATTTAGTGGAGAATGAAGGAAAGTAATGTTTTGCGAAATGTCAGAATTGACATCTTTTGGATCGTAAATCTGATCGAGGCATATTTATAGCCGATGTAAATCTGTGGGAATAGACTACGGGATAAGAGTGAGAAATATTGGTTTCGGTACCCGATTAAATGAATCGGAGGGAAACCGAAAGTGATGTGTTATGTGATGTGGGATTATATGTATCTATTTGTAATATTGTGTTATGCCATATCTATTTAATATTGCTGTTAAAATGAATGAGATAATATGCATGTTAAAATGAATTAGGAAGTGTGGGGAAACTTTACCCCAAACCTAATGATATGATTCTAGGTTGTGATTTTGATTGATAAATAATCTAGATGGCGATGCTCGTGCATTTGATGTAGATGTGCATCCTTGCCGAGTAATGGTCTAGAGGAGAGTGAGACACTAGTATGGAACATGTGTGTGAACCTTTGTGTTCTTTGAGAAAGGCGATTTTAGCCTTGTGATTGTCGAATACAATCACGTTTGTGTGTGTGATCACGTCATCGTAATCGGTTATCTTGTGAGTGTGTTTCATGGGTCTCGAGCTCCTCTGAAACATGTGCATAACTACTTGGCAGGTTTGATTCCCGCGTGCAGTACGAATGACGCTCTGGGAGCGTATGCTTGTGACGGTTAATGGCCCGTGTGAAGTGACGGTTCATAACGGTTAATGGCCCGTAGAACCCGAATCCATTCGTATGTCAAGTAGGTTACCAGGATCCATGACTCGGGTCGACTTCTAGACGTAGAAGCGGACGGGAAAAGGGGCTGCCTTGGTGTGGTTACCGATTAGTGATATTTTGAGTTGATGAACTCATGACATGTTTCCATATAGTGTGAGATTGTGAGATTGTGAACTCAAAGTCATTTCCCTTCCCCTTGACTTGATTTAGGATTGATAGAACCTTGTACAGCCGAGAGGACTATAGGATAGGGAACTCACTGAGATTTGATGTATCTCACCCCACTATAGTTGCTATATTTCAGGTGCAGGATTGGTTACATGTGGAGCGATGCTCGGATGTTTCAAGAGGAGCTTAGTTAAGCTTATTTCCGCTGTGTATTCTTTTGTTGTATACAATTAAGGATATTGTATATCGTTCTTAGTTTATTATTTTTGGCTAGTTTCCATGACTTGTGCCATGTAGTGTATTTATGTTTTAGAAATGGACAAGTATGTGAACTATGCCATTAGGTGCTTTTGATGTGTCAGTACCAAATAAAATGCTTGTATTGTATTATTCTAGATGTATATTATACAGGGCATTACAGTTTCCCACCCAAACCGATGTGAGATCTATATTCTCGAACTATTAATCATATTTTGGCAACCATTCATAAACTGTCAGGTAATGATCAAAGATCATCCAAGATCCCTCGCCAAAAACCTTCTCATGATCTTCATGTACGCTAAACTTGACTACATAGTATCTATGTGCTATATGGACTTTATCAGAACTACATGATGGTTTTGAAATGACCATAAATTTATCTATCATCACATAATAACCTATAGACTTGCCCAATAGTTTTATAGTCACTTCCTCTTACAATGGTTTTCTCAACCCTTACATTATCCTTTCATTCAAGAAACACCTATATTTTAGGAAATTTGGATCTTATAGATATAGGTTTGTACCATGTTATTTCTCTCATACCACTTTCCTCTAGCATGTCTTGTGTTTGGGGGCGATGAATAGTCATGAACTTCGTAATTCTAGGCCTGCATGCTACAACAATCTGGGTAGGATGCCAAAGTCACATGAGACATGTGTTGTATAAATTAAAATCTCAATGTAATTCGATCACTTCTAATTGTAATAACAATCAACGAACCTACAAAATAATAAACAGTTAAACAACTTAAGGCGTGTAAGAACACCGTCCTTAAGGATTTATCCGTCTCATAAGTGTAAATCCCCCAGGATTCAACATCTTCTCAGATTTTCACTATGAATCTGAGGTATCAGAACAACAAAAAATACTCTTTAAGATGATTGGAAGATGTAACCTGAAATTAAAAAAAAAAAACAAAGAAGAAAATGAAGTATAAAAGAGATTTTTTTTTTCAGATTAACATAGTACGTGTTTTTCATTTTTCTACACTATATAAAAATAGGAGAATTGTTATATAAGAGAAAGAAGTATGTTTAATGACTTTGACTAAGTCAAGTCAACAATACAGTAAAATAATTAGTGATCAAATTAAATTTTATTATAAATTATAAATAAATTAAATAATAATAATAATAATAATTTTATTTAAAGTTATTTTCTCATATTTGTCACTTAAAAATTAAAAGTAAATTTATTAAAATTTTTTAAAATATAATCAAAATTTACAACAACATGTGAGATGTATTACATTATAAAAAACAAGGTGACTATGTGTTCGACGCGTGGAAAAGATGAATATGTCACGAGACTTTATCAAAAGGAGACCACATGTCATAGTCCCTTATGGAACGGGATTAGACTGTCTGAGTCTCGCAAAAAGGCATGAAGTGATTGCACATTTCACCAAGTCTAAAGGGCTCTCTCTCTCTCTTTCTCTCTCTCTCTCTCTCTCTCTCTATATATATATATATATATATATATATATATATATATATATAAGGTTAGGTTAGATTACAATTGCTTTACAATTATATGACTCCATATCTCTTCATTAGCATACCATAAGCAGGTTCATTACTTTAGTTAGAGTTGTCAAAATGGGCTACCTGACACTAAACGGGCCGACTTTGGTGGGCTCGGGCTTTTTAGGGCTGGGGCAGAAAAGCCTATTTTTAATATGGGCGCGAAAATTACTACCCGAGTCCGGTCCTAGATGGGCTTCGAGCTACCCGGTCCTAAACGAGTTTTTTTTTAAATAAAAAATTAAAATTAAAATGCCATAATATTTATTATAAATAAAATTAAAAATTATATTATTTTAAACATAATACATTTAAGTACTATATTATCATTTATAAATACTATAACGTGTTTTTAAATACAATACATGTTTAAATTGTGTAAAATAATACTCGAATATTTAACATAAGAGAAACTAATAGAATATGAGAAAAAAATGTTGATTATTTAAATGTATAATATTTAAAATAGAAAGATTGAATAGAATAGAGATAAAATTTAGTGAGATAAGAAAAAATCAATGTGTTATTTTAGAGTAAGATAATATAAATATTAATATAATTTTTTAATATTTTTAGTGCTATGTGTCTAATGAGCTACTCACGGCCCATATGAGTTAACCCTAATGAGGAGCGGACTTTTTAGACATATGCTAAAAAACCCTGAAAAATATTAGCTCTAATTTTAAGGTTCAAATTCTATAATTTTTCGGGCTTAACAGGTTAGATTATGTGGACTAATCCATTTTAACAGCTATAAGTATATAACACACAAGAAGCAAAATCTAAAAATGAAATTGCTATAACCGATACATCTTCTCACAAGAAGAAAAGTGTTAAGTACTATCATCAAGTGGTTTATGTGGTTTTGCCATGAGCCCCATAGACAAAAGCCAACTTAATAGTTTACTCTCAAATTTTATTGTTTTACAAAATCTTTTTTATTTATAGTAGAGTATGAAAAATGACGAGTTTCTTTTTTCAGTAAAAATAAGTTGAAATATTTGAAAATGATGAGTTTAACTATGTTGTCAAATTCGAGAGTTCAAGCACAATTAATTCGCTAATATCAATTATGAGAAATTAATTAAGTTTTCCACATATTAAATAATATTAAGTTTTTTTGAGAATTTTTAAAAAATAGGTTGGATATGTCCAACTATCATTTGTATTACATTTTTGATGGGTTAAGTTTTATATTTCTCATTCTTTTTATTTTTTTATTCAAGAAATTATCTTTAATAAAAAATATTTAAAATAGTATATATTTAAATTTATAATCATATGATAAAATAAATGCATAATAGTATTAAATTTCAACTCAAGTATAAATATTAAAAATAAACCAGTGTAAAAACTAGGTGGAAAAAAACTGTTTAAATTTTTAGGATATATTTTTTTTTTTTTAGTTTCCTTAAGGCACACAAATTTACTCTTGTTCACTACAAAACCATCTAACAAAAAGTTGCCTTAAACTTAACTACTAAAGTAATATGTAGGTGCAGCTAAAAATATTTTGTGATGCACATGAATTAGATGTCATTAATGAAACCTAAAAAAAAAAAAAACAATTGAAAATCTCTTTGTTTCGTTATCATCTTTTATAGATTACAAGTTAGAAAAGGCAAGGTAAATGAAATTCGAAAAAGAAAAACTATAAAATTATAAAGTGCTCATACAATAAAAAAATGAAAACTTATAAGATATTCTTTCATAAAATATATTATACATTTATTTTTCTGATATGATATCTCTATCTCCTTAATATGACATTTTTGAACTCTCATGGACTTAGTACCCATAGAATCAATAAGGAAGAACAAAACTATAACATATATTACGAATGCAGCGAAAATATATGAAGTCGATCACAAAATTGGGACAATCCAGAGTTGTTTCGCACTTTATATCTTCCCCTGTAATGAAAAAAAAAAAGATAAAATAATGGTACAAAAACATAATAATATAATGTGCAAAAATTTCAAAGCAAATAAGAAAATTTTATAAGAATGAAAAAATTAGCCTACCAACAACATGCGTCACGACAAGGAATAACGAATAGTATAGAATCAAAAATTTTAAAATTTTGAGAATTTTAATCATATTTTTTCTACTTTGCATGTACAAACTAGAATGCATTTTGATATCTTTATAACGTTTAAATTCCATACTCTCCTATAAATAATTAAATAAACCTTTAACTCACCTAGTAAATAGGTCAAACAATAATAAATGTAATATTTTTTTTTTTCGTTTTTCTTTTTTTTTTTCATTTCAATACTCCTAACTTTTCATTACTGTTATCCTTTCATAAGTTTGATGTTTTTGTCTCTTTAACTCACCTAATAAGAAAGTTACATAATAATAAATGAATGAAATAGTTTCATTTTAGCCTTTGATTACTCTTAACTTTTTTTAGCCTTTTATTATTCCGTATTTTGCATTAATTTTAAATTGTTTGATAGTTTAGTAAAACAAAATTAACTCTTTTTTAAATAAACAAACTTAATGCATTTCAATTACAAAGTAAAACTCAATACACGGAGAAATCAAATCAAGGGTATTACACTTTAATCAAGAATTGACCGCTTTTACTAACAAATGGGCAACCGCATTCGCTTGGCACTTAATAAACTTTGCTTCAAAGTTGTGAATACAATGTAATAAATCCTTAATGGATCTAATAATGCTACTAAATTCAGAGTATCCACCATAGTTGGTATGGATAACATGTACCACCATTTGAGAGTCATTTCAAAAAATCACATAATTCATATGCATCTGGATGGTTGCTTGGATCGCTGTTGGAATTAACCCAAAACCTTTTGAGAATTCCTATTCAATCTTGATCTCAAAATTGTTAACAATCACACGCAATGGCAACGAAAAGAAAAATTGAGAAAGAAAGAAAGAAAGAGAAAAGAGAAATAGTAGCATTGGAGAAGAAGATGAAAAACTGCAGAATTTTTTCTGCCCACAAACTGTGGAAACTTTCAATATTCACTTGCAACTGCAAAGTTGCGATTCAAGGAAGGAAAATCTTGATGGCGATGAATCATCCGAACGGACACTTTCCGGATAGCCTTCCAATTCTCAAGAAAGATAATTATGAGAATTGGTGCAAGCAGATTAAGGTGGTTTTCTGTTATCAAGATCTTTGGGATCTTGTGAAGGAAGGAGTAGCACCGCTTGCAGAGAACGCGACGGATCAAGAAAAGGCTACACACAAAGAGTTGAAGAAGAAAGATTATAAAGCTCTCTTTATAATCCATCGGCGTGTCGATCCAGATAACTTTGAAAAGGTTAGTGATGTAGAGTCAGCAAAGGAAGCGTGTGAGATTCTTGAAAAGTCGTTTGGAGGCGCAGAAAAGGTGAAAGATGTGGGGTTACTTACTCACAAGAGAACCTATGAGTTGCTTCAGATAGAAGACAATGAAAGTATAACAGATTTCTTAACTAGAGTTACAAAGTCGGTGAATCAAATCAAGGTATGTGGAGAGGTGTTCACATCAAGATCAGCTGTTGCAAGGATCTTGAGGTCATTGGCTCCAAAGTTCGACCACGTGGTAGTAGCCATAGAAGAGTAGAAAGACTTGTCAGTATTGACGAAGGAAGAGCTTCAAGGGACGCTTGAGTCTCATGAACAAATGATGGCTGAAACAGCTGCAGGAAAGTCGAAGAGTGATATGGCTTTGCAGGCACAGTCAGAATAGGAAAGGAAATGAAAAGGAATGGCAACAAAGGTAGATGAGGCTACAACAATTTGACTGGTCGAAATCAACATGAAGGAAACTGGTCGAATCAAAGAAAAACCTGGAACCAAGGCAACCAAAGAGGTGGTGCTGCAGGTAGAGGAATGGATGGTGGTTGAAAGTCGGACAAAAGTCACATTCAATGTTTCAATTGTCAGAAGTATGGTCACTATTTTAGTGATTGTCCAGAAAAGAAAAAGAATCAAGAAACTAATGCAAAGCTGGCGAAACATGAAGAAGAAGAGATGTTGCTGATGGTCACAACAAGAGACGAAAAGAGATTCTAGGACCAGTGGTACTTGGACTGAGGATGCTCATCACACATGACTGGAAGGAAAGATTGGTCTGTCAACATGAAGCCCTCGTCGAAGAACACGGTGAAGTTTGCAAATGACAACACTCTAGCAGCTGAAGGTGTTGGTGATGTTTTGATTATGAGGAAAGATGGCAAGAGGTCAACAATTTCCAATGTGTTGTACATACCAGGCATGAAGAGTAATTTACTCAGTATAGGGAAGTTGGTCGAAAAGAACTACAAGGTGTCGATCGAAGACAAGATGATGAGAGTTCTTGATGCAAATGGTAGGTTGATCTTGAAGGCTCCAATGTCTCAGAATAGGACCTTCAAGATTGAACTCAGTGTGATGGAGCACAAGTGCCTAGCAACTGCAGCCAGCAGAGATGAGTGATTATGGCAATTTCGACTAGGCCATCTCAACTTCAATGACATCAGAGAGCTAAAGAGAAGAAATATGGCATCAAGATTACCTGAAATTCACATTCCAAGTGAAGTTTGTGAAGAGTGTGTTCATTCAAAACAACACAAGAATAGCTTTAGCAAGGATGCAAGGAGGAAGTCGAAGGCAATTCTAGAAGTCATATACTCGAATGTATGTGGTCCAATCCAGGTGGATTCGATTGCAGACAACATATACTTTTTCACGTTCGAAAGCTGTGGACTTACCTCATCAAGAAGAAAAGTGATCTGATCGAGGTATTTTCCATATTCAAAACTATGGTCGAAAGACAGACTGGTCAAAAGTTGAAAATTCTGAGGACTGATGGTGGTGGAGAGTATGTGTCGAAAGAGTTCGATGCATTATGTGAGAAAGAAGGGATTGTGCATGAGGTGGTGCCACCCTACACTCCACAACAAAATGGAATTGCAGAAAGGAAGAACAGAACCATCATGAATATGGTGAGAAGTATATTGAATGGAAAGAATCTACCCAAAGAATTATGGGGAGAAGCGGTTTTAACAACAACATATATTTTGAACAGATGTCCGATGAAGATGCTTGAAGGAATCACACCAGAAGAATATTGGTATGGTGTCAATACTAGCCTCAGTCACTCGAAGGTGTTTGGATCTATAGCACATAGGCATGTGCCAGATCAGTTGAGAAAGAAGCTTGATGACAAGTCGAATCAGATGATCTTGATAGGATATCATTCTACTAGAGGTTACAAGTTGTTAGACCCAGTGAATAAGCAAGTAGTGATCAGCAGTGACATGATCATAGATGAGCTTAAAGAATGGGATTGGATTGAGAATGTCAAGAAGGATTCAGTGAGAATCTCTTGTGAAGAACTGGACACTGAAGTTGAAAGAGAAGTTTGGCATGAACAAGTCCTAGATGAAGCAGGTCCGAGCAGACTTCGACGAACAAGACACATGCCTGCAAGGTTGCAAGAATGTGTAATTACATCTGATGATGTGGTTGATGAAGAGGGTGAGCTGGTACATTATGCTTTTTACGCAGATGTCGAACCATCAATGCAGCTGAGGCATTGAAAGATTCGAAGTGGGTGAAAGCAATGAATGAAGAATTAGACTCCATCGAAGTCAATAACACCTAGTCACTTGTCGAATTGCCTCAAGGCAAGAAGGCAATTGATGTGAAGTGGGTTTACAAGGTGAAGGTGAATCTTAAAGGAGAAGTAACTCGACACAAGACGAGACTTGTGGCGAAAGGATTTCTTCAAAATGAAGGAATCGACTTCAACAAAGTATTTGCGCCTGTTGCTAGGATCGAAAAAATTAGGTTGGTTGTTGGTCTAGCAAATATGAACAATTGGCACACATGTCAGATAGACGTGAAATGTGCATTCCTTAATGGTCCCTTAGACGAAGAAGTTTATGTCACACAACCAGCTGGGTATGTGAAACGAGGCGAAGAAGGAAAGTTGTACAGGCTGCATAAGAAAATCGAAAGCTTCTTAAGGAAGAAGGAATTTGTGAAGTGTATGACTGAGCATGAAGTGTATGTAAGGAGAAGCAATAGTAAATTGCTTATTCTATGCCTCTATGTTGATGACCTGTTGATAATAGGAAGTTGCAAGAAAGAGATCAAAGATTTCAAACATGACCTAAGTGAGGAGTTTGAACTGTCAAACTTAGGAAATCTCTCATATTTCCTTGGCATCGAATTCTAAAAGATTAGTAGAGGTTTGATGATGCACCAAAGAAGATATACAGGAGAAATACTCAAGAGATTTGAGATGCCAGATTGCAACCTAACTTCGACTCCAACTGAGACCAGATTGCAACTGTTGAAAGATTCAGATGAAGATGATGTTGATCCTACCCAATACAGAAGACTTATTGGGTCACTTCGATACCTTTGTCACACAAGGCCTAACTTAGCATACAATGTGGGTATGGTAAGTAGATTCATGCAGAAGCCAAAGGTATCACACCTAGCAGCAACGAAGAGGATACTAAGGTATCTAAAAGGGACTCTCGACTACAACATTTTGTTTCCTGCAGCTGATGAAGGAAAAGAATGCAAGCTAGTGGGATACACCGACTCTAGTTGGTGTAGTGATGTTGAGGATAGAAAATCCACAGTTGGCTATGTGTTTATGTTAGGTGGTGCACGAGTTGCTTAGAGTTCGAGAAAGGATCCAGTAGTGGCATTGTCGTCATGCGAAGCAGAGTACATAGCTGCTTCTCTTTGTGCATGTTAAGGAACCTGGATGGTGAACCTGGTCGAAGAGATCACATGGAAGAGTCATGGAGCAATTACCATGAAGATCGACAGCATGTTAGCTATCAACTTGGTGAAGAATTCAATAGCACATGGTCGAAGTAAGCATATTGAAATGAGGTTCCATTATCTTTGAGAGCAGGTAGCAGAAGGGAAGATGAACTTGGAACACTGCAGAACTGAGAATCAGATTGTAGATATCATGACAAAGGAAGTGCAGGTCAAAGTTTTCAGAAGACTAAGATCCATGATGAATATAGACAGTTTAGACACAATGAATTAGGTGGTGTGTTAAATATGCAATTCATTGTTTTAGAAATATTAGATTTGATTTAGAAAGATTAGATTAGATATTTTTGGGCTTTTATAGTTTGGGCTTTAGCTTAAGATGCAAGTTAACCTAAATCTATAAATAGGGAGGAACCCTTATCATTGTAATAATCAAGTTTGATAATTACAATGATAAGGGTTCCTCCCTATTTATAGATTTAGGTTAACTTGCATCTTAAGCTAAATCCCACACTATCAAAGCCCAAAAATATCAAATCTAATCTTTCTAAATCAAATCTGATCTTTCTAAGGTCACGACTTCTGCTTCAATAATAGAGTAAGAACCAAAATTCCACGTAGTACATCCCATGATGAATCTACCTGAGCAATCTCTAACACAACAACCTCTATTTGTTGTTCCTTTTTGCCTATTGAAACCAATGTTAACGCTGCATTTCCCCAATTCTTCATTTGACCTACTCTAACAAATTTGGGCTGGCTCGACATCATAATCCCTCCCATGGTTATCTTGAGCTTTTAACTAATCATTCCAAATGTGATTGGCTTGCATCCCTAACTTCGACGCCTCTTCTCTATCATTATTATAGATCACATTTTTATTTTATTCCAAAGCATCCACATCAAAACTACAACCCCTACCTGCATTTCTCTTATCTTGTTTACTACAAATATCAAGAATAAGGGCCTTAGCATCACTAAAATTCTGTAAACGAGGTTCAATAGTAAAATACAAACCTGCTGCCCTTCAACATTGAATATTAGTTCCACACCCAAAGAACACATGTCACTCATCCTCCTCAATATTCTCAAATAATTGACAATTTGGAGTACACTGAACAAAATGTTGATGGAGCTTTATTTGAGTTGGAAGGCAACCCCTACAAATCCTTCACAACAGATGTTTGGCTCTAGGTGGTGCTTTAATATTCCATAAACACCCCCAATCCCCTCCATTCTATAACTGAAATAGTTTATATGAACATTCCTCAGTAACCGATAGGTAAGATTTGACACTAAACACTCCATTTCAAACACGGGAAATAAATTAGTTGCTAAAATTAAACTTTGGAGATATAGAGTGTTTATGCACAAAGAAAATGTATTGTAAGATAACTATTTTGTTGATAAAAATATGGAATAAAAAACAATGTGTATTTAATTTTATCATGACAAAAGTCATTTTCCAATATCATTCACATAATTTGTATAATTAAATATTTTTACAAAAATATTCGATGGATATGCCTCTGGTGGACTAGGAGATGGACATGCCCTAAGGCACATCATGGGCTCGTAGTTGAACGGGCTCCAATAGTTTGATCGATTTGGAAGATCATGGCATATTAAAACTCTTATCTTACCAAATACTTGTTCCAAAGAATGTTTTAGGTATTTCATCCTTGAAAATGTCTTTAAGATCTAGTCAATCAGTTAAGGAACTGTCTAGTTAATTAGGGGTAATTTTACAACTTAACTATAGACTAGCACTAATGATCTAGTAAATTATATTCACTTTGTAAAATCTACACTTGATTGGGTTAGTCTCTTAATGACTGGTAACAGCTAAATATTAAAACCTTTAATTTTTGGCTTGAAAAATAGATTATTCACGTGTGATAATTGATTGGCCTAATCGATTATGGAAGTTAATTCATCCATGAATTGTTTCCAAATTTGAGCCGCAATTTGGCCTAAAAATAGAAAGCTTCTCTACCGTTTCAAACATCTCTTAAACAATCTTCGATCCCACTTTCTTACTCTCTCATTATTTTCTGTACATCTCTCATTTTTATGACATATATTTTTCCTTAGTGCTTCGAGAGTGTTCTTTTACTTAAGGTAAGATCATTGTTCTGAGTGTGGGCATAATTGTAATTTACCAAGAGTGTATTATCTCTTAAGTGAAATATTCTTATTTAAGAAGTTTTTAGATTGCGAGCTAAACTAGTAAAAGCTCATGTTTGGTTTAGGGATGGTCATTGGAAGTTTCTTTTTGGTTTGTGAGTTTTGCAGACATTAAAAGCTATCTTTTATTTCTTGAGTTTCGCTAACATAAAAAGTTATCTTTTAGTTTGTGAAGACCAGTCATTAAAATCTCCACAGAGGCTCCTGAGTTCATCCCAGTTTATAAGCTCTGTCGAATTTATATTATCCAATACAAAATCTTATCTTGAATCCTAAATTCAGCTTGGTGTCAAATCTCAACTGGTTTCAGATTAGTTTGTGTAAAATCTTATCATGGTTTGGAGGTAAGTCCGTGTAAGATTGCAGTTTGGTTTGGAGAATAGTCAATGTAAAACTCCATCTTGGTTCGAGATCAGTCCTTCCAAAATCTGTGTTTGGTTTGGGGGATAGGCAGTTTAAAACTCCACCTTGGTTCGAGATCATCTCGTTCTTAATCTCTGTTTGGTTCACAGGAAACAGGATAGACACTCTAAACTCTATTTTTTTTTTGTTGAAAGTCAACCATTAAAAAACATCAAATCCTTGTAAAAGTAGGTTCACAATCAAATTTCATCAAAATCCCTAAAGATAATGGATACTCTTCAAAATAATTCTTAGGGACGGGAGTAGCCAAGTTATTAGGCCGAACATGTATAAGTCTCCGATATCTTTCTTCTTCCCTTATCCCTTTTACTTTACAATTTTTTTCTTTCCTCTATTTTTTCATATATCTTTTTTTTCCGCTGCTTATTCATTTGTTTGTTTTGAAAGTGTTTTCAAACTCTAATTTTTTAAATGATTTTGTTTTCAATCAACATTTTTCAAACCCACTCAATTCACCCCCTCTTGTGTATGAAGTCATGTGTCTAACAAGTGGCATCACAACCTTACTCCAGTTTAAATACTAACATCTCAGGAGGAAGATGACTTCAAACATTTATGTCAAGAAATATAACTTAATTTTTTTATTGAAATATTAATATTTAACTATGGGAAGCTATTATAAAGGTATGTTTATCCCTATTCACTCTATCAATTGTGAAGTAGTAGAAAAACCTATTTTACTTTGGACCGAAGAAGATAAGAGAAAGGTCAATCTAGATTTCAAAGCAAAAAACTTTTTGATTATGTCTAAGTAGAAATCAATTTATTTATGCCCTTAATTGTAATTCCTCCAAGGAAGTATGAGACACTCTTTAGACAATCTAAGGAGTCTCTCTAAGTATCAAACAACGAGGCCAAAATGTTGAAACACATAATGAATGTGAATGTTATCTTTAAAAATGGTGGTTACCCTTTGAAACCTTGGATAACATGTTAGAACCTTAATTATTAACAAATATATAAGAATTAATAATTGGAATCAGAAACCTAATTTAATCCTTAAATCAAGAGATCGAAGTGTTTATGTTTTCAAGAAAAATCTAGGAAAGAAGAAATCATCGAGAAACTTAACCACCTAATTCAACTATTGAAAGATAAATGAACGAGTTCAAGTATCCTATAAGAATAATTAGAAACATTTTCAAAAAGTTAGTTTAAAGAAGAAGAAGAGTCAACTTGGGTAGTTTTATTTAAAATAACAATCTCGATTGACGAACAATCCTATGAAGATTCATCATATGATGATGAAGTTTCAAAGGAATCTTTGAAAGAATAAATATGGAAGAAGTATAAAAAAGAAATATCTTCAGAGACTTAACATTAAGAAGAATTCTTGAAGATTCAACTTCTGGTAGAATCTTTGGAGATTCTTTATATCCAACATCCGATAAATAAGATGAACATGTTTTCTTGAAGGTCTATGACAAAGAAGATGATTGTTAGGTAACAAATCTATCCTATAAGAAGTTGTATAAATTAAATGTTAATTAATGAACACGATAAGATGGAAAAGAATAACTTAGATCTTAAAGATTATATTGAGTTTCTAGAGAATAGTAATAAGATGGTAAGTCATGAAATTTCTAATATTAGAAACCGATCTAATAAGTATGAGACTTATGTCTCAATGAAAAAGTAAGTGAAAGATGTGTATGAAGCCATAAGTAAATTTACCAAGGGAAAAGAAAACCTAGGTTTGATTCTATCAAGTCAAAGGATTTTTTAAATAAAAATGATTTAGGGTTTAAATCAAGCAGGTCACATAGTAAAGACTTTAATGGGAAGAAATTAAATTGCCCTACCATTAAATTCTTTTTCTGTAGTAAGCTTGGCCATTTAGAGATATTTTGTTAGGATAAACTAACAAGGTCAAATGGTAATAACCCCAGACTTCTTAGAGCTACTAATGCACTAGGACCCAAAAATATGTGGGTACCAAAAGTGAAAACCTAATATATTTTGCAGGGATGGTTTGCAGATTTAGTGAAGCCTTGGTGCATATTAAATGAAGATGTGAAATCAATTATATATATTGAGAATGACTTGCCTAATAGCTTTTAATGATCTTGGTATGAGTGATCAAAGCATGTTGTTGGTGTGTTTCAATGGACATGATCAAGGTGTTTTCATTGAGGGTGCTGCTCAACAAAAATAATGATTTGTGATGATCATGTAACATCTTGGTAGGTTGAGGTGATAAGTATGTAAAGGATTTATTTCTTTGTGGTTTAAACCAATTCAAGGGTCAAACGATTCGTAGAGAAGAATTTATGATAATGGTTTGTTGTTCCCTCGAAAGGGGGTGTTTACTCAGGTTACTTGAGGATTATGGTAGTACACTTAATAGAGGCTAAAAAATTGGAAAAATATGACTAACCCTCTAAATAAGTGGTTTATTAATTGCTTAGTAAGTTAATAGTTATTTATACTAATGACTATTTTAGTTTTGAGCCTTTTGGAGAAATGGGTGCAAAGAAATGAAGGGTGCCAAAATCAAAATGCCAAAGCCCAATGTGAATCCAAGGCTCAAAAGACTAAGCACTACTACGAAAAACCCATTTAACAACGGTTGGGAATGACATATAATGACGCGGGCGAGGGCATTGTTATGTAGATTGTTGTTGTATATATGATACTTACAACGACGGCCTTGTGTTGCGTTGTAATAATGAGGAAAGCGCACTAACTATCACAACGGTTTTACATTACACCGTTGTAATAAATATAATTGTCCTTGGTTCGATTCTCAGCAACATAGTTTTAATATTTATTTTTTGCTGGACAGCGTGCTAGATATTATAACGGTTAGGAAATATAACCGTCGCTAAAATTTCAGCAAAATTAACAAATATCATCCTGCTTTTATAATTAATCCCATTTTTTACCTGTATTATTGTTCTCCATATCTCAGCACAGCAGAAAAATACAATTCACATTTTGTGATACAATTTTCATAATAATATTAATCGTGTCATATTCATAATATTAATCGATTCTCACGTTTTTTGGAAGGATCCCACGGATAGCCACTGGTAGAAGTTATTGCATCAATACATGACAATCATTAGATTTTAAACCAATTAACTTGAGATCTTTCATTGATACAAGTTTCTTGATGTTTGATGAGTAACCTTGCGGAACTTTAATTCCTTGTAAACACTCGCATAACATCTTCTTTTCCTTTTTAGATAGAGTGTGACATGCTGGAGGCAGATAAGTTCTTTTTTCTTTCTCTATTGGAGCCAACTGTTTTCGTATACCCATCTTCTCCATATCAAGACGGGAAGTCTTACTATCTTTAGTCTTGCCCGAAATATTTAGAAGTGTGCCAATCAAACTATCACACACATTTTTCTCCATGTGCATCACATCAAGACAATGTCTAACATCAAGACTTGACCAATATGGAAGATCAAAGAAGATGGACCTCTTTTTCCATATATTTTTCGTAACTGCCCCTTTTTCTTTTCCTCTCTTCCCACCTTTTTCTTTTTCTCTCTTCCCAAGGACAACATTAATGTATTCCTGCAGTTGATAAACTTCATCACCGGTTAAAGGTTTAGGAGCCTCACCAAACTCTTGTTCTCCATTAAAAGCCTTTCGCAATCTACGATAAGGATGACCCGATTTTAGAAATTTTCGATGCCCAAGGTAAACGGTCTTTTTTCCAAACTCAAGTTGGTGATAACAAGTATCATCTTCACATATAGAACATGCTTTATGTCCTTTGACACTGTATCCCGCCAAGTTACTGTAAGCCGGAAAGTCGTTAATTGTGCAAAATAACATTGCACGCATATTAAACTTTTCCCCAGAATATGCATCATCAACTTCAACGCCTTCATCCCACAAGAGTCGTAAATCATCAATTAACAGACTAAGATAAACATCTATGTCGTTACCAGGTTGTCGTGGTCCAGAAATCATCATACTTAACAGTATATACTTGCGCTTCATGCACAACCAAGGAGATAGGTTGTAAATAGTGAGAAGAACAGGCCACGAAGTATGACTAGTGCTCATATTACCAAAGGGGTTCATTCCATCGGTGGCAAGCCCAAGCCTAAGATTTCTTGGCTCGACTCCAAAATCCGGAAACAACGAATCAATTTTCTTCCATTGCAAAGAATCAGCTACATGGCGAATGTTTCCATCACGAATCCTTTCATCTGCATGCCATCTAAGATTCTTTACGTCATTCGAATTAGCAAAAAAGTCTCTTTAATCGTGAAAGTATTGACAAGTACCATAACACTTTAGCAGGAGGATGCTTCCTACTAACATTGTCATAGTGATCATTGTCATCACCATTGCTAGCCTTCTGCTTGTAACGCGACACACCACATTTCAGACATTGAAACTAGTCTTCATACTCTTTCCGGAATAATATACAATCATTAGGGCAAGCATGTATCTTGATATACTCCAGACCCAATGGACACAATATCTTCTTAGCCTCATAGCAACTATCCGGTAATTTGTTATCTTCTGGTAGCATTTGCTGTAGCAATTCAAGTAATTCCATGAAACTTTTATCCGACCATCCATTTTTTGCCTTCAGATTAAACAACTTTAACACCGCCGACAATCGTGTGAACTCTGTGCATCCCTTATATAAAGGGGTATCTTTATCACTACATAAATTATCATAAATATGAGCATTCATAAAAGAAGATTCCCCAATATCACTGAACATATCCTTTAGGTGATCTTCCATATATTCATCTTCCTCCACTCTTTGACTTTGTGATGCCCGACTTTCCTTATTATCCACCTCACCATGCCACGCCCATATTATATAATTTTGACATATACCATCACAACAAAGGTGATTGTGTATTTCTTTCTTTGTACCCTTTTTGATATTAGCGCAAACAACACAAGGACAATAAAAGATACCATCATTGTCGGGAAGATGTTTATCAGCGTATTCAAGGAATTCACAAACTCCGTTCTCATAAACCGGATCTAATCTATTGGCTTTCATCCAACTACGATCCATTACAACTTCTGAAATTTATACATGTATAATAATGTGAATGACACACCAAAATCTAATCCAAAAACTCGAGCATATGCATATACAATATGAACAAAGAAAAAATCAATGAAGATGTACTCTAATACTAAACGCAAAGCATATGAAACATCTCATTCTGACTTGAGCATATACAATATGAACAAAGAAAGAAGGAATGAAGATGTTGAAGAGAACCTTACTTCGAAGCTGAAGAAGCAAATGAATGAAGAAGACGGTCAATATTTGAGCATAAACCAAGAAAAAAGGAATGAAGATGTTGAAGAGAACCTTACTTCGAAGCTCAAGAAGCAAATGAATGAAGACGGTCAATATTTGAGCATAAACCAAGAAAAAAGGAATGAAGATGTTGAAGAGTACCTTACTTCGAAGCTGAAGAAGCAAATGAATGAAGACGGTCAATATTTGAGCATAAACCAAGAAAAAAGGAATGAAGAGGTTGAAGAGTACCTTATTTGAGCAATATTTGAGCTCCAAATGAATGGATACGAAGAGGGTAAAGATTAGGGCGTTTCTGGCTCACTTGTTCGATTAGGGCGTCTTATGAAAGAAATACATAATAAGTTTTGTTTTAATTTATCAGTAAACCTTTTAATCTCGGTGGAGAAACAAACCGTAGTGGAATCTTAAGTGAAATGTACTCTATTACTACGGTTGCTCATCTTAACCATTGTAAAATAATTTACAATTTATTTTATAAATAATGGACTTAATTGACACACGCTAAATGTACTTTAAAACCAAGAAAAAATGTAGTTGCAGGGAATCGAAGCTTGATACATTTCATTTATTACTACGGTTGCTCATCTTAACCGTTGTAAAATAATTTACAATTTATTTTATGAATAATGGACTTAATTGACACACGCTAAATATACTCTAAAAAATGGAAAAAATGTAGTTGCAAGGAATCGAAGCTTGATACATTTCATTTATTACTACGGTTGGTCATCTTAACCGTTGTAAACTAATTTACAATTTATTTTATAAATAATGGACTTAATTGACACACGCTAAATGTACTCTAAAAAATGGAAAAAATGTAGTTGCAAGGAATAGAAGCTTGATACATTTTATTTATTACTACGGTGGTTTCATTCAACCGTCATTAAATGACTCAGTTTTTAAATGGGCGCGAAATTTTTAACCTATTACAACGACATAAAAGGATGCGTTGTAAGCCTGACGTTGTTGTTTTAGCGTTTTGTAGTAGTGAAGGATGCTGAAAACACCAAATAATCTATTAGACATAATGAAATAATCTATTAGAAGCATTAGAAACTCAAATGCTTAACACTTAAATCGATAAGCCCTAAAGGGATAATCGGTTATAACATTGGAAATAGCTAGTCACTCACTTCTCAACTACCAATCTATTCTATTAAATTGGATAATTGATTATTAGGCCCTTATAATCGATTAATTTTTATCTTTATAAAGGTATTCATCTCCCCTATTCTTCCTGATCTTGCTTTCTTCTCTTCTGTGTTCCACTACTACAAAACGCGCAAATAACAACGTCAGGTTTACAACGACATCGTATACACCGTTGTAATAATTCAAATTGGATGCACGCATTTTTTTAAATCTTATTAAAATGATTTTAATGACGGTTAAAATTCTAACTATGGTGAAATGTGAGGCCTTTAACCCCGGGTATTTAAAAGACCATCATTATAGGTAGCGTCTGGTCATGGGTTCAAGTCCCAGCACCAGCATTTATGGTTTTTTACATATATTTTCAAAATGCTGACAACCTTTCACAATGGGTATTTAAAAAACCGTCACTATAGCCTATAGTTTAGTTTTAGGACTTACTCTTCAAAAAATTGGTTTTAGGGAAAATCATCTTCTTTTTAGATCTGTTTCGTGCATTTGAAGCAGAAAAATCGTGCAGTCATTAATTCCTTACTCTAGAAGAGTTATGGGACTTCACCCTCAAAACCTCAAATTCATCTTTTTTCTATTTTTAATGAATTTTTTACTGTTTTCATAGTCTCAAAAAATTTCAAAAAAAATCTCAAAATTCTTATTTTACCTAATTAGATTAAATTTCATGTTTTTAGATTTTTCTGAATTTATTTTAATCATGTTACTTCTTTCCTATTTTTTTCAAAATGCTAATAGACCTTTCACCACGGGTATTTAAAACAACCGTCATTATAGGTAGCGTTTTTTTACTTATTTTTTCAAAATGCTGGTAGATCTTTCACCACAGGTATTTAAAACAACCGTCATTATAGGTAGCTTTTTTTTACTTATTTTTTAAAAATGCTGACAGACCTTTCACCACGGGTATTTAAAACAACCGTCATTATAAGTAGCGTCTTGTCATGGATTCAAGTACTCGCACCAGCATTTTTGGTTTTTTACTTATTTTTTCAAGTCCCATTACCAACATTATATAGGTGGCGCACATATTGAGTTTATTCACTATCCTTAAATAAATCTTGACCGTTCATTTAGTGATTATCAACGGCCAAGACACTACTATTAGTGATCCGTGTGAAACCTAAAACTTAGACAAACTACATCTTCTACCTCCAAACATCATCTTTCATTTACGATACTCTATTTCTCCACTAAACCAAATTTCAAAACAAATTTCAGAACACGAGTTAGCAATGTTAGTTGTTGGTATTCTTTTTTAATTATCGTTGTTCTTGTTGTTCTTTTTAATTATTGTTGTTCTTGTTGTTCTTTTTTTATTAATGTTGTTCTTGTTGTTATTATTGTTATTATTGTTTTTGTTGTTGTTCTTCTTCTTCTTCTTCTTCTTCTTCTACTTCTTGTTATTGTTGTTGTTGTTGTTGTTGTTGTTGTTGTTGTTGTTGTTGTTGTTGTTGTTGTTGTTGTTATTGTTATTGTTGTTGTTGTTTTTGTTGTTGTTTTTGTTGTTTTTGTTGTTGTTGTTGTTCTTGATGTTCTTGTTGTTCTTGTTGTTGTTATTATTGTTGTTCTTGTTATTCTTGCTGTTGTTCTTGTTCTAATGCTGCAATTTTTTTTATTTTATTAAAAGACATACAACAACGGGTATTTAAAATAACCGTCAATATAGGTAGTTGTTAGCTGGGAGATTTCGACCAAACATAGGGAAGAAGAAATGGTGAAATAGCCAAGGAAGCAGTTCGATGCCAGGATGAAGAATGAAGGAGACCAAAGGTTGGGTCGACACAATTGTGAGGTGCGTCGATAGGAGAGACAGTGGCGAGGCAGTCGAAGGGTGTCAATTGGTGGCCCATGAAGCCAATACAAAGTTGATAAGTTTTTGAGCGAGAAAACTTGAAAGCCAAGAACATGGGAAGTTAGAAAGGTAGCGGGGTGACACGTGTCACAACCAGGGAAAATCTTGGGAGACGAATAGTTATTTTTTCAGCCTATTTAAAGCAATATTTATTTCCATTTTGGGGGTCGCATTTGTAACATTGAAAAAGGTAAAACACTCAAAGTACCAAGCGTTAAGAGAAACGAATTTACTCCCGCAGAAATGTATGATAGCGTCCACACTTTTTATTTTAATGCAATTTATATGACCAAAGTTTAAGTTATCTTGTCATTTACTTGTCTGTTTTTCACTTTGTTTTATTCATCAATTCGCAACCCTTTTATTTGTTCAAGTTTCTTACAACTCCTCTTAACTAAAAGCCATCATACCAACAAAACTTACACTTCAGCCAGTTGTTCTGGGATTCCGTGGCCGATCCCGCGAGTAATCCTGCGATAGAAGGCCAGCGGTTGTTTGCGCGAGAATCACGTGCGAACAAATTGGCACGCCCGGTGGGACCCGTTTTGAGTTGAGTGTATGCATTTTTGTAGTGGTAAGATGGTGACATCACATCCGAATGAAGAACCATCTTCAACTGAAAGTACAGTTGTAACGCAAAAAACTGACGTTGGCTATGGGACTGTGCCTGCGGTTTCGACCGCCCATTGCGGGCCAACCGCGACACCACGTCGATCCAAACCAAGGCCGACAATGGCAGGGACTACAGGGCAGCATGTGCCTAGTTTCACAATGCTCATCCCTCGAACTTTTGGGATGCCGACAGAGTTCATGTCAAGTCTACATTCTAGTTGTCTGGTGTTTGTGGAAAGTTCGTCTCCAGTTTTCTCACCATACCAAGGCTTAGGGCCTTTGGCAAACCAAGTTAATCGACCCCTAGGTTTTAGTCTGTTATCCCAATCAATACCAACGTTCACTTCAAGTTCCGTCGCTATCATGAGACAGCAGATGGATGTGAGTAATCACGAAATGGTTCATATGTTGACTCAGCAGATGGACACTGCCATAACCCAAAATTTGACCTCCTTTTTTTTCTTTTTGCGTAAGCATGAGCATGAGCATCGCCGACATACGCACTCGTACTTTTTTTCTTTGATTTTGTTGCAGGAATGTTCAGGTTTTCCAAGCCTGATTAATTGCATCCTCACCAAGTCATCACATCATCAACACAAGCACAAAATAAGGGTTTCTATGCCTATTCATCAAAGCAAGAGGTTAAAAATTGAAACCGCAGACAAAACACCTTTTTCAAGCAAGTTGGGCACTTTTTGGCTTGGTTAATCTATTAACACTTTTTAGTGTAAAAAGCGTTAATAGATTAACCCTTTTAAATTTGGCAAATTTTGCTACTTTTCATGACATCCACTTTTCCTCTATATTTTTGGGGTATACTTGGTGCTAGCATTGTGTGGAACATTCTAGACATTTCTAGACATTTCAAGACTATTCAAGACACTTCACTTACATTTATTCCCATGCTTCACTTTAAATTAAGTGCACCATGTGTCGTACCTCAAAAAATACGATCCCCGCGATGGACGCCAAAAAAACTGTTCGAAACAGAGTCGCCACCGAACTTTATTCATCCCAAAAGAGGGAAAGGAAAATATCGATAAAACCTTTAAAAGGGAGATAAGAACGTGGTCATCGCAACCAAATTCGGGTTCGGGAGTCGGTTGCGCAAGAGGGAAGGTATTAGCACCCTCTACGTCCGTTGTACTCAACGGGAACCTCTTGATTCGATTCATGAGAAAGTTAGCTAGGTTTGTTTGTTATCTTCTAAGGTAAAAGGATTAATTTTTAAGGGGGAAATGAGGTGGTTTTTATTAGGGTGCTCGGCAAGGATTAAGATCCTTGTGCCTACGTATTCCCTCGTGCAATGGGAAAGTCAGAGCATTCATAGTTCGTGGGACTACTGTTGTTTGGTTAGTGTCTTTTATGTAGGTGCCAATTGTCCACACACGAGTAAGAGAACTCGCACCCAAACAATTGAGGAGAAAGGTCAAAGACTTGGCCCCCCTCACATCACCCTTTAGGAAGTTGTGTTTGAATATATGATTAAATATGTTAAAGGGTTTAATTTGATAAAAGGATTTGATTTGCGTATGTTTTAGGGTTTCGGTCGCACAAGGAGAGTTTTAGATGTTTTAGAGGTGACAATTGTTCACACACGAGTAAGAGAACTCGCACCCAAACAATTGAGGAGAAGGGCCAAAGACTCGACCACCCTCACTTCACCTTTAGTAAAATGTGTTTAAATAGGGATTAAGTGTTTTAATAATTGCTTGGAAAAAGGTTTGAATGTTGTCGAGTTTCGCGTGTTTTAGAGGCGTCAATTGTCCACACACGAGTAAGAGAACTCGCACCCGAACAATTGAAGAGAAAGACCAAAGACTTGATCCCCCTGCTTTTCACCTTTTAAAATGTATTTAAATAGAGATTACGTGCTTTAATAATTGATACGAAAAAGGAAATTTGAGTGTTGTCGGATTACAAGTGTTTTAAAGGCGTCAATTGTCCACACACGAGTAAGAGAACTCGCACCCAAACAATTGAGGAAAAAGACCAAAGGCTTGATTCCCCTCTTTTTCACCTTTTAAGAAATAATATTTAGTATAATTAAATGTATTAATTTGATTTAAGAAAAATTACTTGACGTTGGATCGAGGTTTGGATTTGCGTGCGAAATGGTTTGAGAACTAATGGAAATGAGGTCCTATGGTTTAAGGTAAGGTCGATTGCG
Source organism: Lathyrus tuberosus (assembly GCA_022829125.1). Taxonomy (NCBI): domain Eukaryota; kingdom Viridiplantae; phylum Streptophyta; class Magnoliopsida; order Fabales; family Fabaceae; genus Lathyrus; species Lathyrus tuberosus. The sequence goes on along the minus strand of JALAZF010000024.1, from coordinate 5,935,497 downwards.
AGGAAAAAGCGCTCGACTTACAAGAGGTAAAGGGACTTGATATGTGGATCAAGTGAAAGTTGGAGATTAATTGAATTTGATTTGGAAAATACTTGACGTTGGATCAAGCTTGTTTATTGTTGTAAAAAAAAAGTTGATTTTAATCTTATGGGAGAGGGGTGTAATTAATCAAGTGGGAATAATCGAGCTATGATTAAAATGAGCCAATAACATACACACATACAAACCAAAGTGAAATGTGCAACAATTATCGTTGTATGAAGCCCAAGAGGAGGCATTGTGAGGTCGACTGCGATCGTGAAAACGATCGGCTTACAAGGTATGAAAATGGTTGACATAAAGTCACAATATTAGTTTGAAAAAGATTTTTTGGTTTGGACAAGTATAATATGAATAGCATACATATAATTAAAGCATGAAATAAAATCCACATGAATAAAGTACACACATAATAACTATAAAATAAAATGGTGGGATAAAAAATCAAGCACATTAGTAACCTAGTCTTAAAGTTAATTCTAAGGAGGGAAGTCCTACACTAAAAATAATTTCTAGGTCTTTTAGAAATAAAATAAAGTTCAAATAATTAATTAAATTAAATCAAAATATTTAATAAAATTAATTATCAAAATTAATTAATATTAAATAAAATAATTTAATAAAATTAATTAAATGAGAATTGGGAATTAATTAGAAAGAGTATTTTTTAGATTTTTTTTAGAATTAAAACTAAATTAATAATTAATTAAATTAAAATTCAATATTTAATAAAATTAATCATAAATAGATTAATTAATATTAAATAAAAAATTTTAGTAAAATTAACTAACTTGTTTTAATAATATTGTTTTCAAAAGTTTGCTTTTAAATAAAAAACTTAAGAAAAGAAAAAAATAATAATAAAACCAGAATGGGCCGGAAAAACAGAAATAGGGGTGTGAATAGAAACTTTCCCCAGGCCCAAGTCAGTAAAGCCCAACGAAGGGAGGGGGTTCATGGTGGACCCTCAAGTCAGCGTTGGCCTGGAGCGAATCTGGGACGTTGATTTGAGGAGTGAGTCAAAAGGACTCCAATATAAAGGTTGTGATGATAGGGTGCACGGTAGAGATCAAAGGGCGCATGCACGGGATTATGAGGAAAGGGATAACAACAACAATGGACCGGTGACACTTGTCTCCGGTGGGTGGGGACACCCAGTCTCCCACTGACTGCCCATTAACATAGCCAAAAGGAGAGAATGAGAGTTCAATAGCTTCAATTCTTTCTCTCTCTCGTTTGCCTCCTTCTCTCTCAACTCTCTCTAAAACCAACTCACCGGAAACCTAAATCTCACTGGAGAAGAAGGCGGTTGGCGGCGGCGCCGCCCCTCTTCTCCGGCCAACCACCAAATCAAAACCCTAAACCCACATAAATTCACCTTCTGAGTTCAAATCCAAGCTCAAATCAACCTAAAACCTCCTCAAAACCCTAAATCGAAAGTCAACCGAAACCCTAGATCTACGAAATACTAACCAAACTACACAATTGAAAGAGGAAATCAAGGTATGAAAACAACGTGAACAAGGATTATAGTTCAGAAAGCATGAAAGAGGAGAAAGACTCACAAAATCGGAGCAAGTCCGAGTTCAATCCCAGGCGTAGGTAAAGCTTTAAATTCTCCTAACTCTTTTCCTTTCTTATGCTTCCTTCCCTTCTACTCTCTGTTCTTTTCCTTTTGAATGGTGCTTGCTGTGTATAATATGAGGCTTAGCTCGTCTCGATCAGAATTTTAGTGTGAAATTCTATAGAGATTTAGAATGAGAGCTTTAGAAAAATAGGGTTTGAGGGATTTCTTGTGCAACCGTGTAGGTTTTTTCTGGTGTCCCTTTTATGAATAGTGGTTGTTTATATAGGGCAGAGAGAATTATGGTACGTGTGAGGTTGAAACCAAATTCGTGTGAGGTCTGTGTTTTTCAATTTGGTATGTGAGGGAATAATTCCGTTAGAGGTGGTGAGAGTGTACTCTGATTCCGTGGGATGCTGAAAAAGTGAAGTTGTGAAAAATATCTGCTATTTTGTCTGTAGTGCTATTTGGAAATTATTCTAGAATGTGTGATTTTTAGCTGATTTTTGTGTGACTACGTGGCCTGAATTATCATGATTTTTACTACATTGCTCTTATTTTCACCACTGTAAAGTTATTGTTTTTGGAAACTTTTTACTGCTACTAAATTCTTGACTTTATGCTGATGTGGCCTTTTGTTGACTCAAGTTGACTCTTGCTTGTGGATATTTGCAGTGAATAACCTTTCATGAATGATTATGCATTGTGTTTTTGATCTTGGTATTTCTTCTTTGTGACGACATGTTGTTTCATTCCTTATGAATCCTGCTTTAAACATTGATGTGCCTCTGACTTGAATTCTTGCTGTTTATTTTCTGATAAAGTTAGAGGATTAATCATGTCATTCTGTGATTTTCCTAGGGACCAAGCCTGGACATGCTATAACTCAAACTCAGGGCATATGTGCTACTCTGCATTCTTTCCAACATGACTAATTTAAGCTGATATTGACTTTGAACATAGTTTTCACCAATTGGAGTATGTTTTGGATTTCTTCACTCAAGTTATACTCAAGGTAGCAAGTTTCTCTTTGTTCGCACTTTTCACTTTTCATAGTCTATAACTTTCTATCTTCTTGGTATCTTGGCATGGTGGACGCAAATTTGAAGTTGTTCTTGATTATGAGTAGGAGACTTGTTGTGGCTTTGTGAATTAAACATGGATGGTGGTGCTGCTGTGACATGAGACTCATATGCAACATGGAGGCTTGGGTGAAGCATGCGTCTTGGAATTGACAGGTATTGTTTGTGCTTTTTCTTTGGTAATTAAACATATTTTGCGTGTGCTAGCGCATTGGTCAGGGTGCAATTATAACTGAATTTGACCTTGTCTTTCCACTTTTGTTTATTGTACTAATCCCTATTTTATTCTTTTCACGCGTACTCTCATGGATGAACTTGGCATAAAAGGAGCATGTCAACTTGGATTTGGCATAAGGAAACCTTGGTGGTGAGGAAAAGTAGCACTAAGGGATGTTTGGCACGGGTTGGCATGAAGAAGGATAACTTGGATTTGATGATTTGGCGATGAGGTTAAGATCAAAGGCTTGTGGGGTGTAAAGTTGGCACGAAGACTTGGTGAATGATGGAAAGGTATGATTCTCAATTTATTTTCTGCCATTGGTGCAATTTACCTTTGAATATTTGTCTTGGTTTTGATATTGTATTGCCCTTGAAACTCATAGCTTCCCTTATGTTGCAATTTTGATAACTCATGTATGTTGAATTGTTTTCTTGCCATTGATGTGTATCTTGTGAATAGCATTGTGTACTCTTGGGTATGACTCTGAATTGCATTTATTCTTCATCACTCATGTGTTAAATAACTCATATTGAATTTCAGTTTAAATTGTGATAGCATGAACTTCTATTGAATATTGTCCACTGAATGTTGCTTTATTTGAGTTTGAATTGTGCACTTGATCCTTGTTATGGCTACTGCTGCTGACATCATGGCTTGTGGCCTTCTTATTTATGCATTTGAACCCTTTCAGTGCTTTGTTTTATTGCTGCCATGTGCAATCTCTATATGCTCTCACATCGTGATTTGGTTTTGAATCGTACATACATCGCTTGATGTACTAATTCTTAGTTCCATTTTTCTTTTCCATGTGTATATTTTGGTGCGAGGGATTTTGGCGGAAGGCTTGGTGACAACTTGGAACTTAGCATGAAGAAGAAGTTGAAATGAGGAGCTTGAAGATATGGCACATGGCTTGACACGAGTGGGGAAGAAACTCAAAAATCCTGCATTAGGATTGTAAAGACACGCTTGTACCATTCTTGCATTAAGACTTGAAATCCCCCGTAACTCCTCTGTACTCAATTTTGTGATTCTGCAAAGTTGCCTTTGTAATTTAACATAATGGATTGTTGTATTTAGATCAAAGCTTATAATTGTAATATCATTATTGTTAGGGAATTGAACATGAATGGTTTCACACGGCTTGCAGCAACTTGCAAATCTTTTATGGGTTGGTTCAAAACAAGCTTGGACATGACTTAGTCATGGATTGAAAATTTGGTCATGACTTAGAAATATCTTGGAGCAGAATTCTGACGTTAAATAGAGTTCTTTGCCATGGTAAATTGAATCACACCTTAAATAGCTCATGACTTAAAGAAATACACTTCAAAGTGTCTTGAAACAACTCCACTTCTTCATGAAACAAAATGGAGCTTACCTCATGTCTCATTTAATCACAAGAGCCACAATAATTCTTGAAGCACAATTGGAAAATGAGTCGGTCGTGGCTTTGAAAGTAACCTCAAAATATGGCTTAGCCTGTTTGGGACAATTTGAATTGTTTTGGAAAAAACTTGACATCACGAGCTAACTTTGGGTCTAAACTTGGCTTGAAAAATGGAACACAACCAAGCCTAACTTGAAGAAAGAGTTCTAATCATGGTCTTGTACCATTTTGAAGCACCAAACTGAATTATTCGTGACTATGCTCATAACCTTAATTCAAACATGACTTGAATTAAGTACACACCTTGATCCCAACTTGACTATACCATGGACCTCTGCAAACTTGGATCAAGACACATGGAAGCAAAGTTTTGTAATTAAATTGAAATAGGGTTCAAAACACTTGAATACCAAATGATCGTGCCTTGAGATGGGTGCAATCATATAGCTTAGGCCATTAATCATGTCAAACTGTTTGACCATGAGAATGAGGCCACATTACTCTTGTTTCACTTGAATTCCACACTCTTGCAAAAGCCTGTAATCAGTATTAGCACACACAAGACCTCCATAACTTCAACTTTAGAGGATCATGGCCAAAAACCACGTGATTAACATGCTTAGCATAAGAAAAATGAGAGGGTAGGACAAATTTGGGGTATGACAGATGCCCCTTTCTAATTGTCTTAAACCCAAGAGAATGAACCGCTGCACGGGGTTCATTTTTAGGGTAGAAGTCAATTAGATATAAGAAGACCCCAAAATTTTTCTGACAAAAGGTAAAATGATATAGAGTGAGAGTTGACAGAATGAGGTAGCAGGATTCAAACTGAACAAGATAACTTGAGGCTCTTTGGGTGGTCGAAGCAATCCCTTATCCATTAAGGTTCCTCGATGATACCAAATCAGCATCTCTGAAGGCAGACGATTCTATGGGTCTTCGAAGCAGTCCTTATCCATTAAGGTTCCTCAACGATACCAAAGCAGTATCTTTAGAAGCAGAAGATTCTCTGGAACATTGAAGCAATACCTTATTTGTTAAGGTACCTCAACGATACCAAAGCAGTATCTTTGGAAGCAGAAGATTCTCTGGAACATTGAAGCAGTACCTTATCCGCTAAGGTTCCTCAACTATACCAAAGCAGTATCTTTGGAAGCAGAAGATTCTCTGGAACATTGAAGCAGTACCTTATCCGTTAAGTTTTCTCAACGATACCAAAGCAGTATCTTTGGAAGCAAAAGATTCTCTGGAACATTGAAGCAGTACCTTATCTGTTAAGATTCCTCAACGATGCCAAAGCAGTATCTTTGGAAGCAGAAGATTCTCTGGAACATTGAAGCAGTACCTTATCCGTTAAGGTTCCTCAACAATACCAAAGCAGTATCTTTGGAAGCAAAAGATTCTATGGAAAATTGAAGCAGTACCTTATCTGTTAAGGTTCCTCAACGATACCAAGGCAGTATCTTTGGAAGCAGAAGATTCTCTGGAACATTGAAGCAGTACCTTATCCGTTAAGGTTCCTCAACGATACCAAAGCAGTATCTTTGGAAGCAAAAGATTCTGTGGAACATTGAAGCAGTACCTTATCCGTTAAGGTTCCTCAACGATACCAAAGTAGTATCTTTGGAAGCAGAAGATTCTCTGGAACATTGAAGCAGTACCTTCTCCGTTAAGGTTCCTCAACAATACCAAATCAGTATCTCTGAAGACAGACGATTCTCTGGGTCGTCGAAGTAGTCCCTTATCCATTAAGGTTCCTCGATGATACCAAAGCAGTATCTTTGGAAGCAGAAGATTCTCTAGAATGTCGAAGCAGTACCTTATCCGTTAAGGTTCCTCAACAATACCAAAGCAGTATCTTTGGAAGCAGAAGATTCTCTGGAATGTCGAAGCAGTACCTTATCCGTTAAGGTTCCTCAACGATACCAAAGCAGTATCTCTGGAGGCAGACGATTCTCTGGGTCGTCGAAGCAGTCCCTTATCCATTAAGGTTCTTCGATGATACAAAAGCAGTATCTCTGAAGGCAGGCGATTCTCTAGGCCGTCGAAGCAGTCCCTTATCCATTAAGGTTCCTCGATGATACCAAAGCAGTATCTTTGGAAGCAGAAGATTCTCTGAAATGTCGAAGCAGTACCTTATCCGTTAAGGTTCCTCAACGATGCCAAAGCAGTATCTTTGGAAGCAGAAGATTCTCTGGAATGTTGAAGCAGTACCTTATCCGTTAAGGTTCCTCAACGATACCAAAGCAGTATCTTTGGAAGCAGAAGATTCTCTAGAATGTCGAAGCAGTACCTTATCCGTTAAGGTTCCTCAACGATACCAAAGCAGTATCTCTGGAGGCAGACGATTCTCTGGGTCGTCGAAGCAGTCCCTTATCCATTAAGGTTCTTCGATGATACCAAAGCAGTATCTCTGAAGGCAGACGATTCTCTGGGCCGTCGAAGCAGTCCCTTATCCATTAAGGTTCCTCGATGATACCAAAGCAGTATCTTTGGAAGCAGAAGATTCTCTGGAATGTCGAAGCAATACCTTATCAGTTAAGGTTCCTCAACGATAACAAAGCAGTATCTTTGGAAGCAGAAGATTCTCTGGAATGTCGAAGCAGTACCTTATCCGTTAAGGTTCCTCAACGATACCAAAGCAGTATCTCTGGAGGCAGACGATTCTCTGGGCCGTCGAAGCAGTCCCTTATCCATTAAGGTTCCTCGATGATACCAAATCAGTATCTCTGAACAAATTTGCTAGGAGAATAGTTGAGCAAGATTCCTGTCGGAGGAAATGCACTGGCTCTGTAGGGGAAAGCTCACTAGAAACTTCCTAGGATAACCTCTGCTTGGGGAGCACTGACAACAGCTGCTGGGGATTATCATTATCAACTGCATGGTTGAAGAATGACTTGCCGGGGAATAGAGTTCCTTGAGCACGTGCGGGGTATCAACTCTTTTCAGAGGAATACTGCCGACTTTGAAGGAGGACTAGCCAAGATGCTTGCAAACTGATCCTGGATCCTGCTATACTATGCTGGGGATGGATATGCCATGCACTACATGATGCACTGAAACATATATTAAAATGCAACTGCTAGGAAATCTAATGCACGTATGAATGCAAGAGACTAAAATGCTCAAAATGATTTAATATGATACTATACTAGCATGTCATGCGTATGACAATGCAAATGACTGGGCGCGCTGGGGATAAGTTTCCTTGTCGAGGGTATCACCAGGGATTAGATTTGGTAGTTGCCAAATGAAATTGGACTTTGGTTATTTTGGTGTTTGCCAATAAATTGGACTTTGGAGGGTAGATTTGAAGGTGCCAACGAGTGTGGACTTTTGAGTAGTTGCCAATAAAGGATTGGACTTTGGGTTTTATGGGGGTTGTGAGAGCTCTTTTTTTGACTACTCGTCCCTTTTTGAACGATCCAAAGATAACTAGGGAGCGCGGTTGCTCCTATTGGGCTTTGAAAGATTCACTGCTAGGGATTACGTTGAGCAAATCCCTGAAAAGTTATACTGGTTATGGTGAAGAGCCAAACCGGCTGACAACTGATTTGATGCTTTCATGTGGTGGAGTTCCTTGGAGACTATTTGTTCCCCTTTTAGTTCTCCCAACACCAAAATAAATTTTATTGTTTTCAAATATTGTCTTTATTAACCGAATTTTAAAACACAGTTTATCAAAAACAAAATCAATTTGCAAACAATCAGATAAAGTAAACAAATTGAGCACAATTTTTGCGTGAAATCTCTCTTTGTATTGATTTGACCCTTAATTGGGTAAGTACGTACAAGGATGCAATTCCTTAATGAGGTAATTGCGGTGCAAGAAAAAACATAATGGCAATACAAATAAATGAGATTCCATTGAGTTTAAACACTACTATGGCCCTATGACTTTGATAACTTCAACACCTTGCTTCACAGGAAGACGACTGGATCGATTCTTCCCTTCATTGACACATAGAGGTCAAGTGGACATGCAGAATAGATACTTTTCCTTGGAATTTGCCCATAACTTTTGCCTGAATCGTCCTTTCGGGTTTTCAATCCACCGGGACGCCCTTTTTTGCCTGAACCGCCCTTTCGGGTTTTCAATTCAGCGGGCCTATATTTTTTATTTTATACCTAATTTTTGCCTGGACTGATTTTGTTTTTTCAGGTCTAACGGGATTGCCATTTTTTCCTAAGTCACCTTTTCAGGTTTTCGACTTAGCGGCTTTATTATTCCACTTTTTTAGGCGTAGTATCGCTTAACATACTCTGCATTCACCGAGTATGGTAATTCATCACCGTCCATAGTTGTGAGCTTCAAGGCACCACCATAAAATGCTTCTTTTACCACATATGGGCCTTCGTAGTTTGGCGTCCACTTGCCCCTGGATTCATTATACATAGTCATGGTCCTCTTGAGCACCAAGTCTCCTTCCTGGAATGCCCGAGGATGCACTTTCTTGTCAAAAGCTTTCTTCATGCGTCTTTGATAGAGCTAGCCATGACATATTGCTGCCAAGCATTTTTCTTCAATAAAGTTGAGTTCATCAAACCTCGTCTTCACCCATTCTGCTTCATCAAGCTAAGCTTCCATCAATACTCTAAATGAGGGGATCTCGACTTCTATCGGAAGGACCGCTTCCATGCCATAAACCAATGAGTAAGGAGTTGCCCCTGTTGAAGTTCGCACTGAGGTACGGTAGCCGTGCAGCGCAAAAGGTAACATCTCATGCCAATCCTTATAAGTGACCACCATTTTCTGAATGATCTTTTTGATGTTTTTGTTGGATGCCTCAACGGCTCCATTCATCTTGGGTCTGTATGGTGTTGAATTATGGTGCTCAATCTTGAAACTAGCACACAGTTCATCCATCATTTTGTTGTTGAGATTAGACCCATTGTCAGTGATGATACGGTTAGGCACTCCATATCTGCATATAATGTTGTGTTTCAAGAAGCGAGTGACCACTTGCTTGGTAACGTTCGTATACGATGCAGCCTCAACCCATTTGGTAAAGTAGTCTATGGCAACCAATATGAAGCGGTGTCCATTTGAGGCCTTTGGCTCGATCATCCCAATCATATCTATTCCCCACATGGAAAATGGCCATGGTGAAGTCAAGACGTTCAAAGGAGTGGGAGGTACATGAATCTTATCAGAGTATATCTGGCGTTTATGGCATGTTCGGGCATGATGGTAGCAATTAGCCTCCATGGTAAGCCAATAATAGCCTTCTCTCAATATCTTCTTTTCCATAGTATGCCCATTTGTGTGGGTACCAAAACAACCTTCATGAATGTCTTTCAGAATCTGCTTAGCTTCATGCTTTTCCACACATCTGAGTAGTACAGTATTTACGCTTGTATAACACATTCCCATTGAGGAAGAAATTTGATGCCAATCTTCGCAAAGTTCTCTTATCCACCGCCAAAGCGCCCTCTGGGTATTCTTGTTTTTCCAGATAACGTTTGATGTCATAGAACCATGGCTTTTCATCTGACTCTTCATCGGAAGCCAAACAGTGTGCAGGCTCTTCAAATCACTGTAGATCAATACGCGGCCAATGGTTAGGCCAAATCAATTTATACATAGAAGCCAAAGTTGCCAGAGCGTCTGCCATATGATTTTCTTCTCTAGGCACATGGGTAAAGGTGATATCATCAAATCTGGGAAGTAGCTTTGCCACATAATCCCGGTATAGAACTAAGTTGGCATGTTTGGCATCCCAGTCACCTCTAATCTGGTGTATTACTAGAGCAGAATCTCCAAACACATCAAGAGTCTTGATTCTTAAGTTGATGGCTTCTTCCAGTCCGAGTATACAAGCTTCGTATTCAGCCATGTTATTGGTGCATGGAAAGCAAAACTTAGCGGTGAATGGCAAGTGGAAATTCTTGGGTGACGTAATCACCGCTCCAATTCCACTTCCATGTTCATTTGAGGCACCATCAAACATGAGAGTCCATCGCTCCCCTGGTTCGGGCCCTTCATCTGGTCCTGGCTCCTCATAATCTTTTAGTACCATTATGTCTTCGTCTGGGAAATCAAACTTCAAGGGCTGATAATCATCCACCGGTTGATGGGCAAGATGGTCCACCAGTATGCTACCCTTGATGGCTTTTTAAGTGACGTATTGAATGTCGTACTCAGACAAAAGCATTTTCCATCGGGCTATTCTGCCAGTGAGAGCAGGTTTCTCAAAGATGTATTTAATGGTATCCATCTTGGAAATCAGATAAGTAGTGTGGGTCAGCATATACTGCCTGAGTCGCTTGGCAGCCCATGCTAATGCGCAAGAAGTCTTCTCGAGTAAGGAATACCTTGTCTCGTAATTATTGAACTTCTTGCTGAGGTAATAGATGGCATGTTCCTTCTTTCCCGTCTCATCTTATTGTCCCAACACACAACCCATAGATTCGTCAAGTACAGTCAGGTACATAATGAGTGGCCTTTCAGGAACAGGCAGTATCAGAATCGGTGGTTCTTGCAGATACTCTTTGATTTTATCAAATGCCCCTTGGCAATCATCATCCCACGCAATTGACTGATTCTTTCTTAGCAGCTTGAAAATAGGTTTGCAGGTGGCAGTAAGATGTGAAATAAATCTGGCAATGTAGTTTAATCTTCCCAAAAAGCCACGAACCTCTTTCTCCGTCCTAGGCGCATGCATATTCTGAATTGCCCTCACCTTATCAGGATTCACTTCGATTCCTTTCTGACTTACAATGAAGCCCAACAATTTTCCAGATCGTACCCCAAATGTGCACTTGTTGGGGTTGAGTCTCAGTCTAAACTTCCTCAATCGAACAAACAGCTTTTGCAGATTGATCAAGTGCTCTTCTTCGGTTTGAGACTTGGCAATCATATCGTCGACGTACACTTCAATCTCTTTATGGATCATTTCATGAAAGAGCATTACCATTGCACGTTGATACATTGCCCCAACATTCTTGAGTCCGAATGGCATCACCTTATTGCAGAAGGTGCCCCATGGTGTGATAAATGTGGTCTTCTCCATATCCTTTGGATCCATCTTAATTTGATTATACCCATAAAATCCGTCCATAAAAGAGAATACGGAGAACTGAGTTGTGTTGTCAACCAATACATCGATGTGAGGTAATGGAAGTCGTCCTTAGGACTAGCTTTGTTCAAATCCCTGTAATCCACACACATGCGAACCTTTCCATATTTCTTCGGTACTGGCACAATGTTGGCAACCCATTGTGGGTACTTTGCTACTGCCAGGAATCCAGCATCAAGCTGCTTTCGGACTTCTTCACGAATTTTGAGAGCCATATCCGGATGGGTCCTTCTTAACTTCTGTTTGACGGCATGGCATTCCTCCTTGAGTGGTAACTTGTGTACAACCATATCAGTATCCAACCCAGGCATGTCTTGATACGACTAGGCGAATACGTCAGCGTACTCACGAAGGAGCTCTATCAACTTGGTTTTGACTTCAATTTGAAGAGATGAACCTATATTTACCTCTCTTCTGTCTTCCTCAGTACCCAGGTGTAATACCCCAAAATTTGCCCTCTCATTTCTTCATATCATTTAGCATGAGCTTTCATTTCATTGCATTGCATTCAAGCATAGAAAAATAAAACATTAAGCATTTAGCATTGCATCTTGCATAAGGGCATGAGATCAGTGATTTTCAAAGGGTGTTGATCATCCAAAGAACTAAGGGTCTTCAAACAAGCCTAAAGGGTCTCTTATGTCATATGTCATCTCAATTGGTCCCACAAGGCATGAGAAAAGGAGAATTCATCAAGAAGATTGGACAGTGCACCATCTCCTACACAAGGCAATCAAAAATTGGGATCTGACCCTCAAATGGGCAAGCTCTTTGAGTTTTCATCACCTCCAAATGCCATATCTCTTCTTTGTTAGATAGAATATACAGCATATTCAGAGGAATTTGGATTTGAAGGATGTGTTATTTCCTCCTAACCAGAGGGTGCCAAAATTAGGGTTTGACCTAACATCAGTTTATCTCTTATTTTTTGGGCAAGACTTGATCTCATGGTATTCCTTATGTTCTTAAGTGTATATGGATGGAAAATTGCTCATCAATTGGTTTCAGAAGGGTTCAATTGATCAGTTGCTTGATAGTCAAGAAATTGGGGAAAAAGTCAATTGTGTAGTGAAAAAAGTCAACTCCTGACTTTTTAAGGTCAAATTCATGGAATTCATGTTATATAGGTTCATTGGACAAGATGTGATCAAGAAATGATGGAGGAATTATGAAAAATCAAGAAATCACAAAACTGCCAAAAATAGAAACTTTAGGGTTTCCAAAAATGGTAAGTTTGGACCATTTTGCACCCTACTTTGAGGCTCTCTTTCTCCAAGATAAAAGCTCAAAACCTCAGGCCCAAGTTGAGCCAATTAAAGTTCATGTTCTAAGCTTCAAATCCATATAAAGAACATCTTCATTGGATCAAAATTGAATGAGTTATGATTGATCAAAGTTTGGTAAAACTAGATCCAAAACCAAGTCATGGCAAGGCAAGACTAGGCCCACGCGCCATCATTTTGACAAACACTTGGTGTGCCAAATGCCCAGCCACTTTTCTCAATGATGGAAGCTCCAAATGAAAAAAATGTTGAACATCAAAGTTGTTCATCTCAATGTCCTCTTCAACTTTGATGTTGGACAAATTTTCATTTGAGCAAATTATGAGATGATTATGAAGGTCCCAAGTAGGTATGATCAGGCTGAAAATTCATTGCCATTTTGCCTTGCCATGCCAAGTTGCCATGCCTCCAAGTCAGTTTTGGATCCATTGAATTCATGTCCATTTTTAGGTGTGTTTGAAACCTCATTTTAATCCAAAACCAACACCAAACTTGTACTATGATCCATCCTCTTTCCAATGACACAAGAAGCTCATGATATCATCCCCCATACAGGGAGAAATTCATCACCAAACCTCCTTGTGTTAATTGATACCAAGCTGCCAAAAGGAAATGTTTGGAATTGTTGTTGCATTAGTTCACACGCATGCTTACACCATACAGTCCTTTCCCATTATGAACAAACACCATCCTTACACACTCCATGACATGCGTGGCCATACATAAAAAGGGAAAAAACCACAAGCTTGTACAATAAGCTTCTGCTATGTCAGAACCGCATCACCACCATAAACTCCATAAACCTCAACCTCACTACATCACAGCCAAGCAACTCGCCCCTAACTAACTTGACTCAGTTAGTTAGGGTGCACTCGGTTAACTCACCTTAACCAACTCAGTTAACCATAGCTTAAACACTTAACCCAACCTATATATTTGAATCTCACTCACAAATTCAACCGGAGGTCCTTCTCCGGTCGGTGAGTTTTAATTCTAGGGTTTTACAAGTTTGAATTGTGACCGTTTGATCTATTGAATCGTGTGGTTGATATGTTGCCAACACATTAAAATCCTTTTATAACCTGAGTGTTTGAGTGCATGTGTTCCATGATTATTATTGTGTGTCTTCAATATGATCCGTTTATCATGTATGATTGATCCTATCAAAACTCATCCAATGGTTGTATGTTGCCAACGCATTAATGAAGTCATGTGCATCACACGTGCAATTTATCTTAATCTGACTGTTATTGTGTGTATGCGTGCATGATTATTTTGGTGTGCGTGCGTTGTGGATGGTTAGATGTGATTGCTTTAGTGATTAATTTTGGTTGACCTGATCGTGTGGCTATGATTGCATTTGATCATTAATTGCATGTACACTCATCACACACAATCACACGCATGTTGGACTGAATTGATTAATTGCTATTTGCACACCCACATATTTGAGCCCAATTATTTTCAACGTGGAAATTACTTTGTCTGCACCCCTCCTCATTTCTTTTACTTTTTTTATTTTTTTTTCTATACTTGTTTGATTTCCTATTTTTTAAAAATACCAAAACATCATGAAAAATTCTACAAAAATTCATGTGATATTTTAACATGTTTAAATAATTTTTTATTATTTTTAATTTTGAATTTGTGAATATTTGCATATCCTTCCTTAATTTTCTTTTATTTCTTTTGAAACTTGTTTCTATTTTCATATCTTCATTTCAAATATTTATTTATCATAGCTCCTTAAACATTTTTGCATCAATATTTTTGTATCCATTCATTAACATTCAAAACTTCATAAAAATATTTTTGTTTCATTTTTAAAACTTTCTTTTATTGCATTTTGGTCCCCCATCTTTGCACTTTGGTTCATGATTTATAAGTGACTATTGCTTGATTATTTGAGGTCCTTCCTCTCTGAATTTTTGTATGGGATTTTGATATGTGATTAGTCCCTGGTTGAGGTCATTTGCATTCTAATTCCATAATTTTTTAATGCACTTTGACATATGTTTGGGTGCTTGTGTTTGAAGGAAGTTTTGCTTGAACTTTGTGAGCCTTTCTTTAACCTTCATTACATGAGGCATTTATGCCATTATTTGAGGTCTTTTGTTTGGATTTAGGTAACATGTGTAGACTCTTAGAAGCTTTGTTTAATCATTTTTAAGTCCATTTGGCATGTGTTGATCCTTTGTTTTATATGATGCATCTTATGGGACTTTTTGACCTAATTTTTCTTATGTCTTCATCTTATGTTTTTCATGTTTGGTTGTGTGCTTCTAATATGATCATATTATCATCTCATTTACCTTTTAATCCATGATTTTCTACTGACCTATCCATAAGCATTCATGCTTGTATATCATTTTGCATCTTTTGCATTTCTTTTCAAGTATGAGGTATTCATTCTTTTATGTGACTTCTTCTTACATGTTTGCTAAGTTGTATGGACTTGATTGCTATGTGCTTTTGCCATGATAATTTGTGCATCTTTAACATGTCATATCACTTCTGATTTTGATACTTAAGTTCATCTTGAGTCTTTTTACGTTTGACTTATGCCTTGAATGTTTTCTTTCCATATTAAATTCATGTTCATATCTTCTCACCTCTTCTCCTAATCATTCTTAATGCTTGGATACTTGATTGTTTACATTATGTGACATTTGTACATCATGTTTAGGCACATGTTTAGGTCCTGCACATTCTGACTTTGACATTATTTGAAGCATTGATGCATGATCACCTTGCATATCCACACATTCTCCATCTATTTCTTCCATGATTCACTTCTTTGATGTTTAAGATCTTTAGTTGTGCATAGTTGATTCTGGATTGATCAATTAACATTAGAGAATACCCTTAGAGCCTAGGTTCTGACCTTGATTGAGTTTCATCTCTTAGGATCTTTATCCTTTAACTCTTAACTTGTTTGTTCACCACTTGTTATTCCTTTTCTTATTGCACTACTTGTAAATTGTTTTGAACTAACATTTTCATGTAGGTTCTAAAGGTAAGTAAGTGTGTTGACTTGGTTCCACATACACTTCCCTTCCTCATCTTCTCTTATTGGTTTTAATAATCCAAATTTGTGTTTGATAAGCATAAACATGCTTTCTTTGAATAACTTCTTCTTCATCCCTCTTTAAGATCAACTTAACTTCCAACTTGGAAGTAAGTTGCTTCTTTTATTCTTCTTCTCCTTTCTTTTAGGATTAGATTTCTTAAACCACATTAACCTTAGGATGTCCATGTATGATAACTCTAGGGTTGAGTCTTAGTCTCCCTCATTAGATTTCACCTTTCTTGACCATTTGAGTCTCTCTTTCTCATCTCTAAACAAAAGTAAAAAACACTTAATAAAGGCATAACAAATATTGTATTTGAGCCTGTCAAGTGAGAATAAGATAGTGAGGGATCTTCTCTCACTTTCTTAGAATGTTGAGCGTACGTCCCGTCTTGGGTCGATATGCGAGGCATTCGATCTTACATGAGGGACTTAAATACAATATGCGTTACAAAACACCAAATAATCAAGACACTTCTTTCTAAAAGATAAAAAACAAACAAACAAATTCTCTTCTCATCTCCTTCACTCCTTCCTTAAGGACTCATCAAGTCCGTTCCACCGCAAACAGGTAACGCGTAAGTCTCCCTACAGCGAGCTGCAACGCCTAACTGCTGGAACTCGCACTCTGACTTTCCACTAAAAAACACAAACAAAACAACCCTCGTTGAGGGGAACTACGTCGCTCTGATTCTCATGTTCCCGATGAGATGCGTAGGCAGTGGGGTAGGGCCCATTCGAGCACTTCTTTTATTTTCCCTACATTTGTTTCTTGTTCTCTCTCTCCTTTCTTTTTCCAGTATCTTTTCCTTGCACCCTTTGATTGAAACAGCAAGCATGGATCCCATCGGGTACGATGGACGCGTGGGGATGCTAATACCTTCCCTTCGCGTAACCGACTCCCGAACCCAGTTCTCTTGGTCATAAGACCATGCTCTTTCCTTTCCCCCAGGTTTATGCGGTGTTTTCTTTCCCTCTCTTGGGATAAATACACATTGCTGGCAACTCTGTTCCGTGCCACTTCGCGTTTGTACTAGGATGAAAATCCCGGGAACGGCAACTGGCGACTCTGCTGGGGATCGAACCCAGAATCTCTAGTTTCCTTAGCGAGTCAATCCTAGCGCTTGTCTGTTTTTCTTTCATTGGGTGTTTACTGTTGTGCTGCATTTACTGTTTTACTGTATTGTTATTTACTGTATTACTGTATTACTGTATTTACCGCATTTTAGCATTTTCATTTCATACACTGTATTATGCTGTGTTGTTTTCTGTTTGGCGGGATGGGGTATTCTGAGAGATATGCCCAATACACAAGCCTGAGTGCACTTATGTTTAGTGTGTGTCATGTCCTCTCGCGTTCCATCTCGGTTCGATGAGGGAATGTGAAACACAATCTGGATGTGGTTCTCTCTAGAGAATTCTGCGTTGTGGGTCTTCCACGATGGTAAAGCTATCTGGAAGAGCTGTTAAGTCTGGATGACCTTTTTGGATGACCCCTCTTTATTTTGAGGTGAATCAGAGGACGATCTCTTTGTTTGGCGATAGCATTGTATCCTTCGGGCTAAATGTGCTATTGCTTCTCATTCCGAGATTCGAATTTGAGGATCCTCACTTTCTAGTACATACATGTGAGATTGGGGGGATTGTTTACAGGTGTGCAAGAACCCTTAACCTTCAGAATACCCAGTTTTCTTATTTGTTCTGGATTGGTTACCGAATCTTTGGTCCTGATCAGTTCACAGTTGTTCTGGATTCGTTATTGGACTTCTTATCCTGGTTTCGTGTATCTCACCGAATTCAGACTGTAGTACAATGGATTCAGCTTTATTTGTGCAGCACTGATCACATGCCCTAGCATACATATCATCATTAGCATTTTTGAATTTAACCTTCATGTTTATTCATTTACAAGGTATACTTCCTTTCGATTCTAGTTGACAGTCCCTTTTGCAGCTATGGAGATTCCCAGGAAGAACAATGTGCATTATACTTTCTTTGACACAAAGGTGGGGCAGTTACGAAAGATGGTTTTTCTTGTTACTCCAGACCATGTGGGTATGTTCCGAAAGGCTTATGGGGAGATTCTGACTGTGGTTGATGACTTGAATGCTTCAGAGAGGAGTGTCATTCATACGTGCTTACAGTTTTATGACCCATAGCTAAGGTGCTTCACTTTCTCGGACTTTCAGTTGGCCCCGATGCTAGAAGAGTATGCCCTGCTTCTAGGTGTGCCTCTCAAGTACCAGATTCCTTTCAACTCTGATATGCGTCCTCCAAAGACTGAAGAGATAGCTAAGGCCCTCCATCTGAGCATACCTGTGGTAGCAGATAACCTCGCCACCAAAGGAGGTTTATCTGGTTTTCATTTGGACTTCTTGGTTGCCAAAGCTGAAGAATGCGCTGCTAAGGCTCAGTGGGAAACCATTTGTGCAATCCTGGCTTTGAGCATCTATGGAATTATGCTGTTTGCTGATGAACCTAAGTTTGTGGACATGAGTGCAATCCATATCTTTGTGCTGAAGAATCCCATACCTACACTCCTGGGTGATTTGTATTACTCTGTGCATTTTAAAAATGAAAAGAAACGAGGAGGTTTAGTTAGATGTTGCACACCTCTGTTCCATAAGTGGCTCATGAGTCATTTACCAAATTCAGAGGCCTTTTTGAATCCTCATCCTGCAAAGAATTGGGCTAAGAGGATGATTCAGTTGACAGCAAAGGACATTCGTTGGTTCAATCAAAGGACGATGGGTGGAGATTTTGTCAGTAGCTGTGGAAGACATCCTAATGTGCCACTCTTGGGGATAAGGGGTTGCATCATTTACAATCCTATTATTCTCAGGAGACAGTTAGGGTTTTCTTTAATAGAGCCTCCGAAGGACAGTGATTTGGAAGAATCTTTCTTTTTCTCTGTGAAGGATAATCCTTTGTTGGTAAGGCAAGCAACTGGAGCTTGGGGCAATCTGCAAACGAAGGGTAAAGTCGTCTTTGGCAAATGTAACAATGTGTCTTCTTCTCAATATGATGCCTGGTTGAAAAGCAGAGTTCAGATCACTCTTTTTCCGTTTTCTCAGGAAAGACCGTCAGATCCAGTTGCTGTGGAACCGGTGACCATAGTAAGTGTTGATGAATATAACAAGCTTAAGGCGGAGATGGATAAGACAGTCAAAATGAATGAGAAGTTGAGTGAAGGACTCCGAAAGACGCTTTGTGAAAAGCGTAATGTTGAGTATGAACTGCAAAAGCTGACTGAGCGTCATGAGGCTAATGAGAAAAGAATTGCCGAGGACACTATCTATATTCGCAAGGTCAAACAGAATGAGATGGCACTAAAAGAGGCGTGCAAGCGCATCAATGAGCAGTTGATCAAGTCTGAGAATGCCCTTGCCAAAGGACAACAGAGATGGGATGAGTTTTCTGAATGCCAGAGGGAGATCGAGGCGAGAATCAGGGATGAAAATGACGAGTTGAGGAAAAGTTTGAAGAGCAAAGAAAGTGAATTTCTCCAGCAACTAAGTTCAGCTAATCAAGAGATCAAAGATCTAAAAATCCGCGTTGGAGTAAAGAGAGCCAAAGAGTTAGCTGTTAAAGATCAGATTCGAAAGCTAGAAGAAGCTGTCAAGTTAAGAAGTCAACTGATCAGAAGTCTTACCGAGCGCCCCAATGATCCAGTTACTGAAGCACTTCTCAAGGAGGTCCGGGAGGATTTGTATGGGCTCAGTGTCTGAGTTGTTGTTATACTGGAAATTCACCATTAGGCTTGTTGATGGGTTTTTCCTTTGCTTGTATTCATGCTATTCAGTTGTATCTGTTCAGAACCAATTTGTATTTGACTATTCCTCACCTGGTTGTGGGTTTCATTTATGCTAATGGTGTTTCGTTTGGTATTATTGAAGTGGATTCTTTATTAAATTATATAATGATTCACACACTCACTGGGACGTATATGATGGGTATTCTGAATTATTATGCACCTCGGATGTTTTGTCACTGTTAACGGTTGCAGGGGTATGCGCAGCTCCCTTAGGGCCAAACTGGAATTGAAGGAAGGAATGCCCCAAAATGAATAAACATTGCATTGCATTGCATATCATTTTGCATTTTGTTGCTTGCTTTTTCAGGTACTTGTTGCGGGGACTCTAACCTTTATTTGGTTTCAGGCATTATAGCTGAGAATCATATTCATCGATACTCAACTCGAAGAAATCAAGCAAGGATTATGGATCAAATGCAGAATGATTTGGCTGAAATGAGGGCACGCATGGACCAGTTCATGACTCTCATGACTGGTATGGCACAGACTCACGAGAGATTGAGGCTTCTGGTCGAGCGTCCAGAGGCCACGCCTGAGGGAAATCAAGTTGACAATCTACAGACAAGGGTCACTCCTCCTCCTGGTGGAAATCCTCCTCCCGGTGGCAATCCTCCTCCTGGTGGTAATCTGGGTAATGGAAATGGCAGAAATGTTTGTGGTATTCAAGAAGATGTTCTGGAAGACCAGTTCACCCTGCTAGATGCTGATATGGGTAATCTTGGTGACCGAAGGTATGATGAGTTGGCTGAGAAGATTCGGGCTATAGAGTGCAAGAATTCTATGGGTATTGATGTTACTAGTTTGGGGCTGGTACCAGGGGTCAGAATCCCTCCAAAGTTCAAGCCACCCACTTTTGACAAATATCATGTCAATACGTGTCCCCGAACACATATTCAGGCTTATTTTGGGAGGATTTCAGCCCATACTGATGATGAGAAGTTATGGATGCATTACTTTCAGGACAGTCTGGATGGAGCTTCTTTGACCTGGTACATGAAATTGAATAGGGCTGCTGTGAGAAGTTGGAAGGATCTGGCAGAAGCATTCCTAAAGCAGTATCAGTAAAATATCGACATGGCGCCCAATCGCACTCAACTGCAAGGGTTGTCATAGAATGCTAAGGAAAGTTTCAAGGAATACGCTCAAAGGTGGAGAGAGATGGCTGCACAGGTTCAACCTCCTTTGCTGGATAGAGAAATGGCAGATATGTTTATGGGCACCCTGCAAGGGGCATTTCTTGAAAGATTGGTTGCATGTCCATCAACCAGATTTGCTGATATTGTGATTACTGGAGAAAGAATAGAGAGTCTGTTGAAGCTTGGGAAGATCCAAGATGTAAGTGGGGTTGGATCTTCTGGAACGAAGAAACCATTTGCTAGTGGTCAGAAAAGAAGAGAAGGTGATACAAACGCTGTGTATAGAGGACGAGGAAGAGGACGTTCTCAAGCGTATCACCAGGTAGGTGCAGTGACAATCCCAGCACCATCTGTTCATCAACAACAACCTCAACAGCAAGCTCAGCAGCAACAGCAGCAACCTCCTTTCCAACAGAGGTCTAGGAAGAGGGACCGTAAGATTGACCCTCTCCCTATGACTTATTCAGCGTTGTTACCTCAGTTACTCAAATTGAGGTTAGTTGAGCTTCGTACTATGAGACCTCCTGCTGCTGGCAACTTGCCACCTAATTTCGATGTTAAAGCTCGCTGTGAGTTCCACTCAGGTGCTCAGGGGCATACCACTGAGAAGTTTTGGGCATTTCAAAATAAGGTGCAAGACTTGATTGATGCTAAGGCAATCAATTTCTCGTTACCTCCTAATGTTCTCCAGAACCCCATGCCTGATCATGGTGTGGCAGATGTGCGTGCTATTGAAGACGGAAAGAGGTTAAACTTGGTGGCAGATGTTAATCAGGTGAAGACTTCCTTGCTAGTGGTGAAGGATCGTTTGTTGAAGGGACATGTGTTCCCGGGTTGTGATCAAGATTGTTCTGAGAGTATGGGCCGAGAGAATGGCTGTGATAAATTAAGAATTAGTTTGCAGAGTCAGATTGACGAGGGTCGTCTACAGTTTGACCAGGTTGTGAAGGATATTGATGAGGTGTCAACTGTGACCATCTATTATACTCCCGCTGAGATTCAAGTGCCTGCAAGCACAACTCCTATAGCAAGTGTTGTGCAAGAAAGACCCAGTCTTGTTACCATCACGGTGCCAGGACCAGTTCTGTTTACATCTACGAAAGCAATCCCATGGCACTATGGGGCAGACGTGTATTATGAAGGGAAAAAGTAGGAAGTCGGGACATCAGCCAGTTCAAATATTGATAATGTGGGTGGTGTAGGTGGTTTTACTAGGAGCGGAAGGTTATTTGCTCCTCAAACTTTGCGCAGTGATCAAGAAGTTGAGGCAGCGACAAAAGCTAAAGGAAAACAGGTGGTTGAGAGTGTGCCTGTGCCTGAAACAGAGACAAAGATTACCTTCGACAATGAGGTGGAAGAGTTCATGAGGATAATAAAGAAAAGTGATTATAAGATTGTCGATCAACTGAACCAGACGCCCTCGAAAATCTCAATTTTGTCATTGTTGATGTGTTCTGATGCGCACCGAGAGGCTTTGTTGAAAGTATTGAAGAGAGCCTACGTTCCACAAGAAATTACTGTCAATCAGTTAGAGGGTGTAATTTATAACGTAAATGTCAGCCATGGATTGGGTTTCACAAGCAGGGATTTGACTTCTGAAGGAAGAAACCACAACAAGGCTTTGCACATTACAATGGAGGGCAGGGGTGCAGTGTTGTCTCACGTGCTGGTAGACACTGGTTCCTCGCTCAATGTCTTACCTAAAAAGGCGCTGATGAAGCTAGAAGTTGATGGTTTTATTTTAAGGCCAGGTGATTTGGTTGTCCGAGCATTCGATGGAACGAAAAGATCTCTGTTTGGTGAAGTGGAATTACCCATGCAAATTGGACCGCAAGTGTTCAAATCTACATTCCACGTGATGGATATACAGCCTGCGTATAGCTGCTTATTAGGTCGCCCTTGGATTCATGCGGCCGGGGTTGTTACTTCCACCTTACACCAAAAGCTGAAATACGTGTTTGAGGGACAAGTTGTGACAGTGTGTGGCGAGGAAGACATTTTTGTTAGTCATTTTTCCACGTTCAAGTATATTGAGATGGATGGGGAAAATCACGAAATGCTTTGCCAGTCGTTTGAAGCGGTGAATATTGCTAACGTGCCTGAATCTTCCCTTGCACCAGATAGAGCCGGTACATCCATTTCGTCCTATAAACAAGCTATCGAGGTTGTCAGAGCAGGCAACGCCCAAGGCTGGGGCAAGCTGCTAGAGACACCAATGAAGGAGGACAAGTTTGGTATTGGTTATCATCCATCTATGACTTCAGTTGCAGAGAACAGTGGACCCATCACTTTCAGTAGTGGGGGAACCATTTACCCAGATCAGTCTTGTGCAGCTACAGAAGATGGTGTTGACAGTGACTGTGACTTGGACAACTGGGTACGCCCACTCGCTCCGGGACAACCAGTGCAGAATTGGTCCGTTGAAGAAGTCATCCGAGTTACTCTTCAAACAGAGTAATTTTATTTGTTTTTCTAACCATAATGCATGTTAAAATCTTGCGCTCTGCCCAAGGCGTATAGATTCATTTGTAGGGCCACCTGTTTGCATTTGCAATTTTAATCATCAATAAAGGACGTTTTGCACTCAAATTTTGTTCCATGTATTTCACTTTTATTTTTGCACAAAAATAATAAAATGGCAATGTTTTGTTTCTTTTTGTTTTAAAATAAATTCTAAAATAAAGCATGAACCCGTTCGTGCAGACTTGATCCTCCGGATTCCATTGATAACGGTTCTGCTATGGCTATGTATGACTTTGACAAACCGATTTATCAAGCCGAGGAAGGGGATGAGAAGGGCTGTGAACTCCCTGAGGAACTGGCCAGACTGTTAAAACAAGAGGAAAGGGTCATCCAGCCTCACCAAGAGACCATAGAGATCATCAATATTGGTACTGAGGATGCTAAGAAAGAGATCAAGATTGGCGCCAGCCTGCGAGCAGATGTGAAGAAAGCTTTGACTGAGATGTTGCGTGAATATGTTGATATCTTCGCCTGGTCGTATCAAGACATGCCAGGATTGGATACTGATATTGTTGTGCACAGGCTGCCATTGAGAGAAGAATGCCCGCCATTCAAGCAGAAACTTCGTCGGACTCATCCCGATATGGCCATAAAGATCAAAGAAGTTCATAAGCAGTGAGACGCAGGGTTTTTTGTTGTGACTAACTATCCTCCTTGGGTTGGCAACATCGTGCCGGTACTGAAGAAAGACAGAAAAGTGAGAATGTGTGTGTATTATCAAGATCTTAACAAAGCTAGTCCAAAAGATGATTTTCCACTACCCCACATCGATGTTCTGGTTGATAATACGGCTCAGTTTTCAGTGTTCTCGTTTATGGATGGTTTCTCCGGGTACAACCAGGTTAAGATGGCACCTGAGGATATGGAGAAGACCATGTTCATTACTCCATGGGGTACGTATTGTTATAAGGTGATGCCTTTTGGGTTGAAAAACAAAGGGGTAACGTACCAACGAGCAATGGTAACGTTATTCCATGACTTGATTCACAAAGAGATTGAATGTTATGTGGACGACATGATTGCCAAGTTTCGAACGGAAGAAGAGCATCTGATTAACTTAAAAAAGTTGTTTGAAAGGTTGAGAAAGTTCCGTTTAAGGTTGAATCCAAACAAGTGCACTTTCGGGGTGCGTTCTGGAAAGCTGCTGGGTTTCATTGTGAGCGAAAGGGGGATTGAGGTTGATCCTGCCAAAGTGAAAGAAATACAAGATATGCCTGAACCAAGAACAGAAAAAGAGGTTCGTGGTTTTCTGGGTATATTGAACTACATTGCAAGGTTCATATCTCACCTAACAGCCACATGCGAACCGATATTCAAACTGCTAAGAAAAGATCAAACTGTCAGGTGGAATGACGATTGCCAATTGGCATTCGATAAAATAAAAGAATACTTGCAGGAACCTCCAATTCTCATGCCTCCAGTTTCAGGAAGGCCTTTGATAATGTATTTGACAGTGCTTGAAGGTTCTATGGGTTGTGTTCTCGGTCAACACGAGACAGGTAGGAAGGAGCATGCTATCTACTACCTGAGCAAAAAGTTCAATGACTGCGAGTCCCAGTACTCGATGCTTGAGAAGACATGATGTGCACTTGCATGGGCTGCTAACCGATTGAGGCAGTATATGATCAGGCACACAACTTTGTTGATTTCAAAAATGGATCCTATCAAATACATTTTCGAGAAACCAGCACTAACAGGCAGAGTTGCACGGTGGCAAATGGTTTTGACAGAATATGATATCCAGTATACTTCTCAAAAGGCCATCAAAGGAAGTATCTTGTCAGACTATCTGGCGTAACAGCCAATTGATGATTACCAACCCATGAAGTTTGATTTCCCTGATGAGGACATCATGTTTCTCAAAGCTAAAGACTGCGAGGAACCACTCCCGGAGGAGGCACCAGACCCTGAATCCAAATGGAGTTTGATGTTTGATGGGGCTGTCAACATGAATGGATGCGGAGTTGGAGCAGTTCTTATCACGCCGAAAGGTGTTCATATGCCTTTCACTGCCCGAATAACTTTCGGATGCACCAACAATGAAGCAGAGTATGAAGCTTGTATAATGGGGATTGAGGAGGCGATTAATTTAAGAATTAAGACCCTTGCTATCTTCGGTATTTCAGCTTTGGTAATCAATCAAGTGAAAGGGAGTTGGTACACACACCAAGCAAATCTGGTTCCGTATAGAGATTATACGAGGAGATTGCTGACATTTTTCACAACAGTGAAGCTGTACCATATTCCTCGAGATAAGAATAAGTTTGCGGATGCCTTGGCCACATTGTCGTCTATGATCAAAGTGCAAAGATGGAATCATGTACCTAAGATCGAAGTGTCTCGTCTTGACAGACCTGCATTTGTGTTTGCTGTTGATGCAACGTCTGATGACAATCCATGGTTTCATGATATCAAGTGTTTCTTGAAAAGTCAAGAGTACCCGCCTGGGGCATCCACTAAAGATAAGAAGACATTGAGAAGGTTTTTTGGTAGCTTTTTCTTGAATTAGGATGATGTGTTGTACAAATGGAATTTTGACATGGTTCTGCTCAGATGCGTGGATAGACACGAAGCAGACCTGTTAATGCAGGAAGTACATGAAGGCTCTTTCGGTACTCATGCCGGAGGACATGCAATGGCTAAGAAATTATTGAGGTCAGGATATTATTGGTTGACAATGGAAGCGGATTGTTGTAAGTACGCCCGTAAGTGTCACAAATGCCAGATCTATGCAGACAAAGTACACATTCCTCCAAATCCGTTGAGTGTCATGTCCTCTCCTTGGCCCTTTGCCATGTGGGGCATTGACATGATTGGAAAGATTGAGCCTACTGCTTCAAACGGCCATTATTTCATATTGGTCGCCATTGATTATTTCACTAAATGGGTTGAAGCAACATATTATGCCAATGTCACTAAGCAGGTGGTAGCTCGTTTCCTGAAACGGGATATCATTTGTCGCTATGGAGTGCCCGAGAGAATCATTACTAATAATGGTTCTAATTTGAACAACAAAATGATGGCTGAGCTGTGCCGGGACTTCAAAATTGAACACCACAATTCTTCTCCGTATCGTCCGAAGATGAATGGCGTTGTTGAGGCTGCCAACAAGAATATTAAGAAGATTGTGCAAAAAATGGTTGTCACATATAAAGATTGGCATGAGATGCTACCGTTTGCCTTGCATGGGTACCGAATGTCAGTACGCACGTCCACTGGGGCAACACCATTCTCACTTGTATATGGTATGGAGGCAGTACTACCGGTTGAATTTGAGATTCCATCCCTCAGAGTCATGATGGATGTTAAGTTAGACGAAGCTGAATGGGTTCGTGCCAGATTTAATCAGTTGAGCCTTATTGAAGAGAAACGATTGGCAGCAGTGTGTCATGGGCAGTTATACCAGCGGAGGATGAAGCAGGCATTCGACCAAAAGGTGCGTCCTCGGATTTACAAAGTGGGAGACGTGGTACTAAAAAGGATCCTTCCTCCTAGTGCAGATCACAGGGGCAAATGGACTCCCAACTATGAAGGTCCATTCGTGGTTAAGAAGGTCTTCTCGGGCGGAGCCTTATTACTTACAACCATGGACGGCGAAGACTTTTCATCCCCTGTCAACTCAGACATAGTCAAAAAGTACTTCGCATAAATAGACCCGCTGGACAAAAAAAGAAAAAAGTCCAGGCAAAAAAGGGCATCCCGGCGAACCACAAAAACAAAATAAAAAGGGTTCGGGCAAAAATTAGGGATATGAAATAAAAAAATTGTACACCCGGTGAATTGAAAATCCGCAAGGACAACTCAGGCAAAAAAGGGTATCACGATGGATTGAAAACCCGAAAGGGCGGTCCGTGCAAAAGAGGGATTTAAGCGAATGACTACGGTATGAGTTATCTGTACTCCATCACTGTTTCAGCAACTGACCTTCCAAAGGGTAGGAATCGGTCTGATCATTCCTCAGAAGGCAAGGTCGGGTAGTCTTGAAGACATACTGGCCATAGCAGGATTGAAACTCAGTGGAATGTCGTTTTCACATTGCCATTAGGATAGTTTATTTTCTCAATTTACAACACTCTCCTCTTTCTAGGATTTGCTTCCCAATTGTACTCGCCTATTCTGGGCTTTTCAATCAATAAATTGAATTTCAGTCAATAGCTTCTTATTTTGTTTTTACTGCTTTGTTTGCAAAAACGTCCGAATTTTTGATAAAACATTGCATTTGAAAACACTGTATCCTTACAAATAATATGCACAGAAAAACATTTAAAATCACTTTGAATGTGAGTAATCCTGGATGGTGGACTCAAACCACGCAATATCATGGGGCACGCGTGCATATTCTTTTGTTGCAGGTAGCAGGTACAAGTATTCCAAGAGCATGGATCATGTCTGCTAGACGAAGAATCACTTATCCCCATGCAGAATACTGGGGCAGTCAAGTTCAAGAAGGGTCCCCATGTCGCTTTTGTCATAACGTTTATTGGTTGAGTCCATCTTCGACCGTCGGTCGCTCACGGCGATTCGCTATCGACAAGTTAGTATCAACTGGATAGTGTTGTATCTTATTAAGTCGATTCTCCTATTCAGTACTTCCAACAGCTACAAGCTTTTCTGTGTCGATAACGGTTGCAAATTCCCCAGTAGAGCTGCCTCGCTGTTAATGTTCAGGAGTTTGAAGATGCCAAGTCGTCTGTAAAATCCTCTTGGGATGTTTTCTGCAGATCAGTCGTATAATCGGGGGGGCAAAAGCAAGTTGTTGACTCTCCCAAACGTGGGGCATCATACAATTCCCCAGCAAAATAAGTCCTAGATCTATTATCTCCAGTAGAGTAATCTCTCATGCCTCGGTATTTGTCTAAGAGTTTGAAGATGTGTGGTCTTCTGTAAAATTCTCTTAAGAGACATTCCCCAACGAAAGACGCTTTAAAGCAGGTATCCCCGGCAGGGTATTGTCAACTCATTATCCCCAGTGGACTCTTTCCCAGCAGGTCTAAAGACTCTTTCCCAGCAGGTCTAAGGACCCTTTCCCAGCAGGTCATAACAGAATGTCTTCTAACCAGGATTTGGGTATCCCTGACAGAGTAATTCTGGTCCCCAGCAAGATCGTATCTCTAGTAGTTGTACTCCCCACAGAGTTCAGCATTGAATCTTATCAAACAATACTCCCCAGCTGAGTTGTTTTTCTTCCCCGCAAAAGTTTAGCAGGTCAATAGAATCTCTTCCTCAGTAGTGTGTTAGCAGATTCTCCTGGGATTTGATAGATCCCCAAGCAGAGTTTTAATGACTTGTCTTTTTCAGCAAAGTGTTAATACATTCTTCTCCCAGTCAAGTCATAAAATTTTCATCCCCAGCGGAATTGCTATGACCAGAATTTGTCCTCAGACAAATAAAATAATTCCTGGCAGAGTCATCATTTCCCCATATTTCAAAGTCCAATTTATTTTTGGCAAGCGTGACAATTCAAAGCAGACGTATTGTTCAGTCATTCTCCAGCAGAGATATCATCCTTTCAGGAGTCTCTGAGGTCAAATCATTGATCATTGTTCCTCAACAGAGTCAGCAGGGATGTCTGATATGTATGCAGAGCGTAATCCGGTGTAGAATTTTTGCAAAAGTCCACCCGCAGTGTGGCCAATCAGTAAGTCAACTGACTTCATCCAAAAGGCATCTTTCAAAGGTCCACCCGCAGCATGTCCCGTCGGCATTTGTCCGGTTTTATTCGAAAGACAAAGCAAAGTCCAACCGCAGATTGGCAAAAGTCCATCTAAGGGTGGAAAATTCTCAAAGTCCAACCGCAGATTGGCAAAGTCCACCTGCAGTGTGGCAAGTCAGTAGTCGTCTGACTCCCTTCAAAAAGACAGCAGCTAAGTCCAACCGTAGATTTGCGGAAGTCCATCCAAGGGTGGCAAATCATCAGCAAGTCCAACCGTAGATTGGCAAAAGTCCATCTGCAGTGTGGCAATTTAGCTGCAAAGTCCAACCGTAGATTGACGAAAGTCCAGCCGCAGTGTGGCAAGTCAGTAGTCGTCTGACTCCATTCAAAAGGACAGTCCACCCGTAGTGTGGCAAGCCAGTAGTCATCTGGCGTCGTTCCAAAATATATTGCTAAAGTCCACCTGTAGCGTGGCGAGCCAGTAGTCGTTTGGCGTCATTCCAAAAGACGTTGTTAAAGTCCACCCGCAGCGTGGCGAGCCAGTAGTCATCTGGTGTCATTCCAAAAGACGTTGTTAAAGTCCACCCGCAGTGTGGCAGGCCAGTAGTCGTCTGGCGTCGTTCTAAAAGACATTGCTAAAGTCCACCCGTAGCGTGGCAAGCCAGTGGTCGTCTGGCGTTGTTCAAAAGATATCTCTCTAGTGTTATTCTTCTCATCAGAGTTTTCTTCAAGCAGAGTTCATTTGGTTGGGTTTATATCCCTTTTCTTCTTCTTCATAGAGTGCAAATTTTCTGGTTATTTTTGGTATTCAATCCCTCCATACCTTGAAAGTCTGACAGCAATCGCTATCATCTATTCAGGTCTACAGTGATTGAATAGGGAGGGCTGTAATACCCCAAAATTTCCCCTCTCATTTCTTCATATCATTTAGCATGAGCTTTCATTTCATTGCATTGCATTCAAGCATAGAAAAATAAAACATTAAGCATTTAGCATTGCATCTTGCATAAGGGAATGGGATCAGTGATTTTCAAAGGGTGTTGATCATCCAAAGAACCAAGGGTCTTCAAACAAGCCTAAAGGGTCTCTTATGTCATATGTCATCTCAATTTGTCCCACAAGGCATGAGAAGAGGAGAATTCATCAAGAAGATTGGACAGTGCACCATCTCATACACAAGGCAGTCAAAAATTAGGATCTGACCCTCAAATGGGCAAGCTCTTTGAGTTTTCATCACCTCCAAATGCCATATCTCTTCTTTGTTAGATAGAATATACATCATATTCAGAGGAATTTGGATTTGAAGGATGTGTTATTTCCTCCTAACCAGAGGGTGCCAAAATTAGGGTTTGACCTAGAATCAGTTTATCTCTAATTTTTTGGGCAAGACTTGATCTCATGGTATTCCTTATATTCTTAAGTGTATATGGATGGAAAATTTCTCATCAATTGGTTTCAGAAGGGTTCAATTGATCAGTTGCTTGATAGTCAAGAAATTGGGGAAAAAGTCAACTGTGCAGTGAAAAAAGTCAACTCCTGACTTTTTAAGGTCAAATTCATGGAATTCATGTTATATAGGTTCATTGGACAAGATGTGATCAAGAAATGATGGAGGAATTATGAAAAATCAAGAAATCACAAAACTGCCAAAAATAGAAACTTTAGGGTTTCCAAAAATGGCAAGTTTGGACCATTTTACACCCTACTTTGAGGCTCTCTTTCTCCAAGATAAAAGCTCCAAGCCTCAGGCCCAAGTTGAGCCAATTAAAGTTCATGTTCTAAGCTTCAAATCCATATAAAGAACATCTCCATTGGATCAAAATTGAATGAGTTTTGATTGATCAAAGTTTGGTAAAACTATATCCAAAACCAAGTCATGGCAAAGCAAGACTAGGCCCACGCGCCATCATTTTGACAAACACTTGGTGTGCCAAATGCCCAGCCACTTTTCTCAATGATGGAAGCTCCAAATGAAAAAATGTTTAACATCAAAGTTGTTCATCTTAATGTCCTCTTCAACTTTGATGTTGGACAAATTTTCATTTGACCAAATTATGAGATGATTATGAAGGTCCCAAGTAGGTATGATCATGCTGAAAATTCATGTACCATTTTGCCTTGCCATGCCAAGTTGCCACGCCTCCAAGTCAGTTTTGGATCCATTGAATTCATGTCCATTTTTAGGTGTGTTTGAAACCTCATTTTAATCCAAAACCAACACCAAACTTGTACTATGATCCATCCTCATTCCAATGACACAAGAAGCTCATGATATCATCCCCCATACATGGAGAGATTCATCACCAAACCTCCTTGTGTTAATTGATACTAAGCTGCCAAAAGGAAATGTTTGGAATTATTGTTGCATTAGTTCACACGCATGCTTACACCATACAGTCCTTTCCCATTATGAACAAACACCATCCATACACACTCCATGACATGCGTGGCCATACATAAAAAGGGAAAAAACTACAAGCTTGTACAATAAGCTTCTGCTATGTTAGAACCGCATCACCACCATAAACTCCATAAACCTCAACCTCACTACATCACAGCCAAGCAACTCGCGCCTAACTAACTTGACTCAGTTAGTTAGGGTGCACTCAGTTAACTCACCTTAACCAACTCAGTTAACCATAGCTTAAACACTTAACCCAACCTATATATTTGAATCTCCCTCACAAATTCAACTGGAACTTTCATTTTCCATTTTCACTCCAAAAACTCTTTCAAACTCTCTCTACTTTCTCTCTGATTTCACACGACTTCAACAATCTTTTTCTGCATTTCACCTTCATCATCTTCAACATTCTATTGCTGATCAAGAACAAAGGGGAAGAAGTTCCATTATCCAAGCATAGCATCATCACATTTTGGAATTCTTTTTTTGTTCTCAAGATCTCCACATCAAGTAGCATTTATTTTGCTAAGGTTGAAGATCGAGAAGCTCAGGATCTCAAGCTTTTCTCTGGTTTTCTCAACCACTCCAAGTTCTGCAAGTTTTAGGTGCCACGATTTCCAAACCTCTCTTGCATGATTTCTATTTTGCTATTTTGGTGTTGATTCAAAGCTTATTAGAAGCTGTGTGTGTCCTGGCTAGTTGATAGGCTCTTTAGGAGCTTAGGTGTGATTTTAGGGAAAAATGTATTGATTCGGTTTGTTATGTACGTGCATGATCTATGAAAAATAGTAGCATAATCATGATGTGCTTTACTTCCTCTTCATTTTGGTATGCGAATTGTGGATTTCTGGACATGTGTGAGGTTGCAGGTAGTGGTTGCTCGCCGGAGAAGATGACCGGAGGTCCTTCTCCGGCCGGTGAGTTTTAATTCTAGGGTTTTACAAGTTTGAATTGTGACCGTTTGATCTATTGAATCGTGTGGTTGATATGTTGCCAACACATTAAAATCCTTTTATAACCTGAGTGTTTGAGTGCATGTGTTCCATGATTATTATTGTGTGTCTTCAATATGATCCGTTCATCATGTATGATTGATCCTATCAAAACTGATCCAATGGTTGGTATGTTGCCAACGCATTAATGAAGTCATGTGCATCACGAGTGCAATTTATCTTAATCTGAGTGTTATTGTGTGTATGCGTGCATGATTATTTTGGTGTGCGTGTGTTGCACCCCAAAATTTGCCCTCCTTACTTTTTTTCCTAATTGGCTTATGTTTCATTTCATTTTTGCATTATCATGTGTGCATATCATTCGCATGGGGTCAAGGTGCCTGAAGCAGTCCAGGAAGGTCATATCTGGTCTATCACATCATCAAGGGTTCACAGGTGGCAAGGGATCTCAAGTGGATTACTCCTTCCTAATCAGTGCAAGAATTAGGGTTTTTGTAGGAAAAGTCAACTATACTTTGACCAGGCCTAACTTCCACATACTTCATCAAAAATTCCTCAACCAAAGCCCATATTGAAGGAAATTTAATTCCCTACAACTTTGTGTCTCACAAGCCAAGGCCAAAAACGCTTCATTTGGGAGATATGAGCCAAGACATTATATGTTATGTTGAAAGTCAACAAAAGTCAACCTTCGTCAAAAGCTCATAACTTGAACATGGAAGATCAAATTGACATGGGACCAAAAGGGTTGGTTAGAGGACATCTTGAGGTTTCTAAAAAGTATTAATTTGCATTGAGGAGCTAAAAATTGAAGGAGTTATGCTTAGTCAAAGTTGGGCAATTTTGAGGAGGTGCACAAAGCAAACTATGCCAAAAATCCAAATTTTGACAAATGGGCCATAAGTTTCTTAAACCAAACATAAACATAAAGCCATGCACGACCCAAAGAGCATATATTTGGTTTTTCCTCATTTTATTTTATTTTTATTGGATTTATTTAGTTAAAATTCAATATTAAATGAAATAATTCAAAAATAATTAACAATGGATTATTCAGGCCCAACTCACCATCAGAAAAATAACCCTAAGTATTTAAAACCCATTCATGCATTGGTTAGGGGAAAAAAAAAGAGACAGGTGAAATTGGAGGAGTTCTCAAGAAAACCCTAAAAGAGGATTTTTCATCAAAACTCACGATCCACAAGGTTTTGGCCAAAGGTCCTTCCACAAATATTTTCCTGGGGATTTCTAGAGTGTAAATCGACCACCATTCGCAGCCAAAGGCAAGGATTGGAGCTGCTCCCTCACAGGTTGAGAGGTTTTTTCGTGTTCTTAAAACTCCTATTTTTTGCATGAATATTGTTGTATTTTCATCACTGATCATGCTGATGTAATTGGTTTTTAATATGGATGCGTATATTGCTTGGAATGTTGATTTAAAGTTTTATGCCCTAATGTATTTCCCTTCGTTTTTTACTATACCTTGGTTATTTGATTTTTTCGATTCGATATTTGTAATCCTCACGTTTTTCTGGTCAAAATGGTGTACTCATACGCAAATTCTAGAAAAAGTCACGTCACGACTCACCGGAGAGGGTGGCCGGAAAAACCAGTCCGGCGAAGGTCTTCATGGAGAAGAAGCAATCCCAACCGTCCTTGCCTTGATCAT
This sequence comes from Lathyrus tuberosus, assembly GCA_022829125.1. Classification (NCBI taxonomy): domain Eukaryota; kingdom Viridiplantae; phylum Streptophyta; class Magnoliopsida; order Fabales; family Fabaceae; genus Lathyrus; species Lathyrus tuberosus. Next base: position 5,901,618 of record JALAZF010000024.1, on the reverse strand, counting down.
GCGTCCCACAGTGCGCCACATGTCATGTTTATTTCTATTTTTATTTAATAATTATGTGCGTGCCAATCTACTGTTGCTACATTGCATCCCTTCATCCTTTCCGTTGATTTTCTTTTATTTTGGATCGTGCGTTGGAGATGGTGACACCTCATTTAATGAGGCACATGCAGCGCACATGGCTGGTCCATGGTGGTCACTGCGTAATCATGCGCGTGTGTGACTATGTGGTTACGGTGTACCGTGTGTCACGTCCATTGATTTGGATTACTTCTTAAGATCATTGACTTGCAGGCTGGTATTGTGGTGCGTTGGATAGTTCTCACGGCCAGGATTGTTGCTGAATTGTTGACTGAACTCCACCGTACCCCCCTCCTTTGACTTCGCCTATTGGGCTCCCACTCCTTGGGCTTTCATTTTCGCACCTCCCCTCTTCTGGGCTTATCGTTTTCCTCTCCCTTTTCCTACTGTTCGCACCCCCCATGCATATTATTTCTTTTTTAGTTTATTTAATTTATTATATTTCATATTTTATTTTTAAAAATAGTTTTTTTTACATCTAAAAATCATCATAAAATTAAAATACCATCTGTATTATTTTATAAAATTTTCACAAATTTTATTTTTTATTTTTATTTTATTTTTATCATTTAAATTAATTGTTTGATCCATTTTCTTTTTCAATTACACATCTCATGCATACATAAATTTCTTTATTTTCATTCTCCTCACCTATAAAATATTTTTCACTCGTTCTTTTTGCATTCATTCATCAACATTCTAAAGTGCTTAAAAATATTTTTCTTTCATTTTTAAATTTACTTTACATTGCATTTAGGTCCCCCTCTTTGGCACATTGAACCTTATCCCTTATTTGACTTTCGTATGATTATTTGAATGGCTAACACTTTGAATTTTTGCAGGGATTTTTTATATGTTGTTTGGCTCTGGTTGAGAAACCTTAGTGATTAATTTAGGAATTTTAGGAATCATCTTTCTAATTATTGGAGTTATTTTCATTTGATATTTTCTTGCAGGCGCATCTTTGACCTTGTATGATTACCTTGTTTGAAAGGCACTTGTGCCATTTGCTTTGGGGGCTGTCTTTTGATTTCTGAATTCATGTCTGGATTATAATTACTATTGTTTGCCATAGTTTGATTTTCACTTGCCTTGATATTATTGGTATCCGTTTCGTACTAACCTTTCACGCAGGGACTAAGGTAAGTTCTTTAAGGGTATGGATAAGTATCCATGGTCACCCTTACTCTTGCCTTCTCTCATCTTCTTCTCTTTCCTTTAGGATTAGGTTGTCTTCAAACCTCACTAACCGTAGGTCACCCATGCATGATAACCTTAGGACTCATAGTCCCCCTTAGAGTTACCTTGTGTCTTCTCTCTTCTCATCTCAAATTTCTTTAAAACACTTAATAATAATAAGGTGTATTGCACACGAGCCTTAAGTATGGGGAATGAGAAATGAGGGGCTTCCTCTCATCTTTCTAGAGTGCTTAGCAAGCGTCCTGTCTTGGGACGATGCGTTAAGTATTCGCCCCTGTGCCCTAGACTTTAGTGCAATGCAGCTTAGGGATTAACTTAAGCCACTTCTGTCCTAAAAAACACCAACAACTTCAAATCTTTTTTGTCCTTCGGGACCTTAAACTTAAAGGTTATTTTCGAAAAGGGCACGTTACCTTCCATCTGAGTCGCAAACAGGCATCGACCCTAACTGCCGGATGCGAACTTAACGTCGTTCATAAAAAACACAAAAGGAACTTGGTCCGAACTACGTTGACTCTGAATTCCCCATTGCACAAAGGGGGTACGTAGGCCTAGGACGTTGACGTCCTACTGAGTCGGTCTTTGTCTTCCCCTCCCGTTTTAGCACATCCATAGATGATAGGATAACTCACCCTTAGAATAGACAACAAGCGTGGATCCCATCGAGTACGATGGACGCGTGGGGTGCTAATACCTTCCCCTCGCGTAACCGACTCCCGAACCCAGGCTATGGTTGTGATGACCATTCCTTTCCCTCTTCCTCAGGTTTATGCGGTGTTCCCTTTCCCTCTCTTGGGATAAATTTACACGGCTGGCGACTCTGTTTTTTCCGCGCCACTCTCGCGTTTGTACCTGGATAAAAATCCTGGGAGCGACAGCTGGCGACTCTGCTGGGGAATCTGGTTGACCTATGCTGGTCCATCCCTAAGCGAGTCAATCCTTGAGCTTGCTTGTCTTTGTTCTCTTTGGGGTGTTTGGTTTTGATTTGCTTTAAGTGTTGTATTTTTATTTTTATTTTTTTACCGCATTTTCTGTATTTCATTTTTTATTACTGTCATACTGCTGTGCTGTGCTGGCTGTCTTTGTTTTGCAGGTTGGGTGGGTTTGAGAGCTAAGCCCAATACCAAGGCTTGAGAATACCCTAGGACTAGAGTGGAAAGTAGTGTGACCTACGTGCCCGCTTGGTACGTTTGTGTGTTCACGAAATTCACAACCAGACGAGGCTATCTAGGGACGCATTCTAACGTGTGTGTCTTGCGCATGTTGGGGTGTTGATCTAGAGAGCTGTCGACTCTGGTGATCGATCATTGAGGACCTTAGTGGAAACATCCCTCTTTAGTGGTGACAGTGGCAGACCACATCCTGTGGCAAACCCATTTGCACCCGAGGGCCCGCTTTGGAACTCGCATAGGACGGCCCCTACGTTTTGAAGAGAATCAGCGGAGGCACTCCTCGATTGACTTTAGTACGGTACCCCGAGGGATGAATGCTCCTCGAACGTAGGGATACTTTAGCAAAAGACACTTACGAATAATATCATCACAGTCCCTTCGATATAAAGATCATAGTCCCTCGATGACCCTTCAAGTTGCCTACAAAAAATGATCTTGTCCCTCGATGACCCTACGGAAAAATGATGGTAGTCCCTACGAATTGCTAAGGTATCCTTACATGTTGCCTTCTATGACCATTTGATGACCCTTCGCTGTCCCTCCACATCCAATAGATAGGACTACCTACCCACTAATGGTATGGATAGTACTATCTCTCAAGGAAAATGATAAGTACAAGAAAGACCTTATAAATTAAGGGTAGGTAACTTTTAAATGCTCGCTCACAACTCAAAAAACAAATACTTTTCACACCTCACACTTTCAAAAATATTTTCAAAAACAAACACTTTGTATACGTTCTTACACGAATTATTACAAAGTCAACTTTTACGAAATATTTTCTAAACACACACCACATTTCAAAAAAAGCAAGTTAAAGTGAGCTAGCAATTAAGAGCCCGTAGATAACTACGGATGAAAAGGGGTGCTAACACTTTCCCTTTTCATAACTTACCCCCCGAACTCAAAAATCTTTTCAAAACGGTCTTTCCTGTTCTTTTCACCTTTCCTAAATAAATTGGATAAAAGAAAAGTCGGTGGCGACTCTTGCTAACCGCAACATCTTTTGCGAAAAACAAAAGTAAAAAGTCATTTCTCCACCGTACTATTGTTTCTCGACCTCAGTGCCAAAGCTGGGGACCTTCCGCCTTGGAGAATCAGTTGAGGCCTCCTCGATTGATGATGATGCCAAACCAAAAATGGTGAACGTATCATCATTTCTCGACCTGAGAGCCCGGGATACTGAACATCCTAGTACCTACACGTGAGAGGGGATGGGTGTTTGCAGGTTTACAGGTAACCGAGACCTTCAACCTACCCTTATTCTGGATTTCTCATCAATGTCTGATTATGTGGGTTCCTCAGTGGTTCAGAGTTCTGGTTTTCTGGTTTCTCGTTCAGCTAACAGCACAGCACATCCAGCAGTGTGCCTTGACCCCATGTTTGCATGAGCATATCATTTTTTGCATTCTGACATGTTTGATATTTTGTAGGGCTTGCATCTTACTCTTGATTCCGGTTTTCCGAGGCATGGATGTTCAGAGAAAGAAGACTGTCGCCTATTCATTCCCAGAGCCGACTTTGACACTGATTCACAAATTGATTAATGTGGCGGGTTCCGGAGTTCGTACAGAGTTCAGTGGAAAGTATGGAAGACTTCTGAAATTTGTCTATAATATCTCCCAGTATGAGAAGGATGCCATTCACACACTTCTTCAGTTTTACGACCCGTCTCTGCGTTGCTTCACTTTCCCGGACTACATCTTGGCTCCGACGTTGGAGGAGTTCTCATTTATTTTGGGAATTCCTATTAGTCATGATATAGTTTTCTTTTCTAAGGAACACCCCGGTGTAAAAGAGATGGCTGTGGCTCTTCATATTAGTGAATCCGTTCTTAACAGTAATATTGAAGAAAAAAAGGAGTTAAGGGTTTCCTGCTGAAGTTCTTGTTTGATCAGGCCTGCATACATGTCAAAGAGAAGAACTGGACTGCTTTCCAAGCTATTCTGGCTGCGTGTATCTATGGGATTGTTTTGTTTCCGAATATTCCTGATCTGGTGGATATGCATGCCGTCAGAATCTTTCTTTCGAAGAATCCTATACCTACCTTGTTAGGTGACGTGTATCATTCAGTTCACTATAAGAATGAGAAAAGGCGTGGGAAAACTGTGAGTTGCTGTGCACCGCTGTTAGCTACTTGGTTTTTGAGTCGTCTCCCTGAATCTGGCGCTTTCGTTGATACGAAAGATTCTCTGAAGTGGTCTAAGAGGGTTATGGGCTTGACTGCAGATAACATCGTTTGGGTTAATCATGACTTGCTAGGAATGGAGATTATTTGCAAATGCGGAGAATTCCCTAATGTTCCCTTGATAGGGAGGAAAGGTGGAATTAACTATAATCCCTCCCTAGCTATCAGACAGTTCGGCTATCCTTTGAAGAATCCACCCGAAGAGCGAGATGTCCGAGAATCCTTATTCTTCAATGGTATTGAGGATCAAGGGTTGATAAGGAAAGTTGTGAATGCTTGGAAACAGGTGACTAAGAGGGGTAAGATTCCATTCGGGAAAAGTAACAATCAGGCTTTCCCTCCATATAAAGAGTGGATTAAGAAGAGAGCAGAAGAGGAGCTTCTTCCATTCCCGGTAGAACCACCTTTGTACCCTTTGGTGATCGAGCCTCCTACCACCGTTGAGTTGGAGAAGTATAACAAATTATGGGCTGAAAAGGAAAGGTTGCGGGAAGAAAATAGTGAGCTAAAGAGAGAATTTTATCAGTGGAAGCATGAGCGGGGTGAAGCTGTTCATACCGCCAAGTTAAAGACAGAGCTCCTTGCTAAAGCAGAAAAAGAGCTTGCTGACATAATCGTATCCAGAGAAAGGATGAAACAAGCTTTGGATGGCATCAGTAACGTTCTCAGGTCCAAGGAGGAGGAATTAGGCAAGGCTTTGTTGAAGATTCACAGGTTCAATGATCACCAAGAAACTGCCATGGCTGAGAACAAGAGAAAGGAAGACGACTACATAGCTAAGATTGATCAGTTGAAGTCGACGCTCAAGAAGAAAGACGCCGAGATCTTATCAGGGATATTCAAGAGACAAGTAGTCGAGGGTCGACTCAAGGAAGCCATAGCCTCCATGGAAGAACTGAAAGTCCAAGCTGAAGTGAAGAAACCTAGACATGAGGGTCCTAGCATGGATGGTGTTTCTGGAGAAGACGCTTGGGAGTTACATTGCCGATACTTGGATGGGATCATACACAGGAGAGACCTTCTCATTCAAGGGCTAATTCAGAGGCCAAAGCATCCCGATACCAGAAAGCTATTCAAGGAGATTCAAGACTGGTGCAGAAAGCATAATGGATGAGGGGGTTGACACTTGTGGACTTTGATGATATGCCTTAGTTTTCTGTCTTCTTTCATTGTATGTGGTTCAACACCAGGCTTGTTGGTTGGGACCTATGGTTTTTATATTCAGACTTGTTATCTCGGATTTGTGATTGTCAACATTTGGCTTTCCTTTGGTTTTCTTAATATATGAGCAGAAGTTCCGTTCTATCTTGTTATTAAACTGGAATCAAGGGATGGATCGCCCTGTGAATTTACAAACACGCCCATTTGCATTTGCATATTCATAATCATTTTGCATAATCATTTTGCATAACAGGCGTTTATCTCCGGTATTCTTATCTTGTTCTGACATCTCAGGCCGTTCGAGAATTGATCATGGAACGAGTTCAAGCTGAGTTGAGGGAAATGCGAAGCCAGATGGGGCAATTTGGGGAAGACATGCTCCAGGAGCAGAGGATGCTAAGGGAAGAGATCAATCAGATGAAGACTCAGATGGGTTTGATCATGGAAATTTTGAACAGTGTGTTGAAAAGGGAAGACAGTCCTGTGCTCGCTTCCACAGCAGAGGGTCTCATTCCTCCCATCTCTTTGGGGTCTCCTCTAGACCATGAACTGCCTCGTGGATCCTCCCCACCGTCAGAGCTTTTTCATCAACAACCGTTTCTCGAGGGTCTTAATCCAGAAAAGCTTGAGAAGAAGTTTGATCAGGTTCCGATACCATACGCTCAGCTACTTCAGCATTTACTCAAGTTTCAGCTAATTGAATTGATTGCTGCGGGACCTCCACACACCAAGTTTCGTATGGGTCCCAATGTCCATGACAGGTGCGAGTTCCATTCAGGGGTACCCGGTCATAACATTGAAGATTGTAAGATGCTCAAGTATAAAGTCCAAGAGCTCATTGATTCAGGGGTAATCAAGTTGACATCAGTTGGCACTGGTAAACAAAGTGATGTTACTCCCAGTATTGCAAAGGGACTGAGGACCCCCTCTTTCGCCAAAGGATCCACCTCACGTCAGGGATCCCTTCCACAACCCTTGTTTGTGCCTCAGCCGAGTGCAGAAAGGAAAGTGCAGGGCCAGACTGGGCATCCAAATCAGCATCGACAACAGAATTATCAGCAACAGGGGCAACCGAGACCAAGAAGGCCCAAAAGGATAATTGATCCTGTTCCTATCCCTTATAGTCAGCTGTTTACGCGCCTGCTCAAGAAGTCTCTGATTCAAACAAGGGGTACCGCGCCAGTACCGTACCCTATTCCTCCCGATTATGACATGACTGCTAGGTGTGAGTTCCACTCGGGAACGTTCGGGCACACGATTGATGAGTGTAATGTATTCAGGCATAAGGTGCAAGACCTGGTGGACTCAGAGATCATTGTATTCACTAAAGATGATATGTACATCAATGGAAACCTCCTTTCTCAAATGAACACTCAGTCTGCAAGTACGTCCAGGCAGAATTAAGCTTCCTCAGCAATGGCAATCTTCAGCTTCTTTACTGCATTTTCATTTGTAGTTTTTGTTTTCTGTTAAAGCATCTTATGTATGCAAGACTTGTTTGTTTTTTTTATGATGATATTAATGCAATGAGTATGTTTTCCTTGAAGTAATCCATTCGTATTCACTCTTAAATGTTTATATGCACTGCAATATCAATTTTTCTTGTTAAGAACTCTTGAGGGAGGATGACGAAATAAGAACGCAGATTCCTAATGGTACGCTTCTGGATAGAACCCTGTTGAGGATGTACAGGAATTGTTTCAAACCCCTAAAACACTGGAGAGATAAGGAGATAAACCCTCGTTAACCCCTTTGAGCCTCGGAGTAGGAGTTTCTTTCGTACGAAAAAACCCCCATACTTAACCCAGGGGCGGGGTAGGCGTCAGTTAGTTTGACCGAGCGCTCAAATTCCAAGGAGAGTGTGCAAGAGACGTGAAACCATAATGGTTATCCTCCAACAATGAGGGAGTGAGGCAGTCACAACCTTTTCAAGAAAATAAGACAACCAGTGTCACACGCTTTGTTCAAAGAGGGGAATAAAAAAGGAAAGCCCGCTAAGTCGAAACTTGTAAGCAAGCGACTTAGGCAAAAGTCAGGGCATCCCGCTGGACTTCAAAATAAAAAAAACTCAAAAGGGTCAGTCCAGGCAAAAATTAGGGATCAAAAAAAGCAAAAAGAAAAAGCGAAAGGCGAAAAGAAAATCCCCGATAAGAACAAATTCGTGTGATTACAGACACAAAAGATAAAAGGGATGACTGTCACTCCAAAACCTCCTTAGGGGTCAAACCATTAGTGGCATAGGTTCCTTGAAGATCATAAATCTTTCGAGAAATGAGCGTTTGGGTCAGATTAACTGAACATAGGACTGGAGAACATCACGAAGAGTGGGTGGGCACCGGTAAACTTTGAGCCATAAATCCTTTTTTCTGAAACCGTGAACCAGACCACGTTACAACCCTCTAAAGTCCTAATTGAAACAGGGTTTATTCCGAAGGCGTACTTCAACAGGACAGCGTTCCTGACTCCTATAAGTTGTGTTAATAAGATTTGTTGGTATTGCATGTGCGCATTGTTTTGCCATTCAAAAATCAAGGTCGCGTCCCAGCTAGCGGTTCGTTCACAAGGTTGGGCGACGCATTTTCAATAAAAACTTCAAGGTTAACATGAGTGTTGCATTAGAATTCTCATAGATAACTTGTTCTGTTTGCATACATGTGCCTAAGCATCAATGTAGCTTACACAGTGAAAGTCAGTCAAGAAGCTTGATCCTGCCAAGTTGGGTTGCTTGAAAATTCCGAAGGACAATCATATCAAGGGGCATGCTGCCAAGAGACTCAGTGTAGAGTGGGCTCTCCCAGTAAGTCGTGTTAAGATGAAGCAGTCACGTCAAGGAGTCCCTCTGAAATTCAGTTATTCTGGGGCATGCATTCTAAGATCAGGGGCAAAGTCACTTCAAAGCTCATATTGGGGCAGGCCACCTCCAGAGCGTGGGAGATTATCCACTCCTGAAAATGGTTAATTGAAAGCACCTCTTCAAGGCAGAATATTTCAGGTCATTGCAAATCCCTTTCGAAGTAGTGTACTTCATGGATTATGAAGACTGGGGCAGTTATGTCGAGATATGATAAATCTCTCCAAGAGTTTGAAGACCCTGGGGCAGTGCGAACGCCCGGTCTTCTGTAAAATCCTCCTGAGGTGATTTCTTCCATTAGACCTGGTGGTCTGGGGCAAGTGGAAAGTTCAAAGGGCCGTCTATGACCTTAGAAACAAGTCAGGATGGAAGGGCAACAGGATCGTACTTCCCCAGCAACTTACTCTCCCCAGCATTGAGGTTATACTTTCCCCAGCAGAGCAGACCTTCCCTAGCAGGAGACTTAGGAGGTATTTTCCCCAGGTCAAGACGTTATTCCCCCACAAAGTCAAGGTGCTCCTTCTCCCCTATCAGCAGGCTAAGTCCAGCAGTATCCCCAGCAGGTTTTAAATCCAAGTGATATTTGATGCTCTCTTGGTCCAGGCCGTGGTCTCCTTTTTCAAAAGGTTATGTATAATCCCCAGTAGAGTGAATGTTCATCTAAGACTTCATCCCCAGTAGAAGTTATTGATCCAGAGAGTCGGTCACGGCGATCATTCTCAACGGAGTTCTGGGATTCAGAGGACAATTTATTTTTGTCAGCCCGATCTGAATCATTCTTTTCTCTCCGGCATTTATTTTGCTGGAGGGACCCCTTTTGCATATCATAAGCACTTGCATTGCATCCTCAAACGCGTAGCATTTCCACTTCGTGTGGAGCATTACGGAAAAATTCAAACATTTGCATTCGAAGCATAAGCCAGGTTTAATGCCTTCTTTGCCAGTTCTCTTTCTTAGCAGAGATGGTATAACTCAGGAGATTTTGGAGGGGCGCGTTCCTCATATTTGTGTTCCCCAGCAGAGTCTTTTATTTAGACTTATCCATTCCCCAGCGAGATTAATCCCTGGTAAAAGTTGCTTTACACCGTTTTTTCGCCCGTCCGTGTACCTTTCCGATACCCGTCCGTATTGAACCTTTTTTTCGCCCGTCCGTGTACCTTTCCGATACCCGTCCGTATTGAACCTTTTTTTTCGCCTGTCCGTGTACCTTTTAGATACCCGTCTGTATTGAAACCTTTACACCCGTCCGTGTACCTTTTTGATACCCGTCCGTATTGAGCTTTCTACACCCGTCCGTGTACCTTTTAGATACCCGTCCGTATTGAAACCTTTACACCCGTCCGTGTACCCTTTTGATACCCGTCCGTATTGAGCTTTCTACACCCGTCCGTGTACCTTTTAGATACCCGTCCGTATTGAAACCTTTACACCCGTCCGTGTACCCTTTCGATACCTGTCCGTATTGAACCTTTTTTTCGCCCGTCCGTGTACCTTTCCGATACCCGTCCGTATTGAACCTTTTTTTCGCCCGTCCGTGTACCCTTTTGATACCCGTCCGTATTGAGCTTTCTACACCCGTCCGTGTACCTTTTAGATACCCGTCTGTATTGAAACCTTTACACCCGTCCGTGTACCCTTTTGATACCCGTCCGTATTGAGCTTTCTACACCCGTCCGTGTACCTTTTAGATACCCGTCCGTATTGAAACCTTTACACCCGTCCGTGTACCCTTTCGATACCCGTCCGTATTGAACCTTTTTTTTGCCCGTCCGTGTACCTTTCCGATACCCGTCCGTATTGAACCTTTTTTTCGCCCGTCCGTGTACCTTTCTGATACCCGTCCGTATTGAACCTTTTTTTCGCCCGTCCGTGTACCTTTTAGATACCCGTCCGTATTGAAATCTTTACACCCGTCCGTGTACCTTTTTGATACCCGTCCGTATTGAGCTTTCTACACCCGTCTGTGTACCTTTTAGATACCCGTCCGTATTGAAACCTTTACACCCGTCCGTGTACCCTTTTGATACCCGTCCGTATTGAGCTTTCTACACCCGTCCGTGTACCTTTTAGATACCCGTCCGTATTGAAACCTTTACACCCGTCCGTGTACCTTTGTGATACCCGTCCGTATTGAAACCTTTACACCCGTCCGTGTACCCTTTTGATACCCGTCCGCATTGAGCTTTCTACACCTGTCCGTGTACCTTTTAGATACCCGTCCGTATTGAAACCTTTACACCCGTCCGTGTACCTTTGTGATACCCGTCCGTATTGAAACCTTTACACCCGTCTGTGTACCTTTTAGATACCCGTCCGTATTGAAACCTTTTTACACCCGTCCATGTACCTTTTAGATACCCGTCCGTATTGAATCGTTTTACACCCGCCCGTGTATCTCTTCAGTACCCGTCCGTAATTAATTTTCTGAATTCCTTGACACCCGACAGTGTTTACCCCCGGCATAGTTAGCATTCGTTTGTGTTTATTTCGTGACTTTCCAATACCTTGGTTTTCAACACTCGTGCGTAACGAGACAAGTGCAGCATTTATTGTTCATCCCCCAATGAGTCATCCCTCTTCTGTTGGGCGCAAATTTCTGGAGTTCTTTCAGTATTCAATCCCCGTGTATCCTGGAATGTCTGAGAGTCGTTGCTATCATACCTTCAGGACCAATTTGATTGAATAGGGGTGCGTTGTGGATGGTTAGATGTGATTGCTTTAGTGATTAATTTTGGTTGACCTGATCGTGTGGCTATGATTGCATTTGATCATTAATTGCATGTACACTCATCACACACAATCACACGCATGTTGGACTGAACTGATTAATTGCTATTTGCACACCCACATATTTGAGCCCAATTATTTTCAACGTGGAAATTACTTTGTCTGCACCCCTCCTCATTTCTTTTACTTTTTTTATTTCTTTTTCTATACTTGTTAGATTTCCTATTTTTTAAAAATACCAAAACATCATGAAAAAATCTACAAAAATTCATGTGATATCTTAACATGTTTAAATAATTTTTTATTATTTTTAATTTTGATTTTGTGAATATTTACATATCCTTCCATAATTTTATTTTATTTCTTTTGAAACTTGTTTCTATTTTCATATCTTCATTTCAAAGATTTATTTCTCATAGCTCCTTAAACATTTTTGCATCAATCTTTTTGCATCCATTCAGTAACATCCAAAAATTCATAAAAATATTTTTATTTCATTTTTAAAACTTTCTTTTATTGCATTTTGGTCCCCCATATTTGCACTTTGGTTCATGATACATAAGTGACTATTGCTTGATTGTTTGAGGTCCTTCCTCTCTGAATTTTTGTATGGGATTTTGATATGTGATTAGTCCCTGGTTGAGGTCATTTTCATTCTAATTCCATAATTTTTGAATGCACTTTGACATATGTTTGGGTGCTTGTGTTTGAAGGAAGTTTTGCTTGAACTTTATGTGCCTTTCTTTAACCTTCATTGCATGAGGCATTTATGCCATTATTTGAGGTCTTTTGTTTGGATTTAGGCAACATGTGTAGACTCTTATAAGCTTTGTTTGATCATTATTAAGTCCATTTGGCATGTGTTGATCCTTTGTTTTATATGATGCATCTTATGGGACTTTTTGACCTAATTTTTCTTATGTCTTCATCTTATGCTTTTCATGTTTGGTTGTGTGCTTCTAATATGATCATATTATCATCTCATTTACCTTTTGATCCATGATTTGCTACTGACCTATCCATAAGCATTCATGCTTGTATATCATTTTGCATCTTTTGCATGTCTTTTCAAGTATGAGGTATTCATTCTTTTATGTGACTTCTTCTTACATGTTTGCTAAGTTGTATGGACTTGATTGCTATGTGCTTTTGCCATGATCATTTGTGCATCTTTAACATGTCATATCACTTCTGATTTTGATACTTGAGTTCATCTTGAGTCTTTTTACGTTTAACTTATGCCTTGAATGTTTTCTTTCCATATTAAATTCATGTTCATATCTTCTCACCTCTTCTCCTAATCACTCTTAATGCTTGGATACTTGATTGTTTGCATTATGTGACATTTGTACATCATGTTTAGGTCCTGCACATTCTGACTTTGACATTATTTGAAGCATTGATGCATGATCACCTTGCATATCCACACATTCTCCATCTATTTCTTCCATGATTCACTTCTTTGATGTTTAAGATCTTTAGTTGTGCATAATTGATTCTGGATTGATCAATTAACATTAGAGAATACCCTTAGAGCCTAGGTTCTGACCTTGATTAAGTTTCATCTCTTAGGATCTTTATCCTTTAACTCTTAACTTGTTTGTTCACCACTTGTTATTCCTTTTCTTATTGCACTACTTGTAAATTGTTTTGAACTAACATTTTCATGTAGGTGCTAAAGGTAAGTAAGTGTGTGGACTTAGTTCCACATACACTTCCCTCCCTCATCTTCTCTTATTGCTTTTAATAATGCAAATTTGTGTTTGATAAGCATAAACATGCTTTCTTTGAATAACTTCTTCTTCATCCCTCTTTAAGATCAACTTAACTTCCATCTTGGAAGTAAGTTGCTTCTTTTGTTCTTCTTCTCCTTTCTTTTAGGATTAGATTTCTTAAACTAAATTAACCTTAGGATCTCCATGTATGATAACTCTAGGGTTGAGACTTAGTCTCCCTCATTAGATTTAACCTTTCTCGACCATTTGAGTCTCTCTTTCTCATCTCTAAACAAAAGTAAAAAACACTTAATAAAGGCGTAACAAATATTGTATTTGAGCTTGTCATGTGAGAATAAGATAGTGAGGGATCTTCTCTCACTTTCTTAGAATGTTTAGCGTACGTCCCGTCTTGGGTCGATATGCGAGGCATTCGATCTTACATGAGGGACTTAAATACAATATGCGTTACAAAACACCAAATAATCAAGACACTTCTTTCTAAAAGATAAAAAACAAACAAACAAATTCTCTTCTCATCTCCTTCACTCCTTCCATAAGGACACGTCAAGTCCGTTCCACCGCAAACAGGTAACGCGTAAGTCTCCCTACAGCGAGCTGAAACGCCTAACTGCTGGAACGTACACTCTGACGTTTCCACTAAAAAAGACAAACAAAACAACCCTCGTTGAGGGGAACTACGTCGCTCTGATTCTCATGTTCCCGATGAGATACGTAGGCAGTGGGGTAGGGCCCATTCGAGCACTTCTTTTATTTTCCCTACATTTGTTTCTTGTTCTCTCTCTCCTTTATTTTTCCAGTATCTTTTCCTTACACCCTTTGATTGAAGCAGCAAGCGTGGATCCCATCGGGTACGATGGACGCGGGGGGTGCTAATACCTTCCCTTCGCGTAACCGACTCCCGAACCCAGTTCTCTTGGTCGCAAGACCATGCTCTTTTCTTTCTGTTAGTTCCTGGATTGGCTGGAATTTTGGTAAAATAAAGTATATTCAATGTTGATGTCAAGGTGCTGATGTTGCAACATTGAAGTCTTAACATTGGGCTGTGTTAAGTAATTAATTGCTGAAGTTGGATGTCTGATGTCACACAGGTGATGTTGTAACATCAGATCTGCAGAATTAACAACAGTAGGTTATGAGTTTGTTAGGGTTGCGTATTAGCTGAAATTGTGGAGAGCAAGCTGTCTCATTGGATGCGAATATCTTGGGATAGATATTTGCTGCTGCATAGGAGATCTGTTGCAGATTTGTAGGAGATTTAAAAGGTTGAAGATTTAAAAAGATTTTAGGAGAAAATCTGTTTTAAATATTCAGTTTTAAATAACAAATCTGGGAGATATTGTAGCAAGTCCAAGACCAATTCAAGGAGCTATATAAAGCGCACAAGACCAAAGGAAAAAGCACATAAACACAGAAAACATTCAGAAGATCAGGAGCTGGAGGCTTAGTGTCTAGAGTTTATTTAGAGTGCTTGTATTTACACTATTCTAGGGTTTGAATAGGTGTTGAGTTCCTGTCCTCTCTAGAAGTTGTGAAGTAATAGAGAGTGTTTGCTTGATCAAAGCTGTGAAGTAAAATCAAGGGTACTCAAAGTGGGTTCTTTGAGAGTTTGTAAGGGATTGAGTGGTGTTTTCATACCTAAGTGGTTTCTTAGGTAGGAAGTCATTAGTAGAGTATAAGTTTAGGAGATTGTCAACGGGTTGTTGAGTCTGTAAATTATATCTACAAGTAGTGAATTTCATCCCTGGCTTGGTAGCCCCCAGAGAAGGTTGGTTGTAACCGAACTGGGTCAACAATTCTTGGTGTTATTTTACTGTTATTGCTGTCCATTGTGCATAGTGTGTTGTTGTGACATCACACCTTAACATCACACGTCTGATACCAGAATTTCAATTGGTATTAGAGCAGGCATCCTGTCTGTCTCTGGGTGAGATCTAGGGAAGTTACTCTCTGGTGTAAAGATAGACAAAGAAGTTGGAGGATTCGTCAACAGACCCCCTATTTTGGATGGATCCAATTATGACTATTGGAAGCCATGGATGACCACCTTCTTAAAATCCTTGGACAGTAGGGCTTGGAAGGCTGTTATTAAAGAGTGGAAAGCACCTGTTGTATGTGAGAATGATGATGCTGGTAAAGATAAAGAAGGCACCTCTAAGCCAAAGCCTGAAGAAGAGTGGACCAAGGAGGAAGACGAGCTTGCACTTGGAAATTCCAAAGCTCTAAATGCCATCTTCAATAGAGTGGATAAGAATGTCTTCAGGTTAATCAATACCTGTGAAGTTGCTAAGCAAGCATGGGATATCTTGCAGGCTACTCATGAAGGAACATCTAGAGTCAAGATGTCAAGAATTCAGATTTTAACATCAAAATTTGAAAGCCTGAAGATGAAGGAAGATGAGACTATTCATGATTTCCACATGAGTGTTCTTGAGCTGGCCAATGCATCTAGTGCTCTTGGAGAGAAAATGTCTGAAGAAAAGCTTGTGAGGAAGATCCTTAGGTCCCTACCTAAGAGGTACAAGATGAAAGTGACTGCTATTGAAGAAGCTCAAGACATCAGCAAGATGAGAGTAGATGAGCTCATTGGATCTCTTCAGACTTTTGAACTTGGTTTAAATGAAGAAGAACCAGAAAAGAAGGCCAAGGGTATTGCCTTGGTCTCCACTCCTGCAGAAGATAAGGTATTCAAAGAATCTCAGGAAGATTTGTCACAAGCCATTGCAATGTTGGGAAGGCAGTTCAACAAAGTGTTAAAAAGATGGAACAATAACTACAAGCCTAGTGTCAAGAACAGTTCCTCTGACATCAGCAATCCAAAAGAGAAAGGTGAAGAGAAGACTGCCCAGGATAGAGGTGTTCAGTGCTTTGAATGTGAAGGGTATGGACATGTCAAGAAAGAATGTCCCACATTCTTGAAGAAGCAGAAGAAGGGCATGTCAGTTTCCTGGTCTGAATCGGATAGTGAAAGTGATGGTGAGTCAGCAAGGCATGCTAGAGCCTTAACAGGAACTGTTGTGTCTGATGATGATAGTGATGAAGAAATAACTTATGAGGAGCTAGCTTCTACTTATCGAGAGCTGTGTTTAAAAAGTGCTGAGATTTATCAAGAAAACAAGTATCATAAGCAACAGATCGCTCAGCTTGAAAATGAAAAAGCTGATCGGGAAAACGAAGTTGTACTAGTTAAGTCCCAACTAGATCAGATGACAAAATTCGTTAGGATGATGAACAGTGGTACTGCTGATCTCGATAAGATTCTTCAGTTAGAGAAAGCTGCTGGAGATAAATCAGGCATAGGATATGTGGCCAGCACTTCAGGAACAAAAAGGGAGATGTCTCAACCGTTGTCTCAACATCAACCTACGAAATAGGGCCCTACCCCAAAGAAGGTTGTTCAGCCCCAGAATGCTGAGAAGAAGAATGGTCCTCATCAGAGGAAGATACAGCCCTAAGAAGCTAGTCAGTATATGCCTCCCCAATATCACCAGAGTATGCAAGCTGCCAGGTTCAAGCAGAACATGTCTCATCAGAGGTTTCAACATCAGGAAAACTGGTATGGTTATGCATACAACAATGATGTGCCTTATGGAAGAAGGAAGCCTCATCACCATAGAAGACAGCCTAAGAGACCGCATCATCAGTACAGGAGAAGATAATTTAACTATGGAATAAGAAGACAACAGTATGGCTGGCAGCCACAGCATTATCAAAGTGGGAGAAGATTTAACCACTTTAGAAATGACAGAGTTAGATGCTTCTATTGTGGCAGGATTGGTCATATGCAGTCCTCGTGCTTCAAGCTTCACGAATATCCTAATGCTGCCCCTCAACCCAAACAGCAAGAGGTTAGGCCTAAGGTGATGAAGCAATGGATACCTAAAGTTACCAGCTTGATAGCTCACACTTCCTTGAGGGTTTCTACCAAAGATGACTGGTATTTTGACAGTGGGTGTTCAAGACACATGACTGGAGTAAAGAATCTGCTTGTTGATGTGAAACCTCAGTCTTCTGGCTATGTTACATTTGGTGATGGGATCAAAGGAGAGATAAAGGGGATTGGAAGACTAAATTGTGCTAGTACTCCCAAGCTGGAGAATGTTCTTCTTGTGAAAGGACTAATAGCTAATTTGATTAGTATTAGTCAACTTTGTGATCAAGGATTCAAAGTAGACTTCACAAAGTCAGAATGTAATGTGAAAGATGACAAAGGAGAAGTCATTATGAAGGGAGTCAGATCTAAGGACAATTGTTATCTTTGGGTGCCGCAAAATTCAAATTCCTCCACGTGTGTGCTTGCTAAAGAAGATGATGTCAAAATCTAGCATCAGAAGCTGGGACATCTTCACCTTAAGGGAATGAAGAGAATTATCTCCTCAGAAGCAGTCAGAGGGATTCCCAAACTTAGTATTGAGGAAGGAAAGGTGTGTGGAGACTGTCAAAAAGGAAAGCAGACAAAGATGTCTCATCCGAAGCTTCAACATGACACCACCTCCAAGGTATTGGAACTCCTTCATATGGATTTGATGGGACCTATGCAGGTTGAAAGTCTAGGTGGAAAGAAATATGCTTATGTAGTTGTGGATGACTACTCAAGATACACCTGGGTGAATTTCATCAAAGACAAATCTGAGGTGTTTGATGTCTTTAAAGAGCTCTGTCAAAAACTCCAAAGAGAAAAGGAGAGTAAGGTCATCAGAATTAGGAGTGATCATGGAAGAGAGTTTGAGAATAGCAAGTTTGAAGAATTTTGCTCGTCTGAAGGTATAAGTCATGAGTTCTCATCGCCTATCACCCCTCAGCAAAATGGAGTTGTTGAGAGGAAGAACAAAACTATATAAGAGTCGGCTAGAGCAATGATTCATGCCAAGAAACTACCTTATCACTTCTGGGATGAAGCCATGAACACTGCCTGCTACATTCACAACAGAGTTACCCTAAGAAGAGGCACTTCATCCACTCTATATGAACTATGGAAGGGAAGAAAACCTAATGTCAAGTACTTCCATGTGTTTGGTAGTAGATGTTACATCCTGGCAGATAGAGAACAGAGAAGGAAATTAGATTCCAAAAGTGATGAAGGGATATTTTTGGGGTACTCCATCAATAGCAGAGCTTATCGGGTCTTCAACTCCAGGACCAAAGTGATGATGGAGTCAATCAATGTTGTGATTGATGATGAAGATAAGCATGAAGTTGAGGATGTCATAGAAGATGTTGGAACATCAGCTGATGAGGTAGCTGTTGAAGTTGAAGAAAGAAATCCATCCCCAAGCGCTGCTGATACTGAGCCTGAGCAACCTCAGAAGGATCCTTCTATCAGAATTCAGAAGGATCATCCTAAGGAGCTAATTATAGGTGACCCAAATTCTGGAGTAAGAACTAGGTCCAGAGAAATCATAGCTAGCTCGTGCTTCGTATCCAAATTGAGCCAAAACATGTCAAGGAAGCTCTAACAGATGAGTTTTGGATAAATGCTATGCAAGAAGAACTGGAGCAGTTCAGAAAAAATGAAGTCTGGGATCTTGTGCCAAGACCAGAAGGGGTGAATGTTATTGGAACAAAGTGGATCTACAAAAACAAGTCAGACGAGCTTGGAGTGGTTACAAGAAACAAAGCGAGACTTGTTGCACAACGTTATACTCAAGTTGAGGGAGTTGACTTTGATGAGACGTTTGCTCCAGTGGCGAGATTAGAATCCATCAGACTACTCTTGGGTATGGCTTGTAACCTAAGATTCAAGCTGTTCCAAATGGATGTGAAGAGTGCCTTTCTAAATGGATATCTGAATGAAGAAGTCTATGTAGATCAACCTAAAGGATTCACTGATCCAAACTTCCCCAATCATGTGTTCAAACTGAGGAAGGCACTGTATGGCTTAAAGCAAGCTCCAAGGGCCTGGTATGAGAGGTTGACAGAATTCTTAGTAACAAATGGGTATAGAAAATAAGGCATTAACAAAACTTTGTTTGTCAAGGAAGAAGGCGGAAAATTAATGGTAGCCCAAATTTATGTGGATGACATTGTATTTGGGGGGATGTCAGATGTGGTCAAACAGTTTATCCAACAAATGCAATCAGAATTTGAAATGAGTTTGGTTGGAGAACTTAGCTACTTCCTTGGATTACAAGTCAAACAAATGGAGGATTCTATCTTTATTTCTCAAAGCAAATATGCTAAGAGCATAGTAAAGAAGTTTGGCCTGGATAAAGCCAATCACAAAAGGACACCTGCTCCCACCCATTTGAAGCTATCCAAGGATGAGAATGGAGTGAGTGTGGATCACAACTTGTACAGAAGTATGATTGGGAGTTTACTATATCCCACAGCAAGCAGACCTGATATTTCCTTTGCTGTTGGAGTGTGTTCTAGATATCAATCTGATCCTAAGGTGAGTCACTTGAATCAAGTGAAGAGGATTTTGAAATATGTGAATGGCACAAGTGACTATGGGATGCTATATAGCCATGATTCTGGGACTGATTTAAAAGGATACTGTGATGCTGATTGGGCTGGAAGTGCAGATGATAGAAAAAGCACTTCAGGAGGGTGTTTCTTTCTAGGGAAAAATCTGATTTCCTGGTTCAGCAAGAACCAGAACTGTGTATCTCTCTCAACTGCTGAAGCGGAGTATATAGCAGCAGGAAGTAGTTGCTCTCAGCTGGTCTGGATAAAGCAGATGTTGAGTGAATACAATGTTAAACAAGATGTTATGACATTGTACTGGGATAATCTGAGTGTAATTAATATATCTAAAAATCCTATACAGCACAGTAGGACAAAGCACATAGACATAAGGCATCACTTCATAAGGGATCTGGTAGAAGAAAAAATTGTTACCTTGGAGCATGTAGCCACAGAGAACCAGCTGACTGACATATTCACTAAAGCCTTAGATGCAAACCAATTTGAAAGGTTAAGAAGCAAATTGGGAATCTGCATTTATGAAGACTGAATCTGCTAGAGGGGTTGTGGGCAGTTGAGGTGTTTCTGAAAATGTGTAGTTAACTGCCAGGTGAAGTTTGCCTAATTGTGGCTAAAAAGGGGGAGAAAATAGCCAAGATAGTCAAGAGTATTATTGCCATATGCTGCTAATGTGATGCAGATATTAAGGGGGAGATAAATTGATGCTGCTAAAAGGTGTTTAGTTGAAAAGTGGTAATGCTGCATGGAGGGGGAGTTTTGACTGAACTAGTGAAGATATCATGGCAATTGAAGAGTGCAGCCAAGCAGACATCAAAGGGGAGAAAAGTGCTGCATATTGTGAGCTACTGAACAGCTGTGATGCTGGTTCATATCCTTAAGGAGGAGCACTAATTGGTTGTTGTCAATAATGAAGATGGTGCTGCAGCAGATCATGAGATAAAGACTATGGAAAGTGTCAAACTGCTGCTGATGAGAGTTTTAAACTTTTGAAGATTATTCCGTTGCTAAAGTCTCTGAAGATGCAGAGATTTTTTAGCCAAAATTAGCCAAAGGGGGAGATTGTTAGTTCCTGGATTGGCTGGAATTTTGGTAAAACAAAGTATATTCAATGTTGATGTCAAGGTGCTGATGTTGCAACATTGAAGTCTTAACACTGGGCTGTGTTAAGTAATTAATTGCTGAAGTTGGATGTCTGATGTCACACAGGTGATGTTGTAACATCAGATCTGCAGAATTAACAACAGCAAGTTATGAGTTTGTTAGGGTTGCGTATTAGCTGGAATTGTGGAGAGCAAGCTGTCTCATTGGATGCGAATATCTTGGGATAGATATTTGCTGCTGCATAGGAGATCTGTTGCAGATTTGTAGGAGATTTAAAAGGTTGAAGATTTAAAAAGATTTTAGGAGAAAATCTGTTTTAAATATTCAGTTTTAAATAACAAATCTGGGAGATATTTTAGCAAGTCCAAGACCAATTCAAGGAGCTATATAAAGCGCACAAGACCAAAGGAAAAAGCACAGAAACACAAAAAACATTCAGAAGATCAGAAGCTGGAGGCTTAGTGTCTAGAGTTTGTTTAGAGTGCTTGTATTTACACTATTCTAGGGTTTGAATAGGTGTTGAGTTTCTGTCCTCTCTAGAAGCTGTGAAGTAATAGAGAGAGTTTGCTTGATCAAAGCTGTGAAGTAAGATCAAGGGTACTCAAAGTGGGTTCTTTGAGAGTTTGTAAGGGATTGAGTGGTGTTCTCATACCTAAGTGGTTTCTTAGGTAGGAAGTTATTAGTAGAGTATAAGTTTAGGAGATTGTCAACGGGTTGTTGAGTCTGTAAATTATATCTACAAGTAGTGAATTTCATCCCTGGCTTGGTAGCCCCCAGAGTAGGTTGGTTGTAACCGAACTGGGTCAACAATTCTTGGTGTTATTTTACTATTATTGTTGTCCATTGTGCAGAGTGTGTTGTTGTGACATCACACCTTAACATCACACGTCTGATACCAGAATTTCACTTTCCCCCAGGTTTATGCGGTGTTTCATTTCCCTCTCTTGGGATAAATACACATTGCTGGCGACTCTGTTCCGTGCCACTTTCGCGTTTGTACTAGGATGAAAATCCCGGGAGCGACACCAGGTTGATGACTTCAATGTCTTCTTGGTGTAGCGGGATGACTTTCTCCTCTTGCTTGAGCAGCCTTGCCAACTCGTCGGGGAGTTCACAATCTTTCATGCCCTCCTCTTCAACTTGGTAGATTGGGCAATCAAAGTCATATAGGCCCGCAGCAGCATCTATATCAAGGACCTCGGTGGTGTTTCTGCATGTTTATGATTTATGCAGTCTATTTAGGAAAGTGTGTGCATAAAAAATATTGCCATTTATTGTAAAGTAAAAATGAAAGAAAGTGAGCGAAAATTGAATGCAAACTGAAATTCATTAATGATAATCAAAGTTTTAAAACATCAAGTGGCCCATACAATGCTCCACTACGCCTTGGGCAGAGCGTAGGGTTTTTGATAAACAGTAAAATTACGTTTGGTGTGTGAAGAACTGAGGAACTTCAACGGTCTTCCAATTCTGGAGCTCTTCACCAGGCTTTGCTTGTCGAATCCAGCTTGTAAAAGCTTACTCATCACTAACATGGTCTTCAATGATCATTGCTACTGGAGAACCAAAGATGTGCCCAGCACTTGTAAAAATCTTCTCAACATGAAGGATCTGATTTCCGTTGTATGGAACAAAGGCTGAATTACGGGATGGCTGATAACCTAGCCCAAACTTATCAAGCTTTTCAGTAACCTCAACCATTTTGCCCCATCCTTGGGCATTTCCCTCTTCCACCACAGCTTTAGCTTCCTCATATGAGGTCATTGATGATCTTAACTCTTGGAGCTCTGGCACTCATTGCATAGCCAGCGTACTCACCACCTCAAAGGACTGAAAAGGTGTCTCAACCACTTCACCTTCAACATCAATGTAGCGGAACGATGTCAAATGACTTACCAGGATTACTCTTCACCACCTATCACAACCATTTTGTCATTGGTAATAAACTTCAGTTTCTGATGGAGAGTGGACGTAACTGCCCCTGCCGAGTGAATCCAGGGCCTTCCTAGCAAGCAACTGTAACCAGGATAAATGTCCATTACTTGAAAAGTAACGGTAAAGATAGTAGGTCCAATCTTAATTGGCAAGTCCACCTCACCAATAACCGCACGCCTAGATCCATCAAACGCCTTCACTATGAGAGTACTTGGCTTCATGCTTACTCCACTTATAGGCATCTTTTCTAGAGTAGTCTTAGGGAGCACATTCAAAGAGGATCCAGTATCCACCAAGACCCTAGACAACAAAGTATCTTCGCATCTAATGGAAATGTGAAGAGCCCTGTTATGGTTCTTTTTTTCGGCAGTCAGATCATCATCATTAAACCCAAGAAAATTGCCAGTAGTAACGCTGGCTATCACATTATCAAATTGAGCTACAGTGATACCTTTGGTGATATGTGCGGCACTCAATACTTTCAACAGGGAAGATCCGTGCGCCTCAGAACTGAGCAGTAAGGAGAGCATAGATATCTTGGCGGGAGTTTGATTCAATTGATCGACTACCTTGTAGTCGCTCTTCTTTATAATCTTCAGAAACTCTTTAGCCCCTTTCTGTGTGAATGCCCCCTTGGAGACGATAACCCTTATTGTAATTCAGCACTCGGAGTTTCAACTGGTATAGCGATCGCCTTACCTTTGTCATTGTTTGGCACATCTGCTTGCTTTGCTGCAAAGATTCGACCACTACGGGTCATTCCACTTGGTCCTACTACAGCGCCACACTTAGCACCTCCATATTCAACGACTACCTTTTCTGTCCCTTGTTTAAAAGCTTCGGACTCAGGAACACTAACAGGATACTCAATAGTTATTGGAACAGTGCGCACTGGCCTTGGTTTGCTAACATCGGCTTCATCAAACTGAATAACCACAGGTGCAGGGCAAACTGGTCTTTGTTGGAAAACATTAGCTCCATCATATTCAATGATTACCGGAGCAGGACAAACTTGTCTTTGTTGACGACCTTCAGGTGCATCATACTGAATGTTAATGACAGCCACACTTTGCTCTCTTGCATCCCAGCGTTCAACCTGAATCACACCTTGATCCAGGAATTTTTACAAATGTTTCTTAACTACCTCATCAGTCAAATTATCAAGCTCATCTTCAGGAATCATCCCACATCTCTTCAATTATTCTCCTGTAACCGCCATAGGAGTACGAATATCTTCAACCCTTGTAATCAACCTCTGTTCGTTGCCTTCTTCCACAGCATTAACAGACGGTCCTCCATGCGGGGGCATGGGATTGTGTTTAACATTAGCGCCTTGCTGGGTGAAAGTAAGATCTTTGGACTCAACCAAATCTTGAACTCTATTCTGAAATGCATAACAGTTTTCTATATTATGCCCGGGAGCACCCTTATGAAACTCACAATGGGCGTTGGCATCGTATCCGGGAGGATATGGGAAGACTGCTGCCTCAAATATCTGAGTTTCAAATGCCCACTCTGATACAGTTGAGAAAAAATCTGGCTATACAGTATTAGCACAGGATCGATATGCCTTCTTGGTCTGGGCTGCCTCTGTGGTGGGGCATTCTGATATTGCGGCGGAGGAACGTTCTGATAATTCGGTTGTTGAGTAGGCTGTTGAGGTGGGGCTTGTGCAACTGCAGCTACTTGCTGATATGGTATATTCACTGGGGCTCTACCCCCTCGTCCTCTCATGACAACATTGGTCTCTTCATCCTTCCTCTTCACAAAAGGCTTTTTAACTCCGCTTGTAGAAGCAATAACAACTTTTTTCTTCAACTGGCTCTCGATTCTTTCTCCTACTGACACAATCTCAGCAAAGTTGGGGAAGCTAGATCCCAGCATACGGTCTGAATACTGAGGCTGCAAAGTTCCCATGAACATATCCATCAATTCTTTTTCCAACAAGGGTGGTTGAACACTAGAAGCCAATTCCCGCCAATGTTGAGCATATTCTTTGAATGACTCATTGTTGCGCTGAGCCATATCTTGTAATTGAGTATGGTTTGGCGCTAAATCAGTGTTGTACTGGTAATGTTTGAGGAACACCTCATAGAGATCCCTCCAGGTATTAATTTGTCTCTTCTCTAGTTGCATGTACCATTCGAGCGATGCCCCATTGAGGCTATCCTGAAAGTAGTGAATTAGAAGAGGGTCGTCCTTAACGTGGGCAGCCATTTTGCGACAGTAAGCACGCAAATGAGTCTTAGGGCAGCTAAGTCCCTTGTATTTGTCAAACGTCGGCACTTGAAACTTATGAGGGATTACCAGTCCAGGGGTCAAACACATGTCGATAACATCCAAGCCGGGAGTTGTCTGAACCTCCAAGGCCTTGAATTTCTCTTCTAGTATGTGCAACCTGTCAGCAGATGGATCAGATCCAACAAGTTAAAGAGGTGGAGGTGGTACATAGAAGGCATCGAATTGCTCATCCACATCACTCACGGACCCCTGATGAGCTGAGTGTTCTGACACATCAGAGGTAGGGATTCCTTTAACTCTAGAAGTGCCTATCTTTTCAACCAGCTTCTTGGCATTGGCCACTGTTTCAGCATCTTTCTCTTTCTGGGCAAGCAACATCATAGTTTCCAGTAGCTGATCCATTTTAGCCTTCAGCGAATCGATATCATTCCTCATTGTGTTCCAGTGTCATGTTGAAGCTTTGACGAGTCTCATATCGGTGTCGAGTAGTCAACTTTTCTGTTTGGAGAAATGATAGAGTAAATGAGTTTATTGCTGGGTGTTTGTGGAAAATGCAATGATATGTATGCAGCATGGTATGCATTTGTTTTCAGAGAATCGTTCGAATTAATCATTATTTATATAGGAATATTAAGAAACAAACTGTTGCAAAGGAAATCAAGTCTCATTCATTCATAAGATTGTAATAATCAAGTGATACATAATCATCCAGACATTAGTACAATTCATAAAGCAAGAAAGTACAAAAGCAACATAAAGATTCAAAACTTGGGCCTTCGAGCCTCGCGCTCCTTCAACTCTTCTTTAAACCTCTTCAACATCTCCCTACAAAGGTAAACAAAATTGACGATTGCTTGAGCGGTAGATTCGTCGAGAGCCTCCAAAGCATCTCTATGCTTCCACACCAACTCTTCAGCCAACCAGTTACAAAAATCCACTAGCCCATTAAGCTTGTTGCGGTATATATCCCTATCAGCTATTAGAATGTTAATGGAGCGTTCATAACCAGTACATTCATCAAGCACCTTCTTCCTCGCAGAGGCCCAAATATCTTTGTCTGCAAGGACAGCCTCAAGATGATTCTTCTGCTCTTCTGCAAGCCTTTTGAGATTATTCAGCTCGCCACACACTCTGTCCCAGTCTGCTGGCCCCACATAAGTAACTCTCATGAGATCCTCTTTAAGTTGGCGTTCCAATGCTTCTAAAGCCTTTGACTGGAGTAGAGCTTAACTTAATTTTTCTATTTCCGCTCCCATCTCTTCCCTAAGTGTCTTTTTCCTCTTAGTGGCAAGGAGCCAAGCTTCCCTATTTTCGGCACACTTCTTGTAAGCTTGATCCAACTCCTCCTTAAGCCTATCTATTGCTCCATCAGCTTGGTTCAGACACACCTTAACCTTCTTTTTCTGCTGTTCTTCTTCATTCGCCCAACTTCCTATTGCTTCAAGTTGAGTGTTCTTGCGCTGAAGCTCCCACTTCAAGTCATTCTTCTCCTTAGTAACATTCTGAAGCTTCGAATCAAGTTGCTCATTTTCCTTTACTAATCTGGCTATCGTTGCCTTCAGATCCTCGGCCTCCTCAATCGGGACGTGAGTAGGCTTTGGCTCGGGTAAAGGCTCGGACACCTTAATGGCAAAGGGCATCTTGATTCTTTCCACTCTTTCTCTGACCCATGTGAAGTAAGGCTCTTTATTATTGTTGTTCCTTCTCCCCGACTCAGCTTTTTCTTTCCTATGGACCTCCTTCCACGCCTTTGTGATTCTTTTGAGTAGGTCAGGGTTCTCAGATTTCAAACCATGCACTAAGAATGCTTCCAAAGCCTTCTCATCAGGTGGTCCACTCATCGGATACCCCAACTGCCTCACAGACAATATAGGATTAGAATTAATACAGTCACAGGTTCCGATGAGGGGAACATTAGGGAACCGACCAAAACTGGATATGACTGTATCGTAGTCTAGGGAGTACCAAGATAAGTCAGCTGATCTGAGGGTTCCCAACCTTTGGGCCCAACTTTCATCCACTTGTTCTATGAAGGGTCCCTTCTTCGGAAGGTGCATTTGGGTCCATTGATACAACAGAGGAGCGCAGCACGCAATCATACCTCCTTTCTTAACGTGTCTCCAACTCAAGTAATAGCACACGTCAGCTAGAAGGGTAGGCACTGGGTTTCCTGTGAGGAAAACATGGATGGCAGTAATATCTATGAAATCATCTACATCCACATTAGGAAACAAAACAATCCCATAGATGGCCTATGCTACAGCAGCACAACAGGCTTCCCAACTTTCGTCTTTCGACAGAGTGTTGGCCCTTTCCAACAGAAATGAGAGGAAGAAACCCTTGACCCCTCCCTTAGTCTTCCAATTGTTGGTGACGTCCTGTTTGGTCATGTGGAGAGCTTTTGCAATGATTTCATCCTTGAAAGTCACATCAACCCCTTCAAATAGCAACTTGCCCTTCATTGGGATACCCACTAGTTTCTCATACTCTTCAAGTGTTGGTGCTAACTGGAAGTCTTGAAATGTGAAACATCTTAAGGGAGCATCATAGAACTGTACGAAGGTGCTTAGCATGGCAAAGTCTACGTCTTGACTCAGAATACACAATAGTTTACCAAAGTTCTTCCCAAAGTTGATTCGGTAGACAGCAGGCATACGTGAAACCAACCCACGTAAAGCAGTCAGATCAAGCTTCTTGAACTTGAAAGAATGAGGACATCGAAAGTCAGTTTCCATAATTCCTATCTGTAGCAAATGACAATTCTTAGATTCCCTGAAAACAAAAAAGTGTGAAAATGTTATGGTCATACGATGCTCATGCAAGGGTACGGGATTAAAAGCATAATCTGATTCTGAGGAAGGAGCCAGACATAGGATATCACTGATCACAAGACCCTCCATAGGTAGGCTCTAACCGGGTAGGTGCCTAGAGTTATGGATATATTTCAAAGACATTATAGCCATGACGAAGGAACATCAGACGATAATATCCTTGAAAGAATCTCGTCTAGGTGAGGTCTTCGTTTCTTCCCCACGAGAAAGACTCCTCGGAGGCGCCCACTACACAACCATCGACACACGAGTTCTAAGCAGGGTTCTCAGAATCCTAGATCGAGGTCGAAAATATTATTATCAGGAAGTAATACGTTCGAGGGATCTCATCTGATTGTGGCGTTCGCATTAACCCACAAAGAGTTAACACTGCCAACCACCATGGATAAATGGGTTAATGGTCCTCAGGATCGATGATTCAGACTCGAAAACATTATCATCGTGACGAAGTAACGTCAAAACGATAACATTTCCAAGGGAATCTACTCCAAGCGGGGTCTTTGCTTTGGCTCACGCGGAAGAGACCACGCAAGCCTCCACTACACAACCACCATCCTAATTCTAGGGTTTTTCTCGACTCGGGTGTAGAGTCGTCTCACAAAGCACCAATGATCAGAGGACCCCAACAGTGTCATGCAAGATACTAATAGGATATAATAACAATAAGCAAGCAAGTAGATAATAGATAATCAAACAAGCAAGCAAACAAACAAGAGAAGATAAACAAACAAGCGGATCTAACACTCACGAATCGAGTCAAGTTAGGTTTGACTCACTCTAGCATAGGGCAATGCGAATCCCCAGCAGAGTCGCCATCTGTCGTACCTCAAAAAATACGATCCTCGCGATGGAAGCCGAAAAAACTGTTCGAAACAGAGTCGCCACCGAACTTTATTCATCCTAAAAGAGGGAAAGGAAAATATCGATAAAACCTTTAAAGGGAGATAAGAACGTGGTCATCGCAACCAAATTCGGGTTCGAGAGTCGGTTACGCAAGAGGGAAGGTATTAGCACCCTCTACGTCTGTTGTACTCATCGGGAACCTCTTGATTCGATTCGTGAGAAAGTTAGCTAGGTTTGTTTGTTATCTTCTAAGGTAAAGGGATTAATTTTTAAGGGGGAAATGGGGTGGTTTTTATTAGGGTGCTCGGCAAGGATTAAGATCCTTGTGCCTACGTATTCCCTCGTGCAATGGGAAAGTCAGAGCATTCATAGTTCGTGGGACTACTGTTGTTTGGTTAGTGTTTTTTATGTAGGCGCCATTTGTCCAAACACGAGTAAGAGAACTCGCACCCAAACAATTGAGGAGAAAGGTCAAAGACTTGGCCCCCTTCACATCACCCTTTAGGAAGTTGGGTTTGATTATATGATTAAATATGTTAAAGGGTTTAATTTGATAAAAGGATTTGATTTGCGTATGTTTTAGGGTTTCGGTCGCACAAGGAGAGTTTTAGATGTTTTAGAGGTGACAATTGTTCACACACGAGTAAGAGAACTCGCACCCAAACAATTGAGGAGAAGGGCCAAAGACTCGACCACCCTCACTTCACCTTTAGTAAAATGTGTTTAAATAGGGATTAAGTGTTTTAATAATTTCTTGGAAAAAGGTTTGAATGTTGTCGACTTTCGCGTGTTTTAGAGGCGTCAATTGTCCACACACGAGTAAGAGAACTCGCACCCGAACAATTGAAGAGAAAGACCAAAGACTTGATCCCCCTTCTTTTCACCTTTTAAAATGTATTTAAATAGAGATTACGTGCTTTAATAATCGATACGGAAAAAGAAATTTGAGTGTTGTCGGATTACAAGTGTTTTAAAGGCGTCAATTGTCCACACACGAGTAAGAGAACTCGTACCCAAACAATTAAGGAAAAAGGCCAAAGACTTGATCCCCCTATTTTTCACCTTTTAAGAAATGATATTTAGTATAATTAAATGTATTAATTTGATTTAAGAAAAAATACTCGACGTTGGATCGAGGTTTGGATTTGCGTGCGAAATGGTTTGACAACTAATGGAAATGAGGCCCTATGGTTTAAGGTAAGGTTGATTGCGAGGCAAAAACGCTCGACTTACAAGAGGTAAAGGGACTTGATATGTGGATCAAATGAAAGTTGGAGATTAATTGAATTTGATTTGGAAAATACTTGACATTGGATCAAGCTTGTTTATTGTTGTAAAAAAAAAGTTGATTTTAATCTTATGGGAGAGGGGTGTAATTATTCAAGTGGGAATAATCGAGCCATGATTAAAATGAGCTAATCACATACACGCATACAAACCAAAGTGAAATGTGCAACAATTATCGTTGTATGAAGCCCAAGCGAAGGCATTGTGAGGTCGATTGCGATCGTGAAAACGATCGGCTTACAAGGTATGAAAATGGTTGACATAAAGTCACAATATTAGTTTGAAAAAGATTTTTTGGTTTGGACAAGTATAATATGAATAGCATACATATAACTAAAGCATGAAATAAAATCCACATGAATAAAGTACACACATAATAACTATAAAATAAAATGGTGGGATAAAAAATCAAGCACATTAGTAACCTAGTCTTAAGGTTAATTCTAAGGAGGGAAGTCCTACACTAAAAATAATTTCTAGGTCTTTTAGAAATAAAATAAAGTTCAAATAATTAATTAAATTAAATCAAAATATTTAATAAAATTAATTATCAAAATTAATTAATATTAAATAAAATAATTTAATAAAATTAATTAAATGAGAATTTGGAATTAATTAGAAAGAGTATTTTTTTAGATTTTTTTTTTAGAATTAAAACTAAATTAATAATTAATTAAATTAAAATTCAATATTTAATAAAATTAATCATAAATAGATTAATTAATATTAAATAAAAAAATTTAATAAAATTAACTAACTTGTTTTAATAATATTGTTTTCAAAAGTTTGCTTTTAAATAAAAAACTTAAGAAAAGAAAAAAAAAATAAAACCAGAATGGGCCAGAAAAACAGAAATAGGGGTGTGAATAGAAACTTCCCCCAGGCCCAAGTCAGTAAAGCCCAACGAAGGGAGGGGGTTCATGTTGGACCCTCAAGTCAGCGTTGGCCTGGAGCGAATCTGGGACGTTGATCTGAGGAGTGAGTCAAAAGGACTCCAATCTAAAGGTTGTGATGATAGGGTGCACGGTAGAGATCAAAGGGCGCATGCACGGGATTATGAGGAAAGGGATAACAACAACAATGGACCGGTGACACTTGTCACCGGTGGGTGGGGACATCCAGTCTCCCACTGACCGCCCATTAACATAGCCAAAAGGAGAGAATGAGAGTTCAATAGCTTCAATTCTTTCTCTCTCTCGTTTGCCTCTTTCTCTCTCAACTCTCTCTAAAACCAACTCATCGGAAACCTAAATCTCACCGGAGAAGAAGGCGGTTGGCGGCGGCGCCGCCCCTCTTCTCCGGCCAACCACCAAATCAAAACCCTAAACCCACATAAATTCACCTTCTGAGTTCAAATCCAAGCTCAAATCAACCTAAAACCTCCTCAAAACCCTAAATCGAAAGTCAGCCGAAACCCTTGATCTACGAAATACTAACCAAACTACACAATTGAAAGAGGAAATCAAGGTATGAATACAACGTGAACAAGGATTATAGTTCAGAAAGCATGAAAGAGGAGAAAGACTCACAAAATCGAAGCAAGTCCGAGTTCAATCCCAGGCGTAGGTAAAGCTTTAAATTCTCCTAACTCTTTTCCTTTCTTATGCTTCCTTCCCTTCTACTCTCTGCTCTTTTCCTTTTGAATGGTGCTTGCTGTGTATAATATGAGGCTTAGCTCATCTCTATCAGAATTTCAGTGTGAAATTCTATACAGATTTAGAATGAGAGCTTTAGAAAAATAGGGTTTGAGGGATTTCTTGCGCAGCCGTGTAGGTTTTTCTGGTGTCCCTTTTATGAATAGTGGTTGTTTATATAGGGTAGAGAGAATTAAGGTACGTGTGAGGTTGAAACCAAATTCGTGTGAGGTCTGTGTTTTTCAATTTGGTACGTGAGGGAATAATTCCGTTAGAGGTGGTGAGAGTGTACCCTGATTCTGTGGGATGCTGAAAAAGTGAAGTTGTGAAAAATATCTGCTATTTTGTCTATAGTTCTATTTGGAAATTATTCTAGAATGTGTGATTTTTAGGTGATTTTTGTGTGACTACGTGGCCTGAATTATCATGATTTTTACTACATTGCTCTTATTTTCACCACTGTAAAGTTATTGTTTTTGGAAACTTTTTACTGCTACTAAATTCTTGACTTTATGCTGATGTGGCCTTTTGTTGACTCAAGTTTACTCTTGCTTGTGGATATTTGCAGTGAATAACCTTTCATGAATGATTATGCATTGTGTTTTTGATCCTGGTATTTCTTTTTTGTGACGACATGTTGTTTCATTCCTTATGAGTCCTGCTTTTAACATTGATGTGCCTCTGACTTGAATTCTTGCTGTTTATTTTCTGATAAAGTTAGAGTATTAATCATGTCATTCTGTGATTTTCCTAGGGACCAAGCCTAGACATGCTATAACTCAAACTCAGGGCGTATGTGTTACTCTGCATTCTTTCCAACATGACTAATTTAAGCTGATATTGACTTTGAACATAGTTTTCACCAATTGGAGTATGTTTTGGATTTCTTCACTCAAGTTATACTCAAGGTAGCAAGTTTCTCTTTGTTCGCACTTTTCACTTTTCATAGACTATAACTTTCTATCTTCTTGGTATCTTGGCATGGTGGACGCAAATTTGAAGTTGTTCTTGATTATGAGTAGGAGAATTGTTGTGGCTTTGTGAATTAAACATGGATGGTGGTGCTGCTGTGACATGAGACTCATATGCAACATGGAGGCTTGGGTGAAGCATGCGTCTTGGAATTGACAGGTATTGTTTGTGATTTTTCTTTAGTAATTGAACATATTTTGCGTGTGCTAGCACAATGGTCAGGGTGCAATTATAACTGAATTTGACCTAGTCTTTCCACTTTTGTTTATTGTACTAATCCCTATTTTATTCTTTTCACGCGTACTCTCATGGATGAACTTGGCATAAAAGGAGCATGGCAGCTTGGATTTGGCATAAGGAAAGCTTGGTGGTGAGGAAAAGTAGCACTAAGGGATGTTTGGCACGGGTTGGCATGAAGAAGGATTACTTGGATTTGATGATTTGGTGATGAGGTTAAGATCAAAGGCTTGTGGGGTGTAAAGTTGGCACGAAGACTTGGTGAATGATGGCAAGGTATGATTCTCAATTTATTTTCTGCCATTGGTGCAATTTACCTTTGAATATTTGTCTTGGTTTTGATATTGCATTGCCCTTGAAACTCATAGCTGCCTTTATGTTGCAATTTTGATAACTCATGCATGTTGAATTGTTTTCTTGCCATTGATGTGTATCTTGTGAATAGCATTGTGTACTCTTGGGTATGACTCTGAATTGCATTTATTCTTCATCACTCATGTGTTAAATAACTCATATTGAATTTCTGTTTAAATTGTGATAGCATGAACTTCTATTGAATATTGTCCACTGAATGTTGCTTTATTTGAGTTTGAATTGTGCACTTGATCCTTGTTATGGCTACTGCTGCTTACATCATGGCTTGTGGCCTTCTTATTTATGCATTTGAACCCTTTCAGTGCTTTGTTTTATTGCTGCCATGTGCATTCTCTGTATGCTCTTACATCGTGATTTGATTTTGAATCGTACATACATTGCTTGATGTACGAATTCTTAGTTCCATTTTTCTTTTCCATGTGTATATTTTAGCGCGAGGGATTTTGGCGGAAGGCTTGGTGACAACTTGGAACTTAGCATGAAGAAGAAGTTGAAATGAGGAGCTTGAAGATATGGCACATGGCTTGACACGAGTGGGGAAGAAACTCAAAAATCCTGCATTAGACTTGTAAAGACACGCTTGTACCATTCTTGCATTAAGACTTGAAATCCCCCGTAACTCCTTTGTACTTAATTTTGTGATTCTGCAAAGTTGCCTTTGTAATTTAACATAATGGATGCATGTGGAAACCAAAGGCCGCAAACTTGTTGTATTTAGATCAAAGCTTATAATTGTAATATCATTATTATTGGGGAATTGAACATGAATGGTTTCACACGGCTTGCAGCAACTTGCAAATCTTCTATGGGTTGGTTCAAAACAAGCTTGGACATGACTTAGTCATGGATTGAAAATTTGGTCATGACTTAGAAATATCTTGGAGCAGAATTCTGACGTGAAATAGATTTCTTTGCCATGGTAAATTGAATCACACCTTAAATAGCTCATGACTTAAAGAAATACACTTCAAGGTGTCTTGAAACAACTCCACTTCTTCATGAAACAAAATGGAGCTTACCTCATGTCTCATTTAATCACAAGATCCACAATAATTCTTGAAGCACAATTGGAAAATGAGTCGGTCGTGGCTTTGAAAGTAACCTCAAAATATGGTTTAGCCTGTTTGGGACAATTTGAATTGTTTTGGAAAAAACTTGACATCACGAGCTAACTTTGGATCTAAACATGGCTTGAAAAATGGAACACAACCAAGCCTAACTTGAAGAAAGAGTTCTAATCATGGTCTTGTACCATTTTGAAGCACCAAACTGAATTATTCGTGACTATGCCCATAACCTTAATTCAAACATGACTTGAATTAAGTACACACCTTGATCCCAACTTAATTATACCATGGACCTCTGCAAACTTGGATCAAGACACATGGAAGCAAAGTTTTGTAATTAAATTGAAATAGGGTTCAAAACACTTGAATACCAAATGATCGTGCCTTGAGATGGGTACAATCATATAGCTTAGGCCATTAATCATGTCAAACTGTTTGACCCTGAGAATGAGGCCACATTACTCTTGTTTCACTTGAATTCCACACTCTTGCAAAAGCCTGTAATCAGTATTAGCACACACAAGACCTCCATAACTTAAACTTTAGAGGATCATGGCCAAAAACCACGTGATCAACATGCTTAGCATAAGAAAAATGAGAGGGTAGGACAAATTTGGGGTATGACACCATGTTCCTTGGTTTTCAAGCATGTCAACCTTTAGATGTTGGAGCTCACATTGGGATTGTTACCGAGTTAACTTCCTAACTAACTGAGATAACCACTTGACTCGGTGAGCCAAGTGTAACTAACTCCTAGCCTAATTCCAAACCACCCAAAGCTAAGTCCAAACCAAATTCCAATCCTCTCACACTCCAAACCAAAACTCTATATAAACAAAGCTTCACCATTTTGCAACTCCTCCACAACCATTCACACAACTTCACACCTTCTTCACTCTCTATTCTCTCATAATCTCTCTGAATTTTTCTGCTAATTCACCATCTTCATCTCAATTCTCTTCCAAAACCACACTAAAGCTCTTAATTCTCCATCGAAGAAAACCTACTTTCACCTTGAAAGTGCTTTTTCTTGAGCTTAACCTTCATCATCATTCCATTCTACTGGATTTTGTGGAGCTTCAGTAGCTTTTGGATTCATCTCAAGTGATCACTTTAAGCTTCTTCGGTGATAATTCTCATTTTGGAGTTTTCGTCGCAATTTACTCGGTTTCGATACGTTTCGGCTATAATTGAAGACTTCCTCTGGTTTTCTTTGATTATATTCATCATCTTGCTATTATACTTGAATTTTTGGAGTTCTA
Organism: Lathyrus tuberosus; assembly: GCA_022829125.1. Classification (NCBI taxonomy): domain Eukaryota; kingdom Viridiplantae; phylum Streptophyta; class Magnoliopsida; order Fabales; family Fabaceae; genus Lathyrus; species Lathyrus tuberosus. The sequence goes on along the minus strand of JALAZF010000024.1, from coordinate 5,866,294 downwards.
TTAACTTTTGAATTCATCTCAAGTGTTTGCTTTAAGATTCTACGGTTCGAATTCGCATTTTGGAGCTTTGTCGCAATTTGCTCGGTTTCGATACGACTCGACTACGATTGAAGATTCCTCTAGTTTTCTTTGATTATCTTCATCAAGATCACTTTGCAACAATCACCAAGCCAACTCTCCGACTTGTAGGTTGGTCGATTCTCACTTAATTTATCGTTTCGTTCATTTTCGCGCGTTTACGATGTAATTCGATCGTTTTTTCGGTTTAATTTGCCATGCGATTGCTTGATCTTTGATCTTCGTGTTAATGCTTTCAATTTGTGTTTAATTGTTCATCCATGATGTAATTTTCGTGCACAAGTGTGAACCATAGTATGTGGATGTTCATTTAAGTGATTAACTGCCAAAAGCACTTTTGAAAAACTATTTTTCTGCCCCTATGCCAGTGTTAATCGATTAACACTTTGCAGTGCAAAAGTGTTAATCGATTAACCAGTGTTATTTTGCAAAATTTCAAGTGTTAACCGATTAACACTTTGCAGTGCAAAAGTGTTAATCGATTAACACTGAACCAGAATGCCATTTTCATGCTTTTTCAAGCTAGTTTGACATCCTTTCCTCCTCTAACTTCCATGGATCAATATGCTTGATATTTATGGATGTTTTAAGTGCTGTTTGATGCTCTGCAAGCGCACGGATTTATCGAAGTAATATAAAAGATTGTCAAACCCACAGAGACCAATGTCAACCTACCGTTATCTATCGATGTGTTGTAAAGCTAAGGCTAATGATAATTGATAAAAGGGAAACTAAGACTAGAACTAAAATAAAACTAAGAGAATATGATAATAAAGAGAGGCCAGAATATGGATTCCGCGTTCCTAAAGGAATTTGTAAAATTCGGGTACTAACTACGACTATAACTTAGTTCCGTAGAATATATCAACTTAAAGACTTCGCCTCACGCTCTCGCGGTATTAACTAAAGTCATGTTCCCTAATCCTAAGATTTTGCTCTCGCTCGCCCGGTAACTAGGAAATATATTTTGAAAGCCAATAATATCCTAAACGCATTTAAAGCACTCTCGTTGTATTTAGACTTGTTGCCTAATTTCCACTATCCGGTTCGATCCCCACACTCTCGCAGTGCCGACTCTAACCTTAATTAATTTCTCACTCTCGTGACAAAATCGTGTTAAATAACCTCTCACTCTCGTGACAAAGTTATTTAAATTATACTTGGAAATTAAAACCAAAACAAGATTTTTAATCATAAGTTCGCACCTATTATTTTCTACCGAGTCCCGTCGGTAACGACGGTCCTCATACACCGGACTCTAAACATTTAGCCGGACATGGAATTAAATGAAAACAACACAGAAATGATAATTGAATTTGAAAGCATCACGATAATTAATTTATGAAAGTGATAAATAATAATAATAAGCAATGCGATAAAGAACCTGTAAAGACTTGAAGTAGAATGCGGAAATAAAGAACTTGAATTAACTTTAATAATGACGGAAAGCTTTGATCCAAGCGTTACAAATTAAAGGCCTAAATACTAATGGTGTGGTAGTTCCTCAATGTGAGATAACTACCACTTTTACAATGGTAATTTACTGCCTAAAACTATGAACAGCGCTTTCGCGCCCAGAAACTTGGATGATAAAAAATGACAAGGGAAATCCTATATATAGAGGGGGATTTCGTTTTCTAAGTTCTATGGAGCATAAAAGAGTGGTGGAGAAAATGGGAGAAGTGGGGAGTTGGAGAAGTAGTGGGCGGTTGACTTTCTAAAGTAACTTTCAAGTAATGACGTTAGTGGACGGTGGTTGATCGTGGATTTGTTGAGTTACATCCGTTGAGAGAGGCCACGTAACTTAAATTTAATATCCGGGAAGGTTGTGCGTGCCGGTCGTGACAAGGGGTGTGACGCTCGTCACCCTTAAGCAATGTGTTACGGTCGTGACAAGGGTGTGACGGTCGTGATGAAATTTGTGTCTACCACGGTCGTGGTGGACCTGCCACGGTCGTCACACCAGCAGAATTTCGATTCTGCTATTTTCTGCTCTTTTCTGCATCTTTTCTTCCTTTTTTTGCTTCTTTTCTCCACTTTGCATACTTTTAACTTGGAAATAGAAATACCTGCAAAAACACTTAAATATTCTCGAGAAAATCAGATATTAGACGAAAACGATATAATAATTGAATGTAAATCAAGGCCAAAATACGATACATTTTCGTGTTATCAAACACCCCCACACTTAAACCTTTGCTTGTCCTCAAGCAAACCACGACTCGTAAGAAAAATAGTGCATACAGATACTCATCCTAGGCTACCAACTCTACTTCGGTTGAGTTTGTGTCATAGGTACTAGCTTACACACTAAGGATATCGTAACAACACAATTCCGCTTTTGCGGTCATCAACCTCCCTCCTATACAAACCAATCTGAATCATGTCATTATACCTAAACCTAACTAACTCATCCTTCTTTCATTCCTTTTCATTCTGGCGCAATTACATTAAGCCCGTTATCCTTTCACACTCATGGTAGGATAACCTGTTAGTGACTATGATCTCATTATTATTATCAAATTTTGTTTCTTTTGTACATTGGCTTAAATATCAATAAAATAAAGAAGTTTGCACCGTTGGGCTAAATGATCGGGTGAGGATCACCTAACTTAGAAGGAGCATTTCTTTTCATTCATTTTTTTCTTTTCAATTTACCATTTAAACATGAGATCATACACTTATTTGTATCGGCTTCCTACTTAGTGCGTGCTTAGGATGGTGCTGACTGCTAAATAAACTAATTAGGGACTACTAAAGGGGTGAGAACTTAAGGCTACGGCATAACAAGTACTCAAATCGATTTCCATAATAGGGAGGCTCACAGTGTTAAGACGATATCGATTTTGTGGAATTTTTCCCATGACTCACAATCTAACCTTAATTTCGTCTGTAACCTAAGATTTTCAAAAGAAACCCTATTTTTAACGCAAAAATTTTCAAAATATTTGGTGTGGCTCAAGGGAGTGGGAAATCGATAAACACAAAATCGCATATAAAGACTTGACAGCACATGCAAAGACGCAACGAAAATAGAAAAAAATTTAAAATCATGCTAGAAAGCAATAAATCTAACTAAAATGCGTTAAAATGAAAGCGGTAGAGTTCCTCCCCCACACTTAAACCAAACATTGTCCTCAATGTTTTAGTAAAAGGTGGTAAAGGAAAGATAGAACCTGTATGAATACCATTGCATGCTACCACGGCCAAATTCGCGTTGATTCTTCGCTTGTTGTCCCTGTCTTCGTTGGCCACTTCTACTCCGGCGTCTTGTACTACGAGTTATCTGAATTTGCTGAAACTTCATTTTCTTGAAGCCGCTCATTATATTGCCTATTTCCGAAGGAAGTATCTGCAAAAATTGTTAAAAAAATACGGTGCGGTGTGTGCAGGTGGAACCTGACCATGCAAAGAACAATGAGGATGTAAGTTACGAACGGGAGAGACATGCTGTCTCCTATCATACTCGTCATTGGTGTCACCACCAGCAGCGACATTCGCAGGAATGTGCGTCGGCACTAGGTCATCTCAAGGGATTGTCATCTAAAGATCTTTTGCCTAAATGTAGCTGAGACGTGACAAGCGATACAATTCTTTATTTTCTGCAAACACAAACAATAAAAGGAAAACATTAAATTAAAAACTCGTGGGTTACCACCCACGCAGAGTTTTGTTTAACGTCGATATCTCGACGGTTATGAGTGTCGATCTTCAGTTTCCATGGCCATTTATCAAGCCATCTCACATATCCTTCACCTTTCCTTTTCTTCCTTCTGTGGGGTGGTTCATTCTTTTGAACTTGTGGTGATGGTTCTGGATCTATGCTAAGTACTAGCTTTTCTAGTTTGGGCTTAGTCATTTCATCCATCACCTTAAAGTCTAACCTTACCCTCTTAACACTAATGATTTTCTTAGTTTGGTCTTCAAAATTTCTCTTTTTATGCAAGACCTCAGACAAGGGTGCGTGGATAATTTTCCATACATGCACATACGTTTTGGAGTCTGCAAACTTATACGAGAAAGGATATGGTGGGGTATATGGAGGGTGATCAACAATTCATGCTTCATTCTCTACCTCTTCGATAACCTCGTTTGTGGATGGTGTTGGTGAATTTGTCTCAATCTCAACTCTTTTCTCACCATAACTCTCATCAACCTCATTATCACTCTCCTCAGGATTTTCGAGTTATCCTTCACTACTGGTTGTTATAACATACGCATTCTCCTCAGGGGAGGGACCTATAGGTGTCAGTGCAAGCAGTAAGGTTTGGGTCTCCAATGCCTCAGTGTGAGTCACAAGGGACTCGACCACGGTGTTCAGCCGCCTAAGGGTCTCATGATTATCGAGATGTTGTCTTTTAAGCTCTTCATTCTGGATAGTTTGTGCGTCCACAAAGTGCTCCATCATAGATTCTAGTCTAGCATTGGTTGATGTTTCAATGAAATCCTCCATTAATGTTTCGAGGTTGGACTGAACGAATTCTTGCGGTTCTTCAAAATATTGAGAGTGGTGATTTGGACGGAAATGAGATAGCGTCGCGTGGAAATCTTCCATTAGTATTTCGAGGTTGGAATTGTACGATTCTTGGGGTTCCTCAAAATTTTGGGAATGGTAATCATAGGAAAAATTTGGTTGCGGTTCCTCAAAATATTGGGAGTATTGCGGTTGGTAATTGTAGAAAAAATTTGGGTGCGGCTCCTCAAGATATTGTGAGTGGTTATCATAGAGAAAATTTGGGTGATACATAGTTTTTAATTTTTAAAATTTTTTTTTTTATTATTATTATTTTTTTTTTATTATAGGAGTGCCTTAGTCTATATGGTGCAACAACGGAATCACAATATTGACTGTTGGTCCCCGACAACGGCGCCAAAAACTTGATGCTCCGCAAGTGCACGAATTTATCGAAGTAATATAAAAGATTGTCGAACCCACAGAGACCAATGTCAACCTACCGTTATCTATCGATGCGTTGTAAAGCTAAGGCTAATGATAATTGATAAAAGGGAAACTAAGACTAGAACTAAAATAAAACTAAGAGAATATGATAATAAAGAGAGGTCGGAATATGGATTCCGCGTTCCTAAAGGACTTTGTAGAATTCGGGTACTAACTACGACTATAACTTAGTTCCGTAGAATATATCAACTTAAAGACTTCGCCTCACGCTCTCGCGGTATTAACTAAAGTCATGTTCCCTAATCCCAAGATTTTTCTCTCGCTCGCCCGGTAACTAGGAAATATATTTTGAAATCCAATAATATCCTAAACGCATCTAAAGCGCTCTCGCTGTATTTAGACTTGTTGCCTAATTTTCACTATCCGGTTCGATCCCCACGCTATCGCAGTGCCGGCTCTAACCTTAATTAATTTCTCACTCTCGTGACAAAATCGTGTTAAATAACCTCTCACTCTCGTGACAAAGTTATTTAAATTATACTTGGAAATTAAAACCAAAACAGGATTTTTAATCATAAGTTCGCACCTATTATTTTCTACCGAGTCCCGTCGGTAACGACGGTCCTCATACACCGGACTCTAAACATTTAGCCGGACATGGAATTAAATGAAAACAACACAGAAATGGTAATTGAATTTGAAAGCATCACGATAATTAATTTATGAAAGCGATAAATAATAATAATAAGCAATGCGATAAAGAACCTGTAAAGACTTGAAGTAGAATGCGGAAATAAAGAACTTGAATTAACTTTAATAATGACGGAAAGCTTTGATCCAAGCGTTACAAATTAAAGGCCTAAATACTAATGGTGTGGTAGTTCCTCAATGTGAGATAACTACCACTTTTACAATGGTAATTTACTGCCTAAAACTATGAACAGCGCTTTCGCGCCCAGAAACTTGGATGATAAAAAATGACAAGGGAAATCCTATATATAGAGGGGGATTTCGTTTTCTAACTTCTATGGAGCATAAAAGAGTGGTGGAGAAAATGGGAGAAGTGGGGAGTTGGAGAAGTAGTGGATGGTTGACTTTCTGAAGTAACTTCCAAGTAATAACGTTAGTGGACGGTGGTTGATCGTGGATTTGTTGAGTTACATCTGTTGAGAGAGGCCACGTAACTTAAATTTAATATCCGGGAAGGTTGTACGTGCCGGTCGTGACAAGGGGTGTGACGCTCGTCACCCTTAAGCAATGTGTTACGGTCGTGACAAGGGTGTGACGGTCGTGATGAAATTTGTGTTTGCCACGGTCGTGGTGGACCTGCCACGGTCGTCACACCAGCAGAATTTGGATTCTGCTGTTTTTTGCTCTTTTCTGCATCTTTTCTTCCTTGTTTTGCTTCCTTTCTCCACTTTGCATACTTTTAACTTGGAAATAGAAATACCTGCAAAAACACTTAAATATTCTCGAGAAAATCGGATATTAGACGAAAACGATATAATAATTGAATGTAAATCAAGGCCAAAATACGATACATTTTCGTGTTATCACTGTTAACCTCTGTTCAAAGCACATTTACATTAATTCAATGATTGATTTATCAATTCTTGCAATTAGGTGTGTTCTTGATATTTGTTTGAACATGCTACTTCTTGCACAATCTTGGATCACTTGACACATGATTTGTGATACATGCTAATATTTGTTTGGCACTGTTTTGCACTTTCATTTATTGATCACGTTAAGTTTGTTCTTTATTGAGCAAATTTAATCATGCATAATCAATAATTTACACCTTTTGCTTTAATGGTTTTCTATTCTCTTTGGAAAATTATTGGCATGTCAATTCCCGTTGACCAATTAATCGAAACCTTGTTTCAATTTATTGATCCTTATTCTGCTCTTCTCTTTAGGCTTCCTTTAGAGCTTCTTTCTCTTTCTCTCTTGCTGAGTTGGAGATTCGCACGATGCACGATGCACAACGCACTGGAGCATTGTACAAGTGGGTGTTGTTATGTCGTCTATTTCAACTTCTGCACTTCACCCTGTGTGTTAGAGAAGGAATGAGAATGGAGAATTCCTACTCTCATTCTGACCACTTCAGGTAGGGGACGAATGACCCTGTGCCTGGCTTAGTCATCTCTATCTCCAGGCGGTAGTGTATCTTCATCCCCAGTTGAGTCGATCCTTGATCACTCTTATCTCTTTCAATCATTCGTTTGATCTATCACCATTCCCTTGGTTCACGATCATTAGCAATCTTCAGAGAGTCAATCTCTTGCTCTTGTTCAATATCTTTCCCTTTTTCTCTTCAAGAGAGTTTCAGTTACCTTTTCTTGTGACTAGTCACTTCTTTTGCTGATTCCCCATGAGAGTTGTAATCATTCTTCCTTTGGTTGATCACAGTCGTACTGTTAAAACCAATGCTCTATTCCCCTGCAATCGCGCTCTTTCTTCGGTTAAACACAGTTTTCCTGTTAAAACCGAATCCCCTGTGGAGTTCGCAACCTTCTCTTGGTTCTTCTCCCTTTGTATGGTTAACCACTGCTTGTCAGTTAAAACACCAATTTGCACATCTTTTCAGTTAACCATAGTCTATCTGTTAACATACTGAGTTTCTCTTGGGTTAATCACCAATTCTTTTAGTTAACCACGGTCAGTCTATTAATACATTGAGCCTTTTTGAGTTAATCACCTTCTCTTGGTTAATCACTCGTTCCTTTTCGGTTAATCACAGTTCTTCTGTTAAAACTGAATCCACAACAGTTAGCAACCTTTTCTTGGTTCGGATACTTGCACCCTTGGGTTAGTAATCTTCTTTTGGTTCAAATACCCTTTTCTTCGGTCAAGTACTATTTGTTCAGTCAGGGTACCGAAGTCCTTTGGGTCACGACCTTCACCTGGTCCCACACCCGTCCTTTGGGTCATGACCTTCGCTTGGTCCCACACCCGCCTTTGGGTCACGACCTTCGCTTGGTCCCACACCTATCCTTTGGGTCACGATCTTCGTTTGGTCCCACACCCGTCCTTTGGGTCACGACCTTCGCTTGGTCCCACACCCGTCCTTTGGGTCACGACCTTCGCTTGGTCCCACACCCGTCCTTTGGGTCACGACTTTCGCTTGGTCCCACACCCGTCCTTTAGGTCACGACCTTCGCTTGGTCCCACACCCGTCCTTTGGGTCACGACCTTCGCTTGGTCCCACACCCATCCTTTAAGTCACGACCTTCGCTTGGTCCCACACCCATCCTTTAGGTCACGATCTTCGCTCGGTCCCACACCCGTCCTTTGGGTCACGACCTTCGCTCGGTCTCACACCCGTTCTCCTGGTTTCAACACCACTCTTTTGCTCGCTCCCCAGTGGAGTCTCTATTATTCTTTTGCTCCTTTATCTTCTTAGTTTCGACACCATTCTTGCACTTTATCCTCAGCACAGTTACTATCTTGTCATTTGCACTTATTTCTTGGTTTTGACACCAATCCACTTTGTTATCCCTAGCGGATCTACCTTTTACCTTCTTTCGCTCTTGGTTTTGACACCAATTTCTTTTTCCTTTTCCGTCTTAGTTCCATGAACTACGGAAGCTCTGATTCTGCATTCGTTCGAATGTCAGATATATAGGCACTTGATTGCGATGATCTTGGCAAGCACACTTCCACCCTCCCCCCTTCTTCCATTCCTCCTTTCTTATCCCTGGTTCCAAGAACTACGGAAGCTCAGATTCTGTATTCGTTCAAATGTCAGATACGTAGGCACGAGATCGCGATGATCTTGGCGAGCACACTTCCACCCTTCCCCCTTCTTCCATTCCTCATTTCTTTTCCCTGGTTCCATGAACTACGGAGCTCTGACTTCCTCATTGCACTATGAGGGTACGTAGGCACGAGGGCCCCAATCCTCCGCGAGCACTTTCTTTCTTTTTTTCTCTCTTCTCTCTCTCCTCTTCTTTTATCCAGAAGCCTTTAGATAGATAACCCATACGAGCCTAGAAGCAAGCGAAATGGTTCCCGTCGAGTACGACGGATGCGTTAGGTGCTAGTACCTTCCTTTCCCATAACCGACCCCCATTCCCATTGCTCGTCCCCTTTGGTTTTATCGATATTATTCATGTCCTTTGAGACTAAATAAAGTTCGGTGGCGACTATGTGTTATCTTTGAGTGTACGATTCACTCAGGTATAAACCAGCCATCTTCAGGCACCATATTGAGACCATTAATACAAGATTCTACCCAGATTTACCAATAATCGGCAACTCAGATGACACGAATTGGTGACTTCCTAGGCGCTCCTAGGACACCGGGTTGATAGACTTCTCCGCCCTGATCGGAGACACCAGTTCGTCAGGATGAGCTCTTCGAGGAGACAATTGACCAACTCCATGAGTTTGAACAAACCCCTGGAGGGGACCAAAGGCCTCCCGTTGTGATGGTTCATAGGAACCAAGATCCAGACTATGTGGTCAGACAAGTTCGACCCGATGCCCTGGCTGGCAAACCAAACTTGGAAGCCATGGTCGAACGGATCATGGTCCGAAATGGGGAAAATTCAGGCCTTCGACGGCCAACGTACATGTCCCTACTACCAGATTTTGTCTTATAGACAGAATTACCTAGGGGTTGGAAAGTGCCAAAGTTCACCAAGTTCGCTGGAGAGACTGAAGAGTCCACCGTCGAAGACGTCGCCAAGTATCAAACCAAAGTCGGTGACATAGCAAATAATGAGGACTTGAAAATGAAGTATTTCCCAAGTTCCCTCACGAAGAATACGTTTACATGGTTTACCACGTTGCCTCCTCAGTCTGTTCACACCTGGGCACAATTAGAAAGATTGTTTCATGAACAATTTTACATGGGACAATCGAAAATTAGTTTGAAAGAATTAGCCAGTGTCAAACGGAAGGCCACGGAGTCGGTGGACCAATATCTTAACATGTTTAGACTTTTGAATGCACGATGCTTTACTCAAGTCCCTGAACATGAGCTAGTCAAGATGGCAGCTGGCGGTCTAGACTATTCCATCAAAAAAAAAGTCGGACACGCAATATCTCAGGGATATGGCACAGCTAGCTGACCGGGTCTGACAAGTCGAACAATTGAAAGCTAAAAAAACTCAAACTAACAGATACCGTAAGAAAGAAAAAGTTTCGTATGTAGCCGCTGACGAATATTCTTCTGACGATGAAGAACTCTTCGACGAAAGCGAGGTTAACGTGGCAGAACACAAGCCAGGGCCCCCATATAGATGCCAATTATTAAAACCATCAAACGGGAAAAATCCCGTCGAAACTGGAAAAACAGATAAATACCTTGCTAAAACTTATACATTTGATGTGTCTAAATGTGACGAAATATTTGATTTAGAGGTTAAAGATGGTCATAGAATTGTTCCCCCTGGTTTAAAAGATCCCCCATTAGAATAAAAGAAAAAAAAGGGATTTTGTAAATTTCATAATTTCCTTGGTCATAAAACAACTCAATGTGTTCTTTTTAGGGATTTAGTGCAAAAAGCTTTGAAGGAGGGTTGGCTTCAATTTGGCGAAAGGCCAAAGATGCAGGTTGATACGGACCCGCTGAAGGTCGAAGAGGCTTTGTATTTTGAGTTGTACAAGTGCATGATGGTTGAGGCTACTAAGGGTCTCAGCAAACAATCGACAATTGAATATGTGGAATGCATGATGGTCAAAACTACTGACAGTTCCAACAAAAAGACTGAGGAAGAACTCGAGGCAGTTTACTCTCAAGCTGGCGAAAGCCTGGCAGATTTCCAAGAAAAATGCAGGGTAAGTGGGTCGAAGGCGGTGTTATGCCATAGGGGCAATGTTGTCTTTGATGAAAAAGCTGATGAGAAATAAGAAGCGGGCAAGAAAGAGATGCCGCGACGTGATAAGCCACCTGTCCCAAGGTTTGTATTCGACCGAAATGGTGCCCCTCGTCGAAACGAGGAATACAGGAAGTTGTTTCAAGAGGCACGACCCAAGACCTTTGTGCCACCTTCAGACACTCCATAGAGAAATGAGTGGCACCAGTAAGCCAGAAAGGGAGCAAAAGGCCGAAATGGAAAGTATTGGATTTGGAGAAGGAAGCAAAAGTCTCTGACAAGAGAGTCGAACCTAGGGGCTATGTGGTGTCCCCCAACTATGAAGGGAAGAATCCTATACAAGGACTCAATGGAGACGCTATCAACGAAATAAGAAAGCTGAGAAAGAGGCTTCGACTTCACAGTTGAAGCCTGTTGGAACTTCTGGACAAAAACGACAATACCCAAAAGGAAGATGGGTAGAGAAGGAAAAAGTCATGACAAACCAAACAATGGCGGTGACTGTGGAAGCTTCAGGAGAGAAGGGGGTGGTCTCGAACTAGAGCTCAAGATGTACATCTGTGATCGAAAGCAAGAAAGAACCGGAATACACTCCCTAGTCAGATGAGGAAGAACCAAAGTATTCTCCCCAATCAGACGAAGAGTATACCCCTTCACCGGATGGAGACTTCGACGAAGACATGTACAATGACACCAACGACACACTTATGGTGAAGACTTTGTCCTAAACTATGGTATCGTGTCGATACTCCCAGCTGAGTATGACATGGTGTCGGAAGTCTCTGAAGCGAAAGAGGATTTCGTGCCAGATGAAAACGCGGAGGACAAACCACTATGTTACTATGTGATGAACAATGGTGTGGTCGAAGAACGAACGACCATGTTCGAAAGGCCCAGTCCTGGGATGATGTACCATTTGAAGCCATTATTCATAAAAGCAAAGGTTGGCGGAGTGGCGGTCAACAAAGTGTTTATGGATGGAGGGGAAACTGTCAATCTGATGCCAAATAATTTATTTAAAAAGATTGGAAAAACTGAGGCTAACCTCCGACAACACAACATGGTTCTATCCAACTACGAAGGAAAGACTAGCAACATCCTTGGGGTTGTTCAAGTGGACTTGGCAGTGGGTATAACCAATAGGTTGTCAGTCTTTATGGTTATCAACTCAAAGGAAAATTTCAACTTGCTGTTGGGCCGGGAGTGGATTCATGGAATAGGGGCAGTGCCGTCAACACTACACCAAAGATTAGGCATCTGGAGAAAAGACGACATTGTCGAAAACATTGAGGCTGATCAGAGTTATTATAAGATCGACAAAGCTAAGGGCAGTAAGAAGTCCTTTGATCAACATCTAGCAAATGTGGCTCCTTGTAATGACGGGTCTGGGTCCTATACCTCCGTCGACACGGGTCGCGTCCTGAACATAGATCCCGACTATGGGTTTATCTGGGATGTTGCCGATGAAACAATGAAGCCTACTGAAAATAACCCACCCACAGGGTGGCTAGTAGTCTGTGAAAATGACTACTGAGTCAGAAAGCATGACTCGAATTTCGGCCTATCTAGCTGAAAACAAAAGAATGTCGGCACTAGAAGCAGAAGAACAACGGAAGATAGCTAGTGAGGCTGACCAAAACGCACAAGTAAATGGCCCACAAGGCCAGACAACAGCTTCAAAAAGCTGGAGGCTTGATTGTATCTATGACAATGAGCCTTTGGGGTTTGAGAAAGACCCAAATAGTGAGCTGCAAAGAATGCAAGCGCAGGACCCACTCAAAGAAGTTGACTTAGGAGATGGGGTTACAAAAAGACCTACCTATGTGAGCACCAAAGTTAGGTCGAAGATGAAGGCTAAGCTGATCGAGGTATTAAATGAATACAGGGATTTCTTTGCCTGGGTTTAAGGAGAAATGCCTGGTCAGAGTCGAAGTGTGGTGGAGCATCGAATTCCAATTTAGCCAGGTAAAAGGCCAGTAAAGCAGCAGCCTCAACGATTCGCTCCAGAGGTTACTTCGAAGATCAAGCAGGAGATCGAGAGACTGCTTAAAAGTCGGTTCATCAGAATACAAGGTATGTCGAATGGATAGCGAACATAGTGCCCGTTATCAAGAAAAATGGAACCCTTCGAGTCTGTATAGACTTTAGGGATCTGAACAACGCTACCCCAAAAGACGAATATTCGATGCCTGTGGCAGAGATGCTTGTCGACTCAGCGACAGGTTTCGAATATTTGAGTATGCTCGACGGTTATTCCGGCTATAACCAAATTCTCATAGCCGAAGAGGATGTTTCCAAAACCGCGTTTCGATGCCCTGGGGCTTTGGGAACATACGAATGGGTTGTAATGCCATTTGGTTTAAAAAATGCTGGGGCAACCTATCAAAGAGCCATGAATTCCATATTCCTTTATTTTATTGAGAATTTTATGCAGGTGTATATTGATGACATTGTGATAAAATCCTCATCAGAGAATGGTCACTTAGACCACCTTCAACGTTCATTCGAAAGAATGAGAAAATATGGATTAAAAATGAATCCACTAAAATGTGCCTTTGGTGTTCATGCATGGGATTTCCTGGGATTCGTGGTCCACAAGAAAGGCATCGAGATAAACTAGAACAAGACAAAAGCGATCTTGGATCTCAGGCCTCCTTCGACAAAGAAGTAGCTCCAATCTTTGTTGGGGAAGATAAACTTCTTGAGAAGGTTCATATCGAATCTAAGTGGCAAGACGAAGGTATTATCGCCATTACTCAAAGCCAAGAAGGAAAGTGAATTCCATTGGGAATGGGAGCAACAGGAGGCTTTCGACGCTATCAAAGAATATCTCTCAAAGCCTCCCATTTTATTACTACCTAGTATGAATAAAAAAATGAAGTTGTACATTGTTGCGTCGGATACGACCATAGGGAGCATGTTAGCACAAGAGGATAGTAGTGACATCGAAAGACCCATTTATTACCTTAGTTGAATGTTAATAGATGCTGAAACTAGGTATACTATGATTGAAAAATTGTGTCTATGCCTGTACTTCTCATGTATGAAATTAAAGCAATATATTAAACCAGTTGATGTTTATGTTTCATCACATTTTGATGTTATTAAGCATACGTTGTCTAAACCTATTCTGCATAGTCGAATTGGGAAATGGGCACTAGAATTGACTGAGTTTTCCTTGACATATGTCCCTCTAAGTGCTATGAAAGGTCAAATAGTGGCAAACTTTATTGTCGACCACGTAGTAGTCGAAACGTCGATATGCAGTGTCGACATTGCCCCTTGGCAGTTATACTTCGATGGATTGAGACATAGAAATAGAGCAGGTATTGGAATTCTAATAGTATCCCCGCAGGATATTCCAATTAAATTCAAATGCAAAGCTGACGGGAAATGCTCCAATAACGAGGCAGAATATGAAGCCTTAATTACTGGCCTCAAAATACTTAGGGATTTGGGTGACAAGAGAGTCGAAATAAAGGGCGATTCTGAACTGGTGATTAAACAAATCACGAGAGAATATAAGTGCGTCAAAGAGCATCTTTTGATTTACTTCTCAATGGCGAAGCGACTTTTGGAGCACTTTGAAGTTATCAGCATTACACATGTGCCCAGAATAGAAAACCAAGAGGCTAATGATCTAGTACAGATCGCCTCCGGTTACAAGGTGTTGGAAGAGAAGTTGAAGGACTTCATTGAAATTAGGGAGAAGATGGTGTCGAACATACGCCCACCATCAAGCCTGTCAATCCCAAAAGCCATGGGGGCAAACGCCTCGACAGAAAGCTTGATCGAAGGGTTGGAAAATTTTGAGGTTTTTGCTATCAGCAATCTATCATCGATAGATTGGAGAAGACCAATCGTCGAGTATTTGGAGAATCCGGCGGGCAACGCTGATAGGAAGACTAAGTACAGAGCTCTAAGTTATGTGATGATGGGAAATGAGTTGCTAAAAAAGACTCAAGAAGGAGTATTGCTCAAGTGTTTGGGGGATACAGACGCATACCTGACAATTTCTGAGGTCCAAAATAGGGCATGTGGGGCTCACCAAGCTGGCCATAAGATGAAATGGCTATTGTTTCGACAGGGCGTCTATTGGCAAAGCATGCTCAAAGATTGCATGGACTTCACAAAGGGATGCCAAGACTGTCAGAGACATGCAAACATTCAGCATATGCCAGCCAGCGACTTACATACCATCATTAAGCCATGGCCCTTTTGTGGATTGGCGTTGGATGTCATAGGGGAAATTCGACCAGCCTCGTCGAAACAACACAAATTCATCCTTGTAGGTATAAACTATTTCACAAAATGGATAGAGGTTGTGCCCCTAGTGAAAGTAGATCAGGAGGCGGTGACCGAGTTCATCCAAAATCATATTTTGTATAGATTCGGGATCCCTAAAACCATCACGACGGATCAAGGTTCCGTATTCGTTGGCCAAAAAATGCAAGAGTTCGAAGCAAAAATGGGCTTCAAATTGGTTACTTCGACACCATATTATGCTCAAGTAAATGGTCAGGTCGAAGCAGCTAATAAAGTGGTAATTGGGCTCATCAAAAAACACGTGGTCAGAAAGCCAAAAAACTGGCACAAGACGTTGAATCAAATTTTATGGGCTTGTCGAACATCCCCCAAAGAGTCAACAAACTCGACTCCGTTTCATTTGACTTATGGTCACGGCGCTGTATTACCGGAAAAAAATATGTTTACAGTCAGTTAGAGTGCAACGACAACATGAAATTTCGTCTGAGCAATACTGGGACATGATGCTAGATGAAATCGTGGACTTAGATGAGGAAAGGATGGCAGCATTGAATGTGTTATTATGCCAAAAGGCGCGAGTTGCCAAGGCATATAATAAGAAGGTCAGAAAGAAGACCTTTGCAGTTAACGACTATGTATGAAAAGCAGTGTTGCCCATGGATCGACGCGATCGAACGCTAGGGAAATGGTCATCAAATTGGGAAGGACCATTCAAAGTGATCCAGGGGTTCAGCAACAATGCATACGAGGTTCAAGAAGTAGGAATGGACCAA
This sequence comes from Lathyrus tuberosus, assembly GCA_022829125.1. Lineage (NCBI taxonomy): Eukaryota > Viridiplantae > Streptophyta > Magnoliopsida > Fabales > Fabaceae > Lathyrus > Lathyrus tuberosus. The sequence goes on along the minus strand of JALAZF010000024.1, from coordinate 5,850,452 downwards.
CGAATCTTAAGGGTAAATGGGAAATATTTGAAAAAATATAAACCTATGTTACAAGAGATTCAAATTAGAAAGTAACTTTTTCATTAATAAGGAGCCAAAATAGGCTAGGGATGCCAAGATGGCTTACAAAATATCCAAGTAAAGTTACAACAGTTCGATATGCAAATCAAGAGGAAGCAGGGAATCTAGACTTAAAGTCTTCAAAAAGGGTCTTCTCATGAACAACCTTGCTTTCGAGGAGAGCTTTTCTTTTCCGCATCTGACCAATGGTATCCTTTATCTTGAAAGCTACTTCGACGTGAGCAATCCCTTGAGCGACTTCTTGATCAATTACCTCTTGAGCAGGCAAAGGTTCGACATCATCCAAAGAGGCCTTCTGCTTTTCGACCTCAACGATTTTTTTGGTGAGTTCAGCTATCTGACTTGGTAGTCAGATATCTGCTGGTCAAAACCACGATGCTTATCAGAGCACTCTTGCTTGGTGGCCTCGAAGTACTTGAGTTTCTTCTAATAAAGGGAACTAAGATACCACTCACGGCCTATCTCATTATTCTTCAGCCTGATTTGAGCGTCGACTTATTTGGACATAGTAAGGTCCTTGGCCAATTGCGTAAAGAAGGCTTCAAATTCAATCAAGTACGAGGCCATGGGAGCCGGAACTTGAAATTCGGCAAGTTCATCCAATATTTTGAACACATCACAAGCCACGGCAGATTCCTCTACGACGGCGGCCAGAAATTCATCCTCAAATAGGTATGTCTTCAATTGTTGGAGCTTGAGGGCGAAACAAGCATCTAATTCTGGGGTTGGTATGGCCGTCGAACTCGTGGGTTGAATGTCCCCAGACTCTTGGTGAAGCTTGTGCAGTGCCTTCAAAGCTGCCGCTGGATTTGTTTGTTTTGTCGCCAGGATCACCTCTGGGGTAAGAGCTTTGTCGACATTAGGCGTAGGCAGGTTGGAACCACCTTCATCAGAAGCTTTAGGGTTCACGTCGACTTCAGCAGTAGTAGCAATAGTCAAAGGATTGTCATTATCACCAGTGGTTGCACCGTCCTTCTTTCTAGCCTCAGTGGTGGTGTGTTGAGCTGGAGGCATTTTTTCACCAAGTCCTCTTCTGTCGAGGTCATTTGAAACTCGTTGACAGTTTAAGGATTAAACAAGGTTGTTGTCTCAGGCGGGTTGACAATGGTGGCCATTGCAGTATCATCCTTTGTAGCAGTGGTCGAAGTGGCCACAATTTCTTGCAAGAAAATTTTCAGTAAGTAGATATCCAAGCATCATATGAAGCAATGGAGCAAGGTTAGTAAATACCTCAGCAGATTGTTTTGGAGGGGGTGCTTCCGCCTCGACAGGCTCGAAGACTTCATCAAGGTTTATGGGAACAACGGGCTTGACGGTCGAAGCAACCGTCTTTGAAGGTGTTTTCTTGATTAGGCCCATTTTCTTCTTCACCAATAGAGTAGCTGGAGGAGATGCTAGGGCTTCAGTGGGAAAGATCCGGGATTGGGTACTCTCATTCGACACGTCTCCCTCAAGAGATGGTATTTTTTCAGAAGCCTAGCAAACAGTAAAGTCAGATAACATGCAGAAACAAAGGCGAAGGAACATTGAAACAGGTTATACCTGCGGTTTCAAGGTTTTTTTGTTTCTTTGCAGGCCTGGTTGAGGTCGATGCAGCGATTGGTTCCCGTTTTTGACCCTGGGGAATAAACACAAATGATTATGTACAGGCGAATAATGAAATAAACAGGAGACGATTCAGGGGTTACCTTCTTTGGTGGGTCTTCTGTAGCATCAGCGTCTCGGGTCTCTTCGACAGGCACAACAACTGTCGGATTGGGAGCTTCGCCAGTAAGGGTGGCAAAAGCATCGACCACGTTTTCCAGGAAAAGGTCACGTGCGAAAATTTGAGTCTGGTATTCTGACCACCAGACGTTGAAGTCTTCTGTAGTAAAGAAGGAAGGTTGAAACGCAAAGATGGAAAGCTCAAGACATTGTGTCGACCTGGAAAATCTAAGGCATGCCTTATGAACCACCAAGTTCAGCCGTCGACCAGCTTGCACAATGTCAGAAGAATGTTTCACCAGAGACTTAGGCAGCATCTGGCTCAGGCCAAATTGACGGGCCACCAGGTTGGGCTGGTAGTTCATAAACTCATAACCAGTGTTACCCGTCTCAATCCAAAAAGATAGCATGGTGGAAGTTAGAAACTCCCTCCATATGGAGTTCGACTGCGCTGCTGCCTTGGTCGAAGGATTGTCATTATCACCAGTGGTTGCACCGTCCTTCTTTCTAGTTTCCGTTATCTTTGTTGTCCCTACTGGTGATAGTTTTGTTGTTGCGGAATGTGCGGTTGTTGATACTAAAATGGCTGCTATGGATCTATTATCCAAGGCTGTTGACCAGCAGGGATTGCATAGGCTTGTTGCAGATATATATTTGGTGCAGTCTCTGGTACTTGGTAGTAAGGCACTTGGTAAGCCCTATGAAGGTGAGAAAAGTACAGAAGAACAGGGTTGAATTGTGTTTTCTGTTTTCTTAGTTTGCATCTAATCAAAGTTCATAATCTAAACTGGTGTTCAGATTCTGGTTAATTCTTAGCAGCAGAATGTTAGCATAAGCAAATAAATAATAGCAGAAGACACAAAGATTTATACTGGTTCCTCCAAAACTGAGAGTAGTCCAGTCCCATTGCTTCACAAGAGATTTTCACTATAATCAAAACATGATTATAATCGCTTATGCATTCTGCATAAGACTTTTACAATTTCTCAGACCCAAGGTCCAAGACTTCTGCTCCAAATCCCATGAAACGAGCCTCTCAGCTTGCACCCCTTAGTTCAAGACTTACTGGTCCAATTCCATGTACTGAGCATTCCTGCTCAAGCCCCTCAGGCTAAAGACTTCTGCTACAGGTCCCATGAAACGAGCCTTCTGCTTGCACCCTACCGGCCAAGACTTATTTCTCAAAATTTCATGAACCGAGCTATCCTGCTCAAGCCACACTGGCTCAAGACTTTCCTGTTCAATCAATCTACTTGATTAAGACTTTTACTACTCAAGCACATAGCAAGAGACTTACGTGGCTCAAGCATCTTGGCTCGATACTTCCTTGCTTGTATCCCAATGATACAAGACTTCTGCTCAATAAATCCACTTGATTAAGAATTTTATAGCTCAAGCACATAACAAGAGACTTACGTGGCTCAAGCATCTTGGCTTGAAACTTCCTTGCTTGTATCCTAATGACACAAGACTTTTATCTAAACTGCTGAACAACCTCAGCAGAATAGAGAACAAGGTGTACATGATACAAGTATCAGAGGTACGGGAAATCACCATAACAAAGACCTAAAACACTTAAGATTTCTAAGATATTCAATGTGTAAGAAATCTTAAGGCTTTTACAATTACAACCTACATTAGAAAAATCTGCATATACAATGAGTTGATAATTGCTAATCTTGTTACTCCTTGTTCTGGTTGATCCTTGTTAAAGATTCAGTTTGAACCTTCAACCATATTTATAGCCCTTTCAGAAACTAGTCGTTGAGGAGGTAACTTGATCAAGAGTCTTTGTTGTTACTCTATAGTACAAGAGTAGTTGAAGATAGATACACCATAAGATCTTAATCCAATGTGTAATATGTTTAACCTTTGAGTCTCATAAATATATCCACAAGTTCTCATTCCAGCAAGGGAGGTTGAACTCTGGAAGCTGACTCCCTTCACCTATGTGCATACTCTTAGAATGACACATCAGTGTTCTGAGTTAAGCTTTGAAGTTGGGTCATATTAGGAGCCATATCAGTATTGTATTAGTAATGCTTGAGAAAATCATCCTCCAACTCTTTCCAAGTTCTGATGTAAGTGCGCTCGAGTTGCATGTACTATTCAAGAGACGCCCCGCTGAGGCTATCTTGAAAGAAATGCATCAGTAACTTCTCATCGTCCGAGTAGGAAGCCATCTTCCTATAGTAAAATCTAATATGAGTTCTAGGACAGCTAACTCCGTTATAGTTCTCAAAGTCAGGTACTTTTAACTTTGCAGGAATTTTAATGCCTAGAACCAAACACATGTCAGTACCATCTAACACAAAAGCATTAGAACCCTCAATGGCCTTCATCTTCTCTTCCAAGACACAAAAAATTTTCTCTACCTCTGCAGTTGGTGGTCCAAAGGCATCAAACATTAAATCAACCTTTGGAATGAAGAAAACATCATGATGATCATTTACTTTAGGTTAACCTTCCCCATTGACAGAAGGCTCAAATACGGGTCCAAAGTTTTGACTCACGGGACCTCCCTCGGGAGGTGGATGGGTACCAACTGGTGGATTCACCGGGGTGGCATAGGAGGATTCGCAACAGCATCCATCAGGGTGGCTTATTTGAACTCTTATTGGCTTCTAGCCATAGCTTGAATGGTCTCTATAAGCTGACCCATCTGGGTCCTCATGGTGAACATATCTTCTCTCATCACAACTTGATTTTGCTCTAGTTGATCCATCGGTAGCTTTTAATTGTTACGAGTAGTGTAACGGTGCCGAGAAGTCAGTTTGACGATCGAAAATTCTGAAAAAAAGGCCAAATAATAATGATTTTATTTGTTTTGTTTTATGGAATGCATGATGATGCATGAAGGTATGCAAAAAGGATTTTTGTTCCCATGAGAGCGTATATGCTAAATCAGTTTTTTTGATGATGAGATGCAACATCACAAATTCAAAGGTTCGACGTATTCTAGATAATATGCATATTTTTCTCGATGCAGGTTCAAAGGTCTGACGTAAACATGATAGCCAATGTATATAGAGTTTTGGTCTCCTGCAAAAACCCATATCTCCCTCACAGGTATGTTCTAGTCTTCAAAAGGTGGTACCTAGAAGGCCTCCCAAAGTCATGGACCCAAATTAAAATACCTTGCCATAGCAAATGGTTGTATGACAATGGTACTTCCAAGTGGCTCTAGCCTAGGTGTGGGTCTCGTGTAAACCTAACGCGCGGAATGCAGGTCGACACGATTATTCACGATTCAATCCTATGTGTATACTCAAGCTAGGGTGTAGAACTTCTCTCTCATGTAACATCATCCCAACCCACGAGTGAGAATATAACAGATATCCAGAACGTGACATCATGTTTGAAGCAGTAAAATGCAATAAATAAAATAAAGATAAAGTAAGTAAACAGTACATATAAACACCTAAAAATGCAAAGAAATAAATAAAACTAGGCTTGACTTGCTTAGGGAAAATAAATTCCCAACAGAATCACCAGCTATCGATACGCGAAAAATACAGAGTAGCCACCAAACTTTACTTATTCCTAAAGAAATGGAAAATATCGATAAAACCCTTAAAGGTAAAGAAAAGGTTTTCGCAACCAAGAGCAGGTTCAGAAGTCGATTATGCAAGGGGGAGGTATTAGCACCCCTCACATTCGTTGTACTCAACAGGAACCATTTTGATTGTTATTTGTGCGGATGAGTGTTATTATCTAAAGGTTACTCGCGATTGGGTTTAATTAAGGGAAAAATAAGTTTTTAATTCGTTTGCTCGCCAAGATTTTGAAATCTTGTACCTACGTATTTCCATAGTGCAATGAGAAAATTAGAGCTCCGTAGTTCGTGGGTAGAAAATAAGTGTACATTGATTGCTTTTATTGGACGATGTTAACGTTTGCGTTCTAGTAGTTCAACGGTGCTTGTATACTCGTGCATGAGAGGATTAAGCGTTCTTTGTATTGCGGTATAACGAAAATAACATATCCGTTTTGAATACCCTAAGGCAGAAAATGATTTTTGATGGGCTGTGGTTGATTTTAACTTTGAAAAGATTGTCTTGATTTAAATTGCACTAAAGTCTATGAATGGAGGTGAATACTTTGAACAACTAGGTCAAGCGCTCTTATTAAAAGATATTCAGAACAAGGGTGGGAATATATCCCTCTCATCCTTATCCGTTTCTTAAGGCTCGTGGCACACAATTCGCATCGTGTTTTTAAGTGTTTTTGAATTTATTTGCAAAAAGATTCTAGTCTTAAATAAACAAGAAAAAGAAAAGGATGTGAATGGGATAAAGCATCATGTTGTCATGCAATTGTGGATTGCCTAATTTCTTAGGGTTTTAAGAAGTGAAAGGATGGATGATTGATGTAAATGATAAAGTATTGAATCAAGTCAAAGATCTAATCCAATTTAAGTGATCAAAAAACTTGTGATCACTCAAATGGATGAAAACCTAAGAGAACATGTAATTATTCATGAGAAGTCACACAACAAAGGTCTAATATCAAAATAATTAATTAATCAAGAATTAATTTGATCAACTAATAAGGGAATAAACATACCAAAAATCATACACTGAGCACATGGAATCATGAAAAGATCGAAGCATTAAGAGTTTGAAAACAACCAAAGATTGACCTAAATCACTAACATGCCATTAATTGAATTAAAAACCAATTGAGTTCTAAGGTCAAAATATATCCTAATTAAACTAACCGGTTTTAACAAGTAGTTCTATGTATTTTTATTAATTCATAATGTAGAAAAAAAAGTGGTTAAATAATTAAAAATGAGAATCAATTAATCACTTAATTAACCACTGCTGGGGTGCATAGGCTTGAAGGGAGTGTGGAATGGAAATAGAGGTGCTGGACCAAGGCAGATTAAAGCCTAATGTGCAATGTTGGTTTTAGCATTCAGACCAGGGGGAGGCAGCGGAACGACCTGTCTTGATCAATTACCAACACCAAAACACTCATTTGAACGTAGTCTGTAGGGATCATAGAGTTTTCTTTTTTAGAAATAGAATGGAATTGTCATGGTTTGGATTAGTTGGTGAACTACTATGGCATTGTGTTATTTTTTTTTGGAAACCTTCAGCTGCTATGTGATTTTGAGTTGTGGAATGTTGGTATGTATTGTCTTGTGAGTTGATTTATGTGTTGGATTGTGTATGCAAGTTGATTCAAGAATCTTGTCTTCACATTGTGTGTTGTAATCATGCTTTGAAGTGGATTATATGTCTTTGGTTAGGTGTGTCAAGGTGTGGTCATGACTTTTGAAATTTGACTTTTGTTTGCTATAGGGCTATTAGGCATATAAGGTGGCTTGGCATGGAATGGCATAACACACATAGTTCATAAAGATCTGATCAAGGCATGAAGGATATTGAGATCATTGAAGCATTTGGAGGCACAAGGATAGAAGATTTATGAGAATGAAGACCAAAGAGCTTTGTTAGGGCTCTAGGATAGTTAGTTGACTTTGGTCAACTATTTGACCAAAAAGTCAACAATTGACCAAAAGTCAACTCTAGGTCAAAGTAAAATTTTTGTATAGAATTTTCTAATCTCTATTTTGTAATGAACTTTGAAGGTTTTGTAATGGAAATGGCTCTTTGAATGGCATGTGTGACTTGTTCTCAAGAATGAATTCTTTTTTCTCCAAGTTTGCTTTTTGAATATTTGAGCTTGCCTTGAATATAAACCTGAATGGATCTTGAATTTCAACCTTTAATTTGAATGCTCTTGGTCACTTGAATGAAGTACCATGCCATGAATCAAACAAATCAAAGTCCAAGATAATCACTAAATAATCTCAAAATCCAATGTCATGATGTAGTCAACATAACCAAAAACATATACCAAAGATTATGGTTCTACAAGACTTGATCTAGAAAGAATGAACCAACAATCATTGATGTGCCAAAATAGTCAAGACTTAGCATAATGAGCTCCACAAGCTTGAGCCACATCTTTGTGTCATAATTAGCAAAATCCTTGAATCAATTATGCTTATTTGAAATTGATGTTGTTGATTTTTAAACTTGAATTTGAATTAAGGGATGGTGTTGAATTTAATTCAACACTCAAGTTAGTCTGCTTTTGAATTTCATTTGCATTAAAGTTTGTTGAGAATCAAGTGTGAGGAAGAAGTCTCACATTGATTAGAAAAGGGAAGATTGAAAACTATATAAGTGAGAGAACCCACCCACCAATCACCTTAAGGTTTTAGGTGGATATGTGGTGTGTCTCTCACAAAGGTGTGTCTCAATTAAGAAATGCTCCCTCGTTGACCCCCTCGATTGTTCCGCTAACAATGGTATCATGAGCCTTTGGTTCGAGAAAGGGACTGACTTACTTGTATCGAAACACATCCCGCAGGTGTGGGTAGAAGGTGTTCCGTTGAGTTCAACGGTGATACGAGTGTATGTGGAAGAGAGAGCTTCCACATGAGTGGAAGCATTGTGTATAAACTCACACTTGAGGGGGAGTGTTGAGAATCAAGTGTGAGGAAGAAGTCTCACATTGATTAGAAAAGGAAAGATTGAACACTATATAAGTGAGAGAACCCACCCACCAATCACCTTAAGGTTTTAGGTGGATATGTGGTGTGTCTCTCACAATGGTGTGTCCCATTTAAGAAATGCTCCCTCGTTGACCCCCTCGATTCTTCCGCTAACAAAGTTTGCATTTGAATTTGAATTTGAGTTGAATTTGAGTGTTTATATAAACCCAAATGTAATTGCATTTTTAACAATTATTGTGTTTTGTTAATGGATATTCATTGTTAAACTCTAACACCTATATGATGACCAACTATCATTCGTCCATTGGAGAAACTCATTTTTTACTCACATATGTTCTAAGGCAGTGATGAAAGATGTTGTGATTTAGATTTGTTCACAACATGGTAGGTACAATATCCCAATTTTTTTTTTTTTAATTAACTCATAAAATTTTAAGCAAAAGAAAAAGAATTGAATTTTTTTAATAATAAAAATAACTTATCAGACTCATTGAACTTTAAATAAAAGAATGGTGAAAGTTCTACAATTATTTCTTAAAAATATAATTTAGATTTGTTCACAACAAATATACGTAAAATTAAAATAAGCATTCATATGACCAAGACTTATGGTCTTTTTACTATCCAATACACAATCTACCTGGTCATAATTGTGAATGCCTGTGGGAAAATCTCCTAATAAGGTTAACACAAAGGTCCATGAATCTCAAAGCCTCTAACTAGATGTTAATGTGCTCTTCACAACTTTATCTATTGATTTTGTAGTCATGTCAAAGGTGTAAGGGGTAGCTCTAAAACATAGGAAAACATTAGACATTTTATCATATATACATACACTTTTCAACAATATAATGAAGTAACAATTAGATATACTATCTATACATATGATATAGCCTTTAAATTGATAATTTATTATGTCAAACACATTGATATTACAAAGTCCCTAAATGCAAAGTATGTGCTAGTGCATATGATCCAGATAAAAAGAAAACCCCCCTTGAATAAAATGACCCCCTCAAGGATAGTAGACTCCACTATAATGAATATACACTAATTCAAGAATTTTCACAATGTCTTCACAAATATTCGTATTTCAAAACCTGTCATATTGCACCAAAAGAATAGTAAACTTCACATGAAGCTTAACTCTCCAAGAATATCCACATGTCAAAAATCAAGTTGAAAAATTATGGTGCACTTTCCTGTTCGAATCGTAGTTAAATGGGGGCTTTTTGTTATCGTCTCTACAGGGATTGCAGATATTTTGATTCTTGTTATTCAACAGTTTATTGTTTCAAGAAAAAGGATTTTTAAAGTTTTGTTCATAAAATTTTCACGTTTTTAATAGCAAAGCTTATAAATTCTAAAGAGTTTAATTAACAAAGTATAATTTTGGCTGTGTTGTGCTTTGATGTGTTTGACTTACCTTGGTGTGGGGTAGTGGACTTAAGAGAGACTTTAAGGCGTTTGGGAGTGTGTGAGTAATTGTGTAGAGATGGGTGGTGTGAAGAGTAAAAATAATTAACTTATGATGGGTATTATTTATTTAATTAAATGATATTTTGGAAAATATTATTTGGATTAAATATTTAATAGTATTATTATTGTTATTATTTTAATTAGTTGGATTAAATAATAATAATATATAATAAGAAAAAGGGAAGGTGGGAGATAGAATTGTCTGATTGTGAAAAGAAGAGGCTAGGGCTTAAGGGGAGAAAAGAATTCATTGTTGCAAAACTTTTACAAAAACTCTAAGATAAGGGTGGGGTTCTAATTATCTAAGGGTTAACATGATAATGATGGATAGATTATACCATGTAGGGTTTGTGTTTCCTTTCTCTATTCGTGATTTTTTATGAATTGGTAATTGTTGGATTGAGTAATTCTTGATGAATTCCTGATGAATTTTGTGTGTGGTATGTTGATGTCGTAATTGACGATAGAATGATTCATTATTGCAATTGTTGTTGTTGAAATTGTGCTATTGATGGATTGTATGATGTAGTTGTTGTGTTGTTGATGGTTGATTTCGGGTCAGAGTCGAAACTAAAGTATGAGTAATTGTTGTTATGAAAATAATTAGAGTTTTAGTGCTTTTGAAAACTAAATTTGTGGTCAAATAATGTGTTTTTCGAGTAGTAGGAAAAGTGGGATTTTTGGGTGTGTAGAAAAGTGATTTTCGTACTGAAAAGCAGCAGAAAAGTGCTTCTGCAGCAGGTGTAATCGGTTACCAGGTTTTGGGTAACCGGTTACACTGTGTTGAAAACGTGGTGTTTGGGCAATTCTGTGAGGGTGTAACCGGTTACATTGATTGTGGTAACCGATTACACCATAAGACAGTAGCGAAGTATGGATGGTTACAAGTTGTGTAACCGGCTACCTCATTTTGAGTAACCGGTTACACTGGGACCATTTTTGAAAAAAAAAATATAAAATTCATAACTTTAGTTCCGGGTGTCCAATTCGAGTTCCGTTTGAAGATTTAGAAAGCTGACATGACGAAATTTATTGTAAAAATAGTTTATGTACTAGACTTTGAATAATTTTTCTATATGATGGTGTTAAGAGCATTATTATCGTTATGTTGTGGTGTGATATATTTGAAAATGCCTTTGTAGTTGTTTGTTATGTTGTATGTCGATGTTGTTGGACTGTTATGACATGTTGTGTTGTGACCTGTAGTGGCGTGACACATTGAATAAATGAAGGTCATTGTATGTTGTTGTTGTCATGAATTTCATAATTGCATGAGTTGTGAGATAAGTTGTGTGCCCAGTTGGGGTGTGAGCATCTTATCCGGATTCTAGTTGTAGAATCGTGTTGTTGTTGAGGTGATCGTGTGCCCGTGTGGTATATGAGCGATCATGGAGGCCGTGTCCCCGTGTGGGGTGTGAGTGGCGTAGTGGAAATTCCGAAAGGGATTGTGATTCTGAAATAGGAATCGGGTTCTGAAATAGAAATCAAATGGTACCACATGCATTGAGTCAAGTAGTGATTCTTAATGCATTGCATCTTTATTGTATTTGTTGTTGTGCTTGGATTTTGTTTGTGTTGGTTATGTGGTGTATGTTATGGAATGAGTGAAGTTCATGTAATAATCTGATGCTTTCTTATTATCATGTTTTCCTTTATATAATTATGATATCTCACCTCTTCTATTTGAATGTTGCATTTACATGGATATCATACAGATAACTCGTAGTATAGGAGTTGATGTGAGTGGAAGCTGGTACATGGCATTCCTAATATTGTGAAGCCTGAGTAATCATGTGAGATATGAAAGAAAGGCGAGAAACCTAGATTGCCATTTACATCAGAAGTGGATCCAAGAGCAAAACATGCTTTAGGAGTAGTGCATTCTGATGTATGTTGACCATTTAAAGTACATTCACTTGGAAGAAACAGGTACCTTGTGTCATTTGTGGATGAGTTTACAAGAATGACAAGGGTAACACTCATAAAATTTAAGCATGAGGTATTTGCTGAGTTTCATAAGTTCAAGGTGAAGACTGAAAAACATAGTGGTCCGAAGTTGAAAACTCTCTGAACAGATAATGGTGGTGAGTACAACTCATCAGAATTAGAAGGTTTAGTGAGGAGAATGGAATTAAGCATGAGGTTACTGCTCTATACACTCCTCAACATAATGGTCTTGGTGAAAGAAGAAACAAAAATTTAGGAGAAGAAGCTCCCTCACACCTTGTGGGGAGAAGCTGTTGCCACTGCAGCATATGTGTTCAATAGTTGTCCAACTAAGAAGTTGAAGGAAATTGTTCCTTTTGAAAAGTGGACTGGAGATAAGAAAAGTGTGAGCCATCTGAAGGTGTTTGGTTGTGTTTGTTATAAACATGTCCCAGATGATAAGAGAAGGAAGTTGGATGACAGAAGCAGAGTCATGTTGCTTGTTTGGTGTCACATTATAAGCTCTATTATCCTGTCATTAACAAAGTTGAATTCAACAGAGATGTCATTGTGAAGGAATCAGAAGCATGTGATTGGAACAAGTCTCAATCCAACTCTGATGCAGTGTTAACACCTGAGTTAACTTTCAAATATATTTCAGAAAATTGAGGAGATAGATAATAGGTATATGATTTTGGTGTGTCTCTATGTTGATGATATATTGCTAATAGGAAGTTGTTCATATAAGATAGATAAGTTCAATATGGTATATTTTCTAGGGATGGAGATTATGTACTCTGATAAGGGTATAATCTTGCATCAGCAGAAGTGTGAACTTGAGCTTCTGAAGAGATTTGAGCTAATGAATTGTAAGTCTGCAATCACACCTGCTGAAACAAATCAAAAGTTGGATTCTGATGTTGAGGGTGATGATGTAGATGCTACAATTTTTAAACATTTGGTGGACTCATTTAAATATCTCTCCAATACCAGACCTGGCATTTGCAATGTAATTGGAATGGTAAGTAGGTTTTTGAACAAACCAAAGAGGTCATATTACTATGATGATGTCAGGATACTGAGGTATATTACGGGGACTCTAAAGTATGAAGTTTTATTCCCTTCTGGTGCTGAATCTAATTCATAGCTGATATGTTATTCAGACTTTGATTGATGTGGAGGCAGAGTTGACATAAAAGTACTTCTAGATATTTCTTCAAGTATATGGGTGAGGATCAACTTACTCCATGAGTAAGTTTTTTTTAACTTACTTCAAATCATAACTCTTGAATTGAATCTAATCTAATGGTTAATTAAGTAAAGGTTAATTTAACCATTAGATTAAATTCAATTCAAAGACTATGATTTGGAGTAAGTTAAAAAAACTTACTCTTGGAGTAAGTTGATCCTCACTTTTATATATATATATATATATATATATATATATATATATATATATATATTTTAAATAAATTTAAATTTTGAACTACAAAGTATTAATACCCAAAAAAAATTTAGGAAGATAAAATAATTTTTAATTTATCCAATAGATTTTTTCACAAATCTGTCCCAAATTTCATATTTTGAGACAAATTCAAAGATCGTGGAAATATGCAATTGTGAGAATAAGAAAAGAATCCAAAATATTCAAACCGATTTTGGACGAAACTCGCTTCAAATTAAAAGTAAATAATAGTATATAGGTTGTCTCTTATTATTCTCGAAATTTTATACAAATTTAAAATGGATCTCATAAAAATACAAAATATATGTTCCAAATCCGTTTCAACATTTAAATAGATTAGAGAAGAAATTTCCAAAAAACAAAAAAAAAAAATGTAAAATAAATAATAATGAAATATTATGTCATAATTTCATCTCGAAATTTATATATAACTGAAATTTGCATTAATATTTCACATGAATTTAATAAAAAATTGAAATGAATTATAGTTATGTATTTTGTCAAAAATATATCTCAAAGACTTTACATAATTGAAACTCGATTCAAAATTGTTTTCATTAGAATTATGTTTTTTCATTTACAATATTTATTATAGTAAAATATGTTGTATTTGTGTTGATGTTTTTATTAGTCATATGTTTTAGAATCATAAATGCAGGATTCATTAAAATCATACTATATAGTTAAGAGTGGTAAAATGGGTCAAGTGTGTATGATAAATTAGTTTTGTCCATATTTTTTTCAATAAAGATCAAGATTTTAAATTCGTATTCTTAAGGCTCTGTTTGGCAAGAAATTTTTGAGCTTATAACTTATGTCTTATAGCTTATAAACTCATATGACAATAAAAAATCTATTTAGTAACAGTCTTCATCACGAGCTTATAGCTTATTTTATTAGCTTATAACTTATTTTTCAGACGCTATTTTAAATAGCGTTTTAGCTTATAGCTTATAGCTTATTATTTTTTCTTCCACTTTTATCCTTATTATTTTAACTAAAACCCACAATTATCCTTTATAATTTATTATAATTTTAAATAAAATAATAATTATTAAATATCTTTTATGTCATTTTATTTTATCAGATAATTAAACCGCTAATTTTACCTAACACTTCAATTAACTTATCAGCTATAAATCATCAGTCAGCTATAAGCTATAAGCTATCAGTTATCAGCTATTAGTTATAAGCTATAAACTATCAACTAACTTATCAATCAACCATTATTTTTACCAAACAGAGCCTAAATATTCTAGTTTCGTGTCGTCCCATTTTTTACAAATTTTGGCAGACATAAATGTTAATAGAACACTTTGTATTTTTAACCTAAAAAATACACTATTCACGAGTCCACCCCTTTATTTTTAGGAATGAGTTTTTATAGGTCCTACTTATTTAGACTCGCATTCCTACTTATCTCCATTCCGTTTTTTTTTAATTTTTTATTTTTAGTTTTTGTAGGTTGGGCATAAACATTTTATGAGTTTTTGGGGACGAGTATAATTAAAGTGGAGATTAGGGATGGCAAAACGGGTATGACTTGTTAGTATGTCCGTTTTGCCTGTACTTTAGTGTGGGACGTGTCAAGAATTTAAACTCTCATTTTCTAATATATCCGTCTTGTTTCGTCTATTTTTTCGCGAACTCTTACGGGTACGAATATATATATATATATATATATATATATATATATATATATATATATATATATATATATATATATATATATATATATATATATATATATATATATATATATATATATATATATATATAAAATTTTACATTTTTACATTTAAAAGATGTAGCAGTGTCTGCGGACTTTTTTCATTCTACCTTCACTTTTTTTTTGCGGGACGAACATAGTTTTTATGCTCACATTCTCAACTATAACCACTATAACCGCTCCGCCTTGTCCGATTTTTTATAAACTTTTATAAGACAGACCTAAATGGAGCGGATATGTCCGTTTGCCACGCTCGTTATCAGCCATGTATTTTGTGGCTCAACAAAATTTGAGTGGCAACTTGGCCGTACACGGTTAGCATAACAGCTACGTACACTTATAACAAATACGCACTAGCAAAGACAAAAACTTTTGCAAATAATTCCAATTCTTGTGTTGTTAAAGTACTTGCTTTGTCTAATTGTGTTATATAAATCTTACTTGTTTCTTCTATCTTATGACGTGTTTCTGACTCCTATTTTTTGTAAGCAACTTCTTTTTCTAATTTCATAAACTCTTATCCCAAGTCCTTTTCATTTTATTTATAGCAAATTAACTATTTATGTCTCATTTGTCTTCACTTGTTCTATAAATAAATATTAAATTTAAATTAAATCAAATTTTGAATAGACTATGGACTAGATTTGAGTCTAAAAAATTATCATATTCTAAATCTAGTACTTTCAACATTTGTTCAGACTTGACTTGGTTTATTCACACCTCTCTTACTAGCAAATTAATACTTATATATAGCATCTATTATTTTTATGAAAAGGAAAATTTATTAATGTAAACTAAGTTTTATTTATTTTTATAAAATGTTTAAGAAACAAATTTACATAATAATAAGTTTTTCTGTTGGTTGAATGTGTAAAATTCAATGGATAGCCATTAAATTTAATTCTTATTAGAAAAAATAAGATTGTTTTAATAGATTTATATTTATAATTACTCTGTTTTTAAGAGAAAGATAAGTCAAGTATGACCAATACATCAAACTCAGATTCTTTCGAATAATTTATCTTTAAATAAAAATTATAATCGCTTTTTTTTTTTATATTTTGCCAAAATGTTTTGGGTGAAAAATATTTTACAATCATTACTTTTATATACATTCACTGGTGTATAATCTTTCAAATAAACATTCAATTAATAATATTTTGTTAAGAAAGTGATTGATGATATCCCTTCAATTCAATATCTATTTTGAGTTACTTCAATTCGCTAATGACATGGTAATTATGGGGGAAGGTTCACGGTCTAATATATGGAGTATCGAGTTTGTTTTAAGAGAATTTGAATTGTCGTTAGGCTTGGGTGTGAATTTTCAAAAAAGAAAAATCTTTGGGATCTACCTGAAGAATAGATTTTTAGAAGTGGCTTCTTCTTAACTTTCTTGTAGTATCACTTCCACCCCTTTCATGCCTCAGGGTAAGGGTGGCAAAACAGGCCCGACTTGTTGGGCATGCTAGTTTTGGCCGTACTTTAGTGCGGGGCGCCCCAATGGTTTATGCCCTCACCCTCTAATGTGTCTGCCATGTCCCACTTCGTTTTCTTCGCGGGCTTTTGCAGGCACATGCATTTACATAAAATTTTGCGTTTTTAAGTTTAATAATTGCAGTACTCGCTGGCTTTCCCCGCCCCGCCCTCACTTTTTGTGGGAAGGGGTTAGGTTTTAGACTCGTATCCTCATTTATGACCGTCTCGTCCTGTTTTTTTGCAGGCTTTTGCGGGAAAAGCCTAAATGGAGCGGGCATGCCCGTTTTCCACCCTACTTTTGGGTATTCCGGATGAGTCTAATTCTCATTGGAGGACTACTTGGACCCCAGTTCTGGAGAAGGTTCGAAGGCGTTTATCAGATTAGAAAGGTAAAAATATCTTTTTGGTTGAAGGGTAGTGCTTTTGAATTCAATTTTAAGTTTGATCCATATATACCTGTTCTCTTTCTTCAAAGTCCCAAAGGAAGTTCTTAGTGATTTTATGAAGATCCAACGAGCCTTTTTGTTGGGAGGGGTTGCTGATAAAAGAAGAATCAATTGAGTTAGGTGGGCAAAGGTTTGTGGATCAATTGTTGATGGTGATTTATATTTAAAAATTATGAAAGGTTTAATTTAGCATTGATGAGTAAATGGCTTTGGAGGATCCCCAATGAACCACACAGTGCCTTGGTATGACTTCTTAGCTTTTAGATACGAGGATATAAAGACTAAGATTTTTGGTGCTAGCTGGACAATTAACTCTAAGAAAGGTCCAATTTGGTGGAAATATTTGAAGCAAATATGTTGGTCTATCTTGGAGTAAGATAATTGGTTTGGTAAGAGCATTTTGTGCAGACTTGGTTACGGGCTCTCCATAGATTTCTGAAGACATAGGTGTTTAGGTTATAAGGCGTTGTATTCTCTATTTTCAAACCTGTTTTTATACAATTCTTGTGCTAGGCATAAGGTTACGAATATGATTGTTCATGGTTCAGTTCAATGAAATAACTGAACCGGATTGAACTGAACCATAACAAAACTCTTTAAAACCGAATTGAACAGTTATAATTTTTTCTAGAACCGAATCGAACCAAATAAACGGTTTTATGAACCGTTTGTAAATTTTGAACTGCACTGAATTGTTATTAGTATTTTTTAAAACTGAATTGTTTTATATGATGAAGTATACCATTATACTTCTTTTGAACTTTTTTTAATAAATAAACAATTGACAATTTTTACAATTCTATATTTTTGTTTATTAATGATTTTTATATTATATTTTCAAGGTAATTATAGAATTGGATTTATATAAAAATTGATTTTAAAACAATACAGCAAAGATATATTATAAATTTTAATTAGCATTTGCCTTTATAAAAAACATAAAAAAATTGAAATAATAACTTATTCATTCTAAAAAAATTATATGGCCATCATAAATTTTTTAAATTACTAGAATCACTAATCAGCAACGGTAAGTTACAACGTATATTCTATGTGGTTTGATTTTAAATAGCTCGGTTTGGTTATTCACGATTTAGTTTCAGTTCGGTAACTGTGGTTAAACTCACAGTTCGGTTCGTGAACTATTATAATAAGTTCAATTATTTTGGGTTCGGTACAGTTTACAGTTTTTTTTTAACACCCCTAGTTGCGAATTTGGGTTGTTCGCTGGATGGAAAGTGGTTTTTGAACCTACGCTTTAAGGATGCTCACTTGTTAGCTGCAGAAGGTCAGAAGCTAGCTGAATTGTTGAACATCCTGCAAAATATCCATCCCATTCAAGATTCAACAAACGAGTTTGTGTGGTGGCGTAGCACATGGGGGCTTCTCTGTCAAATCTAGTTTCAATTGGATGAAGGAACTTAGTAATTCAGGTGCAGAAATGGAGGAAAGCCTACTAAGACACCAAGAGGTTTAATGGAAGTCCTAACAAAAATCTAATATTTTGGTTGGAAACTTCTTTAGAATAAGCTTCCAACAAGAGAAACGTAAGCCAAAAGAGGGATCATGAGTGGCAGTCACGAAGAGGTTTGTCTAATTTTATGTGGAGCTGATGAATCCACTATACATTTATTTTTGAAGCGTCCTTTAGTCGTGAGTGTTTAGGAGGAGGTTTTTGCTTGGCTTGATCTTCAAAGGATAATGGAGGGGGATACAATGAGGGCATAACCTTAGAAGCTTTCGGTCTTTGTTAAAAGGCAAGGTAAAGATTAAATTGCATTTGTTAACACTACTATGAAAAAGCCCTTTTACCTCAGCTGGAAAAGGAGTTTTATCTTGGTTTCATATACGAGGTAACGAAAAGATGTTGAAAAGTATTTTGGGGGTGTTTTATCGTATCCACAGGGATTGAATGTATATTGCCGCCGTTCTATAGTCGAAAGTGTTTCAAACTTTTAAAGTAACAAAGAGTTTGGTTTTTCGTATCGGATCGTTTGCATAAAATTTAGTAATCAACGGTAAAGAATTTGTTTTTAGGGTTTCGTAAAACATGCCAAGATTAGGGTCCGATAATCCGATTTATACGTATTTACTCGATAAAGGATGTGAACTTGTTAATG
Organism: Lathyrus tuberosus; assembly: GCA_022829125.1. Taxonomy (NCBI): domain Eukaryota; kingdom Viridiplantae; phylum Streptophyta; class Magnoliopsida; order Fabales; family Fabaceae; genus Lathyrus; species Lathyrus tuberosus. Next base: position 5,831,491 of record JALAZF010000024.1, on the reverse strand, counting down.
ATAAATATAACCACATATCCTCTCAACAAGTTTATCTCTAACACTTGTTGTGAGATTTATCATATTGATCCTTTGATGATCTCTCACTCAAACTAACAATATGATAACATTCAAGTTCAATGTTTATCAACATCAATTTTCAAAACTATCTCTAGCCTCATGATTATTGATGGATTGAAACTTAGGTCAAGTTTTAAAACATATCTCTCGATCATGAACTAAAACAAAATATAAACCATTTAAACAAAGTTTTTCTTCTATATTTATCATCAACAAAGTTCACAAACTTACAATCAAGATCAATACATACAAAATAATGGATTGCCTACCACTAATCTTGACACAAGATGTGTTTGGCTACACATATTCATGGTAGCTTGTTTCACAAGTTTTGTGAGGAGATGAAAAAACATCCGCGTCAAAGAATCGAGATCGGATGCAAATCCAGCTTCTCTATGTGAAGAATCTCTCTTAGATGAAGAAATATCAGAAAAATAGGTTTTGGTGTGTTAAAGTGAAGTTATGATCCCAAGAAAATACATAAAATCTATTTATAATACACTTGAAATCAGACACGTTTGCACTACGAACGTTGTGTTCGCCTAGCGAATGATGAAAGTGGCACCTGAAGTGCCTTCTGATAAGCTAAAATGCCCTTGTGTTTCTGTATAAGTTTGCAATGCGAACTTTTATTCGCAAAGCGAACAATTCGCCAACAAGTTCGCAAAGCGAACTTAGGCTCCTTTTGCTACTGCCTCATCCAAGGGTTCCTTCGTCAGGTATTCGCAGTGCGATGCATTCAGCGAACATTCGCTGGGAGTTTGCAAAGCGAACTTTAGTCCCTTTTTTTACTGTCCAAATCCTGGGACCATTCGCTGGAGCTTCGCCAGTTTTTCGCAAAGCGAACATTCTCTGGCAAGTTCACAAAGCGAACTTGCTGATGTTTTCCTCTTTTCTTTGGCAACTTGTATCATTTCTTTGTGTCTTACATCTTTTATCAATTAGTGCCTTTTCCTGCACAAAAGCTCACATATTACAAGCACCAAAGGTATATAAACAATGTTTGAAGATAAACAACAATTCAATACTAAAATCAACAATTAAACATGAAAGTGCTGAAAAAATGCCAAGTATACAATAGAAATATTAGTCATGTTTGACATCTAACAAACTCTCCCCAACTCGCTCTTTGCTTGTTCTCAAGCAAAGTATGCCTCTCATTGAAAACAAGAGGATTTGCTCAAGCATTTAATTCAACCAAGAAAAGATAAACGACTCAAATAAACAACAATTGTAACAAAGCAACAATTACACACTCCTAGAATCGACAACGCAAAAGAACTTGATTCTTAAACAAATCTCAGATAATGTTTCAAGAGACAACTAGACTATCATGCTCATGTCACTTTGACACTCCTCTTCGAAAAAGAATTGAAGAAAATTAACGCGTTTGCAACCGCGGGGCAACTACGCTCAAATGACAAATGATGCAAATGCAAAGCAATTCATACAATATCTAATCGATCTCATAAGAAATCATGGGAGCAAAAAGATCACTAAGGGCTTTTAAGGTTGTAGCTTGTGTCATACCCCAAATTTTGACCACTCATTGTTAAAATTCGACAGTGTTTTCACTTCGTATCATCTGCATATCATATCATCTGTCTTGTCATGCATATTGTTTGAATTTTTAGTCGAAATATACGCGTGGAAATTTCAGTAATTTTTAGTTAATTATGCGAAAAATCGATGAACGGACGTTTTTCAACTGAAATTGCAAATGTTCATTTTCTATCTATCTTTTGCACAAATTTAAGTTAATCTCATTTTATTTTTATTTTTTTACACATATATAATAAAAACGAAAATAAAAAATAATAATAAAATAATAAAAAATATTTATATTTATATTTTTTTCTCACATTATATATATATATATATATATATATATATATATATATATATTTATTTATTTATTTATAGAAAAAATAATGTAAATTCATATATTTTTATACAATTTTGTTTTTTTTTATGAATTTTTGTTTCTAATGTATTTTGTTTTAAATAACTTTTATTTTTAATACAATTTGTTTTTTCATCATTTGTTTCTTATGCATTTTGTTTTATATAAATGTTCTAGAAAAATACCTTCTTTTTCAAACTAATATTCCATTTTGCTACCTATTTGTCAAGGTAAGATTTCATTTGTCTTACATCTCCATAAATGAATCCTAACAAACTTGGAATTTTGATTATTCTATTTTTTTCTTTCTTCATCACCAAGTTACCTTTCTCCTATAAATACCACTAAGTTTCTCATTTCAAAATACACCAAACAATGTAGTAAACTTGTTTCTCTCTTCTCTCTAATCTTTCTATGTCACTTGGAAACATGGAAAAATTGTGAAAAATTCACACACACACCAAGAGGTGGTGCGCCTCCCCCCTCCTTTGGTAAGTTTTTTCTCATTTTTTCTTTTCATATTTTGTCACACATTTTTGTTTAATATTTATTTTGATAAATAATTATTAAATAAATTAATTATTTATTTAGTTTTACTAATATTAATTAGTTATTTTTACTAAATATATTCCAATGAATTTAATTTGTGTGATTAATCATTTAATTGTTTAGTTGATTATTTGATTTCATCTTTGCTAAAAACATGGCTTATTCTTAAGTTTGTTTTTTCCAAAAAGAATTATTTGTAAATAAGTGTTCACATCACTTATAATTTCAATTCAATTCTAACCACTTAATAAGAAAAAAAAAAGCATTTCTATGTGATCTCTGGTTTGCTCTGTTTGTTTGTGATTTTTTTTTTCATCTGATGCAGGAATTCTTAATCAATATCTTGCCGATCATTGGATGCTTAAAAGCTTTATCGGGTACCTTGGGCTTGTCTGACGCTCCTCTGCTTGCGTGAAAATTCACCGGTGTCCGGTACACTTTATATTTAATCTTTGCTTGTGCATCATGTTTATGATTAAATAAATCTTCTTTACAAACCTTTTTCAAACACTCATGGGCCTCTAATAGAGTGTAAGACCCAACCCCTTTGTAAATAATACCTTTTTGGGCCTCACACATTGTATAAGTACCTCTGTATATTTTCAAAAGTTCGGCGCGATCATCGCCTTTTTAACAAAATCAATTGGGCTTCTCCTTGAGCTATAAGACCCATCTTTATTCATTTTCAAACCTTTTGTGCCTCTAATAGAGTATAAGACCCAATCCCTCTTTGAAACCAAAATAGTTTGGGCCTTAGTCATTGTATAAGACCCACAGTGTTTTCAAAAATCTTGGCGCGATCGCCAGTTTAAAATAAAATCATCTGGGTCTACCCTCGTGTTATAAGTCCCATTTCTTTTCTTTAAATACTCTTTGGGCCTCTAATAGAGTGTAAGACCCAACCCCCCTTTTTGTAAATAAACACTTTTTAGGTCTCACATATTGTATAAGTCCCTCTGTATATTTTCAAAACAACAGCGCGATCGTCATCTTTTCAAAAACATTTGAGCCTCTCCCTAAGTTGTAAGCCCCATCTCTTGTTCAAAAATAAACTTTGGGCCTCTAATAGAGTGTAAGACCCAACCCCTTTTTGTAAATAAACCATTTTTGGGCCTCAGTGTATTGTATAAGTCCTGATACAGTTTCAAAAACTCCGACGGGATCGTCGTTTTCAAACTATGTTTAACTGGGCCTACCCTTGTGCTATAAGCCCCATTTCTTTTCTTTAAATAACCTTTGGGCTTCTCTTTGAGTTGTAAGACCCATCCCTTTGTATAGGAAACTTTTTGGGCCTCATTCGTTGTATAAGTCCCGATACGGTATTCCAAACAACTGTATAATTACTATTCAAACCTTGGGCCTCTCCTTGAGTATAAGCCCCAACAATTTTTTCACAAACAACTCCCTTTTGATTTAGGTTCAAATATACAGTTGTTATCAAAACTTTCTTTAATTTCTCTGAACAACTAACAATACAGCATGGAAGTTCGCTCACCTGTAAGTTTTAACAGCTTTCATTTACTCGCTTTAATATATATAAATGTATTGTGGGAAGCTGCGCATGGTTAGTCTTCTTTCATTCTTTTAAATATACGTCAAATATATATATATATATATATATATATATATATATATATATATATATATATATATATATATATATATATGTAACTGTATTGTGGGAAGCTGCGCATAGTTAGTCTTCTTTCATACCTTTTAAAATACTTGTCATATATCAACTGTATATATACTATTATAGTTATTTAGAGTTTTCCCCGACAACTAGGTCTAGAACTAGGTAAAGCCCTGTTGGCCACTCTTTAAATACAAACAAAATTAGATCCCCATAGGATTTCTAGATACAGTCTTCCCTTCTCTTAGGGCTAAACAATATGGAACAAAGAGAAAGACAGTATTCTCGGTGAACCTTTTCCCAGACTGTCACCCCTAGAAATTGTCAAAGAAATTCTACTCCCCGGAGTTGATATATTCTCTTTGAATAGCATCTCCTGAGTTTCTTCAAATCACAAAACTTTCACTAAATGATTTATTCTCGGTGAATAGCATTTCTTGAACTTTTCTTGGTTTGGGACCCACGGACTTCCTAAAAGTACCCCCGCCTCCTCTTGGGCTTTGTACAAGGACCATTCGGCTTCTTAGAAATTATCATGCCTTCTCTTGGGATTAATACAAGGACCCTAACGACCTCTTAAAGGTATAAGACAAAACTTAGTCATCCTTTGCTAGAGCAGTCTTTCCAGTGTCAGACCTCAGACCACTTTAGGGTTGATTCTCATCCCTTAATGTCCTTGCCTCCTCTTGGAGGCATCATACAAAAGATAAAACTCTTCCACACCAGTAGATTTGGACAGTCTAATCCACTTGAGTCTTAAAGACATTCTCAAGTTCCTTACAACTATAGGAAAAAACCCTGGGCATTCTGGATCTATCTCCAGCAGAAACCCAGCCTATCTCATGAGAGTTCCCCGACCAGGGTCAACACTATCTCAAATCAGAACCTCAAGGTATCTGACATCTCAACTCTTCTATAACCCTCAGCAAGAGTTTATTCCCTACTTGGACCTGCCCGGGGATCTCAATTATCCCTGACAAAAGATAGCCACCTCTTAGGCTTTGTATAAGGACCTTTCCTCAGCAGAAAGATAACCTCATTTTAGGCTTTGTATAATGATCCTTCCTCAACGAAGTCAACCTTCTCTTGGGCTTTGTGCAATGATTCACCCCAGCAGAGCTAACCTTTTCAGACTCTCTCGTTGAGTCAATGACTTTTTCAGACTCTCTTGTTGAGTCAATCACCTTTTCAGACTCTCTTGTTGAGCCAACCACCTTTCCAGACTCTCTTGTTGAGTCAATCACTTTTTAGACTCTCTTGTTGGGTCAATCACCTTCTCGGACTCTCTTGTTGAGTCAACCTTTTTTTAAGCCACACTCATGGGCTTTATACAGGACAGATAAAATCACTCTCTTGTTGAGTCAGACCCTTTTAGCCTCAATCTTGGGCTTTGTACAAGACATAAATCTCCCTCTCTTAAGCTTGGGGACAAATATCTTCTCCAACAGAGTCATTTCCTCCCAGCCTTCCTTTAGGCTTTGGGGAATGATTTTCCCCAAGAAGAGTCAAACTCATTTCAGCCTCCTCTTAGGCTTTGTATAATAATTTTCCCAGTAAAGTTTAGCCTCAAATCTTGGGCTTTGTACAAGACACATACAAATCTCCCCGGCAGAGTCAAAATCCCTTTTAGCCTCAATCTTGGGCTTTGTACAAGACAGATAGAACATTTTCCCCGGGAAAGTCAAACTTCTAGCCTCCTCTTAGGCTTTGTATAATGATATCCCCACAGAGTCAGTCTCTTTTTTGCCTCAATCTTGGGCTTTGTACAAGACACCAAAATATACACTCTCTTGTTGAGTCGGTCTTATCCAGCCTCCTCTTAGGCTTTGTATAAAGAAATATCCTAGCAGAGTCAATCAACCTTTTAGCATCAACCTTGTGCTTTGATCAAGGCACACAAAAATCAATAATCCTTCTTTAGAGATGACAAATTCTCTCTCAGTCATAACTTTTTAGCTTCAATCTTGGGCTTTGAACAAGACACAAATACCCTTTTAGCTTCAATCTTGGGCTTTGAACAAGACACCAAAACCTCTTTTTCCTCCCTTAGAATATGAGGAACTACGATTGCTCTGATTTCCCTATTTTGTTTAAACGGGAATACGTAGGCATAAGATTACAAAATCTTAGCGAGCATACTAATCAAAAACTATAAGTCCAGTACCTTCACACATCAATCAAACTTAGGTCCAGTACCTTACCAAAAACATCGGGAAAAACCCGAACATCAACAAAAACTCACTCTCCCTGTCATACTTTCCCAAGAAACTTTCCCAACCCATTACCATATAAACACCATCAAATACAAAGCGAAACCCTAAAGCTAATATTCTGTGGATAACCACATATAGGATGGGTAATTGATAACTACCCATTGTATAACCTGACCCCGGACCCGCCAATCTCTTTTAAACGTTTGTTCAGTTAAACATTCGCGTGCAAGGTTAGTTTTAGATATATTCCCTTTCCCTTCCAGCTTCATGGGATAAATAAGAAATCAGAAAGTAGCACCCTTTCTCCTTAACAGAGTCATTTTATTTGTTAAGACTAGGATTATAGCTCTTAAGAAGTCTAGGATGTTAGTTTTAGGATAAAATAAACACGGATATCAATTAGGAAAAGCGATATATATATATATATATCGCTTTTCCTAATTGATATCCGTGTTTATTTTTCTGCTAATGGGACTGCAGGTGATGTCGCATCTGGAAAGATTGAGTATACACCTAAGATAAGTGATGGCAGTAGACAGGTAATCTTACAGGGAGTGACTCCCAAATAAGAGGTCCCGGTCGACCATCGAATCAGTGGAGATGCCCTTTGCAGATTCAATGCCTATACGACTTCGATTGTTGAAAGCAAATTGTTCGATTGGGTTATCTGAGAAGTTGAGGTTGTAGTAGACTGAAACCATGTTACTATTTTGTAGTGCGGAAGCTATCGAAAATAGTTGTCACGCGATACTATCCTCATTTGAGATTGTGAGGACAGGTACAAAAAATCACCAGTATAACCTTTGGGGATGGGTAGAGCCATGACTTCATGACACCGAACCTTTTACCCCATGTTTTTTTCTATGTTTTTGTGTGCTGCATTCATGCATTCATTTCATTAAAAAACATTAAAACAAAAAAAATATTCTCGTCTACTCTTTTTTTTTCAAATTAAACTAAGACAATGATTGCAAATATCAGAGAAAGGAGATCGCGTTATGAATTTCGGTAGAAGGAAGACTCACAAGTACACCTTTAAGGTTCCAAAACTAGAGTATTTGAGAGGTCTGGCAAGGATGATCACCAACCATGATGCTTTCAGAGCCAAGTACGGAGGACTTCTGTCTCTGTTAAGGGTCCATGTAATTGAAGGAATACTAGCTACGCTCATTCAGTTCTACGATCCGGTTTATCACTGTTTCACATTCCCGGATTATCGACTAGAACCAACACTAGAGGAGTACTCTTACCTGAATAATTTACCTATCACTGACCAAGCTCCCTTTTCTGGACTAGAAGAAATTCCAAAGGATCAAACCATTGCAAGAGTAATCTATTCGGACGAGTCAGAAGTCGGGACTCACATGACCACTAAGGGTGGAATCCAGGGTTTTCCAGCCAAGTTTTTGATAAAGAAAGCTCTGTACTTTGCCAGTATAGGGAACATGGCCGCTTTCGAGAGCATCTTAATTTTGCTCACCTACGGGTTATTTTTGTTTCCCAACATCTATAACTTCGTAGATATCAATGCCATTAAGATTTTTCTGATTGGAAACCCTGTACCAACTTTGCTCGCAGATGCTTATCATTATGCACATTTAAGGAATTTGTATAGCGGAGGAATGGTCACATGCTGTGTACCCCTGCTATACAAATGGTACATTTCCCACTTGCCCAAGTCTGCTGCATTTTGGGATCCTAAGAATACTTTACGTTGGTCACAGAGAATCATGTCTCTTACCAACTCTAACATTGATTGGTACAATCGAATCTACGACAGGATCAGAATCATTGACTGTTGTGAAAACTTCCCTAATGTACCCCTCATAGGAACTAAAGGAAGAATCAACTATCATCCAGTTTTAGTTCGTCGTCAATTTGGATACCCGATGAGGCATGCCCCGTGTAATGCTCATCTAGAAGGTCTTTTCTTCAAGGAAGGAGAAAATGACAGAGCACTAAAGACAGAAATAGTGCATGCTTGGAAACATGTTCACAGGAAAGGGAGAGAGTCTCTAGGAAAACCAGACTGTGTCTCGGTGGAACCTATCTCCACTGGGTACAAACTAGAGCTCTCAAGCTGAGGATTCCTTACCCTCGTCAGGAAGTTCTTCCGTTAAAGGAACCTGTCCTTTATTTTATGTCTGATACGGAAAAACTTCAGGTTACTCTCAACAGAGTTCAACAGGAGAAGAAGTCTTGGAAGAACAAGTACTGTTTTCTCAATGTGGAGTGTAATAAAATACATCAATTGTTAAAAGGAAAAGACGCTCTGATCGAGATTTTAGATTAACATGCTGTAGAAAACCGAGATGACCAAAGGAATTTGCTCGCTCCTTTCACTTGGCAAAGGAATGAAAACCCGACAATGGCTCGAGAGCCCCGGTCAAAGAAAAGGAAAATACCAGAACCAGCACCTGAGCTCTCCTCAGAGAGGACTCAGGATCCATTAGTTTAGACATTTCCTATTACAGTACTTTGAAATGACTGTATTTCCATTTTCGCAATCTTTGAATTCAATAAAACGGGGTTTCCCCACAGTTTGATATTTGCAATCCAATTGTTGAAGTTTATTTTGATTAAACAAAAAATAATAATATAATTAATATAATCATTGCATATCATTTATTATTCTCACGTAACGCATTCTTCTTACCTATGAATCTCACGTTTGTGTCTCGATTCTAGAGTCAAACTGTCTCATTCGTACAATACTCAGGCCAGTCAATAAAAGAAAATGGATAATCTCGAGGAAGAGAACATGGAGTTGAGAGAAGAACTCGACGCTCTGAAAGAAGACTTGAGAAAGCTTCACAATGATATGCAAGCTCTGGCAACAGCTCAGATGTAACAACAAAGGACTGTGATCTCAGAGATCACCTCTACGCCCATAGTGGAAAAGTATGATCCTCGGTATACCATGCCTAAAGATCGTCCCTGGGGCATGCCACTTAACTATATCCCGGAAGGATATATTTCGCCGATCACAGAAGATTCGGAGACTGCAGCAGGAACCGCTAGGCCTGAAGGTTACAAACTTCGGGAAAGCGAAGATGCCAGGGGAATGACAACAACTTCTAAAGGTTACAAACTTTGGGAGAGGGAAGTATCAAGAGTCACTGCCGTAATGACTATACCACAAACTGTGGTACACACTGTCCCGGAAGGATAGATTTCCCAGATACTGTCTGGTGGAAATGAAAGTAAGGACGAGAGAATGAGGGAATTCTAGGAACAGTTCCTGGAGATGCAGAAAGAACTGCAAGCCATTCACGGTCAAGATCTATTTGGCAAGGACACCGTAGACCTTTGTTTGGTCCCCAATGTGAAAGTTCCGCACAAATTCAAGGTGCCTGAATTTGAAAAGTACAAGGGTAACTCTTGCCCTCAAAGTCATTTGGTGATGTACGCTCGGAGAATGCCAACTCAGACAGAGAACCAATAGTTGTTGATCCACTATTTCCAAGATAGTTTAACCGGTGTTGCACTCAAATGGTACATGTGTTTGAACCGCACTAAGATCGTCACTTTCAGAGATCTTGGCACTGACTTCGTTCAACAATATAAGTATAACCTGGACATGGCACCAGACAGAGATCAGCTCAGAGCCATGTCACAGAAGGATAAGGAAACCTTCAAGGAATACGCTCAGAGATGGCGTGAAATTGCCGCCCAGATTTGTCCACCTCTTGAGGAAAAAGAGATGACAAAGATCTTCCTGAAAACCTTGAGCTCATTTTACTATGACAGAATGGTCGCCAGTGCGCCCAGTGACTTCACTGAAATGGTAGGCATGGGAGTTCCTCTTGAAGAAGCAGTTCGAGAAGGACGTCTGGTCAAAGATGTCGGACCCTCAAGTAGTACCAAAAGATACGGTAGTGCTTTCCCTAAGAAAAAAGAGCAAGATATTGGTAATATTTCTCTCAGAAAGCAAAGGCGACGATACCAACCAGTAGCAGCTATAACTCCTGCTATCAACCATGCGCCTGTTCCTACGTATCAACCTCAGGTTACTCAAAGCCAACCGATTCAACAACAATATCAACAAAGGACACAACAACCTCTTCAGCAGGCTCGTCCTCCGTACAACAACAACCGTACAACACGACCACCAGGGTTCGACCCTATACCAATGTTGTACGCAAAACTGTTTCCACTACTACTGGCCAAGGGGCATGTCCAAACCAGGTCTCCGCTTACAGTACCGGAAAATCCACCTTTTTGGTTCAAAGTGGATCAGACTTGCCTTACCACCATGGAGGACCAGGGCATAACATAGAAAACTGTCTCAGCTTCAAATCTGATGTACAGAAGCTTGTTAGGAACGGGGTCTTATCCTTCAAAGATACCAATCCAAATGTTCAGACGAACCCGCTGCCTCAACATGAGAAAGCTGCAGTAAATTTGATAGAGGGAGAGTCTAACCACAGCTATCAAATTCATGATGTACTCTTATTGAGGGCCAACCTGGTCAAAATGCATCGCAGACAGAGCGGATATGGGCATGTACCATCTCATAACTATCACCAGTGTGATATCTGCTCTAAGAACAATCAAGGATGTTCAGTGGTGCAATTAGCTCTACAGGAACAGTTGGATCTCGGATGGATCCAAGATCACCAAATTCGTGAGGTCAACATGACTTACACAAATTCCAACATCATTCAAAACCACGACATCCGTGCAATGAATGTCAACTTGGTGCCAATGCACTCAAGGCAAAGTCAACATCATAATTTGTCATGATCAGCGATGCTTTTTTGTACAAGAGGCCCTCCAGCGTCAGATGGATCTTGGATGGATTCAGGATTACCAGGATAGAAATCAGTATCAAGTGAATATGATTCAAATCTTTGATATTCGCTTGATGAATAACAGCTTGGTGGAGTTACATGCTAAGCAAGTCCGGCTCGGTTTTGTGACTTCGCATAATTATCAGAACTGTAAGGGATGCCGTGAGAGCGACCAAGGATGTGCTCTCGTTTAAAGAACTTTGCAACACTTGTTAAACCACTGGTGGCTTCCGAGCTATTTAGACGAAGACACACAACAAGCCAGTATGATTAATGGAAACCCTACTAGGCATCAAAGTCAGGATGTTTGATCAATGGAAACAGATCTTGTGAGGTTACACTGCATACAGAGCGGACGTGGCCAGGTGCCACCACACAACTATGAACGCTGTAGAGTTTTCCCTGAAGACAATCAAGGATGTTACCTCGTGCGAGCAGCCCTTCAGAGTCAATTGGACCACAAAGAGATTTTATCGTGTCCAAGTTCTGGGTCAATCAACTTGATGTTCGACTATGTCACTGATCGAATCAAGGACGTTGTCGTAATCTCTGATCATAAGAGGACCAAGGATGTTTGTACAATCATCCCTTTACTTGGCGAATCGAAGGTTCCCAACCAGGAACTGATTGAAATTACTTACAATGGTCAGAAGAATCAGAAGGCTCCTGTAGTTATCTATTTACCGGGACCGTTACCGTATGAATCAACTAAGGTTATCCCTTACAAATACGGCGCAACAACAATTGAGAATGGAAAGGAAAATCCATTACCCTCCGTCGTGAATATTGCTGACATCAGTCGAGTAACACGGAGTGGTCGAATCTTCAACCGAGGAGTTGAAGAACCTACCAGAGAAAAGGAACCTCAAACGGGAGTTCCCGATCAACCAGCCAGTCAGTCTAATGATCTCGACCTTTCAAAGAATAATGATGAGATGCTGAAGCTCCTCTAGAAGAGTGAATACAACATTGTTGATCAGCTATTGCAAACTCCTTCGAAAATCTTAGGGCTATCACTTTTACTCAGTTCCGAAGCTCACAGGGAAGCTCTACAGAAAGTCTTAGAGCAAGCCTTTATGGAACAAGATGTGTCAATAAGACAATTTGACAACGTCATCTCTAACATCACTTCCTGCAATAACTTGGGATTTAGTGATGAGGAACTGCCGGAAGAGGGCCCAAGTCATAACATGGCACTCAATATTACAGTCAACTACCATGACGATGCTTTAGCCGGCGTACAGGTAGACACTGGATCAGCTCTAAACGTGATGCCAAAATCCACTCTAATGCGACTATCTTTCAAAGGATCTTTGATGAGAGGCAGTAAGGTCACCGTCAAAGCATTTGACGGATCCCAGAAAACGGTTATCAGCGAAGTCGACCTTCCCATAACTATCGGTCCTCACACTTTCCTAGTCACTTTCTAGGTCATGGACATCCGAGCAACATACAGTTGTTTGTTGGGAAGACCTTGGATACACGAGGGTTGGACAGTCACTTCGACGCTTCACCAAAAGTTGATGTTCATAAAAAATGACCAATTAGTCACAATCTGTGGAGAGCAAGCCTTGATCGTGAGTAACTTATCGTCGTCCACGTGTGTAGAACCATAAGAGGTTGTAGGAACCCAGTTCCAAGTACTTTCGGTGAGCAACGACAATCAATCAGAGGAACGTCGATTTCCTCGTATAGAGATGCTCTCGAAGTGATTAAAAGTAACAATGCAAAAGGATGGGGACATCATGTTATTCCTACTGACAACAAGACGAAGAAAGGTCTTGGTTTTTCCTCAACCTGTACCCAGACTGCTACTAACGATGAAACTCTTCATCCCATTCAAAACTTCTTCCACGGTGGAGGTTTCCTTCACCCAGTGTCTCAAGCAGTACATACCATCAACGAGGGAGATTCCTCCGATACAGATGAAGAATGGAAGTCCTACCTTAACGAGGACGGTTATATGTCTCAGGAAGAGGTGCCTACACCATTTTACTTTTCGGCACAGAGTCTGAGATTTATACCAAGGTCAGATGTCAAGATGATATACGGAGATTGTGATTCGAAAGGATGTCGTGCTCCACCAAACTCATTAGAGGAAGACACTCCGATGAAAGACAACTTTGACCATGACTATTATGGCCCAATGGATGGCCTGCCTATCTGGCAGCCGTACCCAGGAGACTCGGGGCAAAAGAATCAGCCAAACGATGCATATCAGCTGAGCATCATTGAAAAAAATACCTGCGTCCCCACCGAATCATGGGATCATTACTCAGGACATTCAGAAAGTATCTAGTATGACGATGAATTTGCAAAGCTTGTAGGACTAGAATTCATCAACTATGCTTTTCCTGAGGTCAACGTCATCGAGAGGGATGATTCCTCTAGTTCCAAAGAAGTGTGGGACACCTTAGGACAACCAAGTGGCAAATTTGACTACTTGGTCAAGTACACCGCTCCGGAAAGCTCTCGTATCAGGCTCGAAGACATCCAGCCCACTGGATGGGGAGATCTGCCTGAGAGTGCAAACACTGCGCAAGATGCAACTGAGGAATCCTTCTACGACAACTCTGTCTGGGAGACAGATTCCAACGATCCCGCTGCACCATAAATCAGCGTCATTTCTGAAGACAAGCCAAGAAAGAAGGTACCAGACTCTGTGATTCACCGAGGAGTTCACCGCTAATGGGTTGCTGTCAACTTTCCGAAAGTCATTCATAAGTCTAAGTAATTGCCGTCTTTATTTTAGCCTTTCACCCTGCCCAGGTGAAACGGATGTTTTGATAGGGCTCACTTTCTGTAAATGTCTCTCTTCGCTTCGCCCAAAGCGACAAAGTTTTGTTTTATAGGGTTGTAGTTTCAAGAATCGACAAAATCATAAATAAAATAACGTCGTTTTGTAATTTCGGTATTTATTACTGTTTTCTCTTTTCGCTTTTTCAGAAAATGGTAATCTTAAAAAACAACTCAAATAATAAAAACAAGCATTTTTCAGAAATGAAACTGCACAACACTCTTGCATTCTCTCTATCTCTTCTAAAAATAATCATCACGTCATGCACATTGCTTGTTTTAAACCCCATTGAAACATACGGTCCAATGCCTTCTCCCAACTTTGAATTCCCGGTATTTGAGGCTGAAGAAGAAGATGACAAAGAAATTCCAGAAGAGATCTCCCGATTACTCAGACAAGAGGAAAGGTCCATTAAACCTCACAAGCAGTTGGAAACAGTTAACTTGGGTTCAGAGGAGGAGAGAAAAAAGGTCAGGATTGGGGCACTGCTTAGTCCGACTGTCAAAGAAAGTTTGACGAAGCTTCTTAAAGAGTTTCCCAATGTATTCGCTTGGTCCTATCAGGATATGCCAGGGTTGGATACCAACATCGTGGAACATCATCTACCGTTGAGATCAGAATGTCCGCCGGTAAAGCAAAGTCTGAGACGGACTCACCCGGACATGGCCATCAAAATCAAAGAGGAAGTACAAAAACAGATTTACGCGGGTTTCCTCGCCACATCAGAATATCCTCAATGGCTAGCCAACATAGTACCAGTTCCCAAAAAGGATGGAAAGGTTAGAATATGTGTAGACTACATGGATCTGAACAAAGCAAGTCCAAAGGATGACTTTCCCTTACCGCACATAGACATGCTGGTAGACAGTACAACAAAGTTCAAAGTCTTCTCCTTTATGGATGGATTCTCAGGCTATAACCAGATAAAAATGGCACCGAAATATATGGAGAAAACTCCGTTCATTACCCCATAGGGTACCTTTTGTTATAAGGTAATGCCGTTCGGTTTGAAGAACGTCGGGGCAACCTATCAAAGGGCCATGGCTACTCTATTTCATGACATGATACACAAAGAAATCGAGGTATATGTCGATGATATGATTGCCAAATCTAGGACAGAAGAGGAGCATGTGACCCACCTGTCAAAGCTATTCGAGCGTCTGAGAAAGTACAAACTCCGCTTGAATCCCAACAAGTGTACATTCGGTGCCCGTTCAGGGAAACTTTTAGGGTTCATCGTCAGCCAGAAAGGAATTGAGGTTGATCCTGACAAGGTCAAGGCCATTCAAGAAATGCCTTCTCCAAAGACTGAAAAACAAGTCAGGGGGTTCTTGGGACGTTTGAATTACATTTCCAGATTTATATTTCTCATGACCGCGACATGCGCGCCAATCTTCAAATTACTCAAAAAGAATCAGGACTGCGTTTGGACAGAAGATTGCCAAACCGCCTTCGACAGTATCAAGGAATACCTGTTGAACCCACCGATTCTATCACCTCTAGTGGAAGGAAGACCACTGATCATTTACTTAACAGTCTTGGAAGACTCTATGGGTTGTGTACTTGGCCAACAAGATGAAACGAAAAGGAAAGAGTCTGCCATTTACTATCTGAGCAAGAAATTCACCGACAGTGAGACTCGGTACACTATGCTTGAGAAAACTTACCGTGCTTTGGCTTGGGAAGCCAAACGTCTTCGCCAATATATGATTCATCACACTACTTGGTTAATCTTTGAAATGGATCCAATCAAGTATGTCTTTGAAAAGCCTGCTTTCACAGGAAGGATTGCCCATTGGCAGATGTTGTTATTAGAATAGGACATCGAGTACCATGCTCAGAAAGCCATCAAGGGAAGTGTTTTAGCCAATCATTTGGCTCATCAACCAATTGACGATCAGGAATCGATCGGGTTTGACTTCCCAGACGAAGATGTCATGTATTTGAAAATGAAAGATTGCGATGAACCACTACCCAGTGAAGGGCCAGAACCAGGTTCCCAATGGGGACTAATCTTTGACGGAGCTATCAATCATTACGGAAATAGAATTGGGGAAATCATCATAACACCTCAGGGTACCCACATTTCTTTCACCGCCCGACTGACATTCAAGTGTACAAACAACGAGGCCGAATACGAAGCTTGCATCATGGGTCTCGAAGAAGCGATCGACTTAAGGATTAAGAACTTGGATGTATATGGCGTCTCAGCCCTGGTTGTCAATCAGATCAAAGGAGATTGGAACACATACCAATCAGGACTGATTCCTTACAAAGACTACGCGAGAAGGTTGTTATCATTCTTCAACATAATCGAGTTTCATCACATCCCTCGTGAAGAGAATCACATGGCTGATGCATTAGCCACCCTCTCTTCCATGATTAGTATAGGTTAATGGAATGACATACCTAAGATCGACATAATGCGCCTAGAACGACCCACTTACATCTTCACGATTGAAGCAGTCATAGACGATAAACCTTGGTATCACGATATCAAATGCTTCCTTTAGAAACAAGAGTACCCACCTGGGGCATCCAGAAAAGACAGAAAGACCCTCAGGAGGCTAGCAGGCAGCTTCTTCTTGAGCGGTGATACACTCTATAAGAGAAACTTTGACATGGTCATGCTTCGATGTGTAGACAGACAAGAAGCAAACATGCTGATAAAGAAATTCATGAAGGATCCTTTGGCACTCATGACAATGGACACACAATGGCAAGAAAAATTCTAAGAGTCGGGTACTTGGTTGACAATGGAATTTGATTGCTACAAGTACATGAGAAGGTGTCACAAGTGTCAGATATATTCAGACAAAATCCATGTACCGCCAACTGTAGCGAGCGATTTTGGACGCGGTTCTTAAGCGCTGGTCGCTCTCTGCGGTTGAGCTTAAAACTACAGGTCGATTCATTTTTTATCCTATTGTGAGCTGAATATGGAAGGGAAATAGATGTCTCCAATTAATCCTGCTTGCATACTGAGTTTAAACAGCGGTCTGTTAGGTTACATATGCTATCAATGTGGGGGGGCTTTTGTACTGGTTATTCGTATTTCGCCAATACAGGTTTCTTTCTTTCTTTTTTTCTAGGCAAAGGGTTTCTGGCGGGGAATAAGGATTTGGGTTTTTTTGTTGATTGCGCTCGCTAAGATCTTTTCTTTCGATCTTATGCCTATGTATTCCCATTTACTGAAACAGGGAAATCAGAGCGTTCGTAGTTCCTCCTATTCTATGGGAGGAAATTGGTTTTGGTGTCTTGTTCAAAGCCCAAGACGTGAAGCGAAAGGTGGTTTGTACCTTGTTCAAAGCCCAAGATGTGAAGCTGAAAGGTCTATTTGTGTCTTGTTCAAAGCCCAAGACGTGAAGCTGAAAGACCTCGACTTTAGAGAGAATTTGTCATCTCTAAAGAGGGGGAAGGAGAATTACTTTAACTGGGATACGCGGATCCGAGCAATGCCATAATTTCCGAGGAAAGGGTTTTAACCTGAAGGAGAAGACTTTAACTCAGTGTAGAGCAATGCCATCTTTCCTTAGGAATTTCTCATGCTAAAAGAGGGACATTGGCATGGATATAGATGATCCAGAGGCTTGCCGCTTACAGCGATTAGATGAAGGGAAAGGAGTTGTTGATGTTTGTGTACTGTGAACGAGGCACATTTTTTATGCTAAAAGGTTGATTGGATCAACCAGTGGTTTTCTTATACAAAGCCTAAGAGGGGGCTAATTTCCGCTAAGAAAATCATTATACAAAGCCTAAGAGGAGGCTATTTTGTGTCTCGTACAAAGCCCGAGAGAGAGGCTAAAGGTTTTTGACCCAGTGGGGCATATCGTTATATAAAGCCTAAGAGGAGGCTAGCAAAGAGTTCGACGCTTGCTTAAGGGATTTATATCTCGTACGAGGCCCGAGATGGAGGCAAAAAAAGGGGTGATTGACTCAACGAGGGAATCTTTTGTGTCTCATACAAAGCCTGAGAGAGAGGCTAAAAGGTTGTTTTGACTCCACTGGGGAGAATTTTGGTATCTCGTACGAAGCCCGAGATGGAGGCTATTGTAACTGTTTCAGTTGAGTGACAGATCCAATATACTGATTTAAAAGAGAAAATCAGTTCTTATATGAGCAACACTGTACTCAGGGATTTAATTTGAGGATCAGGGGTATTTCCTTCTCTTTGAGGAAACGGGAAATCCAAAGGGTATTGAGACTGTCCGAGTCTGCGGGTTTCCTTCCTATTTAACGAAGGGTGCTTGAGAATGTCTTTGAGACTCAAGGAAGTTAGACTGTCCAAGTCTAGAGTTTTATCTTTTGTACTATGCTTCGAGAAACAGTAGTAGACTCTATGAAAGGACTGTTCTATGAGGATGACTAGGTTCTGTTCCTATACCTCTAGGAGGTCGTCGGGATAATTTGTACGAAGCCCAAGAGGAGGCTGGAATCTTTTAAGAAGCCGACGGGTCCTTGTACTAAGCCCAAGAGGAGGCTATCATTCCCGGAGGAAGAGATCATTATACGAAGCCTAAGAGGAGGCTGTGAATACTTCTAAGAAGCCGTAGGGTCCTTGAATAATGCCCAAGTGGAGGCGGGGTTGCTTTTAGGAAGCCTGTGGGTCCTTGTATGATGCCCAAGAGGAGGCCGATGCTTTTAAGAAGCCCGTGGGTCCCAAACCAAAGAAAAGTTCAGGAAAACTCTTTTAGAGTTAAAACCACTGGTAAACGTGTGAGGTTTACTATCCAGTGACTTTAACTTTTAGAGAGAGTCCGAACCGTTCGGCAGTTTGAAGAAATTCAAGAGAAGTTTCACCGAGAATAATTCATCTCTGGGGGATAGAATTTCTTGACGATTCCTAAGGAGGACAGCCGAAGAGAAGACTGTATCTGGTGCTCTTATTGGGGATCTAGGCGTCTATTTCTACGAATAAATGAAACAGCGTCACTTAGTTCTAGACGTAGTAGCCGGGGAAACTCGAAATATCTATACTATTATTACACAGTAGATATGAGTTTATGAAAGGAGACTTACAGTGAGCAGCCCCACAATACAATTTATAATATGAAAGCAGTAAACGAAAGCGATAACCACTTACTCGGTTGTAGAGCTTCCATGATGTTTGGTTAGTTATTCAACAAAGAAAGATTAAAAACAATAGTATATTCAAAATCAAAGGAGAAAGTGCTTTGAAAAAGAAAGATCTGGGGCTTACAGCTCAAGGAGAGGCCCAGGGTTTTATCAGTGAGCGCACTGTTTGAATTTGTACCGAGGGACTTATACAAGTGACTGTGGCCCAAAAATGGTTTTCTGTACAAAGGGATGGGTCTTACACTCTCTCAAGAGGCCCAAAAAGGTTTAAAGAAAAAGTGTGGGGCTTATAACACGAGGGTAGGCCCAGATGGTTTTTATTTTTAAACGGGCGACGATCGCGCCGTTTACTTGTACAGAGGGACTTATACAATGAGTGAGGCCCAAAAAGTTTTTGTACAAGGGGGGATGGGTCTTACACTCTCTCAAGAGGCCCAAAGAGGTTTGAAGAAAAATAAATGGGTCTTACTACTCGAGGGTAGGCCCAGATGATTTTTGAAAAGGCGACGATCGTGCCATTTGTTTTTTGACGGTATCGGGACTTATACAATAAGTGAGGCCCAAAGATGATTTGGTCAAAAAAAGGGTTGGGTCTTACACTCTAATAGAGGCCCAAAGTGTTTTGAAAATGATTTAAGAGGGTTGAATTGATCCAAAACCCTAATTTGTTTTCAAAATGTATTTAATTGAATAAAAATTCAATTAAAATGATCAAAAATTGTTTAACACATGGAAAACAAATTGTGATCTTGGATTAATGCTTCAAAAATTAAGTATTGACCTACAAAATTATTAGAAAGCATTAAAAGTTGCAAAATCAATGTAGAAAAAATATTTAAAATGCCAAAAACAATCAAAATATTAATTCTTTACAAAAATATCAATTATATGAAATAAATAATATTTTTGGGATTTTTTTGATAAAATAAAATATTTTAACATTTTTGTGAATTATTAAAAAAGGAATCAACTCAAAATCATTAAAACTCAGAGAGAAATTAATTTTTGAATCAATTAAACAAAATCACAAAATTCAAATATTCAAATATATGAAAATGGCGCCAAGAACAACACCAAGAACACGCGCGTTTTTCAGTTTGCCCAGATTTGCATTTTCCATCCAATCTCCATGTATACGTAATCATATCATGCAATCCACATATCATTATGATCGCCTCAACCTCACGATCATGTCTATGTACTTTAATTTCATTTAAATTAAACATACAACAAGAAATCACGAAGAGACCTCAAGAACCCTAATTTCTGCATGAAGGCTAGGATTTTTGATACACGATTCAAACAATGCAATTAATTGAGGGAAAACATTCCATGCATGATTATGAACATATGGCCAAATTATTGTGCGAGGAAATATGCATAGATTGAGAGATGACCAAGTATGTGCTTACCTCCAAGTCGTGACAGCAAGTTCAGATGTGATTTTGAGTTGGAAGTGTTACAAACAAGTTGTGATGATTTGGACAGCTTCCCTACACCATATGGAGTGTGTTTGAACACTTGGATTGAATTGAAATGGACTGGATCAGTTTATGGCATCTCAGCTGCAACTTCACTTCAAACTTGTGTGGATGGCAAGTGATTTTGTGAAATTGATGTTTCAGATGGTATGTGAGTGTTTGATCAGCTCATATGTGATGTATGTGAGATGTGTGAGTGATTGGTTTGTGCAGAATTGCTCCCAAACTCAAAACCCGATAGCTACCTTGCTAAGAAAGGCATTTTTGCCAAGAGAAAGAGATTTTGAGGAAAGCATCTGTTAGATGGCTTTGGTGTCCTTAAACTGACCACAATTGAGCTCTATTTATAGTAGAGCAAGTTTGTTTTACAAGGAATAGTACATGGCAGCTGGTAAGTAGGTTTCCTCAATGTTGGCCAATGGAAATGAAAGTCTCCTCTAGCCATTGACTAGAGGTTAGGGCACAGAGCTTTGGTCCCCTTGGTCTTGGATAAGTCTTGACTGATTTTAGATGAGAATGGCTCAGTTCACGCCACCTTGATGGTTCCATTGAATGCCTCATTCCAAATTTGAAGTCTTGTCCCTATTTTGGCCATTCTAGGTTCAACATGCTATTCTTTGTTCCTTGGACCTTGGAGGCTTGGCTCAGTGATTGTCCCCTTTGGATTCAATCCTCTGAGGTGTCCAAGTGGATTGGAGCAATTGCAATTGGCTGATTTTGGCAAATCGAGCCAAAATGCAAATTCTGCCTTGCTTTGACAGATTTCAGCAAGGCAACTTGCCAATGTTGTATCTCATGATGTAGGTTGAATTTGGCAATGTTCTTGGCCATTTTGGAAAGCTCTTACATGATACAACAACTGTTTGAACAAGTTTGGTTTTGATCTCTTTTGATTCCAAGTGAAAAATCCCCCTACATTTGGCAAAAAGTGAAGCAGAATTCTGACTTAGTGAAAATTTCACTAAGTATTGGAAAAAGTGACATTTTCACTTTTCAGCCACTTTGATCATTCCATAACTCAAAATCCTTAATGAATTGGAATGACTTGTAGTTGAAGTTTTTGTAGGTGATAATGAGGGCTACAAATCCATCTTTGGATGAGAAAAAATGGCCTTGTGGTTTAGGAGTTATGGTCCTCCAAAGTTGGTACCTTTGCCACTTTATTTTTAACTTAGAAAAATTTCTAAGTTGTATGGTTACCCCTTTTACAAGTTATCTCACTTTTCTTGATTTTTCTTGATGAATGATGATTCAAATCATACATTAACATCATTTTAGGGTTAAAAATCCATTTTGGTGAAAAATCTCAAAAAGTCAAAGTTGACTTTTGTGCACAGTTGACTTTTTATCAGATGAATTCCAAACTGTGCAATTCTTCAGGAAATCATGTCCTTGACCTAAATCAAACTTGATGGACATGTTCCATGGGTGTCATAGGGTATATTCAATCATGTATTAGGGTTTGGGAGCATGTCTTGGTCAAAAGTCAAAGTTACAGTTGACTTTTCTCTTAAAACCCTAATTGTGGTGCAGATGAAATTGAGACTTGTTGCTCAAGCTTCTTGGATCAATCCATTGTTCCAAATGGATCAATATGGTGTATTCGAGACCCTCAAATCATCTCTTGAGGTCTTGGCTCATGGTTTATCCCAAAAGTCAACTTAGGGGTGAATTAGGTCAATAAACCCTAATTCCTGATTTTTGATGAATGCATCCCCTGAGGAAAAATTGACTTGATGCATGGGTTCATGAGGTTCCATGAAGTATATTAGGTCATGTTTTGGATCATTGCCTTGTGCCCAGATGAAAATTTCCATCTGGAGGCCCTGGTCGACCAAAACCCTAATTTGGTGACACTGTCGATCTTGAGACTTGATCCACCTAGAAGAGAGCAGCCTTGTGCTTAATCCTTGAAGTGGGAGTCCTTTTTGATCCATTGTGGATGTTTGAGAGATTAGACAAGTTGAAGATCATGTCATTTCTTGATTGATCCTTTGTCTAAGCACTCAGAGAGGGCTTGAAACCCTAATTTTGATTGCAATGGATGCTCACCCATCTTTGGGGAGGCTAATGAAGCATGATGGTTCATCCATATTGTGATGATGATTTTCACAATGATGGGAAATCTAAGTGGTCAAAATTTGGGGTATTACACCAACGCATCTCAAAGTACTCTTTTCCCCCATGGCCTTTTTCCATATGGGGAATCGACATGATTTGCATTATCGAACCCAAAGCTTCGAACGGACATCGGTTCATCCTGGTGGTCATTGATTACTTCCCCAAGTGGGTCGAAGCAACATCATACACTAATGTAACCCGACAGGTGGTGGTCCGCTTTATAAAAAACAATCTCATCTGCCATTGTGGTGTTCCAAGCCAGATCATTACCGATAATGGATCCAACTTGAACAATAAGATGATGAAAGATTTGTATGCTGAGTTCAAGATCGAACACCATAACTCATCTCCATACCAACCTAAGATGAATGGAGCGGTAGAAGCAGCTAACAAGAACATCAAGAAGATCATTCAAAAGATGGTTGTAACCTATAAAGACTGGTACGAGATGTTATCCTATGCTCTTCACGGTTATCGCATATCTGTCCGCACTTCAATAGGGGCAACCCCTTTCTCTCTAGTATATGGCATGGAAGCAGTGCTTCCCATAGAAGTAGAGATCCTATCAATCTGGGTATTGATGGAAGCTAAGCTAACAGAAGCTGAATGGTGTCAAAGTCGACACGACAAACTGAATCTAATCGAAGAAAAGCAAATAACGGCTCTATACCATGGTCAGTTGTATCAACAAAGGATGAAGAAAGCGTTTGACAAAAAGGTTCGACCTCGCGTTTTCAGGAAACGAGACTCGTGCTCAAAAAGATACAATCATTCCTCACTGATTCCCGGGGCAAATGGACTCCGAATTATGACGGCCGCTATGTGGTAAAGAAAGTTTTCTCAGGCGGCGCCTTGAGACTCGCAACCATGGATGGAGAGGAATTTTCCTACCCCACCAACGTTGACGTAGTCAAGAAATACTTCGCCTAAACAAAAAAAAACGTCTCGGTGGATTGAAAACCCGAAAGGGCGGTCCAGGCAAAAATTAGAGACATAATCAAAAATCATCCCGGTGGATTGGAAATATCAAAGTACAATCCAAGGAAAAGTTAGGGATAATGGCAAGTAACTATGTCTGATCAGTTCAACTCCTCAGCAGTAATGCCATCCATCAGGAAAACTCCTGTCAAGATCTTCTTCGACGGAAGCTCAGGATGCTCAGAATTCAAAGTTGGTAGAAAGATAATGGTCGTTATGTTTCAATGTAGGCATGTTCCCTTAAAATTACCATTTTCTAAACTTTGTAAATACTCTATGGAATCACGCGCTTAGTTGATCTCCATCCTATCAATAAAATTTGAGCCTTAGTGCTTTTGTTTGCAATTCTTATTTGTTTTAGCTTTACAGAACGACATTTTAACATGATTTACGGTTCTTGAAATAAAACAAAAATGAATTTACTTGTCAAAATTTTTCTGCTTTTCAAAATAAAGATGGCAATTTCTTTTGACTGTTGAACATTGAAAGAACATCGATCGCTTCTCCAAAAGCAATTAAGCATCAAGGTGCAAAATCAAAGTACTCCTTCTAAACCAGTACACCGAAATAAAGGATCAACTATGTCGGATGCGAACATTCCATCCCACACCCCCGACAGAGTTCTTATCTCCTAAGCCCGACCAACAGTTGTTTCCCACAGG
Source organism: Lathyrus tuberosus (assembly GCA_022829125.1). Classification (NCBI taxonomy): domain Eukaryota; kingdom Viridiplantae; phylum Streptophyta; class Magnoliopsida; order Fabales; family Fabaceae; genus Lathyrus; species Lathyrus tuberosus. The sequence continues at coordinate 5,807,225 of JALAZF010000024.1, read as the reverse complement.
GACTATCTCTCCTAAGCAAGGCAAAATTGATATCTTGAACGAATGACACTTCTTCGTCCCCAGTAGTGGCCGAGTATCCAGTCGTGTTCATCCACTAGTTTGTATGTCGCGTCAGTATTATCAGCATATACATACATACGTCATGCATTATTGATTTACATTCATAGTTGTTGTACCCCAAATTTTACCCCTTAGATGTCATAACATCTTTTGCATGAGCATCACAGATCAATCAACTATGCATTGTTAACTAACCATTTTATCAGTTTTTGTTTGTTTTGTTTCATTTATGAATCAGGTTTTATTTCAAGAGACTTCAAGGGTCTGTGTGGTGTGGTTTGAGATTCATTGGAAGTTCGACGTAATCTTGGTCAAACAAGTGGTTTGTACCAGTATCATGTGTTGTTCATGCTTAGTTCATTTGAGATAAGCATGTCAAGAGTATGTGCAGTTGCGTTTCAGTGCAGTTGAGTGTGGCCTTATCTTGGGCAAGAAAGAGGAGGTTCTCAAGTTGGATTTGTCATGGATCAGTGCTTTATATATGAAGATCATCAGACTTTGGCTTTCTTGTCAATTCAAGTCGTTTGGGCCATCAAAGATTAAAGCTGTTGGGTTATGCGTAATACTGTTTCTGTTCAATTGAGGTTGCAGAGCCATCAAAGAGGTCAGAGCAGTTGGTACATTTCAAGTTGTGTGCAGGTATTTGGTCATGTAGTTCAGGAGTCGTGGCAGTCAGTGCAGTTGTTCAGGTTTAGGTGTTGTTCAAGTGTGGAAGCGCATGTCCATTCCCGTAACCGTTTTATCCATTTTTCATTATCCATTTTCATTTCTTAATCCAATCCTACATATCATTTCCAATTTAATCCATTTTCCTAAACCATTTTTTTATCCAGTTATCCATATTCGTTATCCAGAATCCATCTTTCAATTTACTTCATTATCCATTCCTAAATCCAATATCCATTTTTTTAGATTCATGTCCATTCCTTATTCACTTCAATAATTATCCATTTTTTATTTTATCCATTCTTCATTTTATTTCATCACAAAACAAACACACTAGTCATTAAAATTCCAAAATTATTATTTAGTACTAATTCCACAAGTTAATTCCAATTCTTGTTGGCTCACATACTAAGGCCCATTACAACTTTTTATTCCTTTTAAGCCCACCACATATTTCTCATTGTAAACCATTATAAACCGGAAAAAAAAACAAAAAATAATGCTGGAATCCTTGTGTTTGATTTGGTCAAAGTTACAAAATTACAAGTCACGCTTCATAAAGACGGTACATCAAGTTTCCTCTTTGCATCACTACACAACAAACAAAACTTGTGCCATCTGCATAGCCTCAGCGATCAAGCCCCGCACACAAAGCCATATCATCATGCCTTCGTACAACTTGCGTACTACTACACCAAGACCATGCCACTATACTCTAAAATGCTGCCACATTTCCAGAGACTGTATCACAGACACAATGAACACAACAACAAAGACATCACAATACAGCTCTCCAAAAACCGATACAATGTGAAGTTTGAAAAGGACTCAACAAGAAAAATTCAAAAAAAAGAGAAATTATGTTAAAGGAGGAAGATCTGTGAAACTTACAAGCAACAACGACATATTTTCTTGAACCTTGAGACTTAAATCTCAAAAGGGGACCCTTCATTATAAACTGAAAAAACAATTCATCACAGGGGAACCATTCCTCCACAATTTCTTTAACAATATTCTTCCGCTTCCCAAGCCGTTTCTCGGTGACAGAACTCAACCACCTTCAATAAACCTCACTCCATCTTCACTGAGAGACCTCAACCATAAACTATTTTCACAAATCCAACCAAACAACTCCACCTTTTCTTCTCCTTCGCTCATCCTTCCGTACGCAACATTCGACCACCATAACCTTCAATAGTCACCAACAACTCTCCATTTTCTTCATCGTTCAACAACCAAATAGAACCCATTCGCAAACCCCTTTCAAACCAAACAGCAACAATACAATCACCCCAAAGCAAAATCCATAAACCTAAAAAAACCTAAACCTTTCTTAAATCCGAAACAGAAAGTTGAGACATGAAGAGAAGGTCGAGCGAGAACCAAAACGAGATCAAAATAACACAAGTCGGAATTTGAAGCAAACCTGAATCTGATTGAAGCCGCAAGCGTACGAGACCGAAACTAGGGCAGACGAGTTCGAAAGAAGGAGGTCGAAGTGAAATCTGATTTGCTTTGGCCTTGATGTCGTTTGTTGATCATCTGTCGTTTTTTTCCTTTTTAAAAAGGGAATGAAATCTGGAAACGATTTGTGTTTCTTTGAAAAACTAAGGTGGATTCTCTAAAAATGTTGTTGTTTTGAGCGTTTCTTTTTTTTTTCTTTCCTTTTAATTTGTGTTTTTAAATAAAAATAAAAAGAGAAAACTGTTGTTAATGAGGGCGGCTGTTGTCAACCAGATCGTTTCATTCTGGTTGGGTGGGCTGAGAGGCCCACGATGATTTTCTTTACCAGCTTCCTTAATTGCTGTTTTTGCTGGTTTGATGATGAATGGGCTTAAGGAGGCCCATGATTGATTCTATGACTACGGATTCACCACACATCCATCACCTCCTTTCAATTCCAGCGTACCCCATCCCTCTTTGTGTTTCATACAATTCATTTTGTTTACTATTTTATTTTCTAATTGTTTAACTATTTGTTTAAGATCTTCTTTGTGATTTTGATTTTATTCATTTTGTTTATGTTCCATTTTCTTTATTCTTGGCCAATGACATTACACAAATCTTGATTTTGATTATTTCAAATCAATAAAGTCTTGATAAATATGAGGCCGCATTTTTATTTTTCCTTTTAGTTGGTCAATAAAAGTCTAACAAAAAGATTATCGATTTACCGATTTAAATCTTGATTAAGACGAGACCAATTTTTATGTTTCATTTCAATTCCATTTTCTTTATTTTGGCCAATGATATCATAAAAATTTTGACTTTGTTGATTATTTCAAAATCATTAAAAATCTTGATTTGTATGAGGCCCTTTTTTTTCATTTTCATTTTTGTATTTTTGTTGGTCAATGAAAGTAAAAAATATAAGATTATCGATTTCTCGATTAAATCTTGATTTAGACGAGACCGACTTTATTTTTCATTTCGATTCCATTTTCTTTATTTTGGGTCTATGATATAACAAACTTCATGGTTTGGTTGATCTCATTAAAGTGACAAAACTTTGATCAGTATGAGACCACTTTCTCTTTATTTCAGTTTTATTCACTTTTTGGTCGATGAAAGTCAAGAATCACGGGTGTCAATCTTATTGATAAACTATGATTAAGACTAGACCATTTTTATTTCTATTTCATTTTAATTTTTAATTTCTTTGAATACTAACTTTTCATTTCTCTCTTTGGTGAGACTTGTACATATTTTTTGATAAAGTCTTGTGGACAACTATTCTGTTATGCTTGTGGTTGCCTGTGTCATTTGACACATCCTCGGTACTCTTCCAAAGGAAAGTTCTCCTCAGTTGACTCATAAGTCAATAAACAAATCATACCACCTTGGCCTCATAAGAGCATTTCCCTTTTTCTTGGCCTCATAAGAGCCATTGAATCATAACTTAGTAATAGGTTAGAGTTTTGAACTCTATGTGATTCTCACCATCATGAGAACTCACTTTTCCCATCATAACTTAGATTTAGAGAGTTTCCTTAAACTCTAAATAAGCTCATACTCATTTCCCCTTGGAACTTTGGCCATAGTCAATGGTTCCTCTTTCACCCTTAGTTAGGTGAACTACGGTTGCTCTGATTTTTTGGTCAGATACATAGGCACAAGATGCGACGTCTTGGCGAGCAAACTTAGTGTACATACCCATAGGTCCTTACCTTAGTACAGATTTCTTTTAGCAAGCAAACATAACATAAACTAAATAAGAGGTTCCTGTAGCGTACTACAGATACTTAGGGTGCTAATACCTTCCTTTAGTATAACCAACCCCCGAACCTTAGATCTCCCCCTTTAGGTTTTTCTCAATCTTGAACCTTTCCTTCGGATAAATCAAAGTCGGTTGTGAATTCAAAGAAATGTGATGCAAGTTAATTAATAGCTTGTTATCCGATTCTCACCACAACAGAAATGGTGACTTCACTGGGGAAGACTTTTGAGGGTTAAGCCCACCGTGTTTTGCTTATGTTATTTATGTTGTTTGCTATACTTGTATATATCTGTATATATCTATATACTTGTTTTGCTTGGGATCTTTTGTGTGCAGGGTGCTACTTTTGTGTGGTGAGATAAATCCTAACCCAAATTTGAGTGCACTTATGATAGGACGATGGTATATTCAAGGAGGCTTTGAGGGAGTCGATTCCTGAAAAAATTAACTTGAGACACCATCACTCAGTTGAGGCCCTCTTGAGTGTTTGGTCATGTTGAACGAATCTATTCGTGAAAACGTGCTACTCTCGACCTAGGAGCCCTTGATATTGAGAACCGTAGTTACCAAACCCCACTTAGCCTTTTATGATGTAGTACGGTGACCATGATGGAGTCTATTTCTGAAATGGTTGTCACGCGTTACTACACTCAGACGAGATCCTCTTGAGAATTTTATTGATTACCGAGTCATTTGGGAAGTCGATAAAATCTGAAAGATGGGTTGTCAACTCTGGGAACTTTTTAGAACCTTGTTCTGCAGATGAAAACCCATAGTACACACCTTTTGGGATGGGTAGACCATGGCTCCATGCTCGTGATCTTCAAACCTAGGCCCTCATTTGTTTCCCTATACATATGTGTGAATATGTGAATATCTGTATATGTGTGTTTGTGCATACATTTGTCCATTCATGACTGTCTTTCGGTTTCAAGGAATTGAAGTGCCTTTTCCTTTGTAAAAACCAATAAAGATCATGGATTTTGAAACAAAACACTTCAGTTTCCCAAAATGTTTGCAACTCGCCTTTGAGTTCCTTGAAACCATTTGGCTTGTATTAGCATTGCATGCGCATTTGCATTGCATTTACATTTCTCAGCCTTGAGTCTCATCCGTCCTTTGTCTGTAACCCAGTTGACTTCCTGAAGCCATCATTGGACTTGAAGTAGATTTTGGAGGATCATGAACTCAGAAGACCAGAACCAGTTTGTAACTAGAGCGGATTTTGACTTGTTGAGAAACCAGTTGGATCAGATTATGACAGCCTTGGCAAAGAATGATGACAACACTCAGAGGACTTTTGTTGCTCAACTTATGCAGATTCCCATTGAGAACCAGGCCATACAAGAACGTGTCGTTGCCCGAGATGGACAGTTCTCTTCCGTTGATGGCGTGGAATATCGTAGCTTTGCGTTCTCTGAGCTAGATTCCCAAGAGGTAGTCCCTGTGATGAAAACCAAGGATCCAAGAGATGTTGAGTTAATGGAAAAATGTCGCGCCTTGGAAGAAAAGCTTGATGCCATTAAGAGTCGTGCCACTGCTAATCTGAATGCTTTGAACATGTGCTTGGTACCCGACCTTGTGATACCACCTAAGTTCAAGACGCCAAAGTTTGAGAAGTACAAAGGGGATAGCTGTCCAAAACAACATTTGGTGATGTTTTGCATAAGAATGACTTCACATGTCCGTAACGACAAACTTATGATCCACTGTTTCCAAGACAGTTTTGAGTGGGGCATCATTGAATTGGTACATGCAGCTAGAGAGTCGCAACATCCAATCATGGTCAGACCTATCCAATGCCTTTGTTAAGCAATACAACTACAATCATGACTTGGCTCCCAGTAGAATGCGTTTGCTAGACTTATTTCAAGAAGACAATGAATCCTTTAGAGGATATGCTCAGAGGTGGAGAGAAGTAGCAGCTAGCGTCCAACCACCACTTTTGAACAGGGAATTAGTTGACTGGTTCGTGGATACCTTGCAAGGCCCGTACCGAGAAAAGCTGTTTAGCATGGTGACATCAAACTTCTCTGATTTGGTAAAAGCTGGAGAGCGCATTGAGAGTGGTCTCAAGAGCGGAAAAATCCAGGGCACCAGAAACATCCTAGCTGGTGAGAGTGAATCAATTGTCAATTCTCAGGAAGAATGGGAGAAAAAAAGTAATTCCACTTGGGAAGCTCCGACACTTCAGCCTCAGCGCTCATGCAACTCAAGTGTTCAAAGTCAGCAATCTTTTAGGTCTCAACGTCAGATACTATCCTCTCCACAGAGACAATATTCTTCTCCAAATTAAAGACCTCATCATTATCAACAGTCCTACCGCCATCAGGCGCGACAACATTCACGACAAAGGCCAAGAAAACCAAAAAGGAATTTCACGCCATTGCCAATACCATACAGTCAGTTCTTACCAGATATAATCAAAAGTGGATTGATAGTGCCAGAGGAGATATATCCAACTTCTTTTCCAGACTCGTCGGGCTTTGACACCGACGTCCGTTGTGACTACCATGCTGGGGCACAGAGGCATTCAACTGAAGATTGTAGAGTGCTTAGAAACAAGGTTCAGACTCTGCTTGACTCCAATATGTTCTCATTCACGCCTCAAGGCATTCAAATCAACAATCTTTCACCTAATCAGGCGAGTTCATCAGAGTCTGAAATAGAAGAAATTTTCGAGAGTGGATGTGAAGATGATTCTCAGACTGATCTCGACGAACAACTCTAAAGACGAATATCACAGCTTGGCAAATCAAAAAGGAAATTCTAGTTCCCCGAAGCTGGCAATCTTTTGGCTGTTTAGCATTTTGTTGTATTTTCTTTGCATGTTTGAAATTGTATTTGCTTATAAGCTATTGTTTTTTCAAATTGGCAAGATTAATGAAGTGTTTATGCATCTTTTGATTAAGTCCATTCGTTTCACTCATTTACTTTTACGAAAAACAAAAAAAATATATCTTTATCTTGTTTCTTTCCATTTATCAAAATTTGTTGTTTAAGCAAAGATTGGGGAGGATGATGAAAACATTATATCTATAATTGTTGTGGTATGCTTTCGATTAAACCTTGTCGAGGATGTAAGGCATTGTTTCAATTCCCAAACACTGGAGAAATAAGGAAGATAATCCCTCGTTAACCCTTCGAGCCTAGAAGTAGGAGTTTTCTTTCCTTACGTAAAAAACCCTTAAATCCCAACCTTGGGGCAGGGTAGTTCTCAGTTTAACTTGGTTATGCAATCTAATGCAAGCGCTTCATGCAAGACACTAGTCAGCTCTCTCAGATCAAATCAGTTAACATTATACAAGTTGTTCCTCCAAACAACAAATAAGGAAGGATCATTGAGAAATCCTTAATCGAAGAATAAGCCGAGTCCCTTTCAAGGCAAAAGCCAAGAAAGATGGGAAGCCCAAAACTTCGCCTTATATAAGAAGGTTTGTACAACAATCAAGAAAAGAAGAGGTCTCATAACCTCAACAAAAAGAAGAGGTCTCAAAACCTCAACCAAAAAGAAGAGGTCTCGAAACCTCACCAAAGCAAAGAAGAGGTCTCATAACCTCAAACAAAGATAAGGAGAAGTCTCAAAACCTCAGCATTAAAGGATAACCAAATGTTGTAAAGGAGCAATGACTACAAACGTGTCTGAATCATCATCAACTATCATCAGTCCAATTTCCAGCCTATGAGAGTTTGAATGTATAACTTAAGTTAACTAAGCATAGGATCGGAGTTCATCATGAAGTTTGGGTGGGGACAAATAAACTTTGAGACTTTATCCTTTGTTTCATGAACCGTGAACCAAGCCACGTTACAATCCTTAAAAGACCTAATTGAGGTAAGGTTGTTTTGAAAGCATACTACAGCAAGGTTGATTAACCTGACTCCTAATAATCTTTGCTAATTACGCGTGTTGATCACTTCATCTGTCATTCTGTAAATGGCTATATCCATTTTTTTGATTATTTAATCATTCCACTGTGTGTGTTTCATTAAATAAAACTTTGACTTCAAAAGCTTGCATGAATTTTACATTGAAATTGCCAATTTTTAATGAACAATACTTGTTTGCAAAACGAATTCAATGTCAAAAGAATCCCAACAAATGTATCCAGCTAGGGGATTTGACTTGATAAAGGTCTTAGTCTGGGGCATCTCCTCCATAGATCAACCATCCCAAGAGCTACTAAATCAGAGGCAGAACTCTTCAAAAGTTCAGAATATTGGGGCAAGCCTTCTTGAGTTCATCTTATGACAAGTTTGTTTCAAGGAAAGGACTTCAATGACCCACCAACAGGGGCAAGCTATTCCCCAATTGTTTCCACCACAGTCTAAGGACCTTGTATCGCGAATACCGTTAATCAGGGGCAGTCAGGTCGAGGTTTGACAAACTTCTCAAAGGTCAATCAGTCTGGGGCATCTCTTTCACAGATCAACCAGTCTGAAGAGCAAGTTCAAAGACTTGGTTGTCCAAACACCGTTAATCTGGGGCAGTTACGCCGAGATTCATGAATCTAAGAGTTTGAAGATATTGAGGCATTTCGTATGCCGATTCTTCTGTAAAATCCTCTTGGTATTTTCTCCCAACATACCATGTAATTTGGGGTAGATAAGATTTGAAGATTACCTGTTGCAAGAGCCGTTGTTCATTATGGTGATCATCATGCAAGTCAAGATGAAGAACTACCCTGTTCTTGTGATATCCTTTGCCAGCTTCCCAGTAAATTGTTACTTCGGTCGAGCTTGGCCAATCTCCTTGGATCTTCCTCCTCCAGTAAGGAAATCAAGCTCATGATGGCAATCCTAGTGAAGTCATGATGCTATACCTCAGGTGGAATACTCTTTTCCCAGTGAAGTAGATCTGATGATCCTACTTATTCATCCCTAGTAATGGTCCAATCTGATGAGTTTGGCTGGGTATCCGTGTTGAGATGTTTATTTCATCTCTAGTCTCGCTTCCTTTTGTCTGTTTTGTCAGCATAAGCATAAGCATGGCATAAGCACTCATACGCATAGCATCTTAGCATTTTGCTACCCTCTTTCTGGTGTTTACCTATTTTTGTTCACTTTGGCGTTTATCTCCCCAAATGATTGGGTTTGTCTATCCTCTCCAATAGAGTTGTCAGCCCTAGGCATAAAAGTGCCCATCTTTTCTGAATTCCCCACAGAGTTCAATCCTCCTGGATGATGGTTGGTTCAGTTATCTTTTCCACATTTGGATAAGATAAATCCCCATTTGAGTTCATTCCTCAATTGGAGTCTTGTTTGACCGTTTCTTTCTAGCTTGCTCCTAGATTAAACTTTGGCCCCTGGCAGGTGTGGTTTTCAAACCTATCTTGGAATCTGCATTTATTTTGCACTGTGTCTCGCAGAAGAATCTTTTGCAGACCCTCATTGAAGACAATTATTTCTCCAGCAGTGTTGTAATATCAACATCTCTTTGGAATTTATACCCAACAACAAGTGGCAATCTCCTTGAGAAGCTTGTTTTACTATCATTACCTCTACAATGATAAGTGGCAATCTCTCTCACGAGAAGCTTATCCATCCTTGGTTTTATTCATATTTCTACAGTTACCAATGATGTTACCTTCAGTCAGTCACTTTCCATCAACCCGTTTGATGTGATCCCTATTTGAGGTGTTTCTTCCTGTCAATCTGTTTGATGAGGTGTTCCAAGCTCAGGTTTCGTACCTTTGGATGTGTTATTCCTTTCCATCAACCTGTTTGATGTGATCCCTATTTGAGGTGTTTCTTCCCGTTAATCTATTTGATGAGGTGTTCCGAGTTCAGGTTTCATACCTTCGGATATCTTACTATTTCCTTACCGACAATCTATTTGATGAGGTGTTCCGAGTTCAGGTTTCATACCCTCGGATATGTATTATTTCCTTGTCATCAAGCTTCTTGATGATGTGATCCCTACTTTGGTTTCTTTGCCATCAAACTTCTTGATGATGTGATCCCTATCCTGGTCTCCTTGCCGTCAAACTTTTTGATGATGTGAACCTTCAGATATGCCTTCTTCCTTGCCATCAAACTTTTTGATGATGTGAACCCAAACTTCAGGTTATCGTGAACCCGTTGTTTGAAATCAAGTTATCATAAACCTAAACTTCTGGTTATCGTGAACCAGCTTATTTGTATCAGGTTATCGTAAACCTAAACTTCTGGTTATCGTGAACCAGCTTTTATTTTCGGTTATTGCGAACCATGTGCTTGTATCAGGTTATCGTGAACCTAAATTTCTGGTTATCGTGAACCAGTTTTTTATATCAGGTTATCGTGAACCTAAATTTCCGGTTATCGTGAACTAGTTTTTTATATCATGTTATCGTGAACCTAAATTTCTGGTTATCGTGAACCAGTTTTTATATCAGGTTATCGTGAACCTAAACTTCAGGTTATCGTGAACCCATTGTTTGAAACCAGGTCAGATGTGAACCTAAAATTTAGGTTATCGTGAACCCGTTGTTTGAAATCAGATTATCATGAACCTAAACTGCAGGTTATCGTGAACCCGTTGTTTGAAACCAGGTCAGATGTGAACCTAAACTTCAGGTTATCATGAACCCGTTGTTTGAAACCAGGTCAGATGTGAACCTAGACTTCAGGTTATCGTGAACCCGTTGTTTGAAACTAGGTCAAATATGAACCTAAACCGAAATTTAAAATCCAGCTCATACTGGTACCTAACCCAACTCAAATTGTTATCTTATCTAACTCAAATTGGTGTATACTGACATATCACTTCTGAGTCCAATCCTTGTTGGCACTTTAATCTGGTTCCCAGCAGAAGTTCAGTCATTATCAGTATCTCTTTGAAAGTTCTTTGACTGATCATCATTTGGCGCACACAGAGTTTGTATCTGTCTTTTCTGGTTTTTCTTGAAGATCCCGTTTGAACTCTTCAGTATAAGAAATCCCCATAAAGTCTTGTATCTGGATGTCTACCCTTTATTTCAAATTAATCCCCAATGGTGATTATGTCTTCTTTATGGTTTCATGCCCAGTAAGAATGTGTTATTTCCCCAGTGTCGTCCGGTCACATATGAACCTGTCGTTCATCTCCCTGGTTCTTTCCCCAGTGGAGAATACCTCTCGGGCTTCTATCTCCAGTGAGGATCTGTAGGGTTTCCCCATTTCTTTTTCTATCCCAGTGTTGCCTCAGAGTCTCCCCAGTGAGTATTTTTGTTGGCTAGTCTGCATCCCCAGTGAGTCTTCCTTATGGATACTAACCTTCATTCCTTCCCCAGTGAAGCTCACCTGTGTTTGTTTGCTCTTTATCCTTTGGTATCTTGTTTGTCTGCATTTTTGCATTATCATGGCATCATATCATCATACTAGAAATTCATGGCATGTCAGCATTTGCGTATCCGTCGCTTGTCCTTAGCATCTGCATTCCATCTAAGGGCAAAATTTTCGGTTTGCTATATTTAAATACCTTTTCACCTTGATGCCCCGAGGATTTCCTTTCCTCGTGCCATCCGGTAAAGTTATTTAAATAGGGGCAACTGTTGTACCCCAAATTTTACCCCTTATATGTCATAACATCTTTTGCATGAGCATCATAGATCAATCACCTATGCATTGTAAACTAACCATTTTATCAATTTTTGTTTGTTTTGTTTCATTTGTGAATCGGGTTTTATTTCAAGAGACATCAAGGGTCTGTGTGGTGTGGTTTGAGATTTAGTGGAAGTTCGACCTAATCTTGGTCAAACAAGTGGTTTGTATCAGTATCAGGTGTTGTTCATGCTGAGTTCATTTGAGATAAGCGTGTCAAGAGTATGTGCAGTTACGTTTCAGTGCAGTTGAGTGTGGCCTGATCTTGGGCAAGAAAGAGGAGGTTCTCAAGTTGGATTTGTCATGGATCAGTGCTTTATATATGAAGATCATCAGACTTGGGCTTTCTTGTCAATTCAAGTCGTTTGGGCCATCAAAGATTAAAGCCGTTGGGTTGTGCGTAATACTGTTTCCGTTCAATTGGGGTTGCAGAGCCATCAAAGAGGTCAGAGCAGTTGGTACATTTCAAGTTGTGTGCAGGTATTTGGTCATGTAGTTCAGGAGTCGTGGCAGTCAGTGCAGTTGTTCAGGTTTAGGTGTTGTTCAAGTGTGGAAGCGCATGCCCATTCCCGTAATCGTTTTATCCATTTTTCATTATCCATTTTCATTTCTTAATCCAATCCTACATCTCATTTCCAATTTAATCCATTTTCCAAAACCATTTTTTTTATCCAGTTATCCATATCCGTTATCTAGAATCCATCTTTCAATTCACTTCATTATCCATTCCTAAATCCAATATCCATTTTTTAGATTCATGTCCATTCCTTATCCACTTCAATAATTATCCATTTTTTATTTTATCCATTCTTCATTTTATTTCATCACAAAACAAACACACTATTCATTAAAATTCCAAGATTATTATTTAGTACTAATTCCACAAGTTAATTCCAATTCTTGTTGGCTCACATACTAAGGCCCATTACAACTTTTTCTTCCTTTTAAGCCCACCACATATTTCTCCTTGTAAACCATTATAAACCGAAAAAAAACAAAAAATAATGCTGGAATCCTTGTGTTTGATTTGGTCAAAGTCACAAAATTACAAGCCACGCTTCATAAAGATGGTACAACAAGTTTCCTCTTTGCATCACTACATAACAAACAAAACCTGTGCCATCTGTATAGCCTCAGCGATCAAGCCCCGCACACAAAGCCATATCATCACGCCTTCGTACAACTTGCGTACTACTACACCATGACCATGCCACTATACTCCAAAATGCTGCCACATTTCCAGAGACTGTATCACAGACACAATGAACACAACAACAAAGACATCACAATACAGCTCTCCAAAAACCCGATACTGTAACGCCCCGTTTTGCCAACTTTATTTTATTGAGTCTTTTTGATTATTTTATTATTATTTTATTTTATTTCAGACTTTTATGCGAAAATGTGTTATTTTTCGTCGTGATTATATTTTATTGCGTTTTGGGAACGTTTGCGAGATATTTGAGTGTGGGGGCATTTTGGGCATTTCATAGATATTTTTACTAAGTTAGTAAGAAAGAAAAGAAAATAGAATAGAAAAGGGAAAGAAAGAAAAATAGAGAGAAAGAAAGAAGAAAGAAGGAAAAAGAGAAGAAAAGAGGAGAAGAGAGAAAATTGGAGAAAGAGTGGAAAATCATCAAGAACAATTTCTAGGAATCGATTAATCGGGTAAGGGTGCGAAACTCGATTATTCTATGATTGTATACGATTATGTATGTGTTTTGTTTTTGTTTTTGGATTGATTTGGAGAATATTAGTAAAACCTAGATTGTGTAAAAATTGATTAGAAATGAATTTGATTGTGGTAAAAATCTTGTTGAATGCATTGTTGATTGTTCATACATGTTTATGGTATGTTATTACACTTCAAATGGCTGTTTTTCTGAGTTTTAGGTGAAGAAATTGGATGATTGGGGTGGAAAAACGCAGAACATTGTTCTGCAGAATTTTTCTGAGATTTCCAGGTCATACGCGTATGGGGCATGTTCATACGCGTATGAACCTTGGCGTTACGCGTATGGTGGGCGAGCCATGAGGGCAATATGCGTATGGGCTGCTTGTTTTCTCGGCCATCTGTCCATTTGCGTACGATACGCGTAGCTTTTTAGGTCATTACGCGTACGGGCTTGGGCATTACGCGTACGGTCATTTCAACGTGAACTTTGGAAAAATGGGATCTCTGCTCATACGTGTATGGCTCATGGTGGTACGCGTATGGCCAGGACTTTTGCAAAATGTGACTTTTCAAAATATCGTTTTTCGTTTTTGTTCGTAACTTTTGATCCGTTTATCCGATTTTTGCATTCTTGGTGGCGTTGGAAAGGTATCGAGTTGTACTTTATGATTATGATGTTTTGAGAATTGTTAGCCGATTAAATTATGTCGGAAAGTCGGGAATAGTGTCGGTGGTCGACTTTTGTCATTATACTTGTACGCAATTGATGTGTATTGGACAAGGTGCTGTTGTATGACGTAAATGTATGTGCTTAGATGATGTTGTGATGATTTATGATTGTATGGAAATTAAATGCATTGTTTTGGGCATAAGTACAAAGTGTGATTTTATCGATGAAATGAACATGTGTGTATGGATGCAATGTGAATGTCATGAGTCATTGTATGCCAAGCATCATAGTGTGCATTGTTGAACGTCCTGAGTGATGGTTTAATTCCCGAGGGAAATTGCTATAACATCGTGTGCCTCGAAAATATGAGGCGATGCCTGAGGACCTAAAGCGGTGGTTATTGACGATTGTGGGCTCCTTTGGAGACTTAAAGTAATCCTTAACGTCGTGTGCCTCGAAAATATGAGGCGATTTATGAGGACCTAAAGCGACGGGTGAACATCGTAGGCCCGACGGGGAGTTACTTGAGATTCTCAGTAACGAGCGATGGTTCCAATAGTTCCTGAGTGAACTGATGATGAGACATGAGACAATGGAAGTCGGTACCCGCATGGCATGTGCATAGAGTCGTTGTGTCGGTCTATGTGCATTGCATAAATCATGAATTAATTGTGTGTGAATTTGTGAATGTGATTGATGATTGTATGGTATATGTGTGGTGTGTAATGGTATTCGATGCTTGAGAATTGTGCGGTATTATGTTATATGTGGTTGTGGTGAGAATGTGTTACTTGTACATTTTTGTGTTTATATATATAATTTTATTCAATTATATTATGGTTGTTTTTCTCACCCTTCTGCTGTTTTATAACGCTCTATGAGGCGTTGCAGATTAGAGCTGCTGGAGGTATTCCTTTTTGTGAAGCGTTGCGTCTTCATTATTTTGGTCGGTCGGCTCTAATATGTGACTTCGGGTAGTTAGGGTGGCCGCGTGCTATTATTTTGTATATCTGATGATATATTTTGGTTGTACATATGCTACCTGATGTATGACAAACTGTTTATATGTGTATATGTATATATGTTAATCAGATTTTAGATGTTCCGCTTTAATTCTAATTTCTGAAAAGTGGGTGTAAGGAACAAAGTTTCCTCTGTATGATTGCTACCCCACAGTTGCATATCATTATGGGCAGGTGTTGCATGTTATGTGTATGTTTGGTTACAGTTGATGTGATTCCTCCCTTTCTATGCCGCGAATTCAAATGTACTCTGACGAATTTTCGAATTTTCTTTTAGTGCTTTAAATTGCCTGTTAATTGGGGGTATAGATTGCGGATTGTAAAAGGAAGAATGTGGTGAAATGTTACAATTGTGGGGAACCTGGTCACATTAGCTCGAAGTGTCCGAATCAGAAGAAAGCTCCGACTAGTGGGAAAGTGTTTTCATTGGCGGGAACTCAGACTTCAAGTGCTGATCCTCTGATAAGAGGTACTTGCTTTATTAATAATACGCCTTTAATTGCTATTATTGATACTGGAACGACTCATTCGTTTATTTCGTCTGAGTGCGCGGAACGTTTGAATCTTGGGTTGTCTTCGATGGATGGTGAGATGGTTATTGATACTCCAGCGATGGGGTCAGTAACTACTTCTTTGGTGAGTTTGAGTTGTCCTTTGACCATTTATGGTAAAGACTTTGTGATGGATTGGTGTGTTTACCATTGGAAGGTTTAGATGT
Source organism: Lathyrus tuberosus (assembly GCA_022829125.1). Classification (NCBI taxonomy): domain Eukaryota; kingdom Viridiplantae; phylum Streptophyta; class Magnoliopsida; order Fabales; family Fabaceae; genus Lathyrus; species Lathyrus tuberosus. The sequence goes on along the minus strand of JALAZF010000024.1, from coordinate 5,791,634 downwards.
GGTGTTGGGAATGAACTGGTTGTAATTTAATCGGGTGCACATTGACTGTTATCATAAGCTTGTAAGGTTTCCTTCTCTTGAGGAAGATGAAGACTCGAGTTTCTTGTCTACTAAAGAGTTGAAGAAACTTTTAGCGGACGAAGCTCAATTGTTTGGTTTGTTTGCATCATTAACTGTGGATAGTCAAGTTTCTCTTAAAGTGTTTCCTATTGTGTGTGATTTTCCTGAAGTGTTTCCTGAGGATATTTCAGATGTACCGCCAGAGAGAGAAGTTGAATTTTCTATTGATCTAGTTCCTGGTACTAGACCTGTTTCTATGGCACCTTATAGAATGTAGGCATCTGAATTGGTGGAGTTGAAAAAGCAGTTAAATGAGTTGTTGGAAAAGAGGTTCGTGAGGCCAAGTGTTTCTCCTTGGGGTGCTCCAGTTTTGTTAGTGAAAAAGAAAGATGGGAGTATGCGATTATGTATTGATTATCGCCAGTTGAATAAAGTGACGATTAAGAACAAATATCCGCTTCCAAGGATTGATGATCTGATGGATCAGTTGGTTGGTGCTTGTGTATTTAGTAAGATTGATTTGAGATCGGGTTATCATCAAATAAGAGTGAAAGAAGAGGATATTCAGAAGACGGCCTTTAGAACACGGTACAGTCATTATGAATATTCGGTGATGCCGTTCGGGGTTTCTAATGCGCCTGGTGTGTTTATGGAATACATGAATCGGATTTTCCACGAGCATTTGGATCGTTTTGTGGTGGTGTTTATTGATGATATTTTAATCTATTCTAAGTCTCGGGAAGAACATGCAGAGCATTTGCGTATTGTTTTGCAGGTTTTGAAGGAAAGGAAGCTTTTTGCCAAATTGTCCAAGTGTGAATTCTGGTTGTCTGAGGTGAGTTTTCTTGGGCACGTAATTTCAGGTAATGGTATTGCTGTGGATCCATCTAAAGTAGAAGCAGTTCTACAATGGGAGGCTCCTAGATCCGTTACCGAGATTCGAAGCTTTTTGGGTTTGGCTGGTTATTACCGGAGGTTCATTGAAGGGTTTTCTAAGTTAGCTCTTCCTTTGACACAGTTGACTTGTAAGGGCAAAGCATTCATTTGGGATATTCAATGTGAAGAGAGTTTTTGTGAGCTGAAGAGAAGATTGACGACAACTCCTATTCTGATTTTACCTGATCCTACTGAACCATTTGTTGTGTACTGCGACACTTCTTTAATTGGTTTGGGTGGTGTTCTGATGCAGGAAGGTAAAGTTGTAGCTTATGCTTCAAGGCAATTAAGAGTTCATGAGAAAAACTATCCTATTCATGATCTTGAATTAGCGGCTGTGGTTTTTGTGTTGAAGATATGGAGGCACTATCTCTATGGTGCAAGGTTCGAGGTCTTTAGTGATCATAAAAGCTTGAAATATTTATTTGATCAGAAAGAGTTGAACATGAGGCAGCGGAGATGGTTGGAATTCTTGAAAGATTACGACTTTGGCTTGAATTACCATCCTGGTAAAGCTAATGTGGTAGCCGATGCATTGAGCCGGAAATCGTTGCATATGTCTGCATTGATGGTGAAAGAGTTAGAACTTTTGGAATCGTTTAGAGATTTGAGTTTGGTTTGTGAAGTAACATCGGTTAGTGTAAGGCTTGGAATGTTGAAAGTTACTAATGAATTTTTGTTGTCGGTAAGTGAGAAACAGAAGCTGGATTTGAAATTCGTTGATTTGATGAGGAATGAGAATGTGGATTTCAAGGTGGATAATTTTGGTGTTTTGAGGTTCCATGGTCGTATTTGTATTCCTGATGATGCAGAGTTGAAAAGAATGATTTTGGAGGAAGGACACCGGAGTAATTTAAGTATTCATCCGGGAGCGAATAAGATGTACCAAGATTTGAAGAAGATTTTCTGGTGGTCTGGTTTGAAAAGAGATGTGGCTCAGTTTGTGTATACATGTTTGACTTGTCAGAAATCGAAAGTGGAACATTTGAGACCTAGTGGTTTGTTGCAACCGTTGGATATTCCTGAGTGGAAATGGGATAACATTTCGATGGATTTTGTGACGGGATTACCGAACACTCAGCGTGGGCATAATGCTATTTGGGTGATTGTGGACAAGCTGACTAAATCGACGCATTTTATTCCGATTGACATCAGTTTTTCTTTGGAACGGTTAGCTGAGATCTATATCAGTGTGGTTGTGAAATTGCATGGGATTCCATTGAGTATTGTTTCGGATCGAGATCCTAGGTTTACATCGAGATTTTGGGAAAGTTTACAGAAGGCATTGGGTTCTAGATTGAGGTTGAGTTCGGCTTATCATCCGCAGACGGATGGTCAGACCGAAAGAATGATTCAGTCTTTGGAGGATTTGTTGAGAGCGTGTGTTTTGGAACAAGGTGGTACGTGGGACAGTTATCTTGCATTGGCTGAGTTCATGTATAATAACAGTTTCCATTCTAGTATCGGAATGGTACCTTTTGAGGCTTTATATGGACGAAGATGTAGAACGCCGTTGTGTTGGCACGAAACAGGTGAGAGTTCTGTGGTTGGACCGGAATTGGTGCAACAGACGACGGAAAAGGTAAAGTTTATTCGTGAGAAAATGAAGGCTTCTCAGGATAGACAAAAGAGTTATCATGATCGGAGACGGAAAGATCTTGAGTTTCAAGAGGGTGATCACGTATTTCTGAGAGTTACGCCGGTAACGGGCGTTGGACGTGCTTTGAAATCTAAGAAGCTTACTTCTCGATTTATTGGTCCTTACCAGATATCTGCGAGAGTTGGTGCTGTGGCGTATCGTGTGGCGTTGCCGCCGAATCTGTCGAATTTGCATGATGTGTTTTATGTTTCACAGCTTCGGAAGTATGTTCCGGACCCTTCACGTGTGATTCCGATGGACGAGGCATTACCGGTTAGTATTTTGGATCGCGAGGTGAAGCGGTTGAGGGGCAAAGAGATTGCACTTGTGAAAGTGGCGTGGGGAGGCGCTGCTGAGGGAAATTTGACGTGGGAGTTGGAGAGTAGGATGCGGGAGTCGTATCCAGAGTTGTTTGTATCAGGTAAGATTTTCGAGGACGAAAATTTCTAAGTGGGGGAGAATTGTAACGCCCCGTTTTGCCAACTTTATTTTATTGAGTCTTTTTGATTATTTTATTTTTATTTTATTTTATTTCCGACTTTTATGCGAAAATGTGTTATTTTTCGTCGTGATTATATTTTATCGCGTTTTGGGAACGTTTGCGAGATATTAGAGTGTGGGGGCATTTTGGGCATTTCATAGATATTTTTACTAAGTTAGTAAGAAAGAAAAGAAAATAGAATAGAAAAGGGAAAGAAAGAAAAATAGAGAGAAAGAAAGAAGAAAGAAGGAAAAAGAGAAGAAAAGAGGAGAAGAGAGAAAATTGGAGAAAGAGTGGAAAATCATCAAGAACAATTTCTAGGAATCGATTAATCGGGTAAGGGTGCGAAACTCGATTATTCTATGATTGTATACGATTATGTATGTGTTTTGTTTTTGTTTTTGGATTGATTTGGAGAATATTAGTAAAACCTAGATTGTGTAAAAATTGATTAGAAATGAATTTGATTGTGGTAAAAATCTTGTTGAATGCATTGTTGATTGTTCATACATGTTTATGGTATGTTATTACACTTCAAATTGCTGTTTTTCTGAGTTTTAGGTGAAGAAATTGGATGACTGGGGTGGAAAAACGCAGAACATTGTTCTGTAGAATTTTTATGAGATTTCCAGGTCATACGCGTATAGGGCATGTTCATACGCGTATGAACCTTGGCGTTACGCGTATGGTGGGCGAGCCATGAGGGCAATACGCGTATGGGCTGCTTGTTTTCTCGGCCATCTGTCCATTTGCGTACAATACGCGTAGCTTTTTAGGTCATTATGCGTACGGGCTTGGGCATTACGCGTACGGTCATTTCAACGTGAACTTTGGAAAAATGGGATCTCTGCTCATATGCGTATGGCTCATGGTGGTACGCGTATGGGCAGGACTTTTGCAAAATGTGACTTTTCAAAATATCGTTTTTCGTTTTCGTTCGTAACTTTTGATCCGTTTATCCGATTTTTGCATTCTTGGTGGCGTTGGAAAGGTATCGAGTTGTACTTTATGATTATGATGTTTTGAGAATTGTTAGCCGATTAAATTATGTCGGAAAGTCGGGAATAGTGTCGGTGGTCGACTTTTGTCATTATACTTGTACGCAATTGATGTGTATTGGACAAGGTGTTGTTGTATGACATAAATGTATGTGCTTAGATGATGTTGTGATGATTTATGACTGTATGGAAATTAAATGCATTGTTTTGGGCATAAGTACAAAGTGTGATTTTATCGATGAAATGAACATGTGTGTATGGATGCAATGTGAATGTCATGAGTCATTGTATGCCAAGAATCATAGTGTGCATTGTTGAACGTCCCGAGTGACGGTTTAATTCCCGAGGGAAATTGCTATAACATCGTGTGCCTCGAAAATATGAGGCGATGCCTGAGGACCTAAAGCGGTGGTTATAGACGATTGTGGGCTCCTTTGGAGACTTAAAGCAATCCTTAATGTCGTGTGCCTCGAAAATATGAGGCGATGCCTGAGGACCTAAAGCGACGGGTGAACATTGTAGGCCCGACGGGGAGTTACTTGAGATTCTCAGTAACGAGCGATGGTTCCAATTGTTCTTGAGTGAACTGATGATGAGACATGAGACAATGGAAGTCGGTACCGCATAGCATGTGCATAGAGTCGTTGTGTCGGTCTATGTACATTGCATAAATCATGAATTAATTGTGTGTGAATTTGTGAATGTGATTGATGATTGTATTGTATATGTGTGGTGTGTAATGGTATTCGATGCTTGAGAATTGTGCGGTATTATGTTATATGTGGTTGTGGTGAGAATGTGTTACTTGTACATTTTTGTGTTTATATATATAATTTTATTCAATTATATTATGGTTGTTTTTCTCACCCTTCTGCTGTTTTATAACGCTCTATGAGGCGTTGCAGATTAGAGCTGTTGGAGGTATTCCTTTTTGTGAAGCGTTGCGTCTTCATTATTTTGGTCGGTCGGCTCTGATATGTGACTCCGGGTAGTTAGGGTGGCCGCGTGCTATTATTTTGTATATCTGATGATATATTTTGGTTGTACATATGCTACCTGATGTATGACAAACTGTTTATATGTGTATATGTATATATGTTAATCAGATTTTAGATGTTCCGCTTTAATTCTAATTTCTGAAAAGTGGGTGTAAGGAACAAAGTTTCCTCTGTATGATTGCTACCCCGCAGTTGCATATCATTATGGGCAGGTGTTGCATGTTATGTGTATGTTTGGTTACAGTTGATGTGATTCCTCCCTTTCTATGCCGCGAATTCAAATGTACTCTGACGAATTTTCGAATTTTCTTTTAGTGCTTTAAATTGCCTGTTAATTGGGGGTATAGATTGGGGGCGTCACAGATACAATGTGAAGTTTGAAAAGGACTCAACAAGACAAATTCAAAAAAAAAAAAGAGAAATTATGTTAAAGGAGGAAGATCTGTGAAACTTACAAGCAACAACGACAAATTTTCTTGAACCTCGAGACTTAAATCTCAAAAGGGGACCCTTCATTATAAACCGAAAAAACCATTCATCACAGGGGAACCATTCCTCCACAATTCCTTTAACAATATTCTTCTGCTTCCTAAGCCGTTTCTCGGTGACAGTACTCAACCACCTTCAAAAACCTCACTCCATCTTCACCATGAGACCTCAACCATAAACAATTTTCACAAATCCAACCAAACAACTCCACCTTTTCTTCTCCTTCGCTCATCCTTCCGTGCGCAACATTCGACCACCATAACCTTCAATAGTCACCAACAACTCTCCATTTCCTTCATAGTTCAACAACCAAACAGAACCCATTCGCAAACCCCTTTCAAACCAAACAGCAACAATACAATCACCCCAAATCAAAATCCATAAACATGAACAAACCTAAACCTTTCTTAAATCCGAAACTGAAAGTTGAGACATGAAGAGAAGGTCGAGCGAGAACCAAAACGAGATCAAAATAACACAAGTCAGAATTTGAAGCAAACTTGAATCTGATTGAAGTCGCGAGCGCATGAGACCGAAACTAGGGCGGACGAGTTCAAAAGAAGGAGGTCGAAGTGAAATCCGATTTGCTTTGGCCTTGATGTCGTTTGTTGATCATCTGTCATATTTTTCCTTTTTAAAAAGGGAATGAAATCTAGAAACGATTTGTATTTGTTTGAAAAACTAAGGTGGATTCTCTAAAAATGTTGCTGTTCTGAGCGTTTCTTTTTTTTCTTTCCTTTTAATTTGTTTTTTTAAATAAAAAGAAAACTAGAAAACTGTTGTTAATGAGGGCGGCTGTTGTCAACCGGATCATTTCATTCTGGTTGGGTGGGCTGAGAGGCCCACGATGATTTTCTTTACCAGCTTCCTTAATTGCTGCTTTTGCTGGTTTGAGGATGAATGGGCTTAAGGAGGCCCATGATTGATTCCATGACTACGGATTCACCACACATCCATCACCTCCTTTCAATTCCAGCGCACCCCTCCCTCTTTGTGTTTCATAGAATTCATTTTGTTTACTATTTTATTCTCTAAATGTTTAACTATTTGTTTAAGATCTTCTTTGTGATTTTGATTTTATTCATTTTGTTTATGTTCCATTTTCTTTATTCTTGGCAAATGACATTACACAAACCTTGACTTTGATTATTTCAAATCAATAAAGTCTTGATAAATATGAGGCCACATTTTTATTTTTCCTTTTAGTTGGTCAATGAAAGTCTAACAAAAAGATTATCGATTTACCGATTTAAATCTTGATTAAGACGAGACCAATTTTTATGTTTCATTTCAATTCCATTTTCTTTATTTTGGCCAATGATATCATAAAAATCTTGACTTTGTTGATTATTTCAAAATCATTAAAAATCTTGATTTGTATGAGGCCCTTTTTTTCATTTTCAATTTGTATTTTTGTTGGTCAATGAAAGTCAAAAATATAAGATTATCGATTTCTCGATTAAATCTTGATTTAGACGAGACCGACTTTATTTTTCATTTCGATTCCATTTTCTTTATTTTGGGTCAATGATATAACAAACTTCATGCTTTGGTTGATCTCATTAAAGCGACAAAACTTTGATCAATATGAGACCACTTTCTCTTTATTTCAGTTTTATTCACTTTTTGGTCGATGAAAGTCAAGAATCATGGGTGTCAATCTTATTGATAAACTATGATTAAGACTAGACCATTTTTATTTCTATTTCATTTTAATTTTTAATTTATTTGAATACTAACTTTTCATTTCTCTCTTTGGTGAGACTTGTACATATTTTCTGATAAAGTCTTGTGGACAATTATTCTGTTATGCTTGTGGTTGCCTGTGGCATTTGACACATCCTCGGTACTCTTCCAAAGGAAAGTTCTCCTCAGTTGACTCATAAGTCAATAAACAAATCATACAACCTTGGCCTCATAAGAGCCTTTCCCTTTTTCTTGGCCTCATAAGAGCCATTGAATCATAACTTAGTAATAGGTTAGAGTTTTAAACTCTATGTGATTCTCACCATCATGAGAACTCACTTTTCCCATCATAACTTAGATTTAGAGAGTTTCCTTAAACTCTAAATGAGCTCATACTCATTTCCCCTTGGAACTTTGGCCAGAGTCAATGGTTCCTCTTTCACCCTTAGTTAGGTGAACTACGGTTGCTCTGATTCTTTAGTCAGATACGTAGGCACAAGATGCGACGTCTTGGCGAGCAAACTTAGTGTACATACCCCTAGGTCCTTACCTTAGTACAGATTTCTTTTAGCAAGCAAACATAACATAAACTAAACAAGAGGTTCCTGTAGAGTACTACAGATACTTAGGGTGCTAATACCTTCCCTTAGTATAACCAACCCCCGAACCTTAGACTCCCCCCTTTAGGTTTTTCTCGATCTTGAACCTTTCCTTCGGATAAATCAAAGTCGGTTGTGAATTCAAAGAAATATGATGCAAGTTAATTAATAGCTTGTTATCCGATTCTCACCGCAACAATAGTCATATTGCATCACTATCACTATAGTCGGTCTTACCCCCTGGTGATAAAAGTCCTCTCAATCGAGTTGTCAGTTATTTCCTCGTCAGGAAACGCCTCATCTGAGCGATCTCTCCTCCAGTTTATTTCTAGGATGGAGAAGGCCCTTGACCACTTTGATAACTTGAACCTCTGAAAAACAAGAAAACTCTCGACAAATGTCACTCTTCTCCATTGAAGATGATATCTTTGCTTTCCCGGATTAAGGAAAATCCCAGAGAGAGCCTCGCAACTAAAGACTCTCAACAACACAGTGGTTCTTCTCTCCAGAAAATCAATGTTAATGAAGTCATCAACACCTCAAAATTGGGGTACATTGTATGACATTTCTCCGAGAAGGCCTCGAAGAAAAGTATGATGTAATACCCCCAAGCAGAAAGCAGTCTCTCAAGAGACTCCTTTTCCCCAGTAGAGTCAACAAATGGCATCTCCAATAGAGAAGTTTGTACACCTCTGCAGCTCAGACGAATGGGTTCCCCAGCAAGTCTGACATCAAAACTTTTTCCATCAAATGGCATCTCCCCAGGAAAATTCGGAGAGAAGTTTGAGGAAAACCGCTACGAATAACGTCCCTTGTCAAGAAATTTTATTGATAAAAGAAACTGAGACCAGATCCTTGGTAGGAAACCAGGATCGAGGGGAAGTTTATATCAGAAACTGAGACCAGATCCTTGGTAGGAAACCAGGATCGAGAGGAAGTTTATATCAGAAACTGAGACCAGTTCCATGGCTGAAGACCAGGATCGAGGGGAGGTTTATTCCAAAAGAAAATTTAGACCAGTTCCTTGGTAGGAAGCCAGGATCGAGGGGAAGTTTGTATCAAAAACTGAGACCAGTTCCTTGGTAGGAAACCAGGATCGAGGGGAAGTTTTACCTTTTCTAAGTATCAACGCTTAGCAAAAGAAGATGAATGCGTAAACTACCATTCATAACCACTGTCAAAATTTCAGGTATTCCGATATTTAATCCTCTTGCACCCCGAATGTCCGAATACCTTCGCCATTCACACCTTCGGGTCCAAGAAGATTAAATAGGGGCATCTGTCATACCCCAAATTTTGACCACTCATTGTTAAAATTCGACTGTGTTTTCACTTCGTGTCATCTGCATATCATATCATTTGTCTTGTCATGCATATTGTTTGAATTTTCAGTCGAAATATACGCGTGGAAATTTCAGTCATTTTTGGTTAATTATGCGGAAAATCGATCAACGGACGTTTTTCCATTGAAATTGCAAATGTTCATTTTCCATCTATCTTTCGCACAAATTTAAGTTAATCTCATTTTATTTTTATTTTTTACACATATATAATAAAAATAATAAAATAATAAAAAAATAAAAAAATAATAAAAAATATTTATATTTATATTTTTTCTCACGTTATATATATATATATATATATATATATATATATATATATATATATATATATATATATATATATATATATATATATATATATATATTTTTTTTTTTTTTTTGTTTTTTTATATATTTGTATATATCTTTTTATTTTTTTTGCATATATATATATATATATATATGTGTGTGTGTGTGTGTGTGTGTGTGTATGTATATATATTTATTTATTTATTTTTAGAAAAATAATGTAAATTCATATATTTTTATACAATTTTGTTTTTTTATGAATTTTTGTTTCTAATGTATTTTGTTTTAAATAATTTTTGTTTTTAACACAATTTGTTTTTTTATCATTTGTTTCTTATGCATTTTGTTTTATATAAATGTTCAAGAAAAATACCTTCTTTTTCAAACTAATATTCCAGTTTGCTACCTATTTGTCAAGGTAAGATTCCATTTGTCTTACATCTCCATAAATGAATCCTAACAAACTTGGAATTTTGATTATTCTATCTTTTTCTTTCTTCATCACCAAGTTACCTTTCTCCTATAAATACCACTAAGTTTCTCATTTCAAAATACACCAAACAATGTAGTAAACTTGTTTCTCTCTTCTCTCAATATCTTGCCGATCATTGGATGCTTAAAAGCTTTATCGGGTACCTTGGGCTCGTCTAACGCTACTCTGCTTGCGTGAAAATTCACGGGTGTCCGGTACACTTTATATTTAATCTTTGCTTGTGCATCATGTTTATGATTAAATAAATCTTCTTTACAAACCTTTTTCAAATACTCATGAAGGCTGGCTGACAGTTTCTTCCTAAGCGGTGATACACTCTATAAGAGAAACTTTGACATGGTCTTGCTCCGATGCGTCGACAGACCAGAAGCAGACATGCTGATAAAGGAAATTCACAAAGGGTCCTTTGGCACTCATGCCAACAGACATACAATGGCGAGAAAAATTCTAAGAGCAGGTTACTATTGGTTGACAATGGAATCTGATTGCTACAAGTACATGAGGAGATGTCACAAGTGTCAGATATACTCAGACAAAATCCATGTACCGCCTATACATCTCAAAGTTCTTTCTGCCTCATGGCCATTTTCCATTTGGGGAATCGACACGATTGGCATGATTGAACCTAAAGCTTCGAATGGACATCGGTTCATCCTAGTAGCCATTGATTACTTCACCAAATGGGTCGAAGCAGCGTCGTACGCTAATGTAACCCGACAAGTGGTAGTCCGATTTATCAAAAACAATATCATCTGCCGTTATGGTGTTCCAAGCCAGATCATTACGGATAATGGATCTAACTTGAACAGCAAGGTAATGAAAGAGTTATGCACAAAGTTCAAGATCGAACACCATAACTCATCTCCCTACCGACCCAAGATAAACGGCGCGGTAGAAGAGGCTAACAAGAACATCAAGAAGATTGCTCAAAAGATGGTCATAACCTACAAAGATTGGCACGAGATGCTACCCTTTGTTCTTCACGGTTATCGCACATCTGTCCGCACTTCAACAGGGGCAACCCCTTTCTCTCTAGTATATGGCATGGAAGCAGTGCTCCCCATCGAAGTAGAGATCCCATCAATCCGGGTATTGATGGAGGCTAAGCTTACAGAAGCTGAATGGTGTCAAAGTCGACACGACAAACTGAACCTGATAGAAGAAAAGCGAATCACGACACTATGCCATGGTCAGTTGTATCAGCAAAGGATGAAAAAGGCGTTCGACAAAAAGGTTCGACCTCGCGTCTTCAGGAAAGGAGACCTCGTGCTCAAGTAGATACAATCATTTCTCACTGACTCTCGGGGCAAGTGGACTCCAAATTATGACGGCCCCTATATGGTCAAGAAAGCTTTCTCAGGCGGTGCCCTGAGACTTGCAACCATGGATGGAGAGGAATTTGCCTACCCCACAAATGTTGACATAGTCAAGAAATACTTCACCTAAATAAAAAAAAAAGTCTCGGTGGATTGAAAACCCGAAAGGGCGGTCCAGACAAAAATTAGAGACATGATCAAGAATCATCCCGGTGGATTGGAAACCTCAAAGTACAATCCAGGCAAAAATTAGGGATAATGGCAAGTAACTACGTTCGACAAAGGGGCAACTCCCTCGGCAGCAGTTACATCATCCATCAGGAAAACTCCGGTCAAGGTCATCTTCAACAAAAGCTCAGGATGCCCCGAAGTCAAATTTGGTAGAAGGATATTGGTCGTTATGTTTTGATGTAGCCCTTTTCCCTTAAATTACCATTTTCTAAACTTTGTAAATACTCTATGGAATCACGCGTTTGGCTGATTTCCATCCTATCAATAAAATTTGAGCCCTTGTGCTTTTGTTTGCAATTGTTATTTGTTTTAGCTTTACGGAACGACATTTTAATATGATTAACGATTCTTGAAATAAAACAAAAATGAATTTACTTTTTAAACTTTTTTCTGCTTTTAAAATAAAGATGACAATTTTTTTTGACTGGTGAACATCGAAAGAACATTAGTCGCTTCCCCAGAAGTAATCAAACTTCAAAGTGCTGAATCAAAGTACTCCTTTTAAGCTAGTGCGCTTGAATGAAGGACCGGCTGTATCAGATGCGACTTTCCCATCTAATACCCCCGGCAGAGCTCTTATCTCCTAAGCCCGACCAACATAGCTCCTGACAGGGAATATCTCTCCTTAGCAAGGGATAATTGTTATCGTGAACCAGTGATACTTTTCATCCCCTACTGTGGCCGAGTATCCAGTCGTGTTCATCTACTAGTCTGTATGTCGCGTCAGTTTTATCATCATATACATACATACACCATGCATTATTGATTCACATGCATAATCATATTGCATCACTATCACTCTCGTCGGTCTTATCCCCTAGTGATAACAGTCCTCTCAATCGAGTTGTCAGTTCTTTTCTCGTCAGGAAATGTTGCGTATGCACTACCTCTCTCCTCCAGTTTATTTCTGGGATGAAGTCGGCCCTTGACCACTTTGATAACTTGAACCTCTGAAAAGCCAGAGAACCCTCAGCCAACATCATTCTTCGCCATTGAAGATGATGTCTTCGTTTTCCCGGATTATGGAAAATCCTTAGAGAAAGCCTCTCAACTAAAGACTTTCACCAACACATTGGTCCTTCTCTCCAGAATGTCAATGTCAACAAAGTCATCGGCACCTCAAAATTGGATCACGTCATATGGCATTTCTCCGAGAAGATCTCCGAGAAAATTATGATGAAATACCCCAAGCAAGAAACAGTCTCTCAAGAGACTCGTTTTCCCCAGATAGAGTCAACAAATGGCATCTCCAACAGAGAAGTTTGTATCCCTCTACAATTCAGGCAGATGGGTTCCCCAACAAGTCTGACATCAAATTTTTCCATCAAATGGCATCTCCCCAGGAAAATTCGGCGAGAAGTTTGAGGAGAACTACTACAAATAGCGTCCCTTATCAATAAAGTTTATTGACAAAAGAAACCAAGACCAGATCCTTGGTAGGAAACCAGGATCGAGGGGAAGTTTAATTCGGAAACTGAGACCAGTTCCTTGGTAGGAAACCAGGATCGAGGGGAGGTTTATATCGGAAATTGAGACCAGTTCCTTGGTGAGAAACCAGGATCGAGGGGAAGTTTAAATCAGAAACTGAGACCAGTTCCTTGGTAGGAAACCAAGATCGAGGGGAAGTTTACCTTTTCTAAGCATCATTGCTTAGCAAAAGAGGAAGGATGCGTGAACTGCCATTCATAACCACCATCAAAATTTTGGGTATTCCGATATTTAATCCTCTTGCACCCCGAATGCCCGAATACCTTCGCCATTCACACCTTCGGGTCCAAGAAGATTAAATAGGGGCATCTGTCGTACCCCAAATGTTGACCACTAAGATTTCCCAGCATTGTGCAAATCATCATCACAATATGGATGAACCATTAGTCTCCCCAAAGATGGGTGAGCATCCACTACAATCAAATTTAGGGTTTCAAACCCTCTAAGAGCCTTAGACAAAGGATCAATCAAGGAATTACGTGATCTTCAACTTGTCTAACATCTCAGACATCTATAAAGGATCAACAGGACTCCCACATCAAGAATCAAGCACAAGGTTGCAACATTCCAAGTGGATTAAGCCTCAAGATCGCTAGTGTCACCAAATTAGGGTTTTGGTCGACCAGGGCCTCCAGATGGAAATTTTCCTCTGGGTATGAGCCAATGCTTCAAAGCATAACCTATGGTGTCCAAGGGACATCATGAACCCAATCATCAAGTCTATTTGGCTTTAGGGGATGCATTCACTAAAAATCAGGAATTAGGGTTTCTTGACCTAATTCACCCCTGAGTTGACTTTTGGGACAAAACATGAGCCAAGACCTCAAGAGGGGATTTTAGGGTCTCAAATACATCACATTGATCCATTTTCAACAATGGATTGATCCAAGAAGCTTGAGCAACAAGTTTCAATTTCATCTGAACCATAATTAGGGTTTCGCGAGAAAAGTCAACTGTGTCTTTGAATTTTGACCAGGACATGCTCCCAAACCCTTGGACATGATCCAATACACCCTGTAACACCTATGGAATCAATCCATCAAGTTTGATTTAGGTCAATGACTTGATTTCATAGAGGATCGCACAGTTTGGAATTCATCTGATAAAAAGTCAACTGTGCACAAAAGTCAAACTTTGACTTTTTGAGATTTTTCACAATTATGGTTCTTTGACCCCAAAATGATGTTAATGTATGATTGGAATCATTATTCATCAAGAAAAATCCAGAAAAGTTGGATAACTTGTAAAAGGGATAACCATAAAAAACTTAGAAAATTTTCTAAGTTATGGAATAAAGTGGCTAGGGTACCAACTTTGGAGGATCATAACTCCTAAACCACAAGGCCATTTTTTCCCATCCAAAGCTGGATTTGTAGCTCTCATTACCCTCTACAAAAACTTCAACTACCACTCATTCCAATTCCCCATGGATTTCAAGTTATGGAATGATCAAAATCAAGAAAAGAGAAAATGTCACTTTTTTCCAACACTTAGTGAAATTTTCACTAAGTCAGAATCTGCCCTCACTTTTTTCCAAATGTAGGGACATTTTTCACTTGGATCCAAAAAGTATCAAAGCCAAATATGATCAAACAATTGTTGTATCATATAAGGGCTTTCCAAAATGGCCAAGAACTCCCGCAAATTCCACTTGAGCCATGAGATATGACAATGGCAACATGCCTTGCTGAAAACTGTCAAGGCAAGACAGATTTTGGAGTTTTGCTCGATTTTCCAAATTTGTGCAATTCCAAGAAACTCTATCCATATGAACACCTCAAGGGGGGACCAAGGAGGAACCAACTCTGATCCCAAGCCTCCCAAGTCTTTGGAACCAAAAATAGCATGCCAAACCTAGAATTGCCTAAAAGAGGGACAAGACTCCAATTTTGGATTGGAACATTCAATGCATACACCAAGGTGGCATGGACTGAGCCATTGCCAACTGAATTCAGTCAAGACTTATCCAAGACCAAGGGAACCAGCAGTCTGTGCCCTAACCTCTAGTCAATGGCTAGAGGACACTTGGATTCTCATTGCTCAACATTGGCCAAACCTATGCAGCAGTTGCCATTCACTATTCCTTGTAAAACAAACTTGCTCTACTATAAATAGAGCTCATTTGCGATTAGTTTGAGTACACCAAAGCCATCAAACAAATGCTTTCCTCAAAATCACCTTCTCACTTCCAAATTTGCCTTCTAAAGCAAGCCACTATCGGGTTTTGAGTTTGAGAGCAATTCCAACCAAACCAATCACACACACACACACACACACACCTTATAAACATCATATAGAAGTGATCCAAACACTCACATAACATCTGGAACACCAAAATCACAAAATCACTAGCCAATTGCTCAAGCCTTTGACAGATTTGCAGTTGGGGTGCCATCTCAAGTTCCAGATCATTTCAATCCATTCCAAGCACCCAGACATACTCCATGGCACCTAGGGGAGCTATCCAGATCATTGGAACCTAGCTGTAACACCTCTAACCCAAAACACGGTCACCAGCTACAAGTGGTAAGCATGAGCTCTTCTAACTCTATGATCCATGCAATTTTTGCTGCACAATAATTTGGCCATATGTTCATAATCATGCATAGAGTGTTGACCCCCAATCAATTGCTTTGTATGAATCGTGTATGGAATTTCTGAACCTTCATGCATAATTTAGGGTTCTTGAGGTTTCTCTTTTATTTCTTATTCCATAATTAAAATAAATGAAATTAAAGACCATAGACATGATCATGAGGTGAAAACGGGCAAATTGATATGTAGATTGCATGATATAATCAAGTATTCAGTGAGATTGGATAGAAAACACAAATCTGGGAAAAACAGAGCACGCGGGCAAGGCCAAGATGTTCTTGGCGCCCTTTTCAAATATTTGAATATTTGAATTTTTGTGATTTTATTAAATTGATTCAAAAATTAATTTCTCTCTGAGTTTTAATGATTTTGAGTTGATTCCTTTTCTAATAATTCACAAAAATTTTAAAATATTTTATTATTTCATATAATTGATATTTTTGCAAATAATTAATATTTTAATTGTTTTTGACATTTAAAGTATTTTTCCTTCTTGATTTTGCAAATTTTAACGACTTCTAATCATTTTGTAGGTCAAAACCTAATTTTTGAAAAATTAATCCAAGATTACAATTTGTTTTCCATATGTTAAACAATTTTGATCATTTTAATTGAATTTTTTATTCAATTAAAATACATTTTGGAAACAAATTAGGGTTTTGATTAATTCAACCCTCATCAAACCTTTTAAAAACACTTTGGGCCTCTAATAGAGTGTAAGACCCAGTCCTTTGTAAATAAAAATTTTTGGGCCTCAAATGTTGTATAAGTCCCGTTGTATTTCAAAAGTTCGGCGCGATCATCGCCCGTTTAAGACAAACCATCTGGGCCTCTCCTCGAGCTATAAGACCTATTCAAAATCATTTTGGGCCTCTAATAGAGTGTAAGACCCAATCCCCTTTTGAAACCAAAAACTTTTGGGTCTCAGTCGTTGTATAAGACCCACAGTGTTTTCAAAACCTCGACGCGATCGTCGTCCTTTTCAAAATAAACCCTGGGTTTCTCCTTGAGCTATAAGACCCATCTTTGTTCACTTTCAATCATTTTGGGCCTCTTGAAAGAGTGTAAGACCCATCCCCTTGTACAGAAAATATTTCTTGGGCCTCAGTCACGTGTATAAGTCCCTGTACAAAACGACAGTGCGATCACTGATAAAACCCTAGGCCTCTCCTTGAGCTATAAGCCCCAATTTTCCATTCAAAAAGCACTTTCTCCTTTGATTTTGTAACATACTGTTATTTTCAATCTCTTTGTTGAACAACTAATAATACAGCATGGAAGCTCTACAACCGAGTAAGTGTTTACCCGCTTTCATATGTATATAATTGTATTGTGGGGTTGTTTCACTGTAAGTCTTCTTTCATAAACTCATATCGACTGTGTAATACTAGTATAGATATTTAGAGTTTCCCCGGCAACTACGTCTAGAACTAGACAAAACCTCGTCTCCTTACATCCGACGTTCTCCCGGATATTTCAACATAACCTAAACCATGAGAATTTTCTTTTACAACAATTTTAGATAACTAGATCTAAGAAATCTCCCCCTTGAACAGTTCATATACAGAAGGCCAATGTTCCAAGTGAAACCCCTTCTGGAACTGTTCATCAGCCTCCTCTTAGGATTTGTGCAAGGACCCACAGGCTTCCTAAAAGCATCCCCGCCTCCTCTTGGACGTTGTACAAGGACCCGTCGGCTTCTTAGAAGTTTTCACAGCCTCCTCTTAGGCTTCGTATAATGATTCTTCCTCCGGGAAGATAACCTCCTCTTGGGCTTCGTACAAATTGTCCCATCAGCTTCTTAAAAGTTTTTCTCGCCTCCTCTCGGGCTTCGTACAAATTGTCCCGACGACCTCTTAAAGGTGTAGGAACAGAAATTAGTCATCTTAATAGAACAGTCTTTCAAAGAGTCTAGATCTTTCTACCACGAATGTACTGTCTCTTGATCTCTCTTAAACATAGTACGAAAGATAAAACTCTAGACTTGGACACTCTATTCTCCTTGAGTCTCGAAGACATTCTCAAGTTCCTTTCAATAATAGGAAAAAACACCCGTAGACTTGGGCAGTCTCAATACCCTTTGGATTCCCCGTTTCCTTAAAGAACAGGAAATAATCCCGGTCCTCAGATCAAATCCATGAGTACAACATTACCCATATAAGAACTGATTTTCTCTTTCAACCAACATACTGGACCTGTCACTCAACTGAAACAGTAACCCTAGCCTCATCTTGGGCTTTGTACAATGATTCTCCCCAGCAGAGCTAACCTTTTTAGCCTCCATCTCAGGCTTTGTACGAGATACCAAATCACTCTCTTGTTGAGTATAAAAGACTCTCTTGTTGAGTCAATCCTTTTTTAGCCTTCATCTCGGGCTTTGTACAAGATACAAAACACTCTATTGTTAAGTATAAAAAGACTCTCTTATTGAGTCGATCACCTTTAGCCTCCATCTCGGGCTTCGTACGAGATACAAAAACACTCTCTTGTTGAGTATAAAAGACTCTCTTGTTGAGTCAATAACCCTTTCAGCCTCTATCTCGGGCTTTGTACGAGATCCAAAAACACTCTCTTATTGAGTATAAAAGACTCTCTTGTTGAGTCAACCTCCTTTTAGCCCCCATCTCGGGCTTCGTACGGGATACAAAAGACTCTCTTGTCGAGTCAAACCTTGAGCCTCCGTCTTGGGCATCGTACAAGACACATAAAAACACCCTCTTGTTGGGTCAATAGCCTCCTCTTAGGCTTTGTATAAGGAAAACCCCAGTTGAGTCAATCAACCTTTTAGCATCAAAATGTGTGCCTTGCTCATAGTATACAAACATAAAAAACTCCTTCATCTAATTGCTATAAGCGACAAGCCTCTAGATTATTTACATCCACGCCACAGTCCCTCTTTTAGCATGAGAAATTCCTAAGGAAAGATGACATTGCTATACAGTGAGTTAAAGTCTTATCCTTCAGGTTAAAAATCCCCTATAAAGGAAATTATGGCATTGCTGGATTCGCATATCCCAGTTAAAGTAATTCTCCTTTATAATTAGTCACGCAACAATTGTGACAAACAGACCCCTTTAGAGATGACAAATTCTCTCTAAAGTCAACACCCTTCAGCTTCACATCTTGGGCTTTGAACAAGATATAAACCACCTTCAGCTTCATGTCTTGGGCTTTGAACAAGACACCAAAACACCATTTCCTCCAATAGAATAGGAGGAACTACGATCGCTCTGATTTCCCTCTCCCAGGAATACGTAGGCATAAGATTGAAAAAGAATCTTAGCGAGTACACTAATCAAAAAACCCCCAAAGTCCCCTACCTCCAGCCAATCTAGCACAATATCCCAACAAATTTCCCATGAACAATCCCGGTATTTCGTTATGAACAAAATAAGCAGAGAGAGACCCACGAACTAAAGCTGCATCTGTAAACAAACAGTTTTGACTGTTTAACCTCAGTTTGCAAGCAGGGTTAATTGGAGACATCTATTTACCTTCCTTCATCAGCTTCAATAAGATAAAAAATGAATCGAACTGTAGTACTAAAGCGATAGTGATTCGAAACCACTAAAACCGCGCTACACTCTCCTTGAGTATAAGCCCCAATAATTTTTTCACAAACAACTCCCTTTTGATTTAGGTTCAAATATACAGTTGTTATCAAAACTTTCTTTAATTTCTCTGAACAACTAACAATACAGCATGGAAGCTCGCTCACCTGTAAGTTTTAACAGCTTTCATTTACTCGCTTTAATATATATAACTGTATTGTGGGAAGCTGCGCACTGTTAGTCTTCTTTCATTCTTTTAAATATACATCAAATATATATATAACTGTATTGTGGGAAGCTGCGCATGGTTAGTCTTCTTTCATACCTTTTAAAATACTTGTCATATACCAACTGTATATATACTAGTATAGTTATTTTGATTTTTTCCGGCAACTAGGTCTAGAACTAGGTAAAACCCTGTTGGTCACTCTTTAAATACAAACAAAACTAGATTCCCATAGGATTTCCAGATACAGTATTCCCTTCTCTTGGGGTTAAACAATATGGAACAAAGAGAAAGGCAGTATTCTTGGTGAACCTTTTCTTAGACTGTCACCCCTAGAAATTGTCAAAGAAATTTTACTCCCCGGAGTTGATCTATTCTCTGTGAATAGAATTTCCTGAGTTTCTTCAAATCACATAACTTTCACTAAATGATCTATTCTCAGTGAATAGTATTTCTTGAACTTTTCTTGGTTTGGGACCCACGGACTTCCTAAAAGTATCCTCGCCTCCTCTTGGGCTTTGTACAAGGACCCTTCGGGCTTCTTAGAAGTTCTCATGCCTTCTCTTGGGCTTAATACAAGGACCCTAATGACCTCTTAAAGGTATAAGACAGAATTTAGTCATCCTTTGCTAGAGCAGTCTTTCCAGTGTCAGACCTCAGACCACTTTAGGGTTGATTCTCATCCCTTAATGCCCTTGGCTCCTCTATAAGGCATCATACAAAAGATAAGACTCTTCCACACCAGTAGACTTAGACAATCTAATCCCCTTGAGTCTCAAAGACATTCTCAAGTTCCTTACAACTATAGGAAAAAAACCCCAGGCATTCCGGGTCTATCTCCAGCAGAAACCCAGCCTCTCTCATGAGAGTTCCCCGACTAGGGTCAACACTATCTCAAATTAGAACCTCAAGGTAACTGCCATATCAACTCTTTTGTAACCCTCAACAAGAGTTGATTCCCCACTTGGACCTGCCTGGGGATCTCAATTATCCCCGGCAAAAGATAGCCTCCTCTTAGGCTTTGTATAAGGTCCTTTCCTCAGCAGAAAGACAGCCTCCTCTTAGGCTTTGTATAATGACTCTTCCTCACCGAAGTCAGCCCCCTCTTGGGCTTTGTGCAATGATTCTCCCAAGCGGAGCTAACCTTTTCAGACTCTCTCGTTGAGTCAATCACTTTTTCAGACTCTCTTGTTGAGTCAATCACCTTTTCAGACTCTCTTGTTGAGTCAACCACCTTTCCAGACTCTCTTGTTGAGTCAATCACTTTTTAGACTCTCTTGTTGGTTCAATCACCTTCTTGGACTCTCTTGTTGAGTCAACCTTTTTTTAGCCACAATCCTGGGCTTTATACAGGACAGATAAAACCACTCTCTTGTTGAGTCAAACCCTTTTAGCCTCAATCTTGGGCTTTGTACAAGACATAAATCTCCCTCTCTTAAGCTTGGGGACATATATCTTCTCCAACAGAGTCATTTCCTCCCAGCCTTCCTTTAGGCTTTGGGGAATGATTTTCCCCAAGAAGAGTCAAACTCATTTCAGCCTCCTCTTAGGCTTTGTATAATGATTTTCTCAGTAAAGTTTAGCCTCAAATCTTGGGCTTTGTACAAGACACATACAAATCTCTCCGGCAGAGTCAAAATCTCTTTTAGCCTCAATCTTGGGCTTTGTACAAGACAGGAAGAACATTTTCCCCGGGAAATTCAAACTTCTAGCCTCCTCTAGGCTTTGTATAATGATATCCCCATAGAGTCAGTCTCTTTTTTGCCTCAATCTTGAGCTTTGTACAAGACACCAAAATATACACTCTCTTGTTGAGTCGGTCTTATCCAGCCTCCTCTTAGGCTTTGTATAAAGAAATCCCCTAGCGGAGTCAATCAACCTTTTAGCATCAACCTTGTGCTTTGATTAAGGCACACAAAAATCAACAATCATTCTTTAGAGATGACAAATTCTCTCTTAGTCATAACTTTTTAGCTTCAATCTTGGGCTTTGAATAAGACACAAATACCCTTTTAGCTTCAATCTTGGGCTTTAAACAAGACACCAAAACCTCTTTTTCCTCCCTTAGAATAGGAGGAACTACGATTGCTCTGATTTCCCTATTTTGTTTAAACGAGAATACGTAGGCATAAGATTGCAAAATCTTAGCGAGCATACTAATAAAAAACTCTAGGTCCAATACCTTCACACATCAATCAAACTTAGGTCCAGTACCTTACCAAAAACATCGGGAAAAATCCGAACATCAACAAAAACTCACTCTCCCTGTCATACTTTCCCAAGAAACTTTCCCAACTCATTATTAGATAAACACCATCTATTACAAAGCGAAACCCTAAAGCTAATATCATGTGGATAACCACATATAGGATGGGTAATTGACAACTACCCATTGTATAACCTGACCCCGTACCCCCCAATCTCTTTTAAGCGTTTGTTTAGTTAAACATTCGCGTGCAAGGTTAGTTTTAGATAGCTTCCCTTTTCCTTCCAGCTTCATGGGATAAATAAGAAATCAGAAAGTAGCACCCTTTCTCCTTGAGGAGGAAAATCCAAACTTTAGCGATAAGGTGGTCGCGTCATCGACAAAAATCGCTCGGTACAGCTTGGTCAGGTTAACAATAAAGGGACATTTCTTAAGGTCATTGAATCGAAATTGCCGATGCAAAAGAACATTCACTATACAAGGTATTCACAAACATCTCAACTTCATTCACCATTTTCTTTCCTCTATTGCAAACCTTCTCAAACTTCCTTATGCACAATTATTTCAGCTCTATTTTTCTCATTCAAACAAGCATTCTTTTTCTTTTGTTTTTCACCTTCATATTCACACTTTTTCTATTCATGCTTGTTTGAAATTTTTCAAAAGTTTGAACAATTTACCAATCTTCTTTTTCATTCTCCCCAACTTATTTTCAACCAAACCTTAAGTGAATGCTCCTTACTTTTTAAGGCAAGGAAATCAATAAAAACAAAGTTCCAAGGTTCAAGAAGAAAATTTTTTAGAAACTCTCAAAAATTCAATGATGAACTTGATTTTCAAATTATGTACAACACAAAGTTCATCACTAAACGAGATCTAAACTTTTTAGGCTCAAGGGGTTAACAAGGTAAATCACTGTTTGGAAATGGTTGTGCTCAATATCAACAAGTGCCTTGATCATTTCTAATGCTTCCACAAAATCACACAAATAACAAGACAAAGCATGAATTAAAAGTAGTAGACACAATTCATCATCAATCCTATGCATTTAGTAAACCATGGAGGTTTCTCACTTTTGTGGTTTATGGACCTAAGTGACATAAGCAATCAATAAAGTTGTAACAAGAAACAAAATTTCATTTGTACAAAGACAAAAAGTTCTAACACATTCTAAAATCTAGAAATAGGTAACTATGTACCTTGCCAATAATATCATGCTTAAAATGCAATCATAGTCATCCAACTTGGAGGAATCTTCTTTGATGAACACAACACCAACATAGAAGTTTCTTTCACAACTACATCCAAAAGTTGGAAACATTAAATTTCCACAAGCATACCAACATAAAACGATAAAAAGCATACCAACAATTTAAGAGTTGAACATTCGTTAACTGAAGAATTCAACTCTTAACAATAATAATAATCAAAACTAAAATAATAAATAATAAAACTGATCAAATTTAACTGAAAAACAACATACTAATAATATCATAATAGTGCTATGGTGTGAAAACACCAACAAAAGCCATTAGTACCTCATACGGGTACAAGTACATCAAAATATCTCAAAATAATCCACCTAGTGGATAAAGTACAACAATAACAATTGATACATAAAGCATAATAAAAGAAAACTTCACTTTGAAGAGTCAAAGGAAGTACAAAATGATAACATCAAAATCAGCATTCTTCGGACTCGGGTCCAGAAACCTCAATCAACTCTTCCTCAGAACCAGATTCTGAACCAGATACCTCCACATAATCACCATCGACCTCCGCATCAGCATCCTCAGGCCCACCAACTGCCTCTGCTCCCCTCCAAAAACTGGCCTGGCCTCAGGCCAACCAGCATGAGCAAGGAATTGCTCTCTTGTCATCATAGTGTGATCCACGACGAGCTCGTGGATCTGCAGTTAAAGTACCTGCATCGAATCATGTAAGTTCATCATAGCGCGCTGAGAAGCCGCCATCCAATCCCAATTATATTGGAAAATTTCCTGCTGATACGGATAGTAACCTTGAGACCTAGAACTACCCGAACCATCACCAGTACTAGTTTCGACATCAGTACCTGCACCAGAAGTCTCACCTCGCAATCCCTTCAACTTACAATACTTGTCCACATACCAGTCATCAATGGTAGCCGGGATGGTTACCTGACGACGCATGGGGATATTAACCCCCCGCATGTGCACAAAGAACCATGATTAGACAAGGAAATGCAAGAGGAACATTCTTCCTAGAAGTGGAACCAAGCCCACTCTCCACAATAGCCCTCGTCTCATCCGCTATAATCCGGGAAACATCTATCTGGACATTGGTCATTATGCTGTGGACTAAGTGGGCCAGGGGTATGGGAAAGGTTGAGGAATGCGACTTTGGCTTAATATTGGTAAGAACCAAAAGTAAGATTAATTGGGCCAAAGGACGCATATCTTCATGACGGTACCTCTTTGCAACCCCAGATGGGTTAAGCTCAACAGATTTACCTTCTCGGGTAATATGGTTCTCTTTTCCAAAGTTAGGTACCTAGCAGCTTGTTTTGCTCCTCTAAAGCGTACATCGTCGAACTGAATCAGAACTGTTCGTGAAGTACCTGCAGTCTTTCTTTTTTTGGATGGAATGATCTTTGGAGCCATATGCAAAAATCACCAGATAAAACACATCCAGCCAGCAAAACAGTCGATTAGAATAGGAGCAAAACAAAATCCCAAACTGAGATAATAAATAATAAAA
Organism: Lathyrus tuberosus; assembly: GCA_022829125.1. Classification (NCBI taxonomy): domain Eukaryota; kingdom Viridiplantae; phylum Streptophyta; class Magnoliopsida; order Fabales; family Fabaceae; genus Lathyrus; species Lathyrus tuberosus. The sequence continues at coordinate 5,767,272 of JALAZF010000024.1, read as the reverse complement.
AATTTCAAAATTCTAGTCTATTCGCGTAAAGTTCGCAAAGCGAAGACCTGGCGAACATTCACCTCAGATTCCCAAAGCGAGGTTTTGGCGAATGCTCGCCCAGGTTCACAAAGCGAACTAGTCAGCGAACCTGCGAATATTTCAAAATTACAGCATCCTAACTTTTCCAACATCAGTCATTCTTTCAAAATACAACCTCTATTCTAAAGTTTGCATAAAATTCAACATGCAACAGCAAACAAACCTTAAAACAGAGGTGAATTGCACACACTTTTTAAACCTAGAGTTAAAATGTCTCTAATGTTCAACCTAACTACCTAACCACATTGTTCTAACAGAAATCAACAGAGAGAAAAGGAAAACAAACCTGAACTTGTTAGTACATGGGAAAAACTTGGTGAGAGATGAAAGGAACAGAGCACGTGAGAGAGTTTTGTTCTTGTGAGTGTTTGTGATTGTGAAAAAGGCAAGGTGAGAGAGTCAAAGGCAGTAGGGTTACCCACAAAAGTTTAGAATAAGTGGTGGGTCATGGGCCCAAGTGTCTGGCCCACACCAAATAAACTCCCTTTTTAATGAGGTGGCAGCAAAAAAACATTTAGCTGTCTCGTTAAGTTCGCAAAGCGAACTGGTCAGCGAATATGACAGGAATTTGAAAAAAATTTATGTAGCTGCTACCACACTACACCAATTCTAAACAATTTAATCACTTAAAAACATTAGAAAGACAGAAATAGTTACAATGTTGGGGTGCCTCCCAACTAGCGCTTTGTTTAACGTCGTTTGAGCTCGAAGGTCCAAGATGATTGACACCTCGAAACCAAAAGCTCAAGAATTGGCTTCTGAGAAAATGACATTACACGAACAAAGACCTCAACCATTATCGTGTCCAGCCTTTGATCCCCTCTTCTTTAAAAAGGAAAATCCCAACATGATCGCATCATAACCACTTTCACATCTTCATCCTTTTTCTTCCGCCAAGCTTCTCTGTCAAATTCTTTCTCTTTGTGAACGTCTTCATCCACTTGATTCGAATACATCACTCCTTTGAAGAGTGTGAAACAAGCCTTCCTCTTTTCCACTAGCTTTGATCCTCACCTTCATTATGCCTTCATCGACATCCACCAATATTTTGGCGGTTTTCATGAAAGGTCTTCCAAGAATAATCGGCGTATCCTCATCCTCATCCATCTCAATGATCACGAAATTAACTGGAAATAGGAATTTGTCCACTTTTACAAGCACATCTTCCACAACACCATGCAGAAGAGTTCTTGACTTATCCGTAAGTTGCAATGTCATGGCGGTTGATTTCACGTTCATATTCTCAAGTCTTTTAACCACAGACAAAGGAATTAGATTGATACTATCACCCATGTCAACCAAAGCTTTGCATTTAAAATCATTACCTATAGTAATAGGTAAATCTACTCTTTCCGGATCTTGCTCTTTCTGCGGAAGCACACTTTGAATGACAGCACTACATTCGGTTATTAAGATCAATGTTATCCTTGTCTGTGCACCTCTTTTTTTGGTAAGTATGTCCTTCAAAAATTTGACATACTTAGGCATTTGCTCGAGAGCCTTAGAGAAAGGAACGATTACTTGTAACCGACTAAACAACTCTAAGAATCTCGCATAATTCCTATCGTTTACTTTTTACTTAATAGCAGGAGGATATGGTAATCTTCTCTGTAAAACTTCTTTCTCAAACTCCTTTCTTTTTTTCTCTTTTCTCTTCTTCACCTCTTCCTCATTCTTTTCAATTACAACATTTTCATCATTCTTTTCGACTTCCTCCACTACAATATCATTCTCCTTTTCAACTACCACCTCATCTTCAACATCTCCACCGATTGTTCTTCCACTTCTTGTGAAAATGGCCTTACAATGCTCCTTTGGATTTGTTTTAATGATAGCAGAAAAGGATGGCCCCGGTTGCTTCTCAGCTAATTGCTTTACAAGTTGCCCAACTTGATTTTTGAGATTTTTAATTGAAGCTTCCGTACACTTTTGAGTGGCCATTGATAATTGCATGAATTGTGTGAAAGTCTCCTCCATCCTTGAACTTCCACCTTGATCTTGCGTTGTTTGATAAGGGGTTTGTCGAAATCCTTGTTGATTTTGATAATTCCCTCGGGGTTGGTAACCTTGTTTATTTTGATAAGGTTGTTGAGCATTTTTGTAAGGAGGTCTTCCTTCATAACCTTGAGTTGGATTTCCAGCATAATTTACTTCTTCCACTACCGGGGGACAATACCCGGTAGGATGATCTCCTATACACAATTCACAACAAGCTATTTGCACATTCTTGCTCGACAAATCATGCATCTCCTTAATCTGTTGAGGTAGCTTTGACATTTGTTGCGTTAACAACTCAACCTATTGAGATAGCAATTTGTTCTGAGCAAGAATTGCATCATTTGTCCCCAACTCTAGCACTCCGGGTATCTTTTGAGATTGGCCTCGGTTATGATTCCCTTGATGGTCGTTTAATGCCATTTTGTCAATTATAGAAAAGGCTTCGTCGGCGCTTTTAGTCATTAAAGATCCGCCAGCGGTTGCATCCATTAATGTTTTATGATTTGGTTGAAGACCATTTCTGAAAAATATGAACTTGCGTGAGCTCATCAAAACCGTGCCCTTTGCATTTTCTAAGCATGGACTTGAATCTCTCCCAAGCTTCATTGAGAGACTCATTCCCACCTTGTGAGAAAACTGCAATTGCCGTTTTCTCTTCCATGAAACGATTGTGAGGAAAAAATCGTTCCTAGAACTTCTCTTATAACATATTCCAGTCCATCATAATGGCAGTTGATTGGTCAAGGTACCATTCCTTAGCCTTCCCAATTAGGGAATGCAGGAAGAGTCTCTTAAACAAAGACTCTTCTTCAGCTTCGGGTGCACCAGTCGCACCCGTAATTTCATAAAATTTGGTCAAGTGAGTAAAGGGATCCTCGTGATCCATACCGGTGAATTGATTCTGGTATAAAAGAGAGAGGATACTCGTTTTCATTTCAGAGTGCCGACCATTATGAGCATTGCATGAGAATTGAGCTGTGTGCCTTGGACTATGTGCACACAGTGTCGAAACAGGTGGTGGTGGTGGTGGAGCAGCCATGGTTGGTGGTAACTGTGGTATTGGTGTCGAATTTGAACTATCCTCTCGTTCTCGCCTTTCCTTAGCAAGTTGCCTCCTCCGCCTTGTTTTTCTATTTAATTTACGTGTTGTTCTTTCAATCTCAGGATCGAAAAGAAGTTGGTCTGCAGGTAACTTCCCTCGCATAAAACGGAGTCTGCACACTTAGCCAAACAAATTAACAAGCACAAGAAAAAGTTAGACAAGTTTAAAACTCAATAACAATTTCAATGCATGCAATATAACAACAATCCCCGGCAACGACGCCATTTTGTTGAAAAGTATTTTAGGGGGTGTTTTATCATATCCACAAGGATTGAATGTATATTGCCGCCATTCTATAGTCGAAAGCGCTTCAAACTTTTAAAGTAACAAAGAGTCTGGTTTTTCAAATCGGATTGTTTGCATAAAATTTAGTAATCAATGGTAAAGAAAATTGTCTTTAGGGTTTGGTAAAACATGCCAAGATTAGGATCCGATAATCCGGTTTATACATATTTACTCGATAAAGGATGTGAACTTGTTAACGATAAATATAACCACATATCCTCTCAACAAGTTTATCTCTAACACTTGTTGAGAGATTTATCATATTGATCCTTTGATGATCTCTCACTCAAACTACCAATATGATAACATTCAAGTTCAATATTTATGAACATCAAATTTCAAAACTACCTCTAGCCTCATGATTATTGATGGATTGAAACTTAGGTCAAGTTTTAAAACATATCTCCCGATCATGAACTAAAACAAAATATAAACCATTTAAACAAAGTTTTTCTTCTACATTTATCATCAACAAAGTTCACAAACTTACAATCAAGAGCAATACATACAAAATGATGGATTACCTACCACTAATATTGACACAAGATGTGTTTAGCTACACATATTCATAATAGCTTGTTTCACAAGTTTCGCGAGGAGATGAAAAAACATCTGCGTCGAAGAATCGAGATCGGATGCAAATCCAATTTCTCTATGTGAAGAATCTCTCTTAGAGAAGAAATATCAGAAAAATAGGTTTTGGTGTGTTAAAGTGAAGTTATGATCCCAAGAAAATACATAAAATCTATTTATAATACACTTGAAATCAGACACGTTCGCACTGCGAACGTTTTGTTCGCCTAACGAATGATGAAAGTGGCACCTGAAGTGCCTTCTGATAAGCTAAACGGCCCTTGTGTTTCTGCATAAGTTTGCAATGCGAACTTTTATTCGCAAAGCGAACTTAGGCTCCTTTTACTACTGCCTCATCCCAGGGTTCTTTCGCCAGGATTCGCAGTGCGATGAATTCAACGAACATTCGCTGGGAGTTTGCAAAGCGAACTTTAGTCCCTTTTCTTACTGTTCAAATCCTGGGACCATTCGCTGGAGCTTTTCCAGTTGTTCGCAAAGCGAACATTCGCTAACATGAAAGTGTTGAAAAATGCCAAGTATATAATAGAAATATTAGTCATGTTTAACATCTAACAAACTCTCCCCAACTAGCTCTTTGCTTGTCCTCAAGCAAATTATGCCTCTCATTGAAAACAAGAGGATTTGCTCAAGCATTTAATTCAACCAAGAAAAGATAAACGGCTCAAATAAACAACAACTGTAACAAAGCAACAATTACACATTCCTAGAATCGACAATGCAAAAGAACTTGATTCTTAAACAAATCTCAGATAATGTTTCAAGAGACAACTAAAATATCATGCTCATGTCACTCTAACGCTCCTCTTCGAAAAAGAATTAAAGGAAATTAACGTGTTTACAACCACGGGGCAACTTCGCTCAAATGACAAATGATGCAAATACAAAGCAATTCATACAATATCTAATCGATCACATAAGAAATCATGGAAGTAAAAAGATCACTAAGGGCTTTTAAGGTTGTAGCTTGGTCGGGTTAACAATAAAGGGACATTTCTTAAGGTCATTAAATCGAAATTGCCGATGCAAAAGAACATTCACTATACAAGGTATTCACAAACATCTCAACTTCATTCACCATTTTCTTTCCTCTATTGCAAACATTCTCAAACTTCCTTATGTTCAATTATTTCATCTCTATTTTTCTCATTCAAACAAGCATTCTTTTTCTTTTGTTTTTCATGCTCATATTCACACTTTTTCTTTTCATGCTTGTTTGAAATTTTTCAAAAGTTTGAGCAATTTACCAATCTTCTTTTTCATTCTCCCCAACTTATTTTCAACTAAACCTTAAGTGAATGCTTCTGGATTTTTAAGGCAAGGAAATCAATAAAAACAAAGTTCCAAGGTTCAAGAAGAAAAATTTTTAGAAACTCTCAAAAATTCAATGATGAACTTGATTTTCAAATTCTGTACAACACAAAGTTCATCACTAAACGAGATCTAAACTGTTTAGGCTCAAGGGGTTAACAAATACTCACTACTCACAGGTAAATCACTGTTTGAAAATGGTTATGCTCAATATCAACAAGTGCCTTTATCATTTCTAATGCTTCCACAAAATCATACAAATCACAAGATAAAGCATGAATTAAAAGTATAAGACACAATTCATCATCAATCCTATGCATTTAGTAAACCATGGAGGTTTCTCACTTTTGTGGTTTATGAACCTATGTGACATAAGCAATCAATAAAGTTGTAACAAGAAACAAAATTTCATTTGTACAAAGACAAAAAGTTCTAACACATTCTAAAATCTAGAAATAGGTAACTATGTACCTTGCCAACAATATCATGCTTAAAATGCTATCATAGCCATCCAACTTGGAGGAATCTTCTTTGATGAACATAACACCAACCTAGAAGTTTCTTCCACAACCACATCCAAAAGTTGGAAACATTAAATTTCCACAAGTATACCAACATAAAACGATAAAAAGCATACCAACAATTTAAGAGTTGAACATTCGTTAACTGAAGAATTCAACTCTTAACAATAATATTAATCAAAACTAAAATAATAAATAATAAAACTGATCAAATTTAACTGAAAAACAACATACTAATAATACATAATAGTGCTATGGTGTGAAAACACCAACAAAAGTCATTAGTACCTCATACGGGTACAAGTACATCAAAATATCTCAAAATAATCCACCTAGTGGATAAAGTACAACAATAACAACTGATACATAAAGCATATTAAAAGAAAACTTCACTTTGAAGAATCAAAGGAAGTACAAAATGATAACATCAAAACCAGTCCTCTTCGGACTCGGATCCAGAAACCTCAATCAACTCTTCCTGAGAACCAGCCTCTGAACCAGATACCGCCACATCATCACCATCGATCTCCGCATTAGAATCCTCCTCAGTATCCTTAGGCCCACTAGCTGCCTCTGCTCCCCCTCCGAAAACTGGCCTGGCCTCAGGCCAACCAGCATGAGCAAGGAACTGCTCCCTTGTCATCATAATGTGATCCACGACGGGCTCACGGATCTGCAGCTGAAGTACCTGCATCAAATCATGCAAGTCCATCATAGCGCGCTAAGAAGCCGCCATCCAATCCCAATAATATTGGAAAATTTCCTTCTTATACTGATAGTAACCTTGAGACCCAGAATAATCTGAACCATCACCTGCACCAGTTCCGGCATCAGTACCTGCACCAGAAGTCTCACCTTGCAATCCCTTCGGTTTACAATACTTGTCCACATACCGGTCATCAATGGCAGTCGGGATGATTACCTGACGACGCGTGGGTATATTAACCCCCGTACGTGCACAAAGAACCATGATCAGACAAGGAAATGCAAGAGAAGTATTCTTCCTAGAAGTGGAACCAAGCCCACTCTCCACAATAACCCTCATCTCATCCACTATAATCCGGGCAACATCTATCTAGACATTGGTTATTATGTTGTGGACTAAATGGGCCAGGGGTATGGGAATGGTTGAGGAATGTGACTTTGGCTTAATATTGTGAAGAACCAAAAGTAAGATTAATTGGGCCAAAGGACGCATATCTTCACGACGGTACCTCTTTGCAACCCCAGAAGGGTTAAGCTCAACAGATTTACCTTCTCGCAAAAGATCTCTAGTCATGGTCTCAATATCTCTGTGGAGTCTCAATGTTCTATGGAATGTATCTATCTGGTTTTCTCTCAATGGTAATGGATTCTCAAGAACAGTGTTAATGGTTCCTCGATCAAAATTCACCACTTTTCCCCCAACTAAGGTCTTCCACACAAATTTCTCCCCATCATCCGGGAGGGCATTAACATAAAATTACATTACCATTTCTACGTTGTAACTATCCACAGGTGTAATGAGCCTCCCCCACTTTTTTTCTTCGAGGAGTTGAGCTACCGCCCGGTAGCTTCCCTGTGGATTCAGATTGAATCTCTTTCCGGGTAATATGGTTCTTTTTCCAAAGTTAGGTACCTAGCAGCTTGTTTTGCTCCTCTAAAGCGTACATCATCGAGCTGAATCGGAACTGTTCGTGAAGTACCTCCGGTCTTTCTTTTTTTGGATGGAATGATCTTTGGAGCCATATGCTAAAATCACCAGATAAAACACAACCAGCCAGCAAAACAGTCCATTAGAATAGGAAAAAAAGCAGAATCCCAAACTGAGATAATAAATACAAAAATTTCAAAATTCTGGTCTGTTCGCGTAAAGTTCGCAAAGCGAAGACCTGGCGAACATTCACTTCAGATTCGCAAAGCGAGGTTCTGGCGAATGCTCGCCCAGGTTCGTAAAGCGAACTGGTCAACGAACCTGCGAATATTTCCAAATTACAGCATCCTAACTTTTCCAACATCAGACATTCTTTCACAATACAACCTCTATTCTAAAGTTTGCATAAAATTTAACATGCAACAGCAAACAAACCTTAAAACAGAGGTGAATTGCACAGACTTTTTAAACCTAGAGTTAAAATGTCTCTAATGTTTAACCTAACTACCTAACCACATTGTTCTAACAGTAATCAACAGAGAGAAAAGGGAAACAAACCCGAACTTGTTAGTACTTGGGGAAAACTTGGTGAGAGATGATAGGAACAGAGCACGTGACAGAGTTTTGTTCTTGTGAGTGTTTGTGATTGTGAAAGAGGCAAGGTGAGAGAGTCAAAGGGAGTAGGGTTACCCACAAAAGTTCAGAATAAGTGGTGGGTCATGGGCCTAAGTGTTTGGCCCACACCAAATAAAATCCCTTTTTAATGAGGTGGCAGCAGAAAAACATTTAGTTGTCTCGCTAAGTTCGCAAAGCGAACTGGTAAGCGAATATGACAGGAATTTGAAAAATTTTTCTACAGCTGCTACCACACTACACCAATTCTAAACAATTTAATCACTTAAAAACATTAGAAAGACAGAAATACTTACAATGTTGGGGTGCCTCCTAACTAGCGCTTTGTTTAACGTCGTTTGAGCTCGACGGTCCAAGATGATTGACACCTCAAAACCAAAAGCTCAAGAATTAGCTTCCGAGAAACGACACTACACGAACAAAGACCTCAACCATTATCGTGTCCAACCATTGATCCCCTTTTCTTTAAAAAGGAAAATTTCCGACATGATCGCATCATAGCCACTTTCGCATCTTCATCCTTTTTCTTCCGCCATGCTTCTCTGTCAAATTCTTTCTCTTTCTGAATGTCTTCATCCACTTAATTCGAATACATCACTCCTTTAAAGAGTGTGAAACAAGCCTCCTCCTCTTTTCCACTAGCTTTGATCCTGACCTTCATTATGCCTTCATCGACATCCACCAACATTTTGGCGGTTTTCATGAAGGGTATTCCAAGAATAATCGGGGTATCCTCATCTTCATCCATCTTAATGATCACGAAATCAACCGGTAACAGGAATTTATCCACTTTTACAAGCACATCCTCCACAAAACCATGCGGACTAGTTCTTGACTTATCCGCAAGTTGCAATGTCATGGCTCTTGATTTCACGTTCATATTCTCAAGTCTTTTAACCACAGACAAAGGAATTAGATTGATACTAGCACCCATGTCAACCAAAGCTTTGCGTTTAAAATCATTACCTATAGTAATAGGTAAAACTACTCTTTCCGGATCTTGCTCTTTCTGCGGAAGCACACTTTGAATGACAACACTACATTCGACATTAATATCAATGTTATCTTTATTCGTGCACCTCTTCTTTTTGGTAAGTATGTCCTTCCTAAATTTGACATACTTAGGCATTTGTTCGAGAGCCTCAGAGAAATGAATAGTTACTTGCAACCGACTAAACAACTCTAAGAATCTCACATAATGCCTATCGTTCTCTTTTTTCTTAATAGCAGGAGGATATGGTAATCTTCTCTATAAAACTTCTTTCTCAAACTCCTTTCTTTTTTTTCTCTTTTCGCTTCTTCACCTCTTCCTCATTCTTTTCAACTACAATATTTTCATCATTCTTTTGGACTTCCTCCACTACAATATCATTCTCCTTTTCAACTACCACCTCATCTTTAACATCTCCACTGATTGTTCTTCCACTTCTTGTGAAAATGGCCTTACAATGCTCTTTTGGATTTGTTTGTGTGATAGCAGAAAAGGATGGCCCCGGTTGCTTCTTGGCTAATTACTTTGCAAGTTGCCCAACTTGATTTTCGAGATTTTTAATTGAAGCTTCCTTACTCTTTTGAGTGGCCATTGATAATTGCATGAATTGTGTGAAAGTCTCCTCCATCCTTAAACTTCCACCTTGATCTTGCATTGTTTGATAAGGGTTTTGTCGAAATCCTTGTTGATTTTGATAATTCCATCGGGGTTGGTAACCTTGTTGATTTTGATAAGATTGTTGAGCATTTTGGTAACGAGGTCTTCCTTGATAACCTTGAGTTGGATTTCCAGCATAATTTACTTCTTCCACTACCGGGAGATAATACCCGATAGGATAATCTCCTCTACACAATTCACAACAAGCTATTTGCACATTTTTGCTCGGCAAATCATGCATCTCCTTAATCTGTTGAGGTAGCTTTGACATTTGTTGCGTTAACAACTCAACCTGTTGAGGTAGAAATTTGTTCTGAGCAAGAATTGCATCATTTGTCCCCAACTCTAGTACTCCGGGTATCTTTTGAGATTGTCCATGGTTATGATTCCCTTGATGGTCGTTTAATGCCATCTTGTCAATTACAGAAATGGCTTCGACAGAGCTTTTAGTCATTAAAGATCCGCCAACGATAGCATCCAACAATGTTTTATGATTTGGTTGAAGACTATTTCTGAAAATGTGAACTTGCATGAGCTCATCAAAACCGTGCGCTTTGCATTTTCTAAGCATGGACTTGAATCTCTCCCAAGCTTCGTTGAGAGACTCATTCCCACCTTGTGAGAAAACTACAATTGCCTTTTTCGCTTCCATGAAACGATTGTGAGGAAAAAATCATTCCAAGAACTTCTCTTCTAACATGTTCCAGTCCGTCATAATAGCAGTTGATTAGTCAAGGTACCATTCCTTAGCCTTCCCAATTAGGGAATGCAGGAATAGTCTCTTAAACAAAGACTCTTCTTCAGCTTCTAGTGCACCAGTCGCACCCGCAATTTCATAAAATGTGGTCAAGTGAATAAAGGGATCCTCGTGATCCATACCGGTGAATGGATTCTGGTATAGAAGAGATAAGATACCCGTTTTCTTTTCAGAGTGCCGACCATTATGAGCATTGCGTGAGAATTGAGATGTGTGCCTTGGACTATTTGCACACGGTGTTGAAACAAGTGGTGGTGGTGGTGGAGCAGCCATGGTTGGCGGTAACTGTGGTATTGGTGTTGAAGTTGAACTTTCCTTTCGTTCTCGTCTTTCCTTAGCAAGTTGCCTCCTCCGCCTTGTTTTGCTATTTAATTTACGCGCAGTTCTTTCAATCTCAGGATCGAAAAGAAGTTGGTCTGCGGGTAACTTCCCTCGCATAAAACGGAGTCCGCACACTTAGCCAAACAAATTAACAAGCACAAAAACAAGTTAGAAAGGTTTAAAACTCAATAAATATTGCAATGCATGCAATATAACAACAATCCCCAACAACAGCGCCATTTTGTTGAAAAGTATTTCGGGGGGTGTTTTATCGTATCCACAGGGATTGAACGTATATTGCCTCTGTTTTATGGTCGAAAGCATTTCAAACTTTTAAAGTAACAAAGAGTTTAGTTTTTCGTATCGGATCGTTTGCATAAAATTTAGTAATCAACGGTAAAGAAATTTGTTTTTAGGGTTTAGTAAAACATGCCAAGATTAGGGTCCGATAATCCGGTTTATACGTATTTACTCAATAAAGGATGTGAACTTGTTAACGATAAATATAACCACATATCCTCTCAACAAGTTTATCTGTAACACTTGTTGTGAGATTTATCATATTGATCCTTTGATGATCTCTCACTCAAACTACCAATATGATAACATTCAAGTTCAATATTTATGAACATTAATTTTCAAAACTATATATATCCTCATGATTATTGATGGATTGAAACTTAGGTCAAGTTTTAAAACATATCTCTCGATCATGAACTAAAACAAAATATAAACCATTTAAACAAAGTTTTTCTTCTATATTTATCATCAACAAAGTTCACAAACTTACAATCAAGATCAATACATACAAAATGATGGATTACCTACCATTAATCTTGACACAAGATGTGTTTAGCTACACATATTCATGGTAGCTTGTTTCATAAGTTTTGCGAGTAGATGAAAAAACATCTGTGTCGAAGAATCGATATGTGAAGAATCTCTCTTAGATGAAGAAATATCAAAAAAATAGGTTTTGGTGTGTTAAAGTGAAGTTATGATCCCAAGAAAATACATAAAATCTATTTATAATACACTTGAAATTAGACACGTTCGCACTGCAAACGTTTTGTTCGCCTAGCGAATGATGAAAGTGGTACCTGAAGTGCCTTCTGATAAGCTAAACCACCCTTGTGTTTCTGTATAAGTTCGCAATGCGAACTTTTATTCGCAAAGTGTACAATTCGCCAACAAGTTCGCAAAGCGAACTTAGGCTCCTTTTGCTACTGCCTCATCCAAGGGTTCCTTCGCCAAGTATTCGCAGTGCGATGAATTCAGCGAAGATTCGCTGGGAGTTCACAAAGCAAACTTTAGTCCCTTTTCTTATTTTCTAAATCCTGGGACCATTCTCTGGAGCTTCGCCAGTTGTTCGCAAAGCGAACTTACTGATGTTTTCCTCTTTTCTTTGGCAACTTGTATCATTTCTTTATTTCTTACATCTTTGATCAATTAGTGCCTTTTCCTGCACAAAAGCACACATATTACAAGCACCAAAGGTATATAAACAATGTTTGAAGAACAACAACAATTCAATACTAAAATTCACAATTAAACATGAAAGTGTTGAAAAATGCCAAGTATACAATAGAAATATTAGTCATGTTTGACATCTAACAAAAGCGTCTTGAAACCTTGCCACTTTTCCCTTTGGGTAAAGTTCCACCGAGAGAAAAATTGTACTGGTCAGGGGTTCGACCACTAGCAACATCATTTTTGGATTTTCAAAACTGTGATACTTTTGACCTCGGTTGGAAATAATACTCCAGGTAAAATAGCCTATTTACAAAAAAAATTGTTTTAACCTATTTTTTTTTTGGTTTCAATATGTAAAACATCAAATTTGTTGTTTGAATCCTCCTCCTCCTCCTCATCATCATCATCAACGACAACGACAACAAAAAATAAATAATAGAATCATTAAATATTAAATCTCAACAACAACAACAACCACGACAACAACAATAACAACAACAACAACAACAATAAAATCTTTAAACATTAAATCTAAAAAGCGACAATGACAACAACAAATAAAAAATTTAATAGAATCATTAAATATTAAATCTCAACAACAATATTAAACATTTTACCTGACATAACAACAACAACTAACATTGCTAAGTTATATTCATGCTTTCTTAACTAACATTAAACATTTTTAACAAGCAATTTTAAGAGAAGAGATTACAATAAGGAACCAACCGTGAAACTTTTTATGCTCTTGCAATCAATCCCTAATAATGGTGTTGTAATTCATTTAGCTGCTTTTGTTATCATTGTTTTCATTATGTTAAATTTGCATTTCAACACATTCCATCCAAGATGGATCGTTAAGGCATTCACGTTCAGATTAGTTGGTGAGGGTTTCACGGAGATCAATGATATTTTAAGTGGGTTGATGAGTTGACAATATCTTAAACGTTGTTACTATATAAATTGATGGCAAAGATTCGTTACTTTTTTTTTGTCAAAATGGTTAAAAGTTTTCCCCTCGATTGCTATCTCAAACGAGGTAATATATCATAAATAAAAAATAAAAATAAAATAAAATATATTAATATTCACTTGTTAGAATTTGAAAAGGGGTTGATCAATACTTTTCCCCTTGGTTTCCAGCTCAACCGAGGTAATATGTCATAAACAAAAATTAAATAAAAAATAAAAGGTGCTAGAGTGTAGTTGCTAGGTTCGAAGGCATATGCCCCCTGAACACTTTTCTCCTCGCTTTCTAGGTCAAGCGAGGTATATAGGGTGGGTTCACTCTTAAACCGGGTTCCCCTATTTATTTAGAAGAAAAAATGAATAAAAGAAAAAACTGATTTTTTAATGTCAATTTTTTATTTTGCCCAAGTCCAAAATGGGATGTATTTAAAAGGGATTCTCTAATATCCAAAGCACCACAATAAATAAACAACTTAACAAGAGTTTTAGAAAAATGCAATAGAGAAGAGAAAAAGTCAACGACACGAGTGATAGATGTGTGTTACAAACCTTATCAGTTTGAGCTACAAATTCAGTATGTTGTTCCTATCACTTAGTTAATTTTTTTAATATTCTTGTTGAATAATATTACCTCCTCTTAGATTTGTTTTGATATGCCCACAATTTTTGGAGGATTTGTTTAGAGTGTATTTCTCACCTTTAATATTTATCAGTGAATATTGTTATTCCCTATACTAGGTCCCATGGTTTTTATTCTCTCACTTTGAGAGAAGTTTTCAAGGTTAAAAATCTAGTGTTCTTATTATTTAATTTTTTTGGCTATTATTATTGTGCTCTGGAATTGGTTCTGTTGGTTGTCTATTTAAATTGCACAAATTTGGAAAAGTATTTCGATTGAAAAAATTATTATGATTATTTGATAATTTTCCAACAAAGTAGTATCAGAGCCTAGTTCGACTAGGGCTACTTGTGTCAAAAGTTTCCCTGACAAGGGCATTTAGGTGATGTGTTCCATTGAGGTCATCCAATGGCAGTGCAAGTAGATATGGATGAAAAAACTTCCATTTAATGGGGAACATACCCATAAGAATGGATGGACTCATACTTTACTAGGGGGAGATTGTTGATATATCAAGTGTGAGTACGAGTCCCTCATTGGGTGGAAAAGTGAATATTGAACACTTTATAAGTGAGAAGATCCATAGACCCAATTCCTTAAAGTTTTTGATTAATATGTGAAGTCTCACTCACTTGTGCGGTTACTCCTAAAAGTCTGAGGTGATGATCGTCGGACCCCCTCATGACCCAACACTGGTATCATAACTCTGGTTAGCTTGTTTTGTGCATTTTAAATGGTGAAAATCAAGAGCCTAATATGATTAAACTCAACTATACTAATTATACACTCTGGAAAACTCTTATGGAAGCATGTTATACAACAAAGATTTGTATAATTCCATTGAGGGGAAAAAGGCAAACTAAGTGATAAGTATGATGTTTAATAGAAGATGATGAATCGTAAGACAGTTACTATAATCAGAAAATTGTTTGACGTGAGTGTACATCCACATGTTGAAGCTAAAACTAATGCGCATAAAATGTGGAATAAAAAAGTTGTATGGGCGCAAGAACATGCAAAATAAAACATGTTTATCAAGAAGCTGGTTAATATGAAACACAAGGACAATTACTCAATGGTAAAGCATATGAATGTGTTTTAGAATAGTGTGAATCATATGGTGGCTACTAATATTAAGTTGGATAATGAGTTATAAGCCTTATTGTTGCTTAGTTAGTTGCCTGATAACTGGGATGTTCTTGTTGTAACAATTACTAATTCAGCTCCGAATGAAAAATTGGTAATGTCAATGGTTAAAGATAGCATTATTAATGAAGAAGTTAGAAAAAATGAACGTGGTTTGGTTGTTACTCCTAAACGTTTTGAAGCTCTAGGTACCAAATCAATGGGGAGAAGAAAAAACAAAATTTTCATAAGCGTGACAAATATGAGAGCCGCGATAAGTCAAAAAGCAAGTCAAGAACTAGAAAAGAAATTATATGCTACAACTATGGCAAGGTGGGACACATAAAAATTAATTGCATGTTTCTCAAAAGAAAATATTCAAGGGAAAAGATGAAGGGAATGCGAAGAAAAATGATAAAGACACGGCATCAGTTACACGACAATGATGTCTATGTTGTTTATGATGATAATTTTATAAACCTTGTGAAATTCTGGTACCAGATATGTGATGTTACGTGCGATGTCACAACAACACACTCTGCAATGGACAATGTAAAACAACAATAAATCACACAAAGAATTGTTCACCCAGTTCGGTCTAACTACCTACGTCTGGGGGCTACCAAGCCAGGGATAAATTTCACTATTAGTAGTATTAATTTACAGACTCAACAAACCAATTGACATCTCCTAAACTTAATCACTACCCAATGAACCTTCTACCTAAGAAACCACTTAGATATGAGAAACCACTCACTCCCTAATTCACCTCAGTGATACAACTCAAAGATCACACTTTGAAATACACTTTGATCCTGCTTATAAGCTTTGATCAAGTAACCACACTCTCTTGCTTAACAGCTCTAAGAGAGGACACTTTACAACTCAATCAAGTAACACCAATTCAACCTAGAATGGCTTACAAAACATACACGAAGACACAAACGACTCTCAGTCTTTAGCTCTCTTTCTTCGTTACTTTCTTCAAAGGATTGATACGCTTTATATAGCTATTTAATCTGGTCTTGGACCTGCTACAATATCTGACCTGATTTGTTATTTAAAACTGAATCTTCGACAGATTTTCTCTCTCAAAATCTTCTTAAATCTCAGTCTTTAAACCTCCTACAAATCTGCATCAAATCTGTTTGTAACAGAAAATATCTCCTCCAAGATATTCGCATCCAATGAGACTAACAACTCTCCCAATATCCAGCTAAAACGCAAACCCTAACAACATCACTAAACCTGATGTTATTAATCTTCTGCAGACCTGATGTCACAACATCGCATGTGACATCAGACATCCAACTTAAGCACTTAACATAAACCAATGTTAAGACTCAATGTTAAGACATCACCCATGTGACATCAACATTGCACAACTTTGTTTTACCAAAATTCTAGCCAATCCAAGAACCAACAATCTCCCCCTTTGGCTAATTTTGGCTAAAACAATCTCTGCGACATCAGAGACTTTAGCAGCGGATAAAAATTAGTATGCTGCACACACTCCAATACTCTGCTACATACTTCAGCACTAACTAGTAGCAGCATTTCTTCAAACAGCTGCACATACTTCAAACACTAATCAGCAGCATAGGGCAAGCTCCCCCTCAAAGCAAGAATCAGCATACAGCTGCACAAACACTCTCCCCCTCAACTTCTGCACCACATCAGAAGCAGGATTCACAACCACACCTTGGCTTGGCTAACTCTCCCCCTTTTTAGCCATAATTTGACAATCACCAAACTTACCAACGATATCCCAAGACACCAGTGATCCCTTTTATCCAGAAACCATCCATACCCTGTACAAAACCACACTTCTTCTGTCAGCAAAATCTACAAAAGGCTTCATCCAGACACAATCTTCATCCAACCAGTCAGGAAGGCTTCACACACTCATCCACAAGATCTGGAGCACACACACAATGCCTTCCATTGAACTTTAAGTAAACACCACACACCAAGATAAGTGTGACATCGCCATCAACAAAGACCCTCACAAAGTTTTTCCAAAAAAAACTGCATATTGTCTTCAGACATCTCCTCAGAAGCATGTGCGCACACGATTCAAACAAATAGCTTCACATGGCTAGAACCATTCAAGTCCACACCAAAACACCAACCAACAGCCTAATGTCATAACATGTTATCTGACATTATATCCTCATAAAAGGCAACCAATCTCCACAAGCTTGATCAGCATGCAAGCTTCATACCTTTGCAGTAAAATCCATAGACAAGTACTCCCCCTGTCATGGTTAACTAACGCTCTAGATGAACATATGAGCACACTTGCTGAGCACATTCACATACTGTACTTTCACTTTTGGAGAACACAACCAAGTATCCTGACTGGTTTGACACTGCTCACAGACTCCACAAATTCTCAGCTTTACTGAGATCTAATCTCTTTAAGAGATATTTGTAGCAGAAGAAGGAACAGCCTTAAAAAAATGTTCTGATCATATCACATCACAATCCTTCTACCAATACATCCACCAGTAGTTGTTGATACTAGTGAAGTCTTCAAAATTAGTAGTCATGCTCTACACATAGTCAGAAACACCTCTTCTGACACGCACAATCTCAAACATCTTCCAAATATCAGCAATCATGATGTTACAACATCTATTTTCATCACCATACAACAACATCTTTTGGGAAATCTGCTTCTCATTACCATTCAAAGGACTCATTTCGCATAGAAGTCCTTCAAGAAGCTCCCAATAAAACACAGTCAGAGCAGCTTATTCAGGTTAACATACACACCTGAATACCATAAGCTCGCACACCCTCTTCCTAAGTAATTATTTATAACAGCTGGAGAAAACTCAGTACATTTCCTTCTCATATACACTTTTCCAAAATCCCCACCTCTTCTATCAGCAATGTCAGCAGGAATGAATTCTTTGACAAATATCTCATAGCATTTGCAAAAACTAAAAACAGTTTTTATTAGCCCAACAAACTGAATCATTTCCATAACTTCTCTAATTTCCAGAGCATCTTTACTAAGATCTCTTTTTCAAACCAAGCCTCCTTTGAAAAACATATATCCACCTTTTTACACTTTCCATAGAACGAAAATAAATGTTATCTAGTGGTGTCTTTTGAATTTTCTCAGAAGTTCTAACAATAACAGCTTTCTTCATATGAGAGATTTCCTTTGGAGGTGACTCAATAGCTTTCTCTTTCCTTGATTTCAGTCTTTTAGCAATTCCAGGAACTACTTTTGCAATCAGCTCATTGTCAGACAGATTAACCACTTCAACATTCTTCTTTATTTTAAGGCTAGGAGATGTTTCAACAGTAGCTCCAACATCTGCATCTTCCAAAACAGAGATTTCCAACATGTGATGGTTGTTTTGTGAGTCATCAGTCTGCTTATCATTTTTCAGCTTCCAAAACTTCTTAAGGTCACAACTTTTGATCCTCCTGATGTCACAGCAAGATGTCATGACATCACTCTTGACATTGTGATCAATCATACTATGATTACCCTCCAGATGTTCCACCTTTTGATCCCATATTTTGATCTCATCATATGTGTAAGAGCCTGATTCAAGAGAAACCCATAAATAACAGTTGTCTTTGGACTTAGCACCCTTCATGACAACTTCACCTTCCTCATTAGTGACAATACATTCAGCTTGAGTGAAGTGAACTTTAAGTCCTTGCTCACACAGTTGACTGATACTGATCAAGTTGGCTTTCAGACTTTTGACCAGTAGTACATCCTTTAATCTAGGAGCACTTGCACAATTCAGATTTCCCATACCTTTGACTTTTCCTTGAACACCATCACCAAAGGTTATACTACCTGAATAAGGTTCAACTTTACCCAACAAATTCTTCTCACATGTCATGTGTTGAGAGCAACCACTATCAAAATACCAATCCTTCTTGGTAGAACCCCCTAGAGACATATGAACTACCAAACAAGTAGTGACAGTCTTTGGAACCCATTGTTTACTAATTTTAGGCATGTTCTAATTTTGTTTAGGTTGAGGGACAGATTTGGGATAACCATGCAGTTTGAAACAAGAAGATTGTATATGACCAATTCTTCCACAATAGTAGCATCTTAGTCTTTGAATCTCCTCTCTAAAGTAATTAACATGCCTTCTCTCTTGATGATACTGCTGAGTATTCCTTCTGTCAACATATTGAGGTTGTCTATAGAATTGAGACTGTCTTGTCTGATAATGAGGTTGTCTACTCCATTGAGGTTGAGTTTGTCTTCTGCCATAATGCTGATGTTGTCTTCTCCCATACTGATGAGGTTGTCCCCTCCTATTATGTTGTCTTCTACCATGATGCTATCTTTTCCCATGATGATGGGGCTTTCTTCTGCCATAATGATAAGGAGCAATATTATTAGTCCCATAGCCATACATATTCCCTAGATGTTGAGACATCTAATGGAACATGTTATGTTTAAACCTAGAAGCCTGCATACTCCTATGGTAATGTGGAGGCATATATTGCTTAGCTCCAGAAACCTGTGCCTTCCCATGAGGAACATGAGCATGTCCTTTCCCAGAATTTTGAGGCAGATGATGATGAGCAACCTGCTTAGGTTTAGGAATATGTCTTTTTCTGTTATGTTGAGGCAATTGTTGAGACATGTCCTTTTTGGTTCCAGAAGTACTAGCTTCAGCAGAGATCTTCTCCTCAACTAAAAAGCCTAAACCAGTCTTGTCATTTGTCCCTTTTCCAGCTTCAAGAATTTTATCCCAGGTGTTAGTTCCATTGTTCAGCATTCTAATGGATTTTGACATTTGATCAAGTTGGGATTTTAACAATACAACTTCATTCTCAAGCTCAGATTTATCAGTCTCTAGTTGTATTATGACTTTCTTCTGCTTCTCCCCTTCTTGACACACCTCTTCACTCCTTAGACACAACTCTTAATAGAATGCTGCTAACTCCTCAAAAGTTAGTTCCTCATCACTTGAATCACCATCAGAAACAACTGTTCCAGTTAAAGCTTTGACATGTTTGGCTGACTCTCCTTCACTTTCACTCTCAGAGTCTGACCAAGAGACTGTCATGCCTTTCTTCTGCTTCTTCAGGAATATGGGACATTCTTTCTTAACATGTCCATAACCTTCACACTCAAAGCATTGAACCCCCTTGTCTTGAGCAGTCTTCTCTTCATCCTTCTCCTTAGCGATGTTCTTGACATTAGGCTTGAAGTTCTTGTTCATTCTTTTGAACACCTTGTTGAACTACCTTCCCAACATAGCAATGGCCTGAGATAGATCCTCCTGGGATTCAGCACGATTCCCTTTCTCTTCTTGAGCATTTGAAACCAAGGCTATACTTTTTGGCTTCTTTTCAGGTTCTTCCTCATTCAACCCAAGCTCAAAAGTTTGAAGAGATCCAATGAGCTCATCAACCCTCATCTGGCTGATGTCTTGTGCTTCTTCAATGGCAGTCACCTTCATCTTGTACCTCTTAGGAAGGGACCTAAGGATTTTCCTTACAAGCTTTTCTTCTGACATCTTTTCTCCCAGAGCACTGGATGCATTGGACAGCTCAAGAATACTCATGTGGAAGTCATGGATAGTCTCATCTTCCTTCATCTTCAGACTTTCAAACTTTGATGTTAGAAGCTGAAGTCTTAACATCTTAACTCTAGATGATCCTTCATGTGTAGTCTTCAAAATATCCCATGCTTCCTTAGCAACTTCACATAAGTTGATCAACCTGAAGATGTTCTTATCAACTCCATTGAAGATAGCATTTAGGGCTTTAGAGTTACCAAGGGCAAGCTCATCTTCTTCCTTGGTCCATTCTTCTTCAGGCTTCAGCTTTGAGGTGCCCTCTTTATCTTTCCCAGCATCATCTTTCTCAAACACAACAGGTGCTTTCCATTCTTTTATGATAGCCTTCCAAGCCCTGCTGTCCAAGGATTTCAAGAAGGTAATCATCCTTGGCTTCCAATAATCATAATTAGAGCCATTCAAAATAGGGGGTCTATTCACAAATCCACCAACTTCCTTGTCCATCTTTACTAGAAAGCATCAGCCCTAGATCTTACCCAGATACAGAGCAGGATGCCTGCTCTGATACCAATTGAAATTCTAGTACCAGATATGTGATGTTACGTGCGATGTCACAACAACACACTCTGCAATGGACAATGTAAAACAACAATAAATCACACAAAGAACTGTTCACCCAGTTCGGTCTAACTACCTACGTCTGGGGGCTACCAAGCCAGGGATGAATTTCACTATTAGTAGTATTAATTTACAGACTCAACAAACCAGTTGACATCTCCTAAACTTAATCACTACCCAATTAACCTTCTACCTAAGAAACCACTTAGATATGAGAAACCACTCACTCCCTAATTCACCCCAGTGATACAACTCAAAGATCCCACTTTGAAATACACCTTGATCCTGCTTACAAGCTTTGATCAAGTAACCACACTCTCTTGCTTAACAGCTCTAAGAGAGGACACTTTACAACTCAATCAAGTAACACCAATTCAACCTAGAATGGCTTACAAAACATACATGAAGACACAAACGACTCTCAGTCTTTTGCTCTCTTTCTTCGTTACTTTTTTCAAAGGATCGATACGCTTTATATAGCTATTTGATCTGGTCTTGGACCTGCTACAATATCTGACCTGATTTGTTATTTAAAACTGAATCTTCGACAGATTTTCTCTCTCAAATTCTTCTTAAATCTCAGTCTTTAAACCTCCTACAAATCTGCATCAAATCTGTTTGTAACAGAAAATATCTCCTCCAAGATATTCGCATCCAATGAGACTAACAGCTCTCCCAATATCCAGCTAAAACGCAAACCCTAACAACATCACTAAACCTGATGTTATTAATCTTCTGCAGACCTGATGTCACAACATCGCATGTGACATCAGACATCCAACTTAAGCACTTAACATAAACCAATGTTAAGACTCAATGTTAAGACATCACCCATGTGACATCAACATTGCACAACTTTGTTTTACCAAAATTCTAGCCAATCCAAGAACCAACACCTTGCATGTCAAGATTCGACTTAGATTATTGATTCAGGTGCCTCGTACCATGTTACCCCTAGGCGTGATTTTCTTCTCATCTTATACTGTTGGTGATTTTGGAACGGTAAAAGTGAGAAATTAGAGAGTTTGTGATATTGTTGGTATGAGAGATGTTTGGGTTAACTGGTGTTGGATGCAAGCTTAAATTGACGAATAAGAGACATGTTTCTGATATTCGTCTCAACTTTATTTCTCTCAAAGCCTTGGATATTGAAGGTTATCACACTTACTTTGGTAGAGGTGGAATATTTAAGATCACTAAAGGATCACTAGTGGTAGCAAGGGAGCAAACTCCCACAACTCTTTACAGGGTGTCTGTAAAGTTATGCAAAGAGGAACTGAATGCAGTTGAATATGTATCTAGTGATTTATGGCATACACGAATTATTAACTTGAGTTAGAAAGGTATCAATATTCTTACAAATTAAATTTTTCTTCAAGTGAAAGGCACTCCTATAAAATCACGCACTTATTGTTTTTATGGTAAGCAACATTAAGTTTTCTTTAATAGTAACGGTCCTCATAGGAGGCGAAATACTCTAGATTTAGTTCACAGTGATGTTTTCATGATGAATGATAAATCTATAGGTGGTGCATCATATTTTGTTACTTTTATTGTCGACCACTTTAGAAAAGTATGGGCTTTTGTTTTGAAATCTAAAGACCACGTACTCGATGTTTTCAAACACGTTCATGCAAGTGTTGAAAGAGAAAAAGGAAGGAAGCTGAAATGTTTCGGAGCTGATAATGGTGGTGAATATAGAGGTCCATTTTTAGAGTATTGGAAATAGCATGGAATCAAGTTTGAGAAGACTGTTCCAAAGACTCCTTAACATAATGGAGTTGCAGAGAGAATGAATCATACGATTAATGATAAAATCAGGTGTATGCTCTTTCATGCAAAGTTATCAAAATCCTTTTGGGGTGAAGCATTGACAACTGCAATGGATATGATCAATCTTTATCCTTTTATTCCACTCGATGGCAATGTTCCAAGAAGAGTTTAGATAGGAAAAGATGTCTCTTATGGTTACTTGAGAGTGTTTAGTTGCAGGGATTTTGTTCATATCCCAAGAGATGAGAGTTCCAAACTTGATAAAATATCTAAACAATGCGTGTTTGTAGGTTATGTTCATGAAGAGCTTGTTTATAGATCGTGGGATCCAATTGACAAGAAAATTATCAAAAATTGTAATTTGATGTTTCTTGAAGACCAAACTATTGAAGATTTTAATAAAACAGAGAAGCCAAAATCTGATGGTAAAAGTTACACTGATGTTGTGCCTAAACCTCCTAGTGGAAATTTTGATGATGGGGGAGATATACAGATATATGATGATAATGTAACCAATGACCAAAACCTCATCATGATTAGCATGTAGAAAAGGTTCCACATGAGCCACCTGTTGAACCTGAGTTGAGAAGATCTACTAGAGAGTGTCAAGTT
This sequence comes from Lathyrus tuberosus, assembly GCA_022829125.1. Taxonomy (NCBI): domain Eukaryota; kingdom Viridiplantae; phylum Streptophyta; class Magnoliopsida; order Fabales; family Fabaceae; genus Lathyrus; species Lathyrus tuberosus. The sequence goes on along the minus strand of JALAZF010000024.1, from coordinate 5,743,683 downwards.
TGTCAAAGATATCCTCCATATGAGTATGTGATGATCAATGATAATTGAGAGCTAGAATACTACCAAGAGGCCATTTTAAGTGTTGATTAAGAAAAGTGGTTAAAGACCATGCAAGAAGAGATGAATTCCTTGCATGAGAATCACACATTTGAGTTGGTAAAATTTCCTAAGGGTATAGGAGCACTCAAGAATAAATTGGTATATAAGATAAAGTCTAAAGAGAATAAATCTCAACCAAGATACAAAGCAAGATTGGTTATGAAAGGTTTTAATCAGAGAAAAGGTATTGACTTTGAATAAATTTTCTCACATGTGGTGAAGATGATATTTATTTGAGTTGTGCTGGGATTAACAGCTAGCTTGAATCTAGAGATTCAACAAATTTATGTCAAGACTGCTTTCCTTCATGGTGATTTAGAGGAAGAGATCTATATGGAGAAACCTGAGGGCTTCGAAATCAAAGGTAAAGAAGTGCTTGTTTATAGATTGAAGAAAAGTTCGTATGGCCTAAAGCAAGCTCTGAGAAAATGGTACAAAAATTTTGATTCTTTCATGGAAAGAAATGGATATGGTAAAACTAATGCTGATCATTGTGTGTTTGTGAAGAAATTCTCTGATGGTGATTATATTATTCTCTTTCTATATGTTGATGACAATTTGATTGTTGATCATGACACTAAAGAAGAGTTAAGAAAGTTAATTACAATGAAGGACTTGGGTCCTACACAACAAATCCTTGGCATGAGAATTTCTCATGACAATAAGAAAGGTAAATTGTGGTTGTCTCAATCCAATTACATTGAGAAAGGTGTTATAGAGGTTTAACATGAGAAATTCAAAACTGTGAGTACTCTACTTGCTAGTCATTTCAAATTGAATTATGAATAATGTCCTACAAGTGAATAAGACAAAGAAGATACAAAGAATGTTCCTTATGCATCTGCAGTTGGTAGTTTGATGTATGATATGGTATGCACAAGACTAGATATTACTCATGTTGTTAGCGTTGTCAGTCGATTCCTTTCTAATTATGGCAAAGATCATTGGCAAGCAATGAGATGGATTCTTAGATATCTTAAAGTTACTTCAAGAGTGTGCTTATGATTTGGGAGCGGTGATCATGTGTTACATGACTACACAGATGAAGACATTACCAGTGATACTGATTCTAGAAAATCTACTTATGAATACATGATAACTTTTAGAGAGGGAGCGATGTCTTGACAATCAAGATTAAAAAGTGTGTTGCTTTATCTACTACTGAGGTTGAGCATATTGCAGTAACTGAAGCGTCTAAATAACTCTTGTGGATGAAGAAATTCCTACAAGAGTTAGGTATTGAGCAAGAGAAGTTTATGTTGTTATGTGATAGTCATAGTGCAATTCATCTTGGTAAGAATCTGATATTTCATTCCAGATCAAAGCACATTGAGGCACGATATCATTGGATACGAGATGCATTGGAGACAAAGTTGTTTTCACTAGAGAAAATCCATACTGACAAGAATGATTCAGATATGATGACAATGACTTTGCATGTGACAAAGATGATTAAATGTAGAAAGAAGGTGGGCATGGTGGAGCAGTTCCTTCCCACTTAAGTTGTGAGGGGAGATTCATAGGGTGAGTTTACTCTTAAAGTGGGTCCCACCATTTATTTAGAAAATGAAAAGAAAAATAAAAGAAAAAAAGAGTTTTTTATGTGATTTTTATTTTATTTGGGTCAAGCCTAAATTTGGATGTATTTCAAAGAAATTCTTTAATCACTAAAGAACCACAACAAATAATCAACTTAACAAGGATTTCAGATAACTGAAATAGAGAAGAGGAAAAAGAAACGACACGAGTGATATATGGGTCTAGCAAACTTTATCAGTTTGAGCTACAAATTCAATATGTTGTTCCTATCACTTAATTAATTCTATTTATATTTCTGTTGAATATTTTTACCTTCTCTTAGATTTATTTTGGTATACCCATACCATGTGGAGGAGTTGTTTAGAGTGTGTTTCTCACCTGTATTATTTATCGGTGAAGATTGTTATTCCCTAGTGTTACTAGGAAGACTTTTGTATACCCATTTATATAGTAAAAGGTTTTACTACATCAGGTCTTGTGATTTTTATTCTCTCACTTTGAGGGAAGTTTTCCTACGTTAAAAATCTTGTGTTTTTGTTATTTAATTTTTCTATTATTATTATTGTGCTCTAAAATAAATTTTGTAGGTTGTCTATTTAAATTGCACAGGTTTGAGAAAGTATTCTGCTTGAGAAAAGTATTATGATTATTTGATAATTTCTCAAAAGAAAATAGGTGATAAAAATATAAAAAAATAAAAAGTTGCTAAAATGCAATTGTTACGATTTGAAGGCGTGTCCTATGAATACTTTTCCCCTTGATTGTCAGCTCAACTGAGGGAATATGCAGCATTTTTTAAAAATTAAATAAAATGTGATGCATCTTTGATTTACACCTATGTTATTCATTGGTTAAAGTGAAAGATTTATCATAAAATATATTATTTGTAGATGTAGAAGAATGACGTTTTTTCAAGGAGGTCATAAGGGAGTTGTGGACATTGTCAAGTTAGCAAAGTGTCATACTTGGAAATGATTCCTTGCTAGTTGCAGCCCATAGTTGGTTGGATTGGATCTCATACATTTGTATTGTTTATCTAAGTAGTCTGTGTTTTAGTTGATTAGTTTCTGTGGACTTTTGACTCTACTTAATTTGATCGTTATACTTGTGAGGATTGAATATTCCTTATACTTCTTCTAATTGTATTCTATTTGCTTATAAAAGAAATAACAATATTGAAAAATTGCTAAAACAAATGTACTTATAAATATAATTCAAAATGTACTTATAAGAGAAGAGACTACAATAAGGAACCCATTGTAAAACTTTTTTATGCTCTTGTAATCAATCCTAGATAATGATGTTTTACTTCATTTAACTTCTTTCGTTGTCATTGTTTTCATTACGTTAAATTTGCATTTCAACACTTTTCATCCAAGATGGATCGTTAAGGCATTCACGTTCAGATTGGTTGGTGAAGGTTTCACGGAGATCAATGATATTTCACGTGGGTTGATGAGTTGACAATATTTTGAATGTTGTTACTATATAAATTGATGGCAAAAATTCATTACTTAAATTTCCGTCAAATTGGATAAAAGTTTTTTCCTCGATTCCTAGCTCAAACTAGGTAACATGTCATTTATAAAAAGTAAAAATAAAATAAAATACGCTAATATTCACTTGATGGAATTTGAAAAGGGGTTGATCAATACTTTTCTCCGCGGTTTCCAGCTCAACCGAGGTAATATGTCATAAAAAATAAAAGGTGCTAAAATGCAGTTGCTAGGTTCGAAGGCATATGCCCACTAAATACTTTTCTCCTCGATTTTCAGCTCAACCGAGGTATGTAGGATGTCTTCACTCTTAAAGTGGGTTCCACCATTTATTTAGAAAATGAAAAATAAAAGAAAAAAAAGAAAAAAAAAATTTATGTGAATTTTTTTTATTTTGGCCAAGTCCAAAATGAGATGTATTTAAAAGGGATTCTCTAATCCCTAAAGCACCACAACAGATAATCAACTTAACAAGGATTTTAGTGAACTGAAATATAGAAGAGGAAAAGGAAACGACACGAGTGATATATGAGTGTAGCAAACTTTATTAGTTTGAGCTATATGTTATTCCTATCGCTTAATTAATTTTATTTATATTCTTCTATAACATTTTTACCTTCTTTTAGATTTGTTTTGGTATACCCATACTTTGTGGATGAGTTGTTTAGAATGTGTTTCTCATCTTTATTGTTTATCGATGAAGATTGTTATTTTCTAGTGTTACTAGGAAGACTTTTGTATACCCATTGATATAGTGGAAGGTTTTACTATATTAGATCCCGTGATTTTTATTCTCTCACTTTGAGGAAAGTTTTCCACGTTAAAAATCTAGTGTTCTTATTAAGGTGAAAGATTTATCATAAAATATATTATTTGTAACAGTGTAATTTAAATGTCTATCTACTGGTCTATTTGGAACAGTAGAATTGATGTTTTTTCAAGGAGGTCATAAGGGAGTTGTGGACATTGTCAAGTTAGCAAAGTGTCAGGCTTGGGAATGATTCCTTGCTAGTTTCAAGGAGGTTTCAGCCCATAGTTGGTTGGATTGGATCTTAGACCTTTGTGTTTATCTAAGTAGTTTGTGTTTTGGTTGATTTGTTTGTTGACTTTTGACTCTACTTAATTTGATCGTTATAGAGTATTCCTTATACTTCTTCTAATTATATTCTCTTTGCTTATAAAAGAAATAACAATATTGTGTTTTTGTTATTTAATTTTTCTGTTATTATTATTGTGCTCTGAAACAGATTTTGTAGGTTGTCTATCTAAATTGCATGGGTTTGAGAAAGTATTCTGTTTGAGAAAAGTATTATGATTATTTGATAATTTCTCAAAAGACAATAGGTGATAAAAAATATAAAAAAAAAAATTAAAAGTTGCTAAAATGCAATTGTTATGATTTGAAGGCGTGTTCTCTGAATACTTTTCCTCTTGGTTGTCAGCTCAACCGAGGAAATATGTAGCATTTTTTAAAAAATTAAATAAAATGTGATGCACCTTTGATTTACACCTATGTTATTCATTGGTTAAAGTGAAAGATTTATCATAAAATATATTATTTGTAGTTGTATAATCTAAAAGTCTATCTACTGGTCTATTTAAATTAGAAGAATGACGTTTTTTCAAGGAGGTCATAAGAGAGTTATAGACATTGTCGAGTTAGCAAAGTGTCAGGCTTGGAAATGATTCCTTGCTAGTTTCAAGGGGGTTGCAGTCCATAGTTGGTTGGATTGAATCTCTAGACCTTTGTATTGTTTATCTAAGTAATTTGTGTTTTGGTTGATTAATTTATATGCACTTTGCCTCTACTTAATTTGATCGTTATCTTTGTGAGGATTGAGTACTCCTTATACTTCTTCTAATTATATTGTCTTTTCTTATAAAAGAAATAACAATATTGAAAAAATAGCTAAAACAAATATACTTATAAATATAATTTAAAATGTATTTAAAAGTTTAACTTTTCTAGAGACTCAAATTAAACACTCCAAAAAATTAGATAATTAAAATTTGCGCATAAAAAAGAGTAAGATAATTTATATTAATTAAGTATATTTAAACTTTAAAGCTTGAACACATGATGAAGGGGGAGTAGATTGATTAATTGATTTTGTTGATGATGTCACACATGCATAACCATGTTACAATGGAATCACTACTCCTTGAAACCATCATCATGATTCATTCATGCACATCACATTTTAGAAGAGTATATTATCATACATATATAATATTATCACACAATTCACACCACAATTCCTATCTCTATACCTTCCACATTTTTCTCTTGCTTCTCATTTTCATCTTCCAAACCCAACTTCTTCACTTGAAGTTGTTGATTAATCACTTCCCCAATAATATCATCATTCTCATCTAATGGAAATGGAAACACTTCACAAGACCCCAAACCCAATGGATTTACAACAACAATACTCATCACTTTATCTTGCTCATCATCCTTTTCACCACCATATCTTGAGTAGTAAACATATAACATCATCTGAATTATCCCCAATGAAAATCCAAGCACATTTGGAAGCTGCCAAAAAAACTTGTTAATTAGGTTATAGTTCTAATTATTAACCATTTGATTAATTTAACTAAATATATATACTTACATAAATGCACATATCATTTTTAAAAAAACCATATCCAAACCATGCTATGGCACTCAATGTAAGGAAAAGCGACAAATTGAATGGCATAAACTGTACACTTCTTGTTTTAACAACTCGTACCTACACATTAATTAACAATTAATAACATGTAATTAATATAGAAATTAATTTAACTTATATAATAATAATAATAATAATAATAATAATAATAATAATAATAATAATAATAATAATAATAATAATAATAATAATTTACTTACCGCAATGCTTAGAGGTGCTGCAAATACACTCACTGACATAGTAACACAAATCCACCCTAGAATTTGGACCCTATGAACTTTTGGTATAGCAAATTCTATGACGAAGAAGATCAACGCAAATAAAACAACATCCATTACCACAAATACTTTTATGGTAAATTTCTGAAATTAAAACACATAATTTTGTTAAATATTAATTAATAAAAATTAAATTTTATGAATTATAATTTATTTATTTACCCTTGAATTTCTGGAGGCATAAATTATGTACATGATACAGTAGATAAGTTCTATGCCACATCCAGCTGTGTTAATGATGACGATAAAAATGGAACCTTTTTTGATAATTCCATAGAATAGCCAAAGCATGCAACTGAATAATGCTACCAAATATGGTAGTGACTGGAATCCTTCAGTGCATTTGTTTTTGAATATTCGGTAAAAAGTTGGCCTGCATTAATAAATATTTAAATATATATTCATGATGCCAAAGAAATTTTTTTTTTTTTATATTTAATTACTAACTTGAAATAAAATGGGAATATATGTATTTAAATGTTCTTACAGTGGAGCTAAGAACACCAAGAAGGAAACGATGTTACCTATTCATGAAAAGAAAAATATGTTAATTCTTTATTATGAGTGTGGGAAAAAAATGGAAAAGAGAAAAGTGAGAGAAAGAAAGAGAAGGGAAAGAAAGTGGAAGGAAAGAAAATGTATATGTGTTACCTAGTACACCACAAACATTGGCTAAAGTAGGATTTTCCATAGGGATGATTCTGTTGTTGGTGTTGTTGAGATTTTGATAGAGAAAAAGAGAAAAGAAGAAGCTAGCACAAGTTTTAGGGTTAGGATTTGGGAGAGGAAAACCTAGGGTTGGTTTTTCTTCCAAATCAACCCCTCACTCTTATGCAAGCTAGGTAGTTCTGAATGAAGAAGATAGGATGAGAAAGTGATGCTATATATACATATGAGGACATGGAGTGAGAGAGGTAGAAAAAAAGAAAAGATGAAAAATGAGGAAAGAATAAAAAAAGAAAAAAATGGATGGATTGTTATTATTGTTGAAGGTGGTGATATTCATGTGTGATTGAGTCATTCAGGGTTGATGAGGGTTTATTGGTTTTAGTAGGTAGCGTACCACAAAACCATTTCCCTTGTTAATGACTATTTGGTACATCAATATTGTATATGTCATATGTCAAAATTAGTGTTAATATATGAACTAGAATATCTATACGACAATATCGATAATAATTTTTGAAAAATAAAAAATTAAATATAATTATAAATATTAGTACAGATATTTAATATTGATATTAGTACAAACATTTTTTTTTTTCTTTAGAGATGTCGTGACGTTACATAAGTGTTTATAGAATGAAATACCTAAAAATAAAGATTGTGAACAATTATATTCATTTCTCTTTTAGAAAATTTGGCATAAAAGATATGGTAAAAAGAATAAAATAGTTTGACAGTTTTCAATATGAAACCTAAACGAAACGGACACAATTGTTTTCATTATTTAGTTAAAAAATTGATCAAATAGGTTGTGTCCGGCCATGTATGTCAATCAATCATGTATGTCAATCAATCGATTTGATCTATTATTTTTTTGTAAAATGAGTAAAGATTTTTAACTCACACACTTTATTTATTTGACACGTCGGCTTTACTCTTTAACAAACTTTGATATGATAAGGTTAAATAGAACAAACATATTCGTTTATCATCTCTAATTTTAACATCCATACATATCTATTTAATTCGTAAGATGTAATTTCAACTGACAATATTAATATTACTAGATTGTACATCTTCATCTCGAATCATATTGGTATTGCGTCATCTCGAATCGTGTTGGTGTTGCGTGTGCGAATTTGAAGTGATGCTTACAATTTAAACTAGATAAAACTTTTAAATTGTTCTTTAAAAAATTTAAACATTTTATCAATCATTAATAAAAATCAACACGAACATATAGTTTATAAAAATTTCTTTGTAGGTAAAAAAACATTTTATATCTTTGTGAATTATAGGTAGCTAATTTTAATGACAAGTAAACATCAACACAAAAATAGCTGTACAAAATAAAAATTAATTCCATTTGTAGAAAATTCAGAGAGTCACGCGTGACAATTAAATGTTGGTGTATATTTATAGTAGTCTAGCCTAATGTACTTTGAGATTAATCATAAACTCTAGAATATATAATTAGTCATAATCTTTTAATTAATATCATTGTAATGTTGTTTATACATGTTCTATTATATCATTGAAACACAAATATTATATTTATTAGCTATAGCCTATAGGCTAAAATATATCTAGGTAAGGGTATAATTATATTGGATTAAATTGGTCAATCATAGTATCGTACTACCATTCTATTTTTATTATTTTATTTATTTCTCGTAACAAAACAATACCCTTAGTTTGCTTCCATGCATAAGCAAAAATGTTTCAACACCTACTGAGAAGTTTACGATAAATCCATGTAAGGACATATACTTATCAAAATAGAGAAAATTTTAAATTTATTTCAAAATGTTATTTAGCTAAAAAATACTAGGTTGTAAGCCAAAAAAAGATAATTAGGTCCACAAAACCACTTATTTAAATAAAAGTTATTATTATTATTATTATTATTATTATTATTATTATGAAAAAAAGGGTGATGCATTAATAGTCTAAATTTTCTTTTACACGGTCAACTAACGACGACCATGCATCTCGCTAAATTATATTGAAAATTTTAAACTCATTATATGACAAGGTAAAATGATATATTTCTATTGGATGACAGTGTAAAATATTTTTACACTATTGTTGTATAACAATTAAATCCTATTATTATTATTATTATTATTATTATTATTATTATTATTATTATTATTATTATTATTATTATTATTATTATTATTAAAAAAGTTTAAAAATAATGGACAGTCGCCGTAAAAAGTATTACACAGATATTTAATCAGAATATTTTATACTGACAAATCATCATAGTATTTTAAAAATAAAAGTATGATGTGACAGAATACATGTCTGTTATTGATTGACAGTGTAAAAATATTTTATACTGTATTCCTTTTTCATTTATTATTATAATATTAAATTCATATTTTTTTTTTACTAATTTATGAATTTGTTAATCTTTGAATATTTTATGATTATTAACTTACATGAATTTTCATATATTAAATTTTATAATTATATGTTAGAATTATATATATATATATATATATATATATAGCCAAAATACTCTTTTTGGTCCTTTAACTTTACTTCAGGGTACATTTTGGTCCATTAACTTTAAAAAGTGTCATTTTGGTTCTTTAACTCTTCAAAACGTTCCATATTAGTCATTTTCGTCTTATTAGCGACGGAAAAATTCAAAAATCAGTCGCTAAAATTCTTCGCTAATAAGACAAAATGACTAATATGGAACGTTTTAAAGAATTAAATGACCAAAATTACACTTTTTAAAGTTAAGGGGACAAAATAAACTCCGAAGTAAAGTTAAATGACCAAAAATGATATTTTGTTTATATATATATATATATATATATATATATATATATATATATATATATATATATATATATATATATATATATATATTCAATAAGTGGTTTTATAATATGATTTCGTAAGAAATTGTAATTGAAGATGACATGCTAGGTCCATGATGAGTTTGTAATTGTACGTGATACACACACTTTCTTTGCCGTTGTGTTGATGAATTGTTCTAATAGTGTGAACTAGCTGTTTTTGAGTACAAATTGAAGTTTTTCGTGTTTAAGAGTCTTCTTTTCCATTTCAAGTTTTCAATCTTTTCCTTGCGTTATGCAAAAGGTTAGAATAGGACAAACTATAATCAATTATTACTTTCTTGTTTTATAAGTACTTCTATGTCAAGTAGAATCTGTTTTCAAATCAAGTAACTACCTATATATAGCTCCAATGTTACACCTTAATTCTGCTGCCGTATTCATTCAATTTGTTTCTCAATGATTGGGATTTATCTCATTGCTTATACTCTTATATAATTCAATTTTTCAAAATTTAATTAAAAGAATATTTGTGATGAATGATGGTGTGTGTCTAACCTCTATCATAGTCAAACACTCCATTAATTTTGGGCTTAATATATGGAGTATGTATTTATGATTCCTATAGTTTTCAATTGCTTAAATTAGGTTCTTTGTAATGGGTTTGAATAGGTTTTTTTTTTAATCAAAGGAGAAATTGGAATTTTTTTTTAGTATAATATATGTATTAAAAAAAATACAAAAAAACTAACATTTCAAATAAATTACGAAAATGACGTGATTTGAAAAAATATTAATAGGATGGCGCCATATGGTATGGTGCCTCAGGCTAAAGGGATAAACCCTAAAAGCCATACCATATGGCGCCTTAGTTGTTTAAGGAATGCCCTAATTTTTTTTTTCTGTTTTACAAGGGAAACGCTATATGGTATGGCGCCTCAGGTCATTTACTTTTTTTTTTTAATTTGTATTTTAATTTGGAAATTGAAAAAATTTTAGGAAAAAAAAATAAGGGTAGCCAAAAATACATAACCATGTTCAGAATAAAAATTAGTATAATTGATGGTAAAGAAAAATTTAATGCTCGTGCCTATCTAAACGTCCACCGGTTCCACATGCCGGGGCTTTTGCGCGGCGTCTTTGTCTTCCACGATTTTGTTGAGGAGTGCATGGCCTTTGCGTCTGTTGAGATGGTCCCGACGTATCAGACAAATTCTGAAGCATCTGTCCCCAATAGCCGGGGGGTTGCCGCCAACCGCACTTCCGTAATCCAGTTGCATGCCCATGTTTATGTAGTTTGTAAGGGGGGTTGGGTTGGTTGTGGACGGTATGGTTGGCCGAAATGTTGCATTGAAGGGTGTTGGTACTGATCCAGTGGTTGATGTGAGGTTTGGTAGTCAAATAGTGGGTGGGTTTGTGGGTTGTAGGACGATTGTGTTTGTTGGTTGTAGGACGATGAGGTGTACATTTGCGGGGGGGCTATGGTGGGCTTGGGTGGGTTCGAAAGAGTTGTCAGGGATATATGCATTAGTGGGGTCGGTGTAGGTTGGCTAGCGGTCGGGGTAAGGCTCTTCTTGTTGTGACTGAGTTGGTGGCATGATAGGGTTGCGGCTTTGATAGAGTTGGCGGCACTATAGAGATGGGCCAGGACAGCTGGACCCCAACTATATTCGTGCACTCTATTAATGTTAGCTAACAAAGGTAAAATATTTACACTGTTTCCAATACTTTCTGGAAATAAAAAATTATCGAACAAGAGCATTAAATAGCACCGAGTTTTAAGTATCTTGTAATAGAGGGGGTATCGTCGTCTAATACAATAGAGTCATAGTATTCCCTAAGGTATCTTATGTTAATACCTTGGGCCCTAGGTCGACCATCACGTGTTGGCTCAGGTGCTTCGAGACGGAGCGGCGTGCCCAACAAATTGTTGCACAATTGGTTGTCGACAAAAACGGGGCCGTCGACGACCATGCCTTCGATGCTTAGACCGAGTAACATATACACGTCTTGGAGTGTGACTGTGCATTCACCGAAAGGAAGGTGAAATGTGTGGGTCTCCGACCTCCATCGTTCTAGCAAAGCCAGAATAAATTTTGGGTCAACAGAGTATGCCGTGATTTTTATCAAGTTACCAAATCCACATGCAGTTAGGTATTCTTCGATGAAAGGGTCGTGTGGCATGTATTCGTGCCCACGACAACGGGACCTTGATACCACCTGAACAAAAATATAAATAACATTAGTTATATAAAAAATACATCTAGGTTTAGGAGGGTAAAACAAAAGAAGGCCAAAACACTTTATAACGGTTGGCGGGATCCTCCCTCAAGCCATGTGTATTGCATTAGACACATCGGTCAAAATTTCACGCGGGAGTTCAAGGACAAGGGGCTAAAGAAGATGGTTACTAACGCGGGCTATGCACTAACAGAGCCTACCTTCAGATACTACCGCGACGAGATCAGACAGACAAACGCATATGCATTGAGATGGATTGATATTATTCAACGGGAGAAGTGGACAAGGGCATACGACAATGGGCAGCGATGAGGCCACATGACAACAAACCTAGTTGACTCTATGAACTCTGTATTCAAGGGCATCCGAAACCTACCTATAACAGCTTTGGTGAGGTTAACATATTTTAGGCTCGTTGTACTCTTTGATACCAGACATACAAAGTGGGGTTCGGTCTTGCAATCTGGGCAGCTGTTTAGTAATAGCTCAATGACATTCATGAGGGACGAAGCTGCCAAGGCCAACACACATGTGGTCACGGTCTTTGAGCGTACTAAAGGTCACTTCAGTGTTGCAGAGTCTATTAATCACAATGAAGGGAGGCCTAGGGGATGTTATCGACTGGAACTGGATAAGAGTTGGAATGACTGTGGAAAGTTTCAGGCATTTCGTATGCCTTGCTCCCATGTTATAGAAGCATGTTCCAAGACCAGGCTGGACCCAACCAACTATCTCTCTGTTCTTCACCAATTCATTACTCTATGCAATGTCTACGACACAAGCTTTCAAGTGGTAGCAAAGGAGGACTACTGGCCTCCATACGAAGGCGAAATTGTGTGGCATAATGATTTTATGTGAACAAATAAAAAGGGTCGTCCTAACAACACCCGTATTCGAACAGAGATGGATGCAGCAGACAAAATGGTGAAGTTATGTGGTTTGTGCCGCCAACCGGGACACAATCGTACCAAGTTTCCCAATGTGGGCTCTAACACAACATCATAGTTTCAACTGTAAACTTGTATATTTATGACAACAACAACAAATTGTATTTCATTGATGGCATTCATAAGCGATTACAACGACATAATATAACAGAGCATAACTTAATAGCTTAACATCAACAAATAACAACGACATAATCTAATACCAAATCAGAAAATAACAACAACAAACCCAAACGAAACAACTCAACAAATTAGCTTATCTAGGATATTACAACCATCAACTGAATTTTCTTTGGTGTCAACATCATCATGAGGACACCAGCATCATTTTCCACTTTTCTCCAAGTCCGGGTGACTCCGTTTGGACCAGACTGCTCAACCAGCCTCTCAATCTTCCTGATCTTTTCACCTGCCTCAAATTCTCCTTCTAGCCAGCGATACAGTTCCCTATGCAAATGATTCAATGTCTGCGTGTTCTAGAGTATCATCTTCATCGGAGGCTTGACAGTTGAGAATACAACTAGGGCATTTCTTTTCATCAGTGGAAATTATGGAAACGGTTCCTCCGGTGCTGATGATGATGATGATGATAGACGGCGATTTAATCACTCAGACATAATGTTGAGAAGGGGAGAGATAAGGATATTGGTGAGGGAAGGGAGGAAATTAGGATTTTGGTGAGAAGTGTTGTGTAATAACAAATGAGGGTGAACCCTTAATTATTGGCACATGACACCCATTTAAAAAATAAAATTTATTATAAATTAAAAACATAAATTTTAAAACGTTAAAAAAAACCCTTGAACTGAGGCGCCATACCATATGGCGCCTCCCCTATTGCCCTAATTTTCCTTACCGAGTCGCCATATGGTATGACGTGTTTGAAATTTTTTTTGCCTGAGTCGCCATATGGTATGGCGACACCAGGTTGATTTTGTTTTCAAAACAACGCCACTTTAGTAAATCTTTTGAAATGTTGATTTTTTTGGATTTTTTTTTTAATAAATAAGTTATTCTAAAAAAAATTCGAGAAATTGAATCGGTGAATAGGTTTTGAAGTAAAAATTAATTTGATTTAAAAGTAAATTTACATGAGGGTTAGTTAAATTTTTTAGGATTGATTAAAAAAATTATATGATCAATTCAATTTCATATGATTTAATTTGGATCAATTTTTAAATATTTAAATAATTAATTATATATTTTGTTAATATTATAAAAACATTAAAAATAATAAATAGGTTTGAGGTAATATATATGATATAATATATTAAAATCTAATAATACAAATAGATAATAGTTGAAATAAATATACTTATAAATTAAATATATTAAAATAAATTAATACATAATATTAAAAAAAATATCAACAAATAATAAATTAATGAAATATATATACTAAAAAATAATAAATAAGTGTAAAAATATATACATGCAGTTTTCAATTTTCTGGGATCACTTTGGGGTTATCATTTGAATAAGTTTTGATTTGAACACTTTTAACTTAAATCATGCATAAGTTAACAAAAAATCAAAATGGATCGGTCGGTCAAACAAGTTGAACTAGAAACCAAATATTGTTCGATTTTACTGACCACAAAATCGACTTGCTATAAAATCAGATGAAAGCGAAAAAAACTAGTAAAAATGCTTAAAAAATCTAGAGTTTAAATACAAAACTATATACTTTTTTCTTTCAAAAATTATAATAGTGGTTATGACATCATGTATCTTGAATTCAAATGAGATTTAGAATCAAGCAAGAACAATACATACAATAAATCACACTTAGGGAGAGAAGAAAGGAAGTGTTCATGCAAACTTATGTTGACGGGAAGAAGGGGAATAAGGAGAACCACAGATCTTTGTGGAGGAGGCTCGAAATTGGCTAGGGCAATCATTACTACAAAGAATATATCTCGTAACAAAGCTTTTACCTCATCCAACCAAAAATCGAGGTGAAATGTCAAGATGCGTCATGCTTTATTTATTCTTTAAATAAAAATCACATATTTTCTTGCCTTCAAAATATATCCGGGGGGAAAATAATTCGGGACATGTTTCGAACCCCAACAACAGTAATTTATGTTTCTATTTCTTTAAGAGTGACGCCTTTCTTTTTATTTTATTTTTTATTTTTAAATTAATAATCTATACCTTCGGTTATATTTAATAACCGAGGGATTAGATTATCATATTTTACTATAAAAGCACTCGTTAATCATATTTAACCCTAAACCTAACTTATATGTGGCCGCTCCAAAGTCATACGCATCATTCTTTGGGATGAATTGTAAGACAAAAAAAATCTTCAATGTTATTCAATCTTGAACAAATTTTTTTCTGCCCTTACAATCTATCCCATAAAATGATGTTGATGTTGTTGTTGTATTTTTTGGAATAACCCTCATATGCTTTCAATCAAAGAAAACATTGAGAAATTTATTGCTTTCCTCGGTTGACAACATTGAGAAACTTATTCTTAAACACAATCATCCATTTCTCTTTCATGTTTTCTTTCATGTGAAATAATTTTCCATGAAATCTCTCTGGGATGGATTGCATGTTCAAAAAAAATAATTTCTCTTAATTGGAACAGATAACTTATCAAAATTTTAAAAAGATATGTTGTTTTCTAAGAATCCGTTGTCAAAACCTGGATATGTTTAAATAATTTATTTTAGGCAAAATACCCTTTTTGGTCCCTTAAGCATACCCCCTGGTTCACTTTGGTCCCTTTTTGTTTTTTCGTGCCATTTTGGTCATTTAATTATCTAAACATATCCACGTCAGTCCTTCCGTTAATGGAACGTTAGTCAAAGTTCAAAAAAAGACTCCAGCTGGTAGTTTGTATGCTGAGGTGGGTAAGTGAAATACAGATGGCATTGGAACAGCTTACGTGTACTACCAAATGTACCAGAAGTGAAATAAAATACGTTGAAGCCATTCATTCTTGTCAAACCACTGGCTGGAGAAGAAGAAGAAGTGACTGCGAAGACGAAGAAGAACGAGCTGCGAAGACGAAGAATAAAGGTAGACTGAAGACGGAGCAACTTTGAAGAAGAAGGATTCCAGGTAAGTATTCGCTCCATAAAGATTTTAGGGTTTGTTTCGATTTAGGGTTTAGATAGATTTAAGGCTTTCTTTAGATTTAGGTTGAAACTATATTTACTTAAGTTGAAACAATCTTATTGAACTGTGTTAGGTCATAATGGAAGAATTTTTGGAGCTTAAAATTCACCACAGTGGTGAATTCGTTGAACTTGGACTTAATGTGTATGTTGGAGGAACGGTAGTTGAATTAAAAGTGGATGTTGATAGGTGGAGTTTTTTTTGAGTTAGTAGGTGTTTTGAAGGACTTAGGTTATAGTGACTTTGACAAGATGTATTACAAGGATCCACAATTTGGGATAATAGCCCTAGTTGATGACAAAGGTGCTTTAGATATTGCTGACCTTTACAGGGTGCGCATAAGTGTTGACATTTACATTCAACACACTGTGTCTCAGCCTGATTATTGTGATGGACCAGTGGATACACGAGTTTAGGAGCCTGAGATCATTGTAGATGAGGTTCAAGAGTTGCTTAATAAGTTGCATGATGAGTTAGTTGATAAATTGGATGAGTCTAATATTGCTGTGGAAGAAGGAGAAGCTGGGGTGAATGATACTAATGTTGTTGTGGAGGAAGTAGGTGCTGGGGTGAGTGATACTAATGTTGTTGGGGAGGAAGTAGGTGTTGGGGTGAATGATACTAATGTTGTTGTGGAGGAAGTAGGTGTTGGGGTGAAGATACTAATGTTGTTGTGGAGGAAGTAGGTGTTGGGGTGAGTGATACTAATGTTGTTAGGGAGGAAGTAGGTGCTGGGGTGAATGATACTAATGTTGTGGAGGAAGGAGAAACAAGGCCAAGTCATGGAAATATTGGTGAGGTGCATGATGAATCTAATTCTGATGATAGTGAGGATGAGAGCTTCCATTATGATAGTGCATTTGATATAGCATTTGATGATGAATCTGATGGGTATGATGAAATGGATGAAGATGAACTTGATGATCTCATTGCAATTGAATGTGAAGGAAACTTAAGTGGGAAAAAAAGAGCACACAAGATATAGGAGAGCTTAAAGGGGGTGATAATGACAATGATGATCTTCAAAGTGGCTGTGATAGTGATGACAGTAGTGTAGTTAATAGGAAGAAGTATCGACTTTTCAAAGAAAGGAAAGATATGTTCAATTACAAATATGAGCTTGGTATGTATTTTACTTCCAAAGTGACATTAAGGATGCAGTTGCCTCATATGCTGTACAAAATGGTAGAGACTTGAAATTAAAAAAAAAATGACAACAAAAGGGTGAGGGTGAGGTGTAAGGATGGTTGTGATTGGGAGCTCTATTGTGCCAAGCTACCAAATGAGGATTCTTGGTAGGTAAGAAAAGTAATTGACAAACACAATTGCAGTAGGGAGTTCAATGTGAAGATGCTGACTACAAAATGGTTGAGCAAGAGGATACAAAATGCCATTGAAAAACAATCCTAGGTTGAAGGTTAAGGATATAAAAGAAAAGGCTTTAAGAAAGTGGAATGTGGGGGTAAACAAGACTAAGGCAATAAGAGCAAGAGTGGCTGCCAGGGATAAGGTTAATGGGTCTTTCTTGGGGGATTTTACTAGGATATATGACTATTGTCATGAACTGCTGAGAGCTAATCCAGGTTCAACAGTTAAGATGAATGTTGAGTCTGCTCCAGAAGGTGTTGTTGACCAAATACCACATTTTAAAAGACTCTACATATGTTATGCAGCTTGTAAGGAGAGTTTCAAACTTTCTAGACATGTTATAGGGATGGATGGTTGTTTCTTGAAGGGGCTTTATGGAGGGAAAATTTTGGCAGCTATAGGAAGGGATCCAAATGATCAGATGCTTCCTATAGCATTTGCAGTGGTGGAAGGTGAAAATAAGGAAAGCTGGACTTGGTTTTTGGAGTTGTTGATTGCTGACCTAGGCGGTACTACTGAGTGTCTAACATACACTTTCATTTCAGACCAACAAAAGGTACTTAGTTGTTGACATTTACATTATGTTGCTTTTTTTTCTGTTTTGTAAACTTGTTATTTATGTACATTGTTATTGTAGGGGCTTTTACCTGCAATGGATGAGTTGTTGCCCAATCTTGAACAACGCTTTTGTGTTAGACATTTGTATAACAATTTCATAAAAAGGTTCCCTGGTAAGCCGTTGAAGGAAATTATTTGGAAGGCTGCAAAGTCAACATATGCTCAAGCTTGGGAAAGAGAGACGAGGAGAATGAGATTGGCCAATGAAAAAGCATATCTCCATATGATGAAGACACCACCAAGATTTTGGAGTAGATCATGTTTTAGGACATCCAATAAATGTGATGTTGTGTTAAATAACATGTCTGAGTCATTTAATAGTGTCATTGTTGACTCCAGAGGAAAACCACTTGTGACAATGCTTAAGGAGATCAGAACTTACATTATGGAGAGATGGGCAAAAAATAGAATGAGGTTCCAAGATGTATCTGGTAATGATATTTTTCCCAACATTAGAAAGAAACTTGATATAACTAGCAATTTTACAAACTTATGGCTAGTCAGGTATTAATGCAATTTTAGTATTGGTTTTTGATATTCATGCGATTATACAAACTTATGGCTTCTTGTTATTGATGGGCTTCTTGTTGTTTAGAATGTCAGATGAGCATATATTTGAAGTAAGGCATTTGGAAAATCCAGTTGAGACCTTCACTGTGAATTTGAAGGATTTCCAATGCTCCTGAAGAAGATGGGATCTAACAGGACTTCCTTGTGTCCATGCAATGTCATCCATGAAGAGTAGGAACTTTAAAGTTGATGACTATATTCCTGAATATTATAGGATATCTACATACAAGGCAGTGTACAAGCATGTTCTTTACCCGGTGAATGAATCCAATTTGTGGGTCAAGACTCCATATCCAGATGTCCGGCCACCCAAGTATAGGAAGATGCCTGGTAGACCAAAGAAAAGGAGAAATCTTGAGCAAGGGGAAATTGATGGAAGTGACAAAAAAATGAGAAGAACAAGTTTTCTTGTCAAGTGCTCCAGGTGCCAAAAAGCAGGACATAACAAATTAACCTGCAAGGACATAACCAATCAGGCCACAACATCTAATGCTCCAACATCTCAGACCAATGCTAGTCAGGCCATAACTTCTAATGTAGCAGCATCTCAGACCAATGTCAGTCAGGCCACAACTTCTAATGTAGCAACATCTCAAGCTAATGTAAGTCAGGCCACAACTTCTAATGTAGCAGCATATCAGGCTAATGCAAGTCAGGCCACAACTTGCCATGTACAAGCAACTCAGTCATCAGCAACACAAAGTTACAAGGATGCAACCAAGTCTTCTAAAGGAAAGGCTGTATCAGGACAATGCTCAAGGTAAACAGCAAAAGCAGTTGTAAGGCCACAAAAGCTTGGTGTAAGAAGGCCATTTGTAGCACCAGGACCAACAACAAGATTATCTGCTTCAAAGATTGTGATTTGTCCTACAACCAGAAGGACAACCCCAACCAAGGGGATCACACCAAAGAAAAACATCTAGTATTAATTAGAGTTATTTAGTTTATGGTATTGGAACATTTGGTATTTTGTAATGTTTTTTGAAGTCATTTTGAACTATATGTTGTAGTGTATTTTGAAGTCATTTTGAACATATCTATGTAACATGTCAATGCATTTTGGAACCTTTGTAGAACTATCTGTATGTTTTTCTACAATATCAATTAAATTTAGTTTGTGTTCATCTTTGAGTAATGTTATAAGTTGTGTCAATTTGATATATGTTTGAGCCAAAAATGTATCGACCAAATAATATGTTGCTAGAAATAAACATATACCAAACAAAAAAACTCATAAAATTGATTAAATTGTGATCTGTTACACATTACAAAACATCCTATTTGTCACATAAATTTCCACTCCTAAAACATCCAAAAAAATCATACACATAACATTACAAAACACATAATTTTCCACTTCCACATCTTGTTCAGTTGAACTTGAATTTTGTAACACCCCCTTCTATACCCCCAAATAATCACATATTAATCATTTTGGCATATATTAATAATTTCATCAGAGTATAATTACAAAGCATGGCATAAAAGAAGCATGTCACATTATACGTGAAATTAAAACAATCAACACCTGCTCAACAGAGATATGCAACAGTGGGGTAACTTGCACATAGGAACTTCGTCCTTACACCCACATCTCAATATTTAGAATAAAAACGGAAACATCTAAATACCGAATAACATCATATATATATATATATATATATATATATATATATATATATATATATATATATATATATATATATATATATATATATATATATATATATATCAAATACTATCCGTCAACACGGAATCATGTTTACATAAACAATTCAAGTCAAGATACATGTACAAAATGTATCACAAAATAATCATGTAATCCTAGCTACCCGATGCTACATATCAGAGCCGACCGACCAAAAGAAATGAAGTCCTAAGCTTCACAATATACCTTCAGCAACCTACTCTGCAATGCCTCATAGAGCATTATAAAACAGCAGAAGGGTAAGAAACATTATCATAATATCGATGCATATAATTATATATTTCAACATAAAAATACACCTAACACATTTATTACCACATACACTATTACTCACAACTTCCATTATATAACATCTATCACAACCCAAGCATATCATTCATGCACATAATCACCCCTTCTCATACAATGCATACGTTTATACACAAAACATATCATTTACAATTCACTACATCCAACACAATTGCACAATAATTCCCAAAGGCTTATCATAAGCTCAATCATAAAATCAACCATTTAGCAATGCATATCAAACATGCACAATACATTTATCATAAATGTACATCACCATTTCCCCACAAATAATCAATCATGACTTTCCACATATAACAATGCAATCATGATTCATGTAAATGCAAGAGACCGACACAACGACTCTATGCAATTACATATTCGGTACCGACTCATCACTAGTTCACTCAGGAACTCTGTTGGAACCATCGCTCGTTACTGAGGATCACTCAAGTAACACCCCGTCGGGCCTACGATGTTCACCCGTCGCTTTAGGTCTCCACATGAGCACACGACGTTATGGATTGCTTTAGGTCCCTACATGGGCACACAACCTGATCGCTTTAGGTCCCCACCTGGGCACACGATCCGATCGCTTTAAGTCCCCACCTGGGCACACGATCATCTATAACCATCGCTTTAGGTCCTCACATAGGCACACGATGTCATAGCGAAATTCTCTTTGAATCCCTCAACATAAGAATGCAATCACTATGCTTCACATACAAAATGATTCATGACATTCTTATAATGTATACATGTATACAAACATTGTCATGCATTCATCTCTTACAATCGCATACAATTCATCAATATGAATTATTTCACCATCTTTATTCATGCATTATGAATCAATCCAACAATGCATTTTCACCCATACATGTAATCATAAACATGCATATGAAACCAATTACAACATATCATATTCATTTGCCTTTCGGCCACACTTTATCATCACAACATGTCATCACATGCACTATCATTACACCACATCATACAAGGCTTACACATTAATATCAATGCCACGTTGTATGTTACACAACCAATATACACATTTATTTAATCGGCCACATCATAAAAGTCGGTAAATGACACTATTCCTGAATTCTCGACTTTATTTAATCGGCCAACAACCTCAAACTCCTCATCATGAGAAAGTACAGCTCAATAGCTTTCCAATGCATCAAACCACGCCTCAAACCGAACCACAGATCAAAAGTTATGCAGAAAACAAAATTACACAAACAGCACTGTTCGCTGGGCGAACCATCTCGCGAGCATTCGCTAGCTCCTTCGCTAGGCGAATGTTCCAGCGAACCAACTGTTAGCTAAAAACAGACACAAAGTTCGCTAGGCGAGCACTTGGCGAACCAAGTCAGAACCAAACAGAGCCAAACACACCCAAAGTTCGCTAGGCGAACACTCTAGCGAACCTTCGCTCATGCCTTCGCTAGGCGAACCCCCGTAGCGAACCTTCGCTACCCTTCGCTGATTGGTTCGCTAGGCGAACCCGCGAAAACCTCACTCGCTGCTGCTTCGCCCCAGGTTCGCTAGGCGAACCAAGGAAAACTCAGATTTCTCCAGCGCTATTGAAAACCCAAAACCCATATTTTTCAACCCAAAACATCATCCAAACCATTACCCAACATGTAAACATCATTGGAAGCACATTTATAAACACAAAATCACATTTTGATCATCATCACAACATTTCACCAATTTAGGGTTTTCTAAAAACTCATAAAAATCTTTCAATCCACAAACCTACACATACATAACTACACACATAGACAAGATAACAATGTTTCTAACCCTTACCCGGATTCCAAATGAGCTAGCTCTTGTTCTTGATGATTTCCACTCTTTTTCCTCTTTTCTTCTCTTCTTCCCTCTTCCTCTTTCTTTCTCTTCTTTTTCTTTCTATTTCCCCTTTTTCTCTTTCTCTCCTATTTCCTTCCTCTTATTCCTATTTCTCTCATTTCTATTTTTACACAATATTTCCTCTAATTCAATTTCTACACTTAATTCATTTTCTAATAAATTTCCTCTACAAATTACTTCCTTAATTTTCTCTAACTCATTAATAGTTATAAAATGACCAAAATGCCCTTAAGCCCAAAATTCCCGAAAACGCTCTCTAACGAGATAATACATCATAACATAGCATAAAAGCATATTATCACACCAAAGTCATAAATAGAATAATTTAACATTCAATTAAATAAAGGACTCAACAAAAATTGGAATAATCGAAATTGGGGCGTTACAACTCTCCCCCACTTAGACATTTTCGTCCTCGAAAATATACCGAGACGAACAACTCCGGACACGACTCTCGCATCCGACCCACAAACCAACATGCCAACAAAAGGCACACCACGAATAACACAACTGACAAACCAACTTGCTAACTACAACAACGACAACTACAACGACAAGATGCAAAGCCCATACAATGCACTTGACGACAAACTCACAACTCAAGGAAAACCAAGATGCCAACACACAGGTTCACTCTAGAACCAAAACACAACAAGATCGTTACCGTACTCTAGGTAACGCTCCCCTAATTCCCCACACAGGAATTATCTACACGTACTCGAACCATCACCATAGAAACGAGGCAACAACACAAACAAGAACATAAAGCTCCACGACACAACATCGTTCACGAACTCCTACATAACCACAAGACCAACCTCCTTGTTCACATATCTATGCTACGATTCACCAATCGAACATATCACCAACACATCGATCTACATTGTAGTCCACGAAACAAATTTAAACCTTTCACTTAACACTTCCATTCCGGAACATCCAATAATTTCATCATTCCAACATGTCTCCAATGTCCAACTTATGAACTCTTACAAGTCTCACACATTCATACGAAATGGATCACATCACGCTTCCTCTGCGCACTCTGAGTGCTCAAAACTATCGAGTCCATCAATCTCGCTCCCAAAGTCTAACCCTCTCTCACTAGGTACAAGTCTCTGAACTGCTCAACGATTCTAGCTCTCTTGCCATCAAAACCGACATATATAAAGATTTTCGACTTACACATTAGGCCTAACAACTGCCTCTCCCAAAACCAAACCAAATTCATAACTCGCCATGAATCTTAATCGTCTTTGTTGTCTCATACTCTATTCCTTCGGACCAAACAAGTACTTAATACTCTTGAAATCACTAAACACTTCGAATTTCAAAATTATAAAGATAATACTTCCAATATTCCAACACAACACAACCGTAACCAATTCCAACTCCACAATAGTACTAATCCTTCCATGAATTCTCAAATGCTGAAAACCTAAGCCACGACCCAAACAAATCACTACTTCCATCAAATGATCCAAACCATCCTAGTTATCTTATTCTCAATCGTCACCTTATTCATTTCCCAACAATTCATATACAATTTCTTCCCTTGACATCCCAAGTCTCATAAATTCCCTCATACACCGCATGTTCATTATCTCGTGCAATCATCTTTTCCTTTTGTTACCACAACTCTGAAAGCGACCAATAATAATACTCAATCGTACTCTCTTAATGGCTTTCCAACATACTAAAACTTCTAATATGTCTCGTCTTCAAATATGAAAATCTTCATCAACTTATCGAAATCAATCCCTAATCCTTCGTTAATTCCGACCAATGTATTCCATTTCACTATTAAAGCCGAAAAGATACGTCTATCCCATCCAACACAATTCCCGTCTGCTATCAACAATAGATTAAGGGTGATCAGTTCATCAATTTGTCAATAGACAGCCGACAATTATGATGGGGCATAAACCATCTTTACTAAACTATAATAGCCTTTCTTGCATCCCGTGCACAAAACTTCCTAAGGCACAAATCCTTAGTCGACATAAATTTTACCTCTGTATCCTTCCTGAAACCGGAAACTACTCTGTCCAAATAACACTTACGATCTCACAATCCACAACACACCGATTTAACGCTCCACACCTGAGGAAACACGGAGAAGTACCAGCTTCTCCCCCACTTATCTCATCCTAACTCCTGTTGACCACCGAACAGGAAAACCAGAAAGTACTGACGGTGTTTCACACACCCATCAGGTACTAAGGAACAAACAACAAATTCAAACGCTTCGCTTACTCATGTGAAATAAACGAATGAGTCACTCCGATAATAACAATAGCAACTAAAAGCATACCATTAATAAGACAAGTACCTGTAGTATAACGATCCGCATCAGTAGTATCCGTACCCGCCAATGCAAACACTTTTCCGCCCGCTTGAGCTTGTTTCGGCTTAGCACAATTAGTACTAATGTGACCCGATTCCCCACAATTGTAACACTTCACCCTGTTCCTTCTACAATCGGCGAAAGCATGCCCCAAGCCTCCACAGTTGGAACACTTCTCAAGAGTCTTCCTACATTCCAATGATTTATGACCAATCTCTCCACATTTGAAACATTTCGGAGCACTAGAACCCCCTCCACTCGACTTCTTCTCAAAGTTACTCTTATGCTTGTCCTTATCAACGGGTGTCACATAAGGACCACCACGAGCTTGTTGTTTCCCTTTTCTCTCATTCATACTCTTGTAGTGAGCAGAACGAGCTTTGCTATCTTCCTCGAAGATTCTACTACATTCCACCAAGTCGGAAAATCTTATTATCCTCTGATAACCAATGGCTTGCTTAATCTCAGGGCGTAGACCATTCTCGTACTTCACACATCTGGAAAACTCGGCAGTAATCGCCGCATAGTGAGGATGAAATTGTACCAATTCCACAAACTTCGCAGTATAGTCCACAACAGACATACTACCTTGATTTAGTTCTAGAAATTCCATCTCTTTCTTTCCCTTAACATGTTCAGGGTAATACTTCCTTAGAAACTCAGTACGAAACAAATCCCAAGTAATCTCTTCATCATCCACCTCAAGAACTTGACGCATACCGACCCACCAATCGTCGACTTCTTCCTTCAGCATGTGAGTTCCTAGCCTTACCTTGTTCTCTTCCGCACAGTCCATAACTCGGAATATCCTTTCAATTTCCTTCAACCATATCTGAGCACCATCCGGATCAAATCTTCCCTTGAAGACCGGTGGTTGATTCTTCCTGAACTCGTCATTAACATTCACGTTCGGCGCACCTTGCACCGCCCTAGCCATTGCTTCCAAAGCAGCAGCCATCACATTGTCGTTTCTACCAGCCATATTCTGATCATTCCCAACAACGACAACACGGTTAAACAACAGTTCAACCAACAACAACAACAAAACAGACACAAACTGACTCGACACTGGCTCTGATACCACTTAATGTAACACCCCCTTCTATACCCCCAAATAATCACATATTAATCATTTAGGCATATATTAATAATTTCATCAGAGTATAATTACAAAGCATGGCATAAAAGAAGCATGTCACATTATACGTGAAATTAAAACAATCAACACCTGCTCAACAGAGATATGCAACAGTGGGGTAACTTGCACATAGGAACTTCGTCCTTACACCCACATCTCAATATTTAGAATAAAAGCGGAAACATCTAAATACCGAATAACATCATATATATAGATATATATATATATATATATATATATATATATATATATATATATATATATATCAAATACTATCCGTCAACACGGAATCATGTTTACATAAACAATTCAAGTCAAGATACATGTACAAAATGTATCACAAAATAATCATGTAATCCTAGCTACCCGATGCTACATATCAGAGCCGACCGACCAAAAGAAATGAAGTCCTAAGCTTCACAATATACCTTCAGCAACCTACTCTGCAATGCCTCAAAGAGCATTATAAAACAGCAGAAGGGTAAGAAACATTATCATAATATCGATGCATATAATTATATATTTCAACATAAAAATACACCTAACACATTTATTACCACATACACTATTACTCACAACTTCCATTATATAACATCTATCACAACCCAAGCATATCATTCATGCACATAATCACCCCTTTTCATACAATGCATACGTTTATACACAAAACATATCATTTACAATTCACTACATCCAACAAAATTGCACAACAATTCCCAAAGGCTTATCATAAGCTCAATCATAAAATCAACCATTTAGCAATGCATATCAAACATGCACAATACATTTATCATAAATGTACATCACCATTTCCCCACAAATAATCAATCATGACTTTCCACATATAACAATGCAATCATGATTCATGTAAATGCAAGAGACCGACACAACGACTCTATGCAATTACATATGCGGTACCGACTCATCACTAGTTCACTCAGGAACTCTGTTAGAACCATCGCTCGTTACTGAGGATCACTCAAGTAACACCCCGTCGGGCCTACGATGTTCACCCGTCGCTTTAGGTCTCCACATGAGCACACGACGTTATGGATTGCTTTAGGTCCCCACATGGGCACACAACCCGATCGATTTAGGTCCCCACCTGGGCACACGATCCGATCGCTTTAAGTCCCTACCTGGGCACACGATCATCTATAACCATCGCTTTAGGTCCTCACATAGGCACACGATGTCATAGCGAAATTCTCTTTGAATCCCTCAACATAAGAATGCAATCACTATGCTTCACATACAAAATGATTCATGACATTCTTATAATGCATACATGTATACAAACATTGTCATGCATTCATCTCTTACAATCGCATACAATTCATCAATATGAATTATTTCACCATCTTTATTCATGCATTATGAATCAATCCAACAATGCATTTTCACCCATACATGTAATCATAAACATGCATATGAAACCAATTACAACATATCATATTCATTTGCCTTTCGGCCACACTTTATCATCACAACATGTCATCACATGCACTATCATTACACCACATCATACAAGGCCTACACATTAATATCAATGCCACGTTGTATGTTACACAACCAATATACACATTTATTTAATCGGCCACATCATAAAAGTCGGTAAATGACACTATTCCTGAATTCTTGACTTTATTTAATCGGCCAACAACCTCAAACTCCTCATCATGAGAAAGTACAACTCAATAGCTTTCCAATGCATCAAACCACGCCTCAAACTGAACCACAGATCAAAAGTTATGCAGAAAACAAAATTACACAAACAGCACTGTTCGCTGGGCGAACCATCTCGCGAGCATTCGCTAGCTCCTTCGCTAGGCGAATGTTCCAGCGAACCAACTGTTAGCTAAAAACAGACACAAAGTTCGCTAGGCGAGCACTTGGCGAACCAAGTCAGAACCAAACAGAGCCAAACACACCCAAAGTTCGCTAGGCGAACACTCTAGCGAACCTTCGCTCATGCCTTCGCTAGGCGAACCCCCGTAGCGAACCTTCGCTACCCTTCGCTGATTGGTTCGCTAGGCGAACCCGCGAAAACCTCACTCGCTGCTGCTTCGCCCCAGGTTCGCTAGGCGAACCAAGGAAAACTCAGATTTCTCCAGCGCTATTGAAAACCCAAAACCCATATTTTTCAACCCAAAACATCATCCAAACCATTACCCAACATGTAAACATCATTGGAAGCACATTTATAAACACAAAATCACATTTTGATCATCATCACAACATTTCACCAATTTAGGGTTTTCTAAAAACTCATAAAAATCTTTCAATCCACAAACCTACACATACATAACTACACACATAGACAAGATAACAATGTTTCTAACCCTTACCCGGATTCCAAATGATCTAGCTCTTGTTCTTGATGATTTCCACTCTTTTTCCTCTTTTCTTCTCTTCTTCCCTCTTCCTCTTTCTTTCTCTTCTTTTTCTTTCTATTTCCCCTTTTTCTCTTTCTCATCTATTTCCTTCCTCTTATTCCTATTTCTCTCATTTCTATTTTTACACAATATTTCCTCTAATTCAATTTCTACACTTAATTCATTTTCTAATAAATTTCCTCTACAAATTACTTCCATAATTTTCTCTAACTCATTAATAGTTATAAAATGACCAAAATGCCCTTAAGCCCAAAATTCCCGAAAACGCTCTCTAACGAGATAATACATCATAACATAGCATAAAAGCATATTATCACACCAAAGTCATAAATAGAATAATTTAACATTCAATTAAATAAAGGACTCAACAAAAATTGGAATAATCGAAATTGGGGCGTTACAAATTTCAGTCACAACCTTTCCTAGTTCTTCGTTTCTAAACTTCAAATTTTCAAAATCCTTTGATAAGCTTTTCAATCTATTTACCAAAACTTGATTTGTGTCTTCTGCTAATTCTTCATGGAACCAAATGAAAAAACCACACCCTCTTTGCAAGTACCCCTGCGAAATAGATATGGATCAAAATCGTATTTTTACCGGATTTTAACTCAAACAAAATTTAGAGTTTACCTTATAATTGGGACAACCCCAAAATTTCTTTCCGAAATTCTTCTCAGTGTTTGCCCTACGAAGCACTGCCTCGTCTCCACAAAGACACAACGGTACAACTCGCGAGCAACTTTGAACACATGAATGTCCACTTTCAAATTTGTTCTCCTTCAAAAACGAATGGCCATGGCTAACCTTCATCTTGTAGCAATTAGAATGATGAAGAAGAAGAAGAAAAAGACAATACGTACTATGAAACGATGAAGAAAACAACAATGGTGCCACGATAGAACAATGGAGCAAAAAAGATAACCAAGTTCTTATGGAAACAGTGAAACGATGAAGATGATATAAAGAAGAAGGTGCCACGATGCCAGCTTAGACGCCAGGTGGACAAAACAAAAGACGTTTGCATCAAATGGACGAAAGGGACTCTTTTGCATCTTTTATACAATTAAAGGACCAAAATGGCACGAAAAAACATTAAGGGACCAAAGTGAACCAGGGAGTATACTTAAGGGACCAAAAAGGGTATTTTGCCTTTATTTAAATATTGTGTGTAAACAAAGCAATTATAAAAAAACCTTTTCCCCTCGGAATGACACCCTAAAAATGTTGATAATGAAAGATTAACATGGCTCAGATGCCATGGGGTTCCATGCCATGCATGGTTCTAATTTTTCTCTCGAATTTATAATATCTCAGGTGGAAGTTTATGGGTGCTCCGATGATGAAACAAAAAAGCAGACTAAAATTGATGTCGCAAGAATTCTGGTGAGAACCAAGTATAGCATGGTCTTGAACGAAGTCTTCAATTTTGAGATCAACAAGCATGTTTATAGGGTCAAGGTTGTAGAAGACGCTAAGGAGCCAACGAGGATAGTAGTTCCAAAGGGCTTGGACGCCAGAAAAGAAGGTTCAAAGTTTAGCTTGGAAGATGATGACTCATTCGCATGGGAATGAGATGATGACGAGGAAGGCGTTAAAAGGTCCTTTGTTGAAGAGAGCATTAGGCTAGGAAGAGACAAAGTCTTGGGGAATGAGGAAGATAAGGACAAAGCATTGTACTTTTTAGGGAAAATACACAGTGTGATCATGAATTGGTGCTCTACAAGAAAAACGCTGAAACCACATCAAATGAAGCAGGAGGCGGGATTCAGAATGAGGGGACGGATGACTTTAAATATCAAGGAAAGTCAACATTTGGGGAAAATGATAATTCTGTCTACATGGAAACAAGGGACATGGAAACAAGGAAAGTCTTGATGATGACTGTATGATTAAGGTTTTGAGAAATTGAAGAAAGTTTTGAGAAAACTTTGAGTCTGAATTTGAATTAAAAGAAAGTTGTTGTTATTTGAGTGAGTTAAAAAGAATGTTTGGGGCTTATAACTTAAAGAGAGGTCCAAGTGGTCTAAGAGAAAGATAATGTACTTTGAATGAAAGAAAGAAAGAAAGAATAGTATTGGGTTTTATACTCGGGGAGAGGTCCAGTTGTTTTCAAGCAGTTCAAAATAGACAGATGATTTTGAAAACATAGGTATGGGGCTTACAACTCAAAGAGAGGCCCATAGAGGTTGTTTATTGTTTAAAACAAAGTTTATGTACAAAAGATTAGGGCTTATACTCAAGGAGGGGCCCAAATGTTTTATTTGAAAACAGTGATCGCACCGCGATACCGAAAGACGTTGTGGGACTTATACTATAGTAGAGGCCCAAAATTTATTTATGTACATAGGGGGTTGGGTCTGACACTCTAATAGAGGCCCAAATATTGTTGAAATGAAGTTTGAAAGATTGAATCCAAACAAAACCCTAATTTCATATTTTTAAAGATATTTTTCAAATAAAAATCAATAAAAATATGTATAATTTATCAAAAAAAATATATTAATCCTGTTATAAACAATGATTAAGGTTTATGAAAAAGTTATTTTATTCACATGAATATTTAAAATCATGTTGGTTTTAAAAATCAAGAAAAAAAATCATTTAAAAAGTATTTAAAACAATTTAAAATAATATTTTTAAATATATCAAATAAAAATATTTTGGTGATTTTTTTTGGTGAATAAAATATTTTAATGTGTGAGTGATATTTGTCCAAAAAATCATTTTTAAATAATTAAAATTGATTAACAAAAATAATTATTAAAAATAATATGGAAAATATCAAAAAATAACAAAAATATGAAAAATTGGACAAAATGGCAAGGGTGGGTGTTGAACCCATGCCCTTTAACACATACACACTTGAAAACACACGCTGCGACCACTGGGGTGGTGATACATCCGTGTATCAAATCCACCCCATAAATACATATGGGTAACTTGTTTCTAGGCCTGGCCAAGGCGCCGTGACCTGGTTCTTGCCGAAGGGAGGCCAGGTTTTGGTGCCCATGCAAGAAGGCCATAACTTCTTCATTTCTCCATGAAAATGGATGAAACAAAGATGGATTATACCTAGAATTTCATGAGGAATCCAATGGGGGTCTTAGAATTTTCTAAAAATGCCTACATTTTAAAACCCGGTAGTGGTCTCAAAATAGGTCAAGTTTTACAATTTCTATGCTACAACTCTATACAAGTAATAATAGCATGGTAAAAACAGTTCAAACACAACAAATATGATATGTATGACATGTTCATGATCAATGTACATCAAAGCAATGCATATTTCATAAATTTCAAGTTCTTATGCACTTACCTCTTGAAGCTCCACTTGCTAACCTTCAAGATGCTTGTGACAGAAGCAATCCAATGCCTTGGACACTCTTAATAGATCCCTTAGAAGCTTTTAGGATGATCAAAATCAAAAGGAAACCTTTGGAACATAATCTATCTCTTTCTTCCAAAATTGACAAAAGTGACCAAAATGGCAACTTCCTCAATTAGTATTACAATTGAGGGACACTTGTTGGAACAACTTAGGGATGATATTTGGAGAGTGTTTGAAGTGTTGTTTGGCTTTGAAAGTAATTAAATCAAGACATGCTTTAAAAAATGTAGAAAAGTCAAAAGTGGATGTTTTGATGGTTGACTTTCTGATTTTGGTGTTGTGAGATGATGATGAAGGTTTGAACACCTCCAATGGATGATTTGTGATGAGTTTGGATGGTTATTTAAGTGGTTTAAGCTCTGGTTTTGAGAATTTCAAGTTTGATCCTTGAAACCTTGAAATTTGAAGTAAGAGAAGGAAAGTGAGAAAAGAAGGTTTTGGTATTGTTTTTGAGTGGTTTAAAACATCAGAAATGGCCTCTATTTATAGGAGAACAAGTTTATTTTTGGAGGAATAGTGAATGGATGATGGAGCATGCTATTATCCAATGGACTTTGTCATGTAGCATGACTTGAATGCTAAGGTACCTCAAGTCACCTCTAATGTAGCTATGCATTGACTTAATTCAATTTTGTTGGTTGGAACACTCATGGTTTTGGACTGAATCTGAACTTGTGTGACTTGATCCATACCAATTCAAAGTATCACATTAATGCATGAAAACAAAACCTATGTTCCATAGCTTGTCATCATGACTTTCACATGCCAAAGGATATAATTCTTGACTCTATGGTCCAAGTTTGAAGATATCAAGTGATTCATCAAGATTCCCTCTGATCTTGGAAGAGGACAAAGCTTGTAAGATGACAAAATTAAAAAGGGAAATCGTGTGGCATAATAAATGCACAAAGTCTGCCTTGAAATTCAGTTTGAGCAAGGCATGTTGTGAGGTCCATAACTCCTTGCTCAAGTTGAATTAATGGGAGTTCTTGTACTCTTTGGAAAGCTTGCATATCATACTTCGACTTTGATGTTTGCATTTGGTCTTGATTCATCTTGGATCATAATGAAAAATGCCTCCAAAGTTGGGCCAAACATGAGACAGATTTTGTCTAAAAAATTTCTAAGTGTCAAAGTTCAAATCATATGAAACCCTAACTTTATGGCTTTATAACTAAAAATCTAGGCATTTTTTGACCATGGATCAGTATGACACTTTTGTAGTATGTGATGAGATCTTTCATTTGAGCTTTGGATGAGAGAAAATGGTTGCTTAAATCACAAGTTATGGCCTTGCAAAGTTAGGTAAAAACCATTATTTTTCATAACTTAATGAAATTTCTAGTTTTTCAATGTTGCCTCTTTTGCAAGTAACCTCACTTTTATTGATTTTTCTTGATGGATGATGATCCAAATCACAAGTTAACATTGTTCTTGGCTTAAAGAAGCCATGTTTGTCAAAAAATTCCAAAAGTCAAACTTGGTTTTGATCACAATTGACTTTTTGTATCAGATGAATTTTGACCTTTGTAATCCTTTATGAAATCAACTCCTTGGGCTAGATTGAACCTAATGGATTGATTCCAAAGGTGTTTTTGAGTGTCTTAAATCATGTCCCAAGTTTGAGGTCATGCTTTGCTCAAAAGTCAAAGGTATGGTTGACTTTTTCTCAGAAACCCTAGTTTATGGTCCAGATGAATTTGAATCCTTATATTGCTTATGAACCAAGTTCTTTGAATCGATTCAATCTTGTGAGAGGATCAACATGATGTATTTGAGGTCCTTAAAGCATATCTTGAGGTCTTGGCTCATGCCTTGCTCCAAAAGTCAACTTAGGGACTGAATTAGGTCAAAACCCTAATTCCTGATTTTTTATAGATGCATCCCCTGAGGCTATTTTGAACTTATGAATGGACTCATAAGGTTTTTTTGAGCTTCTTGAATCATATATTGAAGTATTGGCTCATGCCCAGATGACAATTTCTCTCTGGAGGCCTTGGTCGACCAAAACCCTAATTTGGTGACATTAGTGATCTTAAGGCTTGATCAACTTGAAATGATGCAATTTTGTGTTAGATTCTTGATATGGGAGACCTCTTGATCCTTCATGGATGTTTGAGAGGCTTGAAAAGTTGAAGATCATGTCAATTCTTGATTGATCCTTTGTGTGAATGCTCTGAGAGGGCTTGAGTGAACACTCAACAATCTTTAAAAGGATTAGGTAAATTCAAATTGTGGTGATGGCTTGCCCAATAATGTGAAGTCTTGTGGTCAAAATTTAGGGTATGCGAGATGCCCCTATTTAATCTTCTTGGACCTGAAGGTGTGAATGACAAATATATTCAAACGCTCATGGTAAAAGAGGATTAAATATAAGAATACCCGAAATTTTGATTGTGGGTGTGAATGGTAGATAATTTGCTAATCCATCTTCTTTTACTAAGTAATGTCACTTAGAAAAGGGTGAAACTTCCCCTCGATCCTAGTCTTCAGCCATGGAACTGGTCTCAGTTTCCTTTGAAATAAACCTCCCCTCGATCTTGGTCTTCAGCCATGGAACTGGTCTCAGTTTCTTTTGAAATAAACCTCCCCTCGATCCTGGTCTTCAGCCATGGTTTGTCATCTATGACTGCTTCAACTGCAAATACGTAAGTAGGCCTATGAAGGCGCATTATGTCAATCTTGGGTATGTCGTTCCATCGATTCACACTAATGATGGAGGATAGGGTAGCTAGTGTGTTATTTCTTTGATTTTGCGATTGGAATTTATTTTGCTAAAACTATTCTAGCAGCAAGATGTTGAAACAAGATGTTCTAATATTCTGCATTAAACATGTCGGATAAAGATGTCCCATCCTGGACCATAGGACGCCGCGTCTGATTTTTGTTTAAAAGGAAGATTCTGTTGTTGGTATTTGTTACTGAATATTCTGTGAATATTTAGTTATCCTATGTGGCATCCAAAGTATTTTGGGTTGAGTTTTTGTGTGTTGGTTTTCGGATTTTCAACATTTTCTAAATATGGAGACATATTAGGAAACTTTAGATTGAAGACCTATTTTCTTGGAGTTTATTTTGCAGAATTGTGTGCAGTCTCTTTGCTGCGTTTTGAAGCCCAATCCAGTCCAGATTTAATGCTATATATTGACTGGTGTAAACCTAGTTTAGGTGTGGAACTTACGTGTGTTTTGTTAGGGTTTTTGAGTGTTATTTGTGAGCCTAACTGGTATTATTCTGATTACAGTACAAGGACTGGTTTTGTGTTTTAAGTTCTGTCAGTTACTCATAAGCTTTTAAGCATTGAGTTTCTTGTGTGTCAATTCTCATAAGCTTTGAAGTATTGAGAATTGTGTGTTTTGAAAGTGTGGCTTTCGTTTTGTTACTTGTGTTGAAAGGAACCAGTCACGGTTTGTGATTGAAGAGGGATTTAAGGAGGGCCTCATACCTAGGTGAGTCTTAGGTAGAAGTCATAGGAAGGGTAGTGATTAAGTGAGCGGATTGTAACCGGGTGTGGTTGTTGTATGATCTGTAAATTGATACTATCGTATATTGATTTGTGTTCTTTACTTTCTGTACTGTTATTATTATTGTTACCTTGTTCATTGTGTTGGATATCAGTGTTTCAACATCTGTGTAGGACATCTGATATCTGTGCTAGAATTTCAATTGGCATCAAGAGTGTAACACCCCTGTCAGTCCAGTCAGTTTTGTCAGTTTGTTCTTTTATTTAATTGAGTCGTTTTGATTATTTTATTATTATATTATTTTATTTTTGGACTTTTATGTGAAAATATGTTATTTTTCATCGTGATTATATTTTATCGCGTTTTGGGAGCATTTGCGAGATATTTGAGTGTAGAGGTATTTTGGGCATTTTGGTTTATTTTGTTAAGTTGGAATATGATAGAATAGAAAGAGAGAAAAATAGTAAGGAGAAAGAAAAAGGGAAGAAGAAAAGTAGAGAGAAAGAAGAAGAGAAGAAAAAGAGAGAAAAGAAGAAACCAATCTCCCGACTTTATTAAACACGATTAAATCGGGTAAGGGTGCGAAACTCGATTATACTATGTTTGTGTATGATTATGTATGTGTTTGCTTGTATATTTCTTGTTTTACATAGCTTTGGAATTCTAGGTTGAAAATGAGAATTTTGTGAGAAATTGATACTTTCGCGGTTGGAAATCGACGTAAATGTGGTAGAATGCTTGTTGCCATGATTGTATTGAGTTCTGATTGATATATGATGTTTTGGAAATGTTTTGGTAGTAGAAAATATCATTTTGGGTTTCCACACAGTGCTGAGAAATTCTGAGTTTTTCTTGGTTCGCCTAGCGAACCTGGGGTGAAGCAGTAGCGAGTGATGTTTTTGTAACGCCCCGTTTTGCCAATTTTGTTTATTGAGTCGTTTTGATTATTTTATTATTATTTTATTTTATTTTCGACTTTTATGTGAAAAATATGTTATTTTTCGGCGGGAATATATTTTATCACGTTTTGGGATCGTTTGCGAGAAATTTGAGTGTAGGGGTATTTTGGGCATTTGGGTGTATTTTGATTAAGTTAGAATAAATAGAAAGAATAGAAAGAAAAAGAGAGAAAAGAAAAAAAAAACCAGAAAAATAGAGAAGAAGAAAAGAGAAGAGAAAGAAGAAAAGAGAGAAAAAACTTGTGAAGGAAGAAATCAATCTCCCGACTTTCTAGAACGCGAATTTATCGGGTAAGGGTGCGAAACTCGATTATACTATGATTGTGTATGATTATGTATGTTTTGTGTGGATGTTTTGGTTGGTTTTTCCATATGTTTCCGTTTATGCCGTATTTGACGAAATCGATAGAAACCAATGTTTTTACGGTCGAAAAGTCGTATAAATACATGTGTTGGTTGGTTATATGTATGTGAGCTGCTGTTTAAAGTTTCATGAAGTTTGGTTATGTTTCGGTTAGTTTTCGGTATGTTTCCGTTGTTGTTTCCGTTTAGGTCGAATTGTAGGAAATCGATAGAAACCGATGTTTTCACGGATGAATTTCGAAATAAATTACGTAGTTGTATCGAGCAATGTTAGGTCGTCGTATAGCGTGCTTTTTATTCGATTCTGTGAGGTTTGAAAAATCTGGTTTTTGAAAGGTTGAAATTTAATCGAAAAATCGAACGTCGTAGAAATTTCGTTTATGTGTTCTAAATTGTTCTTATGTATTTGGTGGTTGGGCGTATATGTTTGTTTCAGTGAAAATGTTCGATTTAGTTGAGTTTCCGGGCATTTTGGAAAAGGGACAGCAATGGTGTATTTTGAGAAATTCTGGTTTTTAAGGAAAAACAGAGCATGAATCGATGCATAACAGCTATGTATCGATACGAAATGGTTTATGTATCGATACATAACCCCTATGCATCGATACATACTGTGAAAATGGGGAAAAACAGCATTTTCACTACAGCATGTGTCGACACATGCGTGCTATGTATCGATACATGAGGTCTTTTTGTATCGATACATAAAGCCTATGTATCGATACATATTGTGCTGAACCATAAAATTCTGGTTTGTCGGGAAACTTCAGAAATTCATATCTCTTGAACCGTAAGTCGGTTTTGGTCCCCGTTCGAAGCGTTGGGAAGCTAACGAGATGTTCTTTCTAGGAAAAATAGTTTTGAGGTCTGAACCTAGTCCAATCGGTACAGTTTTTTCGAACCGTTTCGTAGTGTCGGGTGTACGGTTTATGTTTTTACGTTATTTGAAATATTCATATCTTCTTCGTTGTTTATCCGATTTAAGTGTTCTTTATAGGGATGTGAAGCTAAAAATATGTTCTATGATTTGGTGAAGAAAAATATTATTTTTAGCCGACTTTTGGCCGACTTTACCGATTAATCGTGAATAGTTGTTTTTGATGAAATGTTGTGATGATGATTTGTGGCCGAAAGGCAAGAAAATGCTAAGTGTGATATTGGATGATATATGCATGATTGATGATGTGTGTGAGCATGCAAGGTGAAAGTCATGAGTCGTTGTATGCCAAACATCATATTGTGCATTGTTGAAACGTCCTGAGTGACGATTTGATTCTTGAGGGAATCCACTATACCATCGTGTGCCTCAAAAATACGAGGCGTTGCCTGAGGACTTAAAGCGATATGTATAGACGATTGTGGGCTCCTTTGGAGACTTAAAGCAATCCTTAACGTCGTGTGCCTCGAAAATATGAGGCGTTGCCTGAGGACTTAAAGCGACGGGTGAACATCGTAGGCCCGACGGGGAGTTACTTGAGATTCTCAGTAACGAGCGATGGTTCCAATAGTTCCTGAGTGAACTGATGATGAGACATGGGACATTGGAAGTCGGTACCGCATGGCATGTGCATAGAGTCGTTGTGTCGGTCTATGTGCATTGCATTAAATCATGAATTAGTTGTGTGTGAATTTGTGAATGGGATTGATGATTGTATGGTATATGTGTGGTGTGTAATGGTATTCGATGCTTGAGAATTGTGCGATATTATGTTATATGTGGTTGTGGTGAGGATGTGTTACTTGGACATTTTTGTGTTTATATATATAATCTTATGCAATTATATTATGGTTGTTTTTCTCACCCTTCTGCTGTTTTATAACGCTCTATGAGGCGTTGCAGATTAGAGTTGCTGGAGGTATTCTTTTGTGAAGCGTTGCGTCTTCATTATATCGGTCGGTCGGCTCTGATATGTGACTCCGGGTAGCATAGGGTGGCCGTGTGTGATTGTTTTGTTTATCTGATGATATATTTTGGCTGTACATGTATAACTTGATGTATGACGGACAAGTTTATATGTATATATGTATATGTGTTATTCAGATTTTAGATCTTTCCGCTTTAATTCTAATTTCTGAAAAGTGGGTGTAAGGAACGAAGTTTCCTCTGAATGATTGTTACCCCACGTTGCATATCTAAATGAGCAGGTGTTGCATGTTAGTTGTTTGGTTACTTTGATGTGATTCTCCCTTTCTATGCCATGATAATTCAATTATACTCTGATAAATTTTCGAATTTTCTTTTACCGCCTTAATTGCGTGTTTTGGGGGTATAGATCGGGGGCGTCACATTAAGTGGTATCAGAGCCAGTCCGTGTCAGTTGTGTTTATTGTGTCAGTTGGGTCTGTTGAGTCTGGCATATTGGGCGAGTTGTGTTGAGCAAGTGGTTGTTTAACCATAGTTTCTGTATTTGGACGAACAGAATATGGCTGGTCGTAATGATGCTGCTCTGGCTGCTGCGATGGAGGCAATGGCACGAGCTGTGCAGGGTGCACCGAATGCGGCAGGAAATGATGAGTTTAGAAAGAATAAGCCGCCAGTCTTTAAAGGGAAACATGATCCGGATGGTGCACAGTTGTGGTTGAAAGAGATTGAGAGGATTTTCAGGGTAATGGATTGTGACAAGGAGGATAAGGTGAGGCTGGGCACTCATATGTTACATGAAGAGGCTGACGACTGGTGGATCAGTACTCGTCAAGTGTTGGAAGCTGAGGAGGAGGAAGAAGAGATTACTTGGGAGGTGTTTAGTCGAGAGTTCCTAAGGAAGTATTTTCCGGAAGATGTCCGAGGAAAGAAGGAGATTGAGTTTTTGGAACTAAAACAAGGTAATTTATCTGTTGTTGAGTATACTGCTAAGTTTGTGGAACTTGTGCAGTTTTATCCTCACTATGTGGAAGCGATTGCTGAATTTTCTAAGTGTGTAAAGTATGAAAGTGGGTTGCGTCCTGAGATAAAGCAGGCGATTGGTTATCAGAGGATTCGAAGGTTTGCTGATTTGGTTGAATGCTGTAGGATTTATGATGAGGACAGTAAGGCTCGTTCTGCTCACTATAAAAGTGTAAGTGACAGGAAAGGGAAGCAACAGTTCCGTGGTGGACCGTATGTGTCACCGGCTGATAAAGGTAAACAAAGGAGTACTTTTGATCGTAGGTCAGGTGGAGGTGGTATGTCTAATTCTCCTAGGTGTTTTAAATGTGGTGAATTGGGTCATCGCCAGCATGAATGTAGGAAGAAAGTGAATAAGTGTTCTAATTGTGGTGGTATTGGGCATGTCTTAGCTGATTGTAAAAGGAAGAATGTCGTGAAGTGTTACAATTGTGGAAAACCTGGTCACATTAGTTCGAAGTGTCCTAATCCGAAGAAGGCTCAGACTAGTGGGAAAGTGTTTTCGTTGGCGGGAACTCAGACTTCAAAGGCAGATCGTCTGATAAGAGGTACTTGCTTTATTAATAATATGCCTTTAATTGCTATTATTGATACTGGAGCGACTCATTCGTTTGTTTCGTCTGAGTGCGCGAAGAGTTTGAATCTTGTGTTGTCCGTAATGGATTTTGAGATGGTTATCGATACTCCAGCGATGGGGTCAGTAACTACTTCTTTGGTGTGTCTAAGTTGTCCTTTGGCCATTTATGGCAAAGACTGTGTGATGGATTTGGTGTGTTTACCATTGGAAGGTTTAGATGTGGTGTTGGGAATGAACTGGTTGCAATTTAATCGGGTGCACATTGACTGTTATCATAAGCTTGTAAGGTTTCCTTCTCTTGAGGAAGATGAAGACTCGAGTTTCTTGTCTACTAAAGAGTTGAAGAAACTTTTAGCGGATGAAGCTCAGTTGTTTGGTGTGTTTGCATCGTTATCGGTGGATAGTCAAGTTTCACTTGATGTGTTTCCTGTTGTGTGCGAATTTCCTGAGGTGTTTCCTGAGGATATTTCAGATGTACCGCCAGTGAGAGAGGTGGAATTTTCGATAGATCTAGTTCCTGGTACTAGACCTTTTTCTATGGCACCTTATAGAATGTCGGCATCTGAATTGGTGGAGTTGAAAAAGCAGTTGAATGAGTTGTTAGAAAAGAGGTTCGTGAGACCAAGTGTTTCTCCTTGGGGTGCTCCAGTTTTGTTAGTGAAAAAGAAAGATGGGAGTATGCGATTATGTATTGATTATCGCCAGTTGAACAAAGTGACGATTAAGAATAAGTATCCGCTTCCAAGGATTGATGATCTGATGGATCAGTTGGTTGGTGCTTGTGTATTTAGTAAGATCGATTTGAGATCGGGGTACCATCAGATAAGAGTGAAAGAAGAGGATATTCAGAAGACGACCTTTAGAACACGGTACGGTCATTATGAATATTCGGTGATGCCGTTCGGGGTTTATAATGCGCCTGGTGTGTTTATGGAATACATGAATCGGATTTTCCATGAGCATTTGGATCGTTTTGTGGTGGTGTTTATTAATGACATTTTAATCTATTCTAAGTCTCGGGGAGTTCATGCAGAGCATTTGCGTATTGTTTTGCAGGTTTTGAAGGAAAGGAAGCTTTTTGCCAAATTGTCCAAGTGTGAATTCTGGTTGTCTGAGGTGAGTTTTCTTGGGCACGTAATTTCTGGTAATGGTATTGCTGTGGATCCATCTAAAGTAGAAGCAGTTCTACAATGGGAGGCTCCTAGATCCGTTACTGAAATTCGAAGTTTTCTAGGTTTGGCTGGTTATTACCGGAGGTTCATTGAAGGTTTTTCTAAGCTAGCTCTTCCTTTGACGCAGTTGACTTATAAGGGCAAAGCGTTCATTTGGGATATTCAATGTGAAGAGAGTTTTTGTGAGCTGAAGAGAAGATTGACGACAGCTCCGATTCTTATTTTACCGAATCCTAATGAACCATTTGTTGTATATTGCGATGCTTCTTTAATTGGTTTGGGTGGTGTGCTGATGCAGGAAGGTAAGGTTGTAGCTTACGCTTCGAGGCAATTAAGAGTTCATGAGAAAAACTATCCTACTCATGATCTTGAATTAGCGGCTGTAGTTTTTGTGTTGAAGATTTGGAGGCACTATCTCTATGGTGCGAGGTTCGAGGTCTTTAGTGATCATAAAAGCTTGAAATATTTATTTGATCAGAAAGAGTTGAACATGAGGCAGCGGAGATGGTTGGAATTCTTGAAAGACTACGACTTTGGCTTGAATTACCATCCTGGTAAAGCTAATGTGGTAGCCGATGCATTGATCCGGAAATCGTTGCATATGTCCGCATTGTTGGTGAAAGAGTTGGAACTTTTGGAATCGTTTAGAGATTTGAGTTTGGTATGTGAAGTGACATCGGTTAGTGTGAGGCTTGGAATGTTGAAAGTTACGAATGAATTTTTGAGGTCGGTTAGTGAGAAACAAAAGTTGGATTTGAAATTTGTTGATTTGATGATGAATGAGAATGTGGATTTCAAGGTTGATAATTTTGGTGTTTTGAGATTTCGTGGTCGGATTTGTATTCCCGATGATGCGGAGTTGAAAAGAATGATTTTGGAGGAAGGACACCGGAGTAACTTAAGTATTCATCCGGGAGCGAATAAGATGTACCAAGATTTGAAGAAGATTTTCTGGTGGTCTGGTTTGAAAAGAGATGTGGCTCAGTTTGTGTATGCATGTTTGACTTGTCAGAAATCGAAAGTGGAACATTTGAGACCTAGTGGTTTGTTGCAATCGTTGGATATTCCTGAGTGGAAATGGGATAGCATTTCGATGGATTTTGTAACGGGATTACCAAACACTCAGCGTGGGCATAATGCTATTTGGGTGATTGTGGACAGGCTGACTAAATCGGCGCATTTTATTCCGATTGACATCAGTTTTTCTTTGAAACAGTTAGCTGAGATCTATATCAGTGTGGTGGTGAAGTTGCATGGGGTTCCTTTGAGTATTGTTTCTGATCGAGATCCTAGGTTTACATCGAGATTTTGGGAAAGTTTACAGAAGGCTTTGGGTTCTAAATTGAGGTTGAGTTCGGCTTATCATCCGCAGACAGATGGTCAGACCGAAAGAACTATTCAGTCTTTGGAGGATTTGTTGAGAGCGTGTGTTTTGGAACAAGGTGGTGCGTGGGACAGTTATCTTGCTTTGATTGAGTTCACGTATAATAACAGTTTCCATTCTAGTATCGGAATGGCACCTTTTGAGGCTTTATATGGGCGAAGATGTAGAACGCCGTTGTGTTGGCACGAAACTGGTGAGAGTTCTGTGGTTGGACCGGAATTAGTGCAACAAACGACGGAAAAGGTAAAGTTTATTCGTGAGAAAATGAAAGCTTCTCAGAGTAGACAAAAGAGTTATCATGATCAGAGATGAAAGGATCTTGAGTTTCAAGAGGGTGATCACGTATTTCTGAGGGTTACGCCGGTAACGGGTGTTGGTCGTGCTTTGAAATCTAAGAAGCTTACTTCTCGATTTATTGGTCCTTACCAGATATCTGCGAG
Source organism: Lathyrus tuberosus (assembly GCA_022829125.1). Classification (NCBI taxonomy): domain Eukaryota; kingdom Viridiplantae; phylum Streptophyta; class Magnoliopsida; order Fabales; family Fabaceae; genus Lathyrus; species Lathyrus tuberosus. Next base: position 5,700,846 of record JALAZF010000024.1, on the reverse strand, counting down.
AGTTGGTGCTGTAGCGTATCGTGTGGCGTTACCGCCGAATCTGTCGAATTTGCATGACGTTTTTCATGTTTCACAGCTTCGGAAGTATGTTCCGGACCCTTCACATGTGATTCCAATGGACGAGGTGGAAGTAAGGGATAACCTTACGATCGAGGCATTACCAGTTAGTATTTTGGATCGCGAGGTGAAGCGATTGAGGGGTAAAGAGATTGCACTTGTGAAAGTGGCGTGGGGAGGCGCTGCTGATGGTAATCTGACGTGGGAGTTGGAGAGTAGGATGCGGGAGTCGTATCCGGAGTTGTTTGTATCAGGTAAGATTTTCGAGGACGAAAATTTCTAAGTGGGAGAGAATTGTAACGCCCCGTTTTGCCAATTTTGTTTATTGAGTCGTTTTGATTATTTTATTATTATTTTATTTTATTTTCGACTTTTATGTGAAAAATATGTTATTTTTCGGCGGGAATATATTTTATCACGTTTTGGGATCGTTTGCGAGAAATTTGAGTGTAGGGGTATTTTGGGCATTTGGGTGTATTTTGATTAAGTTAGAATAAATAGAAAGAATAGAAAGAAAAAGAGAGAAAAGAAAAAAAAACCCAGAAAAATAGAGAAGAAGAAAAGAGAAGAGAAAGAAGAAAAGAGAGAAAAAACTTGTGAAGGAAGAAATCAATCTCCCGACTTTCTAGAACGCGAATTTATCGGGTAAGGGTGCGAAACTCGATTATACTATGATTGTGTATGATTATGTATGTTTTGTGTGGATGTTTTGGTTGGTTTTTCCATATGTTTCCGTTTATGCCGTATTTGACGAAATCGATAGAAACCAATGTTTTTACGGTCGAAAAGTCGTATAAATACATGTGTTGGTTGGTTATATGTATGTGAGCTGCTGTTTAAAGTTTCATGAAGTTTGGTTATGTTTCGGTTAGTTTTCGGTATGTTTCCGTTGTTGTTTCCGTTTAGGTCGAATTGTAGGAAATCGATAGAAACCGATGTTTTCACGGATGAATTTCGAAATAAATTACGTAGTTGTATCGAGCAATGTTAGGTCGTCGTATAGCGTGCTTTTTATTCGATTCTGTGAGGTTTGAAAAATCTGGTTTTTGAAAGGTTGAAATTTAATCGAAAAATCGAACGTCGTAGAAATTTCGTTTATGTGTTCTAAATTGTTCTTATGTATTTGGTGGTTGGGCGTATATGTTTATTTCGGTGAAAATGTTCGATTTAGTTGAGTTTCCGGGCATTTTGGAAAAGGGACAGCAATGGTGTATTTTGAGAAATTCTGGTTTTTAAGGAAAAACAGAGCATGAATCGATGCATAACAGCTATGTATCGATACGAAATGGTTTATGTATCGATACATAACCCCTATGCATCGATACATACTGTGAAAATGGGGAAAAACAGCATTTTCACTACAGCATGTGTCGACACATGCGTGCTATGTATCGATACATGAGGTCTTTTTGTATCGATACATAAAGCCTATGTATCGATACATATTGTGCTGAACCATAAAATTCTGGTTTGTCGGGAAACTTCAGAAATTCATATCTCTTGAACCGTAAGTCGATTTTGGTCCCCGTTCGAAGCGTTGGGAAGCTAACGAGATGTTCTTTCTAGGAAAAATAGTTTTGAGGTCTGAACCTAGTCCAATCGGTACAGTTTTTTCGAACCGTTTCGTAGTGTCGGGTGTACGGTTTATGTTTTTACGTTATTTGAAATATTCATATCTTCTTCGTTGTTTATCCGATTTAAGTGTTCTTTATAGGGATGTGAAGCTAAAAATATGTTCTATGATTTGGTGAAGAAAAATATTATTTTTAGCCGACTTTTGGCCGACTTTACCGATTAATCGTGAATAGTTGTTTTTGATGAAATGTTGTGATGATGATTTGTGGCCGAAAGGCAAGAAAATGCTAAGTGTGATATTGGATGATATATGCATGATTGATGATGTGTGTGAGCATGCAAGGTGAAAGTCATGAGTCGTTGTATGCCAAACATCATATTGTGCATTGTTGAAACGTCCTGAGTGACGATTTGATTCTTGAGGGAATCCACTATACCATCGTGTGCCTCAAAAATACGAGGCGTTGCCTGAGGACTTAAAGCGATATGTATAGACGATTGTGGGCTCCTTTGGAGACTTAAAGCAATCCTTAACGTCGTGTGCCTCGAAAATATGAGGCGTTGCCTGAGGACTTAAAGCGACGGGTGAACATCGTAGGCCCGACGGGGAGTTACTTGAGATTCTCAGTAACGAGCGATGGTTCCAATAGTTCCTGAGTGAACTGATGATGAGACATGGGACATTGGAAGTCGGTACCGCATGGCATGTGCATAGAGTCGTTGTGTCGGTCTATGTGCATTGCATTAAATCATGAATTAGTTGTGTGTGAATTTGTGAATGGGATTGATGATTGTATGGTATATGTGTGGTGTGTAATGGTATTCGATGCTTGAGAATTGTGCGATATTATGTTATATGTGGTTGTGGTGAGGATGTGTTACTTGGACATTTTTGTGTTTATATATATAATCTTATGCAATTATATTATGGTTGTTTTTCTCACCCTTCTGCTGTTTTATAACGCTCTATGAGGCGTTGCAGATTAGAGTTGCTGGAGGTATTCTTTTGTGAAGCGTTGCGTCTTCATTATATTGGTCGGTCGGCTCTGATATGTGACTCCGGGTAGCATAGGGTGGCCGTGTGTGATTGTTTTGTTTATCTGATGATATATTTTGGCTGTACATGTATAACTTGATGTATGACGGACAAGTTTATATGTATATATGTATATGTGTTATTCAGATTTTAGATCTTTCCGCTTTAATTCTAATTTCTGAAAAGTGGGTGTAAGGAACGAAGTTTCCTCTGAATGATTGTTACCCCACGTTGCATATCTAAATGAGCAGGTGTTGCATGTTAGTTGTTTGGTTACTTTGATGTGATTCTCCCTTTCTATGCCATGATAATTCAATTATACTCTGATAAATTTTCAAATTTTCTTTTACCGCCTTAATTGCGTGTTTTGGGGGTATAGATCGGGGGCGTCACAGTTTTCGCGGGTTCGCCTAGCGAACCAGTTAGCGAAGGTCAGCGAAGGTTCGCTGAGTTGTTCGCCTAGCGAACTTTGTATGTTTTTGGGTCTGGTGGTTGCTGCCTTGGTTCGCCAAGGGGTTCGCCTAGCGAACTTTGTGTCTGTTTTCTAGCTGGTAGTGGGTTCGCTGGACATTCGCCTAGTGAAGGTTGTAGCGAATGCTCGCTAGAGGGTTCGCCTAGCGAACAAGGCTATTTGTGTAGTTTTGTTTTCTGCATAACTTTTGATCTGTGGTTCGGTTTGAGACGTGGTTTGATGTGTTAGAAAGCTTATAAAATGTTCTTTTTTATGAGGATGGTTTTGAGATTATTGGCCGATTAAATTATGTCGGGAATTAGAAAATGTGTGGTATTGTTGTCGACTTTTGCCGGTTAATTGGGTGTAAGTGATGGGTTATCATACGATTTACTTGTGATATATGTTGGATGCATGTGTTTGAATGTCGTGACGATGGTTTGTGGCCGTATGGAAATTAAATGCATTGTTTTGGGCTTCAGTGTAAAGCATGATTTTGTTGATTGAGATGAGTGCATATATGTGTGGATTTTAAATGTCATGAGTCATTGTATGCCAAGCATCATGATATGCATTCTTGTAATGTCGTGTGCCCGTGTGGGGTGTGAGCGACGGTTTGGTTCCAGAGGGAATCCGCTATAACGTCGTGTGCCCGTGTGGGGTGTGAGCGATGATTATAGACGATCGTGTGCCCGTGTGGGGTGTGAGCGGTTGGATCGTGTGCCCGTGTGGGGTGTGAGCGACGGGGAACATCGTATGCCCGACGGGGAGTTACACTAAGTAACGAGCGATGGTTCCAGCAGAGTTCCTGAGTGAGCTAGTGATGAGAAATATTGGAAGTCGGTACCGCATGGCATATGCATAGAGTCGTCGTGTCGGTCTCTGTGCATTTGCATAAATCATGGATTAATTGTGTATGGAATTGTGAATGTGATTAATGAGATGGAATATGTATAATTGTATTGATGATGAGTGTATTATGTATGACTGATGTGCATTGGTATGGAATACTTGATAAGTGTACTGTGTTGTGTTGTAATTGATGGTGGTGCATTTGTGGTGAGAATATTTTACTTGTGCATTTCTGTGTTAATATATAATTATATGTAACTGTATTATGATTGTTTTTCTCACCCTTATGCTGTTTTATAATTCTCTATGAGGCATTGCAGATTAGAGTTGCTGGAGGTCTTTTTGTGAAGCTAGGTCTTCATTCTTTTGTCGGTCGGCTCTGATATGTGACACCGGGTAGTCGGGGTGATCGAGTGTGATTATTTTGTATTGTGTATATGTATCTGTTGGATTGTACATGTATGATTTTGTGTATGACAAACAAACTTTTATGATATATATACATGAGATTTCAGTACAGATTTTCCGCTTTTATTCTGTTTCTGAATTGTGGGTGTATTACTACCTGAATTGTTGCATATCTTTATGAGCAGGTTTTGTATGTTTGTTTCAAATTGATGTGATCCCCGGTCTATGCCGTGCATTTGTAAATATACTCTGATGAAATTTTGAATTTTATTTACCGCTTTAATAGCTTGGGGGTATAGATTGAGGGTGTCACATTAAGTGGTATCAGAGCCAGTCCGTGTCTGTTTGTGTCAGTCCTTGTCGGTGTGGCGTTTGGAGTGAGTTGTTTGTTTAACCATAGTTTCTGTTATTGGAAATGAACAGAATATGGCTGGTAGGAATGATGCTGCTTTGGCTGCTGCTATCCAAGCAATGGCTCGGGCTGTGCAGGGTGCACCTAATGCTGCGGGTAATGATGAGTTCAAGAAGAACAGACCGCCTGTCTTTAAAGGGAGACATAATCCTGATGGTGCACATATTTGGTTGAAAGAGATTGAAAGGATTTTCAGAGTTATGGATTGTGCTGAGGACAATAAGGTGAGACTGGGAACTCACATGTTACAGGAAGAAGCGGATGACTGGTGGGTTAGTACTCGTCACGTGTTGGAAGCTGGGGATGAAAAAGTTACTTGGGAATTGTTTAGCCGGGAGTTTCTGAGGAAGTATTTTCCCGATGATGTAAGAGGAAAGAAGGAAATTGAGTTCTTGGAATTGAAACAAGGTAGTATGTCTGTTCTTGATTATACTGCCAAGTTTGTGGAGCTTGTGCAGTTTTATCCTCATTATGCTGAAGCGACTGCAGAGTTTTCTAAGTGTGTGAAGTATGAGAGCGGATTGCATCCTGAGATTAAGCAGGCCATCGGTTATCAAAGGATTCGAAGGTTTTCTGATTTGGTGGAATGTTGTAGGATTTATGAAGAGGATAGTAAGGCTCGTTCTACTCACTACAAGAGTGTGAGTGACAGAAAAGGGAAGCAACAGTTCCGTAGTGGTCCGTATGTAACACCAGCTGATAAGGGTAAACAAAGGGGTACTTTTGAAAGGAGATCAAGTGGTGGAGGTATGTCTAGTCCTCTGAGGTGTTATAGATGTGGTGATATGGGACATCGTCAGTCCGAATGTAAGAAAGATTTGAGGAAGTGTACTAATTGTGGAGGTTTAGGGCATGTTGCTGCTGATTGTGCCAAGAAGAATGTGGTGAAATGTTACAACTGTGGTGAACCTGGCCATATTAGTACAAAGTGTCAGAAACCGAAGCAAGCTCCAGCTAGTGGAAAGGTGTTTGCACTGGCGGGGACTCAGACTTCAAATACAGATCGTCTGATAAGAGGTACTTGTTTTATTAATAATACACCTTTAGTTGCTATTATTGATACTGGAGCGACTCATTCGTTTATTTCGTCTGAGTGCGTGAAGCGTTTGAATCTTGTGTTGTCTTTGATGGATGGTGAGATGGTTATTGATACTCCAGCAATGGGGTCAGTAACTACTTCCTTGGTTTGTTTGAGTTGTCCTTTGACCATTTATGGTAAAGACTTTGAGATGGATTTAGTGTGTTTTCCGTTGGAGGGTTTAGATGTGGTTCTGGGAATTAATTGGTTACAGTTCAATAGAGTTCATATTGATTGTTATCATAAGTTAGTAAGGTTTCCTTCTCTCGAGGAAGATGAAGATTCGAGTTTCTTATCTACCAAAGAGTTGAAGAAACTTTTGGCGGAGGAAGCTCAGTTGTTTGGGTTGTTTGCGTCGTTGACTGTGGATAGTCAAGTTTTACTGGATGTGTTCCCTGTTGTGTGTGATTTTCCTGAAGTGTTTCCTGAGGATATTTCAGATGTGCTGTCAGAGAGAGAGGTGGAGTTTTCGATAGATCTAGTTCCTGGTACTAGACCTGTTTCTATGGCACCTTATCGAATGTCGGCATCTGAGTTGGTAGAGTTAAAGAAGCAGTTGAATGAATTGTTGGAGAAGAGGTTTGTGAGGCCAAGTGTTTCTCCATGGGGTGCTCCAATTTTATTGGTGAAAAAGAATGATGGAAGTATGCGGTTGTGTATTGATTATCGCCAGCTGAATAAGGTGACGATTAAGAATAAGTATCCTCTTCCAAGAATTGATGATTTGATGGATCAGTTGGTTGGTGCTTGTGTGTTCTGTAAGATTGACTTGAGTTCGGGGTATCATCAGATTAGGGTGAAGGAGGAAGATATTCAGAAGACGGCTTTTAGGACACGTTACGGTCATTATGAATATTCTGTGATGTCGTTCAGGGTTTCTAATGCGCCAGGTGTGTTTATGGAGTACATGAATCGTATTTTCCACAAGCATTTGGATCGATTTGTTGTTATGTTTATTGACGACATATTGATTTATTCTAAGTCTCGGGAGGAGCACGCGGAGCATTTGCGTATTGTTTTGCAGGTTTGAAAGAAAGAGAGCTTTTTGCCAAATTGTCCAAGTGTGAATTTTGGTTGTCGGAAGTGAGTTTTCTTGGACACGTAATTTCAGGTAATGGTATTTCTGTGGATCCATCTAAAGTAGAAGCAATTCTACAATGGGAGGCTCCGAGATCTGTTACTGAAATTCAAAGCTTTTTGGGTTTGGCTGGTTATTACCGAAGGTTTATTGAAGGTTTTTCGAAGCTAACACTTCCTTTGACCCAGTTGACTTGTAAAGGGCAAGCGTTCATTTGGGATATTCGGTGTGAGGAAAGTTTTAATGAGCTGAAGAGAAGATTGACGATAGCTCCGATTTTGATTTTGCCGAATCCTACTGAACCGTTTGTGGTGTATTGTGATGCGTCTTTGATTGGTCTAGGTGGTGTGCTAATGCAAGATGGTAAGGTTGTGGCTTATGCTTCAAGGCAATTAAGAGTGCATGAGAAGAATTACCCTACGCGTGATTTGGAATTAGCGGTTGTGGTTTTTGTGTTGAAGATTTAGAGGCATTATCTTTTTGGTGCGAGGTTTGAAGTCTTTAGTGATCATAAGAGTTTGAAATATTTGTTTGATCAGAAGGAATTGAATATGAGGCAACGAAGATGGTTGGAATTTTTGAAGGACTACGACTTTGGCTTGAATTACCATTCTGGTAAAGCTAATGTGGTAGCCGATGCGTTGAGTCGGAAATCGTTGCATATGTCCGCTTTAATGGTTAAGGAGTGGGAACTTTTGGAATCGTTTAGAGATTTGAGTTTGGTATGTGAAGTGACGTCGGATAGTGTGAGGCTGGGTATGTTGAAGGTTACTAATGATTTTCTGATGACGGTAAGTGAGAGACAGAAGTTGGATGTGAAATTGGTGGATTTGATGTTGGTTGGTGGAAAAGATGCGAGTGGTGATTTTCAAGTGGATGTTAATGGTGTGTTGAGGTTCCGTGGGCGAATTTGTATTCCGGAAGATTCGGATTTGAAACGGATGATTTTGGAAGAAGGACACCAGAGTAATTTGAGTATACATCCGGGAGCGAATAAGATGTACCAAGATTTGAAGAAGATTTTCTGGTGGTCTGGATTGAAAACAGATGTGGCTTAGTTTGTGTATGCTTGTTTGACGTGCCAGAAGTCGAAAGTGGAACATCAGAGGCCTAGTGGTTTGTTGCAACCGTTGGATATTCCGGAATGGAAATGGAATAGCATTTATATGGATTTTGTAACGGGGTTGCCGAATACACAACGAGGGCATAATACTATTTGGGTGGTTATGGATAGGCTGACTAAATCGGCTCATTTCATTCCGATTGACATCAGTTTTTCTTTGGAGCGGTTAGCCGATATTTATATCAGTGTGATTGTGAAGTTGCATGGAGTTCCGTTAAGTATTGTTTCAGATCGAGATCCAAGGTTTACTTCGAGATTTTGGGAAAATTTACAGAAGGCGTTGGGTTCTAAATTGAGATTGAGCTTAGCTAATCATCCGCAGACGGATGGGCAGTCGGAGAGGACGATTCAGTCGTTGGAAGATTTGTTGCGAGCGTGTGTTTTGGAACAAGGTGGTGCGTGGGATAGTTATCTTGCGTTGATTGAATTCACGTATAATAATAGTTTCCATTCTAGTATTGGAATGGCATCGTTTGAAGCATTATATGGACGAAGATGTCGGACACCGTTGTGTTGGCATGAATCGGGCGAGAGTTCGGTGGTTAGACCAGAGTTGGTTCAACAGACTACGGAAAAAGTGAAGTTGATTCGTGAGAAAATGAAGGCTTCTCAGAGCAGACAAAAGAGTTATCATGATCGGAGACGGAAGGATCTTGAGTTTCAAGAGGGCGATCATGTATTTTTTAGGGTTACGTCGGTAACGGGTGTTGGTAGGGCATTGAAGTCGAAGAAGCTTACTTCTTGGTTTATTGGTCCTTACCAGATATCGGCGAGAGTGGGTGTTGTGGCTTATAGGGTGGCGTTGCCGCCGAGTTTGTCGAATTTACATGATGTGTTCCATGTTTCACAGCTTCGGAAGTATGTTCCGGATCCGTCGCATGTGATTCCGATGGATGAGGTTGAGGTAAAGGAGAACCTTACGGTCGAGACTTTACCGGTGAGTATTTTAGATCGCGAGTTGAAGCGGTTGCGGGGCAAGGATATTGCATTGGTGAAGGTAGCGTGGGGAGGCGCTGCTGAGGGCAATTTGACTTGGGAGTTGGAGAGTCGGATGTGGAAGTCGTATCCAGAGTTGTTCATCTCAGGTATATTTTCGAGGACGAAAATTTCTAAGTGAGGGAGAGTTGTAACGCCCTAGTCAGTCCAGTCAGTTTTGTCAGTTTGGTCTTTTAATTAATTGAGTCGTTTTGATTATTTTATTTTATTTTCTGACTTTTATGTGAAAATATGTTATTTTTCATCGTGATTATATTTTATCGTGTTTTGGGAGCGTTTGCGAGATATTTGAGTGTAGGGGTATTTTGGGCATTTTGGTTTATTTTGTTAAGTTGGAATATGATAGAATAGAAAGAGAGAAAAATAGTAAGGAGAAAGAAAAAGGGAAGAAGAAAAGTAGAGAGAAAGAAGAAGAGAAGAAAAAGAGAGAAAAGAAGAAACCAATCTCCCGACTTTATTAAACACGATTAAATCGGGTAAGGGTGCGAAACTCGATTATACTATGTTTGTGTATGATTATGTATGTGTTTGCTTGTATGTTTCTTGTTTTACATAGCTTTGGAATTCTAGGTTGAAAATGAGAATTTTGTGAGAAATCGATACTTTCGCGGTTGGAAATCGACGTAAATGTGGTAGAATGCTTGTTGCCATGATTGTATTGAGTTCTGATTGATATATGATGTTTTGGAAATGTTTTGGTAGTAGAAAATATCATTTTGGGTTTCCACACAGCGCTGAGAAATTCTGAGTTTTCCTTGGTTCGCCTAGCGAACCTGGGGCGAAGCAGTAGCGAGTGATGTTTTCGCGGGTTCGCCTAGCGAACCAGTTAGCGAAGGTCAGCGAAGGTTCGTTGAGTTGTTCGCCTAGCGAACTTTGTATGTTTTTGGGTCTGGTGGTTGCTGCCTTGGTTCGCCAAGGGGTTCGCCTAGCGAACTTTGTGTCTGTTTTCTAGCTGGTAGTGGGTTCGCTGGACATTCGCCTAGCGAAGGTGGTAGCGAATGCTCGCTAGAGGGTTCGCCTAGCGTACAGGGCTGTTTGTGTAGTTTTTGTTTTCTGCATAACTTTTGATCCGTGGTTCGGTTTGAGGCGTGGTTTGATGCGTTAGAAAGCTTATAAAATGCTCTTTTTTATGAAGATGGTTTTGAGATTGTTAGCCGATTAAATTATGTTGGGAATTAGAAAATGTGTGGTATTGTTGTCGACTTTTGCCGGTTAATTGGCTGTAAGTGATGGGTTATCATACGATTTACTTGTGATATATGTTGGATGCATGTTGTAATACCCCAAAATTTGCCCTCTCTTTTCTTCATATCATTTAGCATGAGCTTTCATTGCATTGCATTGCATTCAAGCATAGAAAAATAAAGCATCAAACATTTAGCATTGCATCTTGCATAAGGGCATGTGATCAGGTGATTCTCTAAGGTGTTGATCATCCAAATAAGAAGACCAAGTGTTTCTCATAAGCTTCAAGGACCTCTTACATCATGTATCATCTCCATTTGATCTCACAAGTCATGGAAAGAGGAGAATTCATCAAGAAGATTGGACAGTGCATGATCTCCTATACAAGGCAATCAAAAGTTGGGATCTGACCCCCAATTGAGCAAGCTCTTTGACTCTTTATCATCTCCAAGTGGCACATGTCATCATTGGTGGACATGATACACATCATATTCAGAGGAATTTGAATTTGGAGGATGTGCTATTTCCTCCTAACCAGAGGGTACCAAAACTAGGGTTTGCCATAAAATCAGTTTATTTCTGATTTTTTTGGGCAAGACTTGATCCCATGGTATTCCTCATATCCTCAAGTGTCTAGGAATAGAGGATTGTCCATCAAGCTGGTTCAAAAGGGTTTCAATTAATCAGAAGATTGAAAATCAGGAGAATTGGGAATAAAGTCAACTGTTCAGTGAAAAAGTCAACTCCTGACTTTTTGAGGTCAACATCATGATTTTCAAGTCAAATATGGTCCATGGACAAGATTTGATCAAGAAATGTTCAAGGATTTATGAAAAATCAAGAATGTGGAAAAGTTTCTATTTTTGGAAATCTAGGTTTTTAGGAAGTTGCCATTTTGGGAATGTTTTAGCATGAATTCAACCATCTTCCAAGCCAATTTCCATCAGGATACAAGCTTCATTTCAATTTTCCTCAAACATGAAAGTTGTAGAGCTTGTTCCAAGCTTTCTAACCATGTAAAGTTTGTCTCATTTGGATTATTTTTGAGAGAGTTATGGTGTCCCAAAGTTGGAATCTTCAAGTCGTAAAATGTGAAAACTTAGAATTTTTTCTAAGTTAGTCTTGGACAGTTTGGTGCACTCATGTTCATGCTCAATTTTGATCAACTTCCAAGTTTTGAATTGAGAGAACTCTAACATGAAAGTTGTAGTATGAAGTTTTCTTTTCAAAATGGGCACAAGAATCATGGCATTTGGTTTGATATTGAGTGAGTTATAAGTGTTCAAAGTGTGACATTTTCAATTTGTGGTTTCACTAAAACTTAAAAAATTTCTAAGTTACTTTTGGCAACTCCATGGACATGATTTCAAAGCATTTTTTCTCACACTTCCAAGTGTTATTTCAAGATCATTCCAACATAGAATTTGTTCTAAGATGTGTCAAGTTTGTTTTAAGCTCAAGATCTTATTGTTTGGTGAAGAATCCAAAGAGTTGTGATACCCTAAAGTCCAATTTTTCAAGTTAGATTATGTAAAAAAACTTAGAATTTTCTTCTAAGTGTTTCGGCAGATTTATGGACATACTTTCAAGGCTGATTTTCACATGATTCTAGGCATTATTCCAACTTGCTCCCAACATCAATGTTGCTCTCCATTCTCCCTACTTTCCATGGACCTCAAAATCTCATTAAATGGTGCTACACTTTCCAAGTTAGGTTCATGTAAAATGCATGATTCCAATTTCCTTCCAAGACATGTCATGGGGTATTTTTTTCGAAAGTTGCATGGCAGCATGGTTATATGCATGATAAAATCACGAGTCCCTCATCACATGCTTCACCACAACATTGCCTCTTATAGCCGAACACACCATACATGGTACATGCATGACTCATGGTTTTTTTTTGCCATTTTGGTGAAAAAAAGCAGAGGTACCTTCTGACCTCTCTCTCACGTGCCTCTCTCCACAACTTGTTCACACTCTTCACTCAAAAAATCACTATCAACACACCCTCCCATGTTTGCTAAACGGTACCCTCTCTCTTTTCCAATCTTGGCCAAAACCTCCAAACAAATCACCCACTTCATCTCAGGCCCAAAACCACTCCAAACCCAGCATATTTAAGCAGCAAAAACCCTAGAAACGGGGGACTCTCATTTGGTGTAAAGATCAGACCAGAGCAGCTCACTCTTTCTAAAACTTCTCTCTTCGTGTTGGGTTTCTCAGTCAAGTTTTCTCCATTTTCTTGCTCGAGTGAAGCTTTCTGAGGGAGTTTGGTTGGTTTTCTGAAGCTTTCACAAGGTATTGAAGAAGCAGTGGACTTGCCTCCACTAAGTAAGATTTTTTAACTCCTTCTTTTAAGCTCTCCTTTCCATAGTTGATCATGCTCATACACTGTTTTTGAAATAACTTGAAATGTTGATGTTGTTTGATGGTTGGAATCTGAATGTGTTCATATTATTTGAATGTGTGAAATAATGTTGGTACCCATGTCTTTAAGTCCATTTTTCTCGGTGCTTGAGTAATCTTTGTGGAAAATAAATGATACCATGATGATCTACGATTTGTGAGCTTCATTTTCCTATTTTATTTTGTTGGATTTGGTTGAGAATCGTTGATGATATGTGAGGTTGAAAGTGGCGAGATCCCATTGCGTTTGAGGCTGTTAGGTCGTGTTCTGGTTGTATCTTCATGGCTGCATGGAGAAGACGATGTCGTGGCGGGTTATGATTGGTTGTGTTGGTTCTTTTGTCTTGTAGCGTTTTAGTGAAGAGCATGACCAATTGATGTACGTTGGTTCCACATGCCAAGTTTCGTTACAGCTTTCTTTTTTCTTTTTATTGCTCCCCTTTTGCATTTTATTTTCTGAACTCACATTGCTTCTCATGGGCCTTGCGCCCTGTTTTTATATTTGTACCCCCACTACCGGCCCAAATCGTGGCCTTCCCCTTTTCCATTACTAATGCACCCCTCCATTTCAGCATCTTTTTTTATTTTATTTTTTTTATTTTCGTTACCTTTTTAATTATTAAAAATGCTTTATTTTATCAAAAAATTCCAAAAAAAATCATGTGTATATTTTGAGGTCTTATTTAATTTTATATGAATTTTATTTTCATTTTCCATTTATTTTCATATTTATTTCTGATTTTCTTTTCCAAAGTGTCTTCTATGTTTACCTTTGTGATTAGTGCTTATGTTTGATGATCTTTCCATGCTTTCTTGAGCTGATCTTTTTGCCATGTCTTGACACTTAATTGAGGAATGTTTTAATGTCATGTTTCTGCCTTGATGATCACCTTTGTTTGTTTTTCATGTGATTTTTTATGCCCCTCGATCATTGTTCGGTTATGTGCATATCTTGACTTGTGGAACACCTTTGAACATGTTCTTGAGCTAATTCTGTTCCAATCTTTTTGTACATGTTAATTGGATGTTTAAACTTACTTTTTATTATTTTTTGGGAATTTATTGGATTACTTTGCTATTTTTGGTTGAGGCCTACTTGTGGCTTGAATTTGATTGAAGCATGCTTGGACACTTGACCTAGTTGGAGTGCATTTGTTTACTTGTGGTTGATTGATGCTTGAAGTGATTATATGGTGTGATCCTATTATGTTTGAGCTTGTTTATGGCTTTGGAATCGTCTTCATTAATTCATTTTCCAATTTGATATTGATTTTCTAAGTTGGTGTTGTTTTGACTTGAATTTTGTGGTATGTTTGATCTAATCTTGTGCAATGCTCCTTTGTATGAAACAACCAATGCATGAGACCTTTTGTTTGACTTGTATGACATGCTATAGATTCTGACCCTCTTGGTTTGAGGTGCTTTATGTGACATGTTCTCACTCTTTGCATCACATGTTTCTTTGTTTGTTGGCATGAATGATAAGTGGATGTTCTATCTAATTTTGATGCATGTTTGGAAGGTGTTGTTTAATGATTCATCTTGTGTGACTTGAGTTTGATCTTGGTATGTTGTTGATACATATGCTACTTCCCTCTTGAGTCCATTACTTGGTTTTCACTTCACATGTTCATTTTGGGATGATTTGTATGATGCATGTCATTATCAAATGTTTTGTTGCTTCTTTGGCCCATAATGCATCATGATGTGAGATACTTTTGTGTGTTTGAATTGATAGACCATGAGATGTCTTAAGTTCTGATTTGGATTCATGTTCATCTTATTTTGTCCATTTCATCTTTGTGTAAAGTTCGTTGGTGCTTAATTGTACTTCTTATGCAAGTTTACTTGCATCCTTTCTTGTGTGCTTTCACTTGTGTACTTGAGATGTGCTTGTGTGATCTTTGAAGCATGTTTATTGTTATGATTTGGATATGATGATTATGATGTGTTTGCTGCCCTATCACTTTCCTCATTCTTCTTCTTCTCTTTTCTCCTCTTTCACTCTTTATCATCCCTTGGATCTCAAGACTTGTTTAAGTCTTGGATTCTTTCCCTTTAGGGCTACCTAGTCCAACTTAATTTTTGATTAAGCTTGGAGTAGGATTAGCATTAGGTTTTAGTTAGGCTTCCTCTTTCAAACCTCACTAACCATAGGACCTCCAAGCATGATAACGTTAGGACCCTTAGTCTCCCTTTAGAGTTTCCTTTGCGTTTTCTCTTCTCATCTTCAAGCAAAAAGTAAAAAATACTTAATAAAGGAAAAACAAACATTGTATTTAGGCCTTTCATGCAAGAACAAGATAATGAGGGATCTTCTCTCATTTTCTTGGAATGTTTAGCGTGCGTCCCATCTCGGGTCGTTATGCGAGGCATTCGATCTTACATGAGAGACTTAAATACAATGCACGTTACAAAACACAAAACAATCAAAACACTTCTTTCTAAAAGACAAAAACAAACAATAACGTCTTTCCTTCGGGAATTCTTTTCTCATCTCACTCACTCTTAACGTACGAACGTGCTCCTACTCGTTCTCTCGCAAGATGGTAACGCACTCGGACCAGCGAGCCTGCAACACCTGAGCTAGGACGTAAGTCGTTCCCAAAAAAAATACAAATAAAGCGACCCTCATTGAGGGGAACTACGTCGCTCTGATTCTCATGTTCCCGATGAGATACGTAGGCAGTGGGGTAGGGCCCATTCGAGCACTTCTTTTGTTTTCCCTACATTTGTTTCTTTTTCTCTCTCTTTTCCTTTTCCTTTTTCCCGTTCCTTTCCCTTTCCAGTAGCAGTGGAGCTCCAGTTGACGACACCCTTTGATCGAGACAAGCAAGCGTGGATCCCATCGGGTACGATGGACGTGAGGGGGTGCTAATACCTTCCTCTCACGTAACCGACTCCCGAACCCAGTTCTCTTGGTCGCAAGACCATGCTCTTTCCTTCTCCTTCAGGTTTATGCAGTGTTTCCTTTCTCTCTCTTGGGATAAATACACATTGCTGGCGACTCTGTTTCGGTGCCACTTTCGTGTTTGTACTAGGATGAAAATCCCGGGAGCGACAGCTGGCGACTCTGCTAGGGAACGAACCCAGAATCTCTGGTTTCCTTAGCGAGTCAATCCTAGCACTTGTCTGTCTTTCTTTCATTGGGTGTTTAATGTACTTTGCTGTATTTACTGTTTTACTGTATAGTTATTTACTGCTTTTTGTTGTATACTACTGTATATTACTGAACTTACTGTACTTTAGCATTTTATTCCATATGTTATATTATGCACTGCTGTACTATTTTCTGTTTGGCGGGATGGGGGTATTCTGAGAGATAGGCCCAATGCACAGGCCTGAGTGCACTTAGGATTAGCGTGTTTCATGTCCTCTCGCGTTCCATCTCGGTTCGAGGAGGGAATATGAAACACAATCTGGATGTGGTTCTCTCTAGAGAATTCTGCGTTGTGGATTTCCCACGATGGTAGAGCTATCTGGAAGAGCTGCTAAGTCTGGATGACCTGTTAGGATGACCCCTCCTTATTTTGAGGTGAATCAGCGGACGACCTCTTTGATTGGCGGTAGCATTGTATCCTTCGGGCTGAATGTGCTATTGTTTCTCAAACCTCTGAAGCTGAGGATCTTCCGTTTTGGAGAATCAGTTGAGGCCTCCTCGATTAATGATGATGCCAAACCAGAAATGGTGAACGTATCATCATTTCTCGACCTGAGAGCCCGGGATACTGAACATCCTAGTACCTACCTATGAGATTGGGGGGATTGTTTACAGGTGTGCAGGAACCCTTGACTGTCAGAATACCTGGTTTTCTTATTTGTTCTGGATTGGTTACCGAAGTTTTGATCCTGATCGGCTCACATTTGGTTCTGTGTTTGTTATTGGGTTTCTTATCCTGGGGTTGTATATCTCACCAGATTCAGATTGCAGTACAGTGGGTTCGGCAGTATTTGTGCAGCAGTGGTCACATGCCCGGTCACATGCCCTTGCATACATATCATCATTAACATTCTTGCATTTAACCCTCATGTTTATTCATTTGCAGGGTACACTTCCTTTCGATTCCGGTTGACAGTTCTTGTTGCAGTTATGGAGACTCCCAGGAAGAACAATGTACATTATAGTTTCTTCGTCACAAAGGTGGGACAGTTGCTAAAGATGATTGCTCTTATTACTCCAGACCATGTGGGTATGTTTCGGAAGGCTTATGGGGAGATTATGACTGTGGTTGTTGACTTGAATGCTTCAGAAAAGAGTGTCATTCATACGTGCTTACAGTTTTATGACCCGCAGCTAAGGTGTTTCACCTTCTCGGATTTTCAGTTGGGCCCAATGCTAGAAGAGTATGCTTTGCTGCTAGGTGTGCCTCTCAAGTACCAGATTCCCTTCAACTCTGACATGCGCCCTCCAAAGCATGAAGAAATAGCGAAGGCTCTCCATATGAGCGTACCTGTGGTAGCAGATAATCTCACCACCAAAGGAAGTTTATCTGGTTTTCACCTGGACTTCTTGGTTGCCAAAGCTGAAGAATGTGCTGCTAAGTCTCAGTGGGAAACCGTTTGTGCAATCCTGGCTTTGAGTATCTATGGAATTATGCTGTTTGTTGATGAACCAAAGTTTGTGGACATGAGTGCAATCCATATTTTTGTAATGAAGAACCCCGTACCTACCCTCCTGGGTGATTTGTACTATTCTGTGCACTTCAAAAATGAGAAGAAGCGGGTAAGGTTGGTTAGATGTTGTGCGCCTCTGTTCCATAGGTGGATTATGGGTCATTTACCAAATTCAGAGGCCTTTTTGAATCCTCAGCCTGCAAAGAACTGGGCTAAGAGGATGATTCAGTTGACAGCAAAGGATATCCGTTGGTTCAATCAGAGGACAATTGGGGGAGATTTCATCAGCAGCTGTGGAAGACATCCTAACGTGCCACTCTTGGGAGTAAGGGGTGGCATTAATTATAACCCTATTATTCTCAGGAGACAGTTAGGATTTGCCTTAGTAGAGCCTCCCAGGGACAGTGATTTAGAAGAGTCTTTCTTTTTTCCTGTGAAGGATAACCTTTTGTTGGTAAGGCAAGCGGCTGGAGCTTGAGGTAATCTTTAAATGAAGGGTAAAGTCGTCTTTGGAAAGTGCAACAATGTGTCTTCCTCTCAATATGATGCCTGGTTGAAAAGAAGGGTTCAGATTACTCTTTTGCTGTTTTCTCAAGAAAGACCGTCAGATCCAGTGGAACCAGTGACCATGATAAGCATTGCCGAATATGACAAGCTTAAAGCAGAGATGGATAAGACTGTCAAAAAGAAGGAGAAGCTAAGTGAAGGACTCAGAAAGACGCTTTGTGACAAGCGTAAGGTCGAGTATGAACTGCTGAAGCTGACTGAGCTTCACGAGGCCGATAAAAAAAGAATTGTCGAAGACACTATCTATATTCGTAAGGTCAAACAGAATGAGATGGCGCTAAAAGAGGCGTGTAAGCGCATCAATGAGCAGTTAACCAAGTTAGAGAATGCCCTTGCCAAAGGACAACAGAGGTGGGATGAGTTTTCTGAATGTCGGAGGGAGATCGAGGCGAGAATCAGGGCTGAAAACGACGAGTTGAGGGAAAATTTGAAGAGCAAAGAAAGTGAATTTCTCCAACAACTAAGTTCAGCTAATCAAGAGATCGAAGATCTGAAGACCCGCGCCGGAGTAAAGAGAGCCAAAGAGTCAGCTGTCAAAGATCAAATCCGAAAGCTAGAAGAAGCCGTCAAGTTAAGGAGCCAATTGATCAGAGGTCTCACGGAGCGCCCAAATGATCCAGTTACTGAAGTTCTTCTCAAAGAGGTCCAGGAAGATTTTTATGGGCTCAGTGTTTGAGTTATTTTGTTGCTATTCTGGGAGTCACCATCAGGCTTGTTGATGGGTTTCCCTTTTATTTGTATTCAAACTTTTTTTCAGTTGTATTTGTCCGAAAACAATTTGTATTTGACTGTTCCACACCAGGCTGTGAGTTTGTTTTTCATGTTATTGGATTTGTTGGTAGTTATTGAGGTAGATTCTTCGTCAGATTATATGATGGGTATTCTGAATTATTGGTATTCACCTCTGGCATTCTGTCGCTGTTAGCAACTGCAGGGATATGCGCTCTTCTCTTTTGGTCAAATTGGAATCGAAAGAAGGAATGCCTCAAAATGAATAAACATTGCATTGCATCGCATATCATGTTGCATTCTGTTGTTTGTTTTCAGGTACCTGTCGCAGGAGATCTCTAACCTTTATTTGGTTTCAGGAACTATAGCTGAGAATCATATTCATCGTTACTCAACTCGAAGAAATCAAGCAAGGATAATGGATCAAATGCAGAGTAATTTGGCTGATATGAGGGCACGAATGGACCAGTTCATGACTCTCATGACTGGTATGGCCGAAACTCAAGAAAGACTGAGGCTTCTGGTCGAGCGTCCGGAGGCCACGCATGGGGGTAATCAGAATGACAATTCACAGACTCATGGCACGCCTCCTCCTGTTGTTGTCAATCCCCCTCCTGGTGGTAATCTGGGTAATGGAAATGGCAGAAATGTTAGTGGTATTCAGGAAGATGCTCAGGAAGACCAATTTAATTTATTGGATGCTGATGTGAGTGATAGAAGATATGATGAACTGGCAGAGAAGATAAGGGCTATGGAATGCAAGAATTCCATAGGCATTGATGTTACTAGTCTGGGTTTGGTACCAGGGGTCAGGATCCCTCCAAAATTCAAGCCGCCTACTTTTGATAAATATCAGGGTAATACGTGTCCCCAGACACATATCCAAGCTTATTTTAGGAGGATCTCATCTCATACAGATGATGAGAAGTTATGGATGCATTACTTTCAAGACAGTCTGGCTGGAGCTTCTTTGACCTGGTATATGAAGTTGAACAGAGCTGCTGTGAGAAGTTGGAAGGATCTGACTGAAGCATTCCTAAAACAGTACCAGTACAATATTGATATGGCGCCCAATCAGACTCAATTGCAGGGGCTGTCACAGAATGCTAAAGAGAGTTTCAAGGAATATGCACAGAGGTGGAGGGAAATGGCTGCACAGGTTCAACCTCCTTTGCTGGATAGAGAAATGGCAGACATGTTTATGGGCACCCTGCAAGGGGCGTATCTTGAAAGACTAGCTGCTTGTCCATCAACCGGATTTGCCGAGATAGTGATTGCTGGAGAAAGAATAAAGAGTTTGTTGAAGCTTGGAAAGATTCAAGATATGAGTGGGGCTGGCTCTTCTGGGACAAAGAAACCGTTTGCTGGTAGTCAGAGAAGAAGAGAAGGAGATACAAATGCTGTGTTTAGAGGACGAGGCAGAGGACGTTCTCAGGGTTATCACCAGGTAGGTGCAGTGACAATCCCAACACCTTCGGTTCAGCAACAACAACCCCAACAGCAGGTTCAGCAGCAACAACAACCCCAACAGCAGGTTCAGCAGCAACAACAACAACCTCCTTTCCAACAGAGGTCTAGGCAGAGGAATCGTAAGATTGACCCTCTCCCTTTGACTTATTCTGCGTTGCTACCACAGTTACTCCAGATGAAGTTGGTTGAGCTCCGCACTATGAGGCCTCCTGCCCCTGGCAACTTGCCTCCTAATTTTGATGCTAACGCACGATGCGAGTTCCACTCAGGTGCTCAGGGGAACTCCATTGAAAGATGTTGGGCTTTTCATCATAAAGTACAAGACTTGATTGATGCCAAGGAAATCAATTTCTCTCGGCCTCCTAATATTATTCAGCACCCCATACCTAATCATGGTGCGGCAAATGTGCATGCTGCGGCAAATGTGCATGCTATCGAAGATGGAAAGCGATTGAATTTGGTAGCAGATATCAATCAGGTGAAGACTTCTTTGTTGGTTGTAAAGGATCGTTTGTTGAAGGGACAGGTGTTCCCGGGCTGTAATCAAGATTGTTCTGAGTGTATGAATTAAGAGAATGGCTGTGATAAGTTGAAAGCGGGTTTGCAGAATCTGATCAATGAAGGATGTCTACAGTTTGATAGGGTTGTGAAAGAGACTGACGAGGGATCAACTGTGACCATATATTATACTCCCGCTGAGATCCAGGTGCCTGCTAGTACAGTTCCTGTAGCAAGTGTTGTGCAATAAAGACCTAGTCCTGTTACCATCATGGTGCCAGGACCAGTTCTGTTTACAACTAAACAGGAAACCCCGTGGCACTATGGGGTAGACGTATATTATACTCCCGCTGAGATCCAGGTGCCTGCTAGTACAGTTCCTGTAGCAAGTGTTGTGCAACAAAGACCCAGTCCTGTTACCATCACGGTGCCAGGACCAGTTCCGTTTACAACTACGAAGGCAATCCCATGGCACTATGGAGCAGACATATATTATGAAGGTAAAAAGCAAGAAGTTGGGTCATCGGCCGGTTCAAATATTGATAATGTGGGTGGTGTAGGTGGTTTTACAAGAAGCGGAAGATTGTTTGCTCCCCAAACTTTGTGCAGTGATCAAGAAGTTGAAGCTGCCGCAAAAGCTAGAGGAAAACAGGTGGTCGAGAGTGTTCCCGTACCTGAATCAGAGACAAAGATTACTTTTGATAATGAGATGGAAGAGTTCATGAGGATAATCAAGAAAAGTGATTATAAGATTGTCGATCAACTGAATCAGACCCATTCGAAGATTTCAATTTTATCATTGTTGTTGTGTTCTGATGCGCATCGGGAGGCTTTGTTGAAAGTGTTGAAGAGCGCGTATGTGCCACAGGAAATCACTGTTAATCAGCTAGAAGGTGTAATCTCCAATGTTAATGTTAGCCATGGTTTGGGCTTTACAAGTAGGGATTTGACTGCTGAGGGAAGAAACCACAATAAGGCTTTGCACATCACAATGGAGTGCAAGGGGGCAGTGTTGTCTCATGTACTGGTAGACACTGGTTCCTCACTCAATGTTTTGCCTAAGAAGGCACTAATGAAGCTGGAGGTTGATGGTTTGATCTTAAGGCCTAGTGATTTGGTTGTTAGAGCATTCGATGGGACCAAAAGATCTGTGGTTGGTGAAGTAGAGTTGCCCGTGCAAATTGGATCGCAGGTGTTCAAATCCACATTCCATGTGATGGACATACAGCCTGCGTATAGCTACTTATTGGGTCGCCCGTGGATTCATGCAGCTGGGGCTGTTACCTCCACCTTACACCAAAAGCTGAAGTATGAGTTTGAAGGACAAGTCGTTACAGTGTGTGGCGAAGAAGATATCTTTGTGAGTCATTTGTCCATGTTTAAGTAAGTGGAAATGGATGGGGAAATTCACGAGATGCTTTGCCAATCATTTGAAGCGGTGAATATTGACAATGTGCCTGAGTCTTCCTCTACACCAGCTGGGGCTGGTACTTCTATTTCATCCTACAAACAAGCTCTCGAGGTCGTTAGAGCCGGCAATGCCCAAGGCTGGGGCAAACTGATAGAGACGCCAATGAAGGAGGACAAATTTGGTATTGGTTATCATCCTTTTATGACTTCAGAGGCGGAAAGCAGTGGACCCATCACTTTCAGTAGTGGGGGAATTATTTACTCAGATCAAGCTTGTGCAGCCACAGAGGACAGTGGCTGTGACCTGGACAACTGGGTACGCCCACGTGCTCCAGGACAACAATTGCAGAACTGGTCTGTTGAAGAAGTCGTCCGGGTTACTCTTTAGACAGAGTAATTTTTCTTTGTTTTCTAACCATAATGCATGTCAAAATCTTGCGCTCTGCCCAAGGCGTATAGATTCATTTGTAGGGCCACCCTGTTTGCATTTGCAATTTCAATCATTAATAAAGGACGTTTTGCACTCAAATTTTTGTTCTCTGTCTTTCAGTTTCTATTTTTGCACAAAATTAATAAAATGGCAATGTTTCATTTCTTTTTTGTTTTAAAATATTCTGAAATAAAGCATGAACCCGTTCGTGCAGACTTGATCCTCCGGATTCCATTGATAATGATTTTGCTATGGCTATGTATGACTTTGACAATCCGATTTATCAAGCCGAAGAAGGGGATGAGAAGGATTGCGAACTCCCTGAGGAACTGGCCAGATTGTTAAAACAAGAGGAAAGGGTCATCCAGCCTCACCAGGAGACTATAGAGGTCATCAATATTGGTACCGAGGATGCTAAGAAAGAGATCCAGATTGGTGCCTGCCTGCAAACAGATGTGAAGAGAGCTTTGATTGAGTTATTGTGTGAATATGTTGATATCTTCGCCTGGTCGTATCAAGACATGCCAGGGTTGGATACTGATATTGTTGTACACAGGCTGCCATTGAGAGAAGAATGTTCGCCAGTCAAACAGAAACTTCGTCGGACTCACCCCGACATGGCCATAAAGATCAAAGAAGAAGTTCAGAAGCAATGGGATGCAGGGTTTCTTGCAGTGACTCACTACCCTCCCTGGGTTGCCAACATTGTGCCAGTACCGAAGAAAGACGGAAAGGTTAGAATGTGTGTGGATTATCGAGATCTTAATAAAGCTAGCCCAAAAGATGATTTTCCACTACCTCACATTGATGTACTGGTCGACAATACAGCTCAGTTTTCAGTATTCTCGTTCATGGATGGTTTCTCCGGGTACAACCAGATTAAGATGGCACCTGAAGATATGGAGAAGACCACGTTCATTACTCCGTGGGGTACATACTGTTATAAGGTGATGCCTTTTGGGTTGAAAAATGCAGGGGCAACGTATCAACGGGCGATGGTAACTTTGTTTCACGACTTGATTCACAAAGAGATTGAATGTTATGTGGATGACATGATTGCCAAGTCGAGAACGGAAGAAGAACATCTGATCAACTTGAAAAAGCTGTTTGAAAGGTTGAGGAAGTTCTGCTTAAGGTTGAATCCAAATAAGTGCACTTTTGGGGTGCGTTCTGGAAAGCTGTTAGGTTTCATTGTGAGTGAAAAAGGAATTGAGGTTGATCATGCCAAAGTGAAAGCAATACAAGAAATGCCTGAACCGAGAACGGAAAAAGAGGTTCGTGGTTTCTTGGGTAGATTGAACTACATTGCAAGGTTCATATCTCACCTAACAGCCACGTGTGAAACAATATTTAAACTGCTGAGAAAAGATCAGACGGTCAGGTGGAATGATGATTGCCAATTGGCATTCGATAAGATAAAAGAATACTTGCAGGAACCTCCAATTCTCATACCTCCAGTTGAAGGAAGACCTTTGATAATGTATTTGACAGTGCTTGAAGGTTCCATGGGTTGTTTTCTCGGTCAACACGACGAGACGGGTAGGAAGAAGCATGCTATCTACTACCTAAGCAAAAAGTTCAATGATTGTGAGTCCCGGTACTCAATGCTTGAAAAGACATGCTGTGCACTTGCATGGGCCGCAAGGCGATTAAGGCAATATATGATTAGGCACACAACCTTGTTGATTTCCAAAATGGATCCTATCAAATACATTTTTGAGAAACCAGCGCTAACAGGAAGAATTGCACGGTGGCAAATGGTTTTGACAGAGTATGATATTCAGTACACTTCTCAAAAGGCCATCAAAGGAAGCGTCTTGTTAGACTATCTTGCGCAACAGCCGATTGATGATTACCAACCCATGAAGTTTGATTTCCCTGATAAGGATATCATGTTTCTCAAAGCTAAAGACTGCGAGGAACCACTCCTGGAGGAGGGGCCAGACCCTGAATCCAAATGGAGTCTGATGTTTGATGGGGCCGTCAATATGAATGGATGTGGAGTTGGAGCAGTTCTTATCACGCCAGAGGGTGTTCATATGCCTTTCACTGCCCGAGTAACTTTCGGATGCACCAACAATGAAGCAGAATATGAAGCTTGTATATTGGGGATTGAGGAGGCGATTAATTTACGAATTAAGACCCTTGATATCTTCGGTGATTCAGCTTTGGTAATTAATCAGGTGAAAGGGAGTTGGTACACGCACCAAGCAAATCTGGTTCCGTATAGAGATTACACAAGGAGACTGCTGACATTCTTTACAACAGTGAAGCTGTACCATATCCCTAGAGATGAGAATAGGTTTGCAGATGCCTTGGCAACATTGTCTTCCATGATTAAAGTGCAAGGGTGGAATCATGTACCTAAGATTGAAGTGTCTCGCCTTGACAGGCCTGCATTTGTGTTTGCTGTTGATGCAGCGTCTGATGACAAGCCATGGTTTCATGATATCAAGTGTTTCTTGAAAAGTCAAGAGTACCCGCCAGGAGCATCTACTAAAGATAAGAAGACATTGAGAAGGTTGTCTGGTAGTTTCTTCTTGAATCAGGATGATGTGCTGTATAAACGGAATTTTGACATGGTTCTGCTCAGATGCGTGGATAGACACGAAGCAGACATGTTAATGAAGGAAGTACATGAAGGTTCTGCAATGGCTAAGAAATTATTGAGGTCAGGACATTATTGGTTAACGATGGAGTCATACTGTTGCAAGTATGCCCGCAAGTGCCATAAATGCCAGATCTATGCAGACAAAGTGCACGTTCCTCCAAATCCGTTGAGTGTCATGTCCTCTCCTTGGCCCTTTGCTATGTGGGGCATTGACATGATCGAAAAGATTGAGCCTACTGCTTCGAATGGCCATCGTTTCATCTTGGTCGCCATCGATTATTTCACTAAGTGGGTTGAAGTCGCGTCTTATGCCAATGTCACTAGGCAAGTGGTAGCTCGCTTCCTGAAACGGGATATCATTTGTCGCTATGGAGTGCCCGAGAGAATCATTACTGATAATGGTTCTAACCTGAACAACAAAATGATGGCTGAGCTGTGCCGAGACTTCAAAATTGAACACCACAATTCTTCTCCATATCGCCCGAAGATGAATGGCGCTGTGGAAGCGGCCAACAAGAACATTAAGAAGATTGTGCAGAAGATGGTTGTCACATATAAAGATTGCCATGAGATGTTACCGTTTGCTTTGCATGGGTATCGAACGTCAGTGCGCACGTCTATTGGGGCAACCCCATTCTCACTTGTATACGGTATGGAAGCGGTACTACCGGTTAAAGTAGAGATTCCATCCCTCAGAGTTATGATGGATGTCAAGTTAGACGAGGCTGAATGGGTGCGCGCCAGATTTGATCAGTTGAGCCTTATTGAGGAGAAATGACTGGCAGCTGTGTGTCATGGACAGTTATACCAACGGAGGATGAAGCAGGCATTTGACCGAAAGGTGCGTCCTCGGGTTTACAAAGTGGGAGATGTGGTACTCAAAAGGATCCTTCCTCCAAATATAGATCACAGGGGCAAATGGACTCCTAACTATGAAGGTCCATTCATGGTTAAGAAGGTCTTCTCGGGCGGAGCCTTGTTACTTACAATCATGGATGGCGAAGACTTTTCATCCCCTGTCAACTCAGACGTAGTCAAAAAATACTTCGCATGAATAGACCCGCTGGACAAAAAAAAAAGAAAAGTCCAGGAAAAAAAGGGTATCCCGGCGAACCACAAAAACAGAATAAAAAGGTTCAGGCAAAAATTAGGGATAATAAATGAAAAATTGTACACCCGGTGAGTTGAAAATCTGCAAGGACGACTCAGGCAAAAAAGGGTATCCCGGTGGATTGAAAACCCGAAAGGGCGGTCCACACAAAAGAGGGATTTAAGCAAACGACTACGATCTGGGTTATCTGTACTCCATCATCGTTTCAACAATTAACATTCCAAAGGATAGGGTTCGGTCTGATCATTCCTCAGAAGGCAAGGTCGGAGAGTTTTGAAGACACACTGGCCATAGCAGAATTGAAACTCAGTGGAACGCCGTTTTCACATTGTCATTAGGATAGTTTCTTTTCTCAATTTTCAGCGATCACCTCTTTCTAGGGATTGCTTCCTGATGTAATTGCCTATTCTGGGCCTTTTGATCAATAAATTGAATTTCAGTTAAAAGCTTCTTATTTTGTTTTACTGCCTTGTTCGCAAAACGTCCGAATTTTTGATAAAATATTGCATTTGAAAACATGGTGGCTTCACAGTAACACGTGCAGAATATATTTAGAATTACTTTGAATGTTGAATAATCCTGGATGGTGGAATCAAACCACGCAATATTCCGGGGCATGTGTGTGTTTTCTTTTGTTACAGGTAACAGATTCAGATGATTTCAAGCACAAGACGGATAATCACTTATTCCCACGCAGGAGACTGGGTCAATCATGTTCAGGGAAGGGTTTATTGGTCACCCTTTTTGTCACAACGTTTACTGGTTGAGCCCATCATTCGGTCGACGGTCGTTCACGACGTCTCAATATCAGTGAATTGAGTTCAACTGGGTATCGTTGTATCTTATTAAGTCGATTTTCTCATTCAGTACTTCCAACAGTTACAAGCTTTTCTGTGTCGATAATGGTTGCGAATTCCCAGTAGAGTTATTTCGTAGGCACCGAAGTTGATGGTTAATCCCCAGTGAAGTCGTCAAGAGTTTGAAGATGCTTGATCTCCTGTAAAATCCTCTTATGACGTTTCTTCCAGTAAGTCTTGTATCATGGAGCAAGAAGCAAGTTGTTGATCCTCCCAAGCATGGGGCATTTTAAATTTCCCCAGCAGGATGTTCCAGATCTATAATCCCCAGTAGAGTTTGAGGATGTTTGGTCTTCTGTAAAATCCTCTCAAAAGGCATTACCCAGAACGAGACGCTTTAAAGCAGTTCTCCCCAACAGAGTTTGCGGTAAACTCACTATCCCCAATGGAATCGTCCAAACTGAAAGTTCGCCTGGCATGGGGCATTATAATACTTATCTTAAGCTCGACAGTCTTATTCCTCGGCAGACTACCGTGGAATTAATTTGGGTTTCCCCAGCAGATCTAGGGACTCTCCCCAGCAGGTTGCAGCAGAGCATGTTCTAACCAGGATTTGCATATCCCCGACGGAGTAGCTTTGATTCCCAACAAGATTGTATCTCTGGTAATGGTATTCCCCACAGAGTTCAGCATTGGATCTTGTCAACAGTATTCCCCAGCTGAGTTTATTATTTGGCCCCACAGAGGCTTATTGATCAACAAAATCTATTCCTCAGCAGAGTGATAGTATACTCTTTCCCCAGCCGGGTTAGAAGGTTGATTCTCCCCGCAAAGGATCTCATGTTTGATAGATCCTCAAGCAGAGTTTTAATGACTTTTCTTCCCTAGCAAGACGTCATGCAAAGAAATTCTCATCCCCAGCGGAGTTGCTGTGACCAAAATTCATCCCAGACAGATGAAGTAGTTCCTTGCAGAATCATCACTCCCTATATCATATTTCAAAGTCCAATTTATTTTTGGCAAATTTGACAGTTCAAAGCAGACGGATTGTCCTTTCATTCTCCAGCAGAGATATTATCCTTTCAGGAGTCTCCGAGTCAAAACATTGATCATTGTTCCTCAACAGAGTCTGCAGAGATGTCTGACACGGATGCAGAGAGTAATCCAGTATTGGAAGTTTTAAAGTCCAACTGTAGATTGGCAAAAGGTCCATCCAAGGGTGGCAAATCTTCTAAAGTCCAACCGTAGATCGGCGAAAGGTCCATCCAAGGGTGGAAAATCTTCTAAAGTCCAACCGTAGATTGGCGAAAGGTCCATCCAAGGGTGGCAAATCTTCTAAAGTCCAACCGTATATTGGCGAAAGGTCCATCCAAGGGTGGAAAATCATTGGAAAGTCCAACCGTAGATTGGCGAAAGGTCCATCTAGGGGTGGAAAATCATTGGAAAGTCTAACCGTAGATTGGCGAAAGGTCCATCCAGGGGTGGCAAATCATTGGAAAGTCCAACCGTAGATTGGCGAAAGGTCCATCCAAGGGTGGCAAATCATTGGAAAGTCCAACTGTAGCTTGGCACAAGTCCACCTGTAGTGTGGCAAGTCAGTAGTCGTCTGACTCCTTTTAAAAAGACCGCAGCTAAGTCCAACCGTAGATTGACCAAAGACCATCCAAGGGTGGCAGATCATCAGCAAGTCCAACCGTAGATTGGCAAAAGTCCCCCGTAGTGTGGCATCTCAGCAAATCCAACCGTAGATTGGCAAAAGTCCCCCGTAGTGTGGCAATTCAGCTGCAAAGTCCAACCGTAGTTTGGCAAAAGTTCACCCGTAGTGTGGCAAGCCAGTAGTCGTCTGGCGTTGTACTAAACGACATTGTTCAAGTCCAAGCGTAGTGTGGTAAGCCAATAGTCGTCTAGCGTTGTACTAAAAGACATTGTTCAAGTCCACCCGTAGTGTGGCAAGCCAGTAGTCGTCTGGCGTTGTACAAAAGACGTTGCTAAAGTCCACCCGTAGTGTGGCAAGCCAGTAGTCATCTGGCGTTGTATAAAAGACATCTCTCCAGTGGTTTTCTTCATCATCAGAGTTTTCTTCAAGCAGAGTTCGTTTGGTTGGGTTTATCCTTTTTCTTCTTCCCTGCAGGGTGCAAATTTTTGGGTTATTGTCGGTATTCAATCTCTCCATACCTTGAAAGTATGACAGCAATCGCTATCATCCGTTCAGGTCTACAGTGATTGAATAGGGGCAGCTGTAATACCCCAAAATTTGCCCTCTCTTTTCTTCATATCATTTAGCATGAGCTTTCATTGCATTGCATTGCATTCAAGCATAGAAAAATAAAGCATCAAGCATTTAGCATTGCATCTTGCATAAGGGCATGTGATCAGGTGATTCTCTAAGGTGTTGATCATCCAAATAAGAAGACCAAGTGTTTCTCATAAGCTTCAAGGACCTCTTACATCATGTATCATCTCCATTTGATCTCACAAGTCATGGAAAGAGGAGAATTCATCAAGAAGATTGGACAGTGCATGATCTCCTATACAAAGCAGTCAAAAGTTGGGATCTGACCCCCAATTGAGCAAGCTCTTTGACTCTTTATCATCTCCAAGTGGCACATGTCATCATTGGTGGACATGATACACATCATATTCAGAGGAATTTGAATTTGGAGGATGTGCTATTTCCTCCTAACCAGAGGGTACCAAAACTAGGGTTTGCCATAAAATCAGTTTATTTCTGATTTTTTTGGGCAAGACTTGATCCTATGGTATTCCTCATATCCTCAAGTGTCTAGGAATGGAGGATTGTCCATCAAGCTGGTTCAAAAGGGTTTCAATTGATCAGAAGATTGAAAATTAGGAGAATTGGGAATAAAGTCAATTGTGCAGTGAAAAAGTCAACTCCTGACTTTTTGAGGTCAACATGTGATTTTCAAGTCAAATATGGTCCATGGACAAGATTTGATCAAGAAATGTTCAAGGATTTATTAAAAATCAAGAATGTGGAAAAGTTTCTATTTTTGGAAATCTAGGTTTTTAGGAAGTTGCCATTTTGGGAATGTTTTAGCATGAATTCAGCCATCTTCCAAGCCAATTTCCATCAGGATACAAGCTTCATTTCAATTTTCCTCAAACATGAAAGTTGTAGAGCTTGTTCCAAGCTTTCTAACCATGTAAAGTTTGTCTCATTTGGATTATTTTTGAGAGAGTTATGGTGTCCCAAAGTTGGAATCTTCAAGTTGTAAAATGTGAAAACTTAGAATTTTTTCTAAGTTATTCTTGGACAGTTTGGTGCACTCATGTTCATGCTCAATTTTGATCAACTTCCAAGTTTTGAATTGAGAGAACTCTAACATGAAAGTTGTAGTATGAAGTTTTCTTTTCAAAATGGGCACAAGAATCATGGCATTTGGTTTGATATTGAGTGAGTTATAAGTGTTCAAAGTGTGACATTTTCAATTTGTGGTTTCACTAAAACTTAAAAAATTTCTAAGTTACTTTTGGCAGCTCCATGGACATGATTTCAAAGCATTTTTTCTCACACTTCCAAGTGTTATTTCAATATCATTCCAACATAGAATTTGTTCTAAGATGTGTCAAGTTTGTTTTAAGCTCAAGATCTTATTGTTTGGTGAAGAATCCAAAGAGTTGTGATACCCTAAAGTCCAAGGTTTCAAGTTAGATTATGTAAAAAAACTTAGAATTTTCTTCTAAGTGTTTCGGCAGATTTATGGACATACTTTCAAGGCTGATTTTCACATGATTCTAGGCATTATTCCAACTTGCTCCCAACATCAATGTTGCTCTCCATTCTCCCTACTTTCCATGGACCTCAAAATCTCATTAAATGGTGCTACACTTTCCAAGTTAGGTTCATGTAAAATGCATGATTCCAATTTCCTTCCAAGACATGTCATGGGGTATTTTTTTCGAAAGTTGCATGGCAGCATGATTATATGCATGATAAAATCACGAGTCCCTCATCACATGCTTCACCACAACATTGCCTCTTATAGCCGAACACACCATACATGGTACATGCATGACTCATGATTTTTTTTGCCATTTTGGTGAAAAGAAGCAGAGGTACCTTCTGACCTCTCTCTCATGTGCCTCTCTCCACACCTTGTTCACACTCTTCACTCAAAAAATCACTATCAACACACCCTCCCATGTTTGCTAAACGGTACCCTCTCTCTTTTCCAATCTTGGCCAAAAACTCCAAACAAATCACCCACTTCATCTCAGGCCCAAAACCACTCCAAACCCAGCATATTTTAGCAGCAAAAACCCTAGAAACGGGGGACTCTCATTTGGTGTAAAGATCATACCAGAGCAGCTCACTCTCTCTAAAACTTCTCTCTTCGTGTTGGGTTTCTCAGTCAAGTTTTCTCCATTTTCTTGCTCGAGTGAAGCTTTCTGAGGGAGTTTGGTTGGTTTTCTAAAGCTTTCACAAGGTATTGAAGAAGCAGTGGACTTGCCTCCACTAGGTAAGATTTTTTAACTCCTTCTTTTAAGCTCTCCTTTCCATAGTTGATCATGCTCATACACTGTTTTTGAAATAGCTTGAAATGTTGATGTTGTTTGATGGTTGGAATCTGAATGTGTTCATATTATTTGAATGTGTGAAATAATGTTGGTACCCATGTCTTTAAGTCCATTTTTCTCTGTGCTTGAGTAATCTTTGTGGAAAATAAATGATACCATGATGATCTACGATTTGCGAGCTTTATTTTCCTATTTTATTTTGTTGGATTTGGTTGAGAATCGTTGATGATATGTGAGGTTGAAAGTGGCAAGATCCCATTGCGTTTGAGGCTGCTAGGTCGTGTTCTGGTTGTATCTTCATGGCTGCATGGAGAAGACGATGTCGTGGCGGGTTATGATTGGTTGTGTTGGTTCTTTTGTCTTGTAGCGTTTTAGTGAAGAGCATGACCAATTGATGTACGTTGGTTCCACATGCCAAGTTTCGTTACAGCTTTCTTTTTTATTTTTATTGCTCCCCTTTTGCATTTTATTTTCTGAACTCACATTGCTTCTCATGGGCCTTGCGCCCTGTTTTTATATTCGTACCCCCACTACCGGCCCAAATCTTGGCCTTCCCCTTTTCCATTACTAATGCACCCCTCCA
The DNA here is from genome assembly GCA_022829125.1 of Lathyrus tuberosus. Classification (NCBI taxonomy): domain Eukaryota; kingdom Viridiplantae; phylum Streptophyta; class Magnoliopsida; order Fabales; family Fabaceae; genus Lathyrus; species Lathyrus tuberosus. The sequence continues at coordinate 5,668,827 of JALAZF010000024.1, read as the reverse complement.
TTTCAGCATCTTTTTTTATTTTCTTTTTTTTTTTTTTTCGTTACCTTTTTAATTATTAAAAATGCTTTATTTTATCAAAAAATTCCAAAAAAAAATCATGTGTATATTTTTAGGTCTTATTTAATTTTATATGAATTTTATTTTCATTTTCCATTTATTTTCATATTTATTTCTGATTTTATTTTCCAAAGTGTCTTCTATGTTTACCTTTGTGATTAGTGCTTATGTTTGATGATCTTTCCATGCCTTCTTGAGCTGATCTTTTTGCCATGTCTTGAAACTTAATTGAGGAATGTTTTAATGTCATGTTGCTGCCTTGATGATCACCTTTGTTTGTTTTTCATGTGATTTTTGATGCCCCTCGATCATTGTTCGGTTATGTGCATATCTTGACTTGTGGAACACCTTTGAACATGTTCTTGAGCTAATTCTGTTCCAATCTTTTTGTAAATGTTAATTGGATGTTTAAACTTCCTTTTGATTATTTTTTGGGAATTTATTGGATTACTTTGCTATTTTTGGTTGAGGCCTACTTGTGGTTTGAATTTGATTGAAGCATGCTTGGACACTTGACCTAGTTGGAGTGCATTTATTTACTTGTGGTTGATTGATGGTTGAAGTGATTATATGGTGTGATCCTATTCTGTTTGATCTTGTTTATGGCTGTGGAATCGTCTTCATTAATTCATTTTCCAATTTGATATTGATTTTCTAAGTTGGTGTTGTTTTGACTTGAATTTTGTGGTATGTTTGATCTAATCTTGTGCAATGCTCCTTTGTATGAAACAACCAATGCATGAGACCTTTTGTTTGACTTGTATGACATGCTATAGATTCTGACCCTCTTGGTTTGAGGTGCTTTATGTGACATGTTCTCACTCTTTGCTTCACATGTTTCTTTGTTTGTTGGCATGAATGATAAGTGGATGTTCTATCTAATTTTGATGCATGTTTGGAAGGTGTTGTTTAATGATTCATCTTGTGTGACTTGAGTTTGATCTTGGTATGTTGTTGATACATATGCTACTGCCCTCTTGAGTCCATTACTTGGTTTTCACTTCACATGTTCATTTTGGGATGATTTGTATGATGCATGTCATTATCAAATGTTTTGTTGCTTCTTTGGCCCATAATGCATCATGATGTGAGATACTTTTGTGTGTTTGAATTGATAGATCATGAGATGTCTTAAGTTCTGATTTGGATTCATGTTCATCTTATTTTGTCCATTTCATCTTTGTGTAAAGTTCGTTGGTGCTTAATTGTACTTCTTATGCAAGTTTACTTGCATCCTTTCTTGTGTGCTTTCACTTGTGTACTTGAGATGTGCTTGTGTGATCTTTGAAGCATGTTTATTGTTATGATTTGGATATGATGATTATGATGTGTTTGCTGCCCTATCACTTTCCTCATTCTTCTTCTTCTCTTTTCTCCTCTTTCACTCTTTATCATCCCTTGGATCTCAAGACTTGTTCAAGTCTTGGATTCTTTCCCTTTAGGGCTACCTAGTCCAACTTAATTTTTGATTAAGCTTGGAGTAGGATTAGCATTAGGTTTTAGTTAGGCTTCCTCTTTCAAACCTCACTAACTATAGGACCTCCATGCATGATAACGTTAGGACCCTTAGTCTCCCTTTAGAGTTTCCTTTGCGTTTTCTCTTCTCATCTTCAAGCAAAAAGTAAAAAATACTTAATAAAGGAAAACAAACATTGTATTTAGGCCTTTCATGCAAGAACAAGATAATGAGGGATCTTCTCTCATTTTCTTGGAATGTTTAGCGTGCGTCCCATCTCGGGTCGTTATGCGAGGCATTCGATCTTACACGAGAGACTTAAATACAATGCACGTTACAAAACACAAAACAATCAAAACACTTCTTTCTAAAAGACAAAAATAAACAATAACGTCTTTCCTTCGGGAATTCTTTTCTCATCTCACTCACTCTTAACGTACGAACGTGCTCCTACTCGTTCTCTCGCAAGATGGTAACGCACTCGGACCAGCGAGCCTGCAACACCTGAGCTAGGACGTAAGCCGTTCCCAAAAAAAATACAAACAAAGCGACCCTCATTGAGGGGAACTACGTCGCTCTGATTCTCATGTTCCCGATGAGATACGTAGGCAGTGGGGTAGGGCCCATTCGAGCACTTCTTTTATTTTCCCTACATTTGTTTCTTTTTCTCTCTCTTTTCCTTTTCCTTTTTCCCGTTCCTTTCCCTTTCCAGTAGCAGTGGAGCTCCAGTTGACGACACCCTTTGATCAAGACAAGCAAGCGTGGATCCCATCGGGTACGATGGACGTGAGGGGGTGTTAATACCTTCCTCTCACGTAACCGACTCCCGAACCCAGTTCTCTTGGTCGCAAGACCATGCTCTTTCCTTCTCCTTCAGGTTTATGCAGTGTTTCCTTTCCCTCTCTTGGGATAAATACACATTGCTGGCGACTCTGTTTCGGTGCCACTTTCGCGTTTGTACTAGGATGAAAATCCCGGGAGCGACACATGTGTTTGAATGTCGTGACGATGGTTTGTGGCCGTATGGCAATTAAATGCATTGTTTTGGGCTTGAGTGTAAAACATGATTTTGTTGATTGAGATGAGTGCATATATGTGTGCATTTTAAATGTCATGAGTCATTGTATGCCAAGCATCATGATATGCATTCTTGTAATGTCGTGTGCCCGTGTGGGGTGTGAGTGACGGTTTGGTTCCAGAGGGAATCCGCTATAACGTCGTGTGCCCGTGTGGGGTGTGAGCGATGATTATAGACGATCGTGTGCCCGTGTTGGGTGTGAGCGGTCGGATCGTGTGCCCGTGTGGGGTGTGAGCGATCCATAAACGTCGTGTGCCCGTGTGGGGTGTGAGCGACGGGGAACATCGTATGCCCGACGGGGAGTTACACTAAGTAACGAGCGATGGTTCCAGCAGAGTTCCTGAGTGAACTAGTGATGAGAAATATTGGAAGTCGGTACCGCATGGCATATGCATAGAGTCGTCGTGTCGGTCTCTGTGCATTTGCATAAATCATGGATTAATTGTGTATGGAATTGTGAATGTGATTAATGAGATGGAATATGTATAATTGTATTAATGATGAGTGTATTATGTATGACTGATGTGCGTTGGTATGGAATACTTGATAAGTGTACTGTGTTGTGTTGTAATTGATGGTGGTGCATTTGTGGTGAGAATATTTTACTTGTGCATTTCTGTGTTAATATATAATTATATGCAACTGTATTATGATTGTTTTTCTCACCCTTCTGCTGTTTTATAATTCTCTATGAGGCATTGCAGATTAGAGTTGCTGGAGGTCTTTTTGTGAAGCTAGGTCTTCATTCTTTTGTCGGTCGGCTCTGATATGTGACACCGGGTAGTCGGGGTGATCGAGTGTGATTATTTTGTATTGTGTATATGTATCTGTTGGATTATACATGTATGATTTTGTGTATGACAAACAAACTTTTATGATATATATACATGAGATTTCAGTACAGATTTTCCGCTTTTATTCTGTTTCTGAATTGTGGGTGTATTACTACCTGAATTGTTGCATATCTTTATGAGCAGGTGTTGTATGTTTGTTTCAAATTGATGTGACCCCCGGTCTATGCCGTGCATTTGTAAATATACTCTGATGAAATTTTGAATTCTATTTACCGCTTTAATAGCTTGGGGGTATAGATTGAGGGTGTCACAAAGAGCTTGCACCCTTGTTTGGTTCTGGGTGAGATTCAGGGAAGGTACTTTCTGGTGCAATGGACAAGGATGGAGGATTTTTTAACAAACCACCTCTGCTTGATGGTTCCAACTATGACTACTAGAAACCAAGGATGGTAGCATTCATCAAATCCATGGATGATCAAGCATGGAAAGCTGTTATCAAAGGATGGGAACCCTCAAAGGTTAGAGATAGAGAAGGTAATCCTGCTGATGTGGTGAAGGAAGAGGAAGACTGGGATGATGCAGACTACAAAGGGTCCTCGGGAAATTCCAAAGCCATGAATGCATTGTTTAATGGTGTTAACAAAAATATCTTCAGGTTGATTGAACACTGCACCATTGCAAAAGAGGCTTGGCAGGTCTTGAAGGTTGCTCATGAAGGGACTTCAAAGGTGAAGATGTCAAAACTTCGGATTCTCACTACCAAGTTTGAGAATTTGAAGATGATGGAAGATGAGAGCATTCATGAATTTCACATGAACATTATTGAGATAGTTAATGCTTTAAGTGCCCTAGGTGAAAAGATGTCTGATAGCAAACTGGTCAGAAAAATCCTCAGATCTCTACCTAAGAGATTTGACATGAAAGTGATTGCTATAGAGGAAGCTCAGGACATAGATAAGATGAAAGTGGATGAACTTGTGGGATCACTTCAAATATTTGAATTGGGGATCAGTGAAAAGTATGAAAAGAAGAAGAGTATAGCTTTTGTGTCAAAGGCAGGTGACTCAGAAGATGAAAGTAATCTGGACAGAGATGAAGGGCTTTCTGAAGATCTGGTGTTACTTGGCAAACAATTCAACAAAGTGTTCAGAAGGATGGATTGGAAGTCAATATTAAATGTTAGGGACAAGCCATTCGACATCAGCAAAAACCAGAATGCTGGGAGAAATGCCAGTACTGAAGAAAATTTCAACCAAGGGAAAGGAGCTCAGTGTCATGAGTGTGAAGGTTTTGGGCACATAAAATCTGAGTGTCCCACTTATCTCAAGAGGCAAAAGAAGGGGTTACCAGTTTCATGGTCAGAAGATGACTCTGAAACTGAAACTGATGAGAAGTCTAGAAAGCTGGTTACAGCATTAACAGGTGTGTGTGAGTCTGATGAAGAGTTAGTCAGTGAAGAACTTACCTTTGAAGAGCTGGCTGCTTCCTATAAGAATTTATGCATTAAAAGTGAAGAAGTATGTCAGTAGAGAGAAGAACAAAAGAGATTTATTGCTCATCTAAAAGCTGAAAAGGTAGAGCATTTGTCTACTATCTCTGATCTGAAAAGTGAAGTGATTGTTCTGAATTCAAAACTGGACAATGTGATCAAGACTGTCAGAATGCTCAATAGTAGCTCTGATGTGCTTGATGAGATTCTGAAGTCAGGGAGAGATGTTGGAAATGGTAGTGGTCTTGGGTTTGAAAGTTCAAGTGAGATAGACAAGGGAAAATGACCAGAAGTGACACCTGCTCAATCTAAGAAAGAATTGAAGACGCCATATAACATGTTGCAACATCCTCACAGACATCAGAAGAATTTCACAAGAAGAAAGAATCAAAGATGGAGATGTCACTATTGTGGAAGGTTTGGCCATATAAAACCCTTCTGCAACAGATTATATTGCTATCCCAAAACTGGGTTACAGTCTAGTAGGGAACAGGATTGGGTTGGAACAAAGAAGGTGTGGACTCCCAAGAATACTGTGGAAGAACACATAGCTCATAAGTCTTTCAGAGTCTCTACAAGGGAAAAGTGGTACTTTGATAGTGGATGTTCTAGGCACATGACTGGTGTCAAGGGATGTTTGTCAGATGTTAAGTCTCATTCTATTAACTATGTGACCTTTGGTAATGGATCAAAAGGGAGAGTAATGGGTGTTGGAAAATTGGACTGTACAGGACAACCCAATCTGGAGGAGGTATTACTTGTTGAAGGCTTAGATGCAAACTTGATAAGCATAAGTCAACTATGTGATCAGGGTCTCAGGGTCAACTTTACCAATTCTGAATGTCTGATAACAAATGAGAAGGGTAAGGTTGTCATGAGAGGTGAGAGAGCATCAGATAATTGTTATTTGTGGAGGTCTGAGAGCACTGCAATATGCTTGGAAACTAAGAAAGCTATTGGAAAGAATACTGAGTTAAAACAGGTGTTGATCAATTTTAAGGTAACTCAAAATGTTAGCATAGTGAACTGTGATAATAAGATTAAACATAGTAAGTATGTCAGCGCGGAAAATTTAAAAGGAAAGTTTGATGGATGCACACTTGAGGCGAATCGGGTGTTCAAAGTTTGTGACTGCCGTGCTTCTCTGGGCCCACTTCTCAAAAATATAAATACACGGGCAAACACTCTCTACCTACATCAAACATATTTTACAAAAATTCCTCCTGCCCTTTCTCTCCAAAGTTCACGGGCTTTAGGGTTTTCTCTTAACATCCTCAATATTGTGCCTTGTGATCAATCGAAAATGTCTCAACATCATGCATCAGAATCCATGCATGGCTCTTCTGATAACTCAGGATCTCCTCGGACCAATGCTGGAGATGATGAATCACTTTGAATGATCAACCTCTCACATCTTGTGCTTGATATTGCTCCCTTGAACATAGCACCGGCTGATCCTAAAGGAAAACGACAAGTTTCTCACTCAATGGATATCAATATTCATGGTAAGAAGTCTAAACCTTTTTCATCTAGGAAGAAAGTTCACTCGATGACTAGTTTATATGTAGACCAAGTAAGCCCTAGAAAAAAACTTGTCTGAAAAAGGGTCTAAGTCTGGTTTGATTGAAAAGAAGAATGCTACTGAATCATGTGGTATAAACAAGAATCCTACTGATGCTGATATAGTCAGAAAAGATAAGGAACTTAGGAAGTTTGTTGCCATGGTTTTTAGTGGAGTTGATACAGATGTTGGGTCTGATGTTCCAACATCCTTGACAGGAAATGCCAATGGCAGCCCTACAGATAGGACTGATGATGGTGTCCCCATTCATGTGGGTCACGAAAGAAGGAGTAAAAAGAAAGCTGATGTAGTTATTAATGTTGATGATCTCACTTCTGATGAGGAACCCATTGCTGGGATGTTAAGGAGAATTAAGAGAAGAAGAGAGAAAACTGTTATGATTGAAGGTTCAAAGTCTGCAAAATCGCATAGAAAGTCTGGAGGTGTGGATAGTACCAAGGGAAAAGTTGGAGCTGGGCCTCCTAAACAATGGAGTAAGGTTGTTGTTCCAACTAAGAAAAGAAAAGTCACTGCTCACAGTGAGTCTGAATATGAGGCTGCAACAGATGTTCAAGACATCATTGGTGTGAAAAACTCTACATGCAAAAAAACCTATGTTGATGGTTCTATGAGGAATGCAGATAGGTGGAGAGTTGTGGATCAAAGGAGGATTGCCTTGGAGAGAGAGTTGGGTAAGGATTTCAATAAATACAAAGAAATCATGGATCTTATTGCAGCTGCTGGGTTGATGAGAACTGTGTCCAAGATAGGACCCTGCTATGAGAAATTAGTCAAGGAATTTGTTGTGAATATTCCTGAAGATTGTGATGATAACAGGAGTAACAACTTCAGAAAAGTGTCTGTGAGAGGAAAAGTCGTCACTTTTTCTTCTGAAGTAATCAATAACTTTCTGGGTAGGTGTGAAGAACCTCAGCCTGAGTTAGAGGTCACAGACAATGAAGTGTGTAAGGAGATTACAGGTGGTTGTATTAAACACTGGCCAAATGAAGAAAAGTTGTCCTCTGGAAAACTGAGTGTTAAATATGCTATTCTCCACAGGATTGCTGTTGTGAATTGGGTACTTACCAATCATACATCTACTATTTCCTCCATACTTGGTAGGTTCATTTATGCTATTGGGAAAAAGGTCTCTTTTGATTTTGGGACATACATCTTTGAACAAATTCTGAAACAAGCAAGTCCAACTGCTGTCAAGTTGCATATTTGCTTTCCATCCCTGATCTGTGGTGTTATTTTAGATCAGTGTCCTAACCTTTTGTTAGGAAGTGACAGTGCTCTCAAAAGAAAACCTCATATGTCCCTGCACTACAAGTTACTTGGTGGGGCACATGTTTCAGACATTGTTGGGACATCTTCTCAAACTTCCAGTCATGCTACCTTTGATGATGAAGTCATTGCACAGCTGCAAGAGACGTGCAAGGAACTGGAAGATTCCATCAGAAAAGACACTGCTAGGAAGTCCAAACTTGAACAGTTAATTAAAAATTTCATGGAGAAAAAGAATGTTTCTGCTGGAACAATTGGTAAAGACCAAGATAACAAGGAAACTACTGAAGGAGATGCCTCTGGTGGATCTGATAGAGAGAGTGAACAGGGTTCAGATGACTCTGTATCTGGGAGTGGTGATATTGATGTTGAGACTGATGGAGAGGGTGAAGAAATTGCAGAATCGGGGTCAGATGAAGATGATGATGGTGCTGCAGAATAACTACAGAATAACTGCAGAAGATGATGTTTTTTTTGCTTGTTTTGTTGTTGGTGGTGCTGTTTTGACTGAACATCTAGGATAACTATATCTCTGTCTCTCCTTCTGAACATTATCTTTTGCTATATTATGTTTATGTTTTGAACTGTTCTACTTGCCTTTGTCATATTTATGGCTAAAAAGGGGGAGTAGTGTGCTTGTGGTGTGCTTGTGCTGGTGCTGCAGCTGAGGGGGAGAATGTTAAATGTTGTTGTGTTGCTGCAGTTGAGGGGGAGATTTTTGGGTGTGAATTTTTGCTGCTTTGCTGTGTTTTGTGTTGGTGTTATGGTGTGGTTTTTCGCTGCTGTCTCTGATATTGTTGTTTTGCTTGTGTTATCTTTGCAAGATTGTTTGGTGTGTAGTTTTAGCCAAAATAAGCCAAAGGGGGAGATTGTTATTTCTTTGATTTTGTGGTTGGCATTTATTTTTCTAAAACTATTCTAGCAGCAAGATGTTGAAACAAGATGTTATAATATTCTGCATTAAACATGTCGGATAAAGATGTCCCATCCTGGATCATAGGACATCGCGTCTGATTTTGGTTTAAAAGGAAGATTCTGTTGTTGGTATTTGTTACTGAATATTCTGTGAATATTTAGTTATCCTATGTGGCATCCAAAGTATTTTGGGTTGAGTTTTTGTGTGTTGGTTTTCGGATTTTCAACATTTTCTAAATATGGAGACATATTAGGAAACTTTAGATTGAAGACCTATTTTCTTGGAGTTTATTTTGCAGAATTGTGTGCAGTCTCTTTGCTGCGTTTTGAAGCCCAATCCAGTCCAGATTTAATGCTATATATTGACTGGTGTAAACTTAGTTTAGGTGTGGAACTTACGTGTGTTATGTTAGGGTTTTTGAGTGTTATTTGTGAGCCTAACTGGTATCATTCTGATAACAGTACAAGGACTGGTTTTGTGTTGTAAGTTCTGTCAGTTACTCATAAGCTTTTAAGCATTGAGTTTCTTGTGTGTCAATTCTCATAAGCTTTGAAGTATTGAGAATTGTGTGTTTTGAAAGTGTGGCTTTCGTTTTGTTACTTGTGTTGAAAGGAACCAGTCACGGTTTGTGATTGAAGAGGGATTTGAGGAGGGCCTCATACCTAGGTGAGTCTTAGGTAGAAGTCATAGGAAGGGTAGTGATTAATTGAGCAGATTGTAACCGGGTGTGGTTGCTGTATGATCTGTGAATTGATACTATCGTATATTGATTTCGTCCCTGGCTTGGTAGCCCCCAGAGTAGGATTGTTGATCCGAACTGGGTAAACATATCACTGTGTTCTTTACTTTCTGTACTGTTATTATTATTGTTAACTTGTTCATTGTGTTGGATATCAGTGTCTCAACATCTGTGTAGGACATCTGATATCTGTGCCAGAATTTCATAGTGCATCAGCCATGTTGTTTTCTTCACGAGGGATGTGATGAAAATCAATCTTGTTGAAGAAGGGTAACAACCTTCTTGCGTAGTCTTTGTAAGGAATCAATCCTAATTGATATGTGTTCCTCTCTCCTTTGATCTGAATTATAACCAGGGCTGAGTCTCCATACACATCCAAATTCTTTATCCTTAAGTCGATAGCTTCTTCAAGACTCATGATGCAAGCTTCATATTCGGCCTCATTGTTTGTACACTTGAATTCCAGTCTGGCAGTGAAAGGAATATGGGTACCCTGAGGTGTAACAATGATTGCCCCAATTCCATTTCCATAAGCGTTGACAGCTCTGTCGAAAATTAGTCCCCATTGGGATCCTGGCTCTGGTCCTTCGTTTGGTAGCAGTTCATTGCAATCTTTCATTTTTAGGTACATGACATCCTTGTTTGGGAAGTCAAATATGATTGATTCCTGATCGTCAATCGGTTGATGAGCCAAATGATCGGTTAAAACACTTCCTTTGACGGATTTCTGAGCATGGTACTCAATGTCGAAAGAGTTTTACTTTTTAACTCTAGATTGAAATTATTTCCTGTAAAATTAAAGTCAAGATGGTCAGGACCTTTCAAGTTAGTGAAAATTTACCCCCATGGAGCTATGGAGTTGTTAAATGAAAAAAATGGTGAAAAATTCAAGGTTAATGGCCAAAGGATCAAAACCTATTTTGGTGACCCTTCAAATAGCACTAGGGGTACCATTCATTTTATTGACTAATGATTTATGTGTTGGTCAGGCTATTAGACCTTAAAATAGCACTACTGGGAGGCAGCCCAACTTAATGAAGTTTTTTTAGTTTGTACAGATAAGTAGTTTTTTATGGCAACCAATGGCATAGGGAGTCATGACAGTTGGAATAACAACAAATGAGAAAAGAACAAGGTGACATTCAAGGCAGATATTTCTAAGTCTAGAGAAATTGAATAAATGCTTACCTGGAATGATTAGTTTATTCCCTTGGACAGGAGTTAAAGCGTTTAAATTATGGAGAGAGAAGCAGAATGAGTGGACTGCACGCGCCTAGAGCCTTGTGCCAAACAAGTTATGATGGCCCAGTATGACACGTCAGACTGGTGGGACGTATCAACACGCCAACCCTCTTCCATGGTAAAAATTCAAAATTTTTGTCTTTTCCCTCTGTCACATCAACTAGACCCTTCAGTTCTTGCCCTAATTTCACAAAAGAAAATGTTCCCTTTCTGTTTCCAAACCATTCTCATTTCACCATCACACTATCTCACTATCTCTGTCTAAACCCCCAAACAATCATTTCCCTTGTCTGTTTCTTTTTCTCTCCCTACAAACCCTAATCACCATTCCTCCTTCACCCTAACACAACACAATGAAAATACCAACTGGAAGACGTGTCAAGATGGCACCAAGAAAGAACGCTACATAATATGTAGTGTATTCTGATGAGGAACAAGAAGGTCATGAAAAGTTCATCAACAGCGAGGCTTCTCGCCGCTTCATGGAATATTTCAGTCAAATGAGTTTTCACGCTGAAAGAGGTTTTGTCTTCGATAACCAAGAAGAAAACATAGGACTTGCTGGGGATATAGGAACAACCATCATAAATATGGGATGGATGAAGCTCTGCAGCCATCCAGGACCATACAACATCTCTTTGGTCAAGGAGTTCTATTCTAACCTAACCGACCCAGGGCACAAAAGGATAGAAGTGGTTGTGAGAGGCACAAGAGTGGTATACAATGAAGCCACTATAAATCTTGCCTTGAATATAAGGAAAACGGGTGATGAGTATCAAGAGTTGATTCTGAAGTCGGATGAGGATGATTTTGATGTGTTTATGCAATCATTGTATACCCCAGGAACTAAGTGGGTGGAGTCCAGTTCTGAAAAGGCCGTGAGGAGGATGGATCTGTTGCCCGAAGTGAAAGTGTGGTATCAGTTTATGAGACATTCATTGAAGCCCACTGCTCACAATGAGTCGGTTAGCAGGGCAAGACTGGTTTTACATCACTGTATCACGTCGCTGAGCAAGATCAACGTAGGAAATGTCATTATGCAGGAGATCCAAGCATGTTCAAGATAGAAAGAGGGACTGTTGTATTTCCCATGTTTAATCACTATGATGTGTCGAAAGCATAGCATACCAGAACTTGACACACATGAAACTGGGCAACCTCAGGCTTCGTTGGATAAAGCACTAATCCAAACGCTTATGAAGCCAAGATGAATAAAGAGGCCAGCTGAGGTATGCTAGGCGTTGATAGAAGCTGCTGAGGAGCATGAGAGAGATGGAGTGTTGTAGGATTTCCTTCTGCGTAGCGAAGAGATTATTTTAAGTTTCAAAAAGACAAGATCACTTGGCAGGAAAAAGTTGTTGCTTTGCAATTCCCGTCTAGTTTGTTGGATCCACCGATTTTCCCTAATCATGTCTTGGGAGAACTAGAAGAAAACAAGGAGGAGAAGGAGCCAAAAAGAAAAAGAGTGAGAAAGCTGATGTCACCAAGAAAGCTGAAGTTGAGCCCCCAAGGGACACTCGCAGTTCTCCAAGGAAGAAAAAGTTAAGGCAAGAATGGAAGAAGAAGGAAATCCCTGCTGTCAAGACCCCAGAAAACAGTCCTTTGATTTGAATCAAACTGATCCAGAATTAAGCCCGGTTGAAAAGGATGATGTTCTCGAAGAATTGATTGAAGAAGCTAACAAGGATAACAATGAGATGAACCAAAATCAAGGCATAGAAGATGATGACAACAAGGAAGAGGAAGAGAAATTGATGAAAAATGAAGATCAGTTTGTGGATGATAGTTTACCCAAATACTATTCAACCATTGAGGAATCCTCCCCTGGATCCTTGAAAGCAAAAGCGAAGAAAATTGAAGAAAAAGTTGAGAGCGATGAGGCTGACAGTGAGACAAACAAGGGCGAAGTAATAGTAGTCACTACTGTGACTACTCCTGTTGTTACTCCAGTCAAGAAGACAGTTGCAGGGAGTGAGGAAAAGATTATAGAAGAATATGTACTTAGCCCAAAGAAAAAGGAGCTGAAGAAGAAAGAAAAGATTGCCGTGGAGGAACCTGTGCAGAAAGAAGTTGTCACGCTTGAAGTCTTCAAAGAACAAGCCAAGGAGCCGGAGAAACCAAAGGTCGCTAAGAAGGAAGCCAAAAAGAAAAGGATAGAAGATATTTCTCCTGCGCGCAAGAGTACCAGGCTTAAAGACTAATGGGTACTATTCAGAGGCAATCATAGTCTTGCCTTCCCCTGACACTTGCCAGTGAGGACACTGTCCTTACTTTAAGTTTGGGGGAGGCAGATAAAAGCTTGACCTTCCCTCTTTCTTTTCTCTATCTACTATTTGAATCTGTTTCTACTTAGGATAGGATGACAATTTGCTGGGATGTTTGCTCAGATATTTTGCTTGGATATTTGCTTAGGTATTTTGGAGGCCGTGTTTTTGGCCAAGTTTGTTGTCTGGATAATTTACTCATCTGGTTTATGTTAATTTCTGTTTGCGTAGTTTAATTGTGTTTAAATTCATTTTTGCATGAGTTATTTTAGGGCGTAGTTATTAGGATTGCATGAGTAGTTTCTTTTTAGATTAGCAAAAAGTTGAGTAAAGAACAACCAAGGATTAGAAAAAATTTTGTGCTTAGAATAAAAAATGGGTGATGAGTCTGTGGAAACTAGGCCAAGTTGTAACCAAGGGTGTTGCTGCAGAGGGATACTGATAACCTATGTCCCGCCTCCACTAGTCTGTTGAATTAGTAAAAAAATATTAGAAACTTATTTGTTTGAAATTACGAAGCAAGTAGAAACCTTAGGGGATTACTATGGAAGGATGAACTGATTTTGATAAGATTTAGAATTTGTGAGGGAAGATTCTCTCTATGTACTTGATTTTAATGATGTCAAAATTATCATGATTAAAATATAGAGATTCACGTGAAAAACGTCATATGAAATGCTCATTAAGTGGTCTAAGAGTGTTTGATCATGATTAGTAATGGTCTAGGTTCATTAGATATGGTTTAACACTTTTAGGAAAGTCAAAAATGTGATTTTTGCAAGTTCCAAGGGTGTGAGCCGACTCACAACCCTGTATAGGTCGACCTAAATATGTAGCATATGTTAGTACAACCAGCGGGAGTGCTCGCGTCGACCCTCCGGTCGACTCACACCTTCTGCATTTGTGTTTGCCCAAAACTGGGAGCTATGAGTCGACTCATAGTCTGGTTCGGTCGACGCATAACATGCAGTTTTGCGCAGTGAGCGCGCTGCCTTGCTCAGGTCGACTATACCATCTGTATAGGTCGACCGTTCACTGAATGTCACCTAAATTTTATTATGTTATTCATTTTAAAATTCTGTTATTCCTATTGTATTGTCTAGGATAATATATATATCATTTCAGCTCATTTTTTCTGAACTAACAAGAAACGTGAAATTACATTGCCATTTCTCTTCATCTTCATCTTCAATATTGAGTGAACAAACAATTACACATAACAATCTTTGTTTGAGTTATTCATTGTTTCAAGGTGATAACGTTCAGATTTTGGAACACGTAATCTTCATTTCTGGGTTGAGACTTTGGTAGGTGTTTCTTGAATAAAACCCTAGGTTTTCTCCTCCAAGAATCGGGAAGATTTTGGGGGGTTTTTGCACAAACTGTTTCGTTCTACAGGGATTCAGCCGGGCGAAGGTAACCGACGATTGGAGCAATTGTTCGGTTTAGTAGCTGAAATCGGAGGATCGTAGAAGAGAGGTTTGGGTTCAAAGTTTGGTAGATCGCAATTGATCGAGTGAAGGTAACCGAAGAATGGAGGTTTCTTTCAGTTTAGTAGCGTGGGACGGTAATTGGATCAACCATATTCGAAGCACTTGATTCACTTGAATCAAGGGGAGACAAAATTCTGCATCAACGATCGAAGACGTTCAAGGGTTTGGATGTTCATAGTTTTCTCTTGTAATAAACAATTTGCAACAGCTATATATATATATATATATATATATATATATATATATATATATATATATATATCTCAATTCCAATTGTGGAATTGGGGGCAGAGGTACCCAAAGCGAGGACGATTGGGGAACTGCCTAATCAAATCTCGTTTGTTCTCTCTTTCCCTTAACTCTTTTACATTTCAGTTTGTTCGAATTTGTGAAGTCGCAATTTATCGAAATTTCTATCGTAGTGTAATTTTGAGCTGAGAAACTATTTGTTAAATTGATACAATTCCTTGAATTGTATCTTGGAGCAACTTTACATTACATTCCATAGAAATTCTGCACTTAGGGCGTTTACGCACACTAGGTGTTTGATAATTTGTTTCAAAGCAAAATTCGAACACGTTACCTTTAATTGTTTATCACTTTACCTCATTGGTTTGGATTAAACATCACGCATGCAATATTTTGTTGACTGCATTTCTTAAGTGTAGTAATCAAACTGAATTTTTCTCTTCCATACTCATTCTCGATATATTCGTGCATATCCGATCCTTTTAGTAGAAGGTTCGTGGTAGACGTTCTATCTACTGGTTGCTTCCGTTAAAATAATTTTTAAAACTAAATTTTTGGTAACCTTTTGCGTGTAAAACTCAAGGGATCTATTCAACCCCCCTTCTAGATTCGTAGCCATCGTCTAACAGACTTTTCACACAAAAGAGAGCGCCCCACACGTTACTAATAAAACACACAAAAGTGTGCAAAAAGGTGGCAAAGACCACTCTTAATGAAAAGTACCTGTGCCCGAAACTGGAGGAACAACCAACATCTTCATCACAATAGCCTGTTGGATTCATTAAAAATGAGATCCCGTTGAGTGAAAAGATGGAGTGTTGATCCAAAAAAAGGAGAGAAAATAGAAAAGAAAAAGAAAATAAATAAAGTGGAAAGGTGTGATCTAAATTGTGGAAGTCAAAAGTCAATAAAAGAGTCAGGACAGAATTCCATCTTGAAACCCCAAAAGAAGAAAACTTAATTCACAAGAGTACTCAAATTGGAATCACAAAGAAAAATTAGCTCATTCTTCAGAAGAGTGGTGGCTTGACAAGTAGGTGTCTAGTCACTTTAGTAGTAACATCTCTTTGGCTAAAAACAGGCTGTGTTGCGCCAATTACTTTTCTACCCAGACTATTCACCCAGTAAAGAACTGAACCACATTCACCAATATGATCCTAATTTGTTGTTCTTGAAATTATCTTTTGGTGTTCACTGTCGCATCACTTGATGATAGTTGATAGTTCAAATTTGGGAGAGTGATTACAATATTTTAGTGTGTCATGATGCCCCATTTTCTCTTATGGTTTTAGTTAAGTTTAATTAGGATTTATTTAAATTTACTTGTTTTAGTATGTTTTTACCTTAAGTGCACTAGGTACACCTTTTATGGTTTTTCGTGTGTTTTTGTTCTAAAGAAAGTCTGATAAAGGCAAGCTGAGGCATGACGCCTCAAGACACAATCTGGAGTAGAATGAAGATTAATGGAAAGGAGATGTTGAGTCTTGTTATCTACAAATTCACCAAGAGGGCAAGGATTTGTGTCAAGAAAGAGCTAGAGCATAAAGATAAGATCAAAGAAGCTTGAGGACAAAAAGGTAGTATAGTGGGGACCACGCTTGCAAAAGCACATCCTACACCCAGTCACCCACCGTCTGCTCTGCGCCACTACCTGCTGCAGCAGCCTGCCAAAGACACCTTGTCTCCCATTGCTATCTGTACTGGATAACTTGTTCACGAAGGGAGATTTGACAGCTGGAAATTTAAGTGATTTAATGTGGGCTAAACCTTATTCCTATCAAAAGCCCATGATCCAAAACTCATCAACTTCTACACTCGTACTCAAAGTCTATAAAAGCAAGCCTTGTCCATCAGAGAGGAGAGGCGGAGAGCTAGAGATTTCACACACTCAGATTTATTTTTAGTATTAGTTTTATGTCATTTTGAGGGTTAGGAAGAATTAGAGAGTTTTCTTCTTCTCATCTAATCCTCTATTCACTGCTTGGAGTTGTCGTGACTGAAGAGATCTGTTGCTGTCTATCCAACATAAGAGATCTTCAAGTTATTACTAGGTTGTCATTTCTTTTGCATAATTTTGCTAAGAGTATGTCAACCTGTAGCTTCATTCCACTAGTTTGTACTCATTTCATTATGAGCTAAACTCTTGCTTGATGAGCAAAGTGAAGTTAATATAAAGTTGTTTTTATGTTGAAATGATAGGTTGACTAGTGTCTTATTTTGTTGTGTGTTTTTATTCTATACATTTGCTTCTTAGAATGATCAACTTAGAAAAAGGTAAAAGCTTGTTGTTGAGAGAGATCCAACAACAAATGGATTTCATAACAAAAGTGGTTAGTAAAGTAGGATAGAGATATTCACTTAATTCAGCTTGCTTAAAGATAAAAAGTTGAGACCATAAAGATTTTCATAATTAAAACCAGACGCAATTTAGGGTTATAAGTGAGGCTTAGAGATTTGTTCCCTTGCCCTAGTTATGCATGCTTTGATGTTGTAGAGATGTACCACAAGATCATGTTCTAACCTTTTAAGGCCCGACACTTCACATCATGGATACATTTAAACAATAATATAATAATGGATCTTAGCTCATCAATCATTCTCTCTGATATCTTATTCCCTTTTTATTTAGTATATTTTAGGTTGTTGTGTGAATTTCTTATTGCTTATTATTATTAGTATTTTGTTACCTTGCTCATACTAGTTTTAAACAAAATTTAAATACTTTAGGTTCAAATCCAAATCAATTTCACTTCCTGTGGGTACGATCTCTTATTTTATTACTTGCTGCAATCAAACATACATGTATACTTGCATGTGACACCCTTGCTTTAAATCAACATCACAAAGTAAACGCGTAAAAAAGCAAACCAACAGTACTTGGCATCAAGGAAATTCCTACACGGAGAAATCAGATAGAAACTTGATCATTCGTCAATGATGACCAAAATCAAGACCACCTCATAACCTTATGGATCTGGGGCATGTCATCTAATGATTATGTTGCCCAAAGAATTGATCAATCTAAAGCAAGTCTCTTGACATTAGTTGATTAAGGGGAAATCGTTCAAGAACCGGTTGATCAAGGGAAGATCATCTCAGGACTCTATCAACTAGTGTCAGGGAATCATGGTATCGCCCCCATCAGATAAACTTATGCCTTTTGACAGACAAGCAGCCTTGTTGCAAAAGAAACTGCCTTCCGTTACCCATTACAGGGGCACTTTGGAAACATTAAATCATGCACAAATCATCCTCATACATGCGTCATCTTGCTTCGATCTCGCATAAAGCCATGCATATCATCTCATTCATCGGGCATATTCCCATAACATGAATTTGAAAAATAAGCCTTGATAAAACATCAAAAGCCCAATCTTACATGTATCTCACAAAATCCATGCTTTTAGTGGAATAACCCACAATCTAATACTGCATACATCGATCGTTCATCATGTCATGCATCATCACATATTACATGCATAAAATTCAATTTCACAAATCATGAGTGAGCTCACCCTTTTTCAGAAACACCATTTCCCGTCTGGTAACCAAGTCTCTTTCACCAGTTCTCGCCTGGTAGAATATTTGAAGGTCATTTCTCATCTGACGGTAAACCAAAACACCATTTCCCGTCTGGTAGTCATTCTAAAAAGTTAGTTCTCGTCTAGTAGTTAACTTTAAAGTCAGTTCTTGCCTAACAAACCAAAAATAATACTAGTTTCCATCTTGTAGTCAGTATTTAATAACCAGTTCTCGTCTGGTAGCCTATCTTAAAGTCAGTTCTCGTCTGGAAAACAAAAACAAAAACACGAGTTCTCGCATGGAAATTTAATCTTTTTCACCAGTTATCGTCTGGTAGACTATCTGAAAATCAGTTCCCATCTGACAAACAAAAAATTAAAACACCAATTCTCGTCTGACAACTTATTCTTTTTCACCAGTTCTCGTATGTTAATCTATCATTCAAACCCAATTCTCGTATGGAATTTCACCTTCAAATTCCAATCTCTCATTGGCAACCAAAGGATAAATCCCTACAAAAAAATCCAATCACTTATTTGCATTCCAGATGCATTCCATGCATCATTTCATGCACAGTCTTCTCGCCAAAACGGGATGTTTCAAAAACACAATCATATCAATCATCAGCATACCTATGCATAGCATTCCCGCCGAATGGGAAGCTTCATCAAAACCAAAAACATATGTACATGTCATACATGATTGCCTACATAGTATTCTCGCTGAAACTGGATGTTTTATTAAACACAGTTTGATCAATTGATTGCATCCCTGCATGCGTCTCATACTCTAGTTCATGCACGATATTTCCACCAAAATTGGAATACCATACTAAACATCATAACATACATAACATAAATCAGGATCCATGGTTGACGACACGAATTTATATCGTATTTTTAGGCTCACTTTGCACATTTTCAGTCCGTATTTTTATCGAGTCTTGCTGTTCTTACTTTGTTTTTATTATGTTTTATGTTTGCAGGAATAATAATCAAGATCCCGAAAGAATCAGAGAAAAGAAGTAAAAGAAAGAGAAAAATCCAGCAGAGCAGCAATTTGTGCAATCCCAGCAGATATGGCATTCTCCATACCCCCATGGTGTTTGTCGTACAGTCGCGGGAGCAGTTTCCACTGCAGAATCCGTTTTTGGCAGTTTTGGGGAGTTTTCTAACTCCCTTTCCCTCTAGAATTCGAATGAGCAGTTGTTAACTCTGATCCTCTATATATAGGACCCCTTGGAGCATATTTTCGGAGTCGAAAAAATACGCCGAAGCTCTGGTGAAATTTTATTAGAATTCTAGGCACTAAATTACCGAAAAATCAACAATAACTCGCATTGAGGGATTGTTGCAAGATTATATATTCTTGTACTTCTGCTGTATTTTCTGGATCGAAGATTTAATACAAGTTCATTTCTTTTTCGTCCGATTTACATTACCGCACTTTATTTTCAGGTTTTCTTTACTTTACCGCATTCTTACGATAGTTGTCACTTTTAAATTGCTTAACATGTTGAATTCAGATTATGTATGTTTAAAAATGGTAGACCTAGGATTAATCATGTCTTAGTAATTAATTGGAGACCGTTATGTGAGGACCGTCGTATTCGGCGGGACTTCGTAGAAAATAATAGGTGCGATAATATGAATGTTTGTCATTTTGGTTTTAATTTCCAGATCTAATTTAAGTAACCTTCTCACGAGAGTGAAAGGTTGCTTAACATTGCTTTGTCACGAGAGTGAGAAACATGTTAAGGTTTAAGCCGAGATCCGCGAGAGCGTGAGGAGTGAACCGGATAGTGGAAATTAGGCAGCATATCTAAATACAGCGAGAACGCTTTAGGTGTTGTTTAGGTTAATATTGGTTTCCAAAGCATGTTTCTTAGTTACCGGGCGAGCGAAAGCCAAATCTTGGGAATAGGAAGCATGGATTTTGTCAAGACTGCGAGAGTGTGAGGCGGAGCCTTTAAGTCGGTTTATCCTACGGATTGGCAGCATAGTCGTAGTTAGTACCCGTTTTCTATAAGTCTCGTTGGCGCACGGAAATCATATTTTGGGCTCGTTTTAGTATTAAATTTCAGTTTCCAATTCCAGTATTTTATTTCCCGTTTAATTCCTGTTTCCCTTCAGCCTTAGCTTTTGCACAACAACCTTGGATAACATTAGTTTGACAATCTGTCCTTGTGGGTTCGACAACCTTTTTAAGACTACACGATCAACTGTATACTTGCAGATTTATCCATCAGTGTCGACCGATCAAGTTTTTGGCGCCGTTGCCGGGGACATATTTAGTCAATATTGTGAATCTTTTGTTGCGCAGTATAGACTAAGGTAACTATCCTATCTTTTAAATTGTCGATTGTATGCCAAACACTCGCTCACAAGGCAAAGAGTTGGAGCGACCAATTGACGAAATCAAACGTTATATAAGTTTAAGACGTCGAATTAACGAATTCCTTATTAGATTTAACATCCCAGATCCTATTATTCCTTACTTAGATTCGGAACCCGAATCAGAACCAAAACAAATCATGGCCGAAGGACCGAGAGGCCGTCCTCTGAAGTATTAGGCTGTTCCATCACAAGAAGAACCACATAACATCATTGCAGCCCCCGTTATTAACCGAAACGATTTCGAACTGAAACCTTCGCTGATATCAGCAGTTCAACAAAACCAATTTTCAGGCAATGCTACGGATGATCCAAATTTACATTTGTCAGTGTTTGTGCAATACGCAGACACTGTGAAAGCAAATGGTGTTAGCCCTGAAGCGATAAGATTAAGACTTTTTCCATTTTCCTTGAGAGACAGAGCTAGAGCTTGGCTCCAGTCTCTGCCATCAAACTCAGTAACAACATGGGACGAGTTAAAGAAAGTCTTCTTAGCCCAATATTTCCCACCAAGCAAGACAACTATGTTAAGAGCTCAAATCAACTGATTTAAGCAAAAAGATAACGAATCTCTCAAGTAGCCCAACAACAATCAACTATAGCAGCCCCCGCTGGAGCATTTCCTGGCCAACCACAACCAAATTTGAAAGGGCATGCTAATGCTATCACTTTGCGAAGCGGAACAGAATACAATGAACCAGTTGACCCGAGATTCCAAAATTCAGCCATGCACCAAAATTTATCAAAGGGAACCGAGAAAGTGAAAGAACCAACTAGTAATAAGGAAGACAAAAGCGGAGAGGCCGCAGAGAAAGAAACACCTTACGTGTCTCCGCCACCATACAAACCACCTGTACCTTATCCTCAAAGATTTACCAAATCCAAAAATGAAGGGCAATTCAAGAAATTCGTAGAACTTCTAAGGCAATTGAACATAACCATACCTTTCACAGTAGCTATTACACAAATGCCATCATATGCAAAATTTCTCAAAGAGATCTTATCGAATAAGAAAAAGCTCTAGGATAATGAAACTGTTATGCTCACTGCAGAGTGTAGCGATATAATTCAAAACAGCATGCCTTCTAAGCTGAAAGACCCAGACAGTTTTTCCATACCTTGTGTAATCGGAAAGTTTGTCATAGACAAAGTGCTATGCGATTTAGGAGCCTGTGTTAGCTTGATTCCATTATCTACATGCAAGAAACTTGACTTAAGGGAACTAAGGCCGACAAAAATGCCATTACAACTAGCGAGTCGTTCTATTAAATATCATGTTGGTATGTTAGAGAACGTGCCCGTTCATATAGGTCAGTTCTATATCCCTACTGATTTTGTGATAATAGACATTAAGGAAGATTCGAACATACCCGTTATTTTAGGAAGACCGTTTTTAGCAACAGCCGGAGCCATCATCGATGTTAAGAAAGGAAAATTAACTTTTGAAGTTGGGGAAGAGAAAGTTGAATTTATCTTGGCCTAATTCCTAAAAGCTCCAGCTATTGATGATTCATGTTGTTTCTTAGATGTTATCGACAAATGCGTTAGAGAAATGGAGAAGGAACCAACTAAGTACATTGAAGTACTAAAGATTCCAGCACCTCCAATATTCGAAGACGATAATTGGCGCGAGCCATATGAAGATGACAGTCTAAAGGAATGCCTAGCACTAACACCCGATCCGATGCCATGCCCAAAGAAACCATCTATAGAACTCAAAACACTACCAAAAGATTTAAGGTATGAATTCCTAGACGCTGGGCTCAAGCAACCAGTAATAGTCAATGCCGACTTAGCACAAATAGAGACAGAAAAACGGCTACATGCCTTAAGAAAGTATCCCGCAGCCTTAGGTTACAACATCTCAGATCTAAAAGGAATAAGCCCCTCTATATGTATGCATCACATTATGCTAGAAGAGGACTGTTGTTGCGGTGAGAATCGGATATCAATCTATTAATTAACTTGAATCACACATCTTTGAAATTCACCATCGAGCTTTGATTTATCCAAAGGAAAGGGTAAAGAGCGAAAACCCTAAAAAGAGAATCTAGGTTCAGGGGTTGGTTATACTAAGGGAAGGTATTAGCACCCTAAGTATCTGTAGTACTCTACAGGAACCTCTTGTAAGTATTTGTGTTATGTTATGTTTGCTTGTTAAGAATCTACTAAGGGTAAAGGTAAAGACCTATGGGTATGTACACTAAGTTTTCTCGCTAAGACATCGCATCTCATGCCTACGTATCTGACTAAAGAATCAGAGCAATCGTAGTTCACCTAGCTAAGGGTGAGGAACCATTGACTGTGGCCAAAGTTCCAAGGGGACATGAGTATGAGCTCATGTAGAGTTTAAGAAACTCTCTAAGTCTAAGTTGTAATGGGGGAAGTGAATACTCAAAGTGACGAGTCTCACATAGAGTCCAAGAACTCTAACTTAATTCTAAGTTATGATATTAAATGGCTATGAGGCCAAGGGAGAATGGCTATTTATGACTTTGAGGTCAAAGCTAGTAAGTGGCTATGACTATGAGGTCAAAGCTGGTAATCCTATGACTATGAGGTCAAGGAGAGGCTTTCCTTTAGAAGGAAGGGGGTGATTACAATTATAGGCGAAGACCTACTGAGGTGATGAAAGAAAACCACATGCTCACAACATACATTCAAACTTGTTTTCTCAAGCTCACAACCATATACAAACAACAATTTATGAAACAAATGTCAAAACATGTTGGAACAAGTTCATATTGATTCAAAAATAGAAAAAGGAACAAGTATCATCACCAAAGAGGAACATAACTTCTTTAATAACCTTAAAATATTTCACATATTGCACATAGACAAAAGCCTATAAAAATAAACATTTTTGGTGATCTCTTAATATCATATGAAAATAGATAAAAAATGATGAAAGATGCAAAAAGAATGACTTTAAAATCATGAATTATGAAGAATTTATGTTCATTTTGAAATAGCAAAGACAAGTAAAGATATTAAAGAAAATAGGTATTTAAAAAAATAGGGAAAGGTCCCTAAGGGTGCTGAACCCGTGACCTTAGGATTGCAGCCTAAAATGCTCACCAATCCATCCATTGCATGCGTGTTGACAAAGGAGGACCAAGGTAAAATATATGTAAAAGCAATGCATTTCAGAAAATAAAAAAACAAAAGGACTGGGGCGAGGGGGATTCGAACCCCAGTCCTTGTGGTTTCAGTGCGCATGTTATACTATTAAGGTGGCCATACATCCATTGTATAGGCCACCTCTAATAACATATGAACCTCACGAAATGAAAATGAAAGATAGCCAAACACAACCAAACATCACATGTAATATATTTTTCATCCAAAACGGCCTTCTAATCTTAACCAGGAGTGATGACACAAAAACTGCTACTCTCCTCAAGCAAGGTTAATGGTCTTCCCAAGGATGCAATTCAAGAGCAAGCTTAAGGTGAAAATGAAATGGAACAAGCCAAATAGGGATGAAAATATGCTTCTACTATACCAAGCAAAAGGAACAATGTTATTATGAATACAATCCAAGCTGAGACATATCAAACAAACTGTGAATAAACCATGGCTTCCATCCTTCAACTGTAAAGGAATTAGCATGTTCCTCATATAAACATGGCATCAAGATGTTAACAATTTAGCATCAGGGACTGGTAGTAACAGAAGCACACATAAATTCAAAATTATCACTCACATTGTTGTTTGACTTAATCCAAGAAAACCAAGGTGCAACAAGGTCATTATGTTAGGAACATGAAGCAAACAGTGAGAACATGAAGTTCTGATGTTCAGAACTAACATCAACCAATTAATGCCAAAGTGCAAATTCAAGAGCCAAGCCAAACTACTCACCAATGACTCAACAGAAATTGTACATCACACTATCATTTGATTTCAAAGCTAAGCATGCACATGATGACAGGTAGGGTATTACCAATGACAAAAAAAATCAACATAGAACAAATGGAACCAAGAAGAAAATCCTGCTACCAAACATGTTAACCCCCTCCCCTATGCTGGTTCAAAAACAGACCCCTGAGAGAAGCTTCAACATACTATCCTTGTATGTCCTTACCAAACCTTGTGAACTGAGCAAAATGGTCAGGGGCTTGGTATGCACTCAACATCTCATATCCAGGCTCCAAATGAATTATGTATATGGAAAAAGCATGAACACAATAAATCCTGGTTATCTTAGAACATGGTACTATGAATGAAAGTACATACTAATTATTGCCAACAAAACTTCTATATAAATCTCACATTGTTGCAACAAAACATGGACAGACAATTCAACAACAAAATCACACATATGCATACACACTATAAGTTCCAAATCCTTAGCAGGTAATGGTGCTGGAACATGTCATGCATACATTCAGCACAACAACATGATGACAGCAAAGGAAAATAGCAGCCCTAAAAAGAATGCAATCCTCTAATCATATTATCAGGATTCAGGACATGCCTTGGTGCTAAAACAAACCTATGCTGAAAATTCAAGACCTCAATCCAAAGTCTTATGAACATACCAATTGAAACCAAAGTGCTTTCCATCAAACAAGGAAACTGAACAACTAGTGGAATATGTCCACTGCACCCTCAAAATATGAACTAACTTCCCTCTTCTCCAAACTAGCAGCAACCTCCAATGTATTCCTCTTCTCCTTCTCACTTGCCAAGTTTGAACTCAGAGGTTTTTAGAGTGTGTATGTGAAAAGTGTTGGTGTTAAATGAGTGGAAACAA
The DNA here is from genome assembly GCA_022829125.1 of Lathyrus tuberosus. NCBI lineage: Eukaryota > Viridiplantae > Streptophyta > Magnoliopsida > Fabales > Fabaceae > Lathyrus > Lathyrus tuberosus. The sequence goes on along the minus strand of JALAZF010000024.1, from coordinate 5,643,528 downwards.
CCCCTATTTATAGGAAAAGATTGGAGACTCGAGGTATGGTGCAAATTGCAACAATTGCCAAGTTTACCCTCTTGATCGTGTGAGCTAATGCTTTTGTTGAACCAAAGTCTTCCAAAATCTCTAATGGTTAGGTCTGAGCAACTGGTGTGAAGTGATTGGACCAAGGCTCCATGAATAAACAATGCATTGTTTCTTGAAAATTTTCTCTCTCTTGCTACCAAATTGCACAAGAATGACATAGACCATTATTTTAATGTGACTACTTGTAAAATTCGTGGCAAGGATCAAAATATCACTAAATCCAACCTTAGAACTCAGAAAAGTGAAGCCTTGATGGATAGGAGAGGTTTTGAGCCATTATGCAAAAGTTAGTTGCTTGAATCTTAAGAAATGAAACCCCTAACTTTGAAGCTTCGTATCTCTCAGCTCACTCAATGTTTTGAGGAGTATTAGCACTTTTTGGAAAGCCCCAAATGTCCTCTACAACTTTCATGCTTGACTCAAGTTCTGAATCATAAGGGATCTAGGTGAAAAATGGAGTTGAAGTTGTGTGAAAACTAAGGTGAAAAAGCTGAAAATGTCAATAAGTCCCAAAGGGTGGCTTATCTTCCAAGTTCTATAACTTAAAACCCATGCATTTTTTGAAAGAGGGTCCTCTAATACACTTTGAAGATCATGGAAAGAGATTCCATTTGAGCTTTGAATCACTCAATTTGGATGTGTCGTTTGAAAGTTATGACTGTTTCAATTTTTGCACAAGTAGTGAAATTTCCACATTAGAAACGTTTCATGGACCAAACATTGCTTCTTTTGCAAGAAACTTCTCAAAACTTGATCTCGCATGTCTTAACTCATCAATGAGACATGTCTTGATGGATTGAGGACTTGGATGTTTCATTTTGGATCAAAATCTCAAGGATTAGAGTCTCAGTCAAAACCCTAATTTCACTGGTGAATGCACTTGAATGATCTCTGATGATCTTGCTTCTTCAATCACATATAAGGCTCATAGGTAGTCTCTGAGGATGTATATTACCACATGGAGTCATGTCCCAAGACTTGAGAATAACTCTTGATCAAAATCAAAGGTCATGATTGTCTTGTCATTACAAAACCCTAGTTGGAGGCAGGGGAACTTGTGGCTCAAGGCACTTGGTGATGAGAACCAGTCACACTTGAATTCTTGTTGAGTAAGACCTCTAGGATGTAGGTGAGCTCACATGGTTGCATTTGGAGCCTTAATTGTCTTTTTGAACAGGTAACTTCCTTGATTCATGTGGCGAGCTTGGCTGAGGAGACTTTGCCCTCTTCTTTGTATAAGTCCTGGCTTTTCACAAAAGAAACAAACTAGCAGGATGAAGTGGTTAGTTAACAATGCATAGATGATTGAATCTAAATGTCAAGTGCAAGATGTTATGACATCTAAGGGGTAAAATTTGGGGTACAACAGTTGCCCCGATTTAAATAGCTTACCGGATGGCACGAGGAATGGAAATCCTCGGGGCATCAAGGTGAAAGGTGTTTAAATATAGCAAACCGAAAATTTTGCCCTTCGATGGAATGCAGATGCTAAGGACAAGCAGCAAACATGCAAATGCTGACATGCCATGAACTTCTAGTGTGATGATATGATGATGTTGCAAAGATGCAGACAAGCAAAACAACAAAGATAAAGAGCAAACCACCACAGAGAGCTTGCTGGGAAAGGATGAAGGTTAGTATCCATGAGGAAAACTCACTGGGGATATAGACTAACCAACATAAGAGACTCAATGGGGAGACTCTGAGGAAACACTGGGGAAAATAAAAGCACACTCTTTACTGGGCATGGAACCAGAAAGAAGACACGATCTCTTCTGGGGACCGGTTTGAAATAAAAGGATAGACATCAACAAAAGATTTTCTGGGATTTTCTTATACTGAAGAGTTCAAATGGGATATTCAAGAAAAGCCAGAAAAGATAGAGAAAGACACATCCGAAAAAACATCAGATGGAAAAAGAAACGAGATATCCAATGATGGCTTTGAATGAAAGGTACATATCACAATATCTAATAATGGCTTTAGATAAAAGTGAACAAAGTAGGGATCCAAGAAGGCATTGAATACAAAGAAAATAATCATCTAATAATGGCTTTGAATGAAAGGTACAATCACAATATCTGAGAATGGCATCAGATGAAAGTGAGCAAACAAGGGTAATCCAAGAAGGCATTGGATACAAAGAAACAATCATCCAATAATGGCTTTGAACGAAAGGTACAAATCACAATATCTGAGAAGGCATCAGATGAAAGTGAGAAAAGCAGGGATCCAAGAAGAAATTTGATAAAAGGACACCAGTCATCCAATAATGGCTTTGAATGAAAGGTACAAATCACAATATCTGAGAAGGCATCAGATAAACGTGAGAAAGGTAGAGATCCAAGAAAGCATTGGATAAAAGGACACCAGACATTCAATAATGGCTTTGAATGAAGGGTATAAATCACAATATCTAATAATGGCTTTAGATAAAAGTGAACAAACCGGGATCCAAGACAGCATTGGATGCAAAGAAACCGATCATCCAATAATGGCTTTGAATGAAAGGTAAACTCATAATATATAAGAAGGCATCTGATACAAATGAGACAAAAGGTGAAATCCAAGAAGGCATTGGATAAAAAGAAACCACAACGTCCAAGAAAGTATTGAACGAATATGAACAAGGGGATACCCAAGAAAGCATTGGATAAAAGGAATCACAATATCCAAGAAAGCATTGGATGAATGTGAAGAAAGATGAAATCCAAGAAAGCATTGGATAAAAGGAATTACAGTATCCAAGACAACATTGAATGACTGTGAACTTTCAGGAATGGTACTGAAAGTGAAGGCAAATCACTATATTCAGGAACGGTATCGAATGATAGTGAGAAAGACATCCAGGAATGACACTGAATGAAAGAATATAAAGATCCAGGAATAACACTGGAGTGAAAGAAGACAAACATTTATCAACAGGACTAGATGCGCAAGAGAATGACAACATTCAGGAATAGTACTGAATGAAAAAGACAGGTAACGTTTTGGTAAGGAAAGACATGGATAATGACACGACCTCAGGAGAAATGCAAATGAGGATGAAACACTCATGATATGCATATGTATATGAATTATGCAGATGATATATGATCAAATGCAAATGCAGATGCTGACGACACCGCTCGACTCTTTTGGGGAGAAGACAAGATTGGAAGAGTGATTCCTCAACACGGGGATCACTGTCATTCTGTTGGGGACTAGAGATGCTATTACTGGACACATCTCTGCCACACTAGTAAACTGTATCAAGTGATGATCCTTGTAGGAAGGATGGAAAATTACATGGGGATTCTTCAAGTAACTTGCCCCAGATTTGCTGATTGTTGTAGATGAACTGATCATTGCTTCAGTTTGTCTGATTCTGTAATAACTGTTTCATAGTGCTTTTGGAATGCTTGCCCCAGTCTGAGTCTTGAAAAAACTTCTGGATAAACCAATTCTGAGAAGGACTTGCCCCTGAACAACAACCCTTAAACTGATTCTTCAATAGGATTTGGAAAGAACTTTCCCCTGATAGGATCACCGACCAAGTTTCTTAATTGTTTGAAAATTCCTTGAGAAGAAAGCTAGTTTGCAAGAAAAAGTATTTGTACGAACATGGTAATTTTAGAGTTCATGCAACTTTTGAAATCAAATCATTTTTTTGAAAGATGCAAAACAAATGAATCACTGGTCTGAACAAGGCGGTTCAACACATTTAAAAGTGAAAGGTAATGATGCCAAAAGAGATGATCTGCAAAGATCTTTGTGAGTCAGTTTACGCAACCTTGTTGTAATATGCTTTCAAAATAACCTTGCTTCAGTTAGGTCTTTTAAGGGTTGTATCGTGGCCTGGTTCACGGTTTAAGAAACAAAGGGTAAAGGCTCAAAGTTTATTTGTGCCCACCCAATCTACGTGATGAACTTCCGATCCTACGCTCAGTTAACTCAAACTATACACTCAAATTCCCATAGGTTAGGAATTGCACTGATGATGATAATGATGATGGTTCAAAATTCAATGGACTTGAGATGGTGATCATTGCTTCCTTACAACTTTTGGTTGTCATACAAGCTTGTTCTTACTTCTCTTTGTATAAGGTAAGGTCTTGAGCTTCACCTCTTTCTTAGATTTTGCCTCGAAAGGGACTCGGCTCATTCTTTGAGTAAGGATTCCTTGACGAACCTTCTTCATTTATCACTTTGGGAACAACTTGTACTACATTTATTCATTAAATTTAGGAGGAGTTGAAAGGTTATGAACGTATGACTTAATGATTACAGTGAACCATCATTGGTGTTTGACTTGAAAGACATCTTCGACACTTGCTTGCTGTGTGCGAAGGAAAACTGTGAATGCAACCTTTTGTTGAAAGGTGTCTTGCATGCAACTCTTGCACAATCAAGTTAACTAAGAACTATCCTGCCCCTAGTTAAGATTGCGGGTTTTTGGTACTGTAGCGCGATTTTTGTGGTTTCGAATCACTATCACTTTGGTACTACAGTTCGATTCATTTTTTATCCTATGAAGCTGATTAAGGAAGGGAAATAGATGTCTCCAATTAACCCTGCTTGCATACTAAGGTTAAACAATCAAAACTGTTGATTTACAGATGCTATCGAAATAGGGGGTCTGTCTTTGGGTTATTTCGTTTAAGAACGGAGTGTCGTGACTGTACAGGAGGCTTTTGGTAAGGTACTAGGTCTGATGTTTTTGATGGATGTGTGAAGGTACTGGGCTTTGAGTTTTTTATTAGTATGCTCGCTAAGATTTCACAATCTTATGCCTATGTATTCTCGTTTAACGAAACAGGGAAATCAGAGCAATCGTAGCTATTCTATGGGAGGAAAGAGATGTTTTGGTGTCTTGTTCAAAGCCCAAGATTGAAGCTAAAGGTGATTTGTGTCTTGTTTAAAGCCCAAGATATGAAGCTAAAGGGGTTTTTTTTAGTTTTGTTCAAAGCCCAAGATTGAAGCTAAAGGTTTGACTGAGAGAGAACTTGTCATCTCTAAAGAGGGATTAGACTTCCTCTGAGGGAATTTTTGATTTTTGTGTGCCCTGATCAAAGCACAAGTTTGATGCTAAGAGGTTGATTGACTCAGCCAGGGGTTTCCTTATACAAAGCCTAAGAGGAGGCTGAAAGTTTGACTTTTCCGGGGAAAATGTTCTTTCTGTCTTATACAAAGCCCAAGATTGAGGCTAAAAGGGATTTTGACTCCGTTGGGGAGAATGTATCTTGTATAAAGCCCAAGATGGAGGCTGAAAGGGTTTGACTCAACAAGAGAGTACTTTTATCTGTCCTGTATAAAGCCCAAGACGGAGGCTAAAAAGGTTGACTCAACAAGAGAGTCTTGAACAGGTGATTGACTCAACAAGAGAGTCTGAAGGTTGATTGACTCAACAAGAGAGTCTTTTATACTCAACAAGAGAGTGATTTGATGTCTCGTACGAAGCCCGAGATTGAGGCTAAAAGGAAATTGACTCAACAAGAGAGTCTTTTATACTCAACAAGAGAGTGTTTTTTACATGTCTTGTACAAAGCCCAAGACGGAGGCTAAAAGTGGCTGACTCAACAAGAGAGTCTGAAAAGGTTAGCTCCGCTGGGGAGAATCATTTGTACAAAGCCCAAGAGGAGGCTGACTTACTGCTGAGGATTATTGAGATCCTGAAGCGGGTCCAAGTGTGGGGAACTCTCATGAGAGAGACCGGGTTTCTGCTAGAGATTGATCCAGAGTGATCGGTGTTTTTTCCTATGTTTGAAAGGAACTTGAGAATGTCTTTGAGACTCAAGAGGTTAAGACTGTCCAAGTCTAGAGTTTTATCTTTTATACAATGCCCAAGAGGAGGCGCGGTCATTAAGGGATGAGTATCAACCCTAAAATGGCCAGAGTTTTTGACGCTGGAAAGACAGCTCTAGCAAAGGATGACTAAGTTCTGTCTTATACCTTTAAGAGGTCGTCATGGTCCTTGTATTAAGCCCAAGAGAAGGCATGAGAACTTCTAAGAAGACGAAGGGTCCTTGTACAACGCCCAAGAGGAGGCGGGGATGCTTTTAGGAAGCCTGTGGGTCCCCAAACCAAGAGAAGTTCAAGAAATGCAATTCACAGAGAAGAGATCATTCCAGGAAAGTTCGAGAATTTGGAAGAAACTCAAGAGATGACATTCACGGAGAAAAGATCATCTCTGTGGAGTTAGAGTTTCTTTGACAATTTCTAAGGGTGACAGTCTGAGAAGAGGTTCACCGAGAATACTGCCTTTCTCTTTGTTCCATATTGTTTAACCCCAAGAGGAGGGAAGACTGCATCTGGAATCCTACGGGGGATCTAGTTCTGTTTGTATTCGAGAGTGACCAACAGGCTTTACCTAGTTCTAGACGTAGTTTCCAGGGAAAACTCTAAATAACTATACTAGTATTACACAGTGGATATGTGACAAGTATATAAAAGGATGTGAAAGAAGACTTACAGTGAAACAGCCCCACAATACAGTTATATACGTATGAAAGTGGTAGATGAAAGAGGGTAAACACTTACCCGTTGTAGAGCTTCCATGCTGTTTTGTTAGTTGTTCAACAAAGAAATTAATGAAAGTTTTGATAACAACATATATTTGAATTCAAACTCAAAGGAGAAAGTTCTTTGAAAAGATTGTTGGGGCTTACAGCTCAAGGAGAGGCCCAAGTTTTAACGATGATCGCACCGTTGTCTTAAAGATCGTATCGGGACTTATACAATGACTAAGGCCCAAAAAGTTTTCATGTACAAGGGGATGGGTCTTACACTCTATTAGAGGCCCAAAAATTTATTTTTGTACATGAGATGCGACTTACAACTCAAGGAGAAACCCATGGTTATTTGTTTGAAAACGGCGATCGCGCCGAGGTTTTTGAAAATACAGTGGGTCTTATACAACATCCGAGGCCCAAATCATAATTCAAATCTCGATCAACATCGAGCATTTTTCAAATCAAATTAATACACTTAACCATATTTAAACATCATTTCTTAAAAGGTGAAAAGGAGGGGGATCAAGTCTTTGGTCTTTCTCCTCAATTGTTTGGGTGCGAGTTCTCTTACTCGTGTGTGGACAATTGACGCCTTTAAAACACTTGTAATCCGACAACACTCAAATTTCTTTTTCCTTATCAATCATCAAGACATTAATCCTTTATTTAAACATACTTTTATTAAGAGGTGGAGTGAGGGGGATCAAGTCTTTGGTCTTTCTCCTCAATTGTTTGGGTGCGAGTTTTCTTACTCGTGTGTGGGCAATTGTCACCTCCAAAACATCCAACACGTTAAACTCTCTCTTCTCGTTCCCATGCGATCGAGCCTTCCCAAAACGCTAAGCCATTGCCTCGTGTGATCCATAACTCAGACACCTTTCCCGAAGAGTATTGTTTAAGTCCATTCTTTCGCGCATATAAACTCGTGCTTCAGCCTCCCCTAGCGAGCAGACAAGCCAACATTTAGCAGTTAGAATGCAACCTAAACTCTCGTTCGCCTAAAACACATTCAAATCAAATCTTTTTTTTCTTTTCTTAATCAAACTCTTTAATACACTTAATCATATATTCAAACAACTTTCTAAAAGGTGATGTGAGGGGGGCCAAGTCTTTGACCTTTCTCCTCAATTGTTTGGGTGCGAGTTCTCTTACTCGTGTGTGGACAATTGGAGCCTACATAAAAAAACACCAACCAACCATAGTCCCATGAACTACGAATGCTCTGACTTTCCCATTACACGAGGGAATACGTAGGCACAAGGGTTTTAATCCTTGCCAAGCACCCTAATAATAAATCCACCCCTTTTCCCCCTTAGAAAGCAATAATCCTTTAGAAGATAACAAACAAACCTAACTAACTTTCTCACTAATCGAATCAAGAGGTTCCCCTTGAGTACAACGGACGTAGAGGGTGTTAATACCTTCCCTCTTGCGTAACCGACTCCCGAACCCAAATTTGGTTGCGAGGACCATGTTCTTATCTCCCTCCAAAGGTTTTATCGATATTTTCCTATTCCTTCCTTGGAATGAATAAAGTTCGGTGGCGACTCTGTTTCGAACAGTTTTTACCGCGTCCATCGTGAGGATCGTATTTTTTGAGGTACGACAGATGGCGACTCTGCTGGGGATTCTAATGAATATTATCATCGCCCTATACTAGAGAGAGTCAAACCTAAGTTGACTCGATTCGTGAGTGTTAGATCCACTTGTTTGTTTATCTTCTCTTGCTTGTTTGCTTGCTTGTCTGATTATCTGTTATCTATTTGCTTGCTTATTTCTATTATTATCTCTTATGATACTGTGGGGGTTCTCTGATCATTGGTGCTCTGTAAGATGGCTCTATACCCGAGTCTGAGTATAACCCTAGGATTAGGATGGTGGTTGTGTAGTGGGGGCTTGCGTGGTCTCTTCCGCGTGAGCCAAAGCAAAGACCCCGCTTGGAGTAGATTCCCTTGGAAATGTTATCATTTTGACGTTACTTCGTCACGATGATAATGTTTTCGAGCCTGAATCGTCGATCCCAAGGACCATTAACCCATTTATCCATGGTGGTTGGTAGTGTTAACTCTTTGTGGGTTAATGCGAACGCCACAATCAGATGAGATCCCTCGAATGTATTACTTCCTGACAGTAATATTTTCGACCTTGATCTAGGATTCTGAGAACCCTACTTAGAATCTGTGTGTCGATGGTTGTGTAGTGGGCGCCTCCGAGGAGTCTTTCTCGTGGGGAAGAAATGAAGACCTCACATAGACGAGATCCTTTCAAGGATATTATCGTCTGATATCCCTTCGTCATGGCTATAATGTCTTTGAAAGATATCCATAACTCTAGGAACCTACCCGTCTAGAACCTACCTGTGGGGGGTCCTGTAATCAGAGATATCCTGTGTCTAGCTCCTTCCTCAGAATCAGATGTTGTTTTGATCCTGGAACCTTGCATTGCATACTCATGACATTAGCATATCATTCTACAAACTCATACGATCCTCTGTTCTTTTCCTGCCAGCTGATTTCCCGACACTCATACTGAACCTGTGGTAGCCGCAAAGCATTTAAAGCAAGTTCAAGCGGAGATAAGGGGAGCATAGACAATTTGAAAGTTGTGATGGCTATGTCAGAGGATAGCTTTCAACATGTTGGGATGAAGGATTTTGATCCCCCATCAGGTTTTGCTGTGTCGACTAACCCACTGTATGATTGTCTACCGGGTGATCATCTTCCACGAGTGAACATCCCTGCTCAGTCTCAGGTGATGACGTCGACTGATTCCATGGAGAAAAGGTTTTGTGCCCTCGAAGAGCAGGTTCAAGCTTTGAAGGCACGCGATATTTTTGGGCTCGATGCTGTCGATATGTGCCTAGTGCCAAACTTGGCAATTCCTCCAAAATTCAAAGTACCCAACTTCGAGAAGTACGCTGGTATCAGTTGTCCAAAGCGTCATTTGATGATGTTCTGTCGAAAGATGACTTCTCATGTCCGCAATGACAAGTTGATGATTTACTGTTTCCAAGACAGTTTAAGTGGTGCATATTTGAATTGGTACATAGATTTAGAAAGAAGCTGTATCCAAACATGGAAAGACTTATCCAATGCTTTCCTAAAGCAATATGAGTACAATTTGGACATGGCCCCCAGTCGCACGCAGCTGTAAAGCCTATCTCAGAAGAGCGGTGAATCCATTAGGGATTATGCACAGCGGTGGAGAGAGTTGGCAGCTAGGGTACAACCACCACTCTTGGATAAAGAATTGATTGACATGTTCTTGTATCTTGAAAGAATGGTTAGCAGTTCATTCTCAAGCTTCTCTGACCTTATAATAGTAGGAGAACGCATCGAGAGTTACCTCAAATCTAAACAAGCCCAAGACGTCTCGAGTAATCAAGCTGGTGAGACTGAATCCTTCAGCAATCCTCAAGAGGAAGAGGATAATGAAATTGATGCAGTCATAGCAAATGTTGAGTATTCTCAGGGTACACCAGTAAGACTTTATGGCTCTTCAGCTTCTCGGCAGTTATCATTATCAGTGCCATATCATCCTTATGGGCGACCTGTCAATCCTAGGGCGTCATACCAGAAACCCATGATTTCTCCTCGTGCAAATCAATGAGCCCGTGGTCGAGGATATCAGAATCATCATCAGAATCAGCATAGGCCTCGAAACAACTTGGAAATAAGGACTGCTCCTCTTCACCTAGTTCCTATGTCGTACAGTCAACTTCTGCCGCATCTGGTCCGAAGCTCATTGGTAGAGCCCAAAGCTATCAAGCCTTTGCCAGAACCATACCCGCTTGGATACGATCCCAATGCACATTGTGGATATCATGCTGGATCAATGAGGCATTCAACTGAGGATTGCAAAGCTTTTGAAGCCAGGTGCGACAGTTGATTGACTGTATATGGGTATTTTTCAACGCCATTAAATGATTTGAGATTTTTTAGTATTTTTGACAGAATTCGCAGCTGGAAGTATAAATTGAAGAAGATATTTGAAATATAAGACTTCGACATTTCAACACTACTGGGAAGGTGTGTTGTTTCGACATGAAGTTTGAAATTTGAATGTAAAAGGGCATTACCTTTGGTAGATTACACGTGGAGCAAATCTGATGGAGAAAAGACATGCAAGAAGCCATGTGTCGTATTTTTAGGAAGTAGTTATTATTAGCAGTTATTTTATTTGTATATAAATAGGATAGTTGTGATAGGAATCGGGGTGTTCCAAACTTTGTACAAATTACCACAATTACTCAAAGTAACCGTGTGAGAGAAACGAGTGTTCTGGAAAATGTATGTATGGAAAACACCAGTTTACATTTATGCACTTTAATAAAATTCCAAGTTTTTCTTCATTTCTTTACATTCAAGTCATTTCTTTTACTTCAACAATTTACTTTATTTCTCGTTTAAACCTATCTTCAATTACCTTTTTCGCCATATTATACCTTTGTTCTCTTAGTCGAAAACCATTAAAAAGAAACCTTAGCAAATACAAAACGAATACCTTCTTATTCAAATCAAAGACACTTTCAAAAGCACTTTGTCCTAGGATTTGTGTGGTTGGTCCTGTTAGTAAACTAATTTTCATAAATTAGGAAACCAGAGATTGTTCTTCAAATTTACCAGCGAACAAATTGGCACGCCCAGTGGGACCTAGTGCATTTGTTTAGTTTGTCTTTTGTTCTTATAGCAAATTCTTACAACAAAAAGTTTTATTTCGTTGTATGATTCTAAGGAGTGGAAAGTTAACCGTGAACAACGAAGAAAGACCAAAAAGAACAAGAATAAGAAGAATGGCGAATCAAAACGCGCCTAATAATCAAAATGTTAACAACCCAATGCCTATTCCTTCGACAGGAGAAAATGCGGCGTCAGTTTCTGTATCAGAGGCGATACCATCATTAACGGGGTCGACACCAGCATTTTCGGAATCCCAAAACGCGCCTAGTGTCTCTACAGTTGGACCCCAAATGCCTCATATGACCCCTCCTCCTTTAGGGGGCGTCCATAGGCCATTTGTGACGAATTTTTCAATGCCTCCACATAATAGAGAACAGCCTTATGGAATGCCAACAACTGTGATGGCAAGTTTGCACAATGCGTCATCGTTATACTCTGATCCTTTGGTTAATGTTACTTCACCCCTACAAGGATCAGGGTCTGGTGCGAACCACATAGACAGAATGGGTCAGCCTGTGTCAACGGGATACCAAACTTATATGCCTGCAATCACTAACAATTATGCACAAGTAATTAGGCAACAAATGGACGAAAGCAACCATGATATGGTGCAGATGATAACGCAACAAATGGGGGCTATGTTTAATCCTTTAATACAAAACACCACCCAAACGAACCAGTTATTAGCAGTGCAAATGACGCACATTGCTGACTTCTTTGGTGTTCCTCAGACCCAACCAAGGGAACAAATAGTTCAGAATCCCAGAGTAGTTGTCGAAGAAGAAACCACAATAAACCAGAGGCCAACGAATGTTCCTCAAGTAAACCCTAGAAACCAAGAGGTGGTGGTCGAACAGACTCATGTCGAAATTCCTGTCCAACAAGAGCCTAGAAGGGTGTTAGTCCATAGAGACCAAAATGCTGATGATGTTGTGCAACAAGTGCGTTATAACAACATGCCAGCAGAAAATAATTTAGCGGCCATGGTCGAAAGGATTACGGCCAGAAATGGTGTGAATGTGGGGCTGCAAAGGCCCAGTTATACATCCCCATTGTCTGAGTATATTTTGCAACAAGAATTACCCCCAAGATGGAAAGTCCCCAAGTTTACCAAATTCTCAGGGGATACTAGCGAATCCACTGTCGAACATGTGGCCCGTTACTTGATCGAAGCAGGAGAAATTGCACGCAATGAAAATTTAAAAATGAAATATTTTCCAAGTTCTTTAACAAAAAATGCTTTTACTTGGTTTACGTCTTTGCCTGCAAATTCGATCCATACGTGGGTCCAGTTAGAAAGGTTGTTCCATGAACAATTTTACATGGGACAAACGAAAATAATTTTGAAGGAGTTGGCTAGTGTTAAAAGAAAATTCTCTGAGCCAATTGACGATTATTTAAATAGGTTTAGATTACTTAAGGCGAGATGTTTCACGCAAGTGCCTGAGCATGAATTAGTCGAAATGGCAACAGGTGGTATTGACTATTCAATTAGAAAGAAATTAGACACTCAATATCTGAGGGATATGGCATAATTGGCAGATAGGGTGAGACAGGTCGAACGTTTAAAAGCCGAAAAAGCCAGAGAAACTAAAAGTAAGAAAAAAAGAGTGGCTTATGTGGGGGTATGTCAGGAAGATGATGATGACGAGAGCGAATCGTTTAGTTTTGACGAACAAGAAGTTGACTTAGCAGAATTGAAACAGGGTCCGCCATACTCCTGTAAAGTATTGGCTCCGTCGAATGGAAAAAACCCAGTCGAACCTGAAAAGAATGATAAGTTTCCTAAAAGGACTTATACATTCGACGTCACTAAGTGAAACGAAATATTTGACTTGTTGGTTAAAGACGGCCAAATGATAGTGCCACCTGGCACTAAAGTGCCTCCTATAGAACAACAGAAAAGAGAGGTTTTTGTAAGTACCATAATTTTTTAGGTCATAAAACATCTCAATGTTTCCTTTTCAGGGATCTGGTGCAAAATGCCATTCGTGACGGAAGATTGAAGTTCGGCGACAAGTCGAAGCCACAAATGAAGATTGATTCAAATCTGATGCAGATGGTCGAAGCCCACTATGCTGAACCATCCACAGTGAACATGGTGGAGGTCGAAGAGGGTTCTGACTGCAGCTTTGAGATGATAGAAGCCACTGAAGGTTTCGACACAAATGTGAACATGGTAGAGATCGCTGAGATCCCTACAGATGAAAGTGATGTGGAGGAAATATCCGAAGACTTCATTAATAAACCAGTGATGATCAAGGTTACTGAGTACCTTGGCGAAGGAAGCTTGAAGAATTGCATCAACAAGGAGGCCACTGAAGGCCTCAACAATGTGAACAAGGATGAAACCACTGAGGGTTTCAACAATGCAAAGAATGGCGAAACTACTAAAAGTTCCGTCGAGAAAGAGAAGGAGGCCACTGAGGGTCTCAACTTTATAAAGAATGACGAAGCTACTGAAGGTTTTTTCGAAGACAAGAATAAGGTTACTGAGGGCCTTAATGGAGACAACATGAAGTTTGGTGTTACTTTCGACCAAGCCAATACTAAGGTTGGCGAAGGTATCTCTAAGGTTAACGCAAAGACTGCTGATGGTCCTGCGAATCCAACTGTTTATGGGATTCTACGAAGGATAATAGAGGATCCCAGAGAGAAATATGTTGGGTTCTGTTGTCAACATGACATTAAGAAGCCATCTCCAGAAGGAGATAAAAAAGAGGGCCAGGGAGATTTCGACCTGGCAAAGAAGAAGCATGAAATTGAGGAGGGGCTCACTCTGAAGATGAACAAGTTAAGTATTGGAGATGTGCAAACAGCCAATGTTAATATGGTGGAGGTATCCCAGAAAGCTCCAATGCAGACTGATGAAGAGCGCCATAGAGAGGAATATCAAAAAGTGGCGTATCCTAAAGAGGAAGAGAATTTGATTGAGTTCCTTCAAAGGTGTCAGAAGAAAAAATCTGAGGTTATGTTGTGCCCCCGCAGTAGCGCTGTGTTCGACAAGAAGGCAACAGATAACCTGGAGGGAATGGAAAAAGTAAAAAGGAAAGGAAACTGGGGGCAGTTTCACCTGCGAGAACGGAGAGGTTCGACCCAAGGCGAAATGATCAAAACCAGCAAAAGTTTGGAGGAAGGCACCCAAATACCTTCAAACCCACCAACAAAGCTCCTAGTGATAAGTGGGTTCAACCAATCAGGGAGGCCCAGGGACAGAGAAAGTGGAAAAATTTTGAAGTTCAGAGGGGTTCTTCAATGGCTGGCAACAAGGAAGGCGAAAGGCCAAAACCAAGGCCTTATCCTTCAGAGAATTATAAAGGCAAGAATCCCATGTCGAAGTCCCAATGGAGGCGATTCCAAAGACAAAAAAGGGCGGAAAAGGAAGCCGCCGAGAAAGGGGTTGCTGAGAAAGTTGATGTCGAAAGAAGCAAACCAGAGTCAAGTAGCAATGCCGAAGTGGTGAATCGAAAAGAGGCATCTTACAGCAACAATTCCTGCAATGCAATTGAACCAGTACCATCTAAAGAAAAAGTGGGAGAGGATGACGAAATGACTGACGACTTCAGGTCTGAGTCAGACGCGTCTCTCGACATCGTATGCAACGTGGTCTCTGTCCTTCCAAAATAATACGACCAAGTCATGGAGGTCGAAGAAGAGGAGGATGTTATGGAGAGTGAAGTTATAGGGCACAGGCCAGTATGTTACTATATTATGAACAACGGCTGTGTCGAGGAACATAATGCCTTTTTCGAAAGGCCAGATGACTCCATGTGTGGCCACCTCAAGCCTCTATTCATAAAGGGGAAAGTGGAGAACGTGGGAGTGAACAAAATCCTGGTTGATGGAGGGGCTGCAGTTAACTTAATGCCCCATTATATGTTGAAGAGGATTGGGAAAGATGAGTCTGATGCAAAACCCCACAACATGGTATTATCAAACTATGAAGGCAAAGTGGGAACCACTTTGGGTGTTATCTAAGTGGATTTAACTGTTGGGACTATAACTAGACCAACGATGTTCATGGTCATAGCCTCAAAGGCTAATTATAATTTACTTCTGGGTAGAGAATGGATCCATGGCGTGGGTGTTGTGCCCTCGTCGATGCATCATCGTATAGCTATTTGGCGAGCTGATGGAATTGTCGAAAACATAGAGGCGGATCAAAGCTATTTCATGGCTGAGGTAAACCATGTATATCGATGCAGCTTCGATAAACACTTGGCCCATATAGCTCCATGCAGTCCAGCAACTTTCGACCTGAAGGCAACTGATAATGCTTTCTGTTTGCTGTATCTCCACCCCACATATGGTTTCCAGTGGGATATGGAAGTGGTCGATGAGGCAAACTATGTCTTTGGGACTGCACATATAGAGCCAACGGGCTGGGGAAGTGAGTTTGGTGACGATGAGTGAATCATCAGCACTCGAAAAGATTACGGCTTATATAGCCAAAAATAAAATCAAGGCGGCTCTTGAAGCCGAAGTAAAATACATGGTTGTCAAAGCCAATAGAAATGATTTCAACAAACAATGTCCTCAAAGGGACGTTGAAGAGGATCTGTTCAACGAAGAAGTTGGCAAATGGCAACATCAAAAGTTGGACGCCAATTATGATGACGAACCCTTGGGGTTTGAAAAGGA
This sequence comes from Lathyrus tuberosus, assembly GCA_022829125.1. NCBI lineage: Eukaryota > Viridiplantae > Streptophyta > Magnoliopsida > Fabales > Fabaceae > Lathyrus > Lathyrus tuberosus. Next base: position 5,627,636 of record JALAZF010000024.1, on the reverse strand, counting down.
TCCAGCTTCGACAGACATGAAGATGGTGGCGCAGGATCCATTGGAAGAAGTCGATTTAGTACTGGGAGCAGAAAAAAGGCTAACCTACATAAGTGCCAAGATGGACCCTCAGTTAATAGTCGAAATAGTCTAACTGCTGAAAGAATTTAAAGACTGTTTCGCGTGGAACTACGACGAAATACCTGGGCTGGACAGGAGTTTCGTCGAACTGAAGTTGCCTATAATAGCAGGAAAGAAACCTGTAAAGCAAACTCCCAGACGCTTCGCACCAGAGATTTTGTCGAAGATCAAAGAAGAGGTCGAAAGACTTCTGAAATGTAAGTTCATCTGCACAACGAGGTATGTCGAATGGATTGCAAATATTGTTCCTGTAATAAAGAAAAATGGCAAATTAAGGGTATGCATTGACTTTCGAGATTTGAATTCAGCTACCCCTAAGGACGAATATCCTATGCCAGTGGCAGAAATGCTTATAGATTCTGCTGCAGTCCATGAGTATCTGAGTATGTTAGATGGATACTCTGGCTATAATCAAATTTTTATTGCTGAAGAAGATGTCCCTAAGACGGAATTTCGTTGTCCTGGAGCCATAGGCACCTATGAATGGGTGGTAATGGCTTTTGGTTTAAAAAATGTTGGGGAAACTTATCAGTGAGCCATGAATTCAATTTTTCATGATTTTATTGAAACTTTCATGCAAATCTATATAGATGACATTGTAATTAAGTCTGTTTCAGGAGAAAATCATGTGGACCATCTTCGACAGTCCTTTGAAAGGATGAGGAAGTTTGGTTTAAAAATGAACCCTCTCAAATGTGCTTTTGGTGTGCAGGCGGGAGATTTCCTTGGCTTTGTGGTCCACAAGAAGGGGATCGAAATCAATGAAAACAAAGCCAAAGCAATAATGAAGGCGAAAGCGCCATCGACAAAGAAGGAGTTGCAGTCTCTGCTTGGGAAGATCAACTTTCTCAGAAGGTTCATCTCCAACCTTAGTGGAAAAACGCAAGCCTTCTCTCCTCTACTTCGACTGAAGAAGGAAGATTTTGCATGGGGGCAGGATCAACAAGCTGCATTCGACAAAATCAAGGAATACTCGACCCATCCCCCAATCTTGATGTCTCCTTGTAGAAGTAAAAGTATGAGGTTGTATATAGCGGCATCAGATAGGACATTAGGAAGTATGTTATGTCAAGAGGATGAAAATGGCGTCGAAAGAGCCATCTACTACCTCAGTAGAGTCTTAAATGATGCCGAAACTAGGTATAGTGTAATAGAAAAGCTATGTCTGTGTGTTTACTTTTCGTGTATGAAGTTAAAACACTATATAAAGCCAGTCGATGTATATATTTCCTCTCATTTTGACGTAATAAAGCATATGTTATCAAAATCATTTTACATAGTCGAATTGGGAAATGGGCTTTGGCATTGACTGAATATTCCTTAATGTATTTACCTTTGAAGGTTGTCAAGGGACAAGTGGTGGCTGACTTTATAGCTGACCACGCCATAAATGAAGATTATGTTGAATATGTCGAAATAGAGCCATGGAAACTATACTTCGACGGTTCCAGTAATAAGAATGGAACTGGTATTGGGATATTGATTATTTCTCCTAATAGAATTCCAACAAAATTCAAGTACAAAGTCGAAGGACTATGTTCGAACAATGAAGCAGAATATGAAGCTTTGATAACTGAACTTGAAATTTTATTCTAATTGGGGGCAACTAGAGTCAAAATAATGGGAGACTCTGAGTTGGTAATAAAGCAAGTGACCAAGGAGTACAAGTGTGTTAAAGAAAATTTAATTATGTACTTCGTAATAGCTAACAGGCTCTTGAAGAAATTCGACAATGTAAACATCAGGCATATTCCTCGAATGGAAAATCAAGTAGCGAATGATTTGGCACAACTCGCATCGGGTTATAAAGTGTCGAAGGCAAAATTGGAAAAGGCCATTGAAGTAAGAGGAAGAGTTGTATCAACTAAGTTGTCCCCATCAGATTTGGAGACAATAAAGTTAGGGTATGGTGACAAAGAGAGTTTTGAGATATTTAATATAGACGATTCAAGGGTTGAAGATTGGAGAAAGCCCATTAAGGATTATTTACGAGACCCAAATCAGAAAGTCGAAAGAAAAGTTAAGTACAGAGCGTTAAGTTATGTGCTTTTTGTAAATGAGTTGTTTAAAAAGACTTCAGAGGGAGTTTTGTTAAAATGTTTGGGCGAAGATGAAGCTTTTATAGATTTGTCGAATCTGCACAGTGGAGCATGTGGTGCGCATCAAGCAGGCCATAAAATGAAATGGTTGTTATTTCGACAAGGAATCTATTGGCCAACGATGTTGAAGGACTGTGTCGAATTTGAAAAAGGTTGCCAGGAATGTCAAGTACATGCAGGAATACCACACGTTCCTGCAAGTGAGTTACATTCTATTGTGAAGCCTTGGCCATTTAGGGGTTGGGCTTTAGATTTAATTGGAGAAATTCGATCAGCATCTTCGAAAGGCCAAAGGTACATTTTGGTTGGAGTAGATTATTTCACAAAATGGATAGAAGTCATACCTTTGGTAAATGTTGATCAAGAAGCAGTCATAGAATTCATTCGAAAGCATATCATCTATAGATATGGGATACCTGAGACAATAACAACAGATCAAGGATCTGTTTTTACTGGGAAGAATATGCAAACATTTGCAAAGGAAACAGGATTTAAGCTTCTCACTTCGACACCTTATTACGCTCAAGCAAATGGACAAGTCGAAGCAGCAAATAAGGTTGTAATAAGTTTAATTAAAAAGCACGTGGGGACAAAGCCTAAGAATTGGCATAAGACTTTGGATCAAATTTTGTGGGCTTGTCGAACGTCCCCTAAAGAAGCAACAAATACTACGCCATTTAGATTGACATATGGACTTGATGCAGTTTTACCAGTTGAGGTTTATTTACAGTCGATTCGAATTCAGAGGCATCATGAAATTCCATCAGATACATATTGGAGTATGATGATGGACGAGTTAGTTGATTTGGACGAAGAGAGATTAAATGCGCTGGATTTATTGAAAAGACAAAAAGAAAGAGTCGAGAATTTTTACAATAAGAAAGTGAAATATAAGACTTTCCTAATTGGTGATTTAGTTTGGAAAGTAATTCTTCCCATGGATCGAAAAGACAGGTTAATGCGAAAATGGTCCCCTAAGTGGGAAGGACCTTTTCAGATTCTAAGAGTTTTTTCAAATGGCGTGTATGAAATTAAGGAATTAGAAAAAGACAAAAGAGTATTTAAAGTAAATGGGAAGTATTTAAAGAAATACAACCCTATACTGCAGGAAATTAAAATAACACTGGGATAAGTTTGCATAAACAAGAAAATGGTGAAATTCGCCAAACAAATGGCATATATGTCTTTACAAATAAAATTGGCCTTAAAAGGCTAAATTACAACGTCAATTTAGGAAAAGATTTCTTCAGTTGGTCGAACTTGTTCTTCTGGATTTGAAGTCGACACTCACAAAGGGCTTTGTTTTTCGAAAGTTCTTCAATCTCTTGACTTAGTTTTTGGGCTCTGTCAGCATGATGCAAACCCACTGTCAACTCTTGATCAATTTCGTTTTGTTTGGGTTGCTGTAGTGCTTCTTTGCGTTTCTTCTCTCGGGAGATTTTCTTTTGAAGTGCAGCTATCTTTTTCTCCCATTTTTGGATTTTATTGTCGCACGCAGCAGTCTCCTTTTTGTGTTGTTCAGAAAGTTGTTCTAACTCAGAGACTTTGTTGGTAGATACAGCAACAACATCCCATTCGGCAAGTTGAGTCTCAGATTTATTTATGATTTTCTGTGAATAATCTCTGAGGCGATGGAAGTCTGCTATTGTCAGATCAATCATGGTGGCCAGGTCCACCACAAAGTTGCTTACTTCAGTAGGGGCTTCCAAAACATTAACTTGTTTCGGGATCTTTTTCAAGTCGAAGTGGGCGGCTGGATCATTTTCCAAAGTTTTGAACAAGTCCACATCCATAATTTTTTCCTTAATTCAACCATTATAGCATCTATGGACTTGACGCCAGAAACTGTCCCAGAGGTAGTCGAACTGCTGTAAGAAGAGTCATAGAAGGTGTGACGAGCGTTCAGCATGGCCTTTAGATATTCTAATGGTTTTTGCACTTTCATGTTCTCAAGTTCTTCACGAGAGAAGTTGGTCGAGCCAGTCCCCAACGAACTGGTTTTTGTTTGGTCAAGATGTTGTTGGGTGTTCTGTTCTGGTTCTGGTTCGGCATTTTGCTTCTTCGTCTCGTCATCTTCTTCTTCATTATCTTTTCCTTCTTCGTCTGTTTCCTTTTCGACCTCAGTTTCAGTTTCAGCATCTTCATCCTCGTTTTCTTCATTTGGTTTTGGATGAGGGGGAGAATTATCGTCAGAAGGGTTATCCATGGACGTGGTTTCAAATGCTGCTTCAGTTTGTCGTTCCATGGTATCATCCTAAGGACTTGTTTCTTCCTGAATTTTGTCTGGATGAAGATTTTCAGGCTGGGGAGTCTTTTGGGTTTGTTCGACCTCTGTTGCTGACTCTTTGGTTGAATCCTTTGGGGATGTGTTTGTTGCACTGGTGGGATTGTAGGTTGGATCGCTGCTAGTTTTTGGGAGCACTTGTACCATGGGGTTTCCATGAATGTCGACTTGAGTCTGTAAAATGAGTTAAAATTAGATAGAAAAAGAAATATACAGAAAAAATCCAGTAGTTGGAAATTGGAACATACCTGAGGGATATCAGTGTTGAGGCTGGAGTTTCCACTTTCTACAGGTTTTGGTTGAGATTCCAAAATTGGGCTGCTGGGAGGAGTTTTCTTTGAGGTTCTGGCAGTGAAGGATCTTTGGGAAGGAGTTTTTGTAGTCTTTTTTCTTTTCAAGGGTTGATTGTGTTCTGGAGATTCGTCACCAGATTCTTCACTCGGGATTTTTGTTTCTTGTGTTTTTCTTTTTGGTGTTGGAGGAGGCTTTCGACTTACCTGAACATAACAATAGAACTTTATTAGTTTTTGGAAAAATGGAGGAAAGGTTAATACAGAAGAAGGAGGTTGTACTTTTGCCATAGGTTTTTTGGTGGTTGTGTTTTGAGGATCTTCTTCCATCTTTGCTGATGCACCTTCGACAGCTGCTTTCTTGGCAGGAATTCTCAAAGCTAAGAAAAAGAGAGAAAAGTTAGATATAAATGTAAGAAAAGATACGTGGAAAGAAAATTTAGAATGTCGAAAAAACATTCCCATTTAACACCTTCAAGAATGGGAGTTTCCACGCGAACGTGTTCTATGTCAATATGAAGGTGACCTTTGAAATTGTCCAATGTGTACTTAGTCGGAACCACTCGCTCAGCAAGTTTTTTATAATGTTGTCGAAGCAGTTTCATGGAATCCCCACAAATGAACCAATCTGGAAATGGAGGGCTTAATGCCACACCAAATTCAGCAGAAGGTAGAGGGGGAAACTTTGGTGGATAAAGATTGAAAGCCAGTTCATAACGTTGTTCTGGTCGAACGTATGAAGGCAATTTTAAACTATCTAGTTTTTCTGTAAATTTTTGTTTTAAAGTGATGGCTGCTTCGCTTATGGTTCGACTAAGTTCATCAGGTCTATAGATAGTTTCAAAGTATTTTTGAAATGCTTGCACTTCTTTGATGTGTCTTGAAATACCTTTTTTAGTCTTGTTCTGCACAAGGGCAAAAGCTTTGGTTAGCTGAATATTAAAGGAAGATACGTCGAAGAATTTGTTGGTGTAGTAATCTTTCCACCATTCGTCAAACTCTTGGGTACATAGAAAAGATGGTCGAAAGACCACTGGTTGGATTTCAACCAAGTTAGAGTACTTGGCTGACAATGCTGCACTTTTTTCTTCATTATGGAAGGTGTTGTAAAAAATGAGGTAGCCTTTTCGTGGAAAAAGTGGCTTTGGTTTTAGTTGTATCAATCCAAATTGTCGAGAGACAAGATTTGGTGGGTAAACTACCAAAGTAATCTTCGACTTGCCAGGGTTAAGTTTGGAAGTTAAAAGCCTGGGTGTTAGGAAAGACTCCCAAACATTAAGGAAATCGTCTTCATCTTTTTTCATTTCTACGGGTAACTGTCTGGTGAACCATTCTGGACCAATCGTCCTGTTGGCGAAAGGGGACATGCTGGGACTGAAGTTGTGACGTTTGGCAAACATCATAACATAACTGGTAAAAGCTTGTCGAAGGCTGATTCCTTCGTCACTAGGTGTCAGTTGTACCAGATTGGGCCATTCGACATCTTTGTCTTTCACTTTATCTTCATTTACGAAGTTCTTGATAGGGAGAAAAGCTTTGAAGGTGGCATTGAGCCACAATTGGAGGAGCCAAAATGGCCCAGAAAGGAGAAGATTGCCTTTGTTTTTCACGGTCTTAAGAAAAGTGACACTTTCGCTCAAAGACTCATAAAGATTCGCTAAAATCATTTCGCTTAAACATAATTTGCTCCCTACATGAAGTTGGTTAGCTATGGTAATGTAACGCTTGGCTACCTAAAGAGATCTGGAGCAAAAGACATATCTTGATAACCATAGGGCTAAGAAGGCTATGTGCTTTTGGTCGGAGACTTATTCAGATTGCTTGTCATGATAGTTAGCAATGTATGCAATGAAGGTAGCTTTATTGGTGTCGAATCCTATGGAATCGTCACAAAGGATGTTAGGATTGTAATCTATTCCTAAAGGACTGAGACCAATAATAGCAGCCACGTTGAAAAGAGTGGGAGTAATCATTCCACAAGGAAGGTGGAAAGTGTTATAGGTGTTATCCCAAAAATAAAGGGAGGCTAAGAGCATGTTGGGGCAGTAACCTGGGCCAGATTTCGACAACTGGATTAAGTCGAAAATTCCTAATTCTTTCCAGAATTGTGCTTTAACCTTTTCAACTTTGGATAACCAAGCTAGATAATCAGAAGGGTCTTTCGACAAAGGGCAAGACCTAAAGATTCTAGCGTGATTCAAATAAGTTAGGTTAAGATCTTCATCAGCGGTCGAATCTTGATTTGTGTTATCAGGGGTTTCTTCTACAAGGTTTGTTTCAGCAGGTTTAGGCTTTGCACCAGCAGCTATGGGTTTGTAACGGTGATAGGTAGGAAAAAATTCTTTCATTCTTACTGGGTCTGAGTTTGGGTTTGGTAATGGACCTAGCATTGCGTGACATGAACCAGAAATAAGAATAGGGATGAGTACCTGGGAGAGATAAATGCTTTCTTTCTCTTTCTCATTTGGGGGCTCAGGAACATATTGTTGGTTGCCTACAATTTTTGGTCCAGCTATTCTGTGTGCAGGTGGTAAAGATTTGGAACCTTTGGAGTTCTTGCTTGTAGAAGGAGCTGTGGGAGTAGCCATTGTTGAAGAAAGAGTTGCAGAAAAATAAAAGAAGAAACGGAAGAAATCTTTTGAAGAAGAAGGAATTCTAAAAGATTAAAAGAAAAGGGTTTTTGATGTATTTATAGGTGTTAAAACTGAAACGTTTAAGTTTTGGAGGATTTTTTATCATGGCCCACGTGGCAGTTTCTCATGGAAGAAGTGAGGTGGTGGCAGTTGAATTACCTAAGACGTGCTAGGGTTTAGGCAATGATGTTGGTGGTTGTCAGAAACGTGGGCTGAGTTGATGTTTTGATAAAGTGTAATGATGGTTTTAGGGTCAGAATTGTCAAATCATGGAAACAGTTGACTTGCTGAGTCATTAAAGGCGTCGAATAAATATTGGCAACAAATGCTTTTTCTCTTGGAGTGTCGAAAAATCATTTATTGGGGGGCAATTTGTATATGGGTATTTTGCGACGCCATTAAATGATTTGAGAAAAGACATGCAAGAAGCCATGTGTCGTATTTTTAGGAAGTAGTTGTTATTAGCAGTTATTTTATTTGTATATAAATAGGATAGTTGTGATAAGAATCGGGGTGTTCCAAACTTTGTACAAATTACCACAATTACCCAAAGTAACCGTGTGAGAGAAACGAGTGTTCTGGAAAATGTATGTATGGAAAACACCAGTTTACATTTATGCACTTTAATAAAATTCCAAGTTTTTCTTCATTTCTTTACATTCAAGTCATTTCTTTTTATTTCTCGTTTAAACCTATCTTCAATTACCTTTTTCGCCATATTATACCTTTGTTCTCTTAGTCGAAAACCATTAAAAAGAAACCTTAGCAAATACAAAACGAATACCTTCTTATTCAAATCAAAGACACTTTCAAAAGCACTTTGTCCTAGGATTTGTGTGGTTGGTCCTGTTAGTAAACTAATTTTCATAAATTAGGAAACCAGAGATTGTTCGTCAAATTTACCAGCGAACATTGACAAAAAGTACATATCATTTCCAGAAGGAAGCTTGGTTGTGCACGTCAGCTTCTCGCCCAAGTGAGTTCCAAGACTTCAAGAGGCATCCCCTAAAGTCAGTGGTTCAGACAGGAAGACTTCCTCAGATACTGGCAACCATTGGACATTTATCATTTGCATTTGTAATTTTGTTATGTTAAATGCTACTTGTTTTTGAATATTGTTGTTTTGAATGGTAAGATTAATGATGTGGTCGTGCATTTTCTGAATTAATCATGTCACATTGGCTCATTTTTCTTCACTTATATATAAAGAAATATATAAAAATAAAAAAACAACAAAATTCTTACCTATACTTCTTGTCCACTCTCTTTATCAAACTTTTGTTTAGCAAAGATTGGAGGGAGGATGATGAAAACAAGGTACCCATAATTGCTGATGGTATGCTTTCAAATGGAATCCTGCCAAGGATGTACATGCATTGTTTCAAATCCCCAAACTCTGGAGAAATAAGGAGTTAGTCCCTAGTTAACCACTTCGAGCCTAGAAGTAGGAGTTTCCTTCGGATTTAAAAACCCTTATGCTTAACCTGGGGCATGGGTAGTGTTCAGTTAACCTGAGTAAACACTCAAATCATGCAAAAGCTATGACGGTTATTCTTCAATGACCAATGACTTGGCAGTCACATGCCTTACTCAAAAGAAAAAAAGAAGCCTAAAAAAGGAGACTTAGGCAAAATTAGGGAAATCCTGGTGGACTTGAAACAACAAAATCAGTCCAGGAAAAAGTTAGGATCAAAATAAAAATCAAAAAGGCAAAAGAGGTCTTCAAATCCTCAGGCGAAGCAAAATAAGATTCAGTGAGCACCATATAAAGAATCAAAAGGGTCGCTGACATCATGACAAAAGTAAAACAAGGTGAATGCCATTTCAAGGAAATCTTGAATCCTCATCTTCACTCTTACACTATTGAACTCTCTTTGAAGATGAATGTGCGTCAATTTAACTGAACGTAGGACTGAAGATCATCACAAAGAAGGGGTGGGTACAAAACAGATCTTGGGCCTTATATCCTTTTGTTTCTATAATCGTGAACCAGACCACATTATAACCCTCAAAAGACCTAATTAAGGCGGGGTTTATTCTGAAAGCATACTACAGCAAGGTTGCGTAAACTGACTCCTACAAATTTGTTAATCACTTGTTTTGGTATCATATTCTTGCTATATCTTTCACACCAGCTAAATCAGCACCACGTTTGGACTAATGGTCCATCCGTCACACACTATCACATCATTCCAATAATGATTGATTTTTATTAAAAAACTTGCATGAGCATCGCATTAAAATTACCATTTGTGAACGAACAATTTTGACTGCAAGTCAGTGTTTGACATCAAGGAAATTCTAACAAGGAGCAATCAAAGAGAGCTAGATCATTCAACAAAGTTGATTTGAACTAACAACACCACATAACCCTGTGGAACAGGGGCATTGACATCCAATGATTATGGAATCAGTCAGTTTAAAGCAAGTCCCCGAAGCATATATTACCTATGGGGCAAATCAGTCAGAAATCAGTTGATCAGAAGTGGATCATTGCAAGACTCTACCAACCAGGGGCAGGCCACCCAGGGGTTCTTTTGATTAAAGGAAAACCCCTCCAATGTTCAAACAACACAAGTTAAGTCGCTCCAACGCTCATTCTGGGGCAAGCTACCTCAAGGGTACTTTGAAGCCAAATACTTCAAGAGTCATTCAATGAAGGAAGAATCCTTTCATGACTTGGAATTCTGGGGCAGGCCATCTCGAGTTCATCTCATGGTACATCTACTTCTGAATTTTCCTTTCAAGGACAGATCCTTTCACGACTTGGAATTCTGGGGCAAGCCATCTCGAGTTCATCTCATGGTACATCTGCTTCTGAATTTTCCTTTCAAAGACAAATCCTTTCACGACTTGGAATTCTGGGGCAAGCCATCTCGAGTTCATCTCATGGTACAGTTGTTTCCAATTTCCTGTCAAGGAGAAATTCTTTATAGACCCAGACTAGGGCATGATGAGCCACACAGGGGCAAATCTCTCTGTTGCTTTCAATCTGCTCAAGCTAACACCGTCAAGTGACCTTTGAGTTTAAGACGAGTGTCGGGGAATCATGCTATCACCTCACAAATAACCTTTTTCCTTCCTTTTGGCAAGAAACCTTGCTGCAAAGGAACCTATCCATCCCTTATCCTGGGGCATCTTTGGAAACCTTCATATCATTGGATAAATCACTCATATGCATTAGTCATGTCGCTTCGCTCATTGCATAGACATGTGTATCATACCTCAAGCCTAACCTTCCAACAAGATTTTACATCTCAAAGCCTGATATCGCAAGACTTGACACCAAAGTCCAACTTAGCTTGGTAACCCAAAGTCCAACTTAGCTTGGCAACCCAAAAGTCCAACTTAGATTGGCAACCCAAAGTCCAACTTAGCTTGGCAATCCAAGGTCCAGTTCTCGTCTGGCAAATCATTTTAAGGCCCAATTCTCGTCTGGAAAACCAATTCAAGGTCCAGTTCCAGTATGGAAAATCATTTTAAGGTCCAGTTCCCGTCTGGAAAATATTTTTAAGGTCCAATTCCCGTCTGGCAAATCATTTTAAGGTCCAGTTCTCGTCTGGCAAACCAATTCAAGGTCCAGTTCTCGTCTGGCAAATCTTTTAAGGTCCAGTTCTCGTCTGGAAAATCATTTTAAGGCCCAGTTCTCGTCTGGCAAACCAATTCAAGGTCCAGTTTTCGTCTGGAAAATCTTTTAAGGCCCAGTTCTCGTCTGGCGAATACCCTTTTCTCACCAATTATCGTCTGGTAGACAATCCAAAACTCAGTTCTCGTCTGACAAACAAAAGTAGAAACACCAGTTCTCGTCTGGTAATCTATCCTCCAACCCAGTTTTAGTCTGGAAAATTACCAAAGTCCAATTCCATTTGGCAACCACCAAATCTAATCCCTGGTGATACCCTCGACAAGGAAACCTATCCCCAGGGCGCCTGATCATTTGCATCGTCATGCACATAGCATACTAGCATAACATTACATAATCATATCAAGCACTATCATATCATATGTGCATTAGATTCCCTAGCAGTTGCATCTTAGCATGTGTTTCAGTGCATCATGTTATGCATGGCATATTCACCCCCTGCAGCATAGCATAACAGGATCCAGGATCGATTCGCAAGCATCTTGGCCAGTCCTCCATCAAAGTCAACAGTATTCCTCTGAAGAAGAGTTGATACCCCGCACATGCCCTCAGAATTCTATCCCCCAGCAAGTCATTCTTCAACCATGCAATTAATAATGACGATCCTCAACAGTTGCTGTCAGTGTTCCCCAAGCAGAGGCTACCCTAGAAAGTTTCTTGTGAGCTTTCCCCTGCAGAGCCAGCACATTTCCTCCGACAGGAATCTTGCTCAACTATTATTCAGCAAATTTACCGTAGAGATACTGCTTTGGTATCATCGAGGAACCTTAATGGATAAGGGACTGCTTCGACGACCCGGAGAATCGTCTGCCTTCAGGGATACTGCTTTGGTATCATCGAAGAACCTTAATGGATAAGGGACTGCCTCGACTACCCATAGAATCGTCTGCCTTCAGAGATACTGCTTTGCTATCATTGAGGAACCTTAATGGATAAGGGACTGCTTCGACGACCCAGAGAATTATCTGCCTTCATAGATACTGCTTTGGTATCATCGAGGAACCTTAATGGATAAGGGACTGCTTCGACAACCCAGAGAATCGTCTGCTTTCAGAGATACTGCTTTGGTATCATCGAGGAACCTTAATGGATAAGGGGCTGATTCGACAACCCGGAGAATCGTCTGCCTTCAGAGATACTGCTTTGGTATCATCGAGGAACCTTAATGGATAAGGGACTGCTTCGACAACCCATAGAATCGTCTGCTTTCAGAGATACTGCATTGGTATCGTCGGGAACCTTAATGGATAAGGGTCTGCTTCGACGACCCATAGAATCTTCTGCCTTAAAAAATACTACTTTGGTATCGTCGGGAACCTTAATGGATAAGGGACTGCTTCGACGACGCAGAGAATCCTCTGCCTTCAAAATATTACTTTGGTATCCTCGAAGGGCCTTAATGGACAAAGTGCTGCTTCACCCAACCAAAGGATCTCAAGTTATTTTGTTCAGTTTGAACCCCGCTACTTCATTTTGTCCACTCTTACACTATAACATTTTACCTTTCGTCAGACAAATTTTGGGGTCTTCTTATATCTAATTGACTTCCACCCTAAAAATGAACGCCATGCAGCAGTTCATTCTCTCGGTTCAAGCCAATTAGATAGGGGCATCTGTCATACCCCAAATTTGTCCTACCTATATATAGCTTTCATCTGTAATTCCATCTACTAATTATTATTAAAAAAAATCCAAAAAATATGTTGTCGTCTTGTTGCCTAAGTCTGTGCTTTATTTGAGGATACTAGGTCAAAAGTGTGTGTAATAGGGATCGAAGTTTCTGATTGTGCCCTAATTTTGTTTGGTCAGACAAAGGTTGGTTCCAAGAACAAGGCTATAATACTGAGTTTATTTGGTGTGGGTATCCGAAGTTCCAGTTAAGGTTTTGCACCCAGTCAAGACAAATATTAATGGGTCAGGTTCATCAAGCTACAGTAACGTCCGGTATTTCATGATTGAAAACCATCAGGGCTCAGTTAGGGATGTGTGCTTCAAAGTAAACTTCTTGGTTCATTCATGATCAAAGTGGCATTAGGTTAACTATGCAAGTTGTGGATTGTTTCAAACATGTTCAAAGTGGTTTCAAGTGAATTTTTGGCTCATGGCAAGTTGCAATAAAAGGTCCATTTATCAATTTCCATCACAAACCATCTTATTCAATAAACGCAAAGTCTATCTGACACAAAAATATCCAAAAAAAAGAGTTGATTTCAAGCCTTTGTTTCAAGTTAGTGTTTAAGCCATTTTCAATAAATCATTACAAAGTCCAATGTCAGATTCTAAAAAAAAAGCCCATTACTTTATCATTTTTGAAGCCCTTGATAAAAGTCCACTACATTTCCTTTAATCCATTACATGACAGCAAATTACATAAATAAAAAAGGTGGAAAAAGCAATGCCATTCAACTTGACCAAGCTCCACGCCATACACCAAAACAAATTGTACCTGCATAACAAAAATGAAACGTATCAGGACCCCACACGCCACAACGTTCCAATCAAAGCACGCTGGACCGAGTCTTCTACCACTACCAAAATCGTACGACTTCAGCACACCAGACCAAAACCTTTGCCAACCTGCTGCAATTGTACAATTAAAAAACTTAATACACAAGTTTTGATTTGGTTTAAAAGGCAAAGGAAGTCACAAAGAAGAGGAGGAGGGGAGATGATAAAAAAAGAAATAGAGAGGGACCTGGTGATTCAAAAAATAACATAATCCTCTTCTTCTCCAAGAACTCAGGGCCAAAAATAAAAACCCAAATCATCATCCATTCTCATCAGAGTTTCCGACCTGATTCAATCATCTTCATTGTCTCCCACCTCAAACAACAACTCTTCAGAAACTTTCTTCAACCATTATCAACTCTTTTCAAGACCACCAAACAACCATTCATGAACCCGTAAATCAATCTCAGAACCTCTCCTTTAACAACCCAAAAAATCTCTCCTCTTTACAAGCTACAATCTTCGACCCAACCTCCATCGTCACAAACCAAGAGCCCTCTATCTTCTTCAACCTTTTCATCTTCAAACCTCCATAAACTCCACTGAAACTTCATCTTCAAAAACAAAACCAAATAGAACCCATTCTTGCTTCAAATCATTACCTCCATCACCATTTTAGTCTGTTTTATACAAATACAGCAAATCACACTTGCAGTGAATCACCATGGATTCTCGTTGCTTTCCCACTGTGTTCACCACCTAACACCGATGTACACCATTATCCAGACATTCCCAGCTTCATCATCAAATTCATAACCTACAAAAAATCGTCCAATAACACAACAACTTCATTGCAAACTCAACATAAATCCAACGCCACTCAGAGCATCAACAAACTTCTGCAACTCATCATCAACAACCGCAAAATCTAATTTCCACAACTTCAACAACATTACAAGCAGCACAGAGAAGGATTTGAAGGAGAATTCTGAATTTCAGCTTGCAACAACGACGAAGCAGAGCAAAGAAGAAGAAGCAAGTTGAGTCGAAGAAGGAGGGTGCGAGATACCCGAACTATAGACTCTGGTTTTCTTTTTGTCGCCGACGAAGACGCCATCGGAGCGACTCCGATTCATAAGTATTTATCTCCTTCATGAAACGTTGATTGTGTTTGAGTTGGTTGAATTGTTTGAGCTCGTTAAGTTGTTCGCGTTTGCTCCGATATGTTGCTGTGTTCTGTTTTGTTTGAGATGAGTGAGAGGAGAGATGGAGAGGATATGATCTGAGTTCTAAGAAGGAGGTGAAGCTGGGTGGTTGTCGCGGTTAGGTTTGACGGTGCGATTCGTGAGCGTGTTAGATTGGGTGAGCGACTGAAGGTTGTGAGCAGAATGTTATTGCCGGAGAAGAAGATTTAAACATGATGAAACAATGAAGAAGAATGAAACGGTGGAGCTCGCGGCAGCGCTTTTGTTGAAGGAAGAGTGTGTCGGAGAGAGGGTTTTTTTGGCCGGCGGCGTAAACGAAAGGAAAGAAAAGCAGTGAGTGAGGAGGAAGATGAAACACGACTGAAGGGGGAACTTGAGTTTTTAGGTTAACCAACTGAACTTGGATCAATGGGCCCTTAGCCCTTCCTCTTGCGGGTTATTTCATTTCTGCACCCCCACCCCATTTGCTTCATCATTGGGCTCAAGCGAAAGGCCCACACATATTGCTTATCACACCTCCCAGAGTCTACTCCGCACCCCTGGCTATTGATTCAATTTCATGGGCCTCAAAACCCAGGCCCAGCGCTTGGACTGCTTTGTCCACACCTCCAAATTCTGACTGCACTCCTCTTTGTTTATTTGTTTTGTTAATTGTTTCTTTTATTAATTGTTTTGATTATATGTTTTAATTAAGTGATTTAGGTTAATTAGATTGGTTAATATTTTTGAAATTAGATTTTTATAGAAATTATTTTGAATTAATTTTAGGTTTAGATACTAATTTTTTTATTAATCTTTAATTTAGCTTTTAGCCTTAGAATTTAATCTTGATTTTAATTTGCACTTTATTTTATCTTGGATATTCTTTATCTTGATTTTCGATGCATATTTTGATTAATTCTTGATTAAGTATTTGACTTTCTCTTTGTGATTGAGCTGTCTGGTGTTTATTTGTTGATTACTTTGTATTCACATGCTCCCTTAAGGCTCCTAGTCTGACTTAATTTCTGATTAAGCTCGGAGTAGGATATACATTAGGCTCTCAATCCAAGCATGATAACATTAGGTAGACTCCCCTCCTAATCCTTGAACCATTAGGACCTCCTTTCCGTTATTCCTCAACCATTTCGCACGCACAATTCAAATCTCGATCAACATCGAGCATTTTTCAAATCAAATTAATACACTTAACCATATTTAAACATCATTTCTTAAAAGGTGTAAAGGAGGGGGATCAAGTCTTTGGTCTTTCTCCTCAATTGTTTGGGTGCGAGTTTTCTTACTCGTGTGTGGACAATTGACGCCTTTAAAACACTTGTAATCCGACAACACTCAAATTTATTTTTCCTTATCAATCATCAAGACATTAATCCTTTATTTAAACATACTTTTATTAAGAGGTGGAGTGAGGGGGATCAAGTCTTTGGTCTTTCTCCTCAATTGTTTGGGTGCGAGTTTTCTTACACGTGTGTGGGCAATTGTCACCTCTAAAACATCCAACACGTTAAACTCTCTCTCTTCTCGCTCCCATGCGATTGAGCCTTCCCAAAACGCTAAGCCATCGCCTCGTGCGATCCACAACTCAGACACTTTTCCCAAAGAGTATTGTTTAAGTCCATTCTTTCGCGCATATAAACTCGTGCTTCAGCCTCCCCTAGCGAGCAGACAAGCCAATGTTTAGTAGTTAGAATGCAACCTAAACTCTCGTTCGCCTAAAACACATTCAAATCAAATCTTTTTTTTTCTTTTCTTAATCAAACTCTTTAATACACTTAATCATATATTCAAACAACTTTCTAAAAGGTGATGTGGGGGGGGGGGGGGCAAGTCTTTGACCTTTCTCCTCAATTGTTTGGGTACGAGTTCTCTTACTCGTGTGTGGACAATTGGCGCCTACATAAAAAAAACCAACCAACCGTAGTCCCACGAACTACGAATGCTCTGACTTTCCCATTGCACGAGGGAATACGTAGGCACAAGGGTTTTAATCCTTGCCGAGCACCCTAATAATAAATCCACCCCTTTTCCCCCTTAGAAAGCAATAATCCTTTAAAAGATAACAAACAAACCTAACTAACTTTCTCACAAATCGAATCAAGAGGTTCCCGTTGAGTACAACGGACGTAGAGGGTGCTAATACCTTCCCTCTTGCGTAACCGACTCCCGAACCCGAATTTGGTTGCGATGACCACGTTCTTATCTCCCTCCAAAGGTTTTATCGATATTTTCCTATTCCTTCCTTGGAATGAATAAAGTTCGGCGGCGACTCTGTTTCAAACAGTTTTTACCGCGTCCATCGCGAGGATCGTATTTTTCGAGGTACGACACCAACAAGTAGGGAACCAAAGCTCTGTGCTCTAACCTCTAGTCAATGGCTAGAGGAGACTTGGATTTTCATTTGCCAACATTGGCCAAACCTCTGCTGCAGTTGCCATTCACTATTGCTTGCAAAACAAACTTGCTCTACTATAAATAGAGCTCATTTGTGATCAGTTTGAGTACACCAAAGCCATCAAACAGATGCTTTCCTCAAAATTACCTTCTCACTTCCAATTTTGCCTTCAAAGGCAAGTCACCATCGGGTTTTGAGTTTGAGAGCAATTCCAATCAAACTAATCACACACACACCTTATAAACATCATATGGAAGTGATCCAAACACTTAAATAACATCTGGAACACTGATTTCTCAGAATCACCAGCCAGTTGCTCAAGGTTTTAACCAAGTTATAGCTGAGATGCCATGAAGTGATCCAGCCATTTCCAGTCAAGTCCAAGCATTCAAACACACTCCATAGGGTGTAGGGAAGCTGTTCAGATCATCACAACTCATCTGTAACACCTCCAATTCAAAAATCACATTGCACTTGTTGTCACGACCTTCAAGTAAGCCTAAACTTGGTCATCTCTTAATCTATGCATATTTCCTCGCACAATACTTTTGCCAAATGTTCATAATTATGCATAGAATGTTTCCCCTCAATTAATTGCTTTGTTTGAATCGTGTATTAAAATTCTCATCCTTCATGCAAATTTTAGGGTTCTTGAGGTTTTGTCTTGATTTCTTATTCCATGTTAAAAATAAATGAAATTAAAGACCATAGACATGATCGTGAGGTTGAAACGAGCAGATTGATATGTGGTTTGCATGATTCCATCAAGTATTCAGTGAGATTGGAGAGAAAATGCAAATCTGGGCAAAACTCAGAACACGCGCGTGTTCTTGGGTGTTCTTGGCGCCCTTTTCTGAAAATTCAAATATTTGAATTTTGTGATTTTATTTAATTGATTCAAAAATTAATTTCTCTCTGAGTTTTAATGATTTTGAGTTGATTCTTTTTTTAATAATTCACAAAAATATTAAAATATTTTATTTTACCAAAAAATCCCAAAAATATTATTTATTTCATATAATTGATATTTTTGCAAAGAATTAATATTTTAATTGTTTTTGACATTTAAAATATTTTTTCCTTCTTGATTTTGCAAAATTTAATGACTTCTAATCATTTTGTAGGTCAAAACATGATTTTTGAAACATTAATCCAAGATCACAATTTGTTCTCCACATGTTAAACAATTTTGATCATTTTAATTGAATTTTTTATTCTATTAAAATACATTTTGGAAACAAATTAGGGTTTTGATTAATTCAACCCTCACAAATCATTTTCAAACACTCATGGGCCTCTATTAGAGTGTAAGACCCAATCCCCTTTTAACCAAAACAATTTTGGGCCTCAGATATTGTATAAGTCCCTCTACGTTAAAAGAAAAGTTCGGCGCAATCGTCGCCCGTTTAAAATAAACCATCTGGGCCTCTCCTCGAGCTATAAGACCCATTCAAAACTCATGGGCCTCTAATAGAGTGTAAGACCCAATCCTTTGTAAATACAAACCTACTTTGGGTCTCACTTATTGTATAAGTCCCGTTGTATTTCAAAATGTTCGACGCGATCATCGTCTGTTGAAAAACAAAATCTTGGGCCTCTCCTCGAGCTATAAGACCCATTCAAAACTATTGGGCCTCTATTAGAATGTAAGACCCAACCCCCTTTGAAAACCAAACCATTTTGGGCCTCAGTCATTGTATAAGACCCACTGCGTTTTCAAAAATCTCGGCGCGATCGTCATTTCAAACGAAAAATCATCTGGGCCTACCCTCGTGTTATACGCCCCCACTCTTTTTCTTTAAACCTTTTGGGCCTCTTGAGAGAGTGTAAGACCCATCCCTTTGTACAGAAAACCTTTTCCGGACCTCAGTCTCTCTATACAAAACGATAGTGCGATCACTGATAAAAACATGGGCCTCTCCTTGAGCTGTAAGCCCCAATTTTTCTTTCAAAGCACTTTCCCCTTTGATCTTGAATATACTGTTGTTTTCAATCTTTCTTTGTTGAATAACTAACCAAACATCATGGAAGCTCTACAACCGAGTAAGTGGTTATATGCTTTCTTTATCCGCTTTCATATACATATAACTGTATTGTGGGTTGTTTCACTGTAAGTCTTCTTTCATAAACTCATATCGACTGTGTAATAATAGTATAGATATTTAGAGTTTCCCCGGCAACTACGTCTAGCACTAAGCCTTGTTGATTACTCTTAATATAGACAAAACTAGATCCCCATAGGATTACCAGATACAGTCTTCCCTCCTCTTGGGGTTAAACAATATGGAGACGTGAAAGGCAACATTCTCGGTGAACCCTTTCACAGACTGTCACCTTTAGAAATCGTCAAAGAAACTCTATACCCCAGAGATGATCTTTTCTCAGTGAATGGCATCTCTTGAGTTTCTTCCAAATTCTCGAACTTTCCTAGCTTGATTTATTCTCTGTGAATAGCCTATCTTGAATTTCTCGGGGTTTGGGGACCCATAAGCTTCTTAAAAGCATCCTCGCCTCCTCTTGGGCATTGTACAAGGACCCGTCAGCTTCTTAGAAGTATTCACAGCCTCCTCTTAGGCTTCGTATAAATGATTTCTTCCTCCGGGAATGATAGCCTCCTCTTGGGCTTCGTACAAATTGTCCCTCGGCTTCTTAAAAGTTTCCAGCCTCCTCTTGGGCTTCGTACAAATTGTCCCGACGACCTCCTAGAGGTATAGGAACAGAAATCATTCATCTTAATAGAACAGTCTTTCAAAAAGTCTAGATCTTGCTACTGCTGTTTCTTAAACGTAGTACAAAAGATGAAACTCTAGACTTGGACAGTCTAATTCCCTTGAGTCTCAAATACATTCTCAAGTTCCTTTCAAAACTAGGAGATGAAACCCGTAGACCCGGACAGTCTCAATACCCTTTGGATTTCCCATTTCCTTAAAGAACAGGAAATAACCCTGATCCTCGAATCAAATCCCTGAGTGCAAACAGTACTCATATAAGAACTGATTTTCTCTTTAAATCAGCATACTGGACCTGTCACTCAACTGAAACAGTAACCCTAGCCTCCTCTTGGGCTTTGTACAATGATTCTCCCCAGCGGAGTTAACCTTTTCAGACTCTCTTGTTGAGTATAAAGGACTCTCTTGTTTAGTCAATAACCTTTTTAGCCTCTATCTCGGGCTTTGTACGAGATATAAAACACTCTCTTGTTGAGTATAAAAGACTCTCTTGTTGAGTCAAACATTTTCAGCCTCCATCTCGGGCTTCGTACGAGATACAAAAACACTCTCTTATTGAGTATAAAAGACTCTCTTATTGAGTCAAAACCTGTTTAGCCTCCATCTCGGGCTTTGTACGAGATACAAAACACTCTCTTGTTGAGTATAAAAGACTCTCTTGTTGAGTCCAACCTTTAACCTCTGTCTTGGGCTTCGTACAAGACACATATTAAAGATTCTCCTGTAGAGTCAACCCTTTTAGCCTCTCTCTCGGGCTTCGTACGAGACACACAAAAATCACCCTCTTGTTGGGTCAATAGCCTCTTCTTAGGCTTTGTATAAGGAAACCCCGGTTGAACCAATCAACCTTTTAGCATCAAAGTTGTGCCTCGTTTACAGTATACAAACATCAACAACTCTTTCCCTTCATCTAATTGCTGTAAGCGGCAAGCCTCTGGATCATCTACATCCATGCCACTGTCCCTCTTTCAGCATGAGAAATTCCTAAGGAAAGATGACATTGCTCTACACCGAGTTAAAGTCTTCTCCTTCAGGTCAAAAACCCTTATAAAGGAAATTATGGCATTGCTGGATTCACATATCCCAGTTAAAGTAATCCTCCTTTATAATCAGTCATCCAACAATTGTGACAAACAGGCCCCTTTAGAGATGACAAATTCTCTCTAAAGCCGAAACTTTTTAGCTTCACATCTTGGGCTTTAAACAAGATACAAACCACCCTTCAGCTTCATGTCTTGGGCTTTGAACAAGACACCAAAACACCATTTCCTCCCATAGAATAGGAGGAACTACGATCGCTCTGATTTCCCTATTTCGGTAAACGGGAATACGTAGGCATAAGATTGAAAGAAAAATCTTAGCGAGCACACTAATCCAAAACCCCAAATCCCGTACCTTCACATATCAATCGAAAAACATCAGTCTTAACCTCCCACCAATCACCCGGGCACTATTTTAACAAAATAACCTAAGAGAGACCCACAATCTTTTTAGCATCTGTGAACCAACAGTCATCTGTTCAAACTCAGTTTGCAAGAAGGGTTAATTGGAGACATCTATTTCCCTTCCTTCATCAGCTTCAATAGGATAAAAAATGAATTGAGTTGTAGTACCCCACAGTGATAGTGCTTCGCAACCACGCAAAAATTCGCGCTACAACCTCTCCCTGAGTTGTAAGCCCCATCACTTGTACAAAAACATCTTTGGGCCTCTAATAGAGTGTAAGACCCAATCCCTTTGCAAATAAATAATTTTGGGGCTCACATATTGTATAAGTCCCTCTGTATATTTTCGAAAGTTCGGCGCGATCGTCGCCTTTTTAACAGAATCATCTGGGTCTCTCCTCGAGCTATAAGTCCCATTTATTTTCTTAAAAATATTTTTGGGCCTCTAATAGAGTGTAAGACCCAATTCCCTTTTGACCAAAACTTTTTGGGCCTCAGTCGTTGCATAAGTCTCGATACGATATTCAAAACGACAGTACAATCAATGTTCAAACCTTGGGCCTCTCCTTGAGTATAAGCCCCAACAATTTTTCACAAACAACTCCCTTCGGATTTAGGTTCAAATATACATTTGTTATCAAAACTTTCTTTAATTTCCCTGAACAACTAACAATACAGCATGGAAGCTCGCCCACCTGTAATTTTTAACAACTTTCATTTACTCACTCAAAGATATATATAACTTTATTGTGGGACGCTGCGCATGGTTAGTCTTCTTTCATTCTTTTAAATACACGTCAGATATATATATATAATTGTATTGTGGGAAGCTGCGCATGGTTATTTAGAGTTTTCCCCGGCAACTAGGTCTAGAACTAGGTAAAGCCTATTGGTCACTCTTAAATACAAACAAAACTAGATCCCCTTAGAATTTATAGATACAGTTTTCCCTTCTCTTGGGGTTAAACAATATGGAACAAAGAGAAAGGCAGTATTCTCGGTGAACCTTTTCTCAGACTGTCACCCTTAGAAATTGTCAAAGAAACTCTACTCCCCTGAGTTGATCTATTCTCTGTGAATAGCATCTCCTGAGTTTCTTCCAAACTCTCGAACTTTCCTGGAATGATCTCTTCTCTGTGAATTGCATTTCTTGAACTTCTCTTGGTTTGGGGACCCACAGGCTTCCTAAAAGCATCCCCGTCTCCTCTTGGGCTTTGTACAAGGACCCTTCGGCTTCTTAGAAGTTCTCATGCCTTCTCTTGGGCTTAATACAAGGACCCTGAAGACCACTTAAAGGTATAAGACAGAACTTAGTCATCCTTTGCTAGAGCAGTCTTTCCAGTGTCAGACCTCAGGCCACTTTAGGGTTGATTCTCATCCCTTAATGTCCTTGCCTCCTCTTGGAAGCATCATACAAAAGATAAAAGTCTTCCAGACCGGTAGACTTGGACAGTCTAATCTCCTTGAGTCTCAAAGACATTATCAAGTTCCTTACAACTATAGAAAAAAAACCCCGGGCACTCTGGATCGATCTCCATCAGAAACCTAGCCTCTCTCATGAGAGTTCCCCGACCAGGGTCAACACTATCTCAAATTAGAACCTCAAGGTATCTGACATCTCAACTCTTTTGTAATCCTCAAAAAAAGTTGATTCCCCACTTGGACCTGCCTAGGGATCTCAATAATCCCCAGTAGAAAGCTAGCCTCCTCTTAGGCTTTGTGTAATGATCCTTCCTCACCGAAGTCAGCCTCCTCTTGGGCCTTGTACAAATGATTCTCCCCAGCGGAGCTAACCTTTTCAGACTCTCTTGTTGTGTCAACCACCTTTCCAGACTCTCTTGTTGAGTATAAAATACTCTCTTGTTGAGTCAATATCCTTTTTAGCCTCAATCTCGGGCTTCGTATGAGACAGCAAATCACTCTCTTGTTGAGTATAAAAGACTCTCTTGTTGAGTCAATCACCCTTCTGTACTATCTTGTTGAGTCAACCCTTTTAGCCTCAATCTTGGGCTTTGTACAAGACAGATAAAACACTCTCTTGTTGAGTTGGTCTTATCCAGCCTCCTCTTAGGCTTTGTATAAAGAAATCCCCTAGCCAAATCAATTAACCTTTTAGCATCAACCTTGTGCTTTGATCAAGGCACACAAAAATCAATAGTCTCTCTTTAGATATGACAAATTCTCTCAGTCAAACTTTTAGCTTCAATCTTGGGCTTTGAACAAGACACAAATACCCTTTTAGCTTCAATCTTGGGCTTTGAACAAGACACCGAAACATCTTTTCCTCCCTTAGAATAGGAGGAACTACGATTGCTCTAATTTCCCTGTTTCGTTTAAACGGGAATACATAGGTATAAGATTGCGAAATCTTAGCGAGCATACCAATCTAAAAGCCCTAGGTCCAGTACCTTCATATCAATCAAAACTATAGGTTTCATACCTTAAGCCATCATCATCATCATTTTTTCACCGAAAACAAAAACTCACTTACTCTTCCCAAGAAACTTTCCCAACCCATTACCAGATAAACACCATCAATTACAAAGTGAAACCCTAAAGCTAATATTTTGTGGATAACCACATATAGGATGGGTAATTGACAACTACCTATTGTATAACCTGACCCCGGACCCCCAATCTCTTTTAAGCATTTGTTCAGTTAAACATTCGCGTGCAAGGTTAGTTTTAGATAGCTTCCATTTCCCTTCCAGCTTCACGGGATAATTAAGAAATCAGAAAGTAGCACCCTTCTCCTTGAGAAGGAAAACCCAAACTTCAGCGATAAGGTGGTCGCGTCACCGACAAAAATTGCTCGCTACATACAGACGGTAACAGAGCAGCCAAATCATCATCAACTAGTGCAAGGCGTTGGAACTTTGACTTACAGGGGATGGTAGCCAATGTTGTAATCAATGTGAAGCATGAGTTCCCTTTGCCATTTACATTTGTTTCTCAATTTTATTTCAAATTCCTCATCAAGGATCTTTGCAACCTTGTACACATTTTATGTACAAATTTTTCAAATTCAATAAAATGCATCATTTGTTATCCCAATTGTTTTCATTCCAGTATCTTGTGTGCAAAATAAACGATTATTTGTGATCACATAATACTATAAAACATTGAGAACAATAAAAATCTAAATCAATCAAGAAAGCATTATACATTGCATGTTTTTACTGGTGGTTCCTACAGGATAATCATTAATATACATTGGTAAGCCTAACGCTCGGCTGACAATGTGATGGTTCTTTGAAGAAGTTGTTGTTCCCTCATCAGTGTCTCAGCAGAGTCATCATTTCCCCAACAATCGCCATTGTGGTTCTCAGGAAGGGTTGATTGCCTTCCATTTCCCCAACAAATCCATAATGACTCCAGTAAAGTTGTCGTGATGTACCTCGAGAAAGAGCAGGTTTGTTCTTTTCCATAGCACGGGTCGTGCATCATCCCAGCATGTCGAAACTATCACGCTTCAGTAGCGATATGACTTGGTACCTCGCCTTCTCCAAGCAGAGAAGATCCTCCGAGCCTTGTGAATTCCTTGCAGCAGAGTCAGTGACAGCTTAGAAATCGATGTTTTCTGATTTCATTCCCAGACAGAGTAAGTTGTGATTGGGAGGTTAGCCTGATTCTCTTATTCCCGACAGTATTGTTGGTGATGGTTTCTTCCCCAGCGGAGTCTTCACCATTTTTGGGATTGTTCGCAGTAGAACTAACACCCTTTGGAGGCCCTTCCCCAGCAGATTTTGTCTTCATCTGTGTGATCTCTCCCCGACCAAAGATGTCGAGATCGTTTTGCTACAATCTCTGCCTAACTCACCGTGCATCACTTTAACCTGCACCTTTGCATTGCATGATATCAAGCATCATGTAAAACACGTACATGGCATATGCATCAAGCATACTCCCTCTCTTTTGGTCTGATTCATCCCTCAGCATATATTCAGCTAAACCTCGCACTTATCAACCCTCAAAACAAAAATCTTCTTTTGTCGCCGTCGGCCAAATTTACGAGCTACTCTTTTATTTAATCCCCTTCTACCTCAAATCATCGAAAAGCTAGCGTAATTCGTGCATTCAGGTCCAAGAGGATTAAATAGGGGCAACTGTCGTAACCCGAAATTTGACCTCCCTCTTTTGCCTTTTGCATAAGCATGAGCATTCGAATCGCTGGCATACGCATTCACACTTTTTCTCTGTGATTTTGTTGCAAGAATGTTCAGGTTTCCCAAGCCCGATTAATCACATCCTCACAAGGTCATCTCATCATCAAAACAAGCACAAAATAAGGGTTTCTATGCCTATTCATCAAAGTAAGAGGTTGAAAATCGGAACCGTGGCCACAACACCATTTTTCAGGAAAATTTGGGCATTTTTGGCTTGGTTAATCAATTAACCATTTGCAGTGCAAATGTGTTAATCGATTAACACATGCAAATTTTGCAGTATTTGCTGCTTTTCAAGACAGCAACTTTCCCTCCACATTTTGAACTTCTATATTGGTCTAGTAACATGTGGAACATTCTGGAGTATTCAAGAATTCAATCAAATTTATTCCAATGCATCATTTTCAAATAAGTGCACCATGTTCCTTGATTTCCATGTATGTTAACCTTTGGATGTTAGAGATCACATTGGGATTGTTACCGAGTTGATCCTAACTAACCGAGTTAACCACCTTGACTCGGTGAGTCAAGTGTAACTAACTCCTAGCCTAGTTCCAAACCACCCAAAGCTAAGTCCAAACCAAAATCCAAACCTCTCACACTCCAAACCAAAAGTCTATATAAACACACCTTCACTCACTTTTCAAGGGATCAACCATTATTCACACAAATTCCTCACACTTCACTCTCAATTCTCTCACATTCTCTCTGATTTTTCTCTGCTACATCTTCATCTTCATCTCAATTCTCTTCCAAAACCTCACCAAAGCTCAATTTCTACATTAAAGGATAACCACTTTTACATCGAAAGTGATTATTTCTTGAGCTCAACCTTCATCATCTTGCTATTATACTTGGAATTATGGAGTTTTATAAGCTTTTGGATTCATCTCAAGTGGTTAGTTCAAGTTTCTTCGGTGATAGTTCTCATTTTGGAGTTTTCATCGCAATTTGCTCGGTTTCGATACGATTCGGCTACATTTGAAGACTTCCTCTGGTCTTCTTTGATTATCTTTGCCAAGATCTCTTTGCAACAATTACCAAGCCAAACCTCCGGCTTGTAGATTGGTAGATCTCAATCTTTTTTTCTGTTTCAATCATTTTCGTATCATTCACGATGTAATTTCGATATTTTGCATGTGAATTGATTATACCATTGCTTAATCCATGATCTTGATGATTTAATTGATTATATTGTTGATCATTTTCTGTTTTTAAACTTGATTTTTCATGCATAATTGTTTGCTCTAGCATTGGAGTGATTGCACAATCATTAAGTTGGCCAAAAGCACTTTTGAAAACTATTTTTCAGCCTCTGTGCTAGTGTTAATCGATTAACACTTTGCAGTGTAAAAGTGTTAATCGTTTAACACTCTGTTTTTTCAATTTATTGTTGTTTTGCAAGTGTTAATCGATTAACACTTTGCAGTGCAAAAGTGTTAATCGATTAACACTGAACCAGAAGGCCATTTTCTTGCATTTTTAAGTGTGTTTGCCATACTTTCTACCTTTTAACTTCCATTGATTGTCATGCTTGATTTTATGGATGTTTTAAGTGTCATTTAACTTTTGTTTGAAGATTATTCAAGAACTTTTGTTGCACACTTTCGATTATTCAAATTGTTCATATTCTTGGCATTATGTGAATACATGCTTTCTTGCATTTTCTTTGATCACATGCTACATGTTTTGGTGTATCATTTGACACTGTTTTGCACTTTCTCTCTTTGCTTTGCATTAAGTTTGTTCTCAATAGAATAAGCTTAATCTTGTACAATCAATAATACACCCTTGTGCTTTAATGATTTTTCATTCATTTGGAAAATTGTTAGCATTTTCCTCCCCTTTGATTAATTAATCGAAACTCCATTCGATTATTGATCTTTCCCTTGGGGCTTCTCTTTAGGTTTCCTTTAGAACTTGTTTTCTCTTGGTACCCTGCTGAGTTGGAGTTTCGCGCGATACGGGAGCACTGTACAACTTGGAGCTGTTACGCTGCCTGTTTCAATTTCCACACTATACTTTGGGTGCTAGAGAAGGAATGAGGATGGATTTTTCCTACCCTCATTCTGGCTATTTCTTTGGTAAAGGCGTCTTGTCCTCTCCTCGAGAATAGTCACCTCTATCCTAGAGCTATAGTGTTTCTCATTCCCCAGTCGGGTCGATCCTTGATCACTTGTGTTTCTCTCAATCTCTCTTTTGATCAATCACCATCTTTCTTGGTTAAGATCATTGTCTTGAGTTAGCATTCTTCTCCTTTGTCTCAAATTTCTTCTCTTGTGGCTATTCATCACTTTTTGATTCCCCAAGAGAGTTTCAACATCCTTCTTCGGTTCAACACAGTTTTCCTGTTAAACACCAAAACCCTAGCGGAGTCCGCAACCTTCTCTTGGTTCCTGTCCCTTTGTTTAGTTAACCACTGCTTATCAGTTAAAACACCAATTTGCACTCTTTCTCAGTTAACCACAATCTATCTGTTAACATACTGAGTTCCTTTTGGGTTAATCACCTTCTCTTGGTTAATCACCCATTTTTTCAGTTAACCACAGTCTATTTGTTAACATACTGAGTTCCTTTTGGGTTAATCACCTTCTCTTGGTTAATCACCCATTTTTTCAGTTAACCACAGTCTGCTTGTTAAAATACTGAGCCTTTTTCAGTTAACCGTCAGTTAATATACCGAACCTCTTTTCTCTTGGTTTTGACACCATACCTATGCTTGTCCCCAGTAGGGTCACTACTCTCTAGTCCCCTACACCATTATTTATTTTTTCCTTTACCTCCCCAATGGAGTCCCTTCTTTCCTTCTGCTCTTTTATCTCTTGGTTTCAACATCACTCTTGCACGTTATTCTCAGTACACTATTGTCTTTCCTTTTGCATTTCTTTCTTGGTTTTGACACCATTTCTTTTGAATCCCCAACGGAGTTTCCCTCTTTCTTTTGTTCCTGGTTTTGACACCATTTTCTTTTCCTTTTCCGTCTTAGTTCCTCGAACTACGAAAGCTGTGATTCTACATTCGTTCGAATGTATGATACGTAGGCACGAGATCACGATGATCTTGGCGAGCACCCTTCCATCCTTTCACCCTCCCACCTTTCTTCCTTTTCCCTTCTTTTCCCTGGTTCCACGAACTACGGAACTCTAATTTCCTCATTGCACTATGAGGGTACGTAGGCACGAGGGCCCTAATCCTCCGTGATCACTTTCTTTCTTTCTTTTTTTTTCTTTTCTCTCCTCTTCTTTAGCTAGAAGCCTTTAGATAGATAACCCATTCAAGCCTAGAAGCAAGCGAAATGGTTCCCGTCGTGTACGACGGATGCGTTAGGTGCTAGTATCTTCCTTTCGCATAACCGGTCCCCTTTCCCGTTTCTCTTCCCCTTAGGTTTTATCGATATTTTCCCTGTCCTTTTGGACTAAATAAAGTTCGGTGGCGACTCTGTGTTATCTTTGAGTGTGCGATTCACTCAGGTATAAACCAGCCATCTTCACCCATTAACGGATAAACACCATCAAGTATAAAGCGAAACCTAAAGCTAATATCCTATGGATAACCACATATAGGATGGGTAATTGACAACTCCCCATTGTATAACCTGACCCCGAATCTCTTTAAGCGTTTGTTCAGTTAAACATTCGCGTGCACGGTTAGTTTTAGATAGCATTCCCTTCCCTTCCAGCTTCACGGGATAAATAAGAAATCAGAAAGTAGCACCCCTCCTCATTGTGAGGAGAAACCCAAAAACCAGAGATAAGGTGGTCGCGTCACTGACAAAAATCGCTCGCTACAAGTATACCATTTGAGATTATGTGTGACGCTAGTGATTACGCTTTAGGCGCTTTCCTAGGACAAAGGAAAGATAAGAAACTTCATGATATCTACTATGCAAGTAGAACCTTGGACAATGCACAGATGAACTACGCCACCACCTAAAAGGAACGCCTTGCAGTTGTGTTCGCTTTAGATAAATTTCGTTCCTACCTAGTGGGAGCAAAAATTATTATTTATACCGATTATGCTGCAATTAGATATCTGTTGACTAAGAAAGATGCAAAACCAAGACTCTTAAGATGGATTTTGCTCTTACAAGAATTCGACTTGGAAATCAAAGATAAGAAAGGTACCAAAAACGTGGTAGCAGATCACCTCTCTAGGATTGAGGATCCGAGACCTGAAGAAGTACCAATTAATGACGAATTCCCCTATGACAGACTAGTAGCCCAGTTAGAAAGCGAAAGCGAAATAGTTGAATACTCCTTGATATTTAATGACGCAGAAACAAATGAAGTAGTAGAATTAATATGCACCAAGATCACACTGCCGTGGTATGCCGACTTTGTCAACTACCTAGCAGCTGAGGTACTTCTACCAGACTTAACATACCAACAAAAGAAAAAGTTTTTTCATGATCTTAAACACTACTATTGGGATGAACCCCTACTTTTCAAGAGAGGGCCCGATGGAATATTTCGTCGATGCGTCCATGAATCAGAAGTAGCTGATGTCATATCTCATTGTCATGTTGCACCTTATGGAGGGCATGCAAGTACCTCGAAAACATGTGCAAAGATCCTGCAATCTGGTCTCTTCTGGCGAAATCTTTGGAAGGATGTCCACATCGCCGTTATAAACTACGACCGGTGTCAACGCACTGGAAACATCTCTAGACGCGATGAGATGCCACAGAAGGGAATTTTAGAGGTGTAAGTCTTTGACGTATGGGGTATAGATTTCATGGGACCCTTTCCGTCTTCTTTTGGTAATAAGTACATACTCGTTGCAGTCGATTACGTGTCAAAATGGATAGAGGCAATAACTTCTCCTACAAACGATGCACGGGTGGTGATTAAGCTCTTTAAAAACATAATCTTTCCTAGGTTCGGTGTACCAAGAATTGTCATTAGCGATGGCGGCTCCCATTTCATTTCCAATGTCTTTGGGAATCTTTTGCTCAAATATGGAGTCTGACACCGAGTAGCAACACCCTATCATCCTCAAACCAGTGGACAAGTAGAGGTGTCAAATAGGGAGATTAAACAAATCTTAGAGAAACCCGTCGCAACTTCCAGGAAAGATTGGTCTACTAAACTTCATGAGGCTCTGTGGGCTTATAGGACAGCTTACAAAACCCCGATAGGAACCACACTGTTTAAGATGGTGATGCGTCCGCAAGTGAACGGAAATATCAAAGTAATATAAAAGATTGTCGAACCCACAGAGACCAATGTCAACCTACCGTAATCTATCGTCGCTTTGTAAAGCTAAGGCTAATGATATTCGATAAAAGGGAAACTAAGACTAGCACTAAGATAAGACTAAGAAAATATAACAGAAAAGAGAGACCGGAATGTGGATTCCGTGTACCTCAGGCACTCTGTAATTGGTTGGTGTTAATTTACTTATGTTCCGCAGAAAATATTGATCTAAAGACTCCTCATCACACTCTCGCGCTATTGACTAAAGCCACATCTCCTAACCACAGGATTTTGCTCTCGCTCGCCCGTTTTAATTAGAAAACGTATTTTGAAAATCAATTAGATCCTAATCGATACCTAAAGCGCTCTCGCTGTTTTTAGAATCAATGCCCCGTTCCCACTATCTGGTTCGACCCCCACACTCTAGCAGTGTCGGCTCTAACCTTTACTTGCTTCTCACTCTCGTGACGAAACAGTGTTAAATAACCTCTCACTCTCGTGACAAATCTATTTAAATTGAACTTAGAAACAAAAAATAAAACATAATTTATTATAAGTTAACGCTAATTTAATAACCTCCCCCACACTCAAACCAAACATTGTCCTCAATGTTTTGATAAAAGGTGAAAAAGGAAGGATAGAACCTGTATGAATGCCACGACCAAATTTGCTTTGATTCTTCCCATGTTGTCCCTGTCTTCGCTGGCTGCTTCTACTCCAGCGTCTTGTACTACGAGATATCTAAATTTGCTGAAACTTCACTTTACTGAAGCAGTTCATCATACTATTTGTTTTCAAAGGAATTACCTACAAAATATGTTAGAAAAATACGATGCGGTGTGTGCAGGTGGAACCTGACCGTGCGAAAGGACAAGGAGAAGGTGAGTCACGAACGGGAGAGATATGCCCTCTCCTATCATACTCATCATCGGTGTCACCACCAGCAGCGACATTCGTAGGAATGTCCGTGGGCACCAGGTCATTTTAAGGGATTGTCATCTAGAGATCTTTCGCCTAAATGCAGCTGAGACGTGACAAGCGATACAATTCTTTATTTTCTACAAACACAAATAATAAAAGTAAAATATTAAATTAACATCTCGTGGGTTGCCTCTCACGCAGGGCTTTGTTTAACGTCGATAGCTCGACGGTTAGGAGTGTTAATCTTCGGTTTCCATGGCCATTTATCAAGCCATTTGACATATCCCTCACCTTTTCTTTTCTTCCTTCTGTGGGGTGGTTCGTTCTTTTGAACTTGTGGTGGTGGTTTTGGATCTATCCTAAGTATTAGCTTTTCGAGTTTGGGCTTAGTTATTTCACCCATCACCTCAAAGTATAACCTTACCCTCTTAGCACTAATGATTTCCCTAGTTTCGTGGTCCTCTAATTTTCTCTTTTTATACAGGACCTCAAACAAAGATGCATCGGTGTGGATATTTTCCAATACCTCCACATACATTTTGGATTGGGATTATACCATAGCCTCTACAAACCTTTGCGGGAAAGGAATTGGTGGGGTATAAGGAGGAGGAATAATAAGTGGTTCTTTCTCTACCTCTTCAACAACCTCCCTTTCGGTTGGTGTCAGTGAATTTTTCTCAATCTCTACTTTTTCCTTACCAGAACTCTCCTCAAACTCGTCATCACTCTCCTCAACCTCATTATCACTCTCTTTAGGATTTTTGATTTGTTTTTCACTACTGGTTGTTACAACATCCATATGCTCCTCGGAGGAGGGTCCTATAGGATTCTGTGCAAGCAGAGAGATTTGAGTCTCCAATGCCTCAGTGTGAGTCGCGAGGGACTCAACCACAATATTAATCCGCCTAATGGTTTCATAATTTTGTAGATGTTGTTTTCTAAACTCTTCATTCTGGAGAGTTTGTGTCTCCACAAAGTGCTCCATCATAGATTCTAGCCTAGAATTAGTTGTCATTTCGGTGAAATCCTCCATTAATGTTTCGAGGTTGGAATTATTGGATTCTTGCGGTTCCTCAAAATATTGGAAATGGTGATTTGGGTGAGAATAAGTTAGTGTCGCGTTGAAATTCTCCAACAATATTTCTTACGACTCCTCAAAATGTTGGGAGTGGTACGGTTCCTCCAAATACTGGGAGTGGTAATCGTAGAGGTAATTTGGATGTTGTTCCTCGAGATATTGTGAGTGGTTATCATAGAGAAAATTTGGGTGATACATAGTTTTTTTTAATGAGAGTGCCTTAGTCTATACGGTGCAACAATGAAATAACAATATTGACTGTTGGTCCCGGCAACGGCGCCAAAAACTTGATGCGTCTGCAAGTGCATGGAAATATCGAAGTAATATAAAAGATTGTTTAACCCACAGAGACCAATGTCAACCTACCGTAATCTATCGTCGCTTTGTAAAGCTAAGGCTAATGATATTCGATAAAAGGGAAACTAAGACTAGCACTAAGATAAGACTAAGAAAATATAACAGAAAAGAGATACCGGAATGTGGATTCTGTGTACCTCAGACACTCTGTAATTGGTTTGCATTAATTTAGTTATGTTCCGTAGAAAATATTGATCTAAAGACTTCGCCTCACACTCTCGTGCTATTGACTAAAACCACATCTCCTAACCACAGGATTTTGCTCTCGCTCGCCCGTTTTAATTAGAAAACGTATTTTGAAAATC
Organism: Lathyrus tuberosus; assembly: GCA_022829125.1. Lineage (NCBI taxonomy): Eukaryota > Viridiplantae > Streptophyta > Magnoliopsida > Fabales > Fabaceae > Lathyrus > Lathyrus tuberosus. The sequence continues at coordinate 5,594,326 of JALAZF010000024.1, read as the reverse complement.
AATTAGATCCTAATCGATACCTAAAGCGCTCTCGCTGTTTTTAGAATCAATGCCCCGTTCCCACTATCTGGTTCGACCCCCACGCTCTCGCAGTGTCGGCTCTAACCTTTACTTGCTTCTCACTCTCGTGACGAAACAGTGTTAAATAACCTCTCACTCTCATGACAAATCTATTTAAATTGAACTTAGAAACAAAGAATAAAACATAATTTATTATAAGTTAACGCTAATTTAATTACCGAGTCCCGTCGAAACGACGGTCCTCACATACCGGACTCTAGACAATTTAGTCGGACATGGATAGGAAAATAAGCACGCTATTACGATGAATTAATATAAGATAAGGCATAATTAAGTTATCAATTAAAATAGTAAAGTAAGCAAATAAAGTAAAACCTGTAATCGAATGGAAACTGGAATTGTAATACACCGGCGGGCTTTGGTCCAAAACAGAAATTAATGGCTGAAGTAAATCCTAAAACTAATTCGTAATAGCCCCCGAATGTGGAAAGCTATTACTTTTACATAGTGAAAGAAAACTGCTTAAAAAATAAAGAAATAAAATCAGGCTAAAAAAAGAATTCTCCCAAATGTGGAAACCGTTTTCTGATTTTATACTGCCCTCTACCCTCGTGGGTTACCGACGATTTTAGTGAAATGCGGAAGACTTGGTTCAGTTGAATCCGGAAGTGTCTCACATCGTGCAGAAAAATAGGAGAAAATATATTTTTTTTCCACTCGTGGCAGTTGCCACATACATGTGGCTTGCGCCACTTCTCCTTCTTTTTCTAGGTGGTGGGCTCCACCTTCATAAGGTGTGGCAGGCGCCACCTTTATTTTGTGTGGTGGGCCCCACCCCCTTTTTTTCTTTTTCTTTTTACTATTTTCTTTTCTTCTTTCTTTTCTTCCATTTTTCTCTTCCATTTTCTTCTTTTGTAAATAAGATCCGTTCTTTTAAGCACTTGAAAAACACAATTAACTACCGGCATAATAAAATATAAATCAAAGAAAATAAATAAAACGAACCTAAAATCCATGTGAATCGGGTTTAAAAATACGATACATTTTCGTGTTATCAGATGGTTTATGGAAAGTCTTGCCACTTGCCTGTAGAACTAGAGCATAAAGCTTATTGGGCCATTAAGACCCTAAACATGAATTACGCAGCAGCAGGGGAGAAAAAAAATTTAGATATCCATGAACTTGAGGAACTTAGACTGTATGCCTATGAAAATGCCCGAATCTATAAAGAGAGAACCAAAATATGGCATGATAAGCGGATAGCAAAGAGGGAGTTCAATGAAGGAGACATAGTTCTTCTCTTTAACTCTCAACTGAAGTTGTTCCCAGGCAAGTTACGTTCCCGATGATATGGCCCCTTCAAGGTTATGAGAATTTTCCAAAGTGGAGCAATAGAAATTCAAGGTAAAACAAACGAAACATTCATTGTGAACGGGGGTGACTTAAGCACTTCCACACCGTAGAGAACAAGGAATTTTTCACTAGTTATAAGTTGGAAGAGCTGACCGCTCCTCCGAATGAATGATTTTACTTTCTAGATCAATGTCGAGCTCCCGACATTAAACGAAGCGCTCCGTGGAGGCAACCCACGATCTTTGTTTGTTGTTGTTTTATTTGTATTTTTAGACTTCTACTTGTATTAGCTGTTAACTTTTAATGCATATTTACATTTACGTTATTATTATTATTATTATTATTATTATTATTATTATTATTATTATTATTATTATTATTATTATTGTTCTTATTACTTCTATTATTATTATTTCTTTTATTTTTCACTAACCTATGTTTATGGTACAATTTGACTAATAGGAAATCATTGTCTAATTTCAGGCTAGCTCGTCTTAGGATAACACTAAACTCTAGGAGAATGGAGCCATTTGAGAACCATGAAGTTACCTTTAGGAACGAGGTCCAGAGGCGCCGTTTTTAGGCCTTTTCCCAGAGAGACTTTGCTGTGTCTATCTACCCTGACAACCCAGCTATGACCACTCTTGGCATCTGTGATAGTGTCACCTACCTGCTTAATCAGTTGGGGTGGGATGATTTCTCTATCCGAAAGAGATTTAGCACTTACCATAACCTGACACTAGAATTTTTAAGCTCGTTATACTATGATCCTACCAAATATTTCGGTTTTGGCCATGGGTTGGCTACTTTTAGGTTGTTTGGCAACAAATACCGTTTCACACATCATGAGTTTGCTGAATTATTAGGATTTCCTAATGGGCCTGATGCCATAACTAAGACCCCTCAAGATGCCTTTACCGCTTACGATCTGAACCAATTTTGGGGTACTCTGACTGGTAATTACAATCCTAAGCCGAATGGCATGTTCTCTGAGAGTATCCATAATCCTGGTATAAGGTATTTTCACAAGACTCTAGCCCACGCCCTATTTGGTAAGGAAGAAAATGTGACTTCAGTCTCTAAGAACGAGCTTTACATTATGTTATGTGCCTCTCAAGGCAAGCCAGTTAATGCAGCCCCTTTCATGTTAGCTAACTTTTCTAAGATCTCTCGTGAGCCTTTTGGTGCTATCATTATTGGTGGCCTAATTACCATGATTGCTGACGCTAATGGATTATGGTACCACTTGAACCGTACTCGTGTTTTGGGTAGTTATCGCCCCATGAACATTAATTTCTGTTTCAACCGTGGAATTATTGCTAATCTTGGTCCTGTTGAGTTTGATTTTCTGATTGACAATGTTGTTGTCCACAACTTTACCTTGTCGAATCATGAGAAAACTAGTGTGCATAATAAGGATAATTGGCTCTATGACTTGGAAGGTCAGAACGAGTCTCTAACTCCTCCTGCCTCTCCATAAGCTTATGAGAATTTAGAAGCCGATATGCCTGATGTTGGTACTCTTGGCTCAGCCATTCAGCTGGTTGTCCCACCTATTGATATCCTCACCGCAATTCATGCTCTACAAGCTGAAGTAGATTTCCTCCGTAGAGAGATGACATCTCTTCGTGTGGATTTCTTGGGATTTATGGATGTAGTTCATGAGTAATTTAATCATCTTTTCTAGATCGTTTATTCACTCCGCCGTTCATCTGACCCTCAGATGAGGCGTCGCCATGAATAGTCTCAGTTGTACTCATTTCCCTGTTTTATTAGACTAGGATTTTGTTTTAATGTATCAATGTTCCATTCCCGTACTGTTCGTTCTTTTAATTCTGTTGAAAACTGTTGGTATGCCAACAATGAACTATGTTTGTACCTCTGATAATTCAATTAATGCAATTTCCCTTTTTCGTAACTTTGTGTTGTTGATGATTAGCAAGTTTTGAAATTTTCATGGCTTGTTAAGTATCTTTGTTAGTACTATCTGTAGACTCAAAATAATACAAAAAGAAAAAAAATATATAGCAGGTTTTGTCTTCTGTTTCTGGACCTGCAGTGAAAATTCGCACTTTTAGCATAATGGCGTTCGCCATATGCTGATGGTGTTCGCCATCAGTTCAAATTTTTTATTTTTTTTCCATTCGCAACACATGGCGTTCGCCATTGCGTTGGAACCTGCAGTCTGCGTAGAATTCAAATTCCTGCGCGTTTTTCCCTAGAGAATCCATATAATCACCTTTTTACACTTCCAAAACACCTTCCAACTACCCTCATTAATCCATCATAACCACCAACCATCTATATCCCACAAATTTTCCTATAAATTCATCAAATCCATCATCATTCTCACACCCATCACTCACACTCTTCACTCATAAACTTTTCAATCATTCTCCCTACCATCATTCTGCTAATATGCCTCCTAGAGTCGCTCATAACATCGACTACATGGGCATTGAATTTCCTGAAAATGTCCTTGGTCAGAGCCAATGTTCTACCTTTCTCATACTGCAAAAAAGGGCAGTCGTCACGACACGGTACCCAGACACCACTGCTGTCCAGACCTTGGGTCTTTTCGATAGTGTGAATTAGATGCTTACAAACTTAGGTATGTCACAATTCTACTCTATGAGTAATTCTACCTACATTAGGCTTACGTATGAGTATTTAAGCTCTTTCCGTCTGTCCACGAATCTGTCCCGTACCGATGGTTCCATACAGTTTAGAATGTTTGCTCCTGTCTTCGTGATAATCTTCATCATAACATTGCAGAGAATGATATGGCAGAAGTCCTTTGGGATTGATGGATTCTTGCACTTAGGAATCAAAACAATGTGAGTATTGTTGAAATTCTGGCCTATATATCAGATGTCCTATCGAGATGTCGAGACACTGATATACAACAACAATGAACAAGTTCAATACAAAAGTGTGCAGAAAATTTAAAGAACACCAGAAATTGTTAACCCAGTTCGGATCTAACTATCCTACATCTGGGGGCTACCAAGCTAGGGATGAAATCAATATTCGATAGTATCAATTCACTGATAACCACACCCGGTTCAATCAGCTCACTTAATCACTACCCTTCCTATGACTTCTACCTAAGACTCCCCTAGGTATGAGGCCCTCCTCAAATCCCTCTTCAATCACAACCTGTGACTGGTTCCTTACAAGATAAGTAACAATGGTCGAAACCCAAATTCTCAATACTTCACAGCTTATGAGAATTAACACACAGCTACTTAATGCTTAAAAGCTTATGAGCAACCTTACACAACTTACACTATAGTCCTTATACTGTTATCATAAGATACCAGTTAGGCTCACAAAACACAAGCACGCAACCCTAAAAATACATGTAAGTTCGACACCTAAAACTAGGTTTACATCAGTCTATTTATAGCTTGAAATCTGGACTGAATTGGGCTTCAAAAATGCAGCAATTAGACTGCTCATAAATCTGCAAAATTAACTCCAATAAAATAGGTCTTCAATCCAAAGTTTCCTATTATGTCTCCATAATTAGAAACAGCAACAAATCCGAAAACCAATAAATAACCCTAATCCCAAAATGCTTTGGATGCCACATAAGATAACCAATTATTCACAGAATATTCAGTTACAAATCATTGTAACAGAATCTGCATTAAGAACTGACTTCACAGCGCGATGTCCTATGAGCAGTCATGGAACATCTTCATTTGACATGTTGAACAGAGAGTAATGAAACATATTATTAGACATCTTCATTCAACATCTGCTGCTACATGAGTTTTAGCAAAATAATGCCAACCATAAAACCAAGGAAATAACAATCTCCCCCTTTGGCTTATTTTTTGCTACAACTCCACACACACTTAAATACCATCAGTATCAGCAGCGGATAAAAAACACCATTAATAGCAGCAAAAAAACTCCCCCTCAGCTGCATATACACACACAGTCCAGCAAACATCTCATCATAGCAACTCCCCCTCAACAGCAGCAACACACCATCCACCTGCAGCACACAGAATCTACCTGCAGCATACACACTCCCCACACAAGCAATCACACAACATACTACTCCCCCTTTTAGCCATAAATATGACAAAGGCTAGTAGAACAAGTCAAAGTAAAAATAATCCAGAGTAAACTGCATCAGAAAGTAGATGCACACCACATTACATGCCCAAATGTCATGCACAAACTTTAGCATTTTCCCTTCATTCACACACTGCACTACCAGAACCTCCTTTAGTCTTTTCAGTCTGGCAGCCAGAAAGCACATTGATTGCTATAGGTCTTCATGAATGCACACCCCAAGTCTGCTCCTCAGGTTTTCAAACTGAACTGCATCCAGAGCCTTGGTAAATATGTCAGCAAGCTGATTTTCTGTGCTCACATGCTCAAGAGTTATGACTTTGTCCTCCACAAGTTCTCTGATGAAGTGATGCCTGATGTTAATGTGCTTTGTCCTGCTATGTTGAATGGGATTTTTGGAAATATTAATAGCACTCAGGTTGTCACAAAATAGTGTCATGACATCTTGTGTGACATTATACTCTGATAGCATCTACTTCATCCATACCAGTTGCGCACAACTACTACTAGCTGCTATGTACTCAGCTTCAGCAGTAGAAAGGGATACTGAATTCTGCTTCTTGCTAAACCATGAAATAAGATTATTTCCTAGAAAGAAGCATCCACCATAGGTACTCTTCCTATCGTCAGCACTTCCAGCCCAATCAGCATCACAATATCCTAATAAAATGGGACTTGAGTCATGGGAGTAAAGCAACCCATAATCACATGTACCACTCACATACTTTAGAATTCTTTTCACTTGATTGATGTGACTGACCTTGGGTTATGCTTGATATCTTGCACACACACCAACATCAAAAGTGATGTCTGGCCTACTTGCTGTAAGATACAGCAGACTGCCAATCATACTTCTATACAGACTTTGTTCAACATCCACTCCCTTTTCATCTTTGGATAACTTCAAGTGAGTAGGAGCTGGAGTCCTCTTATGCTTGGCATTATCCAGTCCAAACTTTTTCACAATGTTCCTCGCATATTTGCTCTGACAAATAAAAATGGAGTCTTCCATCTGCTTGACTTGTAATCCAAGGAAGTATATCAATTCACCCACCAAGCTCATCTCAAATTCAGACTGCATTTGAGTGACAAAATGTTGGACCATTTCATCCGACATCCCGCCAAACACAATATCATCTACATAAATCTGAGCAATCATTAGTTTCCCATCCTTCTCCTTGACAAAAAGAGTTTTATCAATACCACCCTTCCTGTACCCATTGTTAACTAAGAACTCAGTCAGTCTTTCATACCAAGCTCGTGGAGCTTGTTTCAGCCCATATAGAGCCTTCTTCAGCTTGTAAACATGATCAGGAAAGTTTGGATCCACAAACCCTTTAGGCTGCTCAACATAGACTTCCTCATTAAGATACCCATTTAGAAAAGCACTCTTGACATCCATTTGAAACAGTATGAATTTCAACAAACATGCCACTCCTAGCAACAATCTGATGGATTCCAACCGAGCCACAGGCGCAAATGTTTCATCAAAGTCTACTCCTTCAATCTGTGTGTATCCTTGAGCTACTAATCTGGCTTTGTTCCTGGTAACAACTCCTTGCTTGTCAGACTTATTCTTATACACCCATTTTGTTCCAATCACATTTGTTCCTGCTGGTCGTGGTACCAGTTCCCAAACTTCATTCCTCTTGGACTGACACAGTTCATCTTGCATGGCACTTATCCAGAACTCATCTGTCAATGGTTCTTTGACATTCTTTGGTTCGATCTTTGACACAAAGCAAGCATTTGACACAGTCTCCCTTCTTCTGGTTCTTACACCTTCATTCAGATCTCCAATAATTAATTCCCTAGGGTGATCCTTCTGAATCCTTATAGAGGGTTCCCTGTTAGCATCCTCTACCTCTTCATTCTCAGGTCTGGTGTTGATTTCTTGAGCACTATCTTCTACAGACTCAATGTCTGGAGAGTTTTCATTGTTCATGGGCAGACATGCTCCAACATCATCTGGGACATCTTCATCGTTGCCAGAATCATCAACCACCACATTTATGGATTCCATCATCACCTGAGTTCTGGAATTGAATACCCTATATGATTTACTGTTTGTAGAGTAACCCAAAAATATTCCTTCCTCACTCTTAGGATCCATCTTTCGCCTTTGCTCACGACCCGCTAAGATGTAGCACTTACTACCAAACACATGGAAATACTTCACATTTGGCTTTCTACCTTTCCATAGCTCATAAAGAGTGGCAGAGGTACCTGATCTGATAGTCACCCTATTGTGTATATAGCAAGCAGTATTCATGGCTACATCCCAAAAATGATATGGAAGCTTTTTGGCATGAATCATGACTCTTGCACATTCTTATATGGTCCTATTCTTGCGTTCCACCAAACCATTCTGCTGAGGAGTGATTGGTGATGAGAATTCATGAGTGATTCCCTCAGATAAGCAGAACTCTTCAAACCTGCTATTTTCGAATTCTTTCCCATGGTCACTTCTGATTCGAACAACACCACAATCCTTTTCCCGTTGAATTCTTTGACACAATTCTTTAAAGGCTGCAAACACTTCAGACTTTTCTCTGATAAAACTTATCCAAGTGAATCTAGAGTAGTCATCTACGACAACATAGGCATACTTCTTCCCACCAAGACTTTCAACCTGCATAGGTCCCATTAAGTCCATGTGAAGAAGTTCTAGAACTCTAGAAGTTGTGGTAAGATATTGAAGCTTCTTGTATGACACCCTTGTTTGCTTCCCAACTTGACATTCACCACATATTTTTTCCTCATCAATCTTCAGCTTGGGAATACCTCGAACAACTTCACTTGACATAACCTTCTTCATCCCTTTCAAGTGTAAGTGACCCAATTTCTGATGCCACAGTTTGGTTTCATCTTCCTTTGACATCAAACAAGTAGACAGATTTTCAGGTTCTTGAGGATTCCACAGATAACAGTTATCCTTAGATCTGGTCCTCTTCATAACAACTTCATCTTTCACATTGGTTACCAGACATTCAGATTTGGTGAAATTTACCTTGAACCCTACATAACACAATTGGCTTATACTGATTAAGTTTGCGGCCAGTCCTTTGACAAAGAGAACACGATCCAGATTTGGTTGTCCTGTGTAGTCCAACTTTCCAACACCTTTTATCTCACCCTTTGATCCATCCCCAAAGGTGACATAATTGGTGGAGTGAGGCTTAATGTCTGACAAGAACTTCTTCACACCAGTCATGTGTCTTGAACAACCACTGTCAAAGTACCAATATTCTCTTGCAGATGCTCTAAGAGAAGTATGTGCTATGAGGCCAACCATCATTTGTCTAGGAATCCATCTTCTCTTCACTTTACCCCAACTCTGTTCTTTATTTTGTTGCTGAGCAGTTTTGGGATAGTCGTGCAGTTTGTAGCAAAAGGACTTTAAGTGACCAATCTTGCCAGAGTAATGGCATCTCCATGGTTTATACTTTGATCTACAAACTCTTTTCTGATGCTTCATCTGATGTTGAAACATGTGATTTGACATCTCCACTTCTTGCTTTATTTTCTGAGGAACAAACTTCAATACAGTCTTCTTGGAAGTCTCTGCTTGATTGTTAAAACCAAGGCCTTGCACATTTCCAGCTTCTTTCCCATTCTGAAGGATCTCATCCAGCTGCGTGGTACCATTGTTCAGCATTCTTATAGATTTGGTCATATTGTCAAGTTTTGACTTTTGCCATTCAACCTCCTCCTTCAAAACAGCAATGGTTGATAGATGTTCTTCCTTCTCAGCTTCTAGTTGAGCTATCAAGATCTTCTACTCCAATATAATCTGGCACCTTTCTTCATTCTTGATACACAATTATGAAAACCCTGAGAATACTTCTTCCTTAGTGAGTTCTCTAACATAGGATTCTTTGTCAGAGTCAGATTCACAAGAAGTTTCTCCATCAGCCTTACATACTCCAGTCAAAGTTGTCACCAATTTTGCTAATTCTTCTTCAATATCACTCTCAGACTCTCCTTCTGACCAAGACACGGATAGACCCTTCTTCTGCCTTTTGAGATACGCGGGACACTCAGTCTTTATGTGCCCATATCCCTCACATTTATAGCATTGAACTCTCTTCCCTTGATTAGAGTCTTCTTCAGTTCTGGATCTTCTGCCTCCATCCTGGTTCTTTCTGATGTCGAGTGACTTGTTCTGAGCATTTGCTCTCGACTTCCAGTCAATCCTTTTCAACACTTTGTTAAATTGTTTACCAAGTAATACCAGATCTTTAGACACATCTTCATCTTTGACCAGTTCTCCTTCATCATCTGAGTCATCAGCATTCAACACAAATGCTATACTCTTCTTCTTTTCAGCTTTTTCACTGAATCCTAACTCAAAAGTTTGGAGTGATCCCATAAGCTCATCCACCTTCATCTTGTCAATGTCCTGAGCTTCCTCTATAGCAGTAACCTTTATATCAAATCTCTTAGGAAGAGACCTGAGAATCTTCCTGACCAGCTTGATGTCAGACATCTTTTCTCCTAAGGCACTAGAGGCATTAGCTATCTCAATAATGTTCATATGAAAATCATGAATGCTATCATCCTCTTTCATCTTCAAACTATCAAACTTGCTAGTGAGAAGCTGAAGCTTTGACATTTTCACCTTTGAGGTCCCTTCATGAGCAACTTTCAAGACCTGCCAAGCCTCTTTGGCAATAGTACAATGCTCAATCAGCCTGAAGATATTTCTGTTGACACCATTGAACAATGAATTCATGGCTTTAGAATTTCCAACAGATCCTTTGTAGTCAGCATCATCCCAGTCCTCTTCTTCCTTCAGAACATCAGTAAGATCTCCTTCTCCATCTCTTACCTTTGGAGGCTCCCAACCTTTGAGAACAGCTTTCCATGCTTGATCATCCATGGACTTGATGAAGGCTATCATCCTAGGTTTCCAATACTCATAGTTAGAACCATCCAGTAGAGGTGGTTTATTCAGAGCTCCTCCATCCTTGTCCATTGTACCAAAAAGTACCTTCCCTGAATCTCACCCAGAAACAACAAAGGGAACCAGGCTCTGATACCAATTGAAATTCTGGCCTATATATCAGATGTCCTATCGAGATGTCGAGACACTGATATACAACAATAATGAACAAGTTCAATACAAAAGTGTGCAGAAAATGTAAAGAACACCAGAAATTGTTAACCCAGTTCGAATCTAACTATCCTACATCTGGGGGCTACCAAGCCAGGGATGAAATCAATATTTGATAGTATCAATTCACTGATAACCACACCCGGTTCAATCAGCTCACTTAATCACTACCCTTCCTATGACTTCTACCTAAGACTCCCCTAGGTATGAGGCCCTCCTCAAATCCCTCTTCAATCACAACCCGTGACTGGTTCCTTACAAGATAAGTAACAATGGTCGAAACACAAATTCTCAATACTTCACAACTTATGAGAATTAACACACAGCTACTCAATGCTTAAAAGCTTATGAGCAACCTTACATAACTTACACTACAGTCCTTATACTGTTATCATAAGATACCAGTTAGGCTCACAAAACACAAGCACACAACCCTAAAAATACATGTAAGTTCGACACCTAAAACTAGGTTTACATCAGTCTATTTATAGCTTGAAATCTGGACTGAATTGGGCTTCAAAAATGCATCAATTAGACTGCTCACAAATCTGCAAAATTAACTCCAATAAAATAGGTCTTCAATCCAAAGTTTCCTATTATGTCTCCATAATTAGAAATAGCAGCAAATCCGAAAACCAACAAATAACCTTAATCCAAAAATGCTTTGGATGCCACATAAGATAACCAATTATTCACAGAATATTCAGTTACAAATCATTGTAACAGAATCTGCATTAAGAACTGACTTCATAGCGCGATGTCCTATGAGCAGTCATGGAACATCTTCATTCGACATGTTGAACAGAGAGTAATGAAACATATTATTAGACATCTTCATTCAACATCTGCTGCTACATGAGTTTTAGCAAAATAATGCCAACCATAAAACTAAGGAAATAATAATTGTTAATAGAACTTGGGTTTTTATTGTTGTTCAGCACCTCCAACGCCAATCTACTCACCTCTGGACCCACTATGTGCCAATACTTTTGGTAGAAGAGACTTGGGAGACCATCGGGGCTTGAAGCTTTAAGAGGGTTCATTTGAAACAGGGTCTCCTTAACCTCATGGCTGGTGAAACGCTCTTCGCACATTGAGATGTGGTGTTTCTTAAGTTTACCTTGCACAACTAAACAAACCTCATCTACATTTGGTGGAAGGGAGGATGAGAAGAGTTCAGCAAAATAGTTAACCAAAACCCTCTCATAGTGAAGATTGCCTCTCCACCAATGGCCATTATCATCCACGAGCTTCTGGATATTGTTTGTTCCTTTCCTTTGATCAACTTTCCCATGGAAGAATTTGGTATTCTTATCACCATGCTTCAGCCAAAGAGCCTGACTTTGCTGCCTCCAGATGATTTCCTCGACTTGAAGGAGGTTGTTCCTTTGACCTACAAGGGCTTTGTTGGTATTAAAAGCAACATCATAACTATCCCATCTTTCTTCATCTTTAAGCAAATCCTCAATTCTCTTCAACTCCTTGCTAATCCCCCCAATCCTATACTCCTGAAGCACCCCATCTAAATCCTTCATAGCAGAAAGTTTGTCAAACCTCCTAGATCCAGAGTTGTTCCAGATCTGAATTATAGCTTCCTCACATCTAGAGTCATTTGTCCACACCTCCTCAAATCTGAACAGGTGTTGTCTTTTCCTCTCCCTACCTCTAGACATATCCTCCAGAACTACACTCAGAACCACATGATCAGACCCAAAACGAGATAAGTGGGAGAGAATCTATTGACAAAAGCATCTGACCCCAAAACTCTGTCAAATCTACACTGGATATTATCACTACCATGCCTACCATTTGTCCAAGTAAAATGGTATCCTTCAAAGCCCAAATAAGTAAGCCCCAATTTATCCAAAGCTTACCTCCCAATAGACATTGGCTAAAAGATCTACAATTACCCTCTTTCTTCCCGTGATAATACACCACATCATTTAAATCCCCCACAAAAACCACTCTATCTCCACCTCTATTAACCAATTGCTGGATCAAACCCCAAGTTCTTCTCTTATTATCCTCTTCTGGGAATCCATAAACCCCATTGAAAGTCCAACTACTATTGTCACAATCATCCGGGATAGAACATTCAATACGGTTAAGGGAATTAGAAAGAATTGATAATTGAACCTTCTCCTTCCAAAGCAACATGAGACCACCTGCTCTTTCTCTCCTAATTCCTCTACAATCCACACCATGACCACACGCCAGCCCACTTCTGATCTTAATAGCCTGAATTTCATTCACTTTAAGTCGAGTTTCCATTATAAACAACATGTCGGGGTTTTCAGCACGAATGAGCCTCAACAAGGCTCGAATTGCATGGGGTCTCCACAAGCCCCTGTAGTTCCAACTGAGGATCTTTATTGTTGCAGGCGGTGTTAGTCTTCCAACACCACCTCTGGCCCCTGTAATTGATTCTCCATTGTCCTGCCATGACTCTTAAGTTTCTTATCTCCATCTTGACCTTTCTCTTTCTCCTTCGTAGTTTTTTTTCTTAAGCTACTAACCTGCTCCTTTTGGTGTTGTTCTACCTCCCCTTCTTCCCCTTCCTTCCCTTTGCCCTTGTTGTCATATTTATTTTTCTCTGATGACAAGTTAAACATGCTTCTATTACATGAGCTCGAGTTGGATTCTTTCTTCTTCTAATCATCTAGTATCCTTGGAAGAGGCGAAGCTCTCAGCCAAGTCCCATACGATAGTTCCTGTTCTTCAAGATCTTCAAAGCCTTCCTCACTCAGATCTCCAACTTCTTCGCAATCCTTTAGTTGATGCCCCAGCCTCCCACAAACAAAATAGAATTTTGGCAATCTCTCGTATTTGAAGTGCACACAGATATTTTTATCCTTGAACCTCACTACCATTCCTCTTTTCAATGGTTGCTTGAGATTAATCTTCACCTTCACTCTCAGAAATCAATCATTACGATAAGCTTCCTTTTGATCCAAATCCTCGTACTCTCCCAAAATTCCACTCAGCTTCTTCGCCATAGCCTCTAATCTAAGCATGAGAGGTAGCTCGTATATGCATACCCAAAAAGATCCAAAACACATGTTTAAATCAGAGGGTTGTTCTTCACCTGATACTATATCCAGGACCAGTAAGTTCCTATCGAAGCTCCAAGGACCATTTCGCAATACACTTTCCAGGTCCTTCTTCGACCCAAAGCAAAATAAGAAAAGGTTTTTGTTCAGTTCTTGCGTTTCAACCGGATTGTTGAGCTTCCATGCTCCCACCATTGTATTAGTAAACGCCCTTGAATTAAAACTGTTATAGGTCCAAAGCTTCCTCGCCAAAGTACGTTCGAAATTCTCTTCTCCATAAACTTCTTCGATTTTTGCAGTAACTCCTCCTTCTTCTTCCTTTGACAAGGGGATGTTTTTCCATGAATCCATAGAGTCCAAACACACCCAGATCCAAGAACGAAAAGCGAAAAGGAACATGAAAAGGGAATGTGGAAAGACCTCAACAAAAAGGAAAGAAAACCAGACCGGCTGGGAGAAAAAAACGGAAAGGCGGCCACAAGAAACCCTGAAACAAAGAGAAAAATAACCCTAGACACAAGGAATGGAAACACGATAAGTTTCTAAAGAGAGGCTGAACCTTCTCTCTCTAGAAGAGACGTGGGTTTGCAACAACATAGTTGCATTTATTTTACTTGGAACCTTTGATTTCCATAACATTCCCAAATAATTTTTATGATATCCGCGGGCATATAACCCACATTTAAAATTTCTTGTAACAACTGGTAACAACCTTTAGCCGAGGACCCCTTCTTGTAACAACCTTTAAGTTTTGATTTCTTAATTCGAAAAATATGTTTAACTAAGAAATTATTTTATCAAATCATGTGAATATAACACAATGCAACTAAAAAAGAAATCTTTGATAAGAAATGCAATTGCATCTCCATCACTTACGTAGTGAGAAGTTAGCTTACTAAGTCTTGAATTATTAAATTTTGGATTATAGTTTTTTTTAGAAGGGCATATTAATTGCGTTTATATTTAATGAAATTAGTAAGTCAAACATATCTAATTATCATCTCCCTCCGAATCTATAAAATGTTTTTGATATTTTATACGAATTAAATAATATAATAAATTTTATATGAAATAATTAAATATAACTTTACAATATTATCCTTTATTTTTTATATATGAAAAGAGAAATTTACAGAATTAAAAAAATAATAATAATAAATGATAAAGTATAATAGTAAAATGATTTATAATATAGATAAATATTTTTCTAAATATCATTTATAAGTTGGGACACTTAATTAAAACAACTATAAATATATTGAAAACACCAAATAATCTTTTTGATATGGAAATAATTAGAAAAAAAGTGCATGTATAAAAAATGGAGAAGTGTCCCACAGAATTATATTACACCAACTTAGGTTAAAAATATATGATCATGTATAAAATGCCTTATCTAAAGTTAGATTGCACTATCTGTATAATTTATGTTGCTATATGTTTATTGGTCTATAGATTCCAAGAATTATAATGGACAGGGTAACAACTTGCGCACTTAAGATTAAATTAATGCTAATATGCTATAAAATATTAAACAAAAAAGATTTGATTCCAAACTTCTAGCACCAGAAACTATCCTATGGAAGGTAATGATCATTGAGAGCTTGCAATTTTATGAATGAGATTTAATTAGAATGCAATAAACATAAGCAATCATAAATCAGTATATATATTCTCTAATGATTTGTGTTGATAAAATGGGACTTTTCTTTTCTTTTTAGTAGTGCTGGCTTGAGCTCAATGAGGTGGGAAACTTTAATTTCAGATAATGTTATGTATGATTATTAATCAGTTAGTGTCATCTATTGTTTGGATTTACTAGCAAAGGTAAGGTAGTTCAGGTATCACTAGGTTTAGAATTTGATATCTACTACTATGCTGAATATCAATAGATTTTGTCGATGGTGTGATGTGATCAAGATCTTGGTGTTTATCTTAGAAATAAGAAACTTTGTCTTTTTTATTTATTTGTTCTTCTCTTATTCTTTTATAACTCCACGAAACCTGGTTAGTTGGTTAGTTAAATTACTTACTATGCATATTACAAATTAGTTTAGTAAAGTTACTTGCCGAACAAACAAGTAACTAATTAGCTAAGTTACCGTCTGTTCCTTATGTGGGCATTGTGTTAAGACAGTTGTCCATTTCTTGGTTATTTGCGAGCTTCTCTTTGTATGTGGTATAATATCTTTAAGTGTTTGGGATAAAAAATT
This sequence comes from Lathyrus tuberosus, assembly GCA_022829125.1. Classification (NCBI taxonomy): domain Eukaryota; kingdom Viridiplantae; phylum Streptophyta; class Magnoliopsida; order Fabales; family Fabaceae; genus Lathyrus; species Lathyrus tuberosus. The sequence goes on along the minus strand of JALAZF010000024.1, from coordinate 5,578,484 downwards.
GTTATTAATAATGATATTAGGATACTTTTTTTTAGTATTTTCTTTTTCTAGGAGGGTAGGATTAAGTATAGGTGTGATCATGGTTTTAAATTGCGGTTGCGACTGCGGATGCGATTGCGGTTGCGGATGTCGCGATTGCGGCCAATGCGGTCACTGCGTTGCGTATTGCGGCCGTTGCGGCGTGAAATTATTTTATACACGCATTAAATATAAAAAAAATTGTAAAATTATTGTAATTATTTATAGAATGACATAAAGGCAAAGCAACTTGTTCTTTGTATTTGTAATTGGAATCTTAATACAGAGCAAAAGAAAACTTGACATAAAGTAAGATTCTTGTCTCCTAGATTCTTTTCCTACATGAAATATTATGATTCTGTACTTTTTATGTAAGAAAATTATGTGTTGCAGCCTGTTGCGGTAGAAATGCGGTTCTGATGCGGTAAATACCGTTACGTTGCGGTTGTGTTGCGGCAATGATGCGGTTGTTGCGTGTGATTTCAGTTCACACCGCAATTGCGGTCCGTTGCCGATGTGTTGCACGCCGCAAACGCAATATTGCGGCCGCATCAAGTGATGCGTACCGCAATTTCAAACCCTGGGTGTGATTATCTTCTTATTTGGTATGCCGTAGTCTGATCCATATGAAAAGTTTGTAATTATATAATCTTTAAGGGAGTCACAAAATCAACGAAAGAGGTGGAGTAAAAGAGTATTTTTTGACCTGAAAATAGTTTTTTAGTAGATCATATGTCATTTCTTACACCTTCCTTGAATGACTTCAGAACTTTATCCTCTTCTTGCACCTATAGCGGATCGAGTATTGCCTTGGTTCAGAGGTTGATTTTGACTTTTGATTGTTTTGGTGCTCTTTTGATGAAATCTGGTCTATTATTTGAGGATATGAAAGCTTGAGATCTAACCTAGTTTCAGCAAGGTGGGCTTTGTTAGTTACATTGATATTTATTTGTTGGGACCTCGTAATCAATATTGTTGGTTAGAGGGTTGCTTTATGTTGTTTTGTTTTTTAATGTATTTTTTTCGCTCTTTTGTTACCTTTTGGCATTGTTTATGCTTAAGTAACTTCCTCTGTTTGTACTTTCGTGATTATTCACCATCTTATTTTTATTATATTATTACTTTTCATTAAAAAAAATTAACTAAGTTAATTATAATGTACTGAGCTTGATTAGCGCAATATAAGTCTAGTTCATGAAATGTATGAGTAATCACTCAATGATCATGAATGAGATGTGCATGACAAGTTGAAATCAAATATCATATCTTCTTTTTTATGTATGCATGATTTATTAATTTCAACAACTGGTATCAAGAGCCCCAAGCTTTGTGGTCAAAAGTTTCTTTCAAGATTAAACTGTCCTTCGTTGTTTTTTATTATTAAGTGAAGATGACAAACTCTATGAAGAATTTTAAATATAACTTTAGAAAGAAGCTACCAGTTCTTGGTAGGTGGAGTTGGAATCGATGGATCAAATAAATGAGGGTGATCTTAGGTTTCTAACATGTGATGGAAGTGGATCAGACTGGTCTGCAAGTTCTAGCCAATGATAAAAGTGATTTTGAAGGTGTTGAGTACAAATAATCCAATAAGAAGGAATCCAATGCAGTGATTTTCATACATTAATGTGTTGACATTGACAATTTCTAGAAAATTGACAATGCAATGTCCAAGGTCATTTTGGAAAGATCGTCTTCAAGCTTACATTTTGCACCTACTTGGTGGAAATGTGTGTCTCTTCTTAGTTATAAAGGGAATTATTCTTCTAATTTGTTTTTGGATATCCTGAGAAAGAAATCGAGATAATTATTCTCAAGTTTACTTAAGATGAACATTAGGAAGGGAGTATCCACATCAGACTTATGATCCATAGACTCTTTAGTATCTCTAGTAAACATGATTGACCTGTGCAAGAAGTTGGCTTATGGGAGGAAGGTTTTTGTGTTGGGATATAAGATATAGGAGATACCTTTTTGTTTACAAATATGATTTGGTTTATATTCTCCTTGTAGTTATTCAAGGACCAGGCTTTTCCCTAGATACAGACCAGTGATAAGGACAATGTTTATTCAACACCATCAACTTACTCTATCCTCTTGGAATCAAACCACTCCGTTATTTCCCCCTTTAATAGTGCAGACTTCATTCTACCCTTCATTTGGGCTAGTTTACTCTTTCTAAAGTGGTATTGTTCTCTTGACAAATCTTTCAAAATAAGATTCATACTAGAGAAAACTTGTTCAAGCGTAGTGTTATAGTTTATATAGAGGGTGTTTCTTAAGCTTTATGTCAGAGGTTAGTATAGCTAGTTTCCCATTTATTTGTGAATTGGGTGGATGCGATTGTTGGGGGGAGTTTACTAGGGAGCATTGATACATAGTGTAGGACTAGGCACCTTTGTGAGAGACACACCACTTGTCCACCTAAAAGCTTAAGGTGATAGGTGATTGGGTTCTCCCACCCCTTTTTTTATACTTGTAGCGCCGTTGACACCTTTTTTCAATGGCCTTTCAAGGGCATTTCGATACACCTATTCCTGGGCGTCGATTTCAACGGAACACCACTTCCTGGGCATTTCGATACAAGTAAGCCTGTCCCTTTCTCGAACCAAAGGCTCATGATACCATTTGTTGGGGGGAGTTTACTAGGGAGCATTGATTCATAGTGTAGGACTAGGCACCTTTGTGAGAGACACACCACTTGTCCACCTAAAACTCTAAGGTGATAGATGAGTGGGTTCTCCCACCCCCTTTTTTATACTTGTACCGCCGTTGACACCTTTTTTCAAGGGTTTTTCAAGGGCATTTCAATACACCTTGTTGTGAATCGGATTCCTTGAAACAAAGTATTTACGGTTTCTTTAATCACAAGAAACTCACAAGGGTTAGGGTTAACAAAGAAAACAAGAGAAAAACAACAAGGATTGGTTATAAAACTGTTATTCTTTCCTTTCTCCTTAAAACAAGGATTACAAGTATACAAGAATAATAAACTAACCACTCTCACCCTTATTAGGTTTTGTCACACTTTAGAATGAGAGACTAGCATGCTATTTATAATAAACCCTAGCACACTAAACTAATGGGCCTTTAACAAAATACCCATTACAAGCTAACTTCGGATACAAGCTAACTTAACCAATTGGATCCTTAAACAAGGCCCAATTCAATATGCTAACAAACCTAACAATATTAACTAATACATGTTAGAACAACCTTCGACTACAAACATGCATTATTTTCACAGCAGCATGTGATCCAACTTCGACGGCATGCTTCTTCTAGAGTTCGATCCAAATTCCACAAATCTCCACCTTGGATCTAACTCTAACAACAAGAAAACAAACTAGCTTTCTTCATGCAGCTTTATCAACTGCATACAGTGGAAAAACTAGCAACTTGGCAATGTCTTGGTGATCATATCAGCAGCATTATGATCTGTCAAAACCTTCAGCACTTGGACTTCTCCACGCTCGATTACCCCTCTGACGAAATGTAGCCTCACGTCAATGTGCTTGGTTCGCTTATGATAGGCTGAGTTCTTCGACAGGTGTATTGCACTTTGACTATCACATTTAACAGTGATACTTCGACCTTGAAGTTTCAGCTCCTTTGCAAAACCTTCAAGCCACAATGCTTCCTTCACAGCTTCAGTGAGGGAAATATATTCAGCTTCAGTGGTTGATAAGGCAACAACCTTCTGGAGTGTCGCTTTCCAACTGATTGTTGTGCCAAACATTGTGAAAACATATCCAGAAATAGACTTTCTGGAATCCATACATCCTGCATAATCAGAGTCAACAAATTCTTCGACTGCTGCTTTACTATCTTCACCCAAGGCTCCACCATTAATTAGGACTCTATTCAGAGACCCATTTATGTACCTTAAAATCCACTTCAATGCTTGCCAGTTGGCCTTTCCAGGATTTGACATGTACCTGCTCACAAGACTCACTGCATATGCTATGTCAGGTCTCGTACAGACCATAACATACATCAAAGAACCAACTATATTAGCATATGGAATGCTATTCATATAAGTTCTTTCGACATCAGTACTGGGACACTGCTCTATACTCAGCTTGAATTGAGGGTTTGTCGGAGTCACAACAGGCTTTGAATTCGACATACCATACTTTTCGAGAATCTTCCGTAGGTATGCCTCTTGAGATAAGCATAATTTCGAATGCTTTTTATCTTTTCGGATGTCAATCCCAAGAATCCTGGACGCAGCTCCCAGATCCTTCATTTCGAACTCCTTACTGATTTCAGCCTTCACCCTCCTTACCTCTTCGACATTGTTGCTTGCTATTATAATATCATCCACATAAAGCAACAAAATAACAAATGAATTACCAGGTCGAAATCTAAGGTAAACACAGTGGTCGAACTGACTTCTGATGAAACTTATGCGTGCCATGAACTTGTCGAATCTCCTATTCCATTGTCGAGGAGATTGTTTCAGTCCATATAAAGATCTCTTCAGCTTGCACACATAATCTTCCTTCCCCTTTTCGACATACCCTTCAGGTTGCCTCATCAGGATTATTTCATCTAGATCACCATACAAGAACGCAGTCTTCACATCCATCTGTTCCAGTTCAAGATCGAATTGTGCCACCATGGCTAACAACATTCGAATGGATCTATGCTTTACAACAGGCGAGAACACACCATTGAAGTCGACACCTTCTTTCTAAGTGAACCCCCTAGCAACCAACCTTGCCTTGTATCTTTTCGACGCCACTCCTTCGATTCCTTCCTTGACTTTGAAAATCCATTTATAGCTGACTAACCTGGCTCCAGCAGGTTTCTTGATCAGTTCCCATGTGTCGTTGTCATGAAGAGATTTCATCTCATCATCCATGGCCTTCATCCATTCAGTCTTCTTTTGACTCCTCATAACTTCCTTATAGTCTTTGGGTTCTTCGTCGAGAACCTCACTTGCAGAGATTAAGGCATAAACTATAAGATCTGCATACCCAAGTCTCTGAGGTGGCTTGATGACTCTTCTCGACCTGTCTCTTGCTAACAGGTACGCACCTCACAACATCTTCTGTTTCGTCTTCTACTTCATATGGGGTATGCACTTCAGCATCAACATGCTCCACCTCAACAGGAATCTCTCCCTGTTCTAGCTCTTCGTCAGCAACATCAATTTTCTTGAAAGCCATCTCAGCTTCATTGAAAACTACATCTCGATTGGTGATACACCTCCTGTGACCTGGCTCTAGGCACCATAGCCTATAAGCTTTGACTCCTTCAGGGTATCCCATGAACATGCACTTCAGAACTCTAGGTTCGACCTTGTCTTGCCTAATGTGAGCATAGGCCACAGCCAAATACTCTCAGTCTGTCGAGACTAGGTGGATTTCCCGACCAAACTTCTTCAGGTGTCTTCATATCTAATGCAGTCGAAGGACATCTATTTATCAGATATGCAGCTGTCGAAACAGCTTCAGCCCAAAACACCTTCTTCAATCCAGCACTAACCAACATGTATCTAACCCTTTCAAAGATGGTTCGATTGAATCTCTCAGTTAAGCCATTTTGTTGAGGAGTACCTGCTACAGTCTTATGCCTTGCAATCCCAGACTCAACACAGTAACTGTCGAACGCTTTGTTGCAGAACTCAAGGCCATTGTCAGTTCTCAACCTCTTAACCTTTCTGCTAGTTTGAGTTTCGACCAGAATCTTCCAACTTTTGAAGTTCTCAAAAGTTTCATCCTTCGTCTTCTGAATGAATACCCATAGCTTTCTGGAATAGTCATCAATAATGGATAGAAAATACCTTGCACCTGAGTGTGAAGGATTCCTTGCAGGCCCCCAAAGATCAGCAGGAATGTAATCAAGGGATCCATGTATTCTTTGCTTGCCTTTGTTGAACTTCGCCCTACAAGATTTACCAAATACACAAGATTCACAAAACTCCAACTTTTCGACTTTGTCACCACCTAGCAGGTTCTGCTTCCCCAATTCGACCAGGCCTCTTTCGCTGACATGGCCCAATCTCATGTGCCATAACTCTGTCTTCGACATAGGTTTCGTGGATACAACATTTGTCGAACCACTTACAACCTCATCCTCCAGGGTATACAAGCCTTGGTTTTTCACGCCTCTCAAGACTTCCTTCGACCCTTTCATGACTCTCAAGGTACCTTGCTCTCCTTTAAAAACATATCCCTTTCTGTCGAATTCACTAAGAGAAATTAAATTTCTCTTCAAGTCAGGTACATACCTAACTTCAGTCAATAATTTTATTGACTCATCATGGAGCTTGAATCTCACGGATCCAATACCTGCAATTTTGCAAGCTTTGTTGTTTCCCAGCAGCACTGATCCTCCATCTTGATCACATAATTCTTCAAACACATTCTTGTTTGGAGTCATGTGCCAAGTACATCCAGAATCCATAATCCACTCTTTTCTTGAGTCGTCGCTTGAAACTACAAGAGCATCAGATGAGTCGAAGTCATCTTGAACAATGGTTGTGTTGCCATTATCCTTACCTCCATGATCTTTCAGGCGTTCAGGGCACACTTTTCTTGTGTGCCCCTCCTTCTTACAGTGATAACATCGAAAACCAGATGTTTCGCCACTAGAAGACTTCTGCTGACTTTTACCTTTCTTCTTGTCGAACCTACCATCGTTTCGCAAGAATTTTCCCTTAACTGCCAAACCTTCACCAACCGTCGAAGGTTTATGCTCCTTTCGTTCGTTCAGGTCCTTAGAGTACAAGGCTGATTGAACTTCTTCAAAGGTCAGGGACTCCCTTCCATACAAGAGAGTTTCTTTGAAGTGAGCATGTGTTCTAGGCAAAGCGCACAACAACAATAGTGCTTGATCTTCGTCATCGATCTTCACATCGATATTTTCAAGATCAAGAATCAGCTTGTTAAACATATCCAACTGCTCAGTCAAAGCTTTGTTTTCACTCATCTTAAACGAATACAAAGCTTGCTTCAGGTAGAGTCGATTCACCAAAGATTTTGTCATGTATAAGCTTTCAAGCTTCACTCATAACCCTGATGACGTCGTCTCCTTTGATACCTGTCGAAGAACCTTATCACCAAGGCTCAACAATATTGCGCTGTGTGCTTTCTCTATCATGGTAGTCTTTTCTCTTTCAGTTAACGCAGCGTCCATGGCTGTCATTCCCTTCAACGCTTCCAAACAACCCTGCTGAACCAGTAGGCCTTTCATCTTCAAGCGCCACAGACCGAAGTCGTTCACTCTGGTGAACTTCTCGTTCTCATACTTTGTTGAAGGCATCTTCTCCACGCTCACCGCACCAATTTGTTGTGAATCGGATGCCTTGAAACAAAGTATTTACGGTTTCTTTAATCACAAGAAACTCACAAGGGTTAGGGTTAACAAAGAAAACAAGAGAAAAACAACAAGGATTGATTATAAAACTGTTATTCTTTCCTTTCTCCTTAAAACAAGGATTACAAGTATACAAGAATAACAAACTAACCACTCTCACCCTTATTAGGTTTTGTCACACTTTAGAATGAGAGACTAGCATGCTATTTATAATAAAACCTAGCACACTAAACTAACGGGCCTTTAACAAAATACCCATTACAAGCTAACTTAGGATACAAGCTAACTTAACCTATTGGATCCTTAACACAAAGCCCAATTCAATATGCTAACAAACCTAGCAATATTAACTAATACATGTTAGAACAACCTTCGACTACAAACATGCATTATTTTCGACAGCAGCATGTGATCCAACTTCGACGGCATGCTTCTTCTAGAGTTCGATCCAAATTCCACACACCTCTTCCTGGGCGTCGATTTCAACGGAATACCACTTCCTGGGCATTTCGATACAAGTAAGACGATCCCTTTCTCGAACCAAAGGCCCATGATACCATTTGTTGGGGGAAGTTTACTAGGGAGCATTGATACATAGTGTAGGACTCGGCACCTTTGTGAGAGACACACCACTTGTCCACCTAAAACCTTAACGTGATAGGTGAGTGGGTTCTCCCACTTATAAATGCTCAAGTCACCACATTCCTATCCAATGTGGGACTATTTCCCCACTTAATCACACTTGCTTATATTATTCCAATAGCGATGTCATTGTTGTATATGATTTTTAGGTGGTTAGGGTGACCTTTTGTTCTTCTTATGGATCTCTCATCTCTTCTTGAAGTCTGCGTCTTATTGGGTAGCATGAGTAGGATTAGAGGTCGAATCTCCCTGAGTTGAAATTCAGTTATATTGTCGATTCGAAAATCTCAAAAAGAATATGTTATTTTTACAAGAACTACTTTCAATGTAAACAATGTAGAAGAAAAAATCATTTTAATTATTTTACAAATAGTATCTTAGTAGCTATGTGGCCAACTCTTATTCTTTCTCTAGATGGGTTGAAAACCCCATTCTACGTTTAAACCAAGAGTATACTAAGAGTATCTACCTTAGTCTTATGGAAGAGTGTTTTAGGTGTATCATTGGGAGATTATGATTTTTTCGATGGTGATTTCTTGGTGCTGAGATCTAGCATGTTTTTCCTAAAGTGGCATGGCTGCTAGTTTTTTGGTGGTTGGATGTGTTAGTGATTTTTTCTATCTTTATGTTTAAGTCTTTGTAGTTTTATAATATATATATATATATATAGACACACACACACATATATATATATATATATATAGACACACACACACACACATATATATATATATATATATATATATATATATATATATATATATATATATATAGATATATATATATATATATATATATAGACACACACACACACACACACACATATATATATATATATATATATATATAGACACACACACACACACATATATATATATATATATATATATATATATATATATAGACACACACAAATTCACCTTAGAGTCTTAATTCATGAGGATAATTCTTCTGAAGAAAATTATACCTCTGAAGAAGATGAAGAAGCTATTGGAAATATTAACCAATTAACCCAAATGTTCAAAGATCAAGAAGAAAGCCCAGAGATAAACCCGGTCCATATGACCAAACCTGTAGAAAAATATTACTACAAAAGACCTACACCTCAGGATGTCCTCTTTGAAGAACCTGATAACTATCAGAATTCGTATTCTGGAAAAGCTATCTATGAATGGAACATAGATGGCCTCAATGAGAAACAAATAGTTGACACCATACATAGAATGCTTATGTATGCCACCGTTTGTAAACAAAACGGTAATTCTGACAATGCTGTTGCTTCTTTTATCACAGCAGGATTCATTGGTCAACTCAGAGGTTGGTGGGATGCCTACCTCACTGATTCTCAAAGAAAAGAAATTCTTTCCCATAAGAAGTTAGTCAAAACTGAGGGAACCAGCACCCCTACAGTTACTACTACAGGAGATGAAGACGCGGTCTACACCCTAAGTCTTTCCATCCTTCAACACTTTGTTGGTCATAACCAACCCATTGGAGAAAAACTCCAAACCCTTCTTCAAAACCTTAAATGTCCGTCGTTGACACACTTTAGGTGGTACAAAGATACTTTCCTATCTAGGGTTTTTCAGTTAAAAAACTCCAATTCAGTTCATTGGAAAGCCAAATTCATAGATGGCCTTCCTCATCTCTTCTCTGAAAGGGTTAGAAAAACCCTTAGAGACAAAAATGATGGGATTAATATCAATTACCCAGACCTAACCTATGGTCAAATTATTAATAGTTGCATAACAGAAGGATTAGCACTATGCAACGACATCAAACTTAAGCATCAACTCAAGAAGCAAAAGCTTTCTGAGAAACACCAGTTAGGAGAATTCTGTGACCAATTCGCCTATGACCTAGGAAAACCTCCTACAGAAAGGAGAAAGAAGTCTCTTAAGCATGGTAAGAAAAAGGATTCTTACAGAGGCAAAGCTCAAAGTTCTCAGCCTTATAGGAAGAAGAACTTCAAAAGAAGGGAACCTAGACCCGAACCAAAACCCTATAACAAGAAGGGAAAAAGAAAAGCCAAAAAGCTTGACATCACCTGCCACAAATGTGGTAAGCAGGGTCATTACGCCAACAGGTGTTGGACCAAAAAGGCTCTTAACGAAGTTGAAGATGAAAAACTTCGTATTCAGCTAGAAAAGGTCTTGCTGATTAATTCCAGTTCTGAAGAAGAAAACTCTTCTAGTAATGAAGTTGACATAGTCAATTCCTCTGATTCTGAATCTTCAGAATCGTCCACAAAAGACTGTGAGTGCAATGAGCTCAATTACTGGAATTCCATAGCTAATATGGACGGTTGCTTTGTTATCACAAGCGATCAAGATAATGCCTTAAAGGCCATTGAAGCCATTACCGATCCTAGCATAAAAAGAAAAATGCTAGAAATCCTCCTTCAAAATCAACCTAGAGTTGAAGCTCCTAAAATGATAGAAGCTCCTTACCAACTTAGCGAGGTCCTAACTAGATTTCATAAATCTAACCTAAAAGAAGTTCCCACTTCCTTAAGTGACCTCAGAGGAGAAATTTCTCAGCTTAAATCTGAAATAAGTCAGATTAAGAAAACTAATAAAACTCTTAATCATAGGATAACAAACCTAGAAAAGGGAAAAGAAGTTATCCAGTCTATTGATGAAGAATATTTAAGTCTTCTTGAGCGTATTAATATCCTCAAAACTATGAATCAGCAAATTAGATCTTCTAAAGAAGAGGAATCAAGCAAAGAAGAGGATAATGAGAGTCCTGATGAAGAGAGTTATTTACACCTTTTGGATAAGGTTACCTCTCAAAAATGGTATATCAAAATTACCCTTGTCATCGACAGGCAATACATCATCAAAGACGAAATTGCCCTTGTGGACAGCGGTGCTGACTTGAATTGTATTCAGGAGGGAATGATCCCTACCAAGTTTTTTGATAAGACTACACAATCCCTCACTCAAGCTGGCGGGAAAAAACTCAAAGTCAAATATAAGCTATCCAAGGCTCATATTTGCAACCAAGAGGTATGCCTTCCTACCTCTTTCATTCTTGTTAAAAATCTTACAAGAAGAATCATATTAGGAACCCCGTTCCTTAACAGTATTATACCAGCTAAACTTAGCCATCAAGGTATAATAGGTGAAGTTAATAGAAAACCTGTTCGGTTTGACTTCCTAACTGATCCCCAAACTAGGATAATTAATGAAGTTAAGGATATTCTCCTTGAGCAAAAGGAAAAGCAATTAGGCTTTCTTCAGGACGAAATAAACCTGCTAAGCATTGAAGACCAGCTTAGCAAAACCTCTATGAAAACCCAGACTAAGAACATAGAGAATCAGTTTAAAACTGAGGTTTGCAGCGACCTTCCCAACGCATTTTGGCAAAGGAAGAAACATGTTGTTTCTCTCCCCTATTTGGAAGATTTTAATGAAAATCAAATCCCTACGAAGGCCAGACCAGCCCAGATGAACAAAGAATATTTGAATCTTTGTCAAAAGGAAATTGAATCCTTACAATCCAAAGGATTAATCAGACCTTCCAAATCACCTTGGTCCTGTACTGCCTTTTACGTCAACAATGCTGCTGAAAAAGAACGAGGTGTTCCCAGACTAGTTATCAATTATAAACCTTTAAACAAAGTTCTTAAGTGGATTAGGTATCCTATCCCTAATAAGAAAGATTTACTTGATAGATTGAGTAATGCTTTAATCTTTTCAAAATTTGATATGAAATCAGGTTATTGGCAGATTCAAATTGAAGAAGCTGATAAATACAAAACGGCTTTCACCGTTCCCTTTGGACAGTACGAATGGAATGTCCTCCCTTTTGGTCTAAAGAACGCCCCTTCAGAATTTCAGAAGATTATGAATGATATTCTTAATCCCTATTCTAAATTTATTATTGTTTATATTGACGATGTTTTGATTTTTTTCTCAGTCTTTAGATCAACACATCAAGCATTTAAGAATCTTTAAAGGTGTTATTAGACACAATGGTCTTGTTATTTCAGCCCCTAAAATGAAGCTTTTTCAAACAAAAGTTAGATTTTTAGGCCATGAAATAAACAAAGGAACAATTGTTCCTATCAGCAGAAGCATTGAATTTGCTTCCAAGTTCCCAGATATATTATCTGAAAAGAAACAATTACAAAGGTTTCTAGGAAGTCTTAATTACATTTCTGATTACTATAAAGATTTGGCCAAAGATACAGCCATCCTTTATCAGAGACTTAAGAAAGTCCCTAAACTTTGGACTGAGAAGCATACTCTTGCTGTCCAAGCAATAAAAAAGAAAGTCAAATTCTTGCCTTGCCTTTCTTTGGCTAACCCTAGCAACTTCAAAATAGTTGAAACAGATGCCTCTGACATAGGTTATGGAGGAATTCTCAAGCAAGTTAACCCTGAAACTTCTAAAGAAGTTTTGGTGAGATTCACTTCTGGTAAATGGAACCAGACACAGGCTAAGTACTCTACAGTCAAGAAAGAAATGCTTTCTATCATTAAATGTATTTCAAAATTTCAAACTGATTTATTAAATCAAAAATTTTTGTTAAGAATCGATTGCAGCTCTGCAAAATCAATTATTGAAAAGGATATCAAGAATCTTGTTTCCAAACAAATTTTTGCCTCATGGCAAGCCCAATTAAGTGTTTTTGAATTTGATATCCAATACATCAAAGGAGAAAATAATTCTCTAGCTGACTTTTTAACCCGTGAATTTTTGCAGGGCAATGAGCGTCCCATTTAGGACCAGAGGAGGAGGTCGCTCCTTTGGCAGGGGAGGAGGAAGAGGGAACAACAAATTGTTGTCCCAAGCTGAACCCAGTGTTCCTCTAATAGGGGAATGGACTACTGTTTATCCCAACAGACCCAGAATGCAGACATTAACTGCATCCTCAAAAAATAAAGATAAGGAAGAATCTTCCTCTGCTCAGTCTAAGAACCATGATTCTTACAAGACTGCCGCTTCTAGCGAACCTATACAAGAACAGTCAGCAGACTATGTTGAAAATCCTTCTTTGGAATTCATTATGCACGTTGAGCATGAAGATGTGCAGATTACCAACAATGATGGTTGGGCTATCATGACTAGATACCTTGAAGCTAGAGGTTATGCTGGTCTTTCTGGAAAATCCAGACCTAACATGGAGATATTGCTCCTAATGACCGGATCGGTCACTATTACTCATCATTATCAGAACAATAATCCTGATAATTTTATAAACTTTTCCAAATGCCATATCAATAAGATATTGCATCCCAGAGAATGGGGCCTTAATCCTAATAGCGAGAAATCCATTAAATTGGCTGATGGTAGAATGGTCTACTACAATTATTGGGACTATGTCCAAGCCTTTTCTAAGACATTCTATTACCAAAATCCAAAGAATAAGCATTCTTGGTTCTTCTCAGTTAACCCAGAAATTCTGGAAAAACAATTACCCAGTTGGTTTTTTAATTGGTGGAATAAATTTGGGCCTTCCTTAGAAATTTTACCTAAGGAATTAGATGATCTCTATACACCATGGTGTGATGAGAGTCCTTTAATTGAAAAGGTCATTTCAAAGAATTTAATCACAGGACAATGTCCGTTATTATATTTTGTTAAATTTCAGATCCCATGGATTTGGAGATGGACAATTTCCGTCGGAAAGAGCAATATCAATATCCCTTATTTACAAAGGAATTTCTTTACCAAATGGTGGAGCAAAATGGATGCTAAAGATCTTCAAGAAAAGATTAAGCTTATCAAAGCCACCATTGAAGAAGATAAAATGAATCCAACCAGGAAGCAGGCTTCCTCTCAAATGACGTTAATACAACTTAAAGAATACTACCAGAAGAAATATCCTCAGGAAGATGACGAAGATCTAATGATCAGAATCCTTGAGCACATGAAAGGCCAATTCTTCACAGCCTTTCCCACAGCCAAAGATGACAGCTCTATGAAGACAAGTTCTTCACATGCATCAATGGATGACGTCCTAGCTGGCGAATCTCAAGAGCCAGAACCCACTTCAGACGACTTTTGGGATTCCCTTACTGTCGCAATGGCACAAAAGGCCAAAGGAAAGGGTCCTCAAAGAGATTAGGATCTGCCAGCTGCAATCCTCAGCGGTCTCCCACTAATAAAAGTGATAGCAACGTCCACCCAACTAAAGCTGGAATTGGACAGCAGAATCTGCTTTTCTTTTGCTTTTGCTTTTTTCTTTTTATCTTGTCGGTTGTCCTTTGTGATCAATAAGTGTCGATGGGGCCCATAGTGCACCCGGCTTAATTGATTCCCCTTTCAACCGTTTAGTGTGTGTTTTTGTTTCTTTTTACCGGTTACAATAGGTAACCTTCTCCTTTATATAGGAGTCTCTTGTGCTTCATTTGAGGCACGCTTCCTTTGTACAACTCTTTCTCTCTCTAATAAATATTCAGTTTCTCTACCTTCTTTCTAATTTTATTTTCAGTTCTTCAAAAATAATCCCAAACCACTCATATAGTAACCAAAATAACCACTGTTCCAGGCTGCGCCACTGTTCCACAGTGGTTATTTTGGTTACTATATGAGTGGTTTGGGATTATTTTTGAAGAACTGAAAATAAAATTAGAAAGAAGGTAGAGAAACTGAATATTTATTAGAGAGAGAAAGAGTTGTACAAAGGAAGCGTGCCTCAAATGAAGCACAAGAGACTCCTATTTAAAGGAGAAGGTTACCTATTGTAACCGGTAAAAAGAAACAAAAACACACACTAAACGGTTGAAAGGGGAATCAATTAAGCCGGGTGCACTATGGGCCCCATCGACACTTATTGATCACAAAGGACAACCGACAAGATAAAAAGAAAAAAGCAAAAGCAAAAGAAAAGCAGATTCTGCTGTCCAATTCCAGCTTTAGTTGGGTGGACGTTGCTATCACTTTTATTAGTGGGAGACCGCTGAGGATTGCAGCTGGCAGATCCTAATCTCTTTGAGGACCCTTTCCTTTGGCCTTTTGTGCCATTGCGACAGTAAGGGAATCCCAAAAGTCGTCTGAAGTGGGTTCTGGCTCTTGAGATTCGCCAGCTAGGACGTCATCCATTGATGCATGTGAAGAACTTGTCTTCATAGAGCTGTCATCTTTGGCTGTGGGAAAGGCTGTGAAGAATTGGCCTTTCATGTGCTCAAGGATTCTGATCATTAGATCTTCGTCATCTTCCTGAGGATATTTCTTCTGGTAGTATTCTTTAAGTTGTATTAATGTCATTTGAGAGGAAGCCTGCTTCCTGGTTGGATTCATTTTATCTTCTTCAATGGTGGCTTTGATAAGCTTAATCTTTTCTTGAAGATCTTTAGCATCCATTTTGCTCCACCATTTGGTAAAGAAATTCCTTTGTAAATAAGGGATATTGATATTGCTCTTTCCGACGGAAATTGTCCATCTCCAAATCCATGGGATCTGAAATTTAACAAAATATAATAACGGACATTGTCCTGTGATTAAATTCTTTGAAATGACCTTTTCAATTAAAGGACTCTCATCACACCATGGTGTATAGAGATCATCTAATTCCTTAGGTAAAATTTCTAAGGAAGGCCCAAATTTATTCCACCAATTAAAAAACCAACTGGGTAATTGTTTTTCCAGAATTTCTGGGTTAACTGAGAAGAACCAAGAATGCTTATTCTTTGGATTTTGGTAATAGAATGTCTTAGAAAAGGCTTGGACATAGTCCCAATAATTGTAGTAGACCATTCTACCATCAGCCAATTTAATGGATTTCTCGCTATTAGGATTAAGGCCCCATTCTCTGGGATGCAATATCTTATTGATATGGCATTTGGAAAAGTTTATAAAATTATCAGGATTATTGTTCTGATAATGATGAGTAATAGTGACCGATCCGGTCATTAGGAGCAATATCTCCATGTTAGGTCTGGATTTTCCAGAAAGACCAGCATAACCTCTAGCTTCAAGGTATCTAGTCATGATAGCCCAACCATCATTGTTGGTAATCTGCACATCTTCATGCTCAACGTGCATAATGAATTCCAAAGAAGGATTTTCAACATAGTCTGCTGACTGTTCTTGTATAGGTTCGCTAGAAGCGGCAGTCTTGTAAGAATCATGGTTCTTAGACTGAGCAGAGGAAGATTCTTCCTTATCTTTATTTTTTGAGGATGCAGTTAATGTCTGCATTCTGGGTCTGTTGGGATAAACAGTAGTCCATTCCCCTATTAGAGGAACACTGGGTTCAGCTTGGGACAACAATTTGTTGTTCCCTCTTCCTCCTCCCCTGCCAAAGGAGCGACCTCCTCCTCTGGTCCTAAATGGGACGCTCATTGCCCTGCAAAAATTCACGGGTTAAAAAGTCAGCTAGAGAATTATTTTCTCCTTTGATGTATTGGATATCAAATTCAAAAACACTTAATTGGGCTTGCCATGAGGCAAAAATTTGTTTGGAAACAAGATTCTTGATATCCTTTTCAATAATTGATTTTGCAGAGCTGCAATCGATTCTTAACAAAAATTTTTGATTTAATAAATCAGTTTGAAATTTTGAAATACATTTAATGATAGAAAGCATTTCTTTCTTGACTGTAGAGTACTTAGCCTGTGTCTGGTTCCATTTACCAGAAGTGAATCTCACCAAAACTTCTTTAGAAGTTTCAGGGTTAACTTGCTTGAGAATTCCTCCATAACCTATGTCAGAGGCATCTGTTTCAACTATTTTGAAGTTGCTAGGGTTAGCCAAAGAAAGGCAAGGCAAGAATTTGACTTTCTTTTTTATTGCTTGGACAGCAAGAGTATGCTTCTCAGTCCAAGGTTTAGGGACTTTCTTAAGTCTCTGATAAAGGATGGCTGTATCTTTGGCCAAATCTTTATAGTAATCAGAAATGTAATTAAGACTTCCTAGAAACCTTTGTAATTGTTTCTTTTCAGATAATATATCTGGGAACTTGGAAGCAAATTCAATGCTTCTGCTGATAGGAACAATTGTTCCTTTGTTTATTTCATGGCCTAAAAATCTAACTTTTGTTTGAAAAAGCTTCATTTTAGGGGCTGAAATAACAAGACCATTGTGTCTAATAACACCTTTAAAGATTCTTAAATGCTTGATGTGTTGATCTAAAAACTGAGAAAAAATTAAAACATCGTCAATATAAACAATAATAAATTCAGAATAGGGATTAAGAATATCATTCATAATCTTCTGAAATTCTGAAGGGGCGTTCTTTAGACCAAAAGGGAGGACATTCCATTCGTACTGTCCAAAGGGAACGGTGAAAGCCGTTTTGTATTTATCAGCTTCTTCAATTTGAATCTGCCAATAACCTGATTTCATATCAAATTTTGAAAAGATTAAAGCATTACTCAATCTATCAAGTAAATCTTTCTTATTAGGGATAGGATACCTAATCCACTTAAGAACTTTGTTTAAAGGTTTATAATTGATAACCAGTCTGGGAACACCTCGTTCTTTTTCAGCAGCATTGTTGACGTAAAAGGCAGTACAGGACCAAGGTGATTTGGAAGGTCTGATTAATCCTTTGGATTGTAAGGATTCAATTTCCTTTTGACAAAGATTCAAATATTCTTTGTTCATCTGGGCTGGTCTGGCCTTCGTAGGGATTTGATTTTCATTAAAATCTTCCAAATAGGGGAGAGAAACAACATGTTTCTTCCTTTGCCAAAATGCGTTGGGAAGGTCGCTGCAAACCTCAGTTTTAAACTGATTCTCTATGTTCTTAGTCTGGGTTTTCATAGAGGTTTTGCTAAGCTGGTCTTCAATGCTTAGCAGGTTTATTTCGTCCTGAAGAAAGCCTAATTGCTTTTCCTTTTGCTCAAGGAGAATATCCTTAACTTCATTAATTATCCTAGTTTGGGGATCAGTTAGGAAGTCAAACCGAACAGGTTTTCTATTAACTTCACCTATTATACCTTGATGGCTAAGTTTAGCTGGTATAATACTGTTAAGGAACGGGGTTCCTAATATGATTCTTCTTGTAAGATTTTTAACAAGAATGAAAGAGGTAGGAAGGCACACCTCTTGGTTGCAAATATGAGCCTTGGATAGCTTATATTTGACTTTGAGTTTTTTCCCGCCAGCTTGAGTGAGGGATTGTGTAGTCTTATCAAAAAACTTGGTAGGGATCATTCCCTCCTGAATACAATTCAAGTCAGCACCGCTGTCCACAAGGGCAATTTCGTCTTTGATGATGTATTGCCTGTCGATGACAAGGGTAATTTTGATATACCATTTTTGAGAGGTAACCTTATCCAAAAGGTGTAAATAACTCTCTTCATCAGGACTCTCATTATCCTCTTCTTTGCTTGATTCCTCTTCTTTAGAAGATCTAATTTGCTGATTCATAGTTTTGAGGATATTAATACGCTCAAGAAGACTTAAATATTCTTCATCAATAGACTGGATAACTTCTTTTCCCTTTTCTAGGTTTGTTATCCTATGATTAAGAGTTTTATTAGTTTTCTTAATCTGACTTATTTCAGATTTAAGCTGAGAAATTTCTCCTCTGAGGTCACTTAAGGAAGTGGGAACTTCTTTTAGGTTAGATTTATGAAATCTAGTTAGGACCTCGCTAAGTTGGTAAGGAGCTTCTATCATTTTAGGAGCTTCAACTCTAGGTTGATTTTGAAGGAGGATTTCTAGCATTTTTCTTTTTATGCTAGGATCGGTAATGGCTTCAATGGCCTTTAAGGCATTATCTTGATCGCTTGTGATAACAAAGCAACCGTCCATATTAGCTATGGAATTCCAGTAATTGAGCTCATTGCACTCACAGTCTTTTGTGGACGATTCTGAAGATTCAGAATCAGAGGAATTGACTATGTCAACTTCATTACTAGAAGAGTTTTCTTCTTCAGAACTGGAATTAATCAGCAAGACCTTTTCTAGCTGAATACGAAGTTTTTCATCTTCAACTTCGTTAAGAGCCTTTTTGGTCCAACACCTGTTGGCGTAATGACCCTGCTTACCACATTTGTGGCAGGTGATGTCAAGCTTTTTGGCTTTTCTTTTTCCCTTCTTGTTATAGGGTTTTGGTTCGGGTCTAGGTTCCCTTCTTTTGAAGTTCTTCTTCCTATAAGGCTGAGAACTTTGAGCTTTGCCTCTGTAAGAATCCTTTTTCTTACCATGCTTAAGAGACTTCTTTCTCCTTTCTGTAGGAGGTTTTCCTAGGTCATAGGCGAATTGGTCACAGAATTCTCCTAACTGGTGTTTCTCAGAAAGCTTTTGCTTCTTGAGTTGATGCTTAAGTTTGATGTCGTTGCATAGTGCTAATCCTTCTGTTATGCAACTATTAATAATTTGACCATAGGTTAGGTCTGGGTAATTGATATTAATCCCATCATTTTTGTCTCTAAGGGTTTTTCTAACCCTTTCAGAGAAGAGATGAGGAAGGCCATCTATGAATTTGGCTTTCCAATGAACTGAATTGGAGTTTTTTAACTGAAAAACCCTAGATAGGAAAGTATCTTTGTACCACCTAAAGTGTGTCAACGACGGACATTTAAGGTTTTGAAGAAGGGTTTGGAGTTTTTCTCCAATGGGTTGGTTATGACCAACAAAGTGTTGAAGGATGGAAAGACTTAGGGTGTAGATCGCGTCTTCATCTCCTGTAGTAGTAACTGTAGGGGTGCTGGTTCCCTCAGTTTTGACTAACTTCTTATGGGAAAGAATTTCTTTTCTTTGAGAATCAGTGAGGTAGGCATCCCACCAACCTCTGAGTTGACCAATGAATCCTGCTGTGATAAAAGAAGCAACAGCATTGTCAGAATTACCGTTTTGTTTACAAACGGTGGCATACATAAGCATTCTATGTATGGTGTCAACTATTTGTTTCTCATTGAGGCCATCTATGTTCCATTCATAGATAGCTTTTCCAGAATACGAATTCTGATAGTTATCAGGTTCTTCAAAGAGGACATCCTGAGGTGTAGGTCTTTTGTAGTAATATTTTTCTACAGGTTTGGTCATATGGACCGGGTTTATCTCTGGGCTTTCTTCTTGATCTTTGAACATTTGGGTTAATTGGTTAATATTTCCAATAGCTTCTTCATCTTCTTCAGAGGTATAATTTTCTTCAGAAGAATTATCCTCATGAATTAAGACTCTAAGGTGAATATCCTTCAGCTTTTGTTCGAGGATCTTTATAAACTCGCTGTGGTCTTCTTCCATTTTGAAGCCACTGATTTGGACTGGAGGTTGGATAATAGGAATATCCGGAATAGTTTTAGAAGAGGACTCTTCTTGGAAAGGAATAATTTGATTTTTTGCAAGCTGATCCATCATCAAGCTTTGCTGTTTCATTTGGTTTTCCATATCATCTTTCACGGACAAAATAAGTTTTTCAAGAGAAACCATATGTTCTCCCAGACAAGTTAGGAAGGCATTGGTAAAGTTTTGCGCCCTAACTAAAGAGTTTAACTCTTTAATAGAAACATGACTATTTTCGAGTTTCTTGATGGTGTTATACGCACTAGCTTCAGCATTTTCTGAAAGCTGTATAGCCCTTTCAGGGGGATAGGGTGATTCAAGGGAATCTCCTTCAGGGGTCTTCCAGGACCTTTGAATAACAAGGATATCAGTTTGTGTTTTCTGAATAAAGAATTTCACAAACCAATGGATAAACGGAATAAGGGTTTGACCCTTGGATAACTCTTCATAGAAAAGTTCTTTGAATTCAAGAAGGGTGGCTTTAGGGAATTTCTTAAAATACCATTTTCTAAAGGCTTGGTTTTCCTTCTTCATAAACTCATTATTAATGAGTTTCCTAGTGTCACTTCCTTCAGAGAAATCAATCATAAATGAAATGACATTTCAGATTGGGTTGGAGATTCAACCCTAGGTTCTTGGCCTTGGTATATTCCAAATGGAATTTTATTCTCACTAATCTTGATGTTTTCCACATACTCTTGATCTAAAGCATTCTCTTTAACCCTAGAGGCAGATGTGGAAACCCTAGGAAGGACTGTAGGGGCTGTGACATAGTCACTGCGGGTTGAGTACCTAGCGGACATGGCTCTAGGTATAATAAACCTACGTTGATGGTTGAAATTGATAGCAACATCTCCTTCAGATGTTTGTACTATCTGGTCTATGTCCTGATTTAGGACAGGCTTTGGCTCAATTTCTTGAGGCAAAGACCAAGTTTCTGGGAATTCAATTTCATTCCACCTGATCAACCTATTAGTTGCAACATTAGAAGTGAGCAAATTTGTTTGCACAAGAGTAGTAGTTCCTTGAGGTGAAATATTTTTCACTTTGGGATTCAGCGTGTTCAAAACTTTGTAATAAATTCTATAGCATATTGCTATAATTTCACTTCCTGGTTTAAAATTATAACCATGGGTGTGAATAGTTAGTCTCAGGGCATCCAAAAGATTTTTGTCAGTCATGGAGAGATTTAAGTTTGGAGAAACTTCAAAATAAACTGGACCGTGACATAGACTAGTTTCTATGACGGCAGCTAAAGATTGTTGAAAATGTTCACATCTCCCATCTCTGACATATGCCACGAGACTTGAGTTTAATCCAAGCATGGTTAAAGGTTTTAAAGCAACTTGGATTAATCCAATATGGATGAATTTGTAATCTTTAAAAGGAAGCAAATCCTTTTTGCTTAACAGCCCAATATTTTGGGTTGATCCTGAAACAGGTATGGTTTGTTCAGTGGTTTTAACTGCAAACCTGGACATAACATCGAACATACCAAATTTATAAATTTGTTTAGAAGATACGGATGGTATTATCCATTTGTTCAACCTGTCAAGATCTTTAGGAAATTCATTATCTTCCTTTGTACAACTCTTTCTCTCTCTAATAAATATTCAGTTTCTCTACCTTCTTTCTAATTTTATTTTCAGTTCTTCAAAAATAATCCCAAACCACTCATATAGTAACCAAAATAACCACTGTTCCAGGCTGCGCCACTGTTCCTGGTATCACCGAGCCTTTTTAAGGTATACTACTGTTGCTATTACTAATGAGTGATAGTAGCTAAGCTACTGTTGTGGTAGCACAGATGATAATCTTGATTTATAAAGATTAAGTCTTTCTTATAATTATGGTAGTTCCATACTCTTATCTTAAATTCTTAAAAAGATGTTTTCAGTGCTTTCTGTAGCTCTTTTTGTCCATGGAAGGATATGTTTGAGCATTTTTATAAAGAAACTTTGGCTGAAACTTCTTTTTACATCTTTGATTTAGGTCCATTTTTTGATCTATTGGTATATTGGCTGGAAACTTGTAAACTGGCGCCTGTTTTCAGATAGGCAGTTGTTTTGTTCTTCGGAATAACAACTACCGAAGGCCTAACTTCAAGGTTGACAACGCCCCGTACTAATTTATCATAAAACCCTTTGATCACTTTCATGGGTTGACGTTTGGCTAAGCCGAATTCCCCTATTTTCTTGTGATCGTTAAACAGGTCCTGTTTGCAAAGATGAGTTGTTAGTAAGATAAGATTTATGAACTAGTACAATTATGAGTCAAACTTGATAAGTTATTTTGACAGTTTTGTTATCTGTTGCTCACCACAACACTCTTAGCAGAATCTTGAATGGATTCAAATATTGATACAGTTTCTGTTGACAACAATGATTGTCAAAACTCTTTAGTTAAGAATGAGGAAAATAATGAATTTCCTAAAGATCTTGACAGGTTGAACAAATGGATAATACCATCCGTATCTTCTAAACAAATTTATAAATTTGGTATGTTCGATGTTATGTCCAGGTTTGCAGTTAAAACCACTGAACAAACCATACCTGTTTCAGGATCAACCCAAAATATTGGGCTGTTAAGCAAAAAGGATTTGCTTCCTTTTAAAGATTACAAATTCATCCATATTGGATTAATCCAAGTTGCTTTAAAACCTTTAACCATGCTTGGATTAAACTCAAGTCTCGTGGCATATGTCAGAGATGGGAGATGTGAACATTTTCAACAATCTTTAGCTGCCGTCATAGAAACTAGTCTATGTCACGGTCCAGTTTATTTTGAAGTTTCTCCAAACTTAAATCTCTCCATGACTGACAAAAATCTTTTGGATGCCCTGAGACTAACTATTCACACCCATGGTTATAATTTTAAACCAGGAAGTGAAATTATAGCAATATGCTATAGAATTTATTACAAAGTTTTGAACACGCTGAATCCCAAAGTGAAAAATATTTCACCTCAAGGAACTACTACTCTTGTGCAAACAAATTTGCTCACTTCTAATGTTGCAACTAATAGGTTGATCAGGTGGAATGAAATTGAATTCCCAGAAACTTGGTCTTTGCCTCAAGAAATTGAGCCAAAGCCTGTCCTAAATCAGGACATAGACCAGATAGTACAAACATCTGAAGGAGATGTTGCTATCAATTTCAACCATCAACGTAGGTTTATTATACCTAGAGCCATGTCCGCTAGGTACTCAACCCGCAGTGACTATGTCACAGCCCCTACAGTCCTTCCTAGGGTTTCCACATCTGCCTCTAGGGTTAAAGAGAATGCTTTAGATCAAGAGTATGTGGAAAACATCAAGATTAGTGAGAATAAAATTCCATTTGGAATATACCAAGGCCAAGAACCTAGGGTTGAATCTCCAACCCAATCTGAAATGTCATTTCATTTATGATTGATTTCTCTGAAGGAAGTGACACTAGGAAACTCATTAATAATGAGTTTATGAAGAAGGAAAACCAAGCCTTTAGAAAATGGTATTTTAAGAAATTCCCTAAAGCCACCCTTCTTGAATTCAAAGAACTTTTCTATGAAGAGTTATCCAAGGGTCAAACCCTTATTCCGTTTATCCATTGGTTTGTGAAATTCTTTATTCAGAAAACACAAACTGATATCCTTGTTATTCAAAGGTCCTGGAAGACCCCTGAAGGAGATTCCCTTGAATCACCCTATCCCCCTGAAAGGGCTATACAGCTTTCAGAAAATGCTGAAGCTAGTGCGTATAACACCATCAAGAAACTCGAAAATAGTCATGTTTCTATTAAAGAGTTAAACTCTTTAGTTAGGGCGCAAAACTTTACCAATGCCTTCCTAACTTGTCTGGGAGAACATATGGTTTCTCTTGAAAAACTTATTTTGTCCGTGAAAGATGATATGGAAAACCAAATGAAACAACAAAGCTTGATGATGGATCAGCTTGCAAAAAATCAAATTATTCCTTTCCAAGAAGAGTCCTCTTCTAAAACTATTCCGGATATTCCTATTATCCAACCTCCAGTCCAAATCAGTGGCTTCAAAATGGAAGAAGACCACAGCGAGTTTATAAAGATCCTCGAACAAAAGCTGAAGGATATTCACCTTAGAGTCTTAATTCATGAGGATAATTCTTCTGAAGAAAATTATACCTCTGAAGAAGATGAAGAAGCTATTGGAAATATTAACCAATTAACCCAAATGTTCAAAGATCAAGAAGAAAGCCCAGAGATAAACCCGGTCCATATGACCAAACCTGTAGAAAAATATTACTACAAAAGACCTACACCTCAGGATGTCCTCTTTGAAGAACCTGATAACTATCAGAATTCGTATTTTGGAAAAGCTATCTATGAATGGAACATAGATGGCCTCAATGAGAAACAAATAGTTGACACCATACATAGAATGCTTATGTATGCCACCGTTTGTAAACAAAACGGTAATTCTGACAATGCTGTTGCTTCTTTTATCACAGCAGGATTCATTGGTCAACTCAGAGGTTGGTGGGATGCCTACCTCACTGATTCTCAAAGAAAAGAAATTCTTTCCCATAAGAAGTTAGTCAAAACTGAGGGAACCAGCACCCCTACAGTTACTACTACAGGAGATGAAGACGCGGTCTACACCCTAAGTCTTTCCATCCTTCAACACTTTGTTGGTCATAACCAACCCATTGGAGAAAAACTCCAAACCCTTCTTCAAAACCTTAAATGTCCGTCGTTGACACACTTTAGGTGGTACAAAGATACTTTCCTATCTAGGGTTTTTCAGTTAAAAAACTCCAATTCAGTTCATTGGAAAGCCAAATTCATAGATGGCCTTCCTCATCTCTTCTCTGAAAGGGTTAGAAAAACCCTTAGAGACAAAAATGATGGGATTAATATCAATTACCCAGACCTAACCTATGGTCAAATTATTAATAGTTGCATAACAGAAGGATTAGCACTATGCAACGACATCAAACTTAAGCATCAACTCAAGAAGCAAAAGCTTTCTGAGAAACACCAGTTAGGAGAATTCTGTGACCAATTCGCCTATGACCTAGGAAAACCTCCTACAGAAAGGAGAAAGAAGTCTCTTAAGCATGGTAAGAAAAAGGATTCTTACAGAGGCAAAGCTCAAAGTTCTCAGCCTTATAGGAAGAAGAACTTCAAAAGAAGGGAACCTAGACCCGAACCAAAACCCTATAACAAGAAGGGAAAAAGAAAAGCCAAAAAGCTTGACATCACCTGCCACAAATGTGGTAAGCAGGGTCATTACGCCAACAGGTGTTGGACCAAAAAGGCTCTTAACGAAGTTGAAGATGAAAAACTTCGTATTCAGCTAGAAAAGGTCTTGCTGATTAATTCCAGTTCTGAAGAAGAAAACTCTTCTAGTAATGAAGTTGACATAGTCAATTCCTCTGATTCTGAATCTTCAGAATCGTCCACAAAAGACTGTGAGTGCAATGAGCTCAATTACTGGAATTCCATAGCTAATATGGACGGTTGCTTTGTTATCACAAGCGATCAAGATAATGCCTTAAAGGCCATTGAAGCCATTACCGATCCTAGCATAAAAAGAAAAATGCTAGAAATCCTCCTTCAAAATCAACCTAGAGTTGAAGCTCCTAAAATGATAGAAGCTCCTTACCAACTTAGCGAGGTCCTAACTAGATTTCATAAATCTAACCTAAAAGAAGTTCCCACTTCCTTAAGTGACCTCAGAGGAGAAATTTCTCAGCTTAAATCTGAAATAAGTCAGATTAAGAAAACTAATAAAACTCTTAATCATAGGATAACAAACCTAGAAAAGGGAAAAGAAGTTATCCAGTCTATTGATGAAGAATATTTAAGTCTTCTTGAGCGTATTAATATCCTCAAAACTATGAATCAGCAAATTAGATCTTCTAAAGAAGAGGAATCAAGCAAAGAAGAGGATAATGAGAGTCCTGATGAAGAGAGTTATTTACACCTTTTGGATAAGGTTACCTCTCAAAAATGGTATATCAAAATTACCCTTGTCATCGACAGGCAATACATCATCAAAGACGAAATTGCCCTTGTGGACAGCGGTGCTGACTTGAATTGTATTCAGGAGGGAATGATCCCTACCAAGTTTTTTGATAAGACTACACAATCCCTCACTCAAGCTGGCGGGAAAAAACTCAAAGTCAAATATAAGCTATCCAAGGCTCATATTTGCAACCAAGAGGTGTGTCTTCCTACCTCTTTCATTCTTGTTAAAAATCTTACAAGAAGAATCATATTAGGAACCCCGTTCCTTAACAGTATTATACCAGCTAAACTTAGCCATCAAGGTATAATAGGTGAAGTTAATAGAAAACCTGTTCGGTTTGACTTCCTAACTGATCCCCAAACTAGGATAATTAATGAAGTTAAGGATATTCTCCTTGAGCAAAAGGAAAAGCAATTAGGCTTTCTTCAGGACGAAATAAACCTGCTAAGCATTGAAGACCAGCTTAGCAAAACCTCTATGAAAACCCAGACTAAGAACATAGAGAATCAGTTTAAAACTGAGGTTTGCAGCGACCTTCCCAACGCATTTTGGCAAAGGAAGAAACATGTTGTTTCTCTCCCCTATTTGGAAGATTTTAATGAAAATCAAATCCCTACGAAGGCCAGACCAGCCCAGATGAACAAAGAATATTTGAATCTTTGTCAAAAGGAAATTGAATCCTTACAATCCAAAGGATTAATCAGACCTTCCAAATCACCTTGGTCCTGTACTGCCTTTTACGTCAACAATGCTGCTGAAAAAGAACGAGGTGTTCCCAGACTGGTTATCAATTATAAACCTTTAAACAAAGTTCTTAAGTGGATTAGGTATCCTATCCCTAATAAGAAAGATTTACTTGATAGATTGAGTAATGCTTTAATCTTTTCAAAATTTGATATGAAATCAGGTTATTGGCAGATTCAAATTGAAGAAGCTGATAAATACAAAAAGGCTTTCACCGTTCCCTTTGGACAGTACGAATGGAATGTCCTCCCTTTTGGTCTAAAGAACGCCCCTTCAGAATTTCAGAAGATTATGAATGATATTCTTAATCCCTATTCTGAATTTATTATTGTTTATATTGACGATGTTTTGATTTTTTCTCAGTCTTTAGATCAACACATCAAGCATTTAAGAATCTTTAAAGGTGTTATTAGACACAATGGTCTTGTTATTTCAGCCCCTAAAATGAAGCTTTTTCAAACAAAAGTTAGATTTTTAGGCCATGAAATAAACAAAGGAACAATTGTTCCTATCAGCAGAAGCATTGAATTTGCTTCCAAGTTCCCAGATATATTATCTGAAAAGAAACAATTACAAAGGTTTCTAGGAAGTCTTAATTACATTTCTGATTACTATAAAGATTTGGCCAAAGATACAGCCATCCTTTATCAGAGACTTAAGAAAGTCCCTAAACCTTGGACTGAGAAGCATACTCTTGCTGTCCAAGCAATAAAAAAGAAAGTCAAATTCTTGCCTTGCCTTTCTTTGGCTAACCCTAGCAACTTCAAAATAGTTGAAACAGATGCCTCTGACATAGGTTATGGAGGAATTCTCAAGCAAGTTAACCCTGAAACTTCTAAAGAAGTTTTGGTGAGATTCACTTCTGGTAAATGGAACCAGACACAGGCTAAGTACTCTACAGTCAAGAAAGAAATGCTTTCTATCATTAAATGTATTTCAAAATTTCAAACTGATTTATTAAATCAAAATTTTTTGTTAAGAATCGATTGCAGCTCTGCAAAATCAATTATTGAAAAGGATATCAAGAATC
Organism: Lathyrus tuberosus; assembly: GCA_022829125.1. Taxonomy (NCBI): domain Eukaryota; kingdom Viridiplantae; phylum Streptophyta; class Magnoliopsida; order Fabales; family Fabaceae; genus Lathyrus; species Lathyrus tuberosus. The sequence goes on along the minus strand of JALAZF010000024.1, from coordinate 5,550,543 downwards.
TTGTTTCCAAACAAATTTTTGCCTCATGGCAAGCCCAATTAAGTGTTTTTGAATTTGATATCCAATACATCAAAGGAGAAAATAATTCTCTAGCTGACTTTTTAACCCGTGAATTTTTGCAGGGCAATGAGCGTCCCATTTAGGACCAGAGGAGGAGGTCGCTCCTTTGGCAGGGGAGGAGGAAGAGGGAACAACAAATTGTTGTCCCAAGCTGAACCCAGTGTTCCTCTAATAGGGGAATGGACTACTGTTTATCCCAACAGACCCAGAATGCAGACATTAACTGCATCCTCAAAAAATAAAGATAAGGAAGAATCTTCCTCTGCTCAGTCTAAGAACCATGATTCTTACAAGACTGCCGCTTCTAGCGAACCTATACAAGAACAGTCAGCAGACTATGTTGAAAATCCTTCTTTGGAATTCATTATGCACGTTGAGCATGAAGATGTGCAGATTACCAACAATGATGGTTGGGCTATCATGACTAGATACCTTGAAGCTAGAGGTTATGCTGGTCTTTCTGGAAAATCCAGACCTAACATGGAGATATTGCTCCTAATGACCGGATCGGTCACTATTACTCATCATTATCAGAACAATAATCCTGATAATTTTATAAACTTTTCCAAATGCCATATCAATAAGATATTGCATCCCAGAGAATGGGGCCTTAATCCTAATAGCGAGAAATCCATTAAATTGGCTGATGGTAGAATGGTCTACTACAATTATTGGGACTATGTCCAAGCCTTTTCTAAGACATTCTATTACCAAAATCCAAAGAATAAGCATTCTTGGTTCTTCTCAGTTAACCCAGAAATTCTGGAAAAACAATTACCCAGTTGGTTTTTTAATTGGTGGAATAAATTTGGGCCTTCCTTAGAAATTTTACCTAAGGAATTAGATGATCTCTATACACCATGGTGTGATGAGAGTCCTTTAATTGAAAAGGTCATTTCAAAGAATTTAATCACAGGACAATGTCCGTTATTATATTTTGTTAAATTTCAGATCCCATGGATTTGGAGATGGACAATTTCCGTCGGAAAGAGCAATATCAATATCCCTTATTTACAAAGGAATTTCTTTACCAAATGGTGGAGCAAAATGGATGCTAAAGATCTTCAAGAAAAGATTAAGCTTATCAAAGCCACCATTGAAGAAGATAAAATGAATCCAACCAGGAAGCAGGCTTCCTCTCAAATGACGTTAATACAACTTAAAGAATACTACCAGAAGAAATATCCTCAGGAAGATGACGAAGATCTAATGATCAGAATCCTTGAGCACATGAAAGGCCAATTCTTCACAGCCTTTCCCACAGCCAAAGATGACAGCTCTATGAAGACAAGTTCTTCACATGCATCAATGGATGACGTCCTAGCTGGCGAATCTCAAGAGCCAGAACCCACTTCAGACGACTTTTGGGATTCCCTTACTGTCGCAATGGCACAAAAGGCCAAAGGAAAGGGTCCTCAAAGAGATTAGGATCTGCCAGCTGCAATCCTCAGCGGTCTCCCACTAATAAAAGTGATAGCAACGTCCACCCAACTAAAGCTGGAATTGGACAGCAGAATCTGCTTTTCTTTTGCTTTTGCTTTTTTCTTTTTATCTTGTCGGTTGTCCTTTGTGATCAATAAGTGTCGATGGGGCCCATAGTGCACCCGGCTTAATTGATTCCCCTTTCAACCGTTTAGTGTGTGTTTTTGTTTCTTTTTACCGGTTACAATAGGTAACCTTCTCCTTTAAATAGGAGTCTCTTGTGCTTCATTTGAGGCACGCTTCCTTTGTACAACTCTTTCTCTCTCTAATAAATATTCAGTTTCTCTACCTTCTTTCTAATTTTATTTTCAGTTCTTCAAAAATAATCCCAAACCACTCATATAGTAACCAAAATAACCACTGTTCCAGGCTGCGCCACTGTTCCTGGTATCAGAGCCTTGTCCGCTAGGTACAGTGGCGCAGCCTGGAACAGTGGTTATTTTGGTTACTATATGAGTGGTTTGGGATTATTTTTGAAGAACTGAAAATAAAATTAGAAAGAAGGTAGAGAAACTGAATATTTATTAGAGAGAGAAAGAGTTGTACAAAGGAAGCGTGCCTCAAATGAAGCACAAGAGACTCCTATTTAAAGGAGAAGGTTACCTATTGTAACCGGTAAAAAGAAACAAAAACACACACTAAATGGTTGAAAGGGGAATCAATTAAGCCGGGTGCACTATGGGCCCCATCGACACTTATTGATCACAAAGGACAACCGACAAGATAAAAAGAAAAAAGCAAAAGCAAAAGAAAAGCAGATTCTGCTGTCCAATTCCAGCTTTAGTTGGGTGGACGTTGCTATCACTTTTATTAGTGGGAGACCGCTGAGGATTGCAGCTGGCAGATCCTAATCTCTTTGAGGACCCTTTCCTTTGGCCTTTTGTGCCATTGCGACAGTAAGGGAATCCCAAAAGTCGTCTGAAGTGGGTTCTGGCTCTTGAGATTCGCCAGCTAGGACGTCATCCATTGATGCATGTGAAGAACTTGTCTTCATAGAGCTGTCATCTTTGGCTGTGGGAAAGGCTGTGAAGAATTGGCCTTTCATGTGCTCAAGGATTCTGATCATTAGATCTTCGTCATCTTCCTGAGGATATTTCTTCTGGTAGTATTCTTTAAGTTGTATTAACGTCATTTGAGAGGAAGCCTGCTTCCTGGTTGGATTCATTTTATCTTCTTCAATGGTGGCTTTGATAAGCTTAATCTTTTCTTGAAGATCTTTAGCATCCATTTTGCTCCACCATTTGGTAAAGAAATTCCTTTGTAAATAAGGGATATTGATATTGCTCTTTCCGACGGAAATTGTCCATCTCCAAATCCATGGGATCTGAAATTTAACAAAATATAATAACGGACATTGTCCTGTGATTAAATTCTTTGAAATGACCTTTTCAATTAAAGGACTCTCATCACACCATGGTGTATAGAGATCATCTAATTCCTTAGGTAAAATTTCTAAGGAAGGCCCAAATTTATTCCACCAATTAAAAAACCAACTGGGTAATTGTTTTTCCAGAATTTCTGGGTTAACTGAGAAGAACCAAGAATGCTTATTCTTTGGATTTTGGTAATAGAATGTCTTAGAAAAGGCTTGGACATAGTCCCAATAATTGTAGTAGACCATTCTACCATCAGCCAATTTAATGGATTTCTCGCTATTAGGATTAAGGCCCCATTCTCTGGGATGCAATATCTTATTGATATGGCATTTGGAAAAGTTTATAAAATTATCAGGATTATTGTTCTGATAATGATGAGTAATAGTGACCGATCCGGTCATTAGGAGCAATATCTCCATGTTAGGTCTGGATTTTCCAGAAAGACCAGCATAACCTCTAGCTTCAAGGTATCTAGTCATGATAGCCCAACCATCATTGTTGGTAATCTGCACATCTTCATGCTCAACGTGCATAATGAATTCCAAAGAAGGATTTTCAACATAGTCTGCTGACTGTTCTTGTATAGGTTCGCTAGAAGCGGCAGTCTTGTAAGAATCATGGTTCTTAGACTGAGCAGAGGAAGATTCTTCCTTATCTTTATTTTTTGAGGATGCAGTTAATGTCTGCATTCTGGGTCTGTTGGGATAAACAGTAGTCCATTCCCCTATTAGAGGAACACTGGGTTCAGCTTGGGACAACAATTTGTTGTTCCCTCTTCCTCCTCCCCTGCCAAAGGAGCGACCTCCTCCTCTGGTCCTAAATGGGACGCTCATTGCCCTGCAAAAATTCACGGGTTAAAAAGTCAGCTAGAGATTTATTTTCTCCTTTGATGTATTGGATATCAAATTCAAAAACACTTAATTGGGCTTGCCATGAGGCAAAAATTTGTTTGGAAACAAGATTCTTGATATCCTTTTCAATAATTGATTTTGCAGAGCTGCAATCGATTCTTAACAAAAATTTTTGATTTAATAAATCAGTTTGAAATTTTGAAATACATTTAATGATAGAAAGCATTTCTTTCTTGACTGTAGAGTACTTAGCCTGTGTCTGGTTCCATTTACCAGAAGTGAATCTCACCAAAACTTCTTTAGAAGTTTCAGGGTTAACTTGCTTGAGAATTCCTCCATAACCTATGTCAGAGGCATCTGTTTCAACTATTTTGAAGTTGCTAGGGTTAGCCAAAGAAAGGCAAGGCAAGAATTTGACTTTCTTTTTTATTGCTTGGACAGCAAGAGTATGCTTCTCAGTCCAAGGTTTAGGGACTTTCTTAAGTCTCTGATAAAGGATGGCTGTATCTTTGGCCAAATCTTTATAGTAATCAGAAATGTAATTAAGACTTCCTAGAAACCTTTGTAATTGTTTCTTTTCAGATAATATATCTGGGAACTTGGAAGCAAATTCAATGCTTCTGCTGATAGGAACAATTGTTCCTTTGTTTATTTCATGGCCTAAAAATCTAACTTTTGTTTGAAAAAGCTTCATTTTAGGGGCTGAAATAACAAGACCATTGTGTCTAATAACACCTTTAAAGATTCTTAAATGCTTGATGTGTTGATCTAAAGACTGAGAAAAAATCAAAACATCGTCAATATAAACAATAATAAATTCAGAATAGGGATTAAGAATATCATTCATAATCTTCTGAAATTCTGAAGGGGCGTTCTTTAGACCAAAAGGGAGGACATTCCATTCGTACTGTCCAAAGGGAACGGTGAAAGCCGTTTTGTATTTATCAGCTTCTTCAATTTGAATCTGCCAATAACCTGATTTCATATCAAATTTTGAAAAGATTAAAGCATTACTCAATCTATCAAGTAAATCTTTCTTATTAGGGATAGGATACCTAATCCACTTAAGAACTTTGTTTAAAGGTTTATAATTGATAACCAGTCTGGGAACACCTCGTTCTTTTTCAGCAGCATTGTTGACGTAAAAGGCAGTACAGGACCAAGGTGATTTGGAAGGTCTGATTAATCCTTTGGATTGTAAGGATTCAATTTCCTTTTGACAAAGATTCAAATATTCTTTGTTCATCTGGGCTGGTCTGGCCTTCGTAGGGATTTGATTTTCATTAAAATCTTCCAAATAGGGGAGAGAAACAACATGTTTCTTCCTTTGCCAAAATGCGTTGGGAAGGTCGCTGCAAACCTCAGTTTTAAACTGATTCTCTATGTTCTTAGTCTGGGTTTTCATAGAGGTTTTGCTAAGCTGGTCTTCAATGCTTAGCAGGTTTATTTCGTCCTGAAGAAAGCCTAATTGCTTTTCCTTTTGCTCAAGGAGAATATCCTTAACTTCATTAATTATCCTAGTTTGGGGATCAGTTAGGAAGTCAAACCGAACAGGTTTTCTATTAACTTCACCTATTATACCTTGATGGCTAAGTTTAGCTGGTATAATACTGTTAAGGAACGGGGTTCCTAATATGATTCTTCTTGTAAGATTTTTAACAAGAATGAAAGAGGTAGGAAGGCACACCTCTTGGTTGCAAATATGAGCCTTGGATAGCTTATATTTGACTTTGAGTTTTTTCCCGCCAGCTTGAGTGAGGGATTGTGTAGTCTTATCAAAAAACTTGGTAGGGATCATTCCCTCCTGAATACAATTCAAGTCAGCACCGCTGTCCACAAGGGCAATTTCGTCTTTGATGATGTATTGCCTGTCGATGACAAGGGTAATTTTGATATACCATTTTTGAGAGGTAACCTTATCCAAAAGGTGTAAATAACTCTCTTCATCAGGACTCTCATTATCCTCTTCTTTGCTTGATTCCTCTTCTTTAGAAGATCTAATTTGCTGATTCATAGTTTTGAGGATATTAATACGCTCAAGAAGACTTAAATATTCTTCATCAATAGACTGGATAACTTCTTTTCCCTTTTCTAGGTTTGTTATCCTATGATTAAGAGTTTTATTAGTTTTCTTAATCTGACTTATTTCAGATTTAAGCTGAGAAATTTCTCCTCTGAGGTCACTTAAGGAAGTGGGAACTTCTTTTAGGTTAGATTTATGAAATCTAGTTAGGACCTCGCTAAGTTGGTAAGGAGCTTCTATCATTTTAGGAGCTTCAACTCTAGGTTGATTTTGAAGGAGGATTTCTAGCATTTTTCTTTTTATGCTAGGATCGGTAATGGCTTCAATGGCCTTTAAGGCATTATCTTGATCGCTTGTGATAACAAAGCAACCGTCCATATTAGCTATGGAATTCCAATCCTTTTTCTTACCATGCTTAAGAGACTTCTTTCTCCTTTCTGTAGGAGGTTTTCCTAGGTCATAGGCGAATTGGTCACAGAATTCTCCTAACTGGTGTTTCTCAGAAAGCTTTTGCTTCTTGAGTTGATGCTTAAGTTTGATGTCGTTGCATAGTGCTAATCCTTCTGTTATGCAACTATTAATAATTTGACCATAGGTTAGGTCTGGGTAATTGATATTAATCCCATCATTTTTGTCTCTAAGGGTTTTTCTAACCCTTTCAGAGAAGAGATGAGGAAGGCCATCTATGAATTTGGCTTTCCAATGAACTGAATTGGAGTTTTTTAACTGAAAAACCCTAGATAGGAAAGTATCTTTGTACCACCTAAAGTGTGTCAACGACGGACATTTAAGGTTTTGAAGAAGGGTTTGGAGTTTTTCTCCAATGGGTTGGTTATGACCAACAAAGTGTTGAAGGATGGAAAGACTTAGGGTGTAGACCGCGTCTTCATCTCCTGTAGTAGTAACTGTAGGGGTGCTGGTTCCCTCAGTTTTGACTAACTTCTTATGGGAAAGAATTTCTTTTCTTTGAGAATCAGTGAGGTAGGCATCCCACCAACCTCTGAGTTGACCAATGAATCCTGCTGTGATAAAAGAAGCAACAGCATTGTCAGAATTACCGTTTTGTTTACAAACGGTGGCATACATAAGCATTCTATGTATGGTGTCAACTATTTGTTTCTCATTGAGGCCATCTATGTTCCATTCATAGATACCTTTTCCAGAATACGAATTCTGATAGTTATCAGGTTCTTCAAAGAGGACATCCTGAGGTGTAGGTCTTTTGTAGTAATATTTTTCTACAGGTTTGGTCATATGGACCGGGTTTATCTCTGGGCTTTCTTCTTGATCTTTGAACATTTGGGTTAATTGGTTAATATTTCCAATAGCTTCTTCATCTTCTTCAGAGGTATAATTTTCTTCAGAAGAATTATCCTCATGAATTAAGACTCTAAGGTGAATATCCTTCAGCTTTTGTTCGAGGATCTTTATAAACTCGTTGTGGTCTTCTTCCATTTTGAAGCCACTGATTTGGACTGGAGGTTGGATAATAGGAATATCCGGAATAGTTTTAGAAGAGGACTCTTCTTGGAAAGGAATAATTTGATTTTTTGCAAGCTGATCCATCATCAAGCTTTGCTGTTTCATTTGGTTTTCCATATCATCTTTCACGGACAAAATAAGTTTTTCAAGAGAAACCATATGTTCTCCCAGACAAGTTAGGAAGGCATTGGTAAAGTTTTGCGCCCTAACTAAAGAGTTTAACTCTTTAATAGAAACATGACTATTTTCGAGTTTCTTGATGGTGTTATACGCACTAGCTTCAGCATTTTCTGAAAGCTGTATAGCCCTTTCAGGGGGATAGGGTGATTCAAGGGAATCTCCTTCAGGGGTCTTCCAGGACCTTTGAATAACAAGGATATCAGTTTGTGTTTTCTGAATAAAGAATTTCACAAACCAATGGATAAACGGAATAAGGGTTTGACCCTTGGATAACTCTTCATAGAAAAGTTCTTTGAATTCAAGAAGGGTGGCTTTAGGGAATTTCTTAAAATACCATTTTCTAAAGGCTTGGTTTTCCTTCTTCATAAACTCATTATTAATGAGTTTCCTAGTGTCACTTCCTTCAGAGAAATCAATCATAAATGAAATGACATTTCAGATTGGGTTGGAGATTCAACCCTAGGTTCTTGGCCTTGGTATATTCCAAATGGAATTTTATTCTCACTAATCTTGATGTTTTCCACATACTCTTGATCTAAAGCATTCTCTTTAACCCTAGAGGCAGATGTGGAAACCCTAGGAAGGACTGTAGGGGCTGTGACATAGTCACTGCGGGTTGAGTACCTAGCGGACATGGCTCTAGGTATAATAAACCTACGTTGATGGTTGAAATTGATAGCAACATCTCCTTCAGATGTTTGTACTATCTGGTCTATGTCCTGATTTAGGACAGGCTTTGGCTCAATTTCTTGAGGCAAAGACCAAGTTTCTGGGAATTCAATTTCATTCCACCTGATCAACCTATTAGTTGCAACATTAGAAGTGAGCAAATTTGTTTGCACAAGAGTAGTAGTTCCTTGAGGTGAAATATTTTTCACTTTGGGATTCAGCGTGTTCAAAACTTTGTAATAAATTCTATAGCATATTGCTATAATTTCACTTCCTGGTTTAAAATTATAACCATGGGTGTGAATAGTTAGTCTCAGGGCATCCAAAAGATTTTTGTCAGTCATGGAGAGATTTAAGTTTGGAGAAACTTCAAAATAAACTGGACCGTGACATAGACTAGTTTCTATGACGGCAGCTAAAGATTGTTGAAAATGTTCACATCTCCCATCTCTGACATATGCCACGAGACTTGAGTTTAATCCAAGCATGGTTAAAGGTTTTAAAGCAACTTGGATTAATCCAATATGGATGAATTTGTAATCTTTAAAAGGAAGCAAATCCTTTTTGCTTAACAGCCCAATATTTTGGGTTGATCCTGAAACAGGTATGGTTTGTTCAGTGGTTTTAACTGCAAACCTGGACATAACATCGAACATACCAAATTTATAAATTTGTTTAGAAGATACGGATGGTATTATCCATTTGTTCAACCTGTCAAGATCTTTAGGAAATTCATTATTTTCCTCATTCTTAACTAAAGAGTTTTGACAATCATTGTTGTCAACAGAAACTGAGCCCAGAAACTTGGTCTTTGCCTCAAGAAATTGAGCCAAAGCCTGTCCTAAATCAGGACATAGACCAGATAGTACAAACATCTGAAGGAGATGTTGCTATCAATTTCAACCATCAACGTAGGTTTATTATACCTAGAGCCATGTCCGCTAGGTACTCAACCCGCAGTGACTATGTCACAGCCCCTACAGTCCTTCCTAGGGTTTCCACATCTGCCTCTAGGGTTAAAGAGAATGCTTTAGATCAAGAGTATGTGGAAAACATCAAGATTAGTGAGAATAAAATTCCATTTGGAATATACCAAGGCCAAGAACCTAGGGTTGAATCTCCAACCCAATCTGAAATGTCATTTCATTTATGATTGATTTCTCTGAAGGAAGTGACACTAGGAAACTCATTAATAATGAGTTTATGAAGAAGGAAAACCAAGCCTTTAGAAAATGGTATTTTAAGAAATTCCCTAAAGCCACCCTTCTTGAATTCAAAGAACTTTTCTATGAAGAGTTATCCAAGGGTCAAACCCTTATTCCGTTTATCCATTGGTTTGTGAAATTCTTTATTCAGAAAACACAAACTGATATCCTTGTTATTCAAAGGTCCTGGAAGACCCCTGAAGGAGATTCCCTTGAATCACCCTATCCCCCTGAAAGGGCTATACAGCTTTCAGAAAATGCTGAAGCTAGTGCGTATAACACCATCAAGAAACTCGAAAATAGTCATGTTTCTATTAAAGAGTTAAACTCTTTAGTTAGGGCGCAAAACTTTACCAATGCCTTCCTAACTTGTTTGGGAGAACATATGGTTTCTCTTGAAAAACTTATTTTGTCCGTGAAAGATGATATGGAAAACCAAATGAAACAGCAAAGCTTGATGATGGATCAGCTTGCAAAAAATCAAATTATTCCTTTCCAAGAAGAGTCCTCTTCTAAAACTATTCCGGATATTCCTATTATCCAACCTCCAGTCCAAATCAGTGGCTTCAAAATGGAAGAAGACCACAGCGAGTTTATAAAGATCCTCGAACAAAAGCTGAAGGATATTCACCTTAGAGTCTTAATTCATGAGGATAATTCTTCTGAAGAAAATTATACCTCTGAAGAAGATGAAGAAGCTATTGGAAATATTAACCAATTAACCCAAATGTTCAAAGATCAAGAAGAAAGCCCAGAGATAAACCCGGTCCATATGACCAAACCTGTAGAAAAATATTACTACAAAAGACCTACACCTCAGGATGTCCTCTTTGAAGAACCTGATAACTATCAGAATTCGTATTCTGGAAAAGGTATCTATGAATGGAACATAGATGGCCTCAATGAGAAACAAATAGTTGACACCATACATAGAATGCTTATGTATGCCACCGTTTGTAAACAAAACGGTAATTCTGACAATGCTGTTGCTTCTTTTATCACAGCAGGATTCATTGGTCAACTCAGAGGTTGGTGGGATGCCTACCTCACTGATTCTCAAAGAAAAGAAATTCTTTCCCATAAGAAGTTAGTCAAAACTGAGGGAACCAGCACCCCTACAGTTACTACTACAGGAGATGAAGACGCGGTCTACACCCTAAGTCTTTCCATCCTTCAACACTTTGTTGGTCATAACCAACCCATTGGAGAAAAACTCCAAACCCTTCTTCAAAACCTTAAATGTCCGTCGTTGACACACTTTAGGTGGTACAAAGATACTTTCCTATCTAGGGTTTTTCAGTTAAAAAACTCCAATTCAGTTCATTGGAAAGCCAAATTCATAGATGGCCTTCCTCATCTCTTCTCTGAAAGGGTTAGAAAAACCCTTAGAGACAAAAATGATGGGATTAATATCAATTACCCAGACCTAACCTATGGTCAAATTATTAATAGTTGCATAACAGAAGGATTAGCACTATGCAACGACATCAAACTTAAGCATCAACTCAAGAAGCAAAAGCTTTCTGAGAAACACCAGTTAGGAGAATTCTGTGACCAATTCGCCTATGACCTAGGAAAACCTCCTACAGAAAGGAGAAAGAAGTCTCTTAAGCATGGTAAGAAAAAGGATTCTTACAGAGGCAAAGCTCAAAGTTCTCAGCCTTATAGGAAGAAGAACTTCAAAAGAAGGGAACCTAGACCCGAACCAAAACCCTATAACAAGAAGGGAAAAAGAAAAGCCAAAAAGCTTGACATCACCTGCCACAAATGTGGTAAGCAGGGTCATTACGCCAACAGGTGTTGGACCAAAAAGGCTCTTAACGAAGTTGAAGATGAAAAACTTCGTATTCAGCTAGAAAAGGTCTTGCTGATTAATTCCAGTTCTGAAGAAGAAAACTCTTCTAGTAATGAAGTTGACATAGTCAATTCCTCTGATTCTGAATCTTCAGAATCGTCCACAAAAGACTGTGAGTGCAATGAGCTCAATTACTGGAATTCCATAGCTAATATGGACGGTTGCTTTGTTATCACAAGCGATCAAGATAATGCCTTAAAGGCCATTGAAGCCATTACCGATCCTAGCATAAAAAGAAAAATGCTAGAAATCCTCCTTCAAAATCAACCTAGAGTTGAAGCTCCTAAAATGATAGAAGCTCCTTACCAACTTAGCGAGGTCCTAACTAGATTTCATAAATCTAACCTAAAAGAAGTTCCCACTTCCTTAAGTGACCTCAGAGGAGAAATTTCTCAGCTTAAATCTGAAATAAGTCAGATTAAGAAAACTAATAAAACTCTTAATCATAGGATAACAAACCTAGAAAAGGGAAAAGAAGTTATCCAGTCTATTGATGAAGAATATTTAAGTCTTCTTGAGCGTATTAATATCCTCAAAACTATGAATCAGCAAATTAGATCTTCTAAAGAAGAGGAATCAAGCAAAGAAGAGGATAATGAGAGTCCTGATGAAGAGAGTTATTTACACCTTTTGGATAAGGTTACCTCTCAAAAATGGTATATCAAAATTACCCTTGTCATCGACAGGCAATACATCATCAAAGACGAAATTGCCCTTGTGGACAGCGGTGCTGACTTGAATTGTATTCAGGAGGGAATGATCCCTACCAAGTTTTTTGATAAGACTACACAATCCCTCACTCAAGCTGGCGGGAAAAAACTCAAAGTCAAATATAAGCTATCCAAGGCTCATATTTGCAACCAAGAGGTGTGCCTTCCTACCTCTTTCATTCTTGTTAAAAATCTTACAAGAAGAATCATATTAGGAACCCCGTTCCTTAACAGTATTATACCAGCTAAACTTAGCCATCAAGGTATAATAGGTGAAGTTAATAGAAAACCTGTTCGGTTTGACTTCCTAACTGATCCCCAAACTAGGATAATTAATGAAGTTAAGGATATTCTCCTTGAGCAAAAGGAAAAGCAATTAGGCTTTCTTCAGGACGAAATAAACCTGCTAAGCATTGAAGACCAGCTTAGCAAAACCTCTATGAAAACCCAGACTAAGAACATAGAGAATCAGTTTAAAACTGAGGTTTGCAGCGACCTTCCCAACGCATTTTGGCAAAGGAAGAAACATGTTGTTTCTCTCCCCTATTTGGAAGATTTTAATGAAAATCAAATCCCTACGAAGGCCAGACCAGCCCAGATGAACAAAGAATATTTGAATCTTTGTCAAAAGGAAATTGAATCCTTACAATCCAAAGGATTAATCAGACCTTCCAAATCACCTTGGTCCTGTACTGCCTTTTACGTCAACAATGCTGCTGAAAAAGAACGAGGTGTTCCCAGACTGGTTATCAATTATAAACCTTTAAACAAAGTTCTTAAGTGGATTAGGTATCCTATCCCTAATAAGAAAGATTTACTTGATAGATTGAGTAATGCTTTAATCTTTTCAAAATTTGATATGAAATCAGGTTATTGGCAGATTCAAATTGAAGAAGCTGATAAATACAAAACGGCTTTCACCGTTCCCTTTGGACAGTACGAATGGAATGTCCTCCCTTTTGGTCTAAAGAACGCCCCTTCAGAATTTCAGAAGATTATGAATGATATTCTTAATCCCTATTCTGAATTTATTATTGTTTATATTGACGATGTTTTGATTTTTTCTCAGTCTTTAGATCAACACATCAAGCATTTAAGAATCTTTAAAGGTGTTATTAGACACAATGGTCTTGTTATTTCAGCCCCTAAAATGAAGCTTTTTCAAACAAAAGTTAGATTTTTAGGCCATGAAATAAACAAAGGAACAATTGTTCCTATCAGCAGAAGCATTGAATTTGCTTCCAAGTTCCCAGATATATTATCTGAAAAGAAACAATTACAAAGGTTTCTAGGAAGTCTTAATTACATTTCTGATTACTATAAAGATTTGGCCAAAGATACAGCCATCCTTTATCAGAGACTTAAGAAAGTCCCTAAACCTTGGACTGAGAAGCATACTCTTGCTGTCCAAGCAATAAAAAAGAAAGTCAAATTCTTGCCTTGCCTTTCTTTGGCTAACCCTAGCAACTTCAAAATAGTTGAAACAGATGCCTCTGACATAGGTTATGGAGGAATTCTCAAGCAAGTTAACCCTGAAACTTCTAAAGAAGTTTTGGTGAGATTCACTTCTGGTAAATGGAACCAGACACAGGCTAAGTACTCTACAGTCAAGAAAGAAATGCTTTCTATCATTAAATGTATTTCAAAATTTCAAACTGATTTATTAAATCAAAAATTTTTGTTAAGAATCGATTGCAGCTCTGCAAAATCAATTATTGAAAAGGATATCAAGAATCTTGTTTCCAAACAAATTTTTGCCTCATGGCAAGCCCAATTAAGTGTTTTTGAATTTGATATCCAATACATCAAAGGAGAAAATAATTCTCTAGCTGACTTTTTAACCCGTGAATTTTTGCAGGGCAATGAGCGTCCCATTTAGGACCAGAGGAGGAGGTCGCTCCTTTGGCAGGGGAGGAGGAAGAGGGAACAACAAATTGTTGTCCCAAGCTGAACCCAGTGTTCCTCTAATAGGGGAATGGACTACTGTTTATCCCAACAGACCCAGAATGCAGACATTAACTGCATCCTCAAAAAATAAAGATAAGGAAGAATCTTCCTCTGCTCAGTCTAAGAACCATGATTCTTACAAGACTGCCGCTTCTAGCGAACCTATACAAGAACAGTCAGCAGACTATGTTGAAAATCCTTCTTTGGAATTCATTATGCACGTTGAGCATGAAGATGTGCAGATTACCAACAATGATGGTTGGGCTATCATGACTAGATACCTTGAAGCTAGAGGTTATGCTGGTCTTTCTGGAAAATCCAGACCTAACATGGAGATATTGCTCCTAATGACCGGATCGGTCACTATTACTCATCATTATCAGAACAATAATCCTGATAATTTTATAAACTTTTCCAAATGCCATATCAATAAGATATTGCATCCCAGAGAATGGGGCCTTAATCCTAATAGCGAGAAATCCATTAAATTGGCTGATGGTAGAATGGTCTACTACAATTATTGGGACTATGTCCAAGCCTTTTCTAAGACATTCTATTACCAAAATCCAAAGAATAAGCATTCTTGGTTCTTCTCAGTTAACCCAGAAATTCTGGAAAAACAATTACCCAGTTGGTTTTTTAATTGGTGGAATAAATTTGGGCCTTCCTTAGAAATTTTACCTAAGGAATTAGATGATCTCTATACACCATGGTGTGATGAGAGTCCTTTAATTGAAAAGGTCATTTCAAAGAATTTAATCACAGGACAATGTCCGTTATTATATTTTGTTAAATTTCAGATCCCATGGATTTGGAGATGGACAATTTCCGTCGGAAAGAGCAATATCAATATCCCTTATTTACAAAGGAATTTCTTTACCAAATGGTGGAGCAAAATGGATGCTAAAGATCTTCAAGAAAAGATTAAGCTTATCAAAGCCACCATTGAAGAAGATAAAATGAATCCAACCAGGAAGCAGGCTTCCTCTCAAATGACGTTAATACAACTTAAAGAATACTACCAGAAGAAATATCCTCAGGAAGATGACGAAGATCTAATGATCAGAATCCTTGAGCACATGAAAGGCCAATTCTTCACAGCCTTTCCCACAGCCAAAGACGACAGCTCTATGAAGACAAGTTCTTCACATGCATCAATGGATGACGTCCTAGCTGGCGAATCTCAAGAGCCAGAACCCACTTCAGACGACTTTTGGGATTCCCTTACTGTCGCAATGGCACAAAAGGCCAAAGGAAAGGGTCCTCAAAGAGATTAGGATCTGCCAGCTGCAATCCTCAGCGGTCTCCCACTAATAAAAGTGATAGCAACGTCCACCCAACTAAAGCTGGAATTGGACAGCAGAATCTGCTTTTCTTTTGCTTTTGCTTTTTCTTTTTATCTTGTCGGTTGTCCTTTGTGTTCAATAAGTGTCGATGGGGCCCATAGTGCACCCGGCTTAATTGATTCCCCTTTCAACCGTTTAGTGTGTGTTTTTGTTTCTTTTTACCGGTTACAATAGGTAACCTTCTCCTTTAAATAGGAGTCTCTTGTGCTTCATTTGAGGCACGCTTCCTTTGTACAACTCTTTCTCTCTCTAATAAATATTCAGTTTCTCTACCTTCTTTCTAATTTTATTTTCAGTTCTTCAAAAATAATCCCAAACCACTCATATAGTAACCAAAATAACCACTGTTCCAGGCTGCGCCACTGTTCCTGGTATCAGCCTTTGATCACTTTCATGGGTTGACGTTTGGCTAAGCCGAATTCCCCTATTTTCTTGTGATCGTTAAACAGGTCCTGTTTGCAAAGATGAGTTGTTAGTAAGATAAGATTTATGAACTAGTACAATTATGAGTCAAACTTGATAAGTTATTTTGACAGTTTTGTTATCTGTTGCTCACCACAACACTCTTAGCAGAATCTTGAATGGATTCAAATATTGATACAGTTTCTGTTGACAACAATGATTGTCAAAACTCTTTAGTTAAGAATGAGGAAAATAATGAATTTCCTAAAGATCTTGACAGGTTGAACAAATGGATAATACCATCCGTATCTTCTAAACAAATTTATAAATTTGGTATGTTCGATGTTATGTCCAGGTTTGCAGTTAAAACCACTGAACAAACCATACCTGTTTCAGGATCAACCCAAAATATTGGGCTGTTAAGCAAAAAGGATTTGCTTCCTTTTAAAGATTACAAATTCATCCATATTGGATTAATCCAAGTTGCTTTAAAACCTTTAACCATGCTTGGATTAAACTCAAGTCTCGTGGCATATGTCAGAGATGGGAGATGTGAACATTTTCAACAATCTTTAGCTGCCGTCATAGAAACTAGTCTATGTCACGGTCCAGTTTATTTTGAAGTTTCTCCAAACTTAAATCTCTCCATGACTGACAAAAATCTTTTGGATGCCCTGAGACTAACTATTCACACCCATGGTTATAATTTTAAACCAGGAAGTGAAATTATAGCAATATGCTATAGAATTTATTACAAAGTTTTGAACACGCTGAATCCCAAAGTGAAAAATATTTCACCTCAAGGAACTACTACTCTTGTGCAAACAAATTTGCTCACTTCTAATGTTGCAACTAATAGGTTGATCAGGTGGAATGAAATTGAATTCCCAGAAACTTGGTCTTTGCCTCAAGAAATTGAGCCAAAGCCTGTCCTAAATCAGGACATAGACCAGATAGTACAAACATCTGAAGGAGATGTTGCTATCAATTTCAACCATCAACGTAGGTTTATTATACCTAGAGCCATGTCCGCTAGGTACTCAACCCGCAGTGACTATGTCACAGCCCCTACAGTCCTTCCTAGGGTTTCCACATCTGCCTCTAGGGTTAAAGAGAATGCTTTAGATCAAGAGTATGTGGAAAACATCAAGATTAGTGAGAATAAAATTCCATTTGGAATATACCAAGGCCAAGAACCTAGGGTTGAATCTCCAACCCAATCTGAAATGTCATTTCATTTATGATTGATTTCTCTGAAGGAAGTGACACTAGGAAACTCATTAATAATGAGTTTATGAAGAAGGAAAACCAAGCCTTTAGAAAATGGTATTTTAAGAAATTCCCTAAAGCCACCCTTCTTGAATTCAAAGAACTTTTCTATGAAGAGTTATCCAAGGGTCAAACCCTTATTCCGTTTATCCATTGGTTTGTGAAATTCTTTATTCAGAAAACACAAACTGATATCCTTGTTATTCAAAGGTCCTGGAAGACCCCTGAAGGAGATTCCCTTGAATCACCCTATCCCCCTGAAAGGGCTATACAGCTTTCAGAAAATGCTGAAGCTAGTGCGTATAACACCATCAAGAAACTCGAAAATAGTCATGTTTCTATTAAAGAGTTAAACTCTTTAGTTAGGGCGCAAAACTTTACCAATGCCTTCCTAACTTGTTTGGGAGAACATATGGTTTCTCTTGAAAAACTTATTTTGTCCGTGAAAGATGATATGGAAAACCAAATGAAACAGCAAAGCTTGATGATGGATCAGCTTGCAAAAAATCAAATTATTCCTTTCCAAGAAGAGTCCTCTTCTAAAACTATTCCGGATATTCCTATTATCCAACCTCCAGTCCAAATCAGTGGCTTCAAAATGGAAGAAGACCACAGCGAGTTTATAAAGATCCTCGAACAAAAGCTGAAGGATATTCACCTTAGAGTCTTAATTCATGAGGATAATTCTTCTGAAGAAAATTATACCTCTGAAGAAGATGAAGAAGCTATTGGAAATATTAACCAATTAACCCAAATGTTCAAAGATCAAGAAGAAAGCCCAGAGATAAACCCGGTCCATATGACCAAACCTGTAGAAAAATATTACTACAAAAGACCTACACCTCAGGATGTCCTCTTTGAAGAACCTGATAACTATCAGAATTCGTATTCTGGAAAAGCTATCTATGAATGGAACATAGATGGCCTCAATGAGAAACAAATAGTTGACACCATACATAGAATGCTTATGTATGCCACCGTTTGTAAACAAAACGGTAATTCTGACAATGCTGTTGCTTCTTTTATCACAACAGGATTCATTGGTCAACTCAGAGGTTGGTGGGATGCCTACCTCACTGATTCTCAAAGAAAAGAAATTCTTTCCCATAAGAAGTTAGTCAAAACTGAGGGAACCAGCACCCCTACAGTTACTACTACAGGAGATGAAGACGCGGTCTACACCCTAAGTCTTTCCATCCTTCAACACTTTGTTGGTCATAACCAACCCATTGGAGAAAAACTCCAAACCCTTCTTCAAAACCTTAAATGTCCGTCGTTGACACACTTTAGGTGGTACAAAGATACTTTCCTATCTAGGGTTTTTCAGTTAAAAAACTCCAATTCAGTTCATTGGAAAGCCAAATTCATAGATGGCCTTCCTCATCTCTTCTCTGAAAGGGTTAGAAAAACCCTTAGAGACAAAAATGATGGGATTAATATCAATTACCCAGACCTAACCTATGGTCAAATTATTAATAGTTGCATAACAGAAGGATTAGCACTATGCAACGACATCAAACTTAAGCATCAACTCAAGAAGCAAAAGCTTTCTGAGAAACACCAGTTAGGAGAATTCTGTGACCAATTCGCCTATGACCTAGGAAAACCTCCTACAGAAAGGAGAAAGAAGTCTCTTAAGCATGGTAAGAAAAAGGATTCTTACAGAGGCAAAGCTCAAAGTTCTCAGCCTTATAGGAAGAAGAACTTCAAAAGAAGGGAACCTAGACCCGAACCAAAACCCTATAACAAGAAGGGAAAAAGAAAAGCCAAAAAGCTTGACATCACCTGCCACAAATGTGGTAAGCAGGGTCATTACGCCAACAGGTGTTGGACCAAAAAGGCTCTTAACGAAGTTGAAGATGAAAAACTTCGTATTCAGCTAGAAAAGGTCTTGCTGATTAATTCCAGTTCTGAAGAAGAAAACTCTTCTAGTAATGAAGTTGACATAGTCAATTCCTCTGATTCTGAATCTTCAGAATCGTCCACAAAAGACTGTGAGTGCAATGAGCTCAATTACTGGAATTCCATAGCTAATATGGACGGTTGCTTTGTTATCACAAGCGATCAAGATAATGCCTTAAAGGCCATTGAAGCCATTACCGATCCTAGCATAAAAAGAAAAATGCTAGAAATCCTCCTTCAAAATCAACCTAGAGTTGAAGCTCCTAAAATGATAGAAGCTCCTTACCAACTTAGCGAGGTCCTAACTAGATTTCATAAATTTAACCTAAAAGAAGTTCCCACTTCCTTAAGTGACCTCAGAGGAGAAATTTCTCAGCTTAAATCTGAAATAAGTCAGATTAAGAAAACTAATAAAACTCTTAATCATAGGATAACAAACCTAGAAAAGGGAAAAGAAGTTATCCAGTCTATTGATGAAGAATATTTAAGTCTTCTTGAGCGTATTAATATCCTCAAAACTATGAATCAGCAAATTAGATCTTCTAAAGAAGAGGAATCAAGCAAAGAAGAGGATAATGAGAGTCCTGATGAAGAGAGTTATTTACACCTTTTGGATAAGGTTACCTCTCAAAAATGGTATATCAAAATTACCCTTGTCATCGACAGGCAATACATAATCAAAGACGAAATTGCCCTTGTGGACAGCGGTGCTGACTTGAATTGTATTCAGGAGGGAATGATCCCTACCAAGTTTTTTGATAAGACTACACAATCCCTCACTCAAGCTGGCGGGAAAAAACTCAAAGTCAAATATAAGCTATCCAAGGCTCATATTTGCAACCAAGAGGTGTGCCTTCCTACCTCTTTCATTCTTGTTAAAAATCTTACAAGAAGAATCATATTAGGAACCCCGTTCCTTAACAGTATTATACCAGCTAAACTTAGCCATCAAGGTATAATAGGTGAAGTTAATAGAAAACCTGTTCGGTTTGACTTCCTAACTGATCCCCAAACTAGGATAATTAATGAAGTTAAGGATATTCTCCTTGAGCAAAAGGAAAAGCAATTAGGCTTTCTTCAGGACGAAATAAACCTGCTAAGCATTGAAGACCAGCTTAGCAAAACCTCTATGAAAACCCAGACTAAGAACATAGAGAATCAGTTTAAAACTGAGGTTTGCAGCGACCTTCCCAACGCATTTTGGCAAAGGAAGAAACATGTTGTTTCTCTCCCCTATTTGGAAGATTTTAATGAAAATCAAATCCCTACGAAGGCCAGACCAGCCCAGATGAACAAAGAATATTTGAATCTTTGTCAAAAGGAAATTGAATCCTTACAATCCAAAGGATTAATCAGACCTTCCAAATCACCTTGGTCCTGTACTGCCTTTTACGTCAACAATGCTGCTGAAAAAGAACGAGGTGTTCCCAGACTGGTTATCAATTATAAACCTTTAAACAAAGTTCTTAAGTGGATTAGGTATCCTATCCCTAATAAGAAAGATTTACTTGATAGATTGAGTAATGCTTTAATCTTTTCAAAATTTGATATGAAATCAGGTTATTGGCAGATTCAAATTGAAGAAGCTGATAAATACAAAACGGCTTTCACCGTTCCCTTTGGACAGTACGAATGGAATGTCCTCCCTTTTGGTCTAAAGAACGCCCCTTCAGAATTTCAGAAGATTATGAATGATATTCTTAATCCCTATTCTGAATTTATTATTGTTTATATTGACGATGTTTTGATTTTTTCTCAGTCTTTAGATCAACACATCAAGCATTTAAGAATCTTTAAAGGTGTTATTAGACACAATGGTCTTGTTATTTCAGCCCCTAAAATGAAGCTTTTTCAAACAAAAGTTAGATTTTTAGGCCATGAAATAAACAAAGGAACAATTGTTCCTATCAGCAGAAGCATTGAATTTGCTTCCAAGTTCCCAGATATATTATCTGAAAAGAAACAATTACAAAGGTTTCTAGGAAGTCTTAATTACATTTCTGATTACTATAAAGATTTGGCCAAAGATACAGCCATCCTTTATCAGAGACTTAAGAAAGTCCCTAAACCTTGGACTGAGAAGCATACTCTTGCTGTCCAAGCAATAAAAAAGAAAGTCAAATTCTTGCCTTGCCTTTCTTTGGCTAACCCTAGCAACTTCAAAATAGTTGAAACAGATGCCTCTGACATAGGTTATGGAGGAATTCTCAAGCAAGTTAACCCTGAAACTTCTAAAGAAGTTTTGGTGAGATTCACTTCTGGTAAATGGAACCAGACACAGGCTAAGTACTCTACAGTCAAGAAAGAAATGCTTTCTATCATTAAATGTATTTCAAAATTTCAAACTGATTTATTAAATCAAAAATTTTTGTTAAGAATCGATTGCAGCTCTGCAAAATCAATTATTGAAAAGGATATCAAGAATCTTGTTTCCAAACAAATTTTTGCCTCATGGCAAGCCCAATTAAGTGTTTTTGAATTTGATATCCAATACATCAAAGGAGAAAATAATTCTCTAGCTGACTTTTTAACCCGTGAATTTTTGCAGGGCAATGAGCGTCCCATTTAGGACCAGAGGAGGAGGTCGCTCCTTTGGCAGGGGAGGAGGAAGAGGGAACAACAAATTGTTGTCCCAAGCTGAACCCAGTGTTCCTCTAATAGGGGAATGGACTACTGTTTATCCCAACAGACCCAGAATGCAGACATTAACTGCATCCTCAAAAAATAAAGATAAGGAAGAATCTTCCTCTGCTCAGTCTAAGAACCATGATTCTTACAAGACTGCCGCTTCTAGCGAACCTATACAAGAACAGTCAGCAGACTATGTTGAAAATCCTTCTTTGGAATTCATTATGCACGTTGAGCATGAAGATGTGCAGATTACCAACAATGATGGTTGGGCTATCATGACTAGATACCTTGAAGCTAGAGGTTATGCTGGTCTTTCTGGAAAATCCAGACCTAACATGGAGATATTGCTCCTAATGACCGGATCGGTCACTATTACTCATCATTATCAGAACAATAATCCTGATAATTTTATAAACTTTTCCAAATGCCATATCAATAAGATATTGCATCCCAGAGAATGGGGCCTTAATCCTAATAGCGAGAAATCCATTAAATTGGCTGATGGTAGAATGGTCTACTACAATTATTGGGACTATGTCCAAGCCTTTTCTAAGACATTCTATTACCAAAATCCAAAGAATAAGCATTCTTGGTTCTTCTCAGTTAACCCAGAAATTCTGGAAAAACAATTACCCAGTTGGTTTTTTAATTGGTGGAATAAATTTGGGCCTTCCTTAGAAATTTTACCTAAGGAATTAGATGATCTCTATACACCATGGTGTGATGAGAGTCCTTTAATTGAAAAGGTCATTTCAAAGAATTTAATCACAGGACAATGTCCGTTATTATATTTTGTTAAATTTCAGATCCCATGGATTTGGAGATGGACAATTTCCGTCGGAAAGAGCAATATCAATATCCCTTATTTACAAAGGAATTTCTTTACCAAATGGTGGAGCAAAATGGATGCTAAAGATCTTCAAGAAAAGATTAAGCTTATCAAAGCCACCATTGAAGAAGATAAAATGAATCCAACCAGGAAGCAGGCTTCCTCTCAAATGACGTTAATACAACTTAAAGAATACTACCAGAAGAAATATCCTCAGGAAGATGACGAAGATCTAATGATCAGAATCCTTGAGCACATGAAAGGCCAATTCTTCACAGCCTTTCCCACAGCCAAAGATGACAGCTCTATGAAGACAAGTTCTTCACATGCATCAATGGATGACGTCCTAGCTGGCGAATCTCAAGAGCCAGAACCCACTTCAGACGACTTTTGGGATTCCCTTACTGTCGCAATGGCACAAAAGGCCAAAGGAAAGGGTCCTCAAAGAGATTAGGATCTGCCAGCTGCAATCCTCAGCGGTCTCCCACTAATAAAAGTGATAGCAACGTCCACCCAACTAAAGCTGGAATTGGACAGCAGAATCTGCTTTTCTTTTGCTTTTGCTTTTTTCTTTTTATCTTGTCGGTTGTCCTTTGTGATCAATAAGTGTCGATGGGGCCCATAGTGCACCCGGCTTAATTGATTCCCCTTTCAACCGTTTAGTGTCTGTTTTTGTTTCTTTTTACCGGTTACAATAGGTAACCTTCTCCTTTAAATAGGAGTCTCTTGTGCTTCATTTGAGGCACGCTTCCTTTGTACAACTCTTTCTCTCTCTAATAAATATTCAGTTTCTCTACCTTCTTTCTAATTTTATTTTCAGTTCTTCAAAAATAATCCCAAACCACTCATATAGTAACCAAAATAACCACTGTTCCAGGCTGCGCCACTGTTCCTGGTATCTATATATATATATATATATATGTGTGTGTGTGTCTATATATATATATATATATATATATATATATATATATATATATATATATATATATATATATATATATATGTGTGTGTGTGTGTGTCTATATATATATATATATATATATATATATATATATATATATATATATATTCCATTTAAAAAAAAATCTTAGAACATTTTAGATATTATTAAAAAATGTCATGTTGGCGATGACAAGCTCCAGAAAGTTTAATTGCAAATTTTAAGAAGACAAATCCAGTTAATACACATGAAACCAAATAAGAAAATTGTGGTGTAATTTAATTGGATCACACAAACTGGAAGAAAAATAACTTGAAGTACTCGTAAGTGATGGAGATGGTAAATTGTCCTACTGAATTTGCTTGTGAATTCTATTTTGGTGTCTCATATTACTTTCTATAAGATGTTGGTTAGGGGTTTGAAAAGGATATGTAGGATTCAAAGAAGATTTGTATGGGATGGGGGAAAGGTGATTTAAAATTTTTTGGGTGCGTTGGTCAGATGTTTATAAACCCTAAGTGGATAGCCGTTTTGGGTGTCCGAGATTTTCTCTTGGTAAACTTAGCTTTGATTTTTAAGTAGCATTGGATGTTACCATCTCATATTACGAGGTTGTGGGGGATATCCTTCCTACTAAATATCGGGATCATGTGATTTCTTCTTTAAAGGGAGGAAAGATCTCTAATTTTAAGTTTACTTTGTCTTGGTGGAAGGGGTCTCCGTTTTAGGGTCCAAAGTTGATAATCTACTCATTGGTTTGTGAAAGGTATTTGTAGGAAAGTTGGGTTGATCATTTCATTTCCATTTTGGGTGACCCTTGGATGTGTATTATTCCTCGCAGAGTTAGTTTTCATATATTGTATCTTAATTATCATGATTAGGGTAGATTTGTATGTGAGATGGTGGAGTTTAAAAGGAGTTTGGTTCACTGGAATTTTAATTAGAGGAGACCTTTTTGTGTGGGAGGACGAGTTGGTGGAGAGCTTTTTCCAAGTCTTGTAGGGGATTACCCTTTCACGGGAATTTGACTGGCGGCTATGGAAGGTTGTGAAAGATGGGGTTTTCACGATGAATTTAGATTATATCTCTCTTTTAGAGGCTAGAATCGAACCCCTCATCTCCCTTTGATGAGAATGAATCAGGTCTTACCTTGTATGTGGGACAGTTGGGCTCCTTTAAAGGTGGTTGTCTTCCCTTTGCAACATCTCCTAGACAGGTTTTCTTCTAGAGAGAATTTGTTTAAGTGATGCATCCTTTTGGATTTGGCACAAGTGTCTTGTTGTTTGTGCGGTTGTTAAGTAGATTGGGTTCTCATTTATTTGTTACTTGTGAGGTACCCTTGGTGTTATGGTATATGATCTTTAGGTGGCTATTAGTATTTTGTCCTTCCTAAGGACATCATTGTCGCGGTGAGAATCAGATATCATGCTATTGAGTTAACTTGAATCACAAATCATAATTCACCACCGATCTTTAATTTATCCAAGGGAAGGGAAAAGGAATGAATAACCCATAAGTATGCAATGCAAAGCAAAGCAAAGAGAATCTAAGGTTCGGGGGTTGGTTATACCTAGGGAAGGTGCTAGCATCCTAAGTATCTGTAGTACTCTACAAGAACCTCTTGTTATATTGTGTTATTTATTATTTTGTCTGCTAAAGGGTGAAGAAAAGTAATACCTAAGGTGTTAGTCCTAAGTATGCTCGCCAGGACATCGCATCTCATGCCTACGTATCCTGACGGGAACGGAATCAGAGCATTCGGAGTTGCCCTCAATAAGGGTAAACAAAGTTTATTGGTTAGTTTTAGGAGAATAGAAAAGTTGTCATCTTAAAGATAATACTCAACTTAAACCACCACAAACATGTGGAAGATGGATCTTTGCTTCACATTAAGAGAAGGGCTCTAACTTGGATATAGAATCGACGAGTATGCCACATACCTCTCTCAAGTGGAAAAGACTCTACATCTTTTCGTCTATGTCATGGGGTAGGAGAATTATATCTCGACTATGGATGACTCATGTCTAATTCTCATGGGAGAAAAGGGAACCTAATTGTAGGTTGTCTAAGTTAACATCCTAAGGGAACTAACCTAATGTTATCGTGCAAGAGCTAAACTAAAGTCTAATCTCAATTCGACTTGATCAGAGGTCAAAGTTAAATTGAGAATACTGGTTCTTTCAGGTTGAGAGGTCGTAGCAGCCGATAGCAGGATTGGGCATAGCTTTTCCACTCACTCTCATCACCTTAGCATCATGTTCCCTCGACCTTTGTTTAAAACACAACTATGCAGCCACTTTCCCAAGTCGGCAGCCAAGATTCGAGAATTGCACCAAGGACGTGGTGATCTGGTTTAAAAGCTTACAATCTTTCAAAAAATGGTGGTAAAACGGCAAGACTTTGTTGTGCTTGGAATTGTGCCTATAGGAACTTCCATACGCAAATACAACATGTAGGATGCTACGAAAATGGTGGTAAAACGACAAGACTTTGTTGTGCTTGGTCGTATGACTTCATCAGATTTTTATGGCCTTATTTTTGTTTCATGTTTTTTTTGGTTTTTTAGACACTCCTTTCTCAAGACTAGGATTTGTACTTAGAGTTTGGAATGTATTTTGTAAGCTTGTAAAACCTTGGCATTTGAATGTTAGAAGTTGAATCTTCATGTTTGGACTTGGATTTTGAATTGTCTTGACTTACAAAGAGTCCTTGAAATCGTGAGTTTCTTGAGTCTTAGAATTAGTACTTGGTGCAAATCGCATGAAAATATCATTTTGTAACTCGATCTCTTGCATAATGAATTCTTTATGGTAACATTTGAATCGTTTTTGTCAATAATTCATGGATTCAAAAGTAGGACGACACCTTGTAATTTGAGTGAATTCCAACATAAATCGAAGTTTACAAAATTAGACATGGACTTTAGGCTCGAGATTCTCATACTTGCATTTCAAGAATCTTATCTTTTGATCCCATCCAATCGAACCATTTAAATTCCAAACATTATGAATCAAATTATCTCTTGGTCACTTTGCAAATACTGAATCTTGAAACCCACTTGAATGAGTATTTTAATCCCAAATCCATACCATCTTATGTTTAAGACACAAATAATTGAAAAAGCTACAAGACATTAGTCTCAAGGAATCCACAACTTCAACTTTTGCACCATGATTCGTGCTTTGCACTTTAACCAAATCTCAAGCTTTTCTTGCCCTTAGTATCTTGATCCATAACCTGACCTTGATTTTATTGAGATATGGCCACCAATCTTTCAAACAATAATCCGAGGATAATCCACAAATAAAAAAGTGTTCTATCAGTGAGGCTCAAATCAAATAGAAACCCTATGACCACTTTGAATCAGGCTCAACTGGTCACGCCCTAATGTGAGAATAAAGACCATCTACACTTGAAACCAATGTTCCTGCACAAACCTGTTAGTAATAAAGAACGCAGATATGCAAGATGATGCACAAAGAGGTGGGATCTTAGGGTTAAAAATTAGGGTATGACAATCATGTCATATTTTGAGGTTTTCTTTGCTTTAGTTAGGTCGACTAAAATTATAGGTGGTTTAGTTAAGATCCATCACTCGATGATTTAGGTTTCTCAAGTTCACCTATTAATGTGAAAAAATTGGAGGACTCCGACTTTGTTTAGGCCCGCAAGTGATATCTGGGGAATTCTTTGAAATACTCTTTCCATTTCTCTGGTTAGTTGAATAACCCTATTCTCTATCTGTGTCAATAGTGGTCTCGAGTGTCTTTAACTTTGCTCAAGTGAAGAGTTTCCTTGTTAGAACTTTGAACCATAAGATTGGTCAATAATGGAGAAAATTATAGTGTGGATAGGCAGAGAGGAATTGATAGAGAAATAATTGAGGGTGAGGAAGTATTATCTGTTAACATTGACGAGGATGCCTCAGTGGCATATATACAAACATTACAAAATAGTTGGGATATAAATTACACAAAAAATAACTAAAAAATAGTTTTCTCGGATCTGTAACCAGTTACAAATGTTAAGAAATTAAATCCTTTGAGTGATAATCGATTACGCCCACAATGCAATTTCTGTTTTTTCTGCTCAGAAGTGATTTTCGCCCAGTTGTAACCGGTTACACCCCCATGTTAACTGATTACAACACTTGAACTATCGAATTTCATTTAACACATCACCTTAATTTAAGTGCTCCAAATATTTCATGCCCATGCTCATTTTCAACCTTTTGAACACATCATTTATGGCTCCCTTAGTCAATAAATCAGTCATTTAGTCTCACTTCTACAATAACATAATCTTAATTTTCCTTCCATATAACAGGTTCTCTCAAGTAGTGAAACTTCGTCCCAATGTGCTTGCTACTCCCATGTGCAATTAGGTTCTTATAAATATTAATTGCATAAACGTTATCAACTAGGAGTGTAACAGCCCCACCCGCATTGATTCCCATCTCATTCAATAGATTCATTAGCCACACGGCTTGACACACACATCACTATGCCAAAAAAGGCCTTTAGCAGCGTTTTTTTCCCTTTAGCAGCGCTTAAAAGTGCTGCCAAAGGTGGCGCTGCTGTAGGTAAAGGCAGCGCTTTTCTTCCTTTGAAAAACGTTGTCTTAGGTCCCCCTTAGGACCCCCTTTAGCAGCGCTTTTAAAAGCACTTTCGCAGGACCCCCATATAGTAGCGCTTTTTCAAAGAAAAGCGCTTTCGTAGTACCCTCTTTAGCAGCGCTTATAAAAGCACTGCTAAAGGTCCCCCCTTTAGGCAGCTCTTTTAAAAAAAACGCTTTCGTAGGCCTCCTTTAGCAGCGCTTTTAAAAGCAATGTCTTATGTATACGTTATGACCCCCTTTAGGCAGCGCTTTTTTTAAAAAGCGTTGCCTTTTATAAAAGTGCTTTTTAAAAGCATTTTTTTAAAAATCATTATTTTGTAGCATTTTATTTTCTAAAGCGCTGTCTAATGTGTATTTTTTCCATAAGTCCTCTTTTTTATACCCAAACCTGTATAATTCAACACAAGCCTTTATTTCAACACATGGCCTTTTATACCATTATAATTCAACACATAGGCCTTGTATACCATTATAATTCAACAATAGGCCTTGTATACGATTAAAATTCAACACATAAACTGTAATAACCATTATATATATATATATATTTCAACACAAACCTCATTCACCAAAATAACCATTTTATATATATATATATATATATATATATATATATATATATATATATATATATATATATATATATAACTCAATACAAAACTCATACATCCAAGTAGACATCCACAATTCTAATAAAAACTTCCAAAACTAATTACACCAAACATCCTAAACATACACCAATTCTAAACTTTATACACCATTTCCATCACCTATACATCAACTTCCAAAACTATTCAACAATTTCTAAAACTATACAACACCTTCCATAAACCTAACACAAAAAAAAACAATAATATACCTCATATAATTCTCATTTCAACCATGTATTGACACCATTCCTCCTTTATTTCTTCCAATTTATCTTTCGTGTAAGTGGCACACTTGAATTCATCAAAGTACTACATAATATAACATAATATGCATGACTTAGTTAAAAGTAATTACTTAGATGAAATATCCGATAATAAGTCTTAAAATAAATCATAACTTATAAATCCATACCATGATTGGAATCTCTATTTGGTCCAAATGAATAATCTCTTTCATGAATCTCAATACAAAAAAACCACAATCTATATCGTTACGCTGTCGAGGACACATCACATAGAAAAAAAGTATGCATATGTATCAGGATATATAGTTTAACTTGTGTTATCAAGTAGCATCACTATTATAATAACAAATGTGAAAATATACCTGTGCTCTTATCCATGTAATGTTGTTTGCTTTGCTCTTTGGTACTCGAGCTTGTCGTTGTGATCGGAATATTTGTATGGCTCTATCATAATGTAAACGAATATTTAGAACAATCTCACATAAATAAATAAATACACACGTGAATATTTAGAACACTCGCATCACTTACGTATCAATCATCTTCTCCGTCTCCGGGTATTTTGTTTGATCACCATCTAGAGAATCCAGATAATAGACTATTTCTTTTATCGGATTAATCGCAAGCAACTACCAGTGTCCACTGTAAAATAAAACAAAAGTTTAGATGGAAATGTTATACACAACGTAAAAATGCGAAATATTATAATAAAGGAAGTTATAATGAAAATTTAACCCATCGGCAGTATTATATGGTAAAAGATACAACTTCTCTGTATCTTTGTTGGGTATAAATGCATCTACTAAGTGGTCTCTGACAGAATTTGAAATTCGATCGATTAGATTTACGTTGACACAGCTGGGAGACAAGAAAGAGAACTTTTCTGTCAATTGACGTGGAAGCATCAATTTTTCATACAAGAACATGAAATAAAAACATAATCAACATTCGAATATTCATTGAAATAAGTAAATAAATTGATCAATTAATTAAATAAAATCGATGGATTACCTAATGTATGAATTCATAACATCGATGCCTAATTCAAAATGCTGAAATATCTGATCCAAGTCTTCTTTAGCAATTGTTTCTGAATAGGCAAACCCAAAAATACCTTTTTCCATAGGTATTTCACGGATACCACCTTCCATCAAATCTCTTGTGCCTACAATTGTTTCAAGGCACAACCGAAATCGAGGAATAGAAGCTTTTTTTGGCTTGGCTAATTCTGGCTTCTTGTTCTTGCTCCCTTGTTGCACCTCTTGTGTAGGAATCTGAAAATCATATAAGTCATAAAATATAAAATCATGAAGTTTTTGAATTTGGATCATAGAATCAACATTTTCAATGCATATATATCAATGTACCTTTTTTTTATGCAACTGATTCGGTTTGCCGCATAATCCCTGTATCTTTTGATTTGGATTTTGTAGGAGTCTAACAATACCATGTAAATAAAATGTACGTAAAAGTAAGAATAACATAACTTATATGCAAGTAAAACATTTGAAAACTAATAGGTTAATAATGGTTTTCAACATACCGAGTCAACTATGACAATGAGGTTTAACGGTCATGCAACATAGGACCCTATTGCGTCCCCCACCAATGTTGCATCTAAAACGTCGTCAGATATAGGTAGTAACGCTTCCCGCTCTAAAGCAATATCAATCGAAACCTTAAAAAACTAGCAGGGAACGATCTATGGCGAAGTACGTCTCCCGAAGCGTTATGCACTTTTCCCTTGCCAACCATGCGATATGTCGGTGCCGATAAATATAGCTGACAAGGTGAAATGCCCTAAACCAAAAAAAAAAATTAATATGAAATTGTTATTGCGCATATATGTCAATATAAAAAATTATGCTAATTTAATAAATATAATTACCTCCATAATTTTTTGTTGAAAATTGATACTATCCTTGTCACTAGTATCTTTAAATTCTGAACCGCGCCTTTCCGACATATATCTTTCTTTATCCTGTTGCAGTTCACGAACTTGAGCTCTCAATTCTTCCAACGTTTCCATCACCTCTCTATTGCTAGTATTTTTGGTCTTTGGACGCTTATACAAGGCAGATGGAGTGACTCCAAATCCCTTACCCCTCACGCGACCTGAATACTCAGGAACATTTAATACTCGACTCAGTATGCTCCTGCAATCCTGGTCTTCTGTGAGAGTTAAGGATTGAGATAGAGTCTCCTGAAATTCAATATTAGAGTTAAGCATAAATATTTTAGATAAACAAGAACTTTTTATTTAATTAAACAAATAATTTTATACTTACACATTGTTCAAAAACTTGTTGAACACCTTCAGTAACAACTCCATCCTTTCCCACATGGGAAACCTTCCACAAAACATGCTCCAGAAGAGATGTTTCCTCACTTTTCTCCTCTTCAAGCTACACATTAAGTCAAGTATTAAGATGAATAATAACACAAAAATATCATAGCAATTATATATACTTACTATTTTTTGTTCCAAACGTGCATATCTCAAACGCCCTTTCTTGTATGGATACGCGAGTTTTGAGGCTTTTTGACGATTTACGTCACTCACAACCTGCATAAACAATTTTAAGTCATATCAGAACACATGTAATAACTACATGAATATACTACAAAAGTGTCCCATTCTTCGGGTGCAATCAAGTCAGCATACTTCTTCGGACGTTCCGCTTCAACAAAGTTTCCTTGGTCATCCTTAAGAAACGTGTTGGTTAAAAATGCTCGAAACCCTCTAAGTCTTTTTCCGGCTAATTGAAGACAATATTTTTGTCGGTCGTCACCAATGTTAAAATATCTCTACAAAAAAATATACATAAATGTGTTAGTATAATTAATTTAAAGATATAATCATCAAAAATAACAAATAACATCACATATAGTACCTGTATCTCACTCCATATTTTATCTTTGGCGGGTTTCAACTGTGGATTTCTCCAATTGTCACAAGTAATAGGAACTTGTGAACGGACAAGAGTACACCAATGTAACTTGTCAACATTGTGCCATTAGGCTCAATTAGTTGACCCGTTTCATTCCAATGAACGTCGTATTTTATTCCCTTGTCTCTAGCACGAATTATTCCTTTCATAATTGTTATTCCTCTTGAAATATCTCCTTCCGCATAATGAATTGATTCTTTTGCTTCATTCTTGAAAGTATCGTGCGAGTTCTCCTAATTAGTAGCCATATGACATGTAATAAAGAAAAACACATATAAATCCATAATCCATATAAATCTATAATCTATAATCCATATAAACACATATAAATGACAAACACATGACAAACATATAAATCTATAATCCATATAAATCCATAATCCATATAAACACATGACAAGCATATAAATTTATAATCCATATAAATCCATAATCCATATAAACACATATAAATGACAAACACATATAATCCATATAAACACATATAAATGAAAAACACATATAATCCATATAAATACATATAAATGACAAACACGTATAAATCCATAATCCATAATCCACAATCCATGAAATGACAAACACATGACAAACATATAAGTCTATAATCCATAATCCAAAATCCATAATCATTCTCAAATATGAAAAATACATGACAGAATATATAAATTTACTATTACCTCTTTATTAACATCTTTTTCTTTTCCGAGTAGGAAGGTGATCTACTTGTCTCTTAACAACACAGATGGATGGATTGATTCAAATTCCCTCATTATGATTATTTCTAATATATGATTCATTCGCTCCAACATTCTCATCTTGATCACTTATAAAATACGATTCATTAACAATATCAATATCACCTTGATCTCCAATGTTATCATCAATTACTTTGTTAGATAAAAGCACTATAGACCATGTCGTACTTGTCAGATCAGTGACATAGAACACTTGTCTAGCTTGAGAGGCTAGAATAAAAGGCTCATCTTTGTACCCCACCCTATTAAGATCCACTTGCAAAAATCATGACTTATCCATTCGTATGCCACTATTATTTTCAACCCACTTGCAACCAAAGATAGGAATTTGAAACTTCTCATAATCAAGCACCCAAATGCGCTCGATAACCCCAAAATATGACATATTTGCATATTTGGGGTTTAAGTCCTTCACACTTGAAATGTGAATTGATTCAGCAACCAAGGTGACACCACTTTTTTGCATTGTACTTTTATCATCATGTTCTTTGGTATAAAATGTGTATCCATTAATTGTGTATGCGCTATAAGAAAACACATGCAAACTTGGACCATATGTTAAACATCTCAACCTTTCAATTGTTGAAGCAGGACCTACACAAAACTTTGAATAAATATGATCCTTAAACCATGGTATAAAACTTCGATTGTGCTCTCGTACTATCAAATTTTCATTTCTATTCGGATTTAAACCTCAGAGAAAATCCTTATGCATTTCAACATATGCCTCAACCTCATTGTCATTGTGCAGAACATACAAATGCGCTTGCTCCCCTTCAGCCTGTGATACGGTCACAATTTTATTTCCAATTAACTTTTTTCCTTCTTTTTTTTCAACAATGTGAGATTTGGGGAGTCCAATGGATTGAACATTGGACAAATATTCAGTACAAAACTCAATCGCTTCTTCAACAATGTATCGTTCAACAATACAACCCTCTGGTCGACTTTGATTTTTCACATACCCTTTTAATATTTTCATATACCATTCAGCAGGGTACATCCATCTTATATAAGCTGGTCCACACAATTGTGTCTCTTTCACAAGATGAACAACTAGATGTACCATTATGTCAAAAAATGAGAGAGGAAAAAACATTTCAAGCTCACACAATGTAATGACTATTTCTTTTTGAAATGTTGGTAAGATCGCAGGATCGATCACCTTACTATAAATTGACCTGAAGAAGAAACACAATTTAGTTATTGTGCGTCTTACTTTTTTTGGAAAAATAGAACGTATACCTATTGGTAGAAAATGTTCCATTATAACATGGCAATCATGTTTCTTCAAACTCTTTAACTTAAGGTCTTTCATAGACACAAGTCTTCTAATATCTGAAGAGTATCCTTCTGGAACTTTAACATCACTTAGAAACTTACACAATATCTTTTTCTCCTTTCTAGATAGAGTATAAGCAGCAGGTGGTAGATATGTTCGTTTTCCTTTCTTCATGGGTCCTAATTCATTTCTTATTCCCATCGCTACCAAGTCTTTTCTTGCTTTAAGGCCATCCTTCGACTTTCCTTGTATATTGAGTAAAGTACCAATAACACTTTCAAATACATTTTTTTCAATATGCATAACATCAAGAAAATGTCTTACATACAATGACTTCCAATATGGCAATTAAAAAAAATTGACCTCTTTTTCCACCCATGTTTGACAAGTGTATGTACAAAAGGCTTTCCAAACTGAGTAGTCACATCCTTCATCTTTTCAAAAATTTGGTCACTTGTCAATGTAGGTGGAGCTCTACCTTGTTTTGAATTTCCATTGAATGCTTTTCTCCATCCACGGTAGTGATGATTAGAATTTAAAAATCTCCGATGACCTAGAAAGACATTCTTCTGACAAAATTCCAAACGCGTCCAATCTGTGTTTTCTTCACAAATAGGACACACGCATTGACCTTTAATGTTATACCCTGATAGATTTCCGTATGCTGGAAAATCATTAATTGTGCCAAACAACAACACCCTCAAATTGAAACTTTCTTTCCTATATCCATCATAAACCTCCACACCGTTCTCCCACGAAATCTTTAAGTCTTTGATTAAAGGTGTCAAGTATACGTCTATGTCATTCCCTGGTTGCTTAGGCCCAGAGATTAACATAGATAACATCATGTACTTACGCTTCATACATAGCCATGGAGGTAGGTTATAAATCATAATAATCACAGGCCATGTGGTATGTGAGATACTTTGAAGACCATGAGGGTTCATTCCATCAGTAGATAATGCCAAGCGAAGGTTTCTTGCTTCTTCTCCAAAATCAGGATAATCATTATCAGTTTTCATCCACTATGGTGAATCTGCCAGGTGCCGAAACTTTCCATCTATAATTCTTTCATATGCATGCCAAGTCAAGTGTTTTGCATCGGTTTCACTATGAAACATGCATCTAAATATCGGAATTATAGGAAAATACCATAAGACTTTTGTTGGAGACAATTTTTTCTTATATCGAGAGACTCCGCATTTAGGGCACTCATTTAACGATGCATATTCATTGTGAAACAAAATGCAATTGTTTGGACAAACATGTATCTTATCATAGCTCATGCCAATAGAGCACAACATTTTTTTGGCCTCATAGGTTCGATTGGGAAGAACATTATCCTCTAGAAGCATATCTTTCATAAGGGCTAATAACTCTGTGAAACTTTTATCCAACCATCCATTGCCCGCCTTTAAGTTGTACAACTTTAAAACGGCAGACAATCTTGTGAATTTAGTGCAACCTTTATACAACGGTTTCTCTGCATCAATTACCAATCTCTCAAACATTTTGGGACAATCCTGAAGATCTTCTTCAAGTGCTTCTGCAATCTCTTCGAGTCGATCACAATCGTGTGTATTTGTGCCATTGTCGTTTGAAGCATAGGTCATATTATCCCCCGGTTCAACATTCTCGTTACTCTCACCATGTAATATCCAACATGTATAACTTCGATTAATTCCATGCCTCATTAAATGCGATTCTAACTGAACTGCGTCAATCCGACGACCATAACAGCAACCTAAGCAAGGACATGTGATTCGACTGGGGTCTTTGGCATGTTCAACCGCAAACTTAAC
The DNA here is from genome assembly GCA_022829125.1 of Lathyrus tuberosus. Taxonomy (NCBI): domain Eukaryota; kingdom Viridiplantae; phylum Streptophyta; class Magnoliopsida; order Fabales; family Fabaceae; genus Lathyrus; species Lathyrus tuberosus. Next base: position 5,515,082 of record JALAZF010000024.1, on the reverse strand, counting down.
GAATTCTCATACCCCAGTCTCGTATTCTTTTGACAATCGATTGGAAGACATCCATTTTCAATCCATGGTTTTACTAAGTAAGCTAAACAAACATAAGAGAATAATTAATTATAAGTACCTGTATAGACGTCAGCAACTTCTGGACTCAAAGTGAAAGATTCTTGAAAACGATCCGAATATCACTCTTCTCAAGTAACCCCTATAGCAAATTGATAACAATCCAAAAGAAAATGTATCATTAGTCGAAACTCAAACGAATTACTTTGTTCTTTTGCATTTTTTATGAGGATTGACTAACAAAAGACCCAAAAGGTTAGTACTTGTGAGTTTGTGTGGTTTTGCAGGTATTAGGCATGAAGAAAACTAGTTGAACAAAGAGAAAAACCATGCCCTGCAACTTTCGAATCGCGACCAAAAGCTTCGCTATGCGATAGGAAGCGAGATCCAGCAGAACAAAACAGAACCAAATTTATCAAACTTCGCTTGAAGCGAAGGAAGCGAGAGAAAACGAAGTGTTTCGCTTGAAGATCGCTATGTGTCGCATAGCGAAGGTCGCGGCGCAAGGAAAGGCGAGGACCCAACATCTCAAAACAGAACCAAAATGGCCAATTGTTGAAGCTAGAATAGCAGCAAGCAAAAATATATAAGTAACCCAGTTTTGTCGTACCACAGGGATCAGTGCGAGGGAAAGAATGCCATTCGACGGTTTCTATGTTTCTAAGCTCATGGTTCAAAAGTTTTGGTTTAATGCGGAACCAAAAGCAAATGCGGAAAATGTAAAGATGGGAAATATAAAATAAAGACTGAATTATAAACGGAGCCTTGTTGGAATTGGATCTCATCAATTGATAACACATGCATTCTTCTAATCATATTATATATAAATCAATCATTCGCCTAATATCCTCACGTATCACCCACGACAGAGGTTATGTCTAACGCAACGTCGAGAGATCGATCGTATTGCCTCATTGGTGATGTCTCACGCAACAAAAACCAACACAGAGCATTAAGAGTTGATACTCACGCAAGTGTTAAGCCTAAATCTATTTCTAGAGTTCAGAATAAAATAGATAATCATCTTAGATCTAGATCTGAAAAGTATATGTCTATAGCGGTTCAGATCAAAGATAAACAGGTAAACAAAGATGACACCCAAATCAGATAAATGACTGCTTCATATAAAATGCCAACGATCAGAATACGTACATACGTTTAACCCTTTTTAAATGTACTCATCTAATTTTCCAAATGAATGTGAATATCGTTCTTCATCACTATTATCACGCATCTTCGCAATACCGTATCGATCCTACTCATGCTAGCCATGCTACTTCATCAACACAATACAACAAAAGATACAATGAATATCAACTCACAAAACCATGTCAAAAGTTTTACTCATTGATAGATGAAAATCTAAGATCAAGGATTTGTAAAGGTTTTGTCAAGACCACAAATAATCAATCAAAGACAACAACAATAGAGAATCAAACATATTCACAAACATATATTAGATGAAAGACAAAAGGTATCTAGAGATTACATCCTCATCCAACAAGAGATCAAAGATCCTACCTTTTCTCCCTTGGAATGAAGAAATATCAAGTTCTGATCTTTAATTACAACTTGTATCAAAAATCCAAAAACTTAATCTAAAAAGTGTGAAAGTTCTATTTATAATGCAATCATAAATTTCACAGTTTGCAAAGAGAACCATTCATTCGCACAGTAAATGGTAAAAATAGGCACTTCAGGTGCCTCTGAATAGTTAAACAGCCCCAGAAATTCTCGTGAGTTCGTAATGCGAAGGAATGTTTGCAAAGCGAACACTCGCCTTCCAGCTCGCAAAGCGAACTTTAGCTCCTTTCTCCTCTGCCAAAATTTGAGACCATTTGCTAGAGACCTCACCAGAGTTCGCAAAGCGAACCTTCGCTGGCAATTCGCCAGAGTTCGCAAAGCGAACTTACTGATGTTTTCCTCAATTCTTTGGCAGCTTGCACCATTTCTTGTGTCTTACAATTTTGATCAATTTATGCCTTTTCCTGCACAATAACACACACATTACAAGCACCAAAGGTATATTCACGATGTTTAGAAGAAGAACAACAATCATTAGCAAAACCAATGAAAACATGAGAAAAGAGTGGAAAAAGTGCAAAGAAAGATATGTCATTTTTAGGTCAAATCCGCACCTAACAACTCTCCCCAACTAGATTTTTGCTTGTCCTCAAGCAAAGTATGCCCCTCATTAAAACAAGAGGATTTGCTCAAGCATATGATTCAACCAAGAAAAGATGAAAATGCGCACAAGCAACATTCACCACTTAACAGAATCGAACAATGACAAAGAATTAAGTTCTTAAACAAATATCATAATGGTTCAAAGAAAAACTAAGTTTTCATACTTGAATCACTCTAACACTCCTCTTCAAAATAAGAATGAAGAAATTGACGCGTTCGCAACCGCGGGGAAATTTCACTCACCTGACAAACAATGCTAATAGCAATCCAATTCATACGACATCTAACAATCATAAATGAAAACATCGAAGCAAAAAGATCACTAAGAGCTTCAAAGGTTGTAACTTGGTCGGGTTCACAACAAAGGGACATTTATAAAGGCCATTGAATCGAAATTGCCGATGCAAAAAGAAACATTCACTATACATGATATTTACACATCACAACTTCATTCACCATTTTTATTCCTTTATCACCAACCTTCTCAAACTTCCTTATGCACAATTATTTCATTCTCTATTTTTCTTATTCAAACAAGCATTCATTTTCTTTTGTTTTTCACATTCATATTCACACTTTTTCTTTTCATGCTTGTTTGAACTTTTTCAAAAGTTTTAGCAACTTACCAATCTTCTTTTTCATTCTCCCCAACTTGAATTCAACCAAACCTCAAGTGAATGCTCCTTGCTTTTTAAGGCAAGGAAATCAATAAAACTAAGTTCAAAGGTTCAAGAAGAAATTTTTAGAACCTCACAAAATTCAATGATGAACTACACTTTCAAATTATGTACATAAACCAAATTCATCATTAAAATGAGATCTAAACTGTTTATGCTCAAAGGGGCTAACGAATTCTCACTACTCACGGGTAAGATACTTTTGGATATGGTTGTGCTCAATATAAACAAATGCCTTGATCATTTCTAATGCTTCCACAAAATCACAATAATCAAAAGATAAAGCATGAATCAAACAAATTAAACAAAGTTATCAGTCATCCTAGCATATAGTAAACAATGGAGGTTTCTCACAATTTGTGGCTTTTGGACCTAAGTGAAACAAGCATTCAAACAAGTTACAAAATGAAACAAAAATACACATTTGCACAAAGCACAAAATTCTTAAATCTTACATTCAAATCTCACCATCCATCCAGACTCGGTTGAAGCTTCATTGAATACTTTTATACAAATAGCAACTAATCTAGAAGGAGTTCTCATCATTCCTGATCACACTAGAGAAAACATAAAAGAAAACAAATACAAACAATATAAACAAATGTACAAAGCTAAAAAATATAGAAACTATCGCGATGCGATTCAATATCTAAACACCGATCCCCGACAACAATGCCATTTTGTTAAAGCTAGAATAGCAGCAAGAAAAAATATATAAGTAACCCAGTTTTTTCGTACCACAGAAATCAGTGCGAGGGAAAGAATGCCATTCGACGGTTTCTATGTTTCTAAGCTCATGGTTCAAAAGTTTTGGTTTAAAGCGGAACCAAAAGCAAATGCGAAAAATGTAAAGACGGAAAATATAAAATAAAGAGTGAATTATAAACGGAGCCTTGTTGGAATCGGATCTCATCAATTGATAACACATGCATTCTTCTAATCATATTATACATAAATCAATCATTCGCCTAATATACTCACGTATCACCCACGACAGAGGTTATGTCTAACGCAACGTCGAGAGATCGACCGTATTGCCTCATTGGTGATGTCCCACGCAACAAAAACCAACACAGAGCATTAAGAGCTGATACTCACGCAAGTGTTAAGCCTAAATCTATTTTTAGAGTTCAGAATAAAACAAATAATCATCTTAGATCCAAATCTGATGAGTATATGTCTATAGCAATTCAAATCAAAGATAAACAGGTAAACAAAGATGACACCCAAATCAGATAAATGACTGTTTCATATAAAATACCAACGATCAGAATACGTACATACGTTTAACCCTTTTTACATGTACTCATTTAATTTTCCAAATGAATGTGCATATCGTTCTTCATCACTATTATCACGCATCTTTCCAATACCGTATTGATCCTACTCATGCTAGCCATGTTACTTAATTAACACAATACAACAAAAGATACAATGAATATCATCTCACAAAACCATGTCAAAAGTTTTACTCATTGATAGATGAAAATCTAAGATCAAGGATTTGTAAAGGTTTTGTCAAGACCACAAATAATCAATCAAAGACAACAACAATAGAGAATCAAACATATTCGCAAACATACATTAGATGAAATACAAAAGGTATCAAGAGATTATATCCTCATCCAACAAGAGATCAAAGATCCTACCTTTTCTCCCTTGCAATGAAGAAATATCAAGTTGTGATCTTTAAATACAAGTTGTATCAAAAATCCAAAAACTTAATCTAAAAAGTGTGAAAGTTCTATTTATAATGCAATCAAAAATTTCACAGTTCGCAAAGCGAACCATTCATTCGCACAATGAATGGTAAAAATAGGCACTTCAGGTGCCTCTGAATAGTTAAACCGCCCCAGAAATTCTAGTGAGTTCGCAATGTAAAGGAATGTTCGCAAAGCGAACAATCGTCTTCCAGCTCGTAAAGCGAACTTTAGCTCCTTTCTTCTCTGCCAAAATCTGGGACCATTCGCTAGAGACCTCGCCAGAGTTCGCAAAGCGAACCTTCGCTGGCAATTCGCCAGAGTTCGCAAAGCGAACTTACTGTTCTTTTCCTCAATTCTTTGGCAGCTTGCTCCATTTCTTGTGTCTTATAACTTTGATCAATTTATGCCTTTTCCTGCACCATAACACACACATTACAAGCCCCAAAGGTATATTCACGATGTTTAGAACAACAACAACAATCATTAGCAAAACCAATGAAAACATGAGAAAAAAGTGGAAAAAGTGCAAAGAAAGATATGTAATTTTTAGGTCAAATCCGCACCTAACACCAATCTTCGCTTGAAGCGAGAGGAAGCGACGACCATAGTTTGCATAGCGAACTTTACTTTGCATAGCGAAGTTTGGCGGTGTCTGAAAGCAGTTAAATTCAAATCTTAATGGGGAAGGAATAGGAGTTCCATTGAACAATGGAGAAACAATCAAACAATGAAGAAATAATCAAAAAAGGAAGAGAAACATACCTCAAACGAAGCAACAACTTCGGAGGACGGAGGGCGAGAAACGCTGCAACAATGGAGAAGAAGAAACGAAGTAACAATGGAGAAGAAGAAACGAGTACACGACGGAGGACGGAGGGCAAGAAACGAAACAACAACAGTGAGCATCACGAGAGAGAGAGAGAGAATGTTAGGGCTCTGTGATAGAAACAGTCATATGGAAAATAAAGGGATATCAGTTTCACTTTTAATTTTTGAAATTCTGGCTTATGCAAATAGCAGATGTCCTAACACATGTCAAGACATTGTGCTACATAATCATTTAAACTCAGAGGCGGAACAGTAGACTAATACCTTGAATATCAGAACTGTATAATCATAGATGTCACAACATCTGATCTAACATGTTTATCTTGAACCCTAACAGAAAACATAAATTTGCATAATGATAAAGAACACAATAATTGTTAACCCAGTTCGGTGCAACTCACCTACATCTGGGGGATACCAATCCAGGAAGAAGACTTCACTATCTATAGAATTGTTACAAAGCTAAACTCCCCCGTTTACAACTTCATACATAACATCTACCCAATAAACATCTTGACCAAGGATAAACTCAAACGTTTATAACCTTGATATGAGATACCCCACTCACTTCCCTTAATCACCAATTGTGATTTCTACATCATCCCTGTCAATACAGAATTCTGTCAAGCTTTCTTGACAAACAAGCTAACTCGGATTTGCTTAAAAGCTTCATCCAAGAACAATACACAATCCAATACCTCAAGGCTTATGGATCTGTGCGACACCTATATCTACCACAATGCATCAAACGATACAAAGGGAGACTTACAACCTAGAGAGCCAACGACTCTAAAAACCATAAACCCTTGTTTCTTACGCAAGAACACAAGGTTACAAAAGGCGTACTCAAGGCATATTAAAACCTAGGTCTAAGTCTTCTATTTATAGTGTCTTCTGCAGTTTTGGGCTTCAATCTTCTGTCCTTGATCCATACAGCAATTTCTCCTATAGTGTTGCAGCAGATTAAAAACTAACTTAAGTCATTCAGTCCAGGATGTCAAGATGAATGTTAAGACATCTTGTTCGACATCACGTCTTCATCAGAATTATTTAGCTTGATCTCTTTGTTGAGTTAACATTTTATGTTTTACCAAAATTTGTTCAAAACCCCAGAGCTTTCAATCTCCCTCTTTTTGGCAAATTTTGGCTAAAACACATATGCACGGTAAAACTCCAGATCGATGGTGCATGCAGTGAGGACTCCAAACACTTTCAAGGCCTATACCTTACCCACGATGGGGTACATGAGAAAGAAGATGCAAAACGCTCCCCCTCAACCCATGAACCAATACTTGTCACGAAGAGATAAGTCTGCCTCTTAAGAGGCATAAGAAAACCATTAGGAAAAAGCAGTAGCAATACCCTTAGCAACAAAGTACTTCCTTGGTTAACTCAGAACACAGGACATTACTGTGTTCATAACTCAAATCACAAGACACAAAAGTCCATTTGAGAACTGAGACCCAGAATATCGTAACATCCTGTTGAGCATCTTTGTCTAGCTGCTTTATCAGACGTGATCTTCTCATGAGAAAATCAAAGCATTTATCCCCCTTTTTAGACACAATTTGACAAATATTACCAGGGTATATCCAGATCCAAAAAGAGTGCTCACCCAGAACCTTAAATAAACCATAGAGACAACAATAAGATTGATACAGCGATGAGTAAGATGAACCTTGAGATCCCCTTATTTGAATTGTATCAACCATTACCCGGTCTTTATGTCTTTACTCATTTTTGGACAGATTCTTCTTGAAGTACAAGTTCCAACACATGTGAATGTATATTCAAGGATAAGATTTTACACGTCATTCTGACAAGTATACACCCTAAGCATTTTCCCAAGACAGAATCAATACCTCTGTCATCAGACTGTCAGAGATTCTCCAGACACTCTTTACTGCTACGACGTCCTCGATCAAGTCACACCCAACAATGTTAAAGAAAATATATGTATTGAATAAAATCTTCAAAGTTTTGTGATCACAGTCTGCAGAGAAAAATAAATTTTCCCAAACTCAATCAATGATTCTTAAGTATCCAATAAGAACTATTTCACATGCGATGCCAAGTCTCCCCTAACTTGCAACAATATAAATGTCAAGACATCTTTCTTGACATCTCATCCTCCCAGGATGGACACATAATCACAGCTTGCTTGACGCACAAATGCAAACCGGAACTCTAACTGCATCCTCGCAGTAAAACATCTTAGATCAAGGTGCAACTCCCCCTATCTAAGGTAACCAGTGCTCCTCCACAGAACACCTAGCTAATGAATGGAAAACATAAGACACATCTTCATGTCTTCAAGAGCGCACCCTCAGTTCAAGCCACCTGGTGAACATAATCATCAACTCTCTTATTGCTTCTTCTGACAAGAACCAATAATCACTCACACATGATCACCATCATGCTACCCGTGAGGAAATAATAAAAGGATAACAATCCTACCAAAACAAACTCTTGGCTTAAGATCAAAGTCCCATTGATCCCCCCATCCTGCAACCATCTACACACTACACGAACTCCTCTTGAATTCTTATGTATAGACCTTCAGCTGCTTGAGGCACAAACCAATTGAATCAGAATGCTTCACATTCCTCAAAGAGACGCACAGGGCCCCTTAGTTTGTTATAACGATGTCAGATGTCGTATGCATGCTCCAGAACTTCACAACTGTCAAACTGATCCACTACTAGCATGACTTGCAGCCAGGGGCAGTATCCCCTTCGCAAGATTTTCCACTGACCTTACCAAGCCATCAATTGAGATAGACACCTCATAATCCAAGACAGTCATTCCTTATCATTCTCCCGTATGATAACCTGGAATACTTCTGATTTTCTGGTGAATATCCACTTCTGAACGCATCAGAAACCAGACCTTCATGCAATCAACCCATGATCCACTCCAGTCTTCTCAAAACCTTACATCAACCTTCCAAGATAGTTCTTCTACTCCATCATTCTCCCATATGACAATGTAGATACTTCTTAGACACAATGCAAGTAAATAGTTCCTCACAGAACCTGAAATCCTCCACCAAGGATGACCAACCCAAAGATGTTCTAACATCAGTTATGACATCTTCCACACATCATAGACACCGCACACCATGGTTCTTGATATGCTCCACCACTGGACTTACTATCAGCATAGTAATCCAAACTGAAGATCTTCACACAACACCGTGCCACCAGTTTGAACAAAGAGAACTTCAGAAACCCAGAGAGAAATAAACTCTCATCCACCAAAAAAAGGTATACTTTCATCCTCAACCCAGAACTTCTGCCACAAGCTCCAAGAGAACCAGCATCTCCTTACGTTTTCAACTAACTACTCTTCTGCACAAGAGCAATCAGTTTCAAGTATCCTGCTTGAATTCACACTATGAAACCAATTAAATGCCTCCTTTTGATTGATATCACTCTTCTCCAGAATTCCCACAAGATACACTGATCCACCAATGAAATCAGATCTTCAAGTCACATGAACTACTTGCTCCATAGCAAGACATTTTGGATCCACCAAGCCTCTTAGTCATGTAACATCTTCCATTCCACAGTGTCATCCCTATGACAATGTGCATTGTCATAGGGATGACACACAGCTCCCGTAAACTGCATGAGAAAGACCTTTTTGAAGCATCCATAACTTCCATTCTCCTGTAGATCACCTTATCTTAAGCTAATGTGTCACATCACCAGCTGAGACTTCTGATGTTAAGCTAGATGTCAGAACATTTTGATATGACATCTGTCGTAACCCGGAATTTGAACCCCCTCTTTTACCTTTTGCATGAGCATAAGCATTCGCATCGTTAGCATGCGCATTCACACATTTCTTTGTGTGTTTCCTGTTGCAGGATATTCAGGTTTTCCAAGCCCGATTAATCATATCCTCACAAGGTCATCACATCATCAAAACAAGCACAAAATGAGGGTTTCCATGCCTATTCATCAATACAAGATGTGGAAAATCGAAGTCGGGACCACAACACCTTTTTTTAGAAATTGGGCATATTTTGGCCTGGTTAATCGATTAACCATTTGCAGTGCAATTGTGTTAATCGATTAACACAGGCAGAATAGGCATAATTTGCTACTTTTTCATGACAGCACCTTTGCACACACTTTGGTCTTGGATTCTACAGGATTCTAGCAGCATGTGGAATATTCTAGACATCTCTAGACATTGCCAAGCTACTCAATTCATTCCAAGTGCATTTGCTATGATACTTCACTTCAAATCAAGTGCACCATGTTCCTTGTTTTCCAAGTAATGTGGATCTTTGGATATTGAAGTTCACCTTGGGATTGTTACCGAGTTGGTTCTAACTAACCGAGTTAACCGCCTTGACTCGGTGAGTCAAGTCCAACTAACTCCTAACCTAGTTCCAAACCCAAAGCTAATTTCAAACCAAATTCCAAACCATCTCATACTCCAAACCTAAAATCTATAAAAACACACCTTCACTCACTTTTCAATTCCTCTACCATTTTGCTCCATTTTCTCCTCAACCATTCTCTCCCATTTCTCACACAAATTTCTCACATTTCACTCTTAATTCTCTCACATTCTCTCTGATTTTTTCTGCTACATCTTCATCTTCATCTCACTTCTCTTCCAAAACCTCACTAAAAGCTCTTAATTCTTGAAGGATAATCACTTTTCACATCGAAAGTGATTATTTCTTGAGCTTAACCTTCATTGCCATTCCATTATACTGGTTTTCCTGGAGTTCTAGTAGCTTTTGGATTCATCTCAAGTGATTTATTCAAGTTTCTTCGGTGATAATTCTCATTTTGGAGTTTTCGTCGCGATTTGTTCGGTTTCGATACATTTCAGCTATACTTGAAGATTTTCTCTGGTTTTCTTTGATTATCTTCATCAAGATCACATTGCAACATTTACCAAGGCACATCTCAGCCTTGTAGGTTAGTGGATCTCTTTTATTTTATCATTTCGATCGTTTTTGTATCATTCGCGATGTAGTTTCAATGTTTTTTTCTTTGCATGTGAATTGATTATACTTTTCCTTGATCCATGATGTTGATTGTTTAATTGATTCTATGGTTTATCATTTGCTGCTTCTAAACTTGATTTTTCGTGCATAATTGTTTGCCCTAGCATTGGAGTGATTGCACAATCAAAAGTTGGCCAAAAACACTTTTCAAAACTGATTTTCTGCTCTATGTCCAGTGTTAATCGATTAACACATTGCAGTGCAATTGTGTTAATCTATTAACCAGTGTTTTTTGCACTTTTTCAAGTGTTAATCGATTAACACTTTATAGTGCAATTATGTTAATCGATTAACACTGAACCAGAAGGCCATTTTCTTGCATTTTCAAGTGTGTTTGCAAAGCTTTCTTCATTTTAACTTCCATTGTTTGTCATGCTTGATGTTATGGATGTTTTTAATGTCATTTAACTTCTGTTTGAAGTTTATTCATGAACTTTTGGTGCACATTTTCGATTATGCAAATTGTTTATATTTTTGGCATCATGTGAATATAATCATACTTACATTTCTCTTTGATCACAATAACATGACTTTGTGTTGTATATTTGTTGATCATTTGGTACTGTTTTGTACTCCTTTCCTTGGTTTTGCATTAAGTTTCATTCTTCATGGATGAACTTAATTTTGTATAATCAATAATTCACACCTTTTTCTTTAATGATTTTCCACTCTCTTTGGAAAATTGTTGGCATGGCTTTTCCCTTTGGTTAATTGATCGAAACCATGTTTCGATTAGTTGATCTTCCCCTTTCCTCTCTTTAGGCTTCCTTTAGAGCTTTCTCTATTTCCCCCCCCCCCACGGAGTTGGAGTTTCGCGCTACGCCCTGCATCGGAGCACTGTACAAATTGAAGCTGTTACGCTGTCCGTTTCTCCACGCGGGAGCACTGTACAACTTGGAGCTGTTGTGCCGTCCGGTTCAACTTCCGCATTACACCCTATGTGTTAGAGAAGGAATGAGAAAGGAGAATTCCTACTCTCATTCTGACTACTTCAGGTAGGGGACGAATGACCCTGTGCTTGGCTTAGTCATCTCTATCTCCAGGCGGTAGTGTGCTTTCTTTCCCTAGCCAAATTGATCCTTGATCACTCTTCTTCCTTGCGATCTCTTTCGATCCTTGATCACTCTTTGCTCTTTGCGATCTTTTTCTATCCTTGATCACTCTTTTCTCTTTGCAGTCTCTTTCGATCCTTGATCACTCCTATCTCTTTCGATCTATCTCTTTTGGTCAATCACCTTCTTGGTTACGATCCTTTGTTCATTTCGTTTCAATACCCTATTCTTTTCTTGCGGTCAATCATTGTTCTTTTGATTCCCCTGGAGAGTCTCTTTTCTCTTTCTTTGGTTAAATACAGTATTCCTGTTACAACCGAAACCCCTGCGGAGTTTGCAACCTTCTTTTGGTTCTTCTCCTTTTGCTGGTTGATCATTGCCTGTCAGTTAAAACACCAATATTTGCACTCCTCCTCAGTTAACCACAGTCAGTCTGTTAAAATACCGAGCTCTCTAGGTTAATCACCTATTCTTGGTTAATCACCCTTTTTCTTCAGTTAACCACAGTCCGTCTGTTAAAATACTGAGCTCTCTGGGTTAATCACCAATTCTTGGTTAATCACCCTTTTTCTTCAGTTAACCACAGTCTGTCTGTTAAAATACTGAAGCCCTTTTCTCGAGTTAATCACCTCATCTTGGTTAATCACTCATTTTTATCGGTTAATCACAGTTCTCCTGTTAAAACCGAACCCCAACAGTTGGCAACCTTTATTGGTTCGAATACTTGCATCCTTGGGCTAGTAACCTTCTTTTGGTTCAATACCCTTCTTCGTTGGTCAAGTGTTGTTTGTTCAGTCATTACCTACACCCCTTTTGGGTTACGACCTTCGATCGGTCCTACACCCGCTCTTCTGGTTAATCATAGTTTTCTCTGTTAAGACCAATGCTTCTCTACCCCCACAGAGTTGCAGTCCTTTCTTCCTTCGGTTAACCAGTGTTTATCAGTTAACATACCGATGCCCCCTCGGAGTCAAACACCTTCTCTTGGTTCAGCACTCTCTCTCTCTTGGTTTATTATAGTCCGTCTATTGACACCAGCCTCTTTTCCCCGCCAGAGTCTTACTCTCTTTCTTCGGTTAACCACTGCCAGCCAGTTAATATACTGAATCTCCCTTTTCTCTTGGTTTTGACACCATTCCTTTATTTGGATCCCCAATAGTTCTTTAATCTTTTCTTCCCCAGTGAGGTCTTTTCTATTCCCGTTGCTCTTGCTTTCTTGGTTTCGACACCAATTCTCTTTGTCATCCTCAGCGGAGTTTCTTTCATTCTTGGTTTTGACACCATTCTTTTCTTAGTCTCTTGTGCAATCGCTCTTACTGTGTGGTCTTCCCCAGTAGAGTTTGTCTTTCACTCTTGCTCTTGGTTCCTCGAACTACGGAAGCTCTGATTCTGCATTCTTTCGAACAGATACGTAGGCACAAGACGCGATGTCTTGGCGAGCACACTTCCACCTTTCTTTCCTTCTCCCTTTCTTCCTTCCTTTCTGTCCCCTGGTTCCATGAACTACAACGCTCTGATTTCCTCATTTCACTATGAGGGTACATAGGCACGAGGGTCACAATCCTCCGCGAGCACTTTCTTTTCTTTCTTTTTTTTCCCCTTTCTGTTTCTCTCCTCTTTCTCTTAGCTAGAAGCCTTTAGATAGATAACCCATCCAAGCCTAGAAGCAAGCGAAATGGTTCCCGTCGAGTACGACGGATGCGTTAGGTGCTAGTACCTTCCTTTTGCATAACCGACCCCCGTTTCCGTTTCTCTTCCCCTTGGGTTTTATCGATATTTTCCCTGTCCTTTGGGACTAAATAAAGTTCGGTGGCGACTCTGTTGTTATCTTTGAGTGTGCAATTCACTCAGGATGTAAACCAGCCATCTTCAGCTAGCGACTGTGCTGGGGAGTCCTTGCTTGCAAGTTGGGGTCTTGCCTAGATTTCTTTGTTGTTCTTGCTTGCTTGGGCGTTTATCTTTTGCGATTTGCTCGCTTTATCTTTACTTGCTTTATCTTTATGTTTATTTATCGCATTTCTTTACTGCTTTGAATATTCATATGCTAGATATTCTGCATATCTGCTATTTTCTGCTGTTGTTGGGATGGGTAGATATTATTGGAGAGAAAGGTCCTAACACCGGGCCTAGTATACACATAGGCTAGAACATGGATAATCGTGAGGCCTGCGTTTTGCGCTTTGGGATATCACGAGACCCACATCCCAGATCATGATTCGTTTGAGAATACTTCCATCCTATGAGAATTCACTACAGCGAGGGGTTTTAATTCTGAGTCCTATGGTTTGGGCGACCTTTCTAGGGACCACCTTGTTGTGTCTAGACCACACCTGTGAGGGGGATGAGTTTTTGCAGGAAAACAAGACATTTCATACCCTTGTTCTCTCACACACGCCAGATTTCTTCACCGACACATCAGATTATATTGCACTGACACAAAATTACATGTAGATATCCGGATTGTTCAGACTTGATTACTCGGACAGTGCTGGCTTCTTGCTGTTGTGTTGCATATCATTTCATCATATCAAATTAATTTTTGCATAAGCAATTTAAAACTTTATTTTTGCATGCATATCATACATTCATTTGCACACATATGCACGTCCCTTCATCCGAAACTGTTGCTCATCCTTGTCTGCATTCCTTGTATAGCAAGACGACGACTCGACATCGGTATTTTACTCGCTCAAACAAATCCAGAATCATGGCTGACTTTGAGGCTGAGAACGTTGCTTATAAGGAAACTTTGGCTCAATTCCAAGGTCGGATGGATCCGTTCCAGACAAACATGGATGTCATTATGGAACTCCTTCGTGCCCAAAGGGACGCTGCTGCTGCTGCCACTGTTGTTGCAACCCCTACTGATGCAACTGTTGTCACTCCGGTTATGACTGTTCCTCCTATTGTTACGGCTACTCCTGTCGTTGTTGTTCCTTCTCCTGCTAGAGTTGAAGTACCAATTGAGCCTGTGAATCAACCTGTTGTTCAACCCGGTTTGAACCAGATGCCCGCTGGTTTTCCTTGGGGCATGCCTCCGAATTACACTCCTCAGATTGCGAATAATGGTAGTGCCTTTATGCCATATCAGCTTTTGGTTGCGTCTATGCCTAATGGGAATGCTGCCGCATATTCATGGGTCATGCCTGCTCCAGTCCCGACTCTAGTGGTGAATGATGATCCTGAGAATCTTCAGGTTCAAACTCATCAAACTGCCGGATTAGCTGACACTGAAACTCCTGATGAAGAAGAGCATGTGTACTGGGGTCCTCCTATTCATGTTCTGGTTTCATCTCGAGCTGCTCAAACTGCTGTTCTGAATGTTTATCCTGGGATGTTCTATCCTGTGGCATCTTCCTCAGCTGCTGGGGTACCTCCTCTGAATTATATGTATGGTGTTCTGATGGGTCAGAATTCTCGTCAAATGGTTAATCCGGGTTTGGTGTATCCTTCTCAGTTTGCTACTACGCAAGTGAATGCTCCTTCCGCTTCTCAGGTGCCAAATCCTCAGATTCTTGTCAGGCCCACTAATCAGAATAGACCTGCTGACTACAAGTTGTTGGAAGACCGTATCAGAGCTATTGAAGGGTTTTCTGCTTTTGGCATGGAGGCCAAAGATTTTTGTTTGCTTCCAAATGTTGTGCTGCCACAAAAATTCAAGATACCTGATCTGCCAAAGTATAAAGTTTTAAGGTGTCTGCGTAGTCACATCACTATGTACTGTAGGAAGATGGCATCCCATATTGATAATGATGAATTACTTGTCCATTGTTTTCAAGCTAGTTTGTCTGTGGCTTCATTGGATTGGTACATGGGCCTGAAGTGCAGTAAAATTCGTATTTGGAGGGATCTATCTGAAGCGTTCGTGAAACAATACAAATACAATCTTGACATGGCGCCAACTAGATTGCAATTACAGAATCAGTCTCAGCGCTCAGCTGAAACTTTCAAAAAGTATGCACAAAGATGGCGTGAGATGGCATCTCGTGTGCAACCTGCTCTCTATGGAAATGAGTTGGTTGACATCTTTATGGGTACCTTACAAGGATCTTACTACGAGAAAATGGTGGGTAGTTCTTCATCGAACTTCGCTGATGTTGTAACCATTGGTGAACGGATTGAGAACGGGTTGAAGACTGTAAATATTCCTGGAGCTGCTTCCCAACAACCGACCACTAGGAAGTCTCAGAACAGTCAGTCCAAGAAAAAGGAAGGTGAAGCCAACACTGTGATAACTCAAGTTTCTCCTCAGTATCAAGCTCCCATGGGTTCCATGCCGTATTATCCATGTCCGTACATTGCTGTTGTACAGTATCAACAACCCCCATATCAGTATCATCCACAACAACCAGTTCAAAATGCTCAGAATCAACAACAGAATCAACAGAACAACAGAAGTCAACAGAATCAAAACCGTCAGAATAACAACAATCAAGGAAACCATAAGCGTCCGAGTTTTGACAGAATTCCGGTGTCATACACCGAATTGTTTCCTTACTTAGTTCACCAAGGGGAAATTGTCCCCAAGCAGATTGCGCCTGCAATTCCTCCATTTGGCCCGAAGCATAATCCAAATGCATCATGTGCTTATCATGCTGGATACATAGGACATGCAACAGAGGATTGTTTTGTTTTCAAAACCAAAGTTCAGGAACTCATTGATAAGAAGGTTATGACTTTTGCTGAGGAAGGACCTAACATTCAGAATAATCCGTTGCAGAATCACAATGGACCTGCAGTTAACATTATTGAGGATAGTTCAAGGGCTGAACTGATCATGGATGTTGACAAAGTAAAGACTCCGATGACTGTGGTTTTCAAGAGGTTGAATGAACACGGGCTGTTGAAAGGGTTGCATGGTAAGTGTCAGATTTGTGACGATAATCCTAACCAGTGTCGAAGGCTGAAGGGCTGTGTTCAGATTCTGATGAACCGAGGCGAAGTGCAATTTGCAAGATTTAAGCATGTTGAGGAAGTTGTTGCCATTGAGCCGTTCACCATCGTCTATAGAAAAGTTCCGGTGGAATCCCCTAAGCAGAAAAAGGTGCAACCCATCATTGTTCGTCCGCCGAAGTCGTTTCCGTATCAAAATTCTAAGGAAGTACCTTGGAGATATGGGTCAACTGTGTTTTCTGAAGGTCAAGAGATAAGGTTCGCCGAATATGAGATCGTGAATGTTACAGCCGGTGGAGGTATGACTCGTAGTGGACGAGTATTCGCTCCGAAGGTCACTACAAAGCCTGTTCAAGTTCCAACTGTTGTTCCTCCCAAGGAAACGCCTACATCTGCAACCCTTGGGGCATCTACTGCCATTCCCGTACCGACTATAATGTCTGAGGATGTTCCGAAGAACAAAGAGACTCTTGATGATCAAGAATTCCTTAAGTTGATCAAGCAAAGTGACTTTAAAATTGTAGATCAGCTGAGTCAGACTCCCTCGAGGAACTTAATTTTGTCCTTACTTATGAGTTCGCCTGCGCACCGATCAGCTTTGTTGAAAGTCTTGAACAGTGCCTACGTTATGCATGATATATCTGTCATCGAGTTTGATGATGTAGTGGCCAATATAACAGTAAGTCGGTATTTGGGCTTTAATGAATCAGAATTACCTCCTGAAGGAACTGTCCACAATAAAGCGCTGCACATATCTGTAACTTACACAGACACCCTGTTATCTCGTGTTCTAGTGGATATCGGTTCTTCCCTCAATGTGATACCTAAGGGTACTGTTAGTTCTGTTATTGGCAGCAATTTTGGTAAAACAATGTGTTTGCTCAAGATGTCATGTTTGATGTCTTGACATGTGCTTCCAACATTCTGCATATGGTGGTTTTATTAGTATTGATGTATTTTGCAGTTTTGTGCGTGATGTCAAGACTGATGTCTTAACATCTGTTGACAGAACATTGTGTTTAGTTTGTGATGTTTTAGGGCTGCATGTTTTTTATGTTTTGAGAGATTCTGTTTGAAAGATTGCAGGCGAAAATCTTGGAGAAGATCTGTTCTGATGCAATCATTTATGGAGTATATATTGTTACTGTTTTAGGGCGAAAAGATTTGCAAGGAAAAATCAGTTTTAATTGTGAACAAAATCTGAGATTTTCAAGGGGTCCAAGCCCAAGAATAAGTTTCTATTTAAAGCAGCCTCAACCCTACTTGAAGAGTACGAAGACAAGACATTGGGAATTGAGTGTCAAGTGTTAGGGTTTGTGTTTTCGTCTGTATTTGTAAGTCGTTCATTCATCCTTGATGCTTGAATTGGTCTGATTGTTTGAATTGTAATTTGTTCACTCTAAAGCTTTTAAGCAAGAGTGTATTGTTCTTGATCAAAGCTTTTAAGCACGATCAAGGTGTGTCTTTGAAGTGTGACTTCTATACTGTGTAATCTTTGAATTGTATCACTGTGGTGATTGAGGGGGAGTGAGAGGTGTCTCATATCTAATCGGTTCTTAGGTAGAAGTGTCATTAGGTAGTGATTAAGTGAGTAGACTATCAACTGGTATGTTGATTGTAGAGTCTGTGAATTAATACTACTAATAGTGAATTTCCACCCTGGATTGGTAGCCCCCAGACGTAGGTTGTTAGACTGAACTGGGTGAACAATTCTTTGTGTTGATTTACTGTTGTTTTACTGCCTTGTTCATACAACAGATATTGATGTTGTGAGATCTTACTTGACATCACATATCTGATACCAGAATTTCAGGTACATTGAGCCAATTACTGGTGGAAGGAAACGAGATGAGACTAAGTGCCTTAGTTGTCAGAGCTTTTGACGGGTCTCGAAGGCAAGTTATTGGGGAAGTGGACTTACCCATCAATATTGGGCCGCATTTGTTCACCATTACCTTCCAGGTGATGCATATCAATCCGGCGTACAGTTGCCTACTGGGTCGTCCATGGATTCACGCCGCAGGGGCAGTTACCTCCACTTTGCACCAGAAGTTGAAGTTCATTTTCGATGATCAGCTTGTCATCGTCTGTGGTGAAGAGGATTTGATTGTAAGCGAGTTATCATCTTTTCGATACGTCGAGACCGAGGAAGGCATATCTGAGGTGCCATTGCAGTGTCTCGAGTTCGAAGATGTCAACTCGGCTTTAACTAGTCAAAGTAGATCACCACAATTGACTTTAGCGTCCGCTAAAAGTGCTAAAGAGACCATCCAGAAAGGTGCTTTGTCCGACTAGAGGCATGTGATTGATGTGGTTGAGAAGCATAATCGTTTTGGATTGGGTTATCTTCCTGGTCGACAATCTAACTCACTTGGTTCAAAGCAGTGCAACTTAATCAAGTTCAATAACGCGGGTTTCCAGCAAGGTGACATCGTGGCAGCTATTGATTATGTTGGTCCCAGTAATCAGACTTCAAGCTTTGTGCACAAGTGTCCGCCAGGTTTCAAGCTCAACAATTGGACATCTACCGTGATTCTTATGGGTTTCCCATATAACATGTAATGCATTTTGCTTTCTCATTCCCTCGTCCTCGCCCGAGACGAGTGGATAGCTTGTAAAGGGCCTCACGCTTTTGTAATATTATGTGATCAATAAATAAAAGTTTTTACATTCAAAATCATGCTCTATTTTCATTCTTTATTTTACTTTTTCAACAAATAAATGGCAAAAGTTTCTTTTCTTTTTCACTTTTCAAAATAGCTCATTCTATTCATAAACATGCAGAACTAAATAAAGCATTGATAACAACATGGCAAATATCCCTTGTAATTATGGGATTCCAATTAACCAAGCCGAAGAAGATGGTGAGGAGGATTGTGAATTACCGGCTGAACTAGCAAGGCTCCTTGAGCACGAGCATAGAGAGATTCAGCCACACAAAGAGCCAGTGGAAGTTGTCAATCTTGGTACTGATGAGGTCAGAAGAGAAGTCAAGGTTGGCACATCCCTCGCAGAGCATGTACACTCCGAGTTGGTCAAGTTGTTGAAAGAGTATGTTGATATCTTCGCCTGGTCCTATCAAGATATGCCTGGGTTGGATACTAACATCGTTGAGCATCACTTACCACTCAAGCCCGGATGTCCTCCTGTTAAGCAGAAACTCAGAAGGACTAGACTCGACATGGCACTCAAAATCAGAGAAGAGGTAAAGAAGCAGCTTGATGCTGGGTTCCTAGCCACTTCCGAATATCCTGAATGGATTGCCAACATCGTCCCGGTTCCAAAAAAGATGGGAAAGTCAGAATATGTGTGGATTATCGAGATCTCAATAAGGCAAGCCCGAAGGATAATTTTCCTTTGCCTCATATTGATGTCTTGGTAGATAACACAGCGCAGTTCTCTGTTTTTTCCTTCATGGACGGTTTCTCAGGATATAATCAGATTAAGATGTCCCCAGCCGATATGGAGAAGACCACTTTTATCACGCCATGGGGTACATATTGTTACAAAGTCATGCCATTCGGTCTAAAGAATGCAGGGGCAACATACCAACGTGCCATGACAACCCTCTTTCACGATATGATTCATAAAGAGATTGAGGTTTACGTGGACGATATGATTGCCAAGTCCAAAACTGAGGATGATCACCTGGTCCATCTGAAGAAACTGTTTGACAGACTCAGGAAGTTTAGATTGCGGTTGAATCCTTCGAAGTGCACCTTCAGAGTTCGATCTGGTAAACTGTTGGGCTTTATTGTAAGTCAGAAAGGCATTGAAGTTGATTCTGATAAGGTTCAGGCAATTCAAAACATGCCGCCTCCCAAAACAGAAAAAGAAGTATGTGGCTTTCGGGGCAGACTCAATTACATTTCAAGGTTCATTTCCCATTTGACGGCTACCTGTGAACCGATGTTCAAATTACTAAGAAAAAATCAATCTGTAGAATGGAATAATGATTGTAAGGAAGCATTTGACAAAATAAAACAATACTTGCAAGAACCACTGATCTTAGTACGTCCGGTTCCTGGTAGGCCTTTAATCATGTATCTCACCGTTCTCGATGAATCAATGGGATGTGTATTGGGTCAACATGACGACACTGGCAGAAAAGAACATGCAATATACTATATGAGCAAGAAGTTCACTGATTTTGAGACCAGATACTCACTCTTAGAGAAAACTTGTTGTGCTCTGGTCTGGGCTGCTCGACGCCTACGACAATACATGATTTGCCATACTACTTTGTTGATATCCAAAATGGATCCCATAAAGTACATATTTGAAAAGCCTGCTGTCTCTGGAAGGATTGCTCGGTGGAAAATGTTGTTAACTGAGTATGATATCCAACATGTTACCCAGAAAGCAATAAAAGGGAGCGTCTTGTCTGACTACCTTGCTCATCAACCTGTAGAAGGTTATCAACAGATGAAGTTTGACTTTCCCGATGAGGATGTTCTATTTATCAGAGATAATGAGACTCCAAACCCTGACATATGACCCGAACCAGGGGCGCGATGGACGCTCGTGTTCGATGGTGCCTCCAATTCTAAGGGTCGTGGAATCGGTGCTATCCTCATCTCTCCAAAAGTTTTTCACCTTCCCTTCACTGCTAGATTATGCTTTCCATGCACCAATAATATGGCTGAATACAAAGCATGTATCTACGGTATTGAAGCGGCTATTGACATGAGAATTAAGATTCTTGAGGTCTATGGGGATTCTGCCTTGGTCATCGGTCAAGTCAGAGGGAATTTTGTGACTCGGGATTCCAAGCTGGTTCCGTACCAACAACACATTGCGAAGTTGATTCCTTACTTTGATGAAATTTCTTTTCATCATATCCCCAGAGAGGAAAATCAACTAGCTGATGCTCTTGCCACTCTAGCATCCATGTTCAAGGTTAAGTGGAAGAATGAAGCTCCTCATAGTCGCATTGATCACTTGAACGAACCAGCACACTGTTTACCAATCGAGGATGAGTCTGATGACAAGCCTTGGTTCTACGACATTAAGAGATATCGGGGAAAACAAGAATATCCCGAGGGTATCACTATCACTGATAAGAAAGCTCTTAGGCGACTTTGTGCCAAATTCTTCTTAAGTGGTGGTGTACTGTACAAGAGGAATTATGATTCCGTGTTGCTCAGATGCGTGGATAGACACGAAGCAAACACGATCATAAGGTCCATACATGAGGGTTGCGAGGGTCTACATGCTAAAGGTTCTGCTATGGCCAAGAAGATCCTTCGAGATGGGTATTACTGGACGACAATGGAGGTAGATTGTTACAACTTTGCCAAAAGATGTCACAAAATGCCAAATCTACGGAGACAAGATCTATGTGCCTCCAACTCTATTGAATGTTTTGACTTCGCCTTGGCCATTCTCCATGTGGAATATAGATATGATTGGGATGATCGAGACGAAGGCTTCCAACGGTCATCGATTCATTATGGTTGCTATCGACTACTTCACCAAGTGGGTTGAAGCTGCTTCTTATGCAAACGTTACACGACAAGTGGTTGCTAGATTCATCAAGAAAGAGATAATTTATCGTTATGGCATTCCTAGCAGCATTATCACAGACAATGCAAGCAACCTGAACAACAATATGATGAAGGAGTTGTGTCAAGAATTTAAGATCGAGCACCACAACTCTTCACCATATCGGCCCAAGATGAATGGCGTCGTTGAAGCAGCAAAGAAAAACATCAAGAGGATTGTCCAGAAAATGGTCAAGACATACAAAGATTGGCATGAAATGTTTCCCTTTGCACTACATGGCTACCGAACTTCAGTTCGCACTTCTACTGGGGCAACTCCGTATTCACTTGTGTATGGTATGGAGGCAGTTCTACCCATTGAAGTCGAAATTCCTTCGCTCAGAGTCATTATGGAAACAGGTCTTGATGAAGCTGAATGGGTTCAATCCAGATACGACCAGCTGAATCTCATCGAAGAGAAGCACCTTACAGCCGTTTGTCATGGTCAATTGTATCAGAGACGCCTCAAGCGAGCTTTTGACAAGAAAGTTCTTCCTCGAACATTCTATGAAGGCGAACTCGTGCTCAAGAGATATTCACCTGTTCACTCGAATCCACGAGGCAAATGGACTCCCAACTATGAAGGACCCTTTGGTGTCAAGAAAGCCTTCTCAGGTGGAGCCCTGATCCTCACCACAATGGATGGGGAGGATTTGCCATCGCCCGTGAACTCCGATGCAGTCAAAAAATATTATGCCTGAAAAAAATGGATAAGAGTCTGCTAGATTGACATCCGCAAGGACAATCTAGGAAAAAATGGACGTCCCGATGGACCAAAAAAAGAGATATCCATGCAAAAGTTAGGGACAATGAAAAAAACTAATAGCCCGCTAAGTTGAAAACCCGAAAGGGCGACTTAGGCAAAAATGGGTATCCCGGTGGACGAAAAAAAATATAGAAACATGTCCAAGCAAAAATTAGGGATAAAGGCATTGACTGTGAACACTTGAGCCTCCTTCATCATAGCTAGACCTCAGACGGTAACAGAACATTCCAATCATCATCAACAGGTGCAAGGCGTTGGAACCTAGACTTACAGTGGATGGTGGCCAATGTTGTAATCAATGCAAAACATGATTTCCCTTTGCCATTTACATTGGTTTTTCAATTTTATTGCAAATTTCCTCATCAAGGATTTTGCATCCTTGTACACACTTTATGTACAAAATTTTACATTCAATAAAATGCATTCTTTGTTATCTCAATTTGTTTCATTCCAGTATTTTGTTTGCAAAATAAACAATTATTTGTGATCACATAATACTAAAAAACGTTGTGAACAATAAAAAGCTAAATCAATCAAGAAAGCATTATGCATTGCATGTGTTACTGGTAACTCCTGCAGGATAATCAATAATATCCATTGGTAAGCCTAACGCCTGGCCGGCAGTGTGATGGTTCCGTGAAGAAGTTGTTGTTTCCTCAGCAGGTCCTCAGCATAGTCATCATGCTCCCCAGCAGGCGCCATTATGATTTTTCAAAAGGCTTGTTTGTTTACATATCTTTTCTCCGACAGATTTATAATGGCTCTAGGCAGGTTGCCGAAGTATTCCCAGCAAAGACACTTCGCTCGCTTTTCCCCAGCAAGGGTTGTACATCTTCTCCAATAATTTGAAACTATCTGTCCCCAGCAGCGGTGGTTTCTCCTCAACAAAGTCAGCATGGTTGGGAAGGATGTATTTCCCCACGCAGAGCCAGTCTTGGTAGGAAGAATCGATTTGATTCTTTCATCCCCAACGGAAACTGCTATGGTGATTTAGAAACCTGAGATGTTCTCGGTTTCTTTCCCCGGCGGAATCATCATCCTTTGTGAACTCTCCTCTCTAGTAGAGTTTGTCTTTCTCTGCGGATCCTCTCCCCGACCGAGGGTGTCGAAGTCGTCTTGCTACGATTTCTGCCTAACTGCTTCACATTATGCCTTATCTTGCGCCTTTGCATTGCATGATATCAAGCATCATGTAGAAACACATACATAGCATATGCATCGATCATACTCCCTCTCCTTTTGCCTGACTTATCTCCCAGCAGATTTTCAACCAAACTTTCGAACTTATCAACCTTCAAACACTTTTAACACTCTTATTTTGTCGTCGTCAGCCAAATTCTCGAGCTACTCTTTTATTTAATCCCCTTTTACCTCGAATCATCGAAAAGCTGGCGCAGTTCGTACATTCAGGTCCAAGAGGATTAAATAGGGGCAGCTGTCGTAACCCGGAATTTGACCTCCCTCTTTTACCTTTTGCATGAGCATAAGCATTCGCATCATTAGCATACGCATTCACACATTTCTTTGTGTGTTTCCTGTTGCAGGATATTCTGGTTTTCCAAGCCCGATTAATCATATCCTCACAAGGTCATCACATCCTCAAAACAAGCACAAAATAAAGGTTTCCATGCCTATTCATCAATACAAGAGGTGGAAAATCGAAGCCGGGACCACAACACCTTTTTTTAGGCAAATTGGGCATATTTTGGCATGGTTAATCGATTAACCATTTGCAGTGCAATTGTGTTAATCGATTAACACATGCAGAATAGGCATAATTTGCTTCTTTTTCATGACAGCACCTTTGCACACACTTTGGTCTTGGATTCTACAGGATTCTAGCAGCATGTGGAATATTCTAGACATCTCTAGACATTGCCAAGCTACTCAATTCATTCCAAGTGCATTTGCTATGATACTTCACTTCAAATCAAGTGTACCATGTTCCTTGTTTTCCAAGTAATGTGGATCTTTGGATATTGAAGTTCACCTTGGGATTGTTACCGAGTTGGTTCTAACTAACCGAGTTAACCGCCTTGACTCGGTGAGTCAAGTCCAACTAACTCCTAACCTAGTTCCAAACCCAAAGCTAATTCCAAACCAAATTCCAAACCATCTCATACTCCAAACCTAAAATCTATATAAACACACATTCACTCACTTTTCAATTCCTCTACCATTTTGCTCCATTTTCTCCTCAATCATTCTCTCCCATTTCTCACACAAATTTCTCACATTTCACTCTCAATTCTCTCACATTCTCTCTGATTTTTTCTGCTACATCTTCATCTTCATCTCACTTCTCTTCCAAAACCTCACTAAAAGCCCTTAATTCTTGAAGGATAATCACTTTTCACATTGAAAGTGATTATTTCTTGAGCTTAACCTTCATTGTCATTCCATTATACTGGTTTTTATGGAGTTCTAGTAGCTTTTGGATTCATCTCAAGTGATTGATTCAAGTTTCTTCAGTGATAATTCTCATTTTGGAGTTTTCGTCGCGATTTGTTCAGTTTCGATACATTTCGGCTATACTTGAAGATTTTCTTTGGTTTTCTTTGATTATCTTCATTAAGATCACATTGCAACATTTACCAAGGCACATCTCAGCCTTGTAGATTGGTGGATCTCTTTCATTTTATCATTTCGATTGTTTTCGTATCATTCATGATGTAGTTTCAATGTTTTTCTTCATTTTAACTTCCATTGTTTGTCATGCTTGATGTTATGGATGTTTTTAATGTCATTTAACTTCTGTTTGAAGTTTATTCATGAACTTTTGGTGCACATTTTCGATTATTAAAATTTTTCATATTTTTGGCATCATGTGAATATAATCATTCTTGCATTTCTCTTTGATCACAATAACATAACTTTGTGTTGTATATTTGTTGATCATTTGGTACTGTTTTGTACTCCTTTCCTTGGTTTTGCATTAAGTTTCATTCTTCATGGATGAACTTAATTTTGTATAATCAATAATTCACACCTTTTTGCTTTAATGATTTTCCACTCTCTTTGGAAAATTGTTGGAATGGCTTTTCCCTTTGGTTAATTGATCGAAACCATGTTTCGATAAATTGATCTTCCCCTTTCCTCTCTTTAGGCTTCCTTTAGAGCTTTCTCTATTTTTCCCCCGTGGAGTTGGAGTTTCGCGCTACGCCCTGCATCGGAGCATTGTAGAAATTAAAGATGTTATGATGTCTGTTTCTCCACGCCGGAGCACTGTATAACTTGGAGTTGTTGTGTTGTTCGGTTCAACTTCCGCATTACACCTTGTGTGTTAGAGAAGGAATGAGAAGGGAGAATTCCTACTCTCATTCTGACTACTTCATGTAGGGGACGAATGACCCTGTGCTTGGCTTCGTCATCTCTATCTCCCGGCGGTAGTGTGCTTTCTTTCCCCAGTTGAGTCGATCCTTGATCACTCTTCTTCCTTGCGATCTCTTTTGATTCTTGATCACTCTTTGTTCTTTGCGATCTCTTTCGATCCTTGATCACTCTTTGCTCTTTGCGATCTCTTTCGATCCTTGATCACTCCTATCTCTTTCGATCTATCTCTTTTGGTCAATCACCTTCTTGGTTACGATCCTTTGTTCATTGGGTTAGCAAGATGCTTCGTTTCAAAACCCAATTCTTTTCTTGCGGTCAATCATTATTCTTTTGATTCCCCTGGAGAGTCTCTTTTCTCTTTCTTCGGTTAAATACAGTATTCCTGTTACAACCGAAACCCCTGCGGAGTTCGCAACCTTCTTTTGGTTCTTCTCCTTTTGCTGGTTGATCATTGACTGTCAGTTAAAACACCAATATTTGGACTCCTCCTCGGTTAACCACAGTCAGTCTGTTAAAATACCGAGCTCTCTAGGTTAATCACCTATTCTTGGTTAATCACCCTTTTTCTTCAGTTAACCACAGTCCGTCTGTTAAAATACTGAGCTCTCTGGGTTAATCACCTATTCTTGGTTAATCACCCTTTTTCTTCAGTTAACCACAGCCTGTCTGTTAAAATACTGAAGCCCCTTTCTCGAGTTAATCACCTCATCTTGGTTAATCACTCATTTTTATCGGTTAATCACAGTTCTCCTGTTAAAACCGAACCCCGGCAGTTGGCAACCTTTATTTGTTCGAATACTTGCATCCTTGGGCTAGTAACCTTCTTTTGGTTCAATACCCTTCTTCGTTTGTCAAGTGCTGTTTGTTCAGTCATTACCAACACCCCTTTTGGGTTACGACCTTCAATCGGTCTTACACCTGGTCTTCTGGTTAATCACAGTTTTCTCTGTTAAGATCAATGCTTCTCTACCCCCACAGAGTTGCAGTCATTTCTCCCTTCAGTTAACCACTGTTTATCAGTTAACATACTGATGCCCCCTCAGAGTCAAACACCTTCTCTTGGTTCAACACTCTCTCTCTTGGTTTATCACAGTCCGTCTGTTAACACCAGCCTCTTTTTACCAGCCAGAGTCTTACTCTCTTTCTTCGGTTAACCACTGCCATCCAGTTAATATACCGAATCTCCCTTTTTTTTTGGTTTTGACACCATTCCTTTATTTGGATTCCCAGCAGTTCTTTGATATTTTCTTCCCTAGTGGGGTCTTTTCTATTCCCGTTGCTCTTGCTTTCTTGGTTTCGACACCAATTCTCTTTGTCATCCCCAGCGGAGTTTCTTTCATTCTTGGTTTTGACACCATTCTTTTCCTAGTCTCTTGTGCAATCGCTCTTACTGTGTGGTCTTCCCCAGTAGAGTTTGTCTTTCACTCTTGCTCTTAGTTTTGACACCACTTCTTTTGTTTCCCTGTTTCTTTCTTGTCTTGTTTTTCGTTCGGTTCCCCGAACTACGGAAGCTCTAATTCTGTATTTCCTTCTCCCTTTCTTCCTTCCTTTCTGTCCCCTGGTTCCATGAACTACGACGCTCTGATTTCCTCATTGCACTATAAGGGTACGTAGGCAGGAAGGCCACAATCCTCCGCGAGCACTTTCTTTTCTTTCTTTCTTTTCCCATTTCTGCTTCTCTCCTCTTTCTCTTAGCTAGAAGCCTTTAGATAGATAACCCGTCCAAGCCTAGAAGCAAGCGAAATGGTTCCCGTCGAGTACGACGGATGCGTTAGGTGCTAGTACCTTCCTTTCGCATAACCGACCCCCGTTCCAGTTTCTCTTCCCCTTGGGTTTTATCGATATTTTCCCTGTCCTTTGGGACTAAATAAAGTTCAGTGGAGACTCTGTTGTTATCTTTGAGTGTGCGATTCACTCAGGATGTAAACCAGCCATCTTCAACATCCAACTGTTGAATTCAGCTCCTCCTTCTGCTACTTAGAAGAACCTCCTCCCTTCGCAGAACAAGAGTTTCATGCTCTCATAGACTTGATTCAACAACCAAGTTTGAGTAGACAACCTCCATCCTGCTTTAAAACTCCAAAGACTTCACACCTGCCACGTCTGAATCTTCAAAAAATAAGTAGTCCAATACTACACCATAGCCATACCAAAAAATGCCACTTTCCTTAGTAGAGCAGACTGTAGAAAGTCAGAGATAACTGCCACTTAACTTTGACTTTCAAGAAGAGCAAGATCCATGCTCCAAAGCAACTAGATAAGAAATAAACTGATCCAAGATGTAACCATCAAGATTATGATGTCTTCATCTTTATCTTCAACAGCATCCAAGTCCAGACAAGTTTCTTTCCAGGAAACTCTCCAGAGAACACATGCTTTTGTCACACCCGACTGAAGCCACTTCTTAGGTCACCACCTAAGACTAAAACATATGCTAAAACGTATGCAGTACCCCTCTCATGATTCTGCACAAACTCTGATGATGAGATATTCCAACATCTTGGTGAACATCAGCAATCTTGACTTTCAAGGATAATTAATTAAATACTTGTGGATTCCACAAATAGCAATTGATCTTAAATCCTTGTCCAATAACCCTTCTTCACTGTTGTAGCTGAGCTCCACCAGATCACGTCATGAACACTTATAAAGTATTCAATCTTTTGCAAGTATCTACTTCAAAGGACAATGTTGAGATACCAAGGTTGCCACCCTTGACTCAAGTAATTAAGATTCTCTCTGAACGAATCTTATTTACCTCAATAATTCTTCAATCAGATTGGATCCACTTTTAGGGTCAAGAGAGATGAATCCTTCCTTGCTGTTTTGGATGGTGAAAATATATCACCTCCACTTTCTTCAGATTGTGTTTCAAAGAAACACCTTCTAGTCAGAAGAGTAACTAGAAGACTCCAGATACACGACTAAGATGCCTTTATGAGTGGACTTGAGAGAATTCTCAAGTATCTTTGACAACCTAGCCGATCAATAGTTTATCAAACTCCTAGAGCAAGAACCTGATAAACTTAAACTCAACTCCTCTCCTCTTTAACTGACTTCAACTGCACCAAGAAATCAAGCTTCCAAGTACCAAGTCACCAAACTAGATATCTATCAACAACTCTCTTCACTCCATCGCTCCCGACTTTGGAATAAAAGAATGCAGATATCTTCAAATATAGAGGCCGACGATTGAGACCTTCCACCAACTGTCTTCAGTAACAACTCCAGAATCCCATAATTCTACAACTCTTCCATCAGAAACACATGCAGTGGAACCACCAAGGAACATATCCTGCTTGCCCTAATAAGAAGTCGCAACATCTTATAAGACACACCAACAAGAGAACTAGTCACTTCTCCTGTAGTTGTTGTAGAATCTCCTCAGAAACATGAACAACCTCCGGGTTGCCCCCTTCGATCCAGAACATCCATCTCATCCATTAATACCCTTGAGTATGTCTGAGATGATTGATCTGATCTTCAAAACTCCTCCTTGTTTAAACGCCAGAAAGTATCTCCCAAAGATCTCATCCAGAACCAGACAGGATGCCTGCTCTGATACCAATTGAAATTCTGGCCTATGCAGACAGCATATGTCCTAACACATGTCAAGACATTGTGCTACATAATCATTTAAACTCAGAGGCGCAACAACAGACTAATACCTTGAATATCAGAATTGCACAATCACAGATGTCACGACATCTGATCCAACATGTTTATCATGAACCCTAACAGAAAACATAAATCTGCAGAATGATAAAGAACACAGTAATTGTTAACCCAGTTCGGTGCAACTCACCTACATCTAGGGGATACCAATCCAGGAAGAAGACTTCACTATCTGTAGAATTGTTACAAAGCTAAACTCCCATGTTTACAACTTCATACCTAACATCTACCCAATGAACATCTTTACCAAGGCTAAACTCAAACGTTTACAACCCTGATATGAGATACCCCACTCAATTCCCTTAATCACCAACTGTGATTTCTACATCATCCCTGTCAATACAGAATTCTGTCAAGCTTTCTTGACAAACAAGCTAACTTGGATTTGCTTAAAAGCTTCATCCAAGAACAATACACAATCCAATACCTCAAGGCTTATGGATCTGTGCGACACCTATATCTACCACAGTGCATCAAACGATACAAAGGGAGACTTACAACCTAGAGAGCCAACGACTCTCAAAACCCTAAACCCTTGTTTCTTACGTAAGAACACAAGGTTACATAAGGCGTACTCAAGGCATATTAAAACCTAGGTCTAAGTCTTCTATTTATAGTGTCTTCTGCAGTCTTGGGCTTCAATCTTTTGTCCT
This sequence comes from Lathyrus tuberosus, assembly GCA_022829125.1. Classification (NCBI taxonomy): domain Eukaryota; kingdom Viridiplantae; phylum Streptophyta; class Magnoliopsida; order Fabales; family Fabaceae; genus Lathyrus; species Lathyrus tuberosus. The sequence continues at coordinate 5,484,683 of JALAZF010000024.1, read as the reverse complement.
TGATCCATGGAGCAATTTCTCCTTTAGTGTTGCAGCAAATTAAAAACTAACTTAAGTCATTCAGTCCAGGATGTCAAGATGCATGTTAAGACATATTGTTCGACATCACGTCTTCAGCAGAATTATTTAGCTTGATCTCCTTGTTGAGTTAACACTTATGTTTTACTAAATTTTGTTCAAAACCCCAGAGCTTTCAATTTTAATATTTTAAAAGACTTAGGGCAACGCTTTTAGAAAGCGTTTTCTTATGGTAGGTCTTTAGCAGTGCTTTTGAGGTGAAATCGCTTTCTAATGTGGGGTTTACAAGAGGCCTTTAGCAGCGCTTTCCAAAAGCACTGGCTAAGGTGTGTTGTAAGAAAGCCCTTTAGCAGTGCTTTTTAAAAGCGCTGGCTTATGGTTTCCTTTTAGCAGTGCTTTCCATAAAGCGCTTTCTAAAGTGCACCTGCCTTAGACTTTTAGCAGCGCTTTTCAAAAGCGCTTTTATAGGACTCTCATATAGCATCGCTTTTTTACTTCGTTTTTTTTTTTGTTTTGAGTGAAACTTATAGCAACGCTTCTGGGAAAAAGCGCGGTCTTTGTAGTGCTGCCAAAACACAATTTTGGCGTAGTGCATGATGAATCAGCAATGTACTCAGCCTCACAAAACGAGAGTGAAACTACCAATTACTTCTTCGAACACCATGAGATTGATGTTCCGCCGAACATAAAGATGTATCTAGTTGTATACTTTTGATAATCTTTATCTCCACACTAATTAGAATCAGTTAAACCGAGCAAATTGTATCTTCTGCCCGTGTCCGCTACGGAAAAGAGAATTTTGTAGCCAATCGATCCTTTAACGTATCTTAGGATCCTCTTGATTGTTTCCAAGTGAGACACCTTTAGTCTCTCCATGAATCTACTCACAATACCGACACTATACGCCAAGTTCGGTCGCGTATTGCACAAATGAACCAAGGATCCAATCAGCCTTCTATACTGAGTTGGATCAACATCTTGTCCATCCTCATTCTTCAACAACGTTAGCCTCGGTTCAGTTGGATTAATGACAACATTAAAATTCTCCATTTCAAACTTCTTCAATATCTCAAGCCCATACCTTTTTTGGTGCATGAGTAGTCCCCTTTTGTACTTGTGGAACTCAATGCCAAAGAAGTATGTCATGAGACCAAGGTTGATCATCTCAAATTCTTTCATAAGTTCACTCTTGAACTTAGAAATGCATTTTTCATTGCTACCAGTTATTAACACGTCGTCAACATATATACAATGATAATCACTCATTCACTTGTTTCCATCTTCACATACACGCCATGCTTGGATACACATTTTTTTTGAAGTCAACCTCCTTTAGGAAACCATATATTCTCTTGTTCCAAGCTCTTGGATAATGCTTCAAACCGTACAACGCTTTCTTCAACTTGTAGAATTTTAGCTCTTGGGTTCTCACAACAAAACTAGGGGATTGTTCTACATACACCTCTTCTTCAAGCGATTCATTCAAAAACATGGATTAGACGTCCATTTGATAGAATACATTTGGAATCAGTGTGAATACCTCTTCAAAGTTTATGGCTTCTCTTTGCAAGAATACGTTTGTAACTAATTGAGCCGTATGCTTGATTATTTCACCTTTGGAATTTTCCTTCACTTTGAACACCCATCTCACACCAATTGACTTATTCTCGTCTAATAAATCAACCAACTCTCAAGTATTAGTTAATTAGAAAGAAGAATCAAAACTAATGGTGGACAATTAGTTAATTAGTAACTTTCCTAAAATCCTATAGCTCATGGGGCCAGCAATCAAATATGAGCCATGTTCTATTTTTGAGATCAAATAAGTAAGGGGAAAATCATCTTAACCTACTTTCAAAATATAAGATCAAGTTGCACATGTCCTAACAAAACTATTGAAGATTGAAAAACTCAAAAAAAATGAAAGAAAAAAAAAACGTTTAATGTACTTAGCCTAGAAACTTTAATAAAGAGAGTGTTGAAAGCTTTTTTAAATTTGGTGGGTTACTTAAGTTGCATGCTATGCAATGCAAGTAACTAGTTAATTAAGTTAACGCTAAAAAAGTAACTAATTAATTAAGTTGACTATAATGTCTTTGGTTTCATTAGTGCATTGCAAACTCAATTTTATTAAATGTATGAATAATCGCTTTGTGATCATGGATGAGAGCTGTGAAGTGCAATACCAATTAAAATCACATTTCTTTCTTTCTTTTCTTGTGTGTGGTCAGTTAGTTCCAACATTACTTTAGTGTTTCTGTCAACAGTCTTTTTTCTTTCAATTATACCCTTTCTTCAAATGTATTAATTGACCATTAGTTAGGACATTGCATCAATACAATGGCTAAGTGTGTAAAACTGTTTATGACAAATGATATGTTGTTGCAAGTGGGTCAAAAACAAATTACTAAAAAATGTAATTTAGAATTAATAAAGTGATAAAGGAGTTTTTTCAATTTTGGACCGTTTTTGAGAATTTTGATTAAAAATGTGTTTGAGTAATAATCGACGGTTCAATCTTTAATTTTAATTAAATTCATATTTAACTATAAAATAAATTAATCAAGTGTCAATCAAATATATGCGAATTAGATTTTCTATTACCAGATAAGACATCACATTTGACAAAGATTTGCCAAAATACATTGATTAAATTTTCACACACTTAAATTTTTGTAATTCAAGCAAAGATCTAACTCACGGCTCATTAAAACAAAATAAAATAAAACATGCAATAATGTAGCAAGCAAGTCCTCGTCTTAGAATGGAAACTTGATGTTTAATATGTTGGTGACCGAGATATATCGGATCATAGGCCTATTTGAGTGAGAAGCTCTAATTCTAATTGGGGACCTAAACCGTTCAAAGTGTTTAGGTGTTGGTACGATCATCCGAATTTTATGAATTTTATAAGAGGGGTGGAACTCTAACCTGGAATCAGATTGTCAAGGCAAAATCCTAGGGGATAAATTTATATGCTTGAGGGAGAGGCTAAGATGGTGGAATTGTAATGTATTTGGGTAGGTAGATTTGATGATTGATAAAAGGGTGGAGACACTTAATGGCATTGAAGCAGGCATGTCAGCCACTAATGGGGAAGTATCATAGGAGGATTTGGTTCGTAGGGGTAAAATACAAGATAAAATTTGGCAAGGTTTACTTTACAAGGAGAATATGCTCAAACAAAAATCAAGAACAAAATGGGTGAAGGAGGGGGATATTAATTCTAGCTACTTCCATTCAATGATGAGGAATAGATTTAGGCGTAACACTATTTCGTCGGCTATGGTTGGAGATGGCTTGGAGGATGATGTTAAGAGCATTAAAGAAGCTGTCAAAGATGCCTTTAAATCCAGATTTGTAAAACCTTGTGCATCGACTGTTAATATGAATCTTTTATATCTACCAAAGCTGTCTGTTGAAGAGGTAGAGTTGTTGCAAAGGCCGTTTACTGTGGATGATATTTTAGAGGCTATTAGAGATGGTGATGGCAACAAGAGCCCGAGTCTAGATGGATTCAACCTTGAGTTTCTCAATCGTTATTGGGATGTTATGGGGGAAGATGTGACGAAATGCGTTCAAGAGTATTATTTTACAACTAGTCTTCCAAAAGCGTTCAGTTCGTCATTCATTGCATTGGTACCCAAATAAGAGAATCTGGCCAATCAGCCTTGTGGGTTGTATATACAAAGTCATTTCAAAGATCCTTGCTGGAAGGTTGAGCAAGGTAATTGGTAGACTTGTCTCGAACACCCAAACGGCCTTCATCCCTGGACAGCAGATTCTTGATGGTGTTTTTGTGGTTAATGAACTTATTGACCTAGCCAAGAAAAGCAAGAGAGGGTGTATCATGTTTAAAGTAGACTTTGCACATTCCTATGATTATGTTGAGTGGGAATTCTTGGTCAAGCTAATGAAGGCTATGAATTTTGGTCATAAATGGATACAATGGATCAAGGGTGGAGTTATGGATATTCATTTGTCTGTCCTACTGAATGGTAGTGCGACAAAAGATTTCATGGCTAATAGGGGTCTAAGACAAGGGGATTCATTGTCCCAATTTTTTGTTTTCTATTGTTGCTAAGGGCCTTGCAGTGCTGGTAAGGAGAGCAATTTCTAAGCATTTATACAAGGGGTATAAGATCAATAGGGAATATGAGATTAACCTTGTTCAATTCAGTGATGATACCATTTGGATTTATGAAGATAATTGGAATAACTTATGGGGATTAAAAAGATTTTAAGAGGATTCGAGTTGGTATTTGGATTGAGAATAAATTTCGTGAAAAGTCGCCTTTTTGGTGTTTGTGTTGAGGATTCGTTTTTACGTGCTGGATCTCAGTTTTTGGCATGCAATTTGGGTACGTTTCCTTTTAAATTTTTGTGCATTTCTGTTGGTGGGAACCATGGACGAGTCGAGTTTTGGAAACCGGTTGTTGACATATTTAATGCAAGACTTTCATCTTGGAAAGGCAAATTAATTCTTATTGGAGGGAGGGTAACGTTGATCGACTTCGTCATTACTAACTTACCGGTTCATTATCTTTCGTTTTTAAAGCTCCCACTAAGGTCATTAAACAATTAGTGGCTATACAACGAAGGTTTATTTGGGATGGAAATGCTGATACGAACTAGATGACTCGGGTAAGGTGGTCGAAAGTTTGTAAACCATTTGAATAGGGTGGTATTGACATCAAATGTATCCATGAGTTTAATGTCGCTTTGTTGACAAAATGGATGTGGAGGATCATTCAAGAACCTAGTGCAATTTGGCAGAAGTTGTTGCAATTCAGGTATGGACATATTGTTAAAAGGATCTTGTTAAAATCAGATGCATTGTCTGCTAGGTTATATTCACTATGGTGGAAGGATGTTTTGTTGTTGAGTGATTCTACTGAGGTTGCGGGTTTCTTGGGTCAGTTGTCTTGTAAACTTGGGAATGATTATCTTGTTTCTTTCTGGCATGTGAAATGGTTGGATATGCATCCATTAAGAGAGTGATTTCCTACCTTATATGTTGTTTTAGATAGGAAAAATACTATAGTGTGTGATTGTGGTCAATGGGAAGAAGGCGTTTGGCAGTGGACATTTAGGGGGTGGAAAAGTCGTTGGCATGGGTGGAAAAGGCAGAATTATTGGAACTTATGAATATTCTTGTTGGGGTGAGTCCTATTCTAGAATTACATGATTGTTTTGCTTGGCCAGGTACTTCAACACATAAATTTTAGGTAAAATCGTGCTATGATGGATTGTTGAGGGGTCGTGGTCATTGCGAATTGGACATTATTCTCAAGGAAGCTCTAGATTTATTGCAGCAATCAAATATCCCTAAGAAGGTTAAATTATTTGGTTGGCAATTATGTTTGGACAACCTTCCTACTCGTTCGAATCTGGTAGCCAGGGGAACAATATTGAATCCTCACGACTTGGTATGTGCAGTTTGCTTTAATTCTGTCGAATCTTCTTTTCATCTTTTTCTTTCTTGCCCGCGAGTTTGTCTAGTTTCGAAGGAGGTGTTTGAATGGGTTGGTGTTGATTGGTTCGTTGCAACAAATTGTTGTGACCACTTACTTGAATGGTTTGTGAGGGTGGTGGGGAGGACTTCGCGAAAAATGGCAGCTACAATTTGGTTATGCATTTGTTGGTGTTTATGGTGGGCGAGAAATCAAATTATGTTTAACGAAGTGATCAGGGACTATGAAGAAATTTTCTAAAGAATTGTACAATATTCTTGGTGGTGGCTAGGTGTTTCATCTAAGCGTAGATTCATTTGTAATTATTATGAGTGGTGTAAAATTCCCATTGATTTTTTGTAGGCGTGGTGTCTTAGATGTGCCCGACTCTTTGAGGTCGGTGCCATTTTGATTGTAAGATTGTGTGGTTTGGAATACACCTGGTATTCATTTTTATTCCAATTGATTATCAAATAAAAAATCCTCGTCTTAGACTAAGAGGAAATTAACCAAAAAATGCAGAGGTGCATAAAAACTCAAAATATAAGATAGAGAGATCAAAAGTTGAATTTTTTTATAAAGAAATTAACATATTTAAAAAGACAAAATTGGAAGAACCAAAAATAAAATTTTTATTTTTATTTTTATTTTCTGCCAACTTTTAAAATATAACCAGTATAATTATTCAACTCTACACAAACTTTAAAAAAAACTCATTCATCCCCTTAAATAGGATTATGTTGCGGTGAAAATCGGATAACAAGCTATTAATTAACTTGCATCATATTTCCTTTTACAACCGACTTGATTTATCCAAAGGAAAGGTTCAAGATCGTTAAAAAACCTAAAGGGGGGAGATCTAAGTTTCGGGGGTTGATTACGCCTAGGGAAGTTATTAGCACCCTAAACGTCCGTAGTACTCTACGGGAACCTCTTGCTAATGTTTATGTTGTATTATGTTTGCTTGCTAAAGATTCTATGCTAAAGGTTGAAACCCTAGGGGTTAGTATCTAAGTATACTCGACAAGGCATCGCACCTTGCGCCTACGTATCCTCGGGAATAGAATCAGAGTATGCGTAGTTCTACTTCTACTGAATGATTGACTGTGGTCAATATTCAGAGGGGAAATGAGTGTGACCTCATTGTAGAGTATAAGAACTCTCTAAGACTAGTTATAATGGTCCTATGTTATGTTTTAGTTAGTAGGGAAAAGTGATGATTCATTATGATGAATATTGTGACGCCCCCAATCTAATACCCCCAATTAGCATGCATTTAAAGCAGTTAAAAGAAAAATTCAAAAATTGATCAGAGTACATTTGAAATCACGGCATAGAAAGGAGACATCCCATCAACGTAACCAAAATATACACATAACATGCAACACCTGCCCATAATGATATGCAACTGTGGGGTAGCAATCATACAGAGGAAACTTCGTTCCTTACACCCACTTTTCAGAAATTAGAAATAAAACGGAAAATCTAAAATCTGATTAACATATACACATATAAACAGTTTGTCATACATCAAGTAGCATATGTACAACCAAAATATAATATATCATCAGATATACAAAACAATAGCACGCGGCCACCCTAACTACCCGGAGTCACATATCAGAGCCGACCGACCAAAATAATGAAGATGCAAAGCTTCACAAAAAGAATACCTCCAGCAAACCTAATCTGCAACGCCTCATAGAGCGTTATAAAACAGCAGAAGGGTGAGAAAAACAACCATAATATAATTGCATAAAATTATATATATTAACACAAAAATACACAAGCAACACATTCTCACCACAAATGCTCAACAGTCGCATATAATATCACACGGTACAATTCTCACTTATCGTATACCACATCACATCAATCATTCACAATACAATCAAACACGTTCCAAGCACAATTACTCATGATTTATGCAATGCACATAGACCGACACAACGACTCTATGCACATGCCATGCGGTACCGACTTCAAATCTTGTAATTCATTAGTCCCCCAGGAACTCTTGGAATCATCGCTCGTTACATAGAGTAACTCCCCGTCGGGCCTACGATGTTCCCCGTCGCTATAAACCAATATTTCAGGGCGAACGACGTTTATGGATTGCTTTCTACCAGTATTTCAGGGCGCACAATCCGATTGCTTTCTACCAGTATTTCAGGGCGCACAATCAATTGGGATTAATCGCTTCTACCAATATTTCATGGCGTAAGACTATAAAACTGATTCATCTATGAATCTTCCCATGCAAGAATACATATCATGATACTTGACACATTAATGACTCATGCCAACATCAAATACTCATGCATCAACAATATTCATGTATTTCAAGTGCACACAAAGTAATGCACACAATTGCCCAAAATGGCCACAAACACCAATATACCACACTTAGCATTTTCTTGCCTCTCGGCCACAAATCGTCATCACAACAGCACATAAGGCATACACATCCAAAGCACAAACATATAACACAATACAAGTCAAATACGCACTATTAAAAACGACAAAAGTCGAGATTCGACACTATTCACATTTTCCGACCAAATTTAATCGGCTAACGATTCTCAAAACCTCATATTCACAAAGTACAACTCGATACCTTTCTAACGACACCAAGAATTCAAAAATCGGATAATCGGAACCAAAGTTACGGACAAAACCGAAAACACATTTTGAAAAATCACATTTTTGACATTCTCCTGTCCATACGCGTATCACTCATGTCCATACGCGTACGGACAGAACCCATTTCCTTCACAAATTCCTCGTTCCAAAACCCATACGCGTATTGGCCCATGGCTCGCCCATGTTACGCGTAATGCCAAGATTCATACGCGTATTGGCCCAAAAACAAGCCAATGATACGCGTATCGCCTTGGCTCATACGCGTATGGACATGCCCCTTACGCGTATGGCCAGAGCATACCCAGAAAAATTCTGCAGAACAATTTCTGCGTTTTCCTACCCAACATCAACCAATTTCTTCACCTAAAACTCAGAAAAACAGCAATTTGAAGTGTAATAGCATACCACAAACATGTATGAACAATCAACAATGCATTCAACAAGATTTTTACCACAATCAAATTCATTTCTAATCAATTCTTACACAATCTAAGTTTTACTAATATTCTCCAAATCAATCCAAAAACAACAACAAAACACATACATAATCATATACAATCATAGAATAATCGAGTTTCGCACCCTTACCCGATTAATCGATTCTTAAAACTTGTTCTTGTTGAATTTTTCCCACTTTCTTCTTCTTTCTCTCTTTTCTTCTCTTTCTCTCTTTTCTTCTTCTTTTCTCTTTTCTCTTACTATTTTTCTTTCTATTTTCTAACTTATCAAAAATAAGATGTGAAATGCCCAAAATACCCCTACACTCAATTATCTCGCAAATGTTCCCAAAACGCGATAAAATATATTCACGACTAAAAATAACACAATTTCGCACAAAAGCCGAAAACATAATAAAATAATAACAAAATAATCAAAAAGGACTCAACAAACAAAACTGGCAAAACTGGGGCGTTACAATTCTCCCCCACTTAGAAATTTTCGTCCTCGAAAATCTTACCTGATTCAAATAACTCTGGATACGATTCTCGCATCCTACTCTCCAACTCCCACGTCAGATTACCATCAGCAGCGCCTCCCCACGCCACTTTCACAAGTGCAATCTCTTTACCCCTCAACCGCTTCACCTCGCGATCCACAATACTAACTGGTAATGCCTCGACCGTAAGGTTATCTCTTACCTCAACCTCGTCCATAGGAATCACATGTGAAGGGTCTGAAACATACTTCCGCAACTGCGAAACATGAAACACATCATGCAAATTCGACAGATTCGGCGGTAACGCCACACGATACGCCACAGCACCAACTCTCGCAGATATCTGGTAAGGACCAATAAATCGAGAAGTAAGCTTCTTAGATTTCAAAGCACGACCAACACCCGTTACCGGCGTAACCCTCAGAAATACATGATCACCCTCTTGAAACTCAAGATCCTTCCGTCTCCGATCATGATAACTCTTTTGTCTATCCTGAGAAGCCTTCATTTTGTCACGAATAAACTTTACCTTTTCCGTCGTTTGTTGCACCAAATCCGGTCCAACCACCGAACTTTCACCTGTTTCGTGCCAACACAACGGCGTTCTACATCTTCGTCCATATAAAGCCTCAAAAGGTGCCATTCCGATACTAGAATGGAAACTGTTATTATACGTGAACTCAACCAAAGCAAGATAACCGTCCCACGCACCACCTTGTTCCAACACACACGCTCTCAACAAATCCTCCAAAGACTGAATCGTTCTTTCGGTCTGACCATCCGACTGCGGATGATAAGCCGAACTCAACCTCAATCTAGAACCCAAAGCCTTTTGTAAACTTTCCCAAAATCTAGATGTAAATCTAGGATCTCGATCAGAAACAATACTCAATGGAATCCCATGCAATTTCACCACCACACTGATATAGATCTCAGCTAACCGTTCCAAAGAGAAACTGATGTCAATCGGAATAAAATGCGCCGATTTAGTCAGCCTGTCAACAATCACCCAAATAGCATTATGCCCACGCTGAGTGTTCGGTAACCCCGTTACAAAATCCATCGAAATGCTATCCCATTTCCACTCAGGAATGTCTAATGGTTGCAACAAACCACTAGGCCTCAAATGTTCCACTTTCGATTTCTGACAAGTTAAACAAGCATAAACAAATTGAGCCACATCTCTTTTCAAACCAGACCACCAGAAAATCTTCCTCAAATCTTGGTACATTTTATTCGCTCCGGGATGAATACTTAAAATACTCCGGTGTCCTTCCTCCAAAATCATTCTTTTCAACTCCGCATCGTCGGGAATACAAATACGATCACGAAATCTCAAAACGCCAAACTTATCAACCTTGAAATCCTCATTCTCGTTCATCATCAAATCAACAAATTTCAAATCCAGCTTTTGTTTCTCACAAATCGACAACAAAAACTCATTCGTAACTTTCAACATACCAAGTCTCACACTCACCGATGTCACTTCGCAAACTAAACTCAAGTCTCTAAATGATTCCAAAAGTTCCCACTCTTTCGCCATCAATGCGGACATATGCAAAGACTTACGGCTCAATGCATCGGCTACCACATTAGCTTTACCAGGATGGTAATTCAAGCCAAAGTCGTAGTCTTTCAAGAATTCCAACCATCTCCGTTGCCTCATGTTCAACTCTTTCTGACCAAATAGATATTTCAAGCTTTTATGATCACTAAAGACTTCGAACCTCGCACCATAGAGATAGTGTCTCCAAATCTTTAACACAAAAACCACAGCAGCTAATTCAAGATCATGAGTAGGATAGTTTTTCTCATGAACTCTTAATTGCCTTGAAGCATAAGCTACAACTTTACCTTCCTGCATCAAAACACCACCCAAACCAATTAAAGAAGCATCACAATACACAACGAATGGTTCATTAGGATTAGGTAAAATAAGAATCGGAGCTGTCGTCAATCTTCTCTTCAGCTCACAAAAACTCTCTTCACACTGAATATCCCAAATGAACGCTTTGCCCTTACAAGTCAACTGCGTCAAAGGAAGATCTAGCTTAGAAAAACCTTCAATGAACCTCCGGTAATAACCAGCCAAACCCAAAAAGCTTCGAATTTCAGTAACGGATCTAGGAGCCTCCCATTGTAGAACTGCTTCTACTTTAGATGGATCCACAGCAATACCATTACCTGAAATCACGTGCCCGAGAAAACTCACCTCCGACAACCAAAATTCACACTTGGACAATTTGGCAAAAAGCTTCCTTTCCTTCAACACCTGCAAAACAATACGCAAATGCTCTGCATGTTCCTCACGAGACTGAGAATAGATTAAAATATCATCAATAAACACCACCACAAAACGATCCAAATGCTCGTGGAAAATCCGATTCATGTATTCCATGAACACACCAGACGCATTAGAAACCCCGAACGGCATCACAGCAAACTCGTAATGCCCGTAGCGTGTCCTAAAGGCCGTCTTCTGAATATCTTCTTCTTTCACCCTTATCTGATGGTACCCCGATCTCAAGTCAATCTTACTAAATACACAAGCACCAACCAACTGATCCATCAGATCATCAATCCTTGGAAGCGGATATTTGTTCTTAATCGTCACTTTATTCAACTGGCGATAATCAATACATAATCGCATACTCCCATCTTTCTTTTTCACCAACAAAACTGGAGCACCCCAAGGAGAAACACTTGGTCTTACGAACCTCTTTTCCAGTAAGTCATTCAACTGCTTTTTCAACTCCACCAATTCAGATGCCGACATTCGATAAGGTGCCATAGAAACAGGTCTAGTACCAGGGACTAGATCTATCGAGAATTCCACCTCTCTCTCCGGCGGTACATCTGAAATATCTTCAGGAAATACCTCAGGAAAATCACACACAACAGGAAACACCTCAAGAGAAACTTTACTCTCCACCGACAACGATGCAAACACACCGAACAACTGAGCCTCATCCGCCAAAAGTCTCTTCAACTCTTTGGTAGATAAGAAACTCGAGTCTTCGTCTTCCTCCAGAGAAGGAAACCTTACTAGCTTATGATAACAATCAATGTGAACCCGATTAAATTGTAACCAGTTCATTCCCAACACCACATCTAACCCTTCCAATGGTAAACACACCAAATCCATCACAAAATCTTTACCATAAATGGCTAAAGGACAATTTAGACAAACCATAGAAGTAGTTACTGATCCCATCGCTGGAGTATCAATAACCATCTCAACACCCATCACAGACAACACAAGATTCAAACTCTTCGCGCACTCAGACGAAATAAACGAATGAGTCGCTCCAGTATCAATAATAGCAATTAAAGGCGTATTATTAATAAAGCAAGTACCTCTAATCAAACGATCTGCATTCGAGGTCTGAGTTCCTGCTAGTGCAAACACTTTTCCTCCAGGTTGAGCCTGTCTTGGTTTCGTACACCTTGTACTAACATGACCAACTTCCCCACAATTATAACATGTAACTCCATTCTTCCTCCTACAATCAGCAGCCACATGACCTTTCAAACCACAACTAGCACACATATCCACATTATTCATTTTCCTCTTACATTCCGATATACGATGTCCTAAACCACCACAATTGTAACATTTCACAGCAGAATTCATTCCTCCACCACTAGGCTTCCTATCAAAAGCAAACTTCTGTTTCCCTTTGTCAACAGGGGTAACATAAGGCCTACCTCTGAACTGCCCCTTTCCTTTCTTATCATTCAGATTCTTGTAATGAGTAGCACGTGCTTTGCTATCCTCATCAAAGATCCGACTCTTGTTCACCAACACTGAAAACTGTCTTATCTCCTGATAACCGATACCCTGCTTGATTTCTGGCCTCAAGCCATTCATAAACTTCAAACACTTCGACCTCTCTGAACCCGCTGTATTATAATTAGGACAGAACTTCACAAGTTCCTCAAACTTAGCAGCATAATCCGCAACAGAGGAATTATCCTGTTTCAGTTCAAGAAATTCAATTTCCTTCTTACCTCTCTCATCTTCCGGAAAATACTTTTCGAGAAAAGCATCTTTGAACACAGCCCACGTAACCACTATTTCATCCTCCTCAAACCTCTGAGAAGCATTTATCCACCAATCTTCAGCTTCCTTTTCCAGCACATGAGTACCAAACTGCACTTTCTGATCCTCGGAACACTTAATGAAACGGAAGATCTTCTCAATCTTCTTCAGCCAAATCTGTGCTCCCTCAGGATCATGAGTACCATTGAAGCTCGGTGGGTTATTCTTCTGAAACTTATCCATACTACGCGACTCCTCGTCCGCCGCAGCATTCGGTAAATTCTGCATCGCCTGCGCCATAGCTTGCATGGCCGCAGTCATAGCAGCATCACGTCTTCCAGCCATAATCTGAACGTTTCCAATGATAACAAATTATGGTTAAACAACAACTCGTCCAACGTAACTCGCCCAATATGCCAGACACAACAACCACAACTGACACAAACTGACACAAACAGCTCTGATACCACTTAATGTGACGCCCCCAATCTAATACCCCCAATTAGCATGCATTTAAAGCAGTTAAAAGAAAAATTCAAAAATTGATCAGAGTACATTTGAAATCACGGCATAGAAAGGAGACATCCCATCAACGTAACCAAAATATACACATAACATGCAACACCTGCCCATAATGATATGCAACTGTGGGGTAGCAATCATACAGAGGAAACTTCGTTCCTTACACCCACTTTTCAGAAATTAGAAATAAAACGGAAAATCTAAAATCTGATTAACATATACACATATAAACAGTTTGTCATACATCAAGTAGCATATGTACAACCAAAATATAATATATCATCAGATATACAAAACAATAGCACGCGGCCACCCTAACTACCCGGAGTCACATATCAGAGCCGACCGACCAAAATAATGAAGATGCAAAGCTTCACAAAAAGAATACCTCCAGCAAACCTAATCTGCAACGCCTCATAGAGCGTTATAAAACAGCAGAAGGGTGAGAAAAACAACCATAATATAATTGCATAAAATTATATATATTAACACAAAAATACACAAGCAACACATTCTCACCACAAATGCTCAACAGTCGCATATAATATCACACGGTACAATTCTCACTTATCGTATACCACATCACATCAATCATTCACAATACAATCAAACACGTTCCAAGCACAATTACTCATGATTTATGCAATGCACATAGACCGACACAACGACTCTATGCACATGCCATGCGGTACCGACTTCAAATCTTGTAATTCATTAGTCCCCCAGGAACTCTTGGAATCATCGCTCGTTACATAGAGTAACTCCCCGTCGGGCCTACGATGTTCCCCGTCGCTATAAACCAATATTTCAGGGCGAACGACGTTTATGGATTGCTTTCTACCAGTATTTCAGGGCGCACAATCAATTGGGATTAATCGCTTCTACCAATATTTCATGGCGTAAGACTATAAAACTGATTCATCTATGAATCTTCCCATGCAAGAATACATATCATGATACTTGACACATTAATGACTCATGCCAACATCAAATACTCATGCATCAACAATATTCATGTATTTCAAGTGCACACAAAGTAATGCACACAATTGCCCAAAATGGCCACAAACACCAATATACCACACTTAGCATTTTCTTGCCTCTCGGCCACAAATCGTCATCACAACAGCACATAAGGCATACACATCCAAAGCACAAACATATAACACAATACAAGTCAAATACGCACTATTAAAAACGACAAAAGTCGAGATTCGACACTATTCACATTTTCCGACCAAATTTAATCGGCTAACGATTCTCAAAACCTCATATTCACAAAGTACAACTCGATACCTTTCTAACGACACCAAGAATTCAAAAATCGGATAATCGGAACCAAAGTTACGGACAAAACCGAAAACACATTTTGAAAAATCACATTTTTGACATTCTCCTGTCCATACGCGTATCACTCATGTCCATACGCGTACGGACAGAACCCATTTCCTTCACAAATTCCTCGTTCCAAAACCCATACGCGTATTGGCCCATGGCTCGCCCATGTTACGCGTAATGCCAAGATTCATACGCGTATTGGCCCAAAAACAAGCCAATGATACGCGTATCGCCTTGGCTCATACGCGTATGGACATGCCCCTTACGCGTATGGCCAGAGCATACCCAGAAAAATTCTGCAGAACAATTTCTGCGTTTTCCTACCCAACATCAACCAATTTCTTCACCTAAAACTCAGAAAAACAGCAATTTGAAGTGTAATAGCATACCACAAACATGTATGAACAATCAACAATGCATTCAACAAGATTTTTACCACAATCAAATTCATTTCTAATCAATTCTTACACAATCTAAGTTTTACTAATATTCTCCAAATCAATCCAAAAACAACAACAAAACACATACATAATCATATACAATCATAGAATAATCGAGTTTCGCACCCTTACCCGATTAATCGATTCTTAAAACTTGTTCTTGTTGAATTTTTCCCACTTTCTTCTTCTTTCTCTCTTTTCTTCTCTTTCTCTCTTTTCTTCTTCTTTTCTCTTTTCTCTTACTATTTTTCTTTCTATTTTCTAACTTATCAAAAATAAGATGTGAAATGCCCAAAATACCCCTACACTCAATTATCTCGCAAATGTTCCCAAAACGCGATAAAATATATTCACGACTAAAAATAACACAATTTCGCACAAAAGCCGAAAACATAATAAAATAATAACAAAATAATCAAAAAGGACTCAACAAACAAAACTGGCAAAACTGGGGCGTTACAAATATCACTAAGAGTTTAGGAACTCTAACCTAAGGCTAGTTATGATTTCATGGCTCTCATGAGGCCAAGAAATGAGGGCAAGCTCTTATGAGGCTACTAAGGTAAGATGGGGGCTATGACTTTAAGAGTCAACATTAATCACCTTCCTTTGGAATGGGGGGAAAGATAATAGTTATAAAAATCCTAAAAGATAACAAGTTAATGATTCAAGTATGATGATGTAAAAGACATGAATAAAATATGAGATGAAACAAAATAGAAATAGTCTCGTCTTAATCAAGATTTAATCGAGAACTCGATAATCAATGATTCTTGACTTTCATCGACTAAATAGGTGAATAAAATTTAAATAAAGAGAAAGTGGTCTCGTGTTGATCAAAGTTTTCTCAACTCCATGAAATCAACCAAACCATGAGGTTTGTTATGTCATCGACCAAAATAAAGAAAGTGGAATCGAAATGAAAAATAAAGCCGGTCTCGTCTAAATCAAGATTTAATCGAGAAATCGATAATCTTATATTTCTGACTTTCATTGACCAACAAAAATAAATAAAAGGTGGCCTCCCATTTATCAAGACTTTATTGACTTGTAATAAATCCACAAGTCATGATTTATGTAACGTCATCGGCCTAAATGAAGATTACGAAATAAAAAAAAGAGGTTGATCTCGTCTTAATCAAGATTTAAATCGGTAAATCAATAATCTGGATATTCGACTTTCATCGACCAAAATAGAATCGGAATGAAAAACAAGTTGGTCTCGTTTAAATCAAGATTTAATTGACGAATCGATAATCTTAGATTTTTAACTTTCATCGACCAAAATAAAGAAAGAAAATAAGTTGGTCTCGTTTAAATCAAGATTTAATCGACAAATTGATAATCTTAGATTTTTAACTTTCATCGACCAAAAGAGAATCGGAAGTGGCCCCCTACAAATTTAGACTTTTAGTGATTTTTAAATAATCAACAAAGTCAAGATTTTTTGTATGTCATTGGCCAAAAAGATTGAAATAAAATGACTTAAATAAAGATCATAATAAAAAAGAAATAAACAAATGCTGGGGTGCAGGGATTGAAAAGGAAGTGTGAATCCTCATGAGCTTTGAGCCCACTCATCACCGTCCCATACGGTTAGCAATAGAACCAAAAAAAAAAAGAAAAAGAGAGGAAATGAAATCCAGCATGGGTCATGGGAAGCCCAAATCCACACGGAAACACAAGGGGTGAAAACACGTGTCCTTCCTTCCATTCTTAAAACAACATTAACCCGATCTCTGTCTCATCCTTCATTCTTTAAACTAGTTTTTTTTAAACCACTAAAAGCGAGGTCGTAGCAAGCGACAACACAAGTCTGAATAACCGTATTCTCTGGTCTAGTAAACGGCTTAGCAAAAAAATATCCCAATCTTCGTCAACAAACCAGTCCACGTCTTCACAAAGAAGAGCCCAAGCAAACCCGCAGCAACATTAAGGGACGGAATAATCCCGACAGTGAGATTGAGTTTATGAGTTATGATACAAAACAAACACCCCAAAACCGCACTCACAACCAGCCCTCTAATCGTGATCTGTTCCTTCCATTCAGGAACTCGTTCGGATAAAAATTCACTCTTTTTGTTTTGGATTTGTGGTTCCTGAATCAAGGGTTCCATGATGTGATCCATTGATGTTGTTTCGGTACCCATGATTCTGGGTTTGGGGTGAATCTGAGATTTCGAAGAGAAAGTTGTGGATTGGGATTTGGGAAGAGATAAAATGAATTTGTAAAAGATTCAGCTATTGAGGGTTGATGCGGTTGCGTGCTGGAATTTGTGTTGGTGAGGTTCTGTTTTGACTCGAAGGGGATGATGGAGAACTTCGAAAGTGAAGTCAGAAAAACAAGTTAATGTTGTTTTGATACGGTGTTGATTCGGTTCAGAAAGTGGAGGTTTGGAGTGATTTGTTCTGTTTGTTAAAGTGGGGAATGATTGGAGATTTGGTTGGTAGTTGAAGATTGGCGTTTGATTTGTGGTTGATGATTGAAGGAAATGGAAAGAAATGGGTCTTGGTGAGTTTCCGATCCCCCCTCTCCGATTTCTCTTCTTCTGCTATATACTCTCCATAAAACAGCGCTTGTTTCTTAAATTTTATTTGAATTTTTGAACGTTATTGGCTTGTCGTTTTCACTGCAGAGGATGGAGCGTTATGATGTGCAGAGCTTCGTACGGTTTGCAAGCTGGTGGCGTGTAGAAATTGGGATGGAAGTGGCAGGCTTCGTACGGTTCTGTTGTGGAGCACGGCCTGTTGTTGTCAAAGTGGAGAAGAGGTTTTGCACCGTTTGAAAAAGGAGAAGGAACAAATCTTGGTTCCTTGATTTCTCATGAGCCACATGTCGGCTCTCCATTGGCTAATGAAATGGGTTGAAAAGTCAAACAAAGCATTGCTTGATTCCTATTGGTCCGTGGCAATGAATTGAAATCAATATTTTGCAGCATATATTTTGGTCACGGTGGGCTTATGGACACATGTTGGAAATGCTTCTTTTTCTTAATTGAATTAATAATATGATTAATAAAAATAATAATAAACTAATTAAATATTCTAAATTAAAATTAGTTAGAAAAATAAACTAAATGAATAATTAATCTAATTAATTAACTAATTATTAAAATTAAATTAAATTAAGACTAAACAACTTAAATATAAAGGAAATAAAAAAATAGGCCACATTGGATATAAATTAAAATAAAGACAGATAAAGATATTAAAATAAATATTAAGTTAAAATAGAGAACAATAAATAAAACATCAACTAGCAGAAAAATGAGGGTAAAATTTGGGGTACAACAGATTATAATATTGTTTTTACTTTAAATTTGTAATGAGGTATAAACAAAAAAAATGAAATAAATAGACTTAAGGGCTTAAAAAAAGATTATAATTAGAAGGCATACTTATTTACCTAATGGTTAAATAAAATTATTCTATTAGTCAAATTGATTATTGCCTTAAGTTATCTTAAAAAAATAATAATTTTGCCTATGTAAAATATTTGTTAATAAATTGAGTCAGTGTATATATTAAAAAAAAAATTGTTATTTTATTTAAACCGTAGAAACTTTGTTTTTGGAAGTTAATACTATCTGCAAATTATTAATAATATGTAAAATAATATAACTGTACACCAGTTGGAAATATAGAATAAAATGGAAGTATTAATCACAAGATGGGCAATCATAATCTATCAACTACTCTACATTATAGAGTAATTAATTTATATCCCTGAGACATTATGTAATGTATGAACTTGCAATAGCCAAGACCTAATATATCAACTAATAAAAAATGACAAGAAGTTATCCCCTAACAAAATATTTAGGAACTAGGAAGAGATATAAACAAATATGAACCAGAATGCAAATGCTTTAGTAATTTGTTTCTTGATAAAAATGACACCTTACTCACATTGAGCATCATTGGATGATTTTCAGAATGTCTTGCAAGAAACAGTTAATTCTCAGGATCCGAATAATACCAGAGAAAATAAATGCATCAAAAGTTAATTCAACTTTATTTGCTAAAGGGTCTCGTATGCAAAGCTATTTGAAAATATCTGGTAGTTCTGTTGATTCAACTATTTTTCTATGTCGAATAACATAAGTACACAGAATAAATAGGAATATTACCAATTTTTTCTTATAAGTTAACTCAACAAGTTGGCCCTTAGCAACTTGCTGAAAGGCGTTGCTGATAACTACAATGCATATTAACTATTAATGAGGGTTAGCATGAGTTTTCATTGTCAAAAACAAAAACAACTAATGAACAAGATAAACAAACATGTAGCACATCAGCATTCAAAAACACTGCTTTAAAACACATGACCATATAACACTATACTAAATCGAAGGCGCGGAGCTATTAAGCATCAATAATACATCAAAATCAATTGCCTAAATTCTAAAAGCTTCTGAAAACTTGAGACTCGTGATCTCAACCAATTTCAAGACAGAAACAAGTTAAGATCTACTTTCAAATGCAAAATCTACATTTTCTTTAACCCATTATCTACAAAGATAATGAGATGAATGAAAGAAGGAGATGAAGATGGTGTTGGGGAGTCCGGTGAAGACGGAGGCATCAATGAGACCAATGCTTCAGAGTCATAAGAGGGAGACGCTACATCTCAACCCAAAACCTTAAGGTGTTAGGTAAATGGGTCACCTCGCTTATAAATCCAACATTTCACCCATTTATAGGCAATGTGGTACTTTAACTACTCACACTTGCACCCAATATTCTCCCTCATAAGTGCGAGTCCCCCTTATCCTATAACAGGATCCAACACCGGATCCAACTCTCGCTCCCCCATAAAGCTGAACCACAACTCTAATACCACTTTTGGGGAGTCTGGGAGAGTTGGGAGTACCAATGAGACTAATGCTCCAGAACCACAAGAAAAGGAGACACTACTAGAAATAAAGCTTATAACATCGCACTCGAGAGAGATGTAACATCGGCTACCGAGACGAGTGTGGAATTTGGATCGAACTCTAGAAGAAACATGCCGTCGAAGTTGGTTCACATGCTGCTGTCGAAAATAATGCATGATTGTAGTCGAAGATTGTTCTAACGTGCATTAGTTAATATTGCTAGGTTTGTTAGCATATTGAATTGGGCCTTGTGTTAAGGATCCAATTGTTTAAGTTAGCTTGAAATCTAAATTAGCTTGTAATGGGTAATTTGTTAAAGGCCCGTTAGTTTAGTGTGCTAGGTTTTATTATAAATAGCATGTTCATGGGATACCCTGAAGGAGTCAAAGCTTATAGGCTATGGTGCCTAGAGCCATGTCACAGGAGGTGTATCACCAGTCGAGATGTAGTTTTCAATGAAGCTGAGATGGCTTTCAAGAAAACTGATGTTGTTGACGAAGAGATGGAACAGGGAGAGATTCCTGTTGAGGTGGAGCATGTTGATGTTGAAGTGCGTACCCCAGATGAAGTCGAAGACGAAATAGAAGATGTTGTCGAAGATGAGGAGACTGATAATGACTACCTGTTAGCAAGAGACAGGTCGAGAAGAGTCATCAAGCCACCTCAGAGACTTGGGTATGCAGATCTTATAGCCTATGCCTTAGTCTCTGCAAGTGAGGTTCTCGACGAAGAACCTAGAGACTATAAGGAAGTTATGAGGAGTCGAAAGAAGACTGAATGGCTGAAGGCCATGGATGATGAGATGAAATCTCTTTATGACAACGACACATGGGAAATGATCAAGAAACCTGCTGGAGCCAGGTTAGTCAGTTGTAAATGAATTTTCAACTTCAAGGAAGGAATTAAAGGAGTGGCGTCGAAAAGATACAAGGCAAGGTTGGTTGCTAGGGGATTCACTCAGAAAGAAGGTGTCGACTTCAATGATGTGTTCTCACCTGTTGTAAAGTATAGATCCATTCGAATGTTGTTAGCCATGGTGGCACAGTTCGATCTTGAACTGGAACAGATGGATGTGAAGACTGCGTTCTTGTATGGTGATCTAGATGAAATAATCCTGATGAGGCAACCTGAAGGGTATGTCGAAAAGGGGAAGGAAGATTATGTGTGCAAGCTGAAGAGATCTCTATATGGACTGAAACAATCTCCTCGACAGTGGAATAGGAGATTCGACAAGTTCATGGCATTCATAAGTTTCATCAGAAGTCAGTTCGACCACTGTGTTTACTTCAGATTTCAACCTGGTAATTCATTTGTTATTTTGTTGCTTTATGTGGATGATATTCTAATAGCAAGTAACAATGTCGAAGAGGTAAGGAGGGTGAAGGCTGAACTCAGTAAGGAGTTCGAAATGAAGGATCTGTGAGCTGCGTCCAGGATTCTTGGGATTGACATCCGAAGAGATAGAAAGCAGTCGAAATTATGCTTATCTTAAGAGGCATACCTACGGAAGATTCTCGAAAAGTATGGTATGTCGAATTCAAAGCCTGTTGTAACTCCGACAAACCATCAATTCAAGCTGAGTATAGATCAGTGTCCCAGTACTGATGTCAAAAGAACTTATATGAATAGCATTCTATATGCTAATATAGTTGGTTCTTTGATGTATGTTATGGTCTGTACTAGACCCGACATAGCATATGCAGTAAGTCTTGTAAGCAGGTACATGTCGAATCCTGGAAAGGCTCACTGGCAAGCATTGAAGTGGATTTTAAGATACATAAATGGGTCTCTGAATAGAGTCTTAATTTATGGTGGAGCCTTGGGTGAATATAGTAAAGCAGAAATCGAAGGATATGTCGACTCTGACTATGCAGGATGTATGGATACCAGAAGATCTGTTTCTGGATATGTGTTCACTATGTTTGGGACACCAATCAGTTGGAAAACAACACTTCAGAAGATTGTTGCTTTATCAACCACTGAAGCGGGATATATTGCTTTAATTGAAGCTGTGAAGGAAGCATTGTGGCTTGAAGGTTTTGCAAAGGAGCTGAAACTTCAAGGTCCAGTTATCACTGTTAAATGTGATAGTCAAAGTGCAATACACCTGTCGAAGAACTCAGCCTATCATGAGCGGACCAAGCACATTGATGTGAGGCTGCATTTCATCAGAGGGGTAATCGAGCGTGGAGAAGTCCAAATGCTGAAGGTTTCGACAGATCATAATGCTGCTGATATGATCACCAAGACGTTGCCAAGTTGCAAGTTTTTCCACTGTATGCAGTTGATAAAGCTGCATGAAGAAAGCTAGTTTATTTTCTTGTTGTTAGAGTTAGATCCAAGGTGGAGATTTGTGGAATTTGGATCGAACTCTAGAAGAAGCATGTCGTCGAAGTTGGTTCACATGCTGCTGTCGAAAATAATGCATGATCGTAGTCGAAGATTATTCTAATGTGCATTAGTTAATATTGCTAGGTTTGTTAGCATATTGAATTGGGCCTTGTGTTAAGGATCCAATTGTTTAAGTTAGCTTGAAATCTAAGTTAGCTTGTAATGGGTAATTTGTTAAAGGCCCATTAGTTTAGTGTGCTAGGTTTTATTATAAATAGCATGCTAGTCTCTCATTCTAAAGTGTGACAAAACCTAGAAAGAGTGAGAGTGGTTAGTTTGTTATTCTTGTATACTTGTAATCCTTGTTTTAAGGAGAAAGGAAAGAATAACAGTTTTATAACCAATCCTTGTTATTTACTCTTGTTTTCTTTGTTAACCCTAACCCTTGTGAGTTCTTTGATCATAAAGAAACCGTAAATACTTTGTTTCAAGGTATCCGATTCACAACAACGAGTAACAAAGGGTGACACGAAAAGATGCCACTTAACATCTCGGTTAATGAAAAATTGTGGGGTAAAGTTATATGATCATGTGTTCGAACCCTAACATCTGCATTTTTATTATTTACAAAAACGACGCCTCATACCTCTCGGTTTATCCATAAACCCAAAAGTATGATAGATTTTTTTAAAATAAAAATCATTACATTGTTTACACATAATATTAATAAAATAATTTATTTACAAACTAGAATGTTTATCTAGAATATTACATTGTTTACGCAGAATATTAAAATAAAAATTAATTAGTTCATAAAGATCATATGTTAGATCTTTGAATCCTTGATATATGGGCAAGATCAAATACTGGGTGCGACTATATTCTCAATGACTTTATCTCACATAGATTTGTTTCTGATATAAAACAAAAACAAAAATATTGATAAAAAAAAAGGTTAGATAAATAAATGATTTTTGCTCAAATAAATAGTTAAGAACGCAAACATTAAAGCCAATTAATTTTATGCTCTTGCATCCATCGTAACGATCTTTTCCTGGAAAATGATCTTGCAAACCCGAAGAGGTGGATGTATATATGTTTCAAGCACTTCATGATGCTTCACATGCTTCTTCATATTCCAAAATATGCTTTTATAATGGGAGTTTTTTATGTTTCACGCAGATCACTAATTGTAATGTCTTAAGCGTTGATATCTCATGAAATGAATGACATATATTTGATCAACAGAATCACTAATGGTTTAATTTATTTAATTTAGGTAAATTACTTTAACCCTCGTTTTAATAGAAAATCGAGGTAAATAACCTTTGTTTTTTTACATTTCATTTATTACGAAGAATATTTGCAAATAAAAAATATAAGAAAGGTTCCTGAATTGTTGGTTCCTGGTTTTTCCTTCGGTTATATGAAAAAACCGAGATAATATGTTGTTTTTATATATTTTTTAAAAGTAATGATCATCGCGCCTTGGAATCATATCACTAGAATAATAATGATCATCCCTATTCAAAGCATAAGGTATCTTTTGGATTTTGAATGAGACGTTTGAGCTTCTCTGATTATTTCACTTCCTCTTTTCCAAATTATTTATACATTATTCATATCTCATTTCATTTTTATCTCTTTGTGTCTTCAAATCTAGTTATAAAGTCTTTTATTTTTATTACAAAAATATCTACAAAAACCTTTAACAGAGATGAAAATCTTTTGTTCGTTATCAATGAAATTTTTTTGATTTCAAAGAGTTGTAAGGTTACTTTGACATGCTTCATGGATCCATCTACACTAATCTCGTAACAGAGTTATGGTTAAATGCCTCAGTTAGGCAATTTGGTGAGAATGTTAAGTCAATATCCAATGTATATGGCTTTCCTATCACCATTACTCCATCACTTATTGCTCAGGTAATAAAGTGTGAAGAGAAGGTAGTTGTGTTGAATAACATAGATTCAACAATGTCTTCTCAAACCACCTTCTCCTAATTTATGCCAACTACAATAACCACACCAATCCTATTACTCTCATCCCAATTGCAAAAGTTTGGTATCAACTTCTAGTGTCAAATCTCCGTCCAAGAGAGACAGTTATAAACGCTTACTTCATATGACAAGCATCATTTGTACTTCCTTATCCACAATGTCAAAATTAATCTTCCTCTTACTACTTTTAACTTCTTAATGGAAATGGTTGTGATCTCTTGCGAGGAAATAACTTTCCTCATACCATATGGAAGAGTTCTTTTGGAACTTTTCTCTCATTTTGGGATAGCTAAAAGGGTAAAAAGAGAAGGATTAAAGGTTGAAGTTGAGTTGAGTCAGAAGTTTGAATATGGCAAATAGTTATTTGTTGTCCGATTTTTTTGTTATCTGTTATTCTGATTCTCTGATTATCAAATAAATTTTCCCTTTCCTTTTCAATTGTATTATTACGTAATCTTTTTATTGACAACAAAGAATTTTTGTTTTACTAATTAATTTGAGAAAATTTTAACAAATAAAAAATAGAATCTAGAAAAACACCAAGTGAGAAATACTAATTAAACCATTGAAAAAAACAAAAAAAATGTAGTAACCGGAATTTGAAGCGTCCCTAATATTTATATTCCCTTGGTTTTTTTAAACACCGTTGTAATATGTTATACTAAAAATACAATAGCGCTCCTTATAGATATATTCCCTCGGTTTTATGGATAACTGAGGTTTAACATGATGCTATCAGGAACTATACTCTTTGTTTTTAGCATTTCGAGGTGAAAGTTTCGTCATAAAAAGTGTTATTTGTAGTAGTGAAACGCCACATCTCAACCCAAAACCTTAAGGTGTTAGGTAAATGATTCATCTCTCTTAGAAATCCCTTTCCACCTGATCGGTGATGACCAGAAGGAGATCGTCGCGGCCTTCGTGTAGGGCAAATGCTGATGCTCGTAGGAGAGGGGAAAAAGGGGTGGAGGTACCTGCAAGGTACTCCGATGCCAAAGTAAGTATTTGGTCAAAAGAAAGGGGAGAGTAAGTAAGAGAAATCAAGTATATCAGTTGGGATACCTGCCCCTCTCAAGTGAGGGGTTTTTATAGGGAGATTGATGGCGAACAAAGGGGTCTGATCGACCAATGTGGTGTTGCCAGATGGAAGGTCAAGCGTGTGGCCTTCCTAACCATTTTCGCTATATCCGGGGAGGTAGTTGGTCGCGTGGACCATCCTGCGCGTGAAGAGGACGTGCCCAACGGCTATATTGTGCCCAACGGCTATAATGTGCCTATTGGGCTTGTTCGCCAAACATGATGGATTGGGCCTGGTCCTTAAGGGCAAGTGGCCTTGCCCGGTCCAGAACAGGAGCCCCCCAAGTCGTTGTTCTGTTGAAGAGTAATGACTTAGGTAGCTGCGATTTTGACCGTACTGTCAGGGAGATGAATGCTCGCTTGGACTGTTCCTTTTATACCCGACCAGACATGGTCGTCAACCCTTAACGTGAAACGTCGACCGGGATTTGTAGCGTCTTCGGAGAAACGAGAGTTTTTTGGCGAGCATCTCTGCCCGGATGTGTTTACTCGGACGAAGAGGCTTGCTCGCAGGTGCCAAGTGTTAGTGTATTTTCTGCGCTGAACCAAGCGAAGAGTCTTTGTGACACGTGGTGTGCATTTATGGCCTGTCAGTCCTAGGGGCGTATAGGCTATGATGACCTTCACGATTCCCCACGATCAAATGGTTATAAAAAGGTGGGGGAAGGTTTCATTTTCATAATTTCACAAGTTTTTTCCTCTTCGCTCTCGTTTGCTCTGCAATTAGTCTTCGCCGGAGCTTCTCTTCGCCACCGTCAACTTCTTCTTCTACTTGTAAGTTCTCTCCTCCTTTCTGTATACTTTTATGAATTTTCCGGTAGATGTTCATATTTTCCGGTTGAACTTCATGTGTTTTCTGATGAACATATGAATTCCATGAGATTTTATGAGGAACATGATGAACTTTATGAATTTCTAGAATTTTGTAGAAATTGTTAGCGTAGATTTTTGTAGAATCTGGTTAGGCGTAGAAGTTAGTTTGTAGTCGGGCACTAGGCCTGTTCGGGATCTTGGTGTGAGAGCGGGAAGGACAAGCGTCCTCGTACGCGCCTCTACGAGTCCTGGTCATGGGGACCTTTCTTAGCTATTAGTAGACAATTGATGCGAGCACGTGGTTGTTCTCGAATTTGTTGACGCCCTTTCACTTGATTGGTGGTGGAAGGGTGGATTTGATCATGGTCGTCGAATTCACTTCATTTCCTCTGCTTTTCAGGTGAAAATGGCTGAACCCCACGATGAAGTTATGGCCGATGTACAGGAAGTACCCGAGGGGGCCGGCGTGTGCGCTGATTATTCGAACATCAAGGTCGCGGGAGGGGACCTTGACTGGCTTGGACATGAGCCTTTGTACTTTCGATCAACCTTCTCCGAGGAGGAGATACAGGATTTCGACTTGCTGGAGAGACGCGATGAGGGTGCTCCACGGGCATGGAAAGCTTTCCGTCCCGGGGAGAATGATAGGATTTGTTCATCGTACTCGGGACTTCGCTTTCCTATGTACGAATTTGCGTTTACGGAGGTCAAAATGCGTCTCCCCTTCACTGACTTCCAATCCTCCCTGTTCACCCACCTGGCGTTGTGCCCGTCCCAGCTTCACCCGAACGCCTTGGCCTTTATCAGAGCTTTTGAGTTGGTGTGTCGTTACCTCAACATCGGGGCGACCACGGATCTATTCTTCTGCCTCTTTCAGATTCAGCGGAGCACGGCGGGGTCGAAACAGAGTTGGGTATCGTTTAAGCAACAGAATAGGCTGTTCTGGCCGTATTCTGATTCGATACGCAATTTTAAGGACATGTTTCTGGTCGTGAGGCCTATGACCGAAGAGGTGAAGAGAAGCATTTCGACTATTGAGAGGGTTATGGTGGATGGTCGGGAGAGGGATAGCGTGGTCTCCATTTTTCCTTTAGAATGGGTCTACACCCATTTTAGACGCCGAACAGATCAGTTCCTGGTGAAGCATGAGCAGTTTTGCCCGGCGGATAAGGAATCGTACAGGATCCTCCACGCTTACGTGGAGAGTTTTTCTCCGGCCTATGTTGTCGACCGGGACGGAAATCAGCTGATCGGGGAGGATGGGGTTGTCCGAGCAGCTAGATACATTAATGTCAAAGCTCTCCTTGAGTGTGATACCGACGACGACGCTATGACTTTGCTTGGTATGCTTCACTGTTTGGTTTTCTTTCTTTAAATTCTTTTGATTCTGACTTGATGTGTGTGTTCGCAGGTATGATGGCTGACATGCGAGAACGTCTGATGAAGTCGCAGGTCGCGAAGGTTCATAAGAAGGCGACCACCGGTACCAAGGCCGGGGCACCCAAGTAAACAGTGATGGAGAGTTTCGCTGCTGGGCCTACCCCCGTCCCGGAGAGAGCTTCGACCCCGCTGACCCCAGAGGGTTCTCTCAAGAGGAAGAGGGATGTTGCGGGGACTAATATGGCCGCTGGTCCCGGGGGGTCCGGGGCTGGTCCTTTCGTCCTGCCCGCCTGCTACAAGCGCCGAGACTTGTTCGTTGAAGGAAATTCGATAGAAGTCTCTGATTCTGAAGCCATGACTATTTTGAATGCCAAGTCCCAAGTGAGGAGGAAACAGTTGTGCCAGGACGCGGCGGGCATGTTCAGGGTCCTTGAAGCTGCCCTTGTCCTCGCAGACGATGAAGCCACTACCCGGGCGAGTCTCGTGACTTACCAGAGTAGAATAGCCGAGCTGGAGGCAGAAAACAACAAGCTATTTAACAACTTAAAACAGTTCGAAGGTCACGAGGAGGCCAAGGTGCTGCTCCAAACGGAGGTGACTCAGCCGAAGTTAGCTGTGCTCAAGGCTTACGAGGAGAGGAAGAGACTGCGGGAGAGGATTGTTGAGTTGGACGGCTTGACTTCAGCTGCCCCAGATGAAAATGATGATGAGCAATCTTTAAAATCTCAGGCTGATTTGATCGGAAGGATCAGGATTCTTGGCGAAGATAACTTGAAGGCGACTGAGTTCGGTTTTAATGCGGCTAAGGAACAGATTGTGGCTCTTAATCCTGACGTGCAGCTCCAGATGGATGGAATGGGTTTGTTTAACAGAGTGGTGGACGGCCACGTGGTCCCTGCCGAAGAGGAAAGCGAAGTCGTAGGATAGGACTTGTTTTTATCATGTTTTGTGGGCCTGTGTGCCCTTATTAATTTGTATTTTGGTGTATGGGCGCTGCCCCTTTTTCTTGTATTTATGACATTGTCAGAACATGGTCAGTACTTTTAATATACTTGGGTTGTGAATGTTTTATCATGGACTTTGCTCGTTTTATATGTGTGTGTGTCCCCGGCTAGGTGCAAGGCCTAACGAGGAGGGCGAAGTAGTTCCACCCACGATGAGGTTAGGACTTCGTTTGAGGTACTAATCTCATAGGCTTGGATTGTTCCCATCGCGAGCTGGGTGTCCTGCCTGAATAGTGTGGCAACGGCGGAGCTCGGTTGAGGTATCCCCGTTGTGCACAGGATCTGCTCGTCCAATGAGCAGAAACTGGCCAGCGTTGTAGTGTGTGTCGTGCTTCACCAGGGCACGATACGATGGTCGCGCAGATCTCCCCGTTTTGGGATGACTGTGTTGGCGACTTGTATGTCCTCGTGGTTAAGGACTTAGCTATAGTATTGCTTGAGCTTTTCAGCATTCCATGGTCGAGCAATTTGTTTTTCGTCCAGTGTTTCCAAGTAGTACGCTCCCGTGCCCGTTTTAGACTTGACCCTATAGGGTCCTTCCCAGTTCGCCGCCAGTTTCCCTTCACGAGAATCTTTCTGGTTTCTGCGTAGGACCAGACTGCCTACGGGGAAGTCGCGTTTTATGACCCTGGCGTTATGTCGCATTGTTACTTGTTGCTTCAATGTGGCTTCGCGGAGGGCAGGCCCTGATCTTATTTCTTCGACCAGATCGAGTTCCTCGCGTAGAGCCTCATCGTTAATTTCTTCGTCGAGGGGAGCTTCGGTCCTTCTGGAGGGCTCCCTTATCTCCACCGGTATTATCGCCTCTATTCCGTATGCTAGTCGGAAAGGGGTTTCCCCAGTGGTGGAGTGAGGTGTTGTCCTGTATGCCCAAAGGACGCTGTGGAGTTCCTCGACCCACCTTTTCTTGGCCTCGCCCAACCTTCATTTCAATCCGCACAGGATTACTCTGTTCGCGGCCTCTGCTTGCCCGTTGGTTTGGGGATGCTCGACCGAAGTAAAGTGTTGCTTTGTTCCCAATTTGGCGACGAAGTCTTGGAATTTTCTGTCAGTGAATTGGGTTCCGTTGTCGGTCACGAGGGCCTGGGGAACTCCGAATCTGGCGAGGACATTTCTTTTGTAGAAACGCAGTATGTTGAAGGCTGTGATTTTGGCGAGCACTTCGGCTTCAACCCATTTCGTGAAATAGTCGACGGCCACGATCAGGAACTTATTTTGATATGATCCCATTATGAAGGGGCCGAGGATGTCCATCCCCCACCAGGCGAAGGGCCACGGCGAGGAGAGGGTCTTCAACTCGTTGAGTGGTGCCAGATGCATGTCCCCGTGGCACTGGCAACGGTCACACTTCTGTACATGTTCTTTGGTGTCCTGCTGCATGGTCGACCAGTAGTATCCCGCTCGCAGAGCTTTCCGAGCTAGTGATTTCCCCCTAGGTGTTGTGCGTTGATGCCCTCATGGATTTCTTGTAAGATTCCGGGGACCTGAGCTTCGTCGACACATTTCAACAGGGGAATAGAGAACCCTCGTCGATATAACTTGTTCTCGACCAGCACGTACGAGCAGGATCGTCGCTTAGTCACACTGGCCTCCTTACTGTCTTCGGGAAGTTCCCCTTTGGTGAGATAATTGTATACTGGGGTCATCCAACAATGGGGTTCTCCGATGACGTTAACATCAGGTAGGCCCGGCTTCGTGATGCTCGGGCTAGCCAGTATCTCTTGAATGACGGATTTGTTTCCGCCTTTTTTTCTGGTGCTGGCTAGTTTAGAGAGGATATCTGCCCGGGTGTTCTGTTCGCGTGGGACGTGCTGAACCTCCCATGCTTCGAACTCCGTCATTTTGTCTTTCACCATGGTCAAGTATTCGCCGAGTTGGTCGTTTTTTGCTTGGAATTCTCCTCGTACTTGTGATGCCACGAGTTGGGAATCAGTGCGGATTTTTATTTTCTTCGCACCGACGTCTTTGGCTAGTCGTAGTCCTGCGAGGAAGGCCTCATACTCGGCTTGATTGTTGGACGTTTTGAAAGAAAGGATCAGGGATACTTCGATCAGGGTCCCTTTCTCGTTTTCGAGGATAATTCCCGCTCCGCTCCCCGAGGGGCTTGACGCGCAGTCCACGTAAATGACCCATTCCTGTGGTTGTCCCGGGGAGGGCGACTCCGTAGTCATTTCTGCCACAAAGTCGGCCAGAACTTGTGCTTTGAGGGCCTTTCTTCCTTCGTAGTGAATTTCGAATTCAGCTAGTTCAAGGGACCACCTTAGCATCCTGCCCGCCATACCTGGTCGACTTAACAGCTGCCTGATTGGCTGGTCGGTTCTGACGATGATGGTGTGTGCCAGGAAATAGTATCTGAGTCTCCTCACGGTAATTATGAGAGCAAGGGCCACTCGTTCTATTTGCGTGTACCTGACTTCGGGTCCTTGTAGGGCTTTACTGGTAAAATAGATGGGTTTCTGCCCGTTAGTAGTCTCTCGAATAAGTGCTGCACTTACTGCTTCGTTGGCCACAGAGAGATATAGATATATTGTTTCCCCGCAGTCTGGTCGGGATAATACAGGTGGTTCGGTAAGAGCTTGCTTGAAATGGGTGAGGGCCTGCTCGCACTCGTCCGTCCATTCGAAATTTGCTTCCTTCCTGAGTAGTTTGAAAAAGGGCAGAGCGTGCTGGGCGGACTTGCTCACGAAGCGAGCAAGGGACGCGAGCATCCCGTTGAGGGATTGTATAGCCTTCTTCGACTGAGGTGTGGGGAATTCGACGAGTGCCCGACATTTGTCCGGGTTTGCCTCTATTCCTCTTTCGGTGAGATAAAACCCGAGGAACTTCCCTGCTCGCACGCCGAAGGTACATTTTTCTGGATTAAAACACATTTTACATTTTCGAGCTTGGTCGAACACTTTGCGTGAGTGGGTGGTATGATCGGATTCCTCTTGGGATTTCACGATCATATCGTCCATGTACACTTCGAGCATATCGCCGATTTCTGATCAGAATACTTTGTTCATCATGCGTTGGTATGTGGCCCCGGCATTCTTCAGTCCAAAGGGCATTACGTTATAGTAGTAATTTCCCGAGGAGGTCATGAACGCCGTGTATCTCTTGTCCTCGTCGGCCATCGGGATTTGGTTGTATCCCGAATAGGCGTCCATGAAGGACAAGAGCTTGAATTCTGCGGAATTTTCTACGAGCTTATCTATGCTCGGTAGTGGGTAAGCATCTTTCGG
This sequence comes from Lathyrus tuberosus, assembly GCA_022829125.1. NCBI lineage: Eukaryota > Viridiplantae > Streptophyta > Magnoliopsida > Fabales > Fabaceae > Lathyrus > Lathyrus tuberosus. The sequence goes on along the minus strand of JALAZF010000024.1, from coordinate 5,452,584 downwards.
GCACGCCCGATTGAGATCAGTGTAGTCAATGCACATGCGTCACTTTCCATTATTTTTCTTTACAAGTACAATATTTGAGAGCCAGGTCGTATATCTGGCCTCGGAAATAAACTTTGCCTCTAAGAGGTCTTGTACAAGTTTTTCGGCAGCCTGTGCCTTTTCCTCGGACTGTTTCCTTCGTCGTTGGGCAATGGCGCGGGCAGCTGGATTGATGGTCAAGTGGTGGCAGGCAGTTTCTGGATCGAGGCCGGGCATGTCTGCTGCACTCCAGGTGAAGAGGTCCGCGTTGTCGTCGAGGCATGTCTTCAATTCCTTCTTTACCTCGTCGGGTAGACCAGCACTTATCCTCGCCCCCCTGTTGGGATTGTTGCCGAAGGTGATGATCTCAAACTCTCCGTCCGGGATTGGTCGCAGAAGTGTGGGAGACTGAGAGCTTGTTGCTCCTGATTTTTTGTCCCCGTCCCGATCTTCGTTTACTGGGAGCGTGATCCTGTTGTCGAGATCAATGGTGTGCACGGGTAGCGTGGGTTTTTTCCCTGGCTGGCCGTCTTCGGTCGGATCCCCGTCTTCTCTGGTGCGCTTTGCCGATTTTGCTGTTGTCGTGATCTGGCTTTGCCCCTTCGTCGCGGCCTCGAAGCATCTGCGAGCAACCTCGATGTCACCGTGCAGAGTGGCGATGTGTCCCTTCTCAGTGTAGTACTTGAGTTTGAGGTGGACTGTTGAGGGGACAACGACGAGTTCGGCAAGGGTTGGTCTGCCGAGGATGCACTGATAGAGTGATGGACAATCAATGACTAAGAATTGTGTTTTGATTGTCCGTGACGCCTCTTCTTCGCCGAACGTGACAGGGATCTCCACGTAACCCCATGGTCTGGCCGTTGCTCCGTTGAATCCTTGGAGATCAGACCCTACATATGGGGAGAGATTAGACTTGTTTAGCTTCAGTGCGCGGAACAGACTGGAGTACATGATGTCTACGGAGCTGCCCTGGTCGATCAGGATTCTCCGCACGTCAGTTGATGATAGTTTGGCCCGGATCAGCAGAGGAATGTGGGAGTTCGGCGATCCTTCGGGGAGTTCTTATCTGTAGAACGCGATCGGCTGTGATCGTCCTTTACCCTTGCTGACCGTGTACAGCTGGTCGGGGCTGCTGTCGATTAGCTATTCAAACTTACGTTTGATGGATCCTATCGTGAGTTCATGGTACCCCCCACATGAGATAACCATGGTCATAGGAAAGGCCTCCCAGGTGCTGTGTATGGATGCCTGGGAGGACGGGCAAAAGTGATCAGGTACGAGGAATTCCTTTGGTCGGCTGATGGACATTGCGACCTGCGGGGGAGGACTGGAGGGGGTTGATTCTGCTTCCTTCTTAGGATCAGACGTGTCTCGTCGGGAAGACTCTCTCTTCTTAATGTATTGCTTCAGATGGCCCTCTTTGATGAGGATTTCTATGGCATCCTTGAGGTGCACGCAGTCTTCCGTTACGTGCCCGTGGCTACGGTGGAAGCGACAGTATTTACTCTTGTCCACGTTTCCTTTAGACGCGGTTGGTTTAGGGAACCGGACACCTCCCTGTTTGAATTCGGTATTGATACAGTCTGTGAGAATACGCTCACGTGAGGTAGTGAGCACCGTGTATTCATTGAATCGGCCAGCTGGCCCTTTCCCTTCACGAGGACGTTCCTCCCGTCGCTTCTCCTTGCCTTTACGAGATGGCTCTGGCTCCTCCTTTTTGGATGCTCGGGGTGTTTCCCGATCTCTTGCGTCCCGGGCGCGATACACAGCTTCTTTCTCCTCGTAGCGAATGTAATCTTTTGCCATGTGGAGAAGCTCCGTCAACGTTCGAGGAGGTTTGATCCCGACAGCTTTACGGAAGTCGCTTTTCGGTCGGAGCCCTTTCTCGAGGAGGTATTTCTTCATGTGATCGGAAGTTCTGACTTCCACTGCCTCCTTATTAAATCTCTCGATGTACTCTCGCAGGGGTTCTTCCCTGCCCTGTATGATGGCTTCTAAGGTTGCTTCTGTCTTCGGATGTCGTCGGGAGGCTGTGAAATGGCGGGTGAATTGTTCTTTGAGGTCGCGCCAGGAGGAGATGGATCCTCGAGGGAGTCTTTTGAACCATGTCATCGCACCTTTCCTCAGGGTGATGGGGAATATCTTGCACCGAATGGCTCCGGAGACACCGTGGTACTGGAGCATAGCTTCGATGTTCTCCAGGTGCTCGTGAGGGTCCGACGTGCCATCGTACGTCGCTAGTGTGGGAGGTTTCTCCAACCCGCGGGGAATCCGGGCGTCCACGATGTTCCTTGTGAACGGTCCTTGAGCTTCGTCATCACTGCTGGAGCTGTGAGAGAAGGACGGAGAATGAGTGTGGTCGCGGCTTTGACTGCGGCGAGGAGAATGTCTGCGGGTGCGCCTGTACTCGTATTTGTCCGAGCGCCGAGGTCTTTTGAAAACAGGGGAGTGCCTAGTTTTCCTAGGAGAACGACGATGTCGGCGGACACGGGCGGGAGTTGGGCTCCATGATCTCGAGCGTTCTTTGACCGGGGAGGGACTATCACGTCCCCGCTTTGAGTGACTTCGTGGAGGCGGGGAGAGATCCAGTGTCTCTGAAGTACGGTGCTCTTGAAGAGCGTGCTCGAGGGCGCTGATCTTTTCTCCTTGCTGGATGATGAAACGGTTGGAATTGTTCAAAGAGGTGATGAGTGCTGCGGTGGTCGGATCAGCGCCTTGAGGAACCAAAATGGGTTCGAATGAAAGTTCCACGGCATGTGCTCGTGGCCTTTGTTCGTCGGGCTTCGGGGAAGCAGGTCCATCGTTGCGCTGGGCGTTTTCGGTTGGGATGTTCCCGACGAAAGCATTCTTGTCGACATTGGTGGCGGTGGCCACTGGTTCTTGGTGGGTATCACTCTTAACGAAAGCCATGATGATTTGGGATTTTGAAGAGAGATGAAAGCTTTGGTCTTTTGGGTGAAAAGATGAGGGATCTTGATTCGAAAGACGGGGAAGCGAGTTTTCCACAGACGGCGCCACTGATCGGTGATGACCAGAAGGAGATCGTCGCGGCCTTCGTGTAGGGCAAATGCTGATGCTCGTAGGAGAGGGGAAAAGGGGTGGAGGTACCTGCAAGGTACTCCGATGCCAAAGTAAGTATTTGGTCAAAAGAAAGGGGAGAGTAAGTAAGAGAAATCAAGTATATCAGTTGGGATACCTGCCCCTCTCAAATGAGGGGTTTTTATAGGGAGATTGATGGCGAACAAAGGGGCCTGATCGACCAATGTGGTGTTGCCAGATGGAAGGTCAAGCCCGTGGCCTTCCTAACCGTTTCCGCTATATCCGGGGAGGTAGTTGGTCGCGTGGACCACCCTGCGCGTGAAGAGGACGTGCCCAACGGCTATATTGTGCCCAACGGCTATAATGTGCCAATTGGGCTTGTTCGCCAAACATGATGGATTGGGCCTGGTCCTTAAGGGCAAGTGGCCTTGCCCGGTCCAGAACACCACCCATTCATAGGCAATGTGGGACTTTAACCACTCACACTTGCACCAAACATCCCCCCCCCCCAAAAGTGTGAGTCCCCCACATCCTATAACAGAATCCATACCGAATCCAGCTCCCGCTTCCCAACAATGTTGAACCACAAATCTGATACCACTATTGGGTAGTCCGGAGAAGGCGGGAGCACAAATGAGACTAATGCTCCAGGACCACCTAAGAGGGAGACACCACATCTCAACCCAAAACGTTAAGATGTTAGGTAAATGAGTTATCTCTCTTATAAATCCAACATTCCACTCATTCATGGGCAATGTGAGATTTTAACCACTCACATTTGCATCCGACAGAGGGTTATGGTGGTGAAAGATGGAGAAGAGAGAAAGAGAAAGAGAAAGAGGGTGGCAGCTAGGGTTTTCTTCTTCTAAACATATATTGAATAGGCCAAAAAAGTCAGGTCTGATATTAAAAGTCTATCAGATTGCCACATAGGCAAAAATTAACGTGTTTTCGTAAAATTTAACAGAAATGACCAATTAAACTAATAGAACTGTTTTTAAGGGACTATTATGTAACATTTTTTAATTAAGGCATTAAAGTGAAATATTGAATTAAGGTAAAGAACCAAAAGATACATTAAACACATACACACACGCGCACACACGCGTGCACACACACACATGCACGGACACACGCACTCACACACACATATATTGTGATCAATGAAAAGAAAATTAAAATAATTACGAAATAAAACAAATTTAAAAAAGAGTAAGAAAAAGGGGTCCTTATTTAAACCGTTGGATAAGTAGACTTTGCTATAAATAAAAAAAAAAAAAAAAACCTCTTCTATTGTTACATCTTAAAGTGGTTCTGAATTCTCATGGAATAGTTTAAGGCGTTGTGCATTTATTCGGAAAACTTCAGCATTGCTTTCACTTTTTATTTCTACTGCACCATGAAGAAGAAATATATGTAACAAGGAAAGGATTAATCCACTTCGATCAAAATTTTCCCGAAATAGTTTTCATACATGAATTAAACAATATAACATTTTTTACCAATAGTGAACTGCTTCTTGAAAATCATCTTATCATGAATATTCTAAGTTTTATCCTTATAGATTATGGAGTTCTTATATGCTTTCAGCATAAACTTTTCATGATTTTGTAGTTAGAACTTTCTCTCCATACATGCTTTCTCTATTTCAAGATTACAACTATTAACAACCTAATAAACATGATACTCAATTTCCACTCTAAGGTGGCATGTCATATGAAACACATGTCGATAGGGAGAAATTCCTATAAATAATTTGCAGGTAGTTCTTTGTGCCCAATATTCTTCGTTTAACCGACAGCTCCAACCATTCCAATTTAGCTGCACCATCTTCTTTAAAATACACTTAATTTCCTTATTTGAGATATCAAATATCCCATTATATTTTAAGTAATATGAATTAGACACCTTGTGAATAATCTTATATTATAAGGGAAAATCTCCCACGATACAGTTTCAAAAACGAGTGTCTTGGTCATTATGATGGCTCGGGGTATTCCAAATGTGCAAAAAAATTTTGATGACAAAACTGCAACTCTAGAATCATTAGTCCTAGTTAGGATTGCATCAAACCCACTTGAAACATAACTAACTACAAGAAACATATAAACAAAAACAATAATGTATAAGAAAAGAACTTATAAAGCTAGTTCCTCCCACAACAAACTACAAGTGATTGGTGTTCCTGTTATTTGACATTGCTAATAAGTGCGGTAAATTTCACATGCATATTTAAAAATGCCATACAAAATATTGTGAATCACTTTTAAGTTTGTGAATTTGTGCTTTAGGTGCATTTTCAAGAAGCATTTCAACAATAAGATAATTAACTAAATCAACAAACCAAAAAGTTACCTAACATAATTTCGAAAGCTGCTCATCATGGAAATCATCCTGAATGAGAAAGGAATATTCACTTTTCTCTATTATGCTCAAGTGATTAACCACTAGATTCTCAGCTCCACTTTGTCTTCAATCTCCAAATTAAATTCTTTGAGCAACATCATCCACCAAATCATTTTGGTTTTTTAACAGAAACTTCAAAGCTACATGGTTAGTAAAAAAATAATTGCCTTACAATCTAGCATATATGATCTAAGCTTATCAAGTATGAGTACAATAGAAAAAAAAGTAATTTTCAATGATATTATAATTATATTGTGCATAATCTAAAGTTCTAGAAGCATAATAAATAACTTGGGAAGCCCTTCCAACTCTGTGTTATTTATGACTGCTCCCACTGAATACTTAGACGCATCACAAATAATTTTAAAGGGACTAGTCCATTGGATGCCTGTATGATGGGAGTAAAGTTCATCTCATTCTTCAAGAAATCAAACGCCTTTATGCATTTGTCTTAAAAGGTGAAAGTTACATCCTTTTGAATAAAATTTAACAGAGGATGAGATATCCTGCTCAAATCTTTGATAAAGAGACTTTAGAAACATGCATGACCAAGGAAAGTGTGACTACAGTAAATTCAATATGATAAGGACCAGCAAAGTAGCTTCAATCTCAGCACAAACTAAACATAAATGAGTATCAAAACAAACAACACGAGTATAAGTAGTATAAAAAATAGACAGAGAAGGAAAATCAGCTGAAACTGAATCAAGATATTTTTCATCAAGCAATCATATTTTAAAAATATAATGCTCTTCCATGGTGTTTTTGATAGCATCAAATGTTAAATTTTACAATGTATATACCAAATTCCATAGAAAGAGTTCCAACATGCACATCAAATATTGTTTTAGAAGTTTTCCAGAATGGTAAGCCAAAAATGATTGGTGCCACAATGTACTTTTTCTATCCATTCATGTCTAGAATGTAAAAATATTGATGAAATATAAATTCATTAACTCTAAAAAGTATGTCCTATGCTAATCCTGTTGAGGGAGCATTGCTTCTATATTCAATCTGAATGGTAACACATGTATTATTATGTAAAGGTCCAAGAGCAAGACAGTTAAAAATTGATGTTTGCATAATATTAAAGGAAACTCCTAGATCAAGCATAGAATTTGAAAATTTACTATTGATTATGGTCATAATGAAGGCAGAAACCTTGTTCCCCGTATTGACTCTTTCATTCCCTTCCAGCCTTCTCTTTTGTGTGCACATGTCCTTGATAAACTTGACATATTTTGGAATTTTCTTAATCAATCCAACCCCAGCGGAGCAATATTGGCAAGGTCGCCCGAATTAGGGCCTATCCGCTCAAAGGAGGACCTATTCACCCAAGCTAAGACTTGTCTCCCATGACCCTTTTCATTTAACACACATGGGTAGTGAGATGTCCAAAGGGAACATTCTAGAAATACCATTCATAAATGAGGATATTGTCACCCATATAATGGCGAAAGAACTAGTCTTCCACTACTTCCACTGCTCTCACTACTCCTATCATCCATCCCATGAAGTCTCCAATATAAATATATATTCATGTCAGGGGTTTTGAAAAGGATCAACCACTAATATCATAAAAAAAAAAAAACACAAATAGAGTCTCTTGTAACCCTCGCAAGCAGACTCTCACCCTATATTGTAATTTTAGCAAGTAAAAATATTGTTTGGGTCAATAGTTGGTTTGATCCTTCATCCTATATATGATTAATTGAAGTGGATATATGTTTAATTTTGGTCTCTAAATTATAAATGATGGAATCTGTTATTAGTTGAACTTGTATATTTTGGACAACTATTTGCTTAACAATCTCCTCTAGTGAAGGTTCAAATCTAACAACTGGTGGGTTGTTTTGATGATGCCTATTGTTATGTAGAAGAATTTCCAAATCTCAGGTTTGGATGGTGTCATACCCTAATTTTTAACCCTAAAATTCCACCTATCATATCATTTGCATCTCACCAAGATCACAAGCATGGTATCCTCCTAACCTTCATCTCTTTGGGTTTGCCTTTGTGGGAGATCACCAAGCACCCTTTGTGTTTCTTTTTGCCTCTATGCTTACATACATTCTAACTTTGCTAACCTTATTCAAAATACAAAAAAATATGTGTTGTTTCCTTTTCTTATTGTACAAGGTATGGACTTGCAATCAATGGATCAAGCTTGGTTTCTAAATTAGGGTTTGGATTCTCAAAGTCAAATTTTGGTTAACAGATGGTTCACAAGAGCTTTCACTTCAAGGCATGACCTATAATCTTAGGTCACATTCATATCAAGCCTCATTCAGCATCATTTGATCAAGAAAAGTTCAAGTTTGGTGCATGATATCAAGGTTGATTCAAGTATGGTTCATGTGTTTATTTCCATGATCTCTATCTAATTCTCAAGAAATCATCAAAGATTATTCAAAGGACAATCAAGATTCTTTCATTTGGTATTCAAGTGTTAATTATTGGGCCTTTGGATGCAAAGAAATAGCAAGAAATCTCAAGTTGGCACATGAAACGGTTGGCCTAAATTCAAGTATGGCATGTCACTTGGTCCAAACACCATAACTTTCTCATTTCTCAACTTTTTTGGAATCTACTTTGAGCAAAATGTCATATTTGAACTCCTCTACAACTTTTTTTCAAGGGTCAAACATCAACTAAACCTCTAAGTCCATCAATTTTGGGATTTTTCCAGCTGCCCATGTGTGCACAAAAATAAGCCCAAGACATGATCGACCTAATGCTTGACCTGAAATTTCAGGCTACGACCCCAATTTTGAATCCATGCTATTTTCAATCCAAGCATCCATTTGATGTGGCTCTTTTTACATTGAATTCTTTGCAATGAGGAGAATAATTGGCACAGACAAAATTAAAAAAATGCATGAGTGAATTTCATTTGGCCTAGCTTCAAACATGGTACCTTGAGCTCTGCTTCTTGGGCAGTTTCAGGTCATGATGTTCATGCCAATTCTCAATTTGGGACCACCTGCACATGTGTGAACCTTTTGTAAAACCAAAACACATGTAAACAAGTGCTAAACGACCAATTTTCATGATTGAATCACACATTTCACCCTTTCCCTCACAGATTTTTAAATCAACCAATTTCAACTTAGTTCACACGTATTTCAGATCAATTTCACATGTGTGAGCTCAGAAACACTTTTCCTATAAATAGAGGGTTGATTTTCCTTTATTTGCAAGCTTTAGAGAGCCAAAAAACCTATGCTACACTTGAGCTCGAAACCACCAAAAACCACTTAACCGTTTCATCAAACCAAGCTTGTTTTGCTTCAAATCTTTGCCCAAAATCACTCATCGGCCTCCTCTGAAGCTAACTGAAGCAGTATCGTGGCTTGAAACTTCCTGCAACCTTTAACTCAAATCCACCATTTTTAACCTTCAAAGCGTTAACTGAAAAGGTAGCTACGAGTAAAATTTCTAAGAAACCAAGTTATCAATGTGTTCGTCTTGATTCACTGATTGAAAACCCTCAACTACCTTGAATTTATTCTTCGTACTAGTCATTTAATTTTACTTTGAAGAACTAGGGCTCTTTGTGTTCTTGAGCAAATTCTCTCTGCTTAGAGTCAATCAATGGCTCTGATTCAGAGAGACATGAACGATGAAGTATTTAGAAGCTAAATTTATGATTGATTTGTGCTAAAAACACAAGTTCATGGATCTGCAAAAATCAACTCAAGGTTGAAGATGATTGTCTTCGTGCGTTTGAAAAACTAGCTGTTGACGCCAATTTTCAAATTTTTTCTATTTTTCTATTTTTATTTTATTTTCATTTTATTTCATTTCCTTTTTCTTATTTTATTTTTAATGATTTTTATTCCTTTTTTACTCCAATTTTTTTCCATAAATGCATAAAAGTATTTTCTATCACATATATTTTTTGCATAATTTTTAAAAATCATTTTGAATTTAATTGATATTTTCCTTTATTTTCTATTTAATTTTCATGTTGTATTTTATTTTTAATCATTTTGAAACATTTTTCACTCCAACTTTTCAGATCTCTTTATTTGCAATATTTTTTACTTCTTATATTTTTCTAAACCATTTATTTGATGTTTTGATGCCTTGTTTGAATTTTCCTTTTAATTTCCAGTTTAAATCATTTTATATCTTTTTTTATTTTGATTTTATTCAAATTTTTGGAATGGCTTAACATTGCCTCTTGATGATTGCTTGGTTGAACATAATTTCAACATTTCAAGTCCTTGATTCATGATCTTTTGGTTGATTTAACCTTTTTTTGGTTCAAACGTGTCAATGAATAATCATCTAATCATCTTTGACACTTTGTATTAGAGATATGTTAACCCTTGTTTAATCATGTTTTGAGTAATTTGACTTGTTGATAGATGATCCCTAAGTGATTGCTTGAGTCTTCATTTCATCTCCTCATCTCTTCTTTTCTAACTTCTTCTTCTTTTGGCTTTTGTTTTGACTATTGTGTTACATGTTTTAGGAGACTAATTTTGTGTTAGCTCTCTAACATGTTTGACACATAAATTGTTATTGACCGGCCTTAGATAGGTGTGACTTCTACATAAGTCCACTTACAATTGCTTAACATAGCGCTAAATTGTCTCGAACCAGTTGAATTCTCACTAACACAAACATTGACATATTAATTGTGCTAACATCTAACATTTATTTTTATATTCTTTACATTTATGTCATTTACTCTTATGTCATTTACATTCATGTCATTTTACATCCTTGCCTTTTATTTTTATTCTCTTTGCTTTATGTTTTATTTATTTCTTATTTAAAAAGAATAAAAACATTATAAAATGGCTAAAATCCTACAAAACTTTTATTTGATCTTATGGACTTTGTGTTAGTATCCCTTGCTTGAAGAGTATTTTGGACTTTGGACCTTAGGACCTAGTTATTTCCCTTTGCTTGGAGTGGTATCTAAGACTTTGTGATTCATCTGAGACCTTGTGATTTCTCTGGACCCTTTGATCTTCATTACAAGACTTGGATATCCTTTGTGGCTTTATGACTTGGTTGTTCATCTGAATCTTTTGATATTCATCTGCTCATGTGCTTGATCATCTTGTGACTCAACCCAAAGGGAAAGGAATTATTACTTTGACCAATGTCAAATGCTTGTTTCCTCTTGTGGTTAGTACACTTGCATACACAAAGACTTTCTCTGGATACCTTACAATGAGACCTTTTATTTTATGCTTTAGGATAGTCTCTTCATCTCCTTCCCACTTCTTAAATTTTCAAAACTTCTACCTATTTCAAAAACTTCTTGTTTTCAAACTTCACACCTCTTTTCTTAATAAACCTTGACTTTGTCAAGTGATCCATAAAATATTTTTCTTAATAAATGCTAAAACACTTAAGCATATTCAAACTCTTTTCAAAATCTCTAAAAAAGACAAACCTCATCAAACTTCTTTTTGTGCCTTTGTGCACTTTTCTTTAAGAGCCTTTTTTTCAAAAGATTGGATATTAGTCTATTCTTGTAGTGATGCAAACCTCTATACTTCTACAATATGCTGAGAAATGATTGACATTTTCCACTTGAATGTTAAGACGTACTTGTGAGAAAGTCCAAGTAAAAGTTCTCTATTTCAAGATGATGTAAATGCTCATTTCCTCATACTTGCGGGTAGTAAGTTGAATTTTCCACTCGAATACGACAAAATGTATTTTTAATTAAAATCAATCAACAAACAACCCATCTTTTTCATAAACACAGATTTGCAAGTGGTTCCTATGGAGTATCATAGATGTGAGGGGTGCTAATACCTTCCCCTTGCATAACTAACCCCCGTATCCAGATCTCCTTTTTTTTTTTTTACTTTTGTGGGTTTTTTTCGACCTTTTCCCTTTGGAAACAATAAAGTTCGGTGGTGACTCTTGTTTTTTGAGTTAAGTTAATCAATAGGTTAATCTTAATACATTTTTCCCGCCGCGACAGATAGTTTTTCACACTAAGGTGGTACTTGTTAGTGGCCAAATCAAAGTTATTGTACCCGCCATAGATTTTGGATTTAGGATTGTATATGTTTGTTGTATATTAATAACCTCTCGGCAAGTGTACTGATAGTTTAAAAAAACCGTCTTCTCGAAGATTGTAATTTAACAAGATAATTATGCCCAAATTTAAGTAATTAAATAGGGGGTTTCATTAGAAAATCATTTCTAAAACACGAACAATAAAACTAAAAGAATTAACTTCAACGTCAGAAAAGCGATTAGGTCTTCTATAGAATCCCCTTATTTTTACCTATTGATGAACAATATATTTATTGAATTTCAATTACATTAGTATCTCACTTCGAATAAACTAGACTACTACACCCAATTCCTTGGTGTGCATCTCACTAATTTATATGATAATTCCCTAATTCCTTAGGTCAATTCAAAGTCAAATTATGTGTTCTAAGTGCGTTAATTCAAAAGTAATGACTTCTAATTACCTATCCCTATTTAGTTACAAAGTCGAATAAATGTTCCTAGATTAGATAAGTAGACTAATAATCAAAAATCCCTGTGTATCTAAATCAATCCGTACACCAGTAAGTGACAAAAAGCATTAAACTCAATAACAACTTAAATAACAATAATAACAATAAAAGTCTCAATAAATCTCAAATAGACATATGATCCAACATAGTAAAAATAAGGTTCATTTCAAAAAGACCTAATCTAGAGAAACTTAGCTCCTCATTGATAAATTAACAAATACCATGGTAAGTATTCACCATCAAAAGCTATGGAAGAATTGCTCTCCGATGACTCCAATGTGCCCCAAATTCGGCACTTGATTATCCCTATCTGTCATTTTATCTCTATGTTTCAGAACTACCCAAAAAGTAGTCAAAAGTGCCTTTAAATAGAAATTTGTGTGCCATCCAAAACCCGCCTCATCGCGCTACGGTATGTCAGTATTGCGCCGCGATGCAAGCCTCATTGCGCCATGATTGAATGCAATGCTGGCGCGAGAATTCCAGAAACAAATACACTTTTTCTTCTCTTTTTCTTCACAATCTCCACTAAGTCTTTATTTCGTTATTGTTTTGCATTTTGGCTCAATTCTTCACACTTTGACATGACTTTTGCTCATTATTCTTTCGAATTCATCCGAATTTTCTCATAAAAAATTACGTAATGATGATGAATTTCATCACAACCCTAAACTTAATTTTTTGCTTGTCCTCAAATAACATGTTTGCACACTGAACATTTCGTCAAAATTAAAATGCTTACCCTTACCAATGAATGTTACCTTTATTTTTTCCGATCAACACTTTGATTCCCTGCTTCAATCCAATCAACTTGGAAAATTTCTTTCGAACATACGAGTAATCAACTTGTCTCTCATCAAAAATATGATAGGGTAATCACTCAATCAACATGCAAAAGCATTTAACAATGAATTTGATATTTTTTTTAATTGAATTGATCAAAGTCATTTTAAACACGCACTTTTGACATCTTTTACAGTTTGTAACGTGGCTTATGTCAAGGTAGGATAATTTAGGATAGTAGGCTTAAAACATTGGAATTAGGTACCTAGTTTTCCCGAAGTTATCAAATTCCTTCCATAGCTCTCTTTTGTAATTCACTTGGTACTAAAGAATTATGTATTGTTGGTCCTATTTTTTCACAATTTTTTTGAAGAATCTATTTTAACTTCTTATTTTTCTTTCTTGTTGACCAATTATCTAGTACTCCAACCCCAAAATTATTCGTTGCTAAATTCCAAGAGCAACCCCAAAATTATTCTTTTGCATCAGATAAGTAAAACAATTATCGTTAACCCAAAGTATTTCTCAAAGTTCTGCTATATTATCGTTAACCCCAAAGTTCTGATTTTTTTTACAAATGATTCCTTGTCTTCCAGAGTTTTGGACAGCATGGGATGGAGCTGATTGTCTCAATGATTCCTTTAAGATTTTGGGTATTTTTAGTGAAGAGCAATTTCTACTCGGCATGAATGGGTTTTTCTTAGAATAATGAGATATCAGCTCTCAATGTGATCTTTCGATTTGTTATTGCTTAATCGAAATGGAGAAACTGACAACTAACATCTGCAAAGGAGCAACATCTATCAGCCCTGTTTTCATTGTTGTCATGCTTTTTCATGTTTCTTCATTTGTTTGTGTACAGGATATAACTTAATTGTCAACTGTAGCTTATTTTTTTAATTTATTTTGTTTTAACTTTTTTGTGTGTTTGCTTCTGTTGTAAATTACTTTTGTTTTAACAGGTGATACATTACTTTGTGGTCTCAACTGTCAACTGTTGTTTCCTATTTTAAAATTTGATTTCTGGCTGTAAATATCCTTAGAACATTCATATTCTTCTAACATTGTTCATTAGGAAAATAGCATCCAGAGGATGGATAGCTGACCCAGCAGAGATGGAACGTCTTGAGGACCTTTGCTGTAGATTAGGTTCGTATTCGTCCTACTCTTACATCTGCAAAGCATGGCGGTAGTTTTATTGAGGTACAGATTTTGTTTCTTGTTGTGAATGGTACTTTTTACTTTCACTTGGTGTAGGGAGATTAAAATTTTGTTATGGTAGGTATTGGCAGCAACACAGACACTTGACGAATTAGGAAATAAGTTGTTTCAACGTGCGATCGATGTTGTAAGACAGTTCGTTAGGTTGTTTAAGGTATGCCACAATTAGTTTTCATGTTCATACTATTGTAGTTTTGAAACGGTATTGTTTTCGTCAATCCGAGAACTAAATAAGCTTTTGGATCTACTTTTTTGGTTCTTGCTGCTGAAACGGTATTGTTATTGGTTTGTGTTTTTTTTTTTACTTAGAGTGTAAAGCCTTTGTTTTACATTCGAAACATTTTATTATTTTTGAGTTTGTAAATAATTAAATTAGCATATTTGTCTTTCTTTAGTACGTCCTATTTAGAAGTTCCAGTAGCAAATAATGTGTTCTTAATAAGTGGAACATTGGTTTATTGTTGTTTTAGCATACTCTTTGCAGGTCGTTCCTACAGTATAAACAGGCATCAGGGGTCGAGTTATAAATTCGAATCAGGTATTATTAAATGTCACACACATACTTTCATTTCATGTTGTTCATTAGTTGGATAATTTCTAAACACATCATATATGTTATTGCACAGTATTATGTGAGTGAGCATTTCAAAAGTTCAAAACTGGGTGCTACAGATCCTGGGGTTTTCTTCTTCTATGACATATCACCAATAAAGGTACTGTCTTTGTAATTTTTTTATGGGATATAAAACTATCCATGGATGAAGAAGTCATCGTAGTTGCACTATCCATGGATGAAGAAGTCATCGTAGTTGCATCTCTACACAAATATAATAGTTATTCATATTTTGGCCTGATCAGAATGTGAGTTTCAATTATCTATGCTCAATATTTTTCTATTTCCCAATGACATAGAACACTGTTTTTGAATTACATAACATATAAGGGTCACGACAGTTATCTACTTTTGAATCACATATCATTGTTATAACTAATAATCTAATTACGTAAATCATTTCAATTCAGCTGCAAATTGATAAGCTAACATAAGGTGAGGGACATTTGTAATGGTTAAATTGATTTCTGTCTGAATTCAGTTTTCCCATGTATTTTTATTTTACTGTCTGATTTACTATATATGTCCATTTTTTCTTACATAATTTGAATGTCTTCAGATTGGTGATAGGGTCTGTGTGAAGACACATCTTTCGCAGAACCTAGAAATGCTTGGGGTGGTGAGACACATCTTCTTGCTGCAACTGGACTTCAAATGGATCACAAAAACCAGTGTTTGTGTAAATGTTCATCTTGCGTCACCGGAAGTGGAGTTTCTTCCTTCAAAGGTACGACTCCCATGTGTAAGACCAGATTTTTCATCCAAATGATATTCTGTGTACATGTATACTTTATTTCAGTGTATATTGTTTAGCCAGATGCACTGAGAAGCCTATCCAAATGACAATATCTTTGCACACCTAAGGTAAAACTACAGATATTATCCCTTCACTTCCATATCATTGTATCTATGTGTTTTTTTTCGATCATGGTTATTTTGTTTTTGCTGATACATTACATTAACCTTTCATATCTTTTAATTTGAGTATTCTTATGTTTGTCAAATTTGTTGTTCACACCACATTTGTTAATCATATCTCATGTAACGTTACAACTAATTTCAGAAGTCCATGCTTTCCATTGCATTTATTGACCAATTATTCTATACATTGTATTAGCCAATACAAAATCTGTCAAAACAACAAAGGGGCGGAACAACATTACCAATGCAGTTAGAAGATATTATAGAGGGAGTGCTGCTATTGACTCTATTCAGACACCCAATCAGGTAACTCTTCGACCCTAAAGGTCATCTCTCTTTCATACTTTCTCAAAATTCTATAACTGTCAAGTCTAATCCTTTGCGGCATTCTTATGAATTGTTTTACTCTTTTATGATATGAGTTTAACACACTAAGAGGATTTCTTACATCATAACTCTGCCAGTTATTGCAACTTAACAGTTCAAACAAAAATTGGTTTGTTATATGTAAATGTGCATTTAATTTTTTCTCAGTTTCTTCAAACTTCATATCAGACTGTTATACTTCCCCGTGGCTTTCTGTTTTCCATAGTCACTTCCATATGGCTTTAATGCCAAATCATAGCACACCACGTTTTCCAACTTATCATTAATCTTCCCTATGGCTGCTTATTATTTTGCCTCCCTACTTCCACTATTAAATTTTCAAAATAATTAATGCTTTTACATTACCAAGTGAAGGGAGAAGCTTATGGGTCTCAGGGCAAAATATATAAACAACACTCCTTCAATGACCAACACAAACAAAAATTCAGAAACGTATAATTGTTACTATGGCCACCATCAACATTGTCCGGGTTTCACACACTTCTGAGGTGCAGACTGCGCCTGAAATCCAACCAACAACGACATCGCAACACCCATCTCAGGTCGATCAACCAGACCAGGTGCGAATCATAAATTATCTACTTATTTTTTCAATACCTACATACAACTATGCATTTTTCTTGCTTCATCTTTTCTACCATTCTTTTTTATTAAATCAACAGACGCAACATAACGTTGATGCGCCGCTCCATCGAACACCACCTTCTGACATCGAACCAGTTCAGGAAAATCAACCACCTGTCGATGAGGGACACCCCCTGCCGCACCAACCACCTGCCGACGAGGGACACCCCCTGCCGCACCAACCACCTATCCATGTTGAACATCCTCATCACGTCCTGCCGGTACGGTTCTGGGACATTCCTTTCTTTTTTCTATTCATGTCATATTAAATTTTATGTTCATCTTCTTCACAATAATCAGTTAATGGTTTTTCCCAATAGGTACCTCAGGTCGCTGCTGTCCGACAACGACGAAAGAGGAGACGATTCAGAAGACCAGGAAGAATGAGTAGAAGGTTTAACAGATTTCATTCTGATGATGAAGAAGAACCGGAGTATGATATGTTTGATTCTGATGACGACGATGAGCACGACTACAAGTGGGACAACTTTATGACATAATCCGGTTTTAGAAATCGTGTTTAAGTTTCCATACTTTTTGTCCTTTTGATGTACTGCATTACCAAGCTTTGTTAATTTTAATTTGAGGTTTATGGACACATTACTTAAAGTTTTTTTACTAATTTACTATGTGCTCAATTTCATAGTTATTGAAGACTTGAATGTATATCTTACGTTATACAGTTTCTAGATTTTTTTTATTTTAAATTTCAATGATTGGTTTAAAACTTGCATTGGATTTTTTGTATAACATTTTCAATTCTCACTACCATTTTTTTTCTACTTTTTTTTTTACTACAAAACAAATATATTTTTACAAACGGGAAACAAAAAGGGAAAAACTTTACTTATGATTCAAATATCTTTTTTAATTATGTCACAACAAATCCTATTCTTTTTTTTTAATCAAATAACATCAAAACAGATATTATGTTTTTATACGGTCAAACAATTCATTTATGATTAAAACATTTGACATACGGGTAAAAACTCATTTCTTATAAACGGGCTCAACTTTACTCCTTTTCGAAATATTGAACAATCGAATATTGTCGACCATTTTCTTACAATTTGTGAAAACAATTTTGCGAATCTATTAAAATTTTTTTGACCAAAATAATATCAACTATTTTTATAAATAATACTATCTCTTATTAAGAACTCAACTCTTAACTAAATTTTATTAAGAATTTGACTTTCTTTTATAAATATATATTTTATTAAAAAATTTACTTTCTTTTATACATAATTAAGAATTTTTGTAAATTATTTTTTCTTTTCTTTTTAACAATTTATTTATATTTTCAAAACACAAGCCTCCCTACCGGATTTACACGTATCGTGCGAAAGACCGGGTCACACCTGTGTCGTATAAGCGCACTGGTAACCAGACTAAAATAACTGTGAACGCACGGGTAACACACCGGTACCGTGGCAACGCACGGGTATCCAGACCAAATGCACGGGTAACACATCAGTACCGTGTCGTAATGCACGGGTTCCCATGGCAAATTTTTTTTGAACGCACGGGTAGTACACGAGTACCTTGTAAACGCGGTGACGACCGGGGCAAAATCGGTTTAAACGCATTGATATTTAATATTGTTTTTTTGAAATTCTTTTTAATTTAACATACAATTTTATTAAAGATAATATATGAATAATTGAAATATATATTAATGCTCTCTTTCTTTTAAAAATTGGAAATTTGATTAAATTTTTTATTTTTTATAAATATGTCTTTCATTTCAATATTTCTCTTTGATTGACTTATATTTTTTTCTTTTACTACTTTATGTTAATTTTTTTTTACATTACATTTAAATATTTTGTATTTATTATTTGAGTTTCATAATCTAACTGTGAATTTATATTTTTTCCTGTCAAAATATATTGGTCCAATTTCAAAGATCCGCAACGGAACCCGTGCATCCGCACGGGTATCCCACTAGTTAAAATAATTACGAAATAAAATAAATATAAAATAAGAGTAAGAAAAAGGGGTCCCTATTTAAAGCGTTGGATAAGTAGACTTTTCTATAAAAAAAAAAGCCTCTTCTATTGTTACATCTTAAAGTGGTTCTGAATTCTCATGGAATAGTTTAAGGCGTTGTGCATTTATTCGGAAAACTTCAGCATTACTTTCACTTTTTATTTCTACTGCACCATGAAGAGAAATATATGTAACAACAAAAGGATTAATCCACTTCGATCAAAATTTTCCCGAAATAGTTTTCATACATGAATTAAACAATACAACATTTTTTACCAATAGTGAACTGCTTCTTGAAAATCATCTTATCATGAATATTCTAAGTTTTATCCTTATAGATTATGGAGTTCTTATATGCTTTCAGCATAAACTTTTCATGATTTTGTAGTTAGAACTTTCTCTCCATACATGCTTTCTCTATTTCAAGATTACAACTATTAACAACCTAATAAACATGATACTCAATTTCCACTCTAAGGTGGCATGTCATATGAAACACATGTCGATAGGGAGAAATTCCTATAAATAATTTGCAGGTTGTTCTTTGTACCCAATATTCTTCTTTCAACCGACAGCTCCAACCATTCCAATTTAGCTGCACCATCTTCTTTAAAATATACTTAATTTCCTTATTTGAGATATCAAATATCCCATTATATTTTAAGTAATATGAATTAGACACCTTGTGAATAATCTTATATTATAAGAGAAAATCTTCCACGATACAGTTTCAAAAACGAGTGTCTTGGTCATTATGATGGCTCGGGGTATTCCAAATGTGCAAAAAAAAATTTGAGCTGACAAAACTGCAACTCTAGAATCATTAGTCCTAGTTAGGATTGCATCAAACCCACTTGAAACATAACTAACTACAAGAAACATATAAACAAAAACAATAATGTATAAGAAAAGAACTTATAAAGCTAGTTCCTCCCACAACAAACTACAAGTGATTGGTGTTCCTGTTATTTGACATTGCTAATAAGTGTGGTAAATTTCACATGCATATTTAAAAATGGTGGACCAAAAGAAACTTGAATCCAGGTCTTTTTTGTTGTCCATTGTGGACCAGAATGTCCCCTACTTAGAAGGCATGACTAAAATTCAAATAGATTGAACCTTATGATAGGGAACACATCTATAAATGACTTGGTCACTACAAAATTTTCACTAATATAGATCATGCCACACAAAATATTGTGAATCACTTTTAAGTTTGTGAATTTGTGCTTTAGGTGCATTTTCAAGAAGCATTTCAACAATAAGATAATTAACTAAATCAACAAACCAAAAAGTTACCTAACATAATTTCGAAAGCTGCTCATCATGGAAATCATCCTGAATGAGAAAGGAATATTCATTTTTCTCTATAATGCTCAAGTGAATGATAAGGAAAATTAGAAATCACATAAATCTTAATATGGTCCATCTCTATTCCATTTTTAGAAATCACATGTTCTAAAATAGTGTCATGTTTGACCATCAAATGGTACTTTTCATAATTCAAAATAAGGTTAATTTCAATGCCCCTGCGTAAAAATGTATAAATACTATTCAAACATGTATTAAAAGAGTAAACATACATAGTGAAGTCATCCATAAACTCTTCAATGCAATTTTCAATAAAATCAGCAAAAATACTATTTATGCATTATTAGAAAGTTCCAGGAGCAGGGCACAGACAAAAGGCATCCTCATGTAGGAAAAAGTGTCTAAGAGGAATGTGAAAGTAATATTCTCTTGGTCCTCTAGTGCAATATGAATTTGAAAATAACATGAAAAACCATCAAGAAAATTATAATATGACTTATTAACAAACCTTTTAACATCTGATCAATGAAGAGTATAGGAAAATGATCCTTCCTATTTTCCTAGTTAAGTCACATATAGTCAATACATAAATGAGTATCAAAACAAACAACACGAGTATAAGTAGTATAAAAAATAGACAAAGAAGGAAAATCAGCTGAAACTGAATCAAGATATTTTTCATCAACCAAATCATCAAGAAATCATATTTTAAAAATATAATGCTCTTCCATGGTGTTTTTGATAGCATCAAATGTTAAATTTTACAATGTATATACCAAATTCCATAGAAAGAGTTCCAACATGCACACCAAATATTGTTTTAGAAGTTTTCCAGAATGGTATGCCAAAAATGATTGGTGCCACAATGTACTTTTTCTCTCCATTCATGTCTAGAATGTAAAAATATTGATGAAATATAAATTCATTAACTCTAAAAAGTATGTCCTATGCTAATCCGGTTGAGGGAGCATTGCTTCTATATTCAATCTGAATGGTAACACATGTATTATGTGAAGGTCCAAGAGCAAGACAGTTAAAAATTGATGTTTGCATAATATTAAAGGAAACTCCTAGATCAAGCATAGAATTTGAAAATTTACTATTGATTATGGTCATAATGAAGGCAGAAACCTTGTTCCCCGTATTGACTCTTTCATTCCCTTCCAGCCTTCTCTTTTGTGTGCACATGTCCTTGATAAACTTGACATATTTTGGAATTTTCTTAATCAATCCAACCCCAGCGGAGCAATATTGGCAAGGTCGCCCGAATTAGGGCCTATCCGCTCAAAGGAGGACCTATTCACCCAAGCTAAGACTTGTCTCCCATGACCCTTTTCATTTAACACACATGGGTAGTGAGATGTCCAAGGGGAACATTCTAGAAATACCATTCATAAATGAGGATATTGTCACCCATATAATGGCGAAAGAACTAGTCTTCCACTACTTCCACTGCTCTCACTACTCCTATCATCCATCCCATGAAGTCTCCAATATAAATATATATTCATGTCAGGGGTTTTGAAAAGGATCAACCACTAATATCATAAAAAAAAAAACACAAATAGAGTCTCTTGTAACCCTCGCAAGCAGACTCTCACCCTATATTGTAATTTTAGCAAGTAAAAATATTGTTTGGGTCAATAGTTGGTTTGATCCTTCATCCTATATATGATTAATTGAAGTGGATATATGTTTAATTTTGGTCTCTAAATTATAAATGATGGAATCTGTTATTAGTTGAACTTGTATATTTTGGACAACTATTTGCTTAACAATCTCCTCTAGTGAAGGTTCAAATCTAACAACTAGTGGGTTGTTTTGATGATGCCTATTGTTATGTAGAAGAATTTCCAAATCTCAGGTTTGGATGGTGTCATACCCTAATTTTTAACCCTAATATTCCACCTATCATATCATTTGCATCTCACCAAGATCACAAGCATGGTATCCTCCTAACCTTCATCTCTTTGGGTTTGCCTTTGTGGGAGATCACCAAGCACCCTTTGTGTTTCTTTTTGCCTCTATGCTTACATACATTCTAACTTTGCTAACCTTATTCAAAATACAAAAAAATATGTGTTGTTTCCTTTTCTTATTGTACAAGGTATGGACTTGCAATCAATGGATCAAGCTTGGTTTCTAAATTAGGGTTTGGATTCTCAAAGTCAAATCTTGGTTAACAGATGGTTCACAAGAGCTTTCACTTCAAGGCATGACCTATAATCTTAGGTCACATTCATATCAAGCCTCATTCAACATCATTTGATCAAGAAAAGTTCAAGTTTGGTGCATGATATCAAGGTTGATTCAAGTATGGTTCATGTGTTTATTTCCATGATCTGTATCTAATTCTCAAGAAATCATCAAAGATTATTCAAAGGACAATCAAGATTCTTTCATTTGGTATTCAAGTGTTAATTATTGGGCCTTTGGATGCAAAGAAATAGCAAGAAATCTCAAGTTGGCACATGAAACGGTTGGCCTAAAATCAAGTATGGCATGTCACTTGGTCCAAACACCATAACTTTCTCATTTCTCAACATTTTTGGAATCTACTTTGAGCAAAATGTCATATTTGAACTCCTCTACAACTTTTTTTCAAGGGTCAAACATCAACTAAACCTCTAAGTCCATCAATTTTGGGATTTTTCCAGCTGCCCATGTGTGCACAAAAATAAGCCCAAGACATGATCGACCTAATGCTTGACCTGAAATTTCAGGCCACGACCCCAATTTTGAATCCATGCCATTTTCAATCCAAGCATCCTTTTGATGTGGTTCTTTTTACATTGAATTCTTTGCAATGAGGAGAATAATTGGCACAGACAAAATTAAAAAAATGCATGAGTGAATTTCATTTGGCCTAGCTTCAAACATGGTACCTTGAGCTCTGCTTCTTGGGCAGTTTCAGGTCATGATGTTCATGCCAATTCTCAATTTGGGACCACCTGCACATGTGTGAACCTTTTGTACAACCAAAACACGTGTAAACAAGTGCTAAACGACCAATTTTCATGATTGAATCACACATTTCACCCTTTCCCTCACAGATTTTTAAATCAACCAATTTCAACTTAGTTCACACGTATTTCAGATCAATTTCACATGTGTGAGCTCAGAAACACTTTTCCTATAAATAGAGGGTTGATTTTCCTTTATTTGCAAGCTTTAGAGAGCCAAAAAACCTATGCTACACTTGAGCTCGAAACCACCAAAAACCACTTAACCGTTTCATCAAACCAAGCTTGTTTTGCTTCAAATCTTTGCCCAAAATCACTCATCGGCCTCCTCTGAAGCTAACTGAAGCAGTATCGTGGCTTGAAACTTCCTGCAACCTTTAACTCAAATCCACCATTTTTAACCTTCAAAGCTTCAACTGAAAAGGTAGCTACGAGTAAAATTTCTAAGAAACCAAGTTATCAATGTGTTCGTCTTGATTCACTGATTGAAAACCCTCAACTACCTTGAATTTATTCTTCGTACTAGTCATTTAATTTTACTTTGAAGAACTAGGGCTCTTTGTGTTCTTGAGCAAATTCTCTCTGCTTAGAGTCAATCAATGGCTCTGATTCAGAGAGACATGAACGATGAAGTATTTAGAAGCTAAATTTATGATTGATTTGTGCTAAAAACACAAGTTCATGGATCTGCAAAAATCAACTCAAGGTTGAAGATGATTGTCTTCGTGCGTTTGAAAAACTAGCTGTTGACGCCAATTTTCAAATTTTTTCTATTTTTCTATTTTTATTTTATTTTCATTTTATTTCATTTCCTTTTTCTGATTTTATTTTTAATGATTTTTATTCCTTTTTTACTCCAATTTTTTTCCATAAATGCATAAAAGTATTTTCTATCACATATATTTTTTGCATAATTTTTAAAAATCATTTTGAATTTAATTGATATTTTCCTTTATTTTCTATTTAATTTTCATGTTGTATTTTATTTTTAATCATTTTGAAACATTTTTCACTCCAACTTTTCAGATCTCTTTATTTGCAATATTTTTTACTTCTTATATTTTTCTAAACCATTTATTTGATGTTTTGATGCCTTGTTTGAATTTTCCTTTTAATTTACAGTTTAAATCATTTTAAATATTTTTTTATTTTGATTTTATTCAAATTTTTGGAATGGCTTAACATTGCCTCTTGATGATTGCTTGGTTGAACATAATTTCAACATTTCAAGTCCTTGATTCATGATCTTTTGGTTGATTTAACCTTTTTTTGGTTCAAACGTGTCAATGAATAATCATCTAATCATCTTTGACACTTTGTATTAGAGATATGTTAACCCTTGTTTAATCATGTTTTGAGTAATTTGACTTGTTGATAGATGATCCCTAAGTGATTGCTTGAGTCTTCATTTCATCTCCTCATCTCTTCTTTTCTAACTTCTTCTTCTTTTGGCTTTTGTTTTGACTATTGTGTTACATGTTTTAGGAGACTAATTTTGTGTTAGCTCTCTAACATGTTTGACACATAAATTGTTATTGACCGGCCTTAGATAGGTGTGACTTCTACATAAGTCCACTTACAATTGCTTAACATAGCGCTAAATTGTCTCGAACCAGTTGAATTCTCACTAACACAAACATTGACATATTAATTGTGCTAACATCTAACATTTATTTTTATATTCTTTACATTTATGTCATTTACTTTTATGTCATTTACATTCATGTCATTTTACATCCTTGCCTTTTATTTTTATTCTCTTTGCTTTATGTTTTATTTATTTCTTATTTAAAAAGAATAAAAACATTATAAAATGGCTAAAATCCTACAAAACTTTTATTTGATCTTATGGACTTTGTGTTAGTATCCCTTGCTTGAAGAGTATTTTGGACTTTGGACCTTAGGACCTAGTTCTTTCCCTTTGCTTGGAGTGGTATCTAAGACTTTGTGATTCATCTGAGACCTTGTGATTTCTCTGGACCCTTTGATCTTCATTACAAGACTTGGATATCCTTTGTGGCTTTATGACTTGGTTATTCATCTGAATCTTTTGATATTCATCTGCTCATGTGCTTGATCATCTTGTGACTCAACCCAAAGGGAAAGGAATGATTACTTTGACCAATGTCAAATGCTTGTTTCCTCTTGTGGTTAGTACACTTGCATACACAAAGACTTTCTCTGGATACCTTACAATGAGACCTTTTATTTTATGTTTTAGGATAGTCTCTTCATCTCCTTCCCACTTCTTAAATTTTCAAAAGTTCTACCTATTTCAAAAACTTCTTGTTTTCAAACTTCACACCTCTTTTCTTAATAAACCTTGACTTTGTCAAGTGATCCATAAAATATTTTTCTTAATAAATGCTAAAACACTTAAGCATATTCAAACTCTTTTCAAAATCTCTAAAAAAGACAAACCTCATCAAACTTCTTTTTGTGCCTTTGTGCACTTTTCTTTAAGAGCCTTTTTTTCAAAAGATTGGATATTAGTCTATTCTTGTAGTGATGCAAACCTCTATACTTCTACAATATGCTGAGAAATGATTGACATTTTCCACTTGAATGTTAAGACGTACTTGTGAGAAAGTCCAAGTAAAAGTTCTCTATTTCAAGATGATGTAAATGCTCATTTCCTCATACTTGCGGGTAGTAAGTTGAGTTTTCCACTAGAATACGACAAAATGTATTTTTAATTAAAATCAATCAACAAACAACCCATCTTTTTCATAAACACAGATTTGCAAGTGGTTCCTATGGAGTATCATAGATGTGAGGGGTGCTAATACCTTCCCCTTGCATAACTAACCCCCGTATCCAGATCTCCTTTTTTTTTTTTACTTTTGTGGGTTTTTTTCGACCTTTTCCCTTTGGAAACAATAAAGTTCGGTGGTGACTCTTGTTTTTTGAGTTAAGTTAATCAATAGGTTAATCTTAATACATTTTTCCCGCCGCGACAGATAGTTTTTCACACTAAGGTGGTACTTGTTAGTGGCCAAATCAAAGTTATTGTACCCGCCATAGATTTTGGATTTAGGATTGTATATGTTTGTTGTATATTAATAACCTCTCGGCAAGTGTACTGATAGTTTAAAAAAACCGTCTTCTCGAAGATTGTAATTTAACAAGATAATTATGCCCAAATTTAAGTAATTAAATAGGGGGTTTCATTAGAAAATCATTTCTAAAACACGAACAATAAAACTAAAAGAATTAACTTCAACGTCAGAAAAGCGATTAGGTCTTCTATAGAATCCCCTTATTTTTACCTATTGATGAACAATATATTTATTGAATTTCAATTACATTAGTATCTCACTTCGAATAAACTAGACTACTCCACCCAATTCCTTGGTGTGCATCTCACTAATTTATATGATAATTCCCTAATTCCTTAGGTCAATTCAAAGTCAAATTATGTGTTCTAAGTGCGTTAATTCAAAAGTAATGACTTCTAATTACCTATCCCTATTTAGTTACAAAGTCGAATAAATGTTCCTAGATTAGATAAGTAGACTAATAGTCAAAAATCCATGTGTATCTAAATCAATCCGTACACCAGTAAGTGACAAAAAGCATTAAACTCAATAACAACTTAAATAACAATAATAACAATAAAAGTCTCAATAAATCTCAAATAGACATATGATCCAACATAGTAAAAATAAGGTTCATTTCAAAAAGACCTAATCTAGAGAAACTTAGCTCCTCATTGATAAATTAACAAATACCATGGTAAGTATTCACCATCAAAAGCTATGGAAGAATTGCTCTCCGATGACTCCAATGTGCCCCAAATTCGGCACTTGATTATCCCTATCTGTCATTTTATCTCTATGTTTCAGAACTACCCAAAAAGTAGTCAAAAGTGCCTTTAAATAGAAATTTGTGTGCCATCCAAAACCCGCCTCATCGCGCTACGGTATGTCAGTATTGCGCCGCGATGCAAGCCTCATTGCGCCATGATTGAATGCAATGCTGGCGCGAGAATTCCAGAAACAAATACACTTTTTCTTCTCTTTTTCTTCACAATCTCCACTAAGTCTTTATTTCGTTATTGTTTTGCATTTTGGCTCAATTCTTCACACTTTGACATGACTTTTGCTCATTATTCTTTCGAATTCATCCGAATTTTCTCATAAAAAATTACGTAATGATGATGAATTTCATCACAACCCTAAACTTAATTTTTTGCTTGTCCTCAAATAACATGTTTGCACACTGAACATTTCGTCAAAATTAAAATGCTTACCCTTACCAATGAATGTTACCTTTATTTTTTCCGATCAACACTTTGATTCCCTGCTTCAATCCAATCAACTTGGAAAATTTCTTTCGAACATACGAGTAATCAACTTGTCTCTCATCAAAAATATGATAGGGTAATCACTCAATCAACATGCAAAAGCATTTAACAATGAATTTGATATTTTTTTAATTGAATTGATCAAAGTCATTTTAAACACGCACTTTTGACATCTTTTACAGTTTGTAACGTGGCTTATGTCAAGGTAGGATAATTTAGGATAGTAGGCTTAAAACATTGGAATTAGGTACCTAGTTTTCCCGAAGTTATCAAATTCCTTCCATAGCTCTCTTTTGTAATTCACTTGGTACTAAAGAATTATGTATTGTTGGTCCTATTTTTTCACAATTTTTTTGAAGAATCTATTTTAACTTCTTATTTTTCTTTCTTGTTGACCAATTATCTAGTACTCCAACCCCAAAATTATTCGTTGCTAAATTCCAAGAGCAACCCCAAAATTATTCTTTTGCATCAGATAAGTAAAACAATTATTTCTACCTAACCCCCCCCCCCCCCCCCCCAAAAAAAATATGAGAACCCCTCTCACTTTCTCTCAATCATCACCCTAGTGATCAATGCTTTCAACAGATTAAAGTTGTTAAATTATAACTGAACTAACAATCAACATCTATGCCTTGAATATTTAGTTTAGGCTTCTTTAGAGGTTTACAATAAATAACAAAAATACAAAGACTTAAAGAAAAAAAAAAACTCTAGCATACTAAAACTTCAATATCTTCGTGTTCTTTTCTTGTTTTCTTTGTTAGGTCTGTGTCTCTAAATATTCTTGGAATCAACCAAAAAAGCGCTCATATTTACTCACTGAATCTGTTTTCAAGACTAAGGCCAGATGTTGCACAATTGGTGGAACATCTTGGCCCACATGTTGCCTATTCACAAATTCATCTTTTTTTACCCATGTCGTTTTGCCTAAAGCGTCCAACCAACAAAACAACACATTTTATACTACACATTCAATTATTTGTATGTTTGAATCCAATAGATAGGTAAAGAACATGCTTTATTGTAGCAACTATTGGAAAGTTAGAGAACGACAATGCATATCAATTATACATTGTTTTCTGACACCAGCTTCTTGGTTGTTGTGTAGTAACTCTGAAAATACATTAATATTTATGCTCTTAGAGTGTTACATTTCTTCTCCCTATTCAAACTGAAAAAATTCATCTTTTCCATCTCTTTCTTCTGCCATCAAAGGAGCTTGATATCCTCCAAAACAAAAAGAATCTGAAATTGAAAGAGAGGAACATTTTGAACCATAACCAGATCCATGACCTTCATTTCTTCTCCACCCAAGAAAACTTGAAACCAAATCAATGTTTAAAAAAGCTTAGACTTCCAGCAACACCTTATAAGAGTTTGCTACTAAGAGTTTCACACGCCCGATATTATAATCAGCTTGAGAGGTTATTGAGGGATTTATACTAAACACTTTTCCTACCAATCTCCCAAGTTTTCAAAAACCATCCTCACCCCAAAAGTGAATGGGTAGCCCAAAAAGTTTAATCCACACCCTCTTCTCCCCCATAGACAAACTATGTTCCCACCAACCACTTATTCAAACACCAACAACCAACATCCTTGATCTTTCATCAAAAAATCTTTCTAGGGCACCAACTACTAAAGAGCTCAGTAAAACAATATTACCTCCCATTAAAACTACTTTAATATGAGATAAACAATTCATCTAAAATGCATTCTTTACACTTCCAAAATCTAAATGATCTTTAAATCTTTTTACCATATAAGAAGACATATAACATGTTTGGCTCAATGAAAGGGTAAGTTCAAGAAACTTGAGGCCCCCAACTAAGAAAGAACCACATCTAATGGAGATGGCAATGTAGATTTCCCAACATCTTAGCCAATAGAATGCCCTTTGTAATACCTCAAAATTTGCCCTCTTATTTTTCTCAATAATTGGCTTATGTTTCACATTTATTTGCATATCCATTAGGTCATAACATTCTCGATCATGCATTTGATTGGGCTCCTAAGGCATGGGATCAAAGTATTTTCGTGTGGTTTGAGTTTTCCTATTCGGATGTGATTCAGTCAGTTCCTACTTCAGGCATCAAAGTTATCTCATTGAAGTTTTCTTCAGGGCGTCGTTCTCGTGGTTATCATGCAAGGGTATGTGTGTATTGGGTTATAAAGCATCGGATCATGGTGTAGAAGATCAAGTTGTGAACTCATATTGTGCTCAAGGCATTACTCTTCTTCCAAATGTTCGTTGTTTATGATACAAGTCACTTGCGGTTGGAATGTTAAAGTATGGATTTTTAGTGAGAATGCACGATGGTTGGCATTAAGAATTGAGGGTTTTGGTGGAGTGTTCATTCAAGTAGTTAGTTAAGGATGGTGTGTTTGAATTATTCAAATAAATTGGTACAAAGTTCTTAAACCTTTGATTTCTTGGAAGCCAAGGTATAAGTCGCAACAAGGGTATCAATAAAACCCAGAAGAAATTTGTCACTAAGAATCCCACTCCAACGTTGTCAATTTCCCTAAGAGAAAAGCAATAAATTGGTTCCGGTTTTAGCGAAAATTTGTTGGATAGGGTTCAAACGTGGGGGTGAATGGTAATTTTGCGAATTATTCGCAACAAGATGAAGTTGTGCCCACTGGTTTTGGGGCAAAGGAGGGTGGATTGGATACCCTTGAATCTTAGAGGGTTGTTGATCTTCTCGGTTGCTCAAGTTGAAACTCATGGATTGTTGCTGGTATTATATTTGGATATGATGATTTGAGCCGTCATGTTTGCATGGTATTATATCGCATAGCTTCCAATGGAGATTAATACGTTCAGTTTGAGAGATTAAGTTTCCAAAGTTTTTTGATATATGTTCAATAAAAATTGTATGCTCATCTTTGGATGCATGATAATGTGCTTGCAAAAACGGTGCATTAGAGACGGTGCCACAGTCACAAGTCAAATCCACCGCATAACAGAATTTTCACACCAGAGAAACTAACAATTTTCCTAACCAACTTCTCATACCAATTTCATCTAACAGTTACAAAGCCTCTAACTAACAAACTACCAATAACAGAAAAATCAGTGGCGGGAAATCCTTCCTCTCCTTCTCTAACAAACTCTCTTCCTGGAATTCTCACAAGAACTCTGAATGCTCTCTCCAATTCATCTTCTTCAATCTTCACTCTTCAGATTCAATCATCATTCTTCTAAACGTTTTTCAATCTTCATTCTTTTCTTACTCTCTCGGATTCAATGTTCAAGCTTCCTCCTCATTTTTTTCTCCCTCTTCTTTGATCTTCGTCAATCATCAAGCTTCTACTGTAACAAACTTTTCAATCTCCAAACTCTGCTCCTTCCAATCTTCCATCATCATCTTCAATGTTCTTCTCATAAAATTCTTGAATCCTTCCCATACTCATCATCACCAAAACCTGCAAAACTCAATCACAGCACAAAAAACCTTCATCAATAATTCTTCCTCTGTAACGAACTCTCTGCACAAACAAATTCGCAAGAATTCGACGCCATTGCAATACTCACAACGACGTTCACAAAATCTTCTACCTACACCAACAACACAAAAATCACGGCGTTGGTACAAAAGCGAAGCGACTCCGACGCAAAAATTCAAACACAGCACCAGAAATTAGCATAAAGAAGAAGTAAAAGATCAGGAACGACACGATTCAGAGATCGCAGAGGAGAAGAAGACCTCAGATTCGCCGCGAAAAAAGAAAAGAATGAATGAAGTGATCTTACCTCGAGTGTTGCTGGCGTCGTTGTTATCGTCACGTAGTTCAACTCCGATTTGAGAAATTGCGGTTCTATATAGCGGTTCGCAGTCGGTCGCGATTGGAAGTGGTTGAGAAACCTGAGTTGATGAATGACATAGCCATGAACGAGGTGAAGACGTTGTAGAATCAAGTTGAGTTGTTGGACGAAGAAGTGAGACCGAAGTCCTTGTTTCAATCCGGTGCATCCGCGCCCACTGTATCAGAACCTTCTATGAAGCTAATGGAATTGTTCATCACTCGCTGACCGATGGTGATGACGTCAGGAAAAGGTCTAAGCCGCGCAGATCGGAGGAGGATGTTGCATCAGTAGTTCTTCTGGCGCCGGTAGTTTCAAACGCAGATGTTTTGAACAATTGAAATGGAAATGGAAACATCGACGGTGTTGTATTAATGGCACAAGTGGAGGTAGCAAAAGAAGAGCGCACGCGGAGAAACATAGGTGAGGTTGGCGGCGGAATAGAAAGAAGAGAATGGGAAGTGTTGTACTGAAATCCATCTAGGGTTTCTTTAAGAAGATAGCGTTCTCAAGGCTGAGGTGGACCGAGTTTAGGCCCGTGCTTCCATTGTTTTCCTTTCCGCACCCTCTGGTATTCCGCTGCCCCCTCTCATGCTTGTAGTTTACTAGGAATTAATTGATTTGTTTTTATTAATAAGTTTAGTTTTGTTGTTAGAAATACTTTTGAATTATTTCTTTATTGGATTTTAATTAGGTGATAATTTCAGAATTAGGATTAATTATGGAATTAGATTTGGATTTAGATTTTGATCTTAGTTAGAAATTAACCTTGTTTTCTTTTGACTAATTGTTTTAGATAGTATCTTTAGACTTAGCTTTCTTCAGATTTAGCTTGCAAATGTCATAATTAGTTTTAGAATTAGGTTTTTTAGAATTAATTCACAATTTAAAATCCGTTTTGAATTAGAAATTATCCTAGACTTGATGATATTAACCATGCTTCTAATTGACTTTTTACATGGTTTAATAATCCATTTTGTAGACTAATGTTGGCATGGTT
Organism: Lathyrus tuberosus; assembly: GCA_022829125.1. Classification (NCBI taxonomy): domain Eukaryota; kingdom Viridiplantae; phylum Streptophyta; class Magnoliopsida; order Fabales; family Fabaceae; genus Lathyrus; species Lathyrus tuberosus. The sequence goes on along the minus strand of JALAZF010000024.1, from coordinate 5,420,683 downwards.
TTGATGTTGATAATGGTCTTTGATTAATTGTTTTTGGTTTAATCGTATTCTAATTGAATTTGCTCACTAGTTGCTCACTAATCATTTTAGCCTAATTGCTCATTAATTGATTTTTTGCTTAATCATGTCTTAAAGGATTTGTGGCCATTGGTTCACTAATTGTTTTTGGCTTAATCGTCCACTAACTAATTTTAGAATTAGAACTTTGAATTAATTGACATTGACATAGTTTGATTTGACTTAGTTCTAACATTGACTAAACATAGGTTTTAGTGTTAATATCTTGTTAATAGTTTCATTTGGATAACTTTGTTAATAATCCTTAATACTTGTTACATGTTAGTTTGGACTAAGTGTTGTTTACATTTTAGTACTAACTTCAATTACTTGTTATTGACAATTTCCATTGGATTATTTTGACTAACCTTTGAGTTTGTTTTGTAGTGTTTTACACTTGATTAGCTAAATGTAGAAGTTGCTGTATACATAGCTGCTGTGAACAAAGTGTGCTGTAGAATTTTGACATCCTGGCTGGCTGTATATACACCCATTCTGTTCTGGAAATAGTAGCTGTTATAGATTGTTTTTACTTGTTGCTAGTTTTTACAGCTATGCAGGTGCTGGAGCGCTGTTGTTGCTGCTGTTTATGGCTTATGGCCTTGTTTTATTGTTTTAAGAGCATTTTGTTCCATGCCTTTCACGGACCCGTTTTACTTTCTAACACTTTTGCTCATTTATGCTAGATCACTAGAAGTTGGCCAGTTTTCCTATACTTTGCTTGCGTTGCTACGGATTGATATCCGTTCGGTATCACTTATCTTCTCTTTTACTAATTCCGCATTTTTCCTTTTTATGCCATGAGAAGTAGGATTGGGAGTCCGTGCCACTTGGCCGGCAATGATGGAAGTCCTCAAAGGAGGCTCTGTTTGTGATTATTTAATATTGTGCCTGAAGACCTCTATGAGGCATCCCATTCCCATTTCCCCTGGTAAGACCTCCAAGGAGGCAATTGACGGAAGGTAGGGTTCGCAATCGACCCCCGTTATTCTAGTTGAGTCGTTCTTAGCTCTCATTACATGATTGAAGCTCTGGACACCACCTGCTCCTGTTATCGAGTCAGTCAAGTGGAAGATAGGGTTCGCAACAGACCCCCACTCATTGTCATTAGCTCACATCGACCGATGTTGACGTTTATTTGATCTGATTCACATCTTCCCCTTTCTTACTTTGCTCTCCATGGTTCTTGATACCATTGGGCGAGCACCCCTATTTCCCACACCTAGCTTGTTTGTCTCGGTTGATATGACCCCTTGGCTAAAGCTCTCTCTTTCTTATTGTGATTATGTGATATTATTTTCGACTGACACTGTCTACTCTTTCGTTGCTTTTAGTCCATTTTGTGATTGATTCATCCTGTGTTTACTTGTCTGATGACATTATCCCGTAGGATTCCTAGCTCCACTTAATTTTTGATTAAGTCGGAGGTAGGAGAGACATTAGGATAGCAATCCATGCATACTGACATAGGTAGATTTACATCACCTAACCATAGGATCTCCGTGCATGATAACTTTAGGATCATTAGTCCCCCTCTTAGACTTTGTCCTTTCCTCTTTTGAGTCTCTCTTCTTCTTACCTCATAATAAAAGTAAAAAACACTTAATAAAGGCATAACAAATATTGTATTTAGGCCTTTCATGTGGGAACAAGGAGGTGAGGGGTCTTCTCTCATTTCCTTGGAATGTTTAGTGTACGTCCCATCTTGGGTCGATATGCGAGGCATTCGATTCTATATGAAGGATTTAAATACACTACCTGTTACAAAACAAAAACAATCAAAACACTTCTTTCTTAAAAGACAAAAAACAAACAAATGACATCTTTTCTTCGGGAATTCTCTTCTCATCTCACTCACTCTCGACGTACAAACATGCTTCTCCTCGTTCTTTTGCAAGACGGTAACGCACTCCATTCAATGAGTCTGCAACACCTGAGCTAGAACGTTAGCCGTTCCATTAAAAAACACAAACAACTTTCCCTAGGCGAGGGGAACTACGTTGCTCTGATTCTCATGTTCCCGATGAGATACGTAGGCAGTGGGGTAGGGCCCATTCGAGCACTTCTTTTAATTTCCCTACATTTGTTTCTCTCTCTCTCTCTCTCTCTCTCTCTCTCTCTCTCTCTCTCTCTCTCTCTCTCTCCTTTCCTTTTCCAGTTCTCCAGCTGGCAGTTCCTTTTCCAGTATCTTTTTCTACACCCTTTGATCGAAACAGCAAGCGTGGATCCCATCAGGTACGATGGACGCGAGGGGGTGCTAATACCTTCCTCTCACGTAACCGACTCCCGAACCCAGTTCTCTTGGTCGCAAGACCATGCTCTATCCTTCCCTCAGGTTTATGCAGTGTTTCCTTTCCCTCTCTTGGGATAAATACACATTGCTGGCGACTCTGTTTCGGTGCCACTTTCGCGTTTGTACCTGGATGAAAATCCCGGGAGCGACAGCTGGCGACTCTGCTGGGGACGAACCCAGAATCTCTGGTTTCCTTAGCGAGTCAATCCTAGCGCTTGTTTGCTTTTCTTTCATTGGGTGTTTATTTTCGGAGCTGTGTTTTGCTATGTTTACTGTTGTACTATATTGCTATTTACTGTATTGCTGCTTTACTCTACTTTACTGTATTTATTGCATTTACTGCATTACATATCATTATTATGTTGGACTGTGCTGTTGTTTTCTGTTTGGCGGTCAGGGTGTTCTGAGAGATAAGCCCACTACCCAGGCTTGAGTATACACATAGGTATTAGAGTGGATAGTCATGACGCTTGCGTGGTGGTGACCACGTATTGTTGTTCATGAGACCCACAACCAGACGAGGTTCTATCAGGAGCTTTCTGCTACTACATGTTATGCAGGCCAGCAGTTATTCTCTTGAGGAACTGTCGACTCTGGTGACCATTCCCGAGGACTCAGTTGCGGCACTCCTCCCGAGATGTGACAGTGGCAGACCACGTTCTGTGGCAAACCCATTGCACATTCTCAATCCGAGGACCCAATGCTGGGAACTTGCTATAGGATGTCCTTTTTGAAAGAGAATCAGTGGAGGCACTCCTCGATTGGCGATAGTACTGTACCCCAAGGGATGAATGTACTATTGCTTCTCGACCTCAGTGCCTGAAGCTGAGGATCTTTCGTTTTTGTGAATCAGTTAAGGCCTCCTCGATTGATGATGATGCCAAACCAGAAATGGTGAACGTATCATCATTTCTCAACCTGAGAGCCCGGGATACTGAGGATCTTAGTACTCACATGTGAGAGGGGCGGGTTGTTTACAGGTTTGCAGGTAACCTTGATCTTCAACATACCCGGTATTCTAGATTTCCTATCAGTGTAGACTTATCAGCCTGGTATTCTGGTATTCTGGTCATCTGGTATTCTGGTATTCCGGTGTTCTCTTCAGAGCTGACCTATGAACCTATTCAGACAGTAGCACAACACTTATCCAGAATGTGTGGAAGCCGTGATCCCATGTCTCTGCACCCGTATCATCATAACATGTTTGCATACATGTTCTAGTATTTCCAAGGATCTTAACTTTGAGACTCGTTACTGATCATTTCCATCTATTTCTTGTTGTTCTTATGTGAAAAAAAAACTTGAATCAAAGCAGAATGATTCCTTGGAAATATTCGAACATGGCATTTGCATAGCATTTTCATAATCATTTACATAACAGGTGTTCGAAGTTGGTTATTCTCATCCTGATCTGGTTCTCTTCAGAATTATAGACTTACCTTTTTCAAAGAAGCTGGAAGTTGACCATGGATCTGGTTCAAGCAGAGTTGATGGAAATGCGAAGCCAAATGGGGCAGTTTATGTGGGACATGGAAGCCTTGATTCAAGACCAGAAAATATTGAAGGAAGAGGTCAATCAAATGAAGACTCAGATGAGTCTGGTTATGGAAGTTGTGAGAGGTATGTTAAGTGAAGATAATACTCCCATGCATGAGGCTGTGGCTGGAATTATCTCTCCTCCATTGTTTGAGAGATCCCTCCTAAAGAGTGATGTGCCTCACATATTTTCCGCACAACCTGGGTTTCCGGAATTTCCTCGTCAGCAGCTACCTCTCATCTGTCAAGACAACCCCAAGGCTAATAAGTACCCACCAAAGTCGAAGAAAGCTGACAGAATCTTTGATCCAATTCCTATGTCTTATGCTCAGCTGTTGAGGTATCTACTTCAGCTCCAATTGGTTGAACTGCAGACGATAAATCCTCCTCGTGGAAAGCTCCCATTCGATTACGATGCAAATGCCCATGGTGATTTTCACTCTGGTGCGCCGGGGCATAATGTGGAAAAATGTAAAGTCTTTCATCATGTGGTCCAGGATCTGATTGACTTGAAAGCGATTGAATTCACGTCGGGCGGTGTAGGGATACAAGGTGACCTCACTCCTGTTACTGCAAAAGAAGTGAATATCCCGGTTTCCCCTCCTGAAGTTGCACCAAATCAGGGGAATTTCTCGCAACCTGTGGTCTTGGAATCTTCTCGTCCTAAATTATTGCCTGTTCCTAAGCCAAGTCTAAGGAGGAAAGCGCTCGAATGAGAGGAAGGCACAAGTAGGTATCAGCAACGGAGCTATCATCTGAAGGGTCAACAAAAGTCCAGAAGGCAGGAGAGAAAGTTTGATCCCATTACTGTTCCTTACAGTTATCTGCTTGCCCGTTTGCTTCAAGACTCTTTGATCGAGCTAAAGGAAGTTTCTCCTTTCCGTATCCCCTTCCCTCCAAATTATGACAAGAGGGTTAGATGCGAATACCACTCGGGGACACAGGGGCATGCCATTGAAGAGTGTAAGGTGTTCAGATACAAGGTGCAAGATCTCATTGACGGGGGGTTTATCACTTTCACTGAAGATGGTCTGTACATTAGCTGAAGCTTCTCAAGTGAGCACTTGAGACCACAAGGACATCTCCTGAAGCAATCAATCCAGTCAGAGCCAAGCCTCCTCAACAATGGCGAACATCATTTTTCTCTACTGCATTTTCATTTGTAATTTTCATTACTAGTTAATGTTTGCATGTAATAAACTTGTCTGTTCTTTAATATTGATCTTAATGCAATAAGTATGTTTTTCTCGAAGAAGTTCATTCGTATTCACTCATTTAATGTTTGTATGCACTGCAATACTAACCTTTTGGTTCAAACTCTTGGAGGGAGGATGATGAGATGAAAACGCACAGTCTTTGGTTGTATGCTTTTGGATAAAACCCTGTTGAGGATGTACAGGCATTGTTTCAAATTCCTAAACACCGGAGATATAAGGGAGTGAAACCTTTGTCAAACCCCGTTGAGCCTAGTAGTAGGAGTTTCTTTCTGAATATGAAAAAACCCTCAATCTTAACCTGGGCCAAGGTAGGTGTCAATTAATTTGACCAAGCGTTCATATTTCGAAAGGAATGTGCATCTGAGGATCCATTACCTTTTTTCCTCACACATCAGGAGATCGAGGGACGTGAAACCACAATGGTTACCCCTCACCAACCGAAGAGTAAAGCAGTCACAACCCTTTCAAACAAGTCAATACAAACCTGTGTCGCATGATTGTTCAAAAAAAATAAAGAGAAAAAAAAGGAAAAAGCCCGCTAAGTCGAAACTTGAATACAAGTGACTTAGGCAAAAGTTAGGGCGTCCCGCTAGACTTCAAACTCGAAAAAATTCAAAAAGAATAAGTCCAGGAAAAATCAGGGGAAAACAAAAGAACGAAAAGCGAAAAGGATTACAAAAGAAAAATCCTCGAGGAAAGAACAAGTCGTGTGACCACAGACACCAAAAGACAAAAGGGGTGAATGTCACTCTGTAAACCGTGTGGGTTCCTTAACCATCCTCATACCGTTCATAACCTTTTGAAAGGTGAGTGCTTATGTCGAGTTGGCTGAATGTAGGAATGGAGAACATCAAGGAGAATGGGTGGGTACAAACAAAATTTTGAGCCATAAATCCTTTTTTCTTAAACCATAAACCAGGCCACGTTACAACCCTCAAAAGTCCTAATTGAAACAGGGTTTATTCTAAAGGCGTATTTCAATAAGATAGCGTTCCTGACTCCCATGAGTTATGCTAAAAGACCTCGGTTGGTATTGCATGTGCATGCTATTTTCCATTAAAAAAAAAAGAAGGATATGTGTCGCACCTTAACCAGTGAATCGTTCACAGGTATCAGCGATATCTTTTCGAAAAAAAAAACTTCGAGATTAATATATGTGTTGCATTATAATTCTCATTCTTAGAATAGAAATTTTTATGCTTGCTTACATGTATTTGACGCCCGTAAGGCTCACAAAGTCAACATCAGCCGAGAATTTTGATCACGCCAAAGTGAGATGCTTGAAAGCTCCGAGGAATGAGAGTGACAAGGGGCACATGACCAAGTGATTCTGTTAAGTGTGGACTTTCACGACAATTCGGGGCAATTACATTGTGAAATATCTCTGCAGTTTGGTTAATCTGGGGCAATTGTGTCAAAGGTATGGAGCAATCACGTCAAGATCAGGCAAATCTCTCGAAGATCAATCAGTCAGGGGCAAAATCACTACAAGGATTATATTGAGGCAGGCCGCCTCAAGAGCACGAGAAGCTATCCTACTCCAAAAGACGGCTAATCAAAAGCACCTCTTCAAGATTCAGTACACTGGGGCAGAGTATTTCAAAACTTTACGAATCTTGTCGAGGCAAATTCTTTCATACACTATGCAGTCTGGGGCAGTTACGTTGAGATCTATAAATCTCTCTGAGAGTTTGAATACCCTAGGGCATTTTGAATGCCAGGTTTTCTGTAAAATCCTCTTGAGACGATTTATCCCAATAGACCATGTGGTACGAGGCAAGTCGGGAGTTCGCTTGTGATATTTGGAATGTAGTCGATTAGTAGAACTGTGAAGCGCCAAAGAAGTTCCCAACATGGACTTTCTCTTCCTCGGCAAGGCGCCAGAGGGTATCGTTCCCCGGTAAGGTATTAGCATTGCTAGTTGCCCCCGACAGAAATAGCTAAGACGGTACTGTCCTCGGCAAAGTATCCTCCCTAGTGGGAGACATAAGGTTTGGTTTCCCCAACCGGAGTTGGATTTGCCTTTCTCCAGCAAGAGTTTGAGTCCCTAGATAAGGTAGAGATGGTTTAATCTTCCCCTCCAAGCAGGTGGGCATCCTTTTGCGAAACGTAAATGATCGTTCCTCTCCAAGAAGAGACGGTTCCTCAGCAGGAAAGTACTTCTTGGAGGTGGTCATCCCCAGCGTATTTACAGAGCTCCATGATCCCCAGCAACATTGTCAAATGGTAGTACTGAAGCCATTATTTCACTCTTTTGTCATAACGTTTACTGCTTGAATCCATTGTCTGGCCGTCGGTCGCGCACGACGGCTCGATATTAATAAATCCAGTTTCAAATGGGTAGTGTTGTATCTTATTAAGTCGATTCTCCCATTCAGTACTTCCAACAGCTACAAGCTTTTCTGTGTCGATAACGGTTGTGAATCCCCTGTGAGGTCGCCATCCCAAGCATGGAGCATTTTGAAAGTTCCACAGCAAGAGGTGTTCCAAATCTATTATCCCCAGTAGAGTTTGAAGGGGCATGGTCTTCTGTAAAATCCTCTCAAGGGACATTTCCAGCACGAGATGATCTGAAGTGGTTCTCCCCAGCAGAGTTTGTTGTAAGCTCATTTCCCCAGCGGAGTTCTATGGTTATAGTTATTCCCCAAGTGGACTGGTTCAGGTGATGCATCCCCAGCAAAGTTATCATTTCCTACAGCAACCTCAACAGGTTTGTCAGGTCAGTGCCCAGATCAGGAGGTCAGGGCAATTTATCTTCCTCGGTACGGTTTGCGACCACGAAGTCAATCCAGCTTGTTATCCCCAGCGGAGTAGCCTTCCTTTCCTCAGCATTTTATTTCGCTGAGGGCCTCTTTGCATTTTGCATATAGTGTGCATAGCATCCTCAAAACGCGTAGCATTTCCATTGATATGGAGCATCACGCCATGGAAAAATTTAAACATATGCATGTGAAGCATAGGCCAGTTTTGATAACTCGTGCGAGAGTCCAGAACTTTTCTCCTTATATCATTGACAAAGCCAGAAAGAATGCCTAGTTCATTTCCCCACAGATATTTCAAAGCAGTACAAGGGTTTCATCATCTTTCTCCCCACAGAGTCATATCTCTAAGGTTTCTTGGACCATTCCCGATAGGATTCCTTTAGCCGTTCCCGACAGGCAAACCGGAACCATTCCCTATAGGATTCCTTTAGCCGTTCCCGACAGACGACCTTTGAGTTTTAAACCTAGCCGTTCCCAACAGGCCCATTTACCGTTCCCGACAGGTAAGTGTTAACCCTCAATTTCGACGCTAGACAAAATCAAAGCTATTTTAATGTTAAAACGTTATTTTTAATGTAAAGAAGGCTTCGACCTAACTTTTTGAGAGGCCTGAGTCGAATAAATGTGGAGAAACCTTAAAAAATGGCTAAGTGTTGAAAGGGTTTTTCGACCATGAGAATGTAGCGCTGCAGTGGTTATATTAAGATTGGAGGGAATTTCCAATATTTGAAATTTAAATAAGAGCAGTTGTGAACGTGGGAACAGTTGAGATCAAGGGGAAGGCGCCAAAATCCACACGTTTGAAGCAGTAACCTCCACTTAGTAGTTATTTCCTAGCACTATAAATAGGAGTTAGTTCTATGTAAATGGGGTGTTCATATTTTTGTACAAGTTACTCTAAGAAACTCAAAGTACCCGCGTGTAGAGAAACGAATTCGTGAGAATGTACGTAATATAACACCATTGTCTTCATTAATCTAATTTATCTTCAGCATGTTTAAGATTCAGCCATTTACTTTCCATGCCTTTACGGTTTCTTGAACTTTATCTTCCATGCCAAATTTATGCTCAAAGCCATTTAAACTTTCTGCGTTTTACTTTCGACTGCATTTTTACGTTCAAGCATTTAATGTTCAAGCCTTTACCTTTCAAAGTCTTTCGTTTTCAAGAACGTGGAGTTCTCCTTTAAATCCGTTGCATTTATTTTCAAAGTCTTTTGCTTTCTAGCACTTTACCTTCGACAGCACTTTTATTATCCCAGCCTTTACTTTCCAAGAACGTGGAGTTCGTTGCATTTTACTTTCAAAGCTTTTACTCATTCGACGCCTTTAATTTCTGCACCCTTTACTTGCATTACTTTAAATTTCGAGTCTTCACTTTACTTTATTGCCCGTAGTCGAACGTGGAGTTCAGTTAGACTTTATTTTCAGCATTGTCGAACGTGGAGTTCAGTTTACATTTTCTTTAATTTACACTTGTCTCTCAAACTTAGCACATGTCCTAGGATTTGTGTGGTCGATCCTGCAAGTTAAATCAATTTCGTTTAGATTGATAGACCAGAGGTTGTTTACCAAAATTCACAGTAAACAGTAAGTCGTAGGTTTTCAACTTTAGCCGTTCCCGACAGGCAAACCGGAACCATTCCCGATAGGATTCCTTTAGCTGTTCCCGACAGGCGACCTTTAAGTTTTAAACCTGACTGTTCCCGACAGACCCATTTACCATTCCCGACAGGTAAGCCATAGGTTTTTAACTTTAGTCGTTCCCGACAGGCGACCTTTGAGTTTTAAACCTAGCCGTTCCCGACAGGCCCATTTACCGTTCCCGACAGGTAAGCCATAGGTTTTTAACTTTAGCCATTCCCGACAGGCGACCTTTGAGTTTTAAACCTGACCGTTCCTGACAGACCCATTTACCGTTCCCGACAGGTAAGCCATAGGTTTTTAACTTTAGCCGTTCCCGACAGGCGACCTTTGAGTTTTAAACCTGACCGTTCCCGACAGGCCCATTTACCGTTCCCGACAGGTAAGCCATAGGTTTTTAACTTTAGTCATTCCTGACAGGCGCCCTTTAAGTTTTAAACCTGACCGTTCCCGACAGGCCCATTTACTGTTCCCGACAGGTAAGCCATAGGTTTTTAACTTTAGCCGTTCCCGACAGGCGACCTTTGAGTTTTAAACTTGACCGTTCCCGACAGGCACATTGATCGTTCCCGACAGGTAGTTCACCAGTTCCCGATAGGTTTCCTATGGGGTCCAATGGTTCCAAATTATTTCTCACAAACTTTTCTTCTGTACCATGGCTTCATTTACAATATTGTTTCTTTAACCACACAGTGCAAATTTTCTCGGTTATTTTTGTATTCAATCCCTATGTATCTTGAATTCCTGATAGCCGTTGCTTTCATCCATTCAGATTCACAGTTGATTGAATAGGGGCAGCTGTAATACCTCAAAATTTGCCCTCTTATTTTTCTCAATAATTGGCTTATGCTTCACATTCATTTGCATATCCATTAGGTCATAACATTCTCGATCATGCATTTCATTGGGCTCCTAAGGCATGGGATCAAAGTATTTTCGTGTGGTTTGAGTTTTCCTATTCGGATGTGATTCAGTCAGTTCCTACTTCAGGCATCAAAGTTATCTCATTCAAGTTTTCTTCAGGGCGTCGTTCTCGTGGTCATCATGCAAGGGTATGTGTGTATTGGGTTGTAAAGCGTCGGATCATGGTGTAGAAGATCAAGTTGTGAACTCATATTGTGCTCAAGGCATTACTCTTCTTCCAAATGTTCGTTGTTTATGATACAAGTCACTTGCGGTTGGAATGTTAAAGTATGGATTTTTAGTGAGAATGCATGATGGTTGGCATTAAGAATTGAGGGTTTTGGTGGAGTGTTCATTCAAGTAGTTAATTAAGGATGGTGAGTTTGAATTATTCAAATAAATTGGTAAAAAGTTCTTAAACCTTTGATTTCTTGGAAGCCAAGGTATAAGTCGCAACAAGGGTATCAATAAAACCCAGAAGAAATTTGTCACTAAGAATCCCACTCCAACGTTGTCAATTTCCCTAAGAGAAAAGCAACAAATTGGTTCCGGTTTTAGTGACAATTCATTGGATAGGGTTCAAACGTGTGTTCGGTTAGGAGCCATGTCAGTGTTATATTGGTAGTGTCTAATAAATGCCCCCGCCAGATCTCTCCAACTACGCACATCCTTCCTTTCTAGTTGTATGTACCACTCCAGGGATGCCCCAGATAGGCTATCCTGGAAGCAATGCATCATCAGCTTTTCATTCTTCGCATGCGCAGCCATTTTGCTTGCGTATGCCCTCACGTGGGTCCTCGGGCCAGTCATACCATTATACTTCTCAAAAGTAGCGATCTGGAACTTGTGCGGGATAACAATGCTTGGAACCATCCCTAAATCCTCTAGATCCATACCCAAAACATCCTGATTCACAACACCCCTTAGTTGTTCCTCAATCAACCTGATCCTCTGATCATTGTCAATTTGGGGACCAGCATCCCCACCTGGCAGAGAAAATGCATCATCTTGAACATCATTATACTGACGGCCATGAACTGCGCCAGCGCCATTACCTCCTCCCGCTGCAGGGGGAACCACAATACTTTCTCCTCCGCTCGGAGGAATCACAACACCAGAAACAGGGATACCTCCGCCCGGAGGGCCATTCTGCATACTAGTACCAGTAACACCAGTATGGACTCCTCCCTGAAGGACAACTTCGTTATCAGTCCTTGCAATTAGTGGTTGGACAACAGTTCTTAACTGCTCTTGGCCTTGCGCAACCCCTTGCATCAAATCCATGAATTGGTTCATGCGAGTCCGCATCTCAGTCATCTCATTTTGTAGCTGATCCATGGGTCTTTTCTGATTCTGTCTGGTAGGATACCGGTGAATGTGTTGATTTGCAATCTGGTGCGGTGGAATAGAACCAAGTAAGAACGCCAGAGATAAACACCTATTATGCAAAATGATTATGGATATGCGAATGCAAATGAACATGTTTAAAAATTCGCAGGGCGATCCACCCCTTGATTCCAGTTTAATTTCAAAAACCATAATCAAAGTTAGGATGCAACCCCACAAATGAATAAATATGTTGGGATGCAAAATGATGATGCAAATGCACACATGGGATCAAGGATGCCACACAGACTGGACAACTGCTGCACTGAACAAACTGCACCATCTCAAAGATCTGCTCAAATACCCAGAATACCATAATAACCATAGTACCACACTGATAAACCTGCTGATCAGAAAACTGGGTATGTTGAAGGTCAAGGTTACCTGCAAACCTGTAAACGCCCATCCCTTCTCACGTGTGGGTACTAGGATGTTCAGTATCCCGGGCTCTCAGGTCGAGAAATGATGATACGTTCACCATTTCTGGTTTGGCATCATCATCGATCGAGGAGGCCTCAACTGATTCTCCAAAGCGGAAGGTCCTCAGCTTTGGCACTGAGGTCGAGAAACAATAGTACATTCATCCCTCGGGGTACAGTACTAAAGTCAATCGAGGAGTGCCTCCACTGGTTCTCTTTAAAACGTAGGGGCCATCCTATGCGAGTTCCAAAGCGGGCCCTCGGGTGCGAATGGGTTTGCCACAGGATGTGGTCTGCCACTGTCACCAGTAAAGAGGGATGTTTCCACTGAGGTCCTTAATGATTGGTCACCAGAGTCGACAGCTCTCTAGATCAATGCCCCAACATGCGCAAGACACACACGTTAGAATGCATCCCAAGATAGCCTCGTCTGGTTGTGAATTTCCTGAACACACAAACGTACCAAGCGGGCACGTAGGTCCCACTACTTTCCACTCTAGTCCTAGGGTATACTCAAGCCTTGGTATTGGGCTTATCTCTCAGACCCACCCAACCTGCAAAACAAAGACAGCCAGCACAGCACAGCAGCATGATAGTAATAAAAAATGAAATGCAGAAAATGCGGTAAAAAATAAAATACAACACATAAAGCAAAACAAAACAAAACACCCAAAGAGAACAAAGACAAGCAAGCGTTAGGATTGACTCGCTTAGGGATGGACCAGCATAGGTCATATCCTAGTCCCCAGCAGAGTCGCCAGCTGTCGCTCCCAGGATTTTCATCCAGGTACAAACGCGAGAGTGGCGCGGAAAAACAGAGTCGCCAGTCGTGTAAATTTATCCCAAGAGAGGGAAAGGGAACACCGCATAAACCTTAGGAAGAGGGAAAGGAATGGTCATCACAACCATAACCTGGGTTCGGGAGTCAGTTACGCGAGGGGAAGGTACTAGCACCCCACGCGTCCATCGTACTCGATGGGATCCACGCTTGTTGTCTATTCTAAGGGTGAGTTATACTATCATCTAGGGCTGTACTAAGACGGGGAAGGAAAGACAAAGACCGACTCGGTAGGACGTCGACGTCCTAGGCCTACGTACCCCCCTTGTGCAATGGGGAATTCAGAGTCAACGTAGTTCGGACCAAGTTCTTTTGGTGTTTTTTATGAGCGACGTTTAGTTCGCGTCCGGCAGTTAGGGTCGATGCCTGTTTGCGACTCAGACGGAAGGTAGCGTGCCCTTTTCGAAAATAGCCTTTAAGTTGAAGGTCCCTAAGGACAAAAAAGTTTGAAGTTGGTTTGTGTTTTTTAGGACAGAAGTGGCTTAAGTTAGTTCCTAAGTTGCATTGCACCTAAGTCTAGGGCACAGGGGCGAATACTTAACGCATCGTCCCAAGACAGGACGCTCGCTAAGCACTCTAGAAAGATGAGAGGAAGCCCCTCATTTCTCATTCCCCATACTTAAGGCTCGTGCGCAATACACCTTATTCTTATTAAGTGTTTTAAAGAAATTTGAGATGAGAAGAGAGAAGACACAAAGGTAACTCTAAAGGGGGACTATAGAGTCCTAAAGTCATCATGCATGGGTGACCTACGGTTAATGAGGTTCAACCTAAACCCTAAAGAAAGGAAACGATGAGAGAGGAAAAGGTAAGGGTGACCATGGATACCTATCCATACCCTTAAGGAACTTACCTTAGTCCCTACATAAAAGGTTAGTGAGGAATAGACATGAATAAGAGAAACGAGGTGAATGACAATCAAGCAATGGCAAACAATAATGAGAATAATCCAAACATGAATCAAGGAAACAAAGAAACAGCCCCAAAGCAAAGGGCATAAGTACCTTTCAGACAAGGTAATCATATAAGGTCAAAGATGCGCCTGCAAGAAAATCTCAAGTAAAAATAACTCCAATAATTAGAAAAATGATTCCTAAAATTCCCAAATTAAACAATAAAGTTCCTCAACCAGAGGCAAACAACATATAAAAAGTCCCTGCAAAAATCCAAAATGTTAGCCGTTCAAATAATCATATAGAACTCGAGTAAGGGATGGTGTTCAATGTGCCAAGGAGAAGGACTAAAATGCAATATGAAATGATTTTAAAAATGATAAAAAAAATATTTTAATGTATTTTAGAATGTTAGTGAACAAATGCGAAAAGAACGGGTGAAAAATGTTTTATGATTGCAGAGAATTAAAATGAAGAAACTTATGTATGTATGGGATGTGTAATTAAAAAGAAGTTGAATTAAACAATTAATTTAAATGATAAAAATAAAATAAAAATAAATAAAATAAAATTTTTTAAAAAATTTGTAAGATGATAAAAATGACGTATGAATTTTATGATGAATTTTAGATGTGATTTACTATCTTTAAACAATTAAAATGAAATGTAATGGTCAAATAAATATAAATAAAAATGAAATATGCCAGGGGGTGCGGATAGCAGTAAGAAATACGTTGAACAATGGTAATGGGCTGAAACTGGGGGTGCGTATAGCGGTCCATGCGCATATGACCCATCAGAAAATAAAAATAAATAAAAAACCAGGGGGGTGTGATTAGTAATGAAAGTACGTTAGAATTGTGGTTGGGCTGGAGACGGGGGTGCGTATAGCAGTCCGCCCATCATTAATAAAAAACAAAAAAAAAGTAAGGGTGGTCTTACCATGCTCCAGCCATGTGCCCCGCACATGGCTTCATTAATGTGTTGTCTTCATCTCTGCCGTGCGATAAAAAATTAAATGCATCCAACAGCCATGATTAGATGTGTATACGGTAATGACATAGGACGGCCTACGTACTATTAATATAATAAAAAACAAAAATAAAAGACAAATGGCAGCACATGGCGCGTTAGATCTGGCAATGAAGGGCCAAGATTATCTCTTCTTCCTCTCAACTCTCCCCGCCGGACCACCACGTCGTCGCCGGAGCTCCACCGCCGGCCGCCACCTGCAACCACCCAACCTGCCCAGAAAATGCATATGGGTACACTATCCAACCCAGAATTTCGCGAGGAATCCAAATATGGCCTTAAAAATCGCAAATTGTTAGTGCATAATAAAAAACAAATAAAAAACCATTAGGGCACAAAACTTTAAATCCATATTACAAGCAATTCACACATCCATAATTAAAAATAATTATACCAGAGTGATCACCATTCATCACACGTCAATATTCATGCAAAAAATAGGAGTTTTAAGAATACGAAAAAACCTCTCAACCGGAGATGGAGCAGCTCCAATCCTTGCCTTTGGCTGCGAATGGTGGTTGATTTGCACTCTAGAAATCCCCAGGAAGATATTTGTGGAAGAACTTTTGGCCAAAACCTTGTAGATCGTGAGTTTTGATGAAAAATCCTCTTTTAGGGTTTTCTTGAGAACTCCTCCAACTGCACGTGCCTGAACCCTAACCAGTGCATCTTTTGGTTTAAATACTTAGGGTTATTCTTCTGATGATGAGTTGGGCCTGGATAATCCATTGTTTAATTATTTTTGCATTATTTCATTTAATATTGAATTTTACCTAATTATTTTTGCCGTAATGCTCCACACGAAGTGGAAATGCTACGCGTTTGAGGATGCAATGCAAATGCTTATGACATGCAAAAAGGGTCCCTCCAGCAAAATAAATGCCGTAGAGAAAAGTCCAATTAAGCTGGGGATGATAAAAATAAATTGTTCTCTGAATCTAGGAACTCTGCTGAGAAGGGTCATACTGATCGACTCTTCGGATCAATTATTTCTGCTGGGGGATGAAATCCCTAAAGAACATCCGCTCTACTGGGGATTATACATAACTCTTTGAAAAAGGAAGCCACGGCCTGAATCAGAAGAGTGCCAAATGTCACTTGGATTTAAAACCTGTTGGGGATGTCAACCACCGTTGAACAAACTGCTGCGAGGATTACCACCAAACTCTGCTTGGGGGAACTGTAGATGCTGACATCCACCCTGCTAGCGGATAACATCAAGCGTACTCATCTGTTGGGGATCAGATCGCACCGTTGCTGCTGAGAAAAACATTTCCTGACTGGCTGAGGAAAATAAGTGTTCAGACTCTGTGGGGAAGATAACTCCTTTGCCCCAAGAAGATGTTCTGTAAGTCCCTTGCTGGAGAAACAACAACCTGCTGAGGAGAATGAAGTTTCAATATTGAGGGGAGTAGCTCTACTGGGGAAAACAAATTTGTTACCCTGCAGACATATGGTAAACTGAACCGTCTCTATGTTCATAATCGGCCCTTTGAACTCTCCATTTGCCCCAGACCACCAGGTCTAAAGGAAGAAATCATCTCAAGAGGATTTTATAGAAGATCGGGCATTCACACCGCCCCAGGGTCTTCAAACTCTTAGAGAGATTTATCGGATCTCGACTTAATTGCCCCAGACTGCATGATCTTTGAAGGAATTTGCCTCGAGAGGACTCGTAATGGCTTGAAAATACCCTGCCCCAGTATTCTGAACTTTAAAGAGGTGTTTTCAATTAACCGTCTTCAGGAGTGGACAACTTCTTACGCTCCAGAGGTGGCCTACCCCAAGTCTTGAAGAAACTTTGCCCCTGACTGATCTTACAGAGATTTGTCAAATCGACCTGATTGCCCCTGTTCGGCTGCCTTAGGGAGAGTTTTCAACGTGACTGCTCCAGATTGGCTGCATCTTATCACCATTTATCAGGAACCTCCGGGCTGCGCACAGTCTCTTGGCCACATACCCCTTGACATGACTTTCCTTCAGAGTTTTCACCATCTCCACTTGGCGTGATCGAGCTTCTCAACTGATTTTCATCATGTAAGCTTCTTTGATGTCAAACACATGCAAGCAGAAAATGTATATTATGAGAATGACAATTCTAATGCAACACTCGTGTTAACCCGAAGTTTTATTGAAAATGTGTCGCCAAGCCTTATGAACAAACACTAGCCAGGATGCGACATTTATTTTTGAATGGAAAACAATACGCACATGCAATACCAACAAAAATCTTATTAGCACAACTCATAGGAGTCAGGAACACTATCCTGTTGAAATACGCTTTCGGAATAAACCCTGTTTCAATTAGGACTTTTAAAGGTTGTAACGTGGTCTGGTTCACGGTTTCAGAAAAAAGGATTTATGGCTCAAAATTTATCGGTGCCCACCCACTCTTCGTGATGTTCTCCAATCCTATGTTCAGCTAATTTGACGCAAACGCTCACCTCTCAAACGGTTCATGATATTTGAGGAACCCGTGCAACTGATGGTTTGACACCTAAGGAGGTTTTGGAGTAACAGTCACCCCTTTTTATCTTTTGTCTCCGGTGCCACATGAATTTGTTCTTGTAATCCTTTTAGCTTTTCGCTTCTCATTCTTTTGCTTTCTTGATCCCTAATTTTTGCCTGGACTGCCTCTTCTGAGTTTTTCGATTTTGAAGTCCAGCGGGATGCCCTAACTTTTTCCTAAGTCGCTTGTTTTCAAGTTTCGACTTAGCGGGCTTTCTTCTTTTTCTCTTTTTGAACAAAGCGTGTGACACCGGTTGTCTTACTTGCTTGAAAGGGTTGTGACCGTCTCACTCCTTGATGATTGATGGATAGCCATTGTGGTTTCACATCTCTTGACCTCTTGATGGTGGAATAGAAGGTAATGGATCCTCAGATGCACACTCCTTTTGAAATTTGAATGCTCGGTCAAACTAACTAACGCCTACCCTGCCCCTGGGTTAATGAGGGTTTTTTCAAGGGAAAGAAACTCCTACTTCAAGGCTCAAAGGGGTTAACGAGGGCCCATCTCCCTTATATCTCCAGTGTTTGGGGATTTGAAACAATGCCTGTACATCCTTAACAGGGTTTTATCCAAAAGCATACCATCAGAAGTTTGCGTTCTTATTTCGTCATCCTCCCTCAAAGAGTTTAAGCAAGAAAGTTGGTATTGCAATGCATATAAACATGATATGAGTTCATAAAAGTAACATACTTCAGGAACAACACGTTTATTGTATTAAAATCAACATTCAAAACACAAACACGTTTTTACATGCAAACACTGTTTGAACAAACAAATGAAAGCTACATATGAAATTGCAGTAAAGGAAGCTGATGATTGCCATTGAGGAGTCTTGACTCCGTCTGGACTGGTTTCTTCTGATGATGTCCTTTGAAGTCTTCAAGCAGATGAGAGGTCGACATGCACAACCAAGTCTCCTTCTGGAAATGATATGTACCCTTTGTCAATCAATTGTTGCACTTTGGCTTGGAAGGCTTTACAATCTTCGGTTGAGTGTCCCATAGATCCTCCATGATATCCGCATTGCACATGGGGACTGTACCCCGGAGGGTATGGTTCTGGAACAGGCTTCAAAGTCTTGGGCTCCACCAATGAATTTTGAACCAGGTGTGGCAAGAGTTGACTGTACGACATGGGAACTGGATGAAGAGGAGCATTCCTTCTTTCCAAGTTATTGCGAGGCCTATGCTGATTCGGACGCCGATACTTCTGTTGTTGAGGAGCATAAGGCTGCTGGTACTGAACGACATTGGTCTCTCCTTCTTCTCCCCTGTAACGTTTCTTCGTAGTTTCGGAATAACCGGGAGTAACTTGAATCTTTCCCATTTTGATACCGCTTTCGACCATTTGTCCTACTAAGATGAGATCAGCAAACTTTCCAGTCATACACGGTACCATCTTTTCATAGTAATGACCCTGCAAGGTGGCCATAAACATAGTTATCATTTCACATTCCAACATGGGAGGCTGAACCCTAGCTGCCAGTTCACGCCACCTCTGGGCATACTCTTTGAAACTCTCATTGTTCTTCTGTGATAAGTTCTGCATCTGTGTTCGGTTAAGAGCCATGTCAGTGTTATATTGGCAGTGTCTAATAAATGCCCCCGTCAGATCTCTCCAACTACGCACATCCTTCCTTTTTAGTTGTATGTACCACTCCAGGGATGCCCCAGATAGGCTATCCTGGAAGCAATGCATCATCAGCTTTTCATTCTTCGCATGCGCAGCCATTTTGCTTGCGTATGCCCTCACGTGGGTCCTCGGGCCAGTCATACCATTATACTTCTCAAAAGTAGGGATCTGGAACTTGTGCGGGATAACAATGCCTGGAACCAGCCCTAAATCCTCTAGATCCATACCCAAAACATCCTGATTCACAACACCCCTTAGTTGTTCCTCAATCAACCTGATCCTCTGATCATTGTCAATCTGGGGACCAACATCCCCACCTGGTAGAGAAAATGCATCATCTTGAACATCATCATACTGACGGCCATGAACTGCGCCAGCGCCATTACCTCCTCCCGCTGCAGGGGGAACCACAATACTTTCTCCTCCGCCCGGAGGAATCACAACACCAGAAACAGGGATACCTCCGCCCGGAGGGCCATTCTGCATACTAGTACCAGTAACACCAGTATGGACTCCTCCCTGAAGGACAACTTCGTTATCAGTCCTTGCAATTAGTGGTTGGACAACAGTTCTTAACTGCTCTTGGCCTTGCGCAACCCCTTGCATCAAATCCATGAATTGGTTCATGCGAGTCCGCATCTCAGTCATCTCATTTTTTAGCTGATCCATGGGTCTTTTCTGATTCTGTCTGGTAGGATACCGGTGAATGTGTTGATTTGCAATCTGGTGCGGTGGAATAGAACCAAGTAAGAACGCCAGAGATAAACACCTGTTATGCAAAATGATTATGGATATGCGAATGCAAATGAACATGTTTAAAAATTCGCAGGGCGATCCACCCCTTGATTCCAGTTTAATTTCAAAAACCATAATCAAAGTTAGGATGCAACCCCACAAACGAATAAACATGTTGGGATGCAAAATGATGATGCAAATGCACACATGGGATCAAGGATGCCACACAGACTGGACAACTGCTGCACTGAACAAACTGCACTATCTCAAAGATCTGCTCAAATACCCAGAATACCAGAATAACCATAGTACAACACTGATAAACCTGCTGATCAGAAAACTGGGTATGTTGAAGGTCAAGGTTACCTGCAAACCTGTAAACGCCCATCCCTTCTCATGTGTGGGTACTAGGATGTTCAGTATCCCGAGCTCTCAGGTCGAGAAATGATGATACGTTCACCATTTTTGGTTTGGCATCATCATCGATCGAGGAGGCCTCAACTGATTCTCCAAAGCGGAAGGTCCTCAGCTTTGGCACTGAGGTCGAGAAACAATAGTACATTCATCCCTCGGGGTACAGTACTAAAGTTAATCGAGGAGTGCCTCCACTGATTCTCTTCAAAACGTAGGGGCCATCCTATGCGACTTCCAAAGCGGGCCCTCGGGTGCGAATGGGTTTGCCACAGGATATGGTCTGCCACTGTCACCAGTAAAGAGGGATGTTTCCACTGAGGTCCTCAATGATTGGTCACCAGAGTCGACAGCTCTCTAGATCAACGCCCCAACATGCGCAAGACACACACGTTAGAATGCATCCCAAGATAACCTCGTCTGGTTGTGAATTTCGTGAACACACAAACGTACCAAGCGGGCACGTAGGTCCCACTACTTTCCACTCTAGTCCTAGGGTATACTCAAGCCTTGGTATTGGGCTTATATCTCAGACCCACCCAACCTGCAAAACAAAGACAGCCAGCACAACACAGCAGCATGATAGTAATAAAAAATGAAATGCAGAAAATGCGGTAAAAAATAAAATACAACACATAAAGCAAAACAAAACAAAACACCCAAAGAGAACAAAGTCAAGCAAGCGTTAGGATTGACTCGCTTAGGGATGGACCAGCATAGGTCATATCCTAGTCCCCAGCAGAGTCGCCAGCTGTCGCTCCCAGGATTTTCATCCAGGTACAAACGCGAGAGTGGCGCGGAAAAATAGAGTCGCCAGCCGTGTAAATTTATCCCAAGAGAGGGAAAGGGAACACCGCATAAACCTTAGGAAGAGGGAAAGGAATGGTCATCGCAACCATAACCTGGGTTCTTGAGTCGGTTAGGCGAGGGGAAGGTACTAGCACCCCACGCGTCCATCGTACTCGATGGGATCCACGCTTGTTGTCTATTCTAAGGGTGAGTTATACTATCATCTAGGGCTGTACTAAGACGGGGAAGGAAAGACAAAGACCGACTCGGTAGGACGTCGACGTCCTAGGCCTACGTACCCCCCTTGTGCAATGGGGAATTCAGAGTCAACGTAGTTCGGACCAAGTTCTTTTGGTGTTTTTTATGAGCGACGTTAAGTTTGCGTCCGGCAGTTAGGGTCGATGCCTGTTTGCGATTCAGACGGAAGGTAGCGTGCCCTTTTCGAAAATAGCCTTTAAGTTGAAGGTCCCGAAGGACAAAAAAGTTTGAAGTTGGTTTGTGTTTTTTAGGACAGAAGTGGCTTAAGTTAGTTCCTAAGTTGCATTGCACAAAAATCTAGGGCACAGGGGCGAATACTTAACGCATCGTCCCAAGACAGGACGCTCGCTAAGCACTCTAGAAAGATGAGAGGAAGCCCCTCATTTCTCATTCCCCATACTTAAGGCTCGTGCGCAATACACCTTATTCTTATTAAGTGTTTTAAAGAAATTTGAGATGAGAAGAGAGAAGACACAAAGGTAACTCTAAAGGGGGACTATAGAGTCCTAAAGTCATCATGCATGGGTGACCTACGGTAAATGAGGTTCAACCTAAACCCTAAAGAAAGGAAAAGATGAGAGAGAAAAAGGTAAGCGTGACCATGGATACCTATCCATACCCTTAAGGAACTTACCTTAGTCCCTGCATAAAAGGTTAGTGAGGAATAGACATGAATAAGAGAAACGAGGTGAATGACAATCAAGCAATGGCAAACAATAATGAGAATAATCCAAACATGAATCAAGGAAACAAAGAAACAACCCCAAAGCAAAGGGCATAAGTGCCTTTCAGACAAGGTAATCATATAAGGTCAAAGATGCGCCTGCAAGAAAATCTCAAGTAAAAATAACTCCAATAATTAGAAAAATGATTCCTAAAATTCCCAAATTAAACAATAAAGTTCCTCAACCAGAGGCAAACAACATATAAAAAGTCCCTGCAAAAATCCAAAATGTTAGCCGTTCAAATAATCATATAGAACTCGAGTAAGGGATGGTGTTCAATGTGCCAAGGAGAAGGACTAAAATGCAATATGAAATGATTTTAAAAATGATAAAAAAATATTTTAATGTATTTTAGAATGTTAGTGAACAAATGCGAAAAGAACGGGTGAAAAATGTTTTATGATTGCAGAGAATTAAAATGAAGAAACTTATGTATGTATGGGATGTGTAATTAAAAAGAAGTTGAATTAAACAATTAATTTAAATGATAAAAATAAAATAAAAATAAATAAAATAAAATTTGTAAAAAATTTGTAAGATGATAAAAATGACGTATGAATTTTATGATGATTTTTAGATGTGATTTACTATCTTTAAACAATTAAAATGAAATGTAATGGTCAAATAAATATAAATAAAAATGAAATATGCCAGGGGGTGCGGATAGCAGTAAGAAATACGTTGAACAATGGTAATGGGCTGAAACTGGGGGTGCGTATAGCGGTCCATGCGCATATGACCCATCAGGAAAAAAAAAAACCCGGGGGGGGGGGGGGGGGGGGGGGTGTGATTAGTAATGAAAGTACGTTAGAATTGTGGTTGGGCCGGAGACAGGGGTGCGTATAGCAGTCCGCCCATCATTAATAAAAAATAAAAAAAAAGTAAGGGTGGTCTTACCATGCTCCAGCCATGTGCCCTGCACATGGCTTCATTAATGTGTTGTCTTCATCTCTGTCGTGCGATCAAAAATTAAATGCATCCAACAGCCATGATTAGATGTGCATACGGTAATGACATGGGACGGCCTACGTACGATTAATAAAATAAAAAAACAAAAATAAAAGACAAGTGGCAGCACATGGCGCGTTAGATCTGGCAATGAAGGGCCAAGATTATCTCTTCTTCCTCTCAACTCTCCTCGCCGGACCACCACGCCGTCGCCGGAGCTCCACCGCCGGCCGCCACCTGCAACCACCCAACCTGCCCAGAAAATGCATATGGGTACACTATCCGACCCAGAATTTCGCGAGGAATCCAAATATGGCCTTAAAAATCGTAAATTGTTAGTGCATAATAAAAAACAAATAAAAAACCATTAGGGCACAAAACTTTAAATCCATATTACAAGCAATTCACACATCCATAATTAAAAATAATTATACTAGAGTGATCACCATTCATCACACGTCAATATTCATGCAAAAAATAGGAGTTTTAAGAATACGAAAAAACCTCTCAACCGGAGATGGAGCAGCTCCAATCCTTGCCTTTGGCTGCGAATGGTGGTTGATTTGCACTCTAGAAATCCCCAGGAAGATATTTGTGGAAGAACTTTTGGCCAAAACCTTGTAGATCGTGAGTTTTGATGAAAAATCCTCTTTTAGGGTTTTCTTGAGAACTCCTCCAACTGCACGTGCCTGAACCCTAACCAGTGCATCTTTTGGTTTAAATACTTAGGGTTATTCTTCTGATGATGAGTTGGGCCTGGATAATCCATTGTTTAATTATTTTTGCATTATTTCATTTAATATTGAATTTTAACTAATTAAATCCAATAAAAATAAAATAAAATGAGGAAAAATCAAATATATGCTCTTTGGGTCGTGCATGGCTTTATGTTTGAGTTTGGTTTAAGAAACTTATGGCCCATTTGTCAAAATTTAGATTTTAGGCATAGTTTGCTTTGTGCACCTCCTCAAAATTGCCCAACTTTGACTAAGCATAACTCCTTCAATTTTTAGCTCCTTAATGTAAACTAATACTTTTTAGAAACCTCAAGATGTCCTCTAACCAACCCTTTTGGTCCTATGTCAATTTGATCTTCCATGTTCAAGTTATGAGCTTTTGAAAAAGGTTGACTTTTGTTGACTTTCAAAATGACCTATAATGTCTTGGCTCATATCTCCCGAATGAAGCATTTCTGGACTTGGCTCATGAGACACAAAGTTGTAGGGAATTAAATTTCCTTCAAGATGGGCTTTGGTTGAGGAATTTTTGATGAAGTATGTGGAAGTTAGACCTGGTCAAAGTACAGTTGACTTTTCCTACAAAAACCCTAGTTTAGTAACTCCCGATTCTTGATGATTCTGAGGTTTCCCTGATGAATCATGATCAACCCTTGATCAAATGATGAATTTCACCCCATAATCTTGATGTTGACCAAAAATCTTGAGGTTTGCCTTTGTGTTGACCACAGTTGACTTTTTGACCAAGTTAACCGATTTTCAATCCATTGGCCAATTGAACTTCTCCCAAATCAAACTGATGGACAATCTTCCACTCCTAGATACCTAGGGATCCAAGGAATACCATGGAATCAAGTCTTGCCCAAAAAATCAGAAATAAACTGACTTTATAGCAAACCCTAGTTTGTGGCACCCTCAGTCTAGGAGGAAATAACACAGTCTCCCAATTCAAATTCCTCTGAATATGATGTGTATCCTCTCCAAAAAAGATATGATATGTCATTTGGTGATGATAAAAACCCAAGGAGCCTGCCCATTGGAGCAATAAACCCAAGAATTTCAAACCCTAATTCATGCACTGGTTAGGAGAGAGTGGTCCCTTGAGATCCCTTGCCACTTGTGAACTCTTGATGATGTAGTAGACCAGATAGGACCTTCTTGAGCTGCCTCAAGCACCTTGACCCCATGCTAATGATATGCACACATGATAATGCAAAAGAAAAAGAAATGAAACATAAGCCAGTTAGTAAAATAGTAAGGAGGGCAAATTTTGGGGTGCAACAACAAGTGGCACGCATGGCTGATTTCATGGGAGTACCAGCAGTAGATCGAAGAGCGACGGTTGTCGAAGATATCCCAAGACGTCATCCACGTCAGACACCTGATGCGCATTTGGAGGATCAAGAAATGATTGATCATTTTAGAGTCGAACCACCAAGAAACCAGATGTCATACCAGGTGGAGGAAGAACCAGTAGTGATGGTGAACAGGAACCAAAACGCAGACCAACTACTTAGGCAGGTTCGACACCAGAATCAAGCAGAAGAAAATAATCTTGCAGCCATTGTTGAAAGGATAATGACTAGAAATGGTATGAATTTTGGCTTCACCAGGCCAAATTATACTTCACCTATAGTGGATTACGTTCTCCAAGCAGAACTACCCCCTAGGATGAAGGTTCCAAAGTTCAGCAAGTTTTCAGGAGATACTACTGAGTCTAGTGTCGAACATGTAGCTAGATATTTGATCGAAGCGGGCGAGATTGCAGCTGTCGAAAGCCTTAGGATCAAATACTTCCCAAGTTCCCTTACCAAGAATGCCTTCACATGGTTTACTACGTTGCCTCCAAACTCCATATACAATTGGACCCAATTAGAACGTTTGTTTCATGAACAGTTCTACATGGGGCAAACTAAGATTAGTCTGAAAGAATTGGCTAGCATCAAACGCAAAGTCACTGAGCCAATTGATGATTACCTGAATAGGTTTCGACTTCTTAAAGCCAGGTGCTTTACTCAAGTGCCAGAACATGAGTTGGTCGAAATGGCTGCTGGGGGTCTAGATTACTCCATTAGGAAGAAATTAGATACCCAATATCTTAGAGATATGGCCCAGCAGGCTGATAGGGTTCGACAGCTAGAAAGGCTAAAAGAAGAAAAGGCCAAATTCAGTAGGGGTAAAAAAGTAGCATTTGTCGAATGCAAGGAAGATGTGGAGAATCTGTATGGCGAACCATCATGTTTCGACGAAAATGAGGTTGACGTTGCTGAGTTAAAGCAAGGTCCACCTTATGCTTGCAAATTATTAGCCCCTTCAGAAGGAAAAAATCCTGTCGAATCTAACGACAAATTCCCTAAGAAAACATATACCTTTGACATCACTAAATGTGACGAAATTTTTTATTTGTTAGTTAAAGATGGGCAAATGATAGTGCCTGCTGGTGCTAAAACGCCACCTTTAGAACAAAGAAAGAAAAGAGGTTTTTGTAAGTACCATAATTTTTTGGGTCATAAAACTTCTCAATGTTTTCTTTTCAGGGATTTGGTGCAAAATGCTATCCAGGAAGGAAGGCTGAAGTTTGGGGAAAAAGGCAAAGCCCAGATGAAGATTGACTCTAACCCATTGCAAGTTGCAGAGGCCAACTATACAGAGCCTCATGAGGTTCAGATGGTGGAAGCCACAGGGGGATCCGACGAGTCAGTCAACATGGTAGACGTTACTGAAGACTTCGCCATCAGTTCTGTGATAATTGAAGGCTCTAGTAAGGCTGCAAGTGGCCTAAACGTTGATGGTACCAGTCTGATGTTGGTAACCAAAGAAACTGCTGATAAGTTTATTGAAATGGATAAGGCTGCTAAGGTTTTGGATATGACCGTGAGTGGGTGTAAGATAAATGCCAATGAAGGCATTAACATGGTCAAATTGGCTGAAGAGTCTGATTCTAGCTCAGATAGTGTCAACACCAATGAGGCTATGGGTAGAAATGCCCCTAAAGTTCAAGTTGTTAAGGAATTGGAAGATGACATGCTCTTGGTTGGAGAGATGCTGGACATGGAGGGTTGTCTGGTGGAAAATTGGATATGCATGGCTGTTGAAAATTTTTTCAAGACATCTCCTGATGTCTAGAGAGTCAATGCTGAGGAGATGGTGGAGGCTGAGAAAGCTGCTTGGGAAAAAGCTTCCCAAAGAGCTGCAAAAGCAGCAGTAGGTGGTGGCTGCTTGGAAAAGACCACTGAAAGTCTGGAAGCCAGCTTCTCCAAGATGCGCCTGAAGGACAGAATGGATGTCAACATGGTCGAAGTTACGGATCGAAAAGATGAACAATTGAGTAAGGTAGATGAGCAAGAGAAACTCAACAAAATGGCTTATCCTGAGCCAGAAGAGACAATCGTGGACTTCTTGCATCGTTGCCAGAAAAAAGGCTCTGGAGTAATGCTGTGTCCCAGGTGCAGCGCCATTTTTGATGAAAAAGCTGCCCACAAGCTAGAAGGTGTCAAGAAGGCTGGTGAAAGCTGGGGGCAGAAGGTGAACAAAGGGCACAGAGGTTTTGACCATAGGCGACTTTCGACAGGGTTAAAAAACCAAGCACCAGGAATTAGGCCAGGTACGTTCAAACCAACTGCGAACGCACCAACAGGTAGTTGGATCAAATCTGTCGAAGGGAGAGGACAAAAGAAAAAGTGGGAGAAGTTTGATGTGGAAAGAGGTTCGTCATTTGAGTACAGAAAAGAGAATCACACCATAAACAAATCAGCATACATTTCTCACAACTACAAGGGTAAAAACCCAATGTCTAGATCGCAATGGCGAAGAGAACAGCACAGGCGAAAAGCTGTCAGGGAGGCTCAGGTGCAAGGGGAGTCAAGCACCAATGTGGCTGGGGCAATGGAAAAGATGCCCATACGACGAAAGTTGTTTACTATTCAGCCAGAAAAGAAGGTCGAAGAGGATGAGGATATGACGGATAACTTCGACAATGAGTCAGCAGCTTCCCTAGACATTTTGGTAAATGTGGTGTCGGTGATGCCAAGAGAATTTGGTCAAGTCTCAGAGGTCGAAGACTTAGACCAAACTGCTGAATTGAAAATGATGGCACACAAGCCTGTGTGCTATTACATCATGAACAACGGGTGCGTCGAAGAACAGAATGCTTTCT
The DNA here is from genome assembly GCA_022829125.1 of Lathyrus tuberosus. Taxonomy (NCBI): domain Eukaryota; kingdom Viridiplantae; phylum Streptophyta; class Magnoliopsida; order Fabales; family Fabaceae; genus Lathyrus; species Lathyrus tuberosus. Next base: position 5,392,804 of record JALAZF010000024.1, on the reverse strand, counting down.
TCGAGCGTCCCACAGAGGCAATGAAGGGTCATTTGAAGCCTCTTTACATTACTGGAAAAGTGGAGAACGTCCCTGTCAACAAAATTTTGGTAGACTGTGGTGCGACGGTTAATTTGATGCCAAGATTTTTGTTGAGCAAATTGGAAAATTTGAGACTGATACTAAACCCCACAACATGGTTCTGTCGAACTATGAAGGCAAAGTTGGCTCCACGCTGGGAGTGATTCAGGTGGATCTCACTGTGGGAACTATTACCAGACCAACACTGTTCATGGTCGTCGAAACAAAGGCTAACTATAATCTACTCTTAGGTAGGGAGTGGATTCATGGGATAGGAGCAGTACACTCATCTATGCACCAGAGAATCACAATCTGGAGACCAGATGGGATAGTGGAAAACATTGAAGCTGATCAAGGGTACTTCAAGGTGCCTGTCAATCATGTGGATAGTAGGCAATTTGAGAAACATCTGGCAAACATTGCTCCATGTCCTGCAGCTGATTTTGAGTTTACACCTGACGAGGAAACGTTTTATTCGTTGTACTTGCACCCTGTTGAAGGTTTCAGATGGGACAGGGAGGTACCAGGAGGAAGATTTCCATGCTTAGGCACGCCTCCAATAGAGCCCATAGGGTGGGGAGATGAATTCAGTAATCATGACTGAGTTCGACGCTTTGAAAAGAATTTCGGCCTATGTGGCCAAAACAAAACTACAAGCGGCTTTGGAAGCCGCCAATGATTATATGGCTGGTGAAGCCATTTCTAAAGTATATCAAGAAGGTCCTGGTAAGGACTTTGACCCAAAACCTCCAGATAAGGTTGAAACTGGAGAGCAAAGCCAGAGGCTCGACGCCATCTATGAAGATGAGCCTTTGGGATTTTAGAAGGCTCCGTTGGCAAATAATATAAAAATCCTAGCACAAGATCCTTTAGAAGAAGTGGACCTCAGTGAGGGGACAACCAAAAGACATACCTACATCAGTGCCAATCTTGATCCCCAGTTAAAGGTCGAAGTAGTTTAGCTGTTGAAAGAGTTCAAAGACTGCTTCGTCTGGGATTATGATGAGATGCCTAGTTTGAGCAGGGAGTTGGTCGAACACAGGTTGCCTATGACGCCTGGGAAAAAACCAGTCAAGCAAAATCCAAGACGGTTTGCACCAGAGATATTGTCAAAGATCAAAGAGGAAGTCGAAAGACTGCTTCGTTGCAAATTCATTCGCACTGTAAGGTATGTCGAATGGTTGGCTAATATAGTACCTGTTATTAAAAAGAATGGGTCTTTGAGAGTTTGCATTGATTTTAGAGATTTAAACTCTGCAACTCCCAAAGATGAATATTCAATGCCAGTAGCAGAAATGTTAATAGATTATGCAGCAGGACATGAATATCTTAGTATGCTAGATGGATATTCTGGCTACAACCAAATATTCATTGCTGAGGAAGATGTTCATAAAATTGCTTTAGAATGCCCTGGAGCCTTAGGCACCTATGAATGGGTAGTGATGCCTTTTGGTCTTAAGAATGCTGGTGCCACTTATCAAAGGACAATGAATTCAATTTTCCACGATTTTATAGACACATTCATGCAAATTTATATTGATGACATTGTTATAAAATCTATTTCTGGGAAAAATCACATTGACCATCTTCGACAGTCCTTTGAAAGGATGAGAAAATATGGTCTTAAAATGAATCCTCTTAAATGTGCTTTTTGTGTGCAGGCAGGGGATTTCTTAGGCTTTGTGGTCCACAAGAAAGGGATTGAAATAAATTAGAATAAAACCAAAGCCATAATGGAGGCGAAAGCACCATCAAATAAAAAGGAGTTGCAGTCATTGTTGGGCAAAATCAACTTCTTAAGAAGGTTTATATCCAACCTGAGTGGCAAAACACAAGCTTTTTCTCCATTGCTTCGTTTTAACAAAGATGGTTTCGAGTGGGGGCAATTACAGCAGGAAGCCTTCGACAAGATCAAGGAGTACCTAAGCCACCCTCCAATTCTTTCACCACCTTGTAGAAACAAAAGTATGAGATTGTATATAGCTGCATCAGATAAAACTCTAGGGAGCATGTTAGCTCAGGAGGATGAAAATGGAGTCGAAAGAGCCATTTATTACCTTAGTCGAGTTTTAAATGATGCAGAAACTAGGTATAGCATGATTGAAAAGTTATGTTTATGCTTGTATTTCTCTTGTACTAAACTGAAGCAATATATAAAACCTGTTGATGTGCATGTTTCGTCTCACTTTGATGTTGTAAAACATATGTTATCTAAACCTATTTTGCATAGTCGAATTGGCAAATGGGCATTAGCATTAACAGAATTTTCCTTAACATATCAACCTTTAAAAGCTGTGAAAGGTCAAATAGTTGCAGACTTTATAGTCGATCACTCCATAAATGAAAATGATTTGAATTACGTCGAATTAAAATCCTAGAAGTTATACTTTGATGGATCAAGTCATAAAAGTGGAACAGGAGTAGGAATACACATTATTTCTCCTGAAAAAATTCCAACAAAATTCAAGTACAAGGTCGAAGGGCCTTGCTCTAACAATGAGGCTGAATATGAAGCATTAATTGTTGGCCTTGAAATTTTGTTAGAATTGGGGGCAACTAGAGTCGAAATAATGGGAGATTCGGAATTGGTTATAAAACAAATCACAAAGGAGTATAAATGTGTTAAAGAAAATCTCATTATGTACTTTGTGATAGCCAATAGATTATTAAAGAAATTTGAGGTAGTGGCCATCCAACACATACCTAGAATAGAGAACCAAGTTGCTAACGACTTGGCTCAAATTGCCTCTGGATACAAGGTGTCGAAAGGAAACTTTCAGGAAGTAATTGAACCAAAAGGTAAGGTGGTGGCTGTTGGATTATGCCCATCAGACTTAGAAACAACTAAGCTTGGGTGCATAGATGGCGAAAATTTTGAAATTTTTTCCATAGATAATTTAACAGATGAAGATTGGAGGAAGCCCATAGTTGAATATTTGCAAAACCCAACGGCTTCGACAGAGCGAAAAATCAGATATCAAGCTTTAAGCTATGTACTGGTGGGTAATGAATTGTTTAAAAAGACCCCTGAGGGAATCTTATTGAAATGCCTTAGTGAAGCAGAGGCGTATTTGGCACTTTCGACAGTACATAGTGGGGCATGTGGAGCACACCAAGTTGGCCAGAAAATGAAATGGTTGTTGTTTCGACAAGGCATGTATTGGCCCACTATGCTGAAGGATTGCATAGAGTTTGCTAAAGGGTGTCAAGAATGTCAAATTCATGCTGGCATACAGCACATCCCTGCAAGTGAATTACATTCCATAGTGAAACCATGGCCTTTCAGAGGATGGGCTTTGGATACAGTGGGAGAGATTCGACCAGCATCTTCAAAGAACCAGAGATATATTTTGGTGGGAATTGATTATTTCACCAAGTGGATTGAGGCAATACCACTAGTGAATATAGGTCAGGAAGATGTTATTGAGTTCATTCAAAATCACATTATTTATAGATTTGGTATTCCTGAAACAATTACTACAAATCAGGGATCAGTGTTCACTGGTCGAAAGATGCAGGAATTTTCCAAAGAAATAGGTTTTAAGTTATTAACTTCTACACCTTATTATGCTCAGGCCAATGGGCAAGTCGAAGCTGCCAATAAGGTAGTGATTGGACTAATCAAGAAACATGTGGGAAAGAGGCCTAGAAATTAGCACAAGACGTTAGACCAAGTTCTTTGGGTGTGTCGAACATCCCCCAAAGAGGCTACCAACACTACCCCATTTCGACTCACTTTTGGTCATGATGCAGTATTACCTGTTGAGATTTATCTACAGTCTGTAAGAGTTCAAAGACATCATGAAATTCCCTCTGAGAATTATTGGGAAATGATGATGAATGAATTAGTGGATTTGGATGAAGAAAGGCTTAGAGCCTTGGAGTTGCTGAGAAAACAAAAGAAGAGGGTCGAAGAATCCTACAACAAAAAGGTTAAATCTAAATCTTTTGCATGTAGGGAATTGGTTTGGAAGGTGATTTTGCCCATGGATCGAAGGGATAGAACATTGGGCAAATGGTCCCCTAAGTGGGAAGGACCATTCCAAGTCATACAAGTGTTCTCTAATGGAGCTTATGAAGTGGAAGAGTTAGACAAAGATAAAAGAATCTTGAAAGTAAATGGCAAGTATTTGAAAAAATATAAGCCTATGCTGTAGGAGATTCATATTAAAACATAGGCTTTATTTAATAAAAGAAAGCCAAAATAGGCTAAGTCAGGCTAATATGGCATACAAAGCGAAGAGAAACTAGTACAACATTTTTTTCTCAAAGAAAGGTTATTCATAATCTCTCCAATCTATGGATTTGAGGAAGTCCATATAATCTACACCTGGCTCATCATCAGAATCTTGGGTGTTGGGGCGCCCTTTCTTGGAGATCTTCATTTTGGTTTCTCTCGTCTTGGCTGAAGAAGTTGCTCTGACGGAGGCATTAGGTTGTTGGGGCGCCTCTACCTTCTTTGTTTCCTCAATTGCCTTAGCCTTTCCAACCATCTTCCTAGTTAAGGGTTTCTCTGAATTATTCATGGTTGCTTCTACGCAAAACATGGTCAGATGGAAGAAATTTATAGAGGCTAATGGCTGATTGGATTAGCCAGCCAAACGGTGGAAACAGGTGAGTTATTCTTGGAAGTAGGCCTGAGGGCTATGTTATAAATGTTACTTTAAAGCTAGAGGCTTATGCCTTGGAATTTAAAGCTGGAGGGGTGACTTTCCAAGAAAAAGATAGAATGCCTTAATTGCAAATTTGACTGATAAAAGATAACAATAAAGAACATCATCATGCAATATAGGTCGAAAGCAGTTAAAGGCAAAATAATAATGATTGATTAAATCAATACCAATAGGCATAAAATTGTCATTACATAAAAGGCCTGAAAAGGCCAGGAAATAAGTGATGATTAAACAAATGAAATAAAGGTGTCGAAGGTATCAGAAGGGAAGCCTCGACGCCAACTGAGAAAAAGATTCTATGTGATGTTTGAGGCGAGCGTTGCACAAAGATTCGTCAAGTTTTGCTTCTGCGAGCTCTTTCTCATATCTTTGGGCTGCCTCAATTTGATCAATAGCATTCTTCGTTTCTCCAGCTATCTCAGTGTCGTCGAGTTGGCGCAAATCACGGTTGCGGTTTTCAGCATTTTCAATTTTAGCTTGTAGCTCCGTGATTTGTTGCTTCCAGGCTTCAATATCCTTCTTGTTGGAGGCTATCTCGTCTTGTTTTTTCCTTTGATCAGCCTCCATACATTGGATATCTTCGTACGCCTCTTGTGCACTACACCAGGCTGCACTCTCACAGCCAGATGTTCTCTCTATGGTATCCTTGATCGAGGGGAGCAGTTTTATTTCTGCAACTATTTGGTTTACCACTGCAGTTAGCTCTATCAGAAAACCATAGACATCTGGATTGAGAGTAGTGAGCTCAATCTTTGCAAGGGTGTCCTTCAAGTAAGCAGTTGCAGTTGGATCTGAGGCCAGAATTTTGTAAATATCCCCTTTGAAGAATTTTTTCTTGATGGCTTGGAGAATTGATTGGGCTAAGTCACCTGGTGCTGAGGTCGAAGAAACAGAGGAAGAACCATACCTTTGCTCAAGAATCAATTTGACAAACTCACGTGGGTTCGACCACTTGAGTGCTATCAGCGAGTCCCCAGGTAGTGGAGTGACCATAGGCGAAGGAGTATGGTGGGGGCGAGGCTTAGCTTGTTCTTCTTCCTCCTCTGCTAATTCTTCTTCCTCTTCATCTTCTCCTCCTCCCATTTCCTCATCAGATTCATCAGCAGCTGGTTGCACATTCTCCTGGTCATCAGCCGGTGTGGTTTGATCAGGAGTGGCGTTGTGTGTTTGGATTTCAGGTTCACGCCTTTCTTCTTAAACCATCTGGCCTTTATCCATGGAGATACCCAGATTGATAGGTGGTGGGCTTGAAGCGTCATCCTCATCAGAGTTAGCTCCCTCAGCTTGTACGTGCTGAGTTGGGGTTGGAGCTGGTGCTGCAGTAGCTGCTGTAACATGTGGAATGGGTTGATTAATCTTACTCAAACCAGAGCCAATATCAGAAGATGGGTGATAAGTTGGCTCACCTTGGCTGTTGAGAAGCGTGGTGGTGAGGCTTTCTGAAGTTGGGTGAGGAACAGAATCGTCAAGTGTGGTGGCGGCGAAGTTGCTTGGAGTTGGTCGGGGATCTGGATTGTTGATTATGGGTGCCTAAAGAACACAAGTGGAGAAAGTGAGAATGAAATAATAGGCGAAAGATGTCAAGCATAATAGAAAAGGGCAATGGTGCACATACCTGAGTTTGCTCAACAGCAGGACTTGATTTATCACTCCCATGGTCACCAAGAGGGGTTCTCAAGGCCACCTGGGAGGTTTCTTTCTCGACACCACTTGTGGTGGATGCCTTTTCGAGTATTTTGGCCACCATCGAAGGAGGTGGGCCAGTGGGTCCAGAGGCCTTTGTGGGTTTTTTCCTTTTTCTTGTAAGAACCTCCTCAGGAGATTCATCTGAGGCCTCCGAAGCTATAACCACAGCTGGGGTATCCTTCTTACCTTTCTTGGAAGGTGTTGGAGGTTTTCGACCAGTCTGAATAGGTAGTGCAAATATAAGAAAGAAATTCACATAGTACAAGCAGAAACAGGGGAGATGAAATTTACCTGTGTACTCCCTTGTTCCTTGCCACTTTGCAAAGTGGCAGCTCTAGTCGAAGCAGCTTTCCTAGGCACAGCTGAAAGATAGCATACAATTGTTACAAGTTAATGATTACATGGTTAGTCATAAAGCCATGGATTAAGGATTTCAAACCTTCATATATTTCAGATTCGACACGAACGTCCTGAATTCCTATATGAAGGTGCCCTTTAAAACTATCTAACGTATGCTTAGTCGAAACCACTCGTTGGGCTTTTGGTTGAGACTGCTGTCGAAGAAGTTTTAAATGCTCCCCACAGACAAACCAATCTGGAAATGGAGGGGCAAGCGCCACTCCAAAATCAGCATTAGGCAGTCGAGGGAACTTTGGAGGAAAAAGTTTAAAAGCTACCTCATAACGTTTCTCACGAGGGACGTTGGGAGGAATTTTTAGTTGGTCCAGCTTTTCTAGAAATTTTCTCTTTAGAGTAACAGCAGCCTCATGAATGGTTCGACTAAGATCATCTGGTCGATAGATAGTTTCAAAGTATTTTTGAAAAGCATGTATTTCTTCGATGTGAGTGAACTTACTTTTTTTCGTCTTGTCCTGCACATGGAGAAAAGCTTGGTCAAGTAACGAAGAAAATGTAGCCACATCAAGAAAGTTCTCACTATAATGCTTCGACCACCATTGGTGGAAGGATGAAGTGCATAAAAAGGAAGGTTCAAAAAACACAGGAGAAAGGATCCTTCCTCTTTCACTCCAGCTGTCAAGGGTTTAGGAGACGTTTTCCTCGTCGGGGCAAGCAGTGTGAAGAATTACTTGGCCTTTTCTCTCATACAGGCACTGAGGGAAGCTCTGGGCCAGCCCAAATTGTCGAGAGACCAAGTTTGGTTGGTAGGCAATCAATGCTGATAGACCTCTCCCTAAGTTCAGCCTGTGGATGATGAATCTAGGAATTAAAAAGGCTTCCTAGATGGCAACAGACTCTGGATCAAGGGGCTGGAGAGGATTTGGAAATGGCCTTTGAAACCACTCAGGGCCATAGCTTCGTCGAGCAAAGGGTGCCATGCTAGGAGTGAACTCATAGCGTTTGGAGAACATCATTATATAACTAGTGAAAGCCCTTTGGAGGTTTTCACCATCATCATTAGGAGTGAGCTTAGCCAGACGTGTCCCTTCGACACTCCTCTCCCTGATCTCAGCGGAAGCTTCATCGACTATGCCTTTTCTGGGGAGGCTAGCCTCAAATGTAGCATTGAGCCACAGTTGAAGTAGCCAAAGAGGACCGCTCAAATGCATAGGACCTTGGGCTTCCACATTCTTAAGTCGAGAAGCCACCTCACTGATAGATTCGTAAAGGTTCTCCAGAATGAGTTCACTCAGGCAGGTCCCTCTGTTGTGGTGGAGTTGGTTCGCCAGGGGCAGGTACTTCTTAGCCACCTACAGAGACTTTGTACAGAAAACATACCTCGACAGCCAGACTGTGAGGAAAGCAATATGTTCTTCATCAGACACCTCATCATCTTCTTGTTTGAAGAGGTGCTTGATAAAGATGGTGTAGGTCAGTTTGGAGCCTGAAATGTTGATGGTATCCTCAGCATCAACCTCAGGATTATAGACAAGGCCATCTGGACGAAGCCCCGTGATGGAAGCTATGTCGAAAAGGGTTGGAGTAACCATTCCACATGGCAGATGGAATGTATAATGGGTGTTGTCCCAAAAGTATAAGGATGTTGCCAACATGTTCAGACAATAGGGTATGCTGGTCTTCGACAACATCAGAAGGTCATATATCCCTATCTCCTTCCAATGGTCAGCTTTAACTTTCTCCATCTTTGCCATCCATTGGTCGAATTCCTTTAAAGGGTTGATGGCTCTCACCAGTCTAGTGCCATCAGTGAGATAGCCAACATTGATCTTGGGTAAAGGGATCTCTTCAGGGGAAGCTCCAGCAGCAGAATTAATTTTAGGGAAACTTTTTTGCCCTAATGGTCTGGATCTCCGGTATGATGGGAAAAACTCACTCAGCCTCTCGTTGGAAATGTCCACCTCAGCCAAAGGACCAGATAACGCATAAGTTTTATCAGACATAACTAGGGGAATCATTACCTGAGATTGGTAGATGGCTCTTGATTCTGTAGAGGTAGGTTCTGGCATGCAGCGACGATTATCTACTAGTTGAGGGCCTGGGATGTTAGCGAACGGTGGGATGGTTTGCTTGAATGGAGTGGCCTTGCCCCTTTGAGTCTTCTTTGCTTGAGGGTTAATTTGGGTAGATGCCATTGTTGAAGAAGATGAAAAGATGGTGTCTTCGCTGGGTTTGCGTGAGAAAACTGAAGAGAAGAGGAGTTTGCTTGAGAATATGAAAAGTGTGGAAAGTTCACAAAGTGGCGGAAATGGGTATATATAGACATTTGAAAATCTCAAGAGACTTGGATCCACCGTTGAAGCTGAGGGGTTAGTGGGACGCGTGTCTTTCTCCTGAAGGCGTGATGAAAAGTAGCAGTTATGTGTAGACTGTTAACGTCTGTTTTCAAGAAAGGCGTTATGATGAATACGGCTGAAAAGACATTTTAGGGATTTGTCATGATGGCGTGACATCAAAGGCATGGGTTAAAGAAACTGAATAGTTTGGCTATTAGGGAATTAGTGGGATGTTCAGTTAAGGCCATGCAAATAGGCGTCGAAATAAGCATTATATCAAGGAATGGCCTTCCTACCAATTCTGGCGAAAGGACATTCCTTGGGGGCAATTTGTTAACCCTCAATTTCGACGCTAGACAAAATCAAAGCTATTTTAATGTTAAAACGTTACTTTTAATGTAAAGAAGGCTTCGACCTAACTTTTTGAGAGGCCTGAGTCGAATAAATATGGAGAAACCTTAAAAAATGGCTAAGTGTTGAAAGGGTTTTTCGACCATGAGAATGTAGCGCTGCAGTGGTTATATTAAGATTGGAGGGAATTTCCAATATTTGAAATTTAAATAAGAGCAGTTGTGAACGTGGGAACAGTTGAGATCAAGGGGAAGGCGCCAAAATCCACACGTTTGAAGCAGTAACTTCCACTTAGTAGTTATTTCCTAGCACTATAAATAGGAGTTAGTTCTATGTAAATGGGGTGTTCATATTTTTGTACAAGTTACTCTAAGAAACTCAAAGTACCCGCGTGTAGAGAAACGAGTTCGTGAGAATGTACGTAATGTAACACCATTGTCTTCATTAATCTAATTTATCTTCAGCATGTTTAAGATTCAGCCATTTACTTTCCATGCCTTTACGGTTTCTTGAACTTTATCTTCCATGCCAAATTTATGCTCAAAGCCATTTAAACTTTCTGCGTTTTACTTTCGACTGCATTTTTACGTTCAAGCATTTAATGTTCAAGCCTTTACCTTTCAAAGTCTTTCGTTTTCAAGAACGTGGAGTTCTCCTTTAAATCCATTGCATTTATTTTCAAAGTCTTTTGCTTTCCTGCACTTTACCTTCGACGGCACTTTTATTATCCCAGCCTTTACTTTCCAAGAACGTGGAGTTCGTTGCATTTTACTTTCAAAGCTTTTACTCATTCGACGCCTTTAATTTCTGCACCCTTTACTTGCATTACTTTAAATTTCGAGTCTTCACTTTACTTTATTGCCCGTAGTCGAACGTGGAGTTCAGTTAGACTTTATTTTCAGCATTGTCGAACGTGGAGTTCAGTTTACATTTTCTTTAATTTACACTTGTCTCTCAAACTTAGCACATGTCCTAGGATTTGTGTGGTCGATCCTGCAAGTTAAATCAATTTGCGTTTAGATTGATAGACCAGAGGTTGTTTACCAAAATTCACACTAAATAGTAAGTCGTAGGTTTTCAACTTTAGCCGTTCCCGACAGGCAAACCGGAACCATTCCCGATAGGATTCCTTTAGCTGTTCCCGACAGGCGACCTTTAAGTTTTAAACCTGACCGTTCCCGACAGACCCATTTACCGTTCCCGACAGGTAAGCCATAGGTTTTTAACTTTATCCGTTCCCGACAGGCGACCTTTGAGTTTTAAACCTAGCCGTTCCCGACAGGTAAGCCATAGGTTTTTAACTTTAGCCGTTCCCGACAGGCGACCTTTGAGTTTTAAACCTGACCGTTCCCGACAGGCCCATTTACCGTTCCCGACAGGTAAGCCATAGGTTTTTAACTTTAGTCATTCCCGACAGGCGACCTTTGAGTTTTAAACCTGACCGTTCCCGACAGGCCCATTTACCGTTCCCGACAGGTAAGCCATAGGTTTTTAACTTTAGCCATTCCTGACAGACGCCCTTTAAGTTTTAAACCTGACCGTTCCCGACAGGCCCATTTACCGTTCTCGACAGGTAAGCCATAGGTTTTTAACTTTAGCCGTTCCCGACAGGCGACCTTTGAGTTTTAAACTTGACCGTTCCCGACAGGCACATTGATCGTTCCCGACAGGTAGTTCACCAGTTCTCGATAGGTTTCCTATGGGGTCCAATGGTTCCAAATTCTTTCTCACAAACTTTTCTTCTGTACCATGGCTTCATTTACAATATTGTTTCTTTAACCACACAGTGCAAATTTTCTCGGTTATTTTTGTATTCAATCCCTATGTATCTTGAATTCCTGATAGCCGTTGCTTTCATCCATTCAGATTCACAGTTGATTGAATAGGGGCAGCTGTAATACCTCAAAATTTGCCCTCTTATTTTTCTCAATAATTGGCTTATGCTTCACATTCATTTGCATATCCATTAGGTTATAACATTCTCGATCATGCATTTCATTGAGCTCCTAAGGCATGGGATCAAAGTATTTTCGTGTGGTTTGAGTTTTCCTATTCGGATGTGATTCAGTCAGTTCCTACTTCAGGCATCAAAGTTATCTCATTCAAGTTTTCTTCAGGGCGTCGTTCTCGTGGTCATCATGCAAGGGTATGTGTGTATTGGGTTGTAAAGCGTCGGATCATGGTGTAGAAGATCAAGTTGTGAACTCATATTGTGCTCAAGGCATTACTCTTCTTCCAAATGTTCGTTGTTTATGATACAAGTCACTTGCGGTTGGAATGTTAAAGTATGGATTTTTAGTGAGAATGCACGATGGTTGGCATTAAGAATTGAGGGTTTTAGTGGAGTGTTCATTCAAGTAGTTAATTAAGGATGGTGAGTTTGAATTATTCAAATAAATTGGTACAAAGTTCTTAAACCTTTGATTTCTTGGAAGCCAAGGTATAAGTCACAACAAGGGTATCAATAAAACCCAGAAGAAATTTGTCACTAAGAATCCCACTCCAACGTTGTCAATTTCCCTAAGAGAAAAGCAACAAATTGGTTCCGGTTTTAGCGACAATTCATTGGATAGGGTTCAAACGTGGGGGTGAATGGTAATTTTGAGAATTATTCGCAACAAGATGAAGTTGTGCCCGCTGGTTTTGGGGCAAAGGAGGGTGGATTGGATACCCTTGAATCTTAGAGGGTTGTTGATCTTCTCGGTTGCTCAAGTTGAAACTCATGGATTGTTGCTGGTATTATATTTGGATATGATGATTTGAGTCGTCATGTTTGCATGGTATTATATCGCATAGCTTCCAATGGAGATTAATACGTTCAGTTTGAGAGATTAAGTTTCCAAAGTTTTTTGATATATGTGCAATAAAAATTGTATGCTCAACTTTGGATGCATGATAATGTGCTTGCAAAAACGGTGCATTAGAGACGGTGCCACAGTCACAAGTCAAATCCACCGCATAACAGAATTTGCACACCAGAGAAACTAACAATTTTCCTAACCAACTTCTCATACCAATTTCTTCTAACAGTTACAAAGCCTCTAATTAACAAACTACCAATAACAGAAAAATCAGTGGCGGGAAATCCTTCCTCTCCTTCTCTAACAAACTCTCTTCCTGGAATTCTCACAAGAACTCTGAATGCTCTCTCCAATTCATCTCCTTCAATCTTCACTCTTCAGATTCAATCATCATTCTTCCAAACGTTTTTCAATCTTCATTCTTTTCTGACTCTCTCGGATTCAATGTTCAAGCTTCCTCCTCATTTTTTCTCCTTCTTCTTTGATCTTCATCAATCATCAAGCTTCTACTATAACAAACTTTTCAATCTCCAAACTCTACTCCTTCCAATCTTCCATCATCATCTTCAATGTTCTTCTCATAAAATTCTTGAATCCTTCGCATACTCATCATCACCAAAACCTGCAAAACTCAATCACAGCACAAAAAACCTTCATCAATAATTCTTCCTCTGTAACGAACTCTCTGCACAAACAAATTCGCAAGAATTCGACGCCATTGCAATACTCACAGCGACGTTCACAAAATCTTCTACCTACAGCAACAACACAAAAATCACGGCGTTGGTACAAAAGCGAAGCGACTCCGACGCGAAAATTCAAACACAGCACCAGAAATTAGCATAAAGAAGAAGTAAAAGATCAGGAACGACACGATTCAGAGATCGCAGAGGAGAAGAAGACCTCAGATTCGCCGCGAAAAAAGAAAAGAATGAATGAAGTGATCTTACCTCGAGTGTTTCTGGCGTCGTTGTTATCGTCACGTAGTTCAACTCCGATTTGAGAAATTGTGGTTCTATATAGCAGTTCGCAGTCAGTCGCGATTGGAAGTGGTTGAGAAACCTGAGTTGATGAATGACATAGCCATGAACGAGGTGAAGACGTTGTAGAATCAAGTTGAGTTGTTGGACGAAGAAGTGAAACCGAAGTACTTGTTTCAATCCGGTGCATCCGCGCCCACTGTATCAGAACCTTCTATGAAGCTAATGGAATTGTTCATCACTCGCCGACCGATGGTGATGACATCAGGAAAAGGTCTAAGCCGCGCAGATCGGAGGAGGATGTTGCATCAGTAGTTCTTCCGGCGCCGGTAGTTTCAAACGCAGATGTTTTGAACAATTGAAATGGAAATGGAAACATCGACGGTGTTGTATTAATGGCACAAGTGGAGGTAGCAAAAGAAGAGCGCACGCGGAGAAACATGGGTGAGGTTGGCGGCAGAATAGAAAGAAGAGAATGGGAAGTGTTATACTGAAATCCATCTAGGGTTTCTTTAAGAAGATAGCGTTCTCAAGGCTGAGGTGGACCGAGTCTAGGCCCGTGCTTCCATTGTTTTCCTTTCCGCACCCTCTGGTATTTCGCTGCCCCCTCCCATGCTTGTAGTTTACTAGGAATTAATTGATTTGTTTTTATTAATCAGTTTAGTTTTGTTGTTAGAAATCCTTTTGAATTATTTCTTTACTGGATTTTAATTAGGTGATAATTTCAGAATTAGGATTGATTATGGAACTAGATTTGGATTTAGATTTTGATCTTAGTTAGAAATTAACCTTGTTTTCTTTTGACTAATTGTTTTAGATAGTATCTTTAGACTTAGCTTTCTTCAGATTTAGCTTGCAAATGTCATAATTAGTTTTAGAATTAGGTTTTTTAGAATTAATTCACAATTTAAAATTCGTTTTGAATTAGAAATTATCCTAGACTTGATGATATTAACCATGCTTCTAATTGACTTTTTACATGGTTTAATAATCCATTTTGTAGACGAATGTTGGCATGGTTTTGATGTTGATAATGGTCTTTGATTAATTGTTTTTGGTTTAATCGTATTCTAATTGAATTTGCTCACTAGTTGCTCACTAATCGTCTTAGCCTAATTGCCCATTAATTGATTTTTTGCTTAATCATGTCTTAAAGGATTTGTGGCCATTGGTTCACTAATTGTTTTTGGCTTAATCGTCCACTAACTAATTTTAGAATTAGAACTTTGAATTAATTGACATTGACATAGTTTGATTTGACTTAGTTCTAACATTGACTTAACATAGGTTTTAGTGTTAATATCTTGTTAATAGTTTCATTTGGATAACTTTGTTAATAATCCTTAATACTTGTTACATGTTAGTTTGGACTAAGTGTTGTTTACATTTTAGTACTAACTTCAATTACTTCTTATTGACAATTTCCATTGGATTATTTTGACTAACCTTTGAGTTTGTTTTGTAGTGTTTTACACTTGATTAGCTAAATGTAGAAGCTGTTGTATACATAGCTGCTATGAACAAAATGTGTTGTAGAATGTTGACATCCTGGCTGGCTGCATATACACCCATTCTGTTCTGGAAATAGTAGCTGTTATAGACTGTTTTTACTTGTTGCTAGTTTTTACAGCTATGCAGGTGCTGGAGCGCTGTTGTTGCTGCTGTTTATGGCTTATGGCCTTGTTTTATTGTTTTAAGAGCATTTGGTTCCATGCCTTTCACGGACCCGTTTCACTTTCTAACACTTTTGCTTATTTATGCTAGATCACTAGAAGTTGGCCGGTTTGCCTATACTTTGCTTGCGTTGCTACGGATTGATATACGTTCGGTATCACTTCTCTTCTCTTTTACTAATTCCGCATTTTTCCTTTTTATGCCATGAGAATAGGATTGGGAGTCCGTGCCACTTGGCCGGCAATGATGGAAGTCCTCAAAGGAGGCTCTGTTTGTGATTGTTTAATATTGTGCCTGAAGACCTCTATGAGGCATCCCATTCCCATTTCCCCTGGTAAGACCTCCAAGGAGGCAATTGACGGAAGGTAGGGTTCGCAATCGACCCCCGTTATTCTAGTCGAGTTGTTCTTAGCTCTCATTACATGATTGAAGCTCTGTACACCACCTGCTCCTGTTATCGAGTCAGTCAAGTGGAAGATAGGGTTCGCAACCGACCCCCACTCATTGTCATTAGCTCACATCGACCGATGTTGACGTTTATGTGATCTGATTCACATCTTCCCCTTTCTTACTCTGCTCTCCATGGTTCTTGATACCATTGGGCGAGCACCCCTATTTCCCACACCTTGCTTGTTTGCCTCGGTTGAACTGACCCCTTGGCTAAAGCTCTCTCTTTCTTATTGTGATTGTGTGATATTATTGTCGACTGACACTGTCTGCTCTTGCGTTGCTTTTAGTCCATTTTGTGATTGATTCATCCTGTGTTTACTTGTCTGATGACATGATCCCATAGGATTCCTAGCTCCACTTAATTTTCGATTAAGTCAGAGGTAGGAGAGACATTAGGATAACAATCCATGCATACTGACATAGGTAGACTTACATCACCTAACCATAGGATCTCCGTGCATGATAACTTTAGGATCATTAGTCCCCCTCTTAGACTTTGTCCTTTCCTCTTTTGAGTCTCTCTTCTTCTTACCTCATAATAAAAGTAAAAAACACTTAATAAAGGCATAACAAATATTGTATTTAGGCCTTTCATGTGGGAACAAGGAGGTGAGGGGTCTTCTCTCATTTCCTTGGAATGTTTAGTGTACGTCCCATCTTGGGTCGATATGCGAGGCATTTGATTCTATATGAAGGATTTAAATACACTACTTGTTACAAAACAAAAACAATCAAAACACTTCTTTCTTAAAAGACAAAAAACAAACAAATAACGTCTTTCCTTCGGGAATTCTCTTCTCATCTCACTCACTCTCGACGTACGAACGTGCTTCTCCTCGTTCTTTTGCAAGACGGTAACGCACTCCATTCAACGAGTCTGCAACACCTGAGCTAGAACATTAGCCGTTCCATTAAAAAACACAAACAACTTTCCCTAGGTGAGGGGAACTACGTTGCCCTGATTCTCATATTCCCGATGAGATACGTAGGCAGTGGGGTAGGGCCCATTCGAGCACTTCTTTTATTTTCCTTACATTTGTTTCTCTTTCTCTCTCTCTCTCCTTTCCTTTTCCAGTTCTCCAGCTGGCAGTTCCTTTTCCAGTATCTTTTTCTACACCCTTTGATCGAAACAGCAAGCGTGGATCCCATCGGGTACGATGGACGCGAGGGGGTGCTAATACCTTCCTCTCGCATAACCGACTCCCGAACCTAGTTCTCTTGGTCGCAAGACCATGCTCTATCCTTCCCTCAGGTTTATGCAGTGTTTCCTTTCCCTCTCTTGGGATAAATACACATTGCTGGCGACTCTGTTTCGGTGCCACTTTCGCGTTTGTACCTGGATGAAAATCCCGGGAGCGACACCCTTGCACCACATCCTTAAAAGATTTATCTAAATTCATCCGCATCTAAACTCTAGAATGAGCCAGAATGAAACTACCTCGACCGTATCTTCTCCTATTCCCCTCTTCCCTTACTGAACTTCAATTTGTGCACCCAAATCTTAAAATCACCAAATCACACATTCAATCTGAACCTCCAACAATCCCACATTATCAACCTCCTTGAAACAAGCCAAATCGAACTTATTTCCTTATTTATCTCTCTTCACCGAGATAAAATGTCATATACGACGTGAAAATAGTCTACGAGACTCCCATTCTTGAGAGTCATTCTCGAAGTTAGCAAAGAAGAAATATATCCATCTGCTCTTATTAGTGTTGTGTATTAATTCAAACTTAGTTAGTTATCTATTTACCACATGTGTATATATAATAACAACTTGTGTAGTTTTATAATAACTATCTTCCATAATAGAACTTTCTCTTATTAAATATTCAATAATATCCCTCTTATCTTCAATTCCAATACTCTCTCTATATATTTTTCTCAATTAAACTTCCGTATTCAGAAGGTTTAATAACACCAATATATGGTATCATAGTCTAGTTTTGGTCCAGGATCAGTAGTGATTGTAGTTAGGGTTAGAATAGGCGGCAACAAATTCCTACAAATCTTCCCATTTTTTATGGCAAGAATTGTGAAAATGGTTTATTCAGATGAGAGTCATCTTCAACGTTCAAGATATGTCTGAACATGTAGCAGAGGGGCTTCAACCGCTAGCAGTAAATGAGATTGATGCTCAGAAAGAGACATTCAAGGAATCTAAGAAGAAAGATCAGGAGGCTCCATTTTACATTCACGGATGCATTGAAGTGGAGGTGTTTTATAAAATAGCTCATGTTGCAACTTCGAAAGAAGCACGTGATATGCTGGAAAAATACTATAGTAGAGATTCCAAGGTCAAGAAGGTGCGCTTGCAGTCTTTGAGAAAGTAGTATGAAATGTTTCATATGAAAGAGGGGGAATTCATATCAGATTTCTTCAAAAGGGTTCAAGAATTAATCAATCAGATGAAGAATTATAGAGAAACCTTGACATAGAAAATGAAGTTCGAAAAGGTACTTTGAAGTCTCACTCCTTAATATGATATGATAGTAGTAACAATTGAGGAAACCAAAGATCTGGAAACAATGAAGATGGGGGATATGCAAGGATCTCTCGAAGCCATAGAACTGAGTTTGAATCAAATAGAGGCAGATAAAGATTATGAACAGACCTTGATTGCTCATTCAAGAAAGGGAGGTTCTGATGACATGAAGAGAAGGTGGAAGCAGAGAAAAGGAAAACACAAGAGAGAAGCCACACTAGATAGCAAAGATAAGAAGAATTTTAAGAAAGATCTGAATCGTTTAAAGGAGGAGGAGGATCTAGCAAATTTCAAAACAAGAAAAAGTTTCAAGACAATAGAAAGATTCAATGCTTCAATTGTGAGAAGTATGGTCACTTTTCTATATATTGTTGGTTTAGAAAGGGAAAGAAAAAGACTGGTGCAAAGGAAGCTAACATGGTGCAAGATGATTCAGATTTAAATCCTGTCATGTTGATAATAACTACCTCTGAAGGGGCTCCAACTTATGATGTATGATACTTAGACTCTGATTGTTCTAACCACATGACTGGACACAAGGGGTGGTTGACTGACTTTAACTCAGACAAGAAGACAAGTGTGAAAGCTGGAAGATAGCATAAGCTTAATGGGAGAAGTCATAGGCAAGATTGTCAAACAAAGAAAGGAAGGAAAAACAACATTGATACAAGATGTGTTATTTGTCCCTAGTATGCAATGTAATCTTTTGAGCATTGGTCAGCTGGTAGAGAAATGATTCTCAGTAATCATTGAAGGAGGCTCACGGAAGTTGTATAATAAGAAGAAAAGAATGGTTTGAAATCAACTTTGACTAGATACATAATATGGAATGCTAGTTTGAAGGCCTCAAAATCACACTGTTTTTATTCATCAATTCCTAAAGAAGAAAGTTGGCTTTGGCACAAAAGGTATGGGCATCTGAATTTTAGAAGTCTAGGCAAGCTGAATACTATGAATTTAGTAGAAGGATTACCTAAGATAATGACACTTGATAAAGCATGTGACATGTGCATGCTTGGGAAGCAAAGTAGGTTACCTTTTGTGAGACAACTGTCAATGAGAGCTAAACACGTATTGAATGTAGTTTCATCTGACATTTGTCGTCCTTTTGAAACTCTTTCTTGTAGAGGAAGCAAGTACTTCATCTTATTTGTAGATAAATTCAATAGAATGTTCTGGGTGTACCTGATAAAGACCAAAGTAGAAGTTTTAAACATGTTTAAAATTTTTAAGGCTATGGTTAAAAAACATAGTGGAAGACTGATTAAGATACTCAGGACAGATGAAGGAGGGTGATCGCGACTTTGCGTATTGGTCGGATTACTACTGCAAGTATAAAGCTTATCGCGTAGTTTTAAAAGATTTTCGAACCCACAGGGACTAATAATCAGCCTAAAGTGATCAATTATTGCGGTGCAAAGCTAAGGCTTGAATTGGCGATAAAAGAATCTTAGTTCTAATGGGATTTTAAAACAAATAATAAAATGAGACCGAAGAATGATTTCCGTGCTCCTAAGAGACTCTGTAAATTCCGGGTGCTAAAAAAGATCTCAAAGTTATTATGTAGGAAATACCAATTTAAAGACCCGGTCTCACGCTCTCGGGGTGTTGACCAAGCCACACCTAATGACCCCAAGATTTTGATCTCGCTCGATCGGTAATTAAAAGGCGCGCTTTGAAAGCCAACAAAACCTAAAAGAAGCCTAAAGCGTTCTCGCTGTGTTTAGGTTCAGTGCTCAGTGTCTACTATCTGTTGCTTACCTCAAACTCTCGTTCTATCAGACACACCTTAATGCATTTCTCACTCTCATGACAAAACGTTGTTAAGCATCCCCTCGCTCTCACGACAAATCGACTTAAATTCAGATTAGACACTAAAACCAGATTTTTAAATGATCATGTTTTACACCGATGGTTTCTACAGAGTCCCATCGAAACGACGGTCCTCAAACTACGGGCTCAGACAAATTTAGACTAGCATATTTATTCCTAAAATTAACATATTAAACATGCCGGAAATTGAAACATACATGTTGATTAGTTTTAACAAAAACACAGATTTTGGTTTGTATTTTGAAATCAAGCTATGTTGCAAGCAAGTAAACTAAGCAATGCGGTAAAGACGGAAAAGTAAATAACCTAAAATAAACTGGAATAAAAACAACTTGTATTGAATGACAAATCGATCCAAGCGTACAATCGACAATAATGTAAAAGATTACACAGTGCAACAACCACTCAGTGTGAGCAATTGCTGCTTTGGAAAATAAATCTGTAGTTAGGGCTAAAAAATTCAGCAGCGCTTCCGTGGGGTTCTTGAATCCTGAAAACACATACCAGAGGGGTCTATTTATAGAAGAAGCTGGGCTCCAAGCAGCTGGGGTCGGATTTGAAATTCAAATGGACAAAACTGCCAAACTGCTGCAGGAAAACTGTTCCCGCCACGAACGGCGATCGCCGTATGCATCATGGCAACCGCCATTGCTACAAAATGGGATTTACCTCCTTTTTGGGCATGGCGTGCACCTTTCTCAGGCCATGGCGAGCGCCATTGCTTTGAGGAGGCCAGAATTTCACTTTTTGCGGCTTTTCTTCCATCTTCAGCTCAACTTTTCGATCCTTTCTTCTACATTGCTGATAATACACCTGTAAAGGGAAAACAAAAGAAAACATGAGTAAATAGCAACTAAAACAATAAAGACTCGATAAAACAATAAGTGGGAATGTGCGAAATGAATCAAAATGTACGATACAAAATCGAGTCATCAAACTCCCCGACACTAAGACTTTTGCTTGTCCTCAAGCAAACTCCCAATGAAATAAAACAGTAGGTATGATGTTTGACTCATAGGCACGATGAAAACGATGAAAGCACAAGGTTTCTAGGCTAATGCTACACAGATAGATACTAAATAATGAAAATAAGGATACCGTAACGACACGATTCAACAAAAGTGGACATAGAATTCCTTCCTATGCAATACCAGTTCAAATCATGACATTATAACTTGACCTAAGGACTTCGTTCGTATTCATCTCTCTTTCATTCGAGCGCTATCACATTAAGCCTGTTATCCTTTGTGTTTACATGGTAAGTGAACCTGTTAGTGTTTTATGATCTCTTATTCAGCACTTTTTTTCTCTTTCTTTTTTTTTGCAACGAATTTCAAGAGTCTGAGCCTTTGGGCTAAATGGCCGGGTGAGGGCCACCTAACTTAGTTAGAACAAGTCTTTCATTCGCAATATCCAATAAAAAAAATCACATAATCAAAAACTCCGAGATCAACACATATTTGCATCGGTTCATTACTTAGTTTACACGCAAGGATGGTGCTGACTGCTGATATAAACTAATAAAGAGTCTACTTCTAAAGAACTAGGAACAAGGTCTCGACATAATGTGTATTTAAACCGATATCGCATACTTAGGAACTCTAAGGTGTAGGAACGGTATCGATATTAACAAAACTTTCCCAAGTCCGTATACATAGCCTAAAACAAAGATAAAACAACCTATACTTAATATGTCATGCCATTGACTCAAACGAAAATAATTTTAAATTGGGGTCTAAATAAGGGAGTTAATAGACAATGCGAAAATGTAAAGTAACAATTGACTCAAACGCGCATATGACTCAACAAAGCAAACTAAAACTAGAAAGAATGAAATAACAGGAAATAAATAAAAGCAGACAGTAAATGACTCCTCCCCCACACTTAAACTAGACATTATCCTCAATGTCTTGTCCTAAGGCGAAAGAAAGGAGCGATGGAACCTGGATAGATCAATGGTGGCGTCCACGGCCTCCGCGAGGGTGTTTTTCCTGTCTGAAAACTGGGTTATCTTGTGGCACGTGCTGGACACAGTCTGCAATACGGTTCACCTCTCTGCGCATTCCTGCCATCTCGGAGACAACGTCTCTCAAGTCAAGCTGGGTCCTCTCCAAAAACGCATACTGCCTCATCTGCATATCATGCAGCATCACGTCACGCTCGGTTTTTCTCTCTCTCTGCTGCATGAGCTCTGATAAGATGTCATCCAGCGATGAACGAATACCTGCAAAATCAAAAAAAGGTGCAGTGTATGCTTGGGTGCTAGGCCCAGGTTGTTAGCAGTGCGGCTACGAGTACGGGGCTGCTCAGAAGGTTGTCCCATAACCTCACTATAATGTCTCGCGTCACTATCCGCCTCTAAAGCTGGCGCTCCTAAATCAAACAACCAATTAGTGCTATGACGCACATCAATACACTCAAAACACGGCAAAGAGAAACCTCGGAACTCATGGGTACGGACCATAATGTGATACCTGCCACCGTGCAAACTTTTGACAAACCGCATATTACGGTAGAAGTCATGATCGGCGTAGAGACAAGGTATAATATCGGCGTTTTCTAAGTCGGCCTCTAAGTCTAATGAGCAAGCTATATCGGTAATGATACCGCCAATGCAGATGGAACCACTAGTTCTATTCACTACACTTATAAAATGGGCTAGGAGGAACGGTGCCGGATTCACAGGGGTTTGGAGGAGAGCACAGTGGATAAAGAATAGATCTTTTGAGTTTACATTCCCTGGGTTCTCACGTCTAAAGATGGTGGAAGCGAGGATACGGTGAAAGTAACGGATGGCTGGGTTATGGATGGTAGTGGCCTTTAGGCCTTCCCATTTGGTGGTGGTGGTGTTGGTGATTTGGCCCTAAAACTGAAAGGCTCCGTCCTCCCAGTCACTATCGAGGGGTGCTTGAGTAGCAAGTCCCTCACCAGCAGGAAAACCAAAGATCTCCCCTACGCGTTCTTGGGTTAGTGAATAATCGACATTAAACATTCTAAAATAAATGGTTCCGGTGGTGCGGGAGGTGTCATGGATATAATAGAGTGAACTAAGAAACTCGTACGTCAGCCTAACAGAAGAAGCATAAAACATAGAGTAAAAACGAGTCATACCTAGGTTTTTGAGCATCCAAGAGACGCTTTGGAAGAGACCTAAGGTACGAAGAGTTTCCGGTTCGGGATACCTCGTCGCATAGACGGGTATTTTGGAGATTTAGTGAAAGTTTGTGCGCATGGTGGCTCCAGTCACTCCTTCTGGGAACTTTATACCCATGTAATCGATTTCTTGGTTGGCTTCCATTTTTGTTTCTTAGAAGGGTATTGCTAGTAGATGGTTTTGTGGATGGTTAGAAAATGGAGAGTGGTTTGAGAGGGATGATGGAAAATGTGTGGTTCAATGGGTTTAAATAGGGGTTAAAAGGATGAATTTGGATGGTTAGAAGTTATGGTGGGATAATGAAAAGTTTATGAGGTGGTTAGGGTGCCTAGGAAACGTGCAAATATGGTTTGAATGGGATAATGAAAAGGTAAAACGTATTTCAAATTAAAAATAGCGCGTTCTGCCTCCAGAACCAAACGGCGAGCGCCGTTAGGCATATGGCGACCGCCATTTGCTTTAGGCACGGGTTTTGGATTCTGGTATTGGCAGAATGCAGATATTTGACATATTTTTGGTCTTTTCTTGTTTTCTTGCACAATCATGAAATGCTAAGCACTGAAAGGAACTATATAGGGCTTTAGAACACTTAAATAGCACTGAAACACAAAATACTTAAGGAAAAGAAATTGCATTGATCAAAACTGAAGTACATTACAATTACTCGTTGGCATTCTGACGGTATACAGCGGAATGGGAAAATAACAGTACTAACAATACGGGAAAGGGAAACACTATACAGGAAAGCAAACTATCCTAAGAAAAACAGGGAAAATGGTGCAGCTTGGCAATCATCCATGATGTTGCCTAAGGGAATAGACCATCTGGAACATATGATCCAACTCCTCATGGACAACATCCATAAGTCCAATGAAATCAATTCTGAGAGAGGAAATATCATCTCGAATGGAATCCAATTCGGACTGGATGCGATTAAATGCAGCAGCTACATTGATGGTTGGAATAGCATGATTAATCTCGAAACTTTGAGTGGCAGTGGCAGACATAACAGTATCATGGTTCTCATAAGCTTGAGGAGAGTCAGGTGGAGTCAGAAACTCATTGAAGACCTCCAAATCATAAAGCCAGTTATTCTTGTTGTGCACACTGGTTTTTTCATTGTTAGGCAGGGTAAAGGCATGAACTACAGCATTGTCAATAAGCAGCTCAAATTCAACATGGCCAAGATTTGCAATTATGCCACAGTTGAAACAAAAGCTAATGTCCATTGGACGAATGCCACCAAAAGCAAAGGAACGATTCAAATGATATCTCATTCCAATTGCATCAGCAATCATCGTCACCAACCCACCTATTAAGATCGGCTCAAAAGAATCACGAGCAAGACGACTGAAGTTAGCAAGTAAAAACGGGGCAGCATTGACAGGTTTTCCTTGGGATGCACAAAGCATGATATACAGCTCGTCTCTAGACACAGAGGTGATGTTCTCTTCCTTACCAAAGAAAGTGTGAGCAATAATCTTATGAAAATATCTCTATCCTGGATTGTGGATGCTCTCAGAAAACATAGCATCAGGCTCAACATTACTGTTTCCAGATATGGTGCCCCATAATTGTTGAAGATCATAACTAGTAAAGGCATCAACAGGAGTTTTGGTTACAGCATCAGGCTCATTAGGAAAGCCCAATAAGTCAGCAAATTCATGGTGTGTGAACCTATATTTGTTTCCAAACAACCTGAAAGTAGCCAATCCACGGCCAAATCCAAAACCACGGGTGGAATCATAGTAAAGGGAGCTAAGGAACTCCAAAGTCAGGTTACGGTAGGTGCTGAATTTCTTTTCTAAGGCAAAATGAGTCCAACCTATTTGGTTCAGAAGGTAAACAACGTTGTCCCGGATACTAAGGGTTTGCATAGCAGAGTCATCAGGGTAGATGGACAGACCCAAATCTCTTTGAGACAAATCCTCAAATCGACGTCTCTAGACATCATTCCTGAAGACAACGATATGGTTCTCGAATGTCTGCATGGTCACAGGTCAAAGGTATCCTAGAGAAGGTTATCCTGAAAATTAAAAATATTACACTATTAGGGAAATAATATTATTATTACGCGTTAGTACAATTAAGATAATAATAATAATAATAATAATAATAATAATAATAATAATAATAATAATAATAATAATAATAACAATAATGAAATGCAACAAATAGTAATGCATATGAGATAGATTCTATATTAATCATGTATGCAATGTCCTAAAACTAACAAAATAAATAACAAGAACTAAAGATCATGGTTTAACTCCCACTGAGCGTTTTGTTTAACGTCGGAAGCTCGACATTAGATCTGAAAAAGACATCATTTGTCAGGAAGAGTGGGAAGCTATTCCAACTTGTAATTTGTGCAGAATTCCTTGTTTTTTACTAAGTGGTAGTGCTTGAGTCTTTGGCCGTTCACAATGAACGTCTCATTCGACTTTCCTCTAATTTCAAGTGCTCCACTTTGCAGGACTTTTGTAACTTCAAAAGGACCAGACCATCTAGAACGTAACTTCCCAGGAAAATGGTTAAGTCTAGAGTTAAAGAGAAGAACTATATCTCCTTCGCTAAACTCCTTCTTTGATATCCTTTTATCATGCCATTTCTTGGTTCTTTCTTTATATATTCAGGCATTTTCATAAGCATCAAGTCTTAGTTCCTCTAGTTCATGGATATCCAGAATCATTTTTTCGCTTGCTGCCTTATAGTTCATATTCAGGGTCCTAATGGCCCAATAAGCTTTGTGCTCAAGTTCCACAAGCAGATGGCATGATTTTCCATAAACCAGTTAGTATGTTGTGGTTCCTATAGGGGTCTTGTAAGCTGTTCTGTAAGCCCACAGAGCTTCATGAAGTTTAGTAGACCAATCCTTCCTAGAGGTTGCAACGGTTTTCTCTAAAATTTATTTGATATCCCTATTTGACACCTCTACTAAGCAATAGTTTCCCGAAGACATTTGAAATGAAATGGGAACCGCCATCACTAATGACAATTCTTGGTACACTGAATCTAGGAAAGATTATGTTTTTGAAGAGTTTTACCACCACTCGTGCATCATTTGTAGGAGAAGTTATCGCCTCAATCCACTTTGATACGTAATCTACTGCGACGAGTATGTATTTGTTTCCAAAAAAAGATGGAAAAGGTCCCATGAAATCAATGCCCCATACGTCAAAGACTTCAACTTCTAAAATTCCCTTTTGCGACATCTCATCGCGTCTAGAAATGTTCCCAGTGCATTGACATCGATCGCAGTTCATAACAGCGACGTGGACGTCCTTCCAAAGGTTTGGCCAAAAGAGGCCAGATTGTAATATCTTTGCACATGTCTTTGATCTACTCGCATGTCCTCCATATGGTGCAACATGGCAATGGGATATGATATCCGCTACTTTCGATTCAGGGATACATCGACAAAATATTCCATCAGCGCCTCTTTTGAATAGTAGGGGTTCATCCCAATAGTATTGTTTAAGATCATGGAAGAACTTCTTCTTCTGTTGGTATGTTAGATCTGGTGGAAGTACCTTGGCTGCTAGGTAGTTAACAAAGTCAGCATACCATGGCAGTGTGGTTTTAGTACAGATTGCTTCTACTACTTCATTTGTTTCTGCATCGTTAAATAACAAGGAATATTCTATAGTCTCGTTTTCGCTTTCCAACTGGGCTACTAGTCTGTCGTAAGGGAATGCATCGTTTATAGGCACTTCTTCGGGCTTTAGATCCTCAATCCTAGAGAGATGATCTGCTACCACATTTTCTGTACCTTTCTTATCCTTAATTTCCAAATCGAATTCTTGCAAAAGCATGATCCATCTCAAGAGCCTTGGTTTGGCATCCTTCTTAGTCAACAAGTACCTAATCGTGGCATGATCGGTATAGATAATGATTTTTGCTCTTACTAGATAGGAACGGAGTTTATCTAAGGCAAATACAACAGCCAGGAGTTCCTTTTCTGTGGTTGCATAGTTCATATGTGTGTTGTCCAAGGTTCTACTTGCGTAGTAAATAGCATGAAGCTTTTTATCCTTTCTTTGTCCTAAGACAGCGCCTACAGCGAAATCACTAGCGTCGCACATTATTTCAAACAGTAAACTCCAATCAGGTGGTTGCATAATGGGTGCGGTAATAAGAGCATTCTTCAGATGTTCAAATGCTTTCAAGCATTCTTCATCGAATATGAATTCGGCTTCTTTCATTAATAGTTCAGTTAGAGGTTTTGTAATCTTAGAGAAGTCTTTAATGAATCGTCGGTAAAAACCGGCATGTCCCAAAAAGCTTCACACTTCTCTAACTGTCTTTGGAGGTTAAAGGTTTTCTATGACTTCTATCTTTGCTCTGTCTACTTCAATACCTCTATCGGATACTACATGTCCAAGAACTATACCTTGTTGCACCATGAAATGGAACTTCTCCCAATTTAACACAAGGTTCACTTTAACGCATCGTTCAAGTACCATCTCAAGGGTTGACAGAAAATTTTCGAAACTTCCCCCACATATAGAGAAATCGTCCATAAATACTTCCATTATGTCATCTATGAAATCTGCAAAGATCGACATCATGCATCTCTGAAAGGCTGCGGGAGCATTACACAGTCCAAACGGCATTCGTCGATAGGCAAATGTGCCATAGGGGCATGTAAATGTGGTCTTTTCTTGGTCATCAGGATGAATAAGTATCTGGAAAAATCCTGAGTATCCGTCTAAGTAATAGAAATATGAATGTTTGGCTAGCCGTTCAAGCATTTGGTCTATGAAGGGTAAAGGAAAATGATCTTTTCTAGTAGCCTTATTCAGCTTCCTATAGTCTATGCACATCCTCCATCCAGTTTGAGTTCGTTTCGCTACGAACTCGCCTTTTTCGTTAGTTACAACTGTAACACCACCCTTCTTTAGTACGACATGCACTGGGTTGACCCAGTTACTGTCAGATATCGGGTATATGATTCCTGCTTCTAGTAGCTTCTGCACTTCTTTCTTGACTACATCGCTTAGGACAGGGTTCAATCGTCTTTGATGTTCTCTAGATGTCTTACAGTCTTCCTTCATCATGATGCGATGCATACATATAGATGGACTTGTCCATTTTAGATCAGAGATGTTGTATCCAAAAGCTGTGGGATATTTTCTTTAGACTTCCAATAGTTTCTCGGTTTCTATTTGTCCTAAATTGGCATTAATTATTACGGGTTTTTCAAGTTCAGTGTCTAGGAATTCATATCTCAAATCCTTGGGTAGTGTTTTAAGTTCTACAGATGGTTTCTTTGGGCAAGGCATTGGATTGGGTGTAAGTGCTAGGCATTCTCTTAGGTTGTCATCTTCATAAGGCTCACACCAGTTATCGTCTTCGAATATTGGAGGGGCTGGAATCTTTAGTACTTCTGTGTACCTTGTCGGTTCCTTCTCCATTTCTCTGACGCATTCGTCGATAACATCTAGAAAACAACATGAATCGTCTAAAACAGGGGCATTTAGGAATTGGGCTAAGATGAATTCGACTTTTTCTTCCCCTACTTCGAAGGTTAATTTTCCTTTCTTCACATCTATTATAGCTCCAGCTGTTGCTAAGAACGGTCTACCTAAGATGATTGGTATATTAGAATCTTCCTTAATGTCCATTATCATGAAATCTGTCGGAATATAGAACTGACCTATGCGAACTACCACATTTTCTAGCATACCTACTAGATACTTAACAGAACGGTCCGCTAGTTGTATATACATTTTCGTTGGCCTCAGTTCTCCTAAGTCAAGTTTCTTACATGTGGATAAGGGCATTAGGCTAACACTGGCTCCTAAGTCACATAATGCTTTGTCTATGACAGACTTTCCGATTACACAAGGTATGGAAAAGCTACCTGGATCTTTTTGTTTATGAGGCATGTTATTTTGAAGTATAGCGTTACACCCAGCAGTGAGCATAACGGTTTTGTTATCTTCTAGCTTTTTCTTATTTGATAGGATCTCTTTAAGAAATTTGGCATATGAAGGCATCTGCGTAATAGCTTCTGTGAATGGTATGGTTATATTCAATTGCTTTAGAAGCTCTACGAATTTCTTAAATTGTCCTTCATATTTGGATTTAGCTAGTCTTTGAGGATAAGGTACTGGTGGTTTATATGGTGGCGGAGGTACATAGGGTGTTTCTTTCTCTGCGGCCTTTCCGCTTTCATCCTCCTTCTCCGTATTCGGTTCTTTTACTTTCTCGGTTCCCTTTTGTAAATTTTGGGGCATGGATGAATTTTGGAGTCTCGGGTCAACGGGTCCATCGTATTCTGTTCTGCTTCACAAAGTAATAGCGTTAGCATGACCTTTCGGATTTGGTTGTGGTTGGCCAGGAAATGCTCCAGCGGGGGCTGCTATAGTTGATTCTTGTTGGGCTACTTGAGTGATTTGAGTTTCTAACATTTTTTTATGAGTAGCCATAGCATCAAGCTTGCTTGACAATTGTTTCATCAATTCGCTCTTGTGAGCGTTTTGATTTGTGAAATCCCTGTTTTGTTGAGCTTTAGCATTCATAAAGTTTTCCATCATGATTTCCAGATTTGACTTTTTAGGTAGTGGTGGAGCGGATTGCGCTCCTTTCTGAAATCCAGGTGGAATAGTAGGTGATGGGTTTGGTGGATGCAAAGCATTGTTATTCTTATATGAAAAGTTCGGGTGATTTCTCCAGCCAGGATTGTAAGTGTTTGAATATGGGTTCCCTTGAGCGTAGTTCACTTGGTCGGTAGGAGTACTAGCCAACACTTGACATTCAGCGTTTGTATGCCCAGGGTTTCCGCATATTTCATAATTTGGTGTCACCGCAGCTACGGTAGCTACTAGTGGTGTTATTGCTAAACTTTTGATCTTTTGAGCGAGTGCGTCCACTTTAGCATTGACTCGGTCTATACCGTTAACTTTGTGCATTCCTCCTTTTGGAGTTGGCTTCTCTACACCAGCGCGTTCACCTCCCCATTGGAAATGGTTTTGAGCCATAGTCTCTATGAGTTCATAAGCTTCTACATACGGTTTATCCATTAGAACACCGCCTGCGGCAGCACACAGGTTCATTTTGGTGTTGTACAATAGCCCGCCATAAAAGGTATGTATTATCATCCATTCTTCAAGTCCATGGCGTGGGCATATCCTCAACATGTCCTTGTATCTCTCTCAAGCATCGAATAAAGATTCGTTATCTTTTTGCTTAAATCCGTTAATTTGGGCTCTCAGCATAGCTGTCTTGCTTGGTGGGAAATATCTGGCTAAGAAGTCTTTCTTTAACTTCGTCCCATGTCGTCACTGAATGGGATGGTAGAGACTGAAGCCAAGCTCTAGCTCTATCCCTCAATGAGAACGGAAAAAGTCTTAGTCTTATTGCTTATTGACTGACTCCATTGGCTTTTACGGTGTCTACATATTGCACGAATATTGATAAATGAAGGTTCGGGTCATCCGTAGCATTACTTGAGAATTGGTTTTGTTGAACTGCTGATACTAGCGAAGGTTTCAGCTCGAAATCGTTACGGTTAATAGCCGGGGCAGCAATGCTGTTATGTGGTTCTTCTTGTGATGGAACAACATAATAATTTAGAGGACGGTCTCTCGGTTCTTCGGCCATGTTTCGTTCTGGTTTTGATTCGGTTTCCGAATCTGAGTAGGAATAAGAGGATCTGGGATGTTATATCTAAGAAGGAATTCGTTAACTCGGCGTCTCAGAAGTATGTAACGTTCGATTCTGTTGATTGGTTGCTCCAACTCTTCGCCTTGTGAGCGAGTGTTTGGCATACAATCAACAAATCGAAAAGGAAAATAAAAAGTTGCCTTAGTCTATACTGTGCAGCAAAAGTATCACAATATTGACTAAATTAGTCGCCGGCAACGGCGCCAAAAACTTGATCGCGACTTTGCGTATTAGTCGGATTACTACTGCAAGTATACAACTTATCGCGTAGTTTTAAAAGATTGTCGAACCCACAGGGACTAATAATCAACCTAAAGTGATCAATTATTGCGGTGCAAAGCTAAGGCTTGAATTGGCGGTAAAAGAATCTTAGTTCTAACGGGATTTTAAAACAAACAACAAAATGAGACCGAAGAATGATTTCCGTGCTCCTAAGGGACTCCGTAAATTCCGGGTGCTAACAAAGATCTCAAAGTTATTCTGTAGGAAATACCGATTTAAAGACCCGATCTCACGCACTCGCAGTGTTGATCAAGCCACACCTAATGACCCCAAGATTTTTCTCTTGCTCGCTGGTAATTAAAAGGCACGCTTTTAAAGCCAACAAAACCTAAAAGAAGCCTAAAGCGCTCTCGATGTGTTTAGGTTCAGTGCTCAGTGTCTACTATCCGGTGCTTACCTCAAACTCTCGTTCTATCGGACACACTTTAATGCAATTATCACTCTCACGACAAAACATTGTTAAGCAGCCCATCGCTTTCACGACAAAGCGACTTAAATTCAGATTAGACACTAAAACCAGATTTTTAAATGATCATGTTTTACACCGATGGTTTCTACAGAGTCCCGTCAAAATGACAGTCCTCAAACTACGGGCTCAGACAAATTTAGCCTAGCATATTTATTCCTAAAATTAACATATTAAACATGACGGAAATTGAAACATACATGTTGATTAGTTTTAACAAAAACACAGATTTTGGTTTGTATTTTGAAATCAAGTTATGTTGCAAGCACGTAAACTAAGCAATGCGGTAAAGACGAAAAAGTAAATAACCTGAAATAAATTGGAATAAAAACAACTTGTATTGAATGACAAATCGATCCAAGCGTACAATCGGCAATAATGTAAAAGATTACACAGTGCAACAACGACTCAGTGTGAGCAATTGCTGCTTTGGAAAATAAATCTGTAGTTAGGGCTAAAAAATTCGGCAGCGCTTCTGTGGGGTTCTTGGATCCTGAAAACACACACCAGAGGGGTCTATTTATAGAAGAAGCTGGGCTCCAAGCAGTTGGGGTCGGATTTGAAATTCAAATGGACAAAACTGCCAAACTACTGCAGGAAAACTGCTCCCGCCACAAACGGCGACCGCCGTATGCATCATGGCGACCGCCATTGCTTCAAAATGGGATATCCCTCCTTTTTGGGCATGACGTGCGCCTTCCTCAGGCCATGGCGAGCGCCATTGCTTTGAGGAGGCCAGAATTGCACTTTTTGCTACTTTTCTTCCATCTTCAGCTCAACTTTTCAATCATTTCTTCTACATTGCTGATAATACACTTGTAAAGGGAAAACAAAAGAAAACATGAGTAAATAGCAACTAAAACGATAAAGACTCGATAAAACGATAAATGGAAATGTGCGAAATGAATCAAAATGTACGATAAAAAATTGAGTCATCAGAGGGAAATACAATTCCCATGAACTCAAGCAATCCTATCATGAAAGTGGCATCCTGCATGAAGTATCCCCCTTCCACACCTCAACACAATGGTATGGATGAAAGAAAGAGTGGAAGTTTGGTCAAAATGACTAAAAGCATGCAAAAGAAAAAGTCATTGCCTCATAAATTCTAGGGTGAAGCAGTGTCTACTGCTTCCTATGTTCTGAATATATGTCCTACCAAGAATTTAAAGAATCATGTGCTAGAAGAATGTTGGTGAGGAAGCAAGTCTTGCTTCACTCATCTCAAGGTATTTGGATCATTATGTTATAAACATGTGCCAGATGAAAGAAGAACCAAACTTAAAGTTAAAAGTGAACCTAGGATCTTCGTTGGTTACCATCCAACTGGAGCATATAAGTTATATAATCTAGTTACTAAGAAATTGGTGGTTAGTAGATATGTAATCATCAGAGAAGCATAATCATGGGATTGGTAACAAGGTGGAGAAAGAGCAGGAGTGGTTCCAATGCAGGCTCCAATGCAGTTTTATTCTGATGAAGTAGTCTCAACTGAGACTCCATTTAAGACTGTGAATCCTACTCAAAGGGCAAGACCAACCAGAAATAGACAAATACCTGCAAAGCTGAATGATTATAAAATTGTGCCTAACAATAAAGTTGATGAGGCTTGAGAAATAGTACATTTGGCAATGTTAGCAGGTGCAGAACCACTTAATTATCAGGATGCAGTGCAAGACAGAGTGTGGAAATATGAAATGAAAGAGGAACTCAGTTCAATTGAAAAATTTGGCACATGGAAACTGACTCAACTACCAGAAAGAAAGAAGCCAATTGATGTAAAGTGGATTTTCAAAGTAAAGTTGAGTTCAAAAGGAACAATAGTGAAGCACAAAGCAAGACTTGTGGCAAGGGGTTTCCTTCAGATACAAGGTCTGGATTACTCTGAGGTATTTGCACCAGTGGCAAGGCATGAGACTATAAGACTTGTGGTGGCTTTAGCTGGCTATAGAAGTTGTACTTTATCACATATGAATGTAAAATATGCCATTCTAAATGGTCCTCTTGATGAAGAGGTATATGTGTCTCAACCTCGGGGTGTTCATTTCATTACAAAATCTCACTTATACTCGAAGTACCAGCGTTAGAGAAAAGAGTTTCACTGAGAGAATGTAAGAACCTTGAAACACCGCTTTTATTTCAATGCAATGTTTTCATTTCAATCTACAATTTCTGTTCAGTTACTTTCATCTTTACTTTAACTGCATTATTTCCTTATCTTTGCTTTATAATATTTTTACCTGTTATACTGTTGAAATCACATTACTACACTCTTTTTTACAATTCTTTCGACCAAGTTGAAATTTCCATTATTTCTATCAAAACTATAAAGGAAAATCTTTAGCACTATTCCCTAGGATTCCCTAGTTGATATTGCAAGTAACCTTTAATAAGAGAGTAACGGCTGTTTACTAATTTTCAATGTAAACAATGTGACCATGTACAAGCAAATAATTGGATCATTGAGGTACATGTACAATAGTCGACCAGATATCAACTTTGTTGTATGAGTATTAAGCAAATTCTTGCAAGATCCAATGAAGTATCATCTACTAGCTGGAAAAGAGTATTACAATACATCAAGGGAACCTTGAGGCATGGTGTATTCTTCTCATATGGAAGAAAGAAAAGAAAAGAATAAGTGATAGGATTTTCTGACTCATACTAGTGTGGTGAAAGATTGGACAGGAGAAGTGCCACAGGTTATGTCTTCAAGTTTCAAGGAGCTCTAATCTCTTGGATCTCCAAGAAGCAACCTGTTGTGGCTCTGTCTAGTTGTGAGGCAAAATATATTGCTAGTTGTTCAATTGCTTGTCAAGTTGCTTGGATTGAAGTAGTATTGAATGAACTTTGAGTAAACATTCAAGTACCAATCAAGCTCCTTATTGACAATAAATCTGCAATAAACTTAACAAAGAATCTCGTCTCTCATGGAAGATCCAATCATATTGAAACAAGGTTTCATTACATAAGGGAACAAGTGAACAAAGGAAGGTTGGCAATGAGATATTGTCCTACCAAGGACCAAATTGTCGATATCTTGACTAAGGCTATAAAATGAGAACAATTTTCTAAGTTGAAGATAGACATGAGAATGGTGACATTAGATTCAGAGGATGGAACGACTTCTGTATCGCTAGCCTCTAAAGCTTTGATGGCTTCTGAATCACCAGCCTCTGATGGTGTTAGAGACTGCAATAGCCTAGCCTTTGAAGCGGCAACCTCTGAAAGGGTCAGAGAATAGAGTAGCAAGGCCTCTGAAGCTTTGATAGCCTCTGAACCATCAGCCTCTGAAGGAGTCAAAGGTGGGAACTATTTCTCAACCTCTAGAGTCTGGAAGCAGCTTCTAAAAAGTGGCTGGAGTCTGAAGTATCAGCTTTTTATGTATATCACTTGGTGAAAGTTTGAATTAAATGAGTGTATTGTCTATTAATTCAAACTTAGTTTTTTAGTTAATTATTACATGTGTATATATAATAACTACTTGTGTAATTTTATAACAACTCTCTTCTATAACAAAACTTTCACTTATTCAATATTCAATTATTTTCCTCTTTCTTTTCCACTCTATTACTCTTTCTATCTTTCTTTCAATTAAATTTTTGCATTCGCAAGTAGTAAAAACACTATCAGGACTATTAGAATAATAATTTATATTTTATTTATATTCACAAACTTAGTCATTAAGTTTGTTAGAGGGTATTTTAGTATTTTAATGTTGCTTTTGGTAACCCTAATTTTAGCTTATAAATAGGGTAGTTCTCATTCCAATCATTTGTATCCTTTTATCCTTTTGTAGCCGTCATTCAATATAATATATTCTCTTCTCCATCTTCATTATTTTCACCTTGTACACCAACAATTGGTATCTAGAGCTCCGGTTCGGATCATTGGGAAACACGGGAAACACGAGTGAAACGTTAGGATTTTTCTTGTGTGATTGAATTTTGTTCTTGATTTGTGTTGAATCTTGAACGAAGTTCTGATCGGAATCATAAATTTGTGATTCTGTGGGTTGGGAAACACTGTGTGCGGTGAGATTCTGAGTGTATTGTACAAGGTTGAAGGTTGAAGATGATGAACGGCGGCGGCGGCATGAACACCAAGCTTCCAGTATTTGATGGCAAAAACTGGAATCGTTGGATGATTCAGATGCGTGTACTGTTCGGTGCTCAAGATGTTCTAGATCTTGTCACCGATGGTTATGTTCCGGGTAGCAGCAGATGCGACGGAGGAACAGAAGAACGCGCAGAAGGATACAAGGAAGAAAGATCAGAAAGCATTGTTCTACATCCATCAGTGTGTGGATGCGAATGTGTTTGAGAAGATTGCAGATTCTACGACGGCGAAGGCGGCGTGGGACACACTGGTCAGATGTTACGGTGGTGACGCATCAGTGAAGAAGGTGAAGCTTCAGTCTCTACGTAAGCAGTACGAGAATCAGAACATGAAGAACAATGAGAAAGTTTCTGAGTACATCTCCAGAGTGATTCTGATCACTAATGAGATGAAGGCGTGTGGAGAAACTCTTTCTGAACAAGTAATCATTGAGAAGGTATTGAGATCCCTTACTCCTCAGTTTGATTACATTGTGGTAGCAATAGAACATTCTAAAGATCTGAGCACCATGAGAATTGAAGAGCTGCAAAGCAGTCTAGAAGCGCAAGAGTTGCGTCTGACTGAGAGAACTTCTGAAAGGGAAGTAGAGCAGCAGGCTCTGAAAGCAGTTTCTGATAGGAAGCATCAGAAGCAGTCAGAAGCTAGGAGAAGATCTGATGGTGGTCAGAAGTCAGAAACCTCAACTTCTGATAGGCAAAAGAATGCTCAGAAGGGAAAAGAGAAGTATGACAAGAAGAAGATCCAATGTTACTGTTGCAAGAAGTTTGGTCACTTTGCTAGAGATTGTTGGTCAAACAAAGAAAGGAAGTCAGAAGAAGCAAATATAGCCAGAAGTTCTGATGATGAATCTGTGCTACTGATGGCTTCTGAATCTGATGATCAGAATTTGACAGACTGGTGGTATATGGACACTGGCTGCTCAAATCATCTTACTGGAAATAAGAAATGGCTGGTTGATTTTGATTCTGAGAAGAGGACAAAGATCAGATGTGCTGATGACAAATATCTTAACGCTGAAGGTATGGGAAATGTCAGAGTTGTTCTGAATAATGGGAAAACAGCATTGATTCAGAATGTGTGGTATGTACCTGGCATCAAAAGCAATCTGATGAGCGTGGGCCAATTAATTGAGAAAGGTTTTTCAGTTACCATGAAGGACAATCTTCTGAAGCTGTATGACTGTAATCAGAAGTTGATTATGGAGTCAGAACAAGGAAGGAATAGAACATTCAAGGTGAATGTCAGAACTTCTGACTCTGAATGTCTTAGTGCAACAAGCGTTGTGAAAGAAAGTGAGCTGTGGCACAGAAGATTTGGTCATCTGAATTTCAGAAGCTTAGAACATCTGAATTCGAAGAAGCTGGTACATGGAATTTCTACAATTAAGAAGCCTGAGAAGTCATGCAGAGTGTGCATGGAAGGAAAGCAACCAAGATTGCCATTTGCGTCAGAAATTGCTCCAAGAGCAAAACATGCCTTGGGAGTAGTACATTCTGATGTGTGTGGTCCATTTCCAGTAGAATCGTTCGGAGGGAATAAATACTTCGTGTCATTTGTTGATGAATTCACAAGAATGATATGGGTATCCCTTATTAAGTTCAAACACGAGGTGTTTGGTGAATTCAAGAAGTTCCGAATGAAGGTTCAGAATCAGAGTGGTCAGACTCTGAAGATTCTCAGAACCGATGGTGGGGGTGAGTATAACTCCAAAGAGTTTCAGAAGTTCTGTGAGGAGAATGGAATTGAGCATGAGGTTACTGCTCCTTACACTCCTCAACACAATGGTCTTGCTGAAAGAAGAAATCGTACTTTGCTTGATATGGTGAGAAGCATGCTGAAGGAGAAGAAGCTTCCTCAGAACTTCTGGGGAGAAGCTGTTGCAACCGCAGCATATGTGCTCAACAGATGTCCAACGAAGAAGTTGAAGGAAATAGTTCCTATTCAGAAGTGGACGGGAGAAAAGCAAAGTGTTAGTCATCTAAAGGTGTTTGGTTCTGTTTGTTACAAACATGTTCCAGAAGCTAGAAGACAGAAGTTGGATGATAGAAGCAAAGTAATGTTACTGGTGGGGTACCACAGTACGGGTGCGTACAAGCTTTATTGTCCAGATTACATAAAGCTTTGTATGGATTGAAGCAAGCGCCCAGAGCTTGGAATCAGAAGATCGATTCATTTTTCAAGAAGCAAGGGTTTCAGAAATGTGAGATGGAATACGGTGTTTATGTTCAGCATATTTCTGAAGGAAATATGATTCTGGTGTGTTTGTATGTTGATGACATACTGTTGACCGGAAGTTCTGAACAAGAATTAGCGAAGTTCAAGAAGGTGCTGATGAATGAGTTTGAAATGACTGATCTCGGGAAAATGACATACTTTCTAGGGATGGAGTTTAGATATTCTGAGAAAGGTATCATTTTGCATCAGCTGAAGTATGAACGAGAACTTCTGAAGAGATTTAAGCTGCAGAATTGTAAGGCTGCTATCACACCTGCAGATACAAATCAGAAATTAGATTCTGATTCTGATGGTGAGGATGTGGATACTACAACCTTCAAACAGTTGGTTGGTTCTCTAAGGTATTTGTGTAATACCAGACCTGATATTTGCTATGCAGTTGGAATGGTTAGTCGATTCATGAGTAAACCTAAGTGGTCCCATTACCAAACTGCTGTCAGGATTCTGAGGTATATCAAGGGAACTCTGAAGTATGGAGTATTGTTCCCTTCTGGAAGAAAGATTGAATCAGAACTTCTGAGTTCTGGAAGGAAGATTGAATCAGAACTTCTGAGTTATTCAGATTCTGATTGGTGTGGAGACAGAGTTGATAGAAGAAGTACTTCTGGATACTTGTTCAAGTTTCTGGGAGGTCCTATTTCTTGGAGTTCTAAGAAACAACCTGTTGTTGCGCTATCAACCTGTGAAGCTGAATACATTGCAGGCGCTGTTACTGCATGTCAAGCTGTGTGGATTCTGAACTTGCTGGAAGATCTGAAGATTAAAGTTGACAAGCCTCTGAAGCTGATGATTGATAACAAGTCTGCGATCAACCTTGCCAGAAACCCAGTGTTGCATGGGAGAAGCAAGCATATTGAGACAAAGTATCACTATCTGAGAAGTCAAGTTCAGAATGGAGTGTTAGAAGTTCTGCACTGCAGCACCCAGAAGCAGTTGGCAGATGTTCTGACGAAGGCTATCAAGACTGATCAATTCCTTCGCTTAAGGGATGGAATTGGAGTTGTTAGTTTTGAGGAAATATAAATTAAGGGATGGTATTAGAATAATAATTTATATTTTATTTATATTCACAAACTTAGTCATTAAGTTTGTTAGAGGGTATTTTAGTATTTTAATGTTGCTTTTGGTAACCCTAATTTTAGCTTATAAATAGGGTAGTTCTCATTCCAATCATTTGTATCCTTTTATCCTTTTGTAGCCGTAATTCAATATAATATATTCTCTTCTCCATCTTCATTATTTTCACCTTGTACACCAACAAGGACAAACAAAGGGATATAGCTTTCTCCCACCAACCATGAACGACAAAAACCATAAGAACAAAGAACCAGTGCAAATGCATATAAGCAAACAAAATAATTATTTGTTCAACATAAATTTAATATTATATATTTTATATTTTACATATGGTTATATTTCCTCTTTACGAAATATATTTTTATCAAGAAAACATGATATAATGGTTTACATGAGAAAACATATGATTCTTCATACATATAAATATGAATATTGCATGATGAGAAGTGCTTCTTCCATCAAACGATAATTCTAGGATTAAGCACAGCATAGTGGAGAAGCTCTTCATCTTGTTCAAACAACTCCATCTCATCCTCATCAAGAGTAACAAAAGCTTCAACTCCATCCCCATCTTTTGTATCCATCAAAGCAATAACATTACTCACCAAATTATTCACACTACAATTCCACACTGGTTTCCCCCACCCAAAATCAAATTCAAGCACCGGAAATTTACACCAACTCGAACATTTGTAAATCACCACACTACCCTCCTTCTCATTCCCAATCAAAGTCTCAACCCTATCTTTGAAACTCTCCATCACCACTTTGAACCCACCTTCCTCCTTAAACGTCTTTGCTTTCTTCTCTATAAACTCTTTCATACCATTTCTCATTCTCTTCACCATCTCGTGTAGTGCCACGTGGCACTCTTCTTCAACTGTCACCGCAAACGGCCACACAAAGTTCCCAGCTGCTGTTTCCGGCACGGCGGGGTCCATACGTGGACGGAGGTTTACAGCTTGATACAAAACCGAACGGTTAAACGACGGTGCTTTTGAACGTGAAGCTGAAAGAGCACACTTCCAAATGAGAGCTAGAAGAATCTCTACCCTTGAAGGGTGAAACTCGACTTCGCTTTTGATTTTTCTCTTGAGTTCTTCTATTTTGCATGCATCGAAAATAAATCTTCTACAAGTGAATTTTTTGGGTGAAGGTTTAAAGGAAGAAGACGTCTCGGGGATTTCTCTCAGAGGAAAGAGAGTGGAGGCGGTGGTTAAGTCAGGGAGTGGAACCGGTTTGGTGGCGGCGCATACGGTGGTCCAAGTGTTGAGAAACGTCATGAGGGTGTTAAAGTCGGCGATCTTGTGTGTGAGGGATATGGTAAGTGCGGTGGAACCGCAACTGAATGAAGTGAAACGGAGTAATAACAGCATGTTTTTGTTTTCGGTGGTTGGGACTGGGAGGAAGCATTCGAGGGTGTTGAAATCGGGGTTGGTGAGGAGTTCTGAGAGAGTGGTGGTGGTTTGAGACTCGATGAATAAAACGCCGTCGTCGTTGCAGTGAATGGTGGTGCCGGCGGGGTCTTGGAGACGACCGGCGAAAGGGTAAAATAGGGATAATGTTTGGGAGAGTGAGGTTTGGAGAAGTTTGGAGTTATGAGAGAAGGAGTGAGGAGAATGAGAAGAGTTGTTGGGGAAGAAGAAGGTGGAGTTGCCATGAATATTGGGTGAAAGTTGGTCGAGTAAAGAGAGTTTGAAGATTTTAAGGTTTGGTGGTGTGGGTTCGGAGGGTTTGATGAGGAATGTGTTTAATGTTTCAAGTTTTATGTTGTTGTTCTGATTCTTCATTTTGTTGTGTTTTTTCTTGAGTGTCGATACGAGTCTATATAGAGTGAATCTGTGATGATGATGATGATACGTTGCTTCAGCGAATTGAGGGTGGACTCCTCTTAAGGTCTCAGGTTCGAATCCTACTAGATTCAATCAATCTTTGTGTTGGACAGTCTATACGGAGTCCTGCTCCAACTTTAAACGGAGCCTCCCGCTAGTGAACGGTAGAATTGATCTCTCTTAAATTAGTCGGTCGCAAAGCCGGATACCAAGATTTAAAAAAAAAAAAACTAATGGTTTACTTGTTGCTTGGCGGTGATTATAAAACCTGTTTTTGTTAATGTCGGATACTGATATTTGTAAGTATCATTTAATTTATTTATATTTTAAGATATGTTTCAATTCTATAATTATCTATTTATCAAGTTTTTTATTATGGATACATGACAGTTGGCAATATTTAATGACAAAGATTATGTACTTAAAAAAGAAAAACATTTGGTTTCGTTTGGTATCATGACACTCTATCACCTGCAGTTAATCTCTAAGTCTTCCTACTTCTTCTTTGTCACTCCAATCCAATGCATGTATCTTTTCTCTTATTAAAAAAATATTCTAAAATAAAATAAGAAACAAAAGTTTAAACTTTTAAAGTGAAGAAATTATGTGTATTGTACTCTTTTTTCAAAATGTATTGTATTTCTTCTGTTTTAATATAATGGTCAATTAAGGTTTTTTAACACGGAATGTAATATATTTGTTATAATATATTATATTTTATTAAATTAATTTTATTAATGTGTTGGAAGTTAATACATAGTAATAATTAAATGATACAACTAAAAAAAATAGTAATCATTTTTATATTAAAAATTCAAAATAATATTTATTTTAAAACAAATTTTGTATTCTAAAATGATAATCATTCTACAAAAATAATAATTTTCTTTCTTTTTGAAAATGGACTTAATATGCAAGGTCGGCCCAATCTTTAGAGGATTTGCTGAGGGCTTGTGTGTTGGATCACGGAGGATCTTGGAATAGCCATTTGTCGTTGATTGAGTTTACGTACAACAACAGCGTTCATGCTAGTATTGGAATGGCGCCGTATGAAGCTTTATATGGGAGAAGATGTAGAACTCCATTGTCTTGGTATGAGTCAGGCGAGAGTGTTGTACTCGGACCTGAGATTGTGCAGAAGACGACTGAGAAGATTAAGATGATCCAAGAAAGGATGAGAGTTTTGCAGAGTCGTCAGAAAAGTTATCATGATAAGAGAAGGAAGGCACTTGAATTCCAAGAGGGAGATCATGTGTTTTTTAGGGTGACGTCAGTGACTGGTGTGGGTCGAGCCTTGAAGTCTAGGAAGCTCAGTCCATATTTTGTTGGTCCATATCAAATCTTGCAGAGGATATGAGAGGTAGCCTATCAGATCGCTTTACCGCTGTCGCTTGCGAATTTGCATGATGTGTTCCATGTATCTCAGTTGAGAAAGTACATTCTGAATCCATCGCATGCATGTGATTCAGATGGATGGTGTACAAGTGAGGGATAATCTGACTGTGGAAGCATTACCTGGGCGGATGGATGGTCGTGAAGTGAAGCAACTGCGGGGTAAGGGCATAGCTTTGGTGAAGGTGTTATGGGGTGGACCAGCTGGCGAAAGTTGGACTTCGGAGCGTGAAGATCAGATGAACGAGTCGTATCCGACTCTGTTTCCTTCAGGTAATTTTTTAGGGCGAAAATTCTTTAAGTGGGGGAGAGTTGTAACATCCCAAAATAATTATAATATTTATTTAATTTATTTATTAAGATTATTTGGTGTTTTGGTGAATACTATGACGCGTGGTGACCTTGTGTGGTGTTGTGGGGTAGCTTGGGTTAAGGAAATATTGAGGTATCTTAGAATTAGTAATTAATTAGAATTATTTTATTAGTAATAATAATAATAGAATAATTTGAATATTGAGAATATTATTTAGATTATTATTATTATTGTTAATTAAAATAATTAGGAGAACCATTAAGGATAAGACGGTAATATTGAAAAGGTTAATTGAGGATAATATGGGTAAATCGTAATTAGGGCCCAAGAGATAGGTTTAACAAAAAGCAAATTGGGAATTAGGAGAGTTATTATGTGCAACTTTAAGTAGTGAAGAGAGAGCTGAGGAAAGGAGGCTAGAGCACATAGAACGAGAGGATCAACCGTAGAACCCCAAAAAGAAAAGTCTTTTGCTGGAAAATTTGAGGTATGGGGGATTAATCCGGGTTAACACCTTTGATATGGGTTTAAGGTAGAGTAGTTTGTGTGTGTTTTGTGTTTTATGATGAATTTTCGTATGACGAATCTGTGGTGAATTTTCGTGCATCTGTGTTGGTCGATTTTCTGTGATGAATCTGGTATGTGTTGCTGTAAATTCTGTGAAATTCGTGTGAATGATTATTGTTGCTGTGATGAATATGTGAATGGAAACCAGATTTGTAATCAAAGGTGGGTTTAATGAATTGGGACTTAACAATTATGAAGAATTGATGTAAACAAATGAAGTAGGATAAAAACGTAGATCTGTGATGAATCGAAATTATTTTGAGTCTGATTTTGGAAGATTGAAGGTGCTGGAATGGGGAGTTTTTCGTTCAGATGTGACATCTGAGTTTTGGAGTATTACGCGTAAGGGGGGACACACCCAGGGTGATACGCGTAGCATACGCACCCGTCCCCAGGGCCAACACGGCCCTCTGCCAGTACGCGTAAGGTACGCATATGGAAACGGTGGCAATACGCGTATGGGTAGCTGGGAATGAAGAGGGATACGCATATGGGAAGCCATTACGCTTAGGGAATTCTTGGGAAGAGAGCATTACGTGTATGGGCTAACCACTACGCGTAATGGGAACCTGAAGGGGAATTTTGAGAGGGAAACCTCTTCGGTGATACGCGTAACAACCATGGTGGTACGCGTATGTGAGGTATGGGCAGGTGGCCCTACGCGTATGATACGCAGGCCAGTGGGCGAGGAAATTGAGCCGTACGCGTATGGGGGCATGGCCATATGCGTATG
Organism: Lathyrus tuberosus; assembly: GCA_022829125.1. Taxonomy (NCBI): domain Eukaryota; kingdom Viridiplantae; phylum Streptophyta; class Magnoliopsida; order Fabales; family Fabaceae; genus Lathyrus; species Lathyrus tuberosus. The sequence continues at coordinate 5,349,274 of JALAZF010000024.1, read as the reverse complement.
GACAGAGCTGTTGGCAGATTTGTCCGTTTTTGCGATTTTTGTCCGGATTTCGCTTGTGATGCAGTTTCCTCGAGACATAAGACCATGATGGGGTAATAAAACATGAGTAAACTAGTAATGAAGATGAAATGGGATAAAATCGAGAATTTTTATGTGACGAGTATAATATAACGAATTGTGAGGTATAGTGACGAATTGTGACGAGTGCAAATTGGTGTTGTGTGATGATGTTTGATGATGATTCATGGATGATGATGTAATTATGATGATTTTATGATGATGACTATTATGACGACTTGCATCATGCATTCATGGCATAATTAGGACTTCAGTCCATTTGGTGGCTTCAATCCCATTGTGTGGATTAGGGTGTTTTATGACTGTTGAAGCTAGAATAACAGCAAGCAAAAATATGTAAGTAACCCAGTTTTGTTGTATCCACATGGATCAGTGCGAGGGAAAGAATGCCATTCGACGATATCTACATTTCTATGCTTATGGATCAAAAGTTTTGGTTTAAGACGGAACCAAAATTAAATGCGGAAAATGTAAAGACGGAAAATATAAAGTAAAGACTGAATTATAAACGGAGCCTTGTTGGAATTGGATCTCATCAATTGATAACACATGCATTCTTCTAATCATATTATACATAAATCAATCATTCGCCTAATATCCTCACGTATCACCCACGACAGAGGTTATGTCTAACGCAACGTCGAGAGATCGACCGTATTGCCTCATTGGTGATGTCTCAAGCAACAAAAACCAACACAGAGCATTAAGAGCTGATACTCACGCAAGTGTTAAGCCAAAATCTATTTCTAGAGTTTAGAACAAAATAGATAATCATCTTAGATCCAGATCTGAATAGTATATGTCTATAGCGGTTCAAATCAAAGATAAACAGGTAAACAAAGATGACACCCAAATCAGATAAATGACTGCTTCATATAAAATGCCAATGATCAGAATACGTACATACGCTTAACCCTTTTTACATGTATTCAACTAATTTTCCAAATGTATGTGAATATCGTTCTTCATCACTATTATCACGCATCCTCGCAATACCGTATTGATCCTACTCATGCTAGCCATGCTACTTAATCAACACAATACAACAAAAGATACAATGAATATCAACTCACAAAACCATGTCAAAAGTTTGTTCATTGATAGATGAAAATCTAAGATCAAGGATTTGTAAAGGTTTTGTCAATACCACAAATAATCAATCAAATACAACAAACAATAGAGAATCAAAACATATTCACAAACATACATTACATGAAATACATAAGGTATCAAAAGATTACATCCAAACCCAACAAGGGATTGAAGATCCTACCTTCTCCCTCTTGAAATGGAGAGATATCAAGTTCTGATCCTAAAATTACAAGTTTCTCTATCTCCAAAATTAAAACATCCTCTCAAAAAGTGTGAAAATTCTATTTATACACATTCAGTAATTTTCATGTTCGCAAAGCGAACCATTTATTCGCACAGCGAATGAAGAAAAATAGCACTTCAGGTGCCTTTGAATAGTTAAACCGCCCCAGAAATTCTCGTGAGTTCGCAATGCGAAGGATCACTCGCAAAGCGAACACTCGCCTTCCCGTTTGCAAAGCGAACTTTAGTGCCTTTTGCCCCTACCAAAATCTGGGACCATTCGCCAGAGACCTCGCTAGCCTTCGCAAAGCGAACCTTCGCTAGCTAATTCGCAAAGCGAATTTCTTGAAGTTTTCCCCTGTTCTTTGGCAGCTTGCTTCATTTCTTGTGTCTTACACTTTGCTCAATTTATGCTTTTTTCTGCACAATAACACACACATTACAAGCACCAAAGGTATATTCTCATTGTTATAAGAACAACAACAATCATTAGCAAAACCAATGAAAACATGAGAAAAAAGTGGAAAAAGTGCAAAGAAAGATAGTTCATTTTTAGGTCAAATCCGCACCTAACAACTCTCCCCAACTAGATTTTTGTTTGTCCTCAAGCAAAGTATGCCCCTCATTAAAACAAGAGGATTTATTTAATTGATTTATTATGATTATTCGGTGTTTTGGTGAATACTATGATGCGTGGTGACCTTGTGTGGTGTTGTGAGGTAGCTTGGGTTAAGGAAATATTGAGGTGTCTTAGAATTAGTAATTAATTAGAATTATTTTATTAGTAATAATAATAATAAAATAATTTGAATATTGAGAATATTATTTAGATTATTATTATTGTTAATTAAAATAATTAGGAGAACCATTAAGGATAAGACGGTAATATTGAAAAGGTTAATTAAGGATAATACGGGTAAATCGTAATTAGGGCCCAAGAGATAGGTTTAAGAAAAAGAAAATAGGGAATTAGGAGAGTTGTTCTGTGCAACCCTAAGTAGTGAAGAGAGAGCTGAGGAAAGGAGGCTAGAGCACATAGAACGAGAGGATCAACCGTAGAACCCCAAAAAGAAGAGTCTTTTGCTGGAAAATGCGAGGTATGGGGGTTTAATCCAGGTTAATATGTTTGATATGGGTTTAAGGTAGAGTAGTTTATGTGTGTTCTGTGTTTTATGATGAATTTTCGTATGACGAATCTGTGGTGAATTTTTGTGCATCTGTGTTGGTCGATTTTCTTTGATGAATCTAGTATGTGTTGTTGTAAATTCTGTGAAATTCGTGTGAATGATTATTGTTGCTGTGATGAACATGTGAACGAAAACCATATTTGTAATTAAATATGGGTTTAACGAATTTGGACTTAACAATTAGGAAGAATTGATGTAAACAAATGAAGTAGGATAAAAACGTAGATCTGTGATGAATCGAAATTGTTTTGAGTGTGATTTTGGAAGATCGAATGTGCTGGAATAGGGAGTTTTTCGTTCAGATGGGAAATCTGAGTTTTGGAGTGTTTTCTGGCAATACGCGTAACAGGGGGAGTATTACGCGTAAGGGGGGACACACCCAGGGTGATACGCGTAGCATACGCACCCGTCCCCAGGGCCAGCACGGCCCTCTGCCTGTACGCGTAAGGTACGTGTATGGGAATGATGGGAATACGCGTATGAGATGCCATTACGCATATGGGTAGCTAGGAATGAAGTGGGATACGCGTATGGGAAGCCATTACGCGTAGGGAATTTTTGGGAAAAGAGCATTACGTGTATGGGCTAGCCACTACGCGTAATGGGAGCCTGAAGGGGAATTTTGAGAGGGAAACCTCTCCGGTGATACGCGTAACACCCATGGTGGTACGCGTATGGGAGGCTTCGGCAGGTGGCCCTACGTGTATGATACGCAGGCCAGTGGGCGAGGAAATTGAGACATACGCGTATGGGGCATGGTCATAAGCGTATGGACAGAGTTGTTGGCAGATTTATCTGTTTTTGCGATTTCTGTCCAGATTTTGCTTGTGATGCAGTTTCCTCGAGACGTAAGACCATGATGGGGTAATAAAACATGAGTAAACTAGTAATGAAGATGAAATGAGATAAAATCGGGAATTTTTATGTGACGAGTATAATATGATGAATTGTGAGGTATAGTGACGAATTGTGACGAGTGCGAATTGGTGTTGTGTGATGATGTTTGATGATGATTCATGGATGATGATGATGCAATTATGACGACTTTCTGAAGATGACTATTATGACAACTTGCATCATGCATTCATGGCATAGTTAGGACTTCAGTCCATTTGGTGGCTTCAATCCCATTGAGTGGATTGGGGTGTTTTATGACGTGCTCTGGTTCTTGTGTAGAATCGATCCTATTGGTGGGGTTCTTTGGAGGGTGATGGCCTAGTGTCCATCAATTATGACGAATTGGTACCACATGCATGAGTCTATGATGTTGCATTTGCATATCATGTGGCATTGCATTCTATTGATGAAATTGATGTATTAATGACGTTTGTGAATGAGTTGATGATGTTTGTGTTTATGCTTTATCTTTTGCTTATATCTTATATATTGATTCGTGATTACTCACCCTGCCTGTTTGAATGTTGCCTCCACGTGGGTAACGTGCAGGTGATCAGGCTTAGCTTTCCTGGCGCATGAAGATTTAGCTTTTGAAGTATTTTGATTTCTCCGTCGATTAGAGGATCTTGCTCTGATATGTAACATCGGGTCGGGACGTTTGAGTTGAATGATTAAGTTCTTTTATTTGTTGGCATGAGGATGTTTTATGATGTTTTGTTTAAGAAGTTTTGGATTATAAAAGTGGTTCTTTAAATTTTGATTTCTGCTGCGTGATGTTTAAATAAATTAATGATGGTAAAACCCATGTTACGGAGCAGGTGGTTTTTGAAATTTTGTGACGAAGTGTGATGCCCTTTTTGGGACTGTACTCTAATAAAATAATTGTATTTATTCGTGATGTTTATTGGGTAGAAAAAGGGTGTTACATTAGTGGTATCAGAGCAGGTTGGTCCGTCCGGCTAGGTTTTACATGATGTCAGTCCCCTGTCAGTCGACGAGTGTGTGTACACTGTCGATGTTTTGTTTCTTCTAAACTTTTTGGTGGTATGTAGGATGGCTGGAAGAAATGATTGTGTTATCGCTGATGCGTTGGAGTCACTTGCTTAAGCAATGGCTCAGAACAATCAGAATAATGGAGATCCTGACGAGTTTCGTGCTTTGGGGAAGTTCCAGAGGAACAATCCGCCGAATTTTGTGGGTACTCGTGATCCAGAGAGTGCACAGAAGTGGCTGAAGGTGATTGAGAAGATCTTCCGGGTGATGGGGTGTACTAACGCACAACAAGTTCAGTTTGGAACTCATATGTTGTCAGAAGAGGCTGAGGATTGGTGGGATAACACTCCCCAGAGACTGGAAGACGTTGGTACTATGATAACCTGGGCGGTGTTCAAGCAGGAATTTTTGGGATAGTATTTTCCAGAGGATGCTCGTGGCAAAAAAGAGGTGGAATTCCTTGAGCTGAAGCAAGGAAACATGACTGTGGCAGAGTATGCTGTGAAGTTCGAGGCGCTAGTGAAGTTCTGTCCTTACTACAACCGTGTTGATGCTGAGGTGTCCAAGTGTCTCAAGTTCGAGAATGGGCTGAGACCAGAAATCAAGAATGGTATTGGATACCAACAGATTCGGGGGTATGCTGAGCTGGTAGATAAGAGTATGATCTATGATGAGGATAGCCGAGCTCGATCTGCTCACTACAAGCATCTTAGTGAGAAGAAAGAGAGGGGGCAGTATAGAAGGAAGCCTTATACGACTTCGGCTGACAAAGGGAAGCAGAAGGCTTCAGATGGGAAGAAGACAAGTGGGGGAGCAGAACCCACTTCTGGGAAGTGTTACAGGTGTGGCAAGCAAGGCCACCGTGCTGATGTTTGCACCAATAGTATGTTGAGGTGCTACAGATGTGGCAAGAAGGGTCATAGAGCTACTGATTGCAAGGACGACGGTCCAACCTATTTCAACTATGGTGAAAAGGGTCACATCAGTTCCCAATGTCAAAAACCGAAGAAGACTGCTACTGTTGCTCAGACCAATGTTAGAGTGTTTGCTTTGAGTGGCGCAGAAGTTCTAGAGAAGGACAACCTGATTTGAGGTACTTGTTTTATTAATAGTGTTGAGTTGGTCGCTATTATTGATACTGGTGCTACTCATTCATTTATCTCGCTTGAATGTGCTAATAGATTGGGTTTGAAATTGTCTGATATGAATGGTAATATGGTAATAGAAACTCCAGCTAATGGTTCTATTACTACTACTTTTATGTGTTTGAGATGTCCTTTGATGATTTTTGGGAAGAGTTTTGTGATGGATTTGGTGTGTTTACCCTTGAACCAAATCGATGTAATCCTTAGAATGAACTGGTTGGAGTTCAACCATGTTCATATCAATTATTATAATAAGATCGTAGAGTTTCCTGAGTTTGGAGATAATGGGGAGTTGATGTTCTTGTCTGCTAAGCAAGTAGACGAACTTCTAGAAGACGAAGCCTTGGTTTTTGCAATGTTGTATCGTTGCAGGTTGATCGTGAAGCTGCAAGTGTCGAATTACTTGTTGTCTGTGAATTTCCAGATGTGTTTCCAGACGACATAAGTGATTTGCCTCCAGAACGTGAAGTAGAGTTTGCAGTGGACTTTATACCAGGTACGAGTCCAGTGTCAATGGCTCCTTACCGGATGTCTGCTTCTGAGTTAAGTGAATTGAAGAAACAATTGGAAGAATTGCTTGAGAAGAGTTTTGTCTGACCGAGTGTTTCCCCGTGGGGTGCTCCTGTGCTGTTAGTGAAGAAGAAGGACGGAAGTATGAGGTTGTGTGTTGATTATCGACAGTTGAATAAAGTGTCTAATAAGAATAAATATCCACTTCTGAGAATCGACGATTTAATGGATCAGTTAGTAGGCGTCTGTGTGTTTAACAAGATTGACTTAAAGTAGGGTTACCATCAGATTCGTGTTAAGCCTGATGATACTCCAAAGACAGCTTCCAGGACGAGGTATAGTCACTATGAATACATTGTGATGCCGTTTGGAGTGTCCAATGCACCTGGTGTATTCATGGAGTATATGAATCGGATCTTTCATGAACATTTGGATCAGTTTGTGGTGGTTTTCATTGATGATATTCTGACATACTCTAAATCTGAAGAAGATCATGTTGAGCATTTGAGAACTGTGTTGCAAGTGTTGAAGGAGAAGAAGTTGTATGCAAAGATGTCAAAGTGTGAGTTTTGGCTGAAGGAAGTGAGTTTCCTTGGCCATGTGATCTCAAGTGATGGAATTGTTGTTGATCCTTCTAAGATTGATGTTGTGTTACAGTGGGAGACTCCGAAGTCTGCTACTGAGATACGAAGTTTCCTTGGATTGGCAGGATATTACCGCAAGTTTATCGAAGGCTTTTCTAAGTTGGCATTACCTTTGACTCAGCTGACTCGAAAGGATCAAGCGTTTGTGTGGGATGTAGCTTGTAAAGAGAATTTTGTTGAATTGAAGAAGAGGTTGACGACCGCTCCAGTGTTGATTTTGCCTAATCCGAATGAATCTTTTATAGTGTATTGTGATGCGTCGAAGATGGGTCTTGGTGGGGTGTTGATGCAGAATGGTCAAGTTGTTGCTTATGCTTCCAGGAAGTTGAGGGTGCATGAAGTGAATTACCCAACCCATGACTTAGAGTTGGCAGTTGTGGTGTTTGTGTTGAAAATTTAGAGACATTACATGTTTGGCTCTAAGTTCGAAGTGTTCAACGATCGTAAGAGTTTGAAGTACTTGTTTGATCAAAAAGAGTTGAATATGAGGCAGAGAAGGTGGTTGGAATTGTTGAAGGATTCCGACTTTGATTTAAATTACCATCCTGGTAAAGCAAACGTAGTGACTAATGCGTTGAGCAGGAAGTCATTGCATATGTCAATGCTTATGGTGAAAGAGTTGGAGTTACTTGAACAATTTTGAGATTTGAGTTTGGTATGTGAAGAGACTCCTAACAGTGTGAGTTTGGGCATGTTGAAGTTGACTAGTGGTATTCAGAAAGAGATCAGAGTGGGACAACAATCTGTCTTGAATTTGGTTGACTAGTTGACATTGATCAACCAAGGTAACGGAGGTGAATTCCGGATTGATGAGAATGGTGAGATGATGTTCAGAGACAGAGTGTGTGTCCCAGATGTTCCAGAGACTAAGAAGAGCATTCTTAAAGAAGGACATTGAAGTATACTAAGTATTCATCCTGGTGCTATGAAGATGTACCAGGATTTGAAAAAGTTGTTTTGGTGGTCGGGTATGAAGAAGGATATTGTGGAGTTTGTTTATGCGTGTTTGACATGTCAGAAGTCAAAGGTTGAGCATCAGAAGCCTTTAGGTATGATGCAATCGTTGAATATCCCAGAGTGGAAATGGGATAGCATTTCCATGGACTTTGTGTCGGGGTTGCCGAGAACTGCAAAGAGAAATGATTCGATTTGGGTGATTGTGGATAGATTAACTAAATCGGCTCATTTCTTGCCGATGAAGATTAATCATTCTATGCAGAAGTTAGTTGAGATGTATATTGAGGAGATTGTGAAGTTGCATGAGATACCTTTGAGTATTGTATCGGATAGAGACCCGAGATTTACATCGAGGTTCTGGAAGAGTTTACAAGATGCTTTGGGTACTAAGTTGAGGATGAGTTATGCATATCATCCGCAGATGGACGGTCAGACGGAGAGGAATATCCAATCTTTAGAGGATTTGCTAAGGGCTTGTATGTTGGATCACGGAGGATCTTGGGATAGCCATTTGTCATTGATTGAGTTCACGTACAACAACAACTTTCATGCTAGTATTGGAATGGCGCCGTATGAAGCTTTGTATGGGAGAAGATGTAGAACTCCATTGTGTTGGTATGAGTCAGGCGAGAGTGCTGTACTCGGACCTGAGATTGTGCAGGAGACGAATGCGAAGATTAAGATGATCCAAGAAAGGATGAGAGCTTCGCAGAGTCATCAGAAGAGTTATCATGATAAGAGAAGAGAGGCACTTGAATTCCAAGAGGGAGATCATGTGTTTTTGAGGGTGACACCAGTGACTGGTGTGGGTCGAGCCTTGAAGTCTAGGAAGCTCACTCCACGTTTTGTTGGTCCATATCAAATCTTGCAGAGGATAGGAGAGGTAGCCTATCGGATCGCTTTACCACCGTCGCTTGCGAATTTACATGATGTGTTCCATGTGTCTCAGTTGAGAAAGTACATTCCGGATCCATCGCATGTGATTCAGATGGATGATGTACAAGTGAGGGATAATCTGACTGTGGAAGCATTACCTGGGTGGATGGATGGTCGTGAAGTGAAGCAACTGCGGGGTAAGGGCATAGCTTTGGTGAAGGTGTTATGGGGTGGACGAGCTGGCGAAAGTTGGACTTGGGAGCGTGAAGATCAGATGAACGAGTCGTATCCGACTCTGTTTCCTTCATGTAATTTTTTAGGGCAAAAATTCTTTAAATGGGGGAGAGTTGTAACATCCCAAAATAATTATAATATTTATTTAATTTATTTATTAAGATTATTTGATGTTTTGGTGAATACTATGACGCGTGGTGACCTTGTGTGGTGTTGTGGGGTAGCTTGGGTTAAGGAAATATTGAGGTATCTTAGAATTAGTAATTAACTAGAATTATTTTATTAGTAATAATAATAATAGAATAATTTGAATATTGAGAATATTATTTAGATTATTATTATTGTTAATTAAAATAATTACGAGAACCATTAAGGATAAGACGATAATATTGAAAAGGTTAATTGAGGATAATACGGGTAAATCGTAATTAGGGCCCAAGAGAAAGGTTTAACAAAAAGAAAATAGGGAATTAGGATAGTTATTATGTTAAACCCTAAGTAGTGAAGAGAGAGCTGAAGAAAGGAGGCTAGAGCACATAGAACGAGAGGATCAACCGTAGAACCCCAAAAAGAAGAGTCTTTTGCTGGAAAATTCGAGGTATGGGGGTTAATCCGGGTTAATACGTTTGATATGGGTTTAAGGTAGAGTAGTTTGAGTGTGTTCTGTGGTTTATGATGAATTTTTGTATGACGAATCTGTGGTGAATTTTTATGTATCTATGTTGGTCGATTTTCTGTGATGAATCTGGTATGTGTTGCTGTAAATTTTGTGAAATTCGTGTGAATGATTATTGTTGCTGTGATGAACATCTGAACGAAGACCAAATCTGTAATCAAAGGTGGGTTTAACAAAATGGGACTTAACAATTAGGAAGACCTGATGTAAACAAATGAAGTAGGATAAAAACATATAGATCTCTGATGAATCGAAATTGTTTTGAGTCTGATTTTGGAAGATCGATGGTGCTGGAATGGGGAGTTTTTCGTTCAGATGCGAAATATGAGTTTTGGAGTGTTTTTCGGCAATACGCGTAACAGGGGGAGTATTACGCGTAAGGGGGGACACACCCAGGGTGATACGCGTAGCATACGCACCCGTCCCCAGGGCAAGCACGACCCTCTGCCAGTACGCGTAAGGTACGTGTATGGGAATGGTGGCAATACGAGTATGGGATACCATTACGCGAATGGGTAGCTGGGAATGAAGAGGGATACACATATGGAAAGCCATTACGCGTAGGTAATTCTTGGGAAGAGAACATTACGCATATGGGCTAGCCACTACGCGTAATGAAAGCTTGAAGGGGAATTTTGAGAAGGAAACCTCTCCGGTGATACACGTAACACCCATGGTGGTACGCGTATGGGATGCCTGGGCAGGTGGCCCTACGCGTATGATACACAGGCCAGTGGGCGAGGAAATTGATCCATACGCATATGGGGCATGGTCATACACGTATGGACAGAGTTGTTGGCAGATTTGTCCGTTTTTGCGATTTTTATCCTGATTTCGCTTGTGATGCAGTTTCCTCGAGACATAAGACCATGATGGGGTAATAAAACATGAGTAAACTAGTAATGAAGATGAAATGGGATAAAATCGGGAATTTTTATGTGACGAGTATAATATGACGAATTGTGAGGTATAGTGACGAATTGTGACGAGTGCGAATTGGTGTTGTGTGATGATGTTTGATGATGATTCATGGACGATGATGCAATTATGACGATTTTATGATGATGACTTGCATCATGAATTCATGGCATAGTTAGGACTTCGGTCCATTTGGTGGCTTCAATCCCATTGTGTGGATTGAGGTGTTTTATGACGTGCTCCAGTTCTTGTGTAGAATCGATCCTATTGGTGGGGATCTTTGGAAGGTGATTGCCCAGTGTCCATCAATTATGACGAATTGCTACCACATGCATGAGTCTATGATGTTGCATTTGCATATCGTGTGGCATTGCATTCTATTAATGAAATTGATGTATTAATGACGTTTGTGAATGAGTTGATGATGTTTGTGTTTATGCTTTATCTTTTGCTTATATCTTATATATTGATTTGTGATTACTCACCCTGCCTGTTTGAATGTTGCCTCCACGTGGGTAACGTTCAGGTGATCAGGCTTAGCTTTCCTGGCGCACGAAAATTTAGCTTTTGAAGTATTTTGATTTCTCCGTCGATTAGAGGGTCTTGCTCTGATATGTAACATCGGGTCGGGACGTTTGAGTCGAACGATTATGTTCTTTTATTTGTTGGCATAAGGATGTTTTATGATGTTTTGTTTAAGAATTTTTGGATTATAAAAGTGTTTCTTTAAATTTTGATTTCCGCTGCGTGATGTTTAAATAAATTAATGATGGTAAAACCCGTGTTACGGAGCAGGTGGTTTTTGATGTTTTGTGATGAAGTGTGATGCCCTTTTTGGGACTGTACTCTAATAAAATAATTGTATTTATTCGTGATGTTTGTTGGGTAGAAAAAGGGTGTTACATTGGACGTATAGGGAATACTGACCCTTAGCCTATACGCCTGAACTTGGGCAATTAATCTATAGGGATAATATACCTCTAGTAGTGGCATTTGAATTAACGCACCTTAATAACTCCTAACTTCCCTTACGCCGATTGAATAGGGATAGGAGACCTCTAGTAGAAGTTAGTGACCTATACACCAAGGGATTAGGTATAGTGGTTTTGTTAGTTCGCCGTGAAAATATAACAACATTACCATTCATATTATGCATTAAACATCAACAAGGGACAATACAAGGGATTCGAGTAAAACCTAGTCGCTTTCTCGTTAATGAATTTGGAACCAATTTATTTATCACAAAAAAAATTTTGAAAACCCCGCATTTATATTTTTAATTCGCATAATTTTTACCTTGTTAAATCGCAATTCTCGTGGAGACAATATCTTTTTATATTAATTGACATAATTTTTACCTTGTTAAATCGCAATTTTTACCTTGTTAAATCCCAATACAATAAGCTTCCACTAAAAAAATATGTTTCCCTCATCAGAAAATCAACTTGAAAGATCGAAGGACATTCACAGTAGCCCAGACCACAAAACTCTTGCTTGAACAAGTAGTAACATGAGCTTTTAGACAACTGTTATGGGTTGTTCACAAGGCTCGTGAATAAAAACTGTTCTGGACTGGGCCGGGGTCTGTCCCTAGATCGAGCAGGCCCAACCCACGTCCTGGGATGGCCCAACAAAGACCCCTTAGAGCGACCCGTTCCGAGCACAGGCCCATCTCAACAGCGTCGGGCACGCGCACAGCATAGGGCGTCGGGCAGAGGCGTTATCCCCATCCGAGCTCACTCCTCCTCGACACTCAGGTGTTCTTCTCCACGTGGGGCCATTTCCCTCGGTACATAAGAGTCATCCCTGCGGGGACGCGTCCCTCCCCGACACGCAAGACTCCTCCCCGCAAGGACAGATTCTCATGTAACCACCCACTCCCGATGGAATCGGTCTGCCCTAATTCCGGAGATCTAGGAACGGTTACCCCAGGGCGAAGACCACGTGCTGGTCTTCACTACGCCACGTTAGCCCTGGCAGTTACTTGGATTGGGTCTGGCAATCCAGCCCAATGCAAGTAACCGTTGTCCCCGCGCTAGGGGCTCTCTATAAATACCCTCTCACTTGAGAGGGTCAGGTTACACACTCTCTTACTCTCTAACCTTGTACTTGCTTTTACTTGTGACCCTTGCCTTACTTGAGCGTCAGAGTACCTTGCAGGTACACCACCCCCCCCCCCCCCCCCCCCCGGCGTCTTCCAACCTCGCCGGAGCGAAAGTCCATAAGACGTTGCTGGCCACTAAATACTGTCTGATCCAGGTACGATCAGTGGCGCAGTCTGTGGGAACCCTTGCTTCCTCGTTTTTCCTCCTATAAACCAAAGCAATCCTCTCCTTCATCACCAGCATGGCCAACAACCCGTCTTCTAATAAAGCTCTGGACACTGTCCTTGCGCAACTCGAGAATGGGAACCACCGCGAAGACGCTGCTGCCCTCCACGTCGAAGAGGGTGACATGAGAGATGGGTAAACCGCCTCCCCAGACTCCCAAGACGCGGCTTACGACGCTGCCCAACAGGATGACCAACAAGCCGTCTTTCAGCCAGTTGCTCCTCCGCCCAATGCAGATGCGGGCACCGTGGTCCTATTTGCCTTGATCAATCAGACCAATCAGCTGATAGCACACCAGAATACCAGAATTGAAGCACTAGAGCAAGGGCGGACACGACGATCTTCCCTGCGAAGACATCGTCGTCCACCCTCACCTCGCCACTCCCCTTCCCCGCGAAGGACTCCATCCGAAGAATCTCGAACCCCCTCGCCGGTGCGCGAGGGCCGTCGTCCACGCCTTGAACGCCCCCAGCCGACGATCTCCCAGAAGCGTCATCGTTCCCCGCCTCGGAAGGAACCCAAGCCCTCCACAACTACCAAGAAGTCAAAAACCACCGAGGAGAGACCGAGGAACCGTTCAAAGAATTCCCCGCACGGCATCACCGGTCCCCTTTGAGATCCCCGGCCGGAAGCGACAATGATGACCAGATGACCCCTCTGTCGTGGGAGATCATGAACGCCCCAATTCCTGCGGGCATGGATAAACCCCCGCCACTGGGGACCTACGACGGTCTGGCCGACCCCGACGATCACGTCGAAAGTTTCGAAGCCATGCTCGACTTCAGAAATGTCAGGGGAGCCATTAAGTGCTGGCTTTTCCCCACCGCCTTGCGGAAGGGCGCCATGACATGGTACAAGGGTCTGGCACCCGGGTCGATCACATCCTGGAAGCAACTAAGACAGCGCTTCACCAAACACTTTACTGCGTCTCGTCGACACCCGAAGACGGAGGCTGCCCTAGAGAGCATCTTCCAGGGGAAGAACGAGTCTCTCCGGAACTACATTGAGAGATTCAACAGAGAAGCTGTCGAGGTCCATACGACCGACGACATGAAGAAGTATTTGATCATCCATGGACTACGTTTTGGATCTGATTTTGCCAAGTCCGTGGGCCTCCGCAGACCCCGCCGTTTGGAGGACCTCCTCCAACAGGCTCAGTCGTACATCGAGCTCAAGGAGTCGGAGGCAGCGCAGATCGCCCTTGAGTCGAGACGCAAGGAAGGCCCCGGCGGCCACAAAGATGAAGACTCTCCTCCCCAACGAGGAGGAGAAAGAAAGAAAGAAAATCGCCCCTGTGATCCTCGTGAACCGCGCAGACCAGCTGGCCGGTTCACGGAGTACACCCCGCTCAACGTTCCCCGCGCGCGAATCCTCTCCGAGTGCCAGAACTCAGAATTTCTGAAAGGAGGCATCCGTTTTCCGAAGCCGACTACTCCCAAATAAAACACTGACAAGTCAAAGTACTGCAGGTTCCACCGGAGCCACGGGCATGTCACAGAAGACTGCATCCATCTCAAGGATGCAATTGAAATTCTCATCAAGGAAGGACACTTGAAGAAATACGTCCAGAAGAATGACACTCCTCGTCCCAGCTCTCGGGAAGCCCAGAAAGTCGAGGAGACGACACCTCCTTCCGACGAGAGTCGGCTTCAGGTCGCCCTCAGTGTCACTCGACCCGAAGATTTCTTTGTCCCTGTAATCATTGAAGGCTAAGAAGCAATTCACAACATGTGGGCAACCTTCCCCCACGAGGACCCCGTCGCTGCTCATAGCACCTGGGAAGGCTTCCCCAAGGCAATGGTCATCTCCAGGGGTGGTTACGAGAAGTTGTTCGTCGGGTCGATCAAGAGGAAATTTGATGAACTGGAATCAGCAACATCGGCGAAGACAACCACTCTCGAGAAGGTGTGAGGGAACTCAAACCCTATCACCTTCTATCTCGAGGAGCTCCCCGGCGGAGCGCCCAACGCCACTATCCCCCTCCTGGTCAGGGATCAGATGGCAAATTTTGACGTTTGAAGGATCCTTGTCGACCAGGGCAGCTCGGTCGACATCATGTACGCTCACCTTTTCGGGACTCTCCAACTCTACGAGAGACATCTGGCCCCATACGTCAGCTCAGACCTGCAGGGATTCAACGGAACCACCACCAGACCATGGGGCTACGTTGAGCTGATGGTCACATTCGGGGCCGAAGACACTGCCCGACAGGTGAAGACCCGCTTCCTGGTGGTCAAATGTCCATCCCTTTACAACTGCATCCTCGAGAGGACCACCCTGGTCAAGCTTACGGCAGTATCATCAACGGTCCACCTCAAAATGAAGCACTACACGGCCAGGGGACGAGTAGTGACGATGCACGGGGACATAGACGCGGCCAGAAGGTGCTTCGATGCTGCCATCAAAGGCATGAGTTCCATCGGCACCAAACCCAAGATCGTGGCAAAGCCACCCCCGGACGCGGAACAGGTACCTCTCCCGCGCGTCAACGCGGTCGAACTCGACAACAGGTTCCCGGGCGAACCCGATGAAGACGGGGCAGAAGACCTCGACCTCCAGGCAGAAAACAACGGGCGGCCTCTCCACCCAACGCACCCCATCCCAGATGGAGACTTTGAGCTCGTGGTCCTCGGGGACGATCCAGACCAGAACGTGAAGATTGGCACCGGGATCCCCGACCTGGCGAAGGAGCAACTGAAGGCATGTCTAAGGGAGAACGCTGATCTGTTTGCATGGAGCGCCTCCGAGATGCCTGGCCTTGACCCCGAGGTGGCTTGCCATCAGCTCGCAGTAGATCCGGCCGCTAGGGCCATAGCTCAACGTAGGCTGCTGAAAAAGCTGTAAAAGACCTCCTAGAGGCAAATTTTATTTCGGAGGTCAGGTACACAACCTGGCTGTCTAACGTTGTACTCGTCAAAAAGAATAATGGAAAATGGAGGATGTGTGTTGATTATACTGATCTTAACCGGGCTTGCCCGAAAGAGTGCTATCCTCTGCCTAACATCGACCAGCTGGTCGACAATTCTGCAGGTTACAAACTATTGTCCTTCATGGATGCATACTCGGGATACAACCAAATTCCCATGGACAAGGTCGACAAACAGCACACGGCTTTCATGACTGAGTCGGGCAATTACTACTACAACATAATGCCTTTCGACCTGAAGAACGTCGGTGCGACCTACCAACAGATGATGAACAAGGTTTTCCGGGCTAAAATCGGCGACATGCTCGAGGTCTACATGGATGACATGATCGTCAAATCCGCGGAAGAAGTCGACCATGCCGTACACCTTAAGAAAGTGTTCGACACAACGAGGAGGTGCCGCATGAGGTTCAATCCCGACAAATGCACCTTCGGCGTTCAGGCAGGTAAGTTCCTCGGTTACTACATCACAGAGCGAGGAATTGAAGCTAACCCCGACAAGTGTAGAGCTTTTTCTGAGATCCCTACTCCGGACTCAAAGAAGTCAATACAATCATTGAACGGGATGCTCACCGCCCTCTCCCGCTTCGTCGCCAAGTTGGCGCAGTACGCACTCCCATTTTTCAAACTTCTTCGACAAAAAGCGGAGTTTGAATGGAGCGAAGAATACGAGCAGGCGCTCTTCCACCTAAAACAAGTCTTATCACAACCCCTGGTCCTCTCACGGCCTGAGAGCGGGGAAACACTTTTCTTGTATCTCGCAATCACGAGTTGTGCAGTCAGCGCCGTCCTCATTCGGGAAACCCCGGACGGACAGAAACCAATTTACTTCACGAGCAAAGCCCTCCAAGGCCCCGAGCTCAGGTATCAGCAGATAGAGAAAGTCGCCCTGGCCCTCGTCACCTCGGCCAGGAGGCTACGCCACTACTTTCTCGCCCACACTGTCGTCGTAAGGACCGAGTAGCCTATAAGGCAACTCCTTGTACGACCAGATATGGCGGGGAGGATGCTCAGGTGGTCACTCGAACTCGCCGAGTTTAACATCCAGTACGAGGGAAGGAAAGCCCTGAAGGCTCAGGTATTGGCCGACTTTGTGGCAGAGATGACCGTCCCGGAACCTTCGACCAACGGATCCCAAAAATGGACGATCTATGTCGACGGAGCATCCAGCCCGAAGGGAAGCGGGGCGGGCATCATCCTCGAAAATGAGGAAGGCATCCTGATCGAGGTATCCCTCGAACTATCCTTCCCGACTTCGAACAACCAAGCGGAGTACGAGGCTTTCCTCGCCGGACTTCGGCTGGCCGAGGACCTCGGCGCCAAGGAGGTCAAAATCTTCACCGACTCCCAGCTCGTGGCCTCGTAAGTCCGAGGCGAGTACCAGGCCAAGAACGACAATCTCATCGAATACTTGACCTCGTGAAAGAAAAGATGAAAAAGTTCACCTCCGCGGAAGTAACTCACATCCCCCGCGAGCACAATGCCCGAGCAGATGTCTTGTACAAATTGGCAAGCACAAAGAAGAAAGGCGGGAACAAATCCGTCATACAAGAAGTGCTTTCCCGACCGAGCATCGACAAACCCGCTCCAGTGGCGGACGTAAACGCCATTGGTGACAGAAATTGCTGGATGACCCCTGTGTATGAATACCTCACGGCGGGCAAGCTGCCCGAAGATCCTAAGGAAGCAGGAATGGTCAAGCGGCGGGCATGCTCATACACGATAGTCGAGGACAAGCTATACCGGCGAGGGTTCTCTATCCCCCTCCTCAGGTGCGTCGAGGAGACCAAGATCCCCGACATCCTCCAGGAAATCCACGAGGGAATCAATGTACAACACCTCGGCGGGCGATTGTTAGCCTGTAAGGCGCTTCGAGCAGGGTACTACTGGCCCACCATGCAACAGGACGCCAAGGAACACGTCAAGAAGTGAGATAGATGCCAGCGACATGGGGACATGCACCTCGCTCCTCCTAGCGAACTCAAAACACTGTCCTCCCCGTGGCCGTTTGCGTGGTGGGGGATGGATATCCTCGGACCTTTCGTCCAGGGGTCGTATCAAAACAAATACCTCATCGTCGGGGTGGACTACTTCACGAAGTGGATTGAGGCTGAAGCATTGGCCAAAATCACGGCCTTCAACATACTACGTTTCTACAAGCGGAACATCCTCGTCCGATTCGGCGTACCCCAAGCTATTGTCACCGACAACGGAACACAATTCACCAACAAGAACTTCCAAGACTTCGTCTCCAAGCTAGGCACGAAGCAGCACTTCACGTCGGTCGAGCACTCTCAAACGAATGGACAGGCTGAGGCGCTGAACAGAGTAATCCTACGAGGATTAAAACGTCGATTAGGCGACGCCAAGCAGCGGTGGGTCGAGGAGCTACACAATGTCCTTTGGGCCTACCGAACGACCCCACATTCCACGACCGGGGAGACCCCTTTTCGTCTGACCTACGGAACGGAAGCGGTGATCCCCATGGAAATCAGGGAACCCTCGAGGAGGACGGAAACCCCCCTCGACGGGGACGCGAACAACGAA
This sequence comes from Lathyrus tuberosus, assembly GCA_022829125.1. Lineage (NCBI taxonomy): Eukaryota > Viridiplantae > Streptophyta > Magnoliopsida > Fabales > Fabaceae > Lathyrus > Lathyrus tuberosus. The sequence goes on along the minus strand of JALAZF010000024.1, from coordinate 5,331,042 downwards.
GCCCTGAGGGAAGAACTCGATTTCGTCGAGGAGACACGTTCGGGTGCTTCTCTCCGAGAAGCTTCACTAAAACAGAAAATAACACTGCGTTATAACGACAAAGTTATCAAACGTGATTTTCAGGTGGGCACCCTCGTCCTACGAAGGAACCAGAAAGACTCGCGAGAAGGCAAACTCGCCGCGAACTAGGAGGGCCCGTACCGCGTCCGCGCGAAAATGGGGACAGGAGCCTACTTCCTCGAAAATCTGCACGGGGAAGAACTTGCTCGACCATGGAACGCTGAGAAGCTCAAACAATACTACAGTTAAGCACTGCCCGCGACTCACAAACACCGCGTTGTGTGTGCGCGAGGACTTTTGATCCGACGGGGATACCTCGATCGAGCTCTACCGTCGTTGTACCAATTAGGCAGAACACCCAGCTCGCGATGGGAAGTTCAAGTCACGAAGCTAAGACCTCGACCAAGCTCTTAGCCTCGTTGAAGGTCAGAATACGTCTCCGACCACCCGACCAGCTCTCCACGCGGTCAGGGACTATCAAGGTCGAGCAAATTCCAAAGTCTTTATTACTTAGACAAAAACAAAGTATAGATGTCTTTATTACTTAGACAAAAACAAAGTATAGAAATCTCTATCACTTGGACAGAAACAAACAAAGCATAACAAATGCTATAACATCACACATAGTATAAACCATACAAACAACACACGAGCAGATAAGCAAAAATGCATTGAAGCGGGCATAAGCCCATTGTACAGATATTACAAACAAGTATCAAAAGCCCCTGGCACGCAGGCCGGGAGTACGTATTGAAAAATAAATAAAATGGTTCGCAGGCCTAATAAAACGAAGAAGAAAAGCCTACTCGGCGACAATCCCTTCGGGCTCCTCGCGTTCATGAACCTCGTCCACCCGCATCAGCTGCACGATCTGACCGTCGACCACCTCGGAGTCGGGGTTAATCCCTTCGGTTGTGAGGTCGGGGTTGAGAACCTGAAGCTGCTACATGGCGTTCATAAAACCTATGTCAGCCGATACGAGGTTGTCCTCCTCGGATTCCCGGAGCTTCGCTATCAGCGCTGCCCGCGAGGTCAGCAACCTGTCTTCCTCGGTTTCCTCATCAGCGGGGCGGACAACCTCCTCCAACTCGGCATTCCTCGCCAAGAGACGATCCCTCTCCTCTTCAATCCCAACGAGACGTCTCCGCTCTTCCTCAGCATTCTTTAACTTTTCCTCTAACTTCCCTTAAAGCTCGACCTGGGCCTGGTTCTGGCTTTTGCAGTCGGCCAGCTCCTTGCCCACCTTCTCCATTTCGGCTGAGATGGACCGGAAACTCTCGTGCAACCTGTTCAGCTCGCCTTCCGGGCATGCCTCGTCGTTCAGAACCAGGGCAACCGCACAAACCCGCATCACAACGAACACATCCTCCACCAGCGCCCTTCTCCGAGAGACCTTGTCGACGCCTAAGATGGCCTGAGCTTCGGGGGCACCCACGCATAGGGAATTATTCCCCATGAATAAGTTCGGCCTCGAGTGACAAGGCGGGAGAACAAATTTTACAGCAGGGGGACTCTCATTCTCAGTAAGGTCGATGGCCACTGTGTCCCCAATCCGCTGCCTCTTCGGGGAGCCCTGGGGGCTAGAAGAATCACTATCCTGGTGAGAGCCAGAAGAACCCCCGGTTGTCTGAGTGGGAATGGATTCCTGCGCTCGGATCTGCTCGAGACGACTTTTACCTCCCTTCTTCGTAGTGCGGTTAGCCTTCAACTTTTTAAGGCGCTCCTCAGTAGTCGACATCTTACCTGCACAGAAAACAAAGAGGTCAGTAATTCGAAAAGAATGACGAAGGAAAAGGTAGGTCAGGGAGGCCACCCCACCTAACAGCTCGAGAGCCTCCTCGTCAGAAAACGTCTCGAGGAGAGACCTAGTGTTGATCAATAGATGCTTCGTTAAGACCTCCCCGTCGTCGCCCAGAAGGAAGTCCCCGTTCGGCGTCACGAACTTGGCTTTGTTAAACCCACTGACGAACTTGACTATGGCCTCGTGAGCCAAGCGATCCCCTTTACAGAGTTTACCAGGGCTGACGATATAGATTTTCGTTCCCCTCTTGAAGTGTTCTTCAGTCCAGAACAACGGAAACCTGGGCACAAGGGCTTCCTCTCGCCGCCCATCTACTTCTTCGACGACCCGACGGTACACTGTATTTACGGCCTCATGTGTGACCGGCCTCACGAGGTAGTACCGATACTTGAAATCTCGCACGGGGTCCAGATAAGTGTGAAACAGGCTGCTTACCTGCTTGAAGGACACCCAGCCATGCTTGTCGTCGACAGCCTGCCGTTGAAGATGGAAAATGCGAAAAAAAATAGGGGCACCGTCGCCCCAATCTTCAGGTATTTGCACACGAGCTCGAAAGCCCTGATGAAAGCGAGAGAGTTGGGGTGGAGTTGAGAAGGGGCCAAACGCAGGTGGACAAACACTGACTGTTGAAAATCCGTGAAGGGCAAACGCCACCCCGCCTCGTCGAACATAAACTCATATACGGAAAACCGCATCCCGCTATATGTCGAGCATATTCGATGATGTGGCAAAGGCCTGAACACGTTCCACGACTTCGGTGAACCTATTAGGCGGTGCTCGACGGTACAAAATATGTCGGCCTCGTTCAGGTCGACAAACTCGGAGATCATGTTCCCTGCCTCTTCGCAGGCCCACTCGTCTGGAAGCCTCTCCCCGGTGCTGGTTGTCTTCGCCATAGGTGAATCGGGCCCGTCGTAAATATCCAAAGATCCCTCGGCCACTGGCAATACGTCCATTTACCTGAAAAGCATAAGGAAATGGTGAATTAGATGACCCATATCAAATCCACCCCTTCCACCTGTCATACCCCAAATTTTGACCACTAAGATTTCCCATCATTGTGCAAATCATCATCACAATATGGAGGAACCATCCTATTTCATCAATCTCCCCAAAGATGGGTGAGCATCCACTACAATCAAAATTAGGGTTTCAAGCCCTCTTAGAGCCTTAGACAAAGGATCAATCAAGGAATGACATGATCTTCAACTTGTCTAACCTCCCAAACATTCACAATGGATCAAGAGGACTCCCACTTCAAGGATTAAGCACAAGGTTGCTCCCTTTTAGGTGGATCAAGCTTCAAGATCGACAGTGTCACCAAATTAGGGTTTTAGTCGACCAGGGCCCCAGATGAAAATTCTCATCTGGGCATGAGCCAGTGTTCCAAAACATAACCCAATGTACTCCATGGAACCTCATGGACCCAAACATCAAGTCAATTTGACCTCAAGGGATGCATACATCAAAAATCAGGAATTAGGGTTTCTTGACCTAATTAACCCCTAAGTTGACTTTTGGGACAAATCATGAGCCAAGACCTCAAGAGAGGGTTTGAGGGTCTCTAATGAACTATATTGATCCATTTGGAACAATGGATTAATCCAAGAAGCTTGAGCAACAAGTCTCAATTTCATCTGCACCACAATTAGGGTTTTAAGGGAAAAGTCAACTGTAACTTTGACTTTTGACCAGGACATGCTCCCAAGCCCTATGGCATGCATCAATATACCCTATGACACCCATGGAACATGTCCATCAAGTTTGATTTAGGTCAAGGACATGATTTCATGAAGAATTGCACAGTTTGGAATTCATCTGATAAAAAGTCAACCGTGCACAAAAGTCAACTTTGACTTTTTGAGATTTTTCACCAAAATGGATTTTTAACCCTAAAATGATGTTTATGTATGATTTGAATCATCATTCATCAAGAAAAATCAAGAAAAGTGAGATAACTTGTAAAAGGGGTAACCATAAAACTTAGAAATTTTTCTAAGTTATGGAAAAGTACCACTAATACACCAACTTTGGAGGACCATAACTCCTAAACCACAAGGCCATTGTGCCCCATCCAAAGCTTTATTTGTATCCCTCATTACCCTCTACAAAAACTTCAACTAGACCTAAGTCCAATTCATTAAGGATTTTGAGTTATGGAGTGATCAAAATCAAGAAATCACACTTTGTTCCAACACTTAGTGAAAATTTCACTAAGTCAGATTTTGCTTCACTTTTTGCCAAATGTAGAAGGATTTTTCACTTGGAATCAAAAGAGATCAAAACCAAACTTGTTCAAACAGTTGTTGTATCATGTAAGGGCTTTCCAAAATGGCCAAGAACATTGCCAAATTCAACTTACCCCATGAGATATGACATTGTCAAGTTGCCTTGCTAAAATCTGTCAAAGGCAAGGCAGATTTTGCATTTTGGCTCGATTTGCCAAAATCAGCCAAATCCAAATGCTCCTATCCACTTGGACACCTCAGAGGATTGAATCTAAAGGGGACAATCACTGAGCCTAGCCTCTAAAGTCCATGGAACAAGAAATAGCATGTTGAACCTAGAATGGCCAAAATAGGGACAAGACTCCAAATTTGGATTGAATCATTCAATGGAAGCATCAAGGTGGCATGGACTGAGCCATTCTCATCTGAAATCAGTCAAGACTTCTCCAAGACCAAGGGAACCAAAGCTCTGTGCCCTAACCTCTAGTCAATGGCTAGAGGAGACTTGGATTTTCATTTGCCAACATTGGCCAAACCTACTTACCAGCTGCCATTCACTATTCCTTGCAAAACAAACTTGCTCTACTATAAATAGAGCTCAATTGTGATCAGTTTGAGTACACCAAAGCCATCTAACAGATGCTTTCCTCAAAATCTCTTTCTCTTGGCAAAAATGTCTTTCTTAGCAAGGTAGCTATCGGGTTTTGAGTTTGAGAGCAATTCCAATCAAACCAATCACTCACACACCTCATATACATCACATATGAGCTGATCAAACACTTAGATCACTTCTGAAACACCAATTTCAAAAAATCACCAACTGGTTGCTCAAATTTTCAATCAAGTTGCAGCTGAGGTACCACAAATTGATCCAGCCAATTTCAATCAAGTCCAACCATTCAAACACACTCCATAGGGTGTAGGGAAGCTGTTCAGATCATCACCACTCATCTGTAACACCTCCAAATCAAAAATCACATTGCACTTGCTGTCACGGCTTGGAGGTAAGCATATACTTGGTCATCTCTCAATCCATGCATATTTCCTCGCACAATAATTTGGTCATATGTTCATAATCATGCATGGAATGTTTTCCCTCAATTAATTGCATTGTTTGAATCGTGTATCAAAAATCCTAGCCTTCATGCAGAAATTAGGGTTCTTGAGGTTTCTTCGTGATTTCATGTTTTATGTTTAATTTAAATGAAATTAAGTGTTATAAACATGATCGTGAGGTTGAGACGAGCATAATGATATGTGAATTGCATGATATGATTACGTATTCAGTGAGATTGGATGGAAAACGCAAATCAGCCAAACCCAGAAAAACGCGCGTGTTCTTGCTTGTGTTCTTGGCGCTTTTTTCACAAATTCAAATATTTGAATTTTGTGATTTTGTTTAACTGATTCAAAAATTAATTTATCTCTGAGTTTTAATGATTTTGAGTTGATTCTTTTTTTAATAATTCACAAAAATGTTAAAATATTTTATTTTATCAAAAAATCCCAAAAATATTACTTATTTCATATAATTGATATTTTTGCAAAGAATTAATATTTTAATTGTTTTTGGCATATTAAATATTTTTTCTACATTGATTTTGCAACTTTTAATGCTTTCTAATTATTTTGTAGGTCAATACTTAATTTTTGAAGCATTAATCCAAGATCACAATTTGTTTTTCACATGTTAAACAATTTTGATCATTTTAATTGAATTTTTATTCAATTAAATACATTTTTTTAAAACAAAGTAGGGTTTTTGGATTAATTCAACCCTCATAAATCATTTTCAAAACACTTTGGGCCTCTAATAGAGTGTAAGACCCAATCCCTTTTTTGACCAAATCATTTTTGGGCCTCAGTGTATTGTATAAGTCCCGATACCGTAAAAAACAAACGGTGCGACCGTCGCCCTTTTAAAAAAAACCTTTTGGGCCTCTCCTTGAGCTATAAGACCCATTCAAAACAATTTTGGGCCTCTAATAGAGTGTAAGACCCAATCCCCTTTTTTACCAAAACCATTTGGGCCTCACTTATTGTATAAGTCCCTCTGCGTTAAAAGAAAACCTCGGCGCGATCGCCATTTTTAAACGAAAAATCACCTGGGCCTACCCTCGTGTTATAAGCCCCACTCTTTTTCTGTAAAACTTTTTGGGCCTCTTGAGAGAGTGTAAGACCCAACCCCCTTGTACAGAAATATTTTTTGGCCTCAGTCACTTGTATAAGTTCCTCTGTACAAATTCAAACAGTGCGCTCACTGATAAAACCCTGGGCCTCTCCTTGAGCTGTAAGCCCCAAATCTTTCTTTTTCAAAGCACTTTCTCCTTTGATTTTGTATATACTGTTGTTTTCAATCTTTCTTTGTTGAACAACTAACCAAACAGCATGGAAGCTCTACAACCGAGTAAGTGGTTGTTGCTTTCATTTACCGCTTTTATATACATATAACTGTATTGTGGGGCTGTTTCACTGTAAGTCTTCTTTCGTAAACTCATATCAACTGTGTAATAATAGTATAGATATTTCGAGTTTCCCTGGCAACTACGTCTAGAACTAGGTGACGCCGTTTCGTTTATTCGTAGAAATAGACAACTAGATCCCCAATAGGATCACCAGATACAGTCTTTTCTTCGGCTGTCCTCATTAGGAATTGTCAAAGAAACTCTACTCCCAGAGATGAATGTCTTCTCCGTGAACGTCATCTCTGAGTTTCTTCCAAATTCTCAAACTTTCCTGACTTGATCTATTCCTTGTGAATAGCTTGCCTTGATTTTTTCTGGGTTTGGGGACCCACAGGCTTCTTAAAAGCATCGGCTCATCTTGGGCATCGTACAAACGCGAGAGTGGCGCGGAAAAACAGAGTCGCCAGCCGTGTAAATTTATCCCAAGAGAGGGAAAGGGAACACCGCATAAACCTGAGGAAGAGGGAAAGGAATGGTCATCGCAACCATAACCTGGGTTCGGGAGTCGGTTATGCGAGGGGAAGGTGCTATCACCCCACGCGTCCATCGTACTCGATGGGATCCACGCTTGTTGTCTAATCTAAGGGTAAGTTATCCTATCATCTATGGTTGTACTAAGACGGAGAAGGGGAAGACAAAGACAGACTCGGTAGGACGTCGACGTCCTAGGCCTACGTACCCCCTTTGTGCAATGGGGAATTCAGAGTCAACGTAGTTCGGACCAGGGTCTTTTTTGTGTTTTTTATGAGCGACGTTAAGTTCGCGTCCGGCAGTTAGGGTCGATGCCTGTTTGCGTCTCAGACGGAAAATAACGTGCCCTTTTTGAAAATAGCCTTTAAGTTGAAGGTCCCGAAGGACAAAAAGGTTTGAAGTTGGTTTGTGTTTTTTAGGACAGAAGTGGCTTAAGTTAGTTCCTAAGTTGCATTGCACCAAAGTCTAGGGCACAGGGGAGAATACTTAACGCATCGTCCCAAGACAGGACGCTCGCTAAGCACTCTAGAAAGATGAGAGGAAGCCCCTCATTTCTCATTCCCCATACTTAAGGCTCGTGCGCAATACACCTTATTCTTATTAAGTGTTTTAAAGAAATTTGAGATGAGAAAAGAGAAGACACAATGGTAACTCTAAAGGGGGACTATGAGTCCTAAAGTTATCATGCATAGGTGACCTACGGTTAGTGAGGTTTGACGACAACCTAAATCCTAAAGGAAAGAGATGAGAGAAGGAGAGAAGAGTAAAGGTGAATATGGATGCTTATCCACACCCTTAAAGAACTTACCTTAGTCCCTGCATAAAAGATTAGTACAGAATAGACATAAGTAAGAGAGATGAGGTGAATGAAAATCAAACAATGGCAAACAACAATGATAATAATCCAAACATGAATTCAGAAATTAAAGGAACAACCCCAAAGCAAATGGCACAAGTGCCTTTTCAAACAGATAATCAGATGTGGTCAGAAATACTCATATAAGCAGATCTCAAGTGAAAACAATTAAATAAATAGAGAAATAACTCCTAAAATTCCCAAAGTAAATTTCAAGGTCCCTCAACCAGAGACAAACAACATACCAAAAATCACTGCAAAAATTCAAAGCGTTAGTCATTCAATTAATCATACAAAATTCAGGTGAGGAATAGGGTTCAATGTGTAAAAAAGAGGATCAGAATGCAATATGAAATAATAATAAAAAATGATATAAAAATATTTTTATGCAATTTAGGATGTTAGTGAACAAATGCAAAAAGAACGGATCAAAAATATTTTACGGATGCAGAGAAATAAAATAAAGAAATTAGGTATGCGTGATATGAGTAATTCAAAAGGCAAATAAACAAATATTTAATTTAGATGATAAAAATAAAATAAAATTAAAACGCGTGGCAGCATATGGGCCACACGATCAAAGTCACGGACGGTGGAGATTTCATCTTCCTCACCCAAACCCTAATCTCGCCGGAATCCTCACCAGTCGCCGGAGCTAGGGCTCCGGTCACCACTTCCGGCCACCTGCAACAAAAAATTCACCAGAACACGCACACGAATACACCATTCTGACCAGAATTCCACGAGGATTAATAATATGTCATCAAAAGTCACAAATAACCAACACATAAGGCAACACGAATGAAAAAAGGTTAGGCCCAAAACTTTGAAACTCACGATACAACCATGCCATGCGTCCAAACTCAAAGCAAAACACATTCATAATCATCAGTACACACCACAGATCATCATGCATGTCAAAAAATAGAGTTTTAGGATCATGGAAAGTGTTACCAACCTGAGATCACGCAACCTTTACCCTTGCTATTAGCCTCTAATGATGGTTGCTTCGTGCTCTATGGACTCCAAGGATCAGGACTGTGAAGAAATTTTGTGAAAAGCTCTAAGGGATTGTGAGATTCGAATGATTGAAGCTTTTAGGGTTCAAATTTTGTTCTCCTCAAAATCACGTGTCCTCCAATGAGTGTATGAGTTTTTGGTTTTTTGATCTTGTGAGAGTTGAGAGAAAAATTTGGGAGAGTTTTGAATATATAGTGGAGTCTAAAATGAAGGGCAAAAGGTAGAATTTTGGCTTAAGTGAAAATAACACCGTCTTCGGCAAGGAATTTCGACTCTGAGCCTTCCACAACATCGTCCGCCTCTGAATCACGGTCGCAACGCAAAAAGAATGGACGTCATACGATCAAAATCGAGTGCGATCGATATGTTTAAGCTGCAAGACGTCACTGAATAAGTCGTTTTTTCAGCTTATTTGGTGTCCGCTACTCGAAAACGTGACGAGGTCAACCTCTTCGGAGCATAATCTCGACTCGACTTTGTCAGCAAAGTTGTAGATCTATGAGTCAGTGACCTCGTGTCAAAAGATGAACGCGATCGGACAAAAAACGAGTGAGATATGAATTTTCCCGTGAAACAACTTTCAGCCTTTTTCTTCGGTTCAGCACTTCCGTTTTGCGAAATAAACCAAAACGATGATCTTCGGAGCATCGTTCGAACTCGAGCTTGTCTTGGAACTTGAAGATGATAAAATTTGTGAACCAACGCTTCGAGAACGGACCCAATCCGATGAAAATTGACCGAGTTATGAATTTTACAAAATCTGACAGACAGCGCACTGCATCAAAGAACCCCACTGGTAATTCACATTTTCGGGGTCCTTCCGCTCGGACCTGACCCAAACTGAATTCAAGGCACGAAGATAACATCTAAACGGAATTTTAGGCACCAGAACGGCATCAATCCGATAAACGAGCTGAGAGTTATGAATTTTTTAGTGTACGAAATACACCGGTTCAGCACTATTTTTCACTGTTTTTTGCACTGTATCGACTCTGAGAATTCGCGTATTCGGAGATCTTCCTCAAAGAATTAGCTTTTGGCCAAAACACGAAAGTTGGAGAGGATATCCAGACGGAACTTTTGGCATAAGAATCGCTCAAAAATGATGATCCAATCAGAAGCTAAGCCCTTTTGAATGCCACTGACGCAATTATCCACCGAAACCGAAATTCTAGAAACAAATAATTCTCACCACTTTCCTTGATGAATTGACTTCCGAGCCGAACATAAAGGTTGTAGAGAATACCAAGACGGTTCTAACTGTTGAATATCCAGCCAAAACGAGTTCCAGAGCAAGTGTTATGAATTTTGCAAATTTGCACAGCAAACTGATTTTCTGCTCAAACTGTTCTGAATCGGCTGAAAACTTTAACTTCCTCTGAGATTCTTGACATGAAAAATTATGTTTGATAAGAGCTTTGCTGACCCGTTGATTACGTAACCCGGAGAAATACTTTACGCCTATGTCGAGTGACGAAATAAACGTCTGGTGCAACCTGACGATGCTTGAACAGAGAACCTTGATCCCATAACGACATAGCCAAATGATATGCATGTATGATAATGCAAAATGAAATGAAACATAAGTCAGTTAGTACTAAAGTAAGGAGGACAAATTTTGGGGTGCTACACCTGGCAGTTACTTGGATTGGGCCTGGCAATCCAGCCCAATGCAAGTAACCGTTGGCCCCGCGCTGGGGGCTCTCTATAAATACCCTCTCACTTGAGAGGGTCAGGTTACACACTCTCTTACTCTCTAACCTTGTACTTGCTTTTACTTGTGACCCTTGCCTTACTTGAGCGTCGGAGTACCTTGCAGGTACACCCCCCCTCTCCGCGTCTTCCAACCTCGCCGGAGCAGAAGTCCACAAGACGTTGTTGACCACCAAATATTGTCTGATCCAGGTACGATCAAAAACCCAATCACATGATCTTGTACAAAAGGTGCGAACAATAAGTAGGAAGCGGTAAAACTGTACCCAAGCACGTAGCATGTGATTCCAGCTACGACCTATCTTCCACCGTCAGATCTAATCAAACGGAGGCCGCACAACACATTTGATTAAACAAAAGCAGTTTTAACCACTCACCCCTATATAAATTCCATACGTGCCAATTCTAGATATCTTTCTCACTTGCATTCTATATCACTTCTTAAATACTTCACTGAATTGAGTGTTGCACGGCTAGTCCATCCCACTTCGCCATACAAGCATTCACCACCGTACGGACAAGGATTTACTACCTTTGAAAATGCTACATTTAGTGACTTTCTCTCTATCTCTCTCTAACCATTCTCTCTCACTCATCAAAATAATATATTTTAATCACTTATTTTTCTTCTAAATACGCTACAAGTACTAAAGGCACCAAATAGTAAAGTTACCTAATCCTCTCCCACCTCGATATCGAAAGATCCCGCTATAATCTTATTCCCTATTCTTGATTCTATTAGAGAACTGATGTGATGGCACTTTTTTTTTTTAATTTAATAAGTTGTGTTTAAATTTAATAATATATATTATTGTTAAATCTTTTTTAAAAAAATCCGTGTATTCTTCTGTAACATATGAGAAGTAACTTCTATACTATAAGTAAGGGTGGCAAAATGAATGAATTGGATGAATATGGATTGGATTGTTAATGGATGGATCACAACGATCCATTAATCCATTACCAATCCACTAAAATTCTCTTGAAATTATCCAATCCAATCCATCCATTAAGAAAAAAAACTCATCCAATCCATCCATTAACATATTTTTAGTGGATGGATATTCATCCATCCAATTTTTTTTTTCGATTTTTTTTATTTTTGAAAAAATCAATTTTTTTATATTTTCAAAAAAATCAAAATTTTTATTTTTTAAAATATTCGATTTTTTTATTTGGAAAACCATCAATTTTTTATATCATCGAAAAAATCATATTTTTTGGAAAAAATAGATTTTTTACATTTTCAAATTTATTTTTTTAATATATTCGTGAAAAAATTGAATTTTTTTCTAAAAAAAAATCATTTTTTTGTATTTTTGAGAAAAACTCGATTTTTTGTATTTTTCGATTTTTTTTTCGAAAAAAATCTTTTTTTTTTGTATTTTTGAAAAAATTGTTTTTTTTTTGTTTTTTTGAAAAAAATGATTTTTTTCGAAAAAACTAAATTTTTGTATTTTCTAAAAAAACGATTTTTTAATTTAAAAAAAAAAAAATCCATTTTTAAAAAAATAAATCTAACGTAGATAAAAATAATTCATTGGATCATTACAATATGGGCCAATTTGTTTTAGCTTTTAAAAAATAGATTTTTTCTTTGTATTTTTTAAAATGGATTCTACAAAAACGTTTTTTAAAATATTACAAGTTTTTTTAAATTTGTTTTTTATAAATTAAAAGACTAATTTTGATATTCTATAACATTAATATACATTATTGAAATTCAAAACATAGTCAAAATCACAATATTTTCAAAAAGTCATATTTCAAAAATGATTTTTATGAAAAACTATTTGAAATAGCTTTAAAATTAAGTGATTTTTTGAAATTTTGATATCCAAAAAAAGTTTTGATAAAATGATGAAATATCTAAAATAACATTTTAAGAATAACTATTCAAACCAAATTTTTATTTGATGGATGAATTTGATGGATTTTTTGTTGGATGAATTTTTTTTTAATGGATCTAATTGTCACCCCTACTAATAAAGAGAAAATATCACAATCATGCAAAAATGTATACTTGTATGTGTGAAGACAACTTAATCACATTTAGGCGCATCCTTAAATTTTGTTTTGTAAAAATAAAAAATATTAGAGTAAAGTATAATATAAAGTTGAGGTCTATTTAAAGTTATTTGTTAGCTTTTAAAAGAAAATATAAAACTCGTATTAATGTCAACCACTCAGGTAAAATTTCTTGGTGCACTTATTCATAAAATAAAGGGTTATCTCGTGTAATATAGACGACTTTTGATTTATCCACCTTTAAAAAAATAATTTTAAATTACCTCTTTGAAATTTTAAAATTCTAAATCTTTTGCGCCCTAGGTAGAAAAACTACCCCTTGTAAAATATTTTTTTTATTTACCCCCTGATTTTTACACGTTTAGGGGGATCCCCCAAAATTTCAGGAAGTAATCTAAAATTATTTTTTTAAAGAGGGTAATGTTGGATCTGGGTTCGAAGAAAGATGAATATTTGAGAGAAGAAGAAGAAGGAGAGAAAAGAGATTAGGGTTTTGAGAAACTTTGCAAAACTTTATTATGAAGCTGTTATTCTAACAATGCTGTATCAAAATACAAAGTACAAAGCCCTTTATATAGACTATCAAAGCCCAGGCCCAAAACTTACATTTCGACTAACCCTAGTCAATTCGACTGAATTCCTACCAGCTGTATTCGATTCTGTCGAATACAGCTGCCCTATACAACACTACAACTATTCAACTGACTATATACATTTCGACCAAAACCTATAAACTCCTTCGACTTCGACACACTAACATGAATTACTTCTAACACACCACCTAATTCATGTTTTCGAGACTTCTCATCCCAATGCTCTTCTTTAACTCGTCGAATCTGATTTTCTTCAAAGGTTTGGTAAGTATGTCAGCTAGTTGAACTTCAGTCTTACAATATTCAAGATCCAGCTTCCCTCTGTTTACTTGTTCCCTGAGAAAATGATACCTTCTTTCTATGTGTTTACTTCGACCATGACACATAGGATGATTGGCAAGATCAATGGCTGACTTGTTGTCTACAAACAGCTTCATCTTCCCAGGTTCTTTGATCTTGAGTTCTTCGAGCAACATATCTATCCATGCTGCTTGACATGCTGCATACGATGCAGCTACATACTCAGCTTCACATGATGACAAAGCCACAATGCTTTGTTTTCTCGAACTCCAAGAGATTGGAGCTCCTTCGATCATGAAAATATAGCCTGTAGTACTTTTCTTCTCATCTTGGTCTCCACTGAAATCTGAATCAGTATAACCATATACCTCAGCATCTTTCGACTTGGACTTATTTCGACATGGCATCAGCACACCATAATCAATCGTACCCTTAATGTATCTCAGTACTCTCTTTACTGCAATAAGATGACATTCTTGGGGTTTCTCCATAAATCGACTTAACAATCCGACACTTTGACAAATGTCTGGCCTTGTATTGCAAAGATACCTCAAGGATCCAATGATTTGTTTGTACAGTGTCGAACTTACAAACTCATCATCAGTTACCTTTTTCAACTTTGCTCCTGTTTCCAATGGAGTTGTCGCAGCTTTATAGTCAGTCATCTTGAACCTCTTCAAGATGTCTTGAGCATACTTCTTCTGGTTCAGGAACACACCTTCAGCTGTGTCTTTAAATTCCATCCCTAAGAAATATGACAAATTCCCTAGGTCGGACATTTCGAACTCTTGCATTAGCTTCGACTTGACTTTTCTTATCTCAGCTTCATTTGCACCTGTAATCAGCAAATCATCAACATACAGGCATAAAATGATTCGACTATCATTGTCGACATCATTTACATAAACTCCATGCTCAGACACATACTTTGTGAATCCTGCTTCGATTAGGAAACTATCTATTCTTTTGTTCCAAGCCCTTGGGGCTTGCTTCAATCCATAGAGAGCTTTCCTCAATCTGTACACCTTCGACTCATGCCCTTTAATCTCAAATCCTGGTGGTTGACTGACATATACTTCTTCCTCCAAAGGTCCATTCAAAAATGCTGATTTTACATCCAACTGATGTATCTTCCATCTTCTATTCGTTGCTGTTGAAACAACAATCCTGATTGTTTCCAACCTAGCCACTGGCGCATAGACTTCGTTGAAATCAACACCAGGTTTCTGCAGAAATCCTCTTGCCACTAGTCTTGCCTTATGCTTGGCAATTTCACCATTTGGCCTTCGTTTCAGCTTGTAAACCCATTTCACATCAATAGGCTTCTTGCTGGCATTTTCGACAAGTTCCCAGGTATTGTTCTTCTCGATTGCCCTAAGTTCTTCCTTCATGGCTTCACACCAATTCGAATCATTCATGGCTTCATCCAAGTTAATTGGTTCTGCTTCAGCCATCATCATTGCTTCTTCTATTAAGTCACCATCTGCATCGATTGCATTATCTGGAAATCTCTCATATCCAGCTAACCTTGTCGACTCAGCTCTTGTTCTAGTTGATCTTCTTAGATTCTGCTCAGGAGGTTCTTCATTTCGACTTGTCGTGGCCTCAGTTTGTTGGTCTTCTTCAAACACCGTCGGAACTGTCTCTTCCATCTGTCGACCAGTATCTTGTCGAACTAACCCATGACTCCACTCCCAATTTTGATTCTCATCTACCAGAACATCTCGATTGATCACAAATTTATCATCTTCCGGTGAATATAGTCTATATGCACCAGTCGAATGATAACCTATGAGCACCATGGTTTGACTTCGATCATCTAGTTTTGTTCTCAATTGCTCAGGAACATGCCTAAAACATATTGATCCAAAAACTCTAAGATGACTTACATTTGGCTTCTCACCTGTCCAAGCTTCATAAGGAGTCTTCTCGACTAGCTTCTTCGTTGGACATCTATTCAGAATGTATACTGCTGTCAAAGCTGCTTCAGCCCAAAATCTCTTTGGCACCTCTTTAGCCTTCAACATACTTCTCGTCATATTCAGTATACTTCTATTCTTCCTCTCAGCTATTCCATTATGTTGAGGTGTATAGGGAGCAATAACCTCATGCTCTATACCTTCCTCTTCACAAAATCTAGCAAACTCTCGAGAGGTGTATTCACCACCACCATCAGTTCTCAGTTTCTTTAGCTTGCAGCCACTTTGCTTTTCGACAAGCAACTTAAACTTCTTGAACTTTGTGAATACTTCACTCTTACTTTCAATCACATAAATCCACATATATCTGGTGAATTCATCAATGAAAGTTAAGAAGTAACGCTTTCCACCATTCGACCTAACTTCAAAAGGTTCACATACGTCAGAATGAACAAATTCCAACTTTCCTTTCGACTTAATTGGCAAATCATGTTTGAATGCTTTTCTAGCCTGCTTTGCTTTGCAGCATTCCTCACACACATGATTTGGTTCCTTTACCTGAGGTAAACCATACACCATCTTCTTCTGATTCAGCATACCCAAACTCCTGAAGTTTAGATGCCCATATCTATGATGCCATAGCCAATTCTTTTCCTCTTCTGTAGTTGATGCAAGACATTCATGACTGATCATATTAATCTGAACTTTAAACGTCTTGTTATCAGCCAATGGCGCTTTCAGTACCAACCTACCATCAACATGATACACCTTCATTTGATTATTCTCCAGCTTCATATTATGTCCTTTGGCAAGTAATTGACCTATACTTATCAAGTTACTTGTCATAGAAGGCACATACAACACATCAGTAATGCTGGCTTTTCTACCATCTCTTCTCATTACAGATATGTTTCCTCTTCCAGCTGGCGTAATTTGTCTACCATCTGCAAACTTTATTTCCTTCTTAACTGATTCATCAAGCTTGTTGAACCAGTTCTTGTTACCAGTCATGTGGTTGCTGCAACCTGAATCAAGATACCACAAATTCATTTCATCATCATTCGACTGAGTGTCTGCCATTAGTAGCACACCTTCAGAATCACTCTCTCCTGTCTGTGCATACTGCGCTTTGTCACTTTCTTTTGCTCGTGCTTCCTTCTTCTTTCGACAATCTCAAGCATAATGACCAAAACTTTGGAAATTGTAACACTGCACTTCTTTCATGTCAACTTTCTTCCCAGAATACTTGTTGCCCATGCCTTTCTTTGTCGAATCATCACGATTCTTTGAACTCTTGCTTGACTTCTCATCACTAGCAAGATTCCTTCCCTGCTTCGCCTTCCCAGATTTCTTGGTGAATTTCACTTGTAGTGCTTGGTCTGATACCTTTTCTCTTTCTGAATCTCTTTGCTTCAATCTCATCTCATGAGCTTCCAAAGAGGCTTGTAGCTCTTCAATCTTCATCTCAGCAAGATTCTTGGACTCTTCAATTGACATTACAATGTAATCAAAATTTGTAGTCAGAGATCTTAGTACCTTCTCAATCTTCTGCAAATCTGTGATTGTTTCTCCACAAGACTTCATCTGGTTCGTCAGCATCACCAATCTTGAAAAGAATTCCGAAACTGATTCATCTTCCTTCATTTGAATCATCTCGTATTGCTTTCTCAAGGTTTGCAGCTTCACCCTCTTCAATTTCTCATCACCTCCATACAAGTTCTTTAACTTGTCCCACGCTCCTTTTGCAGATTCTTCTTCAATAATTTTCTCAAACACATTCGGATCCACACACTGGTGAATCAAGAACAACGCTTTACCATCTTTCTTCCTTTGATCCTTGTACTCAGCTTTCTGTTCCTCAGTAGCATTTGCCCCCAATTCCGTTACACCATCATTCACGATTTCAACCACATCTTGAAATCTGAAAATGACCTTCATTTGCGCAACCCACCGTTGGTAGTTTTCTCCTTTAAAAACCGGTAAATTCGCTGGGAATTGTGTGGACGTTGTTGCTCCGTTTGCCATTAGAATCTCTCTGAATCGCAACCGGGCTCGTTGATACCAATTGTTGGAACTGGGTTCCAAGAAAGATGAATATTTGAGAGAAGAAGAAGAAGGAGAGAAAAGAGATTAGGGTTTTGAGAAACTTTGCAAAACTTTATTATGAAGCTGTTATTCTAACAATGCTGTATCAAAATACAAAGTACAAAGCCCTTTATATAGGCTATTAAAGCCCAGGCCCAAAACTTACATTTCGACTAACCCTAGTCAATTCGACTGAATTCCTACCAGCTGTATTCGATTCTGTCGAATACAGCTGCCCTATACAACACTACAACTATTCAACTGACTATATACATTTCGACCAAAACCTATAAACTCCTTCGACTTCGACACACTAACATGAATTACTTCTAACAGGTAAATCAAAATTCACCAATATTGCAGGGGTAAATAACTATTAACCCTAAAATAAATTAGAATAAAATACACTTATGGCTTGAATTGAATACACTTATGAATTGAATATCGATCTTCATAGACCATTCAACAACCCAAAACAAATATCATATTCACCTATGGCTTTTGTGTTGAATATTGTAAAATAAAACTTTTCTGCACATCCAACTTCACACATAAAATACTTCAAATAAAATATGTTTAAGCCAAAAGAAAAAAATGGGTCTTGACCTTGCTTTGCATGCTATGTGTATTAAGATGTGACGTGCAAGCGGAATTAGTCACGAGTTTTGTCTTTAAGGATCAGTCACATGCATTCAATGTAGCTCATGGACTTTTTCTCCTGGTTTTGTCTTTAAAGATTAAATAGATTTTTAAACCATCTTCCATTATCTAACCTATCCTATAATTATTTTTTATGTTTCATTTAACCAGATCACTTTTAAATAATTTATTCAATATTAATTAACGATACAATATTAAAAAATATAACAAATATTAATTAAAATATTATAATCTATGAATGATAAATAATATAATAAATATTTTCATATGTTTAATCATTCTATCACTTCTAAAAAAATACATAAAGAAATTGAATAATAAAATTAAGTATTAAAGACTTAATTTTTAAACAACATTAATTAAAAAATTTACAATTTATCATTGTCAAACAAAATTCAAAAGATCAACCCGTCCCAACTATTTTTCGTTAAATTTCATCAAATTCAAAAGACAAACACCATTAAATTAAAAAAATGTGCAGTCTAAATTTAAATAAAATCACAAAATTTAATGTATTAATTATTTTTTATTTTTCTAATGAAAGGGTTTTATTTTAAATAGCATGTATTGTAAATTCTAAGATCTTGAAAGATAAAAAAAAAAGTTTCAAAACTCATTATTACAATTTATAAGTCTACTATTACAATTGAGAATTTTTTAATACACCACTCAAGTTTCTTAGGCACCACGTGAAATTTTATTTTTGCCCTCAGATTTCGAATTTGCACATCCGGACGCACCAAATTTTTAAAAAACGCTGATATGTTCCGGATATGCACATCCGGAAGAATTCATGATTTGCAAATCCGGAAAAAATCAAAAGAATTCCATAAAATCATTTACTTCTAAATATAATTAAATTCAATATAATTAAAATCTAATATAATTAAAATTAATATCATTTTTTCAATATAATTAAATCCAATATAATTAAAATATATATTAATTAAAATTAATATGATATTTAATATGATTAATTTTTTTCAATATAATTAATATGATTAATATGGTATTTAATTTTAAATGATTTTTTTATATTGAAAAAAATAATTTAATTATATTGGATTTAAAATTATATGGTATTTACTTCTAAAATTGGATTTAATTATATTGGTATTTAAAATTATATGGTATTTACTTCTAAATTATATGGTATTTACTTCTAAATTATAATTAAAATTATATGGTATTTACTTCTAAAATTAATTTAATTATATTGAAAAAATCATATTAATTTTAATTATATTGGATTTAATTATATTGAAAAAATCATATTAAGTTTAATCATGTTGGATTTTAATTATATTGAATTTAATTATATTTAGAAGTAAATGATTTTATGGAATTCTTTTGATTTTTTCCGGATTTGCAGATCAGGAATTCTTTCGGATGTGCACATCCGGAAAAACTGAAAAATTTTAGAGAAATGGTGCGTCCGGATGAGTACATCCGGAAATTGGAGGCAAAAACGGAAATTCAGGTGGTGTCTAAGAAACATGAGTGGTGTGATAAGAAACTCTCTTACAATTTACAAGTAATTCTAATTTGATGCATCTTTCGGCCAACATTCATTCTTTCTTTTTCTTTTTTTTTAAAGGTGCAAGCGAGAAAAAATTAATTAAATTAAATGTAATGCCCTGTATAATGTATATCTAGAATAATATCATACAAGTATTTTATTTGGTACTGACACATCAAAAGTGCCTAAAGGCATAGTTCACATACTTGTACATTTCTAAAACCTAAATACAACACATGGCACAAGTTATGGAAACTAGCCAAAATAATCAAAACTAAGAACGATATACAATATCCTCAATTGTATACAACAAAAGAATACACAGCGGAATAAGCTTAACTAAGCTTCTCTTGAAACATCCGAGCATCGCTCCACTTGTAACCAAACCTGCACCTGAAATAAAGCAACTATAGTGGGGTGAGATACATCAAATCACAGTGAGTTCCCTATCCTATAGATTCTCTCGGCTTTACAGGGTTCTATCAATCCTAACTCAAGTCAAGGGGAATGGAAAATGACCTTTAGTACACAATCTCACAATCTCACACTATATGGAAACATGTCATGAGTTCATCAACTCACAATATCACTGAAGGAATTACGTCCTGAGTCTGTTACTCAAGATTCCTTACGAATCGATAACCACACCAAGGCATCCCCTGTTCCCGTCCGCTTCTACGTCTAGAAGTCGATCCGAGTCATGGATCCTGGAAACCTACTTGACATACGAATGGATTCGGGTTCTACAGGCCTTATACCGTTATGAACCGTCACTTCACACGGGCCATTTACCGTAACAAGCATACGCTCCCAGAGCGCCATTCGTACTGCACGCGGGAATCAAACCTGCCAAGTAGTTGTGCACATGTTTCAGAGGAGCTTGAGATCCATGAAACACACTCACAAGATAACCGGTTACGATTACGTGATCTCACACACAACGTGATTGTATTCGACAATGACAAGGCCACAATGCCTTATCACAAACCACAAAGGTTTAAACACATGTTCAATACTAGTGTTTCACTCCCCTCTAGACCATTACTCGGCAAGGATGCACATCTACATCGAATGCACAAGCATCGCCATCTAGATTATTTATCAATCCTAGTCACAACCTAGAATCATATCATTAGGTTTTGGAGTAAGGTTTCCTCACTCTTCCTAATTTGTTTTAAGCATGCATATTCTCTCATTCATACTTAACAACAATTATATAGGCATGGCATAACACAAATATTACAAGTAAACACATATAATCACACATCACATAAAACATCACTTTCCTTCATTTTCCACTAAATAATTTATCCCACATCATACCCAATATTTTCACTTTTTATCGGATAAAGGGTCGTCATAACTTTCTAATGACACCAAGAACGTCCCGATCCGAGTTACGGATCAAAAGTTATGAAAGACACAAGTTGGAGGATCTGCTATATTCGCAATGCGAAGCAGCCAGCGAATGCTCGCTTTCTCATTCGCAGTGCGAAGCTCCCAGCGAATGCCTAAATACACAGGGTAATGTTCGCAGTGCGAATCTCTGGCGAATGTTCGCCTTCACCTTCGCCGTGCAAACAACCAGCGAATGTTCAATTTCCCCTTCGCTAGGGGATTCGCAGTGCGAACCTGCGGAAACCCAGAATTTCAGCAGCGTAACAGGTGGGGCCTTTGGGTCCAAAACCCATTCCAAACACTACCCAATGCACAAATAAGCATCAATAGATGATTCTATACACATATTGATCATACAACACAGTTTATAACTCATTTTATCCGTTAGATTTCATTGATTCAACAATTTATCATTTTCTCTCAAATTCTAACCTAAGTTCCAAACAACTATTTCTAGAACTTAGAGTTTCTAACTAGAACCCACCTGATAATCGAAGAGGAGTTTGAAGAAGATGGTAATGATGATGATCCATGGGTTTCTCTCTTCTCCCTTCTTCTTCTCTTCTTCAATTTCTCTTCTTTCTTTCCATTTCCTCTTTTCTTCTTTTTCTTTCTTTTCCTTTTCTTAACATATATCTATAATACTATTATTATATAATATAATCCAATAGAGTAAAATATCTCCAATTGATATTTTGTCATCTCAACCAATTGATCAATTATTAGAGTTATCATAAAAGTCTCTCTTGAACTAATAATAAATTGGTCTCTTCAGAGTTCAATAGTTGCTCTATTGATCCCAATTGATAATACTTAAAGTACTTAGAGGATTCCATTAATCCAATTTACCAAGGATAGAGCACATAGATACTCATCTGATCTCATCTGATATCCAATTGAGCATTTAGATAATACGGGGTATTACACTCTCCCCCCTTAAATTGAAATTCGCCCCCGAATTTCCTCTACTCGACAACAACTGCAACCTATATCACTGCCTTAGATCCACATTTAACTTTACTTCCGTTCAAATTTCTGACGTATTCCAATTCCAAATTAACTTCACAGACCTAAATCCTTATTTTCACGAATTATCAAACTTCAGTTCCTTAGTCATACTCTTATTCCAATATTGGGTTAATTTCTAACCTTGATTTTTCTATAACTCATCTGTTGTCCATACAAAACACTTTGTCGCATCTTACCTTGGAAATAATGTACCATTCTGTATTCCTTCACTGAGTCACGATCCAAACCGTAATATCTTATCCTGATTCAGGATAACAACCACTCAACAAATCTTCACGATGTAATTCAGTGATTCCTTAACTTCATACAATTACTGACATCTAATCTTCCACAAATCCTTTAACATTCAAACCACTTCATAACTAGTCAAACGACTTCTTTACCAGTTCCATCCGGTCTGATACTACACATTGTAATCATTACATCCGATATTTCCTTTCTTTCGTGTCACTCCAAAAGGTAACACACTCAAACAAGATCTCCTTATTTCTTTATTATTCTTATAAGTAACCATCCATCTAATTCCTATTAACCCGACTGAACTCTTTCATTTGTCACCCTCCACTGCGCAACTCAAATTCTAACAGTGAAACACCACCAATTCTTAAGCATTACCAAGTAGCTAACAGTCCGTGAAGAAACACACTTAACCACTGGGGTCCTTACTAACCAACCGGCACAAGAACTTACTGGCGTCCTATGGTAGAACAATTTTGTTAGTTCTTGGATTGGCTGGAATTTTGGTAAAACAAAGTATGTTCAATGTTGATGTCAAGGTGGTGATGTTGCAACATTGAGTCTTAACACTGGGCTGTGTTAAGTATTTAAATTGCTAAAGTTGGATGTCTGATGTCACATGGCGATGTTATGACATTAGATCTACATAATTAATAACATCAGGCTGTGATGTTGTTAAGGTTGCGTGTTAGCTGGAATTGTGGAGAGCAAGCTGTCTCATTGGATGCAAATATCTTGGGATAGATATTTTCTGCTGCAAAGGAGATCTGGTGCAGATTTGTAGGAGATTTAAAAGGTTGAAGATTGTAATACCCCAAATTTTGACCACTTAGATTTCCCATCATTGTGAAAATCATCATCACAATATGGATGTACCTTTATGCTTCATCAGTCTCCCCAAAGATGGGTGAGCATCCAATACAATCAAAATTAGGGTTTCAAGCCCTCTCTGAGTGCTTAGACAAAGGATCAATCAAGAAATGACATGATCTTCAACTTGTCTAATCTCTTAAACATCCACAATGGATCAAAAAGGACTCCCACTTCAAGGATTAAGCACAAGGCTGCTCCCTTCTAGGTGGATCAAGTCTCAAGATCGACAGTGTCACCAAATTAGGGTTTTGGTCGACCAGGGCATCCAGATGGAAATTTTCATCTGGGCACAAGGCAATGATCCAAAACATGACCTAATATACTTCATGGAACCTCATGAACCCATGCATCAAGTCAATTTTGCCTCAGGGGATGCATTCATCAAAAATCAGGAATTAGGGTTTCTTTACCTAATTCACCCCTAAGTTGACTTTTGGGGCAAACCATGAGCCAAGACCTCAAGAGATGATTTGAGAGTCTCTAATACACCATATTGATCCATTTGGAACAATGGATTGATCCAAGAAGCTTGAGCAACAAGTTTCATTTTCATCTGCACCACAATTAGGGTTTTAAGGGAAAAGTCAACTGTAACTTTGACTTTTGACCTGGACATGCTCCCAAACCCTAATACATGATTGAATATACCCTATGACACCCATGGAACACGTCCATCAAGTTTGATTTAGGTCAAGGACATGATTTCCTGAAGAATTGCACAGTTTGGAATTCATCTGATAAAAAGTCAACTGTGCACAAAAGTCAACTTTGACTTTTTGATATTTTTCACCAAAATGGATTTTTAACCCTAAAATGATGTTAATGTATGATTTGAATCATCATTCATCAAGAAAAATCAAGAAAAGTGAGATAACTTGTAAAAGGGGTAACCATAAAACTTAGAAATTTTTCTAAGTTAAAAATAAAGTGGCAAAGGTACCAACTTTGGAGGACCATAACTCCTAAACCACAAGGCCATTTTTTCTCATCCAAAGATGGATTTGTAGCCCTCACTATCACCTACAAAAACTTCAACTACAAGTCATTCCAATTCATTAAGGATTTTGAGTTATGGAGTGATCAAAGTGGCTGAAAAGTGAAAAAGTCACTTTTTCCAACACTTAGTGAAATTTTCACTAAGTCAGAATTTGCCTTCACTTTTTGCCAAATGTAGGGGGATTTTTCACTTGGAATCAAAAGATATCAAAACAAAACTTGTTCAAACAGTAGTTGTATCATGTAAGAGCTTTCCAAAATGGCCAAGAACATTGCCAAATTCAACCTACATCATGAGATACAACATTGGCAAGTTGCCTTGCTGAAATCTGTCAAAGCAAGGCAGAATTTGCATTTTGGCTCGATTTTCCAAAATCAGCCAATTGCAATTGCTCCAATCCACTTGGACACCTCAGAGGATTGAATCCAAAGGGGACAATCACTGAGCCAAGCCTCCAAGGTCCAAGGAACAAAGAATAGCATGTTGAACCTAGAATGGCCAAAATAGGGACAAGACTTCAAATTTGGAATGAGGCATTCAATGGAACCATCAAGGTTGCATGGACTGAGCCATTCTCATCTGAAATCAGTCAAGACTTATCCAAGACCAAGGGGACCAAAGCTCTGTGCCCTAACCTCTAGTCAATGGCTAGAGGAGACTTTCATTTCCATTGGCCAACATTGAGGAAACCTACTTACCAGCTGCCATGTACTATTCCTTGCAAAACAAAGTTGCTCTACTATAAATAGAGCTTAATTGTGGTCAGTTTAAGTACACCAAAGCCATCTAACAGATGCTTTCCTCAAAATCTCTTTCTCTTGGCAAAAATGCCTTTCTTAGCAAGGTAGCTATCGGGTTTTGAGTTTGAGAGCAATTCTGCACAAACCAATCACTCACACACCTCACATACATCACATATGAGCTGATCAAACACTCACATAACATCTGAAACATCAATTTCACAAAATCACTTGCCATCCACACAAGCTTGAAGTGAAGTTGCAGCTGAGATGCTATAAACTGATCCAGTCCATTTCAATTCAATCCAAGTGTTCAAACACACTCCATATGGTGTAGGGAAGCTGTCCAGATCATCACAACTTGTCTGTAACACCTCCAACTCAAAATCACATCTGCTCTTGCTGTCACGACTTGAAGGTAAGCCTAAACTTGGGCATCTCTCAATCTATGCATATTTCCTCGCACAATAATTTGGCCATATGTTCATAATCATGCATGGAATGTTTTCCCTCAATTAATTGCATTGTTTGGATCGTGTATCAAAAATCCTAGCCTTCATGCAGAAATTAGGGTTCTTGAGGTTTCTTCGTGATTTCTTGTTGTATGTTTAATTTAAATGAAATTAAAGTACATAGACATGATCGTGAGGTTGAGACGAGCATAATGATATGTGGATTGCATGATATGGTTACATATTCATGGAGATTGGATAGAAAACGCAAATCTGAGAAACCAAGAACACGCGCGTGTTCTTCAGCTGTTCTTGGCGCCATTTTTGAATAATTTGAATATTTGAATTTTGTGATTTTGTTTAATTGATTCAAAAATTAATTTCTCTCTGAGTTTTAATGATTTTGAGTTGATTCTTTTTTTAATAATTCACAAAAATGTTAAAATATTTTATTTTATCAAAAAATCCCAAAAATATTATTTATTTCATATAATTGATATTTTTGTAAAGAATTAATATTTTGATTGTTTTTGGCATTTTAAATATTTTTTCTACATTGATTTTGCAACTTTTAATGCTTTCTAATAATTTTGTAGGTCAATACTTAATTTTTGAAGCATTAATCCAAGATCACAATTTGTTTTCCATGTGTTAAACAAATTTTGATCATTTTCATTGAATTTTTATTCAATTAAATACATTTTTGAAAACAAATTAGGGTTTTGGATTAATTCAACCCTCATAAATCATTTTCAAAACACTTTGGGCCTCTATTAGAGTGTAAGACCCAATCCTTTTTTTGACCAAATCATCTTTGGGCCTCACTTATTGTATAAGTCCCGATACCGTCAAAAACAAACGGCGCGATCGTCGCCTTTTCAAAAAACATCTGGGCCTCTCCTTGAGCTATAAGACCCATTCAAAACACTTTGGGCCTCTATTAGAGTGTAAGACCCAATCCCCCTTTTAACCAAAACATTTTGGGCCTCACTTATTGTATAAGTCCCTCTGCGTTAAAAGAAAACCTCGGCGCGATCGCCATTTTAAACAAAAAAAATCATTTGGGCCTACCCTCGTGTTATAAGCCCCACACTTTTTCTTTAAACCTTTTTGGGCCTCTTAAGAGAGTGTAAGACCCATCCCTTTGTACAGAAAACCATTTTGGGCCCCAGTCACTTGTATAAGTCCCTCTGTACAAATTCAAACAGTGCGCTCACTGATAAAACCCTGGGCCTCTCCTTGAGCTGTAAGCCCCAAATCTTTCTTTTTCAAAGCACTTTCTCCTTTGATTTTGAATATACTGTTGTTTTTAATCTTTCTGTGTTGAACAACTAACCAAACAGCATGGAAGCACTACAACCGAGTAAGTGGTTATCGCTTTCATTTACTGCTTTCATATTATAAACTGTATTGTGGGGCTGCTCACTGTAAGTCTCCTTTCATAAACTCATATCTACTGTGTAATAATAGTATAGATATTTCGAGTTCCCCGACAACTACGTCTAGAACTAGGTGACGCCATTTCATTTATTCGTAGAAATAGACGCCTAGATCCCCAATAGGAGCACCAGATACAGTCTTCTCTTCGGCTGTCCTCCTTAGGAATCGTCAAGAAATTCTATCCCCCAGAGATGAATTATTCTCGGTGAAACTTCTCTTGAATTTCTTCAAACCGCCGAACGGTTCGGACTCTCTCTAAAAGTTAAAGTCACTGGATAGTAAACCTCGCACGTTTACCAGTGGTCTTAACTCTAAAAGAGTTTTCCTGAACTTTTCTTTGGTTTGGGACCCACGGGCTTCTTAAAAGCATCGGCCTCCTCTTGGGCATTATTCAAGGACCCTACGGCTTCTTAGAAGTATTCAGAGCCTCCTCTTAGGCTTCATATAATGATCTCTTCCTCCGGGAATGATAGCCTCCTCTTGGGCTTCGTACAAGGACCCGTCGGCTTCTTAAAAGTTTCCAGCCTCCTCTTGGGCTTCGTACAAATTGTCCCGACGACCTCCTAGAGGTATAGGAACAGAACTTAGTCATCCTCATAGAACAGTCCTTTCATAGAGTCTACTACTGTTTCTCGAAGCATAGTACAAAAGATAAAACTCTAGACTTGGACAGTCTAACTTCCTTGAGTCTCCAAGACATTCTCAAGCACCCTTCGTTAAATAGGAAGGAAACCCGCAGACTCGGATAGTCTCAATACCCTTTGGATTTCCCGCTTCCTCAAAGAAAAGGAAATATCCCTGATCCTCAAATTAAATCCCTGAGTACAGTATTGCTCATATAAGAACTGATTTTCTCTTTTAAATCAGTATATTGGATATGTCACTCAACTGAAACAGTTACAATAGCCTCCATCTCGGGCTTCGTACGAGATACCAAAATTCTCCCCAGTGGAGTCAAAATAACCTTTTAGCCTCTCTCTCAGGCTTTGTATGAGACACAAAAGATTCCCTCGTTGAGTCAATCACCCCCTTTTTTGCCTCCATCTCGGGCCTCGTACGAGATATAAATCCCTTAAGCGAGAGTCGAACTCTTTGCTAGCCTCCTCTTAGGCTTTGTATAACGATATGCCCCACTGGGTCAAAAACTTTTAGCCTCTCTCTCGGGCTTTGTACGAGACACAAAATAGCCTCCTCTTAGGCTTTGTATAATGATTTTCCTAGCGGAAACTAGCCTCCTCTTAGGCTTTGTATAAGAAAACCACTGGTTGATCCAATTTACCTTTTAGCATCAAAGTTGTGCCTCGTTCACAGTATACAAACATCAACAACTCCTTTCCCTTCATCTAATCGCTGTAAGCGGCAAGCCTCTGGATCATCTATATCCATGCCACTGTCCCTCTTTTAGCATGAGAAATTCCTAAGGAAAGATGGCATTGCTCTACACTGAGTTAAAGTCTTCTCCTTCAGGTTAAAACCCTTTCTTCGGAAATTATGGCATTGCTCGGATCCGCGTATCCCAGTTAAAGTAATTCTCCTTCTCCCCCTCTTTAGAGATGACAAATTCTCTCTAAAGTCGAGGTCTTTTAGCTTCACATCTTGGGCTTTGAACAAGATACAAATCACCTTTCGCTTCATGTCTTGGGCTTTGAACAAGACACCAAAACACCAATTTCCTCCCATAGAATAGGAGGAACTACGAA
The DNA here is from genome assembly GCA_022829125.1 of Lathyrus tuberosus. Classification (NCBI taxonomy): domain Eukaryota; kingdom Viridiplantae; phylum Streptophyta; class Magnoliopsida; order Fabales; family Fabaceae; genus Lathyrus; species Lathyrus tuberosus. Next base: position 5,302,458 of record JALAZF010000024.1, on the reverse strand, counting down.
CGCTCTGATTTCCCTGTTTCGGTAAACGGGAATACGTAGGCATAAGATCGAAAGGAAAGATCTTAGCGAGCGCAATCAACAAAAAACCCAAATCCCATATCTCCATCAATTAAAAGCAGTATTTCAAAAACATCAGTCCTAACCTCCTAATCCTTATTCCCCGCCAGAAACCCTTTGCCTAGAAAAAAGAAAGAAAGAACCGTATTGGCGAAATACGAATAACCAGTACAAAGGCCCCCCCACATTGATAGCATCCGTAACTTAACAGACCGCTGTTTAAACTCAGTATGCAAAGTAGGGTTAATTGGAGACATCTATTTCCCTTCCTTATTCAGCTCACAATAGGATAAAAAATGAATCGACCTGTAGTTTTAAGCTCAACCGCAGAGAGCGACCAGCGCTTAAGAACCGCGTCCAAAATCGCTCGTTACAGAAAAGTGGCGCCCACCGTGGGGCCGATTCTTTCCTTCTTACAATTTAAACCTTGGGTAAGTCATTTTCATGGCGGTGGCCGCTACAGAAAAGTGGCGCCCACCGTGGGGCCTTTTCTTTTCTTTTCCTTTCTTTTTTTTCTTCTGTCTGTTTTCCTTGTAAAATGGCGACTCTGCTGGGGAGTCTCCTTTTCTGCCTTAGGGCATCATCCCTATTTTCCACGGAAAATGGGAACTCTACCGAAGAGAAAAATTGACCTATGTTGGTCCATCTCTTAGGCAGGGAACCACAGATTGGGGCTTCCGCCGGGGAACCCATTTCTGTCAGGAACTTAAGATTCGTAGCTTTATAAGTCTAGGATGTTTAGGACAAATATATATACTGCTTTTCCTAATTGCTATACATGTTTATTTTTCTGCTAATGGGAATGCGGGTGATGCCGTATGTGGAAAGAATGAGTATACACCTAGAAAAGCCAAACCTTTTTCGTAGTGCGAAAGCTATCGGAAATAGCTGTTACGCGATACTACCCTCATTTGAGGCTGGTGATCTATTCTTGGTGAATAGCACTTACTCTAAGATTGCACACAACTCGCTGGCGATCCGCTTGTTGTTTTGCTTTCCTGGGAGGAGCTGATGATAATGAGTACAGGTACAAAAATCACCCTAGTCTAAACCTTTGGGGATGGGTAGAGCCTTGACTTCATGACAACGACCCTTTGACCCCATGTTTTTTCTATGTTTTTGTGTGCTGCATTCATGCATTCGTTTAATAAAACATTAAAACAGTCAAAAAACTTCTCTTCTAGTCTCTCTGTTTTTCAAATTAAACTAAGACTGTGATTGCAAATATCAGAGAAGAGGATTACGCTAATGGATTTCGGTAGAAGGAGAACTCACCAGTATACCTTCAAGGTTCCAAAGCTAGGGGATTTGAGAAAGTTAGCAAGGATGATCGTTAACCCAGAGGCTTTCAGAGCCAAGCACGGTGGTTTGCTACCACTGTTAAGAGTCCATGTGATTAAGGGGATCATGGACGCGCTCATTCAGTTCTACGACCCGGTTTATCATTGTTTCACATTCCCGGATTACCAGCTATCACCAACGTTGGAGGAGTATTCTCATCTGACTGATTTACATATCACTGATCGAGCTCCATTTTTTGGACTGGAAGAAATTCCAAAGAATCAGACTATTGCAATAGCAATTCATTTGGACGAGTCTGAGGTCAGGACTCACATGACCACTAAGGGTGGCATCCAAGGTTTGCCAGCCCAGTTCTTGACAAAGAAAGCTCTGTACTTCGCTAGTATAGGGAACGGGACTGCTTTTGAAAGCATCTTTGTCTTGCTCACCTACGGGTTATTTTTGTTTCCCAACATCAATAACTTCGTCGATATCAACGCTATTAAGGTTTTTCTCATTGGAAACCCTGTGCCGACTTTGCTCGCAGATGCGTATCATTCTGTACACTTGGGAAATTTGTACAGCGGAGGGGAGATCACATGCTGTGTACCTTTGCTTTACAAGTGGTTTATCTCTCACTTGCCCAAGTCTGCTGCTTTTTGGGATTGCAAGAGTGCCTTACGTTGGCCACAGAAGATCATGTCTCTTACCAACTCTGATATAGATTGGTGCAACAAGGGTCATGAGGGAATCAGAATCATTGATCGTTGTGGAAACTTCCCCAGCATCCCCCTTATAGGAACTAAGGGGGGAATCAACTATCATCCGATATTAGTTCTTCGTCAATTTGGATACCCGATGAGACACATCCCACTGGGTGTTCATCTGGAAGGTCTTTTCTTCAAAGAAGGAGAAAACGACAAAGCACTAAAGATGGAAATAGTGCAAGCTTGGAAACATGTTCATAAGAAAGGACGAGAGTCTCTGGGAAAACCGGACTGTGTCTCGGTGGAGCCTTATCTCCATTGGGTACAAACTAGAGCTCTCAAGCTAAAGATGCCTTATCCTCGTTACAGAATTCTTCCGCCGAGGGAAATTGTCATGTACTTCATGACGGAAACTGAAAGGCTTCAGGTTACTCTCAACAAAGTTCAAAAGGAAAGAAGGTCTTGGAAGAACAAGTACCGCACCCTCAACATAGAGTGTATCCAAATACAACAACTACTGAGAGAGAAAGATGCTCTGATTGAAATTTTGGAGCAGCATGCTGTAGAGAATCAAGATGACCAAAGGAATTTGCTCACTCCTTTCACTTGGCAAAGGAATGACAACCCGACAACGGCCCAAGCGCCCCGGTCAAAGAAAAGGAAGATATCAGAATCAGCACCCGATTTCTCCTCAGAGAGGACTCGGGACCCATTAGTTTAGGTTTCTGTTTCTGCACTTTGTAATCTACTGTATTTCCATTTCTGTAATCCTTTGGAATTCAATAAAAAGGGGTTTCCCCACTGTTTGATATTTGCAATCTAATTGTCGAAGTTTATTTTGCTTAAACCATTAAACAATTAATATAATCATTGCATTCATCATTCTCACATCGCGTATTCTCCTTACCTACGAATCTCACGTTTGTGTCTCGATTTTAGAGTCAAACTGTCTTATTCGTATAATACTCGGGCCAATCGTCAGAAAAAGATGGATGATCTTGAGGAAGAAAACAGAGAGTTGAAAGAAGAGATCGACGCTCTGAGAGAGGATATGAGAAAGCTTCGTAACGACATGCAAGCCATGGCAGAAGCTCAGCTACAAAGAACTGTGATCTCAGAGATCACCTCAACGCCCATCATAGAAAAGTATGATCCTAGGTATCAGATACCGAAAGATCGTCCTTGGGGCATGCCTATTAACTATATCCCGGAAGGATATGTTCCGCCGATCACTGAAGATCAGGGAATCGCAACAGAAGCCGCTGGGCCTGAAGGTTACAAACTTCGGGAAGATGCCAGGGGCATACTGAAGACTCCTGAAGGTTACAAACTTCGGGAAGCGCCAAGACTTACTGCCGTAGTCACGGTACCACCCCCTGTGGTGCACACTGTCTCGGAAGGACAGATTCCACCAACACCTTCTGGTAAGAAGGAAACTATGTTTGACAGAATGGAGGAATTCCAGGAACAGTTCCTGGAAATGCAGAAAGAGCTGCAAGCCATTCGCGGTCAGGGTCTATTTGGAAAGGACGCCGCAGACCTTTGCTTGGTCCCAAATGTGAAAGTCCCGCACAAGTTCCAAGTGCCCGACTTTGAAAAATACAAGGGTAACTCTTGCCCTCAGAGCCATCTGGTGATGTACGCTCGGCGGATGTCGGCTCAGACAGAGAATCAGGACCTGCTGATTCACTACTTCCAGGATAGTTTAACCGGTGCCGCACTCAAATGGTACATGGGTTTAAACCGTACTACGATCAGTACATTCAGAGATCTTGGTACTGCCTTCGTCCAACAATACAAGTACAATTTGGACATGGCACCCGACAGAGATCAACTCAGATCAATGTCGCAAAAGGAAAAGGAAACCTTTAAGGAGTATGCTCAAAGGTGGCGTGAAATTGCCGCTCAAATTTGTCCACCTCTTGAGGAAAAAGAGATGACAAAAATCTTCTTAAAGACCTTAAGCTCATTTTACTATGACCGAATGGTTGCCAGTGCGCCCAGTGATTTCACCGAAATGGTCGGCATGGGGGTACGTCTTGAGGAAGCCGTCCGAGAAGGACGTTTGGTAAAAGACACTGGATTAACAAGCGGTACTAAAAAATACGGTAGTGCTCTCCCTAAGAAAAAAGAGCAAGATATTGGGAATATCTCTCTTGGAAAGCAAAGGCGACGCTATCAGCCAGTAGCAGCTGTTACTCCTGCTATCGGCCCCACGCCTGTTCCTATTTATCAACCTCAGGTTGCGCAGAGCCAACCTGACCAGCAAAGGACACAACAGCCTCTTCAGCAGGCTCGTCCTCCATATAACAACAACCGTACAACACGGCCATCAGGATTTGATCCTATACCTGTAACGTACGCAGAACTGTTTCCGTTACTGCTAGCCAAGGGGCACATTCAGACTAAGTCTCCCCTTTCAGTTCCGAAAAATCCGCCTTTTTGGTTTAAAGCGGATCAAACATGCCCTTATCATCAAGGAGGTTCAGGGCATAACATTGAGACTTGTCTCAATTTCAAATCCGACGTGCAAAAGCTTGTTAGGAGCGGGCTCTTATCTTTCAAAGATACGAATCCTAATGTTCTTACGAACCTGCTGCCTCAACATGAGAAGGCTGCAGTCAATCTGATTGAGAAAGAGACTAACAATGTCTATCAAATTCATGATGTACTCTTATTGGGGACCAATCTGGTCAAGATGCATTGTAGACAGAGTGGATATGGCCATGTGCCACCTCATAATTATCACCAGTGTGATATCTGCTCTAAAAACAATCAGGGATGTTCTGTAGTGGAAGCAGCTCTACAGGAACAAATGGATCTTGGATGGATCCAGGAGCACCGAGTTCATGGAGTTAACATGGTCTCTACGAATTCCAACGTCATTCAAAACCACGACATCCGTGCGATGAATTTCAACTTGGTGGCGATGCACTCAAGGCAAAGCCAGTATCATAATCTGCCGCGGCACGATTACAGTTCCTGTCTGATTTGCTCGGTAAACAAACAGGGATGCTCTTTCATACAAGAGGCCCTCCAGCGTCAGATGGATCTTGGATGGATCCAAGACTACCTTGATAGGAATCCCTATCAGATCAATATGGTTTAGATCTTCGATATCCGCGTGATGAATACCAACCTGGTAGAGTTACATGCTGAGCAGGTCCGACTTGGATTCTTAATATCACATGACTATCAAAATTGTAAAGCGGGTTGCGAAAACGATCGAGGTTGTACCCTTGTCCAGGAGGCACTTCAGTACTTGTTAAATCACTGGTGGATGCCAATCTATATGGACGAAGATACTCAGCAGATTAGTATCAATAACAGGAATCCTACTCGTCGTCAAAGTCAGGATGTCCGATCAATGGAAGGTAACCTAGTGAGGTTACATTGTATTCAAAGTGGGCGTGGCCAGGTGCCACCACACAACTATGACAGTTGTAGCGTCTGTTCGAAAAGTAACCAGGGGTGTTACCTTGTGAGAGCAGCTCTTCAGGATCAGGTCGATCATGGAGAAATTCGTCCATATCCAGGTTCAGGACCCATCATTTGGTCGCCGAACTACCTTGCCGATCAAGTTGAGGATGTTGTCACGATCTCTGGTCATCACCAGATCAGGGATGTTTTTGCCATCATCCCTCTACTTGACGAATCTAAAGTTCCCAACCAGGAACGGATCAAGATTACTTATGATGGTCAGAAAAATCAGAAGGTTCCCATAGTCATCTATCTACCGGGGCCACTGCCGTATGAATCCGCTAAGGCGATCCCTTACAAATACGGTGCAACAATAATCGAGAATGGAAAGGAAATTTCATTACCCTCCGTCGTGAATATTGCAGACATCAGTCGTGTAACACGGAGCGGTCGAGTCTTCAACCGAGGGGTTGGAGAATCCAACAAAGAAAAGGAACTTCAGGCGGAAATTCCTGATCCACCAGTCAGTCAAACTGGTAATCCCGACTTTTCAAAAGACAAAGATGAGATGCTAAAGCTCATCCAAAGGAGTGAATATAACATTGTTGATCAACTGTTACAGACTCCTTCAAAGATTTCAGTATTATCACTGTTACTCAGTTCAGAAGCACACAGAGAGGCTCTACAGAAAGTCTTGGAGAAAGCCTTTGTGGAACAGGATGTAACAATCAGACAGTTCGATAGTATTGTCTCTAACATCACTTCCTGCAATAATTTAGGATTTAGTGATGAGGAATTACCTGAAGAGGGTCGCCGTCATAACATGGCGCTCAATATCACAGTTAACTGCCAGGGCGATGCTTTAGCCAACGTACTGGTAGACACAGGGTCAGCCCTGAATGTTATGCCGAAGTACACTTTGACGCAATTATCATTTAAGGGCCCTCCGATGAGAATCAGTGAGGTCGTCGTCAAAGCATTTGACGGATCCAGAAAAACAGTTATCGGCGAAGTTGATCTTCCCATAACTATTGGTCCTCACACTTTCCAAATCACTTTCCAGGTCATGGACGTCCGGGCAACATACAGTTGTTTATTAGGAAGACCTTGGATACATCAGGCTGGAGCGGTTACTTCAACCCTCCACTAAAAGCTAAAGTTCGTCAAGAACGATTAACTTGTCACAGTTTGTGGGGAACAAGCCTTGCTTGTGAGTAACCTATCATCATCTGCTTGTGTAGAACCCGAGGAGGTTATTGGAACTCAGTTCCAAGCACTATCGGTGAGCAAGAACGATCAATCCGAAGAAGGAACTTCAATTTCTTCATACAAAGATGCTATCAAAGCGGTCTAGAGTACCGATACAAAAGGATGGGGGCGGCTTGTCATTCCTATTGACAATAAAACAAAGAAGGGTCTTGGTTTTTCTGTAACCTGTACCCAGACAGCCGCCAACGATGAAAGTCTTCATCCCCTTCAAAACTTCTTCCACAGTGGAGGTTTTCTTCACCCAGTGTCTCAGACAGTCCATGCTATCAATGAGGAAGATCCCTCTGACACGGATGAAGAATGGAAGTCCTACCTTAACAAGGACGGTTATATGTCTCAGGAAGAGGTGTCTATGCCTTGAAGATACGACTTTATGGTTAAGTACACCACTCCCGAAAGCTCTCGTATCAGGCTTGAAGATATCCAGCCAACTGGATGGGGAGATACAGCTGAGAGCACCAATGCTATGCAAAATGCAACAGAGGAATTCTCCTACGACAATTCTGCCTGGGAGACAAATTCCAATGATCCTGCTCCACCAGAAATCAGCGTCATTTCTGAAGACAAATCAAGGAAGGTGCCAGACTTTGTGATTCACCGAGGAGTTCGCCGCCAATGGGTTTCTGTCGAGGTACCGAAGGTCGTTCGTCAGTCAAAGTAATTGCCATCTTTAACCTTTCACCCTGCCCAGGTGAAACGGATGTTTTGATAGGGCTCGTTTTCTGTAAACTTCCCTCTTCGCTTTGCCCAAAGCGACAGAGTTTTGTTTTATAGGGCTGTAGTTTCAAGATTCGACTTGTTCATTAGTAAAATAACGTCGTTCTGTAATTTCCGCATTAATTGCTGTTTTCTCTTTTTTGCTTTTTCAGAAAATGGTAATCCTAAAAAACATTCAATAATAAAAACAAGCAGTAAAATCAAAACACGGCACACACTTGCATTTTCTCTATCTCTTCTAAACACGAATCATCACGTCATGCAGATTGCTTGTTTTATACCCTGTTGAAACATACGATCCGATGCCTTCTTCCTACTTTGAGTTCCCGGTATTCGAGGCTGAAGAAGAAAATGACAACGAAATTCCAGAAGAGATCTCCCGACTACTCAGACAAGAGGAAAGGTCCATTGAACCTCACAAAGAACCGTTGGAAACGGTAAACTTGGGTTCAGAAAAAGAGAGAAAAGAAATCAGGATCGGAGCATTGCTCAGTCCAATTACCAGAGAGGGTTTGATAAAGCTTCTCAAAGAATTCCCCGATGTGTTCGCTTGGTCCTATCAGGATATGCCAGGGTTGGATACCAGCATCGTGGAACATCACTTACCGCTAAGATTGGAATGTCCGCCAGTAAAGCAAAGGTTGAGACGGACTCACCCGGACATGGCCATCAAAATCAAAGAGGAGGTACAGAAACAGATCGACGCGGGTTTTCTCGCTACATCTGAATATCCTCAATGGTTAGCCAACATCGTACCCGTTCCCAAAAAGGATGGAAAGGTTAGAATGTGTGTTGATTACAGAGATCTAAACAAGGCAAGTCCAAAGGACGACTTTCCTTTACCACACATTGACATGCTGGTTGACAGTACAGCAAAGTTCAAAGTATTCTCCTTCATGGATGGATTCTCGGGCTATAACCAGATCAAGATGGCGCCGAAAGACATGGAGAAAACTTCGTCCATTACCCCATGGGGTACCTTTTGTTACAAGGTAATGTCGTTCGGTTTGAAGAACGCCGGGGCAACCTATCAAAGGGCCATGACTACTCTGTTTCATGACATGATACACAAGGAAATCGAGGTATATGTCGATGATTTGATTCCAAAATCAAGAACAGAGGATGAGCACGTTGAACATCTGTCAAAATTGTTCGAACGTCTAAGAAAATTCAAGCTCCGCTTGAATCCCAACAAGCGCACCTTCGGTGTCCGTTCAGGGAAACTACTAGGGTTCATCGTCAGCCAGAAAGGAATTGAGGTTGATCCTAACAAGGTCAAGGCCATTCAAGAAACGCCTTCTCCGAAAACTGAAAAACAAGTCAGAGGATTCCTGGGACGTTTGAACTACATCTCCAGATTCATATTCCTTATGACCGCGACATGTGCGCCGATTTTCAAATTACTCAAAAAGAACCAGGATTGCATTTGGTCAGAAGATTGCCAAACCGCCTTCGACAGTATTAAGGAATACCTATTGAATCCGCCGATTCTATCACCTCCAGTGGAAGGAAGACCACTGATCATTTACCTCACAGTCCTAGAGGACTCGATGGGATGTGTACTTGGCCAACAAGACGAAACTAAAAGGAAAGAGTCTGCCATTTACTATCTGAGCAAGAAGTTTACCGACTGTGAAACTCGGTACACTATGCTTGAGAAAAGTTGTTGCGCTTTGGCTTGGGCAGCCAAACGTCTTCGCCAGTACATGATTCGTCATACTACTTGGTTGGTCTCCGAAATGGATCCAATCAAGTACGGTTTTGAAAAACCTGCTCTCACGGGAAGGATTGCCCGTTGGCAGATGTTACTATCAGAGTATGACATAGAGTACCATGCTCAGAAAGCCGTTAAAGGAAGTATTTTAGCCGATCATTTAGCTCATCAACCGATTGACGATCAAGAATCAATCGGGTTTGACTTCCCAGACGAAGATGTCATGTATCTAAAGATGAAAGATTGCGATGAACCGCTACCCAGTGAAGGGCCAGAACCAGGTTCCCAGTGGGGACTTATCTTTGACGGAGCAGTCAATCATTATGGAAACAGAATTGGGGAAATCATTGTTACCCCTCAGGGTTCCCACATTCCTTTCACTGCCAGACTTACGTTCAAATGTACGAACAACGAGGCCGAATACGAAGCATGTATTATGGGTCTCGAAGAAGCGATTGATTTAAGGATCAAAAACTTGGACGTATACGGCGATTCAGCCTTGGTTATTAACCAGATAAAAGGAGATTGGAACACATACCAATCAGGATTGATTCCTTACAAAGACTATGCAAGAAGGTTGTTACCCTTCTTCAACAGAGTCGACTTTCATCACATCCCTCGTGATGAGAATCACATGGCTGATGCATTAGCCACTCTCTCTTCCATGATTAGTGTAGGTCGATGGAATGACATACCTAAGATCGACATCATGCGCCTTGAACGGCCCGCTTACATCTTCGCGATTGAAGCAGTCATAGACGACAGACCTTGGTATCACGATATCAAATGCTTCCTTCAGAAACAAGAGTACCCATCAGGGGCACTCAGAAAAGATAGGAAAACCCTCAGAAGAATGGCTGGAAACTTCTTCCTGAGCGGTGACACTCTTTATAAGAGAAATTTTGACATGGTCTTGCTCCGATGCGTCGACAGACCAGAAGCAGACATGCTCATGAAAGAAATTCATGAAGGATCCTTTGGCACTCATGCCAACGGACACACAATGGCGAGAAAAATTCTCAGGGCTGGGTATTATTGGTTGACCATGGAATCCGACTGCTACAAGTACATTAGGAGGTTTCACAAGTGTCAGATATACTCCGACAAAATTCATGTACCGCCATCACATCTCAAAGTTCTTTCTTCCCCGTGGCCATTTTCCATATGGGGAATCGACATGATTGGTATGATTGAGCCCAAGGCTTCAAACAGACATCGGTTCATCCTGGTAGCCATTGACTATTTCACCAAGTGGGTCGAAGCAGCGTCATTCGCCAATGTAACCCGACAAGTGGTGGTCCGATTTATCAAAAACAATATCATCTGCCGTTATGGTGTTCCAAGTGAGATCATTACTGATAATGGATCCAACTTGAACAATAAGATGATGAAAGAGTTGTGTGCAGAGTTCAAGATTGAACACCATAACTCATCTCCCTACCGACCCAAGATGAATGGAGCGGTAGAAGCGGCTAACAAGAACATCAAGAAGATCGTTCAGAAGATGGTTGTAACCTATAAAGATTGGCACGAGATGCTACCCTTTGCTCTTCACGGTTATCGTACATCTGTCCGCACTTCAACAGGGGCAACCCCTTTCTCTCTAGTATATGGCATGGAGGCAGTTCTCCCCATAGAAGTAGAGATCCCATCAATCTGGGTATTGATGGAAGCTCAGCTCACCGAAGCTGAATGGTGTCAAAGTCAACACAACGAACTGAACCTGATCGAAGAGAAGCGAATCACGGCACTATGCCACGGTCAGTTGTATCATCAAAGAATGAAGAGGGCGTTCGACAAAAAGGTCCGACCTCGTATTTTCAGAAAAGGAGACCTCGTGCTCAAGAAGATACAATCATTTCTCACTGACTCTCGGGGCAAATGGACCCCAAATTATGACGGCCCCTATGTGGTCACGAAAGCTTTCTCAGGCGGCGCCTTGAGACTTGCAACCATGGACGGAGAGGAATTTGCCTACCCCACGAATGTTGATGTAGTCAAGAAATACTTCGCCTAAACTAAAAAAAAAAAAAGTCTCGGTGGATTGAAAACCCGAAAGGGCGGTCCAGGAAAAAGTTAGAGACATGAAAAAAAAATCATCCCGATGGATTGGAAATCTCATAGTACAATCCAGGCAAAAATTAGGGATAATGGCAAGTAACTATGTTCAACAGAGGCAAGTCCCTCAGCAGCAGTTACAACATCATCTATCGGAGGAAATCTCCAGTTAAAGGTCATCTTCGACGGAAGCTCAGGATGCCCCGAATTCAAAGTTGGTAGAAGGATAGTGGTCGTTATGTTTCAACGTAGCCCTTTTCCCTGTAAATTACCATTTTCTAACTTTGTATATACTCTTTGGAATCACGCGTTTGGCTGATCTCCATCTTATCAATAAAATTTGAGCCTTTGTGCTTTTGTTTGTAATTCTTAACTTGCTTTAGCTTTACAGAACGATGTTGTTTAAACTTAATCAGCGATTCTTGAAATAAAACAAAAATGAATTTTACTTGTTAAAACTTTTTCTGCTTTTAAATTAAAGATGGCATTTCTTTTAACTGTTGAACATCAGAAGAACATCGATTGCTTCTCCCGAAGTAAGCGAATTTCAAAGTGCAGAATCAAAGTACTCCTTCTAAGCCAGTATGCCTGAATGAAGGGATCAATTGTGTCAGATAGCTCCCAACGGGACTATCTCTCCTAAGCAAGGTGGAATTGCTATTTTGAACCAACGGTACTTCTTCGCCCCGCGATGGCCGAGTATCCAATTGTGTTCATCCATTAGTCTGTATGTCGCGTCTATTTTGTCAGCATATACATACATACTTCATGCATTTTATTTGCATTTACATTTCATATTGCATCGTTATCACTCTAGCCGGTCTTGTCCCCTAGTGATAAACAATTTTCTCAATCGAGTTTGTCAGTTCTTTCCTCGTCAGGAAGTGTTGGGTCTGCACAGTCTCGCCACCAGTGTATCTTTAGATCAGAGTCGGCACTTGGCCACTTTGATAACTTGAACCTCTGAAAGATCAGAGAAACTTCAACAAATGTCACTCTTCGCCATTGAAGATGATATCCTTGCTTTCCCGGATTAAGGAAAATCCACAGAGAAAGCCTCGTGATCAGAGATTCGGCAGCACGCCAGTTTTGCTCCGAAAAACCGTTGATGAAAAGGACATCGGCACCTCAAAATTGGATCCCATCATATGGCATTTCTCCGGGAAGATCCCGAGAAAAGTATGATGTAACCCCAAACGAAAACAGTCTCTCAAGAGACTCGCTTTCCCCAGTAGAATCGACAAATGGCGTCTCCAAAACAAAGAAGTTTGTGTACCTCTACAACTCAGACGAATGGGTTCCCCAGCAAGTCTGACATCAAAACTTTTTCCACTCAAATGGCATCTCCCCAGGAAAATTCGGCGAGAAGTTTGAAGGAAAGCCGCTACGAATAGCGTCCCTTGTCAGTATAGTTTATTGACAAAAGAAACTAAGACCAGATCCTTGGTAAGAAACCAGGATCGAGGGGAAGTTTATATCAGAAACTAAGACCAGTTCTTGGTAAGAAACCAGGATCGAGGGGAAGTTTAAATCAGAAACTAAGACCAGTTCCTTGGTAAGAAACCAAGATCGAGGGGAAGTTTAAAAAAGAAACTGAGACCAGTTCCTTGGCTGAAGACCAGGATCGAGGGGAAGTTTACCTTTTCTAAGCATCATTTCTTAGTTAAAGAAGATGAATGTGTAAACTACCATTCATAACCACCATCAAAATTTCGGATATTCCGATATTTAATCCTCTTGCACCCCGAATGCTCGAATACCTTCGTCATTCATACCTTCGGGTCCAAGAAGATTAAATAGGGGCATCTGTAATACCCCAAATTTTGACCACTTAGATTTCCCATCATTGTGAAAATCATCATCACAATATGGATGTACCTTTATGCTTCATCAGTCTCCCCAAAGATGGATGAGCATCCAATACAATCAAAATTAGGGTTTCAAGCCCTCTTTGAGTGCTTATACAAAGGATCAATCAAGAAATGACATGATCTTCAACTTGTCTAATCTCTTAAACATCCACAATGGATCAAAAAGGACTCCCACTTCAAGGATTAAGCACAAGGCTGCTCCCTTCTAGGTGGATCAAGTCTCAAGATCGACAGTGTCACCAAATTAGGGTTTTGGTCGACCAGGGCATCCAGATGGAAATTTTCATCTGGGCACAAGGCAATGATCCAAAACATGACCTAATATACTTCATGGAACCTCATGAACCCATGCATCAAGTCAATTTTGCCTCAGGGGATGCATTCATAAAAAATCAGGAATTAGGGTTTCTTGACCTAATTCACCCCTAAGTTGACTTTTGGGGCAAACCATGAGACAAGACCTCAAGAGATGATTTGAGGGTCTCTAATACACCATATTGATCCATTTGGAACAATGGATTGATCCAATAAGCTTGAGCAACAAGTTTCATTTTCATATGCACCACAATTAGGGTTTTAAGGGAAAAGTCAACTGTAACTTTGACTTTTGACCTGGACATGCTCCCAAACCCTAATACATGATTGAATATACCCTATGACACCCATGGAACATGTCCATCAAGTTTGATTTAGGTCAAGGACATGATTTCCTGAAGAATTGCACAGTTTGGAATTCATCTGATAAAAAGTCAACTGTGCAAAAAAGTCAACTTTGACTTTTTGAGATTTTTCACCAAAATGGATTTTTAACCCTAAAATGATGTTAATGTATGATTTGAATCATCATTCATCAAGAAAAATCAAGAAAAGTGAGATAACTTGTAAAAGGGGTAACCATAAAACTTAGAAATTTTTCTAAGTTAAAAATAAAGTGGCAAAGGTACCAACTTTGGAGGACCATAACTCCTAAACCACAAGGCCATTTTTTCTCATCCAAAGATGGATTTGTAGCCCTCACTATCACCTACAAAAACTTCAACTACAAGTCATTCCAATTCATTAAGGATTTTGAGTTATGGAGTGATCAAAGTGGCTGAAAAGTGAAAAAGTCACTTTTTCCAACACTTAGTGAAATTTTCACTAAGTCAGAATTTGCCTTCACTTTTTGCCAAATGTAGGGGGATTTTTCACTTGGAATCAAAAGAGATCAAAACCAAACTTGTTCAAACAGTTGTTGTATCATGTAAGAGCTTTCCAAAATGGCCAAGAACATTGCCAAATTCAACCTACATCATGAGATACAACATTGGCAAGTTGCCTTGCTGAAATCTGTCAAAGCAAGGCAGAATTTGCATTTTGGCTCGATTTGCCAAAATCAGCCAATTGCAATTGCTCCAATCCACTTGGACACCTCAGAGGATTGAATCCAAAGGGGACAATCACTGAGCCAAGCCTCCAAGGTCCAAGGAACAAAGAATAGCATGTTGAACCTAGAATGGCCAAAATAGGGACAAGACTTCAAATTTGGAATGAGGCATTCAATGGAACCATCAAGGTGGCATGGACTGAACCATTCTCATCTGAAATTAGTCAAGACTTATCCAAGACCAAGGGGACCAAAGCTCTGTGCCCTAACTTCTAGTCAATGGCTAGAGGAGACTTTCATTTCCATTGGCCAACATTGAGGAAACCTACTTACCAGCTGCCATGTACTATTCCTTGCAAAACAAACTTGCTCTACTATAAATAGAGCTCAATTATGGTCAGTTTAAGTACACCAAAGCCATCTAACAGATGATTTCCTCAAAATCTCTTTCTCTTGGCAAAAATGCCTTTCTTAGCAAGGTAGCTATCGGGTTTTGAGTTTGAGAGCAATTCTGCACAAACCAATCACTCACACACCTCACATACATCACATATGAGCTGATCAAACACTCACATAACATCTGAAACATCAATTTCACAAAATCACTTGCCATCCACACAAGCTTGAAGTGAAGTTGCAGCTGAGATGCTATAAACTGATCCAGTCCATTTCAATTCAATCCAAGTGTTCAAACACACTCCATATGGTGTAGGGAAGCTGTCCAGATCATCACAACTTATCTGTAACACCTCCAACTCAAAATCACATCTGCTCTTGCTGTCACGACTTGAAGGTAAGCCTAAACTTGGGCATCTCTCAATCTATGCATATTTCCTCGCACAATAATTTGGCCATATGTTCATAATCATGCATGGAATGTTTTCCCTTAATTAATTGCATTGTTTGAATCGTGTATCAAAAATCCTAGCCTTCATGCAGAAATTAGGGTTCTTGAGGTTTCTTCGTGATTTCTTGTTGTATGTTTAATTTAAATGAAATTAAAGTACATAGACATGATCGTGAGGTTGAGACGAGCATAATGATATGTGGATTGCATGATATGGTTACATATTCATGGAGATTGGATAAAAAACGCAAATCTGAGAAACCAAGAACACGCGCGTGTTCTTCAGCTGTTCTTGGCGCCATTTTTGAATAATTTGAATATTTGAATTTTGTGATTTTGTTTAATTGATTCAAAAATTAATTTCTCTCTGAGTTTTAATGATTTTGAGTTGATTCTTTTTTTAATAATTCACAAAAATGTTAAAATATTTTATTTTATCAAAAAATCCCAAAAATATTATTTATTTCATATAATTGATATTTTTGTAAAGAATTAATATTTTGATTGTTTTTGGCATTTTAAATATTTTTTCTACATTGATTTTGCAACTTTTAATGCTTTCTAATTATTTTGTAGGTCAATACTTAATTTTTGAAGCATTAATCCAAGATCACAATTTGTTTTCCATGTGTTAAACAAATTTTGATCATTTTAATTGAATTTTTATTCAATTAAATACATTTTTTAAAACAAATTAGGGTTTTGGATTAATTCAACCCTCATAAATCATTTTCAAAACACTTTGGGCCTCTATTAGAGTGTAAGACCCAATCCTTTTTTTGACCAAATCATCTTTGGGCCTCACTTATTGTATAAGTCCCGATACCGTCAAAAACAAACGGCGCGATCGTCGCCTTTTCAAAAAACATCTGGGCCTCTCCTTGAGCTATAAGACCCATTCAAAACACTTTGGGCCTCTATTAGAGTGTAAGACCCAATCCCCCTTTTAACCAAAACATTTTGGGCCTCACTTATTGTATAAGTCCCTCTGCGTTAAAAGAAAAACTCGGCGCGATCGCCATTTTAAACGAAAAAAATCATTTGGGCCTACCCTCGTGTTATAAGCCCCACACTTTTTCTTTAAACCTTTTTGGGCCTCTTAAGAGAGTGTAAGACTCATCCCTTTGTACAGAAAACCATTTTGGGCCCCAGTCACTTGTATAAGTCCCTCTGTATAAATTCAAATAGTGCGCTCACTGATAAAACCCTGGGCCTCTCCTTAAGCTGTAAGCCCCAAATCTTTCTTTTTCAAAGCACTTTCTCCTTTGATTTTGAATATACTGTTGTTTTTAATCTTTCTGTGTTGAACAACTAACCAAACAGCATGGAAGCACTACAACCGAGTAAGTGGTTATCGCTTTCATTTACTGCTTTCATATTATAAACTGTATTGTGGGGCTGCTCACTGTAAGTCTCCTTTCATAAACTCATATCTACTGTGTAATAATAGTATAGATATTTCGAGTTCCCCGGCAACTACGTCTAGAACTAGGTGACGCCGTTTCATTTATTCGTAGAAATAGACGCCTAGATCCCCAATAGGAGCACCAGATACAGTCTTCTCTTCGGCTGTCCTCCTTAGGAATCGTCAAGAAATTCTATCCCCCAGAGATGAATTATTCTCGGTGAAACTTCTCTTGAATTTCTTCAAACCGCCGAACGGTTCGGACTCTCTCTAAAAGTTAAAGTCACTGGATAGTAAACCTCGCACGTTTACCAGTGGTCTTAACTCTAAAAGAGTTTTCCTGAACTTTTCTTTGGTTTGGGACCCACGGGCTTCTTAAAAGCATCGGCCTCCTCTTGGGCATTATTCAAGGACCCTACGGCTTCTTAGAAGTATTCAGAGCCTCCTCTTAGGTTTTGTATAATGATCTCTTCCTCCGGGAATGATAGCCTCCTCTTGGGCTTCGTACAAGGACCCGTCGGCTTCTTAAAAGTTTCCAGCCTCCTCTTGGGCTTCGTACAAATTATCCCGACGACCTCCTAGAGGTATAGGAACAGAACTTAGTCATCCTCATAGAACAGTCCTTTCATAGAGTCTACTACTGTTTCTCGAAGCATAGTACAAAAGATAAAACTCTAGACTTGGACAGTCTAACTTCCTTGAGTCTCCAAGACATTCTCAAGCACCCTTCGTTAAATAGGAAGGAAACCCGCAGACTCGGATAGTCTCAATACCCTTTGGATTTCCCGTTTCCTCAAAGAAAAGGAAATATCCTTGATCCTTAAATTAAATCCCTGAGTACAGTATTGCTCATATAAGAACTGATTTTCTCTTTTAAATCAGTATATTGGATCTGTCACTCAACTCAAACAGTTACAATAGCCTCCATCTCGGGCTTCGTACGAGATACCAAAATTCTCCCCAGTGGAGTCAAAACAACCTTTTAGCCTCTCTCTCAGGCTTTGTATGAGACACAAAAGATTCCCTCGTTGAGTCAATCACCCCCTTTTTTGCCTCCATCTCGGGCCTCGTACGAGATATAAATCCCTTAAGCGAGAGTCGAACTCTTTGCTAGCCTCCTCTTAGGCTTTGTATAACGATATGCCCCACTAGGTCAAAAACTTTTAGCCTCTCTCTCGGGCTTTGTACGAGACACAAAATAGCCTCCTCTTAGGCTTTGTATAATGATTTTCCTAGCGGAAACTAGCCTCCTCTTAGGCTTTGTATAAGAAAACCACTGGTTGATCCAATTAACCTTTTAGCATCAAAGATGTGCCTCGTTCACTGTACACAAACATCAACAACTCCTTTCCCTTCATCTAATCGCTGTAAGCGGCAAGCCTCTGGATCATCTATATCCATGCCACTGTCCCTCTTTTAGCATGAGAAATTCCTAAGGAAAGATGGCATTGCTCTACACTGAGTTAAAGTCTTCTCCTTCAGGTTAAAACCCTTTCTTCGGAAATTATGGCATTGCTCGGATCCGCGTATCCCAATTAAAGTAATTCTCCTTCTCCCCCTCTTTAGAGATGACAATTCTCTCTAAAGTCGAGGTCTTTTAGCTTTACATCTTGGGCTTTGAACAAGATACAAATCACCTTTCGCTTCATGTCTTGGGCTTTGAACAAGACACCAAAACACCAATTTCCTCCCATAGAATAGGAGGAACTACGAACGCTCTGATTTCCCTGTTTCGGTAAACGGGAATACGTAGGCATAAGATCGAAAGAAAAGATCTTAGCGAGCGCAATCAACAAAAAACCCAAATCCCATATCTCCATCAATTAAAAGCAGTATTTCAAAAACATCAGTCCTAACCTCCTAATCCTTATTCCCCGCCAGAAACCCTTTGCCTAGAAAAAAGAAAGAAAGAACCGTTTTGGCGAAATACGAATAACCAGTACAAAGGCCCCCCACATTGATAGCATTCGTAACCTAACAGACCGCTGTTTAAACTCAGTATGCAAAGCAGGGTTAATTGGAGACATCTATTTCCCTTCCTTATTCAGCTCACAATAGGATAAAAAATGAATCGACCTGTAGTTTTAAGCTCAACCGCAGAGAGCGACCAGCGCTTAAGAACCACGCCCAAAATCGCTCGCTACAAAGATTTAAAAAGATTTTAGGAGAAAATCTATTTTAAATAACAAATCTGGCGAGATTTTGGAGCAGGTCCAAGACCAATTCAAGGAGCTATATAAAGCGCACCAGTACTAGAGAAAAGTAACGAAGAAAGTGAGCCAAAGACTGAGAGTCGTTTTGTGTCTTCGTGCATGTTTTTGTAAACCATTCGAGAGTGAATTGGTATTGTGATTTTGAGTTGTTCTTGATCAAAGCTGTGAAGCAGAATCAAGTAGTGGTATTCAAAGTGTGTGATCTTTGAAGTGTTTTAGGGATTAAGTAGTGTTCTCATATCTAAGTGGTTTCTTAGGTAGAAAGTCACTAGTAGGAATTAAGTTTAGGAGATTGTCAACTGGGTTGTTGAGTCTGTAAATTAATTCTACAAGTAGTGAATTTCATCCCTGGATTGGTAGCCCCCAGGCGTAGGTAGTTAGACCGAACTGGGTGAACAATTTGGTGTGTTATTTTGTTACTGTTATTGCTGTCCATTTGCAGAGTGTGTTGTTGTGACATCGCTCCTTAACATCACACGTCTGATACTAGAATTTCAATTGGTATCAGAGCAGGCATCCTGTCTGTCTCTGGGTGAGATCTAGGGAAGTTACTTTCTGGTGTAAAGATGGACAAAGAAGTTGGAGGATTCGTCAACAGACCCCCTATTTTGGATGGATCCAATTATGACTATTGGAAGCCAAGGATGACTACTTTCTTAAAATCCTTGGACAACAGGGCATGGAATACCATTATTAAAGAGTGGAAAGCACCTGTTGCGTGTGAAAAAGATGATGCTGGCAAAGATAAAGAAGGCACCTCAAAGCCAAATCCTGAAGAAGAATGGACCAAGGAAGAAGATGAGCTTGCCCTTGGAAATTCCAAAGCTCTAAATGCAATCTTCAATGGAGTGGATAAGAATATTTTCAGGTTAATCAATACCTGTGAGGTTGCTAAGGAAGCGTGGGATATTTTGAAGGCCACTCATGAAGGTACATCTAGAGTTAAAATGTCAAGACTTCAGATTTTAACATCAAAATTTGAAAGCCTGAAGATGAAGGAAGATGAGACTATTCATGACTTCCACATGAATGTTCTGGAGCTGGCTAATGCATCCAGTGCTCTTGGTGAGAAAATGTAAGATGAAAAGCTTGTAAGGAAGATCCTTAGGTCCCTTCCTAAGAAGTATAAGATGAAGGTTACTGTCATTGAAGAATCACAAGACATCAGCAAGATGAGAGTTGATGAGCTCATTGGATCTCTTCAAACTTTTGAGCTTGGGTTGAATGAGGAAGAACCAGAAAAGAAGCCAAAGAATATAGCCTTGGTGTCAAATGATCAAGAAGAAAAAGGAAAGAGTTCAGAATCCCAGGAGGATCTATCTCAGGCCATAGTTATGTTGGGAAGACAGTTCAACAAAGTGTTCAAAAGGATGAACAATAAGTCCAGGCCTAATGTCAAGAACATATCTTCTGACACCAGCAAGTCAAAAGAGAAGGATGAAGAGAAAACTGTCCAAGATAAAGGAGTTCAGTGCTTTGAGTGTGAAGGGTATGGACATGTCAAGAAAGAGTGTCCCACCTTCTTGAAAAAGCAGAAGAAGGGCATGACAGTTTCCTGGTCTGACTCTGAAAGTGAAAGTGAAGGTGAGTCAGCAAAGCATGTTAGAGCTCTAACAGGAACAGTTGTCTCTGATGATGATTCTAGTGATGGAGAAATAACGTATGAGGAATTGGCATCAACTTATCAAGAGTTGTGTTTAAAAAGTGCTGAGATTTGTCAAGAAAATAAGTGCCACAAGCAACAGATTGCTCATCTTGAAAATGAAAAAGCTGATCTGGAGAATGAAGTTGTACTAGTTAAAGCTCACCTTGATCAGATGACCAAGTCTGTTAGGATGCTGAGCTGTGGGACAAACACACTTGATAAGATCCTTCAGACAGAAAAGGTGGCTGGTGATAAGTCTGGTATAGGATATGTGGCAAGCACTTCAGGAGCAAAGGAGGAGGTGTCCCAACCAATGGCTTAAACAAAGAGACAGTATTCTACCCCTAAGAAGGCTGTTCAGCCTCAGAATGTTGAGAAAAAGGAGGGTCCCCATCAGAGGAAGATGCAGCCTCAAGGAGCTAGTCAGTATATGCCTCCCCAATATCACACGAGCATGCAAGCTGCAAGGATGAAACAGAACATGTCTCATCAGATGTCTCAACATCAGGGAGATTGGTATGGATATGAATACAACAAGGTTGTGCCCCATTACCATGGAAGAAGGAAGCCTCATCACCATAGGAGACAGCCTAGAAGACAACATCCTCAATTTAGGAGACAATCTACCTATGGCAAAAGACATCAGCACAATAGTAGACAGACTAACTCTGGAAGGTGGAGACGATACTATGGGTGGAAGCCATAACAATATCATAATGGTAGAAGATATAACCAATTCAGAGATGACAGAGTGAGATGCTTCTATTGTGGAAGGTTCGGACATATGCAGTACTCTTGTTTCAAGCTCCATGGTTATCCATATCCTGTACCTTAAACCAGACAGAAGGAGGTCAGACCTAAAATTGCTAAACAATGGGTTCCTAAGGAGAAGGTGAAATGTCTTTTAGCCCACACCTCAGATAGCCAGGTTGATATGGATGTATGGTACTTTGACAGTGGATGTTCAATGCACATGACTGGATCAAAGGAGCAGTTGGTAGAGTTCAATCCTTGCCATGCAAACAAGGTTGTATTTGGGAATGGAGAAAAATGAGTAGTAGAAGGAAGTGGAAGAGTGAAGAATCTTGGTGGTCTTACTCTTGATAGTGTGATCCTTGTCCAAGGGTTGAAGGCTAATCTGATTAGCATAAGTCAGTTATGTGATGAAGGTTACAAAGTCAGCTATTCCAAGGATGAGTGTCTGGTGACTAACGAAAAGGACGAAGTGATCATGAAAGGAGTCAGGTCCAGAGATAATTGTTATCTGTGGATACCTATAGAAGTCATCCCATCTATCGATGTTAAGACTGGTGTTTTAACATTAGATTGTGACATCAGGTGTGAAAGGCTGCTAGAGTTAAGCACTCTTAAGTTGAATCCCTTCAAAATTGTAAAAGGAAAGCTTATTTGGGGGGAGAAACTCATTAATTGGTCTTTAAAAATTACACAAAATCTGGCGCCTTACCTCAGACCCTCATTTCCTATTATAGCAAAATCACAATCCGTCAAAACTCATATCTCTCGTCTGTTCTTCTCCTTCAATAAGAAGAATAATCTCAACCTATACTGTCTCAAAGGAACCATGTCAAAACAGACATCTTCTCCATCAAAAAGTTCATTGCGGAATAAAGCTAGGGTTTCTACAAATGAGTACTCTGAAGACGAAGCTCTGAATATACAACTCATCTCGGTAATGCTCCCAGAGTCAGGTAAACCTAGACCCTCTAAACTTGCTCCAAAAAGGGCCGCAACTACCTTTAAAGACACTAAGACAAAGAAGCTTGTTACGAGTGTTCTATTTAGTGATAAATCAACACCTAGGTCATTCTCGTCTCAAACTGTGGTTGAAAGGGTAGATGTTGATAAGAGCATGGGGCAGATCGTTGATAAAATCTTTGAGAAGGGACTTCCTATTAAGGGTATATCTAGACCCCTGAGACAGATGGCTGCTGATCAGTGTGACATGCAATCTACTGATACAAATCTTCACAGATTAGCTGTCTCCGTAATCGAAGATGCTGAGAAGGAAGTTGAAGTTGATACTGAAGTAAGTAGTGGAGAAGATGATATTCATGGGGAAGGGGATGTTGAAGGGAATTTCCGAACATCGCCTAGTAGGGATGCCGAGACTACTCCTGGAGGAGAAAAGAGTACTGATGTAATTAATGTTGATGACCTATCTGATGATGAAGTCATTGGAAGAGCAGTGCCTGGTCTGGCTAAGAGACTAAGGACAAGGAAAGAAAAGCAAGCTGAATCGTCCCCAAAGAAGTCGTCTGATGATAAGATGAAAAAGACTGTTGTTGGGCCAACAAAAGCTTGGAGTAAGGTGGAAGTAAATCCTAGAAAGAGGAAGGTTGTAGTGCATTCTGAGTCTGACTATGATGTTGAAGATGATGTTCATGAATAATATCATACAAGCATTTTATTTGGTACTGACACATCAAAAGTGCCTAAAGGCATAGTTCACATACTTGTCCATTTCTAAAACCTAAATACAACACATGGCACAAGTCATGGAAACTAGCCAAAATAATCAAAACTAAGAACGATATACAATATCCTCAATTGTATACAACAAAAGAATACACAGCGGAATAAGCTTAACTAAGCTTCTCTTGAAACATGAGCATCGCTCCACTTGTAACCAAACCTGCACCTGAAATAAAGCAACTATAGTGGGGTGAGATACATCAAATCTTAGTGAGTTCCCTATCCTATAGATTCTCTCGGCTTTACAGGGTTCTATCAATCCTAACTCAAGTCAAGGGGAAGGGAAAATGACCTTGAGTACACAATCTCACAATCTCACACTATAAGGAAACATGTCATGAGTTCATCAACTCACATTATCACTGAAGGAATTACGTCCTGAGTCTGTTACTCAAGATTCCTTACGAATCGATAACCACACCAAGGCATCCCCTGTTCCCGTCCGCTTCTACGTCTAGAAGTCGATCCGAGTCATGGATCCTGGTAACCTACTTGACATACGAATGGATTCGGGTTCTACGGGCCTTATACCATTATGAACCGTCACTTCACACGGGCCATTTACCGTAACACGCATACGCTCCCAGAGCGCCATTCGTACTGCACGCGGGAATCAAACCTGCCAAGTAGTTGTGCACATGTTTCAGAGGAGCTTGAGATCCATGAAACGCACTCACAAGATAACCGGTTACGATTATGTGATCTCACACACAACGTGATTGTATTCGACAGTCACAAGGCCACAATGCCTTATCACAAACCACAAAGGTTTACACACATGTTCAATACTAGTGTTTCACTCTCCTCTAGACCATTACTCGGCAAGGATGCACATCTACATCGAATGCACGAGCATCGCCATCTAGATTATTTATCAATCCTAGTCACAACCTAGAATTATATCATTAGGTTTTGGGGTAAGGTTTCCTCACTCTTCCTAATTTGTTTTAAGCATGCATATTCTCTCATTCATACTTAACAACAATTATATAGACATGGCATAACACAAATATTACAAGTAAACACATATAATCACACATCACATAAAACATCACTTTCCTTCATTTTCCACTAAATAATTTATCCCACATCATACCCAATATTTTCACTTTTTATCGGATAGAGGGTCGTCATAACTTTCTAATGACATCAAGAACGTCCCGATCCGAGTTACGGATCAAAAGTTATGAAAGACACAAGTTGGAGGATCTGCTATGTTCGCAATGCGAAGCAGCCAGCGAATGCTTGCTTTCTCATTCGAAGTGCGAAGCTCCCAGCGAATGCCTAAATACACAGGGTTCGCTGTCCCATTCGCAGTGCGAACGTCTGGCAAACCGTGGCAGAACCAAAACAGGGTAATGTTCGCAGTGCGAATCTCTGGCGAATGTTCGCCTTCACCTTCGCCATGCAAACAACCAGCGAATGTTCGATTTCCCCTTCGCTAGGGGATTCGCAGTGCGAACCTGCGGAAACCCAGAATTTCAGCAGCGTAACAGGTGGGGCCTTTGGGTCCAAAACCCATTCCAAACACTACCCAATGCACAAATAAGCATCAATAGATGATTCTATACACATATTGATCATACAACACAATTTATAACTCATTTTATCCATTAGATTTCATTGATTCAACAATTTATCATTTTCTCTCAAATTCTAACCTAAGTTCCAAGCATCTATTTCTAGAACTTAGAGTTTCTAACTAGAACCCACCTGATAATCGAAGAGAAGTTTGAAGAAGATGGTAATGATGATGATCCATGGGTTTCTCTCTTCTCCCTTCTTCTTCTCTTCTTCACTTTCTCTTCTTTCTTTCCATTTCCTCTTTTCTTCTTTTTCTTTCTTTTCCTTTTCTTAACATATATATATATATATATATATATATATATATATAATACTATTATTATATTATATAATCCAATAGAGTAAAATATCTCCAATTGATATTTTGTCATCTCAACCAATTGATCAATTATTAGAGTTATCATAAAAGTCTCTCTTGAACTAATAATAAATTGGTCTCTTCAGAGTTCAATAGTCGCTCTATTGATCCCAATTGATAATAATTAAAGTACTTAGAGGATTCCATTAATCCAATTTACCAAGGATAGAGCACATAGATACTCATCTGATCTCATCTGATATCAAATTGAGCATTTAGATAATACGGGGTATTACATTAAATTAAAAAAATTAATTTTTTTTGTTTGGTTCAAAAAACAAACCAAATCGATGAAAACTAAGGTGTTTCGGTTTGGTTCAATTCTCAATTTTAGTTTTTAAGAATCGTCAAATCGGTAAACCGAACCGATAAGTATATTATTCACTTAATCTTTCATTCTGTACATTATTAAATTTATATTTTGTACCGTATCAAACCTTCTCCATCTTTCTTTACGCTTCCTTTCTTTTAGTAAAACTCGCAACCAATAACCAAACTCCAAACATAAAAAGTACAAATCATAAGTAATAAAAAGTTGTTCTAACCGACCACCACCATAGTTTCTCTCGCCACTGTTGTTTTGCTTTGTTCCGATTGCCTTCTTGGTGTTTTAAGTTTTCTTTGTTAGTTTTTATCTCTTTTTTTAACCTGTTTTCTTCTTCTTCAACAAAATTCCTGTGTCTTGTTTCAAAATAATTTTGACATGTGTTTGTGGTGTGAAATATTATAATTTAGGCTAAATTACAATTTTAGTCTCCCTGATTTAGTTTAGTCAAGGTTTTAGTCTCCCTATTTTCTTTTTAAACAGTTATGGTCCCCCATCCCAATTTTGATCCAAAAAAACGATGAACAGTGCATGACCGTACATGAACAGTGCATGACCTTATTGTAGCGAGCGATTTTGGACGTGGTTCTTAAGCGCTGGTCGCTCTCTGCGGTTGAGTTTACTACAGGTCGATTCATTTTTTATCCTATTGTGAGCTGATTAAGGAAGGGAAATAGATGTCTCCAATTAACCCTGCTTGCATACTGAGTTTAAACAGCGGTCTGTTAGGTTACGAATGCTATCAATGTGGGGGGGGGGGGGCCTTTGTACTGGTTATTTGTATTTTCGCCAATACTGTTTTCTCTCTTTTTGTTAGGATACTGCTTCAGATTAGGATATATGGGATTTTGGGATTTTGGGTTTTTTGTTTAGTGTGCTCGCTAAGATCTTTTCTTTCGATCTTATGCCTACGTATTCCCGTTTACCGAAACAGAGAAATCAAAGCGTTCGTAGTTCCTCCTATTCTATGGGAGGAAATGGTGTTTTTGGTGTCTTGTTCAAAGCCCAAGACGTGAAGCGAAAGGTGGTTTGTATCTTGTTCAAAGCCCAAGATGTGAAGCTGAAAGGTTTATTTGTATCTTGTTCGAAGCCCAAGATATGAAGCTAAAAGGTGTTGACTTTAGAGAGAATTTGTCATCTCTAAAGAGGGGTTTGTCTGTTACGACTGTTTATAAAGGAGAATTACTTTAACCGGGATTTGTGAATCCGGCAATGCCATAATTTCCTTTATAGGGGATTTCAACCTGAAGGATAAGACTTTAACTCAGTGTAGAGTAATGCCATCTTTCCTTAGGAATTTCTCATACTAAAAGAGGGACACTGGCATGGATGTAGATGATCCAGAGGCTTACCGCTTACAGCAGTTAGATGGAGGGGAAGGAGTTGTTGATGTTTGTGTACTGTGAACGAGGCACAACTTTGATGCTAAAAGGTTGATTGAATCAACCAGTGGTTTTCTTATACAAAGCCTAAGAGGAGGCTATTATGTGTCTCGTACAAAGCCCGAGAGAGGCTAAAAGGTTTTGACTCAACGAGGGAATCTTTTGGTATCTCGTATAAAGCCCGAGATGGAGGTTATTTGACTCAACAAGAGAGTTTTTTGTATCTCGTACGAAGCCCGAGATGGAGGCGAAAGGGTGATTGACTCAACGAGGGAGTCTCTTATGTGTCTCGTACAAAGCCCGAGAAAGAGGCTAAACGTTGTTTGACCCCGCTGGGGAGAATCATTGTACAAAGCCCAAGAGAGAGGCTAACTTCACGGGGCAAGGATCTTTATACAAAGCCTAAGAGGAGGCTGTGGCGACTGATCAGTTAAGTGACAGGTCCAGTAGACTGATTGTTAAAGAGAAAATAAGTTCTTATATGAGCAACACTGTACTCAAGGATTTGATTCGAGGATCCGGGTTGTCCCTGTTCTTTAAGGAAATAGGAAATCCGAAGGGTATTGAGACTGTCCGAGTCTACGGGTTTTCTTCCTATTTAACGAAGGGGTCACTTGAGAATGTCTTTGAGACTCAAGGAGATTAGACTGTCCAAGTCTAGAGCTTCATCTTTTGTACTATGCTTTGAGAAATAGTAGTAGACTCTATGAAAGGACTGTTCTATGCAGATGACTAATTTCTATTCCTATACCTCTAGGAGGTCGTCGGGACAATTTGTACGAAGCCCAAGAGGAGGCTGGAAACTTTTAAGAAGCCGACGGGTCCTTGTACGATGCCCAAGAGGAGGCTATCATTCCCGGAGGAAGAGATCATTATACGAAGCCTAAGAGGAGGCTGTGAATACTTCTAAGAAGTCGTAGGGTCCTTGTACTAAGCCCAAGAGGAGGCGGGGTTGCTTTTAGGAAGCCTGTGGGTCCTTGTACAATGCCCAAGAGGAGGCCGATGCTTTTAAGAAGCCCGTGGGTCCCCAAACCCCGAGAAATTCAAGGCAAGCTATTCACAAGGAATAGATCAAGTCAGGAAAGTTCGAGAATTTGGAAGAAACTCAAAGATGCCATTCACGAAGAATACATTCATCTCTGGGAGTAGAGTTTCTTGACAATTCCTAATGAGGACAGCCAAAGAGAAGACTGTATCTGGTGATCCTATTGGGGATCTAGTTGTCTATTTCTACGAAACGGCGTCACCTAGTTCTAGACGTAGTTGCCGTGGAAACTTTAAATATCTATACTATTATTACACAGTTGATATGAGTTTATGAAAGAAGACTTACAGCGAAACAGCCCCACAATACAATTATATGTATATGAAAGCGGTAAATGAAAGCGGATAAACACTTACTCGGTTGTAGAGCTTCCATGTTGTTTGGTTAGTTGTTCAACAAAGAAAGATTGAAAACAACAGTATATTCAAAATCAAAGGAGAAAGTGCTTTGAAAAAGAAAGATTTGGGGCTTACAGCTCAAGGAGAGGCCCAGGGTTTTATCAGTGAGCGCACTGTTGTTTTTGTACAGAGGGACTTATACAAGTGACTGTGGCCCAAAAATTATTTTATGTACGAAGGGATGGGTCTTACACTCTCTCTAGAGGCCCAAAAGGTTTTAAGGAAAAAGAGTGGGGCTTATAACACGAGGGTAGGCCCAATTGATTTTTTGTTTAAAAATGGCGATCGCGCCGAGGTTTTCTTTTAACGCGAAGGGACTTACACAATAAGTGAGGCCCAAAGTGATTTTGGTTAAAAGGGGGTTGGGTCTTACACTCTATTAGAGGCCCAAAAAGTTTTAAATGGGTCTTATAGCTCGAGGAGAGGCCCAAAAGGTTATTTTTCAAAAGGGCGACGATCGCGCCGTTTGTTTTTGACGGTATCGGGACTTATACAATACACTGAGGCCCAAAAATGGTTTGGTCAAAAAAGGATTGGGTCTTACACTCTATTAGAGGCCCATGAGTGTTTGACGATGATTTGTTTGAGTGAAAATCAAAAAAACCCTAATTTTATTCTTTAAAAGTAAATATTTAAAGAAAATCAATGAAAAATACCAAATAGGTTTGAATAAACCACTTGTGATTTTTGTTTAAGGTTTGAAAAATGAGGTATAAATCACAAGAGATATTAAAACTCATTTGGTCTTGATTTTTCAAGATGAATATTCATTTTAAAATGTTTAAAAACAAATAAAAATGAATTTATTCACAAAAATACTAATTATATTAAATAAATAATATAAATTCAATTTTTTTGTGGAATAAAATATTTCAACATTTTTGTGATTTTTTGCAAAAAGAACCAATAAAAAATAATTAAAATTGAAAGAGTTATTAATTTTCCAATTAATTAATAAACCATGAAAATATTGGAAAAAATGGCAAAATGTGAAAATACACAAAATGGCATGGGTGGGGTTTGAACCCAAGACCTCAAGGTTACAAGGCGCGCGCCTTACCACTGGGGTGGTGATACATCCATTGTTTGAAGCAAAACAACAAATATACAAGGCATGACTTGGTTTTAGGTCTGGCCCAAGGCAAGTTTTGGCAAGTTTTGGCTCAGAAACGTGAAGGTCATAACTTTCTCAATTCTTAATGGTTTGAGACAAAATTTATATGCATCTGGACCAGAATTTCATAAGGAATCCAATGGTGGTGGTAGTTTTTTCAGATCACACTCCCTCCTCAAAACCCGATAGTGGTTTTGAAAATAACCTATAAATGCATTTTCTATGCTACAACTTGGTACAAGCATGGATTACATGGTGAATTAGCTCAAACACAACATATACAACATGTATGAGATGTTTATGATCAATGGACTTCAAACCATTGCATGTTTGAAAGATTCCAAGTTGTGAGGCTTACCTCTTTTTTGAGTTTTTGGAGCTTTTGTGCAATCTGTCAAACCTCTTATTCCAGAAATGATTTGATGCTTTAGACACACTCAAATGATCCCTTAGAATCTTTTAGGATGATTGGAATTGACTGGTACCTGCAAAAACACAAACAGTCCCTTTCTTGCAAAAGGGGTTAAAAGTGACCAAAATAGCAACTCTCTCAAATGGTGTTCCAGATGAGGGGAACCATTTGGGACAGTTCAAGGATGATATTTGGAGTGTGTTTGAGGTTTTATCTGGTTTGGAAAGTGACTGAATCAAGACATGGCTTGAAAAATGCAAAAAAATCCTATTTTGAGGTTTTGAGAGGTGACTTTGTGATTTTGTGATTACAGGTCACTTGTGATAGCTTGCACAACTTACATATGATATATATGAGGTGTGTGTGTGATTGATTGTGATGAAAAAGCTCTCAAGCTCAAAAACTCAAAGTTGCCTTGCAAAAGAAGGCATTTTTGCCAAGAGAAAGAGGTTTTGAGGAAAGCATCTGTTTGATGGCTTTGGTGTACTCAAACTGATCACGATTGAGCTCTATTTATAGTAGAGCAAGTTTGTTTTGGGATCCACAGTGAATGGCAACTGCAGCAGGTGTTTGTTCAATGTTGGCCAATGGAAATCCAAGTCTCCTCTAGCCATTGACTAGAGGTTAGGGCACAGGGTTGTGGTTCCCTTGGTCTTGGATAAGTCTTGACTGAATTCAGTTGCAAATGGCTTAGTCTATGCCACCTTGATGCTTCCATTGAATGCTCCAATCCAAAATTGGAGTCTTGTCCCTATTTTGGCCATTCTAGGTTCAACATGCTATTTCTTGTTCCAAAGACTTTGGAGGCCTGGCTCAGTGGTTGTCCCCTTTAGATTCAATCCTCAGAGGTGTCCAAGTGGATAGGAGCATTTGGATTTGGCTGATTTTGGCAAATCGAGCAAAAATGCAAATTCTGCCTTGCCTTGGCAGATTTCAGCAAGGCAACTTTCCAATGTCATATCTCATGACTCAAATTGAATTTGGTAATGTTCTTGGTCATTTTGGAAAGCCCTTACATGATAAAACAACTGTTTGAACATATTTGGTTTTGATCTCTTTTGAATCCAAGTGAAAAATCCCCCTACATTTGGCAAAAAGTAGGGTAAAATCTGACGTAGTGAAATTTTCACTAAGTGTTGGAACAAAGTGACTTTTCTTGATTTTGATCACTCCATAACTCAAAATCCACAATGAATTGGAATTAGGTCTAGTTGAAGTTTTGTAGAGGGCAATGAGATCTACAAATCAAGCCTTGGATGGGAGAATATGGCTTTGTGGTTTAGGAGTTATGACCCTCCAAAGTTAGTACCCTAGCCACTTTATTTTTAACTTAGAAAATTTTCTAAGTTTTTATGGTTACCCCTTTTACAAGTTATCCAACTTTTCTTGATTTTTCTTGATGAATGATGATTCAAATCATACATTAACATCATTTTAGGGTTAAAAATCCATTTTTGTGAAAAATCTCAAAAAGTCAAAGTTGACTTTTGTGCACATTTGACTTTTTATCAGATAAATTCCAAACTGTGCAATTCTTCAGGAAATCATGTCCTTGACCTAAATCAAACTTGATGGACATGTTCCATGGGTGTCATAGGGTATATTGATGCATGTCATAGGGCTTGGGAGCATGTCCTGGTCAAAAGTCAAAGTTACAGTTGACTTTTTCCTTAAAACCCTAACTGTGGTGCAGATGAAATTGAGACTTGTTGCTCAAGCTTCTTGAATTAATCCATTGTTGCAAATGGATCAATATAGTTCATTAGAGACCCTTAAACCCTCTCTTGAGGTCTTGGCTCATGATTTGCCCTAAAAGTCAACTTAGGGGTGAATTAGGTCAAGAAACCCTAATTCCTGGTTTTTGATATGAATGCATCCCCTGAGGCAAAATTGACTTGATGATTGGGTCCATGAGGTTACATGGAGTATATTAGGTTAGGTTTTGGATCATTGGCTTGTGCCCAGATGAAAATTTTCCATCTGGAGGCCCTGGTCGACCAAAACCCTAATTTGGTGACACTGTCGATCTTGAGACTTAATCCACCTAGAAGGGAGAAGCCTTGTGCTTAATCCTTGAAGTGGGAGTCCTTTTGATCCATTGTGGATGTTTGAGAGGTTAGATAAGTTGAAGATCATGTCATTCCTTGATTGATCATTTGTCTAAGAACTCTGAGAGGGCTTGAAACCCTAATTCTTGATTGTAGTGGATGCTCACCCATCTTTGGGGAGACTGATGAAGTATGATGGCCCATCCATATTGTGATGATGATTTGCATAATGATGGGAAATCCTAGTGGTCAAAATTTGGGGTATGACACTTATATGAACAGTGCATGAACAGTTGGATCAAAATTGGGATGGGGGACCAAAACTTTTTAGAAAGAAAATGAGGGACTAAAACCGTGAATAAACCAAAACAGGGGGACCAAAATTATAATTTAGCCTATAATTTATGTGTATTACAACTTTTTATTGTTATTATTGTACCTTATTTGTTAAACTTTCAATGCATTCTCAACCTTAAGATTATAGAATCTTAATTTATTAAAACGATTGTGAAGCTTGTCATTATAGCTGTTATTACTTGTAAAGCTTCATTTTATACTTGTTTCTTCCTTCACTCACACCACTCTTGCCCGACATGGATGGATTCCCTTAATAACTGGCTGTGGAATATTTGTATTTTATAATGAAAAATAGTTTATATATATATATATATATATATATATATATATATATGTATATATATATATATATATATATATATGGTAATGCTACAACACACCCACTTGAAAATTAGAAGGTGTGTATTAGCATGATACACCTCATTAGATGAACCAATCAAAACCTTTCTCTTTCTTTAAAACTAGCGTCCAGGGCACCTCCGTGCCCGTTTGTCCTCTTTTTTTAATATGCACACGCGTCAAATTTGTAACGGATATTTTAAGTTTTTATTTATATTTATGTGTCAAAATTGTATTTCTGATTTCCATGTTCGTTTGTCCGTTTTTTTAAGTCTGCACACGTGTTAAAATATAAATAGATATTTTTTTTATTTTAATTAAAATTGTGGGTATTTTGTTTAATACATTTTTATTTTTAAATATAGTTTTTAATGAGAAGTTAAATTCAGTTTTTTTTCAAATAATTAACTAATGTACAATATTCAAATATAAAATAGAGGGAGTAGTTAATTTTTATTTGTGTAACTTCTACAACTTCTAAAAAATTAATAGTAAGAAGTTATATAAAAAGTTAATAGTAAGAAGTTAATAATATGAAGTTATGTGAAAAATGATAATAATGGTTTGAATGAAAGTTATTTAAATTATTAGAAAAATAGGTTACACCAAAACGCCATGTTTTACCTTTATATATGTTATAGATAGATTATAAATATAGATATAGATATAATAGATTATATTTTAATAAAAAATATTTTTATGAAATAGTTAGAAGTTATTGGATAGAAAAAAAATTAAGATGTGATAGTTGTGTCAATAAAATAAAGACAACCATATAAATTTAAACCTCTGTAAATGTATTAAAATTCGAGATTAGCTTAAATGCACATTAAAAAAAATGAAAATGAAAAAAAAAATGTTAATAACACTATTATATTTTTAAAAATTAAACTAAAATTAAACCAAAAACAACTACAAATAAAAAATACGAATTTACACTAAAGACAAATTTAATTATGAATACCACTAAGTAAAAATTAAACTAAACATATTCCATTGACAACTATTTTATTGAATAATTATGTCTACAAATTAAATGAAAGAATAGTTTTGAAAAGGAAATTCTTATCAAACTTCAAAGCATTTCTTCAATCTTAACTGGTAGCCCTATGCCAAAGCTAAATTCGATCCACTATACCGTAGGAAGGTGAAGTCAAGTCTATAGCAGTAAAAACAAACACTATCCATTTGACATAGGTCTTTATCCATTATTTAACAACAAACAATCTACTTTTAACATGTCATTAAAAGGTAAAAAATAAAAAAATCTAACCCACATTGATAGAAAGGTTACATTATAGCTTGATCAAGTCAAAGTGTAGAACAAAACATGTAAATGTAAATGTCTGCAGCGGAAAACTCTTGTGTTGCAAACAATCTTTTTTCATTCCTGCAAAACTTGAAGATCTCTAACTACACTTTATGTCATTTTAGTTATCCTTTAAGATAAATTTCTTTATATTCATCCAAAACTCGTCACCGAAATCATGCTATATAATTCTTTTCAAATGCTGCCAACATTGACACTGCTACTAAAACCCTGCTAACTTCCAAGTTCTGTATAATCCCCGCTAACTTCCAAGTTCTGTATAATCGATCCTTTTAATGCATTTTCATCAAATCCAACTTAACATATTCTTGAGATTAAATACAACAAATTTAATCAAGAATTTATAAAAAATTTCAAGGAAAAACACAACAAAATTATCAACAAAGAGAAAATCTAGAAAGAGGGGAACAAATCGTGGAACCGCTCTGACGAAACCGCACGTCGCGAAACACCATGCACCTCCGTGTTTGTCCGGCCACCATATCCCTCGCGCACACCACTCCCGCTGGAACAAATCCGATTGCAAATCCATTCACATCATCACCACATCAATCGTCAATGTTAACCCCTTACCTCGACGGATCTGCCGCCGTCACTCCATCTGCTACGACGATTACCCTCCGCGTACCATACTCCCTCGCACCGCATCTACCTCTAATCCAAGAAGTGAGAGGGAGCAATAAAGAAAAGGATGGGAGAGGATCAAAGAGTTGGGAAAATATTTGTTTTGCAGAGAAGAAGACATGAAGGAGAGAGGAAGTTGTTCCTCTTTCTTGAGCGTGAAATACCTTTTGTCTTAGATGAGTGTGATATTGTTTATTTAATATTAATTTTAAATAGAAGTTATGGGAAGTTAATAGGAAGTTATGTGAAAAATGATAATAATAGTTTTAAAAGAAGTTATTGTGTAAGTTTAGGGGTAAAATTGGTAAAAAGAATAAGCTACACCAAAATATTATGTTTTGCCTTTATATATTACTAGCGTCCAGACGGGCACACGCACACGTAAAAATTTAAATGATATTTTTTATTTAATATTAATTTTAAATAGAAGTTAAATAGGAAGTTAATAGTAGGAAGTTAGATAGGAAGTTATCTAGAAAGTTAATGGAAGTTATTGAGTAAATTATATATTAAAGTAAGGGTAAAATTGGTAGAGAAATAGACTACACCAAAACACCATGTTTTGCCTTTATATATGTTATAGATGTTATAGATTAATTAAATTAAAGCTATTAATGTATTTTTTTCTACTTTCTCTCCTTAAAAGTAATAATGATTTTGATTGATGTAGCCCAGATAAAAAAAACGCTATCTGTTTCATGTGATTTTTTTATTAATTTATTTTTTATATAAACAATTTTATAATCATGTTAGAACATTTTTTTAAATACCGCATAAGATTTTTTTTATATAAATAATTTTCTAGAAAAAAGACGCTTTACTATATTTATTTACAAAAACAACTTTCTATGCAAAAATATTGCATGCAGGTCTAAATGAAATTTCGAAAGTTGTTTTGAAAATTATTTAAATGAAATTCATTTTAATGACGAAACAAAACAAACAAAAAAATGATAAAAGTATTTTATTTTAAATCTAAGTTTTTAACAGTTAATGTCTTTTCTAAAAAGTGGTTTTAAAAAAATTATGGTGTATTTCAAGAAATCATAATTTTAAAATTGTTTTTGTAAAAATTAATCATTAAAATGTCAAACAATTACTTAAAGAGATAGTATTTTTTAGCCTTTTTTTTTCATTTTTGCTACATCAATCATAATCATTATTACTCTTAAGGAGAGAAAGTAGAAAAAAAAATGCATTAATAGGTTTAATTTAATTAATTTTAAAGAAAGAGAGAGGTTTTTATTGGTTCATTTAATGAGGTGTATTATGTTAATGCACACCTTCTAATTTTCAAGTACGTGTGTTGTAGCATTACCCATATATATATATATATATATATATATATATATATATATATATATATATATATATACCATTTCTTAATGCACCACCCAAGTTTCTTATACACCACGTGAAATTTCGTTTTTGCCCCCCAGTTAAGGATGTGCACATCCGGACGCACCGTTTTTGTAAAAAACGTTGCCTTGTTCTGAA
Organism: Lathyrus tuberosus; assembly: GCA_022829125.1. Classification (NCBI taxonomy): domain Eukaryota; kingdom Viridiplantae; phylum Streptophyta; class Magnoliopsida; order Fabales; family Fabaceae; genus Lathyrus; species Lathyrus tuberosus. The sequence goes on along the minus strand of JALAZF010000024.1, from coordinate 5,266,582 downwards.
TGTGCATATCCGGAATGACAAGTTACGCGTATTTCGGATGTACACATCCGAAAAAATGCCTGAAACTTAAAAAGGTATATTTATTTTAAGAAATAATAATAATATGTATTTTAAAAGAATACCGATCAACAGTAAAACATTACTTCTTTGAAGTTATCCGAACTCCCAAATGTATCATCGAAGATTGTAGGACAAATCAAGATCAAGAGTAAAACATTACTTCTTTGACGTTATCCGAACTCCCAAATCTATCCTCGAAGATTGTAGGACAAATCAAGATCAACAGTAAAACATTACTTCTTTGACGTTATCCAAGATAAATGGCAGTAGAGTCGACACAAAGTTGGTGGTACTCCTATTACCACTTGCAGAACCAATGGACTGACTTTGGGTCACAAGATACAGAAGAATTGTTTCTGCTCAGGTTCATTGCGAGGAGATAATTCAAGATCTCTTTAAAATAACAGTGGATCCTTAGAAGGGAAATCGGCCCGCTGGAATGATAAGATAATTTTGTTAGATTTGTGTATTCCTCATGATAGAATAATTCAGGGAGTGACGTGTGGCTTTCGGCATTGGTTTTTCTAAATGATACATACTGATGTATATTGATGTATATGTATATATTATACTGTTTCAATGTCATTTATCTTGGATAACGTCAAAGAAGTAATGTTTTACTGTTGATCTTGATTTGTCCTACAATCTTCGTACTTGGAAAATATAATCCTTTTAGGCTTAAACCTAGTTGATTTATAGAAAGCCACACGCCACTCCTTGAAAACCAAAATGGTAAATAATAATGAGTTATTTATGCATTCAAACACTTTTCTTGTATCGTGTAAGTTAGTAACTACTCTTAATAACGAAAAGGGTTTATCTCCTAAATATATTGAGTCCTAACTTTATCAGAATGCCGAACCCAACCATTATATTGACGGAGAGACTCCAACCCTAGAGTTTGTTATAACTTCTGATGACATTACTGCTACTGGTGCACCTGTCACATTACTTATTTTCAATAACAAAAAATGGTTTATCTCCAAAATATATTGAGTCCTAACTTTATCAGAATGTCGAAGACAACCATTATATTGACGGAGAAACTCCAACCCTAGAGTTTGTTATAACTTCTGATGACATTACTGCTACTGGTGCACCAGTCACATTACTTATTTTCAATAACGAAAAGGGTTTATCTCCGAAATATATTGCGATGATATATTAACGTATGCGACCAATCGACAAAACCGATTTTAAGAAAATAAAGTTATGCTATTTTCCGGATCTACAGTTCCGGAATTTAAAAAAAAATAAAGATATGCTATGTTCCCGGATGTGCACATCCGGAACACATCAGCGTTTTTTCCAAAAACGGTGCGTCCAGATGTGCACATCCGGAACTGGGGGGCAAAAACGAAATTTCACGTGGTGTATAAGAAACTAGGGTGGTGCATTAAGAAATGGTCTATATATATCACTACTACGAAAAACATATACAATAACGATTGGAAAAGGGATAACATAACGTGTGACCTGCTGTTGTTATTTAGGGTGTGGTTGTATATGCGCTACTTACAATCACGGTCTTATGACTGTTGTAGAAAATCTGAAAGTGTGCTATATATGATCAAGGTTGCTGTAACTAACCGTTGTAATATATTAAAGGTCCCAGTTTCGATTCTCAGGAGCACATCTTTTGGTGTAATATATTATTCTGGATAACGTTCACTATACAACCACGGTTAAATATTACAACCGTCATTAAATTATATGTTTTTTTTAAAATACTTTTTCTGCATTTTGAAATTTTTCCATTTTTTAATCCATACATTAGATTAAGAACAGACCATTATCAGAACAGAAACAACAATTGTATCATAATGAAGAATTGTATTGTATTACATCAAATCCATACATTAGATTAAGAACTAACCATTATATATATATATATATTACATTTAAAGAAAAATGGCATAAAACAACCTACAAACATTATATAACATCACATAATTGCATCTTAGTGTTTTGGTTTCTTTGTCTCTTGGTGTCTTGTCTCTTGGTGTATTGACTTTAAACTCCTACAATTTCAAATAATCATACTAGTTAGTAAATTGTCTTGAGTTGTATATTGTCTTGTGTTTAAATTTCTTAGTGGTTAATGAATCTAGGTCTACTTAGTGGTTTATACTTTTGAGATGATTCTTTTGATCTTGTGTCTATGTTGATACTTTTGTATTTTGATGGTGAACGTATTTTGGTTGTATAAGTCACTTCCAACTGTCAACTTCTGTATGTGGTGGTTAACTTATTTTGGTTGTATTAGTCACTGCCAAGCATTAGTGTGAATAATATGGTATATTGTATTGCTGGTAGTGTAAACATGGCATTTTATTTTCTATTTCGTTATTGGGCATTGACAAAATTATAAGCCCATAAACATTTTTCCTGTATTCAGTCATACATGTTCCTATATATTATTGGGTCAATGACCGAATTAGTAATTCAATGTACATTTTATCAGTTGGATCCAATAGAATGATTTTTACCTTCACATAAAATGTTGTAATATAGGATCAGATCCTAGTTTAAATCTAAGAACATGTAGGTTATGGACCCACCTTTATTGATCTAAAAGTATTTGGTTATCTCTCATTTGCATCCACTCTTCTATAAAATAGAGACAAACTTGATCCTAGACAAAGAAAGTGTCTTTTCTTGGGGGTATAAAAATTCACATCTAAACTTGTCGAGAATATTAATATTAATGATACAGATTATGCCTTATTTGATGGTACTTTTCTTACGTCCCATATCCCCCTACTACTAATAATAATCGTGTTGTTAGTCATCCCATATCTAACACTGATTCGATTCATAATTTTGTAGATGATTATATATCCCAGGTAGAAAAACCTTTAAGAAAATCCTCTTGGGTTTCTAAACCCCTGTTCACTTACATGATTTCCACTGTTTTAATGTAAACATTAATGTTTCATAACCTTTATCTAACTACATCTCTTATAACAATATGTCTAGTTCTCATTTGTCATATATTTCTCCAATCATTGTTAATCAAGGGCCTCGTACCTATAAGTAGGATGCTCATATTTTTCATTGGCTGTCTGATATGAACAATGAGTTTCAAGTTCTACAGATTAATTAAACATGGATTATAACTGACCTACCTTCAGGTAAGAAACCCATGGATGTAAATGGGTAATTTGATACTTTCTCGCTTTTCTACCCCAAAGATAACACAGCGGATTATGCATAAATTCATCAATAAAATTAAATCACCTCAAAGGGTGCACATTTCTCAAAATGTTCAAATCAACAAAGTTGCTCCGTAAACAACGGGTTTTCATCACAATAACTCAAAATGCCTTCAAAGGGCAGCAGAACCACCATAACCACAAAAATACCACCAAAGGGTTTTTAAAATAAAACCATAGTCATCAAATAACAACAAAATAACAGCCAAATAAAACTCAACATGGTTCGACTCAACGACCCAACCCGATGTTACACTATCAAAGTAAAACCCTCTACATCAACCAAAAGCAAATAATACTTCAAAAGTTCCTCGAAGCATCCACGGCTAATCCTGATCACCTGCACGTTACCCACGTGGAGGCAACATTCAAACAGGCAGGGTGAGTAACACAATTCATTATAATCAATATAAAATAAGATATGCGTAAAAATGGCGCCATCATCATATATAGCATCATCATAGTCATCACAAGGCAAACATCAAAACACATCATCATAAATAATCACAAATGCCACATAAATGCAATGCACAACAAGACTCATGCATGTGGTACCAATCGTCACAAATCGATGGACACTTAGGCCATCATCCTCCGAAGATCCCCGTCAAATAGGATCGGTTCCACACAAGAACCAGAGCACGTCATAATCCACTTCACATCCACACAATGGGATGGAAGCCACAGTAGACCGAAGTCTAATCTCATCATCACTGGACCGAAGTCCTAACATCATCACCAAAGTATGCTATGAATGCATGATACACAACGTCAATAATCATCATCATCAAAACATCATTATGTGCATCATCATTCATCAAAACATCATGCTCGTCACATCTTCATTTATTCATCAAAACATCAGGCATCATCATCTTATCATCATGCATCATACATAAACAGCTCATGATCATCAATATACGTCATAGTAATTCATATCGTCACTTAATCATCATACATCATACATAAACAACTCATGATCATCAATATACGTCATAGTAATTCATACTCTATTATAACAGCATCAAACACTTCACACAACATCAAACACATCATAATACCATATAATATCATCATAGTAACGTCAAACACTTCATGGCACAATGCAATACGAACGTACAAGACTAATTGCATACCAAAGGCCTAAGCCTCCATCAAATAATAATTCATTATTCTCAAAATTATTTTTATATTATAGAAAATAATTTTAGCTTTCCGTAGGTTCAAACGGCGCGTTAAACGGACACCCGAGTCAAAAGTTATGGATTTTCAAAGTTTACGAAATGTTGTCCAACAGTGTGCAATTGATTGCACCATCAAGTCAATCGATTGCACCATGTACAAAATGCAGTTTTTCCCAAAAATTTGACAGTGCAATCGATTGCACCTGTACTCCAATCGATTGCATGATGTGAAAAACAGTTTTACGAATTCTGAAAAGTAGCAGTACGAAAACCCTTTTGTCTCAATTCCAAAAACACAAACTTCATGAAATAATGCACAATCAAACCTCAAATTATCATTCTTATCAACATTCATCAATATCATCATGTTCATAATATCAATTCCACTATTCTAACTCAAAATACCTAAACCTTCACAAATTCTCAAGATTCCCATAAACCCCATAAATCCCTTTCGCCACAAGGTCGAAACTTCATCGACCGGGAAATCACCCCCAAGGTCTGTTTTATCAGATTAATTCAACCCTTAATAATCGACTCGCCAAAATACCATCAAAACGTCAATAACTCATAAACCCTTCAAAAACCCCAAAAACCTCAAAATCCACCTTTAACACATCAATTCCTATGACGTGGGTAACATGTGGTATTATGATGTGTTTGATGTTGTGTGAAGTGTTTGATGCTGTTATAACAGAGTATGAATTACTATGACGTATATTGATGACCAGAAGCTGTTTATGTATGATGTATGATGATTAAGTGACGATATGAATTACTATGACGTATATTGATGATCATGAGCTGTTTATGTATGATGCATGATGATAAGATGATGATGCCTGATGTTTTGATGAATAAATGATGATGTGACGAGCATGATGTTTTGATGAATGATGATACACATAATGATGTTTTGATGATGATGATTATTGACGTTGTGTATCATGCATTCATAGCATGCTTTGGTGATGATGTTAGGACTTCGGTTCAGTGATGATAAGATTAGACTTCGGTCTACTGTGGCTTCCATCCCATTGTGTGGATGTGAAGTGGATTATGACGTGCTCCGGTTCTTGTATGGAACCGATCCTATTTGACGGGGATCTTTGGAGGGTGATGGCCTAAGTGTCCATCGATTTGTGATGATTGGTACCACATGCATGACTCTTGTTGTGCATTGCATTTAGGTGGCCTTTGTGGTGATTTATGATGACGTGTTTCGATGTTTGCCTTGTGATGACTATGATGATGTTGTATATGATGATGACGCCATTTTTCGCATATCTTATTTTATATTGATTATAATGAATTGTGTTACTCACCCTGCCTGTTTGAATGTTGCCTCCATGTGGGTAACGTGCAGGTGATCAAGATTAGCCGTGGATGCTTCGAGGAACTTTTAAAGTATTATTTGCTTTTGGTTGATGTAGAGGGTCTTGCTCTGATAGTGTAACATCGGGTTGGGTCGTTGAGTCGAACCATGTTGAGTTTTATTTGGTTGTTATTTTGTTGTTATTTGATGACTATGGTTTTATTTTAAAAACCCTTTGGTGGTATTTTTGTGGTTATGGTGGTTCTGCTGCCCTTTGAAGGCATTTTGAGTTATTGTGATGAAAACCCGTTGTTTACGGAGCAACTTTGTTGATTTGAATATTTTGAGAAATGTGCACCCTTTTGATCGCTTATTTAATGTGTCTAAATAAGTCTAACTGCAAGTATACAGTCGTATCGCGTAGTTTTAAAAGATTATCGATCCCACAGAGACTAAAAATCGAACGCACCGTTATCTCTCGTTACTATGTTTATCTAAGGCTAATCAAAATTGATTTTTAAATTCAAACGGGAAATTAAAGAGAAATTAAAATTCGGGAATACTAGTTATGAATAAGATATCGGTATATAATTCAGTAAACTACGTGGAATTAATTAAACCTAAGCGTATAAAGATTTATCACCCTATGCATCTGTAGGAAAAACCAGTTTAAAAGCCCTCACCTCACACTCCCGTGGTTATTGCTTCGGACTATACTCTTAAGTCAATATGTATGCTCTCTCTAGCCCATATGAGGTTAAAAATACTTTTTGAAAACTAATAAGACCTAATTAACTTTAAAGCGCTTCCGCTGTTTTTAAAACTAATGCCCGATTTCAGCTATCCGAGTAAAGCCTCACACTCCCGTGGTCTTGACCTTAACCTTTGTTACCTTTTTACTCTCGTAATAAAAGTTGGGTTTAAAATTAAGAAATCGAAGCTAGAAGAAGAGTTAATTATTGATTTTAGCTTAGAGTTATTTAATCTATTTGGTTACTTCATTACATACCGATAAGATCGGTTTAGCTTGACATAATTACGAACTTAAACATAAAAACGGAAAAACAATTAATCAAAGACATAATTAAAAGAAATAAACGATACTATAAATTGAATAATGGAAACCTGGTAAATGCAGTAGCAGCAATCCCTCCACAGACTGGTAGGTTCTTGCTTGGATAGAATTAAAATAGCAAATGATCAAGGCAATGAAACAATCTAAATCTAAAGTGTAATAGTTCCTCAATGTGAGAAACTATTACTTTGTTCGGTAATGGGTGACAAGGAAAGGTAAATGTAAACAAAACAAGACAAAAACTCTGAATAAAATTTGGCAGCAAGACGGTACTTCAAAATGCAGAAAATAGGTTTCCCCCTTTGTTCTTCAAAATCTCTCATATTTATAGACTGAGCTGAGGTAGTGGTTGGAGAAAATGTAGGCACTTCTCTTTGACAGTTATGTGACTTTGGAACCTAAATTTCTTCGGAGGAAATGTGAACGTGCAAAAACTGATTCTCTGAAACTTCGTAATCACGTTTCTGCTCAACGTATTAAACTGTTCTGAACGCATGACGATCGTGAAGCATTGTGACGGTCGTGATGAAATTTGTATCTGCCACGGTCGTGGTGGAACCGTGATGATCGTCACATCAGTAGAATTTGGATTCTACTATTTTTCTTCACTTTCCTGCTCTTTTCTTGCACGTTTTGCTTCTTTTCTACACTTTGCATACTTTTGACTTGGAAATGGAATTACCTGCAAAAACACTTAAATACTCTCGAGAAAATCGAATATTAGACGAAAACGGAATAAGAAAATAACATAAATCAAAGTAAAAACATGATATATTTTCGTGTTATCAAACTCTCCCACACTTGAATCTTTGCTTGTCCTCAAGCAATCAATCCGTTAAATCGGACAAACTTCATCAAATGCACATACCTGGTATACCAATGGATTTGAAAAAGAGTTTCTTGTTAGTAAGACAGGTACTAGTATAAAACACTAAGGATACAATAATGACACAAAGCAACAAGCTTGTCATAGAACTCTCTTTTGTACAATCCAGTTCTAATCATTCTATTATAGTTCAACCATAAGTTTTTGTGTCTATTTCACCCGGTTTCATTCTAACGCAATCACATTAAGCCCATTGCCTTATTCACGCACGTAGTGGAGTAACCGATTAGTAACTTTGATCCCTTTTTCTTACGGGGCCTGATACACAAGTGTGGTAACCCTTTAGGTATCGCGTTCGTAGATTGCGGGGGATCGAACAGTAGTTCGCCCTACCAAGTTCATAATCAGGTACCTCTGAACCAATCGACAACGGATTTCTTTCTTTTCTTGTAAATTTTCACAACTGTGAGAGTTGTTGCATATTCTATTTTGCTCGGCATATAGATAAGAAAGATGTTTTTCTTTTCATGATTGGGCATCAAACACTTATATTCATCGGCTCCCCACGTGGTTTGTGATTTAGACGGTGCTGACTGCTGATATAAACTACTAGGGGTTACTTTAGGACTGAACTCAAGGTATCGTATAATAAGTATCGAAACTGATATCACATACGCAAGAGGTCTAAAGTGTCAAGACAGTATCGATCTTGTTAGCACTTTCCCAACTTCCTAACAAGGCTTAAAATTTGGTATTCCACATTGTGTATTTATCGTAAAAAAAAAAAATTTGTTATGGAAGAATAAAATGGGAAAATCAATAAAATGGGAAAATCGGAATACTGAACGAAAATACTCATATATTAACTTTGATAAGGAAAAAAAGGAAAATACAAGAAAGGGAAATAAAACGGAAATAAACTGACTCTCCCACACTATATCGGACATTGTCCTCAATGTTGTGATATAAAGGGGACTAACAAGAAAAACTAAAAAGAAAAACAAAATAAAATCAAGGTGGACCACGTCCTCTGCCTCTGGAGCGTCCTCTTCCATGCTACGCTACGTGATCAGGAATGCCCACGTGATGGATGTAGTCATGTAAGTTTTGCACTCGCAAGGTCAATGCAATCATTCCTTCTATCACACCATCAATCCTCTGCCCTTGGTTCGCTTGGCCTTCTTGAATTTGGCGCATCAGCGCCATTACTTCATTATGTTAAGTCTGTTGCTGTTGGTTTTGAAGCCAAAAAGCCCTTAAGATTTCTTCATTAGTAACAGGGTCTTGTTCAGGGCGGCGACGACGTCTTGAGGTCGAAGGTGCATCATCAGCAGGTGGTGGTTGGTTTTCTGGGGCGTTATCCATCTCTTGCTCCATCTCATCAACAGGTCCATGATCATGATCATCTGGTGCAGCCGCATTTTTCTCAGGAGCATTCAAATTAAATAACCAGTTGTGCATTTCCCGAGGATTAATGCGGTCTCTGCAAGGCATAATGATACTTCTTACGGTTTTGGCGCGGACCATAAGATGGTATTTCCCATCTCGTCGTAACTTGATGAGCTGAGAGTTTCGGCAATAGTCTATGTCAAGGAACACCGGAGGCATGGAGGGTAATCTGGTAAGCTCGTTTTCCAAATTCAATTTGAGAGCAATAGAGGTGACAATCCCTCCAAAATAGAAAGGTTTGGAACCTCTAGCACAGTTTGCTTGTATGTGTGCTAGCAAAAATGGTGCGGCGTTGATCGGCTCTGGGTGAAACATACAATGGAGGAAAAATAGTTCCTTTGAGTTTACCTTGTGGTTGCTATCCCGTGCAAAAATAGTGCTTCCTAATGCGCGATGAACATATCTGATGGCTGGGTTATGGATATAAGTTACGTTTAGGCTATCCCAGCTATCGACTGTTGTTCCTGTCAACCGATTCCATAATTGAAATGCTGCTTGAAAGAAATTCTCCTGTGGCACCCGGCAATGAACATTCTCGCCATGGTTGAAACTATCATACCCTAATTTTTGACCATAAGATATCATCTCGTTTGTGCGTCATCTCGCATATCTGCATGCTTTACTCCTAACAGGTTTGTACAAGAATTTGGTTTCAAATGAAGTTAGTATTCCTTCCCTCAGTCAAATGCTTCAAGACGTGACCAATGGACTTAGATTCAAAAGGTCCTAAGGTTTTCTACTGGTGGTTTGCCTCAAAATTTCTCAACAGCTTCAGTGTACATCTCAAGAAGATAAGGGTTGTTCGATTTTATGATGTTTGGAGTTCAAAAGATCGGCTCAAACTTTTCCATCGACTTGTCAAGAACTAAACTCAAATGATGTGTTTCAAGTTGCAAGTTCGAGGAAATTTCCATATTGATTGGTGGTAGTTTTTATTGCCAAGGTTCATGAGGTTTAAGATTCTAAGGTGATAAGTAATTCAAATTTTCACTTAAAAGGTCCAAGGCACCTTAGTTCATGTTCTCCACCAATTTCAAGTGGTTATATGGCGCATTTCAAGAGTTGTTTCACGTTTCCTCAAACTCAATTTCAAGACGGTATTTTGATTCATTATGGTTTTAAATTGACTTTGGGCCATGATTTACATTTCTCAAGTTTGGGTAATATAATGGTATGTCAAATTTCAAGATATGTATTGGCGCCATGGGTCCAAGATTAGAAAATTGTGGTCATTGGCGTATTCCGCATAAAGACATCTCAAAGAAGCTATTACAATTTTGTAAGTTGATGATTGAGCCACATACAAGAGCTGTTGCACCCGTCAGAATATAGATAGTGTTGTGAAATATTTAAACTGTTGGCATGTACAGTGGACGGTGCAGAATAATATGATTGCAATTTTGGCCTACAACTTGCAAGTAGAGCGCAATAGGGCATATTCAAAGTAACAAGTTCATCCATCATACCAAAATAAAGCTCATAGTTTTGTTAGTACATACATGTATAACATTACTAATGTCTCAAAGTACTGCCTGTACAAAAGTAGAAGTACCACATGGGTGCTCTGTACATAAAGTCATCTGCCTGCACAAAAGTAGAAAATAAAATTATATTAGATGATAATACCTTTCATGAATAGTTCATAAAGAAAAGTCAACATTCCAAATACAACTGATCACTCAGGGGATCCGCACCATCAATGTGAAAAAAGGGTTTATGGCAGGAAATTAAGAATTTATGTCACCCTCATCAAGTATAGCAAGATGGAAATAGAAAGTTTCAGATTCAGAAAATGGCAAAATCAAGTTTCCGAAGCAAATTCAATTCTTCCTAAAACAGGTCACAGACATCTCAAACCGAAATGACAAGAGTCATAAACTATTTTTCAGACATGTTTGGTTAGGAAAGGAAATTTATTCATCGTGATATCACATGTTCAAGGCAAAAGAAAATCACAAAACAATCCACAAGCATTAAAGGTCCTAAACAAAATCAGACGAGAATAAAAGCTCGTGAAATCACAATCTCAGTCCTTCTAAAACAGGTTTCGACACTTTTCAAATTCATCCCAAAATGGTTCAGACATGTTCATATAAGATTGGAAAGGGAATTCACTGCAAAATCATGAGAAATCTCAACAGCTTGACTATAAAAGGAGGCAATAACAATCATCAAAAGGGGGGCCAGAGGAAACATTTCAAAAAAATCACATACACTGAGAGAAGAAAAAGTGAGAAACAAACACACACATCAGGGGGGGTGGAGCAGAAGTACTCATCTGAAAAAGGAGTCACCCATTTTTCAGTAAAACAGAATCCCGCATACACGATTCATACCAGTTCAGAAAACACCATCAGAAACTACACTTTCACACCCAGGAAACAAATTCACATCAGAAAAATTTCATAAGAACAAACACCACACATCGATAGCAGAAAAGTTTATCAGAAAAATCATTTCACAAGAACACATACTTGCAGAACAACACATTCGCAGGAAAGCCCTAGAACCCACGTACAACACACACGCATCTCCAGGGAAAGTTCACACAAAATCAAAGCAAAACAGAGAGACACCGAAAACAAACTACACGGCAGCGGAGACGAGAATATCAACGGTTCTGACCGTAAAAGCTCACAAAGAGTAATAGCAATCACGGAAAGCAACAAGAAATTGGAGAAAGGGAAACTAACCTTGACGACACTACGTGATCTCCACCGCTACGATTCCGACCATCATCGCCCGTGACTGAACTCCACTCGGTAAGTCGATTCTATTATCTTGATTACTCTGTGTTTCTTTGAATGGTTGTGTTGTGCATGTGAACATTATCTCTGCTGTTGGTATGTTGTCCTTGTTGGAAAGATAACGTAAAAATGAGAAAAGGCTAACATGAGAGGAAGTGAACGGCGATCGATGAAAAGGGGTGACGGAGTATCGCGCGAGTAGCAAGAATTTGCGAGAGTGAGAAAGTATGAAGAATGGAGAGAGAGAGTGTCAGACGAGGGAGAGAAAATGAGAGAAAGCAAGGTTATGCTGAAACATTTTGGTTAAGAGTCTCTCATGTTATTGTTTCCTTGGTATGAACCCGGTTGGGCCTAAGAGCAAAGACCCTGATCCAATTACTAATGCTGCCTAATCAGTTACCACACCCCCCTTTATTTAATATTTTTTTTAGAATTTATTTAGAATTTATCTATTTATTTAATTAGTTTTTAAATAGGTTTTGGTTCTATTAAGTTTTAATTAACTTTTAGTTTAATTAGCTATTGTAGTTTTTTTAGATTTTTATCTATATTAGATTTAATTAGATTTTTGTTTATTTGGATTTATTTAGAGTTTTATTTTAATCCTTATTTTTAATAAATTGTTAATATATTGTTTTTTGGTTAGTTAATTCTAATTTAGGACTTAACTTCTCATTTAGTTTACCTAAAAAAAAAATTGAAGAAAAATGTAGAAAAAATATTTGCTCTTCTCTCTTGATATTTTGTTTTTATATTTAAAAATCCAAAAATATTTTTTGATTAGTTAAAAAAAGAAAATTTCTATTCTTACTCCAATCTTTGTTCCTCGCCTGTATATTCAAACCTTTTTTAAAATAAACCCTTGATTCACATCGAGCCATTTTGCCCTTGTAAGTCGATTGCTTTTTAAGCATCGCCATCAACCTTTAAGTCCTTTACCTTAGCAGATACCCTTAGCAAGCAAGTAATAGATAACATAAATACTAACAAGAGGTTCCCGTAGAGTAATACGGACGTTTAGGATGCTAATACCTTCCCTAGGCGTAACCAACCCCCGAACCTTAGATCTCTTAGGTTTTTCGATCTTTAACCCTTTCCTTTGGATAAAATAAAGACCGGTGGTGAAATATCAAAAATTGTGATTCAAGTTAATCCAATAGCTTGGTATCCGATTCTCACCGCGACAGAAATGGCGACTTCACTGGGGACTTTCGAGGGCTTCCCCTAACTTGTTTCTATCTATGTTATTTATTTGCTTATTTGCCTATATATCTTTATATCTGTATATATACCTGTTTTGCTTGGTTTTTCTGTGTGCAGGGTACTATTTGTGCGGTGAGACAAAGTCCTACACCCGGACTAGAGTGAAATTAAGATAGGAAAACGGTGAGACTTCAATGATACTTTGAGGGAGTCGATTCCTGAAAAAGTAAATTGAGACTTCACCACTCAGTCTAGGCCCTCTCGAATAAAATATTTGTCCAACGAGTTCATTCGTGAAGACGGTATGGTTTCGATCTAAAGGCCCTCGGGACTGGGGACCGTAGTTACCTTTAAACCAACTTGGCCTATTAGGATGTAGTGCGGGGACTATGCAAGAGTCTATTTCTGCAATAGTTGCTACGTGATACTACACTCAGACGAGATTCTCTTGAGAATATTATTGACTACCAAGTGATTTGGAAAATCGATAATATCCGAAAGATGGATTGTAGACTCTGGGAACTTTGTAGAACCCGTTCGGCAGGTACAAATGAACCTCTAGTACATACCTTGGGAAGGGTAGACCATGGCTCCATGCTCGTGATCTTTAAGCCTAGGCATTTGTTTGCCTGTATATGTGTATACCTGTGTTTATGCATCCATTCATGCATTCATGAATCGCCATTCGGTTTCAAGAAACTCAATTGTTCTTTCCCTTGTAAAATCAATAAAAAAATCATGGATTATAAAACGAAACCTTTTTTTTTCGAAAATATTTGCGACCTACTTTTGAGTTCCTTGAAACCATTGCATTGCATTGCATATCATTGCATACATCCGTTTGTCCGGCAACTCATTTCCAGCTGTCTCTACCTTCCAGTGTCACCTGTGAGTTGTCAAGCTGATTCCTCGACATCGATACCAGACTAGAGCTAACTACAGACGCATAATGGCAGAGCAAGAAGCACACAATGCTGAGATGCGAATGGAGATCGACGACCTCAAGTCAAGCATGGAAAAGCTCACTGAAATGCTCCAAGTTTTGATTGCTAGAGGAGAGCAACCCCAAAGGACTGTCATCCAAGAAGTTTCAACTGCTGATCTTCAACCTATTCAGGTGCCACCTTCAACTTGGCCAGAGTTTGGTTTGCCTCCCAACTACTCACCACCTCTTGCATCTACTGCTATGATTGGTCAGACTTCCAGACCAGTGTTTCAGACTCCAGTTTTCTCCGAGCCTAGACCTGTGGTTCATGTTGTTGCCCAGACTACTCGACCTCCTTTTGAAAACCCTCTCTATGAGTACAATGCTGCCAATGCTGAGGGTGAAGACCATGAAGATTTTGTTGAACCCGCGATTGTCCGTGAACATTTTTAAACTATAGACAAGAGACTTAAAGCCGTAGAGGGTACTGATTTCTTCAACATTGATGCAGAAAACATGGGTTTGGTTTCTGACCTTGTTATGCCTGCTAAGTTCAAGGCTATCGATTTTGTGAAATACAAAGGTGATTCTTGTCCAAGAGCTCATTTGGTCATGTATACCCGAAAGATGGCTGCTCATGCCAAGAATCAGAAGTTGCTCATCCATTGTTTTCAAGATAGTCTGAGTGAAGCTTCTCTCAAATGGTATATGAATCTTGAAAAGAATAGCATTCACTGTTTCCAGGATCTTATTAATGCCTTCATGAAGCAATACAAGTACAACCTCGACATGGCTCCTGACCGCCGTCAGCTGCAAAATATGTCTCAGAAGGATAAAGAGTCTTTCAAGGAATATGCTCAGCGCTGGAGAGAGTTGGCTTCTCAAGTTGAACCTTCTTTGGTAGAGAAAGAATTAACTGGACTGTTTATGAACACCTTGTCTCCATTCTACTGGGAGAAGATGATTGGTAGTGTTTCCTCCAGCTTCACTGATTTGGTTACTATTGGTCAGAGACTCGAGGAAGGACTTAAGAATGGTAAAGTATCCAAGGCTGCTGAATCTTCTAATGGAGCGAAGAAATCCTATGGGAACTTCCAGAAGAAGAGAGAAGATCAGACCAATGCTGTTATGTTTGAAACCAGAAGGTCTCGTCCTCGACCACAGTATGCTGACCACCCTGATATTGCTGTTGTTACTCCTGTTGTTGCTGCTCCACGACCAGCTCAAGCTCCTCAACGTCCAGCTGTTGGACAGAATCAGTACCGTAATAGGAATAATTTTGATCCTATCCCAATGACATACACTGAACTTTATCCTGGGCTGGTTCAGAAAGGTTTGATTACTACAAGGCCTTTGCCTCCTCCTCCGAATCCTCTTCCAGCCGGTTACAGGGCCGATCTTCATCGTGAATACCATCAAGGTGGCGCAGGCCACGACTTGGAACATTGCTTTGCATTGAAGGCTAGAGTACAAGAGCTGATCAGAATTGGTATTCTCTCCTTTCGTGACACCAATCCAAATGTCAAGAACAATCCTTCGCCAGAGCACGCTAAGTGAAGCTTCAGCTGACTTCAGCAGACTTTAGTGTTTCAGACAGGACAACTCACTTTTGTTTCTGATTAGTCACTAGACCATGTTTCTTATTATTTGCATTTTCCTTATCTTGTATTAGCTGTTTGCTTTCAAATTATGTTTGTACTTTCATAATTAATAAAATGAGCATTGCGACTTTTGGATTCAATTTATTTGTGTTTGTTATTTACATCTTTATGCCTTCCTTTTCAAAAACAAAAAAAAAACAAAAACAAAAAAAAAATAAAAACAAAAATTATTATTATTATCTCATTTCCACTTTCTTTTTTTATGCAAAGATTGGAGGGAGGATGATGAAAACATTATACTCATAATTGTTGTTGGTATGCTTTCAAATCAAAACTTTGCTGAAGATGTAAGGCATTGTTTCAATTCCTAAACACTGGAGAAATAAGGAAGATAATCCCTCGTCAACCCCTTTGAGCCTTGAAGTAGGAGTTTCTTTTCTTTACAAATAAAAACCCGCAATCTTAACCTGGGGCAGGGTAGTTCTCAGTTAACTGGATTGTGCATTCAAATACAAGAGCTTCATGCAAGACGTCTTTCAACAAAAAGGTTGCATTCTCAATTTTTCCTTCGCGCACAACAAGCAAGTGTCGAAGATGTCTTTCAAGTCAAAAGCCGATGATGGTTCGTCGTAATCATTAAGCCAGACAGTCACTTTCTTTCAAAAGGATAAAAAATCAAAAAAGGAAAAAGCCCGCTAAGTCGAAATCTATGAAGGAGACTTAGGCAAAAAAACTGGGGCATCCCGCTGACTGTAAGATTCACGAGAAACAGTTCAGGCAAAAAGTTAAGGATAATAAAAAGGAGAAATCTTTAAATCCTTACCATGAAATCCTCAATGGAAAAAAACAACCAAGAGTTATAAGGAAGTAGTGACCACTATCTCAAAAGTCCCTTAACTTCTGAACCATCATCACTATCATCAATGCAATCCCTAACATATGGGAACCTGAGTGCAGAGTCTGAGTTAACTGAGTGTAGGACTGGAGATCATCACGAAGATCGGGTGGGTACAAATAAACTTTGAGCCTTTATCCTTTGTCTCTTAAACCGTGAACCAGGCCACGTTATAACCCTCAAAAGACCTAATTGAAGCAAGGTTATTTTGAAAGCATACTACAACAAGGTTGCGTAAACTGACTCCTAAATATTTTTGCAAATCAATCGTTTTGGCGTTACACCTTTTGCTTAAATTTTTCACTTTAATGTCTTGAACCACTGTGTTCTAGCTGGTGACTCATATGCTTTTGCATCTTTCCAAAAATGATTTTGATTTCAAAAGTTGCATGAACTTTTCATTTACTATGTTTGTATGAACACTTTTGTTTGCAATCTGGCTTCCGCTTAAGGAATTTTCAAACATTTGAGAAACTTGGTCAGTGATCCAATCAGGGGCAAGTTCCTTCCAAATCCTATTGAGAATCAGTTCAAGATTTGTTCAGTGCAAGTCCTTCTCATAATTGGTTTATACATAAGACTTTTTCAAGACTCATACTGGGGCAAGTTTTCCAAGTGCACAGTAATTCAGTCATTTTCAGCATCAATTCAAGCTGAAGCAATTATCTGTTCATATACAACAGTCAGCTAATCTGGGGCAGTTTATTTGAAGAATCCCCATGCGGATTTCCATTCTTCCTACAAGGATCGTCAACTTAATACAGTTTACCAGTGTGGCAGATTTGTGCTCAGTAGCATCTTTAGTTCCAAAGCAGAACGACAGTGATCTCTGTGTAGAGGAATCAGTATTCCAGTTTTGTCTTCTCCACAAAAGAGTCGAGTCGTGTCTTCGACGTCTACATTGCATCTACATTTGATCATATATCATGGCATAACTCATATACATATGCATAGCAAGAGTGGCATCCTCATTTGCACTCATTTGCATTCTCCATAGGTCGTGTTGTTATCCACGTCTTACCTTGTGGTCAAAGTCCAACTCACTTGGCACCTACCAAACAGATATTGTAGTGTGTATCTAATAGTTTCTTGGGTATCTCCTTGTTCATTGTGATTCCTTCTATCCAATTCTTTCTTGGGTATCACCTTGTTCACATTCATCCAATGCTTTCTTGGATATTGTGATTCCTTCTATCCAATGCCTTCTTGGATTTCACCTTTTGTCTCATTGGCGTCTGATGTCTTCTCAGATATTATGAGTCATACCTTTCATTCAAAGCTATTATTGGATGACTGGTTTCTTTGCATTCAATGCCATTCTTGAATGTAGTCTCTGTTCACTTTGTCTAAGGTCATTATTAGATATTGTGATTATACCTTTCATTCAAAGCCATTATTGGATGACTGGACCCTTTACATCCAATGCCTTCTTGGATCCCGCCTTTTTACCTCACAGTCATCTAAAGCCATTATTAGATGTTGTGATTATACCTTTCATCCAAAGCCATTATTGGATGTTTGGTTTCTTTACCATCTGATGTTCTTCCGGATGAGTCTCTCTTTCTGATGTTCTTCCAGATCGAGTCTTTGTTCACTTTCATCTAAAGCTATTATTAGATACTGTGATTATACCTTTCATTCAAAGCCATTATTGGATGTCTGGTTTCTTTACCATCTGATGTTCTTCCGGATGAGTCTCTCTTTCTGATGTTCTTCCAGATCGAGTCTTTGTTCACCTTCATCTAAAGCCATTATTAGATATTGTGATTGTACCTTCATTCAAAGCCATTATTGGATGTCTGGGTTCTTTACCTTGTTCACTTTCATCTGAAGCCATTATCAGATATTGTGAGTGTACCTTTCATTCAAAGCCATTATTAGATGACTGGTTTCTTTGTGTCCGATGCCTTCTCGGATTACATTTTTGTCTCATTCTCATCTGTTGCCTTCTTAGATATTGTGAGTTTACCTTTCATCCAAAGCTATTATTGGATGTTTGGTGCTTTTTTCATCTAATTCTATTCTTGGATGATGTTTTCCAGATACTTTGCTATGTTTTCAATTTGTTCACAACTGTAATACTTTTCCCCTGTGGTACCATTTCATATAGGATCCTTCTCTTGCATTCATCTCATATCACATCACTTCATGTCATATCATATGCATTTGTGGCATCTTATGGCCAAAAAATTGTGCATGTTTGTATTTAAGTCTCTCCTATCACGTCGAGACGAAGATTTCAATCTCCATATCTCCGGATAGAAGAAACTTAAATAGGGGCATCTGTCATACCCTAATTTTTGACCATAAGATATCATCTCGTTTGTGCGTCATCTCGCATATCTGCATGCTTTACTCCTAACAGGTTTGTGCAAGAATTTGGTTTCAAATGAAGTTAGTATTCCTTCCCTCAGTCAAATGCTTCAAGACGTGACCAATGGACTTGGATTCAAAAGGTCCTAAGGTTTTCTACTGGTGCTTTGCCTCAAAATTTCTCAACAGCTTCAGTGTACATCTCAAGAAGATAAGGGTTGTTCGATTTTATGATGTTTGGAGTTCAAAAGATCGGCTCAAACTTTTCCATCGACTTGTCAAGAACTAAACTCAAATGATGTGTTTCAAGTTCGAGGAAATTTCCATATTGATTGGTGGTAGTTTTTACTGCCAAGGTTCATGAGGTTTAAGATTCTAAGGTGATAAGTAATTCAAATTTTCACTTAAAAGGTCCAAGGCACCTTAGTTCATGTTCTCCACCAATTTCAAGTGGTTATATGGCGCATTTCAAGAGTTGTTTCACGTTTCCTCAAACTCAATTTCAAGACGGTATTTTGATTCATTATGGTTTTAAATTGACTTTGGGCCATGATTTACATTTCTCAACTTTGGGTAATATAATGGTATGTCAAATTTCAAGATATGTATTGGCGCCATGGGTCCAAGATTAGAAAATTGTGGTCATTGGCGTATTCCGCATAAAGACATCTCAAAGAAGCTATTACAATTTTGTAAATTGATGATTGAGCCACATACAAGAGTTGTTGCACCCGTCAGAATATAGATAGTGTTGTGAAATATTTAAACTGTTGGCATGTACAGTGGACGGTGCAGAATAATATGATTGCAATTTTGGCCTACAACTTGCAAGTAGAGCGCAATAGGGCATATTCAAAGTAACAAGTTCATCCATCATACCAAAATAAAGCTCATAGTTTTGTTAGTACATACATGTATAACATTACTAATGTCTCAAAGTACTGCCTGTACAAAAGTAGAAGTACCACATGGGTGCTCTGTACATAAAGTCATCTGCCTGCACAAAAGTAGAAAATAAAATTATATCAGATGATAATACCTTTCATGAATAGTTCATAAAGAAAAGTCAACATTCCAAATACAACTAATCACTCAGGGAATCCGCACCATCAATGTGAAAAAAGGGTTTATGGCAGGAAATTAAGAATTTATGTCACCCTCATCAAGTATAGCAAGATGGAAATAGAAAGTTTCAGATTCAGAAAATGGCAAAATCAAGTTTCCGAAGCAAATTCAATTCTTCCTAAAACAGGTCACAGACATCTCAAACCGAAATGACAAGAGTCATAAACTATTTTTCAGACATGTTTGGTTAGGAAAGGAAATTTATTCATCGTGATATCACATGTTCAAGGCAAAAGAAAATCACAAAATAATCCACAAGCATTAAAGGTCCTAAACAAAATCAGACGAGAATAAAAGCTCGTGAAATCACAATCTCAGACCTTCTAAAACAGGTTTCGACACTTTTCAAATTCATCCCAAAATGGTTCAGACATGTTCATATAAGATTGGAAAGGGAATTCACTGCAAAATCATGAGAAATCTCAACAGCTTGACTATAAAAGGAGGCAATAACAATCATCAAAAGGGGGCCAGAGGAAACATTTCAAAAAAATCACATACACTGAGAGAAGAAAAAGTGAGAAACAAACACACACATCAGGGGGGTGGAGCAGAAGTACTCATCTGAAAAAGGAGTCACCCATTTTTCAGTAAAACAGAATCCCGCATACATGATTCATACCAGTTCAGAAAACACCATCAGAAACTACACTTTCACACCCAGGAAACAAATTCACATCAGAAAAATTTCATAAGAACAAACACCACACATCGATAGCAGAAAAGTTTATCAGAAAAATCATTTCACAAGAACACATACTTGCAGAACAACACATTCGCAGGAAAGCCCTAGAACCCACGTACAACACACACGCATCTCCAGGGAAAGTTCACACAAAATCAGAGCAAAACAGAGAGACACCGGAAACAAACTACACGGCAGCGCAGACGAGAATATCAACGGCTCTGACCGTAAAAGCTCACAAAGAGTAATAGCAATCACGGAAAGCAACCAGAAATTGGAGAAAGGGAAACTAACCTTGACGACGCTACGTGATCTCCACCGCTACGATTCCGACCATCATCGCCCGTGACTGAACTCCACTCGGTAAGTCGATTCTATTCTCTTGATTACTCTGTGTTTCTTTGTATGGTTGTGTTGTGCATGTGAACATTGTCTCTGTTGTTGGTATGTTGTCCTTGTTGGAAAGATAACGTAAAAATGAGAAAAGGCTAACATGAGAGGAAGTGAACGGCGATCGATGAAAAGGGGTGACGGAGTATCGCGCGAGTAGCAAGAATTTGCGAGAGTGAGAAAGTATGAAGAATGGAGAGCGAGAGTGTCAGACGAGGGAGAGAAAATGAGAGAAAGCAAGGTTATGCTGAAACATTTTGGTTAAGAGTCTCTCATGTTATTGTTTCCTTGGTATGAACCCGGTTGGGCCTAAGAGCAAAGACCCTGATCCAATTACTAATGTTGCCTAATCAGTTACCACACCCCCCTTTATTTAATATTTTTTTTAGAATTTATTTAGAATTTATCTATTTATTTAATTAGTTTTTAAATAGGTTTTGGTTCTATTAAGTTTTAATTAACTTTTAGTTTAATTAGCTATTGTAGTTTTTTTAGATTTTTATCTATATTAGATTTAATTAGATTTTTGTTTATTTGGATTTATTTAGAGTTTTATTTTAATCCTTATTTTTAATAAATTGTTAATATATTGTTTTTTGGTTAGTTAATTCTAATTTAGGACTTAACTTCTCATTTAGTTTACCTAAAAAAAAAATTGAAGAAAAATGTAGAAAAAATATTTGCTCTTCTCTCTTGATATTTTGTTTTTATATTTAAAAATCCAAAAATATTTTTTGATTAGTTAAGAAAAGAAAATTTCTATTCTTACTCCAATCTTTGTTCCTCGCCTGTATATTCAAACCTTTTTTAAAATAAACCCTCGATTCACATCGAGCCATTTTGCCCTTGTAAGTCGATTGCTTTTTAAGCATCGCCATCAACCTTTAAGTCCTTTACCTTAGCAGATACCCTTAGCAAGCAAGTAATAGATAACATAAATACTAACAAGAGGTCCCCGTAGAGTACTACGGACGTTTAGGATGCTAATACCTTCCCTAGGCGTAACCAACCCCCGAACCTTAGATCTCTTAGGTTTTTCGATCTTTAACCCTTTTCCTTTGGATAAAATAAAGACCGGTGGTGAAATATCAAACATTGTGATTCCAGTTAATCCAATAGCTTGGTATCCGATTCTCACCGCGACAGAAACCAAGCATATCGGCGAGTTGATTTTGGCCGATTTTATACTCAGTACCAAACATGCGGAACGTGGCTACGCCGGTGAGTTGGTTCGTTTCTCCAGAAGGTGTTACGTATGTGAACGAACTTGAAATTCTGGTATCAGACGTGTGATGTTAAGGTGCGATGTCACAACAACACACTCTGCACAATGGACAGCAATAACAGTAAAATAACACCAAGAATTGTTGACCCAGTTCGGTTACAACCAACCTACTCTGGGGGCTACCAAGCCAGGGATGGAATTCACTACTTGTTGATATAATTTACAGACTCAACAACCCGTTGACAATCTCCTAAACTTATACTCTACTAATGACTTCCTACCTAAGAACCCACTTAGGTATGAGAACACCACTCAATCCCTTACAAACTCTCAAAGAAACCACTTTGAGTACCCTTGATCTTACTTCACAACTTCGATCAAGCAACCACTCTCTATTGCTTCACAGCTTCTAGAGAGGACAGAAACACAACACCTATTCAAACCCTAGAATAGTGTAAATACAAGCACTCTAAACAAACTCTAGACACTAAGCCTCCAGCTCCTGATCTTCTGAATGTTTTCTGTACCTTTTCCTTTGGTCTTGTGCGCTTTATATAGCTCCTTGAATTGGTCTTGGACTTGCTACAATATCTCCCAGATTTGTTATTTAAAACTGAATATTTAAAATAGATTTTATCCTAAAATCTTTTTAAATCTTCAACCTTTTAAATCTCCTACAAATCTGCACCAGATCTCCTATGTAGCAGTAAATATCTATCCCAAGATATTCGCATCCAATGAGACAGCTTGCTCTCCACAATTCCAGCTAATACGCAACCCTAACAACATCACAGCCTGCTGTTGTTAATTCTGCAGATCTGATGTCACAACATCACCTATGTGACATCAGACATCCAACTTCAGCAATTAATTACTTAACACAGCCCAGTGTTAAGACTTCAATGTTGCAACATCAGCACCTTGACATCAACATTGAACATACCTTGTTTTACCAAAATTCCAGCCAATCCAAGAACTAACAATCTCCCCCTTTGGCTAATTTTGGCTAAAACAATCTCTGCACTCTGCATCTTCAGAGACTTTAGCAGCGGAATAACTTTAATCAAAAATCTTGAAACTCTTCTCATCAGCAGCAGTTTGACAATTTACATAGTCTTCATCACTTGATCTGCTGCAGCACCATCTTCATTCTTGACAACAGCCAATTGGTGCTCCCCCTCAAAAATATGAACCAGCATCATAGCTGTTCAGTAGCTCACAATGTGCAGCACTCCTCCTCCTTGATGTCTGCCTGGCTGCACTCTTCAAATGCTATGATATCTTCACTAGCTCAGTCAAAACTCCCCCTCAATAAATGCATCAGCACGTTTTGATACTCTTGACTATCTTTGATACTCTTGACTCTCTTGGCTATTTTCTCCCCCTTTTTAGCCACAATTAGACAAGCTTCACCTGGCAGTTGACTACATATTTTCAAAAATAACTCCAACTGCCCACAACCCCTTTCTAGCACATTTAGTCTTCATAAATGCAGATTCCCAATTTGCTTCTTAACCTTTCAAATTGGTTTGCATCCAAGGCTTTAGTGAATATGTCAGCCAACTGGTTATCTGTGGCTACATGCTCCAAGGTAACAATTTTGTCTTCAACCAGATCCCTTATGAAGTGATGCCTTATGTCTATGTGCTTTGTCCTACTATGCTGTATAGGATTTTTAGATATATTAATGGCACTCAGATTATCACAGTATAGTGTCATAACATCTTGTTTGACATTGTATTCACCCAACATCTGCTTCATCCAAACCAGCTGAGAGCAACTACTTCCTGCTGCTATATACTCTGCTTCAGCAGTTGAGAGAGATACACAATTCTGCTTCTTGCTGAACCAGGAGATCAGATTGTTCCCTAGAAAGAAACAGTCTCCTGAAGTGCTTTTCCTATCATCTGCACTTCCAGCCCAATTAGCATCACAGTATCCTCTTAAATCAGTCCCAGAATCATGGCTATATAGCATTCCATAGTCACTTGTTCCATTCACATATTTCAGAATCCTCTTCACTTGATTCAAGTGACTCGCCTTAGGATCAGATTGATATCTGGCACACACTCCAACGGCAAAGGAAATGTCAGGTCGGCTTGCTGTGAGATACAGTAGGCTCCCAATCATACTTCTGTACAAGCTGTGGTCCACACTCACTCCATTCTCATCCTTGGATAGCTTCAAATGGGTTGGAGCAGGTGTCCTTTTGTGATTGGCATTATCCAGGCCAAATTTCTTTACTATGCTCTTAGCATATTTGCTTTGAGAAATAAAAATAAAATCCTCCATTTGTCTTACTTGTAATCCAAGAAAGTAGCTAAGTTCTCCAACCAAACTCATTTCAAATTCTGATTGCATATGTTGAACAAACGTTTTCACCATAGCCTCTGACATCCCCCCAAATACAATGTCATCCACATAAATTTGGGCTACCATTAATTTTCCGCCTTCTTCCTTGACAAACAAAGTTTTGTCAATCCCTCCTTTTCTATAACCATTTGCTACTAAGAATTCTGTCAGCCTCTCATACCAGGCCCTTGGAGCTTATTTCAAGCCATACAACGCTTTCCTCAGTTTGAACACATGGTTGGGGAAGTTTGGATCAGTGAATCCTTTAGGTTGATCTACATAGACTTCTTCATTCAGAAACACACTCTTCACGTCCATTTGGAGCAGCTTGAATCTTAGGTTACAAGCCATACCCAAGAGTAGTCTGATAGATTCTAATCTAGCCACTGGAGCAAACGTCTCATCAAAGTCAACTCCCTCAACTTGAGTATAACCTTGTGCAACAAGTCTAGCTTTGTTTCTTGTAACCACTCCAAGCTCGTCAGACTTATTTTTGTAGATCTACTTTGTTCCAATAACATTCACCCCTTCTGGTCTTGGCACAAGATCCCAGACGTCATTTCTTCTGAACTGCTCCAGTTCTTCTTGCATAGCATTTATCCAAAACTCATCTGTCAGAGCTTCCTTGACGTTCTTTGGCTCAATTTTGGATGCAAAGCATGAGCTAGCTATGAATTCTCTTGACCTAGTCCTTACTCCAGAGTTTGGGTCACCTATGATTAGCTCCTTTGGATGATCCTTCTGAATTCTGATAGAAGGATCTTTCTGAGGTTGATCAGGCTCAGTATTCTCAGCACCAGGAGATGGATTTCGTTCTTCAACTTCTACAGAGACTTCTTCAGCTGATGTTCCAACATCTTCTATGACATCCTCAACTTCCTGCTTGTCTTCATCATCAATCACAACATTGATTGACTCCATCATTACTTTGGTCCTGGAGTTGAAGACTCTATATGCTCTGCTATTGATGGAGTACCCCAAAAATATTCCTTCATCACTTTTGGAATCCAGTTTCCTTCTCTGCTCTCTATCTGCCAGGATGTAACATCTACTACCAAAAACATGGAAGTACTTAACAATAGGTTTTCTTCCCTTCCATAGTTCATATAGAGTGGATGAAGTGCCTCTTCTTAGGGTAACCCTGTTGTGAATGTAGCAGGCCGTGTTCATGGCTTTAGCCCAGAAGTGATAAGGTAGTTTCTTGGCATGAATCATTGCTCTAGCCGACTCTTGTATAGTTCTATTCTTCCTCTCAACAACTCCATTTTGCTGAGGGGTGATAGGCGATGAAAACTCATGACTTATACCTTCAGACGAGCAAAATTCTTCAAACTTGCTATTCTCAAACTCTCTTCCATGATCACTTCTTATTCTGATGACCTTACTCTCCTTTTCTCTTTGGAGTTTTTGACAAAGCTCTTTAAAGACATCAAACACCTCAAATTTGTCTTTGATGAAATTCACCCAGGTGTATCTTGAGTAGTCATCCACAACTACATAAGCATATTTCTTTCCACCCAGACTTTCAACCTGCATAGGTCCCATCAAATCCATATGAAGGAGTTCCAATACCTTGGAGGTGGTGTCATGTTGAAGCTTCAGATGAGACATCTTTGTCTGCTTTCCTTTTTGACAGTCTCCACACACCTTTCCTTCCTCAATACTAAGTTTGGGAATCCCTCTGACTGCTTCTGAGGAGATAATTCTCTTCATTCCCTTTAGGTGAAGATGTTCCAACTTCTGATGCCAGATTTTGACATCATCTTCTTTAGCAAGCACACACATGGAGGAATTTGAGTTTTGCGGCACCCAAAGATAACAATTGTCCTTAGATCTGGCTTCCTTCATAATGACTTCTCCTTTGTCATCTTTCACCATACATTCGGATTTTGTGAAGTCTACTTTGAATCCTTGATCACAAAGTTGACTAATACTAATCAAACTAGTTGTTAGTCCTTTAACAATAAGAACATTCTCCAGCTTGGGAGTACTAGCACAGTTTAGTTTTCCAATCCCCTTTATCTCTCCTTTGATCCCATCACCAAATGTAACATAGCCAGAAGACTCAGGTTTCACATCAACAAGCAGATTCTTTACTCCAGTCATGTGTCTTGAACACCCACTGTCAAAATACCAGTCATCTTTGGTAGAAACCCTCAAGGAAGTGTGAGCTATCAAGCTGGTAACTTTAGGTATCCATTGCTTCATCACCTTAGGCCTTACCTCTTGCTGTTTGGGTTGAGGAGCAGAATTAGGATAACTGTGAAGCTTGAAGCACGAGGACTGCATATGACCAATCCTGCCACAATAGAAGCATCTGACTCTGTTGTTTCTAAAGTGGTTAAATCTTCTCCCACTTTGATAATGCTGTGGCTACCACCCATAATGTTGTCTCCTTATTCCATAGTTGAATTGTCTTCTCCTATACTGATGATGCTTTCTCTTAGGCTGTCTTCTATGGTGATGAGGCTTCCTTCTTCCATAGTAATAAGGCACAGCATTGTTGTATCCATAACCATACCAGTTCTCCTGATGTTGAAACCTCTGATGAGACATGTTCTGCTTGAACCTGGCAGCTTGCATACTCTGGTGATATTGGGGAGGCATATACTGACTAGCCCCTTGAGGCTGTACCTTCCTCTGATGAGGACCATTCTTCTTCTCAACATTCTGGGGCTGAACAACCTTCTTTGGGGTAGGACCCTATTTCGTAGGTTGATGTTGAGACAAAGGTTAAGACATCTCCCTTTTTGTTCCTGAAGTGCTGGCCACATATCCTATGCCTGATTTATCTCCAGTAGCTTTCTCTAACTGAAGAATCTTATCAAGATCAGCAGTACCACTGTTCATCATCCTAACGAATTTTGTCATCTGATTCAGTTGGTTCGTTTTCCCGATCAGCTTTTTCATTTTCAAGCTGAGCAATCTGTTGCTTATGGTACTTGTTTTCTTGACAAATCTCAGCACTTTTCAAACACAGCTCTTGATAAGTAGAAGCTAGCTCCTCATAAGTTATTTCTTCATCACTATCATCATCAGACACAACAGTTCCTGTTAAGGCTCTAGCATGCCTTGCTGACTCACCATCACTTTCACTATCAGATTCAGACCAGGAAACTGACATGCCCTTCTTCTGCTTCTTCAAGAATGTGGGACATTCTTTCTTGACATGTCCATACCCTTCACATTCAAAGCACTGAGCACCTCTATCCTGGGCAGTCTTCTCTTCATCTTTCTCTTTTGGCTTGCTGATGTCAGAAGAACTGTTCTTGACACTAGGCTTGTAGTTATTGTTCCATCTTTTTAACACTTTGTTGAACTGCCTTCCCAACATTGCAATGGCTTGTGACAAATCTTCCTGAGAATCTTTGACAACCTTATCTTCTGCAGGAGTGGAGACCAAAGCAATACCCTTGGGCTTCTTTTCTGGTTCTTCTTCATTTAACCCAAGCTCAAAAGTCTGAAGAGATCCAATGAGCTCATCTACTCTCATCTTGCTGATGTCTTGAGCTTCTTCAATAGCAGTCACCTTCATCTTGTACCTCTTAGGAAGGGACCTAAGAATCTTCCTTACAAGCTTTTCTTCAGACATTTTCTCTCCAAGAGCACTAGATGCATTGGCCAGCTCAAGAACACTCATGTGGAAATCATGAATAGTCTCATCTTCCTTCATCTTCAGGCTTTCAAATTTTGATGTTAAAATCTGAAGTCTTGACATCTTGACTCTAGATGTTCCTTCATGTGTAGCCTGCAAAATATCCCACGCTTCCTTAGCAACTTCACAGGTATTGATTAACCTGAAGATATTCTTATCCACTCCATTGAAGATGGCATTTAGAGCTTTGGAATTTCCAAGGGCAAGCTCATCTTCCTCCTTGGTCCATTCTTCTTCAGGCTTAGGCTTAGAGGTGCCTTCTTTATCTTTGTCGGCATCATCTTTCTCACACATGACAGGTGCTTTCCATTCTTTAATAACAGCCTTCCAAGCCCTGTTGTCCAAGGATTTTAAGAAGGTGGTCATCCTTGGCTTCCAATAATCATAATTGGATCCATCCAAAATAGGGGGTCTGTTGACGAATCCTCCAACTTCTTTGTCCATCTTTACACCAGAAAGTAACTTCCCTAGATCTCACCCAGAGACAGACAGGATGCCTGCTCTTATACCAATTGAAATTCTGGTATCAGACGTGTGATGTTAAGGTGCGATGTCACAACTACACACTCTGCACAATGGACAACAATAACAGTAAAATAACACCAAGAATTGTTGATCCAGTTCGGTTACAACCAACCTACTCTGGGGGCTACCAAGCCAGGGATGGAATTCACTACTTGTAGATATAATTTACAGACTCAACAACCCGTTGACAATCTCCTAAACTTATACTCTACTAATGACTTCGTACCTAAGAACCCACTTAGGTATGAGAACACCACTCAATCCCTTACAAACTCTCAAAGAAACCACTTTGAGTACCCTTGATCTTACTTCACAGCTTCGATCAAGCAACCACTCTCTATTGCTTCACAGCTTCTAGAGAGGACAGAAACACAACGCCTATTCAAACCCTAGAATAGTGTAAATACAAGCACTCTAAACAAACTCTAGACACTAAGCCTCCAGCTCCTGATCTTCTGAATGTTTTCTGTACCTTTTCCTTTGGTCTTGTGCGCTTTATATAGCTCCTTGAATTGGTCTTGGACTTGCTACAATATCTCCCAGATTTATTATTTAAAACTGAATATTTAAAACAGATTTTCTCCTAAAATCTTTTTAAATCTTCAACCTTTTAAATCTCCTACAAATCTGCACCAGATCTCCTATGCAGCAGCAAATATCTATCCCAAGATATTCGCATCCAATGAGACAGCTTGCTCTCCACAATTCCAGCTAATACGCAACCCTAACAACATCACAGCCTGCTGTTGTTAATTCTGCAGATCTGATGTCACAACATCACCTATGTGACATCAGACATCCAACTTCAGCAATTAATTACTTAACACAGCCCAGTGTTAAGACTTCAATGTTGCAACATCAGCACCTTGACATCAACATTGAACATACCTTGTTTTACCAAAATTCCAGCCAATCCAAGAACTAACAGAACTTAGAAACTCGAGCGTCAGGGCTTCGTAACTAGGCCGGCTCTGAGTACAGAGCTGCCATAGACCGGCGGTTTGTAGCAAATCTCTTACTCCTTCAAGCATTCAGAGTTCTTCTAGACATGCAACGTCTACGTAGAGAGTTGGTTGTACGGAACGTCGGTAGTAATCGATGTACCTAGCCCTTTGACGCTCTCCTGCTTCTCCATCTCTGAAGTTCAATGTTGATAGGTCCGGAATTTGTCGTGCCATTGGTGGGTCACAGAGAAATTAGGAAAGAAAATGGGTTGTGGAAAATGAGGGTTTGTGAAAAGAAATGGTACATGGTATGAATATATAGTGAATGGGGAAAACGAGTGGTAAAGGAAAATGTTGAATTGGGTTAAATGCGTAGTGGTGGGACAGTTATGGAATGGGAAAAGATAGTGGGACGGTCGTGTTTTGAATTGAGGGAAAAAAGAGGAAGACGAAGGATACAGTTCTGTTTTAACACAGAACGTGTTCCAAACCCGCGTGACGGTCGTCACGGGGCCTGTCACGATCGTGACAGTCGCAAATTCTGGGGAATTAAACAGTTTTTGTTAGCAAGCATTCCATACATAAAATTTTCATAACATGCAATGGTTAGCACAGAGAAACAACATTATAATGCATATTGAGAGATAAATAACATGACAACATGAATTAAAAACAGAATAAAAAGTATGACAGGAATAAAATTGAAACCATAAAGATCAAAATTTAGCAGTAAATTAAATCATCCATTAAAACCAAAGAGGTGCTAGCAAATGCTAGCATTGTATCAATACTGAATGTAAATCAATTTATTCCCGACATAAAAAAATGAAAAACTGAAATAAAGTAAAATGTTTCTGAAGTAAATGTATTAAAACTTGAAAAAGAGGTGCTTCGTAAATCTAGCCAAGGCGTTTCTTGAAAGATGCGATGGCTTGATTTATATGATCAAATTGTTCAATGGTCAAATCCATGAGTCCAACAATGTTTTGTAGCATTATGTTTAGCTCATCCTTTACTGAAGTGATTTCTTTAGGATACTCATCCATAGTCTTTAGAATAGAATTCAGATTAGCAGCATAGTTAGTGGCATCAACTTTAGGAATGTCAATGTCTTCTTGGAATTCCATATAATCAAGATCATGATAATTAGGGGGTGTTTTTGGGTCGATCTCAGGTTCAGGAAAGGTTTCTTCCGGTTCAGGCACGGGTTCATCAAGGTCATATAGCCAATTATGTTAATTGTGCACACTTGTGCGTTCATGATTTGGAAGTGTAAAGTGTGGTACGACAACATTGTTAATCAGAAGCTGAAAATGGTTCGGACCTTGGTTCCTAATCATAGCCCTATTGAAACAAAAAGTGATATTCATAGGTCTATATTCTCCAAAGGGGTTAATCTTAGAAAGTCGGGTTCTGAATCCCATAGCATCAGCTATTTTTGTAACTAAGCCACCTATCAGAATTGGACTGTTATCATTATTAATGAGTTTGCAAAAGTTGTTCAACATAAAAGTGAGTCCATTGACCTCTCTAGACTGAGAAGCACAAAACATGATGAAAAACTCATCCCTCGAAACAGTGTTATCATTCTCAGGTTTACC
This sequence comes from Lathyrus tuberosus, assembly GCA_022829125.1. NCBI lineage: Eukaryota > Viridiplantae > Streptophyta > Magnoliopsida > Fabales > Fabaceae > Lathyrus > Lathyrus tuberosus. The sequence continues at coordinate 5,235,272 of JALAZF010000024.1, read as the reverse complement.
AAATAAAGTATAGGCCAGGATCATATGAAAGTAACGGAAAGCGGGGTTATGTATTTCTGTTGAAAGCATAGGGTCCATGTCAAAATCAGGTTTCCCTGAAATTCTACCCCAAAAATCACTCAGCTCTCCAACCAACATTAAGTCCTCTTGAACCACAGAGAAAACATTAGGTCCTTCAGGAAATCCTAAAAGATCCGACAGTTCCTTTATGGTGAACTGGCAGCTGTATCCAAATAGTCTAAAGGTAATTCTTCCCCTGGTAAAACCTTTTCCACAGTAAGGGTTATAGCTTAAAGAGCTCAGCAATTCTAAAGTCAACCTACGGTAGCATTTATGTTTCTTGTTGGCAAAACCCTCCCAACCTAATTGGTTAAACAGAAAGTCTACGCTCTCACCTACACCTAAGGCGGTCATGGTGGGTCTGTGGGAAAATTTTGTCAAGGCAAATGGTCTAAGAGACAAAGCCTCATAGCGATGCCACTGAGCTGCATCTCTGAATTCTACTAACAAGTTATCCTCGTTTGCCATTAATTAGTACTTTTTGCAAAAAATGTAAGCAGAAGAGGAGAACAGAAAGAGTAGAGAGACTTTATAATCCTGTAGTTTTTCAATTTTAAGATCAGCACAACATTTTCAAATTAAATTTAAAATGATATAAATGAAACTAAAAATTTGCAAAATAAAAATAAAACATAGGAAACGTAAAGAAATAACAAATATAAAGCAAGAAAAACAAAAATCATGGGTTGCCTCCCATTAAGCGTTGTTTTTAACGTCGAAAGCCTGACGAATTCAATTAGATGCTTAGTTAGGGGGTTCGGTGGGCAACTCTAAAAGTCTTAGGCAGTTCAAATAATCTCTATTTTCAATGCTGTGATAGTGTTTTAGACGTTGTCCATTAACTAAAAATGGATTACTATTCCTCCCCTTTATTTCTATCGCTCCACTTTGTAGAATTTTTGTAATCTCAAAAGGACCGGACCATCTAGACCTTAATTTCCCAGGAAAGAGTTTTAATCTTGAGTTAAATAGGAGTACAATGTCTCTCACACTAAATTCTTTTCTAGATAAGCGCTTATCGTGCCATTTTTTAGTTCGTTCTTTATATATTTTAGCATTTTCGTAAGTGTCTAATCTTAACTCTTCTAGTTCATGCAGATCTAGGATACGTTTTTCACCTGCGGAATCATACCTTAAGTTCAATGTTTTAATAGCCCAATAGGCTTTATGTTCTAATTCCACTGGTAGATGGCAAGATTTACCATAGACCAGCTTGAAAGGTGTAGTTCCGATTGGTGTTTTGTAGGCCGTCCTATATGCCCATAAAGCTTCGTTGAGTTTAGATGACCAATCTTTCCTAGAGGTGGCTACGGTCTTTTCTAGAATTTGTTTTATTTCTCTATTCGAGACCTCAACCTGTCCACTTATTTGTGGATGATATGGTGTTGCTACGCGGTGTCTTACCCCATACTTTGATAGTAATTTGTCAAATATTTTTTATATGAAATGGGAGCCACCGTCACTTATGACAAGTTTCGGCACACCAAATCTGGGAAAAATTGTGTTTTTGAAAAGCTTTATGACTACTCGTGCGTCATTTTTAGGAGAAGCTATTGCCTCAATCCATTTTGAAACATAATCGACAGCTACGAGTATATATTGGTTTCCAAAGGATGATGGGAAAGGTCCCATAAAATCAATCCCCCATACGTCAAAGACTTCTACTTCTAATATACCTTTTTGAGGCATCTCATCGCATTTTGATATGTTACCAGTGCGTTGGCACCTGTCGTAGTTTAGTATTGCAATATGGACATCCTTCCAAAGGTTGGGCCAGAATAGGCCGGATTGCAAGATCTTAGCACATGTCTTTGAGGTACTAGCATGTCCTCCGTAAGGAGCAGAATGACATTGAGAGATTATGTTTTCTATTTCTTCTTCAGGGACGCAACGACGGAAGATACCGTCGGCTCCTCTCTTAAACAGCAAAGGTTCATCCCAATAATAATGTTTTAGATCATGAAAGAATTTTTTATTTTGTTGATAGGATAAGTCTGGTGGAAGTACCCCAGCTGCTAAGTAGTTGACTATGTCAGCATACCATGGCAGGGTTGTGTGTATGTTAATTTCTTCCACGACTTCTTCCATTTTTGGGTCATTCAACTGTAGAGTAGACATATCACTTTCTAGTTGGGCTATGAGTCGTTCATATGGGAAATCCTCATTAATGGGTACTGGCTCTGGTTTAATGTCCTCTAATCGGGATAAGTGGTCTGCTACTACGTTTTCAGTTCCTTTCTTATCTTTGATCTCTAAATCAAATTCTTGTAAAAGTAGGATCCACCTTAGCAGTCTAGGTTTTGCATCCTTTTTGTTAAATAAATATCTAATAGCTGCGTGGTCTGTATAAATGATGATCTTTGCTCCCACTAGGTAGGAACGAAATTTGTCAAGGGCAAAGATCACGGCTAAAAGTTCTTTTTCTGTGGTAGCGTAGTTCATTTGAGTAGAATCTAAGGTTCTACTTGCATAGTAAATGGCATGAAGTTTTCTATCCCTCCTCTGTCCTAAAACTGCACCTACAGCATAATCACTTGCATCACACATGATTTCGAAAGGTAATCTCCAATCCGGTGGTTGCATGATAGGTGCGGTAATAAGAGCTGTTTTCAGCTGTTGAAATGCTTTTAGACATTTCTCATCAAAGACAAATTCAGCGTCTTTCATTAATAGACCGGTAAGAGGTTTAGTAATTTTCGAGAAATCCTTTATGAATCGTCGGTAGAAACCGGCGTGTCCTAAGAAACTTCGTATTTCTCGTACGGTTTTCGGAGGTTGAAGATTTTTTATAATTTCTATCTTAGCTTTATCAACTTCAATTCCTCTATCGGACACAACGTGTCCAAGTACGATTCCTTGATTTACCATAAAATGGCATTTCTCCCAGTTTAATACGAGATTGACTTTTACGCATCTTTCCAGTACCATTTCTAGGTTCGATAGACATCCTTCAAAGCTCTGCCCACAAACAGAAAAGTCATCCATAAACACTTCCATAATGTCATCTATAAAATCAGCAAAGATTGACATCATGCATCTTTGGAATGTGGCAGGTGTGTTACATAGTCCAAACGGCATTCGTCGATAGGCAAATGTACCATAGGGACATGTGAAGGTCGTCTTTTCTTGGTCATTAGGATGAATAGGAATTTGAAAGAATCCTGAATAACCGTCTAAATAGCATAAGTATGAGTGTTTAGCCAATCGTTCCAACATTTGGTCAATAAAAGGCAATGGGAAATGGTCTTTACGAGTGGCTTTATTTAACTTTCTATAATCGATGCACATTCTACTTCCAGTTACAACCCTTTTTGTTATAGATTCACCTTTTTTGTTCTTAACAACTGTAACACCTCGCTTCTTTGGAACGACATGCACTGGGCTAACCTATTTACTGTCTGATATCGGGTATATAATTCCTGCTTCTAAAAGTTTTTTCACTTCGTCTTTGACTACAGTACTCAAGATCGGGTTAATCCTTCTCTGATGTTCCCTAGAGGATTTACAGTCTTCCTCCAGCATAATACGATGCATACAAATAGAAGGACTTATTCCTTTAAGGTCAGTGATGTTATAGCCTAACGCAGTTGGGTATTTTCTTAAGACATCTAATAGTTTCTTGGTTTCGGTCTGTCCTAAGTCTGCATTGACTATTATAGGTCGTTCGAGATCTTCGTCTAGGAATTCATACCTTAAATTTTTGGGTAATGTTTTCAGTTCTAGGGCTGGTTTCTTCGAGCAAGGTAGATGATCTGGTGTAAGTGCTAAGCATTCGCTTAGGCTATCGTCTTGATAAGGTTCACGCCAGTTATCATCTTCGAAAATCGGAGCTATTAGAATTTTTAAAATATCCGAGTATGTGGTCGGTTCCATCTCTATTTCTCTTACGCACTCATCTATGACATCTAGTAGATAACATGTGTCGTCTATAGCTGGAGCTTGTAAGAATTGTGTCAAAATAAATTCAACCTTCTCTTCACCCACTTCAAAAGTTAGCCTGCCTCTCTTTACATCTATAATTGCTCCAGCAGTAGCTAGGAACGGTCTTCCTAATATGATAGGAGTAGTAGAGTCTTCTTTAATATCCATGATTATGAAATCGGTAGGAATATAGAATTGTCCTATACGAACTGGAACATTTTCTAGTATACCAACTGGGTATTTAATAGAGCGGTCAACTAATTGAACAGACATCTTAGTTGGTCTTAAGTCTCCCATATCAAGCTTCTTGCATATGGATAAGGGCATAACACTAATACTGGCTCCTAAGTCGCATAGAGCTTTGTCTATGACGAACTTCCCAATTACACAAGGTATAGAGAAACTCCCTGGGTCTTTCAGCTTAGGAGGCATATTGTTTTGAATTATTGCGCTACACTCAGCAGTAAGTGTAACTGTTTCGTTTTCCTCAATCTTTTTCTTATTGGATAAGATTTCTTTTAGGAACTTAGCATATGAGGGCATCTGAGTGATAGCTTCTGTAAAAGGTATAGTGATGTTCAATTGTTTCAGAAGTTCAACAAATTTCTTAAATTGCCCTGCAGTTTTGGAATTTGTCAATCTTTGAGGATACGGAATAAGTGGTTTATAAGGTGGTGGAGGCACATAAGATTTTTCTTTGTTTACAGCCTCTTGGTCATTATCTTCCTTTTCCTTGGGTTCATTCTCCTTCTCAGTTGTTGGGTCGTTAGCAGACTTTTGGTACATGGCTGGATTTTGAAGTCTTGGATCAATGGGTTCATCTAATTCTTTTCCACTTCTCAGTATAACAGCATTTGCATGTCCTTTAGGATTAGGTTGTGGCTGTCCAGGAAATGTTCCAGCAGGAGCAGCAGTAGGTCCTTGTTGTTGAGCCACTTGGGAAATTTGTGTTTCAAGCATTTTGTTGTGAGTGGCCAATGCGTCTACTTTGTTTGCCAACTGCTTAATCTGTTCACTAGTGTGTACGTTTTGATTCAGGAACTCTTTGTTTGTTTGAGTCTGGGTGGTTATAAAGTTTTCTATCATCAGTTCAAGGTTAGACTTCCTAGGAACATTTGGAGCAGCTGTTGCGGCCTTTTGATAACCTGGTGGTGCAGCAGGTGCTTGACCAGGTGCATACAGTGCATTGTTGTTTTTATAAGAGAAGTTCGGGTGATTCTTCCAACCAGGATTGTAGGTATTTGCATAAGGGTTTTCTTGAGCAAAATTCACTTGATCTGTAGAGGCTCCTACTAAAACTTGGTATTCAGGGGCAGCGTATCCAGCTGTTCCACATAATTCGCAGTTTGGCGCTACAGCAGCCACGGTGGCTGTGGGTGTTATGGTCAAATTGTCTATCTTTTGCGCTATTGCATCTACTTTAGTACGGACATGATCTAGGCTAGAAACTTCATACATTCCTCCTTTTGGATGGGATTTCTCTACTTGAGTTCTTTCACCTCCCCATTGGTAGTGATTCTGAGCCATACTCTCGATGAGTTGGTGGGCTTCATCATAGGGTTTATCCATGAGTGTACCACCAGCGGCGGCATCTATTGTCAATCTTGTATTGTACCAGAGACCATTGTAAAACGTGTGGATAATTAACCAATCCTCAAGACCATGATGCGGGCATATCCTACTCATAACTTTGTATCTTTCCCAAGCATCATATAAAGACTCGTTGTCTTTTTGTCTAAAGCTGTTGATTTGGGCTCTCAGCATAGCTGTTTTGCTTGGTGGAAAATATCGTGCCAGAAAGACCTTCTTTAAATCCTCCCAAGAAATAATAGATTTTGATGGCAAGGATTGCAACCAAGCCCAAGCTCTATCTCTGAATGAGAAAGGAAAAAGACGTAGTCTTATGGCGTCTGCGGTTACACCATTTGCTTTCACTGTGTCTGCGTACTGCACAAACTTGGTCAGATGTTCGTTTGGATCTTCTGTTGGGTTTCCAGAAAATTGATTTTGTTGCACAGTAGATAACAGCGAGGGATTCAACTTGAAATCATTTCGGTTGATAGCTGGAGCGACAATGCTGTTGTGAGGTTTTTGTTGAGATGCGGCAGCATAATACTTAAGAGGTCGATTTTGTGGTAAGTCAGCCATGTCTGTTTCTGATTCGGAATCTGATTCAGATTCAAGTTCAGGATCTGATTGAGATTCAGGTTCTGAAGAAGGAAAAGGGATTTTGTGAGCTAAGCAGTACTCTCAGATACGTCTTTTTACGATAAGAAGACGTTCATGTTCGTCTGTCGGTCGTATGAGGTCTTCACCAGAAGAGCGAGTGCTTGGCATACAATCGATAGAACGGGAATTTTGGTTTTTGCCTTAGTCTATACGGCGTAACAAAGGAATTACGATGTCGACTTAATTAATCCCCGGCAACGACGCCAAAAACTTGGCTCGCTTATTTAGTGTGCCTAAATAAATCTAACTGCAAGTATACAGTCGTATCGCGTAGTTTTAAAAGATTATCGGTCCCACAGAGACTAAAAATCGAACGCACTGTTATCTCTTGTTACTATGTTTATCTAAGGCTAATCAGAATTGGTTTTTAAGTTCAAATGGGAAATTAAAGAGAAATTAAAATTCGGGAATACTAGTTATGAATAAGACATCGCTATATAATTCAGTAAACCTACGTGGAATTAATTAAACCTAAGCGTATAAAGATTTATCACCCTATGCATCTGTAGGAAAAACCAGTTTAAAAGCCCTCACCTCACACTCCCGTGGTTATTGCTTCGGACTATACTCTTAAGTCAATATGTCTGCTCTCGCTAGCCCATATGAGGTTAAAAATACTTTTTGAAAACTAATAAGACCTAATTAACTTTAAAGCGCTTCCGCTGTTTTTAAAACTAATGCCCGATTTCAGCTATCCGGGTAAAGCCTCACACTCCCGTGGTCTTGACCTTAACCTTTGTTACCTTTTTACTCTCGTAATAAAAGTTGGGTTTAAAATTAAGAAATCGAATCCAGAAGAAGAGTTAATTATTGATTTTAGCTTAGAGTTATTTAATCCATTTAGTTACTTCATTACATACCGATAAGATCGGTTTAGCTTGACATAATTACGAACTTAAACATAAAAACGGAAAAACAATTAATCAAAGACATAATTAAAAGAAAATAAACGATACTATAAATTGAATAATGGAAACCTGGTAAATGCAGTAGCAGCAATCCCTCCACAGACTGGTAGGCTCTTGCTTGGATAGAATTAAAATAGCAAATGATGAAGGCAATGAAACAATCTAAATCTAAAGTGTAATAGTTCCTCAATGTGAGAAACTATTACTTTGTTCGGTAATGGGTGACAAGGAAAGGTAAATGTAAACAAAACAAGACAAAAACTCTGAATAAAATTTGGCAGCAAGACGGTACTTCAGAATGCAGAAAATAGGTTTCCCCCTTTGTTCTTCGAAATCTCTCATATTTATAGACTGAGCTGAGGTAGTGGTTGAAGAAAATGTAGGCACTTCTCTTTGACAGTTATGTGACTTTGGAACCTAAATTTCTTCGGAGGAAATGTGAACGTGCAAAAACTGATTCTCCGAAACTTCGTAATCACGTTTCTGCTCAACGTATTAAACTGTTCTGAATGCATGACGATCGTGAAGCATTGTGTCGGTCGTGATGAAATTTGTATCTGCCACGGTCGTGGTGGAACCGTGACGATCGTCACATCAGCAGAATTTGGATTCTGCTATTTTTCTTCACTTTCCTGCTCTTTTCTTGCACGTTTTGCTTCTTTTCTACACTTTGCATACTTTTGACTTGGAAATGGAATTACTTGCAAAAACACTTAAATACTCTCGAGAAAATCGGATATTAGACGAAAACGGAATAAGAAAATAACATAAATCAAAGTAAAAACATGATATATTTTCGTGTTATCACCTTTGAGGTGATTTAATTTTATTGGTGAATTTATGTATAATCCGTTGTGTTATCTTTGGGGTAGAAAAGGGTGTTACATGCAGGTCATAGCTTAAGCTACAGGATGCGGTTTTACGCGTTCTAATATGCGTTGGAAATATGAAAGGATAAGCTACAAGTTTTGTATTGAAGTCATAAGATATCTCAGAGTGAAGAAGAGTTAATATTGTGTTTTTGTGCCAGACTTAGTAAAATAATTAGTTTTGGGCCGAATTTTATGTTTTTCGAGTCGGTTGCTATTAGGGCCCAATTTATATTGTAATATTTAAAATAAAATGGAGTTCTACTGCTATTTCATTCAACATTCACAAAATTACTTTAGACGAATATGAATCTGATGGATAACCAATCACATAGGTTAATCTATTGGTTCGTGCTCCACTGATACTTTGACGTTATATAACTTTCAATTCAATTTTGATTTCTTTTCAATTATGCCTGTGAATTTGATTGCTTAATTCAATTGCTTTCATTTTCTTAATTCACCTGTCGCTTATAGGTTATATTTTATTAAATTCGATTGTGTTCATGATCCTTATCTTTAACCGTGTTTGACGTAGCTTTTTTGGTTAACTCACTTTACCTTAAATTGTTTTCTTAGTTCGGAAAATAGAATCATAAACCATATAGTATCAATTGCGCTTATTTAATCGATATTCTAATCGAATAAGATCAAATTTGCTTAGGGAACTGGAATTATAATAATCGATGATAAGTTGGGAACCCAAAACAATATATCAGCTTGTTTATTTTATTCGTAGTCGGCTTCTTTTAATCAGGAGCATAATCAAAAATGTCAACCCCCACCCAATTTCATTCAGTTGGTTAAAACAATCAAGAGTCCTTGTGATACGACTCGGTGTCGCTTCTGTTTGCTACATTTTAAACTCATTTTTGACCCGTGTGCAAAAACGAATCACTCCTATTGCAAAATTAACAACTATTAGATTGCCTTTAGCCATAACTTCTTCTCAAAACTGGTATTTGCACCAACTTGACATTCATAATGCTTTTTTACATGGTGATTTGGAAGAAGAAGTCTACATGTTTTTACCTCCCGGACTTTCTTCTTCCAAACTAAACTAAGTGTGCAAACTAACCAAATCCATCTATGGTTTAAAAAAATCTAGTAAACAGTGGTTCTCCAAATTAACCATTGCCTTAAATAGTAAGAAATATAGTCAATCTTCATTTGATCCTTCTCTTTTCATCAAACATTATACACATTCTTTTATTGCTCTGCTTGTTTATGTCGATGATCTTGTCTTTGATGGTAATGATATTACGTAAATAAACTCTATTAAATCATTTATGGATCAGGACTTTAAAATTAAAGATCTAGGACATTTAAAATATTTTTTAGGCTTGAGATCTCTCGATCTCAGGCTGGTATTCATATTTCTCAATGTAAATATGCTTTAAATTTTCTGTCTGACACATGTTTGATTGGTGCAAAGCATATCTCTTCTCCTATGCGGTGCAACACAAGACTACACAAAGATTTTGGAGAACCTATGATAGATCCTGCACCTTATAGACAACTTGTTGGACAACTTATCTACCTCACCAACACATGGCCAGATCTCTCTTACTCGGTCCAACAATTGAGTCAGATCATGCACAAACCCACAACATCACATTTTGAAGTTGTATTGGGAGTAGTCTGTTACATAAAGTTCGTTCCAACCTGTTTACCGTGAAAATTGGTAAACAACCGCTGGTCTTCCCAAAATTTGGTTTACTTGCAGGATCAACCAGTGAATCCTAAGGACATACAAATTGTTTCAATATTTTTCTATAAAGTTGAAGAATACTTCGACTAGATTCATGTTGTAAAAGTTGTTTTTTTTAAGTTTTTTAAAAAAGGATAAACTTTATAGAAATTGGTAAAGAAAGAGCAATGAAGGAAAACTTCAAAGTAAAAGTGCAGTAAAAAAAACAATTGATAAATGAAAATAAATTTCTATTGAAATGAAATAATTTGGTGTTTCAGACGTACATTCTCAATGATAACTCATTTCTCACTTGACATAGATACTTTGAGTGATTTTTTTAGTATTGTACAATAATTGAACACACAGAAATCCTAACGCTAAGACCCTTATTTATAATATGTCAAAATAATTGTCTTCAACAGACATTTCGCCAAAAATTGACATGTTTGTGAGAAACATATAAGAACAAAAGATAGTTATCATCCGTATTTTGAATTTCAAAACTTCTATCGAAGGAAGGCTTCAGACATCCTCCGTTGAAGCTGCTTTCCATACTTAGAAAATATTTCTAAGTATTCTTCAGCATGTCCTCCTCATGAAGACCATTTTGACCACGACCCTTTGCATAAATTCCTGTCGAATCCAGACAAAATTCAAAGAACACTTAATTTTCACTTAGTATTCTCAAAACAAAAGTCTGGCGTCGAAATTCCCAACCAACAAATTGCCCCCCAAAAATGCCATTTTTGACTGAATGGAGAAAAAGACATATTTTGAAATTCACATTCGACGCCAGAAACCTTTGGTCTGCTATGACGTCTTTATCATCATGACAACTTTTTCAAAACGTCTCCTCAAACCCATGCGTGAATCTTTTCAATCATCACACATCTAGTCCCTAGGAGATCGTGGGTCGGATTTAATTGCTACCGTCTCATCACATAACCCCTGTATGACACGCGTCCAATGATTTTTGTCACTGTTAATGTGTACATTAACTGTTTCCACTTCATCCATATATGAAATAGTGAAAATCACCATTTTTCAAACTTTTCACTCTCTGAACTTCCTTGAGCGCACTTTTTCAATTCTTCATCTCTTTCAAATCTATTTCTCCAGACTCATTCCATCAATGGCTTTTTCAACCAAGATCTCCAAAGATACAAGCAAGAACACTAAGGAGTCTAAGAGATCTGTAGAGCTCGCTCCCGTTCACAAACGTTTGGGTCCTACAACAATAGGTAACCAACAATACGTTCCTGAGCCACCCCTTGAAGAGGAAAAACGCATAATCTACCAATCTCAGGTACTTATTCTCATCTCTATTACTAGCAAAACCCATGCCATGTTAGGTCCTCTTCCCAACCTTTCTACTGACCCTGCTAAGGTTAAGGAGTTCTTTCCTGCTTACCATCGTTACAAGCCTATAGCCAATGGTCAAAAACCTAGGACAAGTGAAGAAATTAAAGCTGATGAAAGACTGAGAGTTGATGGTCAAGGTTCATCTTTGACCGAAGCTTTTAGAGACCCAATTAATTTAGAGTATATGAACAATAGTTTTAGGGTATTTAGGTCATGCCCCTTGTTCAAAGACCCCTCTGACTATCTTGCTTGGCTAAATAACGTAGAGAAAGCAAAATCCCAAGTCTAGAAAGACATGGGCATCTTCGACATGATCCAGTTGTCGAAGGTGGGACCTGGCTATTGCCTGTCCATGTTAATCGCTTACATTTATTTCTGGGATAACACTCATAACAACTTTCAACTCCCTTGTGGAATGGTGACTCCCACTTTATTCGACGTGGCTGCCATCACTGGACTCAAGCCAACTGGAGAAACTTATGATCCCAACTTTTTATTTGAAGACTTCATAGGCTTCAACACAACTAAAGCAGCCTTCACCACTTATATAGCTCACTATCATGATAAGAATTCTGAGGAGGTATCTAATCAAGAGCATGTTGTATTTCTGGCTCTGTGGCTTTCCCGTTGTGTTTTCTGTTCAAGATCTCTTCAGGTGGCAAAAAGATATTTCACCATGGCCAACCAATTACACACTGGACACAATCTTTGTCTTGGCGAAATGATCCTTGCCAACCTCTACGAATCTCTAGGGGAAGGCGTTACAGTACTGAAAACCCTTAAATCCAAAGGAAACCTACTCCTCTCTGGCTCTTTTTGGCTATTACAACTATGGCTAAATGCCACATTTGAATAATCTCTCCCTGTCCGTAACCCAATCAATGCAGAATATGTCAAAGTGAAGAACAGGAGAGTCAAAGGCACGGGGCTTGCTTTGCTGACTCCAAGTGATGAAGGGTTAAACCTTCATCAAAACTTCACTAGCTATGTGATGATGTTTGCCAAACACTACAACTTCTCATCCAGCATGGCTCCATTTGCAGAGATGAATATAGGCCCTGAATGGTTCACCAGAAGATTCCCTGCTCAGTCGAAAGACCAAGAAGCGGAGTCTCTTGATATTTGGGAAGCTTTCCTTACTCCAAGATTTCTAGCCACAAGACTCAATCCCTCAAAGCTTCGATTTACCCTTGTTAGTTACCAACCAAACCTTGTCACTCGACATTTTGGTCTTATCCAAATCAAACCAAAACCACTCTTCCCCAAAAAGAGCTACTTGATACATTACAATATGATCCACAATGAAGCATAATGTAATAAAGAGATGGCAATATATGTTGGTCTTACACAATTCACCATCGTAGCTTTCAAACCATCTTTTCTTTGCACCAAAGAGTTTGACACTTGGTGGAGAGAGTACTATAATGCAAAATTTTTTGATGTAGCTGCTTTTAACATGCATCTAACCCGTGCATTTTCCCTTGTGCAGGAAAGAGTTAAGAAAGGTACTTCGACACATATCAAAGAGATCCAAGCATTCCAGAAGTACTTTGAAACTGCTTACAGACCAGATGACCTTAGTCGAACCATTCGTGAAGCAGCAGTCACTTTGAAAGAAAAATTTACAAAGAAATTAGAGGATTTAAAACTACCTTCGTACATTAGACCTAATCAACGGTACGAGCTAGATTTTAATTTATATCCTCCAAATTTCCCTCGACTGCCAAGTGCTGATTTTGGTGTGGCTTTTAGCCCTCCATTTCCAGACTGGTTAGTCTGTGGGGATTTTGTGAAAATCCTTCGACAAGAATCACAAAAACGTGCTAAGCGAGTGGTTCCGACTAAGTATACTCTGGACAATTTCAAAGGCCATCTTCATATTGGCATAGAACACGTTCGCGTGGAGTCTCTAATATATGAAGGTGTGGAATAGGAGGTTCTTCTACACCACTTCTCTTATCCATTTTCCTTTATTTATGTTTTGTACTTGAGTTATGCTAATTGCATTAATTTTCCCTACAACTGTAAGAATTCCAGCTAAGAAACCTGTCATTATTGAGAAGGACGTCGTCAAAGATGAAGGCGAAGACAACACCAAGAAAACAACAACAAAGGTAAACTTTGTGATTATTGTTCTTTTTTTTACATACTGCCTTCTTATTCTAACATCTAAAATATATTTCCTTCAAGCAAGTCGAAGACCACCTCCGACATCAAAAAAGAGGAAACAAAAAGAGCCTGAGGTTCAAATAATTGAATCAGATGATGGGGATCTTTCTCCTGATACTTCCAGGTAGCCAAAGAAAAAGAAGAAACAGGAAAAAATCTCTGATGCCAGTTCTCAACCCCAACCAAAAACAATTAAACCTCCTATGAAGAAACCTTCCACTCCAAAAGTGGTCGAAACTGACACCAACCCAGCCACCAAAAAACCAACTGCCAAGATGAATCCTGAATAGATTGAAAGTGACAAATATAGCCCTGGGACTGAGGGTCCTAGGGTAAACAAATCCTTCCTTAATCTCTAGAATTTCATAATTTTCTTCTTTACTTCAACTTACTCACTTCTAATTCTCTTGATTGATATTTTAGGGTGCTAAAGATAACAAGGGACAACCCCTCATTCAACAAATTCTTCCAACAACCAGCACTGATCCTTCCTACCATCCTACGAGTGCTCCCTCTTAAAAACAAACATCTCCTAAGGATTCCACCAAAGGATCCACAAACGAAGTGAGTCAAATGGCTAGCGAACAACAAAAGGAATCACCACCAAAGGTCACTACTGAGCTTTCCCAGACCAGTGACTCTGACCATGATAAGATCCCACCAAAGAAAGACGCCTTAGTTGATGTCGAAGGAGATACAGAGATGCTATCTACAGAAAAAATTGTCGAAGACAGGTCTGGAGATGACTCCTCAATCAACGTATAACAAGGTAATGGTGGTGAAAAAGGTGAAGAGGAAGAGGAAGAGGAGGAGGAAGAAGACCGCTCCATGTTCGACTATGAAATGAAAATTATTGTGGAAGATGAAGAAGAAGAAGAAGAAAAGAATGAAAATGATGGCAATGAGGAAGAGAAAAGGCACCAAGATGACCAATCTAAGGCTGATTCAAAACCTGCAGCTTTGACAGAAACTACCACTACTAGCCTTTCTCATGAGGAGCTAGAGTAGTTAAAGGTTCAAAGACCCCTTGAGTATTTGAAAGCTATGATAAGCGCCAGATGCAGTTCGACTGAGAAAAGCATCAGTGCGTCGACCGTATCTGGTGATCAATCTGCCAACAAATCTGGGGATTGTTTACTCCTCAAGATTAAGGAGAAGGTCTTTGATGCTAACTTGTTTCAGCTTTTGGAAAAAGACACTTCGGCTTGTTTTGGGATAAAAAATCTCCTAAAGCAAGTCAATGTTTTGGAGGTTTCGCCAAAAGTTGCAGAGGGCATACTATAGGCGGGCCTGTTGATTGACCATGTTGTTGCAGACCTTAATTGCATCAAAGATGCTTCAAATAAAATTTAGAAGAAGTCAGAAACCCAAATGGCTGAATGGGATGCATCCGGTGACTCCACTACGAAAGTTGCAGAGTTAGAGAAGGGTTCTGAACAGACCAACAAGAAGATTAAAGCCTGCGACAAGAATGTCAAAGCTTGGGAGCAGCATATTGAAGAATTGCAAGCCAAATTTCCAAGGCCAAGGAGCGCAAAGACGGACTTCTAAAGTTTAATCAAGATGAAATGGACAAAGAAATTACAGTAGGCATACACCACGTCGAACGGGCTCAAAAGCTTGGGAAATAAATTGAAGAGATTTCGACCAACAAATCTGTTTGCGAGTGACGCTTGATATTCCAAAGGTCAAAATATCAAAAGATGAAGAATTATCTCCCTTTTTAATTTAATTGTAATTGATGAACTTGCTTTTTAGTTGTAATGATGTTAATCCCTTCGTGGCATTTTGATGTAATGACTTAGCTATTTTGGCAACCTTTTATTTTGATCCCCATTTTGGCTTCGACCATCTTTGCATGAATTAATCCTTATTTATTTTTACTTCTTGAAGTACAGGCTTATATTTCTTCAAATATTTACCATTTACTTTCAAGATTCTTCTATCCTCATTTAATTCTTCGACTTCATATGCGCCATTGGAAAAAACTTGAATAATTTGAAAAGGGCCTTCCCACTTAGGAGACCACTTACCCAAAGTTCTATCTTTCTGATCCATGGGCAAGATCACTTTCCAAACTAAATCCCTAGTCAAAAATAACTTAACTTTCACCTTTTTATTATATGACTTCTCTACTCTTTTCTTTTGACATTTTAATAACTTTAAGGCGTTCAGTCTTTCTTCATCCAAGTTAACTAATTCGTCCAACATTATGCTCCAATAGGACTCAGATGGGGTCTCATGTTGTCTCTGAATTCTGGTTAACTGTAAGTAGATTTCGACTGGTAACACTACGTCATGACCATATGTTAGTCGAAAAATTGTAGTGTTCGTAGCATCTTTAGGGGAGGTTCGACAAGCCCACAAAACTTGGTCCAATGTCTTATGCCAATTTCTTGGCTTCTTCCCCACATACTTCTTAATTAACCCAATCACTACCTTATTTGTTGCTTCGACTTGACCATTGGCCTGAGCATAATAAGGTGTGGACGTCAAAAGTTTAAACCCCATTTCATTAGCAAATTCTTGAATCTTTTGAATAGTAAAAACTGATCATTGATCTATTGTAATAGTTTATGGGATTCCAAACTTGTAAATAATATATTTTTGGATGAATTCGATCACTGCATCCTGATCCACATTTACCAATTGTATAGCCTCAATCCACTTAGTGAAATAGTCTATTCCCACTAGAATGTATCTTTGACTCTTGGATGATGCTGGTCGAATTTCCCCAACTAAATTCAAAGCTCAACCTCTGAAGGGCCAAGGCTTCACTATGGAATGTAGTTCGCTTGCAGGAATATGTTGAATGCCTGCATGTATTTGGCATTCTTGGCATCCTTTGGCGAATTCAATGCAATCTTTAAGCATGGTAGGCCAATACATCCCTTGTCAAAATAATAATCATTTCATCTTATGGCCTACTTGATGTGATCCATGTGCCCCACTATAGACATTAGATTGAGCCAAGTATGCCTCAGACTCACTCAGGCATTTGACTAAGACATCTTCAGGCATCTTTTTGAATAGTTCATTCCCCATCAAAACATAACTTAAAGCACGATACCTGACCTTTCGCTCGACAAAAGCTGTTGGTTTCTGCAATTAATCTACTATTGGCTTTCTCCAATCTTCGTCTGTCAAACTATCTATAGCCAATATTTCAAAACTCTCTTTGTCAGCATATCCAAGATTCATTGTTTCCAAGTCTGTTGGGGATAGTCTAGTTGATGCAACTCTTCCTCTGACTTCGATTGCATCTTGCAATTTTTTCTTTGAAATTTTGTATTCGGAAGCAATCTGGGCCACGTCATTATTTTGATTCGAGTTGCCCCAATTCTAAGAAGATTTCTAGTCTAACAATTAAAGCTTCATACTCAGCTTCATTATTTGAACAAAGGCCTTTGACCTTGTACTTGAATTTTGTTGGAATTTTGTTATGAGAAATAACTAATACTCTCACTCCCGTTCCATCCTTATGACTAGAACCATCGAAGTATAACTTCCAAGATTCAAGATCCACATAGTTTAGGGAGTTTTCGACTATAGAGTGGTCGACTATAAAGTCTGCTACCACTTGTCCTTTAACAGCCTTTAAAGGCATATAAGTTAAAGAATATTCAGTTAAGGCCAGTGCCTATTTGCCAATTCGACTGTGTAAAATTTGATTAGAAAGCATATGTTTAATAACGTCGAAATGAGATGAAACATAAACTTCAACTGGCTTTATATAATGCTTTAATTTTGTACAAGGGAAGTATAGACAAAGACACAACTTTTTGACTATACTATATCTAGTTTCTGCATTATTCAAGATTCTACTAAGGTAATAAATGGCTCTTTCGACGCCATTTTCATCCTCTTGAGCTAACATGCTCCCTAAAGTCTTGTCAGACATAGATATGTACAATCTCATACTCATATCCCTACAAGGAAGCACCAGATTGGAGGGTGAGCAAGGTAGTCTTTAATCTTGTCGAAAGCTTCTTGTTGTGCTTGCCCCACTCAAAACCTTCTTGCCTGAGTCGAAGTAAAGGTGAGAAGGCTTGAGTCTTGCCACTTAAGTTGGAGATGAATCACTCCAGGAAGTTGATATTTCCTAGCAATGACTGCAACTCCTTCTTTGTCGAAGGCGCTTTCACCTCCACGATGGCCTTGGTCTTGTTCTGATTAATCCCTATTCGTTTTTTATGGACCACGAAGCCTAGAAAATCCCTCGCCTGCACACAAAAAGAACACTTAAAAGGATTCATCTTGAGACCATGCTTCCTCATTCTTTCAAATGATTGTTAAAGATGGTCTATATGACTTTTTCCTGACTTAACCACAATATCATCAATGTAAATCTGCATAAAAGTTTCAATAAAGTCATGAAAAATAGAATTCATTGCTCTTTGATAAATTTCCCCAACATTCTTTAGGCCAAAGGGTATTACTACCCATTCGAAGGTGCCTAAGGCTCTAGGGCATCGAAATGTTGTCTTTGACACGTCTTCCTCAGCAATGAAAATCTGATTGTATCCAGAATACTAGTCAAACATACTTAAATACTCATGGCCTACAGCAGAATCGACTAACATTTTCGCCATAGGCATTAGGTACTCATCTTTTAGGTTTGCAGCATTTAAGTCTCTGAAATCTATGCAAATCCTCAAAGTTCCATTTTTCTTAATAACTGGAACAATGTTGGCAATCCATTCGACATACCTGGTCGTACATATGAATTTACATCTTAGAAGTCTTTCGACCTCCTCTTTGATCTTTGAGAGAGCTTCAGGTGCAAAGCTCCTTGGAGTTTACTTGATGGGCTTCTTCCCAGGCTTTATTGGCAACTTCAGTTCGACCAGATCTCTGCTTAAACCAGACATTTCATTGTAATCCCACACGAAGTAGTTATTGAACTCCTTCAGCAGTTGAATTACTTTGACTCTGAGTCGTGGTTCAATATTGACACTGATGTAGGTTGGCCTTTTTGTTGTCCCTTATCCCAGTTCAATTTCCTCCAAAGGGTCTTACGCCAGCATCTTGATATTATTTGCTAGCGTATCCTTTTCGAAACCCAAAGGCTCGTCATCATAGATGGCATCTAGCCTTTGGCTTTGCACTTCGACTTGATCTTTGTCTGGTGGCTCCAGATCAAAGTCCTTCCCAGGACCTTCAAAGTGCTTTTCTTCATTTTTGGCTTCAACAGCCATGTATTTTACTTCAGCCTCTAGGGCCGCTTTCAATTTATTTTCAGCTATTTAAGCTGAAATCTTTCTAAGTGCCAATGACTCAGTCATCGTCACCGAACTCGCTACCCTAACTAGTTGGTTGGATTCCTGTTGTTCCAAATACGTAGTCTTCTTCGCCCACCACTTCCATATCCCACTGAAAGTCGTGGGTTGAATGTAGGTACAAGGAATAGAATTCATTATCTGCAGGTGTGAGGTCGAAACCTGCAGGGTTAGAAGGCGCTATGTGGGCTAAGTTTTTGTTGAAGTGTCGCCCACTTACTTGACTGACCTCATCCATATAGTAGCTTTGGTCCGCCTCTATGTTTTCCACAATCCCATCACTTCGCCAGATGGAGATTCATTGGTGAAGTAATGATGGAACTGCGCCTACTCCATGAATCCACTCTCGACCAAACATATTATAATTTGCCTTCAACACAATTACCATGAACATTGTTGGTTTGGTGATTGTACCAACTGTTAGATCCACTTGAATGACTCCCATTGTGGTGCCCACTTTCACTTCATAGTTTGAGAGGACCATGTTATGTGGCTTTGTGTTTGGAGTCATTTTTCCCAATCTTCTTCAGCATGTAATACGACATCAGGTTTACAGCTGCCCCGCCGTCAACTAGTATCTTGTTTATACAAACATTCTCTATTTTGCATCTAAGAAATGGAGGCTTTAGGTGATTCTTCATGGCTTCGTCGGGCCTTTCAAAGAAGGCATTTTTCTCTTCGACACAACCATTATTCATAATATAATGACAAACTGGCCTATGACTGGCCACTTCTAATTAGACTTCGTCCTCTGGTTCATCCATCTTCGTAACCCTATCATATTCTCGGGGAAGTATGGATACTACATTTTAGATGATTTCTAACGACGGTTCTGATCCTGAATCAAAGTCGTTCGTCATTATATCTTCATCTGCAGCAATCTGGCCAAATTTTTCCTTTACTTCTTCCTTCTGGTCAGCAAACAACTTTCTCTCGACTGGCTTCTTCTCGACATGCTTCCTTTTCTTGTTGTTATCCTTCTTGATTGGCATGTTGCTGCTTGACTCAGCTTTTTCTTTCTCTGCAGCCTCTCTCTCAGCTTTGCGCCTTCTTTGTTGTCGTCTCCACTAAGACCTTGACATTGGGTTTTCCTCTTATAATTCTATGAGCGCCATGCTGATTGTTTGGAGGCTTAAAATTCTCTCTGGTACACTATTGATGAACCTCTTTCAACTTTGAAATTCTACCATTTGTTCTGGCCATGTTCCCTCTTCTCGATTGGCTTTACCCACTTTCCCTTAGGGGCGTCAGCAATGGGTTTGAATTTTGATGGCCTATTTCCATGTAACCCTGGTTCATCTTGGTCATGTTTCCTTGGCGCTCTCTTCCTGTCGAAATCCCCACGGCTATTAGAATCCCTCCAGTTTTTTTGTTACTTTCCTGTCGAACTCCTTGTATGTTCTCCACAATTTTCCTTTCAATGACTGCGTTGCACTCGGGGCACACCATTACTTAAGAGTTCTTTCGTTGGCATCTATGGAGGAATTCGAACAGATTCTCCTCCTGCTTTGGATATGCCACCTTGACATATTCTTCTTGTTTGAGGCTGTGTTCGTCCACCTCCATCACGGATTCCAGGGTCATTTCAACCGTGTTGACCCCAAGGTTGGCACCTTCAGTAATGTCCAACTCTTGTAGTTTGATTCTAAGGCCTTCAACAACCTTATTTTGTTGTTAACTTGTATGAAACCATCAGCAATCTCATATGTTGTAATTACTTGGTTGGAACCTTCAATAGTCATTTTGTCGAAGCCTTCAGCAGCTTCTTTGAGGAAACCATCAGTGGTTTCTATTTTGAAGTCATCAGTGACTTTCTTAGCGAATCCTGTAGTAGCTTCCTCGTCAAAGCCATCAGTGACTTCTTGGTTAAAGTTCCCAGCAGCCTGGATGAAACCCTTAGTGGTTTCTTTGTTAGAGTCCTCAACAACTCCTCTAGTGAAGCCATCAGCAGATTCGGCCATTACAGCATCCTTGGCGAAGTCATTAGTAACTTCCACCATGTTGACCATAGATGGTTATGAGTAATGTGCATCTGCTACAGGGAGAGGGTCAAAGTCTATCTTCATATGATTCTTTAACTTGTCAGCGAACCTGAGTCTTCCCTCCTTGATGGCGTTTTGAACAAGATCCCTGAAAAGAAAGCATTGAGAAGTTTTATGGCCTAAAAAATTATGGTACTTACAAAAACCTCTCTTTTTTCTTTGTTCTAAACGAGGCATTTTAGCGCCAGGAGGCACTATCATCTGGCCATCTTTAACTAATAAATCAAAGATTTCGTCACACTTGGTGACGTCGAAGGTATAGGTTCTCTTAGGGAACATATCATTCTTCTCTGATTCGGTTGGATTTTTTCCATTTGACGATGTTAAAACTTTACAGGAATAAGGTGGGCCTTACTTTAGTTCAGCAAGCTCAATTTCACTTTCGTCGAAAAAAGGATCAGTACTAGTTTTTTGTTCGTCTTAGTCAAATTCGACGTAGGCTAACCTTTCCTTTCTATTTTTGTTTTCCCTAGCTTTCTCAGCCTTCAGGCGTTCTACCTGTCGAACTCTGTCAGCCAACTGGGCCATGTCTCTCAGGTATTGGGTATCCAATTTCTACCTAATTGAGTAGTCAAGGCCACCACGACAATTTTGACCAACTCATGCTCAGGAACTTGTATAAAACACCTAGCTTTAAGCAATCGAAACCTATTCAAATAATCGTCTATTGGCTCAGAGAATTTCTTCTTAATGCTGGCCAATTCTTTCAAGCTTATCTTCGACTGTCCCATATAGAATTGTTCATGGAATAATCTCTCTAATTGAGTCCAATTGTGGATCGAATTTACTGGTAATGTGGTAAACCAAGTAAAGGCATTTTTGGTAAGTGAACTTAGGAAATATTTCATCCTTAGGTTCTCATTATTAGCAATTTCTCCTACCTCTATTAGGTATCTTGCCACATGTTCGACTGTAGACTCACTAGTATCCCCAGAAAACTTGGTGAACTTAGGGACTTTCCATCTAGGGGGTAATTCTGTTTGTAGAATATACTCAGATAATGGTGATGTATAATTTGGCCTATTAAGGCCAATATTCACCCCATTCCTAGCCATAATTCTTCCATCCATGGTTGCTAGATGTTTATCTGCTGCCACATCATCGCGTCGAACCTAATTTATGACTTCATCAGCATTCTAGTTCCTATTCACCATTACTACCCTTGGTTCTCTTGGGATTGGTTGTTCAATTCTAGGAGGTTCGACCCTAGGTGGTTCGACTTCTGCCCCCTGGTTTAACACGTTCGCTTGGGGTACATTTCATTGAACTTGGTTGATTATGGGGTCTTCTTCTAAGACTACCCTTGGGTTTTCTACTATCCATTCCCTCTGGGGTTGTCGAGGGGGTTGTGAAACACCAAAGAAATCATCAATGCGCGTCATTTACACTACCAGTTGTAGGTTTGTTTAGGTAGTATTTTGGATTAAAGGATTGAATATGACACCTATTTGTTGGGCAAGCATCTGGACCATCTCATGATTACTTTCGTTCATCTGTTCCCTTATCACTGCTGCAGAATTGTTGGTGATATTTGGCATCTGGGTAGGAAATCATATCCCTAAGGGTTGGCTAATTCGACCCATGTTATTGATACCTGAACCAGATCCTTGCAATGGCGAAGTTACATTCACCACTGGGTCTGTAAATGCTGATGTGGTATTGTGCAAACTTGCCATCATTGATGTTAGCGTGCCATAAGGTTGTTTGCGTCCTATTAGAGGAATTGAGACTCCGGGCATATAAGGCCCGAATAAATTATTTCCCACTAGAGGGGGGGGGGGGGGGTCACTGGTGGACCCTGTGTTCCCACATAGGATAAAATGGGACCACTTTGGGAAATCGACTGCACAGGCGTCGAACTTGCCGTAGATAGTACGACTTCAAATAGTGATGCCGGAACCGTACTGCCCCCTGTCAAAGAAGAAGGGGGTGGTTCTCCATCATTTGGCAGATTTTGATTGTTTGGTGGATTTTGATTCACCATCCTCCTTACGTATCTTCTCCTTGGTCTCTCTTCGTTGTTTGTGGCTATTCTACCACTCCTAAGTCTCATGCAACGAAGTGTAGAGAGATCGTAAAAATGAAGAACTTAATGCAAAAAAAATTCCAAAAACAAGAAAATATTTTGACACAATAGCCCTGTCCCACTGGGCGTGCCAATTTATTTACCGTGAAAATTGGTAAACAACCGCTGGTCTTCCAAAAATTGGTAAAGACATACCAATTGTTTTAATATTTTTCAAGAAAGTTGAAGAATACTTCGACAGTATTCATGTTGTAAAAGTTTTTTAGAAAAGGATAAACTTTATAGAAATTGGTAAAGAATTGCAATGAAGGAAAACTTCAAAGTAAAAGTGCAGTAAAAGAAACAATTGATCAATGAAAATAACTTTCTATTGAAATGAAATAATTTGGTGTTTCAGACGTATATTCTCAATGATAACTCTTTTTTCACTTGACTTAGATACTTTGAGTTATTTTTTTAGTATTGTACAACAATTAAACACACAAAAATCCTAACACTAAGACCCTTATTTATAATATGTCGAAATAACTGTCTTCAACAGACATTTCTCAAAAAATTGACACGTTTCGCTCTGCATGTCTTCATTTCGCCACAGCTCTCCACGCGTCCTTTCTGAGAAACGGATAAGGCCAAAAGACAATTATCATCCGTATTTTGAATTTCAAAACTTCTATCGAAGGAAGGCTTCAGACATCCTCCGTCAAATTTGCTTTCCATACTTAGAAAGCATTTCTAAGTATTCTCCAGCATGTCCTCCCCATGAAGACCATTTCGACCAGGACCCTTTACATAAATTCCTGTCGAATCCAGACAAAATTCAAAGAACACTTGATTTTCACTTAGTATTCTAAAAAAAAATCCTGACGTTGAAATTCCCAGCCAACACAACCGTTGTTCTTTTCTACCTAGCTTCTTCTCCTCTTCTAATCAAGGCTTTTTGTGATTCAGATTGGGTCACATGCCCGAATACGCGACGATCAACTGCATTTACTACATTTTCATCGACGACTCCCTCATTGGTTGGAAATTCAAGAAACATGCCATTGTTTCAAAATCATCAAGTGAAGCCGAATACCACCCCATGGTCACTAATCAGTGCATTTTATTGCACATTCTCTTATGTTTGTATTTAGGCATTCCTACAGTTTATTTGAGTATTTTTACTATTTTAATGTGTTTTCATATTTATGTTTGTTTCTACCTTTATTTTATTCCCGCAACTTATTTTCAGCATTAACATTTATTTGATACCTTTCACTGCGCAGGTCATAACTTGATCTACGGAATGTCGTTCTACGCGTTCTACCAGTCGACGGAAAGCTAAGACAGAGAGCTACAACTTTCATGTTTTACGCAGAAGCTGATTCGGAGTGAAAGATTGTCAAATAAGTCGTTGAAGTAAGATGCCGAATTCTGATTTTAGAAAACAATTGTTTTCGGGTCGTTTTATGGGTCTGGGTTATGTTTCCGACCCAATTGAGTTAGTAGTGAAAACCTTATTTTGTTTATAAGATTTTCAGTCGTACAACCATTGTTAACCCTCTTTTCACGATTTTACTTTGCTTTTGACGAATGTAATGAAGAACTAATTCCCGGAGGCAAATCCTGCTGCTTACGAGTTCCATCGCTTTGAGGTTATTCTAATACCAATTTAAATTCGATTCCTTTCAATCCTTTTCTATGAAGTCATTTGCTTAATTTGATTGCAATTGTTTGCTTAATTCGATTGTTGTTCATAGGATAGAATTGATTAAATTCGATTGTATGCATGTTCCTAAATTTAATTGCGTGTTATCGTTTGCTTAATTCGTTAACCTGTCATATTCTTAACTGTTTGCTTAATTCGGTATACAGGAACATAATTCGTATGATTTTGTTAAGCGCTTGTCTGATTGCTATCATAATCGAATAGGATCGAATCCTCTTAGGGATTGATGTTATAGTAACTGATGATAAGTCGGTATCCGAATCAGTAGGATTAGCCGTTTTAGCTTAATTGATAATCGCTTATTTTTATCACTTTTTTATAATCACTTATTTTCTCATTATTTTTCTAAATCAAAACCAAAACCCCCCACTAAACTTTTTCTTTAGTTGGTTGAATCATACAAGAATCCTTGTGAGAACGATACTCGAGTTGTCGTTACCGTTACTACTGTTTTAAAAAAATACTATGTTCTACAGTAAGAGAACCTACCTTCTTTTCTCGAATAATTCTTTTTGGCGTTTAACGATTTCATATGGAGAGCTAAACCCCTTCGTAGTTAATCTGCTATATTTAGGTTCCGAAACCTTGAGATTATTATAATTTGCAATACAATTTCTGTTTCCTTCATCTCTATTGTATGATTATTGTTTGCTTAATTCAATTTATCATAGGGTAGTTTTGTTTGGTTCGATTGATGCTTGTTCCCTAATTTTGTTTGCGGATTATCGTTTGCTTAATTCGTTAATTCACTTTATTTTTTTAACTGAGTGCTTAATTCATGCATGCTTGTTGATTGATTTGTGATCGGCAAATAGGAAACATAATTCTTATAATTTCATGAACGCTTGTTGATTGATTTTATGATCGAACAAGAATACAGAATCCGCTTAGGGATTGCGAGTTATAATAGTCGATGATAGGTAGGAATCGAATCAGTAGATTAACTCCTTAATCGTAACTGTAATCACTTACATTTTTAATCACTTTTTTTCATTACTTTTTTTTTAAATCGAAAACAAACCCCCAATCATTTTTCAATTGGTTAATTTCTCATCAAGAATCCCTGCGATACGACATCTGAGTGTCGCTTCCCGTTACTACATTTTTCAAAAACTCGCTTTTGATCCGTGCGCGATAGCGGATCAGTCACCAAAATCTATGAAATCTAGTGTCTCACCTTCCTCCTGCAAGATCTCAACTTGAACTTCATATCTTTTGCTCAACTATACTGTGATAGCCCATCTAACCAACACATTGCAGCCAACACAACCTTCCATGAAAAAACTAAACATATTTAGCTAGACTGCCACATTTTCTCAAAAAGTTTCAACAGAAATTATCTCATCTCCTTCTGCTTCCATGAAACAACAATTAGTGGGCATGCTTAATCCCCTTCCTCTTTCTACTTATGTTTCCAATATGGGTCAAAACGACATTTACTCACCAATTTGAGAGGGGACATTAGTGTGAATAAATAGGTTATGTTGTATTGCAGGTAGTTTATACATAGCATCTTGTTTTCTATTTTGTTATTGGGTTGTGACAACATTAGAAGCCCATTAACCTTTTTCTCCATTCAATTATACAGCTTCCTATATATTATTGGGCCAATGACTGAATCAGTAATCCAATAAACATTTTATCATTTGGATTCAGTAGAATGATTTTTACCTTCACACAAAAATGTTGTAATACCAAGTGCAAACTCTTGTAATTGATAATGAACTTATTTCATGATGCAATAGAAATCATGTCACTACTTTGTATAGATTAAGTACAACTTGCAAGTTGTTTGAAAAGTAGAGCATGAAATAAATGATATGAAATGTATTACTTAATTGATAATAGCCGAAAATACACCGAAAAACATGATAGTGGAAAATACATAGACGAATATAATGTCTAGAAAAGAAAGGTGTTGTAAACTAATCAACCAAACTAAACAAAATTGAACCAAACTGATCACTTTGGTTTGGTTCTTTTTTTTTTTTAAACACAAAAAACTGAACCAAACCTAACTGATGGAGACATCATTGATCCAGACATTTTTTGACCAAAAACCGGTTTAAAACAAATTGAGTACATCCCTACTTTTTTCTATCTATATTTTGTTTATTTCATTTATCAGTGTTAAAAATTTTCATCCTACCTTATGCTCATCTTTATTACTCCCTCCGTTCCACAATGAGTGGCCCATTTGGAATAAAATGGTGTCCCAAAATGTATGACCCATTTCAATTTCCAATGCAACTTTTCATATTTTATCCTCTAATTAATATTACTTTCATCATTCCCAATATATCATAAGGGTATTTTAGTAAAAATATCATTCTCTCTCCTTCATTTATTCCTTTTTTCTTAATCTGTGTGAAAAGTCAACTGGGTCACTCATTGTGGGACGGAGGGAGTAATTAATTATACAGTTTCTTACTGTAAATATGCATGGACAAAAATACAAAACCAACCAGACCCGACCGCCCCTGCCCCAAACTTAATGGAAAAACCAAATAAACTAGGTGTTGTTGTAGGAAAAATCCAATTTTTAATTACAGAGGTGTGAATATTAAATTTACTTTATTATCCTTATTTTCTAACCTTAAAACATACTTTATATACGATAAAAATAAAATAAAAACTAGAAGCATGTCAGTGCAC
Source organism: Lathyrus tuberosus (assembly GCA_022829125.1). Classification (NCBI taxonomy): domain Eukaryota; kingdom Viridiplantae; phylum Streptophyta; class Magnoliopsida; order Fabales; family Fabaceae; genus Lathyrus; species Lathyrus tuberosus. The sequence continues at coordinate 5,208,351 of JALAZF010000024.1, read as the reverse complement.
TTGCGCTTTTAAAAGATCCACCACTGATTGAATCCAATTATTATACCTCACAACATATTAATAATTTATTTATATTTTATTTATTGTATTTTAAAGTATTAATTGTATGATTTTAGTTGACCGCTACCCACCATTGGTCGCCACCTTGATAGAATATACTAATTCCACACATTGACCGACCTTTTCCGCACTCAGGTCGACCTCCGCCGCTCGTACCACTGGCAGCCCAGTCACACGTCAATTTTTTCCACGGAGAAAATGCTAGTGCTAAAAACTAAATGTTTCTCTTCATTACTTGATATTTTGAGACATACTTCCGTAATTCTCCATCTTGATTCAAAACCAATGGTAATGCAATCGACCACCTTGTTATTACCTCTAAAACTTGAATCATTATTCAACGAATTGATCAAGTCCAAAAATTGCTTGAACCTTGATCTAGACACTTACATCCACTTGCTTTCTACCATAATTTTTATTAGGTAGTCTCACATGTCCATAAGTATGGTTCTTCTTAAGTGAAGGAATCTAATCACTCACCACCTTTAACCATCTTTAAGTCTCATATATTTTGAATGCCTCCATGAAGATCTTTCTTCATAGTCTTGGAACCCTTCAGTCACATTCATACCATAACAACTAAGGCATGCACAATTGTATATGTAAGGTTATACAATTTCATGCAACCTTGTAACCTTTATATTATTAGAAACTAAGTATATTCAAGCCCTTCTTGAATGATCGTCAACTACTGCTAAGAAGTAAGATGCACCACATGAAGAAGGGACATTGTACATACCCCATACATCACAATGAATGAATTCAAATAAATCACCCTCTTTATTATAATTAATAGGAAATGAAGTACACATTTCTTTTATGTCAAAGAATACATCACATGTTTCACCTTTATTTATAAGAAAATCAATAATACTAAGGCCGAGGAGGATACTAACTATTTGGGAAGATGGATGTCTAGGTTGATGCCACACATGATAAGAACCAAAATTGGTTGCATGACATAATTTAGTTTTAGTGCCATCGAGTGGAGCCAATAAAACAAATTCTTCTCTTCACTTTCTTTAATCACCGTCCTCAAAGTGGGGTCATGTATCATATATAACTTGTTAGTTAATGTGACTACACTATTTAAAACTTTAACCAATTAGGAATAATAGGGTCAAACTACAGATAGTGTAGGAACATATAGAACATGTTGAATCGTCAAATTTCTACCAAGAGTTTTTGTCCCTTATTAGACTACATTAGCATGTTCTCTCTCACAAATTGTAATAGGTGAACAAAAAATATCTTAAAAGTCCATCAGTCACGACATCAATTGTCTTGGCCGAGGACTTTCTTATTATAGAATCTTCTTGGTCTTTCTTGTCAACTGTGGTGTATTTAGACAAATGACCCCTCTTGATCAAACCATGATTGCAACCTTCAGATGGATGTAGTCGTTGGTGGTGTGATTGTGACTTTTATGAAACCGACAGTACATTGATTTATCAGTCCAGGAAGATTCCTAAGCAGAAAGAGATTATTTATATCGAATTTATAGAACTCGTTGTTGGCATATTCCTTATAAGTTTTTCTCCCATGAGGTATCTAATGGAGTGTACTTGTCAAACCAGTCACGAGTCTCGTGATCGCCTGCCTCTCTACGCTGATTGGATTCCTTTTACGATGACCGGATGAAGCTTACACCTATCGTTTCATGGTTGTCTCTTCTAGAGATAAGCTTAGATCTTTAAGATTAATAAAGGGTTAAACCATATTCATTATCTCTTTGAAACAGTGAGCCTCTTTGTGCTCTAGCTTCTCTTTGAAGGAGTTATCCTACTTCAAACCTTTTAAAAAAAATCTAGCATTTAAGGCTCACGTTAGAGCCTCTCACTCCCATAACTACTTTTGTAAAGTGGTCGATATACGTCCGCAAACTCTCCTTCTTGCCTTGTATAATCCCTTTGAGTGTGGATATTGTTGTAGAATGCCTCTTCTGACCTGTAAAGCGGGCGGTGAAGCTTTCATACATGTTTGTCCATGAATTGATGCTCCCTTTAGAAACATATTTGAACTAAATCATTGTTGGTCTGGTTAGGGTTAGTACAAAGAGCTTGCACTTTCCCGCTTCATCAGTATGATAATAATCCATCCGATTGTCAGCATATTATACATGTTCTTTTGGATCTCCCTTTTCCAATTATTCAGCTTTACAGTTTTCTCATATGATTTTGGTATCATGATGTCTATGATACAATCATAAAAAGGATGCTTTTTTAGTTTTTAACAAGAGGTTCCCCACTTGTTCCTCGAACCTCAAAGTGTGGCGGACCTCGGAGGAATGCGACTGCCCCTGCCTCCTTTAGGACAAGGAGAAGGAGTATGGTGTCTCTAGCTACTTCGATGGCTTAGAGATCTTGGAGCTGCGTCCCGGTGAGAAGCTTCTAGCTTGGGGATGATAGTATGACTCCTTCGAAAAGCAACCTCATGTACTATGTTGCTCTTCAAAGTTGAATTATGCAAGCTTTCTTTGAGACATAGTAACCTTTCCTCCACAACTTGTAAATTCTGCAGTTAGACCATATTGTAGACATTCTTCAGTAGTTCATTAGTGCCTTGCACGCCACGGTTGGCTTGTAACACCTCGAATCTAGGTAACGCCTTCAGTCTTGGTACCATCGGCGGTGCTTGAGGTTTGAGCGACGATTCACCTTGTTGAAATGGTGGACAAGAGCTTACGAACGGCAGAGGTTGAATGGGATCTTGCTTTGGCGGTGTGGACGAAGAGTTCACGATGTCTTGTGTAACACCCCAATTTTAGTAATTATTTATTTATTTATATTAATTAATTAATTGAGTGATTTTGTGAATTATTTGATTTATGTGATTTATTTGATTTATTTGAATTATTTGATTTATTGAATTTATATGGATTGTTTGATTTATATGAATTATTGGAATTATATAAATTAATTGGTTTATTTAATTTATTTGAATTAATTGATTTAATATATTTGCTTGAAATATGTGATTTATTGAATTATTTGAAATACTGGATTTGTTTGGATTTATTTGAAATAATTAATTTATTTAGTTACTTGATTTATGTGGATTATTTAAATTAAGTAATTTATTTAATTTATTCTATTTGGTAGAATAATATAGATTTGCTAGAATTATTAGTTGGGTATTGTGTGAGGTATGAATAGTAAGTGAGATGGGTTGAGTTATGCCTAATAGCTTAAGACAAAGTTAGGGTTTAAAGAGAATAGAAGGATAGTAAAGAAAAGTGGGAACAAGAGAAGAAAAATGTAGAGGAAGGAAGAGGAATGGAGAAGAAGAGGAACTCAAAATCCAAGCTCAAGAAATTCATCCAAAACTAAGATAAGGGTGGGTTTTCACTCATTATTGGAATTATTGGATAATAATTAATGGGTAGAAATAGATTTAGATTAAAACCCCCAAAATTTTCTATGAGATTGAAATTATTAGGTTTTGATATTAATTTCTGAAAAATGTTAATTTTTAGTGTGTTTGAAATTGATAGTTGGTATAGAATAGATATCCATTTAATATTTGGGTAACCCATTGGGAACTTGGAATACCCATTGGTAAAGCAAATGTTCAAGTGGCCCTCTCTTTGTTTTTTTTTCTATTCCTGTGCGCATGGATATAAGGAGTAAATTAAATCCTTTCCTTTTACTATATTATTAATTGATGATGATTAAATTGCTGCACTAGGACCCATGTATAGAAAGTAGAAGCACTTATTTACTACAATTCCCTGTAGCATATTAAGTGTCCCACCCCACTGCTTTTTGTAAATTGCTGCACATAGACCATTTGACCTTCTACTTCCATTCCTTTAATTAAATGCAGCTTAAGCAATATATGTACGTACACAAAGCTTAAGTGTTTGCTCACTGTTTATAAATAAGTAATTTAGTAACATTTTTATGTATATTTTAAGTAAAATTGATTATACAATTTATGTGTATAATATATTTATAACTACAAGTAATAATATTTTATATATACATATAGATATGTTTGATATTAACTTCTCAATATAAATTTAAGTAGTATCAATTAGCCTAGCACACAGTAACGTGCTAATCTCTCCCCCTCTATATTGCGCAGTGAAATACGTAGTATATATATAATAGGAGTGGATAAATTAATTTAAGTGGCATTGAGAATGATGTGGGCAATTTTATTCTGTTCCCTGTAACGCAGGGAGTTTAAAGCTGTGAGTATGATCTTTTGTTTTCCTTTTCTTGTAGTAGCATTCGATGATACATGATTATATTACTATAAATTATAATTTTAATTAAATTGATAAATGTTTCATTACACATTAATTAATTAGTTAAAATATGAGTAATTAATTTAATTATTAATTATTTATTCAATCTTGATTATTTGTTTAATTATTGATTAGTTATTTAATTATTGATTATTGGGTTAATACCCCTTTTGCTCCCTGCCATATGGGCGAAATTCCAAAAACAACCCTGTAAAAAAAAACACAGATTCCCCCTTGTCATTTGAAGATTTTACTGTTTTGACCCCTCTTAAAATCCAGTCAACAATTTCTATGACGTGGCAATATTTTTATTTTTTATTATTATTTTTAATTACGTGGACGAATTATGTGGCATTTTTTATTATTTTTTATTTTTAAATTTCATATGGCATTTTTTTCGTATTATTTTTAATTTTTAATTTAATTCTATTTTTTTTCAAATTAATAATGTAAAAACTATTTTATTTAGGCCAAGTACACATTCCAAATTTATTAGCCCAAGTACATATTCCAAATTTATTAGCCCAAGTATTTTTCCATTTAATATACATTACACAAGTTTCTTATATAAAGCCTTTATTTTTTTCTACATCAAACGATGTGGGACAACAGTTCTCTTCATCATCAATTTGCATCACACTTTTCATCAATTTTTCAACACATCAAGATGGAGGGCTCATCCTGATGAGGTCCTACCCCAATTTCTATTGCCATTTGCATTGCCAATACATGATGTCAAAGTCTACCCCACAACAAATGGTACTTGGCCGTCAATCTCTAGCCACATTTGAGAGCCTCAAAAAGAAAAAAAAAAACCTGCATTAATGTATCACAACAAGCAAGGTCCCAACACGAAAGTACGAAAGGCATCGAAACAAAGCTTCATCGCAACAGTCCTTGGCAAGAAAAGAAATAAATACATAGCAAAATATCATAACAAGAAAAGAAAGTGTAAAAAGTGCAGTGCAGCAGAATTTTCATAAGCAGTGAAATAAAGTTTCATAACAGTTTTTTCATTCTAACCAATTTGCGATAACAACATTCACAACCTGAAAAAAAAACTCTCCTAACAAACTAGCCTCTAACCAACTCAATTAAAAAACCAATTTTACCCTCCCAAATCCTGATATAAATTCAAACTGCAGCTGAATTGAGGAGGATCCTTTTCATTCTGAAAATTCTTTACCATCTTTGTTCCACTTCTTCACTCTTGAATTCATCAACCTGCAACTGCTGCATCAATTAGCAACACGAGAAGCTAAACCTTCAGCACAGATTCTTCGCTTCATTATCTTCAATTCACATTCAAATGATGATGGTCAAATGATGGCTTCTTACTCTTGTTATGATGTCGACTCTTCCACTTCTCGCTGTGTCAGGTGCTGCCATGGCTGTTATTATAGGCAAGATGGCTTCTAAAGGTCAATCACAGGATTGGGTTTATAAAGTGAGATAGAAACACTTTCTTCTTAGATTGTAAAAAAAATTGCAGCAGCAGCAACAAGTAAAAACTATTTTGAAAATTGATGCAGGAAAAATTGATGAACAGTGTGATGCAAATTGATGATGAAGAGAACTGTTGTCCCACATCGTTTGATGTAGGAAAAAATAAAGGCTTTATATAAGAAACTTGTGTAATGTATATTAAATGGAAAAATACTTGGGCTAATAAATTTGGAATATGTACTTGGGCTAATAAATTTGAAATGTGTACTTGGCCCAAATAAAATAGTTTTTACATTATTAATTTGAAAAAAAATAGAATTAAATTAAAAATTAAAAATAATACGAAAAAAATGCCATATGAAATTTAAAAAATAAAAAATAATAAAAAATGCCACATAATTCGTCCACGTAATTAAAAATAATAATAAAAAATAAAAAAATATTGCCACGTCATAGAAATTGTTGACTGGATTTCAAGAGGGGTCAAAACAGTAGAATCTTCAAATGACAAGGGGGGAATCTGTGTTTTTTTTTTACAGGGTTGTTTTTGGAATTTCGCCCATATGGCAGGGGGCAAAAGGGGTATTAACCCTTGATTATTTATTAATATGGATTATTTATTTAAATACTAATTATTTATTTGGAAATTGATTGTTTATTTAATATTGGATATTTACTTAAATGTTGATTATTTATTGAATAATGAAATTTTATTGATATTGGATTCAATTATTGGTGATTGCTTAATTATTCTATATTTAATCGGTAACGTGTGTTTTGTGAGTTGTGATTGAATCTAGTCGATACTTGCGTATTACTTGCTAGTTGTGGTGATGATGTTTGAAGTATGAATGCTATGATTATGAAAATGTGTTGTGTGTGCAATTGTGTGGTAATTAAAATGTGATGAATTATTGAAGATATGCATGATATTAAGATTAGGGAATGGTCTTAATTGCATATGATTGTTGATTGCATGCGCATCATTTGTGTCAAGAAGCAATGCTTGCTAGTTCTGTGGGAGCTAGTGACTTGTCCCAAACCTAGAGCGGAGTTTGAAAGCTTAGGGAACAGGCTTTTGTTTGTTATTGGTCTAAGGAACGGACCTAGTTTAAGTGTAAAAACCGAAAAATAATAACAAGTGTTGGTACCACATGGCATGAGTTGCATTGAGTCTTGCATCGAGTCACATTGCATATATGTTTGTTATATGAAAGTATGTGTATGTATGTGACTTGTTGAATTGGTGAACTTGTGGAATTGTGGGCATGTACTTGTGAATTGTATGGTTAATTGAGCAATACATTGTTGATGAAACTTTGAAGTGTGAGAATGATTGTAATTATGTTTGTATAACTTTTAAATTAATTTTAATCTTATGATTTCAATAATGATGTGAATTCTCACGCTTCTGTTGGAATGATGTTTTATACGACATCGCTCAGGTACCGAAGAGTAGAGTTGCTCGTGGCGCGAGGTAGCCGCTGGAGTAGCGAATTAGTTTCTTTATTTATGTTGGATCGATTCATGCTCTGATCATGTAACACTGGGGTCGTTTCGGTTTATGTTTTAGAGATACATTATGTACTCTACTTTATGCTTTTACGTTATTTAAATTGTATGGAGTATCGACTTTTATGCCTAAGTATTGATTATGAATATGATGAGCATGAAACTTTTATTATGTCTATTATTATTGAAGTAAATCCGCTGCTACATGCTAATGTGAAAGTGTATGAAAAGCATGAATTTATTTTAAGTGTTATTGAGCATGACAGGTGTTTGTGTGATGTTTTGAAAATATATGTGACACCCTTATTTAAGATGCATGATAAATTACTCTGATTATTTATATTTATTCCGCGGGGTTAAGAAGGGTGTTACATCTTGGTTGCCACAATTTTGCGGTGGAGGTGTTGGATCTCTTGCACCTCGAGCGATTGCACCTGTCTCGTGTAGAGAGGCGAAGCGAGTGACTCTAAAACCTATCATTGCTAGTGGATCTGATGGATATCTAAGGAGCGATTTTTTATTATCGAATAAAGAGGATCGATAATAAAGATTTGCAGTTCATATTCAGGAATTATGAATATCTAGGTTGATGAAGCTTTATTTCAATGAATCCAAAGATGAATTTTCAACGTGGAAAGCGCAAGAATGAGATGTCGATTCCCACAGACGCCGCCACTATTCCGTGAAGGAACCATAATTGATTAGTAATCGATAAAGATAACAATGGGCATGAGCTTCTAGTATGCTGGAAGAGGGACTTAGTTGCAAGGTTAACACTTCAACGCTAAAGTCAGTATGAGGTTTAAATGAGTTAATAAAATTTGAATTCAAAAGTACCTAAAAATGACGCGTCTCACTCTTATATACTATGTCAATTATAACTTGCTAATTTCCATTCCTGAAATGCGGAGATCCATCTGATGGATCTTGGATTGAGATCACCTACACTCTAGACTAGGATAACATATCTGTTCCATGAGTGACGTGGTGGATCTGTATGCTCTCTGGGCCATCTTTATTGGGCCTTATAGCCGGGAGAAAACAAGTTCCTATTAAATTAACATCGTTATACTGTTTCGAAACAAAAAAGAATTATTACCAAATTTTATAAATGTAAAATTTTTATAAATATGGTATTTTTATTTATTTTCCATTCATATATTATTAAATATCATAATCTAACCAAATTATCATATCATATAACTTTTATTATAAACAAAAAAAAAGATTATATTACTCATATTTATACCCTAAAAAAATCACAAATAGATGGAAATTATTTACAAAAGTATTATTTTGAACATTTCTGGTTCACAAAATCAAAATATTTTTATTTTTTGATAGAGATAATGGTAGTTAGGGATGTTCAACGTTGGTTTATTCCCATAACCAATCCATATCCAATATAAAACCATTTATCTTAACCGGTTATTATAACCAATCCATTTAAATGGTTTTGTTTTTACAAAACCGGTTATATCCATAACCAAATTTTATAACCGGTTATATATTTCATAACCGGTTTTCTACTTTAAACCGGATTTGGATATAAAAATCCAATTTTTAAAACTGGATATTGATTTTCTTACAACTGATTTTTAAGCTAAAACCGGTTTTTGCAAAAATATTTTTTTAAAAAATTAATATATTTTTTTCCATTTTCCGTCAGGTCGCCGCCGTAAGTCTTTCCGGCCACTCCTTCTTCTCTTTTCAATTTAGTTCCGATCTATCTTCTTCCTCATGATAATCACTTTCATTTTACATTGTTTCAGTTACGTGTTTGGCTTCCACCACGGCTCGCGACTTCACAAACGTGATTAAGTCAATTGTATTGTTGATAATCACATTAAGCAGTACGTCTGTGTTTCTACTTGTTGTGTCCCCTAAAAGCGCATTTAGTAATTCCTCTAGAGTTACAGTATCGGAACCAATGGCTCGAAGTTTTGTTCTGTGGCTTCATGGTCTTGGTGACTCTGGTCCGGCCAATGAGCCTATCAAACCGGTTTTTTGAAAAATCAATTTTTTTATTTTTTAGTATTTTTTTTTCTGAAAAAATATTTTTTAAAAAAATTAATATTTTTTTAAAAAAAATTAAATTAAAAAAAAAATTATTTTTGAAAAAAAAGTAAATTTGTTATTTTGAAAAAAATTAAGTTTTAAAAAAAAATTTAATTTTTTTTTTGAAAAAAATATTTTTTTTTGAGAAAAAATTAATTTTTTTTTGAAAAAAAAAATTCAAAATAATTTTTTTTTTAATAAGAAAATTGACTAATTTGGTTTTTATTTTGGATATGGATGTCCAAATTATGGATTTGGTTAAATCCATATTAATAAAATATCCAAAATATAGATTTGGTTAAAACCATATTGATAATTAACCGGTTTTTTATAACCGGATTTGGATATGGTTATGGATAATTTTAATAACCGATTTATTTGAACATCCCTAATGGTAGTTAAGTCATTAACCATAGACTAATTTAAAAAGATAAATAAAGAAGAGATTGAACACAAAAGCCCACAGACAATAGTAAGTGCCAAAAAAGCAGGCCCAAGCCCAATAATATCAACGGTTGCATTTTCACAATAAATAAAACAGAAAAAAAAAACGTCAAAGTAAAAAATTTCAAAGAAAGAAACCCATCCCGCGAAAATGAGTTCGATTTTCCCTCTTCGTGCGGTGTGGATTATGGCGGCGCTGTTTCTTCTCGCAAACACCGTCACGGTGGTGAATTGCATCCCCAACAGAGAACTAAACTCAATGCTCAGCACACTCCGATCAAGACGCTACCATCTCTTCTGCAACGCAATCCTCACCTCCGATATCCGATTCGATCTTCTTTCCTTCGACGACGCAAATTCAAACGTTACACATTCTTTCACTTTCTTCGCTCCCACCGATTCCTCCCTCTTCGCACTCGACATGACTCAATCGGCGTCGTCTTATACCGATACTCTCCGTTACCACATCATCCCTCGCCGTCTCTCTCTTGGAGAGCTTCGCCTCCTTCCAAACGGTTACACGCTCCCTACACTTCTCCACACGCGCCATCTTAGAGTCACGCGCCATTTTGAATCTTCTGTTACTTTTGTTGGCGGCGTGGAAGTATCTTTCCCGGGAATCTTTTACAGCCGTCACGTCGTGGTTCACGGCCTCGCTGGAATTCTAAATCTCCGATCTCATAATAATCATACCTCTCCGGCGCAGATTCTTTCTCCGATGCATTCTCCAGATCGCCGTCATTTCTCTTCAAGAACAACTCCGCATTCTTCGGAAAATCAAACGGTTCTTGATCCAGTTCCAGTTCCAGGTCCGAATTCGGTTTCGTTCAACTTCACTGACCGGCAAGAATCTTCTCATCTGGTTGATGCTCCGGTACAAGATCCGGCTTCAACGATATCTGTTCCACCGGAAGGATATTACGATGCGAAGGCTCCGGCACCGGTGGATCTGGAACCGGTGGTGCAGAAGAATAGTAGAGTTTCGTTGTTGGAAATGGAAGGAGGGGCCGAAATGTCTGTGAAATCTGAAGCGTTGGATGAAGTGAGAAAGTGTGAGACTGAAGCCGTTGGATTGGAAAATAGTGTTGGTCAGATGCAGTGCTATGCAACCTAAGCTCGTTCGTATTGGGTACATAATTCATTTGATTAAATGAATTCAATTTTTTGTAATTTTGTATTGTTTTTTTTTTTACCATTTTCTGTAAATTTCAAATTTCGTTGGTCTTGAAAAATTGTTAAAGGCCAATAGTTAGTTTTAATCGATTAGCTAGTATGAGACGTGTTGATACTAAAAACGGAAAGACGTAAGGTCAAATATATCCCCCTAATAAAGCCATGCATAGCATAAAGTGTAAGTGTGTCCCACTAAAAATTGTTTAGTACATAGTAGCTCGTGTTAGTGGGTCGCTCAATGCAACTTTGTAAAGCCTATCTTGATGAAGAAAGCATCAATTTTCTTGTTCAAGCTTTAGGGGGCTAGCTTCAAATCATATAAATCCTATCTTATTTTGAACACCTTTTCTTATTCTCTTTAAGTTCAAAATCAGATTATGGTTTCATGACATGAACTTTTCCTTCTAGAAATCCATTTGGAAAAAGTTGATTTTACATCTGGCCATGTATGGACCAACTTCTATAAGATGGTATTGCAACAATTATGCTCAATGTTTCAAGTCTTGCAACTTGTGCAAAGACTTTATTGAAATTCATGCCGGGTCTATACAAAAACCTCTTGCCATTACTGTATTACCATATGGCCTCATTTTGATCATATAGATCCGTTTCACATCTATTAGTATTTTTTTGATTAATTTATGCATCTGCGATTAGATTTTGTTCTTAAAAATTATCTTATGTTTTTCCTTCATAGTTGTTACCTAATTTGTGTTTTATAGAGCTTGATCCAGATTGGTTGGCTCTAACTCTACAATTGTAATGTTATATTTATAAAAAGACCCGCTTAGGACGATGAGAGTAGGCTGCCTCAGGAGAGATAACAATAATATGTTGTCCTATGGAAGGTATCGTCTCACCCCAAGGCGTCCTTATCGCTTAGTTGTAAGAAATGTTGGATAAGACGTTTCTTGGGCAGAGAAAAGTTAGAGTCATTAACTGACCAATGTCTCCATTGAATATAGGGATTCAAGGATCCACCTTTAATTGGGTGGGTGATGACCTTTTTTAAGAAAACTCTAAACCCAAAAGACCTTTATAAATATCTATTTCCTGTGGGAGAAGAGGACGTGTCTTAAGACATACAAATCACACCCCACGTATAGTTATACTTATGCATATCATTCAATAACAAAATCGTTCACCTCACGTGAGCAACACCTCTAAATCACCGTAAAACACCACCATACAGAATTTCTCGTCGCAGTGAGCAAGCACTAACCACAATACAATATAATACACCTACTAAGGTCTCTGAGTGTCCATGCCTTTTGCAGGGACAACACACACACTTGTACTTTTGTTGCGGCAACAAATGTACGACTTTGTCAATTCTAGTATAAAAAAATTTGAATCCCGCATAGGCCAATTGACAACTACCGTTCTCTACTATTACAATGTTTATCTAAGGCGGTGTAAATGGTTTCGTTTAACAAAAGAGGAAAATAAACTTGTTTTAAATTAATTTTACTGACAAAATACCAGAATATAGTTCTCATCGAACATTGGTACTAACAAAATTGCAGCTTATATCTATAACGAGAAAATATTTTCTTGTAGGAAAAGGATTAAGTTGAAAGTATTGTCTGTTCTCGCGTGATCGGTATCCGATTTTGGCTCTATAATCTAATTGTTCGCTTTCGCGTGTCCTGTAACACCCTACTTCCCGACTCAACAATTAATAAATAAAATATAATTATATCCAAGTAGAATGTCACTTCACAATCCAAGAAGTCTGAGTGATACTTCATTTAATCAAAAAGTATGTCATCCATAGCCTCAACAAATCATTCACACCAAAACTGGTTCAATAATTACTTTAAATTAAAATATACGTAACAGAATAACATAAAGAAAATAGCTTGTTCCCTGGTGTTACATATCAGAGAAACACCACTAGTAGATTTGACTGATAGAAACATGAGGTACATCTCCAACTACTCAGGTACTTGATTGTCTGTACCCCGAGGGAGCACAAACACAACAAACACAAATGGGGTGAGAAATTTATTCATATAATAAACAGTCTATAATAATTAAGAGATTAGTATTTATACACACAAATCACATTCAACAATCACATTCTCACCACAACAAATGCACAAGTATAACATAATTACAATCCAATGAGACCCGACAACATTACACGATACTTGTGGTACCAATTCTCATCAATAGTTCATCATCCGAACCCGATTCCCCCATTCAAAATCCCGAACTCGCCCTTTTGAGTTCCGGATAAGTCTTTCGTCCCCCTTCAGACCTATGACTTATCTCCTTCAACATATCAACAATGAATGCATGACATGGTAACAATGCAATTAATACAACAATTATAATAATATTTAGTGATCCACAATCAATCACATAATTGCAACCATATTTAACGTAATCCACTCTTCTGGACTGCCACTAATATAATCAAACACACCCTCTCAATCATTCACAACACACCAAATAACTTGTCAATACAGACTTTGTCCATATTAGTCACTTGATACACTTATTTCTCACCTGCTACCGACCTCTGATAAAATTGTTAAAAGTATTTTATCCCTAAAACAAAGTTATAGCCCTATATTTAAGTTACCCAATGCTTCAAATCCCATCTTAAAATGATTTACTAGTTATGATCAAAATCGTGCACGAAGGCGCTACTAAAAAATTATTGTTTTTCTGAAACTTCCAGCACGATTTTCATCTTCTTCAACCCCAAAAACGTCCATGAAATCTTCATAAAAAATATTGTATCCCTGAAACAAAGTTATAACCCTTTGTTTCAGTTACCCAATGCTTCAAACCCCGTCCCAAAATGATTTACGAGTTGAAAGTTATGATCAAAACCGTGCACAAAGGCATTATAAAATGTTGCTGTTTTTCTGAAATTTCCAGCCAGATTTTCATCCTCTTCAACCCCAAAAATGTTCATTAAATCATAACCAAAAATATTTCTTTCCTAAAACAAAGTTATAGTCATCTGTTTCCGCTACCCAACGCTTCAAACTTCATCCCAAAATGATTTACGAGTTGAAAATTATGATCAAAACCGTGCACCTAGACGTTACTAAAAGGTTGTTGTTTTTCTAAAATTTCCAGCACAATTTTCATCTTTTTCAACCCCAAAAACGTTCATGAAATCATCACTAAAAATATGTCATAGTTTAAAACTCAATCATAAACATACCAACATCAATCACCATTTATATTCATATAATCACACCATTAAATTCACAATTTCATACCATACCATCATCATAATCATCATATCAAACCCTTAATATACAACAAACATAAGATTCAACAACAATTCAAAATTCATCATCAACAAATAGCAAATGATATAGCCACAACAATTACAATTCATTTCTCACAATCATGGTCACAAATCAACAACAATCATAACATGACATAAGACCAACCTAAGAGGGTAAAGACCCCTCACTACTCTCTCATGATTAGACACCCTTATAGGAATAGTTCCCCCAACCTTAGAATTTTAAGCTCCAAACTATTCTACAATTGTGGTCTTCTTCTTCCTACCCTTTCCTCTTACTCTAACTCTTCGTTTTCCAATTCTTTCATGTGTGTTCTCCACTCTTTGTTCTCTCCTCACCTTCTTATAAGTAGACCAACTAAATCCCTTATTTTTAATTTATTTTTAAATCTTATTATTATTATTATTATTATTATTATTATTATTAATATAACATTAAATCAAACTAAAAAAAATCAAAACAATATATATATATATATATATATATATATATATATATATATATATATATATATATATATATATATATATATATATATATATATATATATATCATATCTTAAGACCAACTACCTAATAAAATAATAATAAAAGTAATATTATCTCAATATTATTATTTTTATTTTAAATAAATATTAACTTATTTATTATTACTACTAAATTAATTTAATTAAATCTAATAGTAATACTATTAATCTCATTGTGTCCAACACCCCCTACTTCTCATTAACTACTACCACACCCCTCATTTAAAATTCTAATATTCTAGGGACACTACCCTATACTCAAGGCTCTCCTACTACCTCAATCATTCAAAACACATACAATATAATTAAATTATTCTATAGAATTAAATAATTCAAATGGGGTGTTACATGTCCAACGTGTTACATTGCAAATTCCCTTTTGGAAAATAATCACTTTTATTTACTTAGAAATTTGCTTTTAGTAGAAAATTTAATTTAAAGGTACCGTTTGCTTTCGTGTAGCCGATACCAAATTTTAAGCGTATAAACGTCCGCTTTCGCGTGTCTGCTTATAATCTTAAAATCACCTTTTTGAAAAATAGAATTTTCTAAATTAGTAAAATAGTGATTTTGCGGTGTTTAGAATTAATTCCTTAATTTTTCTACAGTCAGATACAGGTTTCACTCTTTCAAGTTGAAATCTATATCGATGTGTTTCTACTTTGGAATGAACTTTAATTATGAAAACCAATGTTTTTTCACACATAAAAATAATTCTCGTTATAAATGGTAATTTACAACTTATTAGAGTAACGTTAATACGAAGACCTTCGCATTCCGAACCCAACTGATTTAAGCTAACATGGTATAAATACTAAACAAACAGGATTTGTTTATAGCATACATGTTCATAATTAAATTAACAAACATTATATAAAGCTTGCGCGGTATAGTAGTAAGGAAAATAAAAGAATATGGAACTTGTAACAATAAACCTTGAATGTAATAATAATTTGTTTCAAACGGAGAATTAAATTTTGTACAAAAACATGAAATAAATGCTGAAAAGTAATGGCGGCAGAATTTGAATTCGAGCAACAGTAACAATTACAACTTCAAAGAACAGAAAAATAAACCAATGATTATTCCAAACTTAAAACTAAATTGCAATATTACTCAATGTGAGAAAATAATTACTTTTACAAAAATGATTCTATGGCTCGTACAACAGTTTGCATCCTGAAAGTAGAGTTTTAAGTGCCTATTTATAGGCTACAATTCGTACTGGGTGTTTTAAGATCGTGTCTAAGGTAGTGGAGAGAAAATTGGATGTGGAGAAAATTATTTTCTGAAAGTGGCGAAAAACTCAACTACAGGAGCCTGACAGGCGTCATAATGATGACGGTCTATCTGTCATGGTGGTGACAATCGACTTCATGCTGGCACTAAACTTGTAACATGGATCAACCAAATCTTCTTCTTTTGTTGACTTTTCATGACAGGTTAACTCCCGTGGGGGTGACGATCGTCATGACAGCAAAGTGACCATCATGACAGCCAAAATCATGCAATTTCTTCCCATTTTCGTTGTTTTTCACCATTTTGTCGTGCGCAAGCCTCCAACCACTAAGTACCTGAAATTAGAACACACTACAAGCATAATACTACAAAAATACATAATGAAAGCTCTAAAAGATTTGACTAAATTTTGGTAAAACACGATCTTGAAAAAGATGTTCAAACATGATTAAGTCTGCTGGAAGAAGACATGTCAGACAAGATGTCCTAGCTTGTGTTTCGACATCTTGGCCTGATATAGCAGATTGGTGCAGACCTGATCCAAGATTTAAGGAGCAATCAGAACATGGATCAAGGAATAAATAAACAGATATTTCGAAGCCCATGGACAGCTGAAGATTATAAAAGGAAGAACAAGACCTAGGATAGAACAAGAATTCTTATTTTTAAGACTTTTGTAAAGTAGAAAATAAGGATTTAGGGTTTTGAGAGTCGTGTATTTTCTTGTTTTGTAAGTCACCATTTGTATCGGTTGATACATTGTGGTAGACATAGTTCTACCGATTCAGAAACCTGTAGGTAATGAATTATATGTTATTCTTGGATAAAGCTATTAAGCAAATTCAAGAGTCATTGTTTGTTAGTCAAAAGTCTTGACTGAATGTAGTATTGGAAGGAGTGTCTTTCAATTGAACAGATTGATACAGTTGTAGGATGTTGTAACTGTTAGATATCACTAATGTGATTTAGGAATTGAGATGGGTTTCTCTTATCTAGATGTTTATTTCTAGGTAGAATTGTACTGGGTAGGGATTAAGTGAGGAGTTGTAAATGGGGGAGTTTAGCTCTAAATTAATACTACTAATAGTGAATTCATTCCTGGCTTGGTAGCCCCCAGACGTAAGTGAATTGCACCGAACTAGGTCATCATATCCTTGTGTTATTTATCTTTCTATTTTGTTCAATTCAGTCTACTCTCTTGATCATAAGTTTATGTCTTGACTGATGTTGAAACGTTTATTACTACTTTGTTTTATGAATCTGCAGTTTTATTGAAGGTTCTTGTTTCTATCCTTGTAAAGATATCTCTACCAGATTCCGTGCATCTGGAAGTTAAGGAAACATGTCTAGGACATTTTCCCTAACATCTTGGAGACTTTTCTGGTTTCTCATAGCTAAATCTGAATTATCATGCAAATAGTTGTGACTATTTGGTTTGGTTCTGGCGTGGAATTTAATCTTGTGTGGATGATTCCCTTGGAGAATTATGCTTGAAGGAGACTATCATCAGGGTATATGTTCATTCCTTGAGAGGACTGGTTGTTGATTCTCTTTCTTATGATCAGGATAAAGGTTGTTTACTCAAACTTGATTTCATGATCAAGTCTATGAGAACATGGAACTCTTGTTCTGATATGGTGGAAATGCCACTCTTGGTGGGATATTATCTGGAAGTCTAAGAGTTAGACCCTCTAGACTGAGTCAGGCATGTGAGATTTCATCAGTTGGCTAGTCATTTCATTGATGTAGATCAAATGTTCTGACATGGGACTGAACATCAGGATGTTCTTGGTATAGTCATTTATGTGCAATAGAGTTGTACCATCTGGTATAGGCTGGTCTTCTTAGGAGTAGTTACTCTGCAGCTTTAAGGTTTTTGCCAAAGTCTATCTCAACATCTTTGGATCAGGGGTGTTGGTGATTGCTTATATCTTCTTGAAGTCTCATCTAAGATTTTGGATATGAGTGTCCATAGTTTTGTTTGGGGTAAGGAGATATTAGTACTAGAAGTTTCAGTTCTGTTGTTGTTCCCACATAATCAAGGACCTTGTGGAAGGTGTTTTGATTGGTCACTACTGGTGGAAGGTGGTATTTGAGTATGACTTAATAAATTATCTGCTCAAGTCTGTTGCTCTAGGCTTGTGGTATCATATTTTGTTAAGACATTAGACTTTGCCAGTACTGATGTACTGTGTCTCGTGGGGGACTGTGCAAGGTGGAGTTTTGAGGGATACAAGACTGAAGTGCATATGAGAAGCAGATCTAGCTGAGGAGTCTGTTTAGATTGGGATGTCTGATCTTTGTAAAGCTTCATGAGGGTGGTGAGAATTTATTTCTCTCTGGGATATTCTAACTTCTGTGAGGGTGTATGATATGCTGCAACTATGATCTGTTGTGATTCTCATGTTTTCCTTGCCAATAGAAGTACGAGAATGGTAAGTTCAATGTTTAGTGGTTCAAGAATCAAAGACATTGAGCCTGGTGTCCTAAATGATGTTGGAACATCATTTCTGCTTTTGGTTATTCTTGAAGGATGACTGAGGTTGACATTCAGTCTTGGAGCTATATCTACTCATGGTTGAGTATGGTGTAGAGCTACTGATCAAGACTGTGTAGATTCTGGTGATAGGTTCTACTGGAAGTATCATTAGAAGAGATTGTATCGGGCTGAAGGTGTATCACTCTTCTTATGGAGAAGGGGTCTGGTGTATTTCAAGTGTGAATGGTATTTTGTCTAACCAATAAGCTAAGAGAATGTGTATGTCTCTTATGTAGATGTGATCAGTCTAGATTTAATTAGATTCATTCTCAAAGAACAAGGTTGTCTATGGCTGTAAGATTCATGATGAATTTGTACAGGGTGTGGATATGTTCAGGGGGAGAGTGACCAATGGTGTTATCTAGTCTCAATCCAAGGGTTCGTTGGTTATGATACAAGAAGTGTGATCCTGGTGTTTGTTCTCACTTATGATCTTGAAGATGCTCATGTGATTCTTGTGAAGATGTGATGTCAAGCAAGGTGTCTTGACATCATGGTGTGTTGATGGTGTGGCTTTGTCAGCTCTGCTTGGGAGTTTGATCTATTAAGGCTATTGACTTATATCAATTTTGTTCTTAATTCTTAGGAGTGACCTGAGAAATGAGATTGGATATTGTCTGGGAGAATTTATCTTTCTTTACAGAATAAGATAAGGCTCATGAGAGCCTTTGTTGTTGAATGGGAGATGTTAGAAGGAATGTCTTAACATCTTGGTCAGTTGCTTTTACTTCTGGTTGAAGGGAGCATTCTTGGGGCTTATTGGAAGGCATTGTGACTATGCTTCAGAGTTTACAAGATGGACTGGACAAAGTCTGACAAGGTGTCAGGACAATGTTTAGGACTTGTGGTTGTTTCTGAGTTGATTGCCTTAGACGGTGGAGAGTGTGTTTTAGAGAAGGCGTGTTAAACACGTGTCTTAATACATGTGCATTCTTTGGACTGTTTACCCTAAAGTTGAAATAGTCAAATCCTAGTTGGGCGGTGCACAGTTATTTATGTTGAAGTTACCTACCTAAATTTATTTCTTCATTGAATTGTTCTTCGGTAACTTCTATGGACCGTTGATTCCTAGAGAAACTACTTGGGTATTTAAAGGGGGTCGTTGCTTCTTGGTTCTCAGGTTGTGTTTCTTTTTGCTGTGTTGTGTCCTCATGGATTTTTTCCAGGTTTGGATAAGTACCATGTGGGTATGGAACTGTGTTGGTTTCTTTTGTCAATTTTTTGGATAAAAAGGGGGATAATGGGTGTATATTCTTCTCAGTTATGTGTTGGTCCTTACAACACATAATTGATATCATTTTGGGCGTGGAGCCCATTCTTGCAGTTGTTTTGCAAGGATGTTGGATGGGATATTCTAACATCTTGTCTGTGACTCAGTTTCTTTTCTCATTCTTCTTTCTGTGTC
Organism: Lathyrus tuberosus; assembly: GCA_022829125.1. Taxonomy (NCBI): domain Eukaryota; kingdom Viridiplantae; phylum Streptophyta; class Magnoliopsida; order Fabales; family Fabaceae; genus Lathyrus; species Lathyrus tuberosus. The sequence goes on along the minus strand of JALAZF010000024.1, from coordinate 5,188,422 downwards.
TTGTGATTTGAGTTATGAAGATAGTTGTGTCTAGTGTTTTGAGTTATCTGGATTTGGAGTCAAGTTTTCTGACCCCTGATCTGGATAATGAAGGATGGTAAATTGGGACTGGTTTTGAGGGGGAGTGTCGTGTATCTTCCTCCTCGTGTACACAAGGGAAAAGAGTACACGACATTCAATAGGTGGGGAACACTATGAAAACCATTTGTACAGCTGGACGGGAAGAGTGAAAGCTTCTGGCTAAAATGATTTCAGGATTTTCTACTCTCTCTGGAGCATCCTGGGTTTATTGTGCAAAAGGTGTTTTAGCCAAAATTTTCCAAAAAAGGGAGATTGAAAGTTCTAAAAGATTTGACTAAATTTTGGTAAAACACAATGTTGAAAAAGATGTTCCACCATGATGAAGTCTGCTGGAAGAAGACATGTCAGACAAGATGTCCTAGCTTGTGTCTCGACATCTTGGCCTGATATAGCATGTTGTTACAGATCTGGTCCAAGATTTAAGGAGGAATTAGAACATGGATCAAGGAATAAATAAACAGATATTTCGAAGCCCATGGACAGCTGATGATTATAAAAGGAAGACCAAGACTTAGCGCTGAACAAGAATTCTTATTTTTTAAGACTTTTGTAAAGTAGAAAAATAAGGATTTAGGGTTTTGAGAGTCGTGTACTTTCTTGTGTTGTAAGTCACCCTTTGTATCGATTGATACATTATGGTAGACATAGTTTTACAGATGCAGAAACTTGTAGGTAATGAATTGTGTATTGTTCTTGGATGAATCTATTAAGCAAATTCAAGAGTCATTCTTTGTTAGTCAAGAGTCTTGACTGAATGTTGTATTGGAAGGAGTGTCTTTCAATTGAACAGATTGATACAGTTGCAGGATGTTGTAACTGTTAGATATCACTGAGGTGATTTAGGAATTGAGATGGGTTTCTCTTATCTAGATGTTGATTTCTAGGTAGAATTATACTGGGTAGGGATTAAGTGAGGATTTGTAAACAGGGGAGTTTAGCTCTAAATTAATACTACTAATAGTGAATTCATTCCTGGCTTGGTAGCCCCCAAACTTAGGTGAATTGTACCGAACTGGGTCAACATATCCTTGTGTTATTTATCTTTCTATTTTGTTCAATTCAGTATGCTCTCTTGATCAGAAGTTTATGTATTAACTGATGTTGAAATGTCTATTACTACATTGTTTTATGAATCTGCAGTTTTATTGAAGGTTCTTGTTTCTATCCTTGTTCAGTTTTAGCAGAGATAAATGTCTTGACGTCTCTTAGGACATCTGTGATCTGCATGACAGAATTTCACATAAAAAAATACATAAAAATGCATGTGAATCGAGTCAAAATATACAATATGCTTATGTGTTATCAAACTCCCCCACACTTAAATCATTACTTGTCCTCAATCAACTTAGCTAGCATGTAAAAATAGTGAAATGCGGCAACTTAGGTACAAAAGAACTAAGGAAACATAACATCTCAAATACTCATATATGGCTATAAATTCGGATTGGCTAAAGTTAATTTGATAGGTACTAGTTGTTAACACCAAGAATATTGTGATAACACAAACTGTTTTTGCGAACAAAAGTCTCCATTTTATGCATATCGGTTCAAATCATGCAGTTGTATCATAGTTTAACTCTCATATTTGTATCATCCTCTTTCATTTGAGACAGTCACATTAAGACCCTTATATATATATATATATATATATATATATATATATATATATATATATATATATATATATATATATATATATATGTCACACATACGGTAGGAAAACTGGTTAGCGGTTTTATTCATATTTTCTTTTGTTTTTATGGTCAAAGATGCAATTTCTGCAATTTCAATTGTTTTTATGGTCAAAGATGCAATTTCTGCGATTTCAAGGTTCAACCATTGTTAGGCGATAAGTGCCAAAAGATGGTATTTTACCACATTAAATCTTGGCAGTTATTGGCTCGAATTACTGTTTTTTACAATTGATATCCCCAAATTATGAATAGGATTAAGTATGAAACAGATAAGTGTTGTGCTTTGTGATTTATTTGCTATTGTGTAGGAATTTCCGCAATTAACCAAGATTGGAACACAAAGTAAGAAATAAAAGATCCTGCATGTTTGCCAGGCGAGCATATAGTGAGGCCCAGGCGAAAGCTTGACCAGCAAGCCAACAACGAGGCTCAGATGTTTAGAAATAGAAGCAAAAATCGTCCTTCTCGTCAGTCGAGCCTCAAGAAAGCCATCTCGCCCAATGAAGCTACAATGAGAACCAGGTGTGACAAGTCAGAGACTTTCTAGAATCAAAATTTTCCATTCTTACCAGGCGAGACTGCAGTGAGGAAGCACGCCAGAGGAGACTTTTGCTCGCCTAACGAGACAAGGCAGTTTGATATGTTGAGTTGGCAGATACTTCAGGGTGAAGAAAGGTTGCTCGCCATGCGAGGCAACAGCTCGCTAAGCGAGAGCAACAAGACACGACCTTTATATATAGTTTCTGAGACATTTCTTAAAAGATTTTGGAGAATTTAGATAGAAAATACAATAAGAGAGAGGGAAAGACAGAGAGACGAGAAGAACATTATGAATACGAGCTGGATACGCATCAATCGTCAGGAGATCACTATTGATGCTCATCCATCTTTATTTCTTCTCATTTGTAATCAAAGCTACCACGAGTAGGTAAACCTCTTTCTTGTTGGGATTGGATGTAATCCTTCGGTACCGTATGTATTTAGTATGATCATGACATTATATATGAATTATTTGTTTATTGATATTGATGTTATCCTTGTTTACTTGTTTAACTTATATATTCGAACTGTTATTGAGAAATACGCTTTGAATCTTGATCTAGGATACTCTTACGTTAGATGTTAAACTCTAGACATAGATTTAGGTTTAACATTCACCACACTATTGAATCTGAATGCTACCGCATTGTTTAATAGGCTGAGAGATTATCGATTAAACAATACGGTTGAAATCTTGTCAGGGTTTAGACATAAACATTGTCGGCGAGCGATACTGATAATATTAATCAAACAACTAATCTCTATATAATTAATTAGAAGAAGACTTGCGTAATCGGCGGATGAACCCCAATCCCAGCAAGTTATCTTATCTTTGAAACATCATTTATCAATTACCGTTTTTACATTATGTACTTTATGCAAACAAACAAATCGGTAACTTTTCACTTAAACTATATCAACTTTTGAACGAAATTAATATCGCATCAGTTCCTGTGGATACGATAAACAAATACTTACTTTTGATGTTGAATACCGCAACCATCAAAATGGCGTCGTTGTCAGGGACAGGCGTTTAGATATTACCAGCATTGCGATAATTCATATTTATTTAAGCAATTTTGCAAACTTAATATTGTACATAAATTTTTACCTATCTTGCTCCTCACTTGTGTGGTTAGGTTGTGAATTATGTGTATGTGAGGTTAAAATTCGAAAGATCAACTTCTTTTTGATCCAGAGATCGAAAGGAAAATTTGAAGGAACAACAACAAAACTAAAAGACACAAACAACTAGCCAAACAACACAAGCAACAAGAAAGAGTTTTTACCTCAAATTATTTTCCACAACAAGAGAAATTCATGGATGAGGTCGAAGACAACACCGAAAATGTCATCAACAATAACCCACTTGTAGTTGGAAGTATGCCATGTCACAACAGCCCGAGGTGATTGGCTCACATGGCCTGAACTCCTACCAATGCCAGGCAAGCGGAGGTGAAGACAGGATTACTTCAGATTATTTATACGAATCCTTTCGCATGTCTTGATCATGAAGAAGAAGAGGAATTCATATTTATGTGACTCTTTCCCCATTCTTTGATTGGTAGATCTAAGGATTTGTATCTTGACCAACCAGCACAAATCATGATCAACTGGAATATTCTTGAGGAAAAGTTTCTTAATTGATTCTTTCCGTACAACAAGTTCATGGATGCAAAGACCATAATTACCGTTTTTTCTCAAGGTTTCACAAAAACTCTTTGTGAAGCATGGGAGCGTTACAAGTCTATGTTGAGGAAGTGTCCTAGTCATGGTTTCGATGATATTACACAACTTCACATTTCCTGCAATGGACTTCAGGCGTAACGCAGACTTTTGTTAGATGTAACGGCAGGTGGTTCCTTAATGTCTAAGACTGCAAAGGATACAATATCCATCAATGATCAAATGGAACTCAACGACCATCAAGGCCACTATAGCAGAGGTACATCACAACAGAAAGCTGGTATTCTTGAGTTAGGAACGAATGATGCAGTCTTGGATCATAATAAGTTACTTACTCAAACAGTGGAAGAACTCACCAAGCAACTTTCAAAACTTCCACGACAATTTAATTAGATGCTGAGACACCTAGTAAACCTCACCAAATCTCTTTTTGTAAACTTTGCACAGGTGATCATCCTGCTGGCTTTTGTCCTCTAGTTGATGAAGAAGTGAGTTATATGGGGAATCAACAACAAAGGGAAGCACCATATCAAAGTAATCATGGCTAACAACGCAAACAACATGAGTTATGGTCAAGGTTGGAGACAAGATACAGGGTCATCGAACAGACAAAATCCTTATAAAAATCTCAATCAAAATCCTCCACAGCCAGACAAAACATCAAAGTTAGAAGACACCTTGAATCAGTTTATGCAAATTTCAATTGCAAATCAGAAAAATATCGATGCTTCGTTAAAGAATCTTGAAACTCAAGTTAGACAAATTGCAAAACAATTAGCTGATCAACAAGGAGGAACTTTCACCTTCAACATGCAAACCAATCTAGCAAAGTCACATGAACAACCATAATAAGCAAACTCACAGGAACACCAACCAACTGCAGAATCAAAATAACCATAATCAACAAAGTTTGTTACTGAAGTGTGTCGCTACGCGAAAAATGACACAGAGTCGCCACCGAATTTTATTTATCCCAAAGAGGGAAAGGGAAATATCGATAAAACCTTAGGGGAAAGTACGTGGTCGTCGCAACCAAGTTTTGGGTTCGGAAGTCGGTTGTGTGAGGGAAAGGTGTTAGCACCCCTCACATCCATCGTACTCGATGGGAACCATCTAAGTTGTCTAGCTCGACTGGGTGTTCTATTCTAAAAGTCTACTTACTTAAGGGAAAGAGGGTTGGTTTTTTATTATGGTGCTCGCCAAGGATTGTGGCCCTTGTGCCTACGTATCCTCACTTCAAAGAAGTGAGGAATCAGAGCTCCGTAGTTCGGAGGCTTGAGAAATGATTGTGTGTTGATTACTTTTATACCTTGAAAAAGGGATTCCGGATGATGCCCTAAGGCGAAAAAAGAAGTTTGATTAGTTGATGTGTTTTTTAAGGTTTTGAAAGAAAGTTGTTCTTGATTAAGATTACACTAAAGATTATGGATGGAGGTGAATATTTTGAACGGTCAAGTTGAGCGCCTTGTGCTCAAAATACTCGGAATGAGTGTAGGAGGAGCTCCATTCTCATCCCTTCCCCACCACTTAAGGCTCGTGGCGTACAATCCTAATCGTAATTTATTGTGTTTTTGAGTTTTTTGAGAAAAATGTCACTTGACGTTGGATCAAGGGTTTATTGCTTGTTGAGAAGAAAAGGTTTGAAGTGTAACGAACAAGGTTGATGGTGATGCACGAGGCAATCGACTTACAAGTTGGGTTGTGACTTTATATGTGGATCAAGAATGCTTTTGGGTTCGATCCTAAGTCCTAAGACATCTAACTAGCGACACAACGGAAAATAAAATACAAATACATCAAACGGGGGAGGGATACATAAGAAAATACAAGGGAATACGAGAAATAAAAAGGAAATTACAAAACAAGTGAAAAGATCACAAATGGTGCAACGGTAACCACTTTACGATGTAAAATCGCAAATAACGCCCAAGTCACACACGAGGTTTAGTTAACTTTTACAAATTTTTTACATTAAAGAAGAAAGATTAAATATTTTTGGTGTTTTTTATTTTATCATTTTTTTTTTGTTATTTTTCAATATTAAAAACATTATACCCTTAATCCTAAAAAATCTATTAATCCTACAATTTAAAAATACTACTTCTAAGGTTATAAATATTTTTTCTTTTTGCTGATTACCATCATGTTATTTTCATTATTGTTAAAAAAAATAAAGGTTTAAATAGAAATCTCTAATCCTAGAAAAAATCTAAAGTTAAAAATACTAAATAAAATTTAAAACATTAAAACTAAAGTTTAGAATACTAACCAAAATAAATAAAAAAGGGTTGGAAAAGAGAGAAAACGGGCCTGCAGCCCGGACTGTAAACGCAGCCCCCCTGGGGCGCTTCTTAATGAAAGGCGGGTCGGAAGACCCTGAACCCGGCCCGGTTTTAAGGAAACAAAAGGGTTCTGAATAACCCTGATGCATTAGCCGCAGCAGTTCACAAGGGGAAATAAGTTCATATCTCACGGTTTATCAAAGGCCAAACATCAGTACCCAAAAATCATGAGGAACCTCGCTCAATTCCCTCCTTCACTCTTGTTACGCTCTCTCTATCTCGCAATCGCTCATCCTCTCTCGATTGTTTACTTCTCTCTCGGATCCGCATTTCAGATCGCGAGGAAAACGGAGTCGATTGGAGCAAGGTTTGTATCTCGCTCTTTCTCACGATCAGAGTCTAAACCAACGCCATCGAGTTCAAAATGATTCGCAATAGTAACATTAAAATCAAAATTGCAAGTCAGATAACCAAAAATGGAAACACGAAGGCTAAAGGAGATCAAGATGTACCGACGATGCTTCGGAGGTGAATTTACTTGTACTTAGTCTTTCTACCTTGTTAGAATCGGCCTGAATCCTCTTCTTTTTTGGTGATAAATGATGTGTTAAATATTTGTTCTTGATGGCGCCCCCTCTGTTTTCTGATGAAGTTAACGAGTTAAAAACTTCGGGTGGAAACCAAAGCTCCTTGATTTTTCTGTCTGTTTTCTGATAAGTGTGATAGGTAGGTTGATGGGTGGTTCTTATGAGACTGGTGGTTGCGATTGTCTGTTGTGACAATGGTGGAGGTGAAAAAGAAGAAGATTTCACATATTCTTCTTCTGCAATTTGTTTGTAACTGGTTCAGGGAGGTTATTGTAGTGTGTAGCGGCGGAAAGTTTGTGAAGGAAGTGGTTCGGTGGTGTGTTAGCTTAGTTTTTGGAAGGTGAAAGTGTTTCAGAGAAGTAGCAGAAAGATGATGAGAGGAATGGAATTTATTTGACAAGATGAATGGAGATTATATTTGTTGTTATGGTGTATTGGTTGGGGGGTAGACCGCAGAGGTTGAAGTGGTGTGTCGAGGTTGTGAAACGGTGATGGATAATGGTGTTAGTGGTGGTCACGGGGTGAGTTTAGAAGCAGAGGCGTGATATGGAAAAAAAATAGAGGCAAGTTTGTGTTGGAAATGGCGATTTGCAGATGAGAATGGTGGAGGGATTGTAGGTTAGTGTATTAGCAGCAAGAAGGTTTTTTCTATAAAGATTTTGATCATCATGAAAAGGTCCCCCTGTTATTGTTTGATGTCCTCCTTTTATTCACTTTGTTCTCCTTCTTCTTATGCCAAAACAAACTCGTTTTCTTTTTCATGGTACATAGGTCCTGCGAAATTGTGATGAGTCTCTTTCAAGTGGTGCAGAATTTTGTCTTGTTATTGTTGAATTGTAGCTTTCATGTGCAGGTCTTGAAGCGTTGCATCTGTGTTGGTTGTTGGAATCTCTGCTATAGCTTAATGTGAATTGTTGTTGAAAACACCTTTCTTGTGCAGGTTGTTTGTTGTATGAAATGGGGAAGGCGTGAAAAAACAAGTATTGACCAAAGATGCCATGTGCTGTACTTTCTATTTTTTTGTAATTTAATTTAGTGCCAAAAAAACTAAATGGGCTTATTGTGAGATGGGATTTGGAAAATGAACTTGGTTCCATATTTTGTAGAAACTTTTTGTTTATGTAAGCTTTTTTCTAATGAAAAAAATGGTAAATGAGTTTATTGAAAAAAGAGTTTATTGGAATAAATGAATTGGACACTAGAAAATGGATTTGGAAATGACTTGGTTTTTTAATGTGGATAAATGGATTTAGAAGAATTGGTTAAATGGATAAAATTGAATTTAAAGTGGAATTGACAAAATGGATATAAAATGAAAAATGGTTTAGAAATGGATTTGGACAAATGGATTGGATAATTGGATATGAATTGAATTTTAATTGGGTTAAAAATGGTTGATGGATATAAGATGGTTTAAAACATGGTTTAAAATGAACAGAGAAATGGATCGGTAAATTGGTTTAGAAGATGGGTAATAATGGATGTGGACCAATATTTCCAACAACACGGCCACGCAATCTCGACTTTCAACTCAAACTCAATCTTGTCTTCTTCCACAAACCTCTGATTAAATGAACACAATTGCCATGAACAACTTGCAACAACCACCTGATGATTGAACCAAACTCCCCATGAATTAAAATTTGGTGACTTGATGACCTCCACACCACATAAGTTGACCTTGGGTACACACTGGTTGAGAAATAGTCCACTAACACCGATATTTGCAACTAGAGCAAATTCTTTAATAGTTTGGCCAAGAGTAGGTCCGCCATCCATCTGAACTGGATCATGAATGAACAACCAGGCTCGACTTAAAGCTATACCCTCATCTTTGAATGCACACTGATACTCCTCTGAATTCAGAAGACTGAAACCATAGGAAAACGCCTTGATCTCTTGCCATAAAAGCTTACGCAAATAGATGCATGCAAAGTTGTGTTAATGACCTAATGGTGATGTATAGATGATGGAAATGCTATGGTATGCAAGGATAGGGTAAGGGTGAAAATGAGGGTGTGACAGATGCCCCTATTTAATCTTCTTGAACTTGAAGGTGAGAGTGGCAGAGCTTTCTTACAGTCAAGGTACAAGAGGATTAAATATAAAAATACCCGGGGTTTTCAGCCAGAAAAGTAGGTGGAATGAAAGTGATGAATCGGTGGGATGGCTTGAAAAAGGCATCTGTCATTGGGGAAAAAGGCGATTGGTTATGAGGCATATGATGATATGCTTGAGATGCGATGAGGAATGAATATGAGTGTTTTGCCAGTCTTGAAAGGGGGGCATCCCTGTAGCATACTCGGGACATATAAAAGGTCATGAGATATTCCTTCTACAAAAGGTAGATAGGACTCTAGAAATAAAGGATGAGATATTCCTTCTATGAAAGGTAGAGATGACTCAAGAATAAAAGGTTAGAAAATGGTTTTCCTCTTGCGAAAGGCAAAGAGGACCCCTGAACGAAAGGTTAGGGGAAAAAATTTCCTTCTACAAAAGGCAGCGAGGACCCCACAACGAAAGGTTTGGAGAAAAAAAAATTCCTTCTACAATAAGTAGAGGAGACTCCCTCGGTAGAAGACGATCATACTATTTTCTGCAAAAGCAGTGAGGACTCCAGAACGAAAGGCTTGGAGACAAATTCCTTCTACAAAAGGTAGAGAGGACCCCTGAACAAAAGGTTCGGAGACAAAGTTTCCTACTACAAAAGGTAGAGAGGACTCCAGAACAAAAGGCTTGGAGACAAATTCCTTCTACAAAAGGTAGAGAGGACCCCTGAACAAAAGGTTAGGAGACAAAGTTTCCTCCTACAAAAGGTAGAGAGGACTCCAGAACAAAAGGCTTGGAGACAAATTCCTTCTACAAAAGGTAGAGAGGACCCCTGAACAAAAGGTTAGGAGACAAAATTTCCTCCTACAAAAGGTAGAGAGGACTCTAGAACAAAAGGCTTGGAGACAAATTCCTTCTACAAAAGGTAGAGAGGACTCCAGAACAAAAGATTTGGAGACAAATTCCTTCTACAAAAGGTAGAGAGGACTCCAGAACAAAATGTTTGGAGACAATTCCTTCTACAAAAGGTAGAAAGGAGACCTACAAAAGGTAAGCCGGGAAGAAATTGCGCGAAATGCACAAGAAGACTCTTACTAAAGGTAAGTTGGGCACATTTCAAAAGGCAAGGAGGAAATACATTGTGAAAAATGACACGAAAGACTCACAAAAGGCAAGTTGGGGAAATAACCATCTTCATGCATAAGGAAGAGGAAACTCGTATAGGGTATTAGAATATCATTGACCTCACAGGCACAACGGCGGAAGTGACATTCTCTGAGTAGCGACCATTCAGTTCTTGGCCACATAGGCATCAAGCGTCCAAATTGATCGAAGATACCTAATACAAAGTTTTGTCGCGTGCGTAAGGCAGCGAGAACGTTTACGAAATGAAAGCGAACGAATAAGATTTCACGCGTAAGGCGGTGAAATCCCTTACGAAAGGTAAGGAGACACAGAATGGGTTGGAAGTAGCAAGTGATGGGAGAGACGAAGCCCACAGGAATGCCCTACCCTGTACAGGAACTAGCTAAACAAGCGTGCAAATGATGCAGAAATGTATGCAAAATGCTGGGGATATGAGGATATGGAGTGACGGTCGTGCCAAGCACGGTTGGGCTTCGGTTTGGGTGCCAAGTCATGGTTGGGCTTGCTGGGGAAAAGGAGACGGGTAAGGTGAAGGATACCAACCAAAGATATCTTTTAAAAGGGTTACCAAACGAGAACTGGTTTTTAAGGGGTAGACTACCAGACGAGAACTGGTGGCAAAAGGTTAAGCTGTCAGACGAGAACTGACTTTATGGTTTTCCAGACGAGAACTGGACTTTGAAACGGTGTTTACCAGACGAGAACTGGTTTTAAAAGTTGGCTAAAGAATAGGTGACCAGATGGGAACTAACATATAAGTTGTTTACCAGACGAGAAACTGTTATCTTGTTTTGGTTTTCCATACGGGAACTGGTTTTATGGTTTGCCAGACGAGAACTGGACTTTAAAGTTGTGCAAGCAGGGTGGATTTTGTATTTGGTTAAGGGTGCCGAGCATGATCGGGCTTATGGTAGGAGGTGCCAAGTATGGTTGGGCTTTAATTGGTGTGCCAAGGAAGCTTAGGCTTTGGGTTGGATGGGGAATGAGTTTAACTTCCCGCCACTCGAAATTTGACGATGTTAAAATCGGACGGCAGATGTGGAGGCTCCTGATGCTCTTAGTTTGGTCCTTTGCAGAAGTTGCACTTGCTCCTGTGAGAACCACAATTCTAACTGAGAGTTCGTGATGGCTTTGCAAACGACAGTATGAGCATAGCGATGTGGCTAATGCATGTTGTTTGCACTTTTGCTCTGCCCCAAGGCTTTATAACACTTGTTATGATCTCCACATTTACTAGCGCCTGAGAGGGTCTGCTTGCCCAATCTTGAAAAGGTAGAAGGAAACTGCCCTTTTGCAATTCATATGCCCCAGTGTGTAGGGTTTTTGAATGAATCCTCCTCAAACAGAAGCATTAGGGGTGATTATACCATGACATAGTCGAAGATAATTTGCCCCAATGTCTGAATTTGCAATGGTCAGCCCTTGCTTGAATCTCTTGAAGGACTTATCCCAGAATAAGTGTTGGAGCGACTTAACTTGTGCTAGTTGAACGTCAGAGGGATTTGCCCTTAATCACAAGAATCCTTGGGTGGCCTACCCTTGGATGGTGGAGTCTTGAGATGACTCTCTACTCAACTGACTCTTGAATGCTCTGCCTCAGATTGAGAAGGTCTTAATTCGAGCTAGTACCAACGAACGATAAAGTTTCTCTCTGATTGCACTTTGTTGGAATCCTCTTAGTGTCAAGTACTTGCTTGCTGATAAAATTGTTCGCTTAGCAATGGTAATTTTAATGCGACATTCATGTAGGTTTTGAAGGAAATCACTTATTACTGGGATGATGTGAAAGTGTGTGACGAGTGGACCATTAGTCCAAACGTTGTGCTGATTTAGCTAATGTGAAAGATATAGCGAGAATATGACACTAATGCTAAAGAATAGCAAATATGTGGGGAGTCAGTTTACGCAACCTTGTTGTAGTATGCTTTTAGAATAAACCCTGCTTCAATTAGGTCTTTTGAGGGTTGTAACGTGGTCTGGTTTACGGTTATTGAAACAAAGGATATAAGGCTCAAATTTTGATTTGTACCCACCCTTTCTTCATGTTGAACTCCGGTCCTACGTTCAATTAAATTGATACACACATCTAGAGTTTGACGGTGTAAGAGTGAAGATGATGATTCAAAATTTTCTTGAAATGACAGTCACTTTATTTTGTTTTGGATAGATGCCAGTGACCTTTTGATTTTGACATGGTGATCACTGAATCTTATTTTTCTTTACTTGAGGATTTGAGGAGCCTCTTTTGCTTTGTTCATTTTTTATCCCTAACTTTTGCATGGACCGATTTCACTTTTCGAGTCCATCGGGATTGCCTTAATTTTGCCTAAGTTTCCTCTTTGGGGTGGTGGACTTATCGGGCTTTTCTTTTCTTTCTTTTTTTGAAGGGTTGTGACTGCCAAGTCATTGGTCATTGAAGAACGATTGCCATAACAGGAGGTTTTATCTTGAAATTCGAATGTGTAATCAGAATAACTGAACACTGCCCATGCCCCAGGTTAAGCGTAAGGGTTTAGAAATCCGAAGGAAACTCCTACTTATAGGCTCGAAGTGGTTGACTAGGGACTAACTCCTCATCTCTCCGATGTTTAGGGGATTTGAAATAATGCATGTACATCATCAGCAGGATTTTATCCTAAAGCATACTATTGTCCATTATGAGTATTTCGTTTTCATCATTCTCCCTCAAATCTTTGCCAAAGCAACAATGTGATAAAGGAAGTGAAGTAGAATTTTTTTGTGATTTTTTTGCAATAAATGAGAAAAGATGAGTGAATACGAATGGACTTGTTCAAAAAATGTATGCTCATTACATTAACAATACCATTAATAAACAACAATGTCTAAAAGCAAATAGCACTTAACAGGAAAGAAAGTACAAATGCAAAGAAATGACAAGATCTAAAAATTGCCAGCATTGGGGACTGGGCTTTTCCTCTTGAGTTGCTGTTGGGCTATCTTTCTTGCTTATCGAGACCAGTATCATAGCCTACTTCGTATACTCTTAGAAGCTTATTCCATAACCGAAATGGACAAACTCGCTTGACCAGATGAGGAGTTAACTTGAAGGCCTTGAGGCGTCACTGAGATCAACTTGGACTCAATCATATCTTGAATCTTGTGCTTAAGCATCTTACAATCTTCAGTCGAATGCCCCATTGCGCCACAATGGAAATCACATCGGGCGTTAGCATCATATTCTGGTGGGTTAGGAAAAGGCACCGATTTCAACTCTTTTGGCACTAATAGTCCTCGTTTGATAAAATCTGGCAACACCTGACTTTAGGACATTGGTAGTGGAGTGAATTGTCTCTCTGGCCTTCTCGATCTTTGTTGCCTCTTCTGGGAGCAGCTCTGTTGTGGATACTGATTTGGGCATCCACCCTGTCTATACGTTTTTCTCTTCAGATTTGGTTGGGGAACATGCAAAGGTTGCTGACGAGGAGGTTCCAGAACTTGTGATCGTGGAATATGCCCTTGTCTTGAGGTAGATCCAGGAGATAGGGAAGGGGGATCCATCCTTTTTGTAGCCTCTGGAGTATGATTTCCTTGCACATTCGTGCCACCTGGCGTAAACTTGATTATCTTTAAGTCAATGAGCTCTTGGACCTTGTACTTGAATTTCTTACAGTCTTCAATGCTATGTCCGGGTGCTCCAAAATGGAAATCACACCTACTGTTGACATTATAGCTTGAAGGAACCTTTGTGTGGGGGGGGGGGGGGTATTCCAAAGTACAAAGCTTAACTAGCTGGCGCTTGAGCAAGTGTTGGAGTAGCTATGCATATGGCATTGGAATTTGATCAAATTTATTTTCAGGCTCCCTTGACCTCTGTTCAAATTCTCTACTCTCAGGATTCCCTTGGGGAACAGGAAATGGCTGTTGATGACAGGGAGATTCTGGAACCCTGGCTTGCAGAGTAGACCCACGAGGTAATTTGTGACTAGGGAGAGATTCCACAAGAAGAGGAGGAACAACAGCTTCTGTTGTAGCATCAGGTGTAGGATTATCTTCTTTCCTTAACACTGTCTTCAGGAGTTCCATGATCAGGCCCATCTGAGTCTTCAGTTGGCTAACCTCCTCCCTTAGCAATTTCTGACCTTGGGACAGAGCCTGCAGGTCTACCATAAATTGCCCCATCTGGGCCTCCATTTGGGTACGCATCTCCACCAACTTCGCTTGTAATTGCTCCATATTCATCCTTTGATCGCTTTGAGTCCAATACGAGCGTCGGGAAGTCAACTGAAGGTTAAGAACAAAAGATGGATGAGCTCTGGTGCTTGGTCGGAGAATGATATGCAAAATGATGCAAAGATGCTTATGCTTATGCAATGTAATGAATGCAGTAAGACATGGGATCAAAGATCGCGGAATCAGGGGTTCGCGCAACAGGTTTCAAGGTCACAGATGGAGCATAAAGGTTGATTGCTCGTAACAGAGGGTTCTCACTAGGTGTGATCTACGGTTTAGTAGGGATCCCAAAGTTATGGGTTCACACGAATGTTTATCACATACGACATGAGCATGTCGGTTGATAACTCCATCACATGAACCTATTTTGGGTGAGATCTTCGTATCGAACCTCGCAAGAAGAGCTTCTCGGGGACCTATACTACGAGACCATCGACACTGGGTTCTAGACAAGGGTTTCAGAGTCATGGACTTTCTCAACTGTTTGTTACGTATGCCAGTCATTGCCAGGCAACAACTCCATCAAGAAAGTCTATTATGAATGAGATCTTTGTATCGAACCTCGTGAGAAAAGCTTCTCGGGGCCCCATACTACATGACCATCAATCTTAGTTGGCCAATAGTTTAGGGTTCTAAAAAGGTCCTTGGAGTAATGGATTCCTAAGAAAATATTGATCAAGCACGCCAAGAGCTTGACGGTCATCAATTTTCTCAATGGAATCTACTCTAAGCGAGGTTCTCGTATCGACTTTTACAAGATGAGCATCTCGGAAGCCCATACTACTCAACCTCTCCTATCTCAATTTTTACACTCTAGACTCGGGTGTAGAGTCTTTCCCTCATAGTTTGCCACCAAGGTACCCAATCCATACCACAACATTAAGATAAGATATAAAAAGAGTTAGCAATAAAGCAAGTAAAGACATAAACAGAAAAACACCCAAACATGCGAAAAACAACCTAAACTAGGCTCGACTTGCTAATATCCCCAACAGAGTCGCCAGTTGTCGCTACGCGAAAAATGACACAGAGTCGCCACCGAATTTTATTTATCCCAAAGAGGGAAAGGGAAATATCAATAAAACCTTAGGGGAAAGTACAAGGTCATCGCAACCAATTTTTGGGTTCGGAAGTCGGTTATGTGAGGGGAAGGTGTTAGCACCCCTCACATCCATCGTACTCGATGGGAACCATCTAAGTTGTCTAGCTCGAATGGGTGTTCTATTCTAAAAGTCTACTTGCTTAAGGGAAAGAGGGTTGGTTTTTTATTAAGGTGCTCGCCAAGGATTGTGGCCCTTATGCCTACGTATCCTCACTTCTTTTAAGTGAGGAATCAGAGCTCCGTAGTTTGGAGGCTTGAGAAATGATTGTGTGTTGATTGATTTTATACCTTGAAAAAGGGATTTCGGATGATGCCTTAAGGCGAAAAAAGAAGTTTGATGAGTTGATGTGTTTTTAAAGGTTTTGAAAGAAAGTTGTTCTTGATTAAGATTACACTAAAGACTATGGATGGAGGTGAATATTTTGAACGGTCAAGTCGAGCGCCTTGTGCTCAAAATACTCGAAATGAGTGTAGGAGGAGCTCCATTCTCATCCCTTCTCCGCCACTTAAGGCTCGTGGTGTACAATCCTAATCGTAATTTATTGTGTTTTTGAGTTTTTTGAGAAAAATGCCACTTGACGTTGGATCAAGGGTTTATTGCTTGTTGAGAAAAAAAGGTTTGAAGTGTAACGAACAAGGTTGATGGCGATGCACGAGGCAATCGACTTACAAGTTGGGTTGTGACTTGATATGTGGATCAAGAATGCTTTTGGGTTCGATCCTAAGTCCTAAGACATCTAACTAGCGACACAACGGAAAATAAAATACAAATACATCAAACGGGGGAGGGATACATTAGAAAATACAAGGGAATACGAGAAATAAAAAGGAAATTACAAAACAAGTGAAAAGATCACAAATGGTGCAACGGTAACCACTTTGCGATGTAAAATCGCAAATAACGCCCAAGTCACACACGAGGTTTAGTTAACTTTTACAAAAAAATTACATTTAAGAAGAAAGATTAAATATTTTTGTTGTTTTTTATTTTATCATTTTTTTTTGTTATTTTTCAATATTAAAAACATTATACCCTTAATCCTAAAAAATTTATTAATCCTAAAATTTAAAAATACTACTTCTAAGGTTATAAATATTTTTTCTTTTTGCTGATTACCATCATGTTATTTTCATTATTGTTAAAAAAAATAAAGGTTTAAATAGAAATCTCTAATCCTAGAAAAAATCTAAAGTTAAAAATACTAACTAAAATTTAAAACATTAAAACTAAAGTTTATAATACTAACCAAAATAAAAGAAAAAAAGGTTGGAAAAGAGAGAAAATGGGCCTGCAGCCCGGACTGTAAACGCAGCCCCCCTGGGGCGCTTCTTAATGAAAGGCGGGTCGGAAGACCCTGAACCCGGCCCGGTTTTAAGGAAACAAAAGGGTTCTGAATAACTCTAATGCATTAGCCGCAGCAGTTTACAAGGGGAAAGAAGTTCATATCTAACGGTTTATCAAAGGCCAAACATCAGTACCCAAAAATCATGAGGAACCTCGCTCAATTCCCTCCCTCACTCTTGCTACACTCTCTCTATCTCGCAATCGCTCATCCTCTCTCAATCGTTTACTTCTCTCTTGGATTCGCGTTTAAGATCGCGAGGAAAACGGAGTCGATTGGAGCAAGGTTTGTATCTCGCTGTTTCTCATAATCAAAGTCTAAACCAACGCCATCGAGTTCAAAATGATTCGCAATAGTAACATTAAAATCAAAATCGCAAGTCAGATAACCAAAAACGGAAACACGAAGGCTAAAGGAGATCAAGATGTACCGACGATGCTTCAGAGGTGAATTTACATGTACTTAGTCTTTCTACCTTGTTAGAATCGGCCTGAATCCTCTTCTTTTTTGGTGATAAATGATGTGTTGAATATTTGTTCTTGATGGCACCCCCTCTGTTTTCTGATGAAGTTAACGAGTTAAAAAATTCTGGTGGAAACCAAAGCTCCTTGATTTTTCTGTCTGTTTTCTGATAAGTGTGATAGGTAGGTTGAAGGGTGGTTCTTATGAGACTGGTGGTTACGATTGTCTGTTGTGACAATGGTGGAGGTGAAAAAGAAGAAGATTTCACATATTCTTATTCTGCAATTTGTTTGTAACTGGTTGAGGGAGGTTATTGTAGTGTGTAGCGGTGGAAAGTTTTTGAAGGAAGTGGTTTGGTGGTGTGTTAGCTGAGTTTTTGGAAGGTGAAAGTGTTTCGGAGAAGTAGCGGAAAGATGATGAGAGGAATGAAATTTATTTGACAAGATGAATGTAGATTGTGTTTGTTGTTATGGTGTACTGGTTGGGGGTAGACCGTAGAGGTTGAAGTGGTGTGTCGTGGTTGTGAAACGGCGATGGATAGTGGTGTTAGTGGTGGTCACGGGGTGAGTTTAGAAGTAGAGGCGTGATAAGGAAAAAAAAATAGAGGCAAGTTTGTGTTGGAAATGGAGATTTGCGGATGAGAATGGTGGAGGGATTGTAGGCTAGTGTATTAGCAGTAAGAAGGTTTTTTCTATGAAGATTCTGATCATCATGAAAAGGTCCCCCTATTATTGTTTGATGTCCTCCTTTTATTCACTTTGTTCTCCTTCTTTTTATGCCAAAACAAACTTGTTTTGTTTTTCATGGTACATAGGTCCTGCGAAATTGTGATGAGTCTCTTTCAAGTGGTGCAGAATTTTGTCTTGTTATTGTTGAATTGTAGCTTTCACGTGTAGGTCTTGAAGCGTTGCAGCTGTGTTGGTTGTTGGAATCTTTGCTATAGCTTAATGTGAATTGTTGTTGAAAACACCTTTTTTGTGCAGGTTGTTTGTTGTATGAAATGGGGAAGGCGTGAAAAAACAAGTATTGATCAAAGATGCCATGTGTTGTACTTTTTATTTTTTTGTAATTTAATTTAGTGCCAAAAAACTAAATGGGCTTATTGTGAGATGGGATTTGAAAAATGGACTTGGTTCCATATTTTGTAGAAACCTTTTGTTTATGTAAGCTTTTTTCTAATGAAAAAAATGGTAAATGAGTTTATTGAAAAAAGAGTTTATTGGAATAAATGAATTGGACACTAGAAAATGGATTTGGAAATGACTTGGTTTTTTAATGTGGATAAATGGATTTAGAAGAATTAGTTAAATGGATAAAGTTGAATTTAAAGTGGAATTGACAAAATGGATATGAAATGAAAAATGGTTTAGAAATGGATTTGGACAAATGGATTGGATAATTGGATATGAATTGAATTTTAATTGGGTTAAAAATGGTTGATGGATATAAGATGGTTTAAAACATGGTTTAAAATAAACAGAGAAATAGATCGGTAAATTGGTTTAGAAGATGGGTAATAATGGATGTGGACCAATATTTCCAACAACACGGCCACGCAATCTCGGCTTTTAACTCAAACTCAATCTTGTCTTCTTCCACAAACCTCTGATTAAATGAACACAATTGCCATGAACAACTTGCAACAACTGCCTGATGATTGAACCAAACTCCCCATGAATTAAAATTTGGTGACTTGATGACCTCCACACCACATAACTCGACCTTGGGTACACACTGGCTGAGAAATAGTCCACTAACACCGATATTTGCAATTATAGCAAATTCTTTAATAGTTTGGTCAAGAGTAGGTCCACCATCCATCTGAACTGAATCATGAATGAACAACCAGGCTCGACTTGAAGCTATACCCTTATCTTTGAATGCACACTAATACTCCTCTGAATACGGAAGACTCGAACCATAGGAAAACGCCTTGATCTCATGCCATAAAAGCTTATGCAAATGGATGCATGCAAAGTTATGTTAATGACCTAATGGTGATGTATAGATGATGGAAATGCTATGGTATGCAAGGATAGGGTAAGGGTGAAAATGAGGGTGTGACAAAGTGGAAGTAAGTTACTGAGATAAGACACTAAAGGATTACTCACGTGTTGACAAACCCATCCATATCCACCGCCACTGTATATACAAAACAAAAATAATAAGAAATAGTAATATACAAGGCCTAATAATTAAGATCTCAAAATAACACCCACCTGTGTGATTTGATCAACATGCCACCTTGAAAACAGTTTCACTAGCAAGGGAAGTTATGGCTCAAGGTCATGGTTGTGGCTCATAATTTAATTTCACAGAGTTGTCTTTGGAATTATATTGCACAAGCACATGAAACATTATGTAAATCTTTCTTGTGACACCAAGCATACAAATTTAGGTTATCATAAGCAGAAAAGGTATTCATGCAGGAATGACAAGGTGGGTTTTAAGTTATAGGTGACTACACCTGGATAATGTTATAAATTGAAATAGTACTGATTCATATCCGCTACATCAACACAATAGGTGTGAAAAGAGATCCAATCTGGAGAAATACCAGGTGCATTCAAATCATCTGTAGTAGAAGCATTTTTTAAATTCGGAATACCTTGAAGAGCTAATTCACATGCTTCTCGAATCTCTTGAGCCGGATCAGAATTCAAACTATGCTTCAATAAAGAAACATTGCTATGTGAACCAATATCGTCGAGTGCTTCACCTGCCTAAGCAAGACCATAACAAACACAATCATCTTAAAAATGAAAGAGGAAAAAAAGTGATACATAGAAAAACAATGCAAAAATATCTCCATATTGAGCATACCTTCACATAAAGCTATGGAAATCACTAAACAAATCTCGTACTGATTATTTTGGTTTTGACTTTCATCTACTGTGTGATCCACATCTTGTGATGACCCTTATCATCTGAACAACTAAAGCATAAATAAAAATACATTCAGGTAAATTAAGAAAATGAAAACACAATTCAATATGTGTCTTCACTAGAAACATTATCAATTGATTTATTAATTCAGTATCCAAACCTAATGTAATGTCATAATTAATGAAATTTCTAAAACTGAAAAATAAATTTAAGTTGAATCAAAACCTAATGTGGTATTTTTCCATACCTAGTTTCCAAACACTATAAGGGTAGGCAACTTCAAAAATCTTGGAATTTCAAATTGCAGTAATAACCAAACCTGAAAATATTCCAAAGCAAAATCTGAATAACTATTAAAATTTAGGCTTAAATAGTCTTTTGGTCCCTGTCGCAACGCGAAAAAAACAACCGGCAAAAAACAGAGTCGCCACCGAACGTTATTTATCTCGAAGGGGGAAGGGAAATGATTGAAGAAACCTCAAAAAGGGAAAGAACATGGTCTCGCAACCAAATCCTAGGTTCGAGAGTCGATTACGCGAGAGGAAGGTGTTAGCACCCCTCGCGTCCGTTGTACTCAACGGGATCCACTCTTGTTGTTATAATAAAAGGGTGTGTTTGTCTAAAGCCTACTTGCTAAGGGAAATCAGAAATGAAAAGGGAGAAAAACAAAAGGGGACTCAATAGGACTTCACCGTCATATGTCTATGTATTTCCTCGTGCAATGTGAAAGTCAGAGTCAACGTAGTTCGGAGGACTACGAGTGGAGGGGGGATGGTTGCTTGCCAAGACTTCGTCGTCTTGTGCCTACATATCTTTATTCGGATGAGAATGAAGAAATTAGAGCATTCGTAGTTTGTGGGACTACGAGTTACTTAGTGTCTTTTATAAGCGATGCTAAGTTCGCATTCTAGCAGTTAGGGATGAGGCCTATTTGCGGTAGAACTGAAGTAGCATGCCCTTTCTGAAAAAAAATTTAAAGAAAATTCCAAAGGACAAAATGGTTTAAGTTTGTTCAATTGTTTTAAAGAAATGAATTGACTTTGTTTGAGATGTGTATTGCACTAAAGTATATGACATAGGATCAAATACTTTGCAAGATCGACTCAAGACGGGACATATACAAAGCACTCTAAACAAGGTAATGAGAGACTCTTGATTATTATTTCCAATGTACTTAAGGCTCGTGACGTACTATACTCATCGTATTTATTATGTATTTTGACTTGGTTTAAGAGAGAGAAGACAGAGACTCAAAGGGCAAAAGAAAAAGACTAAGGGATCTCCACCCTAAATATTGTCATGTCAAATGGTCTTATAGTTGAGATGAGAAAGGGAATTCTACCCTAATGTTATCATACAAGAGATGGACCTAAATTCGAGGTTAAAAGGGAACTACCCTAATGCTGTCATGCAAAGGATTGAGAGCCTAATGTCTATTCTACTCCAAACTTAATCAGAAATTAAGTTGGACCAGGAACCTTAAGGGAGCATGTGATCAAAGCACAAGTAAACACAAGACAACTAAATCACAAACATGAACACACTAAAGTACCAAACAAGACCCAAGTAAAGATAAAAAGAGGAGATTCAAAGATGAAAGATCATGCTATGAAATATTCAACTTAAGCAGGCAACAAAGAAAGGAGATTCAACAATCAATCCACAAGTGGCAAACATTCATGCTAAGTCAAGACATGCTTCAAACTTGAATCAAGATAAACAAGAATGTGTAAATTAAACACTTATGTATACATTTTAAACATCATAAGTCATGCTCAAAAGAATCCAAAGATTGAGGTTGAGGAAAATAGGCAATGACAAACACGTAGTGCACAAGTATACATGACTTGAAACATCAACCAAATATCATCAATTAGCACACAAAGACAAAGTGAACTAAGTAAGATGAGAATTCATACAAGTCAGTAGCTACATCATAGCATTTTTAACACATTTCAAAGATTAAGAAAGGAACACAAGAGTACCAAACACGAACTACAACAACTAGCTCATGAAAAATAACCACAAATGATCAAGCATATGAGATTAGGGTATGAAATCATGATGAGGCAGTAGAACAGGTATGAATGTCAATTCAAAACAAATCTCAAGATGGCAAGAAGATTCACCAAATATCATACTTAAAGCATACACAAACACTTAGGTATTTATCAATCAAAATCAATTTCAAAAGGAAACAACTATCCATAAGAGACAAAGGAAACAAAAGGTCATGCAATTGAACATTGAGACATGGAAGGGAAGTAGCTTAGGCAAGGTATTTGTTCTGGACTGGACAGGAACTTGGCCCACAGTAGGGCAAGGCCTAACCCAGTCCAACTATTGGCAAAGCCCAATAACGAGATTCAGACGATCTAGCCGTTGGTCACAATCTAGCCGTTGGACACAATCTAGCCATTGGGCACGATCTAGCCGTTGGGCACGATCTAGCTGTTGGGTACAGTCTAGCTGTTGGGCACGATCTAACCGTTGGGCACAATCTATCCGTTGGGCACGTCCTCCTCGTGCGCTTGACAGTTCACGCGACCAACTGCCCCTCCAGAGTTCACGGGGACAGTTGGACTAGGTCCTAAGGTCACGCGCTAGACCTTCCACCTGGCAGTCTTCCATTGGTCGACCAGATATTTCGGCTACATGGGAGACATTGGCTCCGCGCTGGTGGGTTTTTCTATAAATACCCTCTTACTTGAGAGGGTCAGGTATTCAATATTCAATATTTTAACTCATACCTAAATGCTTTGTACTTGCTTTCTCTCTAGCCCAAACTTATTTTGGCATCGAAGTACCTTGCAGGTACACTCCCATCCTCTCCTACATCCATCATCGCTGCCCTACATGGAAGGCCACGAAGATCCATCCTAATCACCTCAGATCAGTGGCGCCGTCTGTGGGAACATCATTTCCCCGTCTTTTTGAACCAAGGTCCCTCATCTTTTCACCCAAAAGACCAAAGCTTACTCTCTAAAAATTCCTTTAATCATCATGGCCTCCAACAGAAACGATGATGCCCATCAAGATCCTGCTGTTGCCGTTATGGTGGATAACGTCGACCACCAGAACCCCAGAGCTGTGATCCATGAAACCGGCCACAGGGACGGAAAGACTGCATCTCCTTCCTCCGATGACATAAAGCCACGCATGCCGACTTGCGGTCACGTCTTCGAGCCTATACCTGTCCAATAAGAAGCTGACCCCAGCACTACTACCCTCATTGCCTCTCTCAACAGGTCCAACTATCTGATCTTCCAACAAGGCGAGAAGATCCACCTGCTAGAACATGCCCTCCAGGAGCGCCTTCCTTCGCAAAGGCCTCACAGTCCATCTCCACGTCCTCAATCTCCCCCTCAGAAACGTCGGCGGGACAGATCCAAGAGCAAGAGGTCACTTGGAGATGACACCGTACTCCTCTGCGGAGATCCAGACGTTCTCCTGCCCCAAAGAGGACCAAGCCCTCAGAAAAACATCGTGAACATCGTTGTCAGCGCAGACACTCTCCTCGACGCACCAAAAGTCACAGGCACAGTTACTCCCCATGTAGGTCATCATGCACGAGCGACGATGATGATGTCCATGGACCTTTATCCTAAGAGATCATGGACACCCGTATCCCTCGCGGGCTGGAGAAGCCTCGCCCTCTAGCTCTCTATGATGGCACCATGGATCCTGGCGACCACATAAAAAACATTGAAGTCATGCTCCATTATCACAACGTGAGTGGAGCCATCAAGTGCAGGTTATTCCCCATCACCCTTAGAAAGGGAGCCATGACCTGGTATAAGAGTCTTCCCCGAGGCTCAGTCACCTCGTAGAAGGACCTGAAGAACCAGTTCGCCCAACACTTCACTGCTTCCAGACGTCATCCCAAGTCGAAAGCTACTCTCGAAGGCATTATTCAGGGCAATGATGAGCCCCTGTGAGCCTATATTGAGAGATTCAACAAGGAAGCTCTAGAGGTCCACACAACGAACCACATGAAGAAATACCTCTTCGAGAAGGGGCTGAGGCCGAAAAGCAAGTTCCACAAAGCAGTGGGCATCGAAACACCTCGTACCCTGGCCAAACTCCTCCGTAAGGCCCAAGCTTATATACAATACGAGGAGAAAGATGCTGCCTACAAGGCCCGGGATTCAAGGGACCTTCCGACACCTCTCTCTTCCGACTAGCGTAATCTCGATGGAGATCAGGGAGCCCTCCAGGTGAACAGAAGCTCCTCTCGACGAGGAACAGAATGACAAATCTTAAAGAGAAGAACTCGACCTGGTCGAAGATATTCGATCGGGGGAAGCTCTCCGTGAAGCTCCACTAAAACAAAAAATAACTCTGCGCCATAATGCCAAAGTCATAAAGCGCGACTTCTAAGTTGGCAGCTTGGTCCTACACAGAAATCAAAAAGATTCACGCGACGGCAAGCTGGCACAAACTGGGAAGGGTCGTACAGGGTCAAATCAAAAATAGGCACCGGTGCCTACTACCTCGAACAGTTGGACGGAGAACCATTTGCTCGACCATGAAATGCTGAAAAGCTCAAACAATATTACAGTTAGGACCAACGATCAGTCGGGACTAACTGCCGACAAACTTACCCCACACCAGAGAGGTTGCTTGGCCACATGAGCGTGCCCTGGTGTATGCACAATCCTCAAAATTACAACAAAGGCAAGTTTTTGCTCATGGAACGAGCAGACTTCGTGCCCAACGGGGATACCTCAATCGAGCTCCGTCGTTGTCGTACCAGCGTGGCAGGACACCCAGCTCGCGATGGGAATAGTCCAAGCCCTGTGTGATCAGGACCTCGACTGAGATCTTAGTCCCAAGACTGGCAAAACTACTTCGCCTCCTCAACAAGTTCCCTAAACTGTTAAGCATCATATCGAGTCAAGCAAACTCCTACAGTTAGTAAGCACAACTCGCAAATATCAAAGCACGCACAATAAGATGCAAGGCATACAATGTCAAGCCCAACCATAAAAAATTACAAGGAATGACACGCAGGCCAACAAATTATGCATCCTCAGCTGGAAGCTCCGGAGGGACCACCTGGTCGTCAACAACTTAACACAAAACGTTCTTTCCATGGGGCACGTCCTCATCAAGCCTGGTCGACACAAAAACGTCCTTTTAGCGAGCATGCCCTCGCATCCTGAGGAACTGTTAGGCTCGGAAGCGACTTGCTGTCGACCATACTTACCATAAACAAGCAAAGGGCATGTCCCCAAACATTTTCGTTCGAAAATAACGACCTCAAAAAGCTTCCCCGCAGGCAACTCTTGTTCCTCGGTCGACCAACAAGGCTATCTCAAGTCATTACTCTTCACCTTAGAGCAAAGACTTGGGGGGCTCCTGTTCTGGACTGGATAGGCACTTGGCCCACAATAGGGCAAAGTCCAACCCAGACCAGCTTTTGGCAGGGCCTAATAACGAGATTCAGACGATCTAGCCGTTGGGCACAATCTAGCTGTTGGGCACAATCTAACCGTTGGGCACAATCTAGCCGTTGGGCACAATCTAGCCATTGGGTACAATCTAGCCGTTGGGCACAATCTAGCTGTTGGGTACGATCTATCTGTTGGGCACAATCTAGACGTTGGGCACAATCTAGTCGTTGGGCACGTCCTCTTCACGCGCTTAACAGTTCACACGACCAACTGCCCCTTCATAGTTAACGGGGACAGTTGGACCAGGTCTTAAGGTCACACGCTATACCTTCCACCTGGCAGTCTCCCATTGGTCGACCAGATATTTCGGCCACATGGGAGACCTTGGCCCTGCGCTGGGGGTTTTTCTATAAATACCCTCTCACTTAAGAGGGTTAGGTATTCAATATTCAATATTCTAACTCATACCTAAATGCTTTATACTTGCTTTCTCTCTAGTCCAAACTTACTTTGGCATCGGAGTACCTTGCAGGTACACCCCACTCCTCTCCTATATCCATCATCGCTGCCCTACACGGAAGGCCACGAAGATCCATTCTGATCACCTCAGATCAGTATTCAACTCATACAAGGATTCATGAACCTCAAGAAATTCACACAAGAAACAAGTTCAAGAAATAAGTTCAAGAAACTAGGTCAAAGATTAGACATACTTCATCTCAAAGCAACATCTCATTGAAGCATCATCCAAAAATGTTTAAATGATCAAACAAATATAAAATTAAAGATCTACCTCATGGCCAAAGAATCAAGAGAAAGTGGGAAAAAGATACCCAAGAAAATTGAACAAGTGCACCATCAAAACAATTCATCAATCACGTGTATGCTTCAACAATTAGGCATGAATCAGGGCTCATAAAATCAAAAGGACAATGATCAAATATGCTTCATCAAAACATCACAACATCACTCAAACCCTAGCCATTTATGTGTCTAAATATGGTGAAAAAATTGGCTCAAGAAATGGTCTCAAAGTGCATCAAACAGAAACCCTAATTCAAGGACAATTAGGTAAAAGCACCTTTCACAATTAATTCAAAATAAAATACAAAATAATTGAAAAAAAAAATATGACAAAATTCTAGAGACATCAAATAACTAAAACATATTTTTGTGGATATTTAACATGAAAAGAAAATCAAAAAAAGAAATTAAAATTGAAAATGGAAATAAAATATAACAAATAGAAGCCATGGGTGCAAAACAAAAATTCAAAATGAACTAGACTCAGTTAATACGTGCGCGTTGGGCAAAAAAGGAGGGTGTGGATAACAAAAACAACTAACCCCATTCCACTTATACTATTCAGATTTTAAAAAACAACAAAAACACATGTGGTCACTTATCTCACTCAGGTCCATGTCAGCGCCACACAAGCAAGTCGAGATTCAAAATACACACATCAGCGGACGCCGGAGCCCTAACTTTCGTCGTCTTCTCCAGTTTCCCTCCGCCGGAGCTGCAGCAAAACTTCATCAAAAACATGAAACAAGACACTATTATGTATGGTTTTTCACGTAGATTCCATATCTAGGCTCAAAAATCATTTTAGAATAATCTAAAGCCATGAAAAATAAGCACGAAAATTCAACACACATTATGAAACTTGCTTAAATCAACACAACCATGAAGCAAACATTGCCTACACTAATGTAGGACTTCAGATGCAACCAATATGCTCCTATCATGGCATCTAAATGAGAGAAACGGATTGAAGAAGGTTACCTAGTGGAGAGTGTCCACTGCACCTTGAACCTTGAGCAAAATGAAGAGAAAATGATCATGAGTTCCTTAATAACCCTCAATGAAGATGAATCAAGCAAGGAATCAAAGGAAACTTAGAGAAAATAAGCAACTCGTGCTTGGATCTCTTGAGAGAGAGAGATAGATAGATAGATAGATAGATAGATAGATAGAGAGAGATAGAGAGAGAGAGAGAGAGAGAAAGAGAGAAAGTTTTTAGATCTGAAACTTGTAAAATGGAGTTGTAGTGTGGTTATGAGCGATGAGAGGCTTTTATAATGAGGCTTAAGTGTAGTTAGTGGCTTAACCCAAGGTGAAAAGTTTGTTAGAGTTTTTGAAGCAAAAATGAGAGTGGAGATAGTGAGCACGAACTCAGCATTGGCATGAGGTGTATCGTTACTTTTTGTGAGCAAAATAAAGGGTGACTTGGCACGTGAGTGTAGTGAAGCAAAGTTTATTGTTGTGTATATTCCTTCTTTTGGTAAAATGATTTGAATTAGGGTGCACGAAGTGTGTGTGCATTTCTTGGTCATTTATTGCAAGAATGATGAGGTATGCGTGTGGAATGAGGAAAGAATGAAGCATACTACAGGAATGTGCCAAGTAGTGTAAAAAGAAAGGCAATGTTGATGCATCACTACAACATGTTCATGTATGCTACATTCATCCATTACAACTTGGTGAATTTTAATCCAATTGGTGAGAATTTGAGCTCAAAAGAAATCTTGGAGATCAAACAACAACTTTCATGTTGGAGGCAACTTGAAACAAGTCTTGGATCAATGAGAAAAAGTTGTTTAAAGTTTGTCCCAAAAATCAAGCTAAAAACATTTAGAGAAATTTCACTAAGTTACCAAATTTGACAACTTGAATACCTTGACTTTGAAGCAACATAACTTGAGATGTGTTAAGCCAAATGAGAAGTTCTTCGCATCAATGGAAAGCTTGAAGAATAAGGAATAACTTTCATGTTTGAGGAAAATTGAAATGAAGCTTGGAACCTTATGGAATTTGGCCTTGAATATAC
This sequence comes from Lathyrus tuberosus, assembly GCA_022829125.1. Lineage (NCBI taxonomy): Eukaryota > Viridiplantae > Streptophyta > Magnoliopsida > Fabales > Fabaceae > Lathyrus > Lathyrus tuberosus. The sequence goes on along the minus strand of JALAZF010000024.1, from coordinate 5,160,147 downwards.
AACCTCCAAGTTGAATTTCAACACTTAGAAAAATTCTCTGTATTGGAATCTTGAATCTCATTTTTCCTCAACTTTATGCTTTCATAGCTCTTGATTCATGCATCTTTTGAAGTTCATTTCTTCTACAAACTTGTAGTATATGCTATCATCTTCAATTTGAACATTGGTTTGTACCATTTGGATTAAGGATGAGAGAGATATGAATCTTGCAAGATGGCCACAAGAACATGATTTTTCCATACTTAGTGAAATTCATGAAAACCCTAATTTAGCAACTTTAGGGAATTTCTTGATTTCTCTTGATCAAACCTCTTGATAACATGCAAGATGACTTGAAATACCCACACTTGGCCAAAAAAACTCAAGAATCAAGCTTTAACTCACTTAGAGCATCAGTTGACTTTTCTTGATCAGATGAATTCAAAATCTTCCTCTATCCACTTAGGAAACCTTTGAAATGATTTGTGATGAATCATGAGGCATATATAGAGTCCTTGAAGTGTGATTTGAGCCCTAGAACCATGTTTACTCAAGAAAATAATCACAAGTGTCCTTTGTCCAAAACCCTAGCCTCAGAACCAAAAGATAGAAGAACAATGTTCAACCCCTTAAAACACTTGAAACCCTAACCACCAGATGATTGTGAACTTGTTGAGATACTTTGATGAGTATGAAACCCTTGTAGCATAAGAATACCATGATGTTGAGGATACCTCATCTCTCATTCCTTTGAAAACTAACTCTTCTCTTGAGGAAAACCAAGATACCTTGATTCCATGTCTTAGAACCAATACAATGTATGAATGATTATAACCTAATGAATGAAGCATAAGCCAATTAGGGTAAGACAACAGGAGGGCAAATTTTAGGGTGCAACAGTCCCTGTAAGTTAGCGTGTTTTTTATTTTGGTCCCTGATTTTTTTTTTTTGTCTGAGTCCCTATATCTCACTTTCTCGTTGATGTTAATCCCTAACGTTAAAGTTCTGTTAAAAAAAACCTATGTGGCAAACGGTGCTGACGTTGCAATAGTTTTATTATTTTTTCTTCTGAAACTAATTAATTGCGTCGAATATGGTGCCACGTGTCAATGGCAAATTTAACAAAATAAAATTTTGCATATTGTGGAATTCAAACCCATCCCCTTTGGTTAAAACACAATTTCCTTTACCACTCGTCAATCACCTACCTTTGTTTAATATATGCACCGAAATTTATATATTTAAAACTTGATGTTTCAAATTGATTTCTGCAACTGGTGGTACATGCAGGCTGCACAATATTAGATTTCCTTTAGCTTCATGGATTTGTATGTATATAAGTGAATAAAGTTACTTCAAGAGTTGAAGTTTATTCCGTTGTGAAGTCACAACAAAGAAGGCATACGAAGTAGAAAATTGAATACTTACTAGTTAAATACTTTAATTTCTAATGTTAGTCAAGAGTTTTTGAGTTGCAAGCATTGATTTAAAATCTTTTATTATGAAACTGAGTGAATAAAATGCAGTAAGAGAAACCCATAATTAGGGACCTAATATATATATATATATATATATATATATATATATATATATATATATATATATATATATATATGGATTTAAACGAAAAACACGCCAACTTACAAGGACAATAAGATTATATAAGCCCGTAATTTTTTCATCCCCAACCTTCATAGAAGCAACCTAAAATTAATGTGCACAGGAAGAACAAGCATTGCAAATGGAGGACACTTCCACAGTTGTTTATGGTGAATAATTTTATCTTGTTGCTTCTAACAACAAATCCAATAATCAAATAGATCCAACTTTAACAACATATCCAATAATCAAATGGATCTGATCTTAACAATAGATCCAAAATTTTCCTCTTGTTAATTCTAACAACAGATCCATAAGATCCAACCCTAATTATGGGTTTCTATTGCTGCATTTTTTTTACGGAACAGATGAAAAGAATTATTGATCTCATCATTTGGCTTCAGCAACTCAAAATAGGTTTTATACCCCGAATGAGAAGAAGAAGAATGCAATGGTATTGAAGAGAGGAAGAAGAAGACAATGGTATTGAAGAGAGGAATAAATAAGTTGCAAAATCATTCAAATTTTGGATTTCACCCCTCGTTTTAAATCCCTCATGTTGTATTTCCACGTGTAATAAAAAGGTGTCATAAGAAAAAATAATAAAACATTTGTCACGTCACCACTGTTTGCCAAATTGGTTTTTTTAACATAATTTTAACGTTGGAGACTTACATCAATGAGAATGTGAGATATAGGGACTCAGACAAAAAATAAAAAGATTCAGGGACCAAAATAAAAAACACGCTAATTTACAGGGACCAAAACACTATTTAAGCCTAAAATTGATTAAAGAAAATGTGATTGTCGTTCTGCGAACCCGAAACGCTGCTGCTAAGCCGACCCAAGCTAATACCGATATAGCAGCAGAGGATGCTCTTTGTTAACCTGAGATAGAAAAATTACAAAAATGACGATCAATTGGAATTGTTTATGACATGCATATGCACCTATAATTCATGAGTGGTAAAATATCATAGTTTGAAAATAAAGTACCACATTGACAGTCCACAACAATCACCTTCTTGAACCTTCATCTGATTCATCTTTTCATCACCATTTTCATAACAACCAGTCTTTAACTTCCATAACGTTCAACTTCATCACCCACAATACTTCATCACATTCAAACATCAACAACATCAACCACATCAACAACAAAAACATACTCAACCCAACACTAATAACACAAAATAAGCACTTAGGAAATTGAAAAAACTAAATCGCATTAAAATGAAATTTCAACTTACAATGAATCTTAGTCTCTCCATAGTAGAAAAAAACATTTAGCAGTCATGAGACTTTTCAATCACAAGGAGGATAGTCATTTGTGTTCAGGAAATCACAGCAAAGTATAAAACTTGTATCAAAGAAATATGCATTGTAGTCAATGAAATAACATGTATCAGATGAAAAATATTTTAGATAAAAGGTTTCTGAAAAACCCAACATTAAAAAACCAAAACATAATCAAGAAACATAAATATGTTGCTCAAGAACACAAAGAAATATAAATGTGCATAAAAAGAAGTTTTTCAAAACATCCATTAAGGGAAATACAAAGAAACTAGCATACTGTTTCACCCCGTTTCAAAACATCTTGAAGAACGCATCAGCACGTTCTTCCTCAGCAAGAGATTCAAGAGCGAAGTTCTAAAACCTTGAAGATATAAAACCATGGCTTTGAAAAGATACAAAGCAACATATTTAGGATCAAGTTCGTCGTTTTTTTGGCTTCGGCTGAGGCTTCGTTAGTGAGGTTGTTGATAGCAGATCTGGATTTGATTTTGGAAGATCTAGCTAGTGTGAAAGATCCTTGCAAGTGCCATTATGATTTGAAAATCGATGTCGCGAATCATCTATTGTTTCTCTTTGGTTTCAATGTTCTTATCTCTGGTGAAAGAAATTGCTCAAAGAAAAAAGAAAAAGAGGAATAAGGAAGAAAAGGAAGAGCAGCTGAAGAGACAAAGGAAAAAATATTATGGAGAAATTTGAGACGGTAGGGTTTTGAGCAGAGTTGTCATGAGAGTGAGTTTTAAAAGTGAATATAAGTACAAATAGTTGGATTGAATTGGGTGGTTTGGAATCAATGAGAGTGGAACAAATAAACATGTAGTTGGAATTAAACAATGTAACATTATTAGTTGGAAAAAGCAATTTTTAGACCAAAATTACTCTCATTTTAAAAATGTGACAAAAATAGAGAAAAATACAATTGTGAGATTTTCACATCATCTAATTTTCTAACATTATAGATTTATCTTTAATATTTTAATTTAAAAATATTTAACATATTTTTCATACTATAAAATACTCTCTCTAACCTAAATTATAAGTCATTTTGTCAAAAAATTTGTCCCAAATTATAAGTAATCTTACATTCTCAATGCAATATTAATAACATTTTTTTCAATATATTCTCAAATATTTATTATTATTTATTATTTTAACTCTTTTAATTTCTCTCTCATGTATAATTATGAGAAATATTACTGCAAAATCATACATAATTTATCTTTTCTTTAATAATTAAGTTTTTAAATTTTTTGTGAAATGTTCAAAATATCTTCTAATTTGAAATGGAGGGAGTATGTTATATGCTATTAGTGGCAAGATAATTTATAAACTTCCGTTTTAAGAGTCATTCATTGTAAACTCGTTTTCTAACTTCAAAGTCATGCATAAATGACGAATCAATCCCAAACGAGCAAGACTCTTTTATTTTCCTTCTTACTACTTATCAGTATTATACCATAGCATTTTATCCTATTGTAATTAGATAACTATTAGTGTACAGCTGGCATACCATTATTGGACACACAAATACTTGTATATATATACTGATATCACTATTGTATTGAGTTAGTTAGATGAATAATAACAAACTTTACTCATTCATCGTTTCTTCTTCCTTCTGTTATCAATTTTTCTCTCTCTGCTATGGCTGTGTTACAGTGTATGTGTGAGTTCATCTCCATTATCAACATGGTATCAAAGCTTCAAAAGCTCTGGTAGCCATTGTTCTCTCTTCTGCGATCTTCATTCTTCTCCTTTGTGCGTTTCTCTGCATTTGTGCGTTTCTCTGCATTTTTTCTTTCTTCCCTTTCTTGATCGCATTCATCTTTCTCTGTTATTCAATGGCGAACCAGAGCTACGCCGATTTCGCAACCAATTCTGCAAATCCATACTATCTCCATCCGAACGAGAATCCAGCTCTTGTTCTTGTTACGCCTTTGCTCACTGATAAAAATTACCATACCTGGGCTCGATCGATGCACATTTCGCTTATCTCCAAGAACAAGGAGAAGTTCATTGATGGAACCCTAACCAAGCCACCTGTTTCGGATCCAATGTATGCACCATGGATTCGTTGTAATACCATGGTTCTTGCGTGGATTCAAAGGTCGATTTCGGAACCAATAGCGAAGTCTGTTCTGTGGATTGATACAGCATTTGGCGTATGGAAGAATTTGCAAATTAGGTTTTCTCAAGGCGACATATTCCGCATATCTGACATTCAAGAAGATTTGTACAAATTCTGTCAAGGTACTCTCGACGTCTCTAACTATTTTACGCAATTGAAGGTTATGTGGGACGAATTGGAGAATTATCGACCGGTTCCGTTTTGTTCTTGTGCCATTCCCTGTTGTTGCGGTGCCATAGCGTCTGTTAAACGGTATAGGGAACAAGATTACGTAATTCGCTTTCTAAAAGGATTATCTGAGAAATTTGCTCATTCAAAATCTCAGATTATGATGATGAATCCTCTGCCTGACATTGACAAGGCCTTCTCGCTTGTGATTCAACAAGAACGAGAAATGGATAGCTCTGCATCAAGTGTTGTTGCTCCTACAGGTTCCACTGAAGAAGTCTCTGCATTGCAAGTTCAAGTGCAGGAAGGAAACCATTCTGGTAGACAAGGTTCCAACACCTATCGTGCTAAGACTCAAGGTTCAGCTCATGCAAAAGGTTCTAACAGAGTTTGTACTCACTGTGGCCGGACGAACCATACCATTGAAACCTGTTTCAGCAAGCACGGATATCCACCAGGTTACAGATACAAATCCAAGGCTCAAGGGTCTGCACCATCTTCATCAGCTGCAAATGCTAGTAATGCATCCACACCTTCCTCTCAGGGTTCAGCAACACCTTCATTTGGTTTTACTAAGGAGCAGTATGACAGCATCCTGGCATTGATTCAGCAATCCAAACCTCAACCTGTTGTCAATTCAGTTTCAACCTCACCTTTTGTCATGCACTCTCACTCCACCAATGTGAATGGTAAGCACCCTCACCTTTGGATTCTTGATACTGGAGCTACTGACCATTTCTCATTTGATTTAACTTCCTTCATTACACATAAGAACATAGTCCCTATCCATGTTAGCCTACCCGATGGTTCACAAATCATGACTTCCATTTCTGGCACAGTAGCTATATCACCATGTCTCACTCTCCACAATGTGCTTTATGTTCCTAGCTTTAATGTCAACCTTATATCTGTAGCTAAACTTGTTGCTAGTAATCTATGTTCTGTTCAATTTCATGCTAACACATGCCATATTATGCAGAATCATACCAAGGCAATGATTGGTATAGCTAGCTTACACAGGGGACTTTATGTTCTTGACACCACACCTTCACCTTCTCATGCCAATAATTCTTTTGCACACAATTCTGTTTCTCATACATCTTGTAATTTGTGGCACTTAAGGCTAGGCCACTTATCTGATATTGGTTTACATACCATCTCAAAGTATTTTCCTTTCATTTCTTGTAATAAAGATAATGTACCATGTGACTCTTGTCACTTTGCTAAACAAAGAAAACTTCCTTTTCCAAATAGTGTATCTCAATCTACTGTTCCTTTTAATATTTTGCATGCTGACCTATGGGGTCCTTTTTCCACAATTTCCACTTCAGGCCACAAGTATTTTTTAACCCTTGTTGATGATTATTCAAGACATACTTGGGTCATTTTCCTTAAAACCAAAGACCAAACTAAACCAAGCCTTATCAATTTCATAGCTTACATAGAAAACCAATTCCAAACTACCCTTAAATGCTTAAGGTCAGATAATGGTACAGAATTTCTTGCTCTATCTGATCACCTATTATCAAAGGGCATTATCCACCAAAGAACTTGTGTTGAGACTCCCCAACAGAATGGGGTGGTTGAAAGGAAACATCAACACATCCTCAATGTAGCTAGAGCAATTTTTTTTCACTCTAACCTTCCTCTTAATCTTTGGAATTTCTGCATTTCCCATGCTGTTCATATTATCAATAGACTACCTACACCCCTCCTTAACTCTAAAAGTCCACATGAACTGTTGTTTAAGCAATGTCCATCCCTCATTCACCTTAAAGTGTTTGGCTGCCTTTCCTATGCTAGCTCTCTTCAAGCACATAGAACTAAGTTCAATCCAAGAGCTAAGAAAGCTATATTTCTTGGATATAAGGAAGGTACCAAAGGGTATATTCTGTATGATCTTGAAACTCACAACATTTTTATATCAAGGAATGTGATTTTCTATGAGAATATATTTCCCTTCAAACATCACAATCATCCTTCTGTTTCACCTATACAATCTGTCCCACATCTTGATGATCCTCCCAATGCACCCCATCCTATCTTTCCTATTCAGTCTAATAGCCAGCCTACTAGTACCACTGACTTGTCCTTTTCACTTGACAATTCCATCTCTACACAAAGCAGTCCTGATGGTACATCTTATCAACCTGCCAGCCCTAATCCAGCTGATAATCCCAGTCCCATTCCAGCTGATGTGCCTATACACAATGACTCTCTTCTTTCTCAAGATGTCCTTATACCTGATCTGGACAACCCTTCTACTTCACATCCATCTCACACTTCTCTACCTGCACAAAATAACAATGTGCTTGACCACTCCAATGATCAGTCCACATCCATTCTCTCTTCTGATATAAATCAGTCCCAGCTTTCTCCAAACTCTCCTCATCTCTCTGCTACAGAACAACCCAATGACCACAACTCACCAGAAAATAGTTCTGCAGATCATAATTCCCTTCCCTTAAGACATTCCTCTAGAACTTCCCACCCTCCTCACTACCTAAAGGATTATCATTGCTATTCTTCTGTGTCTGATAGCAATTCCAACATCCTGTATCCCTTATCTTCTGTACTCTCTTATGCTAATTGCTCTCCCTCTTATAAACACTTCTGTTATTCTGTGTCTTCCAATACTGAACCAAAAACATTCAACCAAGCCATTAAACTGGATTGTTGGAAAAATGCCATGAATGCTGAACTTCTTGCTCTTGAAGAAAATCAAACTTGGAGTGTTGTTGATCTCCCACCAGGCAAGGTTCCTATTGGATGCAGGTGGGTATATAAAATCAAATACAAAGCAGATGGCTCCATAGAAAGATATAAGGCTAGGTTAGTAGCAAAAGGCTACACACAAATGGAGGGAATTGACTATTTTGACACTTTTTCTCCTGTAGTTAAAATAACAACAGTCAGAGTTCTTTTGTCTATTGCTGCTATAAAGGGTTGGTTTCTTGAACAAATGGATGTCAATAATGCTTTTCTCCATGGAGATTTGCATGAAGAAGTCTACATGTCTCTTCCCCCTGGCATTTCTACTAGTTCTCCTTCTCAAGTTTGCAAGCTACAAAAGTCTTTGTATGGCCTCAAACAGGCAAGTAGGCAATGGTATTCTAAACTCTCATCCTTCCTAATATCTCTTGGGTATTCTCAGTCACAGGCTGACCACTCTTTATATGTGAAATCTCATAGTGATGTTTTTACTGCAATCTTGGTGTATGTGGATGATATAGTCATTGCAGGCAATTCCTTGGCTGAAATTCAGCATATGAAGGCTGTTCTAGACAAGAAATTCAGAATAAAGGATCTTGGCCAACTTAGATTTTTCTTAGGATTTGAGATAGCTCGATCCACCAAAGGCATCTTTATGAACCAAAGGAAATATACCCTTGAGCTTTTGGAAGATACAGGTTTTCTTGCAGCCAAACCATCTTCCATTCCCTTTGATCCTAACCTCAAACTCTCTCCTACTGATGGTGCACTTCTCACTGACCCTACTGTCTACAGGCGTTTCATTGGGCGATTAATCTATTTGACCAACACTCGACCAGATATCTCCTTTGCAGTACAGCATCTCAGCCAGTTTATTTCAAAACCTCTTGAGTCACACTATCAAGCTGCCACTAAAGTGTTGAGATTCTTGAAATCCTCCCCTGCTAAAGGTATCATGTTTTCAGCTTCCAGTTCTCTCAAACTTTATGCTTTTGCTGATGCTGATTGGGCCAGATGTCCCACCACTAGAAAATCTGTTACTGGCTTTTGTGTTATTCTTGGTTCTTCCCTTCTTTGCTGGAAATCCAAGAAGCAAAACACTGTGTCCAGATCTTCTACTGAAGCTGAATACAGAGCCTTAGCTTCCCTCACTTGTGAAATACAATGGCTGCAATATCTCTTTCAGGATTTCAAGATTAACTTTTCTCAACCGGCTTCTGTGTATTGTGATAGCAAGTCTGCTATCTATTTGGCTCACAATCCGGCTTTCCATGAGCGTAGCAAGCATATTGAGTTAGATTGCCATGTGGTTCGAGAAAAGATCACATCCAAATTAATCCACTTGCTGCCTGTTTCCTCTTCAGCTCAATTAGCTGATGCTTTCACAAAACCACTGCATTCTCCAGCCTTCTCTTCTATCATGACCAAGTTGGGACTCTGCAACTTACACTGTCCAACTTGAGGGGGCATATCAGTATTATACCATAGCATTTTATCCTATTGTAATTAGATAACTATTAGTGTACAGCTGGCATACCATTATTGGACACACAAATACTTGTATATATATACTGATATCACTATTGTATTGAGTTAGTTAGATGAATAATAACAAACTTTACTCATTCATCGTTTCTTCTTCCTTCTGTTATCAATTTTTCTCTCTCTGCTATGGCTGTGTTACAGTGTATGTGTGAGTTCATCTCCATTATCAACACTACTTGACTATATATATGTCAACAAGAAGCTAATGAGTAAGTGACTGACACTAAATGGAGTACTTGGCAAGTAGGCATCACCTTCGTTGAATCTTCTAGAATGAGGCAAAATGATTTCAATTGATGGAAGTAACGTAGCAGGAGCCAAGAAATTACATATCTAATCATGAATCCTTAAAAATCATAATAGTACGGTTTTGAAAAAAATAACAAACGCTTGTGATTCTTTTTGTTACTTAGAGCATTTCCAATCGTGAACCTAATTTTGGGTTTTTTGTGGGACCTATTAAGTCACGTCAGTTTGAAGCAACTCAACTACTTTTTTACTTCAATTGTGCAATTCTGAAGAACTCATATTGGATCCTACAACTTTATTGTATATATTAATATTTTATTCATATTAAATTTTTTATTAATTAAAATAATAACTTTAGTTTTTTAAATTAAATTTGATATAAAAAAAATAAAACTCAAATTAAACTTATAATTTAAAATGATAATTAAAATTAATCTCAAATACATGATATATATTTGGGTAGAAAATGGTGAAACTTGAGGTCTAGGAAACATATTTGAATTGTTTGGTGATGAAAAAAATATGATGGGGTTTGTTGACACTGATGGAATTTGAGAAAAATAGCTTTTGGCGTTGGAAAAATAGCTGTTGGAGTTATTTTGAATTTTATTATTATTTTATTTGATTAACTTTTTTATATATTATTATTTTATTATGAAACAACATTGCATATTTTTACTACGTTGGCCAGGTGGAGTTATGCATAAAGGTAAAAGTCTTACTTTAATGTTTGCCAAGGTGGCAAACCAACTACAAGAACCTCCGCTGGAGGTGGTCTTAGATGGTATAAATAAATATAATATTTAATATTGTGTTGAAATTTTAAATGACAAATAAGTATGGGGTCATAATCAAACATGGGGTCAAACAATTTTTTCCTACAAAAAAACTCATATTGTTCACACTGAACCTTCATCACGATGATCTAGACAGAGGCATTTTGATTTTTGGCTTAAATTTCTAACCTTAGGGTTAGGGGTTTTGGTTGAGGTGTGTTCTGTTTGTGGGTTGTTCGTGGTGGCGTCGTCTGTTTGGTTTCGCGGTGGTGTGTTTTGGCTTTTGGAGTGTTCCGGCTGTGTCGTTTTAGGCTCTATTTTCACATGGCGTGGATCAAGGTGGGGGCTAGAAAACATTCTTCTTTTTCTTCAGCAGTTAAGTGGGATATCTTTCCTTTCCACAAGGGAACGAAGGGTAGGTTTGAAGAGGGCATATCCTCCTATTTCATCTCTGATTTTCCAACCCATATCAATGCACGGGACCTTTACGTCTTGTTTGGTTGCATTGGGGAAGTGGTAGAAGTCGCGATTTCTCTGAGGTTGAATATATTGGGGAAAAGATTTGGTTTTGCCAGATTTAGGGAGGTTGAAGATATCAAGTTGCTGGGGATCAAACTCGATAACGTCATGATTGAAGGAAAGAAGATACATGTAAACCCACCCAGGTTTGAAAGGGGTGTTGTAGCGAACAAGGGAGCAAGGTTCGATGGCTTAGGTAAAGGATTGAATCGCTCAGCTTTTAACGGAGAAAGGGTGAGGAAATTTCAGGAAAACAGTTGCAGGGTGGGTAGTAAAACTTTTGCTGAAGTTGTTTGCAACAGTAAGGACGAGTCTGGCGATTGCGTAAGTTTTCATTATACTTCTAGTACGGATGACTTGGATCGTCTGAAGAAGGCTTACGTTGGAATTACCTATAGTGCAAGAATGGCTTACAATATTCAGAGGAATTTTGAAACCGAGGGTATATTCTTTGTAAAGGTGACTCCTTAGGGCTCTAAATTATGTTTGTTGGAAGAATCTAAAGTAGGAGCAATCGACGATTTGATTTCGGAGGGTTCAAATTGGTGGAAACAATGGTTCTGTGAAATTAGGAAATGGAAGGAGGAAGACATGGATGAATAAAGGGTTTTTTGGATTAGAGTCTATGGTGTCCCCTGCCATGGATGGAACCTGGATTTCTTTGAAAAGGTTGCTAGCAGCTTTGGCACTTATCTTTGCTCCGATGAGTCAACGGCGAATCGATCTAATATGGATGTGGCGAGGATTTTGGTCCGTGTTTCTATCTCCTTTTTTCTTCCGGAAAAAATCACAGTTGATATCGATGGTAAAAGGTACGTTATTCTACTCCGAGAAGATTTTGTGGGACCCCTCCGTGCGTCTGCTATTTCTGCTTTATCTAAGAAGAATTGTTCGTCTTCTTCTAGTTCAAGTACGTTATGGCTTGAACGTGAGGGTGGTGTCGGGGAAGACGGAGGAGACTTAGATTCGTTTAGCTCCGGCGACGATCTAGGTAAGTACGTTGGGAGTGGCGAAAAGGTGACTCTAAATGCTGCGATGGAGACAACTGAGGATAGGTATAATGATGGCACGGATAGGGGGCAGAACTTAGGTATAGAAGATCTGATGGTTTGTGGGACCTTTGACAGTGAAATAGAAATGATAAAAGTTACTTTTTGTCCTCCCAACAATTGTGAACAAATTGGTTTATCCATCCCTACCTCTTCCCACGTTTCTGATTCAGCAAAAACTGTCATTGGTTGTTCATTGGATAAAGTTGGGAAAGCCAAGGAGGAGGGCCCGGTGCCTAGGAGAAAACTACTTTAAAAAAATCAAATTCAAACATTTGTGTGGGCCTAGTGGTATTAGTGGGGTCAAAGTTTATAATAAGGTTAAAGGGAGGCGTAAAAAGGAGTTGGATTTGGGTAATTTTGCACATCAGTTCAGTACCAATACAGAGGAGGTGGCCAAGAGTTTTGATATGGATGCAGATTCGGTATTCTCTACGGCTTTTCATGAGAATAAATCGGCTGAATCTGATATTTTTAGGAGCAATTTAAGACAGTGGAATAATTTGGAATCTTTCGTTGGAGGAAAATTATGGGAGGCCCTTTCTAATCTAGGGGTGGTTGCGGATGACTCAAGGAGGGATTTTAAAAGCAGAATTGAAGAGATGGAAAGAAAGGATAAAGAGAGAAAGGAAGTAGGGAAGGCGAAATCACATTTGGTTCGATGATAATCAGAACGCTGAATATAAGAGGGGGTGGTAGTTTGATTAAGAGAAAGAGGATTAGTCAAACTATCAAGAAAGGAAACGCGGACATGTTTTTGATTCAGGAGACTAAAATGTCTTCAATAAAGGACACAATAGCTAGAAGTTTTTGGAGTAAGGATAATATAGGATGGTCTTTCTCTAGTGCTTCTGGTTTACCCGGAGGGTTAATCATCTTGTGGAAGGAAGGGAGGTTGGAAGTCATAAATAGCTTCAAAGGTGAAGGTTTTATTGGAGTTAAAGTTAGGTGGAAGGAAAATAATTTCTATGTGGTCAATGTATATTCTCCTTGCGAGTTGGAGGCGAAACGATTGCTTTAGAGGAAGTTAAGGGATTTAAAGGATCGCTATGGGGATGGTGATTGGTGTATCAGAGGGGATTTTAATGCAATTACTAATTCTAGCGAGAGGAGGGGTAAAGCTTCGAATTATTGTAATACGGAGATGAGAGAATTCAATGATTTTATAGCAAGTTGTGACTTAATTGATGTTCCTTGTAAAGGGAAGAAGTTCTCGTGGCAGAGTGGAGATGGAGGTTCAATGAGTAGGATTGACCGTTTTTTACTTTCTGAAGAAGTTATTGAGAAGTGGAGAGTGGTCAGTTTATTGGTGACAGAGATTTATCGGACCATTGTCTTGTGTGGTTGGTGGTGGATGACTCCGATTAGGGGCCGAAACCATTCAAAGTCAACAACGAATGGTTCCAAGACAAGAATTTTATTCCTTTTGTCGAAAAGGAGTGGAATAATATTCAAGTTGGAGGAAGAGGGGATTTTGTGCTGAAAGAGAAATTTATAATTCTTAAAGGAAGCCTTAGAAGATGGAATTATGAAGTTTTTGGGAGGTTCGATTTAGAGGTGGACGAGTGTGTGAAGGAGATTAACAAGGGGGACATTAAGGCCGAGTTGAATATTGGCATGGAGTCGGAGGAATTTTTGATGAAGCGCAAGAAAGCCTCTAGTCGGTTTTGGTTGAACTTGAGAATTAAGGAGAACATGCTCATTCAAAAATCTAGGGTTAAATGGCTTAATGATGGCGACAACAATACCTGATTTTTTCATAGTATTATGAAAGAGAGACGAAGACGGAATCACATAGGTTCCATTAACTCGGATAGGGGGGTCCTTGAGTCGGTAAAGGAGGTTAAAGAGGAAGTTAGAGATCATTTCGCTCGTAAGTATACAGAGCCAGAAGAGAATCGACCTACTTTGGAGGATTTTCCCTTCAAAAAGCTTAGTGATATGGATAGGGCTTCTCTTGAGAGACTATTTTCTGAAGAAGAAGTTAAAGAGGCGGTTTGGAGTTGCGATGGGTTTAAAAGCCCGGGTCCGGATGGGTACTTTTTTTTGTTCATTTAGAGATGTTGGAATTTTCTTAAATTTGACTTTTACCGGTTCTTCAATGATTTTTATAGTGGGGCTCTCTTATCTAAAGCTATTGTATCTTCCTTTCTTACTTTAGTTCCAAAAGGTGAGAATCCTTTGGGTCTTGGTGATTATAGACCCATTTGTCTAGTTGGTAGCCTTTATAAGGCTTTATCTAAGCTTTTGGCGGCTAGACTTAAGATGGTTTTGAGTTCCATTATTTCTAAGTGTCAAAGCACGTTTGTCCCGGGTAGGCAAATGCTTGACGGAGTTTTGGTTGCCAATGAGGTTGTTGATTATGCAGCTAAGGAGAAGAAGGTTGTGTCTCTTTTTAAGGTCGATTTTGAGAAAGCCTGTGATAAAGTGAATTGGAGTTTTCTTAGATTTATGATGAGGTCCATGGGTTTCGGCGATTTATGGATGAGGTGGATGGAGGAAACTATCTTTTCAAGTATGACGTCGGTTTTGGTGAATGGTAGTCCAACTAAGGAGTTCATGGTGGAAAGAGGCTTGAGACAAGGGGATCCTCTTTCACCTTTTCTCTTTGTAATTATAGCGGAAGGTTTGTCAGTTTTGGTTAGGAAATCGGTTCATTTAGGAGAATTCTCGGGGATTCATATTGAGAGTAGTTGTTTTATAGACATCCTTCAATTTGCGGATGATACCCTTTTGGTGGGGGATGGGAGTTGGAGACATATGTGGGCTATTAAAATGGTTTTAAGAGGATTTGAATTAGTTTCGAGTCTCGGTATCAATTTTCATAAAAGTAAACTCATTGGCATAAACATATCTACCCATTCTCTTGAAGCGACGGCGTATTTCCTTGCTTGTAGAATAAAGAATGAGGAATTCACTTTCCTTGGAATGCCTATCGGATCCAACCCAAGAAGATTATCTTCTTGGACCAAATTGGTATCTAAGATGGAGAAGAAGTTAGCTTGTTGGCATAATCGGTTCTTAAGTTTTGGGGGAAGGATCACTCTCCTCAAATCGGTCCTAAGTAGCCTTTCGATTTTTCAACTTTCATTCTATAAGGCGCTGGTGAAAATTGCTAAGGTACTTGCTAAACTTCAAAGCGGTTTTCTTTGGGGGAGTTCGAAGGAGAAAAGGAAGATCCATTGGTTTAGTTGGGATTCGCTTTGTCTTCCTTTCGACAAAGGGGGAATGAACTTGAAGAGGATCGATGATTTTAACGTGGCTCTTCTTCAAAAGTGGAGATGGAGAATTCTTGAAGGATATGAGGATTTGTGGTTTAAGGTCTTGAAAGCTAGGTATGGTGATATTAGTCTTCAAATGGCGGGATGTGATAGTGCTCATATTGGCAAGAAGCCTATTTCTTCTTGGTGGGGTGATATGATATCCATCTCAAAGAAGTATCCAAGGGATATTCTGTTGTCTAATACTTTGTTTAGGGTGGGAAATGGGTACAAAACGCCTTTTTAGAAGGTAAATTGGACCGACTTGGGTGTTTGAAGGATTTATTCCCGACGGCTTTTTCTTTGTCTCATTTACAAGACGTGTCAGTAGGTGGCATGGGGGGTTGGAGTAATGAAGTTTGGAGATGGGGTGACCTTGGTGTTCCAAACGGGGTGTATCCCGCTACTATTGACATTGATGGCAGCTTTCAGCCTTCTGCGGTTTCTGGCATCGATCATCAGCTGGTTTTGGTTTCTGATACAGGTTCTGGCGAGGATGTTAATGCTGCAATTGAGAATGGAATATCTGTAGGTTATATAGCAGTCAGTGGTTTTTTTGCAGCAGGTGATGCAGACCCTCTTTCTGGTATCTATGATGCTGCTAATTCTTCTGCTGCAGCGTTTGTTTCTCCTACGCTGGCTGGGAATTTTGATGAGAACCAGTCGGGTTCTCTTGTGGAGGAAGGGGCTCATCCCAGCGGCCTGCTTAGAGATGAGGCAGTGGGGGCTGTAGTCTTGGCTATTTCGGATTTTAATCCGGTTTTTGGTGTGCAGGATAAAGTGGAGTAGAGAATGGAGAATGATGCTATTTTTTCTGTTTGCTCTGTTTACAAATGTGCTAATGCTCTCCACGTTGCTTTTGGTCCGAGTGATCGTGGAGACAAGGTATTTGAGTTGATTTGGAGTGTGATTGTGCCTCTGAAAATCAGAGCTTTTGGATGGAGATGCTTCCACAATAAAATTCCAACCAAGGATCTATTGTCTTTTAGGAACATTATCCCGGCGGATTGCGATATTAAGTGTGCTTTTTGTAACACTCAATCAAAGTCTTTGAGGCACATGTTTCTCAAGTGTCCGGTTACCAAGTTAGTGTGGTCAGAGTTAGCCGGGTGGATTGGTTTAGGTGAAATTAGTGAGGATGATATTAAGGGGAGATTTTTGGATTGGTATTCTTTCTGTAAATTTAAGAAGGTCAAGAAAGGAAAATAAGGTGTTATTTGGTTGGCGATTTGTTGGAATCTTTGGTTGTTAAGGAATGAAATTAGTTTTAGGAATATCGGGTGGAATGTGTATGATACCATTTGGATGGTGAAATATACGGTGTGGAGATGGGCTTCTATTAGTGATATTATCCAGCCCAATTGCAACTTTTACGAATTCAACAAAGAACCGTTGTTCTTTTTGTCTTAGGTTCAATTGGTAGGTAATTTCTCGCATTTTTTTTGTTGATCCCTTCTCGGGTTTTTTTGTAACAGGTTTGAGTGCCCTTTGTACTCTTTTTTAATGATTCAACTTGCTTACAAAAAAAACAATTTTTTTCTAAAGTCCATTGAGATGTGTGGGCGTCAAGATTCTATAATTAGTCAAATGCATAATAAGGCTCGATGATCGATTTTTATGACTAAGTTTCATTTTTGTAACTCCACTAATCGAAGAGGGTAAAAAATGAGGAATCATGAGTTGAAAAAGTTATGAACCTATGAATTGAGTCAACAAAACATGTCAATAAGCATAAGACAACAACTAAACGCGAGGGACTGCATATTCAAAAATGGATGAAACATATTTTTTTAGACCATTTCTTAATACACCCCATTGCTTTCTTAGGCACCACGCGAATTTTCGTTTTTGCCTCCAGTTTCCGGATGTGCACATCCGGACGCACTATTTTTTTTAAAATGTTGATTTGTTCCGGATGTGCATATCAGGAATAATTCTTGATCTGCAGATCAGAAAAAATAGCAGAACTTTATTTTTTTTTTAAATCAGTTTTGTTGGTTGGTCGCAGATGTTAATATATTGTCGCAACTTAATATACATTCGAAAACATCCATATATAAAATAAATTGATATATATATATATATATATATATATATATATATATATATATATATACATAATAATATTTCTGTCAAAATACAGTACATAAATGTATCATACGTCCGTCCATGTATCATACAATCGTCTCTGGCAGCCATGTAATCTGCAAAGCATAATAAATAAATTAAAATTTTTTAAAAATAATTAAAAAAACAATAAACAATAAACAAACAAAAAACAAAAATAGAAACCAAGTTGCTTCCGGATTTGCACATCAGGAAAACTTCCGTGGATGCACATCCGGAAGTACTCAGAATATTTAACGTTGGGTTTTTCCAGATTTGCACATCATAAAAGCAATCAACGTTAAAAAATTTCCTGATCTGCACATCCGGTACGTATTTCAAGTTCTAAAAAACACAGTCATGGCTACTGTACCATAGAAAAGGGCATTTTAATGCCCTGATCGTCCGTTTGAAGCAGCAAACAATACCTACATTGTCTCTAACCTATGTTATTCATACTACCTAACAATTTCTACACCTAAATTTCTACTCTAAATCGATTACTCGAAAATAAGTCTGAAACTCTAAAATTCGAAAACTTACCGATTAAATTGAGATACAGAGGATTTGGAGTGTCTTGATCGTTGTAGAAGTTGTTCGCGCCAAACTCGAGTGAAAAAGTCGGGATTTGTAGGAATGAGAAATTGAGAGTTTGAGAGAGTTTGATTGTTTGGAATGTGAAAAGCTAAAGAATGAGGGGGGAGAAGGATCTGGCGCGAAGTTATAAAAATTTCTTCTGGATTTGCACATCAGAAATTATTCCGGATATGCACATCCGGAACAAATCAACGTTTTTTAAAAAATGGTGCGTCCGGATGTGCACATCCGAAATCAAGTGACAAAAAAGAAATTTCACGTGGTGCCTAAAAAACTCATAGGGTGTATTAAGAAATCCTCCTTTTTTAATTCAAGATTTTATGTTCAATAGAATAGTTTCTTCAATAAATACCACACTTAGTAAATTGTTGACAACATTCATTAAATCAATCAAACTAACTATTTTGTGCAATTTATCTTTTCTTACTTAAAGTTTTTTTTTCCAATAGTTATGAAACTCACTGGTGAATGAAGTTGCCTTTGTCTCCAATGATTTACTTATTTCTATTTTGTTGCTTGTTTTTAATTTTATATTGTCATATTTGAGTCTTCTCATTTGATTGCACACTTTAGAGTTTTTAAATCTGTTTTTACAAATACATAAATCAAATTGTTTGAATATAGTCTTAATCAAGGACGAATCAAGATATTACATATTAGTGTGTGGCTAAACATAAAAGAAATTATAAATTAAATTATATTGAAAATAAAAAATAATATTATTTAAAACAATATATTTATAATGAAAATTGTCTACTAAATATAAGGAATTGGCAAATATAAAAGTGAGAAAGAAACTTGTGAGGTGGTGACAATATTTCAAAAATTAGACTGGATCGGCCAATCGAACCGGAAACTGGAAGGATCATCGGTCAGATTTAATTGTTGGCTTGGATAAGTTATTAAACCAGTGAAAGCCGGTCAGAACCGACCAATACCTATAAAAACCAACAAAATGGCAATTTTTGAAAACCGACAGATTATATACTTGTTTTTTTCTAAAAAAAAAAGGCAAAATTGTTTTGATAATTTTTTTTAAGAAACTAAAATAAAATATAAGTAAATTTTGTCAAAATTTATTTGGAACAATTTTTCCTCTTTAGAATTAAATTTATTAGGTTCCACACTTATTTGTTATATAGTTTATATTGCAATTAGACTTTTTTCAAAATTTATTTAGATTTGTGTTTTGTACAATTTTCAGGGCCGGTTTTGAGCCTGTGCAACCTGGCCCGTTGCACAGGCCCTCAAAAATTAGAGGGGCCTCAAATTTTTTGATGTGGGCTTATATATATATATATATATATATATATATATATATATATTTTTTTTTTTTTTTTTTTTTTTTTTTTTTTTTATGTTGATAATAGGTAAACATTATCTACTCAACGCAGCGGTAATGAAAATTTGCATTCAGTCATATGACGCGGGTTCGATCCTTGAACCTCTGTGCCATTATTTTAATTTGCTATTTATATTGATAAAATGCTAAAACTATTTCAAGCTCAGAATCGAACCTATACATTCCACCTTAGAAGTTGATATGTGAATATAATATAAATTTTAGATAATATTTATTTTTCATAATTAAATATTTGAAGATTTATTATATAACTAAATTATTTATTATTTATATTTTATGCTAAGAAATATTACATAAATATATATATATTTTTGAATTTTTTATTTTTTTTATTAAGGACTCTTTTAAAATTAGAACAGGGCCTCCAAATTGTTTGAGACAGCCCTGACTATTTTGTTGTATGTGATGATTATGTTTAGAATTTCAATTTAAAGAATGAACTTGTAAAATTATGATGTTTTGAAAATTTGAAATTTGGTAGGTGTCATGACTTTTTTAGAGATCGACTCATCTTATTCAACCGGTTTAATAACTATATAATTTTATTATAGAGGCGAATCAATTGAATTATACTATTTATTCAACTGAATTATCCAATTTAATGCAGATTAATCATGTGGTTTGTGTTGGAAATTCACCACACACTATGATGATTTCGCTTCAATCTTGATCTCAAGATTGATCACCAACCCACACAATACGCAATGACAATGAAGAACAAATGAAGAACAAGAACAGCAAGAAAAGAAAATGAGAGAGAAGAGAAATATTTGGAGAAAAGAATGTTACCCACGAACTGTGGGATTTTGAATCTATTGCACTTTCACTTGCTACCCGCAAACTGTGAATACAATTGTTGTGTTTACAATGCAAGGGATACTCCCTTTATATAGATTTAGATTTACAAAGGCCCAAAAACTTTAAAGCCCAAAATATCAAATCTAATCTAAATCATATAAAATCTAATCTAATTAAAACAGAATCCAATCAAATCTAATCTAAGATGCATCTGTCGAAACAATTCGACACTCCTAGGTAATTCGACACATGCTAGTTTCGACACACTATGAATTACAATTTAACACACCACCTAATTCATTGTGTCTAAACTATCTACATTCATCATCGATCTTAGCTTCTTGAATACTTCGACCTGCACTCCCTTCGTCATGATATCTGCAATCTGATTCTCAGTTCTGCAGTGTTCCAAGTTTATCTTCCCTTCTGCTACCTGCTCTCGAAGATAATGGAACCTCATTTCGATGTGCTTGCTTCGACCGTGAGCTATTGGATTCTTCGCCAAATTGATAGCTGACATGATGTCGATCTTCATGGTAATTGCTCCATGATTCTTCCCTGTAATCTCTTCGACCAAGTTCACCATCCAGGTTGCTTGACATGCACAAAGAGAAGCAGCTATATATTCTGCTTCGCATGATGACAATGCCACTACTGGCTCCTTTCTCAAACTCCAAGCAACTGGTGCACCACCTAACATAAACACATATCCAGTTGTGGATTTTCTATCTTCTGCATCACTACACTAGCTAGAGTCTGTGTATCCCACTAACTTGCGTTCTTTCCCTTCGTCAGCTGCAGGAAATAAAATGTCATAGTCGAGAGTCCCTTTCAGATACCTCAGTATCCTCTTCATCGCTGTTAGGTGTGATACCTTTGGCTTCTGCATGAATCTACTTACCATACCAACACTGTATGCTAAGTCAGGCCTTGTGTGACAAAGGTATCTAAGTGACCTAATAAGTCTTCTGTATTGGGTTGGGTCGACATCATCTTCGTCTGGATCCTTCGACAGTTGCAGTCTGGTCTCAGCTGGAGTCGAAGTTGAGTTGCAATCTTGCATCTCAAATCTCTTGAGTATTTTGCCTGCATATCTTCGTTGGTGTATCATCAAACCTCTACTAGTCTTGTAGAATTCGATGCCAAGGAAATATGAGAGATCTCCCAAGTCTGACATTTCAAACTCCTTGCTTAGATCATGTTTGAAATCTTCGATCTCCTTCTTGTAACTTCCTGCTATCAACAAATCATCGACATAGAGACATAGTATAAGCAATTCGCCATTGCTTCTTCTTACATATACTCCATGCTCTGTCGTACACTTGACAAATTCCTTTTCCCTTAAGAAGCTGTCAATTTTCTTATTCCAAGCTCTTGGAGCTTGCTTAAGTCCATACAGGGCTTTATCCAGCCTGTACACCTTTCCTTCTTCACCTTATTTCACATACCCAGCTGGTTGTGCGACATAAACTTCTTCGTCTAAGGGGCCATTAAGGAATGCACACTTCACGTCCATCTGACATGTGTGCCAATTATTCATATTTGCTAGACCAACAACCAACCTGATTGTTTCGATTCTAGCAACAGGTGCGAACACTTCATCAAAGTCGATTTCTTCCTTCTGAAGAAATCCTTTTGCCACAAGTCTCGCCTTGTGTCGAGTTACTTCTCCTCTAGGATTCACCTTTACCTTGTAAACCCACTTCACATCAATTGCCTTCTTGCCTTGAGGCAATTCGACAAGTGACCATGTGTTGTTGACTTCGATGGATTCTAACTATTTATTCATTGCTTTCACCCACTTCGAATCTTTCAATGCCTCAGCTGCATTGACTGGTTCGACATCTGCGTAGAAAGCATAATGTACCAGCTCACCCTCTTCATCGACCACATCATCTGATGTAATTACACATTCTTGCAACCTTGCAGGCATGTGTCTTGTTCGTCGAGGTCTGCTTGAACCTGCTTCATCTGCAACTGGTTCCTGTCGAACTTCTCTTTTGACTTCAGTGACTGGTTCTTCACAAGAGATTCTCACTGAATCCTTCTTGGCTTTCTCTTTCCAATCCCATTCTTTAAGCTCATCTATGATCACGTCCCTGCTGATCACTACCTGCTTATTCACTGGGTCGAACAACTTGTAACCTCCAGTCGAATGATATCATATCAAGATCATCTTATTCGACTTGTCATCAAGCTTCCTTCTCAATTGATCTGGCACATGTCTATGTGCTATAGATCCAAACACTTTCAAGTGACTGAGACTAGGCTTGTCACCAGACTAACATTCTTTTGGTGTGACTCCTTCAAGCTTCTTCGTCGGACATCTGTTCAAAAGATATGTTGCTGTCGAAACTGCTTCTCCCCATAATTCTTTGGGTAGATGCTTTCCATTCAACATACTTCTTACCATGTTCATGATGGTTCTGTTCTTGCGTTCTGCAATCCCATTCTGCTGTGGAGTGTAGGGTGGCACCACCTCATGCACAATCCCTTCTTTTCTACACAATGCATCGAACTCTTTCGACACATATTCTCCACCACCATCAGTTCTCAGAGTTTTCAACCTTCGACCACTCTGTCTTTCGACCATGGATTTGAATCTGACAAATACCTCAAACACATCACTTTTCTTCTTGATGAGGTAAGTCCATAACTTTCGACTGAAGTCATCTATAAACTTGAAAAAATATTTGTTGCCACCAATCGAATCCACCTGGATTGGACCACATACATCAGAGTATATGACTTCAAGAATTGCCTTCGACTTCCTTCCTGCATCCTTGCTGAAGCTATTCTTGTGTTGTTTCGACTGAACACACTCTTCACAGACTTCACTAGGAATGTCGATTTCTGGTAATCCTGACACCATATTTCTTCTCTTCAGCTCTCTGATGTCATTGAAGTTGAGATGGCCTAGTCGAAAGTGCCATAACCACTCATCTCTGCTGGCTGCTGTTGCTAGACACTTGTGCTCCATCACATTTAGTTCAATCTTGAAGGTCCTATTCTGAGACATTGGTGCCTTCAAGATCAACCTACCACCTGCGTTGAGAACTCTCATCATCTTGTCTTTGACAACTACCTTGTAGTTCTTTTCGACAAGCTGCCCTATACTGAGCAAATTACTCTTCATGCTGGTATGTACAACACATTGGAAATTGTTGACCTTTTGCCATCTTTCCTCATAATCAGAACATCACCAACACCTTCAGCTGCTAGAGTGTTGTCATTTGCAAACTTCACTGTGTTCTTCGACGAGGGCTTCATGTTGACAAACCAATCTTTCCTTCCAGTCATGTGTGATGAGCATCTTGAGTCCAAGTACCACTGATCTTGGAATCTCTCTTCATCTTTCGTTGTTGTAACACCCCTTCTATACCCCGTACAAAAACGTAATAAAAAATATAATCTTATAATAAAACATCAGAGCAAAGATTAAGTCATTTAGATATAAACAGAGATGTCACATCAACGTGAACTAAAAACAACCTGTTCATAAAGATATATAACACCTGGATAGTTTTTATAAACAAAGGAACTCCGTTCCAAAATATCAGCATTCAGTTACAGAATAAAAGCGGAATATCCATAACTGATGTCATCACAAAATATAAGTATGTCATATACATATTCATACAAGGCCACTATATACAAGCTAAAAGAAACATCTACACTCTAACCCCGACTACCCGTGTTACATATCAGAGCCGACGGAACGACAAAAAGACGAAGACACTAATCTTCGCAAAAGACCTCCAGCGTCTAATCTGCAATGCCATTACAGCATTAAACCACAGCAGAAGGGTGAGAAACATGATTATAATATAATTGCATATCATTATATAACACTTAGCAAAATATGCACAATTATTCTCACCACACAAATACGATACTTGTAAACAACACAAGACATATTAAACCCATTTCACACATCAATCACATAAGCATATACATTAACACAATGCATAACAAATCCTTCTCAAAATTCAACACATAAACATACATGTAATGAATTATGCAAATGCACAGAGACCGACACAACGACTCTACGCATGCGGTACCAATCCAACCTTGTAATTCATTAGTCCCCCAGGAACTCTTGGAATCATCGCTCGTTACATAGAGTAACTCCCCGTCGGGCCTACGATGTTCCCCGTCGCTATAAACCATTATTTCAGGGCGTACAACATTTATGGATTTCTTTAGTCCACTATTTCAAGGCGCACAATCCGATTGCCATAGTCCACTATTTCAGGGCGCACAATCATTTGTGATTAATCGCTTCTACCATTATTTCAGGGCGTAAGACGATAAAACTGATTCATTTATGTATCTTCCAATGCAAGAATGCATATCATGATACTTGACACATTAATGACTCATGCCAACATCAAATGCTCATGCATTAACAATAATCATGTATTTCAAGTACATATAAAGTAATGCACACAATTGGCCAAAATGGCCACAAACACCAATATACCATTCCACAACATCAAACTCCCATCAAAGAATCATCACACAAGCCATCTCATAACATATCATAATATGTCTTACAATATTGAAAAATAACTCAAAATTCCATTATTCGGTTTTCCAAAAAAAGTTGGCTAAAAGTCGGCCAAAAATAATATTTTCCATCATCATCAAAAAGTACTCATCGACAGCTTCGATTCGGTATAAAGAACTCTGAAATACGATAAACGGTTAACAAGATATGAATATTTCGAAATAACGCAAAAACATAAACCGGATTCCCGACACTACGAAACGGTTCGTAAAAACTGTACCAATTGGACCAAGTTCAGACCCCAAAACTATTTTTCCTAGGAAGAACATCTCGTTAGCTTTCCAACGCATCAGACCACGCCTCAAACCGAATCACAGATCAAAAGTTATGCAGAAAACAAAATTACACGAACAACACTGTTCGCTGGGCGAATCTCCCTCGCGAGCATTCGCTAGCTGCTTCGCTAGGCGAACATCCCTCGCGAGCATTCGCTAGCTCCTTCGCTAGGCGAATGTTCCAGCGAACCAACTGTTAGATAAAAACAGACACTAAGTTCGCTAGGCGAACCCCCTGGCGAACCAAGGCAGCAACTATCAACATTTAAAACACCCAAACTTCGCTAGGCGAACACTCTAGCGAACCTTCGCTCACGCCTTCGCTAGGCGAATACCCGTAGCGAACCTTCGCTACCCTTCGCTGAATGGTTCACTCGGCGAACCTGCGAAAACTCAGAATCCTTCAGCGCTGTTGAAAACCCAAAAATGATATTTTCCAACCCAAACCATTTCCAAATCAACATATTTCAATCAGAACCTATTCTAATCATGTCAACAAGCAAACTACCACCTTTACATCGATTT
Source organism: Lathyrus tuberosus (assembly GCA_022829125.1). Taxonomy (NCBI): domain Eukaryota; kingdom Viridiplantae; phylum Streptophyta; class Magnoliopsida; order Fabales; family Fabaceae; genus Lathyrus; species Lathyrus tuberosus. The sequence continues at coordinate 5,134,630 of JALAZF010000024.1, read as the reverse complement.
CCCACCGTTAAACCATTGATTCTACTCATTTTATCGTTTTCGACCTAAAAGTAAAAAAACATGGAAAGCAAGAGAATCATCCAAACCCATTCATACATAATCATATACAAGCATAGTATAATCGAGTTTCGCACCCTTACCCGATTTAATCGTGTTCTAGAAAGTCGGGAGATTGATTTCTTCCTTCACAAGTTTTTCCTCTCTTTTCTTCTTTCTCTTCTCTTTTCCTTTTCTCTCCTTTTCTTCTCTTTTCTAAACTTATACCAACTATTTTCTTTTATATTTTCTTAACTTAAAAAATTCTAAACATTTCTAACAAATATCTAAACTAACTATTATTAACTAACACTATTAATTATGAAATATGTCAAAAACCCTCTATTCCAATTTTCCCCGCAAACTCTCAAAAACGGTAAAAATACACAATGTGCAAAAATAACATATAATCACACCAATTAGCAATTAACATAAATATTGCTCAATTAAAAATAAATACTCGACCAATTAACACCAAAAAGCACGGGAAAAGGAAATATTAAAAACGGACTGTTACAACTCTCCCCCACTTGAGAAATTTTCGTCCTCGAAAATATTACCTGATCCAAACAACTCCGGATACGACTCCCGCATCCGACTTTCCAATTCCCAAGTCAAATTACCCTCAGCAGCGCCTCCCCACGCCACTTTCACAAGTGCAATCTCCTTGCCTCTTAACCTTTTCAACTCGCGATCTAAAATCCTCACCGGTAAAACCTCAACCGTAAGATTATCTCTTACCTCAACCTCATCCATCGGAATCACATGAGACGGATCTGGAACATACTTCCGTAGCTGTGAAACATGGGAAACATCATGTAGATTCGAAAGATTCGGTGGCAACGTTATCCTGTAAGCCACTGCACCAACTCTTTCGGATATCTGATATGGACCAATAAAACGTGAAGTAAGCTTCCTCGACTTCAAAGCACGTCCAACACCAGTCACCGGCGAAACCCTCAAAAACACATGATTTCCCTCTTGAAATTCCAGATCCCTCTTCCTCTTATCATGGTAACTCTTTTGCCTACTCTGAGAAGCTTTCATCTTCTCCCAAATAAGTTTCACCTTCTCCGTCTTCTGTTGAACTAACTCAGGTCCAACTACTGCACTTTCACCAGATTCATGCCAACACAAAGGTGTTCGACATCTTCTTCCATAAAGCGCCTCAAAATGTGCCATTCCGATACTAGAATGGAAACTGTTATTATACATAAACTCGATCAATGAAAGAAAACTGTCCCAAACTCTACCTTGCTCAAGAACACAAGATCTCAGTAAATCTTCCAATGACTGAATTGTTCTCTTCGTCTGACCATCAGTCTGCGGATGATATGCAGAACTCAATCTCAGCTTAGAACCTAACGCCTTTTGCAAACTTTCCCAAAATCTGGAAGTAAACCTCGGATCACGATCAGAAACAATACTCAACGGGACGCCATGCAACTTCACAATCCCACGGATATAAATCTCAGCTAAACGCTCCATAGAATAACTGATATCAATCGGAATGAAATGCGCCGATTTAGTCAGCCTATCAACGATCACCCAAATAGCATTATGCCCACTCGGAGAATTAGGCAAACCCGTCACAAAATCCATCGATATACTATCCCATTTCCACTCCGGAATATCCAACGGTTGCATTAATCCTGCAGGCCTCTGATGTTCCACTTTCGACTTCTGACAAGTCAAACACGCATAAACAAACTGAGCCACATCTCATTTCAAACCAGACCACCAAAACATTTTCTTCAAATCTTGGTACATCTTATTAGCACCAGGATGTATACTCATACTACTCCGGTATCCTTCCTCAAGAATCATCTTTTTCAACTCTGCATCATCCGGTATACAAATTCTACCACGGAATCTCAAAATACCCTGATCATCCACTTTAAAGTCACCGTTCACTTCTTGATTTCCAACTAGCAACAAATCAACAAGTTTCAAGTCCAACTTCTGTTTCTCTATAACAGACAACAGAAAATCATTAGTGATCTTTAACATACCAAGCTTCACACTCTCATGTGAAAGCTCACATACCAAAATCAAGTCTCGAAATTGCTCCAATAGTTCCCACTCTTTCACCATCAAAGCAGATATACTCAAAGATTTCCGACTCAAAGCATCAGCTACCACATTAGCCTTACCAGGATGGTAATTCAAGCTAAAGTCATAGTCCTTCAGAAGTTCCAACCATCTCCGTTGCCTCATATTTAACTCTTTCTGATCAAACAAGTATTTTAAACTTTTATGATCACTAAAGACTTCGAATCTAGCACCATAGAGATAATGCCTCCAAATCTTTAATACAAAAACCATCGCAGCTAATTCCAAATCATGAGTAGGATAATTCTTCTCATGAACTCGTAACTGCCTCGAAGCATAAGCAACCACCTTACCGTCTTGCATCAAAACACCACATAAACCAATCATAGACGCATCACAATACACCACGAACGATTCACTAGGATTCGGTAAGATCAAAATCGGAGCTATAGTCAATCTCTTCTTCAGCTCGTTGAAACTTTCTTCACATTGAATATCCCAAATAAATGCCTTACCCTTACAAGTCAGTTGAGTCAACGGAAGTGCCAACTTGGAAAAACCTTCGGTAATATCCAGCTAAACCCAGAAAACTTCGAATTTCAGTAACAGATCTAGGAGCCTCCCATTGTAGAACTGCCTCTACTTTGGATGGATCCACAGCAATACCATTACCTGAAATCACATGCCCCAGAAAACTCACTTCTGACAACCAGAACTCACACTTGGAAAGTTTGGCAAAAAGTCTCTTCTCCTTCAGAATCTGCAACACAATTCGCAAATGCTCCGCGTGTTCCTCCTGTGACTTAGAATAAACCAAAATGTCATCAATAAAAACAACAACAAAATGATCTAAATGCTCATGGAATATACGATTCATATACTCCATAAACACACCCGGCGCATTAGAAACCCCGAACGGCATCACAGAAAACTCGTAATGTCTGTATCGTGTCCTAAAGGCCGTCTTCTGAATATCCTCCTCTTTAACCCGAATCTGATGGTATCCTGACCTCAAATCAATCTTACTAAACACACTTGCACCTACCAGTTGATCCATCAAGTCATCGATCCTTGGAAGTGGATACTTGTTCTTAATTGTCACTTTATTCAACTGACGATAATCGATACACAAACGCATACTTCCATCTTTCTTTTTGACCAACAAAACAGGAGCACCCCAAGGTGATACACTAGGCCTTACAAACCTCTTTTCCAATAACTCATTCAATTGCTTCTTCAACTCTACCAACTCAGATGCTGACATCCGATATGGAGCCATAGATACAGGTCTAGTACCAGGAACTAGGTCTATAGAAAACTCCACCTCTCTTTCTGGCGGCACATCTGAAAAATCATCCGGGAACACCTCCTGAAAATCACACACAACAGGAAAACTTCCAATTGCAACTTGACTCTCCACAGACAACGATGCAAACAATCCAAACAACTGAGCTTCCTCCGCCAAAAGTTTCTTCAACTCTTTGGTAGATAAGAAACCAGATTCCCTTTCTTCTTCAAGAGAAGGAAATCTCACTCGCTTAAGATAACAATCAAGATTAACACGATTGAACTCTAACCAGTTCATTCCCAGAATCATATCCAAACCCTTCAATGGCAAACATACCAAGTCCATCACAAAATCTCTACCAAAAATTGTCAAAGGACAACTTAAACAAACGAAAGAAGTAGTTACCGACCCCGAAGCTGGAGTATCGATAACCATCTCTCCACCCATCTTAGACAACACCAAATTCAAACGTTTCGCACAATCAATCGAAATAAACGAATGAGTCGCTCCAGTATCAATAATATCAATTAAAAGATTACTATTAATAAAACAAGTACCTCTGATCAAACGATCTGCATTAGTAGGCTGAGCTCCCACCAATGCAAATACTTTCCCTCTAGGTTGAGCTTGCTTCGGTTTCGTGCACCTCGTACTAACATGACCAACTTCCCCACAATTATAACATGTAACCCCATTCTTCCTCCTACAATCAGCAGCCACATGACCCTTCAAACCACAATTAGCACACTTATCCACATTATTCATATTCCTCTTACATTCCTATATACGATGACCTAAACCACCACAATTGTAACATTTCACAGTAGAATTCATTCCTCCACCACTAGGCTTCCTATCAAAAGTAAACTTCTGTTTCCCTTTATCAACAGGGGTAGCATAAGGCCTACCTCTGAACTGCCCCTTTCCTTTCTTATCATTCAGATTCTTGTAATGAGTAGCACGCGCTTTGCTATCCTCATCAAAAATCCGACTCTTGTTCACCAACACTGAAAACTGTCTTATCTCCTGATAACCGATACCTTGCTTGATTTCTGGCCTCAAGCCATTCACAAATTTCAGACACTTAGACCTCTCCGAACCAGCCGTATTATAATTGGGACAAAACTTCACCAATTCCTCAAACTTAGCAGCATAATCCGCAACAGAGGAATTATCCTGCTTCAGTTCAAGAAATTCAATTTCCTTTTTACCTCTCTCATCTTCCGGAAAATACTTTTCAAGAAAAGCATCTTTGAACACAGCCCATGTAACCACTATCTTATCCTCCTCAAACCTCTGAGAAGCATTCGCCCACCAGTCTTCAGCTTCATTTTCCAACACATGAGTACCAAACTGCACCTTCTGATCCTCGGAACACCTAATGAAACGGAAGATCTTCTCAATCTTTTTCAGCCAAATTTGTGCTCCCTCAGGATCATGAGTACCCTTGAAGCTTGGTGGATTATTCTTCTGAAACTTATCCATACTACGCGATTCCTCGTCCGCCGCAGCATTGGGTAAATTCTGCATCGCTTGCGCCATAGCTTGCATGGCCGCAGTCATAGCAGCATCACGTCTTCCCGCCATAATCTGAACATTCCCAATGATAGCAAATTATGGTTAAACAACCACTCAACAGAGTGCAACAGTCCAACAACGACACAAAGACACAGTCGGACAGACCAAACAGACACTGGCTCTGATACCACTTAATGTAACACCCCTTCTATACCCCGTACAAAAACGTAATAAAAAATATAATCTTATAATAAAACATCAGAGCAAAGATTAAGTCATTTAGATATAAACAGAGATGTCACATCAACGTGAACTAAAAACAACCTGCTCATAAAGATATATAACACCTGGATAGTTTTTATAAACAAAGGAACTCCGTTCCAAAATATCAGCATTCAGTTACAGAATTAAAGCGGAACATTCATAACTGATGTCATCACAAAATATAAGTATGTCATATACATATTCATACAAGGCCACTATATACAAGCTAAAAGAAACATCTACACTCTAACCCCGACTACCCGTGTTACATATCAGAGCCGACGGAACGACAAAAAGACGAAGACACTAATCTTCGCAAAAGACCTCCAGCGTCTAATCTGCAATGCCATTACAGCATTAAACCACAGCAGAAGGGTGAGAAACATGATTATAATATAATTGCATATCATTATATAACACTTAGCAAAATATGCACAATTATTCTCACCACACAAATACGATACTTGTAAACAACACAAGACATATTAAACCCATTTCACACATCAATCACATAAGCATATACATTAACACAATGCATAACAAATCCTTCTCAAAATTCAACACATAAACATACATGTAATGAATTATGCAAATGCACAGAGACCGACACAACGACTCTACGCATGCGGTACCAATCCAACCTTGTAATTCATTAGTCCCCCAGGAACTCTTGGAATCATCGCTCGTTACATAGAGTAACTCCCCGTCGGGCCTACGATGGTCCCCGTCGCTATAAACCATTATTTCAGGGCGTACGACGTTTATGGATTGCTTTAGTCCACTATTTCAAGGCGCACAATCCGATTGCCATAGTCCACTATTTCAGGGCGCACAATCATTTGTGATTAATCGCTTCTACCATTATTTCAGGGCGTAAGACGATAAAACTGATTCATTTATGAATCTTCCAATGCAAGAATGCATATCATGATACTTGACACATTAATGACTCATGCCAACATTAAATGCTCATGCATTAACAATAATCATGTATTTCAAGTACATATAAAGTAATGCACACAATTGCCCAAAATGGCCACAAACACCAATATACCATTCCACAACATCAAACTCCCATCAAAGAATCATCACACAAGCCATCTCATAACATATCATAATATGTCTTACAATATTGAAAAATAACTCAAAATTCCATTATTCGGTTTTCCAAAAAAAGTCGGCTAAAAGTCGGCCAAAAATAATATTTTCCATCATCATCAAAAAGTACTCATCGACAGCTTCGATTCGGTATAAAGAACTCTGAAATACGATAAACGGTTAACAAGATATGAATATTTCGAAATAACGCAAAAACATAAACCGGACGCCCGACACTACGAAACGGTTCGTAAAAACTGTACCGATTGGACCAAGTTCAGACCCCAAAACTATTTTTCCTAGGAAGAACATCTCGTTAGCTTTCCAACGCATCAGACCACGCCTCAAACCGAATCACAGATCAAAAGTTATGCAGAAAACAAAATTACACGAACAGCACTGTTCGCTGGGCGAATCTCCCTCGTGAGCATTCGCTAGCTGCTTAGCTAGGCGAACATCCCTCGCGAGCATTCTCTAGCTCCTTCGCTAGGCGAATGTTCCAGCGAACCAACTGTTAGATAAAAACAGACACTAAGTTCGCTAGGCGAACCCCCTGGCGAACCAAGGCAGCAACTACCAACATTTAAAACACCCAAACTTCACTAGGCGAACACTCTAGCGAACCTTCGCTCACGCCTTCGCTAGGTGAATACCCGTAGCGAACCTTCGCTACCCTTCGCTGAATGGTTCTCTAGGCGAACCTGCGAAAACTCAGAATCCTTCAGCACTGTTGAAAACCCAAAAATGATATTTTCCAACCCAAACCATTTCCAAATCAACATATTTCAATCAGAACCTATTCTAATCATGTCAACAAGCAAACTACCACCTTTACATCGATTTCCCACCGTTAAACCATCGATTCTACTCATTTTATCATTTTCGACCTAAAAGTAAAAAAACATGGAAAGCAAGAGAATCATCCAAACCCAATCATACATAATCATATACAAGCATAGTATAATCGAGTTTCGCACCCTTACCCGATTTAATCGTGTTCTAGAAAGTTGGGAGATTGATTTCTTCCTTCACAAGTTTTTCCTCTCTTTTCTTCTTTCTCTTCTCTTTTCCTCTTCTCTCTTTTTCTTCTCTTTTCTAAACTTATACTAACTATTTTCTTTTATATTTTCTTAACTTAAAAAATTCTAAACATTTCTAATAAATATCTAAACTAACTATTATTAACTAACACTATTAATTATGAAATATGTCAAATACCCTCTATTCCAATTTTCCCCGCAAACTCTCAAAAACGGTAAAAATACACAATGTGCAAAAATAACATATAATCACACCAATTAGCAATTAACATAAATATTGCTCAATTAAAAATAAAGACTCGACCAATTAACACCAAAAAGCACGGGAAAAGGAAATATTAAAAACGGACCGTTACAGTTGTGACCATCAGCAACATCTCTTCTTCTTCATGCTTTGCCAGATTTGCATCAGTTTCTTGATTTTTCTTCTTTTCTGGACAGTTACTAACATAATGGCCGTACTTCTGACAATTGAAACATTGAATGTGACTTTTGTCTGGCTTTCAACCACCACCTCTTCCTCTACCTGCAGCACCACCTCTTTGGTTGCCTTGCTTCCAAGGTTTCTTCTGAGTCGAATTACTGCCTCCTCTATCTTTGTTGCCATTCATGTTTCCTTTGCCTTTCCTTTCCTTTTCTGACTGCGCCTGCAAAGCCATATCACTCTTCGACTTTCCTGCAGCTCTCTCAGCCATCCTTTGTTCATGAGACTCAAGTGTCCCTTGAAGCTCTTCCTTCGTCAATACTGACAAGTCTTTCAACTGTTCTATGGCTACTACCACGTGGTCAAACTTAGGAGCCAACGATCTCAAAATCTTTGAGACTACTGCTTTCGTCGTCAGCGTTTCTCCACATACTTTGATTTGATTCACCAATTTTGTAACTCTGGTGAAGAAATCTGTAATACTTTCGTTGTCTTCCATCTGAAGCAACTCATAGGTTCTTTTGTGAGTTTGTAACCTCACCTCTTTCACCTTTTCTGCACCTCCAAATGACTTTTCAAGAATCTCCCATGCTTCCTTTGCTGATTCTGCATCGCTAACTTTTTCAAAGTTATCTGGATCAACACATTGATGGATTATAAACAGCGTTTTATAATCTTTCTTCTTCAAATCTTTAAGTGCAGTCTTTTCTTGATCCGTCGCGTTCTCCCCAAGCGGTGTTACTCCTTCCTTCACAAGATCCCACAGATCTAGATAACAGAAAACCACCTTGATCTGCTTGCACCAATTCTCATAATTATCTTTCTTGAGAATTGGTAGGGTCGCCGGAAAGTGTCCATTTGAATGATTCATAGCCATCACGATTTTCCTCCTTGAATCGCAACGGAGCTCTAGATACCAGATGTTGGAAATTCACCACACCCTATGATGATTTCGCTTCAATCTTGATCTCAAGATTGATCACCAACCCACACAATACGCAATGACAATGAAGAACAAATAAAGAACAAGAACAGCAAGAAAAGAAAACGAGAGAGAAGAGAAATATTTGGAGAAAATAATGTTACCCACGAACTGTGGGATTTTGAATCTATTGCACTTTCATTTTTTACCCGCAAACTGTGAATACAATTGTTGTGTTTACAATGCAAGGGATACTCCCTTTATATAGATTTAGATTTACAAAGGCCCAAAAACTTTAAAGCCCAAAATATCAAATCTAATATAAATCATATAAAATCTAATCTAATTAAAACAGAATCCAATCAAATCTAATCTAAGATGCATCTGTCGAAACAATTCAACACTCCTAGGTAATTCAACACATGCTAGTTTCGACACACTATGAATTACAATATAACAGTTTGATCATTGATTAATAATTTGACCAATAAATCAATGATACACCTTCATCAATTTGATGACCGGTCTAATTTTTAACATATTAGAAAAAATTGGTGTGGCTATAGCCATAGTGTTCCTTAAGGTGGATCCGCCTATGGTCTTAACGATATGCTTCTAGTTAAATAGTCAAAGGTTTGAATCAAGAAGCACAATTGAGAGTGGTTTAAGTTATGTCAAGTTCCGATTTAGAATAGCAATTCATTTTGATTTAAAAAAATAAAAATTTTGAAATGTGATTTGAATCACTGGTTAACATACTTCGAATCAAATTGTGAAAAAAGCTAGGATTTTGCTTATGTGAGTCAGATTCAAATCACAGAAGTTTCTGACTCTGATCAAACATATTAGTGAAAAATAAGATTTTTCTTTTGTAAGTTTGATTTTAATCACATGAATCCATGACTCGAATAAGAGAGGTTTGGTTCGAATCACAAATATGCATGACTCGGAACAAGCTCAAACAAAAAAAATTGGATTTTGACTCTGTGAATCTTATTTGAATAAGAGGTTTTCTTGACTTGAATCACATGACTCTAATTATAAAATGGGTTGATTCAAATCATAGGGGTAATTTTTATTATTTCTGGGAACATGATTCAAATCATTTACTCTGTTGACTCGACTCATACTTTTCGCTTGTGAATCGAATCAAATAGCATTTTTCACTCATTTTTGTACTAGATCTCCAGCACATATATAAATTATTTTCTTAATTTCTTTCACAGTGTTCATATAATGTAAACCCACTTTATGATTTAGAACTCACAACACACATTTTCTCTCTACTTTCAAAAAGGGTTTTGAATCTTATTTTGAGTTTTGCAACCAAAATATCTCCATCTTCAACCTCTTGCGTCATCCATTGTTGTTTGGATTAAGTTCTCATTTTAGGGTGTGAGATGTGTGAGGAAGATGGTTTTTGTGATTAATGCTTTTTTTGAAGATTTCTTAAGGATTACAGAGGTTTGCATTTGTGTGTGTGGTTGTGGCTAGGATCGACAAATCTAGTAGAAAAAAAAGGAGGTTCATCTCTCCATGATTACTTCGGTAGAGTTGTGTGGAAGCTACATGTGAAGTTGAATTTTTTGCTCATTGTCATATAGTTCAAGGGTCAAGGAACCTGTAGGATCGAGAAAAAATAACTACAAAAGGAAGCTTGGAGCAGCATTTTTGAAGCTAGAAGATTTAAGTCGAAGTCAATTAAAGATTTCACAAAAGCGTAGTGTTAAAAGTTGTGTACATTCAAAGAAGATTTTGATCGAAGATGTTTATTTTCAACATTATTCGAATTATGACTGTACTAAACAACTTTGTGTAAATTTTTCAAAATCATATTGGAATAACAACAAACTTTCAATGGACAACCATTGGAGAAAGGAGTAGGCATAACAAAGACGAATTGTCGAACCACCATACATTCGACATACTATCTTCTTCTCTCTATTTACATTTTGTTTTAAATTGCATATTTAAATTTAATATTTTCGTAGAATCGAATGATATTAGGATTTATCGTATTGGTATACATTTCCTTAATACATTTTAGGATCCCTCCATTATCCACTACTTTTTGTTTCAAACAGGACATGTTCGATTTAAACAGATAAAACTTGATTAAACGGAACAATTATAATAAAATGACATTCAAATATATTTAATAATATTGGATTATTTTCATTTTTCAAATCTTTTAGATAACTTTGAATTTAAACACATCTAATAACATTTGTTTGTTTGACATTAATTATTATTTTTTTCGTAATACATTTTTTGTATCCAAGTAATTCAATTACTTTACTAACAACTTATTGTCTTTTCAAAAAATAATTTTTGAATTTCGGTTAAATTATTATATATTTGACCTAGTGTTGTAATTGTTTATTCAGGTTTGTTATCTTGACACCCTTTTTTACACTACACCGTATTTCCGTACGATACGGACGACACTGTTCATGTACGGGCAGACACTGTTCATGTGTACGGAATACGCTACTGTTCATGTACGGTCGTTACTATTCATGTACTGACGGCACTATTCACCGTTCGTACATACGGTGTAGGTGTAGGGTGGGATGTCAAAATATCATTTTTGTTGTTTATTATGGCCTTTATGTTTTCCTCTTTACACAATCCCTCTCAAGATTTTTCAAAACTTTTTTTCACAAGACATATTTGTAGACCTGACACTTAACATAATTTTTATTAAATTAAAAATAAAGCAAAAAATCAATCCTTAGAATTTTAATTTTATTGAATTTTTATATTATTTTATGAATTTAATTGAAATATAATTTCAGTGTAATTTTACACTAAATTAATTGTAACCATTGATTTGTTAGAAAAGTTTGACTTTTATTATCATCACATGTAAAGGACCACAAACGAGTGGTTGTGATGAATTAACGATGTTAAAAATTTTACACCGTCAATATATAACAATTAATCTCTTATTTTATTATAAAATTTAAATAAAAAAATTGTATATCACTTAGAAAAACTACAATTATACTTTTTTTTTTGTTATATGTCACTTAAAAATATATATTCGATTAAAAGTTGTTTTACTATATTAGTAAATTATTGAAGTTATTTATATTTTATATTTAAATAATTATTTCACGTGAAGATCCGTCAGTGGATCTTTCTAATCTACCATGTCATACAGCGGAACAGCAGGAACTGCTGCAGACACCATTTACACCAGAAGAAATTGAGGATGCTTTATGAGAAAGTGATGGCAATAAGAGCCCCAAACCCCATGGTTTTAATCTTGAATTTCTAAAACGTTGTTGGGGTTGTCATTGGAGTTGAGGTAACGAATTGCATCCAGGATTTTTACTCAACAGCAACTCTACTAAAATCTGTATATTCTTCCTTCATCACTTTAATACCGAAAATCGATAATCCGGAACATTTGGAAGAATACCGGCCCATTAGTCTTGTTGGATACGTCTACAAGTTAATATCAAAGATACTGGCGGCAACACTAGGGAAGGTAATTGGCAAACTAATATCCAACTCCCAAACGACATTTATTGCTGGACGACAATTGTTGGATGAAGTTCTCGTTGTAAACGAATTACTGGATATGGTCAAAAGGAGGAACAGAAGTTGTGTAATGTTTAAGGTTGATTTCGCTCAAGCGTATGAGTGTGTTGAGTGAGATTTTTTGGAAAAGCTCTTGAGGCCCATGAACTTCGGTGATAAATGGTTAGATTGGATCAAGGGTGGTGTATTTAACAGCTTCTTGTCGGTCTTGGTGAATGGAAGCGCAACAAAGAATTTTAAGGCATCGCGGGGTCTTAGATAAGGTGATCCTTTGTCTCCCTTGCTTTTCTCCATTGTGGCAGAAGGACTAGCATTGTTGGCTAGAAGAGCTATTAGTGTGAATGCATTCGGTAGGTTCAAGTTAAACGGGGAGAACGAGACCAGCCTTGTACAATTTGCAGACGATACAGTTCTAGTTTGCGACGTGGGGGATCAAAGCAATATTGAGAGGGTTCGAATTGATTTCAGGAGAGAATACATTTCTGGAAGAGTCTGATATTTGGTGTGGGGTTCGAGGCATCGTTTATGGAAGCAGTTGCTCGGTTTCTTTCTTGTAAAATGGGACAGTAACCATTTAAATTTCTCGGTATAGCGGTTTGAGGGAATCACAGAAGGATTGATTTTTGGAAGTTGGTCGTGGAGTGTTTCTGAGCGAAACTCTCTACTTGGAAAGGAAAACTATTATCGATTGGTGGAAGGGTTACGTTGATCAACTCAGTACTCATGAATCTTCTTGTACATTATCTTTGTTGGAAATCAGATTTAAATAAAGCTTCAAAAATAAGTGGAGGAATGTGTATTTATTCGATTAACAGTAGCTAATATATAGCCATTTTACAAACAAAAGGAAATAACAAACTCTACTCTTTACATGCCTAAAGAGTAGTAACAAATAACAAACCCTATTTCTGCTAAAGAATAGGTCTTATTCTAACAAACTAATAAACCAGTAGACTAAAACAAAATAAGTGTTTACCTAACATTCCCTCCCTTAAACTAAAACACATGTATTTTAGTTTAACTCTGACGCATTAACCATTCCAAGCATACCACAAAGTTTTTCAAATTGCTCAAGTTTGAGTGGTTTTGTCATCAGGTCTGCTACTTGCTCCTGAGAGTTGCAGTACTTTAATTCTACAACACCTTTATTTACTAAATCTCTTAAGAAATGAAATCGCACATGAATATGCTTACTTTTTTCGTGAAATATAGGATTCTTAGCCAACTGAATGGCAGAGCTGCTATCACATTGAATTATAGTTCCTTCAACCTGCTCCACTCCAATCTTTCTCAAGATTCTCTTAAGCCATATACACTGACAAACACATAGAGCTGCTGCGATATATTCGGCCTCGGTAGTTGATAAAGTCACCACAGGCTGTTTTTTAGACGACCATGATACAACTCCAGATCCTAACATGAACACATATCCAGAAGTACTTCTTCTATCATCAAGATCACCCGCATATCCACTATCTGTGAATGCCAAGAGTTTTGAACAACCTTCATTCTTTGTGTAGAAAATGCCTAGTTCAGTTGTCCCTTTCAAATACCTCAAAATTCTTTTGGCTGCCAACCAATGTGACATGGTTGGTCTAGACATGTACCTGCTTATGAGACTTACACCATACATTATGTCAGGACGAGTTATAGTTAAATACATGAGACTCCCAACCATTTGTTTGAACAATGTTGCATCAACTTGAGTTCCTCCTTCATCCTTTGGCAACTTTGTTCCTGGTACAATTGGATTTTTCACACTATTGCTATTTTCCATCCCAAATCTTGCTAACACTTCTTGTGCATATCTTCTTTGACAAATAAAAATACCATTTGAATTTTGCAGCACTTCCATTCCAAGAAAGTGCCTCATTCTTCCTAAATCGGACATATCAAACTCTATCATCATTGACCTTTTAAATTCCATACACATGCTCACATCACTTCCAGTAAAAATTAAATCATCTACATAAAGGCTAATTATTAAAATTTTACCTTCTTTTGACTTGGTGAACAAAGTATGCTCACTAGAGCATTTCTCGAAGCCTTCACGCAGAAAATAAGCCTCAATTTTGTTGTACCATGCCCTTGGTGCTTGCTTAAGGCCATATAGAGCCTTTTTTAGCTTGTAAAACTTCCCTTCTTCTCCCTTCTTAACAAACCCTTCAGGTTACTGTACAAATACTTCCTCCTTGAGTTCACCATGAAGGAAAGCACTTTTTACGTCAAGCTGAAAAACCTCCCAGCCACATTGTGCTGCTACTGTAAGTATTGTTCAAATGGTATCGAGCCTTGCTACTGGTGCAAATACTTCGGTGTAATCAACTCCATACCGTTGTTCATAACCCTTAGCTACCAATCTTGCTTTATGTTTCTCTACATCCCCATTTTCATTAAGTTTGGTCTTAAAGACCCACCTAACTCCAATAGGCTTGACATCCTTAGGCAAATCCATTAATTCCCATGTTTGGTTCTTCTCTATAGCTTCCATTTCTGCTGCCATAACCTCTTTCCACTTCTTGCTTTTTACTGCCTCTGCAAATGAAAATGGATCATTCTCTGTTACCATCATCATTGCAAGCATATCTTCTTCTTCTGAGAGACCTTCTCCTGTTTCATAGTCCGCCATCCATACCGGTTTTGTTCTGACTCTTTCACCCCTCCCTTCATCTGCAACTTCTTGCGTGTTTACTTCATTTTGTGGTGAATAATCTGAAGTAGTATTTCTGCCCATGACCTCCTCAATATTATTTTCCTCGGTGTGCTCTTCTTGACTTTCATTATCAACTTCTAGCACTTCCAAGTTCAGCTCTTCTTCAGTTCTTCCGCAATCCCAACTCTCTTCTTCTTCAAATTGAACATCGTTGCTAATGATGATCTTCTTAGTGGTTGGATCATATAGTCTATAGGCCTTGGATTCATTACTAACACCCAGGAATACACACTTCTTGCTTTTGGCATCTAACTTGCTCCTCTTTTGGTCTGGAATATGAGTGTGTGCTAAGCAACCGAACACCCGAAAATAATTTGTTGTTGGCTTCACTCCGCTCCATGCTTCCTCTGGAGTTTTCTCTTTTATCGCTGCGGTCAGGCTCCTATTTTGAACGTGAACACACCAGTTTACAGCTTCTATCCAAAACACTTTTGGAACTTTCTTATCAGCTAATATTGAGCGTACTGCATTCATGATTGTTCTGTTCTTTCGTTCGGCAACTCCGTTCTGTTGTGGAGTGTACGCTGCTGTCAACTGCCTGCTAATACCCTGAGCTTTACAAAATTCTCCAAATTCATTTGAGTTAAACTCACCTCCTATATCTGTTCTCAAACAAGTTATATATGCACCAGACTCTTTTTCAATAAATGCTTTGAAGTTCTTGAATGCACTAAAGGCTTCTGATTTTTCATGTAAAAAATAAACCCAAGTTTTACGTGAAAATCATCAATGAAACTTATGATATACCTTTTGTCACTATTGGAAGCAGGTTTGATAGGCCCACACAAGTCAGAATGAACAAGTTGAAGTGGCTTTGATGCTCTCCAAGAACTTTGTTTCGGAAATGATCCTCTATGTCGTTTTTGCCAACCAAAAAAGTTTCACATAACTTTTCTGGAACTTTGAGTAGAGGCATCTCGTCTATCATCTTCTTGTATGCAAGTGTTCTTAATCCTGAATAATTCAAGTGGCCAAATCGACGATGCCACAAGTGTGATTCTTTCTCAGAGGGAAGTTCAGCCTGAAGACACATAGAATTTCCTTTTGCTGCCATAGATGCTAACATATAAAACATTCTATTTCCACTCATGTTAGTTTGCATAATTAACCCTCTTTCAGGATGATAAACTTTACAAGTCCCTTGCTGAATTAGAACAGCTAAACCCTTCTCCTGAAGTTGCCATATGCTCAACAAATTACTTTTCAACTCAGGTATGTAAAAAACATTTGAAATTACCTGAATAATATCGTTCACTTGAATCTGTATGCTCCCTTTAGCTACCACTGCCATTCTAGTGTCATTCCCAAGCTTCACTGTTTGTTTAAAACCTTCCTCTAGCTCCGAGAACCATTTTTTGTTTCCGGTCATGTGATTTGAACACCCGCAGTCAAGAAACCAAGCTTCTTCTATTTTGGCTTCATCAACGTCAACATAAGACATTAGCAGAACCTCTTCTCCTTCTTCTACATGTTCAGCGTAGTTGGCATGTTTTTCCCAATCAGGACACTCATATTGAAAGTGTCCCAACTGATGACATTTGAAACATTTTACAGTGGCTTTATTCATAAATGACCTCCCTCTTCCTCTACTTCGACCCCCTCAGAACGAGCCTCTGCCCCGTCGTGGCTTATCGTCATAAGAAATTCTTAATGCTTGTTCTTCCTCCTGATTCCCTTGCATTCTTTGCTCTTGAACAAGTAAACTTCCATGGAGCTCATCAACAGTCATAGCATCCGTGTCATTTGATTCCTCAATTAAACATACAACATAATTGAATTTGGGAGTCAGAGATCTCAAAATCTTACCCACCACTGTGCTTTGCTTCATATCTTCTCCATTTACTTTCATTTTATTTACCACCATAAGGGTTCGTGAAATGAAGTTATCAATCTTTTCTCCTTCTTTCATAGCTAGCATTTCAAACTCCTTCCTCAATGCCTGCAACTGCGCTCTCTTTACTTTGGTGGATCCCTGGTACTTCTGTTTCATCGAATCCCATATCGCCTTTGATGTTCTCTTGTCAAGAATGGTTTCCATGATCTCTCTGTCAATTACTTGAAAGAGATAGTTCTTAACTTTCAGATCTTTGAGTTTTGATTCTTCGACACTTTTCCTTTGGGCCTTACTTACCGATGATGTCCCGATTGCTGGAGTTGGAATACCTTCTTCCACCAGGTTCCACATCTCTTTGCTCCTCAAGAAATTCTCCATTAACATCGACCAATGATCGTAATGGCCGCCAAATCTTGGAGTCACAAATTTCTCAGAGGTTGCCATGCTTCACTCACTCTCACACTCCTATTTAGTCAGCCCCCTTTTGAAAGCTCTTGATACCAAATGTTGGAAATCAGATTTAAATAAAGCTTCAAAAATAAGTGGA
This sequence comes from Lathyrus tuberosus, assembly GCA_022829125.1. Lineage (NCBI taxonomy): Eukaryota > Viridiplantae > Streptophyta > Magnoliopsida > Fabales > Fabaceae > Lathyrus > Lathyrus tuberosus. The sequence continues at coordinate 5,117,345 of JALAZF010000024.1, read as the reverse complement.
GGAATGTGTATTTATTCGATTAACCAGGAATGTGTATTTAATCGATTAACCAGTAGCTAATATATAGCCATTTTACAAACAAAAGGAAATAACAAACTCTACTCTTTACATGCCTACAGAATAGTAACAAATAACAAACCCTATTTCTGCTAAAGAATAAGTCTTATTCTAACAAACTAATATACCAGTAGACTAAAACAAAATAAGTGTTTACCTAACAATCTTTCCTTTTTTAACGCTCTGTCTAAGGTGTTAAAGCAGCTGGCAGCAATTCAAAGGAAATTTCTCTTGTCTGGTTCCGCCGAGTCGTCGTCCATGGCCTGGGTTCTTTGGTATAACGTTTGCAAACTAAAGGATCAAGGAGGTTTAGGATTCAAATGCATCGCTGCATTTAACCTTGCGCTAATATCAAAATGGTTGTGGAGAATGCTACATGAACCGCAAACAATTTGGAGAAAGCTGCTGGATTCCATGTACGGAAGTTTTACTAAAACAATTATGTTGAATGTTGTAGACAGGCCAATCAAGTATTCCTCTTTATGGTGGAAAGACATTTTGCTGTTACGAGATTCGATCGCAGATTGTGGTTTCGTGGGGTTGTTGTCGTGCAAGTTGGGTGAAGGGTCTTTGATACATTTTTGGAATGCAAAATGGTTTGACAGCATGTCGTTACATGATCATTTTCCTACTATTTATTCAAATTTTGTGTTGAAGAATTTTGCTGTGTGCGATCGTAGGGATTGGTCCAACAATGTTTGGGTGTGGAAGTTAGTTCATGACAGTTCGGTTCTTGAAGGTGAGACAGTAACAGAATTAGAGGAGATGATGGCTATGCTTGCAAGAACCTCTCCTTCTATTTGTGTCTCAGACTGTTTTTCGTGGCCAGCTGCGCCTTTCGTGGTTTTCTCGGTAAAGTCTTGTTATACTAGTATCGTGCAGGCCCGTGGTGTAAAAGAGATAGACATTACACTTAAGACAGCTCTTGAGATTTCATGGCAAACCAACATTCCGGCAAAGGTAAAAAAATTCGGTTGGAGATTGTGTTTGGATAGGTTAGCGTTGCGCTCTAATCTGGCCTCCAGGGGAGTAATATCTATCAGTCACGATACGGTTTGTGTTTTTTGTTTCAACGCAGTAGAATCCATTAACCATTTGTTTATTTCTTGTCCAAAGATACGAAGAAATTTTTTGATTGGGTAAGGGTGGATTGGAGTGTTGAATTGAATTGTTGTGATCATTTACTAGACTGGTTTGTGAAGATGGTTGGTAGGTGTCCAAAGAAATCAGCATCATTGATTTGGTTTTGTACTTATTGGAGTATATGGTGGTCGAGAAATCAAATTATATTCAACAATGCGATTGAAAATCACAATGATATTGTTCAAAGAACTATCCTCTTCTCTTGGTGGTGGCTTGCGTCATTTTCTAATCATAGGTATACTTGTAATTACTTTGATTGGACAAAAAATCCTTCCGATTTTTTTGTAGGGGGTAATTGGGGGGTGTGGTGTTTTGATAGCTATTAGTATTAGTTTTTTGTATTGTAATTGTTTGGATTGAAATACTCCTAATATTCTCATTAAATATAATTGATTTTCATAAAAAAAAAAAATCACATATTACTAGAAAAAAATCTACACCCACCATTTCTCTCTTTGATAAAACCGGTCAAAAATAAAAATCAAAACATAATTAATAACTTTACAAATTACAAACATTAATTACCTTAAAAATGATGCAGAAGTTTAAGATAGATAGGTAGATAAATAAATTTGACATTTTCTTTAAAAATTAAAAAGAAAAAAAGTGCAAATAAGAATATTATTTGTCTACTTTTTATTATTACTAATTTATTTTTGACATTTATTTTATGGATTTCCTTCCTTTTAATAACTCTTTTGCCATAAAATAAAATATAAATTTAATATAATAAATAAAAAATATACAATAATAATAACACTTTAACAAATAATAATAATAATAATAATAATAATAATAATAATAATAATAATAATTATAATAATAATAATAATAATTTTTATTGCGTAAAGCTCTTCACAAAAGTTTTTGTGTAAAGAAAGTTCTTTACCGTAAAAGAAAGCCAGAAAAATAGTCAAAATCAGAATTCATAAACTAATAGACTGACTCTTACTTTTATCTATAATAATAAATATTACTATTAATTTAGTCTTCTTTATTTGATATTTATAGAAAAAAATATAAAAATTAGAATCAGAATCCTTATCAATTAAGGACTTGTTAAGAAAACTTGGTGAAGAATTTTTTAGAACCAGACACGTTAACGTGTGATTCAAATACAGAAAGCATGATCGTGACATAAATAGAAAAACAATAACTACAATTATAATAATTAACATAAAGCAAATTTACCAAATAGAGAAAAAGCAATATGAGTAATTGGGAAGAACCTGTCCTAAGAAATATATAAAATGAGAAGAGGACAAAACAGAAAAGAAGAAAAATAAAACCAACAAAAAACATCGTACCAAAACAAAAACCTTATAGTATATAACCTGCGACCCTTGTTTTGGTTCTCACATAATAATCTGTCCCTTTCAATGGCATACGAGAATAAGAATAGCCGGAAGGAGAAGTTTGGTTCTTTTTCTGAAATGGAGATTGATATAGCGAAACAGTTGATACAGCTTAGCAATAGCAATGGAGAGACTCAATCTGGTTCAACCTGCTTGGATGAAAATCGCCATAGCCATAGCTATAGCAGCAATAGTGTGACTTTGCAACGGAAGCTGGAAGAGTGTAAGGGTAGTGATGATATTTCACCTTCGTCGCCTGGTGGTGATTCGGTTGAGGATGTGTTGGCAGAGATAGAAGAAGATGAAGGATTAAGGAGGAAGAAAAAGAGGATTCGATATGTTGAAGAATTGTATAGAGTTACAGATCCTATAGTTGTTGTAGCTTCCTTTGATAAGAATTAGGTTACATTGATAACTGACTTGTGTTAGAAGCTAACTTTAGATAGGCTAATGTAATATTATAGTCTTTTGATACTTTGAAATAGCTTTAGGCTGAAACATTATATTTCATTCTGAACAATGCTTTTCGATATGCATAATTTTATTTTTTTAATTGAATTTTGTTACTGATTCTTCAATTTGAGAAATTGAGACAACCAACTAGCTTAGGTCGTAGTCGAATATTAGATAATAGAATATTGTTTTCACAGTAGTTGCAATGTTGCGGAAACACATCCTAAGCCATGTCTCGTCGAATGAGTGAAAACAATAGCCATCTTACAAAAATCGATTTTCTAAGATTATAGTATCAAACTATCTTGAACACATCGAATGAGTGAAAACAATCGCCATCTTAATAAATCAATCATTTTATAAAATTTTACTACAAGAGTGTGTGTAAAATAGGGACAACTCTATGCTGTAAGAATCACTATACACCAAACACCTCCAAACAAAAGCATATATAATGCCCAAAATGCAATTATGTTCAATTTTTTTTTAATTATTGCCGATGTCGACGTCTCAATGTCGCGTATGTGCTAAGACCTATTTTTAACTCATCAAATTTCATTTCCACTTGCATATTTTTTACTGTTTCACTGTCATGCAAGAGAAAGTCATTTTCAATAACTACTGAGTAAGTGCAATGCAAAATTAACCTAACCAGTGCTCAAGTAACAACTCAAGAAATATTCTGCCTGGTTTTCCAAAACTATCAACAGGATATATGAACTATCATACACTTTTAAGAAGATAGGACATATGATTGATCAATAAGGATGAGTTTTAGAATACAGTAATCTAATTCCTTCACAAGATAAAATAGCTTCAATGCTCAAGATGAAAGACATATTCTGTCAGCTGTTGCAATTTACGAGGATCTAGCTTCTGCTCTGTCACAACAGGTTGCTTCTTCACAGTTAGCATCCCAGAGGAAGAGTCCACAGTCCAACCTTGCTGTAGTACATCTACAATCATACAATCAAAAAATTTAATAATAATGATTTCATAGGAAGGGAGGGCGTGTTTGATATAATATAATCCTTGATGAATTTTTAAACAGCCGGCAGAGGTTGCAGTTTTTCAGAATGCTTAATGTAAATTGTGAGAAATTTTCATGTTCTCCTATAACCAGCCAGATTCACCACACCAGTGTTGTCAATTGTAGATTGCGGAAAATAGTAGATTGATCAAATTACACTGCACTACAGCATTATAGTGCCGCTATAGCTGCAACTCAACAACACTTGTACTAAATTATTTATCATGGAACAATAGTGTTTTGTCAAAATGCCGCTAGTTATGGCGCTATAGCGCCGCAATTCGACAGCACAGATTCACCATCTCGAGTCAATAATCATGTTGATTTGGGCTTTAAGTGTAATTTTTATAAGTTTCCTGATTTCTCATTCCAAGCACAAAATGTAATCAACATCCAATCTTTACTATTCAAGATTCAAAGGAGTGTTTTCAGTTCAAGGGTCCCCAATAAAGGATAGGGTCCGAGCATTAATAAACTTCGTCTACTCAAGCGGAAATAATGTTTGCCTCCAAATGTTAACCCTGATCAAAGTATTAAAAAACACTGATTGCTTGTTGATGTTATTTAATTTTAATTTTTTTAACATGTCTGCAATGTTTATGATCCAAGAGGTGCTGAAACAAATAGATATGCACTTAATTAAAAAAATTAATCTGAAAATACTTACAACTTGTAGCATCTTCCTTACTCATTCCCAAAAATAAAGCAGCATCTTCAACACTTATTGTAGAATAAGCAGATACAAGCAGCTGAAAAACCTCCTTTGTGTAAAGTTCTGAAAACAGCATATTGGTATTAACATTTGCACTGCACTAATCAACTTCGAAAAGAAAAAGAACATATAGATGCAAAAGACTCGTGCACTCAAACTGCTTACAAATGAATCCAAAACAATTGAAGAAGAGGTATATTACTATTGTACTAAGTTTTTGATATCCATCACACCTTCATCAACAGTACATTTTGGCCTAAGAAGCTACTTTATTTATCAACTTCTTGTTTTGTTATATGTAAAGAGGAAAATAACAGTAAAAAATAGGTGACTATTACCATGGTTATTTCCAAGTTAAAACTATATAACATTTTATTTTTCCACCAACTTTTTGAGAATTGTTTCTATCCATAACATACTACGGCAACATGTAACTAGAAATTTGAAAACCAGATATAAAGTAGTGCTCTTAGGGAAAACAACAAATAATATATTTTAGCCAATGGTTGCCATCCCTAGCATAATATGGAAACCTATGTTGTTAATCTCCGATAATGTTGGGAAGCAGAGACCCATAAAATGCTATAGTGGTATAGCAGATAGCCATTATTGCAAAGACTAAAAAACTAGTGTACAAAGTAAAATATAATACTTATAAAATAGACTAATACTCAAAATTAAAGAGATCATCATGCTTAATAGCTAAAAAAACCTAAAGTATAGAGTAATAAACTTAAACAGAGAAGAATAAAACAGAACTGAACTAAAAGATTCTTTGTGAGCAAGAACATAACATTACTCTTCAAAGGGTTCCGATAGAAATTTATACCCTTTAAAAAGAGACAACAGTTAAAAAAAAATTCAGGAATTTATCCCAAAAATTTTAATAGTGGACAATAGCAGCTGTGATAGCAGTTTGGTGACGCAATAACCGGCCTATACAGCCGCTATTGCTGATAGCAGCTCGCAGACCAATAAGGTCACACCGAACCCTACCACCGCTTCACTATTCCGCTATAGCATACTACCTTGAACACTATATACAGTAGTGCAAACAGCCGATAATACTAAAGATTTAATCAAGAATCAACACATCCATGCTTTCTGATCCTCCCACACAGAAATGTCTGACTTAGTTTTAGTATAAATATATAGTAATAACATATCATGCTTCAATAAAAGCAATGGCAACATTTAGATAAACCAGAAGTCTGTGGTAACAGCTCATACAGTAAGATTTTTATGAAGATATTTAAAGTGAACAGAGTCCTGCCTTAAAAATACTGAAGATCCAAGAGTGCCTATCTAGAACATTCACAACTCTGCTAAAAAAGACAACGAAACCTTAAATGCTTACCAGAGAAAGCAGAAACGAAGCCCTGGAGTTCTTGACTCCACTCATAACCACGGATCGCCTCATGTACTCCACCATAGTTCCGTAACCAAAGCTGTTGACCGATTTTCCACACAGCACTGACTTCAGGTTTGCTTTCTTTGATTGAGGAAGGTATGGATTTCCATAGAAAACGAGCACTGTTGCTGCAATATCACAAAAAACAAGAAAACCTAAAAGTGAACAAAAAGTGAAAGACGCAAAATATAACCAACCTCATCCCTTCCAAAAATATTAATCTTGTTTAGATACAGATTATTTATATGCATAAGCACATCTCATATGTATACTTATGTATAACTATTTCTATAACAAAAATTGTTTTCATATAAGCTATATAAACCAGCTCCAGCATGTCATAAGTTGTTTTCATGAGAAATCTCATATAGTTTCACAAGTGCTTATATCACTAGTTAAGCTAAAATAAGTTACTCCAAACGGAGATTACATCAGTACCAATATATCAGTTTTCCAGTATTACCGACACCTCTGAAGAAAGGCGTGTTCGTGTCAGTGTCCGAAACTGACACTAAAACTAGTGACTCCACTTAATTTATTCATTTCTTTTTCAAATTATTATAGGTATCGTCACAATAGAATTTCAGAAAATTATTTATAAATACATGATGAATAATGAAATATGAAGAGTGAAAATAGATTATTACATGTCATGAACATAAAAGTGAGAGAGAAGATGAATGGCGTAGGGCCAGTCATTGTGAAAAGCAACGCCGTCCGCTGCAACCTGAAGCATGAGATTGTCACAGATATCGGCAACTTTGTCGTACGATTTCATTTCCAGTGCCGCCGTCACCGCCGACAAATCCATTACGCTTCACTGACTAGTTTCAGATCAAATCCCTATTCGTATAAATAATCAAATCAGAAAGAGGAAGAAAAACCCTAGAAAATTAAATGGTAAACAGAGATTAAAGAACGAAATTCGACATTCATACCTTGGTTCGATTTGTTGAGTTGGTATGATATGAGAGATGAAATTAACAAGCTAAAAAAGCACTTCGAGATTCTCCAATTCTAAATAACAAGTTCGGGGTGTTTTCTTTGTTTTCCTCAATCCTAACGACGCCGTTTTGTAATCTACGTGAAGTTGTGAAAAAGAAAAGCCCAACTTGGCCGGATAGGAAGCCCAATAGCATCAAGTATTTTTATTTTTATTTTTATTTTTCAAAAAATAATAATATTTGGGAATTTCTTAATGCATCATATATGTTACTTACACACAACGCAAAAGTACTAAAATGTTTCTCAGATTTCAGAGATGCATCTTCGGACGCACCATGTATCAACGCTATGACACACCAAATAAGTGTCACCCAAGATGAATACTAAAAAAATTCCAGAGATACCGGAATTTTCAACAAATATGTTGATAGTTGACCAATTCAGTGGACATTTTAGAAATGTGTCTTCAGAAGTTTGAGGCGGCATTTTTAAATTTGATGTCATCTTTACATGTCAGATATTTTCGGAGATGCATCTCTGGAATAATTTGATAAAACACAAAGTTGCATGATCACACATTCATATTTGTTTTTCACACAAAACTCTCAACAAAAATCCTTTCATACTAATATAGAAAGAACACAAAGACAATTCATCTGGAGTGATATGAATGAGAAGAAAATTCTTCATGCTATCAAGAGGTGTCAATTGGCTATAAACAAAAAGGAAGAGGGTTAGGATTGAGAAAACTTCAAATCATGAACCAAGTTTTCCTTGCTAAGTTATGTTGGATATACTACAAAGGATAGCAAATGTTATAATGCATAGTGATCCTAGGTAAGTATGGTAAAAATTATGTTGGATATGGAATAGGATTAGCTAAATCTTATGAATTGCGCCTTTAGAGGACTATGGTTAAATGCTAGTCGGAAATTAACAACAATGTTGTTTAGAACGTGGGTAATGGTGAAAGAATCAATGCGTGAAGAGATATGCATGTCCCTATGAATAAAAAAGTGAAGGATCTCATAGCGGAAAATGGTGACTGGGATTGGGTGAACTTGCACTTCTGTTTCAACAGGAAATGTTGGGAAAAATGTTGTTATTATCCCCCTTAATTTTAAGTCAGGCGTGGATGATTACAATTGGGAGGCGTCTCACCAATAAATTTATGATTGCCTTTACATATGATATTTGGACTGCTACTAAGAACAAGAATGATACAAACGATTGGAAGATCATCTGGAGCCTTAAGGTGCATGAAAGAATTCGCATGTTCATATGGATGATGAAGCATGATGGATTAAAGACTCGAGTGGCCCTTGCTAAAAGATAACTCACAAATTTTATTTGCACACCATGTGTGAGCAATTATGAAACCATGCTACATGCGCTTCGTGATTACACTATTGTTAGGTATATATGGTTGCGGCAGGTGGACAAAAAGTTTTTGAATAGGTTCTTCGATGCTGTTGAATGCCAAATATGTCTTATTTTGATCCAAGATTCTTGGCATTTTTCAACTCATTTCTCAGGTTTCAATTGATTTATTCCATGTTCTTATGTGATTCTTCAATGAAATTGATTTTACCTTTGGATGCCTTGATATGTGTGTTATTATGTAGGAAATAGGTTGGATTATCAAAGAACAAGGCATAATTGAATGAACAAGGAAGCCAAAGAAATAAGGAAGAATCCAGAATGCCCGCTGTACGAAGCTGTAGCGAGGCCAAGGAGAGCTCGCAGTGCGAGCTCAAAGCGAAGAAGCAGCGAACTGGAAATCTAGGATGGCAGTAGTTAAACCCCTTGTTGATGGCAGTACGAGGTCTGAGTGAGCAGGTTCGTAGTGCGAACAGGAACTTTGCAGTGCTGTTGAAATTAGTATTAGTGTGGGTTTTTGTTATCGTATCCGCAGAGATTGTGTGATATTATCATTGTTCTACAATTGGAATCGTTTTAAACATAGAACATAAAAAGTGGTTGCTTTGATTTTGTATCGCAACAATTGCATAAAAATTATAATCAACTGTAAAAAGTCTCGGTTTTAAACGATTGGCAAAAATATGTCAAGATTAGGGCTCAATAATCCATTTCATACATATTTTCTTGACAAAGCATGTGAACTCATTAACAACAAATATAATCACATATTCTCTCAATATGTTTCATCTATAAAACAAATCGTGATTTTTATCATATTGATTCTTAGATGATTTCTCAACCTAACTATCAATATGATAACATTAAAGGAGTGATATTAGTGAATATCAACTCACAAAATTATCTCTAGACTTTGTTTATTGAAAGATGAAAAAGCTAGTTCAATGGTTGAAACATATTTCTCAATGATGGTCCAACACAAATATACAATAAAAACAAGGTTTTTAACCATATATTCATCATCAACTTGTTCACATACACATATCAAGAGAAATACATACAAAAGTGAGGATTATCTACCTTTAATCTTGACACAAGGATATATTTAGCTACCCATAACCATGGTAGTTTGAGCAACAAGTAACAAACAAAACTTTTGGAGCATCAAACTTGAAAGGATCAAAGATTGAAGCTAAAAAGCTTTGATTTCTAAGTAAAAATGAAGAAGATGACTTTTCTCTCTTCACAAAAGTTTCTAGGTCACAAAAGATTCTTAAAAAGTAAGTTATGTTCCCCTAAAATATCACAAAGTGCTAAAATAGACATGTTCTGCCAAGGCAAATTCGTCGGGCGAGCAACAAAATTCGCCGAGAGAAACCCTTTAGTAAAGCCACGTGACAAAACAGTGCAGACAAGCTGGAAATAAATATCTGAATTCGCCAGGTGAAATAAAGCTTCGTCGGGCGAATCCCTTTCGCCTCTCCTTCGCCAGGCGAATCTGCCAACGAACCACTTCCAGTAGCTACTGGAATTTGCAACTTCTTTCGCCTGGTCCCTCGCCAGGCCTTCGCCAGGCGAAACGTCCCTTTCGCCTCTCCTTCGTCGGGCGAAGGTCTTGAATTCTTCGACACGCGACTTTCTTCATTTCTTTGCTTTTTCTTCCGATTTTTGTCGCACCCTTTTTATAAAATATGCAGCAAAACTAACAATAATTACAAAAATACCAAATATATACATTGATGCAAGAATCACTTAATAAATAAGTTGTTTCGCAATCAGAAGTATGGAAAAGAGCTTAAAATTGTCGTAAATTGATACGAAAACCATTCTAAACTTAACACCTATCAAGTACGAAGTCAAGGAAACCTCAGGGGCGGTTTAACTATTCAGGGCCCCTTCAAGTGCCTATAAGTGGAGTTTGAAGTGTGAACAGGGAGCTCGCAGTGCGAGCAGGACAGATTTTGAAAAGATATATATGTACTTTTCCTACTTTTTGGGGATCATAACTTAGAAACGTTATTTTTTTTCATAGAGAAAAACATTGGCTTGGGAGAAAAAAACCCCAAGATCATCATTTCTTCATCAAGAAGTGGTATTTTGCAAGTAGAAGTTGGATTCACATCCTAGATCGATTATTCGTCTTTATGCTCATTCATCTTCTTTATTTTCTTATGAATCAAGCTACCATGACAATGGGAAGCTAAATCCTTTGTATCAAAGTTAGATGTAGTCTATCTTATCTTGTATGTATTTCTTTTGATCTTTTTGTATGTGAACAAGTGAATGATTAATATATGTTGAATGTTTTTGTTCTTAAAGGTCCATTTATGATTTGTATCACTCTAGACATAGATTTTACAAACCTTTATCTAAAATGTTCATCTATCAACAAACAAACTCTAGACATAGATTTGTGAGTTGATATTTGCTTTGTGTTGTTCTTAAAGATTATTATATTTATTGCTAGCATGAGACATCATCTAATGACGGGTACAATAATATTCACGACACCGCTCTAGACATAGACGGTATTGATAGGATACATGATTATATTAATCGGAAATGAGTTTACATACTTAATTAATCGAATATATACAAGTTAGGCTGATGAAATCTATCTTTGATATATCTTGTTAAACAAACAACTTTTAGAATTTAATCTTTGCTACAAAAATCATGATAAACTTATGATCCAAAATAAACAAACTTTGAAAACCCTACTTAAAACATTATAAACTGCAGAACGGCAAGCGATATCACTACAATCCCTATGGAGACGATTTTCAAAACCCCCTAGTAAACTGCAATTCAAAAAATGGCGTCGTTGTCGGGGATTGTTTGATCGATATTGCAAGCATTGCTATAGTTTAGCTTGTTTTAAGATTTGTATTGTTATTTCTCGCCCCTATTTATATTCCTTATGCTTGTTGATTTGTTTGGTTAGTGTTTCTGAAATCTGTATATGTGTCATACCCCAAATTTGTCCTACCTGTTTATAATTTTCATCTGTATATCCACTCACTAACCATATTCAGAAAATCCAAAATATGTTGTTTTCTTTTCAAGGCCAGGGTGTGTTTGGTTCAGGTGGTCGTGTCCGAAGTCTCAATGCAGGTTGTTGAAGTGGGGATCCAGTTATCAAACTGTGTTCAAATGGTGCATGGTGGAGAATCATATTCTTTTCAATCAGTAATGCAAGTGGCAAGTTTTAGAGGATCGATGCAGAGATTGACTCGTGGCCGATTCTATCCAGTTTCTATCCAATTCAAGTTTCGTTTCTATTTCTATTCAATCCCACTTTGATTTTGGTTTCCTAGTTTTAATTCATTTCAATAATCAATCCATTCATTCCACTTCATTTTATTATCCATTTACTATCCATTTCCTATCCATTTCCAAATACCTATTTTTCAATCCAATTTTTCATTAGACTATCCATTTTCATGTCTGTTTCATTAACAAAATCCATATCCATTTTCCCAACCTATCTCTAAACCATTTTCGTTCTTTTAAAACCATTTCTAAACCTTTCATACTCATCATTTAATATCCAAATGCCATTTCCAATTTTATCCATATCCATTGTTTTCAAATCCATTTTTTTAACAATTCTTCGTTTTCGATTATCCATATTTTATCCATTTCATTTTCCATATATCCATAGCCAAATCAACTATCCATTTTTTTATTTTTAGTATCCACTTTCTCACCATTTCAAAAAATTAATTCAAAAAACTCAAATGAGCCCATTTTAGCTTTGCAAAAAACCAAAAGAGAGTTCAATTTACAATACCAAGCCCATTACACTTTTTTTCAAACCAATACAACAAATATGCAAAAAATAAGGAAATGGTCAGCCCACTACTGCAGCCACGATCAAAACCACGCCAAACCTCTCACTGTATAAAGCGTACCTCTTGTTACAAAAGTTTGCAAATGAAAACAATTGCTACAAGTCAAATTGCTGCACACAACAGACCTGCACAAAGCCTGCGTTGAAAACAACCTCACGACAAACCTTCTGCACTCCAAAACCAGTCCATAAAACCTGCAGCCCAGCACAACAAGACAACATCAACATGCACTCTGCGTCAACACGGTACCGACTGCCATGAAAATAACTTGACAACACCAACCAACAAGCAACTGCCACAGCCTGCAGTGAAAGAGATGCATTAGACAACAATATCAGACAAAAAATTCAAGGATTAAGAGGCGGGTTTGATTTTAAAAAGAGGAGAAAGCTAACAGCAAATGGGGGACTCACCAAATATAATTCACCCGCAAAAAATAAATTCAAACAAAATAACAACAAAAACTGACAACACAAGTCTTCATAGCTCAACTCAGATCCGACGAAGTTTCTCTGCCGCTGCTCCACACCTCGACACCTCAACAATTTCCTTCCCTCATCACCTTCAATCTCCACCTCCGTTGAGATTCAACTCCACCATTAAAAACCTCTAAATAAACCTTTGAATCACAACCTTTTCCGCCGCGATTCAAGATTCATCAAATCTATTATGAAATCACCATCATCTTCTCTTCTTTCAAACTTCCACCTCCTCCCGTCTATTTTTCCAGATAACGCACCCATCAGATCCATAGAAACACCTTCGAACCATATCCCTTCCTTACCGTCGTTGCCGTGTGTGAAACCACCACCTCCAAGCCATCTGTCGTGGCACCGTGAGAGAAACTGAGAAATCGAAACAGAGTGAATGAGAAGCGGGAGAAATTGAGAAGATAGAGTTCAGAGATTGACGAGAGAGTGAGGAGAGAAACACTGTGCAAAAGAAAAACAAAGAAAGGTAGACGCGATTGAAGATGGTCGCAGTGAAAATCAAATTTTATTGGGAAAATAAGGATCTTTCATTTTCTGAAACGTATTCCATTTGCATCCGTTTTGCTCCGCCAGTTTTTAGGTTTTTTTCTTCCCTTCTAATTTTAATGCAAAACGGGTCACACTTGACCCGCCCCATCTATGTCTTTTGGAAAGTGGTGGGCTTTTGAGCCCAAGTGATTTATCCATTTTTTATTTAGTTTTTGGTATTCTTAATATTAGATTTTTTAAATGTTATTGTGTTTAAAACTTTGATCATCCTTTTTGTTAATTGTGTATTTTAGATTTTAATTAATTAGATTTTTGAAGAACTTTGTTTTCAATTTCAATTTTAATTTTAATTCTAGTTTTTAATCTCATTTTTAATTTTGATTTTGATTTGAGCTTTGACTAGTTTTAGGTTAGCTTGTGACTAATTGGCTTTTGATAAAATATTTTGCTAATTGTTAAAGATTTTTGATAGTCTTGTTAATATTCCTTGTTAAAATCTTGTTAATATTTTGTAAATTATACTTTATTAGATATTTTGTTAATTACATTCTTGATTAAGTTTTTTTTAATTAGATATTTAATAAAATATTATTTTGTTTTCTCACATTTTTCAACTACATTTTTGGTTGTCATTCGGTTTGATTTATTTCTTGGTCTACTTTTCATTTTCACTTTGATTTTCATCTTCGATTTTCTTTTCAATTTCTTTTGGGCCAATGATATAACAACACTCATGATTTAGTTGATTTTCTTAAAATCGATTCAAAATCTTGATTAATATGAGGCCTATTTATTTTTCTTTTTTATCGGTCAATGAAAGTCAAAAATCGTTGATTATCGATTTCTCGATTAAATCTTGATTAAGACAAGACCGATTTTATTCTTTTATTTACTTTTCATTTTTTATGGGTCGATGAACATCTAAAACCAAATTTTGTCGGTTAAGATGAGACTTCTCTTCGATTTCGATTTTATTTCACATTCTACTTTGCACTATATTCTTTTCATTTCCGGTCAATGAAGGTATTAAACATCATGGAACCTTTTTTTAGAGTTCTTGATTAAGACGAGGTCGTCACCTTTTATTTCCCGATTCACCCGATTAATCATTATCTTGTTTATTTTCCGTCAAATATTATCTCGATTATATTTTTATTCATATTATTCATATTGTCCATATCATATTCATATTCATGTTTATCTAACAATTTTCTTTGTTCATACACTTAATCTAAATACACTAAATTGGAGACCTTTTATTGCATGTCACCCTTTTTTTTTTCAATCAAACTTTCGAAAGGAGGAGATTCTTGGAATCTAGCATTCCTTGGGTCTTCGAATGGATGGCTCTCGAGGCACGCCCCTTGGGTTGTCATTCATTCAATCTTTCGACCTTTTCAACTAAACCATTTCCAAACCAGTCCTCGATTCGCCATCGAGCCCAATCGTAAGTCGAACGCCTTTTGCCTCGCCATCAAACGCACACTTGCACATCTCGAGGTTTCGTTACTAGGAGCACCCCTAGGGACTAGTATCGATCCTCACTTCTTTTCGTAACCAATCCGATTCAACCTATTTCAAACACTTTCTTAATCAACTAATGGAAGGAGGAGATTTTTGATGTCTAGCATTCCTTGGATCTTCGAATGAATAGCTCTTGAGGCACGCCCTTGGGTTGTTGTTCATTCAACCTTTCGTCTTAAAACACTTAATCATTATCAAACAATTTCATAATCAATAGAATGAAAAAGGTGTCGTTGAGATCTAGCATCTCAGTAATGCCCCGATTAATTGGTTGCGAGGCCGACGTCTCGTTTATCGAATAATCGTCATTTTCCCTCAAAATACTTAGCAAACCAAACACTTCTTACGCGATCGAAACCCTAAAACATACGCATATCAAACTATTTTTTTCAATTAAATCTTAACACACTTAATCCAAATCAAACAACTTTTCACAAAAGAACATTGTTTAGTCCATTCTTCCGCGCATATGAACTAGTGCTTCAACCTCCCTTGACGACCAGACAAGCCAACATTTAGCAGTTAGAATGCGAATTAAACACTCGTTCGTTTAAAAAATACAAACCAACCGTAGTCCCACGAACTACGAATGCTCTGACTTTCCCATTGCACGAGGGAATACGTAGGCACAAGGGTTCTAATCCTTGCCGAGCACCCTAATAAAAAAACCACCCATTTCCTTTTAGAAAGCAATAATCCCTTAGAAGAAAACAAACAAACCTAACTGACTTTCACACGAATCGAATCAAGAGGTTCCCGTTGAGTACAACGGACGTAGAGGGTGCTAATACCTTCCCTTTGCGTAATCGACTCCCGAACCCGAATTTGGTTGCGACAACCATGTTCTTATCTCCCTTTAAAGGTTTTATCGATATTTTCCTATTCCTTCCTTGGAATGAATAAAGTTCGGTGGCGACTCTGTTTTGAACAGTTTTTTCCGCGTCCATCGCGAGGATCGTATTTTTCGAGGTACGACAATATGCAAGGAAGTGTGCTTGCAGACCAACTTCCATTTGATCTTGAGATTGATAGAATTGCACGGAAACTTAATAGCAAAACTAGAAGATGAAGGCTACTAGCTAAATAAATATGGGAGCACGAAGGAACTTCTTCAAGTAATTCACCAACTACACCCATTATTATGCCAATCATGGCAGAAGTACCACCACCACCACCTCCCAGAGGTCCATGCACTAATAGTCCACGACACAATGCTCAGTTTGCTCACAATGCAAACAACGGAAGGCACGCGGAGATGAAGACGAGAATTCTTCAACTTTTATATTCAAATCCCTTTACAGGGATATATCATGAAGAACTTGTCACTCATCTCACTAAATTCTATGAAATTGCGGGAGCAATTGGAGTACCGGAGGCGGAAGAAGAATCATTGTTCAAGGGATAATTCCCACACTCATTGATAGGGAAAGCTAAGGAATGGTATCTTGATCAATCAACTCTTGTGATGAAGGATTGGAATTTGTTGGAGGAGAAGTTTCTTGAAAGATTCTTCTCTCACAGTAGATTTATGGAGGCCAAGACGACGATTTTCGTATTTGCTCAAGGTGGAAGGGAATCTTTCAATGAAGCTTGGGAGAGGTTCAAATCAATTTTGAGGAAATGTAAAGACCACGGATTTGATGATTTAACACAAGTACATATATTCCGGAATGGACTCCAACCGGTTCACAAAATTCTCTTAGATGCTACCGCAGGTAGATCTTTAATGTCAAAGAGTACGGATGACGCAGTTGCTATCATTGATAGGATGGCACTCAATGACCATCAAGGTTAACATAACCGTGGTGAAATTCAAAGGAAGTCGGGAGTACTTGAATTGGGTACTAATGACGTTATTCTTGCGCAAAACAAGTTGCTTTCACAACAAGTGGAGTTGTTAACACAACAAATGTCAAAACTTCCACAACAAATCAAGGAGATGCGTGAAGTTCCCAATAAAGCTCAACAAATTGCAAGTTGTGAATTGTGCAAAGGAGACCATCCTACCGGGTATTGTCCTTCGGTTTTAGAGGAAGTAAATTATATGGGAAACCAAAATCAAAATCAAGCCTATTAACCGAGATAACCTCCGTATCAACAAGGCAACCAAGGTTACCAACCACGAGGTAGTAACCAAGGTTATCAACAAGGATGGAGGCAAGATGTAGACACTTCAAATTGTCAAAACCAATACCAAAACTACACTAAACCTCCACATGCTCAAAGTGGAAATTCAAAATTGGAAGACACTTTCACTCAATTTATGCAAATGTCAATTTCTAACCAAAAGAACACTCATGCTTCTATTAGGAATATTGAGACTCAAATTGGGAAATTGTCTAAACAATTAGCCTAAAAACCCAATGGGTCATTTCCGGCTAACACTCAAGTGAATCCTAAAGAGCATTGCAAAGCTATTTTTTCTAGAAGTGGAAGGGATATTGATATGGGCAATGGTGAGAAAGTTGTGGAACATGAGGTTGTAGTTGAAATGAAAAATGAAATTGTTGAAGAATAAGTTGAAAAGAAGTGGAGGATATTTTAATTGAAGAAGTTGAAAAGAAAATAAGAGAAGAGATAAAGAAGAGTAGAAAAGGGAAGGAGCATGTAAGTGACATTCCAATGAAAAATTACCATATCTGCATGCTCATACAAAAAAAAAGATAATGAGAGGCATTATGTTAGGTTCTTGGATATTTTTAGCCGTTTGCAAATAAACATTCCATTTTCTGAAGCATTTGAACAAATGTCCAAGTATGTCAAATTCATGAAAGACATACTCAAAAAGAAGAAAAGATTTACTGACAAAGAAACCATTTCGCTCAATGCGAATTGTAGCGCTATCATCCAAAGTGTTCTTCGGCAGAAAGAAGGTGATCCGGGAAGAGTAGCTCTACCTATAATTATAGGTAATGAATTCAATTGTAAAGCTTTGGTTGATATGGGTGCAAGCATAAACTTGATTCTATTTTCCATGATAAAAAGACTTGAAAACATGGAAATAAAACCAACGAACGAGACTTTGCAATTGGCGGATAAGTCAAAGACTCGTCCTCATGGTATTGTGGAATATGTGCTATTGAAAGTTGGTAAGTTCTTATTTCCGGTTGATTTTGTTGTCATGGATATGGAGGAGGAAGAGGACATACCAATAATTCTTAGTCAACCCTTTATGAAAACTGCAAAAATGTTGTTTGATGTTGATGAAGGCATTATGAAGGTGAGGACTCAAGATGATGAGGTGTGTTTCACACTCTTTAAAGGTGTGGTGTATTCCAATCAAGTGGAATATGGTTATCATTTGAGAAAGAAAGATGAAGATGTAGGGGTTGCAAATATGAAAAAGAAGGATGAAGACTAAGGAGGCAATGATGAGATCTTGTTGGGATTTTTCATTCTTGAGAAAAACTGGAAGAAAAAATGGTCATGAGAATGGCTGAAGACCTTTGTGTGGGGAGAGTTTGATCCGGTTGCTATAAGTTTTTTGTGAGGGCTAAGGTCTTTCATCTATTTCAGTTTTAATGATGTCAACAAATAAGATAGTCATTAGATTGTAATTTGAGCGATATCACTTCATTGTCGGGAAAATTGCATCTAACCATCGATTTTCATGTGTCTAAACATATAGGAAGAAGTCTACATAATTTCTACATGTGCATGATCATAATATTGATGTTTGGTATACTTGTTTCGAGTCTTGCTCGACAAAAACGCACAAAAAAATGATTTTCTGAAAATCTGCAGGTCTTGGGTTGACCCAAGGTAAGCATGAGTCGACTCATGCTGTTTTGAACAATTTTTGTGAAATGTTCGGGTTAGCGCATGCTGACATCCCTGTTGCATGCGGTCGACGCATGCTTCTGGGCATTTGAATTTCTGCAAGATCAACATGCTTGCGTCGACGCAAGGTGTTGATGGGTCGACGCATGGTCGTTTATTTTGCGTAGTCATTCCCACTGGTTAGCTCACGTCGACCCCTATATGTGGGGTGGTCGACCGCACGCTGCCTGGGCTATTTTTTTCTGCATTTAATTTTTCTGTTATTTCTGTTATTTCATATTGTTGGTCATTTTATTCATTATATATAGTTGGTTCAACTCATATTTTAGCATAACAAGAAACATGAAAATAGATGCCAATCTTTCTCTTCATCTTCATCTTCATCCTTGAGTAAACAAACAATCACACATAATCATCTTTGTTTGTGTCGCCCATTGTTTTGAAGTGATAACGTTCAGAATTAGGAAGTGTTGTGATCTTCTGTTCTGGGTTGAGAATTGGTAGGTATTTCTTGAATAAAACCTCAGGTTTTGTCCTCCAAGAATCAAGGAGATTTTGGGGTTTTTTTGGCACAAATCGTTTCTTTCTACAGGGATTCAGTCGTGCAAAGGTAACCGAAGAACAAAGTACTCGTTCGGTTTAGTAGCTACAGTCAGAGGTTCGTAGAAGAAATATTTGGGATCGAATTGTGGAAGATCGAAATCGACCGAGTGAAGGTAACTGAAGAACGGTGGGTTCATGCAGTTTAGTAGCGTGAGACGGTGATTTGTTCAACCAAATTTGAGGGACTTGATTCATCTTGAATCAAGGGGAGAGAAGACTCTGCATCAACAATCAAAGACGTTTGAGAGTTTGGATGTTCATTGTTCTTCTCTTGTATAAAAAATTTGCAAACAGAAATTTATATATATCTCAATTCCATTTGTGGAATTGGGGGCAGAGGTACCCATAGCAAGGACGATTAGGGAACTGCCTAATCAAATCGTGTTTGTCCTCTCTTTCTCTACTCTTTTATGTTTCGATATTATTCGAATTTGTGAAGTATCAATTGATCGAAATTTCTGAGATGGTGTAATGTTGAGCTGATAAATCATTTTGTAAATTAATATAATCCCTTGGATTGTATTTTGAACCAGCTTAACATTCACATTATTTGGAAATCTACACTTAATGTGTTTGCTCACACCAAGTGTTCGATAATTTGATTCAACGCAAAATCGAACGCATTTGCAATTAATTTTTGTCAACCTATCTCGTTGGAATTGGATTAACATCAAGCAAACAAAACATGGTTGATTGCGTTCAAACTTTGTTGATTAATCTGAATTTTTCTCATCCGTTATTTCATTCATAATATTGTCGTGCATATCCGATCCTTTTAGTAGAGGTTCGTTGTAGACGTGTGATTCAGTGGTTGCTTCCGTAAAAACTTTTAAAACCATTTTTTGGTAACCATTTACGTGTATAAAATTTGTGGGATCTATTCAACCCCCATTCTAGATCCTAGCCATCGTCTAACACTTTTTTGTGAGTTCCGTGGTTTCATCTTCGGACCGTCGAGCTCAAACGACGTTAAAAAAAGCGCTAGTTGGGAGGCACCCCAACATTGTAAGTAATCTTTCATCTTTATTGCATTTTTGTTGTTAGTATAGTCTAAAAGTTTTGTGGTGAAATGAGAAGAAAACCATATTTTTCAAAAAATTTGTCACACTCGCCTAGTGTTCGTAGTGTGAACATGGGGCGAGTGTTCGCAGTGCGAATTGTGCGAATCTGGACAGAATTACACTTTTTTTGCCACATCACTTTTGTTTTGGTTTTTTTTATGTGTGGGCCAATTGTGCGTGGGCCCAATGACTTGTGTTCAGAATTAGTGGGGTATTCTCAACTTTCCCTCTCACACTTTTCATTCCACTCTTTTGTCTCTCTCACATTCTACACAAAAACTCTTCAATCGCTCCCAACCGTACCAAGTAGAAGGACATTTCCAAGTTCAAATTTTCAACCTCATTTTCTCTCATTACTTGTTCAAGTGCAGATGGCTCCTAAAACAAATGCAGCCGCTTCGAAAAGGCAAAATACCATCGAAGGCTCCGCCTCTCGTCAACCACAACAGCATGCTTTTGACTTAGATCGCTTTAGAGGTCAGAAGCAGGCGGCAAGGTACCTCAACCTGGAAAATAGGAGGATTCATTCTGAGAAGAGCTTTAGCATTAACCCCGAGGGTCCCTTCCGTGCAACATCTTTAGTATGGCGCCACAAGTAGTGGGACAAATTGGTTCAACCCATTGGTAGCTTTAATGTAGATGTGGTGACGGATTTCTATGCGAACGCCCTCTCGGATGATGATTAGGTGTTCTCTTGGACCACGCAAGTAAACGGAAGGGAGATTAAATTCGACAGGGACACTATTAATGAGGTTTTGGGAAAAACCTCTTACTCTTGGGGCCGATGAGATTGATGAGTACCACAGAGATTTAGGGTTACATAGGAATGTTGAGGAGATGACTAGAGCCTTATTGAGATAGGGGAAATCTATTCAGTTGAACCTATTTGGGGTTCCCATTCATTACAATAGAGAGGATATATGTCCTTTGCCGCAGCTAATGCTACTCTTGGTTTTACACAACATAAAGCCAAGGTCGCATTCCTCCACCGTCCCCATTGATATCGCACATTTGGTATATAACATTATAATTGACACTCGTATTGATGTAGCACGCATCATCTCGGACGAGATACGGGCAGTGATCGAGAGCAGCATAAAACCTGGGGCTAAAGTTAACTGCCCTATAGTTTTTCCTTGCCTTATCATGGCCTTATGTGTGCACGGGTGTGCACGATTTTCATATCTCCGTCACATTACTTTGAATGCTCCCATTGATGATGTCTATGTCTCCAAGAACTGCAGGCCGAAAGGACAAAGAGCTAGAACTACACAGGTTGCAGGTGCAGGTTCTAGTTCCGAGGTTGCAAACTTCCAGGGCTTTGACCCAAATCAGAGGGAGGTTTGCAACTATAACTGGTATTGGATGCAGGCTACCCAGCGGGCTATGATTTCCATTCATGATTCTATACATCTTTTATAGTTACAACACCACGAGCCCATTGTTGATCATTCTATCATGTCTATGGAGCAGTTCCTAGCATATGCTAGTTGGCTTGAGGCCAGACCATTTTCTCGAGAAGAGGAGGGTGGTGTAACTGATGATGAAGACGCCGAGGAGGATGGGGATGAAGATGATGAGGGTGACAGTGATGCTGAGGACACGGAGTCCGATTCTAATGCGGATTAGTCTGATTATTATTTTTGAGCAAGATCTTAAGCTTACTTCCTTGTGTGCTACAGAGTGAAGTTTTCTATTAAGCTTTTGATCATTGCTTTATTTTGATATTATTGTATTTTAGTTTGTTGTTGTACATTATCCTTGTAGTTGGATTATTTTGATGTACTATATACCACTTTTGGGTACTTTTGTTGGTGTTTTACACCATGACAGTTTGTTTTTATGAGTTGGAGTTTTCAGTTAATGAATGTTCAATTTTAGTTTATTTTACGGTTGTTTTATTTGTTTTGATTTTTTTTATGCTTCTTCCTTGATGTTGAATGATTGAACTTCTAGATTGATTGCTCTTTTGAAAAAATTATCCAATGAAGTTTCTTCCAAGATTGGATGGTAATGATAAGATTTTTAATGTGATGAATGCATGCAAAGTACATGGTTACCACTTTCTATAATTGTAGAATGATTAAGAATTTTGTGCTTTGTACATATTTGTACTCTTGTTTCATTTTACAACTTATTTAAATGCTTGAGTCTCTTAGGTCCAAAAGCCACAAATTGTGAGAAACCTCCATTGTTTACTAAATGCTTGGATAACTGATAACTTTGTTTAAATTCGTTCGATTCTTGCTTAGTCTTTTGATTATTGTGATTTTGTGGAAGCATTAGAAAGGATTAAGGCGTTTATTTATATTGAGCACAACCATATCCAAAAGTAACTTACCCGTGAGTAGTGAGAATTCATTAACCCCTTTAAGCCTAATAGATTATATCTCAATTTTAGCGATGAACTTGGTGTTTGTACATAATTTGAAAGCTTAGTTCTTCATTGAATTTTGTGGGATTCTAAAAAAAATTCTTGAAACCTTTGAACTTGGTTCTAAATTGATTTCCTTGCCATAAAAAGCAAGGAACATTAACTTGAGGTTTGATAGTGAATGTATCTTTTGCATTGGCAATTTTGATTCAATGGCCTTTAGAAATGATCCTTTGTTGTGAACTCGGTCAAACTACAACCTTGAAAACCCTTAGTGATCTTTTGTTTCCAAAATTTTTTATTTGATTGATTGATGAATGTATGAATTAAATTGTGTTAGCATTATTGCTCAGTTGAGTGTAATTGTCCCGCGGTTGCAAACACGCAATTTCCTTCATCCATTGATTGAAGAGGAGTGTTAGAGTGATTTAAGCATGAGAGTTTAGTTGTTTTTTGAAACATTGCATTATATTTATTTAAGAACTAAATTATTTTTCATTGTTGATTCTAGGAAGTTGTGATCGTTGCTTGTATGCATTCTTATGTTGAATTTGAACCATAAATCTTTTCTTGGTTGAATCTATGCTTGAGCAAATCCTCTTATTATCATGAGGGGCATACTTTGCTTGAAAACAAGCAAAAATCTAGTTGGGGAGAGTTTGTTGAATGCCAAATATGTCTTATTTTGATCCATGATTCTTGGCATTTTTCAACTCTTTTCTCAAATTTCAATTGATTTTTTCCATGTTCTTATGTGATTCTTCAATGAAATTGATTTAACCTTTGGATTCCTTGATATGTGTGTTATTGTGTAGGAAAAAGGTTGAATTATCAAAGAACAAAGCATAATTAAATGGACAAGGAAGCTAAAGAAATGAGGAAGAATCCAGCATGTTCGTTGTGAGAAACAGTAGCGAAGCCAAGGCGAGCTCGCGGTGCGAGCTCAAAGCGAAGGAGCAGCGAACTGGAAATCCATGATGACAGTAGCTAAACCATTTGCTGATGGCAGTGCGAGGTCTGAGCCAGCAGGTTTGTAGTGCAAGCAGGAGCTTTGCAATGCGAAGTCAAGGAAACCTCGGGACGGTTTAACTATTCAGATGCACTTTAAGTGCCTATAAGTGGAGTTCGCAGTGCGAACAAGGAGCTCGCAATGCGAGCAAGACATATTTTGAAAAGATATTTATGTACTTTTTCCTACTTTTTGGGGATCATAACTTAGAAACTTTTTTTCAGAGAGAAAAACATTGGCTTGGGAGAAAAAACCCCTATGATCATCATTTCTTCATCAAGAAGTGATATTTTGCAAGTAGAAGCTGGATTCGCATCCTAGATCGATTCATCATCTTGGATGCTCATTCATCTTCTTTACTTTCTTGTGAATCAAGATACCATGACAATGGGTAGCTAAATCCTTTGTATCAAAGGTATATGTAGTCTATCTTAGCTTGTATGTATTTCTTTTGATCTTTTTGTATGTGAACAAGTG
The DNA here is from genome assembly GCA_022829125.1 of Lathyrus tuberosus. NCBI lineage: Eukaryota > Viridiplantae > Streptophyta > Magnoliopsida > Fabales > Fabaceae > Lathyrus > Lathyrus tuberosus. The sequence goes on along the minus strand of JALAZF010000024.1, from coordinate 5,093,197 downwards.
AATGATTAATATATGTTGAATGTTTTTGTTCTTAAAGATCCATTTATGATTTGTATCACTCTAGACATAGATTTTACAAACCTTGATCTAAAATATTCATCTATCAATAAATAAACTCTAGACATAGATTTGTGAGTTGATATTTACTCTGTGTTGTTCTTAAAGATTATTGTATTTGTTGCTAGGATAGACGGTATTGAAAGGATACGTGATTATATTAATTGGAAACGAGTTCACATGCTTGATTAATCAAATTTATACAAGTTAGGCTGATAAGTTCTATCTTTGATATATCTTGTTAAAAAAATCTTTTAAAATTTAATCTTTGCTACAAAAATCGTGACAAACTTATGATCCAAAACAAACAAACTTTGAAAATCCTACTTGATTAATCCAAATGTGATAGTTTTCTAGAAATTCAAACTTCAATGCTAATAAGAGAATAAAAATAAATAGGCACAATTATTTTTCTCTTGGTTCACTATTAATAAAGTTACTCCAGTCCACCGACCAAGGTGATTTCGCCTTAGACAAGGACTTAATTCAATAATCTAGAAAGATTACAACCTCTAAGTGTAAGAAAAAAACTTAGCCCTCTAAAGTATACAGACTAACGACTTAGTCACTTGAGGAATAACCACTTTGAAAAGTGTTATAAATGTGTGTACAAATAATTGCTTCTAAACAAGCATATTACACAAGTTTAAGTACAATAACACAAAAGTGTTTTCTAGCAAGATATGAACAATAGTTCCTTGCTAATATACAAAACTATCTTAAGAATAATCTCCAAGATATTTACACCATATCAGCATGAGTTTTGTTGAGCTTAAAAGCTTCTTTTAATGCTTCTCTCTTTTTCTTGTAGAGTTGCGCACTATATTTTGTTTGAGCATCAAGAATCTTCTTTGAGCTTACAACTTTGTGCTTTGCTTCCGCTTTGCACATATACTCTCGTGTTTTCTTCAGCTCTTTCTTTTCTTCTTTTTCATTATTCTCGCTCTCTATCTATTTTCTTGATTGCTTTCTTCAAGCATTCAGATCTTCAATATATAGAGCTTGAGAATAGATCCGTTGGAGGGTATAATAGGAAACAAATTCCAATTATAGTTTCCCAGTGGTCATTTGAAGGAATGGTCACCATCATAATACAAAAGAGTTGTCCTTGCGCCACCTTTTCTAGGTAGAGGTCACAAAGTACTTTTGTACTTTTATATTCCGCATATTATCCAACCATTCTTGATCTTCTATCTTCTAACTTCTTCAGAGGCTTCAGATGTATATTTGATGAAGCATGTGTAGAAAGATCAATACTTGTAACTTCAGAACCTAAGTCTTCAGAATCTCAGATCTTCGTTCACCAGAACCTATCTTAAGAGTTTTCAGGACTTGGTCTTTAGAACTAATGTCTTCGGAAACTTCAGAGCTTGTTCAGCGGAACCACGTCTTTAGAATCTTCAGAACTTACTCGACATATTCTTATCTTCAGAGTCTTCAGAACTTTAATCAACAGAATCTTGTCTTCAGAATCTTCAGAACTTTGTTCAACAGAACCTTGTCTTCAGAATCTTCAGAACTTGTAGCGATAGAAGCACATCTCTTAGAAAGCCTTCAAGGCTTACTTACAAAGTCACAATCAGAAGCTTTAGTACAAACGTTCTTCAGAACCATTGCATTAAAAACTTTCCTGAACTTTGACTTTATCTTGTACACAACATATGTTTTCTTCCAGAGTATTTAGATCAGAGTTTGATGATGTTACACGCCTTTCTATCAGAGTCAGATCCTATTTAGCAAAAGCTACACACTAGACAGAACCCATAGAGTATCGAATTATTTTCTAATAAAACATGTGCAGTTATCATCAAAACTTAAGGCCAGATGTAGAACCAATCTTGTTCTTACAAGATGAGCTTAAAGAATGGGATTGGACTGAGAATATTGATGCGTCCGCAAGCGCACGGATTTATCGAAGTAATATAAAAGATTGTCGAACCACAGAGACCAATATCAACCTATCGTTATCTATCGTCGCTTTGTAAAGCTAAGGCTAATGATATTTGGTAAAAGGGAAACTAGAACTAAACTAAAATAGAACTAAGGAAAATATAATAAAAGAACGAGGCCGGGATATGGTTTCCGCGCTCCTAAGGACTCGTAGAATGAGGTGCTAATTACGACTATACTCCTATTCCGTAGAATATACCAACTTAAAGACTCTGTCTCACGCTCTCGCGGTCTTAACTAAAATCATACTTCCTAATCCCAAGATTTTGCTCTCGCTCGCCCGGTAACTAAGAAACACTCTTTGAAAGCCAGCAGTATCCTAACCAACATCTAAAGCGCTCTCGCTGTATTTAGATATGATGCCTAACTTCTACTACCCGGTTCACTCCTCACGCTCTCGCGGATCTCGGCTTAAACCTTAATATGCTTCTCACTCTCATGACAAAGCAATGTTAAATAATCTCTCACTCTCATGACAAGGCTACTTAAATTACGGTTAGAAGTTAAAACCAAAATAGACTTTTAATCATAAGTTCGTACCTATTATTTTCTACCGAGTCCCGTCGGTAACGACGGTCCTCATACGCCAGACTCAAGACAATTTAGCAAGACATAGAATTTAAAACCGAAAAACATAAACATAAACATAAACGGAAATACAGTAAAGCAAACATGGTAATAAAATAATAGAATTCTAATATTAATTGCAAATGTCGAAACCTGATACAAAAGCTATTCTTCAAGCAACCCCCTCCACAAATGTCGGCAGGATTGAAGCTTTCGGAATTGCGAAATATCGAGTTCTGAGTTTGTAAACAAATAAAACTAAGCTACTGTAACAGTTCCCTAATGTTGGAAACTACTACTTGCAGGGTAATGGAATTGAAAATAAAGGAAACAAAGAAAACAACGAAGAACGAAAACAGAAGCTGAGGTTTAATTTTGGCAAAGCTTCGGTACGGCAATAACCGCCCAAAGCACCCCCCCTCTCCTTACAATGACTGCTCCTATTTATATTTGTCGATTCCGTCGGTTGGAGCCCAAGTTGGATCATACGTGACCCGATAATTTGAGGAATAATCTGTAGACTCGTTCATCCTTGCAGTTGAGTTGAGAGTGAGGAAAAATAGGGAAAATGGAAGACTGCGTACTTCCCACGTTCTGCGTTTTAATAAGATGTGTGCATGACAGTCGTGATGTGTTGTTACGGTCGTGATACTTGAAAAAGGGCCATTACGGTCGTGGAATAGGTGTTACGGTCGTGGACTAGTAAAAAGGCGCGTGACGGTCGTAATGGAGGTGTGACGACCGTCACACCCACAAAATTCCTTCTTCTGCATTTTCCTGTCGTTTCTGTTCTGGTTTTCCAGATTTGTGTGCCATGACGGTCGTAACAGGGGTGTGACGATCGTAACACCCACAATTTCCAGATTCAGGTTGCAGATCTCAGTCTTAGCTTTCCGGCGCTTCAAACGGGGCTTCATTTCCATTTACGGTTCAAAAGTTATGGCCATTTTCGTCAGACAACTCCTTGTATGCAAATTGTTCCATTTCTTCTGTTTTTCGCCCGATTTGCTTCCTTTCTTCGCATACGACTTTTAAATGGTTGAATACCTAGAAGTAAACAAAATAAACAAAATACCAACGTAATATGGTGCAGATACCAATCAAAACGACTAGAAAATATGCATTAATCAAGTCAAATAAACGATGTATTTTCACGTCATCAAACTCTCCCACACTTGAACCTTTGCTTGTCCTCAAGCAATAAACCAATTCAACAAAAACAAGGTAAGCGCAATTTGAAACACAGACACACTGAACTCTAATCGTATGCGGCTACTAGGCTATGTCAAATCAATTTGGACAAATCAAGACCAAGGATACCGTAATGACACAATTTTCAAAAACTCCATCATTATGCAGACCAATCCGAATCATGCCATTATAACTCAACCTATGTCTCTTGCTCTCTTTCACTCCTTTTCGTCCGAGCGCAATCACATTAAGCCCGTTATCCTTGCTCGTACATGGTAAGTTAACCTGTTAGTGTCTAATGATCTCGTCTTTTCATTCTTTTTCATTTCTTTTCTTTTTCTTAATTCATCGAATTTAAAGAGTCCGCTCTGTTAGGCTAAGTGGTCGGGTAAGGGCCACCTAACTTAAAAGGAACTTATCCTATCATCTGCTTTTCTAATTCAATCATTTTTCTATCATGTTTAGAGATCATACACATATTTGCATTGGTTACTTACTTAGTTTGTGCATAGGATGGTGCCGACTGCTAATAAAAACTACTTAGAAGCCACTTTCGAAAACTTGGAAACTAAGGTTTCGGCATAATGTCTACTCAAATCGATATTACATAACGAGGGGGTTTAGGGTGTCAAAACAGTATCTGTGTTATTTAAATGTCCTCAAGTTTCTCTAGCAAGCCTAAAGCGACAACCTATATACTTTCAGAGTGTGTGCCATGCATCGAAAAAAGAAAATATATTGATGGAAAATTTTTAAAATTTCGGGGAGATTTGATAACAACTGAAAAACATCTTGAAATAAACAAAAAATAGTGAATATGCTAGAAGACAGTAAAATGAAAACGGTAAAATTCCTCCCCCACACTTAAACCAAACATTGTCCTCAATGTTTTGATAAAAGGTGGAAGAGGAGAGATAGAACCTGTATGGATACCATTGTTTGCTGCCACGGCCAAATTTGCTCTGATTCTTCCCTTGTTGTCCCTGTCTTTGCTGACCACTTCTACTTCGGCGTCTTATACTACGTGATATCTGAATTTGCTAAAAACTTCATTTTACTGAAGCGCTCATCATACTACCTATTTCCGGAAGAAGTACCTGCAAAAATTGTTAGAAAAATACGGTGCGGTGTGTACAGGTGGAACCATATAGTGCAAAGAACAAAGAGGAGATGAGTTACGAATGGAAGAGACATGCCATCTCCTATCATACTCATCATCGGTGTCACCACCAGCGGAGACATTCGTAGGAATGTCCATGGGCACCAACTCATCTTAAGGGATTATCATCTAGAGATCTTTCGCCTAAAAGTAGCTGAGACGTGACAAACAATACATTTCTTTATTTTCTGCAAACAAAAATAATAACAGGAAAATATTAAATAAAAACTCGGGGGTTACCACCCACACGGAGTTTTGTTTAACGTCGATAGCTCGACGGTTATGAGTGTTACTCTTCGGTTTCCATGGCCATTTATCAAGCCATCTCACATATCCCTCACCTTTCCTTTTCTTCCTTCTGTGGGGTGGTTCATTCTTTTGAACTTGTGGTGGTGGTTCTGGATCTATGCTAAGTATTAGCTTTTCAAGTTTAGGCTTAGTTATTTCGTCCATCACCTTAAAGTGAAACCTTACCCTCTTTACACTAATGATTTCCTTAGTTTGGTCTTCAAATTTTCTCTTTTTATGCCAGACCTCAGACAAGGGTGCATGGATAATTTTCCATACATGCACATACGTTTTGGAGTCTGCAAACTTATACGGGAAAGGATATGGTGGGGTATATGGAGGGTGGTCAACAATTCGTGCTTCATTCTCTACCACTTTGACAACCTCGTTTTTGTATGGTGTTGGTGGATTTGTCACAATCTCAACTCTTTCCTCACCATAACTCTCATCAACCTCATTATCACTCTCCTCAGGATTTTCGAGTTGTTCTTCACTACTGGTTGTTATAGCATACGCGTTCTTCTCAAGGGAGGGACCTATAGCTGTCAGTGCAAGTAGTAAGGTTTAGGTCTCCAATGCCTCAGTGTGAGTCACGAGGGACTCGACCATCGTGTTCAGCCGCCTAAGGGTTTCATGATTATCGATATGTTGTCTTTTAAGTTCTTCATTCTGGATAGTTTGTGCGTCCACAAAGTGCTCCATCATAGATTCTATTCTAGCATTGGTCGATGTTTCAATGAAATCCTCCATTAATGTTTCGAGGTTGGACTGAACGGATTCTTCCAGTTCTTTAAAATATTGAGAGTGGTAATTTGGGCGAAAATGAGATAGCGTCGCGTGGAAATCTTCCATTAGTATTTCGAGATTGGAATTGTACGATTCTTGGGGTTCCTCAAAATATTGGGAATGGTAATCATCGGGAAGATTTGGGTGTGATTCCTCAAAATTTTGGAAGTGATAGTTATAGAGGTTATTTGGGTGAGAATGGGTGAACGAAGGATTGAAATTCTCCATATGTATTTCGAGGTTGGGATTATGGTATCCTTGAGATTCCTCAAAATACTGAGAATGGAGATTGTAGAAAGAGTTTGGGTGGAGCATAGTTATAGGGATAAGAATGCCTTAGTCTATACGGTGCAACAACGGAATAACAATATTGACTGTTGGTCCCCGGCAACGGCGCCAAAAACTTGATGCGTCCGCAAACGCACAGATTTATCGAAGTAATATAAAAGATTGTCGAACCACAGAGACCAATATCAACCTATCGTTATCTATCGTCGCTTTGTAAAGCTAAGGCTAATGATATTTGGTAAAAGGGAAACTAGAACTAAACTAAAATAGAACTAAGGAAAATATAATAAAAGAACGAGGCCGGGATATGGTTTCCGCGCTCCTAAGGACTCGTAGAATGAGGTGCTAATTACGACTATACTCCTATTCCGTAGAATATACCAACTTAAAGACTCTGTCTCACGCTCTCGCGGTCTTAACTACAATCATACTTCCTAATCCCAAGATTTTGCTCTCGCTCGCCCGGTAACTAAGAAACACTCTTTGAAAGCCAGCAGTATCCTAACCAACATCTAAAGCGCTCTCGCTGTATTTAGATATGATGCCTAACTTCTACTATCCGGTTCACTCCTCACGCTCTCGCGGATCTCGGCTTAAACCTTAATATGCTTCTCACTCTCATGACAAAGCAATGTTAAATAATCTCTCACTCTCGTGACAAGGCTACTTAAATTACGGTTAGAAGTTAAAACCAAAATAGACTTTTAATCATAAGTTCGTACCTATTATTTTCTACCGAGTCCCGTCGGTAACGACGGTCGTTATACGCCGGACTCAAGACAATTTAGCAAGACATAGAATTTAAAACCGAAAAACATAAACATAAACATAAACGAAAATACAGTAAAGAAAACATGGTAATAAAATAATAGAATTCTAATATTAATTGCAAATGTCGAAACCTGATACAAAAGCTATTCTTCAAGCAACCCCCTCCACAAATGTCGGCAGGATTGAAGCTTTCGGAATTGCGAAATATCGAGTTCTGAGTTTGTAAACAAATAAAACTAAGCTACTGTAACAGTTCCCTAATGTTGGAAACTACTACTTGCAGGGTAATGGAATTGAAAATAAAGGAAATAAAGAAAACAACGAAGAACGAAAACAGAAGCTGAGGTTTAATTTTGGCAGAGCTTCGGTATGGCAATAACCGCCCAAAGCACCCCCCTCTCATTACAATGACTGCTCCTATTTATATTTGTCGATTCCGTCGGTTGGAGCCCAAGCTGGATCATACGTGACCCACTAATTTGAGGAATAATTTGTAGACTCGGTCATCCTTGCAGTTGAGTTGAGAGTGAGGAAAAATAGGGAAAATGGAAGACTGCGTACTTCCCACGTTCTGCGTTTTAATAAGATGTGTGCATGACGGTCGTGATGTGTTGTTACGGTCGTGATACTTGAAAAAGGGCCATTACGGTCGTGGCCTGGTAAAAAGGCGCGTGACGGTCATAATGGAGGTGTGACGACCGTCACACCCACAAAATTCCTTCTTCTGCATTTTCCTGTCGTTTCTGTTCTGGTTTTCTAGATTTTGGTGCCATGACGGTCGTAACCGGGGTGTGACGATCATAACACCCACAATTTCTATATTCAGGTTGCAGATCTCAGTCTTAGCTTTCCGGCGCTTCAAACGGGGCTTCATTTCCATTTACGGTTCAAAAGTTATGGCCATTTTCGTCAGACAACTCCTTGTATGCAAATTATTCCATTTCTTCTGTTTTTCGCCCGATTTGCTTCCTTTCTTCGCATACGACTTTTAAATGGTTGAATACCTGGAAATAAACAAAATAAACAAAATACCAACGTAATATGGTGCAAATACCAATCAAAACGACTAGAAAATATGCATTAATCAAGTCAAATAAACGATGTATTTTCACGTCATCAAACTCTCCCACACTTGAACCTTTGCTTATCCTCAAGCAATAAACCAATTCAACAAAAACAAGGTAAGCGCAATTTGAAACACAGACACACTGAACTCTAATCGTATGCGGCTACTAGGCTATGTCAAATCATTTTGGACAAATCAAGACCAAGGATACCGTAATGACACAATTTTCAAAAACTCCATCATTATGCAGACCAATCTGAATCATGCCATTATAACTCAACCTATGTCTCTTGCGCTCTTTCACTCCTTTTCGTCCGAGCGCAATCACATTAAGCCCGTTATCTTTGCTCGTACATGGTAAGTTAACCTGTTAATGTCTAATGATCTCGTCTTTTCATTCTTTTTCATTTCTTTTCTTTTTCTTAATTCATCGAATTTAAAGAGTCCGCTCCGTTAGGCTAAGTGGTCGGGTAAGGGCCACCTAACTTAAAAGGAACTTATCCTATCATCTGCTTTTCTAATTCAATCATTTTTCTATCATGTTTAGAGATCATACACATATTTGCATTGGTTACTTAGTTTGTGCATAGGATGGTGCCGACTGCTAATAAAAACTACTTAGAAGCCACTTTCGAAAACTTGGAGACTAAGGTTTCGGCATAATGTCTACTCAAATCGATATTACATAACGAGGGGGTTTAGGGTGTCAAAACAGTGTCTGTGTTATTTAAATGTCCTCAAGTTTGTCTAGCAAGCCTAAAGCGACAACCTATATACTTTCAGAGTGTGTGCTATGCATCGAAAAAAGAAAATATATTGATGGAAAATTTTTAAAATTTCGGGGAGATTTGATAACATCTGAAAAACATCTTGAAATAAACAAAAAATAGTGAATATGCTAGAAGACAGTAAAATGAAAACGGTAAAATTCCTCCCCCACACTTAAACCAAACATTGTCCTCAATGTTTTGATAAAAGGTGGAAGAGGAGAGATAGAACCTGTATGGATGCCATTGTTTGCTGCCACGGCCAAATTTGCTCTGATTCTTCCCTTGTTGTCCCTGTCTTTGCTGACCACTTCTACTTCGGCGTCTTATACTACGTGATATCTGAATTTGCTAAAAACTTCATTTTACTGAAGCGCTCATCATACTACCTATTTCCGGAAGAAGTACCTGCAAAAATTGTTAGAAAAATACGGTGCGGTGTGTACAGGTGGAACCATATAGTGCAAAGAACAAAGAGGAGATGAGTTACAAATGGGAGAGACATACCATCTCCTATCATACTCATCATCGGTGTCACCACCAGCGGAGACATTCGTAGGAATGTCCGTGGGCACCAACTCATCTTAAGGGATTGTCATCTAGAGATCTTTCGCCTAAAAGTAGCTGAGACGTGACAAACAATACATTTCTTTATTTTCTGCAAACAAAAATAATAACAGGAAAATATTAAATTAAAATTCGGGGGTTACCACTCACGCGGAGTTTTGTTTAACGTCGATAGCTCGACGGTTATGAGTGTTACTCTTCGGTTTCCATGGCCATTTATCAAGTCATCTCACATATCCCTCACCTTTCCTTTTCTTCCTTCTGTGGGGTGGTTCATTCTTTTGAACTTGTGGTGGTGGTTCTGGATCTATGCTAAGTATTAGCTTTTCAAGTTTAGGCTTAGTTATTTCGTCCATCACCTTAAAGTGAAACCTTACTCTCTTTACACTAATGATTTCCTTAGTTTGGTCTTCAAATTTTCTCTTTTTATGCCAGACCTCAGACAAGGGTGCATGGATAATTTTCCATACATGCACATACGTTTTGGAGTCTGCAAACTTATACGGGAAAGGATATGGTGGGGTATATGGAGGGTGGTCAACAATTCGTGCTTCATTCTCTACCACTTTGACAACCTCGTTTTTGTATGGTGTTGGTGGATTTGTCACAATCTCAACTCTTTCCTCACCATAACTCTCATCAACCTCATTATCACTCTCCTCAGGATTTTCGAGTTGTTCTTCACTACTGGCTGTTATAGCATACACATTCTCCTCAAGGGAGGGACCTATAGGTGTCAGTGTAAGTAGTAAGGTTTGGGTCTCCAATGCCTCAGTGTGAGTCACGAGGGACTCGACCATCGTGTTCAGCCGCCTAAGGGTTTCATGATTATCGATATGTTGTCTTTTAAGTTCTTCATTCTGGATAGTTTGTGCGTCCATAAAGTGCTCCATCATAGATTCTATTATAGCATTGGTCGATGTTTCAATGAAATCCTCCATTAATGTTTCGAGGTTGGACTGAACGGATTCTTCCGGTTCTTCAATATATTGAGAGTGGTAATTTGGGCAAAAATGAGATAGCGTCGCGTGGAAATCTTCCATTAGTATTTCGAGATTGGAATTGTACGATTCTTGGGGTTCCTCAAAATATTGGGAATGGTAATCATCGGGAAGATTTGGGTGCGATTCCTCAAAATTTTGGAAGTGATAGTTATAGAGGTTATTTGGGTGAGAATGGGTGAACGAAGGATTGAAATTCTCCATATGTATTTCGAGGTTGGGATTATGGTATCCTTGAGATTCCTCAAAATACTGAGAATGGGGATTGTAGAAAGATTTTGGGTGGAGCATAGTTATAGGGATAAGAATGCCTTAGTCTATACGGTGCAACAACGGAATAACAATATTGACTGTTGGTCCCCGGCAACGGCGCCAAAAACTTGATGCGTCCGTAAACGCACAGATTTATCGAAGTAATATAAAAGATTGTCGAACCACAGAGACCAATATCAACCTATCGTTATCTATCGTCGCTTTGTAAAGCTAAGGCTAATGATATTTGGTAAAAGGGAAACTAGAACTAAACTAAAATAGAACTAAGGAAAATATAATAAAAGAACGAGGTCGGGATATGGTTTCCGCGCTCCTAAGGACTCGTAGAATGAGGTGCTAATTACGACTATACTCCTATTCCGTAGAATATACCAACTTAAAGACTCTGTCTCACGCTCTCGCGGTCTTAACTAAAATCATACTTCCTAATCCCAAGATTTTGCTCTCGCTCGCCCGGTAACTAAGAAACACTCTTTGAAAGCCAGCAGTATCCTAACCAACATCTAAAGCGCTCTCGCTGTATTTAGATATGATGCCTAACTTCTACTATCCGGTTCACTCCTCACGCTCTCGTGGATCTCGGCTTAAACCTTAATATGCTTCTCACTCTCATGACAAAGCAATGTTAAATAATCTCTCACTCTCGTGACAAGGCTACTTAAATTACGGTTAGAAGTTAAACCCAAAATAGACTTTTAATCATAAGTTCATACCTATTATTTTCTACCGAGTCCCGTCGGTAACGACGGTCCTCATACGTCGGACTCAAGACAATTTAGCAAGACATAGAATTTAAAACCGAAAAACATAAACATAAACATAAACGGAAATACAGTAAAGCAAACATGGTAATAAAATAATAGAATTCTAATATTAATTGCAAATGTCGAAACCTGATACAAAAGCTATTCTTCAAGCAACCCCCTCCACAAATGTCGGCAGGATTGAAGCTTTCGAAATTGCGAAATATCAAGTTTTGAGTTTGTAAACAAATAAAACTAAGCTACTGTAACAGTTCCTTAATGTTGGAAACTACTACTTGCAGGGTAATGCAATTGAAAATAAAGGAAACAAAGAAAACAACGAAGAACTAAAATAGAAGCTGAGGTTTAATTTTGGCAGAGCTTCGGTACGGCAATAACCGCCCAAAGCACCCCCCTCTCATTACAATGACTGCTCCTATTTATATTTGTCGATTCCGTCGGTTGGAGCCCAAGTTGGATCATACGTGACCCACTAATTTGAGGAATAAGCTGTAGACTCGGTCATCCTTGCAGTTGAGTTGAGAGTGAGGAAAAATAGGGAAAATGGAAGACTGCGTACTTCCCACGTTCTGCGTTTTAATAAGATGTGTGCATGACGGTCGTGATGTGTTGTTACGGTCGTGATACTTGAAAAAGGGCCATTACGGTCGTGGCATAGGTGTTACGGTCATGGCCTGGTAAAAATGCACGTGACGGTCGTAATGGAGGTGTGACGACCGTCACACCCACAAAATTCCTTCTTCTGCATTTTCCTGTCGTTTCTGTTCTGGTTTTCCAGATTTTGGTGCCATGACGGTCGTAACAGGGGTGTGACGATCGTAACACCCACAATTTCCAGATTCAGGTTGCAGATCTCAGTCTTAGCTTTCCGGCGCTTCAAACGGGGCTTCATTTCGATTTACGGTTCAAAAGTTATGGCCATTTTCGTCAGACAACTCCTTGTATGCAAATTGTTCCATTTCTTCTGTTTTTCGCCCGATTTTCTTCCTTTCTTCGCATACGACTTTTAAATGGTTGAATACCTGGAAGTAAACAAAATAAACAAAATACCAACGTAATATGGTGCAGATACCAATCAAAACGACTAGAAAATATGCAATAATCAAGTCAAATAAACGATGTATTTTCACGTCATCAAATATTAAGAAGAATTCAGTGAGAATCTTACGTGAAGAATCAGCCAGTGAAGTCGAAAGAGAAGTTTGACAAGAAGAAGTCAGAGGTGAACCAGGCCCAAGCAGACCTCAACGAACAAGACACATGTCTGCAAGGTTGCAAAAATGTGAGATTACATCAGATGATGTGGTCAATGAAGAAGGTGAGCTGGTACAATATGCTTTCTATGCAAAAGTCAAACTAGTCGATGCAGCTGAGGCATTGAAAGATTCTAAGTGGGTGAAAGCAATGAATGAAAAACTAGATTCCATCGAAGTTAAAAACATCTGGTCACTTGTCAAATTGCCTCAAGGAAAAATGGCAATCGATGTAAAGTGAGTATACAAGGTAAAGCTGGATCCCAAAGGAGAAATAACTCGACACAAAACAAGACTTGTGGTGAAAGGATTTTTTCAGAAAGAAGGAATCGACTTCGACGAAGTTTTTGCACCTGTTGATAGAATCGAAACAATCAGGTTGGTTATTGGTCTAGCAAACATGAACAATTTGCACATACGTCAGATGGATGTGAAATGTGAATTCCTGAGTGGCCCCTTAGATGAAGAAGTTTATGTCACATAACCAGCTGGGTTTGTAAAACAAGGCGAAGAAATCAAGGTATACAGTCTGCATAAACCTTTGTATGGACTTAAACAAGCTCTAAGAGCTTGGAATAAGAAGATAGATAACTTCCTAAGGGAGAAGAAATTTGTGAAGTGCACAACTTAGCATGGAGTATATGTAAGGAGAGCAATAGTGAATTACTTATACTATGTCTCTATGTCAATGACCTGTTGATAATAGGAAGTTGTAAGAAGGAGATCGAAGACTTCAAACATGACCCAAGTGAGCAGTTTGAAATGTCATACTTGGGAAATCTCTCAAATTTCCTTGGCATCGAGTTCTACATGACTGGTAGAGGTTAGATGATGAACCAAAGAAGATATGCAGGCGAAATACTCAAGAGATTTGAGATGCAAGATTGCAACCCAACTTCGACTCCAGAAGACCCCAGATTGTAACTTTCGAAAGAATCAGATGAAGATGATGTCGACCTAACTCAGTAAGAAGTCTTATTGGGTCATTAAGATACCTTTGTCACACAAGGTGTAACACCCTTTTTCTACCCAACAAAAATCACGAATAAAAACAACAATTTAATCAGAGTAAAGTCCCAAAAGGGCGCCACATTTCGTCACAAAACATCAAATAATCACCTGCTCGGTAACACTGGTTTTTTTACCATCATGAATTTATTTAAACATCACGCAGCGGAAATCAAAATTTAAAACAATTTTATAATCCAAAACTCTTTAAACAAAGCATCATAAAACATCTTCATGCTAAAAAATAAAAGAACGTAAATTGTTCGACTCAAACGTCCCGACCCGATGTTACATATCAGAGCAAGACCCTCTAAATTGATGGAGAAATCAAAATATTTCAAAAGCTAAATCTTCGAGCACCAAGAGAGCTAAGCCTGATCACCTGCATATTACCCACGTGGAGGCAACATTCAAACAGGCAGGGTGAGTAATCACGAATTAATATATAAGATATAAGCAAAAGATAAAGCATAAGAACAAACATCATCAAGTCATTCACAAACGTCATTAATACATCAATTTCATCAATCGAATGCAATGAAACACAATATGCAAATGCAACATCATAGACTCATGCATGTGGTACCAATTCGTCATAATTGATGGACATTGGGCCATCACCCTCCAAATATCCCCACCAATAGGACCGATTCTACACAAGAACCGGAACACGTTACAAAACACTTCAATCCACACAATGGGATTGAAGCCACCAAATGGACCGGAGTCCTAACTATTCCATGAATGCATGATCCAAATCGTCATAATAAACATCATCATAAAATCGTCATAACTGCATCATCATCCATGAATCACATCAAACATCATTATTCAACACCACTCCGCACTCGTCATAATTCGTCACGATATCTCACAATTCGTCATATTATACTCGTCACATAAAAATTCCTGATTTTATTCCATTCATCTTCATTACTAGTTTACTCATATTTTATTACTTCATCATAGCCTTACGTTTCAAGGAAACCACATCACAAGCGAAATCCAGACAGAAATCGCAAAAACGGGAAAATCTGCCAACAACCCTGTCCATACGCGTATGACCATGCCCCATACGCGTATGGCTCAATTCCTCGCCCCCTGGCTTGCGTATCATACGCGTAAGGCCCCTTTCCCAGGCCTCCCTTACACGTAATACCATCCTTGTTACGCGTATCATCAGAGAGGTTTCCCTCTCAAAGATCCTCTTCAATCTCCCATTACGCGTAATGGCTAATCCATACGCGTGATGCACCTTTCCCAAGAACCCCACCGCGTAATGGCTTCCCATACGCGCATGCCTCTTCCTTCCCAGCTTCCCATACGCATATTGACACCCCATACGCGTAATGCCTCCATTCTCATATGCGTACACTACGCGTACTGGCAGAGGGTCGTGCTGGCCCCTGGGGACGGGTGCGTATGCTACGCGTATCACCCTGGGAATGTCCCCTATTATGCGTAATGCCTCCCCTGTTATGTGTATTGCCAGAAAACACTCCAAAAATTAGATTTTGCATCTGAACGAAAGCCTTCCCATTCTAGCACCGATCCTCCAAAATCAGACTCAAACCAGTTTTGATTCATCACAGATCTACGTTTTTATCCTACTCCATTATTTACATCAATTCCTTTCTAATTATAATGTCCTAATTCGTTAGACCCACCTTCGATTACAGATTTGATTTGTTCACATATTCATTACAGCATCAACAATCATTCACACAAATTTCACAGAATTTACAGCAACACATACCAAGTTTATATCTGAAATCGACCAACACAGATGTACAAAAATTCACCACAAATCCAGCATACAAAAATTCATCATAAAAACCAAAACACACAGACTACTCTACCTTAAACCCATATCAAACATATGAACCCAGATTAACCCCCCATACCTCAAATTTTCCGGCAAAAAGGTTCTTCGTTGGGGTTTCTACGGTCGATTCCTCGTTCTATGTGCTCTAGCCTTCTTTCCTCAGCTCTCTCTTCACTTCTTAGGGTTGCACAAAATAACTCACCTAATTCTCTATATCCTTTTTGTTAAACCTACCTCTTGGACCCTAATTATGTTTTACCCAAACTATCCTCAATTAACCCTCTTAATATTACCGACTTACCCTTAATGGTTTTCCTAATTAATTTAAATCATAATAATAATAATGATAATAATAATAAATAATAATCTAATTATTAAAAATTATCTTACTATTATTACTAATAAAATAATCTTAATTTAATTACTACTTCTAAGATACCTCAATGTTCCTTTAACCCAAGGCTATCCCACAACACCACTCAAAGTCATCAAACGTCACAAAATCCATCAAAATTCACCAAAACACCGAATAATCACAATAATTCAATTAAATGAATATTATAATTGTTTTGGGGTGTTACAACTCTCCACCACTTAAAGAATTTTCGCCCTCGAAAATTACCTAAAGGGAACAGAGTCAGATACGACTCCTTCATCTGATCTTCACGCTCCCAAGTCCAACTTTCGTCAGCTGGCCCGCCCTATAGCACCTTCACCAACGCTATGTCTTTACCCCGCAGTTGCTTTATTTCACGACCATCAATCTGCACAGGCAATGTTTCCGCAGTCAGATTATCCCTCACTTGTACATCATCCATCTGAATCACATGTCATGGATCCGGAATGTACTTCCTCAACTGAGACACATGGAACACGTCATGCAAACTCGCAAGCGACGGTGGTAAAGCAATCCGATATGCTACCTCTCATATCCTCTGCAAGATTTAATAAGGGCCAACAAAACATGGAGTAGGCTTCCTAGACTTCAAAGCTCGACCCACACCAGTCACTGACGTCACCCTAAAAAACACAGATCTCCCTCTTGGAATTCAAGTGCTTTCCTTCTCTTATCATGATAACTCTTCTGAAGACTCTGCGAAGCTCTCATTCTTTCTTGGATCATCTTAATCTTCTCAGTCTTCTCATGCACAATCTCAGGTCCGAGTATAGCACTCTCGCCTGATTCATACCAACACAACGGAGTTCTACACCTCCTTCCATATAAAGCTTCGTAGGGCGCCATCCCAATACTAGCATGAAAATTGTTGTTGTACGTGAACTCAATCAATGGTAAATGGCTATCCCAAGATCCTTCATGATCTAACATACAAGCCTTCAGCAAATTCTCCAAGGATTAGATAGTCCTTTCCGTCTGACTGTCCTTCTGAGGATGATATGCATAACTCATCATCAACTTAGTACCCAAAGCATCTTACAAACCCTTCCAAAACCTCGATGTAAATCTCCGGTCTCTATCCGACACAATACTCGAAGGTATCCCATGCAACTTCATAATCTCCTCAATGTATATCTCCGCTAACTTCTGCATGGAATGATTAATCTTCATCGGCAAGAAATGAGCCGATTTAGTTAATCTATCCACAATCACCCTAATCAAATCATTCCCCTTCGCCGTTTTCGGCAGCCCTGACACAAAGTCCATGAAAATGTTATCCCATTTCCACTCTGGAATATTCAACGGTTGCATCATACCTAAAGGCTTCTGATGCTCAATTTTTTACTTTTGACAAGTCAAACACGCATAAACAAACTCCGCAAAATCCTTCTTCATACCCGGCCACCAAAATAGGTTTTTCAAATCCTGGTACATCTTTGTAGCACCGGGATGAATACTCAACCTACTTCAATGTCCTTATTCAAGAATACTCTTCTTAATTTCTGGAACATCTGGGACACACACCCTGTCTCTGAACATCAACACGCCATTCACATTAATCCAGAATTCACCTCCGTTACCTTGGTTGATCAATGTCAACTGGTCAATCAACTTCAAGTCAGATTGTTGTCCAACTCTGATCTCTTCCAGAATACTACTAGTCAACTTAAACATCCCCAACCTCACACTGTCAGGAGTATCTTCACATACCAAACTCAAATCTTGAAATTGCTCAATTAGTTCCAACTCTTTCACCATAAGCATCGACATATGCAATGACTTCCTGCTCAATGCATCAACCACTACATTTGCTTTACCAGGATGGTAATTCAAATCAAAGTTCAAATCCTTTAACAATTCTAACTACCTTCTATGTCTCATATTCAACTCCTTCTGATCAAACAAAAACTTCAAACTCTTATGATCGCTGAACACTTCGAATTTAGAGCCAAACAGGTAATGTCTCCAAATTTTCAACACAAACACCACAACTGCCAACTCTAAGTCATGGGTAGGGTAATTCACCTCATGAACCCTTAACTATCTAGAAGCATAAGCAACAACTTGACCATTCTGCATCAACACTCCTCCAAGACCCATCTTCGACGCATCATAATACACTACAAAAGATTCATTCGAATTAGGCAAAATCAACACTGGAGCGGTCGTCAGTCTCTTCTTCAATTCCTCAAAACCCTCCTCACAATCTACATCCCACACAAAAGCTTTCCCTTTTCGAGTCAGCTGAGTCAAAGGTAATGCCAACTTAGTGTTATTTCTTTGATTTTGTGGTTGGCGTTTATTTTGCTAAAACTATTCTAGCAGCAAGATGTTGAAACAAGATGTTCTAATATTCTGCATTAAACATGTCGGATAAAGATGTCCCATCCTGGATCATAGGACATCGCATATGTTTTTGGTTTAAAAGAAAGATTCCGTTGTTGGTATTTGTTACTGAATATTCTGTGAATATTTAGTTATCCTATGTGGCATCCAAAGTATTTTGGGTTGAGTTCTTGTGTGTTGGTTTTCGGATTTTCAACATTTTCTAAATATGGAGACATATTAGGAAACTTTAGATTGAAGACCTATTTTCTTGGAGTTTATTTTGCAGAATTGTGTGCAGTCTCTTTGCTGCGTTTTTGAAGCCCAATCCAGTCCAGATTTAATGCTATATATTGACTGGCGTAAACCTAGTTTAGGTGTGGAACTTACGTGTGTTTTGTTAGGGTTTTTGAGTGTTATTTGTGAGCCTAACTGGTATCATTCTGATAACAATACAAGGACTGGTTTTGTGTTGTAAGTTCTGTCAGTTACTTATAAGCTTTTAAGCATTGAGTTTCTTGTGTGTCAATTCTCATAAGCTTTGAAGTATTGAGAATTGTGTGTTTTGGAAGTGTGGCTTTCGTGTTGTTACTTGTGTTGAAAGGAACCAGTCACGATTTGTGATTGAAGAGGGATTTGAGGAGGGCCTCATACCTAGGTGAGTCTTAGGTAGAAGTCATAGGAAGGGTAGTGATTAAGTGAGCGGATTGTAACCGGGTGTGGTTGATGTATGATCTGTGAATTGATACTATCGTATATTGATTTCGTCCCTGGCTTGGTAGCCCCTAGAGTAGGATTGTTGATCCGAACTGGGTAAACATATCACTGTGTTCTTTACTTTCTGCACTGTTATTATTACTGTTAACTTGTTCATTGTGTTGGATATCAGTGTCTCAACATCTGTGTAGGACATCTGATATCTGTGCCAGAATTTCAATTGGCATCAAGAGCTTGCACCCTTGTTTGGTTCTGGGTGAGATTCAGGGAAGGTACTTTCTGGTGCAATGGACAAGGATGGAGGATTTTTGAACATACCACCTCTGCTTGATGGTTCCAACTATGACTACTGGAAACCAAGGATGGTAGCATTCATCAAATCCATGGATGATCAAGCATGGAAAGCTGTTATCAAAGGATTGGAACCCCCAAAGGTTAGAGATGGAGAAGGTAATCCCACTGATGTGGTGTAGGAAGAGGAAGAATGGGATAATGCAGACTACAAAGGGTCCTTGGGAAATTCCAAAGCCATGAATGCATTGTTTAATGGTGTTAATAAGAATATCTTCAGGTTAATTGAACATTGCACCATTGCAAAAGAGGCGTGGCAGGTCTTGAAGGTTGCTCATGAAGGGACTTCAAAGGTGAAGATGTCAAAACTTCAGCTTCTCACTACCAAGTTTGAGAATTTGAAGATGAAGGAAGATGAGAGCATTCATGATTTTCACCTGAACATTATTGAGATAGCTAATGCTTCAAGTGCCCTAGGTGAAAAGATGTCTGATAGCAAACTGGTCAGAAAAATCCTCAGATCTCTACCTAAGAGATTTGACATGAAAGTGACTGCTATAGAGGAAGCTCAGGACATAGATAAGATGAAAGTGGATGAACTTGTGGGATCACTTCAAACATTTGAATTGGGGATCAGTGAAAAGTCTAAAAAGAAGAAGAGTATAGCTTTTGTGTCAAATGCTGGTGATTCAGATGATGAAGGTAACCTGGTCAGAGATGAAGGGGTGTCTAAAGATCTGGTATTGCTTGGAAAACAATTTAACAAAGTGTTGAAAAGGACGGACTGGAAGTCAAGAGCAAATGTTCAGAACAAGTCACTCGACATTAGTAAAAACCATAATGGAGGCAGAATGTCCAGAACTGAAGAAGACTTCAATCAAGGGAAGAGAGTTCAGTGTTTTGAATGTGAGGGATTTGGGCACATAAAAACTGAGTGTCCCACGTATCTCAAAAGGCAGAAGAAGGGCTTATCTGTGTCTTGGTCAGAAGGAGAGTCTGAGAGTGATCTTGAAGAAGAATCAGCAAAATTGGTGACAGCCTTGACTGGAATCTGTAAATCTGATGGAGAAATAACTTGTGAGTCTGATTCTGACAAAGAATCTTATATTGGAGAACTCACTAAGCAGGAAGTTATCACTGGGTTCTCAGAGTTGTGTATCAAGAATGAAGAGAGGTGCCAGATAATATTAGAACAGAAGGTTATGATAGCTCAACTAGAAGCTGAGAAGGAAGAACATCTATCAATCATTGCTGATCTTAAAGAGGAGGTTGTATGGCAAAAGACAAAACTTGACAATATGACCAAATCTATAAGGATGTTGAACAATGGTTCCACGTAGCTGGATGAGATTCTTTAGACTGGGAAAAATGCTGGAAATGTACAAGGTCTTGGTTTTAACAATCAAGCAGAGAACAACAAGAAGTCTGTATTAAAGTTTGTTTCTCAGAAAATAAAGCAAGAGGATGAGATGTCAAATCACATGTTTCAACATCAAATGAAACATCATAAAATAGTATGTAGTTCAAAGTATAAACCATGGAGATGTCATTACTGTGGAAAGATTGGTCACTTAAAGTCCTTTTGCTACAATTTGTATGGTTATCCCAAAACTGCTCATCAACAAAATAAAGGACAGAATTGGGCTAAAGTAAAGAAAATATGGACTCCTAGAAATATGATGGCTGGTTTCATAGCACATACCTCTCTCAGAGCATCTGCAAGGGAAGATTGGTACTTTGACAGTGGTTGTTCAAGACACATGACTGGTGTGAAGAAATTTTTGTCAGATATCAAGCCTCACTCTACCAATTATGTCACTTTTGGGGATGGATCAAAAGGTGAAATAGAAGGTGTTAGAAAGCTGGACTACACAGGACAACTAAATCTAGATCGTGTTCTATTTGTCAAAGGCCTGACTGCAAATTTGATAAGTATAAGCCAACTGTGTGATCTAGGACTCAAAGTAAATTTCACAAAATCTGAATGCCTAGTGACCAATGAAGAAAATGAAGTTGTCATGAAAGGAACCAGGTCTAAGGATAACTGCTATTTGTGGAATCCTCAAGAATCAGAAAGTTTGTCTACCTGTTTGATGTCAAAGGAAGATGAAACCAAACTGTGGCATCAGAAATTGGGTCACTTACATTTGAAAGGGATGAAGAAAGTTCTGTCAAGTGAGGCTGTTAGAGGTATTCCCAAGCTGAAGATTGATGAGGATAAAATATGTGGTAAATGTCAAGTTGGGAAGCAAACAAGGATGTCACGCAAAAAGCTTCAACATCTTACCACAACTTCTAGAGTTCTTGAGCTGCTTCACATGGACTTAATGGGACCTATGCAGGTTGAAAGTCTTGGTGGGAAGAAGTATGCGTATGTTGTCGTTGATGATTACTCCAGATTCACCTGGATAAGCTTTATCAGAGAGAAGTCTGAAGTATTTGCAGCTTTCAAAGAATTGTGTCAAAGGATTCAACGAGAAAAGGATTGTGGTGTTGTACGAATCAGAAGTGACCATGGGAAAGAATTTGAAAATAGCAGGTTTGAAGAGTTTTGTTTATCTGAAGGAATCACTCATGAATTCTCATCACCAATCACTCCTCAGCAAAATGGTGTGGTGGAACGCAAGAATAGGACTATTCAAGAGTGTGCAAGGGTCATGATTCATGCCAAAAAGCTTCCATATCATTTTTGGGCTGAAGCCATGAATACAGCGTGCTATATACACAATAGGGTGACTACCAGATCAGGTACTTCTGTTACTCTTTATGAGCTATGGAAAGGTAGAAAGCCAAATGTGAAATATTTCCATGTTTTTGGGAGTAAGTGCTATATCTTGGCGGATCGTGAGCAGAGGCGAAAGATGGATCCTAAGAGTGAGGAAGGGATATTTTTGGGATACTCTACAAACAGTAAAGCATATAAGGTATTTCATTCCAGAACTAAGGTGATGATGGAATCCATAAATGTGGTGGTTGATGACTCTGGCAAAGACGAAGATGTCCCAGATGATGTTGGAACATGCTTTCCCATGAACAATGAAATCTCACAAGACACTGAGTCCGTAGAAGATAATGCTCAAGAGACCGACACTAGACCTGAGAATGAAGAGGTAGAGGATGCTAACAGGGGACCCTCTATAAGGGTTCAGAAGGATCACCCTAAGGAGTTGATTATTGGAAATCTGAATGAAGGTGTAAGAACCAGATCGAGGGAGGCTGTGTCAAATGCCTGTTTTGTTTCAAAGCTTGAACCAAAGAATGTTAAAGAGGCATTGACATATGAGTTCTGGATAAGTGCTATGCAGGATGAGCTTTGTCAATTCAAGAGGAATGAAGTCTGGGAACTGGTACCACGACCAGCAGGAACAAATGTGATTGGAACAAAGTGGGTTTATAAGAATAAGTCTGATGAACAAGGAGTTGTTACCAGAAACAAAGCCAGACTAGTTGCTCAAGGATACACACAGATTGAAGGAGTAGATTTTGATGAAACATTTGCTCTTGTGGCTCGATTGGAATCCATCAGATTGTTGCTAGGAGTGGCATGTTTTTTGAAATTCAAATTGTTTCAAATGGAATGCAAGAGTGCCTTTCTGAATGGATATCTTAATGAGGAAGTTTATGTTGAGTAGCCTAAAGGGTTTGTGGATCCAAATTTTCCTGATCATGTCTACAAGCTAAAGAAGGCTTTGTATGGTTTGAAACAAGCTCCAAGAGCTTGGTATGAAAGGCTGACTGAGTTCTTAGTCAAACATGGATACAGGAAATGTGGTATTGATAAAACACTCTTTGTTAAGGAGAAGGATGGGAAACTAATGATTGCTCAGATTTATGTAGATGATATTGTGTTTGGTGGGATGTCGGATGAAATGGTCCAACATTTTGTCAACCAAATGCAATCTGAATTTGAAATGAGCGTGGTAGGTGAATTGACTTACTTCCTTGGATTACAAGTCAAGCAGATGGAAGATTATATTTTTATTTGTTAGAGCAAATATGCGAGGAATATTGTGAAGAAGTTTGGATTAGATAATGCCAAGCACAAGAGAACTCCTGCTCCTACTCACTTGAAGTTATCCAAAGATGAAAAGGGAGTGAATGTTGAACAGAGTTTATACAGAAGCATGATTGGCAGTCGGCTGTATCTCACTGCAAGTAGGCCAGACATAACCTTTGCAGTTGGTGTATGTGCAAGATACCAAGCAGAACCCAAGGTCAGTCACATCAATCAAGTTAAGAGAATTCTTAAGTATGTGAGTGGTACATGTGATTATGGGTTGTTGTACTCCCATGACTCAAGTTCCATTTTAGTAGGATACTGTGATGCTGATTGGGCTGGAAGTGCTGATGATAGGAAAAGTACCTCTGGAGGTTGTTTCTTTTTGGGAAATAATCTTATTTCATGGTTTAGTAAGAAGCAGAATTCTGTATCTCTTTCTACTGCTGAAGCTGAGTACATAGCAGCTGGAAGTAGTTGTACTCAACTGGTGTGGATGAAGCAAATGCTATCTGAGTATAATGTCACACAAGATGTCATGACATTATTTTGTGACAACCTGAGTGCTATTAATATTTTTAAAAATCCTATTCAACATAGTAGGACTAAGCACATTGATATCAGGCATCACTTCATCAGAGAACTTGTGGAGGACACAATCATAACTCTTGAGCATGTTAGCACATAAAATCAGCTTGCCTACATATTTACCAAGGCTCTAGATGCAGTTCAGTTTGAAAACCTGAGGAGTTGACTTGGGGTTTGTATTCATGAAGAACTATAGCAATTAATGTTCTTTCTGGCTGCCAGACTAAAAAGAATAAAGGTAATTCTGGTAGTGCAGCTTGTGCAGGTGTTTATGAAGGGAAAGATGCCGAAGTTTGTGCATGACATTTGGTTATGTGATGTTGTGTGCATCTACTTTCTGATGTTGTTTATTCTGCTTTATGACTTGACCATTTCTCAAAATTAATAACTGTTCTACTTGCCTTTGTCATATTTATGGCTAAAAAGGGGGAGTAGTGTGCTTGTGGTGTGCTTGTGCTGGTGCTGCAGCTGAGGGGGAGAATGTTGAATGTTGTTGTGTTGCTGCAGTTGAGGGGGAGAATGTTGAATGTTGTTGTGTTGCTGCAGTTGAGGGGGAGTTTTTGTTTTTTTGGGTGTGAATTTTTGCTGTTGCTGTCTGATATTGATGTTGGTGCTATGGTGTATTTTTCGCTGCTGTCTCTGATATTGATGTTTTGCTTGTGTTATCTTTGCAAGATTGTTTGGTGTGTAGTTTTAGCCAAAATAAGCCAAAGGGGGAGATTGTTATTTCTTTGATTTTGTGGTTGGCATTTATTTTGCTAAAACTATTCTAGCAGTAAGATGTTGAAACAAGATGTTCTAATATTCTGCATTAAACATGTCGGATAAAGATGTCCCATCCTGGATCATAGGACATCGCGTCTATTTTTGGTTTAAAAGGAAGATTCTGTTGTTGGTATTTGTTACTGAATGTTCTGTGAATATTTAGTTATCCTATGTGGCATCCAAAGTATTTTGGGTTGAGTTCTTGTGTGTTGGTTTTCGGATTTTCAACATTTTCTAAATATGGAGACATATTAGGAAACTTTAGATTGAAGACCTATTTTCTTGGAGTTTATTTTGCAGAATTGTGTGCAATCTCTTTGCTGCGTTTTTGAAGCCCAATCCAGTCCAGATTTAATGCTATATATTGACTGGTGTAAACCTAGTTTAGGTGTGGAACTTACGTGTGTTTTGTTAGGGTTTTTGAGTGTTATTTGTGAGCCTAACTGGTATCATTCTGATAACAGTACAAGGACTGGTTTTGTGTTATAAGTTCTGTCAGTTACTCATAAGCTTTTAAACATTGAGTTTCTTGTGTGTCAATTCTTATAAGCTTTGAAGTATTGAGAATTGTGTGTTTTGGAAGTGTGGCTTTCGTGTTGTCACTTGTGTTGAAAGGAACCAGTCACGGTTTGTGATTGAAGAGGGATTTGAGGAGGGCCTCATACCTAGGTGAGTCTTAGGTAGAAGTCATAGGAAGGGTAGTGATTAAGTGAGCAGATTGTAACCAGGTGTGGTTGCTGTATGATCTGTGAATTAATACTATCGTATATTGATTTCGTCCCTGGCTTGGTAGCCCCCAGAGTAGGATTGTTGATCCGAACTGGGTAAACATATCACTGTGTTCTTTTCTTTCTGCACTGTTATTATTACTGTTAACTTGTTCATTGTGTTGGATATCAGTGTCTCAACATCTGTGTAGGACATCTGATATCTGTGCCAGAATTTCACTTAGAAAAGCCTTCGATAAACTTGCAGTAATATCCTGCCAATCCAAAGAAACTTCGTATCTCAGTAGCAGATTTCAGAGTCTCCCACTCTAACACAACATCAATCTTAGAAGGATCAACAACAATTCCACCACTTGAAATCACATGGCCAAGAAAACTCACTTCCTTCAACCAAAACTCACATTTTGATAGTTTTGCATACAACTTCTTCTCCTTCAATACTTGCAACACGGTTCTCAAATGCTCAGTATACTCTTCTTCAGATTTAGAGTATATCAGAATATTATCAATGAAAACCACAACAAATTGATCCAAGTACTCATGAAAAATCTGATTCATATACTCTATGAACACACCAAGTGCATTGAACACTCCAAATGGCATCACAGTGTATTCATAGTGACCAAACCTCATCCTGAAAGCTGTCTTCAGAATATCATCAGGCTTAACACGAATCTGATGGTAACCCGACCTTAAGTCAATCTTGCTAAACACACAAGCGCCTACTAACTAATCCATCAAATCGTCGATTCTCAGAAGTGGATATTTATTCTTGATAGTCACTTTATTCAACTGCTGGTAATCAACACACAACCTCATACTTCTGTCCTTCTTCTTCACTAACAGCACAGGAGCACGCCACGGAGAAACACTTGGTCGGACAAACCTCTTCTCGAGTAATTCTTCCAGTTGTTTCTTCAATTCACTTAACTCAGAAGCGGACATCCCGTAAGGAGCCCTCGACATTGGATTCGTACCTGGTATCAAGTCCACCGCAAACACTACTTCACGTTCTGGAGGCAAATCACTTATGTCGTCTGGAAACACATCTGGAAATTCACAGACAAAAGGCAATTCGACACTCGCAGCTTCACGATCAACTTGCAATTATGCATACATTGCAAACACCAAGGCTTCATCTTCCAGAAGTTCCTCTACTTGCTTAGCAGACAAGAACATCAACTCTCCATTGTCACCAAACTCAGGAAACTCTACGGTCTTATTATAACAATTGATATGAACACGCTTGAACTCTAACCAGTTCATTCCAAGGATCACATCGATTTGGTACAAGGGTAAACACACCAAATCCATCACAAAACTCTTCCCAAAAATCGTCAAAGGACATCTCAAACACACAAAAGTAATAGTAACAGAACCATTAGCTGGAGTTTCTATTACCATATCACCATTCATATCAGATAATTTCAAACCCAATCTATTAGCACATTCAAGCGAGATAAATGAACGAGTAGCACGAGTATCAATAATAGCGACCAACTCAACATTATTAATAAAACAAGTACCTCGAATCAGGTTGTCCTTCTCTGGAACTTCTGCACCACTTAAAGCAAACACTCTGCCATTGGTCTGAGCAGCAGTAGAAATCTTCTTCGATTTCTGACACTGGGTACTGATGTGACCTTTCTCACCATAATTGAAACAAGTTGGACCATCATCCTTGCAATCAGTAGCTCTATGACTCTTCTTGCCACATTTGTAATATCTCAACACATTATTGGTGTAGGCCTCAGCACGGTGGCCTTGCTCGCCACACCTGTAACACTTCCCAGAAGCGGGAGTTGCTCCCTCACTTGTCTTCTTCCCATCTGAAGCCTTTTGCTTCCCTTTGTCAGCTGAAGTCGTATAAGGCTTCCCTCTATACTACCCCTTCTATTTCTTCTCACTAAGATTCTTGTAGTGAGCAGATCGAGCGCAACTATCCTCATCATAAATCCCACTCTTATCCACCAACTCAGCATACCTGCGAATCTGTTGGTACCCAATACCCTGCTTGATTTCTGGCCTCAGTCCATTCTCGAACTTGATACACTTGGACGCCTCAACATCAGCACGATTGTAGTGAGTACAGAACTTCACCAGCGCCTCGAACTTCGCAACATACTATGCCACAATCATGTTTCCTTGGTTCAAGGAACTCCACCTCTCTCTTGCCACGAGCATCCTCTGGAAAATACTTCCCCAAAAATTCCTGCTTGAACACAGCCCAGGTTATCATAGTACCAATGTCTTCCAGTCTCTGGCGGGTGTTATCCCACCAATCCTCATCCTCTTCTGACAGCATATGAGTTCCAAACTGAACTTGTTGTGCGTCAGTACATCCCATCACCCGGAAGATCTTCTCAATCACCTTCAACCAATTTTGTATGCTCTCTGGATCATAAGCACCCACAAAAGTTGGCGCATTGTTCCTCTGGAACTTCCCCAAGGCACGAAACTCATCCGAAACTCCCCCATTCTGATTGTTCTGAGTCATTGCTTGAGCAAGCGACTCCAACGCATCTGCGATAACACGATCATTTCTTCCGGCCATCTTGTATACCACCAACAAGGTTAGAAGAAACAAAACATCGACAGTGTACACACATCACGAATAAAAACAACAATTTAATCAGAGTAAAGTCCCAAAAGGGCGCCACATTTTGCCACAAAACATTAAATAACCACCTGCTCCGTAACACGGGTTTTTCTTTACCATCATGAATTTATTTAAACATCACACACCGAAAATCAAAATTTAAAACAATTTTATAATCCAAAATTCCTTAAACAAAGCATCATAAAACATCCTCATGCCAACAAATAAAAGAACGTAAATCGTTCGACTCAAACGTCTCGATCCGATGTTACATATCAGAGCAAGACCCTCTAAATCGACGGAGAAATCAAAATACTTCAAAAGCTAAATCTTCGAGCACAAAGAGAGCTAAGCCTGATCACCTGCACGTTACCCACTTGGAGGCAACATTCAAACAGGCAGGGTGAGTAATCACGAATCAATATATAAGATATAAGCAAAAGATAAAACATAAACACAAACATCATCAAGTCATTCACAAACGTCATTAATACATCAATTTCATCAATCGAATGCAATGCCACACAATATGCAAATGCAACAGCATAGACTCATGTATATGGTACCAATTCGTCATAATTGATAGACACTGGGTCATCACCCTCCAAACATCTCCACCAATAGGATCGATTCTACACAAGAATCGGAGCACGTCACAAAACACTTCAATCCACACAATGGGATTGAAGCCACCAAATGGACCGGAGTCCTAACTATCCCATGAATGCATGATGCAAATCGTCATAATAATCATCATCATAAAATCGTCATAATTGCATCATCATCCATGAATCAACATCAAACATCATTATTCAACACCACTCTGCACTCGTCACAATTCGTCACTATATCTCACAATTCGTCATATTATACTCGTCACATAAAAATTCCCGATTTTATCCCATTCATCTTCATTACTAGTTTACTCATGTTTTATTACTTCATTATAGCCTTACGTTTCAAGGAAACCGTATCACAAGCGAAATCGGGACAGAAATCGCAAAAACGGGAAAGTCTGCCAACAACCCTGTCCATACATGTATGACCATGCCCCATACGCGCATGGGTCAATTCCTCGTCCCCTGGCCTGCGTATCATACGTGTAGGGCCCTTTGCCCAGGCCTCCCTTACGCGTAATACCATCCTTGTTACGCGTATCACCAGAGAGGTTTCCCTCTCAAAGATCCCATTCAATCTCCCATTACGCGTAATGGCTAATCCATACGCGTGATGCACCTTTCCCAAGAACCCCATGCGCGTAATGACTTCCCATACGCGTATGCCTCTTCCTTCCCAGCTTCCCATAAGCGTATTGACACCCCATACGTGTAATGCCTCCATTCTCATACGTGTACTGGCAGAGGGTCGTGCTGGCCCCTTGGGACGGGTGCGTATGCTACGCGTATCACCCTAGGAATGTCCCCTATTACGAGTAATGGCTCCCATGTTACGCGTATTGCCAGAAAACACTCTAAAACTCAGATTTTGCATCTGAACGAAAATCTTCCCATTTCAGCACCTTCGATCCTCAAAAATCAAACTCAAACCAGTTTCGATTCATCACAGATCTACGTTTTTGTCCTACTCCATTATTTACATCAATTCCTTTCTAATTATTAAGTCCTAATTCGTTAGACCCACCTTCGATTACAGATCTGGTTTGTTCACACATTCATTACAACATCAACAATCATTCACACGAATTTCACAGAATTTACAGCAACACATACCAGGTTTATATCATAAATCGACCAACACAGTTGTACAAAAATTCACCACAAATCCAGCATACGAAAATTCATCATAAAACACAAAACACACAGACTACTCTACCTTAAACCCATATCAAACATATGAACCCGGATTAACCCCCCATACCTCGAATTTTCCAGCAAAAAGGTTCTTCGTTGGGGTTTCTACGATCGATTCCTCGTTCTATGTACTCTAGCCTTCTTTCCTCAGCTCTCTCTTCACTTCTTAGGGTTGCACAAAATAACTCACCTAATTCTCTATTTCCTTTTTGTTAAACCTACCTCTTGAACCCTAATTATGTTTTACCCAAACTATCCTCAATTAACCCTCTCAATATTACCGACTTACCCTTAATGGTTTTCCTAATTAATTTAAATCATAATAATAATAATAATGATAATAATAATAAATAATAATATAATTATTAAAAATTATCTTACTATTATTACTAATAAAATAATCTTAATTTAATTGCTACTTCTAAGATACCTCAATGTTCCCTTAACCCAAGGCTACCCCACAACACCACTCAAAGTCATCAAACATTACAAAATCCATCAAAATTCACCAAAACACCGAATAATCACAATAATTCAATTAAATGAATATTATAATTGTTTTGGTGTGTTACAATTCTCCGCCACTTATAAAATTTTCGCCCTCGAAAATTACCTGAAGGGAACAGAGTCGGATACGACTCCTTCATCTGATCTTCACACTCCCAAGTCCAACTTTCGCCAGCTGACCCGCCCCATAGCACCTTCACCAACGCTATGTCTTTACCGCGCAGTTGCTTCATTTCACGACCATCAATTCGCACAGGAAATGCTTACACAGTCAGATTATCCCTGACTTGTACATCATCCATCTGAATCACATGTGATGGATTCAAAATGTACTTCCTCAACTGAGACACATGGAACACGTCATACAAATTCGCAAGCGACGGCGGTAAAGCAATCCGATAGGCTACCTCTCCTATCCTCTGTAAGATTTGATAAGGGCCAACAAAACGTGGAGTGAGTTTCCTAGACTTCAAAGCTCGACCCACACCAGTCACTGGCGTCGCCCTCAAAAACACATGATTTCCCTCTTGGAATTCAAGTGCTTTCCTTTTCTTATCATGATAACTCTTCTGACGACTCTGCGAAGCTCTCATTCTTTCTTGGATCATCTTATTCTTCTTAGTCGTCTCCTACACAATCTCAAGTCCTAGTATAACACCCTCGCTTGATTCATACCAACACAACAGAGCTCTACACCTCCTTCCATACAAAGCTTCGTAGGGCACCATCCCAATACTAGCATGAAAGTTGTTGTTGTACGTGAACTCAATCAACGGTAAATGTTTATCCCAAGATCCTCCATGATCCAACACACAAGCCCTCAACAAATCCTTCAAAGATTAGATAGTCTTTTCCGTCTGACCGTTCGTCTGAGGATGATATGCATAACTCATCCTCAACTTAGTACCCAAAACATCTTGCAAACCCTTCCAAACCCTCGATGTAAATCTCGGGTCTCTATCCGACACAATACTCAAAGGTATCCCATGCAACTTCACAATCTCCTCAATGTACATCTCCGCTAACTTCTGCATGGAATGATTAATCTTCATCGGCAAGAAATTAGCCGGTTTAGTTAATCTATCCACAATCACCCAAATTGAATCATTTCCCTTCGCCGTTCTGAGCTACCTTGACACAAAGTCCATGGAAATGTTATCCCATTTCCACTATGGAATATTCAACGATTGCATCATACCTAAAGGCTTCTGATGCTCAATTTTTGACTTCTGACAAGTCAAACGCGCATAAACAAACTCCATAATATCCTTCTTCATACCCGACCACCAAAACAACTTTTTCAAATCCTGGCACATCTTCGTAGCACCGGGATGAATACTCAACCTACTTCGATGTCCTTCTTCAAGAATACTCTTCTTAATTTTTGGAACATCTCGGACACACACACCTGTCTCTAAACATCATCACACCATTCACATCAATGCGGAATTCACCTCCGTTACCTTGGTTGATCAATGTCAACTAGTCAACCAACTTCAAGTCATATTGTTGTTCCACTCTGATCTCTTCTAGAATACCACTAGTCAACTTCCACATCCCCAACTTCACACTGTCAGGAGTCTCTTCACATACCAAACTCAAATCTTGAAATTGCTCAATTAATTCCAACTCTTTCACCATAAGCATCGACATATGCAATGACTTCCTGCTCAATGTATCAGCCACTATATTTGCTTTACCGGGATGGTAATTCAAATCAAAGTCGAAATCCTTCAACAATTCTAACTACATTCTCTGCCTCATATTCAACTCCTTCTGATTAAACAAGTACTTTAAACTCTTATGATCGTTGAACACTTCGAATTTAGAGCCAAACAGGTAATGTCTCCAAATTTTCAACACAAACACCACAACTGCCAACTCTAAGTCATGGGTAGGGTAATTCACTTCATGAACCCTCAACTGTCTGGAAGCATAAGCAACAACTTGACCATTCTGCATCAACACTCCTCCAAAACCCATCTTCGACGCATCATAATACACTACAAAAGATTCATTCAGATTAGGCAAAATCAACACTGGAGCGGTCATCAGCCTCTTCTTCAATTCCATAAAACTCTCCTCACAAGCTACATCCCACACAAAAGCTTGCCCCTTTCGAGTCAGCTGAGTCACAGGTAATGCCAACTTAGAAAAGCCTTCGATAAACTTGCGGTAATATCCTGCCAATCCAAGGAAACTTCGTATCTCAGTAGCAGATTTTGGAGTCTCACGCTGTAACACAACATCAATCTTAGAAGGATCAACAACAATTCCACCACTTGAAATCACATGGCCAAGAAAACTCACTTCCTTCAGCCAAAACTCACACTTTGACAGTTTTGCATACAACTTCTTCTCCTTCAATACTTGCAACACAGTTTTCAAATGCTCAACATGCTCTTCTTCAGATTTAGAGTATATCAGAATATCATCAATGAAAACCACAACAAAATGATCCAAGTACTCATGAAAAATCTGATTCATATACTCCATGAACACACTAGGTGCATTGGACACTCTAAACGACATCACAGTGTATTCATAGTGGCCATACCTCATCCTGAGAGTTGTCTTCAGAATATCATCAGGCATAATACAAATCTGATGGTAACCCGACCTTAAGTCAATCTTGCTAAACACACAGGCGCCTACTAATTGATCCATCAAATCGTCGATTCTCGGAAGTGGATATTTATTCTTGATAGTCACTTTATTCAACTGCCGGTAATCAACACACAACCTCATACTTCCGTCCTTCTTCTTCACTAACAACACAAGAGCACCCCACAGAGAAACACTCGGTCGGACAAACCTCTTCTCGAGCAATTCTTCCGATTGTTTCTTCAATTCACTTAACTCAGAAGCGGGCATCCGGTAAGGAGCCATCGACATTGGACTCGTACCTGGTATTAAGTCCACCGCAAACTCTACTTCACGTTCTGGAGGTAAATCACTTATGTCGTCTGGAAACACATCTGGAAATTCATAGACAACGGGCAATTCGACACTCGCAGCTTCACGATCAACTTGCAACGATGCAAACAATGCAAACACCAAGTCTTCGTCTTCCAGAAGTTTGTTTACTTGCTTAGCAGACAAGAACATCAACTCTCCATTGTCACCAAACTCAGGAAACTCTACGGTCTTATTATAACAATTGATATGAACACGCTTGAACTACAACCAGTTCATTCCAAGGATCACATCGATTTGGTGCAAGGGTAAACACACCAATTCCATCACAAAACTCTTCCCAAAAATCGTCAAAGGACATCTCAAACACACAAAAGTAGAAGTAATAGAACTATTAGCTGGAGTTTCTATTACCATATCACCATTCATATCAGATAATTTCAAACCTAATCTATTAGCACATTCAAACAAGATAAACGAATGAGTAGCACCAGTATCAATAATAGCGACCAACTCAACATTATTAATAAAACAAGTACCTCGAATCAGGTTGTCCTTCTCTAGAACTTCTGCACCACTCAAGGCAAACACTATGCCGTTGGTCTGAGCAGCAGTAGCAGTCTTCTTCGGTTTCTGACACTAGGTACTGATGTGACCTTTCTCACCACAATTGAAATAGGTTGGACCAACATCCTTGCAATCAGTAGCTCTATGACCCTTCTTTCCACATCTGTAACATCTTAACACATTATTGGTGCAGGCCTCAACACGGTGGCCTTGCTCGCCACACCTGTAACACTTCCCAGAAGCGGGAGCTGCTCCCCCACTTGTCTTCTTCCCATCTGAAGTCTTCTGCTTCCCTTTGTCAGCTGAAGTCATATAAGGCTTCCCTCTATACAACCCTTTCTCTTTCTTCTCACTAAGATGCTTGTAGTGAGCAGATCGAGCGCGGCTATCCTCATCATAAATCCTACTTTTGTCCATCAACTAAGCATACCTGCGAATCTATTGGTACCAAATACCCTGCTTGATTTCTGGCCTCAGTCCATTCTTAAACTTGAGACACTTGGACGCCTCAGCATCAGCACGATTGTAGTGAGGATAGAACTTCACCAGCGCTTGGAACTTCACAGCATACTCTGCCACAATCATGTTTTCTTGCTTCAGTTCAAGGAACTCCACCTCTTTCTTGCCACGAGCATCCTCTGGAAAATACTTCCCCAAAAATTCTTGCTTGAACACAGCCCAGGTTATCACAGTACCAACGTCTTCCAGTCTTTGGCGGGTGTTATCCCACCAATCCTCAGCCTCTTCTGACAGCACATGAGTTCCAAACTGAACTTGTTGCGCGTCAGTACATCCCATCACTCAGAAGATCTTCTCAATCACCTTCAGCCACTTCTGTGCACTCTCTGGATCATGAGTACCCATAAAAGTCGACGGATTGTTCCTCTGGAACTTCCCCAAAGCATGAAACTCATCCAGAACTCCCCCATTCTGATTGTTCTGAGCCATTGCTTGAGCAAGCGACTCCAACGCATCAACGATAACACAATAATTTCTTCCAGCCATCCTGCATACCACCAACAAGGTTAGAGGAAACAAAACATCAACAGTGTATACACACTCGTCGACTGACAGGGGACTGACATCATGTAAAACCTGGTCGGACGGACCGACCTGCTCTGATACCACTAATGTAACACCCTTTTTCTACCCAACAAACATCATGAATAAAAACAACAATTTAATCAGAGTAAAGTCCCAAAAAGGCGCCACATTTCGTCACAAAACATCAAATAATAACCTGCTCCATAACACGGGTTATTTTAACCACCATGAATTTATTTAAACATCACGCACCGAAAATCAAAATTTAAAACAATTTTATAATCCAAAACTCCTTAAATAAAGCATCATAAAACATCCTCATGCCAAAAAATAAAAGAACGTAAATCGTTCGACCCAAACGTCCTGACCCGATGTTACATATCAGAGCAAGACCCTCTAAATCGATGGAGAAATCAAAATAATTCAAAAGCTAAATCTTCGAGCACCAAGAGAGCTAAGTCTCATCACCTGCACGTTATCCACGTGGAGGCAACATTCAAACAGGCAGGGTGAGTAATCATGAATCAATATATAAGATATAAGCAAAAGATAAAGCATAAGCACAAACATCATCAAGTCATTCACAAACGTCATTAATACATCAATTTCATCAATCGAATGCAATGCCACACAATATGCAAATGCAACATCATAGACTCATGCATGTGGTACCAATTCTTCATAATTGATGGGCACAGGGCCATCACCCTCCAAAGATCCCCACCAAAAAGATCGATTCTACACAAGAACCGGAGCACGTCACAAAACACTTCAATCCACAAAATGGGATTGAAGCCACCAAATGGACCGGAGTCCTAACTATGCCATGAATGCATGATGCAAATCGTCATAATAATCATCATCATAAAATCTTCATAATTACATCATCATCCATGAATCAACATCAAACATTATTATTCAACACCACTTCGCACTCGTCATAATTCGTCACCATATCTCACAATTCGTCATATTATACTCGTCACATAAAAATTCCCAATTTTATCCCATTCATCTTCATTACTAGTTTACTCATGTTTTATTACTTCATCACAGCCTTACATTTCAAGGAAACCGCATCACAAGCGAAATCGGGACAGAAATCGTAAAAACGGGAAAATCTGCCAGCAGCCTTGTCCATACGCGTATGACCATGCCCCATACGCGTTGGCTCAATTCCTCGCCCCCTGGCCTGCGTATCATACGCGTAGGGCCCCTTGCCCAGGCCTCCCTTACGCGTAATACCATCCTTGTTACGCGTATCATCAGAGAGGTTTCCCTCTCAAAGATCCCCTTCAATCTCCCATTACGCGTAATGGCTAATCCATACGCGTGATGCACCTTTCCCAAGAACCCCATGCGCGTCATGGCTTCCCACACGCGTATGCCTCTTCCTTCCCAGCTTCCCATACGTGTATTGACACCACATATGCGTAATGACTCCATTCTCATACACGTACGCTACGCGTACTAGCAGAGGGCCGAGTTGGCCCCTAGGGACGGATGCGTATGCTACGCGAATCACCCTGGGAATGTCCCCTATTACGCGTAATGCCTCCCCTGTTACGCGTATTGCCAGAAAACACTCCAAAACTCAGATTTCGAATCTGAACGAAAACCTTCCCATTCCAGCACCTTCGATCCTCCAAAATCAGACTCAAACCAGTTTCGATTCATCACAGATCTATGTTTTTATCCTACTTCATTGTTTACATCAATTCCTTTCTAATTATTAAGTCCTAATTCGTTAGACCCAGCTTCGATTACAAATCTGGTTTGTTCACACATTCATTACAACATCAACAATCATTCACACGAATTTCACAGAATTTACAGCAACACATACTAGGTTTATATTAGAAATCGACCAACACAGATGTACAAAAATTCACCACAAATCCAGCATACGGAAATTCATCATAAAACACAAAACACACAGACTACTCTACCTTAAACCCATATCAAACATATGAACCCGGATTAACCCCCTCATACCTCGAATTTTCTAGCAAAAAGGTTCTTCGTTTGGGTTTCTACGGTCGATTCCTCGTTCTATGTGCTCTACCCTTCTTTCCTCAGCTCTCTCTTCACTTCTTGGGGTTACACAGAATAACTCTCCTAATTCTCTATTTCCTTTTTGTTAAACCTACCTCTTGGACCCTAATTATGTTTTACCCAAACTATCCTCAATTAACCCTCTCAATATTACCGACTTACCCTTAATGATTTTCCCTACTAATTTAAATCATAATAATAATAATGATAATAATAATAAATAATAATCTAATTATTAAAAATTATCTTACTATTATTACTAATAAAATAATCTTAATTTAATTACTACTTCTAAGATACCTCAATGTTCCCTTAACCCAAGGCTACCCCACAACACCACTCAAAGTCATCAAACGTCACAAAATCCATCAAAATTCACCAAAACATCGAATAATCACGATAATTCAATTAAATGAATATTTTAATTGTTTTGGGGTGTTACACAAGGGCTGATCTAGCATACAGTGTAGGTATGGTGAGTAGATTCATGCAGAAGCCAAAGGTATCACCCCTAGCAGCGACGAAGAGGATACTAAGGTATCTGAAAGAAACTCTCGACTACGGCATTTTGTTTTCTGCAGCTGATGAAGGAAAAAAATGCAACTTAGTGGGATACACTGACTCAGGTTGGTGTAGTGATGTTGAGGATAGAAAATCCACAACTGGTTATGTGTTTATGCTAGGTGGTGCACCAGTTACTTGGAGTCTGAGAAAGGAGCCAGTAGTGGCATTGTCGTCGTGCAAAGCAGAATACATAGTTGTTTCTCTCTGTGTAAGTCAAGCAAAATGGGTGGTGAATCTTGTCAAAGAGATTACATTGAAGAGTCATGGAGCAATTACCATGAAAATTGATAGCACGTCAGCTATCAATTTGACAAAGAATCCGATAGCACGTGGACGAAGCAAGCACATCGAAATGAGGTTCCACTATCTTCGAGAGCAGGTTGCAGAAGGGAAGATGAACTTAGAACACTACAGAACTGAGAATCAGATTGCAGATATCATGACAAAGGGAGTGCATGTTGAAGTGTTCAAAAAGCTAATGTCTATGATGAATATAGATAGCTTAAACACAATGAATTAGGTGGTGTGTTAAGAATGTAATTCCTTATGCCGAAGCAGGTAGTGCTCGACAGAAACAAGGATGTGTCGAAACTTATAGTGTGTGACGAGTAGTGTTAGATGTCGAAGTGTCGAAACAGGTTGTTTGACACATCATTTTGACTTAAACTAAAATAGAAATTTTGGGCTTTTGTGTTTTTGGGCTTTACCTTAGGGAGCAACTAGCTCAATTATAAATAGAGGGAGTAACCTCTATTTTGAGTAAGAAGAATAGAGAATAATATTTTAATCATTTGCAGTTGCAAAATTAATAAGATTTCTATAGTTTGTGGGCAGAGATACTCTGCAGAAATCATTTTCTTCTTCCCCAATTTTTTGTCAAACCCTAATCTTATTTCTTATTCAATTTTCTTTATTCTTCTTCTATTAACAATTGTTGCGCAAAATCATTTTTGCAATCAAGGTGCGATTGATTCACTCAAGTGAAAAGTGAAGAATAAGAAATTTGATCGGTTGATTGAATCTTATTCATCAAGATTGGTTCAGAATTACTCAAATTTAGGGTTAATTCCAACAATTTATTGATCATAACATGCTTGTTGATTTAAACTATTGCATTAGAATTAAACATACCATATATTAAAGGTTTCGCATGGTGCATTGATAATTGCCACACAAAAAAAAAGTTTAAGTATATGTAGTTTTGTATATTTTGGATGGTTCCAGTCTTGTTATTGAGATTATGACATGATGATGAAAAATGTTTAATTGAACTAACTAAATAAAGTTTGCTAATGAAAAATCTTTGTGATCATTACATACTAGACAAAATAACATAGAGTAAATTTTATGAGTGATATGCATCATTTTAATGAATCATTGAAGTCAGACAAAATGGTCACTCACGAGAATGGTTTATATTTTCATTTCATTGATCTTTCTTTTTTCATTTTTCAGAAATTTTTTTAAACGATTTCTATTAGTTAAAAATATAAAAAAAATTAAATATTTTAACATTAAAATATGAAATTGAATTAATGTTTTGTCAAAAATTGAATCACCTGTTGATAAAAAAAAACTAGATTTTAGGTTCATTATTTTAGTTCAACTTTTGTTGTTTTAAAAATTACATTTTTCTCATCTCCGATTTTTATTTAACAAACTAATAGAAGAGATAATTCAACATTATTTTTTTCTTTCCAAGTTCACTCATTACTTCATAGCAAATATCTATTTAGCTTTCTCCCCTAATCCTCCTTTTTTTCTTCTTCTTTTTATCCACTTTCTTTCTCTATCCACACTTTATTCACTACCAAACATAGTGCATTAGACAAGTTGTCATCTATATGAAGCAATCTATAATCTAATCAAATAAACCATAAAGTAATTGAAACCCTTTATAGTCCAAAAAACAATAAAAATAATTTTACATTAAATTTCAATGATCAAATGGGAAAAACTTCTAAAGCACTTCTCAAGAGTGACAAGGTCAAATGGAATAAAAAAGTTAGAAAAAAGTAACCAAATTAAAAAGCAAACCCAACTCAATGGATCAACTTTACAATTTACAGGTTGTTCTGCTTTTGTTTTTCCTTCCGATGGAAGTAACCAAATAAAAAATTTATGCAAAACTCTTATGAGAAAATGTTCAATTTCCTGATTTGTAATTTTTTTTTTCCAAAACCACATTCTTTGACTATGGAGTTAAACAATTTGTTGATACTCCTTTTGATAGCCATTGTAAACTCAGTGTTTCCTCTAATGAACTATTTTTTCCTACTCATTTCTTCTTAAAATTAATCGAAGAAACGAGAGTCGTGGAGGGAGAAATTAAGTGAAAATTAAAGACATTTGATAGTAAAAATTAATCCTTGATTAAACACTCAATCCATCGAATCCACACTGCTTGTAAGTGAGAGATTGCTTTCTTGGACTTATTGCTATTGCACAATCCACCGAAACCTGTGCAGTTGAGTTCATAATCAATTAATCTATAGGTTAAGTTAAGTATATAAAAAAAAGAGAAATATGAATAAAATAGTAAATTGGAGTAAATGGTAATTTAAAGGGTACAGTTTGATTGCTTAAAAATGCATGTTCACACTAGCAGAAGCAGAAGAATGATGATGCCACAATTATGAACCGAACCCATGTGCCCCACAAAGAGGATAGTCACATGGTAAAGACTTTACTTGTCCTAAAAAGTTTAAAACAAATTGGCAGTAGTGTTTGACATTTGCATGCATTGTTTTTGGTTATATTCTAAACTTTATTTTTGAGGTTAATCTAACATAAAAATGGTGAGTAAAATAA
Source organism: Lathyrus tuberosus (assembly GCA_022829125.1). NCBI lineage: Eukaryota > Viridiplantae > Streptophyta > Magnoliopsida > Fabales > Fabaceae > Lathyrus > Lathyrus tuberosus. The sequence continues at coordinate 5,052,934 of JALAZF010000024.1, read as the reverse complement.
CTATTAGGATAACATTATTGAACTTGAGCTGGTGATAAAGTGTGTGTTGTTGATAACATGGTGTAGTGGTTGGTAGTACCTTGCCTGGTCTTGGAATCCAGCTACCCAATTCTAATTAAGTGGGGCCTAACAATTTTATCATTTTATTTGCATCTTCTAATCATTTGGGCGCTTAATATTTCCACTCTCAAATAGTACTACATTGGCATTTTTTGGGTCCCTAATTCCTATTCCACTTCTACTAGAAAAAATGCAAAGCAAAGTTGCGAACCCTTAAAATTCAATATATCATTATAGTCATCACACAAGTATAACAATAATAATAATAAATACTCTCTTTAATTCCTGTTATAAAAAAATACTTTTTAAAATTATTAATCAAATATATTAATTATTCAATAGATTTAATTTAATTTTATAACAGGGACATAGAGACCAGAGGGAATATCATTATACTGGTAAGCATATAACAATGAAGTTATTGGAATGTCTTGCCATTGTGCAACCAAAATATAGTACTAATTGATAAAGGAATATACTTGTATGATACGACTCATATGGGTGGAAAAAAAGAGACCAAATTAGCATATTTCAGTTCAAAATTGGACTCAAAGTTGATAGGACTTTGTAAAAGTTGCCCTGGAAATTTAATCTATTAAGTTAAATAAATCTGATAAATCATTTCATTACTTAACATCATTAAAAAATAATTAATGAGCAAACAGACAATTTAATCTTTAAATTATTATTCTTTAACTTTATCTCTAAACTATTAAATTTAACTAAAAAGTTCCTAAACTATTCTATCTTCAACTATTTAATGAACAACTTAGTTGGATGAAAGCCTAGTTGAGTGATTTTAATGATTTAGAGATTTAATAAAGAGTGATAATTTATATTTGTTCAATAATACATGAGAACTATACTTTGTAACAAAAAAAAAGAAATATTTAAATAGTACTTATAATTTAATATTTTATATTTTGACATGTTTATTATTTTTTAATAGATTTGATTTTGTCTCCAAAATTTATTTTATTTGAAACTATAATTTGTAACTCTTTAGATTTTAAAATAATTTTTACACTAAAATTTATTCATAAATTCACTATTAAAATTATTGATAAATTAAGTTATGCATATATGTATTAAAATATAGATTAACAACTAACGTTTTTAAATAGTAATAATCAATTTTATAAAAATCAATTATATTTTTAGAATAGAACAATTCTGCTTATCAAAAAAAAAAAAAAAAAAAGAATAGAACAATTCTTACAAAATTGGAAACAATATTTGTCATTGCAACCATCCAAATCCGGTTACACTCTAATTATGTACACCCTAACTTAACCAAATTATCCTTCGTAGGTCCCCAAAAATTCTCACATAAAACTAAAAAAATTATCCTTATAAAATGATTCCTTTCACAAAGAATCCCCAAACTCGCACAATTACCGGGAATTCCAAAACAAAACAAAAAAAATTAAAGTGAAAATAAAACCAAATAAAACTATAAGAAAGATCTTTGAAACAAAATAACTTTCGGCGCATGTTATCAAAGACCAAACTACACGACTAGAAAGCGCGCATTAGCTTAAGAAAAAAAAGAAACCACCGTAAGAAAAAAAAGAAACCACCGTAACACTCATTCTCTCCCTAGAAAAACAAAATTGATATTTAATTTTAAACAAAATTCTCGAAAATTCTCAAAAATGAAAAATAAAAATAGAAAGAGTACCTGAACACCAGGTGAATCAAAATTCATGACCCGGATCTTAGCACCAACATCACCCAAGACCCGAAGTTCGACCCGATCATTCAACGAAGCATCTCTAATCAAATCAGCAGCATCAGCTTGTAACAAATTAACCCTATCAACCCCAATCGTAGCCACAACTTGTCTCACACTGTGCGCATCTTGATAAAATCCAGGCACCGAAGCTTTTCCCAACGGAATTCCGCGGTACATCACAGTAAACCTGGACTCGCCGTACTTGATTCCTACCTTATTAGGGTTAACCGCCGTGAATAGAAGGCGGATGGTTAGGGATAGCGAAGCGGTGGTTCCGCTAGGGTTGTTGGGGGTTATTCCCATGTATTGAACGCCTACTTGTTGAAGATCGAATTGTGGTTTTTTCGGTTTGACGGCGAGGAGGATGATGAGGACGATGGCGAGGACGAGGAGGGCGAGGAAGGAGAGGAGGAGGAAGAGGCAGCAACAGCAGCCTTTGAGGGAGGCGGAGGAGGAGGAGCGGGAGGGGGTTTGAGGGTAGTATTGAGGGTGGAGTTGTTGATGCATGTAACCGTTGGAGTGTTGTGGTTGTTGTGGTGGTGGTGGTCTTTGTCGCCGGTCACCGCCGTTCTGTTGTGGTGGTTGTTGCGGTGGTTCGTTGGTTCGTGTTGTCATTTTCTCTCACTCTGTATAGTAATTTGTGAGTTTGTAGGAAATAGAAAGAGTGAGAGAGTGAAATGAAAGACTGTTTTGGACTATGAATGAGACTTCTGACTTCTTATTGATTCTCAGTTCTCATACTAAACAAAATAAAATAAAAAAAGAGAAAAGTAAATAAAATATTTTTATAATTTCAGTAAAAAATCAAATTGTATTCCGTCAAATCATTCTTTTAATTTTATATAAATTAAATATATAATTATTCAATAAATTAAAAAAAAATATTTATATATGATACAAGTAATTAACTTAGAATTACTAGTTATTGAAAAATTCTTTCCCAATAAAGGATGTTGTGAAAACCAAAAGCATGTTACCTTAGGTGAATTTTACGCTACACCACCGCGTTACAAAAATGGTACACTGACATCTTTGTGGATCTCATCTCAATAATGTCATATTCACACTAGGTTGTGTTTTGTTTTGTACAAACCATTCATGTCAAAACCAATCCTCAATTTTAGGGTGAAAATTTAATTATGTTATCCTAATCAAATCCTAATGTTTTTTAGGTATAATCCTAAAGATAAAAGCATACCTTTTCATCCTTCAATTCTAATTGAATTTCTACATAATGCATTATTTTTCGTGACATAATCCACTTATGAGTACAAAAAATTCATGTAAAAGAATTTCTTATACAAATGCTTAAAAAAAAAAATTCTACTCCCTCCGTCCCACAATAAGTGATTCAGTTGACTTTTTACACAGATTAAGAAAAAAAGAATAAATAAAGAAAAGAGAATGATATTTTTACTAAACTACCCTTATTATGTATTAGGAGTGATGAAAATAACATTAATTAAAAGGTAAAATAAGAAAAATTACATTAAAAATTAAAATAAAATATATATTTTAAAACATTATTTTATTTTAAATGGATCATTCACCGTTTTACGGAGAGAGTACAATTTTTTACTACAAACGTATCTGCATAGCATTTATGACGTATTTTGAAGGTTGTAATTAATGCTTGTTATAACTACTTTCACAGTTTAACTATTTTCTTTCTTTTTTTAAGCGGAACAATTTTTTCTATGAGCTGAAAATAGGCATGACAATGGGGTGGGTTGGAGGACGGTTTTTATCTCTTCTAAATTTAAACTCGAATTCCCAAACAATCTCTATTCTCCGTCCCAAACTCAATCGGGGATGGAGAATTAAAACTCAAACCCGTCTCAAACGGGTTTGGGTTGAGTTCGGGTATCTCCGCTCCGCCACCATCTATTTAGTAAAATTAATTTTTTAATAAAAATATTTATCTTTTTCAAAATCAAATTATATTACAAATAATAAAATAAAATAAAATCTCAAAAAAAATCTTACATACATTTGAAATATGTTAAATAAATAAAACAAATCAAAATATCAAAATATTGGCCACATATTTAATATTCTAAATTAACAAAATTAAATAATAATGTACATAATATAATAAACAGGGCGGGTTCGGGGACGGGTTCGGAGTGGATACTAATGTCCCCGTTACCCGACCCGTCCCCATATTTTTTAATCGGGGAAAACCCAAACCAAAACCCAGTCAAAGCGGATTTTCCCCGTCAATTTCGGGGCGAGTTCGGATGGGTATCCTCGAGTATGGATTTTGTTGTCATGTCTAGCAGAAAAGATGAGATACAATTATAAATGCAATTTGTAGGCTTTGTTGGAGTGTTAGGAGAAGGGACATGATGGAAGGAAAAGAATACAAGAATTTCGGTTGAAAGAGTTTTGTAGGGTTTGTGTCTATTTATAACATTAAAAACTTTTTAATTTGACGAATTCAAAATTTATATTGGATGATGGTTTTGGAGAGTTTTGAAAGGTTTAAACAAATTGTTTAAATATAATATTTTGTTAGTTATAATATTTTAAAAATTAAAAATATATTGATGATAAGTATTATTTTATCATTTTAAACAAATTCTTTTTATATTTTTTTTTAAATATTTTTCTATATTTTTTTGAAAAAATTATTTTTTTAGACCCTCTCTTCCTTTCTCCTCTTAACTCCTAAACAAACTCTTATAGTTTGGATCATGGTTCATCAAAATGATGTTTCATTATTTTCGAGAGCAGGTAGTATATGGAAAGATGAACTTGAAACACTGCAGAATTGAGAATCAGATTGTAGATATTATGACGAAGGGAGCGTAGATTGATGTGCTCAAGAAATTAAGATCTATGATGAATGTAGATAGCTTAGACATAATAAATTAGGTGGTGTGTTGAATTGTAATTTCTTGTGTCGAAGCAGGTTGCTCGAAAGGGACAAGGAAGTTGTCAAATTGCCTAGTGTGTGTGTCAAAATTATTTTATTATCAAAGTGTTGGAGGAGTAGCCTCGACATGGATTTTATCTTAAACCTGATTTTGTAGTGCTAGCAGAAATAGGTATTTTTGGGCTTTTTGTTTTTGGGCTTTACATAGGGAGCAAGCAAGGTAAATCTATAAATATGGTCTAACCCTATTATTGTAGTGTGATTCACTTGAATAAAATTGCAGTTTTGAGAGCAGAGAGTTACTCTGCAGAAATTTTGTCCCCCTATTTTGTATTGAATCCCTAACTCTCTTTCTTCCCAAAATTCATCTTTTCTCCTTTCATTGTCATTGTATAGAGATAATCATTTTGTAACCAAGATAGGTTGATTCACTCGAGTTAAAAGTGAAGAACAAGAAGAGAATTCAATCGGTTGATTGAATCTTGTTCATCAAGATTGAGTCAGAATTACTCAAAGTCCCGGGTTTAATTCCAACATCTAGTATTTAGAGCACTGGTTGAGCGATTTGTGGGAAGTAAAACATGATGGCAATGGTGATGAATCATTTGAACGAACATTTTTTGGCGAGTCTACTAATTTTGAAGGGTTAGAATTATGAGAATTTGTGTAAACAAATGAAGATAGTTTTCTGTTGTCAAGATCTTTGGGATCTTGTGAAGGAATGAGTAACACCACTTGCAGAAAATGCGTCGGATCAAGAAAAAGTTGCATACAAAGAATTGAAGAAGAAAGATTATAAAGCTCTCTTTATAATTAATTAATGTGTTGATCCAAACAATTTTGAAAAGATCAGTGATGTAGAATCAACGAAAGAAGCATGAGAAATCTTGGAGAAATGGTTTGGAGGCGCATAAAAGGTGAAAGAGGTGAGGTTACAAACTCACAAAAGAACGTATGAATTGCTTCAAATGGAAGAAAATGAAAGCATAACAGATTTTTTCACCAGGTTTACAAAACTGGTGAATCAATTCAATATATGTGGAGAAATTGTTGACATCAAGATCAGTTGTTGCAAAGATCTTGAGGTCATTGGCTCCAAAATTCTACCACGTGGTAGTAGTCATAGAAGAGTCAAAATATTTGTCAACATTGACAAAGGAAGAGCTTCAAGGGACGCTTGAATCTCATGAACAAAGAATGGTTGAAAGAGCTGCAAGCAAGTCAAAGAGTGATGTGTATTTGCAGGCGCAATCAGCTAGAGAAAAGAAAGGAAAAAGGAAGTGGTTCGACAACAAAAGTATAGGAGGCTACAACAATTCGACTGATCGAAATCATCAAGAAGAAAGCTGATTGAATCAAAGAAAGTCCTCATACTAAAGCAACCAAAGAGGTGCTGTTGCAGGTAGAGGAAGATGTGGTGGTCGAAAACCTGACAAAAGTCATATTCTGTGTTTCAATTGTTAGAAGTATGGTCACTACTCTAGTGATTGTCTTGAAAAACAAAAGAGCCAAGAAAATGATGCAAAGTTTGCAAAGCATAAAGAATAAGAGATATTGTTGATGGCCACAATAAGAGATGGAGAAAGATTTCAGGATCAATGGTACTTGGACTCAGGATGCTCATTACACATGACTGGTATGAAGGATTGGTTTGTTAACATAAAACCCTCAATAAAGAACATGGTGAAATTTGCAAATGACAATACTCTAGCAGCTGAAGGTATTGGTGATGTTCTGATTATGAGGAAAGATGGAAAAAGGTCAGTAATTTCCAATGTATTGTACATACCAGGCATGAAAAGTAATTTGCTTAGCATAGGGAAGTTGGTCGAAAAGAACTACAATGTGTCGATCAAAGACAAGATGATGAGAGTTCTCGACTTAGGAAGAAGGTTAATCTTGAAGGCTCCCGTGTCTCAAAATAGAACCTTCAGGATTGAACTTAATGTGATGGAGCACAAGTGTCTTGCGACTGCAACTAACAGGGATGAATGGATATGGAACTATTAATTTGGCCATCTCAACTTCAAAGACATCAGAGATCTAAAGAGAAGAAATATGGTTTTAGGGTTACAAGAAATCGACATTCCAAACAAAGTGTGGGAAGAATGTGTGCAGGAAAAACAGCACAAGAACAACTTCAACAAGGATGCATGAAGTATGTCGAAGGTAGTTCTTGAAGTCATATATTGTAATGTGTGTGGACCTATCCAGGTGGATTCGATTAGAGGTGAAAAATACTTTGTCACATTCATAGACGATTTCAATCAAAAACTGTGGACTTACTTGATCAAGAAGAAGAGTGAAGTGATTGAGGTATTTGGCAAGTTTAAATCTATGGTCAAAAAACAAAGTGGTCGAAAGCTCAAGATTCTGAGGAGTGATGGTGGTGGAAAATATGTGTCGAAAGACTCCGACATATTATGTAAAAAAAGGGATTGTGCATGATGTGGTGCAACCCTACACTCCTCAGCAGAATGGAACAAAAGAAAGAAAGAACAAAACCATCATGAATATGGTGAGAAGTATGTTGAAAGGTATACATCTACCCAAAGAATTATAGGGAGAAATTGTGTCGATTGCAACATACATCTTGAATAAATGTTCAACAAAAAGGCTAGAAGGAATCACGCAAGTAGAATGTTGGTCTAGTGTCAAGACTAACTCGAGTCATCTAAAAGTATTTAGATCTATAGCACATAGACATGTGTCAGATTAGTTAAGAAGAAAACTTGATGACAAGTTCAGTCAAATGATCCTAATAGGATATCATTCGACTGGAGGATACAAGTTGTTTGACCTAATGAATAAGCAAGTAGTGATTAGTAGGGACGTAATCATAGATGAGCTTAAGGAATGAGATTGGACTGAAAACATAAAGAAGGATTCAATGAGAATCTTATCTAAAGAACGAGTAAGTGAAGTCGAAAGAGAAATTTGACAAGAAGAAGTCAAAGGTCAAGCAAGCACAAGTAGATCTCAAAGAACAAGACACATGCCTGCAAGGTTGAAAGAATGTATGATTACATCAGATGATGTGGTCGATGATGAAGGTGAGTTGGTACACTATGATTTCTATGCAGATGCCAAACCAATCAATGCAGCTGAAGCATTGAAGGATTCAAAGTGGGTGAAACCAATGAATGAGGAACTGAAGTCCATCGAAGTAAACAGCACTTGGTCACTTGTCGAATTTCCTTAAGATAAGAAGGAAATCGATGTGAAGTGGGTATACAAGGTGAAGTTGAACCCCAAAGGAGAAGTAACTCGACACAAGGCAAGGCTTATGGAGAAATGATTTCTTAAAAAAGAAGGGATCGACTTCGACAAAGTTTTTGCACCTGTTGCTAGGATCGAAACAACCAGGTTGGTTGTTGGTCTAGCAAACATGAACAATTGGCACATATGTCAGATGGATGTGAAATGTGCATTCCTGAATGTCCCCTTAGATGAAGAAGTTTATGTTGCACAACCAGCTGGATTTATGAAACAAAGCGAAGAAATAAAGGTGTACAGACTGCATAAAGCCCTATATGGACTTAAGCAAGCTCTAAGAGCTTGGAACAAGAAGATAGATAGCTTTCTAAGGGAGAATGAATTTATGATGTGCATAACTGAGCATGGAGTATATGTAAGAAGAAGCAATAGTGAATTGCTTATACTATGTCTCTATGTCGATGACCTGTTGATAATAGGAAGTTGCAAAAAGGAGATTGAAGATTTCAAACATGACCTAAGTGAGGAGTTTGAAATGTCAGACTTGGGAAATCTCTCATAGTTTATTGACATCGAATTCTACAAGAGTGGTAGAGGTTTGATGATGCACCAAAGAAGATATGCAGGAGAAATACTTAAGAGATTTGAGATGCAAACTTGTAACCCAACTTCGACTCCAACTGAGCCCAGATTGTAAATGTCAAAAGACATAGATAAGGATGATGTCGATCCAACGCATTATAGAAGACTCATTGGATCACTTTGATACCTTTGTCACACAAGGCTTGATCTAGCATACAATGTAGGTATGGTGAGTAGATTCATGCAAAAGCCAAAGGTATCACACCTAGCAGCGACGAAGAGGATACTAAGGTATCTGAAAGAAACTTTCGACTATGGTATTTTGTTTCCTGTAGCTGATGAAGGAAAAAAATGCAAGTTAGTGGGAAACACTGATTCAAGTTGGTGTCGTGATGTTGAGGATAGAGAATCCACAACTGTCTATGTGTTCATGCAAGGTGGTGCACCAGTTGCTTGGAGCTCAAGAAAGGAACCAGTAGTGGCACTATCATTGTGTGAAGTAGAGTATATAGCTTCTTCTCTCTGTGCTTGTCAAGCAAAATGAATGGTGAATTTGGTCAAAGAGATTACATGGAAGAATCATGGAGAAATTACCATGAAGATTGACAACATGTCTGCTATCAATCTAGTGAAGAATCCGATAGCACATGGACAAAGAAAACACATCGAAATGAGGTTCCATTATCTTTGAGATCAAGTAGCAGAAGGGAAGATGAACTTAGAACACTACAGAACTGAGAATCAGATTGCATATATCATGACGAAGGGAGTGCAAGTTGAAGTGTTTAAGAAATTAAGATCTATGATTAATGTAGATAGCTTAGACGTGATGAATTAGGTGGTGTATTAAATTTTAATTCCTTGTGTCGAAGCAGGTTGCTCGACAGGGACAAGGAAGTTTTCAAATTGCCTAGTGTGTGTGTGTGTGTGTGTGTGTGTGTGTCGAAACTGTTTTATTATCAAAGTGTTGGAGGAGTGGCCTCAATATGGATTTTATCTTAAACCTAATTTTGTAGTGCTAGTAGAAATAAGTATTTTTGGGTTTTTTATTTTTGGGCTTTGCTTAGGGAGCAAGCAAGGTAAATTCTTTAAATATGGAGTAACCCTATTATTATAGTGTGATTCACTTGAATAAAATTGCAGTTTTGAGAGTAGAGAGTTACTTTACATAAATTCTTCTTTTCCCCTATTTTGTATTGAATTTCTAACTCCATTTCTTCCCAAAATTCATCTTTTCTCCTTTCATGTCATTGTGTAGAGGTGTCATATTGCAACCAAGATTGATTTATTCACTTGAGTGAAGAGTGAAGAACAAGAAGATAATTCAATTGGTTGATTGAATCTTGTTCATCAAGATTAAGTCAGAATTACTCAAAGTCTTGGGTTTAATTCCAACTGAAGCTACATTTCTTTTGGGTTGTTATTATTGTTGATTAAAATTTACAACTTGCATGAGTTCCTATTTATACTAGTAGCATCTAAGTGATAGAATTTGGTTCATGTAGAAGTTAGTTACACACCTTTAACTAACTTCACAACCATACAAAATAACTTTTTAGCAACACTAACTATTACTTAAATACTTTAATTAACTCTTCTCTAACACTTTTACAATACTCTCCCACAAACTCATGGTGGATGGTGTAAAGACACCTTGAGTTTTGTCCGAAAATCAAAGAATAATATAGTAGATCTACAATTTGTGCATGAGTTGGGACATGTTGGATGAGCAGTTACTTTGCCACCACCTTCTCGTGGACAAAGTGAATGTCAAGCTCAATTTGCTTTGTTTTTGCATGAAGTATTGGATTATGAGACAACATTACAACACTAAGATTGTTAGATAAGAAGGTAGGAACTAAGTAAGGAATATGAAGTTCAACAAGCAATGATAACCACAATATTTTTGGAGTCGTAAGAGCTAACACCCGATATTCTGCTTTGGTGCTCGAGTGTGCAACTAAAGCCCGTTACTTCAAGCTCTATGACACATGTTTAGGGCCAAAATATACACATGACCTTGAGGTGGAACGACAATCATTCGGGTCACTAGCCCAATCAGAATCGTTGTATGCATGTAGAGAGAATTTGTGATCTGAATTGGCGGGAGAAAGCATTAAACCATTTGTTATCGTGCCACTCAAGTAACGTAGGATACATTTGAATACACACCAATGAGTCTCTAAAAGAATATGTCGTACCTCGAAAAATATGATCATTCGCGATGGACGCGTAAAATATTTAGTTCGAACAGAGTCGCCACCGAACTTTATTTATCCCAATGAAGGAATATGAAAATATTGATAAAACCTTTAAAAACAGAATAATAGTCGTCGCAACCATATTCGGGTTCGGGAGTCGGTTACGCAAGAGGAAGGTATTAGCTCCCCTCGTGTTCGTTGTATTTAACGAGAACCTCTTAGTTAGATTTGCGATTGAATGTTACCACATGTTTATTTACTTTCTTCGAATGATAATAGAACTAAAGAGAATTACTAAAAGGGAAAAGGGAAGGTTATTTACTAGGGTGCTCGCCAAGCATTGGGGCCCATGTGCCTACGTATTCTCATTAAGAAATGATAAATTAGGGCATCCTTAGTTTGTAGGACTACGGGGAAAGGTTTAGATAGAAAAAAGAAAAGGTAGATGGGAAAAAACAAAAAGGTAGCTCGCTAGGATCTCGCAATCTTGTGCCTACGTACCTTCATAGTGCAATGAGGAAGTCAGAGCAATCGTAGTTCGCGTGACTACAGTTGGTGGGTTTGTGTTTTTTAATGAACGATTATTTAGATCACATTCTAACTGCTAAAAGTTGGCTTGTCTGCTCACTAAGGGAAGCTGAAGCACTAGTTTATATGCGCGATAAAAGAGACTAAATAATGTTTTTTTGAAAAAGTTTGTTTGAGTTGTGGATCGCACGAGGGCGAGGAATTAGTGTCTTAAGAGGGTTTGAATCGCACAGGGGCAAGAAAAGACAAGTTTGACGTGTTGATATTGTTTTTAGGGTTTTGAGAAGATTGTTCTTGATTTGGATTGCGCTAAAGACTATGGGTAGAGGTGAATATTTGGAATCACGAAGCCAGACGTCTTGTGTCCAAAATACTCTGAGTGAGTGTAGGAAAGCTCCATTCTCACTCCTTCTCCACTACTTAAGGCTCGTGGCACGCAATCCAAATCACCTTTTATTGTGTTTTTTAAGTTTATTCGAGAAAATGCCACTTGACGTTGGATCAAGGGTTTTATTGCGGGATGAGGATGAAAAAGGTTTGAGATAGAAAAGGTTGATGGCGACTCATAAAGTGGTCGACTTACAAAAATGGGGTATGACTTGATATATGGATCAATAATGCTTTAGATTTTGTTAAGGGTTGATGGTGATGGAAATCCTATTGACTTTGATTTTTGGAAAAATGCTTGACGTTGGATCAAGCTTATTTGTTCTCTTTTGAAAAGTGAGTGGTTGATTTTATTCTTGCATTAAGGTTACCTAGGCAAAAGCAAACAAAGAGAATGCGGTAAAGTTATTACACGTTATGGGAGTGGGGGTACATTTTCTCAAATAGGGATAAGAATAAGCACACGACCCAAACAATAAACTATGCGTGCACTAGCAAAGTGGGCTAGTCTTTTAAATGATTAACTAGAATTAATTGATCGAATAAGTTTCATTGTAAGAAAACCCAAGAGTAAGCTATGAATGATGTGTAATGGTGTCCTAAGCTAAGACAAATAAAATACAGAATCCATATCCAATCCTCCTTTTGTAAGGGTTAAGTACAGTGTCCAAAACACCATGCAAGGGATTGTAACAATAGTCCAGAATCAATGTCTTTTAAGGTTTGAGTTATTTTATCATGTTTTTTGTGTTTTCATCAGATGAACAATCAAAGAATAAGTAGATGACATAATGATAATGAACATTGAATAATAGGAGCAATGAAATAAATGACAGAAAGTAAATGACAGAAAAGTAAATAGCAGAAAGTAAAGTTAGAAGTTAGTTGTTAATGGTTATTGATCGGATGATCACTTTATCCAATCGGGACCAATTTAACGCTATGTTAAGCAATCGTAGCACAATCTATGTAGAGATCATACTATGGAAGGTCGGTCAATAACAATATTTATCTTAAAACAAGCTAGAGAGATGATACAAGAATAATTCTCCTAAAGCTATGCCACACGAAAACAAAAGAAGGAACAATTTCATCTTTGATCAAGAGTTTCAAATGATTAGTCAAGGGCAACCTATCAATGCCTCAAAGTGTCAAGAATGATTCAAATGATCATTTATCAACATATTTGAAACATTGAAGGTTTAATCAACCTTGCAACCATTTCTCTATGATAATCAAGATCTCATCGACCAAAGTAAAAATAAAAAAAATAAACAAAAATATTAAGATAAAAAAGAATCAAGAAATATTGATCCATATGTAAGCAAAGCATAAAAAGGTAAAAATAAAAAATAAAAGGGTAGAAATTAGAAAATAATTAAAATACCAAATGGAAAACAAATTAAAAAACAAGAAAATAACGAAATTACAAAAATTCAAAAAAAGAAAATAGAGAGAGGGGGAAGTATACAGGCTGATGGAGTGTGAAATGAAGAAATTAATTGGGCTGAGCCCACGATGCCAAAGAAGGTTTTTTTTAGAGAATTTCTTAATCTACCCCTTGATACTCTTAGGCACCTAGTGTTAGAACAAGATTTAGTTCTGCTGGATATCTCTAAGTTTTGATAATAACAAAGTAGTATTTGTGTGAGAACAATTTTGGTACTGTAACATTTGTTTTTCTGAAGGTTTAACAAATAGGCTCTGACTATAATAGAGAAGGCTCTGACCCTGATAAAGACCATGTGCAATGTCAATCTGGTTTGACCAAAAGTCACTTTTGCGCCAAAGAAGCAAGTCTGCTTCTGATATACTCACATTCAAAAAGATTCTAAGAAGACAATATGTTGTTGCTGCAATGTTCTCTTGGATTTTGGTTCTGAGCGTGACTCTGATGATTTACTTCTGAAGTCGTTATCTTCTAAAGACTAAGTGCTGGAGACTTTAAAGACAAGGTTCTGCTAAACAAAGTTTTGAAGATTCTAAAGACTTGAGTTTCTAAAGACTAAGTGTTGAAGACTCTAAAGACAAAGTTCTGTTGAGCAACGTTCTAAAGACTTTGAAGACTTAGGTTTCTAAAGACCAAGGGTTTTGAAGACTGAGTGCTAAAGATTCTGAAGACAAGGTTCTGGTGAACAAGTTCTGAAGACTCTTAAGACTCAAGACTCTGAAGACCCAGTGATAAACTCTTCTACGCATGCTTCAATCATTTCAACTCAGAAGCCTCTGATGTACAGAAGATAAGATCAAAAGTTTACGAGGGAAAATAATACATAGTATGTATAAAAACGTTCCATTTCACTACTCTTCCACTACTCTAATTTGGTGGTACAAAAGACAACATTTTGTATGATTTTTCATCCCTACGTAACAACATTATTTCAAGTCGTCAGCTCTCTCAAGGATATTCCATATCTGCTCTCCAACTGAGCTTTTACTGGCTATATAAGGACTTGATTACTTGAAAAAAAGAGTGCGTGTGAATGAAGCAAGAATAGTAAAACACTATAATACAACGCAAGAACATTGTTTATACTGTGTAAATTTTCTTTAAGTCATTTGTGTTATTCATAGAGTTTATATCTGCTTGTATAGAAGCATATCTTTGTAAACATCTATTTTTCAAACAGTTGTTTGTAATTCCTTAAGGGACCAGTTACGTCAGAATCCTTAAGAAGAGACGGTTAGTCTTTGAGGTTGTTAGTCACCAGCAGTTGCTAGTGCAAATTGTAATCAGTTGATTATAGTGGATTAAGTCCTTGTGTATAAGGCGAAATCACCTTGGCGGTGGACTGGATTAGCTTGATAGTTTTCAAGTGAACCAGGATAACGTGTGTTTTTCTCTCTTGTTAGTATCTTTGCGATCTTTGTTTGAGTTTCACAAAAAGCTTTCATTTTTGAAAACCCAATTCAAGCCCATTTTTCTTGTGTTTTCTCACACCTTCAATTGGCATCAGAGCTCCGGTTCTGATTGTGATAAAAGTTTTATCAACACTTCACCGTGTTCAGTATCGATCCAGTATTTGTGTGAGATATCATGGATGCCGCTAATGCTAATCCTATTCCAGAAGAGAAAGATCACTATAGTGCCAAACCACCAGTCTTTGATGATAGAAAGTTTGACTACTGGAAAGATAGAATTGAAAGTTTCTTTCTCGGTTATGATGTATATCTTTAGGATCTTGTAGTTGATGGATACACTCACCCAATTTATGCTGCAGGAGTAAAAGTGTCTAGAAGTGCTATGACCAATCGACAAAAGAAAGATTATAAGAATCATCACAAGGCCAGAACTATACTGCTAAATGATATCTCTTATATTGAGTATGAGAAGATAACAAACAGAGATACTGCCAAATCCATTTTTGATTCTCTAAGAATGACTCGTGAAGGAAACACCCAAGTTAAGGAGACAAAGGCGCTTGCCGTAATCCATAAATATGAGGCATTCAGAATGGAGGATGATGAAATAGTTGAAACTATGTTTTCAAGGTTTCAAATGCTAGTCGCGGGACTCAAAGTTCTGGACAAAGGATACTCAACTGCTGACCATGTCAAAAAGATCATCAGAAGCCTTCCTAAGAAGTGGAGACCTATGGTAACTGCCTTGAAACTATCTACAGATATCAAAGGAAAGGAAAGTCAGTTGCTTTGAAATCCAAGTCTGAAAAGTCAAGGGCTTATCAAGCTGATGAAATCTCAGAAGATTCTGATGAAGACTCAGAAGATAATGAACTCTTATTAATTTCCAGAAGGGTCAACAAACTCTGAAAGAACAGAAAAAAAGGTCAAGGAAAGTTTAAAGGAGTCAGAAGCACCGTCGGTCGTTCTGACTCAACATCTGGACAAAGGAAGTCAATTTCTGAAAAAGAAGTTATTTGCTATGAATGTAAAGAGCCAGGTCATTACAATAATGAATGTCCCATGCTCAAGAAAGACAGAAAGCATAAAAAGAATGATGTTAAAGGAAGAAAGGACTCATGGCTACCTGGGACGAATTTGATTTAGAAGAAGAAGATTCTGAAGAAGAACAAGCTAATGTTGCATTGTTGGCAACAACTTCTGATGCTGAAGTCTCTGGAGAACCCAAAGACAAAGTACCATCAGACTCAGAAGCAGAATTTGATCATGATTTTGAAGAGTTATTTTCTAATCTCTCTCGTTCTGATTTAGAATTACGTCTTTCTGAAATACTGGAGAAGTATCAAAGTCTTCAAAGCAAATACAAAGAACTTAAACAAGTCCAAGTAATTGCTTCTGAAACTTGTGAGAAGCATTGAGAGAATATTTCTTCTTTAAATAAAAAAATATTTTCTTTAGAAAATATAAACTCTACTTTGAGAAGTCAAATCTCAAAATTAGAAGAAGAAATAGGTCCAGATGTTTTCGGTACCAACTGTGTATTTAGATATGACAGAGCATTCCAACATTTTCTAGCTAAAAGCATTGATAAAAGCAAAATAGCTTCCATGATCTATGGAGTTAGCAGAAATGGAAAGAAAGGTTTGGGGTGTACAGAAACATCTGAAATTGAAGAATGTTAACTTGTAAAACCAAAACCTCTCTATGACCATTTTGTGCCTTCTGGCACTGAGCTTGATTATTCTGGGCTTGCATAGGAACCCCCACCGACACATAAATCTATTTCTAATCAAAAGTCCTGTAAGGCTATTAGTGAGAAGGATGGCTCAATCCTTTTCAATGGAAAGAGGAAAAACAACATTTACAAAATCAGACTTTCTGATCTTAAGGACCAGAATGTTAAATGTCTAATGTATGTAAATGAAGAGCAATGGGTATGGCATAGACGTTTGGGCCATGTTAGCATGAGAAAGATTTCTCAGCTAAATAAGCTTGGATTAGTCAGAGGCTTACCTAATCTGAAGTATTCTTCAGATGCTCTTTATGAAGCATGTCAGAAAGGCAAGTTCTCAAAAACCTCTTTTAAAGCTAAAAATGTTGTTTCTACCTCTAGACCATTAGAACTTTTTCACATTGATCTTTTTGGTCCAGTGAAAATTGCCTCTATCAATGGTAAGAAATATGGATTAGTCATTGTAGATGACTATAGTCGTTGGAAATGGGTAAAATTCTGGAAACACAAGGATGAGTCACATTCTGTGTTCTCTACCTTTTGCTCACCAGTGAAAACAGAGAAGGATTGCAAAATAGTCAGAGTCAGAATTGATCATGGTTGAGAATTCAAAAACATATACTTTGAGATCTTTTTTTATTCCCATGGCATTTCCTATGATTTCTCCTGTCCCAGAACTCCACAATAGAATGGAGTAAGGGAAAGGAAGAATAGGACATTGCAAGAAATGACTCGTACCATGATCCAAGAAACTAACATGGCTAAGAACTTCTGGGTGGAGGGAGTAAACACAACATGTTATATTCAGAACAAGATTTCTACCAGACCTATTCTGAGTAAGACTCCTTATGAATTGTGGAAGAATAGAAAACCCAACATCTCTTATTTTCATCCTTTTGGCTGTATTTGTTTTATGTTAAACACTAAAGAGAATCTTGACAAGTTTGACTTCAAAGCTCAAAAGTGTTTGTTGTTAGGATACTCTAAACGCTCTAAAGGCTACATAATCTATAACACAGAAACACGGATTGTTAAGGAATCAATTCATGTCAAATTCAATGATAAGCTTGACCGTGAAAAGTCAAAGCTAGTTGAAAAGTTTGCAGATTTGAAGATTATCTTATCAGAATCCAAGGAGAAAGATTATAAAGAAGGAGACAAAGCTGCAGAAACTACAGAATCAGATATAACTTCACCAGAAATAGCAAATAGTCTATCTCATCAGAAGAAGAATAGACTAAAGACTTCTCATTCTGAAGAATTGATTCTGGGAGACAAAGCTGATCTAGTCAGAATTCGTTCATCATTCAAACCTTCTGAAGAAACTCTTTTGGATTTGGTGTCTCTCATAGAGCCAACATCAGTTGATGAAGCTCTTATGGAGAATGAGTGGATTTTGGCCATGCAAGAAGAGCTGAATCAATTCACCAAAAACAATGTCTGGGATCTTGTTCAGAAACTAAAAGGTGTCCACGTCATTGGAACAAAGTGGGTATTCATAAACAAGTTAAATGAAAAAGGTGAGATCATAAGAAACAAAGCTTGACTGGTTGCACAAGGTTATAGCCAGTAAGAAGGAATAAACTATACAGAAACCTTTGCACCAGTTGACAGGTTAGAATCTATTCGTCTCTTAATTTCCTTTGTTGTAAATCATGACATCACTGTATATCAAATGGATGTAAATAGTGCATTCTTAAATGGGTATATTTCTGAAGAAGTGTATGTGCACCAACATCCTGGTTTTAAAAGTTCTGAAAACCCAGATTTCATTTTCAAACTAAAAAAAAATCATTATATGGTCTGAAACAGGCTCCCAGAGCTTGGTATGAAAGGCTAAGTAACTTTCTTTTGGAAAACAACTTTACTAGAGGAAAAGTGGACACTACACTCTATTTCAAAACCTTTAAGAATGACATTCTGGTTGTGTAAATTTACGTTGATGATATTATATTTGATTATGCTAATACTTCCTTGTGCAAGGAATTTTCTAAGTTAATGCAGGCAGAATTTGAAATGAGTCTGATGGGAGAACTCAGATTCTTTATGGGAATTCAAACTGATCAACGTCCAGAAGGAACGTATATTCATCAGAGCAAGTATGCAAGAGAACTTCTGAAGAAGTTTAAGATGTCAGAAAGTAAACATGCTAAAACTCCTATGCATCCGACATGCATTCTGGAGAAAGAAGATGTAAGTAAAAAGGTTTGTCAGAAGCTCTATCGTGGTATGATAGGCTCTCTTCTATATTTGACTGCTTCTAGTCCAGATATTCTGTTTAGTGTTTGTCTGTGTGCTCGTTTCCATTCAGATCCTAGGGAAACTCACTTAACAACTGTTAAGAGAATCCTAAGGTATCTAAAGGGAACAACTAACCTTGGCTTGATGTATAAGAAAACATCATAGTACAAGCTTTTTGGTTATTGTGATGCAGATTATACTGGAGACAGATTGGAAAGGAAAAGTACTTCTGGAAACTGTCAGTTTCTAGGTAACAACCTCGTCTCATGGGCAAGCAAAAGACAATCAACCATTGCACTTTCTACTGCAGAAGCAGAATATATCTCAGCGTCATTGTGCAGTACTCTGATACTCTGGATGAAGAATTAACTAGAAGTTTTTCAGATACACGAGAGTAACATTCCTATCTTCTGTGGTAATACTTCTGTTATTTGTCTATTTAAGAATCCTGTTTTGCATTCTACGGCTAAACATATATTAAATAAAACATCACTTTTTACATGACTATGTTTAGAAGGGAATTTTTCATCTAAAATTTATGGATACAGACCACCAGTGGGCTGCTATTTTTATAAAACCCATTGCTGAGGATAGATTCGTATTCATTATGGAAAATTTATTTATAAAACCATGTCCATAATGAGTAGATGAAATTTTGATGTGTCAAGTCACCAGAATTTCTGAAATAAGATTTTGACGTTAAGCAATTTTTTTTTCTGATTTATTTAATGTCTTTCTGATTAACGATACTTCTACATGTTAGAAGATGTCTTGATCAGAAACTTGTCAAGTCAGATACCTCTTGGTATTCTTAACTTTGGGAACATCAAACGTGTTCTCTTAAACAAACGGCTATGATTTTCTTGTGACACTTGTCCAACAATAGATCATATCTTATTGTTGAAGAGATACCTCGAGTTTTGTGATTTCATGAGACTAGGTTTTAAAGTAATTATTCCCTATTACTCCCTACTTTTTCATAATCATCAATTTTTTCTATAAATATTCACAATCTCACTATCATACACTACGCTACTTTTCACTTCCCACACTTTTTCTTAGAAACCCTAAAACCCTTTGTGCTCCGTAAACTCCATCATCTTCTTCAATGGATCCTCAACGACAAAGTGTATACGAATTTTCTCAACAATCACTTGCAGAATTGTCTCAAACTGTTTCAAATACTGCTCAAACTGAATTAACATCGCTACATCATTCGCTATCCACATTCCAGAAACCAACTGAAGTTCGCATTGTGGATCGTCCACCTCATATTCATCTTGCTACTCCTTTTTCAGAACTGGAAGTTCTATGTGAATGGTTAGCAGACTTTGATAACCTATTGGAAAATGGAATTGATTTGTTTAAGGAACTAAATGCTCAAGGTTAGAGAATCTACTTTGATCGTCTCTACAGTCCTATCTTTCCCAACCTTATCAAAGAATTCTGGAGATTCGTTGATGCTAATGAACACTTCATCATATCGCATGCTTTGGGAAACAAATTCATCATCACGGAGAAATCCATAGCTACATTACTTGGAATGGAGAAATCTGGTGGAAAATGTATCTACAAGATGAGTTCTAAATCAAAGTTTCTATCTGTTGTGATAAACCCAGCAATCTTCACACAATCATCTGATGGAAAACCACCTTTCAAGAGTAAGGATTTATCTAAGGAGCTTTACATCTGGCTCAAAATCATTCTGGGATGTATATATCACAGACACGCTTCAAGTTCATCTGATTTCATTAATACTGATCAGAAATACATGTTGTATTATCTGATGAAAGGTAAGAAGATCTGCCTCCCTTCCATTCTCTTCAAAAATCTGAGAGATTCCATAAGAGAAACCAGGAATGATTCAAGGAAGCTCAAGAACTACATTCCTCTTGGAAGACTTATTTCAGACATTCTGATTAAGAGTGGAATGATTAATCATTTGGAAAAGCTGAATGTCAAAGATGAATTGGCTATCGTAGCTGGAACTCCTCTGAACAAAAAAAATATGAAAAGGATGTAGATTATAGATGAAATCAGAGCTAAACCCAGCATAGCAACATATTGAACAACTTGAAGTCAAGAAGGATGATTATCAATGGATTTCCTCTGTTCACCAAGATGACAATCCGGAGGTTATAGAGGAATACATAAACTACGAGAAGCTGAAGGATATGATCTATCTGGATTCAGGATTGAAGATCTACTAGATAATTCTCCTGATATGATGAAGAAGAAGAGACCCCACACTAAAACACCTCAGAAGAATAGTGTAAAGAAGCAGAAGAAAGATGTGCTTCAAGGTGAAGCCAGCTCAAAGAACATTTCACTGACATCCTATCCAGAACATATTAGCAAGTCTTCTAATTCTTCTGTAACTGCATATGTTCTTTTTGACAGAAATATATCTTCATCTATTTCACAACCACCAACATTTTCAACACCACCATCACTATTTTTAACCTTACTTACAACCTCATCCATACCTATTTCTGAACCACCATCTCAGATAATTCCATCCTCTGCACCTTCTACACAACTTCCACCTCAGATATCTCAAACCACTTCAACTCCCACCATATTTGTACAACCAACTCCTTACCATTAATCACTCAACCTATCTCTGAAGAACCTCCTACAAAACCTATTCCTACAAAAAAATTCTGGAGAAACTACTAATGAAACTATTCCAACAACGAACCCTCAATCACCCACATCATCAACCTCTCCACAAATAAACACTATAACCATCTCCAATAATCCTGATCCTTCAACAACAAATCCTAAAAATGACTCTGACCAAACACATTCTAATCGAGTTGTGTCTGATGAAGAAAACCAAACACATCCTGAGAATCAACCTTCTAATCTTCCCCCTCCTAACCTAGATGAAGTTATTTCTATTTTTAAAGACAATGTAGTCAGGAGATTCAAGAAACTGTCTGATGAATCCAGTTCCAGTGATGACCCCTCTGCTCTGGGTGCTCTCTGGAATCAATTCAATCGATCCGTAGAGTTTCAGAAGATCAAAAATCTCTCTATTCAGACAAAAGAATACTTTGCCCAGTAAGCTGAAAAGAAATTGGAAGCTAAGAGGGAAGCTGAAGAAAAGCTAGCTGCTGAAAGGGAATTAGCAGAGAGACTAGCTAAGGAACCTCTTGACAGAGAAGTTGAAAGGAGAGCTAAGGAAGCTCAAGATTTAGATGAGAAAGAAGCTAAACTGAAGAATCAATAAGATGCTCTAAAAGTTGCTGAACACTCTGATAACTCTACCTCTGATCCAGTGTTGAAACTCTGGAAAGCATTCAGAAGGAGCAAGAGTTGTTCAGAACAAGAATGGATAAGCAAGATGAAGTCACTTTCAGCATTCAGAATGCACTTGCTCAGATCCTTCAGAGGCTCCTTCCTCCTCCTCAACCTTAGACACTTTCTAGGCTACCCTTAGTTATTTTTTATTTGTCTTTTTGTGTTTAATTACCTTTTTGACTATGATAAAAAGGGGGAGTATATTAATGGAAAAATTATTTTGATAAAAATATCTTGTCTCTAAATCATAATTCTGACATTCTAACATTTTAAATGCACACAATTTTTCTTAGAATGTTTTTCAGGAACAATATTGATATTTTGGTAGCCAGGCTCTGATTTAACCAATCAGGCTATGTTATATAATCAGGCTCTGTTATTCTGAATCTGATAAAATCTTTATAATCAGGCTCTGGTATCCCAAATGTGATAAGATTTTTTTAAAGTCTTAGATTCAGGGGGATCTTGATAAAGGGAAGTTATTTTTAAGCTTATCTCTGTCATTACCTATTGATTATTTTTGTACAAAATTGTTTCATCAAAATACATTGTTTTGTCATTATCAAAAAGGGGAAGATTGTTAGAACAAGATTTAGTTTTGTTGGATATCTCTAAGTTTTGATAATAACAAAGTAGTATTTGTGTGAGAATGATTTTGGTACTCTAACGTTTATTTTTCTGAAGGTTTAACAAACAGGCTCTAACTATAATAGAGAAAGCTCTGACTCTGATAGAGACCATGTGCAACGTCAATCTAGTTTGACCAAAAGTTGCTTCTGCGCCAAGGAAGCAAGTTTGCTTCTGATCTACTCACATTCTGAAAGATTCTAAGAAGACAATATGTTGCTGCTGCAATGCTCTCTTGGATTTTGGTTCTGAGCGTGACTCTGATGGTTTACTTGTGAAGGCCTTCAAGATTATGAAGTCATTATCTTCTGAATACTAAGTGCTGAAGACTCTGAAGACAAGGTTGTGCTGAACAAAGTTCTGAAGATTATGAAGACTTGAGTTTTTAAAGACTAAGTGATGAAGACTCTGAAGACAAGGTTCTGCTGAACAACGTTCTGAAGACTCTGAAGACTTAAGTTTCTAAAGACCAAGGGTTCTGAAGATTGAGTGCTGAAGATTCTGAAGACAAGGTTCTGGTGAACAAGTTCTGAAGAATCTGAAGACTCAAGACTCTGAAGACCCAGTGGTCAACTCTTCTACTCATGCATCAATTATTTCTATTCAGAAGCCTCTAATGTACAGAAGATAAGATCAAAAATTTACGAGGGAAAATAGTACATAGTATATATCAAAATTTCCCATTCCACAACCATTCCACTACCCTGATTTGGTGGTACAAAGGACAACATTTTGTACGAGTTTTCATCCCTACGTAACACCATTATTTCAAGTCATCAGATCTCTCAAGGATATTCCAGATCTGCCCTCTAACGGATCTTTTACTGGCTATATAAGGACTTGATTACTTGAAGAAAAGAGTGCGTGTGAATGAATTAAGAACAGTAAAGCACTACAATACAATGCAAGAACATTGTTCATACTATGTAAATTTTCTTTAAGTCATTTGCGTTATTCATAGTGTTTATATCTGCTTGTATAGAAGCATATCTTTGTAAACATCTATTTTTCAAACAATTGTTTATAATTTCTTAAGGGACCAGTCAGGTCAGAATCCTTAAGAAGAGACAGTTAGTCTTTGTGGTTGTTAGTCACTAGCAGTTGCTAGTGCAAATTGTAATAAGTTGATTATAGTGGATTAAGTCATTGTGTATAAGGAGAAATCACCTTGGCGGGTGGACTGGATTAGCTTGATATATCGTGTGTCTTTCTCTCTTGTTAGTATCTTTGTGATCTTTGTTTGAGTTTCACAAAAAGATTTCATTTTTGAAAACCCAATTCAAACCCCCCCTTTTCTTGTGTTTTCTCACACCTTCACCTAGCGCGTTTCCTTTTATGCCCCCTGCTTTCGGAGATACATATCCGGACACACTTTTTTTTTGCCATAATTTGGTTTTTTCCGGAGCTACATCTACGGAATAATTTTAAACTTGTAAACGCTGAGAAAAACATCAAAATTATTCAGTTCAGGGAAACTTCCGTAGATGCACCTCCGGAACGTCTAAGCGCCAGATTGTTCTATAGATACAGCTCTGGAAGTTCATGCTATATTTAAAACTTGCATGATCACTCCCCCCATACTTTTGTTTTCTTCTTCCACACTCACCTTCACTAACCTAAAAAACCCTACATTCTCAATATCATTTTCACTCCAAAACTCCAACTTTTTCATGCAACAAATCAAAGGGAGCAAGAGAAGATCGAATTCCAGGTAAAGATTGTACTTTTCCACTACATTGCTCACATTAATCATCAAACTTTTGGAAAAAAAGTAACGTTGCTTCCGGAGCTGTACCTCCGGAACGTGTTGAAGATGAACACTTTTGGATGACATCTCCGGTATGTGTCTGTGACCTGTTTTTTTTACAACAGATTTGTAATTTTTTGTTTATTTTTCTTATTGTTTACAAATAGATATGTTGCACCCCGATAATATCTCAAAATAATTAGTTTCTATAAACGATGTTTCTCTGAATGTTCAAGGGGTTGTCATAAAGTCGGTAGATGTCGGCGTTGACTTTAATTACAAGCAAGAGTTTGATGATCGTGATAGCAAGCTCACATGGATTCGTAGGACTGCAACTAGACTTGGTTTTTGTGTGGTTATAAGAAGATCGGATAATGGTTCGGAAAGAAGAAACGCTTTTTAAACTTTGTTGTGTGAAAGAAGCGGGAAATATCATACTCCTCTAAGGAAGTTTAAAAGAGACGACACCGGTAGTAGAAAATGTGAATGTCCTTTTAAGATTCGTGGTTACATGTTGAGTACCAAAAAGTGGAAATTTAGTGTTATTTGTGGTTTGCATAACCATGAATTGTGCTTAAAGTTACAAGGTCATCCTAGTGTATGTCGGCTCAAGTCGGAAGAGAAGATATGTATTAGTGACATGACCTTGAATCTTGTCCAACCGAAAAATATACTTGCCACATTGAAACGGAAGGAACCCGACAATATATCAATATAAGGCAAGTGTATAACATTCGGTACCACACCAACAAGGCGATTAGGGGAGATAGAAGTGAGATGCAACAACTGTTGAAATTGTTGGATGATAACAGTTACGTGTCACGGTACAAAACTTGCGATGATGGAGTTACGGTCTGAGATATTTTTTGGACTCATCCGGATTCGATAAAGTTGTTCAACACGTTCTCGACAGTGCTCATTCTTGATTCTGCCTACAAGACCAATAAGTATAAATTTGGGGTTTCACCTAGGTTTTCAATAAATTTGGGGTTTCATTTATTATCTTTCACATAAATACAAACATGTATCAATTGTGTGAAATTAAGATCCGTTAGTATGTCGCAAGTGTCTCCTTTTCCGAAGGCAAGACATTCGGGAAGACGTTCAAGCTCATGGATCTCATCCCCTTGTCGATATCATAGACGATATCCAATATCGCCTACCTTACAATGATAAACGAAAGGTTGTGAAGCTTGAGTATCGTTCACCTTTAGTTGACAACGAAGGGAACATTGTTTACAGCAAGTTTGAGCTCAAGAATCAAGACGATGTTAGGGCGATGTGGCGAACGTATTTCGGTTTCGAAGAGAAAATTTCGCTCGAGTTGGAGGCAACGGTCCAAAGAACGGTCAATGACATCTTAGAGACGTGCAAGTGTCCACCGGGCTATTGAAATGTAGTATTTAAATTTCTGTCGAAATCATCAATGTAACACCGATTTTATTGTATGAATATTGATTTTATTGTTGCAATGTTGATTTTTTGGTATTCTATATTTGGTTTTCTTTCGTAAATTCGCATACGGAAATATTTCGTAGATGCATCTACGGAATTAATTAAAAAAAGCTGAAAAAAGGTGCGTCCGGAGATACATCTCCGGAATCAGGGGGTAATTTAGGCAGAGCGCATGGTTCCTAAGAAGGCCAAGGGGTGGGATAAGAAATTCTATTTTTTAAAAAGAAATGGAAATAATAGTCAGCAAACATTTAACTTATCCCATCCAAACACGATTCTGAAAAAATTCAAAACCCACTGTATCGTTCTCTCTCAATCAGTCGATCTCATTTTCGTTACTCTTTCAATCACTTTTTCTCAAGGTTGCATCCCTCTCGGTCTCAGTTTCAATCTCATATTTCTCTGCTCGTGTTCTTCGTTGATCGATCTTAAATCTCTCTCGTTTCTAGTTTTGTTGTTGATGTTAATGGTGTGAAGAGCAAGGTTACAAACTCACAAAAGAACGTATGAATTACTTCAAATGAAAGACAATGAAAGCATAACAAATTTTTTTCACTAGGGTTACAAAATTGGTGAATCAAATTAAGGTATATGGAGAAGTGTTGACATCAAGATCAGTTGTTGCAAAGATCTTTAGGTCATTGGCTCAAAAATTTGACCACGTGGTAGTAGCCATTGAAGAGTCAAATGATTTGTCAACATTGACAAAGGAAGACCTTCAAAGGATGCTTGAATCCATGAACAAAGAATGGCTAAAAGAGCTGTAAGCAAGTCAAAGAGTGATGTGGCTTTGCAGGCGCAATCAACAAGAGAAAAGAAAGGAAAAAGGAAGTGGTTCGACAACAAAATTAGAGGAGGCTATGATGACAGTACGTCATTACATATAATCAGTCGAAGAATTGGGGAAAAACGAGCAAAAGAGGAGCTAAAATGATGAAGAAAGATCCAAGAATGAGTAAAAAAATAGCCAAGTATGGAGGAATAAGACTTAGTGAGAATTTTGGTGAAAAGTGTGAAAAAATACGCATCTACTAGAATAATCACGCCCAGCATTGCGTGTTATCGCGTGAGTGATAAAGAAGCAAGTGTTCATCATGCACGATGCTTTC
Organism: Lathyrus tuberosus; assembly: GCA_022829125.1. Classification (NCBI taxonomy): domain Eukaryota; kingdom Viridiplantae; phylum Streptophyta; class Magnoliopsida; order Fabales; family Fabaceae; genus Lathyrus; species Lathyrus tuberosus. The sequence continues at coordinate 5,026,268 of JALAZF010000024.1, read as the reverse complement.
ATAATGCACGCGATGATTGCTTTCTCTGAGCTTTTTCTGACACGTTCTGACAGCTTTAAAAAGGGGAATTTCTGCACTTTTACAAGGGTAACAAAATTTGGCATTGTGAGCACGATTTTACAGCATCAGAGGGTGATTTGGAGAGCATTGGAAGCCATTGGAGGCCGGTCCTTCAAGAGAATTCATATATTATTTATCTTTATTCAATTGGTATTGTAATTTTCACTATGTGTAGCTAAATTATCCTAAGTTAGGTTGTGTTATGATGAACTTTATTCAATCTTGTTGGCATTATATGGCGGTTTGACTTTGTATGAATCCTTTGAATTATAATTTTATTCAGTTGTTTCTTATGCTTAATGCTTATTATTTTAAATACTCTGTTAATTTGTTGTTAGATACATTGGGATTATTAACCCGTAGCCTATGTATTGGACCTAGGACAACTATTCTACTTAAGCCGGTTGAATAGGGATATGAGACCTCGATTAGTGGCACGAAGAATTAACGGTCTGTACATCGCCTAACACTGCTTACGCTGTGTCGCTCCCAAGAATTTGCATCCATGGTACAAACGCGAAAGTGGCGCGGAAAAACAGAGTCGCCAGCAATGTGTATTTATCCCAAGAGAGGGAAAGGAAACACTGCGTAAACCTGAAGGGAAGGGAAAGAGCATGGTCTCGCGACCAAGAGAAACGGGTAAGGGAGTCGGTTACGCGAAGGGAAGGTGTTAGCACCCCACACGTCCATCGTACTCGATGGGATCCACGCTTGTTGTTTCGATCAAAGGGTGTCGTCAACTAGAACTCCGCTGCTACTGGGAAGGAGAAGGAACGGGAACGAAAAGAACGAAGAAACGGGGGAAAAAAGAAAAAAGAAGTGACTCGATAGAACATCGCTCATCCTATGCCTACATATTCCCTCGTGCAATGGGAAAGTCAGAGTTAACATAGTTCAGAAACGAACTAAGGGGGGAGGTTGTTCGCCAAGACATCGTCGTCTTGTGCCTACGTATCCTCAATCGGACTAGAGAGAGGAAATCAGAGCAGTTGTAGTTCGACCTAACGAGGTCGGTTAGTGTTTTTTATGAGCGGCGTTAGATTCACGTCCGGCAGTTAGGGTCGATGCCTGTTTGCGATGAGACGGAAGTAACGTGCCCTTTTCTGAAAATGAGTTAAACTTAACAATCCAGAAGGATGAAAAAGGTTTGAGTTTGTTTTTGTGTTTTTTAGACAGAAGTGGATTGAAGTTAGTTCATAACTTGCATTGCACCGAAGTCTATGATGTAGGAACAAATGCTTAGCAAATCGTTCCAAGATGGAACGTCCACCAAACATTCTAGAAAAATGAGAGGGAACCCCTCATTCCTCATTTCCCCCATGCAAGGCTCATGCGCAATACACGTTAATTTTATTAAGTGTTTTAGAAGTGTTATGAGATGAGAAGAGAAGACTCGAAGAAAAAGAAAACACTAAGGGGGATTCTATCCTAATGTTGTCATGCAAAGGTGGCCCTATAGTTGAGTTTGAAAGGGAAACTTCTACTTAGGTTAACATGCAAAGGGAAGCCTAATGCTAATACTACTCCAAGCTTAATCGGAAATTAAGTTGGACTAGGTAGCTCTAAGGGAAGGAATCCAAGACTTAAACAAGTCTTGAGACTCAAGGGAAGAGAAGGAGTGAAAGAGATGAAGAAGAAAGAGAAGTATAAGATGAGAAATAAGACGGGGCAGCAAGCACATCATACACATCATACTCAAATCACAACATTAATCATGCTTCAAAAGATCACACAAGAAAGCTCAAGTAAGCAAGTAAAAGCAAACAAGAAAGAATGCAAGCAAACTTTCATAAGAAGCATAGTTAAACATCATTGAACCTCACACAAAGATGACGTGAATAAGGTAAGATGAAAGTGGATCCAAGTCAGAACTCAAGTCATGCCAAAGGTCAATCAATTCACACATTAGAAAGTGGCATCAAGAGCATCAAGTATGTATCTCAACAACATTCAAACACTTAGCAACAAATATCTCATGCACAACATAGCTTCAAGTGATCAAACAAAGTGAAATCAAGGCATGAAAGCAAATGGCAGCAAGGTGAACATGTATATCAATTCAAAGATCAACTCATGAATATCAAGAAGAAGCCACAAGAATTACATTCAAAACATGCTCCACAATTATGCAAACATCCACTCTAAACATCTATGCAAACAACACATGATAAGGTGAAGCAAGATCATATTCAAACAACAATTCTAGCAACATCATCAACAAGTCACAATCAACATGCTCAAGAGGTGTGTGCTATGTGTTCATCGCATCGGGAACGCAACATCGCAAACGTGATCATAAACGATAAAAGTCCAAGAATCGCGTGTCGGAAAATTGTGTGCATACAATAGTCTGAGGTGTAACAGCTCAAGAATGATCCACAAATCATCAACATATCAATCCATAAAGTTTAGGCATGCAAGAGACCTCAATCAAGCAAGAAAATGCAAGAAAAACACAATCTGCTTCAGTGGTAATCGATTACTCACATAGGGTAATCGATTACTCAGTTGAAAATTGGCTAAAAACGTGAAAATAAGGCAGAGTAATCGATTACCCTGTTAGAGTAATTGATTACCACTGAAACAGTGGTAGAAATTCAACTTTGAAAAGCACTTTTCAGTAGCCAATCACTTATCCAAACATCCAAATGATCATGTAAACAATAGTGCACAAAAATTAAGTTCAATCACAACAATCAAACATCAATTAGATCCAACAATCATCAACATCCACAATCAAGATCAACCAAATGAATCAAAACACATCAAAATTCATGGATCTACATTATATAAGTTACAATTAAGCTAAAATGAGTATGGATCTGAAATTAACCAACCTACAAAGCTGAGATTTGCTTTGGTAAGTGTTGTAAACAAAAATGGATGAATTCAAGTAGAGAAATCCAAGATCCACAAGCTTCTTGCACTCAAAAGTTGAAGATCCAAGCAAATAAGCAACAAAACTCCAAAAGCACTTCCAAAAAATCACTTCTGAAAATTCAGCACCAGATCCAAACGAAAATCCAAATTGAAAAGCTGAAATGTAGTGAGGATGAGAGGTTTTAGCTCAAGAATTAACAAGTTCCAATGAAGAACTTGTTATTCTCTATGAAGGAGCTTTGAGTGTGGTTGAAAATGGAGATTGAGAGTGAAAAAGTGAGAGAGAATTGAGAGCAAAATTCTGAAAAATGGGAGTGAAAAATAATCTAGTCTTTGAGGTTTGGAATGAATTGGTTTAAATAACCCCTAGGTTAGGAGTTAAGTTTGGGTTAGGAGTGAGGTTAAGTGAGTGGAAATTGGGATGAAATGTGAATTAGGAAAGAAAATGTGAAATTGGAGTGGAAAGAATTTGAATTTTTGGATGGAAAATGATGAAAATAAATCAATTCTAGATCCTTCCCACACATGCACAAGCCAAGCACATGATCACAAATACTAAAAAAAATCTGCAGTACTGAAAAATGCCACATTTTTTCAATTTCGCCCAGAGTAATCGGTTACTCACTTTGAGTAATCGATTACTCTATTCAAAAATTCAAAATTGGCGCCAAAAGGAGGGAAACTTGGATATTTGTCCGGTTCCACCTGCTCTGAACCATGATAGACCTCTGAAACTTGCCATCTAATATTACCAATGGAATACACTTGAAATATGCTGCGAAATGTTTTTCGCACTCGAATTAATCTGCTGATAACAACTGTCTGGTGCTGAATAACTGATCAAAAATTGACTGCCGGAGTTTCTGATCATCTAGTCGCTTAATGAGCAAAATAAATGCTCAAAAAGACTTGGAAAGATATCTGCTTGGCTTTGAACACTGTTAAAAACATACTGGAACTGATGACGCTGTGAGCTGCTGAAAGAATACCTTGATCCCATGCTCAAAAGGACAATGTAAATGAAAGGAAGCATAAACCGGTTAGTGCTAAAAGTAAAGGGGCAAATATTGAGGTGTTATAGCTGCCCCTATTCAAACTTCTTGGATCCGAGGGTATGGAAGCAACGACTTTCAGACAATCGGGATACACGGGGTTTGAATACCAAAATAATCTAAAAATTTGCAACCTGTGGGGGTGATAAAATAACGTGAATACGAGAACGGCCGAAGGCGAACTCGGAAAGGCAAACCGACCGAAGGCGGACTAAACTGGGGATATAAGGATAAATGAGAACGACCGAAGGCGAACTCGAAAAGGTAGGTCGGCCAAAGGCAGACCACGCTGGGGAGATATAAAGGATATGAGACCATGTCGAAGATGGGCTCGAAAAAGAAAGACCAAGCCGAAGGTTGGCTTTCAAACAAGGGATACGAGGTCATGCCGAGGGTGGGCTCGAAAATGAAAGACCAAGTCGAGGGTAGACTTTTAGACAAAGGATATGAGGCCACGCCGAAGGTGGGCTCGAAAAAGAAAGACCAAGCCGAAGGTGGGCTTTCAAAGAAAGACTATGTCGAAGGTAGACTCTCAAACAAAGGATACGAGGCCATGCCGAAGGTGGGCTCGAAAAAAAAAGACCAAGCCGAAGGTGGGCTTTCAAAGAAAGACTATGCCGAAGGTAGACTTTCAAACGAAGGATACGAGACCATGCCGAAGGTGGGCTCGAAAAAGAAAGACCAAGCCGAAGGTGGGCTTTCAAAGAAAGACTATGCCGAAGGTAGACTTTCAAACGAAGGATACGAGACCATGCCGAAGGTGGGCTTGAAAAAGAAAGACCAAGCCGAAGGTGGGCTTTCAAAGAAAGGATACGAGACCATGCCGAGGGTGGGCTCGAAAAAGAAATACCAAACCGAAGGTGGGCTTTCAAAGAAAGGATACGAGACCATGCCGAGGGTGGGCTCGAAAAAGAAAGACCAAACCGAAGGTGGGCTTTCAAAGAAAGACTATGCCGAAGGTAGACTCTCAAACAAAGGATACGAGACCATGCCGAAGGTGGGCTCGAAAAAGAAAAACCAAGCCGAAGGTGGGCTTTCAAAGAAAGACTAAGCCAAAGGTAGACTTTCAAACGAAGGATACGAGACCATGCCGAAGGTGGGCTCGAAAAAGAAAGACCAAGCCGAAGGTAGACTCTCCTGGGGAGAACAAGATAACGATGGGTGCGAGGACGGCCGAAGGCGAACTCGAGAAAAGAGAAAGACCAGGCCGAAGGTGGACTTTCAAAGAAAGACTAAACCGAAGGTATACTTTCAAAAAAGAATATGTAGAATTGACAGTTCCACGAAGATGACTCCGTCGGGGAAAAGAGAAATCTTAACAGACAACTCTACGGGGGAGTATAGGAAGAGCCAACAAGAAGGCCGAATCCACTGGTTGCGGTGTAGTGTTAACCAACATCTTCTGAATTTTGTTACTTTATGCCGAGGAAAGAAACTGGTAAAGGATATCAAACCTGGCTTATGCTTCGAATGCATATGTTTGAATTTTCTATGGCGTAATGCTCCATACGAAATGGAAATGCTACGCGTTTGGGAGGATGCCATGCAAAAATGCTTATGCAATGCAAAAGAGGCGTCTCAGCAAAATAAATGTTGAAGACCAAGGCGGCTCCACTGAGGATGACAAACTAAATTGTCCTCTGAAATAAAAGACCCTGCTGAGGAAGACTTCACTCCGCTGAGAAAGATCCTGATCACAAACTCTGCTTGAGATGAAAACTCCGAGAGAAGATCCACTCTGTTGGAGATGGATAGAAACGAATATTGAAGATGGAACCCAAAGAGAAATTCTCTCCGCTGGGGATTACCAATGACTTTCACCTGGATCTGAAAGAATGCCAATAACAATTGGACTTAAAACCTGCTGGGGATTTCAGCTGCTTTTGAACAAACCACTGTGAAGATCACCATCAAACTTTGCTTGGGGAGACAAGTCAATAATTCCAAACCTATTTGGGGATATTACCGACTCGACCTGCTGTTGGGAGATATCCCTGCTTTTACCCTGTCGGGGAATATTAGTACTTTTACCCTGCTGGGGAGTACCAGCCATGACCAGCAAACCTGCTTGAGGAATGGTAGATGCTGACATCCACCCTGCTAGAGGATAACATCTAGCTTACTCATCTGAGAGGATTAACTCATACTGTTGCTGGTGATGAAAACATTTCTCGACTAGCTGAGGAGAATGAGTGCACAGGCCCTGCAGGGAAAATAACATCTTTGTCCAAAGAAGAATAATTCGTAAGTCTTTTGCTGGGGATGCGTCAGCATCAACTTCTAACTGCTTACAGAAAGAGTAATGAATCGATCACAACTCTAGCCGGGGAATTAATCTTCTGTACTCTGCTGAGGAAGATAATCCTTGACACTCTGGTTAGGGAAAGCAACAACTTGCTGAGGAGGATGAACTTTTCAATGTCGAGGGGAGTAGCTCTACTAGGGAAGAACAAACCTGTTACCCTGCAAACAGAGTCAACAGAAAGTTCTACATGCAAAAAGGCTACTTCTATTACCATCACAATGACCTTTGCCTAAGCAATTTCCAATGTTTTCCGATATGCTTCGGAAAGCTTAACATTTTCGCATGCAATGTTTTATCAAAATATCGGACGTTTTCACAAACAAAACAGCAAAAGTAAAAACACAAATGAAAAGCTTTTGAGTGAAATGAAAATTTTATTGAATGAAATTGGCCTGTGAATAGGCGTTTACATTTAGAAGCAATTCCTGAAAAGAGGTAATTGCAAAAAGAGATAAAAGAAAATACACATGTCAGCAATGTGGGGAACAGAAATCCACCATGATTCAATTCAGCTATGACCAGTATGCCTTGCTTATCTGCAGATGTTTTGGCCTTCAAAGAGACTGACTGGACTGATTCCTTTCCTTCGAAATCTCCAAGTATCAAAAGTGTTCACAGATCGAACACAGCCCGAAGCCTCTTGCTTTTAAATCCTTAACTTTTGCCTGGATCGCCCTTTTCGGGTTTTCAATCCACCGGGATACCCTTTTTGCCAAAGTCACCTTTTCAGGTTTTCAACTTTGCGGATTTATTCTTTTTTCTTTTTCTTTTTATCCCTAACTTTTGCTCGAACCTTTTCTTTTTATGGTTCGCCGGGATGCCCCTTTTTTTCCTGGACTTTCTTTTTGTGTCCAGCGGGTCTTTTTCATGCAAAGTATTTTTTGACTACGTCTGCGTTCACAGGGGCCGTCAAATCTTTGCCATCCATAGTTGAGAGTAATAAGGCTCCACCAGAGAAAACATGTCTTACTACATATGGCCCTTTGTAGTTCGGAGTCCATTTGCCCCTGTGATCTGTTTGAGGAGAAAGGATCCTTTTCAAAACCAATTCACCAGCCTAAAAACACCGAGGACGCACTTTCTGATCAAAGGCTTTCTTCATCTTGCTCTGATACAACCGACCATGTGCGATGGCTGCTAATCTCTTCTCTTCAATAAGGTTCAACTGATTCAGTCTGGAACGCACCCACTCAGCTTCATCAAGTTTCACGTCTGCGAGGATTCTTAAAGAAGGAATGTCAACCTCTAATGGTAGAACTGCTTCCATACCATATACCAATGAGAAAGGAGCTGCCCAGTCGATGTGCGTACCGACGTACGATAACCATGCAAGCATAAGGCAACATCTCATGCCGGTCTTTATAGGTCACTACCATTTTCTGCATAATCTTCTTGATGTTCTTATTTGCCGCTTCAACAGCCCCATTCATCTTCGGACGATAGGGAGAAGAATTGTGATGTTCAATCTTAAAGCTCTGACATAGCTCCTTCATCATCTTGTTATTCAAATTTGAACCATTATCAGTAATGATTCTCTCCGGGACTCCATACTGGCAGATGATGTCCTTCTTGATAAATCTGGCTACCACTTGCCTGGTGACGTTGGCAAGTGAGGATGCTTCCACCCACTTCGTGAAATAATCGATGGCAACCAAAATGAAATGATGCCCATTGGAAGCAGTAGGTTTAATCTTTCCGATCATATCAATGCCCCACATAGCAAAAGGCCAAGGTGATGACAACACATTCAGAGGAGTAGGCGGCACATGCACCTTATCAGCATAAATTTGGCATTTATGACATTTCCGGGTGTATTTGAAACAATCAGATTCCATAGTCATCCAATAATACCCCGCTCTCAACAGTTTTCTGGCTATAGCATGTCCATTGGCATGGGTACCGAAAGATCCTTCATGGACTTCCTCCATTAACAGGTTTGCCTCGTGTTCATCAACACAACGTAGCAAGACCATGTCAAAATTACTTTTGTATAACACCTCGTCTTTTGTCAGAAAGAAATTTCCCGCCAACCTCCTCAGAGTTTTCTTGTCTTTGGTGGATGCACCTTCTGGATACTCTTGACTCTTCAGAAAAACCTTAATATCATGATACCAAGGTTTTCCATCTGACACATCTTCAATTGCAAACACAAAAGCTGGCCTATCCAAGCGCATGATTCTGATCGAAGGAGTTTCATTCCAACGATTCACCTGATACATCAAAGACAACGTCGCCAACACATCGGCCATCTGATTCTCCAACCGAGGTATATGGTGGAAATCAACTCTGTCAAAGAAAGGTAACAACCTCCTAACATAGTTGTTATAAGGAACCAAGTTCGCTTGACGAGTTTCCCATTCTCCGGTGATCTGATTAACTACCAACGCGGAATCACCATAAACATCGAGGTTCTTGATTCTCAAATCAAACGCTTCTTCCAACCCCATAATGCATGCTTCATACTCCGCCTCGTTGTTGGTGCATATGAACGCTACTCGGGCAGTGAAGGGTATATGAGAACCCTGTGGAGTCGTAATGACTGCCCCGATTCCGTTACCGTATGAATTAACAGCCCCATCAAAGACCAGCTTCCATTGGGATCCAATTTCAGGTCCTTCATCAAGTAGAGGCTCTTCACAGTCTTTAATCTTCAGATACATAATGTGCTCATCAGGAAATTCGAACTTCATCGGTTGATAATCCTCAATTGGTTGTTCAGCGAGATGTTCTGACAAAACACTTCCCTTAATGGCTTTTTGGGAAACATATTGAATATTGTATTCTGTCAGAACCATCTGCCAACGGGCTATTCTTCCAGAAAGCGCCTGCTTTTCAAACACATACTTGATCGGATCCATCTTCGAAATCAAAAGGGTTGTATGGTTCAACATATACTGCCTCAAATGCTTAGCTCCCCAAGCGAGTGCACAACATGTTTTCTCCAGCATCGAGTACCTCGACTCACAATCAGTAAATTTCTTACTCAGGTAGTAAATGACATGCTCTTTTCTACCTGACTCGTCGTGTTGACCGAGCACACACCCCATTGAGTTCTCAAGAACCGTAAGATACATAATCAATGGCCTTCCTGGCACTGGCAGTATAAGGACCGGAGGTTCCTGCAAATATTATTTTATTTTTTCGAACGCATTTTGACAATTCTCGTTCCACCTGACCTCTTGATCTTTTCTTAGCAACTTGAATATCGGTTCACACGTGGCTGTAAGATGAGAGATGAATCTAGCAATGTAGTTCAACCTCCCTAAGAAACCACGAACCTCCTTTTCTGTTCTTGGTTCAGGCATTTCCTGAATGGCTTTTACTTTAGCAGGGTCAACCTCGATACCTCTTTCGTTGACAATAAAACCCAGCAACTTTCTAGATCTCACTCCGAAGGTGCACTTGTTCGGATTCAACCTCAGTCTAAACTTTCTCAACCTCTCAAACAGTTTCTGAAGATTCACTAGATGCTCTTCCTCCGTCTGTGACTTCGCAATCATGTCATCAACATAGACCCCGATCTCTTTGTGAATCACATCATGAAAGAGAGTCACCATTGCCCGCTGATATGTTGCCCCAACATTTTTCAATCCAAAGGGCATCACCTTGTAACAGAATGTTCCCCACGGTGTTATGAACGTCGTCTTCTCCATGTCCTCTGGGGTCATCTTGATTTGTTTATACCCAGAGAAGCCATCCATGAAGGAAAACACAGAATACTGAGCGGTGTTGTCCACTAACACATCAATATGAGGAAGCGGGAAATCGTCTTTTGGGCTTGATCTATTCAGATCTCTGTAATCAACACACATCCTGACCTTTCCGTCCTTCTTAGGTACAGGCACAATATTAGCAACCCACGGAGGATAATTTGTTACAGCAAGAAAACTAGCATCTAACTACTTCTGAACCTCTTCTTTAATCTTGACGGACATTTTCGGTTTCGTCCTTCTCAGCTTCTGCTTAACTGGAGCACATCCTTCTTTGAGCGGCAGCCGGTGTACCACGATGTCAGTGTCGAACCCAGGCATGTCTTGGTAAGACCAGGCGAAGATATCCACATACTCTCGGAGCATTTCAATCAATCTCCCCTTGACAGAGTCTTCCAAAGCAGCCCCAATCCGTACATCTTTCCTTGCGTCCTCGGTTCCCAAGTTAACAACCTCAATTTCTTCCTGATGAGGCAGAATGACCTTTTCCTCTTGTTTTAACAGCCTGGCTAATTCCTCTGGTAAGGCATAATCTTCATCAGCCCCCTCTTCAGCCTGATATATGGGATTATTGAAGTCATATCGAGCCATAGCTGAATCATGATGGGTGGAATCTGAACAAGAAAACCTGCATGATTGATGATATATGTTTATTATGGATGCATCAAACAAAACACATTGCCATCTTGCTGTGATTTTAATACAAAAACAAAAAACAGAAAAACAGGGATCAAAACATTTGAATGTGAAAACGTCCTTTATTAATGATAAAGAAAAAGCATACAAAAACATTCAAGCCTTACAAACAAGAATCACTACGTCTTGGGCAGAACGTAGGATTAACATAGATGACCAACATAAGCAATTACTTTGGTCCGGTCACTTGAATGGCTCTCTCCGACGACCAGTTGAGAAGACTTTATCCTAGGACACATGGGCGGATCCAACTATCAATATCACACTCACTATCCCCATCCTTCTCAATCGCATTGACTCTGTCGAAGAAAACACCAGCACTAGTGAAACGGACTGGACCATAGAACTTGGGAGGCTCTTCAGGACACCTGGGTGGCTTATAACCCAGTCCATGAGTATTCCGCTTTTCTTGGATATCAATAACCTGACCCCACTTTTGTGAACCGCCGACTTCAACCACGACCCGAGTATCTTTGAAAAAAGACATTGAAATCTCCGGCTGGTGTACCACTGTAGGCTGAACCACTTCAGATTGGCTACCTTCTTTGAGAGGCTTCTCAGTGATCTTCACTGCTTCAGAACCCTGACATAGAGTTTCATGTATTTCACCATCTACCTCCACATACTTGAAAGTAGATAGCTGGCTTATCATGATATCCTCTTCTCCACAAACCGTCACCACATGTCCGTCTACCATGTACTTTAACTTCTGATGCAATGTAGACATCACAGCCCCAGCACTGTGAATCCATGGACGACCCAGCAGACAGTTGTAAGCAGGTTGGATGTCCATGATATAGAAGGTAGCATAGAAAACTTCCGGCCTAACCTTAATTGGTAGCACAATCTCACCGAAAACAGACCTCTTCGAGCCGTCGAAATCACGCACCACCAAATCACTAGGTGTGCATATCAATCCTCGGGTGTCCAGCTTCATCAAGGCTTTCTTAGGCAGAACATTCAAAGAGGACCCAGTATCCACAAGCACATGAGACATCAACGATCCACGACATTCAACAAAAATATGCAAGGCATTGTTATGGTTTCTCCCAGCTGGGGTCAAGTCAACATCAGTAAAACCCAGACCATTGCCTGCATTGACATGGGCCACTAACCCCTCCAACTGATTAATAGAGATCTCTTGAGGTACGTAAGCAGCATTCAGTACTTTCAACAATGCATTTCGGCGTGCCTCGGAACACAATAACAGGGACAAGATAGAGATTTTGGACGGAGTCTAATGCAACTGATCAACAATCTTGTAATCGCTCTTCCTGATTAATCTCATAAATTCTTCTACATTATCGGAGAAAGAATTATCAATCGGCCCCGCCGTGGAGTCATTCACTACTGGTGCTTGCACATAATTACCTACAACCTACTTCCCTTTGTCTTGTTTAGAACTACCAGCTTGATCATTTGAAGGGATAAAGACCCTACCACTTCTCGTGATAGCCCCTGCCTCAATATTGCTTTCAACACAAGAGTTCACTACAGAATTTCCCACCAGTTCTTGTTTCTGTCCATTGACAAACACTTCGGCTCCATAATTCTAAGGAATGGCCTTGGTACTCTCATTTGGCACGGGTCCGGGAGCTGTAATAATCACCGGTGTTGGTCTGACTGGCCTTGAAATAGTGATTGTTTTGAAAGGGATAGTAATGGTAGCAACCTCATTTTTCCTGCTAACAACTTCTTTCTGTTGGTCACACCGGTCAAACTGCAATTGAACTTCATCTATCAACCCTTGAATTCCCGACTTTGACAAATCACACCCATTCACTTGAAACATACACTCTGAATAATTCTCATCACATCCGGGGGACACCCCACCCCTCAATAACCTCTCCTTTACCACCATCAAAGGAGTCCTTAATTCATTAACATCTGTAACCAAGTTCAAAGATTCATTCTCTTCTAACACAACATTAACCCTTGGCCCACCATGGTTCGGTATTGGATTTTTGATGACATTTGGCCCATCATTTGAAAAGTTAATGGCCTTCGAATCCACCAAGTCTTGGACTGCATGCTTAAAAGCTTTGTAGTCTTCAATATAGTGTTCAGGTGCCCCAGAATGAAAGTCACAGTGGGCATTAGGATTATAACCTGGAGGTGGATTACCTGTGGAGGAGCTAGAGTCCTTTTCTGGATTAACTACAACTGTAGCAAATGTTGAAACAACTGTGAATACGGTAGAGGTGGAGTATTAAAATGTCGGTTCTGCTTAGGCATTGGCTGATACTGACGCGGAGCCTGATTTTGCTGTTGCTGAGGTGGAAGCGCTGCAGGAATTGTCACTGAAGCTACCTGCTGGTTATAACTCTGATGCCGCTTTCCTTTACCTCGGTGAGACGATACAGAATTGGTTTCCTCCTTTTTCTTATAATTAGCATAGGGTTTCTTCCCTTGACCTGAAGACGACCCATCACTACTTGCTACCTTCCCCGCTTTGATTCCACTCTCTAACATTTCCCCGACCATGATCAAATCAGCAAACTTACCTGACGCGCACGGTAATAGTTTCTCATAATAACGTCCAGGAAAAGTATCCATAAACAAATTCAGCATTTCCTTTTCCAACATGGGCGGTTGTACCCTTGCAGCTAGTTCACGCCATCTCTGCGCATATTCCTTGAAGCTTTCATTATTCTTCTGGGACATATTCTATAACTGGGTCCTGTTGGGAGCCATATCAGTGTTATATTGGTAGTGCTTGATAAAGGCCTCGACCAACTCTCTCCAATTACGGACATGGAATCTATCTAACTATATATACCATTCCAAGGATGCCCCAGACAGGCTGTCCTAGAAAAAATGCATCAACAATTTCTCATCTTTAGAATACGCGACCATCTTTCTCGCGTATGCCCTGACATGCGTCTTGGGACAGGTGGTACCATTGTATTTCGCAAAAGTGGGCACCTGAAATTTGTGCGGAATTACAACACCAGGAACCAGCCCCAAATCCTCCAGATCCATTCCTACAGAATTCTGATTCACCACTCCCCTTAGTTGTTCTTCAATGAGTTTGAACCTTTAATCATTGTCAGCCTGAGGACCAGCATCCCCGCCTGGCATGGAGAAAACGTCATCTTGTTGGTCTTCAAAACGACGACCATGAATAACACAAACACTTCCTCCTCCCACAACAGAAGGAATCACAAGCTGCTCTCCTCCGCCCGGAGGGATCACAATACCAGGAATGAGGATCTCTACGCCCACAGGACCTCCCTGAGTATCGTTACCAACAACGCCATTATGGACTCTGCCATGAAGAACCCCGTCTTCATCCACCCTTGCCACTAAGGGTTGGACCAAAGTCCAAAACTGCTCTTGCCCTTGGGCAACACCTTGCATCAGCTCCATGAATTGGTCTATATGGGCCTGCATGGTGGCCATCTCTGCTTGCATCTTCTCCATAATTCTCCTCTGATTTGATCTAGTAGAATACCGGTGAATGGGCTAATTATCAATCCTGCCTACAACTAAATAAAAGTTAGAAAAGCCCGAGATGAACACCCGCTATGCGAAAAAATGATTATGATTATGCAAATGCAAATGAACATGTTTGAATATTTACAAGGCGATCCACCCCTTGGTTCCAGTTTAAAGACAAGATAGGCTGAAACTGTTGCTCATATATAAATCAGAGAAAATCATTGTCAGAGATTACAACCCAAAATAACATAGATAAGTCTGAAAACAAAAGGAGCAAAGATCCCAGCCAACAATTCTGGTGGTGACCCGAGATACAAAGAAAAACAAACTACAGAGTATCACCCAATGCCTGATCTAGAGCCTTCATCCCTAGGCCTCTTCACCTCGGCTCGTATCTTCAGTTATGCTATGGTCGCTATGGCCTCATTCATTCGCTCCTCAACTGCGTATCTCTAGAACGTCCCTGATAAGATCTCCTCATCTTTCTTCTTGAGCTTCATCTTCAAACTCTCGATCTGATCCAGGAACTTATCTTCTTTCTGTTTGTTGGCAGTTATTGCAGTATCTCGGTAAGCGTTGAACTTGTGAATTTTTGACCAAGGCTTGGCTAGGTCTTCCTTCTTGGATTTGAGAATCTTGCGAACACCTTTTAGAGCTTGCCATACCTTTTGTATGGCTGTGACCTCTTCATCTAGCTCCTTTTCTTTCTTAGCGAGAAGCTCTGTCTTCAACTTGGCGACATGAACAACTTCACCCCGCTCATGCTTCAACTGGTAGATTTCTCTTTGCATCGCACCGTTCTCCTCTCGAAGCTTCTCGTTTTCAGCCCACAATTTGGTATACTTCTCTATCTTCACTGTGGTTGGTGGCTCAATCAACAGAGGGTACAAAGGCGGCTCTATTGGGAAAGGAAGAAGCTCCTCTTCTGCCCTTTTCCGGACCCACTCCACATACGGAGAGAAAGCTTGGTTGTTACACTTCCCAAAGAAAGTCTTTCCTCTTTTAAAAACTTGTTTCCAAGCGTACACGACCTTCCTTGCCATTTCTTGGTCTGTAGTACCATTGAAAAACAAGGATTCTCTGATATCTTATTCCTCAGGGGGAGTCTTCAATGCATACCCAAATTGTCTGATAGCAAGGGAAGGGTTATAATTAATTCCGCCTTTCCTCCCTATTAAGGGCACATTTGGGAATCCTCCGCAGTTGAAAATGAGCTCAATCCCTAGCAAACTGTGATTAAACCAAACGATGTTGTCAGCAGTCAATCCCATCAACCTCTTAGACCACTTCATAGAATCCCTTGCATCAACAAAAGCCTCAGCTTTAGGGAGATGACTGAAAAACCAAGTAGATAGGAGCAGTGCGCAGCAACTTACAGTCCTTCCTCGTCTCTTTTCGTTCTTGTAGTGGACTGAATGATACACGTCACCAAGAAGAGTAGGCATGGGGTTTCTCAAGATGAAAATCCGAATTGCCTGCTTGTCAACAAACTCCGGGATGTTGGGGAATAAGACAATCCCATAAATGCAAAGAGCTAAAATAGCATTGAAAGCAGGCCAATTTCTCTCCTTAGCACATGAAAAGGCTTGGTCAAACAGAAACTTCAAAGGGAGGCCTTTAAACCCTTGTTTGTCAATGATATTGTTACTCAGAATGGATTCCCCCATGCGAATAGCAGCCACCATCTCTTCCAGTCTGGGCTGTTCTTCAGAAAAGAAAGGTATCCTCGGATCGACAGAGATTCCCAAAATAAATGAGAACTCCTCTAAGGTTGGAGCCAATACATAATCCGAAAAAGTGAAATAACGCAAAGGAGGGTCATAGAATTAAAGGAGCGTGTGAATGACATCGTGCTCTTCTTGTGAAATATTTCGGACAACCTTCAATATCTCCCCATATTCCTCCTTGAACCTGGCACGGATCTCAGGATCAGTCATACTAATGAGCTTGTGAATCAACTTCAGAGTCGGATCTGGGAACGTGTATGCTACATTCTTCTTCCTCTGAGCTTTCATGACAATAACACCTCAACAACCGGAATCAAAGGTAAGATGCAAGCCCTGAAAAATGTCAAACATGTTAGAATGCAAGAAATGATGCAAATGCAAACATGGGATCAAGGTATCACTGCTCTGGACATGTGCTGTGCTGTTAACTGAACGAGAACCACAACCCAGAAAACCAGAATTCCAGAACATCGAACCACTGAGATAACCAGAAAACCAGGTAAATAACTATATACTGTCGAGAAATCCAGAAAATCAGGTAGGTTGAAGGTTTCGGTTACCTGCAGACCTGCAAACACCCATCCCCTCTCACATGTGGGTTCTAGAAAATGGGATCTTCAGTCTCAGATTCTCGATTTGAGAAGTAATAGTACATTCATCCCTTGGGGTACAATACTATCGCCAAACAAAGAGGTCGTTCACTGATTCCCCCCAAAAAAAGGCCATCCTATGCAAGTTCCCAGCATTTGGTCCTCGGATCGACAAGTGTAATGGATTTGCCATTCCTGGTCTGCCATTATCACAATGTCGGGAGGAGAGGCGTTGCTGAGTCCTCAAAGAAACGGTCGCCAGAGTCGACATCTCTCTAGATCAACACCCTGAAATGCGCAAAACACGCACGTCAGAATATCTCCCAAGATAGCCTCGTCTGGATGTGAATTTCGTGAACACCAAATGCACCAAGACGGCGCGTAGGTCCCACTACTTTCCACTCTAGTCCTAAGTGTATGTCCAAGCCTGTGTTATGTGTATTGGGCTTATCTCTCAAAGAATCTCAACCTGCCAAACAGAAAACCAGCACAACACAGCACAGTCCAGCAAAATAATGAAATGTAATGCAATAAATACGGTAAATGCAGTAAAATAGTAAAACAGTAATACAGTAAAATAAAGCACAACAGTAAACACCTAATGAAATAAAACAATCAAGCGCTAGGATTGACTCACAAAAGGGGATGGACCAGCAAGAGGTCAACCTGTCCCCAGCAGAGTCACCAGCTGTCGCTCCCGAGGATTTGCATCCATGGTACAAACGCGAAAGTGGCGCAGAAAAATAGATTCGCCAGCAATGTGTATTTATCCCAAGAGAGGGAAAGGAAACATTGCGTAAACCTGAAGGGAAGGGAAAGAGCATGGTCTCGCGACCAAGAGAAATGGGTAAGGGAGTCGGTTACGCGAAGGGAAGGTGTTAGCACCCACACGTCCATCGTACTCGACGGGATCCACGCTTGTTGTCTCGATCAAAGGGTGTCGTCAACTGGAACTCTGCTGCTACTGGGAAGGAGAAGGAACAGGAACGAAAAGAACGAAGAAACGGGGGAGAAAAGAAAAAAGAAGTGACTCGATAGGACATCGCTCGTCCTATGCCTACGTATTCCCTCGTGCAATGGGAAAGTCAGAGTCAACGTAGTTCAGACACGAACAAAGAGGGGAGGTTGCTCGCCAAGACATCGTCGTCTTGTGCCTACGTATCCTCAATCGGACTAGAGAGAGGAAATCAGAGCAATCGTAGTTCGACCTAACGAGGTCGGTTAGTGTTTTTTATGAGCGACGTTAGATTCACGTCCGGTAGTTAGGGTCGATGCCTGTTTACGACGAGACGGAAGTAACGTGCCCTTTTCTGAAAATGAGTTAAACTTAACGATCCCGAAGGATGAAAAAGGTTTGAGTTTTTTTTTTGTGTTTTTTAGACAGAAGTGGATTGAAGTTAGTTCATAACTTGCATTGAACCGAAGTCTATGATGTAGGAACGAATGCTTAGCAAATCGTTCCAAGATGAAACGTCCACCAAACACTCTAGAAAAATGAGAGGGAACCCCTCATTTCTCATTTCCCCCATGCAAGGCTCATGCACAATACAGGTTAATTTTATTAAGTGTTTTAGAAGTGTTATGAGATGAGAAGAGAAGACTCAAAGGAAAAGAAAACACTAAAGGGGATTCTATCCTAATGTTGTCATGCAAAGGTGGCCCTATAGTTGAGTTTGAAAGGGAAACTTCTACTTAAGTTAGCATGCAAAGGGAAGCCTAATGCTAATCCTACTCCAAGCTTAATCGGAAATTAAGTTGGACTAGGTAGCTCTAAGGGAAGGAATCCAAGACTTAAACAAGTCTTGAGACTCAAGGGAAGAGAAGGAGTGAAAGAGATGAAGAAGAAAGAGTGGTATAAGATGAGAAATAAGACGGGGCAACAAGCACATCATACACATCATACTCAAATCACAACATTAATCATGCTTCAAAAGATCACACAAGAAAGCTCAAGTAAGCAAGTAAAAGCAAACAAGAAAGAATGCAAGTAAACTTGCACGAGAAGCATAGTTAAACATCATTGAACCTCACATAAAGATGACGTGAATAAGGTAAGATGAAAGTGGATCCAAGTCAGAATTCAAGTCATGCCAAAGGTCAATCAATTCACACATTAGAAAGTGGCATCAAGAGCATCAAGTATGTGTCTCAACAACATTCAAACACTTAGCAACAAATAACTCATGCACAACATAACTTCAAGTGATCAAACAAAGTGAAATCAAGGCATGAAAGAAAATGGCAGCAAGGTGAACATGTATATCAATTCAAAGATCAACTCATGAATATCAAGAAGAAGCCACAAGAATTACATTCAAAACATGCTCCACAATTATGCAAACATCCACTCTAAACATCTATGCAAATAACACATGATAAGGTGAAGCAAGATCATATTCAAACAACAATTCTAGCAACATCATCAACAAGTCACAATCAACATGCTCAAGAAGTGTGTGCCATGTGTTCATTGCATCGGGAACGCAACATCGCAAACGTGATCATAAACGATAAAAATCCAAGAATCGCGTGTCGGAAAATTGTGTGCATACAATAGTGTGAGGTGCAACAGCTCAAGAATGATCCACAAATCATCAACATATCAATCCATAAAGTTTAGGCATGCAAGAGACCTCAATCAAGCAAGAAAATGTAAGAAAAACACAATCTGCTTCAGTGGTAATCGATTACTCACATAGGGTAATCGATTACTCAGTTGAAAATCGGCTAAAAACGTGAAAATAAGGCAGAGTAATCGATTACCCTGTTAGAGTAATCGATTAACACTGAAATAGAGGCAGAAATTCAACTTTGAAAAGCACTTTTCAGCAGCCAATCACTTATCCAAACATCCAAATGATCATGTAAACAATAGTGCACGAAAATTAAGTTCAATCACAGCAATCAAACATAAATTAGATCCAACAAACATCAACATCCACAATCAAGATCAACCAAATGAATCAAAACACATCAAAATTCATGGATCTACATTGTATAAGTTGCAATTAAGCTAAAATAAGTATGGATCTGAAATTAACCAACCTACAAAGCTGAGATTTGCTATGGTAAGTGTTGTAAACAGAAATGGATGAATTCAAGTAGAGAAATCCAAGACCCACAAGCTTCTTGCACTCAAAAGTTGAAGATCCAAGCAAATAAGCAACAAAACTCCAAAAGCACTTCCAAAAAATCACTTCTGAAAATTCAGCACCAGATCCAAACGAAAATCCAAATTGAAAAGCTGAAATATAGTGAGGATGAGAGGTTTTAGCTCAAGAATTAACAAGTTCCAATGAAGAACTTGTTGTTCTCTATGAAGGAGCTTTGAGTGTGGTTGAAAATGGAGATTGAGAGTGAAAAAGTGAGAGAGAATTGAGAGCAAAATTCTAAAAAATGGGAGTGAAAAATGATCTAGTCTTTGAGGTTTGGAATGAATTGGTTTAAATAACCCCTAGGTTAGGAGTTAAGTTTAGGTTGGGAGTGAGGTTAAGTGAGTGGAAATTGGGATGAAATGTGAATTAGGAAAGAAAATATGGAATTGGAGTGGAAAGAATTTGAATTTTTGGATGGAAAATGATGAAAATAGATCAATTCTAGATCCTTCCCACACATGCACAAGCCAAGCACATGATCACAAATACTCAAAAAAAATCTGCAGTGCTGAAAAATGCCACATTTTTGCAATTTCGCCCAGAGTAATCGGTTACTCACTTTGAGTAATCGATTACTCTATTCAAAAATTCAAAATTGGCGCCAAAAGGAGGGAAACTTGGATATTTGTCCAGTTCCACCTGCTCTGAACCATGATAAACCTCTGAAACTTGCCATCTGATATTACCACTGGAATACACTTGAAATATGCTGCGAAATGTTTTTCGCACTCGAATTAATCTGGTGATAACAATTGTCTGGTACTGAATAACTGATAAAAAATTGACTGCCGGAGTTTCTGATCATCCATTCGCTTAATGAGCAAAATAAATGCTCAAAAAGACTTGGAAAGCTATCTGCTTGGCTTTGAACACTGTTAAAAACATACTGGAACTGATGAAGTTGTGAGCTGCTGAAAGAATACCTTGATCCCATGCTCAAAAGGACAATGCAAATGATAATGCAAATGAAAGGAAGCATAAACCGGTTAGTGCTAAAAGCAAAGGGGCAAATTTTGAGGTGTTACACGCTGGCAGACTAGGAATAGAAAGCTCTGAGTAGTTGTTAGCGAGTTATTTCGTAGGGGACTAGCTATAACGATTTTGTTAATTCGCCGTAAAATTATAAGGATAAGATCAATTCATACAAGGCATCATACATCAACAAGAGGAGATAAGGGGATTCTAAAACACAATCTGGCCGCCTTCATAGCATAATTTTCTCGTTTAATTACTTTTTGCATTAAAACTTGCAAAACCCCCCATTTTTACTGTTTTTATTTAATATTGCACAAATAATTGTTCTGTTCGAACATAGTCCTTGTGGGTTCGATCTTTTTATTATTGCGACATTATCAGTACACTTGCCGAGAAGTCATCAAGTTTTTGGTGTCGTTGCCAGGGACTGTTGATTGCAACATGGCAACACTTTGTGCAACATATTTTTATTATTTTATTTTAATTTTAGTTTTATTGCTTTTGTTTGTTTTCTTGTTTATCATAGTGTTATTGAGGTATTTTTTGGTTGTGTATACGCAATTCAGGATCAACATTACTACCATTCAATCCAAAAATTGAAAGAACCGCACGTGGCCTCAGAAAAGAAGCTAGAGAAGGAATTTTGGCTGAAGGAGACCAACCTGAAGTAGATCCACCAACACTTTCTTCGAATTCGGAAGACGTGAATAACATGGCGGCTCCACAACTCCCAACTATGGGAGATTACTGTAAAAGGACTGACGACGGTCAAGTTTCTAAAGGGTCTGTATCGACAAACTCTGTTACTTTTGACATAAAAAATTACGTGCTTTTAGATCTAAGAGACAATTAGATCAACATGAACGCTATCAGAGATCCGTGGGCTCATCTTGCACGCTTCTATGAAACTGCTTTGATGTGCAAGCCAAATAATGTAACGAAAGATCAAGTGAAGTTGCGATTTTTTGGTTTCTCGCTTATTGGAAGGGCAAAAGATTAGTTACTATGCCTTCCAAATGGAACCATTCAGAAATGGAATGAGCTAGAAGATAAGTTCTTGGAAAGATTTTTTACCACCACCCAGTTTACTGAAAGAAGGGCAGAGATTATGAATTTTGAGCAACAAGATGCGGAGACTCTATATGACTCACAGGAGAGATTCAAACTATTGTCGCGCAGGTGCCCCAACCATAAACTTAATAATATGGAGCAGATATAGAGTTTCATCAAGGGCCTAAAGAGTCAGACACGCATGTTGCTGGATGCTTCTGTGGGAGGCAGAAGTATACAAATGACCGAGCCATAAGTCAAAGACTTAAGGATAAATTACAGTTTTGGTCCCTCTATTTTGTCTGATTCACGAAATTAGTCCCCCTATTTTAAATTTAAACAGTTTTGGTCCCTCTATTTTAAATTCAAACAGTTTTAGTCCCTCTCTTAAATTTTTTTCATAGAAAATTGATGAAAATTTTGTTTTTTAACTTATATTTTTATCTACAAAGTTCAATAATAGGTTTATATACGATGATTTGTTATGTTTTACATGTAAATTATCATTTAAAAAATGAAAATATCGTTAATTTTAAGTTCAAAAATATGAGAGGGGGACCAAAACTGTTTAAATTTAAAATTGAGGGACCAAAACTGTTTAAATTTAAAATAGGGGGATCAATTTTGTGAGTCAAGTAAAATAGGGGGACCAAAACTATAATTAAGTCAAGACTTAATTGAGAAAATGTGCATGAATGAGTACCGCACCAAGAGTGAAAGATCGGTAAAGGTTGAGATGGTAGGTACACCTAAAGGTGTATTAACTATTGATACTTAAACTACTTTATTAGCTCAAATTGAATTATTGAATAAGCAGCTAGCTACAAGCTGCTTGAATAACACTAACGTGAGCCAGGTACAAGCACTTAGGTGTGATTTTTGTGGCGGAGGACATGAGAACGGAAGGTGCTCATTGAAAGGGTCGAGTGAAGAAGGTTAATATGCTAATTTTCAAAAGAAGAACCCTTATTCCAACACCTACAACACAGGATAGAGAGATCATTCAAATTTCCTTTGGAGCAACAACCAAAATCAAAGTGGCAGCCAAGTTGTGTAACAAATTCAACAAGTTCCCAATTTCCAAAGGAAAACCTCATGGTTGGAAGAGACCTTGGAAAATTTCATGAAAGACATTCATCTTAGCTTGGATCAGGTGAATAAGAACCATGAGACCATGAGAAAAAAACCATGATGTCTCCATCAAAAATTTGGAGACACAAATTGGTCAATTGTCAAGACAACTCAAGGACTTTCCAAGTTCAAGTGTAGAATTCTCAGGTAACACCACAGACAATCCTAAGAAGGAAACATGCAATGTGGTGAGAACCAATTTGGGTGTAGTGACTAAGGATGATGAGGTTGGAAAAGTGCAAAAGGATGAAATTGAGAGTAAGAAAGGTGAAAAGAAGATGAAGGAGAAAGAACCTCAAGGGAACTGTCGTGGTGAGAATCGGAGACCATAGCTATTGAGTTAGCTAGGCTTCACAAATCTTAAGATATCACCACCGATCTTTAATTTATCCAAGGGAAGGGGGAAAGAAAGAATAACCCATAAATATGCAATGCAAAAACAAAGCAATAAAGAGATATAAGGTTCGGGGGTTGGTTATACTAAGGGAAGGTATTAACACCCTAAGTATCTATAGTATCATATAGGAACCTCATGTTGTATTTGTGTTATTGTTAAGTTGTTTGTTATTTGGGATTGATTGGGAAGATGAGAAGAGAAATGTTTTTTTTTTTTTTTGTGTTTGGAAAGACACAAAGTCTTGTGCCTACGTACCAATAAAGGATCAAAACCTCGTAGTCCGGGGTATAAATTGAAAAGGGTTTGTTATGGTGAATTTTAATGAAGAAGAGACAAGTTGTCATCTTAAAGAGAATACTCATCTAAACCACCACAAACGTATGGTAGAAGGATCTTTGCTTCACATTGAGAGAAGGGGTCTAACTTGGATGTATAATCAACAAGTATGCCACATACCTCTCTCAAGTGGAAAAGAATCAACATCTTTCTCAACTATGTCATTGGGTAGAAGAATTACATCTCAACCAAAGATGACTAATGTCTAATCTATTTTGAAAAGGTTTTAAATTGAAATGCCAAAGTGGCAAAGTTTTGAATGAGGTTTGTGTCTTTTAGTCTTGTGAAAAAGGTTTGAATATGCTTAAGATGTCTTGAAGCATTTGTTAAGAAAAAAGAGTTTGAAAAATCAATAACCTAAAGTCAAAGTTTCTATTGAAAGTGGTTTTGAGTTTAAGAAGAGGGGAAACCCTAATTGAGTTGTCTAAATTGATTCATCCTAAAGGGAAACTTCCAAAGGGATAACAAGTCAAGGATAACAACATGTAAAAAATGTACAAGAAGATGTAAAGATGCATATGCAAAAATGACAAAGATGTCAACAATAAGTCCCTCCTTTGGAGTTAGGCAACATGATAAACAAGTACACACTGTTATTCAACAAAGGAATAAACATGAGAATATGGTACAAGTAAAGTTAACATGGACCAACAAACATGGACAAAATTTACAAGTAGCACATTTTATCATGGTATACCTAAGCTACAACATTCATGAAAAAACATGGATACAAGTTTTAACAAAAATTCCACCAAAACTTACAACATGGTTCAAATAAAAGTAAGATCAACATGGCATTAAAGGCCAAACAAGCTATCATAACATGTTCATAAAGTCAAAGAATAGGATCATGGCTTCCTCATGATTTTAGGTCAAGCAAACAAGTTCTAAACACATGAATAACTTTTCAAACAAGCATGAACAATTTTAACCATTCAAAGTATTCAAAACCAAATAAAAATGGCATCTAAGACAAGCATGTTATCATGATCAATACCAACACATGAACAAAGTTTAACAGCCAAGAATCACCAAAGATGGACTAAACCAAACCCTAAGCAAAGTATGAACATTCATGTTTAATAACTTGAAAATATTTTAACAATTAATGAAAGGGAAAACATATGAACATGGAATTCAGCAAACAAGAATGGAAGACAATGTTTTTAGGCATTTTAAAATGGGAGAAATAAAATTAAAAAAAAGGAAGTTAAATTTTTTTGTGATTTTAAAATTTGATTTTAAAATAAATAACATAAATAATAAAAATATAATTAACATTCAATATTGGTAAAAAATAAAATAAATGGGTGGGATAAAATAATAAAATGTTTTTTTGGGTATTTTTGATGTGTTAAAAATGAAATGGGAAGGTTTAAAATTAAATAAAAAATGATTAATCTTAATTAAAAGGAATAAATAAAAGAGAAATTGAAAAAGTGGTAAAAAAAAAAGGACATGCTGCCAAGGGGTTTTGAACCCACGCCCTAAAGCCTGCAGCTTAAAACTTTATCCATTAGGCCATGTACTGCATGGTGATTACAAAGCGCGTGCAGTGAATAATATATAATTTTTCAAGGTGGAAATGAACAAAAAAATAAAACATCAAAAGGTCTGGAGCGAGGGGGATTCGAACTCCAGACCCTTCGCTTCACACAAACACACAAAATCAGCTCATGGCCGCCGGGGGGCAATGCCAATTCAAGATTAATATTACAAACAAATCATAATATATTAAATATGATATTTAAAATGAAATTTTGTGGCATCCTCCTTCTTCTTACTCACGACCATACCACCATTTTTTTTATTTTTCTCAGAATCCTAACTCTCTCATTTCTCAACCAAATCAAAAAGTGTAAACACCAAACTTGTTTAGAATTAAACAAGGAATCAAATGGAACCAATCACTTGTATTTATTTTCACTCTATTGCAAATAATCAATCAAACAACAAGAACCCTAAAACTAAAAATCAATATGAAATTCTAAACATCACTGATCAAGACCAATTAGCATAGCGTATTATTCACTACATTATGGCAAACAATTTAGACACTTAAATGAATGAAAATGATGCACGAATCATGGAGTTTCAGAAGTGAAAAACTTACCTATTAGAGTAAGTCCAATGCCCCTTCAAATGTACTTCTAGATGGTGAATGATGATGATGCAGTTAGCTCCACTGAACCTCTAGGAAGCTATTGCAATGCTTTGTTTGCCTTGAAACTTCTCCAAATCTCTTGCTCGAATCCTATTGGAAATGACAAAAGTGAGAATTTGATTTCTGGGTTAGGGGTGTAATAGACGAAATGTGACGATTTGGATGGTTTGTATGATGTTTATGTGAGGTGTTTGAGGTATTAGATTTAATGGAAATGGTCAGAACAAAGAGTTTTGGAGTTTTGGCTCCTTGGTCAACAAAGTGACCAATGGAGGGTTGATGTTTTAATTGGAGGGTTTTCTGGTGTTGTGATGAGTTTGGACAGCTTCTATGGTTGATTTATGGTGTGTTGAAGTGATTGGTTTGAGTGTTTTATGACTAAAATAGATTTTGTAAGGTTTGGTATTTTTGGGGCAAAGTGAAGAACAATGCTTCAATGTGTTGGGTTGCTGAGATTTGAAGGATTTCTTGCTCAATGCTTGCGTGATTTGCTGAGGTTTTGAACCTCTCTTTATAGGAGAAATGATCAGTAAATGATCAATAGTTATTGGCTTTATTTGATGAACAAAAAATCAAATCCATAAAGTTGGATATCAAATACAAAAAGTACTTTTTCACTTTCTAACTTGCAAATTGACTTCCTTTCACAAGATTTCATGTGCTGCACAATTTGTACCATCTAGTTCTGGCTTAGATCATGCTTTGCTTGATTCATGGAAAATGGTTGGTGGCCAAAAGGTGTTTTTGCTTCATGTCCAAGAAAGTTTGAGGTAACACATTAGATGATGCTTTTGTATGATGAAACAAGATCCAATAGAGTAGGACCTGGTACCATTGGAAAGATTACAACCCAAATAACAAGTTCCAAGTTGATGACAAGCTCAGAAAATGCTTGGAAAGTTGGTAAAAGTGTCATCCAAATCGTGTAAAATCTTGGTACACAATTTTGTCTAGGTCAAAATTGCCCTACCATGGTCACTTTGTGAATTCATAACTTCATGCTCAAACAAGATGAACTTGTGCTCTTGGCATCATTGGAAAGATGAGATCAAATACTACAACTTTGATGTTGATCACTTGGAAAGAAACAATTTGGATCATTGAGAAAAATGTCCGTCAAAATTGGACTTTTCACTGATTTATACTTAGAAAAATTTCTAAGTGTTGGACATTTTTCACATTTTTGAGACCTCAACTTTGCACAATCATAACTTTCAATTAGTAAATATTTTTGAGTCCATTCTTTCACCAAATTGAAGTATGTAATACCATCTTTAAAATGAGTCCTTAAGTATTTCCATTGGAAACTTGAGGAAGAAGTTATGGACTTGGAAAGTAGGGCACATGAACATGAAATTCCATAGCTTAGAAAACAATACAAAACCCTAATTTCACCAATCTTGATCTTTCTCTTGATTTTCTTGATCTATCATGATCAAATTTAATCATACATCATATTTCCACGATCCTTGACTTGTGGAGTCCATGTTTGACCAAAAATCTCAAAAATCAAATTTTGACTTTGATGAACAGTTGACTTTTTCCAAATGAACTTGAATTCTTCATTTGTCAATGGATCAAGCTTCTTGAATCAATCCAAAC
This sequence comes from Lathyrus tuberosus, assembly GCA_022829125.1. Classification (NCBI taxonomy): domain Eukaryota; kingdom Viridiplantae; phylum Streptophyta; class Magnoliopsida; order Fabales; family Fabaceae; genus Lathyrus; species Lathyrus tuberosus. The sequence continues at coordinate 4,998,997 of JALAZF010000024.1, read as the reverse complement.
ATATGAATGGGCTAAGATGATGTACTTGAGGTCCTTGAAATATGTCTTGAGGTACAGGATCATGCCTTGCTCAAAAAGTCAACCCATGACTGAATTAGGTCACAACCCTAATTCGGATGCATCTGATGACTTGAGGCTTGATAAAATGACATTGATAGAATCTTGCACTTGATTATTCACGAAAAGGGAAATCTTGATCATGTTGGAAAGTTGAGGATCATAACTCCTTGATTGGTCAACTTCTCGAACTTCTTGGTGCCAAAACCCTAGGTAGCAGTCAAAGTAAACCAACGCACAAACTTATGTATCTCAATGGGTTAACAATGCATAAAACACACACATGAGATGATTGATGTTATGGCAAAATAATGAAAATGGGATGGAATCTCAGGGTTAAAAATAAGGGTATGACAGGAACCAAAAAATAATGAAAATAAGTGATTATAAAAAAAAGTGATTATCAAATAAGTTGAAAAGTTAATCTGCTAATTTGGTTCCTACCTATCACCGATTATTATAATTCCAATCTCCGAACGGATTATCTATTCCTATTCAATTACAAACTCATTGAAAAACGCAATTTGTATTGTGTGATGTAGGTTCCTATTATCCGAATTAAGCAAACGAAATTAAGCCCTCGTGAATTAAGCAAACACGATTTGATCAATCATGATAACGAATTAAGCAAACGAAATTAAGCCCTCGTGAATTAAGCAAACACGATTTGATCAATCATGATAACGAATTAAGCAAATGCTAACGTGATAAGGATCATACAACAATCAAATTAAATCAACTTACTCTATGAAAATTAGATTAAGCAAGCAAGAATCATATAATAAGATTGAAAGAAATAAAAACTGAATTGAAATTATTATAACCTCAAGGTGTCAGAACTGAAAACAACAAATCAACAATTGAAATTAGTTCTCCATGAATTTCCCATACAAAGCTTCCGAGAAAATTTGTGAATAGTGTGAAAAAAGTTATGAACAGTAGCACATATGCTACTAGGTATAGGGAAGCACACAAAATCAGGTTCTAACCCAACTGGGTTGAAAAACATAAAAAAAAACCGGCCCAAAACTAAATATTCCTAAAAGTAGATTTCGGGTCCTGACTTCAACGAGTTATTCGAGGGTTCTATACTCCGAATAAGCTTTTAAGTAAAATATAAAAGTTGTAGCTCTTTGTCTTAACTTTCCAACGATTGGTAGAACGTGCAAATCCGATTCTCGAAGCTCTAGTTATGATCCGAACAATGGATAGGTATCAAAAAACCGTTAAAGCTGAAAATAAGCTGCGAAAATAGATTAACGACAAACAAAGACTTAATTATAAAAACATACGAAAACACTAAAATAAATGAAACAAACTAAGGAAATGCCTAAGTACAAACATAAGAGAATGTGCATTAAAATCCACTAATCAAATTCCCCCACACTTGAACTTTTGCACTCCGAGCAAAATAGTATCAAGACTCATGGAAAACAATAGCATCCGAAAACTCATTCTAGGCCACAAACTCTTCTTCGGTTAGGATTATATCGATAGGTACTAATTTTGCACACTAAGGATATCGTAAGAACACAAATTCGCAATTGTGCGGTCATAAACCTCCCTTCTATACAAACCAATATGAATCATGTTATTATGTTTAAGCCTAACTTACTCATCCTTCTTTTTGCTCTCTTTCATTCTAATGCAATCACATTAAGCTTGTTATCTATTAACACACATGGTAAATAAGTTTATTAGTGACTATGATCCATATCTTTTCAACAATTCAAAATTAACCTTTTTTTTTTTCTTTTTTGAAGGTTTCACAACCGTTAGCCTAAGTGACCGAGTGAGGGTCACCTAACTTAAAAGGCGGATTCCTATTTAGATTTCTTATCAAGCACGAGATCATTCACTTATTTAAATCAGCTTAATTACTTAGTGTGTACTTTTTAGATGGTGTTGACTGCTAAATAAACTACTTAAGAGCTATTAAAGGATGAGCACTCAAGGCTATGTCATAACAATTATTTAAATCGGTTTCCATATTCGGGAAACTTAAGGTGTTAAAACGGTACCAATCTAATGAACTTTTCCCAAGTCTCCACAATCTAACCTCAAAATAATCTATAGCCTAAAAATTTCAAAAGATGCATTGCTTCTAAGTCTAACTTTTTTTTTCACTTAAAACAACAAACACAAAAATGAAGAAAACTAAAAGAAAACAAAACAAAGAAAGGACATAACTAAAACTAAAAGGTTCCCTCCCCCACACTTAAAACATGCATTGTCCTCAATGAAAGGACATAACTATTAAATAAGAGTGAGAGAAAGTATAGAACACACCCGAGTATTCAAGGTGGATAGGTGATCGCATAAGCATCATTTCCCAAAGAGAGATTTCCTACAGTCTCCTCTTCCAAAGTGGGGAGGATTTTTAGGTAGCATTCATCGACCTTGAAATTTTTATTAGTGTCTTTGCCTTTTATTCCAGGATCAAAGAACCTTCTTCTATAGGTAAAAGTGTCGAACGAACAAGTGAAAGTGGCATTCTCTTTTTCCTCTGGTGCAACGTAGATCTATTTTTTAATAGCATCCAAATTCACTAAGTTAGACCAACTTTGGGGCTGCCTCACTGCTTTTTCTCTGTTTTCAAGTAAGATCCTATGCGTACACATGGATTGCCTAATATCACAAATGTTAGTCAAGGTCCATCCAATTGTCTTCTTATGTTTCTTTAATACCTGCAACACTTTTTGTTCCTGTTCAGATTCAAGTTTAGACAAAATTATTATAGGCAAATTTTCTTCCAATTCTAAAAGTGCACATTTAAAATTTAAAGGAAGTGACTTAAGCTCTAAAGTAGATGGTTGCTCAATGGATGACAAAATTTTGGAAGCAGGAACTACATTTAAATCTGCAACATCAACTTTCTCAGTAGAAATCTCATAAGAAATATCAATTTGTAAGGCAACTTCAATTTCAGCACAAACTGAACATAAGTGAGTGTCAGTACAAACATCACAAGTATAATTGTCATCAAAATCAGACAAAGAAGAGTAATCGGCAAAAAGTGAATCAGGTGCAACAAGTTCTCTTAAGATTCTTTTTTCACTCACGTTATGGTATTGAAACTTAAAATCAGAATCAAACAAATTATGAGAGAACAAGAATCAGCAATGCAACAACAAATAGGAAAATATCAGCAATGTCCCTATAGAGACAAAAACAAAATCAAAGAATAAAAATGAGTAAACTAAATTCAAAAAAATCTAAAAACACAAAATTAAATCTAATTAGGTAAAATAAGAATTTTGTGAATTTTTTCGAATTTTTCTGAAACTATAAAAACAGTAAAATATTCATAAAAAATAGAAAAATGATGAATTTTGAATTTTTAGGTTGGCGTGCACTATTTAGCTCCTAAATAGTGGCTTTTGATCCCTGATTTTTTTCAAATGAATCGACCAAGAATCAGACAAATCTTAGACGATTTTTCTAAAAATCGATTTTTTTTACTATTTCGGACGCGAGACGGGGCGTCCGGACGCGGAAACGGCAAGACAGCAAAACGAAAGTTCAAAACACACTAATCGACACCTATGACTCAACTAACGATTAAAAACAACAAGAATCCCCGGCAACGACGCCAATTTGATCCGCTGTCGTGCACAGATAAAAAACGAGTAGTTTGAAAAACTGTAATAACGGTAACGACAACTTGAGTATTCTCACAAGGATTATTGTACTATTAATAACCAACAATTGGAACAATGAGGGGTTTGAATTTCGATTGAAAGAAAAATAATGAAAATAAGTGATTATAAAAAAAGTGATTATCAAATAAGCTGAAAAGTTAATCTGCTGATTTGGTTCCTACCTATCATCGATTATTATAATTCCAATCTCCGAACGGATTATCTATTCCTATTCGATTACAAACTCATTGACAAGCACAATTTGTATTGTGTGATGTAGGTTCATATTATCCGAATTAAGCAAACGAAATTAAGCCCTCGTGAATTAAGCAAACACGATTTGATTAATCATGATAACAAATTAAGCAAACGCTAACGTGATTACGCTTAAGGATCATAGAACAATCAAATTAAATCAACTTACTCTATGAAAATTGGATTAAGCAAGCAAGAATCATATAATAAGATTGAAAGAAATAAAAACAGAATTGAAATTATTATAACCTCAAGGTGTCCAAATCGAATACAACAAATCAACAATTGAAATTAGTTCTCCATGAATTTCCCTTACAAATCTTCCAAGAAAATTCGTGAATAGTGTGAAAAACGTTATGAACAGTAGCACGTCTGCTACTAGGTATAACGAAGCACACAAAATCTGGTTCTAACTCAACTGGGTCAAAAAACATAAAAAAAAACCCGGCCCAAAACTAAATATTCCTAAAGGCTGAATTCGGGTCCTAACTTCAACGAGTTATTCGAGCCTTCTATACTCCGAATAAGCTTATGCATAAAACATAAAAGTTGTAGCTCTTTGTCTTAGCTTTCCAACGATTGGTAGAACGTGTAAATCCGATTCTCGAAGCTCCAGTTATGATCCGGACAGTGGACAGGTATCAAAAAACTGCTAAAGCTGAAAATAAACTTCGAAAATAGATTAACGACAAACAAAGACTTAATTATAAAAACATAATAAAACACTAAAATAAACGAAACAAACTAAGGAAATGCCTAAGTACAAACATAAGAGAATGTGCATTAAAATGCACTGATCAACAGGAACTAAGAAAAAGGGAAAGTTGCACTTGAGCAAGGCATAGATGAAAACTCTTTGGGGAAGAAAAAAAAGGATAAAAACCTGAGCGAACCAAACCCACCTTTACCCGTTTATATGAAACTACCTTACCCAACTATTAAAAAGAAACATATACCTAAAGATGAAGCTAGGATGTTTGAGAAATTCAAAAGATGTTGAAACAACTTCAGGTAAGTATCTCTTTTCATGAAATTTTAGAATTACTTCCAAAGTTTGCTAAGTTTATGCAAGTATTGCTAAAAGGTGGAAAACAGAAGTTAATTCAAGAACAGGTCAACCTGATAGAAAATGCTAAGACGATAGAACTTTTAGAGAGGCCACAAAAGATGAAGGGTCAAAGAGAGTTAAACATCTCATGCACCATTGGTGGGGTAAAAATCCCACATGCTTTATGTGATTTGGGATTGAGCTTCAATGTTATGCCATTGAGTAAATTAAAGGAGATGGATATAGGAGAGATTATGCTAAGTGACATGATGCTTACTATGGTTGATTCATTTGAAACTGAATCGCTTGGTATTGTACAATATGTGTTAGTTCATGTTAATGGTTTAACCTTCCCTGCAGACTTTATGGTGATTGACATGATATATGATTCAGAAGGTTTTGCGATTCTTGGACGACCATTTTTGAAAACCGGAAAGGCAAAGATAGACGTGGAAACTGGGGAATTAATTTTAAAAATTAATAAGAATAAGGTGGTGTTTAATGCATATGAATGGAAACCAATATGGGAGGATCTAGAGGCATGTTACAAGTTGGGAGAAAGAGGTGGTGGAGTTAACAAGGGAATAGGAAAAGGAATTTTTACCGGCGTGAGGGTATCCTTTGCGCCTAACGTGTTTTGATGATAGAGCGTCAAGCTATTGACATAAAATAAGCGTTGGATGGGAGGCAACCCATCAATTTTTAATCAGTTTTTTTGTGTTTTGCAGAATTTTACTTTATTTAATTTCAAAACCAGCCATAAGAAGAATTAACTACCAAAGAAGAACCTTGTCAAGAAGATCCCATGTTCTTAATAAACTTATGTGTGGCTGTGTTTTTTTTTTCTTTCAAATTTACAAAGTTTAACTGTAGCATTGAACACATGATCCAAGAAAAGAACAAAAAAGTGACTTGTTCGATTATGATCAAGTCACTTTTTCTTTCTTAGAGTGTATCCATGCATTATTCTTTTAACTGGTATAATTTATTTTCGATTAAGTTATCATGATTGATCAATACACAATGAGGCAATTTTTTTATATATAACTATGAGCCTTTGTAAACCACCCTTTAGTAGTATGACTACCCTTTGCTAAACTCTTTGAGCCTAAGCCTTTCTTTCGGTGACGTAGCTTTAAATTCTTAGCCATATTACTTGAAAGATATTTTCTTTTCACCCTCTCTTTGGAGTTAGGTAGAAGTATAGTCCTTCAAGTGTATGAAAAAGATTAAGTTTTGGGTTGCTCTTGGAAGTGAGTAATGCTTTAAGTTTGGGGTGGGGGTACTAGAGAATTCGATCCAAAAATTAAAAAATTTGTCGAGAAAAAAGAAGTGGAAAAAGGCACTTCTTTAAAAAAAATGATGATGAAAAAATGACAAAAAGAAAAAAAATAATGATATTGACAGAAGGATCGCAAATCTCTAGTATCAACAAAAAGGTATGATGAATGAGGGAGAACTAGAAACCTAACTCCAAAGGTTTAACCCTACTTTCCTAAATATATCCTACCCTAACATAAGCCATGTTACAACCGAAAAACCCCTATAAATGTGTGTGTTGTGATTTCTATTATTAACTCAATTAGAACATAATCAGGCTAAATTTAATTGATTTTGCATGTTGATTGAGTGTTAACCCTATTCATTGAGTGAGTTAAGTGAGCCGAGAGATAGGTTGAATATTAGTCATGGTTGAAGACATTTTCTAAAATTGGCAAATGGAAGTTAGAAGCTGGAATCATGGTCAGGTAACTATAAAGATATGGTGAGGTTCAATTATTATTGCGCGACTTGTTATTTGTTGAAATAGGCAGTTGCAGGGTGAGTTGCATGAGGACAAGCAACGAAAAATTGGGGGAAAACGAGCAAACAAGGAGCCAACATGATGAAGAAAAACCCAAGAATGAGTGAAAAATAATCAAGCATAGAGGAATGAGACTTAGTGAGAATTCGAGTAAAAAAGGTGAAAAAACACGCAACTATTGGAATAATCACGCACAACATCGCGTGTTCGATAGAGAAGCAAATGGCTCATCATGCGCGCGATGCTTTCATAAAGCGCGCGATGGTTTCTTTTTTTGACCCATTGTGACAACTTTAAAAGGAGATTTTCTGCACTTTTACCAGGATTACGAAATTTGGCAATGGGATAATGATTTTACAGTGTCAGAGGGTGATTTTGAGAGCATTGGAAGCAATTGGAGGCCAACCCTTCAAAGGAATTCATATGATATTCATCTTTATTCAATTGGTATTGTAATTTTCACTATTTGTAGCTAAATTCTCCTAGGTTAGGTTGTGTTATGATGAACTTAATTCAATCTTATTGGCATTATATGTCAGTTTGACTTTGTATGAATCTTTTGAATTATAATTTTATTCATCTGTTTCTTATGCTTAATACTTATTATTTGAGATACTCTGTTAGTCTGTTGTTACATACATAAGGATTCCTGACCCGTAGCCTATGTATTGGACCTAGGAAAACTATTCAACTTAAGCTAGTTGAATAAGGATAGGAGATCTCGAGTAGTGGCATATGGGATTAATGATTTGTGCATCGCTTAACACTGCTTACGCTGGCAGACTAGGGATAGAAAGCTCTGAGTAGTTGTTAGTGAGTTATTATGTGGGGGACTGGCTATAAAAGATTTGTTAATTCGCCGTAAAATTATAAGGATAAGATCAATTCATACAAGGCATCGTACATCAACAAGAGGGGATAAGGGGATTCTAAAGCACAACCTGACCGCCTTTGTAACATTGTTTTTTTTTTTAATATTTGCACCGAAACTTGCAAAACCCCTTTTTTTTACTGTTTTTATTTAATATTGCATAAATAATTGTTTTGTTCAAACACAATCCTTGTAGGTTTAATATTTTTATTACTATGACATTTTATCGGTACAATTGCCAATAAGTCACCAGGCTACAACAATTCAACTGATCAAAATTAGCAAGAAGGAGGCTGGTCGAATCAAAGAAAGTCCTCATACCAAAGCGACCAAAGAGGTGGTGATGCATGTAGAGGAAGAGGTGGTGGTCGAAAACCTGACAAAAGTCATATTCAGTGTTTCAATTGTCATAAGTATGGTCACTACTCTAGTGATTGTCCTGAAAAATAAAAAAAACCCAAGAAAATGATGAAAAATTTGCAAAGCATAAAGAAGAAGAGATGTTGTTGATGGTCACAACAAGAGATGAAGAAAGATTCCAGGACCAATGGTACTTGGACTCAGGATGCTCATCAGAAATGACTGGTAGAAAGGATTGGTTTGTAAATGAAGAACATGGTGAAATTTGCAAATGACAATACTTTAGCAGCTGAAGATATTGGCGATGTTCTGATTATAAGGAAAGCTGAAAAAGGTTAGTAATTTCCAATGTATTGTACATAGCAGGTATGAAAAGTAATTTGCTCAGCATAGGACAGTTGGTCGAAAATAACTACAAAGTTTCGATCAAAGACAAGATGATGAGAGTTCTCGACTCAGGAGGAAGGCTAATCTTGAAGGCTTCCATGTCTCAAAATAGAACCTTTAGAATTGAACTTAATGTGATGGAACACAAGTGCCTTGCAACTGCATTTAGCACCGATGAATGGATATGACACTATAAACTTGGTCATCTTAACTTCAAGGAAATCATAGATCTAAAGAGAATAAATATGGTTTCAGGGTTACAAGAAATCGACATTCCAAACGAAGTGTGTGAAGAATGTGTGCAGGCAAAGTAGCACAAGAACAACTTCAGCAAGGATGCAGGAAACAGGTCGAAGGTAGTACTTGAAGTCATATACTTTGATGTGCGTGGACCTATCCAGGTGGATTCGATTGGAGGTAACAGATAGTTTGTCACATTCATATACGATTTCAGTCGAAAACTGTGGGCTTACTTTATCAAGAAGAAAAGTAAAGTGATCGAGGTATTTGCCAAGTTTAAATCTATGGTCGAAAGACAAAGTGGTCGAAAGAAAAAGTGGTTGAAAGCTCAAGATTCTGAGGACTGATGGTAGTTGAGAATATGTGTCGAAAGACTTAGACACATTGTCATACCCCAAATTTGTCCTACATTTCTCAACTTTCTTTCTGTAAGACCATCTGGCCTTTGGCCATGATCCTCTGAGAATTAGGTCATAGGATCTTGCGTGCATACTCATTATGACTAACAAGCTTGTGCAGGTGCATTAAATTCAAGTGGAGATGGTACTCATTCTCACGGTTAAGTTCTTCAAGACATAACCAATTGATTCTGATTTAAAGTGGTTCTAGGGTTTCTATTTGATTTGGGCCCCACTTTTAGAACTCTTTCTCGTTCTTGGGCCATCCTTGTATCAATGATTTAAAGAGACATTGGATTGGTTTTGTGGCCATATTTCATTAAAGCCAAAATAGGGCTTTGGTTTCTTATAGTTCAAGGTTACAAATTCAAGAGTAAAAGTCATTCATCATTCACCAATTCAAGTTCATTTCAAGTGTTCAAGTTCAAACTCAAGATTGCAAAACCTTGGCTTAATAACATGATCATGATCCATTCACCATCCAAATATCCAAGTTACAAATTCAATTTTAACTAAAGGAGTTTTTGGCATAATAACATTTTCATGTGATTAAAATCCAAAAAGATCAAGTTTAATCAAATTCAAGGTGTACAAATTAGTTTCAAGGATTCTTTACTAAACAAAAGTGTGTCAAGATCAAATTCAAGATACTACAAGATTCAAAGTTCTCAATTCAAAACGTACAAGGATCCATTACAAGATCCAGCACAAAATCCTTTCCACATTCCAAGTTATTACAATCCTACAAAGTCCATGTTACAAAAAACAAATCCTAGTCCTAAAAAGAAAAAAAAGTTGTCCAAATCCAAAGCACTCTCAAGCTTTGAGTTTTCCACATCCTACAACAACAATATCACACAATGGAAACTATTAGGCAAGTTGCAAACAATTGAAGAAAAATGCTAACAGAAGTCTTCCTGCTTAAAAGAATTTGGACCTGGAGATGGATACCAAACCAAGAATTTGGACCTGGAGATGGATACCAAACCTTCATGCCCCGATGACCATAATCTAACCATGAAACTTCCTCAATAATTTTTTTTATCCTCAAACTGGCCACAAGTGACCCAAAAAAAGCTCAACTGAATCCGTAAGATTTCTCTCCCGACCATCATCCAAATCAAGAAGCAAAAGCTCCCCATTTGACCTCAATATCAGACATCTTGCTGGTTTTCCCCTAAATGAATCTGATGAAGATGAAAGGTAACTTTTTGAAATAGGTTCTCGTAGGATTTGATCAGGAATGAATCGCATTGCTGCAAGATGACTCTTGGCAGTCATAATTGAAAGTTCTCGTAATGTTGGAAGAATCAATATAGTTGCAGACAACAACGATCTTTCCAGCCATAGCAAGCCCTTACACTGAATCTTTTGTTCCTGGGCCAGTTTTGGGAAATATAAGAAACTGGAAGCTTAAGATGGAGCATTTTAAGCTCTTCAATCTCTTCTGACTGCACAATGAGCAACTGATCTTCCCCATAAATCACTTGCCCGATGTATGCAGTTCCGGAAACACCTCTGCTAAGACAACATTTTCCAAAGGAGAATGAAATAATTCTCTCTGAAGATCTCTCCTCAATAAGATTAAGTCTATATCCATGTTCACCCCACTGCATCAGTGAGGTACCACCCATCAATGGCTCATGCTTACAATCACGGTTTGTCTTAGCAATTGAAGAAGATACAGAACTTAAACCTATCTGTCGGATTGTTGACATCAAGCGGCACCCAGAAGTTGACCAAACTGTAAGCCCCCTTAATTTCCACCCAACTGCAAAAGCAGAGTTCTCAGGCGTCCATGAAATGCAACTAACAGGGCCAGTGTCATCCATTGAATATCCCCAGAAACTGTGCGTATAAGCATTTATGACTTAGCCAAATCATACAAACAGCAAGAATATCCTGCTCAAGCGCTACTGAAGCACATACAGAGTCCGCACAAGCCAACCTCTTTTCTGCTTTAATACACTCACTCAACTTGCTTTAAACCTTTCTTACTAATGGAACATGAGACAAGGTACCCATCAGAATACAAGACAAATAGTAACCTCAAAGAAAGGCAAAGGTCCAGCTGTTTGATTTCAGAATTTTTTGGAATAATGTGATTGGGAATAGGAACCTTTAGGAGGTCTTTAGGCAAAACACCATTCTCTAAAGAATGTGGTAATTGAGAATTATCAAAGCTAGCAGAAGGATTTAGACCAAATTGAAAAGCTCCATAGAACTCCCCCTTCCAAGATATACTGTACAATGTTCCATCAGAAAGTCCAAGCAACATATGTTTGCTATCACTAACAATATTTCTCACCGACAAATCCTTCGCTGCAAAAGGAACTTGCTCTGTAAGAAGAAGAGATATAGTTTCTAGGGACAAAGCAGAAGGTTGTTTCCCACCAATGTGTATTTTTTATCCAAGAATTGGATCTTGAAAATGTGAAGATAGAAAGAAGATGTAAGAATAGCAATTAATTTAGCATCAGGACTCCACATAGCCTGCATGTTTTCACCTTCTTTCTTCAATGGATATGTTGTCATTATATTCTAATCATCATTGTTGAAAAGATTTGATACCTGCTAGAACAGTTCAGATATTAGAAAAACACGATGGTGAAGTCTGGTTTGTACAATTTTCAAATAATGGAAAGTATTTAGCTTCAGCATCAAAATGATCAAACAACAATCATCTGCGAGGTTGGCGTGAATGGGTTGTCTATTAAGCATAGATTACCTGGTCACCAGAAACCCACTCATTCTGTTTCATGGAGTCCTGATGATGAATATTTTCTCACATGTGGAACAGAGGAATGTGTTAGGCGTTGGTATGTCTCTACTGGTAAGTGTCTCCAAATTTATGAAAAAAGCTGGTGCTGGCCTGGTCTCTTGTACATGGTTTCCGGGTGGGAAACATATGCTTTTTAGCTTAAGTGATAAGAGTAAGGCATGTGATGATCCTTCCTGTCTCCAGTCCAAGAGGTTCAGAGGAAGGATCATCACCTAGAGTTTCTTTTAACAAAAACAGTGGTGCTGACTCCCCAACGATGATGAGAGCATTTACCGAACGTCACAAATATTCAGAAAAATCTGCAGAGGCAAAAGCTCTCATGTCAAGGCTGACTGAAGAAAAGAATAATACAATCCAACAAAATATCAAACTTCGTCAGGAACCAGACCTGCTGAAACATCAAAGCAACAAAAGTCGTGGGAGTGCCTCGATGATCTTTGTCATATTTTTGGGTTTACTTGGCATAATTACAGGGTATCTCCTGAAGAAGACCTAAGCTCTTTTGGGCATTCAATCTTTCTTCGTGCTTCAATGACCGGCTTCAGATTCGGATTAAGTTTCAATTCCCTCACAATTTCCATAACAAAGTTCAACGCGATCAAAACATGTCGAAGTAAAATTGGAATGGAATTTATCACAAAGTTACACATAATCAAACATAACAATAAATGAGAATCAACAGCCTTCAAATTTTGGAAACGGCAGGCAAGAACATAATCATCAATCAAGCAGCTTTATTTCTTTCTAAAACAAGTTTCGACAACGTAATCTCGAGCATTCAAATTCAAAAATCAGAATTCAATACATTCAGGCTATAAAATGCATTTGATCTCATTCACATCAGGGAGCAGAGAAAAACACACGAGTCATATACATAGAGCAGAGGCGAAAGAGACGGTTTTCAAAATACAAGATACAACAGCAGCCACACGAACACGCAGACGCAGAGAAAAGGAACATACACATGAATTGAGAATCGCAACAACAACAGTAGCATAACATGAGCAATCTACAAAAACATCCAATTTCAATTTTCTTGAGAGCCATCACCAATCCGCAAACATAATCAAACATGGCGGTTCACCAACGCCATTAGATTGAACTTCGAAGCTCACGGTGATGACGACTTGCTGGTGTGCATAGAAGGTGTGGTGTCGTCTTTGTATATTTGATGGTATCTTGAGACTTTAGAAAGGTGACCGTGACAACCCGTCAAGCCTGAACCTGCCATAAGAGCCTGCGAATACGTTCATTGCGCATAACAGTTTTGTTAAGGAGGTATACTTCACTAATCATAGTCAAAAACTAGCAAATCAATACAAGCTTGACATGGGCATCTTCGATACTCTTGACAATCAAAGCAGACAAAATCGGAAAGATATGCGAAAAAAATAAATGGTAAACAGAATCAAAACTCATTTACATACCAAATATTGCCATAATGCAAAGAATTAGAATCCATCGTGTATCAAGCATGGTGAAGGAGCATTCGGAGTGTGCGTTTGTGCCATTGGTTTTATCGGTGTTCTTTTTCTACCATATATGATTCCTTGTCACTATTCTTCATGAACTTCACCGAACCGTCTTTAGCTTAAACGCCGTGTCTCGTCATCAGTAGGTTTATGCCATGATGAGTGATCCCAGTCCTACAAAACAAAACCTCTTTGTTTACATTTGGAAAATACAAGAAACATCCAGTACGGGGTACAATTGAGGAGACATAACCATGAAACCGTGATAGAAGAAGCATGCCATGTACGGAGTACAATTTTGGTCCGAATTTGTGAATCACAGGAATTGTTGTATTAATCAATTACCTGAGTCAATGTGATGGAAGATAGAAACAGGATTTGCAACAAAAACAGCTAGTGCCAGAGCTAAAGAAGCATCCAGTATACAAGGAATTCATGCTTTGGCATTCACTGTGTACACCTAAATGGAATCTTGATCACTCGTACAAGCCTCGAGACCTTCACCGAAGTTCTTGCCGTTGTTAACACTGAATGCATTTGAGGCAGCTTTTGAATTGATGTGTACAGAGCTGCGTGACCCATCGTCCAATTATCTTCTACCCGGATTTTATGGTTTTGTTGAGTGGTTGGCATGATCTAATCCACTGTTAGATCAAAGTTCGTTGAACCAGCTTCTTTCATTTGGGCCTAGGCCTATTGGAGTTGAAGATGAGCTTGCTGCAAACAATTCACCATCGTCAATACAATTAGACATTGACAGATTGGAAAAGAGGGAAGTTTATGAGCGACATACGAACACAACAGAAATTTACTTCAGTAGCAATCTCACACATATATGCACACGGCGGCACAACACAAGCAGAAGGCGAATTGAAAGAATACACACACGGTTTGAGAAGGGGCGTAGCAGTGAGGACAACATCACAGAACAACAACACACAGAGGTTCACAGAATTCACAAGAATCATCAGCGTCACACGCAGAGCAGAAACGATACCACATTGTAATACACAACAGTGAGCAGACGAGTCATACACAACCAATACATCAGATACGCACAAAGCAACAAGAACATCAGAAGCAATCCCAATTACATCACCAGCATACACATGATGAAGATTGAAAGAGCAGAAAAACGAGTACCTGGAAATTATCGTTGTCGAGTCGCCGCTTCGAAATCTTCGTCGAAATCTTCAAAAATAACACTTAAAATGAGATGAATGAATAACTAACTAATATGTGTGTTTAATGTATTAAAAATTAAAATGTTAATTTAAAAAAATATGTCAAAAATTCTTAAAGAGTGCCCTTAGAGTTCTTAATGCTCGTTAGTAAAAGCCATAATAAAATGATACATTCACATATAATTTCATATTCTCTTCAATTTTCTCTACTTTTCAATATTCTATATCCTACCTTTTATTTTAATTGGCTTTTAGTTAATTTTATAATAATTAAATAACTTTTAGCTTATTCAAACGTTAACTATATTCAAATACAAAGTTAGATTGAGGTGTCAAACTACAAACATTACTCTAGCAATAAATAGCTATATTACTTTTTTTTTTGGAAAGGTAAAATAAACTATAAATTACCAAAAGAGGCACAAGCAATGCCTCAAAGAATACAACCAGTTTTGCACAGGTACAACAGACTCAAGCAACAAAATACTATCAATTCCAATACAAAAAGAAGCAAATGTAACTAAAAAGAAATGGAATGCCACCCGAAACATATAAAGATAACAACCATAAACAATCACCCAAACCCACAGCAACTACAACCTGATACACCACCCGACACGCAGCGAAATCGAACAAACGGCTGCCTGAAAAAACCTGCCACTATAATTGAAACGGTACTGCCACCAAAAGAGCATGCTCCAGCCATATCCACTGCACCTCCTGCTGCGCTACTGCTTCGAATCTCAACGTCAAACACAACCCGCGAATACGAAATGACGCTGCAAAAACTAGCACCGCACACAAACAAAATTAGGAAACTGAATCTTGCCGGTCGATAACTCCCGCCAGAAGCCAGACACTAACTGGTTAAGATCAAGCCTGGACTCATGACCAACCAATCCACCTGATACTGACAAGTGATATTGACAGTAACACAATGCTAACAAAAATCTGAACTCCCCCACAAGTCCAAGAACAATTGAACAAGGTACTGAAACCTATCACCAAATGCGCAGAAAAAACAGCACCTCAAAATTCCATTGACAACACCCAAAACAAGCTTACACAATGTGATGCAAAACGAGATGAATCCGGAAACCACAGCGCCAGGCTTGCAGGACATGCTACTTCCCACTAAACACCCTCCCACACAGCAGGGGTGAAAAGCAGCAGATGCTAAGCCAAAAAGAGGAAATGCACATTCTCAAAGAACTTGCCAGGCACCTACTGCAGCAAACACATTCAGAGATGACACAACAAATGCCTAATACGACCCATGGCCAAGACGACGATTAACACGGCTGCGAAACTGAGACAGTACTACGAATCGAACACCTTCCACACACACCAAAATAACAGAGCTTCCTTCTTGATAGAAGGTTCCAAGTACAATAGAGAAGAAACACACCAACCCAGGATAAAATCCGCAGAAAAAGTAAACCAACATGCTTGGCTACCGATCATAACGCGAACGCCAAAAACCACTCTAACAAGATAATATAACAGATGCTCCAAAGAAGCTGAAGAGACAACAAAGCAGCTGAAATGCTGTCAAAACAATCACCAGAGCCATATTGATACAACACCCCTCAACTAGACCAATAAATAGCTATATTACTGACAGCGCTATACATGTCACAAATATTTTTTTTTTTGGGGGGCAGGGGGAGGGGGGAATTGTACCCGAAAACAAAATTTAATATTGTGTTGCACAAGTAGACATATTAGAAACTGAACTTTTTTTGTTGGGAATTCAACCTCTAACCAGGTATGTACAAATATTTCCTGAGAGAACTAATATATAAATGACAATTAATTCTAGAGATTAGCTTCTATTCTATGGATGTGAGACTATTGGTTTACCAAGATGCAAAATAAGCACCAAAACATAAAATATGCATATTGTACTAAAAGACAATGAAATATTAAAGTACAATATTTATTTTCAAATATTCAAGTTCTGTGTTCAGATCCATCATCTGATCCATTTTCAGTTGGCCTAAGAGTACAATATTGACAAGAACTATTAGGAGGTTTCAAATGCAAGCATTGACCAATCTTTTTCTCTAGCCAAACAAGTCTTCTTTCAAGGCTCAAAACACCAATATGCAAAATCCGAATGTCATTATCATATGCAACTCTAGCAAAAGCCCTAAGCAAAATGTGATAATCAGCATGAGCAACATAGGACAGGGCACCTTTATCCTTCTTTCGAACATAGTGAACATAATTAAGTTTTGTCGGCTTGACATTGGGTGGTATGTAACAAAACCAGTTTTCCTCCATGTTTAATTTCAACTGTCTAATAATGGCTTCTCCATCTGGCAAACTCTTGGAGGAATTATTATCACTTAAACTTCCAGGCAAGTCATCTGCAACGCAACCGCCATTGTTATGAGAGGGTTCGTTGACACATCCTTCATTTCTCGACTCCGTGCCATTAAAAGAAGAATTGTCTTGCTCTCCAGGTTGTGATGATTTAGTATTCTGAAAGAAAAATACATCAATGTAAATTTATTTTGGCAAAAGCAACTTTCATAATACAGTTGGCAAACAAAAAATGGACCACCTATAAACTAGACATAACAGAGAAAATTAGACTTGAGTTATAAATTTAAAAATGAACATAATTATCAAAGATGATGGAAAGAATGAACATAATTATCAAAGATGATGGAAAGAAAAATTTCAGCCTATACGGTTTGAATCTATCTCAACCCTACAAAATAAGCTTGTAAGCTGAAGATTATCCGAATTTATATACACATGTCTAGACCAGATCTCATCCAATGTGAGACTCTTAACACCTCTTTAAACCTACGACTGAACATCTAGAGCATGATCTGAGTGACTCAATAGTTAGGAATTGATAGCAGGCGGCCCAACAAATTTTGGATAGACTTTGAAATCACATAAAATTTTATATTGAGTTTACTCATCCTTACATAATCAACTTGTAGGACGAAGGAAGCCACACTTTTTAGACTCATTTTCGGGCCTTATATTTATTTTAGTGGAACTAAGATTTTTCCCAATACTATATAATCAAGGAAGGAAAGTTGTTCAATACTTGAATCCCTCTCATCTTTGCATAAGGAAAATTCTTTCTTTATTCAATATTTTAAGGAAAGTAGCCCATTGAAAATATTTCATTCTCTATGTTACTTTTTTCTTGAAGTTCAGCATTGTACGAAACAGAAGAAAGGCGGGGGCGCTGAGAAACGAAGCAGACGGAGGCGGCACTGGAAAGAAGATGCTGACTGGCGAGGTAGACACCACCGGCGGCTTCTTCTTCGGCGCCAGTGTCGAGAGCTTCTCGATTTTGTTCTCCGCAGTTACTGCAGAAGAAGAAGCCATCCGATTCGGGAGCTTCGCTCACAAAGTTACAGGATTGACAAGTGAATACACGATAATCATCCATATTCTGAACCTATAATTAGAGATATAATTTAGTTTTCTTTTTTACAGCAAGTGATTAATGTGGTTTTCTTTTAATTTTTTTAGGTCAATTTTGATTTAGATGTTAATTGTAAAATTTTAATTAATCAAAATTCTAATTGATTACTCTTTCCGTCTCAAATTATAAGACGTTTTGGGTATTTTACACCGTTTAAGAAAAGTAATCAATGTTGTATGAGAAAGAGAAATTATGTATGACTTTACACTATTGTCCTTCATTAATTACGAAGAAAGAGAAATTAATAGAATCAAAAGAAGAAAGAAAAATAAATAGTTAAGGGTATATTAGGAAAAATGTTATTAATATTGTATTGGGATTATAAAATGACTTATAATTTGGGACAAATATTTTTTGCAAAGTGACTTATAATTTGGGACAGAGGTAGTAGTTAAAATTCTAATTAATTTTATGATTGATTAATTGATTAATTTCATTTGCTCTTGACGTTAACTTTGACTATTATTTTTGCAAGTTTTTGTGAAAATCTTGATGATTGTTAAATAATTCTGATGCGTGTTCTTGATGCTTTTGATTGTCATGTTCTCTTAGGGTGTTTTTGGTTCAATTTAATCTCCGATTAATCTGAATTAAGATTATACCTTAGGCTCCCTCATCCAAGCATGATAACATTAGCTAGGATTCCCTTTGATTTCAACATTAGGATCAATTTTGGCATGATAACATTAACGTAGTTTTCCTTCCGTCATAACCTTAGGCACACAATATTAGGGTAGATTTCCTTTTCTCTTAAAACAAAAAAAAAAACAAAAATCTTAGTAAAAAAAATTCAAAAATACTTAACTCATACGATACGTATTGCGCGCCACGAGCCTTAAGTACATGGGAAAATATGAGCTGGAGTTTTCCTTACCTTTTCTTAGGATATTTCGTACGTAAGACGTTTGGAACATTTGTGCGAAATACTCGCTCCTATTGTCATAGACTTTAGTGTAATACGCATCTCTAACCTTTTTTCAAATCCTAATAAAACACCTCACAAACTCAAACCTTTTTGTCCTCGGGCTTTTATCTTAAAACTTTTTCAAAAAGGGCATATGTTATTTCCATTCTACCACAAACAGATAGAATGTGAACTTAGTATTGTCCATAAAAACACACAACAAACCAAACTTTTTCAACAAGAACTATGGAGTTCTGATTCCCTCTAAGATACGTAGGCACTGAGTTGCAAAATTTAGACGAACTCAATAATAAAAACATTTTGTTTTCCCTCAAGTAATCATCTTTTTCCCTTAGCAAGCTTTGAAATATCAGATACCCTTACATGCCTAGACAATTTAGATGGTTCCCATCGAGTACGATGGATGTAAGGGGTGCTAGTACCTTCCCCTTACATAACCGACTTTTGAACCCAATATGGTTACGATGACCATATCCTATCCTTTCACATGTGGGTTTTCTCGATGTTTTCCCTTTCCCCCCATGGGAATAAATAAAGTTTGGTGGCGACTCTCATAAGTCCATCTGTGATTGTGCAACCCTTGTTTTGTGCATCGCGAAGATCGTATTTTTCGTGGTACGACACACATTATGTGAGAAAAATGGATTGTGCATGATGTGGTCCCACCCTACACTCCACAGCAGAAAGAAAGAACAAAACCATCATAAATATCGAGAAAAGTATGTTGAAAGGCAAGCATCTACCCAAATAATTATGGGGAGAAGTTGTGTCGACTGGAATATACATCTTGAATAAATGTCCGACGAATAGGCTAGAAGGAATCACGTCAGAAGAATGATGGTCTGGTGTCAAGCCTAGCTTGAGTCATCTGAAGGTACTTGGATCTATAACACATAGACATGTGCCAGATCAGTTGAGAAGAAAACTTGATGATAAGTCGAGTCAAATGATCCTAATGGAATAACATTTGACTGGAGAATATAAGTTGTTCGACCCAGTGAACAAGCAAGTAGTGATCAGCAGGGACGTGATCATAAATGAGCTTAAGGAATGAGATTGGGCTAAAAATGTATAAAAGGGTTCAGTGAGAATCTTACGTGAAGAATCAGCAAGTGAAGTCGAAAGAGAAATTCGACAAGAAGAAGTCAGAGGTCAAGCAAGGATAGACAGACCTCAAAAAACAAGACACATACCTGCAAGGTTGCAAGAATGTGTGATTACATCAGATGATGTGGTCGATGATGAAGATGAGCTAGTACACTGTGCTTTTTATTCATATGTCAAACCAGTCAATACAACTGAAGCATTAAAGGATTCGAAGTGGGTGAAAGCAATGAATGAGGAACTGAAGTCCATCGAAGTCAATAACACTTGGACACTTGTCGAATTGCCTCAAGACAAGAAGGCAATTGATGTGAAGTGGATATAGAAGGTGAAGTTGAACCCCAAAGGAAAAGTAACTCGACTCAAGACAAGGCTTGTGGCAAAAATATTTCTTCAGAAACAAGGAATCGACTTCGACGAAGTTTTTGCACCTGTTGCTAGGATCGAAACAATCAAGTTAGTTGTTAGTCTAGCAAACATAAACAATTGGCACATATGTCAGATGGATGTGAAATGTGCATTCCTGAATGGTCTCTTAGATGAAGAAGTTTAAGTTGCACAACTAGTTGGGTTTGTGAAACAAGGCGAAGAAAGAAAGGTGTACAGGCTGCATAAAGCCCTGTATGGACTTAAGCAAGCTCCAAGAGCTTGGAACAAGAAGTTAGATAGTTATCTAAGGGAGAAGGAATTTGTGAAGTGCGCAATTGAGTATGGAGTATATGTAAGAAGAAGCAATAGGGAATTCCCTTACATCATCATAACTAAATTCCACCATACACCCTCATTTTCATACCCAATTTGAACCAATTGATCCTTGATTTGCCACCCAAACCAAACTCCAAGCCTAATTATGCTCCAAACCTAGCCTCTATTTAAACAAACTTCCTCCATTCCAATTCAACTTTTCAATCATTTTCCTTCAATTTTGTGAATTCTCTACACATCACATTTGAACTTTCTCTCACGTTTTTGAATTCTTCACCCATTCTTTCCATTGAAAGTTAACAAGCTTTTCATTGAAGCTTGTTAATCTTTGAGCTAAACCTCCATTAAAACACTTCTTCTTCATCAAATTATGTTGAATCTAAGCTTTGAAGATCATTCTTTGAAGTTAATTTTGAAGCAAATCCAGATTTGGTTGGTAATTCTTGGATCTAACTTTGTTTGAGCTTAATTTACATATTTCACCATGTAATCTCTTGTGAATTGTGTGTTTCTTGATCCATTTGATTGCTTTGGTGTTTGTTTGATGATAATTGCTAGAATTTTCGTGCTTAATTGCATACATTATCATTTGGTGTGTGAATGTGGAAGTGATTGTGGAAAAGTAATTTTTAAAACTATGTTTCTGCTGTCATAGCTGGTGTAATCGATTACACCCCCTGATGTGCCCCTGGATGTGTTGTTTTTCATGTTGTAATCGATTAACACCCCTTGGTTAATCGATTACACCTGTGCTTATGGCAGTTTTGAGCTTGTTTTTGGGACAACTTTGTTTCCTTTACTTCTTTCTTCCCCTTTTCCTTTGTTTTACCTTGGATTATAGTTTTGTTGATCAAAGTTTCTCTTCAAATTCCATAGAATTTAGGTGTATGATGAAGTTGTATAAATCTCCATTAGTTCAAATCTATCATTAAGTGAATCATTTGATTCATTTTAGGTGCTTTTAATTAGTGATAGGTTTAGTACTTTAATCCACCAAGAAGAGTGATGGAAATTGAAGATGGAATTATCCAAATGTTATGATTTAATCTGGTTTCCCTTCTCCCTTCTTCTTCTTTTTTTCTTTTGGTCAATGAAAATCTTAAATGTCATGGAACTTTTATTTTAAGTTCTTGATCAAGATGAGACCACTACCTTTTTTCTTTTAGTATGGCAAGCTTTAGGAAAGTGACTTATATGTTACTTCTCTAGCTTGTATTAGCACGAATAGTATGACCTTCTTCATAGGTTGTGCTATGATTGCTTAACATAGAGCTACATTTCGTCCCGAATCGGAATTAAGTCATTTTTGTAAGCGAGATTGTTAGTCTCCTACTCTCCATAGTGTGGTGTGAAATAGATTGTCTCTTTGTCATTCAAGGGAGCTAGTAGCATACTTGTCGATTTTATCTAAGTTGGAGCCCTTCCCTTAATGATGTATATATTCATGTTTCATGCTTATGGATGATTAGTCGAGTGTTCTCCGAAAAATGACGATTCGTTCTTCATCACTAATATTAACCTATTAACTATATAATTGCACTAACTTTACTTTGTGCCATTTAATTTTTGCTCTTTAATTCTTGTCATTTATTTTATGCCTTTACTTTTAGCATTTTATATCATATTATCATCTTATTTTCTCCTTGTCCACTTGGATCTTTTTTTATGCTTTTGCTCTTTTTATTTTGTCCACTTGGACCATATTCTTCTTAAGACACTAATAGATACCAAAACACCTAAAAACTTGGTTCTCTTAATCCCAAACTGTTGTGACATTGTAATCGGACTTGGACTTCGGACTTAGATCTAGGATCCTTTCCCTATGCTCTTGGAGATTTGAGACCTTGGACCCTTTGATATTACCTTTGTCTGGTTGTCTGGAAATCATCTGTGTGCAGGTGTTGACACTTTGACATTATGAAAATCGTCTGATACATGACTTTCCTGATTAGATTTTAACCTTTGGGAAGACCTTACTTTGACTTTGCTATGGCTTAACTTGGGACTTCTTCGGATGCTTAAATTCATCTAGTTATTATGCTTGTGGCTTAAATCTAAAAAGGAAGAGAAATGCTTATGTTGACTTATTGTCAAGTGTTTGCTCCTTGTGTGGTTAGATCTTTCCTTCTTTAGCTTTTATTTTGTGTTCTAGGTGTAGCGAGCGATTTTGGACGCGGTTCTTAAGCGCTTGTCGCTCTCTGCGGTTTGAGCTTAAACTACAGGTCGATTCATTTTTTATCCTATTAAAGCTGATGAAGGAAGGGAAATAGATGTCTCCAATTAACCCTGCTTTGCATACTAAGTTTAAACAGCGGTCTGTTAGGTTACGAATGCTATCAATGTGAGGGGCCTTTGTACTGGTTATTTGTATTTTCGCCAATACGGTTTCTTTCTTTTTATCTGGGCAGAAGGTTTCTGGCGGGGAACAAGGATTAGGATGTTAGAACTGATGCTTTTGATAGATACATGAGAGTATGGGATTTAGGTTTTTTGTTGATTGTGCTCGCTAAGATCTTTTCTTTCGATCTTATGCCTACGTATTCCCGTTTACCGAAACAGGGAAATCAGAGCGTTCGTAGTTCCTCCTATTCTATGGGAGGAAATGGGTGTTTTGGTGTCTTGTTCAAAGCCCAAGACATGAAGTGAAAGATGGTTTGTATCTTGTTCAAAGCCCAAGATGTGAAGCTGAAGGTGATTTGTATCTTGTTCAAAGCCCAAGATGTGAAGCTGAAGGTCTATTTGTATCTTGTTCAAAGCCTAAGATATGAAGCTGAAGGGCCTCGACTTTAGAGAGAATTTGTCATCTCTAAAGAAGGGTTTGTCTGTCACAACTATTGGGTGACTGGTTATAAAGGAGAATTACTTTAACCGGGATACGCGGATCCTAGCAATACCATAATTTCCTTTAAAGGGGATTTTAACCTGAAGGAGAAGACTTTAACTCAGTGTAGAGCAATGCTATATTTCCTTAGGAATTTCTCATGCTAAAAGAGGGACAGTGGCATGGATGTAGATGATCCAGAGGCTTGCCGCTTACAGCGATTAGATGAAGGGAAAGGAGTTGTTGATGTTTGTGTACTGTGAACGAGGCACAACTTTGATGCTAAAAGGTTGATTGGATCAACCAGTGGTTTTCTTATACAAAGCCTAAGAGGAGGCTAAAAGGTTTTCCTTATACAAAGCCTAAGAGGAGACTAATATGTGTCTCGTACAATGCCCGAGAAAGAGGCTAAAAGGTTTTGACCCGACGATGGAGTCTTTTGGTATCTCGTATAAAGCCCGAGATGGAGGCTATTTGACTCAACAAGAGAGTTTTTGTATCTCGTATGAAGCCTGAGATGGAGGCTGTTGTTTGTTTGGCTCAATAAGAACCTTTTTGTATCTCGTACAAAGCCCGAGATGGAGGCGAAAGGGTGATTGACTCAACGAGGGAATCTCTTATGTGTCTCGTATAAAGCCCGAGAGAGAGGCTAAACGTTGTTTGACTCCGCTGGGGAGAATCATTGTACAAAGCCCAAGAGGAGGCTATGGTAACTGTTTCAGTTAAGTGACAGGTCCAGTATACTGATTTTAAGGAGAAAATCAGTTCTTATATGAGCAATAATGTACTCAGGGATTTGATTTGAGGATCAGGGATATTTCCTTCTCTTTGAGGAAACGGGAAATCCAAAGGGTATTGAGACTATCCGAGTCTGCGGGTTTCCTTCCTATTTAACGAAGGGGTCACTTGAGAATGTCTTTGAGACTCAAGGAAGTTAGACTGTCTGTGTCTAGAGTTTTATCTTTTGTACTATGCTTTGAGAAATAGTAGTAGACTCTATGAAAGGACTGTTCTATGAGGATGACTAGGTTCTGTTCCTATACCTCTAGGAGGTCGTCGGGACAATTTGTACGAAGCCCAAGAGGAAGCTGGAAACTTTTAAGAAGCCGACGGGTCCTTGTACTAAGCCCAAGAGGAGGCTATCATTCCCGGAGGAAGATATCATTATACGAAGCCTAAGAGGAGGCTGTGAATACTTCTAAGAAGCCATAGGGTCCTTGTACGAAGCCCAAGAGGAGGCGGGATTGCTTTTAGGAAGCCCGTGGGTCCTTGTACGATGCCCAAGAGGAGGCCGATTGCTTTTAAGAAGCCGATGGGTCCCCAAACCCCAAGAAATTCAAGGCAAGCTATTCACAAGGAATAGATCAAGTCAGGAAAGTTCGAGAATTTGGAAGAAACTCAAAGATGCCATTCACGGAGAATACATTCATCTTTGGGAGTAGAGTTTCTTGACGATTCCTAATAAGGACAGCCGAAGAGAAGACTGTATCTGGTGATCCTATTGGGGATCTAGTTGTCTATTTCTACGAATAAACGAAACGGCGTCACCTAGTTCTAGACGTAGTTGCCGGGGAAACTCCAAATATCTATACTATTATTACACAGTTGATATGAGTTTATGAAAGAAGACTTATAGCGAAACAGACCCACAATACAGTTATATATATATGAGTTTGTGAAAGGAGACTTACAGTGAAACAGCCCCACAATACAGTTATATACATATGAAAGCGGTAAATGAAAGCGGGTAAACACTTACTCGGTTGTAGAGCTTCCATGCTGTTTGGTTAGTTGTTCAACAAAGAAAGATTGAAAACAATAGTATATTCAAAATCAAAGGAGAAAGTGCTTTGAGAAAGAAAGATTTGGGGCTTACAGCTCGAGGAGAGGCCCAAAAAGTTTTACCAGTTATCGCGCTGTTGAATTTGTACAGAGGGACTTATACAAGTGACTGAGGCCCAAGAAAGGTTTTTTGTACAAAGGGATGGGTCTTACACTCTATTAGAGGCCCAAGTGAGTTTTAAGAAAAGAAATGGGTCTTACTACTCGAGGGTAGGCCCAATGGTTAATTTTGAAAAGGGCGACGGTCGCGCCGAGGTTTTGTAAACACCGTGGGACTTATACAAGTGACTGAGGCCCAAAATTTTGGTATTTACAAAGGGATTGGGTCTTACACTCAATTAGAGGCCCAAAGAGTCTTGAAACATTTGAGTATGATTAAAAATCAAAGAAACCCCAATTTTCACTTTTTAAAAGTAATTTTTCAAAGAAAATTAATAAAAAATGACAAAAAATAAATAAGTTTAAATAAACCACTTGTGATTTTTGGTTAAGGTTTTAATCACAAGATGATTTAAAACTTATTTAGTTTTGATTTTCAAGATGAATATTCACTTTTAAAATGTTTAAAAACAATTAAAAATGAATTTATTCACAAAAATACCAACTATATTAAATAAATAATATAAATTTGATTTTTTTTGTAGAATAAAATATTTTACTATTTTTGTGATTTTTCAGAAAAAGAACCAATCAAAAATAATCAAAATTGAGGGAGTTATTAATTTTCCAAATCATTAAAAAATAATATGAAAAATGAGAAAATATAAAAAAAGAGGGGTTGGGTCTTACACTCTATTAGAGGCCCAAAGTGTATTTTTGTACAAAAGATGGGGCTTACAACTCAGGGAGAGGCCCAAAATATTTTCAGTTTGAAAATGGCGATCGCGCCGAGATTTTTAACGTATCGGGACTTATACAATAGCTGAGGCCCAAAATTGTTTTGTTAAAAAAGAGTTGGTTCTTACACTCTAATAGAGGCCCAAGTGTTAAAAAATGAAAAGAAATGGGACATACAGCTCAAAGAGAAGCCCAGTTGATTTTCGTTTGAAAATGGTGATCGCGCCGAAGTTTTCTTTTAACGCAGAGGGACTTATACAATAAGTGAGGCCCAAAATTGTTTTGGTTAAAAAGGGATTGGGTCTTACACTCTAATAGAGGCCCAAAGTGTTTTTGAATGGGTCTTATAGCTCAAGGAGAGGCCCAAGGTTATTTTTCAAAAGGCGATGATCGTGCCGTTTATTTGAAAATGTACAGAGGGACTTATACAACGAATGAGGCCCAAAATATTTCTGTACAAGTGGGTTGGGTCTTACACTCTCTCAAGAGGCCCAAGTGAGTTTTAAGAAAAGAAATGGGTCTTACTACTCGAGGGTAGGCCCATTGGTTTTTCCGTTTAAAATGGCGATCGCGCCGAGATTTTTAACGTATCGGGACTTATACAATAGCTGAGGCCCAAAATTGTTTTGTTAAAAAAAGAGTTGGGTCTTACACTCTAATAGAGGCCCAAATGAGTGCAGTGTATTTACAGGAAATACTTGTTTGCAAGTTCAATTGTTTTTAAAAGATATGAATAAATGCATGGCATTCAAGCAAAGCGTTTAAATTTGAGTTTACCGAACACCGGTGAATTTTTCTACGCGAGCCGAGAAGCGCCTGAGGAAGCTTTAAGCATCCAATGATCGAATAATGTTTCCTGTGTCAGGTGAAAATCCAAACAAGCAGAAAAAACACCCGAGATCGCATAAAAATGCCTTTGATCTCATCAAGTGGTTAGATTTGAATTGAATCAAACAAATATTAAATCAAATAATCGAATAAACAATTAAATGACTAACACCTAAATTAATCATGTTTAGTGAAAACTAATTAAAGCCATTTAACTAAATAATTAATTATAAAAATCAGGGGTGCAGTTAGTGATTTATGGGTGTGATTAGTAATTTTTTGCTTAAAGAAAATGGGCTGAGCCCAACATACTAATCCCCAAAATAAACCAATGTTCATTAGATTTTCTTATAAAATAATAATAATAAAAAAAAAATGAATTATCATTTGGAATGAAAAATGAAACCTTAAGCGTGCTTTCCCTTTTTCCCTTCAGCGAGCAATTCTTCTTCCGTCGTTCCTCCTTTCTTGATTCGCGACAGCTTTCCCAGCGACATGTCTCGACGAATCTCCTCCGTCCATGGCTTTTGGTGACGGCACTAGGTAGCTGCGGCGGCGATTTGATGAGGGAAGAAAGGGTATTGGAGCAATTTGTGGTGCCAACAGCGATGGTTGCCGTTTAGTTTCTCCGGCGCGGTGGTGTGTATTTCAGGTGAGGAAATAACTTTGTTGATTTCTGTTCTTCATTCTAAAACCTGTAAAAAAAACAAACCTATTTAGGATTTGATTTCTGAAGAAACAAATTTGAATTGATTTAGGGTTTAGAAACAAAGTTATGAAATTGAATTGATAAAATTGAATTGATGATGATTGAGATATTGTTCTTCACAAATTTTCCTGCCATGAACACTGTAAAAGTTATTTTATAAAGTTCCTGTAAAAAAATGGTAAAAGGTAACATACAATTCTATTAAACTCTATAAGTTCTGCAAAAATTGAATTGAATTAGAGTTTTGAAAAACAGAAAATGATGAAATTGAAATGAATTTGTGATATTGCAGGTTGAACGCGTGTCAACATCGTCGGTTTTTCGCGGCGAAATTTAGAGAAGCTGCTGCTATAGTAACAGGTTTTGGATTTCAACTGATTCAGCATCAATTTGTTCTGTTGATGCTATTCAAATTTATTCTCCTCTCATGATTTTTCTTTGGCTGCACTTGTTGAAACTTGTTATGCAGGTATGGCTTTGTGATGCTCTATGTACTTTTCTTTGAGGAATTGTTCCTGTAAGAGAGAAAAGCAGGGAGGTGAGTCATAATTCCATCAAAATTCTAAAATTTCCATAAAATTGAATAGAATTAGAAAACAGAAACTGATAACATGGAATTGAATTGAAATTGTTCTTCTTTTTAATTTTTGTTGCAGGTGCGGAATTTTGGTAACCGACGACGTCGAAACGACGACAATACGCACGAGCTGTGAACTGTTATTCTTCTGCAAATTGTTTGATGTAACCTTGTAGCAGAAAATGTTAGCTTACAATAGGAAATTGTATTGGTTCATAATAATAACTGTGTTACTTTTCCTCTTGTGTATGTGTATGTGAACATTTCATGAAAAAAATAGTGCAGAGTGAGGGGGAAGAGGGTGCTGCCCTCTTGTTTATGTGTGTATGTGAACTTTCAGAAAAAATAGATTGAAATGGGAAAAAAAAGAGATGCGCTGCATCCTGGTTTATCATCAAAAGTTTTTTTCTCTTTTTTTTTAATCTAAGTTAAACCAAAAATACAACACACCATATGAGAATGAGAATGAAACAAGTTAGCAACTTGCTTGGTGTAATTGTGAAGAGCATTTGAAGCTCTATTTATAGAAGAAAATTGTGTAACTCTTAAGCTATCTCAAGATAAGAGTTGAATGAAAATTCAAAGTCTTAGACAATGTTTTTGAACCTCTTCTACAATTGGCTAGGAAAATGAGTCAAGGAGACAAGGCTACAAGGTTGGTCTCATAAGAAACAAAAATTCACTTAAAACAAAACTTATAAAAAACAAACATATATATTTAAAACAAAATTCTGAATTTATATATTTTTTTCCTAAAATATAAATACATATATGTCAAAAATAAAACAAAAGTTATATATATATATATATATATATATACATAAGTGGCGTGATAAAAAATAAACATATATATATACATATTTTTTTTCTTTCATGGACAAAACAATATATTTATTTAAAAAAGAAAATGAAATACATAGATACATATATACTTTTTTTTTAAATATTTTTTAATTCATTTTTTATCTTAATGTGTGAAAATAAAACAAAAAATGGGGTATCAATTGAATCGTGTGAAAGATAGATGAATAATGGACATTTGCGAGTTTAATTGAAAAACACGTCCGTTCATCGATTTTTCGCACAATTAATCAGGAAAGACGGAGATTTCAACGCATATATTCTGACTGAAAATTTAGACGATATGCATGACAGAACAGATGGTATGATATGCGGATGACAGAAAGTGAAAACACAACCGAGTTTTGACAAACGGGTGGTCAAAATTTGGGGTATGACAGATGCCCCTATTTAATCTTCTTGGACCCGAAGGTGTGAATGACGAAGGTATTCGGGCATTCAGGGTGCAAGAGGATTAAATATCGGAATACCCGAAATTTTGATGGTGGTTATGAATGGTAGCTTACGCATCCATCTTCTTTTGCTAAGCAATGATGCTTAGAAAAGGTAAACTTCCCCTCGATCCTGGTTTCTTGCCAAGGAACTGGTTTAGTTTCTTTTGTCAACTTCCCCTCGATCCTGGTTTCCTACCAAGGAACTGGTCTTAGTTTCTTTTGTCAACTTCCCCTCGATCCTGGTTTCCTACCAAGGAACTGGTCTCAGTTTCTGATATAAACTTCCCCTCGATCCTGGTTTCCCACCAAGGAACTGGTCTAAGTTTCTGATTTAAACTTCCCCTCGATCCTGGTTTCCTACCAAGGAACTGGTCTTAGTTTCTGAAATAAACTTCCCCTCGATCCTGGTTTCCTACCAAGGAACTGGTCTTAGTTTCTAAAATAAACTTCCCCTCGATCCTGGTTTCCTACCAAGGAACTGGTCTTAGTTTCTGAAATAAACTTCCCCTCGATCCTGGTTTCCTACCAAGGAACTGGACTCAGTTTCTAAAGTAAACTTCCCCTCGATCCTGGTTTCCTACCAAGGACCTGGTCTTAGTTGCTGAAATAAACTTCCCCTCAATCCTGGTTTCCTACCAAGGAACTGGTCTCAGTTTCTTTTGTCAATAAACTTTCTTGACAAGGAACGCTGTTAGTAGCGGTTTTCCTTCAAACTTCTTGCCGAATTTTCCTGGGGAGATGCCATTTGAGTGGAAAAAATTTTGATGTCAGACTTGCTAGGGAACCCATTCGTCTGAATTGTAGAGGTACACAAACTTCTCTATTTTGGAGACGTCATTTGTCGATTCTACTGGGGAAAGCGTGTCTCTTGAGAGACTGTTTTTGTTTGGGGGCTTACATCATACTTTTCTCGGGATCTTTTAGGAGAAATGCCATATGATGGAATCCAATTTTGAGGTGCTGATGACCTTTTCATCAGCAATCTTTTCGGAGCGAAACTGGCGCGCTGCCGAATCTCTGATTACGAGGCTTTCTCTGTGGATTTTCCTTAATCCGGGAAAGCAAAGATATCGTCTTCGAGGGCGAAGAGCGACATTTGTTGAAAGTTTTCTTGTTTCTCAGAGGTTTAAGTTATCAAAGTGGTCAAGGACCGTCTCTAATCCAGAGATAAACTGGAGGAGAGATTGCTTAGATGATTCACTTCCTAACAAGGAAAGATCTGACAACTCGATTGAGAGGACTTTTACCACTAGGGGATAAGACCGACTAGAGTGATAGTGATGCAATATGAATGTGAATGCAAATCAATAATGCATGATGTATGTATGTATATGCGGACAAAACTGACGCAACATACAAACTAAAAGATGAACACGACTGGATACTCGGCCCCAGTGGGGCATGTAGAAATATCACTGGTTCAAGATAGCAATTCTGCCTTGCTTAGGAGAAATAGTCCCTGTTGGGGGCGACGCTGGTCGGGCTTAGGAGATGAGAACTCGGCCGAGGATGTCAGACGAAACATGGTCTCTGACATTGTTGATCCTTCATTCAGGCGTACTGGTCTAGAAGGAGTACTTTGATTCTGCACTTTGAGGTTCGAACACCTTTGGAGACGCGATTGATGTTCTTTCGATGTTTAACAGTCAAAAGAAATTGCCATCTCTTATTTTTAAAAAAAGCAGAAAAAGTTTTAACAAGTAAATTCATTTTTGTTTTATTTCAAGAATCGTTAATCATGTTAACAACGTCGTTCTGTAAAGCTAAAACAAATAAGAATTACAAACAAAAGCACAAAGGCTCAAATTTTATTGATAAGATGGAGATCAGCCAAACGCGTGATTCCAAAGAGTATATACAAAGTTTGAAAATGGTAATTTACAGGGAAAAGGGCTTCGTTGAAACATAATGACCATTATCCTTCTACCAACTTTGAATTCGGGACATCCTGAGCTTCTGTCGAAGATGACCTTGACTGGAGTTTTCCTGACGGATGATGTAACTGCTGCTGCTGCTGAGGGACTTGCCTCTGTTGAACATAGTTACTTGCCATTATCCCTAATTTTTGCCTGGATTGTACTTTGATGTTTCCAATCCATCAGGATGATTTTTTATATGTCTCTAACTTTTGCCTGGACCGCCCTTTCGGGTTTTCAATCCACCTAGACGTTTTTTTTAGGCGAAGTATTTCTTGACTACGTCAACATTCGTGGGGTAGGCAAATTCCTCTCCGCCCATGGTTGCAAGTCTCAAGGCGCCACCTGAGAAAGCTTTCGTGACCACATAGGGGCCATCATAATTTGGGGTCCACTTGCCCCGAGAGTCAGTGAGAAATGATTGTATCTTCTTGAGCACAAGGTCTCCTTTTCTGAAAACACGAGGTCGGACCTTTTTGTCGAACGCCCTCTTCATTCTTTGCTGATACAACTGACCGTGGCATAGTGCCGTGATTCACTTCTCTTCGATCAGGTTCAGTTCGTCGTGTCGACTTTGACACCATTCAGCTTCTGAAAGCTTAGCTTCCATCAATACCCGGATTGATGGGATCTCTACTTCTATGGGGAGAACTACCTCCATGCCATATACTAGAGAGAAAGGGGTTGCCCCTGTTGAAGTGCGGACAGATGTTCGATAACCGTGAAGAGCAAAGGGTAGCATTTCGTGCCAATCTTGGTAGGTTACAACCATCTTTTGAACGATCTTCTTGATGTTCTTGTTAGCCACTTCTACCACTCCGTTCATCTTGGGTCGGTAGGGAGATGAGTTATGGTGTTCGATCTTGAACTCTGCACACAACTCTTTCATCATCTTATTGTTCAAGTTAGATCCATTATTAGTAATGATCTCACTTGGAACACCATAACGGTAGATGATATTGTTTTTGATAAATTGGACCACCACTTGTCGGGTTACATTGGCGTATGACGCTGCTTCGACCCACTTGGTGAAATAATCAATGGCTACAAGGATGAACCGATGTCCGTTTGAAGCTTGGGCTCAATCATGCCAATCATGTCGATTCCCCATATGGAAAAAGGCCACGGGGAAGAAAGAACTTTGAGATGTGATGGCGGTACATGAATTTTGTCGGAGTATATCTGACATTTGTGACACCTCCTCATGTACTTGTAGCAGTCGGATTCCATGGTCAACCAGTAGTACCCTGCTCTCAGAATTTTTCTCGCCATTGTGTGTCCGTTGGCATGAGTGCCAAAGGATCCTTCATGAATTTCTTTCATAAGCATGTCTGCTTCTGGTCTGTCTACGCATCGGAGCAAGACCATGTCAAAATTTATCTTATAAAGTGTATCGCCGCTCAGGAAGAAGCTGCCTGCTAGTCTTCTGAGGGTCTTTCTGTCTTTTCTAGATGCCCCATGTGGGTACTCTTGTTTCTGAAGGAAGCATTTGATATCGTGATACCAAGGTTTGTCATCTATGACTGCTTCGATCGTGAAGATGTAAGCGGGCCGTTCAAGGCGCATGATGTCGATCTTAGGTATGTCATTCCATTGACCTACACAAATCATGGAAGAGATAGTGGCTAAAGCGTCAGCCATGTGATTCTCATCACAAGGGATGTGATGAAACTCGATTCTGTTGAAGAAGGGTAACAACCTTCTTGCATAATCCTTGTAAGGAATCAATCCTGATTGGTATGTGTTCCAATCTCCTGTGATCTGATTGATAACCAAGGATGAATCGTCATATACGTCCAAGTTTTTGATCCTTAAATCAATCGCTTCTTCGAGACCCATAATACAAGCTTCGTATTCGGCCTCGTTGTTCGTACATTTGAACGTAAGTCTGGCAGTGAAAGGAATGTGGGTACCCTGGGGGGTAACAATGATTGCCCCAATTCCATTTCCATAATGATTAACTGCTCCGTCAAAGATAAGTCCCCATTGGGAACCTGGTTCTGGCCCTTCACTGGGTAACGGTTCATCGCAATCTTTCATTTTTAGATACATGACATCTTCGTCTGGGAAGTCAAACCCGATTAATTCTTGATTGTCAATCGGTTGATGAGCCAAATGATCGGCTAAAATACTTCCCTTAACGGCTTTCTGAGCGTGGTACTCTATGTCATATTCTGATAACAGCATCTGCCAACAGGCAATTCTTCCCGTGAGAGCAGGCTTTTCGAAAACGTATTTGATTGGATCCATTTCGGAGACCAACCAAGTAGTATGACGAATCATGTACTGGCGAAGACGTTTGGCCGCCCAAGCCAAAACACAGCAAGTTTTCTCGAGCATCGTGTACCGAGTCTCATAGTCGGTGAATTTCTTGCTTAGATAGTAGATGGCAAACTCTTTCCTTTTAGTTTCGTCTTGTTGGCCAAGTACACATCCCATCGAGTCCTCTAGGACTGTGAGGTAAATGATCAGTGGTCTTCCTTCCACTGGAGGTGATAGAATCGGAGGATTCAACAAGTATTCCTTAATACTGTCGAAGGCGGTTTGGCAATCTTCTGTCCAAACGCAATCCTGGTCTTTTTTCAGTAACTTGAAGATCGGCGCACAAGTGGCAGTCATAAAGAATATGAATCTGGAGATGTAGTTCAAACGTCCCAGGAATCCTCTGACTTGTTTTTCAGTTTTCGGAGAAGGCATTTCTTGAATGGCCTTGACCTTGTCAGGATCAACCTCAATTCCTTTCTGGCTGACGATGAACCCTAGTAGTTTCCCTAAACGGACACCGAACGTGCACTTGTTGGGATTCAAGCGGAGCTTGAATTTTCTTAGACGTTTGAACAATTTTGATAGATGTTCAACGTGCTCACTCTCTGTTTTTGATTTTTCAATCATATCATCGACATATACCTCGATTTCTTTGTGTATCATGTCATGAAACAGAGTAGTCATGGCCCTTTGATAGGTTGCCCCGACATTCTTCAAACCGAACGTCATTACCTTGTAACAAAAGGTACCCCATGGGGTAATGAATGAAGTTTTCTCCATGTCTTTCGGCGCCATTTTGATCTGGTTATAGCCCGAGAATCCATCCATGAAGGAGAAAATTTTGAACTTTGTTGTGCTGTCTACCAGCATGTCAATGTGTGGTAAAGGAAGGTCGTCCTTTGGACTTGCCTTGTTCAGATCTCGGTAGTCGACACACATTCTGACCTTTTCGTCCTTTTTCGGAACAGGTATGATGTTGGCTAACCATTGAGGATATTCAGACGTAGCGAAGAAACCCGCGTTAATCTGTTTCTGTACCTCCTCTTTGATTTTGATGGCCATGTTCGGGTGAGTGCGTCTCAACCTTTGCTTTACTGGAGGACATTCCGATCTCAATGGTAAGTGATGTTCCACGATGCTGGTATCCAACCCTAGCATATCCTGATAGGACCAAGCGAATACATCGGGAAATTCTTTGAGAAGCTTTATCAAACCGTCTCTGGCAGTTGGACTGAGCAGTGCCCCAATCCTGATTTCTTTTCTCTCTTGTTCTGAACCCAAGTTTACCATTTCCAACGGCTCTTTGTGAGGTTCAATGTACCTTCCCTCTTGTCTGAGTAATCGGGAGATCTCTTCTGGAATTTCGTTGTCATTTTCTTCTTCAGCCTCAAATACCGGGAACTCAAAGTTGGGAGAAGGCATCGGATCGTATGTTTCAACTGGGTTTAAAACAAGCAATCTGAATGACGTGATGATTCGTGTTTAGAAGAGATAGAGAAAATGCAAGTGTGTGCAGTGTATTTATTTTACTGCTTGTTTTTATTTGAATTGTTTTTTAGGATTACCATTTTCTGAAAAAGCAAAAAGAGAAAACAACAATTAATGCAGAAATTACAGAACAACATTATTTTATTAATGAACAAGTCAATCCTTGAAACTACAGGCCTATAAAACAAAACTCTGTCGCTTCGGGCAAAGTGAAGAGGGAAATTTACAGAAAGCGAGCCCTATCAAAACATCCGTTTCACCTGGGCAGGGTGAAAGGTTAAAGATGGCAATTACTTTGACTGATGAACGACCTTCGGAACCTCGACGGCAACCCATTGGGGGCGAACTCCTCGGTGAATCACAAAGTCTGGCACCTTCCTTGATTTGTCTTCAGAAATGACGCTGATTTCTGGTGGAGCAGGATCATTGGAATCTGTTTCCCAGGCAGAGTTGTCGTAGGAGAATTCCTCTGTTGCATTTTGCATAGAATTGTGCTCTCAACTGTATCTCCCCATCCAGTTGGCTGGATGTCTTCGAGCCTGATACGAGAGCTTCCGGGAGCGGTGTACTTGACCATATAGTTGTATTTTCCACTCGGTTGTCCCAAGGTGTCCCACACTTCTTTCGAACTGGAGGAGTCATTTCTTTCGATGACGTTGACCTCGGGAAAAACATAGTTGATGAATTCAAGTCCTGCAAACGTTGCAAATTCATCTTCATGTTAAGTAGTTTCTGAATGACCTGAGTGTTGTTCCCATGACATGGTGGGGACACAGGTATTATGGTCAATGACGGTCAGCTGATTTTCATTGTTCGGCTGACCC
This sequence comes from Lathyrus tuberosus, assembly GCA_022829125.1. Classification (NCBI taxonomy): domain Eukaryota; kingdom Viridiplantae; phylum Streptophyta; class Magnoliopsida; order Fabales; family Fabaceae; genus Lathyrus; species Lathyrus tuberosus. The sequence continues at coordinate 4,962,905 of JALAZF010000024.1, read as the reverse complement.
TCTTGCCCCAAGTTTCCTGGGTAAGGCTGCCACATTGGTAGACCATCCATTGGGCCATAGTAATTATAGTCAAAGTTGTCTTTCATCAGAGTGTCCTCCTCTAATGAATTTGGCGGAGCACGACATCCTTCTGGATCACAATCTCCGTATATCATTTCGACATCTGACCTTGGTATAAATCTCGGACTTTGTGCGGGATAGCAAAAAGGCATAGGCACCTCTTCCTAAGACATATAATCGTCCTCGTTAAGATAGGGCTTCCATTCTTCATCTGTGTCAGAGGGATCTTCCTCATTGATAGCGTGAACCGCTTGAGACACTGGGTGAAGGAAACCTCCATTGTGGAAGAAGTTTTGAAGGGGATGAAAACTTTCATCTTTAGCAGCTGTTTGGGTACAAGTTACAGAAAAACCAAGACCCTTCTTTGTTTTATTGTCAATAGGAATGACAAGCTGTCCCCATCCAGTTGTGTCGGTACTCTCGACCGCTTTGATAGCATCTTTGTATGAGGAAATCGAGGTTCCTCCTTGGGATTGACTGTCCTTGCTCACCGACAATGCTTGGAACTGAGTTCCAATAACCTCCTCGAGTTTTATACCAGTAGATGATGACAAGTTGCTTATAAGCAAGGCTTGTTCCCCACAAACCGTGACAAGTTGATCGTTCTTGACGAACTTTAGCTTTTGGTGGAGGGTCGAAGTGACCGCTCCAGCCTGATGTATCCAAGGTCTTCCTAATAAAAAACTGTATGTTGCCCGGATATCCATGACCTGGAAAGTGACTTGGAAAGTGTGAGGACCGATAGTTATGGGAAGATCAACTTCGCCGATAACCGTTTTTCTGGATCTGTCGAATGCTTTGACGACGACCTCGCTGACTCTCATCGGAGGGCCTTTAAATGATAATTGCATCAAAGTAGACTTCGACATAACATTCCGGGCTGACCCTGTGTCTACCAGTATGCTGGCTAAAGCATCGTCCTGGCAGTTAACTGTGATATTGAGCGCCATGTTATGACGGCGACCCTCTTCGGGTAATTCCTCATCACTAAATCCCAAATTATTGCAGAAAGTGATGTTAGAGACAATGTTATCGAACTGTCTGATTGTTAGATCCTGTTCCACAAAGGCTTGCTCCAAGACTTTTTGTAGAGCCTCCCTGTGGGCTTCTGAACTGAGTAACAGTAATAATACCGAGATCTTTGAAGGAGTCTGTAACAGTTGATCAACAATGTTATATTCACTCCTTTGGATGAGCTTCAGCATCTCATCATTATTTTTCGAAAGGTCGAGATTACTGGATTGACCGACTGATAGATCGGGAGCTTCTGTCTGAAGTTCCTTTTCCTTGTTAGGTTCCCTAACCCCTCGGTTGAAGATTCGACCGCTCCGTGTTACACAACTGATGTCTGCAATGTTCACAACGGAGGGTAATGGAATTTCCTTTCCATTTTCAACTGTCGTTGCACCGTATTTGTAAGGGATAGCCTTAGTTGATTCATACGGTAGTGGTCCCGGTAGATAGATGACTATGGAAGCCCTCTGATTTTTCTGACCATCGTAAGTAATCTCGATCCGTTTCCGGTTGGGAACTTTAGATTCGTGAAGTAGAGGGATGATGGCAAAAACATCCCTGGTCTGGTGACGACCAGAGATGGTGACAACATCCTCAACTTGATCGGTAAGGTAGTTCGGCGTCCAGTTGATGGGTCCAGAACCCAGATATGGACGAATTTCTCCACGATCCACCTGACCCTGAAGAGCCGCTCGCACAAGGTAACACCCTTGGTTACTTTTCGAACAGACGCTACAACGGTCATAATTGTGTGGTGGCACCTGGCCACGCCCCCTTTGAATACAATGTAACCTCACTAGGTTAGCGTCCACAGATCGGACATCCTGACTTTGACGCCGAGTGGGATTCCTGTTATTGATACTAATCTGCTGAGTATCTTCATCCATATAGATTGGCATCCACCAGTGATTTAACAAGTGCTGAAGTGCCTCCTGGACAAGGGTACAACCTCGATCGTTTTCGCAACCCGCTTTACAGCTTTGATAGTCATGTGATATTAAGAATCTGAGTCAGACCTGTTCAGCATGTAACTCTACCAGGTTGGTATTCATCACGTGAATATCGAAGATCTGAACCATGTTGATCTGATAGGGATTCCTATCATGGTAGTCTTGGATCCATCCAAAATCCATCTGACGCTGGAGGGCCTCTTGTATGAAAGAGCATCCCTGTTTGTTTACCGAGCAAGTCAGGCAGGAACTATAATCGTGCCGCGGCAGATTATGATACTGGCTTTGCCTTGAGTGCATTGCCACCAGATTGACATTCATTGCACGGATATCGTGGTTCTGAATGACGTTAGAATTCGTGTAAAGCATGTTAACTCCACGAACTCGGTGCTCTTGGATCCATCCGAGGGCCATTTGTTCCTATAGAGCTGCTTGCACCACAGAACATCCTTGGTTGTCTTTAGAGCAGATATCACACTGATGATAGTTATGAGGTGGTACATGGCCATATCCGCTCTGTCTACAATGCATCTTGACCAGATTGGTCTTTAACAAGAGTACATCGTGAATTTGATAGACATTGTTAAATTCTCCTTCTACCAAATTGACTACAGTCTTCTCGTGTTGAGGCAGCGGGTTCGTGAGAACATTAGGATTCGTATCCTTGAAGGATAAGACCCCGCTCCTAACAAGCTTTTGTACGTCGGACTTGAAATTGAGACAAGTCTCTATGTTATGCCCTGACCCTCCTTGATGATAAGGGCAATTTTGATCCACCTTAAACCAAAAAGGCGGATTTTCCGGTACTGTAAGAGGAGATTTAGTCTGAATGTGCCCCTTAGCCAGTAGTAATGGAAACAGTTCTGCGTACGTCATGGGTATAGGATCAAATCCTGGTGGCCGTGTTGTACGATTGTTGTTGTATGGAGGACGAGCCTGATGAAGAGACTGTTGTGTCCTTTGTTGATCAGGCTGGCTCTGCGCAACCTGAGGTTGATACGTAGGAATAGACGCAGGGTTGATAGCAGGAGTCACAGCTGCTACCGGTTGATAACGTCGTCTTTGCTTTCCGAGGGAGATATTCCCAATATCTTGCTCTTTTTTCTTAGGGAGAGCACTACCATATTTTTTAGTACCGCTTGTCGATCCAGTGTCTTTTACCAAACGTCCTTCTCGGACGGCTTCCTCAAGACGTACGCCCATGCCGACCATTTCGGTGAAATCACTGGGCGCACTGGCAACCATTCGGTCATAGTAAAATAAGCTTAAGGTCTTTAAAAAGATCTTTGTCATCTCTTTTTCCTCAAGAGGTGGACAAATTTGAGCGGCAATTTCACGCCACCTTTGAGCATACTCCTTAAAGGTTTCCTTGTCCTTTTGCGACATTGATCTGAGTTGATCTCTGTCGAGTGCCATGTCCAAATTGTATTTGTATTGTTGGACGAAGGCAGTACCAAGATCTCTGAATATGCTGATCGTAGTACGGTTTAAACCCATGTACCATTTTAACGCGGCACCGGTTAAACTATCCTGAAAGTAGTGAATCAGTAGGTCCTGATTCTCCGTCTGAGCTGACATTCGCCGAGCGTACATCACCAGATGGATTTGAGGGCAAGAGTTACCCTTGTACTTTTCAAAGTCGGGCACTTGAAATTTGTGCGAGACTTTCACATTTGGGACCAAGCAGAGATCTGCGGCGTCCTTTCCAAATAGATCCTGACCGCGAATGGCTTGTAGTTCCTTCTGCATTTCCAAGAACTGTTCCTGGAATTCCTCCATTCTGTCAAACATAGTTTCCTTCTTACCAGAAGGTGTCTGTGGAATCTGTCCTTCCGGGACAGTGTGCACCACAGGGGGGGTACCGTGACTACGGCAGTGAGTTTTGGCGTCTCCCGAAGTTTGTAACCTTCAGGAGTCTTCAATATGCCCCTGGCATCTTCGCTTTCCCGAAGTTTGTAACCTTCAGGCCCAGCGGCCTCTGTTGTGATTCCTTGATCTTTAGTGATCGGCGGGACATATCCTTCCGGGATATAGTTAACAGGCATTCCCCAAGGACGATCTTTCGGCATCTGATACCTAGGATCATACTTCTCCACTATGGGCGTTAAGGTGATCTCTGAGATCACAGTTCTTTGTAGCTGAGCTTCTACCATGGCTTGCATGTCGTTACGAAGCTTTCTCATATCCTGTCTTAGAGCGTCGATCTCTTCTTTCAACTCTCTGTTTTCTTCCTCAAGATCATCCATCTTTTTCTGACGATTCGCCCGAGTATTATACGAATAAGACAGTTTGACTCTAGAATCGAGACATAAACGTGAGATTCGTAAGTAAGAAGAATACGCGATGTGAGAATGATGAATGCAATGATTATATTAATTGTTTTTTTTTGTTTAATCAAAATAAACTTCGACAATTAGATTGCAAATATCAAACGGTGGGGAAACCCCTTTTTATTGAATTCAAAGGATTACAGAAATGGAAATCCAGTAGATTACAAGGTGCAGAAACATAAACCTAAGCTAATGGGTCCCGAGTCCTCTCTGAAGAGAAATCAGGTGCTGATTCTGGTATCTTCCTTTTCTTTGACCGGGGCTCTGGAGCCGTTGTCGGGTTGTCATTCCTTTGCCAAGTGAAAGGAGCGAGCAAATTCCTTTGGTCATCTTGATTCTCTACAGCATGCTGCTCAAAAATTTCAATCAGAGCATCTTTCTCTTTTAGTAATTGCTGTATTTTGATGCACTCTACGTCGAGGGTGCGGTACTTGTTCTTCCAAGACCTTCTCTCCCGTTGAACTTTGTTGAGAGTAACCTGAAGCTTTTCGGTTTCCGTTATGAAGTACATGACAGATTCCTTTGGCGGAAGAATTCCGTAACAAGGATAAGGCATTTTTAACTTGAGAGCTCTAGTTTGTACCCAATGGAGATAAGGCTCCACTGAGACACAGTCCGATTTTCCTAGAGACTCTCGTCCTTTCTTATGAACGTGTTTCCAAGCGTGCACTATATCCATCTTTAGTGCTCTGTCAACTTCTCCTTCCTTGAAGAAAAGACCTTCCAGATAAACACCCCGTGGGATGTGTTTCATCGGGTATCCAAATTGACGAAGAACCAATACCGGATGATAGTTGATTCCTCCTTTAGTTCCTATAAGGGGTACGTTGGGGAAGTTTCCACAACGATCAATGATCCTGATTCCATCATAAATCCTATTACACCAATCTATATCAGAGTTGGTAAGAGACATGATCTTCTGCGACCAACGTAAGGCACTCTTGCAATCCCAAAAAGCAGCAGACTTGGGCAAGTGGGAAATAAACCATTTATAAAGCATAGGTACACAGCATGTGATCTCCCCTCCGCTGTACAAATTCCCCAAGTGTACAGAATGATACGCATCTGCGAGCAAAGTCGGCACAGGGTTTCCAATGAGAAAAACCTTAATGGAGTTAATATCGACGAAGTTATTGATGTTGGGAAACAAAAATAACCCATAGGTGAGCAAGACAAAGATGCTTTCAAAAGCAGTCACGTTCCCGATACTGGCGAAATATAGGGCCTTCTTTGTCAAGAACTGGGCTGGCAAACCTTGGATGCGACCCTTAGCGGTCATGTGAGTCCTGACCTCAGACTCGTCCAAATGAATTGCTCTTGCAATTGTCTGATTCTTTGGAATTTCTTCCAGTCCAGAAAATGGAGCTCGATCAGTGATATGTAGATCGATCAGGTGAGAATACTCCTCCAGCGTTGGTGCTAGCTGGTAATCCGGGAACGTGAAACAGTGATAAACCGGATCGTAAAACTGAATGAGCGCATCCATGATTCCCTCAATCACATGGACTCTTAACAGTGGTAGCAGACCTCCGTGCTTGGCTCTAAAAGCCTCAGGGTTAGTGATCATCCTTTCTAACCTTCTCAAATCCTCTAGTTTTGGGACCTTGAAGGTATACTGGTGAGTTCTCCTTCTACCGAAATCCATTAGTGCAATCCTTTTCTCTGATATTTGCAATCACAGTCTTAGTTTATTTTGAAAAAACAGAGAGACTAGAAGAGAAATTTTTTGAATGTTTTAATGTTTTTTAGATGAATGCATGAATGCAGCACATAAAAACATAGAAAAAACATGGGGTCAAAGGGTCGTTGTCATGAAGTCAAGGCTCTACCCATCCCCAAAGGTTTATACTAGGGTGATTTTTGTACCTGTACTCATTATCATCAGCTCCTCCCAGGAAAGCAAAACAACAAGCGGATCGCCATCGAGTTGTAGTGCAATCTTAGAGTAAGTGCCATTCACTGAGAATAGATCACCAGCCTCAAATGAGGGTAGTATCGCGTAACAACTATTTCCGATAGTTTCCGCACTACGAAAGGGTTTGGCTCCTCAACTTCTCAAACTTAACAATCGGCCCATTGTCTAGGTGAGAGAATGGGTTGCATTGGTCAGCCTCCACTGAGGTTGATGGTCGACCCCGTCGCCATCACTTATCTTAAGTGTATACTCAATCTTTCCACATACGGCATCACCCGCATTCCCATTAGCAGAAAAATAAACACGTATAGCAATTAGGAAAAGCGGTATATATATTTGTCCTAATCATCCAAGACCTTTAAAGCTATGAATCTTAGGTTCCTGACAGAAATGGGTTCCCCGGCAGAAGCCCTAATCTGTGGTTTTCACACAAGAGATGAAAAGGAAAAAGGAACACAGAGACTGGCCCCACGGTGGGCGCCATTTTTTTGTTGGCGGCCTCCGCCATGAAAATGACTTACCCAAGGTTTAAATTGTAAGAAGGAAAGAACCGGCCCCACGGTGGGCGCCATTTTTTCTGTAGCGAGCGATTTTGGACGCGGTTCTTAAGCGCTGGTCGCTCTCTGCGGTTTGAGCTTAAACTACAGGTCGATTCATTTTTTATCCTATTAAAGTTGATGAAGGAAGGGAAATAGATGTCTCCAATTAACTCTGCTTTGTATACTGAGTTTAAACAACGGTCTGTTAGGTTACGAATGCTATTAATGTGGGGGGCCTTTGTACTGGTTATTTGTATTTTCGCCAATACGGTTTCTTTCTTTTTATCTGGGTAGAAGGTTTCTGGCGGGGAACAAGGATTAGGATGTTAGGACTGATGCTTTTGATAGATACATGAGAGTATGGGATTTAGGTTTTTTATTTATTGTGCTCGCTAAGATCTTTTCTTTCGATCTTATGCCTACGTATTCCCGTTTACCGAAACAGGGAAATCAGAGCGTTCGTAGTTCCTCCTATTCTATGGGAGGAAATGGGTGTTTTGGTGTCTTGTTCAAAGCCCAAGACGTGAAGCGAAAGATGGTTTGTATCTTGTTCAAAGCCCAAGATGTGAAGCTGAAGGTGATTTGTATCTTGTTCAAAGCCCAAGATGTGAAGCTGAAGGTCTATTTGTATCTTGTTCAAAGCCCAAGATATGAAGCTGAAGGGCCTCGACTTTAGAGAGAATTTGTCATCTCTAAAGAAGGGTTTGTCTGTCATAACTATTGGGTGACTGGTTATAAAGGAGAATTACTTTAACCGGGATACGCGGATCCCAGCAATGCCATAATTTCCTTTAAAGGGGATTTTAACCTGAAGGAGAAGACTTTAACTCAGTGTAGAGCAATGCTATCTTTCCTTAGGAATTTCTCATGCTAAAAGAGGGACAGTGGCATGGATGTAGATGATCCAGAGGCTTGCCGCTTACAGCGATTAGATGAAGGGAAAGGAGTTGTTGATGTTTGTGTACTGTGAACGAGGCACAACTTTGATGCTAAAAGGTTGATTGGATCAACCAGTGGTTTTCTTATACAAAGCCTAAGAGGAGGCTAAAAGGTTTTCCTTATACAAAGCCTAAGAGGAGGCTAATATGTGTCTCGTACAAAGCTCGAGAGAGAGGCTAAAAGGTTTTGACCCGACGATGGAGTCTTTTGGTATCTCGTATAAAGCCCGAGATGGAGGCTATTTGACTCAACAAGAGAGTTTTTGTATCTAGTATAAAGCCCGAGATGGAGGCTGTTGTTTGTTTGGCTCAATAAGAACCTTTTTGTATCTCGTACAAAGCCCGAGATGGAGGCGAAAGGGTGATTAACTCAACGAGGGAGTCTCTTATATGTCTCGTATAAAGCCCGAGAGAGAGGCTAAACGTTGTTTGACTCCGCTGGGGAGAATCATTGTACAAAGCCTAAGAGGAGGCTATGGTAACTGTTTCAGTTAAGTGACAGGTCCAGTATACTAATTTTAAAGAGAAAATTAGTTCTTATATGAGCAACACTGTACTCAGGGATTTGATTTGAGGATCAGGGATATTTCCTTCTCTTTGAGGAAACGGGAAATCCAAAGGGTATTGAGACTGCTCGAGTCTGCGGGTTTCCTTCCTATTTAACGAAGGGGTCACTTGAGAATGTCTTTGAGACTCAAGGAAGTTAGACTGTCCGTGTCTAGAGTTTTATCTTTTGTACTATGCTTTGAGAAACAGTAGTAGACTCTATGAAAGGACTGTTCTATGAGGATGACTAGGTTTTGTTCCTATACCTCTAGGAGGTCGTCGGGACAATTTGTACGAAGCCCAAGAGGAGGCTGGAAACTTTTAAGAAGCCGACGGGTCCTTGTACTAAGCCCAAGAGGAGGCTATCATTCCCGGAGGAAGAGATCATTATACGAAGCCTAATAGGAGGCTGCGAATACTTCTAAGAAGCCATAGGGTCCTTGTACAAAGCCCAAGAGGAGGCGGGATTGCTTTTAGGAAGCCTGTGGGTCCTTGTACGATGCCCAAGAGGAGGCCGATTGCTTTTAAGAAACCGATGGGTCCCCAAACCCCGAGAAATTCAAGGCAAGCTATTCACAAGGAATAGATCAAGTCAGGAAAGTTCGAGAATTTGGAAGAAACTCAAAGATGCCATTCACGGAGAATACATTCATCTTTGGGAGTAGAGTTTCTTGACGATTCCTAATGAGGACAGCCGAAGAGAAGACTGTATCTAGTGATCCTATTGGGGATCTAGTTGTCTATTTCTACGAATAAACGAAACGGCGTCACCTACTTCTAGACGTAGTTGTCGGGGAAACTCCAAATATCTATACTATTATTACACAGTTGATATGAGAATATGAAAGAAGACTTACAGTGAAACAGCCCCACAATACAGTTATATATATATGAGTTTGTGAAAGGAGACTTACAGTGAAACAGCCCCACAATACAGTTATATACATATGAAAGCGGTAAATGAAAGCGGGTAAACACTTACTCGGTTGTAGAGCTTCCATGCTGTTTGGTTAGTTGTTCAACAAAGAAAGATTGAAAACAACAGTATATTCAAAATCAAAGGAGAAAGTGCTTTGAGAAAGAAAGATTTGGGGCTTACAGCTCGAGGAGAGGCCCAAAAAGTTTTACCAGTTATCGCGCTATTGAATTTGTACAGAGGGACTTATACAAGTGACTGAGGCCCAAGAAAGGTTTTTTGTACAAAGGAATGGGTCTTACACTCTATTAGAGGCCTAAGTGAGTTTTAAGAAAAGAAATGGGTCTTACTACTCGAGGGTAGGCCCAATGGTTAATTTTGAAAAGGGCGACGGTCGCGCCGAGGTTTTGTAAACACCGTGGGACTTATACAAGTGACTAAGGCCCAAAATTTTGGTATTTACAAAGGGATTGGGTCTTACACTCTATTAGAGGCCCAAAGAGTCTTGAAACATTTGAGTATGATTAAAAATCAAAGAAACCCCAATTTTCACTTTTTAAAAGTAATTTTTCAAAGAAAATTAATAAAAAATGACAAAAAATCAAATAAGTTTAAATAAACCACTTGTGATTTTTGGTTAAGGTTTGAAAAATGAGGTTTTAATCACAAGATGATTTAAAACTTATTTAGTTTTGATTTTCAAGATGAATATTCACTTTTAAAATGTTTAAAAACAATTAAAAATGAATTTATTCACAAAAATACCAACTATATTAAATAAATAATATAAATTTGATTTTTTTGTAGAATAAAATATTTTACTATTTTTGTGATTTTTCAGAAAAAGAACCAATAAAAAATAATCAAAATTGAGGAAGTTATTAATTTTTCAAATCATTAAAAAATAATATGAAAAATGAGAAAATATAAAAAAAGAGGGGTTGGGTCTTACACTCTATTAGAGGCCCAAAGTGTATTTTTGTACAAAAGATGGGGACTTACAACTCAGGGAGAGGCCCAAAATATTTTCAGTTTGAAAATGTCGATCGCGCCGAGATTTTTAACGTATCGGGACTTATACAATAGCTGAGGCCCAAAATTGTTTTGTTAAAAAAGAGTTGGGTCTTACACTCTAATAGAGGGCCAAGTGTTAAAAAATAAAAAGAAATGGGACTTACAGCTCAAAGAGAAGCCCAGTTGATTTTCGTTTGAAAATGGCGATCGCGCCGAAGTTTTCTTTTAACGCAGAGGGACTTATACAATAAGTGAGGCCCAAAATTGTTTTGGTTAAAAAGGGATTGGGTCTTACACTCTAATAGAGGCCCAAAGTGTTTTTGAATGGGTCTTATAGCTCAAGGAGAGGCCCAAAGTTATTTTTCAAAAGGCGATGATCGTGCCGTTTATTTGAAAATGTACAGAGGGACTTATACAATGAATGGGGCCCAAAATATTTCTGTACAAGTGGGTTGGGTCTTACACTCTCTCAAGAGGCCCAAGTGAGTTTTAAGAAAAGAAATGGGTCTTACTACTCGTGGGTAGGCCCAATGGTTTTTCCGTTTAAAATGGCGATCGCGCCGAGATTTTTAACGTATCGGGACTTATACAATAGCTGAGGCCCAAAATTGTTTTGTTAAAAAAAGAGTTGGGTCTTACACTCTAATAGAGGCCCAAATGAGTGCAGTGTATTTACAGGAAATACTTGTTTGCAAGTTCAATTGTTTTTAAAAGATATGAATAAATGGATGGCATTCAAGCAAAGCGTTTAAATTTGAGTTTACCGAACACCGGTGAATTTTTCTACGCGAGCAGAGAAGCGTCTGAGGAAGCTTTAAGCATCCAATGATCGAATAATGATTCCTGTGTCAGGTGAAAACCCAAACAAGCAGAAAAAACCCGAGATCGCATAAAAATGCCTTTGATCTCATCAAGTGGTTAGATTTGAATTGAATCAAACAAATATTAAATCAAATAATCGAATAAACAATTAAATGACTAACACCTAAATTAATCATGTTTAGTGAAAACTAATTAAATCCATTTAACTAAATAATTAATTATAAAAATCAGGGGTGCAGTTAGTGATTTATGGGTGTGATTAGTAATTTTTTGCTTAAAGAAAATGGGCTGAGCCCAACATACTAATCCCCAAAATAAACCAATGTTCATTAGATTTTCTTATAAAATAATAATAATAAAAAAAAAAAGAATTATCATTTGGAATGAAAAATGAAACCTGAAGCGTGCTTTCCCTTTTTCCCTTCAGCGAGCAATTCTTCTTCCGTCGTTCCTCCTTTCTTGATTCGCGGCAGCATTCCCAGCGACATGTCTCGAAGAATCTCCTCCGTCCATGGCTTTTGGTGACGGCGCTAGGTAGCTGCGGCGGCGATTTGATGAGGGAAGAAAGGGTATTGGAGCGATTTGTGGTGCCAACAGCGATGGTTGCGGTTTCGCTTCTCCGGCGCGGTGATGTGTATTTCAAGTGAGGAAATAACTTTGTTGATTTCTGTTCTTCATTCTAAAACCTGTAAAAAAACAAACCTATTTAGGATTTGATTTCTGAAGAAACAAATTTGAATTGATTTAGGGTTTAGAAACAAAGTTATGAAATTGAATTGATAAAATTAAATTGATGATGATTGAGATATTGTTCTTCACAAATTTTCCTGCCATGAACACTGTAAAAGTGATTTTATAAAGTTCCTGTAAAAAAAATGGTAAAAGGTAACATACAATTCTATTAAACTCTATAAGTTCTGCAAAACTTGAATTGAATTAGAGTTTTGAAAAACAGAAAATGATGAAATTGAAATGAATTTGTGATATTGCAGGTTGAACGCGTGCCGACATCGTCGGTTTTTCGCGGTGAAATTTAGAGAAGCTGCTGCTATAGTAACCGGTTTTGGATTTCAACTGATTCAGCATCAATTTGTTCTGTTGATGCTATTCAAATTTATTCTCCTCTCATGATTTTTCTTTGGCTGCACTTGTTGAAACTTGTTATGCAGGTATGACTTTGTGATGCTCTATGTACTTTTCTTTGAGGAATTGTTCCTGTAAGAGAGAAAAGCAGGGAGGTGAGTCATAATTCCATCAAAATTCTAAAATTTCCATAAAATTGAATAGAATTAGAAAACAGAAACTGATAACATGGAATTGAATTGAAATTGTTCTTCTTTTCAATTTTTGTTGCAGGTGCTGAATTTTGGTAACCGACAACGTCGAAACGACGACAATACGCACGAGCTGTGAACTGTTATTCTTCTGCAAATTGTTTGATGTAACCTTGTAGCAGAAAATGTTAGCTTACAATAGGAAATTGTATTGGTTCATAATAATAACTGTGTTACTTTTCCTCTTGTGTATGTGTATGTGAACATTTCATGAAAAAAATAGTGCAGAGTGAGGGGGAAGAGGGCGCTGCCCTCTTGTTTATGTGTGTATGTGAACTTTCAGAAAAAATAGATTGAAATGGGAAAAAAAAGAGATGCGATGCATCCTGGTTTATCATCAAAAGTTTTTTTCTCTTTTTTTTTTAATCTAAGTTAAACCAAAAATACAACACACCATATGAGAATGAGAATGAAACAAGTTAGCAACTTGCTTGGTGTAATTGTGAAGAGCATTTGAAGCTCTATTTATAGAAGAAAATTGTGTAACTCTTAAGCTATCTCAAGATAAGAGTTGAATGAAAATTCAAAGTCTTAGACAATGTTTTTGAACCTCTTCTACAATTGGCTAGGAAAATGAGTCAAGGAGACAAGGCTACAAGGTTGGTCTCATAAGAAACAAAAATTCACTTAAAACAAAACTTATAAAAAACAAACATATATATTTAAAACAAAATTCTGAATTTATATATTTTTTTCCTAAAATATAAATACATATATGTCAAAAATAAAACAAAAGTTATATATATATATATATACATAAGTGGCGTGAGAAAAAATAAACATATATATATATATATACATATTTTTTTTCTTTCATGGACAAAACAATATATTTATTTAAAAAATAAAATGAAATACATAGATACATATATACTTTTTTATTTAATATTTTTTAATTTATTTTTTATCTTAATGTGTGAAAATAAAACAAAAAATGGGGTATCGATTGAATCGTGTGAAAGATAGATGAATAATGGACATTTGCGAGTTTAATTGAAAAACACGTCCGTTCATCGATTTTTCGCACAATTAATCAGGAAAGACGGAGATTTCAACGCATATATTCTGACTGAAAATTCAGACGATATGCATGACAGAACAGATGGTATGATATGCGGATGACACAAAGTGAAAACACAACCGAGTTTTGACAAACGGGTGGTCAAAATTTGGGGTATGACACTTGGGTAGTCACTTCATCTCTCCCCCATTCTTAAATTTTCAAAATCTTCTCCTTTTTTCAAAACCTTCTTGTTTTCAAAACCATAACCTATTTCATAAAAAACCTTAACTTTTGTCAAGTGCATTTTGAAAAACCTTTTCTTTAACAAATGTCAATAAATGTTAAACATATTTTGACCATTTAAAAAGACTTTAAAAAACACTTAAATTCATTCAAACTTTTGTGCCTTTGTGCACTTTTTCATTTAAAACTTTTCATCAATTTTAGACATGACTCATTTTCATAGTTGAGATGTAATTCTCCTATTCCCCATAGTATTAAAGATGTTGACATTTTCCACTTAAATGTTAAGTGATAGACTTGTTGATTTTTATCTAAGCAAAAATCCTCCATCTTAAGATGATGCAAATATTGTTTTCTTATACTTGTGGGCGACTAGTCGTAGTTTTCTCCTTAAAATGACGACTTGTCTTTTCATTTAAAGTGAGCCAAACAAATCCATTTTGTTATTTGTACCATGAACTACGGGGTTTTGATCCTATATTGCACTTTGTGGGTACGTAAGCATGAGGCTCAAGAAGTCTCTCCAAACACAAAAATCTTAAAAAATACTTCTCTTCTCATCTCCCCAATCTCATTTCAAGCAAACTTTTTTTCAAACCAAAAAGCGTAGATATTTCAAAGGGTTCCTATATAGTACTATAGACATTTTGGGTACTAACACCTTCTCATCGCGTAACCAACCCCCTTACCCTGTCTCTGTTTATTTTGTTCTTGTTTAGAACTTGTTTAGGTTTTATTCGCTCTTTTTCCTTTCCTTTTGGATAAAATAAAAGTGCAGTGGCGAATCTTGCTCTACGAGTTAAGTTAATCAATAACTTACACTCACAATTTTTACCGCTACAAAAGGCCTTTGTAATCATTCTCTCAATACTACCAATATCCTTAGTAGGAACCTCTACCTTAAATTGAGTCTTCTCCACCACTGTTTCCAAAAGCTTCATCCCTAGTTATTTAGTTTTCTTTCCTTGATGGGGCGTACTGAAAGTAATACATCTGTGATTGATGAACTTAAATCATTCAAGTCTTACTCTCAACAACACATAATATTTCCTACCTCTTGCATAGCCATTGAATACAAAATCCATAACTTTACCATCAAGTTAAATTAGTTTGACTTTTAAAATAGGTAAAGCTTTGACGACCTTCAAAATAGAGTAGGTTATAGTCTTCCTTCTCCAAACCTCCATAAATGTTTGGAAGGTAATTCGTGTAAATGAACATCTGCCAATCATGTAAGCTGCTTTAGCATCATCCTTATCCTAGACACTCAATGACAATTTAGAGATCACATGCATTTTTTTCCTTTTTCTTTTGCAAAACTCATCAAAGTGCTCTGAAACAACCTTCAGGAATCCACCATGCCTTGACCTCAAATCCCATAAATTGTTCTTGTTATGAAAGTATTCACTAACCGACGATGAATGAACAACAACATTGAAACCTTCTAAAATATATAAACCATATATTTTAGAGCCTTAAGCTATGAATACTTCACCGTGTGAAATCTTAAACACCCTATGTTCAACTATAGTGAAATAGACTAGACCATTAAGCATGCTTATAGATAACAAATTTTGCCTGAACTCTTGAACATGCCTTATGTTGTGAAGAAGAAACTCACATTCATCGAACATTTTAAGTATGGCTTTACCTATACCATGAACCTTGCATTCCTTATTGTCACCAAGGAGAAATACTCCACCTTGCTCCAGCTTCAGAGTCTTAAAGTATTATTTTCTTGGACACATGTGATAAGAGCAGTCGGATTCCATGACCCAACCCCCATCAGTCTCCAAACTTGACACCACCAATGCACCAACACTCTTATAAATATCCTCATTGAAGGAAACTACAATCTAAACATAATCTTCATTTCCCATATTTTGGGATAATCCCTCATGAAATGATTGGTTTTCTGGAAAGTGAAGCACTATAACATTGACTTGTCAAATCTATTTGATTTGGACATCTATCTACCTCACTCCCTCCTCTTGGGACACTCAAGCCTTCGGTTCTATCGTCAATTTTCAAACCTTTTGTAACACCCCTTCTATACCCCGTACAAAAACGGAATAAACTAATCTTATAAATAAAACATCAGAGCAAAGAATAATTTATCATGATATAGCCAGAGATGCCACACCAACGTGAACTAAAACAAACTTGCTCATATAGATATATAACAACCTGATAGTCATATAAACATAGGAACTCAGTTCCAAAATATCATCGTTCAGTTACAGAATTAAAGCGGAACATCCATAACTGATGTCAATCACAAAAGATAAGTTTGTCATATACATGCTCATACAAGGCCACTATATACAAGCTAAAAGAAACATCTACACTCGAACCCCGACTACCCGTGTTACATATCAGAGCCGACGGAACGACAAAAAGACGAAGATACTAATCTTCGCAAAAGACCTCCAGCGTCTAATCTGCAATGCCATTACAGCATTAAACCACAGCAGAAGGGTGAGAAACAGGATTATAATATAATTGCATATCATTATAAAACACTTAGCAAAATATGCACAATTATTCTCACCACACAAATACGATAGTTGTAACCAACACAAGACATATTAAACCCATTTCACACATCAATCACATAAGCATATACATTAACACAATGCATAACAAATCCTTCTCAAAATTCAACACATAAACATTCATGTAATGAATTATGCAAATGCACAGAGACCGACACAACGACTCTACGCATGCGGTACCAATCCAACCTTGTAATTCATTAGTCCCCCAGGAACTCTTGGAATCATCGCTCGTTACATAGAGTAACTCCCCGTCGGGGGGCCTACGATGTTCCCCGTCGCTATAAACCATTATTTCAGGGCGTACGACGTTTATGGATTGCTTTCGACCACTATTTCAAGGCGCACAATCCGATTGCCATAGTCCACTATTTCAGGGCGCACAATCATTTGTGATTAATCGCTTCTACCATTATTTCAGGGCGTAAGACGATAAAACTGATTCATCTATGAATCTTCCAATGCAAGAATGCATATCATGATACTTGACACATTAATGACTCATGCCAACATCAAATGCTCATGCATTAACAATAATCATGTATTTCAAGTACATATAAAGTAATGCACACAATTGCCCAAAATGGCCACAAACACCAATATACCATTCCACAACATCAAATTCCCATCAAAGAATCATCACACAAGCCATCTCATAACCTATCATAATATGTCTTACAATATTGAAAAATAACTCAAAATTCCATTATTCGGTTTTCCGAAAAAGTCGGCTAAAAGTCGGCCAAAACTAATATTTTCTATCATCATCAAAAAGTACTCATCGACAGCTTCGATTCGGTATAAAGAACTCTTAAATACGATAAACGGTTAACAAGATATGAATATTTAAAAATAATGCGAAAACGTAAACCGGACGCTCGACACAACGAAACGGTTCGTAAAAACTGTACCAATTGGACCAATTTCAGACCCCAAAACTATTTTTCCTAGAAAGAGCATCTCGTTAGCTTTCTAACGCTTCGAACGAGGGTTAAAACCGCCTTACGGTTCAAGAGATATGAATTTCCGAAGTTTCCCCGAAAAACCAGATTTTCGTGGTTCAGCACAGTATGTATCGATACATAGGCTTATGTATCGATACAAAAAGCCACATGTATCGATACATAGCACGCATGTGTCGACACATGCTGTAGTGAAAATGCTGTTTTTCCCAATTTTCACAGTATGTATCGATGCATAAGGGTTATGTATCGATACATAATCCATTTCGTATCGATACATAGCTTATGTATCGATGCATAGCCCTGTTTTTCTCAAAAATCAGAATTTCTCAAAATACACCTTTGCTGCCATTTTTCCTTTTGCCCGAAAACTCGACTAAATCGAACATTTTCACCGAAACAAACATATACGCGCAACCACCAAATACATAAGAACATTTTAGAACACATAAACGAAATTTCTACGACGTTCGATTTTTCGATTAAATTTCAACCTTCCAAAAACCAGAATTTTCAAACATCATCAAATCGAATAAAAATCACGACATACGACGACCTAACCTTACTCGATACAACTACGTAATTTATTTCAAATTCTAACCGTGAAAACATCGGTTCCTATCGACTTCCTACAATTCGACCTAAACGGACAAAATAACGGAAACATAGCGAAAACTAACCAAAACATAACCAAACTTCATGAAACTTTAAACAGCAGTTCACATACATATAACCAACCAACACATGTATTTATACGACTTTTCGACCGTAAAAACATCGGTTTCTAACGATTTCGTCCAATACGGCGTAAACGGAGACATATGGAAAACCAATCCAAAACATCCACACAAAACATATATAATCATACACAATGATATAATAACCGAGTTTCGCACCCTTACCCGATTTAATCGTGTTCTAGAAAGTCGGGAGATTGATTTCTTCCTTCACAAGTTTTTCCTCTCTTTTCTTCTTTCTCTTCTCTTTTCTTCTTCTCTACTTTTCTTTTCTCTCTTTTTCTTTCTATTCTTTCTATTTCTATTTTTCTTTTCTTTTCTTACTAACTTAGTGAAATTAAATGTGAAATGTCCAAAATACCCCCACACTCAAATATCTCGCAAACGTTCCCAAAACGCGATAAAATATATTCCCGCCGAAAATAACATATTTTCATATAAAAGTCGAAATTAGAATAAAATAATAATAAAATAATCCAAAAAGACTCAATACAATAAAACTGGCAAAAACTGGGGCGTTACAACTCTCCCCCACTTAGAAATTTTCGTCCTCGAAAATAATACCTGATACAAACAACTCCGGATACGACTCCCGCATCCGACTTTCCAATTCCCAAGTCAAATTGCCCTCAGCAGCGCCTCCCCACGCCACTTTCACAAGTGCAATCTCCTTGCCTCTTAACCTTTTCAACTCGCGATCTAAAATCCTCACCGGTAAAACCTCAACCGTAAGATTATCTCTTACCTCAACCTCATCCATCGGAATCACATGAGACGGATCTGGAACATACTTCCGTAACTGTGAAACATGGAAAACATCATGTAGATTCGAAAGATTCGGTGGCAATGCTATCCTGTAAGCCACTGCACCAACTCTTTCGGATATCTGATATGGACCAATAAAACGTGAAGTAAGCTTCCTCGACTTCAAAGCACGTCCAACACCAGTCACCGACGAAACCCTCAAAAACACATGGTTACCCGCTTGAAACTCAAGATCTCTTTTCCTTTTATCATGATAACTCTTTTGCCTACTCTGAGAAGCTTTCATCTTCTCCCGAATAAGTTTCACCTTTTTCGTCGTTTGTTGAACTAACTCAGGTCCAACTACTGCACTTTCACCAGATTCATGCCAACACAAAGGTGTTCGACATCTTCTTCCATAAAGTGCCTCAAAAGGTGCCATTCCGATACTAGAATGGAAACTGTTATTATACGTAAACTCGATCAATGAAAGAAAACTGTCCCAAACTCTACCTTGCTCAAGAACACAAGATCTCAGTAAATCTTCCAATGACTGAATTGTTCTCTCCGTCTGACCATCAGTCTGCGGATGATAAGCAGAACTCAATCTCAGCTTAGAACCTAACGCCTTTTGCAAACTTTCCCAAAATCTGGAAGTAAACCTCGGATCACGATCAGAAATAATACTCAACGGAACGCCATGTAACTTCACAACCACACTGATATAAATCTCAGCCAAACGCTCCATAGAATAACTGATATCAATCGAAATGAAATGCGCCGATTTAGTCAGTCTATCCACGATCACCCAAATAACATTATGCCTACTCGGAGAATTAGGCAAACCCGTCACAAAATCCATCGAAATACTATCCCATTTCCACTCCGGAATATCCAACGGTTGCATTAATCCTGCAGGCCTCTGATGTTCCACTTTCGACTTCTGACAAGTCAAACACGCATAAACAAACTGAGCCACATCTCGTTCCAAACCAGACCACCAAAATATTTTCTTCAAATCTTGGTACATCTTATTAGCACCAGGATGTATACTCATACTACTCCGGTGTCCTTCCTCAAGAATCATCTTTTTCAACTCTGCATCATCCGGTATACAAATTCTACCACGGAATCTCAAAATACCCTGATCATCCACTTTAAAGTCACCGTTCACTTCTTGATTTCCAACAAGCAACAAATTAACAAGTTTCAAGTCCAACTTCTGTTTCTCTATAACAGACAACAGAAAATCATTAGTGATCTTTAACATACCAAGCTTCACACTCTCATGTGAAAGCTCACAAACCAAACTCAAGTCTCGAAATTGTTCCAGAAGTTCCCACTCTTTCACCATCAAAGCAGATATACGCAAAGATTTCCGACTCAAAGCATCAGCTACCACATTAGCCTTACCAGGATGGTAATTCAAGCTAAAGTCATAGTCCTTCAGAAGTTCCAACCATCTCCGTTGCCTCATATTTAACTCTTTCTGATCAAACAAGTACTTTAAACTTTTATGATCACTAAAGACTTCGAATCTAGCACCGTAGAGATAATGCCTCCAAATCTTTAATACAAAAACCATCGCAGCTAATTCCAAATCGTGAGTAGGGTAATTCTTCTCATGAACTCGTAACTGCCTTGAAGCATAAGCAACCACCTTACCATCTTGCATCAAAACACCACCTAGACCAATTAGAGATGCATCACAATACACAACAAATGATTCATTAGGATTCGGTAAGATCAAAATCGGAGCTGTAGTTAATCTCTTCTTTAGCTCGTTGAAACTTTCTTCACATTGAATATCCCAAATAAATGCCTTACCCTTACAAGTCAGTTGGGTCAACGGAAGTGCCAACTTGGAAAAACCTTCGATAAACCTTCGGTAATATCCAGCTAAACCCAGAAAACTTCGAATTTCAGTAACAGATCTAGGAGCCTCCCATTGTAGAACAGCCTCTACTTTGGATAGATCCACAGCAATACCATTACCTGAAATCACATGCCCAAGAAAACTCACTTCTGACAACCAGAACTCACACTTGGACAACTTAGCAAAAAGTCTCTTCTCCTTCAGAATCTGCAACACAATTCGCAAATGCTCCGCATGTTCTTCCTGAGACTTAGAATAAATCAAAATGTCATCAATAAAAACAACAACAAAATGATCTAAATGCTCATGGAATATACGATTCATATACTCCATAAACACACCCGGCGCATTAGAAACCTCGAACGGCATCACAGAAAACTCGTAATGTCCGTATCGTGTCCTAAAGGCCGTCTTCTGAATATCCTCCTCTTTAACCCGAATCTGATGGTATCCTGACCTCAAATCAATCTTACTAAACACACTTGCACCCACTAGTTGATCCATCAAGTCATCGATCCTTGGAAGTGGATACTTGTTCTTAATCGTCACTTTATTCAACTGCCGATAATCGATACACAAACGCATACTTCCATCTTTCTTTTTGACCAACAAAACAGGAGCACCCCAAGGTGATACACTAGGCCTTACAAACCTCTTTTCCAACAACTCATTCAATTGTCTTTTCAACTCCACCAACTCAGATGCTGACATCCGATATGGTGCCATAGATACAGGTTTAGTACCAGGAACTAGGTCTATAGAAAACTCCACCTCTCTTTCTGGCGGCACATCTGAAAAATCATCCGGAAACACCTCCTGAAAATCACACACAACAGGAAAACTTCCAATTGCAACTTGACTCTCCACAGACAACGATGCAAACAATCCAAACAACTGAGCTTCCTCCGCCAAAAGTTTCTTCAACTCTTTGGTAGATAAGAAACCAGATTCCCTTTCTTCTTCAAGAGAAGGAAATCTCACCCGCTTAAGATAACAATCAAGATGAACACGATTGAACTCTAACCAGTTCATTCCCAGAATCACATCCAAACCCTTCAATGGCAAACATACCAAGTCCATCACAAAATCTCTACCAAAAATTGTCAAAGGACAACTTAAACAAACGAAAGAAGTAGTTACCGACCCCGAAGCTGGAGTATCGATAACCATCTCTCCACCCATCTTAGACAACACCAAATTCAAACGTTTCGCACAATCAATCGAAATAAACGAATGAGTCGCTCCAGTATCAATAATAGCAATTAAAAGATTACTATTAATAAAACAAGTACCTCTGATCAAACGATCTGCATTAGTAGGCTGAGCTCCCGCCAATGCAAATACTTTCCCTCTAGGTTGAGCTTGCTTCGGTTTCGTGCACCTCGTACTAACATGACCAACTTCCCCACAATTATAACATGTAACCCCATTCTTCCTCCTACAATCAGCAGCCACATGACCCTTCAAACCACAATTAGCACACTTATCCACATTATTCATATTCCTCTTACATTCCGATATACGATGACCTAAACCACCCCAATTGTAACATTTCACAGCAGAATTCATTCCTCCACCACTAGGCTTCCTATCAAAAGTAAACTTCTGTTTCCCTTTATCAACAGGGGTAGCATAAGGCCTACCTCTGAACTGCCCCTTTCCTTCCTATCATTCAGATTCTTGTAATGAGTAGCACGTGCCTTACTATCTTCATCAAAAATCCGACTCTTGTTCACCAACACTGAAAACTGTCTTATCTCCTGATAACCGATACCCTGCTTGATTTCTGGCCTCAAGCCATTCACAAACTTCAAACACTTAGACCTCTCCGAACCAGCCGTATTATAATTAGGACATAACTTCACAAGTTCCTCAAACTTAGCAGCATAATCCGCAACAGAGGAATTATCCTGCTTCAGTTCAAGAAATTCAATTTCCTTTTTACCTCTCTCATCTTCCGGAAAATACTTTTCAAGAAAAGCATCTTTGAACACAGCCCATGTAACCACTATCTCATCCTCCTCAAACCTCTGAGAAGCATTCGCCCACCAGTCTTCAGCTTCCTTTTCCAACATATGAGTACCAAACTGCACCTTCTGATCCTCGGAACACCTAATGAAACGGAAGATCTTCTCAATCTTCTTCAGCCAAATCTGTGCTCCCTCAGGATCATGAGTACCCTTGAAGCTCGGTGGATTATTCTTCTGAAACATATCCATACTACGCGATTCCTCGTCCGCCGCAGCATTGGGTAAATTCTGCATCGCTTGCGCCATAGCTTGCATGGCCGCAGTCATAGCAGCATCACACCTTCCCGCCATAATCTGAACATTCCCAATGATGGCAAATTATGGTTAAACAACCACTCAACAGAGTGCAACAGTCCAACAACGACACAAAGACACGGTCGGACAGACCAAACAGACATTGGCTCTGATACCACTTAATGTAACACCCCTTCTATACCCCGTACAAAAACGGAATAAACTAATCTTATAAATAAAACATCAGAGCAAAGAATAATTTATCATGATATAGCCAGAGATGCCACACCAACGTGAACTAAAACAAACTTGCTCATATAGATATATAACAACCTGATAGTCATATAAACATAGGAACTCAGTTCCAAAATATCATCGTTCAGTTACAGAATTAAAGCGGAACATCCATAACTGATGTCAATCACAAAAGATAAGTTTGTCATATACATGTTCATACAAGGCCACTATATACAAGCTAAAAGAAACATCTACACTCGAACCCCGACTACCCGTGTTACATATCAGAGCCGACGGAACGACAAAAAGACGAAGACACTAATCTTCGCAAAAGACCTCCAGCGTCTAATCTGCAATGCCATTACAGCATTAAACCACAGCAGAAGGGTGAGAAACAGGATTATAATATAATTGCATATCATTATAAAACACTTAGCAAAATATGCACAATTATTCTCACCACACAAATACGATACTTGTAACCAACACAAGACATATTAAACCCATTTCACACATCAATCACATAAGCATATACATTAACACAATGCATAACAAATCCTTCTCAAAATTCAACACATAAACATTCATGTAATGAATTATGCAAATGCACAGAGACCGACACAACGACTCTACGCATGCGGTACCAATCCAACCTTGTAATTCATTAGTCCCCCAGGAACTCTTGGAATCATCGCTCGTTACATAGAGTAACTCCCCGTCGGGGGGCCTACGATGTTCCCCGTCGCTATAAACCATTATTTCAGGGCGTACGACGTTTATGGATTGCTTTCGACCACTATTTCAAGGCGCACAATCCGATTGCCATAGTCCACTATTTCAGGGCGCACAATCATTTGTGATTAATCGCTTCTACCATTATTTCAGGGCGTAAGACGATAAAACTGATTCATCTATGAATCTTCCAATGCAAGAATGCATATCATGATACTTGACACATTAATGACTCATGCCAACATCAAATGCTCATGCATTAACAATAATCATGTATTTCAAGTACATATAAAGTAATGCACACAATTGCCCAAAATGGCCACAAACACCAATATACCATTCCACAACATCAAATTCCCATCAAAGAATCATCACACAAGCCATCTCATAACCTATCATAATATGTCTTACAATATTGAAAAATAACTCAAAATTCCATTATTCGGTTTTCCGAAAAAGTCGGCTAAAAGTCGGCCAAAACTAATATTTTCTATCATCATCAAAAAGTACTCATCGACAGCTTCGATTCGGTATAAAGAACTCTTAAATACGATAAACGGTTAACAAGATATGAATATTTAAAAATAATGCGAAAACGTAAACCGGACGCTCGACACAACGAAACGGTTCGTAAAAACTGTACCAATTGGACCAAGTTCAGACCCCAAAACTATTTTTCCTAGAAAGAGCATCTCGTTAGCTTTCTAACGCTTCGAACGAGGGTTAAAACCTCTTTACGGTTCAAGAGATATGAATTTCCGAAGTTTCCCCGAAAAACCAGATTTTCGTGGTTCAGCACAGTATGTATCGATACATAGGCTTATGTATCGATACAAAAAGCCACATGTATCGATACATAGCACGCATGTGTCGACACATGCTGTAGTGAAAATGCTGTTTTTCCCAATTTTCACAGTATGTATCGATGCATAAGGGTTATGTATCGATACATAATCCATTTCGTATCGATACATAGCTTATGTATCGATGCATAGCCCTGTTTTTCTCAAAAATCAGAATTTCTCAAAATACACCTTTGCTGCCATTTTTCCTTTTGCCCGAAAACTCGACTAAATCGAACATTTTCACCGAAACAAACATATACGCGCAACCACCAAATACATAAGAACATTTTAGAACACATAAACGAAATTTCTACGACGTTCGATTTTTCGATTAAATTTCAACCTTCCAAAAACCAGAATTTTCAAACATCATCAAATCGAATAAAAATCACGACATACGACGACCTAACCTTACTCGATACAACTACGTAATTTATTTCAAATTCTAACCGTGAAAACATCGGTTCCTATCGACTTCCTACAATTCGACCTAAACGGACAAAATAACGGAAACATAGCGAAAACTAACCAAAACATAACCAAACTTCATGAAACTTTAAACAGCAGTTCACATACATATAACCAACCAACACATGTATTTATACGACTTTTCGACCGTAAAAACATCGGTTTCTAACGATTTCGTCCAATACGGCGTAAACGGAGACATATGGAAAACCAATCCAAAACATCCACACAAAACATATATAATCATACACAATGATATAATAACCGAGTTTCGCACC
This sequence comes from Lathyrus tuberosus, assembly GCA_022829125.1. Classification (NCBI taxonomy): domain Eukaryota; kingdom Viridiplantae; phylum Streptophyta; class Magnoliopsida; order Fabales; family Fabaceae; genus Lathyrus; species Lathyrus tuberosus. The sequence goes on along the minus strand of JALAZF010000024.1, from coordinate 4,937,583 downwards.
CTTACCCGATTTAATCGTGTTCTAGAAAGTCGGGAGATTGATTTCTTCCTTCACAAGTTTTTCCTCTCTTTTCTTCTTTCTCTTCTCTTTTCTTCTTCTCTACTTTTCTTTTCTCTCTTTTTCTTTCTATTCTTTCTATTTCTATTTTTCTTTTCTTTTCTTACTAACTTAGTGAAATTAAATGTGAAATGTCCAAAATACCCCCACACTCAAATATCTCGCAAACGTTCCCAAAACGCGATAAAATATATTCCCGCCGAAAATAACATATTTTCATATAAAAGTCGAAATTAGAATAAAATAATAATAAAATAATCCAAAAAGACTCAATACAATAAAACTGGCAAAAACTGGGGCGTTACACCTTTCACCTTTGAAAATTATTTGGATTTCATAGTCATCTAAAATTCATCCAAAGCAATAGTATCTTTCTAACCATAAAAAGAGCATACTTAAAGTGCTCAAAGGATATAGGCCATGGGCTCAACAAGAGTAGATCATTTTGTTCATCCTCAATCTTCACCTCAATATTCTAAAGATAATCAATAATCTTTTGAAATTATGTCAACTTCACCACCATGAATTTGTTCTCTACCATTCAGAATGAGTAAAGTTGTTATTTCAAACACAAATTATGAGACAAAGGCTTGCTCATATATAATGATTCAAGTTTTTCCCACATCGAAGCCGCAACCATCTCCATGGGGACTTCCCTTAGAACTTTATCCTCGAGGCAAAAGATAATGGAACTTCTGGCCCTGTCCATCATCTTGATCTTCTCAACTTGTATTAGGCATGTAAACATCGATGTATCACCCTTAAATGCTTCAATATACTTCTCTTGAGTTAAGATTCCTTGCATCTTCACTTTTCACACCCCAAAATAATTTTATAAAAAAAAAACCTCTTGATCTTCCATTTAAAATGCATGGTACTCACTTGTTAAAAAAATCCATTTGCCCCACGATGGGTGCACTTGTTGATAAATTAAAAGGTTCAATCAAATAAATAAAATTGATGTGTAGGGACAAAGAACAATGGCAACCAAAATAAACGGTCTTCACAAAAAAAAACAGTCATATGCAATAAGATAATAATTTAACTTGCCAAAAAAGATAAAATAAAGACGAGAAACACAATAAATTTTTTATCCAGTTCAATCAAACGATCTACTTTAGAGAGAGAGAGAGAGAGAGAGAGAAAGAGAGAGAGAGAGAGAGAGAGAGAGAGAGAGAGAGAGAGAGAGAGAGAGAGATAACAACTCTATGATTCACAATGCTTCCAAAATTATTACAAAAGATTACAAATGATTTATGATAAAATAGTCACCCAAGTTCTCAAGAACAAATCATATTTTCTACCCAAGTGTTTCTCAATCTCTCCAACTCTCCATATATGAATCATATAAGCCCAATGTGTTTATCTCTATAAGTTTTACCTTACTAGGATTTCCACCTCTTCAATCTGTCTTCTACTGTAAAGTTTTAAAGGTTATGATAATAAGAATGACACTGATGCTTATTTACAAATGATGAAACCCAACATATCCATAACAAGCCCAAAACAAAATTAACAAACGGATACATAGACAGAAACCAAAAAGCCCAAAATACATGAACCAATAAAATCATACATGATGACATAAAACCCAAACTATCGAGGTTTTTGTTAGAAATATCGGTAAAGTTGAATGGATCCAGGACTGAATCGTGAATAGTGTCACTTTTCTTAAAAGTATTTCAAGTACTCTCAAATATGTCTTAGAGTTGGAACGCAAGAATACCCATGATAATTCAGCCGTATATCGAATTTGCGCAATACCGAAAAAAAACATGATTTATTGCGAAGAGAGTTTGGAATTTTTTCAAGAGGATATTCGGTCTGTGATATGGTTTTATGGATTCTGGAATGAAGTATTTATAGGTCATGTATGTGTTGTTTCACAAGGTTACAACCCTTGATGAAACAACACCTTTTAACAACATTTCCACTAAAAGTTGCATTATTTCCAAGCGTTGTCCCGGAGCCAGAGCCGGTGGTGACATCGGCGAGGGGTGTATGGATGAAACAAGTGGCATAATGTTTGGGACCACCACATTTGTCCATGTGGCACTTTATCCTCTTGTGTCCTTTTGTTTAGTTAATGTTCTTAACTCTTTATAAAGGCTTTGAATGTGAGTCAATCTTCCTATGTGGGACTATTTCCCTTGCATTTATTAGAATTTACTCCATTCCATTTTTCTTATCATTTAAGAACACAAACACATAGACATTAAATGTTCATGAATTTATAAAAATCTCCCACCTGTTCCAATAATGACAAGACCAATTCTAGAAAAGAGAAACAAAGAATATTATTTCACTTAAATATCTTTCGATTTGAACTTAACCTTAGTAAGAATAATGCAAATTCTAATCGGAATGTTAGGTAGCAATGCTTTGAACTATTATCCCTTGTGATTATACTGGCATTACCTTACACACACTCTTTAATGGTTCTTCGCCTATATCTATCGCCTAGCATTATTTATGGTCATGTGTTTTTCCTTTTTTCGTGAATTTTTCATGAGAGAAACTTCAAATCTCACTTTGAGATAGCACCATCTCGAAATTCACATAGGTAAAGTTCATATTGTTTCCTTTTCCATGAGACACATACCCTCGGTATTGAACTTTATTAAGAGTTTAAATAAAAACTCAACCCTCATTTTAAAGGTCAACATTTTCATAAAATGTTCTACAGACATCCAAATCAAGGACTTGTTGTTACCCATTGAATCTTGAGGTTAATATTCTATTAACGTAAGACTGGGTTGTCGCCGCTGTCGGAACTCTTACTCAAGGAGTTTCAACCCCATGCCTCTCGAGGTTGTTTTTACTAAGTCTCTGGCCAGTGACTTAGTAAATGGATCAACCAAATTACAGCTTGTTTGTATATAGAACTAATATAAATAATGCATATAACATCGAACGCAAAAGAGATGTAACCTCGGCTACCAAGCCAACGTAACAAATGGTGACATGAAAAGTTGTCACTTAACACCTCAGATAATGAAAAATCGAGGGGTAAAGTTATATGATCATGGGTTCGAACCCCAGCATCTGCATTTTTATTATTTACACAAACAACACCTCAAACCTCTCAGCTTATTTAAAAACCGAGGGGTTAGATAGTTTGTTTTTTTTTTAAATAAAACTAATTACATCGTTTACACAGAATATTAATAAATTAATTTGTTTACAAACTGCATTATTTAAACATAATATTACATTTTTTACACAGAACATTAAAGTAAAAATGTTGTTCTTCACCATCATCGTTGTTGGTGAAGAACAAATGTTGGATATCTCGGAGAAGAGAAAATGTTGGGGATCCTCGTTTCATTGATCTAATGCAATATATTCTCTATGACTTGCATTCATTTGTGTATGATATAAAACAGAACAAAAGTTAGCTAAATAAAATAAATATTCAGTTATATGATTATTTAAGAACAAAAACCTTGAACCCGAGATAATTTTCTGCACTTACAATCCATCACATAAATCTTTAGCAAAGTAAAATCTCATGACGCTCTAATCAAACATAGAGTTCACAACAAAGATTCTTGTGGATTCACTGCTATCTAATTTAAATATTCAGAATGCTTTTATAATGAGGGTTTTAGGTTTCACGAGGATCACTAATGCCAGTGTCTTGAGCTTTGATAGTCATTAAATGGACTGTGAAGATTTGTTTAAGGATGGTGAAGAAACCGAAAAAACGCGCTAATATGTTACCTCGGTTATTACTTAAAACCGAGGTAAAAAATCTTTTTTTTTTTATATTTACATTGTTTAAAAATATTAAAATAAATTACTTAACCAAATCAAGAATTTGACGATGGATTCTTGGAGAACAACCCAGAGGAGTTATGTGTTCCAAACAAGAGAATTTTTTTTATATTTACATTGTTGTCAGATTTCTGAGACGTTATATGTACCCACCAAGAGAAATTTTTTCTGTACTTGTAATCCATCCCAAATTATATTGAGCAAATGTTTTTAAGGTGAATGCTTTCACATGAAAAAAACATGGAAGAGAAATGGATGCACGTGTTTATTAATAAATTTTTCAATGTTGTAAACTGAGGAAAGCAATATATTCCTCAATTTTTTCTTTGATTGACAAGATAGGAATGTTATTACAAGATAGAAAAATATTAAATATTTTTTCTTCCTTTCAATCCATCCTAAAGAATAATGCTTGGGGCGGCTTCATATTAGTAAGAATTAGGGTAACATCTGTTAACGAGTGCATTTATAGTAAAATTTTATTTTTATACCTCGTTTAAATAGAAAACCAAAGGGTTAGAACATTTTGTTTACACTTATAAACAAATAAAACCATAAACTGCGATAGCTGAGAATCGAAGCTTGTACTGAGTTGTTTAAAAACCGAGGGAATTTATGTTTTTTTTTGTTTTTTTAAATAATAAAAAATAACGCGTCTTGGCTTTATACCTCAGTTTTATATTGTTCGAGGTGAAAGCTTCATCATGAAAAGCATTATCTGTTGTAGTGTAGGTGAGTGAAATGATTCCATCTTTAATTAATTTTCTCATGAAGGTATGTCTAAGACCAATGTGCCTAGACTTTCCATTGTTACTTCACTGAATGCTCTTGTTACGGCGGCTTGGCTATCACAATGCATCAACACTTTTGAAACATTTTCTTTAGCCAATAGAACTTCCAACAGAAGGTCTCTCAACCATTTTGCTTCTTGACCAGCAGAAGCAAAAGCCGCAAACACTGATTCCATGGCAAAAGAGTATTGCATGTTTGTTTCTTTCTCTTCCAAGAAATCGCACATCCAGCTAATGTAAATATCCACCCAGTTGTAGATTTAAGATCTCCAACATTCGATATCCAACTCGCATTGGTATATCCTTCTAGTATGTCAGGAAACATACCATAATGAAGACCAAGATTTTTTGTCTTTAAAAGGTAACCGAAAAATCTTAGTTATGGCCTTCCAATGTTCACAATTTGGATTAGTAGTAAATCTACTCATCTTACTAACTGTGAATGTTATGTCTAGTCTGGTGCATTGCATTAAATACATTAGACATACTATTGCACTTTCATATTCCAATTGGGCTACAATTCTTCCATTCTACTTTTGAAGTTTGACACTAGGATCAAATGGAGTGTTTTCTTCCTTAAATTGCAGGTGTTTGAACTTATCCAACATTTTCTCAATATAATATGTTTTACTAAGTTCATAACTCCCACTATTTCGTTTTACATTGATCCATAAAATAGTGTCAACTAGTCCAAGATCTTTCATCTTGAATATGGAAGTCAGAAATTTCTTTATTTCTAAAATTCCATTCATCTCATTGCTAATGATCAACATATCATCAACATATAGTCACAAAAATATTATAATGTTTCCAGGCACCTTTGTGTACAAACATTTGTCATAAGAATTTAGAATAAATCCATTTGGAAGTATGACAAGGTCAAACTTTTGATGCCATTGTTTTGGTGTCTGTTTTAAACCATATAAGGATTTAACAAGTTTACATACTTTTTGTTCATTTCCAAGAAGCACGTAACCTTCTGGTTGTTCCATGTAGATTTCCTCATCGAGATCTCCATTTAAGAATGTTGTTTTAACATCCATTTGATGAACTATAGCGTCATTCAAAGAGGCTAAGATGAACAATACTCTAATTGTTGTTGTTCTTGCCACTATTATATATGTGTTAAAGTAATCAACACCCTCTTATTATCTAAATTGTTTTGCTACTAATCTTGCCTTATATGTGTTTAATGTACTGTCACTATGATACTTCTTTTTAAACACCCATTTACATCCAATGGGCCTTGAACCCTTTGGAAGTTCGACGAGTTCCCAAGTGTGGTTTGAAATAATTGAATCCATTTCTTCTTGGATAACATCTTCCCAAAAATAAGAGTCCCTTGAAGCCACATCTACTTTATAGGATTTCAGATCATCTTCTAATTGGAGAATAATAGGGATCTTATGAACATTATTCTTGCAATTTCATTCTGTCATACCCCAAATTTTGACCACTAAGATTTCCCATCATTGTGCAAACCATCATCACAATATGGATGAATCATTATGCTTCATTAGTCTCCCCAAAGATGGGTGAGCATTCACTACTATCAAAATTAGGGTTTCAAGCCCTCTCAGAGCTCTTAGACAAATGATCAATCAAGAAATGACATGATCTTCAACTTGTCTAACCTCTCAAACATCCACAATGGATCAAGAGGACTCCCACATCAAGGATTAAGCACAAGGTTGCTCCCTTCTAGGTGGATCAAGCCTCAAGATCGCCAGTGTCACCAAATTAGGGTTTTGGTCGACCAGGGCCTCCAGTTGGAAATTTTCCTCTGGGCATGAGCCAATACTTCAAAGCATATCCTAATATGCTCCATGGAACCTCATGGACCCAATTATCAAGTCAATTTTGCCTCAGGGGATGCATTTATAAAAAATCAGGAATTAGGGTTTCTTGGCCTAATTCACCCCTAAGTTGACTTTTGGGACAAATCATGAGCCAAGACCTCAAGAGAGAATTTGAGGGTCTCCAACATACCACATTGATCCATTTGCAACAATGGATTGATCCAGGAAGCTTGAGCAACAAGTCTCAATTTCATTTGAACCACAGTTAGGGTTTCGCGAGAAAAGTCAACTATAGCTTTGACTTTTGACCAGGACATGCTCCCAAGCCCTAAGACATGATTCAATACACCCTATAACACCCATGGAACATGTCCATCAAGTTTGATTTAGGTCAAGGACATGTTTTCCTAAAGGATTGCACAGTTTGGAATTCATCGGATAAAAAGTCAACTGTGCACAAAAGTCAACTTTGACTTTTTGAGATTTTTCACAAAAATGGATTTTTAACCCTAAAATGATGTCAATGTATGATTTGAATCATCATTCATCAAGAAAAATCAAAGAAAGTGGGATAACTTGTAAAAGGGGTAACCATAAAAACTTAGAAAATTTTCTAAGTATGAACAAAGTGGCAAGGGTACCAACTTTGGAGGATCATAACTCCTAAACCACAAAGCCATTTTTCCCCATCCAAAGCTTGATTTGTAGATCTCATGGCCCTCTACAAAAACTTCAATTAGAACTCATTCCAATTATTCATGGATTTTGAGTTATGGATTGATCAAAATCACAAAAAGTGAAAATGTCACTTTTTTCCAACACTTAATGAAATTTTCACTAAGTCAGAATCTGCCTTCACTTTTTTCCAAATGTAGGGGGATTTTTCACTTGGATCCAAAAGGTATTAAAACCAAATATGATCAAATAGTTGTTGTATCATATAAGGGCTTTCCAAGATGGCCAAGAACATCACCAAATTCAATTTGAGCTAAGAGTTATGGTAGTGGCAAAGTGCCTTGCTGAAAACTGCCAAGGCAAGGCAGAATTTTGCATTTTTGGTCGATTTTCCAAAATCAGCTAATTCCTAGCCTTGTCATCATCTTGGACACATCTGAGGATCAAATCTAGAGGGGACAATCACTGAGTCAAGCCTCCAAAGTCCTTGGAACAAGAAGTAGTATGCCAAACCTAGAATTGCCTAAAAGAGGGACAAGACTCCAATTTTGGATTGGAGCATTTAATAGATGCTTAGAGGTGGCATGGAATGACACATTTGCAACTGAATTCAGTCAAGATTCCTCCAACAAGTAGGGAACCAAAGCTCTGTGCTCTAACCTCTAGTCAATGGCTAAAGGAGACTTGGATTTTCATTTGCCAACATTGGCCAAACCTCTGCTGCAGTTGCCATTCACTATTCCTTGCAAAACAAACTTGCTCTACTATAAATAGAGCTCATTTGTGATCAGTTTGAGTACACCAAAGCCATCAAACAGTTGCTTTCCTCAAAATATCTTCTTTCACTCCAATTTTGCCTTCTAAGGCAAGTCACTGTCGGGTTTTGAGTTTGAGAGATTTTCCAATCAAACCAATCACACACACACCTCATAAACATCATATAGAAGTGATCCAAACACTTACACAACATCTGGAACACAGATTTCTCAGAATCACCAGCCAGTTGCTCAAGGTTTTAACTAAGTTGCAGCTGAGATGCCATGAAGTGATCCAGCCATTTCCAATCAAGTCCAAGCATTCAAACACACTCCATAGGGTGTAGGGAAGTTGTTCAGATCATCACAACTCATCTGTAACACCTCCAACTCAAAAATCACATTGCTCTTGCTGTCACGACCTTCAAGTAAGCCTAAACTTGGTCATCTCTTAATCTATGCATATTTCCTCGCACAATACTTTTGCCAAATGTTCATAATCATGCATAAAATGTTTCCCCTCAATTAATTGCTTTTTTTGAATCGTGTATCAAAATTCTCATCCTTCATGCAAATTTTAGGGTTCTTGAGGTTTTGTCTTGATTTCTTATTCCATGTTAAAAATAAATGAAATTAAAGACCATAGACATGATCGTGAGGTTGAAACGAACAGATTGATATGTGGATTGCATGATATAATCAAGTATTCATCGAGATTGGGGAGAAAATGCAAATCTGGGCAAAACTCAGAACACGCGCGTGTTCTTGGGTGTTCTTGGCGCCCTTTTGTGAAAATTCAAATATTTGAATTTTGTGATTTTATTTAATTGATTCAAAAATTAATTTCTTTCTGAGTTTTAATGATTTTGAGTTGATTCTTTTTTTAATAATTCACAAAAATGTTAAAATATTTTATTTTACCAAAAAATCCCAAAAATATTATTTATTTCATATAATTGATATTTTTGCAAAGAATTAATATTTTAATTGTTTTTGACATTTAAAATATTTTTTCCTTCTTGATTTTGCAAATTTTAATGACTTCTAATCATTTTGTAGGTCAAAATATGATTTTTGAAACATTAATCCAAGATCACAATTTGTTTTCCACATGTTAAATAATTTTGATCATTTTAATTGAATTTTTTATTCAATTAAAATACATTTTGGAAACAAATTAGGGTTTTGATTAATTCAACCCTCATCAAACCTTAAAAAAAAACACTTTGGGCCTCTAATAGAGTGTAAGACCCAATCCCCTTTTAACCAAAACTTTTTGGGCCTCAGATATTGTATAAGTCCCTTTGCGTTAAAAGAAAATCTCGGCGTAATCGCCCGTTCAAAATCAAATCTTTTGGGCCTCTCCTCGAGCTATAAGACCCATTCAAATCATTGGGCCTCTAATAGAGTGTAAGACCCAATCCTTTGTAAATACAAACCTATTTTGGGCCTCACTTATTGTATAAGTCCCGTTGTATTTCAAAAAGTTCGACGCGATCATCGCCCGTTGAAAAACAAACCCCTTTGTACTGAAAACCTTTTTGGCCTCAGTCACTTGTATAAGTCCCTCTGTACAAAATGATAGTGTGATCACTGATAAAAACCTTGGGCCTCTCCTTGAGCTGTAAGCCCCAATCTTTCATTTCAAAGCACTTTCTCCTTTGATTTTGAATATACTGTTGTTTTCAATCTTTCTTTGTTGAACAACTAACCAAACAGCATGGAAGCTCTACAACCGAGTAAGTGTTTATATGTTTTCTTTACCCGCTTTCATATGCATATAATTATATTGTGGGGTTGTTTCACTGTAAGTCTTCTTTCATAAACTCATATCGACTGTGTAATAATAGTATAACTATTTAGAGTTTCCCCGGCAACTACGTCTAACACTAAGCCCTGTTGATCACTCTTAAATAGATAAAACTAGCTCCCCATAGGATTACCAGACACAGTCTTCCCTCCTCTTGGGGTTAAACAATATGGAGACGTGAAAGGCAGCATTCTCGGTGAACCCTTTCACAGTCTGTCACCTTTAGAAATCGTCAAAGAAACTGTATTCCCCAGAGATGATCTTTTCTCCGTGAATGGCATCTCTTGAGTTTCTTCCAAATTCTCGAACTTTCCTGGCTTGATCTATTCTCTGTGAATAGCCTGTCTTGAATTTCTCGGGGTTTGGGGACCCACAGGCTTCTTAAAAGCATCCTCGCCTCCTCTTGGGCGTTGTACAAGGACCCGTCGGCTTCTTAGAAGTATTCACAGCCTCCTCTTAGGCTTCGTATAAATGATTTCTTCCTCCGGGAATGATAGCCTCTCTTGGGCTTCGTACAAATTGTCCCTCGGCTTCTTAAAAGTTTCCAGCCTCCTCTTGGGCTTCGTACAAATTGTCCCGACGACCTCCTAGAGGTATAGGAACAGAAATTAGTCATCTTAATAGAACAGTCTTTCAAAAAGTCTAGATCTTGCTACTGCTGTTTCTTAAACGTAGTACAAAAGATGAAACTCTAGACTTGGACAGTCTAATTTCCTTGAGTCTCCAAGACATTCTCAAATCCCTCTTACAGCTAGGAGATGAAACCCGTAGACTCGGACAGTCTCAATACCCTTTGGATTCCCCATTTCCTTAAAGAACAGGAAATATCCCTGATCCTCGAATCAAAATCCCTGAGTGCAAACAATACTCATATAAGAACTGATTTTCTCTTTAAATCAGCATACTAGACCTGTCACTTAACTGGAACAGTAACCCTAGCCTCCTTTTGGGCTTTGTACAATGATTCTCCCCAGCGGACTTAACCTTTTCAGACTCTCTTGTTGAGTCAATCGTCCTTTAGCCTCCATCTCGGGCTTCGTACGAGATACAAATCACTCTTTTGTTGAGTATAAAAGACTCTCTTGTTAAGTCAAACATTTTAGCCTCCATCTTGGGCTTTGTACGAGATACAAAACACTCTCTTGTTGAGTATAAAAGACTCTCTTGTTGAGTCCAACCTTTAGCCTCCGTCTTGGGCTTCGTACAAGACACATATAAAAGATTCTCCTGTAGAGTCAACCCTTTTAGCCTCTCTCTCAGGCTTCGTATAAGACACACAAAAACCACCCTCTGGTGGGGTCAATAGCCTCCTCTTAGGCTTTGTATAAGGAAACCCCGGTTGAACCAATCAACCTTTTAGCATCAAAATTCTGCCTCATTCACAGTATACAAACATCAACAACTCCTCTCCCTTCATCTAATTGCTGTAAGCGGCAAGCCTCTGGATTATTTACATCCACGCCACTGTCCCTCTTTTAGCATGAGAAATTCCTAAGGAAAGATGGCATTGCTCTACACTGAGTTAAAGTCTTCTCCTTCAGGTTAAAATCCCCTATAAAGCAAATTATGGCATTGCTAGGATTCACATATCCCGGTTAAAGTAATCCTCCTTTATAGTCAGTCACCCGACAGTTGTGACAAACAGACCCCTTTAGAGATGACAAATTCTCTCTAAAGACAACATCTTTTTAGCTTCACATCTTGGGCTTTAAACAAGATACAAATAGACCCTTCAGCTTCACATCTTGGGCTTTGAACAAGATACAAACCCCCTTTAGCGTCATGTCTTGGGCTTTGAACAAGACACCAAAACACCATTTCCTCCCATAGAATAGGAGGAACTACGATCGCTCTGATTTCCCTATTTCGATAAACGGGAATACGTAGGTATAAGATTGAAAGAAAAATCTTAGCGAGCACACTAATCCAAAACCCAAATCCCGTACCCTCACATGTTAAAAGCATCAGTCATAATCTCCCACCAATCGCCCTAGCACTATTTTAACAAAATAACCTAAGAGAGACCCACAATCTTTGTAGCATTTGTAAACCAACAGTTATATGTTCAAACTCAGTTTGCAAGCAGGGTTAATTGGAGACATCTATTTCCCTTCCTTCATCAACTTCAATAGGATAAAAAATGAATCGAACTGTAGTACCAAAGCGAAAGTGCTTCGCAACCACGTCCAAAATCGCTCACTACACATTCAACAAGATAAAAGGAAATAAGTTGAGAATCAATTTCATTTGGACCTAGAACTTTAGCTTTCCGGGCTCTTTTATTTACCCTAGGCTCAGGTTGTGTTTCAACAATCTGCGAGATACTATCAGGTTGTACTTCAACAATTCATAGAGAGTTTTCATCACGAGATTCTTCATTCGTGGGAATCTCATATTCCTTATCCTTTGTGAGAAGGTTTTCAAAAAACTCCATATCTTGGGATTCAACAATTATGTTAGACTCCAGATTCAAAAGTATATATGCTTTGTTGTTGGCTGCATATTCAATGAAAGCACATTTGATCCCTCGAGGACCTAATTTCGTTCTTTAGGATCCATATTCTTGTAATATACTACACACCCCCACACTCTAAAATAAGTGATATTTGGTTATCTACCTTTCCATATCTTATATGGAGAAATACCGATTAACTTTAAAGGAATCCTATTCATTATACAACATGCAGATAGTAATGCTTCACCCCACAAATTAAATGGCAATTCAGAATGCATTAACATAGAATTTATCATTTCTTGATATGTTCATTTTTTTTCTCTCGGCTAGACCATTTTTTTGTGATGTATGAGGCGCGGAACATTCATGTATAATGCCATATTCTTCACAATATGCATCAAATTCCATAGAAAAGTATTCACCGCCCCTATCACTTCTAAGGACTTTGATACTTCTACTTAATTGATTTTCTACTTCCGCTTTATATATTTTAAAGGCATTAAAAGCATCATCTTTATGCTTTAACAGATATACGTGTGTGAACCTAGAGCAATCATCAATAAAGGTTATGAAATACCAGTTTCCTCCACGGGTTAGCATGCCATTAAATTCACATAAATCAGAGTGCACAAGACCAAGAAAATTTGATTTTCTTTCAACACTTTTGAAAGGTTTCTTGATCATCTTTGATTTGACACATATTTCACATTTTTTGAAATCATGAATATTGCATGAGATCAATTTGGATTTAATTAGTCTTTTCATAGAACTAATACCAATATGTGATAATCTAGAATGCCATAAAGAAATAGATTCAAGCATATAAGCAGAGTTAGAAATTTCATTAATAATATTATCGGTAATATAAAATTTGATCATTCCTCAGCGAAATATCTTTTTCCTATAAATATACCATTATGGGTCAATATAAGTTTGCCTATTCATATAAAGATTTAATTCCCAGTTTACCCAACAAATCCCCACTAACAAGATTCCTAGTCATGTCGGGGACATGAAACACATTGATAAGAGTAACTTTCTTTCCGAAAGTGATGTTGAATTCAACGGATCCGATTACAACAACTTTAGATATCACTTCATTTTCCATTTGTACTTCCTACCCATCAATTGCCTCATAATAGGTTTTAAAACAGCCTTGTCATAAGAGACATGCATTGTAACACATGTGTAATACCATCATACTTGCACTTTGCCTTTGATTTCTATTGCTTCACTCACCGTAGCAATTATGTCGTCATTTGCATGAACTGCATTGATCTCATTTTTTAACTTGTGGTGCCTGCAATCTCGAGCATAGTGTCCGGGTTTTCCACATACAAAACAACCACTTTTTGGATTTTTCGGATCGCCAGAATTTTTGAATTTGTTATGTTCCTTTTTAGGTCCAAGATGACTCTTCATGCCATCATGTTTCTTTTTCCATTTGGTAGTCACAACTTTGGCTTTGAAAAGACCAGCAAATTCTGATTTCTCCCTTTCCTTCGATTCCTCCTCAATTTGAAGATGTTTCTGGATTTTCTATAGAGAGAAGTCCTCATAACTGTGCAACAATTTCTTTCTATAGCCTTTCCATGAAGGTGGTAATTTTGTAATGATTGCACCAACTTGAAAGGTCTCAGAAATGTCTATTTTCACAGCTTTTATTGTATTCACGAGAACCTGTAACTCGTGCACTTGGGGAAGAATAGGCTTGGAATCTATAAATTTGAAATCAAAGTATTTAGAAATTAAAAACTTCTTCTTACCTTCCTCTTCGGCCTTGAATTTAAGCTCGAGTGCTTTCCAGATTTTTGTAGCTGACTGAGTATTCGTATAGAGGTCATAGAGATGATCAAATAACATATTTAAAATATGTCCCAAGGCATAGCAATTCGTCCTCTTTACGTTTCTTACGCTCCTTCTTGAGTTCATCATAGTCATCCTTGGTTGGTTCAGGAATTGGTGGTAAGTCAGGATCTAAGACATAGTGAACCTTCAGAGCAGTCAGTAGGAATGTCATCTTATCTTGCCTTCTGTTGTAGTTGGTTCCATCAAAGCAATCCAACTTTACAAGGTCCTCGTTCATAACCTTGATACTTGAAACTGCAGCGTCGGAAGCCATTATTTGAATACTTTTAAGACTGTTAGAAATATTGGTAAAGTTGAATAGATCCAGGACTGAATCTTGAATGGTGTCACTTTCCTTAAAATTATTTCAAGCACTCTCAAATATGTCTTAGAGTTGGAACACGGGAATACCTAGGATAATTCAACCTTATATCGAATTTGCGCTAGACCGACGAAAACTCGATTTGTAGCGAAGAGAGTTTGGAATTTGTTCAAGAAGATATTCGGTTTGTGATATGATTTTATGAATTCCGGAATGAAGTATTTATAGGCCATGTATGTGTTGTTTCATCAAGGGTCAGGATAATTCAGCCTTATATCGAATTTGCGCAAGACCGACGAAAACTCGATTTGTAGCAAAGAGAGTTTGGAATTTGTTCAAGAGGATATTCGGTTTCTTATATGATTTTATGAATTCCAGAATGAAGTATTTATAGGCCATGTATGTATTGTTTCACAAGGTTGCGACCTTGATGAAACAACACCGTTTAATAACATTTTCACTGATAGTTGCATTGTTTCCAAGCGTTGCCTATTTTCATTTCGCAACACTTCATGAAGTGTTGCTTCTCTTCGAATTCAAAATTCAAACACATGCATCAAACAAAACTAGAGCAATAGTGAGCCTGGCCAAAAGCCTCCACTAGCGCCTCTACACCCACTCCCTCGGACCCGGTGTCGCCAACACCGGCAAGGGGTGTATGGAGAAGACAAGTGGCATAATGCTTGGGACCATACCATTTATCCATGTGGCACTTTATCCTCTTTTGTCCTTTTGCTGAGTTAATGTTCTTAACTCTTCATAAAGGTTTTGAATGTGAGTAAGTCTTTCTATGTGGGACTATTTCCCTTGCATTTATTAGCATTTACTCCATTCCATTTTTCTTATCATTTTGGAACACACATGGACATTGAATGTTCATGAATTTATAACAGTTTTATCAATATAATTTTGGCATAAAGTAATATTCAATCCAAACATGTTTTTTTTGTGATTTTGGTGTTTCTATCTATCTTTGCCAATCCTTTTGTCCTTTAGCCAAGTTGGTATGCGAATTAACTTCATCAGTTATATTTTATTAGTTATATTAATGTAACTCTAAATAGTAGTTTTTCTAATAAACTTTAAAATTATTTGGCATATAAGTTTATGGTCTAAGGAGAGGTCAGTCAATAAAAATCTCAGATATTTGTGAATTGTTTTGGCAAGTGTATTAAATTGTCATCGAGTAATAATCTCAAAGTTCATATTCATGTGAATTGTTTCTAATGTCTAAATGCAAAAATTTACAAATTACTTACATAGTTAAAACTGATGGTATGCATAGCATGTATTGTTAGTTGTAGAAAAACAATAAAAATACATGAATAATTTCAATTGGGAAAAAGAATAGATTGTAAGCGGAAAATTCATTTATCGATTATATGAAATTAGAACATCAATACTTACTTGTTGTAGATATGATTTGGGAATAAGGATTTGTCATTCTTGTCACCTTTATTTGAAATTCTGAAAAGATGAGTGATCGGATTTTGCTCTGTATCTCACACGCCCATTCACAACTCTCAATGGGGCAAGTTATGGAGCCGCCAGTTATGTTTCTGATTTTTGTCATTATAGAGGGGGCTTAGCCATATAATATATATAACCCTAGTCCCTACCCATTATAGGCAAAAGGTTAAAGCCCACACTTTTGTCCACATCAATCAGGTTTCAGATACTCATCCTTTAATTAAAAAGAGGGTTAAATACACAACACCTCATGTAATATTAGCGAGTTTCGCTTTAACCCCAAGTAAAATATTTTTTTAAACCCCCCTCATAATACCCAGATTCCATCAAATAGGCCCCCGATTGCCAGATTGCAGCAAAGATTGTCTTATTTTGCCAGCGTGCAGTCCACGTGACATTTTTTATTTTTTATTTAATTTTAAATTCCACGTGGATTACTTTTTTATTTTTTAATTTTTTTATGTTTTATTTTTTTCGTATATTTTTTAAAAATTTTAATTCTATTTTTTTTAAATTAATTAATCAAAATTGTATAAAAATATATTGGGCCTAGCCTTTTTGACCCAGGTATCTCTTCATTTGAAAATTTTATGCACAAGTAATTATATAAACACTCAATTGTTTCCAACATCAAACGATGTGGGACAAAACAATGCACAAGTAACAATATTTTCATTGAATGGTTTGCTGCATATACGATGGACACAAGCTTCACCAAACATTTCCACATCCCACTTGCCTATAATTAAGACTTTATATCTACCATGGGATCCGTCTGGCAAAGAAGAGATAACAACATAATAATAATACTAATAATAATAATTGAAAAATAGCTTTCTCTATTTTTTTTTTGTTTCCTCATCAAACTGCAAGAAATTTCCTTCAAGTTTCACAATGTTTTATCTTAAAAAGTTCCATACAAGTATTTGAGAAAGTTGAAAGATAAAATGTGACGTGCATTTCACAACTGAGCTGCTTTTTTGTGCTCATCCTGTCATGATTATATTCAAATTTGCTTGTTTGGATGTGTACGGAAAATGGAGAAAATCTTGTTAGAACTTCCCAAGAGTTAATAATGCTGAGATGTGTGGTTTTATTCAGTATCAAATCAATGAACTTCATTTTCTATAAACTTTAAATTGCTTTGTGCAAAAAACAAGTGGAGTTGTTGATGTCATTGGATACAGTGTATAGCTTGAAAAAAAATGTTAGGTTATCATGACATAAATGCCCTTCTGGTATATGAAAAATTCAAGAGATAAAAGTCATTAAGTGATGCTTTCTGCAAGAAAAACAACTAATAGAAATGAAGTGCTAAAAAATTGAGAATGAACTGCTAGTAATGTTAAGATTGCAAATAAAAAAAAAAAGAAAGAAAAAAAGTTAAGATTGTAGTAGTATGTTAAGAAATTTTGTATCATTTAAATGGAATGGATATATTATGAAATAAATGACAAAGGAAAAGGAAAGAAAATGCCAGTTATAAGAATGAACATATGATATATCATTACAATATCAAAAATATATATGTTCAGGATGCTACAGGGGAATCTAAAAATTTGGGTCTCATTGGACAGCAAAAATACGTGTAGTAAGAGACATATTTTGTCTACCTTTAACTGCGTCACAAACCAATGAACAAATTAACCAACCAATTTACAATCTTATGTAAGTTTAATGCAATGACTGACATACATTCAAGCATATTGTTCCAAGAGATAAGCAAAATGAAGTGTATTTCATAGTAATGGAAACAAATGACCAAGAGATCATGGGAAGCTATGACTTTAACTTGCAAGATGGTGATGAAATAATGGTTGCTTTAGAAGCATTTAGAGATTCCTTAGATGGAAATGGAATATATAATTTGGATGCTAACTTTGTATTTCTAGTCTTCTTGTTTTGCAGATAAGTGATAACGTTCAAAGTATTGCAGTTGATGCATTTCCAGACTTACTTGGAAAATAATGCAGCAAAATATATGACCAGAGCGCGTTATGTACTAATAATATTTCGTAGGAATGTATAACAGGGCGTGTTATCTAGCCCAGTAGCGAAGCATGTGATCTATCAGCTAAGGGACCATGGTTCAATCCCTTTGCAAAGCAATTTTTGTTTTACAAAATTTCTAAAATGAGAGAATCTTTGCTGCAATCTGGCAATCGGGGACCTATTTGACGGAATTTGGATATTATGAGGGGGTTTAAAAAAATCTTTTACAGGGCGTTAAAACGAAACTCGCTAATATTACAGGGGGTATTGTGTATTTAACCCTTAAAAGAGCACTTAACCAATAAAAGGGCTTATTTATGCACCCCTAACAGAATCATGATTAATTTGTTTTTCACAAACTAAAAAACAATTGATTGTAGCCCACAAAAAGTTAGATAAATCTAACATTATCCCACTTGGGAAAAATCAATTTAGTGATTTTTATTTTTAAAACATATTTTGAAAATGACTCTCGGGTTAATGATTAATGTATGATTCCAGGTGCAGTGTCTAAATATGACTTCATCCAACAAAAGTCAAGCAGTATTGAATCACATCGATTATTATATTCTTCATTGACATAAAACCTTTTGTGGTTACAAATACTACGGACTCCGTCAACTAGTAATTAGTGTGGAGTGTGGCAAGAAAATAGCATGTCAATGTGATCCAATAGCCAATTGTTATTTTCTTTGTCAGTCCTTAACAATTTCTCTCAAATGTATTAAAGCCAAAGAAATTGCATGGTTTTAAAAACCTTAATGACTCATCTCCAATATGGCGTCGACCACCGGTGTAATACCCCGTATTTCCTAAAATGCTTTAAATAATATTAGTTGAGATCAACTGGGTTCCAGTGTGCTCTGAGAGTTATCTGTTGAGATAATTAGAGTAATTGATGAGCTCAGAGTTAATTTAATTAATATTATCTGACTCTGAGGTTTTATTGATTGGTACTTTAGAGACATTTTGGATACCCTTAATTTGGACTTTTATCAAGTTAGTCTTACTAACTTTCCTTGTCACTTCCATGTGCCTCTTGTTTCCTATTTTGTTGGAAAAGTAGTAAGAAGAAGAATAAAAAGAAAAGATAGTAAGAGGAAAGGAAAAAGTAAGAAAAGGTAGGAAGAAGAGAAAGTAGAGAGAAATAAGAAGAAACCCTAGTAAAAGAGGAAACTTCATCATTCATCATCAAATCATCTCATCTTTATCATCAACTTCTTCATCATCGTTTAGAGGTGGGTTTTAGGTAGAAACTCAAGGTTAGAGTATTTGGATAGAACGAGAAAAGTTAGGTTATGGTGTTCTTGTTCTATTTCAATGAAAAATATATGATCACTAGTACAAATAGGTTAATTTACACCCGTTTTTTATTAAATTTACACCCATTTAAATTTAATAAAAAACGGGTGTATATTCATCGGGTGAGAAATGTCTGGCAAATTTACACCCATTTTTAAACGGGTGTAAATTTGAGATTATATTACACTCTTTTTTATAGAAATCGGGTGTAAATCTTTACATATATATACATTTATAGATGGTATATTACACCCTTTATTGTTTAAAACGGATGTATATACATTCCACTTTACACCCAATTTTATAGAAAACGGGTGTAAATTTGATGTTAAGTTACACTATTTTTTATAGAAATCGGGTGTAAATTTTTACATATATACATTTATAGATGGTATATTACACCATTTTTTTGTTTAAAACAGATGTATATATATTCAACTTTACACCCTATTTAATAGAGAATGGGTGTAATGTGTAAATAATTGCATTTCAATCAAATAAATTTACACCCAATTTCATAAAACTGAAGTGTAACAGAGATCAAAGAAACAAGTGTGGAGAATTTTATATCTGATACGTATTGGTATGTCATTGTGTTTTAATTTTCCATTAGATGTATTATCTTTGACTTAATAATTATTTTAAATCATTCATAGAAAGAGAACAATTTAAAATCTTTCTGACCGCTACCACCAAGTAACGTGGGACTTGAGATTTTCTCAATAGTTATTAAGTTTATAGAAAACATTCACTACACAATATTGAAAAAATAAAAGTTAAAATTTCTATGCTTCTGTAGATATACAAGCAGGAATTACTTGAAAGTACAAAATTGTGCAAATGTTACCGAAAATTCAGCAAGATTCTTTTGACTATGATTCACTGGACGGTTTTACACATGAAGTTTTGCTTCTAAGTACTACACTTCTTCCTACGAAAATAACATTTCTTCTGCCAAGACTAATAGAAGAACCACTGCTTTGACTGGCAGTGACAGAAGATCCGACTTGGCTATCTGACGATCTCTTTGAGTTTCGTCGCTTTGGGTAAGGATGAATTTTAGCCAATTCCAACACTCGGCTTGCCACACTGACAGATAAGGACCTCGAGGTAATCTTGTCATTTTCATCACCCTACTATCACCAAATGATTGTTTACATTAATTTATCCTCAAAATAATTTACATTAGAAATATAGTAGATTTACAAAATTGCTTTGTCAAGATCAGATTAATTGAATAAAGTTTCAGAAAAAGAAAATAGAAAGTTAACCTCTTTCTGGATGAATTTCTATGCAGAACTGGCTCGGAGAAGGTTACGCCACTTATCCTGCAAAAATCATATTTAGGAAACACATTTGGAAGAAAGGTAACAACTGAATACGTGAAGTTCAGTAACGTACCCTGATATCTGTGGGAGTTCGGTAGCCTGAAGCCGAAAACAAAAACCTCTGTATATCAGTCCAAGTCATGGGTTTGTGAGTTCATTTGGAGGAACATTGGTTTAATACTACTACTTACGCACATCGAATGTCTGACAACAAAATGTGATTGAATTCATAGATAGCTAAGAAAATGTGCATATGTATTATTGTTGAAGTGAAAAAGGTAGAAAAAATTATGCATATAGTGCACAACATGTGGCAATTGATACATTATTAGGAAGCTGAAAAAAATATAAACAAAATCAGAATGTTGCTAGGGGAAATAATAAGCAATTGTTAAAAGCCCAAACCTCTTCTTTTTTATTCTAGAAGCTGCTCAGCTTAAAAACACAAACAGAATATAACATGAACACCTCGACAGTTCAAACAAAATTCAAATTTTATTGTCAGACATTCTAAGCCTAAGTGTTCTTCCATCAGTCAGCACTAAACCATTCCTGCCATGTATAGTGCAGAATCCATGATAATCACTCTACTTATTCATATGTTTAAAGTATTTACATTGTTGCATCAGTATTAGAATATCCAAATCTAGCATAAACATGTGGAAATCAGACCGAAAATTAGGCACAGTAAACACAGCTTCAGCCAACACTTATCATTGCAGTAGTAATATAAACCATAACATTCGACAAACATGACACAATCAAAACAGAATCCCATTTTTCAAAGGCCTAAATGCACATCAGACGTATGAGATATTTTTAAATACTACAGCAGTAACCAATACTTTTAAGTACTACAACAGTAACCAAAATAAGCTTATTTCAAAATGTATTAAATCAAGTAATTACCAACATTCTGCAGATTAGGAAAAACATAATATTAAGAACCAAAACACACATCAAAAAGAGGCAATGACTGAACCACGTTATATCTGCATCAATCTATACACCAGCATAAAAAAAAAATATAAAGTATCTTTCTATTTTTAAATCTCAACAGGACTAAAGCCTATCAACCTGGTGATATAATGAAACTACACGATGTTGGCCTCTTCATTGCATATGAGTAGTAGCAGGATATTGAATCAAAACGAAAGCAAGATAATATCTAGGAAGATGTAGCGAGCGATTTTTGGATGTGGTTGCGAAGCACTACCGCTCTTTGGTATCTACAGCTTGATTCATTTTTTATCCTATTAAAGCTGATGAAGGAAGGGAAATAGATGTCTCAAATTAACCCTGCTTGTAAACTGAGGTTAAACAGCGGTCTGTTAGGTTACAGATGCTACAAAGATTCGGGGTCTCTATTGGGTGTATTTTGTTAAAAGTGGTGTTTAGTCGATTGGTGGGAGGTTTAGATATTAGGACGGATATATGAAAGTATGGGATTTTGGGTTTTTGTTTAGTGTGCTCGCTAAGATTTTTTCTTTCAATCTTATGCCTACGTATTCCCGTTTACCGAAACAGGGAAATCAGAGCGTTCGTAGTTCCTCCTATTCTATGGGAGGAAATGGTGATGTGGTGTCGTGTTCAAAGCCCAAGACGTGAAGCGAATGGTGGTTTGTATCTTGTTTAAAGCCCAAGATGTGAAGCTGAAAGGTCTTTTTGTATCTTGTTCAAAGCCCAAGGTGTGAAGCTGAAGGGTGTTGACTTTAGAGAGAATTTGTCATCTCTAAAGAGGGGGTTGTATGTTACAACTGTTTATAAAGGAGAATTACTTTAACCAGGATGTGTGAATCCGAAAATGCCATAACTTCCTTTATAGGGGATTTTAACCTGAAGGAGAAGACTTTAACTCAGTGTAGAGCAATGCTATCTTTCCTTAGGAATTTCTTATGCTAAAAGAGGGACAGTGGCATGGATGTAGATGATCCAGAGGCTTGCCGCTTACAGCGATTAGATAAAGGGGAAGGAGTTGTTGATGTTTGTGAACTGTGAACGAGGCACCGTTTTGATGCTAAAAGGTTGATTGGATCAACCAGTGGTTTTCTTATACAAAGCCTAAGAGGAGGCTACGGGAAGTGACTCGACAAGAGAGTCCTCTATGGTATCTCGTACGAAGCCCGAGATGGAGGCTAAAAGGTTTGACTCAACAGGAGAGTGATTTATACTCAACAAGAGAGTGTTTTTGTATCTCGTACGAAGCCCGAGATGGAGGCTAAAATTTGTTTGGCTCAATAAGAACCTTTTTGTATCTCGTATAAAGCCCGATATGGAGGCGGAAGGGTGATTGACTCAACGAGGGAGTCTCTTATGTGTCTCGTACAAAGCCCGAGAGAGAGGCTAAACGTTGTTTGACTCCGCTGGGGAGAATCATTGTACAAAGCCTAAGAGGAGGCTATGGTGTTGTTTCAGTTGAGTGACATGTCCAGTATGCTGATTTAAAGAGAAAATCAGTTCTTATATGAGTAATGTTGGCCCTCAGGGATTTTGATTCGAGGATCAGGGATATTTCCTGTTCTTTAAGGAAGTGGGAAATTCGAAGGGTATTGAGACTGTCCGAGTCTACGGGTTTCATCTTTTGTACTATGTTTAGAGAAACAGTAGTAGACTTTTTGAAAGGATTGTTCTATGAAGATGACTAAGTTCTGTTCCTATACCTCTAGGAGGTCGTCGGGACAATTTGTACGAAGCCCAAGAGGAGGCTATCATTCCCGAAGGAAGAGATCATTATACGAAGCCTAATAGGAGGCTGTGAATACTTCTAAGAAGCCGACGGGTCCTTGTACTAAGCCCAAGAGGAGGCGGGGTTGCTTTTAGGAAGCCTGTGGGTCCTTGTACGATGCCCAAGAGGAGGCCAATGCTTTTAAGAAGCCCGTGGGTCCCCAAACCCCGAGAAATTCAAGACAGGCTATTCACAAGGAATAGATCAAGCCAGGAAAGTTCGAGAATTTGGAAGAAACTCAAAGATGCCATTCACGGAGAATACATTCATCTCTGGGAGTAGAGTTTCTTGACAATTCCTAATGAGGACAGCCGAAGAGAAGACTGTATCTGGTGATCCTATTGGGGATCTAGCTGTCTATTTCTACGAATAAACGAAACAGCTTCACCTAGTTCTAGACGTAGTTGCCGGGGAAACTCGAAATATCTATACTATTATTACACATTTGATATGAGTTTATGAAAGAAGACTTACAGCAAAACAGCCCCACAATACAGTTATATGTATATGAAAGCGGTAAATGAAAGCGTGTAAACACTTACTCGGTTGTAGAGCTTCCATGCTGTTTGGTTAGTTGTTCAACAAAGAAAGATTGAAAACAACAGTATAATTCAAAATCAAAGGAGAAAGTGTTTTGAAAAAGAAAGGTTTAGGGCTTACAGCTCAAGGAGAGGCCCAGGGTTTTATCAGTGAGCGCACTGTTGTTTTGTACAGAGGGATGGGTTTTACACTCTCTTAAGAGGCCCAAAAAGTTTTTAAAGAAAAAGAGTGGGGCTTATAACACGAGGGTAGGCCCAGATGACTTTTCGTTAAAAATGGCGATCGCGCCGAGGTTTTCTTTTAACGCAGAGGGACTTATACAATAAGTGAGGCCCAAAAATGGTTTTGGTTAAAAGGGGGTTGGGTCTTACACTCTATTAGAGGCCCAAAAGTTTTGAATGGGTCTTATAGCTCAAGGAGAGGCCCAAAAGGTTATTTTTCAAAAGGCGACGATCGCGCCGTTTGTTTTTTACGGTATCGGGACTTATACAATACACTGAGACCTAAAAATGATTTGGTCAAAAAAAGGATTGGGTCTTACACTCTATTAGAGGCCCAAAGAGTTTTTAAAATGATTTATGAGGGTTGAATTAATCCAAAAACCCTAATTTGTTTTCAAAATGTGTTTTAATTGAATAAAAATTCAATTAAAATGATCAAAATTGTTTAACATATGGAAAACAAATTGTGATCTTGGATTTATGCTTCAAAAATTAAGTATTGACCTACAAAATAATTAGAAGGCATTAAAAGTTGCAAAATCAAGGTGGAAAAAATATTCAAAATGTCAAAAACAATTAAAATATTAATTCTTTGCAAAAATATCAATTATATGAAATAAATAATATTTTTGGGATTTTTTGGGAAAATAAAATATTTTAACATTTTTGTAAATTATTAAAAAAAGAATCAACTCAAAATCATTAAAACTCAAAGAGAAATTAATTTTTGAACCAATTAAATAAAATCACAAAATTCAAATATTTGAATTTGTGAAAAATGGCGCCAAGAACAGCTGAAGAACACGCGCGTTTTTCAGCATTGCCCAGATTTGCATTTTCTATCCAATCTCACTGAATACTTGATCATATCATGCAATCCACATACCAATCAACTCGTTTCAACCTCACGATCATGTTTATGACAATTAATTTCATTTAAATTAAGCATAAAACAAGAAATCACGAAAAATCCTCAAGAACCCTAAATTCTGCATGAAGGCTGGGATTTTTGATACACGATTTAAACAAAGCAATTACTTGAGGGGAAACATTCCATGCATGATTATGAACATTTGGCAAAAGTATTGTGCGAGGAAATATGCATAGATTGAGAGATGACCAAGTTTAGGCTTACCTCTAGGTCGTGACAGCAAGGGCAAATTGATTTCTAAGTTGGAGGTGTTACAGATGAATTGTGATGATCTGAACAACTTCCCTACACCCTATGGAGTGTGTTTGAATGCTTGGACTTGATTGAAATTGGCTGGATCACTTCATGGCATCTCAACTGCAACTTGGTTAAAACCTTGAGCAATTGACTGGTGATTCTGAGAAATCAGTGTTCTAGTTGTTGTTTAAGTGTTTGATCAGCTCATATATGATGTATATGAGGTGTGTGTGTGATTGGTTTGATTGGAAAAGCTCTCAAACTCAAAACCCGATAGTGACTTGCCTTAGAAGGCAAAATTGGAGTGAAAGAAGAGATTTTGAGGAAAGCATCTGTTTGATGGCTTTGGTGTACTCAAACTGATCACAATTGAGCTCTATTTATAGTAGAGCAAGTTTGTTTTACAAGGAATAGTGAATGGCAACTGCTGAGTAGGTTTGGCCAATGTTGGCAAATGAAAATCCAAGTCTCCTCTAGCCATTGACTAGAGGTTAGGGCACAGGCTGCTGGTTCCCTTGGTCTTGGATAAGTCTTGACTGAATTCAGTTGAGAATGGCTCAGTCCATGCCACCTTGATGCTTCCATTGAACGCTCCAATCCAAAATTGGAGTCTTGTCCCTATTTTGGCAATTCTAGGTTCAACATGCTATTTCTTGTTCCAAAGACTTTGGAGGCTTGGCTCAGTGATTGTCCCCTTTAGATTCAATCCTCAGATGTGTCCAAAGTGATGACAAGGCTTAGAATTGGCTGATTTTGGAAAATCGACCAAAAGTGCAAAAATCTGCCTTGCCTTGGCAGATTTCAGCAAGGCATCTTGCCAATGTCATATCTCATAGCTCAAATTGAATTTGGTAATGTTCTTAGCCATTTTGGAAAGCCCTTACATGATACAACAACAGTTTGAACATGTTTGTTTTTTATCTCTTTTGAATCCAAGTGAAAAATCCCCCTACATTTGGAAAAAAGTAAAGGCAGATTCTGACTTAGTGAAATTTTCTCCAAGTGTTGGAACAAAGTGACTTTTCTTGATTTTGATCACTCCATAACTCAAAATCCATGAGGAATTTGGACATAGGTCAGTATGAAGTTTTTGTAGAGGGCAATGTGATCTACAAATCAAGCTTTGAATGGGGAATAATGGCCTTGTGGTTTAGGAGTTATGGTCCTCCAAAGTTGGCACATTAGTGTCACTTTTTCCATAACTTAGAAATTTTTCTAAGTTTTTATGGTTACCCCTTTTACAAGTTATCCCACTTTCTTTGATTTTTCTTGATGAATGATGATTCAAATCATACATTAACATCATTTTAGGGTTAAAAATCCATTTTGGTGAAAAATCTCAAAAAGTCAAAGTTGACTTTTGTGCACAGTTGACTTTTTATCAGATGAATTCCAAACTGTGCAATTCTTCAGGAAATCATGTCCTTGACCTAAATCAAACTTGATGGACATGTTCCATGGGTGTCATAGGGTATATTGAATCATGTCTTAGGGTTTGGGAGCATGTCCTGGTCAAAAATCAAAGTTACAGTTGACTTTCCTCGCGAAACCCTAATTGTGGTGCAGATGAAATTGAGACTTGTTGCCCAAGCTTCTTGGATTAATCCATTGTTGTAAATGGATAAATATAGTATATTAAAGCCCCCCAAATCATGTCTTTAGGTCTTGGTTCATGATTTGTCCCAAAAGTCAACTTAGGGGTGAATTAGGTCAAGAAACCCTAATTCCTGATTTTTGATGTATGCATCCCTGAGGTCAAATTGACTTGATGATTAGGTCCATGAGGTTCCATGGAGTATATTAGGTTATGTTTTGGATCTTTGGCTCATGCCCAGAGGAAATTTTCCATCTGGAGGCCCTGGTCGACCAAAACCCTAATTTGGTGACACTGTCGATCTTGAGACTTGATCCACCTAGAAGGGAGCAGCCTTGTACTTAATCCTTGAAGTGGGGGTCCTTTTTGATCCATTGTGGATATTTTAGAGGCTAGACAAGTTGAAGATCAAGTCATTCCTTGATTGATCTTTTGTCTAAGGCTCTGAGAGGGCTTAAAACCCAAATTTTGATTGTGGTGAATGCTCAACAACCCTTGAGGCATTTGATGAGGCATGATGGTTCATCCATATTGTGATGATGATTTGTACAATGATGGGAAATCTTAGTGGTCAAAATTTGGGGTATGACAGATGCCCCTATTTAATCTTCTTGGACCCGAAGGTCTGAATGACGAAGGTATTTGGGTATTCGGGGTGCAAGAGGATTAAATATCGGAATACCCGAAATTTTGATGGTTATGAATGGCAGCTTGCGCATTCATCCTCTTACTAAGCAATGATGCTTAGAAAAGGTAAAAACTTCCCCTCGATCCTGGTCTTCAGCCAAGGAACTAGTCTCAGTTTTCTGATATAAACTTCCCCTCGATCCTGGTTTCCTACCAAGGAACTGGTCTTAGTTTCTGAAATAAACTTCCCCTTGATCCTAGTTTCCCACCAAGGAACTGGTCTAAGTTTCGGATATAAACTTCCCCTCGATCCTGGTTTCCCACCAAGGAACTGGTCTAAGTTTCGGATTTAAACTTCCCCTCGATCCTAGTTTCCTACCAAGGAACTGGTCTCAGTTTTTGATTTAAACTTCCCCTCGATCCTGGTTTCCTACCAAGGAACTGGTCTCAGTTTCTTCCGTCAATAAACTTTATTGACAAGGGACGCTATTTGTAGCAGTTTTCTTCAAACTTCTCACCGAATCTTCCTGGGGATAGGCCATTTGATGGAAAAAGCTGACGTCAGACTGTCTGGGGAATCCAGTCGTCTGAGTTGTAGAGGTGCACAAACTTCTCTGTTGGAGACGCCATTTGTCGAACCTACTGGGGAAAGCAGGTTTCTTGAGAGACTGCTGTCGCTTGGGGATATTGCATCATACTTTTTCTCGGGATCTTCCCGAAGAAATGCCATATGATGGGATCCAATTTGAGGTGCCGATGACCTTTTCATCAGTGGTTTTTTCGGAGAAAAACTGCCGTATTGCCGAAACTCTGATTAAGGGGCTTTCTCTAGGGATTTTCCTTAATCTGGGAAAGCGAAGATATCATCTTCAATGGCGAAGAGTGACATTTGTAGAAAGCTTCTCTGGCTTTTCAGAGGTTCAATTTATCAAAGTGGTCGAGTGCCGACTCTAATCCAGAGATACACTGGAGGTGAGATTGTTCAAACGCGGCATTTCCTGACGAGGCAAGAACTGACAACTCGATTGAGAGGACTGTCATCACTAGGGGATAAGACTGACTAGAGTGATAGTGATGCAATATGAATATGAATGCAAATCAAATGCATGATGTATGTATGTATGTATGTATATGCTGACAAAACTGACGCGACATACAGACTGACGAGTGAACACGACTGGATACTCGGCCATCGCGGGGCGAAGAAGTACTGTTGGTCAAAAAAGTAGCAATTCTACCTTGCTTAGGAGAGATAGTCCCTGCGGGGAATATCGTTGATCGGGCTTAGGAGATAAGAACTCGGCCGAGGGTGTCAGATGGGAAATCCGCATCTCATACAGTTGATCCTTCGTTCAGGCGTACTGGCCTAGAAGGAGTACTTTGATTCTGCACTTTGAAATTCAAATGCCTTTGGAGACGCAATCGACGTTCTTTCGATGTTCGATAGTCAAAAGCAATTGCCATCTTTAATTTAAAAGCAGAAAAAGTTTTAACAAGTAAATTCATTTTTGTTTCATTTCAAGAATCGCTAATCATGTTAAAACGCCATTCTGTAAAGCTAAAACAAATAAGAACTACAAACAAAAGCACAAGGGCTCAAATTTTATTGATAAGATGGAGATCAGCCAAACGTGTGATTCCAAAGAGTATATACAAAGTTTGAAAATGGTAATTTACAGGGAAAAGGGCTACGTTGAAACATAACGACCACTATCCTTCTACCAACTTTGAATTCGGGACATCCTGAGCTTCTGTCGAAGATGACCTTGACTGGAGTTTTTTTGATGGACCACGTAACTGTTGTTGAGGGACTTGCCTCTGTTGGACATAGTTACTTGCCATTATCCCTAATTTTTGCCTGGATTGTACTATGAGATTTCCAATCCATCGGGATGATTTTTTCCATGTCTCTAACTTTTACCTGGACCGCCCTTTCGGGTTTTCAATCCACCGAGACGTTTTTTTTTAAGTTTAGGCGAAGTATTTCTTGACTACATCAACATTCGTGGGGTAGGCAAATTCCTCTCCGTCCATGGTTGCAAGTCTCAAGGCACCGCCTAAGAAAGCTTTCGTGACCACATAGGGGCCATTATAATTTGGGGTCCACTTGCCTCGCGAATCAGTAAGAAATGATTGTATCTTCTTGAGCACGAGGTCTCCTTTTCTGAAGACACGAGGTCGGACCCTTTTGTCAAATGCCTTCTTCATTCTCTGTTGATACAACTGACCGTGGCATAGTTCCGTGATTCACTTCTCTTCGATCAGATTCAGTTCGTCGTGTCGACTTTGACACCATTCAGCTTCTGAAAGCTTAGCTTCCATCAATACCCGGATTGATGGGATCTCTACTTCTATGGGGAGAACTGCCTCCATGCCATATACTAGAGAGAAAGGGGTTGCCCCTGTTGAAGTGCGGACAGATGTTTGATAACCATGGAGAAAAGGGTAGCATTTCGTGCCAATCTTTGTAGGGTACAACCATCTTCTGAACAATCTTCTTGATGTTCTTATTAGCCGCTTCTACCGCTCCGTTCATCTTGGGTCGGTAGGGAGATGAGTTATGGTGTTCGATTTTGAACTCTGCACACAACTCTTTCATCATATTATTGTTCAAGTTAGATCCATTATCAGTAATGATTTGGCTTGGAACACCATAACGGCAAACGATATTATTTTTGATAAATCGGACCACCACTTGTCGGGTTACATTGGCGTATGACGCTGCTTCGACCCACTTGGTGAAGTAATCAATGGCTACCAGGATGAACCGATGTCCGTTGGAAGCTTTAGGTTTAATCAAGCCAATAATGTCGATTCCCCATATGGAAAAAGGCCATGGGGAAGAAAGAATTTTGAGATGCGTTGGCTGTACATGAATTTTATCGGAGTATATCTGACACTTATGACACCTCCTCATGTACTTGTAGTAGTCGTATTCCATGGTCAACCAGTAATACCCTGCTCTCAGAATTTTTCTCGCCATTGTGTGTCCGTTGGCATGAGTGTCAAAGGATCCTTCATGAATTTCTTTCATAAGCATGTCTGCTTCTGGTCTGTCTACGCATCGGAGCAAGACCTAGTCAAAATTCCTCTTATAAAGAGTGCCACCGCTCAGGAAGAAGCTTCCAGCCAATCTTCTGAGGGTTTTCCTGTCTTTTCTGAGTGCCCCAGATGGGTACTCTTGTTTCTGAAGGAAGCATTTGATATCGTGATACCAAGGTTTGTCATCTATGACTGCTTCAATCGTGAAGAAGTAAGCGAGCCGTTCAAGGCGCATGATGTCGATCTTAGGTAAGTCGTTCCATTGACCTATACTAATCATAGAAGAGAGAGTGGCTAAGGCATCAGCCATGTGATTCTCATTACGAGGGACGTGATGAAACTCGACTCTGTTGAAGAAAGGTAATAACCTTCTTGCATAGTCTTTGTAAGGAATCAATCCTGATTGGTATGTGTTCTAATCTCCATTTATCTGATTGATAACCAAGGTTGAATCGCCGTATACGTCCAAGTTTTTGATCCTTAAATCAATCGCTTCTTCGAGACCCATAATACAAGCTTTGTATTCGGCCTCGTTATTCGTACATTTGAACGTAAGTCTGGCAGTGAGGGGTAACAATGATTGCCCCAATTCTGTTTCCATAATGATTAACTGCTCTGTCAAAGATAAGTCCCCATTGGGAACCTGGTTCTGGCCCTTCACTGGGTAACAGTTCATCGCAATCTTTCATTTTTAGATACATGACATCTTCGTCTGGGAAGTCAAACCCGGTTGATTCTTGATCGTCAATCGGTTGATGAGCCAAATGATCGACTAAAATACTTCCTTTAACGGCTTTCTGAGCGTGGTACTCTATGTCATATTCTGATAATAACATCTGCCAACGGGCAATTCTTCCCGTGAGAGCAGGCTTTTCGAAGACATACTTGATTGGATCCATCTTGGAAACCAACCAAGTAGTATGATGAATCATGTATTGGCAAAGACATTTGGCTGCCCAAGCCAAAGCGCAACAAGTTTTCTCAAGCATTGTGTACCGAGTCTCGCAGTCGGTGAATTTCTTGCTCAGATAGTAGATGGCAGACTCTTTCCGTTTGGTTTCGTCATGTTGGCCAAGTACACATCCCATTGAGTCCTCTAGGACTGTGAGGTAAATGATCAGTGGTCTTCCTTCCACTAGAGGTGATAGAATCAGAGGGTTCAACAGGTATTTCTTAATACTGTCGAAAGCAGTTTGGCAATCTTCTGACCAAACGCAAACCTGGTTCTTTTTGAGTAATTTGAAAATTGGCGCACAGGTCGCGGTCATAAGGAATATGAATCTGGAGATGTAGTTCAAACGTCCCATGAATCCTCTGACTTGTTTTTCAGTTTTCGGAGAAGGCATTTCTCGAATGGCCTTGACCTTGTCAGGATCGACCTCAATCACTTTCTGGCTGACGATGAACCCTAAGAGTTTCCCCGAACGGACACCGAAGGTGCACTTGTTGGGATTCAAGCGGAGTTTGTACTTCCTCAAACGCTCTAATAGTTTCGACAGGTGGGTCATATGTTCCTCTTCTGTCTTAGACTTTGCAATCATGTCATCGACATATACCTCTATCTCTTTGTGTATCATGTCATGAAACAGAGTAGTCATAGCCCTTTGATAGGTTGCCCCGGCGTTCTTCAGGCCGAACGACATCACCTTGTAACAAAAGGTACCCCGTGGGGTAATGACCGAAGTTTTCTCCATGTCTTCCGGCGCCATTTTGATCTGGTTATAGCCCGAGAATCCATCCATGAAGGAGAAAATTTTGAACTTTGTTGTGCTGTCTACCAGCATGTCAATGTGTGGTAAAGGAAAGTCGTTCTTTGGACTTGCCTTGTTCAGATCCCTGTAATCAACACACATTCTGACCTTTCCGTCCTTTTTGGGAACGGGTACGATGTTGGCTAACCATTGAGGATATTCAGATGTAGCGAGGAAACCTGCGTCGATCTGTTTTTGTACCTCCTCTTTGATTTTGATGGCCATGTCCGGGTGAGTCCGTCTCAACCTCTGCTTTACTGGCGGACATTCTGATCTTAACGGTAAATGATGTTCCACGATGCTGGTATCCAACCCTGGCATATCCTGATAGGACCAAGCGAATACATCGGGAAATTCTCTGAGAAGCTTTATCAAACTCTCTCTGGCAATTGGACTGAGCAGTACCCCAATCCTGATTTCTTTTCTCTCTTTTTCCGAACCCACATTGATCGTTTCCAACGGCTCTTTGTGAGGTTCAATGGACCTTTCCTCCTGTCTGAGTAGTCGGGAGATCTCTTCTGGAATTTCGTTGTCAACTTCTTCTTCAGCCCCAAATATCAGGAACCCAAAGTCGGGAGAAGGCATCGGATCGTATGTTTCAACGGGGTTTAAAACAATTAATCTGCATGACATGATGATTCGTGTTTAGAAGAGATAGAGAAAATACGAGTGTGTGCAGTGTATTCATTTTACTACTTGTTTTTATTTTTAATTGTTTTTTAGGATTACCATTTTCTGAAAAGGTAAAAAGAGAAAACAGCAATTAATGCGGAAATTACAGAACGACGTTATTTTATTAATGAACAAGTCGATCCTTGAAACTACAGCCCTATAAAACAAAACTCTGTCGCTTTGGGCAAAGCGAAGAGGGAAATTTTACAGAAAGCGAGCCCTATTAAAACATCCGTTTCACCTGGGCAGGGTGAAAGGTTAAAGATGGCAATTACTTTGATTGATGAACGATCTTCGGAACCTCGACAACAACCCACTGGCGGCGAACTCCTCGGTGAATCACAAAGTCTGGCACCTTCCTTGATTTGTCTTCAGAAATAACACTGATTTCTGGTGGAGCAGGATCATTGGAATCTGTCTCTCAGGCAGAGTTGTCGTAGGAGAATTCCTCAGTTGCATTTTGCAGAGCATTTGTGCTCTCAGCTGTATCTCCCTATCCAGTTGGCTGGATATCTTCGAGCCTAATACGAGAGCTTTCGGGAGCAGTGTACTTGACCATATAGTCAAATTTTCCACTCGGTTGTCCCAAGGTGTCCCACACTTCTTTCGAACTGGAGGAGTCATCTCTCTCGATGACGTTGACCTCAGGAAAAGCATAGTTGATGAATTCAAGTCCAACAAACATTGCAAATTCATCGTCATGTTGAGTAGTTTCTAAATGACCTGAGTGTTGATCCCATGACACGGTGGGGACACAGGTATTTTGTTCAATGACGGTCAGTTGATTTTCATTGTTTGGCTGACTCTCTTGCCCCAAGTCTCCTGGATAAGGTTGCCACATTGGCAGACCATCCATTGGGCCATAGTAGGTGTAGTCAAAATTGTCTTTCATCAGAGTGTCTTCCTCTAATGAATTTGGCGGAGCACGCATCCTTCCGGATCACAATCCCCGTATATCATTTCGATGTCTGACCTGGGTATAAATCTCGGACTCTCTGTAGGAAAGCAAAAAGGAGTTTGTGTTTCGTCCTGAGACATATAACTATCCTTGTTAAGATAGGACTTCCACTCTTCCTCTGTGTCAGAGGGATCCTCCTCATTGATAGCATGAACTATTTGAGACACTGGGTGAAGGAAACCTCCACTGTGGAAGAAATCCTGAATGGGATGTAGACTCCCATCGCTGGCAGCTGTCTGGGTATAGGTTGCAAAAAAACCAAGACCCTTCTTTGTTTTATTGTCAATAGGAATGACAAGCTGTCCCCATCCGGTTGTATCTGTAAATGTAAATGCGCCTAAGAGGGGGGTGAATTAGGTTCTTAAAAATTTCTTCGATCTTTTTACTGGTTCTTGGTTATTTTTCCGTTAGATGATAAGTGCTTGAAAGTAAAGTGCGGAAAGGAAAAATGACACAAGAGAATTATAGTGGTTCCCCTCACAGCCCGAGAGTACTCCACTCCTCCTTCAACACGAAAGAGAGTTCACTATAGTTTAGAATTATTGTACAGCCTAATCACACCAATACTGATGCTTACTATCTAACCTATAGGTAATTAAGTGTATGAAGAACAATCCTCTTCAAAACACTCACTTGTTTCCAACAATCCTGGACAACAAGGTAAAACAGAAAAATATTCTTGATGATAAAATTATGTCTTGATAGAATGTTGATATCAATCTTGATAACTGATCTTCTCCTTTGAAACAATATCACTCAAACAATATATACTAGTGTTCTTGACAAGAATGAGATGAAACAATGATATTTTATAAAAGATATGCAGAAGTTTCTCTCAAAAAATGTTCGAATAAACACTTGAAGAATATTTTGAAAAATATGAAAGTATGAGTGAATTTTTGATTTTGAAATTGTTAGGAGGTGGATGTTAAATCTGAAATAGAAGTGTTTAAATATGTGTAAAACACCCCTACAAAAAGGTATGTAAAATATGCAGCAAGGGAATGAAAAGATATGAGAGGACAATGCATATTTCCATGAAAAGTCACCAATTTTCGCTCACAGTAGCAGTGTTAATCAGTTAACCATATAGGTTAATCGGTTAACACCCCTGTAACGTTTAAAAATATTCAAATTTTGAATGTGTTAATCGGTTAACCCCATGTGTTAATCGATTAACATTGTTGAAATCTCAATAAAAAGTTTTAGAAATCAAAGTGAACTTTCCATAAAAACTATGCAATGTACTAGATGCAAGACATGTGAACACTTGTATAATTATTTAAATGACATTGTTATACCTTTGTTCAACCTTTGATCTTCATGACATTTGAACCCTTGAAGCTTTGTTCAACCTTGATAGCACTTAGGATATTTTCTTGAACTTGAGCTTCTTGTACTTTATTGCATCTTGATTCTCTTTCTTTTTGCACATTATCTTTGTAGAGAGTTTGTTGTGTTGTCTTCATCAAAACTCGATGTGAGTGAAGCTTGCTTCTACAGTATCGGTACTCTCGACCGCTTTGATAGCATCTTTGTATGAGGAAATGGAAGTTCCCTCTTTGGATTGATTGTCCTTGCTCACCGAAAGCGCTTGGAACTGAGTCCCAATAACCTCCTCGGGTTCTACACAAGTAGATGATGATAAGTTACTCACGAGCAATGCCTGTTCTCCACAGACTGTGACAAGTTGATCGTTCTGAATGAACTTTAGCTTTTGGTGGAGGGTCGAAGTGACCGCTTCAGCCTGATGTATCCAAGGTCTTCCTAATAAACAACTGTATGTTTCCCGGATGTCCATGACCTGGAAAGTAACTTGGAAAGTGTGAGGACCGATAGTTATAGGAAGATCAACTTCGCCGATAACTGTTTTTCGGGATCCGTCGAACGCTTTGACGACGACCTCGCTGGTTCTCATCGGAGGGCCTTTGAACGATAATTGAGTCAAAGTGGACTTTGGCATAACATTCAGGGCTGACCCTGTGTCTACCAGTACGCTGGCTAAAGCATCGTCCTGGCAGTTAACTGTAATGTTGAGCGCCATGTTATGACGGCGACCCTCTTCGGGTAATTCCTCATCACTAAATCCCAAATTATTGCAGAAAGTGATGTTAGAGACAATGCTATCGAACTGTCTGATTGTTACATCCTGTTCCATAAAGGCTTGCTCCAAGACTTTTTGTAGAGCCTCCCTGTGGGCTTCTGAACTGAGTAACAGCGATAATACCGAGATCTTTGAAGGAGTCTGTAACAGCTGATCAACAATGTTATATTCACTCCTTTGGATGAGCTTCATCACCTCATCATTGTTTTTCGAAAGGTCGGGATTACTGGATTGACCGACTGATGGATCGGGAGCTTCTGTCTGAAGTTCCTTTTCCTTGTTAGGTTCTCCAACTCCTCGGTTAAAGATTCGACTGCTCCGGGTTACACGACTGATGTCTGCAATATTCACGACGGAGGGTAATGGAATTTCCTTTCCATTTTTAACTATCGTTGCACCGTATTTGTAAGGGATAGCCTTAGTTGATTCATACGGTAGTGGTCCCAGTAGATAGATGACTATGGGAACCTTCTGGTTTTTCTGACCATCATAAGTAATCTCGATCCGTTCCCGGTTGGGAGCTCTAGATTCGTCAAGTAGAGGGATGATGGCAAAAACATCCCTGGTCTGGTGACGACCAGAGATTGTGACAACATCCTCTACTTGACCGGCAAGGTAGTTTGGCGTCCAGTTGATGGGTCAAGAACCCGGATATGGGCGAATCTTTCCACGATCCACCTGACCCTGAAGAGCTGCTCTCACAAGGTAACACCGTTGGTTACTTTCCGAACAGACACTACAACGGTCATAGTTGTGTGGTGGCACCTGACCACGCCCACTTTAAATACAATGTAACCTCACTAGGTTAGCTTCCACAAGTCGGACATCCTGACTTTGACGCCGAATGGGATTCCTGTTATTGATACTAATCTGCTGAGTATCTTTATCCATATAGATTGGCATCCACCAGTGATTTAACAAGTGCTGAAGTGCTTCCTGGACAAGGGTATAACCTCGATCATTTTTGCAACCTGCTTTACAGCTTTGATAGTCGTACGATATTAAGAATCTGAGTTGGACCTGCTCAGCATGTAACTCTACCAGGTTGGTATTCATCACGCGAATATCGAAGATCTGAACCATGTTGATCTGATAAGGGTTGCTATCATGGTAGTCTTGGATCCATCCAAGATCCATCTGACGCTGGAGGTCCTCTTGTATGAAAGAGCATCCCTGTTTGTTTACCGAGCAAGTCAGACATAAACCGTAATCGTGCCGTGGCAGATTATGATACTGGATTTGCCTTGAGTGCATTGCCACCAAGTTGGCATTCATCGCACGGATGTCGTGGTTCTGAATGACGTTGGAGTTCGTATAAACCATGTTAACTCCACGAACTCGGTGCTCTTAGATCCATCCGAGATCCATCTGTTCCTGTAGAGCTGATTGCACTACCGAACATCCTCTATTACTTTTAGAGCAGACATCACACTGGTGATAATTATGAGATGGCACATGGCCATATCCACTCTGTCTATAATGCATCTTGACCAGATTGGTCCTCAATAAGAGTACATCGTGAATTTAATAGACATTGTTAAATTCTTTCTCAATCAGGTTGACTGCAGCTTTCTCATGTTGAGGCAGCGGGTTTGTGAGAACATTGGGATTCGTATCTTTGAAAGATAAGAGCTCGCTCCTAACAAGCTTTTGCACGTCGGATTTGAAACTGATACAATTCTCTATGTTATGCCCTGGACCTCCTTGATGATAAGGGCATGTCTGATCCACCTTAAACCACAAAGGCAGATTTTCCGGTACTGTAAGAGGAGACTTAGTTTGGATGTGCCCCTTAGCCAGTAGTAATGGAAATAGTTCTGCGTACAACATGGGTATAGGATCAAACCCTGGTGGCCGCGTTGTACGGTTGTTGTTGTATTGAGGACGAGCCTGCTGAAGAGGCCATTGTGTCCCTTGCTGATTAGGTTGGCTCTGCGCAACCTGAGGTTGATACGTAGGAATAGGCGTAGGGCCGATAGCAGGAGTTACAGCTGCTACTGGTTGATAACGTCGCCTTTGCTTTCCGAGAGAGATATTCCCAATATCTTGCTCTTTTTTCTTAGGGAGAGCACTACCGTATCGTTTTGTACTACTCGATGATCCAGCGTCTTTTGCCAAACGTCCTTCTCGGACGGCTTCCTCAAGACGAACTCCCATGCCCACCATCTCGGTGAAGTCACTGGGCGCACTGGAAACCATTCTGTCATAGTAAAATGAGCTTAAGGTCTTTAAGAAGATCTTTGTCATCTCTTTTTCCTCAAGAGGTGGACAAATTTGAGCGGCAATTTCACGCCATCTCTGGGCATACTCCTTAAAGGTTTCCTTGTCCTTTTGTGACATTGATCTGAGTTGATCTCTGTCCGGTGCCATGTCCAAATTGTATTTGTATTATTGGACGAAGGCAGTACCAAGATCTCTGAATGTACTAATCGTAGTACGGTTTAAACCCATGTACCATTTTAATGCGGCACCGATTAAACTATCCTGAAAGTAGTGAATCAGTAGGTCCTGATTCTCCGTCTGAGCTGACATTCGCCGAGCGTACATCACCAGATGGCTCTGAGGGCAAGAGTTACCCTTGTACTTTTCAAAGTCGGGCACTTGGAACTTGTGCGGGACTTTCACATTGGGGACCAGACAAAGGTCTGCGACGTCCTTTCCAAATAAATCCAGACCGCGAATGGCTTGCAGTTCCTTCTGCATTTCCAGGAACTGTTCCTGGAATTCATCCATTCTATCGAACATAGTTTCCTTCTTACCATAAGGTATCGGTGGAACCTGTCCTTCTGGGACAGTGTGCACCACAGGGGGTGGTACCGTGACTACGGCAGTGAATCTTGGCGTTTCCCGAAGTTTGTAACCTTCAGGAGTCTTCAGTATGCCCCTGGCATCTTCGTTTTCCCGAAGTTTGTAACCTTCAGGCCCAGCGGCTTCTGTTATGATTCCCTGATCTTCAGTGATCGGCGGAACATATCCTTCCGGGATTATAACAGGCATGCCCCAAGGGTTATCTTTCGGCATTTGATACCTAGGATCATGCTTCTCCACTATGGGCGCTGAGGTGATCTCTGAGATCACAGTCCTTTGTAGCTGAGCTTCTGTCATGGCTTGCATGTCATTACGAAGCTTTCTCATATCCTCTCTCAGAGCGTCGATCTCTTCTTTCAACTCTCTGTTTTCTTCCTCAAGATCATCCATCTTTTTCTGACGATTGGCCCGAGTATTATACGAATGAGACAGTTTGACTCTAGAATCGAGACACAAACGTGAGATTCGTAGGTAAGAAGAATACGCGATGTGAGAATGATGAATGCAATGATTATATTAATTGTTTTTTGGTTTAATCAAAATAAACTTCGACAATTAGATTGCAAATATCAAACGGTGGGGAAACCCCTTTTTATTGAAATTCAAAGGATTGCGGAAACAAAAATACAGTAGATTACAAAGTGCAGAAATAGAAACCTAAGCTAATGGGTCCCGAGAGAACTCGGGTGCTGATTCTGGTATCTTCCTTTTCTTTGACCGGGGCTCTTGAGCCGTTGTTGGGTTGTCATTCCTTTGCCAAGTGAAAGGAGCGAGCAAATTACTTTGGTCATCCTGATTCTCTACAACATGTTGCTCCAAAATTTCAATCAGAGCATCCTTCTCTCTCAGTAGTTGTTGTATTTTGATGCACTCTATGTTGAGGGTGTTGTCGCTCCCAGGATTTTCATCCAGGTACAAACGCGAGAGTGGCGCGGAAAAAACAGAGTCGCCAGCCGTGTAAATTTATCCCGAGAGAGGGAAAGGGAACACCGCATAAACCTGAGGAAGAGGGAAAGGAATGGTCATCGCAACCATAACCTGGGTTCGGGAGTCGGTTACGCGAGGGGAAGGTGCTAGCACCCCACGCGTCCATCGTACTCGATGGGATCCACGCTTGTTGTCTATTCTAAGGGTGAGTTATACTATCATCTAGGGCTGTACTAAGACGGAGGGAAAGACAAAGACAAACTCGGTAGGACGTCGACGTCCTAGGCCTACGTACCCCCTCTGTGCAATGGGGAATTCAGAGTCAACGTAGTTCGGACCAAGTTCTTTTTGTGTTTTTTATGAGCGACGCTAAGTTCGCGTCCGGCAGTTAGGGTCGATGCCTGTTTGCGACTCAGACGGAAGGTAACGTGCCCTTTTTTAAAATAGCCTTTAGTTTGACAATCCCGCAGGATAAAAAGGTTTGAGGTTTGTTTGTATTTTTTTAGGACAGAAGTGACTTGAGTTAGTTCATAAGTTGCATTGCACCAAAGTCTAGGGCACAGGGGCGAATACTTAACGCATCGTCCCAAGACAGGACGCTCGCTAAGCACTCTAGAAAGATGAGAGGAAGCCCCTCATTTCTCATTCCCCATACTTAAGGCTCGTGCGCAATACACTTTATCCTTATTAAGTGTTTTCAAGAAGTTTGAGATGAGAAGAGAGGAGACACAAAGGAAACTCTAAAGGGAAATCTATCCTAATGTTATCATGCAAAGATGGCCCTAAGGGGAATCATGTGAATAAACACAAGTAAACATTAATCAATTCAATCAAAGATATCAACAAAAATATTCAAAACTCAAAGGAGAAGGAAGGAGATGAAGATGAGAGAGATGTTAAAGCAAAGCAAGTATAAACGAAACCAAAAACAGTAGCAACAACCGCGCTTCAGCACTGCACAGCTGTAAATTCCAGCAAGCCAGCGATAACAGCATTTAACAGCATGTATGTACAGAACAGCAGTGTATACATCAGCATCATTTCCTACACTCGATCAACTTATGCACAAGGAGAATTTAGCAACATCAACCAATGAGAAATCGTAGGCAATTTCAAGCATCAACAAGATCAAGCGAGCACACGTGTCTCAAATATCAAAGCGCAAATCTCATCGAGACAATTTAGGAATCAAAAAGAAAAATTAACATCAAGATCTAATTAACAAAACTTAATATTAAAGTTTTAAACAAAACCTAATCAAAGAAGTTTAAGAGGAGTAACTATTAACAAGACTAATCAAATATTAATTATCAAAATTAATTAGGACCAAATATCAAAATTAAAGAACAATATTTTACTCAAAAATTATCATCAAAATTAAAGTCGAATTTATCAAAGAATTAACTAAAATCTAATTAAGAATTTTAACCAAAATTTAAATCTAAAGAAAACAAAATTATTATACAAACTTCTAAACTAGTGTGTAATTGTAACCTATACTGCATTTACATTTTACTTTTACATCATGCTTGCCAAGTCTAAATGCTACCATAATCTACGAGCCGTAATGTAATATGACCGAAATTTAAACACACCATAACATTAACAATATTATTATAACAGCTAGAGTACCAATTAAAAAATAAAGTAAGTTTGTCATATTAACTAAGTTCTAGAATACAAATATCAAAAATATACACTATCAGTATATGATTCAATATTAGCTTACAATAACACTTCTGATACAAGCTTTTGTAAAACAATAGGTCAATCTAGAATACAAAACTAACTCACACATGACTATAAGAATTAACACGTCAACTTTAACATTCAAAACTGAAAACTATAAGAATTGAAACTAAAATTTAAAATAGCGGTGATTACAATCCAGGAACATTAGCAGCAACATGTTTGTATTACACTAATAAGATTTAGCAGTAATCCAGGGCAAGGTTTCAATAAATCTGGAGCCATAATTAACAAATATGAACATTAAGTTGCAATAGCAAAATAACAAAACAAACCGACGAAATCGACAATGCGCAAAAACCTCTAACAAGTGGGATCGGTATGAAGAACGATTCAAAATCATATCATAAACGCCAATCAAACAAACCAAAACAATTGAAAACAAACACAACAGCCATAGCTACACGAAAAAAGAAAAAAAAGGAAACCGGAGCAGTATTGAAACATATGCGAAAGCTCGAAATCACTACCGAATTGCCGAGAGCCTACCGCAGCAAGTTGCTGAAGCTTCAAGACCGATAGTCGTTGTGCGGAGAAGAGAAAGCGATTGTTGTGGCGGAACAACTTGATGATCGATGGAGCTGAAAGCCGCTGAGACGAAAACTTGCGTTAACGGCGATTCATGATGCGGTGAAGATGGAAGCTACGGCGGAGGGACCGTTGTGAGTTGGGCGGTGAGTTTCGGAGATCGGAACGGTTATGTGTGTTGTTGAAGTTGATCCACGTCGGAGAGACGTTGTTGTTGAAACACGGCTTGAATCCAACACCAAATATGATGAAGCCGAGAATGGTCGAAGATGATGAACGGTAGCCACGGCGGAGGCGACGAAACTGAACGTCGTCTGAGAATTTCCGTTGATGAAACTGAGAGTTGCTTTCTCTCCCCTTTTTTCTGCTCCAGTCTGCAGATTTGTTCTAAGTATTCTTTTTTTTCACTTTTTGTAACAGTCCACGCCGTCACCTCCTCTCCTTTTTTAACAGTAACAACAATATATAAGGACCAAATTAGGGTTAACTTTTAGTTGCCAATAATATCCCTAATACCCAATTTGATGCCCAAATTTAATAATATTAAAAGTTAAATCAAATTTAAATAATTTAATAAATCTGAAATAAAAACTAAACTTACTTATTTATAAAAATAAAAATTTAAGATGAAATTAAAATAAAATGCTAATCACTACTTATTTATTCTTAAAATTAGTAAAAAATAAAAAATGCCTATTAAAAAAATAAAATACTAATTAGCCTATTAAACATTATTTAAATTAAAAATAAAAAATAAATATTTAAAATAAAATTAAAATACAATGCTAGTTATTATAATTATTTATTCTAAATAATATTAGTTTAAAAAAAAGGTAATATAAACGGACCCCAAATAAATAAAAATCGGACGCCTAAATAATCGAAAAAAGAAAAAAAAACAAACCGAGTACACTAAAACGATTAGTACGAAATATATGACTTAAAAAAATACAGCATTTGGTCAGATTTTAAAATAAATTTTGATCCCTGATTTTGGGCACCGCTGAGACTCAATTTGACCACTCTGTCTGTAAATTTTCGAGAAATTATTCCGACCAATATTTTAGGCAGTATGCGAGATAAAAACACCATTTTATGCTATTTAGATGATGCAGAGTGAAAACACAGTCAGACGAATAAAAATACGAAAATATTAAAAATGCCTGGAATAAGCTGTGAACTCTTGATAATGTAGTAGATCAGATAAGACTTCTCTGAACTGCCTCAAGCACCTTGACCCCATGCTAATGATATGCATACATGATAATGCAAAAAATGAAATGAAACATAAGCCAGTTAGTAAAAATAAAGAGGGCAAATTTTGGGGTGCAACAGGTGCGGTACTTGTTCTTCCAAGACCTCTTCTCCCGTTGAACTTTGTTGAGAGTAACCTGAAGCTTTTCAGTTTCCGTCATGAAGTACATGACAGATTCCCTCGGCGGAAGAATTCCGTAATGAGTATAAGGCATCTTTAGCTTGAGAGCTCTAGTTTGTACCCAGTGGAGATAAGGCTCCACCGAGACACAGTCTGGTTTTCCTAGAGACTCCCGTCCTTTCTTATGAACGTGTTTCCAAGCGTGCACTATTTCCGTCTTTAGTGCTCTGTCATTTTCTCCTTCCTTGAAGAAAAGACCTTCCAAATGAGCATTCCGGGGAACATGCCTCATCGGGTATCCAAACTGACGGCGAACCAATATCGGATGATAGTTGATTCCTCCCTTAGTTCCTATAAGGGGTACGTTGGGGAAGTTTCTGAAATTCTGGTATCAGACGTGTGATGTTAAGGTGTGATGTCACAACAACACACTCTGCACAATGGACAGCTATAACA
Source organism: Lathyrus tuberosus (assembly GCA_022829125.1). Taxonomy (NCBI): domain Eukaryota; kingdom Viridiplantae; phylum Streptophyta; class Magnoliopsida; order Fabales; family Fabaceae; genus Lathyrus; species Lathyrus tuberosus. The sequence continues at coordinate 4,893,957 of JALAZF010000024.1, read as the reverse complement.
GTAAAATAACACCAAGAATTGTTGACCCAGTTCGGTTACAACCAACCTACTCTGGGGGCTACCAAGCCAGGGATGGAATTCACTACTTGTAGATATAATTTACAGACTCAACAACCCGTTGACAATCTCCTAAACTTATACTCTACTAATGACTTCCTACCTAAGAAACCACTTAGGTATGAGAACACCACTCAATCCCTTACAAACACTCAAAGAAACCACTTTGAGTACCCTTGATCTTACTTCACAGCTTCGATCAAGCAACCACTCTCTATTGCTTCACAGCTTCTAGAGAGGACAGAATACGACACAGCAATTCACCCTAGAATTCTGGTTATACAACTCGTACTAAATACTCAAGACACTCAGCCTCTGCTCTTGTTTTTCACTCTGTATTTCTGTACCTTTTCCTTTGATCTTGTGCGCTTTATATAGCTCCTTGAATTGGTCTTGGACTTTCTACAATATCTCCCAGATTTGTTATTTAAAACTAAATATTTAAAACAGATTTTCTCCTAAAATCTTTTTAAATCTTCAACCTTTTAAATCTTCTACAAATCTGCACCAGATCTCCTATGCAGCAGCAAATATCTATCCCAAGATATTCGCATCCAATGAGACAGCTTGCTCTCCACAATTCCAGCTAATACGCAACCCTAACAACATCACAGCCTGCTGTTGTTAATTCTGCAGATCTGATGTTACAACATCGCCATGTGACATCAGACATCCAACTTCAGCTATTAATTACTTAACACATCCCAGTGTTAAGACTTCAATGTTGCAACATCAGCACCTTGACATCAACATTGAACATACTTTATTTTACCAAAATTCCAGCCAATCCAGGAACTAACAATCTCCCCCTTTGGCTAATTTTGGCTAAAACAATCTCTGCACTCTGCATCTTCAGAGACTTCAGCAGCGGAAAAACTTCAAAATTTTGAAACTCCATCAGCAGCAGTTTGACAATACTCATAGTCTTCATCACTTGATCTGCTGCAGCACCATCTTCATAATTGACAACAGCCAATTGGTGCTCCCCCTCAAGAATATGAACCAGCATCACAGCTGTTCAGTAGCTCACAATGTGCAGCACTTTTCTCCCCCTTGATGTCTGCACCCTTCAACTGCTATGATATCTTCACTAGCTCAGTCTAAACTCCCCCTTAATATCTGCATCACATTAGCAGCATTTGGCAATAACATTCTTTGATACTCTCTTGACTATTTTCTCCCCATTTTTAGCCACAATTAGGCAAACTTCAGTTAGAAGCCCTATTAACTATAGTCAGTACACCCTAGCTCTCATTGTTAGCCTCACAGTTAGCAGCCGGGCAAAACAAATCATAGAAAACTAAAAACAAAACTAGTGCATATAACAGCACAGTATTCAAGTTACATAACCAGCGCAGCAAAAAACTAAAAACTGAAACTACTATCTAAAAACAGCAGATGGAGGTTAGTCTTCATCCGAGCTGGTACCATCAGCATCTTCATCACCCTCATCTGACCTGGAATCCTTAGTGTCGTCATTCCCATTATCTTCCCCCTGTTCCAAGTCTTTAATCATCTGCTCAATCTTCATTTTCCTGTCAGTGCTGGTCTTGATAACCATATCAAGATCCTTGCAGGTTGCCTTTAATTCTTCAATCCGCTCAGATTTTGTACTGACCTTCTTAATCCCAGAACTTGATGTTGTAACAATGTCTGGAACATGACTCCCAGCAAACAGTTTGGGATGCAAAGATAAAGCTGACTCCCTCTTACATGTTACCTCTGAACTGGTTAAGATTCAAGGATGTTGATCTAAGATCATTCCACAGATAAGGGAAAGGAATGATATAGGCATTTTGATGGCATTGGTGGCACCATGCTTCACTACTTGATCAAATATATAGCTTCCATAGTTGAACTTGACCTTTTTCCCTACAGCATAGATGAACCTTCCTAATCCCACAGTTATAGTGGTTTTGTGATTAGTAGGTACCCAGTTGGCCGCACCAATTCTGTGCAATATAGCATACTTGATACTGAGTTTGCTAGCTGTTAATTTATTTTTCAGTGGCCACACCTTAACTTGAGTAGCAGTGATCTCTCTACACACTTCATTATCAGTCACCTCCAGCTCACACTCCTCTTGCTCATCTCTTCCCAGATATTTATTGAAAGTACTAGGGGAGAAATCAATACACTGTCCCCTAACAAACACCTTCATGTAGTTCACACTTCTATTGTCAGAAATGTTTATGGGAATGTTGACAACAAATTCCTTAACAAGTCCACTATAGCACTTGGAGAATCTAGTCACAGTCTTTAGAAGTCCAGCTCCATGAATGAGGTCCATAATTTCTTTCATCTCCAAGACATCTTTTCCAAGCTCCCTTTCCAGAGCTAACCTCCTTTGGCACACAAACTTCCACAAGGATGCACAGCTCGCATAATGGAAGGATATGTTGTCCACTGGCATTTCAGGGACCTTATCAGAAATTCTCTTTAGAATGGTCTTTCTGACTGGTGTGATGTCATGGACATCTTCCTCAACTTCATCCTCAGACTCAGATTCTTCTCTAACCTTTCTCTTTTTGGAAGGTGTAACAACCTTGCTCCAAGGTTTTGTGGGACCAACAACAGTTTCCTTCTTTCCTTCAGTAGGCTTCTTAGGAGAGGATTCATTGGTCTTTCCTTTCCTTGTCTGTAGTCTCTTGGCAATACTTGGAACAGCATTTCCAATGACTTCATTGTCAAATAAGTCATCCACATTGATCATGTCCTCACTTTTTTCTTCTTCAGGAGTAGTTCTATCATTAATTCCCTCATGCACATCTTCTTCTTCTCCTCCTCTTTCAGAATCCTCAATGACAGACACGGCAAGTCTATGAAGATCAGATTCTTCTCCTTGATGTCTACCTTTTCTGCTGGCATCTGATTCAACGGTACAGAAATTCCTTTCACAGGTATTCCTTTGTCCAGTATTTTGGTTGCCAGATTACCCATACTCTTGTCAACATCAAACTTTTCTACCATAGCTTGAGACGTGGATGTCCTAGGTGTTGATTTATCACTAAATAGGATACTGGTAACCAGCTTCTTTGTTTCAGTATTTTTAAAAGTAGTTGCGGCCCTTTTAGAAGCAAGTTTAGATGGTCTAGGTTTACCTGACGCTGGTAACATTACGGAGATGGGTTGTATATTCAGAGCTTCGTCTTCAGAGTAATCATCTGTAGAAACCCTAGCTTTATCCCGCGATGAACTTTTTGAAGGAGAAGATGTCTGCTTTGACATGGTTCCTTTAAGGGAGTATATATTGAGACGATTCTTCTTGTTGAAGGAGACGAACAGAAGAGAGATATGAGTTTTGATGAACTGAGATTTTGCTATAATAGGAAATGAGGGTTTGAGGTAAGGCGCCAGATTTTGTGTACTCTTTAAAGACCAATTACTAATTTTCTCCCTCCATAAAGACTTTCCTTTTAAACAATTCACATCAGGACTCATTAACTCTGAGTGACCTTTCAGCATCCTGACGTCATAGTCTGATGTTATAACATCGACTTGAACATCATTAGTTGAATTTCCTTCACGAGAAATCCACTGATAGCAGTTGTCTTTGGTTCTGGCACCCTTCATAACAACCTGATTATGTTCATCAGATACCACACACTCATCCTTAGTGTAGTTTACTTTGTGACCCTCATCACACAATTGGCTTATGCTGATCAAATTTACATTCAAACCACTGACAAACAGAACATTGTCAAGTTCATGTTTACCATCACCTTGCACTTTCCCAACTTCTGCAACAACACCTTTTTCTCCATTGCCAAATATGACCTCATGAGAGGGACAATGACTGACTTCAGCAAACATGGATCTACATCCAGACATGTGTTTGGAACACCCACTGTCAAAATACCACGTTCCTTCTTTAAACTCTCTATCAGCCATGTGAGCCAATAAGCACTTCACCTTCTCCTTAGGTACCCATTGTTTAACAACTTTGGGCCTGTACTCTCTCCATCTGTTTTGAGGTTGAGGGTATCCATGCAGCTTGTAGCAAGAGTACTACATATGTTCAAACCTTCCACAATAATAGCATCTCACCCTTTTATCTCTGAATCTTCTTCCATGATGAGATTGCTTAGGCTGCCATCCATAATGTGGTCTCCTCCTACCATAACTGCCCTGCCATTTATTATGCTGGTATCTTCTCCCATAAGAATGTTGTTTCCTGGATTGTCTCCCATGATGGTGTGGCTTTCTTCTTCCATAGATATGAGGAACAACATTGGTGTATCCATATCCATAACCATACCAGTTGTCCTGATGTTGAGACACCTGATGAGACATGTGCTGTTTAAACTGAGCAGCTTGCATGCTCTTGTGGTATTGTGGGGGCATATACTGACTAGCTCCTTATGGCTGCTTTCTCTTCTGATAAGGACCAGTCTTCTTCTCAATCTTCTTAGGTTGTGAAACATCAGCTTTCTTAGGGGTAGGATCCTGCTTCTTTGGTTGATGTTGAGATGAAAGTTGTGACACTTCCTTCTTTGAAACTGAAGTGCTTTCTTCTGAAGTTCCCTTATTCTCAGCCACATAACCTATCCCAGTTTTGTCTCCAGCAGCTTTTTCTGACTGAAGGATCTTGTCAAGTGTGTCTGTACCATAGCTCAGCATCCTAACAGACTTGGTCATTTGATCAAGGTGAGCTCTGACTAGCACCACTTCATTTTCCAGATCAGTCTTTTCATTCTCTAGCTGAGCAATTTGTTGCTTGTGGCACTTGTTTTCTTGACAAATCTCAACACTTTTTAAACACAGCTCTTAATAGGTAGAAGCTAACTCCTCATAAGTTACTTCTCCATCATTAGAATCATCATCAGAAACCACAACTCCTGTTAAAGCTCTCACATGCTTTGCTGACTCACCTTCACTTTCACTATCAGAGTCAGACCAGGAAACTGTCATGCCCTTCTTCTGCTTTTTCAAGAAGGTGGGACATTCTTTCTTGACATGTCCATACCCTTCACACTCAAAGCACTGAACTCCTTTATCTTGGGTAGTTTTCTCTTCATCCTTCTTGCTGGTGTCAGAGGTCATGTTCTTGACATTAGGCCTGGAGTTATTGTTCATTCTCTTGAATACTTTGGTGAACTGTCTTCCCAACATAACTATGGCCTGAGATAGATCCTCCTGGGATTCAGAACTCTTCCCTTTCTCTTCTTCACCATTTGACACCAGGGCTATACTCTTTGGCTTCTTTTCTGGTTCTTCCTCATTCAACCCAAGCTCAAAAGTTTGAAGAGATCCAATGAGCTCATCTACTCTCATCTTGCTGATGTCTTGTGATTCTTCTATGGCAGTAACCTTCATCTTATACTTTTTAGGTAGGGGCCTAAGGATCTTCCTCACAAGTTTTTCATCTGACATCTTCTCACCAAGAGCACTGGATGCATTAGCCAGCTCCAGAACATTCATGTGGATGTTATGAATAGTCTCATCGTCCTTCATTTTCAGGCTTTCAAATTTTGATGTTAAAATCTGAAGTCTCGACATCTTAACTCTAGATGTTCCTTCATGTGTAGCCTGCAAGATATCCCACGCTTCCTTAGCAACTTCACAGGTATTGATTAACCTGAAGATATTCTTATCCACTCCATTGAAGATTGCATTCAGAGCTTTGGAATTTCCAAGGGCAAGCTCATCTTCCTCCTTGGTCCACTCTTCTTCAGGCTTTGGCTTAGAGGCGCCTTCTTTATCTTTGCCAGCATCATCCTTCTCCCACATGACAGGAGCTTTCCATTCTTTAATAACAGCCTTTCAAGCCCTACTGTCCAAGGATTTTAAGAAAGTGGTCATCCTTGGCTTCCAATAGTCATAATTGGATCCATCCAAAATAGGGGGTCTGTTGACGAATCCTCCAACTTCTTTGTCCATCTTTACACCAGAAAGTAACTTCCCTAGATCTCACCCAGAGACAGACAGGATGCCTGCTCTGATACCAATTGAAATTCTGGTATCAGACGTGTGATGTTAAGGTGTGATGTCACAACAACACACTCTGCACAATGGACAGCTATAACAGTAAAATAACACCAAGAATTGTTGACCCAGTTCAGTTACAACCAACCTACTCTGGGGGCTACCAAGCCAGGGATGGAATTCACTACTTGTAGATATAATTTACAGACTCAACAACCCGTTGACAATCTCCTAAACTTATACTCTACTAATGACTTCCTACCTAAGAAACCACTTAGGTATGAGAACACCACTCAATCCCTTACAAACACTCAAAGAAACCACTTTGAGTACCCTTGATCTTACTTAACAGCTTCGATCAATCAACCACTCTCTATTGCTTCACAGCTTCTAGAGAGGACAGAATACGACACATCAATTCACCCTAGAATTCTGGTTATACAACTCGTACTAAATACTCAAGACACTCAGCCTCTGCTCTTGTTTTTCTCTCTGTATTTCTGTACCTTTTCCTTTGATCTTGTGCGCTTTATATAGCTCCTTGAATTGGTCTTGGACTTGCTACAATATCTCCCAGATTTGTTATTTAAAACTGAATATTTAAAACAGATTTTCTCCAAAAATCTTTTTAAGTCTTCAACCTTTTAAATCTCCTACAAATCTGCACCAGATCTCCTATGCAGCAGCAAATATCTATCCCAAGATATTCGCATCCAATGAGACAGCTTGCTCTCCACAATTCCAGCTAATACGCAACCCTAACAACATCACAGCCTGCTGTTGTTAATTCTACAGATCTGATGTTACAACATCGCCATGTGACATCAGACATCCAACTTCAGCTATTAATTACTTAACACAACCCAGTGTTAAGACTTCAATGTTGCAACATCAGCACCTTGACATCAACATTGAACGTACTTTGTTTTACCAAAATTCTAGTCAATCCAGGAACTAACAGTTTCCACAACGGTCAATGATTCTGATTCCATCATAAATCCTATTGCACCAATCTATGTCAGAGTTGGTGAGAGACATGATCTTCTGCGACCAGCGCAAGGCACTCTTATGATCCCAGAAAGCAGCAGACTAAGGTAAATGGGAGATAAACAATTTATAAAGCAGAGGTACACAACATGTGATCTCCCTTCCGCTGTACAAATTCCCTAAGTATACAGAATGATACGCATCTGCGAGCAAAGTCGGCACAGGGTTTCCAATGAGAAAAACCTTAATAGCGTTGATATCGACGAAGTTATTAATGTTAGGCAACAAAAATAATCCGTAGGTGAGTAAAACAAAGATGCTTTCAAAAGCATTCTCGTTCCCTATACTAGCGAAGTACAGAGCTTTCTTTGTCAGAAACTGGGCTGGCAAACCTTGTATGCCACCCTTGGTAGTCATGTGAGTCCTGACCTCTAACTCATCCAAATGAATTGCTCTTGCAATGGTCTGATCCTTTGGAATTTCTTCCAGTCCAGAAAATGGAGCTCGATCAGTGATATGTAAATCGATCAGGTGAGAATATTCCTCCAGCGTTGGTGCTAGCTGGTAATCCGGGAATGTAAAGCAGTGATAAACCGGATCGTAGAATTGAACGAGCACGTCCATGACTCCCTCAATCACATGGACCCTTAACAGAGGTAGCAGACCTCCGTATTTGGCTCTGAAGGCCTCTTGGTTTGTGATCATTCTCTCCAAACCTCTTAAATCCTCTAGTTTTGGAACCTTGAAGGTGTACGTATGAGTTCTCCTTCTACCGAAATCCATTAGCACAATCCTTTTCTCCGATATTTGCAATCACAGTCTTAGTTTAATTTTAAAAACAGAGAGACTAGAAGAGAAAAAAAAAATTTTGAATGTTTTAATGTTTTTTAGATGAATGCATGAATGCAGCACACAAAAACATATAAAAAACATGGGGTCAAAGGGTCGTTGTCAGGAAGTCAAGGCTCTACCCATCCCCAAAGGTTTATACTAGGGTGATTTTTGTACCTGTACTCAAAATCATCAGCTCCTCCCAGGATAACAAATAGCAAGCGGATCGCCAGCGAGCTGTATGAAATCTTAGAGTAAGTGTCATTCACCGAGAATAGATCACCAGCCTCAAATGAGGGTAGTATCGCGTAACAACTATTTCCGATAGTTTCCGCACTACAAAAGGGTTTGGCTCCTCAGCTTCTCAAACATAACAATTGGCCCATTGCCTATGAGAGGAAATGGGTTGCATTGGTCAGCCTCCACTGAGGTTGATGGTCGACCTCGTCGCCATCACCTATCTTAAGTGTATACTCAATCTTTCCACAGCGGCATCACACGCATTCCCATTAGCAGAAAAATAAACACAGATATCAATTAGGAAAAGCAGTATATATATTTGTCCTAATCATCATAGACCTTTAAAGCTATGAATCCTATGTTCCTGACAGAAAATGGGTTCCCCGACGGAAGCCCCAATCTGTGGTTTTCACACAAGAGAAGAGAAAAAAGGTTAGAAGAGCCCCACGGTGGACGCTGTAACACCCTTCTAATCCCCGCGTAAAACATACAATAAATCCGAGTAAATAATCATCCCATTCATTTAAGGGTGTCACACATAATCATAAAACATCGTACAACACCTGTCATGCTCATTAACACTTAAGTAATTTCATGCTTTTTAAAAATTTCTCTTAGCATATAGCAGCGGATTCCAAATAATCATAATAGACATAAAGAGAGTGTCATGCTCATCACACTAATAAACAAAACTTGGGCATAAAAGCCAACTCTATACAAATCAAGTAAGCATAAAAGTATAAGTAGAGTACATAATGTATCTCTAAAACATAAATCAAACGATCTCAATGTTACATGATCAGAGCGCGACTCGACCCAATATAAATAAAGACACTAGACAGCTGCATCAGCGGCTACCTCGCGCTACGAGCAAATCTACTCCTCGGTACCTGAGCGATGTCGTATAAAACATCATTCTAACAGAAGGGTGAGAATTCACATCAATATTGAAATTATAATATGATGATTATTGTAAAACATATAAACACAAGTATAAATAATCTCACACTTCAAAGTTTCATCAACAAGTATCACTCAAGTATCCACACAATTGATATCAAATTCCAATATTCAACAAGTCACAATCACGCACATACTTCCATATAACAATCATATATGCAATGCGACTCTATGCAAACTCAATGCAACTCATGCCATGTGGTACCAACACTTGTTATTTTTTTTCGGTTTTTACATTTAAACCGGGTCCGTCCCCTAGACCAATAACAAAACAAAAGCCCGTCCCCTAGGCTTTCAAACCCCACTCTAGGTTTGGGACAAGTCACTAGCTCCCACGGAACTAGCAAGCATTGCCTCTTGACACAAATGATGCGTATGCAATCAACAACCATATGCAATTAAGACCATTCTCTAATCTTAATATCATGCATATCTCAAATAATTCATCACACTTGAATTATTACACAATTGCACACACCAACACATTTTCATAATCAAAGTATTCATACTTTACATCATCACCACAATTAGCAAATAATACGCGAAGATCGACTCGATCCAAATACCACTCACAAAACACAATTTGCCGAATTAATATAGCATAATTAATCAGTCACCAATAATTGAATCAATATTCAATAAATATTCACTATTTAATAAATAATCATTATTCAATAACTATTCAATGTTAAATTAAATAATCAATATTTTAATAAACAACCAATTCTTTAATAATTAGTCAATATTAATAAATATATTAGTTATTTTAATATAGTTCCTAATCTTATAAAATAATCACATCTTCATTTAGTTACAAGATAATATGGGACACTATTCCTATTTCTAAGACATTATCACTTTCAATTTGCTAGGAAGTATCACATATTTTCAATTTAAATTAGAGTGTATGAGCTACAGGATATAATATATAAAGGGCCACATTTTATTTTTACCAATTCCTTAAATGCTACAGTATTAGGTGAAAGAAGAAAATGGTCTCATTGACTTTTCCATTTTACTGCACTACAGTAAGTGAGGCAATGACCTTTCATTTCCTCTCCAAATTTGACACGCTACAGCATAGGGATGTATATATATATATATATATATATATATATATATATATATATATATCAATTATCTTCATTGATGTGCTATAGATTAATAGGATAAAACAAAATCACTATTCATTTTTATTATTACATTATGATATATCATCAACTTCACATATAATGATGCAGAATATATATTATATATATCACCCCCCCCCCCCCCAATGTCCTTGTTTGTTACAGTAAAAGCAATTATTCACTTCCCTAAACTTCTACTCCCTAATAATTCTAAGGTACCGCTACACTACAGTGGAATTCCATAAATTCACTATTTTCCATTTTTATTTGATTTTACAAGGGCATACCACTTGTTTTCACTTTTAATATTGCAAGAGAACAAGTCGCTACAGTTTTAAACGTGATAACTAATTTTTTTACCTATTACCCTTGTAGCTCATGCGCTACAGTATGCACAATAAGTTGCATTCACACTTCTCTATCCTTATTATATCACTATAATGGCATGGTAAGAAGAAAAGGTTCACAAAGTGCTATAGTATGATACAAAAGAATAGCACATTTCCTAATTAATTCATGTCACTACAGTCTTCCCCATGCGCCGCTACAGGACTACCTCAGTATAAATATTTCGGACTTTTCAACTCCAATAGATACTCTAAATATTCAATGGGTCTCTAAAACATCATCAAAATCAATTTCCAAACATCCAAAATTTAATAATTTCAGAAATCAACATTAACCTAATTAATTTCAGTTTCATAGAAAAAATTTGGGATTTTATTCTAACATTATTTCTACTCAATAATCAACACCCAATAATTCCAATAATGAGATAAAACTCACCCTTACCTTGAATTTTTTGATGAATTTGTTCTTGATTTCTTTGGGTTTTTCTCCTCTTCTACTCTTCCTCTTTTCTCTTCTCATCTTCTACACTTTCTTTTCTTTTTAATTTTTCTGGTTTTCACTCTTACTAACTCTTTCTTTTAAACCCTACTTTTCACAACCAAATGGGCCTAACTCACTTATCATACTTAATATCAACACCTCCCCTTAAGCCCAACACTTTCTAGCAACTATAAAATCATATTAAATAGAATAAATTAAATAGTACACTAAATACCAATAATCCAATTAAATAATTAATTAGATAAATTCAACAGTTCAATTTATTTTCAAATAATAAATTAAATCACACATTGCAATTTAATCAATTAAATCAATTAATTCACATAAATTAAATAAACTAACTAATTTATATAAACTCAATAAATTATATAAATTAATTAATTCATATAAATTCACTAAATCAAGTAATTCATTTAAATCCAATAATTCAAATAAATTAGATAAATCACATAAATCAATATTTTGTAAAATCACTCAATAATTAATATAAATAATTAATTACTAAAATTGGGGTGTTACAGGCGCCACTTTTAAAGTTTCCACCTAATAGATGGGAAGAGAACAAGATCTCGCTACAAAGGTGAGATAGATCCTAATAACACGTCCCCAGCAGAGTCGCCATTCCCCAGTGAAGTCGCCATTTTTCTGTAGCGAGCGATTTTTGGATGTGGTTGCGAAGCACTACCGCTCTTTAGGTATCTACAGCTCGATTCATTTTTTATCCTATTAAAGCTGATGAAGGAAGGGAAATAGATGTCTCAAATTAACCCTGCTTGCAAACTGAGGTTAAACAGCGGTCTGTTAGGTTACAGATGCTACAAAGATTCGGGGTTTCTATTGGGTGTATTTTGTTAAAAGTGGTGTTTAGTCGATTGGTGGGAGGTTTAGATATTAGGACGGATATATGAAAGTATGGGATTTTGGGTTTTTGTTTAGTGTGCTCGCTAATATTTTTCTTTCAATCTTATGCCTACGTATTCCCGTTTACCGAAACAGGGAAATCAGAGTGTTCGTAGTTCCTCCTATTCTATGGGAGGAAATGGTGATTTGGTGTCTTGTTCAAAGCCCAAGACATGAAGCGAAAGGTGTTTTGTATCTTGTTCAAAGCCCAAGATGTGAAGCTGAAAGGTTTTTTTGTATCTTGTTCAAAGCCCAAGATGTGAAGCTGAAGGGTGTTGACTTTAGAGAGAATTTGTCATCTCTAAAGAGGGGGTTGTATGTCACAACTGTTTATAAAGGAGAATTACTTTAACCGGGATGTGTGAATCCGGCAATGCCATAACTTCCTTTATAGGGGATTTTAACCTGAAGGAGAAGACTTTAACTCAGTGTAGAGCAATGTTATCTTTCCTTAGGAATTTCTCATGCTAAAAAAGGGACAGTGGCATGGATGTAGATGATCCAGAGGCTTGCCGCTTACAGCGATTAGATGAAGGGGAAGGAGTTGTTGATGTTTGTGTACTGTGAACGAGGCACAGTTTTGATGCTAAAAGGTTGATTGGATCAACCAGTGGTTTTCTTATACAAAGCCTAAGAGAAGGCTATGGGAAGTGACTCGACAAGAGAGTCTTCTATGGTATCTCGTACGAAGCCCGAGATGGAGGCTAAAAGGTTTGACTCAACAGGAGAGTGATTTATACTCAACAAGAGAGTGTTTTTGTATCTCGTACGAAGCCCGAGATGGAGGCTGAAATTTGTTTGGCTCAATAAGAACCTTTTTGTATCTCGTATAAAGCCCGAGATGGAGGCGGAAGGGTGATTGACTCAACGAGGGAGTCTCTTATGTGTCTCGTACAAAGCCCGAGAGAGAGGCTAAACGTTGTTTGACTCCGCTGGGGAGAATCATTGTACAAAGCCCAAGAGGAGGCTATGGTGCTGTTTCAGTTGAGTGATAGGTCCAGTATGCTGATTTAAAGAGAAAATCAGTTCTTATATGAGTAATGTTGGCCCTCAGGGATTTTGATTCGAGGATTAGGGATATTTCCTGTTCTTTAAGAAAGTGGGAAATCCGAAGGATATTGAGACTGTCTGAGTCTACGGATTTCATCTTTTGTACTATGTTTTGAGAAACAGTAGTAGACTCTTTGAAAGGACTGTTCTATGAAGATGACTAAGTTCTGTTCCTTTACCTCTAGGAGGTCGTCGGGGCAATTTGTACGAAGCCCAAGAGGAGGCTAGAAACTTTTAAGAAGCCGACGGGTCCTTGTATGAAGCCCAAGAGGAGGCTATCATTTCCGGAGGAAGAGATCATTATACGAAGCCTAAGAGGAGGTTGTGAATACTTCTAAGAAGCCGACGGGTCCTTGTACTAAGCCCAAGAGGAGGCGGGGTTGCTTTTAGGAAGCCTGTGGGTCCTTGTACGATGCCCAAGAGGAGGTCGATGCTTTTAAGAAGCCCGTGGGTCCCCAAACCCCGAGAAATTCAAGACAGACTATTCACAAGGAATAGATCAAGCCAGGAAAGTTCGAGAATTTGGAAGAAACTCAAAGATGCCATTCACGGAGAATACATTCATCTCTGGGAGTAGAGTTTCTTGACAGTACCTAATGAGGACAGCCGAAGAGAATACTGTATCTGGTGATCCTATTGGGGATCTAGCTGTCTATTTCTACGAATAAACGAAACGGCTTCACCTAGTTCTAGACGTAGTTGCCGGGGAAACTCGAAATATCTATACTATTATTACACAGTTGATATGAGTTTATGAAAGAAGACTTACAGCGAAATAGCCCCACAATACAGTTATATGTATATGAAAGCGGTAAATGAAAGCGTGTAAACACTTACTCGGTTGTAGAGCTTCCATGTTGTTTGGTTAGTTGTTCAACAAAGAAAGATTGAAAACAACAGTATAATTCAAAATCAAAGGAGAAAGTGTTTTGAAAAAGAAAGGTTTGGGGCTTACAGCTCAAGGAGAGGCCCAGGGTTTTATCAGTGAGCGCACTGTTATTTTGTACAGAGGGATGGGTCTTACACTCTCTTAAGAGGCCCAAAAAGTTTTTAAAGAAAAAGAGTGGGGCTTATAACACGAGGGTAGGCCCAGATGACTTTTCGTTAAAAATGGCGATCGCGCCGAGGTTTTCTTTTAACGCAGAGGGACTTATACAATAAGTGAGGCCCAAAAATGGTTTTGGTTAAAAGGGGGTTGGGTCTTACACTCTATTAGAGGCCCAAAAGTTTTGAATGGGTCTTATAGCTCAAGGAGAGGCCCAAAAGGTTATTTTTCAAAAGGCGACGATCGCGCCGTTTGTTTTTTACCGTATCGGGACTTATATGATACACTGAGGCCCAAAAATGATTTGGTCAAAAAAAGGATTGGGTCTTACACTCTATTAGAGGCCCAAAGAGTTTTAAAAATGATTTATGAGGGTTGAATTAATCCAAAAACCCTAATTTGTTTTCAAAATGTGTTTTAATTGAATAAAAATTCAATTAAAATGATCAAAATTGTTTAACATATGGAAAACAAATTGTGATCTTGGATTAATGCTTCAAAAATTAAGTATTGACCTACAAAATAATTAGAAGGCATTAAAAGTTGCAAAATCAAGGTGGAAAAAATATTCAAAATGTCAAAAACAATTAAAATATTAATTCTTTGCAAAAATATCAATTATATGAAATAAATAATATTTTTGAGATTTTTTGGGAAAATAAAATATTTTAACATTTTTGTGAATTATTAAAAAAAGAATCAACTCAAAATCATTAAAACTCAAAGAGAAATTAATTTTTGAACCAATTAAATAAAATCACAAAATTCAAATATTTGAATTTGTGAAAAATGGCGCCAAGAACAGCAGAAGAACACGTGCGTTTTTCAGCTTTGCCCAGATTTGCATTTTCTATCCAATCTCACTGAATACTTGATCATATCATGCAATCCACATACCAATCAACTCGTTTCAACCTCACGGTCATGTTTATGACAATTAATTTCATTTAAATTAAGCATAAAACAAGAAATCACGAAAAGTCCTCAAGAACCCTAAATTCTGCATAAAGGCTGGGATTTTTGATACACGATTTAAACAAAGCAATTACTTGAGGGGAAACATTCCATGCATGATTATGAACAATTGGCAAAAGTATTGTGCGATGAAATATGCATAGATTGAGAGATGACTAAGTTTAGACTTACCTCTAGGTCGTGACAACAAGAGCAAATTGATTTCTGAGTTGGAGGTGTTACAGATGAATTGTGATGATCTGAACAGCTTCCCTACACCCTATGGAGTGTGTTTGAATGCTTGGACTTGATTGAAATTGGTTGGATCACTTCATGGCATCTCAACTGCAACTTGGTTAAAACCTTGAACAATTGACTGGTGATTCTGAGAAATCAGTGTTTCAGTTGTTGTTTAAGTGTTTAATCAGCTCATATATGATGTATATGAGGTGTGTGTGTGATTGGTTTGATTGGAAAAGCTCTCAAACTCAAAACCCGATAGTGACTTGCCTTAGAAGGCAAAATTGGAGTGAAAGAAGAGATTTTGAGGAAAGCATCTGTTTGATGGCTTTGGTGTACTCAAACTGATCACAATTGAGCTCTATTTATAGTAGAGCAAGTTTGTTTTGCAAGGAATAGTGAATGGCAACTGCTGAGTAGGTTTGGCCAATGTTGACAAATGAAAATCCAAGTCTCCTCTAGCCATTGACTAGAGGTTAGGGCACAGGCTACTGGTTCCCTTGGTCTTGGATAAGTCTTGACTGAATTCAGTTGAGAATGGCTTAGTCCATGCCACCTTGATGCTTCCATTGAATGCTCCAATCCAAAATTGGAGTCTTGTCCCTATTTTGGCAATTCTAGGTTCAACATGCTATTTCTTGTTCCAAAGACTTTGGAGGCTTGGCTCAGTGATTATCCCCTTTAGATTCAATCCTCAGATGTGTCCAAAGTGATGACAAGGCTTGGAATTGGCTGATTTTGGCAAATCGACCAAAAGTGCAAAAATCTGCCTTGCCTTGGCAGATTTCAGTAAGGCATCTTGCCAATGTCATATCTCATAGCTCAAATTGAATTTGGTAATGTTCTTGGCCATTTTGGAAAGCCCTTACATGATACAACAACTGTTTGAACATGTTTGGTTTTGATCTCTTTTGAATCCAAGTGAAAAATCCCCCTACATTTGGAAAAAAGTAAAGGCAGATTTTGACTTAGTGAAATTTTCACTAAGTGTTGGAACAAAGTGACTTTTCTTGATTTTGATCACTCCATAACTCAAAATCCATGAGGAATTTGGACATAGGTCAGTATGAAGCTTTTGTAGAGGGCAATGTGATATACAAATCAAGCTTTGAATGGGGAACAATGGCCTTGTGGTTTAGGAGTTATGGTCCTCCAAAGTTGGCACATTAGTGTCACTTTTTCCATAACTTAGAAATTTTTCTAAGTTTTTATGGTTACCCCTTTTACAAGTTATCCCACTTTCTTTGATTTTTCTTGATGAATGATGATTCAAATCATACATTAACATCATTTTAGGGTTAAAAATCCATTTTGGTGAAAAATCTCAAAAAGTCAAAGTTGACTTTTGTGCACAGTTGACTTTTTATCAGATGAATTCCAAACTGTGCAATTCTTCAGGAAATCATGTCCTTGACCTAAATCAAACTTGATGGACATGTTCCATGGGTGTCATAGGGTATATTGAATCATATCTTAGGGTTTGGGAGCATGTCCTGGTCAAAAGTCAAAGTTACAGTTGACTTTACTCGCGAAACCCTAATTGTGGTGCAGATAAAATTGAGACTTATTGCCCAAGCTTCTTGGATTAATCCATTGTTGCAAATTGATCAATATATTATATTAAAGCCCACCAAATCATGTCTTTAGGTCTTGGTTCATGATTTGTCCCAAAAGTCAACTTAGGGGTGAATTAGGTCAAGAAACCCTAATTCCTGATTTTTTATGTATGCATCCCCTGAGGTCAAATTGACTTGATGATTGGGTCCATGAGGTTCCATGGAGTATATTAGGTTATGTTTTGGATCTTTGGCTCATGCCCAGAGGAAATTTTCCATCTGGAGGCCCTGGTCGACCAAAACCCTAATTTGGTGACACTGTCGATCTTGAGACTTGATCCACCTAGAAGGGAGCAGCCTTGTGCTTAATCCTTGAAGTGGGAGTCCTTTTTGATCCATTGTGGATATTTTAGATGCTAGACAAGTTGAAGATCAAGTCATTCCTTGATTGATCTTTTGTCTAAGGCTCTGAAGGGCTTAAAACCCTAATTTTGATTGTGGTGAATGCTCAACAACCCTTGAGGCATTTGATGAGGCATGATGATTCATCCATATTGTGATGATGATTTGCACAATGATGGGAAATCTTAGTGGTCAAAATTTGGGGTATGACAGAAGATAGCAACGAATTTGGAGTTGTGGCAAAACGACGGCGTATTCAAAGCGTGAGCAATAAAATAACTAAAGTTTTTGCTTCTTATGCCAGGCTAGTATCATTAATTCGTTTTTCCTCTTTTAAGAATACTAATGTTACATTACTTTACAAAAATACCACACCACCAGTAAATAACAGATACATGAAAAGCGTAGCCCAGTAATGTTGAGAATAAGACCAATATCAGCTAGATCGGTATAGCAGAAAATAGGACCAGTTCTGCATACGTTCCGACGTTTTATACACAACTAGCTTTTTTATCAATGCAAAACAAAATACTATCAGCAGAAAAACATTAGATCGAGGATGACAGCACCAATCAGCTACACAACGTAAATTGAATATAATTAGAACACAACAGAAGCTTAGATCGAAATGTTACAGTATAAACGATGGAGTGCCCTTACTGATTTGTCTCTCTGATAGCGTACCAATTTGGATGAATCTCAACTCTATCCTTCTACTACACAATCTCAGCAGCGACATAGCTTCCCTAGCACATCCATGGTTCTCCCGACACACAAGGCCATGTGCTCGAATTAAGTTTGTTGATGTCGCTGCTACTGATACTTTTAGTACAAAAATGTTCATTTACACCCGTTTTTTATTAAATTTACACCCATTTAAATTAAACAAAAAATCATCTTCCATTACTCTCCATTTCATTGGATCACTGCCAAACAGTTAAAAAAATGTCAATAAAACATATTTAAAGTATAAAACATTATTAAAGTTAACATAAATTTATCATGTTTAACAACTGATATGTATAAGTAAGGAACTGTTAACTGTTGATCTGTTGATCTATTGTTATGGCTCAAACTTGATCTGTTGTTTCAATATTTGTGTTTGAATCAGTCTTCGATGGCAATGCCTCAACGGTATCTTTTGGAGCAACGTTTTAAGCTTCAAAACTAGAACATAAATGAGCTTCTTCTTTGATACATGACCTAGTTTGAGACACTGAATTCTTTGGTATCAACCTTGGCTTTGACAATTCCATCAAGGATGAAGTTCTTTGTTCATCTCTTGTGTTAAATCTTTCGCTGCATTCAATTATAAGATTTAGTCAACATAATTTCAAAGTTCAAACAATAGTGACTAGTGTTAAATGATTAATCTCACGAGGTGTTTTTTGTTAATCTAAATACATTTGCACCATTAGATTCAAGTGTTGTACAAAAGCACCAAAATGCTAGTACTAATTGATTATAAATTATCACACCTAAGTAGCATAATTACTGATCCTTGTTGTTGTTTGTTCCCTTCAGGTGTTGTCGATTTCAAGCGGGATAGATCAAAAGCTGCTACTCCATGCTGTAATAATCTAAGTCGAAGCAATGACTGCATAAACAATTCAAAGAAAAAATGAACTGCAATGAAAAAATATAAGACAAACAATTCAAATAACTCAACCCCGCAATTCAAATGTGAGGTGAAGATTATACGAGCATTAAAAACTCTAGAATTATGCTAGCAAATTTCACCTGAATAGGGCCTCTAACTTAGAAACTGCACCTTGCTCTGCAAGATTGTTGAGCTCTCCATGTCGATCAGTCTCAAACTGCATAATTAAGTCATTGATTTTATGATCTGTTGTTTTTGCTTAGAGTATTAAGAGATGTATAAGCAAGGATGATGTTGTCGATAATAAGACTATTTAGGACAAAAGAACTTTGGAAAGGACTTACAATGTTATTAAGAGTGGATTTAATTCGGTTATAAATGTTTTACACTAATTCAGTCTAAGCAAATACAAATCAGCACAACAAAATAACAACAATCAACTAACTTCAGTTTTGAAACCATCCATTGATCAAGCTCGGCATTCATGGGCAAAAGAAACTTGCTGCAAGTCATGAACGAACAAATACACATTATCATCATTTAGCAAGCTAACACATTCATAATGGATTTTATGCTAATAGAATTTTTCCCATAAACCAACTAACAGCATTTACAACAAAACCATAAATGCGAGTTTTCTATAGCATCCAATATCAACATAACAACTTCTCTAACTTAACTAATTGCATTTCATGAAAGAAAATTCAACATAACCAAAACTAACTGGACAAATTAACTGTCATCATCTAACAATTCCACAATACGTTCCAAGCTTGCAACAGCAGAATTTTCAAACTAATTGAGGTTCAATAAAATCAACTCTAATTGAGGTTCGAAGTATATTGTATATCTTATTCAGTTAAACCTGTAGTTTCTGACATGTAGTGCAAGACCAAATTAGTGGAATAAAAACAAATTCTTGGAAGTTGACTTATGTAAGAAAATATAGAAAAAAACAATGCAAGTCCATATTTTACCGTTGAGATGGTAATCCTTTTCAATGACAATTGAAATGGTGACCTAGTCATGATACGAACAGATTCTACCACAGTAGAATATTTATTCAGAGGCTCTCCCATTCCCTGTTAAAAAGTAGTCTATTAGTGTAAAATTGACATTAACTTCCACTATAGTGTACATGGCAGCATTCAAAAAGTGCTACGTAATATGTAGTTAATGTTGACTCAAAAATGAGAAAGAAACACCTTGTAGTAAAAAAGAAGAAAAGTGCAATCACAATCACATCCTTCATAAAAAAAAAAATACTTCGTGACCAATATTTTCAAGCTACAACAAAGCATTCCTATCCCAAAAATTAAGAAAAGTGCAACAGGGCAAGTATTATTGTTGGTTCCTGCTACAATTCTCTACAATTAGGCCAACTATGTAAATAGTTTCATAATTGAAAACATTGTTTTCATAGTATAATTCAAGTATTCAACCTCAGCTAGTGAGTAAAAACATTAATTTTCTCATTTTCTATGATTCTCTTTCATTATTTATTTATATTGGAACAGTGTGTGCATTGAAATTGTGGTGCGTAACTTAAACCCTTAACCAACATTATAAAGCAGAATCACCCAATCAGTATAACATGCTAATTGAGTTCCTTCCACCCCTAAATGACATAAAAAGAAACAGAAAACACTAAACCAATTATGAAAATACAAAGCTAATCTACACCACGCTAAGGCATTGGGAATACAAAATATATATTGATTGAACAAAGTAAACTATATAACAGATATCATATATCCCCATGACAAAAGACCTTTTTTGAGAAGCTGCATTAATGCAACCTGAAAATGCATGCACACAATAACAGAACCATCTCCCATCAGTACTCAAATAAATTAACTCTGTCATTTAGCGAAACATATCTTAAACAAATTAATTTTGAGCAGTTAAAATTATGAATTTCCTAACGAAGTAAGTTTGAGAACCCTTGTTAACCAAGTCTATTTTTAACCTAAAAAGGATCTCTATTAAACAGGACCCATATCATAAGAGACTTGGGCTAAAATACAATCTGAGGTTGCCTCAAATCCGACCAAACCTTATTATTAATCGTGTGAGATAATCAAGTTTGACTTTGACTATATCTTTTCTAGCCAAAGAAGTTCACCAAGTCACGAATGGAATACTTTTGTTGTTTAGTAACAACATGAGGCAAGTAACTCAAAGATAAATGTGTTATTCTGACTGCATTTTTCACAAACTAACATTAAAGAAAAATAAACAAAGCAAATATCTAACTTCAAATAGAAAACCTAAACTTCATTACACAAGCTGAATAATAATAATTCCATAAAACACACATGATAATCGTAATTTCCTCTTTGAATATTCATGCTTGGAATTAAGAATAAATTATATCATTACATGCATATACAGCTTATGAAAGTGGCAATCATCAAAGTTAATTATCACAATCATCACAGTGAATCCAAAAAAATAATACCAAAAGACTCTTCAACACCACAAAATAATTTCACCAAATCGATAAACAACGATACTAACCATTGGGTAAACACACCTTGGTAACAAAGATGAGATTGCAATCGGTTTTACAGATACAGCAACGACGATCATCACAAATGAAATGAAGTCTCGTGACACATGTAGAACAGACCTCTCGGTTCAAAGAGGATTCGTAAGCAACCCATTCCAATGACTCGGCGCAAACAGCACAACAGTCATCCATGGCTTCTTCGCTTGAACCCTAATTTCAGTGTTCAGATTAAAACAAGATGTTAGATTGTTATTGAAATTTGGGGAAAATTACAATGATTGAATTTTTAGGGTTTGATATTGATTGTAAATAAATAATTAAATATACTCAACTATTGATTTTCGAAAGACGATGAAGCCGAGGATGGAATTCTGAGTTTCAGAGAGAATGGGTTTAGAGAAATGGGGTTTTAAAAAAGAATTTTGATCGATGCAATATTTGTGATGTGTTTATTATTATTATTATTATTATTATTATTATTATTATTATTATTATTGTACTTGTGTTTTTATATTATTTTATTTATACAATATTAATTTAATAAATTTATACACATTAATTCACTTACTTATCCAATTAACACTTAATAAAATATATTGTGGTTTATTAATGTGTCTAAAATTAATATTTAGAGTTATTAAAATAAATAATTTTTTTTCAACCAATCTAAATTTACACCTATTTTATCTTTAACGGGAGTAATAGAGATTTGACAATAATAATGATTTTAACTTATTATAATAATATTTTTAATTTACACCTTTTTTTAAAAAAAATAGGATGTGTATTGTAAGTGTTAATACTTAAAATGACATTTTATTTACAAATTTGCTACCGAATTTCTTATTTACACCCGTTTTTTGAATAATGGGTGTAAATTTTAAAATTATATTTGTCACTTTGCACTAGTGGATTCATGTTATATTCATGATATTGATGTGAGATTATGGTTCAAAATATTGTGTTTGTGTTTGTTGTGACATATATGAGCCTTATGAGGAGTGGAGTTTAAAACCCCTTTGGATTGAACAATTTATGCTGGTGTGAAGTCCTGAATCATAGGGTTCACACTGCGAGCTCTAGCGAACTTCAGGCGAATATGACAGTCTGTCATACTCGCACTGCGAGGTGAAAGCGAGCATTCACCCAGAGCTCGCACGGCGAGCAGTGAAGGCTTTTGCCACTGCCATTATTTTTTTCTGCCTCACCTAGAGTTCGCACAATGAACTCGAGGTGAAGGGCATCGCCTGGCCTTTGCACTGCAAATCTGGCAGTGTTTTTCACATTTTATTTTGATGCTTGCTTGGTTGTTTACTATGCGTATGTATGGTTACTATATCTTGCTTACACTGATTATTGTGAGTAATATGCATGTGGATTTATGGATGGTGGATTAATTAAAATGATGATTATGTGATTAAAAAGAATTAAGAAAAATGAGGCAAACTTATCACAGTCCAAATGAATGACCTAGGGAAATAATTAGGAGTTGATAGATAACTTAGATGAAAATGCTTGTGCATTTGATGCCTAGGTGTGCATCCTTGACAAGTAGTTGTCTAGTGGAAAGTTAAGACATTATATGGAACATGAGTTGGTTTTGTGTTACTTTGAGAATAAGGCGTATGTGGCCTTGTGATTGTCAAATACAATCACGCTTGTGTGTGAGATCACGTAGTCGAAACTAATCCCTTGAGTTGTGCCATTCCAAGAGTGGAGGCTTATATAGAAAGCTCCTCTAGAATGTATACACTAGTGCCTTGACAGGTTTGATTCCCGTTGTACGAATGGAGCCTACTGGTAAAGAGACTTGTGATGGGGTACGACCCATGAGAAATGACTATTCATGTGGATAATGTTTCCCTTGGATCCGAATCCATTTCGTATGTCAAGGTCTGCAAGGATCCATGACCTGCGTCGGACTCTTAGACGTAGGATAGGGTGGGAAAAGAGGATGCCTTGGTAAGGTTTTCGATTAGTGATAGCTTAAGTTGTTTAACTCATGCAACATTTTTCCATATAGTGTGAAGTTGTGAACTCAAGTCTTGTCCCTTCCCTTTTGACTTGAGCTAGGATTGGTTAGAACCTTGTAAAGCCGAGAGACTCCATAAGATAGGGAACCCACTGGGATTATTTTTGGATGGCTTTGTTTCCGCTGTGAAGACTCTATTTTGAGATCATTTGATATGATCTAGTTCTTAGTCTTTTGAAGCATCTTGTGTATATTATGCCATGGTTTTTAGATTTTATGTTTTGGCATGTAATGTATATAATGTGCTACTGAACTTATTTGTATTTCAGTACCAAACTTGCAAACATGTATGATATGTATTTTCTAGACATATGTATTTATATATGGGTGCTACAACCGGCACAATGGTCCTGACAACATCGAGCTTAAAATCATACATCGGCTCCAATATGGAATCGACTACCGGTATAGTGGTCCCAAAGATGCCGAGCTCAAAATTATGTCTCGGACTCCAAACTGGTGTCGACCATAGGCATGGTGGTTCCAATGACACCGAGTCCCAATTTTAACAATTGACATATAAATAAACAATGACAAATAATAATAACGATATTCATTGTAATATCAATTGCTCAAAATAGAAAGTACTTGATAATCCAACACATAAGATGTCCAAAATAAAATATAACATGATAAGAAAATGGCATAAAGAACAAACTCCCACTAACCAAGTACAGCAAAAGAACTCACAATGCCCATA
This sequence comes from Lathyrus tuberosus, assembly GCA_022829125.1. Taxonomy (NCBI): domain Eukaryota; kingdom Viridiplantae; phylum Streptophyta; class Magnoliopsida; order Fabales; family Fabaceae; genus Lathyrus; species Lathyrus tuberosus. The sequence goes on along the minus strand of JALAZF010000024.1, from coordinate 4,869,984 downwards.
CTCTCAACATGGTTTTTGAACACAATGGGCCTAAGTCCCTTAGTTAGAGGATCAACTAGCATGAAATCTATTCCAATGTACTCAACAACAATGTCATTTTTCTTTACAAGATCTCTGACTGTCAAATACTTCAATTCCAAATGCTTAGAATCGCTAAAAGTTTTATTATTCTTATAGTGGAACATTATTGCACTGTTATCACAGTAAAGTTTTAGTGGCTTTGTAATGGAATCAATAATACGAAGTCTAGTCACTAAATTTCTCAACTAAACAGCATGAGTGGCAGCAGCATAACATGTAACAAACTCTGCCTACATAATAGAAGAGGCGACAAGAGTTTGCTTTTTACTCTTCCATGATATTGCACCTCCAGCCAACATAAAAATGTAACCAGAAGTATATTTCCTATCATCAACACACCCAGCAAGATCAGAGTCAGTATACCTAACTATCTCTAAGTTGTCAGCCCTCATAAAAACAAGCATGTATTATTTAGTTCTCTGCAAATATATCATCATTTTGTTAGCAGAAATCCAATGATCATTCCTAGGATTGGACTGGTATCCTCCCAAGACGCCAATTATGAAAGCAATGGCAGGCCAAGTGCATACTTGAGCATACATCAAGCTGCCCAACGCAGTGTCAAAGGGTTTTCCCTTCATTTATGCCATCTCAATCTCATTTTTAAGACATTGATCTTTACTGAATTTGTCACCTTTAGTAACTAGAACATCCCCTGGCTTACAGTTTTGCATGTTGAACTTTTCCATGACTTTATTAATATAAGCCCTCTATGACAAGCCAAGTACACCGTGTGATCTATCTTTGTGTATTTCAATTCCCAAGACAAAGGATGATTCACCAAGATCTTTCATATCAATAAACTTGGTTAGCATAAGTTTGGTCTCATGAAGTATACCAAGATCACTACTGGCAAGCAAAATATCATCAACAGATAGCACGAGAAAAATGAATTTTCTCCCACTGACCTTAAGATATATGCATTGATCAACTTTATTTTCTTCAAAATCCAATGAAGTCACCACATCGTCAAATTTCAGGCACCATTGTATGGAAGCCTGTTTCAAACCATAAATAGATTTTCCCAATTTACAAACTAAATGCTCATTACCACTTGTCACAAAACCCTCACGTTGCTGCATGTACACCTCCGCATTAAGATCACCATTCAAAATAGCAGTCTTAACATCCATCTGATGCAATTCCAAGTCAAAATGTGCTACAAGGGCCATAACGATTCTAAAAGAGTCTTTAGTGGAAACAGGAGAAAATGTTTCATTGAAATCAATCCCCTCGTTTTGTGTGAAACCTTTAGCCACAAGTCTTGCCTTAAACCTCTAAATTTTACCTTTCGAGTCCTTCTTTGTTTTGAATATCCACTTGCAGCCAATTGCCTTACAGTTTCTTGGTAACTCCACTACTTCCCAAACATCATTATTTTCCATGGATTTCATTTCATCATGCATTGCATTTGTCCACGTGCTTCTAACATGAATTTGCTTAACCGGCTCATCAGGTTGTGTAACATCAGCTATAACAGGAGGATCAACTAAAACCTCTCTCCAATAACAGTAAGATATTCTTTAGCATTCTCTTTCTCACGTAATTCGATGATCAGATGTTCAGAGATGGTCCTCTTAATAGCACACAAGCTAAATCGGTTACTCCCCTCCCACTTAATTAATCTTTATTTCTCTTTAGGTGTGCTCTGAGCATTGATCACAGGTTCAGTTTCATGAAATGTCATGTCAAGCTCAGCAATCCCTAATGAAAATTCTAAGTCTTTCTTTCATTTCTTAAAATTAGACCCATTTAGGATCTCAATAGAAGCAAAACAATTATTCATAGATAAGGTCATTGTTGAGACAAAACAGGAATGCATTAGTATGAATAATAAAGGAAATATATAGCTTAATGAACATGAGCTATCACGAAGAGGCCAACATTATCATGCAATCCTCTTTAGGTGGAATGCACAAACCCAGGTTACAACCAAGGTCAGAACCTCAGATGAGTTACTCAATGAACATACGTTGGGTTTGAAAATCCTTCCACATGATTAAGTTATAGTTGATGACTCATCTGAGTAACTTAATCAACCAAGGTCAGAACCTCAGGTGAGTTACTCAATGATCTTCTTGTTTTATTAAGTGATGAAGTTGTTGGAGGTGTTTTGGTTTAGAGAATTTGTCTACTCGAATGAGAATAAACAAAAGTCTTCCACATCACTTAATAAAACAAGAAGATCAACCTGTAATACAAGTGCTAATAAACCAGCCAAACTGTAAAAAAAAATACCAAAAGAATCCTTATATGGTGCCTTCCTAGGACTAACAGAATCGTGTTCATTGACTAACAACAGTTGTTCCAACCTTGACTACAATACGATTAACAAACTTGATTAAATCTCGAGATAAATTCATCAAGATTAAAGACTCAGTCGAGCTGAGTCAAGATGATCGAGTTACAGCAAACTAAGTGGGTGACAGAGAGACTCGAGTTGAGGGAGAAACGAGTATTGGAAATACCACCAAATCACTTGGGAGGGGTGTTTGTAACTATTTTTCGTGTGCACCATGCAATATTACATGCTTAAAATACTAAAGTTAGTGTAAAACCTATACATCAACTACCTACCTAAGATTGGAAGGTGTTTAAGCTTTCCCTAATATACCCTTTCATTCATTTTCACTTTACACTATTATAAAGCCCTTTATAGTAATTGACTATCTCATAATTCATCACCCTATCACAAGCATCCTTATTGCCAAGTGGCACTAATTTTTTGAAAATTTCTTACATTCTCTCTCTTTCTCTCACGTTCTCTCTCTTTCTCACATTCTCTCTCTTTCTCTCACGTTCTCTCTTTCTGCCTCCCTCTTTTAGTGTCTTTCTCTCTTCCTTCTTCCCTCATTATCTCTCTCTTTTCTCGTCTCCTTCCCTTCCCTCTTTCCCCCGTCTTCTTTCTGCCTTATTCCCTATATTTCTTTCTCTGTATTTCTTCTTCTTCCTTTCTCTACCCAACCATATTGAATCCTTATCATTTTTGTTGACACTCTTCTTCTTCTTCTCAATATTTCTTTTTAAAATCAAGACGAAGATGGCGATATGCTTGTGGGTCATGGTCCCGATTTCAACTCCAACGCAGAAGATCGATAATCATCTTTAGAAGTTTGATAAAAGAATTTAGGGTTTTGTTGATTTTTGAAATGTTGCCCCCATTTGTTACTTTGATAATAGAAATTAGGTTTTTGTTGGTTTTTGAAATTTTTGGCTATGTTTGTGTGTTTTGAAGTTTCGTCTAGCCTTTAATGTCACGTTGTTGTTTACAGGTTCCGAGGGCTCCACAGATTGATGACATTGCCAAGACTGGTGATTTTGAAAGTTTCAGTCTTCAACAGAATGATCCATTCAGGGGTTAGTTTAACGTGATAGCAAATCTTGTCTCATAATCCCTGTCCAATCCAGTATTATCAACCTTATTTGTATTTTTAATTTCTCTCTGGTTGTTACCTTCAATCGAATGTTGTCACACTACTTTTTACTTTGCGGCTTTGATCTATCTTTATCTGGTGAGGGTTCATGCTTTTGCTTTTAAAATTTTGGATTTTTATTGTTATATGTTTTGGTTATTGCTTTTTGATTTATTAAACAAATATGTTAGAGAACTTAGTTTGAGGGTTTGAATGTGGAGTTTTTTATTTGGATATTTTTTGTCTTATTATAAATGGTAGAGAAAGATGGCGTCGTGAATATTACTAGCATGGGGGTGTTCCAATTGTAGATAATGTTTTGTTCTTTTTCTAATATAACTAGCATGATGATGATCTTTCTTGTACTTTAGGTGATTTATGATTCTGAGACAGTTAGGTGGTTGAACCATGCTGTTGAAAACATATGGCCTGTATGTATGGACCAAATTGTATCTCAGAAGATTTTACTTCCCATCATACATTGATTCTGAGACAGGTACAAGTCTTGGACTGCTGTATGATTTTAACTTTCAGTTATTTTACCTTTCGGATTTGATGGAAGTCACACACGATGGTGAGGGTGCGGCAATGGTGTTCGCGGTGGTGCGACGATTGAAGTTCATGTTCATTTCTTTCTTCCAGATCCAGTTTCTTCCCTTTCATATGAGGTGCGATTTATGTTTATTATTGTTTCAAATTAGTTTGGTTCTTGATTATTCATAGAAATAAAGTTGTAGGAACAGAAACTCATCAACATTGCAACTCACATCTAAAAACCCATCACCACCAACCTTTTCCTCATCACATTGTAATGACAAGAATAATGAAAATGTTTTGGTTTTCTCAGGTTTTGATTTCCACTGCTTCTCTCTTGCATAAGGTTTCGTCTTTTCTTGCTTTTTTTTTTAAAAGGCGTCTTTTCTTGCTTTTAGTTTCATGTTATTATATGCATATTTTTTAATTGTATATATGCACATCATGTGTTTGATAAAATTCTGTTGTGGATTTTCATCAACATCAGGATGCTTGCTGCTAACAATAGTGGGAATATGAAATCCAAGATCTTATGAAGTTACTAATGCATTTGCTTGGCAGATTATGAGTGGTTCTCTTGGAGAATTTTCATCGAAACAAATATCTCTTGATTCAAAGTTGTTATGAGGATATATTAAAGAAGAATCCAACCTATTGTGATTCTTTAGCTAAACTTATAACGGTGCACCAATAAGGTACATTCATTCATAACAATTTATTTTAAATAAATTGAATAATTTTTCTACCTCTCAACTAATCCTAATTAACTTAAAACTTTCTCAACTAATACACCAATCACAATACCTTTATGTTCTCAACTATACACACTACTGATATTTACTAGATTTTGTTAATGATATTTACTAGATGTTGTTGTGAGTTCTATCTGCAGCAACTTACTTTAGGAGTGTTATGTTTTTCAATATTTTACCCATCTCCTTGATGATTGTGTTTGTTCTGTTGGTTGGGCACAACATGGTACTCATCTTGCTGTTGGAACTAAGAATGGTAAAGTTTATGAGCTAGATGTTGATCATGCATGGTGTAATAGTTTCCAATTTAGTGTGTTTGATTGTATTTTGGGCAATTGGAGGTTGCTTTATTTGAGTTTTTCTTATTTGTGTTGATTTTCTTCATGTGTTTTCCTTGTCTGTTCTATTTGCCTCTATTGAAAAAACCAGCAATTCAGCTATGAGGACGGCGTTCTATGAGATAATAAGGAAGCGTCATTTGCAACATATTGGCTTCTTGCTGTGGGCACCTTTTGCAGGCAACATTCTATGTCAATGATTTGTTTATATGGATAATACAAAGGGAAGTACTTTAGACACTTAATAGTTTTTCTGTAGTCTTTTGAAACTTTTGATATTTATTATGTTATGTGCTTTAATTTCTATCTCTTTTTATGATTTTTTAGAGGAAAAATTTGGTTCAGCAGAGAATGAAAATTCCAAAGATGAAGCATCTAAAGCAACTCTTGGACCTGGGGCTGGTTTTCCGGCTAATCCTTTTGATTTCTCAACAATGAGTGGTCTTCTCAATGTAAGTGATTATTTCCTTTCTTATTTGCTTTTTATGTGTGATGTTTGTTGTATTTATTGATAATCAAGTTGTGTTAGTATTTTTTAATGAGTTGAGTTGAGTATATGTTTACAAGTACATAACTTGTATCAGATTTTATGCATTTGCAACCTATGACATTTTTAAGAGGTACTCACTGTTGGCAATGACTGGTTGTTGGGAGTGTATTATTGAAGAATTCACCATTTGGGATGTCAATATGTCATAGGATCCAAGTATCAAGGAATTGGCTGAACAAATAGCAAAAGATACATCGTTTGATCAAATGTCATTTGATTGAGTGATGTAGTTTTTAATACTGGCCAGAAAACACACTCCGAGTTCATCGTCAAAGAGGTAACAATTTTTATTTCTTTAATGTTTGATTATCATGTGCTATACCAACCCAAAATTTCATTGCTTATGTACTACAACCCAAAATCAGTGATGTGAAACAGAGTTTTTCATAAGGATAGTGATAATTGTGTTGCTTGTTTTGTTTGCTGGATTGATGTCTGGCCTTACTTTAGGTCTCATGTCTTTGAGCCTGGTGGATCTTGAGGTTCTTGCTAAATCTGGTACTCCTCAGGATCGAAAACATGTCGGTACTGTTCTATACATAATTTTATGTCATGTTTTTCTGTTCTATACATAAATTCATATGATGTTTTCTTTATTGCTTACATGTTTATGAACATGTTTGATTTCACGGTGAGTTTGTCAGATTCACAGCATATTAATGTAATTTTTGTAAAAATGGTATATTTCTACATTAAATAATCAATGTATTTGATGTTGTTCAAATATGTGTTTTTTTTATTTGTTTCAGATAAAATATTGCCTGTTGTAAAAAATCAACATCTATTACTTTGCACTTTATTGATTTGCAATGCAGCAGCCAGAGAGGTACATCTAAATTCATGTCTTATTTATTTTTTATTTTGTAAATTCGAGTAGTAGAATTCATCGATAAAGTGACACTGATAGTCATTTGGTATATCTGAGAAATTTGAATTATGTGTGTTTTTTCTAAGATTGCTACCCGATTAAACTCTTACCACTGAACTGACACGTGATCAGGCACTTCCGATCTTTCTTGATAGTCTTGTTGTTGCTTGGGGAGCTATCCTGATTTCTGTGACACTAATTCTTCTATTTGGTGAGGTGTGAATTTTTTTTCAATTTTCTTACATTTTGAGTTTAATATATTGTAATTTGTATATAAGAGGTTTACATTAATATTTTTCTGTTATTTCTTTGAAGATTATTCCTCAATCGGTTTGTTCTCGATATGGTTTAACGATCGGTGCAACAGTGGCTCCGGTCGTTCGTGTTCTTGTATGGATATGTTTTCCGGTTGCTTATCCGATTAGCAAGGTAATAATATTACACACACATTCAACATCATTTTTATCGAATTTTTTTCAAAATTTTTATTTGAACCAACCGAAACCGAATTTTATTTTTATTTCTTAATTATAATTCTTTGTATTCAGTTGTTGGATTTTTTGCTCGGCCATCGCCATGAAGCTCTTTTCCGTCGAGCTGAGCTGAAAACACTTGTAAATTTACATGGTAACGAGGTATGTGTCAAAACAATGAAACAGTGTTTTTATGATTTCACATAAATTATTCTCACAACGAAGACGACGTGTTATTCAATTTTGAATCGATGATGAATTTTGTTAATGTTAGGCTGGAAAAGGTGGTGAACTAACACATGATGAAACAACTATCATTGCTGGAGCACTTGAACTTTCTGAGAAAACTGTTGGTGATGCTATGAGTCCTATAAATGAAATATTTTCTATTGATATTAATTCAAAACTTGACAGGTGAGTGACATTTTAAAAAATATTTATAAAATTTAAGATATATTTTTGAAATTTCATACAGTTTTATGTCTAATTTTATTAAGCAGAGATTTGATGAATGTGATATTGGAGAAAGGGCATAGCAGAGTTCCTGTTTATTATGAAGAGCCTACAAATATCATTGGACTTATTCTGGTATAAAGAAAATTGTATTTGTTATTTATGATTTTTTTAATATAAATAAATTTTATATTTTAATTTATTTATTATTATCATTGTTCTTGATCTTTGTTTTAAGTTTTAAGCATGCATGTTTTTTAATTTTAGATCAAGAATTTATTAACTATTGATCCAGAAGAGGAGGTACCTGTGAAAAGTGTGACCATACGCAAAATACCAAGGTATTACTATATTTTTTTTTTATCAAAAAAGTATTACTATATTTAGAATCATGTAAATTTATAGTTACCATAATAAATCCATGTTTAAATTTTATTAAATATTTTGACAGGGTTCCAGAAATGATGCCACTGTACGATATATTGAATGAATTCCATAAGGGACATAGCCACATGGCTGCTGTTGTGAGAAATTTTGACAAGACAGGGCAACAATCTTCCAACAATAATTGCAATGGTAATTAAGAACATGCATGCTATTTTTTATTATCATTAATCTAAGGATTCAGTGTATTAGAAGATATTTGTACTAATGACACTGTTGTATCTGCATTTCATGCTGCTACTGAGCTGGATCCACATATACATGCACATTTTGCTGTCAAAACGGTTTCTCGACTCTATAAGGATTTGAGAGAGAGGATAAGCAATCAAATTCTTGCCATGGGATCGAATTTCAATACCTCGCGTTCGGAAGAGGATAAAGAATTGTCTTTAGAAAATTCATATATTCAGAAGCAATGGGCTCTACAACAGCTGAAAAGGAAGGATCAGTTATGGAGGCCTCAAAGAGGCTTGCCAAAAAAATTTGTTTATGTTCTACGCGATTGGATGTCTCGGAATTTCCTCCATCTGTAAGTATATATAATCGAATACTTAATCAAAGTTTTACATTAAAGATCTTGTGCGATTGCGGTCACAATGTTCAAGGTTTTAACTATGATCCGATGAATTTCAGGTATCCTAAAGATGCGGAGAAGCATTTACTTGCGATAAACCCTTGCTTTTTGCTCAAACTGCTGCTGTATTAGAGGTATTTGGTTGAAAAAGTTTTGATTTTTATCAGTTTTGGAGACACCCTTTTACTAATTCTGTACATTCAGATTTCCAGATAAGAAAGAACTGTATAATCAGCACTGTGGCACTACAATACATAGTTCATGATAAAACTAACAGTTCTTTATCTTGTATATCAATGTTGGGCCAAAGTGAAAAATCCTACTATGATGGTGCAGTGGAGGTTGACATGGCCCAATGTCTCTCTGATGAAGGAGATTATGCATCATGCTGTGTTGGGTTAGCTAATGGCATTTCCAAGGAGGGAAATAATAATATAAAAGTTGCAGAAACTAATGATGTCCAGAATAGTGACTATGGTTTGAAAATTGCATGTGCCTTGGATACAGGAATCTCTGCTGGAAGCCATTTGACAGATGCTGCTGTCAATTTTTGTGGGATAGAATTGGGCGAAGTTGACAATGAATGTTTAGAAATTTCACCAATTGGTTTGAGTAATATATATGTTAAAGTGGTATGTAGTTGTATCATGCATACTTGTGTGCAAATGTCTATGTATCTTTTAGGGGCACATGCACACAAGTTTATTTTCATACATTTAGATTATTGTTGAAGTTATGCAGTTATCTGGACGAGCATCGGCTTGAATCGTATCATTCAATTATTTCCTGGAAAGTCCAGTGATAGTGTCATTTCTGCCTGAGTTTTATCAGGAAAAGAGTTATATATATGCATGATAAGCAAGGGAAATTATTTAGTCTTGATTATATATATATATATATATGCTGTATTTTTTTTCTCCAACCAAAAATAGAAGTTTTCTGTAAATTTTGAAAATAGATCTTAGCATTTTCAAAAACTCTAGAAATAACAAAACTTTGTTTCTGAAAAGACATGCTTTCAAGCTTGCCTTTTATCTTCTCTCTCAATTGCTTACTAGATAAATCTCCCATCTATATTTCAGTTAAAAAAGGAAAACAGACAATATACTTCAAAAGTAAATGGGAAATATACTTCAAAAGTAAATGGGACATTGGTGCTGTTAGCATAAACAAGGGAGAAATTTTTTCCACCATATTTAAATATATATTAAAAAAGAATTTTTCAATATTTTAAAAATAAAATAAACGTAAATTTTAATTTTATTGATTAATTATTTTTAAAATTATCTTTATTAACTACTTGGTTGAAAAATAAATGTTTATCAAAGAACACATAATTTGCTTTAGTAATAATTTATTGTATAATTATATATGTCATAAATACAATATAATACATGAGTCACTATCAATATAATACCTGAGTCATTTTTCTTAGTATCAAATGTAAAAATTTATCTTTTATTTTTTTTCTCCTTTTCATGGGTCATTTTTTTATATTGTTATTTAATACAATTAAATTTATATAATCAACTTTTATTTAACTTTTATCACTGAAATTTATTATTTTCACGGGACACTAACACCACAATACCTTTTTTTTTTTTTAATCAACAACGTATTCGTAAATATTTATATTATATTTGTCATATTTGTAAATATTTACAAAATTACATTTATTTATTTATCAATTAATATCTTCTTCTAATATTATTATACTATTAATATTATTCTTTTTTCTAAACATAATTATAAATACATTTTCTTTTATATAAACTATTCTATTAACAATTCATGATTTTAAGTTATGTATATTAAATAATAATTTTGTTTATATTTATTTCAAATTTTACATTTTAAATTTCGGACGGGTTTGTTACTACTATACCTTATAATGCTTTGTAACCCAATGCAAATTTTCAAAAGCAATGCACATTCATAATATGTTCTAAATAAGCTATGAAAATTTTCATATAGATAACTGTTAGATTATGGAACCATAATTAGTGTCGTATAAGTCCTTCCAACTTTTATAATCATCACAAAACAAATGGAGCAAAATTGCAAGTGCCTCATCTTAATCAGAAAAAACAAAAATAACTTAATTATATATACCTATTCTTACAAATATAGTCTAAGATTAAACAACTTGAACGCAATGTTATAATGTGTAGAGAATAAGTTCTTTCCAAAGTTTTCTCATGCATAAGAAAAGGTCTAAAAGACTTAAAAAGCTAAAACAATCAAAAGAACAATTCATAACACATGAAATCCAATTATATCGTGCACGGCCCGCTAATGAATCAAAATTATCCTATTTCATTTAGTGAATGAAGCATAGTAACTTACATTAACGGTTTCATGTTGGTAATGAAGTATAATTTTAAAGGAGTGCGCCTCTAACACGCATGTTTCAATACACTCTAGTATTGGTTTAAATAGGATCAAAACCCCCGATTCATAATTACATATTAATGATAAATAATTGATTCCTAACTCATATAACCAAGTTCTGATACCAAATATAATCGAAAAAATTATCAATACTTATTTGTTGTAGACATGATTTAGAAATAAGGGTCTGTCGTTCTTGTCACCTTGATTTGGAAGTCTGAAAAATGAGTGATCGGATCTTCTTATGTTTCTCACACTTCCGTTCACAACTCTCAATTGGGCAAGTTGTGGAGCCGTCAGTTATGTTTCTAATTCTTATCATTACAGAGGGGACCTAGCCATATAATATATCCCAGTCCCTACCCATTATGGATCAAGGGTTAAAATTCACACTTTTACCCACACCAATCAGATTTCTAATATTCAACATTTAATTAAAAAGATCACTTAACCAATAAAAAAACTTATTTATGCTCCCCGTCAGAGTCACGATTATCCCGTTTTTTACAAACTAAACAACAATTGATTGTCGCCCGCAAAAAATTAGATAGATTTAACCTAGATAATTTAACTCACTTCTTCTATCTATTCTTGGTAATCAGAATCTAAATTCTATAATTATTTATCTAAAATTACGAAAAATTATCAGAATACGTTAAGATCAATGTCTTGTCTCAAAATCATTTTTTCCTAACATATCTTCTTAATGTCTCATGGTTCTCTTAAGGTCCTGAGTTCGAATCCTACTAAATGCTAACAATTCTTAGATTAGTCAATTACAAGACTGGATACCAAGATTTAAAAAAAAAACATGTAAAATTTCTGACTTTGGTTATATTGAATGTTGTCTAGTATTTTGGAATTGATCTTGATATAGGGTTGTTTGAATGTAATGAGTTTGATGTAAGTATGCTCAAGAAGAAAGAGATTTTCATTTGCCTCCTCCATATTATATTTGGCACCCCCAAACTTTCAATATTCTCATAATACCCCTAGTAATATTTACTTATCAAATTTTACTATTCTTTCAAAATTTTCAATATTTTTTAAACATCTCAAAACGAAATTTTCGATAGTTATTTTGAAATTTCTGATACGTCATTTTTTGCAATTTCCGATAAATAACAAAAACTTCTAGAAATTTGCAAATTTTCAGTATACCAAAAGTTTTGAATATATTTGAAATTTCTAGTAACAGAACGGGAATTAGGAAAAATGTTTTATTTGGGTGGTCTAGTGCCGGCATGGTCATCTACAGATTCGTGTAGCGATTGTACGCAATTCTTCACCACAGACAAAGTATGTTTCTATGTTGTTGGTTTTGTCAACGACAATCATTAGGTTCAGGTAAAGTTGAAACCTAATAGTCCATTGCTTCCCGTCATTATCGTTGGAGACAGAATTGTACTGAATATGCAAAAGCATGAGAATCAACATATGCAAGACGGATTAGTCACTGGGAGGATGAAGTTAGAAAGTCATCCTAATTTGCTAGGTAATCTTGTGAACAATATGTATCTATTACATGTGATGAACTTTTTATAGAACCATTTTTGCAAGCCTCTTGTGTCAAAAATATCTAAGGAAGAAATTTTTTTGCAATTTTGGGTTCATATCGGATATTTTGAATTTTTTAAATTTTCGGTATATCGCACCCGGAAATTTTGAAATTTTGGACAATTTAGCTAACTTACATATATTTCGATAAATCGCACCCGGAAATTTTGAAATTTCCAATATTTGTTCTCGAAAATTTTAAAAGTTCTGGTAAATGCCTTATAAGAGCGGTAAAACATTGTAAATTTTCCAAATTTTTAGTAAAGTCACAAATATTCCGGCACAATACTGTAAATGTCATAATTTTCGAAAAAATTTCAAGGGTAAAAAGATAAGTTTGTTTAAAATAGAGGGTGTCAGGTTCAAGTGGGGGTGTGAAGTTAAATGCTAAAAAAAAAAAATCAAATGCAAGCTACATGCAATAATGGACTTTCAAGAACAAAGTCAGGTCAAATCCATTAGACGAGTAAGCCTTGACCAGCAAATCTGAGACAAAAGTTGTGTTTGCAAAACAGGCAAAATTCGCTCAACAAATTTTGGTTCACCAATTGATTTGACAACATTTTGATTAGCGTATTTTAGCTCGTTCAACATATTTAACAACACAACAAGACAGTTTAATGGTTTCTTTGTCACAAAACAAACTCAATTTGGTGAGTGAATGATGGTTTGCCTTGCGAAATTAAAACATATTAAAACTCTATAAATAGAAATCAAGTTTGTCGTTTGAAAATTATCTTGTACATAATTTCATATAAATTTTTAAGTTTTAGTTAGTTTTATAGTTTAAAAAAAATCTCAGTGAGAGAAAGCTAAAGTGGTTGTAACGTCAAAAGTCTGACAAGGTGGATATCATCCTAATGAGATTTTGCTTCTACTGTCTGTCTACCTTCATCATATGTGCTATGTTCTTTCTTGTTAGAAATATGTTTGTACATTTTAATGTATTTTATATGATCGTGATATTAATATTATGTTCAATTTAATCAATCAAACATATAAACATATATGATCTTTTATCTTTTTTTAATCTCTATTATACATGTATGATGCTCATGGATTTATAAGGTGGTGAGAAGGTTTCATAGGTTTAAATCAATGGTAACTTGCAATTATTCATTAAAGGACATAATCATTTATAATATGATATGTGGATCTAGTTTATACAAAGAGGTGCTGTTAGAGATTTATACCTAAATAATCATCTATCATGAGCTAGATTTTAGAGATAAATTTAGACATAAGCAAGATTTTAGAGATAAATTTAGACATATTATTTCCATGTATTATTGAAACGTAATGCTATTAAACTGAGAAATTGTCGAATAAATAATACGATTGATATTGCAATGTTATTTCAAATATGGATATCATTGTTCAGCAACTAATGATAATATTAATTGATGATTAGAATGAACATGATTGATCTTTGATATGCATAATTATAATAATTGCAACCTAATCCAAACACTTTTTATTACAAATAGTATACTATTTTACTTTCTCTTTTTATGAGAAAAAAACATTTTCAAATTGAATCCTTTTTCCTATTTAGAATTTAGAATAATAATCATTGCAATTAAGTTATATTTCTTATTGTTTGTGGATACGATAATAATTGCAAATATGATTCTTATTGGCTGACATGATAATAGATAAGCCAAAAAAAATGGTGGAGGATTGATAAGAGATAAATTCAAATTTGAATGAGATGAAGAATAAAAAAAACAAAGATATCTTCTTAATCCTTTATTGTAGAGATGTTTCCTTTGTTAATGAATACAAATCCTGATCCATGATTAGGTCAGTTCAAGGTACAAGGTATACCTTGTTCTTTTTAATGGAGGAACCTATATATCACACTTGCGTTGGTAATTTGGTATATCCAGCAAACAGCAAATGGAGAAATAAAATCAAAAATAAAATAAAAGTGTTCACATTCCAGGAAAATAAACTCCAGATTGAAACTCATAAAATAACATGAGATAAAGACATTCTCAGTTTGCTCGTTAAAGGAACAGAAAACAAGCTCAATACAAAGACAAAAAATTAGAGAAACTTAATTTGATTACAGAAAAATACTAAAGCAAAGTTTAATACAGAAGCCTAGCATAGCAAGGGATAAACTACAAAACATAATATATCAATTGAATAATTGATGAATGTGCCATGGCAAGCCATCACTTTAGGTCTACATTAACAGCATCAGGAGCGGGATCTGAATTGGCGTCGCCTGTTTCCATCTTAATTGTTTCATCTAATTCATCCTCCATCATATCATCCTCTCCGGCATTTATATCTTCCACATCATCATCATCGTCTTCATTATTGCTTCCGTCGGGAATTTTTCTTTTCTTAGGACCATGCTCGAGCCTATGAGTATCCAATTCTTTGTCCATAGTTTCTTGTAAATTCTGGTCATTACTGTTTACTTTCCTTGCATTCCTCGCATTCTGCCATCTCTCCAAGTCCTTCTCAACATTGGCAAGATACTGGTCCCCAATTTGTTTTTGATACTCAGACAATTCCTCTCTTCTTGCATTCTTCCATTCAAGGAAATCCTGAAAATCGCAAAGATGGACATTACGTAAAATAACGATATTTACTTTAAAAATCAATAGTCCTGAATCCAATGTGTCCGTAAGAATGCATTCACAAGCATCCATGTAATAACAAATAACATTAATAGTTGAGGCATAACGGGTCGTAATGAAACATAAGATGAAGACCAAAACAAATGAAATGCACTAGTTTGAAAACCTGTTCTATGCGTTTCTCAGCTGATGCAGCATCTTCATCCAAGGGCATGTTAGGCATATAGTAGATTGGAGGCTCTGCTTTAGTCCTGCAAAAATACAATCAATCAAATATCAGACAAAAATCATCAAGAAAACTTTAATTATCTAAAATCCCGCACTTAGCAGGAACATCGAGTCATCAAATTGCATCAATATTACAATGCACGTGAACAGAAACTTATCTTCGTCTCAATAAAATGTGAATATGGACACTTTTGGACCAAAATTAAAAATAACCTGCAGAGCATTTCATGGTATGACGTTAGATATGATAATAGAAGTCCAGCTGTTGAACAAACTAGCTGAACATTTTGACATGAATAGACTCTTGCCTCGTAAATTTACAATTAAATGGGACAAACCTTATAAAATTGCTTAGTCGTTTATGATGCTCACTCCACCGAAGAAAGAGTAACTCCAATTTCTTTTCTTCTGTCTTAGCAGCCACACGTGCCCTAAGTGTCTGAAGAGAATTGGCAAACGAAAGTAATATGTAATTAAAAACATTTGTTAATGGAATCAAAATGAAACTTTGAGAATATGAAGTGCAAAGAATAGTTATCATTTGAGAGCCTACCAAATCCCTCCTCCGTTTTTCAGCAATCTGCTCGCGCTCTTCTTTCCTAAGCCTTTCACTTTCTTCCCGTGCTCTCTGCTCAGCCTACGAAGGAGTTCAAAGGTATTTTAGATTATTATGAGGCTTGGGATGTTAGCATGAGAGAAAGAGATAGAGAAGACAACGTGACAATAAAAATTACTTTAGTTCTGCATATAGAAGGGCCTAGCACTTGCAAGCACAGTAATAGATTGTACATTTGATTTTGGCATAATATTCACAAGTCTAATTTAAAAGTGGCACACTGCACCCTGATCTAATCGTTATAGCAATAATTTTCAAATTGGCCATCAAAATGGGCAGTAAAATTAATCTATAGCACCAATACATGATATTCCATTAAGCTTTTGGCGGGTATGCATTCAATTAAATGTACATATTTGCCACTAAAAAAACTTATAACATCCTTGTTTGGACTTTGGACCCCGTAAAACATGTCCATTTAATTGAACTGCATTTGTAATCACAACCATCAGCCATCTGAAAAACTTATGCACTTTATAAAACTTTAACATTAACTTCAATAGCCAGTTGTACAGGAGGGAAGTATCAATCTATAAAGGTTAGTAAGGAAAATGCACACTAGGCTTGATACTCGGGTGGTAAAAGAGCAATACTCCCTGATATATTGATCTCGTGCATATGCATAGATATAACGAAAACATGAAAAGAATGCATTGTCTCAGAAAACTGAATTACAAAAAGAAACATTTAGACATGATGTGGCTAGTTTTCTTTAAAAAAAGATGAACATATTATGTGCCCCCTGACTCCTGTTTAAGAAACGTAAAGAAGAAGTCCCAAAATTTAATTTGATATGTAGCCGATCAATGTCTACCTATGAGAACATGACAAATGAGTATTTCTAGAAGAGAAAAAACACAAATATTCAAAAAATGATGTATTCATCAAATTGTTGCACCGAATGTTACAAGAGATCCAAATAATATTAGTAAAGACAATGGCCAAGCATAAACTTATCAATAAATGCATATTTCATAATTCTAAATCTTCTTAAACAAAGTGGATCATGTGAATTATTTTAATGTGTGTGCATTGTATTTAATGACACAGATGGCTATAGGCACTGATTATGTTTATTTTCAAGTGTATGCATTATATTTAATGATACAGAGGGGTATAGGCGCTGATTGTGTTAAATGACACAGATGGCTATAAGCGCTGATTAAGTTTAATGACACGGATGGCTATAAGCGCTGATTAAGTTTAATGTCACAGATAAGTTTAATGACACGGATAAGTTTAATGACACAGATGGCAATAGGCACTGATTAAGTTTAATGACACAGATGGCTATAGGTGTAGATTATGTTTAATGACACAGATGGCTATAGGCGCAGGTTATGTTTAATGACACAGATGGCTATAAGCGCTGATTAACTTTAATGACACAGATGGCAATAGGCGCTGATTAAGTTTAATGACACGGATGGTTATAGAGGCTGATTATGTTTAATGATACGGATGGCTATAGGCGCAGATTAAGTTTAATGACACGGATGGTTATAGAGGCTGATTATGTTTAATGACACAGATGGCTATAGGCACTGATTATGTTTAATGACACAGATGGCTATAGGTGTTGCATCCTCACAATCCACTCCATCAATAAGATGAATCTTCATATTAAAATGGACATGAACGAACTTACTCTTTGCAACGAAGTAGATCTTCGCATATATGCCTCAGTTCCTGAGAGCTGCTTGTCTTCTTTTCTGAATTTCTGGAACAGTTGATTACAAAAGAAAAATATAAGTATAGAGAAATAATAATATCAACAAATAACAACAACGATGAAATCAGAGGGAGAGGGAGAGAATATAAATGTACATGGTAAAGAAAAATACTATATTGAGCACATAATATAGAGTAACAATATAACATCCATACCTCCAGAGTTCCCAAAAGCTGACCCAGCATTCTTTTGTTCCTATTAACCAAGCTTGGGTCCTCATTCTTAGGCAACACCCTCGGAACATGTTCTGAAGGAGGAATCTCAAAAGCCTTACATGAATAAAAAAGGCTAACACATCAGATATAAAACTTTAAACCAATAATCATCATTCATCAAGAAGGTAAAAAAAAAAAGACATATATTGCATTTACCACCTTTGAATTTCTTTGATAGCCATCTCTTCTAGGAAACCCACTTTGGTGAGAGTTAAAACGGTTCACATCATTCTGACCAACGGTAGCATTCCCATTTTCACTTTTTCCAATTGAATCCTTTGTGTTCCCAGCATCAGCATCTTCAAGCAACTCACCTTCCTCAAGCTTCACTCCCAAACACGATATACAATTTTATTAAAAAAAAAAAGGCCTTTAGTATCCCTTTGCGGGAGAGAGGTCCCGATTTAGTGCCCTTATTTAAAAGATTATACAAAAAAATGCTTTTAGCATTCAATAATTTTTAGATTATTTAATAAAAGCAGAAGCTGTATTGTGTTTGTTTACCATGATGAAAATCCCTTAACAACAACTATCTATCAAAAATGGTTTTCAAGAGAAACTACTCAACAATTTAAGCTGTCTTTTAAACTATCAGAAAATGCACACTACTGCATTTGAATTTTGAACAACACCACATAATCCACTGAGACTAAGGAACCCTAATACCAAAAAAAATAAAAACTAAACTTGGATATAAAAGTTAATTGAAAAAAAAAATACCTTAACAATAGCAGATGAAAGTCGACGTTTGGCAGGAGGTTGATCTTCAGAATCATTATTATCTACACCCTAAAAAACAATTCAATTTAATCATAATCGAATTGAAATCAAAAGTAATTGAATCGAACCCTAACATAGATGAAACGAGAGATTCTCACAGGACGAAGAAAGGAACGTTGGCGAATAGCATTGTTGCGTAGAATAGGAGCTGGTATAGCGCCTTTGCGAAGGCCACGAGGATCTCGAAGCCTCTCAGTTATCTGAATGCAAAATCGAAGAATCATCAATCGAATTCAATATCGAGAGAGAGAGAGAGAGAGAGAGAGAGAGAATAACCTCGCGCTGTTGGCGAAGAAGCTCATCGATCTCGCTGCGTAGTTCTTGTTCGGTCTTCTCCGCCGCCGTACTCCTCATTGGTGTCTGTCAGCAGAAAAAGGAACTATCTTCACAGTGTCTGCAAATTATAAAACCCTCGCAATGCATATCATACTTTATTTACTAATAATATAGTAACTATTAAACCTTTTCTTTTTCTTTTCAATTCCCCCCTTTCACTCATTTTTTTTTATTGTTTTAATTAGGTTTGGTAAAATTGTACTACTACTTTGTTTTTTTAATCAAAGAAAGAATTATATTTTAAAATATCTAGAGAGTAGAAAGTCATCCGAGGATCTAGACAGTTAGGAGATTACAATGATCTGGCGACAAAATGATCACAAACTATTAAATTTTATTACAATACAAAGCAAATTTTATGTCAATCTCAGCTCTTAAAAGAATTACATCAATGATATCTCTGTTGTGGAGATAATCAATTGTCTTGTTCTGAAAAATAATCTTGTTTTTAGGTGTCCAAATAGTGTATATAGTTTTAGATATAGCAATCTTCAAAAGTCTTTTGTTGCATCCTTTACCTCGTGTTATTTGGCAAATCTAACTCATCTCATTATTCCAACCTCATGGATTATGGGTGATATTCATCCATCTCAGAACTTGGATCCATATATCCTTGGTCACATCGCACTCAAAGAACAAGTGATCACAACTTTTACGTAAACCACAAAACACATAATTACCATCGGTGACAGTATCAAAATGATGTAATTTATCTTTAGTGGGTAGTTTATCCTGATAGGTTAGTCAAAGAATGAATGTCGCTCTTGGTCTAACACGATTTCCATATAAAATTCTTCTCTAATTCACTTTAGGCTTGACACCTCTCAACATGTGGTATACCTTATTTGTTCCGTATCTTCATGTAGTTTGAAAAGAATTTCATAGTGCAAATTGCATGAGAGTATCACAATGTTTGAACATAGCTTTAAGAATCAAAGAACAATGCCCAACAGAAGTATAGAAATTGTAGGAATAAACACATTAGCTCAGCATGAGCGTATCACGATGAATATTTACATTAGAACATATGGTATAGACTTGAGTGTATGAATTGTACTTTGTTTTATTATTTATCTAAATTCATTTTTGACAAACAATGTTAATGTGAATATACGAGGAGATTTGAATGTTATCTCTAATTATATGAAAGTAATTTTGAAAATTGTTTATCTCACCCTAACAGAGGGAAAAACGCCATAAAAATTTCAAAAAAGTTCTTTTAGATTGTGAAATGTATTTCTGGACGCACTTTTTCCTTACTAAATCATGTCCTAAGTGAGTCTCACGCCATATTTTTGGCAAATTTTAGTTCAGAGATGCATCTCCGGATTCACCTATACGACTATTCGCATCTCATGCATTTCTAACTAAGACATACACATTTTAATATAAATTGATCGGAGATACATTTTTATATTCACACCAGACAGAATTCAGAGATACATTTTCGTATTCAAACAAGACAATAATTTTTGACATTGTTTTAAAGATACACTTATGTAGTTGATGATGCGTTATAGTTATATTTTCATATTCAAATTTATATAAATTAAAGGCTTAAATAGTATTTCCGTCCCTGTAAGTTGGCGAGTTTTTGGTTTTCGTCCCTGAATCTTTTTTTTTCGGTCTGAGTCCTTAACATTTGATTTCTTTTTGCGATTAGTCCCTGACGTTAAACTTCTGTTACAAAAATGATGATGTGGCTAACGCTGCTGACGTGGCAAGCTTGTTTTTTATCATTTTTCATTTATATTAATATCCGATAATTCCACATAAGCATTGTTTTGTTTGTTGAGTGTTAAATGATGAATGCATAATCTTTCAAAAAAAGGCCCAATGTAATTTCGAACCTAGGACCTTTAGATTAAAACAACAACATGTTTCCATCAAGCCATTTACTTCCTTTTGTTTATATTTGTAACGCATATACTAATATACTAATATTACTGCATCTATTAAATATACTAATAGTAATATAATAACATACTAATATACTAACATATTACGGCAACTTAAAATTATTAGTTAAAATAATTAATACTGTAAATAATTAATACTACTAAATAATTAATACTGCAACTTATACTAATCATTAATATTGTAAATAATTTTGTAACTATACTAATAATTATGAAATATTTAGTAAATAATACTGTAACTTAAAATTATTAGTTGAAATAATTAATTATTTTATTAATTAGTAATTAATAATGTTATAGTTGAAATTATTTAATAATACTGTAATTAAAATTATTTAACAAACTAATTAAATAATATTTCACTAAAATTAATATTTCATATTCTATTTTAATATTTCACCAAAGTAATTAAAATTATAATGCATATGTTTCACTAATTAATATTTCAACTATTTTAGTATTTAAATATTAATAAATAAAAACTACTTATTAATATAGTAATTATTTACAGTATTATTAATATAAATACAATATTATTTACTAAATATTTAATAAAGTAACTATAAAATATTTCACTATTAGTTAATAACATTATTAGTTAATACTGTATTATTAGTAAATAATACTTTATTATTAATTAATTTAAAATAAATATTAAATAATTAGTATAAGTATTATTAGTTTAAACTAATAATTTAAATATTAAATAGTTTAATTAGTATTTTTAATAGTTTAATTTACTAAATAATTACAGTAAATTTATTAAGTTTAATTTATTAAATAATTAGGGTATTAATTAATTACAGTAAATTATTAATAATAGTTTAATTTATTAAATAATTATAATATTAATTACAGTAAATTAAATAAATGAGATATTAAATAATTATGATTATTAATATTAAAATTATTTAGTTATTTAAATAATAAATAATTATTAGTTACGATAATAAATAATAAATAATTACGATAATAAATAATAAATAATTATTAGTAAATAATATTGTATTATTAGTTAATACTAAATAATAAATAATTATCATAATTAATAATTGAAATATTAAATATTTGGATTATTAAATTAATGAAATATTTAATAAACTAAT
Organism: Lathyrus tuberosus; assembly: GCA_022829125.1. Lineage (NCBI taxonomy): Eukaryota > Viridiplantae > Streptophyta > Magnoliopsida > Fabales > Fabaceae > Lathyrus > Lathyrus tuberosus. The sequence continues at coordinate 4,848,030 of JALAZF010000024.1, read as the reverse complement.
TATTTATACTAATTTATAAAATAATTTATATTTATATTAATAAGTATTAAATATTAAATTATATAAAATAATTTATACTAACTGTATTAAATAATTTATATTAACTATATTAAATAATTTGGCTAAAATACAGTTTTGGTCCCCCTGTTTTTCAAAATTCACGGTTTTGGTCCCCCTGTTTTTTTTTTTAACAGTTTTGGTCCCCCACCCCTCACTGTTCATGTACGGACGTGTACTGTTCATGTACGGACAAATTACTGTTCATCACTTTTTTTGGGCCAAAATTGGGGTGGAGGACCAAAACTGTTAAAAAAAAATAGAGGGACCAAAACTGTGAATTTTGATAAACAGGGGGACCAAAACTGTATTTTAGCCAAATAATTTATATTAATTATATTAAATAATTTATACTAACAGTATATATAAATATTTATATTAAATAATTTTTATTTATATTAATAAGTATTAAATATTAAACTCTATAAAATAATTTATGTTATCAGTATAAAATAATTTATACTAATTGTATTAAATAAGTGCAGTATTTTAAATATAGGTATTAAATAGTAAATATTGGATTTATGTAATATATAAATTTGTTGCAAATAAAAACACAAGTTAGTTGAATGGTCTAGTGGCTAAGAACCATGTTGTGGAAGTAAAGGTCATGGGTTCAAGTACTCTTGGGACCAAAATTTAAATTTTTGCCTCACATCATCAGTTTTGTAACGGAAGTTTAACGTCAGGGACTAATCGCAAAAAGAAATCAAATGTTAAGGACTTGGACCGAAAAAAAAAAGATTCAGGGACCAAAACCAAAAACTCTTATATATATATATATATATATATATATATATATATATAAATGAATAAATTTGAAATACATAATGAAGTCAAAACAAAGTACAAACGATAATGGTGCTCCTAATACAAATATTATACAGTACTAAGTATGTCGGACTCGGACCCCCTTGTTCTTATGCTGCCTTTTGTACTGCAATGTCGTTTATCTCTCCTTTATGATGCCATTTAGAACGTTCATCGCCTCACTGCCATTCGGAAAGAGTCATCTGTCTATACCCATTTGTCCAAGCTCTATGATATAGCGACATATAGGCAACACATCACCATCATGATATGTCTTAGTCTGCTCTTTCTCTAGTATCTCTTGGTGAGCTAGCTTATGTGGATCTCTTGGAGCATCTGATATCATATAAGGATGTGACACCTTGAAAAATCACTATAAGTAGTTGTGTGCAGCACTCCAGTCGTTAAGAGTTATGGTACCATATCAGAAGGACTAGACTCGAAAGAGTCTTTAGGAACAAACTCCATGTAGGCGAACTATCACATTACACGCTCAGGCAGGTGTGGAAACATCAAACGTGACCCGCAAGTTAACCATCCAGAGTAAAAGGTTATATCCTCCAACAGACGTGTCTCACCAAGAACTACGCACGTTTGGAATTGTATATCATCTGCTACCAAACGCTCAAGATACATTCTGAGTGGCGCTGTCACCCGATTTTCTCTTAGCGGGATGAATGCAAAAACATGTGGTATATCTTCATTGTAGGTCGAAACACTTGACCAACCAGATATATGTGGGAAGTGCTAGAGGATCCAAGGCTGGAAATTGTACATATGAATCATTAGAGATGGTGTAACACATGTGTTATAAAAATGATACACAAACACTAAAAGATGCAAATACATTATCGTCAATAATGTGTGGCTGCCTGTCATCTGTTTCGTTTTCCACATACAACCTGCAACTAACTTGGAGTACAGGCAGAGCAAACAAATGACCCTCAGTTGTACTCATGGATCCTGTAAGACCCGTAGAAGTACAAGAGCACAAATTAGAATGTATAAATATTAAATATTATTATGCTATTTTATTTTGTCGGTTTTCTATATAATTGTCTATTTTGACAAATTTTGTTGAAATTGTGCTGCGTCCGAATCAAACTTTTAAAATTGGCACAATGATTATATTAAATGTAAATTATTCTATTGTGTCGAAATTTCAAAATTTAAGTTTCTTCTTAAGAAACGAGAAAAATATACCCGACGTTTAATTTTTCACGAACTCGGTTTATGGTCAAAATTTAGATAGGAGTTTTATATATCGTATAGAATGAGGATTTAATATTAATATATATTTATAAGTTAAGTAACAAAAATTTATTCGGAATAAAAAAATTTATTCAAAAATGATATTTAGTTTTAATTAAAAGAATACGATAGAATTTTTCTATTTTCATAAAAGTTGTACGTGAGTGAATTACGACTCGTCTGAGAACAAACAAAGAGACTGAACGAGCTAATGGGATTGAGTCGTAAAATATCTAGATATTTTTGTTGATATATTACTATTTTATTGTTTGTGAGGGTGAGAATGGAGGGCAAGGATTGAACCCACATATCTTGTTACTTTAACCCCATGGTTTGTAAAGATTTTATACTTTCTATTTAAACAAATCTTAAAAACTCATATTTTCCATTCCTTCCTCTTCTCTCTCACGTGATGGCTCTGCTCCCTACTTCTTTCCTTCATTTTTTTTTTCCTGAAAATTATGATTTTCTCTCTTAGATAATGAGAAGTAAAATTTATAATTAATTTGGAGAAATTTTGATAATCAATTGAGAAATATTACAACTTTGTTAACTAATTAATTTGGAGCTAACTAAAGGGAAGGCTATTCCAATTACAATCTTTTTCATAAAGCAGTTATTAAGTTGGATTTGATAATTTTTGTTACGTGAGTTATTTTGAATCAAAACCACTTTTGAGATATGAGTAGTCAATTAGAAATAAATAGGGAAAAGAAAAAGTTCTTAAAATATAATATGTAGAAATTTTTGATTTTGGAAATTAATAGGTGGTGAAACATGATTATCCTCATCCAATGGCCTTGATCAATTGTGGAAACATATATATAGAACTGCATGTGCTTTAGTTAATTTTGCTGGATGTCTTTTTTCTCTCTCGCCTAGCCAGAACGGAAAAAACTGGGTATGATTTTTTTTTTTTTTTTCACGTTAATTAATTTTTCCATCTTCAATTATTTGTGATAGTTTAGAGTTAGTTGTTAAATATTTTTCTCTCTTAATTTGTACACGGAGTTAACCGTTTGAATACTCTCCGTTTTCAGTTTTGAGTTAAAAATGATTTGTGTTAGTTTACGTTAAAAATTTTCCGGTTATTGGTTTATATTGCAGAGTAAATATATCAGTATCAATTTATTTCATATCAGGTGTAATCTAAATTTTTATTAGTGGATATACTATTTGTTATTTATTTAGTTTTTATTTTAAAAGAAAAAAAATGGGAGGTGGCAGGTGCCACCCTTGTTTTTATTTATTTAATTAAATTTGTGTTTTAAATTAAAGGAAGAAAGAAGAAAAAAAAAGGGAAAAAGGGTGTGGCAGGCGCCACCCACCCTTGCTTTTGTTAAGTGGCAGGCGCCACTTTGCATTAGTGTGGCGGGCGCCACACTGTGGGTTTTTCTTCCGGTCTCGTTTTTATGTCTCTTTGATATTATTTTTCCTTCTGATTTGTTTTAATTGAAAGAATATTTATTTTACTTCAAATATTTTTATTTAGTTAATTATTTTATTTTGTCGAAATTATTTCGGATACTTTTGTAAGAGTAATTTAAGGTACAATCAGTGTCGATTTTTGTATGTACTTTGAAAAACTGTTAGCAAGTTTTGATGTCTAAATATTTTTAGATCAAAATAATTTATTTTGAATAGAAAAATACTATTTTATTCTAAATTCTATATTTGAATTTTGTTTAATTTGGAATATTAGTTAGTTATTTATAATTGTTTTCTTTTTTTCTTCCTTTGAATTAAAATAAATAAATTATTATAATAGAATTTTCAGCATAACTTTTTATAAGTAAGTCTATTTTACCTAAACTGAGATTCAAGTTCTTCTCTGTCTTAAAATTTTGATTTGTATTTAAAAACATAAGTTATAATATATAATGACAAAAAACAAAATAATTCCATCGAAATCAAAATTTGGAAATAATTTTCTGATTTTAAATTACCTTTCTATTATTTGCACGCTATTCAATTAATTGAATTAATTATTCATACCAAATATTAATTTGAATTTTTTTTTTTTTTTTGGAAAAATATAATTTGACTTTGAATGTATAGTTGGTTTCATTTCAAAAGGCTATTTTATATCATGATTTGGTAAACTTAAACAATGATAATTTTAAATTCTCAAATATAAGTTTGATGGGTACATATAACATATAATATATTAGACTATGATTATAATAAAAGAAAAATATGTCAAAAGTTGTATTCAAGTATTGGTTACGTTTTGGGAAAATTGTTTTGATCATAAAAGATATTTATACAATAATTATTTTAGTCGTGGAACTGATTATTTTTAAAACTTATCAATTTTGGTTGATATGAATCAAAATTTTAAAAAGTTAAATAAAACGGTCTTTATATTAATATTTTATTATTATTTTTAGAGAAAAATATTTTTATATAAGAAGAATCTACTTTAATTTAAAATGATCTATTTATTAAAGACTTTTAAGTAATTTGACCAGTTACACTAGTATAGGTTTGCAATTAGTATTTTATTATTCTTTTCAAGAGAAAAATCATTTTCTATTTGAAAATATATACTTTAATATAAAAGGATTACTTTAGTAAACCAGTGATAAAACCTAAACCTAATTGATTAGATAAGTAGCTTAGACAAATGTAGTTTGGTTTGTATTAACTTAAATAAGTTGTGTGATTGAAAAGGTTTAGAGTGTGAACCAGATCGGAGAGTACATCGAGAGATAGAAATCGGACTCGTATAATGTAAGATGAACTCGTTGGAAGCTTTCCAAGGTAAGGGCACTTTCTAACGATATTATATGTGATTGAATGCGTGTGTGCTTATATTCATGATTGTGTGCCAGTTGGGGATATGTGTTTATGCTATGATGCTAAACTTGTGAAGGTGCTTTTATATGATTTGGGAGGAATATATGATTTGCCTGTTGATGTGTATATCGATGGGACAACACGAGGTGAGGACTCTAGTGGACGGAGCCCACCTGATTGTACTGAGATTTATTCATATGATTTGTAATAAATATATGAACTGAATTGTGAATTGTGATTACACACGATGAGATTATTTACGTTGTTGCATTTGCATATGTTTGCTCATGCATTTCATAGTTACGTGCTATCGGAGAGGAGTCACGAGGTGCACACCGGAGAGGTGGCACGAGGTGTGTGTCTGAGATGGAACCACCTTATCCCAACGTGGATCATTGAGTCTGATTGATGGTGTAGATTCCCATCACCTTAGTGGCGCTAAATCTTGAAGCGATACCACGACCCTTTGCGGAGGGATTGAAATTCCGGAATCATATGCATGTGAGGAACCCGGGTAGGGGGATCGCACTCATATAGAGTCTGCATTAGGATATTTATGCATTACTCTATGAATGGAAATAACTACTATAATTGTGATATGTATCATGGTGTACTTGCATATGTGTATTCTTTCATATATGTTGTTTTTAGATTGTGACCCTCTACTATTATTATGATGTGGCTAACGACCACCCAGGTTATTAGAAGTTGTGATAGTTAGAGTATCCAGGTGTCGTGAAGACTTGCAAGATGTGAATGTCTTTGGCGGTCAGAATCATCAAGACTCGATGTCTTAGTGAGTCTTTTGTACTAAGTCAGCATTGGCTCGGAATTCAAGATCAGCTTAGGGTTTTGTTTCGTAGTGTTGTCCATGTTTGTTTATTGGGAAGTTGGTTGTTTAAGCTGAATGCTTAATTTGTGTATGTGGTTTTGACCTTTACTTGTTGTCAGATACTTTGTACGAAATTATATTCAAGTGGTCAAATATTTTCTAACCTTGGGCATTGCCCTGGTCCTATTTATGGAAAAAACTTAGACCGAAAAGCTCGTACTCTGATTTATCATTTTTATTATTTCCAGAAAAGACAGTTGTCAATATTTTGTGTGGTATAAGTTTTGGAAAAAAAATACAATCCCGCTGTTAAAAATCGGGGTGTTACAGATCCACTCCAAGTCAACAAAGCATCTCAGGTACACCACATTCACATAGTGGCACTCTTGTCTACAAAAATGGATGTGCGAACCAAATCAACAGGTATACTCTTGGAGTGTATATGCTATATGTTGCATAACCTGCTCGTCATTACGAACGACCTGCTTTGTCGCATGCAACTGTTGTGTATATAATGTAACACCCCATTTTTATTTTAATATTATTAGTATTATTTTAAGATTTTTCATATTATTTTTATATAAATATTTGAGTGTTGATGTGCTTTTATTTGATTAAATAAATATTATAATTGGTTTATTTAATTATTTAGTGGTGGAGTTTTTATTGAGAATTTAAATTAATTAATTAAGAATAAGAGAAATTGTGAGAATAATTAGTTTGGGGAGAAATATAGATTTTATTTAAAATTAAGAAAATAAAGTAAAAAGGTGAAGTTAGTAAGGAGGGTGAGGTGAGAATAAGGAGATTAGGGTTATTTTCATTTATAAAGTGAAGTTAGAAGAAAATTGTGTAGTATGTGAGAAATTAAGGAAAATGGCAAAAAGAACTTTGGATGGGCTTAAAGAGCAGAGAGAATTCCAAGAAGGCGAAAGCTCATCGTTCTGCAATTTTGAGGTAAGGCAGAATTGTTCATATATGGGTGGCTAACCAGATGGATAGTGAAGGTTCCTTACCCGCATGTCTTCTCCCTTTTTCATGTAATTTTTAATTGATATTTTGTTCGTAGTCAAAGGGGTTTGGGTAAAATCCTTTAAGGCAATCGATTGATAATGTTTTTACTCTCGAATATGCTATGAAATTTTAGTTGATATGTACTCTAATATTGATAAACTTGTTGATGCCTTTTGATAAGGCATAATTGATTGAATAAGTAATAGTTGTGCCTTAAAATAAGGCGGGCACATATGAACTTGTATGTTTTTTCTTTTGAGTTCCTATTAACATTGATTAACCTGTGTTGATGTATTTTGATAATGAGAAAGTAATTGATATGACTCATTGATGTATTTTGATAAGGCGAAAGTCGATTTTGTTGTTGCTTTATGATAAGGTGAGAGTTATAATGTTTAATTTTTAATGGCAATGTTTATATATATGTTTTTGGGTAAGTGAGAACTCAAATAGGTAAAATAGGCTGGTTTTGGATTTGTTCAATAGATAGAAAAACGCAGAAAATTGCAAATAGACATAGAACGAGATCGGTCGTCTTGTTTCATGCATAACTTGAGTTTCGTAATTTCTTTTGAGATGTCCTTAGTTGCATTATAAGGATAACACAATAATATTTCTTTTGAAGTGGATAAGTTTTTTTATGAATGTTATAATAGTAGCAGTTCTCTGGTTTTTATACCAGAGGCGTAATTAAATTTCAGTCGTGTGTTGGTCATCTTGTTTCACGCGTAACTTAAGTTCCGTAAGTTTGTTTGAGGTGCGGTCAGTTACGTTAGAAAAAGGGTTTAATGATATTTTATACTAGAGAGCTTCATAATTTTATCATAAGTTTATAGTTTTTGTGCTATTTTAAAATCATACATTTTGTTTTAGAGTTTATTTAAATTAAGAGAGTTGAGTTTAATATGTTTAGAGTTGAGTTTGAGTTATTTGATATTTTTAGAGTTGAGCCCTTAAATGTTTAGGGATGAGTTTAGATTCTTTTTGAAAACATTAGAGTTGAAGGTAAATAATAATGTGTTGTATTGAGTTGTCGGACGGTTTATGAGTTGACCCTGTTGAACGTGAAGGTTGTAGAATATTATTGTTACCTTGTTGGTGTGCTTACACGAGTAATAATATGAGTTATAGAATATTATTGTTACCCTGTTAGTGAGTATATGTGTTGATTAATAATATGTTTACCTTGTCGATGAGTAATATTGAGCATGTATTACAATTTTTTTACCCTATTGGCGGGCTTACACGAGTAATAATATGTATACTCTGTTTATGAGTATTGTTGAGCATATATGTTTCTAATTTACACTGTTGGTGAGTGATGTTGAATGAAAATATAATTTTATGCATGTGTTGAGCTGTGATTACATGTATATTGATTTGAATAGTTCAGATGAGGAAATAGAGGAACAATTCATTGCGGCCTTGTATTGGAGATGTACGGACTTTGGTCCAGTGACGAGTTACTAGTTCAGAAGTGGGGACCAGTGACGAGTATGGGACTTCGGTCCGGTGACGAGTCTTAGGTTCATAGAGGAACCTGATGACGAGTGTTGGAGTTGAAGTTTGAGACGAGTATTGCATTTATATTGTTTGTCGCATTCAGGCATCATGTATATCTGATATAGGTGTACGAACTTCGTCCTAGTGACGGGTTTTTAGTTCAGAAGTGGGGACCAATGATGAGTTTGGAACTTTGGTCCAATGACGAGTTCCGGGATCAGAAGTTGGGACCTAGAATGAGTTTTGGTTCAGAGAGGAACCATGTTTAGAGAGGAACCATCGGTGGGTGGATAAATCAGTAACGACTCTAAAATTCAAATACTTGATATCGCATGCATGTTGAAGTAGTAGAGTTGAGTCATATTGCATTACATAAAGTTGCATTTGTGATTATTTTATGTTTGTGAGCTATTTTATGTGGTTGTTGAATATTGCTATTGAAACTATCATAACTGTTTACATACACCGTTAACATTATGAACGTGTTTCTCACCCATTTGTGTTTGTTTGTGTGGCTCGTTATACCGATGGTACATATACCCAGGTAGACGATTATTAGTTGTTTTTGTGTGGAGGAATTAGCGTAGATCCCTACTTCATTTTATTTTTCATTCTTGAGTTTGCTTAGTATTTTTGTATTATACTCTGATAGTAACATTAGGGCAGGTTTTAAGTTGTTTGATGTTTTCTTGAGAGTATGTTGGATTTATTTCCTTATGTTGGAACTAAGTTGTTTTATGAAAGTATGCGATAAATTTATTTAGTTGGTTATGTTTTAATTTCCGCTACTTAATTTGGTGTTGAGAATAAGGTTTTATGAGTGAGGTGTGACACCCTATGCGAATTTTAAAACAAATAATTTGCATGATTTTTTTAAATATGCCTTTTTGAGGTTAGGGTGTTACAAGTTGGTATCAGAGGAAGTCGGTTTATTTGGCCTAAGTTGTGTGAATTTATTTATTTCCCTGGCATACGACATGTGTGTGAACACTATCGATGTTTGTTTTTCTTTCCTAAACGCTTGCTAGCAAGAGTAGGATTGAAACAAATGGGGGATGAGTTTATACTTCTCTTAAATGTTTCAGGTGTGGAGGGTTCGTTCAGTATATGAATTCGAGATTCATGTCCATAGACAGGTAAAGGTATTCTTGAGAAAAAATGCTCAAGTGTTCATGATGTTTGCTTCCTTGATAGTGGAAGGCGAGGTGGTGTCTAATGATCTACCTGTTGTGTGTGAGTTTCCATATGTGTTTCCAACTGACATTAGTCACTTACCGCCATAAAGAAAAGTTGAGTTCTCCATAGATTTAGTACCTGGTGCTAGACCTATGTTGATGGCACCATATCGAATGTCTGCATCAGAGTTGAGCGAGTTGAAGAAACAGTTAGAAGATTTTCTAGAGAAGAAGTTCGTCAGACCTAGTGTATCACCGTGGGGAGTACTGATGTTATTGGTTAAGAAGAAGGATAGTAACATTAGGTTATGTATTGATTATCGACAAATGAATAAGATTACTGTCAAGAATAAGTATACTCTTTCTAGAGTTGACGAACTTATGGATCAGTTAGTTGGTGCTTGTGTGTTTAGCAAGATTGATTTGAGATTAGGCTATTAACATATTCGAGTGAAGGTTGAAGATATTCTGAAGACAATATTTAGAACTCGATATGGTTACTATGAGTACTCGGTGATGTTGTTCTATATGTCTAATGCCTCATGTGTGTTCATGGAGTATATGAATAAGATCTTCCATGTTTACTTAAATCAGTTTATTATGGTGCTCATAGATGATATTTTGGCATACTCTAAATCATATGAAGAGCATGTAGGACATCTACGAATTGTGTTACAGACTTTGCAAGAGAAGAAGTTGTATGCCAAATTATCAAAGTGTGAGTTATGGTTGTGATAATTAAGTTTCCTTGGTCATGTAATCTTCAGTGGTGGTATAACAGTTAATCCGTCCAAGGTAGACACCGTGCTACAATGGGAGACTTCTAAGTCAATTATAGAGATCATAGGTTTTATGGGTTTAGTTGGTTACTATAAAAGATTTATAAAAAAAAATTTCAAAATTATCTTTTCCCTTGACTCAGTTGACCCGGACATGACAAGCTTATGTGTGGGATGTTTAGTGCGAAGAAAGTTTCCAAGAGTTGAAAAAGAGGTCCACGACAACGCTAACTTTGATCTTACCAAATGCAAAGGAATCTTTCATTGTGTATTGTGATGCTTCTAAAATGGGATTAGGTGGTGCGCTTATGCAGAATGGTAAAGTTGTTGTGTATGCTTTGAGGCAGCTGAAGATTCATGAGAGGAATTATTCTACCTGTGATTTAGAGTTGTCACTAGTGGTTTTTGTATTTAAATTTTAGAGGCACTATCTGTGTGGTTCAAGGTTTGAAGTTTTCAGCGATCATAAAATTTTGAGGTAATTTTTTATTGGAAGAAGCTAAATATGAGGCGGAGGAGGTGGCGAGAATTTTTGAAGGACTTTCGAATTGAGTTACCATCCTGGTAAAACCAATGTTGTAACAGATAATTTGAGTCGAAAGTCCTAGTATATGTCAGCACTTATGGTTAGAGAGATGGATTTGATCGAGCAGTATAGAGATTTTAGCATGGTGTGTGAGGTGACGTCAAGAAGTATGATGTTGGGTATTATGAAGTTAACTAGTAGTGTACTAGAAGAGATCAGAGAATGTTAGAGGTTGAATTTGGGATCAATTGACCAGTAGGTGTTAATCAATTAAGCTAAAGAGGTGTGCTTGAAAGTAGATGTGAATGAAGTTATGAGATTCTGATACAAAATTTCTGTGTCAGATTTTCTAGAGCTTAAGAAGAGAATCCTTGAAAAAGGTCACAAGAGCGGTTTTATTATTCATCCCTGAGCTACTAAAATGTACCAAGATATTAAGAATGTTTTTGTGGCCAGGTATAAAGAAGGATGTAGTCGAGTTTGTGTATTTTTCTTTGACTTGTCAGAAGTTGAAGATCGAGCATCAGAAGTCGTCAGGATTGATGCAACCTCTGAGTATACCTAAGTAGAAGTGGGATAACATCTCTATGAATTTTTTGGTGGGTTTGTCAAATACCATGTGAGGAAGTGATTTGATTTGGGTTGTAGCGGATGGACTGATTAAGTCAGCGCACTTTACTTCGATAAAGACTAGTTACCCATTGCAGAAGTTAGCAGAGATTTACATCAGTGTGATTGTGAAGCTACATGGTATTCCTTTGAGTATTATTTCAGATAAGAATTTGAGGTTCACATCAAGGTTTTGGGAAAATTTGCAGAAAGCCTTGGGAACCAAGCTATGGTTTAGTTATGCTTACCATTCGCAGACGGACGGTTAGACGGAAAAGATTATTCAATCTTTGGAAGATTTATTGAGGGCTTGTGTCTTAGATCAAAGAGGTAGTTGGGATACTTACATACCTTTGATTGAGTTTACCTATAATAACAATTTCCATTACAGTATTGGAATGACACCTTTTGGAAGCCCTGTATGGTAAAAGGTGTATAACACAATTGTGTTGGTATGAATCCGGAAAGAGTGTCTTGCTTGGATATGAGATTGTTCAGTAGACTAATAAGAAGATTAAGATGATTCAAGAGAAGATGAAGGAAACACAGAGCACACAACAGAGTTATCATGACAAACGAAGGAAAGCTCTTGAGTTCCAAAATGGGGATCATGTGTTCTTGAGAGTCACTTTGGTGACAGGTGTTGGTTGTGCACTGAAGTTTCAAAAGCTCATGTCTCATTTTATTGGTCCCTATCAGATCCTTCAAAGAGTAAGAGAAATGGCTCAAAGAATTGCCTTACCACCACCTATTTTGAATCTTCATGATGTCTTTCATGTGTCTCAACTTTGGAAGTATATTCCTGGTCTGTCTCATATGATCCAATTAGATGATGTGCAAGTGAGAAAGAACTTGACTTTTGAGGCATCACCCTTGCGGATCGAGGATCGAGAAGTGAAACATATGAGAGGTAAAGAGATTGCTTTAGTGAAGGTGGTGTGGGGAGGACCTGTTGGAGGGAGCGTGATGTGGGAGTTGGAGAGTCGGATGAGGGAATCTTATCCGGAGCTGTTTCCTTCAGGTAATTTTTTAGGGTAAAAATTCCTTTAAGTGGGGGAGAGTTGTAGCATCCTAGTTTTATTTTAGGGTTAAATATGTTTAAGGTCCCTATAAATATCCCACCTTTTAAGATTGGTCCCTCTAAAAATTTTCTTCAAACATTGATCCTCCAAAAATTTGTCGTTTCCAAATGTAGTCCCTGACGTTAAATTCATCTAACGGAAAGTGATGTGGCGTGCCAACTGTGTAGATTTCATTTGATGAAGTGTTTATTTTTGCCACGACGGAACAGAAATAACTTAATAGTCAATGGTAACTCAAATAACACAGTTTATCCCTCTTTCACTCGTGCCCTAGATTCACCTTAAGAAGACAACGACCGTTGAAGTGGTGGTCCCAAGGAGTCATAGTGCGTATCATAGCAGTGGTGGTCCCAGGTTAGTAACTTTGTCTGCCATTGTTGAGTTGTTTATTCGTGGTCCCAGCTTCAAATTTTTGCGTTTTGTTACTTTGAGTTAATGTTAGGGTTAGTATAACATAGAGTAAATAGTAACTATGCAATTCGTGTTTTTTGTTTTAAACTTGGTAAAAAGTTATGGTTATTGTGCTTGTTCTAGAAATGGTAAATGAAATTAAACTTAGATTAATCTATGTCTACAGGGTAATGGATAAGTTCAAGGTAGTTTTTTACTCAAAGGGTCATTTTGTAAAAGACAATAACCTAAGATATGAGGGTGGGGAAGTCAATGCATTTGCTGGCCAAGATCCAGATTATTGGAGTTTCTTTGAGGCATGTGACCTAGTGAAAATGGTTGAACCAGAATTTGATTATACTACTGTTAAGATGTGGTGGAAGCATGAGGGTGGATAGCTTGAGGAAGACTTAAAACAATTTAGGGATGATGGAGATGCACATGAGTTAGCCTTGTATGCAATTGGATCTAAGTGTGATGTTGAGATTTATTGTGAGGCTATCCTTGAGGGAGAGGATACTTTATGACTAAGTATCTAGAGAAAGGAAAGGGAGTTAAATGTGAAGACAATGCTGATAATTTGAGTGAATCAAGTGTTGATTCTAGTGATAATTATGTGGAAGGTGTGTATTTTGAGGATAGTGAAGATGAGAGGATGGCTGGTTTTTAAGAAGGGCTGGTGGATGTGTCTATTACTAGGGATGATGTAGTACAGAAAAGTGAAAAAGCTGAAACTGAAGAGTGCAAGGCTGAAGAAGATAAGAAAGTATTTATAACTGAAGAGATGGGTAAGGGGCATTTAATTGAGGATTAATATATGACAGATGAGCTTGACAGTGGTGGTGATGATGATAGCTGTGATGAAAGGCCATGTGTTTTGAGGTATAATAAGGATGAATCATTGAGTAAAGATTATGTTTTTAAAGTTGGAATAGAGTTTTCATCTTTAAGGCAATTCAAAGATGCTATCTTAGAACACAATGTGTTGAATGGTAGAGATGTAAAGTTTGAAAAAAATGACTCAAATAGGTGTAGGATTGTTTGTAAGGACAAGAAAAAATGTGATTACATTGTGTTATGTAGTAGGGTGCTCACATCCACTACATTTAGAATTAAAACTTTGCATGCAAAGCACAAGTGTGGAAGGAAGTTTTTTAACAGTAATGCTAGAGCAGAATGGGTGGCTAAACTCATAGTTGATGGTTTGAAGAACAATTCTAAGATGAGATTAAGTGAGGTGGTAGCTGATGTAAGGCAAAGGTATGCAACAGAGATCCCAGCATGTAGGGCATTCAAGGCAAGAAATATTGCAAGAGCCATTGTTGAAGGGGACTCAAGCAAACAATTCAGCCTTCTATGGTCTTATGATGCTGAATTGAGAAGGGCATCAGCTGGCAACACTTTTAAAATAACCACAAGTGCTCCAAGTGAAGGGATGAGTCCAAGATTTAAGAGATGTTATATGTCCCTAGATGGAACTAAGAAAGCTTTGACAAAATCATGTAGACCTTTCATTGGATTAGATGGTTGCCATTTGAAACACAAATATGGTGGAATACTTTTGATTGCAGATGGGAGAGATCCTAATGATCAATACCTACCAATTGAATTTGTTGTGGTTGAGATGGAGACTAGGGATTCTTGGAGTTGGTTCATGAAGTTACTAATTGAAGACATAGGTGATGGAAGATGGTGCTTTATTTCTGACCAGCAAAAGGTATTCATGTGATTCATTTTTACATTATTGGTATTCTTAAGAATGTGCTTCATTTTTACATGATAGTTAAAACATTGTAAACATTGTATTAATCTGAAGATTTTTTTTCTTGAATAGGGTCTGGTACAGGTGTTTGAGGAGGAGTATCCAGCATATGAGCATAGGTATTGCTTAAGGCATCTTTATGCAAACTTTAAGAAGAAATTTGGAGGAAGGACCTTGTTTAGAGATCTTATGATGGCTGTTGCAAAAGCTACCTACTTTGAAGCACATGAGGCAAAGATGTTAATGATTAAAGAGGTCAGTTTGGTTGCATATGAGTGGATTGAAGCAATTCCAAAACAGAAATGGTGTAAGCATGCTTTTCCAATTTTTTCAAAGTGTGATGTTTTGATGAACAATTTAAGTGAGTCATTCAATGCAACAATTTTGTTACAAAGAGATAAACCCATCATAACTATGTTGGAGTGGATTAGAAATTATTTAATGGGGAGGTTTGCCACACTTAGGGAAAAGGTAGAGGGTTATAAGGGAACTATCATGACAAAACCCCTAAGGAGATTGGATAGGGAAATAGAAAAGAGTGCTAGCTAGACAGCAACATATGATGGCAATTTGTCCTTTCAAGTTACTCATGTGTTGTTCACAGACAGTTTTGTGGTAGACCTTGAAAAACATACATGTTCTTGTAATTATTGGGAGCTTGTAGGTATTCCTTGTAGGCATGTTGTAGCTGCAATACATAGGAAGGTAGATGACCCTTTGAAGTATGTACATAAGTGTTATCACAAAAGCACTTACCAAGCTTGTTACAATGAGGTTATATCTCCATTGAATGGACAAAACAAGTGGCCTATAACTGAAAATGTGTTAATGCTTCCACCTAAGTTTAAATGTGGGCCAGGTAGACCTAAGAAATTGAGAAGGAGAGAACCTAATGAAGCTTCCCAAACTAAGTGGTAAAGAACAAACACAAGCCATAGATGCAAATTCTGCTTTTAACTGGGCCATAACAAGAGGACTTACAAGAAATGGAAGCAAGAAATGGAAGCTAAGACACTTGCTGGTCAAGAAAACCCCACCCAAGATGCTCAAGACATACCTACACAAGCAAGTCAAGTTGTGGTAGACTCCAATGTGACAACAAAAAAAAGGGTAATGTTTTTTACCAGTTTGTATTCTTATGTTGTTTTTGTGATGTATGTGTTGTTATAGTGTATTGTTATTATGTTTTTTGCAGGGGAGGCCTAAAGGAGCATCAACTAGCAAAGGACCTAAAAAGGTAAAGACCAATGAGGCAACAACCAAGGCAACAAAAGTTTCTGTTAAGGCAACAACCAAGGCAACAACCAATGAAGTTTCAACTACTCAGAATGCAACCACTATGAAGAAGGCTACAAGTACTCAGAATGCAACAACCAAGGCAGCCTCAACTACTGAAAATACACCAGTTAATGAAGCTTCAGGTATTCAGAATGCAACCACTATGAAGAAGGCTACAAGTACTCAGAATGCAACCACTGTGAAGGAGACTTTAGTGGTGCAGGAACCACAAGTTGTGCAAGAAACCCCAGCTGTTCAGAAAGAGAAGGAGACACTAGTTGTGAAAAAAACCCCACCTATTCAGAGGGAGAAGGAGACACCAGTTGTGAAAAAAAACCCCACCTGTTCAGAATGAGAAGGAGACAATTATTGGGCCAGAACTAGATCCCATTGTCGTGGAGAATTCCACAACTTTGGCTGACACATTAGCTGCAATACAAACTGGTTGTGATGTATTGGACATTCAACCACTGAGAGTTGATAAGTCACCTCTCAAATCATCTCTCAAGTCACCTCTCAAGCCAAGTGGTGCTAGGGTATTTTTTGGAAAGGAACCAAAATTGTTTAGGCATACTCCTTTCAAACCACCAGGCATAAGAACAACTTTATCAAGGCCAAGCAGCAGTGATCCAATCAAGTTTAGGACACAGAGCAGGTACAAAACCACAAGTCATGTAATAGCTGAAAAAAGACACAGTGAGAGATTGAGGACACTAAAGTCCAAAAACATACCAGGCCCAGGCAAACAACCTGATGATCCATTGGTGATACAAGAGGATGACTGCACTAGCAAGGGTCACACTGAATGAAGTCAAACAATCTTTTGAGGAACTGTTTTATGTTTTGTTTAAGTAATTAAGTTAGAATTGTGGTGTAATGAACTCATGTGTTATTTTGAATGTACTGTACTATTGATGTGTTATGAGCATCTGATATTTTGTTGTACTCTTCTTACATTTTGGTATGGAAAGAAATGAAAACTCATTTGGTCTACTTAACTCATTTTGTTGTACTGTAGAAGAATTTCACACAATATGATAGCACAAATGGAATCAATTCATAGGATATTTCAAAACAACAACAAACTTAACTTAACTTAGTAGATCATAACTTAACCAATATTGATTGCACATTACATTTCATAACAACTTACTATTACAAAATCACTTGTTCATAACAAAACAACATAACAACTTAATATTACTTAAGGACTTGTTTATAACAAAACAACATAACAAATTATCTATTCAACAATTACATCTAACAACAAAATACATGTTGACCAACACAGAAATTATAACACGTATGGTCTTCAACTTTCCATAAAATTCCTCCATCTTTAGCTTCATCTTCAACCTATGGTTCTTCTTCATTGATGCTTCATAAAGCTCCTTAAAGGTTTCCACAAATTGATTATCCCTCTCATCCTTGCTGCATTCTGATTCCACCACTTTGACATCTTCCTTCCTTGAATCAAAGTCATCATCCCACACGAACATATTGCAAGTATCCTCATTCTTCCAAAAAGGGGATCTCCAAAACAATCTCCCTTGGTTCTTTCCTTTCTTGCACATGTATGAAATCAAGGTACCCTTGCATCCACACTTTTTCCCTTCACTGTTTTCTGCAATATTGGAATGTCGTGACACGAAATTGGTACTCCTGGATGAAGAAGACATGATGAAATAGATGGAGTAGAATGATACACAACAAGGGAATAGATGAAGACAGAAGAAAAGAAATAATGAGAAGAAAACTGAGAAGAAAAGAAAACGTGAAAGGAATGGATGATATTAGGGTTTCTTATACAAAACGTGAAAGGGAAAACTGAGAAGAAAAGAACTAATGTTAAAATTCAATTCAGACGTGGATAAGCCAGTAAGCAAATGAAATATGCACAGTTAGCATGCCACATCACCTTCCGTTAGATGAAATTAACGTCAGGGACTACATTTGGAAACGGCAAATTTTTGGAGGATCAATGTTTGAAGAAAAATTTTAGAGGGACCAATCTTAAAAGGTGGGATATTTATAGGGACCTTAAACATATTTAACCCTTTATTTTAATATTATTATATTATTTTTATATAATTATTTGAGTGTTAATATGCTTTTATCTGATTAAATAGACATTATAATTGATTTGTTTAATTATTGGGTGGTGGAGTTTTTATTGAGAATTAGTTAAATATTTAAATTAATTAAGAATAATAGAAATTGTGAGCATAATTAGTTTGAGGAGAAATATAGATTTTATTTAAAATTAAGAAAATAGAGTAAAAAGGTGAAGTTATTAAGGAGGGAGGGTGTGGTGAGAATAAGGAGAATATGGTTATTTTCATTTATTAAGAGAAGTTGGAAGAAAATTGTGTAATACGTGAGAAATTAGGGAAAAGGGCAGAAAGAATCTAGGAAGCATTGAAAGAGCGGAGGGAATTCTAAGAAGTTGGAGGTTCATCGTTCTGCAATTTTAAGGTAATGGGAGAATTATTCATATATGGTTGGCTAATCAGAGTGATATTGAGAGTTTCTTACCCTTTTGTCTTATCCATTTTTCATGTAATTTGTCATTGATATTTTGTTCGTGGCCAAAGGGGGTTAGGGAAAACCCTTTATAGAAATCGATTGATAATGTTTTTATCCTCGAATATGATATGAATTCTTAGTTGATGTGTACTCTGATTTTGATAACCCTGTTGATGACTTTTGATAAGGCGAAATTGATTGAATTAGTAATGGTTATGCCTTATGATAAGGCGAGCACATATAAATCTATATGTTTTTCTTTTGAGTTCGTATTAACCTTGGTAAACCCGTGTTGATGCCTTTTGATAAGGCGAGAGTAATTGATATTACCCATTGATGCCTTTTGATAAGGCGGGAGTCGATTTTGTTGTTTCCTTATGATAAGACGAGAGTTAGAATGTTTAGTTTTCAATTGCTATGTTTATCTGTATGTTTTTGGGGCAGTGAAAACTCAAATAGGCCAAATAGGCTAGTTTTGGATCTGTTCAATAGCGAGAAAAACATAGAAAATCGCAGATAGACACAAAACATGATTGGTCATCTTGATTCATACGTAACTTGAGTTTCGTAAGTCTGTTTGAGGTGTCTCACTCACGTTAGAAATTTAAAGCAATAATATTTCTTTTTAAGTGTATAAATTGGGTCTATGAGCGCTACAACAATAGCTATTGGTGAATGGTATTGAATGAAAATATAATTTTATGCATGTGTTGAGATGTGATTATACGTATATTATTGAGTTGAGTAGTTCCGATGAGGAACTATAGTAGTGGCCTTATATTGTCAATGTTTATATATTATGTTGAATTATGCCGAGGTTCTTGGTTCATAAAGGAACCATTTGTTATGGCCTTGTATTGACGATGTACGGACTTCGGTCCAGTGGCGAGTTACTGATTTAGAAGTGGATATCAGTGACGAGTTTGGGAGTTGGATCCAATGAAGTGTAAGTAGGAATATACCTAATAGGCGGTGAATTAGGTTCCTTAGAATATTTTCTCGGCTTTTCGATGGAATTGATTTTTACTTTCCTAAAGTTTCTAAGTGATGAAATGCGGTAAAGTGTGGAAAGTAAATGACACGGCAATATATCCTGGTTTCCCTCACAGTCCGAGAGTACTCCAGTCCCCTTTCAACATGAAAGATGTTTTTAATAATGTTAGATCCTAAGACAAGACTATCCTAGCCTTTCTATACAGACTCTAACAACACACCAAGAACAATCTCTTGGATTTTACAACTTAGTTGAAATGAGAACAATCCTCTCAAGATCAACCTCTTGTTTCCAACAAACCTGGACAACAAGGAATATATCAAACCCTGTAAGAGAAACAATCCTTCTCCTTATAGTCAACACCTAAATCCAAACAATCCTTGGAACTTAGAATTTTTACAATAATTCTGAATTTTTGTATGAATATAAAAGATGGAAAATTTGAATCTTTATCAATCACAAATATTGATCTTCTCCTTGAAACAATCAACTCTCACAATAATTATACAAGTGTCTGTGAAAAAGATGAAACTATGATGCTTTATTTGAAAGTTTATGCAAGGTTTCTCTCAAAGAAATTCTGAATATGAACACTTAGAATGATTTTGAAAGTTAGAAAGAATGAGTGATTGATTTTGAAATTTGTAAGGAGGTGAGGTTGAAATATAAAAAAATGATGTTTAAATAACCCCTAGACACCTCTACAAAAGGATGCAATTTACCAATGGATGCCATGGTTCATTAGAAGGAAATTTGAAACAAGAGACATGCAGAAAATAAAGTATTTTTGCAATTGGTTCAGTGGTAATCGATTATCCCATTTGGGTAATCGGTTACTCAGTCCCAACGTACAAAAATATTTGAAAATTAACACAGAGGGCGTGTTTGTTTCAAGTTAAGAAATAACATTCCTAGGAATCTTATTCCCATCATTATTATTACTTGGAATAATATTTCTATCCAAGTGTTTGGCGAAAACTAAATTTCTTAGGAATGTTTATAATATTTATTTAATTTAAAAATGATAAAAAATATAAAATAAATGAATAAATGTGAGTAGTAGTGGGGAGTTGTAGTTAGTTAAACTTTATTCCCATGGGAATGTTGGATTCCTACCCTTTAAGCCTTGGAATAAAAATAGAAGAATCATGTGTAAATAAAATTCCTGGGAATAAAATATGCCTTGGAATAATTTTTTAAAAATTGAATCAAACATGGGAATGTTGCATTCCCATGACAATATTCCCGGGAATATTTTTTACAACCTTGAAACAAACACACCAAGAGTAATCGATTACTTCATAAGGATAATTGATTACTTCAGTCCAGTTTTGAAAATTTTGTTAAAGCTGAAGTGTTTAAAAAAACTTTGATGCACAAATTTGTTTCCAATGACTATGACATGAAAGAGATATGATTTTGAACACTTATATAATCATATAGAGGTTAAGTGTTTATACCTAAATCCTTTGTAATCCAATCTTCATTAAAACATCAAGACTTGATTAATTTGTTGAAACTTCATTCTTTGAGCTTGATGCCTTTGATAAATCCTTTTTGTAATTCCATCTTTAGACTTGAGAAAGTGTGTCATCATCAAAATATTTGAGAAGCTATGTCTTCATATGAAGAGTCTTAGGTTCAGAGAGGAACCCGGGACGAGTGTTGGAGTTGGAGGTTAAGACTAGTATTGCATTTGCATTGTTTTTCGCATTCATGCATCGTATATATCAGAGATAAGTGTGCGGACTTCAGTCTAGTGACACGTTTCTAGTTCAGAAGTGGGGACCAATGATGAGTCTGGGACTTCGGTCCAATGACGAGTTATAGGTTCAAAAGTGGGGACCTGGGATGAGTTTTAGTTCAAAAAGGAACATGGTTCGGATAGGAACCATTGGTGGGTGGATAAATCAATAACATAACTCTGAAATCCAAAAACTTGGTACCATACATGTTGAAGTAGTACAGTTGGGTCGCGTTGCATTACATAAAGTTGCATATGTGATTGTTCTATGTCTGTGAATTATTTTATGAGGTTGTTGAATATTGTTGTTGAAATTACTCTAACTGTTTACATACACCGTTAACATTATCAACATATTTCTCACCCTTTGTGTTTGTTTGTGTGGCTCATTGTACAGATGATACATATACCCAAGTAGATGAGCATTAAATGTTGTGTGGAAGGATTTGCATAGATTCCTATTTTGTTTTATTTATCGTTCTTGAGTTTGCTTAGTATTTTTGTATTATGCTCTGATAGTGTAACATTAGTGCGGGTTTTTAGTTGTTTGATGTTTTCTTTAGAGTTTGTTGGATTTATTTCCTTATGTTGGAACTAAGTTATTTTATGAAAATACGAGATAATTTTATTGAGTTGGTGATTTTTTAATTTTTGCTGCTTAATTTGATGCTGAGAAGAAGGTTTTATGAGGAGTGTGTGACACCCTATGCTGATTTTTAAAATAAATAAATTGCATAATCTTTTAAATTTGTGTTTTGGGGTTAGGGTGTTACACATAATGAAGGCGAGAAAAATACACAAGAAGGGGGGGTCTAATTGTGTTTACAAAAATAGTTTTACTTCTGAACTAGAGTTCAGATTCTAAAGTTGAGTTCAGAATCAGATAGTTAGTGCAGCGGAAAATGTAACTGAAGTAAAGCAAAAATAGCAAAGAACACACAACAGTTATCTTGGTTCCTCTCCTAACTAAGAGTACTCCAGTCCCCTTGCCTTACAAGAGATTTTACACTATAATAAACCTGATTACACTTGTTGATACACACATGTATAAGAATTTCCTTGCTCAGACCTCTAGTCTAAGACTGTACTGCTTAATCAACACATGATCAAAACTTTCTGCTTAGATCCTCAGATCCTAAGACTTCCCTTGCTTAAACCACTTGGTTCAAGACTTTCCTGCTTAGACACACTGCATAAGACTTTCCTTGCTTAGATCCTCGATCTAAGACTTCCCTGCTCAGACACACTGTCTAAGACTTTCCTGCTCAAGCCTACAACAAGATACTTTCATCTAAACTAATTGTTTAGAGAATGAATAACTTACAATAATACTTGAGTAACAATCAAAGGTGTTAAAATATAATACAACACAATTTTACAAAGGATTCTTAAGTTTTACAACACACCTTTTCAAATATAATACAACAACAATTAACATATTTTGCGTCTGATATGCAGTGCATGTATTTCTCAGTTGTAGTTACAACGTTATTTCTTAAGTTGATCTTCAAATCTTTTGCTCCTTATATAGCTGAAGAAATATAGTCGTTGGAGCATCATAACGACAATAATCAGATCAAATTTTTAGTACATCTTCTTTTCCAATAAAGCGGGTGTTGGAACTTTCAGTCAACGAAATATCCACGAGTAACAACACCCCGTTGAACAAGAATCATAGAAAGAACCCTACCAAAAGGAATGTGAAAGGATAATTCATCACGAGGTGTATGTATCTCTTATTTCAAATAATTGAACATAGACATAGGCAGATTGATCTTAGTTTTGGAGACTAGTAACAGAATGAAGTGTTTGTCATTAGAAGAAAGTCATCATGTCCCCTTTACTCTAGGCCTTAGATTGGCTCCCATAATTTGGTACCAAAATTTTGCCATAGGAGTAAGAGTATAAAGACTTTCAACAGGGCCTTTAATTTCATAGATGATATGCATATGACGACACAAATTTATACCATATTTTTAGGCTCACTTTGTGCATTTTTAGTCCGTATTTTTATTGAGTCTTGTTGTTCTTACTTTGTTTTTATTATGTTTTATGTTTGCAGGAATAATAATCAAGATCCCAGAAGAATCGGGGAAAAGAAGCAAAAGAAAGAGAAAAATCCAGCAGAGCAACAATTTCTGCAGTCCCAGCTGATACGGCATTTGCCATGCCCCATGGCATTCGCCATTGCTTCCTGATGGCGATCCTTGTTGAATCCAGAGCATGGCGTTTGACGTACAGATGCGGGAGCAGTTTTCACTGCAGAATCCGTCTCAGGCAGTTTTGGGGAATTTTCTAACTCCATTTCCCTCCAGAATTCGAATTTGGCAGTTGGCAATTCTGATCCTCTATATATAGGAGCCTTTGGAGCAGATTATCGGAGTCGAAAAAAGTACGCGGAAGCTCTGGAGAAATTTTATTAGAATTCTAGGCACAAATTACCGAAAAAGCAACAATAACTCGCATTGGGGGATTGTTGTAAAATTATATACTCTTGTACTTTTGTTGTACCGTTTTGGAGCGAAGATTTAATACAAGTTCATTTCCTTTCCGTCTGATTTACACCACAGCACTTTATTTTCAGGTTTTCTTTACTTTACCGCATTCTTACTATAATTGTCACTTTTAAATTACTTAACATGTTAAATTCAGATTACGCATGTTTAAAAATGGTAGACTTAGAATTAATTATGTCTGAGTAAACAATTGGAGACCGTTATGTGAGGACCGTCGTATTCGGCGGGACTCCGTAGAAAATAATAGGTGCGATAATATGAATGTATGTCATTTTGGTTTTAATTCCCAAGTTTAATTTAAGCAGCCCTGTCACGAGAGTGAAAGGTTGTTTAACATTGCTTTGTCACGAGAGTGGGAAGCATATTAAAGTTTAAGCCGAGATGCGCGAGAGCGTAAGGAGTGAACTAGATAGTGGAAATTAGGCAGCATATATAAATACAGCGATAGCGCTTTAGATGTTGTTTAGGATAATATCGATTTCCAAAACGTGTTTCTTAGTTACTGGGCGAGCGAGAGCAAAATCTTGGGATTAAGAATCATGGTTTTTGTCAAGACCGCGAGAGCGTGAGGCGGAGCCTTTAAGTCGGTTTATCCTACGGATTGGCACTATAGTCGTAGTTAGTACCTGTTTTCTATAAGTCCCGTCGGTGCACGAAAATCACATTTCGGGCTCGTTTTAGTATTAAATTTCAGTTTCCAGTTTCAGTCCTTTATTTCTCGTTTAATTTATGTTTCCCTTCAGCCTTAGCTTTGCACAGCAACCTTGGATAACATTAGTTTGACAATCTTTCCTTGTGGGTTCAACAACCTTTTTAAGACTACACGATCAACTGTATACTTGAAGATTTATCCGTCAGTGTCGACCGATCAGCATATGATTTGCAAATCTATTGTTATATCTGTAGATCTCAACAGTAACTCCATCTTCCTCACAGTTTGTTGCTCGAGAGATGATTTTAGAGTTGATTACCACAAGGAAACCATAGACAACGGACAAAATCTGAAAAAATCATATAAATTATTCTGATGAACATGAGCGTTTGCCCATAAATCTTTCACAAGATCTGGATAGATGGGTCCACAAAGCATTGCAAAATATTCATCCCACTTCTAAAAATAAATATCTGAAACTATTTGTGAAAGATTATTCACGGTCAATTCATTGAAGTCAGTTGTATATTCTTTTAGAACATCTAGATCATGGATCTCTCCTTTAATGGTTTTTGAAGACATTTTTAAGAAGAAATACTAGATTGAAGAATAGTGATCTCACAAAATTATCTTATATAGAAGATAAATCATAAAATCAAAGGAATATATAGATAACTACATAATACATAGAATGTTAATTTATAAGCAAGTATGTATTAAATGTTTGGACAGTAATGAGTCTGAATAAAAACAGTTTAGAATCTTTGTCACTACACTCTTTTTAATGAACCAAACTTCATAGCAGATTTTGAATTAAGAGTGATAGTCATGTCTCTTCAGTCTTGCAATTTTCAGAAACAACTGTCTATCAAAGCTGTATTTCAAAATGTTTTTAAGTATTAGAACGTAAGACAAGGATCCATATTTTATCAGAACTCAAAAATAGTCCAATATATTTAATTAAAATCACATAACAAAGAATTAAACAAATTACTTTCTGCTCTTAAGCAAAGCAATCAAGGAAGAAATAGATCTTATATCCATTATTAAAGCTTTATAGACCACACTTAGAGATATATCAGAAAGAAACATTCCAACTGAAAACCATCAGAATCCAAAGTTCCTCCAATACTCCATTCAAAAGACAAGCATTTATTCAGCGATAAAAACCATGTTCAGATTTCTCTTAATATAATCAAATTGATCAATAGCTAAGGGTTTTGTAAATATATCAGCCCGTTGATGTTCAAAATCAATAAACTGAATATCTATAACACCCTTCTGAACATAGTCTCTTATAAAATGATATTTAATCTCAATATGCTTGGTTCTAGAATGTTGAATTAGATTCTTCGTTAGACAGATAACAATAGTGTTATCACAAAGGATAAGAATATTGTTTCTAAAAATTTGATAGTCTTCAAGTTGATATTTAATCCAAAGTAGTTGAGTGTAGCAATTTGCAGCTAAAATGTATTTTGCTTCTGGTATAGACAAAGCTACAGTTGCTTGTCTTTTACAGCCCCAAGAGATAAGTGAAAGGGTGAGAAACATAATAAATGGGGGTTTGAATTGGGTATCACCAACTATGATATCTTTTGCGGAATTTCAATATCAATGCTAACTAGACAATAAAAATAAATTCACACAATTATTTTTATCCTGGTTCACTGTTAACAAAGTTACTTCAGTACACCCACCAAGATGATTTCGCCTTAGACAAGGACTTAATTCAATAATCTCAACAAATTACAACCTTTAAGTGTTAGAAATCAACTTAGCCCTATCAAGTATCCAGACTAACGACTTAGTCACTTGAGGAATCTACACATTGAAAAGTGTTTACAAAGGTGTGTACACGAATTGCTTCTAAACAAGCAGATGACACAATTGAAGTACAATAACACAAAAGTGTTTCTAGCAAGATATGAGCAACAACTCCTTGCTAATTTACAAAACTATCTTAAGAATAATCTCCTAGAGATTTGCATCGTATCAGCATAAGTTTTGTGAGCTTAAAAGCTTCTTTTAATGCCTCTCTCATTTCTTCTAGAGCAACGCTCTAATTTTTTGAGCATTGAGCATTTCTTCTTGAGCTTATAACTTGGTGCTTGCTTCCGCCTTGCACATATACTTTCCTATTTTTTTTCAGCTCTTTAACTTCTTGTTCTAGTTACTCTCTCTTGATTTTCTTTCCTGCTCTTGCAGCATTTTGCACTTCGGCATTTAGTATTTTCACTTGGCTTGTAGCAGCTTTGTATTTCTGGCTCACGAGTGGCTCATTAGCAGCACTCTACACTATGCCAAACAAGGGCTATGACAACGCTTTTTTGGCCTTTAACAGCGCTTAAAAGCGCTGCCTAAGGTGGCGCTGTCGTAGGTAAAGACAACGTTTTTTTTTTAATGAAAAAGCGCTGCTAAAGGCCTACTTTAGGCAGCGCTTTACCTTTAAAAGCGCTTTCTAAAGTAGGCATTTAGCAGCGCTTTTTCCTTTAAAAGTGCTCTCTAAAGTTGGCCTTTAGACAACGCTTTTGAAAGCGCTGTCTAATGTATACGTATAAAATTTTAATGAATTTTTTTATATACCTTTAGAGAGCGCTTTTACAGAAATAAGCGCTTTCTTTTATCCCCTTTAGACAGCGCTTTTTAAAGCGCTCTCTAATGTATACCTATAATTTTAATGAATTTTTTTCTATACCTTTAGAGAGCGCTTTTACAGGAAAAAACGCTTTCTTTTGTCCCCTTTAGACAACGCTTTTTAAAGCACTCTCTAATGTATACCTATAATTTTAATGAATTTTTTTTCTATACCTTTAGAGAGGGCTTTTTAGAAAAAGCGCTTTCTTTTGTGAACTATAGGCAGCGCTTTTTCTAGAAAGCGCTGTCTTTTCTCTACGTATAATTTTAATGAATTTTTTTAAAAATCTCATTTTAACCGTTTTTTTATGCAGAAACCTGTATAATTCAAGCCATTTCAATAAACCTGTATAATTCACATTTCCATTAACACTTTCTAGTATGATTCATTAACCATTTCCACTAATCCCATAAATCACATAAACCACATAAACCATTTCCATTATAATTCAAGTCATTTACATTAACCATTCACAAAACTATACAATTACAATCCAAAATCACATAAATAACATAAACCATTCACAAAACTATATACAATCCCATAAAATAAACCATTCACAAAACTATACATTCACATAATCCCATAATCCTATACCTTATATGATTCTTTTTCCAATAAGGTATTCGCACAATTCCTCCTTAATTTCTTGTAATTTATCCTTTGTGTAATGAGAACACGCGTATTCATCAAAGTACTACATAACAAAACAAAATATGCATTATTTAGTTTAAAATAATAAATTATATGACATATCCGATAAATATTAAAATAAATCCTAAGTTATAAATCCATGCATACCATGATAGGAATCTCTAATCGATCCATTTGAAGGATTTCTCTCATTAACCTCAAAACGAAATACCCGCAGTCTATGCCATTACGCTGACGAGGACACTACACATAGACAAACAAATAAGAATTAATATATAGTTGTTTTTTGTTATCAAGTAACATCACTAATAAGCAACATTGTGAAAATTAATATACCTCCACTTTGACCCATGTAACGCTGGTTGCTTTAGCCCGTGCTACTCGAGCTTCTCTTTGTGCTCGGTATACTAGTATTGCTCTATAAAAGAAAAACGTAAATTTAGAACAATCTCACAGAAATAATTAAATATACAAATGCACACGAATATTTCGAACAATCTCACTTACGTATCAACCACATCCTTCATACTCTCATATGTTGACCAACCATGATCCAATGAATTCAAATAATAGACCACTTCTCTTGTAGGATTAATGGCAACCAACAACCAGTGTCCATTGTAAAATATAACAAAAGTTTAGATGGATAATTTCTACGCAAAAGATACAAAGATTAGAATGAAATTAGAATGAAAATCTTACCCGTTTCTAGTATTATACGGTAAAAGAACAAACTTTCTGTCTGGCTGGCCATAAATCTCTCAATTAAGTGGTCTCTTACTGAAAGTGGATTCATACTAATTGTCGGTGCATTGACACAGGTGCAAGACAAGAAACAGAATCTGTTTGACAATTGCGTCCCGCACATTAATTTTTCATACAAGCACCTTAAATAAAAACATAATAAACATTAGACTATTTTCATTGAAATGTGTAAATAAAATGTTTAACTAAATAAATAATAGATTGATCGGAGTACCAGATGTATGAATGCATAACACCGATGCCTAATTCAAGATGCTTGAAAATCTACTCCATGTCTCTCTTTCGATTATCTCAGAATGAGGAAAACCAAAAACACCTTCGTCCATGTCTATTTGACGAATAACACCATCCATCATATCTGATGTTGCCACAAGTGTTTCAAGACACGACTGAAAGCAAGAAGGAGCTCTTTTTGCCTGCACGGTCCTATTAGGAGCTTTTTTCTTGCTGGCCTGTTGTGAAGCTTGAGCAGGAACCTAACAATCATATTAGTTAGGTAAAGTAGAAAATCATGAAACTTTTGAATTCGAATAATAGAATAACACTTAAAATGTACCTCTCTTTGTGATGAAACCGACTCGTTTTGCCGCAAAACCCCTTTATCCTTAGCTGCGGGTTTTGTAGGAGTCTAACATTACCATGTAAAAAAATGTACGTAATGGTTCAGAATGATTTTCATAATGGTTCAGAATTGACATTTGAATACTAAGAGATTCGTAATGGTTTTCAACATACCTCATCATCTATGGAAATGAGGTCTAACGACCATGCAACAAACGAACCTATTGCATCCCGCAACAATGTAACCTCTGAAACCGAGTCAGGCATAGGTAGTACCGCATCCGTATCTAAAGCGATATCAACCGACACTTTCAGATATCCATGAGGGAGCGGTTTATGGTGAAGTAACTCTCCGACTTTGTTATACACTTTTCCCTTGCCAACCATGCGATAAGTCGGTAACGACAAATACAACTGACAAGATGAAATGCCCCGAAGCAATGATAAATATGTAACTGTTAATGTGTATAAAGGTCAATTAAAATAAATGTGTTAATTTAATTAAAATAAATATGTGCTAATTACCTCGGGAATTTTATTTTGACAATTGATACTAGCTTTGTCACTAGTATCTTTCAACACGGAACCGCGCTTTTCCGCCTCATATCTCTCTTTATCCTTTTGCAATTCACGGACTTGCGCTTTTAGTTCCTCCAATGATTGCATGACTTCTTGGTTACTGGGATTTTTTCTCTTTGGTTGCTTATACAACGAAGATGGAGTCACACCAAATCCTTTACCTCTCACCCGACCGGAATACTCAGGAACATTTAGTACTCGACTAAGAATGCTCCTGCAATCCTCCTCATCTGTGGTTAAGGATTTAGATAGAGTCACCTGAAATTCATTGACATATCGAAAATTATTAGTGGAGATTAAAAATTAATTATATTTTAATAAAATTTCGATTAACTTAAAGACATAATGTTATACTTACACATTCGTCATAAACATGTTGAACATCTTCCCTAACAACTCCATCCTTACCCACACGAGCTTCCTTCCACAAAACATGATCCGGAAGTGATGATTCTTCACTTTTCGTCTCTTCTAACTACACATTTAGTTAAATAATAAGTTCATCAATTATAACACAATAATACAATTAATAAAATCATAGCATTAATATATACTTACTAATTTTTGTTGTAACCGTGCATATCCTGTTCGACCTTTTCTGTACGGATACGCGGGTTTTGATGCTCTTTGGCGATTAATGGCACTCAATTCCTGGATAAACAAGTTTAAGTCATCTCAGAACAAACTAATGCAACAAGTATATAATACAATTAATAGACATGACAAAATAACATTACATTGAATTTTTCGGTTTTCCGTTTGGCTACAAAAGTGCCCCATTCTTCTGGTGTAATCAAGTCCGCATACAACTATGGAAGTTCTGCTTCTACAAAAAAATTTTCCTCATCCTTAAGATATTTGTTTGATAATAAGGCTCGAAACCCTCTGTGTCTCTTTCCGGCCAATTGAAGACAATACTTTCGCCGGCTTTCATCAATATTAAAGGACCTCTACAAAAAAATATACGCATATAAACATAAAGTGTGTTAGTATAAGTAAATTAAAGACTTAATCGTCAACAAAAATCTAATAACATCAATCATATTTGGTAAGTACCTGTATCTCAGTCCATATCTTATCTTTACCAGCTTGCAACAATGGATTCCTCCAATTATCACTGGTAATTGGAATGTGCTGACGGACAAGTGAACCAATGTATGAATACAACATTGAACTGTTAGGCTCAATTAGTTGGTTCTCAGCACTCCAATGTACATCAAATTTGATCCCTTTATCTCTAGCACGGATGATTGACTTCATAATAGTTATTCCTCGTTTTATTTCACTTTCTACATTCGAAGCTTCATTCTGAGCTTCATTTGTATCATGTGTCTCGTGTGTGTCTTCCTGGTCACTAGCCATTTTACCTGTAAGAAAGAAAAAAACAAAAATTAAATGACAAATATAAAAATCCATAATCCATAATCCATTGAATGATATAAGCTATATATAACATGACAACTAATTAATATTATTGAATGATATAAGCTATAATTTTATAACTAGTACCTTTTTCAGTAACATCTCTTTCTTTTCTTGGTTGGAATATGTTCTACCCATCTCTTAACAACACAGACAGTTGGATTGATCCAAATACCCTCATTATGATCATTTCTAGTATATGATTCATTCGCTATAATATTTTCATCTTGATCATTGTGCAGAACATACAAATGCACTTGATCCCGTTCGACCCTTGATATTGTCACAACTTCATTTCCAATTAACTTTTTTCCTTCTTTTTTTTTCGACAATATGAGATTTGGGGAGTCCAATTGATTGTACATTGGACAGATATTCAGTACAAAACTCAATCGCTTCTTCAACAATGTATCGTTCGGCAATACAACCCTCTGGTCGACTTCGGTTTTTCACATACCCTTTTAATATTTTCATATAACGTTCAGCAGGGTACATCCATCTCATATAAGCCGGTCCACACAATTGTGTCTCTTTCACCAGATGAACAACTAGATGAACCATTATGTCAAAAAACGAGGGAGGAAAATACATTTCAATATCACACAAAGTAATAGCTATTTCTTTTTGCAATGTTGGTAAGATCGCAGGATCGATCACCTTACTGCAAATTGACTTGAAGAAAAAACACAATTTAGTTATTGCGCTTCTTAATTTTTCTGGCAGAATAGAACGTATACCTATTGGTAGAAAATGTTCCATTATAACATGGCAGTCACGCGTCTTTAAACTCTTTAACTTGAGGTCTTTCATAGACACAAGTCTTCTAATATCTGAAGAGTATCCTTCTGGAACTTTAACTTCACTTAAAAAATTACACAATACTTTTTTCTCCTTTCTAGATAGAGTATAAGCAGCAGGTGGTAGATATGTTCGTTTTCCTTTCTTCAATGGTCCTAATTCAGTTCTTATCCCCATTGCTATCAAGTCCTTTCTTACTTTAAAGCCATCCTTAGACTTTCCTTGTATATTGAGTAACGTATCAATAACACTGTCAAATACATTTTTTTCAATATGCATAACATCGAGAAAATGTCTTACATACAACGACTTCCAATATGGCAGTTCAAAAAAAATTGACCTCTTCTTCCACCCACTCTTGACAAGTGTATGTGCAAAAGGCTTTCCAAACTAAGTACTCACATCTTTCACCTTTTCAAAAATTTGATCACCTGTCAATATAGTTGGAGCTCTACCTTGTTTTGGCTCTCCATTGAATGCTTTTCTCCACCCACGATAGTGATGATTAGAATTTAAGAATCTACGATGACCGAGAAAGACATTCTTCTGACCAAACTCCAATCTGTTTTATCTCACAAATAGGACACGCACATTGACCTTTTATGCTGTACCCTGATAGATTTTCGTATGCTGGAAAATCATTAATTGTGCCAAACAGCATCATCCTCAAGTTGAAACTTTCTTTCCTATACCCATCATAAACCTCCACACCGTTCTCCCACAAAAACTTTAAATCTTCGATTAAGGGTGCCAAGTATACGTCTATGTCATTCCCTGGTTGTCTAGGCCCAGAAATTAACATAGATAACATCATGTACTTATGCTTCATACATAGCCATGGAGGTAGGTTATAAATCATTATGATCACAGGCCAAGTGCTATGTGAGATACTTTGAAGACCGTGTGGGTTCATTCCATCAGTAGATAATGCCAAGCGAAGGTTTCTTGCTTCTTTTCCAAATTCAGGATAATCATCATCAATTTTCATCCACTGTGGTGAATCTGCCGGATGTCGAAACTTTCCATCAATAATTCTTTCATTTACATGCCAAGTCAAGTGTCTTGAATCGGTCTCACTACGAAACATGCGTCTAAATCTCGGAATTATAGGAAAATACCATAAGACTTTTGCTGGAGACAACTTTTTCTTATATCGAGAGACACCGCATTTAGGACACTCATTTAACGATGCATACTCATTTCAAAACAAAACGCAATCGTTTGGACAGGCATGTATCTTATCATAGCTCATGCCAATAGAGCACAACATCTTTTTGGCCTCATATGTTCGGTTGGGAAGAACATTATCCTCTGGAAGCATATCTTTCATAAGGTCCAATAACTCTGTGAAACTTTTATCCGACCATCCATTGCCCGCCTTTAAGTTGTACAACTTTAATACCGCAGACAATCTTGTGAATTTAGTGCAACCATTATACAACGGTTTCTCTGCATCGCTTACCAATCTCTCAAACATTTTGGGACAATCCTTAAGATCTTCTTCAAGTGCTTCTGCAATCTCTTCAACTCGATCAGAATCGTATGTATCTATGCCATTGTCGTTTGAAGCATAGGTCGTATTATCCCCCGGTTCAACATTCCCGTTAATCTTCTCACCATGTAAATTCCAACATGTATAACTTCTATCAATTCCACGCCTCATTAAATGCGATGCCAACTGAACCGCGTCAACCCGACTCCCAAAACAGCAACCCAAGCAAGGACATATCATTCGACTGGGGTCTTTGGCGTGCGCAATAGCAAACTTAACGAATTCCGATACCCCATTCTCGTACTCTTTCGACAATCGACTTGAAGACATCCATTTCTTATCTATAGTTATACTAATTAAACTAAACAAAAACAAAAATAAAAAATATTTACCTGTAGGGAAACAATCCGACTTTCACACTTTGATCACAAGTAACCCCTATATATAGCAAATTGAATAAGTTAGTAACCCCATCATATCAGTTCATTCAAAGCACTACTAATCACAGTGGCGAGAGAGAACAACTAATTACCTGTAGAGATGTAAACAACTTCTAGACCCACACAGTGTCCAGATAGGTTAGAATTACCAAGATCCCCCTGTACACGTATCATAAAATGAAATATCATTAATTGACCAATTATGAGTCATAACTTGATAAGTGGCAACATGTAATCACAAACAAGCAACAATTAGAGGTAAACACCTACATATCCCAAGTACTTGACCAAATACTCAAGAGCAAGCAAACTTAAACAAGTAACCAAGCATACTTAAACAAGTAACCAAGTATTAAAGCAATTCGTCCTAAACCTAACAAGATTCAAATCTAAGCAATACCTAAACAAGTAAACATGCACCTACCAAACGTGCTTTATGAATAATTCAATCCTATATAAATTTTTTTTAATACATTAATGAGTCACATACTAATATTACAATCTAAATTAAACCATTTCTAAGCCAAAATACTATTATGATGATGAATATCCCCATAACAGAACTAGATTGATAAAGGAAAATGATGTGGCTTACAATTCACAACAAATTTTGATATAATTTTATAAACAATATCACATAGTGATATAGGTCTACAATTAGAAATAAACTCAAATTTATCTATTTTAATAA
The DNA here is from genome assembly GCA_022829125.1 of Lathyrus tuberosus. NCBI lineage: Eukaryota > Viridiplantae > Streptophyta > Magnoliopsida > Fabales > Fabaceae > Lathyrus > Lathyrus tuberosus. The sequence goes on along the minus strand of JALAZF010000024.1, from coordinate 4,813,691 downwards.
TCATAACAATATGTGTATTATTAACAATAGAGGTAAGAGAATGATTAATCTAAACATGATTTGTATAGTTTAAAAGAGAGTTAGTTAGTCACATTTTTCAGTTTATTATATGATGTAAGAAAAGGCTGTTTATAATAATCTTTTCCTTTTTTTTTTAGTTCTAAAAAGATTAAAAAAAAAACATGTTGTAAAATTGATATGTATGTGTTTGTTTGTGAATAGTTAAAATTAATTTTTATATAACTGTGTAGATATCTCGTGTGTGTGTGTGTATGTTGTATGTATTATGATACTAACATCTCCAGTGGACACAATACTCACATCTCCAAAACCAACAAATCCATGTAAGAAAGACAATATAAAAAAAATCAGTATCAAAGTCGTATGAAGAACCATTAGAGCTCCCACTCAACTCTCAACAATAATAGAACGACCTAACTATAACAGAACGACAACAACAACAACATAACGACGACAAGAATGTAATAAACAAGAACAATGTAAGAAACAAGAACAATGTAAGAAGCAAGAACAACAACAACAACGTACCTCTTCTTCGTTTTGTCTTCTTCTTCACGACGACAATGGACGACGACAATGGAAATGGCAAGGTTTTCTTCACGACGGCAATGGACGACGACAATGGCAAGAATGAACGAAAGCAAGGGTTTCAGAAAGAAACGGTCGAGAGATGAAAATGAAAAGAAGTTTCTGAAAATTATTAGAAATGTGTTTTATATTTTAATTCATAATTGACCTTAGAGAGCACTTTTCAAAAAGCGCTTTCTTAAGTGCCACCTCTAAGAGCGCTTTCCTTAGAAAGCGCTTTCTTAAGTGGGGAGAATTTAAGACCTATAGCAGCGCTTTCTGAAAGCGCTTTCTAAGGTTAACCTATAACAGCGCTTTTTTAAAGCGCTTTCTAAGGTAATACCTATAACAGCGCTTTTACAAAAGCGCTTTCTAAGGTGACTTCAATTTAGGGCATTTAGCAGCGCTTTTAAAAAGCGCTTTCTAAAGGCTGTCTTTTGCAGCGCTTTTTTTTAGCGAAATTTTTTAAAGACATATAGCAGCGCTTTTTGCAAAAAGCGTTGTCTTTGTGGCGATGCGAAAAGCCAATTTTGGCCTAGTGCTAGCAGCATGTGAGCAACTCAAGTTGTGTAACACTTCTTCAAGCATTCAGATATTCAATAAATAGAGCCTGAGAATTGATCCATTGGAGGGTATAATGGGAAACATATTCCAACTGTAATATCCCAATGTTCACTTACAGGAATGGTCACATCATAATACAAAAATTTGTCCTTGCGCCACCTAATTTGGGCAGAGGTCACAAACTACTTTGTACTATTATATTCATTAAAACACGTAAACCATTCTTCTGTCTTCTAATCTTTAGAGGCTTCTGATGTGTATTTGATGAAGCATGTAGAGAGATCAATACTTCTAACTTTAGAACCTAAGTATTCAGAATCTCAAATCTTCATTCAGCAGAACTAACTTAAGAGTCTTCAGCACTTGGTCTTTAGAAGTGATATCTTCAGAGACTTCAGAACTTATTCAATAGAACCTCATCTTTAGAATCTTCAGAACTTTTGTTGAGCACACATTTGCCTTCAGAGTCTTCAGAACATTGTTCAGCAGAACCTGTCTTCAGAAACTTCAGAACTTGATCTTCAAAAATGATGTCTTTAGAATCGTCAGAACTTCGTTCAACAGAACATTGTCTTCAGAAATTTGAGAACTTGATCTTAAGAAATGGTGTCTTTAGAATCTTCAGAACCAAGTTCAATAGAACTTTGTCTTCAAAAACTTCAGAACTTGAATATATAGAAGCACATTTCTTAGAAAGCCTTTAAGGCTTACTTACGAAGTCACAATCAGAAGCTTTGATACAAACGTTCTTCAAAACCGTTGCATTGAAAAGCATTCATGAATATTGACTTTAAATCTTGTACATAAACAATGTTTTCTTCCAGAGTGTTTAGATTAGAGTCTGATGACGTCACACGCCTTTTGTAACACCCCAAAATAATTATAATATTTATTTAATTGAATTATTATGATTACTCGGTGTTTTGGTGAATTTTGATGGATATTGTGACGCTTGGTGACTTTGTGCGGTGTTGTGGGGTAGCTTTGGGTTAAGGTAATATTGAGGCACTTAGAATTAGTAAATTAATTAGAATGATTTTATTAGTAATAATAATAGAATAATTTGAATATTTAGAATATTATTTAGATTATTATTATTATTAATTAAAATAATTAAGAGGACCATTAAGGGTAAGACGGTAATAGTGAGAAGGCTAATTAAGGATAATACGGGTAAATCATGATTAGGGTCAAAGAGGTAGGTTTAACAAAAAGAAAAGTGGAAATTATAAGAGATTATGTTCAACCTAAGAAGTAGAGAGAGAGCTGGGGAAAGGATACTAGAACACAAAGAACGAGAGAATCAACCGTAGAACCCCAAAAGGAGAATCTTTTGCTGGAAAATTCGAGGTATGGGGGGTTAATCCGGGTTCATATGTTTGATATGGGTTTAAGGTAGAGTAGTTTGTGTGTTATGTGTTTTATGATGAATTTTCGTATGATGAATCTGTGGTGAATTTCCGTGCATCTGTGTTGGTCGATTTCTGATATGAATCTGGTATGTGTTGTTGTAAATTCTATGAAATTCTTGTGAATGATTATTGTTGCTGTGATGAATATGTGAACGAAACCAGATCTGAAATCGAATGTGGGATTAATTAATTAGGACTTAATAATTGGAAAGAAATTGATGAAAATAATGAAGTAGGATAATGACTTAGATCTGAGATGAATCGAAACTGTTTTGGGTCCGATTTTGGAATATCAAAGGTGTTGGAATGAGAGGTTTTCATTCAGATGCGAAATCTGAGTTTTTTAGGGTTTCGGACATTACGCGTAATAGAGGGAGTATTACGCGTAAGAGGGGACATCCCCAGGGTGATACACGTAGCATACGCACCTGTCCCCAGGGCCAGCACGACCCTCTGCCAGTATGCGTAGTGTACGCGTAACGGAATGGTGGCAATACGCGTATGGGAAGCCATTACACATATTCGAAGCTGCGAATGAAGGGGAATACGCGTCTGGGAAGCCATTACGCATATGGGATTCTTGGGAATGGGTCCTACGCGTATGGGCTAGCCATTACGCGTAGGGGAAGATTGAGGGGGATTTTGAGAGGGAAACCTTTTTGGTGATACACGTAACGGGGATGGTGGTACGCGTAAGAAAGGTCTGGGTAGGTGGCCATACGCGAATGATACGCAGGCTAGTGGGCGAGGAGTTGAGCCATATATGTATGGGGCATGGCCATACACGTATGGACAGGGCTGTTGGCAGATTTGTCCGTTTTTGCGATTTTTGTCCCGATTTCGCTTGTGATGCATTCTCCTTGAAACGTAAGGCTATGATAAAGTAATAAAACATGACCAAAAAAATGTTGCTACCACACATACAACTACACTCCTCTTCAAAGCACATCAAAATAACACATACAACTACACTCCAAAATCAAAAATAAATGTTGCTACCATCATAACCGTACCACAACGACATTACTCCAACATCACTGCAACATCAAACCTCACTCCAAAAAAAACATGTGACAAGACTCTGCAAAAACCAAGACCTGTTGCAAAATCATGCATGCACAACACAACAACTGCAACTTCATGCCATTACCTTCGATAAACCTGTGCACCACATGCTCAAACACAACACTGCCGCTCCAAGACAAATAATTCTGCTACACAACAAAGTGGAAAGAGACCCATCAATATTTGGAGGAATAAGTTTCATTCTTTTGTTTTAGAAAAGGGAGGAGGTGAAAAGATAAAAAAGGGAGAAACATTGCAAGAGAAAAAACCAGAAGGAGGGAAGATTTGAAAAACTCAACAAAAATAAATAAATAAGAAAAACTCACTAACAACTAACTCCCCTTTTCTCTCGCCCCCGAGCGATTGAGACCAACTAACTAAGCATTTTCTCTCGCCCTAGTGCGATCAAGACCAACAAACCGTAGTCCGAACTACAGATGCTCTGATTTCTCATACCTGTTAAGAATACGTAGGCATAAGAGCCCCAAACCTTGGCGAGCGAACTTCCCATTTTTCACTTGTAGTCCTCCGAAATACGTTGACTCTGACTTTCCCATTACACGAGGGAATACGTAGGCATAGGATTGCAAGATCCTATCGAGTCTCATTTTATTTTGTTTTCCCTTTTCATTCTTGCATTCCCTTATCGAATTAAGCTTTAGATATACACACCCTTAGGTTAGAACAACAATAGTGGATCCCGTTGAGTACAACAGACGCGAGGGGTGATAACACCTTCCTCTTACGTAATCGACTCCAGAACCCTAAACTTGGTTGCGACGACCATGTTCTTTCCCACCTGAGGTTTTCTCTATGTTTTCCTTTCCCCGTTGGGATAGATAAAGTTCGATGGCGACTCTATGTCTTCACCGGTTGTTTTTCGCATAGCGACAACTGGCAACTCTGCTGGGGAACCTCCCTAAGCGAGTCAGTCCTAGCTCTTGTTTGTTTCTTTTTCTTTGGGTGTTTATCTTTATGCTTTATTTTCTTTATTCATTGCATTCATTATATCTATGCCATTCATTTTATCTTGGACACTGTTGTACTATTGGTATGGGTGTTATTGAGAGATAAGCCCATTACCCAGGCTTGAAGATTCACATAGGATTAGAGTGGATAGTCGTGTTGACTTGCGTAGCGTCTTGTTACGTGTAGTTGACACGAGACCCACATTAAGACGAGGTTTTCTTGTGAGATATTTTGTCCTGCGTGTCTCATGCAAATGACAGAATGTTCTCGTAGAGAACTTAAGACTTTGAAGACTATTCATTGGAAATCAGTGGAGGCCTCCTTGAGGGGAAATAATGATAAACCAGAAATGGTGAACATATTATTACTTTTCGACCTGAGAGCCAGAGAAGTTGAGGACCTGCTAGGAATCTCTGTCCAAGACTATAACCCCACATGTGAGAGGGAATTGGGTTTTTGTAAGAAACTTTGACTTCCATCCTACTCGGTTTTCTTGTATTCCTTATGGAAGCGAACTTTTGGACCTGTTTCGTTATTAGTACATCAGTTATCCAGCATATGTGGAGGCTTTGATCTCGTGTCCTTGCACTCATGGCTTCATATCATATTTTTAGCATACATGTCCTCTTATTTCCAAGGATCTTGTCTATGAGTCTTGCCGTTGAACTTTTCTCTTGCTTAAAACTTGAATCAAAGTATGTAGATTCCTTGGAAATAATTGGACATGGCATCTCATTGCATCCATTCCATCGCATTTGCATCAGCATTGCATACCACGTCCAAAAAATTATTCTTGCCTTTGTCCATGACAAGCCAGCTGATTTCTTGGTACTCGTTCTGAACAAGTAGTAGCTGTTGAAAGACGAGAAAGTGTTTGAAGCAGGATCAAGGTAGACGCCTGAAAAGGCCAAGTTGGAAGCCGTTTATAGCTATGTCGAGGAACAACCTTCAGCATGTTGAGGTGGAGAATGTTGGCCCCCCACCAGGATTTACTGTAATGACAACCACCTTGTACGATCTTTTGCCTGATGACGATCCTCCATAAGTGAACATTCCTACCCAAACCCAGAGGACGTCGTTGACTGATCCTATAAATGAAAGGTTTTGTTCCCTTGAAGAGAAATTACAAGCTATGGAAGCACATTACACGTATGGGCTTGACGCTGCTGATATGTGCCTAGTGTTAGATTTGGTAATCCCTCCGAAAATCAAGCTACCCAACTTCGAGAAGTATACAGGTCTAAGTTTCCCAAAGCGGAATTTGGTGATGTTCTGCCGAAGAATGACTTCCTTTACCCACGATGATAAGTTGATGATTCATTTCTTTCAAAATAGTTTGAGTGGGGGATCATTGAGTTGGTACATGGATTTAAAAAGAAGTTGTATCCAGTCATGGAGGGATCTAGCCAGCGCTTTCCTAAAGCAATGCCAATACAATTTGGATGTTGCTCCTAGTCGCACGCAGTTGCAAAGCCTATCTCAGAAGAGTACTGAATCTTTCAAGAAGTATGCACAACGATGGAGATAATTGGCATCTAGAGTGCAACCACCACTTCTAGACAGAGAGTTAGTTGACATGTTCATGGATACCTTGTAGAGTCCATACTTTAAAAGGATGGTAGAAATTACATCATTTGATTTTTCTGACTTGGTAAAAGTTGGAGAACGCATCGAGAGCGGCCTCAAGAGCAGACAAATTCGAGATGCCTCGAGCAACCAAGCTAGCCGAACTAAATCCCTCAGTAATTCCCAAGAGGAAGAAGAGGATGAAACCAATGCAGTCATAACAAATATTGAGTGTTCTCTGGATGCATCAGCAAAACCATATGGTCTCTCATCTTCTCAGCAGTCATTATTTCCAGCGCCATGCTATCCTTATGGACAACCAACCCCGTCGAGAGCTTCGTACCAGAAACCTTGGATTACTCCTAATGCAAGTCGACAAGCCCATGGTCGAGGATATCAGGATCATCGTCAAAATCAGCATAGGCCTCGCAACAACTTAGAAAGGAGGAATGCTCATCTTCATCCAATTCCTATGTCATACAATTAACTCTTACCACATCTGTTTCAATGCTTGTTGGTGGTTTCCTAGTCTCTCAAGTCATTTCCAGAGCCATGCCCTCCTGGGTACAATCCTTATGTGCAGTGTGGATATCATGGAGGATCAATGTGGCACTCAACTGAAGATTGCAAATATTTCCAAGCCAAGGTGCAATAGTTGATTGACAAATAGAACATACCTTTTCCAGAAGGAATCCTGATTGTGCACGTCAATTTATCGCCCGAATGAGTTCAAAGACTTCAAGGACATCTCCTCAAGCAAGTGGTTCAGACAAGAAGTCATCCTCAGAACTGGGAATCATTAGATCAACTTTTATCATTCACATTTGTATTTTATTTCCTGTTGAATGCTACTTATTTTTAAACATTGTTGTTTTGACTAGTAATATTAATGAGGTGATCATGCATTTTCTGAATTAATCATGTCGCATTCGCTACTTCTTTTCTTCTCTTATATCAAAAAATAAAAAAATATATTCATATACCTCTCGTTTACTTTTTTATCAAACTATTGTTCTAGCAAAGATTGGATGGAGGATGATGAAAACGAAATACCCATAATTGGGAATGGTATGCTTTCAGATAAAATCTTGCTGATGATGTACATGCATTATTTCAAATCCCCTAAACACTGGAGAGATAAGGAGTTAGTCCCTAGTTAACCACTTCGAGCCTAGAAGTAGGAGTTTTCTTTCGGATTTCCCAACCCTAACGCTTAACCTAGTGCATGGGTAGTTTTTTAGTTAATCTGATTTTGCATTCGAATTAGAAGATGAATACATCCCATATGAGGATCAATCATAGGCTATTCTTCGCACACTTCCTAATGTGTCGAAGGAACCATGCAAAATTCAAGAGTTATGACGGTTGTTCTCCAATGACTAATGACTTGGCAGTCACGAGCCTTCCAAAATAAAGAGAAGAAAAAATCAAAAACCTGCTAAGTCGAACACCCCAAAGAGGAGACTTAGGCAAAATTAAGGCAATCCCGATGGACTCAAAAAACAAAATCAGTACATGCAAAAGTTAGGGATCAAAAATCAATAGAGGTCCTCAAATCCTCAAGCAAGGCAAAATAGGATTATGTGACCACCACATCAAAAATTAGAGGGTCGCTGACATCCATGACAAAAATAAAATGAGGTGACTTCCATTTCAAGCGAATTTTGAATCCTTATCTTCACTCTTACACCGTCAAACTTTATATGTGCGTGTTGAATTAAATTAATGTAGGACTGGAGAACATCACGAAGAAGGGGTGGGTTAAAATCAAAGTTTGAGCCTTAAATCTTGTGTTTCTATAACCGTGAACCAGACCACATTACAAACCTCAAAAGACCTAACTAAAGTTGGGTTGTTTCGAAAGCATACTTTGGTAAGATCACATAAAAACTGACTCCTAAAAGGATTTTCTTATCATTCATGTGACATTCTAATTAGTGATTCATTCACTATTTATCGCAACATAATTCCAGTGAACAAACTTGGATTTCAAAACTATCATATGCATTGCATTAAAATTATCATTTTCAAAACGATCAGTTTTACTTGCGGGTAAACACTTGACATCAATAGAGTTTCCACAATGGAAGGATTGATCAAGCTAAGATGTAAACGCCTGAAGACTCCGTTGAGCAAGAGGGCAAGCCACTCCAAGATTCAGATAATCTGGGGCAATCAGGTCGATATTTAATAAATCTCTTCAAAGAGCAATTAGTATGGGGCAACTTCTTCACAGATTAGTCAGTCAGGTGGAAAATCCTTTCAAGACTCTGTTGAGCAAAAGATTCAGTCAAACAAAGGCAGGTCACCCCAAGGGCACAAAAGTTAATCTTTTCCAGAAGGCGACTAATCTGAAGCAACTCTCCAAAGTTCAGAATACAGGGGTAGTCCACCATAAACCATCATGATACAAATGTCCCGAGCTTCCTTTCAAGGCAGTTTCCTTCAGAGATCTTGTGGACTGGGGCAAGGCTAACCAAAGAAGAGCATTGTTCCTGTACCTCAAAAGCTACTCGAGCAAGTTCTATCAACCTCCAAGTTCAAGACGAATGTCGGGAAGTCACGCTTAACACATCCCATAACCTTTCAACCAGAAATCTTGTAGCCAGATAAGACACTTTCTAGCTTCAACCGTACTTGACCTACCTCAAAGTCACCAGTCGAGTCGTCAAGTCATTGCATAAATCATTACCATGCATTAGTCATGCCACTTCACTCATGCATATCATTTGTCTAGCATAACATATCATGAATCCTTATTAAAAATCTCAACCAAAATCCCAATCCCTATTGGCGCCTTATCCAAAATCCCAATCCATATTGGCAACCACCAAAAGCCCACTTTGCTGGCATCTTCATAAATTCAAAACCCAAGCCACTTTGGTACCCAAAAAAAATCACCACCTTCGAAAAGAAGACCAACCTAAAAATAAATCACCATCAGGTTTAACCCATCTTTCCCGAAAAATTCCAATCATACTTGGCACATCCTTCCTTCCCCAGCAAAGCCCAATCATACTTGGCACATAAAACCAAAATCCCAACCTTTCTTGGCATCCCTCCAAAGCCCAACCTTACTTGGCACCTCCCAAATAATCTTCAACACTACTTTCAAAGCCCAAACCACACTTGGCACATCATAACCTTGGATCACATATCCTCATATCCCCACAGAGAATGTCGAGCCCATTTCCTAACAAATATTTCGATCGATATCTAGCAGATAGACCTATAAAAAGCTTACCATCTCACACCCAGGGTCATAGATCTGTCGATCTTACCCTTGATCAGTCCTTTGCCACCAACCCTTTGATGACGACTTTCAAATACTTTCCTTTCCATCAACCCTTTGACAAAGATATATCCTATCCCATCAACCCTTTGATGACGACATTCCAAATACATTCCTTTCCGTCAACCCTTTGACGAAGGCAAATCCTTTCACATCAGCCCCTTGATGAGATTCTTACCTGATTTTTTCTTTCCGTCAACCCTTTGACGATGTCAGTTTTCTTACCGTCATCTCTTTGACGATGTGTCTCTTTAAGTGAATTTTCCTTCCTATCAACTCTTTGATGACATGTCCCTTCGACGATGACAGTTTTCTTTCCACCAACCCTTTGATGATATCAGTCTTTAGTGCAGTTCTCTTCTGTCAACTCTTTGACGATGGCACTCCTTAGTAAATTTTCTTTCCCATCAACCCTTTGATGATGATCTTACTTTTAAACAATCCCCAAGGCCATGGATCCGTCAATCTTACCCTCTGTTTACCCTTTGTTCCATCAGTGGAGTCATTTTTTTGTGTACAGTTTCTCGAGGTTGTAAATCCATTGATTTTATTTCTTGTGTTTAGATCCGTTGATCTCGTCACTTTCTTCCTAAATTCGTTGATATTTTCTTTAGAGTCGTGTATCCGTTGATATTACTCCTCTTCACCTTTTGAGTCATGGATCTGTTGATCCTATTCCCTGGGTTATTAGATTCGTTGATCATACTTCCTATTCATAGATCCTTTGATCTTCCCTTGAATCACAAATCAGTATATATTGTTTCTATCCATTTTGTGAGTTGTAGATCCGTTGATCTTACTTTCTATCCATAGATATGTTGATCTTGCCTTACCCTCTATTACCCCGTTACCGGTTACCTTTGTCTAACCTTTTTCACCAGAGAATCAGAGAGTCTCACAGGAATTCGTCGCATAACATATCAAAGCATACCATCTATTTGCATCTCCAGCATATCACTGCATCTTTTCTTTGTTTCAATCGGTCAAAATTCTAGGTATTCTAGTATTTAATCCTCTTTTACCTCGAATGTATGAAAGCCATTGTTATTCATAACTACAGGTCTAAGAAGATTAAATATGGGCAGCTGTCATATCCCAAAATTAGACCAGGTATTTTAAATATTGAACATTGCATCATCTATAGCATAATCATGCATTTCATCGGGCTCATAAGACGTGGGATCGAAGGTTTTCTTTTGAGTTGGATTTCCATTGTTCAGAGGTTGTTTCTTTCGGTTATTGTACTCAAATTTGAAGCGAGGTGTTGGATTTTCAATCATCGTGAGCAGTTTTTATCAGAGGTTTATCAAAGCACAACGTCGGTTTCTCTGAGTTTCTTGAAGGGTATCAGATATTCAGTGGTTCATCAACGACTTAACCAGGAAGACTTTGAATTAGGGTTTTTGGTTCTCATCAATCTCCTAAATCATTATTTTATCAGTATGCACTCAAAGCACGAAGATTAGGGTTTTTTGTTCTCTTCTGTTCAAGATGGGCATGTGTCGTGGAATTCAGGTTCTATGTATGTGCAGTGTTGCTTCAGTTCAATTGGGTGTGATTTGATATTGGTCAAGTAAGAGAAGATTATTTTGTTCTAAAGATGGATTTGTCATGGATCAGTAGTTTATGTCTGAAGATCATCAAGTCAGGGTTTCGTGTCAATTCAAATTGTTTGTTGAAGTACAAAGCCATCAAAGGTCAAAATAGTTGGTACATTTCAAGTTGTGTGTAAGTACTGATTGTGTGGTTCAGTTTCTTGTCATTGATTCAAAGAGTCCAAGCTTGTTATTTAGTTCATATCATTTCAAGAGAGATTTAGGGTTGTGATGTCTTTCATCAGAATTTGATTCAAGGTGATTTCTTTTTTATTTAATTCAAGATTTGTGGTGTTCAAGTTCAATTTCCAAGGCTTTAAGTGTTGTCCAAACATAGAGGTGCATTACAAAAACTCGTTCCTTACCCATATCCATTTTTAGTAACTATTATCTGATTTCCATCATCCATTTACATATCTACTTCCATACAATGTTTATTCATTAACGCTATATTCAAGATTCAATCTTTTTCAATTCACAATACCCATTTAAACCATTTTTCTATTTTATGCATTCATCCCCAAAAAAATATGAGTCAAAATAACATTCTTTTTTACAAGCCCAATTTACATTTTTTATAACAAAAGTCCATATTACAAAAATTTGCAACAAAAAACAAAGGAAAATAAGGCCCATTCTCATTATAAGGTCCATTTACAATTGTAATTGGCAAAAAAACCAAAAAAAATAATAATCTCATGGATTTGTTCCAAGCCTCAACGTACCACTCTACACTACACTCCAAGAACTTCCAATAACAAAACACTGCACAGCCTGCGCATCCGGAACACACCACATAACTGCACATTGAAGACACAACTTTAACATTAAGACAAATTCAAATTATGCTATAAACTGACCAAGTTTTCAATTGATTTACAACAAGAAGAGGGGAGGTAATGAATTCTAAAAAAAGGACAGTGAAAATACCATAAGAATAGCATAAGAGAGGAAAGACAGATTTTGGAAAAAAGCTTACATCCTCTTCAAAGCACAAAGCTACTCCACATATAACTACACTCCAAAACCAAGCCAAACAAAATGTTGCTACCATCACAACCGTACCAGAGCGACATCACTCCAACATCACTGCAGCATCAAACCTCACTCCACATAACTCCAAAACAAAACCTGTGACAAGACTCTGCAAAAACCAAGACCTGTTGCAAAATCATGCCTGCACAAAACAACAACTGCAACATCACACCATGACCTTCAATAAACCTGTGCACCACATGCTCAAACACAAGACTGTCGCTCCAAGACAAACAATTATGCAACGCAACAAAGTAGAAAGAGACCTATCAATATTTGGAGGAATAAGTTTCATTCTTTTGTTTTAAAAAAGGGAGAAGGTGAAAAGATAAAAACGGGAGAAACATTGCAATAGAAAAATCCAGAATGAGGGAAGATTTGAAAAACTCAAAAGAAAAAAAGAATAAGAAAAAATCACTAACAACTAACTCCCATTTCTCTCACCCCCGAGCGATCGAGACCAACTAACCAAGCCTTTTCTCTCGCCCCAGTGCGACCGAGACCAACAAACCATAGTCTGAACTACGGACCCTCTGATTTCATATATCTGTTGAGAATACGTAGGCACAAGGGTCTCAATCCTTGGCGAGCGAACTTCCCATTTTTCACCCGTAGTCCTCCGCACTAGGTTGACTATGACTTTCCCATTACACAAGGGAATACGTAGGCATAAGATTGTGAGATCCTATCAAGTCTCATTTTCTTTTATTTTCCCTTTTCATTCTTGCATTCCCTTATCGGATTAAGCTTTAGATATACACACACTTAGGTTAGAACAACAATAGTGGATCCCGTTGATTACAACGGACGCGAGGGGTGCTAACACCTTTCTCTTGCGTAATCGACTCCCGAACCCCGAACTTGGTTGCGACGACCATGTTCTTTCCCTCTTGAGATTTTCTCGATGTTTTCCTTTCACCGTTGGGATAAATAAAGTTCGATGGCGACTCTATGTCTTCTCCGGTTATTTTTTGCACAGCAGAGTCGCCAGTTGTCGCTATGCGAAAAGCAACCAACAAAGACACAAATTCGCCATCGAACTTTATTTATCTCGACGGGGAAAGGAAAACATCGAGAAAACCTCAGGAGGGAAAAAACATGGTTGTCGTAACCAAGTTTGGGATTCGGGAGTCGATTACGCAAGAGGAAGGTGTTAGCACCCCTCGTGTCTGTTGTATTCAATGGGATCCACTCTTGTTGTTCTAACCTAAGGGTGTGTATATCTAAACCTTAATCTGATAAGGGTATGCAAGAATGAAAAGGGAAAACAAAATAAAAGTATACTCGATAGGATCTCACAATCCTATACCTACGTACTCCCTCAGGTAATGGGAAGGTCAGAGACAATGTAGTTCGGAGGACTTCGGGTGAAAAATGGGAAGTTCGCTCGCCAAGGATTGGGGCCCTTGTGCTTACGTATTCTCAACAGGTATGAGAAATCAGAGCGTCCGTAGTTCGGACTAAGGTTTGTTGGTCTCGATCGCACTGGGGCGAGAGAAAAGGCTTGGTTAATTGGTCTTGATCGCTCGAGGGTGAGAGAAAAGGGGATTTAGTTGTTAGTGAGTTTTTCTAATTCTTTTTTTTTTTAGTTTTTCAAATCTTCCCTCCTTCTGGTTTTTTGTATTGCAATGTTTCTCCCCTTTTTATCTCTTCGCCTCCTCCCTTTTTTAAAACAAAAGAATGAAACTTATTCCTCCAAATATTGATAGGTCTCCTTCCACTTTGTTGCGTAGCAGAATTGTTTATCTTGGAGCGACAATCTTGTGTTTGAGCATGTGGTGTGCATGTTTATTGAAGGTCATGGCGTGATGTTGCAGTTGTTGTTTTGTGCAGGCACGATTTTGCAACAGGTCTTGGTTTTTGCAGAGTCTTGTAACAGGTTTTGTTTTGGAGTTATGTGGAGTGAGGTTTGATGCTGCATCTTGTAACAGGTTTTGTTTTGGAGTTATGTGGAGTGAGGTTTGATGCTGCAGTGATGTAGGAGTGATGTCGTTGTGGTACAGCTGTGATGGTAGCAACATTTTATTTGGTTTGGTTTTGGAGTGTAGCTATATGTGTAGTAGTGATGTGATTTGAAGAGGAGGTGAGCTTTTTTTCAAAATCAGTCTTTCCTCTCTTTTGTTGTTCTTATGGTATTTTCACTGTCCTTTTTTTTAAATTCGTTTCCTCCCCTCTTCTTGTTGCAAATCAATTGAAAACTTGGTCAGTTTATGGTACAATTTGAATTTGTCTTGATGTTAAAGTTGTGTCATTTTTAATGTGCATGTTACGTGGTGTGTTCAGGATGCGCAGGCTGTGCAGTGTTTTGTTATTTCAAGTTGTTGGAGTGTAGTGTAGAGTGGTATGTGGAGGCTTGGAGAAAATCCATGAGATTATTCATTTGTTGTTTTTTTTTTTTTTGCAATTGCAATTGTAAATGGACCTTATAACGAGAATGTGCCTTATTTTCCTTTGTATTTTGTTGCAAAATTTTGTAATATGAACTTTTGTTATAAAAAATGTAAGTTGGGTTTGTAAAAAAGAATGTTATTTGGACTGATATTTTTTTTGTGCTTTTGGCAATTCTATTGTAAATTGAATAATGGAAAAATAAATGGATAAAAATAGGAATAAATGGATAAAATAGAAAAATGGTTTTAAATGGGTATTGTGAATTGAAAAAGATCGAATCTTGAATATAGGGTTAATGAATTAATATTGTATGGAAGTGGATATGTAAATGGATGATAGAAATCAGAGAATAGTTACTGAAAACGGGTATGGGTAAGGAACAGGTTTTTGTAATGCACCTCTGTGTTTGGACAACACTTAAAGCCTTAGCAATTGAACTTGAACACCACAAATCTTGAATTAAATAAAAAAGAAATCACCTTGAATCAAATTCTGATGAAAGACATCACAACCCTAAATCCATCTTGAAATGATATGAACTGAAAAACAAGCTTGAACTTTTTGAATCAATGAACAGAAACTGAACCTCACAATCAGTACTTACACACAACTTGAAATGTACCAACTATTTTGATCTTTGATGGCTCTGTACTTCAACAAACAATTTGAATTGACACAAAACCCTGACTTGATGATCTTCAGACATAAAGTACTGATCCATGAAAAATCCATCTTTAGAACGAAACAAACTCCTCATTCTTGACCAAGATCAAATCACACCCATTTGAACTGAAGCAACACTGCACACACATTGAGCCTGAATTGCACGACACATGCCCATCTTGAACAGAAGAGAACAAGAAACCCTAATCTCCGTGCTTTGAGTGCATAGTGACAAAACAATGACTTAGGAGATTGATGAGAAACAAAAACCCTAATTCAAAGTCTTCCCGGTTAAGCTGTTGATGTAACACTGAATAACTGATACCCTTGAAGAAACTCAGAGAAACCGACTTGTGCTTTGATAAACCTCTGATAAAAACTGCTCACGATGATTGAAAATCCAACACCTCGCTTCAAATTTGAGTATAATAACCGAAAGAAACAACCTTTGAACAATGGAAATCCAACTCAATAATAAACCTCCGATCCCACGTCTTAAGAGCCCGATGAAATGCAGGATTATGCTATAAATGATGCAAAATGTAAGTTTTAAAATGCCTGGTCAAAATTTGGGGTATGACACTAAGTAAAACAAATTCTGATTATTTATGTTCAAGAACAAGAACTTGCATAAATAAAACACATATCAAATAAACCATTGTTCAGCTAGGATGATTGAGTAAAGGGAAAATCTCTGTTTGAAGGGTGTGAGCAGGAAGTCTCAAGTGCTGCTTGAGCAAGGAAGTCTCAGTCTGGATGGCCAGAAAAGCAGGTGGCTCGGTTAGAGGATGTGAGCAAGGAAGTCTCAGTCTAGATGGCCAGAAGAGCTGGTGGCTCGGTTAGAGGATGTGAGCTGAAATCTTAGACATGTGCTCTAAGCAAGAAAGTCCCAGACAGTCGGTCTAAGCAAGTGTAAAAGACTTATGCAAAAGCATAAGCGATTATAATCATGAAATGGTTATAATGAAAATCTCTTGTGAGGCATGGGGACTGGAGTACTCTCAGTTAGGGGAGAAGCCAGGATAAATCTTTTGTGTCTTCTGCTGTTATTTGTTTACTTCTGTTATATCCGCTGCCAATGAATTAAAACAAAATCTGAACACCAATTCTGATTCTGAAACTCTGATCATAAGTTAAATTAAAAAAAAATGTGAAACATAATTCAACCCCCCATTCTTGTGTACTTTTCACACCTTCAAGCATCACAACATCCAACCAGATTATAATCAGAAGATTTCTTATAAATAAGTCCAAGATTGATTGTTCCTTTCAGATACCTGAAGACCCTTTTAGTATCTGTTAAGTGAGGCTCTATAGGATCTTATTGGAATCTTGCACACAAACATACACTAGATAGAATATTAGGTCTTGAAGCAGTGAGATAAAGTAAAGAAGTTATCATACCTCGATATTTAGTTGGATCCACCTTAGCACAACATTCTTCATTATTTAGATTGCAAGTTGGATGAATAAGAGTTGACATAACTTTGCGTTCATCAAGATTGAACTTTTTCAATAGCTCTCTTTGGCACTTAGACTGATGAATGTAAATACGTTCAGACTTTTGATTAATTTGAATTCCAAGAAAGTATTTTAGTTCACCCATCATGCTCATCTCAAATTCAGACTGCATAATTTTGGAAAAATCTTGACAAAAAGATGCATTAGTGGAACCAAAAATTATGTCATTAACATAAATTTGAACAATCAAGTTTTCTTCTTCTAGAGTTTTCCTAAATAGTGTAGTGTCAACCTTGCCTTTAGCAAAACTATTTTCCAGCAGGAAATAACTCAATCTCTCATACCAAGCTCTTGAAGCCTGTTTGAGACCATATAGTGATTTCTTAAGCTTGTAGACAAAGTCTGGATGGTTTGGATCTATAAATCCTGGAAGTTGCTTAACATACACTTCTTCAGTAATAACTTCGTTCAGAAAAGCACTTTTCACGTCCATTTGATAGAGTATAATGTCATGATTGATGGCATATGAGAGAATAAGTCTTATGGCTTCTAACCTCACCACAGGAGCAAAGGTTTCAAAGAAGTAAATTCCCTCTGGCTAACTGTAACCTTGAGCTACAAGTCTAGCTTTGATCCTAACGACTTTTCCAAGTTTGTTAAGCTTGTTTCATAAGACCCACTTAGTTTCAATGATGTTTTTCTTTTGAGGTTTTGGAACAAGATCCCTACATCATTTCTTTGAAACTGATTTAGTTCATCTTGTATAGCCATGATCCAACCATTATCTGTTACGGCATCATCAATAGAAGTAAGCTCACTTAATGAAATAAGTCCAAGCATTGGACGACCATTTTTGAAGGCATATCTAGCCCTCAATGGCTCATCTTTATTACCAATTATTTGCCCTTCTGAATGAAATGCTTTATATTTAAACGGTCTCTTAGGTTGAACCGAGGCTTTAGTTCCATTCTGAGCAATCACTAAATCAGTAATAGTATGACCAGTTAGAGTACTTTTAGTTTCTGCAGCTTCTGGTATTTCTGCTGATATAATAACAGATTATGAAACATCATCTTCTATATATGATTGCGTAGACTCTGGAGCTGAATATATCAGCATCAGAAAAGAAATTTATTATCTCTACACTCATTAAATGTATCAGCTTCTGATGTTCATTCAGAACCATAAACAAAGTTAAGTGATATGTACTGCATAAAGCAAGCTACATTGTCAAATCAGTTTGTCAGCTAGAGTTTGTGTTCACATGGCTCAAGGAGAGTCAACATGCTTTACGAATATCCATTCTCAATGGATCTATAGTACAACTCACAAGAAAGATGCTACGATTAAACAAGTTACACAATGGATAAATATCTTTTTGTGCATCTATCTTCAACGTCTCTTAGTATTACGGATTGCCAAAGACACTTGTGCAAGTTATCTCTTCCAATGACTACTCTTCTGTATCTACTATTTAAGTAGCTGAAGATTCAAACTGAAGAATAAAAAAGGAATAAACAAAAGGGGTCGAGTAGAAAAAGAAGCGTTCTTGTGCTTATATCAAATGGAAGAATAACAAGATCAACAATAACAACAACATTGAGTATGCAGAGTTTATGTCATCTGTTGTAAATTGCACAAAGCCTTAAGATTTCTTAAACAATGTATATCTTAGAAATCTTAATTGTTATGATCTTTGTTATAGATATTGAATTGTACCTCTGATTGTATACCAGGTACTCCTTGTTATGTATTCTGCTAAACAAGTTATTTAGTAGTTTAGAAAGAAAGTCTTTTGCTATGTGCTTGAGCATCAAAGTCTCTTGTTGTGAGCTTGAGCCAACTAAGTTTCTTGCTATGTGCTTGAGCATCAAAGTTTCTTGCTTTGAGCTTGAGCCAACTAAGTTTCTTTCTATGTTCTTGAGCATTGAAGCCTTGATCAAATTGTTGATTAAGCAATGAAGTCTTGGACTGTGAGTCTAAGCAAGAAGTCTTGTACTTGAGGGTATAAGCAGGAAGTCTTGAATCTGTGGGATTTAAGCAAGGAAATCTTATGATCTGAGGATCTAAGTAGGAAGTCTTGTACTTGAGGGTATAAGCAGGAATTCTTAAATCTGTGGGATTTAAGCAAGAAAGTCATAGGAACTGAGGATCTAAGCAGGAAGTCTTGAATCCAATGGGTTTAAGCAGGAAGTCTCGATCAGGTGCTGATTGAGCAAGCAAGTCTTTTTACATAATTTTTTGAATTAAATGTCTTTTTAAATATATTTTATCTGGGATATGAGATTAAGTTGTCAATGAGGAAAAGTGTATTAATTATCTTTGTTAATACATGTTCAATTTTATCAAAATAATTTTGGTTTGACTGGTCAATCCACCAACTCGCTGGCTCGCCCACCAATAAATAAGTTGAGGTGAGATTTTAGGTTTGGTTAGCTAATTTAACTCAGTTTGTTCAACTTTATTTTCGACGAATTTTAGGTTTGGTTAGCTATTTTCAACTCAGTTTGATCAATAATTGAAACTACTTGTTAGTTAATTCACCATTGGTTTAATTAAGAGAATTTCTTAATTCAACCTATAAGTTTCTTATTCACCACGCGAAATTCCAAAAATGCTTTCAATTTCCAGAGATGCATCTCTGAGCGTACCCAGACCATTTTGAGTGTCGCCCTATAAGATAGGTTATTTTTATTCCGGAGAAGCATCTCCATAACATTTCAAAAAAATATGTTGATTATTGATCAATTTAGTCGAGATTCTGGAGGTACATCTCCGAAAATTTGGACGGGCTTTTGAAATTTTTTGTCACCTTTGCATGTTATATATTTTCGTAGATGCATCCCAGAATAATCTGATAAAGGAAACAGCTGCATGATCACACATCCATTGTTGCTATTGTTGTTTTTCAACACAAACCCTCACCAAAAACCCCTCCATTATCAATCCATTTTTTCACTCCAAATCTCCATTCTTTTGTTTCATCACATCAAAGGGAGCAAAATAAGATAGAATTTCAATCAAGCTTTTTTCTGAAAAAAAGAGCGTTGTGTCCGGAAATGTATCTCCGGAACGAGTATGAACTTATCTAGAGATGCATCTCCAGAAGTAGTCTGTGTTCATTTTCCAAGTCTTTTTTCAGCAGTGGCGCTTATATATTGTTATGGTTTTAATTCTTTTTATTAGATATGATGCACCACAATGTTTTCCAAAAGCAAGTTGTTTCTCCGAATGTTCAAGGTGTTGTTGTGAAGACGGTAGATGTTGGCAACCAATTTAAAAACAAGCAAGAGTTTGAATCTCATGATCAAATGCTTCAATGTATTCGTATGGAGGCCTTCAAACATGGATTTGGTGTGGTTATTGTAAGGTCTTATAATGGTTCAGATAGAATATGCACTTTTGTGATAATGATGTGTGAAAGAAGCGGGAAATATAGAACTCCTCTCCGAAATTTTAAAAGACATGACATTGATTCAAGAAAATGTGAGTGTCTATTTAAGGTGTATGGTTACATGTTGGAAAACAAAAACTGGAGATTTAATGTGATATGTGGTTTGCATAACCATGATTTGTGTGAAAAATTAGCCGGCCATACTAGTGTGTGTCGGCTCATGCTGGAAGAGAAGGAATGCGTTGCTGGCATGACATTGAATTTGGTTCAACCGAAAAATATACTTGCAACATTGAAACATAAACGACCCGAAAATATATCAAATATCAAGCAAGTGTATAATATTCGATACTTTACTAATAAGGTGCTTAGGGGGATAAAACTGAAATGCAACAACTTTTGAAACTGTTGGATGATAACAATTACGTGTCTAGGTACCAAACGTACGAGGATGAAGTCGATGTTAGAGATATATTTTGGACTCATACTGATTCCATAAAGTTGTTCAACATGTTTTCCACGGTGTTTATACTTGATTCAACCTACAAGACCGACAAGTAAAGACTTATTGGTGTCACCTTAATTGAGAAGGCATAATCTTTTGGTTTTGCATTTCTTGAGTGTGAAAAAGAGGACAATTTTACTTGGGCCTTAGAGGTGTGTCAGACACTGTTGAAGGACCAAGGTGAGATGCCTAAAGTGATTGTTACCGACCGCGATATCGCCTTGATGAATTCAGTTGTAAAGGTATTTCCTTCTTCTAATGCATTACTTTGTAGGTGTCACATAACAAAGAATGTGAGAAGTCGGGTTAAACTCGCGGTAGGAATGAAACAAATAGAGTCCGAAGATGGAAAAGTGGTAAAGGCGGGCGTGATTATGGAAAAAATAATGGATGCATGGAATCGTATAATAAATTCTTCCACAAAAGAACTATATGTTAATTTTGTTATGCATTTCAGGAAAGTGTGTTAAAAGTATCCAGATTTGTTTAAATATGTTGAAAGCACAATTTTTGACCAGGTAAAGGAGAAATTGTTTGTGTATGAACTAATAATGTTAGACACCTTGGAAATACACCAACTAACATTGTTGACTTTGCCCATGCTACTTTGAAAAATTGGTTGGGAAATAAAAAGGGAGATTTGTGTAGAGACTGAGACTTCGTGAACCACATGATTCAAAACTAGCATAATGAGATACAAACATCATTTGGTCGGAGCTTCACAGTTTTGGAACACATATTCAAACACAACACTCTATATTCTCAGTTGGTCGGTAACATTTTTCGGACGAGTTTGAATTATATTTTTCACGAGGGTAAACGAGCCAATAATGTAGGCTCCAATAGCACAAAGTGTGGATGCACAATTCTGAAAACATATGGTCTCTCATGTACTAGTGTTATTGCTAAAAAGGTGAAACTTGGTGACCCAATAAGAATAGACGAGGTTTGGACTCATTGGAAGAGATTTAGGTTTGATGATGATGGTGTCATGAATGATGGTAAGTCGAATATCTTTATTTTGACCAAATAGGAAGTGATACTAGAGATATTTTTGAAAGCTAATGATAACATGAAACTCCACATCAAAGAGCAATTGAGGAAGATTGCCTATCCGGAAACCACCGACATGAAATTTCCCTCTCAACCAGTAAAAACAGAAGGTGCTCCGAAGAAACTGAAGCCTACACCGAATGACAATTCGACTACACAGTCTCCTTCGTATTTTGAACATGTTGACAGTTTTTTTTTTACTCACCAACTTCAAAATCTCAAAAAAGTGTTGCTAAAGGAGCTCGCATTAGCAAACCACCTCCTATGTCGCCTCCACCAAAGATTTCATTCATCGACGAGATGCTAGTTTTTATGCACAAATACATTGAGCAGATCGTCAATATTGTGGGGGATGGTAATTGCAGTTATCAAGCAGTTTCGGCTTTACTCAGTAAAGGAGAAGATAGTCATACACTTATTCGCCATCAACTTATCCAAGAGTTGAAGGCGCATAAAGAATCATACACATGGTTGTACGAATAGAAATAAAAATTCGATGAAGTTTATGAGTCTCTTGTTCCTTGCCTTAGCGGTCCGGCAACATAGACAAAATGGATGTGCTTACCTGAAATGGGTCACCTAATAGCATGTGCACGTGATAAAGTATGTGTTGATCTGATACGATACGATTTTTTGGAAACTTTTTTCCCGCTACGCACCGCCCCACCTCAAAATCCAAATGATCGTATCATGTGTATTGGATGACTTTCAAAATCAAGTCATTTTGTTCAAGTTTACTTGAAACCGGGATGTCTTATACCACTTACATCACTAGAGTGGATGACTCATTCAACCACAAAAGTCGAGACTTAGCTGGATCATTTTATGGAAATGATGCAGGAATTCGAGAAATTGAACAATATTGAAAAAGAATAAAATGCACAAAAGCCCAAAGGGTACCCACTATAGATTTAGTCGGCGACAAATGTTTCAATTCGTTTTAATTTCTTGTTTAACCGGACAAACAAGTGTATGTAATTATGTCTCAATATAAGTGAAGTGTAATATATTCAACATTTGTTCATAATGTGTCTTATTGCATTTTTTATCTTCCTCGTTTAAAATTTTGTTCTTTTGTAAAAAAAATAGGGTTAATTATATGAAACCCCCCTGCCATATGAGCGTGTTTCGGTTTACCCCCCCCCCCCCCCCCCCCCCAACCGTTGCCAAAGGCAGGTTTTGGCAACGATTTTTTTTGAAAAAAACCGTTGGCAAAAGGCAGGGAGGGGGGAAAAGCAAAAATCGCTAACATTACAGGGGTGAAATTCACTATTAACCCAAAAAAATATAGGTTATGTTTTAAGGATTATGTTATGGAACTAGTTTAGGAGAAGTTCCGGAAATGCATCTTTGGAACAAGATAATAGAGTGTAGAACTGGAGATATATCTCCAGAATCAGTATGGCAGTTATTGAGTGGTCCATATTGACCAATGGCTTCTATAAATTAAGGTGTTATTATGTTATATTTCACACAAACTGAAAATGTCTCAAATGTTACAAATAAACATCAACTGGAATGTGGAATACGCAATGGAGGGAAGATTGAGTTCAACAAATTTGAGCTCAAGACGCAAGCAGATGTAAGAGCTATGTGAAATACGTATTTTTGTTTTGAAACAAAAGTTATGCTCGAGTTGGAAGAGACGATTTCAAGATTGATCGAAGATATTGTTAAGATGTTGAAGTGTCCACCTGGATATTGAAATAATGTTGCATTTTATGTTAAAATCATCTACATAATCCTAATTTTCTTTTGGAAAATTACATGTTTTTGGCTCTGCTATTGATTTGTTGTGTTACAGAAATGTAACTACGAAAACTTTTCAGAGATTTATCTCCGAAATAAAAATAAACCAGATAATAAGGTGTAACTCATAATAACCTTTGTTGAGTGTGTGTTGAAATGTGTTCGAAGTAGGGCTGACAATGAACCAAATCAACTCGAAAATAGTTCGAAATTCGATTCGAAAATTAAATCGTTGAACTAGGTTCATGAACCAAATGAGCTGAATATGAGCTAAAAACTAAGTTCGTTAACTAAATGATCTGAACTTGAACTATACATAGTTCGACTCGTTAGGTTCATGAGTCAATTCGATTATATATGAGATAGATTATATTGTCTTTAAGAGTAGGTTTAAAGATTTGTTCTAAATCTTTGTCTCATATTTTCTTTTAATCTAACGGTTTTAATTGATAATTTATATTCTCAAGTGAGTAAAATATTTCTACGAATAATTATACAAATAAAATTAACATCGTATAAATTCCAATCTTATAACTTTTATTTTATTTCTATATTTTTTATTTAAAAAATATTAATTTAAAATGTCAAATATATATATAAAAAATAGACTTTAAAAAATTACTTTTAAGTCTGTGAAATAAGCGAGTTGAACCTAACAAAATAAACCTAACGAGTTGAACCGAGATATTCGTAAACTTCTAATAAGTCGAGTTTGACCTGAAAAAAAAGTTTGTGATGAACTCGAACTCAGTCAATTCTTAACGAGTCGAGTTTGAGCTGAAAAAAAAGTTCGTGATGAACTCGAACTCGAACTCGGCTAATTCTTAACTAGTCGAACTGAGCTAAGGCGAGTTCGACTCGACTCGACTCATTTCCAGCCCTAGTTCAAAGATACATTTTCAAAAACTGTAAACATTTTTTAAATTTCACGTAATACATAAAAAAAACATATTTGATGCATTAAAAAATCTTCTTTAATTAATATTGGAAATGAAAGTCTTCCCCTTTCTACATGCAAAGCAATAGTGTATTTTTATCTTTCTGTCATGTATGTATTCTATTGGTGTTTTTTTTCAATAAAGAATAATGACAACTCAAAGGCACATTGGTGTTTTTTTCAATAAAGAATAATGACAACTCAAAGGCACAGGTTAATGAACTCAAATGAAAAATTTGTATTAGAAAAAATAATTAATTATATACTTCTAATAAAATTAACACACAATTTCAAGACAAAAAATTTTCTATGTAATTCTTGTCATGTACCCTTAGAAAACAAGTTAATATTATCCTTGAATAAATTATCTAAAATTCCACTCATTATTTTAATTTAACTCGCGAGTCACCCTGCCTCCCCTACTTCCACTAATTTATTCAGCAAGTCAAACGAGATAAATTAGTTAGTAAAATCAAATTAAAATTTTCACTTTTTTTTTTGGTACTTAATTAAAATTTTCACTTTGGTCCAAATAAAATAGAGTTAAATGAATCGACAAATCCTACTCAATTTACCCCTAATAACAAATGTCTTTAAGGCATAGATTAAATAAACAAGTAACTTTTGCAAAATAAATATGGCACATTCATTACTTTATAAGTGACTTGCTTGTATTTCCAAAAAATAAATGATTTTTTTATAAATTCCATAATGATTACTAGGGCAGTTAAGAAATCCCTCATTTCGATTTTAAAACTGACGTTTTGGAAAGGCAAATTGAAAAGAAATGTTTAGAACAATAAAAAAGTAATGAACACAATTGATATGAAAATTAGATTTAACTTAATCATGCATTGCAGTTGGACTAGTATTATTGACAAGATGTGTACAATTACTATTGAATAAAACTTATATTGAATGAGATATGTAAGATTTCAATTTCCATACAATTACTATTGAATAAAACTTATGTTGCCGCCCCAAGGTGGAACTAGCTTATGTGTTTCTAACAAGAAAGCTTAAAGTTACACATTTACAAAAATGTCATTTAATCAAATAATGGACAGCCAGTGCAAGGCTCAATTAGCAGTGTAAACTAAAATATTCAAACTCCCTAGAA
This sequence comes from Lathyrus tuberosus, assembly GCA_022829125.1. NCBI lineage: Eukaryota > Viridiplantae > Streptophyta > Magnoliopsida > Fabales > Fabaceae > Lathyrus > Lathyrus tuberosus. Next base: position 4,788,332 of record JALAZF010000024.1, on the reverse strand, counting down.
TCCCTGTTTGTATGCCCCATCTTCAGGGTTCAAGAATAAATAAATTGAACTGACAGTTAGAAGTTCATATTGTAGGGTTCTTATTTTGTGAGTTGAATTGGAAGTGGGAAAGAACATAGATGAAATCCTTTAATGCAATTCAACACCAATAGTAGTTGTGGAGGTTACCTCTTGTTGAGTTGGTAAGGCTAAATATCTTTTTTCTTCCAAATTCCAGTAGGAACACCATAGCATATAGGAGATGCACCTGTTAAGAAGGGAAGCCTGCAAACATTACGTGCCTGGCCCATGAAAGCTCCAATTTTGGGTCTGTGGCTACAGTTGTTCTTAGGTGAATCACTCTCCAACAACTCTCTTGATTTTTTCTTTGGAACTTTTTTCTTTGCTCTACCCTTGCCGCCCTTCAAACTCATGGCCTCAAATTCTTCTGATTCTAAGTTGCACTGCAGGCATTGCATTGAAACTTCTGATCTTTCTTTCAACCAGGCATTAAACATAGCTTTGCCAAACCGATCTATATCCTTGTCTGTTACCTCCCACAGATTGGCAACAATGGATGGAGAACCGGCTAACAGATATGACAGGGGAACACCTTGCGGTGCATAGCTCCCATGTAAGGTCATGGAGCCACTGCTGCACCCCATCAGAAGTGTAGCACCGCACTGTTGGAGTTTCTGAATCTTACGACTGGGAAGGTACTGTTCTCCTGCGAAGACAGATACAAGTCAATCGGATGGAATGACTATAATATATGCATTCGGTATTATTTAGATGTTTTTTTAAGCTTTACCGCTTCCATGCCCAAAATACATAAACAGATCGTGATTTTCTAGAGCAGAAGCCAATTCTTCGACAGTTGGCTTAGAACCTGCCTTTCCCTGTAAAGTAACATGATAGGAAAAGAAGACGTAAATATTCACTGGACTTGTAGATAAAACAACTAGCAGGAATACAAACAGACACAAATATTCTTAGCTCTTATCAATTTAAACAAATGCATTACCTCAAGGTTTTGTTCTCTAAAATAATTCTCAAATTCAATCTGAGTGCCACCGAGATCACCATCTGGATTTACTAAATAAAAAGCATCCAGAGGGTCTATATTAGGAAAGGGCATCAAATTCTTTACCACTTGTTCCTTATGTTTGTTGCCATTATCAAGAACTGCAGAGATGCTACTGACTGAAGGCATGCGATATATTTCTTGGTTCCGTAGTATTGGCAAATTTTCCCAAGGAAGCATCTGTTGCAGCAGTAGAGTTTTGTTATTGAAGTCCATATTAATTGATTAAAAGCACACAAGGCCACCAGTTAAAAAATACAATCTGATTATATCTATTATAAATACAACTATTTTGAATGTCAATTATAGGGCATATGTATATTGATTATTGAATTATGAAATAAACAAAAGCTAATGCTCATTTCAACATAGAAGGATGAAAAAGATTTAAAGTATAAGCATTCTATTTTACTCTACCACTATATGATGTATTCCTAATCATTTAAAAAGTAGAATTTAATGCTTCAAACTATTTCAAGACAACACAATAAGCAAGTCAGAAACAAATGATTTACCTGCACCTCAGAATCCAACACAAGAATTACAGGCTCTCTATTCACAGAGTCGTCCACTTCCAGCACATTTAAGGCTTCGTTTAATAGTTCAAAAGCATCCTCGGATGAAACTAATTTGTTGGCTGCATTAAAAAAAATCCCACTCCTTGGTCCAGCACAATAGCCTCCATTAGCAATGTAGCAATCTTTCTTTGAGCATAGCGGTGAAAACAATGTCTTTCCTTCACTAATAGATTTGGAGCCTCCAAGAACAATTCTAAGAATACCCTCATTTACATTCAATTTGCACTTAGATCTTAGATCATTCACAAGATTTTTAAGCACCAAGTCAAATTTTTTGCTGTTTAACCATTCTCCAAGAAGCAAGCATTTCCATGAACCAAACCACAAATCTTCAAGGTTCCTGGTAAGGTGTGACAATTGCACAAGGAGAGATAACAATTAGTTTCTATTTTTTTATGACAGAATAACAATTAGTTTTATGAAGGTTAAAACTAATTCAACGCTGTCAATGATGTCATTGTGCATACTGCTGCTTTAAATTTTAAGTTTGCTAGTAATGAATGTATAAAGTCCATAGTTGTTCAACTACAGAGAAAGGATACAAAATATGCACAACACATTCTCAAATCAAAGTCTAGAAATTGATGAAATCGTACAGAAGTAGTGTACCTCAGAAATTTATCAAGACAATGATCAAGGTTTGTTCTTTGCTTCCACCATGATATCCTATTCTGCATTGTATCTTCAAAACGAGCCGTTGATGACAAGTAATTCTCTTTCAAAATGGTTTTGAAGGCTGGTGCAATGTCATCAACCATAGTAAAACCCCATGGACAATGCCAGACTTTACTAGGATTCTGAAAGATTTGAAAAAAGTCTGAACCAGTACTCAGATCACTCTCATCTGACAAAGGTGGTAAACAATTACAAGTTACCTTGTCAAACTTTGTGAAGTTTATGCGTATATGATTTAATATGATGTACTATGTACCAAGAGTAGCTATATACCTTGTAAAACAGAATCCAGAGGCAATAACATCACAACAGGTTCAGTCTTAAAATTCAGTCGTGAAACCAACATCCATGCTTGAACACATTCAGGATAAGGCAACAACTCCTGAAGTAAACTAGTATATTCAGGTTCTAGCAAACTTATACCGATGATAGTTGTGAGTGGAAGACCGGCAAAAAACTTCTTCACATATTCTGCAAGATCTACAGTGGAATCAGGAGCAACCCTGCAACACGGAGAAACATGTACAACAGAGCATTGCTTCAGATTGTGTTTGAATTGATTCATTGCCTTATTATATGCAATAAGAACAATTGTTACCTGAGTGAGTCAAATGTGACTTCATTGATGAAAGAAGATCCAGTAACATATGGACCCTGAAATTGAAACTGATTAATTTAATGTGTTGTGCTTGTCATATACTTCCTCCGTCCCAAGATAAACTGACTTGGTTGACTAATTCAGCAAATTAAGAAAAATGTATAAATAAAAGAAAGAGAAATGTTTTACTAAAATACTCTTATTATATATTAATGTATTCACTCTTATCATAAATACAAAGTGGAAGATAATTGATTGAGAGTGATGTAAGAAATATAAATTAAAGGGTACAATTGGAAGAAAAAAATATTGTATTGAAAATTGAAAGGGGCAATTTTTATTTTTTAAATGAGTCGCATTCATGTTGGACGGAGGAAGTATATCATAAATGCAGCATATAACATTGAACAAAAAGTAAGAAATCCAAAGATACATTTACAACAACAACAACAAAAACCAAGTCTTATCCCATTAAGTGGGATCGGTTACATGGATCAAATTATGCCATAATGTTCTATCAAAGCCCTATCCCTCCAAGGATACATTTCGTTTGCTAAAAAATGAAGGACAGGACAACGTAAAATATGTGTTCATGTTTGGTTTTAAAAGTGATTATTGAAGAGAATAAAACAAAAGAAGAAGCATATATTATATGCCTTTATATTTGTTATTGAAGAGTTGGTCAAATACTTGTTATATGGAGACCACCATCCAAAATCGAAAATAGCCATATTGATGCCCTATGAATTTGGCCAAACCTCATCAACATGGATAGAGAACTAGCAATACCAATGAGCCTCCTACAATCCTACCCGCCCATCCATAATATTCTCCATTAGTTAACAAGCAACAACGAAATAAATATTGTGTTACAACACAACTACTTGTATTGCGTTGTTCAACTTGTGTTATCCCTTGGACCTTAAGGTGCATCCTTTTTCCATATACGTCATTATGTTATTATTAATGTTAAGAGTGTTACATCAAACAATATATGGCCTGAACTTTACAAAGGGGGCAATCCTCACCTTACAAGTCGGTTTTGTAATGTTGTATTAGGCTTGTTGATATTTGTAGGTTTTGTAATGTTGTATTAGGCTTGTTGATATTTGTAAATATATATAGTGTTAAGAATATTTGTATATAGAATAGTCCCACATCGACTATATTATGTAATTAGTTGTAATCTATCTATATATAATAATGTCTCCGTAGTGCTTTTCAAATCACACGGTTTATTCAAATGTCTCTTAGTCTCTTGTATTCTTAACATGGTATCAGAGTCTGGTTTAAGATCCGGTGGGCCACCTTCTATGGTTTCCGTTATCGGGCCACCCACCATTTATTTCCACGTTCCAGATGTCCAGTCCTGGGCGTGAGGGGGTGTGTTAAGAGTCCCACATCGGACAATATATGGCTTGAACATGTGTTTATAAGTGGAGGCAATCCCTACTCTACCAACCGGTTTTGTAGGGTTGAGTTAGGCTCAACCACATTTCTTAACATGGTATCTAGAGTCTGCTAAGAGGCAATTCTTTTTTCGCCGTATTTTACCCGGTTGACCCACTCTCTTCCAATGAGAAATTTATTTTTTTATTTTATTTTTTTTGCTAACTGTGTTGTCACTCCGGTTTGCCTCTCACTTTTCAAAATTCTCCTGTAACCACCCTGCCGCCACTGCCGCCGTTACTGTTCCTGCGACGTTTCGGAAAGCCGACCCCACCATCAGTTTTCAATATTCTCCGGTCATAACTATATAGCCGCCGCCGTCGCTATTATTCCCGATGACCTTCCGACAAATTTTTTCATAGGCAGAAACCTCCACACACGCCACCTTCGTCTCCGCACGTGGGCATCACGCGCCGCCACCTGAACCGCACGTGACAGCACGTCCGGCGGCCTATCGCCTGAAATTTTCTCTCTTCAGATACTCATGGCTACTCCTCAGAACTTTACGCCAAACTACAATGATTTCCTCAGGTGGTATCAGAATTATCAGAACTCATATTCTACTGCTACGGTAGCACACACTGGTAATTCATCTGTTTGCCTCTCTCAATCATCTCCTCTTCGACCTTGGGTCCTTGATTCTGGTGCATCTGATCATGTTACTAGTAATAAAAATCTTTTCTCTTCCTTCTCTACCTCTGGTTTGTTACCTACTATCCCTTTTGTTATTTCTTTGATTCTGTGGTTGGCATTTATTTTGCTAAAACTATTCTAGCAGCAAGATGTTAAAACATGATGTTCTAGGTTGCTGCATTCAACATGTCGAATGAAGATGTCCCATACCTGCTCATAGGACATCGCGTCTGGATTCAGTTTTAAAGCAGATTCTGTTGCTGTGAATTGTTACTGAATATTCTGTGAATATTTGGTTATCCTATGTGGCATCCAAAGCATTTTTGGATTGCGTTTTTGTGTTGGTTTTTCGGATTTTCAGCTGTTTCTAATTATGGAGACATATTAGGAAACTTTAGATTGAAAACCTATTTTGTTGGAGTTTATTTTGCAGATTTGTGAGCAGTCTATTTGCTGCGTTTTTGAAGCCCAATCCAGTCCAGAGTAAATGCTATATATTGACTGGTGTAAACCTAGTTTAGGTGTGGAACTTACATGTGTTTTTGTTAGGGTTTTCGAGTGTATTTTGTGAGCCTAACTGGTATCATTCTGATAACAGTATAAGGACTGGTTTTTGTGTTGTAAGTTCTGTCAGTTACTCATAAGCTTTTAAGCATTGAGTTTCTTGTGTGTCAAGTCTCATAAGCTTTGAAGTATTGAGAATTGTGTGTTTTGAAAGTGTGACTTTCGGTTTGTTACTTGTGTGGAAAGAAACCAATCACGGGTTGTGGTTGTAGAGGGATTTGAGGAGGGCCTCATACCTAGGTGAGTCTTAGGTAGAAGTCATAGGAAGGGTAGTGATTAAGTGAGCAGATTATAACAGGGTTTGGTTATTGTATGATCTGTGAATTGATACTATCGTATATTGGTTTCGTCCCTGGCTTGGTAGCCCCCAGAGTAGGATTGTTGATCCGAACTGGATAAACATATCACTGTGTTATTTACTTTCTGCACTGTTATTATTGCTATCTTGTTCATTGTGTTGGATATCAGTGTCTCAACATCTGTGTAGGACATCTGATATCTGTGCCAGAATTTTAATTGGCATCAAGAGCTTGCACCCTTGTTTGGTTCTGGGTGAGATTCAAGGAAGGTACTTTCTGGTACAATGGACAAGGATGGAGGATTTTTGAACATACCACCTCTGCTTGATGGGTTCCAACTATGACTATTGGAAACCAAGGATGATAGCATTCATCAAATCCATGGATGATCAAGCATGGAAAGCTGTTATAAAAGGATGGGAACCCCCAAAGGTTAAAGATGGAAAAGGTACCCCTATTGATGTGGTGAAGGAAGAGGAAGACTGGGATGATGCAAACTACAAAGGGTCCGTGGGAAATTCCAAAGCCATGAATGCATTGTTTAACGGTGTCAACAAGAATATCTTCAGGTTGATTGAACATTGCACCATTGCAAAAGAGGCGTGGGAGGTCTTGAAGGTTGCTCATGAAGGGACTTCAAAGGTGAAGATGTCAAAACTTCAGATTCTCACTACCAAGTTTGAAAATTTGAAGATGAAGGAAGATGAGAGCATTCATGATTTTCACATGAACATCATTGAGATAGCTAATGCCTCAAGTGCCCTGGGTGAAAAGATGTCTGACAACAAACTGGTCAGAAAAATCCTTAGATCTCTACCTAAGAGATTTGACATGAAAGTGACTGCGATAGAGGAAGCTCAGGACATAGATAAGATGAAAGTGGATGAACTTGTGGGATCACTTCAAACTTTTGAATTGGGGATCAGTGAAAAGACTGAAAAGAAGAAGAGTATAGCTTTTGTGTCAAAGGCAAGTGATTCAGAAGGAGAAGGTAATCTGGACAGAGATGAAGGCCTCTCAGAAGATCTGGTGTTACTTGGCAAACAATTCAACAAAGTGCTCAGAAGGATGGATTGGAAGTCAAGATCAAATGTTAGGGACAAGCCATCTGACATCAGTAAAAATCAGAATGCTGGGAGAAATATCAGTACTGAAGATAATTCCAACCAAGGGAGAGGAGCTCAGTGTCATGAGTGTGAAGGTTTTGGGCACATAAAATCTGAGTGCCCCACATATCTCAAGAAGCAAAAGAAGGGGCTATCAGTCTCATGGTCAGAAGATGACTCTGAAACTGAAACTGATGAGAAGTCTGGAAAGAGGGTTACAGCATTAACAGGTGTGTGTGAGTCTGATGAAGAGTCAGTCAGTGAAGATCTTACTTTTGAAGAGCTAGCTGCTTCCTATAAGAACTTATGCATTAAAAGTGAAGAAATATGTCAGCAGAAAGAAGAACAAAAGAAAGTTATTGCTCATCTAAAAGCTGAAAAGGTAGAGCATTTGGCTACTATCTCTGATCTGAAAAGTGAAATGGTTGTTCTGAACTCTAAACTGGATAATGTTATCAAGACAGTCAGAATGCTTAATAGCAGCTCTGATGTGCTTGATGAGATTCTGAAGTCAGGGAGAGATGCTGGAGATGTTAGTGGTCTTGGGTTTGAAAGTTCCAGTGAGATGGACAAGGGAAAATGGCCTGAAGTGACACCTGCTCAATCTAAGAAAAAATTAAAGATGTCATATAACATGTTGCAACATCCTTACAGACATCAGAAGAATTTCACAAGAAAGAATCAAAGATGGAAATGCCACTATTGTGGAAGGTTTGGCCATATAAAACCCTTCTGCTACAGATTATATGGCTACCCCAAGACTGGATTACAGTCTAGTAGGGAACAAGAGTGGGTTGGAGCAACGAAAGTGTGGACTCCCAAGAGTACTGTGGAAGAACACATAGCTCATAAGTCCTTCAGTGTCTCTGTAAGGGAAAAGTGGTACTTTGACAGTGGATGTTCCAGGCACATGACTGGTATCAAGTGATGTCTGTCAGATGTTAAGTCTCATTCTACTAACTATGTGACCTTTGGAAATGGATCAAAAGGGAGAGTAATAGTGTTGGAAAACTGGACTGTACAGGTTAACCCAATCTGGAGAAGGTATTACTTGTTGAAGGCTTAGATGCAAACTTGATAAGCATAAGTCAACTATGTGATCAAGGTCTCAAGGTCAACTTTACCAATGCTGAATGTCTGATAACAAATGAGAAGGGTAAGGTTATCATGAGAGGCGAGAGAGCATCAGATAATTGTTATCTGTGGAGTTCTGAGAACACTGCAATATGCTTGGAGACTAAGAAAGCTATTGGCAAGACTATTGAGTTAGAACAGGTGCTGATCAATTGTAAAGCTACTCATAATGTGTGCATGGTGAACTATAATAATAAGAGTAAATTTGGTAAGTATGTCAGCAAGGAAAATTTAGAAGGAGAATTTGGTGAATGCACTCTTGAGGCAAATCGGGTGCTCAAAGTCTGTGGATACCGCGCTTCTCTGGGCTCAGTCCACAAAATTATAAATAGGCGGGCAAACATACTCTACCTATAGCAAACTCATTCTACAAAAATTCCTCTTGCCCCTTCTCTCCAAAGTTCACGAGTCTTAGGGTTTTCTCCTAACATTCTCAATATTGTACCGTGTGATCAATCAAAAATGTCTCAACATCATGGCTCCTCTGATAACTCAGGATCTCCTCGAACCAATGCTGGAGACGATGAATCACTGCGAATGATCAACCTCTCTGATCTTGTACTTGATATTGCTCCTTTGAACGTGGTACCCGGCTGACCCTAAAGGAAAACGGCAAGCTTCTCACACAACGAATGTCAATATTCCTGGTAAGAAGTCTAAACCTTTTTCACCTAGGAAGAAAGTCCACTCCATGACTAGTTTGTATGCTGACCAAATAAGCCCTAGGAAATACGTGTCTGAAAAGGGGTCTATGTCTGGTTTAGTTGAGAAGAAGAAGGATTCTAAATCACGAGGTGTAAACAAGAATTCCACTGATGATGATGTTGTCAAAAAGGATAAGGAACTTAGGAGGTTTGTTGTCACGATTCTGAGTGGAGTTGAGACAGATGTCGGGTCTGATGTTCCAACATCTGTGACAGGAAATATAAATAGCAGCCCTACTGATAGGACTGATGATGGTGTTCCCATGCATGTGGACCGTGAAAGAAGGAGTAAAAAGAAAGCTGATGTAAGAAGGACTGATGATGTTATTAATGTTGATGACCTCACTTCTGATGAGGAACCTATTGCTGGAATGCTGAGAAAAATTAAGAGACGAAGAGAGAAAACTGTGATAAGTGAAGGCTCGAAGTCTTCGAAACTGCATGGAAAATCTGGGGATGGGGAGGGAAAAGTTTGAGCGGGGCCTCCTAAACAATGGAGCAAGGTTGTTGTGCCCACTAAGAAGAGAAAAATCACTGATCACAGTGAGTCTGACTATGAAGTTGCAACAGATGTTCAAGACATCATTGGTATGAGAACCTCCACCTGCAAAAAGACTTATGCTGAAAGTTAAATGAAAAATGCAGATAGATGGAGAATTGTGGATCAAAGGAGGATTGCTCTGGAGAAAGAGTTGGGGAAGGATTTCGATAAGTACAAAGAAATCATGGATCTCATTGCAGCGGCTGGATTGATGAGAACGGTGTCCAAGATAGGACCCTGCTATGGAAATCTAGTCAAGGAATTTGTGGTGAATATATCTGAAGAGTGTGATGAGAACAGGGGTAACAACCTCAGAAAAGTATCTGTGAGATGAGAAGCTGTCACTTTTTCTCCTGAAATTATCAACAACTATCTGGGCAGGTGTAAGGAACCTCAACCTGAGTTAGAGGTTACAGACAATGTTGTATGCAAGGAGATTACAGGTGGTTGTATTAGACACTGGCCAAATGAAGAGAAGCTGTCGTCTGGAAAACTGAGTGTCAAATATGTCATCCTCCACAGGATTGCTGTTGTGAATTGGGTTCCTACCAATCACACATCTATTATTTCCTCCATACTTGGCTGATTCATTTATGCTATCGGGAAAAAGGTTTCTTTTGATTTTAGGTCATACATTTTTAAACAGATTCTGAAACAAGCTAGTTCAACTGCTGTCAAGATGCCTATTTGCTTCCCTTCCTTGATCTGTGGTGTTATTTTAGATCAGTGTCCTAATCTTGTGTTAAGGAGTGACACTGCACTCAAAAGAAAACCTCCTATGTCCCTTCACTACAAGTTACTTGGTGGAGCACATGTCTCAGACATTGTTGGGACATCTTCTCAGACTTCCAGTCATGCTAATCTTGATGATGAAGTCATTGCACAGCTGCAAGAAACGTGCAAGGAACTGGAAGATTCCATCAGAAGAGACACTGCTCGGAAGGCCAAACTTGAACAGTTAATCAAAACCTTCATGGAGAAAAGGAATGCTTCTGTTGGGACAGCTGGTAAAGACCAAGGAACTGCTGAAGGTGATGCCTCTGTAGAATCTGATAGAGAATGTGAACAGAGTTCAGATGACTCAGGATCTAGGAGTGGTGATACTGATACTGATGCTGTTGCTGATGGAGAGAGTGAAGACATTGCAGAATCTGACGATGATGGTGCTGCAGAATAATGGCATAATTTCTGCAGAAGTTTTTGTTTTTTCTGAACACCTAGAATAGCTTTTCTATGTATCTCTTCGGAACTTTAACCTTTGATGTGTTTTACTTATAACTGTTTTACTTGTCTTTGTCATATTTCTGCCTAAAAAGGGGGAGTAGTATGTTTGTGTGTGGTGTGCTTGTGCTGGGTGTGCTTGTGCTGCTGCAGTAGTTGAGGGGGAGAATGTGGAATGTTGCTGCAGTTGAGGGGGAGTTTTGCTATGCTGCTATGCTGTGTTGTATGCTGTGCTGTGTGTTGTATGCAGTTGAAGGGGAGTGCTGCTATGCTGGATTTTTTTGCTATGTGTGTTGTTGGTATTTCGCTGCTGTCTGATATGGATTTTTTTTGTGCTTCTTTGCAAGTTTTTCTAGTGTGTAGTTTTAGCCAAAATAAGCCAAAGGGGGAGATTGTTATTTCTTTGATTATGTGGTTGGCATTTATTTTGCTAAAACTATTCTAGCAGTAAGATGTTGAAACATGATGTTCTAGGTTGCTGCATTCAACATGTCGAATGAAGATGTCCCATACCTGCTCATAGGACATCGCGTCTGGATTCAGTTTTAAAGCAGATTCTGTTGCTGTGAATTGTTACTGAATATTCTGTGAATATTTGGTTATCCTATGTGGCATCCAAAGCATTTTTGGATTGCGTTTTTGTGTTGGTTTTTCGGATTTTCAGCTGTTTCTAATTATGGAGACATATTAGGAAACTTTAGATTGAAGACCTATTTTGTTGGAGTTTATTTTGCAGATTTGTGAGCAGTCTATTTGCTGCGTTTTTGAAGCCCAATCCAGTCCAGATTAAATGCTATATATTGACTGGTGTAAACCTAGTTTAGGTGTGGAACTTACATGTGTTTTTGTTAGGGTTTTCGAGTGTATTTTGTGAGCCTAACTGATATCATTCTGATAACAATATAAGAACTGATTTTTGTGTTGTAAGTTCTGTCAGTTACTCATAAGCTTTTAAGCATTGAGTTTCTTGTGTGTCAATTCTCATAAGCTTTGAAGTATTGAGAATTGTGTGTTTTGAAAGTGTGACTTTCGGTTTGTTACTTGTGTGGAAAGAAACCAATCACGGGTTGTGGTTGTAGAGGGATTTAAGGAGGGCCTCATACCTAGGTGAGTCTTAGATAGAAGTCATAGGAAGGGTAGTGATTAAGTGAGCAGATTATAACAGGGTTTGGTTATTGTATGATCTGTGAATTGATACTATCGTATATTGGTTTCGTCCCTGGCTTGGTAGCCCCCAGAGTAGGATTGTTGATCCGAACTGGGTAAACATATCACTGTGTTATTTACTTTCTGCACTGTTATTATTGTTATCTTGTTCATTGTGTTGGATATCAGTGTCTCAACATCTGTGTAGGACATCTGATATTTGTGCCAGAATTTCAACTTCTGCCAATGATTCTCAAACCCCTCTGTTACTTATGTCCTCTATGTACCTAATTGTCCATTTAATTTACTTTCAGTCAGTCGTTTAACTCGTTCTCTTGATTGTAGTGTCACCTTCACTAACAATAATGTTACCCTACATGATCGGAGTTCGGGACGGACGATTGGCGTCGGATATGAGTCTCACGGCCTTTATTACCTCTTATTGTCATCTCAAACATGCTCAGCCAAAGATTCTCCACTCACTATCCATGCTCAGTTAGGTCATCTCAGTCTTTCCAAATTACATAAGTTGGTGCCAAATTTATCGAAGGTATCTAATTTACATTATGAGTCGTGTCAGTTAGGGAAACACACTTGTAGTCAATTTCCCAATCGAGTCAACAAACAAGCTTCATCCCCTTTTGCTTTAGTTCACACCGATGTTTGGGGTCCCTCGCGTACTGTCTCTGCTCTTGAGTCTAGGTATTTTGTCACCTTTATTGATGATTTTTCACGTTGCATGTGGTTATTTTTAATGAAGAATAGATCTGAATTATTTTCTATTTTTGAACAATTTTATCGAGAAATAAGAACTCAATTCGGTGTGTCTATCCGTACCTTAAGAAATGACAATGCCCGTGAATATTTATCCCAACAATTTCAAAATTTTATGTCACACAATGGTATTCTCCATCAAACATCTTGCCCTCACACACCTCAACAAAACGGTGTAGTCGAACGCAAAAATCGGCATCTCGTAGAAACTACTCGGACCCTACTTCTCCATGGTAATGTTCCACTTCGGTTTTGGGGGGATGCTGTGCTAACGGCATGTTACCTTATAAATCGCATGCCCTCATCTGTCCTTAACAATAAAATCCTTCATTCAATCTTTTTTCCCAATTCTCCACTTCACCCAATTCCTCCCCGAGTCTTCGGGTCCACATGTTTTGTACACAATCTCTCCCCTGGTCTCGATAAACTATCAGCTCGATCACTAAAGTGTGTCTTTCTTGGTTATCATCGATCCCAAAAAGGTTATCGTTGTTATTCACATACTCTACAACGATACCTCATATCAGCCGATGTTACCTTCTTCGAGTCTGTTCCATATTTCGAGTCCAGCCAAGCAACTTCGGAACCCCTTCAGAAAAGTATTCCCACACCTCTTCCGGAAGTCCCATCTGTCATTATCCCCCATCATTCTAGGGAACCTGGCCCACTAGATGCCCCTACGGTTGACCCCCCACTCCTCGCCCACTTCAAACATATCAGCGTCGTCACCCAACGTCTGTCGTACCTGTCCCTGAAGTCGTACATATCCCTGAGGTCACTACAGACTCTCCTCCGACGCTCTCGCCATCACCGGATCCGATCCTGCAACCTGAGTCTGATCTTCCGATTGCCCTTCGAAAAGGTATACGTCAAACACGAATTCTTTCTCCACATTATATTGATTTATGTTATCGTCTTTCCCCTTTGCAATATATTTTTTTGTCTTCTGTTTCTATTCCTAAAACTCCCGGTGAAGCATTATCTCACCCTGAGTGGAGGCAAGCAATGATTGATGAAATGTGTGCTCTTCAAAGCAGTGGTACCTGGGAACTGGTTCCTCTACCCCATGGGAAATCTTTAGTAGGTTGTCGTTGACTTTATACAGTGAAGGTTGGTCCAGATGGTAAGATTGATCGACTTAAAGCTCGCTTGGTAGGCAAAGGATACACTCAGATTTTTAGGTTGGATTATAGTGATACCTTTTCGCATGTAGCCAAGATGGCATCTGTTAGACTTCCTCTAGCCATTGCAGCCATTCGACATTGGTCTCTTCATCAACTTGACATCAAAAATGCATTCTTACATGGTGATCTTGAAGAGGACGTATATATGGAGCAACCACCTGGGTTTGTTGCTCAGGGGGAGTCATCGAATATGGTTTGTAGGCTACACAGGTCTCTTTATGGTCTTAAGCAATCTCCGAAAGCTTGGTTTGCCAGATTCAGCACTGTAGTACAACAGTTTGGTATGATCCGTAGTGAAGCTAACCATTCTGTTTTTTATCATCGCTCACCCCAAGGGTGTATTTATCTTATTGTGTATGTAGATGACATTGTCATAACTGGTAGTGATCAGCAGGGAATACTCCAGTTGAAACATCTCTCGAAACAATTTCAGACAAAAGATCTTGGTAAACTCCGTTATTTCTTGGGTATTGAAGTAGCCAAATCTAAAGATGGTTTGGTAATTTCTCAGCGGAAATATGCTATGGATATTTTGGAAGAAACACGTTTGTTAAATGCTAAACCAACCGATACTCCTATGGATCCAAATGTTAAACTTATACCCAATCAGGGGGAGCCTTTATCTGATTCAGGAAGGTATAGGAGAATGGTTGGAAAGTTGAATTATCTCACAGTCACTCGTCCGGACATTTCTTTTGCAGTCAGTGTGGTAAGCCAGTTCTTAAATTCCCCTTGTCAGGAACACATGGATGCTGTTATCCGGATTTGAGGTATATCAAATGTGCTCCAGGAAAAGGTCTTGTGTATGAGGATAAAGGACATACCCAGATAGTTAGATACTCTGATGCTGATTGGGCAGGGTCACCCATTGATAGGCGATCCACCTCTGGGTATTGTGTACTTGTTGGAGGAAACCTTATATCCGGAAAAAGTAAGAAACAAAATGTAGTTGCAAGATCAAGTGCCGAGGTAGAGTATAGGGTCATGGCAATGGCAACATGTGAACTTATTTGGTTAAAACAGTTGCTCAAGGAACTTCAAATTGAAGAAGCAAGACCAATGACACTTATTTGTGATAATCAAGCTGCATTGCACATTGCTTCAAATCCAGTCTTCCATGAGAGGACCAAACATATTGAGATAGACTGTCACTTTGTCAGAGAGAAGATCGAGTCAGGCGACATCGTCACAAGCTTTGTCAACTCTAATGATCAATTGGCAGATGTGTTCACAAAATCCCTAAGAAGCCCCAGAACTAACTATATATGTAACAAGCTTGGTGCATTTGACTTATATGCTCAAGCTTGAGGGAGAGTGTTGATATTTGTAAATATATATAGTGTTAAGAATATTTGTATATAGAATAGTCCCACATCGACTATATCATGTAATTAGTTGTAATCTATCTATATAATAATGTCTCCGTAGTGCTTTTCAAATCACACGGTTTATTCATATGTCTCTTAGTCTGTTGTATTCTTAACAAGGCTCAACCACAATTCTAAGATGATATTAGAGTCTTATTCAATATCCGTTGGGTCACATGTTATCAAGTTTTCGATATCGGACCACTCACCATTTATATCCACGTACTACACCCAATAGTGCTAGATGTGAGAGGGTGTTAAGAGTCTCACATCGAACAACATATGGCTCTAACATATGTTAATAAGAAAGGGCGATCCTTACCGTATAAGCCAGTTTTGTAAGATGGTTGTGTTAGGCCCAAGCATAATTCTAAGAATTAACAATCAACATTCATTGACAATAAGGAGGGTTTCATTACATGTGTTGATGAAGAGATGATCAAAATGTGTCTTTCTAGTTCTAAGAAAAGAGTTTCACATTAATTCTAACGTTAAGGAACCGACCTCTATTTCTAATATTCCAGGTGTGAGATTTGGCTTATTTACTGATGATTATACTCGAGTAACTTGGATTACTTCATGAAGAATAATCATAAATACCATAGTTGTTATTCAATT
This sequence comes from Lathyrus tuberosus, assembly GCA_022829125.1. Taxonomy (NCBI): domain Eukaryota; kingdom Viridiplantae; phylum Streptophyta; class Magnoliopsida; order Fabales; family Fabaceae; genus Lathyrus; species Lathyrus tuberosus. The sequence continues at coordinate 4,772,678 of JALAZF010000024.1, read as the reverse complement.
TTATCATATACTACAGTGACAATTCGAGAAACACTTTGAAAGATTACGGTCTAACAATGAAAAGAATATGTCAATCATATCAATCTTTAATAGTAAGCAAGGCATCACCCTTGAATTGACATGTGTGGATGCCCTACAACAGAATGAGGTCCTAGAGAAAAAAAAATGCCATTTACTTGAAGTTGCTTGAACCCTTCTCATCCAAATGTCTGTCCTAAATCCATATTGGGAGAAATGGTATTGATTATCATCTATATCATTAATTGGGTACTATTTTGTGTCATAGGTAATGTTAGTGTTAGTCCTATTCAGTTTATTATCTCACATTTTCCTTTATGATCCTATCATGCAATCAAGTGTCTTTTTTGGGTTTTCACTTAAGAAAAGTGTGTAAGGTGCTACCATCCTCTCACTCATGGGTGTTTTGTCTCTATGATGATACCTTCCATGAATGTGTATCATTCGCTCACACTTGGATTCAAGTGGAGAATAGTAATAAATTGGAATTTGAGTTCAAGCTTCTAGTCTATGGTCATTGTCTACTCGAGTATCTCTTCTCTAAGATACTTGCTTCTGATCCTAGTCTTGCTTTTGTTCTTACCTAGTCCTAGTCCTAGTCTTGTTTTTGAGTTTCATGTTTTTGTTTTTGGTCATGTTCTTCCTTTGTCTCCTGATTTGCAGGAAGCAACACCTCTAGCACTAGTGAAAACCAAGGCTAATGAGTAAACATTAGAGTATCAAAGCAGAATACCTGCTTCATCCAGTCCAAAAACAACTTCAACCTTCCTTATCCACATGGATCTATATGGTCAAGCATAAATCAGATGGCGTTCTTGCCAATACAAGTTAAGATTAGGGGGAAAATGATACACTTAAACCTATGACATTGATTATGAGGAGACATTTGCACTAGTGGCAAAGGTGAACATTGTTCAGATTTTACTATCTCCTGTGGCACACTTTAGGTGGAAACTACACATGTTTGATGTCAAAATGTTTTTTTTTTTTGCATGGAGACTTAGAGGAGAGGATGTATATGCATATTCCTCTAAGATTTGGTCTCACAGGTAGAACAAACAAAGTGAACAGATTGAGGAAGGCCTTATATGGGAGAAAGAAATCTACTAGGGCGTAGAATTGAGATGTTGACAGAGGTGATTGTGAGTTTGGGCTGTAAAACAAAAGAGGTCACACATTTTCCCCTAAACATTCAGTGAGAAAAACTAACTGTATTTCTTGTTTTGTTGATGATGTCATTATCACATGAATATCACATAAAATAATCCAACGGAGAATATTGTACTAAGTTTCTGGAAGATACACTATGAAGGTCCTATGAAGTTGTTTTGTGATGATAAATTGGGTATTAGTATTGCTCATAATCATGTTCAACACGATAGAAAAAACGTCTTGAAAAAGACGGACACTTCATCAAGGAGAAGTTGGGTAGTGATTTGATTATTACAATCTAGGTTTAAATAGACATATACTTTGTAATTATGTTAATCATTGTATTTGGCCCATTATTCAGGCATGTTAGGTACAGCATAGTCTATATAAGCAAGTTAGCATTTGTACACTTGACACAGTATTGATAAACATTAAGATCTGTCTCAACATCAACAAGAGACTGTACCTTGCATCGCCCAGTCAAATGTGAAAGAAACTGGTAAGTAAGATGAGTTCCAATTGAAGCCTGGTGGAAGTATGAAGACCAATAATTTTCATCGAAAACTTTGCTAAAAGATGGCATTGAAAATTGTTTACTCAAGGAAGAAACCGTGTACATCACAGCAAGTAATTTAGACACCTGTTGCAGTATCATTACCAAAACTAAGATCATAAACTGTGAAAGAGCTCAAGTGATAAAATAATAGAAAAACCAAGAGATCAAAAAGCTAAGAGTCGAGATTATTATGCAACACGACATGGATTTGCACATCATAAAAAAGGATTGTTAAGCAACACAATGTGCGTTTGTACTTCATAAAACAACATGAGTCATCAAGTTCATTTCTGAAAACAACAAGTATATCACGACCTGTTATATCAAATATTAAAGTTTTAAAATTGAGTTTCTTTGAATTCTATAAAGTGGATACCTTTTACTTAACACCTATGTGGGTTGCTATATCAGAAACTTCTACTTAACTTTCAATTATAAACAATGTAGAGGATATATATTTGAGCCTTGCGCATAAGGGATGTGGATTTCAATTATCATAATAGAAAGTAGTAGAAATCCAAGAGTTACATTCTCCAGATTTTGTTTTATTTTATTTAGCTTTTAAAGTCGTCAAGACGGGTATCAATGTCTGAGGTGTCATAATTACGAGATTATAGCAGTTAAAAAATTAAACCAATTATGCAAAAATTGTCGCAAAATAATAATATGAAGATAGAGAAAACGACCTTTTGAAAAACTATGGGAACCTCACGAGAGAGAACAAAAGCTACCATCAGCCAAGAAACGATGTCTTCAAACTTGATGTGAGATAGATTACAAAAAATGTTCCTGTAAGGAAAAACCAAAATGTCCCAAGTCTATAAAAGTTAGTTATCAAATTTTATGTTCCCGAAGCAGAAAATATAACAAATTTTATAAACATAACTCATAGGGAGAAACTATTGTAGGAATATTGGAAAGCAATACAGGATTTTCAGGTGCTTTTATTTTATCGGAATATCATTGGATGATTGTCTGTTAAAAACTGCCAACTTTTATCTATTACAACTTAGATGACACTCCTAGTAAAGCAAACACATTAATCTTGATGACAAACATACAGCTTAAATGCCATATTTGGGAGACGCTAACATTTTCTCAAAGCATGTCAAAAAGTATAGTAAACCATTCATATATTATTGCTGAAATGACAGGTCAGCCACTGTCAGAATGTTTTGGATGCCAATGCCTACCTTGTAAGCTTGGAATGATAGCATTTCAAAGAATACCAACATATGCTATAAACTATCTCTGCGCGCTCAATAGCAAATACATCTCCTGGTATCTCCTTAGCAACCAATTGGTGAAAAGAATCTAGAGGAATTGATGAAAAACTATGGCAGAATGGGTTTCTGCCAAACAGAAGCGACATGCTTTTTAGAAGAACTTTCTGTGCTTCATCGATTTGACCAGGATATGCAAAACACTTCACTGCAGATGAACATTCATATTAGAAAAGGAAAGGGAAAAAACTTTATTCCATAAGGGTATATTTGGATTAGTGGTATAAAGTGGAATGGAGTAAAATGACATAACATTCAATTTTTTTTAAATCTAACTATATTCCATTTCATTCCATCTTATACTATCAATCCAAACATTTATATATATATATATATATATATATATATATATATATATATATATATATATATATATATATATATATATATATATATATATATATATATATATATATATATATATATATATATATATATATATATATATATATATATATATATATATATATATATATATATATGTGACTCAGTAAGTGTGTGTGTGTACACATACATGAGTCATGCATGCATGCGTGTGTGTGTGTGTATATATATATGTGTGTGTGTGTGTGTGTGTGTATATATATCTATATGTATCTATCTATCTATCTATATATATCTATCTATCTACATATATAACCAATGCTTAACCTAGTGAAGTTACAGCTAATGCTCGAAAAATATGAATGTATGTTACCACTCAATTCACTAGGTGCAAATGACAGCAGGACAATCATGCTTTTACACAAGACAAAAAATGTGAAATGGTACACATACCTACTCGAGTGAGAAGCTTCATTGAAAGTTTCCTCCGAACAAACTCCCATTTGAGAATAATAAAATCATTCAACAACCCAGATTTCACAATTTCAGATGGAAGGTAGTTCCAACACTTCATTTTAGATAAAATGCATGATATTGCACATCTTGAAGAAGTGCTGCAACCTATCTCCTTCGAAATTGACTCTGTCCGACTAAGCATGTCAGACGGATCAGAAATATGGTTACCTTCCTCATTTTTATTGACTTCTAACTTCCTAGAAATGTTTGCATGTTGGTTCTGTATAGATCGATATCTGGAACGAGTTAACCTTGGTTTATTCTCAACTACTACGGTTGGCTCCTTTGATATAACCTTGGCAGAATTTTTAGACTTTCTACTTTGTTTGGGTTCAATTTTGGTTACTGGCCCTACTTTAGTAGATTTCGTTACATCTTCACCCACTTCATTCATTATAGAGCAAGTACAGGTCTTTCCAGGAGCACATTTTGCATCTGTTGCAGTTGCATAACCATTGTCTTCAGGACAAGGGTTTTTCCATTCAGAAAGAGTTAATTTATTCAGAGCTGATGTGTACCAATTTTTTGCAGTCTCTTCAGAAACACTCTCTTCACAAGCGTTAAATTTACTTTGACACAAATCTCCAAGATAGCCGTGAAGAGTAACTTCAAGTATTAATTTACACTTTGAGCAACAAAATGGTGTGCTGTTATCATTCAAAATCTGCTGGGCACATTGAAGTTCCTTTTCTGCCAAATCCCAAAGTCTTTTCCTAAGGTATAGTTTTCCTAGTAATTCAAAACAAAAAATGGCAAATTAATTTTACACTAAAAATAGAGAACAAAACCTATCAATACAATGGGGGAATAAGGCTACAAATAACTTACACACCTAAGAGGGAAGAGAAAGCAACAATAAACAATGGCAACTGAAGCGAACAGGATATTGCTTTCCCCCATCGAATATAGGTTTCAGCCTCAATTGCATCTCCGATAATTTCATAGATGACTCCTATCTGCATGTATATATGGCATTGAGATGCAGTTCATTAAAAGCTTCTTTACAAATACTATAAGTCCATAAATGATAGGATGACAAGATATAAGTCAAACCTGAAGAGTGCTCTCAAGATAACACTGCATAATTTTCCAAGGACTCAGATAATTGTCTTTTGAGTCCCATGATATCGAATCAAATAGAAAAACCTCCCTGACGACTGACTTGCTCACTTCAATTTTATCAACACCATCCATAAGATTCTTCGAAAAATCAACTTTTACATTATTCTCTTCGTTATTCTTCTGAAAAATGTGCCTAAATTTCACGTTGAAGAGTTTGGTATGTAATCTATGAGCTTCTTTTGCAAATGAAAGAGCCTAATAAGTAATAAGTAAAAAAGACAAGAAATACTATAAGTCAGGAAACAAGGCAAGGGCAACGAAATGTAAAACAAAACAAAATTATGACATTCATTGATACGTCATCGGTAAATGCCCACAAAAAAACACACAAAACTTTGAAGTTTAAAAAACTTCATCTTCTGCCTTTTAAAAATCAAGGTCTGCTTGTTGGAGTATGAAAAAAAATTGAAGGAGAAAATGAAAAGGTGTTATAAATAATCAACTCTAAATCCATTATGCTTTTACATTCCTATTTTTCATCTAAGCTTAAATTATAGCCAAATAAGTTTTCACTATCTACCCACCAAACCAAGAATATCGCTCAAGTAGAAAAACAATCACATAGGAGTGACAACAAATTTCAAGCTTTGACATAAAAAATCTAGGTATGCTCGTTTAAATAGGAAAAATTTATGAAGAAGAGGACAGGGTACTATAAATAATTAAGTCTAAATCTGTTATGTTTTTTCAATCTTATTTTTCATTTAAGCTTAAATCGTGCCTAGAAAAGTGTTCGTTATATTCACCTACTAAACTATGAAGATCGTTAGGGTGGAAAAAACATTGACAAGCCATCACACATTAAAGTCCAACCCAGTTTTGGCTGACTAGAAAGAAAAAACACATAGAATTCGAAAATCCATCACCAGCACTGCAATCTCTCACATGAAAAGCGGCACTTATGGCAAATATGAGACATGCTTCAAATAGCAATGGTAAGTTAAAGGGATGATGATCAGTATTGCAAGGACTAAAATCAAAAACATTGGTACTTACCTCTATTAATTTCCCATTTGCAATGAGTCTTTCGCACAAATCACCATAAAGATATCCGGCAAGAAAAGTGCAATGACTTGGAACAGGATCCTAGGAGAAGATTAACAGAGAATGGAGTGATGAGCTTAAATAAAATAAAGGTGTGAATATAAAACTAACAACTTGACATTCCAAAAAAAAGCATGATAAATCATGTCTAAGAAGGGCCATACATTTGAAATCAGTTTGAGTGCAGCTTTTTGAACTTCGTCAACTGTGATTTCTACTTGAAAAGAGCTACCATGGTCGCAAGAACTCCTATGAGAGCTTGCAAAAAAAAAAGAGAAATTCTGTTGAAACCCTATTAATGAGGATTGGTTTCCCTTAAGATTATGCATCCAAAAATTAATATTTGAAAGATCGCTAAACTCATCCAATGAATTCAGGATGAATGCCTCATTCACAGGCGAAACGCAGAGAGCGTGACTAAGCCTCCTACTTTCCCACAATAAGATCAACCACTTCTCCACTGAGACACTCTTCAATTTGAACATTCTGATCAACAGTCGGTATGCATCATTGAAGAGTTTCATGAAACCCTGAAGAGATGTTGTTGAAACCAAAATACTCACACTAGGTATCTTGTGCAAAAACTACATAAACCAATAATACTTAAGAAGAAAAACAAACCTTCAAGTGTAATAAATCGATTATGTTATAAAGTAGAATCATTATACTGTCAGACAATGCAGAACATCCTCCCTCATCAAAGCAATCTAGACAAGAAATGTCCAACCATAAACCCAAAGCAGCCTTAACATCTTCAAAAATTTGCTGCTTAAAACACAATCAAAGATGTTTGATTAATAATAAAATGATTATGAAGTTATGAGAATTAAAAAAAACTTCAAAATTGTAAGAAAACTTGAAGAAATGAGAATAAAAAATACATCAATAAAGTTGCGAAATCCCTCAACATATATGTAAGGAAAACCAAGAGAACTGACAATTGTGACAACATTGGTGACAATTCACTGCCCCGGGAAAAAAAATTAGAAACAGTCTAATGACAAAGTGGAAAGTGTCAGCATGTTTAAGTACCTCTGAACAAGGTTCAGCTTCCTGGGTACATAGTGCACGTAGACAATATGCCACACACAACTGATGATAAATGGGAAATGCTTTGGAACACATCTCGCCAGGAATCTCCTTCTGCGGAAGTGGACTTCATATTAATGGTCTATGCATCTCTAACATACAGAGCTAAATAGAAAATAGTGGTTATATATTTGAGAGGGACGAAAAGAACCAAACAGCTTACCATGATGATGATTGCTTCCGACAAACAATGAATGCAGTCCCGAAGACCATCTATGCTGCAAAACCTTAATGCCTTTCCCTTTCTGACTAGAGTGAGTGCCTTTTGAAAACAGCTAATTGGCGTGATATATATATTTTGAAGGAGGATGTTCGTGATTTCCAGTTGCATTTTCTGACAGAATTCAGGGTATTTATCACTCATCTCCTCGTAGGCAGTAAGTTCCTAAACAGAGAAGGAGGAAAAGATACACAAACACAAAAGGTCTAATAAACATCAAATGCATAGCAGGATAATTGTGAAGTTTCTATTCAAAGGAAATGTCTACAATGTGGCTGAACCTGCTCTAAGATTGTGCCAATGTTCCTCTTTGACAATTCTGTAGAAGAAGACAATAGATTGTATAAGCTGGGGGAATCAACTTTGTCATCAACATCTGTAACACGTCTGCATTCTATCTACACATGCATACAATATGATATAATAATCAATAGAAAGAAGCAAACTTAAAATGTAACTGTTGAAAACAAAATTTAAATGCTTTTTAATGCTACCTTCACCCACTTCTTCACCACAGGTATAGGAGTTGGAATCTTCTCATACAGATCGCTAACACTAGACCAGTTTTTAAGAGTCTCAATCAATTTCTTCCTTATCTTAAGATTGTTGGTTTCATAAAGAAAATCTAGAAGCAAGGCACTTCTTGTGTAAGCATCCATTACAAACTCTTTCAAAACATCTTCTGACAGATTGCCATAGTGGCATTTAATACAGAGCCATGATACTTTACAGCATAAGTTTAGAACCTTTGAAGCCTGTAGTGATACATCATACCAGAACAAAAGTAACTTAGCAAAAGATACTAAATTCTTAATACATACTTTTAGTCACAACTTACTCACATTGTCATAGTTCAACCACAACATAAACACTTGAACATATTTAATTTTGCAAAGTCAATAGTCATAATCCAGCAATCTTGTGGGAGTGGAGGTGTTTTACTCATAGCTTAAGCACTCTTACTTTTATGCACACTGATGGAGAATCCGTGATTCTCTCTTTTTAATAGTGCAGATTTTCTGTTTTTATTTCATAATATGTTGTTTCTATTTCCTAAAATCTCTCCTTGATTCAAGGAAGAATATTAATTGTATTCTCCCTGTTTAAACCATAAACCAGACTTTGGCTGAGGAGTAAACATAACCGCATTCACCCTATTCATTTCTACATGGGGTTGGAGAAAGCTATCTTGTTAATCTCAAATGGCGTTGCAAAGCACCAACCCCCTAATATGCTAGATAGTGAGATAGCCGTTATTGCGAAGGCTAAAAATCAATGTACAAAGTATACACAAATACTCAAAAATTGAAAAATAAGCAGCTAAAGAGACTATCATACTTAATAGTTAAAGAACCTATAGTATAGAGCAATAAAACTTAAGACGACAAGAACATAATAGAGTTGAACTAAAAGTAGAAAGAACAGAATGATCGTTCGTGAGCAAGAACATAATAGAATGAAAAACTGAACAGTAGTCTTAAAAGAGTTTGGATTGAAATTTATACCCTTAAAAAGGACAACAGATTAAAAGAAAGAATTTGAGAAACTGATCCTAGAAACTCTAATAGAGGACACAATTGCGGTTTGCAGCCCAACAACCGTTATTGCTGAAAGAAAAAATAGGCACTTACTAGAGGTGGCTAGAGCTTTACTTTTTTCAAATAAAGTATCAAAATATTTGTGGGATGAAGTGAAGCAATTGTGAAATCAAATAAAGTACCCTATCTAAATAACAAGGTGCCTTCCAAAGTCCTCAGATTTCAAACTCTAAATCATATTTTCAAATACCTTCCAAAGTCCTTAATTTCAAACTCTAATTCATATTTCCATAGAATGTTTTCATGTTACTCATGTTTCAACTGATTTGATTTTAAGAAAAATTGGTTGCACAGCTTTTGTCCATTAACATAAGAATCTTGGCAAACTTGAATCATGTGCTATAAAATGTGTTTTTGTTGGGTACACTGTTGTGATGTTACATGCTTTGAAAAAGAAATCTTTTTTTGATAATACTCATCTTCGGGGGAGAACTTAGAGTCTATGTATCCTATAAATATGAATTAGTTTAGTCTTTTTCTCAGAAATTAGGGTAGAATGAATTGATTTTCTTATATTAATTATGCTGAGAATACATCAGTCATATATACAAGGCTAGAAAGCTATTTTAGGAAATACAATAACACCTAAACTATCAGATCCCTATGATTCAGGGATATTTCCCTCATACACTATAATTGTAATCTGCTAAATCAGGAAATACTACAACTAATAAAACACTGATTCTGACAGAAATAATACAGCTAATAAAACAGATTCTAACACTCCCCCTCAAGCTGGTGAATAGGTATTTTCCATTCCCAGCTTGGAAACAATCTTCTCAAAGTTGTTGCTATTCAGCCCCTTCGTTAGAATATCTGCGAGGTTGTCTTGTGAGGAGACATATGGAGTGCAGATCAAGCCACTGTCTAATTTTTCTTTGATAAAATGTCTGTCAACTTCAATATGTTTGGTTCTATCATGCTGCACTGGGTTATGGGCTATGCTAATAGCAGATTTGTTATCACAATAAAGTCTCATTGGTTCATCCAACTTTATTCTCAAGTCTTCAAAGATGATCTTCAACCACAATAGCTCACATATCCCTTGTGCCATTGCCCTGAATTCTGCTTCAGCACTGGATCTAGCCACCACACTTTGTTTTTTACTCTTCCAAGTCACAAGATTCCCTCCAAGGAAAGTGCAATATCCTGTAGTCGACCTCCTATCCACAATCGACCCTGCATAGTCTGCATCTGTATATGCTTCGAGACTTACACTCCTATTCCGTTCAAACAGAATTCCTCTGCCTGGGGTCCCTTTCAAGTATTGCACAATTCTTAGTGCAGCTTGTAAGTGAACCTCCTTCGGTTGGTGCATGAACTGGCTGACTAGACTCACAGCGAATGCAACATCAGGTCTAGTGTGAGATAAATATATCAGTCTACCAACTAGTCTTTGATACATTTCCTTGTCAACTGCAGTACCTTCTTCTACATTTCCCAACTTCAGGTTTGGATCAATTGGTGTACTTGCAGGCTTGCATGCTGTCTTACCAGTCTCTTTCAACAAATCAGTGATGTATTTCTGTTGAGATATGAAAATTCCATTTTTAGAATGAGCCACTTCAATTCCCAAAAAATACTTCAATTTTCCCAAGGTCTTAATTTCAAATTCCTTGGCTAGATGTTGGCTTAACAGTTGTTGCTCCTCCTCATCATCACCTGTCACTATAATATCATCCACATAAACCAGTAACACTGTTACTCCCCCTGACTTAGAGTGTTTAATGAACAAAGTGTGGTCTCCTTGACTTTGTTTGAAGCCCAGACCTATCATAACTTCAGTAAACCTACCAAACCACGCTCGTGGTGATTGTTTCAGCCCATACAGTGCCCTTTTTAGCTTGCAAACAGTGTTGGCAGCATTTTTTCCACCATATCCAGGGGGCAATTCCATGTAAATCTCCTCTTCAAGTTCTCCATGGAGGAATGCATTTTTAACATCAAATTGTTGCAAGTTCCAACCATAATTAGCCGCTAGGGATAGTATCACCCTAACTGTATTCATTTTTGCAACTGGAGCAAATGTTTCCATGTAATCCACTCCATAAGTTTGAGTGAATCCCTTAGCTACTAACCTTGCTTTATACCTCTCAATGGATCCATCAGCCTTGTATTTTATAGTATATACCCACTTGCATCCTACTGGTTTTTTTCCATTTGGGAGAGTAACCAAATCCCAGGTGCTATTTTTTTTTAGTGCTTCCATTTCCAAGTCCATGGCTTGTTTCCATTTCCTATCAGTCAATGCCTCAGATAGGGAGGTAGGTGTGGATGTAGTGTTTAGGCTTGTGAGGAAGGCTTTATGGGTAGGTGAGAATTTTTTAAATGATAGGTAATTGGCCAGAGGGTAAAGTGGCTTGGTGGAACATTTCCTAGTTTCTTTCCTAAGGGCAATTGGAATATCTAGGTCCTCATGAAGTGGTGCTGAACCGGATTCGGGTTCCTGTACAGTGGGAAAATCAGAGATTGATTCAGTGGAGATTAAAGGATCAAGGGTAGTTACCTCATGTAGTGTTGGGTTGGATTCTTGGACATGGACAGATTCTGGAATGGCCTTTGTCTTCTTTGTATAAACCAGATTTTTCCCAAATCTTACATCAGCTCCATCTTGAGTGGACTTGGTGGGTTGAGCCTCTTTCTCAGAAGTTGCCTCCTTCTCAGAAGTTGTTACACTGCTAGTCCCTACTTCTGGTCCTAAACTTAAGTCAGGGAGCATAAGGAGATCATCTTCTTTTCTTGTATTCTCCCCCTGAAGATGATCTTGGTGGAAGTAACTTTCTTGCTCAAAAAAAGTGACATCTCTGGACACAAAGAATTTTTTGGATGGTGGGTGATAGCATTTATACCCCTTTTGTGTGGATGAGTATCCTATGAAAACACATTTTAAGGCTCTAGGATCAAGTTTACCTCTATCACCACTGTGGACATGTATAAAAGATACACACCCAAATATTCTTGGAACGAGTTTATTGGATGTGGACACATTAGGATAGAAAGAAGACAGAACCTCCATAGGACTTTTTGAGGCTAGAATACTAGAAAGTAGTCTATTAATTAGATAACATGCAGTCAAAACAGCTTCTCCCCAAAGCCTTTTAGGAACCTTATGTTGAAAAAGAAGAGCCCGAGTTTGGTCTAGTAGGTGTCCATTTTTCCTCTCAGCAATCCCATTTTGTTGAGGTGTTTTGACACAAGATGACTCATGAATGATACCTTCCTTTTGACAAAAGGAAATAAGCTCATGATTAAAGTAATCTTTGGCATTATCGGATCTAATCCTTTTAATGCTAACACCAAACTGATTTTTTACCATGGAGAAAAAATGTTGGACCACAGAGCTGACTTCGGACTTTTGTTTAAGTAAGAAAACCCATGTGACCCGAGTACAGTCATCTATAAAGGTAAGGAACCAACGGGCACCAGAAACATTTGGGACATTTGAGGGTCCCCACACATCAGTATGAATTAAATAGAAGGGAAAAGTGCTCCTATTATTACTAACTGGAAAAGGTACACGCTTGTGCTTAGCAAACTCACACACTTCACAATGAAGACTCTCCACATCTAATTTGCTACAAAGAGAAGGGAATAACATTTTTATGACTCTAAAGGAAGGATGTCCAAGACGACAATGATGTAGGAGGACTTTCTCCCTGTTGGTCTTTATTGAGTCAGAGAAAAAAGAGTTGCTATTTTGTAGGTCTGGTGGCAGATTCGGGCTGTCCAAGTAGTAAAGGCCATTCCATTCTCTAGCATGTCCAATCGTCCTCCCCGAGTGCTTGTCCTGCAGTATACAAGCATTGTCATAAAAAATAACATTACATGATAGGTCTTTTGTGAGTTTTTTTATGGAAATCAGATTGACAGATAGTTTAGGAATATGAAGGACATTTTTAAGGGTTTTGGATGAGCTTATTTGAACTTCTCCTTGACCTGCTGCAGTCATCAGAGTGCCATCTGCTGTGGATATTTTCTTATTGCTAGGGCAAGGGGTGGTAAGAGGAGAAATGTTTAGATAGGGGTGTCATGTGGTCAGTAGCCCCAGAATCTAGTATCCAATATTGGTTATAGTGTTTATCTGAGGCATTAAGTCCAAAGGAAAGAAACTCACCTGAATATGCTAGAGAACAACTACCTGTTGGTTTATCCAACTTGTTGAGGAATGATCTCATCTTCTCTACTTCATCAGTTGGGTTTGCCATGGCCACAGCAGTACAACAACCTCAATGCAGTGAGGATGTATTTGATTGTTGCGACGACAACAAAGGAACAACACTGCAAATCACAGCAGCAATGAAGGCTGCCCTGAAAGGAATGATGGACAGCAATGAAGGCTGAAAAAAAGGATGATTAGCAGCAATGAAGGCTGCCGTCTAGGGTTTTTGGTTTGCGCAGTCAGAGGCGGCTCCCAGAATTTGAGAGCTTTGATACCATCTCAGAAATTAGGGTAGAATGAATTGATTTTCTTATATTAATTATGCTGAGAATACATCAGTCATATATACAAGGCTAGAAAGCTATTTTAGGAAATACAATAACACCTAAACTATCAGATCCCTATGATTCAGGGATATTTCCCTCATACACTATAATTGTAATCTGCTAAATCAGGAAATACTACAACTAATAAAACACTGATTCTGACAGAAATAATACAGCTAATAAAACAGATTCTAACACTTTTGTATCAGCTCAATAGCTATTACCAATAATTTCTAATCTGAGTGATATTTTAAAAAAAAATCCTATGGCATTTATTAATATTTTATGTTATGCCGTTTTTATTTGAATACGTTAACAATTTTACTTTAGAATTGATTTAAATATGAACACCTCTAACCTACTTGGTGATTACAATCAAATTTACAACTAAACCCCTTGATTATAAGAATAAAACCAACAAACCTAATCATAGAGATATTTACTCAACAAACTATAATTTAAACCTAATACCTATCTTAACAATAATGAACCAAATAAGATACTTGTAATGGTTCTGTCCATATTACGCAGCATACTTCATTTTTGTTGAATATTAATTCAAATGTTATTTAATTATTATAAGACAGCTAAGTCCTTTAATGACAGCCATCAAGACAGCCATGGTGTGGCTGTTGTGACAGCATGTGACAGCACATGGTGTGGCTGTTGTCACAGCCTATGACAGCTAGGTAACAGCCAATAAAGGCTAGAAGTTTATTAGGATTAGTCTCTTATGTTTTCCTATATAAGTCTTGTAATGCTTTCAGTTTATATAATATACATTTTAGAGTGAACAATATTTCACTAAAACATATCTCTCTTATCTCTCTTTTCTCTCTATTCTGCAAACTCTAACAACTGGTATCAGAGCACGTTCCTGATTTTTGGACCTGCGGGTCGTGAAGATTGAAACTGCGTGTTTCAATCCTGTTTGAACAGAGCCAAACACAACCTCTCAGATCGAAGCTGCGAGTTTCGAGACCGGTTGTTTAGGTGTTGCAAAACTGCGAGTTTTTCACCCGTTTGGCTCCGTTGGGCAAGCACTGTCGTGTCGTCACTCCCAGCTACCGCCACAGCCGCTGCTGCCCAGATTACGCTGCTGCTGCCCAGATTCCGCAGCTGCCTAGCGCCGCCCTGCTGACCAGCCAGCTGCCGCCGCGCCGAGAATCCTTATTGTTCTAGGATTTTTCAGATGGCAAGTAGTAACGTGCCAGGAGCCACTCTCCCAGTTCTGACAGGGAAGAATTGGGATCGATGGAATGCTCAAATGAAAGTCATGTTTGGCTTTCAAGATGTCATGGAGGTTGTCGAAAGTGGATTTACACCACTAGCCGATGGCATGACAGAGGCACAGAAGAATCTTTACAAGGAAATGAAGAAGAAAGATTGCAAGGCTATGTTTCTCATTCATCAATGCGTTGATGATACGCATTTTGAGAAAATAGCAAATGCATCTACTTCAAAGGAGATGTGGGACATTCTGCAGAAAGCTCACGCTGGCAGCATCAAGGTAAAGAAGGTAAAGCTGCAGACTCTTCGAAGGCAGTATGAAGCTCTTCAGATGGAGGAGAATGAGAAGATTAGTGAATACTTCACCAAGATCCTCACCACTGTCAATTTAATGAAGGGTTGTGGAGAAACTATCACTGATATGATGGTGATAGAGAAAATTATGAGGTCCCTGGCTGCCAAATTTGACTACATCATAGTGGCAATTGAGGAGTCTAAAGATGTTGACAAGATGAAGATAGAAGAGCTGCAGAGTTCATTGGAGGCACATGAGATGCGCCTTGCTGATCGTAACACTGTGAAAGTTGCAGAACAAGCTTTGAAGGTTGGCCTGGACAATCGTGACGACAAAAGTCAGAAGTGGAAAAGCAAGGAGAAGTTCAGCAACAAGCCAAAGTGGTCCCAAGGTCAAGACAACTACAGGTATAGTTCTGACAAAGCAGACTCCTCCAAGAGAAGGGGTGAACCTGCAAAGAATGGTGGCAATCAGAGGCATCATGACAAGAAGAGTATCGAATGCTTCAAATGTCACAAGATGGGACACTACTCCTATGAGTGTCGTACTGGAAAACCAAGACATCAGAGGAATCCTGACAAGGAAGCTTATGCAGCAAGGGAAGATTCTGACGGAGATCCTATAACACTCATGGTCACCACAAATTCAGCAATGAATGCTGGAACTGATGAGGTATGGTACCTAGACTCGGGTTGTTCCAATCACATGACAGGCCACAGAGAATGGTTGGTAGATTTGGATAGTACAAGAGCTGGCAGAATAAAATTTGCTGATAACAGAACTCTGCAGATAGAAGGGAAAGGAGATATAGTCATTCCAAGTAAGAATGGTAAGACTACAATTATCAAGGATGTTCTGTATGTTCCAGACCTGAAGTGTAATTTGATGAGTATTGGTCAGCTGGTGGAGAAAGAGTACAAGGTCGACATGAAAGATGGGAAACTTCGTCTGTTTGATCCTGAGAAAAGGTTAGTCTTGAAAGCTAATCTGACGAAGAACAGAACCTTCCAAGTGAATATGAAAGCTGCTGAAATCAAATGCTTTGCTGCACAAGAACCTGAAGAAGAATGTTGGACTTGGCACTCCAGGTATGGCCATTTGAACTTCAAAAGTTTGCATCAGTTAGGTATTAAACACATGGTGTCTGGATTACCTATTACTAATTTGCCTCAAAAGGTGTGTGAGGTATGTATGACTGGTAAACAGACTAGAAATTCTTTTCAATCACAACAACTTATGAGAGCTAAAGCCATACTAGAAGTGGTGCATTCTGATCTGTGTGGACCATTTGAGGTTCCTTCATTAGGAGGAAACAGGTACTTCATGAGTTTTGTAGATGAGTACAGTAGGATGTTATGGGTCTACATCATCAAACTGAAGAGTGAAGCATTCTCAATGTTCGTGAACTTCAAAGCTGCAGTAGAACGGCAGAGTGGGAAGCCTATCAAAATACTCAGAACAGATGGAGGAGGGGAGTACACTTCCAAGGAGTTCTCTGATTTTTGCTTGAAGCATGGTGTGCAGCACGAGGTGACAGCTCCCTACACCCCACAACATAATGGTCTAGCAGAGAGAAGAAACCGAACCATCCTGAATATGACAAGGAGCATGCTAAAGGAGAAATTTCTGCCTCCTAGTTTCTGGGGAGAAGCAGTAACAGTAGCTGCTTATATTTTGAACAAATGCCCAACAAAGAGTCTCCCAGAACAAGTTCCTGAAGAAGTTTGGCCAGGGAGTAAACCCAGAGTCAGTCATTTGAGGATCTTTGGTTCCCTATGTTACAAGCACATTCTAGATCAGAGAAGAACTAAGCTGCAAGACAAGAGTGAAGCTATGATCTTGGTTGGATATCATCCAACTGGTGCTTATAAATTGTATGATCCAACCACAAAGAAGATGACCTTCAGCAGAGATGTCATGGTGCTTGAGAAAGAATACTGGAACTGGCAGGAGAACAGGAGCAGTCTTAGAAGAATTGGCCTTGATGTTCTGAGTGAGGACAATGATTTTACACCTACAAATCTTGTTCCCCACCCTGATCCTGAGTCTCCACCAGTAGAGTATGCAGCTGATTCCGATGATTCTGCACCTCCCGATCATGTTCTAAGGCCTCAAAGGCAGAAAAATCGACCTGAACGGTACAGCGAGTATCAATCAGTCCCTGACCATGCAGTTAATGATGAAGGAAATCTGATTCATCTTGCTTTGATGGCTGATATTGAGCCATTGGGTGTGGAGGAAGCGCTTGGAAAACCGGTTTGGAAAGCTGCTATGATTGATGAATTGACAGCAATTGAGAAAAATCAAACTTGGTGTCTAGTCCATTTACCTCCAAATAAGCACAAAATTAGGGTTAAATGGGTATTCAAACAGAAACTGAATTCTGATGGTTCAATTGCTAAGCACAAGGCGAGGCTTGTGGCTAGAGGTTTTCTACAAAAACCTAGGCTGGATTATTCTGAGGTGTTTGCACCAGTGGCAAGGCTAGAAACCATACGGCTAGTGGTCTCCATTGCTACTGCGAGAAGCTGGCCTATTTTTCAGCTTGATGTGAAATCAGCTTTTCTGAATGGACCTTTGGAAGAAGAGGTCTATGTAAGTCAGCCTCCTGGTTTTGAGATACAAGGAAAGGAGAATATGGTTTTCAAGCTCAGCAAAGCCTTATATGGCTTGAAACAGGCCCCCCGAGCCTGGAATAAGAGGATTGATGGTTTCCTCTGTCAGCTCCAGTTTCACAGATGCTCTGTGGAGTATGGTATGTATGTCAGAAAGGGTCATGAAGGCATTGGTTTGCTGCTCATCTGCCTATATGTAGATGATTTGCTGATAACTGGGTCAGATCAGAAAGAAATTGATGAGCTGAAGAAGATTCTGAAGTCTGAATTTGAGATGTCAGATTTAAGAGAGCTGAGCTACTTTCTGGGTATGCAATTCAAGTATACTGCAGCAGGAGTCATCATGTATCAGCAGAAATACATAAAGGACATTCTGAAGCGGTTCAACATGGGGAGTTGCCATCCTGTGACAACTCCATCTGAGGTGAATATCAAGTTGAGGAGGGATGATGAAGGCAATGTTGATGCATCTTTTTTTAAGCAACTTGTTGGTTCACTCAGATTTCTATGCAATTCAAGGCCTGACATTTCTTATGGTGTGGGACTCATCAGCAAGTTCATGAGTGCACCTAAGAAGTCGCATCTAGCAGCTGCCAAGAGAATTTTGAGGTATTTGCAGGGTACTACAGACTATGGCATATTGTTTCCAAAACAGAAGATGGTTGGAAAGGAGCTGAAGCTGATTGGTTTTACAGATTCTGATTACAGCGGTGATCTAGATGATAGGAAAAGTACTTCTGGGTACTTGTTTCAGCTGCATGGAGCTCCAATTTCCTGGACCTCAAAGAAGCAACCTGTCATAGCACTCTCTTCATGTGAAGCCGAATATATAGCAGGGTCTTTTGCTGCCTGTCAGGCTGTTTGGCTTGAAGAGCTGCTAAAAGAGATGGGTTTTGAGACTAAGAAACCAGTGAAGCTGATGGTTGATAACATCTCAGCAATAAGTCTTGCAAAGAATCCAATTTCGCACGGAAGGAGTAAACACATTGAAGTCAGATTTCACTTTCTGCGTGAACAAGTGAATGGAGGGAAGCTGGAATTGGTGCACTGCCCTACTGATGAACAGAAGGCAGATATTTTCACCAAGCCTTTGAAGACTGAAAGATTTGTGATCCTAAGGAAGGGGATAGGTGTAGTTTCTCTAGGACATTTGAATTAAGGGGGAGTGTTGAATATTAATTCAAATGTTATTTAATTATTATAAGACAGCTAAGTCCTTTAATGACAGCCATCAAGACAGCCATGGTGTGGCTGTTGTGACAGCATGTGACAGCACATGGTGTGGCTGTTATCACAGCCTATGACAGCTAGGTAACAGCCAATAAAGGCTAGAAGTTTATTAGGATTAGTCTCTTATGTTTTCCTATATAAGTCTTGTAATGCTTTCAGTTTATATAATATACATTTTAGAGTGAACAATATTTCACTAAAACATATCTCTCTTATCTCTCTTTTCTCTCTATTCTGCAAACTCTTAACAATTTTTGACAAGTTTGTTTCTCTTACTGATGACTAATGGCTCCTACCAGGAGCTCAAATACTTGTTGAAATATTTTAAAAAGCAAGTGAATGATGTTTTCACGAGATATTTCATTGCATGGAAGATTTCAAGTAAAAAACGGAATGGAATACCTCTTCTGGTTGCTTGTTTTTGTAGAAAAACAAAGCAGTATTAAAGAGACAATTAATTATGTATTTTAACCCATCTGAATCAATCCACTTGCTAGCAATGACATGCTTAATCAATTGCTTGCTTTCCTGAAATAGAGGCAAAGAACATTAGTTTTTTTAAGACCCGACTTAATAGCTTTCTGCAAACATTTAAAAATTCAATAAGATATTTTTGGTGGGAAAAATATTATAGCAGAAAATTAGAAAACGATAACACGTAAATGGCACTTCATTATACTAAGGAGAACCTGGAGTTTACGATTGGTTCTGATGGAAAGAGTGAAAGCTGCCAATGTAAAGCAGGGCATTGTTCTACTCTTTTCGGCAAACCCATTGTCATCCTTTTCAAATGTAAAACTGCGGCAAGAAAAAGTGGAATTTAAACATTTGTCATCACAAATAGAACAAGATGAAAATTAACAAAAGGTATAATCTTTCAAACTTGTTGAGATATCTTATAAATAAACAGTAGGAAAAATAATATGTTCTTAGAAACTACTCAAGAGTTAATGTGACGTGTGAAATTTATAATATAAAAGATAGCAAATCCAAATATAAGACAAATGACAAGAGGAATGGAAACTATTCTCTTCCATAAAATCAACGTAATAGCCGATAAAGAATCAAATAGTAAGGCATATAAGCTGATCATGAAAAACTCTACTTCACCGAAATAATTTGGATATTGACAGAGTATACCTTGGACTATAAAGAATAAATTGACAAAGGGCATGAAATGCATCTTCAATGGTGGAAAGCATAGTCATAGTAGAAGCATCGATCTTTTCAGTAAGTAGATGTTTCCTTTCTGAATTTACTGATTTAGCAAGCGGTAGGCATAGAAAGTTCAATGCATCTACATAAAATGATTGGTAAGTCGTAACAGCCTCGCAATCAGAAGCTGACTGTGTACATGTGTAGCCATCAAACTTTTGGTCTTCAACACTAGATGACATACAACTACTTCTGCTGCAAATATGAAAGGAACCGAGCAAAGGTGGTGAACTTTGTAGTATTTTCTTATTTTCAAGTAAAGTTCCCAGGAAACATTCAAATTTTGGGGTGCCAGAGGATACAAGACCTTCAGCTCCAGACTTCAACTTAGACTTCAACTTACAGCTAACAAGGAGCAACCCAGCAGCATAAAGCCTCAGTATTGAATTAAGGGGTTTCATAAACTGCCAAAGTTCCAAATTACTTCAATTATAGCGGAATACAAAAGGTTGAAACAGCTGCACAAATAAAAACTACAAAAAAGGAACATTGAATAAAAAAACCTGTTTATAATGTTCAGCTGTTTTGTTCAAATATGTTGCAAACGTGTGACAAAAACTTGCATTTGCAGTCTGGCATTTAAGGACACAATAGTATACAAGTTCAATAAACTCGATTCCGGCATTTCCCTCGTCAACCTGGAAGGATAAATATAATCGATGAATATAAAAATCAAGAAATCCAACAAGAAAATACCAACATTGTTGTTTAGATGTAAAACAAACTAAATTAGTAACTAAAAAGTGGTTCGTAGACAAAAAGAAACTTGTCAAATGAACAAAATCAGCTTGTAACTCTTTGAAGTAATACTAGTAATTCTTCTAAGAGAAGTGCAATAACAATAAAAATTCAAACACTGGGTGGTAGCTTAAATGGTGATACGATGCATAGGGCATAATAGCTAGGCCAGGTAGCTTTGTATGATTACTTGTACTAGTGCTCTTACAACTTGAACTTAACGGCATTCAATTGAACAGAATTAAGAACAAAATGCATCACTAGATAAGCAAATTTTGATCCAAAATCACCGAGTTCTAGACATAGAATTTCATATACATCCTTACCTTGTTTTCACAAGCAAAACAATCCAGTATATCCATGATATACAACAATTTAGTCTCACCCAGCATGAAAAGTATGGAGCACATCTTTTGGGCAATCTGAATTCAAAATTTCATCTGCATGGTTAATGAAATGTTTATTGAATAACATAACTGAAAGTAAATAATTAGCTTACCTTGAACAATTGATCTTTAAATGAAGATTTTGCATACTCAGTCAATGCTGTTCGGCACAAAGTGATCACCAAATCTTTATCAGAGAAAGATGCCTTCTCGAGGAAATTTAAAGCACATTTACCCAAGTGATATGCTAACGCCTTGTGAAATTTCTCATATGAATTGGAATCCAATCCCCTGGAACAGTAAGTTGTATAAGCACTACGCACAGCATTGAATAGCTTTTACCGGTCTAATAGCATACAAAAGATATAATTGTTGCAAACACAAGACAAATACCCAAATTAAGTGGAAGTGAAAACAACCAAAAACTAAAAACATTGACCTACCCAAGCCACGGCCTTACTTCATCCATCAAAAGAAGCACCCTTCTGAAGTAGCCATCATCTTTAACAGGAGCCATTGATGCACATTTGACTAAACTAACAACAATATCAACAACCAACGAGGATAAATCTTTATCAACTACACCACCTTTGTCAATTTCAGGAAGAATCTTCTTCCCCTTGCTTTTCCCTTTATGAAGCCTCTCTAAAAGCTGAAACCCCTCAGCTTCAGCCTCGCGGAACCGACTACAAGACTCATAGCAACGTAACAATCGAAGTCTCAGGAAATGGATAGTTAAGGGTTTGGAATCCAATTGAGAACACACTGCTTCTAAACAATTCAAACAGAGAATATAAACTTGGAACAGCTCACGGATTAAGACCTCGTTTGAATTCGAAATCTCTGGAATACGTTTGGGGAGAATCGATAACGAGCTGTTGATGAATGGTACAAAACGTTTCGCTAATGTTCGAATTAGGGTTTTGTCATTCTCAGAAGACTTAACATCGGAAAAAGGACGGAGGTAATCGGAGATTAGGGCGTAGATACCTGGAGAATCGGAGGTTTTCAGCTTGGAGACGAGAGAGGCTTCTTCGATCGGAGAAGCCATGGAGAGAGAGAGTAAATGCGATTTATGAAGTGATGAGATGAGAAATAGAAAATGGAAGTGTGTGAGAGTGAGCTTAGTTTTGAAGGCGCCAATACACTTCCTTTTCAGTTTGCAATTTTATTTCAAAAAAATTCAAGATAAATACAAACAACGGTATATTTAATCTAGCACAGAGAAAAATATTCTTAACCATTATAGATTTTTTTTAACTATAAAATAAAATAGTTTGGTTAATTTGTAATTCTAGAATATAGTTTTTTTTTTTTTTATGTTTTGGTTTATTTTATTATTTTTGGTTATTTATGTATGGTTTTTTTAAGACTTATCGATTTAGTCAAACTTTATAAAAAAAAATCGATATATAATATAATTATTTATTTTATCAATATCCATTTAACCTAACATATATAATATATTTATTTATTTAATCATAGAAACGAAATTATTTATTTTGTAGGAATATTGACTTTTGAAAAACTATATAAAATTATTCAATTATTTATTTAATTTATTAGTAATTTTTGCTAATTTATAAGTGGTTGTTACATGCTCGTACAAAGATGTAAAAGACCACAAGAGTTATGCAACTTCTTGGCTTTGAGAGTGTGACTTAATTCTGAAGCTCTTTTCGACAATTCTGCAAAGAGATCAGGAGTTGAATGTTGCATTGAAGCGAAAGCACCTGCATTATTAGCAATGTTATGAAAGTTTAATTCTTCAACTTTGGTCAGTGCAATCTCTTCAATTCTATCTATTTTTGAAAAGTAAAGCAGTTCCCCTCTAATTTTAGGCAATGCACAAGCTATGTTTGAGATTCCTTGAGCTGAGCAATCAGGTAAGGATGTCATTGCAATGCCGACAAGCATAAACATCTCTTTTTGTCGATTAAACGCGAGTCTTCGAGTTTTCATCATAGAAATGTCTTCATATTCTTATCAATGCGATGAAGAGCAATAGCAATATTCAAAGGCGAGAGAGGTGACAGTCACAAAAGTAAACTCAATCACACGTTCAGTGATCGATGCATTTGTTATGGCAGCGGTTGCATCTTGATAGTCCATTAACCCATTATCCTGTTTGGCACATGATTTTTCTAGCTTAGTTTCCCCAAATTCATTTAAAGAGTATTATCAGCTACACTTGCGCAAGATATAATACTCAACAACATGAGATGTAATTAATCGAGACATGAGTTAGTTACAGGGTTCCCAGCATATGGATTATTCATCTTGTTATTTAAGTTAACCACAAACTCTGAATTCATCACTTAGATTTCGAGAAACCTGAAGAAAAAGACTTCAATTAAGCATAAGCATTAAATAATACATAAATATCTAGAACACTATTGCAATGCATATAAAATGCCAAAAGGTGAAAGATTTCAATGCCAAAATAAAAAGAAACTACATAGGTGTAGTGGCGGATCATGCAGTAGAAATAGTATTCATATTCATGAACTAACAGTATTTATGCATGAGACAAAAGCATCTTGCTCCGCAGCCCTTGTTGTCTCAACAAATGCAACAACCTTATCGGTGACTTTATTCTTCTCCAACTCCTTTATCAACAGATGCAACAGCCTCTTCGGCGACTGTCATATTTCATAATATAATTCGTATCCATCGATCCATAACAATCACTAAAATTACTATAAAGAATAATAATGAAAGAATAACCAGAAGAGTATTACAATTACTGAATGGTTATAACATAGTGATGGCATAATATGCAGGATATCTATTTATAGCTTTGAAACTCCCCTAATGTGCGGTATCACCGTAATATAGAGTTACCAAACAGACAAAAGGTGAATGTTTTTCTGTTATCTTTCATCAGTTGTTGCAGATGAAAACTGGTTTTCCTTCTTTGACATGCACCTTTTATAAGGCACAAACCCTTTTTCGCATGTGTCACGTCTCACTTTCACTCTTAATTGAGACATGGCTGATGTTTCACATAGTAAACTATTGCCAAAAGAGTCTGATTTTTGTTCACCCTTGCTTACATGTTTGTCAAGAGGTATTATTGGTTTGCATGCCTCAAAGAGACGATTCTTCTACTAAGCTTTCTTTTGTAGAAATATTTTCATTAGGGAGAATCTCAGGTTTCTAGCGATACGAGCAAACAGACGGGTATATAAATCATGCACAATTTTCTCATGATATTGTTCTTAATTAGATGAATTCATAAAATAGATTAGGAAGTTAGTTACCATAAGAGGTTTCTCATCAGGAGGTGAATCAGCATCTAGTCCATCTTCTTCTTTTGTTTGTTTTTTTAATTCAGCAGGCGTGGTAACACTTGCATAAACGCAACTAATCGAAGATCTTAGAGACAAACTTCCATTTAGTGTATCTGAATCCGACGAATAAAGAATTTTGCAAATGGGTGTAGGTAAGACTGATTTCGGAGATTGATTTTCTTGATCAAAATCTAATGCATTTATAGAGTTAGAATTTACTTCCTTTTTTAGGACAAGAATTGTATTACTACTGGCCATTTCAGCCCGCTTGCGAGGGTAAGGATGCATAGGCTTACGTTTCGGTCTTAGAGGAGAAATTTTGATCGCCTCTTTAGTGTTTGTAATACACATTTTTGTCGCGAAGAACCTAACACATAACCAAGGCAATTGAGTTAATTAATATGAAAATTGAACCACAAAGTTATAAATCTTAACGTTGTTTTGTTTATGGTTAACTAGTGGGATACCCGTGCGTCCGCACCGGTTCCGCTGCGGACTTTTAAAATTGGACCAATATATTTTGACAAGGAAAAATTAAAATTCACAACTTTTAAAGGATTGTGGTAATAAAAAAAATGTAATATGAAATAGTGATAAATCACAAAAGTTTAGAGATTTCAAACAAATGTGAAAATATCAAAATATCATTGGAAAAAAGAAAAAATAAACTATTAAACACATAATTTGTAAAAAAACAATTGTGAAAGAATTAATTGTGATAGAGTTGTAATAATAAAAGGATATATAAATTCTAATAAATGAGACAAATAAATATCCAAAAAAGATAATGGTATAAAAGAATTAAGTTTAATGTTGTATTTATTAAAATTTGGACAATGGTTTAAAATATAAAATAAAATGTTAAAACTCGTGCGTTCGCACATATATTAGTATGATTACCCGTGTGTTCGCACGATACTGGTGTGTTACCTGTGCGTTAACACGGTTATGGTGTTTTACCCGTGCGTTCGCATTGGTGTGGTATGCACGCTTTTGTTTTTAAAATGTAATAAAATAGAAAATACCAAATTTGAACTGTGCGTCTGCACGGGTATAGGTGTGGACCAATCCGGAACAATATTTATAGTAAATGTTGCATAAAATCAAAATATATAAATTAAGTGAATTTATAGTAAATATTGCATAAAATAAAAATATATAAATTTAAAAATATAAGTATAAATTTGGATTTAAAATTTTGATTGTCGTTCTTACATCGCAAAACATATAACATGATCAAACGTATTAATTATTTGAAATAATTGTATTAACTATATAATATCTATTAAGAAATTAAAACATATTTATAGAATAGAATAATTGTGAAATAATTTTTTATTTATTCGAACAAATCATAATACTATATTATTAAAAACAAAACAATATCGTTATTTTATATTTTGCAAAAATATAACTGTTGTGCATATTTGCATGATTATGATGCAGAAAGCAAATTAGCACTATTATTTAGTGTTATTGGTTCATGCTGAGAAAACTAAAACACATATATATTGTTAAGAATAATAATTTTGTCACGACATTTAATTTCAGCAGTACATGTCAAAGTAAAGATCAGTTTGGACTGAATTACAAAATACATATTCAATGACTTGAAACAAATTAAAATAAAACTTGCATAGTTAATCATTATCTGTGTAACTCCTTCCATACATAAAGTTCTCCCATGTATAGTCCCGCTCATCGTCATCGTCGGAATCAACCGGTTCGTAGTCAGGTTGTTGGTCATCATCTGAATCCAAATAAATTACTCGGCACACGAATGAAGCAGAAGTCTTCGTTCTTCTCTTCTTTCTTGAATGTCGAACTCGAGGAGGGCTATAGAGTTGTACAAAAAAAACAGTCAAAGAATATTGTCAACTGATATGCAGGGAAAACGGAAATTCTACTGTATTGTACGGATATTGTAGCACTGAGTTCATCGAATATATTCATACCGTGTGTGTTAACATGAAAATAAAAAATATACGGATAATATGAGATAAGGAGGGAAAATTGAAATGTACCGGGGGACCTGCAGAGTTGGTTGAAAGTTGGGTCCCCTTGGTGCGGTTCACGACGCTCGAAATCCGGTAATGGTTGAACCTCCGTAGGTGGTACGACCTGAGTATCAGGTCGTAGGTGGACGGCAGCTTCAACATGATGTTGGGTCTGTAGACGTTAAGAAAATGAAATGATTTAATCAGAAAGAAAGAATAAGGGACATTTAATTTAAGTGACAATAATAAGATGCAGTAAAAGTTATTCCTGAACCTGTAGCAATGGTTGAGGGTCTACAGGATGATGGAGAGGCCGAGGTGGTTGCAATTCCAGAGAAGGAGGTTCGTCAGTTGCCGTAACGACGTGAATAGGGGCAGTTGGTTGGATATTTTGTTTGGATGCCATTGAAAAAGTTGGGCTTTTCTGATAAGTGGTGGTTGTAGTAGAGAACAGGAGGAAGGTTTTAATAAAGAGGGTTGTGACTGTTGAGGTTCCCCCTACATTGGAAATGGAAATGCATTAACACATATGAAACTGTAAAGTTAGAATAATGAAAGGCAGAATAATAAAGATTGATGATGGTAAAGAATCCCATTAAGTTGCAAATACAATGTATAATGCGATTGGGCATTAAAAAAAATTTTAAGTATGCATAAAATATATTATGGATACAATGTAAAACTTGAGAAATTAATGTAGGTACCTTAAGTCCATTAATGACAGGCAAAAATCAACGAATGAATTGGAATATGAAAATAAAGGAGCATTCACAAAATCTATGCATCTTGCTACAACTTGATGCAGATGGCTAAAAAGGCAGGCCACTTCAAAATCTATCAGAAACCAAAACACACATTAGATAATATTTTTATTATGGTACTGCTACACAGGCTCAGTTGGAGTAGTATCACAAACTGACATATGGACACAATATGGACACAATGTTGACATCATTAACCATGGTGAATGTGTTGTCTGTGCCGGTTTTACCATAAGCGAAAACACATACATTCTGGTCGTCCATTGCAGATCTTACAATTGGCTCGAACTCAACAAAAATCACCACATAAAATGCAACAAAACAATGATCAAATGATAGACATTGAAGTAAAAAGTCCATAAAACCCAAATTTTTTGCCTGCTGATTTCAGTTGAAAGAAATGTATCAGTCTTTAAACTAAACACTTAAATACGGGGGTTACCGTTACGCCTTGCTTGTCTGATGGTAGCTGTTGAAATTAATGAGTAACACTTGTAATGTATCTGTCAGGAAGCATCCGCTGCAAAATAGCAACAAATGTCAAAGTTGCAAAACCAATCAACAACAAATCACACAAAAGAGAAATCAAAGAAACACCGAAATCGTATTCATAATATTATCGGGATGTTGAATCATTGACACGAATCAAAACCATCAACAGAGCACCATAAGACACATACTGAATATCGAGACAACCTGTTTGTATTACTTCAGCAAGAATACATCACTTTGAAACATAAATATGTAGTAGGTAAACAGAATAAGAATAACAAAACATATACCATGAAACATAAAAGATTAATCACAAGTTCAGTTACTCGAAACCACAAAGGACACGTACTTGTTATGTTTCATATGAAAACAAAATGTTGGTACAAAAATTCAGGAAAGCTTTAAATAGAAATTCAGAAAAGTTGCAAAACACACATTATCATGGAAGCATTAATAACAGCTAGTGAATTCAAATTCTAAGAAATTTATCGTGCAGTTTGGCCTGAAGGAAGTCTTGGAACTTTAAGGGGGGAAATGGATAAAGTTAAGCAGTGTTGTTCCAATTTGAATACCCTGCAAGATCATAAAACAATAATCATGATAGCAACTCCGGCACCAGCACAACATTCAGTCCGGCACATAATATTGGCTACCCTAGAAAACACCACGCAATGGACGACTTAACTTATTCAGTACAAATATATGCAGTTGTATCATGAATATATACATAATTTAATTAATATATTCAGCTTACCACGGATAACACTATCACCAAGTCCAAGAATCGAGAATGGCCTTGCAAAATCAGGTGTCAGGAACAAAAGCTGCAAAATGATTGAAACAATCAATAATATGAACAAATAGTAATAGCATCAAATTTTAAAGTTCATATGAAGATGAAAGAAACAATATCATTTTAATAACCCGACATTATAGGTAGATGGTACGAAAAAATGCGCTTGACATAATAGACCTTAGAGAAAAACTTCTGAGCATGACTTCGAATCTGAACCGCAGTCTTAGTACCAATATGTTTGTGGTGAAAATAAATAATCTTAAAACTTAAACCAAACACAATTATATTTCTTCATTACTACATTTCCTTTTTAGCTATAAATCTTATAAATCCTAACAGCATACTTTTCAAATATATCAAAAATTAAAACCAAATGATACCTTCAATGTGTCGCCAGGCGCGACCATACAACCTCAAGACTTCAAGGAACTTCTTATGTTCTTCGTATGTCCGTTTTTCTTTGTTTTGTTATAGTATTGGTTTCCTTACCTATAGTAGTAGAAAGAAGACATGTTAGGAAGTATACATCAAAACCTGAACTAACCTGCAGTTTGACTTGTTAGATGTGGTTACCTGTGACGCTAAATGTTTTAGACAGAGAAAATGTTACAATAATTCGTTCTTGCTTGACTGGAAAAGAGGTAATGGATATATGTATTTGGTTATCGTAAGTTGTATGCTCATTGTAGCGCGAGTTTTTTTTGTGGTTGCGAAGCACTATCGCTTTAGGGTACTACAGCTCAATTCATTTTTTATCCTATTGAAGCTGATGAAGGAAGGGAAATAGATGTCTCCAATTAACCCTGCTTGTATACTGAGTTTGAACAGATGACTGTTGGTTTACAGACGCTACAAAGATCGTGGGTCTCTCTTAGGTTATTTTGTTGAGAACACATTGTGACAGGATTATTGGTAGGATGTTAGGACTGATGCTTTTAGATTGATGTTTGAAGATACAGGATTTTGGGTTTTTTGTTTAGTGTGCTCGCTAAGATTTTTTCAATCTTATGCCTACGTATTCCCGTTTAACGAAACAGGGAAATCAGAGCGATCATAGTTCCTCCTATTATATGGGAAGAAAAAGGTTGTTTTGGTGTCTTGTTCAAAGCCCAAGACGTGAAGCTAAAGGTAGTTTGTATCTTGTTCAAAGCCTAAGATGTGAAGCTGAATGGTCTATTTGTATCTTGTTTAAAGCCCAAGATGTGAAGCTAAAAGGGTGTTGACTTTAGAGAGAATTTGTCATCTCTAAAGGGGAATGTTTGGCATAATTGTTGGGTGACTGATTATAAAGGAGAATAACTTTAACTGGGATATGCGAATCCAGCAATGCCATAATTTCCTTTATAAGGGATTTTCAACCTGAAGGAGAAGACTTTAACTCAGTTTAGAGCAATGTCATCTTTCCTTAGGAATTTCTCATGCTAAAAGATGGACAGTGGCGTGGATGTAAATAATCCAGAGGCTTGCCGCTTACAGCAATTAGACGAGGGAAAAGGAGTTGTTGATGTTTGTATGCTGTGACCAAAGTATGATTTGATGCTAAAAGGTTAATTGAATCAAATGGGGATTTCTTTATACAAAGTCTAAGAGGAGGCTATTGACCCAACAAGAGGATGCTTTTGTGTCTCGTACGAAGCCCGAGATAGAGGCTAAAAGGGTTGACTCAACAAGAGAGTGTTTTTATATGTGTCTTGTACGAAGCCCAAGACGGAGGATAAAAGGGTTTGACTCAACAAGAGAGTCTTTTATACTCACCAAGAGAGTGATTTGTATCTCATACGAAGCCCGAGATGGAGGTTAAAAGAGGATTGACTCAACAAGAGAGTCTTTTATACTCAATAAGAGAGTGATTTGTATCTCGTACGAAGCCCGAGATAGAGGCTAAAGGTGATCGACTCGACAAGAGAGTCTTTTTATACTCAACAAGAGAGTGTTTTGTATATCATACAAAGCCCGAGATGGAGGCTAAAGGAGGTTTGACTCAGCAAGAGAGTCTTTTATACTCAACAAAAGAGTGTTTTTGTATCTCGTACGAAGCCCGAGATGGAGGTTAAAAGTTGTTTGACTCAACAAGAGAGTCTGAAAAGGTTAGCTCCACTGGGGAGAATCATTGTACAAAGCCCAAGAGGAGGCTGAAAAGAGGTTGACTCAACAAGAAAATCTTTTATACTCAACAAGAGGGTGATTTGATGCCTCATACAAAGCCCGAGGTAGAGGCTAAAAGGGAAGTGACTCAACAAGAGAGTCTTTTATACTCAACAAGAGAGTGATTTAGTATCTCGTACGAAGCCCGAGATAGAGACTGAAAAAGGTTTTGACCCAACAAGAGGATTTTTTATACTCAACAAGAGAGTGTTTTCTATCTCGTACGAAGCCCGAGATGGAGGCTAAAGGTTTGACTCAACAAGAGAGTCTTTTATACTCAATAAGAGAGTGTTGGGAGAATCATTGTACAAAGCCCAAGAGGAGGCTGTTTATGCTGGTAACTGTTTCAGTTGAGTGACAGGTCCAGTGTGTTGGATAACAGAGAAAATCAGTTCTTATAAAGAGACTGATTAACAGTAAGGCTGTGTTTTGGGATTGATAAGAGGATCAGAGTTACTTCATTTTCTTTAAGGAAGCGGGAAATCCAAAGGGTATTGAGACTGTCCAAGTCAACTGGTGTCTTGAGAAATCGATTCTCAGATAGTGAACGATCTTTATATGATGCCCAAGAGATGGATGGTCTGTTAAGGGATGAAGGTCAACCCATTAACTGATCTGACACTTGACTCAGAAAGACAGCTCTAGCAAATTGATGACTAGGTTATGTTCCTATACCTGTAGAGGTCTCTGGGTCATTGTACTAAGCCCAAGAGAAGGTATGAGAGCTTTTAAGAAGCCGAAGGGCCCTTGTACAACACCCAAGAGGAGGCGGAGATGCTTTTAGGAAGCCTGTGGGTCCCCAAACCCTGAGAAGTTCAAGACATGCCATTCACAGAGAATAGATCAAGCCAGGAAAGTTCGAGAATTTGGAAGAAACACAAGAGATGCCATTCACAGAGAAAAGATCATCTCTGGGGAGTAGAGTTTCTTTGATAATGTCTAAGGGTGACAGTCTGTGAAAGGGTTCACCGAGAATGCTACCTTTCAGGTCTCCATATTGTTTAACCCCAAGAGGAGGGAAGACTATGTCTGGTAATCCTACGGGGGATCTAGTTTTGTTTGTATTTAAGAGTGACCGACAGGGCTTTACCTAGTTCTAGACGTAGTTGCCGGGGAAAACTCTAAATAACTATACTAGTATTACATAGTTAATATTTGACAAGTATATAAAAGTTTGTGAAAGAAGACTTACAGTGAACAACCACACAATACAGTTATATACATATGAAAGCGATAAATGAAAACGGATAAACACTTACCCGTTGTAGTGCTTCCATGCTGTTTGGTTAGTTGTTCAACAAAGAAAACTTTGATAACAATATTATATTCAAAATCAAAGGGGAAAGTGCTTTGAAAAGTTGTTGGGGCTTACAGCTCAAGGAGAGGCCCAAGTTTTAACGATGATTGCACCTGTTGTTTTGAATTTGTACAGTGACTTATACAAGTGACTGAGGCCCAAAAGGTTTTCCGTACAAAGGGATGGGTCTTACGCTCTCTCAAGAGGCCCAAAGGGTTTAAAGAAAAAGAATGAGGCTTATAACACGAGGGTAGGCCCAAATGATTTGTTTTTGAATTGGCGATCGTGCCGAGATTTTTCTTTCAACACAGAGGGACTTATACAACATTTGAGGCCCCAAAATGTTTTGGTTAAAAGGGGGTTGGGTCTTACACTCTATTAGAGGCCCAAAGGTTTATTTTAAGAAATGAAATGGGTCTTATAGCTCAAGGAGAGACCCAGGGTTATTTTGAAAAGGCGACGACCGCGCCGAACGTTTGTAAATATATAGAGGGACTTATACAATGTGTGAGGCCCAAAAAGGTTTATTCACAAAGAGGGGTTGGGACTTACACTCTAATAGAGGCCCAATGATTTATTTTTGTATAAGTGGTGGGGCTTACAGCTCAAGGAGAGGCCCAAGGTGATTTTTGATTTAAAAAGGCGATCGCGCCGAGATTTTTGAAAACGCAATAGGTCTTATACAATATCTGAGGCCCAAAATGGTTTTGGTTTTCAAAGGGTTTAGGTCTTACACTCTAATAGTGGCCCATGAGTGTTTGAAAAAGTTTGATGAGGGTTGAATTAATCAAAAACCCTAATTTTTTTCAAATTGTATTTTAATTGAATAAAAAATTCAATTAAAATGATCAAAATTGTTAATCATGTGAAAAACAAATTGTGATCTTGGATTAATGTTTCGAAAATCAGGTTTTGATCTACAAAATGTTTGGAAATCCCTAAAATTTGAAAGATCAAGATGGAAAAAATATTTTAAATGTTAAAAACAATTAAAATATTATTTCTTTACGAAAATATCAAGTATATGAAATAAATAATATTTTTGGGATTTTTTGAGAAAATAAAATATTTTAACATTTTTGTGAATTATTAAAAAAAGAATCAACTCAAAATCATTAAAACTCAGAGAGAAATTAATTTTTGAATCAATTAAATAAAATCACAAAATTCAAATATTCAAATTTTTGAAAAAGGGCACCAAGAACATGGCAAGAACACGCGCCATTCCTCTGTTTCTGCAGATTTGCATTTTCTATCCAATCTCACTGAATATTTGATTATATCATGCAATCTACATATCAATCTACTCGTTTCAACCTCACGATCATGTCTATGGTCTTTAATTTCATTTATTTTTAACATTGAATAAGAAATCAAAGAGAAACCTCAAGAACCCTAGATTCTGCATGAAGGTTCAGAAATTCCATACATGATTCAAACAAAGCAATTGATTGAGGGAAAACACTTCATGCATGATTATGAACATATGGCCTAATTATTATGCAACAAAAAATGCATGGATCATAGAGTTAGAAGAGTTCATGCTTACCTCTTGCAGCTGGTGATCGTGTTTTGTGTTAGAGGTGTTGCAGCTTGGTTCCAAGGTTATGGACAGCTTCCCTAGGTGTTATGGAGTGTGTCTGGGTTCTTGGAATGAATGGAAATAATCTGGAACTGAAGATGGTATCTCAACTGCAACTTGGTTAAAACCTTGAGCAGCTGGCTGGTGATTATGAGAAATCAGTGTTCCAGATGTTGTTTAAGTGTTTGAATCACTTCTATATGATGTTTATGAGGTGTGTGTGTGTGATTGGTTTGATTGGAATAACTCTCAAACTCAAAACCCGATAGTGACTTGCTTTGGAAGGCAAATTTGGAGTGAAGAAGGAGATTTTGAGGAAATCATATGTTAGATGACTTTGGTGTACTCAAACTGATCATAAGTGAGCTCTATTTATAGTAGAGCAAGTTTGTTTTGCAAGGAATAATGAATGACAACTGCTGCATAGGTTTGGCCAATGTTGAGCAATGAGAATCCAAGTCTCCTCTAGCCATTGACTAGAGGTTAGGGCACAGGCTGCTGGTTCCCTTGGTCTTGGATAAGTCTTGACTGAATTCAGTTGGAAATGGCTCAGTCCATGCCAACTTGGTAAATCCATTGATTGCTCCAAAACAAAATTGGAGTCTTGTCCTCTCTTTAGGGATTTTTAGGTTTAGCATGCTATTTTTTGTTCCAAGGACTTTGGAGGCTTGAATCAGTGTTGGTCCCCTTTAGATTTGATCCTCAGATGTGTCCAAAATGATGACAAGGCTTGGAATTATCTGATTTTGCCAAATCGAGCAAAAGTGCAAAATTCTGCCTAGCCTTGGCAGTTTTCAGCAAGGCATATTGCCATTGTTATATCTCATGGCCCAAGTGGAATTTGATGGAGTTCTTGGCCATTTTGGAAAGCCCTCATATGATACAATAACTATTTGATCATAATTGGTTTTGATACTTTTTGGATCCAAGTGAAAAATGCCCCTACATTTGGAAAAAAGTGAAGGCAGATTCTGACTTAGTGAAAATTTCACTAAGTGTTGGAAAAAAGTGACATTTTCACTTTTTGTGATTTTGATCATTCCATAATTTAAAATCCATGGGGAATTGGAATGAGTGGTAGTTGAAGCTTTTGTATAGGGTAATGAGAGCTACAAATCCAGCTTTGGATGGGAAAAAATGGCCTTGTGGTTTAGGAGTTATGATCCTCCAAAGTTGGTACCCTAGCCACTTTGTTCCATAACTTAGAAAAATTTCTAAGTTTTTTATGGTTATCCCTTTTACAAGTTATCCCACTTTTCTTTATTTTTCTTGATGAATGATTATTCCAATCATACATTAACATCATTTTAGGGTTAAAAAACCATAATTGTGAAAAATCTCAAAAAGTCAAAGTTTAACTTTTGTGCACAGTTGACTTTTTGTTAGATGAATTCCAAACTGTGCGATCCTTTATGAAATCAAGTCCTTGACCTAAATCAAACTTGATGGATTGATTTCATAAGTGTTATAGGATATATTGAATCATGTCCTAGGGTTTGGGAGCATGTCATGGTCAAAAGTCAAAGGCACAGTTGACTTTTCCCGCGAAACCCTAATTGTGGTTCAGATGAAATTGAAACTTATTGCTCAAGCTTCTTAGCTCAATCTATTGTTACAAATGGACCAATGTGGTGTGTTAGAGACCCTCAAATCATCTCTTGAGGTCTTGGTTCATGATTTGCCCCAAAAGTCAACTTAGGGGTGAATTAGGTAAAAAAACCCTAATTCCTGATTTTTAGTGAATACATCCCCTAAGGCCAAATTGACTTGATGATTGGGTCTATGAGGTTCCATGGAGTATCTTAGGTTATTCTTTGAAGCATTGGCTCATGCCCAGAGAAAAATTTCCATCTGGAGGCCCTGGTCGACCAAACCCTAATTTGGTGACACTAGAGATCTTAAGGCTTAATCCACCTGGAATGCTGCAACATTGTGCTTGATTCTTGATGTGGGAGTCCTCTTGATCCATTGTGGATGTTTGAGAGGTTAGACAAGTTGAAGATCTTGTCATTCCTTGATTGATCCTTTGTCTAAGGCTCAAAGAGGGCATGAAACCCTAAGCTTGATTGTAGTGGATGCTCACCCATCTTTGGTGAGACTAATGAGGTATGATGGTTCATCCATATTATGATGATGGTTTGCACAATGATGGGAAATCTTAGTGGTCAAAATTTAGGGTATGACAGATGCCCCTATTTAATCTTCTTGGACCCGAAGGTGTGAATGGCGAAGGTATTCGGGCATTCGGGGTGCAAGAGGATTAAATATCAGAATACCTAAAATTTTGATAGTGGTTATGAATGACAGTTTGCGCATTCATCTTCTTTTGCTAAGCAATGATATTTAGCAAAGGTAAGAACTTCCCCTCGATCTTGGTTTTCTGCCAAGGAACTGGTCTTAGTTGCTGATGTAAACTTCCCCTTGATCCTAGTTTCCAACCAAGGAACTGGTCTCAGTTTCTGATGTAAACTTCCCCTCGATCCTGGTTTCCTACCAAGGAACTGATCTTAGTTTCTGATGTAAACTTCCCCTCGATCCTGGTTTCCTACCAAGGAACTGGTCTCAGTTTCTGATGTAAACTTCCCCTCGATCCTGGTTTCCTACCAAGGAACTGGTCTCAGTTTCTTTCGTCAATAAACTTTCTTGACAAGGGACGCTATGTGTAGTGATTTTCCTCAAACTTCTCGTCGAATTTTCCTGGGGAGATGCCATTTGACGGAAAAAATTAGATGCCAGGCTTGCTGGGGAACCCAATTGTCTGAGTTGTAGAGGTGCACAAACTTCTCTGTTTAGAGATGCCATTTGTCAACTCTACTAGGGAAAACGAGTCTCTTGAGAAACTGCTTTCAGCTTGGGGATATCACATCATACTTTTCTCGAAGATCTTCTCGGAGAAATGCCATACAACGTGATCCAATTTTGAGGTGCTAATGACTTCAGTGACATGGATTTCCTGGAGAGAATGACCACTGTGTTGCTGAGAGTCTGTAGTTGCGAGGCTTTCTCAAGGGATTTTCCTTAATCCAGGAAAGCGAAGATATCATCTTCCATAGCGAAGAGTGATGCTGGCTGAGGGTTATCTGGTTTTTTAGAGGTTCAAGTTATCAAAGTGGTCAAAGGCCGTCTCCAATCCAGAAATAAACTGGAGGAGAGATTGTTCAGAC
The DNA here is from genome assembly GCA_022829125.1 of Lathyrus tuberosus. NCBI lineage: Eukaryota > Viridiplantae > Streptophyta > Magnoliopsida > Fabales > Fabaceae > Lathyrus > Lathyrus tuberosus. The sequence continues at coordinate 4,736,035 of JALAZF010000024.1, read as the reverse complement.
ACGACATTTCTTGACGAGGAAAGAACTGACAACTCGATTGAGAGGACTATTATCACTAGGGGATAATACCGACTCAAGTGATAGTGATGCAATATGAATGCAAATGGAAATAAATAATGCATGATGTATGTATGTCTATGCTGACAAAACTGACGCGACACACAGATTAATAGATGAACACGACTGGATACTCAGCCACTGCGGGGGACGAAGAGGTACCACTGGGTTCAAAATAGCAATTCTACCTTGCTTAGGAGAGATAGTCCCTGTAGGGAACAACCGTTGGTCGGGCTTAGGAGATGAGAACTCGGCCGAGGATGTCAGATGGAGTATTCGCATCTGAAATAAGTGATCCTTCATTCAGGCACACTGGTTTAGAAGGAGTACATTGATTCTGCACTTTGAAGCTCGCTTACTTTTGGAGAAGCGATTGATGTTCTTTCGATGTTCAACAGTCAAAAGAAATTGCCAACTTTATTTTAAAAGCAGAAAAAGTTTTACAAGCAAATTTATTTTTGTTTTATTTCAAGAAACGTCGACCATGTTAAAACGTTGTTCTGTAAAGCTAAAACAAATAAGAATTGCAAACAAAAGCACAAAGACTCAAATTTTATTTATAGGATGGAAATCAGCCAAACGCATGATTCCATAGAGTATTTATAAAGTTTAGAAAATGGTAATTCTAAGGGAAAAGGGCTACATTGAAACATGACGACCACTATCCTTCTACCAACTTTGAATTCGGGACATCCTGAGCTTCTGTCGAAGATGACCTTGACTGGAGTCTTTCTGATGGACGACGTAACTGCTGCTGAGGGACTTGCCTCTATTGGACGTAGTTACTTGCCATTATCCCTAACTTTTTCCTGGATTGTACTTTGAGATTTCCAACCCACCGGGATGATTTTTGATTATGTCTCTAATTTTTGCCTAGACTGCCTTTTCGGGTTTTCAATCCACCGAGACGTTTTTTTTTTAGTTTAGGCGAAGTATTTCTTGACTACATCAACATTCGTGGGGTAGGCAAATTCCTCTCCATCCATGGTTGCAAGTCTCAAGGCACCGCCTGAGAAAGCTTTCTTGACCACATAGGGGCCGTCATAGTTCGGGGATCATTTACCCCGAGAATCAGTGAGAAATGATTGTATCTTCTTGAGCACAAGGTCTCCTTTCCTGAACACGCGAGGTCGGACCTTTTTGTTAAACGCCTTCTTCATCCTTTGCTGATACAACATACCATGGCATAGTGCCGTTATTCATTTTTCTTCGATCAAATTCAGTTCGTCGTGTCGGCTTTGACACCATCCAGCTTCTGTAAGCTTAGCTTCCATCAATACTCGGATTGATGGGATCTCTACTTCTATGGGGAGCACTGCTTCCATGCCATATACTAGAGAGAAAGGGGTTGCCTCTGTTGAAGTGCGGAAAGATGTACGATAACCGTGAAGAGCAAAGGGTAGCATCTCGTGCCAATCTTTATAGGTTACAACCATCTTTTGAATAATCTTCTTGGTGTTCTTGTTAGCCGCTTCTACCGCTCCGTTCATCTTGGATCGGTAGAGAGATGAGTTATGGTGTTCGATTTTAAACTCAGCGCACAACCCCTTCATCATGTCATTGTTCAAGTTAGATCCATTATCGATAATGAGCTGGCTTGGAACACCATAACGGCAAATGATATTGTTTTTTATGAATCGGACCACCACTTGTTGGGTTACATTGGCGTATGACGCTGCTTCGACCCACTTGGTGAAGTAATCAATGGCTACTAAGATGAACCGATGTCCATTCGAAGCTTTGGGTTCAATCATGCCAATCATGTCGACTCCCCATATGGAAAAGGGCCATGGGGAAGAGAGAACTTTGAGACGCGTTGGCGGTACATGGACTTTCTCAGTGTATATTTGACACTTATGACACTTCCTCATGTACTTGTAGCAGTCGGATTCCATGGTCAACCAGTAGTACCCTGCTCTCAGAATTTTTCTCGCCATTGTGTGTCCATTAGCATGAGTGCCAAAGGATCCTTCGTGAATTTATTTTATTAACATGTTTGCTTCTGGTCTGTCTACGCATCGGAGCAAGACCATGTCAAAGTTTCTCTTGTAAAGTGTATCACCGCTTAGGAAGAAGTTGTCAGCCAGTCTTCTGAGGGTTTTTCTGTCTTTTCTGGATGCCCCAGGTGGGTACTCCTGTTTCTGAAGGAAGCATTTGATATCGTAATACCAAGGTTTGTCGTCTATGACTGCTTCGATCGTGAATATGTAAGCGGGTCGTTCAAGGCGCATTATGTCAATTTTAGGTAAGTCGTTCCATTGACCTACACTAATCATGGAAGAGAGAGTGGCTAATGCATCAGCCATGTGATTCTCATCACGAGGGATGTGATAAAACTCGACTCTGTTGAAGAAAGGTAACAACCTTCTCGCATAGTCTTTGTAAGGAATCAATCTGGATTGGTATGTGTTCCAATCTCCTTTGATCTGATTGATAACCAGGGTTGAGTCGCCATATGCGTCCAAGTTTTTGATCCTCAAATCAATCGCTTCCTTGAGACCCATAATACAAGCTTCTTATTCGGCCTCGCTGTTTGTACACTTGAACGTAAGTCTGGCGATGAAAGGAATGTGGGTACCCTGAGGGGTAACAATGATTGCCCCGATTCCGTTCCCATAATGATTGGCAGCTCCATCAAAGATAAGTCCCCATTGGGAACCTGGTTCTGGCTCTTCACTGGGTAGCGGTTCATCACAATTTTTCATTTTTAGATACATGACATCTTCGTTTGGGAAGTCAAATCCGACTAATTCCTGATCGTCAATCTGTTGATGAGCCAAATGATCGACTAAAATACTTCCTTTAACGACTTTCTGAGCGTGGTACTCAATGTCATATTCTGATAACAACATCCGCCAACGGGAAATCCTTCCCGTGAGAGCAGGTTTCTCAAATACATACTTGATTGGATCCATTTCTGAAATTAACCAAGTAGTGTGACGAATCATGTACTGGCGAAGACATTTGGCTGCCCAAGCCAGAGCACAGCAAGTTTTCTCGAGCATAGTGTACCGAGTTTCACAGTCGGTGAACTTCTTGCTCAAATAGTATATGGCAGACTCTTTCCTTTTGGTTTCGTCTTGTTGGCCAAGTACATAACCCATGAAGTCTTCCAAGACTGTTAGGTAAATGATCAGTGGTCTTCCTTTCACTAGAGGTGATAGAATCGGCGGATTCAACAGGTATTCCTTAATACTGTCGAAGACGGTTTGACAATCTTTTGTCCAAACGCAGTCCTGGTTCTTTTTTAGTAATTTGAAGATCGGCGCACATGTCTTGGTCATAAGGAATATGAATCTGGAGATGTAATTCAAACGTCCCAGGAATCCCCTGACTTGTTTTTCAGTTTTCGGAGAAGGCATTTCTTGAATGGCCTTGACCTTGTCAGGTTCAACCTTAATCCCTTTCTGGCTGACGATGAACCCTAAAAGTTTCCCTGAACGGACACCGAAGGTGCACTTGTTGGGATTCAAGCGGAGTTTGTACTTTCTCAACCGCTTGAATAGTTTTGACAAGTGGGTCACATGCTCCTCCTCTGTTCTAGATTTGGCAATCATGTCATCGACATATACCTCGATTTCCTTGTGTATCATGTCATGAAACAGAGTAGTCATGGCCCGTTGATAGGTTGCCCCGACATTCTTCAAACCGAACGACATTACCTTGTAACAAAAGGTACCCCATGGGGTGATGAACGAAGTTTTCTCCATGTCTTTCGGAGCCATTTTGATCTGATTATAGCTCGAGAATCCATCCATGAAGGAAATTTTTTTGAACTTTGCTGTACTGTCTTCCAGCATGTCAATGTGCGGTAAAGGAAAGTCATCCTTTGGACTAACCTTGTTTAGATCTTTGTAGTCGACACACATTCTGACCTTTCCGTCCTTTTTGGGAACGGGTACGATGTTGGCTAACCATTGAGGATATTCTGTGTGGCGAGGAAACCCATGTCAATTTGTTTCTGGACTTCCTCTTTGACTTTGATGGCCATGTCCGGGTGAGTCTGTCTCAAAACATCTGTTTCACCTGGGCAGGGCGAAAGGTTAAAGACGACAATTACTTTGACTGATGAACAATCTTCGGAACATCGACAATAACCCATTGGCGGCGAACTCCTCAGTTAATCACAAAGTCTGGTACTTTCCTTGACTTGTCTTCAGAAATAACGCTAATTTCTGGCGGAGCAGGATTGCTGGAATCTGTCTCCCAGGCAGAGTTGTCATAGGAGGATGCTTCTATTGTATTTTGCATAACATTTGTGCTCTCAGGCAAATCTCCCCATCCAGTTGGCTAGATGTCTTCGAGCCTGATACGAGAGCTTTCGGGAGCGGTGTACTTGACCATGAAGTCAAATTTTCCACTTGGTTGTCCTAAGGTGTCCCACACTTCTTTGGAACTGGAGGAGTCATCTTTCTCGATGACGTTGACCTCAGGAAAAGCATAGTTGATGAACTCTAGTCCTGCAAGCTTTGCAAATTCATCGTCGTGCTGGATATTTTCTGAATGACCTGAGTGTTGATCCCATGACATGGTGGGATACAGGTATTCTGTTCAATGACGCTCAACTGGTTTTCATAGTTCGGGTAATTTTCTTGCCCCAAGTCTCCTGGATACGGCTGCCAGATAGGCAGACCATCCATTGGGCCATAATATCCGTGGTCAAAGTTGTTTCTCATCATAGTGTCTTCCTCTAATGAGTTTGGTGGAGCACGATATCCTTCCGGATCACAATCTCCGTATATTATTCTGACATCTGACTTGGGTATAAATCTCGGACTCTGTGCGGGATAGCAAAATGGCATAGGCACCTCTTCCTGAGACATATAGCCGTCCTAGTTAAGATAGGACTTCCATTCCTCGTCCGTATCAGAGGGATCTCCCTCGTTGATAGTATGGACTGTTTGAGGCACTGGGTGAAGGAAACCTCCACTGTGGAAGAAATCCTGAATGGGATGAAGATTTTCATCGTTAGCAGCTGTCTGGGTACAGGTCGCAGAAAAACCAAGACCCTTCTTTGTTTTATTATCAGTAGGAATGACAAGCTGTCCTCATCCTGTTGCGTTGTTATTCTTGATCGCCTCGAGAGCATCTCTGTACGAGGAAATCGAGGTTCCTTTCTCTGACTGATTCTCACTGCTCACCGACAGTGCTTGGAACTGGGTTCCAACAACCTCCTCGAGTTCTACACAAGTAGATGATGATAAGTTACTCACGAGCAAGGCTTGCTCTCCGCAGACCGTGACGAGTTGATCGTTCTTGACGAACTTCAGTTTCTGGTGCAGCGTCAAAGTGACTGCCCCAGCCAGGTGTATCCAAGGCCTTCCTAATAAACAGTTGTACGCTGCCCGGACGTGCATGACCTGGAAAGTGATTAGGAAAGTGTGAGGACCGATAGTTATGGGAAGGTCGACTTCGCCGATAACTGCTTTCCGAGACCCGTCAAACGCTTTGACGATGACCTCACTGCCCCTAATTAGGGATCCTTTAAATGATAGTCGCATTAAAGTGGACTTCAGTATAACGTTGATGGTCGATCATGTGTCTACCAGTACGCTGGCTAAAGCATCGTCCTGGAAGTTAACTGTGATAATGAGCGCCATATTGTGGCTTTTGGCCCCCCTCTGGTAAATCCTCATCACTGAATCCTAAGTTGTTGTAGGAAGTGATGTTAGAAATGATGTTATCAAACTGTCGTATTGACACATCCTGTTCCACAAAGGCCTGATCTAAGACTTTCTGTAGAGCCTCCCTGTGGGCTTCGGAACTGAGTAAAAGTGATAACACAGAGATCTTTGAAGGAGTTTGTAACAGTTGATCAACAATGTAGTATTCACTCCTTTGGATGAGCTTCAACATCTCATCGTCATTTTTTGAAAGGTCGGGATTACTGGATTGACCGACTGGTGGATCAGGAGCTTCTGCCTGAAGTTTCTTTTCTTTGTTAGGTTCTCCAACTTCTCGGTTGAAGATTCGACCGCTCCGTGTTACTCGACTGATGTCTGCAATATTCACGATGGAGGGTAATGGAATTTCCTTTCCATTCTCAATTATTGTTGCACCGTATTTGTAAGGGATCGCCTTAGCTGTTTCATACGGTAATGGTCCTGGTAGATAAATAACTACAAGAGCCTTCTGATTTTTCTGACTGTCGTAAGCAACTTCAACCAGTTCCTTGCTAAGAACCTTTGATTCATCCATTAGAGGGATGATGGTACAAACATCCTTGTTCCTCTCAGGGTCAGAGATTATAACCACGTCTTTAATTTGATCTGCGAAGTAGTCCGTCGTCTAGTCAACGGACCCCGACGCTAGGTATGGGTGAATCTCCTTGCGATCCAACTGACCTTGGAGAGCTGCTCGCACGAGGTAACATCCTTGGTTATTTTCCGAACAGACTCTACAACGTTCATAGTTGTGTGGTGGCACCTGGCCACGCCCGCTTTGAATGCAGTGTAACCTCACCAGGTTTGTTTCCATAGATCGGACATCCTGATTTTGACGTCGAGTGGGGTTTCCATTAAGCACACTAATTTGTTACGTGTCTTCATCCAGATAGATTGGAAGCCACCAGTGGTTTAACAGGTGTTGTAAAGTTCTTTGAACAAGAGCCCACCCTTGGTTACTCTCACAACATCCTCTACAGTTCTGGTAATCATGCGAAGTGAGAAAACCAAGTTGGACCTGCCTGGCATGTAACTCCACCAAGCTGGTATTCATCAGACTAATATCAAAGATTTGAATCATGTTGATCTGATAGGGATTTCTATCACGGTAGTCTTGGATCCATCCAAGTTCCATCTGACGCTGGAGGGCCTCTTGTACGAAAGAGCATCCTTGTTTGTTTATCGAGCAAGTCAAACAGGAATTATAATCATGCCGCAGCAGATTATGATACTGGCTTTACCTTGAGTGCATTGCCACCAAGTTGATATTCATTGCACGGATGTTGTGGTTCTGAATGATGTTGGAATTTGTGTATGTCATGTTGACTCCACGAACTCGATGCTCCGGGATCCATCCGAGATCCAATTTTTCCTGTAGAGCTGATTGCACAACAGAACATCCCTGATTATTTTTAGAGCAGATATCACACTGGTGATAATTATGAGGTGGCACATGGCCATATCCAATCTGTCTACAATGCATCTTGACCAAGTTGGCCCTTAACAAGAGTACATCATGAATTTGATAGTTGTCGCTAGACTCTTCCTCTATCAAATTAATTGTAGCTTTCTCGTGTTGAGGCAGCGACTTCGTGAGAATGTTTGAATTCGTATCTTTGAAAGATAAGACCCCGCTCCTAACAAGCTTTTGCACATCAGATTTGAAACTGAGACAGTTCTCTATGTTATAACCTGGTGCTCCTTGATGGTAAGGACAGGTCTGATCCGCTTTAAACCAAAAAGGCGGATTTTCTGGTACTGTAAGAGGAGACTTAGTCTGGACGTGCCCCTTGACCAGTAGTAACAGAAATAACTCTGCGTACAACATAGGTATAGGGTCAAACCTTGGTGGTCGCGTTGTACGGTTGTTGTTGTACGGAGGACGAGCCGACTAAAGAGGCTGTTGTGTCCTTTGCTGATATTACTATTGATTAGGTTGGCTCTGCGCAACCTGAGGTTGATACGTACGAACAGGCGCAGGGTTGATAGCAGGAGTCGCATCTGTACTGGTTGATAACGTCGTCTTTCCTTTCCGAGAGAGATATTCCCCATATCCTGCTCTTTTTTCTTAGGGAGAGCACTACCGTATCATTTTGTATTACTTGATGATCCAGCGTCTTTTACTAAACGTCCTTCTCGGACGACTTCCTCAAGACGAACTCCCATGCCCACCATCTCGGTGAAGTCACTGGGCGCACTGGCGACCATTCGGTCGTAGTAAAATGAGCTTAAGGTTTTTAAGAAGATCTTTGTCATCTCCTTTTCCTCCAGAGGTGGAGAAATCTGAGCGGCAATTTCACGCCATCTCTGAGCGTACTCCTTAAAGGTTTCCTTGTTCTTTTGTGACATCGATCTGAGTTGATCTCTGTCCGGTGCCATGTTCAGATTATATTTGTACTGCTGAACGGAGGCAGTGCCAAGATCTCTGAAGGTGTCGATCGTGATGCAGTTTAAACCCATGTACCATTTTAATGCGGCACCGGTTAAACTATCCTGAAAGTAGTGAATCAGTAGCTCCTGGTTCTTTGTCTGAGCAGACATTCGCCGAGCGTACATCACCAGATGGCTCTGAGGGCAAGAGTTACCCTTGTACTTTTCAAAGTCGGGCACCTGGAATTTGTGCGGGACTTTCACATTGGGGACCAAGCAGAGGTCCGCGGCGTCCTTTCCAAATAGATCCTGACCGCGAAGGGCTTGCAGTTCTCTCTGCATTTCCAGGAACTATTCCTGGAATTCATTCATTCTATCGAACATGCTGTCATTTCCACCAGACAGTATCTGTGGAATCTATCCTTCCGGAACAGCGTGTACCACGGGTGGTGGTATAGTCATTATGGCCGAGACTCTCGGTGTTTCCCGAAGTTTGAAACCTTCAGGAGTTGTTGTCATGCCCCTGGCATCTTCGCTTTCCCGAAGTTTGTAACCTTCAGGCCCAGCGGTTCCTGCCGCGGTTCCCTGATCCTCAGCGATCGGCGGAATATATCCTTCCGGGATATAGTTAAGTGGCATACCCCAGGGACGATCTTTCAGCATTATGTACCTAGGATCATACTTCTCCACTATGGGCGTTGATGTGATCTCTGAGATCACAGTCCATTGTTGTTGCATCTGAGCTTCTGCTAGAGCTTGTATGTCGTTATGAAGCTTTCTCAGATCCTCTTTCAGAGTGTCGATCTCTTATCTCAACTCTCTGTTCTCTTCCTCGAGATCATCCATCTTTTTCTGACGATTGACCCGAGTATTGTACGAATGAGACAGTTTGACTCTAGAATCGAGGCACAAACGTGAGATTCGTAGGTAAGAAGAATGCGTTTATGATGAATACAATTATTATTAATTATTTTTGTTTATTCAAAATAAACTTCGACAATTAGATTGCAAATATCAAACAGTGAGGAAACCCTATTTTATTGAATTCAAAGGATTGCGGAAATGGAAATACAGTAGATTACAGAGTGCTGAAAAAGGAAACCTAAACTAATGGATCCTGAGTCCTCCCTGAAGAGAGCTCAAGTGCTGGTTCTTGTGCTTTCCTTTTCTTTGACCGGGGCTCTTGGGCCGTTGTCGGGTTGTCACTCCTCTGCCAAGTGAAAGGAGCGAGCAAATTCCTTTGGTCATCCTGATTTTCTACAGTATGTTGCTCTAAAATCTCAATCAGGGCATCTTTTTCTCTTAATAGTTGCTGTATTTTCTTGCACTCCACATTGAGAATGTGGTACTTGTTCCTCCAAGACCTCTTCTCCTGTTGAACTTTGCTGAGAGTAACTTGAAGTTTTTCCGTCTCAGACATAAAATAAAGGACAGAGTCCCTTAATGAAAGAACTTCCTGACGAGGGTAAGGCATCCTCAGCTTGAGAGCTCTAGTCTGTACCCAGTGGAGATAAGGCTCCACCGAGACACAGTCTGGTTTTCCTAGAGACTCTCGTCCTTTCCTATGAACATGTTTCCAAGCGTACACTATTTATGTCTTTAGTGCCCTGTCATTTTCTCCTTCCTTGAAGAAAAGACCTTCCAAATGAGCATTCTGCGGGACATGCCTCATCGGGTATCCAAATTGACGACGAACCAACACCGGATGATAGTTGATTCCTCCCTTAGTTCCTATAAGGGGTACATTTGGGAAATTTCCACAACGGTCAATGATTCTGATCCCGTCATAGATTCGATTGTACCAATCGATGTCAGAGTTGGTAAGAGACGTGATTCTCTACGACCAACGTAAAGTATTTTTTTGATCCCAAAATGCAGCAGACTTGGGTAAGTGGGAAATGAACCATTTGTAAAGCAGGGGTACACATCACGTGATCATTCCTCTGCTGTATAAATTCCTTAAGTGTACCGAATGATATGCATCTGCGAGTAAGGTCGGTACAGGGTTTCCAATCAGGAAAATCTTAATGGTGTTGATGTCTACGAAGTTATCAGTGTTGGGAAACAAAAACAACCTGTAGGTGAGCAAAACAAAGATGCTCTCGAAAGCGGCCACGTTCCCTATACTAGCAAAGTACAGGGCTTTCTTTGTTAAGAACTGGGATGACAAACCTTGGATGCCACCATTAGTGGTCATGTGAGTCCTGACTTCTGACTCGTCCAAATAAATTGATCTTGCAATGGTCTGATCCTTTGGAATTTCTTCCAGTCCAGAAAATGGAGCTTGATCAGTAATGTGTAAATCAGTCAAGTGAGAATACTCCTCTAGCTTTGGTGCAAGCTGATAATCCGGGAATATGAAACAATGATAAACTGGATCGTAGAACTAGATTAACGTGGACAGGATTCCTTCAATTACGTGGACCCTTAACAAGGACAACAGTCCTCCATACTTGGCTCTGAAAGCCTCGTGGTTGGTGATCATTCTCGCCAAACCTCTCAAATCCTTTAACTTTGGAACCTTGAAGGTGTACTTATGAGTTTTCCTTCTACCGAAATCCATTAACGCAATCTCTTTTCTCTCTGACATTTGCAATCATTGTCTCAGTTTAATTTGAAAAAGAGAGACTAGAAGAGAAGATTTTTTCTGTTTTAATGTTTTTTAAATGAATGTATGAATGCAGCACACAAAAACATAGAAAAAATATGGGGTCAAAGGGTCGGTGTCATGAAGTCAAGGCTCTACCTCCCCCCAAAGGTTTATACTGGTGATTTTTGGTACCTATCTGCAAAATCATTGACCCCTCCGGGATAACAACAGCACGCGGATCGCCAGCGAGCTGATGTATCCTGGAGTGATCTCAGATGAGGGTAGTATCGCGTGACAACTATTTCCGATAGCTTCCGCACTACAAAATGGCTGCAGTCTGCTAAAAACCTCAGCTTCTCAGATAACCCAGTTGACCACACTACTTTCAACAACCGAAGTCGTATAGGCAATGTATCTGCAAAGGGAGTCTCCACTGAGTTTGATGGTCGATCGGGGGCTCTTAACTGGAATTCACTCCCAGTAAGATTACCCGCATTGCCATCACCTATCTTAGGTGTATACTCAATCTTTCCACATGCGGCATCACACGCATTCCCATTAGCAGAAAAATAAACACATATATCAATTAGGAAAAGCAGTATATATATTTGTCTTAATCATGCTAGACCTCTAGTCTTATGATCCTATACAGACAATGACACCCCAGCAGAGCTGTCATTTTTGTGACATGAACGTGAACTCAAGGTCTCTGCCTAAGAGATGGGAAAAGATAATACAATGAATAAAAGAAATCCCTAGCAGAGTCGCCATTTTTCTGTAGCGTGAGTTTTTTGTGTGGTTGCGAAGCACTATCGCTTTAGGGTACTACAACTCGATTCATTTTTTATCCTATTGAAGCTGATGAAGGAAGGGAAATAGATGTCTCCAATTAACCCTGCTTACATACTGAGTTTGAACAGATGACTGTTGGTTTACAGATGCTACAAAGATCGTGGGTCTCTCTTAGGTTATTTTGTTGAGAACACAGTGTGACGGGATTATTGGTAGGATGTTAGGACTGATGCTATTCGATTGATGTTTGAAGATACAAGATTTTGGGTTTTTTGTTTAGTGTGCTCGCTAAGATTTTTTCAATCTTATGCCTACGTATTCCCGTTTAACGAAATAGGGAAATCAGAGTGATCGTAGTTCCTCCTATTCTATGGGAGGAAAAAGGTTGTTTTGGTGTCTTGTTCAAAGCCCAAGACGTGAAGCTGAAGGTAGTTTGTATCTTGTTCAAAGCCCAATATGTGAAGCTGAAGGGTCTATTTGTATCTTGTTTGAAGCCCAAGATGTGAAGCTAAAAGGGTGTTGACTTTAGAGAGAATTTGTCATCTCTAAAGGGGAATGTTTGGTACAATTATTGGGTGACTGATTATAAAGGAGAATTACTTTAACTGGGATATGCAAATCCAGCAATGCCATAATTTCCTTTATAGGGGATTTTCAACCTGAAGGAGAAGACTTTAACTCAGTTTAGAGCAATGTCATCTTTCCTTAGGAATTCCTCATGCTAAAAGAGGGACAGTGGCGTGGATGTAAATAATCCAGAGGCTTGCCGCTTACAGCAATTAGACGAGGGAAAATGAGTTGTTGATGTTTGTATGCTGTGACCAAAGCATGATTTGATGCTAAAAGGTTGATTGAATCAAACGGGGATTTCTTTATACAAAGCCTAAGAGGAGGCTATTGACCCAACAAGAGGATGCTTTTGTGTCTCGTACGAAGCCCGAGATAGAGGCTAAAAGGGTTGACTCAACAAGAGAGTGTTTTTATATGTGTCTTGTACGAAGCCCAAGACGGAGGCTAAAAGGGTTTGACTCAACAAGAAAATATTTTATACTCACCAAGAGAGTGATTTATATCTCGTATGAAGCCCGAGATGGAGGCTAAAAGAGGATTGACTCAACAAGAGAGTCTTTTATACTCAACAAGAGAGTGATTTGTATCTCGTACGAAGCCCGAGATAGAGGCTAAAGGTGATCGACTCGACAAGAGAGTCTTTTTATACTCAACAAGAGAGTGTTTTGTATCTCGTACAAAGCCCGAGATGGAGGCTAAAGGAGGTTTGACTCAACAAGAGAGTCTTTTATACTCAATAAAAGAGTGTTTTTGTATCTCGTACGAAGCCCGAGATGGAGGCTAAAAGTAGTTTGACTCAACAAGAGAGTCTGAAAATGTTAGCTCCACTGGGGAGAATCATTGTACAAAGCCTAAGAGGAGGCTGAAAAGAGGTTGACTCAACAAGAGAATCTTTTATACTTAACAAGAGAGTGATTTGATGCCTCTTACAAAGCCCGAGGTAGAGGCTAAAAGGGAAGTGACTCAACAAGAGAGTCTTTTATACTCAACAAGAGAGTGATTTAGTATCTCGTACGAAGCCCGAGATGGAGGCTGAAAGAGGTTTTGACCCAACAAGAGGATCTTTTATACTCAACAAGAGAGTGTTTTCTATCTCGTACGAAGCCCGAGATGGAGACTAAAGGTTTGTCTCAACAAGAGAGTCTTTTATACTCAATAAGAGAGTGTTGGGAGAATCATTGTACAAAGCCCAAGAGGAGGCAGTTTATGCTGGTAACTGTTTCAGTTGAGTGACAGATCCAGTGTGTTGGATAACAGAGAAAATCAGTTCTTATAAAGAGACTGATTAACAGTAAGGCTGTGTTTTGGGATTGATAAGAGGATCAGGGTTACTTCCTTTTCTTTAAGGAAATGGGAAATCCAAAGAGTATTGAGACTGTCTAAGTCTACTGGTGTCTTGAGAAATTGATTCTCAGATAGTGAATGATCTTTGTATGATGCGCAAGAGATGGCTGGTCTGTTAAAGGATGAAAGTCAACCCATTAACTGGTCTGACACTTGACTCAGAAAGACAGCTCTAGCAAATTGATGACTAGGTTTTGTTACTATACCTGTAGAGGTCTCTGGGTCCTTGTACTAAGCCCAAGAGAAGGCATGAGAGCTTTTAAGAAGCCGAAGGGTCCTTGTACAATGCCCAAGAGGAGGCGGTGATGCTTTTAGGAAGCCTATGGGTCCCCAAACCCCGAGAAGTTTAAGATATGCCATTCATAGAGAATAGATCAAGCCAGGAAAGTTTGAGAATTTGGAAGAAACTCAAGAGATGCCATTCACGGAGAAAATTTCATCTCTGGGGGGTAGAGTTTCTTTGACAATGTCTAAGGGTGACAGTCTGTGAAAGGATTCACCGAGAATGCTGCCTTTCACGTCTCCATATGGTTTAACCCCAAGAGGAGGGAAGACCGTGTCTGGTAATCCTACGGGGATCTAGTTTTGTTTGTATTTAAAAGTGACCAACAGGGCTTTACCTAGTGCTAGACGTAGTTGCCGGGGAAAACTCTAAATAACTATACTAGTATTACACAGTTGATATTTGACAAGTATATAAAAGTTTGTGAAAAAAGACTTACAGTGAGCAGCCCCACAATACAGTTATATACATATGAAAGCGATAAATGAAAGCGGATAAACACTTACCCGTTGTAGAGCTTACATGCTGTTTGGTTAGTTGTTCAACAAAGAAAACTTTGATAACAATATTATATTCAAAATCAAAGGGGAAAGTGCTTTGAAAAGTTGTTGGGGCTTACAGCTCAAGGAGAGGCCCAAGTTTTAACGATGATTGCACCTGTTGTTTTGAATTTGTACAGGGACTTATACAAGTGACTGAGGCCCAAAAGGTTTTCCGTACAAAGGGATAGGTCTTACACTCTCTCAAGAGGCCCAAAGGGTTTAAAGAAAAAGAATGGGGCTTATAACACGTGGGTAGGCCCAAATGATTTGTTTTTGAATTGGCGATCATGCTGAGATTTTTCTTTCAACGCAGAGGGACTTATACAACATCTGAGGCCCCAAAATGTTTTAGTTAAAAGGGGGTTGGGTCTTACACTCTATTAGAGGCCCAAAGGTTTATTTTAAGAAATGAAATGGGTCTTATAGCTCAAGGAGAGGCCCAGGGTTATTTTGAAAAGGCGACGACCGTGCCGAACATTTATAACTATACAGAGGGACATATACAACGTGTGAGGCCCAAAAAGGTTTATTTACAAAGAGGGGTTGGGACCTACACTCTAATAGAGGCCCAATGATTTATTTTTGTAAAAGTGGTGGCCTTACAGCTCAAGGAGAGGCCCAAGGTGATTTTTGATTTAAAATAGCGACTGCGCCGAGATTTTTGAAAATGCAGTGGGTCTTATACAATATCTGAGGCCCAAAATGGTTTTGGTTTTCAAAGGGTTTAGGTCTTACACTCTAATAGTGGCCCATGAGTGTTTGAAAAAGTTTGATGAGGGTTAAATTAATCAAAAACCCTAATTTTTTTCAAATTGTATTTTAATTGAATAAAAAATTCAATTAAAATGATCAAAATTGTTAATCATGTGAAAAACAAATTGTGATCTTGGATTAATGTTTCAAAAATCAGGTTTTGATCTACAAAATGCTTGAAAATCCCTAAAATTTGAAAGATCAAGATGGAAAAAATATTTTAAATGTTAAAAACAATTAAAATATTAATTCTTTACAAAAATATCAAGTATATGAAATAAATAATATTTTTGGGATTTTTTGAGAAAATAAAATATTTAACATTTTTGTGAATTATTAAAAAAAGAATCAACTCAAAATCATTAAAACTCAGAGAGAAATTAATTTTTGAATCAATTAAATAAAATCACAAAATTCAAATATTCAAATTTTTGAAAAAGGGCACCAAGAACATGGCAAGAACACGCGCCCTTCCTCTGTTTCTGCATATTTGCATTTTCTATCCAATATCACTGAATACTTGATTATATCATGCAATCTACATATCAATCTACTCGTTTCAACCTCACGATCATGTCTATGGTCTTTAATTTCATTTATTTTTAACATGAAATAAGAAATCAAAGAGAAACCTCAAGAACCCTAGATTCTGCATGAAGGTTCAGAAATTCCATACACGATTCAAACAAAGCAACTGATTAAGGGAAAACACTCCATGCATGATTATAACCATATGGCCAAATTATTGTGCAGCAAAAAATGTATGGATCATAAAGTTAGAAGAGTTCATGCTCACCTCTTGCAGCTGGTGATCGTGTTTTGTGTTAGAGGTGTTACAGTTTGGTTCCAAGGTGATGGACAACTTCCCTAGGTGTTATGGAGTGTGTCTGGGTGCTTGGAATGAATGGAAATGATTTGGAACTGAAGATGGTATCTCAACTGCAACTTGGTTAAAACCTTGAGCAGCTGGCTGGTGATTATGAGAAATCAGTGTTCCAGATGTTGTTTAAGTGTTTGGATCACTTTTATATGATGTTTATGAGGTGTGTGTGTGATTGGTTTGATTGGAATAACTCTCAAACTCAAAACCCGATAGTGACTTGCTTTGGAAGGCAAATTTGGAATGAAGAAGGAGATTTTGAGGAAAGCATCTGTTAGATGGTTATGGTGTACTCAAAATGATCACAAATGAGCTCTATTTATAGTAGAGCAAGTTTATTTTGCAAGGAATAGTGAATAGCAACTGCTGCATAGGTTTGGCCAATGTTGAGCAATGAGAATCCAAGTCTCCTCTAGCCATTGACTAGAGGTTAGGGCACAGGCTGCTGGTTCCCTTGGTCTTGGATAAGTCTTGACTGAATTCAGTTAGAAATGGCTCAGTCCATGCCACCTTGGTACATCCATTGAATGCTCCAAAACAAAATTGGAGTCTTGTCCCCTCTTTAGGGATTTCTAGGTTTAGAATGCTATTTTTTGTTCCAAGGGCTTTGGAGGTTTGGATCAGTGTTTGTCCCCTTTAGATTTGATCCTCAGATGTGTCCAAAGTGATGACAAGGCTTAGAATTATCTGATTTTGCCAAATCGAGCAAAAGTCCAAAATTCTGCCTAGCCTTGGCAGTTTTCAGCAAGGCATATTGCCATTGTCATATCTCTTGGCCCAAGTGGAATTTGATGGAGTTCTTGGCCATTTTGGAAAGCCCTCATATGATACAACAACTGTTTGATCATAATTGGTTTTGATACTTTTTGGATCCAAGTGAAAAATGCCCCTACATTTGGAAAAAAGTGAAGGCAGATTCTGACTTAGTGAAAATTTCACTAAGTGTTGGAAAAAAGTGACATTTTCACTTTTTGTGATTTTGATCATTCCATAATTTAAAATCCATGGGGAATTGGAATGAGTGGTAGTTGAAGCTTTTGTAGAGGGTAATGAGAGCTACAAATCCAGCTTTGGATGGGAAAAAATGGCCTTGTGGTTTAGGAGTTATGATCCTCCAAAGCTGGTACCCTAGCCACTTTGTTCCATAACTTAGAAAAATTTCTAAGTTTTTTATGGTTACCCCTTTTACAAATTATCCCACTTTTCTTGATTTTTCTTGATGAATGATGATTCCAATCATACATTAACATCATTTTAGGGTTAAAAAATCATAATTGTGAAAAATCTCAAAAAGTCAAAGTTTGACTTTTGTGCATAGTTGACTTTTTGTCAGATGAATTCCAAACTGTGCGATCCTTTATGAAATCAAGTCCTTGACCTAAATCAAACTTGATGGATTGATTTCATAGGTGTTATAGGATGTATTGAATCATGTCCTAGGGTTTGGGAGCATGTCCTGGTCAAAAGTCAAAGGCACAGTTGACTTTTCCCGCGAAACCTTAATTGTGGTTCAGATGAAATTGAAACTTGTTGCTCAAGCTTCTTGGCTCAATCCATTGTTACAAATGGACCAATGTGGTGTGTTAGAGACCCTCAAATAATATCTTGAGGTCTTGGCTCATGATTTGCCCCAAAAGTCAACTTAAGGGTGAATTAGGTCAAGAAACCCTAATTCCTGATTTTTAGTGAATACATCCCCTAAGGCCAAATTGACTTGATGATTGGGTCCATGAGGTTCCATGGAGTATCTTAGGTTTTTCTTTGAAGCATTGGCTCATGCCCAGAGGAAAATTTCCATCTGGAGGCCCTGGTCGACCAAACCCTAATTTGGTGACACTAGAGATCTTAAGGCTTAATCCACCTGGAATGCTGCAACATTGGGCTTGATTCTTGTTGTGGGAGTCCTCTTGATCCATTGTGGATGTTTGAGAGGTTAGACAAGTTGAAGATCCTGTCATTCCTTGATTGATCCTTTGGCTAAGGCTCAAAGAGGGCTTAAAACCCTAAGCTTGATTGTAGTGGATGCTCACCCATCTTTGGGCAGACTAATGAGACATGATGGTTCATCCATATTGTGATGATGGTTTGCACAATGATGGGAAATCTTAGTGGTCAAAATTTGGAGTATGACACTCATACACATGCATAAATAATCGAGAAGAAGGTAAAAATATAACATTATTCAAATTAGTTGTATGCTCTTGCAGAATTAAAATACTAGAAATAATGTTATTTTCTTTCCTTTAGCACTGTTAGTAATTTGCTCAAAAGACGAAATTGTGGATGGAAACTCTAACTTTGAAAATTATAAAACACAAAGAATTAACGAAATCGCACGAACGGTACATTCACCATAATTAATGATAGTTAATAATCGCATAAACTCATTGTTTAGCTTATGACTCCGAGTGAATATGTGATTCATTTCAAAGCTTCCAACTTGTTCCAACATATTCAAATTTGAAACCATGTTATTCACCTGTTCTGATGTGACTGACTCCAAGTGAATATGTGATTCATCATATATTTTCTGCATTATGCCAATGTCAATAAGCTGCTTCTCTCTTTTATTCTCTTTCTCTCCGGTTCCAACTCGAAATTCCAGTGTAAATCAACACCACTGTCACTTCCATCAGTAGGAAGAATAGGACCCGGAGCAAATCCAACAACATGAACTAAACCCCAATAAAACAGAAAAGTCACAACACATAAAAAACCTAAAAAAGAAACCCAAAGTTTTAAAATAAATCTAAAAGAACCCTAAAATACCGCTAACCCTTCTGATTTCATATCTTGAATAAGCACATCAACTTTTAGGGTTTGCTTGAGAAAATTGGGTTTCAACAGCAACATAGATTTAAGTAACCAAAACATTGGCCTACCCGCTCGAATCCCGGTTCCATAGTTCCTGAAAGAACAACAACAAAAAAGTTAGATACGAAATGATAAGATAAAGGCATTTGTAGCTTTGAGAGGATACGAAACCGCAAGACAAAGGCATCTGAAGCTTTGAGAAGATATGAAATTGCATCTGTAGGATCGATTTTGATAGCTTTATCGGCTTTGGTTAGGGATTCGTTAGTGACATGTTACTGGATCAATATTTGTGGTTGGAAGAACTTTGACGGTATCCTTACGGTTTGTAAAGAAGAGGAAGACGAAAGAAGAAGAGGGAGAAGGAAGAAGAAGAGAAACAAACATTACCGATCTATTACGTGGAGAAAAAAAGGAAAGAGGAAATAGATTGAAAGCTTAAAAAAAGGGAAGAGATAAAAGAGGAAAAAGAGTAAGAGAGAGAGAGAGCATGAGAGAGAGAGAGTTGTTATAGGGGAACCAAATGACATCATCCAATGAATCACACTTAACAAACAAAGACCAACTTGAATAAACATGCAGTTGGAATAGAACAAAGTGACATCATCGGTTAGAAAAAGTAATATTTGGACACAAAATACCCTCATTTTGATGAAGTGACATTTTTATAAGAAAAGGTAGAAAAGGGTTTTCCATAACCTTTTTCTTTCTTATATGGTAGATTATCCAATTTGGGAATTTCAATTCAAGAATTATGTGAAGGGAAAAGGATTATAGAGTCATCTCGACGACATGTCTAAGCCCCATATAGAGAAAGTTGCATTATATGCGTGGGAAACCAAAAATGCCCAAATAATCACTTAGATCCTTAACATTATTGATCCTCAAATGATCAATAATTTGCGTTCATTTTCAACCTCTCAAGAAATGTTGAATTATTTGAAGCGTATTTACAACCAAGACAATGCAGCCAAGCGTTTTCAATTAGAGTTGGAGATAGCCAATTACAAACAAGGTAATTTATCTATTCAATAATATTATTGTGGTTTTTTGAATCTATTGACGAAACATCTCACTCTTATTCATGTTGATGTTCTCAAAGACTGCTCTCGCGGCTATCCAAGAGGTCTACAACACTAGTAGCCAAGATCAATTTCTCATGAAACTTAGCCCAGAATTTTAAGTTGTTAGAGGTGTTTTGCTTAATAGAAATCTCGTTCCTTCTTTGGATAGACGTGTTGGAGAACTTCTACGGGAGGAACAGTGTCTTATTGCTCAAGACGTCATGTTTCATGAAGCTGATATTTCTGAGTCGGTGGCAGTTGCATATGCTGCTCAGAGTAGAGGTAAAGGTCATGATATGAGACATGTTCAATGTTTCTCTTGCAAATAATTTGGATATATTTCTCGGAGTTGCACAAAAAAGTTTGATATTTGCACCTATAGTAAAGAGCCCTGATTGGTCAAAGCCATTTGAATTAATGTGTGATACAAGCGATTTTGCAATAAGACCAGTGTTAGGACAAAGACATAACAAAGTGTTATGCACCATCTATTATTAATGTAGGACACTTATTGAAGCCCAAATCAATTATACCACTACTGAAAAGGAATTATTAGTTGTGGTGTTTGCCTTTGACAAGTTCATATCATATCTTGTTGGTAGAAATGTCATAGTGTACACTGATCATGCTGCCATCAAGTACATAATTACAAAGAATGATGCAAAGTCATGATTGATTTGATGGGTGTTATTACTACAAAAGTTTGACCTTGAAATCAGACACAAAAAAGGTTTAGAAAATCTACTTATTGATCATTTATCAAGACTACCAGAGGAAGCTCAAAACCATAATAAAAAAGGAATTCAGGAAATATTTCCATATGAGATGTTACTGTTGATCACTGCAAGTGTGACCCCGTGGTACGTTGACATTGTTAACTACTTAGTCAATGGGTACATCCCACTAGAGTTCAATTACCAACAAAGGAAAATATTCTTCGACGTGTCTAAAAGCAATTTTTGGGATGAGCCTTTTATGTATAAGAAATATGGTGACCAATTGTTAAGACGATGTGTGGACCATTCTGAGGCGCGACAGATCTTTACATCTTATCACAGCGTACCTTGTGGAGGACACTTTAGAGGGGTAAGAATTGTAGCTAAGGTACTTTAATCTAGTTATTTTTGGCCTTCTCTTTTTAAGGATGCTCGTGAATTTGTTAAATCCTCTGATAGATGTCAAAGGATTGGAAATGTTTATGTGAAGCAAGAGATGTCACTCACAAGCATCTTTGAAATAGAACTATTTGATGTGTGGGGAATAGACTTTTATGGGACCATTTCCTTAATCCTTTGGAATTCTATACATCTTGGAAGATGTTGATTATGTTTCCAAATAGATAGAAGCTGTGGCAACCCCCACTAATGATGCTAGAGTCGTGACCAGATTTTTGTTAAAAAAGCATATTGTTAAAGCATATTGTGATGGGGGATCCCATTTTTGAAATAAGATTTTTGAAAACCTAATGGTAAAGTATGGCATCAAGCATAAAGTTGCTACAACTTACCATCCCCAAACAAGGGGTCAAGTTGAATTGTTCAATAGGGAGATAAAAAGAATCCTGTAAAAAGTTGTTAACCCCACAAGGAAAGACTGGTCTAAGAACTTGATGAAGCTTTATGAGCCTACATAACAGCTTACAAGACTCCTTTAGGCATGTCTCCATACATGCTTGTATATGGGAAGGTTTGCCACTTACCCATTAAGTTAGAGCACAAAGCTTTTTGGGCCATTAAGCAATTGAAATTCAATTTAAACTCTATTGACCAAGCTAGAATGCTTCAACTTAATGAGTTAGAAGAGTATAGGCTATTCTCTTATGAAAATGCATAGTTGTATAAAGAAAAAACCAAGAGGTGGCACGATAGTAAGTGTCAGAAGCGAGAATTGGTGGAAGGTCAAAGAGTTTTACTTTTTAACTCTAGATTGAAATTGTTTCCTGGGAAATTGAAATCAAGATGGTTTGGTCCTTTCAAATTAATGAAGATTTACCCACATGGGGTTGTTGATCTATTGAATGAGAAAACTGGTGAAAAATTAAAGGTTAATGGACAAAGAATTAAGACTTATTTTAGTGACCCCCCAAACAACATAAAGGGGCACCCTCAACTTTATTGCTTAAGTTTTTTGCTTTTGTCAATCTATAAGACCTTAAAATAACGCTACTAGGAGGCAACCCACCTTCATGTTTGCTTTATTTTTAGTACAGGTGATTAACTCATTGCTGCTGAAGTTTTGACTATCAAGAGGTGTCATGACATCTGAGAGTAATTAAAAAAATTGAAGTGATAAAGGAAGAGTCAGATGTGAAAAATAATTAAGTGTGGAGATACAAAGGATGTGTTGAGCTGTAATTTATGGTTAATTGTTATTAATTGGAAAAGTCAAAGATTAATGGAGGAGAAAGAGGTTAGCGTATGCAGATGGTTGAGTTTGTGCCATGACGTCAGCATCAATTGCCCTTGTTTGCCACGTCATTCTATGCAAACATAACTCTCTCTCACACAAAAGACAAACTAATATTTTTTCTCTTTCCTGCATCGTTCTCCCCCTCTACCAACTCAAACCTAATTTCATTTTTTACCCCCAATCACCATGGAACAAAAAATTTGAATGTGTTACAAGAAGGTTGCTAGGAAGAATGTTACTCCTCATGTTGTTTATTTTGACGAAGAAGTTAATGTTGCTGAAACTTTCATCAATAGTGAGGCATTTCGATGCTTTACTGAGCAGTTTTGTGGGATGAGAGAGTCTTATTTGATAGAAGCTTCATCTTTGACGCTCAAGATGACAACCTAGGTCTGCCAGGCGACATTAGAATCATCATCAGAGGATTGAAGTGGAGCAGACTATGCAAACAGCCTAGGCCATACAACATCTCTGTTGTGAAGTGGATCAAACTATGCAAAAGTTGTCTACTCTGAAGCCACCATCAACTTGACTCTGAGTCTGCCTGAAAAGGAGATGAATATCAAGATTTGCTGGAAAATTTTGAAGATGAAGATTATGATATCATCATGGCCTCGTTGAGCAATGAAGGAACAAAATGGTTGGAATCAAGTTCTGAGAAGACTGTGAGGAGGATGGATCTTCGTCATGAAGCTAAGGTTTGGTATCAGTTCTTGAAGCACTCTATTTGTCCACAACCCACAATGAGCCTGTGAGCAAGTCCAAATTATTGTTGCTCCATTGAATTACTTCTATGAGCAAAATCAACATTGGAAAGATCATTGTTCAAGAAATTCATGCCTGCTCCAAAAACCAATATGGTATGGTATACTTTCCTTGTCTTATCACTATGTTGTGTAAGCGCCAAGGTGTACCAGAAAAAAGCCACAAACTAGATTTGC
The DNA here is from genome assembly GCA_022829125.1 of Lathyrus tuberosus. Lineage (NCBI taxonomy): Eukaryota > Viridiplantae > Streptophyta > Magnoliopsida > Fabales > Fabaceae > Lathyrus > Lathyrus tuberosus. Next base: position 4,712,963 of record JALAZF010000024.1, on the reverse strand, counting down.
CAACCACAGGATGATTTTGACAAGTCAGTAATCCAAACTTTAATGAAGCCTAAAATGAGGAAGAGAACTACGGAGGCAGGTTAGGGAAAAACTGCTGAAGAAACTACTTTTGAAACATATAATGTGTTGTGGAATGTTTTGCTGCATATGCGAAAGGACCATAGGGATTTCTTCAGGCTTCAGAAAGAGCATTTTGAGTGGCAAGGAATATTGTATGCTACCTAAAACTCTTCGAAGATGATGAATCCACACACCTTTCCAATGCACATCTTAAGTGAGCTTAAGGATAAGGAAGAACCTGAGCAGGTCGTTGTCGAGAAAAATGCTGAAAAGAAGAACGAGGGAAAAAAGAAAAGGAAAGATAAGAAGAATAGCGATAAGAAAAGTGTGGATGAGGAAGCTCTAGAGGCAAGCAAGGACGCGCCTCTGGAAGACAAGCCAAGCCCACTGAGGAAAAAGAAACTGAAAAAAGGAGAAGAAATCAAAGAAGGAATCACCCATTATCACACCACCAATTAACAACCAAACCAAATATTTTGATCTGAATCAAACTAAACATGAAGAGGAAGGAGAAGACAATATACTAAAAGAGATAATTAGTGAAGCAGATAAAGACAATGTTGAGATGAACGCCACCCCTATGAAAGAAGCTGGATCAGAAGAAAGTATGGAAGATGTAAACGGGCAAGAGAAGGAAATTCTTGAGGGAAATGAAGAACTATTATAGGAGAATGACAAGGTTGCTGACGAGGTAGTTGAAGAAGAGAAAGACTAGTTAAAATATTATCCAGTGCTGAAGAGTCTACTCCTGGTTCCTTCCTACAAGCTGAAGCCAAAGGCTAGCCATGATGGTGAGAAAGTTGAATTAGAAGTTGAGAAGGAGACAAGTGCTGGAGAGACTTCAGTTCTTACTCTAGTCAAGGCAACCCCTGTTAAAGTAACCTCATCCAAGAAGAGTCCCAAGAGGAAGAGTCCTCAGAAGAAGACGCCCATCAAGAAAAGCCCAAAGAAAAAGGTAACCAGCAATACATCTGCTGAAAAGGAGAAAGGGGAAGAGGTTGTCATGCCTGAAGTCGCCCCTGGAGATGAAAAAGAGAAAGAACCAAAGCCAATTGAAAGCAAGGGAGTAGCAAAAAAGGAATCAAGGAAAAAGAAGGTAAAGGACATTGTTGTTTGAAATAGCAACAGACTTCGCGCATAAGTGGTATCATCTTAGAGGCAAGTGCAGGCCTGCCCCTGCCCATCAAGCTGACAATGAGGACCCTGTCCTTACTTATAGTTTGGGGGATAGGTGGCTACTGGCCTAGTGCTTTCCCCTCATTATCTTTTTCATGCATTTTTTCCTTTGTTATGTTGACTGTTTGTTGGATCTTTTCTGCTTGTCTTGGATATGTTGGTTTCATGTTTGTTTAGGATACGTTACTTTTAGATATGTTGGTTTTAATTTGGATTTTGTTGTTTGAATGCATGTTTTTGGGATAATCACCATGTTTAATTTAGTTTTAATTTAGTCATTCTATCTGCATGTTATAGTTAGTTTGTATGTTTTATTTAGTTGGTATGTTTTGCATTTAATTATGTTTAAAAAAATAGCTGATTACAACCCCTTTAATCAAGAATTTTTTTAGACACTCAGAAAAAAAAGTGGACTATGATTTTTTTTGGAAATAAGGTTTTGTAAGCTGAATTAGAGTGTTCGTTATAGAGGTTGTAGATGACTTTAGTCACGCCTCTGGTAGTTAGTTAAATAAGCAAACCTTTTTTAAGAAACTGATTTGTTTGAAAATGAGAGGCAAGTGGGATCACGAGGATTCATTAAGGGGAGGATAACACTGCTCAATTAAGACTTAAATTCTTTTCAAAGGACACACAAATCAAATAAGCACACAAAGTTTGTAAGTAAGTAGGAAATTGGAGGAACATGTTCCTGTGCCCGAAACTAGAGGAGCATTCAATGTCTTCATCAAAATAGCAGGTTGGACTCATTACAAGTGAGACGCCATCTACTGAAAAGGTGAAACATTGAGCAAAAGAATAAAAAATAAGTAGAAGTGTGGTCCTTGATATTTCATGAAAGAAGTCAAGAAAAAGTCAGTTAAAACCCCTTATTAAAACCAAAAGAATAAAAATTAAGTAGAAGCGCGGTCCTTGATATTTCACGAAAAAAGTCAAGAAAAAGTCAGTTAAAACCCCTTATTAAAACCAAAAGATAACCCTTTGAGCTCAGGCTTAATCAATTAGAATTACATTTAGGCTATCTTATTTTGCTGAAAAGTACTGGTGTGGCTAAAGTAGTCATGTAAAACTCAATCATGCATTCACTTCATATCAGTTGCAAGACTGAGTTGTGCCAATATTTGGAATTCTCCACCAATTTGAAATTTTAGTGTCCTTGCACAGATATGTTTTGATCTAAAATGGTTGTGATTAGTATTTTCGTGTCAATCCCTATCGTATCACCTGAGGACAGGCGATAGTTCAGGTTTGGGAGATGATAATCCACTTTTAGTGTGTTATTGTTATCCCATTTCATTTATGTTTTTGTGATAAATCTAATGTTTATTTATTAATTTTTAGTATTTTTTAGCTTATATTGCTTTGAGGATAATATGTGCTCCTTTTGTAGTTTTTATGTGTGTGTTAATAAATTTCAAGGCAGCTTAAGACAAGTTGAGGCATGACTGGTTTAGACAGCGTCTGAAAGAGTGAGTTGAAAGGAAAACAAAAGGTTTGCTGAAGATCACAAGAAGATAATGTCCATGAGCATGAAATGTGTAAATTCCTAGGGCTTGCGTGGCATAATTGTGCTTGGAAGAAATAAGAAATCATTTAGATAAGATCAATGGCACAAGAAGACAAAGAAGTAGTACAGTGGGGACCACCACTGCAAAAGCGCACCTTGTACACAAACATTGCGCTGCCTGCACCTCCGTGCCACTACTTACTGCAGCAGTCTGCACCAGACGCCTTGTCCCCCACCACTTTCTGTACCCAGATGCTTGTTCACGAAGAATGAAGGGAAAAAGAGAATATGTTGATTTGAATATGGGTTAAACCTTGTTTGCATCAAAAGCCCGTGATCCAGGGCCTACCACCTTTCACATCCACACTGGTCCCTATAAAAGTTGGTCTTAGGAATTGAAGAAGAAGCTCCACACTCACCAAGAAGATAGTTTTTAGTAGTATTTTAGTTTATTTCAGTGTGAGGCTTTATGAGAAAATAGAGAGTTATGTTTTTCACCCATTCCTGTACTCACTGCTGAGAGATGGCGTGATTGGAGGTTTCACTTGTTGTTTATCTAACACAAGAGATCTCTAAGTTACTATTAGGTTGTCATTTCTTTTACATCTTTTGTTTAAGTATGTTCCTTATTAGTTTCAGTTCAGTAGTTTGTACTAATCTCACCATTAGCTAAACCCTTGTTGTTGAACAATGTGAAGTTAATATAATATTGACTTTATGCTGAAAATGATGTGATGTTATGTGTCTTATTTTGTTATGTGTTTTATTGATATAAATCGGTTTCTTTGAATGATCAACTTAGAAAAATATAAAAGCTTGTTGTTATGAGAGATCCAACAACAAGTGGATTTCATAACAAAAGTGGTTAAAACAAGTAGGATATAAATATTCATTTAATTAACTTGCTTAGAGATAAGAGGCTAGGACCATAAAGGATTTTTAGAATATAAATCAAACGTATTTTAGGGTTATAAGTGAGACTTAGAGGTTTGTTTCCTTGCCTTAGTAATGCATGTTTTGATGTTGTAGAGATACACATATAGATCACGTTCTGACCTTTTGAGGCATGACACATCTCATCACTTACACATTTTGGCTACTTGAATATTAATGTATCATAGCTCAACAATCCCTCTCTTAATTTAATCAAACATTCATTTATTGCATTTAGTTATGTGTTGTGGACAATCTCAACTTGTTATCAACTATTGTTTTGTTACTTTGCTCGTGTTAATTTTTAAATAAGAATACTTACAAAGTTCAATCTAAACCTCTTCACTTTCTATGGGTATGATATCCTTACTAATATCACTTGTTGCAATTAAACGTACATGTATACTTGCATGTGACAACGTAATCGTTTTTAAGCACTATAATAACTTATCTATCACTAGTGTTGGTGACATAAACTCTGACTTCCGGTATGTACTTGTATAACCTGGTCTTGCTTCCAATTAATTTTTTGTTGGCAAATTGGTGGATAAAAATCATAATGTTAATTTTTCTTGCGTCGTTGTCATGTGCAGGAGTAAGTGTCAGGGAAGATGACCGTGGTGGGGGCCTAAAGTGGGAAGATTATTTCCACTCTAATTTATTTCCAATCATTTATCTCTTGTTTGTAATAGCATGTTGAATTCTTATGAGGACTGGCATAAAAAATTGGGTCATCCAAACTCTTATGTTTTTTCTCATTTATGTAAAACTGGTTTGTTGGGTAATAAAAATGTTACGTTTGTCGCAACGCGAAAAAATAACCGGCGAAAAAATAGAGTCGTCACCGAACGTTATTTATCCCGACGGGGGAAAGGAAATGATCGAAGAAACCTTAAAAGGGATAAGACATGGTCTCGCAACCAAATTCTGGGTTCGAGATTCGATTACGCGAGATGAAGGTATTAGCACCCCCTCGCACCCGTTGTACTCAACGGGATCCGTTCTTGTTATTCTAATCAAAGGGTGTATTTATCTAAAGCCTACCTGCTAAACAGAAACGAAAAGGGAGAACAAAAAAGTAGACTCAATAGGACTTCGCCGTCCTAGGCCTACATATTCCCTCGTGCAATGGGAAAGTCAGAGTCAAAATAGTCCGGAGGACTACGAGGGAATGGGGGGGAAGGTTGCTCGCCAAGACTTAGTCGTCTTGTGCCTACATATCTTCATACGGACAAGAATGAAGAAGTCAGAGCGTTCATAGCTCGTGGACTACGGGTTGATTAGTGTCTTTTATGAGCGATGCTAAGTTCACGTTCTAGCAGTTAGGGTCGATGCCTGTTTGTGGTAGAACGGAAGTAACGTGCCCTTTCTGAAAAGGTTTGATAGAAAATACTGAAGGATAAAAATGATTTGGATTTGTTCAAGTGTTTTAACAGAAATGGATTGACTTTGTTTGAGATGCGTATTGCACTAAAGTCTATGACATAGGAGCGAATACCTTGTAAGATCGCCCCTAGACAGGACATATGCCAAGCATTCTAGAAGAAGTAAGGAGAGTCTCCCACTCATCATTTCCCATATACTTAATACTCATGACGCACAATACACATCGTATTTATTACGTGTCTTGAATTGATTTGAAAGAGAGAAGAGATGAGACTCAAACGCAAGATCTATGGGAGACTTGATCCTAGATGTCGTCATGCCAAATGGTCCTATAATTGAGAATGGAAAAGGAAAGTCTACCTAATGTTATCATGCAATGGATTGAAGCCTAAAGTCTAATCCAACATTAAGTGATCAACAATAGAATCTAATCAACCAATGGAACCAAGCAGACAAGCAAATCAAGTTGTAAATACTTATATCATACATTAATCTCAATATCACAATTCGCTAGAGGAAATTACAACCTTTCACTAAGTAGAACAATCAAGATACCAAAAAAAGTCACACAAGATCTAATTAAAAAACGAATCATTAATTCTACAGAATAAAACTCAATTATGTGCGTTTCTAATGCTTTTCCTTCTTTCTTTTGTTGCGTGCGTATTGTTTTTCCTTTCCTCGACCGTGTGCGTTTGTGATGCTGCTCGATTTTTTTGTGTAATTGGTATAGCTTCTTTCCAATTCACGTACGCTGCCTTGTGAATTGTTGTGACTTTTCTTCTCACCGTGTTCTCTTTTGTGCGTGATGCCGTAACTTTATATAGGCATATGCGTATTGATTTCAAATATTTGAAATTGAATGTGAGATTACGACTTGAATGCCGGTATTGAAAATTTCCGCTTGAAGACTTGATTGTTGATTTTGTGTTAGGATCTTTGATTGTACAAAATTCTAATTTTGGAAGGTTTATGATTCTGATTGTATTTCAATCTTGACCGACGATTACACTTAATTTCCTCCCTTATTTTCACCGATTTCTGATCTCATTTTTTTTGTCATGACCGTGTTTCTAGTGTTTATACGTGATCCATACTTTCCATAAATTTCCTTTGCAATATTTGATACTGATTCTATGCGAACTATTTTGGAAATGGAATAATACTTAGTGAATAATTTTATGCCCTATCCGTTTCTACTTTTGATGGTTGTTTAATGCTTGAGATTTATTTGCTGTGAAAGAGAATTCGTATGATACTATTTCCCTTTCTTGTTCAATTTATTTTGTGTCGAATTTTGTGCAGCAGACAGGCTAACCAAGGAATTCACATGGACATTGAGGGTGGCGTTGAGATTGATGTAGTGTTGATCGTGTATGCCAAATAGCCCTTACTCATTTCCCTTTCGATGTTACAACATCCTTCTTCGGAGTGAAGGGAATGATATTTTTATATATATTCCAGCCATAAATGCAGAATATTTATAGATATACTTAATTGTATAACTAATTCCTAATCTTAAGGTAACCCTTCTGCTGATTCCTAACATTAAGGAATGAATTATTCAAAACTATACCAACTCATATGCACAGTAATAGGAATGGTTGGTTACACCTTACTTATAGGAACAACTTATGATTATCTATTATTATTCCCCCTCAAAATTGGGTCACCATCAATGACACAAATTTTGTCTCTGAGAAATGAAAATCGGGTTCGACGCATAGGCTTTGTTAGAATATCTGCCGGTTGGTCCTTTGTAGAAATATGAGAGACTCGGATTTTTCCAAGTTGAACCATCTGTCGCACGAAATGATAATCTAGAGCAATGTGTTTCATTCGAGAGTGAAACACTGGATTGGAGCATAAGTAGGTTGTGCCAATATTGTCACAAAAAAGAGTAGGTACGTGAAATGGTACTCCAAGTTCACTCAATAGATTGAGCAACCACATGATCTCAGCTGTAGTATTGGCAGCAGATCGATATTCAGCTTCTGTGGAGGATCTTGCAACTGTTCTCTGTCTTTTTGATAACCATGAAACGGGATTTCCACCAAAGTAAATTATGTAAGCTGAAGTAGATGTTTTGTCATCACAATTACCGCCCCAATCAGCATCGGTGAAGGCTTGTAGTTTGAGATGAAGTGGTTTTGCTAGCCTCAAAACATGATTAATAGTATGTTTTAGATACCGTAATACTTGCTTGAGTTTCTACAGATGCACTTGCGTTGGTTGATGCATGAATTGTGACAATTTATTAATTACAAAGGACAGATCTGGCCTTGTCAAAGTAACATATTGCAATGTACCAATGATACTACGAAATAAGTTTGAGTCGGCAGCGGCAGATCCATCATTCAGTTTGAGAGGAGTGGTCATACATAATGGTGTGTTGACGGACTTTGCTCCAGCCATATTGAACTTATCCAAGAGTTCTCTAATATAACCATATTGAGATAATAACAGACCCTCCTTGGTTGGAATCATTTCAATTCCAAGAAAATAATGAGGGAAACTAAGTTGTTTGAGAGAAAACTTCTTGGAAAGTTCTTTCATGAAGTGAGTTAAAAAGGTAGTATCACTGCCCGTCAATAGTAAGTCATCAACATATGCCAATAAGAACGCTTGTACACCTTACAATAAACAAGGATGAGCCACTTAGGCTTGTTTAAAATCCAACAGAAAGAACAAAAGCCTTTAGAGAGCCATGTGTAATACCCCAAATTTTGACCACTTAGATTTCCCATCATTGTGAAAATCATCATCACAATATGGATGAACCATCATGCTTCATCAGTCTCCCCAAAGATGGGTGAACATCCAATACAATCAAAATTAGGGTTTCAAGCCCTCTCTGAGTGCTTAGACAAAGGATCAATCAAGAAATGACATGATCTTCAACTTGTCTAATCTCTTAAATATCCACAAAGGATCAAAAAGGACTCCCACTTCAAGGATTAAGCACAAGGCTGCTCCCTTCTAGGTGGATCAAGTCTCAAGATCGATAGTGTCACCAAATTAGGGTTTTGGTCGACCAGGGCCTCCAGATGGAAATTTTCATCTGGGCACAAGGCAATGATCCAAAACATGACCTAATATACTTCATGGAACCTCATGAACCCATGCATCAAGTCAATTTTGCCTCAGGGGATGCATTCATCAAAAATCAAGAATTAGGGTTTCTTGACCTAATTCACCCCTAAGTTGACTTCTGGGACAAACCATGAGCCAAGACCTCAAGACATGATTTGAGGGTCTTTAATATACCATATTGATCCATTTGGAACAATGGATTGATCCAAGAAGTTTGAGCAACAAGTCTCAATTTCATCTGCACCACAATTAGGGTTTTAAGGGAAAAGTCAACTGTAACTTTGACTTTTGACCTGGACATGCTCCCAAACCCTAATACATGATTGAATATACCCTATGACACCCATGGAACATGTCCATCAAGTTTGATTTAGGTCAAGGACATGATTTCCTGAAGAATTGCACAGTTTGGAATTCATCTGATAAAAAGTCAACTGTGCACAAAAGTCAACTTTGACTTTTTGAGATTTTTCACCAAAATGGATTTTTAACCCTAAAATGATGTTAATGTATGATTTGAATCATCATTCATCAAGAAAAATCAAGAAAAGTGAGATAACTTGTAAAAGGGGTAAACATAAAACTTAGAAATTTTTCTAAGTTAAAAATAAAATGGCAAAGGTACCAACTTTGGAGGACCATAACTCCTAAACCACAAGGCCATTTTTTCTCATCCAAAGATGGATTTGTAGCCCTCATTATCACCTACAAAAACTTCAACTACAAGTAATTCCAATTCATTAAGGATTTTGAGTTATGGAGTGATCAAAGTGGCTGAAAAGTGAAAATGTCACTTTTTCCAACACTTAGTGAAATTTTCACTAAGTCAGATTCTGCCTCACTTTTTGCCAAATGTAGGGGGATTTTTCACTTGGAATCAAAAGAGATCAAAACCAAACTTGTTCAAACAGTTGTTGTATCATGTAAGAGCTTTCCAAAATGGCCAAGAACATTGCCAAATTTAACCTACACCATGAGATACAACATTGCCAAGTTGCCTTGCTGAAATCTGTCAAGGCAAGGCAGAATTTGCAACTTTGGTCGATTTGCCAAAATCAACCAAATTCAATTGCTCCTATCCACTTGGACACCTCAGAGGATTAAATCTAAAGGGGACAATCACTGAGCCAAGCCTCCAAAGTCCATGGAACAAGAAATAGCATGTTGAACCTAGAATGGCCAAAATAGGGACAAGACTTCAAATTTGGAATGAGGCATTCAATGGAACCATCAAGGTGGCATGGACTGAGCCATTCTCATCTGAAATCAGTCAAGATTTATCCAAGACCAAGGGAACCAAAGCTCTGTGCCCTAACCTCTAGTCAATGGCTAGAGGAGACTTGGATTTTCATTTGCCAACATTGGCCAAACCTACTTACCAGCTGCCATGCACTATTCCTTGCAAAACAAACTTGCTCTACTATAAATAGAGCTCAATTGTGGTCAGTTTGAGTACATCAAAGCCATCTAACAGATGTTTTCCTCAAAATCTCTTCTTTCACTCCAATTTTGCCTTCTAAGGCAAGTCACTATCGGGTTTTGAGTTTGAGAGCAATTCCAATCAAAGCAATCACTCACACACCTCACATACATCACATATGAGCTGATCAAACACTTAGATTACTTCTGAAACATCAATTTCACAAAATCACCAGCTGGTTGCTCAAGGTTTTAACCAAAGTGCAGCTGAGGTACCACAAAATGATCCAGCCAATTTCAATCAAGTCCAACCATCCAAACACAATCCATAGGGTGTAGGGAAGCTGTTCAGATCATCACCACTCATCTGTAACACCTCCAAATCAAAAATCACTTTGAACTTGCTGTCACGACTTGGAGGTAAGCACATACTTGGTCATCTCTCAATCTATGCATATTTCCTCGCACAATAATTTGGCCACATGTTCATAATCATGCATGGAATGTTTTCCCTCAATTAATTGCATTGTTTGAATCGTGTATCAAAAATCCTAGCCTTCATGCAGAAATTAGGGTTCTTGAGGTCTCTTCGTGATTTCTTGTTGTATGTTTAATTTAAATGAAATTAAAGTACATAGACATGATCGTGAGGTTGAGGCGAGCATAATGATATGTGGATTGCATGATATGATTACGTATTCATGGAGATTGGATAGAAAATGCAAATCTGAGAAACCAAGAACACGCGCGTGTTCTTCAGCTTGTTCTTGGCGCCATTTTTAGAAATTCAAATATTTGAATTTTGTGATTTTGTTTAATTGATTCAAAAATTAATTTCTCTCTGAGTTTTAATGATTTTGAGTTGATTCTTTTTTTAATAATTCACAAAAATGTTAAAATATTTTATTTTCACAAAAAATCCCAAAAATATTATTTATTTCATATAATTGATATTTTTGCAAAGAATTAATATTTTAATTGTTTTTGACATTTTAAATATTTTTTCTACATTGATTTTGCAACTTTTAATGCTTTCTAATTATTTTGTAGGTCAATACTTAATTTTTGAAGCATTAATACAAGATCACAATTTGTTTTCCATGTGTTAAACAATTTTTGATCATTTTAATTGAATTTTTATTCAATTAAATACATTTTGAAAACAAATTAGGGTTTTGGATTAATTCAACCCTCATAAATCATTTTCAAAACACTTTGGGCCTCTTGAGAGAGTGTAAGACCCATCCCCCCTTGTACAAAAACTTTTTGGGCCTCACTCATTGTATAAGTCCCTCTGTACAAGTAAACGGCACGATCGTCGCCCGTTTAAAAATAAAAAATCATCTGGGCCTCTCCTTGAGCTATAAGACCCATTCAAAACATTTTTGGGCCTCTATTAGAGTGTAAGACCCAATATCCCTTTTAACCAAAACATTTTGGGCCTCACTTATTGTATAAGTCCCTCTGCGTTAAAAGAAAACCTCGGCGCGATCGCCATTTTTAAACGAAAAATCATTTGGGCCTACCCTCGTGTTATAAGCCCCACTCTTTTCTTTAAACCTTTTTGGGCCTCTTGAGAGAGTGTAAGACCCATCCCTTTGTACAGAAAACCATTTTTGGGCCCCAGTCACTTGTATAAGTCCCGCTGTACAAAGTCAAACAGTGCGCTCACTGATAAAACCCTGGGCCTCTCCTTGAGCTGTAAGCCCCAAATCTTTCTTTTTCAAAGCACTTTCTCCTTTGATTTTGAATATACTGTTGTTTTCAATCTTTCTTTGTTGAACAACTAACCAAACAACATGGAAGCACTCCAACCGAGTAAGTGGTTATCGCTTTCATTTACTGCTTTCATATATATATAAACTGTATTGTGGGGCTGCTCACTGTAAGTCTCCTTTCATAAACTCATATCTACTGTGTAATAATAGGATAGATATTTCGAGTTTCCCCGGCAACTATGTCTAGAACTAGGTGATGCCGTTTCATTTATTCGTAGAAATTGATGCCTAGATCCCTAATAGGAGCACCAGATACAGTCTTCTCTTCGGCTGTCCTCCTTAGGAATCATCAAGAAGCTCTACTCCCCAAGATGAATGTATTCTCCGTGAATGGCATCTTTGAGTTTCTTCCAAATTCTCGAACTTTCCTGACTTGATCTATTCCTTGTGGATAGCTTGCCTTGAATGTCTCGGGGTTTGGGTACCCACTACGGTCATAATCTTGGACCTTAACTAAGGAACCCTCTTTAAAAGTTAAAAGTCGCTGGATAGTAAACCTCGCACGTTTACCAGTGGTTTTTATCTTTAAAAGAGTTATCTCTCTTAATGGAAAGGAGATGATAGACCCACGGGCTTCTTAAAAGCATCGGCCTCCTCTTGGGCATTATTCAAGGACACTACGGCTTCTTAGAAGTATTCACAGCCTCCTCTTAGGCTTCGTATAATGATCTCTTCCTTCGGGAATGATAGCCTCCTCTTGGGCTTCGTACAAGGACCCGTCGGCTTCTTAAAAGTTTCCAGCCTCCTCTTGGGCTTCGTACAAATTGTCCCGCGACCTCCTAGAGGTATAGGAACAGAACCTAGTCATCCTCATAGAACAGTCCTTTCATAGAGTCTACTACTGTTTCTCAAAGCATAGTACAAAAGAAAAAAACTCTAGACTTGGACAGTCTAACTTCCTTGAGTCTCAAAGACATTCTCAAGTGACCCCTTCGTTAAATAGGAAGGAAACCCGCAGACTCGGACAGTCTCAATACCCTTTGATTTCCCGTTTCCTCAAAGAGAAGGAAATATCCCTGATCCTCAAATCAAATCCCTGAGTACAGTGTTGCTCATATATAAGAACTGATTTTCTCTTTTAAAATCAGTATATTGGATCTGTCACTCAACTAAAACAAACCTTTAGCCTCCATCTCGGGCTTCGTACGAGATACAAAAACACTCTCTTATTGAGTATCAAAGACTCTCTTGTTGAGTCAAACTTTTAGCCTCTCTCTCGGGCTTTGTACGAGACACATAAGAGACTCCCTCGTTGAGTCAATCCCCCTTTCGCCTCCATCTCGGGCTTTGTACGAGATACAAAAAGGTTCTTATTGAGCCAAACAAACAATCGCCTCCATCTCGGGCTATATACGAGATACCAAAAGACTCCATCGTCGGGTCAAAATCTTTTAGCCTCTCTCTTGGGCTTTATACGAGATACCAAAAGACTCCATCGTCGGGTCAAAATCTTTTAGCCTCTCTCTCGGGCTTTGTACGGGACACAAAATAGCCTCCTCTTAGGCTTTGTATAATGATTTTCCTAGCGGAAATTAGCCTCCTCTTAGGCTTTGTATAATGATTTTCCTAGCGGAAATTAGCCTCCTCTTAGGCTTTTGTATAAGAAAACCACTGGTTGATCCAATCAACCTTTTAGCATCAAAGTTGTGCCTCGTTCACAGTACACAAACATCAATAATTCCTCCCCTTCATCTAATCGCTGTAAGCGGCAAGCCTCTGGATCATCTATATCCATGCCACTGTCCCTCTTTTAGCATGAGAAATTCCTAAGGAAAGATGGCATTGCTCTACACTGAGTTAAAGTCTTCTCCTTCAGGTTAAAACCCTTTCTTCGGAAATTATGGCATTGCTCGGATCCGCGTATCCCAGTTAAAGTAATTCTCATTCCCCCTCTTTAGAGATGACAAATTCTCTCTAAAGTCGAGGTCTTTCAGCTTCACGTCTTGGGCTTTGAACAAGACACAAATAGACCTTTCAGCTTCACATCTTGGGCTTTGAACAAGATACAAACCACCTTTCGCTTCACGTCTTGGGCTTTGAACAAGACACCAAAAACCAATTTCCTCCCATAGAATAGGAGGAACTACGAACGCTCTGATTTCCCTGTTTCGGTAAACGGGAATACGTAGGCATGAGATCGAAAGAAAAGATCTTAGCAAGCACAATCAACAAAAAACCCAAATCCCATATCTCCATCAATCAAAAGCAGTAATTCAAAAGCATCAGTCCTAACATCCTAATCCTTGTTCCCCGCTAGAAACCTTCTGCCTAGATAGAAAGAAAGAAAACAGTATTGGCGAAAATACAAATAACCAGTACAAGGCCCCCCACATTGATAGCATCCGTAACCTAACAGGCCGCTGTTTAAACTCAGTATGCAAAGCAGGGTTAATTGGAGACATCTATTTCCCTTCCTTATTCAGCTCACAATAGGATAAAAAATGAATCGACCTGTAGTCAAAGCTCAAACCGCAGAGAGCGACCAACGCTTAAGAACCGCGTCCAAAATCGCTCGCTATAGAAAAATGGCGCTCACCGTGGGGCCTGTTCTTTCCTTCTTACAATTTAAACCTTGGGTAAGTCATTTCGTGGCGGTGGCCGCCAACAGAAAAATGGCGCCCACCGTGGGGCCTTTCAAAGTTAGATCTAGGCACGGTCTTCCTTCTCTTCACTTGTGTGAATACCACAGATTGGGGCTTCCGCCGGGGAACTCATTTCTGTCAGGAACTTAGGAATTATAACTTTATAAGTCTAGGATGATTAGGACAAATATATATACTGCTTTTCCTAATTGCTATACGTGTTTATTTTTCTGCTAATGGGAATGCGGGTGATGCCGTATGTGGAAAGATTGAGTATACACCTAGAAAAGCCAAACCCTTTCGTAGTGCAGAAGCTATCGGAAATAGCTGTTACGCGATACTACCCTTATTTGAGGCTGGTGATCTATTCTCGGTGAATGGCACTTACTCTAAGATTGCTTTACAACTCGCTGACGATCCGCTTGTTGTCTTGCTTTCCTGGGAGGAGCTGATGATAATGAGTACAGGTACAAAAATCAGCCTAGTATAAACCTTTGGGGATGGGTAGAGCTTTGACTTCATGACAACGACCCTCTGACCCCATGTTTTTTCTATGTTTTTGTGTGCTGCATTCATGCATTCGTTTAATAAAACATTAAAACATTCAAAAAACTTTCTCTTCTAGTCTCTCTGTTTTTCAAATTAAACTAAGACTGTGATTGCAAATATCAGAGAAAAAGATTGCGCTAATGGATTTCGGTAGAAGGAGAACTCACCAGTATACCTTCAAGGTTCCAAAACTAGGGGATTTGAGAAGGTTAGCAAGGATGATCGTTAACCCAGAGGCTTTCAGAGCCAAGCATGGTGGTTTGCTACCACTGTTAAGAGTCCATGTGATTGAGGGGATCATGGGCGCGCTCATTCAATTCTACGATCCGGTCTATCACTATTTCACATTCCCGGATTACCAGCTTGCACCAACGCTGGAGGAGTATTCTCATCTGACTGATTTACATATCACTGAGCGAGCTCCATTTTCTGGACTGGAAGAAATTCCAAAGAATCAGACTATTGCAATAACAATTCATTTGGACGAGTCTGAGGTCAGGACTCACATGACCACTAAGGGTGGCATCCAAGGTTTGCCAGCCCAGTTCTTGACAAAGAAGGCCCTATACTTCGCCAGTATAGGAAACGTGACTGCTTTTGAAAGCATCTTTGTCTTGCTCACCTACGGGTTATTTTTGTTTCCCAACATCAATAACTTCGTCGATATCAACGCTATTAAGGTTTTTCTCATTGGAAACCCTGTGCTGACTTTGGTTGCAGATACGTATCATTCTGTACACTTGGGAAATTTGTACAGCGGAGGGGAGATCACATGCTGTGTACCTTTGCTCTACAAATGGTTTATCTCTCACTTGCCCAAGTCTGCTGCTTTTTGGGATTGCAAGAGTGTCTTACGTTGGTCGCAGAAGATCATGTCTCTCACCAATTCCGATATAGATTGGTGTAATAGGATTTATGAGGGAATTAGAATCATTGACTGTTGTGGAAACTTCCCCAGCGTACCCCTCATAGGAACTAAAGGAGGAATCAACTATCATCCGATATTGGTTCTTCGTCAATTTGGATACCCGATGAGACACATCCCACTGGGTGTTCATCTGGAAGGTCTTTTCTTCAAGGAAGGAGAAAACGACAGAGCACTAAAGATGGAAATAGTGCAAGCTTGGAAACAGGTTCATAAGAAAGGATGAGAGTCTCTGGGAAAACTGGACTGTGTCTCGGTGGAGCCTTATCTCCACTGGGTACAAACTAGAGCTCTCAAGCTAAAGATGCCTTATCCTCGTTACGGAATTCTTCCGACGAGGGAATCTGTCACGTACTTCATGACGGAAACTGAAAAGCTTCAGGTTACTCTCAACAAAGTTCAAAAGGAAAGAAGATCTTGGAAGAACAAGTACCGCACCCTCGACGTAGAGTGTATCCAAATACAGCAACTACTAAAAGAAAAAGATGCTCTGATTGAAATTTTGGAGAAGCATGCTGTAGAGAATCAAGATGACCAAAGGAATTTGCTCACTCCTTTCACTTGGCAAAGGAATGACAACCAGACAACGGTCCAAGCGCCCCGGTCAAAGAAAAGGAAGATACCAGAGTCAACACCCGGTTTCTCCTCAGAGAGGACTCGGGACCCATTAGTTTAGGTTTCTATTTCTGCACTTTGTAATCTACTGTATTTCCATTTCTGTAATCCTTTGAATTTCAATAAAAAGGGGTTTCCCCACTATTTGATATTTGCAATCTAATTGTCGAAGTTTATTTTGATTAAACCAAAAAAACAATAATTAATATAATCATTGCATTCATCATTCTCACATCGCGTATTCTCCTTACCTACGAATCTCACGTTTGTGTCTCGATTCTAGAGTTAAACTGTCTCATTCGTACAATACTCGGGCCAATCGTCAGAAAAAGATGGATGATCTTGAGGAAGAAAACAGAGAGTTGAAAGAAGAGATCGACGCTCTGAGAGAGGATATGAGAAAGCTTCGTAACGACATGCAAGCCATGGTAGAAGCTCAGCTACAAAGAACTGTGATCTCAGAGATCACCTCAACGCCCATCATAGAAAAGTATGATCCCAGGTATCAGATGCCGAAAGATCGTCCTTGGGGCATGCCTGTTAACTATGTCCCGGAAGGATATGTTCCGCCGATCACTGAAGATCAGGGGATCGCAACAGAAGCCGCTGGGCCTGAAGGTTACAAACCTCGGGAAAGCAAAGATGCCAGGGGAATACTGAAGACTCCTGAAGGTTACAAACTTCGGGAGGCGCCAAGACTCACTGCAGTAGTCACGGTACCACCCCCTGTGGTGCACACTGTCCCGGAAGGACAGATTCCACAGACACCTTCTGGTAAGAAGGAAACTATGTTTGACAGAATGGATGAATTCCAGGAGCAGTTCTTGGAAATGCAGAAAGAGCTGCAAGCCATTCGCGGTCAGGATCTATTTGGAAAGGACGCCGCAGACCTCTGCTTGGTCCCAAATGTGAAAGTCCCGCACAAGTTCCAAGTGCCCGACTTTGAAAAATACAAGGGTAACTCTTGCCCTCAGAGCCATCTGGTGATGTACGCTCGGCGGATGTCAGCTCAGACGGAGAATCAGGACCTGCTGATTCACTACTTCCAGGATAGTTTAACCGGTGCCGCACTCAAATGGTACATGGGTTTAAACCGTACTACGATCAGTACATTCAGAGATCTTGGTACTACCTTCGTCCAACAATACAAGTACAATTTGGACATGGCACCCGACAGAGATCAACTCAGATCAATGTCACAAAAGGACAAGGAAACCTTTAAGGAGTATGCTCAAAGGTGGCATGAAATTGCCGCTCAAATTTGTCCACCTCTTGAGGAAAAAGAGATGACAAAGATCTTTTTAAAGACCTTGAGCTCATTTTACTACGGCCGAATGGTCGCCAGTGCGCCCAGTGATTTCACCGAAATGGTTGGCATGGGTGTACGTCTTGAGGAAGCCGTCCGAGAAGGACGTTTGGTAAAAGACACTAGATCAACGAGCGGTACTAAAAAATATGGTAGTGCTCTCCCTAAGAAAAAAGAGCAAGATATTGGGAATATCTCTCTCAGAAAGCAAAGGCGACGTTATCAGCCAGTGGCAGCTGTTACTCCTGCTATCGGCACCGCGCCTGTTCCTATGTATCAACCTCAGGTTGCACAGAGCCAACCTGACCAACAAAGGACACAACAGCCTCTTCAGCAGGCTCGTCCTCCATATAACAACAACCGTACAACACGGCCACCAGGATTTGATCCTATACCCGTAACATACGCAGAGCTGTTTCCGTTACTACTGGCTAAGGGGCACATCCAGACTAAGTCTCCCCTTTCAGTTCCGAAAAATCCGCCTTTTTGGTTTAAAGCGGATCAAACATGCCCTTATCATCAAGGAGGTTCAGGGCATAACATAGAGAATTGTCTCAATTTCAAGTCCGACGTGCAAAAGCTTGTTAGGAGCGGGCTCTTATCTTTCAAAGATACGAATCCCAATGTTCTCACGAACCCGCTGCCTCAACATGAGAAAGCTGCAGTCAATCTGATTGAGAAAGAGACTAACAATGTCTATCAAATTCATGATGTACTTTTATTGGGGACCAATCTAGTCAAGATGCATTGTAGACAGAGTGGATATGGCCATGTGCCACCTCATAACTATCACCAGTGTGATATCTGCTCTAAAGATAACCAAGGATGTTCGGTAGTGCAGTCAGCTCTACAGGAACAGATGGATCTTGGATTGATCCAAGAGCACCGAGTTCGTGGAGTTAACATGGTCTACACGAATTCCAACATCATTCAAAACCACGACATCCGTGCGATGAATATCAACTTGGTGGCGATGCACTCAAGGCAAAGCCAGTATCATAATCTGCCACGGCACGATTACAGTTCCTGTCTGATTTGCTCGGTAAACAAACAGGGATGCTCTTTCATACAAGAGGCCCTCCAGCGTCAGATGAATCTTGGATGGATCCAAGACTACCATGATAGGAACTCCTATCAAATCAACATGGTTCAGATCTTTGACATTCGCGTGATGAATACCAACCTGGTAGAGTTACATGCTGAGCAGGTCCGACTCGGATTCTTAATATCACATGACTATCAAAACTGTAAAGTAGGTTGCGAAAACGATCGAGGTTGTACCCTTGTCTAGGAGGCACTTCAACACTTGTTAAATCACTGGTGGATGCCAATCTACATGGATGAAGATACTCAGCAGATTAGTATCAATCACAGGAATCATACTCATCGTCAAAGTCAGGATGTCCGATCAATGGAAGATAACCTAGTGAGGTTACATTGTATTCAAAGTGGGCGTGGCCAGGTGCCACCACACAACTATGACAGTTGTAGCGTCTGTTCGGAAAGTAACCAAGGGTGTTACCTTGTGAGAGCAGCTCTTCAGGGTCAGGTCGATCGTGGAGAAATTCGTCCATATCCGGGTTCTGGACCCATCAACTGGACGCCGAACTACCTTGCCGAGCAAGTTGAGGATGTTGTCACGATCTCTGGTCATCACAGGACCAGGGATGTTTTTGCCATCATCCCTCTACTTGACAAATCTAGAGTTCCCAACCGGGAACGGATCAAGGTTACTTACGATGGTCAGAAAAATCAGAAGGTTTCCATAGTCATCTATCTACCGGGGCCACTACCGTATGAATCAGCTAAGGCAATCCCTTACAAATACGGTGCAACAATAATCGAGAATGGAAAGGAAATTCCATTACCCTCCGTCGTGAATATTGCAGACATCAGTCGTGTAACACGGAGCGGTCGAATCTTCAACCGAGGGGTTGGAGAATCCAACAAAGAAAAGGAACTTCAGGCGGAAATTCCTTATCCACCAGTCGGTCAATCTGGTAATCCCGACTTTTCAAAAGACAAAGATGAGATGCTAAAGCTCATCCAAAGGAGTGAATATAACATTGTTGATCAGCTGTTACAGACTCCTTCAAAGATCTCAGTATTATCACTGTTACTCAGTTCAGAAGCACACAGAGAGGCTCTACAGAAAGTCTTGGAGCAAGCCTTTGTGGAACAGGATGTAACAATCAGACAGTTCGATAGCATTGTCTCTAACATCACTTCCTGCAATAATTTGGGATTTAATGATGAGGAATTACCTGAAGAGGGTCGTCGTCATAACATGGCGCTCAACATTATAGTTAACTGCCAGGACGATGCTTTAGCCAGCGTACTGGTAGACACAGGGTCAGCCCTGAATGTTATGCCGAAGTCCACTTTGACGCAATTATCATTTAAGGGCCCTCCGATGAGAGTCAGCGAGGTCGTCGTCAAAGCATTCGACGGATCCAGAAAAACAGTTATCGGCAAAGTTGATCTTCCCATAACTATTGGTCCTCACACTTTCCAAATCACTTTCCAGGTCATGGACATCCGGGCAACATACAGTTGTTTATTAGGAAGACCTTGGATACATCAGGCTGGAGCGGTTACTTCAACCCTCCACCAAAAGCTAAAGTTCGTCAAGAACGATCAACTTGTCACGGTTTGTAGGGAACAAGCCTTGCTTGTGAGTAACCTATCATCATCTGCTTGTGTAGAACCCGAGGAGGTTATTGGAACTCAGTTCCAAGCACTATCGGTGAGCAAGAACGATCAATTCGAAGAAGGAACTTCAATTTCTTCATACAAAGATGCTATCAAAGCGGTCGAGAGTACCGATACAAAAGGATGGGGACAACTCGTCATTCCCACTGACAATAAAATAAAGAAGGGTCTTGGTTTTTCTGCGACCTGTACTCAGACAGCCGCCAACGATGAAAGTCTTCATCCCCTTCAAAACTTCTTCCACAGTGGAGGTTTTCTTCACCCAGTGTCTCAGACAGTTCATACTATCAATGAGGAAGATCCCTCTGAAACAGATGAAGAATGGAAGTCCTACCTTAACAAGGACGACTATATGTCTCAGGAAGAGGTGCCTATGCCTTTTTGCTTTCCTACGGAAAGTCCGAGATTTATACCAAGATCAGATGTCGAAATGATCTACGGAGATTGTGATCCGGAAGGATGCCGTGCTCCTCCAAATTCATTAGAGGAAGACACTCTGATGAAAGAAAACTTTGATCACAATTACTATGGCCTGATGGATGGTCTGCCAATGTGGCAGCCTTACCCAGGAAACTTGGGGCAAGAAAGTCAGCCGAGTAATGAAACTCAGCTGAGCGTCATTGAACAGAATACCTCTGTCCCCGCCATGTCATGGGATCAACACTCAGGTCATTCGAAAACTATTCAACATGAAGATGAATTCGCAACGTTTGCAGGACTAGAATTTATCAACTATGCTTTTTCTGAGGTCAACGTCATCGAGAGGGATGACTTCTCCAGTTCCAAAGAAGTTTGGGACACTCTGGGACAACCGAGTGGAAAATTCGACTTTATGGTCAAGTACACTGCTCCCGAAAGCTCTCGTATCAGGCTCGAAGATATCCAGTCAACTGGATGGGGAGATACAGCTGAGAGCTCCAATGCTATGCAAAATGCAACAGAGGAATGCTCCTACGACAATTCTGCCTGGGAAACAGATTCCAACGATCCTACTCCACCAGAAATCAGCGTCATTTCTGAAGATAAATCAAGGAAGGTGCCAGACTTTGTGATTCACTGAGGAGTTCGCCGCCAATGGGTTGCTGTCGAGGTTCCGAAGGTCGTTCATCAGTCAAAGTAATTGCCATCTTTAACCTTTCACCCTGCCCAGGTGAAACGGATGTTTTGATAGGGCTCGCTTTTTGTAAATTTCCCTCTTCGCTTTGCCCAAAGCGAGTGAGTTTTGTTTTATAGGGCTGTAGTTTCAAGATTCGACTTGTTCATTAATAAAATAACGTCGTTCTGTAATTTCCGCATTATTGCTGTTTTCTCTTTTTTGCTTTTTCGGAAAATGGTAATCCTAAAAAACATTCAAAAATAAAAACAAGCAGTAAAATAAATACACTGCACACACTTACATTTTCTCTATCTCTTCTAAACACGAATCATCACGTCATGCAGATTGCTTGTTTTATACCCCGTTGAAACATACGATCCGATGCCTTCTCCCAACTTTGAGTTCCCGGTATTCGAGGCTGAAGAAGAAAATGACAACGAAATTCCAGAAGAGATCTCCCGACTACTCAGACAAGAGGAAAGGTCCATTGAACCTCACAAAGAGCCGTCGGAAACGGTAAACTTGGGTTCAGAAAAAGAGAGAAAAGAAATCAGGATCGGAGCACTGCTCAGTCCAACTGTCAAAGAAAGTTTGATAAAGCTTCTCAAAGAATTCCCCGATGTATTCGCTTGGTCCTATCAGGATATGCCAGGGTTGGATACCAGCATCGTGGAACATCACTTACCGCTAAGATCGGAATGTCCGCCAGTAAAGCAAAGGTTGAGACGGACTCACCCGGACATGGCCATCAAAATCAAAGAGGAGGTACGGAAACAGATCGACGCGAGTTTCCTCGCTACATCTAAATATCCTCAATGGTTAGCCAACATCGTACCCATTCCCAAAAAGGATGGAAAGGTCAGAATGTGTGTTGATTACAGAGATCTAAACAAGGCAAGTCCAAAGGACGACTTTCCTTTACCACACATTGACATGCTGGTTGACAGCACAGCAAAGTTCAAAGTATTCTCCTTCATGGATGGATTCTCGGGCTATAATCAGATCAAAATGGCGCCGAAAGACATGGAGAAAACTTCGTTCATTACCCATGGGGTACCTTTTGTTACAAGGTAATGTCGTTCGGTTTGAAGAATGCCGGGGCAACCTATCAAAGGGCCATGACTACTCTGTTTCATGACATGATACACAAAGAAATCGAGGTATATGTCGATGATTTGATTGCAAAATCAAGAACAGAGGATGAGCACGTTGAACATCTGTCAAAATTGTTCGAACGTCTAAGAAAATTCAAGCTCCGCTTGAATCCTAACAAGTGCACCTTCGGTGTCCGTTCGGGAAAATTACTAGGGTTCATCGTCAGCCAGAAAGGAATTGAAGTTGATCCTGACAAGGTCAAGGCCATTCAAGAAATGCCTTCTCTGAAAACTGAAAAACAAGTCAGAGGATTCCTGGGACGTTTGAACTACATCTCCAGATTCATATTCCTTATGACCGCGACGTGTGCGCCGATTTTCAAATTACTCAAAAAGAACCAGGATTGCGTTTGGTCAGAAGATTGCCAAACCGCCTTCGACAGTATCAAGGAATATCTGTTGAATCCTCCAATTCTATCACCTCCAGTGGAAGGAAGACCACTGATCATTTACCTCACAGTCCTAGAGGACTCAATGGGATGTGTACTTGGCCAACAAGATGAAACTAAAAGGAAAGAGTCTGCCATTTACTATCTAAGCAAGAAATTCACCGACTGCGAGACTCGGTACACGATGCTTGAGAAAACTTGTTGCACTTTAGCTTGGGCAGCCAAACGTCTTCGCTAGTACATGATTCGTCATACTACTTGGTTGGTCTCCAAAATGGATCCAATCAAGTACGTTTTCGAAAAACCTGCTCTTACGGGAAGGATTGCCCGTTGGCAGATGTTACTATCAGAATATGACATAGAGTACCATGCTCAGAAAGCCGTTAAAGGAAGTATTTTAGCCGATCATTTGGCTCATCAACCGATTGACGATCAAGAATCAATCGGGTTTGACTTCCCAGACGAAGATGTCATGTATCTAAAGATGAAAGATTGCGATGAACCGCTACCCAGTGAAGGGCCAGAACCAAGTTCCCAGTGGGAACTTATCTTTGACGGAGCAGTCAATCATTATGGAAACAGAATTGGGGCAATCATTGTTACCCCTCAGGGTACCCACGTTCCTTTCACTGCTAGACTTACGTTCAAATGTACGAACAACGAGGCCGAATACGAAGCATGTATCATGGGTCTCGAAGAAGCGATTGATTTAAGGATAAAAAAACTTGGACGTATACGGCGACTCAGCCCTGGTTATCAATCAGATAAAAGGAGATTGGAACACATACCAATCAGGATTGATTCCTTACAAAGACTACGCAAGAAGGTTGCTACCCTTCTTTAACAGAGTCGACTTTCATCACATCCCTCGTGATAAGAATCACATGGCTGATGCATTAGCCACTCTCTCTTCCATGATTAGTGTAGGTCGATGGAATGACATACCTAAGATCGACATCATGCGCCTTGAACGGCCCGCTTACATCTTCGCAATTGAAGCAGTCATAGACGACAGACCTTGGTATCACGATATCAAATGCTTCCTTCAGAAACAAGAGTACCCATTGGGGCACTCAGAAAAGACAGGAAAACCCTCAGAAGATTGGCTGGAAACTTCTTCCTGAGCGGTGACACTCTTTATAAGAGAAATTTTGACATGGTCTTGCTCCGATGTGTCGACAGACCAGAAGCAGACATACTCATGAAAGAAATTCATGAAGGATCCTTTGGCACTCATGCCAACGGACACACAATGGCGAGAAAAATTCTCAGGGCCGGGTATTATTGGTTGACCATGGAATCCGACTGCTACAAGTACATGAGGAGGTGTCACAAGTGTTAGATATACTCCGACAAAATTCATGTACCGCCATCACATCTCAAAGTTCTTTCTTCCCCGTGGCCTTTTTCCATATGGGGAATCGACATGATTGGTATGATTGAGCCCAAGGCTTCAAACGGACATCGGTTCATCCTGGTAGCCATTGATTATTTCACCAAGTGGGTCGAAGCAGTGTCATTCGCCAATGTAACCCGACAAGTGGTGGTCCGATTTATCAAAAACAATATCATCTGCCGTTATGGTGTTCCGAGCCAGATCATTACTGATAATGGATCTAACTTGAACAATAAGATGATGAAAGAGTTATGCGCAGAGTTCAAGATCGAACATCATAACTCATCTCCCTACCGACCCAAGATGAACGAAGCGGTAGAGGCGGTTAACAAGAACATCAAGAGGATCGTTCAAAAGATGGTTGTAACCTATAAAGATTGGCACGAAATGCTACCCTTTGCTCTTCACGGTTATCGAACATCTATCCTCACTTCAACAGGGGCAACCCCTTTCTCTCTAATATATGGCATGGAAGCAGTGCTCCCCATAGAAGTAGAGATCCCATCAATCCGGGTATTGATGGAAGCTCAGCTCACCGAAGCTGAATGGTGTCAAAGTCGACACGACGAACTGAACCTGATTGAAGAAAAGAGAATCACGACACTATGCCACGGTCAGTTATATCAACAGAGAATGAAAAGGGCGTTCGACAAAAAGGTCCGACCTCGTATTTTCAGAAAAGGAGACCTCGTGCTCAAGAAGATACAATAATTTCTCACTGACTCTCGGGGCAAATGGACCCCGAATTATGATGGCCCCTATGTGGTCACGAAAGCTTTCTCAGGCGGTGCCTTGAGACTTGCAACCATGGACGGAGAGGAATTTGCCTACCCCACGAATGTTGATGTAGTCAAGAAATACTTCGCCTAAAAAAAAAAAAACGTCTTGGTGGATTGAAAACCCGAAAGGGCGGTCCAGGCAAAAGTTAGAAACATGAAAAAAAAATCATCCCGATGGATTGGAAATCTCATAGTACAATCCAGGCAAAAATTAGGGATAATGGCAAGTAACTATGTTCAACAGAGGCAAGTCCCTCAGCAGCAGTTACAGCATCATCTATCGGAGGAAATCTCCAGTCAAAGGTAATCTTCGACGGAAGCTCAGGATGTCCCGAACTCAAAGTTGGTAGAAGGATAGTGGTCGTTATGTTTCAACGTAGCCCTTTTCCATGTAAATTACCATTTTCTAACTTTGTATATACTCTTTGGAATCACGCGTTTGGCTGATCTCCATCTTATCAATAAAATTTGAGCCCTTGTGCTTTTGTTTGTAATTCTTTACTTGTTTTAGCTTTACAGAACGACGTTGTTTAAACTTAATCAGCGATTCTTGAAATAAAACAAAAATGAATTTACTTGTTAAAACTTTTTCTGCTTTTAAATTAAAGATGGCATTTCTTTTGACTGTTGAACATCAGAAGAACATCGATCGCTTCTCCTGAAGTAAGCGAACTTCAAAGTGCAGAATCAAAGTACTCCTTCTAAACCAGTTCGCCTGAATGAAGGGGTCAACTGTGTCAGAGACCTTGTTTCGTCTGACATCCTCGACCGAGTTCTCATCTCCTAAGCCCGATCAACATAGCTCCCAACGGGACTATCTCTCCTAAGCAAGGTGGAATTGCTATTTTGAATCAACGGTACTTCTTTGCCCCGCGATGGCCGAGTATCCAATTGTGTTCATCTCTTAGTCTGTATGTTGCGTCTGTTTTGTCAGCACATACATACATACATCATGCATTTTTTATTTGCATTCACATTTCATATTGCATCACTATCACTCTAGTCGGTCCTGTCCCCTAGTGGTAGAAGTCCTCTCAATCGAGTTGTCAGTTCTTGCCTCGTCAGGAAATACTGTGTCTGAACAACCTCTCTTCCAGTTTAACTCTGGAAAGAAGTTGGTCCTTGACCACTTTGATAACTTGAACCTCTGAAAAGCCAGAGAAAACTTTCAATAAGCATCACTCTTCGCCATTGAAGATGATATCCTTGCTTTCCCGGATTAAGGAAAATCCACAGAGAAAGCCTCGTGATCAGAGATTCGGCAGCACGCTAGTTTTGCTCCAAAAAACCACTGATGAGAAGGTCATTGGCACCTCAAAATTGGATCCCATCATATGGCATTTCTCCGGGAAGATCCAGAGAAAAGTATGATGTAACCCCAAACGAAAACAGTCTCTCAAGAGACTCGCTTTCCCCAGTAGAATCGACAAATGACGTCTCCAAAACAGAGAAGTTTGTGTACCTCTACAACTCAGACGAATGGGTTACCCAGCAAGTCTGACATCAAAACTTTTTTCACTCAAATGGCATCTCCCCAGGAAA
Organism: Lathyrus tuberosus; assembly: GCA_022829125.1. Taxonomy (NCBI): domain Eukaryota; kingdom Viridiplantae; phylum Streptophyta; class Magnoliopsida; order Fabales; family Fabaceae; genus Lathyrus; species Lathyrus tuberosus. The sequence goes on along the minus strand of JALAZF010000024.1, from coordinate 4,686,566 downwards.
ATTCGGCGAGAAGTTTGAAGGAAAGCCGCTACGAATAGCGTCCCTTGTCAATAAAGTTTATTGACAAAAGAAACTAAGACCAGTTCCTTGGTAGGAAACCAGGATCGAGGGGAAGTTTAAATCAGAAACTAAGACCAGTTCCTTGGTAGGAAACCAGGATCGAGGGGAAGTTTAAATCAGAAACTAAGACCAGTTCCTTGGTAGGAAACCAGGATCGAGGGGAAGTTTATTTCCACAACTGAGACCAGTTCCTTGGTAGGAAACCAGGATCGAGGGGAAGTTTATTTCAAAAGAGACTGAGACCAGTTCTTGGTAGGAGACCAGGATCGAAGGGAAGTTTACATTTTCTAAGCATCATTGCTTAGCTAAAGAAGATGAATGCGTAAGCTACCATTCATAACCACCATCAAAATTTCGGGTATTCCGATATTTAATCCTCTTGCACCCCGAATGCCCGAATCCCTTCGTCATTCACACCTTCGGGTCCAAGAAGATTAAATAGGGGCATCTGTAATACCCCAAATTTTGACCACTTAGATTTCCCATCATTGTGAAAATCATCATCACAATATGGATGAACCATCATGCTTCATCAGTCTCCCCAAAGATGGGTGAGCATCCAATACAATCAAAATTAGGGTTTCAAGCCCTCTCTGAGTGCTTAGACAAAGGATCAATCAAGAAATAACATGATCTTCAACTTGTCTAATCTCTTAAATATCCACAAAGGATAAAAAAGGACTCCCACTTCAAGGATTAAGCACAAGGCTGCTCCCTTCTAGGTGGATCAAGTCTCAAGATCGACAGTGTCACCAAATTAGGGTTTTGGTCGACCAGGGCCTCCAGATGGAAATTTTCATCTGGGCACAAGGCAATGATCCAAAACATGACCTAATATACTTCATGGAACCTCATGAACCCATGCATCAAGTCAATTTTGCCTCAGGGGATGCATTCATAAAAAATCAGGAATTAGGGTTTCTTGACCTAATTCACCCCTAAGTTGACTTTTGGGACAAACCATGAGCCAAAAACTCAAGACATGATTTGAGTGTCTTTAATATACCATATTGATCCATTTGGAACAATGGATTGATCCAAGAAGTTTGAGCAACAAGTCTCAATTTCATCTGCACCACAATTAGGGTTTTAAGGGAAAAGTCAACTGTAACTTTGACTTTTGACCTGGACATGCTCCCAAACCCTAATACATGATTGAATATACCCTATGACACCCATGGAACATGTCCATCAAGTTTGATTTAGGTCAAGGACATGATTTCCTGAAGAATTGCACAGTTTGGAATTCATCTGATAAAAAGTCAACTGTGCACAAAAGTCAACTTTGACTTTTTGAGATTTTTCACCAAAATGGATTTTTAACCCTAAAATGATGTTAATGTATGATTTGAATCATCATTCATCAAGAAAAATCAAGAAAAGTGAGATAACTTGTAAAAGGGGTAACCATAAAACTTAGAAATTTTTCTAAGTTAAAAATAAAGTGGCAAAGGTACCAACTTTGGAGGACCATAACTCCTAAACCACAAGGCCATTTTTTCTCATCCAAAGATGGATTTGTAGCCCTCATTATCACCTACAAAAACTTCAACTACAAGTCATTCCAATTCATTAAGGATTTTGAGTTATGGAGTGATCAAAGTGGCTGAAAAGTGAAAATGTCACTTTTTCCAACACTTAGTGAAATTTTCACTAAGTCAGATTCTGCCTCACTTTTTGCCAAATGTAGGGGGATTTTTCATTTGGAATCAAAAGAGATCAAAACCAAACTTGTTCAAACAGTTGTTGTATCATGTAAGAGCTTTCCAAAATGGCCAAGAACATTGCCAAATTCAACCTACACCATGAGATACAACATTGCCAAGTTGCCTTGCTGAAATCTGTCAAGGCAAGGCAGAATTTGCAACTTTGGTCGATTTGCCAAAATCAGCCAAATTCAATTGCTCCTATCCACTTGGACACCTCAGAGGATTAAATCTAAAGGGGACAATCACTGAGCCAAGCCTCCAAAGTCCATGGAACAAGAAATAGCATGTTGAACCTAGAATGGCCAAAATAGGGACAAGACTTCAAATTTCGAATGAGGCATTCAATGGAACCATCAAGGTGGCATGGACTGAGCCATTCTCATATGAAATCAGTCAAGACTTATCCAAGACCAAGGGAACCAAAGCTCTGTGCCCTAACCTCTAGTTAATGGCTAGAGGAGACTTGGATTTTCATTTGCCAACATTGGCCAAACCTACTTACCAGCTGCCATGCACTATTCCTTGCAAAACAAACTTGCTCTACTATAAATAGAGCTCAATTATGGTCAGTTTGAGTACATCAAAGCCATCTAACAGATGTTTTCCTCAAAATCTCTTCTTTCACTCCAATTTTGCCTTCTAAGGCAAGTCACTATCGGATTTTGAGTTTGAGAGCAATTCCAATCAAACCAAGCACTCACACACCTCACATACATCACATATGAGCTGATCAAACACTTAGATTACTTCTGAAACATCAATTTCACAAAATCACCAGCTGGTTGCTCAAGGTTTTAACCAAAGTGCAGCTGAGGTACCACAAAATGATCCAGCCAATTTCAATCAAGTCCAACCATCCAAACACAATCCATAGGGTGTAGGGAAGCTGTTCAGATCATCACCACTCATCTGTAACACCTCCAAATCAAAAATCACTTTGAACTTGCTGTCACGACTTGGAGGTAAGCACATACTTGGTCATCTCTCAATCTATGCATATTTCCTCGCACAATAATTTGGCCATATGTTCATAATCATGCATGGAATGTTTTCCCTCAATTAATTGCATTGTTTGAATCGTGTATCAAAAATCCTAGCCTTCATGCAGAAATTAGGGTTCTTGAGGTCTCTTCGTGATTTCTTGTTATATGTTTAATTTAAATGAAATTAAAGTACATAGACATGATCGTGAGGTTGAGGCGAACATAATGATATGTGGATTGCATGATATGATTACGTATTCATGGAGATTGGATAGAAAATGCAAATCTGAGAAACCAAGAACACGCGCGTGTTCTTCAGCTTGTTCTTGGCGCCATTTTTAGAAATTCAAATATTTGAATTTTGTGATTTTGTTTAATTGATTCAAAAATTAATTTCTCTCTGAGTTTTAATGATTTTGAGTTGATTCTTTTTTTAATAATTCACAAAAATGTTAAAATATTTTATTTTCACAAAAAATCCCAAAAATATTATTTATTTCATATAATTGATATTTTTGCAAAGAATTAATATTTTAATTGTTTTTGACATTTTAAATATTTTTTCTACATTGATTTTGCAACTTTTAATGCTTTCTAATTATTTTGTAGGTCAATACTTAATTTTTGAAGCATTAATCCAAGATCACAATTTGTTTTCCATGTGTAAAACAATTTTTGATCATTTTAATTGAATTTTTATTCAATTAAATACATTTTGAAAACAAATTAGGGTTTTGGATTAATTCAACCCTCATAAATCATTTTCAAAACACTTTGGGCCTCTTGAGAGAGTGTAAGACCCATCCCCCCTTGTACAAAAACTTTTTGGGCCTCACTCATTGTATAAGTCCCTCTGTACAAGTAAACGGCACGATCGTCGCCCGTTTAAAAATAAAAAATCATCTGGGCCTCTCCTTGAGCTATAAGACCCATTCAAAACATTTTTGGGCCTCTATTAGAGTGTAAGACCCAATATCCCTTTTAACCAAAACATTTTGGGCCTCACTTATTGTATAAGTCCCTCTGCGTTAAAAGAAAACCTCGGCGCGATCGCCATTTTTAAACGAAAAATCATTTGGGCCTACCCTCGTGTTATAAGCCCCACTCTTTTCTTTAAACCTTTTTGGGCCTCTTGAGAGAGTGTAAGACCCATCCCTTTGTACAGAAAACCATTTTTGGGCCCCAGTCACTTGTATAAGTCCCGCTGTACAAAGTCAAACAGTGCGCTCACTGATAAAACCCTGGGCCTCTCCTTGAGCTGTAAGCCCAAAATCTTTCTTTTTCAAAGCACTTTCTCCTTTGATTTTGAATATACTGTTGTTTTCAATCTTTCTTTGTTGAACAACTAACCAAACAGCATGGAAGCACTCCAACCGAGTAAGTGGTTATCGCTTTCATTTACTGCTTTCATATATATATAAATTGTATTGTGGGGCTGCTCACTGTAAGTCTCCTTTCATAAACTCATATATACTGTGTAATAATAGTATAGATATTTCGAGTTTCCCCGGCAACTACGTCTAGAACTAGGTGACGCCGTTTCATTTATTCATAGAAATAGACGCCTAGATCCCCAATAGGAGCACCAGATACAGTCTTCTCTTCGGCTGTCCTCCTTAGGAATCGTCAAGAAGCTCTACTCCCCAAGATGAATGTATTCTCCGTGAATGGCATCTTTGAGTTTCTTCCAAATTCTCGAACTTTCCTGACTTGATCTATTCCTTGTGGATAGCTTGCCTTGAATGTCTCGGGGTTTGGGTACCCACTACGGTCATAATCTTGGACCTTAACTAAGGAACCCTCTTTAAAAGTTAAAAGTCGCTGGATAGTAAACCTCGCACGTTTACCAGTGGGTTTTATCTTTAAAAGAGTTATCTCTCCTAATGGAAAGGAGATGATAGACCCACGGGCTTCTTAAAAGCATCGGCCTCCTCTTGGGCATTATTCAAGGACACTACGGCTTCTTAGAAGTATTCACAGCCTCCTCTTAGGCTTCGTATAATGATCTCTTCCTTCGGGAATGATAGCCTCCTCTTGGGCTTCGTACAAGGACCCGTCGGCTTCTTAAAAGTTTCCAGCCTCCTCTTGGGCTTCGTATAAATTGTCCCGACGACCTCCTAGAGGTATAGGAACAGAACCTAGTCATCCTCATAGAACAGTCCTTTCATAGAGTCTACTATTGTTTCTCAAAGCATAGTACAAAAGAAAAAAACTCTAGACTTGGACAGTCTAACTTCCTTGAGTCTCAAAGACATTCTCAAGTGACCCCTTCGTTAAATAGGAAGGAAACCCGCAGACTCGGACAGTCTCAATACCCTTTGATTTCCCGTTTCCTCAAATAGAAGGAAATATCCCTAATCCTCAAATCAAATCCCTGAGTACAGTGTTGCTCATATATAAGAACTGATTTTCTCTTTTAAAATCAGTATATTGGATCTGTCACTCAACTGAAACAAACCTTTAGCCTCCATCTCGGGCTTCGTACGAGATACAAAAACACTCTCTTGTTGAGTATCAAAGACTCTCTTGTTGAGTCAAACTTTTAGCCTCTCTCTCGGGCTTTGTACGAGACACATAAGAGACTCCCTCGTTGAGTCAATCCTCCTTTCGCCTCCATCTCGGGCTTTGTACGAGATACAAAAAGGTTCTTATTGAGCCAAACAAACAATCGCCTCCATCTCGGGCTTTATACGAGATACCAAAAGACTCCATCGTCGGGTCAAAATCTTTTAGCCTCTCTCTCGGGCTTTATACGAGATACCAAAAGACTCCATCGTCGGGTCAAAATCTTTTAGCCTCTCTCTCGGGCTTTGTACGGGACACAAAATAGCCTCCTCTTAGGCTTTGTATAATGATTTTCCTAGCGGAAATTAGCCTCCTCTTAGGCTTTGTATAATGATTTTCCTAGCGGAAATTAGTCTCCTCTTAGGCTTTTGTATAAGAAAACCACTGGTTGATCCAATCAACCTTTTAGCATCAAAGCTGTGCCTCGTTCACAGTACACAAACATCAACAATTCCTCCCCTTCATCTAATCGCTGTAAGCGACAAGCCTCTGGATCATCTATATCCATGCCACTGTCCCTCTTTTAGCATGAGAAATTCCTAAGGAAAGATGGCATTGCTCTACACTGAGTTAAAGTCTTCTCCTTCAGGTTAAAACCCTTTCTTCGGAAATTATGGCATTGCTCGGATCCGCGTATCCCAGTTAAAGTAATTCTCTTTCTCCCTCTTTAGAGATAACAAATTCTCTCTAAAGTCGAGGTCTTTCAGCTTCACGTCTTGGGCTTTGAACAAGACACAAATAGACCTTTCAGCTTCACATCTTGGGCTTTGAACAAGATACAAACCACCTTTCGTTTCACGTCTTGGGCTTTGAACAAGACACCAAAAACCAATTTCCTCCCATAGAATAGGAGGAACTACGAACGCTCTGATTTCCCTGTTTCGGTAAACGGGAATACGTAGGCATGAGATCGAAAGAAAAGATCTTAGCGAGCGCAATCAACAAAAAACCCAAATCCCATATCTCCATCAATCAAAAGCAGTAATTCAAAAGCATCAGTCCTAACATCCTAATCCTTGTTCCCCGCCAGAAACCTTTTGCCTAGATAGAAAGAAAGAAAACAGTATTGCCGAAAATACAAATAACCAGTACAAGCCCCCCCACATTGATAGCATCCGTAACCTAACAGACCGCTGTTTAAACTCAGTATGCAAAGCAGGGTTAATTGGAGACATCTATTTCACTTCCTTATTCAGCTCACAATAGGATAAAAAATGAATCGACCTGTAGTCAAAGCTCAAACCGCAGAGAGCGACCAGCGCTTAAGAACCGCGTCCAAAATCGCTCGCTACACCATGCCATGCTCGAGGTGCTTGTCGTAAACCATAGATAGCCTTCTTGAGTTTGCATACATGTTGAGGAAATTCAGAATGAATAAATCCGGGTGGTTATTGCATGAAGACTTCTTCAATCAATTTTCCCTGCAAAATGGCATTATTAACATCCATTTGGTGTAAAGACCACCCTTGAGCAAGTGCAAAAGTGATAACCACTTTAATGGTTTGAGGTTTCACAACCGGTGCAAATGTTTCCTTAAAATCAAGACCCGGTGTTTGAGTGAATCCTTTTGCAACCAACCGTGCTTTATAGCGTGCCACACTTCCATCAGGATTTCTTTTGATGCCAAACAACCATTTACAGCCAACTAAATTAGTGTGAGCTTGACCAGGTACCAGGGTCCAAGTACCATTATTCATGAGGGCATTAAATTCAGCAGAACAAGCATCTCTCCACTGTGGTATTTTAAATGCTTGAGTAATGGTAGATGGCTCAAGATTTTCCTGCAAATCATGTTAAGTGGCAGTAAATATTTCATTGGGTTTGAATATATTATTTTGTGACCTTGTTACTATAGGATCACGTTGAACTGGATTATTTCTCGTTGAAGTTGGAACCGGATCAGATGCAGTGTTGGTGGTAGAGCTTGTTAAGTTATCACTAATCACTGATATTTCTGTTGTTACCGATGACTCGATAGGTTGCATTGACTCAGGGACTGGTGAAGGACTTGATACCGGAACTGGTGTAGGACTCAATACAGGGACTGATGACTCAGATGTATGTGTACAAATAGGTACAAGACCAGATACATGTAAAGGTAGAACTGATGACACAGACATAGATGCCTCATATGCTAGGAGTTGGTTGGGTTCCGGAGCTGAATTTTGATCTTGGTTAACATGAATAATATGATGTACCGTAGTGTCATGTGATGGAATTAGAGGACAAGTAGATGACGAAGTAATTATGGATTGATATGGGAATGAATTCTCCACAAAGTTGACATGTCTATTATGGATTGATATGGGAATGAATTCTCCACAAAGTTGACATGTCTAGATACATAAATCCTATTTGACAATGGTTAAAGACAAAAATATGCATGCTGAGATAGTGAATAGCCTAGGAATATGCAGGGTTTAAACCTGGGTTGGAGCTTATTTTGCATATATAATTTTAGCCAAGGAAAACACAAGCATCCAAATGAATAAAGTTTAGTATAATCTGGTTTGCTTTTAAACAATACTTCAAAGGGAGAGATCATATTAATGATTGGTTTAGGCATCCTGTTAATAAGATACACAACAGTGGTGAAAGCAAATGACCATAGTTGGGAGGGTAAAATTAGCATGATGCAAAAGAGCACAACCTGTTTCAACATGTATGTGTCTCCTCTCTGCTGTGCCATTTACCTCAGGTGTGTGAGGTGGTGTGGTTAAATGAGAAATGCCATTATTGGCAAGGAAGGATTTTAATTTGATAAATTCTCCACCATTATCAGTGAAAAGAGAAACAATCGGTAAATTAAAAGATTTTTCAACAATGGACTTGAATTGAACAAAAATAGAGAATACATCTGACTTATGATTCATTGGGTACAACCAGACATATTTGGAAAAATGATCAACAATGATTAAATAGAATAAAAAACCATCTAATGATCTAACAGGAACGGGGCCCCAAACATCAGAGTACAACAGTTCCAAAGGTTTGCTGCTTGTGAGATGATGATTTGAAAAAGGAAGCTTGTGGCTTTTTGCACAGTGACAAAAAGTACACTCATGTGAGGCTGGAAGCTTTATTGGTAGATGATGATTGTCAGTCAGATGCTTTATTATTTTGAAAGAAGGATGTCCTAATTTATGATGCCATGTAGGTGTAGACTGGATGTTTGTATGCAATGCTTGCGGTGGACTGGATGGACTAAATGCAATGGATAGATGATAAAGATCTTGTTTAAGTGGTCCATGAAGCAGTGGTTGACCCGAAGTCAAGTCCTTGACAACAAAATGACTTGGAAAAAATTCAACAGAACACCCAATAGATTGACATAACTTGGAAACAGACAAAATGTTAGATTGAATTTTAGGAACACATAAGACTTGTTTAAGATGAAGAGGTTTGACAGGAGTATTAATAACAGAGTTACCAGTGTGAGTAATTGTCAAACCTGTTCCATCACCAACAATCACCCGATCTGCTCCAGGATAGGAATTTGTTAAAGTGAGCTGTTGCAGGTCCTGAGCAATATGATGAAATGCTCCTGTATCCATGACCCAGTTACCATGTTGTGGTGCAACATGATTCTGAGCAAAGTTCACTGTCGGTTTAGGGTCGTTTCATTTTGGAAATACCTTAATCCTGTAGCAAACCTTAGCAGTGTGACCAACCTTGTCACATAACTGACAGACCACCTTATTTTCGCCATTCCGCAGAGTTGGAGACGTGCTGCGGTAGTTGTTGTTTTTGTGTTGATAGTGTTTTGTTCTTGTGACTGCGTTGGCAGTGGCAATCACATTGTCAACTGCAAGTGGATCAGCTTGGTGATGAATTGTTTCAAAATCCATCAGTTTCTCATGAAGTTCAGCAAAGGCAACAGGGCTTTCTCTGCTTCTAAGTGCAGCGGAAATTTCACGATACTCACCACTCAAACCATTGAGAGTGTGAATAACAAGATCAGTTTCATCAAGAGGATCTCCCATGCTTGATTGGAACTTTTGACAGTTCCTAAGTGTGTGACCACTGTTGCAGCCACCGAAGATACAATACCATGTAGAATGAGTTGATCTTGTCGAACCCAAAGCGTGAAGGCTGGATTAACAGCCGTGGTATCGGTCGCGAGCTGTTTTGATGGACAAGATTTAGTTCCATCAATATAACCTAGAAGATCATAGCCTGTTAAAAGAGCCATGAATTGAATTCTCCAGGCAGGGTAATTGTCTCCATCGAGTTTGATGGAGAGTTGAGAACCAGCATTCAAGATGATCAGTTTGTCTGCTGGTGATGACATAGTGGACATCTGTTCAGCTTCAGAAGGCATAACGAGGATTGGAAAAAAAATTGCTTTTAAGCTCTGAATACCATGAAGGGAATGATATTTTTATATATATTCCAACCATAAATGCCGAGTATTTATAGATACAAGTGATACTTAATTGTATAACTAATTCCCAATCTTAAGGGAACCCTTCTGTTGATTCCTAACATTAAGGCATGAATGATTCAAAACTATACCAACTCATATGCACAGTAATAGGAATGGTTGGTTACACCTTATTTATAGGAACAACTTATGATTATCTATTATTACGGAGCAGGTAAACTTTCCAATCTTCTTTTAACATTGAAACCCATTAATCTGGCATACTTGTTATAACATCTGTATGTAATATTGATGTTGCTGCAGAATGCATTTTGTGAGAATCCTTATCGTGAACAATGTTTGGGGGCTGCCACAGTTTTGCTCCACACTTAATTCCTACTTACTATTGCAACTTGCTTAATACCATTTTTTTCTCTTTTCATGTGTTGGTGATTACGACCTTGGCATGAGGAGTTGATTGTGAAGAAACCTGTGGCCTGAAGCTATTGTTTATTCATGTAAGATTAAAATCCTGCTTATTCAATTCTTCTTGTTGTCAGACTTTGGTACGAATAATCCTGAACTTGCTTGTGATTTGATAACAGATATCTCATTCCTCATGTCCAATTAGAAGAGATTCTAATGAACTTTGAAACGAGTACGAACCGGCAACGGGTACAGGACCTTTTAGAATCCACTCTCTTTCAGGTTTTCTTGAAGAAGTGTTTGGTCATTGAGGTACAATACTCTCGTGCGTTTCCTCGACCGAAAAAAGCATCAATTTAGTGAGTCCCCTATCCATATAATCTTTCTTCAATTCCAGAGTCGGGGTTATGGAATGTATATGATATATATTTGAGAGTACGATGCGCATGGGTGAATGAAATTGTATATTTATGAAAATTGGATTTATACTGTACAGGTATTCTTTTTAGAACTTCAGCTATGATATCTTCGGGTATGTAGATCTTCCACTAGTTCTTTGAACAAGACTTATACACTTTTCCTGCCATCATTAAGAAGAGAGTGCGACACTACTACTCCGGCTCGGTGGTTCCGTTTCAATCTGTTGGTTCGTGGAGGAGGAGAAAGCAACATGCGAGGTGTATTCCAACAATGGGCTATTTGGTTCCTCGAGTCTTCTTCTTCATGATTCTTTGAGAAGATTTTGTTGGGTCGAGAATTAGATGTGGGGTGTATTGGGTACTTCAATATAAGAATGATTATTTCAAAAGTGTTTTTTGTTTGTGTAATTGTATCAATCGTAGCCACCTTTTGTATTGTGTAACAATGTCATGAACGAGGCTTGGTTTTAGTATCTTGTAAAATTACGTTGCTTATGAGCATAATAAAAAACTTTTGATCCCATGTAACCTTATCATGACCAATTAATCGTTGCCCGACTTTACAAATACTTGATTAATTTTGGAAGTTTGTATTTTTGGAGACCAATTTGACTTTTGAATTTTTTTCAAGAAATCCACACGTCCCCATCTTTAACATATTTGCATATATTGATCCTTGACTCCAAATCCACCTTAACTCGCATTACAAGTAATGAGCAACAATTATATGATCACAATATGAGCCCCCCAACTTAATTTCTTGTACCATTTGGATCAACCTTTGAATACGACTTGCACTTCCCAATCAATGATTTTTTCTCTCGTTTACTTTATTTAAATCCACCTTGAATTGAGTAAACTCGTGCCAAAATTTGGATGAATATGGATCTTGGACTTTGACATAAATTCGAATGAACCGACAACCACGCCCTTTGTGATTCATTGGAGCTTGAATGAGTGGACATTTGAGTAATACTTGTAATGAACCTATTCAGAATGCATCTTGAATGGATGAGATGAATAACCTTTCACCTTGAGTTCACAAACCATGCTAACACTATGAATTTCTTACTGAAATTCTCATCTTGTTGATACTTTAGACCAAACCCATATAGGACAGGTGCATTAGTGCCTCCTCAATAAGTTGTATCTCAAACAATGATGGAACTTTGACTAATGTGCTAATGAATATTCTTCACAAGTAAACTCTCTAAAGCCACATAACCGGGGAAATAAACCCCAATTATGTGATAGTGGGCACCAGAAAATGATATCATTAATGATTTAAGTGGCCTAACTTTGAGGATCCATCTGATGAATATAAGCATGAAATCCTTTATAAAACCCTAAGCCCGTGTAAGAGACAATCCTAATGCACTTGATCTTTGAGAAATCTCGATGAACTTTGATAAGAAGATGCTCGTGATGACAATCCAAAACCTAATTCTTAAATATATGAAGAGACCAATTAATCTTAAAAAATGATATAGAAACCTCAGCCTAATAGAAAACCATGATTTTTCAGAGGGCCTTGACCCTATGCCTTAGGATCTTATGCACATGAATGTTTGTGAATGTATGAACTAATAGATAAATGCCTATGATTTTGAAGCAACAACCAGTTAGGATTAGAAAAAGTGAGGGCAAATTTTGGAGTACAACAGTGTCTGATGCCTTTGTTCCATGTTCTATTTGCAAATTGGCTAAAATTAAATCACTTCTTTTTTCGTCTGGTGCTCATCGTGCTTCCACTTGTTTTGAGATGATTCATAGTGATGTGTGGGGAATGTCTCCTGTAGTTTCTCATGCTCGTTATAAATATTTTGTCCCTTTTATTGATGATTATACTCATTTTACTTTGATATATTTTCTTCGGTCTAAATCTAAAGTGTTTTTATGTTTAAGAAATTACTTACATATGTTGAAACTCAATTTCAAGATAGTGTTAAAAAATTTCGTTCTGAATCTGGCGGTGAATACATGTCTCATGAGTTTCAGGAGTACCTTCAACAAAAAGGCATATTGTCTCAAAAATATTGTCCCAATACTCCTCAACAAAATGGGATGGCAGAATGCAAGAATCGTCATTTGCTTGATGCAACACGCACCTTACTTCTTCAAGCTTCTGTGCCATCCCAGTTTTGGGTAAAAGCGTTGTCCACAACTGTCTTCTTGTTCAACCGTCTTTCGTCTATGGTTATTGATTTTGATTCTCATTTCTTTCGTCAATTTAAAATTCATCCTGATCATAGTGCTTTGTATACTTTTGGGTGTGTGTGTGTTTTGTTCACTTACCTCCATTTGAAAAGCACAAGCTTGGAGCACAGTCTCCTCAATGTGCATTTATAGGGTAGTCACTTTCATAAAGGTTTTGTGTGTTATGATGTCTCTAATCAACTTTTTTGCATTTCTAGGAATGTGACATTTTTTGATAACCAGATTATGTTTCCTTGTGTGTCTCCTGCCATGAATGATGTTGTTACACTTCCTAAGTTTTCTATTATGCCTCAACCTGTAACACGATATAAACTAGGCCATGTATATGTTAGAAAACACAAACAACAGGTTCCCACTCCCCTTCCTGACATTGATTTGCCACTTGATCCACCACATGATCTGCCACTTGATTTGGTACTTGATCTGCCACTTATTGAACCACGTCATTCTGGTCGAATATCTTGAGCACCTTATAGATATTCACCAGACAGGTATGATTCCTCACATGCTTATTTGTTTACCTCACTTTCTAGCATATTTATTCTTACTTGTTGCTCACAGGCTATTAAAGATGTGCACGAGATAAAAGTAATTAATGAGGAGCTTCAGGCTCTTCAGGAGAATTTCATATGGGATATTATTTCTTGTCCTACTAATATAAAACCCATTGGCTGTAAATGGGTGTATTCTATGAAACTGAGTTTTGATGGGTCCCTAAAACGTTTCAAGGCTCGATTGGTTGCATTAGGAAACAAACAGGAATATGATATTGATTATGATGCGACATTTGCACCGGTTGCCAAAATGATAATTGTTCCCACTATACTTTCTATAGTTGCTTCTAATGATGGTGTCTTTATCAAATGGATGTGAAGAATGTTTTCTTCGTGGTAACTTGACTGAATATATTTATATGAATCCCCCTCAAGGTCTATTTTCTTCATCTAAGGGTGTGTGCAAGCTTAAATGTTCCTTATACGGCTTGAAACAGGCGCCTAAAGCATGGCATGAGAAAGTTTGTTCCACTCTACTTGAATTCTCCTTTACCCAAAGTCAATATGACTCCTCTCTATTTATTCATAGCAGAAGTGAGGGCATTGTTCTACTTCTTTTGTATGTTGATGATATGATTATCACTGGTTCTAATCATTCTTCCATTCAGCTACTTAAACAACAACTACAAGCTTCATTTCATATGAAAGATCTTGGCCCATTGCATTATTTTCTTGGTCTTGAGGTTAATTCTAAATCTAAGGGAATATTCCTCCATCAACACAAGTATGCCACAAATTTGATTTCTATGGCTAGTATCCAAACAGCTAATCCGGTGGATACTCCTCTTCAGGTTAATGTTAAATATCATCATGATGATGGCGATTTTTAACTGAACCTTTATTGTATCGACAACTTGTACGTAGCCTTAATTACTTGACATTTACTCGCCTTGACATATCTTTTGGTGTTCAACAAGTCAGTCAATTCATACATTCTCCTCACCATCTTCACCTGACAATAGTTCGTCATATAATTCGCTACTTAAAAGGAACCTCACATCGTGGTTTATTCTTTCCTCTCAGAATAGTTCCTCAATTGAGTGCTTATAGTGATATTGATTGGGAAGGGTGTCCTGAGACTAGACGATCTCTCACTGGTTGGTGCATGTTTCTTGGCACTTCACTGATCTCATGGAAAAGTAAGAAACAAGGAAGAGTTTCTAAATCTTCCATTGAATATGAGTATCGTGCTATGTCTTCTGCTTGTTCATAAATAATTTAGCTTTGCGGTCTTTTGGCTGAACTTAGATTTCCTCAAACAGAGTCTACATCACTGTATACTGACAATACAAGTGCCATCCAAATTGTTGCAAATCCAGTTTTTCATGAACGCACCAAACATATTGAAGTCGATTGTCATTCAATTTGTGATGCATATTATGATCAACTAATATCACTTCCTCGTGTTAATACTCAATTTCAAGTTATAGATATTTTTACGAAAGCGGTTCCTCGTCTACATCATTAGTTTCTTGTTAACAAATTGATGCTCCTTGACCAACCGCATCAATTTAAGGGAGGGGGTGTTAATGTAGGACGATTCGATATGATTTGATATGGTTTGATTCCTCTTAAGTGTAATATTTTCCATTCATATAATTGACTATAAAATCAAATAGATTGCATTTGTAATTAATTGTTGTAAATGCTCATGTAATTATAAATAGAGGCAATACAATGAAGAATGGTAATATGCCAGTTTTAATGTTCAACACAAGTTAATTCCATACATTGAGCACGATGTGTCATTAAGAGGTTTGCTTTCTCAAAATTATTACTCCCTCTATCCTAAAATAAGAGTCTTTCTAGCACAAAAAATTTGTCCCAAAATAAAAGTCTTTTTATCTTTTCAAGACAATAATAATTAATTATTACCAACTTTACCTCTAATAAATATTATCTACACAACTTTCAATATATCATATCACATTACACTTTTATGACAACCAATAGTAACTAAAGACACTTTTGTAAAATTGTTATATTTAATTCTTCAATCATTACTTTTCTTAATCTATGTGCAACAACCTTAAAAGATTTTTATTTTGAAACGAAGGGAGTATAATCTTACCTTTCTTTCCAAATTCCGATATACACACGAACACGTATTTTGCTCAAACATGTTTCTAGACAGCTTCACACGTTTTTTCATGAGTATACACACTGTTGTCCATTTTGATCATGCACACAAACCGATTTCTTGATTCTGTAACAAATGACTATACTGCTCATTCAACTAACGATTTATAACAAATGACTAAAGTTGTTCCTATTATCAAATTTGGTTGAAAACCCTGGAACTAACAAAATGAATACTAAAGTGCCTTTTATTGGTATACACACTTTTGTCAATTTACATTCTAAACACAATTTGTGTCTTTTTTTTAAAATCTTGGTATCCGGCCTTGATTCATTATGACTAGCTTTTTTTACAACTAATCATTGCTCATTGAACAAGCGACTTATAACAAATGACCAGAGTTGTTCCTGTTACTAGGCATGACAAGAAAACCCGGGCCCGCCCAGACCCGACCCAAAATTAACGGGGGAAACCCGATTTTATTGGGTGCGGGTGCGGGTGCGGGTAAAACCCGGTTTATAATTGCGGGTGCGGGTGCGGGGGCGGGGGGATGCTACTACCCGACCGCCCCCGCCCCCGCCCGGTTTTATAATATTTACTTTAATACCCATATTTAAATTATTTTATATCACATTTATTCACTTTTGAAGAAGTAATTAAAAATTCTCATTAGTCATTTCTCACCATTCACTCAAACTCACATCTTTAGAAACGAGTTTATTATTAAAATGGTTAAGTTTTTAATAAAATTGTTAATTTTTATTACTATTTAAAAAAATATATTTTTTTTGCGGGTGGGGCGGGTGCGGGCAAACCCGTTTCTATCGGGGGCGGGTCTGGGTGATAAATTTTCACCCCCGACTGGGTTTGGGGGTGGGGGCGGGTCTATAACAGGGAGGCGGGTGCGGGTGCGGGGCTAGCTAAATCCGCCCCCGACCCGCCCCGTTGCCATGCCTACCTGTTACAAAGTTTCAGAAAGTGGATATTAGAAAATAGGACAACGAATATTAGACTATTTTTCAAATTAGAAAAAATGAAAACTAGACTGTATTTTCATGATAATGGATATTGGATTTTAAAATCACCCTATAATGATTTCCTGGTATACTACAGCCAAAATTATAGGTTTTTTCCATTTCCTATTTTTCTGATTTAAACATTTAGGTTTGTTAATTATTTGATTTTTGAATATCAAATTTATTGATATTCTGTTTTTAAACTGGTTTTAAAAGATAATTTTCATGACATAACACTAATTATAGGTTAATCAAACTTCACATGAATTATGGTAACTTTATCAGAATATAGACTTCATTTGAAACGAAACAAATTATGATATAACAAAAATATATGGTTTGAATGTAGTTTAATATCCTTAAGTAACTGTTCCGGACTGACCCAATGACTAGTAACGACCCAATCCACTTCTGCTCCCAGAACGATCCAATTGTCTAAGTTCAACCAATTTGGGGCAGCATTTACCTTTCTGTCCCTCAACCGGGCAAATATGGTCGGATGACCCCAAGGGTCACCCGCCCCTCCTCAGTAGCTCCTGCTCGTTATGCACGGTTCCACCATCCAGAAACAGTCACGACGCTCGTGCCCGCAATTGAGCCTCTGCCCGCGGTAACGGCTAGTTTGGGCACCTCTGCCCGTCTCAACGGCTAGTTTATGGCAGTTACCTATTCTTCGGGAAACAGTTATTTCGCCTCGAAAATAGGGACCATTGGCCACGCACTGGGGGCTCAATAAAAACCCTCTCATTTGAGAGGGTCAGGTATTCAAAATCAACCTACGAAATACATACTTTATACTTGCCTTTCTCTTTCTTTCTCTCTCTCTCTCTCTCTCTCTCTCTCTCCCTCTCTCTCTCTCTCTCTCTCTCTCTCTATTCTTACTTTAGCATCGGAGTGACTTGCAGGTACACCCCCTCCTCATCTCTCACACCCAGCATCACAGATGTCATCTTTGGCCCAATTCAAGTTCTGATCAGCCGTCAAGATCAGTGACGCCGTCTGTGGGAACTGTCATCCCCGTCTAACATCCGTCAAAGATTCAAGACCAAAACAACCCTTTTTCCAAGATTCCGATTATGGCAAGCCAAGATCACGTTCATGATGCCCGCAATTCCACTTTTTTCCCCATAAGAAATACTGATACTAACGGAGCTACACCCTTCCTTGGGGGCGACGTCCATCTTCTAAGAGATGGAGCCACCGCGTCTCCCTCTCCTTCTCGTGCTGATCATGTTGAGGATCAGCCCTCCCTGGACCACCAGCTTGTTCTTGTTCTGCCCAACGCCGACCCGGTCGTGGCGGCCCTTCTTGAAGCCCTCAACAAAATTAACCTTCTAATCCTCCAACAAAACGCGAGGATTGGAGCCCTAGAGGAATCTAACCGGCCAAGATTCCCTCCGCCGAGGAAATAACGCCGAAGATCCTGAAGCCCACCTCCCCGACGTGAAAGAGACCGTCGGGCACCACCTGAGCCAGAGTCTCATGCATTCAGGAAGCGTGATCACATCTACCCGCAGAGCCAGTACTCCCTGGGAACCAAGAGGACCAGGAGAGACCAGCGTTCGCCTCCGCCCAGATCCAAGGGCCGGGCACGAACCTCATCTCCCCGCAGGAATCACTGTCTTATTCTTGAGCAAAGCAACCGCTCCCCATCATGGACCAGTAGCAGCAGCGATGAAGAGCCTCGTGGCCCGTTGTCTCAGGAGATCATGGCCATGTGCCTCCCCAAGGGACTAGAGAAACCACCGTCTCTGGTCACCTACGACGGTACAACAGATCCAGAAGAGCACGTAGAAAATATCGATGCTTTGCTCGACTATCATGGCGTTTGAGGCACCATTAAATGTAGATTGTTCCCCACCACGCTTAGGAAGAGAGCGATGACCTGGTATAAGAATCTCCCCGACGAGTCCATCACCTCGTGGCGACAGTTGGGGAGAATGTTCTCCAGACACTTCACGACATCCCACCTCGAGGCCATAATTCAAGGGAAGGACGAGTCTCTCCGAGCCTACATCGAGAGGTTCAATAAAGAAGTAGTACATGTCTCAACAACCGATGACATGAAGAAGTTCTTGCTCGAGCGAGGACTACGTCCCCAGACAGTATTTTCCAAAGTTGTTGGCATCGAGACTCTGAGGACCCTGGACGTATTCATACTCAAGCACAAGCATATATCCAGTATGAGGAGAAAGAGTCGGTCAGCTCCGCCCGGGTCTCATGCCACTAGGAGAGTGCCTGGACACCCAATAACGATGAACCCTCGATATCTCGTCGGGGAGATAGAAGACGTGAAGATCACCCCAGGAGTCCCGGGACAACAAAGGACCCTCCGGCCGCTTCCATGAGTATACTTCCCTGATCGTCTCCAGGGAGAAAATCCTCTTTGAATGCGTCAACGCAGAGTTCAAATAAGCAGGGGTTCGATTCCCTAAATAGATTTTGGCCAAGCCGAATACTGACAAGTCGAAATACTGCCGTTTCCACAAAAGTCACGGCCATACAAACGAAAACTGCATCCACCTGAAGGATGCCATCGAGATACTGATCAGAGACGGGCACCTGAAATATTTTACCAAGAAGAGGGATGCTCCCCGGCAGGACGCCCAGGAGTTCAAGAAAGTCGAGGAAGAGGTGCCTTCCTCGGAAGAGACGAGCCTTCAGGTCGCCATGAACATATCACGACATGATGATTTCTATATTCCCGAGGGACTCAGTGCTCCCCCTACTTCGCAGCACATAGTCCGTGGGAAACCTTCCCCTCCGCCATGGTCATCTTCAGAGGGGGCTTCAATAAGGTTACTGTGGGCCCCTTTAAAAGGAAATTCGAGCATCTTCTCAGCACGAGCTCCAACAGGAGTACCAGGCTCGACAAAGTTCGGGGAGAGTTGGTCCCCATCTCTTTCTACCGCGAAGAGCTCCTCGGTGGGGCTCCCAACTCAAGCATTCTGCTGCTCGCGAGAGCCCAGATGGCTAACTTTGATGTTTGATGTATCCTAGTCGGCCAAGGCAGTTCGGTCGATATCATGTACTCGCAACTATTTTCCACCCTTCAGCTAGATGAATCGCACCTGACTCCCTACGTAGGCTATGACCTACAGGGCTTCAATGGGTCAGTCACAAAGCCCTAGGCATATGTGGAATTAATCGTGACTTTCGGATTTGCAGAGATGGCCAGGTCTATTAAAGTCCAATTTCTAGTCATCGATTGCCCTTCTCTCTATCAGTGCATCTTTAGGCGGCCAACCTTAGCCGAATTATTGGTCGTACCATCAACTGTGCACTTAAAAATGAAGTACTACACTTCTAAGGGTCTGGTCGCCACTCTACACGGGGACATCGAGGCAGCAAAGATATGTTTCAAAGCTGCTACCAAAGGACTCAACGCCATTGCCGCCAAGCCGAAGACTTCCAGTAAGCCGACCCTGCCCAGCAGTTCCGAGGAGGCAAAGCCGCTGCCCCGCGTCGACTCTATCGACCTTGACAGCCGCTTCTCTGAAGACGATCATAAGGAGACCCAGGCTTGTTCGAGCATCCCTTCAGCTTCAACCAGCATCAACGAGAGCTCCCATCTGATGCCTCCAATTCCAGATGGCGAGTTTGAACTCGTCCTGCTCGGCGATGACCCCCAGCGAGGAGTGAAGATCGGGACTGGAATCCCCAACTTAGCGAGGAAACAACTCAAAGCTTGCCTCCGAGAGAATGTGGATTTGTTCGCCTTGAGCACCGCGGAAATGCCTGACCTAGATCCTGATGTCGCCTCCGCTAGGGCTGTAGTACAACGTAGGAGAAAGTAGTCTCCAGAGAAAATGAAGGCTGCCGACCAAGCTGTAAAAGACCTCCTCGAGGCAAACTTTATTTCGGAGGCCAAGTACACTACTTGGCTGTCCAATGTTGTACTCGTTAAAAAGTCTAATGGAAAGTGGCATATGTGTCTTGATTATACCAATCTCAATAGGGCCTGTCCTAAAGATGCATATCCCCTCCCCAATATAGGATAAACTTGTTGATAATTCTGTCGGTTTTAAATTGTTATCGTTCATGGACGCCTATTCGGGCTACAATCAAATACTCATGGCAAAAAGCGACAAAAGGTACACGGCTTTCATGACTGAATCGAGCAATTATTACTACAACCTAATACCCTTCGGCTTGAAAAACGCTGGCGCTACCTACCAGCGAATGATGAACAAGGTCTTCTGGGGAGAAATCGGGGACATGCTCGAAGTACACATGGACGACATGATCGTGAAGTCCCACAAGGAATCTGATCACACGACCCATTTGAGGAAAGTCTTCGAGCAGGCCAGGAAGTACCGAATGCGTTTCAACCCGGAGAAATGCATGTTCGGGGTATGAGCGGGAAAATTCCTCGGCTTCTATCTAAAGGAATGAGGAATCAAAGCTAACCCCGACATGTACAGGGCCTTCTCCGAGTTCCCCACGCCTAGCTCGAAGAAATCCATCCAATCCCTCAACGGGATGCTTACTTCATTATCCCGTTTTGTGGCCAAATCTGCCCAGCACACACTGCCCTTTTTTAAACTCCACTGCAAGGAGGCGACTTTCGAATGGAAGGAGGAATGCGACAGGCTCTCCTCTACCCAAAACGAGCATTTTCAGAACCACCCGTCCTCTCTCGGCCAGACAACGGAGAAACCCTATATCTCTACCTCGCCGTGGCAACAGAGGCCGTCAGCGCCACCCTTATCCGTGAAACGCCCGATGGGCAAAAACCCATTTACTTCACGAGCAAGGCGCTGCAGGGACCAGAGCTGAGATACCAACAAATAGAGAAAGTAGCCTTGGTTCTCATCAACGTTGCGAAGAGACTAAGACACTACTTTCTATCCCACACAATCATGGTCCGAACAGGTCAGCCCGTGAAGCAATTGTTAGGTCAACCAGACATGGCTGGCAGAATGCTCAAGTGGTCGTTGGAACTGTCTGAATTTGACATCCAATATGAGAGCATGAAAGCCCTCAAGGGCCAGGTGCTGGCCGATTTCGTAGCAGAGATGACATTCGCCGATTCCCCCACTTGCGGGGCGCACAGATAGACAATCTTTGTCGACAGGGTATCTAGCTCGGCAGGAAGCAGAGCAGGTATCATCTTGTAAAACGAGGAATGAATTATCCTCAAAGTCTCGCTTACCTTATCTTTCCCTACTTCCAACAACCAGGCTAAATATGAAGACTTCCTCGCCGGTCTATGCCTGGCCGAAGACCTAGGAGCCGAGGAAGTCACCATCTGCACCGATGCTCAACTCGTGGCCCTCCAAATGTGAGGAGAATATGAGGCCAAAAATGACAACTTGTCTGAATACTTGGCCCTGGTTAAGGAGAAGATGATGAAATTTGCAACGGTAGAAGTAAAGCATGTTCCCCGCGAACATAATGTCAGAGCAGACGTTTTGTCAAAGCTGGTGAGCACGAAGAAAAAGAGCGGAAACAAAGTTGTCATGCAGGAAGTACTTCCTCGGCCTAGCATCGAGAAAGCTTCAGCAATCCTCGACGTGCAAGTTATTGGTGACAGTAACTACGGGATGACCCCCGTCTATAACTACCTCGCCAAAGATGAACTACCATCTGACCCCAAGGAGGCCAGCATAGTCAGGCGCAGAGCCCACTCCTACGTCCTGGTCGAAAATAAGCTCTACAGGCGAGGGTTTTCCATCCCCTTACTCAAATGTGTCGAGGAAGAAATGGTCACCCACGTACTGCGCAAGATCTATGAAGGGATCAACGCCCAGCACCTCGGGGGGAGATCCCTTGCCCGGAAAACTCTGCGAGCAGAATACTACTGACCGACCATGCAGCATGATGCAAAAGAGCACGTGAAGAGATGCGACAAATGCCAACGTCACAGGGATATGCACTTGGCACCGCCCAATGAACTCAAAGCAATTTCCTCCTCGTGGCCCTTCGCATGGTGGGGGCTGGATATCTTGGGACCATTCGTCGTGGGTTCAAATCAGAACAAGTACCTGATAGTGGGCGTTAACTACTTCACCAAGTGGATAAAAGCAGAGGCTCTGGCCAAAATAACAGCCCACAACATACTCCGCTTCTACAAGCGGAACATCCTTGCCCGCTTCGGCATCCCCCAAGCAATAGT
This sequence comes from Lathyrus tuberosus, assembly GCA_022829125.1. Lineage (NCBI taxonomy): Eukaryota > Viridiplantae > Streptophyta > Magnoliopsida > Fabales > Fabaceae > Lathyrus > Lathyrus tuberosus. Next base: position 4,664,056 of record JALAZF010000024.1, on the reverse strand, counting down.
CACCGACAACGGGACGCAGTTCATGGACATAAAATTTTAGGAGTTTGTCGCCCAACTGGGCACGAAACAACACTTCACGTCCGCCGAACATCCCTAGACTAATGGGCAAGCCGAAGCAGCAAACAGGGTAATCTTTCAAGGCCTCAAATGAAGGCTGGACGAAATGAAGAAAGCTTGGGTCGAGGAGCTGCACAGCGTGCTCTGGGCCTACCGCACTATGCCTCACTCTTCGACCGGGGAAACCCCTTTCCGTCTAGCTTACGGAACTCAGGCAGTGATCCCCATTAAAATACACGTGCACTCCAGGCGGGCTGAATCCCCCCTATACGAGGAGACAAATAGCGAGAAGGAATCACAAAGATTCTCGAGAAGGAAAACTCGCTGCAAACTGGGTAAGACCCTATCGCGTTCGGACTAAGACATTGAACGGGGCCTATTACCTAGAACAGTTCAATGGGGAAGAACTTTCTCGACCATGTAACGCCAAAAACCTAAAACAATATTATAGCTAAGGCCCTGATCGTCGGCTTGCTTCATCAACACGACGAGCATAGTGTACCGATCACGAATGTGAGCCCAGGTACAAGCGCTGCATACGAACTGAGGCAGGCTTTCACTCAAGAACAAATAGAACCCATGCCCGATGGCGGTTCCTCGACTGAGCCTGCCGTTGTCAAAGTACCATGATAGGCAGAACACCCAACTCACAATGGGAGGTTCACGCCACGAACTCAGGCCTCAAATGCGACCTAAGCTCCACTCTTATGCCCGAAAGCTACCCAGGCTGTTCGACCAGTCCCCCTCACTGCCGAACACATATAAATCGAACAAATCCCGAAACTATAAACAAATCACTGTTACTCTTATTACGGGCACACACGTGCACCGAGCAATAATTTAACACTTAGTGAAAATAAAAGGAAATTAAAGCCATGCGCGAAATGGACCATACTGAACCGACCAGATCGGCCGGAAACATATATATTACAATAAAAAGTGGTCACAATGACCACAATTGTACTTGTTACATTAACAAGTGGTCATGCCCCATACAAAACAAAAATTACACAAATACGGCACGCAGGCCAGGGATACAACAAAAGAAATCACTCCTCCATCTGCTGAGGCTCCTCGCGGAGAGTCTGCGTATGCTCCTCGCCAATCTGAAGAAAGTCGGGGATGGCGATCTTTCCATTCTCAACATGGTACATGAAACTGGTTCCCTCGGTGGACAGTTGGACCCCGGGGTTCACGAGCTTCAGCTGCGCCACATCGTTGTTGAAAGAATCCTTGCCAATAGCTTCGATGTCATCCTCCGCCTGGACAATACAGGAGACCAGCTCAGCCCAAGTCTTCAGCTCTTTCACTCCCTCGTGCTCGTCCTCGGCGGGAGCAGCAACAGACCTCAGTTACTCGACCAAATCTTCCACGACTTTCTTCTCCGCGACAAGGGTGTCTTACTCCCCCTTAATCCTGGCCAGCTCCTCCTAGGACTTCTTTATCGCATCCTCGGCCGCCCTAGCCTCCTCCTTGGATTTCTTCAACTTCTCGTCCAAGACCGCTATCGCGGTTTGGGCCTTATTCAGCTCAGAGCCATGATGGGGATCCTCCTCAGGGTAAACCGCCGCCATCTCTAAAACCCTAATCAGGGCGGAAGCATCTTGTGCCATCATTGCCCTTTTACTCGGGCGATCCATTGCCTCGAGCTTTAGGGACTCCGCCCGAGGAACCGTCAAAGAGGAACCTTCGAAGAACCTCTTATTGTGAAGGCACAGAGGCAACTCGAACCTGCTCTTCTCCTCTGCATGGCTGAGGTCCACCATCTCGGTCTGCCAAAAGCGCTTGAACCTCAAGGTTACAGGCACTAGGGAACTTTGGACAGGCGGCGGAGTTTATGAGAATTTTGTGAGAATTTTGTCTTCAGTTACACATGTCATCTCCTTCACCTGAAAAGCAGAGGACAAAAGTGAATTTGATGACAAAATCAAATCCACCCTTCCACCGTTAGTCAAGTGAAAGGGCACGCAAAGGCCCGAGGAAGACGTCCCCGACCTGAGCCCTACTCAAATGACACAGCTAATGGCGCGAGGAGATGCGCGGGGGCAACCCCTCAAACGCGCACGGGGAAATACTCCCATGTTCGCTATCCAGAATACCGTTTGAAGGCCTACTGAAAAACTCATAGGTACACCAGAAAATTCATGAGCTCTACCTATAACAAACGCTCTCGTCGTTGTAACGGTACCAGAATCAACCTAAAGTCCTAAGTTCCTAAGCTTCCTGTTGGCTAGGAGATTTCGACCAAACATAGGAAATGAAGAAATTGTGGGAAAGCCAAGCAAGCAGGTCGACGTCAGGAGAAAGGATGGTGAGGAAACCAAAGTGGGTCGACACAGTCAAAAGGTGTGTCGGAAGGAAACACACAAACAAGTCCGTCGAAGGGTATCAATTGGTAGCCCATGAAGCCGACACAAAATTGATAAGTTTTTTAGCGGGAAAACTTGAAAGCCAAGAACGTGGGAAGTTAGAAAGATAGTGGGGTGACACGTGTCACAACCAGGGCAAATCTTGGGAGACGAATAGTTATGTTTTCAGTCTATTTAAAGCAATAGTTATTTCCATTTTAGGGGTCGCATTTGTAACATTGAAAAGGGAAAACACTCAAAGTACCAAGCGTTAAGAGAAACGAGTTTACTCCTGCAGAAATGCATGATAGCGTCTACACTTGTTATTTTAATGCAATTTATATGACCAAAGTTTAAGATATCTTGTCATTTACTTGCCTGTTTTTTCGCTTTGTTTTATTCATTAATTCGCAACTCTTTAATTTGTTCAAGTTTCTTACAACTCCTCTAAAACTAAAAACCATCATATTAACAAAGCTTACACTTCAGCCAAACTGTTCTAGGATTCTGTGGCCTATCCCGCCAATAAACCTGCGATAAAAGGCACGCAGTTGTTTGCGCACAAACAAATTGGCATGCCCAGTGGGACCCGTTTTGAGTTGAGTGTATGCATTTACGTAGTGGTAAGATGGTGACACCACGTCCGAATGAAGAACCGTCTTTGGCAGAAAGTACAGTTGTAACGCAAACAACTGACGTTGGCTCTGGGACTGTGTCTACAGTTTTGACCGCCCATAGCGGGCCAACCGCGACACCACGTCGATCTGAACCAAAGCCGAAATTGGCAGAGACTACGGGGAAGCATGTGCCTAGTTTCACAATGCCCATCCCTCGAACTTTTGGGATGCCGACAAAGTTCATGTCGAGTCTACATTCTAGTGGTCATGTGTTTGGGGAAAGTTCGTCTCTAGTTTTCTCACCATACCAGGGCTTAGGGCCTTTGGTAAACCAAGTTACTCGACCCCTAGGTTTTAGTCTGTTATCCCAATCAATACCAACGTTCACCTTAAATTCCGTCGCGGTCATGAGACAGCAGATGGATGAGAGTAATCACAAAATGGTTCATATACTGACTCAGCAAATGAGCACCATATTGAGACCATTAATACAAGATTCGACCCAGATTTACCAACAATTGGCAACTCAGGTGGCACAGATAGGTGACTTCTTAGGCGCTCATAGGACACCGGGTCGACAGACTCCTCCGCCTCGACCGGAGACACCAGTTCGTCAGGATGAGGTCTTCGACGAGACAATTGACCAACACCATGAGTTTGAACAAACCCCTGGAAGGGCCCAAAGGCCTCCTGTTGTGATGGTTCATAGGAACCAAGATCCAGACTATGTGGTCAGACAAGTTCGACACGATGCCCTGGCTGGCGAACCAAACTTGGAGGCCATGGTCAAACGGATCATGGTCCGAAATGGGGCAAATCCAGGCTTTCAACAGCCAACGTACACGTCCCCATTACCATATTTTGTCTTACAGACATAATTACCTAGGGGGTTGGAAAGTCCTGAAGTTCACCAAGTTCGCTGGCGAGAATGAAGAGTCTACCGTCGAACACGTCGCCAGGTATCAAACCGAAACTGGTGACATAGCAAATAATGAGGACTTAAAAATGAAGTATTTACCAAGTTCCCTCACGAAGAATGCGTTTACATGGTTTACTACGTTGCCCCCTCAGTCGGTTCACACTTGGACACAATTAGAAAGATTGTTTCATGAACATTTTTACATGTGACAATCGAAAATTAGTCTGAAAGAGTTGGCCAGTGTCAAACGGAAGGCCACGGAGTTGGTGGATCAATACCTTAACAGGTTTAGAATTTTGAAAGCACGATGCTTTACTCAACTCCCAGAACATGAGCTAGTCGAGATGGATGCTAGCGGTTTAGACTATTCCATCAGGAAAAAGCTGGACACGCAATATCTCAGGGATATGGCGTAGCTGGCTGATCGAGTCCGACAAGTCGAACGGTTAAAAGATGAAAAGACTCAGATTAACAGATACCGTAAGAAAGAAAAAGTGTCGTACGTAGATGCTGACGAATATTCTTCTGACGACGAAGAGCTCGTCGACGAAAGCGAGGTCAACGTGGTTGAACTCAAGCCAGGGCATACACATGCAAATTATTAAAACCATCAAACGGGAAAAATCCTGTCGAAATTGGAAAAACAGATAAATACGTTGCTAAAACTTATACGTTTGATGTGTCTAAATGTGACGAAATATTTGATTTACTGGTTAAAGATGGTCAGATAATTGTTCCTCTTGGTTTAAAAGATCCCCCATTAGAACAAAAGAAGAAAAGGGGATTTTGTAAATTTCATAATTTCCTTGGTCATTAAACAGCTCAATGTGTTCTTTTATGGGATTTGGTGCAAAAAGATTTGAAGAAGGGCCGACTTCAATTTGGTGAAAGGCCAAAGATGCTGGTTGATACGGACCCGCTGAAGGTCAGAGAGGCTTTGTATTCAGAGTTGTACGAGTGCATGATGGTTGAGGCTGCTGAGGGTCTCAGTAAACAATCGACAACTGAATTTGTGGAATGCATGATGGTCAAAACCACTAACGGTTCTGACAAAAAGACTGAGGAAGAACTCGAGGGAGTTTACCCTTAAGCTGGCGAAAACTTGGAAGATTTCCAAAAAAAATGCAGGATAAATGGGTCGAAGGCGGTGTTATGCCATAGGTGAAATGCTGTTTTTGATGAGAAAGCTGTTGAGAAATACGAAGCGGGAAAGAAAGAAATTTCGTGAGGTGATAAGCCATCTGTCCCAAGGTTTGTGTTCGACCGAAATGGTGCCCCTCGTCGAAACGAGGAGTACAAGAAGTTGTTCCAAGAGGCACGACCCAAGACCTTTGTGCCACCGTCGGACACTCCACAGGAGAAATGGATGGCACCAGTAAGCCAAAAAGGGAGCAAAAGGCCGAAATAGAAAGTATTGGATTTGGAGAAGGAAGTAAAAGTCTCTGACAAGAGTTCGAACCTAGGGGATATGTGGTATTCCCCAACTATAAAGGGAAGAATCCTATGACCAGGACTCAATGGAGACGATATCAGCGAAATAAGAAAGCTGAGAAACAGGCTTTGACTTCACAGTTGAAGCCTGTCAGAACTTCTGGACAGAAACGACAATACCCAAAAGGAAGATGGGTAGAGAAGGAAAATGTCCTGACAAACCAAACAATGACAGTGATTGTGGAAGCTTCAGGAGAGAAGGGGGTGGTCTCTACCCAGAGCTCGAGGTGTACATCTGTGATCAAAAGCAAGAAAGAACCAGAATACACTCCCCAGTCAGATGAGGAAGAACCAAAGTATTCTCCCCAGTCAGAGGAAGAGTATACCCCATCACTGGATGGAGATTTCGACGAAGACATGTATGATGACACCAACGATGACACTTATGGTGAAGATTTTATCATAAACTATGGTATCGTGTTGATACGTCCAGGTGAATATGATATGGTGTCGGAAGTCTCTGAAGCGGAAGAGGATTTTGGCCAGATGAAAACGTGGAGGACAAACCGCTATGTTATTATGTGATGAATAGTGGTGTGGTCGAAGAACGAACGACCATGTTCGAAAGGCCCAGTCCTGGGATAATGTACCATCTGAAGCCACTATTCATAAAAGCAAAGGTTGACGGGGTGTCGGTCAATAAAGTGTTTGTGGATGGAGGAGCAACTGTCAATCTGATGCCTCATAATTTATTTAAAAAGATTGGAAAAACTGAGGCTGGCCTCCAACAACACAACATGGTTCTATCCAACTACGAAGGAAAGACTAGCAACATCCTTGGGGTGGTCCAAGTGGACTTGGCAGTGGGTACAACCAATAAATCAACACTCTTTATGGTTATCAACTCAAAGGCAAATTTCAACTTTCTGTTGGACCGGGAATGGATTCGTGGAATAAGGGAAGTGCTGTCAACACTACACCAGAGATTAAGCATCTGGAGAAAAGATGGCATTGTCAAAAACATTGAGGCAGATCAGAGTTATTATAAGATCGACGAAGCTAAGGGCAATAAGAAGTCCTTTGATCAGCATCTAGCAAATGTGGCTCCTTGTGATGACGGGTCGGGGTCCTATACCTCCGTCGACACGGGTCGCATCCTGAACTTAGATCCCGACTGCGGTTTTATCTGGGATACTGCTGACGAAACAATGGAGCCTACAGAAAATAATTCACCCACGGGGTGGCCAGTAGTCGGTGAAAATGACTATTGAGTTAGGAAGCATGACTCAAATTTTGGCCTATCTGGCTGAAAATAAAAGAATGTTGACACTAGAAGCAAAAGAACAATATGAGATAGCTAGTAGAGCCGACTGCGACGCACAAGTGAATGACTCACAAGGTCAGACAACAGCTTCAGAAAGCCGGAGGCTTGATTGTATCTATGACAATGAGCCTTTGGGGTTTGAGAAAGACCCAAATAGTGAGCTGCAAAGAATGCAAGCGCAGGACCCACTTGAAGAAGTTGACTTACGAGATGGGGTTACAAAAATACCTACTTATGTGAGCACCAAAGTTGGTTCGAAGATGAAGGCTAAGCTGATCGAGGTATTAAAGGAGTACAGGGATTGCTTTGCCTGGGATTATGGCGAAATGCCCGATCTGAGTCGAAGTGTGGTGGAGCATCGACTTCCAATTCAGCCAGGTAAAAGGCCAGTAAAGCAGCAGCCTCGACAATTCGCTCTAGAGGTTACCTCGAAGAACAAGCAAGAGATTGAGAGACTGCTCAAAAGTCGGTTTATCAGAACTTCAAGGTACGTCGAATGGATAGCGAACATAGTGTCTGTTATCAAGAAAAATGGAACCCTTATAGTCTGTATAGACTTTAGGGATCTGAACAACGCTACCCCAAAAGACAAATATTCGATGCCTATGGCGGAAATGCTTGTCGACTCAGCGGCGGGTTTCGAATATTTGAGCATGCTCGACGGTTATTCCGGCTATAATCAAATTCTAATAGCCGAAGAGGATGTTCCCAAAACTGGGTTTCGATGCCCAGGGGCTTTGGGAACATATGAATGGGTTGTAATGCCATTTGGTTTAAAAAACGCTGGGGCAACCTATCAAAGAGCTATGAATGCCATATTCCATGACTTTATTGAGAATTTTATGTAGGAGTATATTGATGACATTGTGATAAAATCCTCATCGGAGAATTGTCACTTAGACCACCTTTGAAGTTCATTCGAAAGAATGAGAAAACATGGATTAAAAATGAATCCACTAAAATGTGTCTTTGGTGCTCATGCAGGGGATTTCTTGGGATTCGTGGTTCACAAGAAAGTCATCGAGATAAACTATAACAAGATGAAAGCAATCTTGGATCTCAAGCCTCCTTTGACAAAGAAGCAGCTCCAATATTTGTTGGGGAAGATAAACTTCTTGAGAAGGTTTATATCGAATCTAAGTGGCAAGACGAAGGTATTCTCGCCATTACTCAAACCCAAGAAGGAAAGTGAGTTCCATTGGGAACGGGAGCAGCAGGAGGCTTTCGATGCTATCAAAGAATATCTCTTAAGGCCTCCAATTTTATTGCCACCTAGTATGAATAAAAACATGAAGTTGTACATTGTTGCGTCGGATACGACCATAGCAAGCATGTTAGCACAAGTGGATAGTAGTGGCGTCGAATGACCCATTTATTACCTTAGTCGAATGTTAGTAGATGCTGAAACTAGATATACTATGATTGAAAAAATGTGTCTATGCCTGTACTTCTCATGTATGAAATTAAAGCAATATATTAAACTAGTTGATGTTTATGTTTCGTCGCATTTTTATGTTATTAAGCATAAGTTGTCTAAACCTATTCTGCATAGTCGAATTGGGAAATGGGCACTAGCATTGACTGAGCTTTCCTTGACATAGGTCCCTCTAAGGGTTATGAAAGATCAAATAGTGGCAAACTTTATTGTCGACCACGCAGTAGTCGAACCATTGATATGTAGTGTCGACATTGCCCCTTGGAAGTTATACTTTGATGGGTCGAGCCATAAAAACGGGGTGTGTATTGGGATTCTAATAGTATCCCCGCAGGGTATTCCAACTAAGTTCAAATGCAAGGTTGACGGGAAATGCTCCAATAACGAGGCAGAGTATGATGCCTTAATTACTGGCCTCAAAATACTTAGGCATTTGGGTGCCAAGAGAGTCAAAATAAGAGGAGATTCTGAATGGGTGATTAAACAACTCACGAGAGAATATAAGTGCGTCAAGAGCATCTTTTGGTTCACTTCTCAATGGCGAAGCGACTTTTGGAGCACTTTGAAGTTGTTAGCATTGCGTACGTGCCCAGAATAGAAAACCAAGAGGCTAATGATCTAGCACAGATCGCCTCCGGTTACAAGGTGTCGGAAGAGAAGTTGAAAGACTTCATTGAAACTAGGGAGAAGATGGTGTCGAACATACGCCCACCATCAGGCCTGTCAATCCCAAAAGCAGTGGGGGCAAACGCCTCATCAGAAAGCTTAGTCGAAGGGTTGGAAAATTACGAGGTTTTTTCTATCAGCAATCTATCATCAACAGATTGGAGAAGACCAATCATCGAGTATTTGGAGAATCCGGTGGGCAGCGCTGATAGGAAGACTAAGTATAGAGCTCTAAGTTATGTGTTGATAGGAAATGAGTTACTGAAAAAGACTCCAGAAGGAGTATTGATCAAGTGTCTAGAGGACACAGACGCATACTTAACAATTTTTGAAGTTCATAGTGGGACATGTGGAGCTCACCAAGCTGGGCACAAGATGAAATGATTATTATTTTGACAGGGCATTTATTGGCCAAGCATGCTTAAGGATTGCATGGACTTCGCAAAGGGATGCCAAGACTGTCAAAAACATGCAAACATCCAGCATGTGCCAGCCAACGAATTACACACCATCGTCAAGTCGAGGCCCTTTTGTGGGCGGGCATTGGATGTCATAGGGGAGATTCGACCAGCCTCGTCGAAACAACAAAAATTCATCCTCGTAGGTATAGACTATTTCACAAAATGGATAGAGGTTGTGCCCCTAGTGAAAGTGGATTAGGAGGCTGTGATCGAGTTCATCCAGAATCATATTTTGTATAGATTCAGGATCCCTGAAACCATCACGACAGATCAAGGCTCCGTGTTCGTTGGCCAAAAAATGCAAGAGTTCGCAACAGAAACATGCTTCAAATTGGTTACTTCGACACCATATTACGCTCAAGCAAATGATCAGGTTGAAGCAGATAATAAAGTGGTAATTGGGCTCATCAAAAAACACGTGGCTAGAAAGCCAAAAAATTGGCACAAGACGTTGAATTAAATTTTATGGGCTTGTCTAACATCCCCCAAAGAGTCAACGAACTCGACTTCGTTCCGTTTGACCTTTGGTCACGATGCTGTATTACCAGCAGGAATATGTTTACAGTCAGTCAGAGTGCAACGACAACATGAAATTCCGTCGGAGCAATATTGGGACATGATGCTAGACGAAATCGTGGACTTAGACGAGGAAAGGATGGTTGTGTTGAATGTGTTATTACGCCAGAAGGCACGAGTTGCTAGGGCATATAATAAGAAGGTCAGAAAAAAGACCTTTGTAGTTAACGACTATGTGTGGAAAGCAGTGTTGCCCATGGATCGACGTGATCGAACACTAGGGAAATGGTCACCAAATTGGGAAGGACCATTCAAAGTGATCCAGGGGTTTAGCAACAATGCATACGAGGTTCAAGAAATAGGAATGGACCAATGAGTCTTAAGGGTAAATGGGAAATATTTGAAAAAATATAAACCTATGTTACAAGAGATTCAAATTAAAAAGTAACCTTTTCATTAATAAACAACCAAAGTAGGCTAGGGATGCCAAGATGGCTTACAAAATATCCAAGTAAAGCTACAACGGTTCGACATGCAAATCAATAGGAAGCAGGGAATCTAGACTTAAAGTCTTCAAAAAGGGTCTTCTCATGAACAACCTTGCTTTCGAAGAGAGCTTTTCTTTTTCGCATCTGACCAATGGTATCCTTTATCTTGAGAGCCTCTTCAACATGGGCAATCCCTTGAGTGACTTATTGATTGATTGCCTCTTGAGCAGGCAAAGGTTCGGCAACATCCAAAGAGGCCTTCTGCTTTTCAACCTCAGTGATTTTTCTGCCTGATTTGAGCATCGGCTTGCTTACACATGGTAAGGTCATTGGGCAGCTGCGTAAAGAAGACTTCAAATTCAATTAAGTACGAGGCCATGGGAGCTGGAACTTGAAATTCAGCAAGTTCATCCAATATCTTGAACACATCACAAGCCACAACAGATTCCTCTGCGAAGGCCACCAGAAATTCATCCTCAAATAGGTATGTCTTCAGTTGTTGGAGCTTGAGGGCGAAAGAGGCATTCATTTCTGGGGTTGGTATGGTCGTCGAAATCGTGGGTTGAACGTCCCCAGATTCCTGATGAAGCTTATGTAGTGCCTTCAAAGCTACCGATGGATTTATTTATTTTGTCGCCAGGATCTCCTCTGGGGTAAGAGCTTTGTCGACATTAGGCGTAGGCAGGTTGGAACCACCTTCAGCAGAGGCTTTAGGGTTCACATCGACTTCAGCAGTAGTAGCCGTTGTCGAAGGATTGTCATTATCACCAGTGGTTGCGTCGTCCTTTCTAGCCTCAGTTGAGCTGTGTTGAACTGAAGGCGTTTTCTTCACCAGATCCTCTTCTGTCGAGGTTATTTGAAACTCGTCGACTGTTTGAGGAATAAACACGGTTGTTGTCTCAGGCGGATTGACAGTGGTGGCTGTTGCAATATCATCCTTTGCAGTAGTGGTCGAAGTGGCCATAATTTCCTGTAATAAAAGTGTCAATGAGAAAAAATCTAAATACCACACGAAGCAATAGAGCAAGGATGATGAATACCTCATCAGATTGTTTTAGAGGGGGTGCTTCAGCCTCGACAGGCTCGAAGACTTTAGCAAGGTTTCTGGGAACAACAGGTTTGATGGTCGAAGCAACCGTCTTTGAAGGTGTCTTCTTGATTAGGGCCCTCTTCTTCTTCACCAATGGAGTAGCTGGAGGAGATGTTAGGGCTTCAGTGGGAAAAATCCGGGAATGGGTACTTTCATTCGACACGTCTCCCTCAGGAGATGATATTTTTTCAGAAGCCTAGCAAACAACAAAGTTAGATAACATGCAGAAACAGATGCAAAGGAACATTGAAACAGGTTATACCTGTGGTTTCAGGGTTTTTGGTTGCTTTGCAGGCCTGGTGGAGGTCGATGCAGCGACTGGTTCTCGTTTTCGACCCTAAGAGGTAAGCACAAATGATTAGCAAAAACAACTAATGAAATACAAATGAGAAAATTTAAGAGTTACCTTATTGGGTGGGTCTTCTGTAGCATCAGTGTCTTGGGTTTCTTTGACAGGCGCAACAACTGCCAGATTGGGAACCTCACCAGCAAGAGTGGCAAAAGTATCGACCACGTTTGATAGGAACAAGTCACGTGGTAAAATCTAATTCTGGTATTCTAACCACCAGACGTCGAAGTCTTCTATGGTAAAGAAGGAGGGTTAGAACGCAAAGACAGGCAACTCAAGATGTTGTGTCGACCTGAAAAATCTAAGGCAAGTTTTATGTCCCACCAAATTCAGCCGTCGACCAGCCCTCACAATGTCGGAAGAATGTTTCACCAGAGATTTTGGCAGCATTTGGCTCAAGCCAAATTGACGGGCCACCAAGTTAGGCTGGTAATTCATGAACCCATAACCTGTGTTCCCCGTCTCAATCCAAAAGGATAGCATGGTAGGGGTCAGGAATGCCATCCATATTGAGTTCGACTACGCTGCTGCTTTAGGGGAAACACCAGGAAACAGATTCTTGAACCATGTCGGACCGAACTTTCGAGCCACAAAGGGCGACATGCTGGGGACAACAGATGTGGTCTCCAAAAACATATTAAGATACTTCATGAAGAGATTTTTGTTGGGGGTTTCTTGGGTGGTCATCAGGGAGAGTCGAAGGCCCTCTATGGAACACTCTTTGTTCAGATGCTCCATCGTGGCAGAGACAGGATAACCCAGTTGATGTCCGAAGGTAGCATTGAGCTAATGTTGCAACAACTACATAGGCCTTGAGACGTTTAAAGCCTTGGTAGTCACATGCAGAAGTTTTAACCGCAAGGCTGACACACCAAGTGAATGATAAAGGGAGGCTAGTAGAAGCTTTCCCAAAGATACCTGTCGACCTTCGTGAATATGGATCGCCAGGTTGATGTAACTTTTGGCTATTTACAGAGAGCCAGGATATAATAGATAATACGACAGTCACAGAGTTAAGAAAGCAATGTGTTCCTCGTCGGACACTTTCTTGGAGGCTTTGTCGTGATAATCTTCAATGTAGTTTTGGAAACCAGCAACCTCGAAGTCGAAGGTATGGTCTGTTTCTAGCGTTGGGTCGAAAGTCTCTCCCAAGGGTGACAGACCAGTGATAGTCGCCACATCGAAGAGTGTCGGTGTGAACATACCACAAGGGAAGTGGAATGTGTTGGTCGATCCTTCCCAAAAATACATTGACGCCAGTAGCAAACAAGGGTTGACCCTATGAGCATTCCTTGAAAGTTGAATGGCGTCAAAGATGCCAGCCTTTTGCCATTGCTCCTTATGCTGGCCTTCAACCCTATTGAGCCAAGAAATGTAGTCTTTATTGCCAGGTGTAGGCATTGATCGAAAGACTCTGGCTTTAGGCACCAAGAATTTAAGGTCTAAAGTGCCACCTTTCTCAAAAGATGGTGGTATCGTAGGAGCGAAACATGGAAATAACTCTTGAAGTTCTCGATGACTTGGCTTTTTATTAGGATATGGACCATGAAAAGCGTGGAGTTGGCCAGCCGCAAAAGGGATGACCATATGATGTTTCCAGTTTGCCACCACCGCTTCGTCAGTAGATGATGGTTGAGGGAGAGGCCAGGGTGATTCCTTCTCAGAAAGAACGAAGGAGATATGGTTATTTCTGGTGGTGTGAGTGGCAGAAGTAGTAGCAGTTGCAGAGGATGCCATTAGAATGAAGATTTTTTGGGAGCAAGAAAACTTGGAAGAAGACGAAGTTGTGAGAAACTGGCGGAAAGACAAACGAACGAGTTTTTGGAGTATTTATAAGGAGAATACATGCAACTGAAAAGCCAAGAACTGTTTAAATTCTGCAGTTAGTGGGAGTGGTTTCGAGACCCATAACTTAGGACGAGACTAACCATCATGACGTTTCTTAGAAATCGTGGCGCAGAAATGTACCATCATCACGCCAGACTGCGAGTGACACGTGGCAAAGATTCGATAGAAGACAGAACGCTGATTTTTGGGTCGAAACCAAAGCGTCATCGAAATCTCGTAGGAAATCAAAATGCCAGTTATCTCAGTCGACGTATTGATCAGTCTAAACTGGCCTTTTGGGGGGCAATTTATTGGCTGGTAGATTTCGACCAAACATAGGAAATGAAGAAATGGTGGGAAAGCCAAGCAAGCAGGCCGACGTCAGGATAAATGATGGTGAGGAAACCAAAGTGGGTCGACATAGTTGAAAGGTGCGTCGGAAGGAAACACACAAACAAGGCCATCGAAGGGTATCAATTGATGGCCTATGAAGCCGACACAAATCTGATAAGTTTTTGAGCGGGAAAACTTGAAAGCCAAGAACGTGGGAAGTTAGAAAGATAGTGGGGTGACACGTGTAACGCCCCATTTTGTCCGATTTATTTAATCGAGTCGATTTAATTATTTTCATTTTTATATTATTTTATTCTTGACTTTTATTTGACAATATATTATTTTTCATCGCGGTTTATGTTTTATCACGTTTTGAGAGCGGTTGCGTGATATTTGAGTCGAGGGGTAAAATAGTCTTTTTAGGGGTTTAGATATTTTTATAAATAGAAATTTGAGAGAAAAAGAGAAAAAAGAAAGAGAAAGGAAAGAAAGGAAGAGGAAGGGAAAGAAGAGGAGGGAAAAGAGAGGAGAAGAGGAAATCTTCAATACTCCGTTTCAAGCACAATTAATCGGGTAAGGGTGAGAAATTTCGATTATATCATGTTTGTATATGTATATGTACGTAGTTGTTTGAATGTTTGGTTGAAAAATATATGTTTTCCACTTGATTGGGGTTGTGATCATTTCGATAAAAATCGATGTTTTCACGGTCAGAAATTGATATAAGTTGCGTCGTATGATCACATGGGGCATATGAACATTTGTTGACGCTTGTTTTGCTGTTTGGAATGGATTGGAGATGAAAATGGTGGATTTTTGGGGCTTACACCGTGTAACCCGCAAGCAGAAAATTCTGCATCTGGTGTAGACCGTCGGGCGATGCTTTGAGCGTCGGGCGACGCTTTGGTTGCGCCGCTGCTCCGCCGGGCGATACCCAAGAGGCGCAGCTTGTCACGCTGCTGACTCTTTTAAGTTGTGGTTGGGATTTTTATGCCGCTGCTTCGCCGGGCGACACAGAGGCGAAGGGGGCACCGTCGGGCGAAAACATGTACCGCCGGGCACTCCTGGGGATTTTCAATAAATTTGTTTTCTTTGAAAATGCATAACTTTTGATCCGTACTTCGGGTCGGGACGTTCCTAGTATCATTGGAAAGCTAATGAGATGTTCTTTCTTATAAAAATGGTTTTGGGATTAGTGGCCGATTTAATTGTGTCGGGAATTTGGAAACGTGTCGTTTTGTCGACTTTTACCATCGTAATTGTGTGCGATTGATGTGTTACCATGTGATATGTTTTTGATATATAACATATAGCTTGTGTGATGTTATATGATGTGAATGCATGTGTTGAAATTTTGTGATGATGGTTTGTGGCCTTATGGAAAATAAATGCATTATTTTGGGGTTTGATTTCAAATGCATGATTATTGATGTTGAGATGGTTCACATGGTTGTATATATGTGTGCATTGGATTGTCATGAGTCATTGTATGCCAAGCATCATGATATGCATTCTTGTGATGTCATGTGCCCTTGTGGGGTGTGAGTGATGAAATGATTCCAGAGGGAATCTGCTGTAACCGTCGTGAGCCTTATACAAAGAGGACCTAAAGCGACGTTATAGACGATCGTGAGCCTTATACAAAGAGGACCTAAAGCGATCAGATCGTGAGCCTTATACAAAGAGGATCTAAAGCGATCCATAAACATCGTGAGCCTTATACAAAGAGGACCTAAAGCGACGGGGAACATCGTTTGCCCGACAGGGAGTTACACTAAGTAACAAGCGATGATTCCAATAATTCCTGAGTGAATTAATGATGAGAATGATGGATGGAATGGTACTGCATTTACATAGAGTCATTGTGTCGGTCTCTCTGCATTTGCATAAATCATGAATGGATTGATTATGTGTGGGAAATTGTGAATGGATTGATTATGTGTGGGAAATTGTGAATGGATTGATTATGTGTGGGAAATTGTGAATTGAATGATTATGTGTTGAGAATTATGATTGGATTGGTGAATTGATATGCATTTGTGATAAATGCATTGGTTAGGGATGATATGTTTTATGTATAGACATATGCTACATTTTGTGGGGATGTTGTACATTACAATGATTGTATTAATTATCTATGGTATGCTATTTCCTCCATCTGCAAACACATCATATGTCTCCTCTCACATATCTCTTCCTTCTTCCAGCACTTTTTTTTTCTCAACATTCACTATTCTTTCTTCAAGAATGACAACATTTACTCGGCTTTTAAACCAAAGTTCTCATCGTCTTCATCCAACTTTTCTTCATCATCCAAATTTTCTTCAACAAGCAAGACCTTTTGAGATGATCAAAGACATTGATGACCTTAAAGAACTTTGGAAAATTGTTGTCAAATTTCACCACAAATCGAAAGTTACTTATAATACAAATGCGCATTTTGAGCTTATTGTTATAGACAACGATGTGAGCTTTTGTTGTCCCTGTTACCTTCCTTTTACCTTTCAAAGTTTGTTTCGTTTTTCTGGTTGTTTTTGTCTGTTTTACCTATTCATGTTTCATTTGTTTTTAGGGTTTGTTTGTTTAGTGCTATTTGATTTTCTGTTACTTCAAGTGGAATCAATTTTGAATGTAAAATCAATTCTAATTAAAAAAACTAAGCACCTCAAAATCATTCCAAAATTAATTCTACACATTCATAATCATTTTTTTACTATTCTAAATGAAATTCTGGCACAGATATCAGATGTCCTACACAGATGTTGAGACACAGATATCCAACACAATGAACAAGATGACAATAATAATAATAGTGCAGAAAGTAAAGAACACAGTGATATGTTTACCCAGTTCGGATCAACAATCCTACTCTGGGGGCTACCAAACCAGGGACGAAACCAATATACGATAGTATCAATTCACAGATCATACAACAACCACACCCGGTTACAATCTGCTCACTTAATCACTACCCTTCCTATGACTTCTACCTAAGACTCACCTATGTATGAGGCCCTCCTCAAATCCCTCTACAATCACAACCCGTGACTGGTTCCTTTCAACACAAGTAACAAAACGAAAGCCACACTTTCAAAACACACAATTCTCAATAGTTTAAAGCTTATGATAATTGACACACAAGAAACTCAATGCTTAAAAGCTTATGAGTAACTGACAGAACTTACAACAAAAAAACCAGTCCTTATACTGTCATCAGAATGATACCAGTTAGGCTCACAAATAACACTCGAAAACCCCTAACAAAACACACGTAAGTTCCACACCTAAACTAGGTTTACACCAGTCAATATATAGCATTAAATCTGGACTGGATTGGGCTTCAAAAACGCAGCAAAGAGACTGCTCACAAATCTGCAAAATAAACTCCAAGAAAATAGGTCTTCAATCTAAAGTTTCCTAATATGTCTCCATGTTTAGAAAATGCTGAGAGTCCGAAAACCAACACAAAAACTCAACCCAAAATACTTTGGATGCCACATAGGATAACTAAATATTCACAGAATATTCAGTAATAATTAACAGCAACAAAATCTTCCTTTTAGACCAAAATCAGATGCGATGTCCTATAAGCCAGTATGGGACATCTTTATTCGACATGTTGAATGCAGAAAATTAGAACATCTTGTTTCAACATCTTACTGCTAGAATAGTTTTAGAAAAATAAATGCCAACCACAAAATCAAAGAAATAACAATCTCCCCCTTTGGCTTATTTTGGCTAAAACTACACACCAAACAAATCTTCCAAAGATAACACAAGCAAAACATCCATATCAGAGACAGCAACGAAAAACACACACTAATACCAACACACAACACAACATAGTAGCAAAAAAACTCCCCCTCAACTGCAGCAACACAACAACATTCAACATTCTCCCCCTCAGCCGCAGCACCAACACAAGCACACTATGGTATCAGAGCGAAAAACACACACTAATACCAACACACAACACAGCATAGCAGCAAGAAAACTCCCCCTCAACTGCAGCAACACAACAACATTCAACATTCTCCCCCTCAGCTGTAGCACCAGCACAAGTACACTACTCCCCCTTTTTAGCCAGAAATATGACAAAGGCAAGTAGTTCAAAACAAAAACATACTATAGCAAAGGATAAAGTTCAGAAGTAGAGACAGATATAAATTATCCTAGGTGTTCAGTCAAAATAAAACAAGCAAAAAAAACATCTTCTGCAGAAATTCTGTAGTTATTCTGCAGCACCATCATCATCTTCATCTGACCCAGATTCTACAATTTCTTCACCCTCTCCATCAGTCTCAGCATCAATATCACCACTCCTAGATACAGAGTCATCTGAACCCTATTCACTTTCTCTATCAGATCCACCAGAGGCATCACCTTCAGCAGTTTCTTGGTCTTTACCAATTGTTCCAGCAGAAGCATTCATTTTCTCCATGAAAGTTTTAATTAACTATTCAAGTTTGGACTTCCTAGCAGTGTCTTTTCTGATGGAATCTTCCAGTTCCTTGCACGTCTCTTGCAGTTGTGCAATGACTTCATCATCAAAGGTAGCATGACTGGAAGTTTGAGAAGATGTCCCAACAATGTCTGAAACATGTGCCCCACCAAGTAACTTGTAGTGTAGGGACATATGAGGTTTTCTTTTGAGAGCACTGTCACTCCCTAACAAAAGGTTAGGAAACTGATCTAAAATAACACCACAGATCAGGGATGGAAAGAAAATAGGCATCTTGACGGTAGTTGAACTTCCTTGTTTCAGAATTTGTTCAAAGATGTATGACTCAAAATCAAAAGAAACCTTTTTCCCTATAGCATAAATGAACCTACCAAGTGTGGAGGAAATAGTAGATGTATGATTGGTAGGTACCCAATTCACAACAGCAATCCTGTGGAGTGATCAGTGGTTTTCACTCGTATGTTTTTGGGTCTTTTTGTGTCTATTTCAGTTGTGTTTCGTTGGCATTTGAATTCATGTGGTTATTTTTATTTAGTGTTTATGTTCTTATTTAAGTTAGTATAAGTTTCAATGTTATTTCTTTCATAGACCTTTTATGCTTTGATTTGGTAGTATTTTCTGTGCTTTTCAGGTATACATGAGTAGCCAATGATGGACGTACGCGCGATGAAGTTTTGGAGCTTAAAGATGACTTTTTGGCAGCATCACAGAAGTCTGACACGGGTGCCCGTGTCACAGGACACGGCCCGTGTCAGGGCCCCTGAAGAGGAACGCACGGGACAACAATAAAGCATGCCTGACACGGCCGCCCGTGTCATGGGACACGGCCCGTGTCAAGACTCCTGAAGAAGAAGCACGGGGGCAGCAAGAAAACATGCCTGACACGGCCGCCCGTGTCATGGGACACGGCCCGTGTCAGGAGGCCTGGAGACCAAAAATTTGTGATTTTTCCTGTTTTGCTAAAACACTTATCTGAGGGGTATTTTGGGTATTTCCTGGAATGTAATGACAGATCAAAGTTATTTAAGTTAGGTATAGAAGAGTG
The DNA here is from genome assembly GCA_022829125.1 of Lathyrus tuberosus. NCBI lineage: Eukaryota > Viridiplantae > Streptophyta > Magnoliopsida > Fabales > Fabaceae > Lathyrus > Lathyrus tuberosus. The sequence continues at coordinate 4,644,688 of JALAZF010000024.1, read as the reverse complement.
AAAAAGATCATCTTGGGTTTTACGAACAATTGTACGAGAAAAGTTCATGCTGGGGAGAAATCTGGGAGAACGGAGATCATCGATTGGCGGAAGCAATTCAGATCAAAGTAAAAATGGAGGAAACGATGATCGCAGTGTTAGTCAACCTGAGAAGATAATTGATTTGAAGCTAACAGAACAGGTTGTAAAAATGGAGGATCAAATTGCGGCTGAGGTTGAGAGAAGGTTAAAGAAAATGAGTCTTGAAACATAAACCGTAGCACAGGTTCAACCGGTTCAAGCGGTAAGGTGTGAGATTTGTAGTGGACCTCATTCTACTGCACATTGTGTTGCAACTCCGCAACAAATTGAAGAGATAAAATTCTTGAAGCAGAATAATCCCTACGCTCAAACTTATAATCCAGGGTGGAAGAATCATCCTAACTTCTCCTGGAAAGATCAGAATCAGCAACAATATCCACAGTAGCAGCAAGCTCCACAAAAAGCACAATGGGGGATTGCCATTGAGAAGATGGCAGCTCATAACCTGCAATTTCAGGAAGAGACCCAGAATAGCTATAGGAATACCACTGCCTCCATAAAAAATCTTGAAGTTCAGATGAGCCAGATAGCTTAACAACTAGCACATTCCCAAACACCAGGTGCCTTACCGAGTGCAACAGTGACAAACCCCAGAGATAACCAGAATGTGAATGCCATCATGACTGGAAGTGGTGAGTCAAGTGAGGATTCCGGAGAGAAAAGAAAAGAAGCAGTCAAACCTAAGATCAAGCTACCGTACCCCTCAAGAGCGACAAAGAAGGAGACACAAGAGAAGGACTTTGAGAAATTCGTCACTTTGTTCAAAAAGTTGGAGGTTCATATGCCATTCTTTGAGGCACTAGAGCAAATGCCGGTGTATCAGAAATTCATGAAAGAGGTGGTCACTAAAAAGAAACCTATGGAGGAAGAGCTGAAAAATGTAAATGAGAAGTGTAGTGAAGTACTCCAAAATAGGAGAATCCCTGCCAAGCAGAAGGATCCTGGATCTGTGGCAATACCGTGCACTATAAAAGACAGAAATTTCAAAAAATTTCTGATCGATTCAGGTGCTAGTGTTAGTCTCATGCCATTGTCCATTTATAAAAAGTTGGGAATTGGAAGGGTGAGCGATACGGGAACAAATCTAAAATTTGCAAACCACACAACTGAGAAATCTTATGGGGTAGCTGAGTATGTATTAGTGACGATCGGTGAATTGGTCTTTCCAGTTGACTTTGAGATCATGGATATTCCAGAAGATGAAGACACCCCTGTCATCCTCGGTAGACCTTTCCTATTCACTAGTCGGTGCAATCTCGATATTGACAAAGGCACAATGACTTTTAAATCTTTTGATGAGGAAATCACTTTGAATGTTTTGGATATCAAGAAGCAAAAAGAAGGTAAGGGTAAGCAAGCTTCAATTGGAATGATCGGAATGGTGGAAAAAAGCAGAAGCGCAAGATCACCTCCTGAAAAAGTCTCGGGCATGATCTCTAAAAATGCAGAATCTCGGTCATCTATTGCACAGGGCAACAATACGCCAAGGTCCACTCATAAAATCAAGAAAAGAAAGAAAAAGAAGCATCGAAGGAAAGATATGGAAGTGGTTGTTAACTTGAGGCAACAAGTAGCTCGTATCTCTACATCTGGTCAGTTCTTGGTAGCGGAAAGGTCATGCAACAAGATGGGGAAGCTGAAGTATCCCCCATAACTATGGGGAGTGGACCGTCGAGCCATGCGACGTTAAACGAAGCGCTACGTGGGAGGCAACCCACACTTTTTTTTGATTAATTTCTTTCTTGTTGCTGTTTGTTTTGTTTTGGTTGCAGGAAATAATCTGGATCCTACATGTGCAAACGATGATGTAGCAGTGGTGTTGCATTACCGTCAGCATCCTGATAAGGATCTCTGTGAGTGACCTCTCTTGCTCTTGTTCTAACACATTGGGGCCAATGTGTAGTTCAAGTTTGGGGGAGGATTTACTGCTTTTAGTTTTTCCCTTTTGTACGGGTCATGTCTGTTTTGTGTGTTGAAAACCATTCTAAATTATCCCCGAATTTGAACCGTTAAAAAAAAAATTTATAGTGAATACTGTGATTTTGAGGTGGTCAAGAAATTATATTGAGTTTGAGGGGAGAGGAGTTAGAATTAGGGACATTGGGAAAGTTTGAAAACTTAGGAATGACCCGAACACCCTAGATTCCCTGGAGTAAGGAAACGAGTCCAACGTGTAGATTTGTGCCATAGTGCTTGGATTTGAGAAGTATTCCCCGATTAGTTCATAATGATAGTCCGGCATGACTAATAAGGTTTGTATGTACATGGTTGATTGAGAGAATGACCTAAGGCACCGAAAAAAAAAAGAATAATGACGATAAAGACAACTTGTCCTTCAAAGTTGGGTAACCCTCACCCGGTTACTTAGCCTAACGGCGGTTGAGTCTCAATTGTCGTCCCAAAGTGGACTAATAAACGCCAATGAGCGAGAAAAAGAGATAATGGTGCCTAGAAAAACTTTCGATCAATTTTGTACATGTGAGGGAAAACGAAAAAAAAATGCCTTAATCTGATTATCCGATTGAAAGGGGTAGAGAATCGAAGAAAAGACTTAAGCCCAAAGCATAGTTGGAGAGGTAACCGAAAAGGGGGATGTAGGTCCGTGGTTTTACTGCGGTATGTGTTTGTGTAATACCTTTGTTAACAGACAAGTACCAAGAGAACTAGTTTTAGCCAATCAGACCAAAGACTCACGTACGAGTATCGACACACCTTACCTTCACAAGTCTTTCATTTGATATGTATCGTTTGATCTAAAAAATATTTATGCAAGCTTGTTGCTTGAGGTCAAGCAACGGTTTAAGTTTGGGGGAATTTGATAAGTGGTTTTCACTCGTATGTTTTTGGGTCTTTTGTGTCTATTTCAGTTGTGTTTCATTGGCATTTGAATTCATGTGGTTATTTTTACTTAGTGTTTATGTTCTTATTTAAGTTAGTCTAAGTTTCAATGTTATTTCTTTCATAGACCTTTTATGCTTTGATTTGGTAGTATTTTCTGTGCTTTTCAGGTATACATGAGTAGCTAATGATCGGACGTACACGCGATGAAGTTTCGGAGCTTAAAGATGACTTTTTGGCAGCATCACAGAAGTCTGACACGAGTGCCCGTGTCACAGGACACGGCCCGTGTCAGGGCCCCTGAAGAGGAACGCACGGGACAACAATAAAGCATGCCTGACACGGCCGCCCGTGTCATGGGACACGGCCCGTGTCAAGACTCCTGAAGAAGAAGCACGGGGGCAGCAAGAAAACATGCCTGACACGGCCGCCCGTGTCATGGGACACGGCCCGTGTCAGGAGGCCTGGAGACCAAAAATTTGTGATTTTTCCTGTTTTGCTAAAACACTTATCTGAGGGGTATTTTGGGTATTTCCTGGAATGTAATGACAGATCAAAGTTATTTAAGTTAGGTATAGAAGAGTGAAAAAAATCATCTTGGGTTTTACAAACAATTGTACGAGAAAAGTTCATGCTGGGGAGAAATCTGGGAGAACGGAGATCATCGATTGGCGGAAGCAATTGAGATCAAAGTAATCTTACACTCTCTGTAATGTCTTTCTTGTATCTTTCCCTTGTTTTTGTTTTAATTATGAACATGAGAGGCTAAACCCCCGAATGCTAGGGGGGTGTCCCTGATTTCCTTATGTAATGACAATTGAATCTTTTTAGTAGTAATTGTACTGTTTATTTTATTAATCTTGTTATACGATGTTCTTCATACAAATCTTTATTGGAAAATTGGATTTGATTTACGGTTGAATTTAGGTTGGAAAACCATTTTAACACTTTCGTATAACAATATCATATTCGATATCGCCGAGGAATTGGGATATCATATTTTAACCGTATTACTTTTGTTAAACAAAAAGCTTGGGATTCTCTATATACCACCAAGGAATTGGGGTATAGAGAGAATACCAGAGGGTTTTCTCTAAAGGAATTTTGGAAAACTAATCTAAAGAGGCGGTGATAATAAAATTTACAATATTATTGCACACATAGGAAAAATTGTTATTATAAGGGATTTCATACACCTCTCCTAGCATTATTTTCATAATCATCTAAAACCTTAATCATATTTACATTTCTTTTCGTTGTTAAAATTACTACTCATCAACTCTTACCAAGGAAACTTTTGTTTAATTGAAAATACATTTGGCATTACAAATTCTGACAGTCCTCAAGAGATCGACTTCGGGGAAAACCCCTTTTATTACTACACTGATAAATAGTACACTTGCTATTTACCGGTCATGGAGAATAGCATATTTAACACTTAATTTTCTAGAGGACAACATTTCTTCATTTGGCCAGTGTTTAATACAACCACCTGTAATCTCCTTACACACTTCATTGTCCGTGACCTCTAACTCAGGTTGAGGTTCTTTACACCTGCCCAGAAAGTTGTTGATTACTTCAGGGGAAAGAGTGACGACTTCTCCTCTCACAGACACTTTTCTGAAGTTGTTACTCCTGTTATCATCACAATCTTCAGATATATTCACCACAAATTCCTTGACTAATTTCTCATAGCAGGGTCCTATCTTGGACACAGTTCTCATCAATCCAGCAACTGCAATAAGATCCATGATTTCTTTGTATTTATTGAAATCCTTACCCAGCTCTCTCTCCAGGGCAATCCTCCTTTGATCCACAACTCTCCATCTATCTGTATTCCTCATAGAACCATCAGCATAAGTCTTTTTGCAGGTAGAGTTTTTCACACCAATGATGTCTTGAACATCTGTTGCAGCCTCATATTCAGACTCACTGTGATCAGTGATTTTTCTCTTCTTAGTTGGAACAACAACCTTACTCCATTGCTTAGGAGGCCTAGCTCGAACTTTTCCCTTGGTACTATCCACACCTCCAGTCTTTCTATGCAATTTTGCAGACTTTGAACCTTCAATCATCACTGTTTTCTCTATTCTTCTCTTAATTCTCCTTAACATCCCAGCAATGGGTTCCTCATCAGAAGTGAGATCATCAACATTAATAACTACATCGGCTTTCTTTTTACTCCTTCTTTCATGATCCACATGAATGGGGACACCATCATCAGTCCTATCTGTAGGGCTGCCATTGGCACTTCCTGTCAAGGATGTTGGAACATCAGACCCAACATCTGTCTCAACTCCACTCAGCATCGTGGCAACAAACCTCCTAAGTTCCTTATCCTTTTTTACTACGTCATCATCAGTAGGATTCTCTTTTATACCACATGATTTAGTAGCATTCTTCTTCTCAATCAAACCAGACTTAGACCCTTTTTCAGACAAGTTTTTTCTAGGGCTTATTTGGTCTGCATATAAACTAGTCATTGAGTGAACTTTCTTCCTAGGTGAAAAAGGTTTAGACTTCTTACCAAGAATATTGACATTCGTTGAGTGAGAACCTTGTCGTTTTCCTTTAGGATCAGCCGGTGCAACATTCAAGGGAGCAATATCAAGCACAAGATCAGAGAGGTTGATCATTCGAAGTGATTCATCATCTCTAGCATTGGTCCGAGGAGATCCTGAGTTATCAGGAGAGCCATGCATGGATTCTAAGGCATGATGTTGAGACATTTTCGATTGATCACAAGGCACAATATTGAGGATGTTAAGAGAAAACCCTAAAGCCCGTGAACTTTGGAGAGAAAGGGCAAGAGGAATTTTTGTAAAATATGTTTGATGTAGGTAGAGTGTGTTTGCCCGCCTATTTATATTTTTGAGAAATGGGCCCAGAGAAGCGCGACATTCACAAACTTTGAGCACCCGATTCGCCTCAAATGTGCATCCATCAAACTTTCCTTTTAAATTTTCCGTGCTGACATACTTACTAAGTTTAATCTTATTATCACAGTTCACCATGCTAACATTTTGAGTTGCTTTAAAATTGACCAACACCTGTTCTAACTCAGTAGTCTTTCCAATAGCTTTCTTAGTTTCCAAGCATATTGGAGTGCTCTCAGACCTCCATAAATAACAATTATCTGATGCTCTCTCGCCTCTCATGACAACCTTACCCTTCTCATTTGTTATCAGACATTCAGAATTGGTAAAGTTGACCCTGAGACCCTGATCACATAGTTGACTTATGCTTATCAAGTTTGCATCTAAGCCTTCAACAAGTAATACCTCCTCCAGATTGGGTTAACCTGTACAGTCCAGTTTTCCAACACCCATTACTCTCCCTTTTGATCCATTTCCAAAGGTCACATAGTTAATAGAATGAGACTTAACATCTGACAAGCATCCCTTGATACCAGTCATGTGCCTATAACATCCACTATCAAAGTACCACTTTTCCCTTGCAGAGACACTGAAAGACTTATGAGCTATGTGTTCTTCCACAGTACTCTTGGGAGTCCACACTTTCTTTGCTCCAACCCAATCTTATTCCCTACTAGACTGTAACCCAGTCTTGGGGTAGCCATATAATCTGTAGCAGAAGGGTTTTATATGGCCAAACCTTCCACAATAGTGACATCTCCATCTTTGATTCTTTCTTCTTGTGAAATTCTTATGATGTCTGTGAGGATGTTGCAACATGTTATATGGCATCTTCAATTCTTTCTTAGATTGAGCAGGTGTCACTTCAGGCCATTTTCCCTTGTCCATCTCACTGGAACCTTCAAACCCAAGACCACTAACATTTCCAACATCTCTCCCTGACTTCAGAATCTCATCAAGCACATCAGAGCTGCTATTGAGCATTCTGACAGTCTTGATTACATTATTCAGTTTTGAATTCAGAACAACCACTTCACTTTTCAGGTCAGAGATAGTAGCCAAATGCTCTACCTTTTCAGCTTTTAGATGAGCAATAACTTTCTTTTGTTCTTCTTTCTGCTGACATACTTCTTCACTTTTAATGCATAAATTCTTGTAGGAAGCAGCCATCTCTTCAAAGGTAAGATCTTCACTGAATGACTCTTCATCAGACTCACACACACCTGTTAATGCTGTAACCCGTTTTCCAGACTTCTCATCAGTTTCAGTTTCAGAGTCATCTTCTGACCATGAGACTGATAGCACCTTCTTTTGCCTCTTGAGATAAGTGGGGCACTCAGATTTTATGTGCCCAAAACTTTCACACTCATGACACTGAGCTCCTTTCCCTTGGTTGGAATTTTCTTCAGTACTGGTGTTTCTCCCAGCATTCTGGTTTTTACTGATGTCATATGGCTTGTCCCTAACATTTGATCTTGACTTCCAATCCATCCTTATGAGCACTTTGTTGAATTGTTTGCCAAGTAACACCAGGTCTTCTGAGAGGCCTTCATCTTTGTCCAGATTACTTTCAACTTCGGAGTCACCTGCCTTTGACACAAAATTTATACTCTTCTTTTTTTTAGACTTTTCACTGATCCCCAATTCAAATGTTTGAAGTGATCCCACAAGTTCATCCACTTTCATCTTATCTATGTCCTGAGCTTCCTCTATAGCAGTCACTTTCATGTCAAATCTCTTAGGTAGAGATTTGAGGATTTTTCTGACCAGTTTGCTGTCATACATCTTTTCACCTAGGGCACTTGAAGCATTAGCTATCTCAATAATGTTCATGTGAAAGTCATGAATGCTCTCATCTTCCTTCATCTTCAAATTTTCAAACTTGGTAGTGAGAATCTGAAGTTTTGACATCTTCACCTTTGAAGTCCCTTCATGAGCAACCTTCAAGACCTGCCAAGCCTCTTTTGCAATGGTGCAGTGTTCAATCAACCTGAAGATATTTTTGTTAACACCATTAAACAGTGCATTCATGGCTTTGGAATTTCCCAAGGACCCTTTGTAATCTGCATCATCCCAGTCTTCCTCTTCCTTCACCGCATCAGTAGGTTTACCTTCTCCATCTCTAACCTTTGGGGGTTCCCATCCTTTTATAACAGCTTTCCATGCTTGATCATCCATGGATTTGATGAATGCTATCATCCTTGGTTTCCAATAGTCATAGTTGGAACCATCAAGCAGAGGTGGTTTGTTCAAAAATCCTCCATCCTTGTCCATTGTACCAGAAAGTACCTTCCCTGAATCTCACCCAGAACCAAACAAGGGTGCAAGCTCTTGATGCCAATTGAAATTCTGGCACAGATATCAGATGTCCTACACAGATGTTGAGATACGGATATCCAACACAATGAACAAGATGAAAATAATAATAATAGTGCAGAAAGTAAAGAACACAGTGATATGTTTACCCAGTTCGGATCAGTAATCCTACTCTGGGGGCTACTAAGCCAGGGACGAAACCAATATACGATAGTATCAATTCACAGATCATACAACAACCACACCCGGTTACAATCTGCTCACTTAATCACTACCCTTCCTATGACTTCTACCTAAGACTCACCTAGGTATGAGGCCCTCCTCAAATCCCTCTACAATCACAACCTGTGACTAGTTCCTTTCAACACAAGTAACAAAATGAAAGCCACACTTTCAAAACACACAATTCTCAATACTTCAAAGCTTATGAGAATTGACACACAAGAAACTCAATGCTTAAAAGCTTATGAGTAACTGACAGAACTTACAACACAAAAATCAGTCCTTATACTGTCATCAGAATGATACCAGTTAGGCTCACAAATAACACTCGAAAAACCCTAACAAAACACACGTAAGTTCCACACCTAAACTAGGTTTACACCAGTCAATATATAGCATTAAATCTGGACTGGATTGGGCTTCAAAAAAGCAGCAAAGAGACTGCTCACAAATCTGCAAAATAAACTCCAAGAAAATAGGTCTTCAATCTAAAGTTTCCTAATATGTCTCCATGTTTAGAAAACGCTGAGAGTCCGAAAAATAACACAAAAACTCAACCCAAAATACTTTGGATGCCACATAGGATAACTAAATATTCACAGAATATTCAGTAACAATTAACAGCAACAAAATCTTCCTTTTAGACCAAAATCAGATGTGATGTCCTATGAGCCAGTATGGGACATCTTTATTCGACATGTTGAATGCAGAAAATTAGAACATCTTGTTTCAACATCTTGCTGCTTGAATAGTTTTAGCAAAATAAATGCCAACCACAAAATCAAAGAAATAACACTAAAAACTAAACTAAACATTAATTATTAGTGTAAAAAGCTTTAGACTTTTAATTTATCCCCAACATTTGTGTAAAAATAAAAATTAAACTCTTTCCAACATCCAACGTCTATGATTAATCACTTTTAAAATACCGTGTATCTATCATATAAGAACAAACTATGTTATGGAAAATACGAAAACACCCATGCTGCATTCACAACCTTCCACGCCAACTGCTATTTCAAAATTTCTCCCCTTTGCCAGCTTGCATAACCCCTTCTGCTGATGACGATCATTTATTTCTATTAAATATTCATATTTCCCATTTATATGTTCTCTCTCTCTCTTCCTCTTATTCTTTCTTTTGTCTTCCTCTACCCATCTCTTCCTCTTCCCTTATTCTTTCTTCTGCTTCCTCTCTATTCTTATTCTTCTTTCTTCTCTCTTCTTTTTTATTTCAACAAAAATGTTATTATTATCCTTCTCTGTTTAGATCTACAAAACATCGACGATTATGTTGCTGTTGACATTTTTTGTTGTTATTGTTGCAGGTTTCGATAAATTAGATCCGGTTGATCTAAACCGTTTCATCAATGAGATTTTGAGAAGCTACATAGGTTAGTTACACCATAACGACATCGGTCTGGGTTTTGTTTTGTTTTTATTTCCTGGTTTTTTTATTATCGGAGAAGTTAGATCTATAGTTTCATTATGTGAATATAAGTTTTTGCTCTTATTTTACAGCAAGTGTGTATGCGATTTGTTGAAAAAAACTGGAAAGGTCTATTAAAGGTTGTTGTCGTCGTTTTCACTATTTAGGTGAGTCTATAACTTTCATATACTATAAGTTATTGTGTGTTAGATTATGTATGTTTGTTTCATTTAGAATCCCCACTAACTGTTTGATGAAATGCAAATCTTTTATTTGAATGATTGTTGCACAACGAGGATGATAAATTGTTTAAGTGTTGGTACTAATATTTTTGTTGCAACCGTGTTCATGTTTAAGTGGCTTCCTCGAGATGATGGCTCAATCCACAATCCCTGTTTAAGCAAGTTCATGTCCTGCCCTTTTGCAATCCTCTTTCTAATCCTCCAATGTTCGGTGATTATTGGTATAACTGTACTTCTAAAATATATTAAGAATTTATGAGCACAATTTATTAAATTTCAATGTATTAAGAATATTTTTTTACATAAACTTCAAGGTCTCTTACAATTTCCTAATAATATATTAAAAATTTATGAGCACAATTTTTTAACTTCTAATGCCTTAAATCAACATTTTGATGTCTCTGTTGTTGCTTTAACAATTTTCTTTTGTGTTTTGGTTCATATAAAACAAGGTTTTGCTATAGGTAATGGATTGACCAACCTAAGAATTCAATATCAAGCATACACTCAATTCGTTGATAACAAATTGATTACAAAGGAAGATCAAGCTGATATCGATAAGTTGTTCCCATCTTGTATGGATCCCACAAAAACTTGCAGTACATAATCTGTTACACATCTATTTAGTGAAAATTATTGTCATCAAACTACTATTTTATGTAATTCACAATTCACAATACTAAACTGAAATATATGGGTTTTATATGATATTGTTTTTTTATGTTTTATGTTTGATTTATAAAGAGTGAATGTGGAGATAATTGCAATACAACCTCAGATCAATGTGAACAGATATTTTCCAGCATTCTTTCCATTTCAGAAAATATTAATGTAAGTGATCATAATGAACAAAATTTATTGTATTTTAAGTAAATTTCAAGTTACATTTTAATGAAGTTGATATAACGTAAACTACAGTACTATGACATCCAAAAAAACATGTGAGGGATCGTTGTGTTGTGATTTTTCAAATGTAGAGACACTTTTAAATAAGAAGACAATTAGGGATGCTTTAGGTGTTGGGGACATAGAGTTTGTTTCATATAGCAATGCAGTGCATAGTGCATTGAATCAAGATTTGATGAGAAACTATGAAGTAGATATTCTAACACTTTTGAGTATGGAATCAAGTTTCTTATATATGTTAGAGAATTTGATCTTATTTGCAATTGGCTTGGTGAGTGACGTATCCTAGAATTATAGGACATTTTATGCCACACATTATTATGCTAAATTGATATCATATGACAGGAAATTCAAATTGAGTTCATGCCGTGGAGTGGTCAGGTCAAAAACATTTTACTGCATCCAAAATAACTCAGTTTTTGGTTGATGGAACACAAGCAGGATTGTTGAATAGTTATGGACCTCTATCTTTTCTAAGCTCTGAGAATCACAAGGCAAGCATGCAAGAGAAAAGGGTTTGCCTAAGCTCTGGGACTCATAAGAAAAGCATGCATGAGATAGTCTGCCTAAGCTCCTGGACTCACAAGGCAGACATGCAAGAGATAGCTTGCCTAAGCTCTGGGACTCACAAGGCAAGCATGCATGGGAAGGGTTTGCCTAAACAATGGGACTCACAAGGCAAACATGCATGAAAATGGTTTTCCCAAGCACTGGGACTCACAAGGCAAACATGCATGAAAAATGTTTGCTTAACCACTGGGACTCATAAGGCAAACATGCATGAAAAAAGTTTTAACCATGAGAAGGTGATTAACCCAAATAGAGGTGTATGGTTCGGAGATGGGTATTTTAACCAAAAGAATGTGATTGAACCATGAAAAAGGTGTTTTAACCAAGAGAATGTGATTAACCTCAAGAGTGTGTGGGTGTCCAAAGAGTATTGTGCTTGGTCCAAAGAGAAAAGTGTTTTTGTTGTTGATGGTTGGATTTTGGTTTGAGGATAACAGTTGCAAGTTATTTTGATTTGAGTTGCACTAAAGTTTATGAATAGAGGTGAATACTTTGAATAATTGGGGCCTACGTCCCATATTCAAAGGTATTCAGAAAAAGGGTAGGAATGCTCACTTTCATTTTTCTCCATTTCTTAAGGCTCGTGGCATATAATTCACATCATAATTAACAAGTGTTTTAAGTTTTAAAAAGTGTTTTTGTTTGAAAGGGATGAGGCAAGGTGTGTTTGAAGGGATATAATGAAGCTTAACACGATCATTTCTTGATGTTTACCTAATTTTAGGGTTTTACATGAGAATGGAATTAGAATTGATTTAATGGGTCAAGTGTATGTGCAAGTATAAAGATATAATTCTAATCAAGTGATCAACGGACTTATGATCACTTAATTGAATGTAAACCTAAAGGATCATGCAAATTGTTTTTAAAAGTCATACAAAAAGTACTAAGTCACAAGTTTAACTAATTGATCAAAACAAGCTTGATAAATTAATCAAATCACCAATGGGAGCATGCCAAGATTCAAGCTATATACATCTAACACATGGAATTATGAAGAAAAAGAATCAAACGCAATAACAATTGAATTTAATGATAAAGCAACCCTAATTTATAATCTACCATTAATTTGAACTAAGAATTAAATCTAAACAAAATTAAATCTAATTAAAATGCCTAATCTAATGAACTATGTCTATTTTTAACGTGTTAGAAAAAATCGTTAAAGGAGAATAAAATGACAATAACTAAAGAAATAAAAAATTTGCCAGGGCTGTGAGAAGTGAAAAAAAGGGTGTGGATATTATATGGGGCGCAAGCCCATGCATTAAGGCCCAAATATTGTTTTTAGTTTGTGTTGATTTAGAATGGGGGGTGTGGCAAAGAAATGAAGGGTGTGTTGGGCAAAGAGGCCAATGAGGCTTGGCTGCAGTATCCCTAAAAACACAATCTTGCTTCAGTTTTCCAAGCTCTTGAAGGGATGTGTCTCTGATGATTTTGTTGATCTTTCCAGCTATCTCTACATGATGTGAAATCTTTTCTACTTCAGTGTATTGGGGAAAAGCTTGAACCATTTTTTGCAAATCCCGCGTAGATATTTCACTACCATCTCTTCTACCTTGTTGCATTTATGCTGCTTTGTTCTTTGATACAAAGTTGGTAAACGTTTCATGCAATCTTTCACTAGCATCTGATACATGTGAATGACGACCTCTTTTTTCTCAAATGGACCCCCTGTTTTGATGGAAACATCATGTATATATTTATCTCCTTACATATCCAACAAATCATGGAGCATAGCATCGTAGGTCCATTCATGAATGACAGGAGCAATCTGATCAATGGATATATCGATAATGATTAGGTCGCATGTTTCACTTTGTGGATAGTTGGGAACAGTAGATTTATACTCCCTCTGTTTCAAAATTACCGTCGTTTAAGGTTTTTGCACACGGATTAAGAAATGCAATGATATTGCATAAAATATTGCACTTTTATTAAATTAGATTTAATAATGTGTTGGAAATAGTGCACAGACTAATAATTATATAACACAATTGAAAAAGTAGCAATTATTACTACATTGAAAAGTGAGAATGACAGTAATTTTGAAACAAATTTTTTTCTTTAAAACGACAGTCATTTTGAAATGGAGGGAGTATTTAGAAACCATGTCCCAAAATACAACGACAAGCTTGATAGGAACTAATTCACGGCTTACTGTTGGTGCAGACTCGTCACTTCCTTTTACGGAATGATAGTATTCATTCGGTAACTCCTTCAATGAAAAAAAAAACAAAGCTATTTGAATCTCCATAATATTCGAACAAGTATTAAATTCATAAATATTTTTCAATATTTCCATAAATTTCTTGCAGTGTTGTGTCTTAATTAGTGATAAACACCTGGCTATCTATTGGAAAATATTCCAAATTCATATCTCACAATGCACCTATGTGTGGTATTAATTTCAGTCAGTTTTGTGTGTTTTTGGTTCAGCTTGGTTCATGTTGTTTCAGTTTAGTGTGGTGTTATTATCATCAATGTAACACCAAGTTTCACACCTTGCTTACAAGGTGCTTGATGAAAGTCCTGAAAGAAATGCGGTTTTGAACGTGTATGTGCAACCACACTCTTTCTTTTTGTGATGCTGAATTTTATTTTGTTTTTGTATGATTTATGGTTGTATGTTGTTTGGTTATAGAGGTTGGTTAGTGAAGGTTGAGGAAGAAAAAAGTTATGGAGGTTTTAAGTTTTTGAGTGATGAAGAATGATGATGGAGATGATGGATGAAGTTGGAGAAGATGAATATTGGTGAATTTTGAAGTTTGGTTATGAAAAATTGGTGAAATTTTGATTATGGTTTTGAAGAAATGTGGAGAGAATTTTTGTGTTCTATGTCAAAGTTGAGTTTTTTGATCAAATAAGTGATTATTCTAATAAGCTATTTCATGCTCTATATCAAAACTCTACACTAATGCAATGCCTAATTCAATGCTATGTTAAACTATGTTAGAAATTCTAATGCAATTTTCTAGCTACTTGAAATTGGATATTTTGGTTTAAGGAAAAAAAGTGCTTATTAAATCATCTATTTCATAACAGTGAATTAATCAACAAGAAGCATTCAATAATTCATGACAATGGTATGAGAGAAAAAAAATTAAGGATTACTGATGGAGCGGAGGTTTGCCCTAGTTTGTGTTGCTAACAGAGTGTCGAAGAGAAACTCGGAAAACTTCAAAGGTAAGACTTTTTCGACATGCTTCCAATAATTTACAAGCTTGATGATTATCTTTGATGATGAATGAATATAGAAGATGAATCTTGAATGTAAAATATTGAAGAATATGATTGAATCTTGATGAACTATGGATGATGATTGTTGATGATAATGCTTGAATTGTTGAAACTTGATTGATGATTTGTTGAAATTGAATTCACTACTACAATTTTGATCTTTAGTAGCACTAATATAATAATGCTTTTGTTAAAGTGCTAGTAAAAATTTCAAATTGAAACCTATAATAGCACTTTGCTTATAAGTGCTTTTATAGGTTATTAACAAAAAGAAAAGAAAAATAACATGGAAGTTTAATAGTGCTTTTATGTAAAACGCTAATAAAAGGGTATTCCTTTAATAACGTTTTGTTAGAAAGCGCTATTATAAAGCTTTCCACAAAATAACGCCCAGTCTTAAGGTAGCGTGTTCGATCCGTGCTAACAAAATTTTCCATTTTAGTATAATCAACAATATTCTAAATGATATTTATTTTTCGTTTAAAAATTTAATAAAAAATTATGTACTAATTATTTTATTATGCTCAGTTATCTCACTTTCTCACTCACTCTCACATTCAATTCATCAAACTCAAAACCTCATTGTCATCCTCAATGAACCAATTTCATTCTTTTCTCCAAATTTAGGGTTGGGATTTCAAATGCATTATCACTTGTGTCAACCTTCTCATCAAAACCCTTTACCTTCTCCGCGAGGACACCAGGAGACCATTACATATTGACAAGTCTACCATTGTGAGATCTAGTACACACAATCCCAACTTCTTCCACATCAAAGCTATGGGTTTAATTTTCCTTGATACTTTATTGGACCGATAAATCTTTCTACTATATCAAATCTCAATTGAAATTAGTTTTTGAAATTTATAAGTTTTCTCACATTAGGGTTTTGAATAAACAAAAATTAAGCATGAATTAGGGTTTTGATTCGGTTTTATATGTTTTAGGTGGTGTTGATGGTTGGCAGTTAGGAGGGTGGATGGGTCATTATTTTTGTTTGGTCAATGTTTTGGTGTTGGGATGGTGTTGTTTAAGGGTTTGTGTCTGTCGGTTGCTCATGTTTTGTTTAATGGGGTTTTATGTGTTCTTGTTTTTGGTCGTCGTGTGAAATCCGAGGCAGAAACTCTTGAGGTATGATACATTAACATTTTTTATATGTGATGGTGGTAAGTCATATCATATTCCCATTAATAAAGAATTATCATTTGTCAATGTTCTGTTAGACTGGGCTTTCAAATTATGATAAACATTAATCCTTGATGTTTATGGTTAAAAATTGATGTTAGTGTTGTCCATGGTAGATGGTGGATGATGCCATAATCCAATATATACGCACGATGTTATGGCCTATCGTGAGTGGCATAGAATATACAATTCTATACTGTCATTGTGACAATTTTGCCAACACTAGTATAAAAATACCTTTTTAATATAAGTTTTTAAGTCAGTTCTTCAATGACCCGACTTAAGAAGTGACGCGGTGGCAAATCCATAAATATTTGTAACTTAGTTAGGCCGGGTGTACTGTTAACTGACCTAACAAAGATGAAATTGAAAAGTTATTGTCATTCAACATGATTCTAAAATATATGATTATTAAAATATTCTCATCTGGAATGGATTAAATAGATCATGATAGCCAATGAAAATATACTTAGTGAATAAATTCAACCAACAATGAATTCTCTCTCTAAATTGAATACATTTTTGTTAGGTGACTCATCTAAATAGAAGTCAACCCAATGTGGTAGTTCTAAAGTTGAGTTTTAGTTCATCCTTTTTTTTATTTAGTTAATAGTTTATTGAGTGAAATAGACTTAGATTTATTCTTTATTGATGAAAGTAATTATGTGATGGGTAATTGATATTATCATTGACTCAATAGTGGATCTATATGAATGCATTAATATCAACTAAGAAAAATAGAAGCTTATAGGTGATGTATACATTAGTTTCAATATGGGTGTGCAATTAATAGCATGATTGAATAAGTGTTACAAGCTTCTTCTAATTTATTGCTCTTTATTTATTATTAATGTATACATGGCTTCTATTTCATTTGATTAAGCAGGATTTGGGATCTCAATACTTACATCAATGTGGAATAGTTAGTGAAGAAAGTGTGTAAAGCACATTGCAATAAGCATCTTTACTAAGATCATACACGGTTAAGTGTTAATTTTTATCTACAGTGATCATTTTTTTATTGAATTATATAAAATTAGCTTAACTTTTGGTAGCCTATAAACCAAGCTAAACTAAGTTAGTTATTGGCATTTGACACCTTTAATAGTAATTTCTTTTTATTGTTAATGCTAAATAGTAGTAGATAACATTTGTTTAATTTTTATGGCTTTATGAAGATAATATGTTGCAAATTATTATATTATATATATGTAATTTTACTGGATATAAAACAAATTCATGTAGTTTTACTCTTAATGTTAAATCATGTCATTTTCATACTTGTTAATGAAATAAGATTTGCATTTGGTTGTTAGATTATTGGGTTAAATATACAACACCCCATGTAATGTAGGTAAGTTTCAGTTTACTCCTCTATAAAAAAAAATTGAACCCCCTTTAAAATGTTTAAATTTTATGTCTTTTGCCCCCTAAGCGTCAAAGTTACCCCATTGTAATTTTTTTTTTGGTTTACCCCCTAGATTCAAAGTTCAAATTGTACGCTTAGGGGGTAAAACCAAAAAAAAAATATTACAGGGGGGAAATCCAAAAAATAAAAATATTACATGGGGTAAATTGAAATTCACCTACATTATAGGCGGGTGTTGTATATTTAACCCTAGATTGTTTTATAATGAATTTGTTGCATGCCTTATGTAATGATATTTTTAACGGGAAATGAAGTTCTTTCAAACAAAACTATTCCTTTTTATGATCTCTGCACAATTTTGTTATATTAAAAGGAGATAAAATTAAAGGGCAAAAATAGTGTACAATGCTAAGATTTATAATAACACTTATAAAAAGTGCTATTAAAGAAAGGGTCAGGAATGACGTGCAAAAATTAGCTACGACAACACTTTAATTGAAGGCGCTATTAAACAATGAGCTTTTAATAGCGCTATTGTAAGTAGGCAACATATAATAGAAGGGGGTTTAATAGCGCTTAAAAGCGCTATCAAAGACCAACAAAAGCGCTAAGCTCTCTTTTGGTGTAGTGATTGTGGCTAGGTTCCACCAAATTTAGAATTTCAATGTGAAGTTCTAGATGGTGATGAATATGAACTTTGGTGATGGTGAGGGAGTGAAGAAAAGAGAAAATTATGAGAACTTGAGAAGAAATGGTGGGAAAATGGTTTACAAAGTTAATATAAGTTAAGTTAGTTCAGTCCAAATTTGTGAGAAATGACATATTTATATAGGCTTGTGAATGAATGAGCACCATTGGATTATGATCAAAGTAAGACGTTTATCAATGTTTGGAAATTAATTTAAGCCTTAGTTACAGATCACTAATCTCAACCATTGGATTGATTGTTATGAATGGTTAAGATTGAATAGAAATTTGATTGAAATAAGCCTTAGTTACCACTTTTGACTTGAATTTTTTGTATTTTACGAATACAAATGTATCAATTATTATTAAAAGAAATAATGATTTTTTTTAAAGAGTACAAAAATACGAACATTTAATATTGTTTGGATAATTAGAATCAAAATTTATTTTGGATTTATAATGACCAAATCAGAGTTTAATATGTTTTTCATAAATCGTTAAACATAAAAAAAATTAAATAAAATTATATCTTAAAAATTAAATTAGTATAATTATTAAATATAAAAGATTTAAATAAAATATACAAAATTACCATGCAAACCCATAAATATTGGTTTTATACGCGCATTTGTACACAATTCAAGGAAATAATAAAACAAAAATATTTTTGTTTAAAAAATTAATATCATTTATAATAATATTTGGATTAATCAAATATTGTTTTCCTGAAATTCGATTTCAAGATTTCAACATCTAGTCATTCATTTTAATATTAAAACTTATTAATAACATGTACTATACATACTCCATATATTTAAATCTCATTTACAATTCGAATCATTACTCTATATTTTTTAATCTCATTTACAAATTCATTATTTTTTAATTACTTGCCATTTTTTTCTTTAGTCAATATTATTCATTACTACCTATTATGTTACATTTGTTCTATATATACCAGACTTGTCTAATCTCATTTACAACTTGAATCATTACTATATATATATATATATATATATATATATATATATATATATTAGTATATAATTTATCCAATATAATATTTACTAATGATAGAAATTCACGTTAGCATTAAAGTTGATATGACTGAATTTATTGTAGTTGGAGTAATTGCTATTACCCATGTTGTACAACAAATTGTGTCTGATTAGTAAAAAAGAGAGTAAAAAACAGTAAACAGTAAAAAAACAGTAAACACTTAAAACAGTAAACACTTAAAACCTTTAAACAGTAAACAGTAAACACGTAAACACTTAAAACCTTTAAAGATTTTTTTACCACATTGCCACTGTCTGAAAATTAAATACCCAAAATGCCACTAGTTGAAAAAAATTTACCAATGTGCCACGTTTTGGGTTTGGGCTCGTCCTTCCAATGGACGACCCAATGAAGACTTTTTTTCTCCTTCAAGGGTTCGGCCATCCATTGGCCGACCCATTGAAGCATCCGTTTTTTTTTTTTTTAATTTAATTTAATATAATTGTTATATTATATTTTAATATATTAATTGGTTTAAAAAAGAATAAACTATTTTTATGTTTTAAAATATTATTGAATAAATATTATAATTAATTTTAAATTAGAATTAAATATATTTTACAATATGTAATTAAATAATTAATATAACATAATTATTAAATAAAATTATAAATATATATTAAATGTTTTAATAAATAATAGAATAATATTAAAAATATAACATTTTTTTTAATTAATATTATAATTAAATTTATTATTATGAAAGCTCGGCCACTCATTAGGCGAGCTCGTCCTTTCGTTGGCCGAGTCGGAAATATTTTAATATTTTTAATTTTTTATATAAAGCATTGATTTGGGTTCCTCTAGATCTCAGATCATCTGAATCCATTGCTTAACTTCAGTTTTAACAGTTTCAACAAAAATAGAGTATTTTTATGATCCAAATACTCCTCTCACCAAAAGAGATGCAACGGTGATTTTTTCTCCTGTGAAGCCACCGTTGAAGATCCGATTGTGGAATACACTCAAGTTCGAGCACCTTCAGAGAAGCCTGACCAGATGGTTAGAAGGAGAAATTCCTGAAGGAGAAAAGATAAAAAAAATTGAAAGGCTAGTTAAAGATGGAGATGGGAAGGCCTGGAAAAAAGTGGAAAGTGATTTAGAGTGTGTTATGATGATGTGTGGAGAAGCAGACATTGTCCTGATGGTTTTAATAGCCTCCTAGGAATGTTTAAATTTTAAATCGTTCTTATGTTTGTTGTCTTGTTAGTGTGGGTGCGGTTTATGTATTTTGATATTTTCGATTGTTCAATGAAAGTTGTTTCGGTAAAGTGATGGTTTTGCTAATTGAAAAATGCAAGGTTTAATTTAATTGAAATCCCACAAAAGTAAAGTTACAATAATCGAAAGTTTAATAAAAACGAACAAGTGAATCTAGACGGGCCTATTTGACGGGCCTGCAACATTCGGACATTTTCTACGCATATGACCAATTTCTCGACAAATCCCACATCTTCTTTTTTCTTTCTCAGGATCGTCCATTTCGGTTCTAATTCTTGTACTATTTGGACGCCCTTTCTTATTCCTCCGCATCGTGTCGTCATGGCAAAGAGTAAAACCGTCATAAGTCGGCCAATTCTCGTGGTGTGGAAGTCCAAGGAAGCTCTCTTTGTAGACTTTGAAAACAGTCAGAACTTTGAAAACATCTGGTATGTGGAGCTCGTGGTCCTGTCGTATACTAGCACATGCTGCGATGACATGGGAGCACGGTAAATGAAATGCTTGAAACCTCCCACAATCGCACGATCCTCTCCGGAGATCAACACTAAAAGTACCTAATGGTCGGCCATCGTTTTGATTAATCCTTTCAGCAACCATAAAACAAAATCTTTCGCAATCGAATTGGATGACATTATGGCTGCTAGATTTACGCGCTTCGTCGGTCATTCCCTTGTTACAGTTATCTGTGAAAATTTGACCGGATGCCAACATTTTGGTCCAATCATGTCCTCGTTTTCCAAACAGTGATCCCAGACGATAGAATGTAGACTTGACCAGTGCAGTAATAGGAAGGTTTCGGGTAGCCTTAAGAACTGAGTTCGTCGCTTCAGCCAGATTTGATGTCATGTGCCCCCACCGTTGTCCTCCGTCAAACGCCCTCGCCCACTTCTCCCTGGGAATATTGTCTATCCACTCCAAAGCTGCTTTATTTGTTCTCCGTATTTCACCCCGGTAGTAGTTAAATGTTGCCGCATTCAATGCATATCCTGTAGAAAAAATGATAAGAAAAATTATTCAATAAAACATATGACAAATAATTAGCTAATTAATACTTATTGAATCATAAACATATGAAGATGTAGGCATACCCATGTTGCCAACTATTTTCTTTAGTTCTTTGTCCCGGAACTCACGCATGAAGTTTTGCGTAATGTGTCTGATGCAGTAGCAATGTGAAGACGGAGGATACTGCCATCTATTTTTGGGATCATCGTAAGCACTCTTGATTGACGGATGTCGGTCGGATATGAGACATAAATTGGCCTGGGGGGTCACATACATTCTCAAATTCCTAAGAAAGAAACTCCAAGCATCCTTTGTCTCACCTTCGACCAATGCGAATGCTATCGGAAAAATGTTACCATTTCCGTCTTGTGCCACTGCAATCAACAAAGTTCCTCTGTACTTTCCGTACAGCCAAGTTCCGTCAACTTGCACAACAGGTTTACAATAATTGAAACCATGTATACACGGCTCGAACGACCAAAATAGTCTGTGAAATTTGCGTTTGTCACCCAATTGGGTTCCGTCGGCTGTGATTATGGGCAATGTTTCTAACTGTATTACAGTTCCAGGAAGATACGTCTTCATTACCAACAACCACTGTGGTAGTTCATTGAAAGACGTCTCCCAATTCCCGCAAAGTGATTCTATGGCTTTAATCTTTGCAATCCAGGCTTTCCTATAGGAGATTCTATAACCGTATTTCTCTGCAATATGAGCTTGTATCACTTTAACTTTTAGTGAAGCGTCGCTGTTAACAAGATCCCTGATGCTGCGACTAATAATTTCTGAATCTAATTTTCTATGATCCTGTGACATTGAAGTAGTTGTGCAAGTGTGGGGTCCGCTTATAGTTCCAATCTCCCATGATGTGCTCTTTTTACGCAGTGCAGCTCGACACTTGAATTTACACTGTGGGTTCTTGCATTTTATTATATACCTTACTGAATCAGACTTATAAACTCCATAATCAAGATTGTTAGTAATATGCCAATGTTGCAAAAATAAAACACACGCTTCTTTGTTCTCAAATGCCATCCCTACTTCCAAATTCTCACCAATATGATTTGGTGCGGTATTTTCAAAAATATAGATTGGTTGTGAAGACTCAAGACATATGTTTGACATGTGCACTGGTGGATTGTATAGATTAATGGGTTCAGCATATATGGGTTCAGCATTTATTACCTGAGAATGCATGGGAAGAACATCCTCGTCATTGCTAGCACCGAAAATATCTTCATACCTAACATCATGTAGTTCATCTTCACTGTATTCACCAACCTCTTCGTTTCGTATGAAAGGTTCATTGTTTTGTGTAATTTCTTCATCATTTACCTGACTCACCCCGTATTCATGCGAAAATGATGATTGTGTTGGATAAGCTTCGTCTTTAACACGAACATATAACTCTATCGTCTTCAACTGAGGCATTGAGTAGTGACATTGAAACATTGATTTGACTGATTCGTTTGAATCTATCTGCTTCATTACGTAGAACACACTACCATCTACCCCATTAAATAATGGTTGACGGTAAATAATTTCATGCACCGAGTGTTGCACTTTTTCCCAATGCGTTCTCTTAGATGAATAATATCAGAATCACGATGAATTTTGAACATCACCGTTGTTGTATTGTTGAAAGAAAAACCAATAATTTGATCTGTGAAAATTGAACCACCATAATGCATGGCAACCAATGTATTTCTCTCTGCCATTGATATGACAATTTTGAGCAGATCGTGTAAGTTCATACAAACAATGCTAGATAGGAAAGAATATATAAAACTACATGGTAGTATGGGGTCGTCAGTCCAAAGGATGAGCTGGCAGGTGAAACAGTATAGGGTCGTCCTTCCGTTGGACGAACCCTTGAAGACTTCACGTGCGAACAGAATAGGGTCGTCCTTCTGTTGGACGAACCCATGAAGACCATTTGAAGGCACGTCCTTCCAAGTGGCGTGCAGCACGGGCCATTGTCTTTTCATTTCACGGCAGATTCCTTGCATGCAATTTTATCTTCTCAGCTAGTAATTAGGGGTGCAGAAATAGCTTTGCATGCCTACTATTGACCAAAGGATTGTGCATGGAATTGGATTATTGTGTGCATGGGTTGGTTTATAAATACCACCTTCACTATCAATTGAAACATATCAAAAACAAAACATTATATCGTAAACATTTCATCAATTAAAATCACAATGTTGTGGATGGGAGAGACGCACCGCGGAACACCGGCCAACGTTGTCGCATGTGTAAGTAAATTTCCTTTTATTATTAAATCGTTATGAGTGTGGTATTTTTTTTGTAAACCAATATTTTGATTTTATCTTATGTTTGAAACAGTCTGATGCAGAAAGATTTAGGTTGCATTCTCATGCTATAGATGCACCAAGTGAGGCGATCAAACCATATTTGGCGCAAGCAGGTTTTGCAAAAGTTGCAGAAGTCAGCACAATCAAAGTTGATTCTAGTCTCGTGCTTGCGATGGTGGAAAGATGGAGACCCGAAACACATACTTTTCATCTCCCAACCGGTGAATGTACCATCACTTTGGAGGACGTAAGTATGTTATTTGGTCTCCGTGTTAACGGTAAGGCAGTAAATGGTCCTACTCAAGTAGGCAGTGACGTATATTCCGAACACTTGGGTATTGAACCTTCAACAGCCGATAGAAATAAAGGTTGTGTTAAAATTGTTTGGCTACAATCTGTATTAGCAGAGTTAAAACAAAAAGAAACGCCATCTGATGCAGACAACCTTCTCCATGCAAAAATTTATATATTACTACTTCTAGCTAAAGTATTGATGCCAGACAAGAGCCATAACTTTTTACATTCTTCTTGGATACCCTTGGTAGGAGATTTAGATAAATGCAACGAATATAGTTGGGGCTCTGCTTGCTTAGCTACATTATATAGACATATGTGTAAAGCAACTAGGGTAGGGGTAAAAAGCATTGGAGGATGCATGCTCCTACTAAGTGCTTGGACGTATTGGCATATACCACTAATTGCTCCCGAAACTTCCTTCGAGATAAATCATCCATACGCAAAAAGGTAAATATTAAGGACACTTTCTTTTCTTTTGTACGAATTTATCTCATTTTTATCTCATTTTTTTAAAACTGCAAGATTTGCGAGACGAGGCATGGCTTACCAAAAAAACCCTCGTCACCACATCCGAGGATATAGATTCGCACTAGATAGATTGAGGGGAGACGACGTAAGTTTGTTACCATCTTCATTCTATACGTCGCTGATAAAATATATTTTCATACTTTAACTATTATATTTTCTGTTACAGTTCATTTGGAGGCCCTACCCAAATTACCCAGAATGCGTTCTAGAGGATTGCCAAGTTTGGAGCGCCACCACTTATATTATCAGTTTTCATATTGTCGAAATGCATCAAGCTGATAGGGTTAAAATGCAATTTGGATTTCAGCAAGATATCCCTTCTAAGCCTAGATGTCTACGCCAACACCATGAGACTGAAATGCCAAATACATGGGGATACCATTGGCGCCATGTAAATAGAGAAGAGAACAAAGAGTGGAGAAACAGAAAAAAATTGACCTTGAAAGGTAACATGGTTACTGGTGACTATGTTCATAGCGCCGCATATATGCAATGGTATTTATCCATTCCATTTATGCATGCTTCTCAAGCCCAGTTCCTCGATGATCCCCGTCAGTATGCATCCTCTTCATCACAACAAAGAGCCTCGCCCTCCATGCAGGAGGAAATCCCCCAGATGAACCCCTCGCAATTTCAATCTCAGACTTCTTTTAACCCCCAAACCACATCCCACCATCCACAACCCACACAACCTCAACCGACATTTCAACGCACTCAAACCACACAACAACACACATTCTTTGGCACCTCCTCTCAACAACCAACGCCATTCACCCCCACCCCTCAAGGAAACTTCTACTACCACCAAGAATACCAACAACAAACAACACTTCGACCATCCTTCCAATTCACCCCAATCCCACGACCTATCTTTGATTCCTCTTACCCCCCATCCCAACAACAACCCTTTAACCCTTCTTTCTCTCAAGCCACTTCTACCTACCGCATTGACGAGGTTTATTACCCTCCCATCCAACAAAGCCCTCCCACCGCCTTCGACCAACCATCCCAGTCAGTCCCCAATTTTCTCCTTACTGATGAACAGCTCATGAACTGGCCAGGTTTCTCAGTTACGGATGTTCCTATTGTCGCTACATCACATCAACCAGGAAATGTCTGCGACGACGAGGGTGTAGCAGAAGACGAGGGTGTAGCTGAAGAGGAAGAGTTGTCTTCCGACTCTACTCCATCGCCAACAAGACGACAACCAGACATGGGAAGGGAAAAACGTGTGATTTTTCCAAAAAAATGTGGAACTGGAGGTCATTTGTTTAGACATAAATGATATATCTTCACCCATTGGGAATTAATAAAATTAATGACATTTATAATTTTATTTAATAATTTTGTTATATTAATTATTTAATTACATATTGTAAAATATATTTAATTCTAATTTAAAATTAATTATAATATTTATTCAATAATATTTTAAAACATAAAAATAGTTTATTCATTTTTAAACCAATTAATATATTAAAATATAATATAACAATTATTTTATATTAAATTTATAAAAAAAAAAAAAACGGATGCTTCAATGGGTCGGCCAATGGATGGCCGAACCCTTGAAGAAGAAAAAACATTTCATTGGGTCGTCCAATGGAAGGACGAGCCCAAACCCAAAACGTGGCATATTGGTCAATTTTTTTCAACTAGTGGCATATTGGATATTTTGTTTTCAAAACGTGGCAATGTGGTAAAAAAATCACCTTTAAACATAGATGGAGCAAAATAATACTTACTTACTATAAATTTAAATTTTAATATAATTGATTATATTTAAATATTCTATTATATAGTAAGTTTGAAAAAATTTATGCAAAATTTTTTTTTAAGATTAATTATAAAATAAATAATTACTGCTAGATATGGTTCAAAGACTTTCAAATTTTTTATTTTCAACTTTAATAAAAAAAATTCTATCGCCACAAAACAATTTTATTTCCATAATTATAAACCAAATTAATTTTAAACTTAATTATAAAAATAATAATGTCTGAAATCAGAGATATTTGATTAAAAAATTATGCATTGAATCAAAATATTGACATGTTTCTTTCGAAAAATCAAATCTCTCATTAAATTTGATAACTACCTTCCAACACATGGTTTATGCAATAATCAGTATGTATTCCAAAATAACAATAATATATACCGCAAGGCATAAGACATGCCTAAAAACAGACACAAAAGTAGCATTGTTAGTTTCAAAACATTACACCCAACAAACTGAAAAATATCATAATACCTAGAATGACACCATAAACACCCAAAACCGAAATCTGATGGTCCTGCTTGAAAAGAAATTTTCAAAGACATGCTCCTCCTCTTGTGAATCTTCTGACTTAGGCACTACTACAAGAAATGTTATTGCTTTGTGGAGAGAATTAATCTTATCATCTAAAGTTGGATGCAATATGCCTCCAAAACCCCTTGTTGCAACCTGCATGTGGCATTGATTTTAGGAAAAAGCGAATGCTTGGTAACAAAATGAGTTTGTGAAATTTAAATATCAAAGTAGTCTTTTTTACCTTATATATGGCCTCTTTGCCAAAATTTGACCGTATCAATTCTCCTACATTATCAATGCATATATCAAGAAGACTCTGTATAGAAAAATTACAATCAAAGATTATTTTTAGTACAATTTCACAATTCAGAAGTTATTAGCCTGATCTCAGGTTTGTAAATGATAAAAAACAAGATACTTAAGTGACTAAATAAAGGTTATGCAAACAACCTTTCCCCTTAAATATATATATATATATAAATATACAAAGGAATATATCACAGTATAAAACACAAGTAAAATATGGAAGGATAATTATATAATTAGAAGGAAAGCTAAAGCAGCCCACCTCTGCAACTCCACTGTCAATTCACAGCAACTGGAATTGCAGCAGCTGGGCCAACGCCCATAATGGCCGAAACAACACCCACAGCAACGAAACTCCTACATGACAACCAACAAATAACTTCCTTCAGATTATAATAAAGAATTTTTCATATCAATTTTGATAAAGGAGGCCCAACTTACATGATGTACGGACGGAGACTGCCCAACCGACTAAAACATACTCCTCTAATTCTCCTTGGTTAGTGAAGTAAGGGTATAAATTACTCAATTCTGACACATTAATCTGCATATAGAATTTTAAATAAACAATTTAACATTATAATAGTAATGACATTAAGTAAAAAGTCAAAATAAGATAGCTATTGGCACCATTTAATTAATCTTCGTCTGAAAGTTATGATTGACAATATTTCTTCATGGACTCTTTTTCTTGTTTATGATTAAGGATGTGGATGAGATGGAAAAGAAGAAGATGTTGGTTACATCTAGTTCAAGAGAAATCAAGAATTATTAAATAGGAAATTGTCTACCGACAAAAAATCATTTCAATCAATTTTGTAATAATTTTTTTTTCTAAATCAAAGAAAAGTAGTGTACAACACTTGCATATGTCGAAGCAAGATCTATGGCAACTACAGAAAGTGCTCGAACAACAGCAGTTAATGCATATCATGCACCTCAACCGCGGTGGAACTTTTTCAAGGTGTTCTGAACTAACACCGAAGCAGATATTTCCAATCCATCACTGAGACTCTCACAAGCCTTTAAAACAAACCCGTGCAACAAATGTAAGATCCATGGATGCTCTCAAATCTAGCTCTCAAATCAAATTCAATTTAAAAAGTGAAAAAAATAAAGTTGTTAACACATTTCAAATTTAACAAATCATTTACATATTTAACACATAAAATAATCATAAGAATAATACACTATTCAACTTTCATACCCATTAATCAGTAAGAGTGAAAAAGAGAAAAATCACCTTGTTAGCGCTCTGCGACGGTGGTGGGAAATTTCTTCCCGTGCTCTACAGAATCGGTGGGACTCTACAACGACGATGGCAAAAATAACCCTGTAATTAGGAGAAAATAAACTTGGATTAAGAAGGGTTTAGTGGCGATACATCCCCAAAAGAAAAAACACAACAATGTTTGAATGTAACATGCAAAGCAGTCAGTGAGCATAAAATATTTCACGTACACAAACTTGTTACAAACCAATTTTGTAATATGTTATGAATCTTCAGTTAAGAGAAGATTAAAAAAGGAATATATGAATTTCCCAATTTACTTTCTCATTGTTTTCCAATTACCATTCAGTTTTAAAACGTGGGCAAAGTTGTTGCCTCTCACCCCTACATATTTTCATCACAAATTTCTAGATCTAGAAAACAAATCTACATAGAAGAAGACGGAAAAAGGAAGAAGAAGATGGAGAAGCAAGAAACAGATTGGTTATCGGCAGAAAACAAGGTGAAGTGATAGAAGAAGATGGAAGAAGGAAGAAGAAGATGAAAAAGAAAGAGAGAGAATTTGAAATGAGAGAGAGATTTCAGTTGAAGAAAAAGGTGAAGTGACAGAGGAAAAAGTTGGAAACATATGGAAGAAAAAAATAGAAGACGTGTGTTTGTTATGTGTGTGTGTGTGTGTGTGTGTGTGTGTGTGTGTGTGTGTGAGAGAGAGAGAGAGAGAGAGAGGGAGAGAGAGTTTTGACAAAGAAAAGAAGAATTCAAATTAGAAGGCATTATTGGGTGACACATAAGCATTAGGGACAAATTAAGAATTTCCAGAACATACACATTTGTTATATTATAGATAAATGAAGGGTAGATAAAGTATAGATGATATGTGCAATATTTTTTAATAAGGTATTCATAGACTAAAGATCCTAGTGTGTGCAAGTAATTGGGGTTTGAACTAAGATTCTTAATTTTTCACATTGTTTGTGTTAAAAGTAAATTACAAGTAGCTCTGAAGTTTGAGCATAAAAGCAGTAAAGGGTGTAATTATGGAATTTCTTCTGAGTGGTAGGTTTACAAATGAGTATGGACTATTTTTTTTCAGGATTCAGTAATTTATTACAATTTTATATTGCTAAAGTCATGTTTTTTTTTATTTGTATGCAGTGTATTACGTGGTAGCCATGGTGTCCACATGTTCATTACAAGGGACAATAAGGTGATTTCTATGTTATTGTATGTACTGTGACAGGTTTTTTTAGAGTGATATGAGTTTATATCTTGATGTTTTTCTGTAAAGTGGAGTTGTTTTGCAGACCATGGATATTCTTGGCTCTATTTTATGGAATGTATGGAATAACAAGACATAACATAAGATGATCTCTCATGCTGGAATCATGGTGCAATGCACTGTGGGTTGGTTTTTATTGTTGGAACGAATATTATATTGTTGGTCGTAACTATATTTTCTATTTTGTGGCTTTCAAAGTGTCTGGTGAAATGGTGTCATGTATAATAATAGAGAAAAAATAAAGTCAATCACAAAGAATGATACATGGGAACTTACTACACTTCCGCGAGGACACAAAGAAATCAGAATAAGATGGGTGTACAAGGTGAAGTTGAAGTATGCGATGTCTCGAGATCAAGTTGCCGACATTTTCCCCAAGCCACTCAAGTTAGAAACTTTCGTGAAATTAAGAAGTATGCTTGGAGTCACAAATCAAGTTTAAGGGGAGGCGTTGAAAGATTAAACTTGATTTGGGCCTAATCATATTGTTTGGATTTTTGGGCTTAATTATTTTAGGTTTAGGTAATTTTGGATAATGTTTCTAGAAAACTCTTGTAATGTTTGGAGTATCCAGATATTTCTTAGGGTTGTAATATTTTCTAGAATGCTCTTGGAATTCCTAGAGTTGAGAGCTATCTAGAATAAGTGTATCTAGAGTTCTCCTTAGAGTCTTATAAATAGAGATGTAATTCTACACTTTTGTATCAAGCAAAAATACAAAGTTCTCTCTTCCATAAAGAATTATCCTATCTATCAAGTTTTTAATCAAGCCTCTAATATTCCCACACACATTTTCTCTAAACACAAAAGGTCTTATTTCCAACAAAGTGGCATCAGAGCTTCAAGGTCCTCAAAACATGGCGAATGGAAGTTTCCCTTTTCAAATGCTGATGCTCACAAAGAACAACTATGACAATTGGAGTATCAAGATGAAGGCGCTACTAGGAGCTCAAGATGTGTGGGATATCGTTGAGAAAGGCTTCAAGGAGCAAGATGAATCCTCGCTAAGCCAAGGTGTAAAGGAGACGTTGAAGGAGTCAAGAAAGAGAGACAAGAAAGCTCTCTTCCTCATTTATCAATCGGTGGATAAAGATACATTTGAGAAGATCTCCAATGCAACAAGGGCGAAAGAAGCATGAGACAAGCTTCAAACTTGCAACAAAGGAGTGGAGCAGGTGAAAAAGATTCGTCTTCAAACTCTAAGAGGTGAGTTTGAACGTTTATTTATGGAAGAGTCTGAGTCAATTTCTGATTATTTTTCTCAAGTATTGTCCGTAGTCGATCAACTTAAAAGAAATGGTGAAGATGTTGATGAGGTGAAATTCATGGAGAAAATACTCCGCACTTTAAATCCAAGTTTTGACTTCATTGTTACCAACATTGAAGAAAACAAGGATTTAAAGACCATAACTATTGAGCAACTCGTGGGTTCCTTACAAGCATACGAAGAAAAACAAAAGAGAAAAATTAAACAAAATGAGGCTTTGGAGCAACTACTACAACTCAACGCAAAGGAAGCAAACTATGTGAATTACAAGAGCCAAATAGGACGAGGTCGTGGCCAAGATCCTGGACGTGGACGAGGACATAGAGGAGAAGGAATAGGCAGTTACAATAACTACTCCAACAACTTCAATAAAAGAGAAAGAAGTTGGAATCCACAAGCAACAAGAGGTCGTGGAAGAGGAAATTCATGGTCAAGGTGCGACAAGTCACAAATCAAGTGCTTCAACTGCAACAAGATCAGTCACTACACATCTAAGTGTAGATTCTCGAAGAAGGTTCTGGAGAAAGCTAACTTTGTAGAAGAAAAAGGTGGAGAAAAAGAAACTTTATTGCTCGCGTGCTAAAACTAAGTTGAAGAGAAAAGAAACAAGTGGTACCTCGACACCGGCGCAAGCAACCACATGTGCAGCGATCGAAGCATGTTCGTAGAGATCAATGAAGCGACAACTGGCAATGTCTCATTTGGAGATGACTCAAAGATAGCGGTGAAAAGCAAAGGTAAAATTCTCATACGCTTGAAGAATGAGAGTCATCAATTCATATCCAATGTCTACTATGTTCCTAACATAAAGAATAATATTTTGAGCTTGGGACAATTATTAGAGAAAGGCTATGACATCCACTTGAAAGAACATAGTCTTTTCTTAAGAGATTGTGGCCATAACTTGATTGGTAAGGTTCCTATGTCAAAGAATAGAATGTTCCTCTTGAACATTCAAAATGATGTGGCAAAATGTCTCAAGGCTTGCTATACTGACTCTTCGTGGCTATGGCATCTACGATTTGGACACCTTAACTTTGGCAGTCTAGAATATTTGTCAAAGAAGGAGATGGTGAGAGGTTTGCCTAATATAAACAACCCAGACCAACTATGTGAAGGATGTCTAATTGGGAAGCAATTCCGAAAAAGCTTTCCAAAGGAATCAACGTCAAGAGCGACAAAATCGCTAGAGCTCATACACACTGATGTATGTGGACCAATCAATCCAAACTCTTTTGGTAAGAATAAATACTTTCTCATCTTTATTGATGATTATTCTAGAAAAACGTGGGTTTATTTCTTGAAGGAGAAGTCAGAATTATTTGAAAACTTTAAAAAGTTCAAAGCCCTTACGGAGAAAGAAAGTGGTTTTTCCATTAAGGCCATGAGATCTGACCGAGGAAGAGAATTTACTTCAAATGAGTTCAAAAAATATTGTGAAGACCGTGGAATCCGCCACCCACTAACAGTGCTAAGATCGCCACAACAAAATGGAGTAGCAGAGAGAAAGAATTGGACCGTACTTAATATGGTGCGAAGCATGCTTAAGAGTAAGAAGATAACGAAAGAGTTTTGGGCCGAAGCAGTGGCATTTGCGATTTACCTGACAAATCGTTCCCCAATAAGAAGTGTGCATGAGAAGACACCACAAGAAGCATGGAGTGGAAGGAAGCCAGGGATCTCTCACCTCAAAGTGTTTAGAAACATTGCCTATACCCATATTCCAGATGAAAGAAGAACAAAGCTCGATGATAAAAGTGAAAAGTACGTATTCGTGGGTTACGACTCAAGCTCCAAATGGTACAAGCTCTATAATATAAATAGTGGAAATATTGTCATAAGTTGTGACGTAGAATTCGACGAAGAAGATTGTTGGGATTGGAGTGTTCAAGATGACAGGTACGATTTTCTTTCTTACTTTGAAGAAGAAGATGAAAAGGAACAAACAATGATAAAGGAATATATTACACCACCTGCCTCACCGACACCAAGGTTGGATGAAACAAGCTTAAGTGAGAGGGCACCACGACTAAGGAGCATTGAAGAGCTTTATGAGGTAACCGAAAACCAAAATAACATTAACCTCTTTTGTTTTTTTGGTGATTGCACGCCTCTAAGCTATCAAGAAGTTGTTGAAAACGTAAAGTGGAGAGACGTCATAGATGAAGCAATAAAGTCAATCACAAATAATGATACATGGGAACTTACTACACTTCTGCAAGGACACAAAGAAATCAGAATAAGATGGGTGTACAAGGTGAAGTTGAAGTATGTGATGTCTCTTGATCAAGTTGCCGACATTTTCACCAAGCCACTCAAGTTGGAAACTTTCATGAAGTTAAGAAGTATGCTTGGAGTCACAAATCAAGTTTAAGGGGGATGTTAAAAAATTAAACTTGATTTGGGCCTAATCATATTGTTTGGATTTTTGGACTTAATTATTTGGGTTTAGGTAATTTTGGATAATGTTTCTAGAAAACTCTTGTAATGTTTGGAGTGTCTAGATATTTCTTAGGGTTATAATATGTTCTAGAATGTTCTTGGAATTCTTAGAGTTGAGAACTCTCTAGAATTAGTGTATCTAGAGTTCTCCTTAGAGTGTTATAAATAGAGATGTAATTCTACACTTTTGTATCAAGCAAAAATACAAAGTTCTCTTTTCCATAAAGAATTCTCCTATCTATCAAGTTTTTAATCAAGCCTGTAATATTTCCACACATTTTTTCTAAACACAAAAGGTCTTATTTCCAACAGAGTTTGTCTCCCTATTAAAAAAGATGCATTCTAGAGGGTGATTCTCTTTTCCATGATTCTTCTTTTGTTTTATTCCTAAATTTTATTTTAAGATAACCCGTCATGCTAAACTAGATATGTTATGTTGCTTTGGGAAAGGGCACACTGTATACTCATAATAGTTAGTATGTATACCTAGATTAAGACTATTGTATTTGTAATTTGGTCCACTCAACTCAGCATAAATTCGTTGGGATGTAACTTTAGGATTCAAGGGTCTAAAATATAAAAAAAAATGGAAACCAATGGTCTGAAAAATATTGATCACATGATTCCCGTTGATATGAAGAATGACATTGTGTTGCTTATGCTTTTTCAAATACATGCTCATCTTGGTAGGATAGGTAGCAGAAGTGATGATTTAGAATCTATTGCATATTTACTAATTTTTTTCTTTATGGACGACTACCTTAGCAAGGATACAAATTAATCTTTTTTTTTAATATACCCACTTTAGTTATAATAGTAAATAAAAACACTTTGATCTAATAAAATTGATAGCTGTAGAGAAAAAATAAAAGATTTCTCGTCTGCAAAAAAGAAAATGACCACCTCACCAAAAAAAAAATGTATTCTTTGTCCTGCAACTTTGTGGCAGTTTATTGAGTACAAAGTGAATTTGAAGATTAACAAATAACCAAATAATGCCAAGTACATGTCACTTTTTCGATGGAACTGTTGGTATAAATCCAGATTCCAGACATAAGACCCATACAAACTGATGGTGTATAAAAGGTACTAAATACTTCAATATTTGTAGTTTATAGATGAGGGATGAGTCTTGTTGCTATTTTTTTTTGGTTTGTTTTGTTAAGCTTATATATCATGTTGGAAAGAAGATAGATTTTTTAACAAGGAAGAAGACAATGATGAACATCCAAAGAAGAAAGTTAGATTAGGAATGCCAATAACCCAATGGATTAGTGTGTACAGTCCATGTCTGCCCATGAAACATAGGTTTCCTTCTGAAGGTAGTAAATTTTATAACCAATGATAAATGATCACATGTCCCTAATATGTGGTTGTCCCAACACAATAAAAAGGGTGTGAATGAAGATGGATTATTTTCTAGCAGTGTAGCTTGTTATTTTAACATTTGGGCATTGATTATAAATGTCGATATTGGTTTCAATGGACAAGTTTATGAAATTTCATCCTACTTTCTTCACAAGGTTGTGTTTTGTTTTTGTTCAAAATGTAGTAATATGTAGTGGGAAAAATTCATCTAATGATTGTAATTTTAAAATAGGATGAAGTTAGTGTTTTGGCCATCAAGATTGTTGAGCTGGATGCGGAACTTGAAGGATGTGTTATTTAGTATCAGGAAGTACGGGGCTATGAAATTGAAAAGTTCTTGTCATTCAACATGATTCTAAAATATATGATTATTAAAATATTCTCATATGGAATGAACTAGCATGTTACATGCTTCTTCTAATTTATTACTCCCTCCGTCTCATAAAAAGTGTCCTATTTGAGCAATGCGTGGTTCTTAAGAAAATGATTAGATGTGTTGGTTGTAGTGAAAAAGTTAATGTTATTTACTAAAATACCCCTATTAAATGTAGTTGATAAAATAGTTGAATAAAGTGAAATTTAATGAATAGGGGTATAGTAGTGAAAAAATAATAATGATTACAACATTGGTAATGTAAATGGACAATTATTTTGAGACAAAGAAAAAGTGCAAATGAGATACTTTTTATGAGACGGAGGGAGTACTTTTTATTTATTATTAATGTATAGATGGCTTTTGTTTCATTTGATTAAGCATGATTTGGGATCTCAATACCTACATCAATGTGGAATAGTCAGTGAAGGAAGTGTGTAAAGCAAATTGCAATAAGCATTTTTTTACTAAGATCATACATTGTTAAGTGTTAATTGTTATCTACAATAATATTTTTTTTATTAAATTATATAAAATTAGCTTAAATTTTGGTAGCCTATAAACCAAGTTAATCTAAGCTAGTTATTGGCATTTGACACCTTTAAATTTAATAGTAATTTCTTTTTATTGTTGATGCTAAATAATAGTAGCTAACATTTGTTTATTTTTTATGGCTTTACGAAGATAATATGTTGCAAATTATTATATTATACACGTAATTTTACTCAATATAGAACAAACTCATGTAGTTTCACTCTTAATGTTAAATCATGTCATTTTCATATTTGTTAATGGAATTAGATTTGTATTTGGTTGTTAGATTATTTTATAATGAATTTGTTGCATGCCTTATGTAATGAAACTTTTAACGGGAAATGAAGTTCTTTCAAACAAAACTATTTCTTATTATGATCTCTACACAATTGTCATATTAAAAGGAGCTAAAATTAAAGTGATAAAAATCATGTATAATGCTAAGACTTATAATAACGTTTATAAGAAAGTGTTATTAAAGAAACGGTCAGAAGTGGTGTGCAAAAATTGGCTACGATAGCACTTTAATTGAAAGCAATACTAAACAATGAGCTTTTAATAGGGCTTAAAAACATTGTTGTGAGTAAGCAACATATAATAGTGGAGGGTTTAATAACACTTAAAAGCACTATCAAAGGTCAATAATCGCTATTAAATATCTCTTTTGGCGTAGTGATTGTGGTTAAGTTCCACCAAATTTAGAACTTCAATGTGAAGTTCTAAATGGTGATGAATATGAACTTTGATGATGGTGAGAGAGTGAAGAAAAGAGAAAATTATGAGGGAACTTGAGAAAAAATGGTGGGAAAATAGTTAAAAGAGTTAATATAAGTAAAATTAGTTCAGTCCAAAATTGTGAGAAATGACATGTTTATATAGATTTTGTAAATGAATGAGCACCTATGGATTGTGATCTAAGTAAGAGATTAATCAATGGTTGGAAATCAATTTAAGCCTTAGTTGCGGATCACTAATCTCAACCATTGGACTGATTGTTATGAATGGTTAGGATTGATTGGAAATTTCATTAAAAATGGAAGTTGGAATTTGTGTTAGTTTGGTTGTTTTGTGTTAGTTTAGTAGTTATGGTAGTTAGAGGTTAATTATGTAATCGAATGATTGTGGATGCATAGGTAGTTAGAGGCAAATGGTGTTTGGTTTTGGAAAAGTACCAAATTGGAATGTAAGGCAAAAAGTCATTAGTAATTATGCATAAAACTTGGAATTTTGGAATGATTTTGCCTTTGATTTTTTTACTGCTTTTGCCTTGAATTTTTGATGAATTATCCCACGACTTTAAGTGCTTTTGAGAAGTGATTTTGTGTTAAAAATAAGCACTTTTGAATGGTGTAAACATATGAATCAAATTCTGATTTTTTTTGGTATGAATCAATGTTGGAAAGTGTTAAAAAAATTAGTGAATTTAAGGAATTGTGCAGAATTTTCCTTTTGTTTCTTGCGTTTTTCATGACTTTTCCACGACTTTTTGATGATTTAAATTCATGATATAAATGTCTAACTTAGTGTAACTTCTTCCTTGTAGCAAAGTGAGCATTGTGGTGGAAGAATGAGCTCGAGGGGACATTAGAGAATGGAGCTTGATGGAACATGAAATCTTGACTTGTTAGAAATTAGCATTTGTAACATAATTATGGAAAATTCAGGAGTCAAATCTTGAGTTGTTAGAAATTAGCATTTGTAACATGAAATCTTGATTTTTGATGAATAATGATGAGTCTTTTGGTCAAATTCTTGTAGAATAGGTCTAGGAAAATTCAGGAGTCAAAATCGAGTCAATGGTCAACATTTGATAAAAAAAGTCAACACTTTGACCCAAAAAATCAATTGTACCCAAAAGATGTAGTTTTTCACTCTCTTTATCTGTAATACATTATTTTTATTTGAATTCAAGCAAACTTCTGAATTAAGTGACACTCATTCCAATCCCCCAGCTAACCATGAATCTCGAATAAAGAGATGATCCACCCCAAAAGTAATATGGGAAATAAACCCAAATAATCACCAAATAATATCCGCCTCGAAAATCCACTTAAATTGATTAAATCCATCATTATCGAACCCTTATCCCATTGATGAATAATATGAAATGCGATGAATGAAACACTAAAATAAATGATCTAATTGGATAACTCGATAACCATGCATGCAATTAATTTAAGCATGAGCCATAAAAGAAAAAAATGGAAAAAGTGTGGGGCAAAATTGGAGTATGACATTTGCCCTTATTTAACTATTTTGAATCATATGAGATTGAAGGTAGTTAACTATAGAAGACCCGAATTTTGCCCCTTGAAAGAAATAAAATGCAATGAGACTATCTGTATTTCTTTTGAGAACTTATTTGTTAGGGATGTGGAATGAAAGGTAGATTTTGTGAGGATTATTTGTTGGGGATTAACTGAAATACTTTGTTGGGGAATATACTAGTCGTAAAAAAGATGTTTGTGGTCATACTTTGCATGTTGTATGATTTTCTATGCATTGTGTATGAAGTGCTTATGCTTGACTTATATGATGTATGAGATTATGCATATTATGCAATGATGCAGATTGCTAGGTGAAAAGAGTGTCTGGTATTGACAGAGGCAGACTTTGGTTGTGGTTTTTGGTATGGTGGTGAACTTTGATTCTCCGATATTCGATAACTAAATCGAGGAACTCACAAGTTGATTAAGAGAGTTTCAGGACGCCACTCTTGTTGAAGGTTTCACTTTGATCCTTTCTGAGAGGGATGTCTAATAAAAGAAAGATTGTCATCGACTCTTTGGTTGAAAACAACGCGGTTGTTAGAAAGAAATCATCAACACAGAGGTTGGAAAAAGTTCACCAACACAGAGGTTGGAAAAATATCATTAACACGAAGGTTGGAAAAAAGATCAACAACACAAAGGTTGGAAAAAGATCGTAAACACAGAGGTTGGAAAAAATACCAACAACACGAATGTTGGAAACAAATCAACAACACAGATGTTTTAAATAAAGATCAACAACCATGAAGGTTGGAAGAAGATCATCAACACAGAGGATGGAAAAAGATCAACAACTATGGAGGTTGGAAACAGATCATTAACACAAAGGTTTAGAAAAAGATCGTCAACCATGGAGGTTGGAAACAGATCAACAACACGAAGGTTGGAAAAAGACCACAACCATGGAGGTTGGAAACAGAATAACAACACGAAGTTGAAAATGAATGGCAATGTTATGGTAGTGAGACAACAAAAAGGATAATTATTAACACAACGACTAAAAAGTAACCTGAATGAAAACATTTCAATAGGGTTTACTGGAGAGAACCCTGCCAAGGAAAAACTTCAAAAGAAAACCCTATGGGGATATCAACTAGAAGTTCCGCAGGGATAGTATTCTTTTTGGAGAAATACCATCGTTTTAACTGAGAATTAATCTGTCAGAAGTATACCAGTTACAAGAAAGATGTTTATGGTGATAAGGTTTTGGAAACGATTGCCTGGGTTACAAGGCTTTATGATGATGTCGGACGAACACGATGATATCTTAGCGAAGTGACTTGATTAATGCATGGAAATTATCTATGCGATAACGATATGCATGCTTTGCTGTTAGAGCGAAGCAACCTAATTTATGCATGATGATAATTTAAGCATGGTTAACAAAAGCCTCATGTGGCGGGAGATGGAAGATTTGAGGCTATGATAAGGGTTATAAAGACATGATTCCCCAACGTTTGCTTCAGGCTCAACGATTGTTGATGCACTTTTGCACTTGCCTAAGCGACTTGAAACATGGAGAGAACTCGCACCTTCGTAGCCTATCTCTGCCCCAGTATGTTGGGTATTTGCATGGATTGTCCCAGTCACAAGTTATGAAACAGTCCTGTCATAGGACGATCTCGATCTAACTTGCCCCGGTGTCTTGAAACTGTATACCCTTGATTAACCGTCTCTTGGAGCGGTTGACTTTTTGTGCTTTTGAGGTGGCCTGCCCCAGTATGAGCCTTGAAGTAATTTTGTCCCGGGCTGGCTGATCTTTGAGGGAATGCCCCTAGCGAACTAATTTTGGAGGAATGCCCCTGGTAAGACTATATGATATAGCTCATCATTGCAACCTTCTTGATGCTAGGTGCTGATTTGCAGATAAAAATTATTTACTTAAAAATGATAACTTTAATGCGACGCTCATGCAAGTTTTGAGATCAAAATCATTATTTAAAGTGTGAAAGATGGTGTGGGAATTTGATATAAATACAAATGTTTTTAGCAAATCTCTAGGAGTTAGGTTTACGTAACCTCGTTGTAGTATGCCTTTAGAATACCTTTGCTTAAATTAGGTCTTTTGAAGGTTGTAACGTGACCTGATTCATGGTTTGAGAAATAAAGGATATAAGACTCAAAATTTGATTTTAGCCCACCCCATTCTACTTGATGATCTTCGGTCCTACATTCAGCTAGCTGAGCAGGTGCATTTAATTTCTGAAAGAAATTTTGATGATTTTTGGAATCAACGAGGTTTTTATTTCATTCAGAAATTTCTTTCAAAACAAAAGGGTGACTACGTTCAACTAATTCAGCAGGCGCATTCAATTTCTTGAGTGGTTGTCACCCTTTTTATTGGTAGTCACATCGTTTTGCTCTTGTTTTTCTTTTTGGTGAAGTTTTTATTTTATTTTTTTGCTATCCATAAATTTTACATGGACTGATTTTTCGAGCTTGCAGTCCACCGGGGTGCCTTAATTTTGCCTAAGCCATTTCATCATTATTTTTTTGTTTTTTTTACTTAGCGGGCTTTTCTTCTTCTTTGTTTTTTCTTTTTTTGCTTTTGAAAGATTGTGACTACCGTGATATTGGTTATTAGGAGACAACCATTAAAATATTTTGGATTTTCAACCTCTATGACGTCGGATGATGTATAAGTGATGATTTATCCCTTGATGATATATTATTTTTGGAATTTGAATGCACAACCGAATTAACTAACAACTATCCTGCCCCTGGTTAAGATTAAAGGTTTTTTTTGTACAAAAAGAAACACCAACTTCTAGGCTCAAGCGGGTTGACAAGGGATTATCTTTCTTATATCTCTGATGTTTTGAAGGTGAAACAATGCGTTACATGGTCAGCAAAGTATCATTCGAAAGCATATTGTCACCAATTTTAGGTATTTGTTCTTCATCATTCTCCATTTGATCCTTGCTTAAGTGAAGTGGAGAAGTATTGATATCGTTTTTCCGTTTTTTATATATAAAATAGTGAATTAAGCGTGGAGTGAATATGAATGGGTTGACTAAAAAATGCATGCTCATTTCATTAATATCACCATTGTGAATAACAGTGTTAAAAGCAAACAATACTTTACAAAAAGAAAATGCAAATAAAAAAGCTAAAGATGGCCTAAGGATGACCATTCTTGAGGATGATCTGGCAAGGCTTCTCTGTAAAGTATAACAACTTCTGATCAAGGAGCTCTTGAACTGGTCTTGAAACTGAAGCAAACTTCTATAGAGTGCCCCATGTATCTTGCATGGTATTTGCATGTGGCATTAGTATTATGCTTAAGATGGTAGGGAAACTTGGCAGGTTTGATCTCCTTGGGCACAATTTCCCCAGCATGAATCAGAATAGGAAGCATATGCGTATAAGAAATTGGAATTTGATCAGAGTGGGGATGTGTCCTCTCTTGATCATTGTTCATTTGACTGTTTTGCTTCTGCTCCTATTTCTGGTTGCCTCGAGTGGGTTGCTAATTCGGTTGAAGATATTACTCTTGGGGATAAACCAACATCCTGCTTGCAGTTGCATTCTGGATTTTGCCTGCCTTTAGTCTGTTCTCAGTTCATTCACCAATCACAACTTGTTTTGAGAATTATGTTCATATTGCATAGGAATAGTTCTAAGATCATGTTGACCTTGCCTTGGGCGTGATCCAAGCTTTCCTTGTACATTGTGTTCTCATACTCAACCTTTTCCATGATTCTTTGGTGACTGGCTTTAGTCAAATATCGTCGTCGGGGAGTCGTCGTCTTCTGGATGAGGAGGGGAAATGGTGAACTTTTTCTAGTTTATATGCACAAAATGCAAATACATGAATATATTTTTAGTTTTCAGGGAATCCGGAGATTGTCGTCAATTGTAGAGTATGAAAGTAAAGACAGAAGAGGAAACCTGTATGGGTAAAAGAGAAAATAATTTATGTATTTTAGGAACTGGTATGTATCTCTTATGGTTTTATCATTTTTGAATGTTCAACAATAACTGGCGATTTGGGATTCTCTGGAAATGATTCATATGGCTTTTCCATGTGGATGGAATTTAAATAGATATGCAGTATTTTTGTTTAAATGATTCAAAGGTTTGATGATGCAATAATTTTGGTTCAAAAGTTTGGTGTATATATGATGAAGCAATAATAGTATGCGATAATATAGATTTAAAGGTTCGACATATTCTGGATAATCTGTACATGATTCTCAATGCAGGTTCAAAGGTCTGACGTATTCATGATATTCAAGGTATGTAGAGTTTTGGGTTTCCTGCAAAAACCCATATCCCCTCACAGGTAGGTACTATTCTTAAAATAAGGAGGCTCCTAAAAAGGTCTCTAGAGTCATAGACCCATCTTGAGATACCACTGTCTAAAATGAATGACTCGTAAGACAGTGATTCTCCTAAAATGATCTACTCTATGTGTGGCGTCTCGTGTTGACCATAATTGGGACATAACGTCAAAGAGATCAACATGACTCTACCACTTACTATCCTATGTGTATACTCAAACTCGAGTGTACAATATTTCTCTCATGTAACATCATGAATCCCAACCCACAATAGAGAATATAACGGATATCCAGGATATGATGAATATATAAAGCAGTAAAGTAAAGATGTAATGAAATAAAATATGGCAAGCAATAAAGATAAACACCCAAATATGCAAACAAAATAAACAAAACTAGGCATGATTTGCTTAAGGACTCCCCAGCAGAGTCTCCAACTTGGTGGGGAGTCCCAGCAAGCCATCCCAGCAGAGTCGCTAGCTGTCGCAACGCGAAAATTACCCGAACGCATCGCACGCTCAAAAATACAACAGATTCGCGACTGAATTTTATTTATTCTAAGAGAAAAGGAAAATATCTATAAGACCATAAAGGAATAGAAAAAAGGGTGAGGAAGTCAGTTATGCAAAGGGAAGGTATTAGTATCTCTCGCATCTGATGTATTCAACGGGAACCATTTTGATTGTTCTTTGTGCGGATGTGTATTATTATCTAAAGGTTACTTGCGATTGGTTTTAATTAAGGTAAAAATAAGTTTTTAATTAATGTGCTCGCCAAGGATTCAAACCCTTGTGCCTACGTATTCTCATAGTGCAGTGAGAAAATCAGAGCTTCGTAGTTTGTGTAGTATAAAATAAGTATTTGTTGGTTGATTTTAGGCAAAAATGTTATAATCGTATCCTATAAGTGTTTTAACGTTAGCTGGTTTGATCCTAGTTCGGATGCTCTAAGCTTTTAGTTTGTCTGCTAAGGAACGCATGTAAAATTTATTTTATGAAAAAAGGTTGTTGTTTGGATAATGAATTGGAAAGATTTGTTAAATATGGTGAAGGTCGTGAAGGTGTTGCGAAAATGTTGTTTGGACTAAGAGTGTATTGTTTGAACCCATAGAATGGTGTTTGAACCCATGAATGAGGGTATGATATTTAACTTTTAACTAATAAATGGTGGTTAACCAATGCAATGTTGTAGGGTTTTGTCTAGACCCAGGGGTCAAGACCTACAAAGGGTGTTTGCCTAAGCTCTAGGACTCACAGGGCAAACATGCAAGAGATTATTTGCCTAAACTCTAGGACTCACTAGGTAAACATGTAAAAGTTTAGGGGTTTGCCTAAGCAATGAGACTCACAAGGAAAATATGCAGGAGATGGTCTGCCTAAGTTCGGGGACTCACAAGGCAGACATACAGGAGATGAGAGGTTTGTCTAAGCACTGATACTCACAAGGCAAACATGCATGAGATGGCTGGCCTAAGCTCTGAGACTCACACGGCAAGCATGCATGAGAAGAGGGTTTTCCTAAGCTCTGGGACTCATAAGGGAAACATGCATGAGATGGCTTGCCTATGATCTGGGACTCACAAGGCAAGCATGCATGAGAAGAGGGTCTGCCTAAGCTTTGGACTCACAATGAAAACATGCATGAGATGGCTTTCCTAAGCTCTAGGACTCATAAGGCAAGCATGCAAGGGAAAAGGATTTTCCTAAGCTCGGGGACTCACAAGGCAAACGTGCATGAGATAGTCTGTCTAAGCTCTGGGACTCACAGGGCAGACATGCAAGAGATGACTTGCCTAAGCTCCGAGACTCACAAGGCAAGCATGCATGAGAAGGGTTTTCCTAAGCACTGAGACTCATAAGGCAAACATGCATGAAAAGGGTTTGCCTAAGCACTGGGACTCACAAGGCAAACATCCATGAGAAGGGTTTTCCTAAGCATGGGACTCACAAGTCAAACATGCATGAAAATGGTTTTAACTATGAAAAGGTGATTAACCCAAATAGAGGTGTATGGTTCAGAGATGAGTATTTTAACCAGGAGAAGATGATTAACCCATGAAAGAGGTGTTTTAACTAAGAGAAGTCGATTAACCTCAAAAGTGTATGGGTGTCCAAAGAGTTTTGAGTTTGGTCTAAAGAGAAAAGTGTTTTTGTTGTTGATGGTTGAATTGTTGGTTTGAGGATGAAATTTGAAAGTTGTTTTGATTTGAATTGCGCTAAAGTCTATGAATGGAGGTGAATACTTTGAATAATTGGGGCATACGTCCCGTATTTAAAGGTATTCAGAATAAGGGTAGGAATACTCCCTCTCATTCTTCTCCATTTCTTAAGGCTCGTGGCGCACAATTCGCATCATAATTAACAAGTGTTTGAAGTTTTAAAATGAGTTTTTGT
Source organism: Lathyrus tuberosus (assembly GCA_022829125.1). Classification (NCBI taxonomy): domain Eukaryota; kingdom Viridiplantae; phylum Streptophyta; class Magnoliopsida; order Fabales; family Fabaceae; genus Lathyrus; species Lathyrus tuberosus. Next base: position 4,600,263 of record JALAZF010000024.1, on the reverse strand, counting down.
TTGAAAGGGATGAGGCAAGGTGTGTTTGAAGGGATGGAATGAAGCTTAGCATGATCATGTCTTTATGTTTACCTAATTCTAGGGTTTTGAATGAGAATGGGATTAGAGTTGACTTAATGGATTAAGTGTAGGTGCAAGTATAAAGATCTAATTCTAATCAAGTAATTAAGGGACTTGTGATCACTTAATTGAATGTAAACCTAAGGGATCATGCAAACTGTTTTTAAAGGTCATATAAAAAGTTCTAAATCACAAATTTAACTAATTGATCAAAACAAGCTTGATCAACTAATCAAATCACCAAGGGGAGCATGCCAAGATTCAAGCTATATACATCTAACACATGACATTATGAAGAAAAAGAATCAAAGGCAATAACAATTGAATTTAATGATAAAGAACCTTAATTTCTAATCTACCATTAATTTGAACTAAGAATTAATCTAAACAAAATTAAATCTAATTAAAATATCCTAATCTAGTGAACTATGTCTATTTAAAATGTCTATTTTTGTTTGAGTTGATTCAGAATGGGGGGTGTCGCAAAGAAATGAAGGATGCGATAAGCAAAGAGGCCAATGAGCCTTGGCTTGAGCATCCCTAAAAACAAGATCTTGCTCCAGCTGTCCAAGCTCTAGAAGGGTTGCGCCTTTGATGATTTTGTTGATCTTTCCAGCTATCTCTACATGTAGTGAAATCTTTTCTACTTGCTCAGTGTCTTGGGGAAAAGCTTGACCCATTTTTTTGCAAATCCCGCGTAGATATTTCACTAACATCTCTTCTATTTTGTTGCATTTGTGCTGCTTGTTCTTTGATACAAAGTTGGTAAACTTTTCAGGCAATCTTTCACTAGCATCTGCTATGTGTGAATGGTGACCTCCTTTTTCTCAAGTGGACCCCCTATTTTGATGGCAACCTCATGTATATATTTATATCCTTACATATCCATCAAATCATGGCGCATAGCATCGTAGGTCATTCATGAATGACAAGAGCAATCTGATCAACGAATCTATCGAAAATAAGTGGGTCGCATGTTTCACTTTGTGGACAGTTAGGAACAATAAATTTATATTTAGAAACCATGTCCCCAACTGCATCGGCAAGCTGGGTAGCAACTAATTCACGACTTACTGTTGGTGCTGACTTGTTACTTCCCTTTGCCGAACGATAGTATACATTTGGTAACTCCTTCAATGGAGAAAAAACCGAAGCCATTTGAATCGCCATATTATTCAAGCAGGTATTAAATCTTTGAATATTGTCAATATTTCCATTAAGTTCTTGCAGTGATGTGTCTTGATCAGTGATAAACCTCTGGATATTTATTGGAAATTATTCTAAATTCATTTCTCTCTCTCAATGCATCTATGCGTGGTAAGACACTTGTATTACGTTTAAAGTGGTTTACAAGCTCCTTTGAGATTTAAAGTTTATTTCTGTTTCGACTTGGTTTTCATGGTTCTGAGTTGGCATTAATTTTTGTCAGTGTTGTGTGTTTTCGATTCAGCTCGATTCATGTTGTTTCGGTTTGTTGTGGTGTTGTTATCATAACACCAAGTTTTACACCTTGCTTACAAGGTGCTCGATGAAAGTCCTAAAAGATATGTGGTTTTGAACGTGTATGTGCAACCACACTCTTTCTTTTTGTGATGCTAAATTTTATTCTGTTTTTGTATGATTTATAGTGTATGTTGCTTGGTTATAGAGATTAATCAGTAAAGGTTGATGAAGAAAAGAGTTATGGAGGTTTGAAGTTGTTGAGGGATTAAGAATGATGATGGCGACGATGGATGAAATTGGAGAAGATGAATATTTGTGAACTTTGAAGTTTGGTTATGAAAAATTGATCATGGGTTTGAAGAAATTTGGAGAGAATTTTTGTGTTCTATGTCAAAGTTGGGTTTTTGGCTCAAATAAGTAATTATTTTAATAAGTTATTTCATGCTCTATGTCAAAACTCTACACTAATGCAATGCCTAATTCAATGATATGCTAAACTATGTTAGAAATTCTAATGTTGATTCTAATGCAATTTTCTAGCTACTTGAAATTGAATTTTTTGCTTTAAGGAAAAAAGTGCTTATTAAATAATCTATTTCATGATAATGGCTTAAATTAACCAACAAAAAGCATTCAACAATTCATGAAAATGGTATGAGAGAAAAGAGATGAAGGATTACAGACGGAGCAGAGGTTTGCCCCGGTTAGTGTTGCTAACTGAGTGTCAAAGAGAAACCCGAAAAACTTCAAAGGTAAGTCTTTTTCGTTATGATTTCAATAATTTCCAAGCTTGATGATTATCTAGTTAGATTAATTATTTAATTAATCAAATATGGATTGACATAATTAATTATTAATTAATTATATTATGGTCTATTGTTATTAAACACTAAAAAAGATGAATTGTTTGATTGAGTTTTGTGCCTGAATGGACCGTTATGGGTTGGACCATTCAGTTAAGTCCAATGAGAGGTCCTTGCCCTCAGCCGTTTACCTATTTAAGTGTCTCTCCATTAGACAATTAACATACTCCGAAAACCCTAGACGGCAATGAGAGTAGTAATCCTTTCATACCTATTTTACCGTCGACAACTTCTTCAATACTACAAGGTACACCGTTCTAATTATTCTTGTTTACTCTGTAACATAATAATAATATGCTAAGATTTGTATCTGTCTAATTTAATTAAATTCTTCAATTGGTATCAGAGTCTGGTTAGATACAACTAATAGCTATTGCGAATGAAAATTTTATAATTGTTGGTGTATTTGTATTGACTACTCAAAGAAAAAAGTTATAGTTTTGTTATGACACCGTATTATTCCCATATGTCATTGTTTCCTCAATTTTTTATATCTTTGGTGTAAAGCAACTATTGCACTATTATTTTTTTAATGAAAAATACTATGAACCCTAATTTTTTGAAACTGACATTTTGGTTTGACGAAGAAGCATGATTGCATTTCATATTTTATTTTAATAATTTGAGTGACAATTCTTTACATCCCTGTTATATCTCTAAAAAAAATGCATTTAATTAATATTTTGATTAAAATCTAATAAATCAATACTTTGTCATTCAATTTCAAAGAGTCGTAATTGTTTTTTATTCTAATATGGAATTCTCTTTTATGTTCTTTTATGTTAGTGAATATGATATTGGCCTATAATCCCTTTTCCTTTTTGGATAATATATGTCAAAACCTTGTATAATCTTGTATAATAAATCTCAAATGAAATTCATTCATATTATGACCGGGTAAACGGGGCTCTAGGTTTCCATATAAGCTTCAACAACTCTCTCTTAAGTTGATGCCAAATAAATAGTATTAGATATTCTATTTATTTTGATGTTTTTATATATTCCAATATTCAAATATAATATGTTATAAAATGATTGATTTAATTCAAATTTTAAATATATCTAAAATTTTCATATATAATGATTTTGAGATATTCTTTAGTAAAGTTAAATTGTATTATCCTTGAATTATGATTATTTATAAATAGAGATTTATATTTTGATATAACGATTTATTCTTTGTTTATGAATCATTTTGAGATGATACTACAATATTCTAAAAATCATTAAAGTTCAATAACTCTACTTACAAAGATAAATGTCATATTCTCTTCAAGGTTTGTTGTATTTAATTATTTATTAATTTTGAATCTCTTGTGACTATTATATAATAATTGCATACAAGGAGGAATTTTTTAAAAATATTATTCACTTCCTTTTTGAAATTAAAATTATGTAATATTATATATATATATATATATATATATATATATATATATATATATATATATATATATATATATATATATATATATATATATATATATATATATATATATATATATATATATATATATATATATATATATATATATATATTAAAATCTTATTATTTTATGACTTTTATTATGGAAAATTAAGTAATCATTATTAATTTGTATAATTGTAATTCCACCTATCGTGGATACAATATATAAATTTTTCTAATTTTGATCAAATATAAGTATTCTTAATTCGTATGATTGTTACTCATCTATTGTGGGTACAATTATACAAATTTTGTTTAATAAAATAATTAGATTTATTTTAATTATAATAAATATTATATTGATAATAGTTATATCCTATATCGGCATGTTATTATTAATATAAATTATTATTGTTTAATGTACTTGTGATTTATGATTATGTAAATTATGGTTCGAGTATCCTATCGGTATTAGAATTTTTTTGACATAATATTCGTACATTGTTTTAAATTGTTGAAAGTATTTGAGAAATAAGAAATTATTTTAAAGACATGTAAGTGATGGACATACCCTATCGGTGTGACGTTACTTGACATGATTATTGTGTGATAGAGAAGATAGTTGAATATTTGTTTAATTTTTTTTCAAAACTCTTAATCTTAGTTTAACTATTATTCTCTATCAAGTGCGAGAATCTAACATGTCAATTGTATAAAATTGAGGAACAAATATCATTTATTTATTACTTTATAGAGACTTATGTTGATGATATTATATTCTTATGTTAGTAATAAAGTTTATGACTATTTGTGCTATATCCTCAATAATAGTTAAATTTAAAGTCTCAAATTTTTTCGCTGCGTATAACATAATATGCTTCTCAAATGTGTGTAGTTATATTTGTAGCATTTGAGTTTTGAGTAAGTTATTAAGATGTTATGTATAATCATATATTATGGGTTTGATCTCACTCAGTTGATGGTAAATCTTTTATATGACCATCATATTCTTTCAGGTGAAATTATCTAAATAATGATATATTCTATTTACGTGCAAAATATGTGGCTGAAATGATGTTATATTATATAACCACTATAGTTTTGCTTTAAATAATATCCCATTGTTCAATCATAGTATTTAATATTAGTGGGCTCTGATAAATATTTATCATATTGGATCAGTGGGAGTGCATGTGTACACAATCATATAATTTGAAAAAATTTAGATTATTATTCTCATAGTGTCATATATTCTTACGCGCACTATAAATATGACATATTCTAAAAGGACTTCAAAATATGAAATAATTTTAAGAAGTCTTATTCCGTTAAACTGAGATATATATTATTCTCTTAATCTCAGGAAACATCATAATTTGATGTTTAGGTCGATATTGAAAAGACACAATAATTCTTTAGCATGCAATAATATTGTGTTATTTTATCTTCAATAGTCCGCATTTGTCGGGTCATAATATGAAAGTACAAGTAAATATCAATACTCCTATCGAGTATGATGTTGTGTTATGAAGGTACTTATGATTAAATGTAATTACTCTAGTAATAGGGTATACCTATATGTAGTTACTATTCTTAGATCTATTTGGATATTCCATGACCTACAATTTAAAACTCATTAGTATAATCACTAACCATAAACTTATACACATGAGTAAGTCTTATGATACTTTGGGTTAGTGGGAGTTTATCAATAGCATTTTCATATGCTTGGGTCATTCTTTATAACATATTACTCTGAAATTAAATATGTTACTCTAAAGTCATCATTCTTTATATAAAGTTGTGAGTTTTAACATGTATGATTTGTCTTCCTTATCGATACAATTTCTGCAGCGTTGAAATTTACTTATTTTTGATTGATTAGTGTTTTGACCATTATTGATATTATAATATTAAAATCAATATTTTTAATAATTAATTATTGTCATCCAAGTGGGAGATTATTAGATTAATTATTTAATTAATCAAATATGGATTGACATAATTAATTATTAATTAATTATATTATGGTCTATTGTTATTAAACACTAAAAAAGATGAATTGTTTGATTGGGTTTTGTGCCTGAATGAACCGTTATGGGTTGGACCATTCAGTTAAGCCCAATGAGAGGTCTCTGCCCTCAGCCGTTTACCTATTTAAGTGTCTCCCCATTAGACAATTAACATACTCCAAAAACCCTAGACGGCAATGAGAGTAGTAATCCTTTCATACCCATTCTACCGTCGACAACTTCTTGAATACTACAAGGTACACCGTTCTAATTATTCTTGTTTACTCTGTAACATGATAATAATATGCTATGATTTGTATCTGTCTAATTTAATTAAATCCTTCAATTGGTGATGATGAATGAATATAGAAGATGAATCTTAAATGTAGAATATTGATAAATATGATTGAATCTTAATGAACTTTGAATGATTATTGTTGATGATAATGCTTGAATTGTTGAAACTTGATTGATAATTTGTTGAAATTAGATTCACTACTACAATTTTGATCTTTTATAACACTAATATAATAGCGCTTTTGTTAAAGTGCTATTAAATTTTCAAATTGAAACCTATAATAGCACTTTGTTTATAAGTGCTATTATAGGTTATTAACAAAATAAATTTTACAAAATGGGATGAATGAAACGCTAAAATGAATGACCTAATTAAATAACTTGATAACCATGTATGCAAATTATTTAAGCGTGGGCCTGAAAAGAAAAAAAAAAGTAAATAGAAAAAGAGTGGGGCAAATCGGTATAACAATTTGGTTCCTATGGATCAACCAAAAATAGCACTTTAGATGTTTGTTAATTGGATGCAATGCAACAAAACCTGAACGAGACAAGCATTTAATCTGTTTTTTTATGTAATATTTGGTGGGTGAACATTATATTCTTGACCACGAATTATGGTTCTATGTTTACTTGTTTGCAAAATTCTTATTCTTGTCAACATGGTGTAAATAGTTAATAAAAGAATGGTGTAAATTCTTGATATCTTTGTATAGTATGATTTGTTGCTATTTGTGAATTTATAGTAATTAAAGAATTGGGATTTTGCTAATCATCTTATTGCATATCCATGGTTATTACCACACCCACATGAAGAGATTCAATTTTAAAAAAATAATTATAAGTCATTCAGTAAAAAATAATTATAAGTCATTTTACTATCGTACTTTAACAAAATAATAATTATAATTTAAAATATTTTTTGACAAAGAAATTCAATTATATTTATTTCTATTTAAGTTTCATTTACTAATTAAAATCAAAATATTTTTATATTAATACTTTGATTGTATGTTATCAATTTTGAATATTTTAATTAGTTAAATTCAAATCTTTCTAAATATCTTTTTTGATCTCTTAAATTTACCTCGGAGTCCATTTTACTCCCTTAATTTTAAAAAGTTCTAAATTGATCCTTTAATTTTTTAAATAGTTCTACGTTCATCCTTCCCGTCAGCACCGTTAGTCAAAGTCAATGGTAGCGTATATGTGGCGTACACGTGTAGCTGATGTGTCTTTTTTCATGCCAAATGGAATATAACTTTGCAATTTTAAAAAAGAAAGGGGAATGAAATGAAGGACATGCATAAGTGTTGAAGATGCAGAAGTAGGGCTGAGCAGCGGTCGGTTATGGGCGGGTTCGGGTCCAAATTAGACCAATTATGTAAAACCGAATTCCTCTGCTATAGGCCCAATTCCGCCCAAAACATGCTCGGTTTAATCGGGTCTCGGTTTATATGGGTCACGGGTCCTAATGGGTGGGTTGATTCGGTTTTGGGCCACTGTATAATTGGGCCAAAATTGCATTTTTTTTTTAAAATTAATCTTTGTTCTTTAATGGTCCAAAATGCATTTTTTTGTAAAATTTGTATTCTTTATTATATAATGGATTTAAAATAGAAAATAAAGATATTTTAGACAAAAATATACATCTATAAAAATTTAAACCTATAATATGTTTTAGTCTGCTTATGCTTATGCTTCATCACATTCAAAAAGAGAGTTTAGTGGTAAATAACACCCACAATCAAGATCAAGTAATTAGTTACAAGTCCCAATTAAAATAAAATACATTCATTGGAGAATATTCAACATCTAACATAGAATCCATCACACCAAACTGCAAAATAATTAAAAAATTTAATTAGAGTATGAAAAAAAATGGTTAATGGAAAATTTAAGAAATAAATCAACATAACAACTAATATACCTTCAAACTTAGCACTGACTCTCTAAGCAACAAATTCCATGGGCCTTTCCATGTGCCTTTATCCTATTTATTCAACAATGAACATTTCAACACAATTAATAATAAGTTGTTTGAGAAATAATCTATTGGAACATTAGTAAAGATACAAGTCATACTTACTTTGAATGCATAAGCTAATTGCCTATGCTCATCTTCTTATAAGCCCAAGAAGTTTGCTTCTTTAAATTCCAGCAACATTATCATTCATTCTTCTCCCTATATTATATTTTTTGTAATTTGTTAACAAAATGATATAATGTTAAGTAGAGCAAAACATGACAAGAGACTTATATAAATGAAGACAATACTACATAGTGTACTAAATAGGAGAACAAACTGGAGTATAGGTACTAACCCGTGGCCATAGATCACCACATCAGTATGTGAGCAAAGTTGAAGTACAAATTGAAGTACTAAACCAAACAAGTGTGTTCCTCAAAAAAGAAAAGCATCAATTATATAATTGTTTAAGTAATGGAAATCAAATCAACATGTGAACAAAACATTAATTATTGTTTAAATATTGGAAAGCATTAATTATATCAGTCTCATCAAACTTAAGTACTAACCTGTAGTCATATATCACCACATCATATATGAGTAAATCAAAGCTCCATCAACAAAATACTTGTGCTGCATTTGAAAAAATTATATAGTAAGTATATAACCACCACAAATAAAGATGAAACATTTTCATTGATAAACTTCTAAAAAATTAGGGACTAGTTTTATCATACCTAAGCTTCCAAAATGCAGAGAAACTTCCAAAAAAATACCATATATGCAGGAAAATAACACCATATACTAATTCAAAAACTAAGTATATCCAAAAAAATTTAGGCAAGCCACTGAGTCTTGTCTTAGCAAGGACTCCAAAATATCCAAAAAAAGCATATCAGACTGCAGTAAAAAAATTAAACACAGTAAATTGATTGATACTTGAAGTGGTTAAAATTAAAAATTAACTACTATGAAATATAGAAACAAACACTAAATACCTGAACCTTTTTCAAACACAACCTATAGGTTGTGATTGAGAAGATTGGCCAGCATCTAATTTAGTAACAGATGGTCCAACTCCTCCTACAGTGGATGAAACTTGACAAAATTCTAGAAAAAACGGAAATTAGACATGTTAAAATACATATGCAACTCGAAAAATCAAAATTCATAAAGTGTGAATTTCAATATAAAATCATAGTTCATAAAATCAGAATACCTGTAACAATGTTTCCAGATGTTTCAAACTCCTCTTGGACATCCAGATCATTGAATTCTTCAATGAATGAAGGCATCAACCAATTTTGAGTGCAAATTAAAGCCTCTGCCATATCTGGATTTAGACAACTCCTAAAAGTGTCTAAAATTCTACCACCAGTACTAAAGGCACTTTCAGATGCTACTGTTGAAATAGGAGTAGCAAACACATCCCTAGCCATGCTTGATAAAACCGGAAACCTAGAGGAGTTTTGTTTCCACCACACAAGTAACTCAAACTTATCATCTCCATCAAAGTTATCTTCATCCAAATACCTCTCAATCTCATTTTTCTGATCTATTGAATTTTTCTCTTTCAAGTAACTCTTAAAAGCAGTAGTTCTAGCCAATTGTGTGGCTTGCTCTGTTGAAACACTAATTCCTACAAATGAACACCCCGATGAACCAATAGATGATTGTCTAATCCTGTTTTGTTGGCCATGGGCTGAAGCATACCAATCATACATTTTGAACAAACTTTTATTAACTTTAGACAGCAAATTTTCACCAACATCAGATTGATCATCATAGTACATTTAAGGGAAAATATACTCCAAATACCTCAACTTCTAGCGGGGATCAAGAATTACACCAAAATAAATCAGTTCATTCATGTTCAAAACATCTCCCCAATATTTTTCATATTTCAATTTCATATCCATCCCTATTTGACGCCAAACAGGATCAGAATCTAAAATGGACAATTTCAACTCAGTGTATATGGTGGATAGTTGATGAAATGCATAATGTATAGTCACATTTGTAGAAGCTGAAAACACCTTAGTGGAATCATAAAATATTTTAAGAAATTTCATGAATGCACGTGCTTTTTCCCAATCTTCATAATTAGGAGGAGAAGAACCAGTCCCAAAGTACTCAAGATAACTAGTATCTTCAATGTCAAGCTTGTCAAAAGCAATTTGGAATTTTTCAGCTGACTCCAACATTAGGTATGTTGAGTTCCATCTAGTAGGAACATCAAGACAAAGAAATTTTTTTGATGTAATTCCAGCAAATCCAACACACTCTTTAAACTTAGCAAGTCTTTGAGGAGAAGATCTCACAAACCTCACAGCAGTCCTAATTTTTGAAATTGATTGTTGATTAGTTTTCAAGCCATCATTCACCACCAAGTTCAGGATGTGAGCACAACACCTTACATGCAAATGTTCTCCATCTAACACTAACCCATTCATGTTATTAAGTCTCCTTTTCAGCACCCCCACAGCCACATCATTTGATGATGCATTATCCACAGTGATTGTCGAGACTTTTCTAAGACCCCATTTCTTTAAAATCTCCTCCACTTGCTTACCTATGGTATCACCTCTGTGGTTAGGAACCACACTAAAGCTTATAATTTTTTTAACATAGTTCCACTCATTATCTATGAAATGGGCTGTGAGGACTAAATAACCTAGATTTTGAACAGATGTCCAACAATCTGTTGTGAGTGCAACCCTTGAACAGTCTGACCTAAATAATGCCCTCAACCTCGCTTTTTCTTCAAGGTAGATCTTAAAACAATCCCTAGGTATTGTATGTCTTGAAGGGACAACAAAGTGTGGTTGTAGGGTTCTACAAAGATGTTTGAAACCCTGACCTTTAACAACTCTAAAAGGTTGTTCATCTAGGATTATGAATTTAGCCAGAGCATTTCTACAAGACTCAAGATTAAACCTATGGCTTGCTGCCCCCAAACTATTAGGGCCTAAAGTTAACACAGTTTGATTGGGATCATTGCTTATAGCATGGGTACTTTTGGGACATATTTTACAGTGTGCGAGCATGTTTGTGGTTCCATGAGATTTAGGGTCACATAAATACCTCTTACCACAATAGTTGCAAGCAGCTGTTAGATCTGCAGCTTCAAACTCAGATAATTTGGTGAAATGGTCCCAAGCAGGTGATGTTTTACGAGGACCACTAGCATTAGGCTTTCTCTTCTTTGATGGTTTAGGTGGTAGTGCAGCAGAATCAACAACAGGATCAACACTAGGTTCAACTTCAATAGCATAGGTGCTCTCAGAGAAAATAGGGTTAGGAAGCAGTTGACTTCCACCATGATCTCCACCATCTCCAATTATTGGTGCTGAAGTGATTGGATTTGCTTGAAAAATTCAAAAACATTTAACTAGTGATTATTATGTCTAGTTTACTAAAAAATACAAAAAATACAAAAAATAAAAAATAAAACATAAACCACTTCATCAGAGTATGATCGCAACAAATTTTATATCATAACTTATTGTTTTTTCAGCCTACAAAAATAAAACTTCTAACTACAGATTAAATAACTTACCATTAACTTCAACGGTTTCCATTTTCCAAAGGATCCTTACACAAGCTTTCTTTGTTGATCTGTTAAAAAGAACATATTAACCCCTAAAATAAAAATATATTAACACCAAACATTGAACATATTAGAGAATAATAAAGATGAAAATTTTATAATAGATAAAAGAAGAGTATGAAATATTAGATGATCTTTAGAAATTAAAATGACATTAGAAAAATCAAAAATATAAATAATGAAGAAAGTTTATTAATATTACCAAAGAGAATAGTTAATAAAAATAAGAGAAATGAAGAGTGTATGTGAGATAAAGAGATGAAGAACAAGTTATGTAATGGACTGGTTGATTCAAAGATTGAAGCTATGATTTTTTCATGTTTGTTTTTTTGGGTCTGCTGAGAAAACGAGTTAGAGGAGAGAAGTGAATGAACTGAGATGATGATATAAGCTTTATATAGCTAGGGTTATGCTGAATAGTTTTGGACTGACTGCTATTGGGCTTGCACCTTGCTGACCGTCATGTTGTCTACCGGTCGGATTCAAACATAGCGGTTTATTTTTTCCTAAAACCGAGCCCGACCGCATGAACCCACACATAATCGTTTTAGTGTACCCGTGCCCCATATGACCCGTTTGAACCCGACCGATAGCCAAAGGTTTTAGCCAGTTTTTTCGGGTTCGGGTGGGTCCGGTTTTGGTGCTCAGGCCTATGCAGAAGTGTTTAAGAAAACCCTAGCGCATCAATTGTCGTATCTTCAAGGTGAGGAATCAGTTGCGAGTAGAGGCAATTAGGTTTGTTCAAGTTGAAATCGAAGACAACGAGGTATGTTTGAACTGATTTTTTCAGCAATTATTTATTTATTTTTGTAGTTTTTGGGTTTATTGAAACTCTCTAAAATCCTTTTTTTTCTGCGCTTCTACTTAAGAAATAGGGTGTAGGTTGAAATTGATGACTATTTGCGCCTAAAAATCCATCATAGTGGTGAATTTGTTGATGATGATTTCAGTGTGTACGAAGGGGGCGAGGTTGCTGATTTGAAAATAGATGCTGATAGGTGGAGTTATTTTGAATTGTTAGGTTGTTTTAAGGATTTAGGTTATAATTCCACAGAAAAGATATATCATAGGGATCCCACATTTGAGATGAATTTATTGGTTGATGACAAATGTGCCTTAGAGATTGCTGATCTCTATAGGTTCACCTTGGTGTTGGCATCTATATTCAACACACATTGTCGCAGCCTGATTACTATGACAGTCCCCTTGATGAGATAGTAGTAAAGCAAAATGACATTGTAGATGAGAGTGAAGAATGCTTGCTACAATGTATGAAGAAGCAATTAATGGGGGTTGAAGGAAACTGAGCTGAAGGATAGTGAGCCAAGTGGAGCGACTGGGAAGAAAAGTGTATGGGAAACTGATGTTAGGGAACATGATGTAAGGGTAAATGATGTTAGGGAAACAGAGGTAATTGAAACTGATGGAAATGATGACAATGGGCTTGGTGGTGGTGAGGTTAATGATGATGTTAGTTCTGATGATAGTGAGGATGAGAGTTTCAATTATGACAGTGCAATAGAGGTAGCATTTGATGATGAATATGATGAGTATGATGATGATTTGGATGAGGAAGAAGCTAATCTAATTGACTATGTGAATGAAGATGATTATCAATAAGGAAACAACAAAAAAGGTAAAGAAAAGTGGGAAGAAAACAAAGAAGAGTTTAAAGGGAATGATAATGAAAGTGAGGAGTTAGAAAGTGGGTGTGGTGGTGATGATAACAGTGGATTCAGGAGAAAGAAGTACCCCATGTTCAAGTTACAAAAAAAATAGGTCCAATTACAAATGGGAGGTAGGAATGTATTTTAGTAACAAAGGTGATTTCAAGGAAGCAATAACCTCATATGCAGACCAATCTAGCAGAAATTTGAAATTCACTAAAAATGACAAGATAAGGGTGAGGGTTAGGTGTAAAGATGGATGTGAATGGGAAGCTTATTGTGCTAAGTTGCCTAATGAGGATTCTTGGCAACTAAGAAAGGTAGTAGACAGTCATAGTTGCAATAGAGAGTACAATGTGAAGATAATGAACACTAGATGGTTGAGCAAAATGATACAAAATTCATTGAAAACAACCCTAGATTGAAGCTTAAGGATATAAAGGAAAAGGAACAAAAAAAGTGGAATGTAGGGGTCAACAAGACTAAGGCCATAATAGCTAAATTTGCAGCTAGAAACATGGTTGATGGTTCTTTCCTAGGGGATTATATAAGGATTCATGACTACTACCATGAGTTATTAAGATCAAACCCAGGTTCTACTGTAAAACTGAATGTTCAACCTGCACAAGAAGGTATTGATGATCAAATACCCCATTTTAGAAGGCTATAGATATGCTTTGCAGTTTGTAAGGAGAGCTTCAAGTTATGTAGACATTTCATAGGCCTTGATGGATGTTTTTTGAAAAGTATTTGTGGAGGTCAAATATTGGCAGCCATAGGTAGAGATCCTAATGATCAAATGGTACCAATAGCATTTGCAGTAGTGGAACGTGAAAATAAGGATAAATGGATATGGTTCTTGGAGCTGCTTATTGGAGACCTTGATGGGAGAGATAAGTGTCTGACATACACTTTTATCTCTGATCAACAAAAGGTATGTCTTATGTTCTTCCATATGCTGTTTATGTTTTATGTTCTTCCATATGTGTTATACTAATGTGTTTTCAATTCTGATGTGTAATGGAATCAGTTTATGTGTCAATAATTATGTGTAAAAAATTATGTTTACAAACATTACATGTCAAACATTATGTGTCAAATGTTATGTAACTGGTATGCCAAAGACACATACAGGTCAGGCCAAATATTGCAAACATGTCATGCCAAAAACTTTAAGTATGCTAAACAAGTCATGCCAAACTTGTCAATTAAGATTAACTGGTACAAACTTTAAGAGAATTGTTACAGACAAACCTTTAGGGATCCATCATAATACCATAATTCATTCTAACAACTAATACAGTGATAATCATAAAAAAAACATCAAATTCCGAAGTTTTTTCCACTTCATGATATCCTTCATTTCACTTTCAAGATTCATTAGCTGCTTCCCTGATTTTTCATTCACCATTATGACTTTTTCAAACTCTTTTTTTTCTTCACTAAGTTCCTTTGATACCTTTTCCAACCTATCCATCCAAAATTGCTCATTCTCTTCTCCCACCTTCTCGTAAAACCAACCAAAGTAACTACACCCAGCTTGCATAGATCCTTGAAATTTTCATAGACTGAAGTTCAAATATACATACAAGATTCCAACTCAAACAGAAATAAAACAGAAATTATTTACATACCTTATAATTTGGACAACCCCATAAATGTTTTTTGAAATTCTTAACGGTTGCTGCCCTTCGAAGAACAATCATGTCTCCACAAAGACACACTACTACGAAAAACCCATTTAACAACGGTTGGGAATGACATATAATGACGCGGGCGAAGACGTTGTTATGTAGATTGTCGTTGTAAGTTCGTTATTTCTATAACGGTCTGGAAACCGTTATTGAAAGGCAGGACGCGCGCCATATATCACAACGGTTATGATAATAAACCGTTGCGATACATACACTTAGGTTCTGGGTTCGAAACCCATCAGTAGCGAATTTATATAAAACATAAATTACTTATGATATCGGTTACAATATATAACCGTTGTTGTAAGTACCTTAAGTTTATTATATTAAATGTAGATTGCTTGTTTTCCAAACACCTCACTAAATAAATATACATGGATTAAATTTGATGAAGATGTCTATAATCTGCAAATTAAACCGTTCTTGAAAACCAACTTAAACAAATCAATGTTGTTTTCTGATTACATTCGTCTCATTGTGCATTTCACGCTCTTTTACATATATTGTGGTTTATTGATCTGACTCATTCGATATATCGTTATCTTCGATTATAGTTAAATTTCCATAACAAGACATTGGATAATTTGCCTCATCTTTGATTTAACTATATTGGAATATGGCGATGCATCTAAGGAGCCAGATCATTATACCATAATCTATATATAAAAGAACGTGAGATAAATGATGAGAGGCATGCAATCAGAAAACAACATTGGTTTGTTTAAGTTAGTTTTCAAATACAACTTAATTTGCAGATTATAAGTATCTATGTCAAATTAACTGAATGTATTTTAAGTGAGGGTTAGTGAAACAAACAATCTACATAGAATATAATAAACTCAAACAAAATTCTATACCAGATCCAGATATTATAAACTCATATAATACGCTTGCTACCACCAGCAAACTTTAAGTGAGGGTTAGTTAAACAAACAATGTAAATAAAATATGATAAACTCAAACAACATTCTATACCAGATCCAGAAATTATAAACTGATATAATACGTTTGCTTCCACCAGCATCATCACCCTGTATCATCCCCTTAACCTGAAAGGAAACAAAGCAAACTTCAAAAATGAGCATCCTCAGTTGAAAACAAACCCTAAAACCATAATCCAGTGATGAGTAAAGAGAGGAACAAGAATAACGCACCTTTTAATGAAACTAATCGCGGAACAGGAATCAATTATGATGTTGAACTAATTTGGGAAGCCATGAAAAAGAAATATAAGGAGGAAGAAGCTTACACAAAAGCTTCATGCTTTATACTTCTTTTCATTGCTTCTAAAACTAGATAAAGTTTGCTTACACTGTTGTTTCTTCATTTACTAACATCTTGTCTGTGATGCTATGAAAAAAAAGTACAAAGTGGATGAAGTTTCCATCATAGCTTCATGCTTCTTATACATTTTTCCATAGCAACACAAACATTATGAAGTTTCCAAAGTATGGTCTTTGTTAAGGTAGTGAAAACGAATCTGAAAAAATGAGAACAATCAACAAAAACAACATGCAACAAACGAGATAATGGAAAATATCTAACAATAGATGGAAGAAGAAGAATACCTTAATGTATGAAGCACAAGATTCACGGCTAATGGTGAAAACGAAGAGAAAAAATGGGTTCTAGGGTTTCACTTTGAAGGCAACGACGTTACTGTCAATTAAGTGAAAGTTATTTCGCTTATATATGGGTAAACTATTTCACAACGGTTAACAATAACAACCGTATAGATATGTATTTATTTATTATAAATATATCACTACGGTTTACCAGAATAACCGTAGTGATAACCCTTTTATCTGTGAATTTTAAAATAAATAAAAACCGTATACATAGGTATTTATTTATTATAAATATATCACTACGGTTAACCAGAAGAACCGTAGTGATAACCCTTTTATTTATGAATTTTAAAATAAATAAAAAAGAAAAAATGTGCCTTAACTTCTAACTTAATGCATCTGCAGTTTAAACATCAACAATGTAATTCACAATGCATCTGCAGTTTAAACATCAACAATATAATTTGAACCCTAATTCAACTATTACATTTCATAACAAAGTAAATATTAAACATAAAGAAGACAAAAAAAACATAACATCTTGATATTTCCAGAAAATATCTCTGATTTCAGTTTGTTCTTCAAATTCTTGTTCTTTTTCTTTAAATCCTCATACATAACCTTCAGATAGCCCACAGCTTCCAACTATGACTTCATAATGCTCTCATCGTCATTTCCATCTCTTTCTCCCACGTCTTCATCCCATATGAACAAATTACATGTTTCATCGCTTCTCTAAAATGGACATCTCCAAAAAAACCTTCCTTTATTTTGTCCCTTTTTGCATTGATACGAAACCATACGACCATCACAACCACAAAAATTTCCAGATCGAGATTTTACACTGGAACAAGACGTAGAAACACCTTTGGATGATTTTGTCTTCAAATGTGACATTGCAACACCTTAAAGTAGAACACTTTGTTGTTGTTGTTGTTGTCTTCTTCCCGACAATGGTGACGGCGTTGGTGTTAGGGTTATTTCAATGGATAAATTGATATATATATATATATATATATATATATATATATATACACACTTGGTGTTTAAAATACATAAAAAGAAGCTTCAATTTGTAACAACGGTTTTGAGAAATATCCGTCGTGATATCCTTATTATTTTTTAGTTAAATGTTAATAAAACTTAAAAAGGGAGTATTTACATCAAATGGATAAACTATTTAAGGGCGATGAGGTTCGAACCCATGATAGCTAGATTGTATCACCACGGTTTTCATAAAAAACATTATTATACCCTTGAGATTTCTAATTAAAATAATGCGCGCGCATCCAGTACGCACTATAAGAACGGTGTATAGGATGTCGTTGTAAACTTGGCGTTGTTGTTTGGCCGTTTTGTAGTAGTGACATATGGGTTTCCATCATGAGCTACTGTATACGTTCGAATCCCGACTTTCTAAATTTTTCTGTTTCAACTAGGATGAGGAACCACCTAATTTCATGCTTGCCTAAACCCTAATTCCTAATTGCAAAGATGAATATCTAATTTCAATTTTCCCTAGGTCGAATTTTTGATCGAATTTGGGAATGTATGAACACGAACACTATGTGTAAATAGAGAAGATGAAGTTGCCTTGTCAACTCAGCTGTCACGTCTTCACACATAAACGAACATTTGAGGGTAATTGACGGAGATGACTCATGTGGTGCCATTTTTAAAGTTATAGGACCAACATGACATTTTTTAAAGTTAAGGGACCAAACTGGACCCCGAGGTAGAGTTAAGGTACGAAAAATGGTATTTTGCCAATATTTTTTATTCTACGGTTTTTGAATTGATGATAATATTAAATTATATGGGTAATAATGATAAAATTTATTTGAATTGTTAATAAATTATGATAATATAAAATCTTTCCATTATTTTTCATTCTACCGTTATATAACTTTTCATTATATTATTTTATGGTAGCTAATAAATGTCAAATAATTTGATTAATTCTATTGCCATTCAATTTTTTATTATTCACGAATAGTTATTTTAATAATTTCGGTAGTAAATAATTTTAATGCTAATAATTTTTGAGTGAATTGACTTAGCCAACATTCTTATTTAAGTAAACGATTTTATGAGTAATAATTTTTAATAAATAGTATCCAAAATTCTTGTTTTAATAATTAAAATAATATATAAAAAAATTATTGCTTTTAAAATGAAATTAATATTTTTTTTTGAAGTTAGTTTTAGCGTATAAAAGGTTATGAAAAAAGATTTTTGTTTTTCAAACCTTAACTTTGATATAAATATTTAATAATGATAGTTTATAATTTAAATTTATTATGGTTTTCACATGCGTGTTAAGAAAAAATACTAATACATTTTAGGCTTATTTAGTCCTGAAGTCCCATAACTTAATTTTCATTTTTAGTTTGGTCCCTTATTTAATAAACGTTACGATTAAGTCCCTCAAGAATAGTTCCGTTAAACAATCTGATCCATTCTGTTAGTTTTGTTGTAAAAACGTTAAGTTTGCTTAGGTGGCATGCCAGCAAGGATTTGAGTGCATTTGTGAGTCAGCAATTAGCCATTTTTAAACGATAAAGATGATGAATTGTTAGGGTTCTTCATTCTTCATTGTTCCTTCATTATTGTCACCTTTACTGTTCATCATCTTCTTCCTCCTTATTCTTTCTTCATCCTCTTTCTTTCTTAGTTGAAAATGTCAACAAACTCCTGCAACAAATCGAAAGCAAACTCCCAAAGTTATGGGTCATTTGGATCTGTTGTGATAAGAAGGAAAAAGATGGAGTGTTGGTGTGAAGAAGAGTGTGTCATGCGTACTGTTACGGATTTGAATAGTGTTAATGTTGGGAGAAAGTTTTAGGGTTGTAGAAATTACAAAAATCAAGTGGAGAAGGGATGCAATTTTTTCAAGTGGGTAGGAGATGAAGTTGTTGATGGAAGGGATGTGAAGATTGAAAGGCAAAGGAAGAAGATATTAAAGTTGAAGAATGAGGTTTTGAGCACAAGAGGAATGTTGAAAAATGTCATTTTGTTTTGCATTATTAGTTTAGGGTTTAACATAGTTTTTGTAACAAGGTATTTGAAATAAATGTAATAATGTGTTTATCATAGTTATGGATGTAAGAATGTTATCAAATGTTTAAGCAATTGTGTTATGTAATAGGGTTATGTAATGGTGTTATGTAATGGTCTGTAATGGTAACAATTGTGTTATGAATGTTATCAAATGTTTAAGCAATTGTGTTATATATGGTTCTGCAACATTTATTGTGAAATGGTTTGTAATGGTCTGTAATTATAACTGTATTGGTTAGAATATGATGAATCAATATTGTTTAGAATATTTTGATACAATATAACTGAATAAATAACATGTTGATAATATATTAGTGAATCAATAAAGCATGTGTTCTTGACACTGCTACAAAAAGCATTTGTTTTTAGCACTGATTACAAAAGAGCACTGATTCAAAAAGAGCACTGATACAAAAGAGCCACCAAAACAACAATGCCTAAATAAGGTGCTCACAAAAGACTACATAAAGTGTTCATATGACACTGAGTTACAAATGACTAAATAAAGTGTTCATATGTGGATCAAGTTGTTGTTGATGCTTTTTTACTTGCTTCAGGGACACTCACTGCAGGCTGACTTGTTGCAGGAAGAGTTACTTCAGGCTGAGATACTGCAGGCTCACTTGGACCAGGCTGACTTGGTTCAGGCTGAGTTGTCTGACTTGGACCTGGGTGTTTGCAGGTTGACTTGTTGTGACCCATCATGTGGCATCTACTACACTTGATGCCAAAGTTTGCTCTCTTTAGCTGAGTTTCATCCCTTATGCTCTCTGAAGCATCTCTAGTCCTCTTCTTCTTTGGCCTTCCTGGTTGTCTTTTGATGGGTGGTGGTTGCAACTCAGCATAACCTTTTTTCTCCCAGAGTAATTCCCCATTGACTGGATATATGACAGATGCATAGCAGTCTTCATACACTTGTTTTCTGTAGCAATCAGGGACATAACTTTCAATCTCTAAATGTTGAGATTTCATGCAAGATATAGCACGAAGAATATACATTCCATTACCAGACGAGGGAATGTTGAGGTTTCAGGTTTCAGGTAAAAATTAGGGTTTCAGGTTTACAATGTTGAGCTGACAATGGAGTGAAAGGAACTCAAATGAAGTGAAAAAGATGAAAAATGAAACGTTCCAACTTTTGGAGTTTTTTTATTTAGAATGTGAAAAGGTTTATTCCAACTCACCTAAAAAAAATCCAGCTGGAGTGCCACCTAATAAAAAACTAACGGAAAGCATACTTTTTAACAGAATGAACCATATGTGTTAACGGAATCACTATTAAAGGATCTAATACTAACGTTTATTAAGTAAGGGACCAAACTGAAAACGTAAATTAAGTTAAGGGACCAAAGCATGCATTAGGCCTACATTTTATGATTTTTTTTGGTATAAGTGTAAATAAAAGGTCATGTATGTAAGTAAATATTATTATGATATTACTTTTATAGAATGTATCCAGGCCTGTCTTTTAGCAAAAGCAACATGTGATGTGATGTCGCTCTGTCCCCAAATTTTGGGGTCAGATATTTTTTTAGGCTAAAATACAGTTTTGGTCTTTTATTTGTTAAAATTCACGATTTTGGTCTCCTATTTTGTTTTTTAACAGTTTTGGTCCTCCACCCCTCACTATTCATATACTGTTCATGTACGGACATGTACTGTTCATGTACGGACCAGATACTGTTCATCACTTTTTGGGCCAAAATTAGATTGGGGGACCAAAACTGTTAAAAAACAAAATGGGAGAACCAAAATCGTGAATTTTGACAAACAGAGAGACCAAAACTGTATTTTAGTCTTTTTTAATTACTAAAATTATACATTTTACATCTATTTTATTAAAAACAGATGTGAAATCATAATGTTTTCAAATTTTATTTTTTAACTGTTCGTTAAAATTAGGTGCAAAATCATATTTTATTTTTAAAACCAACGATTATATATATATATTTAAAAATTTGATATAAATTCTTATTTTTTTATGGCTATTTTTAAAATTAGATCAAGACTTTCGGATTGATTGGGTCGACCCTGAATTTATCAATTATATTAAATAATTAAAAAAAATTAAGTTTATGATTTAATAATATTATATTATATGATAGAATTAAAATATATGTTTAATTTTTTGAATATAAAAAAAATCTTGCAAATAATCAAACATGTCATACAAACAAATTAAAATACGGATAAATAAATGCGCGTAACACACCGGTACTCGTGCAAACACACAAATATTCAGATCAAAATCTTTGCGAACGTACGAATTATTACAATTTTTATACAATTAAAGAAAATAAAAATAAATATATTTTAAATTAATAATTGAATTTTAATATATTTTTTTCGTAAATGAGAACAAATTCTCTTTTGATTTACATATTTTTATAAATAATATAGAAACAAAAATAATATTACAAAAATATACCGTTCATCTAAATGTTTTTATATATAAAAAATTATATTTTATGATTCATATATAATTCAAAATATATCATTCTTCTAAAAATAATTTTTTTAAAAAAACAATTTTTTTAACATTATTATTATTATTATTATATTTTAAAAATAAATGAGCGTAAATAATATGACTGGAAACTTGGTTAATGGGTTAACCGTCTCAAAAGTTTACTAAAAGTGGTTACTAAAAGTTTACTAAAACTGTGTCTGCAAGCCGTTGCCTCTTCAGAGAGCTCTGGGGGCTGAGAGAATCACTACCCTGATGAGAGCCAGAGGAACCCTCGGGTGCCGGGATAGGAACGGACTCCTACACTCGGAGCTGGTCGACGCGACTTTTGCCTCCTTTCTTCGCAGCGCGGTTGGCCTTCAGCTTCTTGAAGCGCTTCTCAGCATTCAACATCTTATCTGCAAAGAAAACAAAGAGGTCAGTAGTTCAGAAAGAAGGATGAAGGGAAAGACAGGTCGGGGAGACCATCCCCACCTAACAGCTCGAGAACCTCCTCGTCAGAAAACGTCTCGAGGAGAGCCCTAGTATTGATCACTCGATGCTTCGTCAAGACCTGTCCGTCATCGCCCAGAACGAAGTCGCCGTTTGGCATCACGAGCTTTGCTTTGTTAAACCCGCTGACGAACTTAACTATGGCCTCGTGAGCCAAGCGATCCCCTTCACAAAGTTTGCCGAGGCTGACGATATAGTTGTCCGTTCCCCTCTTGAAATGTTCTTCAGTCTATAACAACAGGAACTTAGGCACAAGGGTCTCCTCTCGCCGTCCACCCACCTCTTTGATAACCCGTCTATACATGGTATTCACGGCCTCGTGTGTGACCGGCCTCACGAGGTAGTACCAGTACTTGAAATTTCGCACGAAGTCCATATAAGTGTGAAACAGACTGTTCACCTGTTTAAAGGACACCCAACCGTGCCTACCGTCCCCGTCCTGTCGCTGAAGATGGAAAATACGGAAAAACAAGGGCATAGTCGCCCCGATCTTCAGATATTTGCATACTAGCTCGAAGGCCCTAATGAAAGCAAGAGAGTTGGGGTGGAGTTGAGAAGGGGCCAAATGCAACCAGGTAAATACGGCCTGCTGGAAATCCGTGAAAGGCAGACGTCACCCCGCCTCGTCGAACATAAACTCATAGACGGGGAACCGCATCCCGCTGTACGTCAAGCAGATCCGATGGTGTGACAGAGGCCTAAACACGTTCCACGACTTCGAGGAACCGATAAGGCGGTGCTCGACGGTACAAAATATTCCCTCCTCCTCCAGGTCGACGAACTTGGATATCATGTTCACGGCCTCCTCGCAGGCCCACTCGTCGAGCGTCCTCTCCCCGACATTGGACGTCTCCGCCATAGGTGAACCAGGCCCATCGTAGATATCTAAAGACCCCTTGGCCACTTGCAATACGTCCATTTACCTGAAAAGCAGAAGGAAACGGTGAATTCGATGATCCATATCAAATCCACCCCTTCCACCGCTGATCAAGTGAAAGGGCGAGGAGGGAACGTCGGAGACGCGAACCCCGCGACCGTCCTCAGGTCCGCGGGGAGCGGCGTTGGGCGGGAACCCGAGATATTCAACCCACGTCCCCGTGACATTCTTCGTTTCCCCTGGGATTTCATCATTTATCCCCAGGAGATTCAACAAAAAGAACTGAGAGACGTTCATCCCACGACCCCGGGACATTCTTCATGTCCTCGTGGATTTCATCGTCTCTCCCCGCGAGATTCAACGAATAAACTATGAAATTCCGCCGTTTTCGCCGGATATTTCGTGATTTCCATGGGAACTGCATCAGTTCACCCTAAAAATCACCCTACAAATGCAAGCAAAAGAGGGAAAAGAGAGAACTTACTTCAAAAAGTACTTCCGGTAGGGTTCCGGTACGGCTGTCTACGGCGGCGAACGGAGGCGAACGACGGTTGAAGGGAGAGCGAAGGAAGGGAAAGTTAGAGCAACGGGAGAGCGAAAAACGTGCAAATGGCACGGGCTTCCCCTATTTATGGGGCTCTCACGAGTCTCGAGGGCTCCTAGGCAATCGATTGCGCTACCCTAGCGTAGCCGCCCTAAGGAATGATGAGTCGTGACGTGTGGCACACGTTTCCCCACACGCGTCTTTTCATTTCCCAACGAGCACTTTCCCATTCACCTCGCTTCAGACTTCTCATCTCCCCGCGACGTCGCGCAGATTAGGTCAACCCATCCCAAGGGTCGATTTGTCTCTCCCCTCTCGACCTACAGCTCCTCGTTAGCATCCCTTCCTCGACGAGTCCTTGACATGGCTAGCCCTTAAGTCATCACTCTGATGCTCAGAGCAACGACTTGGGGGGCTCCTGTTCTGGACTGGACCAGGGCATGCTCATCAGTAGAGAAGGCCCAACCCACAAGGCCCGGGATAGCCCAATAAGGACTCCTAGCAAGACCACTTCCGAGCACAGGCTCACCTCCACAGGTCGGGCACGCGCCTAACCTCGGGTGTGTACGACACTCACGGATGGACCGTCGGGTGCAGGCCCTAAGCCTCCCGGGCTCGCGTCTCCTCGGCGCCCATGTGCTCCTCCCCGCGAGGAGCCATCTCCGTCCGCACAAGAGTCAGGTTACTCACTTCTTAACATTCTAACCTTCTTCTCTTGTACTTGCTTTTTCTCTTACGGTTACCTTACTTGAGCGTCGGAGTACCTTGCAGGTACACGCCCCCTTTCCCGCCGTCTTTCAACCGCACCGGAGCTGAAGCCCAGACGACGTTGTTGACCACCGAAAACTGTCTGATCCAGGTACGATCATTACTAATATTTTTATTTCAAAGTTATTTTTAATTTAAAATATAATATTTTTTAAGATAATATATGAAAAATTAAGCTATACATGATCGATGTAATAATTTCACCAATGATAAATATTATTTTTAAATTAATAATTGAATTTTAATATATTTTTTTCATAAATGAGAACAAATTCTCTTTTGATTTACATATTTTTATAAATACTATAGAAACAAAAATAATATTACAAAAATATACCGTTCTTTCTATATATAAAAAAATTATATTTTATGATTCATATATAAATCAAAATATATCATTCTTCTAAAAATAAATTAAAAAAAAAAAAAACAATTTTTTTAACATTATTATTATTATTATTATATTTTAAAAATAAATGAGCGTAACATCGTATCCCTCAAGTTTCAATTAACTTTAGTAGTAAATAATATGACAGGAAACTTGGTTAATGGGTTATTGAAATAACACAAGCAAGGTAGTAGTATATAAAACAGAAGCTAGATCCGCGCGTGAAGTAAGTATATCACTCTATGTAGTTGTTGTCATTGACGTTCCCATCCCATCCACCGGAGAGACTGAAGTTTCAACAACAACTAATCCGAGTTGAGTTCGGAATCGGAATCTAAATCACCATTTTCTTTCTCTTCACCCTTTCTTTTCGCCGATCCAATCCATAGATTCGCCATTACCAAAACCGAGATCGAGATCCATGTTGTTCGCATCTTCATTCCTATTTTTACCCTTATTATTAATATTTATATCTTCCATTCCATTTCCCTCTTTTGCATCCATTCATATCTATAATCATGAACCTTTTCAAGATGTCGGTAATGCTTTTCTTCTCTCCGGCGGCAGCGAAGGCATCGCCGCCTCCCTCACCGCCGCTACACACCCCGATTCCATCCACGATGGACGTTCTTACATTCGGTACCCTTTCTCTCTCTTCCTCTCTGCTTCATTGCAATTAATTATTAATGTAATGTGCATTGCTTGATTTGTACTGTGAGTTACTTTACTTGTGCATCATTTAGATTAATTCATCAATTTGTATGAATGTAATGTTATTGAGTGTTAATTGAGTTATTTGTCAAACATAACAAAAAGCACTGACTTTTTTTTTTACTTATGGGTGATAGATTTGAGAATATAACCTTTAGGAGAAGAAAATATGAAGCCAAGGCGCGTGGCACAGTGCCGGTACACATTATTATTTTTGAGGCTGCTGATCGTGATGATATAGGCGGTTCTGTTTACGGCGGACAACGAGCAATCTGTTGCACCCGCGATTTAGCAAAGATGGGTGGTTGTAAGCAAGGAGAGGTTATCAGGAGACCTTCTGCAGCGGATATTAATTGGCCAGTCATTGTAGATGTTTATTTCAAGGGGAAATCCCGAATTGCTAGTTTAGATTCTAAAGAAGTTCCTATCACGAAGACTGGAATGTATAATTTGTTTTTTGTAGCTTGTGACCCCAAGCTCAAGGAAATTGTAATGACTGGGAAGACAATCTGGAAAAACCCTGATGGGTTCTTACCTGGTAGAATGGCTCCATTAAAGAAGTTCTATGTATTTATGGCGCTGGCTTATATCATCCTTGGCTTGATTTGGCTCCTTCAGTATGTGAGGTTTTGGGATGATATACTGCAACTTCAGCACTGTATCTCCGCTGTCATTGGTCTTGGATTGTTTGAGATGATTCTCTGGTATTCCGAGTACGCCAATTTCAACAATACTGGAGTCAGGCCTATTATGGTCACAACATGGGTTGTTACAATTGGGGCTATAAGAAAAACGATAGCAAGGCTTCTCATTCTCTCTGTTTCCATGGGTTATGGTGTTGTGCGACCCACTCTTGGCGGTCTTACATCAAAGGTCCTTTTACTTGGAATAACTTACTTGCTTGCATCAGAGTTGCTGAACATTACTGAATATGTGGGGACCATCAATGATGTGTCTGGAAGGGCAAGGCTCATCCTAGTTCTTCCTGATGCTTTCTTGGATGCTTTTTTGATTTTATGGATTTTTACTTCTCTGTCAAAAACATTGGAACAGTTACAGGTAACTTTTCCTCTGCGTGCTATTATTTTACAGCAACCTACTTCTAACTTTTTCTGTTTGGGATTTTTTTACTATCCTTTTTTTTTCCAATATTTTTTGGCTTTCATTTTGTATCATCCTTGTTAGGCAAAACGGAGTTCTGTTAAGTTGGATACATACAGGAAATTCTCAAATGCACTACTAGTAACGGTGATCTCCTCAGTTGTTTGGATAGGATATGAGGTAAGGCTTCTAATCAATTTACTTATTTTGTGCAACATAACACAGGCATGGACTTCTTGTAGTTAATAACTAAAATTATTGTTTTAGCTTGAGAGAAATATAGTTATGTGATTCATCTGGAGAGGAGAGAAATGAGTGAGGAGAACTTGCAAGAAGGAACTGAAATACATTCAGTTGTCAATGTATGGTGCTTGTGTCCCAGCTAAGGGCTCTTAAGCCTCTGAAATAAACATGTCTTTGCCCTAGCTCCCTCATGTTTGGAAACTGGCTACTCCTTTAGATTTTATCTATGCTGTTTTACCTGTAGGATAGAAATGCTAGCATTTGGGACTAACATTAAGAAAGCTTAACTTGTAAAATGAAACCTGTTATTATCTGTTACTTTTTCTTTGGTAAATATCAAGTGCATATGTGAGAAGAAGACTAAGAGGCTTCTGATTAAGAAAGCTTAACTTGTAAAATGAAACCTGTTATTATCTGTTACTTTTTCTTTGGTAAATATCAAGTGCACATGTGAGAAGAAGACTAAGAGGCTTCTGATTAGAAAAGGGAGAGGAAGACCTGTGAAATTAATAAGAAAATCAATGGTTTAACAAAAATTTGGTTTTTGATAGAGGAAGACCCATATAGCTGACCTACCTATTGGAATAAGGCTTGTTATTGTGACATTCAATGGTTTTACAAAAATTTAATTTTTGATAGAGCTCAATGGTACTGATCCATGTAGTTGACCTACCTATTGGAATAAGGCTTGTTATTGTTACATTCGAAATCAAGAAAACAAATTATTAATAGAGAAGAGGCAGCTCAAAGACCGATGTCAAGGAATCCCCAACAAATTAGAACTAAATGTTTACTACTAAACCTATCTGCGAACAAGAGGAAAATGCATGAACAGAGGAGCATGCAAAAAGTGCACGTGCATTAAAAATAAAGTTGATCCTATGGGTCATGAATCAAGTGATGACTAAGTGGGATTCTTCACTTCAGGGATACGTTTGAAAGAAACATTCCAGAGATGTTTCTGTCTCTGGTTCTAATTGTTTTTCACTTATCTGAAACTTCTTATCTCTATTTCAAATTAATTACTGAAATGCAGTTTTTTTATGGAAATATACTGTCATCATGTTGCATTCTTCAAAAAAAATAAAATTACCTGGGCCACCAACAGCATGTGCTAATTTTGCTTTTACAGGTTTACTTCAAAGCAACAGACCCATTTAATGAACGCTGGCAGAGTGCTTGGATCATCACTGCATTCTGGGACGTTCTTGCATTTGCGCTACTCTGTGTAATATGTTATCTCTGGGCGCCTTCCCAGAGCTCTCAAAGGTGCATTCTATTTTTCAAGTTATCAATATAACTTTTCCTTCCAACTTCTATTACTGGTTAAGTTTCAATTTTGAAATGAATTATTAGATGAATCTCATCAATACATAAACTTCAAACTTTTGAGATTTATGACTCATCTAATGGGACTGCCTTGTGCTGAGAGGAAACCTTATATTGTTATGCCAAGTTGTGCCCACAGTGCACTCTCTACTTATGCTATGCTAAAGTTGTCTGGCTAATCCTAGACTTGTAATAGCGAAGCGGTAAAATAAAACAAAAAACAACACGTTTCATGATGTAACATGTGACTGAGATGTTTTTGGGTAGAGTCTCGCTTCTGTTGTTTTATTTGTTTTTACAAACTACTTAGGTATGCATACTCAGAGGAAGTGGGAGAAGATTCTGATGATGAAGAAGCTCTGTCTCTAACTAAGGGAAAGCAAGAAGGTCAAGGAGAACTAAGTTTAGTCAGGCAAGAGAAGAATGCCCGAACTGATGCATCTTCTGATGAAGACGACGAATCAGATGAGGATAAAAGGGAATGAGCTTTTAACAGGATTCTTTTACCGCGTTTGTACTGTTTTCCCTGCTGGGCTTTTAAGTCACAAGACTTCTGCCCCTTTCCTCGGCAAGAGCTGTTGTAAAATTTTGTTCATTTGTACTGAAATGTAGGTGCTTCATATTCTTTGTCCCAAATTTGTTTTATATCATGTATGTAATTAATGTATAACAAGTGTTACCCGTGTTGACGCTCAAATTTGCTGTGTCTTTTATGCCCTTGGATGCTGGGAAAGCTGTCAATATTTGAATTAAATATGTCTGATTAGAAAACTACAACCAGCATTACTGCTAACTTAATGATAAATCTGAGCTTGAATGGTCATTGATATTCTGTGTTCAAATAGTCCTTAGCTTGAGGGATTAATCAATGCAATTGCACGTTGAAGATATTTGACTATTATCATAAAAAATGGGCCTTGACGCCTTGTTATGCTAGTGGGGTTGTGAGGATTAGATAATGAGAAATCTTCCTGCCACCCCTTATTTATACTTGGCACCTTCACGTATTTTTATAATATTCATGTTATCTTTGCAAAAATATTAGCAAAAAGTTTGGACAAAATATCCAGTAGAATATATAAAAAATTCTGTACAAATAAAACTTTTTGGTAGTATATATGAAAAATTTGATGTATTGGGTATTTTAAAAAATCGGTATTGTTAATGTCACAAAACGGTTATTTTAAAAGTGCTGATATTTTCAACATTTTTTTATCAAAGATGAAAAATTCGATAGTGCAACAAGTAACGGTTTTTCCAAATCAATTTTCAATTACCATAGTTTTAGTGGGGCATGCAAAAATTCGACAGTGTTAACTGAACGGTTGATATTTTGTCGACAATTTTGTATGAATATGATTGCACTGACGGTTTTGTGTGTTCCAGAATGAATCTAAGTTGTATAAATAGGGGTTGTGTGTTAAGAAAAATATCTTAAAGTGCCTCTGTTTTTTATTAAAGCAGAAGTGTATTTCAACGGTGTGAAACCTCCCGTAGAGTTTTGGCTCCCCAAGGACACCACATGTCTCGCCCTTTTAAGATCCAAGTTGAATGATATGTTGCCTAACATAAAAAACAAAAAGGTTAGTAAGATTGAGTTTCGTGAAGACTGAATTGACACCGATGAAAATGTGAAATACAGTCTTATTAAGTTGAAGATTGATGAAAATTTGCAAGTTATGTGGAGAACATATCACTATAGGCTAACTAAGGGACCAATCTAGTTTGGTGCGGCAATTTTTAAATTTGTCAACGACATAATCAAGATGTTGAAATATCCATAATTATCTGGTAGTGTTTAAGTCCTCACGGACTATGTGTGCTGCTTGCAATGCCAAAGTATAAACCTCACCATTTGGGATCACCAAAACCATGAGATTATCTATAATGACTCTTATCATATGCAGACACTAAGCGTCATCCGCATCATGTGCAAGCGGAGGAGTTGACAACACGTCATTAGAAAATACCCTAACATCAGAAGGTATTCCATCATGAAAAGGTCCAACATGAGAAGATTCGACATAAGAAAATTATTTCTAATCTCTTTTTCTTAAAACTCTCTCTATCCATCTCATCCTAAAAATATCATTTATAATCTCCTTTCCTTAAAACTCCCTCTTTTTGTCTCATCCTAACTCGCAGACATAACATTAGAACATTTAAATTATTGTGTGCTGTTAATTAAGGAGATAATGAGGGCAAATGTTTTGTACTTTGGATCGGATGACATTAAATTTAATTTATAAAATAATAAAATGATATAAGGGTATTGATATCAAACTAAATTAAAAATTGTTTTAAAATTTTAATTTATTTTAAATAAAATGACATGACATTAAATTTTACTATTTGATTATTTGAGAATATCAATATTCAATTAAATTCAAAAGTTTCATCGTTAAATTCTTTTATATCCTGAATTTAAGTTGAGATACATTGTTTTAAAATTTTAATTTATTTTAAAATAAAATATAATACTAAAATTACGTGACATTAAATTTTACTATTGGATTGGTTGAGGATAGTAGGATACCCTGGGTAATAGTGTTGACCAAAAATTAATTAGTTAACATTACTTTTGTTTGACAAAAATTAAAATCTACTACTAAAGCCGAACAACAGTTGGAAATTTGATTTGTAGTGAGAAAAAAGTGAAGGGTGGCAGAGAGAGAAACAGTGATGTCGACCAGTGACAGAAGCCCTAAAGATGGTGAACGGATCATCGCTTCGACCCGTCGACCCGACGGAACACTCCGAAAAGAAATTCGAATCCGACCCGGTTACGTTCCTCCAGATGAAGTCGCTATCTATCAACCAAAACCCGCACTCGTATGTTATCTTCTTCTCAAAACCCTAACCTCTCAATTTTCAGTTCAACAATGGTGGAATGAACTTTCTTTTGGCATTTCTTGAAATTTTGCAGATGAGAAAAGAAATGGCTTCGCATATTGGTCCTCCTCCAGGTTATGACCCTCAATTGGATTCAAAACCGAAAACCAAAGCTGTTAAGAGAAATGAAAGAAAGAAAGAAAAGAAACGACTTCAGGTTTCTTTCGGTTCTCTTCTTTACCATGTTGTACACAATGTTGTTAGATAAATTAAGTTTTTGAGAAGTGTTTATGTATGTGATTAAGCTTATGTATGTGATTATGTAGTGTTACATTGGAAATTAAGCTTTTGAGAAGTGTTTAAGTGATTATGGAGTTATTTACTTCTTGCAGGTAAAGGAAACTAACTTAGAACCAACTGTAGTTGAAGATAGTAGAAAGCAAGAAGTGGTAGTTGTGGAGAATACTGTCCATTCGTTAGCTTCTCAGATCAATGAACTAGCTGTTTCTGGAGATAGCTCAATTGTTACTCCTACCAACAACTCTGCGGAAGCTTCCGAGCCTATTGGTTCGGCTCAAGATTTAGACAAAAAAATTCGAGCATTGAAAAAGAAGGTACTTGTACTATGCTTTGGATTTTCTGCATTAGGGGAGATTGGTTTGATATCTATATCCCTCTTAAACATGGTTGTGATATAGATTACATAAGCATTCATTGGTTTTGAGTGTTTGATGAGGTTAATTCGTGTAAATATGAAAGACTATTTGTCATGTATGTTTAGATAGCTTGAATGATTCTTTTTTTATATGTTCTCCACAAAACTTACTCGCAAAGTAGTGCAGCTAGGATATTATTAGAGCATAATAAATATTATTGTCTGAAACTGAATTGTACCGATTCCAAGTGGGTAGATAGAGTGAGGCAAATGATATCTATTAAAAATTCCAATTTCGGATGATATTTAAAATGAAGCACGGCAATTTCGCTAGTGTTGGTCTTGGACATAAGTTGGGCCTTTTACATAGGTTATATTAGGAACCAAGGAATTGAGTTGAAAAGAATTAGAGAAAGAACACTTTTATTGAGAAAATAAGAAGGATTAGGAGAGAAAACTCTCCTCCAAGGAGGACTACGATAGAGTCAGTACTCTATTTTCAATGTTTACAATACTCAATGATACTTCTCTAACTCGGTAAATTCCCTAACTAACTCCTTATCTTCTATGGTTACCTTCTTATCACATTATCATTACAAACTTCTCCTTATCCTGTATCATCCTAATAGGTTATCTTATGAGTTATGAAATATTCCATTAGTCGCACAATAGCCAGATACTCATTCTTACTTGTCTCTCTATGCTAGTATTGTAATGTAAGATGGTATATATGTACTTTAAGCTGTGGCCAACATTTGAGTCATTTCCATTCCAAGGAAGTATTTGGTTGGAAAGGACTACCTGTAGTGTCAAGTTTTTTTCTCGAACTTGTTTTTATTGTGGGATACAATTGTATGGGGATAACTATCATGACACAGTAGATGTATTTTAGTTTTCTTCTTCCTGCAGAAGAACTATGATTCACATAGTGCTATTTTTTCTTAACATCTGACTATTGGGTGCAGATTCGACTTACAGAAGCACTGCAGGAGAAAACTGCAGAGCGAGATTTAAAGCCAGAGCAGTTAGAAAAGCTGGCAAAACTAGAAGATTGGCGTGAGGAGCTAAAACAATTGGAGAATAAAAAGGCCGAAATATTGGTTGTGTGAACAGTGTTGAAATTAGGATGATAAGAATCTGTAGCTCTTCATGTTTCTTGGTTAGATATAAACTCTAAATCAGTTAATCTATCAAGGATTTTATTTTCATTGTCTCTTCTACCTTGCATTTTGCTCATTTTGCTATAATATTTTATATACCTGTTAGGGAGTTACCCATCGATAATAACCTTATATCCGAAAGAAAAATTCAACAGGAGCAATGTGTTTGCTTGAATACCTGGTCCTTGCAAAAGTTGCATGGCTTACTTTCTGCACATACTCACTCTCCTCGAAGAGCTTCCCTAGCTGTTTCTGTTTCTGATTCTGTTACGAGAGCCCTTGCCACTGCATCCGATGTGAGGTGGTCATTCCTCTTCTGTCATTATGGGGACCTTTCTTTGATATTTGTGTATCAAATATTTTAGCAGATGATTTTTTATATCAACCTATTTGGATGGTGTAGACTCTGATCAGCAGTTCACACATTTCAGTGTGGCAACTTGTCTTCAAGATTGTGGTGTTGACCCCAGAGCTGATGACAACTTTATTTTGACATGTCCTAGGTAAATGATGTAGAGATCTATTAGTTGTATAGCCTTATAGGCTAATATCTAGCTTTCATAAACTCTTAGTTAACCTTGACTTCAGTTTCTTGTGGTGACTAACATCAATTGAATTTTACAGTGAATTTCTGAATCATTTTACACCATTAATGTGATCATAATTTTCAGGTCCATGAAATGTTGTTGACAGTTCAGAGCCTTGGATGGTGAAGTGTTCTTTAGCTGTCTTGATGTTGTCTATATGGCAATGTTCCTCTAAAATCCTAACATACAAAACTCGATTTATGTATGATGGCTTGAGCTTAGAGGTGACAAAAATGTTAAGTATAACAAGTGTGAGTAGTATGAGTAATAGTCTCACATTTGTTAGAAATGTGAAGACTTAAGTATTTATAAGTGGGCGAACCCATACACCTATTACCTTAAGATTTTGGGTGAGTATGTGGTTAGGGATGTAAATGCATATCCATGGGGACGGATATCATAATATACGTATCAGCCCCATTGGATAAATATGATATCCATATCCGTCTCATATCCATACGGATATCCGTTAAGCGAGTAATCCGTGGGTTTTACGGTATCCGTGGATATTTACAGATATCCATGGATAATATTTTTTTATAAAAATATTTTTAACTTCTTTTAAAGACACAAAAAATTATTAGCATATAACATCCATATAATTCGTTCTTAATTTAATAAAATTACATCATATTGATTTTCTTCTTATTCACCAAAACATAATTATATTCAAACATAATATTCATACATTTCATTTTTAACCAAACAAATAAAAGATATTGTGATTGTGAGTTATGATGAAAGAGCGAACGACAGAGGAGTAGGAAGGGAGACTCTGGTTCAACAGAGGAATGACGACACGTTGGTTGGACTGTGAAATTGTTAAAGTGAGGTATGAAGTATTTAAGAGTTTAAATATGAAATGCCTAATATAATTTGAATGAAATGTGAAATATTTTCTTCAAAAAAAATTTCAAAAAAGAGAAAGAAATATAAGAAGACTAATTTTTTCAGAAAATGAAAAGATAAAGTATAATAAACTAATGATATTTAAATGATTTTTATAATTTATTAATGGATATGGATATCCATGGGTACGAATATCTTTAAACCCATATCCATATCCATTGACAAACGGGTATTTAAATATCCATTTATTTTATCCATGGATATCCATTAAGCTATCCGCCACATATCCGTGACGGATTTTATCCACGGATATCCACGAGTACGGATTTTTTTGCCATCCCTATATGTGGTGTGTCTCTCACAAAGATGTTATTCTAAAAAAAAAAGTCTCACAATGTTCAATGTTCCATAGTAAAAATCTTCCCCTAACAAAAAATAACTAACAATCAATAAGTCATTCAACAACTTTAACCTATTTAAACCACATATAATCATACCAAAAAAAAAAGAAGCATAAGGGTTTATTGGATTATGATTTTAAGAGACTATTTTGGAGAAAAAAAATCTTAAAGATTTAAAATACTTTGTTTAATGATTTTTCAGACTTTTAAAAGAATGTATGCAATTGAAAATTTTCAAGTTTAGTTTTTAAAATATTTTTAAGTCAAAAGTTTAAGATTTCAAAGTATATTGTGGATTAGAAATCAACATTTAAAAAAAACAAAAAAAAAAAGTATTTATGGATTTCGAATATATGAAAGAACTTCATAGATTTTTTAATCAAAATAAAAAATATAAAAAATAAATATAAATTCAATTAAAAAACAATAGGGTAATTGTTATGCATTGATATCGTAAAATTGTTTTACACTGTCATCTAATAGAAATATATCATTCTATCATATTATTAATTGTTTTAAAAAATTTAGTGTGATTTGGTGGGATGCATGATCGTCATTGATTGGCAGTGTAACAAAATTTACCCTGTCACTGCATCACCATTTTTTCCATAAAATTATTACTACCTTCGGTCCTTTTTATAAAGAACATTTCACTTTTTCAGATTCATTAAATAATTAATGTATCTGGTCTATAATTCTGGTCTATAATGCAGACCAGATACATTAATTATTTAATGAATCTAAAAAGGTGAAATGTTCCTTATAAAAAGGACCGGAGGGAGTATTACCTAAAAAAAGTGATTTTAACTTTATATTTATCTAAGTAATGTTTATCGATTTTTTTAAAAAAATAACCTACTTTTTCATATCAATTACCAAATAAATCATGTTTTAAAAAAATTTACTAAAATGACCATGTTTCTAAAACAAGAAAAACGCATGCGCCATTTGAATCGGAGTAGGTTCAAAAATAGCACACATGTATCATTTATGCATGTGTGTTAAGCCATATGAAATGGCGCCACCCTTTTATCTCATAACTCATACGCCATTTCATATAGCGCATCTCCTTTATTTTTTTTATTTTTTATTTATTTTAAATCATGTGTGTGTATGCGCCATTTGAAATGGCTACTACATTATAGTATTGAGGAAAAATATTTGCAAATATATCAAATACGCTGGGATCTTCGGACCAACAACATTTTCCTCAAGCAAATACGCAAAGACCACAAACACCTCAACAAAATCGTGGTAGACCTCGGAGGCAGGCTAATGCATCGGGATGTAGAACTGTGGGACGTTTCAATCGGACGGGACATTGATTTTCAAATGAATTGGTGTAATCATTAATTTTAATTAATAATATCTTTAATTTATTTTCTTTTTTCTTTTTTTATTTCTACATTTATTTAAATTTAAAAAAAAAAATTAAAAAGGATGCGTCATTTCATATGGCGCATACACTTCATGCATAATGTATACTCCATATAAAATGGCGCATGGATTTAAAGAGAGAAGGAAGGCGCCATTTCACATGGCTTAACTCACATGCACAAGCCATTTCATTTGGTGCACGCGTTTAAAAATAAATGAATTCGCCAAATGAATTGGTGTATCCTCTTTGTCTTGTTCAAAAACATGGTTATTTTGGTAAATAATTTAAAATTATAGTTTATTTAGTATTTTAATTAAAAATATAGGTTATTTTCATTAAAAAAAATCATGTTTATCTGCATACTAAAAGATATATTATTTTTTTTTAAATATATATATTTTATTCACATTTCTGTGTTTGAATAACATATTTATAAAAGTAAGATTTATGTGATCCATAACGATAACAAATCATTAATAGACCCAATTTAAAATTAATCGAAACACAATTTTCTATAAAGGAAACTATCAAATATGGTAAACAAGTTGTTTTGGTATTGGTCAAAGTCCAAGAAACTTTAGTCTATTTTATTAGAGATTTACGCGAAAGCCTAAGCTAAGGTCCTTCATAATCAAGGTTGTCAAGATCGGGATCTTACTTAAGATCGGGAGGACATAG
Organism: Lathyrus tuberosus; assembly: GCA_022829125.1. Lineage (NCBI taxonomy): Eukaryota > Viridiplantae > Streptophyta > Magnoliopsida > Fabales > Fabaceae > Lathyrus > Lathyrus tuberosus. The sequence goes on along the minus strand of JALAZF010000024.1, from coordinate 4,563,152 downwards.
TAAAATCGTAAAACATAAGATCGTAACTAAGATCGGAAGATCCTACCCAATTATTTTTGTGAGATACAGAGAGGGTAATAAGATTGTAAAACATAAGATTCTAACAAAAATAGGAAGATATTACTAAAATGAAAAAATTAAACAAAATATTTGAAGTGTTTTTACATGATATTTTGGTAGGCAAGTGTATTTGTGGGAAAATGATCACTGCCGAACCGTAATTGTTGCGTCTCGGCATCTTGTCAACCTTCTTAGCTTGTAATGGTGGTGGCCGGAAAATGACAAGTGTGGCTGGAAAACGACTGATCGTGGCCGGAATTGGCCAAGATCGCTCAAAATCAATGGTTTTATAATTTTTTTCATAATTTAACTATAACACGCAATTCTACTTAGGATCGGGATCGTTGGAGGTGGGTGAGATCGCAAAATCTTAAGATTTTAAAATCTAGATCGAGATCTTGACAACCATGTTCATAATCATATACATCCAATGCTCTTTTAGAAACTTCGTAACAAATATCAATCAATGTCTAACAACGAGATGGAAGACTAAAGAATAACTTCATCTTGACAACATAGAAGAAAGATGTCAACAAAGCAATAAGGATCACGGATCTGGGTAACGATCATTTCTTTAATGTCAAGCTGATGACATCATTCTTTTAGAGTAATTATCTACGAAGAATGCTCTAGTATTGAACCTAAGAAAAGAGTAATTATCTACGAAGAATGTTCTAGTATTGAATCTAAGATAGACTTGCCCAAAAGGACACTTGATAAGATATATTATAAGAAGTATAATATCATATTGTACTTAGAGGATCCTAGGATATTCCTCTAATCTTACAATTATTCATTTGTACTGTTGTTCAATCCTACAATTGTCCAGTCCATGAACCTCAAATAAATTTTAATGAAAATGTCACGTATAAAACAAATCATTTTCGATCGGCATTAACTTGGACATTAGAGTTTTTTTTTTTTTTTTTAATAAGCACTTGGCCATTAGAGTGTTTTCAAATATCTTGAACATTAGAGTGTTTGCAAATATCTTGCTATTAGATCGAAGCATCAAAATATCAAAATAATCAACAAATTTTGTCATCCCTCACTTGTGAATTATACATGTCTTTCCTAATTAAAAATACAAAATATTTATTTTATGAATCACATTAATCTACAAGATTGAATAAGAATGAATATTGTAGATTGAATATTTTTTTTATCAAAAGTACAATTCTTGTATTTTAATTATCAAAAGTATTAGTTAAAATATAATGAATAATAATTCAATAAAAAATATTTAATAACAAAATAGTATTCTATCGTCATTACAAATAAAATTTTAATGAAGATTTCGCGTATAAAACATATCATTTTCTATCGGCATTAACATTAGTGTTTACAAAGTGTTTACAAGTATCTCTCCAGATCAAAGCATCAAGATGTCAAAACAATCAACAAAATTTGTCATCCGATCTTGGTTCATTCCCTCACTTATGAATTATATTTGTTTTTCCTATTTAAAAATACAAAATATTTTGTATTCTATCTATCACATTAATCTATGAGATTGAATTAGAATGAATAGTGTAGATTGATTTTTTTTATCAAAAGTACAATTCTTTTGTTTTTAAATTATCAAAAGTATTAGTTAAAATATAATGAATAAAATAATTCAATAAAAATATTTAATGAAAAATAATATTAATTATATAAAAATAACGTAACACAATATCAATTAAATATTATTTAATTGATGTATGTTAGTTGAACTAAATAAGTGTAAGTTGTTGATATAATTTATGTTTTAAAATATTAGATTAAAGGGTTTAATGGTAGTGCACTGACAGTGTAAAAATATTTTACACTGTCATCCAATGAAAATATATTATTTTGCCATATTATACAAGTATTTTAAAATTTATAGGATGATTTGACGGGATGTATCGTCGTCATTGATTGACAGTGTAAAATTAATTTACACGGTCAGTGCACCACCCTTTTTCTCTAGATTAAATTGAAATTGTTGGAGTAAATTGATAATAATTAATCAGTATAAATAAACACGATGATTGGAAAAAGACAATGTGAATAAAAATAACAGAGCATGAAAGATGATGATAACAAGAATAAAATAAATAGAAAGTAAAATAATAGTAAGCATGAAATATGATGATAGAAGAAAAACAAGGTGAATAAAAAATAAAAGAAAATAATACAATGTGTATAATGATAGAAAAAGTCTTTGGAGTTTTAAAAGGTCTCATGAATTTGAAGGAGATTGTTAGTATGTGTATATTTTTATAAATTTCAAGAAAACTCAATTGATACCACGGTATTTATATGAATTTCATCAAAATCGTAATTGATTATCACAAGATTTGTTTTATCAACCAAGTAAAGTTTAAGATGTTTTTATATTGTTTTCTAATAATTTGTACCTACTTTTTAGTCCTAAAATGTAGACACAGCTTTTGATCAATTTTCACATTTTACCTCTAACCTCTAACCTCTAAGTTAAAATAGCTCGCTTATTGCATACTACTATATACATCCATTTCTTTAAGAACTCTTGATGCTCTAATACGTTGATTCTCAATTCGGAGATAATAAATAAGGGGGTAAACATAGACATGAGCTTCTTAATGGAAAACAAAAATCACCTGAGTTATGGCGTCCACGAGGTTCAACATCAACAAGTGTACGTGATTTGCGTTCACAAGAAGTTTAACCAGACAAATTCTTGTTTGCAACTTGAGAAATTTAAATATTGAATATTAGTAACAAATATTTCTAGTTCACAAAATTTGGATTTTAAGTAACGGACCATACATGCCACTTCCTTGCTAAAAATACATTCATCAACTCTCCTAAACATACATTTTCTAAAAAAACTCCAATACTGCATTGTATTGTATCACTACATCAAACTTGTAGCCGCCTTCAACATTCTCAGTCATTTACTATGAGCATTCAACATCTGAATCGCCAGGTCCGTCAATGTAGAGTTCAAAATCATCGGCAGTCCACCTGCAAACAAGGTTCAGTTTAAACGTAGCCATCTTGACGCCCATCAAACGCTGTCAAAAGCACAACCAATGTCAGGCGCACACTATACCATAACAATAGTGCTAATCGAGGAATCATGTTTAGAGTAGTGATTACATTTTGAAAGTCCGAATATTGAAAGTAAAGTGTCACATTTTATGTTTCACTAACACATGTCATAAATGATTTAGGTAATAACAAAATAACTAACCAGTATGCGAGCTGCTTCAGGCGACAAAGGTTTTCCCTCCTCACAAACAACAAAGTCAGAAACAAGCTCTACAACTCCTGCAAAAATTTGGAAACATCCATCGTTAGTCTTTACTTTGGCAGGTTCATTTCAACAGAATTCACACAGCAATGCGTCAGAATACCTTTATTTAACCGAACAGGCATGCCTTGCTTTCGCAGAAAAGGTTCCATCTCATGTGTGAACTGGTCTAAAGGACCTTCCTTGAGTTCCACCTAAAACAGTCGGATCTTAAAAGAATGAGCTTTATTTACAAAATTCATAACAAGCACCATATGCATAAGCACCTATAAGACATGACAGGAAAATGATTTCTACTAACAAGGCAATTGCATTAAAAAGATTTGTCAAAAATAAACACCTTTTCTGTGGCAATGCCTCCTGTTCTTGCAAAATCAAATTCCTCAAATTCATTAAACAGCCTGCAAATAGCATCAATAAAAAATCAGGTTCAAGTCAAACAACAGTGAGATATCTAGAGCAACCTCGTTAGAAAATGTTAACAATCAAGTGACATTTTCCACAAATTTTTCACTCAAATAAAGAATCATCATAGCAAACCAATCAAACACCAACTCAACAAATCATCAATTAGTCCCATAGTCCCTAAAGTATCACCCTTTCATCAATCTAGTCCCTAAAGTATATAAATATAACAAATAGTCTTTAAAGTATATAACACCTGTGTTTAGTCCCTTGACTAAAATGTCGGATTTTATATACTTACATGTAATCCTTAAAGTATACAAAACCCGTCTTAAGAGACTAAAATGTTAGATTTTCAGGACTAAATTGCCAGGTTCTGTACACTTTAGGACAACAAAAAACACACACATACATGATGCTCACACCAATAGTAACATATAAAGTTTGCACATTACTATGCAAAACTAAACTTATGATTACTTCAATGGATAATTACAAAAAAAAAAACTACCTTTCAACTTCTTCTTTAGACATATTAGTAAAAACCATTCCAGCATCTCCCCGCAATAACTACGGTAGAAAAAAAATCAAAATCAAAATCAAAATAAAACACCAAAATCATTCATCAAAAACAAACAAACAAACAAAAAAAAAACTACCTTTGAAACTTTATGTAGATTAGGTTTAATTTCATCAGAAGCAGAACGACCAAGAGCAACTTGCATTACTTTGTTGGATCCAAGAAAAAATCTACTAGTTGCTTTCAACTCATCTCTAAACTCTTTCAATTTCTTATTCCTCATATTCTCAAAAGAAAAAACGTAAACCGAATTGTAATTTTCAGCTGCATCTCTTATTGCGCTAACAACCACTTCTTTGTGACCTCTTCCCTTTTTCGTTGTCTTTGAAAGCGTAACTATGAATATATAAAATAATCAGAATCAGAATCAGAATCACGGGGTTTGTCTTTGAAAGCTCAAATAAGCGATTATTGAAAGGAATAGATTAAAGTACCTTGCTTGTTTCTCTTGGATTTTGGCATGGTGAACTATGGAGGCTGCTTCGATGTGATTCTGCAGAGTTTGGTTTCAGAACCCTTGTGATATGAAACTTGAAATTCTATGTGTAGGGTTTTGCAAAATGTCGTAGGCTTGGGTTGGGCTTTTAAATGGGCTCTTTCTCCGTCTCCCTTCTAATTGGGCTTTTCTTTTAGAAGTCTACGTAGCACCCCCACTTGGACCTGCCACCTCCACATTACTCTTAAATTGACAATAATACTTAACCATACACCTCCACATTTAATTTGACATTAATATCCTTAAAAAAAACATTTTTCCATTTTTAAGAGTACATTAAGCGTTTGTCACTTAAGTTCATTATTTATAAAATAAATTGTAAATGCTTTTACAATGGTTTTTTAAACCAACCGTTAATATAGGACTTAACTTCATTATTTTAAAAATAAATTGTAAAATAGTTTACAATGGTGAAGTAAAATAAACGTTGTAAGAGGTCTTCAATTCCATTACGGTTGTGTTTTCCAACCGTAATTAAAGGGTTCACTGATAAATTAAAACAAAACGTATTATGTATTATTTCTTTCAAAAGACGCCCTAGTTGAACAAGCGACCCAGAGACGACAGCGGCTGCGTAAACTTTACCCTCTTCATAGCTCAAATCTGCACACCCTCTTCGTTCATTTGATTCTTCAACTTCGAAGTACGGTATTCTTCAACATCTTCATTCTTTTTTTCTTTCTTTATGTTGTATATGCTGAAGTCAGTATGCTTATGTTGTTTATGCTCAAGTCAGTATTAGAGTAAATGTTTTATATGCTTTAGGTTTAGATTTGTATATGCATTAAGTTTTTGGATTACATTTTGGTGTGTCATTCAGATTATTATATGTGTATAAATTTCAGAAGTTGTTATGGATCGTAGTTGGATGAAAGCCGATAGATTAGGTCCGATTTATGAGAAATAAGTTCTTGAATTTCTTGAATACGCTGATAAACATCTTCCCGAAAATAATGGTATCTTTTATTGTCCTTGTGTTCTTTGCGCGAATATCAAAAATTGTAGAAAGGATGAAATATTCATCACCTTTGTTGTAATGGTATATGTCAAAATTATATAATATGGATGTGGCATGGTGAAGTGGAGGAAAGTCGTGCGTCATAAAGTCAAAGATTCGATGAAGATGAATATATGGAAGATCAACTAGAGGATATGTTCTGTGATATTGGGAAATCTTCTTTTAAGAATGCTCATATTTACGATACTATATGTAGTGATAAAGACACCCCCTTTATATAAGGGATGCACAGATTTTACACAATTGTCGGCGGTGTTAAAGTTGTTTAATCTGAAGGCAAAAAATGGATGGTCGAATAAAAGTTTCACGGAATTACTTGAACTGCTAAAGGAAATGTTACCAAAAGATAACAAATTGTCAGATCGTTGTTATGAGGCCAAGAAGATATTGTGTCCAATGGGTCTGGAGTATATAAAAATACATGCTTGCCGTAATGATTGCGTATTATACCGGAAAGAGTATGAAGACTTGTATCAATGTCCGAAATGTGGTGTGTCGCGTTACAAGCTGAAGGCCAATAGTGGTGATGACAATGACTATGACAATGTTAGTAGGAAGCATCCTCCTGCTAAAGTGTTATGGTACTTGCCAATAATTTCACGATTTAAGAGACTTTTTGCTAATTTGAATGATGCAAAGAATCTTAGATGACATGCAGATGAAAGGACTTGTGACGGAAACATTCGCCATGTTGCTGATTCGTTGCAATGGAAGAAAATTGATTCGTTGTTTCCGAATATTAGAGTCGAGCCAAGAAACCTTAGGCTTAGACTTGCCACCGATAGAATGAACCCCTTTGGTAATCTGAGCACTAATCATACTTCGTGGCCTGTTCTTCTCACTATTTACAACCTATCTCCTTGGTTAAGTATGAAGCGCAAGTATATATTTTTAAGTATGATGATTTATGGACCACGACAACCTGGTACGACATAAATGTTTATCTAAGTCCATTAATTGATGATTTACGACTCTTGTGGGATGAAGGCGTTGAAGTTGATGAAGCATATTCTGGGGAAAAGTTTAAGATGCGTGCAATGTTATTTTGCAGAATCAACGACCTTCCTGCTTACGGTAACTTGGCTGGATATAGTGTCAGAGGACATAGAGTGTGTCTTATATGTGAAGATGATACTTGTTATCACCAACTTGAGTTTGGAAAAAATATTGTTTACCTTGGGCATCAAAAATTTCTAAAACTCGATCATCCTTATCGTAGATTGTGGAAGGCTTTTAATGGAGAACAAGAGTTTGATGAGGCACCTGAACCTTTAACCGGGGAAGAAGTTTATCAACGGCAGGAACACATTAATGTTGTCTTTGGAAAGAGAAAAAAGTAAAAGGGGCAGTTGCGAAAAATATTTGGAAAAAGAGGTTCATCTTCTTTGATCTTCCGTATTGGTCAAGCCTTGATGTTAGACATTGTCTTGATGTGATGCACGTGGATAAAAATATGTGTGATAGTTTGATTGGCACACTTCTAAACATTCCAGGCAAGACTAAAGATAGTAAGACTTCCCGTCTTGATATGGATAAGATGGGTATAAGAAAACAGTTGGCTCCAATAGAGAAAGGAAAAAGAACGTATTTGCCTCCAGCATGTCACACACTTTCTAAAAAGGAAAAGAAAATTTTCTGCGAGTGTTTGCAAGATATTAAAGTTCCGCAAGGTTACTCATCAAACATCAAGAAACTTGTATCAATGAAATATCTCAAGTTAATTGGTTTAAAATCTCATGATTATCATGTATTGATGCAACAACTTCTACCAGTGGCTATCCGTGGGATCCTACCAAAAAATGTGAGAGTAACTATAATGAGATTGTGCTTATTCTTCAATGTCATATGTAATAAAGTTCTTGATTTCAAAAAATTAGATGAATTAGAAGATGAGGCTGCCATAATCTTGTGTCAATTGGAGATGTATTTTCCTCCATCATTTTTTGACATTATGGTTCACTTACTTGTTCATCTAGTCAGAGAAATCAGAATTTGTGGTCCAGTTTATTTAAGGTGGATGTATCCAATAGAGCGACATATGAAGATCTTTAAAGGATATACGAAGAATCATCACCGACCGGAAGCTTCGATTATTGAAAGATACATCACAGAAGAAGCTATTGTGTTTTGTACAAACTATTTGTCGGACGCAGATTCTGTAGGAATTCCAATTTCTTGTCATACTGACACGGACGGAAGAGGTATTCAAGGTCTAAATGTTAAGTCAATGGCTCAGGATGTAGTTATTCAAGCACATTTCTATATATTGAATAATATAGATGAAATTCAACCTTTCATAGGTACTCACAAAGGACTTTTGAGGAAAAAATATCCCCGAATGAGTGACAAGTTGTTGTTGATAGAGCATAACAAGAGATTCATAGAATAGTTTAATAAAAGTGTATCTAATGATCGTAGTGCATCCGAGATACTTAAATGGTTGTCGTACGAGCAAATATTTTGTGTCATTACTTGGACTGCATACGACATTGGTCATTATACCTTTTATACAAAATCAAAAGATGATCGTAGTACAATGCAAAATAATGGGGTTATGGTTGAAGCCAAATCGATGTATTTCTCTAGTTCGAAAGATAAGAATCTTGTATTGGAAACTACCATGTTTTATGGTGTCATTGATTAAATTTGGGAGATTGATTATGTTATTTTCAAATTGGCTTTATTTAAATGCAAACGGGTTCCCAATAATAGTAATGGTGTACACATTGATGACTTAGGATTCACACGGGTCGACCTTGGCAAAGCATCTTTTATGACCGAACCATTCATCATGGCTTCTCATGCAAAACAAGTTTTCTATGTTACCGACCCATCGGACATATCGGGGAAATTGTCAATTGTTCTCCAAGGAAAACACATTCCTCTTAGTGATGGAAGTCTTGATATTCCTTCCACACCTTCTTACACAACACAAGTCCCTACCTCATGTAATGCAGTTGATGGAGATGCCGTGCACGCTATTCGAATCGATCATGAAGAAGACATATAAGAAAATTAACAAGTACGTAATTTAGTCTTTATTCATAATATATTAATTGTATGTTATAGTTTCTAAATATTTTTACTAACAAGTATAATTATTTGAAATCATATATCTTTAGAGTCAAGACACCAAGAGACAAGAAACCAAAACACCAAGTTACAATTATGTGATGTTATGTAATGTGTAAACTTTAGGTTATTTGTTCTGATAAATTGTAAGATGTTTGTTACAATTGAATATGATACAACTATGTGATGTTATGTAATGTGTAGACTGTAGGTTGTTTGTTTTGATAAATTGTAAGATATTTGTTGCAATTGAATATGATACAATTATGTGATGTTATGTAATGTGTAAACTGTAGGTTGTTTGTTCTAATAAATTGTAAGATATTTGTTACAATTGAATATGATACAAATATGTGATATTATGAATATGATACAATTAACATTATTATGATTACTTTATCACAAATGTTAGTTGTATTTTCTGTTGTGATATGGTGAACAATAATACAGGTTAAAAAAAGGGGATTAATTATAAAATCAGTAATCTTTTTCTTAATTCTGTAGAATATGTAACAACGGCTATACATCATAACCGTAATAATATTTTATGTTTTAACAACGGTTATATTACACAACCGTTATAATATCTTGCGCGATGTCCAAAAATAAATAAATATCAAAACAACGCAGCTGGGAATCAAAACTATGACAATTACTTTATCACAACGACACTCTACATAACAACGCTCGTGCACGCGTGATTACATACATTTCCCAACCGTTGTTAAATGGATTTTTCGTAGTAGTGTAAGGGTCTGTTTGGATTGATGGAAAGAGATGTAATTGAGTAGAGTGATATTATATTCCATTGTTTGGTTTTACAAAAAAAAATGAATGGAATGGAATGGAATATGATGGAACCCATTCTATCAAATACCACTCTTTTAACTCATTTTTCATTCCGTCCAAATTGGGGTGTATCCAATGGAATAGAACGAATTAATAACACAATTACAATTTTATCCTCCAACTATTTACTTTCATTAACACTTCTTATTCCTTATTTTAATTTATGTGATATTCTTCAATTATTCCATAATAATTATTTTCCTTTACATTTCTTTTTAATGTAAATGCTTTGGATTTGTATGAGAGAATATTAACGGAGTTGAATTGTTGGTTTTATTGTAAGAGACAAAAACTTTAAAAAATAAAAAATATAATAAAAAATTAATAATTGAATTTTTCACATTAGTTGCTCATGTTATTTCCACTTATCTCACATTCACCATGTATTAGAATTTGTTGTCAATATTTGCTCATGTTAGTTGAACATTAGTTGAGCGTGCAACAATATTTTGCTCGCGTTAGTTGAAGAAGCAACAATTAGTAAAAACAATATTTTTATAAATAAACTGTTTGATATGTTATAAATAAATTATTGAGTTGTTATAAAAATATTTATTTTGTGTTGTTTTATAAAAAATAAATATATGATTAACAATATTAATGTTTTTGAAGTAAAGGGTAAAAATGGAATAAAAAATTAAAATGTTTTCCGCTCCGTCCAAATTTCAAACATTGGAATGGGATATTAGCTCCGCTCAGTCGAAAAATATCCAAACAATGGAATGAAGTTTATGTTTCGTTCCATTCCATTACGCTTCATTCTATGACATTCTGCTCCGCTCCGTTTCGTTAGTTTTAAATTATCTAGACAAACCCTAAAGTGCATATACTTGATGAGGTCATGATGATTGTTGCAGATGTTGGCATGATGTAGTTGGTGGATTGTTCGCTCATCATGATTGATGTTCCCCTGTTGCCTGCTTTTATAGAGAGATGGCATAAGGAGACATCTTCCATTTGGTGAACTATGGAGGCTGCTTCGATGTGATTCTGCAAAGATTGGCTTCTGAACCCATATGCTCGCAAACTTGAAACTCTGTGTTTAAGGTTTTACAAAATGTCATTGGCACGGGTTGGGATTCTAAACGTGCTTAGTTTCCACCCTCACTTCTAAAAGGGCTTTTTTTACACACTCATAATAAAGACGTATACATGGCACCCATTTCATTATATTTGCCACCCCATATTAGTAGCACTTAAAAATTACAACTTTACTATTTAAAATGTCATTTTTCAGAGTTTTGGAAAAGAAAAAAAGAAGATTCCTACCACATTTCTTGATGCTTCTATCAAATTTTACAAGCATTTTTTCCATTACATTTATACATTTATATCGACAATTTTAAATTTATAGTGTATTTTTCATGAAAATCATTTTTTTTACTGACATTTTCGAAATATTCGGTAAAATCCAAATTTTTACACATTTATACATGAATTTTTAAAAATTGTAGTATCATACATGCATTTTTACCAACGTTTTTTGAAATTTCCAGAAAACAGCATACATGCATACTGATGATTTCAAAAATGTTGGTAAAAATGCATGTAGGGTACCACATTTTTTAAAAATGGTGGTAAATACAAGGTCATGATCGGATATTTTAAAAATTTTGGTGGTTAATTTTATTTTTTTAGTGTGGGTTAGAGGAAGAGATGACAAGATTGTTTGTAGATTGACTAATAGAGGAAACAAAGTAGTTGTAGAGAGCTCTGGTGGAGGCGACGAAGATGACAAATAGAAGTTACATACTAGGGCGGGTAGAGTAGTCCCCTCTGATTCTCACCGCAAGAGGATAGATCAGTCTTACTTACCCCGTACTCTACATCGTATATGAGGTAAAGTTGGGCGGGCCAAAGATCTTGATGTTGAGCCAGATGTTGTCGTTGTTGATGATGTAGAGTCAGCAACTCAAGGTAATAACGAGGTTCTTCCTCAGGATGATATTGAAGTTCATTCTCAAGGTGACATGAGGGTTCTTGGTGTAGATTATAAAAAAGCTACCTTTGAAACTTTATAGAGATTATATTTAATTTCATTATAAGCAGAAGGACCAAGAGCAACTTGCATTACTTTGTTAGATCCAAGAAAAAAACTACTAGTTGCTTTTAACTCATCTTTAAACTCTTTCAATTTCTTATTCCTCACATTCTCAAAATAAAAAACGTAAACTAAATTGTAATTTTCCGCTGTATCTCGTATTGCGTTAACAATCACTTCCTTGTGACCTCTTCCCTTTTTCGTTGTCTTTGAAAGTGTAACTGCGAATATATAACATAATCAGAATCAGAATCATATTCACAGTGTTTGTCTTTGAAAGTTTAAATAAGCAATTATTGGAAGGAATAAATGAACATACCTTGCTTGTTTCTCTTAGATTTTGGCATGTGGGAGTATAGAGGCTCCTTCAATGTGATTTTGTAGAGCTTGATTTTCGAAACCTTATACTTTGAAAAACATGCTACTATATGTGTAGGGGTTTACAAAATGTCGTTGGTTCAGGTTGGGCTTATAATAGGATCTTTTCTACCTCCATATCTAAATGAGCATTTTTTTTAGAATATGGCACCCCCATTAAATATGACATCCCCACATTACCGTTAATTTGATTATAATACCCTCAAAGTAATTTTTTTTAAAAAAATATATGCTTATAAAAAAATTAAAAAAATGTTTTCCATATTTAGAATTTCATTTCTCGAATTTTTTCAAAAGAACCTAGTTTTATACCAAAATTTTGAATTCATACCAAATATCTAGAAGTGTTGTTTTTAATTACATTTATTCATTTTTACAAAAGAATTTGACAGAATATCAGACATTTAGTAAAATACAGGCCTTTTGTTAGACGAAGGCGACTTATCTAGAGGGAGTGAATAGATCCCAACTAGGGCTGGCAATGAACCAAACCAACTCGAAAATAGTTCGAAACTCGATTCGAAAATTAAATCGTTGAACTAGGTTCATGAACCAAATGAGTTGACTATGAGCTAAAAACTAAGTTCGTTAACTAAATGATCTGAACTTGAACTATACATAGTTCGACTCGTTAGGTTCATGAGTCAATTCGATTATATATGAGATAGATTATATTGTCTTTAAGAGTAGGTTTAAAGATTTGTTCTAAATCTTAGTCTCATATTTTCTTTTAATCTAACGGTTTTAATTGATATTTTATATTCTCAAGTGAGTAAAATATTTCTATGAATAATTATACAAATAAAATTAACATCGTATAAATTTCAATCTTATAACTTTTATTTTATTTCTATATTTTTTATTTAAAAAATATTAATTTAAAATGTCAAATATATATATATATATATATATATATATATATATATATATATATATATATATATATATATAAAATAGACTTTAAAAAATTACTTTTAAGTTTGTGAAATAAGCGAGTTGAACCTAACAAGATAAACCTAACAAGTTGAAGCGAAATATTCGTGAACTTCTAACAAGTCGAGTTTGACCTGAAAAAAAAATCCGTGATGAACTTGAACTCGAACTCGAACTCGACCAATTCTTAACGAGTCGAGTTTGAGCTGAAAAAAAAGTTCGTGATGAACTCGAACTCGAACTCGAACTCGACTAATTCTTAACGAGTCGAACTGAGTTAAGATGAGTTCGACTCGACTCGACTCATTTCCAGCCCTAATCCCAAGAAAAAAAATTACTTAAAAAAAACTGTTTTCAAAAAGTTACGGCTAGCGGAATTGACTCGGATCGATTCGTCTAAACCGAACCGCTATCAAAAATCTCAGATATGCGTATATGAAAACCAATTGATGATAATGATAAACAAATCAATCAATATGTTTTAAAACACAATAACTGGAACGCTACTCAAAAGTAAAGGCTATCTCAAATGAAAAAATACACAAAAAATTTAATTGAGATAAATTATCGAACACATTGTAGGCAACCAATTTTGTTTAGAATTTCGTATGGTTTTATTGACTTGCAAATCCAACTACAATCAAATGGATTGTGATTAACTCAAAAGCTTTTCCAATGGTTATCTAAATTTTTAACCAAACTTATTGATCGCACAATCGAAGAATTCAATAATTTGCAAATGAAAAATAAGAGAGAGAGAGAGAGAGAGAGAGAGAGAGAGAGAGAACACAATGATTTGTTTAGGCAGTTCCCTAATCGACCTCGCTGTGGGTACATCTGCCCTCAATTTGAACTCGAGTTGAGATATGAAATTTAACCTTACTTTGCAGAAGTAGTTTACAAGAGAAATGTAGCAATGCAACCCTACAAACCCTGTGTTTCATGTTGATTCTAGCACTTTCTCTTCCCTTGAACTGAGCTTGATCAAGTCACCCGACAATGCCAATTTTATTCATCGCCCCACACTTCTCCTTTGCAAGAAACCACAATTCTTTAAACTCTCACTCGATCGAATCCAAATTGTGAGTTGTTGTAACCCAAGATTTACCAATTTGATTTGCCGTCTCACGCTACTCCTTTGTAAGAAACCCTCGTTCTTCAAAGTTTTCACTCGATCGAATCCAAGTTGCGTAATCTTGTCCAAAACCTCTAAATCCCTATCTAGCCTAGTTTTCTTATTTGAAACCCCCAAAGATTCTCAACTCAATTTACAATTCAACAATCTAAATTGGACGTTATCAACTCGATTCTAGATGGCACCAAAACAATGAATGATTATGTGTACTTTGTTTGTGTGTATGCATATAACAAAGGTCGAAGATTAAGAGAACTCTTTGTATATTCTTGGTTTTCTCTATGATTTTCTCAAAATAATTGAAAATAAATGATACATGTATGAAGTATATATATGTGTGCAAGTTGGAGGCAAAAGAAATGCAAGAGGATTAGAAAAGAATGCAAATTTTCAAGATTTTTAGTGTATTTTTTGACCTATGTAAGTCATGTTTCAACGCATATGATGCATGTGTCGACCTGTATAGGCGGCACGTCAAACTGAACGTTGCAGGCTTTAAAAATGAGTTACATATGTCGACCTGAAGCTCGTATGTGTCGACCTGTAGGAAAGTTTTTCTTCTATGTGTCGACCTATTGCACGTATGTGTCGACACATAAATTATTTTTCACATTAAAACCACTTTTTGATGCATGAAACCTTTTCTAAGCATGTTGTTTTGCCTTCTAATGCTAAGATGCATATTAAGACTCAGATGATACCGTCCAATATACATAAATGCTAAAGTAACCTAGTTTTGACGTCGTACAAAACAACCCTAATAGGAAGGGCACTCACATACTTCCCATTTATTATGATGGTAAAACTTGCAACGATGCATTTGATGTCTTCGTGAAGGCTCCCCTTGAATCTGTGTATCATAGCCTCATATCTTGCATATGCTTCTCCCCCTTTGACAACATCAAAAAGAGACAAGGCAAGCCATTAGAAGTATCACATAGATACAACATATCACATATACCATATACCATACAAAGGCATTTGAAAAGAAAGAGCGTGCACTCACATACACTAAATACATGAAGATACACAAAAATAATTTAACATAACATAATTAGAAACACAACATTAGAATATTGTCATCAAAGGTAATACACATAGCAAAACCATTGTCTTACACAAAATAAGTAGTAACATTGTCAAACCATAAACTTAAACAAAGAAAACCAACAAAGAACAGTGTTGGATGCCTCAAAGAATGAACTGCAAGAAAGAAATGCTCTACAAGATGTTTGACCCAAGACACAACAATTTTTCAAAACTTTAACTTCCTCCATGACCTCTAGGCATTGGCCTCACCCCCACAATGCCAACCTTGTCCATCATTACCAAAGTGATGATCCAAGAAATCACACATCACTCGGTATAATTGAGCATAATGATAGTGATTCTCATTTTTAGCAGAAATCGTGTGATTAGTTCTTGCAATTGTAGCAACATGATTAGCATCCATCTCATTTCGGATAGAGACAAGCCTTTCTGTCACATAAGAATCAAAGGCCTCAAAATTGGCATCTTATGCAGTCATGTGCCCTTGCATGAGACGAAATTTCTCCACTTGAGCTGCCTCAAATGCATCTCGCCTCCAGCAATCTTCCTCATAATGCTCATCTGGTCTAACATGTATGTTTTGAATCATAGCCATGATGGAAGAAGGATCACCATAGTCAGCACTAAATATGTTATCTTGACCATCCCCATTATAACACCCTTTTCTACCCCACAATTATCGCAGCGGAATAAACATAAAATCATAGTAAAATCAGAATCACCTCAAAGGATGCACATTTCTCAATAAATTCAAATCAACAAAATTGCTCCGTAAACAACGGGTTTTCCTCAAAAATAATTCAAAATGCCTTCAAAGGGCAGCAGAACCACCATAACCACAAAAATCCCATAAAAGGGTTTATTACAATAAACCATAGTCATCAAATAATCAATAAAATAATAACCAAATAAAACTCAACATGGTTCGACTCAACGACCCAACCCGATGTTACACTATCAGAGCAAGACCCTCTACATCGACCAAAATGCAAATAACTTCAAAAGTCCTCAAAAGCATCCACGGCTAATCCTGATCACCTGCACGTTACCCACGTGGAGGCAACATTCAAACAAGTAGGGTGAGTAATACAATTCATTATAATCAATATAAAATAAGATATGCATAAAAATGACGTCATCATCATATACAACATCATCAGAGTCATCACAAGGCAAACATCAAAGCACGTCATCATAAATCACAATAAATGCCACATAAATGCAATGCACAACAGGACTCATGCATGTGGTACCAATCGTCACAGTCGATGGACACTTAGGCCATCACCCTCCAAAGATCCACGTCAAATAGGATCGGTTCCACACAAGAACCGAAGCACGTCATAAACCACTTCACATCCACACAATGGGATGGAAGCCACAAATAGACCGAAGTCTAACATCATCATCACTGGACCGAAGTCCTAACATCATCACCAGAATATGCTATGAATGCATGATGCACAACGTCAATAATCATCATCATCAAAAATATAATTATGTGCATCATCATTCACCAAAACATCATATTAATCATGTCATCATATATTCATGAAAACATAACAAATCATCATCTCATAAACATCAGTAACATCACAGTAAACCATCAGAAAAATCACAACGTCAAACATCAAAACATCACAACATCATAAACAAAATTCCGCAAAGAGCAGACGCTCGCTGCCGAGTTCGCTGTGCGAACCTGCTCGCTGGGACCTTTGTTTTGCGAGCTCCAGCGAGTCCCCTAATTCCCACACAGAACACCAGAAACTCCATCTATCATCCTCGCTACTGCATTCGATGTGCGAACCCATTCGCTGGGCGATTTGCTTTGCAAACTAAGAGTCCTTTCCAATCCCAGTCTAGTATCCCAAAAACACAATCATCGCACATTCGCTGCGCTGCTCGCTTTGCGAGCCTTGGCGAATGTTCACCGTGCGAAAAAAAACATTCGCTTTGCGAACCCGCGATTACAGCAAATCGCTGCTACGTATCAGTAGCACCACAACCCTAAAAGTACCTGCAATTTCATCCCCAATTAACCCAAAAACATCCCTACAACATTCCTAATGCATCACAGAAATCAAAGGCACAAAACCTACGTCTATTAGGTCGATTCGGAACACTACGGGAAACCTTAAATTCCCTAAACCTTCAAAACTCCCAAGCTTCCCATAAACCCCATAAATCCCCTTCTCATACAAGATCCTACATATCATCAAAAGGTTCAGCCTCGAAGGCTTATTTTTACCTGAATCAATTCAACCCTTAATAATCCATCATCGATCCTCAGAAATATCCCTAAATCATCAATGACTTATAAACCCTTCAAAAACCCCAAAATCCCAAAATTCACTTTAAACACATCACTTCCTATATTGAAAACAATGAAAGGCAATACTCCCCATACCTTAGATTGTCGATCCGGAGCTTTCTCTACTGATTCTTCGGAAACCTTCTCGAATCCTCGCTTTTTCCTTCTTCCTTAGAGCTCTGCACTTTTCTCCTTATTTTCACGTTCCAACTAAATGAATCCCATTCCTTCCCAATTCCTTTTGTTAAATCCTTGGGCTCTCAAAAATGGGTTTTCCTCATAATACCCTCACAAATCCTCCTCAAAAGTCCATTTTACCCTTAATTCCTCTAATATTATTTAAATTAATAATAATACTAATATATTCATATTATATACTATTATTTAATTAAATAACCGAAACTCCACCAAAATACCGACATCGACACAAACCGCCAAACATTCACTGAAATTCTTAAATATTATATTTAAATAAATTAAATAAATATTCTAATAAATTTGGGGTGTTACACCCATGATTAGCATCATGCATAAATGTATCACCTTGAGGCACACCATGAGAGGTACCAATTGGTTGATCATCAACCACACGTGTCTCAGCAGCTTCATCACCAAACTCAGCAAGGTCATCGAAATTATAAATTTTCGTACCATTCTTGCCCACATGTAAGTAGTACACTCGACGGTTTTCATCCAAAAAGTATCCCATGTTTGTCAAAGTGTGTTGAGATAACTCTTGAGCTGGACTCGAAGATCTATATTGAAGATTCGACATCCCTATGTTGAAATAGTTCAACATCTTGGCAATCATAGAAACATAACAGAATGAAGTTCCTTTGTTGCAATCCTTGATGAAAAACATCTGGGACACAAAGTAATTTTCCCAATTAATCCAAATCTTATTCATAAGAATGTAAGCAAGGTGAATTTCAGCATTGTCATATCTTGAGAATCCACCATTCTTTGGGTGCAACATATGAGAAACAAGCTACAACAAAATCCTAAGAACCATCTTCGACTGACCGATTGTTGTAGGATCATAGCAATCATCATCAGACCGGGGAGCTCCAAACAATTCATTCAAATGAATGCTCCGTTTAAAATCATGATGAAGGTTGGTATTCGTCACCAACTGTTCAGCATCATCATCAATAATAATGATTCCAAACAGTGACTTCCAAAGATCAGTAAAATCATAAACTATATTACCTATTGTGAACTTGAATGATGAGCCTCTTCTATCGTGCAACCCATAGTAGAACACACAGATAAGATATTCGTTGAAGTTGTGTGACAGCTTCAAAAATTAGTTAATTTGTTGATGCTCAACAAGACGAACAACATCTAGAATGTCCAAGAAACCAGCCACAACAGGTTTCCAAACACATTGTTATACAAGAAGGCAATGTTGGTGTTTTGCTTCAAATTCTTTAACACATCAAGATGAAACCAATGAAAATGGAGTTTCCAAAACTGTAGAGGATATGGTAGCCTTACCCTTACCCTTAGAATCACCCTTGGTTTTTGCAAGTTTTTGTGCCATTGAGAATTGTTCAAATAGAATTTGCACGCCAAGTGTTCAACAAGATGTGTGAACGAGAAATGGAGATATTTGAGGGATTTATGATTACCCACAAACCCCAAACAAGGAAAAAGATTATAAAACACGCAAAGATAATAATGAAAATAAGAAATGAATGCCAATTAGGAGTTTTAGAGGTATTGGGTGTGATTTGAAAAAATGTGAGAATGAGGGTTTATGGAAGAGGAAATATGATGATTGAATGAGGAGACTTAATGAGATTTTGGAAAATGGAGATTTAAATGAGATATGGTGGATGAATCACAGAGGAATAATGGAGGATTTGATGATGCTTTGATATCTTTCAAGATTTAAGGTGAAATGAAAAGGTATGAAGACAAATGCATATACGAGAAATGAATGAAAAATGAAGTGAAAAGTCATAAATATGCGTTATGAGTCTACCAATTTGAAGCATAGATCGAGTTGTATAGGTCACGAGTCAACACATTCAAGGCATGTGTCTACACATACTTAAACAAGTTTGAAAAATTCCTAAAATTATTTTCATGAGCCGACCTATACGAAACATGTGTCGACCTATGAAGTGCAACAAGTGAAAAAATTGAAACATGTAGATTTCGTTCAACTTTGAAAGCCTAGAATTGAAACAAGCATGAATGATTTTGAGAGACACATACAAATGATCATTTTTCATGATTTGGTAGCCATTCATATGCAAAAATGCAAATGTAAGCATACAATAATAATAGTATAGAAAACATATGAAGATATTGAGATGAGATCACTATAAACATATTAAATGAAGCACACAGTGATTATCATTTGAAATTTTTGGAAATGAACACTCATAACATGTATTATACACCAACTCATCATATTCCTTTGAAAAATAAATAGGTCAAATAAAAACTGACAAAGCAAAAATTGAAACAATATTACCTCACAGTACAAATGGCAGAGGGTGCACATGCATTCCACAAGGAACTCTCGAACAAAAGTTGGAATAAATGAAAAACGTGCCACAAAGCCTTTAGACATCAACATTCTTACCACTTTTCTCTTTGTCAAAGTACCCAAAAGTGAGATTTGTAATGTATCCAAGAAAGCTATTGATTTGATGATCATCCTTTTTTGTTGGATTTTCATTCTTGTCCTTTTCATGATAGTTATCTTGATCCTATTTAAATTTCATTGTCTTAGGTTAATAAATCCCTTATTAAATGTTCTTGAGTATGTATTTTGAATATATACCTATATCATGAAACAAAATACCTTTTTTGACATTTCTCGGATAGGTAGCATTACAAATAATCTACACACTTTTACTAACTAATAAACACTAGTTATTGACTAACTTGGTCACATACCCATTCTCCCTTGCCATAAAGTCAATGAAATGGGGAGATGTAACCCTTCATATGTCTTGAGCATCCACTATCGAGAAACCACATCTTCTTTGTAGAGCAAAGAAATTCAACCTATAGAATCAAACAAGGGTGATAGGTACCAAATTTTCATTATGTCCTTAAGAGTGAGTGAAATCAAGGTTGCATTTAGGCAACCATTTAAAAATACCTCTGGGAATAAAGAGTCTCTTAAACTTATATTTTTCAATAGTGTGACCTCTTTTACAACAATAGTGACAAGATAAGTTTTTATGAGATTTACTTTTTCTATTTGAATCCTTTTGAACATATTTTTACTTTTTTATATGAAGGGTTCAAAGACCGTTTAAACTTTAATGTATCAATAGAAAATGTAACCTTTGGTTGTAATGCCTTGTCCAATTTAGCTTTAAGAGTATTTACCTCTTTTTACCAAATGTGACAAGTTTCACAACCAACCTATGAAGGTTCTCCATCCTCATTCTTATCTTTTTTAATATCTACCATAGATTGCTTAAGAGCCTCCATATTCTTTTTGGTTTCTAAAACTTTATCTTCTAAATGTGCAAAAATTATTTTGTTTGAATCTAACCTTTTAAAAGTGTCTATGGCTTATCTGTGTAGATTTTCAAAAGCCTTTTGTAATTGAGAATAAGAAAATTCATTAAAAGATTCAAGTTTAGAATGACTTATATTCTTCTTCTTCTTCTTCTTCTTCTTAGCTATGAAGCAAAGCTTGGCCGATTCGCCACTTGAACTTGAGCTTTCATCACTTGAAGAATCATTTTCACTCTCCCAAGCAATATAGGCTCTTCTAGACTTGCTAGATTTCTTATGATGGCATTTCTTTTTGTATTTCTTAATCAATTGACAGTACTCCGACCTATAATGATTGACTTTTCCACATTCATAACATGAACCAATATGTTTTCCCTTCTTACTCCCATCTTCCTTTGAGGAGTTTGATAACCTTCTAAATTTGATTAGATTATTGTCAAAGTGTTTGACTCCATTTTCCTTATGTACCTATTCTACCTTTTAACGAACAACCCTATCTCTTCATCATCAGAATTCTCTTCATCACTCATTTCACAGTCACTTTGCTCATTGGTTGTGGACTTTGAAATTGAACCCTTTAGAGTAATAGACTTATTTTCTACCTCTTTATCTTTACTTTTCTCCTTCCTCTTCTTCTTTTCATGCTTTTTCTCGTGTTTTTCCAAGCAAACGAGTTCTTGCTCGTGTTCTTCTAGCTTGCCTAATAAAGTTGTGAGATCAAGTGTTTTAAGATCATTCAATTCTTTGATTGCGATGAGAGTGGGTTGTCATTCCCTATTAAGACACCTCAAAACTTTATTAGTAGCAGTATCATTAGAAATAGGCTTACCTAGAGCATTCAAACAATTGATGAGATGTGTGAACCTCTTTTGGATGTCCACAATGGTTTCACCATGCTTCATGTGAAATATTTCAAACTCTTGATTTAAGGTATTGATCCTAGCTTGTTTGACCTTATTAGTTCCCTCATGGACAACTTTTAATGTGTCCCGTATAGCTTTGGCAGTTTCACAATGAGAAACACGATAATATTCATCAACACCAAGTGGATATATGAGAATATCTTGTGCCTTCCAATCATGTGACCACAATTTCTTATCATTATCATTCCATTGTGCTTTCGATTTCGGTATGATGAAACCTTCACCATTGGTCATTGTAATTTGATTAGGACCATTGATGATGGTATCCCATACACCCTTATCAACGAAGTTGATATGGATACGCATACAAGCTTTCCAATAGCCATAGTTTTCACGGGTAAAAATGGGCGCTCTATTGTACGCCCCTTTAGGTTCGGTAGCCATTTTCTAATAATTAAATATTAAAGCACGAAATTAACCATTTTACCAAAATTTCGAATTTGACGGTACCTAAGTTATGTTTTTTTTTACCAAAAATTTAGAAATATCTAGTATATTCTTATATATTGTTAGCACTTTTACCGACAATTTAGAAATTTTTGGTATGGTCGACATGTGTTCTTACCATAAAATTTGAAATTGTCAATAAAAATGCATATATTCATAGCAAATGTTTCTAAAATGTCGGTAAAAATACATATAGACATGCCGAAGAATAAGAGAATGCACGATTATTCTTAGATTAAGCGAGAGAGCAATTGTGGATAGCTCTAGTGGAGGCGCCAGAGATGACGATAAGCAGTTGCAGATTAGGGAAGGTTGAGTGGTTTTCACCGGTTCTCACCGTATGAGGATTAAGCAGGCTCGCAAACCGTATACTCTCTTGCGTATAAATGGACAAGCCAAAGATCATGACGTCGAGCCAGATATTGTCGTTGTTGAAGATGTTAAGGTTGGAGTGATCGCTCATGATGATACATATGTTCCTCCTCAACCTAATACAAAGGTTTTTAATGTAGCTAATACAAAGGTGTTGATTCAAGATGATACAGAGGCGTCTGTAAAAAATGACACATATGGGGGTCCCTGACCTTACATTGTTCACTAGGTAAGTCAATCATGTCGCATTTAGATTATGCTAGGGAGAATTATAAATATTTCAATTTAAGTTGTTTTATTTATAAGTGGGTAATTTAATGTAACTGGTGATTTTTGATTTATTTGTTTCACACTCCATTGAAAGTCCATACTCATGGGTCGAAGTTGAATAAATTCTCTAAAGCGTAGACGTCTGATGAGGTGAGAACGATTGTCGCTGGTGTTGGCCTGTTATCGTTGGTGGACCTCTCACTCACCATGTTTAACGCTTCCCTATTGTCTACTTTTGTTGAAGATGACATAAGGAGCCATTTTCCTTTCATCTTCCATTTGGTTAGATGATGTCTTCGGCCTTTTCCATATCACCTTTGTCGGCAACTTTTTCCTCTCCACTAATGAACCAGGAGATTGCTTCTATGGTTGTTGAGACATACATGGGTGTTACACTAGGGATGGTATTGAAGGAGTTAAGGGCTAATGACGGTGCTCATTTTCGTTTTTCTTGGCACTAGATTATTTATCAGTCCTTGTAATACTTTGATGTGCATATATGAGTTGTTCCCTTGTAACGTTTGATTGCGATCTGTTTTTTTACAACTTTTGCATTATTCATATGTGTTTGTGCCTTTTTGGGGCGAATTCCTCGATAACAATTGGATCATGATATATGTTTGTTTGGGGTTTGAGTATGTGTTGTTTTTTAGAGATAACTGTAAAAGTCATAAAATCATCCCAAAAGACCCTTTTTTCTCAAAAAATCACTTTTTTTCTTTCTGAAAAGTCTTTTTTTTCCCGAAAAAGCACATTTTATCGAAATCATTTTTTTTATATCAAAATAGTAAAAAAAGTCGGAAAAAGGTCCAAAAAGTTAAAAAAAATTCAAAAAATTTAGAAAAAAATAAAAAAGTTTGAAAATTTAGCTTTTTGGGTTCACTTTCCAGTTCGGCGAGTTTTTGAGCAATTTCGAGTTCGGTGACTTTTCGTTACCCTTGATAAGTTTGAGAGACAAAATTGATACTTTAGGGTCGTTTTATTATTAATTGAGTCAGATTGCCAACCAACATAGTCCTTTAGAGTTATTTGATCATGTAAGAGTTGTCAATTGAGTACTTTAAAGTCATTTAGAGTTATTTTAGAGTTGTAGTGATTGTTATAGAGTTGTTTAGAGTTTTTCCTAAGAAATATGTTGAGTTAAAGACCATGATTGTTACCCTTTTCATGAGTTGTGAGCTAATAGAAATAATTATTACTCTGCTGATGAGTTTTAAGTATTTTATGAGTTAATGAGTAATTTGAATTACTGAGTAATAAAATATCTTTGCTCGGTTGTGATTATTTGTGATTATTAATATAATTATGGAGATGACATTTGAGATGAGTAATTTATAGAGGAATTACGATGTTGTCCTTATATTGGCGAAATTTATTATTTAAAGAGGAATCCTCTGAGTATATTTTCTATTGTTTTGAGTTTTGTGAATTTTGTTGCCATGTTCAAGCATACATATATATATTAGAGTTAGGTAGGACTTCAGTCCAGTGAGTTCAGGTTCAGAGAGGAACCATGATGGTCTCATGTTTTGAGAGAAACATGGTTCAGACATGAATAGAAGACATGGATAAATCAGTAAAATAACTCTAAAATTCAAAAACTTGGCACCACATGCATATTTGGAGGAGGATTGCATTAGCATTTCATATTGCAGTTTGCAACTGTTTATGAATAAGAATTAATTGTGTAATTGATATGAATGTTATTGAAACTTTCCGTATTGCTTTATTCACCTATAACATTTGTGGAATTATTCTCACCTTTATTTGTTTTATATGTGGTGTTCTGTACTTGTTTGGAGTATAAATAACCAGGTAGAGGAATAGCTGATTTGCGAGCTGGAAGATGGCATTGAAGCCCTTCGTTTATTTGTGCTTTTTCACAATTTAGTTTTTCATCAATGCTCTGACCTGTAACACTAAGGTATTAGGACATTATTGGTGTTTCATATTTTTTGCAGTGTTTAGAATCAATTGTTGTTTCAAGCTTACTATTGTTTAATTCAAGATTTTGAAGTTTGAACTAAATTATTGAGTTTTTACTGCTATGTTTTAAATTGAGGAAGTTGTTATTTTGAGTTGTGAGGTGACACCCTATGCTGAATTTTGATTGTCTTTGCATGATTTTATTTTAAGTATGTATTTCAGGGTTAGGGTGTTACACTGACCATGGAGCACATCGGAAGTTCGATGACACTGCCCTTTTATGGGCTATTTGTAATGGGTGAGTTAGGTGGCTAGATATTTACTAGAGAGGTGTTTGCGCCAGTTTAGGTATGTTTAAGCGATTCTTAAACCAATTTTTGTTGTGCCATCTATAGGCATTGATAGATGGTTTTGGTTTAACATTGTTAGTCGTGTTATTGTTATTAGAGAAAATACGGTGGATGTTTCTTTTCCTATGCAATGTTTGGATGGTTATTTATAGTGGTACTTTAGAGTATCACACTCTCGCATCATCCCACATGTCCAACCTACAAATAACGTTGGACCTTCACATGATGGACGACATTCATATAACGTGTCATCACCTCCACCTGGTATGACTAACCAGTGATGCTTGCAGATGATATCACTTATCCATGATACCCTCATGAGTTTGGTAAATCAAACTAGTGAGGTGTATGTCGGGTTATCACATATAACACATATTTTCCATAGTGGACCATGGTAGACTTTATTTGTTTTTTATTTATTGGCGCTGACATTATTTTGGGTTTGTACTGAATTATTTTTATATTATTGATACTTTATCTTAACATTGCATTATATGAAAATTAGCATTACATTAATGCGGGATGCATATAACTTAGCATAAACATTTCTTAACATAACTTAACATGAAAATAACACGAACATAACTTAAAAATTACTAGATGATTCAGGACGCTTCAACATCTTGATAATATTGTCGATATATCTCACAACTGTCACATTTACTTGGACTGTACCTTTTGTTTCGCATCGGTGAAATATTCTCCACATAACTCTTAAATCTTCATCGGTTTTCAACTCAAAGTTACTAAACTTCACCTTTCCTTGGTCATTGATAGATGGTGAATGGTATTCAATGTTAATCACACTTATGTTGTCTTGGTAGTGCAATAGATTATCTAGTTTGAATTTCAGAATATCAAGAGGGGTGTCTTTTGTGAGCATAAAATAAACAGAAGGACTCACGTCATTTAAGTACATGAATGTGAGATACCAAAATTGAGACATTTTGAGGCGTTTTTGTTAACAATATATGGGCCATATTTATACGAGTTTTAAATCATTATGGTTCACACAAAAGTGTCGGTGCAATCAACACTCTACTGAAAGTGTTGGCAAAATCACAACCACACAAAAATAACACAACCATGATTTTAAGGGGTGGGGAAAAATATCTGGTATACTGGATTTTTTTAAGCTTCTGGTAAATCTTTTACTACGCATCATATATCTCAAATAATTCAGTAGATACACATACCAGTTTTTTTGCAGCCACAACTAGGGATGTCAACGGGGCAGGGAATGCGCAGAGGATGCTTCTCCGCTCCCCGCCCCGCCCCCAATATTTTCCCCATCCTCGTCCCCGATCATCGCCACGGGGGAATATTTTTCCCCATCCCCATTCCCACAGATCTCCACGGAGAATCGGAGATCCACGAAGATCGAATCATAAAAAAAATTATATATTTTTTTATCAAAACTATGACACTAGTGTTTTGTTTTTTTCCTTTTTTTAAAACATATATTTTGCATTTTTTTAATAAATAAAAACACATCTTGAATCAATAATAAACAAATGAAAAAACACCTGCAGTTACAAATGAAAAAGCACTTTAATTATCAGTTTGATAATAAAAGTATATTGAAGTTGAAGAGTAATTACCATAAGCACAATGAACAAATGAGAGTGGTTGTTTTGATGATGATGATGATGATGATGATGATGAGAATAGAGGATATGAGGAATGGAGGAGACAAAGAGAATTGAGAAAAGAAGAAGAGGAAAGTGTGTATACATTGTATGTATTGGGTGCACTTTTCTAGGTTGAGGTACTTCAATGGTGAACCAATACATTATACAATAAAACAAAAAAATGATCCACTTATGACTCTTCATTTCCTAATATATTAATTAATTCTTTTATAAAATAAACATGCCAAATTATATAATTATATATTATATGATATAAAGTTAAATATTATGATCAGGGTCGAGGAATCCGCGGGGCGGAGGGTACTTCTCCAATCCACGCCCCAAAGTGTCATCGGGGGAACTTTTCCCTCCATCCTCGTCTCCACGGGGAATAAAATCCCCAACTTCAAAGCTCCAAACAGATAATCCCCACAGGGATCCCCGTTAACAGATGCAAAGTGACATCCCTAGCCACAACCAGATTTTTCGCGCTTGAGAGAAAATTTTGCATTGACTAGTTAATAAAAAATTTTAAGGGATATTTTTGGCATTACGAAAATATGTGGGGGTGTCAGGTATAAGTGGTAGTGCCAAACAAGTTTCTCGCATTTTTTACACTCATAAATATAGAGGTGGCAAAACGGGTCGCCCACCCCGTAATGCCCCAGACTGCTTTCAGGATTACCGAATGATCCCACAAATCAACACGAGTCTTTTCAACATGCTTTGTCCTCACTCACACACTTCCCGAGAAACTTCCCAGAAGGTCACCCATCCCACAATTGTTGCGAGTGTCTCATTGTCATGTCTCATGCACCGACAACCACTCCCTCGCCAAGCTGCTAGGAGTGTCTCATTGCCATGCCTCGTACACCGACAACCACTCCCTCACACTCGGGTGTTACATTCCCACCAGCTTCCACTTCGTTCGTCCCCGAACCACATCGTACTGGGAGAGGTCTAGCTCTTATACCATTTATAACGCCCCAAACTGCTTTCAGAATTACCGACTGACCCCACAAACCAACATGGGTCTTTTCAGCATGCTTTGTCCTCACTCACACACTTCCCGAGAAACTTCCTAGAAGGTCACCCATCCCAGAATTGTTGCAAGTCAAGCACGCTTAGCTATGGAGTTCCTATGGAACAGGCTACCGAAAAGAAGATACATCTTGTTGGTATAGGTAGTACCAATTAATCCTTATAAGCCTTCCTTCAACCATGCAGTCCCATACTTGCATAGCCTCAGGATCCCTCTCATTCCGATGTGAATTCAATTTTTCCCTAGAAGCTGCTAGGAGTGTCTCATTGTCATGCCTAATGCACCGACAACCACTCCCTCGCCAAGCTGCTAGGAGTGTCTCATTGTCATGCCTCATACACCGACAACCACTCCCCCGCACTCGAGTGTTACACGCCCCGCCTTAAGCCCACCAAAAGAGGGCGGGGTGAGAAAGCCCGTCAAGTTAAAATGGGCTTAAAAATCTAGTACGCCGCGCCAAGGTGGTGGGCGTCGGACTTGGCCGCCTATTTTTTTATTTATTTATTTTTCATTTTTTTAATAGATTAATAAGCTTATATTACATTTCAATTAGATTTTTCACTTATTTTTTAGAATTTTTTTTTATAAGGCATCTTTTTAACAAATTTTACTTAAAAAAATATTGCGTATATTCACAAATAAATGTATATAATAGAATCATCAACAAGTATTCCAAAATATAGTTCAAGTATTAACTTTTAACCAACAAAAAATGATTTTAGTGCTTGATAACTACATTGGTGGGCAAACCGCTCCGTTTTTTGGCGGGATTAAGACGGTGCGGGCTTAAAGTGGGGCGTGCACAAAATCCCAACCCGCCATATTTTGGTGGGTGCACGGGCTGGCCCAGCGGGCCACAACGCATTTTGCCACCCCTACATAAATACACTATTTTAAAATAATTAGTTGATATATCTCATCTAATCTCATATGGGCTCTACTCATTACACCTCATGCTTTATTCACACACCCAACAAAATTCCAAAATTACCCTCAAGAACAAACTCTCTCAGAAATAAGTCAAATCAATGGTAAAAAAAAATTGGGTTTTGGATTTTGACGTACCCCAACACATTACCCCAAACCATCTCAGAACCAAGAGAAAATAAAGTTTTAAAAAAGTTTGGATTTCAATTTCCAGATTAAACTTACGGAGATTGAAATTCAGATGAGTTGAATTAAGTATTCGTGATTAGACTTTTCCCTATTTCGTCTCTTTCATTTCATCAAGTTTGAACAAGTGAAAACATATTTCACCATTGCCTACTCGTTAGGAGGGTGGAATCATCTGCTATTAGTGGAATGAGGGACCACCTAGCACCTACTTCACGCCTTCTTTCACATGATGTCGTTCTTGGACCTTTCGTTACGGGCCTTACAAATGACCCAAAACATCAACTAAATGACAATATTTTGAGGTTTCTTCCTGTCACCCCCCAAGTTTGACTAAACACCCCCATATATTTTCATAATGTCAAAAATACCCTTATCAAAATTTAACTAAAAATAGCGAACTTGTAAAAAAAAAAACTAAAAAGAACGAACAAATAATTCAATAGTGCAATTCGAAAAATCTGGTATGTTTTGTAATTTTTCAATTTTTTGAAAAATCTAATAGTTTATTTTGATAGGAAAAAATAGAAATTAACACTATCGGATTTTTTGAAACATCTGGTACAATATA
The DNA here is from genome assembly GCA_022829125.1 of Lathyrus tuberosus. Classification (NCBI taxonomy): domain Eukaryota; kingdom Viridiplantae; phylum Streptophyta; class Magnoliopsida; order Fabales; family Fabaceae; genus Lathyrus; species Lathyrus tuberosus. Next base: position 4,533,425 of record JALAZF010000024.1, on the reverse strand, counting down.
AAATTTTATTGAAAAATCCGGTAAAAACTCATATTTTTGAAGAATCTGATAGTGTATTTTGAAAAATGTGGTAAAAACTCATAGTTTTTTGAAAAATCCGATAGAGTATTTTGAAAAATCTAGTAAAAACTCATATATTTTTTAAAATTTTGGTAGTGTATTTTGAAAACCCGGTAAAAACTCATAGACCTTTTGAAAAATTCAGTAAAAACCCATAGGATTTTTTGAAAAATTCGGTAGTATACTTGAAAAATTCGATAAAATTTTATAGAATTTTGAATAATTTGATAATACATTTAAAAAATTCGACAGTACAAATTCGGTAAGTTTTTTTAAAATCCAATAAATATTTATAGATTCTCCAAAATTCCAGTAAAAGCTAGTAAATGTCTTTAAAAATCTGATAAAAACTTAAAAATTTCAAAAAATTTAAAAAACACACTTTTTCAAAAGCGTAAAAAATCAAAGAGAATATTATGATATAAATATAGGAAGTGTGGGAAATAAAATTTGAGGTAGCAGAAACCTCCAATGTTTTTTTCAATAAGACTGGTTTTGTTGTGGTGTGTGGATAACTTTTTTTTTGTTTTTGTAATAAGCAAGATTAGTGGTATATATATTAAGGAATCTCAAGGGGGATCCAACCCATATACAAGGCAAGGCCTATTTCTAAAAAAATCAAGGCCTACAAAAATCTAGAGGGGCATTTACCCATGCATAATAATTACAGTTAAGTGCATTTTTGTGTTTTTTACCAATCCACCACCACGAATAAATGACTATACGATTGGTAATCGTATCTACATCCCAAAACTCGTCTCTGAACATGATGTTGTTCCTAGACGACCATATGACCCAACAAACTATTAACCAAAAACCCATAGCAATACCTACACTAAGAGATTTTTGGATACACCCATTTATCCAACATAGAATATGGTTCGAAATATCTCCTACGCAAAATTCCGCGACATCCAGCCAAAGGAATATGTATTTCCAAACACGGTTTGATTTGGAGCAGTGAAAGAGGAGATGTTCAGCATTTTCGTCCACTAAAAAACAGAATGGGCAAACCTTTTCATTAATATTCGTAACAATTCCTCTTCGAGCCAAGTTGTCGCGTGTAGGTAATCTATTGAGCATCAGTCTCCAACCGAATACTTTCAATTTAAGTGGAGCAACGGCAAGCCAATTCAATCTCAGCGCAGATTTGACATCCTCTGCAGTAGCCGGAACTGTGCTACTCTCCTTTTCCTGCAATAAAGAATATAAGGACGAAACAGAGAAAACAGATGTGTGGTCGTATGTCCAAATAACCGTATCATGCATATCTTCGTCCACATTATGTTCCTGCAGCACTTCAAGTAGTTTATCATGTTACAATTTGATATCTTCCTGCAAGATTTGGTGTGAGAATTTAATATTCCATTTCCATATGCCATCCTCCCAGGAACCATTATCTATAATTCTGCTATATTTATTTTCTGCTAAAGACCATAATCCAGGAAAATCAGCAGCCAAGGTGCGGATTCCTGCCCATCGAGATGTCCAGAAGGGAGTAAGTTCACCGTTTCCAGGTTTATGAGTAATCAATCCATCTTCTTGATTAATCCCACAAAATGAAGACACTTGGACAAGATCTCTCCACCATATTGACGGAGGAACACGAGACTTGGATACAACATAGCTATAAAGGTCTTGTAGGTAATTGGGATACCTGTTATGGATTAATCCTTTCCATAACCTATCCTCCTGAGATAGAATCTTCCAAGTCCATTTGAACAGTAGAGCTGCATTAAACAATCTTAAATTTTTAACTCCTAACCCGCCTTCTTCAACAGGTTTGCAGACCAAGTTCCACCGGACCCAAGAAATGCCTTTTTTCACCACAGAACCCTTCCACAGGAATCGCTTCTGAATGGATGTTAATAACTTAATGACTTTAGTTGGGACTATGAAGAACGACATATAGTGAATTGGAATATTTGCCAATACAGAGTTTATCAGTGTTACTCTGCCTCCCATAGAGAGAAACCTTCCTTTCCACGAGTTTAACCTTGCACGAACCATATTAATCAAAGGTTTCCAAAAGGAAACCAATCTATGGTTGCCGCCTATTGGAATGCCGAGGAACTTAAATGGGCAGGCTGAGACTTTGCAAGAAAGTAAATTTTCGGCAGCCGATAGAACCATGTCATCCACACCAAAGCCAAATAAGGAGCTTTTTCTAAAATTAATATCAAGACCAGAAACAAGGTGAAAGCCTTTAAGGATTGCCTTGATAGCCAAGATATTACTCATTGAACCATCTCCAAGGATAATGGAGTCATCTGCGTACTGTAGTAGATGAAAGGAGATGTTCGGATCCACCTTGAAGCCTGAGAAGATGCCACTGTCAACTGCTCTTTTCATGAGGACTGCAAGACCTTCGGCATCAATAGTAAATAAAAAAGGGGCTAGAGGGTCACCTTGTTTGAGCCCTCTAGAAACTCTAAAGTCTTTCGTAGGGCTCCCATTCACCAAGACAGATGTAAAACTGTTGAAAACCCCGTTATCCATCCACCGCATCCATTTATCTCCAAATCCCATGTATGTCATAACATCGCGCAAGTAATTCCAGTCCACACAGTCATATGCTTTACTAAAATCAACCTTCAACATTAGTAGCTCTTTCTTGGTACGTTTTGAGAAATCAATAACCTCATTCAAAGTCACCACCCCATCAAGTAAATTTCGGCCCTCGATGAATGTCGTCTGAGTTTGTGAAATTACGCTTCCTATTTTGTTCCTGAGTCTGTTAGCAAGGATCTTAGCTACCACTTTGTAAACCGAGCTAATCAGGGAGACTGACCTATATTCATCAAGGTTCTTTGGGCTACCGTTTTTAGGAATGAGGACAAGAAATGAGGATACAAGAACCTTGTGCAGATACTCACCTTCGAAGAACTAAATTCTAATTATTCTTTTGCATTATCACTCCTCAAATTCGAATTAATTTTCCAAAATAGTTAAGGAGTGATTATCGTTTATGACTCTTAGGGTTGTGGATTGATTAGTGTCTCACATCTTATAACAATCATATCTAGGGATAGCCATGGACAGAGTTTGGGTAGGGTACTATAGTACCCGTCCCCATATCCGCAATTGAAAAAAATTCTTGTACCCGAGCCCATATCGGTTTGGGTATCAATATTGACACCCGTCTCCGTACCCTATAGGTATACAAGTGCCCGTGCCCGTACCCGTACCCGTTACCCGCATTTCTAATAAAAACAAATATATAAAGTATTAAATATCATAATATTTTAAGTTTTTCAAAACATCAAAAAGTTTTTAAAAATTTTATTTTTGTATTATGAAATAAATGATCACTTATATTAAATATGTAGTAGTTTAAAGTTGAATTTTTTTTTTTTAAAAAATATAAATATTTATTTTTATATAATAATATAAATTAAAATATATAAATATATATTATGCGGGTATGGGGCGGGGTGGGTACTAAGGTGCTCATCCCCGCACTCATCCCCGCTTATTTAAGTGGGTAATTACCTGAGCCAGTGCCTGTATTCATTTTTACGGGTTTTTACCGTGCCTGTTGTGGGTAATTTTGTGGGTATCCACTGGAAATAGGTCAAATTACCATCCCTAATCATATCAATTAATAATTAATGGTGTGACTATCACATAAAAATTAAGGTGAATATGCATGTTAATTAATTGGTTAGTGATAAAAGGAATAACACTCAAATAATTAGGGAAAATAAAAATGTATACAAATTATTCATTTCCTAATGATAAGTCAACTAAAAACATTCATGTCTAAGAAAGAGAAATTTATTGAAGCCCAATTTGACTTGGGTATGAGTCTTAAAAAGATCAACACATTCATGACATGATATTTAGGTTGTTCTAATTTTTATATTTTGTTGGAATTTAAATGGTCTTTTTGAATTAATTTGTCGTAAGATCAGATATCAAAATTAAAAAAAAAAACTTTGTTGGAATTTAAATTTTTTAATATCTTAGTAGAACAAACATAATAAATAAATTTTGATTAAAATGTTAAAATTAAATTAAATTAAATAATTTTAAGATTTTAACAATGCATATTAAAACATACTTTAACTTTAAGATTTAATTCCTTTTATAATTGTTGTGAAAACTATTAATATGTGTAAATATATAGAGTTAAATAGTAGCAACTAATATAAAAGTAAGAGTATTGAACTCACAAAAATTGTAATAATTTAAATTGATTTTCATAATAAAATCTTGTGAATAGTCATGAAAAAATGGGTTGTCACATGTTCAGGTTGAATAAGTATAAATGATACTATAAATAAGTTAAATTAATAGTGAGAGACATGTTGATAATGATCTATTTAATGAAGTTTATATCTTGTGAGTGTCTTATGAGATATGTCGTGACAGATGAGGCAAAAAGTGATTTAGTGGTGTATGTCTACAACATTAAGCTCATGCATTAGGTTAAGGGAACAACTCTCGACTCGAGGCCTCACAATAACATTAAAACATGTCTAGTTCTAACTTCTGATTTCTACTATAGTTATAGACTTGTAGTCCTTTATCTCTAAAATAGAAATTTTTACCAAAATAACCAATTTTTTCAAATAAATACTCAAACTAACTCACTTTTCCATGTATTTCCCAAACTAACTCACTTTCAAACATAAAAAATTTCCAACACAAAGGAGACGCCAATCCAATTGACAACAATGTACAACACGTAAGAGGAGATGTCAATCCAATTGATGACAATGTACAAATACATAGGAGAGAGAATGTACTCTAAAATGACTAATTTAATGAATATGTATATCCTAATATTTCCAATTATATTTAGTTATGAATTCCATTGGTTAATAGATATCTCAACCCTTAACCAACTTTTACTTATTTATAAGGCGATCAAGCAAAGAAACTAATGTATATCATTATTTCAATTAGTAAAATGCACCACTTCAAACCACATTGTTTTAACACAAAATACTATTTATTATTAAACTTCACATTGCTCAACATAAAGAGGTTTACCTCACGGTGAGCAAAATAAATACAGCAACACAAGTTCTTACAACTAACATTTCTAAAAACAGATGAAAAGGAAATGTAAAGTCGGGTATGAAATTTACTTCTTGCAATATTTCAATCAATACGATACAGGTTTTGCCACGTCAGGAAGCTCAACACTTCTTCACTAGAGGAAGGAGGAAATACACTCTTTACTACTGGTTTAAACTTTTTCTTCTTCAAAAAAATATTTTTCTGGGTGATTTCTCAAGTCTCTCAACTTTTGAACCTCCTTTACATTTCGTCCAAGAGGTCCTTTTTATATCCTCTAACTTTTAAGGTTTTGTCTTGTCATTGGATCATGGATCTTGTGAATATTCATTTTTCTGACTCAACGAAATCATCATATTCCCTCTCCTTTCCTTCAAATCAAAATCAGGTAGTACAACTTCAGCGCGCAGGGGTTAACAAGTCCTATGGCAGGTCTGCTATGCAGACAGCTAAGCAAAACGCGTAATTCAGTGTGCAACGACAACTTTTGCAGAATTTGGTCCTGTAGCATTTGATCTTATCCATCCAATTTTCTAGCTCACTTACACTTCATTGTCCACATCGTTGCCACATTTGCCCTAATGTCAAGGATTTTCACTCCTTACAACATCTTTTGTCTCTAAGGTCTTTTGGGGAAATTAGGTTGAATTGATACTCAAATTTTGTCGTGTCAAAACTTATCATTTGAGCAGTTATACACAAGTGATAAACACATCAAAATGACAAAAAGAGCATGTATTGTGCTCTATATAATTTGAACTAAAACAACAAAATAGACTTAAATTAACCTAATAATGTTTGCTAACTAAGAATAAAGTCAAGTAACAATGACTTGAATATCTCGCAAATAGTGAGTTATCAATATTATTAATTTTTATAATATTTTAGCCAATAAATAATAGAATATTATTGTCAAATTAATAAGAGAAAAAAGGAAATGCACTGACAGTGTAAAATTTTTTACACTGTCAACCAATGAGAGACATGCATCAGAATAAATCCCAATTTTATTTTTAAAATACTGAAATGACATGGCAAATATAAGAGTTGTAATTGGTTGCATGTGCAAAACTTTCTTACACTGACCGTGCACTACCATTAAACTCAATTAATAATTAATTTGACATTTAATTTTGAAAATGACAGTAAAATAGAAATGAAATATGTTATAAAGCAGAAATAAATGAGTATTATGTTTCACATAATCAAAATATATAAAATAAAAAAAAATGCGTTAAGATAGTTCAGTCGATAGTTATTCACGAACATCATATTATGGAATTAGATTGTCTCCTACACGATGAGTCCTTACATGTATCCAACATCTAATCCAATGGCTAATAAATTTTAAAAGAAAAAGTTTGAAATTAAAATGTTGTCTAGAAGGGAAGTCAATGGCGGAGAATGTGGCGGGATAAAGGGCATGAGAAACACAACTCAAGAGGATCAATTCTTTCATATTTTAGGGACGTTAGTTCGAATCCGCAGCATCTTACTTATTTATATTTAAATAATAAATTATAACCATTAGACTATTTGGAAAATAATAATAATAATATTTCACTTAATCAAAATATAAAATAAAATAAAAATCACATAAGAAAAATATATTAAAAAAAAAAAATGCACTGACAGTGTAAAATATTTTACATTGTCAACCAATCACAACCATATATAAGAAAAAAACATATTTTTATTTTAAAAATACTGATATTACATGACAATTGTAAACATTTTAATTGATTGTATGTGTAAATCTGTCTTACAACAGTGCACTTTCATTAAACTCAAAAAAACATTTCACATAATAAAGGAAAAAATAAATAAATAAAAGGAGTACCATGATTAGGGATGGCAATGGGCAGGGTATGGGTAGGTACTAATGTACCCGCCCCCATACCCGCAGTTGAAAAAAATCCCCGTACCCGAGCCCATACCCGCTTGGGTATCAAAATTGGCATCCGTCCACGTACCTTATGGATATATAAGTGTCCGTACCCGTACCCGTTACCCGCATTTCTAATAAAAATAAATATATCAAGTATAAAATATCATAATATTATAAGTTTTAAAAAATATTAAAAAGTTTTTTAAAACTTGTATTGTTGAATTATGAAATAACTGATCACTTGTATTAAATATGGTTAAATATGTTTGTGATCCTCCTAAATATCTCAAATTTCATTTTTAGTCCCTCAAAATATTTCCTTCAAAGAATGGTCCTCTTAAAATTTTTCATCCACATTTTTGGTCCTTCCTGCAACTTAGCGACGAATTTCATAACTTAGCGACTGAGTTAGCGACGGTTTTAGCAAATGTTTATTACTTAGCGACTGAATTAGTGACAGTTTTAGCGACGATTTTAGTATTTGGGAGCAAAACTGTGTATAAAATTTTTTAGGAGGACCATTATTTGAAGGAAATATTTGGAGGGACTAAAAACGAAATTTGAGATATTTAGGAAGACCAAATATGTAGTAGTTTAAAATTGATTTTTTTTATAAATATTATAAACATTTATTTTTATATAATAATATAAATTAAAATATATAAATATATATTGTGCGGGTATGAGTACTAAAGTGCCCATCTCCACTTATTTAAGTGAATAATTATCCGAGCCCGTACCCGTACCCACTGGGAATGAGTCAAATTACCATCCCTAACCATGATTCATGTAAATCGTTATCAAAATAAAAAGTGAACACTTGTTTCCATTTGGCGATTGAATATTCAAAGGACTAAAACAAAACAATAAAAAATTTCCATTGCCGGGAATCGAACCCGGGTCTCCTGGGTGAAAGCCAGATATCCTAACCGCTGGACGACAATGGAATTGTGATAGTTTTCGTAATATAATATTTACATCATGTAATGAACATGTATCATTTTAATATTCTGTCATATTTGTAATTTTGTATGCCATTGAACTGGGAATCAATTTGGCTTTTACCCCACAACTTTCTAAACTGACTTTTTATTGAATTGTAGACAAAAATAAATACTGTACATATTTTAAAAAATTATGCACATTTTAAAAATATATGGTAAAACGTTATTTTGGATTTTTTTTTTTTTGCATAATAATTGTTTTTTAAATAGCAAATTTAAAAATATATATTTTTAGGTTTTTGCATAAATGGAAAAAAAAATTGCTAAAGTTTAACTTAGATAATTACAAATTTTATTTTTAAAAATATTATTTTTGTATTCATTTTATTTCTTGAAATTTTAATTTTTATCATAAATAACTACATTTAATTAGATTAATGATAACAAATTTATAGTAATGAGTATAAAAACTTCTTAATAACTTAAATGAATTAAATAAAAAATTATTTATTTATTAAAGAGATTATTGATTTTTTATTGAAAAACATTACTTTTTATATTATAAGGAAAGAAGATAAAAAACAAATTCACGAGACACAACCTTTAAGACTCCCATTGCATCCAAAAGTAACACATGCATTTCACTATTTGAGGAGTAAGATTAGCCCACAACTTAAATTAACATCAAGATGCGCCTCATATTTAGCCAATTAATAAAGACACTCGTTGTCTTTTATAAAGGTATAAATAAAAGTCAAAGATCAATCTCGCATCCTATAAGCCCGAATTTGAATCAGTATAACCCCCAACGGTTGATTTAGTGGTGAAGATTTGGATTTTGAGAGTGTGCTCCTCTCAAGATCTTAGGTTTTTTGCTCTGTCTTTAAACGGAACCCCCGCTAGTGGACGGTTGGATTGATCCTCTTGGATTAGTCAGTCGCAAAGCTGGATACCAAGATTTCAAAAAAAAAAAAAGATCAATTAGCATATTTTTTTAATCTAATTTTAAAATAATAATGTGGGATCCAAGACCCCGAGCCAATTTAAGACCTTTAAAGATATCATAGAGTTATGCCATAAGATTAGAGGCACGACCATGTGATCTAGATGAGCCATAAATCCCACCACCGATGAAATTACAAATGAGACCACCAAAACCATCACAACCTGGATTACCAAAAAGATATTATTGATGTTTAAATTTAGATTAGGAGCCAAAGGAGGGAGCCATGCAACTTTCTGAATACTCGGTGATCTGGTGAGAGTATTCAAAACCTGCAAAATAAAGTTATGAAAGTTAGATATACAATTAATAATTTACCAAGTAGACTTCCTATAATATTAGAATATATCCCCTTCTTATCTTTCAAATTTCCCAACAAGTAATGACAAAAAGGGACCCAATATGACCAATATCATGTTAATGAAACCTGTTATGGACTGGACCAATGGCTAGGCATGGCCCAATCCGCTTTTGTTCCCAGAACGACCCAATTGCCTAAGTTCAATCCATAAAGGGGCAAAAGTTACCTTTCTGCCCCCAACCGGGCAAGGAGTGCATCGCAACTCCCCGGTACTGCTGCCCGTTCCGCACAGCTTCATCAGTCCCTGAACAGCTAAGGGCATGTGCCCGAAACTACGTCTTTGCCCGACATAACGGCTAGTTTTGGGCACCCTGCCCGACATAACGACTAGTTTTGGGCAGTTACTTATTCTTTAGGAAAACGGTTATTTCGCCCCGAAAATAGGACCGTTGGCCACGCGCTGGGGTCCCTATATAAACCCTCTAACTTAAGAGGGTCAGATATCCAATAATCACCCTAAGAACTCATACTTTGTATTTGCCCCTTTTCTCTGACCCTTTCTTACTTGAGCGTCGGAGTGCCTTGCAGGTACACCCCCTAATTCTCATCTCACACCCAACATCACAGACATTCTTGGTGGCCCATCACAGGATCCGATCAAGCATTCACGATCAATGGTGTCGTCTGTGGGAAAACGTTCTCCCCGTCTTAACATCCACCTCAGATACTAAGACCAAAACACTTTCATCCAAGATTATCATCATGGCCTCTCAAGATCACGTCAAAGGTGCTCTCCAGTCAGCTGTCATCCCCGTCAACAAGACTGACGTTGACGGTCCCTCGTCCCTCCTTGGAGACCCTCGTTTTCTAAGAGACGGGGCCACAGCCTCTCCTTCCCCTACTCCCGCTGGCCGGGACAACGATCAACCCTTGCTGGCCATCCAGCCCGTTCCTACTCCACCCAACGCTGACCCGGCCGTGGTGACCCTTCTGGAGGCAATTAATAAGACCAACCTCCTGATCCTTCGGCAGAACGAAAGGATTGGGACATTAGAGGAATCTGCCCGTCCAAGATCCCCCCTCAGAGGAAAAGTCATCGACGATCCAAGAGCCCACAACCCCGGTGAGAAGTCGACCGAAGGCTGCGCCAAGAACCAGGATCTCATGCTGCCCGGAAACGCGACCATGTTTCCCCACGAAACCAGCACTCTCCCGGTCACAAGAGAACCCGGAGGGACAAACAATCACCCTCGATCAGGACAAAAGGTCGGGCCCGTACACCTTCTCCCTGAAGAAGTCGCCGTCACGAGCGAGTCATCCGATCCCCGTCATTAACCAGTTCCAGTAGTGATGATGAGCCTCACAGCCCATTGTCCCAAGAAATCTTGGCAACACGCCTCCCGAAGGGCTTGGAGAAGCCCCCTGCATTGGGCACATACGACGAAACAACCGACCCCGACGAACACATAGAAAACATCGATGCGCTGTTGGATTACCGTGGCGTCCGGGGCGCCATCAAGTGCCGTCTGTTTTCAGCCACGCTCCGAAAAGGAGCAATGACTTGGTACAAACAGCTGCCCGAAGAGTTTATCACTTCGTGGAAGCAGTTATGCAGAATGTTTTCCAGGCATTTCACGGCGTCGCGCCGCCACTCCAAGACGGAAGCCTCTCTGGGGGCCATCATCCAAGAAAAGGATGAACCTCTCCGGGCATATATCAAGAAGTTTAACAAAGAAGCGGTGTAAGACCCCACCACTGACGACATGAAAAAATTTCTGCTCGAACAGGGACTCCGCCCACATTCAGAATTTTCCAAAGCTGTCGGTCTCGCACCTCCGAGGAACCTGGACGCCTTCCTCCTCAAGGCGCAGTCGTACATCCAGTATGAGGAAAAGGAAGCGACCAACTCCGCCCGAGCCTCCCGCCACAAGGAGAACGCCCGGGCCTCTAGAGGCGAAGATCCCTCGACATCTCGTCGAGGGGAAAGGAAATGCGAAGACCGTCCTCTGGACTCCCGGAAGAGCAAGGGACCTTCCGGACGATTTCACGACTACACCCCCCTGGCCGTCTCCAAGGAAAAAATACTGTTCGAATGCACAAATTCGGAATTCAAGAAAGCAGGGGTCCGCTTCCCAAACAAATACTGGCCAAGCCCAACATCGACAAATTAAGGTATTGTCGTTTCCATAAGAGTCACGGCCACACCACCGAAGATTGCCTCCATTTGAAGGATGCTATCAAAATACTGATCAGGGATGGCCACCTGAAACAGTTCACGAAAAAGAAAGATGCTTTCCGGCAAGACGCTCAGGAGTCAAAGAAGGTAGAGGCTTCCTCGGAAGAGGCCAACATCCAAGTCGCCATGTCTGTATCGCTACCAGAAGACTTCTACGTCCCAATTGAGCTCAGCGCTCCTGCCTTCTTCGCGGCCCATAGCCTGTGGGAGACGTTCCCCTCTGCTATGGTCATCTCGGGGGGGGGGGGGGGAGACTTCAATAAAGTCACGGTGGGCTCCGTGAAGAGGAAATTTGAGCAACTGATCAGCACAAGCTCCAGCAAGGTGACCACACTCGATCAAGCCCCGAAGGGCTCTATCCCATCTCCTTCTACCAGGAAAAGCTCCTTGGAGGATCCCCAAACTCGAGCACCCCCTGCTCGTCAGAGCTCGGATGGCGAACTTCGACGTTTGTAGGATTCTCGTCGACCAAGGCATCTCGGCCGACATTATGTACTCCCAGTTGTTTTCAACGCTCCAGCCGGGCGAATCACACCTCACTCCCTATGTGGGTTCTGACTTGTAAGGATTCAATGGGTCAGTAACCAAACCCCGGGGATACGTCAAAGTGATCGTAACTTTTGGATCAGCGGAGACGGCCAGATCCGTTAAAGTACAATTTCTGGTAATCGATTGCCCGTCTCTGTACCAGTGCATCTTCGGAAGACCAACTTTGGCCGACTTGGTAGCTGTGCCTTCGACCGTCCATCTCAAGATGAAGTACTACACTTCAAAGGGGATGGTCGCCACTCTCCACGGCGACATCGAAGCCGCACGACGATGCTTCGAAGCAGCCACGAAGGGACTCAACGCCATCGCGTCCAAGCCGAAGGTATCTAAAAAGCCAGCCTTGCCCAGCAGCTCCGAGGAAGCCAAACCGCTGCCTCAGGTCGACGCCATCGACCTCGACAGCCACTTCCCCGAAGAGGACCAGAAGGGGGACCAAGCAGCCTCGAGCAGCTCGTCTGCCCCGACCAGCAACAGCTCCCATCCACGCGTCCCATCTCGGATGGTGACTTCGAGCTCGTCTTGTTCGGTGACGACCTAAAGCGGGGAGTAAAAATTGGAGCGGATCTCCCCGACATCGCAAGGAGGCAACTCAAAGCCTTCCTCCGTGAGAACGATGATCTGTTCGCATGGAGTGCCGCTGAGATGCCCGACTTGGACCCATCTGTCGCCTGCCATCAACTCACGATTGACCCAGCCGTCAAAGCAGTAGCACAACGTAGGAGAAAGCAGTCTCCAGAGAAAATGGAGGCTGCAGAAAAAGCTGTAAAAGACCTCCTCGAGGCAAAATTTATCTCGGAAGCCAAGTACACCACTTAGCTGTCCAACATTGTACTTGTGCAAAAATCTAATGGCAAATGGCAAATGTGTATTGACTATACCGATCTTAACAAGGCATGCCCGAAGGATGCCTACCCCTCCCCAATATTGATAAACTTGTTGATAACTCTACCGGTTTTAAACTATTATCATTCATGGACGCCTATTCGGGCTATAATCAAATACCAATGGCAGTGACCGATAAAAAATACACGGCCTTCATGGCCGAATCAGGCAACTATTACTACAACGTAATGCCATTCGGCTTGAAGAACTCCGGCGCGACCTATCAGAGGATGATGAACAAGGTCTTTCGGGGAGAAATAGACGACATGCTCGAAGTCTATATGGACGATATGATCGTAAAATCCCGCGAGGAAACCGATCATACTGCCCATTTAAGAAAGGTCTTCGAACAGGCCAGGAAACACCAGATGCGTTTCAACCCGAAGAAGTGCATGTTCGGTGTGCGGGCAGGCAAATTCCTCAGCTTCTACCTAACAGAATGAGGAATTAAGGCCAACCCCGATAAGTGTCGGGAATTCTCCAAATTTCTGACGCCCAAATTGAAGAAATCCATCCAGTCCCTCTACGGGACGCTCGCGTCTTTATCCCGTTTCGTGGCCAAATCTGCCCAGCACGCCCTACCCTTCTTCAAACTCCTCCGCAAGGAGGCAGCGTTTGAATGGATGGAGGAATGCGACCAGGCTCTCCTCCATCTGAAACGGGCACTCTCAGAGCCACCAGTCCTCTCTCGTCCGGACAACGGTGAGACTCTGTATCTGTATCTCGCCGTAGCCACCGAGGCGGTGAGCGCCGCTCTTATCCGCGAAACACCTGACGGGTAAAAACCTATATATTTCACGAGCAAAGCATTGCAGGGACCAGAGGCGAGATACCAACAGATAGAAAAAGTGGCACTGGCCCTCATCAATGCAGCTAGAAGACTCAGACACTACTGTCTGGCTTACATGATCATGGTCCGGACAAATCAACCCGTAAAGCAGCTGCTAGGACGACCAGACATGGCCGACAGAATGCTCAAATGGTTGCTAGAGCTGTTTGAATTTGACATTCAGTATGAAAGCAGAAAAGCCCTCGAGGCCCAGGCTTTGGCTGACTTCGTCGCAGAAATGACGTTCGCTGATTCCCCGACCTACGGGGCACGCAAATTGACCATTTTCGTAGATGGGGCATCCAACTCGGTGGGAAGCGGGGCAGGCATCATAATGGAGAACGACGAGGGAATCATCATAGAAGTATCACTTACCCTATCCTTCCCCACCTCCAACAACCAGGCTAAGTACGAAGCCTTCCTCGCCGGCTTATGCCTAGCCGAAGATCTCGGCGCGGAAGAAGTCGTCATCTGCACAGATTCGCAATTCATGGCCCTCCAATTTCGGGGAGAGTATCAAGCCAAAAATGACAACCTGTCCGAATACTTAGCCCTGGTTAAGGAGAAAATGACGAAGTTCGCAGTGGTAGAGGTAAAGCACGTTCCCCGTGAACACAATGTCAGAGCAGACATTTTGTCTAAACTGGCAAGCACGAAGAAGAAAGGCGGAAACAAGTCCGTCATACAGGAGGTACTTCCTCGACCCAGTATCGAGAAAACTTCCCCGACCCTTGACGTACAAATTATCGGCGATAATAACTGCTGGATGACCCCCGTTTACAACTATGTTGCTAGGGACGAACTTTCATTCGACCCCAAAGAGGTCAGCGTAGTTAGTCAAAGAGCCTACTCCTACGTCCCGGTCGAAGATAAACTCTACAGGCGAGGGTTCTCCATCCTGCTACTCAAGTGTGTCGAGGAAGAAATGGTCGCCCACATCTTGCGCGAAATTCACGAAGGAATCAACGCCCAACATCTCGGAGGAAGGTCCCTTGCCAGAAAGGCCCTTCGAGCAGGATACTACTGGCCAACCATACAACAAGACGCTAAGAAACATGTGAAGAAATACGATAAATGCCAACGGCACTGGGACATGCACCTAGCTCCACCTAACGAAACCAAGGCTATGTCCTCCCCGTGGCCATTTGCCTGGTGGGGCCTGAACATCCTGGGGCCATTCGTGGTAGGATCAAACCAGAACAAATACTTAATAGTAGGTGTGGATTACTTTACAAAATGGATAGAAGCGGAGGCTCTAGCCAAGATAACTGCCCTTAACATACTGCGTTTCTACAAACGAAACATCCTTGCACGTTTTGGCATCCCCCAAGCGATAGTCATGGATAATGGGACACAGTTCACGGACAGGAAGTTCCGGGACTTCGTCGCCCAGCTGGGCACGAAGCAACACTTCGCATCCTTCGAACATCCCCAGACAAACGGGCAAGCTGAAACGGCAAAATGAGTCATCCTTCGAGGCCTCAAACAAAGGCTAGACGAAACGAAGAAAGCTTGGGTCGAGGAGCTGCACAGCATCTTATGGGCATACCGCACAACTCCACACTCTTCAACAGGGGAAACACCCTTTCGCCTGGCCTACGGGACCGAAGCCGTAATTCCCATTGAAGTTCATGTACCTTCCAGGCAGACAGAATCACCCCTGGACGAGGAAATGAACGACGAAGCACTAAGGGAGGAGCTCGACCTCGTCGAGGAAGTTCGATCAGGGGCAACCCTCCGCGAAGCCTCGTTAAAACAAAAAATTGTCATCCGGCACAACGCCAAAGTCATACGACGAGAGTTTGACGTGGGCAACCTTGTCCTAAAAAGAAACCATAAAAACTCTCGCGAAGGCAAACTAGCCGCTAACTGGGAAGGACCCTATCATGTCCTGGCAGAAACGGAGAATGAGGCCTATTACCTCGAACATCTCAACTGGGAAGAACTTGCTCGACCATGGAACGCCGAAAAGCTAAAGCAATACTATAGCTAAGGCCTTAACTGTCGGTCTGATTCGTTAAAGCTATCGACCACTATGCACACCTAGGTACAAGCGTCGCATGTCAGTAAAACAGAACCCCGCTCAGGAACGAGCCAGGTTCGTGCTCGACAACGGTCCCTCAATCGAGCACTGTCGTCGTCAAAATACCACGATAGGCAGAACACCCAGCTCGCGATGGGAGGTTCACGTTGCGAACTCAGGCCTCAAACGCGACCTGAGCTCCGCTCTCTCGCCCGGACATTCCTTGGCCGTTCGACCAGTACCCCTCACTGTCGAACACATCTACCATGAGCAATTCCCTTAAACTTAAAACAAATCAAAGTAATCTCTATTACGGGCACACATGCATATCGAGCAAAAGTACAACACTTAGCAGAAATCAAAACTGATAAAACCATGCAAATCACAAAACCGGCCACGAGGACCGGACACATACATAATTAAAGTGAAAGCGGTCACGAGGACCACGATTGTGCTTGTTTCATTAACAGGGGGCCACGCCCCCATACAAAAGGATAAGTTACATCAAAAGATACACGGCACGCAGGCCGGACAAATTACAACAAAGATAAAAGCCCTATCACTCCTCCATCCGCTCAGGCTGCTCGAGGTTGGGCTCAGGCTCCGGGGTCTCCCCGTTCAAAACTTCAGCATGTTCGTCACCACCAAGGAGGGAGTTCCGACTGACTATCCTGCCATCCTCGACATGAGCCAAGTAGTGGGTACCCTCGGTGGAGATCTCAACCCCGGGGTTGACCACCCGCAGTTGGGTCACAACATTCTTAAAAGATTCGTCCCCAATGACAATGTTGTCATCCTCGACCTTTAACATACAAGCAACCAGCTCGACCCTCGTCTTCATTTCCCTCACATCCTTAGGTTCGTCGTCGACCGAGGCACTTGCTAACCTCAGCTGCTCAATCAGCTCCTCGGCTGCCTTATTCTCCGCTGCCAGCGTAGCATTCTCCTCCCGTAACCCGGTAGCCTCCTTATCTGCCTTCTTCCGGGCATCACCAGCGCTCTTAGCTTCTTCCTTGGCCTTCCTAGCCGTCTCTTCCAAAGACGATATGGTAGCCCGGGCAGCCCTGAGCTCAGACTCAGGGAAGAGGCATCATGCGCCACCAGCGCCCTCTTGCTCGGGCGATCCATGCCCTCCAACTGGAGAGACTCTGCCCGCGGCACAACCAAGGACGTCCCCTCGAAGAATTTTCTGTCAAGAATACATGGAGGAAGTTCAAACTTCCCTTTCTCTGGTGCCCGGCTGAGATCTACCGTTTCAGTGGCCCTGGACCGCTTGAACCTTGAGGCCAGAGGCAAGGGAGGTCCCTGGGCAGGAGTAGGAGAAGAGGTCCCCGCAGCAGGTTGAGGAGGAGGAGCACGCCGGGGAAATCGAGTTTTGGGAGCAGCCACCCCGAGCTTGTTCCTCGCCATAACATTCTTTACCATTCTTTCATGAGCGGAAGACATCTCACCTGCAAAAACAAAACAAATATATTTGACGACCAAGGAAAAATATGTCGGGCAAGTCAAGTAACTAAGACTACCGAGCAATTTATAAGCATCCGCAAGAGTCTTGCACTCCAAAAGCGCCTTGGTGTTAATAAAACGATACTCCACCTGCTGGCTGCTGTCCTCCTCAAAAATCGGGGACCCCTTCTTCGTCCTGCATTCAGCGAGCCAGAAAGAGTTAACATAGTTCACCAGCTTTTCGTAGCCAACCAAATCCTGCCCATCCAGTATGTGCGGCTGAGCAACATACTTGTTGGGCTCCTTATAAAAGTGACTGACACTCTAGTGAAAGGGAAACTTGAATTCTCTCTCCCCGATCAGCTTCCCGTTTTCGTCGCGCATGTCATTACCGTCCTCGTCAAGGGACACCGCCCAGACATACGTACTATCCTGGGCCCTCTTCGACACAGGCTCTATGATATAGAACCTTTCTTTAAACGTCCAGATTGACTCTGAAAAAGGCTTGAACAACTTACGGGGTTGTTTCAACGACACCCAGCCGTATCTCTTCCCCGTCAACTGCCGCTGGAGATGGAAGATGGTGAAAAATAGAGGAAGGGTAGCTCCTATCTACAAGAATTCACACGTCAACTCAAAGGTACGGATGAACGCCAGCGAATTGGGATGCAACTGCGATGGGGCCAGATCCAGATGCACGAAAACTGACTGCTAAAAATCGGTGAAGGGCAGCCTCAACCCTAACTCTTTAAATGCATATTCGTACATAGGGAATCGCTCCCTAAAATCTGTACAGATCCGTTCATCCTCGGAGGGGAAATGCACCTTCCATTCCCCTTTTGGCCCAACGGCCATGAAGACATCCCCAAGGTAGGTCGCAAAGGTAGATGCGTGCTCGGCAGGCTCAGCCACCGACCACTCCTCAGTAGAATCCTCGTTGACCTCCTCCACGACTTCGCTGGGGATAGTGGAAGCTTCAGTACTGCTGCTCTTCGAGGAGCTCTCATCGGATGAGTTTATTATGATCTCCTCGCCAGGCCCTGTCGCCATATTGATCACCTGAAAAGCAGAGAAAAAAGTGAATTCGACAAAGAACCAAATCCATCCTTCCACCGCTAGTCAAGTGAAAGGGCGCGCAAAGGGCTGAGGAGGCGTCCCCGGCCTAAGCCCTAATATTAAACAAAAGCTCAACAGTCTCCTATAAGGAGACGCTCGGGACAAACCACTTCCGAAACGAGGAACCTCCTCGAGCCACTTCCCAGTTTCCGTTTGAAGCTTCACCGAAAACTGAGTAAATGCAACGGTTACCTATGCGTCACCATCGCGACGACGCTGAAAACCGCCATATTCACGAGTTATCTAAGAGGCTCCAGTGGCCCCGTCAGCGGTAGAAAATGGCTTAGCCACCGTCCACCACCAACAAACCCAGAAAAACTACCCTATGTCATCTAAACATAACCTAGCCACATGTAATCTAGAGAAAAAGATGAACAAAAACAAAAGACCAGAAGACTTACGTGGTTGAAAAGCTGAAATACGGGTGCTCGAAGCTGGTGATGACAGTTGAAGCAGCGGACGACGGTGGCGGGCAAAGCTTTCTGAGGAAGATGAAGAAGAAGAGAGAGAAGCGAAAGTTCCAAATGACCTGAGTTCTTCTCCTTTTATACTGCTGAGGAGCACGTGCAGAGGCACGCCCACGTAGGTCATAATGACTGTAGACTAGCCATTATTGCCTAGTTACTGCAGCACATGGCTCGAGGCACACGTGGCGCCCCAATGTTTCAATTCGTCTTGACCGTTAGCCTCCCCGCACGACGGGCAGACCAGACATGGTCATGGATCTTACGAACACCAGGGCCCACGGGCACCACGAGACAACTTCATTCTTCACCAAACGACGACTCCACTATGGTTCTCCAGAACAACGGGTTATCCTTAAGTCATCACTCTCATGCTCGGGAGCAACGACTTGGGGGGCTCCTGTTCTGGACTGAACCAATGGCTAGGCATGGCCCAATCCGCTTATGTTCCCAGAACGGCCCAATTGTCTAAGTCTAATCCATAAAGGGGCAAAAGTTACCTTTCTGCCCCCAACCGAGCAAGGAGTGCATCACACCTCCCCGGTACTGCTGCCCGTTCCGCACGGCTTCATCAGTCCCTGAACAGCTAAGGGCATGTTCTCGAAACTACGCCTCTGCCCGACATAACGGCTAGTTTTAGGCACCCTCCCCAACATAACGGCTAGTTTTGGGCAGTTACATATTCTTTGGGAAAACGGTTATTTCACCCCGAAAATAGGACCGTTGGCCACGCGCTGGGGGCACTATATAAACCCTGAGAGGTCAGGTATCCAATAGTCACCCTAAGAACTCATACTTTGTACTTGCCCATTTTCTCTGACTCTTTCTTACTTGAGCGTCGGAGTGTCTTGCAGGTATACCCCCTCCTCCTCATCTCACGCCCAACATCACAGACGTTCTTGGTGGCCCATAACAGGATCCGATCAAGCCTTCACGATCAAAACCAATCACAAAAATTAATAGAAAGAAAACATGTAGAGTTTGGAAAAAGACTAGTTGTCCAAACAACCCATGAAGTTGGGCAATTTGTAGGAGTATGGGTACTAGTTTTGTGTAAATGGTTGCATTTACTGCAGTAATAAGTTAAGAAGAGAATGTGTAACATCCTAAGGGAGTCAGTGGAAGGAGAATCGTGGGTGATAAACAACGCAAAAAGACATGTGATCTCAGGGAACTTTAACTTCCAAATCTAATCCAAGAATCAAAAAGGGTGTCTTGATGATCCAAGTGAGAAATCAACCACATATAACCATTCAAATATGAATAAACCCCTTTCGAGGAGCCATTCCAAATTAGAACATCCTGAATATTATTATCCATAAAGACACTTTCGATGGTATCCTTGACTTGTTCAAGAAAAGTAGTAGTAAGTCTATGAACAAATAAGCAAAGGTAAAGGATTTGAGGGGTTAAATCCCCCTAAAAAATATAGAGAGTATAATCTACCCCTCTTGGGAGTATGGTTCTCCCCCATTTGCCATTATAAAAAAGGCATAAAAATAAATAGATATCAAAATAAACCCAAGCATATAGATTGGGAAATTCAAATACAGAGAATATTAAGATAAATTAATTAAAGGAAGGAAATATCATACTTATTATTGATTTAACTGAAATAAAATCAAAGTATGATAAAGCGAGAAAGAATTTTGGAATTAACCATAATAAAAATAATAAACAAATAAGAAGCAAGTCATCTAGTAATTTTTTTTATCATTATTGGATATTTCCTTTCCCAATACATACTTCTTGGTGATCGCAAATTCCTTGGCCATCTCTTGAACAACCAAAGTAGGCCCTTGGGAGATTTATAAGATAGATGAAAAAAATTCTTTAGAATAAAGCTCTTAATTGACCTTGCTAACATCTGTTTCTATTGAAACATTCTCTAAGTTCCCATCATCAATTCGGACCTTGATCAGACTTATGGATTTACCATCAATCTGCCCAAGAGATAAAATTAAGGTTTCTCTACTCAAAGAGATCCTAGTTTTAACTAGGAACTTGGTAACTAGACTTCCATATGGTAACCCTGTTGAATTACTCCTTTTGAATGTGAAGATGTTGCGAACCATTTCATCAACCTAATTGACTTGAAAATTGTGAGACAGTAGCCACATAAGTATTACATCTTCCTTTAGGAGGTCATCATGTTTATGCTTTCTTGGAAATATCACACGGACCATCGGGTGATGCACAACACGTAAGCTAGCTTTCATGAATTTCGTCTTAATATGAATTTTCCCCCTCAGTGGATTGGTAAAAAAATATTCCAATCGCAGTGACATAATCAAAGTTGGCAGCAACATCATGAGCATTAACAGAGTCAGTTTTTCCACAAGAGGTTACCTTAAACATAACTTCAAACTCCTACATGGTGAAACTGATATTGGTTTCTCCAACTATTTATGTGATATATATGCCTTAAAGCTTGAGGATGAAGTAGAAAATTTGAACCATCATTGGATACACCGAATTTTGGTTTTTCAATGAAGAACTTTTTGAGCAAACCATAACAGATGTTATCATAAGGAGAAAAGTCTTTAACGAAATTCACGTCCACATATAAAGCCAATAGCACTTGACGCTTAGAGAAATATTTCTCTTTTGGAACGTTTGATGAAGAAGCCTTTGATGGAAAGCTTCTTGAAGAAGGATGAAAACTCTTTGTGGGAGCCATATCAATTATGATAATAACAACGTAGGTAGGCACTTGCACAAACAATATAAGAGGAGAGAAATCAGGATGAGAGAAGGGTTAGAAGTGTGTACCTTTATATAGCATTTTTCTGAGCTATTTTTGGTGTGGAAAATCATATAAAATCATATTGATTATGCCAATAGGAGATTGATTTGTAAGAATTTCTAAAATAAGTTCTCTAATTGATTAAGCCTTTGGCTAATCGATTATATGTCATGAAGATTTAAATTTTTAACACTTCCAATGTTAGGATTTGATTTGATTGAGATTTGAAAAAAAAAATCCTTGGCTTGATTGATCTTCTTTTGAATTGCTGAAGGTTTGAGAGAGAGAAAATGATGTAATCGATTAGAACTTTATGGTTAATCAATTAGGTGGTGCATAATCTTAATTTTAGTTGCGCCTAGTCGATTCACTCTTTATGGTTAATCAATTAAAAACCTTTTTCAGCCTCCTTGGTCTTTTGGGCCTTGAATAATTTTTGGGCTTTGGCATTTTCTTTTGGCACCCCTTTGTTTCAATATTGCACCCTTACTAAAAAACACTTAAAATAACTTGAACCAAAAGTTAGTAAAAATAAATTTAATTGAATAAGAAATTAAATAATCACTTGTTAGAGGGTAAGTAAAAAATTTCCAATTTTAATCTATATCAAGTGTTTTACCCCATAAACCTCGAAATACCTTGAGATAACTCCTCCTTAGGAAGGAATGACAAACTATTGTCGATTTTCCATCTTGAGAGTGATTGGGGATCCAGCAGTTCCGACTCTTTCG
This sequence comes from Lathyrus tuberosus, assembly GCA_022829125.1. Classification (NCBI taxonomy): domain Eukaryota; kingdom Viridiplantae; phylum Streptophyta; class Magnoliopsida; order Fabales; family Fabaceae; genus Lathyrus; species Lathyrus tuberosus. Next base: position 4,511,182 of record JALAZF010000024.1, on the reverse strand, counting down.
GGGGTTTGACCTCCTGTTGGTGTTGTCTGATGTTTTGGACGTCGTCTTCCAAATTTCGGATGTGGCATCGTAATTCGTCCATAGCAGCTCGCATCTACGTCATGGCATCAACATCGCCTGTACCACTAGTACCCTCAGAAGTAGGGGATGTAGCTCTTTTGTTCACCGTGTATGATAATGATTAGGTGTAAGAGTTAAGGATAAGGCAGGGAAGGTGATGGTTATTCGAAAGAGGTTTTACCCAAATTAGTTTTATCGGGCCCCGCGATGGGTGTCAATGTACTGTTAAAAAAGTACAGGTGTATGTGTGTTCCCCCGGCAAGGGCAGGGAAACTCAGAGGCCCTAGTAGGTATATTACACGTTTGGGGGTGAGGGCTAGCTCACAGTGGCGAGTAGCCATGTATGGTGGTTTTTGAGGCTGTTTAAGGACCAACTCAGGTGTGGTGAGAGGTCCTGTTGCCGTCTGATGCTAGTAGGTTACAGGTGGGCAGTTATTTTGACGGTGTTAGGGCTACTAGGAAAGAATTGCTCTTGGAGTAATATTGGGTGGTATTAAGCATGTACAACTTAATAGTCCATATTGTGAGGGCAAGGTGTGTTTCACTTGATCTTTATTTTAACGATGTCAAAACATGTACTAGCTCGTAGCTTGTAATTTGGACAGTATCATCTCATCATTGTCGGAGTTCTTATTTTGCAATGCATAAAACAATCAATAATCATGTGTCCAAACATATAAGAAGAGTCTTGCACATCTATTACATGTGTGTGATCATGGTATGAGTCTTAGGTATGCATAAACATTGTCTAAATAGATGAAAACATGTGTAAAAATCAGTTTTTAGGAGTTTTGGTAGCTTGAGCCGACCTAAACCAAGCTTTGGTCGACTCATGACAAGTTGAAATTGTTGAGTTTTCACCGGGTTAGCGCACACTGACCCTATGGTCGACGCATGCTATAGACATTCTTCTTTCTGCATTTCTTCAGCCATGCGTCGACGCATGACCCCTGTAGCGGTCGATGCATGGTTCTCCAACTTGTGCAGATTTGCCCACGGATCAGCGCAGACTGACCCTCATTAATGTGTGGTCGGCTCTTCACTGAATATGACTCATTTTTCTAGTTTTTCCAAAGTTCAAAATGTTGTTATTTGTGGTAGTTGGTCCCAACATCATATAAATACTTGGTTCCTCATTTTTTTACACAACAACAAGAAAAAGTGAAAGATTTACATTGAAACTTTTCTCTCATCATCTTCATCTTCATTCTTACATTTTCTAAACAAATACACATAACCATTTTTGTTGATCTTTTGCATCATGAGGTGATAACGTCCAAACATAGAAGTGTATCTTGTTTGGGGTGAGTGTTTCAGTGGGTTTTTTCTTGAACAAAACCTCTAGGGTTTTGTCCTCCAAGATCAATTGGATTTGGGGGTTTTTGGATCAGATCTTTGTGTGCATTGAATTCAGTCGAGTGAAGGTGATCGAAGAACAATGGGTTTTGTCGATCTAGTATCATCAACCAGAGGATTGTACAATAAAGGTTTGAGGATCGAATTGTGTGTGGATCAGAATCAGCCGAGTGAAGGTGATTGAAGACCGGTGTGTTCTTTCAATCTAGTAACGGTAAACGGAGGTTCATCCAACAAGTTTGAGGCACTTGATTCGACTCGAATAAAGGGAATAGAAGACATAGTATCAGCATCAACAGAGTTTCTTGAGTGTGTGATAACCAAGCCTTCTCTTGTAAAAATAATTTGCAAACAAGATTATAGATATCTCAATTATAGATTTAGAATTGGGGGCAGACGTACCCGAAGCGAGGACGAAAGGGGAACTGCCTAAACAAACTTGGTGTCGTTTCTCTTTCCCTATCTCCTTTAATTTTCAAATTATTTACGCTTGTGATTGTTCAATTGATCGATTAAAATTCTTGTATAGTATAGTGCAGAAAAACTGATTTGAAAACCATTGCACAATCATTTTGGATTGTACTTAGTGAAGATTTTGCACCAACTATCATAGAAGGTTTAGCTTGGATGTTTCGCACCCAAGTGCTCGATAAATTGAACGCTTACAAGGTGTTTGATATATTATCATTTTGGTTTTACTTTTGATTATTCATTGGATATTGCACCATATTGAGTGTTGTTGGTAAATTGATTAATAGTTAAGTTACGATTCATTTTTTCTCATCGAGCCTTTCGTTCCATTTGACTTACGTATATCCGATTCTCCCAGTAACCGGTTTGTGTAGACGAATTATCCTCGGGCGCTTCTGCAAACAATTTTTAAAAACAAATTTTAGCCCCGACTCACAATTAAAAAGAAGTGATCTATTCAACCCCCCTTCTAGATCAGTTGTCGTCGTCTAACAAGTGGTATCAGGAGCACCCGTTTATCTAGTGCTTCAAGTATAAATTTTTAGAAAATGGCAAACGAACCGAAAGAGGCTTACAATAGGCACCGGTTTTTAACAGTGAGAACTATAATTACTGGACGGATTATATGTGTGTACACATCAATTCTATTGATAGGAAGGTATGGAGCATTATACAAAACGGTCCAGTGGAAATTACCATGACCGATACGAATAACATGGTAGTACCTAAGCCTGAAGCACAATGGAATGAAGAAGACGAGAAAAAGTACAACTACGATTGGAAGGCTAGAAATATTCTGATCTCCTCATTGGGAGTTGATGAGTATTATAGAGTTTCACATTGTACGAGTGCTAAAGCTATGTGGGACGCATTACAAGTTGCCCATGAGGGAACTAACGACGTCAAGCTAGCTAGAATCAATACCTTGACTCAAGAGTTCGACCTCTTTCGCATGAAGCAACGGGAAACCATTGCTGACATGCAAAAGAGGTTCACTCATTTAATCAATAGACTTAACTCACTTGGTAGACCAATTCCCAATGACATTTCTACTAATAAAATCTTGAGGTGTCTTACTAGGGATTGACAACCAAAGGTGACCGCCATAAAAGAAGCCAACAACCTAATGACGTTAGATATCACAACTTTATTTGGGAAGCTCGAGGAACATGAGCAAATGCTCATTAGCTTAGACCAATTTGAGAAAAGAGAAAGATGCGGAAAAGAAGTCGATAGCTCTAAAGACTTCTAGTTCAAAGTCCTCCGCAGATAAGCTAAGCGAGAGTGAATATAGTGATGACGAGCAAGAGGATTCGAATGAAGACATAGGATTATTTGTGAAGCAATACAATCGCTATATAAAGAAAAATGGTATTCAACATTTGGAGAAAAATCTCGTCAACTTTAGAAAACAATCAAGGTTTTCCAAGAATGAAGACAAAAAGAGTGGAAAAACTAAGGGGTCTTGCTATAATTGTGGAAAAGTAGGCCACTATAAGCCGGATTGTCCATTAGTGAAGAAGGACAAACGTAAGGATAAAAGTCGTCAAGGGAAGAAAAAAGCTAAACCTAGAAGTGCCTATATCGCTTGGGAAAGCGATAGTGAATCGTCTAGTGATGAAAGTTCAAGTGACGAAGAAGAGTCCGTCAACCTTTGCCTTTCCGCTCACCAAAGGAAAAAGAACAAAAAGGTAAGACATTCTAAATACAATAACTCTAATACAATGTCTTATTCTGAATTACAACATGCTTTTGATACTCTACACCATGAGGCCATGGAAGCCTTTAAACGGTTAGCTTCAAATAAACAAATATTTTTTCATTTGGAGCAAAAGATCTCCAATTCCGAAAAGGAATTAAAGGCTCTCAAAAAGTCTATGGTGGAAGTAACAAAAGTAGATGTTGAGGAAGACAAGAGTAAATGGTTAAATTTTGGTTGTGGTACTTGTCATATTTGGCAAAAAGAGGTTAGAACTCTAAAGGCCAAACTTGACAAGGCTCTAGAACCAAAAATGACTTTTACCATTGATAGATCACATTTTAAGAAAAGCTTGATTAATCCATATCAAAAATACACTTATGTGATTAGAGATCAACCTAGCAAAAGTGATTCTCATATTAACCTTACTTGCTTGTATTGTTGCAAAAGGGGTTATACTATTGTAAAATGTCGCTTTAGGAGGTTTTTAGTTCCTAAAGGCGTTTATCAATGGTTGTCCAAATGCAATCCTGTTTTCACTCACAACCAAGGACCCAATAAGAATTGGGTACCTATTTCCCTTGATTGATTGTGTAGGTACAACGTCTTGAGACCACAGAAAGAAGATGGGTTCTTGATAGTGGCTGCTCAAGACATATGACGGGAGACATATCTCTTTTCATCGACTTCGTGGCGAAGAAAGGGATTTGTTACCTACGGAGACACAATAAATAGTCAATACTTGGCAAAGGTAGTGTAGGTAATCCCTCATCTACTACTATCTCAGACGTGCTTCTTGTTGAGGGTCTTAAACACAACCTTTTAAGCATTAGTCAATTATGTGACAAGGACTATAAAGTATCTTTTTCAAAGGACTGTTGCATAATTGAAAATAGTGATAAAAAGGATGTGTTTAAAGGCCTGAGGGTCAATAAGGTCTATATGCTAGACTTGAATGAGGTATCGTTGAGTAAAGACAAGTGTCTAGTCACCATGAGTGAAGATTCATGGTTATGGCATAGACGGTTGGCGCATGTTAATTTTGATTTGCTTAATAAAATAGTTTCTAAAAACCTAGTAATCGTCTTATCCAAAATCAAATTCACAAAGGATTACTTATGTGATGCGTGCCAAATGGGGAAGCAAACAAGGATCTCGTTTAAGTCTAAAAACATTGTTTCAACCATGAGACCCTTTGATCTCCTCCATATGGACCTCTTTGGACCATCTAAGTTTAAGAGCCTAGGTGGTAACTATTATGGTTTTGTGATTGTCGATGACTTTTCTAAATTTTGCTGGAATATTTTCTTAGAAAGCAAGAGCGATACTTTTTTCGGCTTTTGAAAAATTTGCCAAGTTATCCCAAAACAAATTGAACACAAACATTATATTAATTAGAAGTGATCATGGAGGTGAGTTCGAAAATCATCTTTTTGAAGCATTTTGCGAAAGCCATGGGATTGATCATAATTTTTCCACACCACGTACCTCTCAACCAAACGGGGTTGTGGAACGTAAAAATATAATTTTGGAAGAATTATGAAGGACTATGATCAATGAGAGTGGCTTTCCAAAATACTTTTGGGCTGATGCCATTAGTACGGCTTGTTACATTTTGAATATGGTGCTCATTCATCCTATTCTAAACAAGACACCGTATGAGCTTTTAAAAGGGAGGAAACCCAACGTATCTCACCTTCACGTTTTTTGTTATAAGTGTTTCGTGTTGAATAATGGTAAAGAGACACTTGGTAAGTTTGATGCTAAGGCCGACAAATGTATCTTTCTTGGATACTCCCAGTCTAGTAAGGCATATAGGGTTTACAGTAAGAGGTTACTTACTGTTGAGGAGTCGATACATGTTACGTTTGATGAGTCTTATCCGAAAAATGTCGGAAAAGGTAGTTCTTTTCATGGTGCAGGTGTATCTTCAGAAGACATACTCAAGGACACTGATAAAGGGACTGATCAACTTGAAACAGTGCATATTGAGGAGGAAAAAGATCACCAACTCGTGAAAAGTGAGGAGGATCATCCATCTAATAAAGATGACCTTCCTCCAGCTTGGAAGTCTTCCAAAGACCATCCCATCGACAACTTTCTCGGTGACATCTCAAAGGGAGTAACAACTCGTTCCAAGCTAAGTAACTTTTGTTCTTACTCCGCTTTCGTTTCGCAAGTTGAGCCTAAAAACTCAAAATAGGCCCTACTCGATGAACATTGGCTTTTGCCAATGCAAGAAAAGTTGAATCAATTTAGGAGAAATGAGGTTTGGGACCTTGTCCCTCCTCCGCGAGGCCATCGAGTAATCGGCACCCGATGGGTGTTTAGGAACAAGCTCGACGAAAATGGAGTTATAACTAGAAATAAAGTGTTCTTAGTTGCGCAAGGGTATAACCAAGAGGAAGGCATAAACTATGAGGAAACTTATGCAGACGATATTATATTTGGTTCTACTAACACAAATATGGACAAGGAGTTTTCTAAGTTAATGCAGGGAGAGTTCGAGATGAGCATGATGGGGGAGCTAAACTATTTCCTCGGATTGCAAATCAAGCAACTTGATGAAGGGACATTCGTGAGCCAGACGAAGTATTGTCTTGAGTTACTCAAGCGCTTCGACATGGCTAGCTCAAAGGCTATTGACACTCCTATGCCTACATGCATCAACTTGAGTCGAGATGAGAATGGTAAGGATGTAGATGTCAAGAGATATAGAGGTATGATTGGCTCTCTCCTCTATCTCACCGCATCCCGACCAGATATCATGTTTAGTGTTTGCATGTGTGCTAGGTATTAATCGTGTCCTAAGGAATCTCATTTAAAAGTCGTGAAGCGCATACTTAGGTATCTATGCGGTACTCTAAAGTATGGGCTTTGGTATTCCAAGGGAAGCGATTGCTCTTTGGTTGACTATTCCGATTCCAACTTTCCCGGTTGAAAATAGGATAGGGAAAACATTAGTGGTACTTGTCACTTTTTCTCAAATTCCTTAGTGAGTTGGCATAGCAAAAAGCAAGTTTCTGTTGCTTTGTCAACAGCCGAGGCAGAATACGTTGCGGCTGGTAGTTGTTGTGCTCAAGTCTTGTGGCTTAAGCAATAATTGCTCGACTACAATGTTCAACTTGAACGTATTCCTATTTTGTGTGATAATACAAGTGCCATTAACCTAACCAAAAACTCGGTATTACATTCTTGCACGAAACATATAGAAGTAAGACATCACTTCCTTAGGGATCATGTAGAGAAAGACGATGTGGTATTTGACCATGTTGATTCTAAGAATCAACTTGCGAACATTTTCACCAAACCTCTTGCGACATAGCTTTTCTTTAATTATGTATACATGATTGCATGCTCTATATTATTGCTTGTCTATATTTTTCTTTGACAAACAATAATTAAAAATATTAAGCTATATATGAGGGCATCTATCATCAATCGTCGGAGGTAATATCGTTCCTTCTTATAGTACTACTCTTGATCAATTATATGTGTAATCTATTGTTCCAAAATATGGATTAGATTGATGTTTATTTCATGTTTAGATGTATTTTTGATCTATTTTTAAGTTTGGCATGTGTGTGGCTTGGTATTTATTCCTACTTGTTGCATAATATGCTCAAAATGTGCATTTTTCCATGTTCTACTTGTTTGAGTCGACCAAAACAGGGCATGGGTCGACTCATGAAAGTCAAATTTTTCTCACATTAGGAGCGGGTTAGCGCAGGTTGACCATATGGTCGACGCATCATTTTAAAAATTTGAAATTATAAAAATTCGTTCAGTGTGCGTCGATGCATGACCTGTTTAGGTCGACGCATCCCTGACAAAGTCTGAATTTTTTTTTCTCGAAAAGACGCGCGCCCCATTCTCATGTTAGAAAACTTGACCACATTAAATTGTATGTTTCATTTTCCAATCTCTCATAATTATACATTGCATCTGTTATCTTCCTCATTCTTTTCTTCTCCTTTCAAACTTCCAAAACCCTAAACACCCATTACAAATACCTTCTTCAAAAGCCAAAAGTTCTAAAATCAAAAGGGTATTCAAGGATTCTCTCAACGTAGAATCAAGGTTTCTTAGTTTGTTCATCTTCATCATCAATAGTCAACCACTGTTCATCATCATCTACCTTTTCGTGTACTATTTATCTGTGTTAAAAATAGCGTATTTCAATGGCTTCAACAAGGATCACCAGAAAGAGAACATCCAGAGCATCTACTTCAAGAGCGGGTACATCAAACATGCCAGTAAAGGCTCTCTCCTTGTTATCTGATAATCTAATTGAAACTTTCAACAAGGATTTTCGTAACCGGTCAATTGTCAAACAATTTGTTTACTATCCTTTAAGGGCTAAGCATTTACATTTGCCTGAAATTATTGAACTGCTAAATTTTCAACAATTTGATGAGTTCTTGAAGTGTGACACCAAGTACAATGAGGACTTGGTTAATTTGTTCTACATAGGACTTCAGGGTAAGTTCGAAGGCTCTACTTTTAAGTACATGATAGGTGGTAAGATGTACACTATTAACTTAACTGTTTAGAACAATTTGGTTAACATAAACCCACAAGGATCTACTCTTTCTAAGGTCACAGATTATACGTTTGTTAATGATTATGAATTTAAGACTGCATTGAACTCCATGCTGCGAGATCCTTGTTCTGACAGCATCGTGAATAATAATTTGTTTCCTAAGACGGTTACAACAGGGAGGTTGAAGACCGTTGCTAGGATTCTCCAGTGGATCACTGCTCATATTCTATGTCCCAAGAAGGGAGGATATTCACGGGTTGACCAGGTTGAGGTTCATTTGATTTATCTGTTGAAAAATAAGAAGCTCATAGACTGGCCTCATTACATCACAAGCCAGATGTTTGCACTCCGTGACTTCACTCGAGGTACGACCTTATGTTATGCATCTTTTATTCAGTGTATTTTGAACAAGGACGAGGTTGTGGTCTAAGGCATCCCTTACATGTCATTAACATTGATCAAGAGTTCAGCTAGAAAACTCTCACCATGATGGGGGTACTTCTGGGACAATCAAGATAAAGAATACAAGTTTCGGTACAGAACTACACATCAAGGTACTCATTATGATGTCGCAGATGAAGACGAGGATGAAGAAGAGAATGAGCAAGAAGGAGAAGCTGGTGATGAAATGCAAACAAAGGTGCATAATGTGGAAGAGGATAATGTTGAGTGGATGGGTCACTCTCCCTCTCAAGATCCCTATGCTAATTAGGGATAGGGTGAGTGGAAACATACCAGATGGACCTCACTTGGTTCATCTTATAATCCTCCAAACTATGAATGGCACCAACAAGAAGAGTATGAGTGGCACCAGTTTGAGTACTTTATTCCTACTCCTACACCCCAACCACAACAGAACAATGAGGAAGTCCTGGAAATGTTACGCTCAATGCAGCTTCAGCAACAGAGTTTTATGACCGCACAGGAGGAGAGGCATACGACTCTCACAAACATGTTGGAAGCGTAGAATCAAAACTTCAACCGGTTTGCTTCTGCAATCATGACAAGATTTGACTCTCTGGATACTACTACTGCGAGTCAGACTAGGTGGATGACTAATAGTCTCAATACTCTCAATTAGGCCGTGTTTGAGCTTAATGAGCGTCTGGAAGAGCAACCACTTCCTCCACCTCCAGACCATCACTTCAGAGGAAGGGGTCACCACTTTAGAGGGAGGAGACCATGAGGGCTAGGATTTTAGTTTACTGCATTTCATATCTTATTTAATGTTGCATGAATTTTATGTGTTGAGATTTGCTTATGTACTTTGTATGACATTGGTTGACATTTGTTTTCTTATGGAATGTATTTTGAGTGTCTATCCATATGATTGTTGAGTGAATTCATAAGTATGTCATATGTTATCATTTGACCATAACTTTTTCTCTTTTTGATGTTGTCAACGAGGGAGAAGGGTATCTACAAGCAGCAAAGTCTAATTTTAGAGGACTACACAAAGTTATAGGGAGGATGAGATTCAAATTACAAGACAAGCTAAAAAAGTTTTGCCATCATAAAAAAGGGGGAGTATGTGAGGGCAAGGTGTCTTTCACTTGATCTTTATTTTAATGATGTCAAAATATGTACTAGCTCGTAGTTTGTAATTTGGACGGTATCATCTCATCTTTGTCGGCATTCTTATTTTACAATGCATAAAACAATCAATAATCATCTGTCCAAACATATAGGAAGAGTCTTGCACATCTATTACATGTGTGTGATCATGGTATGAGTCTTAGGTATGCATAAACATTGCCTAAATTGATGAAAACATGTGTAAAAATCAGTTTTTAGGAGTTTTGGTAGCTTGAGTCAACCTAAACCAAGCTTTGGTCGACTCATGACAAGTTGAAATTGTTGAGTTTTCATCGGGTTAGCGCACGCTGACCCTATGGTCGACGCATGCTGTAGACGTTTTTCTTTCTGCATTTTCTTCAGCCATGCGTCGACGCATGACTCCTGTAGCGGTCGACGCATGGTTCTCCAACTTGCACAGATTTGGCCACGGGTTAGCGCAGGCTGACCCTTAATAATGTGTGGTCGACTCTTCGCTGAATTTGACTCATTTTTATGGTTTTCCAAAGTTCAAAATGCTGTTATTTGTGGTAGTTGGTCCTAACATCATATAAATACTTGGTTCCTCATTTTTTACACAAGAACAAGAAAAAGTGAAAGATTTACATTGGAACTTTTCTCTCATCATCTTCATCTTCATTCTTGCATTTTCTCAACAAATACATATAACTATTTTTGTTAATCTTTTGCATCATGAGGTGATAACGTCCAAACATAGAATTGTATCTTGTTTGGGGTGAGTGTTTCAGTGGGTTTTTTCTAGAATAAAACCTCTAGGATTTTGTCCTCCAAGATCAATTGGATTTGGGGGTTTTTGGATCAGATCTTTGTGTGCATTAAATTCAGCCAATCGAAGGTAATCGAAGAACGGTGGGTTTTTTCGATCTAGTAGCATCAACCAAAGGATTGTACAACAAAGGTTTGGGGATCGAATTTTTGTGGATAGGAATCAGCCGAGTGAAGGTGATTGAAGACCGATGTGTTCTTTCAATCTAGTAACGGTAATTGTGAACTTGATTTGACTCGAATCAAGGGAAGAGAAGACATAGTATCAGCATCAACGGAGTTTCTTGAGTGTGTGATAGCTAAGCTTTCTCTTGTAAAAACAATTTAGAAACAATACTATAGATATCTCAAATCTAAGTTTGAACATGTGTAAAAAAATTTCTTTTTACATGTAATATTAACATGAAATATAGTGACATTCATTACAACTGTAGGAAAAAGTTTGGACGTAGCTAAAAGTTATTGTGATATTCAATTTGGCATCATACCACACCCCCTTATAGTTGACGCCAAAGGTGAATATCACTCAAAGTCCTATAGACATATACCTACAAATTACTGGCGTTTAGTGACAACTTTTGAATGTCATGGAAAGTTATTTTTCTTGTAGTGAGTCTAACTTTGATAGTATAATACCTACTGCTTGATAGTATAATACCTACTGTTTCATGATATACATTTTTTATGTAGCTAATCCAACATGAAGCTAATTTGTATATACTATTAACAAGGTTTTCTTTTGGTGTTGGACTTTTTATAACAACATTAGAAATTCTAATTTAGAGAAAAATAATTTAAAGCCCATGGATGTATTAAGACTATACATGAACCTTCAATCATCTTGTCTTTGTTGGATTTAGAGGTTGGTCTTTATTGATGATGAGGACATGAGGTATTAAGTTCCACCTATTTATCCTAGATAATGGTTAAACAAAAAGCACAAATGTTGTTTTTAATATATCTAAAGTTTCTTAGATTTAATTTAAGAAAATATTTTCCATTTAGTTTATTGTTTTTGCACTTGATTATAAATTTGTTATTACTATTTTTATTTCTTTTGTTTTAAAATTTTATGCAGAAAAGGTTAGAAAATGAAATTCGAGCAGGCATGGGGGAATCCATATCTCAATATGACTCGCTTCACGCACAAATAAAGGTCATGCCAACTTCAATTTCACATAAAAAAATTCAATATGAATGTGTATGATATTGGTTCCAATTCATCCATTTTGGAAGCATAAAATGATGTATTTTTTCTAAGGGTGGTGACACTTGTGAGGTATGTATCAGTTGGGATGATGAGGTATATTCTCAATCTCTCTTAATATTTTATCTTTATTTTCTTTCTTATTCCTCTATAGTTAGTTTTAAATTATATCTATTTCAGATCATTGAGCAAAGCTTATTCAATAAGCAAAATGAAAAATACACCACCTATTTTCATAGCTGATTTGAAAGAGTGATGTCAAGTTTGAAAGGTTGTCATTCGTGTCGTTAGTCTATGGATTGTGAAAGAAAGTAACGGTCAACAACACATCAAAATGGTGATCCAAGATGGGAAGGTAAAATTTGTGCATTTTTTTGAGTTTCAGTTTATTTGCTGTCATTTTGGTATGCTTTTTCTATGTTTTTTGGTATGACTTCTCCTACTTGCATAAACTTAAACTACCATGTTTATTATGCTATTTGGATGGTGTCAAATGTATACATTGAATTTTACATCTTCACATCTAATGCATAAATTATATTTCTGATCTATAAATAAGTTATGTTTGTAATCATTTCAAAAAATACTCATTAATATTAATTCATACCATATAATTTTGGATTCAATGCAACTTTTAGCTTTCATATTAACCCTTCATTAAAGGCAAAAGAGGAACTACTACAATTTTCACATCAAAAAACATAATGATTGAAATAACAATTGAAAAAATTCAACAATTAATTTTTTTTGTCAACAAGAACAAATAAGAACAAAACAGAAACTCTCCACACCCTAAATCCTAAAAAAAACATAACTTAAATGTTAAAAAATTGGAATCACAAATATGAAAATTGGAACCTAAACATATAAAATACTCAGTCAGCTGTAAGATCTAAAACCAAAAAGAAATGAAGTTACTAAAATAACAAAAAGAGATGAAGTTACGAAGATAACAAATTTTACCTAGCTTTTAGCAGATACGATGCAACATCTTTTAGGGTTTCATTACGGATGTCACAACTTTTCGCTTATTTGTATTTAACTCAAAGAAAAAATAATAACAATAACAATAACTAAACTAGTCAAAACCCTAACAAATAAGTTAACTAAATAACTTGCAAAATCACATCTGCAGCTTCATATCCGCCAACCCCATACGAAGCGACATCATGTGTGTCGCACATCATCGCTTGATTCAAGTTTGATTTTGATTAAAAAAATAGAGGAAGAAGGAAGAAAAAGAAAAGGAAGATGAAAGAAAGAAAAGAGAGAGAGAGGGGACAAATTTGTGTTTAGTAGAATCAGAAAACAAATTGATGCATTGGGCTGAGGGAAGAAGGAGAAGTAGAGGCTTGAGGAAGCAGAGGGGTAACATGGTATTTTGGAGTAAAATAGATGACGTGGAGGGCTGTGAAAGAAGCAGAGCATTTTGGTATTTTCTAGAGCATAAATTCTTCTTATATTATAGAAGTCATATGCTTATACCATGTTTTGGTGAGGTTTTGTTTTAATATAAATTGAGTTATTAATTGATGCATATGTTATTGTTGTAGGTGATGAGATTTATTTCAACTTTTTCGTAGATATTCTATTAATTAAAGCAATTTACAATAATGTTTGTTAAGATGATTACTCTTAGCATTTTTTGAATTCTTACTTTTATTTATTTATTGTTAATACATGTAAAGATGTATTAAGACATAGACACAATCATCCGAATTTTTATTTTGTATATTATAACACTAATTTACAATATTTTATTATTTATAATGATATTTATATCTAATGATGTAATATATAAATGATTTTTTCTCTTTTTCATGCGGACGCACGAGTTATATATATATATATATATATATATATATATATATATATATATATATATATATATATATATATATATATATATATAATTAAAGTGACTTTTTGATTCACCTTTATCCCCGCCGAATAAATAGTTGAATAAGTTTGCTAGCCAAAAGCCATTTAAGTTTGGAAATGGATCACCTCCTGCTCTTTATGTCCTGCCTTTTCTCCGGTGCTTATTCAATGGCTGAAAATTTATCAAAAACAACTCACTAATAAATGCAGTTTTTGAAAAGAGAGATTAAATGTGGATGAACGGTTGTGATGAGGGCAGCAGAGACTGCAGGAGAGAACGGCAGCCGCCACAGTTCACTTGGAGTTTTGTGAAAAAGAGAAAAGATGCCGCCACCATCCGTCAACACTATAAGCACTTTACTGGACGACATCCTCTGCTGCATTCACTCTTTTCTCCCCACCAAAGAGTCAGTTGCGACTAACGTTTTGTGGAAGCCGTGGATTCATCTTTGGCACCATGTTCCCGATCTCCACTTCAACCTGAATGCCATGGAATCCAATCTCGACTTTCTTTACTCCCTTTTACTCTCCAGGGATATGGCCAGTTCAAGTTTCATCAACACTTTCAACTTGGACATTCATCTTGCTTATAATTTCGACGTTCAAAATATCGCCAAATGTGTCGACTTTGTTGTTCAAAGCAGATTGAGACTAAAAAAATTTTCGTCTCCATCTCAATGGGTTCAGTGCGAAAGACCTTGATAATATGGACCCACCCAAATTGCCTTTAAGCATATTCACATGCAAAACCCTTGTAAGTCTCCGTCTCTGTTGGTTCAATGCGGATGGCTATTCTTTTCCTTCAAATAAATTCAATTTCCCTCACTCAAGACCCTTCGTTTGGAATTAATAGAATTCTCAGAGTTTTGAGATTTTATGTTTCTTCTAGCTGGATCTCCAATTCTTGAAGATATATCAGCCTCTCACGTATGCTTCCACAGACCGATACGTATAGATCACGAGGTTAAAAGCTTAAGCCTTCCCAATTGGACTAGGGCAGATTTGGCTCAATGTGGTTGTTCATGGTTGTTGTTAAAGGTGAAGAATGCACTTTCTACTTCAGTGTCTCTCCGCATAAAAACATTCAACTTGTACCTAAACTCCTTGGTAAATTTGAATCTGATTATTGATTTTTCCGGGGGAAAATATTCTATCTATCTTGCACAAAGCCCAAGATTGAGGCTAAAAGTATTTTGACTCTGCCGGGGAGGTTTATATGTGTCTTGTACAAAGCCTAAGATTGAGGCTGGCCTTACTGGGAAAATCATTATACAAAGCCTAAGAGGAGGCTGAAATGAGTTTGACTCTTCTTGGGAAAAATCATTCCCCAAAGCCTAAAGGAAGGCTGGGAGGAAATGACTCTGTTGGAGAAGATATTTGTCCCAAGCTTAAGAGAGGGAGATTTATGTCTTGTACAAAGCCCAAGATTGAGGCTAAAGGGGTTTGACTCAACAAGAGAGTGTTTTTATCTATCCTGTACCAAGCCCAGGATGAAGGCTGGATAAGCTGGAGAAATTATTCTACACAACTTAAGAAGAGGCTAGCTCCTGCTAGGGGAAATCTTTATACCAAGTTTGGACAAAGATCAACTCAACGAGAGAGTATTTTTATCTGTCTTGTACAAAGCCCAAGATTGAGGCTAAAAAAGGTTGACTCAACAAGAGAGTCCGAAAAGGTGATTGAGTCAAAGTGATTGACTCAACAAGAGAGTCTGAAAAGTGATTGACTCAACAAGAGAGACTGAAAAGTGATTGACTCAACAAGAGAGTCTGAAAAGGTTAGCTCCGCTGGGGAGAATCATTTGTACAAAGCCCAAGAGGAGTCTGACTTCGCTGAGGAAGGATCATTATACAAAGCCTAAGAGGAGGCTACCTTTTTGCTGAGGAAAGGTCCTTATACAAAGCCTAAGAGGAGGCTATCTTTTGTCGAGGATAATTGAGATCCCTAGGCAGGTCCAAATGGGGAATCAAATCTTGCTGAGGATTACAGAAGAGTTGAGATGTCAGATACCTTGAGGTTCTGATTTAAGATAGTGTTGACCTTGGTCGGGGAACTCTCATGAGAGAGACTGGGTTTCTGCTGGAGATCGATCTAGAATGCCCTGGGTTTTTTCCTATAGTTGTAAGGAACTTGAGAATGTCTTTAAGACTCAAGGGGATTAGACTGTCCAAGTCTACAGGTGTGAAAGAGTTTTATCTTTTGTATGATGCCCAAGAGGAGGCAAGGGCATTAAGGGATGAGAATCAACCCTAAAGTGGCCTGAGGTCTGACACTGGAAAGACTACTCTAGTAAAGGATGAATAAGTTCTGTCTTATACCTTTAAGAGGTCGTCAGGGTCCTTGTATTAAGCCCAAGAGAAGGCATGAGAACTTTTAAGAAGCTGGAGGTTCCTTGTACAAAGCCTAAGAGGAGGCGGGGATACTTTTAGGAAGCCCGTGGGTCTCAAACCAAGAAAATTTCAAGAAATGCTATTCACCGAGAATAGATCATTTAGTGAAATTTCTGTGATTTGAAGAAACTCAAGAGATGCTATTCACCGAGAATAGATCATTTAGTGAAAGTTCTGTGATTTGAAGAAACTCAAGAGATGCTATTCACCGAGAATAGATCAACTCCGGGGAGTAGAATTTCTTTGACAATTTCTAAAGTGACAGTCTGAGAAAAGGTTCACGAAGAATATTTCCTTTCTCTTTGTTCCATATTGTTTAAGCCCAAGAGAAGGCAAGATTGTATCTAGAAATCCTATGGGGATCTAGTTTTGTTTGTATTTTAAGAGTGACCAACAGGGCTTTACCTAGTTCTAGACCTAGTTGTCGGGGAAAACTCTAAATAACTATACTAGTATATATACAGTTGATATATGACAAGTATTAAAAAAGGTATGAAAGAAGACTAACCATGCGTAGCTTCCCACAATACAGTTATTTATATATGAAAGCGCGTAAAAGAAAGCCGGTAAAACTTACAGGTGAGCAAGCTTCTATGCTGTATTGTTAGTTGTTCAAAGAAATTAAAGAAAGTTTTGATAACAATACATATATTTGAATCTAAATCAAAAGGGAATTGTTTTGAAAAGATTGGCGGGGCTTATACTCAAGGAAAGACCCAAGGTTTAACAGTGATCACACCGTTGTTTTGAATATTGTACCGGGACTTATACAACGACTGAGGCCCAAAAAGGTTTATGTAAAACAAGGGCTGGGTCTTACAACTCAAGGAGAAGCCCAAAGATTATTTAAAGAAAAGAAATGGGACTTACAACACAAGGGTAGGCCCAGATGATTTTCTTGTTTGAAAATGGCGATCACACCGAGGTTTTTTTAACGCAGAGGGACTTATACAATGTCTGAGGCCCTAAAAGGTTTTGGTTAAAAAAGGGATTGGGTCTTACACTCTATTAGAGGCCCATGAGTGATTTTAAGAAAAAGAATGGGGCTTACAACTCAAGGAGAGGCCCAAGTGGTTTTATTTTAAACTGGCGATCGCTCCGAGATTTTTGAAAACACCATGGGTCTTATACAATGGCTGAGGCCCAAACTATTTTGGTTTCAAAGAGGGATTGGTCTTACACTCTATTAGAGGCCTATGAGTGTTTGAAAAAGATTGATGAGGGTGGAATTAATCAAAACCCTAATTTTGTCTAAAATGGAATTAATTTTGTTTAAAAATTAATAAAAATTATTGAAAACATGTGAAAAATGAGTGGTGATCTTGGATCAATGTTTCAAAAATCATGTTTTTATCCATAAAATGATTGAAAACCAATTAAGTTTGGAAAATCAAGAAGGAAAAAATATTTTAAATGTTAAAAAACAAATAAAAATTAATTCTTTGCAAAAATATCAAATATATGAAATAAATAATATTTTTGAGAAATTTTTGTAAAATAAAATATTTTAACATTTTTGTGAATTATTAAAAAAAGAATCAACTCAAAATCATTAAAATTCATAGAGAAATTAATTTTTGAATCAATTAAATAAAATCACAAAATTCAAATATTTGAATTTTAAAAAAAGGGCGCCAAGAACACCCAAGAACACGCGCGTGTTCTGAGTTTTGCCCAGATTTGCATTTTCTCATCATTCTCACTGAATACTTGATGAAATCACACAATCCACATATCAATCTACTCGTCTTCACCTTACGATCGTGTCTATGGTCTTTAATTTCATTTATTTTAAGCATGAAATAAGAAATCAAAGAGAAACCTCAAGAACTTTAAATTCTGCATGAAGACTCAGAAATTCCACACACGATTCATACAAAGCAATTAATTGAGGGGAACCATTCCATACATGATTATGAACATATGGCAAAATTATTGTGCGAGGAAATATGCATGAATCATGAGATGACCAAGTTGAGGCTTACCTCTTGCAGCTGGTGATCGTGTTTTGAGTTAGAGGTGTTACAGCTTGGTTCCAATGATGTGGAAAACTTCCCTAGGTGCTATGGAGTGTGTCTGAATGCTTGGAGTAGATTGAATTGAGCTGGAACTTGATTTGGCACCTCAACTGCAAATCTGTTAAAGGCTTGTGCAGATGGCTGGTGATTTTGAGAATCTGGTGTTCCAGATGTTGTTTAAGTGTTTGGATCACTTCTATATGATGTTTATGAGGTGTGTGTGTGATTGGTTTGGTTGGAATTGTTCTCAAACTCAAAACCCGATAGTGACTTGCTTTAGAAGGCAAAATTAGAAGTGAGAGTGTGATTTTGAGAAAGGCAAGTGTTATAGGCCTTTGTGTACTCAAACTAATCAGAAATGAGGTCTATTTATAGTGTGTCAAGTTTGTTTTGCAAGGAATAGGGAATGGCAACTGCAGCAGGCCTTTGGCCAATGTGGATCAAATGGAATCTCAAGTCTCCTCTAGCCATTGACTTGAGATTAGAGCACAGGCCTATGGTTCTTTGATTCAAGGATAAGGCTTGACTGAAGTGTTCATCTTTGCTCTGATACATGCCACCTCTAAGCATCCATTGAATGCCTCAAAACAAAATTGGAGTCTTGAGGCATCTTTAGCTTTTAGGGTTGCCAAACCTATATGTAGTTCCAAAGACTTGGGAGGCTTATGGATCAGTGTTTGTTCCTCCTTGGTCTCCCCCTGAGGTGTGCAGATGGATAAACTTGTTTGTCATTTGTACAAATTGATCAAATCGAGCCCTAATGCAAATATCTGGCTTGCAAGACAGTTTGCATCAGGGCATATTGCAGCCATCATATCTTCTAGCTCAGATGGAATTTGATGGAGTTCTTGGACATTTTGGAAAGCTGATATATCCTATTTCAACATGATGTCCAACTTTGGTTTTGAGTCAACCTGAATTATAATGAAAAATACCTCTACATTTGGGAAAAAATAAGGCAGATTCTGACTTAGTGAAAATTTCACTAAGTGTTGGAAAAATGTCACTTTTGTGTTTTCAGCCATTTTGATCACTCCATAACTTAAAATCCATGAGGAATTGGAAAGAGGTGTAGTTGACACTTTTAAAGTATGCCATGAGAGCTACAAATCCAGCTTTGGATCATCCAAAATGGTTGCTTGGATCTCAAGTTATGATCCTTGGAAGTTGGTACCCTAGCCACTTTGTTCCATAACTTAGAAAAATTCTATGTTTTTTATGGTTACCCCTTTTACAAGTTACCTCACTTTCTTTGATTTTTCTTGATGAATGATGATTCAAATCACATATTAACATTGTTTTAGGGTTGAGGAACCATAATTTTGAAAAATCTCAAAAAGTCAAACTTTGACTTTTGAGCACAATTGACTTTTTTATCAGATGAATTCCAAAATGTGCGATCCTTTGTGAAATCAAGTCCTTGATCTAAATCAAACTTGATGGATATGTTCCATAGGTGTTATAGGGTGTATTGAATCATGTCCCAAGGTTTGGGAGCATGTCCAGGTCAAAAGTCAAAGGTTCAGTTGACTTTTTCCCCGAAACCCTAATTGTGGTGCTGAGGAAATTGAAACTTGTGGATCAAGCTTCTTGGATCAATCCATTGTTGAAAATAGATCAATGTGGTTTATTAGAGACCCTCAAATCATGTCTTGAGGTCTTGGCTCATGTTTTGTCCCAAAAGTCAACTTAGGGGTGAATTAGGTCAAGAAACCCTAAATCCTGATTTTTGGTGAATGCATCCCCTGAGGCTAAATTGACTTGATGATTGGGTCCATGAGGTCCCTTGGAGTATCTTGAGTTATATTTTGAAGCATTGTCTCATACCCAGATGAAGATTTTCATCTGGAGGCCCTGGTCGACCAAAACCTTAATTTGGTGACACTGGCGATCTTGAGGCTTAATCCACTTGGAATGTTGCAACCTTGTGCCTGATTCTTGATGTGGGAGTCCTCATGATCCTTTATGTGTGCTGGAGAGTTTAGACAAGTTGAAGATCAGGTCATTTCTTGATTGATCCTTTGTTTAAGTGTTCTGAGAGGGCTTAAAACCCTAATTCTTGGTTGTAGTGAATGCTCAACAATCCTTGAGGAGATTGATGAGATATGATGGCATATCCATATTGTGATGATGATTCTCATAATGATGGGAAATCTTGGTGGTCAAAATTTGGGGTATGACAGGAAGGAGGAAGACCTGAGCATTTTTTTAGTGAATAATAAGTTCCAATTCATTCACTGTAGGGTGCAGCCTAGTAAAGGTGCAAGTTGGTACTTTACTGCAACGTATACGAGTCCAAGTGCAGATAACAGGAAATTGTTATGGTCTGACCTTTGTGATATTGGTGCAAGCATGGCGGATGCATGGATCGTAGCAGGAGATTTCAATGACATTGCGTATGCTCACGAAAAGAAGGGTGAAGCTCCTATATGTCCTAATAAGTGTAAGAGATTTAGAGACAACATTGATAAGTGTGGTCTTATGGATGTGGGAGTAGTGGAAGGAAATTAAGGTTGGTAAAGAGGGTCTCGGTGTTTCGCATTTGATGTTTGCTGATGATCTGATGTTATTTGGATAAGCAACTACTAAGCAAATGAAATGTGTTATTAAAAGCTTGAACAAATTCTGTGACATGTCTGGAGAGCAGGTTAGTCACGAGAAAACTCGAATATTGTTCTCAAAGAATGTTACTAGAAGTATGAGGGATCAGCTGCTGAAACTTTCAGGGTTTAAGGAAACATCCAGTCTTGGTAAATACTTAAGAGTTCCGGTAATAGGAAAAGCTCCAAAGAGAGCAGATTACCATTATATTATTGAGCAGGTGAGTTCGAAGCTTAGAAGTTGGAAATGGAATACCTTAGCGTTTGCTGGCAGAGTAACTCTTGCTAAAAGTGTTATAGAAGCATTGCCAATCTATCCGATGATGACGACCATGCTACCAATAGCTTGTGTTAAAGATATCCAGAAACTCCAACAGAGTTTTGTCTGGGGCGATAATGATGAGCGGAAACGATATCATGCGGTGAATTGGAATAAAGTGGTGCAACCTAAGGAGGCAGGGGGCTTGGGTTTGAGGGACTTGGAGAGGATGAACAAAGCTTGTTTGGCAAAGATAGGATGAAAGGTTGTTAATGGTGGGGATGATTACTGGTGCAGAATTTTGAGAAGTAAATATGGTGACAGTGATGGTAATCTTAGGTTTAATGTGAAAAATAGCGACTCGACCTTATGGAAGAGCATCTTGCGCATCTGGCCAGAAGTAGAAAAGCATGTTGTTTGGAAAATTGGAAATGGTACTAGTGTTAAAGCTTGGGAGTCCAAGTGGGTGGGGATGGATGTTAGAATTGTTGATCTGCTAGTAGACATTCCCGGACAGTTAAGGGAAGCTAATGTAGCGGATTTGGTAAATGGAGAAGGAGAGTGGAAATGGAGTAGTTTGATAGATTGGCTCCCAAATCATTTGATAGCAAGGATAACAAAGAATACTCCCTCAAATAATTAGGCTGGCCATGATATTCGTGTGGGAATTGGTAAAAATGGTGACAATTTTAGTGTTGGCAGTATGTATACTATTTGGGATGGAAATAATATAAATACGATTAATGAGGATTGGAAGAATGTGTGGAAGATTCAGACTACGGAGCTCATAAGAAATTTTGTTTGGCTCCTAAAGCATAATGGGCTCCTCACCAATACCAAAAAGAGTCGTATGGGATTGGGTAGTGCTATGTGCCAATTTTGTGGTGATGTGGAGGAGGATGCGCTTCACGTGCTTAGAGATTGCCCGCTGGTTATGCCAATTTAGCAAACGGTGGTACATACTAACAAACGTTTAATTTTTTTGCAGGAAACTTGAATAACTGGATAGATCATAATATGAGTCAGAGTATGGGATGGTATCCAAATGATGATTGGAAGGCAGTTTGGGCAACTGCATGCTATAATATTTGGAGATGGCACAATAAGGAGAGCCACAGTGAGGATTATACTCGACCTCCGGATATGCAAAACTATATTTTCTAGCAGGTGAAGGACTATAAGGTGGCCAAAAGCAATAGCAAAGTGGCTACAAATATTCAGCAGAGAGATCAGATAGAGATCAGGTAGGAAGCACCTGATGTGGGCAGAATCAGAATTAATACGGATGGTGCTAGAGATAACAGAGGAATTGCTGGGTGTGGTGGTATTATTCGAGGAGCTGAGGGAGAATGGCTCGGGGGTTTTGCTAAGAATATTGGTATTTGTGGAGTGTATGTGGCTGAGTTGTGGGGGGTTCTCGAAGGGCTTCAATTGGCGATCGATATGGTATTTAAAAAGATTGATATATGTGTTGATTCGCAAAAAGTGGTTCAGGACTTATGAAATAATTATTCTAGAGATATTTTGGGAAGGAACCTTATAAAAAAGATTAGGTCTCTTTTCCAAGCTGACAAGGATATTAAAATCCTTCATGTTTTCCGAGAAGCCAATAGATGTGCAGATGCCCTTGCTAAAGAAGGCATTCATCTCGATGAGTTTAATTTACTTGAAGTGTGTCCGCCTTTTGCCCAGTGCTTGTACGAGGATGATCTGGCAGGGGTGTCTGTAACTAGAGGTGCTTCTGTTTAGTGTTTCTTTTCTTTGGGCTTAGGCCCTTGCTATTATCAAATAAATAAATAAATAATTGGGTAACTTTATCCAACTTAATTGTCAACTATTGAAAGGTCCATGTGTCCAACTTTTGATATTATTAATAACTAATACCACTATTAGTTAGTACAAATTTACTCAAATACATTTAATGCAGGTTATCATTTTCAAGTCAATTGACTATTCACTCTTCCACGATTTACATCAATTTCTTTGTCTCCACTTCAATTGAGTGTTCACTCTTTTCACTGCCTCCATCACGTTCATATATGTATGTATATGTTACTCTACTTCAAAATTTTAAAATAATATACAAATGCCACCATTTTCTTATAACAAATTTACAAAGATTTTATTTTTTATATGTTTAAAAGTATATAAAATATATTAAAATAAAATATTAATATATCTATTATATTTAAAAATTAACTAATATCATTAAATTATTTTATATTAAAATTATATCATCTTTAAATTAATTATTTTTCTTTGTTGAAAATATAATTTAACTAAAACTAAATTTGAGACTTGACTCAAAATTTTAATTAATTAAAGATTATAAGTCGATTTTATATTCATATATATTAAGATATTAGTCAATTTAGATCCAGTGTTAATATGAAACTCTAGTTTTTTTTAAATAAATAAAATTTTTCATTAAAAATAGTTAAACTAATTACTAATTAATATTTTTTTGGAAGAGTATATTTTGAAGTTACAAAGCTAAAATTTAACACTATAGTGAGATATATCAAGTAACTATTTTAAATTGATTTAACATAAGAAAACATATTTTTTAATTTATATTTTTCTCAAATACAATAATAGATTTACAATATTTTACAAAATAAATTACCAATTTCACCTATTAACAAAATGATATGATTTATATATTTTTTAATTTATTACAATTATTTTAAAAAAATATTAAAAGAAATTATCAATTCATTTATTTTATAGAAAAATAATAAAATATCATTATTTAGAACAAATTATATTTTAATATAATTTGACAAAAAAATATTATTTTGAAGGTTGTCGTCATGCTGAAAAATTATCAATCTATTTATGTTGGTTAGTCCATTTTAGAGGTTGTAGACGGTCCGTTGTTGAAAACTCGAGTCGGTGTTCATATAGGGTTGGAATGAGTCGGTAGAGAATGACATTTTCTAGTGTGATACTTATGAATTTTGATATGGAAAGGTGATGGTGAACCTCCGGGAGTCCAATTGTTTAAAATTTTGAATTTCTATGTTTGTTAGTCTATTGTACAGGTTATGGATGATCTAATGTTAAAAATTCAAGTCGGTGTTTGTCCAAGATTGGAAAGAGACAGTTGAGAAGGAAACTTTATAGTGTGACATGTAACATCCTACTCTACCCATACGCGTAATAGCTAAAAATACGAAAAATAATTGCGGAAATTAATCAGAGTTACACACATAGGAAGCCATATTAACAAAACATCATCATGAAGTATCAAATCCCCTCATAATTTATTTCCTTATAAAAATAAATAAATTAAATAACAGCGGAAACAAGTCAAATGGTCTAACATTAAAGCTCCAATTACATCAAATCTCCACAAAATACGTGGTTCAACAACATTAATCAAAACGAATCATGATACATAACAAATAACAAATAACAAGTAACATGAATAAAATAACAAAATCCCCATTCTTCCTGTATTACGTATCAGAGCGAATCCTAAGACTCAATCAAATATCAACACATGCTCCAAGCACTACTCAGGTACCTGATCATCTGTACTCCCACAAGGAGCACAAACACAATAACAGAAAAGGGGTGAGAACTACATTCAATAATACACGGTGAAAATTACATGCTAAGGAGTAGTTATCACACAAATCACATCAATCATACAATCACAACACACGTACAAGTGCCACATATTTACTCGGCCTATTCAACCCACATTCAATCATATACATAGCAATGCGACTCAACTGACACGGCACAATGCATGTGGTACCATCTCAATCACATACGGTTCACCCTAGAACCCGATTCCCGTCGAAATCCGGATAAGTCGTATACGTTCCTCCGAACTACAACTTATCTCCACTCGACTCCCACATGGAGTTCGGACGAGAGGCACCCATCATGGATTCCCACCTAGCTCATCTTCACACAACATGACATGAATGCATGACACACAATTATGTATAATATAACAATCATTCATGCATAACTCACGATCCTCAGTGATCACACGTGAGCCACATACTCACCGTAATTCCCTCCGAAATTACCACACAACCCAAAATCGTCCGCATACGAAAATCTCGGCGCGCAAGTATTAAACACGTCTCGTACAAACAATCACCTAACAATCATATGTTTTATTCTATTACATGTCATTACTGGTTCCCCCATGTCTAATTATGTCATTTTAGTCTTATAACCAAAGAAAATTGCATCGCACGCGAAATCGGTACTGAAATTGCGAAACAGAAAAATTACACTACAACTCTACTCATACGCGTATGACCATGCCCATACGCGTATGGACCAGTTTCCCTCGCCCCAGGCCTGCGTATCATACGCGTATTGTACCATATTTGGAGCGCGCAGGATTTGGAGAACTAATAAAAATAAAAAATTATTCAGTGGATACAAAGTTCATTCTAACACTTCAAGAAAAGTGGCGCCCAGAGACACATACATCTTATCTTCCAACAAGTGAATGTACTGTTACTCTCGAAGACACTTACATGTTATTGGGTTTACCTATTAATGGTAAAGCGGTAAACGGTTTCACTAATCTTAACGCTAGTGTGGCAGAAGAACTTTTAGGGGCCGCCACGACCCTAAGCTATTTGAGGAGTAAAAAATTATTACTATCATGGCTCAAAAAAATTTATAGAGCAATAAGGTTAACCGTAGACTCTCCAGAAATATTGAGAATAAGAAAAACTAGAATTTATATCATGCAACTAATAGGTTTATTTTTATGTCTGGATGCAAGTGGTAACGTCATTCATCCTATGTATTAACCTTTATTATAGGACATAGATAAAATAAAAACATATAGTTGGGGGTCCGCCACACTATCGTACCTATATAGGTCTTTGTGTAACAATGAAACAACAAATTTGTCTAATTTTACTAGATATGTTGTTCTTCTTCAAGCTTGGGGTTGGTCAAGAATGACCAATCTAGCGCCTATCAACCACAATAATTTGGATTTCCATACGCTACAAAGTAATTTCTGCACCAATTCTTTGAAAACAAATTATTCTCTTATTTAATTTATCCTATTATTAACAAATGTTTCCTTTTCGATTTGTAGGTGGTCTGCACTTGGGATGAATTATGACAACTGTCCCCATTACAGCATCACCCAGTACCGAAATCTTCTGGATCATTTGGGTCAAGATGATGTACCGTCACTGACCTACCTATTTAGATTAGAGTCACCTTTAATATTAACATATTATTTACATATACTAAATATTAGTTTTTTCTCCTACAGTTTATTTGGCAGTCATATCTTAGTCTAGAAGCCTTTCATGAAGTTAACGAACACGACTCTGTTGTGTGGAGTGCGAAGGTACCGATTACCAACTTCACCATAGTGGAAATGCACAATAGTGATCGTGTCAAGCTTCAGTTTGGAATGCTACAAGATATTTCATGTCCACCAAAATGCATCGCCCCCAAATACCACACAAGTAAAGTCTTCGAACAATGGGACTACCCTGAATGGACCAACTTTGCAAAACATGAGGTCGTGAATGGAAGCATCGTCGCCATTTTGTTTTGTCCGACATTGTGTCGCCATTCGAGAGAAAACCATCTATCCAATACATGAATTGGTATAGGTCGGTTACCATTGGTTTCATTTCTCATCCTAGATATTTGGTTGACCCACGCCAACAAGTCTCATTAATACGAACCCAACCGCCGACCCAACCCCTAACCTAACAGCCAACCCAACCCCCACTCACACAACCACAACTCCATGAATATACCCTTTACCAATCCAACCCATTCCAACAGAGTTATTCCCAGACCGAATACCAACAAAATCCACCACCATACTAAACATACTCCTATGATACTACAAACCAATTTAACATGGAGTATCAAACACCCAATCAAACCTTACCCACCCAAACATTTACACCAATGTCACCTTACGACCAAGCTGACTATCGTCTTGACATAGCCTCATCGAGCCAACCACCCCAACAAAATTATGAAGGCATGGGCAACCCCTTTTATCTGGATGACTTTACTGAGATCAAATCATCTTCATGGGCCCAAATGATCCAATTTCTTGATAGCGACCCAACATAACCATCAGTACATGTTTCCTATCAAACACCCCCCGTGGACCCGACGCCACCACAAAGACCGCCAAGAAACGTACGTACTCGAGGATGCGGTACCGGCGGACATTTCGCTCGACCTAGTCGTAGAAATTAATGTACAATGTTTCGCTTATGTACTCAATTTATTATTAAATGAAATTGTTTATTATTTAATCATTATTATTTAATATGTTATTTATTAAATATTATTAAAAAATAATCGTTTAAAGGAGGCTTCAAGGCATTTGGCGCCCCCTCCTAATGCATAAAGGTGACTCCAACTCAAATGGAGCCCCCTCATTAATTTTAAAGGGGTCGCCAACCCAAATGGCGCCACCCTTTAACGATTTTTTTTTTAAACTAGGGTATTTTGGAAAATTGTTTGGAAAGTTGGTTACTTTTGAAAATATTATAGCAAAATGAGGTTATATGGGTAAAAATTTCCCTTATTTTAACCTCTGTAAGGCCTGTTATAACATAATTAACTTTGTATATAAAAAAAAAATTTCATTTATAATATTTTTATTTTAAAATAATTTAAACGTTATAATATCAATAATTTTTTTTTTCAATAATATACTTTTATTCATTGAACCTCAATTCACCTTATTACTTTATTAATTATAATTCACAAAAATATTCTAGTAAATAAATTAGTTTTATTTAAATATTTATTTTTTAAAAACAACACATAATTTTTATAAAATATTTTTTATGAGTGAAGAGTAGTCATCCAACATATATTGATTAAATATATCATATATTTTTATAAAAGAAATTGTAAATCATATTAGTATTATGAACAGTATTTTGGAAGCAAATATTTAAAAATTAGAAAAATATAATAATCAAAACATTAAACATTAATACTAAACAAAAACAAAAAGGAAACTGAAGCAAGCATAATGTATAGTGTGCATTGCACAATGAATTAATTTGTAGCGTATGCCATAAATAAAAATTGTTCCTTGGAAACTAACGTCAATTTAATTACACATAATGATATTACGATTTTGAAAAGATATAGCACCCATAAGTTATAATTATAATTTTCTAATGACATGCCATCTAACATATTTTTAAACCAATCAATTGTTTACAATTTATGTGGGTAAAGTTACCCAACTTATTTTATTGGGTAATGAAGTTGCCCCCTATCAATAAATACTAAAAATGTCATACAATCGAGATCAATACAATAACAAGATCGTCAAAATAAAATATTAACCATAGTACTACAACTATATACTAAGACGCTACTGTATATGTTTGATTATCCCTCCTCTATCTCTTATGCCTTGTCTATCTCCTCGATCATCAATTCCCTTGTCCTCTGACGATGTCTTCGGTACAACAATGCTCCTTGTGCCTCCGTCATGATGGCATCTAGGACTCGCCTCACATCAGACCCATTAAGAAAAATACCTGTGTCAATGTCTGAATGCACAATCTCCAATATGTGACGACATCCACTACAAAAAAAGTGTGATTTAGCTTAAAAAAACTTAGCGTCAACCAATTTTGAATGCTAATAGCGTCTATTTAGCATTCAAATATTCAAACACAAATGTTTTTTTTTTCAATTAATTTTTTCCCCCTAAATTTGAGTCAATAGAATTAGACGTTATACAATATATTAGTTGACATTAATTATTTTATAATTTAATTTTAAAATAGCATCAACAATTTCTAATGCTAATATATTATTAAATTTTAATTTTATAATTAGTACTTATTAGTTTTGAAGCTAAAACAAAATATATCAAAAAGTTTCTCACTTTTTTTTTACATTTCTTTCTTTTTTTTTTATTTTAGAAAAATATTTCCCTCTTTTTTCTTTTTTAGAAAAAATATTTCTCTAACCTAATATCTATCTGTAAGATAATGGAATTCGTCGGTTTCTCATTCATGTGAATAGAATATATACAACTATTGTGTAACGTTTGATTAACTATCTATTTATGATACAACGTAATTACAGGAAACTAATTATAGCCAATTATGACAAAATATTATATTCTATCACACCCCCGCAGTTGAAGCGGGAGGTTCATGGACGCATAGACTGGTCCGAAAATCATCGAAGAGAATGCGAGGAAGCCCTTTGGTGAAGATATCTGCAATCTGATGTCCGGAGGGAACATGAAGTACGCGTGCTTGACCACGAGCTAATTTTTCCCAAACAAAATGAATGTCCATCTCAATATGTTTAGTACGCTGATGTTTCACAGGATTACCAGAGAGATAAATGGCACTAACATTATCACAATACACCAAAGTGGTCTGGGGAATAGGAAATTGAAGCTCCAGTAAAAAATTACGAAGCCAACATGACTCAGATACAACATTAGCAACACCTTTATATTCAGCTTCAACACTAGAACGAGAAAAAATGGGTTGCCTTTTGGAAGACCAGGAGATAAGGTTGTCACCAAGAAATACACAGTAGCCAGATATGGAGCGTCTGGTGTTTGGACATCCACCCCAATCAGCATCAGTGTATGAGATAAGCTGTGTAATGGGGGATGATGATAAATGTAACCCAAGATGTATGGTACCTTGAACATAGTGCAGAATGCGCTTGAGAGCAAGCATGTGTTTCATACTAGGTGCATGCATGTGAAGACAAACTTGTTGAACTGCATATGATATGTCAGGCCGAGTGAAGGTGAGATACTGTAAAGCCCTTACAAGACTCTGATATAGTGATGGATCCTCATATGGTGTACCGAAGGAGGTGTTAAGTTTCTGCTTCGTGTCAACATGAGTGGCGGACGGTTTGCAGGATACCATGCCTGCACGTTTGATGATCTCTGAGGCATAAATGCTTTGACTGAGAAAGATGCCACTAGGATGATGAGATACAACAATTGCCAAAAAATAACTCAATGGACCCAAATCTTTCATTGCAAACTCAGATGTTATGAGTGACATAATGGATTTGCGAAGTGTATAAGTAAAGGTGATAAGGATGATGTCGTCTACATAGAGCAGAATGTAGGTCATGTCTGAACTTTGTCGATATATGAAGAGGGAGTGGTCTGATGTGCTATGGTTAAAACCAATGGTTGCGACATAATCAGCAAAGCATTGGTACCATGCTCTAAGCGCTTGCTTGAGACCATAAAGTGACTTCTTCAAGCGACAAACATAATCTGGATAATGAGGGTCGCGGAAATCCAATGGCTGATGCATGTAGACAGTTTCATGTAGATCACCATGTAAAAAAGCATTTTGTACATCCAGTTGATGTATAAGCCAAGATTTTGATAAAGCAATGGTGAGTACTATGCGAATGGTAGCTAGTTTCACCGCGGGACTGAAAGTCTCATCATCATCCACACCTGCAACCTGTGACCTACCATCCCCTACAAGACGAGCCTTATAACACTCAAAGGAGCCATCCGAATTTTTCTTATGCTTAAAAATCCACATAAATTGAATAAGATTAGCATCACAAGGACGAGGAACTAAATCCCACGTCTTATTTCTAGTAAGAGCATCAAATTCAGACTGCATTGCAGATTTCCAGTTCGGGTCTGATAAGGCCGGATTGGGGTTTTTAGGT
Organism: Lathyrus tuberosus; assembly: GCA_022829125.1. NCBI lineage: Eukaryota > Viridiplantae > Streptophyta > Magnoliopsida > Fabales > Fabaceae > Lathyrus > Lathyrus tuberosus. The sequence continues at coordinate 4,480,659 of JALAZF010000024.1, read as the reverse complement.
ATGGGAGAGATGATGTGGTTGGAGTGAGAGATTGATAAGTTAAATATATTTCGGGGTTTGACAATTCCTTTCATGCTACGGGTGGTGATGGTTCGTGTAGGTGGAGGGGGATGCGGTTGGATTGGTGGGGGTGAGGTAGAGGAAATTGTTGTGGGTGAGTTGATCGGATAGGTAAGAGACGAGGATTATTGGTTTATTGAGGAGAGTGGTTGGTCAATTGTGGTTGTTGGTGTTGGTTGGTTATGTGCAACAGGTGTTGATATTTTATTCTGCCACTGTTGTATAAGGTAGAGGTGTAGGTCGTCGTATAGGAAGTGATAAGATTGAGGTGAGGGTGAGTGTATCTTGGTGAAGGGAAATTGAGTTTCATCAAAGATAACATGCCTCGAAATTATTAATTTTCTGTTTGACAAATCAAAACACTTATAACCACTATGATTTGGCAGATAACCCAAGAAAACACACGGAGTAGAGCGGGGTTGTAACTTATGAATGGTAGGTGACGGGAATAACGGATAACAGAGGCAACCAAATACTCGTAAATGTGTGTAGGTGGGATATCGGTGATATAAGAGTTGTTTAGGTGACTGATTTTGAAGTGTTTGACAAGGAAGAATGTTTAAAAGATAAGTTTCCATGTGAAGAGCATGATGCCAAAACGATGGGGGAACAGAGGAATGAGCTAGCATAGTGCGTATCGTATTATTAATGGTTCTTATTTTGCGTTCCGTTTTTCCATTTTGTGAGGATGTGTGAGGACAATAGAAATGAAAAACAAGGCCATTATCAGTGCAATATTTGTGAAATAGCTCATTATTATATTCACCACCATTGTTGCATTGAAAAGATTTGGCTTTTTGCAGAAATTGTGTTTGAATAAGTTTTGTAAGTGACTGGAACATTTCAAAGACTTGAGATTTTCTGCTAATAGAAAATGTCCACAAGAAATTTGTAAAATCATCTAAAAATAAGACATAATATTTATGGCCAACATAACTTAAAATAGGAGACGTCCACAAGTCACTATGTAAAATATCAAAGGGCATCAAAGTTGTAGTTTGAGAATCAAAAAATGGCAATTTCACTTGTTTGCCTAAAACACTAGAGTCACAAATAATAGACGAATTAAAAAGGTTCACAACATATGAACTTATTATTTCAAAGGGAATTTATAACAGACACGTCAGGACGACCAAGACGACCGTACCAAAAACTGGATGTAAGACCTACAAAACTGGAGGGAATAATGACTGGATATAGACCGCCGCGACTGTCACACCTCATGAGAAAGATCCCCGTCTGAAAACCAGAAACAGTAAAGCCAAAAGGGTCAAATGAAACAGATACATTATTGTCAGTGGTGATTCGTCTCACAGAAATTAAATTTTTAATAATTTTTGGGGCATGCAGGACATGGTTTAAGTGAAGGGGTTGGTGAGAGGTGGCAATTTGTGTGTGTTCGGTGCCGTGAATTAGAATTTCATGGCCACTGCCGACAATAACTTTCTGATTTGAATTACTTAAAGTAAAATAAGATGAGAGATTACCTCGAGATGCTACCGTGTGAGATGTTACTCCCGTATCCATGTACCACTGATTGTCAGGAGTATGGAGAGACATGGTGTGCATAGCTGCCTTAATATCCGCTAGTGTCAGAGATGATGTAGTAGCTGCATATGCCCGAGGACGCTGTCCTAGAATTCTAGGCTGCTTCGGAGGACAGGTAGGGTGTGTCCACTAAGATGTGGGATACGAACACGAAGGTATAGCCTATGGTGGTGGAGTCCAACCCCATGGTTGCCGAGCTGGGTACTGCAGTTGCTGCTGCTAAGGAGGAGAAGACCATGAGGAAGGGACGTTGGAAGCTCTAAATGGAGGCCCACTACAGTTACCATGTCCCCCTCCGCGGCCCTGGTTGCCACGAAAGCGAGAGCAATTCCCAGGATGGCGTTTGCCACGCTGAGAGGTGTCTTCAAAAGGTCGCTGCTGAGTGGTGTGCATGTCAACATGAGAGCTGATGCTTGCCATTTTAGCCATACTAGCTTCTTCTAAGGTGAGCATAGAGCGAACCTGATAGAATGTAGGAAGATGATTACTCTGACGAATCAAGGTGGTAACACTGCGGTAAGCTTCTGGAAGACCAAATATCAGTTGAAGAACTAGACGGTGATTGTTGACAGGAGAGCCGACATTTCTCAACTAGTCAGAGAGCATCTTAAGACGCTGATAATAAGCAGAGACATTGGGAAAATCCCCCATGCGAGTGTTGGTGAAATCTTGCTCAAGAATGACAACACAAGCATTTTGATTATCCTGAAAAAATATCTGCCAAACGATTCCATGCTTCAATTGCAGTGGAGTCGGGTTCCAGAATAGTGGTCAATAAATCAGTAGAAATAATGGAATAAATCCACTGAAGAACAGTGGCATCTAGAGTGGTCCATTGTTCATGCTCGGCGTCGGTAGGGGCTGGTGGTGTTGTTCCTGTAGATGGAACAATGTGATGTAGGACTCGATGTGAGCGAGCATGAATGCGGAAAAGCTCGGCCCAGGTTCCATATTGATCTTTTTCCATCTCAAGAATAATAGGAATATGGTTCCTAATATTGGAGACGACAAGGGCGAGATGAAACTCCATTTTTGAACCTTTGAGCATAGTGACCTTGGGCTGGCCGGAATCACCATTGGCAGAGGCGGTTGGATGAGAATTAGAGTCGTTGTGTTCTGAATTAGACATGATTTGTAGTGGAAAAGAAAACAATTACGAACAGCAAGCATGGCGTAGAGAAGAAAAGGCATGGTGCGATGGTGTTGCGTTCATTAGAAGCGTCGAAACAGAGATCGAAATTGCAAACACAGATCTGAATCGCGAAAAAAAGTGAAGAAGAACGCGTGGGTTCTTGTGCACCGTGGTGTGCATCGACGGTGGCACGGAAAGAGCAAATTTTGGTTCTCCGGAAAATTTGGTTACCTTCCATTTCCCTGACAGATCCATAAGGTCCCCAGTAAAGCTGCCACAATTTACCCCGAGAAGAGACATGGTTGTTCTTTCCCCCCAGCACGGGTCGTGCATCATCCACAGCATGTTAAAACTGTCATGCACCAGCAGCGGTACGACTTGGTTCTTCATTTTCCCCAAGCAGAGAAGATTCTCCGGACCTTGGTAATTCCCTGCAACAGAGTCAGTGGTAGTTTTCTGGGTTCATTCCCCAGCAGAGTTGTCACCCATAGTGGACTTTTCCCCCAGCAGGATCTATTTTTCATCTGCGGGTTTTCTCCCCAACCGAGGATGTCGAGTTTGTTTTTCTACAATCTCCGCCTAACTCCTGCGCAATACCTTAACCTGCACCTTTGCATTGCATGATATCAAGCATCATGTAGAGCACATACATGGCATATGCATCAAGCATACTTCCTTTCTTTTGGCCTGATTCGTCTCCCCAACAGATATTCAGCCAAACTTCAAACACTCTCAAAACTCTTTTTTTGTCGCCGTCGGCCAAATTTTCGAGCTACTCTTTTATTTAATCCCCTTTTACCTCGAATCATCGAAAAGCTAGCACAATTCGTACATTCAAGTCCAAGAGGATTAAATAGAGGCAGCTGTCGTAACCCGAAATTTGACCTCCTTTTTTTTCTTTTTGCATAAGCATATGCGTTCGCATCGACGACACACACACTAGCACTTTTTTCTCTATGATTTTGTTGCAGGAATATTCAGGTTCTCCAAGTCCGATTACTCACATCCTCACAAAGTCATCACATCATCAAAACAATCACAAAATAAGGGTTTCCATGGTTATTCATCAAAACAAGAGGTGGAAAATCGAAATTGGGACTTCAGCACTTGTTCCTGAGCAATATGGGCAAATTTTGCCTAGAGTAACCGATTACTCAATATAGGGTAACCGGTTACTCAGTACAAATCTTCAATTTCTGCTGCATTTTTTGGACAGCAACTATGCACACTCTTTGGTCTTAGATTCTACATAGTTCTAGCAGCATGTGGAATATTCTAGACTCTTCAAGTGATTCATTGGCATTTACTACAATGTTTCCTTTCCATTCAAGACTGCCATATACCTCATTTCCATAAATTATGAACCCTTGGATTTGAAGCCTACATTGGGATTGCTACCGAGTTAACTTCCTAACTAACCGTGTTAACCGCTTGACTCGGTGAGTCAAGTGTAACTAACTCCTAGCCTAATTCCAAACCACCCTAAGCTAGCTCCTAGCCTAATCCCAAACCTCTCACACTCCAAACCAAAACTCTATATAAATAAACCTTCAATCATTTTTCAAGGACCCTTGAACACTCTCCACAATCTCTCAACTATTTCACACACTTCACTCTCAATTCTCTCACATTCTCTCTGAATTTTCTGCAACTTTTTCATCTTTATCTATATTTTCTTCACAAACCTCACCATAGCTCTTCACCGTTGAAGAATAATCACTTTTCACCTTGAAAGTGATTATTTCTTGAGCTTAACCTTCATCACATTGCAATTATACTTGGATTTCTGGAGTTTTATTAGCTTTCGGATTCATCTCAAGTGTTTTCTTCAAGATTCAACGGTTCAAATTCATATTTCGGAGTTTCGTCGCAATTTGCTCGGTTTCGGTATAATTCGGCTGTAATTGAAGATTCCTCTGGTTTTCTTTGATTATATGCACCAAGATCTCTTTGCAACAATTACCAAGCCAATCCTCCGGCTTGTAGGTTGGTAGATCTCACTCATTTTACTATTTCAAACGTTTTCGTATCATTCGCGATGTAGTTCGTTACTTTTTGTGCGCGAATTGATTTGGCATTTACATGATCCATGATCTTGATGTATTAATTGATTCCATCACTGTTTATTTACTGTTTTTAAGCTTAATTTTCGTGCACAAATTCATACCCTAGCATATGGTAATTTGAACTAGTGATTTGGATGCTTTAAGTGCTTTTTCAAAAATTATTTTTGCCACTGTTACAGTGGTAACCGGTTACTCAATCCATGATAACCAGTTACTCTTCACAAATTTTGCACCAGCGCTGCTTTTTTTCAACTGAGTATCCGGTTACTCAATATAGGATAACCGATTACTCTGCACAATTTTCCCCAGATTTGCTGTTTTCAAGCAAGTAACCGGTTACTCACTTTAGAGTAACCGATTACCACTGTAACAGAGTGCCTTTTTTAGTGTTTTCCAAGCTTGTTTTCCATGCTCTCTCCTTCTAATTTCCATGAATTGATATGATTGATTTTTATGGATGTTTTAGATGTTGTTTCACTTCAGTGTAAAGCATGATTGTGAATTTTCCGATGCTTGATCTTTAGATTTCATAATTATGCACATTTTTAGCATTACATTAACATGATCATTCTTGCACATCCTTTTGCTCACTTGTTAACATGTTTTTGTGTTGCATTATAAGTGTCATTTGGTACTGTTTTGTATTTGCATTCATGTTTGTATTAGGTTTATTCTTCAAAGGATAAGCTTAATCTTGTACAATCAATAATGCACCCTTTGCTTTAATAATTTTTCAATTCATTTTGGAAAATTATTAGCATATTCATCCCTTTTGATTAATTAATCGCAACTTTGTTTCGATTATTGATCCTCCCTTTGGCGCTTCTCTTTAGGCTTTCTTTAGAGCTTTCTCTCTCTCTCTTTCCCCCACGGAGTTGGAGTTTTGCATGACGCACTAGAGCACGACGCACGATGCACGACGCACTGGAGCACTGTACAAATTGGAGTTGTCGCGCTGTCCGTTTCAATTTCTTCACTATACTTTGAGTGCTAGAGAAGGAATGAGGATGGAGTTGTCCTACCCTCATTCTGACTATTTCTTGGGTAAGGGCGTCTGGCCCTCTCGCTGAGAATAGTCGCCTCTATCCTCAAGCTGTAGTGTTTCTCCTTCCTTAGTCAAGTCAATCCTTGATCACTTGTGCTCCTCTCAATCTCTCTTTTGATCAATCACCATTTCTCGTGGTTAAAGATCATTTCTCTTGAGTTAGTATCTCTCTCTCTTGTCTCAATTTTCTTTTCTTGTGGCCAATCATTGCCTTTCTTGATTCCCCTGAAGAGTTTCAGATTCCTTTTCTTCGGTTAAACACAGTCTTCCTGTTAAACATCGAAACCCCTGTGGAGGTCGCAACCTTCTCTTGGTTCTTCTCCCTTTGTTAGGTTAACCACTGCCTGTCAGTTAAAACACCAATTTGCACTTATCCTCAGTTAACCACAGTTTCATTGTTAACATACTGAGCCTTTTCGGGTTAATCACCTTCTCTTGGTTAATCACCCATTTTTTTCAGTTAACCACAGCCTGCCTGTTAAAATACTGAGCCTTTTTGGGTTAATCACCTTCCCTTGGTTAATCACCCATTTTTTCAGTTAACCACAGCCTGCCTGTTAAAATACTGAGCCTTTTCGAGTTAATCACCTTCTCTGGGTTAATCACTCATTTTTTTCTTTTTGGTTAATCACAGTTTCTCTATTAACACCGAATCCTCAGCGATTAGCAACCTCTTTCTGGTTTAATACCCTCTTTGTTGGTCAAGTATTGTTTGTTCAGTCAGTACCAACACTCGTCCTTTGGGTTACGACCTTCGCTTGGTTATACACCCCTTCTTTTGGTTCATCACAGCCTGTCTGTTGACACCAACTCTTTTCCCCACAAAGTCTTAATCCCTTTCTCTTCGGTTAACCACTGCCAGTCAGTTAACATACCGAGTTTCCTTATTCTCTTGGTTTTGACACCATCCCTTTGTTTGTTCCCCAGTAGGGTCACTACCCTCTAATCCCTGACACAATTCTTTGCCCTCTTACCTCCCCAGTGGGGTCTCTATTATCCTTTTGCTCCGTTCCTTTTCTTGGTTTCGATACCATTCTTGCACTTTATCCTCATCACAGTTACTATCTTTCCTTTGCACTCCTTTCTTGGTTTTGACACCATTTCTTGGGAATCCCCAGCGGAGTTTCCTTCTTTCTTTTGCTCTTGGTTTTGACACCGCTTTCCTTTTTCTTTGCCGTCTTGGTTCCACGAACTACAGAAGCTCTGATTCTGCATTCTTTCGAATGTATGATACGTAGGCACGAGATCACGATGATCTTGGCGAGCACCCTTCCACCTTCCTCCATTCCTTTCTTTTCCCTGGTTCCAGAAACTACGGAGCTCTGATTTCCTCATTGCACTATGAGGGTACATAGGCACGAGGGCCCTAATCCTCCGCGAGCACTTTATTTCTTTCTTTTTTTCTCTTTTCTCTTTTCTCTCCTTTTCTTTTATCTAGAAGCCTTTAGATAGATAACCCCTCCAAGCCTAGAAGCAAGCGAAATGGTTCCCGTCGAGTACGACAAATGCGTAAGGTACTAGTACCTTCCTTTCGCATAACCGACCCCCGTTCCCGTTTCTCTTCCCCTTGGGTTTTCTCAATATTTTCCCTGTCCTTTGGGACTAAATAAAGTTCGGTGGCGACTCTGTTGTATCTTTGAGTGTGCGATTCACTTGGGTATAAACCAGTCATCTTTAGCTGGCGACTCTGCTGGGGAGAGCTTGCTCTTGCAGGTTAGGGTCTCGCCTAGTTTTGTTTGTTTTCTTGCTTGTTTGGGTGTTTATCTTTTGCGCTTTACTTGCTTTATCTTTACATTTTATTTGCTTTATGTTTATTTACTGCACTGCTTTAAATATTCATATGCTGTATATTCAGGATATATGATATATTCTTTATTGTTGGTGGGATGGATGTTCTGAGAGATAAGCCCACTACCCAGGCTTGAGTATACACCTAGGATTGGAGTGGAAAGTAGTGTGACTTGTGTGGCGTCTAGCCAGACTTAGTATACACAAAAATTCCACATCCAGACGTGGTTTTCTTTGGTGATGTTCTATCCTGCGCGTTGGGGTAGACGATAGAATGTAACTTAGAGAGCTGTCAACTATGGCGACCATTCCTGAGAACTCGATTGAGGCACTCCTCCCAAGGGGCGATAATGGCAGACCAAAAATGGAAAACCCATTACGCTTCTTGATCCGAGGACCCGAAGCTGAGGACTTGCTATATGATGACCATTTTGAGGGGAATCAGTGGAGGCCTCCTCGAAGAGTAATAATGCCAAACCAGAAATGGTGAACGTATTATTACTTCTCGACCCGAGAGCCTGAGAAGCTGAGGACCATTAGGGATTCTTGACCAGATCATACCTGTGAGGGGGATATTGGGTTTTTCTGCAAGAAACTAAGACTTTTCCAACCTTTGTTCTCTCACCGCATCAGGTTTTTGCACCGATACAGAATTACCTTTGCAGATGTTCAGATTGTCCAGATTTGATTATTTAGACTATGCTGGCTTCTTGATTTTGGTGTTGCATATCATTTCATCATGTCAAATTAATGTTTGCATATGCATTTAAAACTTTATTTTTGCATACATTACATTCATTCATGCTCGCATGTGCATGTCCTTCATCCAGGAAACTTTTGCTTACCTTGTCCATCTCCGTTTGTAGCAAGACGACGACTCGACATCGATATTTCACTCGCTCAAACAAATCCAAGATCATGGCTGACTTCGAAGCTGAGAACGCTGCTTATAAGGAAACTCTGGTTCAATTTCAAGGTCGGATGGATCAGTTTCAGACTAACATGGATGTTATCATGGAGTTCCTTCGTGCTCAGAAGGACGCCGCTGCTACTACTTCTGATGTTACAGCTACTTCTGATGTTGTTCCTTCTCCTTCTATGGTTGAAGTGCCAGTCGAGCCCGTGATTCAGCCTGTTGTGCATCCGTCAAATTCTCAATCCGGATTAAACAAGATGCCTGCTGCTTTTCCTTGGGGCATGCCTCCAAATTACACTCCTCAGATTGTAAACAATGGTGCCTTCGTACCATATCAGCCCTTTACTGTGTCTATGCCTAATGGAAATGTCGCTGCATATCTGTGGGGTATGCCTACTCCGGTTCCACCTCCAGTGGTGAATGATGATGATGAGAATCTTCAGGTTCAGACTCGTCAGACTCCTGGGTTGGCTGACATTGAAACTCCTGATGAAGAAGAGCATATGTATAGAGGTCCTCCTTTTCAGATTCTGGATTTATCCCAAGCTGCTCAAACTGCTGTTCAGAACGTTCATTCTGGAATGCTCTACCCCGGGGCATCTTCAGTCGCTATAGTACCTCCTTCTAATTATCCGTTTAGAATTCAGATAGGTCAGAATGCTGGTCAGATGGTTAATCGGGGATTGGTATATACTTCTCAGTTTTCTACTCCGCAAGTGCACGCTCCAGCCGCATCTCAGTTGCCAAATCTTCATATTCTTATCAGGCCTGCTAATCAAAATAGACCTGCTAGTTACAAGTTGTTGGAAGACCGTATTAGAGCTATTGAAGGGTTTTCTACTTTTGGCATGGAGGTCAAAGACTTATGCTTGGTTCCGAATGTTGTGTTGCCGCAGAAATTCAAGATATCTGAGCTTTCAAAGTATAAAGGTTTGAGTTGCCCACGTAGTCACATCACTATGTACTGCAGGAAGATGGCATCCTATATTGATAATGATGAATTGTTAGTTCATTGTTTTCAAGATAGTTTGTCTGGTGCTTCATTGGATTGGTACATGGGTTTAGAATGCAGCAAAATCCGTAGTTGGAGGGATCTGTCTGAAGCATTTTTGAAACAATACAAATACAATCTTGACTTGGTGCCTACCAGATTACAGTTGCAAAACCAGTCTTAGCGCTCAGCTGAAACGTTTAAAGAGTATGCACAAAGATGGCGTGAGTGGCATCTCGTGTGCGACCTACTCTCTCTGACAACGAGTTGGTTGACATTTTCATGGGTACATTGCAAGGAACATACTATGAGAAAATGGTGGGTAGTTCTTCATTAAACTTTACTGACGTTGTAACCATCGGTGAAAGAATCGAGAATGGGTTGAAGACTGGAAAGATTCCTGGAGTTGCTTCCCAACGACCGGCCAATAGAAAGTCTTAGAACAGTCAGTCAAAGAAAAAGGAAGGTGAAGCCAACACTGTGACAACTCAAGTTTCTCCTCAGTATCAAGCACGCATGGCTCTCATGCCATACTATCCATATCCGTACATTACTGCTGCACAATATCAACAACTTTCGTACCAGTATCATCCGTAACAACCAGTTCAGAACGCTCAGAATCAGCAACAACCGCAATGTCAACAACAGTCTCAACAGAATAACAAAAATCAACAGAATCAAAACCGTCCAAACAGCAACAATCAAGGAAATCGGAAGTGTCCAAACTTCGATAGAATTCCAGTGCCATACACTGAATTATTCCCTTATTTGGTTCACCAAGGGGTAATTGTTCCCAAAGAGATCGTACCTGCAATTCCTTCATTCAACCCGAAGCATAATCCAAATGCATCTTGTGCCTATCATGCTGGATACATAGGACATGTGACTGAGGACTGTATTGTGTTCAAAACCAAGGTTCAGGAGCTCATCAACCAGAAGATTTTGACTTTTGCTGAGGAAGGTCCTACCATTCAGCATAATCCATTACCCAATCACGGTAAACCTGCGGTTAACATGATTGAGGATAATCCAAAGGCTGAATTGATCATGGATGTTGACGAGGTAAAGACCCCGATGACTATGGTTTTTAAGAGATTGAGTGAACATGGGTTGTTGAAAGTGCTACATGGTAAGTGTCAGATTTGCGATGATAATCCCAACCAATGTCGAAAGTTGAAGGGTTGTGTCCAGATTTTGATGAATCGAGGTGAAGTGCAATTTGCCAGATCTAAGCCTGTTGAAGAAGTTGCTACCATCGAGCCATTCACTATCGTCTATAGGAAGTTTCCCGTTGAATTTCCTAAAAAGAAGGTACAACCTATCGTTGTTTGCCCGCCAAAGCCGTTTCCGTATCAGAATTCTAAGGAGGTACCTTGGAGGTATGGGTCTACTATGTTTTCTGGAGGCCAAGAGATAAGGTTTGCTGAGTCTGAGATTGTGAATGTTACAGCCACTGGGGGTATGACTCGTAGTGGATGGGTGTTCGCTTCAAAGGTCACTACAAAGCCTGTTCAAGTTCCAATTGTTGTTCCTCCCAAGGAGAAGCCTGCATCTGTAACTCCTGTTGTTCAACAAGGGGCATCTACTGTCGTGCCAGTGCTAACTATTCCGTCTGAGGATGTTACAAAAAGCAAGGAAATAATTGATGATCAAGAGTTCCTAAGGTTGGTTAAGAAAAGTGACTTCAAAATTGTGGATCAGCTGGGGCAGACTCCCTCAAGGATCTCGATCTTGTCCTTACTCATGAGCTCATCTGCGCACAAATCAACTTTGTTGAAAGTTTTGAACACTGCCCACATGATGCATGATATATCCATTGTCGAGTTCGATGATGTAGTGGCTAACATAACAACAAGCAGATATTTGGGTTTTAATGAATTAGAATTGCCTCCCTAAGGAGCTGCCCACAACAAAGCACTACACATATCTGTAACCTGCATGGATGCCTTATTATCTCGTGTCCTAGTGGATACCGGTTCTTCTCTCAATGTGATGCCCAAGGGTACATTGAGCCAATTATTAGTAGAAGGAAGCGAGATGAGGCCGAGCGCCTTAGTTGTCAGAGCATTTGATGGTTCTCGAAGCCAAGTCATTGGAGAAGTGGATCTACCCATTAAGGTTGGACCGCATTTGTTCACCATTACTTTCCAAGTGATGGATATCAATCCAGCATACAGTTGCCTATTGGGTCGCCCGTGGATTCACGCCGCAGGGGCAGTCACGTCTACTTTACATCAGAAATTGAAATTCACGTTTGACGATCAGTTGGTCATCGTCTGTGGTAAAGAGGATCTGATTGTGAGTAAGTTATCGTCTTTTTGATACGTCAAGAACGAGGAAGGCATAGTTGAGGTGTCATTGTAATGTCTCGAGTTCGAAGATGTCAGCTCTGCTTTGACTAGTCAAAGTAGATCACCACAAATGACTTTGACATCCACTAAGAGTGCTAAGGAGACCATCGAGAAAGGTGCCATGCCTGGCTAGGGACATGTGATTGAAGTTGTTGAAAAGCATAATCGTTTTGGATTGGGTTATCGTCCTGGTCGACAATCTAACACCCATGGTAAGAAGCAGTGCAATCTAACACCCATGGTAAGAAGCAGTGCAACTCGATCAAGTTCAGTAGCGCAGGTTTTCAAATGGGTGACACTGCGGCAACTATTGATGATATTGGTCCTAGCAATCAGACTTCGAGCTTTGTGCGCAAGTGTCCGTCGGGTTTCAAGCTCAACAATTGGACATCTACTGTGATTCCTGTGGTTTTTCCAACAAACATGTAATGCATTTTGCTTTCTCATTCCCTCGTCCTCGCCCGAGACGAGTGGATAGCTTGTAAAGGCCCCCCTGCTTTTGCAATATTATGTGATTAATAAATAAGAGTTTTTTGCATTCAAAATCTTGCTCTATTTTCTTTCCTTATTTTACTTTTCATAAACAAATGGCAAAAGTTTCTTTTATTTTCACTTTTTAAAATAGCTCATTCTAAACATATTCATAAGCATGCAAAACAAATAAATGCATTGATAACAACATGGCAAACATCCATTGTAGTTCTGGGGTTCCGATCAACCAAGCCGAAGAAGATGGTGAGGAAGATTGTGAGTTACCAACTGAACTGGCAAGGCTCCTTGAGCACGAGCATAAAGAGATTCAGTCATACAAAGAGCCAGTAGAAGTTGTCAATCTTGGTACTGATGATGTCAGAAGAGAAGTCGAGGTTGGTGCCTCCCTCGCTAAGCATGTACACTCTGAGTTGGTCAAGTTATTGAAAGAGTATGTTGATATCTTCGCCTGGTCTTATCAAGATATGCCTGGGTTGGATACCAACATCATTGAACATCACTTGCCACTCAATCCCGGATGTCCTCCTGTCAAGCAGAAGCTCAAGAAGACTAGACCCGACATGGCACTCAAAATCAGAGAAGAGGTAACGAAGCAGTTGGACGCTGGTTTCCTAGCCACTTCCGAATATCCTGAATGGATTGCCAACATCATCCCGATTCTGAAGAAAGACGGGAAAGTCAGAATGTGTGTGGATTATCGAGATCTCAACAAGGCAAGCCCGAAAGATGATTTTCCTCTGCCTCATATTGATGTCTTGGTAGACAACACAATGCAGTTCTTTGTCTTTTTGTTTATGGACGGTTTTTCAGGATATAATCAGATCAAAATGTCCCCAGATGATATGGAAAAGACTACTGTCATCATGCCATGGGGTACATATTGCTACAAAGTCATGCCATTCGGTTTAAAGAATGCAGGGGCAACATACCAACGTGTCATGACAACCCTCTTTCACGATATGATTCATAGAGAGATTGAGTTTTATGTGGACGATATGATTGCCAAGTCCGAAATAGAAGATAATCACCTAGTCCATCTGAAGAAACTGTTTGACAGACTTTGGAAGTTTAGATTGCGGCTGAATCCTGCGAAGTTCACCTTCAGAGTTTGATATGGTAAACTGTTGGGCTTTATTGTAAGTCAGAAAGGCATTGAAGTTGATCCTGATAAGGTTCGAGCAATTCAGAACATGCCGCCTCCCAAAACAGAAAAAGAAGTTTGTGGCTTTCTAGGCAGACTTAATTACATCTCAAGGTTCATTTCTCACTTGACGGCTACCTGTGAACTGATGTTCAAATTACTAAGAAAAAATCAATCGGTCGAATTGAACAATGATTGTCAAGAAGCATTTGACAAAATAAAACAATATTTGCAAGAACCACCGATCTTAGTACCGTCGATTCCTGGTAGACCTTTAATCGTGTATCTCACTGTCCTCGATGAATCAACGGGATGTGTATTGGGTCAGCATGACGACACTGGCAGAAAAGAACATGCAATTTACTATCTGAGCAAGAAGTTCACTGATTGTGAGACCAGATACTCACTCTTAGAGAAAACTTGTTGTGCTCTGGTCTGGGTTGCTTGACGCCTAAGACAATACATGATTTGCCACACTACTTTATTGATATCCAAAATGGATCTGATACCGTACATATTCGAAAAGCCTGTTGTCTCTAGAAGGATTGCTCAGTAGCAGATACTGTTAACTGAGTATGATATCCAACATGTTACCCAGAAAGCAATAAAAGGGAGCGTCTTGTCTGACTACCTTGTTCATCAACCTGTAGAGGGCTATCAACAAATGAAGTTTGACTTTCCCGATGAGGATGTTCTATTTATCAGAGACTATGAGACTCCAAATCCTGATATAGGACCCGAACCATGGGCGCGATGGACGCTCGTGTTCGACGGTGCCTCCAATGCTAAAGGTCATGGAATTGGTGTTATCCTCATCTCTCCAACAGGTTTTCACCTTCCCTTCACTGCCAGATTATGCTTTACATGCACCAATAATATGGCTGAATACGAAGCATGTATCTACGACATTGAAGCGGCAATTGACATGAGAATCAAGATTCTTGAGGTCTATGGAGATTCTGCTTTGGTTATTGGCCAAGTCAGAGGGAACTTTGTGACTCGGGATTCCAAGTTGGTTCCGTACCAACAACACATCGCAAAATTGATTCCTTACTTTGATGAGATCTCTTTTCATCATATCCCTAAAGAGGAAAATCCACTAGCTGATTCTCTTGCCACTCTGGCATCCATGTTCAAAGTCAAGTGGAAAAATGAATCTCCTTCTATCCGCATTGATCATTTGAACGAACCAGCACACTGTTTAGCAATCGAGGATGAGTCTGATGATAAGCCTTGGTTCTACGATATCAAGAGATATCTGGAAAGACAAGAATATCCTGAGGGTATTACTATCACTGACAAGAAAGCTCTTAGACGACTCTGCGCCAAATTCTTCTTAAGTGGTGGTGTACTATACAAGAGGAATTATGATTTTGTATTGCTCAGATGTGTGGATAGACACGAAGCAAACACGCTCATAAGGTCCATACATGCAGGTTGCGAGGGTGTACATGCTAAAGGTCCTGCCATGGCGAAAAGATCCTTCGAGTTGGGTATTATTGGACAACAATGGAGGTAGATTGTTACAACTTTGCCAAGAGATGTCACAAGTTCCAAATCTACGAAGACAAGATCCATGTGCCTCCAAATCCATTGAATGTTTTTACTTCACCTTGGCCATTCTCTATGTGGGGTATAGATATGATTAGAATGATCGAGCCGAAGGCTTCCAACGGCCATCGATTCATTCTAGTCGCTATCGATTACTTTACTAAGTGGGTTAAAGCTGCTTCTTACACAAATGTTACATGTCAAGTGGTTGCCAGATTTATCAAGAAAGAGATAATTTGTCATTATGGCATTCTTAGCAACATTATCACTGACAATGCAAGCAATCTAAACAACAAGATGATGAAGGAGTTGTGTCAAGAATTCAAGATTGAGCACCATAACTCTTCACCCTATTGGCCCAAGATGAACGGTGTTGTCGAAGCAGCAAACAAAAACATCAAGAGGATTGTCCAGAAAATGGTCAAGACTTATGAGGATTGGCATAAAATGCTTCCCTTTGCACTGCATGGCTACAAAACTTCAGTTCGAACTTCTACTGGGGCAACTCCGTATTCGTTTGTGTATGGTATGTAGGCTGTTCTACCCATTGAAGTCGAGATTCCTTCACTCAGAGTCATCATGGAAGCAGGTCTTGATGAAGCTGAATGGGTCCAATCTAAATATGACCAGCTGAATCTCATCGAAGAGAAGCGCCTTACAGCCGTTTGTCATGGTCAATTGTATCAGAGACGCCTAAAGCGAGCTTTAGACAAGAAAGTTCTCCCTCGAGCGTTCCGCGAAGGCGAACTCGTGCTCAAGAGATATTCACCTGTTCACTCGGATCCACGCGGCAAGTGGACTCCCAATTACGAAGGACCCTTTGTTGTCAAGAAGGTCTTCTCAGGCGGAGCCCTGATCCTCACCACCATGGACGGGTAGGAGTTGCCATCGCCCGTGAACTCCGATACAGTCAAAAAATATTATGCCTGAAAAAAATGGATAAAGAGCCCGCTAGATTGATATCCGCAAGGACAATCTATGCAAAAACGGGCGTCCCGATGGACCAAAAAAAAAGTCCATGCAAAAGTTAGGGACAATGAAAAAAACAATAACAACCTGCTAAGCTGAAAACCCGAAAGGGCGACTTAGGAAAAAATGGGTATCCCGGTGGACGAAAAAAATATAGAAAAATGTCCAGGCAAAAATTAGGGATAAAGGCATTTGACTGTGAACGTTTGAGCCTCTATGCGTGATAGCTGGACCTCAGACAGTGACAGAGCAGTCAAATCATCATCAACTAATGTAAGGCGTTAGAACCTAGATTTACAGTGGATGGTAGCCAATGTTGTAATCAATGTAAAGCATGATTTCCCTTTGCTATTTACATTTGTTTCTTAATTTTATTGCAAATTTCGTCATCAAGGATTTTTGCATCCTTGTACACATCTTATGTACAATATTTTTCACATTCAATAAAAATATACCATTTGATTTCTCAATTGTTTTCTTTCCAGTATTTTGTTTGCAAAATAAACAATTATTTGTGATCACATAATACTATAAAACGTTGAGAATAATAAAAAGCTAAATCAATCGAGAAAGCACTATGCATTACATATTTTACTGGTAACTCATGCAAGATAATCGGTAATATCCATTGGCAAGCCTAACGCCCGGCCAGCACCGTGACGATTCTTTGAAGGAGTTGTTGTTTCCTCAGCGGGACCATCATTTTCCCAGCAATCGCCATTTTGGTTCTCCGGAAAGGTTGGTTACCTTCCATTTCCCTGACAGATCCATAAGGTCCCAGTAAAGCTGCCATGATTTACCTCGAGAAGAGACATGGTTGTTCTTTCCCCCCAGCACGGGTCGTGCATCATCCACAGCATGCCAAAACTGTCACGCACCAGCAGCGGTACGACTTGGATCTTCATATTCCCCAAGCAGAGAAGATTCTCCGGACCTTGGTAATTCCCTGCAGCAGAGTCAGTGGTAGTTTTCTGGGTTCATTCTGTAACGCCCCACTTTTGTCAGTTTTTATTTAATCGAGTCGTTTTGATTATTTTATTATTATTTTATTTTATTTTTGACTTTTATTTGGAAATATGTTATTTTTTAATGTTGTGATATTTTATCGGGTTTTGGGATCGTTTGCGAGATATTTGAGTGTAGGGGTATTTTGGTCATTTCATTTTATTTTTCCTTAAGTTAGAAAATAGAAAATAGAAAGAGAGAAAAATAGAGAGAAAGAAAAAGAGAAGAAGTAAAAGGGAAAGAAAAGAGAAGAAGAGAAGAAAAAGAGAGAAAACTTGGAAATCAAGAAATCAATCTCCCAACTTTTCTAAACACGATTAAATCGGGTAAGGGTGCGAAACTCAATTATTATATGCTTGTGTTGATTATGTATGTATGTTTTTGGTTGTGATTGGATTGAAATGGAAATATATAGTAAAAACCATATTATGTAGAAATTGATTAGGAATCGATTAAATTGTGTCAGAAATCATGTTTCAGGTCAATTATTGTTGATACATGTTAGATACATGTTGTTAGGCATTGTATTGGTAATTTTTCTGGTGTATAGGTGGAAATGGGTTGAATTTAGTTGGAAAAACGCAGAACAAAATTCTGCAGAATTTTCTGGATTTTTCACTGCCCATACGCGTATCACTCAAGGCAATACGCGTATTGGTCAAGGCAATACGCGTATGGCATTGAAGAAAACAGGGCAATACGCGTATGGAAGCTTCATTTTCTCGGCCATCTGTCCATTTACGTATGGTACGCGTAAGACTTTAGGGCAATACGCGTATGGTGTAGGGCACTACGCGTATTGGACTTCTAATGAGAATTTTGGGAAAAATGGGTCTCTGCCCATACGCGTACGACCTTGGGCAATACGCGTATGGAATGGGCGAGGAATCAGGGCAATACGCGTATGGCTCAGGGCAATACGCGTATGGCCAGGAGAATTGCAAAATGGGGTTTTTTCGCGATGTCTTTTCTTATTTAGTCCGTAACTTGTGTTCCGTTTATCCGTTTTTAACATTCTTGGTATCGTTGAGTAGCTATTGAACTGCACTTTCTTATGATAATAATTTTGTGATTGTTAGCCGATTTAATTATGTCGGGAATTTAGAATAGTGTCGTTTTGTCGACTTTTGTCATTTTAATTGTGTGTAATTGGTGTGTATCATGCAATGTGCTGTTGATATGGATATTGTATGATTTGCGTGCTGTTGTTTGGTATAAATGCATTGTTTTGGGTTTGAATTGCAAAGCATGATTAATGTTAAGTGAGATGGTTGCATATATGTGTGCATTTGAATGTCATGAGTCATTGTATGTTGAGCATCATGATATGCATTCTTGTGACGTCCTGAGTGACGGATTGATTCCAGAGGGAATCCGCTATAACATCGTGAGCCTTAAAAATAAGAGGACTGAAAGCGATCTGATTGGATCGTGAGCCTTAAAAATAAGAGGACCGAAAGCGATGGTTATAGACGATCGTGTGCCCATGTGGGGTGTGAGCGATCGGATCGTGAGCCTTATACAAAGAGGACCGAAAGCGATCCATAAACGTCGTGAGCCTTATACAAAGAGGACCGAAAGCGACGGGGAACATCGTATGCCCGACGGGGAGTTACACTAAGTAATGAGCGATGGTTCCAATAATTCCTGAGTGAACTGGTGTTGAGAATTGATGGAAGTCGGTACCGAATGTGCATATGCATAGAGTCGTTGTGTCGGTCTCTTGCATTTGCATAAATCATTAATGGTTTGTTTATGTGTGGAATTGTGGATAAAATTGATAAATTGATATATGGGTATGTGTTGGTGATACTTGTATTGTGCATGGTTGGTATACCTTGGTAATGGAAATATGAATTATACATTGTGTTGTTTTGTGTTTGAATACTGGTATGAGTTGTGGTGGGAACAGTATATATGTGTATTTTTGGTGTTATATATAATTGTATGCAATTATATTATGATTGTTTTTCTCACCCTTCTGCTGTTTTATAATGCTCTATGAGGCATTGCAGATTAGATTGCTGGAGGTCTTTTTGTGAAGCTTAGGTCTTCATTCTTTTGTCGGTCGGCTCTGATATGTGACACCGGGTAGTTAGGGAGACCGTTGGTGATTTGTGTGTATATGTATATGTTCTTTTGAGATTGTACATGTATGACTTGATGTATGACAAACTTTTTATGGGATATATATATATATATATATATATATATATATATATATATATATGAGACTTCAACAAGTATAAGGAAGTGGTTGATCTTATTGAAGCTGCTGGGTTGATGAAGACTGTGTCTGACATAGGACCATGTTATGAGAAGTTGCTTAAGGAGTTTGTTGTGAGTATCCCTGAAGACTGTAATAGCAAACTCAGAAAAGTCTATGTAAGAGGCAAAGCTGTGAAATTTTCTCCCAAAGTGATTAATAACTTTCTGGGGAGACCTACGGACCATCATGCTGAGTTAGGAGCAACAGATGATGAAATCAGTGAGGAGATAACAGGTGGTTGCATCAAAGTTTGGCCAAATGAAGGAAAGCTCTCTTCTGGGAAGCTAAGTGTCAAATATGCTATCCTTCACAGAATTGCAGTGGTAAACTGGGTTTCTACCAACCATACTTCCACCATCTCATCCATGCTTGGAAAATTCATTTATGCTATTGGAAAGAAGGTCCTTTTCAACTTTTGAGCATATATCTTTGAACAAGTTTTGAAGCAAGCTAGCTCATCCGTTGTTAAGCTACCCATATGTTTTCCATCCTTAATCTGTGGAATAATCTTGAACCAATTTCCTGACTGCTTAGTAAGAAGTGACAAAGTCAGTAAGAGAAAACCTCCAATGACTTTGCATTATAGGCTGCTAGGTGGAGTTCATGTGTCTGATGTTGTTGGGACATCTACACAGACTCCTGGTCCTGCTAATCTTGATGATGAAGCCATTGCTCAGTTGCAAGAAACCTGCAAGGAGCTGGAAGAATCCATCAGGAGAGATACATCAAGGAAGACAAAGCTCGAGCAGCTGATTAAAGCCTTGGTTGAAAAGAGAAATGCTGTTAAAGAGCAAGAGCTGACTGAAGGTGATGGACATGGTGAATCTACTGAGTCTGATAGAAGGAGTGTCCATCAGTCTGATGATTCTGGTTCTGAGAAGGGTGCTTCTGAATCTGAAGGTGAAAGTGATGAGGTTGCTGATGAAGAGGACAGTGCTGATTAACTAGGCTATCTGCAAATTTATTTTATGTTTTTTTTGTCTGTTTTGTATTTTTCTTTCTTTCCGTTTAGACAACTTAATTCTGGTTTGGTGTTGAACAATATACTGCTATGTAATTTGGTTACATTTGTCTATGACCTCTCTTTGTCATATTTGTGGCTAAAAAGGGGGAGTAGTAAGTGTGAGGGGGAGCAGCATTGTTAGAGTGTGTGTGCTGCAGGTGGATGGTGTGTTGCTGCTGTTGAGGGGGAGTTTTGCCAGTTTACTATGATGAGGAGTGTTCTTGTGGTACTGTGTGTTTTTATGCAGTTGAAGGGGGAGTTTTTTTTGCTGCTATTAATGGTGTTTTTCCCGCTGCTGATACTAATGGTGTTTAAGTGTGTGTGGAGTTTTAGCCAAAAATAAGCCAAAGGGGGAGATTGTTATTTCCTTGGTTTTATGGTTGACATTATTTTGCTAAAACTCATGTAGCAGCAGATGTTAAATGAAGATGTCTAATAATATGTTTCATTACTCTTTGTTCAACATGTCGTATGAAGATGTTCCATGGCAGCTCATAGGACATCGCGTTGTGAAGTCAGTTTTAATGCAGATTCTGTTACTATGATTTGTAACTGAATATTCTGTGAATATTTGGTTATCCTATGTGGCATCCAAAGCATTTTTGGATTAGGGTTATTTGTTGGTTTTCGAATTTGCTGCTGTTTCTAATTATGGAGACATAATAGGAAACTTTGGATTGAAGACCTATTTTATTGGAGTTAATTTTGCAGATTTGTGAGCAGCCTAATTGCTGCGTTTTTGAAGCCCAATTCAGTCCAGATTACAAGCTATAAATAGACTGATGTAAACCTAGTTTTAGGTGTCGAACTTACATGTATTTTTAGGGTTGTGTGCTTGTGTTTTGTGAGCCTAACTCGTATCTTATGATAACAGTATAAGGACAGTAGTGTAAGTTGTGTAAGGTTGCTCATAAGCTTTTAAGCATTGAGTAGCTGTGTGTTAATTCTCATAAGCTGTGAAGTATTGTGAATTTGTGTTTCGACCATTGTTACTTGTCTTGTAAGGAACCAGTCACGGGTTGTGATTGAAGAGGGATTTGAGGAGGGCCTCATACCTAGGGGAGTCTTAGGTAGAAGTCATAGGAAGGGTAGTGACTAAGTGAGTTGATTGAACCGAGTGTGGTTATCAGTGAATTGATACTATCGAATATTGATTTCATCCCTGGCTTGGTAGCCCCCAGATGTAGGATAGTTAGATCCGAACTGGGTTAACAATTTCTTGTGTTCTTTACATTTTCTGCACACTTTTATTTTGAACTTGTTTATTGTTGTTGTATATCAGTGTCTCGACATCTCGATAGGACATCTGATATATAGGCCAGAATTTCAATTGGAATCAAGAGCAGGCACCCTTTGTTGTTTCTGGGTGAGATTCAGGGAAGGTACTTTCTGGTACAATGGACAAGGATGGAGGAGCTCTGAATAAACCACCTCTGCTGGATGGTTCTAACTATGAGTATTGGAAACCTAGGATGATAGCTTTCATCAAGTCCATGGATGATCAAGCATGGAAAGCTGTTCTCAAAGGTTGGGAGCCTCCAAAGGTAAGAGATAGAGAAGGAAATCTTGCTGATGTTCTGAAGGAAGAAGAGGACTGGGATGATGCTGACTACAAAGGATCTGTTGGAAATTCTAAAGCCATGAATGCTTTGTTCAATGGTGTCAACAGAAATATCTTCAGGCTGATTGAGCATTGTACTATTGCCAAAGAGGCTTGACAGGTCTTGAAAGTTGCTCATGAAGGGACCTCAAAGGTGAAAATGTCAAAGCTTCAACTTCTCACTAGCAAGTTTGAGAGTTTGAAGATGAAAGAGGATGAGAGCATTCATGATTTCCATATGAACATTATTGAGATAGCTAATGCCTCTAGTGCCTTAGGAGAAAAGATGTCTGACAGCAAGCTGGTCAGGAAGATTCTCAGGTCTCTACCTAAGAGATTTGATATGAAGGTCACTGCTATAGAGGAAGCTCAGGACATTGACAAGATGAAGGTGGATGAGCTTATGGGATCACTCCAAACTTTTGAGTTAGGATTCAGTGAAAAAGATGAAAAGAAGAAGAGTATAGCATTTGTGTTGAATGCTGATGACTCAGATGATGAAGGAGAATTGGTCAAAGATGAAGATGTGTCCAAAGAGCTAGTGTTGCTTGGAAGACAATTTAATAAAGTGTTGAAAAGGATGGACTGGAAGTCAAGAGAAAATGTTTGGAACAAGTCTCTCGACATCAACAAAGACCAGGATGGAGGCAGAAGATCCAGAACTGAATAAGACTCTAATCAAGGGAAGAGAGTTCAATGCTATGAATGTGAATGATTTGGGCATGTAAAAACTGAGTGTCCCACTTATCTCAAAAGATAGAAGAAGGGATTATCTGTGACATGGTCAGAAGATGATTCTGAAACTGACGCTGATGAGAAATCTGCAAAGTTAGTGACAGCATTAACAGGAGTATGTGAATCAGATGAAGAATCTTAAGAGCTTACTTTTGAAGAGCTGGCTATCTCTTATAAGAAGTTGTGCATTGGACATGAAGAAGTATGTCAGCAGAAAGAAGAACAAGCATGTGTTATTGTTCATTTAGAAGCTGAGAATACTGAGTATATGTCTACTATAGCTGGTCTACAAAGTGAAGTAAATGCTTTGAATTCAAAACTGGACAACATGATCAAAAATGTCAGAATGTTAAATAGGAGTTCGGATGTACTTGATGAAATTCTGAAGTCAGGAAGAGATGTTGGAAATGTTAGTGGTATTGGATTTAAAGGTACAAATGAGTTAGATGAAGGAAAGAAATCTGAGGAAGTACCCGTTCAAGATAAGAGAAGTTTGAAGATGTTGAATAACATGATGCAACATCCTCCCAGGCATCAGAAGAAGTTCATAAAGAAAAAGAATCAAAGGTGGACATGCTACCATTGTGGGAAGTTTGGTCATATAAAAGCTTTTTGCTACAAGCTACATGGTTATCCCAAACCCATGCAACAGTATAGTAGAAAAAAGAGCTGGGTTGAAACAAAAAGGATATGGACTTCAAAGGATAGTGTAAAAGAACATAGGGACTACAAGTCTTTCAGAGTCTCTACAAATGAAAAATGGTTCTTTGATAGTGGATGTTCTCGACATATGACTGGAGTTAGTGGATATATGTCACATGTTAAGTATCATGCTCCTAATGAGGTATTTTTGGTAATGGATCAAAAGGAAAAGTGCTTGGTGTTGGAAGAGTGGATTGTCCAGGACAGCCAATTCTGGAAGAAGTATTGCTTGTTGAAGGGTTAGATACTAACCTAACAAGCATAAGCCAATTGTGTGATCAAGGTCTTAGGGTCATCTTTACAAACTACGAATGTTTAATAATGGATGAAAAGAATTCTGTTGTTATGAGAGGTGAAAGAACCTCAGAAAATTGCTATTTGTGGAAAGACGAAAGCACAATTGTGGAAGTGTTAAACCAAAGAACTTGTGAATGGCACGTGTATAAGGACCCATTTCTAAAACTTATAAACAGGCCAGCTAACACATTCCAACTTCAATCCTACAGTGCAAAAACTTCATCTGACCTATTCTCTCAAAACTCTTCTTCGCTAGGGTTTGCACTTACTCTCTTCAATACTACATTTTGTGAGCAACAAAAAATGTCTCAACATCATGATTCTCCTGCTGATTCAAGAACTTCTCAAGTCAATGACGAAGACTGTGATCCTCACCGAATGATCAAACTCACAGACCTTGTTCTTGATATCGCCCCGTTGAATGTTGTTCATTCTGACACTAGAGGTGAGCAACCAGTTTCCCACTCTGTGAATGAAAGTATGTCAAGTAAGAAGTCTAAACCCCTTTCATCTAGGAAGAAAGACAAAATGATTACTAGGTTTTATTCTGATAAGTTAAACCCTAGAAAAAATGTCACTGAAAAGAATTCAAATAGGAGGGTGGATGAAACTAAGAATGATAGTAGGACTCTTGATGATAATGTTTTCAGTAGAGATCAGAGTCTTAGAAGATTTGCCACCTTTGCTGTTAGTGAAGCTGATAAAGATGTCGGGTCTGACGTCCCAACATCCATGGCTGGAAATACAAATAATAGTTCAAAGAATCTATCAGGAGAGATACCAGTTCAGGTGACTAGGGAAAGAAGAAGCAAGAAGAGGGCTGAGATGTGTAGTGACGTTGCTGAGAAAAACTCTGATGAGGAACCAATAGCTGACATACTACAAAGAATCAAGAGTAGAAAAGAGAATACCATTGTGGCTGAGAATTCAAAGGATGCAGAATTGATTAGGAAATCTGCTAAAAAGGCTGGAGCAGGTCCCTCTAAGCAATGGAGTAAAGTTGTGGTTCCAATCAAGAAAAGAAGGGTCACAGGCCTGAATAAGTCAAATGCTGGAACTGATGTCCAGGACATCAGTGGGAGAAGGGAGGATCAAACTGTCAGGCAAACTGATAGGTGGAAAATTGTCAGCCAAAGAAGGGTAGCTTTAGAGAGAGAACTGGGAAAAGACTTCAACAAGTATAAGGAAGTGGTTGATCTTATTGAAGCTACTGGGTTGATGAAGACTGTGTCTGACATAGGACCATGTTATGAGAAGTTGCTTAAGGAGTTTGTTGTGAGTATCCCTGAAGACTGTAATAACAAACTCTGAAAAGTCTATGTAAGAGGCAAAGCTGTGAAATTTTCTCCCAAAGTGATTAATAACTTTCTGGGGAGACCTACAGACCATCATGCTGAGTTAGGAGCAACAGATGATGAAATCAGTGAGGAGATAACAGGTGGTTGCATCAAAGTTTGGCCAAATGAAGGAAAGCTCTCTTCTGGGAAGCTAAGTGTCAAATATGCTATCCTTCACAGAATTGCAGTGGTAAACTGGGTTTCTACCAACCATACTTCCACCATCTCATCCATGCTTGGAAAATTCATTTATGCTATTGGAAAGAAGGTCCTTTTCAACTTTGGAGCATATATCTTTGAACAAGTTTTGAAGCAAGCTAGCTCATCCGTTGTTAAGCTACCCATATGTTTTCCATCCTTAATCTGCGGAATAATCCTGAACCAATTTCCTGACTGCTTAGTAAGAAGTGACAAAGTCAGCAAGAGAAAACCTCCAATGACTTTGCATTATAGGCTGCTAGGTGGAGTTCATGTGTCTGATGTTGTTGGGACATCTACACAGACTCCTGGTCCTGCTAATCTTGATGATGAAGCCATTGCTCAGTTGCAAGAAACCTGCAAGGAGCTGGAAGAATCCATCAGGAGAGATACATCAAGGAAGACAAAGCTCGAGCAGC
The DNA here is from genome assembly GCA_022829125.1 of Lathyrus tuberosus. NCBI lineage: Eukaryota > Viridiplantae > Streptophyta > Magnoliopsida > Fabales > Fabaceae > Lathyrus > Lathyrus tuberosus. Next base: position 4,455,044 of record JALAZF010000024.1, on the reverse strand, counting down.
TGATTAAAGCCTTGGTTGAAAAAAGAAATGCTGTTAAAGAGCAAGAGATGACTGAAGGTGATGGACATGGTGAATCTACTGAGTCTGATAGAAGGATTGTCCAGCAGTCTGATGATTCTGGTTCTGAGAAGGGTGCTTCTGAATCTGAAGGTGAAAGTGATGAGGTTGCTGATGAAGAGGACAGTGTTGATTAACTAGGCTATCTGCAAATTTATTTTATGTTTTTTTTGTCTGTTTTGTTTTTTTCTTTCTTTCCGTTTAGACAACTTAATTTTGGTTTGGTGTTGAACAATATACTGCTATGTAATTTGGTTACATTTGTCTATGACCTCTCTTTGTCATATTTGTGGCTAAAAAGGGGGAGTAGTAAGTGTGAGGGGGAGCAGCATTGTTAGAGTGTGTGTGCTGCAGGTGGATGGTGTGTTGCTGCTGTTGAGGGGGAGTTTTGCCAGTTTACTATGATGAGGAGTGTTCTTGTGGTACTGTGTGTTTTTATGCAGCTGAAGGGGGAGTTTTTTTGCTGCTATTAATGGTGGCTATTAATGGTGTTTTTCCCGCTGCTGATACTAATGGTGTTTAAGTGTGTGTGGAGTTTTAGCCAAAAATAAGCCAAAGGGGGAGATTGTTATTTCCTTGGTTTTATGGTTGGCATTATTTTGCTAAAACTCATGTAGCAGCAAATGTTGAATGAAGATGTCTAATAATATGTTTCATTACTCTTTGTTCAACATGTCGTATGAAGATGTTCCATGGCAGCTCATAGGACATCGCGTTGTGAAGTCAGTTTTAATGCAGATTCTGTTACTATGATTTGTAACTGAATATTCGTGAATATTTGGTTATTCTATGTGGCATCCAATGCATTTTTGGATTAGGGTTATTTGTTGGTTTTCGAATTTGCTGTTGTTTCTAATTATGGAGACATAATAGGAAACTTTGGATTGAAGACCTATTTTATTGGAGTTAATTTTGCAGATTTGTGAGCAGCCTAATTGCTGCGTTTTTGAAGCTCAATTCAGTCCAGATTACAAGCTATAAATAGACTGATGTAAACCTAGTTTTAGGTGTCGAACTTACATGTATTTTTAGGGTTGTGTGCTTGTGTTTTGTGAGCCTAACTCGTATCTTATGATAACAGTATAAGGACAGTAGTGTAAGTTGTGTAAGGTTGCTCATAAGCTTTTAAGCATTGAGTAGCTGTGTGTTAATTCTCATAAGCTGTGAAGTATTGTGAATTTGTGTTTCGACCATTGTTACTTGTCTTGTAAGGAACCAGTCACGGGTTGTGATTGAAGAGGGATTTGAGGAGGGCCTCATACCTAGGGGAGTCTGTTGCACCCCAAAATTTGCCCTCCTTACCTTTTTACTAACTGGCTTTTGTTTCATTTCATTTTTTTTGCATTATCATGGGTGCATATCATTAGCATGGGATCAAGGTTCTCTGTTCAAGCATCGTCAGGTTGCAACAGACGTTTATTTCGTCACTCGACATATGCGCAAAGTATTTCTCCGGGTTACGTAATCAACAGGTCAGCAAAGCTCTTATCAAACATAATTTTTCATGTCAAGAATCTCAGAGAAAGTCGAAGTTTTCAGCCGATTCAGAACAGTTTGAGCAGAATATCAGCTTGCTGTGCAAATTTACAAAATTCATAACTCTTGCTCTGGAACTCGTTTTGGCTGGATATTCAACAGTTAGAACCGTCTTGGTATTCTCTACAACTTTTATGTTCGGCTCGGAAGTCAATTCATCAAGGAAAGTGGTAGAAATTATTTGTTTCTGGAATGTCAGTTTCGCTGGATAATTGCGTCAGTGGCATTCAAAAGGGCTTAGCTTCTGATTGGATCATCATTTTTGAGCGATTCTTATGCCAAAAGTTCCGTCTGGATATCCTCTCCAACTTTCGTGTTTTGGCCAAAAGCTAATTCTTTGAGGAAGATCTCCGAATACGCGAATTCTTTGAGTCGATACAGCAGAAGAACAACTGAAAATAGTGCTGAACCGGTGTATTTCGGACGCTAAAAAATTCATAACTCTCAGCTCGTTTGTCGGATTGATGTCGTTCTGGTGCCTAAAATTCCGTTTAGATGTTATCTTCGTGCCGTGAATTCAGTTTGGGTCAGGTCCGAGCGGAAGCACCCCGAAAATGTGAATTACCAGTGGGGTTCTTTGATGCAGTGCACTGTCTGTCAAATTTTGTAAAATTCATAACTCGGTCAATTCTCATCGGATTTCGTCCGTTCTCGAAGCGTTGGTTCACAAATTTTATCATCTACAAGTTCCAAGACAAGCTCGAGTTCGAACGATGCTCCGAAGATCATCGTTTTGGTTTATTTCGCAAAACGGAAGTGCTGAACCGAAGAAAAAGGCTGAAAGTTGTTTCACGGGAAAATCCATATCTCACTCGTTTTTTGTCCGATCGCGCTCATCTTTTGACACGAGGTCACTGACTCATAGATCTACAACTTTGCTGACAAAGTCGAGTCGAGATTATGCTCCGAAGAGGTCGACCTCGTCACGTTTTCGAGTAGCGGACACCAAATAAGCTGAAAAAAACGACTTATTCAGTGACGTCTTGCAGCTTAAACATATCGATCGCACTCGATTTTGATCGTATGATGTCCGTTCTTTTTGCGTTGCGACCGTGATTCAGAGGCGGACGATGTTGTGGAAGGCTCAGAGTCGAAATTCCTTACCGAAGACGGTGTTATTTTCACTTAAGCTAAAATTCTACCTTTTGCCATTCATTTTAGACTCCACTATATATTCAAAACTCTCTCTCATTTTTCCATAACTTCACGGATTCTCAAAAAAACCAAAAACCCTAATCCTTCTCTCCTTCGAATCTCATCATCCACAAGAGTTTTTCACAAACTACTTTCACAATCTGAATCTTTGGGTTCCATAGAGCACGAATCAACCACCGTTTGAAGCTAACAACACGGGTACGGATTGCGTGACCTCAGGTTAGTACATTTTTTAGGATATTAGAACTCAATTTTTTGGAGTGTATAATGATATATGATATCCACTGATAATTCTGGTATGTATTATTTTGAGATTGGACGTGTATTATGTGCATATTGTGAGTTTGAAAGTGTGTGATCTAACCTTGTTTCGTTCGATTTGGCTTATGCATTGTTTGTTTGTGATTTTTAATTGTATATTATTAATCCGGGTGAAATTCTGGCCAAGAAGGTATATTCGTTTGCGTGTTCTGGTGACTTTTTGGTTGCAGGTGGCCGAAAGGGATGACCGGAACCCTAGCTCCGGCCGCTGGTAAGGTTTCCGGCGAGGTTAGGGTTTGGGCGAAGAAGATGAAATCCTGGTCGTCCGTTGGCCAGATCCAACGGTCATCAGCTGACCACGTTTATTTATTTTTTATTATTATTATTTTTTTCCATATTTTTATTTTTATTTAATCATTACATTTCATTTTAATTTTTTTTTAAAATAGTTAATTGCATTTAAAATTCCCATAAAATCCATACATCATATTTATCATTTTAATAATTTTTTTACAAAATTTATTTTTTATTTTTATTTTATTTTTATCATTTAAACTAATTATTTATTCAATTTCTTTTTGCATTATCCATACCATGCATGCTTAAATTTCTTTATTTTATTTCTCTGCAATCATAAAACATTTTTCACCCGTTCTTTTCGCATTTGTTCACTAATATTCTAAAATACATTAAAATATTTTTTTATCATTTTTAAAATCATTTCATATTGCATTTAGGTCCTTCTCTTTGGCACATTGAATCCTATCCCTTACTTGAATTTTGTATGATTAATTGAATGACTAATATCTTGATTTTTTTGCAGGGATTTTTGATATTTGGTTTATCTCTGGTTGAATAATATTGATATTTAATTTGGGAATTTTAAGAGTTATTTTTCTAATTGTTTGATTTATTTTCACTTGAGATCTGCTTATATGTGTGTTTCTGATCATGCCTAGGTCCTTGTTTGGAAGGCACTTGTGCCATTTGCTTTGGGGTTGCTTCTTTGATCTTTGAGTTCATGTTTGGATTATTATCATTATTGTTTGCCATTGCTTGATTTTCATTTGCTTTGATATTACTTATGTCTGTTTCTCACTAACCTTTTATGCAGGGACTAAGGTAAGTTATTTGAGGGTGTGGATAGTCATCCATATTCACCCTTATTCTTTCCTTCTCTCATCTTTTCCTTTCTTTAGGCTTAGGTTGACATCAAACCTCATTAACCGTAGGTCACCCATGCATGATAACTTTAGGATTCATAGTCCCCCTTAGAGTTACCCTTGTGTCTTCTCTCTTCTCATCTTAAATTTCTTTAAAACACTTAATAATAATAAGGTGTATTGCACACGAGCCTTAAGTATGGGGAATGAGAAATGAGGGGCTTCCTCTCATCTTTCTAGAGTGCTTAGCGAGCATCCTGTCTTGGGACGATGCGTTAAGTATTCGCCCTTGTGCCCTAGACTTTGATGCAATGCAGCTTAGGAACTAACTTAAGCCACTTCTGTCCTAAAAAATACAAACCAACTTCAAACCTTTTTGTCCTTCGGGACCTTCAACTTAAAGGCTATTTTCAAAAAGGGCACGTTACTTTCCGTCTGAGACGCAAACATGCATCGACCCTAACTGCCGGACGCGAACTTAACGTCGCTCACAAAAAAACACAAAAAGAGCTTGGTCCGAACTACGTTGACTCTGAATTCTCCATTGCACAAAGGGGGTACGTAGGCCTAGGACGTTGACGTCCTACCGAGTCTGTCTTTGTCTTTCCCTCCCCGTCTTAGCACAACCCTAGATGATAGTATAACTCACCCTTAGATTAGACAACAAGCGTGGATCCCATCGAGTACGATGGACGCGTGGGGTGCTAGCACCTTCCCCTCGCGTAACCGACTCCCGAACCCAGGTTATGGTTGCGATGACCATTCCTTTCCCTCTTCCTAAGGTTTATGTGGTGTTCCCTTTCCCTCTCTTGGGATAAATTTACACGGTTGGCAACTCTGTTTTTCCGCGCCACTCTCGCATTTGTACCTGGATGAAAATCCCGGGAGCGACAGCTGGCGACTCTGCTGGGGAAGAAGGTTGACCTATGCTGGTCCATCCCTAAGCGAGTCAGTCCTAACGCTTGCTTGTCTTTGTTCTTTTTGGGTGTTTGGTTTTGATTTACTTTAAGTGTTGTATTTTTATTTTTTTTACCGCATTTTCTGCATTTCATTTTCTATTACTGTCATACTGCTGTGTTGTACTGGCTGTCTTTGTTTTGCAGGTTGGGTGGGTTTGAGAGCTAAGCCCAATACCAAGGCTTGAGAATACCCTAGGACTAGAGTGGAAAGTAGTGGGACCTACGTGCCCGCTTGGTACGTTTGTGTGTTCACGAAATTCACAACCAGACGAGGCTATCTTGGGACGCATTCTAACGTGTGTGTCTTGCGCATGTTGGGGTGTTGATCTAGAGAGCTGTCGACTCTGGTGACCGATCATTGAGGACCTTAGTGGAAACATCCCTCTTCAGTGGTGACAGTGGCAGACCACATCCTGTGGCAAACCCATTCGCACCCGAGGGCCCGCTTTGGAACTCGCATAGGACGACCCCTACGTTTTGAAGAGAATCAGCGGAGGCACTCCTCGATTGACTTTAGTACTGTACCCCGAGGAATGAATGCCCCTCGAACGTAAGGATACTTTAGCGAAAGACGCTTACGAATAATATCATCACAGTCCCTTCGATAAAAAGATCATAGTCCCTCGATGACCCTTCAAGTTGCCTACAAAAAATGATCTTGTCCCTCGATGACCCTACGGAAAAGTGATGGTAGTCCCTACGAATTGCTAAGGTATCCTTACATGTTGCCTCCTATGACCATTTGATGACCCTTCGCTATCCCTCCACATCCAATAGATAGGACTACCTACCCACTAATGGTATGGATAGTGCTATCTCTCAAGGAAAATGATAAGTACAAGAAAGACCTTATAAATTAAGGGTAGGTAACTTTTAAATGCTCGCTCACAACTCAAAAAAAACAAATACTTTTCACACCTCACACTTTCAAAAAATATTTTCAAAAACAAACACTTTGTATACGTTCTTACACGAATTATTACAAAGTCAACTTTTACGAAATATTTTCTAAACACACACCACATTTCAAAAAAAAGCAAGTTAAAGTGAGCTAGCAATTAAGAGCCCGTAGATAACTACGGATGAAAAGGGGTGCTAACACCTTCCCTTTTCATAACTTACCCCCCGAACTCAAAAATCTTTTCAAAACGGTCTTTCCTGTTCTTTTCACCTTTCCTAAATAAATTGGATAAAAGAAAAGTCGGTGGCGACTCTTGCTAACCGCAACATGTTTTGCGAAAAACAAAAGTAAAAAGTCATTTCTCCACCGTACTATTGTTTCTCGACCTCAGTGCCAAAGCTGAGGACCTTCCGCCTTGGAGAATCAGTTGAGGCCTCCTCGATTGATGATGATGCCAAATCAGAAATGGTGAACGTATCATCATTTCTCGACCTGAGAGCCCGGGATATTGAACATCCTAGTACCTACATGTGAGAGGGGATGGGTGTTTGCAGGTTTGCAGGTAACCGAGACCTTCAACCTACCCTTATTATGGATTTCACACCAACGTTTGATTATTTGGGTTATCTCAGTGGTTCAGAGTTCTGGTTTTCTGGTTTCTCGTTCAGCTAACAGCACATCACATCCAGCAGTGTGTCTTGATCCCATGTGTGCATTTGCATTATCATTTTGCATCCCAACATGTTTATTCATTCGTAGGGTTGCATCCTAACTTTGATTCTGGTTCTTGAAATTAAACTGGAATCAAGGGGTGGATCGCCCTGCGAATTTTTAAACATGTCCATTGGCATTTGCATATTCATAATTATTTTGCATATTCATTTTGCATGACAGGTGTTTATCTTCAGAGTTCTTATATTATTCTAATCTCAGAATTGCAGATCAGCACATTCACCGGTATTCTACCAGACAGAATCAGAGGAGACTTATGGATCAGCTACAGAATGAGGTCATTGAGATGCGGACTCGCATGAATCAATTCATGGAACTAATGCAAGGGGTTGCTCAAGGCCAAGAGCAGTTGAGGACTCTTGTTCAGCCACTGATTGCAAGGAATGAGGAAAACAGTAATAATGATCAGAATGGCCCTACTGGCGGGGGCATTCCCGTTTCTGGTGTTGTGATTCCTCCGGGCGGAGGAGAAAGTGTTGTGATTCCTAAGGCTGGGGAAGGAGGTAATGGTGCTGGCGCAAATCATGGCCGTCAGTATGATGATGTTCAAGACGATGCATTTTCTCTGCCAGATGGGGATGCTGGTCCCCAGGCTGACAACGATCAGAGGATCAGGTTGATTGAGGAACAACTGAAGGGTGTCATGAATCAGGATTATGTGGGAATGGATTTAGAGGATTTGAGGCTGGTCCCAGGCGTTGTGATCCCGCACAAGTTTCAGACTCCCACTTTCGAGAAATATAATGGTATGTCTTGTCCAAGGACCCATGTCAGAGCATACGCGAATAAGATGGCCGCGCATGCAAAGAATGAAAAGCTGATGATGCACTGCTTCCAGGATAACCTATCTGGGGCATCCCTGGAGTGGTACATGCAACTGGAAAGGAGGGATGTGCGTAGTTGGAGAGATCTGGCAGGGGCATTTATCAGACATTACCAATATAACACTGATATGGCTCCTAACAGAATGCAATTGCAGAATTTATCACAGAAAAATAATGAGAGCTTTAAAGAGTACGCCTAGAGGTGGCGTGAACTGGCGGCGAGGGTTCAGCCTCCCATGTTGGAACGGGAAATGATAACTATGTTTATGGCCACATTGCAGGGTTATTACTTTGAAAAATTGGTACCATGTATGTCTGGAAAGTTTGCTGATCTCATCTTAGTAGGAGAAATGGTCGAAAGCGGTATCAAAATGGGAAAGATTCAAGTTACTCCTGGTTATTCCGAAAATACGAAGAAACGTTACAGGGGAGAGGAAGGAGAGACCAATGTCATTCAGTACCAGCAGCCTTATGCTCCTCAACAACAGAAGCATCAACGTCAGAATCAGCATAGGCCTCGCAATAACTTGGAAAGAAAGAATGCTCCTTTTCATCCAGTCCCCATGTCGTACAGTCAACTCTTGCCACACCTGGTTCAAAATTCATTGGTGGAGCCCAAGACTTTGAAGCCTGTTCCAGAACCATACCCTCCGGGGTACAATCCCCATGTGCAATGCGGATATCACGGAGGATCTATGGGACACTCAACCGAAGATTGCAAAGCCTTCCAGGCCAAAGTGCAACAATTGATTGACAAAGGGTACATATCATTTCCAGAAGGAGACTTGGTTGTGCATGTCGACCTCTCATCTGCTTGAAGACTTCAAGGGACATCATCAGAAGACACCAGTCCAGACGGAGTCAAGTCTCCTCAATGGCAGTCATCAGCTTCCTTTACTGCATTTTCATATGTAGCTTTCATTTGTTTGTTCAAACAGTGTTTGCATGTAAAAACGTGTTTGTGTTTTGAATGTTGATTTTAATACAATAAACGTGTTGTTCCTGATGTATTTTACTTTTATGCACTCATCTCATGTTTATATGCATTGCAATACCAACTTTCTTGCTTAAACTCTTTGAGGGAGGATGACAAAGTAAGAACGTGAACTTCTGATGGTATGCTTTTGGATAAAACCCTGTTAAGGATGTACAGGCATTGTTTCAAATCCCCAAACACTGGAGATATAAGGGAGATAGACCCTCGTTAACCACTTTGAGCCTTGAAGTAGGAGTTTCTTTTGTCTGAAAAAAAAAACCCTCATACTTAACCCAGGGGCAGGGTAGGCGTCAGTTAGTCTGACCGAGCGTTCAGATCCAAGGAGAGTGTGCGCCCGAGGAACCGTTACCTTCTATCCCACCGTCAAGAGGTCAAGAAATGCGAAACCACAACGGTTAGCCATTAACAACTAAGGAGTGAGGCGGTCACAACCCTGTCAAGCAAGTAAGACAACCAGTGTCACACGCTTTGTTCAAAAAAAAGGAAAGCCCGCTAAGTCGAAACTTGAAAACAAGCGACTTAGGCAAAAGTTAGGGCATCCCGCTGGACTTCAAAATCGAAAAAACTCAAAAGAATTAGTCCAGGAAAAATCAGGGAAATAAAAAAGAGGGATCAAAAAAGCAAAAGAAAGAAAGAAAATCCTCGATAAGAGCAAATTCGTGTGATCACAGGCATGAAAGATAAAAAGGGTTGACTGTCATTAGTGGCATAGGTTCCTTAAAGATCATAAACCTTTTGAGAGATGGGCGTTTGGGTCAGATTAACTGAATATAGGACTGGAGAACATCACGAAGAGCGGGTGGGCACCGATAAATTTTGAGCCATAAATCCTTTTTTTCTGAAACCGTGAATCAGACCACGTTACAACCTTTAAAAGTCCTAATTGAAACAGAGTTTATTCCGAAAGCGTACTTCAACAGGATAGCGTTCCTGACTCCTATGAGTTGTGCTGATAAGATTTTTGTTGGTATTGCATGTGCGTATTGTTTTCATTTTAAAAGTAAATGTCGCGTCCTGGCAAGTGTTCGTTCGTAAGGCTTGGCGACACATTTTCAATAAAACTTCAGGTTAACACGAGTGTTGCATTAGAATTGTCATTCTCATAACATACATTTTCTGCTTGCATGTGATTGACATCAAAGAAGCTTACATGATGAACATCAGTTGAGAAGCTCGATCACGCCAAGTGGAGATGGTGAAAACTCCGAAGGACAATCATGTCAAGGGGTATGTGGCCAAGAGACTGTGCGCAACCCAGAGGTTCCCGATAAATGGTGATAAGATGCAGCCAATCCGGAGCAGTCACGTTGAAAACTCTCCCTAAACCAGCCGAACAGGGGCAATCAGGTCGATTTGACAAATCTCTGTAAGATCAGTCAGGGGCAAAATTTCTTCAAGACTTGGGGTAGGCCACCTCTGGAGCGTAAGAAGTTGTCCACTCCTGAAGAGGGTTAATTGAAAACACCTCTTTAAAGTTCAGAATACTGGGGCAGGGTATTTTCAAGCCATTACGAGTCCTCTCGAGGCAAATTCCTTCAAAGATCACGCGGTTCGGGACAATTAAGTCGAGATCCGATAAATCTCTCTAAGAGTTTGAAGACCCCGGGGCAGTGCGAACGCCCGGTCTTCTGTAAAATCCTCTTGAGATGATTTCTTCCATTAGACCTGGTGGTCTGGGGCAGGTGGAAAGTTCAGAGAGCCGTCAGGCTGCAGGGCAACGGGTTTGTACTTCCCCAGCAGTTTGCTCTCCCCAACATTGAGATTGCACTTTCCTCAGCAGAGCAGACCTTCCCCAGCAGAAGACTTGGGAAGTATTTTCTGGATCAAGACATGTTTCCCCACAGAGTCTGAACGCCTATTTTCCTCAACCAGTCAGGAAATGTTTTCCTCAGCAGCAACGGTGCGACCTGATCCTCAACAGATAAGTAAGCTTGATATTATCCGCTAGCAGGATAGATGTTAGCATTTACCGTTCCCCCAAGCAGAGTTTGGTGGTGATCCTCGCAACAGTTTGTCCAACAGGGGTTGACATCCCTAGCAGGTTTTAAATCCAAGTGATATCTGGCACTCTTCTGATTCAAGCCGTAGCCTCCCTTTTCAAAAGGTTATGTATAATCCCCAGTAGAGCGGATGTTCTTTTGAAATTTCATCCCCAACAGAAGTTGTTGATCCAGAGAGTCGGTCACTATGATCCTTCCCAACGGAGTTCCTGTTCAGAGGACAATTTATTTTTGTCATCCCCGACTATTGGTCTTTCTCTCCGTCATTTATTTTGCTGGAGGGACCCTTTTTGCATATCATAAGCATTTGCATTGCATCAAACATATAGCATTCTCATTTGCATTCGAAGCGTAAGCCAGGTTTGATAATTTCTTCGCCAATTCTCTTTCTCAGCAGAGATGGCGTAACTCAGGAGATTTTGAAGGGACGTGTTCCTCAAACTTGTGCTCCCCGGCAGGGTCTTTTATTTAGACTTCTCTTTTTCCCAGCGGGGTCATCTTATCTGTGGACCGTGAGTCCATTAGAAGTTTGGCCTTTCTTTGGTGTAAACCCAGTTCTCGTCTGACTTATTTGGTGTAAACCCAGTTCTCGCCTGGTAGTCAGTTCTCGTCTGACTTATTTGGTGTAAACCCAGTTCTCGCCTGGTAGTCAATTCTCGCCTGACATCTCTTTGGTAAATCCAGTTCTCGTCTGGTAGTCAGTTCTCGTCTGACTAATTTGGTGTAAACCCAGTTCTCGTCTGGTAGTCAGTTCTCGTCTGACTTATTTGGTGTAAACCCAGTTCTCGCCTGACATCTCTTTGGTAAATCCAGTTCTCGTCTGGTAGTCAGTTCTCGTCTGACTTATTTGGTGTAAACCCAGTTCTCGTCTGGTAGTCAGTTCTCGTCTGACTAATTTGGTGTAAACCCAGTTCTCGTCTGGTAGTCAGTTCTCGTCTGACTTATTTGGTGTAAACCCAGTTCTCGCCTGGTAGTCAGTTCTCGCCTGACATCTCTTTGGTAAATCCCGTTCTCGTCTGGTAGTCAGTTCTCGTCTGACTTATTTGGTGTAAACCCAGTTCTCGTCTGGTAGTCAGTTCTCGTCTGACTTATTTGGTGTAAACCCAGTTCTCGCCTGATAGTCAGTTCTCGCCTGACATCTCTTTGGTAAATCCAGTTCTCGTCTGGTAGTCAGTTCTCGTCTGACTTATTGGGTGTAAACCCAGTTCTCGTCTGGTGGTCAGTTCTCGTCTGACTTATTTGGTGTAAACCCAGTTCTTTCGCTAGTTTCCCTTTGTCAGCAGGGATGGCATTTATTTTGCTAGATTCTCTTTATCAGCAGGGAACAACAATCTTTTGAAGATTTTCTTTCGTCAGTCTCCCTTTATCAGCAGGGATGGCATCAGTTTGCTAGCATCTCTTTATCAGCAGAGATATCGATCTTCCGGATAGTTCTTCGTCAGCAGGGATGGCACCTATTTTGCTAGATTCTCTTTATCAGCAGAGATAACAGCCTTTTGAAGATTTACTTCGTCGGTTCTCTTTATCAGCAGAGATGACATAACTTCGGAAAGTTTGTTTCGTTTTATACCCAGCATAGCAGCATTTTTAGCTAACTCTCTAGTGAAGGATTGCAAATTTTCGGGTTCTGTAGTATTCAATCTCCGTGCATCCTGATTATCTGAAAGCTGTCGCTATCATACACTCAGGACCAAGTTGATTGAATAGGGGCAGCTGTTGCACCCCAAAATTTGCCCTCCTTACCTTTTTACTAACTGGCTTTTGTTTCATTTCATTTTTTTTGCATTATCATGGGTGCATATCATTAGCATGGGATCAAGGTTCTCTGTTCAAGCATCGTCAGGTTGCAACAGAAGTTTATTTCGTCACTCGACATATGCGCAAAGTATTTCTCCGGGTTACGTAATCAACGGGTCAGCAAAGATCTTATCAAACATAATTTTTCATGTCAAGAATCTCAGAGAAAGTCGAAGTTTTCAGCCGATTCAGAACAGTTTGAGCAGAAAATCAGCTTGCTGTGCAAATTTGCAAAATTCATAACTCTTGCTCTGGAACTCGTTTTGGCTGGATATTCAACAGTTAGAACCGTCTTGGTATTCTCTACAACTTTTATGTTCGGCTCGGAAGTCAATTCATCAAGGAAAGTGGTAGAAATTATTTGTTTCTGGAATGTCGGTTTCGCTGGATAATTGCGTCAGTGGCATTCAAAAGGGCTTAGCTTCTGATTGGATCATCATTTTTGAGCGATTCTTATGCCAAAAGTTCCGTCTGGATATCCTCTCCAACTTTCGTGTTTTGGCCAAAAGCTAATTCTTTGAGGAAGATCTCCGAATACGCGAATTCTTTGAGTCGATACAGCAGAAGAACAACGGAAAATAGTGCTGAACCGGTGTATTTCGGACGCTAAAAAATTCATAACTCTCAGCTCGTTTATCGGATTGATGTCGTTCTGGTGCCTAAAATTCCGTTTAGATGTTATCTTCGTGTCGTGAATTCAGTTTGGGTCAGGTCCGAGCGGAAGCACCCCGAAAATGTGAATTACCAGTGGGGTTCTTTGATGCAGTGCACTGTCTGTCAAATTTTGTAAAATTCATAACTCGGTCAATTCTCATCGGATTTCGTCCGTTCTCGAAGCGTTGGTTCACAAATTTTATCATCTACAAGTTCCAAGACAAGCTCGAGTTCGAACGATGCTCCGAAGATCATCGTTTTGGTTTATTTCGCAAAACGGAAGTGCTGAACCGAAGAAAAAGACTGAAAGTTGTTTCACGGGAAAATCCATATCTCACTCGTTTTTTGTCCCATCGTGCTCATCTTTTGACACGAGGACACTGACTCATAGATCTACAACTTTGCTGACAAAGTCGAGTCGAGATTATGCTCCGAAGAGGTTGACCTCGTCACGTTTTCGAGTAGCGGACACCAAATAAGCTGAAAAAAACGACTTATTCAGTGACGTCTTGCAGATTAAACATATCGATCGCACTCGATTTTGATCGTATGATGTCCGTTCTTTTTGCGTTGCGACCGTGATTCAGAGGCGGACGATGTTGTGGAAAGCTCAGAGTCGAAATTCCTTACCGAAGACGGTGTTATTTTCACTTAAGCTAAAATTCTACCTTTTGCCATTCATTTTAGACTCCACTATATATTCAAAACTCTCTCTCATTTTTCCATAACTTCACGGATTCTCAAAAAAACCAAAAACTCTAATCCTTCTCTCCTTCGAATCTCATCATCCACAAGAGTTTTTCACAAACTACTTTCACAATCTGAATCCTTGGGTTCCATAGAGCACGAATCAACCACCGTTTGAAGCTAACAACACGGGTACGGATTGCGTGACCTCAGGTTAGTACATTTTTTAGGATCTTAGAACTCAATTTTTTGGAGTGTATAATGATATATGATATCCACTGATAATTCTGGTATGTATTATTTTGAGATTGGACGTGTATTATGTGCATATTGTGAGTTTGAAAGTGTGTGATCTAACCTTGTTTCATTCGATTTGGCTTATGCATTGTTTGTTTGTGATTTTTAATTGTATATTATTAATCCGGGTGAAATTCTGGCCAAGAAGGTATATTCGTTTGCGTGTTCTGGTGACTTTTTGGTTGCAGGTGGTCGAAAGGGATGACTGGAACCCTAGCTCCGACGGCTGGTAAGGTTTCCGGCGAGGTTAGGGTTTGGGCGAAGAAGATGAAATCCTGGTCGTCCGTTGGCCAGATCCAACGGTCATCAGCTGACCACGTTTATTTATTTTTTATTATTATTATTATTTTTTTCCATATTTTTATTTTTATTTAATCATTACATTTCATTTTAATTTTTTTTTAAATAGTTAATTGCATTTAAATTTCCCATAAAATCCATACATCATATTTATCATTTTAATAATTTTTTTACAAAATTTATTTTTTATTTTTATTTTATTTTTATCATTTAAACTAATTATTTATTCAATTTCTTTTTGCATTATCCATACCATGCATGCTTAAATTTCTTTATTTTATTTCTCTGCAATCATAAAACATTTTTCACCCGTTCTTTTCGCATTTGTTCACTAATATTCTAAAATACATTAAAATATTTTTTTATCATTTTTAAAATCATTTCATATTGCATTTAGGTCCTTCTCTTTGGCACATTGAATCCTATCCCTTACTTGAATTTTGTATGATTAATTGAATGACTAATATCTTGATTTTTTTGCAGGGATTTTTGATATTTGGTTTATCTCTGGTTGAATAATATTGATATTTAATTTGGGAATTTTAAGAGTTATTTTTCTAATTGTTTGATTTATTTTCACTTGAGATCTGCTTATATGTGTGTTTCTGATCATGCCTAGGTCCTTGTTTGGAAAGCACTTGTGCCATTTGCTTTGGGGTTGCTTCTTTGATCTTTGAGTTCATGTTTGGATTATTATCATTATTGTTTGCCATTGCTTGATTTTCATTTGCTTTGATATTACTTATGTCTGTTTCTCACTAACCTTTTATGCAGGGACTAAGGTAAGTTATTTGAGGGTGTGGATAGTCATCCATATTCACCCTTATTCTTTCCTTCTCTCATCTTTTCCTTTCTTTAGGCTTAGGTTGACGTCAAACCTCATTAACCGTAGGTCACCCATGCATGATAACTTTAGGATTCATAGTCCCCCTTAGAGTTACCCTTGTGTCTTCTCTCTTCTCATCTTAAATTTCTTTAAAACACTTAATAATAATAAGGTGTATTGCGCACGAGCCTTAAGTATGGGGAATGAGAAATGAGGGGCTTCCTCTCATCTTTCTAGAGTGCTTAGCGAGCATCCTGTCTTGGGACGATGCGTTAAGTATTCGCCCCTGTGCCCTAGACTTTGATGCAATGCAGCTTAAGAACTAACTTAAGCCACTTCTGTCCTAAAAAATACAAACCAACTTCAAACCTTTTTGTCCTTCGGGACCTTCAACTTAAAGGCTATTTTCAAAAAGGGCACGTTACTTTCCGTCTGAGACGCAAACATGCATCGACCCTAACTGCCGGACGCGAACTTAACGTCGCTCATAAAAAAACACAAAAAGAGCTTGGTCCGAACTACGTTGACTCTGAATTCCCCATTGCACAAAGGGGGTACGTAGGCCTAGGACGTTGACGTCCTACCGAGTCTGTCTTTGTCTTCCCTCCCCGTCTTAGCACAACCCTAGATGATAGTATAACCCACCCTTAGATTAGACAACAAGCGTGGATCCCATCGAGTACGATGGACGCGTGGGGTGCTAGCACCTTCCCCTCGCGTAACTGACTCCCGAACCCAGGTTATGGTTGCGATGACCATTCCTTTCCCTCTTCCTAAGGTTTATGCGGTGTTCCCTTTCCCTCTCTTGGGATAAATTTACATGGCTGGCGACTCTGTTTTTCTGCGCCACTCTCGCGTTTGTACCTGGATGAAAATCCCGGGAGCGATAGAGTCTTAGGTAGAAGTCATAGGAAGGGTATTGATTAAGTGAGCTGATTGAATCAAGTGTGGTTATCAGTGAATTGATACTATCGAATATTGATTTCATCCCTGGCTTGGTAGCCCCCAGATGTAGGATAGTTAGATCTAAACTGGGTTAACAATTTCTGGTGTTCTTTACATTTTCTGCACACTTTTATTTTGAACTTGTTCATTGTTGTTGTATATCAGTGTCTCGACATCTCGATAGGACATCTGATATATAGGCCAGAATTTCAATTGGAATCAAGAGCAGACACCCTTTGTTGTTTCTGGGTGAGATTCAGGGAAGGTACTTTCTGGTACAATGGACAAGGATGGAGGAGCTCTGAATAAACCACCTCTGCTGGATGGTTCTAACTATGAGTATTGGAAACCTAGGATGATAGTTTTCATCAAGTCCATGGATGATCAAGCATGGAAAGTTGTTCTCAAAGGTTGGGACCCTCCAAAGGTAAGAGATAGAGAAGGAAATCTTGCTGATGTTCTGAAGGAAGAAGAGGACTGGGATGATGCTAACTACAAAGGATCTGTTGGAAATTCTAAAGCCATGAATGCTTTGTTCAATGGTGTCAACAGAAATATCTTCAGGCTGATTGAGCATTGTACTATTACCAAAGAGGCTTGGCAGGTCTTGAAAGTTGCTCATGAAGGGACCTCAAAGGTGAAAATGTCAAAGCTTCAGCTTCTCACTAGCAAGTTTGAGAGTTTGAAGATGAAAGAGGATGAGAGCATTCATGATTTCCATATGAACATTATTGAGATAGCTAATGCCTCTAGTACCTTAGGAGAAAAGATGTCTGACAGCAAGCTGGTCAGGAAGATTCTCAGGTCTCTACCTAAGAGATTTGATATGAAGGTCACTGCTATAGAGGAAGCTCAGGACATTGACAAGATGAAGGTGGATGAGCTTATGGGATCACTCCAAACTTTTGAGTTAGGATTCAGTGAAAGAGCTGAAAAGAAGAAGAGTATAGCATTTGTGTCGAATGCTGATGACTCAGATGATGAAAGAGAATTGGTCAAAGATGAAGATGTGTCCAAAGAGCTAGTGTTGCTTGGAAGACAATTTAATAAAGTGTTGAAAAGGATGGACTGGAAGTCAAGAGAAAATGTTCGGAACAAGTCTCTCGACATCAACAAAGACCAGGATGGAGGCAGAAGATCCAGAACCGAAGAAGACTCTAATCAAGGGAAGAGAGTTCAATGCTATGAATGTGAAGGATTTGGGCACGTAAAAACTGAGTGTCCCACTTATCTCAAAAGATAGAATAAGGGATTATCTGTGACATGGTCAGAAGATGATTCTGAAACTGGCGCTGATGAGAAATCTGCAAAGTTGGTGACAGCATTAACAGGAGTATGTGAATCAGATGAAGAATCTGAAGAGCTGGCTATCTCTTATAAGAAGTTGTGCATTGAACATGAAGAAGTATGTCAGCAGAAAGAAGAACAAGCATGTGTCATTGTTCATTTAGAAGCTAAGAATACTGAGTATATGTCTACTATAGCTAATCTACAAAGTGAAGTAAATGCTTTGAATTCAAAACTGGACAACATGATAAAAAATGTCAGAATGTTAAATAGGAGTTCGGATGTACTTGATGAAATTCTGAAGTCAGGAAGAGATGTTGGAAATGTTAGTGGTATTGGATTTAAAGGTACAAATGAGTTAGATGAAGGAAAGAAATCTGAGGAAGTACCCGTTCAAGATAAGAGAAGTTTGAAGATGTTGAATAACATGATGCAACATCCTCCCAGGCATCAGAAGAAGTTCATAAAGAAAAAGAATCAAAGGTGGACATGCTACCATTGTGGGAAGTTTGGTCATATAAAAGCTTTTTACTACAAGCTACATGGTTATCCCAAACCCATGCAACAGTATAGTAGAAAAAAGAGCTGGGTTGAAACAAAAAGGATATGGACTTCAAAGGATAGTGTAAAAAAACATAGGGACTACAAGTATTTCAGACCATTGTTACTTGTCTTGTAAGGAACCAGTCACGGGTTATTATTGAAGAGGGATTTGAGGAGGGCCTCATACCTAGGGGAGTCTTAGGTAGAAGTCATAGGAAGGGTGGTGATTAAGTGAGCTGATTGAACCGGGTGTGGTTATCAGTGAATTGATACCATCGAATATTGATTTCATTCCTGGCTTGGTAGCCCCCAGATGTAGGATAGTTGGATCCGAACTGGGTTAATAATTTCTAGTGTTCTTTACATTTTCTGCACACTTTTATTTTGAACTTGTTCATTGTTGTTGTATATCAGTGTCTCGACATCTCGATAGGACATCTGATATATAGGCCAGAATTTCAAATCTTCCGAGTGATGGATTGTGCTGAGGATCAGAAGGTGAGACTGGGTACTCACATGTTACTGGAAGCAGCTGATGATTAGTGGGTCAGTACACGTCACGTGTTGGAAGCTGCAGAGGAGGAGATCACTTGGGTTGTGTTTAGCATTGAGTTTCTGAGGAAGTATTTTCCTGAAGATGTAAGAGGAAAGAAGGAAATTGAGTTCTTGGAGTTAAAATAAGGTAATATGTCTGTTGTTGATTATACTGCTAAGTTTGTGGAACTTGTGCAGTTTTATCCACATTATGCTAAAGCGACCGCGAAATTTTCTAAGTGTGTAAAGTTTGAGAATGGATTGCGTCCTAAGATAAAGCAGGCAATTGGTTATCAAAGGATTCAGAGGTTTTCTGATTTGGTGGATTGTTGTAGGATTTATGAGGAGGATAGTAAGGCTCGTTCTACTCACTATAAGAGTGTGAGCGAGAGGAAAGGGAAGCAACAGTTCCATGGTGGTCCGTATGTAACACCAGCTGATAAGGGTAAACAAAGGGGTACTTTTGAAAGAAGGTCAAGTGGAGGAGGAATGTCTGGTCCTCTGAGATGTTATAGATGTGGTGATGTGGGGCATCGTCAGTCTGAATGTAGGAAAGATTTGAGGAAGTGTTCTAATTGTGGAGGTTTAGGACATGTCGCAGCTGATTGTGCAAGGAAGAATGTGGTAAAGTGTTTCAACTGTGGTGAACCTGGTCATATTAGTTCGAAGTATTCGAAACCGAAGCAAGCTCCAGCTAGTGGGAAAGTATTTGCAATAGCGGGAACTCAGACTTCAAGTGCAGACCGTCTGATCAGAGGTACTTGTTTTATTAATAGTACTCCTTTAGTTGCTATTATTGATACTGGAGCGACTCATTCGTTTATTTCGTCTGAGTGCGCGAAGCGTTTGAATCTTGTGTTGTCTTCGATGGGTGGTGAGATGGTTATTGATACTCCAGCAATGGGGTCAGTAACTACTTCTTTGGTTTGTCTAAGTTGTCCTTTGACCATTTATGGTAAAGACTTTGAGATGGATTTGGTGTGTTTACCGTTGGAGGGTTTAGATGTGGTTCTGGGAATGAATTGGTTGCAGTTCAATCGGGTTCATATTGATTGTTATCATAAGCTGGTAAGGTTTCCTTCTCTTGAGGAAGACGAAGACTCGAGTTTCTTATCTACCAAAGAGTTGAAGAGACTTTTGGCGGATGAAGCTCAGTTGTTCGGGTTATTCGCATCTTTGACTGTGGATAGTCAAGTGTCACTTGATGTGTTTCCTGTTGTGTGTGAGTTCCGGAAGTGTTTCTTGAGGATATTTCAGACTTGCCACCAGAGAGAGAGGTGGAGTTTCCTATAGATCTAGTTCCTGGTACTAGACCTGTTTCTATGGCACCTTATCGTATGTCGGCATCTGAGTTGGTTGAGTTAAAGAAACAGTTGAATGAATTGTTGGAGAAGAGGTTTGTGAGACCAAGCGTTTCTCCTTGGGGTGCTCCAGTTTTATTGGTGAAAAAGAAAGATGGAAGTATGCGATTGTGTATTAATTATCACCAGTTGAATAAGGTGACGATTAAGAATAAGTATCCTCTTCCGAGAATTGATGATCTGATGGATCAGTTGGTTGGTGCTTGTGTGTTCAATAAGATTGACTTGAGGTCAGGGTATCATCAGATAAGGGTGAAAGAGGAAGATATCCAGAAGACGGCTTTTAGGACACGATATGGTCATTATGAATATTTTGTGATGCCGTTCGAGGCTTCTAATGCGCCAGGTGTGTTCATGGAGTACATGAATCGTATTTTCCACGAGCATTTGGATCGTTTTGTTGTTGTGTTTATTAATGATATCTTAATTTATTCTAAGTCTCGGGAGGAGCACGCGGAGCATTTGCGTATTATTTTGCAGGTTTTGAAAGAAAGAAAGCTTTTTGCCAAATTGTCCAAGTGTGAGTTCTGGTTGTTGGAAGTGAGTTTTCTTGGGCACGTTGAAATTCTGGTACAGATGTGTGATGTCTTGTGCAATGTCACAACATCGCAATCTGCTGAACAAGGCAATAATAGAAACAGTAAATGAACACAATCAATTGTTCACCCAGTTCGGTTCAATCAACCTACATCTGGGGGCATACCAAGCCAGGAAGGAAGTCCACTATTAGTAGTATCAAATTACAGACTCAACACACCAGTTGACAATCTACCTAATTCAATCACTACCCAATGACCCTTCTACCTAAGTCCTCCCTAGGTAAGAGACTCCATCTCACTTCCAATCATCTCGATGATGTCTAGCAGTCAACTACACCGTCACTGCATCAACAGCTTGACTCCTTAAACTTTTCTATTACATAGACTTTGGAAGACACACTTCCATGACAATACCTAGACATGACCCTCATGACTAAGACCAATACTTAGAGTTGCTTAACAGCTTCCTCCAAGAACAATACATCTCTTACCTACAGGCTTCGAGATAACCTTAGTGACCATCTCACACCCCGAGTGGTTCACTAGACAAAGCCCTAAGGTTCTACATCTTGGACCCGTACTCATTCTAGGTTACAAGCACTCTATTTATAATATCCTCCCAGCTGAATTTGGGCCTTCAATCATATCATATCAGCTGTAACAAATCTGATCATATCTTCAAATAAATCTTCATTTATTAGATCAGAATCTTCTCCATATCTTTATGCTTTAGATTCGTAACAATCTGATCTTCATAACAGATTGTAACAGAATATATATCTCCCTTGATTTTCGCCTGCATTCTCTGAATCTCTTTAGCAGAAAATCTCAAACACACCAGAACCACGTGCAGCCCTAAACACATTAAAGTCTGATGTTCTGGTATAGTGATGTTACGACATCGCATGTGACATCACTCTTCAGCACTTTAATTCTTCAACAGCAAACCAGAATGTTAGTTAAAACATACCTATACTGTTAGAAGCTCATGTTGTAACATCAACCATGACAACACATTGTTTTAACAAAATTACAGCCAATTACAAGAACATACAATCTCCCCCTTTGGCTAATTTTGGCTAAAACATATACATAGATATTACAACTCAGATTACAGCAGTAATTACAATCCTACACTACTGTTGGGTGTTATCTGATCCTAACAGTGTACTGCATTCATGGGGAATCCTCTTCTGACTGATGTTAGGACATCACCAGACGACATCAGCTCCAGGCAGCACATCAGGAGGTGCACATGAGGAAGAAGATATCCAATACTCCCCCTTTATACAACACATTTCTTTTTCCTTTCAACTCAGACCCGGAGAGGATGTAGAAGACTCCTCCAGAAAAGAAATGCTTGTCTAGTCATCAAAGACCAATGGTGGCATGAGAGACTTAAGCACACCTAAATTGATCAGACGCCCCCAGTCGACCTATGGCATAAGATGAAACTTAAGACGTGTCAATCTGCCAACTCATGTAACTCAGAACACAAGTCACAACTGTGTTCATAACTCAGGACACAAGTCACAAAGACTCAACACCAACTGTGGCTCGTTCTGCAACAGCTGGGACTGCAGACTTCAGGCAAAACATCTGTGCAAACCATTTAGCCCATCTCTCACTTTTCTCCCCCTTTTTAGCCACAAATTGGCAAAGGAAGCCCTCACAAAACCAAATCCAAGAAGTACTCACCCAAAGGCACACAAAAGCCATAAGACTTATGAACCAAGAACACTCACGAGTTGAAGGAGAGAGGAATTGGCCCTATATATATCAGATCAGTTACTTAGGAATTAACGATCTTTGAATATTTCAAAGTTCTTGGTCAAGGAAACGCTATTTTAGGAACTAAAAACTCCATCCAAATTCAATGTCTTCCGTCCAAAACAGTCTTGACCAGATTTATTGTTTCCTAACTGATATATACCATAAATTGTGCCAAGACAGTTCCATGCAGAGTCGGATCCACGTGTTGCACCTCACCGTCCAAAATAATTCCTTGTTTGGCCCAAGAGAAACATGTCCTATCCCATGTTCTGACATCTCATCAGACATTGTCTGCTGGTTCACAGCACAACCAATCCAAGACTTCACAGTAGATTCCAAGACACAACCAATATCCAAAACTTCACAAGGCTAAACTCCTCCTAAAGGCAGGAACCGACTGTACAAACATGCGCACTCCCCCTCAATCCTAGAGCCTTCTTAGTCAACATACATTGGCTATCTCTCCCTCCTTGTAGCCACAATAGGACAACCAAGTACACACAATTCCAAAGACAACCTCTCAAACATCCAACCACCATACTCACACAATGAGGTAGATGTACACTACTGGTTCAATCAGGTCAAAAATTGTCATGTCCATACCAACATGTCATAACATGTTGTCTGACATTATATCCAGTCTTCTTGAATAACTTCCTCTCAACATCTGAACCATATCAGACAAGGTCACACACCTACACACCTAGGCTAACTCTCCACACGCTTGAACACCCTGCAAGCTTCACACTATGTGCACCTTTCCAGCAAAAACCATAGCCAAGTACCCCAATGCATTTGTCTGCTGAACCTCTTGATTAGTTCACTTCACATGCTAGGCTGATCAACTTCTCTTCAGCAGGACTTAACCAAAGGGCTAAATCTCCTTCACAGGTGTTTCTTCACTGAAACAATAGGTGAATAACCCTTTTCAGACTCTCAAGCAATCAATCCTGATCTACTTCAGTCTTCTCTACATACTCCATCTAAGGCAGACCTTCTACTTCATCATTCTCCCGTATGACTATGTAGACGCTCCTTAAGCATAATGTAGGCACCAAGCTCGTGACCTAGAGCATAATCATCCTTCACCGAGGATATCCAAACTAATGATTCTTAATAAGCTCCACCAACTGGACTTACTATTGCATAGTAATCCAAAGAACTAGAGAATTAAATTCTCATCCACCTTCAATAAGAATAATCTCCTTGAGTCTTCAACTCATCACCCTTTTGCCCAAGAGTAACTTGTTCCAAGACAATCCTAAAAAATAACCAGCTGCCACACTCTGATTATCTTGATTCTCGAATCCACTTCTAAGATCAACCAAATGCCACAGTTTGATCACCTCATTCATGAATCCTCATATGAAAATAGCCAACTGCCACATTTTGACCTTTTTCACGTATGTCAGAATTCTCACAAAGATATCTTGATCCACCAAGGAAACTTGATCTTCAAGTCACATGTTCCACTTGCTCAAAAGCAAACATACTTAGACTCCCTAAGCCATGGTCATGTAACATCTTCTCCTTCCTACAGCTCCCGCAAACTGCCATGAGAACGATCTTTTTGAAGCATCCATAACTTCCATTACTTTAGATCACCTCTATCACCAGCTGAGACTTCTGATGTTAAGTTAGATGTCAAAACATTATGATATCCAACTGTTGAATTCAGCTCTTCCTTCTGCCACTCAAAAGAACCTCCTCCCCTTGTAGAAACAGATTTCCATGCTCTCATAGACTTGATTCAACAATCAAGTTTGAGTAGACAACCTCCATCCTGCTTAGAAACTCCAAAGACTTCAAATCAACCACATCTGAATCTTCAGAAAATAGGTAATCCAAGACTACCTCATAGCAATACCAAAGACTGCCACTTTCCTTAGTAGAGCCATCAAAAGAAAGCCAGAGATAACTGCCACTTATCCTCGACCTTCACCACCAGAGCAAGCACCATGCTCCAACCTGATCCAAGCTGAACCATTATGATATCTGTATATCTTTTAGCCTTAAACACTTCAGCTTGTCAACAATCTGCCTCTTCTAATCCAAACTTATCCCAGGTAATTTGGATGATGCTCCAAGTACATAGTCTCCAATCCACCCCACCAGATGATCCAACTCAAAGTGATTAACCCTAGAAAATTCTCAATAGACCTGCACTTTTACCTTAGACATATACATAGTCTCCCGTCAATGTATATTGTCATTAGTTGAAGGCAGACAAATACTCAACCTTTTATCTGGTCTGACACCCTACACTTGAGGCACTAGCTGATCCCTCTTCTGCTAATCCAACCACTGATCACTAACTTTCTTTGGCTGGAATGATGTATCAACATCAGTTCTGACATCAGTCTTCATCACATTACCCACTTCTACGGCTTTGGAAACAACAACCAATCACACAGATCTCTTGCAGGGAACACACGAGAAAAAATAAAGCTCAGCTTCTTCCTTGATAGAACTTCTTCCAGATCATGTATTTGCAGAACTACATGTAACAGCATAACCAGAAGGATCCTCCTAAGCATAAGAGATAACTTATCAAGATTTTCACTCTCGCATGAAAGCTTTGACAGTGATACTCTTTTGCTTTGACTCCACCCTCTTCTTTCATCATCAAGAAGGTTGACACAACCTTCAATAAGACCTATTCACCTTCTGATCACTTCTATCCCCAACACAAAGATATGAGATAATCTTCAAGTAACTTTGGCATCTCTAACCAAACGGTTGAAGTTGTCTTGCACAACCTACAACATCCTGCTGAGGAGACCAACCCCTAATGTCTTTCCAACAGATACCATGCAGCGGAACACTCAACACCTCCTTGCACAAATCTGAAATGCTCATCCTATGGTTGGTACACATATACAACTCCTTCCAAACAGAATCTGCTCCATGGCCATAAACAAGATTGCAAACAACTGGCTGCTTTGATCAGAAGGAGCTTTCAGATATCAGAGAAAATGTCCTTGACATTTGAGCTTGACCTCCACCAAGACAAACAACCTTTGAACACCTACTCACTTATCCAATGAGTGACACTATATTGATCATCTCTTGACCAATATACATATCTAAGACATGTTTCTTGAGGGAAACTTCTTAGACACACAACCCAGATGCCTCCTCTTCCAAGCCAGGAGTAGGTTCCAAACAGATGTGATCAACACCTTTGTTTAGCCCCCTAGCATCTGTTATGCTGACAGGATACTGCATAATCTGCTGGTTTTATGTTCTAACATCAGGTAGGACATCAGTTCTCTTCACAGAAAAACACCAAAATATCCTTTAACACATCCCAGGGAATGACCATGTAGGATTGAAGGCAATAATAGATGGCTTCTAACTTTCTTCAGATCTCTGTTCAACAAGCTCATACAAGAGTTCCTTTATGAGTGGACTTGGGATAAACCACAAGTATCTTAGGCAACTCTAGTTGAAGATATCCTCAAGTATCACCACACCATGTGATACATCTTCAGAGGAGAACACATAACCATCAGGAATTTTCCATCAGATATAAATATATACATACGCAGCGGAACACATACCAGAAAAATCCTCTATATCCTTCAGGCACAACATACTAAACACAACACTTCATGTGCACTAGATCAACATAGGATTCAACTTACAAGGCAGCTTATCACCAAAGCTACACGCCTGATAAGTCCAATCTCCACTTCTATGAGCTGACCAAGTCCATAACTATCTTCCTTGCTCACGGACCAGAAAGTATCTTCCCTAGATCTCATCCAGAACCAGACAGGATGCCTGCTCTGATACCAATTGAAATTCTGGTACAGATGTGTGATGTCTTGTGCAATGTCACAACATCGCAATCTGCTGAACAAGGCAATAATAGAAACAGTAAATGAACACAATCAATTGTTCACCCAGTTCAGTTCAATCAACCTACATCTGGGGGCATACCAAGCCAGGAAGGAAGTCCACTATTAGTAGTATCAAATTACAGACTCAACACACCAGTTGACAATCTACCTAATTCAATCACTACCCAATGACCCTTCTACCTAAGTCCTCCCTAGGTAAGAGACTCCATCTCACTTCCAATCATCTCGATGATGTCTAGCAGTCAACTACACCGTCACTGCATCAACAGCTTGACTCCTTAAACTTTTCTATTACATAGACTTTGGAAGACACACTTCCATGACAATACCTAGACATGACCCTCATGACTAAGACCAATACTTAGAGTTGCTTAACAGCTTCCTCCAAGAACAATACATCTCTTACCTACAGGCTTCGAGATAACCTTAGTGACCATCTCACACCCCGAGTGGTTCACTAGACAAAGCCCTAAGGTTCTACATCTTGGACCCGTACTCATTCTAGGTTACAAGCACTCTATTTATAATATCCTCCCAGCTGAATTTGGGCCTTCAATCATATCATATCAGCTGTAACAAATCTGATCATATCTTCAAATAAATCTTCATTTATTAGATCAGAATCTTCTCCATATCTTTATGCTTTAGATTCGTAACAATCTGATCTTCATAACAGATTGTAACAGAATATATATCTCCCTTGATTTTCGCCTGCATTCTCTGAATCTCTTTAGCAGAAAATCTCAAACACACCAGAACCACGTGCAGCCCTAAACACATTAAAGTCTGATGTTCTGGTATAGTGATGTTACGACATCGCATGTGACATCACTCTTCAGCACTTTAATTCTTCAACAGCAAACCAGAATGTTAGTTAAAACATACCTATACTGTTAGAAGCTCATGTTGTAACATCAACCATGACAACACATTGTTTTAACAAAATTACAGCCAATTATAAGAACTTACACACGTGATTTCAGGTAATGGTATTTCTGTGGATCCATCTAAAGTAGAAGCAGTTCTACAATGGGAGGCTCCGAGATCTGTTACTGAAATTCGAAGCTTTTTGGGTTTGGCCGGATATTATCGAAGGTTCATTGAAGGTTTTTCTAAGCTAGCACTTCCCTTGACCCAGTTGACTTGTAAAGGGCAAACGTTCATTTGGGATATTCGGTGCGAGGAAAGTTTTAATGAGCTGAAGAGAAGATTGACGACAGCTCCGATTTTGACTTTACCGAATCCTAATGAACCATTTGTGGTGTATTGTGATGCGTCTTTAATTGGTCTAGGTGGTGTTCTGATGCAAGAAGGTAAGGTGGTGGCTTATGCTTCAAGGCAATTAAGAGTGCATGAGAAGAATTATCCTACTCATGATCTTGAATTAGCGGCTGTGGTTTTTGTGTTGAAGATTTGGAGGCATTATCTCTACGGTGCAAGATTTGAGGTCTTTAGTGATCATAAAAGTTTGAAATATTTGTTTGATCAGAAAGAGTTAAATATGAGGCAACGGGGATGGTTGGAATTTTTGAAGGACTACGACTTTGGCTTGAATTACCATCCTGGTAAAGCTAATGTGGTAGCCGACGCATTGAGCTGGAAATCGTTGCATATGTCCGCCTTAATGGTTAAGGAGTGGGAACTTTTGGAATCGTTTAGAGATTTGAGTTTGGTATGTGAAGTGACGTCCGGTAGCGTGAGGCTTGGAATGCTAACGATTACTAATGATTTTCTGATGACTGTTAGTGAGAAACAGAAGTTGGATGTGAAATTGGTGGATTTGATGTTGGTTGGCGGAAAAGATGCGAATAGTGATTTTAAAGTGGATGTTAATGGTGTTTTGAGGTTCCGTGGGCGAATTTGTATTCCGGATGATTCAGATTTTAAACAGATGATTTTGGAGGAAGGACACCGGAGTAATTTGAGTATACATCTGGGAGCGAATAAGATGTACCAAGATTTGAAGAAGATCTTTTGGTGGTCTGGATTGAAGAGAGATGTGGCTCAGTTTGTTTATGCATGTTTAACTTGTCAGAAATCAAAGGTAGAACATTTGAGGCCTAGTGGTTTGTTGCAACCGTTGGATATTCCTGAGTGGAAGTGGGATAGCATCTCCATGGATTTTGTAACGGGGTTGCCGAATACACAGCGAGGGCATAATGCTATTTGGGTGGTTGTTGATAGGCTGACTAAATCAGCTCATTTCATTCCGATTGACATCAGTTTTACTTTGGAGAGGTTGGCTGAGATTTACATCAGTGTGATTGTGAAGTTGCATGGGGTTCCGTTGAGTATTGTTTCGGATCGATATCCGAGGTTTACTTCGAGATTTTGGGAAAGTTTACAGAAGGCATTGGGTTCTAAATTGAGATTGAGTTCGGCTTATCATCCGCAGACGGATGGACAGACGGAGAGGACGATTCAGTCGTTGGAAGATTTGTTGCGAGCGTGTGTTCTTGAGCAAGGTGGTGCGTGGGATAGTTATCTTGCATTGATTGAATTCACGTATAATAACAGTTTCCATTCGAGTATTGGAATGGCACCGTTTGAAGCACTGTATAGACGAAGATGTCGAACACCGTTGTGTTGGCACGAATCTGGTGAGAGTTCGGTGGTTGGACCAGAGTTGGTGCAACAGACTACGGAAAAAGTGAAGCTTATTCGTGAGAAAATGAAGGCTTCTCAGAGTAGACAAATGAGTTATCATGATCGGAGAAGAAAAGATCTTGAGTTCCAAGAGGGCGATCATGTATTTTTTAGAGTTACGCCGGTAAGGGGTATGGGTCGTGCATTGAAATCGAAGAAACTTACTTCTCGGTTTATTGGTCCTTACCAGATATCCGCGAGAGTGGGTGTTGTGGCTTATAGGGTGGCGTTGCCGCCGAATCTGTCGAATTTGCACGATGTGTTCCATGTTTCATAGCTTCGGAAGTATGTTCCAGATCCGTCACATGTGATTCCGATGGACGAGGTTGAGGTAAGGGAGAACCTTACGGTTGAGGCACTACCAGTTAGGATTTTGGATCGCGAGGTGAAGCGGTTGAGAGGCAAGGATATTGCACTTGTGAAAGTAGCGTGGGGAGGCGCTGCTGAGGGCAATTTGACTTGGGAGTTAGAGAGTCGGATGCGGGAGTCGTGTCCAGAGTTGTTCGTCTCAGGTATATTTTCGAGGACGAAAATTTCTAAGTGGGGGAGAGTTGTAACGCCCCAGTTTTGTCAGTTTTTATTTAATCGAGTCGTTTTGATTATTTTATTATTATTTTATTTTATTTTCGACTTTTATTTGGAAATATGTTATTTTTAATATTGTGATATTTTATCGGGTTTTGGGATCGTTTGCGAGATATTTGAGTGTAGGGGTATTTTGGTCATTTCATCTTATTTTTCCTTAAGTTAGAAAATAGAAAATAGAAAGAGAGAAAAATAGAGAGAAAGAAAAAGAGAAGAAGGAAAAGGGAAAGAAAAGAGAAGAAGAGAAGAAAAAGAGAGAAAACTTGGAAATCAAGAAATCAATCTCCCAACTTTTCTAAACACGATTAAATCGGGTAAGGGTGCGAAACTCGATTATTATATGCTTGTGTATGATTATGTATGTATGTTTTTGGTTGTGATTGGATTGAAATTGAAATATATAGTAAAAACCATATTATGTAGAAATTGGTTAGGAATCGATTAAATTGTGTCGGAAATCATGTTTTCAGGTCCATTATTGTTGATACATGTTAGATACCTGTTGTTAGGCATTGTATTGGTAATTTTTCTGGTGTATGGGTGGAAATGGGTTGACTTTGGTTGGAAAAACGCAGAACAAAATTCTGCAGAATTTTCTGGATTTTTCACTGCCCATACGCGTATCACTCAAGGCAATACGCGTATGGCATTGAAGAAAACAGGGCAATACGCGTATGGAAGCTTCATTTTCTCGGCCATCTGTCCATTTGCGTATGGTACGCGTAAGACTTTAGGGCAATACGCGTATGGTGTAGGGCACTACGCGTATTGGACTTCTAATGAGAATTTTGGGGAAAATGGGTCTCTGCCCATACGCGTACGACCTTGGGCAATATGCGTATGGAATGGGCGAGGAATCAGGGCAATACGCGTATGGCTCGGGGCAATACGCGTATGGCCAGGAGAATTGCAAAATGGGGTTTTTCGCGATGTCTTTTCTTGTTTAGTCCGTAACTTGTGTTCCGTTTATCCGTTTTTAACATTCTTCGTATCGTTGAGTAGCTATTGAACTGCACTTTCTTATGATAATAATTTTGTGATTGTCAGCCGATTTAATTATGTCAGGAATTTGGAATAGTGTCGTTTTGTCGACTTTTGTCGTTTTAATTGTGTGTAATTGGTGTGTATCATGCAATGTGCTGTTGATATGGATATGGTATGATTTGCGTGTTGTTGTTTGGTATAAATGCATTATTTTGGGTTTGAATTGCAAAGCATGATTAATGTTAAGTGAGATGGTTGCATATATGTGTGAATTTGAATGTCATGAGTCATTGTATGCTGAGCATCATGATATGCATTCTTGTGACGTCCTGAGTGACGGATTGATTCTAGAGGGAATCCGCTATAACATCGTGAGCCTTAAAAATAAGAGGACTAAAAGCGATCTGATTGGATCGTGAGCCTTAAAAATAAGAGGACCAAAAGCGATGGTTATAGACGATCGTGTGCCCATGTGGGGTGTGAGCGATCGGATCGTGAGCCTTATACAAAGAGGACCGAAAGCGATCCATAAACGTCGTGAGCCTTATACAAAGAGGACCGAAAGCGACGGGGAACATCGTATGCCTGACGGGGAGTTACACTAAGTAACGAGCGATGGTTCCAATAGTTCTTGAGTGAACTGGTGTTGAGAATTGATGGAAATCGGTACCGCATGTGTATATGCATAGAGTCGTTGTGTCGGTCTCTTGCATTTGCATAAATCATTAATGGTTTGTTTATGTGTGGAATTGTGGATAAAATTGATAAATTGATATATGGATATGTGTTGGTGATACTTGTATTGTGCATGGTTGGTATACCTTGGTAATGGAAATATGAATTATACATTGTGTTATTTTGTGTTTGAATACTGGTATGAGTTGTGGTGGGAACAGTATATATGTGTATTTTTGGTGTTATATATAATTGTATGCAATTATATTATGATTGTTTTTCTCACCCTTCTGCTGTTTTATAATGCTCTATGAGGCATTGCAGATTAGATTGCTGGAGGTCTTTTTGTGAAGCTTAGGTCTTCATTCTTTTGTCGGTCGGCTCTGATATGTGACACCGGGTAGTTAGGGAGACCGTTGGTGATTTGTGTATATGTATATGTTCTTTTGAGATTGTACATGTATGACTTGATGTATGACAAACTTTTTATGGGACATATATATATATATGAGATTTCAGTACAGATTTTCCGCTTTATTCTGTATTTGAATTGTGGGTAGTAGGAACTAAGTTCCTCTGTTTATTTGCTACCTGCGAGTGTTGCATATCTTTATGGGCAGGTTTATTGTGTTTGTTTCAAATTGATGTGACCCCTCGGTCTATGCTGTGAATTTCTAAATATACTCTGATGAAATTTTGAATTTTTATTACCGCTTTAATAGTTTGGGGGTATAGATTGGGGGTGTTACACATTCCCCAGCAGAGTTGTCACCCATCGTGGACTTTTCCCCCAGCAGGATCTGTTTTCCATCTGCGGGTTTTCTCCCCAACCGAGGATGTCGAGTTTGTTTTGCTACAATCTCCGCCTAACTCTTGCGCAATACCTTAACCTGCACCTTTGCATTGCATAATATCAAGCATCATGTAGAACACATACATGGCATATGCATCAAGCATACTCCCTTTCTTTTGGCCTGATTCATCTCCCCAGCAAATATTCAACCAAACTTCAAACATTCTCAAAACTCTTCTTTTGTCACCGTCGGCCAAATTTTCGAGCTACTCTTTTATTTAATCCCCTTTTACCTAGAATCATCGAAAAGCTAGCGCAATTCGTACATTCAATTCCAAGAGGATTAAATAGGGGCAGCTGTCGTAACCCGATATTTGACCTTCTTTTTTTTCTTTTTGCATAACCATGTGCATTCGCATCGCCAACATACACACTAGCACTTTTTCTCTATGATTTTATTGCAGGAATATTCGGGTTCTCCAAGCTCGATTAATCACATCCTCACAAAGTCATCACATCATCAAAACAAGCACAAAATAAGGGTTTCCATGGTTAATCATCAAAACAAGAGGTGGAAAATCGAAATCGGGACTTCAGCACTTGTTCTTGAGCAATCTGGGCAAATTTTGCCTAGAGTAACCGGTTACTCAATAAAGGGTAACCGGTTACTCAGTGCAAATCTGTAATTTCTGCTGCATTTTTAGGACAACAACTATGCACACTCTTTGGTCTTAGATTCTACATAGTTCTAGCAGCATATGGAATATTCTAGATTCTTCAAGTGACTCATTGGAATTTACTACAATGTTTCCTTTCCATTCAAGACTACCATATACCTCATTTCCATAAATTATGAACCCTTGGATTTGAAGCCTACATTGGGATTACTACCGAGTTAACTTCCTAACTAACCGAGTTAACCGCTTGACTCAGTGAGTCAAGTGTAACTAACTCCTAGCCTAATTCCAAACCACCCTAAGCTAGCTCCTAGCCTAATCCCAAACCTCTCACACTCCAAACCAAAACTCTATATAAACAAACCTTCAATCATTTTTCAAGGACCCTTGAACACTCTCCACAATCTCTCAACTATTTCACACACTTCACTCTCAATTCTCTCACATTCTCTCTGAATTTTCTGCAACTTCTTCATCTTCATCTACATTTTCTTCACAAACCTCACCATAGCTCTTCACCATTGAAGAATAATCACTTTTCACCTTGAAAGTGATTATTTCTTGAGATTAACCTTCATCACATTGCAATTATACTTAGATTTCTGGAGTTTTATTAGCTTTCGGATTCATCTCAAGTGTTTTCTTCAACGGTTCGAATTCGTATTTCGGAGTTTTGTCACAATTTGCTCGGTTTCAGTAAGATTCGCCTGTAATTGAAGATTCCTCTGGTTTTCTTTTATTATTTGCACCAAGATCTCTTTGCAACAATTACCAAGCGAATCCTCCGGCTTGTAGGTTGGTAGATCTCACTCATTTTACTGTTTCAAACATTTTCGTATCATTCGCGATGTAGTTCGTTACTTTTTGTGCGCGAATTGATTTGGCATTTACATAATCCATGATCTTGATGTGTTAATTGATTCCATCACTGTTTATTTGCTGTTTTTAAGCTTAATTTTCGTGCATAAATTCATACCCTAGCATGTGGTAATTTGAACAAGTGATTTGGATACTTTAAGTGCTTTTTCAAAAGTTAATTTTGCCACTGTTACAGTGGTAACCGGTACTCAATCTATGATAACCGGTTACTCTTCACAAATTTTGCACCAGTGCTGATTTTTTTCAACTGAGTAACCGGTTACTCAATATAGGATAACCGGTTACTCTGCACCATTTTCCCCAGATTTGCTGTTTTCAAGCAAGTAACCGGTCACTCACTTTAGAGTAACCGATTACCACTGTAACAGAGTGCATATTTTAGTGTTTTCCAAGCTTGTTTGCCATGCTCTCTCCTTATAATTTCCATGAATTGATATGATTGATTTTTATGGATGTTTTAGGTGTTATTTCACTTCAGTTTAAAGCATGATTGTGAATTTTCCGATGCTTGATCTTTAGATTTCATAATTGTGCACATTTTTAGCATTACATTAACATGATCATTCTTGCACATCCTTTTGCTCACTTGTTAACATGTTTTTGTTTTGCATTATAAGTGTCATTTGGTACTGTTTTGCACTTGCATTCATGTTTGTATTAGGTTTATTCTTTAAAAGATAAGCTTAATCTTGTACAATCAATAATGCACCCTTTGCTTTAATAATTTTTCAATTCATTTTGGAAAATTATTAGCATATTCCTCCTTTTTTATTAAATAATTGAAACTTCGTTTCGATTATTGATCCTCCCTTTGGCGCTTCTCTTTAGGCTTCCTTTAGAGATTTCTCGCTCTCTTTCCCTCGCGGAGTTGGAGTTTCGCACGACGCACTAGAGCACGACACACGATGCACTGGAGCACTGTACAAATTGGAGCTGTCGTGCTGTTCGTTTCAATTTCCGCACTATACTTTGAGTGCTAGAGAAAGAATGAGGATGGAGTTGTCCTACCCTCATTCTGGCTATTTCTTAGGTAAGGGCGTCTGGCCCTTTCGCTGAGAATAGTCGCCTCTATCCTCAAGCTGTAGTATTTCTCCTTCCCCAGTCGAGTCGATCCTTGATCACTTGTGCTCTTCTCAATCTCTCTTTTGATCAATCACCATTTCTCGTGGTTAAATATCATTTCTCTTGAGTTAGTATCCATCTCTCTTGTCTCAATTTTCTTTTCTTGTGGTCAATCATTGCCTTTCTTGATTCCCCTGAAGAGTTTTAGTTTCCTTTTCTTCGGTTAAACACAGTCTTCCTGTTAAACACCGAAACCCTTGCGGAGGTCGCAACCTTCTCTTGGGTCTTCTCCCTTTGTTAGGTTAACCACTGCCTGTCAGTTAAAACACTAATTTGCACTTATCCTCAGGTAACCACAGTTTCTCTGTTAACATACTGAGCCTTTTCGGGTTAATCACCCATTTTTTCAGTTAACCATAGCCTGCCTGTTAAAATACTGAGCCTTTTCAGGTTAATCACCTTCTCTTGGTTAATCACCCATTTTTTCAGTTAACCACAGCCTGCCTGTTAAAATACTGAGCCTTTTCGAGGTAATCACCTTCTCTGGGTTAATCACTCGTTTTTTCTTTTCGGTTAATCACAGTTTCTCTGTTAACACTGAATACTCAGTAGTTAGCAACCTCTTTCTGGTTCAATACCCTTTTTGTTGGTCAAGTACTATTTGTTCAGTCAGTACCAACACCCGTCCTTTGGGTTACGACCTTCGCTTGGTTCTACACCACTTCTTTTGGTTCATCACAGCCTGTCTGTTGACACCAACTCTTTTCCCCACAGAGTCTTAATCTCTTTTTTTCGGTTAACCACTGTCAGTCAATTAACATACCGAGTTTTCTTATTCTCTTGGTTTTGACACCATCCCTTTGTTTGTTCCCCAATAGGGTCACTACCCTCTGATCCCTAACACAATTCTTTGCCCTCTTACCTCCCCAGTGGAGTATCTATTATCCTTTTGTTCCTTTCCTTTTCTTGGTTTCGATACCATTCTTGCACTTTATCCTCAGCACAGTTACTATCTTTCCTTTCCACTCCTTTCTTGGTTTTGACACAATTTCTTGGGAATCCCCAGCGGAGTTTCCTTCTTTCTTTTTCTCTTGGTTTTGACACCGATTTCCCCTTTCTTTACCGTCTTAGTTCCACAAACTACGGAAGCTCTGATTCTGCATTCTTTCAAATGTATGATACGTAGGCACGAGATCGCGATGATCTTGGCGAGCACCCTTCCACCTTCCTCCATTCCTTTCTTTTCCCTGATTCTAGGAACTACGGAGCTCTGATTTCCTCATTGCACTATGAGGGTACGTAGGCACGAGGGCCCTAATCCTCCGCGAGCACTTTCTTTCTTTCTTTTTTTCTCTTTTTTATTCTCTCTCCTCTTCTTTTAGCTAGAGGCCTTTAGATAGATAACCCCTCCAAGCCTAGAAGCAAGAGAAATGGTTCCCGTCGAGTACGACGGATGCGTAAGGTGCTAGTACATTCCTTTCGCATAACCGACCCCCGTTCCCGTTTCTCTTCCCCACGGGTTTTATCGATATTTTCCCTGTCCTTTGAGACTAAATAAAGTTCGGTGGCGACTCTGTTGTATCTTTGAGTATGCATTTCACTCGGGTATAAACCAGCCATCTTCAGCGTGCCTTGATCAAAGCCCAAGGTTGGAGCTAAAAGGTTGACCTTTTTTTAAGGGAGTTTTATATCTGTCTTGTAGAAAGCCCAAGATTGAGGCTAAAAAGGGATTGACTCAGCTGGAGAGTATTTATCTGTCTTATATAAAGCCCAAGATTGAGGCTGAAAAGAGATGGACTCTACTGGAGAGGTTTGATCTGTCTTGTACAAAGCCCAAGATTGTGGTTGAATCTACTGAGGAAAATCATTATACAAAGCCTAAGAGGAGGCTGGTTGGGGAAATTCTTATATGAAGCCTAAGAGGAGGCTGGCTTCTGCTGAGGATTGTTAAAATCCAGAGACAGGTCCCATATGTGTTGGGGAATCAACTTTTGCTGGGGATTGAAGAAGAGTTGAAATATCAGAGGCCATGAGGCTCTGTTAGGGTTTTATTGATGGTAAATTGACCCTGTCTGGGTTTTTTTAAGGTGAAGGTTAAAGATTGAGTTTGAAAACCTATGGAGGTTTTAACTCTGCTGGAGATTGGTGTGTTGATGAAATGATCAGGGTTTCCTCCTGTGCTTTTAGGAAACTTGAAGGTTTCTTTGAGATCCAATAGGAGATGAGACTTTCCAAGTCTACTGGTATGAAGAGGTTGACTCTTAGCTGGAGAATGATCTTTATATGATGCCCAAGAGGAGGCTGAGACTGTCCAAATCTACTTGTATGAAGCCCAAGAGGAGGCTAAGGGTTTAAGGGATAAAGATCAACCCTACAATGATATAATGTTCTGGAATTCTGACTCTCTGGAGGATTGAACTAGTAAAGATGACTAGTTTCTGTCCTATACCTGTAAGAGGCCTTTGGGTCCTTGTACTAAGCCCAAGAGGAGGCTGAGAACTTCTAAGAAGCCTATGGGTCCTTGTAAAAAGCCCAAGAGGAGGTTGGGGATGCTTTTAGGAAGCCTGTGGGTCCTTGTATAAGCCCAAGAGGAGGCAAGACTGTATCTGGAATTTCCTATGGGGAACTAGTTTTGACTGTATTGAAAGAGTAACCACTGGTTTGACCTAAATCTAGACCTAACTACTGGGGAAAACTCTAAGCAAGTATATACAAGCATATATATATGTACATATGAAATATATATACAAGTATGTATTGAAGAGATAATGGAACTTACAGTTGTGCAAGCCCAAGCATAGTAACTACAGCTGTATGGATAGTTATTCAAGAAATTGAAGAAAGTTTTGATAAAAACTTTGAATTTGAATTGGAATCAAAGAGGAAAGTTGCTTTAAAAGTAAGTTTGGGTCTTATACTCAATGAGAGGCCCAGATGAATTCTTTTGAAAAGGCGACGATCGCGTCGTAGTTTTGAAAATCACAGAGGGACTTATACAATGACTGAGCCCAAATTATTGTATTTACAAAGAGGATGGGTCTTACACTCTATTAGAGGCCCAAAAAAGTTTATTTTTATACAAGAGTTGGGACTTATAGCTCAAGGAGAGGCCCAGATGAAAAAACAGTGATCGCACCGTTATTTTGAAAATCGTATTGGGTCTTATACAATGACTGAGGCCCAAAAAGTTTATGTACAAAGGGGGTTAGGTCTTACACTCTATTAGAGACGCAAAAATGTTTTAAAAATGAAGAAAAATGAGACTTACAACCAAAGGGAGGCCCAGATGAAAATTGTTTTGAAAACGGCGACCGCGCCGAGATTTTTAAAATCGTATCGGGACTTGTACAAAGACTGAGGCCCAAAAAGGTTTATTTACGAAGGGATGAGACTTACACTCTATCAAGAGGCCCAAAAGTGATTGAAAATAAGTTTTGAGGGTGAAAACAATTAAAACCCTAATTTGATTTTAAAATGCATTTTAATTTGAATAAAAATCAATTAAAATGATCAAAATTATCAAACATGTGTGAAAAATAAGTTGTGACCTTGGATTAATGTTTGAAAATTCATATTTCATCCATAGAATGACTTGAAAATCATTTGAATTTAAAAAATCAAGAGAAAGAAATATTTTTAAATGCTTAAATACAAATAAAAATAAATTCTTTGTGAAAATTCAAAATATATTAAACAAGTAATGTTTTTTTGATTTTTTTATGGAATAAATTATTTTAAAATTTTTGTGAATTTTGAGAAAAATAATCAATTCAAAAACATTTAAATCCATAGAGAAATTAATTTTTTAAACCATTTAATAAAATATCAAAATATTCAAACATTCAAAAAATTTGAAAAAGGCGCCAAGAACACATTCTTCTTTGCGCGAACCTCCATTATCAGATTTGCAAAACCTCTCATATCTCTCTGATTACTCAATGGTTTTCACTTTTGTAAACATGAAACTTGCTCGTTTTTTAACAAGGATTCAAATGGTACCAATAATTGCATTTATATTAAGTGTGGAGTGAGAAATCAGAAGATGAACTCAAGAACCCTAATTTCTGCAAGAACACTATGAAATCCTATACACGATTCATACATAGCAATTGATTGAGGGGAAACACTCTACATAAGTGCAGAAACATGTTTGTAACTTGAAAACACATTTATGATGCATGGATTATTGAGTTTGAGAGTGTCAGGCTTACCTCTTGCAGCTGGTGATCGAATTTGATGATGGAGATGTTACAGATATGTTGTGAGGACTTGGACAACTTCACTATACCTTATGGAGTGTGTTGAGATATCTGGCCGTGATTGGAGATGCTTGGATCACCTTGTGGTATCTCAACTGCAAATAGGCCTCAAGTGGATTTTGAGGTATATGATTCTGGTGTTCCAAATGAAGTATGAGTGTTTTAACAGCTTATATATGATATATTGGATGTGTTTAGATCATAAGTTGTGGTGGAATTGCTCTCTAACTCAAAATTCGATGGTGACTTGCAAAATAAGGCATTTCTGGTATTTTAAAAGAGATTTTGAGGAAAGCAAGTGTTGTCAAGCTTTGGTGTACTAAAACTAATCACAAATGACCTCTATTTATAGTGTGTCAAGTTTGTTTTGGCAGAAATAGTGAATGGTGGTTGGTACAGTCCATTGTCCAATGGTTGCATCAAGAAATCTCAAGTCTTCTCTAGCCATTGACTTGGGTCAATCTTGCAGGCCTA
Source organism: Lathyrus tuberosus (assembly GCA_022829125.1). NCBI lineage: Eukaryota > Viridiplantae > Streptophyta > Magnoliopsida > Fabales > Fabaceae > Lathyrus > Lathyrus tuberosus. The sequence goes on along the minus strand of JALAZF010000024.1, from coordinate 4,416,016 downwards.
TGGTTTTCTGATGCTTGAGTTTGTCTTGACTCATTTGCAATGTTGTGGACTGATATATGCCAGCTCTATGCATCCATTCAATGCCTTATGACAAATTTGAAAGTTTTGGATTTGAACTTTGAATGTCACATGCCAAATGATGAGGTTTTGGACCTACAAGGCTCTATGGTGTTGTAGCTCTGCAGAGATCATGTTCATTGCACTTTAGAAACTTCTCTTGTATGGTGACAAGGCTTGCCAATTCATGGAAATGACAAAATTGTGGGGCAAGTACAAGACTGTCTTGCAAAAACCAGTCTTGGAGGTGTCATGTTTCTATGCTCATAACTCCCTACTCAAGTTGAATTAGGATGAGTTCTGGTACTCTTTGGAAAGCTTGTGTATCCTACTTTAACTTTGATATCCACCAATGGTTTTGAATCAACTTAGATCAAGGTGAAAAATGGCCTCAGAGTTGGTGAAAATCCAAGACAGATTATGTCCAAAATTTTCACTAAGTGTTGGAAAAAGTGGTCATTTTCATGTTTTTGTGATTTTGATCAATCCATAACTCAAAATCCATGATGATTTGGAATCTTTTGTAGTTGACACTTTTTAAGTATGTCATGTGAAATTTCATTTGAGCTTTGGATGGAAGAAAAAGGCCTTGTGGTTTGGAAGTTATGACCTTGCAAAGTTGGTACCAAACCACTTTTGTTCCATAACTTAGAAAATTTTAAGTTTCCTATGGTTGCCCCTTTTGCAAGTAACCCTATTTTTCTTGGTTTTTCTAAATAGATGATTATAAAAACCATGTATTAACATTGTTTTTGACTTAGGGAGCCACATTTTGTGAAAAAATTCAAAAAGTCAACCTTGATTTTAGGCACAGTTGACTATTTGTCAGATGAATTCCAAATTGTGTGATCTTTTATGCAATCAAGTTCTTGACCTAAATTAAACCTAATGGATGGATTCCATAGGTGTTTTAGGGTGTCTTGAATCATGTCCCTAGGTTTGGGAACATGTCTTGGTCCAAAGTCAAAGGTACGGTTGACTTTTTCTTCAAAATCCTAATTGTGGTCCAGATGAAAATGAAACTTGTGAATCAAGCTTCTTGGATCGATCCAATGTTGTAAATGGATCAATGTGGTGTATTTGAGGGCCTCAAATCATATCTTGAGGTCTTGGCTCATGTCTTGCCTCAAAAGTTAACTTAGGGGTGAATTAGGTCAAGAAACCCTAATTCCTGATTTTTGATGAATGCTTCCTCTGAGGCTATTTTGACTTGATAATTCGACTCATAAGGCCCCTTTGAGAATTTTGGATCATGTTTTGAAGTATTGGCTCATGCTCAGATGAAAATTTTTATTTGGAGGCCTTGGTCGACCAAAACCCTAATTTGGTGACACTGGCGATCTTGAGGCTTGATCCACTTGGAATGTTGCAACCTTGTGCTTGATTCTTGATGTGGGAGTCCTATTTATCCTTTATAGATGCTCGAGATGCTAGACAAGTTGAAGATCATGTCTATTCTTGATTGATACTTTGTCTGAGTGTTTTGAGAGGGCTTAAAACCCTAATTCTTGATTGTAGTGAATGTTCAACAATCCTTGAGGAGATTGATGAGGTATGATGGTACATCCATATTGTGGTAATGATCTTCACAATGATGGGAAATCTTGTGTTCAAAATTTGGGGTATGACAGATGCCCCTATTTAATCTTCTTGGACCCGAAGGTGTGAATGACGAAGATATTCGGACATTCAGGGTACAAGAGGATTAAATATCAGAATACCCGAAATTTTGATTGTGGTTATGAATAGCAGTTTGCTCATCCATCTTCTTTTGATAAGTAATGTTACTTAGAAAATGGTAAAACTTCCCTTCGATCCTGGTCTTCAGCCATGGAACTGGTCTTAGTTTCTTTTTGAAAATAAACTTCCCCTCGATCCTGGTCTTCAGCCATGGAATTGGTCTCAGTTTATTTTGAAATAAACTTCCCCTCGATCCTGGTTTTCAGCCACATAACCGGTCTCAGTTTCTTTTGAAACAAACTTCCCCTCGATCCTGGTCTTCAGCCACGGAACTGCTCTTAGTTTTTTTTGTCGAGTTTCTTTCTTGGTAAGGAACACTATTTGTAGCGGTCTTTATCAAACTTCTCACCGAGTTTTATTGGGGAGACGCCATTTGATGGAAAAATTTGATGTCAGGCTTGTTGGGGAAACCCATTAGTCTGAGCTGTAAAGGTGCGCAAACTTCTCTGTTGGAGATGCCATTTGTCGACTCTACTGGGGAAAACGAGTCTCTTGAGATACCACTTTTTGCTTGGTGATGTTACATCATACTTTCCTTCAAGACTTTTCTCAGAGAAATGCCATATGATGTAATCCAATTTTGAGGTGCTGATGACTTCATTAACATCGAATTTCTTGGGAGAAAAACCTGATGTATTGCCAAGAGTCTTCGGTTAAGAGGCTTTCTCTGGGGGATTTTCCTTAACCCGGGAAAGCGAAAATATCATCTACAATAGTGAAGTGTGATGTTCCAAAGGTGTCTGTCAAATGTCTTCTTGCCTTTCAGAGGTTCAAGTTATTGAAGTGGTCAAGGACAATCTCCAATCCAGAAATAAACTGGGGAGAGATTGCTTAGGCGGCACTTCTCCAGACGAGGACAAAACTGACAACTCTATCGGTGATAGGACTTTATCACTTGGGGATGAGACTAACCAGAGTGATATTAATGCAACATGAATATGAATATGAATCAATTATGCATGATGTATGTATTGTTTATGCTGACAAAACAGACGCTACATACAGACTAGTGAATGAACACGACTAGATACTCAGCCACTGTGGGGGATAAAAAGTATCATTGGCTCAGTGATAGTAATCCTTTCCTGCTTAGGAGGGGTAGATGTTACTGGGGAAGAAAAAACCATCAATTGGTCTTCAGAGGTAAGAACTCTTCCCGGGATATCAGATGGGACATTACATCTGAAACAGTTGGTCCTTCATTCAGGTGTACTGGTTAAAAAGAAGTACTTTGATTCTGCATTTTGAGGTTTAATCACTTCCGGAGAAGCCATCGGTGTTCCTTTTTGTGTTCAGTAGTAAAAAAAAGTTGCCATCTTTATTTTAAAAGCAGAAGAAAATTTGACAAATAAATTCATTTTTGTTTTGTTTCAAGAATCGTTAATCATATTAAAAATGTCATTCTATAAAGTTGAATAAATAAGAATTCAAACAAAAGCACTAGGGCTCAAATTTTATTGAAAGAATGGTAATCAGCCAAATGCGTGATCCCATAGAGCATTACAAAGTTTAGAAAATGGTAATTTAACGGAAAAGGGGCTACATTGAAACATAACGACCGCTATCCTTCTACCAACTTTGAATTCTGGACATTATGAGCTTCTGTTGAAGGTGACCTTGACTGAAGTCTTTTCGACGGATGGAGTCACCGCTGGGGACCTGAACTTCGTCAGACGTAGTTACTTGCCATGAATCCCTAATTTTTTCCTAGATTGCCTTTTGAGGTTTTCAATCTATCAGGATGATTTTTGCTTATGTCTCTAATTTTTGCCTGGACCGCCCTTTCGGGATTTCAATCCACCGAGATGTTTTTTTTTATTTAGGCGAAGTATTTCTTGACTACATCAACATTCGTGGGATAGGTGAACTCCTCTCCATCTGTGGTTGCGAGTCTCAAGGCACTGCCTGAGAAGGCTTTCTTGACCACATAGGGGCCTTTGTAATTTGGAGTCCATTTGCCCCTAGAATCAGTGAGAAATGATTGTATCTTCTTGAGCACAAGGTCTCCATTTTTTAAGACACGAGGTCGGACTTTTTTGTCGAACACTTTCTTCATTCTTTGCTGATTATGTTGACCGTGACATAAAGCCGTCATTCTCTTTTCTTCAATCAAATTTAATTCATCGTGTCGGCTTTGACACCATTCAGCTTCTGTTAGCTTGGCTTCCATCAATACCCTGATTGATGAGATCTCTACTTTTATGGGGAGCACTGCTTCCATTCCATATACTTGAGAAAAAGAGGTTGGCCCTGTTGAAGTGCGGACAGATGTGCGATAACCGTGAAGAGCAAAGGGTAGCATCTCGTGCCAGTCTTTGTACGTTACAACCATCTTTTGAACGATCTTCTTGATGTTCTTGTTAGCCACTTTTACTGCTCTGTTCATCTTAGTCCGGTAGGGAGATGAGTTATGGTGTTCGATCTTGAACTCAGCACACAAATCTTTCATCATCTTGTTGTTCAAGTTGGATTCATTATCAGTAATGATCTGGCTTGGAACACCATAATGGCAGATGAGATTGTTCTTGATAAATTGGACCACCACTTGTCGGATTACATTGGTATATGACACTGCTTCAACCCACTTGGTGAAGTAGTCAATAGCTACAAGGATGAACCGATGTCTGTTTGAAGCTCTGGGTTCAATCATGCCAATCATGTCGATTCCCTATATAGAAAAAGGCCAGAGAGAAGAAAGAACTTTGAGATGCATTGGCGGTACATGGATTTTGTCTGCGTATATCTGACACTTATGACACCTCCTCATGTACTTGTAGAAATCGGATTCCATTGTCAGGCAATAATATCCTGCTCTCAGAATTTTTCTTGCCATTGTATGTCCATTGGTATGAGTGCCAAAGGATCCTTCGTGAATTTCTTTCATCAGCAAGTTTGCTTCTTGTCTGTCTACGCATCTGAGCAAAACCATGTCGAAGTTTCTCTTATAGAGTGTATCATAGTTTAGGAAGAAGTTGTCAGTCAGTCTTCTGAGAGTCTTCCTATCTTTTCTGGATGCCCCAAGTGGGTATTCTTGTCTTTGAAGGAAGCACTTGATATTGTGATACCATAGTTTGTCATCGATGACTGCTTCGATCATGAAGATGTAAGCGGGCCTTTCAAGGGGAATTATGTCAATCTTAGGTACGTCATTCCAATGATTTACAACAATTTGGAAGACAGAGTAGCTAGTGCATCATCCATGTGATTTTCTTCACGAGGGATGTGATGAAACTCGATTCTGTTGAAGAAGGGTAACAACCTCTTCGCATAATATTTATAAGGAATCAGTCCTGATTGGTATGTGTTCCAGTTTCCTTTGATCTAATTGATAACCAGGGCTGAGTCTCCATACACATCCAAGTTCTTAATCCTTAAGTCAATAGCTTCTTCGAGACCCATGATACAAGCTTCGTATTCGGCCTCGTTGTTTGTGCATTTGAATGTCAGTCTAGTAGTGAAAGGAATACGGTTACCCTGAGGTGTTACGATGATTGCTCCAATTCTGTTTCCATAAGTATTGACGGCCCCGTTGAATATTAGTCCCCATTGGGATCCTGGTTCTGGCCCTTCGCTTGGTAGCGGTTCATCGTAATCTTTTATTTTCAAGTATATAACATCTTCGTCTGGGAAGCCAAATTTGGCCTATTCCAGATCGTCAATCGGTTGATGAGCCAAATGATTGGCTAAAATACTTCTGTTGATGGCTTTTTGAGCATGGTACTCGATGTCGTATTCTAATAACAACATCTGCCAATGGGCAATCCTTCCTGTGAGAGCAGGCTTTTCAAAGACGTACTTGATCGGATCCATTTCGGAGATTAACTAAGTAGTGTGGCAAATCATGTACTGGCGAAGACGTTTGGCTGCCCAAGCCAGAGCGCAGCAAGTTTTCTCGAGCATAGTGTATCGAGTTTCACAGTCCGTGAACTTCTTGTTTAAGTAGTAAATGACAGACTCTTTTCTTTTTGTCTCATCTTGTTAGCCAAGTACACAACCCATGGAGTCTTCCAAAACTGTTAAGTACATGATCAGTGGTCTTCCTTCTACTGGAGGAGACAGAATTGGTGGATTCAACAGATATTCTTTGATGCTGTCGAAAGATTTTTGGCAATCTTCTGTCTATATGCAGCTTTGATTCTTTCTGAGTAGTTTGAAGATCGGCGTGCATGTTGAGGTCATGAGGGATCTGAATCTCGAGATGTAATTCAGACGTCCCAAAAATCCTCTGATATGTTTTTCAGTCTTTGGTGAAGCCATTTCTTGAATGGCCTTAACCTTGTCAAGATCAACCTCAATTCCTTTTTGGCTGACGATGAACCCTAAGAGTTTCCCTGAGCGAACACCGAACGTGCACTTATTAGGATTCAAGCGGAGTTTGTATTTCCTCAGACGCTCGAATAACTTTGATAGGTGTGTCACATGCTCTTCTTCTATTTTAGATTTGGCAATCTTGGTAGCCTTAATTTGTTCAGAGAAAGTTTTAGTTACTTGAGTCAAGGGTGGCAGCCTTGGTATCTCAACATTGTCATTGAAGAAGATACTTGCAAAAAGATTGAATGCTTTGTAGGTATTCATGACATGATCTGGTGGCACAGTGTTGTTCGAAGATCTTTAGTGTGGATTATTGTGCTGATAGTAAGTCCAGTGGTGGAGCATATTAAGAACCATGGTGTGTGGTGTCTGTGATGTGTGGAAGACGTCCTAACTGATGTAAGAACATCCTTGGGTTGGATATCCTTGGTGAAGGATTTCAGGTTCTGTGATGAACTGGTTACTTGCATCGTGTCCAAGAAGTATCTACATGATCATCCGGGAGAATGATGAGGTAGAAGGGTTCCTTGGAAGGAGGATGTAAGTGTTTGTGAAGACTGAAGCGAATCACATGTTGATTGCTTGGAAGTCTTTTTCCTGAATGCGTTCAGAAGTGGAGATTCACCATAAATCAGAAGTATTCCAGATTATCATACGGGATAATGATAGGAATGACTGTCTTGGATTACGGGGTGTTTATCTCTAATGATGGTCTGGTGAGGTCAGTGGAAAATCTTGCATACGACATTGGAGCCCTTGGAGCAAGTCATGCTAGTATTGGATCAGTTTAGCAGTTGTGAAGTTCTGGAGCATGCATACAATAGCTGATGTAACACCCCAATTTAAATTATTTAATCATCGTGTTTTATTCTCAATTGTTTGGCCTTGTTTAGGGGGGGTGTCTGAGTACGAAGGGGTAATGTTAATAGGATAATAAGGATTAATATGGGAGTATGTCCAATTATAGTGGTATAGAAGTGAATATTATTATTAATATTATTATTATTGTTATTACTATTACTATTATTATTATTATTAGTATTTTTTTATTTATTAATTGAAAATCAGATTTAATTAATTGGATAAGGGGCTAGTGGATGAATTAAGGGCGGTTTAGTAATTAAGCTGAGATTAGTGAGGGTTAGTGGGAGAATTAGCCATAATCAGATTGTGGGAAAAGAGAAAAAGTTAGAGGAAGAGGAACAAGGAAGAACAAGGGTGCTAGGGCTAGAATCTTCAACAATTTCGCAGGAATTCGATCAGAAAATTCAAGGTAAGGGGGGAGAACGAGTTTAATATTGGTGGTATAATCATAAGGGGGTAGTGGGGAGTCCTTAACCCCGTAGGAATTCGTCTAAATGTATGTTGTATTATGATTATGTGATGCATATGTGAATCTATGATGAAAATTGTGTGAATTAAATCATTGCGATTCTGACTGTTTGATATTTTGGTGTTGCTGGTACTGTATGAATATGAATGTTGCAGATCTGAGTTTTGGTGCAGGTTGAGTGATCGAAATTAGATCCAAGAACCATAATTTTGACTAGTAATAATAGGTAAAAAGAAGTAAGATGAAGAATAGGACCTAAAATTGATATAGAAACAAGTTTAGGACTGAATTAGAGTGGAAAAGTGAGGATCCCGTAGCAGAATTCAGACTAGTGAGGGAGAATTGAATTTGCGTAATAGATCTGGCCATACGCGTATCAGGTAAGGCAATACGCGTACGGGTATGGTCATTACGCGTATGGGAGGGCCAAAAGGAGGATTGGCACGGCCCTCTGCCCATACGCGTAACGGTACGCGTATGGAGGCTTGGGCAATACGCGTAAGGGGGTGGCATTACACGTATGGTTTTGGGGAGCGAACTGGCAATACGCGTAAGGCACAGGGCAATACGCGTATGGCCAGTGAGAGTGCAGAATTTTGCTGTTTCGCGATTTCTTTCCCGTTTTCGCGTCCAAAGTGGTTTCTTTTGGTTTGAGAGGTTGGGGATAGATGTTAGACCTTGAGAAATGTAGGATTGGTGACAAAAATAATTGATTTAGGAATTTTGGTGAATTAATTGGTAATTAGCTAATTAACGTCGTGTGAGGTGTTTTATGTGGTGTTATGGATTGATTGTGATAAGGAGGATCGTGGGATTGTATGATTATGATTATACATGAATTATATATATATTGATGTCATGCATTCATGGTGTGTCGGTGGTGATGAATCATTGCTCAGGAGGAGTGTATGTGATTCATCCAAACTCCAATGTGGAGTGTGGTGGGATAAATCATTGCCAAGTAGAGGTGTATGTGATTTATTCGAGTTCGATTGAATGAACCTTGGTGATATTAGTACCACATGCATTGTGTCATTTGTTGAGTCACATTGCATTGTTATTACATGTTGATTGAATGATAATTGAAAATGACAAGTGTGTCGTGATTATGTGATTGTGTGAATGACTGTGAGTAACTACCCTTAATATGTATTATTCACCGTTTATTATTGAATGTAGTTCTTACCCCTTTGTTGTTGTTGTGTCTGTGCTTCTTCGGAAGTACAGATAATCCAGGTACTTGAGTTACTTGGAGTGCGTGTTACCTGTTCGAGTCATAGGAGTCGCTCTGATACGTAACACGGGAATTTTGGGGATTTTATTAATTGTTATTTTGTAATGAATTTTGTTACGTATCTCTTTTAAATTCAATATTTTTTAGGACCACGAGTTTAATGTGGAGTTTTGGAGTATGTTGGCAAGTGTGCCGTGAATTCATGAAATGATTATTTCCACAGTTTTATTTCATTTAATGAAAAGAAGTTTTGATGTTGATTTTATTGGTGTAGCATCCTACTTGTAAAAGTTGAAAATTCTGATTTTATCTGTAATATTCTTATATTTTATAAAATGGGAAAGTGGGGTGTTACAATTGGTATCAGAGCAGGTCGGTCCATCTGGCCAGGTGTAATAGTTGAGTCTGTCTTTAGAATAGGAGTCGATTGTGTGTTCTGACCGTATGTTAACTGTTGACCAGTATGGCAGGAAGGAATGATGCTGCTCTTGCTGCTGCTATGCAAGCCATGGAACAAGCTGTAGATAACAACAATCAGGCTAGAGGTGCTCAGTTTCGTGACCTAGCACAGTTCCAGAGCAATAAGCCGCATACTTATGAAGGGGGTAATTTGGATCCAGAGGCTGCACAGAAATGGCTGAAGGCTGTGGAGAAGATCTTCAGGACCATGGGATGCAGCGACGCTCAGAAAGTGCGGTTTGGCACTCATATGCTGGAAGGAGAGGCTGAAGCCTGGTGGGACAATAGTCGTTAGAGGTTGGAAGCTGCGGGTACTGAGATTACTTGGACAGTGTTTCAAACGGAGTTTCTGGAAAAGTACTTTCCAGAAGATATTCGTAGTGCAAAAGAGATTGAATTCCTGGAGCTGAAACAGGGTAGTATGACTGTGGCTGAATATGCTACTCGTTTTGAGGAGTTGGTTCAGTATTGTGCTCATTACAATACAGAAGAGGCAATGACTTCGAAATGCTTGAAGTTTGAGAATGGGCTGCGTCCCGAGATCAAACTGGGCATTGCTTGTCAAAAAATAAGAAATTATCCAGAACTGGTAAGCAGAAGCAGAATATATGACAACGATAACAGAGCCAGAATTGCTCATTACAAGGCTGTAAATGAGAAGAAGGGTGAGCAGAGGTTTGGAGGCACTCCTTACAGTGCTCCAGCTGATAAGGGGAAACAGAAAACTGATGCGGGTAAGAAACCAAAGGAGAAAGGAGTAGGTTCTGATACTCTCAAGTGTTTCAGATGTGGTGGCGCGGGTCACCGTGCTAATAACTGTCCAAACGAGGTGAAGAAGTTTTTCAAGTGTGGTCGACCAGGTCATGTTATAGCTGATTGTAAAGCCGCTATGCCTACCTGTTATAACTGTGGAGAAAAGGGTCACATCAGCACTCACTGCGAGAAGCCAAAGAAAGCTCAGGCTAGTGGAAAAGTGTTCGCCTTGGTGGGAGCCCAATCCACCGATGAGGAGCGTTCTGTCAAAGGTGCTTGTTTTATTAATGATATTCCTTTGATTGCTATCATTGACACGGGTGCAACCCACTCGTTTATCTCAGTTGATTGTGTGAAGAGACTAGGGATTGTGCCGTATACTCTAGATCAGAGGATGACAATTGAAACTCTATCTATTGGTTCTGTGGTTACTTCCTTGGTGTGTTTGAAGTGTCCGCTGACTATGTTTGGTAGAGATTTCAGAGTGGACTTGATTTGTTTGCCACTCGGTAATCTCGATGTTATTTTGGGAATGAACTGGTTGGAGTTCAACCGAGGTTATATTGATTGCTTCAGGAAGACGTTATTGTTTCTTACTCCTGAAGAGGAAGCATTGGCGGATTCGTTATCTAGCAGGGAGGTGCGGACGTTGTTGGAGGATGAAGTGAAGATGTTTGCAGTGTTTGCCTCGTTATCTGTTGAAAGCAAGACTTCAGTTAATGAATTACCAGTGGTGAATGAATTTCCTAAAATATTTCCAGATGACATTTCAGAGTTGCCTCCGACAAGGGAAGTTGAATTTACTATTGATCTTGTACCGGGTACCAGACCTATCTCTATGGCACCGTACAGGATGTCTGCATCAGAATTGGTAGATTTGAAATCTCAGATCGAAGAATTGCTCGATAAGAAGTTTATTAGACCAAGTGTGTCGTCGTGGGGAGCTCTAGTGTTGTTGGTGAAAAAGAAGGATGGTAGTATGCGTCTGTGCATTGATTACCGTCAGTTGAATAAAGTGACCATTAAGAATAAGTATCCATTTCCGAGGATTGATGACTTAATGGATCAGCTGGTAGGAGCTCGTGTTTTCAGCAAAATTGATTTGAGGTCGGGTTACCATCAGATTAGAGTAAAGGAAGGTGATATTCAGAAGACTGCTTTCAGAACTCGCTATGGACATTACGAATATGCAGTAATGCCTTTCGGAGTGTCTAATGCGTTAGGGGTGTTTATGGAGTATATGAATCATATCTTCCACTCTTATCTGGACCAGTTTATTGTAGTATTCATTGATGACATACTAATTTATTCTAAGTCTGACGAAGATCATGCAGGACACTTGAGAACCGCATTGCAGGTGTTGAAAGATAATAATTGTTTGCAAAGTTCTCGAAGTGTGAATTCTGGTTGAAGACTGTGAGTTTCTTGGGTCATGTTATTTCTAGTGATGGTATAGCGGTGGATCCATCTAAAATAAGTGCAGTACTTCAGTGGGAAGCTCCAAAGACAGCAACAGAGATTAGAGTCCTTTTGGGTTTGGCAGGATACTATAGAAGATTTATTGAAGGGTTTTCTAATTTGGCATTACCGTTGACGCAGTTAACTAGAAAGAATCAAGCTTTTGTGTGGGATACTGCTTGTGAGGAAAGTTTTGAGGAACTGAAGAAGAAATTGACTACAGCACCAATGTTAATTCTACCAAGTCCAAATGATCCTTTTGTAGTGTGTTGTGATGCGTCTAAGATGGGATTAGGCGGTGTGTTAATGCAAGATGGCAAGGTGGGGGCATATGCTTCACGGAAACTGAGGGTGCATGAGAGGAACTATCCTACTCATGATTTGGAATTAACTGCAGTGGTTTTCGTATTGAAAATTTGGCGACATTATTTGTATGGATCAAGATTTGAAGTATTCAGTGACCACAAGAGTCTGAAATATTTATTCGATCAGAAGGAGTTGAATATGAGGCAGAGGAGGTGGTTAGAGTTCTTGAAAGATTATGATTTTAATTTGAGTTACCATCCAGGAAAAGCTAATGTTGTAGCAGATGCTCTCAGTCGGAAGATAATTCATATGTCTGCGTTAATGGTGAAGGAAATGGAATTGATTGATCAGTTCAGAGATTTGAGTATGGTTTGTGAAACTACACCGGAGAGTATTAGATTGGGTATACTGAAAGTGAATAATGACTTTTTGGATGTAATTAAGGAAAATCAGAAACTGGATGCGAAATTAGTGGACTTGATGCCTACAGGAGGGGATGATCTTGATAGTGATTTTAAAGTGGATAATGTTGGTGTGTTGAGATTCCGGGGCAGAATTTGTGTACCGGATAATGTGGAATTGAAAAAGGCAATCTTAGAGGAAAGTCATCGGAGTAGCTTGAGTATTCATCTGGGAGCTACAAAGATGTATCATGACTTGAAGATGTTATTTTGGTGGTCCGGCATGAAGAGGGACATAACTCAGTTTGTTTATGCTTGTTTGACATGTCAGAAGTCCAAAGTGGAGCACCAGAAGCCTTCGGGATTAATGCAACCGTTAGAGATTCCTGAATGGAAATGGGACAGCATTGCGATGGATTTTGTCACTGGTTTGCCAAATATGGCAATGAGATTTAATGCTATTTGGGTAGTGGTGGATCGACTTACAAAATCTGCACATTTTATACCGATTAACATCAGTTTCCCGTTGTCAAAGCGGGCGAAGATTTATATCAGGATAATTGTGAAGTTACATGGTGTTCCATCGAGCATAGTGTCAGATAGAGATCCGAGGTTTACTTCGGGATTTTGGAAGAGCCTGCAGGAAGCCTTGGGTTCTAAATTGAAGTTGAGCTCGGCTTATCATCCGCAGACAGATGGTCAGTCAGAGAGGACTACTCAGTCGTTGGAAGATTTGCTGAGAGCCTGTGTGTTGGAGAAAGGTGGTGCATGGGATACTCATTTGCCATTGATTGAGTTCACGTATAATAATAGCTACCATTTGAGTATTGGAATGGTACCTTTCGAAGCTTTGTTTGGTAGGAGGTGTAGGACACCTCTGTGTTGGTATGAGAGTGGTGAGAATGTGGTGCTTGGACCTGAGATTGTGCAACAGACTACTGAGACAATTCAGATGATCCACGAGAAGATGAAAACATCTCAGAGTAGACAGAAGAGTTATCATGATAATCGGAAGAAAGACTTGGAATTCAGTGAAGGTGACCACGTGTTCTTGAGAGTCAACCCAGTGACCGGTGTTGGACGTGCATTGAAATCAAAGAAGCTGAATCCTAAGTTTATTGGACCGTATCAGATCTTGCAGAGGGTTGGTGCAGTTGCTTATAGGGTGGCGTTGCCGCCTGAAATTTCGAACTTGCATGACGTGTTTCATGTGTCGCAACTTCGAAAGTATGTATTTGATCCATCTCATGTTATCCAGAGGGATGAGGTGCAGATCAGAGATAATCTTACTGTAGGGGCAATGCCGATAAGGATCGAGGATCGCAAGATGAAACAACTCAGAGGAAAGAAGACCCCTTTGGTGAGAGTAGCTTGGGGAGGAGCTGCTGGGGGAAGTGTGACCTGGGAGCTAGAGAGCAGGATGCGAGAGTCGTATCCAGAGCTATTTCCATCAGGTACATTTTCGAGGACGAAAATAATTTAAGGGGGGAGAGTTGTAACACCCCAATTTAAATTATTTAATCGTCGTGTTTTATTCTCAATTGTTTGGCCTTGTTTAGGGGGGTGTCTGAGTACGAAGGGGTAATGTTAATAGGATAATAAGGATTAATATGGGGGTATGTCCAATTATAGTGGTATAGAAGTGAATATTATTATTAATATTATTATTATTGTTATTACTACTACTATTATTATTATTATTAATAGTATTATTATTATTTTTATTAATTAAAAATCTGATTTAATTAATTGGATAAGGGGCTAGTGGATGAATTAAGGGCAGTTTAGTAATTAAGTTGAGATTAGTGAGGGTTAGTGGGAGAATTAGCCATAATCAGATTTTGGGAAAAGAGAAAACGTTAGAGGAAGAGGAACAAGGAAGAACAAGGGTGCTAGGGCTAGAATCTTCATAAATTTCGCAGGAATTTGATCAGAAAATTCGAGGTAAGGGGGGAGAACGGGTTTAATATTGGTGGTATAATCATAAGGGGGTAGTGGGGAGTCCTTAACCCCGTAGGAATTCGTCTAAATGTATGTTGTATTATGATTATGTGATGCATATGTGAATCTATGATGAAAATTGTGTGAATTAAATCATTACGATTCTGATTGTTTGATATTTTGGTGTTGCTGGTACTGTATGAATATGAATGTTGCAGATCTGAGTTTTGGTGCAGGTTGAGTGATCGAAATTAGATCCAAGAACCATAATTTTGACTAGTAATAATAGGTAAAAAGAAGTAAGATGAAGAATATGACCTAAAACTGATATAGAAACAAGTTTAGGACCGAATTAGAGTGGAAAAGTGAGGATCCCATAGCAAAATTCAGACTGGTGTGGGAGAATTGAATTTGCGTAATAGATCTGGCCATACGCGTATCAGGTAAGGCAATACGCGTACGGGTATGGTCATTACGCATATGGGAGGGCCAAAAGGCGGATTGGCACAACCCTCTGTCCATACGCATAACGGTACGCGTATGGAGGCTTGGGCAATACACGTAAGGGTGTGGCATTACGCGTATGGTTTTGGGGAGCGAACTGGCAATACGCGTAAGGCACAGGGCAATACGCGTATGGCCAGTGAGAGTGCAGAATTTTGCCGTTTCGCAATTTCTTTCCCATTTTCGCGTCCGAAGTGGTTTCTTTTGGTTTGAGAGGTTGGGGATAGATGTCAAACCTTGAGAAATGTAGGATTAGTAACAAAAATAATTGATTTAGGAATTTTGGTGAATTAATTGGTAATTAGCTAATTAACGTCGTGTGAGGTGTTTTCTGTGGTGTTATGGATTGATTGTGATCAGGAGGGTCGTGGGATTGTATGATTATGATTATACATGAATTATATACATATTGATGTCATGCATTCATGGTGTGTCGGTGGTGATGAATCATTGCTCAGGAGGAGTGTATGTGATTCATCCGAACTCCAATGTGGAGTGTGGTGGGATAAATCATTGCCAAGTAGGGGTGTATGTGATTTATCCGGGTTCGATTGAATGAACCTTGGTGATATTGGTACCACATGCATTGTGTCATTTGTTGAGTCACATTGCATTGTTATTACATGTTGATTGAATAATAATTGAAAATGACAAGTGTGTGGTGATTATGTGATTGTGTGAATGACTGTGAGTAACTACCCTTAATATGTATTATTCACCGTTTATTATTGAATGTAGTTCTCGCCCCTTTGTTGTTGTTGTGTCTGTGCTTCTTCGGAAGTACAGATAATCCAGGTACTTGAGTTGCTTGGAGTGCGTGTTGCCTGTTCGACTCGTAGGAGTCGCTTGGATACGTAACACGGGAATTTTGGGGATTTTATTAATTGTTATTTTGTAATGAATTTTGTTACGTATCTCTTTTAAATTCAATATTTTTTAGGACCACAAGTTTAATGTGGAGTTTTTGAGTATGTTGGCAAGTGTGCCGTGAATTCATGAAATGATTATTTTCGCTGTTTTATTTCATTTAATGAAAAGAAGTTTTGATGTTGATTTTATTGGTGTAGCGTCCTACTTGTAAAAGTTGAAAACTCTGATTTTATCTGTAATATTCTTATATTTTATAAAATGGGAATGTGGGGTGTTACAGCCGACATCGTGGTAACAAACTAAGGGACCCTGCCGTCTCTTTGAGGAATGGGAAGCATTCTAATTCAATTGGTTTGTGCCTCAAGCAACGGGATATCTATACATGAAAATTTAAGAGGAGTTCGTGAGGTGTATAAGATGGTTGTGGAATGAGGGGGATTAATGGGAGTTTGATCTCAAGCCAAGAGTTTGTTATGGTTTGGATACACGTCCTCACGGGATGCATGACATTGATCATGTGTAAGTGATTATTGCTTCTTGTCAGAGGGAACAGTAAAGAGTTAATGGTTGCGTTCAGTAGGTGTGTTGAACAGAGGGTGCGCTCTTGAAGATATGGAGATGTGTCTTATATTTTCCAGTCATTAGCTTGGGTGTTCTGTGGAGGAGCACCAGTTACCTTAGTCAGGGGGAGAGGCCTCTTGATCTGAGATGAAGTTCCAGTTTACATTTGTACGTCAAGTAAACTGAGATGTCAAGGAGGATGGCTTACCATTATTATTGTAGCTCCAGTTTGCATTTGTGCGTCAAGCAAACTGAGATGTCAAGGAGGATGTCTTGACATTAGAGTATTGCTGTAAGTTGTGGGAAATTTGGCAATGCATACTTGAATGGTTCTTATTGGATGCTTAAGAATCATTGTTGAGTCTGAGGGAATTTATTTTTCTCTGCAGACTGGGATCATTATCTTGTGAAGAAGTTTCTGTCTTGTCAAATCAGAAGAAGAATCTGGGAAGAATAGACAATGTATGACATGATGTCGGGACATGGGTATAAAACATGTTTGCATGTAATAGGTTCTTTGGTCGGCGTTCTCAAAAGAAGAAACTGTCAAAGCAGTCTTGGTCAAAGCGCTATTAGTGGAGTTATTACCTTCGATTAATGGTCCTTTGAATTGACCAGCATTATTTTCCTGGGTTCGTTACTTCCTAAGGAAATGGCTGGCTATAAATAGGATTGCCTTGATCTTCTTTAGTCTCAATACTCTCCTTGGGTTGGTGGCAAATGGGGTTCTTAAAAATCTGGGTATGTTGTGTCTGGGTTTGGGGTTGTCTTGGTCACTTTTGCCAAGTTTTGGCTAAAAAGGGGGAGAATGGTTTTCTGTTGCTTTCTGGGTACATTCCTGCAGTTGTTCGGCAAGAATGCTCTGACATCTTAACTTGTTTTTTTGTGTCTTGTGATCTGAGTTAAAAAACAGGTTGTGACTTGTAATCTGAGTTACATATTTTGTGAACTCCATGTCACGACTGTTTAAGCTCTTTCTGGTAGAAAATATCATAATGGAAACGCTCAAGATGAAGAGACTAAAGGACCTTTATCAATCTCGCTCATCCAGCACAGAAGGGAATGTTTTAGCCAAAATTTGTCAAAAGTGGGAGATTGAAAGCTCTTGTGGTTTGACTAAATTTTGGTAAAACATGAATATGATAAAGATGAAGAAATCTGCTCAAGATTAAAGATGTCGGCAAAGATGTCCTAACATCTTACAATTACAGCAGGTTTAATTACTTAACAAATCTGTCAAAAGATTTGGTGCAAATTTGCAGAGTGGATAAAGGAGAAAAGATTGAAAGCCCAAGACAACAGAAGACTATATAAGGAGACTTAGACATAGGGTTAGCGACTGTAACTTTTGTATCGCTTATAACTTTGTAACCTAGTTCTCTTGTGTTGAATAAGGGTTTAGGGTTTGAGATTCGTTGGCTTTCTTAGGAGTTGTAAGTCTCCACTCTGTAATATGGGATGTAGAGTGGAAGGCATAGGTACAGGGACATAACCAGAAACCTGTAGGTAATGGTTGTTGTATTGTTCTTTGACAAAGCTTTGAAGCAAGTCCAAGATAACTTAAAGGTCAAGAAACTGCGACAGTTTTGAATTGGCATAAGACAGAGATATCACAGGTTGTGATTAGGATGTGAATGGGGTATCTCATATCAAGGTTGTAAACGGTTGAGTTTAGCCTTGATAAAGATGTTCATTGGGTAGATGTTAGGTATAAAGTTGTAAACGGGGGAGTTTAGCTTTGTAACAGCTCTACAGATAGTGAAGTCTTCATCCTGGATTGGTATCCCCCAGATGTAGGTGAAATGCACCGAACTGGGTTAATAATTACTGTCTCATTTAACATTCTTCAATTTACAATTTTGTTAATGTTCTTGACTGGCATGTTGGATCAGATGTCATGACATCTGTGAGAATGCAGGTTTGATATTCAAGGTATCAGTCTGTTGTTACGCCTCCAAGTTTAAAAGATTATGTAGCACAATGTCTTGACATGTGTTAGGACATCTGCTGTCTGCATAGGCCCAAATTTCAAGAATGAGCTCAACATTTTTAGAAAAATCTTGGTCATCTTCTTTTCCTCAAGAGGGGGACAGATCTGAGCGGCAATTAAACGCCATCTCTGAGCATATTCTTTGAAAGTTTCTTTGTCCTTTTGTGACATTGCTTTGTGCTGATCCCTATCCGGTGCCATGTCCAAGTTGTATTTATACTGCTGAACGAAGGCTACCCTGAGATCTCTGAAAGTACTGATCTTGGTGCGGTTTAAACCCATGTACCATTTGAGTGCGGCACCGGTTAAACTGTCTTGGAAGTAATGGATCAGTAGCTGTTGATTTTCTGTCTGAGTTGACATTTTTCGAGCATACATCACCAAATGACTTTGAGGGCAAGAGTTACCTTTGTATTTTTCAAAGTTAGGCACCTTGAATTTGTGCGGTATTTTTACATTAGGGACCAAACAGAGCTCAGTGACGTCTTTTTCGAATAAGTCTTGACCGCGAATGACATGCAGTTCCTTCTACGTTTCTAAGAATTGTTCCTGGAACTCATTCATCCTTTCGTTTACATCTTCGTTTTCGCCAGAAATTGCTTGCGGAATCTGTCCTTTCGGGACAGTGTATACCACTGGTTATGGTATAGACATAACTGCAGTGATTCTTGGAGCTTCAGTTCCCTGAAGTTTGTAACCTTCAGGAGTTGATGTCGTAACCCTTGCATCTTCACTTTCCCGAAGTTTGTAACCTTCAGGACCAGCAGTTCCTGCTACGGCTTCTAGGTCTTCAGTGACCGGTGGGATATATCCTTCAGGTATAAAGTTGAAAGGCATACCCCAAGGGCGACCCTTAGGCATGTTGTACCGAGGATGATTATCATGTGTCTCCAATATGGGTGTAGATGTAATCTCTTTGATCACAGTCCTTTGATGTTGTTGTTCCTGGACTGCTGCCAGGGTTTGCAGGTTGCTGTGAAGTTTTTCTAAACTTTCCTTTAGAGCGTCGATTTCTTCTCTCAGCTCTCGGTTCTCTTCCTCGAGATCGTCCATTTTCTTTTATTAATTGTCCCGAGTATTGTACGAATGAGACAGTTTGACTCTAGGATTGTGACACATACGTGAGACTCAAGGATAACAAATGCGTTATGTGAGAATGATGAATGATATGTAAAGACACATTTTTTTTGTTTTTGTTTTTCAAAAAGAAACTTCAACAATTAGATTGCAAATATCACACAGTGTGGGGAGACCCCTTTTATTAAATTCGAAAGATTGAAGTATTTTGCAAAGAAAAGTACAATATTTTACAAAGTGTTGTAAGGAAAATGTCTAAGCTCATGGATCCTGAGTTCTCTCTGAAGAGAGCTCAGAGGCTGGTTCCTGTATTTTCCTTTTCATTGATCGGGCCTTATTAGCCGTTGTCGGGTCGACGATCCTTTGCCAAGTGAAAGGAGTGAGTAAAATTCTTTGGTCTTCCTGACTTTCTATGGCATGTTGTTCTAATATCTCAATCAAAGCATCCTTTTCCTTTAGTAGTTCCTGAATCTTGGTACATTCCAAATTAAGGATTTGGTATTTGTTCTTACAAGAGTTCTTCTCACGTTGAACTTTGTTGAGAGCGACCTGGAGTTTTTTCGCATCAGACATGAAATAAAGGACAAATTCCTTTTACAGAAAAACTTCTTGATGAGGGTAAGGCATCCTCAGCTTGAGGGCTCTAGTTTATACCCAGTGGAGATAAGGTTCCATAAAGGTATAGTTTGGTCTTCCCATAGACTCTCTACCTTTCCTGTGAATATGTTGCCAGGCATGCACTATTTCTTTCTTTAGTGCCCTGTCATTTTCTCATTCCTTGAAGAAAAGACCTTTCAGATGAACATTATGTCGGATATTCTTCATCGGGTATCCGAGTTGATGGCGAGCTAAAATTGGATGATAGTTTATTCCTCCTTTAGTTCCAATGAGGGGTACATTGCGAAAATTTCCACATCTATCAATGATCTTTATCCCTTCGTAAATCCGATTGTACTAATCTATGTCTATATTGGTAAGAGACATAATCCTCTGCGACCAACATAGAGTACTCTTGTGATCCCAAAAAGCAGCAGATTTGGGCAAGTGGGAAATAAACCATTTGTAGAATAATGGTACACAGCATGTGATCATTCCTCTACTGTACAAATTCCTTAAATATACAGAATGATAAGCATCTGCGAGCAAGGTTGGTACGAGGTTTCCTATTAAGAATATCTTAACAGCATTGGTATCGACGAAGTTGTCAATGTTAGGAAAAAGGAATAACCCATATATGAGAAGAACAAAGACGTCTTCGAAGGCAGTTACATTTCCTACACTAGCAAAGTATAGAGCTTTCTCCATTAGGAATTTAGCCGGTAAACCCTGGACTCTTCCTTTAGTGGTTATGTGAGTCCTGACTTCTGACTCATCCAAAGAGATTGCTCTTGCAATGGCTTGATCCTTTGGAATTTCTTCCAGTCCAGAAAATAGAGCTTGATCAGTGATAGGCAAATCAATCAGGTGGGAGTACTCTTCCAATGTTGGTGCAAGTTGGTAATTCAGGAAAGTGAATTAGTGGTAAACCGGATCGTAGAATTGTACCAGCGTAGACAGGATCCCTTCAACCACGTTGACCCTTAACAGAGACACCACTCCTCCGTGCTTAGCTTAGAAAGTCTTGGGATTGGTAATCATCCTTCCTAATTTCCTTAAGTCTTCTGGTTTCGGAGCCTTGAAGGTGTACTTGTGCGTTTTTCTTCTACCGAAATCCATAACGCAACCTCTGATATTTGCAATTATTATTTTAGTTTTTTTTGGAAAAAGATTTTTTTTTGTTTGAAAAGAGTTTTTTAATGAATGGATGAATGCAGCAAACAAAAACATTTGAAAACATAGGTTTAGGGGTTCAACGTCACGAGCATGGAGTCATGGCTCTACCCGTCCCCAAAGGTTGTACTATTTTGGTCAATTTTTGTACCAGTAGAACGGGTTCTAAAAGATTCCCAAAGTCATTGACCCCTCCTAGGGATATTAATAGCAAGCTGATTCACTCGAGCGAGCTGCAATATCCTAGGATGAATCTCTTTTAAGTGTAGTATCGCGTATCAACTATTCCCGATAGTCACCGCATTATCAAATGGCCATATGGTTAAATGTCTACCAAATCTTCAGGGTCATGGGTACCGCACTGGGATAAACGATGCTTTCACGACAATCGGTCGTTCAACATCAATATTTCCACACGGGTACCTCGCCTTATTCGGTGGACTGCCAAGTTAGCTTGGTCGGGATTCACTCCCTATAAGCGTTTCCCAGATATGCCACCATTTATCTTAATATTCTCTTAAACTTTCCACATGCGTATCAATCGCATTCCCAGTTAACAGAAATTTAAACACGGGTATCAAATAGTATGCCAGTAAATGATATATATATATATATATATATATATATATATATATATATATATATATATATATATATATATATAGCAGAAAGTATAGAAAAATAAATGCCAAGCAAACCCTAGACCTCTTAGGAACTCTAATCCTAAAAAAACTCCCCAGCAGAGTCGCCATTTTTCTGTAGCATGCGATTTTTGTCGGTGACGCGACCACCTTATCGCAATGGTTGGAATTTGGTGCTACTTTCTGAATTCTTATTTATCCTATGAAGCTGGAAAGGAAAGGGAAGCTATCTAAAAATAACCTTGCACGCAAATGTTTTCTTTAACAAATGCTAAGAGATTGGGGGTCCGGGGTCAGGTTATACAAAGGGAAGTTGTCAATTACCCAGTGTATATATGATTATCCATAGACTTTTTATGGCATATATTTCTATTGGTTTAAATACTTTCTAGTGTTTGCCTGTCATGTATTGAGAAAGTTTCTCCTTTGGGAGTGTTGAGAGAGTGTTTTTGTTGTTTTTGAGTTTTCTGTTGTTTTTGTGAAGGTACTGAACCTAAAGTTTTTTATTTGTGTGCTTGCTAAGATTTCGCAATCTTATGCCTACGTATTCCAGTAAAGATAACTGGGAAATCATAGCAATCGTAGTTTCTCCTGTTTCTATGGGAGAAAAATGTTCGGTGTCTTGTTTAAAGCCCAAGATTGAAGCTAACTGAGTATTTTTTTCTTGTTCAAAGCCCAAGATTGAAGCTAAAGGGGTGACTGAGAGAGAATTTGTCATCTCTAAAGGGAGATATCTCACCTGTTCTTCACAAAATGTTGGGTAACTAATTATAAAGGGGAATTACTTTAACTGGAATGTATGGAATCCAGCAATGCCATAATTTCCTTCATAAGGGAGATGTCCTGAAGGAAGAAACTTTAACTCAGTGTAGAACAATGCCATTTTTCCTTAGGAGTTTTCCATGCTAAGAGAGGGACATTGGCTTGGATGTAAATAATCCAGAGGCTTGCCACTTACAGCAATTAGATGAAAGAGGAAGTTTACCAAGATAAAAGAGGGAATACAACTTGGGTCTTTGAATCAACGAGTGCGCCACTTACAGTAGGTATCTGGAATTAGGGTTTTTTTATTGTTTGTTTTGATATGTGATGTACAGAGAAATGTCTCCCTACAGAGAGAACTCTTGATTTCCTCTGAGGGGATGTTGATTTTTGTGTGCCTTGATCAAAGCCTAAGGTTGAAGCTAAAAGATTGACCTTTTTTTAGGGGAGTTTTATATTTGTCTTGTACAAAGGCCAAGATTGAGGCTGAAAAGGGATTGACCCAGCTGGAGAGTATTTATGTGTCTTGTATAAAGCCCAAGATTAAGGCTAAAAAGAGATGGACTTTACTGGGGAGGTTTGATCTGTCTTATACAAAGCCCAAGATTGAGGCTGACTCTACTGAGGAAAATCATTATACAAAGCCTAAGAGGAGGCTGGTTGGGGAAATTCTTATAAGAAGCCTGAGAGGAGGCTGGCTTCTACTGAGAATTGTTAAAATCCAGAGACAGGTCCCACATATGTTGGGGAATTAACTCTTGTTGGGGATTGAAGAAGAGTTGAAATATCAGAGACCACGAGGCTCTGTTAGGGTTTTATTGATGGTAAATTGACCCTGTCTGGGTTTTTTTAAGGTGAAGGTTAAAGATTGAGTTTGAAAACCTATGGAGGTTTTAACTCTGCTGGAGATTGGTGTGTTGATGAAATGATCAGGGTTTCTTCCCGTGCTTTTAGGAAACTTGAAGGTTTCTTTGAGATCCAAGAGGATATGAGACTTTCCAAGTCTACTGGTATGAAGAGGTTGACTCTTAGCTGGAGAATGGTCTTTGTATGATGCCCAAGAAGAGGCTGAGACTGTCCAAGTCTACTTGTATGAAGCCCAAGAAGAGGCTAAGGGTTTAAGGGATAAAGATCAACCCTACAATGATATGATAGTCTGGAATTTTGACTCTCTAGAGGATTGAACTAGTAAAGATGATTAGTTTGTGTCCTATACCTGTAAGAGGCCTTTGGGTCCTTGTACTAAGCTCAAGAGGAGGCTGAGAACTTCTAAGAAGCCTATGGGTCCTTGTACAAAGCCCAAGAGGAGGTTGGGAATGCTTTTAGGAAGCCTGTGGGTCCAAGCCTAAGAAAAGTTCAAGAAAGGTTTCACCGGGAATTAATCTTTTCTTTGCAGAACAGTTCTAAGGTTTGAAGAAATTCAAGAGAGGTTTCACCAGGAATTAATCCTCTCTAGGGAAACGAATTTCTTGTACACATGTATTTCTAAGTTAGGACAGTCTTGAGAAAATTTTCACTGGGAATAATGACTTTCTATGTTCCATATTGTATAAGCCCAAGAGGAGGCAAGAATGTATCTGGAATTTCCTATGGGGAACTAGTTTTGACTGTATTGAAAGAGTAACCACTAGTTTGACCTAAATCTAGACCTAACTGCTGGGGAAAACTCTAAGCAAGTATGTACAAGGATATATATATGTACATATGAAATATATATACAAGTATGTATTGAAGAGATAATGGAACTTACAGTTGTGCAAGCCCAATCATAGTAACTACAACTGTATTCTTAGTTATTCAAGAAATTGAAGAAAGTTTTGATAAAAACTTTGAATTTAAATTTGAATCAAAGAGGAAAGTTGCTTTAAAAGGAAGTTTGGGGATTATACTCAAGGAGAGGCCCAAATGAATTCTTTTGGAAAGGCGACGATCGCGTCGTAGTTTTGAAAATCACAGAGGGACTTATACAATGACTGAGGCCCAAATTATTGTATTTGCAAAGAGGATAGGTCTTACACTCTATTAGAGGCCCAAAAAAGTTTATTTTTATACAAGAGTTGGGACTTATAGCTCAAGGAGAGGCCCAGATGAAAAAACAGTGATCACACCGTTATTTTGAAAATCGTATTGGGTCTTATACAATGACTGAGGCCCAAAAAGTTTATGTACAAAGGGGGTCGGGTCTTACACTCTATTAGAGGCGCAAAAATGTTTTAAAAATGAATGAAAATGGGACTTAAGACCAAAGGGAGGCCCAGATGAAAATTGTTTTGAAAACGGCGATCGCACCGAGATTTTTAAAATCGTATCGGGACTTATACAATGACTGAGGCCCAAAAATGTTTATTTACAAAGGGATGAGACTTACACTCTATCAAGAGGCCCAAAAGTGATTGAAAATAAGTCTTGAGGGTGAAAACAATTAAAACCCTAATTTGATTTAAAAATGCATTTTAATTAAAATAAAAATCAATTGAAATGATCAAAATTATCAAACATGTGTGAAAAATAAGTTTTGCCCTTGGATTAATGTTTGAAAAATCATATTTCATCCATAGAATGATTTGAAAATCATTTGAATTTAAAAAATCAAGAGAAAGAAATATTTTTAAATGCTTAAAAACAAATAAAAATAAATTCTTTGTGAAAATTCAAAATACATTAAACAAGTAATATTTTTTTTATTTTTTTATGGAATAAATTATTTTAACATCTTTGTGAATTTTGAGAAAAAGAATCAATTCAAAAACATTAAAATCCAGAGAGAAATTAATTTTTTAAATCATTTAATAAAATATCAAAATATTCAAATATTCAAAAATTTGAAAAAGGCGCCAAGAACACCTTCTTCTTCGCGTGAACCTCCATGATCAGATTTGCAAAACCTCTCATATCTCTCTGATTACTCAATGGTTTTCACTTTTGTAAACATGAAACTTGCTCGTTTTTGAACAAGGATTCCAATGGTACCAATTAATTGCATTTATATTAAGTGTCGAGTGAGAAATCAGAAGATGAACTCAAGAACCCTAATTTCTGTAAGAACACTATGAAATCCTAGACACAATTCATACATAGCAATTGATTGAGGGGAAACACTCTACTAAGTGTAGAAACATGCTTGTAACTTGAAAACACATTTATGATGCATGGATTATAGGGTTTGAGAGTGTCAGGCTTACCTCTTGCAGCTGGTGATCGAATTTGATGATGGAGATGTTACAGATGTGTTGCGAGGACTTGGTCAACTTCACTATAGCTTATGGAGTGTGTTGAGATGCCTGACCTTGATTAGAGATGGTTGAATCACCTTGTGGTACCTCAACTGCAAATAGGCCTCAAGTGGATTTTAAGGTCTATGATTCTGGTGTTCCAAATGAAGATGAGTGTTTGAACAACTTATATATGATATATTGGATGTGTTTAGATCATAAGTTGTTATGTAATTGCTCTCTAACTCAAAATTCGATGGTGACTTGCAAAATAAGGCAATTCTAGTTTTTTAAAAGAGATTTTGAGGAAAGCAATTGTTGTCAAGCTTTGGTGTACTCAAACTGATCGCAAATGGCCTCTATTTATAGTGTGTCAAGTTTGTTTTGGCAGAAATAGTGAATGGTGGCTGGTATAGTCCATTGTCCAATGGTTGCATAAAGGAATCTCAAGTCTTCTTTAGCCATTGACTTGGGTCAATCTTGCAGCCCTATGGTATTCTGATGCTTGAGTTTATCTTGACTCATTTGCAATGTTATGGACTGATACATGCCAGCTCTATGCATCCATTCAATGCCTCATGACAAATTTGAAAGTTTTGGATTTGAACTTTGAATGTCACATGCCAAATGATGAGGTTTTGGACTTACAAGGCTCTATGGTGTTGTAGCTCTGCAGAGATCATGTTCATTGCACTTTAGAAACTTGTATTGTATGGTGAAAAGGCTTTCCAAGTCATGGAAATGACAAAATCGTGGGGCAAGTGCAAGACTGTCTTGCAAAAACCAGTCTTGGAGGTGTCATGTTTCCATGCTCATAACTCCCTACTTAAGTTGAATTAGGATGAGTTCTGGTACTCTTTGGAAAGCTTGTATATCCTACTTTAACTTTGATGTCCACCAATGGTTTTGAATCAACTTGGATCAAGATCAAAAATGGCCTCAAAGTTGGTGAAAATCCAAGACAGATTATGTCCAAAATTTTCACTAAGTAATGGAAAAAGTGGTCATTTTCATGTTTTTGTGATTTTGATCAATCCATAAATCAAAATCCATGAGGATTTGGAATCTTTTGTAGTTGACACTTTTGAAGTATGTCATGTGAAATTTCATTTGAGCTTTGGATGAAAGAAAAAGGCCTTGTGGTTTGGAAGTTATGACCTTGCAAAGTTGGTACCAAACCACTTTTGTTCCATAACTTAGAAAATTTTACGTTTCCTATGGTTTCCCCTTTTGCAAGTAACCCTATTTTTCTTGGTTTTTCTTGATGGATGGTGATCAAAACCATGTATTAACATTGTTTTTTACTTACGGGAGCCAAATTTTATGAAAAAATTCAAAAAGTCAAACTTGATTTTGGGCACAATTAACTTTTTGTCAGATGAATTCCAAACTGTGTGATCTTTATGCAATCAAGTTCTTGACCTAAATTAAACCTAATTGATGGATTCCATAGGTGTTTTAGGGTGTCTTGAATCATGTCCCAAAATTTGGGAACATGTCTTGGTCCAAAGTCAAAGGTATAGTTGACTCTTTCTTCAAAACCCTAATTGTGGTCCAGGTGAAAATGAAACTTGTGAATTAAGCTTCTGGGATCAATCCAATGTTGTAAATGGATCAATGTGGTGTATTTGAGGCCCTCAAATCATGTCTTGAGGTCTTGGCTAATGTCTTGCCTCATAAGTTAACTTAGGGGTGAATTAGGTCAAGAAACCCTAATTCCTGGTTTTTGATGAATGCTTCCTCTGAGGCTATTTTGACTTGATAATTGGACTCATAAGGTCCCTTTGAGCATTTTGGATATTTTTTTGAAGTATTGGCTCATGCCCAGATGAAAATTTTCATTTGGAGGCCTTGGTCGACCAAAACCCTAATTTGGTGACACTGGCGATCTTGAGGCTTGATCCACTTGGAATGTTGCAACCTTGTGCTTGATTCTTGATGTGAGAGTCCTCTTGATCCTTTATAGATGCTTGAGAGGCTAGACAATTTGAAGATCATGCCCATTCTTGATTGATCATTTGTCTGAGTGTTCTGAGAGGGCTCAAAACCCTAATTCTTGATTGTAGTGAATGCTCAACAATCCTTGAGGAGATTGATGAGGTATGATGGTACATCCATATTGTGGTAATGATCTTCACAATGATGGGAAATCTTGTGGTCAAAATTTAGGGTATGACAGTTGTTTGTGAAAATCTTTGATTATTTTGGTCATTTAGGTTGTGTGGTTTCTTCTGATTGATTATTCCTACTTAATTGGGATTTTGAGAAGTTGTTTTGTAGTTTGAGCTAATTTGAGCTAATTAGCAATTTCACCGAAATGGTGAATATGGGAATGAGATTAGAGGAAGGAGTCTGTGAGGGACGTCTGACAAAGGAAGGTAGTTCTGGAAATGTAAAGAAGCATAGCGCTGGTTTTTCTAAGAAGAATAATGGAGAAACCAATGTCGTCTTTCAAGAGAGGTCCAGAAGACACAAGGGAAGAAATGGTAATGGTAATCATCATTAACAACATGTAGCTTCTATCACACCTGTCATCAATACTGCTCCCGCTGCTCAAGCAACTCTGAATTATCAACCACAGTACCAACAGATAACACGTCAGAATAATCAACAGAATCATCCTCAGAGGAAGAATCAGTTTGATCCTATTCTGATGTCCTACGCTAAGTTATATCCTGGCTTATTACAGGAGAAGCTTGTACAACCTAAAGATCCGCTAGCTGTTCCTACAGAGCTTCCACGGTGGTATAGAGCTTATCAAACATGTGTTTTTCATCAAGGTACCCCTGGGCATGATATCGAAAACTGTTTTTCTCTGAAAGCTGAAGTTCAAAGACTTATTCAGAGTGGTATTTTATCATTTGAAGACACCAATCTTAATGTGCAATCAAATCTGTTGCCTAAACATGGAAACACATCTGTTAATATGGTGTATGGGTATCCTGGCACATATCGTATTTTTAATATTCGATGGATCTGAATGTCACTTGTTGAGATGCATGCTACTCTGAGCGAATACCACGATATTGAACATGATTATGCTGCTTGTTGTATTTATTCTGTGAACCCCTCATGGGTGTGTGATTGTTAAGAGGGATTTGTAAGAGATGATTGATCAGAATCTGATTCAAGTCACCGTGAATAGAAACTAAGTTAAGAATGAGGTGAATGTCATAGTTCCACACTTCAACATTCTAGAGTGAGTTGTAATTTCTTACAATAGTTAGAAATCTGATGTCTCACCTTTGGTCATTCGTTTTCCTGGCCCAGTGCCATATGAGTCGAATAAAGTTGTTCCTTTCAGATACAATGCTACTATTTTAGAGGATGGAAAAAAGGTTCCCATTCTTTCTCTTCCCTCAGTTGTGACTATTACAGATGTAGGACGTGTGACCAGAAGTGGTCGAGTATTTGCTAATGTACCCTCAAAGACGAGTGAAGATGGTGTAGGTAAGCAAGCTTAGTTGAAGACTTTTGTTGAGGTTGGTCAATCAAGTGATGTAAATCATACATCAGACAATGATGGGATGCTAAAATTGATCAAAAAGAGTGAATATAATGTGGTGGATCAACTTTTGCATACACCGTCCAAAATTTCCGTCTTATCTTTGCTAATGAGCTCTGAGGCTCACCGAGAATCTCTTCAGAAAGTATTGGAACAGGCTTATGTGGACCATGATGTGACTGTTAATCAGTTTAAAAGTATTATTGCCAATATCATTACATGTAATAATCTGAGCTTTTATGATGAAGAATTGACTGAACATGGAAGAAATCATAATTTGGCTCTCCATATTTCTGTGAATTGCCAGGATGATGCTATGTCCAATGTGTAGGTTGATATCGGTTCATCTCTTAATGTACTGCCAAAATCCACTTTGTCTAGACTATCGTATAAGGGAATTCCTATGAGGTTCAGTGGGGTCGTTGTGAAAGCCTTTGATGGCTCGAGAAAGACTGTGCTTATTCCAGATTACTTTTCAAGTAACGGACATTCATCCTGCTTACAGTTGTCTTCTTGGACGCCCTTAGATCCATGAAGCTGGGGCAATGACCTTAACACTTCATCAGAAGTTGAAATTTGTTCAGAATGGCAAACTTGTTGTTGTTGGTGGTGAGCAGGCTATGCTAGTGAGCAGTTTGTCATCTTTCTCTTATATTGATGCCGACGAGGATGTTGGAACTCCGTTCCAGACTCTTTTTGTCATTGATAATGCTGTTAAGAAGAATGGGGTGCCCATGTCTTCTTTGAAAGACGCTCAACATGTGTTGGAGAGTGGCCAAGCTGATGGATGAGGCCGAGTCATTAAAGTCGTTGAGAACAAAGATAGAACTGGTTTGGGTTTCTCACCTGGTTCAACCCGCAAAGAGCTGAAAAGTATTAATGAGGTTTTCTGTAGTGTTGGGTACATTCATACCAAGGATCACTCTACCACTGCAATCATTGAAGTCGGTCGAGAGGATGATGTTGAGTCTCAAGAATGGGAGCCATACCTTGATGATCCTAGATACTTTTCTAAGGCAGCAGATGCATATGTACCCTTTCATATCCCTCGACTAAGGCATGAAGAACTTGAACATGAATTCATTGCCATCATTGAAGATGATCAAGAAGATGAAATGCCCAACTTTGTGATGCGTGGTTTGACATGCCAGAATTGGATAGTTGTTGATATACCTACTGTTATTCATGTTTCAAAGTAATTTGTTTTTGTTTCTTTCAAAAATCCTTTCACTCTGCCCGAGGTGAAAGTGAATTTGTGAGGGCTTTGTTTCAACTATTGTCATCATCAATAAAATGTTAATTTGTTTATCTGTATTATGTTTTCCCTTTTTGCTTTATTCCTGAAAAATGGTAACATAAAAAACCAAAAAATAATAATTTGATAATCACTTTTATCTGCATAATACTTGCACTCTTTTGTTTATATTCTAAAATCAAACATAAATTATTGTGCAAATTGATTGTTAAACCCATTGAAAACAATGTCCCAATGCCCTCTCCCAACTTTGATTTCCCTGTGTTTGAAGCGGAAGAAGAGGATGTTGAAGAGATTCTTGATGAAATTTCTCAGTTTCTTGAGCACGAGGAAAAAGCCATTCAGCCTCATGAAGAGCCAGTGGAATTTATTAATTTAGGTTCAGAGAAAGATAGAAAAGAAGTCAAAATTGCGGCACTGCTTTGTTTAGATGTTAAGAAGAGAATGGTAGAGCTTCTTAGAGATTTTATTGACGTATTTACTTGGTCTTATTAGGATATGCTCGGTCTTGATGCTGATATTGTAGAGCATAGACTACCGTTGAAGCCAGGATGCCCGCCTGTGAAATAGAAGTTGAGAAAAACTCGTATTAACATGGCTGTTAAGATTAAAGAGGAGGTTCATAAGCAAATTGATGTTGGTTTTCTTGTAACTGTTAAATATCCTCGATGGGTGGCCAACATTGTGCTAGTTCCGAAGAAAGACAGAAAAGTCAGAATGTGTGTTGATTACACAGATTTGAATAAAGCAATTCTAAAAGATGATTTCCCTATACCACACATTGATATGTTGGTAGATAATACTGCTAAGTTCAACATCTTCTCCTTTATGGCTGGATTTTTCGGTTATAATTAGATAAAGATGACACCCGAGGATATAGAAAAGACAACGTTGATTAAACCCCGGGGAACATTCTGTTACAAAGTGATGCCCTTTGGTTTGAAAAATGTTGGTGCAACGTACCAGAGAGCTATGAACACTCTGTTCCATGATATGATGCATAAAGAAATTGAGGTCTATGTGGACGATATGATTTGTAAGTCGAAGATTCAAGGAGATCATATTGAGTATTTATTGAAGTTGTTTCAACGTCTGATAAAGTTTAAGCTCCGTTTGAATCCGAATAAATGCACTTTTGGCGTCCGTTCTAGAAATTTGTTGGGATTTATTGTCATCCACAAAGGCATTGAAGTTAATCCTGGTAAAGTTAAAGCTATTCAGGAAATGCTTGCGCCCAAAATAGAAAAACAAGTAAGAGGATTCTTGGGACGTTTGAACCATATCTCCCGATTTATATTCAATATGAATGCCACTTGCGGGCCGATCTTCAAACTTCTCTGCAAAGATCGGAGTTGTGTATGAACAGAGGATTGTTAGAAATCTTTTGATAGTATTAAAAAGCATCCGCTTGAATCTCTGATTTTGTCTCCTCCCGTAGAAGGAAGACCATTGATTATATATTTGATTGTTCTAGAAGAGTCTATGGGTTGTGTTCTGGGTCAAGAGCATCCAATTGAGTATATTTTTGAAAAGCCAACTTTGACTGGGAAGATTGCTCTTTAGCAAATGTTGTTGTCAGAATATGCTATCGAGTACCGAACTCAAAAAGCAATAAAAGAAAGTGTCTTGGCTGACCATCTGGCTAACCAGCCAATTGATGATTATCAACCTATCAAGTTTGATTTTCCTGATGAGGATGTGATGTATCTAAAAGTTAAAGATTGCGAGGAACCATTACCTGAAGAAGGGTCGGAGCCTGGATCTTGTCGGGGTTTGATTTTTTATGGAGCTATTAATGCTTATGGCAATGGTATTGGGGCAATACTTGTGACTCCCCATGATTCTCATATTCTTTTCACTGCAAGGTTGATGTTCACTTGCACGAATAATGCGGCAGAGCATGAAACGTGTATTATGGGCTTATAAGAAGCTATTAGTTTAAGAATCAAGATTCTTGATGTATATGGAGATTCAACCCTAGTGATTAATCAGATTAAAGGGGAGTAGGAGACACGTCAACCTGATTTGATCCCTTATCGAGATTATGCAAGAAGGTTGTCAACTTTCTTCAATAAGGTTGAGTTTCACCATATACCCATAGAAGAAAATCGAATGGCAGATGCTTTAGCAACATTATCCTCCATGATTGTGGTGAACAGGTGGAACGATGTGCCTAAAATCAATGTCATGCGTCTTGATAGACCGACTCATGTGTTTGCAGTTGAAGAGGTCGTTGATGAAAAACCATGGTATTATGATATTAAATGCTTCCTTCAGAATCAAGAGTACCCACTCGGGGCATCCAAAAAGGATAAGAAAACCTTGAGGAGATAAGCTGGCAATTTCTTCCTGAATGATGATGTGTTGTATAAGAGAAATTATGACATGGTCTTGCTCAGATGCGTGGATAGACATGAAGCAAACATGTTGATGAAATAAATTCATGAAGGATCCTTTGGTACCCCTGCCAATGGACATGCAATGGCAAAGAAAATGTTAAGGGCAGGTTACTATTGACTGACAATGGAATCTGACTGTTGTAAATATGAGAAGAAGTGCCATAAGTGCCAGATTTATGCTGACCAAATTCATGTACATTCAACTCCTCTCAATGTTATCTCTTCCCCATGGCCTTTCTTCATGTGGGGCATTGATATGATTGGAATTATTGAGCCTAAAGCGTCGAACGAACATCGTTTCATTTTGGTGGCTATCGACTATTTTACTAAGTGGGTTGAAGTGGCGTCATATGCCAATGTGACCAAGCAAGTAGTGGTTCGGTTTATCAAGAATTAAATCATCTATCGGTATGGTGTTCCGAGCAAGATTATCATTGATAATGGGTCGAATATGAATAACAAGATAATGAAGGAATTATGTTATGAGTTTAAGATTAAGCATCATAATTTTTTTCATTTAGAAGATGGTTGTTATGTACAAGAACTGGCATGAGATGCTCCCTTTTGCTTTGCATGGGTATCGTACATCCGTCCGCACTTCGACAGTGGCAACCCGTTTCTCTCTTGTTTATGGTATGAAAGCAGTGCTCCGATAGAAGTTGAAATCCCTTCTATGAGAATTTTGATGGAAGCGAAATTGTCTGAGGCTGAATGGTGCCAGAATAGATATGACCAGTTGAATCTGATTGAAGAGAAAAGAATGACGGCCTTGTGTCATGGCCAATTGTATCAACAGAGAATGAAGAAAGCATTTGATAAGAAGGTTTGACCTCGTGTGTTTAGAGAATACGACCTCGTGCTAAAAAAGATATCGACTTTTACCCTTGATTTTAGGGCAAGTGGACTTCTAATTATGAAGGCCCATATGTTGTTAAGAGAGCCTTCTATGGCGGTGCATTATTTCTTACAACTATGTATGGTGAAGACTTCACTCGTCTTGTGAAAGTCGATCCAGTCAAGAAATACTTCGCCTAAGAAAATAAAAGAACAACTCGCTAAGTTGAAAACCCGAAAGGGCGGCTTAGGCAAAAATGAGCGTCTCGATGGGCTGAAAACCCAAAAGGGCGGTCCAGGCAAAAATTAGAGACAAAAACATAAACAATCATCCCGGTAGATTGAAAACCCAAAAGGGCAATATAGGTAAAAGTTAGGGATTATGGCAAGTAACTACATTTGGCCAGTCTTGATCACTTGAAGCAACATTGTCTGTCAACGATTCTCATTCAAACATTCTTGACAAAAGTTTTGAGCACAGTGGAATTTAGAGTTGTTAGGGAGAATAGTGGACATTGTATTTCAATGTAACCCTTTCCATGTATTTACCATTTTTCAAACTTTGTAATGATCCATGGAGCCACGCCATTTGCGGGCTACCTTTTCTATCAATAAATTTTGGGCCTTCGTCCCTTTGTTTGCAATTCTTATTTATTTCTGTTTACAAAATTTCATTTATTTTTTATGATGATTTTTGAAACAAAATGTGAATAATTAACTGAAAATTTGAAAATTATAAAAACATGTTTCTTTGATTTATGAATACAAAAGGGATGTCAATAGTTATTCCAAGAATGCAAGATCGCGAAGAGCAAAGCTTGGTGTTCCCCAGTAAAATCGCCAGAATTCGTTCTTCTTTTCCCCCATAGAATCTGTTGACAATTCCTCAACAGAATCTGTAATCTAGTTCCCTCTTTGGTTGTTAATAAGACAGTGGGTTTCCTCGAGATTTGTTACAATATGTTGGATTTATATATGTCCCAGATGATTTCCAGTTTGGGCCTTCCCCAGAAGGAGCTATTTGGTTATTCCCAACTAAGTTTTCTCCAGCTAAGTAGGCTTCTTTCCCTTAGTCGGGCTGTGATCAGGCGGTTGAACAGTTGTACCCCTCCTCGAGGTTAATCCCCATGCAGAGGTGTACCCTTGTTGCTTCCCAATAGAAGTTGTGCATCATTACTTTAGATGTTTTCCCGACCAAAGAAGCAATGTTATTACCTTCTAAGAAATGTTGATATAATAGTCACTTGTCGGGGTTTCTCTCATCAGTGTTGAGTATTGATTTAAAATCCCCCACAACTTGACTTTTTGCTATGATGTTAATTTTTACCCTTGCAAGTTCAGAATGTTTCTCTCACACTTGTATCCCCAGAGAATTTTGTGTTTCACGTATCTCTAGCAGATCTGCTATACTCCCTAGTAGAGTTTGTGTAACTACTTGCATGGTCGTGATTCCAAGCGGAGGCTTTATTCTCCACAACGGATCTCTTTATCCCCTTTTGGAATGAATTTCATATGAACTTTCTTCTTATCCCCAGGATGAGTCAAGAAGTTTTGGGATGTTATGCTTCCCCGATGGTTTTTCTTCCATTCTCAAAGCAGAGTTCATGTTGTTATTTCCCCTTTGTGTATTATTGGCACTAGAAGAATGATCTTTGGGTTTTTCCCCAAGCAATATCTTTCTCTCCTTAGCGAGTTTTGAGCCTTGTAATAGGATTTATTTTCCTTTGATGGCTTTTGTTTATCTCTTGCAGGATTTCTTCAACTAAGTTCTTGGCAAGGTTTCCAATGATATCTCCATTTTGTTGAGATTAGCCGAGTATCCGATTAAACTGTGGCGATTGGTCGTCCCCAGTTTTTTCTTGTCTATTTTGTCAACATATTCATACTCATATGCATTGCATGCGCATTCATTTGTTGTCCATGGCATTTTATGGTTGCATTTTGTCGTTGTTTCTCCACTCTCTGGTGTTGTTACCCTCGCAGAGTATGTGTGTGTGTGTGTATTCTCTCTTCATTAGAGTGTTAACCCTTAAGCAGAAAGTATTTATCCTTTCTAATTCCCTGTTGAGTTTATTCCTCGCGAAAGATGCTTGTTTTAGCTTTTCTCCCCATCCTTTATCTGGATGGAGTTACTCCCTAGTTGAGTTATTTCCTCATTGGGTCGAGTCTTGCTTGGTCGTTTCTCTCCAGTTTGTTCCTGGATTGAACTTTGGTCTCTTGGCTGTTATTTTGAATCTCTCTGGGATGTGAAACCTGGATGATGAGAAGGCATTTATTTTGCCCATTTGAGGATTTATTTTCCTCAGTAGAGATCTGTTTGTGAATTCCATCAGAAGATGAAGATCTGAATTTCCCCAGCAATGCTGTGATAACACTCTCTTGGAAATTTTTGCCTGACAACAAGTGGTGTTTTATATATTTGTGAAGCTTGTGTATCCTCAGCATGTCAACAAGTTGCTATCTCTTTGATAAACGTGTTTGATACATTAATCTTTGTGTGACTTCAAGCGACAACCTCTTTATTTGAGCAGTTTGTATGTCCCCTAGCAAGGTAAACTTCACCTGGTAATAAGTGGCGGCCTCTTTATTTGAGAAACTTGTATATTCTCAGGAATCAATTTGTACGATCACGGTAAATGGTCATCTCTCTAATTCATCCTCAGTAAAGAAGTTTATTGTGAAATGTTGG
Organism: Lathyrus tuberosus; assembly: GCA_022829125.1. Taxonomy (NCBI): domain Eukaryota; kingdom Viridiplantae; phylum Streptophyta; class Magnoliopsida; order Fabales; family Fabaceae; genus Lathyrus; species Lathyrus tuberosus. The sequence continues at coordinate 4,379,954 of JALAZF010000024.1, read as the reverse complement.
AACTCTCTCCAACCAGTGCTTCTATCAAATGGCATCTCTCTGAAAAAGTCTCGAAGGGAAGTTTGATTGAATTCCATTTTTCCATTAAATGGCATCTCTCCGAATGTCTCAAAGGGAAGTTTGCTGAAGTTATTTTTCCATCAAATGGAATCTCTCCGAATGTCTCAAAGGGAAGTTTGGTGAAGTTATTTTCCATTAAATGGCATCTCTCCGAATGTCTCGAATGGAAGTTTGGTGAAGCTATTTTTCCATCAACTGGCATCTCTGCGAATGTCTCGAAGGGAAGTTCGGTGAAGTTATTTTTCCATCAAATGGCATCTCTCTGAATGTCTCGAAGGGAAGTTTGGTGAAGTTATTTTCCATCAAATGACATCTCTCTGGAAAAATCCCGGTAAGAAGTTTGTTGTGAAATCTCAACAGATGGTTGTCTCTTTATTTGAGTCTGTTGTATTGATCTAACCTGCCTTTATCTCCTTTGAAGGTCCCCGGTAGAGTTATTGATCCCTAATTCCTAGCAAATGGCAGTCCCTTTAGCAAAGACAATTTATATTCGGTCCTTTCTTCAGGTTCGAAACTTGATTAAAGAAGAAGCTGAATCCTACCTTTACAGTGGAAGTTTTTATCCTTCAACTTGGTTCGTTATTTGAACAGGTGTTTATCTCCTCCTATGAGAATCCTATAGCGACCCAGTGAATTTCCCATCCCCAACAGATGGTTGTCTCCTTATTTGAGAAGTATGTTGTGTGATTTGGCCTGCCTACATCTCTTTTGAGTACTCCTGGCAGAGTTTTCGTTCATCCCCAGCAAATGGCTATCCTTGTGAAGCTTGCCTGTTATCCCGTTATTCTTGGCCTGCCAAGGATTCTTTCCTCGGCTGGGCTCGTCTTTCATTTTCCCCTACGGAGTCTCCTTTCTTTTCTTTGGCTCCCCTGCAGTCGTCTGTCTCCTGTGGGGTTTATTCCCCACAGAGGTCTTGTGTTTGCATAGCATTAGCATAATCATATCATTTTGTGGTCTCTTAGGGTCAAAAATTGGGGTTATTTCTGTATTTAAGTCTTTTCTATCTTGTCGAGACAAAGATGTCAATCTTCATATCTCTGGATAGATGAAACTTAAATAGGGGCAGCTGTAATACCCTAATTTTTAACCCTAAGATCCCACTTATCATTTTGCATATCTGCATTACAAACAAGATCATACTTGGTTCCTCTACCCTCCTCTTGTTCTGCTTTTGAGGGAGATCACTAAGCACCCCCCTGTGTTTCTTGATTGATTTGCGTTTACTTGTCTACTAACCTTTAATCAAAAGCCAACAAAAATGTTTTGTTTTTCCCTTTACTAACTTTTCCAGGAGAATGTTTAGATCAAGAACGCCAAATATTAGTTCCTCAGCCTGAATGACATCCTGAGGTTAATCGATTAACACGTGCAATTTGGCCATTTTCAATTTCTGCAGCATTTTGGCACCAATTTTCAAATGTGACCTCATGTGGAATATTCTAGATCATGCAAAATCATCACAAAAATAATTCCCCTACATAATCACAATTATTTCCATCATACACTCTCATTTAATCACCACTTCATCTTTGATTTTGCTTCAAATCCTATTTCCAAGCCTAGATTAAATTCCAAACCAAATTCCAAACCACCAAAATTCCTAAGCCTAAACTCTATAAATAGAACCCTCATTTCATTCATTCTTCAAGCTTTTGATAGCCAAATTCACCTTGACAAAATTCCTTCTCATTCTCTCAATTTCCTTCACTCACCCAAATTCATCAAAGCTCTTCTTCCATTAAAAGTTAGTAAGATTTTCATTGAAGCTTACTAATCTTTGAGCTAAACCTCCATCAAAGCACTTCTTTAACATCAATTTTTGTAGATCAAAGCTTTGGAGTGTAATTCTTGAAGTTGATTTGAATCATTTTTAGATTTGGAAGTGGTAAACTCTTGATCCACCATTGTTGTGCTTAATTCATCTTCCACAATGTGGTCTCTTATTGATCTTTGTTGTTTGATTTCTTTGAGCAACATTTTGTGATTCCATTGGTTTTATTTGCTCTTAATTTGATGGAATTTTCGTGCTCAATTGCATACATGATCATGAGGTGTTTGAAGAAAAGATTGAATCATGGAATGCTGATTTTTTCAAAAAATTTTTGCTTCATAGCAGTGTTAATCGATTAACCATATACTGTTAATCGATTAACACGAGTCAGAATGTTGTTTTTTGGCTTATTTTGGGACTGTTTTGGTTCCTTTTCTTCCTTCTTCCATTTCCTTTTGTTTTGCCTTGAATTGTGATGTTTGTTGATCAAATTTCTCTTCAAATTCCATGGACTTTGGGTGTTTGATGAAGTTGGATAAACCTTTATTAGTTCAAATCTATCTTTAAATGAATCATTTGATTCATTTTTGGTGCTTTGAATTAGTGATTGGTTTAGTACTTTAATCCACCAAGAAGAGTTATGGAACTTGAAGATGGAATGATTTAAATATTGTAGTTCAATTTGGCTTCCCTTCTCCCCTCTTCTTTTTTTCTTTTGGTCAATGGCAAGTTCTTGATCAAGATGAGACCACTACCTCTTTTCTTTTAGTGTATCAAGTTTTAGGAGAATGACCTACATTTTATTTCTCTAACTTTTATTAACACAAACATTATTATTGACTGACCTCAGATAGTCGTGGCTTCTACATAAGTTCGATTACGATTGCTTAACATAGCGCTAAATTGGTCCCGAATCGGAATTGAGTTATTTTTGTAAGTGAGTTATCAATCTTCTACTCGCCATAGTATGGTGTGAGATAAATTGTTTCTTTGTCATCAAGGGAGTTAATTGGCATACTCGTCGATTTTATCCGAGTTGGAGCTCTTCCCTTAATGATGTATAGATTCATGTTCTCGTTCTTATGGTTGATTAGTCGAGTATTCTCTGAAAAACGACAAAATGTTCTTCATCACTAACACTTATTAACATACTAACTATAATTACACTAACTTTACTTTGTGCCATTTAATTTCCGCTCTTTACTTTCTTGTCATTTATTTTTATGCCTTTACATTTAGCATTTCATATTATTATCATCTTATTTTCTCTTTGTCCATTTGGACTTTTATTTGTGCTTTTGCTCTTTTTTTTCTTTGTCCACTTGGACCATACTCCTCTTAAAACATTAATAATTACTTAAACACTAAAATACTTGGCTCTTTAATCCGGACTGTTATGACCCCATACTCGGACTTGGACTTCGGACTTAGTTCTAGGATCCTTGCTCTATGCTTTTGGAGATTTAAGACCTTGGACTTTGGTGTTGCTTTTGTCTGTTTGTTTGGAAATTTTCTGTGTGCAGGTGTTGATACTTTGACATTATGAAAATCATTTGATACATGACTCTCCTAATTGGTCTTTAATCCTTGGGAAGACTTTGCTTTGACTTTTCTATGACTTAACTTGGAATTTCTTTGGATGCTTCATTTCGTCTACTTATTATGCTTGTGGTTTAAATCCAAAAGGAAGAGGATTTCTTATGTTGACTTATTGTCAAGTGTTTGCTCCTTGTTTGGTTAGATCTTCCCATCTCTAGCTTTTATTTTAAGTTTTAGGGTAGTCACTTCTTCTCTTCCCCTTCTTCAATTTTCAAAATCTTTTCCCTTTTTCAAAATCTTTTTGTTTTCAAAACCATAAACTCTTTCACAATAAACCTTAACTTTTGTCAAGTGATTTTCAAAATCTTTTTCTTAAATAAATGTCAATCAATGTTAATCATACTTTGACCAATTTCAAAAATACATTAAAAAATACAAAAACTCATTCAAACTTTTTGTGCCTTTGTGCACTTCATTTTTCATTTAAAATTTTTCAAAAAGTTTAGACATGAGTCATTTTCATAGTTGAGATGTAATTCTCCTATTCCCCATAGTATTTAAGATGTTAACATTTTCCACTTAGACGTTGAGTGATAGACTTGTTGATTTTTAATCCAAGCAAAAATTCTCCATCTTTAGGTGATGCAAATCTTATTTCTTATACTTGTGGGCGACTAGTCGTAGTTTTCTCCTTAAAATGACGACTTGTCTTTTCATTTAAAATTAACCATAACAACCTAATTTTGTTATTTGTACCACGAACTACGAGATTTTTATTCTATATTACACTTTGTGGGTACGTAGGCATGAGGCTCAAGAAGTCTCTCCAAACACAAAATCTCAAAAAACATTTCTTTTCTCATCTCCTCAATCTCTTTTCAAACAAACCTTTTCAAACCAAAAAGCGCAAATATTTCAAAGGGTTCCTATAGAGTATTATAGACGTTTTGGGTGCTAACACCTTCCCTTAGCGTAACCAACCCCCTTACCATGTCTCTGTTCATTTGTTCTTGTTTTAGAATTTGTTTATGTTTTGTTCTCTCTCTTTCCTTTCCTTTTTGGATAAAATAAAAGTGCGGTGGCGACTCTTGCTTTATGATTTAAGTTAATCAATAACTTATACTCACAAATTTCCCCGCTACACAAACATATCATGATATTGATATATGTAAGTTATAAGGCCCACTAGAAAGTTATTCGGCCGCTAGAACTTTGGAATTTTATATGTGCATTTTGGAGGGGGAGTAGGAGTCCAGGATGAGGAAAGGGAATACCCTAGTGATTATTCACTACGATCAACAAATCCTTTTAGAAAATTTCAAAGACTCTCGTGAGTGGTGTGACTAAGAGAAGTAACAAGATGATATATATCTTTAAAACTATTATGTTTGTCCATGTAAACTTGAAACATATTTCATAACTATCTAAAATAAAGTAAACCTAAGGGCTTATCAGATTTAACATAAGTCATTTGGACATGGAAAATATGGAAGAAAAAAATTCAACATAAGAACATTATTCTTAGATTCACACCAATATTGAACAACTTTGAGATAAACCTAACTAACATGGTGCTACTATGAGGGAGAAATCCTTATGCAAGTCATAACTTTAAAGTATACGTCATTTAAAGGGAAAATTAACCCAATTTTAGAGAATAAACATTCATGTAAAAGTAGCCTACACATGTCGTACTATCTGCATAACCTTTTTATAGTTCCATGGTGAAACACTCACCAATCTAAAGATGAACCTACATCCCCGAGATTTTGTCATCCATCTAGGGATATCGAGAAACATTAATAGGAAATTCAAGATTGTGTTGTGCCTACCTCACCATTTATTCACCACTATTAATAAATATAAAATGACTATCATGAGTACAACACCATGAATGCTATTCTAACCACCACATAATTCCAACATTATTAGGATCATGACCTAATGAACTTCTATAAGACTTAACATAAGTTAGAGCTTCCGCTCATCCATGGGATTCCTCACAAGTTATGGGTCATCCATATCATTTTCAAGAAAAACAAACCCTCAAGCAACCTCCTTTATGTCCAACCTAGTGGGAGTATGATTATTAATTTCAACAATGTTTACTTATGGATTTCTCACTTCTAAAGAAGTCACCTATGGATTCATCCCTTATGGGTTTCTTACCTCTGATTTAGTCTAGGGTGATGCATCATTAATTTCGACATCACTACCTAAGTCGATGAAGGGAATATACAAGTTTCATATGTTGGCCATAACTCGGAAAGTTAATGCAAAACATAGAAAACAAAGGGTAAGAAACAAGTACCTTGAATATTCTTGCAGGTTTTGAAGAACAAATAACAATATGATGAAGAATAGAAAACTTGAAGCTTGAAAAGTTGTTACAACACCCGTTGGAATCGCAAAGAGAGGAAAATGATTGAAAACATTCAAAATCGAAAGAAGTTGAAAAGAAGAAGCCAACATCAATTTCCTTATTTATAGGCATAAAGAGCACCGAGATCAACAGTGAAATCAAAATTGAAAACCAATAGTTAGGATGAGGTCTCAATCTTATAACGACACTCAATTGTGTAGATCAATATGCTTGTAAGCACAACTGCCTATAATTGTTAGATGGTCATGATGGTTTTGATGATAACAACACCGCATGTCAAAAGGCACTCAGTGAAGTATTTGATGATTTCCTATCCAAAAATCTCTGATGATGGAATCTATCAAAGAAGCTATATCAAGCCTCGTAAGTTAGAAGAGTCAAGTTTCAGATGGAGTGCTAAATCAATAATGAAGCTTCAAAGCTATGAAAGAAAGGAAGTGTGAAAGCTTGTTTCATCATACATTTAACACATGTTTGACTGACCAACTAAAATATAAAAGGTCATGATTAATTTTGATGTACTATGGAAATTACACACACACACACACACACACACACACACACACACACACACTGATCGGTAAATAGCAAATGTACTATTTAACGATGTAGTAATAATTGGGGTTATCCCTAGAGTCGGTCTCTCGAGGACTGCGTATAATATGTAAGTGTGGGTGTTATTTCAAATAAACAAAAATTACTTTTGGGGTTTGTTTGGGTTGACAAAAGTTATAATAACAATATAAAATAAGCAGAACAATCAAAAGTGCTTTTAACGAATATGATGAAATATACTAGGGAAGGTGTATAAATTGCTCAGTAAGAACCCGAAATTATCATCAGAGATATATGTCTTAAAACCTTAATTTTACTGACCCTCAAATATTTTTCTTAAATTCCTTAACCGAAAAACCTTTAATATTCTCCCTTGACCCTAATTCCTTAGCAGTCAAGAAAGAACATCAAGCAATAGTTCTGACAAAGTTTTTTTTAGTCACTACAGGATATCCTCATTCCTAGGCAATATCTACTGTAATGTTATTATGCAAAATCAATAGATTGGTTTTTCAGACCAAATCCCTAATCGTAAATCGTTCATAATTTAACCGATCGATATTTGTTAAATAATTTGCATAACAAAAGATTAAGGCAAGAAAACATAATCTCATCAGATAATTCATAGCATTGGGGGGTTTAGCCTCTCATAATAATCAAATTAAAAACAACAATGAGATTAAAGAAAGACATTACAAATTGATCGGAGTCAATTGATTCTTCAATCGCTTCCGCTCATGAACAATCCTCTTCCCCAAATCTCCTTGATCGCATAAAACTATCGTAAATTTGTTCGTGAAAGTAAAAGTGTTTTCTCCCTTTCCAAACCTTGCCTAAGTAATTCCCAAAACAATTATAATAATGCGAAATTCCCAGAATACCCCTCAGAGCACTCCACTCAGACAATATGAAAAGAATAAAAAAAATTCCTCTCCCAGGCTTGCTGACATGGGCCGTGTCAGCTGACACGGGCACCCGTGTCAGCCCTCTGTTTCCTCTGCACCAACATTTTCCTTCCAGGCCTGCTGACACGGGTCGTGTCAGCTGACACGGGCATCCGTGTCAGCTGACACGGGCATCCGTGTCAGCCCTCTAACTCTTGCCCCATTTCTTCTCTTCCTTGCTTCTCCTGGCACGGCCCGTGTCAGGCAACACGGGGGCCCGTGCCAGGCTTCTGGCTCCTTCCAAAAATGCATTCGAATCGCATCCGAACTTTTCCTTTCTTCGCGTAAGTTCTCCGGGCTTCCACACTGTGACCTGAAAACAACAGAACTACCAGACCAAGACTTCAAAAGTACTTTATTTATCATAAATTTAAACTAAAGTACGACAAGCAAACAAAATGCAAAAACTTAAATACTTAAAGGAAAACAATAAAAACAAACCAAAGTGTTACCGGTAGAACGAAATTCTTGCCGAATGACTGACGAAAACTAAGTAGAATAGGTGACCGATCACAACCCCAAACTTAGCTCATTGCTTGTCTCAAGCAATGTACAAGACAAAACGAGGTCACCCCAAAATTCCTTCTTACCACAATACAACCAATGTCTTTCGCAACCCGCTTTTCACCATTTATCAAGTTTCAAGTTTTCCCAATACAAACTGTCCGCTGCACTTCCATATCAAAGTACTTTTTCACCTGCAAGCTTTTTCACACTTCTCAACAAATCTCTCGAGGTTAAAGTGTTTTTCACTAATAACTCAGCATATGCAATACCAAATCTTAAATTTGAATAAATCCTACCTTCATTACACAGACAGATTACACACACTTTTTGAGGTCTTTTGGGTTGTAACAGGGCTTAGGTACGGTGGGGGAAACAAGAAACAAGATACACAAGGGTTTTGAGGCTCAGCATTCGTGATGTTTTTTTTCATCTGTGCTTATTACCATGGGGATTCAATCAAGCCTTTTATTTGTGAGACGCTTAAGCAAGTGCTTTTTCTTCTCTCTTTATTTTTAAGACATGTTATTATCTCCACATTTTTCTTTTTCTCTTTTTCTCTTTTTTTTTTTATATTTTTTTTTGCACTTGCCTTTCTTAATGTAGGTGAACTACCCCAAACTTAGAATTTTTTTTTCACAGATTCAACAACTACAACACGTATGCCGAGCAGGGTAGGGAGTGTTTGGCTAGGGGTTAACATTGGTGGTTATAAAAAACAAATGGATTCAGGCTCAACAGGGGGTAACAATGGATAAACATAATTAAGGGAAGGCTGGAAAGGCTCGGGGTAAATAAAAAAATGTTCCTCAGTGTGTGTTCTCATGTAGTGCTATGTGAGTAGAACGTACGCAAATTTAAAGCGATAAAGTCATACCTGATTCAACTCTCATGATGATATAATATTTGGCTTATTGTGCGCTCACCATGTTGGGTAAAACTTACAGGTTCCAAAGCACTTCTCATGTAATACAACTTCTTTTCTGATCTGGGTCAACCTTCCACTCTCGGTACGATGTCATCAAGCTGCGTCCAACAATTATTTTTGGTTGTATCAACTTCCGGGGTGCCTAGATAGCAAGTCTGGGTTTGAATCTTTCATCCTCTAACTACTCGTTCATCATTCATCCGGCCGAATCCAATCCATCTGTAACACACAACATTAAACAAAAATAACAAGATGCCTTAAACAGAAAATAAAACACACAAACACACAAAAAGCAAATAAAATAAAACCCCCCACACTTGAACCAAACAGTGCCCTCACTGTTTTAGAACAAATATGAGAGGGGACTCACAAAGCCTCACTGAGGAGGAGAGGGAGGAAATCGCAACATCATCTGCTGCATCATGATCTGCATCTCATCTAGGATATCACCCTGTTCATCCCGAATTTCTCCAATTTAAGCTTTGATCCATGACCATTGATCCGGTTCCATGGAGAATGTCTCGGTGCTTGTGGATGAGGTTCTCGCATGAGGAGGAATAGTTTGATGTGGTTCTGGTTCTGCCCGGAACTCATCGCCACCTGCATTCACATCATCACCATCTTGCTCGTCCACAACATCGAGGACGACATTCCCATAAATCCAATTTTCAGGATCATTAATTCTTATTCTATTGGGATTAGGAAGTGTCATAACAAATTGCTCAGAACATAACAAACCATAATCCCTATCAACAATAACAATCATTCTTTGCTGAACCAGAGCATTCATATCAAGATGGGTCTTACCTGAGACCGGCGTGTCATTATGTGCCGCCGAGTCATACCCAAAGTGTTCAGCAATTTGTGTGATCATCCCACCAACAGAAATACCGTCGGCCAGATAGTCAGCTGCAAAGGCAGCCACATTGATTGATGTCTATTTTTCCATGGCATATAAGAAATAAAGTTCCTTCTAGGAAGCCACCCCGGTGTTGTCCCCTCTACCAAACAGAGTATATGCTAAAACTTTATATGCATACCTGAAGCAAGGGTTTTGAATCCCTGAACCTTTGGCTCCCTTAGCCACATACTCCGTGTGGCCTATGATTTGCGTCCAAAAAGCTTTAGCATCAAAAGTGTCCGGAATAGCTCCGGGGCCATCAATAGAGAGGTCTAGAATGCTCCCCAAGTCTTCCACCGGCAGCTCGTGATCATTATTGTGTAACCTGAAACTCATAGTGCCATAAAAATAATAAGCAGAACCTGCCCATTTCTTTTTTAGCTTAAAATCGACAGTGCTAAAAAATTCGAGGGTAATGCGCTCGTAAGTCGGCGCCTCATACATTATAAATTTCAGCATTCCTAAAGTATGGAATATTCTAGTTACCTCTATGGACAACCCTAATTGAGATAGAGTTTCAGAACACAAGTACCTCGCCGGTGTAATTTTTCTCTTTACATGCATGGAGTGCCTTCTCTCATGCTCGTCATTGTCAAAAATAATCTCGTGAGCATTGGGACGACGAATAGTGCACTTCCTTGTTCTGGATGGCTCGGCCGCCGGTTGCTTTCCTCTATCTGCCCGTTTTGGGGGCATTATGGTCAACCTAAAATTGCACAAAAACTAAAAACAAAAGTTAAGAGAAAATGCAACCGTAGAAACGGAGAGGATGATGAGTAGAACAACTTTTGTGAAGCGGGATGATGGTTTTGATGAGTGGGTGATGCAAAAATGTGAGCTTTAGGGGTGGATGATAATGGGGTTTTAGGTTTTTTGGAAGAGGAGGAAGAAGAATAAGTGGTGGAGTGAGAGAGATAGTGGATTAAAATGGATAATGAGTGGATAATATGAAATAAAAACAATTAAAATGTGCGTGGGTCCCACTAGATTAAATAGAAAAGTTTGAAAAAATTTTAAAAAATTTGGGTGCGCGCTGCCTGACACGGGCGACCGTGTCAGATCATTGACTATCACAAAATTCAAATTAAAAATTTCAACCTTCAGGAGGTCTGACACTGGCAGTGTCAGCTGACACGGGCGGCCGTGTCAGCCCCCTGGAATCCATTTTTCTCAAGTTTCCAAAAAATTTATTTTTCGCCCTCCTGACACGGGCCGTGTCCGGTGACACGGGCACTCGTGTCAGGCCCCTGAAACTCCACATTTTTCCCATTTGTCAATCTTTTCTTTGATTCCTCCTCCGAAAAATTTCAACATATGTGAGTACCTACATGACACAAAACAAACAAACACACAGAAATAAAACGGTGAGTAAAAACGCGTGGGTTGCCTCCCACAAAGCGCTTCATTTAACGTCGCATGGCTCGATGGTCGCCTATCCTACCCTGTAAGATGAACGACTTCAATTCTTTCACTTGGTTGTCCTTGAAAATAAGGTTTCAACCTCTGACCGTTCACTTTAAATATGTCTCTACTCGTTGAGTTCTTCAACTCAATAGCACCATGGGGAAACACTTTGTGAACCACAAACAACCCTGACCATTTAGACTTCAACTTTCCCGGGAATAGTTTCAACCGGGAATTGTATAAAAGCACCAGTTGTCCTTCCCAAAACTCTTTCTTTTGAATCCTCCTATCATGCCATTTCTTTGTTTGATCTTTATAGACTTTGGCATTTTCATACGCCCGATTCCAAAATTTCTCTAACTCATGGAGTTGGAGAATTCTAGAACTTCCAGCTTTAGATGGATCCATGTTGAGGAATTTCGATGCCCAGAGTGCCTTGTGTTCCAATTCTAACGGTAAATGGCAGGCCTTTCCATAAACTAATTGGTATGGAGACATACCGATTGGCGTTTTGAATGTCGTTCGATATGCCCAAAGAGCATCATCCAACTTAGTTGCCCAATCCTTCCGAGAGGAGCACACAGTCTTTTCAAGAATCTGCTTAAGTTGCCTATTGGACACTTCTACCTGGCCACTGGTTTGGGGATGGTATGGAGTAGCGATAACGATGCTTCACATTATACTTTTGGAGTAGCCTTTCCATGAGGTGATTTAGGAAATGTGTTCCTTCATCACTTATAAGTGCTCTTGGTACTCCAAACTTAGCAAAAATGTTCTCTTTCAAGAACTTCACTACTACTTTTGCATCATTGGTGGGCAAAGCCACAACTTCCACCCATTTAGAAACATAATCCACCGCCACTAAAATATAATTTTTTCTGAAGGACGGTGGAAATGGCCCCATAAAGTCTATGCCCCAAACATCAAACAACTCAACTTCCAAAATCGAATTCTGGGGCATTTGGTTCCTCTTGGATATATTCCCTATTCTTTGACATTTCTCACACTCTTTCACCATCTCTTAGGCATCTTTGAACAAGGAGGGCCAGTACAACCCTGACTGAAGGACTTTGGCTGCAGTTCTATCACCACTAAAATGCCCTCCATAGTCCGAGTCATGACAAGCTTTCAACACATCCCTCTGTTCTTTTTCCGGCACACACCTTCTGACTAACCCATCAACTCCTCTTTTGTACAAGAATGAATCATCCCATAAGTAAAACCTGCAATCATGTACAAACTTTTTCTTCCGGTTAGAATCAAAATCATCAGGGATGATACCACCTACCAAATAGTTCGCATAATTTGCGAACCAAGGAACACTAATAACAGCGAGGATGTGTTCATCAGCAAACTCATCCTTTATTGGGCGTTTTTCTTCTGTTTCTTCAATAGGTGACATGCGAGAAAGGTAATCCGCAACAGTGTTTTCACACCCTCTCTTGTCACGAATCTCAACATCGAACTCCTGAAGGAGTAGAATCCATCTCAAGAGTCTTGGCTTAGAATCCTGCTTAGCAAAAAGATACTTCAAAGCAGCATGGTCAGTATAAACAATGACTCTTGAACCCAACAAATATTGCCTAAATTTATCAAAGGCATACACAACCGCTAACAACTCCTTTTCGGTCGTTACGTAGTTCATCTGTGCAGGGTTCAACACATGACTAGCGTAGTAAATAACATGCAATAACTTATCTCTTCACTGTCCCATAACATCCCCTACTGCAATGTCGCTAGCATCGCACATGATCTTAAACGGTAGAGACCAATCGGGGGCAATAACAATAGGTGCCAACACTAATTTATTTTTTAATGTCTCAAATGCATCGACACACTCTTTATCAAAAACAAAAGCTCTTCCTTAGCTAAAAGAGTAGTTAGAGGCTTAGCTATTTTAAAGAAGTCTCTTATGAACCGGCGGTAGAAGCCCGCATGACCTAAGAAACTTCGTATACCTTTTTCATTCACCGTAGGCGGAAGCTTTGAGAATACCTCCACTTTGGCTTGGTCAACTTCAATTCCTTTGTGGGAAATTTTGTGACCCAAAACTATACCTTCTCGGACCATGAAATGACACTTCTCCCAGTTGAGGATTAAGTTGCTCTCCTGGCATCTTTCTAAAACAAGAGAAAGGTTAGTTAAACAATTATCAAAAGAAGACCCAAATACCGAGAAGTCATCCATGAAGACTTCCATATGCTTTTCGAGCATATCTGCAAAGATGGAAGTCATGCATCTCTGAAATGTAGTAGGGGCATTACATAACCCAAATGGCATCCTTCTGTAAGCAAAAACACCATATGGGCATGTAAAAGCCGTCTTCTCTTGATCTTCCAGAGCAACTGCAATTTGGTTGTAACCAGAGTATCCGTCTAGGAAACAATAGTAATCATAATCCGCTAGCCGTTCTAACATCTGATCAATGAACGGCAGTGGGAAATGGTCCTTCCTTGTGGCAAGATTTAACCTTTTGTAGTCAATACACACCCGCCACCCTATAATCGTCCTCGTAGGAATCAACTCATTTTTCTCATTTTTTATGACGGTGGTTCCCCCCTTTTTGGGCACTACATGGACAGGACTCACCTATGAGCTGTCAGATATCGGGTAAATCAGACCCGCATCAAGCAACTTCACCACTTCTTTTCTTACAACTTCTTTCATAGCTGGATTAAGTCTTCTTTGAGGTTGGACAATCGGTTTATGATCATCCTCCATGAGCATTTTGTGCATACAAACAGTGGGACTAATACCCTTCAAATCCTCAATTTTTCAACCCATAGCCCCCTTGTACTTTTTGAGGACTTTAATCAACCTATCTTCTTGGACAGTTTTTAGGCTAGCACTTATGATGGATGGACATTTACCTTCGGTGTCGAGGAAGACATACTTGAGGTTTTCCGGAAGTTGTTTCAATTCCGAACTCTTTTTGGTCTCTTCACTCCCCTCCACTAATTGAGGTTGTCTTAGATTCTCCCACCGGTGTGGTCGAGATCCCTTCCAAGGAGGTAGAGCTTCCATCACGGTTAACACTTCCAACTCTCTCTCACCCACTTCTCCGCTATCTTCGAAAATTGACAAACTTAACACTTTTTCTAGAGGCAATTGGGCTGCACCTTTAAGATTTTCATTTTCAGCCACTTGGTCAATCACCCCAATATTATTGCTTGTGCCAAAATCACTTTTGTGCTTCATTGTATTTCTCACATCAATCTTCACCTCTTCATCATAAACCTTCATAGTAATTGTTCCCCCTTCTATATCTATCATGCATCTCTCGGTTTCCAAAAATGGTCTTCCAAGAATAAGGGGAATCTCTTCATCTTTCGGCATCTCAAGAATCACAAAATCCACCGGGAATACAAACTTGTCAACTTTCACTAGAGCATCTTCAACGACCCCATAAGGTCTCTTTACCGAGTGATCCGTGAATTGAAGTGTCATCATAGTGTCTTTTACCGCACCTATACCCAACTTTCGGTAGATGGATAAGGGCATTAGGCTCACACTAGCACCCAAGTCAATAAGAGCTTTCTGGAATGATCTATCCCCAATTGTGCAAGGGATAGTGACAGCACCTCGATCTTTCTTCTTTACTGGAATCTTCATACCCTGCAAAATAGCACTACAAGTTTCGGTTAAGATAATAGGATCCGTGTCAACGGTTCGGTTCTTTGAAATGATATCCTTCATGAACTTTGCATAAGTGGGCATTTGCTCAAGTGCCTCCAAAAATGGAATATTGAGCTCAAGCTTTTTGAACATCTCCTAGAATTTTTCGAAGTTCTTCTCTTGCTGCCCCTTCTTCTTGTTCCTTTGAGGATAAGGAAGCTTAATGACCGGTTTGGGCTCAATAACCTTTTCTTTCACTACTTGTTCCGGTGAAACCACCTTTTCAGCTACTACTTCATTATCTTTTATCTCAAGATCGACCTCCAGCAATTGGTCTTCCAATTCAGATTTTTTCTCAGGAACCTCAATAGATTTACCACTCCTTGTTGTAGCGGGGAAATTTGTGAGTGTAAGCTATTGATTAACTTAACTCAAAAATAAGCAAGAGTCGCCACCGCACTTTTATTTTATCCACAAAGGGAAAGGAAAAAGAGCGAACAAAACCTAAAGAGTTCTAAAAACAAGAACAAACAGAGAATGGGTAAGGGGGGTTGGTTACGCAATGGGAAGGTTTTAGCACCCAAAACGTCTATAGTACTCTATAGGAACCCTTTAAAATATCTACCGCTTTTTGGTCTGAAAATGGTTTGCTTGTAAAGAGATTGAGGAGATGAAAAGAGAATTATTTTTAAATATTTTTGTGTTTAGAGAGACTTATCGTCTCATGCCTACGTACCCACGATGTGCAATGTAGGATCAAAACCCCGTAGTTCGTGGTACAAAGAATGAAAATTATTGGTTGTGGTTTATTTTATCTTGAAAAAAGACAACCTGCCATTCTCAAGAGAAAATACTCAACTAATTACCCAGAGGTATGGGAAAAAGACATTTGCTTCACATTAAGATGGAGGATTTGCTTGGATTAACATCAACAAGACTAATCAATACAACATCTAAGTGGAAAATGACCATACTTTCAACAAAATACCCTGGTTAGGAGTTTTACATCTCATCAAAAAATGGCTCATGTCTAATTCTTTTTAAAAAGTTTAAAAGAAAAAGGTGCATAAAAGCACAAAAAATTTGGATGAGTTTTGTATTTTTTATGTTTTTATGAAATGGTCAAAGCATGATTTAAGATGGATTGACTTTTATTTAAAGAAAACAAAGTTTTAAAAAAGTCACTTGAAAAAAGTCAAGGTTTTATTTTGAAAACGGTTTTAAGTTGAAAACAAGAAGGTTTTGAAAAAGAGAGAGGAGATTTTGAAAATTTAAGAATGGGGAGGAGAAGAAGTGACAATCCTAGTGCATAAAGTAAAAGCTAGGGAAAAGAAGGATCTAACCAAAATGGAGCCACTTCAAAGCAATATTAAAAGAATTCCATCCTTAAGCAAATTGGCCAATAAAGGCAAGTCTTCAATCAATACTCAAAGCAAAGGGATAAGAAGTCCTAATTCTAGGTCCATAAGTCCAATATTACTTCAAAAGAGGTCCATAAAGAGATCACTCAAAAGCATAGGATAGTAACCAATAGTCCAAGATGAGGAGAATTAAGTTTTTTATGGTTTAAGCCTTTATTAATGTTTTTGAGTCCAAATGGACAAAGAAAAAAAGGCATAACCATAAACATGTGTCCAACGGACAAAGGAAAAATTGCGGAAGCATAAACATATGTCCAACGGACAAAGGAAAAATTGTGGAAACATAAACATGTGTCCAACGGACAAAGGAAAAATTGCGGAAACATAAACATGATATGTAATGAAGCATAAAAAAATAAAAGAGATAGGGAGCGAGAAGGAAACATAAACAAAATTAATACAAAATATTGTTAGTAAGTTAGTGGTTAGTTGTTAGTATTAGTGATCAATAACAATTGAATAATTGCACTTTGGTCAAGGTTGATGAAACTCATTAGAGGATTGAAAAGACCAAAGCCTCCTAACAACAAGTTTCATGAGTTTTGAACCATAAGACAAATAATCAACCATTCTTGAAAGTTTTTCGATACGGGACAAATATTGCGCTATGTTAAGCAATCGTCGAGTAATTTACGGAGTAATTACCCTACAATGAGGCTGGTCAATAGCTCTTTGTGCTAATGTATACTAGATGAACGATACATTGATCGTCATCCGAAAGCAATACCGCACGAAAAGAAAAGTGGTAGCGATCTCGTCTCGATCGAAATTTAACAACGGAATTCCAAGACCTTTAGACTTTCATCGATCAAAAAGAAAAAGAAATAGATGAAGAGAAAGCCAAATTAAACCACTAAAATATGTGATCTAAGGCTAAGAACAAAGGAAAGGGGAAGAAAATGGAAAAGGAACCAAAACAGCCCAAAAAACAAGCAATTTTCACATTCTGGAGGCTGGTTAATCGATTAACCAACTCACAGTGTAATTATGTTAATCGATTAACCAGTGCAAACTTCCAGTTTTTTGCGCAAAAACAAGCTGTTAATCGATTAACCTAAATGTACATGTTTTGGTTAATCGATTAACACTGTGAAAATAGCAGAAAATCAGTTTGAAAATTGCCAAATCCTTGATCACTCATTTCTTCAAACATCTTAGGATCAAGGATTCAATTGTGCACGAATTTTGGAGTAAAACAACAGCAAAAACCAGCAATCAACACAAATTGCAAGATCCAAAGATCAAGCAAACAAGATCAACAAAGGATCTACATTATGGAAGATTAAGATGAAGCTTCAACAATGGTGAAAAGTGAATTACCAATCCAAATCAGAAAATCCTTCCAAATTACAGCAAGATCTACACTCCAAAACCTTGATCTATGAACAAAAACAAGAAATGATGAAGGTTTAGCTCTAAATTAGTAAGAATCAATGTGAATTCTTACTAACTTATGAAAGAAGAAATTGACCTTTTGGTGAATTTGTGGTTTGGGGAGAGAAATTGCAAGGGATTTGTTGGCTATCAAAAGCTTCAAGAATGAATGAAATGAAGCCTCTATTTATAGAATTTAGGCTTGGAAATTTGGTGGTTTGGAATTAGGCTTGGGTGATCAAAATTAGGATTGGAATTCACATTTGGAGGGAAATCACAAAAGAGTGGTGATTAGTGATGGTACATGGTGGGAAATGATCAAAGTGATGTAGGGAATTAAAATGAGATGGTCTAGAATATTCCAAATGTGATCAAGGGCTGAGATTGGTGCCAATTGCTGCAGAATTTGAATTTGGCACATTTTTTCAAAAAATTGCACGTGTTAATCGATTAACCACTTCACAGTGCAATTAGGTTAATCGATTAACACAGTGAAAAATGGGAAAAAAATGGCTTTTTGATGTGCTGTCTTGGCTCTGGCTCGATTTTCTTGCTTGTCAAAGAAGGCATGGAAATAAACACATGAACCTTGGAGTCCCTTGAATGATAATCAATTAAATCTTGGAAACTCTTGATCAGATAATTTTTGAACTAATCGCAGATCAACATTGACTTTATTCAGATGAAATCCATTCGAGCTGAGGGACTGTTATTTTGGCATTTTTAACCTGTTCTTCCCTTGAAAATGTTAGTGAAAGAAAACAAAATATTTTTGGATTTTAATTAATGGTTAGTAAACATAAACAAATTAAACAAATCAAACGCACGCAAACTCAAAGATCCCTACAAGGCACAACCCTATCAAAGAGGGAACCAATATGTGATCTTGTTTGTGGTATGTAAAAATGCAAATGACATGTGGGATCTTAGGGGTAAAAATTAGGGTATTATAGCTGCCCCTATTTAAGTTTCTTCTATCCGGAGATAAGAAGATTGACATCTTTGTCTCGACGAGATAGAAGAGACTTAAATATAACAATAAACCCGAATTTTTTGCCCAAAGAGACCACAAAATGATATGATAATGCAAATGATATGCAGATACAAGACCACTGTGGGGTAAATACGCCACAGGAGATAAACAAAAAGAAGAAAAGGGAGAAAGAAAACTCCCCCGGGGAAACACATCACAGGAGACCGCCAACTAGCCGGGGAACACACCGCACAACTACTGGGACTCAGCTGAGGAAAAGATTCAAACTGGGGATAACTGTATATGGAAATAAACCATAACACCACAAGGATATAACTCAACAGGGAAGACTTAGCATAACAAGGCTTCACTGGGGAAAATCAATACCTCAACAATGAACTATCTCTAGCATATCGAAGAGACTAACCATCCATCGGAGTAGAAAACCTCAACAACGAACTGTCCCATCAACCGAAGAGACTTACCATTCATTGGAGTCACAAAACCTCAACAACGAACTATCCCATCAAACCGAAGAGACTTACCATTCATTGGAGTCACAAAATCTGAACAACGAACTGTCCTATCAAAACGAAGAGACTTACCATTCATCGGAGTAACAAATCTCAACAACGAACTGTCCCATCAAACCGAAGAGACTTACCATTCATTGGAGTCACAAAATCTCAACAACGAACTGTCTCATCAAACCGAAGAGACTTACCATTCATCGGAGTCACAAAACCTCAACAACGAACTGTCCCATCAAATCGAAGAGACTTACCATTCATTGGAGTCACAAAATCTCAACAACGAACTGTCCTATCAAAACGAAGAGACTTACCATTCATCGGAGTAACAAATCTCAACAACGAACTGTCCCATCAAATCGAAGAGACTTACCATTCATTGGAGTCACAAAATCTCAACAACGAACTGTCCCATCAAACCGAAGAGACTTACCATTCATCAGAGTCACAAAATCTCAACAATGAACTGTCCCACCAAACCGAAGAGACTTACCATTCATTGGAGTCACAAAATCTCAACAACGAACTGTCCTATCAAAACGAAGAGACTTACCATTCATCGGAGTAACAAATCTCAACAACGAACTGTCCCATCAAACCGAAGAGACTTACCATTCATTGGAGTCACAAAATCTCAACAACGAATTATCCCATCAAACCGAAGAGACTTACCATTCATTGGAGTCACAAAATCTCAACAACGAACTGTCCCATCAAACTGAAGAGACTTACCATTCATTGGAGTCACAAAAGGTATTAACTGCATCGCCTCAGGCTTCTCAAATAAAGAAATGCCACGAAACAGTATTGAACCTTCCAAAAGGGGAATCATACGCAGATTTCAGCTGAAGGGCGCAGAATCTTCAAAGGTGCAAAATAAATGCACTCTCAATCTAGGTTTCACATCCTAGAGATCCAAACAAATATCGCAGGGGACCAAAGTTCAATCCAGGAACAAGCTGGAGAGAAACGGTCAAACAAGACTCGTCCTGAGGAGGAAATATCTAAACTGGGGACTAAATCCATCCTGATAATGCATTGGAGAGGAAACTGAATCAAAATCTTCCACGAGAAATAAACTCAGTGGGGAATCAACAAAGATAGGCATTTTTCTGCTTACGGGTCGACACTCTAAATGGAGAGAGGAAACACATGCTCTGCGGGGATAACAACACCAGAGAGCAAAGAAGCACCAACACAAATGCAAAATGCAAAATGCAACAACAATATGCTATGCACAACAAATGAATGCGCATGCGATGCTTATGAGTATGAATATGCTGACAAAACAGACATAAAAAATAAGCAGAGGGTGGAATAAACATCACAACACCACTAAATACTCGGCTAATCTCAACAAGATGGAGATGTCATTAGCAACTCTGCTAGGTATTTAGCTGAAGAAATCCTGCAAGGGATACACAAAAGCCATCAAAGGAAAATAAATCCTACTACAAGGCTTAAATCTTGCTGGAGAAAAGAAAATACTCCTTGGGGAAAGACCCGAATATCAATCTTCTAACATAGATGATCCACAAAGAGGATAACAACATAAACTCTACTTTGAGGATGGCAGGAAATCTGTCGGGGAATCATAACAACCAAATCTTTCTGAATCTTCCTGGGGATCATAAAGAATTCACAGGAACTTCCATGAAGAGATCTGCTGTGGAGAAATAATGAATCCGCTGGGGATTGTAGACATATACACATCTACGCAAAATCCACTGGGAATACAAGGCAGATCTGCTGGAGATACAAGAGAAAAGCTCTCTGAGGATTAACCAATTCGGAGCAAAGCATCCTGGACTTGCTGTGAAAATAGCAAAAGGTCAAGCTGTGGGGGATTTTAGATCAATACTCATCATGAGTGGGAGAAAACCCAACAGGTAACTAGTGTATCAATAATCCTTGAATAAAGATATCATCAGCGACTTCACTGGGGAATAACCACAACAGTGATGCATAATCTTCACTAGGAGGATAAATCTCTGAAAAACAATCCGGAGAGAAGTACATCTTGGACTTGCCGGGGGAAATGAGAAATTAACCTCGCTGCTTTATGATTGGAAATGATAATACAATGCCTCCGTTGGAGAATCATCAAGGCTAAATCCCAAGGTAGAACAGCCTGGAGAGAAAAACATCCACAAGACAAGATGAAACACGACAAGCGATCACCATGTCAATGCTTCTTAGAAGAAAATAACATTGCTCTCTGTTTGGGGATATCCAAAGCAATAACAACACGTCTATCCGGTAAAACACTGAGTGAAGATTCCTCATATGATTTCTGCTAGGGACAGCGAAAATGAATCTCTGCGTGGGGACCACCATTAAAGAGAAGTGGACCTCAAAACTACTCAACTGCCTGACCATAACATAATCAGCTGGAGAGGATTCAGATCAAGACCTAGCTGGGAGAGAAACCAAACAACATTGGACCTTATGAATTCAACACACCATAACAAACCTATCACCTTGTCAACAACTGATCATATTCATAGGAACAAGTTGTGCTAAGGAAATATCAACAAACTTTACTGGGGAAATATCGACAAACTTTACTGGGGAGCTGTCAAAAGAGCGAGAACGAACCCTGCTGAGGAAAACATCGATCTTACCATCCTTGGAATAACCGTTGACATTCTTTTTTATATCCATAAATCAAAGGAAAATGGTTTTATAATTTTCAAAAATTTAAATCAATTATTTACATTTCGTTTCAAAAATCATCATAAAAAATAAATGAAATTTTGCAAACAAAAACAAAATAAGAATTGCAAACAAAGGGACACAGGCCCAAATTTTATTAATAGAATGGAAGTCCGCAAATGGCGTAATTCCATGGATCATTACAAAGTTTGAAAAATGGTAAATACATGGAAAGGGTTACATTGAAATACAATGACCACTATCCTCCCTAACAACTTTGAATTCCACTGTGCCCAAAACTTTAGTTGATGATTAAAGTAGAATCCTTGATAGACAATGTTGCTTTCAAATGATCAAGACTGGCCAGATGCAGTTACTTGCCATAATCCCTAACTTTTGCCTAGATTGCCCTTTCGGGTTTTCAATCTACCGGGATGATTATTTCTGTTTTTGTCTCTAATTTTTGCCTGGACCGCCCTTTCGGGTTTTCAGCCCACCGAGACGCTCATTTTTACCTAAGCCGCCCTTTCGGGTTTTCAACTTAGCGAGCTGTTCTTTTATTTTTTTAGGCGAAGTATTTCTTGACTGCATCGGCATTCACAGGACGAGTGAACTCTTCACCATCCATAGTTGTAAGAAGTAATGCACCGCTAGAGAAGGCTCTCTTAACAACATATGGGCCTTCATAATTAGGAGTCCACTTGCCCCTAGAATCATTAGTAAAATTCGAGATCCTTTTGAGCACGAGGTCGCCTTCTCTGAACACACGAGGTCAGACCTTCTTATCAAAAGCTTTCTTCATTCTCTGTTGATACAATTGGCCATGACACAAGGCCATCATTCTTTTCTCTTCAATCAAATTCAATTGGTCATATCTGCTTTGGCACCATTCAGCCTCAGACAATTCAGCTTCCATCAAAACTCTCATAGAAGGGATTTCAACCTCTACCGGGAGCACTGCTTCCATACCATAAACAAGAGAGAAAGGGGTTGCCCCTGTTGAAGTGCGGACGGATGTACGATACCCATGCAAAGCAAAAGGGAGCATCTCATGCCAATCCTTATAAGTAACAACCATCTTCTGAACAATCTTCTTAATATTCTTATTGTCAGCTTCAACAGCCCCATTCATCTTAGGTCTGTAAGGAGAAGAATTATGATGCTCAATCTTAAACTCATCGCATAATTCCTTCATCATTTTGTTGTTCAAATTTGACCCATTATCAGTGATAATCTTGCTCGGAACACCATACCGACAAATAATTTGGTTCTTGATAAACCGGACCGCTACTTGCTTAGTCACATTGACATATGATGCCGCTTCAACCCACTTGGTAAAATAGTCAATAGCCACCAATATGAAACGGTGTCCGTTTGACGCTTTAGGCTCAATCATATCAATGCCCCACATGGAGAAAGACCATGGAGAAGAGATAACATTGAGAGGAGTTGGTGGTACATGAATTTTGTCAGCATAAACCTGGCACTTATGGCACTTCTTCACGAATTTGCAACAGTCAGATTCCATGGTCAGCCAATAGTAACCTGCTCTCAACATCTTCTTAGCCATTTCATGCCCATTGGCATGGGTACCAAAAGATCCTTCATGAATTTCTTTCATCAACATGTCTGCTTCGTGTCTATCCACGCATCTGAGTAAGACCATGTCATAATTTCTTTTGTACATCACATCATCATTCAAGAAGAAACTACCAGCCAATCTTCTCAAAGTCTTCTTATCTTTCTTGGATGCCCCAAGCGGGTACTCTTGATTTTGAAGAAAGCATTCAATATCATAATACCACGGTTTATCATCAACAACCTCTTCAACCACAAATACGTGAGCTGGCCTATCAAGCCGCATAACATCAATTTTGGGCACATCATTCCACCGATTCACCACAATCATGGAGGATATAGTGGCTAAAGCATCCGTCATTTGATTTGCTGCTCTGGGTACATGGTGAAACTCAACCTTGTTGAAGAAAGTTAACAACCTTCTTACATAATCTCGATAAGGAATCAAATCAGGTTGACGCGTCTCCCATTCTCCTTTAATCTGATTAATCACCAGGGCTGAATCTCCGTATACATCAAGAATCTTGATTCTTAAATCAATGGCTTCTTCCAAGCCCATAATACACGCTTCATACTCAGCCGCATTATTTGTGCAAGTGAACATCAACCTTGCAGTGAAAGGAATATGAGAACCATGAGGAGTAACAATTATTGCTCCAATACCATTGCCATATTCATTAACAGCTCCATCAAAAATCAAACCCCAACGGGATCCAGGCTCAGGCCCTTCATCAGGTAATGGTTCTTCACAATCTTTTACCTTTAGATACATCACGTCCTCATCAGGAAAATCAAACCTGATTGGTTGATAATCATCAATTGGCTGGTGTGCCAAATGGTCAGCCAAAACACTTCCTTTTATCGCTTTTTGAGTTCGGTACTCGATATCATATTCTGACAACAACATTTGCCAACGAGCGATCCTCCCAGTTAAAGCAGGTTTTTCAAAGATATACTTGATTGGATCCATTTTGTATATCAACCAAGTCGTACGATTCAACATATACTGGCAGAGGCGCTTGGCAGCCCAAGCTAAAGCACAACATGTCTTTTCAAGTATTGAATACAGAGACTCACAATCAGTGAACTTCTTGCTCAAATAATAAATGGCAAATTCTTTTCGACCAGATTCATCTTGTTGACCCAGAACACAACCCATAGATTCTTCCAGCACAGTCAAATACATGATCAAAGGTCTTTCTTCCACGGGAGGAGACAAAATCGGAAGTTCAAGCAGATACTCTTTAATTCTTTCAAAAGCTTTTTGACAATCCTATGTCCAGACACAACCCTGATCTTTGCGAAGAACCTTGAAGATCGGCGCACAAGTGGCAGTCATATTGGATATAAATCGGGAGATATAATTCAAACGTCCCAAGAATCCTCTTACTTGTTTTTCTGTTTTGGGCGCAGGCATTTCCTGAATAGCTTTAACTTTACCAGGATCAACTTCAATGCCTTTTTGGCTGATAATAAAGCCTAACAACTTTCCAGAACGGGCACCAAAAGTACACTTATTTGGATTCAAATAGAGCTTAAACTTTCTCAAATGCTGAAACAACTTCAATAAGTACTAAATATGATATGCTTCAGTCTTCGACTTACAAATCATATCATCCACATAGACCTCAATTTCTTTATGCATCATATCATGGAACAAAGTGGTCATAGCTCTCTGGTACATTGCACCAGCATTTTTCAAACCGAAGGGCATCACTCTGTAACAGAATGTTCCCCAGGGTGTAATGAATGTTGTTTTTTCCATATCCTCGGGTGCCATATTTATTTGATTATAACCGGAAAATCCATCCATAAAAGAAAAGATACTGAATTTAGCAGTATTATCTACCAACATATCAATGTGTGGCAATGGAAAATCATCTTTTGGACTCGCTTTATTCAAATCTCTATAGTCAACGCACATTCGGACTTTTCCGTCTTTCTTTGGAACAGGCACAATATTGGCCACCCATTGAGGATACTCAGAAGTCACAAGAAAACCAGCATCAATCTGCTTTTGAACCTCCTATTTGATCTTCACAGCCATGTCAGGATGAATTCTTCTCAATTTCTGCTTCACAGGTGGACATTCAGGCTTCAATGGCAAATGGTGCTCCACAATATCAGTATCAAGACCAGGCATGTCTTGATAGGACCAAGCAAACACGTCAACACATTCTCTAAGAAGCTCCACAATCCTCTTCTTAACATCTGACTGAAGCAGTGCCCCAATCTTGACTTCTTTTACATCATCATCTGAACCCAAATTAACCAATTCCAACAGCTCTTCATGAGGCTGAATGGCCTTTTCCTCGTGCTCAAGCAACCGAGAAATTTCATCTGGAATCTCCTCAATATCCTCTTCTTCAGCTCCAAACACAGGGAACTCAAAGTTGGGAGGGGGCATAGGGTCATTATTTTCAATGGGTTTAACAATCAATCTGCACAATGATTTATGTTTTATTTTAGAATATGAACAAAAAGTGCAAGTATCATGCAGATAAAAGTGATTATCACATTATTATTACTTTTGGTTTTTTATGTTACCATTTTTCAGAAATAAAGCAAAAAGGGAAAACATAATATGGATAAACAAAATAACATTTTATTGATGATGATAAAATTTGAAACAAAGCCCTCACAAAGTCACTTTCACCTTGGGCAGAGTGAAAGGATTTTTGAAAGAAACAAAAACAAATTACTTTGAAATATGAACAACAGTGGGAACATCAACAACTATCCAATTCTGGAAGACTTGTCCATGTGTCACGAAATTGGGAAGTTCTTCCTCTTCATTATCTTCAATGATGGCAGCAGTTAAGTGATCTTTGTGGATGAATCCGGCGCTGTGAAAGGTCTCATTAATACGCTTCAAATCTCTTCTGACTGTACCAGGAGTAAAGCCTAAACCAGTTTTGCCCAGGTTATCAACCACATCAATGACTCGGCCCCAACCGTCAGACCGACCAGTTTCTAACACATGCAGAGCATCTTTCAAAGAAGACATGGGTAACTCATTCTTCTTAACAGCTTTGTCATCAATAGAAAAAGCTTGGAACGGAGTTCCAACAGTTTCATCAGCATCAACATATGAAAAGGATGAAAGATGGCTCACCAGCATTGCTTGCTCGCCTCCAACAATTACCAGCTTATCATTCTTAACAAATTTCAACTTCTGATGAAGAGTCGAAGTCACTGCCCTAGCCTCATGAATCCAAGGTCGGCCAAGCAGACAACTATAAGCAGGACGAATATCCATTACTTGAAAAGTAATCTGGAAGAAGCATGGTCCTATTTTGATTGGAAGATCAACCTCTCCAATCACAGTTTTTCGAGATCCATCAAAAGCTTTAACAATAACCCTACTATACCTCATGGGAGGACCTTGGTAAAAAAGCCTTGATAAAGTAGATTTTGACAACACATTCAAAGAAGAGCCAGTATCAACCAACACATTGGAAATCGCATCTTCTTGACAGTTCATGGAGATATGTAAAGCCAAAAATTTGATTCCTCCCCTCCACGGGTAACTCTTCATCACAGAAACTCAAATTATTACATGCGGTGAGGATGGCCACAATGCCATCAAACTGATTAACAGTCACATCATGCTCAACATATGCGTGTTCCAATACCTTATGCAAAGATTTCCTATGAGCTTCAGAATTCATCAGTAGGGACAACACTGAAATCTTGGACGGGGCGTGCAAGAGTTGATCCACAACACTGTAATCACTCTTCTTGATCAATTTTAAAACTTCGTCCTCATAAACCTTCGAACCACTGAACTGACCAGAAGCATCGACATTACTCTCTTCTTGAGTTCGTTTGCCAGCAATAACATTCTCCACAATCTTTAGAGGCTCAGGAGCAAAAACTCGACCACTCCGGGTCACTCTACTCACATCAGCAATACTTACTACAGAAGACAAAGAAGGGATGGGCACTTCCTTACCATCTTCTACCATGGTAGCATTGTACTTATATGGAACAACCCTATCAGATTCATATGGTACTGGTCCAGGCAACCGAATAACCAAAGGCGTAACAGCGGTCTTCTGACTATCATAAGAGATAACAACTCTTTCAGGAATGTCAAAGCGTGGCTCAATAGCATTCATCTCATTCTGATATTCGTCTCTCTTAGCAGTGACTTCAATCAGATTCTCGTCCATCATTCTTTGAATATCCCTATTCACTATCACACAACCACGAGGATTCACGGAACAGATACAACAAGCTGCATAGTCATGATCAATATCATGGTATTCACTCAAAAGTGCATGCATCTCCACAAGAGATCTTCGGATCCAACGGATATTAAAATTTTTGAATGTACCAGGACAACCATAAACCATATTGACAGATGCCTTACCCAAATCTTCAAAAGTGTGAACTCGGGTACTGTCGAGTCCCATATACCATTTCAAAGCAGCACCGGACAAACTATCTTGAAAGTAGTGAATGAGCAGCTGATCATTATCCTTCTGAGCCGACATCTTACGAGCATACATAGTCAAGTGACTCAACGGACAAGAGTCACCCTTATACTTTTCAAAGTCAGGGGCCTTGAACTTATGCGGGATCTATACATTTAGAACCAAGCATAACTCATGAGCAAACTGGTCTTGAATCTCTTCCATTCTATCATAAGCACTGGCATTCTCACTTGGAGCAGTATGGAAAATTTGCTCTTCACTAAAAGGAACAGTGTGAACCACAGGCGGTGGCACAGTCATCACAGGTTGAACGGTAGGAACAATTGGAATCTCAGGAGGTGGTGGTGGTGGTTGATAACCTTCAGGAACAAAGTTTTGAGGCATGCCCTAGGGGAAACCAGGAGGCATGGAGTATTGAGGAACACTAGCAGGCGCCACAGAGATGGGCGTAGAGACAACCTCTGAAATGACTGTCCTTTGCACAGGAGTTGAAAGCGGAGGAGGAGGAGGTGGTGGCTGATTCTGAACAGACATCAGAGCTTCCATTATAGCAGTGAGTCTTTCTAAACCATCCTTCAGAGTTGATACTTCTTCACGAAGCTCACGGTTCTCTTGTTGCAATTGATCCATCTTTTTCTTCAGATTAGCCCGAGTATTATACTGGTGCGACAGCTTGGCTGAATGAAGACCAAAGGGAAACAATAAGACACCTGGAAAAGGCAAGAAACAATGCAGAATGATGCTTGATATGCAAGATGCAAATGCAAAGTTTCAAGGAAATATAAGGCATATTGCAAACATTGTTATCTAAAATACCAAAATCTCATTCATTAATGATGGAAAAGATTACATCTCGGAAGTACAAATTCAAGAATCCTAAAACAAATAGAGAATGAAGAAAACTAGATCCCTAGAGAATCCTATGAGAGGAAGTCCCAACTCTATCTTCCAGCTTCTTGATGTGGGCCTGCATTTGAGTCTTCTCAATCAGCAACTTATTGACTATCAACTTCCAAGGAGATTCTGAACTCTTCGGAATATCAGAAACTGGCTGAATGAGAGAGGAAAATAAATCCTCTTGCGCCTTTCTCTTCTTGTTGGCAACTTCATCTCCATTCTTCTTCTTGAAGTGCGCTTGAAGCCTTGCATTTTCTAACTCAATAATCTGATACTTGTTCTTCCAAGCATCTCTCTCTTGTTGCATATCGGCCAAAGCGATCTGAAGCTTCTCTATGTCCTCCATAAAGTAGAGAATAGGCTTCTTATCAGTTAGAGATAAAGGCTCATGATGCTTATAAGGCATCTTCAAAGTAATAGCTCTATTTTTAACCCACTTGAGGTAAGGTTCCGAAGAGACACAATTCGGATTTCCTAAATTTTCCTTTCCTTTTCTACGAATGTTGCACCAAGCTTCCACAATTTCTCTCTTGAGAGCAACCTGAGATTCTTCATCCTTAAAAAAGAGACCGGCCAAATGAATGTTCTTCGGTACCTCTCCCAAAGGATATCCCAACTGACGACGAGCCAACACCGGATTGTAGCTGATTCCCTCCTTTGTACCAAGAAGAGGCACATTGGGAAAATCACCACAACTATCAATAATCATCGCTCCAGAAGAAACACGGCTACACCAATCAATATCAGAATGAGTGAGAGACATGATCTTCCGCGACCAATATAAACCATCCTTGAGATTCCAGAAAGCTGCAGACTTCGGCAAGTGAGAAATAAACCATTTGTAAAGCAAAGGCGCACAACAGATAATCATCCCTTCACCATGGAAATTCCTAAGGTGAATAAAATGGTAAGCATCAGCAAGCAAAGTGGGAATTAGATTCCCAATCAAGAAGATCTGAATAACGTTGATGTCGACAAAGTTCTCAATATTCAGGAAGAGGAACAATCCATAAATAAGTAAGGCAAGAATAGCCTCAAAAGCAACTGTGTTCTTCACACTAGCAAAGTGATGAGCTCTATCCATCAAGAACTTAGCGAGTAACCCAAGAATCTTTCCTTTGGTATCCATGCGAGCCTTAATATCAGAAATCTTCAAGTGAGTAGCCTTCGCAATAACATGATGCTCGGGAGCGGAGTCCAAACCAGAGAAAATCCGACCATAAACAGGCAAACCAAGCAGGAGATAATACTCCTCTAGCGTAGGTACCAACTGATAATCAGGAAAGGTGAAATAATGCAACAAAGGGTCATATAACTGAACCAAAGTAGCAAGCAATCCTTCAGCCATATCAACCTTCAAGAGAGATAAAAGCCTTCCATATCTGGACTCAAACTTCTTGGTATCAACAACCAAAGATCCTAGCCCTCTCAAACCCTCTAACTTAGGACTCTTGAAAGTGTACTTCTTGGTATTTCTCCTTCCAAAATCCATAACAAAAGTATCTGCAATGTTTGCAATAACACCTTTAAGTTCCTTGAAACCTTCCAAAAGAATGCTCATGAATGCAACAACCACAAACAAGATCACACAAAGTACACGGGTCAAGGTTCAAGTCACGAGCATGAAGCCAAGGGTAAGAACCAATCCCACAAAGGTATGTACTAAGGTTTTGTCTTTATTGTACCTGCAGAAAATAACGGTTCTAACAAAGTGCCCAGGGTCCACAATCCACTATCAGACACACCAGCACACCAATTTGCTCGGAGGTTGGTAGTTATCCTCAAGAGAATCTAACCTGAGTGTAGCATCGCGTGACAGCTAAGTCAGATTTGCATTTTAATAGCTTCCATGCTACGATCCTAAAAAGGCTAGGATGGGTTAAGGATTACTACGGTCCTCGGTGTTATAGGCTTCTATGGAAAAAGTAATGCATTCTCGATCGCTCGATCGACATCAGTAATTCCAAAGAGGCAACCACCGAGCGGATAGATTCTCAAGTTCTTCTTTTTCAGGATTCGACTCCTTCAAAGTTCCCTTGACTATATTATCCCCTATCTCAAAGTGCACTCTGGTCCGGGTATAAGACCTATCTCACACACAGAGGAACTCCCAAACAGAACAAACAAGTAGCAAGCAAATTAGACAAAAAGAAGTAAATAAATCAAAGTAGGCTAAACCCCTCAAGGGAGAAGCGTCCCTAGCAGAGTCGCCACTTTTCTGTAGCGGAGAAATTTGTGAGTGTAAGCTATTGATTAACTTAACTCAAAAATAAGCAAGAGTCGCCACCGCACTTTTATTTTATCCACAAAGGGAAAGGAAAAAGAGCGAACAAAACCTAAAGAGTTCTAAAAACAAGAACAAATAGAGAATGGGTAAGGGGGGTTGGTTACGTAATGGGAAGGTGTTAGCACCCAAAACGTCTATAGTACTCTATAGGAACCCTTTGAAATATCTACCGCTTTTTGGTCTGAAAATGGTTTGCTTGTACAGATATTGAGGAGATGAGAATAGAATTATTTTTTAATATTTTTGTGTTTGGAGAGACTTATCGTCTCATGCCTACGTACCCACGATGTGCAATGTAGGATCAAAACCCCGTAGTTCGTGGTACAAAGAATGAAAATTATTGGTTGTGGTTTATTTTATCTTGAATAAAGACAACTTGTCATTCTCAAGAGAGAATACTCAATTAATTACCCAGAGGTATGGGAAAGAGACATTTGCTTCACATTAAGATGGAGGATTTGCTTGGATTAACATCAACAAGACTAATCACTTCAACATCTAAGTGGAAAATGATCATACTTTCAACAAAATACCCTGGTTAGGAGTTTTACATCTCATTAAAAAAATGACTCATGTCTAATTCTTTTTGAAAAGTTTAAAAGAAAAAGGTGCATAAAAGCACAAAAAATTTGGATGAGTTTTGTATTTTTTATGTCTTTATGAAATGGTCAAAGCATGATTTAAGATGGATTGACTTTTATTTAAAGAAAATAAAGTTTTAAAAAAGTCAAGGTTTTATTTTGAAAGCGGTTTTAAGTTGAAAACAAGAAGGTTTTGAAAAAGAGAGAGGAGATTTTGAAAATTTAAGAACGGGGAGGAGAAGAAGTGACTATCCTAGTGCATAAAGTAAAAGCTAGGGAAAAGAAGGATCTAACCAAAATGGAGCCACTTCAAAGCAATATTAAAAGAATTCCATCCTTAAGCAAATTGGCCAATAAAGGCAAGTCTTCAATCAATACTCCAAGCAAAGGGATAAGAAGTCCTAATTCTAGGTCCATAAGTCCAATATTACTTCAAAAGAGGTCCATAAAGAGATCACTCAAAAGCATAGGATAGTAACCAATAGTCCAAGATGAGGAGAATTAAGTTTTTTATGGTTTAAGCCTTTATTAATGTTTTTGAGTCCAAATGGACAAAGAAAAAAAGGCATAAGCATAAACATGTGTCCAGCGGACAAAGGAAAAATTGCAGAAGCATAAACATATGTCCAACGGACAAAGGAAAAATTGCGGAAACATAAACATGTGTCCAACGGACAAAGGAAAAATTGCGGAAACATAAACATGATATGTAATGAAGCATAAAAAAATAAAAGAGATAGGGAGCGAGAAGGAAACATAAACAGAATTAATACAAAATATTATTAGTAAGTTAGTGGTTAGTTCTTAGTATTAGTGATCAATAACAATTGAATAATTGCACTTTGGTCAAGGTTGATGAAACTCATTAGAGGATTGATAAGACCAAAGCCTCCTAACAATAAGTTACATGAGTTTTGAACCATAAGACAAATAATCAACCATTCTTGAAAGTTTTCCGATACGGGACAAATATTGCGCTATGTTAAGCAATCGCCGAGTAATTTACGGAGTAATTACCCTACAATGAGGCTAGTCAATAGCTCTTTGTGCTAATGTATGCTAGATGAACGATATATAGATCGTCATCCGAAAGCAATACCGCACGAAAAGAAAAGTGGCAGCGATCTCGTCTCGATCGAAATTTAACAACGGAATTATAAGACCTTTAGACTTTCATCGATCAAAAAGAAAAAGAAATAGATGAAGAGAAAGTCAAATTAAACCACACAAATATGTGATCTAAGGCTAAGAACAAAGGAAAGGGGAAGAAAATGGAAAAGGAACCAAAACAGTCCCAAAAACAAGCAATTTTCACATTCTGGAGGCTGGTTAATCGATTAACCAACTCACAGTGTAATTATGTTAATCGATTAACCAGTGCAAACTTCCAGTTTTTTGCGCAAAAACAAGCTGTTAATCGATTAACCTAAATGTACATGTTTTGGTTAATCGATTAACACTGTGAAAACAGCAGAAAATCAGTTTGAAAATTGCCAAATCCTTGATCACTCATTTCTTCAAACATCTTAGGATCAAGGATTCAATTGTGCACGAATTTTGGAGTAAAACAGCAGCAAAAACCAGTAATCAACACAAATTGCAAGATCCAAATATCAAGCAAACAAGATCAACAAAGGATCTACATTATGGAAGATGAAGATGAAGCTTCAACAATGGTGAAAAGTGAATTACCAATCCAAATCAGAAAATCCTTCCAAATTGCAGCAAGATCTACACTCCAAAACCTTGATCTATGAACAAAAACAAGAAATGATGAAGGTTTAGCTCTAAATTAGTAAGAATCAATGTGAATTCTTACTAACTTATGAAAGAAGAAATTGAGCTTTTTGGTGAATTTGTGGTTTGGGGAGAGAAATTGCAAGGGATTTGTTGGCTATCAAAAGCTTCAAGAATGAATGAAATGAAGTCTCTATTTATAGAATTTAGGCTTGGAAATTTGGTGGTTTGGAATTAGGCTTGGGTGATCAAAATTAGGATTGGAGTTCAAATTTGGAGGGAAATCACAAAAGAGTGGTGATTAGTGATGGTACATGGTGGGAAATGATCAAAGTGATGTAGGGAATTAAAATGAGATGGTCTAGAATATTCCAAATGTGATCAAGGGCTGAGATTGGTGCCAATTGCTGTAGAATTTGAATTTGGCACATTTTTTCAAAAAATTGCACGTGTTAATCGATTAACCACTTCACAGTGCAATTAGGTTAATCGATTAACACAGTGAAAAATGGGAAAAAATGGCTTTTTGATGTGCTGTCTTGGCTCTGGCTCAATTTTCTTGCTTGTCAAAGAAGGCATGAAAATAAACACATGAACCTTGGAGTCCCTTGAATGATAATCAATTAAATCTTGAAAACTCTTGATCAGATAATTTTTGAACTAATCGCAGATCAACATTGACTTTATTCAGATGAAATCCATTCGAGCTGAGGGACTGTTATTTTGGCATTTTTAACCTGTCATTCCCCTGAAAATGTTAGTGAAAGAAAACAAAATATTTTTGGATTTTAATTAATGGTTAGTAAACATAAACAAATTAAACAAATCAAACGCACACAAACTCAAAGATCCCTGCAAGGCACGACCCTATCAAAGAGGAAACCAATATGTGATCTTGTTTGTGGTATGCAAAAATGCAAATGACATGTGGGATCTTAGGGTTAAAAATTAGGGTATTACACTTGTGGTCACAACACTAATATTATTATGATCCTGCGGGTTAGGCACAGTGGCACTAGGTAGAGCACCTGGTGCTTGAGAGCTTGCTAGTTATTGTGTTATTTGGCTCATCTGGACTTTAAGGTTTTTTATCGAAGCACCTGTGTTCCTAATATTGCTTCGTGTCTCTTCTTGGAATTGGGAGCTCTGAGCGGCCATCTTTTCAATGGCGATTTCCCAATAAGCTTTTCTAGGTGTTTGTTGCTGAAACTGTTGTGGGTGTTGTTGAAACAGTTGCTGAAATTGTTGAGGATACGGCTGCTGAGGTTGTTGTTGTTGAGGGCGGTACTGTTGTTGTTGCGGTTGGTTCGGAGGTGGAGTAACCCCTTGCTTTGGAACATTCCCTTGCTGATCTTTCCATGAGAAATTCGGATGATTCCTCCACCCCGGATTATAGGTGTTGGAATAAGGGTTATTCTGCTTCAAAAAGTTAATTGCTTCCACTTGTTGCGCGGTAGCAACACAATGCACAGTAAAATGCGGCCCCCCACAGATTTCACAATTAACTGCTTGAACTGGTTGAACCTGTGCCACAGTTTGAGTATCAAGATTCATCTTTTTAATCCTTCTTTCTACCTCAGCCGCAATCTGCTATTCCATTTTTACCACTTGCTCCTTAAGCTTCATATCAATAATCTTTTCAGGTTGGCTTACAATGCCATCATATAACTCCAAGTGCTCATTTGCTGCAATAGCCTCAATTATTTTTTAATGCCAGTGGCTGTTGTAAAGTTGGTTGAGCCACCGGCAGCTGTATCGATAAGTTGCTTAGTCTTCATCTTGAGACCATTCATAAAATTCTGCATTTGTTCGGTTGCGTCCATATTATGAGTGAGACATGCAACCAAACACCTCTTAAACCTCTTATGAGCATCTCCAAGTGACTTTCCCTCTTTCTGCTTGAAATTAACAATGTCGTACCGCTTTCGGATGTACACAGAAGCAGGGAAATATTCATTTAGAAATGTAGTTTCCATCTCTTGCCAAGTAGTAATACTCCCAGCAGGTAGAGAGTAAAACCACTCTTCGACTTCATCAGATAGTGTAAACAGGAACATCACCAGCTTCTTTGCTTCTTCAGAGTGTCCCTTAATTTTTAAGGACGTACTCATGGTAAGGAACCTTTGTAGGTGCTTGTTGGCATCTTCGTTGATCCTTCCTGAAAATGGCCTACTCTGAAGCTGTCGGATGGTGGATGGGTGTAACTGGAATTGAGCAACAGTAACTGGTTGATTAACGATTGTCAACCACACTGTTGGAGCGTTCGCCCTTCCATAGTCACCGAGAAGTCTTTCTGCTGGTGGATCTTCTGCCATAATAAGAGTTTCCGACTCTGAGTCTGTGCCGGAATCTGTGTGCTCGGAGTGTCCTGAAAGTGATTATTCTTTCTCGTGCTCATAAATAATTGGTTATGAACCCGACACTTCCAGTCTTTCTAGTTTAGCTTGACGACGTCTCGCGTGCAAAAATCTCTCTGGTTCTGCGTCAAAAGAAAATTCAGATGAGGCCTTACCTCGCATACACAGGTTAGAAAATTATTAGTAATAATAAAAAATTAACAGGAAAATAAAATAAAAATTTTGGTCACAGAGTGACAAAATTTCAATTGAATTAACACACACTTAGAATTTGGCAGTCCCCGGCAACGGCGCCAAAAACTTGATCGGTAAATAGCAAGTGTACTATTTAACGATGTAGTAATAATTGGGGTTATCCCCAGAGTCGGTCTCTCGAGGACTGCGTATAATATGTAAGTGTGGGTGTTATTTCAATTAAACAAAAATTACTTTTGGGGTTTCTTTGGGTTGACAAAAGTTATAATAACAATATAAAATAAGCAGAACAATAAAAAGTGTTTTTAACGAATATAATGAAATATGCTAGGGAAGGTGTATAAATTGCTCAGTAAGAACCCGAAATTATCATCAGAGATATATGTCTCAAAACCTTAATTTTACTGACCCTCAAATATTTTTCTTAAATTCCTTAACCGAAAAACCTTTGATATTCTCCCTTGACCCTAATTCCTTAGCAGTCAAGAAAGAACATCAAGCAATAGTTCTAACAAAGTTTTTTTTAGTCACTACGGGATTTCCCCATTCCTAGGCAATATCTACCGTAATGTTATTATGCAAAATCTAGATTGGTTTTTCAGACCAAATCCCTAATCGTAAATCGTTCCCAATTTAACCGATCGATAAATGTTAAATAATTTGCATAACAAAAGATTAAGGCAAGAAAACATAATCTCATCAAATAATTCAACAAGGGTTCATTACTTCACAATTCAGGGACACCCCCTAGCATTGGGGGGTTTAGCCTCTAATAATATTCAAATTAAAAACAACAATGAGATTAAAGAAAGACATTCCAAATTGATCGGAGTCAATTGATTCTTCAATCGCTTCCGCTCATGAACAATCCTCTTCTCCAAATCTCCTTGATCGCATAAAACTATCGTAAATTTGTTCGTGAAAGTAAAAGTGTTTTCTCCCTTTCCAAACCTTGCCTAAGTAATTCCCAAAACAATTATAACAATGCGAAATTCCCAGAATACCCCTCAGAGCACTCCACTCAGACAATATGAAAAGAATAAAAAAAATTCCTCTCCCAGGTTTGCTGACACGGGCACCCGTGTCAGCCCTCTGTTTCCTCTACGCCAATATTTTCCTTCCAGGCCTGCTGACACGGGTCGTGTCAGCTGACACGGGCACCCGTGTCAGCCCTCTAACTCTTGCCCCATTTCTTATCTTCCTTGCTTCTCCTGACACGGCCCGTGTCAAGCAACACGGGGGTCCGTGTCAGGCTTCTGGCTCCTTCCAAAAATGCATTCGAACCGCATCCGAACTTTTCCTTTCTTCGCGTAAGTTCTCCGGGCTTCCACACTGTGACCTGAAAACAACAGAACTACCAGACCAAGACTTCAAAAATACTTTATTTATTATAAATTTAAACTAAAGAATGACAAGCAAACAAAATGCAAAAACTTAAATACTTAAAGGAAAACAATAAAAACAAACCAAAGTGTTGCCGGTAGAACGAAATTCTTGCCGAATGACTGACGAAAACTAAGTAAAATAGGTGATCGATCACACGCAGAGACACACACACACACACACACACACACACACATAAAACTTTTAAAACCCTATCATTTTTATAAAAGCTTATTGAAAACCTATCAAGGATTATATTGAATTGGTCGAAAAATATTTCTAATTAATTGAGAAAGTTTTTACACCACCAAATCAATCAAGGATATATGTTTTTAATGGATTAGAAAAACTTTTATTCGATTAAAACATACAGTTGTTGTAGATTTTCTTTTTTAGATCAGGGTTGCCGTATTTTAAATGGTTTTAATCAATTACTTGTTAGTGTTAATTGATTAAAACATTAAAATGGCTCATGAATCATTCCCTTTTCAGCCAAATCTTTTCCTATATTAATGAGGCTTTTCCTCATTTCAAAATACACGAATTTTTGAATGAAATTATCTTATTTTCTTCTACTCTTTTTATTCTAAAATTGAATTTTCACAAGAATTGACATAGTGCCAAAAGTCCGAAAAACCCTTGAAGATTTTTGTTGTAATATGTGTTATGCTTCATTTGATTTATTCAAAAGTGTAACTCTCCCGTTGATAATATTTGTAAAGACTTAAAGGCTGCAAGTTAAACTTGATTAAAACTTAGTTGTAGGCTCTTGAGCTTGTCTTGTCTTAAAAGCTCTATTTGGTTCTTGAGCTTGTCCTGTGTTAAAAGCTCAATTTGGTTCTTAAGCTTAGGCTAGTAAAAACTTTTGTTTAGTTTGGAGATTAACCGGTTAAAATATCTCATTTAGTTTGGAGATTAACTTATGTTAATGGAACTCTTAAGATAAAACTCTTGAGGGACATGAGTAAACTGTGTAGTTTGGTTGAATCTGCATAAATCTTTTAGTGCACTCTCTCTAACTCAACCTCTTTTCTTTATGCCACTTATTTTTATTTTCTCTCTAATTCTTTCTTCTTCTTCTTCTTCTTCTCCATTGCTTTGTCTTTGTTAAACTAACATAAACCATTTTTAATAAAGACATTTTTAAAATAATCTCGATTTTTAAATACCATTATTTACTCCTTATTGTATTTGGAGTCACTTGGTCAACAAATTCCACTAAAATGCTCTAAGCACGTTGTCTCAATACCTTAGGCGCGCGAGGGTACATGATAACCTTACCCAAATTAAAGTTTCAATGACACAATAAGCATTAAATGCACATGTTTCATATGTCACCTACTCCCGTTCATCATCATAACGAAACTCCTTTTCTCCCCAAAGTCATATTCTCAAAAAACTGACTTCCTCAACAAAACACCTACTTAAACTAGTCTATGAGTTACCGTGTCAACATTCCTCAATGATAGAAACAACTTGGGGGGTGAGGGACTCTTTTGGACTGTCTAGAAGCCCAATAAGGCAGACCCATCCAGAGGCCCAATCCAGCCAAAGCGCCCATTATACGATGAACATTTATACCTTCACTTTGGGGAGTCACATAAAAATACAACTCCTGTTCTTTTCTCCACTGTCAATATGTATTCAACGGTTTACCACAATCTACGTTGGACCAACCGAGAATGATTCTAACAATTTCCCCTACATAAGCGTGACCCTGAGTCACACTAGGTATCACTCTCATTCATACTTGCATAGTTCCACCTTTCTCAAACATTGATTTGAACGTTAAAGAGCTAACCCTGCAAGTACCTCCCTATTTGATCACCAGAGACTTCTATCACCTTTACTAGAAACCTTATATGTTAGTTATCTTATCTTTACCACCCATTATTTATCCTAATGCATAATACATTTTAGACGAGGTTCTCTTTTGAACATTTTTTTTTAGTTTGCACTGTACTCTCAAAATCTTATGACAATTTAAAAAAAAATATTTTGTTATAAATTTGATTCAAAAACAAAAAGATTACCTTATTTTGATCTAAGATTTTTTGATGTGTAATAAAATCTAAGATTATAGGTGTAAATTGAGCTTAAATTTTTTTATCTAATACCTTAACAATTATCCCCCATCCCTACATTTTTTAAAAATATTTCAATTATACTCTTTTTTATTATTTATTGTTAATTTTTGAAATCGAAATTTTTTGTCCTGCTACACTAGTGTATCGAAAAACGCCACTTAAAGAATTCTGATACATAATTTCTCTTCACCGAATAACTTGCAATCAAATATTCTGAGAAATTATATATTCACCGGATAACTTATATAAAACTTATCCAGTATTATAATATAGTTTTCCTATTGTTCATCAGATAACCTTGTAGGTTTTTTATTTTTTTTATTTTGCGATGTCATAATAGACAGCGATTTGAAAACTGTTGCTAAAAAGGGACAAATCATGTTATAATATATTGATAAAAGTGGAAAGATCACACTTCCCAAATGTGAATATAGTATGACAAGTAAGGTAAAAAAAACTTTTATTTATTTTTTATTTTAGGCCATAATTTTTCACTTTTGTCTAAAATTATTTTTATTGCAATCATCCATTACTTCCCATAAGTTATTCGAAATGTATTTTTTTTATAAATATTATACTGATCTGATAATTTAGGAAAAAAACTTTCAAAAAATAGACAATAATCTTTTTTTTACTTTAGACCATGATGTTTTAATGTTGCCTAAAGCCATGTTTGTTGTAATCAACATATAACTTAACATAAGCCATTAAAAAATAATTTTTAAATTTTTAATTCCAAATTTAGTAAAAAGTATTTTAGTCCAATCACATAATTTACAGGGTGAGGAGATAATTGCTGGAGCCTGAGGAGGTAAAATTTTCTTGGGCTTGTAATCACCCTTGAATGGGCTCACCCTCACGTTGGGCCCAAAAATATATTACTTTCTTGCCTATCACACAAAGGAAAAACAAGTGTTTATTTGAGAAAATCACCACCGATTCACTCCATCTATCAATCCCTAATCTGCGATTGTTGAATTGAGCCCTTTTCGATTCCATTCTTGTTTGATTCATCCGAAGTAAACCTCCAACTGTAACTGATATGGCGAGCGCGATGGTGGAAGACGCAAACTTCGAAGATGATCAGTTGGCGAATATGACCACCGACGACATCGTCAGAGCTTCTCGTCTTCTCGACAACGAGATTCGCATCCTCAAGGTTACTTTTTTCTTCTATCTCTTTTTGATTTTCGAGTTCTGTAACTTTATTGTGTTAGGGTTTGCATCGTTTTCGATTTTGGTTGAATTGTTGTTATTGTGGATGTAGGAAGAGTTGCAGAGAACGAATCTGGAATTGGAATCTTACAAAGAGAAGATTAAAGAGAATCAGGAGAAAATTAAGCTCAATAAACAACTACCCTACCTCGTTGGTAATATTGTTGAGGTAGGTTACTTTTGAGTAGGGTTTATATGTCACTGAATCTGTGTAATTTTTAAAGCTGGTTTAGGGTTTTGTTGGGAAATCTTAGACTTTTGTATTATTATGAATGAATATTCTGGGATTGATTATGATATGATACTGTTTTGGATTTAGATATTGGAAATGAATCCTGAAGATGAAGCTGAAGAAGATGGTGCGAATATTGATCTTGATTCACAAAGGAAGGGAAAGTGTGTTGTGCTAAAAACGTCTACTCGACAGGTGATAGACTGTTTTTATATTATTTGTTACTTGTATGTCTTATTAAAAGTTTTAGGTGCCTTTAGTTAAAATTACTGAATCCATTAGTTAGGTATTGAAGGGAAGGTCTTTGTATAACTTGTTACAATGAAATGCAACCATAAACTCAATAGTTTTTTTGTACTGTAATGCAGACAATCTTTCTTCCTGTTGTTGGACTTGTCGACCCTGACAAGCTAAAACCTGGGGATCTTGTTGGTGTAAACAAAGATAGTTATTTAATCTTGGATACTTTGCCTTCTGAGTATGATTCTAGAGTTAAGGCCATGGAAGTTGATGAAAAGCCTACTGAAGACTACAATGACATTGGTGGATTAGAGAAGCAGGCAAGTTTTAATTTTTGTCAAGTTTTATTGAAGCCCTTATTTTGTTTTAATTTGAGGTCAGTGAGATAACAGGATCTTCTGATCAATAACATTGGTGTTGTCAACAGATCCAAGAATTGGTTGAAGCCATTGTTTTGCCAATGACTCACAAGGAGCGCTTCCAGAAGTTAGGAATTCGTCCTCCCAAGGGAGTGCTCTTATATGGTCCACCTGGGACTGGGAAAACTTTAATGGCCCGTGCCTGTGCAGCACAGACAAACGCCACTTTTCTGAAGTTAGCAGGTCCTCAGCTGGTCCAGGTATGGGCATCTAAATCTCTTTTTCTTTGTCCGTTATATATATATTTCTAAGTATGGATTATGATTTTGTTTGTGCCATTATTCCTCTATCATTTTCTAATGCAATTAAATTATTGAATAGTAGTACAATAAGGCATGGTTTTTGTTATCTTGATTTGAGTTTTCTTGGCTATTATTTTCTTCAACGCATGTCAATGCCCTGCCCCCTACTGATTATACAAGGAGTTATTTATTTCTTATATTCTTTATAGTTGTGCACTAAGGCATGTTTTTCGTTATATGGAGTCATTTATTTCTTATACTCTTTATTTTGAAAATAAACCAGCTTGTTTATCTTGTTCAGATGCTTTACTGTCTGTCCAACACATCAAAATAGTCAGGCTCAGCCCCTCTATTTCATTTGCACTCCTTTCTTTGTTGTTTGTATAAATTGTATTCACATCCTTTGTATTGGGATTAATATTTGATGATGTTCACTGAAATTTTGTACAGATGTTCATAGGAGATGGAGCAAAACTTGTCCGTGATGCGTTTCAACTTGCAAAAGAGAAGTCACCATGCATTATATTTATAGATGAAATTGATGCCATTGGTACAAAGCGATTTGATAGGTATTACTCAAGAGCATGCATAATTTTAGATAAACTTCCAAATTTCCTTTTTTCCCCATTCTGTGTATTTGTTCAAGTGTGTTGCTTTAGTTTGTCAACAAACAAGTGTAGTATTTCAGCAACCTTATGATTTATATTGTGACTGATTGCAGTGAAGTAAGTGGAGACAGGGAGGTACAAAGAACTATGTTAGAGTTGCTAAACCAGCTTGATGGTTTTAGTAGCGATGACCGAATTAAGGTTTATTTTTAATTTTTCTTGTTTCCGTAGTAATATTTATTTATTATCAATCTAACGACTTTCTCTTTGACTACCTTTGATTTAACAACTTGAATAGCGATTAATTTGTTTTAGAAGTTGGAACCAAATATATTGGTTTTTTGGTCAGTTAGAATGTAAGTGATTAAAATGCTGCTTTTATTTATTCTTGAAAATTGCAGGTGATAGCAGCTACCAATCGTGCAGATATTCTTGATCCTGCTCTCATGCGTTCTGGTCGATTGGACCGTAAAATTGAGTTTCCACATCCAACTGAAGAAGCAAGAGCTCGAATTCTACAGGTGTGATATCTGTCAACTTTATCTGCTTTGATCTTTATTTTCCCTAGAACATAATATTTGATGACTGCTTCCACATTGATATTTCAGATCCATTCAAGGAAGATGAACGTTCACCCCGATGTAAACTTTGAAGAGCTAGCTCGGTCCACAGATGATTTCAATGGAGCACAACTGAAGGCTGTCTGTGTTGAGGCTGGCATGTTGGCTCTACGCCGTGATGCAACAGAGGTTTGTATTCCTTCTAACATGTATAGATGTTTAATTATATTTCACTGTACTGCTTCATCATAATATTACTCTAAGCATGTTTACACTGATAAATTGATGAAGTATGTTTACAATGCTAGTGTATATTATCAAACATCTGTTGATGTGGTCTTTTGTTCCAAATATAGGTGAACCACGAGGACTTTAATGAAGGTATAATTCAAGTCCAAGCAAAGAAGAAAGCAAGCCTGAACTATTATGCTTAAGCTAGATTCTAGAATGAGCTATTTTTCAGTTAAAATATTCAATATATCTCATTTCAGGCTAATAGAAAGCCAAATTTGATGTTTGACATTGGTTTTACTTTTGTTGTGCTAATTTACTTATCACATGATTTATTACCAAGACCTTCATCATTTAAAAATCATGTAATCAATCAAATTTGAAGAAGTAATAGAAACTTTATCTGCTTGCTATTTTTAATTTCTTTGATCTAGTTCTGCCAGTTGAATGGGTAGTGATTAAGTGTCAGACTCATGCAAACACATAATTTAAAATGGCTAAAATAGGCTTGAGTAAATAATTTTTAGAAACATCGATTATCAAGCAAAAATGACCGAGTGATTCTGACAATGAGAATTCACAATTGTCGCAATTACAAAAAATTGAAGAAAAACCGAGATGATCACAAACTAAGTTAGAAATTGATGATTTTTACTAAGCACGGAGAGATAGGGGAAGGAAGATAAAGATATATTTGTAAGTAATATATGATTCAATATTATAACGAGAATTCAAATGGTTGCAGAGTTAGGTTTTTTTATATTTTTGAACAGATTTAATAATATAAAAGGGAATACGTGGAACACAAAAATGAGAGGGGATTATTCAAATGGTAGCAGAGTTAGGTTTTTTTATATTTTTGAACAGATTTAATAATATAAAAGGGAATACGTGGAACACAAAAATGGGAGGGGATTAGGTCAAAACTGTGTAGGAAGTACGGCTTATGTCAGCGAAGAAATCTATATAGGAGTTTTCCTCCTTAATGACGTGTGTGTCACTCCTCCTTAATAATGTGTGTGATAAAAGACATTTCATCCGTTGGAATTTTATTATGCACCAGATGCAAAATAACAAAGCATTTTGAGGGAGGAAGATCCCTGCTCCAAATACAACTTGATGGAAGGAGGAGAGTGAGATTACCATCAGAAGTGTACCAGGCCAACAAGTTGTATATATGTCACGCCTGCAAAAGGATTGACCAGGCCAACAAACTGATGCAGGAAAGGGAACAGAACATACCAGTTGGTAGGAATATACCAGATGCCATCATTCAACAAATCACTCACAAATCGCCAGTTGTCTTTCCATAACCCGATATTGCTGCCATTGCCCAAGAGCCAGTTGAAGTTATATCTAATGCGATAGTAACACACTAACTATAGTATAATAGACTTCCTGTACTATATTACTATCTACTATGATAACTAACTAATAACTAGCATGAATCAAGACTCCACAGTGCTTTTGATCTTTATGCATTATTTGTTACTCAATATTCTCTCACAAGCTGAGGCATGGTTTACGTTCATCATGCTAAGTTTGAACCAATTGTTTGTGAAGAAATTGTTAGCTCTGAGTGTTCCATTTTGAACATTTGCCTCGTAGGTACATAGTGAAAGTCTTTGAACTGATACAACAACCACTACAGCTCAGCTCATAAGTGGCAATAGAGAGTGCTCTCTATTTTGCCGCCGATGAAGAGTTGTAGAATAGTAAAACAATAATTTGTAGGATCTATGCAGTCACCCACTCACCCTAATTAGCATCTAAAGTCAGGATTATGTTGTTTAGGATATCTCTGCAGTCACCCACTCACCCTAATTAGCATCTAAAGTCAGGATTATGTTTATGATATTTCACTACTCTACAAGCTGCATGATAATGTGTCATTGGTTGGAGCATGAAGAAATCGGGTCAACTGATGTGTGCAAAAGTGATATATGGGCAGGTAGTGTTAACAATTTTTCTATAAGCCTCCTGTATGCAACAATATCTTTGTATGG
The DNA here is from genome assembly GCA_022829125.1 of Lathyrus tuberosus. Classification (NCBI taxonomy): domain Eukaryota; kingdom Viridiplantae; phylum Streptophyta; class Magnoliopsida; order Fabales; family Fabaceae; genus Lathyrus; species Lathyrus tuberosus. Next base: position 4,335,103 of record JALAZF010000024.1, on the reverse strand, counting down.
TTTACTTTTAAAATAACTAAATCTGGTAAAGTGTTATGCAAAAAGAAAGAAATAGGGTGATTTGTTTTCAAGTGATTCTCGATTTAAACACAAATATAATTTCTTTCAACTTAGCTTAATGATTACCCATCATTAATTGCACGGTTAACACCCTTATAATCTAAACGTCTTCTTCTTTTTAATTGCACGATTAACACCCTTATAATCCAAACGTCTTCTTCTTTTTCTACTTTTATCTTTCTAGTTTTCTTGTTTATTCTTAGTAATCATGAAATTATCACCTTATCTAGTCTCTCCTCTTAAGCAATTTACAATTATTGGCTTAAACATCTTTATATCCCAATAATTATACTTGTCTTCACTTCTTCCTTACAATATCGTATAGATTCGTTTTTATCAGTTTAGGATGACGTGATTTTTTTTTTTTTTTAAATTTTTATCATGTTGTATTAATTAAAGGTCATGTGAACCACATTATCTTTGAATTATTTCTTTTATTATTAGACCTTGTCGACTACTTGTTTGTATAATTTTAGGGTGGTTTTAATTTTATTTGAAATCTGCTTTTATTCTCTATATAAGAGAATATAGTTGTTGTGAAGGGCATTCGAAAATTGAGAGATTCAATCTAGAAAGCCTGAGCTTGCAATCAACTCTTATAAGTATTTTTAATAAAATCATGTCGTTTAATATCACATTCATTTTAACTCTAATTATTCAATCTATTCTAATAATTAAAAAAGTAGCATGTCAACCGGGACTTATAAAAACAAATCTTATCTTCACAAAAGTAATTTGATCTTTTCTCATAATAGATTTTAAAAGTATTTCTTATCATCAAACATAAGCCATATCCTTCGAGATTTGTAATTCCATAATAGTAATCTTCATTGTCATTCAAGTGGTCAGATGTGCTGGAAACACTATCACTTTCTAACAAAACAGACATGACATCTTTCAATTTATTTAAAAATTCATTACGGCTAATAACAGTTGATAAAATTGCTAACTTAGATCGATCTAGAAATGCAATATCTTTTGAACTAATATTGATATTTTTGCAAGAGTTGGGATGAACTTTACACAGTGATTCCAACTTTAGTAGATATAAATTCCAACTAAATAATTAAATAAAACACAAATTAATCTGATTAAATAATTAATCAAATTTCGGGGTGATACAACTCTCCCCCACTTAGAGAATTTTTGCCCTAAAAAATTACTTATAGGAAACAGAGTCGGATACAACTCTCTCATCCGGCTCTCTAGCTCCCACGTCACACTTTCACTAGAAGTTCCTCCCCACACCACAGTCACCAACGCAATCTCCTTGCCTCTCAAGTGCTTCACTTTGCGATCATTTACTCTCAAGGAGATGTCTCAACGGTCAAGTTCTCTCTAACTTGCACATCGTCCACTTGAATCACATGAGACGGATCAAAAATATATACTTCTTCAACTGAGTCACATGAAAGACGTCATGAAGGTTCGAAAGAAACGTCGACATTGCAACTTTGTAGGCCACTTCTCCTATTCGCTTCGTAATCTTGTACGAACCAATAAAACATGGCATGAGCTTTGAGACTTTAAAGCTCGACCAACATCAATTACCATAGTAACTCGCAAAAACACATAACCTCCCTATTGGAATTCAAGTGCTTTCCTCCTCTTATCATGGTAACTATTCTGGTGACTCTATGAAGCTTTCATCTTCTCTTGGATCAACTTGATCTTCTCAGATGTTTGTTACACAATCTCAGGTCTAAGTATTGCACTCTCACCTGATTAATACCAACACAAAAGTGTTCTACACCTCCTACCATACAATGCCACGAAGGCTGCCATTCCATTACTAGAATGGAAACTGTTGTTGTAAGTGAACTCAACCAATGACAAGTAGTTATCCCACGCACCTCATTGTTTTAGCACACAAGCCTTCAACAGGTTTTCCAAGGATTGGATAGTCCTCTCTGTCTCACCGTTCGTCTGCGGATGATAAGCTGAACTCAACTTTAACTTAGTACCTAACGGTTCCTGCAAGCTCTGCCAAAACCTCGATGTTAATCTTAGATCTCTATCGAAAACAATACTTGAAGGAATATCATGCAAGTTAACAACCTTCTCAATATACAACTCGACTAACTTATGCAAATGATAACTGATCTTAATCGGAATGAAATGAGCTGATTTAGCCAATCTATCAACAATAACCCATATGGAATCATATCCATTTGTCATTTTCGGCAAATTCGTCACAAAACCCATGGAAATGTTGTCCAATTTCTACTCAGGAATGCTCAATGGTTGCATCAGACCCAACAAATTCTGATGTTCAATCTTCGACTTCGGAAAAGTCAAGCAAGCGTAAACAAACTCAGCTTCTTCCTTCTTTATTCCTGGTCACCAAAGTATTTTCTTCAAATCTTGATATGTCTTAGTGGCACCGGGATGAATACTCATGCCACTTCTATGACATTCCTCCATAATACTCTTCTTATGTTCTGGTACATCGGGTACACAAACCTTGTCTCTAAACCTCATCACACCATTCTCGTCGATTATGAAATCACCTCATTTATCTTGACTGATTAACACCAATCAGTCGATCAATTCCAAGTCTCTTTTCTGACCTTCTCTGATTTCTTCAAGGATACCCATGATCAGCTTTAAAAAACCCAACTTCACACTATTAGAAGTCTCTTCACACACCAAACTCATGTCCCTAAATTGCTCAATCAATTCCAATTCTCGAACCATAAGCATCAACGTATGCAACGACTTTCTGCTCAAAGCATTAGCTACGAAATTGGCTTTACCCAAATGGTAACTCAAGCCAAAATCATAGTTCTCTAGAAATTCGAGCCACCTCCTCTGCCTCATAATGAACTCTTTCTGGTCAATAAACACTTCAAACTCATGTGGTCACTGAACACTTCAAATCTGGAACTAAACAGATAATGCCTCAAAATTTTTTAACACACGCAACACGACTATCAACTCTAGATCATGCGTAGGATAATTCCTCTCATGAACTTTCAATTGTCTAGAAGCATAAGCTACAACCTGACCATTTTGCATCAACACACCTTTTAGACCCATCTTCAAAGAATCACAATACATAACAAAGGATTCACTAGGATTTGGAAAAAGCAAAACTGGAGTAAACGCCAATTTCCTCTTGAGTTCCTGAAAATTGTCTTCTCACGGAACATCCCACACGTAAGCCTGACCCTTTCGAGTCAACTGAGTTAAAGGCAACAATAACTTTAAAAAGCCTTCCATAAACCTCCTATAATAACCAACCAAACCCAAAAACTTTTTGATCTCAGTAACCGACTTTGAAGTTTCCCATTGTAACGCAACATCGACCTTCGATAGATCAATTACTATACCACCACTAGAAATTACATTTCTCTGTCACCAGGTTTTTTATAACCTCGACCTTTTTAAAGGACTGTTTTCTCTGTTGTTGGGATACGTATATGGATCCGAAATTCAGGTTCAACTAATGACAAGCCACTTGGGGATCGATACTGATAATTTCGCGTGGAGAAATCGCGAAGAGGTTGGCGTTTTCTTGGAGGCACTTAATTAACATGGATTTTAACCTTGGGGGAGATTTTGGACTCGATCTTAACTGACCTGTCAGGATTTTCTCCTAGTTGCATGGACTTGAACTCGCCGTTCGGGGTAGGTCTAACTTCATCTTCGCGTGAATCCAAGTCGAATACATTGCCATCTAATGATTATGATACTAGGATTTTCTCACGGATTATTCTCTCAATCCTTATTGCCTCCCGTAAATCTGCATCGATTGTGAATAGTTCTTCTTCTTCGTCATAATAGGCTACCTTCAAGTGAATGATGGAAGCGTTTGCATCCAATTTCGCTAAGAAGGATCTTCCTAGAATGAGTTTGAAGGCGCTTTTGCATTGTATTACAAGAAATGTGAGAATCACTTTTCTCCGATGTATTCTTTCTCCAATCGACAACGTCAAGTCTATCGCTTAATTTTTTTATTGTAGAGATCTTTCTTGAGGTCAAAACGAGTTGTTCTTGACAAAAAAACGGGAAGATCTTCCGATGCGCTAGAGTTTCCAATGCGGCGGCACCAGTGTTACGTTTTGGAACTAGAAATAGAGTGAGATCTGAATGTTGCGGTGGAGTATAACTTTTGATGCGATGAAGCAGGATTGAACCTGCAAGTTTAGAACTCTGACGCTCAAGTTAGTATGTGAATGAGCAGATAATATTCAAATTGTGTTTGAAACTTATTACAGAAATGACGTCATTCCATATATATATAAAAGGAATAATGATCTAGGTATCTTTCAAGGGTGGAACGTGGAGGATCGTTGGATGTGCGTGAGGCATAAATCTCCTACAACGAGGCACATGATAGTCAAATATTCAGGAGAACATTCTATAATTGTGATTGAGTAGGATAACAGGCTACGTCCCGTCAGCGGTCCCTCTCAAGGTAGTCGGTCAAGAAGAATATGACTGACCTAATATATATATATATATATATATATATATATATATATATATATATATGGCATATCTAGTGAGAATGAGTAAGTTATATGAGAATGTGAGAATGAATAACAACCATCAGATCTAAAAAAGGTTGAGATTAAATCATATATTTCACTGAATCATGTGCCAAAAATCCAAAAACTCGGGCGCTATTAAGAGGAGAGAGAAATTAATAATCAATTTTAGAAATATATTTTAATTCAATGGTCCAAATTTATTCTCATATTTTCATATAAATATAAGATTCTCATATGATATGTTATATATGTGTCTGTGTCTGTGTGTGTGCGTGTGTGTGTGCGTGTGTGTGTGCGTGCGTGTGTGTGTGTGTGTGTAGGGATGGCAATTTGGCCCATCCCTAGTGGGTACCCAAAAAATTACCCACAACGGATAGGGTAAAAACCTGCAAAAATGGGTACGGGTACGAGTTCGGGTAATTGTCCACTTAAATATGCGGGGATGAGCACCTTAGTACCCAGCCCGCCCCATACCCGCACAATATATATTTATATATTTTAATTTATATTATTATATAAAAATAAATATTTATAAAATTAAAAAAAATCAATTTTAAATTATTACATATTTAATATACGTGATCATTTATTTCATAATTCAACAATAAATTTTTTTAAAAACTTTTTTGTTATGAATAAAAATAAATGTGGATGTCCATTCTTATTCTTCTTTTTATATTCATATTCCCCATTAATATTTGTGACTTTCCATCTCCCTTAAGCCCTATAAATAAGATTCATATTGCAACATAAAATAGACTTTTGAAGAAGATAATATAATATCACTTTCTCTCTTCGCTTCCCCTCTTTGATCTCTATATAATTTTATTTAGTTTTATAACACGTTATCAGCACGAAGCTCTCAGGTATGATTCTTTTGCTTCCATATCAAATTAATCTTAAACCATCATTTGTTTAGAATCATGGGGAAAAAATTGAGTATGCGATATAAAAGTTGCCAAAAGATTGTTATTCCAGAAGAATGACACAAATAATTTTAACCCATCTCAGAAGGATGATTATAATTTTTAGATAATTATTTGTAACAAATCATTTAGGTAATTCCTGAAGAACTTACCAAGCATCCCTAAAGGATAGCAAAATAATAATTTATTATATAGTTTCTGCAGAACTAATCAAGATCCATGAATGATTGAAAAATAATAATGTATATAGTTCTTGAAGAACTTATAATGCATCCCCGGAGGATTGCACGAAAACTGTTTATCTTTATCATTGTTTGAAGATCTATAATCTAACTCTCGAAAAAATTATATATTTAGAAAGGATCCCTAGAGGATTGTTCAAAGAATGGATTACTTTTCTCCATTCATCAAATAATGGTTATCCTTGATGATTGATAAAAAAAAAAAATTATTCTGTCTCCATTGATCAGAAAAGTATTAATGACAATTTTCGTGGATCTTAGAAAAATTGACAATCACAAAAGGATTGCATGAATAATATTAATAAATGTAAATTTATTAAGATTGAAAAATATATATTATATACATAGTTTTTAGTATGTTATCTGATTTAAATATATTTTGGTTATTATTGAACATATTTATTTTTGAATGAAAATTTAGAAATTTTAATTTTAAAGAAGTGATTTTTTTTATATATTTAATTATGAGAAGTTTCTTGTATAATTGTTGTGAGAGATTTATGAATTAGATTATAAGAAAAAGAAGGGTAACAAAATTGTTAGTTGTTGACACTAAGTGTGTTTAGAAGAGTTGAATTGTTGTATTTTTGTGTACTTTGAGATCATTCGATAATTATATTTTATATTATTCAATAGGTGATTTATTTTATTATAAGTTGATAATAATTTATTTTCTATTGATAACGGAAATAATTACATTCAAGTAGTCCGTCTCTCTAATTCTTCACTTAATAGATATAGAAAGTTTTATATTCTTACAGTTACAAATAACTTTATTTATTTTCTTAATTACCTCTTATTTATACTATAATCAAATTATTTTGATATAGCCAAAACAAAAATGAATAAATAATTTATTAGTTTAAGAAAAAAATAAATAATCTAAAATTTAAAACATATGTGTTATTGTTAGTAGCATTTTATAAATTAATTTTGAATCAATATATTCAATAGTCTAAAGAAAAACAAGAACATGTGTCTTATTATTTCCTACTTTATGTTTGAATGACTTAAGAGTGCATATGTTATTATTATATGAATGATGAGTGGATAATTATGAGTGGGAAAGACAAAAGAATGCATAGCATGAGAAATAACGTTAAGCATTTGTGAGTGGAATAGTAAATTCTTAATTGAGTGCATTATGAATGCTAGAAATTGGATAGTTGAAATGAATGATATTGAATTAATTTAATAAAATAATACTATCCACATTCCACTATCATAAAACTCTTAGCTAATTAATTTATTTTCTCTAGTGCCTTTTTTATTAGGAGACACTCATATTCCTTTTTTTTTCTTTCAATTTCCACTCTTATAAATACTCACAATCTCATCCCATATCTCACATGTGAAAAGAAAAAAATACACAAATAAAATTATCACTCTCTCTTGAACATTTCTATGTTCCGAAACTTCTTAAGGAAAAGGGAGCACTAAGCGCTTGATTATCCAATATGTTGTCGAATATCAAAAGTTAGGAAGCACACAAGGTAAGAGTTTTTTTTTCCCACACACTCATGCTACGTAAGATTGTGTTGTGAGATGATATTAGTACCTTTGTCAAAATAAAAATAATAATAATAATATATTTATAAACAAATGAAGAAAAAGTAGTAAAATAGTAACAATTTACGATTTATATCATATGTGTATATTTTATTGTTAATTTTGTTTTAAATTAATCACTATATTTAATTTTCTTCTATTAAAATATTATTATATTTTATTTGTATGAATCATTTTAATAGTAAGTGTGTCCTAAATTTTAGAACAATATAATAAAAATACAAATTATTTTATATTTACTAGAGATTGAAACAAATAGAATAATAGAATCATATGTATTATGGTAAACCAGATGTTTACAAATCACACTTAAGTGTGTTGTTGGCAAAATCGGTTGGGTCATCTCAGATGTATTATGATGTGAGAACTAGTTTTGAAGAACCAGAAGTTTCTTCAAGGCCAATAAAATTTGTGTGTTCCTAAAGGAAAATTTGAGAAATTGAGTTTTTATGACATTAATTGTTGCATCGACTAAAAGATCGTGCATATGTCTATTCACAGCCAGAAGTTTGTGAAATTATTTTCTCAACTAATTAGACTAAGATCTTGTTTTCTGGATTTTTCAGAAATTCCTTGATAAGTATCACATATATTACTAAAATTAATATTGAACATCTTGAAGAACATGCTCATAAAAATGGACTTGAAGATCCATTCTTTAGACGTCTAAAGTTAGTTATATAATTGATACTTGTGAGATCATCAATTCTAAACTAGATATTTGAAACACACAAAGTATGATATTAAGATATTTATTCGCATTAAGCCAACAAGTTAATATAAGATGATTCTCCCCTTAACTTACAAATTATGTTAGGTTAATAACCTATTATATCTCATCTATGTAAACTTTTGGATGTGTTGTAAATATTCAATTGTTCCAATTTAGTACGATAATATGAGTTTTGAAAGAATTTTGAGAAATGGTATTTTATATGAATCCCGTACTTGAGGATATACCTTGATCCAATAAGTGAACTCTTATTTGAAGCCCAGTAGGCTGATTATCAATTGATAAATTAATTTTCTCAATATTAGGGGGAGAGAATAAGCAGCTGAAAGTGTGAACCAGAAGTTCAAATTAATAATTTAAAATAAAATATTATAATAACATTTTGATCCTCGAAGTTCAAAACACAATTCATTTGCAAAGTTTATGAAACAAATTCTAATATTGGACAATATAATATTGCAAATGAGTTATAGCTGCGCCTGAAGCGTGGTAGAAAAGTCGATTCCGATGTTAAAAGTCCTCTACCAAGAAAAGAAACTAAAGTTAAAGATGACCCAAGTGAGGATTTGAAAACTCTAAGAGCACTTTGACATAATTTAATTTTGAGTTCCAGAAGAACTAACCAGGTACCTGAAATTTATGAAAATTAAGAGATCTCGATAAATTATGTCATGAATGGAATATGATGGAACCAAAATAAAGTCAATATTGACAATCTCTTTGTGTATAATATAGCGCTAAAGATGATAAATGATAATGAGGATCATGAGTCAAAGTCTATCAAAGACTGTAGACAAAGTGAAAATTGGCCAATATGAACATATTCAATTGAAGAAAAATTAAACTCATTTTACAAGTGACTCGATTTTGGACCTGTAGTTCGAACACCTCAAGATGTGAAATCAATTGAATATAAATGAGTTTTTGTGAAAAAGCAAAATGAGAATGGTATAAAGTTTGATTTGTTGCTCAAGAATTTTCACAAAGACCTAAAATTTATCTTGATGAAACATATCCACCTGTAGTGGATGCAATTCAATTTTTGATATTTAATTAGGTTTGTAGCACATGAAGGGCTCAATTTGCACATGATGGATGTTGTAACAACTTATCTGTATGGTTCACTTGATAGTAAAATTTACATGTAACTCCCTGAAGGGTTCAATATACTAGATACACACAAATCTGAATCTTGAGAAAGCTACTCCATAAGATTGAACAAGTCTCTCTATGGGCTGAAACAATCTGGATGAATGTGGTATAATCGTCTCAGTGAATATTTACTTAGAGAGGGATATACAAATAACTCCATTTGTCCTTATATTTTTATAAAAAGATCAGGAAAGGAATTTGCAATAATGTTGTTTATGTGGATGACATAAATATTATTGGAACTCATGAAGAGCTTCCAAAAGCTATGAATTGTTTAAAGAAAGAGTTTGAGATGAAGGACTTAGGAAAGACAAAATTATGCTAGGTTTGCAAATTGAACATTTGGACAAAGGAATATTTGTACATCAAGAAGGCTATATAGAAAAAGTGTTAAAACACTTCTATATGGACAAATGTCACCTGTTGTCTACTCCAATGGTTGTTAGATCATTATATGTGGAGAAATATCCTTTCAGACCTCGAGAAAAGGATGAAGAATTGCTTGGTCCTGAAGTACCATATCTCAGTGCAATTGGAGCACTAATGTACCTTGCTAATTATACACGTTGTGATATATCATTTGTTGTCAATCTATTAACAAGATATAGTTTTTCACCTACACGAAGACATTGGAACGGAGTCAAACATATACTCCGTTACCTTAGAGGTACAATAGATATGGGTTTGTTTTATAGCAAAGTATCCAGATTTGAATTAACAGGTTATGCAGATGCAGGTTACTTGTCAGATCTTCATAATGGTAGATTACAAACAGGTTATTTGTTTACATGTGAGGGTACAACTATTTCATGGAGATTAGTCAAACAAACCATAGCAGCAACATCATCTAATCATGCAGAATTTTTAGCATTACATGAGGCAAGTCGAGAATGTGTTTGGTTGAGATCCTTAATTCAACACATCCAAAATACTTGTGGTTTATCTTCTGAGACATTAAATACAACGACCATATATGAAGATAATACTGTATACATCGCACAATTGAAATATGGTTACATTAAAGGAGACCGGACAAAACACATTTCTGCAAAGTTCTTCTTTTACTCATGATCTTCAAAAGAGTGGTGATATAAGCATCCAACAAATCTGTTCATGTGATAATCTTGCGGACCTTTTCACAAAGTCAATCCCAAGTAGAAATTTTAATCAACTAATACAAAAGATTAGTCTTCATCGAAGAAATGATTGTTCAGCAGAGGGGGAGAAATGAAAGGATATTGTACTCTTTTTCCTTCACTAGATTTTTTCCCACTGGGTTTTTTCTAGTAAGGTTTTAACGAGGCATATCCTTAATGGACATCCAAGGGGGAGTGTTATGAATAAAAATAAATGTGGATGTCCATTCTTATTCTTCTTTTTATATTCATATTCCCCATTAATATTTGTGACTTTCCATCTCCCTTAAGCCCTATAAATAAGGTTCATATTGCAACATAAAATAGACTTTTGAAGAAGATAATATAATACTACCTCCGTCCCTAAATATAAGACCCTGTTGAGAAAATCACGGGAATTAAGAAAGTTGGTTAGACTATTAAATTTGTTGACTATGTTGTATAATTTTACAAGTTTATCCTTAGGAGAGAGAAATAGTTAATGTGTATGTAACTGTATTTATTACAGAGTACAAAAAAAGATGTAATATAATTAGGGGTATGTGTGGAAAAAAATAGTTAATGCATTTTGAAAGTTGAAGAGGGTCTTATAAAAAGGGACAAGAAAAAATCTCAACAGGGTCTTATAATTAGGGACAGAGGTAGTATCACTTTCTCTCTTCGCTTCCCCTCTTTGATCTCTATGTAATTTTATTTAGTTTTATAACATTTTTAATATTTTTAAAAACTTAAAATATTATGATATTTTATACTTGATATATTTATTTTTATTAGAAATGCGGGTAGCGGGTACGGACACTTATATACCCATAGGGTACGGGGACGGGTGCCAATTTTGATACCCAAGCGGGTATGGGCTCGGGTACGAGGATTTTTTTCAACTGCGGGTATGAGAACGGGTACTATAGTACCCTACCCATACCCTGTCCACTGTCATCCTTGTGTGTGTGTGTGTGTGTGCGTGCGTGCGTGTGTGTGTGTGTGCGCGTGTGCGTGTATGGTGTCGGAGCAAATGATATGTCCAAATTTCATCCCTAACATAGAACGATGATTCATATAACAAAATTCTACCCCATACCTCAAAATTATTCTCCTACTTCTATAATTCATTTGATTTGATCATAATACGCTTGTATTATATATATATATATATATATATATATATATATATATATAGGGAGCGTATCGTATGAGAATGTCATTTTTACGTGAGAATATGAAAATGAATCTGAACAATTAAATTTTAAATTAAATGGTGGAGATTATGTGTCAGTTTTTTTTCTCTCTCATCCATCATTTATTTTAATAATGCAGGAGAGAGAAAAATAAAAACCACATTTAATCTCCACCATTTATTTTAAAATCTAATGATTCAGATTCATTCTTATGTTCTCACGTAAAAATAACATTCTCATAGGATATAAACTATATATATATATATATATATATATATATATATATATATATATATATATATATATATATATATATATATATATATATATATATATATATATATATATATGAAAAAACTAAAAATAAATAAATTTGTATTTTGGATGACTTGTGTTAAGTTATCAGGTGACTAGATGACTTTAAGTAACAATGAAAAACCGTGGCCTAAAAAAATAATTACCTATTTTTGAGAAGTCTTTCTACTAAGCTATCTAATTGTATTATATTTGAAAAAAAATTGCATCAGGTGATTAAAACAAAAATGAGTTTAGGCAATAGTGAAAAATCGTGATCTATAGAAAAAAAAATTATTTCAGTTGCCTTCCTTGTCGTACCAAGTTCACTTTTGGTAACAAGTTGTTGATCTTTCCACTTTGGCAATGGTTTTTAAACTGCTGTTTAATGTTATTGCAAAATGAAAAAAAAACTATTGAAAAACTTATAACCAAGTTATCTGGTGAACAAAAGGAAAACTATCGAATAATAACTTTTAACCAAATTATCTGGTGAACAAAAAAAAACTATCTAAAAATTTATAACTAAGTTATTTGATAAAAAAATGGCAATTTCTTAATGCACCACCCAAGTTTCTTAGGCACCACGTGAAATTATTTTTTTACCCCTCTATTCCGGATGTGCACATCCGGACGCACCAAATTTTTAAAAATCGTAGAGATTTTCCGGATATGCATATCCGGAAAGAATTCTGATGTGCACATCCGGAAGTATTTCTTATTAGTTCGCGCCAGACGTTCTTCCCCCTCATTATTCACCTTTCCATTTCCAAAATCTCTCAAACTCTCAAATTTTCAATCACCACAAATCTCGATTTTTTCCACTCGAGTTCGGCGCAGAGCAACTGCTACAACGATTAACACACTCTAAATCCTCTGTATCACATTTTAATCGGTAAGTTTTCAAATTTTAGAGTTTCGGAGTAATTTTCGAGTGATCGATTTAGAGTAGACATTTAGGTGTAGAAATTGTTAGGTTGTATGAATAACATAGGTTAGAGACAATGTAGGTCATTTTTACTGCTTCAAACGGACGATCAGGGCATAAAAATGCCCTTTTGGTTGTTACAGTGGCCATGGCTGTCGTTTTTAAACTTCAAAATACGTACCGGATGTACAGATCCGGAAATATTGAAACGTTTAGTGTTTTCGGATGTGCACATCCGGAAATACCCAACGTTTAAAATTCTGCGTCCTTCCGGATGTGCACATCCGGGAATACCTAACGTTTAAAATTCTGAGTCCTTCCGGATGTGCACATCCGGAAGACTATTTTGTTTTCCTTTTTTAATTTTGCTTGTTTGTTTGTTTTTGTTTAATTATTTTTAAACAAAATTTAATTTATTTATTATGCTTTGCAGATTAGATGGCTGACAGAGACGATCATACCATACATGGACGAATAGCTCAGCACGCATCTGTCCGACGTGAGCGGATGCAGTCTACAGCCGAGACTTCCGACGCAGAGGGAGTTGGGGTAGCCCCTACAGTTGAGGGACATCCTACACCACATCCTACACCACAGCCATCCACATCACAGGTTCAGGCCACTCCCTCGTCAGCCGCCAATTCTACATCTCGGAGGCGTCGGGATTCTACTGCTAGTTCATCAGGGTCCCAACCCGCACGCAGGCATCGTCGGGAGACTACAGCTCCATCAGCTCCTCCTCCTCGTTCCCCTGTTGTTGTTCCTGTTCCAGAGGGTGATCACCCAACACATGAGAGTGTTGACGACGATGACGATTTCGATGAGCTGGGCGGTTACCCCAGGGGACCGTCTAATATGTCCCTACTCGCGGGGTACTCTGAGCATACTGCCAGGCGAGTCTGGCTAGGACAGGTAACCTTTCTCGGTTTATTTATAGAATTGTATTCGTTGAAAATATGTTCATTTGTAACATTGTTTTATTTGGAAATTTTCAGGATAAGGTTTCACAGAAGTTCTATAACCATGAGGGCAAGGTTATGGACACAATTGAGATGCTGCCAGAGGCTGAGTGGTTCACGTCTGCACTTGCGGAGTCTGGTCTTGGAGGCCTGTCTAGGATTGGGTATTCCCAGATCCAGTACGGTATCCTGATGGCATTTGTTGAGAGATGGCACCCTGAGACATCCTCATTCCATCTACCGTACGGCAAGATCACGATCACGCTAGACGACATCTCGTGCCTCTGTTGAAGCTAGAATAGCAGCAAGCAAAAATATATAAGTAACCCAGTTTTGTCGTTCTCCACAAGGATCAGTGCGAGGGAAAGAATGCCATTCAACGGTTTCTATATTTCTAAGCTCATGGGTCAAAAGTTCTGGTTTAAAGCGAACCAAAAGCAAATGCGGAAAATTAAAGGAACAAAAAGCAAGTAAATGACAATAACACATTCTTCGGAGGAAAGAAACTCAATAGAGATCACTCAATAACACATGCATTCTTCCGACCATTTCATACACAAATCACTCATTCGTCTAATATTCTCACGTATCACTCACAACAGAGGTTATGTCTAACGCAACGCCGAGAGAACAACGGTATTGTCTCATTGGTGATGTCTCACGCAACTCAACAACACAGAGAAGTAAGAACTGATACTCACGCAAGTGTTAAGTCTAAATCTATCTCTAGAGTTTAGACAAAACCGATATTACTATAACATCCATGTCAAACTCATGAGTAATTCATATACAAAGCCCTGATCAGAATACAAACATATGATTAACCCCGCATTCAACTAATTTACCAACTGTATACGAACGCCGTTCTTCATCGCTATTGTCACGCATCCTCGCAATACCGCATCGATCCTACTCATGCTACCTATGCTACTTAATCAACACAATACAACAAAAGATACAATGAATATCGATTCACAAACCCCTGTCAAAAGCTTGCTCATTGATAGATGAAAATCTAAGATTAACGATTCGATATAGGTTTTGTCACGACCCACAAACAATCAATCAAAGACAAACAATCAATAGAGAATCAAAACATATTCATAAACATAGATTAGATGAAATACAATAGGTATCAAGAGATTTACATACAAAAACCTCAACAAATAGAGGATACAAAGAGAAGAAAGGAGAAGAACAAGTTTCTCACGGTTCGTCGGAGCCGAATAAAGCACATCCTACTCCGGATCATCAAGATGCATCATCCAATGTTGTTTCTAAGCTAATCTACTCCTAAAATATGTTTGATGAAGCTGGGAGAAAGTTCCCCCAAAAACATAACATAAAAAATGATGAAAAATGGTTGAAATAGGCAAATCTCACTTTCCAGGTTCGCCTAGCGAGTCCCCGTTCGCTAGGCGAACGTAAACCGCCTTAAAGTTGAGTTTTTTCACGATTCTGGAACTTTTCGTTCGCCGCGGTTCGCCTAGCGAACAAGCTAGCGAGTGTTCACTACGGGGGCTCGCCTAGCGAGCATGACAGAAAACCAGAATTTGTTTTCTTCATAACTCTTGAACCGTAACTCCGATTGACGCACGGTTTGAAGCGTTGGAAAGCTTATTCAATGCTCTTTATGAATATGGAAAAATCCAATTGCTGGAACACCTACAAAAATAAATGAAAATCAATTAAACTCAATGATATTTACACGGTAACGCACTATACATCGAAAACGTAAAGTAAACGTATTTACACACAAAGTGGGGTTTATTCAACCAATTTTAACACAAAGTAAGGATAAGTGCAACAAAACTTATATACAAAAATAGGTACAATTTGCACTTATCAAACTCTCCCCAACTTATTATTTTGTTTGTCCTCAAACAAAAGTCAATCAACTCAAAGAAACAAAAGCAATTATCAACAAATCATGCTCAACAAGTTTTTACAAACGGAGAATAAACGTATGGTACAAATATCAAAAGTACATGCAAAGCAATGCTTACCACTAAACTACAACGACACCACGAATATGAAACAAAGTCTAAACACAAAACAAATGTCAACATCCAAAAGCAATACATGTTCAAGAATGAATCACACCTAACACTCCACTTCAAATAAGAATGAAGAAATTAATGCGCGTTTGCAACCGCGGGGAAATTTCACTCATCTGACAAACACTGCAAATAACAACTCAATTCATACAACATCTAACAATCAAAAATGAAAATATGGAAGCAAAAAGATCACTAAGGGCTTTAAGGGTTGTAGCTTGGTCGGGTTCACAATAAAGGGACATTTCTACAGGCCATTGAATCGAAATTGCCGATAAATGATATTTACTCCTTACAACTTCATTCACCATTCTCATTCCTTTACCACAAACCTTCTCAAACTACCTTTATGCACAATTATTTCACTCTCTCTTTTTCTCATCAAACAAGCATCCTTTTTCTATGTTTTTCACATTCATATTTACACTTTTTTTCTTTTCATGCTTGTTTGAACTTTTTCAAAAGTTTATAGTAACTTACCAATCTTCTTTTTCATTCTCCCCAACTTGAATTCAACCAAACCTCAAGTGAATGCTCCTTGCTTTTTACGGCAAGGAAATCAAAGTATTCAATTTCAAAGGTTCAAGAAGAAATAGTTAGAAACTCACCAAATTCAATGATGAACCAAACTTGCAAATTATGTACATAAACCAAGTTCATCACTAAAAATGAGATCTAAACTGTTTTAGTCTCAAAGGGGCTAACAAATTCTCACTACTCACGGGTAAGATACTTTTGGATACGGTTGTGCTCAATATAAACAAATGCCTTGATCATTTCTAATGCTTCCACAAAATCACAATAATTAAAAGATAAAGCATGAATCAAACGAATTAGACAAAGTTATCAGTCATCCAAGCATTTAGTAAACAATGGAGGTTTCTCACAATGGGCTATGAACTAAAGTGATTCATAAATGAACAAAAATTGCAAGAGAATAAAAGACATGTAATTTGTACAAATCCTAAGGTTCATAAACATGTTATGTTCTAGAAAAGCAATAAACACCAACAAACGCAATGCAACTTCTTTAAACTTTTCACACTACCATAACATTTTCTTGTTGAAACAATCAAAATTGAAAAATCACACAATGCATCCTCAAGCTAATCAAAAACAAAACTTGAGAACAAACACAAAAATTTCTAAAACTCATAAACATATACTAACAAAATGGGTGAAAGTGGATAAGAGAATAAGAGAGTTTTTCCACAAAAAGCAAGACGCGCTAAGCGCGCACAGGCTTGCTAAGTTTTTCAAGTTTTTTCTCTCATTCAATCCATCCAATCTCACACAATACTACAATACTACTAAATATAAAACTGTACAAACTCAAATCATTGGGTTGCCTCTCAACAAGCGCTTGTTTCACGTCGTAAGCTCGACACCTTATTTACGTACAAGCTCTTCCATGTTGTTTCGTTCACTGGTAGCGACCCAATAAAACCTGCAACACTTGAGCAAACATAAACCAAAAACAAAAATATATACACACACATAAATATGATGGAAAACACATATATACAATCACTTATGGAAAACAACTATTAACAAGTATGTACACTTGTTAAGCTTTGTTCGCTAGGCGAACCAAATCATTCGCTACGCGAGCCTTCGCCAACCCCACTCGCCCAGCGAAGTTTGGGTGTTTTCAAAAGTGAAAGTTTCTGCCACCCCCTCGCTGGCACCTTCGCCTCGCGAACACATCAGCGAGCATTCGCTGGCTCCCTCGCCCAGCGAATTTACCCAGTTTTCCTACTGAAGGTTTTTGCATACTTTCTGCCACTCCCTCGCTGGCACTCTCGCTAACGTTCGCTAGGCGAACCTTCGCTGGCATCTTCGCCAACACTCGCCTAGCGAATGCTGTTGTTGATTTCTTCCTTTGGCAGCTTGCACTATTTCTTTGTGTATTCAAACTTTGATATTTTCATTCATATTTCTGCACATTAGCACACACATTACAAGCACCACAAGTATATTTCAAATAATGCACAACAACAACAATCCTCACTAAAATCAATACATTACACATGGAAAGAAATGAAAAATGCCAAGTATTGCATACAAATATATAACATGTTTGACATCTAACAAACTCTCCCCAACTAACTATGCACCATTATACAAGTAAATATACAATATAGACAATTATGTACGCAGCTTAAAAACATAAAAACTATGCGATGCAACTCAATATCGACACACCAATCCCCGGCAACGGCGCCAATTTGTTGAAGCTAGAATAGCAGCAAGCAAAAATATATAAGTAACCCAGTTTTGTCGTTCTCCACAGAGATCAGTGCGAGGGAAAGAATGCCATTCAACGGTTTCTATATTTCTAAGCTCATGGGTCAAAAGTTCTGGTTTAAAGCGAACCAAAAGCAAATGCGGAAAATTAAAGGAACAAAAAGCAAGTAAATGACAATAACACATTCTTCGGAGGAAAGAAACTCAATAGAGATCACTCAATAACACATGCATTCTTCCGACCATTTCATACACAAATCACTCATTCGTCTAATATTCTCACGTATCACTCACAACAGAGGTTATGTCTAACGCAACGCCGAGAGAACAACGGTATTGTCTCATTGGTGATGTCTCACGCAACTCAACAACACAGAGAAGTAAGAACTGATACTCACGCAAGTGTTAAGTCCAAATCTATCTCTAGAGTTTAGACAAAACCGATATTACTATAACATCCATGTCAAACTCATGAGTAATTCATATACAAAGCCCTGATCAGAATACAAACATATGATTAACCCCGCATTCAACTAATTTACCAACTGTATACGAACGTCGTTCTTCATCGCTATTGTCACGCATCCTCGCAATACCGTATCGATCCTACTCATGCTACCCATGCTACTTAATCAGCACAATACAACAAAAGATACAATGAATATCGATTCACAAACCCCTGTCAAAAGCTTGCTCATTGACAGATGAAAATCTAAGATTAACGATTCGATATAGGTTTTGTCACGACCCACAAACAATCAATCAAAGACAAACAATCAATAGAGAATCAAAACATATTCATAAACATAGATTAGATGAAATACAATAGGTATCAAGAGATTTAGATACAAAAACCTCAACAAATAGAGGATACAAAGAGAAGAAAGGAGAAGAACAAGTTTCTCACGGTTCGTCGGAGCCGAATAAAGCACATCCTACTCCGGATCATCAAGATGCATCATCCAATGTTGTTTCTAAGCTAATCTACTCCTAAAATATGTTTGATGAAGTTGGGAGAAAGTTCCCCCAAAAACATAACATAAAAAATGATGAAAAATGGTTGAAATAGGTAAATCTCACTTTCCAGGTTCGCCTAGCGAGTCCCCGTTCGCTAGGCGAACGTAAACCGCCTTAAAGTTGAGTTTTTTCACGATTCTGGAACTTTTCGTTCGCCGCGGTTCGCCTAGCGAACAAGCTAGCGAGTGTTCGCTACGGGGGCTCGCCTAGCGAGCATGACAGAAAACCAGAATTTGTTTTCTTCATAACTCTTGAACCGTAACTCCGATTGACGCACGGTTTGAAGCGTTGGAAAGCTTATTCAATGCTCTTTATGAATATGGGAAAATCCAATTACTGGAACACCTACAAAAATAAATGAAAATCAATTAAACTCAATGATATTTACACGGTAACGCACTATACACCGAAAACGTAAAGTAAACGTATTCACACACAAAGTGGGGTTTATTCAACCAATTTTAACACAAAGTAAGGATAAGTGCAACAAAACTTATATACAAAGATAGGTACAATTTGCACTTATCAGCCTCTTACATCTACCGATCACGAGTACCCTTCTGAGTCACGGTAGGATGACGAAGGCGGACGACATAGAGTTGTTGGTTACAGAGCTTGGGGCTAGCCCAGAGAAGGCACATGCGGAGGTGCACCAGTTGAGGGGCGCACACGTTCGGTTTTCATTTTTGATGGATAGATTTACTGAGGCGCTTGCAGAGGCAGGACAGGCAGATGGTGATCCAGCTGAGGTGGCGATCCACAGGACGCGTGCCCTAAGGTGCTACTACTTGTTTTTGCTAGGCACGCAGGTGTTTGTGGACACCAACGCCTATTATGTTGATATCGTCTACCTTAAGTACCTTTCGGATCAGACAGAGATCCATGGGTACAACTGGGGGGCGGCTGCGCTGGCATTCACCTATTCTAGACTCTCTGATGGTTGCCGCTGGGCAGCCAAGACTGTGGCAGGCAGCTGTACGCTATACGTGGTAACAATCTAATATTCTAAGTGATTTTTTCATTTCTTTTCTTTCTGTATTCATTATAATGTTTGACACCCATGTTATGTTTTCCATTTCAGGCGTGGATTTTACAGCACTTTCCCTATATTACTGGTTGGGGGAGTGCCCAGGGGTACACTGAGGATATGCCACGTGCTGCTGCATTTGTCCTGCTCAGAGGGAACCAGGCGCCGGACCCCTTCAGAGTGTATCTAGATCGGATGGCTGCTGAGGACGTTTTGTATTGCCCCTATGCCACTCATCGTGTGACGCGCCCGTTCGATGAGGTTTGTTTGTTCTCAGGATGGTTGGCACGCAGTTCAACCGTTACTGCCCGATACCTGCCAGAGCGCGTCTTGCGTCAGTTCGGTTACACGCAGACGATCTCCAGGATGCCTCATGAGTCTGCTTCTCTAAGCTTGACCCGCAGGCAGATAGATGAGTTATATGCTGACTACCAGTCCCACTTGGTACCGGAGGAGGCTCGGGCGACCAGAGCGGAGACAGACTGGAGTGTTGCTGCCGGATACATCGTGTGGTTCTACACCGTCTCACACCCATGCATGGTGCCCACTGCTGAGGGATCGCCACCCAGACCGGCTCATCAGGAGATATTAGAGGAGCGGCAGTCTCAGTTGGACCACACTCAGGATGTCCTACCACGCTGTCGTCAGATAGAGCAGATAGCGCAGCAGGCCATTGCGGACGGTCACCTCCCTGAGGGCTCTGGTTCCAGACTTGCCGTGGACAGGATTATTGCGATTGCTCAGGGGGCACTTCAGTACCGCAGACATCGATCCAGGATGGCGGGTAGGGGCAGAGGAGCAGGGGAGCCAGGAGAGATCCTTCGCCATACGCAGTAGTTTTTTGTTTGATGTATTATATTTATATTAGATGTATGCACTGTATTTTGACAGAGATTTATTTTATATATATATATATATGGATGTTGTCAAATGTATATTAAATTGCGACGATTTATTAACATATGCGACCAAGCAAAAAAACCGATTTAAAAAAAAAAATAATGTTCTGCCTTTTTCCGGATCTGCAGATCAGGAATGTTTTCGGATGTGCACTTCCGGAAAGAATCAGCGTTTTTAAAAAAATTGGTGCGTCCAGATGTGCACATCCGGAATCAGGGGGCAAAACTGAAAATTCAGATGGTGCCTAAGAAACAAGGGTGGTGTGATAAGAAATTGTCAAAAAAATTGTAAACAAATCTTTTCTGTAAGTTATCCGACGAAGAAAAATTACGTATTAGAATACTTTTTAAGTGACATTTTCCCATACATTGGTGTCGGGGTACAAAACTTTTCGATTTAAAAAAAATATAAAAATAGTATAATTGAAATATTTTGAAAAATATGAGTTGAGAAATAATTGTTGGAGCATAGGATAAAATTTCCTTCTAATAACTCTTATGAGACTCGTCGTATATGCTAAAGGCTTTTTAATCCTTATATAATGAGAAATGGAAGTAATAAAATTTGTCAAGAATGCTTAAACAATCTATGAATCCTTATATAATGAGAAATGCAAGTGATAACATTTGTAAAAAATGCTTAGAAAATCTTTTTCACAAGAAACTATCTAATATATTCAGTAACATGAATGTACTATTTTATTATACAATAATGTCTTATTCTATTAAGTGGGGTCGATTACATAGATCAACTCTTGTTATAGTGTTCTATCAAGGATCATCCTTCTTTTTAAATCATTAATTTCGAGATCTTTCTTAATAATTTCTCTTATAGTCTTTATGGATCTTCTTTTTTCCTCAAATTATTTATCTTCTCGCTAGAGCTGACAATGAACCTAACCAATTCAAAAATAGATCGGAACTCGGTTCGATAATTAAATTGTTAAACTAAGTTCATGAAACAAATGAGATGAACATAAGCGAAAAATTAAGTTCGTTAACTATATGAGATGAACTTGAATTATACGTAGTTCGATTCGTTAGGTTCATGAGTCAACTCAATTATATATGAGAAGAATTAAAGTCTTTAAGAGTAAGTCTAAAGATTTACTCCAAATCTCAACCCTATATTGTCCATTCCGTACTAGTTATGACAGTAAAGCTGACAATTACATTTATAATAATTCTTATTGGAGGCATTATGACATTTGATAAAACAACATGTGTAATAAAAGATTGCAAATGGTGTAATTATTCTGTGATGGAAATGTATCAATTTCTAGTAATTTTTGGTGTATTATTTTATTAATCTTATAAGGTTCCTAAATATTAGATGAAGTTGTGGATTTTTTTAGAAAAAATTAATGTATCTTTTGAAAGTTGTGTAATTTGTGATGAAAATGTATCAATTCCTAGTAATTTTTGGTGTATTATTTTATTAAACTTGTAAGGTTCCTAAATATTAGATGAAGTTGTGGATTTTTTTAGAAAAACTGGTAGTAAATCCGTGCATACGCACGAAGTACGTTTTTGGGTAGGATAAGGTTTTGGACGTGCATTTGTTTGCAGATTGTCATAAAAATTGAAAATTGAAAAAATATTTTTTTTAAGAATAATAGTAAATTTTAGTTGAAATAATAATATATGTAGAAGATGAAAGATAAACAACAATACCAAGAATAATATATTTAAAAATAAAAACTATTAAAACTTGTATTAGATAAATCAATCGTTTTTCCAAATAAGACAATTATTTTATAAGAGAGAAAAAAAATTTTAGGCTAAAATACAGTTTTGGTCCCCCTGTTTTTCAAAATTCACAGTTTTGGTCCCCCTGTTTTTTTTTTTACAGTTTTGGTCCCCCACCCCTCACTGTTCATGTACGGACGTGTACTGTTCATGTACGGACATGTACGGACAAGTTACTGTTCATCACTTTTTTTGGGCCAAAATTGGGGTGGGGGACCAAAACTGTTAAAAAAAAAAACAGGGGGACCAAAACTGTGAATTTTGAAAAACAGGGGGACCAAAACTGTATTTTAGCCAAAATATTAAATAGTAACTCAATATTTTTTTATAAACTCCCTTAATCTTTTTCACATATTTGAAAAAAAATGATCGGTAAATTTCTATTATGTTCTTGTTTATAACAATAATATTTTTTTTCCGTGAATAAAAATATTTTAATCAACAATGTATTTTTTTCTCATTTATAAATATTATTTTTGTTTTGACATTATTTATAAAAATATTTGAATCGACAGTAAAGTTGTTCCGGTATATAAAAATATTTCAATCAACAATGTATTTTTTTCACGTATATAAATATTTATTTTAAAAATATTTTAATCAATAATATAGTTATTTTCGTTTATAACAATAATTAAATCAATAGTTTCATTTTTTCTATTTCAAATCATTTTCACGATATGAGTAAACAAAACTTATTAAAGTTTTATTGACTCACTATATATTTGGATCAATAATTTTATTTTTCCCGTTTCATATAATTTCTCCCCAATATGTGCAAACAAAATTATTAAAATTTTCTTGAATCACTACTGCATAGTTCATGCATGTAAATCAAAGTTATTAAGAATGAATTTTAAATTCAGTTATATTTTACAACTTATTCACATGCATGTAAATTTAATTAATTTTATAAATAACAGACTTTAAAAAAATAAAATGAGCTAGATTTATCTTTATATCTAAGATTTTAGATTCATCTTTATTTCATTTGACACATGGTAAACATTTGTTTGAAGTAGAGTCAATTAATTGACAGATTACTTTTTTTTTTAATTGTTGTAACCTTTTGTAAGTGTAAATAATTCTAAAGTGAATGACAATATATATATATATATATATAAACTAACTATGATTTTGCAACAATAAAATTAGATATGAACTAAAATTGAGAGAATTGTTATGGAGGTCATATTAGGCTTGTAATTAGAGCTGAACCGAACTAAATCGAAAATAGTTTGGAACTCGGTTCGACAATTAATTCGTTGAATTTGGTTCATGAACCTAATGAGTTGAATATGAGCGGAATTAGTTGAACTTGATTAGTTGAAATATAACTTGGTTCATAAGTTGTAAAATATAACTTGGTTTGTTAACTAAATTAGTTGAACTTGAACTATACAGAGTTCGACTCGTTAGGTTCATGAATCAACTCGATTATATATAATAAGGATTATATTATTATTAAGAGTAGATTTAAAGATTTAATATAAAGTTTAACCTTATATTTTATTTTAATCTAACAGTATTAATTGATAATTTATATTTTCTAGTAAGCAAAATATTTCTAAAAATAATTATATAAATAAAATTAGCATAATATAAATTAATTAATTTTTGAATTAATAGATTTTTAAGACAAAGTTAAATTCAAATCTAATCATTTTTAATTTTATTTCAATATTTTATTTTTAAAATAATATTAATATAAAATGTCAAATATAAAAAAATAAATTTTGCTTTTAAGCTCGTGAAGTAAGCGAGATGAACCTAACGAGTCAACTGAAATGTTCGTAAATTTATAACGAGTCGAGTTTAGACTTAAAAAAGTTCGTATCAAATTTGAACCGAAATTTGAACTGGACCAATTTTTAATAAATCGAGCTGAACTGAGGCGAGTTCGACTCGACTTGACTCATTTCCGGCCTTTACTGTAATCTAATAAATTTAGATTTGAACTATAGTTCATGGATTTTAAACTGATGAGGCTGTTAGGAAGTGACAATATTAGATTGCAACTTATAGTATTAGGCTTGTAATATAGCTGATGGAAAAGTGGAAAAGTGTTGGACCAGATTTCCATGTTTGTAGTCACACTGGTATACTACTCACCAAGCTATGTCAGTGCCTATTAGACATACTGCATTGTGATCTATAGCTATCCTAGTTCAAATAAAGGTGATGGGTTGGTGAAAACGCTCAACCCTTCTGTATTGTATTCACTTCGAGTTTGTATAATAGAGTTACAAAATATAAAGTCAATTTGCTTTATGTTGATGTGATATTTTAACAGGCCAGACAATTAATATTTCTGATTAGGCACGTGATAGAAGTGAAGAAAATATCAGGATATAGGCAGAGGAAAAGCAATCAATTATTTTTAGCATAATATTTGGATTGCTTCGGATCAAAATATCATCCATTCAATGATTCTTTTAGAATTTTTTACTTAAATATCCCATTTTTTAAAAAAAAAAAATTTAAAATAACTCAGTTTTCAAACTATATCCCAACATACTCCACTTTGAGGTATTGATAGGATATAGACGTCATACCAATTGACGACTCTTCATAAGGATTAGGTGTTGTCACTATTTGGATTAAAGACAACGCATGGTGTTGTCAAGCCAATTGGCAACACAATGTAAATGTTATATTGGTGTCGCAAATTCAACTGGAGACAAGCTTGAAAGTAAATTTTTTTAAACTTAAACAACTTACATTAATAATTAATTAAAAATAATATTACATAAATTAATGTTGGAGACCGGGTTGGTCATACCGGCCATCGGTTTCACATCCTCTAGACACCCTAACTCGTTGCACTCGCCCCCCTCGTTGTTGATTCACTCCATGTGTTTGACGAGTTGCGGTCTCAGGAACATTCACAGCTGAATCCCTAAGAATTTCTTGCATTTCCAAGAGGTCTTGTGTGTTGAAACTGAGTGTGCGACCCATGCCAGAGTAGTTCGGATGTGATAAATGGGTCATGGTGTGCGGCCTGGACGATTGAAGGGGGACATTGGTGTGAAGGATTCGTTGGTGAAAGGTTGGAATGGTATTGGTGTTTGAAAGCCATAAGGTTGTTGTGATGTTTGTGTCTGTAGGCTACGGTGTGATGTCTGAACGTATTGGCTATGGAAAGATGTTTGGGCGTTATGTCTATGGTATGATGTACCCTCATTTTGGCTATATTTTGATGTTATGTTAGGGGCATAGGCATTTTGGGTGTCTTGATAATAGTCATTTTGTTGGAGATGGTATGGGGGACGCTCTTGGAATTGTGGTTGGGTGTTTGGCATGTTTGGATGGTGGGTTTGTGTGTTTGTGGGTTGGTAATTCTGTTGGGTAGGGGGTTGTGAGTAACAGGTCCGATAATTTCCCGGTGGGTTAGGGTTGAAGCTTCTTGTGTGTATGTGGTTTGTCGTGGGTCGTATAGATACCTCTCTTCGGAGACAAACCCAATTGTAACTGATCTGTACTAAGCCATATAATATTAGTTGGTATAGACGGAGTTGCCATCAATGGGTCACGTAAGACATAGGCGCGACAGTTCCTCCATTTACGACACTCAGATTTAGCAAAATCCTTCCAGTCGGGATAGTCCAATTGATCATTAACTTTTTTAGATGCCATTTACCGACGTCAATCGGGGGATCTGAGATGTTTTGATGCATTCTAAACTGTAGTTTGACATGGTCACTGTGGTACATCTCCACAGTGGTGAATCTGATAATCGGCACACATGCAGTCCAAACGGCTGCATCTTCCTCACTGACTTCATGTAGGTGTTCCATGTTTAGATATGGACACCAAATGAACTGAAGAAGAGAAAAATATTAGATCGTAAAATGGGTGACATAAAAAATAAATTGATTTATTTAAAAGCCTTACATCTCCAGGAGTAAGGTGATCCAAGAGATTGCGGTATTGAATGATATAATGTCTAGGACATCTATTGTAACTCATACCCCGAACAGACCATCTAAACAACAAAATGTTCAAATTCAATTAGTTAGACACAATAATTAGTAAGGTGAATTAACTAATATTAAGTTATTAACTTACTTTTGTGCATACAGGAATGAGAAGCTGTTGTGGTTGACGGGCTCTAGGGATGGCAATCTAGACCAACCCCATGCTTGGAGCAAAACAGCGCATCCAAAAAAAGTAGATGTGTTTTTTGCGCACTTACACAAAGAGCTATACAAATAAGACAAACAAGCTGAACCCCAACTATGTTCTCTTGTTTTATCTAGGTTTCTCAATAAGTGTAAATACATAACGTGCATAGTAGAACCAGTACCTTCGGGAAATAAAAATAAACCAAGTAAAAACATAAAATAACACTTGGTTTTTATTATTTTCATTTCTTCGGTAGAATCTTCATCTAATATTAAACTGTTGTACCATGTTTTGAGACGCGAAAGTAAGATACCTTGGCCTCTTGGGTTATCATCCAACAAGTCGGCACCCAAAAGTTCCTCACAAATTGAACCATCAAGGTTTGTTGATCCATTGACCGCCTTACCATCAATACGCAAACTGAGTAGCGTGTACACATCCTCTAACATCTCGGTATATTCACCGGTTGGATAAAAGAAGGTGTGTGTATCTGGGCGCCATCTCTCTTGTAAAGCTAGTATAAACTTCGCATCAACTGAGTAAGACATGATTTTCTTACATGTCCGAAACCGGCGAGCTCAATATAAGGTACAACTAATTCGTCGGGGGAAACATATTCATGGGCACGAGGACGAAACCTAGAGACATCCTACGAAAAAAAAAACAGGTAAATAACACATTATCAATTTAAAAAAAAAAATTAACACGTACATATTTACACATTGTCAATAAAGAAAAAAAACACTTAGTGGAGTAAACACTTACATAAGTTTCAATATTAGCGACAGTGCCTCTATGCGTTTCACCCATTGTCAATAGAGACATTATAGCTGATTAAATGTTTATGATACTAGTGACACTTTAGACTTGATTATCTCTGATAAAATGTTCCTGATGATTCATAGAACAATACCTCTAGCTGAATTTATATAGGAACATAGGTCATGCATGTGACCAAAGCAACAAAGCTCATGCAGCAAGGTGGCGCCACATGAATTGGCGACCATGTTCAATGCTTAGGAAGAGTCTCCAGTTCATTTGGAGACTCCTAGACACGTGAATAGGCTGAGCATGTAGGCTAAAACATGTCCCAAGCATGCATAGCAGGATGACAATCACATGGCGATAGTGTGTGATTAGATTGTACCATGTCTCCATTTGAATTGGCGCCCCCTTTCAAGAAATGTACCTTGTCACCAATTCATTTGGAGACTTCATTAAATGTTTCGTGCATATTTAACCAGCCCCATGCATTGTCATATGAAGCAAAAAAATATAGTAACTCTATAACAACAAGTCCATGATGTCATTTGCACTGAGACACATAGTTAACGCCCACTACAACGGAGAGACATATGTCTCCGATGTATCTGGGTTTGGTATTCAA
This sequence comes from Lathyrus tuberosus, assembly GCA_022829125.1. NCBI lineage: Eukaryota > Viridiplantae > Streptophyta > Magnoliopsida > Fabales > Fabaceae > Lathyrus > Lathyrus tuberosus. The sequence goes on along the minus strand of JALAZF010000024.1, from coordinate 4,306,925 downwards.
AACACAGATGTTGTTCGATTCACAATTAATAGAAACACAAGTTTCTCGCATTTCAAAGATAATTTGGAATCAAAATTAGGATTTGGTCCTATATCACAAATTATATATCAAAACCCGTTTTTTTAAAACCAACCACGTTAAATTTTATCCACTTAAAGTGCGAGATGATGAAGATGTTGAAATTATATTTGTTAGTCACGAACATCCTGGTTTCAACTATATTGAGTTGTATACATTACTCCAAAAAAATATTCGGTCTCAGCAGTCTCAGATCATAATCAACCAGAACGTGTAGACTCAGATGAAACCGAAACGAAATACTCAAATGAAACCGAACCGGAGGTCAACGTAGTAGATGTCAAAGAAAAAGGAAGCGAGACGCTGGTCGATCAACTATTGAACAACACCATTGAAGATGACGAACAAGTGTCAATACCCCTAGGTCATGTATATTTCCCCCTCAACATATGACAGACTTTGACTTGCAAGACGATGAGAGATCCTCAGATATGTTTTACAACCCGTATATGCGGCCAGAGAATGAATTAAAAGTGGGAGACAAGTTTCATACCAAATAATAATGTATACAAGCCATTAAAAAATATCACATGGATAACTCTTTTGATTTTAGCGTACATCGAATTGATTCGAGAAGGTATGTCATTATTTGTCGTAACAAGCTATGCAAGTTTTGACTTTCTGCGTCTTACAGGAAGAGAAGTAATTCTTGGAAGATAGCTTCCATAGAGCCACCTCACAGTTGCACAAGACGACAACAATAATGTCTTTCTCATAGCCTTTGCTCTGGTTGAAGGTGAGACCGTTATTGGTTGGAGTTTCTTCCTTAAGAATCTCAGAACACATGTGGCTCCACAAGCCAATCTCTATTTGGTTTCAGATAGGCGTGTTGCTATTGAGTGTGCTTACAATAACCATGATAACGGGTGGCATAATCCTCCTTCTACCCATTTATATTACATTAGACATATCACACAAATTTTCATGCGTGCAATCAAAGACAAGAACCTTCAAAAAATTATGAATGCAGGGTATGCTCTAACTCAACCACCATTTCAATACTACCTTAACAAAATTAGGATGTCCAATGCAGACGCAGGAAGGTGGTTGGATAACATTCAATTGGACAAGTGGACAAGGGCATTTGACGGTGGATGTCGTTGGGGCCACATGATAACAAACCTTGTGGAATCCATGAACGACATCTTCAAAGGAATTAGAAACCTTCTAATCACCACATTGGTGAGATCAACCTATTATAGATTGACATCACTTTTCGCAACAAGAGGAAAAAGAAGGAGTGTAGTGTTAATGTCAGGTCAATTATTCAGTAAAAGCATAATGAAAGTGATAAAAGAGGAAACTATCAAAGCCAGCACACATGCAGTTACAGTCTTTGACAGTCATAGGAAAACTTTCAATGTACAGGAAACAATGGACCATAATGAGGGGAGGCCAAATTTATCCTATGTTGTCAAACTAAATAGATGTTGGTGTGAATGTGGCAAGTACCAGGATTTTCGTGTACCTTGCTTACATGTCATTGTGGCATGTGTACATGCTCATCAGGATACTTATAGCCATCTATTTGATGTTTACAAGACCATTAACGTTATGAATGCCTACAACGAAAGCTTCGCAGTGCTAGAAATGGAGGAATATTGGTCTCCATACCAATGGGACATAGTTTGGCACAACGATGAGATACGAAGAAAGAAAAAAGGACGCCCAAACAGCACGCGTTTAAGAGCAGAAATGGATACGGCTGATATGCAGTATATGTCATCAACCCGGACACAATCGGAAAAATTCTCCCAATATCGGAGCAACCTTTGCATCATAATTTAGTTTCTCCTTTCGATTGTTTTAACCATATATTTTCATATATTAATGAGTTTTTGTTACAACAATGTTAACAACAAACACTACTACAAAACGCGCAAACAACAACGCCCAAGTCACCACGGTTCTTCCAAAAACCGTGGTGATATCTCTAAACTCAGGAGCTAAATTTATATTATATTTTTTAATTAAAAATTTATAGGGTATAATAACGGTTGTAAGTATAACCGATATGATAGAATCAATCTTTCATGGGTTCGAACCTCAGCTGTGGCAAAAATGTTTTTTATTAAAGGTTAAGGCGCTCCTTTCTTTTTTATGTATTTTTATATAAGGGATATCACTATGGTTATTATAAGTAACCGTCGTGATATAGTTTGCTATTTTTTAAAATATAAAATATAATTACAGTTGTAGTTTTAAACCGTAACGAAAAGTGATAGTTTTTAATATATAAATGAAACTATTTGTGACCCAGTTCATAACTGTCGTTTCTCTCTAAAGAAAACCCTAGCACAACCCTATCCTCTCATGAACCTTAACCAATACTATTACAAGTTAATGGAGAAAAGAAGCTTAAAGGATATCTGACGGAAGCAGCGTCTGGCGCAAACTCCTACGGCGACGAAGATGGTATGTTCTCATGCTCTCTTCTTTCTAGGATTATTGTTTTAGGGTTTGGTTTTAGGATGCTGTGGAAAACATTATTTTATTGATGTTTTAGGGTTAAGTTTGGTTTTTGTTGTGTTTCCTTGTAGATACATGGTGATGATAGGGGTAGCAAGCGTATGGTGGTAGCAAACGTATACTATGGTGAAGTTTCATATGGTTTTTGAAGCAATGAAGAAAAATATAAGAAGTATGAAGTTATTGTATAAACTTCATCCACCTTATATTTCTTCTTCATTGCTTCACAAACTAGATGAACTTGATATATCTTGATTTGCTACAGTTCCACGATTATTTTCAACAAGAGGTGCGTTATTGACTCAATGTATCTTGATTTGTTACAGTTCCACTTGGGGTTTTGTTGCTTAAATAATGTATGCTTTTTATTGTGTTGCATGTTGTTTTGTTGAATGTTGTTGTTGTTGACAAATGTTCTCAAAACAAGAACAAAACATTGCTAAGCCACAAGATAGAGGCTTCTTGTGACTTACCAATGTTTTGTTCTTTAATTTCTTATACAGGTTGACAAGTTTAGTTTATTATATACTATTTATATTGTTTGTTTCACTTACCTTTCAATGAAAATGCAATCATTTATATTGACATAAAAACTTATATTCTGAAAATTAAGATGTATTTGAAAACCAACCTATATCAATCAATGTTTATCGAATCACGTCCGTCTCATTCAGCACATTTTATGTTCCTTAACACATAATATATGGTTTAATGATCTGTTTGCTTCAATTCATTGATATAATTTACAATCGCGTTGATAAGTGACAATGATGAGGTAAAATATATTAAAAGATATCGATGCATTGAAGGAATCAGACCATTGAATCGTATATTATGTGTTAAAGAACATAAATGTGCTGAATGAGACAAATTCAATTCGAAAAAAATTGATGTGTTTAAGTTGGTTTTCAAGAATAGTTTAATTTTCAGATTATATATTTCTTTGCCAATTTGAATGGTTGTATTTCTTTAAATAAGTTTATGGTAAACCAAGCGATATACATTTGTATATAATAAACTATGGGTACTTTCCACGACAGTTGTCTACATTAACCGTCATCTAATGTATTAATTTGCTATTGCTGGGTTTCGAACCCAGTACCTTATGTATCACAATGGTTGGTAATTTACTTGACAAATTTTTTGTGCTTTTTAATAAAGATGGCAATTTCTTTTGACTGTTGAACACCGAAAGAACATCGATCGCTTCTCCAAAGGTGATCGAACCTTAAAGTGCAAAATCAAAGTACTCCTTCTAAACCAGTGCACCTGAATGAAGGGTCAGTTGTGTCAGATGCAAATATTCCGTCTGACATCCCCGACAGAGTTCTTACCTCTTAAACCCGACCAAGGTTGTTCCCCACAGGGATTATCTCTCCTAAGCAAGGCAGAATTGCTATCTTGAACAAATGGTGCTTCTTCGTCCCCTGCAGTGGCCGAGTATCCAGTCGTGTTCATCTATTACCCTGTATGTCGCGTCAGTTTTGTCAGCATACACGTTCATACATCATGCATTATTTATTTTCATTCTTATTCATATTGCATCACTATTACCCTAGTCGGTCTTATCCCCTAGTGATAAAAGTCCTCTCAATCGAGTTGTCAGTTCTTTCCTCGTCAGGAAGTGAATCATCTAAGTAATCTCTCTCTAGTTTATCTCTGGATTAGAGACGGTCCTCGACCACTTTGATAACTTGAACCTCTGAAAAACAAGAAAACCTTCGACAAATGTCACTCTTCACCATTGAAGATGATATCTTCGCTTTCCCGGATTAAGGAAAATCCCCAGAGAAATCCTCTTAATCAGAAGATTCGGCAATACAACAGTTCTTCTTCGGAAGGTTCGCTGACGAAAAGGTCACCAACACTCCCAAATTGGATTACATCACATGGCATTTCCTCCGAGAAGATCTCGAGGAAAAGTATGATGTAATACCCCCAAGCAGAAAGCAGTCTCTCAAGAGACTCGTTTTCCCCAATAGAGTCAACAAATGGCATCTCCAATAGAGAAGTTTGTGCACCTCTGCAGCTCAGACGGATGGGTTACCTAGCAAGTCCGACATCAAGATTTTTTCTGTCAAATGGCATCTCCACAGGAAAATTCGGCGAGAAGTTTGAGGAAAAACCGCTACGAATAGTGTCCCTTGTCAAGAAAGTTTATTGACAAAAGAAACTAAGACCAGTTACTTGGTAGGAAACCAGGATCGAGGGGAAGTTTATTTCAGAAACTGAGACCAGTTCCTTGGTAGGAAACCAGGATCGAGGGGAAGTTTATTTCAGAAACTGAGACCAGTTCCTTGGTAGGAAACCAGGATTGAGGGGGAGTTTATTTCAGAAACTGAGACCAGTTCCTTGGTAGGAAACCAGGATCGAGGGGAAGTTTATTTTAGAAACTAAGATCAGTTCCTTGGTAAGAAACCAGGATCGAGGGGAAGTTTTACCTTTTCTATGCATCATGGCTTAGCAAAAGAAGATGGATGGGCGAGTTGCCGTTCATAACTACCATCAAAATTTCGGGTATTCCGATATTTAATCATCTTGCACCCCGAATGCCCGAATACCTTCGCCATTCACACCTTCGGGTCCAAGAAGATTAAATAGGGGCATCTGTCATACCCAAAATTTTGACCACTAATATTCCCATACATTTCCCCGTCTTTCTTCCGAATTTCCCCAACCAGGGTCAATATAACACTATCTCAAATCAGAGCCTCGAGATTTCTGATCTATCAACTCTTCTGCATTTCCCTGCAAGAGTTGATTCCCCATTTGGACCTGCCTCGGGATCTCAAGAATTCCCTGCAAAAGCTAGCCTCCTCTTAGGCTTCGTATAAGGACCCTTTCCTCAGGATACCTGGCCTCCTCTTGGGCTTTGTACAATGATTATCCCCAGCGGAGCTAACTTTTTCAGACTCTCTTGTTGAGTCACTCACTTTTCAAGACTCTCTTGTTGAGTCAATCTCCTTTTAGCCTGAATCTCGGGCTTTGTACGAGACATCAAATCACTCTCTTGTTGAGTATAAAAGACTCTATTGTTGAGTCAATCACCCTTTTCAGACTCTCCTGTTGAGTCAACCTTTTTTAGCCTCCGTCTTGGGATTCATACAAGACAGATAAAAATACTCTCTTGTTGAGTCAGTCTTTATCCGAAACTTGGTATAAAGATTCCCCCTAGTAGGAGCTAGTCTCCTCTCAAGTTCTCAAGCTTGTTCAGCCACAATCCCGGGCTTTGTACAGGACAGATAAAAGTACTCTCTTGTTGAGTCAAACCCTTTTAGCCTCCGTTTTGGGCTTTGTACAAGACATATGAAAGCACTCTCTTGTTGAGTCAAACTCAGTTCAGCCTCCATCTTGGGCTTGATACAAGATACCTATACAAACTCCCCCCCAACGGAGTCAAAAACCCCTTTTAGCCTCAATCTTGGGCTTTGTACAAGACAGAAAGAACATTTTCCCCGGAAAAGTCAAACTTCCAGTCTTCTCTTAGGCTTTGTATAATGAAATCCCTGGTTGAGTCAATCAAACTTTTAGCATCAAACTTGTGCTTTGATCAAGGCACACAAAAATCAACAATCCTGTAGTGAGCGAAACTGGACGTGTTTCTTAAGCACTGTCGCTCCTAGGGGGTTACTACAGGTCGATTCATTTATTATCCTATTGTGAGCTGACTAAGGAATGGAAATAGATGTCTCCAATTAACCCTGCTTGCATACTGAGTTTAAACAGCGGTCTGTTAGGTTACAGATGCTATCAATGTGGGGGGCCTCTTTCTTCTTTCTTTGTTTCAGACTGGGATAACGGGACTGTTTATGGGTAGGACGCTAGGACTGATGCTTTTCGATTGATATGTGAAGGTACGAGATTTTGGGTTTTTGTTTAGTGTGCTCGCTAAGATTTTTCTTTCAATCTTATGCCTACGTATTCCCATTTTTCCGAAACAGGGAAATCAGAGCGATCGTAGTTCCTCCTATTCTACGGGAGGAAATGGTGTTTTGGTGTCTTGTTCAAAGCCCAAGACGTGAAGCTGAAGGTAGTTTGTATCTTGTTCAAAGCCCAAGATGTGAAGCTAAAAGGGTTTGACTTTAGAGAGAATTTGTCATCTCTAAAGAGGGGTTTGTCTGTCACAACTGTTTATAAAGGAGAATTACTTTAACCGGGATGTGTGAATCCAGCAATGCCATAATTTCCTTTATAGGGGTTTTCCAACCTGAAGGAGAAGACTTTAACTCAGTGTAGAGCAATGCCATCTTTCCTTAGGAATTTCTCATGCTAAAAGAGGGACAGTGGCATGGATGTAGATGATCCAGAGGCTTACCGCTTACAGCGATTAGATGAAGGGGAAGGAGTTTGTAAGTTCCTGGATTGGCTGAAATTTTGGTAAAACAACAAGGTGTTCAATGCTGATGTCATGGTGTTGATGTTGCAGCATTGAGTCTTAGTACTGGGCTGTACTAAGTTGTGAAGGTTAACTATGTTTGATGTCATGGGCTTGATGTCATAACATTGCACTTAACACTGGGCTGTGTTAAGGTTGCTAGTTGCTGAAGTGGATGTCTGATGTCACATAGGTGATGTTGTAACATCAGACCTGCAGAACTGAAGCTAATGACAGCACGGGCTTGTTGTTATTAGGGTCACGTATTAGCTGGAATTGTGGAGAGTGTTGACTCGTTGGATGAGAATATCTTGGGCTAGATATTTTCTGTTACATGGGAGATTTGATTGCAGGTTTGTTGGAGAATTAAAAGGTGGAAGATTTAAAAAGATTTTGGGGATAAAATTTGTTTTAAAAGATTCAGTTTTTAATTAACAAATCTGATCAAATATTGTGACAAATCCAATCCAAATTCAAGGAGCTATATAAACCGCACAAGACCAAGGAAGAAGGTACAGAAAACAAATTGAAGATCAAGAGCTGGAGGCTTAGAGTCTAGGGTTTGTTTAGAGTACTTGTAATCACACTATTCTAGGTTTGAATAGGTGTTGAATTTTCTGTCCTCTCTAGAAGCTGTGAAGCAATAGAGAGTTGTTGATTGATCGAAGCTAGGAAGCAAGATCAAGGGATATCAAAGAGGTTGTTCTTTGAGTGTTTTAGGGGATTGAGTAGTGTTCTCATATCTAAGTGGTTTCTTAGGTAGAAAGTCACTAGTAGAGTATAAGTTTAGGAGATTGTCAACTGGTGTGTTGAGTCTGTAAATTATATCTACAAGTAGTGAATTTTATCCCTGGCTTGGTAGCCCCCAGACGTAGGTAGTTAGACCGAACTGGGTGAACAATTCCTTGTGTTTTCTTATTGCTTATTCTGTCCATTATTGCAGAGTGTGTTGTTGTGACATCGCACCTTAACATCACACGTCTGGTACCAGAATTTCAATTGGTATCAGAGCAGGCATCCTGTCTATCTCTGGGTGAGATCTAGGGAAGTTACTTTCTGGTGAAAGATGGACAAAGAGGTTGGAGGATTCGTCAACAGACCCCCTATCTTGGATGGCTCAAACTATGAGTATTGGAAGCCTAGAATGACTACTTTTTTAAAGTCATTAGACAGCAGAGCTTGGAAGGCTGTCATTAAAGAGTGGAAAGCTCCAGAGGTTTGTGAGAAAGATGAGGATGGCAAGGATAAAGAAGGCACCTCAAAGCCAAAACCTAAAGAAGAGTGGACCAAGGAGGAAGATGAGCTTGCCCTTGGAAATTCCAAAGCTCTAAATGCCATATTCAATGGAGTGGATAAAAATATCTTCAGGTTGATCAATACCTGTGAAGTTTCTAAGGAAGCTTGGGGTATTTTGCAGGCAACACATAAAGGAACATCGAGAGTCAAGATGTCAAGACTTCAGATTTTAACATCAAAATTTGAAAGTCTGAAGATGAAGGATGAGGAGACCATTCATGACTTCCATATGAATGTTCTAGAGCTGGCAAATGCTTCCAGTGCTCTAGGTGAGAAAATGTAAAAGCTGGTGAGGAAGATTCTTAGATCCCTCCCCAAAAAATACAAGATGAAGGTTACTGCTATTGAAGAGTCACAAGACATCAGCAAGATGAGAGTAGATGAGCTCATTGGATCTCTTCAAACCTTTGAGCTTGGGTTGAATGAGGAAGAACCAGAAAAGAAGCCAAAGAATATAGCTCTGGTGTCAAATGATCAAGAGGAAGAAGGGAAGAGTTCTGAATCCCAGGATGACTTATCTCAGGCCATAGCAATGCTGGGAAGACAATTCAACAAAGTGTTAAAAAGGTGGAACAATAGCTACAAGCCTAGGGTCAAGAACAGTTCTTCTGACATCAGTAAGCCTAAAGAGAAAGATGAAAAGAAGCATGCCCAGGATAAAGGTGTTCGATGCATGGAATGTGAAGGGTATGGACATATTAAGAAAGAATGTCCCACATTCTTGAAGAAACTAAAGAAGGGGATGTTAGTCTCCTGGTCTGAATCTGATAGTGAAAATGAAGATGAGTCAGCAAGGCATGCTAGAGCCTTAACAGGAACAGTTGTGTCAGATGATGACAGTGATGAAGAAATAACCTATGAGGAACTAGCATCTACTTATCGAGAGCTGTGTTTGAAAAGTGCTGAAATTTGTCAAGAAAACAAGTGTCACAAGGAACAGATTACTCAGCTTGAGAATGAAAAAGCTGATCTGGAAAATGAAGTGGTGCTAGTAAGAGCTCATCTTGATCAAATGACCAAGTCTGTTAGGATGCTGAACAGTGGTACAGACACTCTTGACAAGATTCTTCAGACAGAAAGGATAGCTGGAGACAGGACTGGATTAGGATTTGTGGTTGAGGGAAAAGTATCTACTGAAGCAAGCACTTCAGGAACCAAAGTGGAGATGTCTCAACCATTGTCTCAACATCAACCAAAGGTGTAGGATCCTACTCCTAAGAAAGCTGATGTTTCACAACCTAAGAGGATTGAGAAGAAGACTGGTCCTTATCAGAAGAGAAAGCAGCCACAAAGAGCTAGTCAGTATATGCCCCCACAATACCATAAGAGCATGCAAGCTGCTAGGTTCAAACAGGGCATGTCACATCAGATGTCTCAACATCAGGAAAATTGATATGGATCTGGTTTCAACAATGCTGTACCTTACAATTATAGGAGGAGAAAGCCTCATCACCATGGGAGACAGCCTAGAAGACAGCATCGTCAGTTCAGGAGACAGTCTACCTATGGTAAAAGAAATCAGCACGATAGAAGACAAGCTAACTCTGGAAGGAGAAGACAACATTATGAGTGGCAGCCACAACTTTATCATCAAGGTGGGAGAAGGTTTAACCACTTCAGAGATGATAGAATCAGATGTTTCTATTGTGGAAGGTATGGACACATGCAGTACTCTTGTTACAAGCTGCATGGATACCCTCAGCCTCAAAACAGAGGGAGAAAGCACAAGCCCAAAGTTGTTAAACAATGGGTACCTAAGGAGAAGGGGAAGTGCTTATTGGCTCAGTTGTCTGACAAAGAAGCAGAAGAAGGAACTTGGTACTTTGACAGTGGATGTTCAAAGCACATGACTGGATCCAAGGAGTATTTGGTGGAGATCATGTCTGGGCATGCTAACAAGGTTGTCTTTGGTAATGGAGAAGAAGGAGTTGTAGAGGGAGTTGGAAGAGTGAAAAATCTTGATGGACTCACTCTTGATAGTGTGATGCTTGTCCAAGGGTTGGATGCTAATCTGATCAGCATAAGTCAGCTATGTGATGAAGGGTACAAAGTCTGCTACTCAAAGGATGAGTGTCTGGTGACAAGTGAGAAGGATGAAGTGGTCATGAAAGGAGTCAGAACCAGAAACAATTGTTATCAGTGGATTCCTCAAACTGAAAGTCAGTCTGGTGATGATAAAGAAGATATTAAGTGTAGACATCAGAATGATGAAGGTTCCCTCAAGTTGATGAAGGTCAGAAGAAAAGATGATCTGAAATTAGTCAAGGGCAAATGTTACACATCAGTCCTCACCATTGATGGAAGGATTAAAGGTTCTCAGGAGCTGAATAGAGCAACATCTCTCGAGAGGAAAGAGGCTGATGTCTTGACATCTGAACAAATCATCAGAATCTCTCATCAATGTAGTGGTCTGACTGTGAGTAAGTCTAAAAGGCTAGAGATTGAAGAACTCACTGAAGTTATGGGAGATACCAGTGGTAACTATAAAACATTCTATCATCAAGATCTGAAGAAGATCGATGTCTCAGAAGAAAACCTCCCCTGGATGAATAGATCTGTGTCGAAAGATACAGACGTCAGAGCAGATGCTGAAACATCTCAAGACAAGAAGAGTATTTCTAGCCTCAAGAAGGATGATGAGCAAAGTGCAAAAATGATTCAGAATAGACTAGAGTCTAAGACTGATCCCAATATGAAAATTGACATGCAGAGGACCTCTGATATTGGCTCTATCAGATCCTGGATTAAAATGTCAAGAATAAATACACATCCTCTAGGATAGAATCATGCTGGTCAAAAGATACAAACTGATCTTGGAAGACTAAGAAGAAGAAAGAGGGGCAAAATCAGATTAGTTCTCAGATCTAAGAAGAAGAACAGTCGTAGATCAGTGTTATGTGGAAAGAACTCATGCTATCAACTCTTGTGGAAGAAACGACTGTTGGGCAATCACCATGTCAAGAAAGATGTTACAACATTGCAGAATGTTACTCATCAATGGGATGATGAGCAGGTTGATAGAAAAGATCTGGTTAAATACTCAGATTATTTGGTAAATAAAGAGAAATTAGATGATGAGTTCATGTATGCTAACCAATTTGAGAGCTTAAAATTGGGGAGCGTATCACTTCAAAATTAATTGAAAGATGTTTTATGGTGCAGTTGGCCTATAAGATAATGGTTATTCAACTGCAGATAGTATGGTACATAAAATAGTCTGTTCAATTTTTTAGTGTAGTCTCTCTAAGAAACTCATCTTGGTGCTCTGGTTCTGTTTAATGCAGTACAAATTTCAGCAGTTTAGAATAGTACTGTAAAGTGTTTGGCATGGCAACTGAAAAATCTAAAAATAGGATTTTTATTCAATAGTTGAAAATACAAGATTAGACTACATCCTCATGCCAATCTCCTGCATCCAGAAAAGCCTTCCAATCTGCATCCCATTCATCTTCTGAAGGCTGTTGTTGAGCAGAATGGTTCTTACCAGGCTTCATAGTGGTCACTGAAGTCCTGCCAGTTTTTGTTGCTCCTGTAGAAGGACCTGATGTCGTCTGAGATTTGATATTCTTCTTTAAAGGGTCTGGTTGTGTATCCTCATGCTTGAGGTTCTTGGTTGGTTCTTTGGAGCTTGATTGACTCATGCTTTATTGGTGTCTTGTGCTGAGCATAGGAGAAAGAGTGGTTTTATAATGGTTTGTTCAAATGCTTGGGTTGTATCGCCTGACCAGTCAAGGGGTTGGAAGTTGTTTTTGACTATGTCATTAATAATGTCAGAACATTGTGCTTGGAGACTACATAGGTCTTGTTGCTACTGACAGTGAGACCAGTATTATGTCACCTTGTAGGGCATTTGATTTGGGATAGTTGTCTAATTATGGCTAAAAAGGGGGAGAGTTAAAAATTGCCATGAGGAGAAGAGTAGTAAAAGAATAAAAATAAAAGGTGTTTAGTTGAAAAGTAATGATGCAGCTGTGGAGGGGGAGTATAGACAACATAATTATGGAGCTGCTAGTGAAGAATTCATAGCAATTGCAGAGTGCAGCAAAGCAGACATCAAGGGGGAGATGTGTTGCACATTGTGAGCTACTGAACATCTGTGATGCTGGTTCAAGTTTTTGAGGGGGAGCACCAATTGGCTGTTGTCAATAATGAAGATGGTGCTGCAGTAGATCAAGTAATGAAGACTATATGAAGATTGTCAAACAGCTGCAAGTTGAAGTTCCAAAATATTGAAGATATTCTGCTGCTGAAGTCTCTGAAGATGCAGAGATTGTTTTAGCCAAAGTTAGCCAAAGGGGGAGATTGTAAGTTCCTGGATTGGCTGGAATTTTGGTAAAACAACAAGGTGTTCAATGCTGATGTCATGGTGTTGATGTTGCAGCATTGAGTCTTAGTACTGGGCTGTACTGAGTTGTTAAGGTTAACTATGTTTGATGTCATGGGCTTGATGTCATAACATTGCACTTAACACTGGGCTGTGTTAAGGTTGCTAGTTGCTGAAGTGGATGTCTGATGTCACATAGGTGATGTTGTAATATCAGACCTGCAGAACTGAAGCTAATGACAACATGGGCTTGTTGTTATTAGGGTCGCGTATTAGCTGGAATTGTGGAGAGTGTTGACTCGTTGGATGAGAATATCTTGGGCTAGATATTTTCTGTTACATGGGAGATTTGATTGCAGGTTTGTTGGAGAATTAAAAGGTGGAAGATTTAAAAAGATTTTGGGGATAAAATCTGTTTTAAAAGATTCAGTTTTTAATTAACAAATCTGATCAAATATTGTGACAAATCCAATCCAAATTCAAGGAGCTATATAAATCGCACAAGACCAAGGAAGAAGGTACAGAAAATAGATTGAAGATCAAGAGCTGGAGGCTTAGAGTCTAGGGTTTGTTTAGAGTACTTGTAATCACACTATTCTAGGTTTGAATAGGTGTTGAATTTTCTGTCCTCTCTAGAAGCTGTGAAGCAATAGAGAGTTGTTGATTGATCGAAGCTAGGAAGCAAGATCAAGGGATCTCAAAGAGGTTGTTCTTTGAGTGCTTTAGGGGATTGAGTAGTGTTCTCATATCTAAGTGGTTTCTTAGGTAGAAAGTCACTAGTAGAGTGTAAGTTTAGGAGATTGTCAACTGGTGTGTTGAGTCTGTAAATTATATCTACAAGTAGTGAATTTCATCCCTGGCTTGGTAGCCCCCAGACGTAGGTAGTTAGACCGAACTGGGTGAACAATTCCTTGTGTTTTCTTATTGCTTATTCTGTCCATTATTGCAGAGTGTGTTGTTGTGACATCGCACCTTAACATCACACGTCTGGTACCAGAATTTCAGAGTTGTTGATGTTTGTGTGAACGAGGCACAACTTTGATGCTAAAAGGTTGATTGGATCAACCAGTGGTTTTCTTATACAAAGCCTAAGAGGAGGCTATTGGCCCAACAAGAGGGTGTTTTTTTTGTGTGTCTCGTACGAAGCCCGAGAGAGAGGCTAAAAGGTGTTTGACTCAACAAGGGAGTGATTTGTGTCTTGTACAAAGCCCAAGATGGAGGCTAAAGTGTTGTTGACTCAACAAGAGAGTCTCTTTTTTTGTATCTCGTATGAAGCCCGAGATGGAGGTGAAAGAGGGTACTGTTTCAGTTGAGTGACCAGTATATGGGTTCAAAGAGAAAATCAGTTCTTATATGAGTAACGCTGTACTCAGGGATTTTGATTCGAGGATCAGGGATATTTCCTTTTCTTTGAGGAAATGGGAAATCCAAAGGGTATTGAGACTGTCCGAGTCTACGGGGTTCCTTCCTATTCTTGAAGGGGTGCTTGAGAATGTCTTTGAGACTCAAGGAAATTAGACTGCCCAAGTCTAGAGTTTCATCTTTTGTACTATGCTTTGAAAAACAGTAGTAGACTCTTGGAAAGACTGTTCTATTAAGATGACTGATGTCTGTTCCTATACCTTTAGGAGGTCGTCGGGACAATTTGTACGAAGCCCAAGAGGAGGCTAAAAACTTTTAAGAAGTCGAGGGATAATTTGTACTAAGCCCAAGAGGAGGCTATCATTCTCGGAGGAAGAAATCATTTATACGAAGCCTAAGAGGAGGCTGTGAATACTTCTAAGAAGCCGACGGGTCCTTGTACAATGCTCAAGAGGAGGCGGGGATGCTTTTAGGAAGCCTGTGGGTCCCCAAACCCCGAGAAGTTCAAGACAGGCTATTCACAAAGAATAGATCAAGCCAGAAAAGTTCGAGAATTTGGAAGAAACTCAAGGGAGGCAATTCACGGAGAAGAGATCATCTCTGGGGAGTAGAGTTCCTTGACAATTCCTAAGGGTGCTTTTAAGAAGCCTGTGGGTCCCCAAACCCCGATAAGTTCAAGACAGGCTATTCACAAAGAATAGATCAAGCCAGAAAAGTTTGAGAATTTGGAAGAAACTCAAGGGATGCAATTCACGGAGAAGAGATCATCTATGGGGAATAGAGTTTCTTTGACAACTTCTACGAGTGACAGTCTGAGAAAGGGTTCAAAAAGAATATGCCTTTCACATCTCCATATTGTTTAACCCCAAGAGGAGGGAAGACTGTGTCTGGTAATCCTGTGGGGATCTAGTTTTGACTATTTAAGAGTGATCTACGGGCTTAATGCTAGACGTAGTTGCCAGGGAAACTCTAAATATCTATACTATTATTACACAATTGATATGACTTTATGAAAGAAGACTTACAGTGAAACAGCCCCATAATACAGTTATATGTATATGAAAGCGATAAATGAAAGTGGATAAACACTTACTCGGTTGTAGAGCTTCCATGTTGTTTGGTTAGTTGTTCAACAAAGAAAGATTGAAAACAACAGTATAATTCAAAATCAAAGGAGAAAGTGATTTGAAAAAGAAAGATTTGGGGCTTACAACTCAAGGAGAGGCCCAGGGTTTTATTAGTGATCGCACTGTTGAATTTGTACAGAGGGACTTATACGAGTGACTGAGGCCCCAAAAAAATTGTTTTTTGTACAAAGGGATGAGTCTTACACTCTCTCAAGAGGCCCAAAAGGTTTAAAAAAAAAGAGTGGGGCTTATAACACGAGGGTAGGCCCAGATGATTTTTCGTTTGAAATGGCGATCGCGCCGAGATTTTCTTTTAACGCAAAGGGGCTTATACAATATCTGAGGCCCAAAGTTGTTTTTGGTTAAAAGGGGATTGGGTCTTACACTCTATTAGAGGCCCAAAGAGTTTTGAATGGGTCTTATAGCTTGAGGAGAGGCCCAATTGATTTTTTTAAAAGGCGAAGATCGCGCCGTTTACTTGTACAGAGGGACTTATACAATAAGTAAGGCCCAAAAATTGTTTGTACAGGGGGGGTTTTGGGTCTTACACTCTCTCAAGAGGCCCAAAAGGTTTAAAGAAAGGAAATGGGTCTTACTACTCGAGGGTAGGCCCAGATGACTTTTTTTTTGAAATGGCGATCGCGTCGAGAATTTGAAAACACCGGGGGTCTTATACAAAGACTGAGGCCCAAGAATGACTTGGTTTTCAAAGGGGTTGGGTCTTACACTCTAATAGAGGCCCAAAAGTTTTTAATGGGTCTTATAGCTCGAGGAGAGGCCCAAGGTTTGTTTTTCAACGGATGATAATCGCGTCGAACTTTTTGAAATACAACGGGACTTATACAATAAGTGAGGCCCAAAATAGGTCTTATTTACAAAGGGTTGGGTCTTACACTCTATTAGAGGCCCAAAGAGTTTTGAAAATGATTTATGAGGGTTGAATTAATTAAAAACCCTAATTTGTTTTCAAAATATGTTTTAATTGAATAAAATATTCAATTAAAATGAACAAAATTGTTTAACATGTGGAAAACAAATTGTGATCTTGGATTAATGCTTCATAAATCAAGTTTTGCCCTACAAAATGATTAGAAATCATTAAAATTTGAAAAATCAATAAGAAAGAAATATTTTAAATGTCAAAAACAATTAAAACATTAATTCTTTGCAAAAATATCAATTATATGAAATAAATATTATTTTTGGGATTTTTTGGGAAAATAAAATATTTTAACATTTTTGTGAATTATTCAAAAAAAGAATCAACTCAAAATCATTAAAACTCAGAGAGAAATTAATTTTTGAATCAATTAAATAAAATCACAAAATTCAAATATTTGAATTTGAGACAAATGGCGCCAAGAACAGTTTAAGAACACGCGTGTTTTTCAGTTTTGCCTAGATTTGCATTTTCTATCCAATCTCACTGAATACTTGATTATATCATGCAATCCACATATCAATCTGCTCGTTTTCACCTCATGATCATGTTTATGACAATTAATTGCATTTAAATTAAGCATAAAACAAGAAATCACGACAAATCCTCAAGAACCCTAAATTCTGCATGAAGGCTGGGATTTTTGATACACGATTCAAACAAAGCAATTATTTGAGGGGAAACATTCCATGCATGATTATGAACATTTGGCAAAAGTATTGTGCGAGGAAATATGCATAGATTGAGAGATGACCAAGTTTAGGCTTACCTCTATGTCGTGACAGCAAGAGCAAATTGATTTCTGAGTTGGAGGTGTTACAGATGAGTTGTGATGATCTGAACAGCTTCCCTACACCCTATGGAGTGTGTTTGAATGCTTGGACTTGATTGAAATTGGCTGGATCACTTCATGGCATCTCAACTGCAACTTGGTTAAAACCTTGAGCAATTGACTAGTGATTCTGAGAAATCAGTGTTCCAGATATTGTTTAAGTGTTTGATCAGCTCACATATGATGTATGTATGGTGCGTGTGTGATTGGTTTGAGTGGAATTGCTCTCTACTAAAAAACCCGATAGTGACTTGCTAAGAAAGGCATTTTTGAGAGTGAGAAGTGGATTTTGAGAAAGGCAAGTGTTGTAGGCCTTTGGTGTACTTAAACTGATCACAAATGAGCTCTATTTATAGTAGAGCAAGTTTGTTTTGCAAGGAATAGTGAGTGGCAACTGCTTAGTAGGGTTGGCCAATGTTGGCAAATGAAAATCCAAATCTCCTCTAGCCATTGACTAGAGGTTAGGGCATAGGCTGCTGGTCCCCTTGGTCTTGGATAAGTCTTGACTGAATTCAGTTGCTAATAGCTCAGTCCATGCCACCTTGGTGCTTCCATTGAATGCTCCAATCCAAAATTGGAGTCTTGTCCCTATTTTAGGCAATTCTAGGTTTGGCATGCTATTTCTTGTTCCAAGGACTTTGGAGGCTTGACTCAGTGATTGTCCCATTTAGATTCAATCCTCAGATGTGTCCAAAGTGATGACAAGGCTTGGAATTGGCTGATTTTGGCAAATCGACCAAAAGTGCAAAAATCTGCCTTGCCTTGGCAGATTTCAGCAAGGCATCTTGCCACTACCATATCTTAAAGCTCAAATTGAATTTGTGATGTTCTTGGCCATTTTGGAAAGCCCTTACATGATACAACAACTGTCTGATCATATTTGGTTTTGATACCTTTTGGATCCAAGTGAAAAATCACCCTACATTTGGGAAAAAGTAAGGCAGATTCTGACTTAGTGAAATTTTCACTAAGTGTTGGAACAAAGTGACTTTTCTTGATTTTGATCACTCCATAACTCAAAATCCATGAGAAATTTGGACATAGGTCAGTATGAAGCTTTTGTAGAGGGCAATGAGATCTACAAATCAAGCTTTGGATGGGATAAAATGGCTTTGTGGTTTAGGAGTTATGATCCTCCAAAGTTGGTACCTTTGTCACTTTTTTTCATAACTTAGAAAATTTTCTAAGTTTTTATGATTACCCCTTTTACAAGTTATCCCACTTTCTTTGATTTTTCTTGATGAATGATGATTCAAATCATACATTAACATCATTTTAGGGTTAAAAATCCATTTTTGTGAAAAATCTCAAAAAGTCAAAGTTGACTTTTGTGCACAGTTGACTTTTTATCCGATGAATTCCAAACTGTGCAATCCTTTAGGAAATCATGTCCTTGACCTAAATCAAACTTGATGGACATGTTCCATGGGTGTTATAGGGTGTATTGAATCATGTCCTAGGGTTTGGGAGCATGTCCTGGTCAAAAGTCAAAGATACAGTTGGCTTTTCTCGCAAAACCCTAACTGTGGTTCTGATGAAATTGAAACTTGTTGCTCAAGCTTCTTGGATCAATCCATTGTTGCAAATGGATCAATGTGATGTATGATTTGTCCCAAAAGTCAACTTAGGGGTAAATTAGGTCAAGAAACCCTAATTCCTGATTTTTTATGTATGCATCCCCTGAGGTCAAATTGACTTGATGCTTGGGCCCATGAGGTTCCATGGAGTATATTAGGATATGCTTTGAAGCATTGGCTCATGCCCAGATGAAAATTTCCATCTGGAGGCCCTGGTCGACCAAAACCCTAATTTGGCGACACTGGCGATCTTGAAGCTTGATCCACCTAGAAGGGAGCAACCTTGTGCTTAATCCTTGAAGTGGGAGTCCTCTTGATCCATTGTGGATGTTTGAGAGGTTAGACAAGTTGAAGATCATGTCATTCCTTGATTGATCCTTTGTCTAAGCACTCAGAGAGGGCTTGAAACCCTAATTTTGATTGTGGTGAATGGTCAGCAATTCCTTAAGGAGATTGATGAGGCATAAAGGTACATCCATATTATGATGATGATTTGCACAATGATGGGAAATCTTAGTGGTCAAAATTTGGGGTATGACAGATGCCCCTATTTAATCTTCTTGGACACGAAAGTGTGAATGGCAAAGGTATTCGGGCATTCGAGGTGCAAGAGGATTAAATATCGGAATATCCGAAATTTTGACGGCGTCTATGAATGGTAATTCACGCATTCATCTTCTTTCGCTAAGCAATGATACTTAGAAAAGGTAAACTTCCCCTCGATCCTGGTCTTCAGCCAAGGAACTGGTCTAAGTTTCTGATTTAAACTTCCCCTCGATCCTGGTTTCCTACCAAGGAACTGGTCTTAGTTTCTGATTTAAACTTCCCCTCGATCCTGGTTTCGTACCAAGGAACTGGTCTTAGTTTCTGATTTAAACTTCCCCTCGATCCTGGTTTCCTACCAAGGAACAGGTCTTAGTTTCTTTTGTCAATAAACTTTATTGACAAGTGACGCTATTCATAGCGGTTTTCCTCAAACTTCTCGCCGAATTTTCCTGGGGAGATGCCATTTGACGGAAAAAGTTGAAGTCAGACTTGCTGGGGAGCCCAATCGTCTGAGTTGTAGAGGTGCATAAACTTCTCTGTTGGAGACGCCATTTGTTTCTAATAAGGAAGACGAGTCTCCTGAAAGACTGCTTTCGTTTGGGGTCTTACATCATACTTTTCTCGGGATCTTCCCGGAGAAATGCCATATGATGGGATCCAATTTGAGGTGCCGATGACCTTTTCATCAGTGGTTTTTTCGGAGAAAAACTGCTGTACCACCGAATCTCTAATTAGGAGGCTTTCTCTCGGGATTTTCCTTAATCCGGGAAAGCAAAAATATCATCTTCAATGGCGAAGAGTGACGTTGACTGAGGGCTCTCTGGTTTTTCAGAGGTTCAAGTTATCAAAGTGGTCAAGGACAGACTCTAATCCAGAAATAAACTGGGGAGAAATCGCTCAGACAAAGCATTTCCTGACGAGGAAAGTACTGACGACTCGATTGACGAGAGGACTTTATCACTTGGAAGTGAAACTGACCAGAGTGATAGTGATGCAATATGAATATGAGTACAAATCAATAATGCATGATGTATGTATGTATATGCTGACAAAACTGACGTGACATACAAACTAATGGATGAACACGATTGGATACTCGGCCATCGCGGGGCGAAGAAGTACCGTTGGTCCAAAAAGTAGCAATTCTACCTTGCTTAGGAGAAGTAGTCCTCGCGGGGAACTATGTTGGTCGGGCTTAGGAGATAAGAACTCGGCCGAGGCGTGTCAGACGAAACAAGGTCTCTGACACAGTTGATCCCTTCATTCAGGCGTACTGGGTTAGAAGGAGTACTTTAATTCTGCACTTCAAAGTTCGCTTACTTCTGGAGAAGCGATTGATGTTCTTTTGATGTTTAACAGTCAAAAGAATTGCCATCTTTATTTTAAAGCATAAAAATTTTTACAAGTAAATTCATTTTTGTTTTAGTTCAAGAATCGTTAATCAAATTAAAATGTTGTTCTGTAAAGCTAAAACAAATGAGAATTACAAACAAAAGCACAAGGGCTCAAATTTTATTGATAAGATGGAGATCAGCCAAACACGTGATTCCAAAGAGTATTTACAAAGTTAGAAAATGGTCATTTACAGGGAAAAGGGCTACATTGAAACATAACGACCACTATCTTTCTACCAACTTTGAATTCGGGACATCCTGAGCTTCTGTCGAAGATGACCTTGACTGGAGTTTTCCTCCGATAGATGGTGTAACTGCTGCTGAGGGACTTGCCTCTGTTGAACATAGTTACTTGCCATTAACCCTAACTTTTACCTGGATTGTACTGTGATGTTTCCAATCCACCGGGATGATTTTTTTTTATTTTGTCTCTAACTTTTGCCTGGACCGCCCTTTCAGGTTTTCAATCCACCGAGACGTTTTTTTTAGGCGAAGTATTTCTTGACTACATCAACGTTTGTGGGGGAGGTAAATTCCTCTCCGTCCATGGTTGCAAGTCTCAAGGCGCCGCCTGAGAAGGCTTTCTTGACCACATAGGGGCCATCATAGTTCGGAGTCCATTTGCCCCGAGAATAAGTGAGAAATAATTGTATCTTCTTGAGCACAAGGTCTCCTTTCCTGAAGATGCGAGGTCGAACCTTTTCGTCAAAGGCTTTCTTCATTCTCTGTTGATACAATTGACCATGGCATAGTGCCGTTATTCGTTTTTCTTCGATCAGATTCAGTTCGTCGTGTCGACTTTGACACCACTCAGCTTCGGTGAGCCTGGCTTCCATCAATACTCGGATTGTCGGGATCTCTACTTCTATGGGGAGCACTGCTTCCATGCCATATACTAGAGAGAAAGGGGTAGCCCCTGTTGAAGTGCGGACAGACGTGCGATAACCGTGAAGAGCAAAGGGTAGCATTTCATGCCAGTCTTTA
The DNA here is from genome assembly GCA_022829125.1 of Lathyrus tuberosus. NCBI lineage: Eukaryota > Viridiplantae > Streptophyta > Magnoliopsida > Fabales > Fabaceae > Lathyrus > Lathyrus tuberosus. The sequence continues at coordinate 4,285,621 of JALAZF010000024.1, read as the reverse complement.
TAGGCTATAACCATCTTTTGAACGATCTTCTTGATGTTCTTATTAGCCGCTTCTACCGCTCCGTTCATCTTTGGCCGGTAGGGAGATGAGTTATGGTGTTCGATCTTGAACTCTGCGCACAACTCTTTCATCATCTTGTTGTTCAAGTTAGATCCATTATCAGTAATGATCTGGCTCGGAACACCATAACGGCAGATGATATTATTTTTGATAAATCGGACCACCACTTGTCGGGTTACATTAGCGTACGACGCTGCTTCGACCCACTTGGTGAAATAGTCAATGGCTACGAGGATGAACCGATGTCCATTCGAAGCCTTGGGCTCAATCATGCCAATCATGTTGATTCCCCATACGTAAAAAGGCCATGGGGAAGAGAGAACTTTGAGATGCGTTGGCGGTACATGGATTTTGTCGGAGTATATCTGACACTTGTGACACCTCCTCATGTACTTGTAGCAGTCGGATTCCATTGTCAACCAATAGTACCCTGCTCTTAGAATTTTTCTCGCCATTGTGTGTTCGTTGGCATGAGTGCCAAAGGATCCTTCATGAATTTCTTTTATTAGCATGTTTGCTTCTGGTCTGTCTACGCATCGGAGCAAGACCATGTCAAAGTTCCTCTTATAGAGTATGTCACTGCTCAGGAAGAAGTTTCCAGCCAGTCTTCTGAGGGTTTTTCTGTCTTTCCTGGATGCCCCAGGAAGGTACTCTTGTTTTTGAAGGAAGCATTTGATATCATGATACCAAGGTTTGTCGTCTATGACTGCTTCAATCGTGAAGATGTAAGCGGGTCTTTCAAGGCACATTATGTCGATCTTAGGTAGGTCAGTCCATTGACCTACACTAATCATGTAAGAGAGAGTGGCTAAGGCATCAACCATGTGATTCTCCTCACGAGGGATGTGATGAAACTCTATTCTGTTGAAGAAAGGTAACAACCTTCTTGCATAATCTTTGTAAGGAATCAGTCCTGATTGGTATATGTTCCAATCTCCTTTTATCTGATTGATAACCAGGGTTGAGTCTCCATATACGTCCAAGTTTTTGATCCTTAAATCAATCGCTTCTTCGAGACCCATAATACAAGCTTCGTAAGTTGAGCGGTGAAAGGAATGTGGGTACCCTGAGGGGTAACAATTATTGCCCCAATTCCGTTTCCATAATGATTAACTGCTCCGTCAAAGATAAGTCCTCACTGGGAACCTGGTTTTGGCCCTTTACTGGGTAGCGGTTCATCGCAGTCTTTCATCTTTAGATACATGACATCTTCGTCTGGGAAGTCGAACCCGATTGATTCTTGATCGTCAATCGGTTGATGAGCCGAATGATCGGCCAAAACACTTCCTTTAACGGCTTTTTGAGCATGGTACTCTATGTCATATTCTGATAGCAACATCTGCCAACGGGAAATCCTTCCCGTGAGAGCAGGTTTTTCAAATACATACTTGATTGGGTCCATCTCAGAGACCAACCAAGTAGTGTGACGAATCATGTACTGGCGCAGATGTTTGGCTGCCCAAGCCAAAGCACAGCAAGTTTTCTCGAGCATCGTGTACTGAGTTTCACAGTCGGTGAACTTCTTGCTTAGATAGTAAATGGCAGACTATTTCCTTTTGGTTTCGTCTTGTTGGCCAAGTACACATCCCATTGAGTCCTCTAGAATTGCGAGGTAAATGATTAGTGGTCTTCCTTCCACTGAAGGTGATAGAATCGGAGGATTCAACAGATATTCCTTAATACTGTCGAAGGCGGTTTGACAATCTTCTGTCCAAACGCAGTCCTGGTTCTTTTTGAGTAACTTAAAAATCGGCGCACATGTGGCGGTCATGAGGAATATGAATCTGGAGATGTAGTTCAAACGTCCCAGGAATCCTCTGACTTGTTTTTCAGTTTTCGGAGAAGGCATTTCTTGAATGGCCTTGACCTTGTCAGGATCAACCTCAATTCCTTTCTGGCTGACGATGAACCCTAAGAGTTTCCCTGAGCGGACACCGAAGGTGCACTTGTTGGGATTCAAGCGGAGTTTGTATTTTTTCAGACGCTCGAATAGTTTTGACAGGTGGGTCACATGCTCCTCCTTTGTCTTAGATTTGGAAATCATGTCATCGACATACACTTCGATTTCTTTGTGTATCATGTCATGAAACAGAGTAGTCATGGCCCTTTCATAGGTTGCCCCGACGTTCTTCAAACCGAACGACATTAACTTGTAACAAAAGGTACCCCATGGGGTAATGAACGAAGTTTTTTCCATGTCTTTCGGCGCCATTTTTATCTGATTATAGCCCGAGAATCCATCCATGAAGGAGAAAACTTTGAACTTTGATGTACTGTCAACCAACATGTCAATATTTGGTAAAGGAAAGTCGTCCTTTGGACTTACCTTGTTCAGATCCCTGTAATCGACACACATTCTGACCTTTCCGTCCTTTTTCGGAACGGGTACGATATTGGCTAACCATTGAGGATATTCTGATGTGGCGAGGAAACCCGCGTCAATCTGTTTCTGTACCTCCTCTTTGATTTTGATGGCCATGTCCGGGTGAGTGCGTCTCAACCTCTGCTTTACTGGCAGACATTCCGATCTTAACGGTAAGTGATGTTCCACGATGCTGGTATCTAACCCTGGCATATCCTGATAGGACCAAGCGAATACATCGGGGAATTCTTTGAGAAGCTTTATCAAACTCTCTTTGGCAATTGGACTGAGCAGTGCCCCAATCGTGATTTCTTTTCTCTCTTTTTCTGAACCCAAGTTTACCATTTCCAACGGCTCTTTGTGAGGTTCGATGGACCTTTCCTCTTGTCTGATTAGTCGGGAGATCTCTTCTGGAATTTCGTTGTCAACTTCTTCTTCAGCCCCAAATACCGGGAACTCAAAGTCGGGAGAAAGCATCAGATCATATGTTTCAACGGGGTTTAAAACAAGCAATCTGCATGGCGTGACGATTCGTGTTTAGAAGAGATATAGAGAATGCAAAAGTGTGTGTAGTGTATTTTTTTATTACTGCTTGTTTTTATTATTGAATTGTTTTTTAGGATTACCATTTTCTGAGAAAAGCAAAAAGAGAAAACAACAATTAATGCGAAAATTACAGAACGACGTTATTTTATTGATGAACAAGTCGATTCTTGAAACTACAGCCCTATAAAACAAAACTCTGTCGTTTTGGGAAAAGCGAAGAGGGAAATTTACAGAAAGCGAGCCCTATCAAAACATCCGTTTCACCTGGGCAGGGTGAAAGGTTAAAGATGGCAATTACTTTGACTGATGAACGATCTTCGGAACATCGACAGCAACCCATTGGCGGCGAACTCCTCGGTGAATCACAAAGTCTGGCACCTTCCTCGATTTGTCTTCAGAAATAACGCTGATTTCTGGTGGAGTAGGATCATTGGAATCTGTCTCCCAGGCAGAATTGTCGTAGGAGGATTCCTCAGTTGTATTTTGCATAGCATTTGTGCTCTCAGCTGTATCTCCCCATCCAGTTGGCTGGATATCTTCGAACCTGATACGAGAGCTTTCGGGGGCAGTGTACTTGACCATATAGTCGTATTTTCCACTCGGTTGTCCCAAGGTGTCCCACACTTCTTTGGAATTGGAGGAGTCATCCCTCTCGATGACGTTGACCTCGGGAAAGGCATAATTAATGAATTCTAGTCTTGCAAACGTTGCAAATTCATCGTCATGTTGAGTAGTTTCTGAATGACCTGAGTGTTGATCCCATGACATGGTGGGGACACAGGTATTCTGTTCAATGATGCTCAGCTGAGTTTCATTACTCGGCTGACTTTCTGACCCCAAGTCTCCTGGGTAAGGCTGCCACATTGGCAGGCCATCCATCGGGCCATAGTAATTGTGGTCAAAGTTGTCTTTCATTAGAGTGTCCTCCTCTAATGAATTTGGTGGAGCACGACATCCTTCCGGATCACAACCTTCGTATATCATTTTGACATCTGACCGTGGTATAAATCTCGGACTCTGTGCGGGATAGAAAAATGGCGTAGGCACCTCTTCCTGAGACATATAACCGTCCTCGTTAAGATAGGGCTTCCATTCCACATATGTGTCGAAGGGATCCTCCTCATTGATAGCATAGATTGCCTGAGGCACTGGGTGAAGGAACCCTCCACTGTGGAAGAAGTTTTGAATGGGATGAATACTTTCATCGCTGGCAGCTGTCTGGGTGCAGGTTGCAGAAAAACCAAGACCCTTCTTTGTTTTATTGTCAGTAGGAATGACTAGCTGTCCCCATCCTGTTGTATCGATACTCTCGACTACTTTAATAGCATCTTTGTACAAGGAAATCGATGTTCCTCCTCCGGATTGATTGTCCTTGTGTAGCGAAAGCGCTTGGAACTGGGTTTCGATTATCCCTTCTGGTTCCGCATAAGTGGATGACGATAAATTGCTGACGAGAAAGGCCTGTTCCCCACAGACTGTGATGAGTTGGCCGTTCTGGACGAACTTTAACTTTTGGTGGAGGGTTGAAGTGACCGCTCCAGTCTGATGTATCCAAGGTCTTCCTAATAAACAACTGTACGTTGCCCGGATGTCCATGACCTGGAAGGTGACTTGGAAAGTGTGAGGACCAATAGTTATGGGAAGGTCAACTTCGCCGATAACCGTTTTTCTGGATCCGTTGAACGCTTTGACGACGACCTCGATGGTTCTCATCGAAGGGCCCTTGAATGATAATTGCATCAAAGTGGACTTCGACATAACATTCAGGGCTGACCCTGTGTCTACCAGTACGCTGGCTAAAGCATCGTCCTGGCAGTTGACTGTGATATTGAGTGCCATGTTATGACGACGACCCTCTTCAGGTAATTCCTCATCACTAAATCCCAAATTATTGCAAGAAGTGATGTTAGAGACAATACTATCGAACTGTCTGATTGTTACATCCTGTTCCACAAAGGCTTGCTCCAAGACTTTCTGTAGAGCCTCCCTGTACGCTTCTGAACTGAGTAACAGTGATAATACCGAGATCTTTGAAGGAGTCTGTAACAGTTGATCAACAATGTTATATTCACTCCTCTGGATAAGCTTCAGCATCTCTTCATCGTTTTTCGAAAGGTCGGGATTACTGGATTAACCGACTGATGGATCGGGAGCTTCTGTCTGAAGTTCCTTTTCTTTGTTGGACTCTCCAACTCCTCTGTTGAAGATTCTACCACTCCGTGTTACTCGACTGACGTCTGCAATATTCACGACGGAGGGTAATGGAATTTCCTTTTCATTTTCAATTGTTGTTGCACCGTATTTGTAAGGGATTGCCTTAGCTGATTCATACGGTAGTGGTCCCGGCAGATAGATGACTATGGGAACCTTCTGGTTTTTCTGACCATCATAAGTAATCTCGATCAGTTCCCGGTTGGGAATTCTTGATTCGTCAAGCAGAGGGGTAATGGAAAAAACATTCCTGGTCCTCTGATGATCAGAGATGACGACAACGTCCTCAATTTGATTGAAAAGGTAGTTTGGTGACCAATTGATGGGTCCGGAACCTGGATATGGGCGAATATCTCCACGATCCACCTGCCCCTGGAGAGCTGCTCGCACAAGGTAGCACCCTTGGTTACTTTCCGAACAGACTCCACAACGTTCATAATTGTGTGGCGGCACCTGGCCACGCCCACTTTGAATACAATGTAACCTCACTAGGTTAGCTTCCACGAGTCGGACATCCTGACTTTGACGCCGAGTGGGGTTTCTGTTATTGATACTAATTTGCTGAGTATCTTCATCCATGTAGATTGGCATCCACAAATGATTTAACAAGTGCTGAAGTGCCTCCTGGACAAGGGCTCATCCCTAATCATTTTTGCAACCCGCTTTACAGTTGTGATAATTATGTGATATCAGGAATTCGAGTCGGACCTGCTCAGCATGCAACTCTACCAAGTTGGTATTCATCAAGCGAATGTCGAAGATCTGAACCATATTGATCTGATAGGGATTCCTATCATGGTAGTCTTGGATCCATCCAAGATTCATTTGATGCTGGAGGGCCTCCTGTATGAAAGAGCATCCCTATTTGTTTACCGAGCAAGTCAGACAAGAACTGTAATCGTGCCGCGGCAGATTATGATACTGGCTTTCCCTTAAATGCATTGCCACCAGGTTGACATTCATCGTACGAATGTCGTGGTTTTGAATGACGTTGGAATTCGTATAGACCATGTTAACTCCAAGAACTCGGTGTTCTTGGATCCATCCGAGATCCAACTGTTCCTGTAGAGCTGCTTGCACTACAGAACATCCTTGATTGCTTTTAGAGCAGATATCACACTGATGATAATCATGAGGTGGCACATGGCCATATCCACTCTGTCTACAATGCATCTCGGCCAAATTGGTCCTTAACAAGAGTACATCATGAATTTGATAGACGTTGTTAAATTCTTTCTCAATCAGGTTGACTGCAGCTTTCTCATGTTGAGGCAGTGGGTTTGTGAGAACATTGGGATTCGTATCTTTGAAAGATAAGAGCCCGCTCCTAACAAGCTTTTGCACGTCAGATTTGAAATTGAGACAGTTCTATATGTTATGCCCTGGACCTCCTTGATGATAAGGGCAAGTATGATCCACCTTAAACCAAAAAGGCGGATTTTCCGGTACTGTAAGAGGAGACTTAGTCTGGATGTGCCCCTTAGCCAGTAGTAACGGAAATAGTTCTGCGTACAACATGGGTATAGGATCAAACCCTGGTGGCCGCGTTGTACGGTTGTTGCTATATGGAGGACGGTCTGCTGAAGAGGATGTTGTGTCCTTTGCTGATTAGGTTGGCTCTGCGCAACCTGAGGTTGATACGTAGGAATAGGCGCAGGGCTGATAGAAGGAGTTACAGCTGCTACCGGTTGGTACCGTCGCCTTTGCTTTTCGAGAGAGATATTCCCAATATCTTGCTCTTTTTTCTTAGGGAGAGCACTACCGTATCGTTTTGTACTACTCGATGATCCAGCGTCTTTTACCAAACGTCCCTCTCGGACGGTTTCCTCAAGACGAACTCCCATGCCCACCATCTCGGTGAAATCATTGGGCGCACTGGCAACCATTCTGTCATAGTAAAATGAGCTTAAGGTCTTTAAGAAGATCTTTATCATCTCTTTTTCCTCAAGAGGTGGACAAATCAGAGCGGCAATTTCACGCCATCTCTGAGCGTGCTCCTTAAAGGTTTCCTTGTCCTTTTGTGACATTGATCTGAGTTGATCTCTGTCCGGTGCCATGTCCAAATTGTATTTGTATTGTTGGACGAAGGCAGTACCAAGATCTCTGAATGTGCTAATCGTAGTACGGTTTAAACCCATGTACCATTTGAGTGCGACACCGGTTAAACTATTCTGAAAGTAATGAATCAGTAGGTCCTGGTTCTCCGTCAGAGCTGACATTCGTCGAGCGTACATCACCAGATGGCTCTGAGGGCAAGAGTTACCCTTGTATTTTTCAAAGTCGGGCACTTGAAATTTGTGCGGAACTTTTACATTGGGGACCAGACAAAGGTCTGCGGCGTCCTTTCCAAATAAATCCTGACCGCGGATGGCTTGCAGTTCCTTCTGCATTTCCAGGAACTGTCCCTGGAATTCATCCATTCTATCGAACATAGTTTCCTTCTTACCAAAAGGTATCAGTGGAATCTGTCCTTCCGGGACAGTGTGCACCACAGGGAGTGGTACCGTGACTACGACAGTGAATCTTGGCGTTTCCCAAAGTTTGTAACCTTCAGGAATCTTCAGTATGCCCCTGGCATCTTCTCTTTCCCGAAGTTTGTAACCTTCAGGCCCAGCGGCTTCTGTTATGATTCCCTGATCTTCAGTGATCGGCGAAACATATCCTTCCGGGATATAGTTAACAGGCATGCCCCAAGGACGATCTTTCGGCATTTGATACCTAGGACTATACTTCTCCACTATGGGCGTTGAGGTGATCTCTGAGATCACAGTCCTTTGTAGCTGAGCTTCTGCCATGGCTTGCATGTCGTTACGAAGCTTTCTCATATCCTCTCTCAGAGCGTCGATCTCTTCTTTCAACTCTCTGTTCTCTTCCTCAAGATCATCCATCTTTTTATGACGATTGGCCCGAGTATTGTACGAATGAGACAGTTTGACTCTAGAACCGAGACACAAATGTGAGATTCGTAGGTAAGAAGAATACATGATGTGAGAATGATGAATGCAATGATTATATTAATTGTTTTTTGGTTTAATCAAAATAAACTTCGACAATTAGATTGCAAATATCAAACAGTGGGGAAACCCCTTTTTATTGAATTCAAAGGATTACAGAAATGGAAATACAATAGATTACAAGGTACAGAAATAGAAACCTAAGCTAATGGGTCCCGAGTCCTCTCTGAAGAGAAATCGGGTGCTGACTCTGGTATTTTCCTTTTCTTTGACCGGGGCTCTTGGGCCGTTGTCGGGTTGTCATTCCTTTGCCAGGTGAAAGGAGTGAGCAAATTTCTTTGGTCATCTTGATTATCTACAGCATGTTGCTCCAAAATTTCAATCAGAGCGTCCTTATCTTTCAGTAGCTGCTGTATTTTGGTGCACTCTAAGTTGAGGGTGCGGTACTTGTTCTTCCAAGACCTCCTCTCCCGTTGAACTTTGTTGAGAGCAACCTGAAGCTTTTCAGTCTCAGTCATGAAGTACATGACAGACTCCCTCGGCAGAAGAACTCCGTGACGAGGATAAGGTATATTTAGCTTGAGAGCTCTAGTTTTTATCCAGTGGAGATAAGGCTCCACCGAGACACAATCCGGTTTTCCTAGAGACTCCCGTCCTTTCTTATGAACATGTTTCCAAGCGTGCACTATTTTTGTCTTTAGTGCTCTGTCATTTTCTCCTTCCTTGAAGAAAAGACCTTCCAGATGAGCATTCCGTGGGACGTGCCTCATCGGGTATCTAAATTGACGACGAACGAGAACTGGATGGTAATTGATTCCTCCCTTAGTTCCTATAAGGGGTACGTTGGGGAAGTTTCCACAACGATCAATTATCCTGATCTTGTCATAGATCCTATTACACTAATCAATGTCAGAGTTGGTGAGAGACATGATTTTCTGCGACCAACGTAAGACACTCTTGTGATCCCAAAAAGCAGCAGACTTAGGCAAATGAGAGATAAACCATTTATAAAGCAAAGGTACACAGCAGGTGATCTCCCCTCCACTGTACAAATTCCCTAAGTGTACAGAATGATACGTATCTGCGACCAAAGTTGGCACAGGGTTTCCAATGAGAAAAACCTTAATGGAGTTGATATTGAAGAAGTTATTAATGTTGGGCAACAAGAATAACCCGTAGGTGAGTAAAACAAAGATGCTTTCAAAAGCAGTCACGTTCTCGATACTGGCGAAGTACAGGGCTTTCTTTGTCAAGAACTGGGCTGGCAAACCTTGTATGCCACCCTTAGTGGTCATGTGAGTCCTGACCTCAGACTCGTCCAAATGAATTGCTCTTGCAATGGTCTGATTCTTTGGAATTTCTTCCAGTCTAGAAAATGGAGCTTGATCGGTAATGTGTAGATCAATCAGATGAGAATACTCCTCAAGCGTTGGTGCTAGCTGGTAATCTAGGAATTTGAAACAATGATAGACCGGATCGTAGAACTGAACGAGCGCATCCATGATTCCCTCAATCACATGGACTCTTAGCAGAGATAACAAACCTCCGTATTTGGCTCTGAAAGCCTCTTGGTTTGTGATCATCCTTGCCAAACCTCTTAAATCCTCTAGTTTTGGAATCCTGAAGGTGTACTTATGAGTTCTCCTTCTACCGAAATCCATTAGCGCAATCCTTTTCTCTGACATTTGCAATCACAGTCTTAGTTTATTTTGAAAAGACAAAGAGACTAGAAGAGAAGATTTTTTGAATATTTTAAAGTTTTTTTAAATGAATGCATGAATGCAGCACACAAAAACATAGAAAAAACATGGGGTCAAAGGGTCGTTGTCATGGAGTCAAGGCTCTACCCATCCCCAAAGGTTTATACTAGGGTGATTTTTGTACCTGTACTCAAAATCATCAGCTCCTCCCAGGATAACAAACAGCAAGCGGATCACCAGCGAGCTGTATGAAATCTTAGAGTAAATGCTATTCACCGAGAATAGATCATCAGCCTCAAATGAGGGTAGTATCGCGTGACAACTATTTCCGATAGTTTCTGCACTACAAAAGGGTTAGCTCCTCAGCTTCTCAGACGTCACAATCGACCCATTGCCTGTGAGAGGGAATGGGTTGCATTGGGAAGCCTCCACTGAGGTTGATGGTCGACCTCATCGCCATCGCTTATCTTAAGTGTATACTCAATCTTTCCACATGCGGCATCACACGCATTCCCATTAGCAGAAAAATAAACACAGATATCAATTAGGAAAAGTAGTATATATATTTGTCCTAATGTCCTAGACTTTTTAAAAGCTATGAATCTTATGTTCCTGACAGAAATGGCTCCCCGGCGGAGTCGCCATTCTGTGGTACCTTCCCAATTTAAAACGTTTTTGACCTAAGATCCTAGTGGAGTCAACAAAAAGTCCTATCACAGAAAAGAAAGAAAGAAAGACCGGCCCCACGGTGAGCGCCATTTTTCTGTAGCGAGCGAAACTGGACGTGTTTCTTAAGCACTGTCGCTCCTTGGGGGGTTACTACAGGTTGATTCATTTTTTATCCTATTGTGAGCTGACTAAGGAAGGGAAATAGATGTCTCTAATTAACCCTGCTTGCATACTGAGTTTAAATAGCGGTCTGTTAGGTTACAGATGCTATCAATGTGGGGGGGCCTCTTTCTTCCTTCTTTGTTTTGGACTGGGATAACGAGACTGTTTATGGGTAGGACGCTAGGACTGATGCTTTTCGATTGATATGTGAAGGTACGGGATTTTAGGTTTTTGTTTAGTGTGCTCGCTAAGATTTTTCTTTCAATCTTATGCCTACGTATTCCCGTTTTTCTGAAACAGGGAAATCCGAGCGATCGTAGTTCCTCCTATTCTACGGGAGGAAATGGTGTTTTGGTGTCTTGTTCAAAGCCCAAGACGTGAAGCTGAAGGTAGTTTGTATCTTGTTCAAAGCCCAAGATGTGAAGCTAAAAGGGTTTGACTTTAGAGAGAATTTGTCATCTCTAAAGAGGGGTTTGTCTGTCACAACTGTTTATAAAGGAGAATTACTTTAACCGGGATGTGTGAATCTGGCAATGCGATAATTTCCTTTATAGGGGTTTTTCAACCTGAAGGAGAAGACTTTAACTCAGTGTAGAGTAATGCCATCTTTCCTTAGGAATTTCTCATGCTAAAAGAGGGACAGTGGCATGGATGTAGATGATCCAGAGGCTTGCCGCTTACAGCTAAGATGAAGGGGAAGGAGTTGTTGATGTTTGTGTGAACGAGGCACATCTTTGATGCTAAAAGGTTGATTGGATCAACCAGTGGTTTTCTTATACAAAGCCTAAGAGGAGGCTATTGGCCCAACAAGAGGGTGTTTTTTTTATGTGTCTCGTACGAAGCCCGAGAGGCTAAAAGGTGTTTGACTCAACAAGGGAGTGATTTGTGTCTTGTACAAAGCCCAAGACGGAGGCTAAAGTGTTGTTGACTCAACAAGAGAGTCTTTTTTTTGTATCTCGTATGAAACCCGAGATGGAGGCGAAAGAGGGTACTGTTTCAGTTAAGTGACCAGTATATGGGTTCAAAGAGAAAATCAGTTCTTATATGAGTAACGCTGTACTCAGGGATTTTGATTTGAGGATCAGGGATATTTCCTTTTCTTTGAGGAAATGGGAAATCCAAAGGGTATTGAGACTGTTCGAGTCTACGGGGTTCCTTCCTATTCTTGAAGGGGTGCTTGAGAATGTCTTTGAGACTCAAGGAAATTAGACTGCCCAAGTCTAGAGTTTCATCTTTTGTACTATGCTTTGAAAAACAGTAGTAGACTCTTGGAAAGACTGTACTATTAAGATGACTGATTTATGTTCCTATACCTTTAGGAGGTTGTCGGGACAATTTGTACGAAGCCCAAGAGGAGGCTAGAAACTTTTAAGAAGCCGAGGGACAATTTGTACTAAGCCCAAGAGGAGGCTATCATTCCCGGAGGAAGAAATCATATATACGAAGCCTAATAGGAGGTTGTGAATACTTCTAAGAAGTCGACGGGTCCTTGTACAATGCCCAAGAGGAGGCGGGGATGCTTTTAGGAAGCCTGTGGGTCCCCAAACCCCGAGAAGTTCAAGACAGGCTATTCACAAAGAATAGATCAAGCCAGGAAAGTTCAAGAATTTGGAAGAAACTCAAGGGATGCAATTCAAGGAGAAGAGATCATCTCCGGGGAATAGAGTTCCTTGACAATTCCTAAGGGTGCTTTTAAGAAGCCTGTGGGTCCCCAAACCCCGATAAGTTCAAGACAGGCTATTCACAAAGAATAGATCAAGCCACGAAAGTTTGAGAATTTGGAAGAAACTCAAGGGATGCAATTCAAGGAGAAGAGATCATCTCTGGGGAATAGAGTTTCTTTGACAACTTCTACGAGTGACAGTCTGAGAAAGGGTTCAAAAAGAATCTGCCTTTCACATCTCCATATTGTTTAACCCCAATAGGAGGGAAGTCTGTGTCTGGTAATCCTGTGGGGATCTAGTTTTGACTATTTAAGAGTGATCAACGGGCTTAATGCTAGACGTAGTTTCCGGGGAAACTCTAAATATCTATACTATTATTACACAGTTGATATGATTTTATGAAAGAAGACTTACAGTGAAACAGCCCCACAATACAGTTATATGTATATGAAAGTGGTAAATGAAAGCGGATAAACACTTACTCGGTTGTAGAGCTTCCATGCTGTTTGGTTAGTTGTTCATCAAAGAAAGATTGAAAACAACAGTATAATTCAAAATCAAAGGAGAGGCCCAGGGTTTTATCAGTGATCGCACTGTTGAATTTGTACAGAGGGACCTATACGAGTGATTGAGGCCCAAAAAACACTGTTTTCTGTACAAAGGGATGGGTCTTACACTCTCTCAAGAGGGCCAAAAGGTTTAAAAAAAAGAGCGGGGCTTATAACACGAGGGTAGGCCCAGATGATTTTTCGTTTGAAATTGCGATCACGCCGAGATTTTCTTTTAACGCAAAGGGGCTTATACAATATCTAAGGTCCAAAGTTGTTTTTGCTTAAAAGGGGATTGGGTCTTACACTCTATTATAGGCCCAAAGAGTTTTGAATGGGTCTTATAGCTCGAGGAGAGGCCCAATTGATTTTTTTAAAAGGCGACGATCGCGCCGTTTACTTGTACAGAGGGACTTATATAATAAGTGAGGCCCAAAAATTGTTTGTACAAGGGGGTTTTGGGTCTTACACTCTCTCAAGAGGCCCAAAAGGTTTAAAGAAAAGAAATGGGTCTTACTACTCGAGGGTAGGCCCAGATGATTTTTTTTCTGAAATGGCGATCGCGTCGAGATTTTGAAAACACCGGGGGTCTTATACAAAGACTGAGGCCCAAGAATGACTTGGTTTTCAAAGGGGTTGGGTGTTACACTCTAATAGAGGCCCAAAAGTTTTGAATGGGTCTTATAGCTCGAGGAGAGGCCCAAGGTTTGTTTTTCAACGGATGATGATCGCGTCGAACTTTTTGAAATACAACGGGACTTATACAATAAGTGAGGCCCAAAATAGGTCGTATTTACAAAGGGTTGGGTCTTACACTCTATTGAGGCCCAAAGAGTTTTGAAAATGATTTATGAGGGTTGAATTAATCAAAAACCCTAATTTGTTTTCAAAATGTGTTTTAATTGAATAAAATATTCAATTAAAATGATCAAAATTGTTTAACATGTGGAAAACAAATTGTGATCTTGGATTAATGCTTCATAAATCAAGTTTTGCCCTACAAAATGATTAGAAATCATTAAAATTTGCAAAATCAATAAGGAAGAAATATTTTAAATGTCAAAAATAATTAAAACATTAATTATTTGCAAAAATATCAATTATATGAAATAAATAATATTTTTGGGATTTTTTGGGAAAATAAAATATTTTAACATTTTTGTGAATTATTAAAAAAAAGAATCAACTCAAAATCATTAAAACTCAGAGAGAAATTAATTTTTGAATAAATTAAATAAAATCACAAAATTCAAATATTTGAATTTGAGAGAAATGGCGCCTAGAGCAGCTGAAGAACACGCGCGTTTTTCAGTTTTGCCCAGATTTGCATTTTCTATCCAATCTCACTGAATACTTGATTATATCATGCAATCCACATATCAATCTGCTCGTTTTCACCTCACGATCATGTTTGTGCCAATTAATTGCATTTAAATTAAGCATAAAACAAGAAATCACGACAAATCCTCTAGAACCCTAAATTCGGCATGAAGGATGGGATTTTTGATACACGATTCAAACAAAGCAATTACTTGAGGGGAAACATTCCATGCATGATTATGAACATTTGGCAAAAGTATTGTGCCAGGAAATATGCATAGATTGAGAGATGACCAAGTTTAGGCTTACCTCTAGGTTGTGACAGCTAAGAAAGGCATAGATTGCTCTCTACTGAAAAACCCGATAGTGACTTGCTAAGAAAGGCATTTTTTAGAGTGAGAAGTGGATTTTGAGAAAGGCAAGTGTTGTAGGCCTTTGGTGTACTTAAACTAATCACAATTGAGCTCTATTTATAGTAGAGCAAGTTTGTTTTGCAAGGAATAGTGAATGGTAACTGCTGAGTAGGGTTGGCCAATGTTGGCAAATGAAAATCCAAGTCTCCTCTAGCCATTGACTAGAGGTTAGGGCACAGTCTGCTGGTCCCCTTGGTCTTGGATAAGTCTTGACTGAATTCTGTTGCTAATAGCTCAGTCCATGCCACCTTGGTGCTTCCATTGAATGCTCCAATCCAAAATTGGAGTCTTGTCCCTATTTTAGGCAATTCTAGGTTTGCCATGCTATTTCTTGTTCCAAGGACTTTGGAGGCTTGGCTCAGTGATTGTCCCCTTTAGATTCAATCCTCAGATGTGTCCAAAGTGATGACAAGGCTTGGAATTGGCTGATTTTGGCAAATCGACCAAAAGTGCAAAAATCTGCCTTGCCTTGGCAGATTTCAGCAAGGCATTTTGCCACTACCATATCTCAAAGCTCAAATTGAATTTGGTGATGTTCTTGGCCATTTTGGAAATCCCTTACATGATACAACAACTGTCTGATAATATTTGGTTTTGATACCTTTTGGATCCAAGTGAAAAATCCCCCTACATTTGGGAAAAAGTAAGGCAGATTCTGACTTAGTGAAATTTTCACTAAGTGTTGGAACAAAGTGACTTTTCTTGATTTTGATCACTCCATAACTCAAAATCCATGAGGAATTTGGACATAGGTCAGTATGAAGCTTTTGTAGAGGGTAATGAGATCTACAAATCAAGCTTTGGATGGGATAAAATGGCTTTTTGGTTTAGGAGTTATGATCCTCCAAAGTTGGTACCTTTGTCACTTTTTTTCATAACTTAGAAAATTTTCTAAGTTTTTATGATTACCCCTTTTACAAGTTATCCCAATTTCTTTGATTTTTCTTGATGAATGATGATTCAAATCATACATTAACATCATTTTAGGGTTAAAAATCCATTTTTGTGAAAAATCTCAAAAAGTCAAAGTTGACTTTTGTGCACAGTTGACTTTTTATCCGATGAATTCCAAACTGTGCAATCCTTTAGGAAATCATGTCCTTGACCTAAATCAAACTTGATGGACATGTTCCATGGGTGTTATAGGGTGTATTGAATCATGTCCTAGGGTTTGGGAGCATGTCCTGGTCAAAAGTCAAAGATACAGTTGACTTTTCTCGCAAAACCCTAACTGTGGTTCTGATGAAATTGAAACTTGTTGCTCAAGCTTCTTGGATCAATACATTGTTGCAAATGGATCAATGTGATGTATTTGAGACCCTCAAATCCCCTCTTGAGGTCTTGGTTCATGATTTGTCCCAAAAGTCAACTTAGGGGTGAATTAGGTCAAGAAACCCTAATTCCTGATTTTTGATGTATGCATCCCCTGAGGTCAAATTGACTTGATGCTTGGGCCCATGAGGTTCCATGGAGTATATTAGGATATGCTTTGAAGCATTGGCTCATGCCCAGATGAAAATTTTCCATCTGGAGGCCCTGGTCGACCAAAACCCTAATTTGGCGACACTGGCAATCTTGAAGCTTGATCCACCTAGAAGGGAGCAACCTTGTGCTTAATCCTTGAAGTGGGAGTCCTTTTGATCCATTGTGGATGTTTGAGAGGTTAGACAAGTTGAAGATGATGTCATTCCTTGATTGATCCTTTGTCTAACCACTCAGAGAGGGCTTGAAACCCTAATTTTGATTGTGGTGAATGCTCAACAATTCCTTGAGGAGATTGATGAGGCATAAAGGTACATCCATATTGTGATGATGATTTACACTGTTAGTTCTTGGATTGGCTGGAATTTTGGCAAAACAAAGTATGTTCAATGTTGATGTCAAGGTGCTGATGTTGCAACATTGAAGTCTTAACACTGGGTTGTGTTAAGTAATTAATTGCTGAAGTTGTAACATCAGACCTGCAGAATTAACAACAGCAGGCTGTGATGTTGTTAGGGTTGCGTATTAGCTGGAATTGTGGAGAGCAAGCTGTCTCATTGGATGCGAATATCTTGGGATAGATATTTGCTGTTGCATAGGAGATCTGGTGCAGATTTGTAGGAGATTTAAAAGGTTGAAGATTTAAAAGGATTTTAGGAGAAAATCTGTTTTAAATATTCAGTTTTAAATAACAAATCTGGGAGATATTGTAGCAAGTCCAAGACCAATTCAGGAGCTATATAAAGCGCACAAGACCAAAGGAAAAAGCGACAGAAATACAGAGAGAAGATCAAGAGCATAGGCTGAGTGTCTTGAGTATTTTGTACGAGTTGTATAACCAGAATTCTAGGGTGAATTGCTGTGTCGTATTCTGTCCTCTCTTAGAAGCTGTGAAGCAATAGAGAGTTGTAACTTGATCAAAGCTGTGAAGTAAGATCAAGGGTTCTCAAAGAGGTTGTTCTTTGAGTGTTTTAGGGATTGAGTAGTGTTCTCATATCTAAGTGGTTTCTTAGGTAGAAAGTCACTAGTAGGGATTAAGTTTAGGAGATTGTCAACTGGGTTGTTGAGTCTGTAAATTAATTCTACAAGTAGTGAATTTCATCCCTGGCTTGGTAGCCCCCAGACGTAGGTAGTTAGATCGAACTGGGTGAACAATTCTTGGTGTTATTTTTGCTGTTTATTCTGTCCATTGTGAAGAGTGTATTGTTGTGACATCGCACCTTAACATCACACGTCTGATACCAGAATTTCAATTGGTATCAGAGCAGGCATCCTGTCTGTCTCTGGGTGAGATCTAGGGAAGCTACTTTCTGGTGTAAAGATGGACAAAGAAGTTGGAGGATTCGTCAACAGACCCCCTATTTTGGATGGATCCAATTATGATTATTGGAAGCCAAGGATGACCACTTTCTTAAAATCCTTGGACAACAGAGCTTGGAAGGCTGTTATTAAAGAATGGAAAACACCTGTTGTGTGTGAGAAAGATGATGCTGGCAAAGATAAAGAAGGCACCTCAAAACCAAAGCCTGAAGAAGAATGGACCAAGGAAGAAGATGAGCTTGCCCTTGGA
The DNA here is from genome assembly GCA_022829125.1 of Lathyrus tuberosus. Lineage (NCBI taxonomy): Eukaryota > Viridiplantae > Streptophyta > Magnoliopsida > Fabales > Fabaceae > Lathyrus > Lathyrus tuberosus. The sequence goes on along the minus strand of JALAZF010000024.1, from coordinate 4,267,960 downwards.
AATTCCAAAGCCCTAAATGCTATCTTCAATGGAGTTGACAAGAACATATTCAGGTTGATCAACTCATGTGAAGCTACTAAGGTTGCATGGGATATTTTGAAGGCTACTCATGAAGGTACATCTAGAGTTAAGATGTCAAGACTTCAGCTTCTAACATCTAAGTTTGAAAGCCTGAAGATGAGACTATTCATGACTTCCACATGAGTGTTCTTGAGCTGGCCAATGCATCTAGTGATCTTGGAGAGAAAATGTCAGAAGAAAAGCTTGTAAGGAAGATTCTTTGGTCACTTCCTAAGAGGTACAAGATGAAGGTGACTGCCATTGAAGAAGCACAAGACATCATCCAGATGAGGGTTGATGAGCTCATTGGATCTCTTCAAACATTTGAGCTTGGGTTAAATGAAGAAGAACCTGAAAAGAAGCCAAAAAGTATAGCCTTGACTTCAAATGCTCAAGAAGAGAAAGGGAAGAGTACTGAATCCCAGGTGGATTTATCTCAGGCCATAGCTATGTTGGGAAGGCAGTTCAACAAGGTGTTCAAGAGGATGAACAATAACTCCAGGCCTAATGTCAAGAACATCTCTTCTGACATCAGCAAGTCAAAAGAGAAGGATGAAGAGAAGACTTCCCAAGATAAAGGAGTTCAGTGCTTTGAATGTGAAGGTTATGGACATGTCAAGAAAGAATGTCCCACATTCTTAAAGAAGCAGAAGAAGGGCATGACAGTTTCCTGGTCTGAATCTGATAGTGAAAGTGAAGGTGAGTCAGCAAAGCATGTTAGAGCCTTAACATGAACTGTTGTTTCTGATGATGATAGTGATGGAGAAATAACTTATGAGGAGTTAGCATCTACTTATCAAGAGCTGTGTTTAAAAAGTGCTGAGATTTGTCAAGAAAACAAGTGTCACAAGCAACAGATTGCTCAGCTTGAGAATGTAAAAGCTGATCTGGAAAATGAAGTTGTACTAGTTAAATCTCAACTTGATCAGATGACAAAATCTGTTAGGATGATGAACAGTGGTACAACCACTCTTGATAAGATTCTTCAGCCAGAGAAAGTTGCTGGAGATAAATCAGGTATAGGATATGTGGTTGAGGAAAAGAGTTCTACAGAAGCAAGCACTTCTGGAACAAAGAAGGAGGTGTCCCAACCAATGTCTCAGCATCAAACAAAGAGACATGATTCTACACCTAAGAAGGTTACTCATCCACAGCCTCAGAATGTTGAGAAGAAGAATGCTCATCATCAGAAGAAGGTGCAGTCTCAGGGAGCTAGTCAGTATATGCCACCTCAATATCACAAGAGCATGAAGGCTGCTAGGTTTAATCAGAACATAGTTCATCAACTTCAGGGAAACATGTATGAATATGGATACAACAATGTTGTGCCTCATTACTATGGAAGAAGGAAGCCTCATCACCATAGGAGACAGTTCAAAAGATAGTATCCTTACCATAGAAGACAGTCAAACTATGGTAGTAGAAGACAACAACCTTATCGTAGAAGAAGAAATTAACACTATGGATGGCAACACCAACAACATTATCATGGTGGCAGAAGGTTTAACCACTTTAGAGATGACAGAGTTAGATGCTTCTACTGTGGCAGATTTGGACATATGCAGTTCTCTTGCTTCAAGCTTCATGGTTATCCAAATTCTGCTCCTCAACCCAGACAGAAGGAGGTCAGGCCCAAAGTAGTAAAACAATGGGTTCCTAAAGCTCAGGTCACATGTCTATTGGCTCACACATCAGATGGACATTTTGCTATGGATGCATGGTACTTTGACAGTGGATGTTCAAAGCACATGACTGGATCCAAGAAGCATTTGGTAGAGTTCAATCCTTGCCATGCAAATGATGTTATTTTTGGCAATGGTGAAAAAGGAGTAGTAGAAGGAGTTGGAAAAGTGAAGAATCATGATGGTCTTACTCTTGATAATGTGCTCCTTGTTCAAGGGTTGAGTGCTAATTTAATTAGCATAAGTCAACTTTGTGATGAAGGTTACAAGGTAAGCTACACCAAAGATGAATGTGTGGTAGCTGATGAGCAGAATCAGGTAGTGATGAAGGGAGTAAGATCTAAAGATAATTGCTATCAATGGATACCTCAAGTGGATAGCTTATCTAGTGATGTTAAGGTTGACCCTGTAACATCAGATGGTGACATCAAGTGTGAAAGTATGGTGAAAAGTCAATATGGGTTAATGACTTATGGTGTTGTTACTCCTAAGTTGGATGATGTGTTAAAACCCAACTTGAGTAGTCAGTTATGTGAGCAAGATGAAGGAGTCAACAATCCTGATGAAAGGATCAAAAGCTGTGACCTTAAGAAGTGTTGGGAGCTGAATACTTGCAAGGCCAAGAAAGATGACAACCTGACTAATGACTCCTATAGTTCAGAAGAAAAATTTCACAAGTTGACAATCCTTAGGTAGGAAGATGCAGATGCTAGAGCTGATGTTAAAACATCTTAAGTCAAGAAAGGTACTTCTAGCCTTAAAATAAAGAAGAGTGATGATGAACAAATTGCAAAAGTGGTTCCTAGGGTTGCTAAACGACTGAAATCAAGGAAGAGGAAAGCTATTGAGACACCTCCAAAGATGAGAACTGATAAGCAGAAGATCTATATGGATGGTACTACAAAATCCAGGAGTAAAGTGTTCATCTCTTCCAGAAATAGGAAGATCAGAGATAAGTCTGATGATAATGTCCAGGATATCTCTCAAATAAAGGAAGTCGTTGTTGTTAGAACTTCTGAGAAAATTCAAAAGGCCATACTAGATAACACTCATGTGCTTTTCATAAAATGGTGGAAGTATGTTCTAGAAAAAGAATTTGGTATAGATACTCTGGATATGGTTGAGTTTGCTAGGATATGGGTTAGAGAGGGTGTGGGAACTTATGGTATTCAGGTGTGTATGAATAAGTTGCTCTGACTGTGTTTTATTGGGAGCTTCTTGAAGGACTTCTTTGTGCAATGAGTCCTTTGAATGGTGATGAGAAGCTGATGTCCCAAAAGATGTTATAGCATCATGTTGGCTGGTGGTTATAATTGGACATGTGGAGTTGGATGCTCTAGCATTTTTGGTCAGAAGAGGTGGAGATTATGGTCATGTGTTTAGTAGTTTGTTCTGGCAAAGCATGACTACTGTTTTTGAAGACTTCACCAGTTTCAACAACTACTGGTGGATGTAAGGATAGAGGAATTGTGATCTCTTGAAGAGACTGGATCTCAGTAAAGCTTATAAGTAAGCTGAGAATTTGTGGAGTTTGTGACACAGTGTTGAGTTTGGATTATTTTGCTGATAGTAAATCCAGTAGTGGAGCATATGTAATTCCCTGGTGTCAAGAGTGTCCTTGGTGAAGAATGTCTTTGTTCTGGATCTGAAGCTTAGTGCTTACATTATATCTAAGGAGCATCTACATAGTTATACGGGAGAATGATGAAGTAGAAGGTTTACCTTGGATGGTGAAGATGAATTATATGATATCCTTTGAAGAAAGGGACAGTGGTACCAAAATGCATGTACTCAGAAAATGTGCTCAAATGTTCATCTCCATCTAGAGCATTTGTCTATGGATTTTGCAGCAAAGGTGCATTTATTGTGAAGATTGCATGCCGATCAAGCTTGTGGAGATTGGTTGCCTCTTATGAGGATATAATGTCAGATAGCATGTTATGACATTAGGCTGTTGATTGGTGTTTTGGTGTGGCCTTGAATGTCTGAAGACAAGTTTGAATCATGGACTTGAATAGATTGTACACTTGTCTTGGTGTGTGTTATTCTAAGTGTGAGGAGTTGACTTAGAGTTCAGTGGAAGGCATTGTGTGTGTGCTTCAGATCTTGTGGATGATTGTGTGAAGCCTTCATAACTGGATGGATGAAGAGTATGTCTAGATTTTCAAAATGTGGATATTGCTGACAGAAGAAGTATAGTTTTGTACAGAGTGTCATAGGACTTGTTGAGGTTTGTCCAATTGTGGCTAAAAAGGGGGAGATTAGACTGAGCTAGTGGAGATAGCATATCATTTGAAGAGTGCAGCCAAGCAGACATCAAGGGGGAGAGAAGTGCTGCACATTGTGAGCTACTGAACAGCTGTGATGCTGGTTCATAATTTTGAGGGGAGCACCAATTGGCTATTGTCAATAATGAAGATGGTGCTGCAGCAGATCAAGTGATGAAGACTATGAAAATTGTCAAACTGCTGCTGTTGAAGTGTTTCAAAATGATTTATTGATTGAAGTTTTCCGCTGCTGAAGTCTCTGAAGGTGCAGAGTGCAGATATTGTTTTAGCCAAAATTAGCCAAAGGGGGAGATTGTTAGTTCTTGGATTGGCTGGAATTTTGGTAAAACAAAGTATGTTCAATGTTGATGTCAAGGTGCTGATGTTGCAACATTGAAGTCTTAACACTGGGTTGTGTTAAGTAATTAATTGCTGAAGTTGGATGTCTGATGTCACATAGGTGTTGTTGTAACATCAGACCTGCAGAATTAACAACAGCAGGCTGTGATGTTGTTAGGGTTGCGTATTAGCTGGAATTGTGGAGAGCAAGCTGTCTCATTGGATGCGAATATCTTGGGATAGATATTTGCTGCTGCATAGGAGATCTGGTGCAGATTTGTAGGAGATTTAAAAGGTTGAAGATTTAAAAAGATTTTAGGAGAAAATCTGTTTTAAATATTCAGTTTTAAATAACAAATCTGGGAGATATTGTAGCAAGTCCAAGACCAATCCAGGAGCTATATAAAGCGCACAAGACCAAAGGAAAAAGCGACAGAAATACAGAGAGAAGATCAAGAGCATAGGCTGAGTGTCTTGAGTATTTTGTACGAGTTGTATAACCAGAATTCTAGGGTGAATTGCTGTGCCGTATTCTATCCTCTCTTAGAAGCTGTGAAGCAATAGAGAGTTGTAACTTGATCAAAGCTGTGAAGTAAGATCAAGGGTTCTCAAAGAGGTTGTTCTTTGAGTGTTTTAGGGATTGAGAAGTGTTCTCATATCTAAGTGGTTTCTTAGGTAGAAAGTCACTAGTAGGGATTAAGTTTAGGAGATTGTCAACTGGGTTGTTGAGTCTGTAAATTAATTCTACAAGTAGTGAATTTCATCCCTGGCTTGGTAGCCCCCAGACGTAGGTAGTTAGACCGAACTGGGTGAACAATTCTTGGTGTTATTTTTGCTGTTTATTCTGTCCATTGTGCAGAGTGTGTTGTTGTGACATCGCACCTTAACATGACACGTCTGATACCAGAATTTCATACACAATGATGGGAAATCTTAGTGGTCAAAATTTGGGGTATGACAAATCCCTCTTTAGAGATAATAAATTCTCTCTAAAGACCTTTTAGCTTCAATCTTGGGCTTTGAACAAGACACCAAAACCTCTTTACCTCCCTTAGAATAAGAGGAACTACGATCGCTCTGATTTCCCTGTTTCTTTAAACGCGAATACGTAGGCATAAGATTGCGAAATCTTAGCGAGCATACTAATCAAAAACTTTAGGTTCAGCACCGTCGTACATCAATCACACAGAAAAAAACATCAGATCCAGTACCTTACCAAAATCCTCATAAACCGTCAAGATACTCTATTCTTAAGAAAAATAACCTAGGAGAGACCCACTATTTTGATAGCATCTGTAAACTAACAATCATCTGTTTAAACTCAGTATGCAAGTAGGGTTAATTGGAGACATCTATTTCCCTTCCTTAATCAACTTCACAGGATAAAAAATGAATCGAACTGTAGTACCAAAGCGATAGTGATTCGAAACTACAAAAACCGCGCCACGAGATCCATCAGTGAAGGTGAGTATAATAATCTCTAACATCGTTACTTGGTATAATTATACTCCCTCGTACAAGAAAGTGTGGATTGCAAGGACAAATGCTGTTGAACAGATATTTGGCAACTAGGAGGATTCTTACAAAGAATTACCGCGATTTTTTGTAGCACTAAAGACATACACATCGAGGACTGTTGCAATCATGCAGACAGTGTCGACATGTAGGCCAGATGGAACTATTGTTGATGGAAATGCCATATTTCACCGACACTTTTGGGCGTTTCAACCATACATAAAAGGTTTTGTATTCTGCAAACCTATTATTCAAATTTATGGAACATGGCTGTACGGAAAATACAAGGGCACCTTGATTATGGCTGTTGCATAAGACGACAACAATAATATCTTTCCTATAGCCTTTGCTCTGGTTGAAGGTGAGACCGTTATTGCTTGGAGTTTCTTCCTTAAGAATCTCAGAACACATGTGGCTCCACAAGCCAATCTCTGTTTGGTTTCAGATAGGCGTGTTGCTATTGAGAGTGCTTACAATAACCATGATAACGGGTGGCATAATCCTCCTTCTACCCATGTATATTGCATTAGACATATCACACAAAATTTCATGCGTGCAATCAAAGACAAGAACCTTAAAAAAAGTTGTGAATGTAAGATATGCTCTAACTCAACCACTATTTCAATACTACCTTAACGAAATTAGGATGTCAAATGCAGGTGCAGGAAGGTGGTTGGATAACATTCAATTGGACAAGTGGACAAGGGAATTTGACGGTGGATGTCGTTGGGGCCACATGAAAACAAACCTTGTGGAATCCATGAACGGCGTCTTCAAAGGAATTAGAAACCTTCTAATCACCACATTGGTGAGATCAATCTATTATAGATTAACATCACTTTTCGCAACAAGAGGCAAAAGAAGGAGTGCAGTGTTAATGTCGGGTCAATTATTCAGTAAAGGCATAATGAAAGTGATGAAAGAGGAAACTATCAAATCCAGCAGACATGCAGTTACAGTCTTTGACCGTCATAGGTAAACTTTCAGTGTACAGGAAATAGTGGACCATAATGAGGGGAGGCCAAATTTATCCTATGTTGTCAAACTAAATAGATGTTGGTGTGACTGTGGCAAGTACCAGGCTTTCCGTGTACCTTGCTCACATGTCATTGCGGCATGCGCACATGTCATTGCTCTGCATCATAATTTAGTTTCTCCTTTCAATTGTTGTAACCATATATTTTCATATATTAATGAGTTTTTGTTACAACAATGTTAACAACAAACACTACTACAAAACGCGCAAACAACAACGCCCAAGTCACCACGGTTCTTCCAAAAACCATGGTGATATCTCTAAACTCAGGCGCTAAATTTATATTATATTTTTTAATTAAAAATTTTTAGGGTATAATAATGGTTGTAAGTATAACCGATATGATAGAATCAATCTTTCATGGGTTCGAACCTCAGCTGTGGCAAAAATGTTTTTTATTAAAGGTTAAGGCGCTCTATTTTTTTTTAAATAAGGGATATCACTACGGTTATTATGACCATGATATAGTTTGCTATTTTTTAAAATATAAAATATAATTACGGTTGTAGTTTTAAACCATAACGAAAAGTGATAGTTTTTAATATATAAACGAAACTATTTGTAACCCAGTTCATAACTGTCGTTTCTCTCTAAAGAAAACCCTAGCACAACCCTCTCCTCTCATGAATCTTAACTAATACTATTACAAGTTAATGGAGAAAAGAAGCTTAAAGGATATCTGATGGGAGCAATGTCCGACGCAAACTCCTACGGCGGTGAAGATGGTATGTTCTCCTGCTCTCTTCTTTCTAGGATTATTGTTTTAGGATTTGGTTTTAGGATGTTGTGGAAAACATTATGTTATTGATGTTTTAGGGTTAAGTTTGATTTTTGTTATGTTTCCTTGTAGATACATGGTGATGATGGTGGTAGCAAGCGTATGGTGGTAGCAAGCGTATACTATGGTGTTCATATGGTTTTTGAAGCAATGAAGAAAAATATTAGAAGTATGAAGTTATTGTATGAAATTCATCCACCTTATATTTCTTCTTCATTGCTTCATAAATTAGATGAACTTGATATATCTTGATTTTCTACAGTTCCACGATTATTTTTAACAAGAGGTGTGTTATTGACCCAATGTATCTTGATTTGTTACAGTCCCACTTGGGGTTTTGTTGCTTAAATAATGTATGTTTTTTATTGTGTTGCATGTTGTTTTGTTGTATGTTGTTGTTGTTGACAAATGTTCTCAAAACAAGAACAAAACATTGCTAAGTCACAAGATAGAGGCTTCTTGTGACTTACCAATGTTTTGTTCTTTAATTTCTTATACAGGTTGACAAGTTTAGTTTATTATATACTATGTATATTGCTTGGTTCGCTTACCTTTTAATGAAAATGCAATCATTTATATTGACATAGAAACTTATATGCTGAAAATTAAGATGTATTTGAAAACCAACCTATATCAATCAATGTTTTTCAAATCACATCCGTCTCATTCAGCACATTTTATGTTCCTTAACACATAATATATGGTTTAATGATCTGTTTGCTTCAATTCATCGATATAATTTACAATCGCGTTGATAAGTGACGATGATGAGGTAAACTATATTAAAAGATATCGATGCATTGAAGGAATCAGACCATTGAATCGTATATTATGTGTTAAAGAACATAAAATGTGCTGAATGAGACAGATTCAATTCGAAAAAAATTGACGTGTTTAAGTTGGTTTTCAAGAATAATTTAATTTTCAGATTATATATTTCTTTGCCAATTTGAATGGTTGTATTTCTTTAAATAAGTTTATGGTAAACCAAGCAATATACATTTGTGTAATATAAACTATGGGTACTTTCCACGACAGTTATCTACATTAACCGTCATCTAACACTATGCAAAGGAAGGGAAAAGACAGCGCTTTTTTTGGCCTTTAACAGCGCTTAAAAGCGCTGCCTGAGGTGGTGCTGCTGTAGGTAAAGACACCGTTTTTTTTATGCAAAAGCGCTGCCTTATGTATACTTTAGGCAGCACTTTACCTCGAAAAACGCTTTCTAAAGTAGGCCTTTAGCGGCGCTTTTTCCTGGAAAAGCGCTTTCTAAAGTGGGCCTTTAGCAGCGCTTTTTCAGGCCTTTTATGCTTTCTTTTGGCATCTTTAGGCAGAGCTTTTTCAAGAAAAAGCGCTTTCTATTGTCCCCCTTTAGACAGCGCTTTTTAAAGCGCTGTCTAATGTATTTTTTATTTCACTTTAAGGCAGCGCTTTTAATGGAAAGCGCTTTCTATTGTGTACTATAGGCAGTGTTTTTTCTAAAAAGCGCTTTCTTTTCTTCACGTAAATTTTGCTTTTTAAAAGTACTTTTTTAAAAATCTTAATTTAGGAAGCACTTTTTGTTTAAAAGCGTTGCCTATTCCTTCTTTTTTAGAAAACATATTTTTGGAAATAATACCATAAACCTGTATAATTCAAGCCTTTGTTTCAAACAAATAGGCATTATATGACATTCAACAAGCCTTTTATTTCAACACAAATGCCTTATATTTCAACCATTGAGCCTTTATTTCAACAAACAAGCCTTTATTTAAACATAGGCATTATATACCATTATAATCCAAAATATATACACCATTACCATTCAACACATAAACCATTTGATATAAATCAACACAAACATGCATCATATATACACCAATCCATAATTCTAATAACAATTTGTCCACCTAGAAATCCTTTAACTTCTAAAGATTCCTAATATACAACCACTTCCAAAACTGTACAACATTCCATAACTACACAACAACTTCCATACCTTATATGATTCTTTTCTCAATAAAGTATTCACATAATTCCTCCTTGATTTCTTCCAACTTATCTTTCGAGTAATGAGCACACTTGTATTCATCAAAGTACTACATAATAAAACATAATATGCATGATTTAGTTAAAAGTCATAAATTATATGAAATATTCGATAAATACTAAAATAAATCCTAAGTTATAAATCCATACCATGATTGGAATCTCTATTTGATCCAAATGAAGGATTTCTCTCATAAACCTCAAAACATAATAATTGCAATCTATACCATTACGCTGACGAGCACACTACACAGAAAAACAAATAAGAATATATAGTTGTCTTGTTTTATCAAGTACCATCACTATTATAAGCAAAATTGTGAAAATTAATATAGCTCCACTCTGATCCAAGTAATGTTGTTTGCTTTAGACCGTGGTACTCGAGCTTCTCTTTGTGATCGGAATACTTGTATTGCTCTAACAAAATAAAAACATATATTTAGAACAATCTCACAGAAATAATTAAATATACAAATACACACGAATATTTAGAACAATCTCACTTACGTATCAACCGTATTCTTCATATCCAGATATGTTATCCAATCACCATCCAATGAATTCAGATAATACATTACTTCTTTTGTAGGATTAATAGCAACCAACAACCAGTGACCACTGTAAAATAAAACAAAAGTTTAGATGGAAATTTTCTACGCAAAAGATACAAAGATTAGAATGAAATTAGAAGGAAAATCTAACCCGTTGCCAGTATTATACAGTAAAAGATACAAACTTTTTGTACTGCTGGCCATAAATCTCTCGACTAAGTGATCTCTTACTGAATCTGGATCCTGAACAATTAATGGTGCGTTGACACGGGCGCAAGACACGAAATAGAATCTGTTTGACAATTGATTCCCGTGCATAAGTTTGTCATACAAGAACCTTAAATAAAAACATAATAAACATTAGAATATTTTCATTTAAATGTGTAAATAAAATTTTCAACTAATTAGATAATAGATTGATCGGCGTACCAGATGTATGAATGCATAACACCGATGTCTAATTCAAGATGCCGAAAAATCTGATCCATGTCCTCTTTTGCAAGTGTTTCAAAATTAGAATAACCCAAAATACCTTCCTCCATATCTATTTGACGAATGAGACCATGCATCAAATCTGATGTTCCCACAAGTGTTTCAAGACACATCCTAAATCGAGCAACAAAAGCTCTTTTTGATCCGGTTCTTCGAAGATCCTTTTTTTTTTGTTGGATACGTTACTAATTTTCCTGCTGACTTATTATGACTCTTGAGCAAGAACCTAAAAATCATATAAGTTAGGTAAAGTATAAAATCATGAAGCTTTTGCATTCGGATCACAGAATTAACACTTTCAATGTACCTCTTTTTGTGATGAAACAGACTCGTTGTGCCGCAAAATCCCTTTATCCCTAGATGCAGGTTTTGTAGGAGTCTAACATTACCATGTAAAAAAAATGTACGTAATGGTTCAGAATGCTTTTCATAATGGTTCAGAATTGACATTTGATTACTAAAACATTCATAATGGTTTTCAACATACCTCCTCATCTATGAAAATGAGGTCTGAAGGCCATGCAACAAACGATCATATTGCATCTCGCAGCAATGTTGTCTCTGAAACAACGTCAGGTACCGGTAGCAATGCATCCAACTCTAATGCAATATCAATCGATACTTTCAGATATCCATCAGGGAGCGGTTTATGGTGAAGTAAATCTCCCAAAGTGTTATGCACTTTTGCCTTGCCAACTATGCGATAAGTCGGTGACGATAAATATAGTTGACAAGATGAAATACCCTAAACCAATAATAAATATGTTACTGTTAATGTGTATATATGTCAATTAAAATTAATGGGCTAATTTGATTTCATAATAACATATATAATTACCTCAGGAAATTTCTTTTGACAATTGATACTAGCTTTGTCACTAGTATCTTTCAACTCTGAACCGCGCTTTTCCACCATATATCTTTCTTTGTCCTTTTACAATTCACGGACTTGCGCTTTTAATTCCTCCAATGTTTGCATCACTTGTTGATTGCTAGGATTTTTTTTCTTTGGATGCTTATATAAGGATGATGGAGTCACACCAAATCCCTTACCCCTCACATGGTCGGAATACTCAGGAACATTTAGTACTCGACTAAGTATGCTCCTGCAATCCTCGTCCCCACCTGTAGTTAAGGATTGAGACAGAGACTCCTAAAATTCATTTACAAATCGACAATTATTAGTGGGGATTAAAAATTAATTATATGTTAGTAAACTTTTGATTTAATTAAAGACATAATGTTATACTTACACATTCGCCAAAAACATGTTGAACATCTTCCCTAACAACTCCATCCTTGCCGACACGAGCAACCTTCCACAAAACATGTCCCAGAAGAGATGTTTCTTCACTTTTACTCTCTTCTTACTACACATTGAGACAAATAATAAGATCATCAATTGTAACACATTGAGACAATTAATAAGATCATAGCATTTATATATACTTACCATTTTTTTGCTGTAAGCGTGCATATCCCAAACGCCCCTTTTTGTAAGGATACGCCAGTTTTGATGCTCTTTGCCGATTTATGTCACTCACTTCCTGGATAAACAAGTTTAAGTCATGTCAGAACAATCTAATGCAACAAGTATACAATACAATTAATAGACATGACAAATTAACATTACATGGAATTTTTCGGTTCTTCGTTTGGCTAAAAATGTCTCCCATTCTTCAGGTGTAATCAAGTCCGCATACTTCATTGGAAGTTCTGCTTCAACAAACTTCCCTTGCTCATCCTTTAGAAAAGTGGTTGATAAAAAAGTTCGAAACCCTCTGAGTCTTTTTTCGGCCAATTGAAGACAATACTTTTTTCGGCTTCCATATTTTTTCTTTACCGGCTTGCAACGCTGGATTTCTCCAGTTATCACATGTGATTGGAATGTGCTGACGAACAAGTGAACCTATGTAACTTGTCAACATTGCACCGTTAGGCTCAATTAGTTGGTCTTCAACACTCTAATGTACATCATATTTGATTCCGTTATCTCTTGCACGAATTATTGACTTCATAATTGTTATTCCTCGTGTAATTTCTCTTTCTACATTCTGAGCTGAATCATTTGCATCATTTGTATCGTGTGAGTCATTTGTATCCTGGTTACTAGCCATTTGACCTGTAGTAAAGAAAAAAAGAAACAATCCAAAAAACTCAATTCATTAGCATTCTAACAATCTTAACAATCTTAACAATTAGATTCATTAGCATTCTGTATCAACCTCTTCACTTCCAAATTTAACATTGATCTTTGTTATCCATATCATGGACATGGACAAGTGAACCACTATACATTCCTCCACTAGTTTAACAAATCACTATACATTCCTCCAAATTAACTCTAAACTCTAAACTCATCCATTCCAAATGCATTAGATTACTCATCAATCAAAGAACACAAAGTAGACAATTGTATTGTAAAGACTGAAGAGACATACTTTTTTGAATGCAAGATACTACAGTAATAAACATGCTTATGTTGACTTAGTTCAAAAGACATATCTCATTACATTTTTCTTCCTATGTGTACTCACAATATCCTCATCCAGCCACGGAAATCAGAGAATTAGAAACAGAAAACCACTACAAGGTAGTTTATAGTTCATGTTGAAACTACTATTTTGGAAGGAATGGATGAGGCTGTTTTTTTAAATGCTTCTCTCAACTTGACAACTTGTTTTGGTGATCTGGCAGGCTGTCGAGCTAATTTAACTTCAAGCAATGTGTTGGAATTTTTAAAAGTTCTAACACATTCTAACAATCTTAATAATTCATGCAACATGTGAATTTCTAAAAGTTCTAACACATTCTAACAATCTTAACAATTCCTAACCAAACTAACGCATTCTAAAAATTTCACTAACTGTCATACGAGCTACAATCATATAATGAAATAATGTGATCCAAACTAACAGCTTCACTAAGTCATATAATGTGAACCAATTCATACGAGCTACAGTAAAAAACGAAAAATGTACCAGACGCGAGAGAGAACAGAACAATGGCGGTCGGGGAACGATGGTAGTCAGAGCACAGAACAATGGCGGTCGGAGAACAAATCAATGGCAGTTGGAGAAGAGAACAATGGTGGTCAGAGAACGATGAAGGTAGGAAACAGAACAGTTGCGATATCGCCAGAGAGAAATGAGGGAGAAGTCGTGAAAATGATTAGAAACAAATGATTAAGGCTTTTTTATTTTTTAATTAACAAATGACCTAAGGCAGCGCTTTTTGAAAGCGCTTTCATAGATTAGCCTATAGCAGCGCTTTTCCTTAGAAAGCGCTTTCTTTTCATTGGCCTATAGCAGCGCTTTCAGAAAGCGCATTCATATGTGGGGCCAACTTAAGGACGTTAGCAGTGCTTTTTAAAAGCGCTTTCTAAGGTTACCCTTTAGCAGCGCTTTTTAAAAGCGCTTTCTAAGGTTATACCTTTATTATAAAAGCACTTTCTAAGGTAGTGTCTCCGTACGGCCTTTAGCAGCGCGTTTAGAAAACGCTTTCTAAAGGTAGCCTTTAACAGCGCTTTTTTTTAGCGAATTTTTTTCCAAACTTATAGCAGCGCTTTCTGATAAAAGCGTTGTCTTTGTAGTGCTGCCAAAAGCGAATTTTGGCGTAGTGTAATGTATTAATTTGCTGTTGCTGGGTTTCGAACCTAGTACCTTATGCATCACAACAATTGGTAAGCATAACCGTTGTGATATACCGCGTGCTTTCCAGAATACAACAACGGTCCCAGGGCCGTGATTATAAGTAGCACATTTACCACAACACTCTACATAACAACCCCTTGATCTGCGTTATTATAAATATTTTTCAACCGTTGTTAAAGGGGTTTCACGTAGTAGTGAAACAACGCATACAACACATATAACAAATAACAAAACAGAAAAACAAAACATTTCTAATTGATTACAACAATCAAACTGATGTCATTCGGTCCAAACATCACTTCCCTCGCATCCTTGTCAGTCTTAACGCGAACCCACCCACGCAAGCGATCATGTCTCTCGATACTTATTTTTTTCCCTTCAGGAATGTCTCCTTCTAACCATTGATTCAACTCCTTCTTTAGTTGGCTGGAACTTTGAATGTTCCAAAACAGCATGTCCATCGGAGGCTTCTCCCTCAAATAGATGACTTTCTCGTAGCGACGACGATACATATTATCAGTAATACAAAGATATGAGATGAGATGTGGAAATAAATTATCAGAACACCTCTATTTATAAATTTTTTTTCACTTTCAAGCCTGTATCCAATTGAATTGGCGACACCCTTATAGCATTTACACTACATTGCCAATTGGATTGGCAACACCATGTGTTGTCTCCAATCCAATTGGCGATAACACCTAATCCTTGTGAAGGGTCGCCAATTTTTGGGTAACGCCCACTACAACGGAGAGACATATGTCTCCGATGTATCTGGGTTTGGTTTTCAAAACACCAATTTTGTCTGATTCATAATTAATAGAAACACAAGTTTCTTGCATTTCAAAGATAGATTGGAATCAAAATTAGGATTTGGTCCTATATCACAAATTATATATCAAAACCCGTTTTTTTAAAACCAACCACGTTAAATTTTATCCACTTAAAGTGCGAGATAATGAAGATGTTGAAAATATATTTGTTAGTCACGAACATTCTGGTTTCAACTATATTGAGTTGTATACATTACTCCAAAAAAATATTCCGTCTCAGCAAGCTCAGATCATCGATCAATCAGAACGTGTAGACTCAGATGAAACCAAAACGAAATACTCAAATGAAACCGAACCGGAGGTCAACGTCGTTGATGACAAAGAAGAAGGAAGCGAGACGCTGGTCGATCAACTGTTGAACAACACCATTGAAGATGACGAACAAGTGTCAGTACCTCTAGGTCATGTATATTGTCCACCTCAACATATGATAGACTTGGACTTGCAAGACGATGAGAGATCCTCATATATGTTATACAACCCGTATATGCGGTCAGAGAATGAATTAAAAGTGGGAGACAAGTTTCATACCAAGTAATAATGTATATAAGCCATTAAAAAATATCACATGGATAACTCTGTTGATTTAGCGTACATCGAATTGATTCGAAAAGGTATGTCATTATTTGTCGTAACAAGCTTTGCAAGTTTTGACTTTCTGCGTCTTACAGGAAGAGAAGTAATTCTTGGAAGATAGCTTCCATAGAGCCACCTCACAGTTGCACTGCCACAAATATTGTTCAGGATCACCGAAAACTAAGCACATAAATGATATGTCAAGACATTTTTCCGCTTGTTAACAAGGATCCATCAGTGAAGGTGAGCATAATAATCTCTCACATCGTTACTCGGTATAATTATACTCCCTCGTACAAGAAAGCATGGATGGCAAGGATAAAGGCTGTTGAACATATATTTGGCAATTGGGAGGATTCTTACAAAGAATTACCACGATTTTTTATAGCACTAAAGACATATGCACCGGGGACTGTTGCAATCATGCAGACAGTGCCGACATGTAGGCCAGATGGAACTATTGTTGATGGAAATGCCATATTTCACCGACTCTTTTGGGCGTTTCAACCATACATAAAAGGTTTTGCATTCTGTATACCTATTATTCAAATCGATGGAACATGGCTGTACGGAAAATACAAGGGCACCTTGCTTATGGCTGTTGCACAAGACGACAACAATAATGTCTTTCCCAAAGGCTTTGCTCTGGTTGAAGGTAAGACCGTTATTGCTTGGAGTTTCTTCCTTAAGAATCTCAGAACACATGTGGCTCCACAAGCCAGTCTCTGTTTGGTTTCAGATAAGCGTGTTTCTATTGAGAGTGCTTACAATAACCATGATAACGGGTGGCATAATCCTCCTTTTACCCATGTATATTGCATTAGACATATCACACAAAAATTTCATGCGGGCAATCAAAGACAAAAACCTTCAAAAAAGTTGTGAATGCAGGGTATGCTCTAACTCAACCACCATTTCAATACTACCTTAACGAAATTAGGATGTCAAATGCAGATGCAGGAAGGTGGTTTGATAACATTCAATTGGACAAGTGGACAAGGGCATTTAACGATGGATGTCATTGGGGCAACATGAAAACAAACCTTGTGGAATCCATGAACGGCGTCTTCAAAGGAATTAGAAACCTTCTAATCACCACATTGGTGAGATCAACATATTATATATTGACATCACTTTTTGCAACAAGAGGCAAAAAAAGGAGTGCCGTGTTAATGTCGGGTCAATTATTCAGTAAAAACATAATGAAAGTGATGAAAGAGGAAACTATCAAAGCCAGCACACATGCAGTTACAGTCTTTGACCGTCATAGGTATACTTTCAGTGTACAGGAAACAATGGACCATAATGAGGGGAGGCCAAATTTATCCTATGCTGTCAAACTAAATAGATGTTGGTGTGACTGTGGCAAGTACCAGGCTTTCCGTGTACCTTGCTCACATGTCATTGCGGCATGCGCACATGCTCGTCAGGATGCTTATAGCCATCTATCTGATGTTTACAAGACCATTAACATTATGAATGCCTACAACGAAAGCTTCGCAGTGCTAGTAATGGAGGAATATTGGTCTCCATACCAAGGGGACATAGTTTGGCACAACGATGAGTTACGAAGAAAGAAAAAAGGACGCCCAAACAGCACGTGTTTAAGAACAGAAATGGATATGACTGATAAAATGATAAGATTATGCCGTATATGTCATCTGTAACACACCCTTTCTACCCAGCGAATAATAATAAAATTAGAGTTACAAAATTTCACCATTCAAAAAGGATGTCACATTTTCAACTTAAAAACAACGGCATTTAACCGCATAAACATGGATACATAACACTTAATATTCAGATGAACATAATTCAGTCTTTGTCACAAAACAACTTTATTAATACGCAGCGGATTCATAAATTCAACTGAGATACCATAACAGCTTGTTTGATTCAAAACAACTCTAAGACATCAAGCCTTTAATGAAAAACAACTTAAAATTCAGCAACATAATAAAACCGACACTAAAGAAAACATGCGTTCATCCCCCCGAGTGCTACGTATCAGAGACACGACAACGACTCGAACTAATGAAGGTAGACAACCTTCACTCTGGATTACCTGCAGGATGTCATATAAACCATCACCAACCACAGAAGGGGTGAGATATCGAACAATATAATCGGATATATGATAAATAATATATTAGTTCAGATTATAGAAAATCACCACTTCATAACTCATAATCAACATCAGTCAACACAACAACAACGATGCAACATGAAATGCGACTCAAAATGCACATGCATGTGGTACCATTGGAGCAGAACTCTCAGCTTAAAAATTTTCCAATTAATATTGACGTCAACAAGGCATAAGCCTTTCGCTTAATATTTTTGCCAATCCAGGCCAGCTTAATATTTTGCCAATCCAGGCCTGCTTAATATGTTATGCCATGTGACCCATCATGAACATCATAATAACAACACTGATAATTACATCTATCAGCACAACAGCAAATCAGCATTGGCCATAGGCCTACAACTTAAATCCTTGCCAGTAATTAGAGGCAATTCAACATATTCCATAGCTTGTAATTCTCAACAACCAGGATCACAGCAACTAGAATTTATAATGCACCACTAAAGGGTACTAAAATCAATCATTTCATTATCCGGTAATTTTCGACTGAAAATCAGTTAATTAATCCCATTATCAATTTATCTGCCAGCACTACAGAATTATATAACAACTTCTCAACTTGCAACAAGGAACACAACACAAGGAACACAACACAAGGAACAACCAGTTACATCGCATTACTATTTGTATAACCTTCTGACTAAACCAGTTAACCAACTTCTCTGCTCAACTCTATCATTTTCCTTTTAAATTCGGGTCAGCAATAACTCACCAAACATACTACTAAATTCTACAACCCAGTTACTTAATTATCCTCCTATTGATTAGTCACAGTACTATTATCAGTTACTTACAGTCTACACTGGTTTGTATTACTACGGCTGCTTATACTGATGTTCAACTTAATTATGTTTCTTACTGATTCATTGCAACACAATTATTAATTATTTATAGTGTTTCTAATTCACTAATTAAGCCTCTGGTAATTATTTACTAATTTCAAATTATGACTCTGTACTCGACTAAAGCATATCAGTAATCACGCCAGGCTACACAGACCAAAAGACGACGAAACAGAATCTCCAAACTTCCTCACAACCCATAATTTTCCCGCATGACGCTCATCACGAGAGTGTGACGGTCGTGATGTTGTTCGTGGGTGTGACGGTCTTCATACTTCCATGATGGTCGTCATGACTCCAAAACCTGCGTCCCAACTCAAACTTGCGTCCTCTCTGTTTCTCTCCTTCTTCTCCTCTGTTCACTCATGCAGTCCAGACTTTCCTCTTCGCTTCAGTTCCACAACAACATATTACAACAGCAACGTTGTTAATTATATTCAAACAACATAATTTAATTATCCTACGGTTAATTTAACAACATCAATTAATTCCTCCAACCTTCGGTGTCACTTCTCATACCATCACAGTACCATCACAATACCACAAAATCACACAAAATGACACCGATTAAATGATTCTACGATTAATTTAACCACATCAACCAATTTAGGCAATCAACTTTAACGAATCAACACACACATGGACAGAAGCAATTCTACAAATCCAATCCCACATACTATTTATCATAAACCCAATTATAGAGTCAGAACCCCACCCTTACCTTGGATTGAAGGTCACTCTACTTTTCGATTGGATTTCCGGTTCTGCAATTCCCACGTAATTCTCCAAAACCTCTTGCTCCACTTTCTCTGCAACTTCTCGTATTCTCCAAAAACTCTTTTTCTCTCTTACTGATAACCTAATTCTTTTATTTTCCTGTAACTTCCTTTTCCCACTAACTCCACTTATTCTCTTATTTCTATTGGGCCAACTTACTACACCCCCAACATTGCTACTACCAACCAAGCCCACATACTTTCTTTTATAATTCTAATATAATAACAACATACAACCCAAATCAGCTTAATTAGTTCAACCAACCACAACACGACTCAAATCAACTTAATCAAATTAATTCGGCTAAAACCAACTTAGCAACTCAACA
Organism: Lathyrus tuberosus; assembly: GCA_022829125.1. NCBI lineage: Eukaryota > Viridiplantae > Streptophyta > Magnoliopsida > Fabales > Fabaceae > Lathyrus > Lathyrus tuberosus. The sequence goes on along the minus strand of JALAZF010000024.1, from coordinate 4,248,057 downwards.
CCACACAATTCCGATAATCCACACAAATCAACACCAAATATATGAATATATTTAATTAAATAATTAATTAAATAAATAGGCGTTACAACTCTCCCCCACTTAGGACATTTTCGTCCTCGAAAATTTACCTTGTCCAAACAACTCGGGATAGGATTCCCGCATCTTGCTTTCCAACTCCCACGCCATACTTTCTCCAGCAGCTCCTAACCAGACTACTTTCACCAAAGCAATCTCCTTGCCTCTCAAGGTCTTCATTTCACGATCCGCAATTCGCACAGGCATTGTCTCAATAGTAAGATTATCTCGTACTTGCACATCATCCATATGAATCACATGAGATGGATCTGAAATATACTTCCGAAGTTGTGACACATGTAACACATCGTGAAAATTCAAAAGATTAGGCGGTAAAGCCACTCTATAAGCAACATTTCCAACTCTGTCCAAAATCTGCTACGGACCAATAAAACGAGGATTGAGCTTCTTAGACTTCAATGCACGCCCAACACCTGTCACAGGTGTAACTCTTAAAAACACATGATCACCTGCTTGAAATTCTAAGTCTTTCCTCCGCTTATCATGATAACTCTTCTGTCTACTTTGAGAAGTTTTCATCTTCGCTTGAATTAACTTCACCTTCTCAGTAGTCTCTCGAACAATTTCAGGTCCAAGCACGACACTTTCCCCAGATTCATGCCAACATAAAGGAGTTCTACATCTCCGACCATACAACGCTTCAAAAGGTGCCATTCCAATACTCGAATGGTAACTGTTATTATAGGTGAACTCTATCAATGGAAGATAAGTATCCCACGAACCTCCCTGTTCAAGGACACACGCTCTCAACAAATCCTCTAATGACTGAATAGTCCTCTTCGTTTGACCATCCGTCTGAGGGTGATACGCCGAACTCAACCTCAACTTAGAGCCCAACGCCTCTTGCAAACTCTTCCAAAAATCAGAAGTAAACCTCGGATCTCTATCCGACACAATACACAAAGGAACACCGTGCAGCTTCACAATTACATGAATATAAATCTCCGCCAACTTTGATACTGGAAAAGTGATGTTAATAGGAATAAAATGAGCCGACTTCGTAAGCCTATCAACAATCACCCAAATCGAATCATATCCTCTTGAAGTGTTTGGTAATCCCGTTACAAAGTCCATTGAAATGTTATCCCATTTCCATTCTGGGACTTCTAACGGTTGCATCAACCCCGCAGGCTTCTGATGTTCAACCTTTGACTTCTGACAAGTTAAACATGCATACACAAACTGCGCTACATCACGCTTCATCCCAGGCCACCAAAACAAATTCTTCAAATCTTGATACATCTTTGTAGCCCCCGGATGAATACTCAATTTACTTTTATGACCTTCTTCAAGAATCACTTTCTTCATTTCCGCATCATCAGGAATACAAATTCGATCACGGAATCTTAACACACGGTGCGCGTCCTTCTTAAAATTGCTATTCTCAGACTAATCGATTCCAACCATCGAATCTACCAGTTTCACGTCTAACTTCTGAGCTGCTTTGATACTGTCCAGAAAATCATTGTTAATCTTCAACATTCCTAACATAACACTCTGTGGTGTCACTTCGCAAACTAAACTCATATCTCTGAACTGTTTAATTAATTCCAACTCTTTAACCATCATCGCCGACATATGCAAATTCTTTCGGCTTAAAGCATCGGCCACAACATTAGCTTTACCTGGATGATAATTCAAACTGAAATCATAATCCTTTAATAACTCCAACCACCTTCGCTATCTCATATTCAACTCCTTCTGGTCAAATAAATACTTTAAACTTTTATGGTCACTAAATACTTCAAATCTAGAACCATAAAGATAATGCCTCCAAATCTTCAGCACAAAAACAACTGCGGCAAGTTCTAAATCATGCGTAGGATAATTCTTTTCATGAGTTCTCAACTGCCTTGATGCATAAGCAACCACCTTATCATTCTGCATAAGCACACCTCCTAAACCCATCTTAGAAGCATTACAATATACCACAAAAGGTTCTCCTGGGTTAGGTAATGTCAAAATCGGAGCCGACGTTAATCTCTTCTTCAATTCCGTGAAACTTTCTTCACATCGAACGTCCCACACAAACGCTTTACCTTTACACGTCAACTTAGTCAACGGAAGTGTCAACTTAGAAAAACCGTCGATAAACCTTCTATAGTAACCAGCTAATCCCAAAAAGCTTCTTATCTTGGTAGCCGACCTTGGAGTTTCCCATTGCAACACAGCGTCTACTTTAGATGGATCCACAACAATTCCACTACTTGAAATGACATGACCAAGAAAACTAACTTCCTTTAACAAAAATTCACATTTTGACAACTTTGCATATAGCTTCTTCTCTCTCAAAACTTGCAATACTAGTCTTAAGTGTTCTGCATGCTCTACTTCCGATTTAGAGTAAATCAGTATATCATCAATGAACACCACCACAAACCGATCCAAGTAAGTATGAAAGATACGGTTCATGTACTCCATGAATACTCCCGGCGCATTTGTAACACCGAACGACATCACCAAATACTCATAATGTCCATAACGCGTTCTAAAAGTCGTCTTCTGAATATCATCATCTTTCACTTTAATCTGGTGATAGCCTGACCTCAAATCAATCTTTCTAAACACACAAGCACCTACCAACTGATCCATCAAGTCATCTATTCTCGGAAGCGGATACTTGTTCTTAATTGTCACTCTGTTCAACTGTCTATAATCAACACAGAGCCTCATACTCCCATCTTTCTTCTTTACCAACAACACTGGAGCTCCCCAAGGCGATACACTTGGCCTTACAAACTTCTTTTCAATCAAATCCTCTAATTGTTTCTTTAATTCTGACAACTCAGACGCAGACATCCTGTACGGTGCCATAGAAACAGGTCTGGTACCAGGTACAAGGTCAATCGCAAATTCAACTTCTCTTTCTGGCGGTACTTCAGGAATTTCATCAGGGAAAACTTCAGGAAATTCACGCACCACCTGCAACTCATCAATTTCAGCTTGATTCTAAATAGATAACGATGCCATCAACAAAAACACCTGAGCTTATTCTTGCATCAACTTTCGTAACTGCCCAAAAGACAATATTCCTACTCCGTCCTCTTCTTCAGGAGTAGAAAAACTCACCGACTTTCTATAGCAATTGATATGAACATAGTTATATTCTAACCAATTCATACCTAAGATCACATCCATCCCAGTTAACGACAAACACACCAAATCGATATTAAAGTCTCTGTCGAAGATCGACAAAGGACACTTTAAACACACAAGAGAAGTAGTCACCGATCCCTTAGCCGGAATCTCGATGACCATCTCTCCATTCATAGAGGACAACATAAGACCCAATCTCTTAACACAATCAGCAGCAATAAAGCAATGAGTAGCACCGGTATCAATCATAGCGATTAAAGGAGTACCATTAATGAAACATGTACCTCTGATGAGTCTGTCCTCGCTAGTTGTCTGAGTCCCAGCCAACGCGAACACTTTCCCACCGGTTTGCGCCTTCTTTGGTTTCTGACACTGACTACCAATGTGTCCTTCTTCACCACAGTTGAAACAAATCCTCTCTTTATGCTTGCACTCAGATATGGCATGCCCAGTCTTACCACAACGGAAACACCTCTTCACCTCAGCAGTACACACATTACTCTTATGACTAGGTTTCCCACATTTGAAACATGTTATTCCAGCAGGAGCATCTCCCCCACTAGTTCTCTTGCCATCATCCACCTTGTGTTTACCTTTTCCCGCTGGAGCATCATAAGGCTTGCCCCGATTCTGTTGGTGCTTGCCCTTCCTATCATTAATGATCTTATAATGAGCATTATTATCCTCTTAAAAAAATCCTACAACTATCAATCAAATCTGCAAAAACACGAATCTTCTGATATCCAACTGCCTTCTTAATCTCTGGGCGCAACCGACTCTCAAACTTGATGCATTTTGAAAACTCAGCATCATCCCTGTTGTAGTGTGGATAAAACTTGGCCAACTCGACAAACTTTGCAGCATAATCAGTAACCGACATGTTTCCTTGCTTCAGCTCGAGAAACTCGATTTGCTTCTTACCACGAACATCCTCTGGGTAATACTTCCTCAGGAACTCCCTTCGAAACACAACCCAAGGGATACCTTCACCTGCAGCTTCCAACCTTTGACGAGTCTCTAGCCACCAGTCATCGGCTTCGAATGCTAGCATGTGAGTCCCATATCGAACCTTCTGCGCTGGAGTGCAGTCCATCACACGGAAGATTCTCTCCATCTCTTTCAACCAATCCAACGCTCCATCAGGATCATACTTGCCCTTGAAGGTAGGCGGATTCTCCCTCTGAAAAGTTGCCAAACTACGAGATCCAGCATTCTCGTCAGCGTTCGACTGATTCTGCAAAGCTTGAGCCATTGCTTGCATCGCAGCAGCAATTGCAGCATCGTTCCTTCCAGCCATCTCAACTTATCACTACAACATAAACAAATGCTAGAACTAGTTAACAATACTCGATTGTTAAACAAACTATGACTCGACAACTTGGCCGGACGGATCGACCTGCTCTGATACCACTAATGTAACACCCCCTTTCTACCCAGCGAATAATAATAAAATCAGAGTTACAAAATTTCACTATTCAAAAAGGATGTTGTAAGTTCCTGGATTGGCTGGAATTTTGGTAAAACAACAAAGTGTTCAATGTTGATGTCAAGGTGCTGATGTTGCAACATTGAAGTCTTAACACTGGGCTATGTTAAGTAGTTAAGTGCTGAAGTTGGATGTCTGATGTCACACAGGTGATGTTGTAACATCAGATCTGCAGAATTAACAACAGCAGGTCCAGATGTTGTTAGGGCACGCGTGTTAGCTGGAATTGTGGAGAGTGGTTGACTCATTGGATGAGAATATCTTGGGATAGATATTTTCTGTTACATGGGAGATTTGATTACAGGTCTGTTGGAGAATTAAAAGGTTGAAGATTTAAAAAGATTTTGGGGATAAAATCTGTTTTGAAGATTCAGTTTTAATTAATAAATCTGATCAAATATTGTGACAAGTCCAAGTCCAATTCAGGAGCTATATAAAGCGCACAAGACCAAGGAAAAAAGTGACAGAAATACGGAGAGAAGATCAAGAGCAGAGGCTGAGTGTCTTGAGTATTTTGTACAAGGTGTATAACCAGAATTCTAGGGTGAATTGCTGTGTCGTTTTCTGTCCTCTCTAAAGCTGTGAAGCAAAGAGAGTCGTGTGACTTGATCGAAGCTAGGAAGCAAGATCAAGGTTTCTCAAAGAGGTTATTATTTGAGTGGTTTTAGGGATTGAGTAGTGTTCTCATATCTAAGTGGTTTCTTAGGTAGAAAGTCACTAGTAGGAATTAAGATTAGGAGATTGTCAACTGGGTTGTTGAGTCTGTAATTTAATTCTACAAGTAGTGAAATTCATCCCTGGCTTGGTAGCCCCCAGACGTAGGTAGTTAGACTGAACTGGGTGAACAAATCATTGTGTTGATTTATTTACTGTTATTGCTGTCCATTATGCAGAGTGTGTTATTGTGACATCGCACCTTAACATCACACGTCTGGTACCAGAATTTCAATTGGTATCAGAGCAGGCATCCTGTCTGTCTCTGGGTGAGATCTAGGGAAGTTACTTTCTGGTGTAAAGATGGACAAAGAAGTTGAAGGATTCGTCAACAGACCCCCTATATTGGATGGCTCAAACTATGAGTATTGGAAGCCTAGAATGACTACTTTCTTAAAGTCATTGGACAGCAGAGCTTGGAAGGCTGTCATTAAAGAATGGAAAGCTCCTGTGGTGTTTGAAAAAGATGATGCTGGCAAAGATAAAGAGGGCACCTCAAAGCTGAAGCTGGAAGAAGAATGGACCAAGGAAGAAGATGAGCTTGCCCTTGGAAATTCCAAAGCTTTAAATGCAATCTTCAATGGAGTGGATAAGAATATGTTCAGGTTAATTAATACCTGTGAGGTTGCTAAGAAAGCATGGGATATTTTGAAGGCCACTCATGAAGGAACATCTAGAGTTAAGATGTCAAGACTCCAGCTTCTAACATCGAAGTTTGAGAGTCTGAAGATGAAGGAAGAGGAGACTATCCATGACTTCCATATGAGTGTGCTTGAGCTGGCTAATGCATCCAGTGCCCTTGGAGAAAAGATGTCAGAAGAAAAGATTGTAAGGAAAATCCTGAGGTCTCTTCCTAAGAAGTACAAGATGAAGGTAACTGCCATTGAAGAATCACAAATCATCAGCAAGATGAGGGTTGATGAGCTCATTGGATCTCTTCAAACTTTTGAGCTTGGTTTGAATGAGGAAGAACCTGAAAAGAAGCCCAAAAGTATAGCCTTGGTTTCCACTCCTGCAAAAGTTAAGAAAGTTACAGATGATGAGTCTCAGGAGGATCTGTCTCATGCCATAGTTATGTTGGGAAGACAGTTCAACAAAGTGTTCAAGAGGATGAACAATAACTCCAGGCCTAATGTCAGGAACATCTCTTTTGACAACAATAAGGCAAAAGAGAAGGACGAAGAGAAGACTGCCCAAGATAAAGGAGTTCAGTGCTTTGAATGTGAAGGGTATGGACATGTCAAGAAAGAGTGTCCTACATTCTTGAAGAAGCAGAAGAAGGGCATGACAGTTTCCTGGTCTGACTCTGATAGTGAAAGTGAAAATGAGTCAGCAAAGCATGTTACAGCTTTGACAGGAATTGTTGAACCTGATGATGATAGTGATGGAGAAGTCACTTATGATGAGCTAGCTTCAACCTACAAAGAGTTGTGCCTAAAGAGTGTTGAACTATGTCAGGAGAGGAATCAACAGAAGAAACAGATTGCTCAGCTAGAAAATGACAAAGCTGAATTGGAAAAAGAAGTCTTATGTGTCAAAGCTCATCTTAATCATATGACTAAATCTGTTAGAATGTTGAACAGTGGGACAGCCACTCTTGACAAGATACTACAGTCAGAAAAAGCTGCTGGAGACAAAGCTGGGATAGGTTATGTGGCTGAGGATAAGGGAACTTCAGAAGCAAGCACTTCAGGTTCAAAGAAGGAAGTGTCACAACCTTTGTCTCAACATCAGCCAAAGAAGCGGGATCCTACACCTAACAAAGCTGATGTTTCACAACCTAAGAAGATTGAGAAGAAGACTGGTCCTAATCAGAAGAGAAAGCAGCCACAAGGAGCTAGTCAGTATATGCCCCCACAACACCACAAGAGCATGCAAGCTGCTCAGCTCAAACAACACATGTCTTATCAGGTGTCTCAACATCAGGGGTATGGTTACACCAATGCTGTTCCTCATATCTATGGAAGAAGAAAGCCACACCATCATGGGAGACAATCCAGGAAACAACATTCTCAGCCTCCTTATGGAAGAAGATACCAGCATAATAGAAGGCAGGCCAGTTATGGTAGGAGGAGACCACATTATGGATGGCAGCCTAAGCAATCTCATCATGGCAGAAGATTCAGAGATGAAAGGGTGAGCTGCTTTTATTGTGGAAGGTTTGGACATATGCAGTACTCTTGCTACAAGCTGCATGGATACCCTCAGCCTCAAAATAGATGGAGAGAGTACAGGCTCAAAGTTGTTAAACAATGGGTACCTAAGGAGAAGGTGAAGTGCTTATTGGCTCACATGGCTGACAAAGAGTTTAAAGAAGGAACATGGTATTTTGACAGTGGGTGTTCCAAACACATGTCTGGATATAGATCCATGTTTGTTAAATTTAGCCCTTGCCCCTCTCTTGAAGTTATTTTTGGTAAGGGGAATAAAGGAGTTGTTGAAGGTATTGGAAAAGTACAAGGACCTGAACTTGACAATGTCTATCTTGTCAATGGTTTGAATGCAAATCTGATAAGCATCAGCCAATTATGTGATGATGGTTACTTAGTCAGCTATACCAAAGATAAATGTGTTGTAACTAATGAGAAGGGTGAGGCTGTAATGACTGGGGCAGGATCTAAAGACAATTGCTATCAGTGGATTCCTCAAACTGAAAGCCAGTCTGGTGATGATGAAGTCAATGATGTAACATTAGATGGTGACATCAAGTGTGAAAGTATGGTGAAAAGTCAATCTGGGTTAATGACTTATGGTGATGTGTTAAAAGCCAACTTGAGTAGTCAGTTATATGAGCAAGATGAAGAAGTCGACAATGCTGATGGAAGGATCAAAAGCTGTGACCTTAGGAAGTGTTGGGAGCTGAATACTTACAAGGCCAATAAAGATGACAACCTGACTAATGACTCCTATAGTTCAGAAGAAAAATTTCACAAATTGATAATCCGTAGGGTTGCTAAACGACTGAAATCAAGGAAGAGGAAAGCTATTGAGTCACCTCCAAAGATGAGAACTGATAAGCAGAAGATCTATGTGGATGGTACTACAAAATCCAGGTGTAAAGTGTTCATCTCTTCCAGAAATAGGAAGATCAGAGATAAGTATGATGAAAATGTCCAGGATATCTCTCAAATAAAGGAAGCCGTTGGTGTTAGAACTTCTGAGAAAATTCAAGAGGCCATACTAGATAACATTCCCGTGCTTTTCATAAAATGGTGGAAGTATGTTCTGGAAAAAGAATTTGGTATAGATACTCTGGATATGGTTGAGTTTGCTAGGATATGGTTCAGAGAGGGTGTGGGAACTTATGGTATTCAGGTGTGTATGTTAACCTGACTAAGCTGCTCTGACTGTGTTTTTTTTGGGAGCTTCTTGAAGGACTTCTTTGTGCAATGAGTCCTTTGAATGGTAATGAGAAGCTGATGTCCCAAAAGATGTTATAGCATCATGGTTGCTGGTGGTTATATCTGGAAGATGGTTAAGATTGGACATGTGGAGTTGGATGCTCTATCATTTTTGGTCAGAAGAGGTGGAGATTATGGTCATGTGTTTAGTAGCTTATTCTGGAAAAGCATGACTACTGTCTTTGAAGACTTCACCAGTTTCAACAACTACTGGTGGATGTAAGGATTGAGGAATTGTGATCTCTTGAAGAGACTGGATCTCAGTAAAGCTTATAAGTAAACTGAGAATTTGTGGAGTTTATGACACAGTGTTGAGTTTGGATTATTTTGCTGATAGTGAATCCAGTAGTGGAGCATATGTAATACCCTGGTGTCAAGAGTGTCAAGACTATCCTTGGTGAAGGATGTCTTTGTTCTGGATCTGAAGCTTAGTGCTTACATTATATCTAAGGAGCATCTACATAGTCATACGGGAGAATGATGAAGTAGAAGGTTTGCCTTGGATGGTGAAGATGAATTGTATGATAGCCTCTGGAGAAAGGGACAGTGGTACCAAAATGCATGTACTCAGAAAATGTGCTCAAATGTTCATTTCCATCTAGAGCAGTTGTTAATCATGACAGGGGGAGTACTTGTCTATGGATTTTGCAGCAAAGGTGCATTTCTGGTGAAGATTGGTTGCCTCTTATGAGGATATAATGTCAGATAGCATGTTATGAAATTAAGCTATTGATTGGTGTTGTTGGTGTGGCCTTGAATGGTTCTAGTCATATGAAGCAAATTGTTTGAATCTTGCGCGCACATGCTTCTGAGGAGATGTCTGAAGACAAGATTGAATCATGGCCTTGAATAGATTGTACACTTGTCTTGGTGTGTGTTATTCTAAGTGTTAGGAGTTGACTTAGAGTTCAGTGGAAGACATTGTGTGGATGATTGTGTGAAGCCTTCATAACTGGATGGATGAAGAATATGTCTGGATTTTCAAAATGTGGATATTGCTGACAGAAGAAGTATGGTTTTGTACATGGTGCCATAGGACTTACTTGTTAAGGCTTGTCTAATTGTGGCTGCATTAAGGGGGAGTTTTGACTGAACATGTGAAGATATCATGACATTTGAAGAGTGCAGCCAAGCAGACATCTAGGGGGAAAAGTGCTGTACAGTGTGAGCTACTGAACAGCTGTGATGCTGGTTCATGTTTTTGAGGGGGAGCACCAATTGGCTGTTGTCAATAATGAAGATGGTGCTGCAGCAGATCAAGTGATGAAAACTATAAAGATTGTCAAACTGCTGCTGATAAAGAGTTCAAATTACTGAAGATTTTCCGCTGCTGAAGACTCTGAGGGTTCAGAGGGTGTTTTAGCCAAAATTAGCCAAAGGGGGAGATTGTAAGTTCCTGGATTGGCTGGAATTTTGGTAAAACAACAAGGTGTTCAATGTTGATGTCAAGGTACTGATGTTGCAACATTGAAGTCTTAACACTGGGCTGTGTTAAGTAGTTAAGTGCTGAAGTTGGATGTCTGATGTCACACAGGTGATGTTGTAACATCAGATCTGCAGAATTAACAACAGCAGGTGTAGATGTTGTTAGGGCACGCGTGTTAGCTGGAATTGTGGAAAGTGGTTGACTCATTGGATGAGAATATCTTGGGATAGATATTTTCTGTTACATGGGAGATTTGATTGCAGGTCTGTTGGAGAATTAAAAGGTTGAAGATTTAAAAAGATTTTGGGGATAAAATGTGTTTTGAAGATTCAGTTTTAATTAACAAATCTGATCAAATATTGTGACAAGTCCAAGTCTAATTCAGGAGCAATATAAAGCGCACAAGACCAAGGAAAAAAGTGACAGAAATACGGAGAGAAGATCAAGAGCAGAGGCTGAGTGTCTTGAGTATTTTGTACAAGGTGTATAACCAGAATTCTAGGGTGAATTACTGTGTCGTTTTCTGTCCTCTCTAAAGTTGTGAAGCAAAGAGAGTCGTGTGACTTGATCGAAGCTAGGAAGCAAGATCAAGGTTTCTCAAAGAGGTTGTTCTTTGAGTGGTTTTAGGGATTGAGTGGTGTTCTCATATCTAAGTGGTTTCTTAGGTAGAAAGTCACTAGTAGGAATTAAGATTAGGAGATTGTCAACTGGGTTGTTGAGTCTGTAATTTAATTCTACAAGTAGTGAAATTCATCCCTGGCTTGGTAGCCCCCAGACGTTGGTAGTTAGACCGAACTGGGTGAACAAATCATTGTGTTGATTTATTTACTGTTATTGCTGTCCATTATGCAGAGTGTGTTGTTGTGACATCGCACCTTAACATCACACGTCTGGTACCAGAATTTCAGATGTCACATTTTCAACTTAAAAACAACGGCATTTAACCGCATAAACATGGATACATAACACTTAATATTCAGATGAACATAATGCAGTCTTTGTCACAAAACAACTTTATTAATACGCAGCGAATTCATAAATTCAACTGAGATACCATAACAGCTTGTTTGATTCAAAACAACACTAAGACATCAAGCCTTTAATGAAAAACAACTTAAAATTCAGCAATATAATAAAACCGACACTAAAGAAAATATGCGTTCATCCCCCCGAGTGCTACGTATCAGAGCGACGCCACCGGCTCGAACTAATGAAGGTAGACAGCCTTCACTCTGGATTACCTGCAGGATGGCGTATAAACCATCACCAACCCCAGAAGGGGTGAGATATCGAACAATATAATTGGATATATGATAAATAATATATTAGTTCAGATTATAGAAAATCACCACTTCACAACTCATAATCAACATCAATCAACACAACAACAACGATGCAACATGAAATGCGACTCAAAATGCACATGCATGTGGTACCATTGGAGCAGAACTCTCAGCTTAAAAATTTGCCAATTAATATTGACGTCAACAAGGCATAAGCCTTCTGCTTAATATTTTTGCCAATCCAGGCCAGCTTAATATTTTGCCAATCCAGGCCTGCTTAATATGTTATGCCATGTGACCCATCATGAACATCATAATAACAACACTGATAATTACATCTATCAGCACAACAGCAAATCAGCATTGGTCATAGGCCTACAACTTAAATCCTTGCCAGTAATTAGAGGCAATTCAACATATTCCACAGCTTGTAATTCTCAGCAACCAGGATCACAGCAGCTAGAATTTATAATGCACCACTAAAGGGTACTAAAATCAATCATTTCATTATCCGGTAATTTTTGACTGAAAATCAGTTAATTAATCCCATTATCAATTTATCTGCCAGCACTACAGAATTATATAACAACTTCTCAACTTGCAACAAGGAACACAACACAAGGAACAACCAGTTACATCGCATTACTATTTGTATAACCTTCTGACTAAACCAATTAACCAACTTCTCTGCTCAACTCTATCATTTCCCTGTTAAATTCGGGTCAGCAACAACTCACCAAACATACTACTAAATTCTACAACCCAATTACTTAATTATCCTCCTATTGATTAGTCACAGTACTATTATCAGTTCCTTACAGTCTACACTGGTTTGTATTACTACGGCTGCTTATACTGATGTTCAACTTAATTATGTTTCTTACTGATTCATTGCAACACAATTATTAATTATTTATAGTGGTTTTAATTCACTAATTAAGCCTCTGGTAATTATTTACTCATTTCAAATTATGACTCTGTACTCGACTAAAGCATATCAGTAATCACGCCAGGCTACACAGACCAAAAGATGACGAAACAGAATCTCTAAACTTCCTCACAGCCCAGAATTTGCCAGCGTGACGCTTTACACGAGAGTGTGACGGTCGTGATGTTGTTCGTGGGTGTGACGGTCGTCATACTTCCATGACGGTCGTCATGACTCCAAAACCTGCATCCCAACTCAAACCTGCGTCCTCTCTGTTTCTCTCATTCTTCTCCTCTGTTCACTCATGCAGTCCAGACTTTCCTCTTCGCTTCAGTTCCACAACAATATATTACAACAACAACGTTGATAATTATATTCAAACAACATAATTTAATTATCCTACGGTTAATTTAACAACATCAATTAATTCCTCCAACCTTCGGTATCAATTCTCGTACCATCACAGTACCATCACAATACCACAAAATCACACAAAATAACACCGATTAAATGATTCTACGATTAATTTAACCACATCAACCAATTTAGGCAATCAACTTTAACGAATCAACACACACATATACATAAGCAATTCTACAAATCCAATCCCACATACTATTTATCATAAACCCAATTATAGAGTTAGAACCCCACCCTTACCTTGGATTGAAGGTCGCTCTACTCTTCGATTGGATTTCCGGTTCTGCAATTCCCACGTAATTCTCCAAAACCTCTTGCTCCACTTTCTCTGCAACTTCTCGTATTCTCCAAAAACTCTTTTTCTCTCTTACTAATAACCTAATTCATTTATTTTCCTGTAACTTCCTTTTCCCACTAACTCCACTTATTCTCTTATTTCTATTGGGCCAACTTACTACACCCCCAACATTGCTACTACCAACCAAGCCCACATACTTTCTTTTATAATTCTAATATAATAACAACATACAACCCAAATCAGCTTAATTAGTTCAACCAACCACAACACGACTCAAATCAACTTAATCAAATTAATTCGGCTAAAACCAACTTAGCAACTCAACACCACACAATTCCGATAATCCACACAAATCAACACCAAATATACGAATATATTTAATTAAATAATTAATTAAATAAATAGGCGTTACATCATCAACCCAGACACAATCGGAAAAATTGTCCCAATATCGGAGCAACCTCTGCATCATAATTTAGTTTCTCCTTTCAATTGTTGTAACCATATATTTTTATATATTAATGAGTTTTTGCTACAACAAGGTTAACAACAAACACTACTACAAAACGCGCAAACAACAACGCCCAAGTCACCACGGTTCTTCCAAAAACCATGGTGATATCTCCAAACTCAGGCGCTAAATTTATATTATATTTTTTAATTAAAAATTTATAGGGTATAATAACGGCTGTAAGTATAATCGATATGATAGAATTAATCTTTCATGGGTTCGAACCTCAGCTGTGGCAAAAATGTTTTTTGTTAAAGGTTAAGGCGCTCCTTTCTTTTTTATTTATTTTTAAATAAGGGATATCACTACGGTTATTATGACCATGATATAGTTTGCTGTTTTTTAAAATAGAAAATATAATTACGGTTGTAGTTTTAAACCATAACGAAAAGTGATAGTTTTTATTATATAAATGAAACTATTTGTGACCCAGTTCATAACTGTCGTTTCTCTCTAAAGAAAACCCTAGCACAACCCTCTCCTCTCATGAATCTTAACCAATACTATTACAAGTTAATGGAGAAAAGAAGCTTAAAGGATATCTGACGGGAGCAACGTCCGACGCAAATTCCTACGGCGGTGAAGATGGTATGTTCTCCTGCTCTCTTCTTTCTAGGATTAATGTTTTAGGGTTTGGTTTTAGGATGCTGTGGAAAACATTATGTTATTGATATTTTAGGGTTAAGTTTGATTTTGGTTGTGTTTCCTTGTAGATACATGGTGATGATGGTGGTAGCAAGCGTATACTATGGTGATGTTTCATATGGTTTTTGAAGCAATGAAGAAAAATATAAGAAGTATGAAGTTATTGTATGAAATTCATCCACCTTAAATTTCTTCTTCATTGCTTCACAAACTAGATGAACTTGATATATCTTGATTTTCTACAGTTCCACGATTATTTTCAACAAGAGGTGCGTTATTGACTCAATGTATCTTGATTTGTTACAGTCCCACTTAGGGTTTTGTTGGTTAAATAATGTATGTTTTTTATTGTGTTGCATGTTGTTTTGTTGTATGTTGTTGACAAATGTTCTCAAAACAAGAACAAAACATTGCTAAGTCACAAGATAGAGGCTTCTTGTGACTTACCAATGTTTTGTTCTTTAATTTCTTATACAGGTTGACAAGTTTAGTTTATTATATACTATGTATATTGCTTGTTTCACTTACCTTTTAATGAAAATGCAATCATTTATATTAACATAGAAACTTATATTCTGAAAATTAAGATGTATTTGAAAATCAACCTATATCAATCAATGTTTTTCGAATCACATCCGTCTCATTCAGCATATTTTATGTTCCTTAACACATAATATATGGTTTAATGACTTGTTTGCTTCAATTCATCGATATAATTTACTATCGCGTTGATAAGCGACGATGATGAGGTAAACTATATTGAAAGATGTCGATGCATTGAAGGAATCAGACCATTGAATCGTATATTATGTGTTAAAGAACATAAAATGTGCTGAATGGGACATATTCAATTCGAAAAAAATTGATGTGTTTAAGTTGGTTTTCAAGAATAGTTTAATTTTCAGATTATATATTTCTTTGCCAATTTGAATGGTTGTATTTCTTTAAATAAGTTTATGGTAAACCAAGCAATATATATTTGTATATAATAAACTATGGGTTCTTTCCACGACAGTTGTCTAGATTAACCGTCATCTAATGTATTAATTTGCTGTTGCTGGTGTAGCACCCCAAAATTTGCTATCTTTTTAACACTAGCTGGCTTATGTTTCTCTTTCATCTGCATCTTCTATTAGGTCATAACTTATATTCATTCATTTGCATTGGCGTGGGATCAAGTTATTATGTGCGAGCTCGGGATTCTCTTTTGTTGTGAGATTCTCGTCTCCATTCAAGGTTAAGTTCACGTTACCAT
The DNA here is from genome assembly GCA_022829125.1 of Lathyrus tuberosus. Taxonomy (NCBI): domain Eukaryota; kingdom Viridiplantae; phylum Streptophyta; class Magnoliopsida; order Fabales; family Fabaceae; genus Lathyrus; species Lathyrus tuberosus. Next base: position 4,232,498 of record JALAZF010000024.1, on the reverse strand, counting down.
GGAGGTTCTCTCATTGGTGTGAATCAGGGTGTACGTCTCGAGGATTAGGGTTTCTCCTTCTTGGTTGAGTTTGTGGACAGTCATCATTTGAAGACCATGAGATTAGGGTTTCAGGTTAAGGGGATCAGTGGTCATCAGGACAAGGAATTTGTGAATGGATTTGAAGGGCATTGGGTCACTATCTAGTGAGCTTACTGATTGATATTTTGGAATTCATTGAGGAAAGAAGTCTGGTGTGAATTGGAAATTTAATTGGAAATTAAGATACAAGCCATTTTAGACCATTATATTTTCCTTTAGCCAATCCATTTTCTAAAAAAACAAATATCCATTCATTTTTCTTTAACCCATATCCAAACTCGTTATTTTATCCATTTCTAACCAAAATCCATAATGCATATTAAATCACTTTCTACACATATCCATTTAAATAACCATTAACTCTCCTTTTAATAACCATTTATCTTTTTAAACCAATTTCTAAACCTTTTTTTATCTTATCCACATTTTTTTAATCCAATTTCCAATTTACCCATATTTTATATTTCCAAACCACTGTCAAAATCATAGTCCATGAGTCTAGTCCAAATAACCTTGTCTTTATAGTATCCATTTATTTCAAAAGCAATGTCCAAGCCTTTTACCAAGCTCCTATCCAGGTCACGCATACTACACATCATTGCAGCAAAATGTAACAGGAAAAGAAAAGAACTGCAGAAAAAGAAAATAAATAATGAAAAGTCCACGTTAGAATTAATTGCAAAAAAAAGGAATTACACGGCAGTGAAAAGTGAAAAACTCAAAAGTAAAACACGTGATACAACGCGTAATGCAAATCCATTTCAGACACACGTACAAACTCGTGAGCAATCACACAAATTTTCCCAAACAGAAAAATCACAATTTCTACCCAAAAAGTTTCTAACAGAATTCACCTCAAATATCCATTCTACCCCTCCCAAATATCAGCTATATAATCCCAGCTGCAAATGAATTGAGGGAGAGAGCTTCATTTCCAGATTCATCTTCAAAACCTTCATCACCAGCTCTCAAGAGAATGGCAACACAACAACTTTCTACAAACTCTTGAAGCCACTGAGCCGTTCGTTCTGCAATTCGCATCATCATCATCATCAATTCTGCAGCAAGATTCAAACACAATAATTTAATACGCAGTGATACATCAACATGAATTCCACACGCACAGAGAATATTTAGAAGAGAAAGAAGCGGAGTCGAAGCAAATTCAACAACAACAAATGAAGTTACACAAAGAAGAAGAAGGAAGAGGATTGGAAGCAACATTACCTCTGGTTTTCTATTCATCCTCGTAGATTTTGAAGGAGCACCGGACTATCTCCGGTAGGTACGTCAGTTTTGCTCCGAATTTTTTGTCGTGATGTGATTGTTACATTTTCCATTGTTGGTGAGATTTAGTTGATTTGCCTTTCTGTTATATCTTTTGTTTACAAATCGTAGCGTAGAATGAGTTTTGTTCGACTTACGTTGTGTTGTTCTGTGATGCGTAGAAAGGCAGAGTTGCGATGTGGTGCAGTGAAATGTTGAAATGGAATAGTGACGCTTCATCGAGGAAGAGCAAGAATGAAACGAAGAAGAAGAAGTTGAAACACGGAAGAAGTAGGAGGATGATGAGCATGGAGTATGAGTTGTTGTGGAGAAGATGAGTTTGAGGCGGGGACGGTGGTGGAAGGTGTTACGCGAAGGAGATGTGTGAACAGAGTGACGGGAGGAGGCTGGGAGTAGACGGTGGCGAGGTTTTAGAAAGGTAAGAGAGAACAAAATAGAGAAAGAAGGTGAGACGGAGGGAGTTCGTGGCGGCTGGTTTCGAGATGTTGAAGGGGAGAAAAGTGAATACGGCAGTGTTGAAGAAGAAGAGAATGCTGAGTGTGTTCTTCATTTGAATTAGGTTTTTCTCCCTCAGCTTATGGCAACCTTGGGCCGGGTCTTGGAGCCCGTTTTCACTTTTCCTAACCGCACTCCCTGAAACGCTGTCTGCACCTCCCCTATGGCTTCTTAAAGGATATTTGGCCTGAAACCTTGAGCCCACTCATCTGGACCTCTATTCCCATCACCCTCAAATCACTCATCGCACCCCCGAGCCTCCATTTGAAACCCTTGGGCCTGAGTTCCAAGGCCCAGCGCCTGACCCTCTGTTTCCCACATTCCAAACCCTGTTTGCACCCCTATTCTAAATTGGATAATTAGATTAGTTTTTTTATTAGAAATTAATCTTCAATTAATTAGATTTTTTTAACCTTCGAATTAATCTTAATTTAGAAGTTAGTTTTTAATATTAGTTTTTTATTCTAGAATTAGTTTTAGATCTAGTTTTCTTTAGATTTAACTTTAGAATTAGACATTAGATTAGAATTTAATCTTGACTTAGAACTACTTTTTAGAAGTTAATTTTGAATTAATTTAGGATTAACTTTAGAATTAGAAAATAACTTGAATTAATTTTAGGTTAACTCTTTAATCTTGTTTTTTAATTAGCATTTTAATTTTTGTGGATATTCATGATTGATTGTTGATCCTGATTTTGATGCTTATCTTGATTAATTTCTGATTAATTCCTGATTTTCTATCTATACTTGATTGCCTTTTGTTTGATTTTCTCTCTGTGATTGAGGTGTCTAGTGTTTACTTGCTGATTACTCTGTATTCACCTGCTCCCTTAAGGCTCCTTAGTCCGACTTAATTTCTGATTAAGCTCGGAGTAGGATAGACATTAGGCTCTCAATCCAAGCATGATAACATTAGGATAGAATTCCCGTAGTGTTTTCTTTTTCCTTGAGTCTTCTCTTCTCATCTCATAACACTTGTAAAACACTTAATAAAATTAACGTGTATTGCACATGAGCCTTACATGTGAGAAGTGAGAAATGAGGGGTTTCCTCTCATTTTTCTAGAGTGTTTGGTGGACATTCCATCTTGGAACGATTTAGTCAGCATTCGTTCCTATGTCATAGACTTCGGTGCAATGCAAGTTATGAACTAACTCAAATCACTTCTGTCTAAAAAAACACAAAAACAAATTCAAATCTTTTTCATCCTTCGGGACTTGTTCAGTTTCAATCATTTTCAGAAATGGGCACGTTACTTCTGTCTTGTCGCAAACAGGCATCGACCCTAACTGCCGGACGCGAACTTAACGTCGCTCATAAAAACACTAAGACCTTGTTAGGTCGAACTACGAATGCTCTGATTTCCTCCTTCTGGTTAGACTGGGGATACGTAGGCACAAGACGGTGATGTCTTGGCGAGCAACCTCCCCCCTTAGTTCGTGTCCGAACTACGTTGACTCTGACTTTCCCATTGCATGAGGGAATACATAGGCATAGGACGCCGATGTCCTATCGAGTCACTTCTTTTTCATTTCTTTTTCGTTTCTTCGTTCCTTTCTACTCCCGTTCCTTTTCCTTTCCAGTTGCAGGGGAGCTCCAGATGACGACACCCTTTGATCGAGACAGCAAGCGTGGATCCCATCGAGTACGATGGACGCGTAGGGGTGCTAATACCTTCCCCTCGCGTAACTGACTCCCTTACCCGTTTCTCTTGGTCGCGAGACCATGCTTTTCCTTTCCCTCAGGTTTACACAGTGTTTCCTTTCACTCTCTTGGGATAAATACACATTGCTGGAGACTCTGTTTCCGCGCCACTTTCGCGTTTGTACTTGGATGAAAATCCCGGGAGCGACAGCTGGGGACAGGTTGACCTCTTGCTGGTCCATCCCCTATGCGAGTCAATCCTAGCGCTTGTCTATTTTTATTTCATTGGGTGTTTATTGTTGTGCTTTATTTTGTCGTATATTACTGTTACTGTATTACTATATTTTTACTGCATTTTATTGCATTTCATTGTTATCATGTGCTGGACTGTGCTGTGCTGTACTGGTTTCTCTGTTTGGCAGGTTAGGATTCTTTGAGAGATAAGCCCAATACACAGGCTTGAGTATACACTTAGGACTAGAGTGGAAAGTAGTGGGACCTACGCGCCGTCTTGGTACGTTTGGTGTTCACGAAATTCACATCCAGAAGAGGCTATCTTGCGAGATATTCTGACGTCCGTGTCTTACGCATTTCAGGGTGTTGATCTAGAGAGTTGTCGACTCTTGCGACCGTTTCCCCGAGGACTCAGTAGATGCACTCCTCCCAAGAGGTAGTAATGGCAGACCAAAAATGGCAAACCCATTATACTTCTTGATCCGAGGACCCGAAGCTGAGAACTTATCATAGGACAACCTTTTTGAGGGGAATCAGTTGAGGCCTCCTCGATTAATGATGATGCCAAACCAGAAATGGTGAACGTATCATCATTTCTCGACCTGAGAGCCTGTGATATTGAGGATCCTCGGTTTTCTAGTACCCACATGTGAGATGGGCGGGTGTTTACAGGTTTGCAGGTAACCTTGACTTTCATCCTACCTGGTATTCTGGTTCTCTTATCAGTGGGAACTTATCAGCCCGGTATTCTGGTTATTCTAGTATTCTGGTCATTCGGATATTCTGGTATTCTGGTATTCTCTTCAGAGCAGACCTTTGAACTTATCCATTCAGCAGCACAGCAGTACAGAGCTTTGTGGAAGCCTTGATCCCATGTCTGTTGTATCTGCATCTTCATTTTTGCATACATGTTCTTGTATTTCCAAGGGATATTAACTTTGAGACCCGCTGTTGAGCATTTCCATCTTTTTCTTGTGGTTTGTATGAGAAAAAACTTGAATCAAAGTGATTCCTTGTAAATATTCGAACATGGCATTTGCATTGCATTTCCATACTCATTTGCATAACAGGTGTTCGAGGCTGGTTATTCTTATCTTGATCTGGTCTTCTTCAGAATTGCAGACTTAACTTTTCAAGCCAGTCAGAAGTTGACCATGGAGCAAATTCAAGCGGAGTTGAGGGAAGTGCGAGGCCAGATGGGGCAGTTTATGGGGAGCATGCAAGCGTTGATTCAAGACCAGAGAATGCTGAAGGAAGAGGTCAATCAACTGAAGACACAGATGAGCCTGGTTATGGAGGTCGTGAGAGATGTGCTAAACAAAGATAATACTCCCATGCCTGAATTTGCGGGTGGAATTGTCTCTCCTCTATTGTTTAAGGGGTCCCTCCCAAAGAGTGAGCAGATTGCCACTATGACCATCCCGATTGTATCTCCATAATAGGGAAGTGCTCCTCGTCGGTGTCAGGATAGACCAAAGATGAACCGGCACTTCGAGACTCCACCAGTGCCATATTCTTAGCTATTAAAACATCTCCTTCAGTTACAACTGGTGCAGAAAAGGACTCTGGCTCCTCTTACTGGTATTCCACCACCGGGTTATGATGCAAGAGCCCACTGTGATTTTCACTCTGGTGCGCCGGGGCATAATGTGGAAGATTGTAGGGCATTTCAGCATGTTGTCCAGGATCTGATCGATTCAAAGGTAATTGAATTCACGCCGAGCGGCATAAGCATACAAGGTGGTCCTACTCTAGCTGTTGAAAAAGAAGTGGATATCCCTGTTGCCTCACCTAAAGCTGCTTCAAGTCAGGGGCATTTCTTGCAATCCTTGATCTTAGAATCCCCACGTCCACAACTGTTGCCTGTTCCTAAGCCGATTTTAAGGATGAAAGCGCCTGAGCCAGAAGAACACGCCAATCAGAATCAACAGCAGGATAGTTCCCAAGGGGGTTGACAGAAGCCTGAAAGACAGTTTGATGTTTTTCCCATACAATACGCTCAGTTATTGCCTGATCTACTCAAGTATCAGTTGGTTCAATTAAGGACTCTCACACCATGTCCAACAAAGATACCACCAGGTTGAGACGCAAGTGCAAGATGTGAGTTCCATTCAGGGGCACCTGGTCATTTGATTGAAAATTGCAAAGCTCTACAACACAAGGTGCAAGACTTAATTGACTCAAAAGTCATCACGATCACGCCTAACGGTCTGTACTTGAATTAAAGACTCCTTTCTGGAATGAGCATCCAAATTGTAAGAGTGTCATCAGAAGCAATAAGTCCAGACGGAGTCAAGCCTCCTCAATGGCAATCATCAGCTTCCTTTACTGCATTTTCATATGTAGCTTTCATTTGTTTGTTTAAACACTGTCTGCATGTAAAAACTTGTTTGTGTTTTGAATGATGATTTTAATGCAATGGATGTGTTGTTATTGAAGTAATTTACTTTTATCCACTCATATCATATTTATATGCATTGCAATACCAACTTTCTTGTCTAGAACTCTTGAGGGAATATGATGAGATGAAAATGCAAAATCTCTGGTTGTATGTTCAAGGATAGAACCCTGTTGAGGCTGTGTAGGCATTACCGGAGATATAAGGGAGATAGACCCTCGTTAACCCTTTTGAGCCTTGAAGTAGGAGTTTCTTTTCGTTAGAAAAAACCCTCACTTCTAACCCTGGGGCAGGGTAGTTGTCAGTTGATTTGACTGAGCGTTCAACTTTCAAAAGGACTGTGCGTCTGAGGATCCATTACCTTCTATTCCACCGTCAAGAGGTCAAGAAATGTGAAACCACAATGGTTATCCATCAACAATCAAGGAGTGAGGCAGTCACAACCCTTTCAAGCAAGTAAGACAAAAAGGTGTCACACGGTTTGTTCAAGAAAAAAAAAGAAAGGAAAAAATAGAGGAAAAAGCCCGCTAAGTCCAAACTTGAAAACAAGCGACTTAGGCAAAAGTTAGGGCATCCCGCGGGACTTCAAAATTGAAAGATTAAAAAAGAATCAGTCCAGGCAAAAATCAGGGAAATGAAAAAACAAAAGAACGAAAAAGCGAAAAGCAAAAGGATTACAAAAGAAAATCCTCGATAAGAACAAAGTCATGTGGCTACAGACACAAAAGACAAAAAGGGGTGACTGTTGCTCCAAAACCTCATTAGGTGTTAATCCATCAGTTGCATGGGTTCCTTAAAGATAATAAAACCTTTTGAGAGATGAGCGCTTGCGTCAGACTAGTTGAATGTAGGACTGGAGAACATCATGGAGAATGGGTGGGTACAAACAAAATTTCGAGCCATAAATCCTTTTTCTCAAAACCGTGAACCAGGCCACGTTACAACCCTCAAAAGTCCTAATTGAAGCAGGGTTTATTCCAAAAGCGTACTTCAGCGAGATAGCGTTCCTGACTCCTATGAGTTATGCTAATAAGATTTTTGTTGGTATTGCATGTGCGCATTGTTTTCCATTCAAAAATCAATGTCGCATCCCAGCTAGTGATTCGTTCACAAGGCTTGGCGACACATTTTTAATAAAACTTCAGGTTAACACAAGAGTTGCATTAGATTTGTCATTCTCATATTAAACATTTTCTGCTTGCATGTGTTTGACATCAAAGAAGCTTACATGATGAACATCAGTCGAGAAGCTCGATCACGCCAAGTTGAGATGGTGAAAACTCTGAAGGACAGTCATGTCAAGGGGCATGTGGCCAAGAGACTGTGCGCAACCTGGGGGTACCCGATAAATGGTGATAAGAAGCAGCCAAATTGGGGAAATTATGTCGAGATTCAATAAATCCCTCCACAAGCGCTTAATTTGGGGCAATCAGGTCGATTTGACAAATCTCTGTAAGATCAGCCAGGGGCAAAGTTTCTTCAAAACTTGGGGCATGCCACCTCTAGAGGGTGAGAAGTTGTCCACTCCTGAAGACAGTTAATTAAAAACACCTCTTCAAGGTTCAAAATACTGGGGCAGAGTATTTTCAAGTCATTACAAATCCTTTTGAGGTAATTTACTTCATGGATTATGAAGTCTGGGGCAGTTGCGTCGAGACCTGATAAATCTCTCCAAGATTTTGAAGACCCTGGGGCAGTGTGAATGCCCGGTCTTCTATAAAATCCTCTTGAGATGATTTCTTCCTTTAGACCTGGTGGTCTGGGGCAAGTGGAGAGTTCAAAGGGCCGTTTATGACCATAGAGACATGTCAGGCTGGGTAACAAGTTTGTTTTCCCCAGTAGAGTTACTTTCCTCAACACTGAAAGTTCATCATCCTCAGCAGAACTTATTCTCCCCAGCAAGAGTACAGATGATTGTGTTCCCCAGTCGAAGTCACTGTTGGTTTATTATTCTCCAGTAAGCAGTCATAAGTGGATTGCTCCAAGGTGGATATTGCTGTATCTCCAGCAGAAGATACGCTGGATGTCTCTGGTAAAGACTTTATTTTCCCCATAGAGTCTGGTACTCACTTTCCTCAGCAGGTCAGGAAGTGTAATATCGTCAGCAACGTCACTCTCTGATCTCCAGCAGGGTAAATTCTTTCCTGCAACAGCAGGTTAAGCTCAATGATATCCCTCGACAGGTTTCGTTGACTTTTCTCCCCAGCAGAGTTATTCTCTTTGGCATTGAGGTTTCCTCATCCTCATCAGACTGTCACTCTCCCCAGTCAGAGTACAAAATATTGTTCCCCAGCCAGCATTTAAAGTGGATTGCTTTAGGGTGGATGTTGTTTTGTTACCACAGGAGGTTTGTCGAACGTATTCCCGAGACAAAGATGTTGTCTTCCCCGCAAAGTATTGGTGTCTACTCCCCTCGGCCATTCAGGAAACGTGTTTTCACCAGCAACAGCATGATCCAACCCTCAGTAGGATAAGGGCGAAGTCATTTCCCCAGCAGCGGGTTCAGCTCAATGGTGGCCCCGGCAGGTCTAGTATTTTTAATTTGTCTCCCCAAGTCGAGTTTGGTGGTAGTCTTCGCAACAGGTTTGATCAGCGATGATTAACATCCCCAACAGGTTTTAAGTCCAAGTGATATTTGGCACTCTTCTGATGTAGGTCTTGGTTTCTTTTTTCAAAGAGTTATATGTAATCCCCAGTAGAGTGGGTGTTCTTTTGGGATTTCTTCTCCAGCAGAAGTATTTGATCAAAGGAGTTATTCAATGTGATCCTTCTCAGCAGAGTTCTTGGACTCAGAGGACAATTTATTTTGTCATCCTCGGTGGAACTGCCTTCGTTTTCAGCATTTATTTTGCTGGAGCGACTCTTTTTGCATTCTATAAGCATCGTTTGCATGGCATCCTCCCAAACGTGTAGCATTTCCATATCGTATGTGTCGCTCCCGGGATTTTCATCCAAGTACAAACACGAAAGTGGCGCGGAAACAGAGTCGCCAACAATGTGTATTTATCCCAAAGAGAGGGAAAGGAAACACTGCGTAAACCCGAGGGAAGGAAAGAGCATGATCTTGCGACCAAGAGAAATGGGTAAGGGAGTCGGTTACGCGAAGGGAAGGTATTAGCACCCCCACGCGTCCATCGTACTCGATGGGATCCACGTTGCTGTTTCGATCAAAGGGTGTAGGAAACTGGATATCAACTGCTAACTAGAAAATCGGAAATGAAAGGTAGAAAGGAGAAGGGGAAAAAGGAAAGAAGTGACTCGATAGGACATTGTCGTTGTCCTAGGCCTACGTATCCCTCAGTGCAATGGGAAAGTCAGAGTCAACGTAGTTCGACGAACTACGGGAAAGGTTGCTCGTCGAGAAATTGCATCTCGTGCCTACGTATCTTCAATCAGACGAGAATGAAGAATCAGAGCAAACGTAGTTCGGCTTAACAAGGGTTGCTTTGTTTGTGTTTTTTAATGGAAACGTCAGAGTGCGCATTCCAGCAGTTAGGTGTTGCAGCTCGCTATATGGAGACTTAGGCGTTACCTGTTTGCGGTAGAACGGACACGACGAGTCCTTAAGGAATAGAATGAAGGAGATGAGAAGAGAATTATTTGTTTGTTTTTGTATTTTGAAAAGAAGTGTTTTGATTATTTTGTGTTTACAACGCATATTATATTTAAGTCTCTCATGTCGGATCGAATGCCTCGCATATCGACCCAAGACGGGACGTATGCTAAACATTCTAAGAAAGTGAGAGAAGACCCCTCACTATCTTATTCTCGCATGAAAGGCTCAAATACAATATATTTTATGCCTTTATTAAGTGTTTTTGCTTTTGTTTTGAGATGAGAAAGAAGAAGCTTAAAGGAGGAAAGGACAAAGTCTAAGAAGGGGGCTAATGATCCTAAAGTTATCATGCACGGAGATCATATGGTTAGGATTAGGAGGGAATTCTACCTAATGTTATCATGCTTAGATTGAGAGCCTAATGTTTATCCTACTCCGAGCTTAATTAGAAATTAAGTCGGACTAGGAGCCTTAAGGGAGCATGCGAATACAGGAGTAATCGACAAGTAAACACCAGACAACTCAATCACTAAGGAAAATCAAACAAGAGACAATCAAGTATTAATCAGAAATTAATCAACAATTAATCAAGAATATCCAAGTTAAAAATTAACATGCTAATTAAAACAAGGTTAAATTCTAAGTAGAAAGAGTTAACCCTAAAATTAAAACTAATTCTACAATTAAACCTACAATTAATTAACAAATCAAATCAAAATTAATTTCTAATTAATATTCTAAAGATTTCCAATTAAAATATGATTCTAATAATCCTTTAATCTAAATCTAAAAATATTATCTAATTAAGATTAGAAAAAGAAGTTAGCATTAATTGAAAACAAAAACTAACTCAAAAGAAAAGGAGGTGCAACCGCAGCTCGGGTGGTGAGAAGCAATTGGCGCATGGGCTTTTTTAGTTCAGGCCCAATGAAAATATTATGAATCCAAGGGGGGTGAGGCGAGTGTTATGGGGTGAGAGAGAAATTCATGTGGGCTTGGTCCAGTCCAAACTCTTGTAGCATACACAGGGGAGGTGCGAGCGGAATAGGGTGCGTGGATAGAAAAACTCAGCACGGGCCAACAAAGCCTGATCCACATTGTTGAGAAACCCTAAATTTACCTCTTAATATCCTCATCATTATCTTCTACCTTTCTCAATTGTAGCCGCCGCAAAAACACTTTCTCCGGAAACACTCCTCAGCCTTGCAGCGCCGTGACCTCTTCTCATCCTCAAGCTTCACGCTCTCCTTCCAAAACCTCGCCGTCTCCTACTTAAACCTCAGCCTTCATCCTCTTCTCCAAATCTTCGGCGATACAAATCACTTCTCCGTTCAACCATCTCCTCTGTCCAAATCGTCTTCGATGTTAATCGTTGTAAGCTTAACGCCATGCCAGCATGCCTCGCAGGGGTGGCATCAGCTATTCTCGACTAAGAACCTCACGCTCTCAACCGATCCTCTCTCAACCGTATACCGCGAAATCAACCAAATCAATGCAAGATGCACATACAACTAGCATAATAAACGCAAATCGACAAGCAACAATATCAGTAAATCGGAGTTTGGACCGGGATTGACGTACCTATCGGAGTCGCTCCGATGGCGCTTCAAAAACGACAGCAGCAGAAAACCAGAGATTATACTTCAGGTATCTCGCTTCCTTGATCTTGCGTCGTTGTTGTTATTGCTTTGATTCTGTTCAATCTTCTTCTTCGCGTTCCTTGATTTGCTGCGAACCTTGATTAACACTGCGTATTGAATCGCGAATGTCGTGCTGCATATTGATGTTGCTATTTCGTATCTGAAATTAACCGTTGCATTTGTGTTGGATTCTTCTTCTTCCTTTCTGCAATTTGCTTTGTGATTGCTATGGCGATGATGTGAACTTGCAGGTTTGAATTGATTAGAGTGAGTCGAAGGCCACAGTTAAAGCTTGTGAAGGTTGTGATTTCTGGTGATGAAGATGAATTCAAGAAGAAGTTTGTTCTACATTGAAGTGGATGAATTGAAAAGTTACGGAGTTGATGAAGTTTGGTTGCAAGTTGATTGAAGATGGTGAAAGAGTTGCAGAACTGTTGAAGATGATGGGAGATTATGCAGAGGATGAAGAATTGTTGAAGGTGAATCAGAGCAGAGATTGTGGAAATGAATCGTGAGGAATTGGAAATGAAAAATTCCCCCTCTCAATTCAGTTGCAGCTTCTTATATACAGGAATTGGGTCAGGGTAGAATTGGTTTTTTAGATTGAATTCTGTTAGAAGTTCTGTTATGGTTTACACTGATTATGTTACAATTTCCTCCTTCTGATTCTTCTTTATTTTCTGCTATCAATGAATTGTTGTATTTAGTTTCTGATATGGACTTGCTTTTTCGCACCAAATTTCTTACGTGAAACCTTCCCCCTTTTTATTAATTTTTCACTGCCATTTTCCTTTTCCTGTTAGTAATTTCTGCTGTTACGCATTTTTTGGGCTGCTGCGCTATTCCTCATGTGCGTGGAATTAGTGATGAGGCATGGAGTATCAACTTCATAACATGGTCATGGCCCACATTGTATTCTTTCTGATTTGGCAACAATGATTGTGAACAAACTTATAGTGGGCTTCATGGACTTCTTTTTGTGGGGCTACGACTCTTGTGTACTTCTGAAGACTCATCCTTTTTATTAACTATAGCAGCAAAATGGATTGAAATGAACATGACCATAGATTGTGAAAATGGGCAGTAAATCAAAGGACACGGATAATAAAAATAAATGGATAAGAAAAGTGAATGATCATTGAGTGGACTGAATATTAAAATGAATTTTTGGATAAAGGGAAATGGATTTGAAATGAATTTGAATTAAACTTGAATAGGGATTTGGGCGATTGGATTTTAAATGAGCAAGATGTTTAGAAATAGATGTCAAAAATGGATTATTGTTTGCGGATATGGATAAAAAAAATGGTTTAAAAATGGATAATAATAAAAATGGATATTTATGAAATATAGATTGAAAAATGGATATGGATTCCTATATGGACAAATGGATATCTGGATAGAATTTGGATTTAAAAGTGGATTATAAGTGGAATTTGGCAGATGGTTAATCTTAACGCATTCAATCCGCATCAAGCTTTAGATCCCAAACAAGCTCATATCCCTAATGGCTCCCCCATCTTCAATCAATAAATCCAGTTGACTTGAACACATGTAATTCTAACCAATGATTCTCAGTTGACGACTGTCCACAAATTCAACCATGAATGAGGAACCTTGATTCACCTCGAATGCACCCTGATAAAAAATGTCCTGAACCGAGAAAGAACCAAACCCTGATTCACACCCAAGAAAAACCTGACCCAACGCCTCTGATGAATCCTCTGAAATAGGAATAGGCTATCGATGTACATTGATAAATTCTTCAATCCCATGTCTCAGAAAACCAATGCGATGATATAATTATGAGTTATGACTTAATGGAGATGCAAATGAAAGCGAACGTAAGCCAGGAAAGGTTAGAAAAGGTATGGCAAATTTTGGGGTGCTACAGCTGCCCCTATTCAAACTTCTTGGATCCGAGGGTATGATAGCAAAGGCTTTCAGACAATCAGGATACACGGGGTTTGAATACCAAAATAACCGCACAAATTTGCACGCTGAATGAAGAAGAAAAGGGATATAAACCCTTATGGAAGTATCAAGAAATAACTGCATAGATTGATACGACGTGTATCGAAATAGTGATATGGACGATTATCAATGACCATACGGACGAGTATGGAAAGAAAACACGGACGGGTGTTGAAAGGACACGGACGGGTGTCAAAGGTCAATACAGACGAGTATTGAAATAAGAGTTCAAACACGGACGAGTACTGAAAGGACACAGACGAGTGTCATAGGTCAACAATGCGGACGAGCATCGAATAATCATCAAAGGAACACGATGAGTGACCAAGTCGACGATACGAACGAGTATCAGACGATGATTAATAAGGGAACACACACAAGTGTTCGGGTTAACGATACGAACGAGCATCGGACAATCATCAAAGGACACGACGAGTGACCAAGTCGACGATACGGATGAGTATCGGACGATGATTAATAAGATACGGACGAGTATCTCGAAGGTCAATACGGACGAGTATTGGCTAGAAAGTTCAAACACGGACGGGTGCTGAAAGGACACGGACAGGTGTCAAAGGTCAATACTGACGAGTATTGAAATAAGAGTTCAAACACGGACGAGTGCTGAAAGGACACAGACGAGTGTTGAAAGGACAATACGGACGGGTATTGAAACAAAAGTTCAAATACGGACGAGTGCTGAAAGGACATGGACGAGTGTCAATGGTCAATACGGACGGGTATTGAACAATCACTAAAGGAACACGACGAGCGACCAAGTCGACGATACAGACGAGTATCAGACGATAATTAATAAGATATGGATGAGTATCTCAAAGGTCAATACGGACGAGTATTGGCTAAAAAGTTCAAACACGGACGGGTGCTGAAAGGACACGGACAAGTGTCTAAGGTCAATACGGACAGGTATTGAGGTGATGGAAAGGAACACAGACGAGTGTTTAATGCAAACTACCATGAGGGAATAACCCACAAGACCACCTGGACGAAGGGATGAAAGAAAGAGGACTCACGGATCGACGATCCTGACAAACGACTCTGCAAGGGATAAGAAGGTAGACCATCAACTCTGAGGTTGAGGGAAAATGGCATTCGCTCTGAGATCGAGGAAAATTGAAGTAAACAATAACACTGAGGTTGAGGACAAGATATACATCAACTCTGAGGTCAGAAGAAGGATATACGACAACCTTGAAGTTGGTATAAAGGGCGTCAACTCTGGGTTGGACAAAAACGAAGGTATTCATCAACTCTGAGGTTGAGAAAAGGTTTACAACAACTTTGAAGTCGGTATAAAGAGGCGTCAACCCTGATGTAGGAGAAAAAAAGGAGGTACGACAACTCTGAGGTTGGAGAAAGGCGACAACTCTGAGGTTGGAGAAGAAAGGGGCGTCAACTCTGAGGTTGAGAAAAAGTATACGACAACTTTGAAGTTGGTATAAAGGGCGTCAACTCTGAGATTGGACAAAACAGGCGTCAACTCTGAGGTTGGAGAGAATAGGCGTCAACTCGGAGGTTGGGGATCACAGCTTTAATTGAGGGTTGATCTGGGCTTTCGCACAAGGTACCAAATCTGGCTTATGCTTCGATGCATGTTTGAATTTTGCCATAATGCTCCATATCAATGGAATGCTACGCTTTAGAAAATGCTATGCAAACTATATGCAAATGCTAAAGAGACTCCGGACGAGGAATCCAACTCTGCGGGGAAAAGATCATTGTTCGATCCTTCAATTGCTCTGTGGGGATTAACCCTTCTGTCGGGGATAACGCTTGCCACAAATTTCCTAAAATAAATTGGCTCACAGATGCACTAAGGTGTGATGATCCTGTTGAAGAAGTTTCCACTGGAATGACTCTGCCCTAGGGAGAGATTATTCTGCCCATAGAACTCCGTTGGGGATGAGAATTTTCTGAATGACGTTCTGTTGGGGACAAAAGAGTCATTAAAAATCTACTTAGGGATCTATCAAACCCAAGATCCTTTGCGAGGGATAATCAGTCTTCTGACTCAGCTGGGAAATACTTCGATTCTGACACTACTGGGGAATCAGCAACTATTAACGACACAGAAAAGCTTGTAACTGTTGGAAGTACTGAATCGACTTAATAAGATACAATGATACCCAGTGGAAATTAACCTGTCGATATCGAATCGTTGTGGGCGACCGTCGGCCGGACGATGGACTCAATCAGTAAAAGTTATGACAAAAGGGTGATACGGGAACCCTTTCCTGAACATGATTGCCCCGGTATTCTGACTTAGGGGTGAGTGATTACTTGTTTGGAAGAAATGGCCCATGCTCTTGAAAAGGCTTCAATCTTGCTTTTGAGCCTAGTACGAGGCTGTTACCTGTAAGCAAAAGGATATGCACATATGCCCCGTGCTGGGTATGACTTCGGCAATTGAGAAAATCTAACTCTGAACCACTACTTGTTGGGGAGAAAGGTTTTGATGCATCTCTTGCTGGGAACATGATTAATGAAGCCTGCTGAAGACAGGGGACCACAAATGCCTTGGGTTGGAATGCCCATTTGTTTCAAGCTTTTTGGCTGATTGACTGCATATGCGTGAACAACAGTTTTTTTTTCAATTTTCCACTTGCCCCAGACCCACACGGTCCACCAGAAGAAATTGTCTCAAGAGGATTTTACAGAAGACTTGACATCCGAAACGCCTCAATGTCTTCAAACTCTTGGAGAGATTCATCGGATCTCGAAGTAACTGCCTCAGACTGTATGGTCTACAGAGGAATTCGTCTCGAGAAAATTCATGAACAATCTCATATCACCGCGAGATATTCTGCCCCAGTAATCTGAACCCTGGATAGGCTGATCAGTCGTCTGGATGGACTAACTTCTCGTGCTCTTAGGATGGCCTGCCCCAGTATGAACCTTGAAGTGGTTTTCCCTGACTACTGATCTTCGAAGGAAGACCCCGAATACCTACCTTTGGAGAGATTTGAATCTCGAAGTAATTGCCCCAGTTTGGCTGAACTCTGAAGAGATTTCTCGACGTGATTGGCTCAGGTTGGCTACACCTTAGAGATGATTCGACATGATGAAGTTTGGTTGCAAGTTAATTGAAGATGGTGAAAGAGTTGCAGAACTGTTGAAGATGATGGGAGATTATGCAGAGAGTGAAGATTTGTTGAAGGTGAATTAGAGCAGAGATTGTGGAAATGAATCGTGAGGAATTGGAAATGAAACATTCCCCCTCTCAATTCAGTTGTAGCTTCTTATATACAGGAATTGGGTGAGGGTAGAATTGGTTTTTTAGATTGAATTCTGTTAGAAGTTCTGTTATGGTTTACACTGATTCTGTTACAATTTCCTCCTTCCGATTCTTCTTTATTTTCTGCTATCAATGAATTGTTGTATTCAGTTTCTGATATGGACTTGCTTTTTCGCACCGAATTTCTTACGTGAAACCTTCCCCCTTTTTTATTAATTTTTCACTGCCATTTTCCTTTTCCTGTTAGTAATTTCTGCTGTTACGCATTTTTTGGGCTGCTGCGCTATTCCTCATGTGCGTGGAATTAGTTATGAGGCATGGAGTATCAACTTCATAACATGGTCATGGCCCACATTGCATTCTTTCTGATTTGGCAACAATGATTGTGAACAAACTTACAGTGGGCTTCATGGCCTTCTTTTTGTGGGGCTACGACTCTTGTGTACTTCTGAAGACTCATCCTTTTTATTAACTATAGCAACAAAATGGATTGAAATGAACATGGCCATAGATTGTGAAAATGGGCAGTAAATCAATGGATACAGATAATAAAAATAAATGGATAAGAAAAGTGAATGATCATTGAGTGGACTAAATATTAAAATGAATTTTTGGATAAAGGGAAATGGATTTGAAATGAATTTGAATTAAACTTGAATAGGGATTTGGGCGATTGGATTTTAAATGAGCAAGATGTTTAGAAATAGATGTCAAAAATGGATTATTGTTTGCGGATATGGATAAAAAAAAGGGTTTAAAAAATGGATAATAATAAAAATGGTTATTTATGAAATGTAGGTTGAAAAATGGATATGTATTCCTATATGGACAAATGGATATCTTGATAGAATTTGGATTTAAAAGTGGATTATAAGTGGAGTTTGGCAGATAGTTAATCTTAACGCATTCAATCCGCATCAAGCTTTAGATCCCAAACAAGCTCATATCCCTAATGGCTCCCCCATCTTCAATCAATAGATCCAGTTGACTTGAACACATGTAATTCTAACCAATGATTCTCAGTTGACGAATATCCACAAATTCAACCATGAATGAGGAACCTTGATTCACCTCGAATGCACCCTGATAAAAAATGTCCTGAACCGAGAAAGAACCAAATCTTGATTCACACCCAAGAAAAACCTGACCCAACGCCTCTGATGAATCCTCTGAAATAGGAATAGGCTATCGATGTACACTGATAAATCCTTCAATCCCACGTCTCAGAAAACCAATGCGATGATATGATTATAAGTTATGACTTAATGGAGATGCAAATGAAAGCGAACGTAAGCCAGAAAAAGTTAGAAAAGGTATGGCAAATTTTGGGGTGCTACAGTATGGAGCATTACGCCATAGAAAAATTCAAACATGTGCATTTGAAGCATAAGCCAGGTTTGATACTTTCTTTGCCAGTTCTCTTCTTCAGCAGAGATGGCATAACTCAGGAGACTTTGTTTGCCAGTTCTCTTCCTCAGCAGAGATGGCATAACTCAAGAGATTTTGTTTGCCAGTTCTCTTCCTCAGCAGAGATGGTATAACTCAGGAGATTTTGTTTTATCCTCGGTGAGGTCGCCGAGGGATGTGTTCATCCTACCTGTGCTCCCCGACAAAGTCTTCTATTTAGATTTCTCCTTTCCCCCAACGGAGTCATCTTATCTTTGGGTTGTAAATCCGTTGATTTTACCTCTCGCCCTTTCGGTTCACGGCCGTATCTTTGCTAGGAGTTTGCCTTTGATTGGCTAATCTCTTTTGTAAACCCAATTCTCGCCTGGTAGTCAGTTCTCGTCTGTCATCTCTTTTGTAAACCCAGTTCTCACCTGGTAGTCAGTTCTCGCTTGACATCTCTTTGGTAAACCCAGTTCTCACCTGGTAGTTAGTTCTCGCTTAACATCTCTTTTGTAAACCCAGTTCTCGCCTGGTAGTCAGTTCTCGCCTGACATCTCTTATGAAACCCAGTTCTCACCTGGTAGTCAGTTCTCGCCTGGTAGTCAATTCTCGTCTGACCTATATTTGTGAAATCCAGTTCTCGCCTGGTAGTCAGTTCTCGTCTGACTTAGTTCATGAAACCCAGTTCTCTTCCTCAGCAGAGATGGCATAACTCAGAAGAGTTTGTTTCACTTTATCTCCAGCGAAGAGCGCCTTCGGTCGGGCTTCCTTTTCGAGTTCGTCTTCGGCCGTCCTCGTATTATTTTGTTGGGTAGAGCGCCCTCGGTCGGTCTTCCTTTTCAAGTTCGTCTTCGGCCATCCTCGTATTATTTTGTTGGGTAGTCCGCCTTCGGCTGGCAAACACTCCATCTCATTATCCCCACAGTTTGCAAAATTCAGGGTTATTTTGGTATTCAATCTTCGTGTATCCTTGAATGTCTGAAAGCCGTTGCTATCATACCTTCAGGACCAAGTTGATTGAATAGGGGCAGCTGTAGCACCCCAAAATTTGATATCCTTTTAACACTAACTGGCTTGTGTTTCTCTTTCATCTGCATCTTCTATTAGGTCATAACTCATATTCATTCATTTGCATTGGCGTGGGATCAAGGTATTATGTGCGAGCTCGGGATTCTCTTTTGTTGTGAGATTCTTGACTCCATTCAAGGTTGAGTTCACATTATCATGGAGGTTCTCTCATTCAGAGGTTCATCAAGCTCTAGGGTTTCTCTTATTCAGAGGAGGGATCAAAATTATTGGGTCAGGGTTTCATTGGTGTGAATCAGGGTATACGTCTCGAGGATTAGGGTTTCTCCTTCTTGGTTGAGTTTATGGACAGTCATCATTTGAAGATCATGAGATTAGGGTTTCAGGTTAAGGGGATCAGTGGTCATCAGGACAAGGCATTTATGAATGGATTTGAAGGGCATTGGGTCACGATCTAGTGAGCTTACTGATTGATATTTTGGAATTCATTGAGGAAAGAAGTCCGTTGTGAATTGGAAATTTGATTGGAAATTGAGATACAAGCCATTTTAGACCATTATATTTTCCTTTAGCCAATCCATTTTCTAAAAAAAACAAGTATCCATTCATTTTTCTTTAACCCATATCCAAACTCGTTATTTTATCCATTTCTAACCAAAATCCATAATCCATATTAAATCACTTTCTACACATATCCATTTAAATAACCATTAACTCTCCTTTTAATAACCATTTATCTTTTTAAACCAATTTCTAAACCTTTTTTTTTATCTTATCCACATTTTTTAATCCAATTTCCAATTTACCCATATTTTATATTTCCAAACCACTGTCAAAATCATAGTCCATGAGCCTAGTCCAAATAGCCTTGTGTTTATAGTATCCATTTATTTCAAAAGCAATGTCCAAGCCTTTTACCAAGCTCCTATCCAGGTCACGCATACTACACATCCTAGCAGCAAAATGTAACAGGAAAAGAAAGGCACTGTAGAAAAAGAAAAGAAATAATGAAAAGTCCATGTTAGAATTCATTGCAAAAAAAAAAAGGAATTACACGGCAGTGAAAAGTGAAAAAACTCAAAAGTAAAACACGTGATACAACGCGTAATGCAAATCCGTTTCATACCCACGTACGAACTCGTGAGCAATCACCCAAATTTTCCCAAACATAAAAATCACAATTTCTACCCAAAAAGTTTCTAACAGAATTCACCTCAAATATCTATTCTACCCCTTCCGAATATCAGCTATATAATCCCAGCTGCAAATGAATTGAGGGAGAGAGCTTCATTTCCATATTCATCTTCAAAACCTTCATCACCAGCTCGCAAGAGAATGGCAACACAACAACTTTCTACAAACTCTTGAAGCCACTGAGCCGTTCGTTCTGCAATTCGCATCATCATCATCATCAATTCTGCAGCAAGATTCAAACACAATAATTCAATATGCAGTGATACATCAACATGAATTCCACACGCACAGAGAATATTTAGAAGAGAAAGAAGCGGAGTCGAAGCAAAATCAACAACAACAACAAATGAAGTTACGCAGAGAAGAAGAAGGAAGAGGATTGGAAGCAACATTACCTCTGGTTTTCTATTCATCCTCGTAGATTTTGAAGGAGCACCGGACTCTCTCCGGTAGGTACGTCAGTTTTACTCCAAATTTTTTGTCGCGATGTGATTATTGCATTTTCCATTGTTGGTGAGATTTAGTTGATTTGCCTTTTTGTTCTCTCTCCCTTTTACAAATCGTAGTGTAGAATGAGTTTTGTTCGACTTGCGTTGTGTTGTTTTCCGATGCGTAGAAAGGCAGAGTTGCGATGTGGTGCGGTGAAATGTTGAAATGGAAGAGTGACGCTTCATCGAGGAAGAGCAAGAATGAAACGAAGAAGAAGAAGTTGAAACACGGAAGAAGTAGGAGGATGACGAGCATGGAGTATGAGTTATTGTGGAGAAGATGAGTTTGAGGTGGGGACGGTGGTGGAAGGTGTTATGCGAAGGAGATGTGTGAATAGAGTGACGGGAGGAGGCTGGGAGCAGACGGTGGCGAGGTTTTAGAAAGGTAAGAGAGAACAAAACAGAGAAAGAAGGTGAGACGGAGGGAGTTCGTGGCGGCAGGTTTTCGAGATGTTGAAGGGGAGAAAAGTGAAGACGGCAGTGTTGAAGAAGAAGAGAATGCTGAGTGTGTTCTTCATTTGAATTAGGTTTTTCTCCCTCAGCTTATGGCAACCTTGGGCCGGGTCTTGGAGCCCGTTTTCACTTTTCCTAACCGCACTCCCCTGAAACGCTGTCTGTACCTCCCCTATGGCTTCTTAAAGGATATTGGGCTTGAAACCTTGAGCCCACTCGCCTGGACCTCTGTTCCCATCGCCCTCAAATCACTCATCGCACCCCCAACCTCCATTTGAAACCCTTGGGCCTGAGTTCCAAGGCCCAGCGCCTAACCCTCTGTTTCCCACATTCCAAACCCTGTTTGCACCCCCATTCTAAATTGGATAATTAGATTAGTTTTTTTATTAGAAATTAATCTTCAATTAATTAGATTTTTTTAACCTTAGAATTAATCTTAATTTAGAAGTTAGTTTTTAATATTAGTTTTTTATTCTAGAATTAGTTTTAAATCTAGTTTTCTTTAGATTTAACTTTAGAATTAGACATTAGATTAGAATTTAATCTTGACTTAGAACTACTTTTTAGAAGTTAATTTTGAATTAATTTAGGATTAACTTTAGAATTAGAAATTAACTTGAATTAATTTTAGGTTAACTCTTTAATCTTGTTTTTTAATTAGCATTTTAATTTTTGTGGATATTCTTGATTGATTGTTGATCCTGATTTTGATGCTTATCTTGATTAATTTCTGATTAATTCCTGATTTTCTATCTATACTTGATTGCCTTTTGTTTGATTTTCTCTCTGTGATTAAGTTGTCTAGTGTTCACTTGCCGATTACTCTGTATTCACCTGCTCCCTTAAGGCTCCTAGTCCGACTTAATTTCTGATTAAGCTCAGAGTAGGATAGACATTAGGCTCTCAATCCAAGCATGATAACATTAGGATAGAATTCCCGTAGTGTTTTCTTTTTCCTTGAGTCTTCTCTTCTCATCTCATATCACTTCTAAAACACTTAATAAAATTAACGTGTATTGCGCATGAGCCTTACATGTGGGAAGTGAGAAATGAGGGGTTTCCTCTCATTTTTCTAGAGTGTTTGGTGGACGTTCCATCTTGGAACGATTTGCTAAGCATTCGTTCCTATGTCATAGACTTCGGTGCAATGCAAGTTATGAACTAACTCAAATCACTTCTGTCTAAAAAAACACAAAAACAAATTCAAATCTTTTTCATCCTTCGGGACTTGTTCAGTTTCAATCATTTTCAGAAAAGGGCACGTTACTTCCGTCTCGTCGCAAACAGACATCGACCCTAAATGTCGGACGCGAACTTAACGTCGCTCATAAAAAACACTAAGACCTTGTTAGGTCGAACTACGACTACTCTGATTTCCTCCTTCTGGTTAGATTGAGGATACGTAGGCACAAGACAACGATGTCTTGGCGAGCAACCTCCCCCCTTAGTTCGTGTCTGAACTACGTTGACTCCGACTTTCCCGTTGCACGAGGGAATACGTAGGCATAGGATGCCGATGTCCTATCGAGTCACTTCTTTTTCTTTTCTTCTTCGTTTCTTCGTTCCTTTTCATTCCTGTTCTTTTTCCTTTCCAGTAGCAGTGGAGCTCCAGATGATGACACCCTTTGATCGAGACAGGAAGCGTGGATCCCATCGAGTACGATGGACGCGTAGGGGTGCTAATACCTTCCCCTCGCGTGTCGCTCCCGAAAAGATTCGCATCCAACGGTACAAACGCGAGAGTGGCGCAAAAGAACACAGAGTCGCCAGCAAAGTGTATTTATCCCAAGAGAGGGAAAGGAAACACTGCGTAAACCTGAAAGAAGGGAAAGAACATGGTCTCGCGACCAAGAGAACGGGTACGGGAGTCGGTTACGTGAAGGGAAGGTGTTAGCACCCAACACGTCCATCGTACTCGATGGGATCCACGCTTGCTGTCTGCATCAAAGGGTGTCGTCATCTGGAGCTCCACTGCTACTAGATCGGCGAAGAAACGAGAACGGAAAGAACGGAGAAACGAAGAAGAAAAGAAAAAGAAGTGACTCGATAGGACGGTATCGTTGTCCTAGGCCTACGTACTCCCTCAGTGCAATGGGAAAGTCAGAGTCAACGTAGTTCGGACGGGAACTGTGGGGGAAGGTTGCTCGCCAAGACAATCGCTGTCTTGTGCCTACGTATCCTCAATCGGACGAGAGAGAGGAATCAGAGCTGACGTAGTTCGTGGGTACGACCACGGGTAGGTAAGTGTTTTTTACGTGAGCGACGAGCTCTTTCACGAAAAAAAGAAGTTTGAAACCCAACAATCCCGGAGGATAAAAAATATTTGAATTGGTTTGGTGTTTTTTAGACAGAAGTGTTTTGAGTTAATTCGTAACTTACATTGCACCAAAGTCTACCATGCGGGAACGAGTGAGTCGCATGATCGCCCCCGAATGAGACGTATGCTAAACACCCTAGAAGAGGAGAGGAGACCCCTCGTTCTTCACTTCCTACACTTAAGGCTCGAGCGCAATATACGTTATATTTTATTAAGTGTGTTCAAGAAGTTTGAGATGAGAAGAGAAGCGACACAAAAGGAAACTCTACAGGGAAACTAAGAGTCCTAATGTTATCATGCATGGATGTCCTATGGTTAGTGAGGTTTAGGAGAGACGACTGCCTAACCTAATGCTAATCCTACTCCAAGCTTAATCAAAAATTAAGTTGGACTAGGTAGCTCTAAAGGGAGAGAATCCAAGACTTAAACAAGTCTTGTGACTCGAGGGATGAAAAAAAGTGGAAGAGAAGGAGGAGAAAGAGAAGTGAAACACAAGTGGCATAAGCTCACTTCAAACACAAGTATGAAAGTTAAAAGGTAAAGGAAGAAAGTAAAATGTGGAAGCATATCCACATTCAAACAACTTACCATTTGCCCCTGAAAATGTTAGAAGTATTCACATATGACAAAATGAAACTCAAACAAGCATAAGGCCATAAAGAAACAAGTTCTAAAGTAAATCAAACATCAAGTTCAGAACCTAATGGTCCTACTGACCTCTACTATCAACCATGCACAATTAATCAAAAAGAAAAGGGAGAAGTCACTCAAGTACCATTCAAGTCATTAAAGAAGGAGTGAGATGAAAAGAAGTGATCATGTAAAGCAACCAAGTCAAAATTTCACAAAGAAAACCAAGTCCAGAAGTGACACAATCCTAAATATGTGCCTAAACATGATCTTCAAACAACATTCAAGTCACACAAACACTTTCACAATCAATTAGGAAGCAAAGAAGAAGTGAAGTGAAGTGAAGTGAAACATGATTCATACTTGTGAAACAGATGACTTAAAGTGAAAGGCAAACATCAAACATGCAAAGATGAGATTCAAATATCACAACCAGAAGTCAATAAACATGCTATCAATCCCTCAACAAGACCTAAAATTGTGGCACAAGTGCCTTCATGACCAAGCAAACCAAACATGAAGCATATATTCACAAATTGGACAAGTTAAAGCTCATGCTTCAGAGAAATAACAAACATGCCTCAAAAATTATGTCATTCAGTATTCAAGCATCTCAAACATATATAATTGACATATCAAATCCACAAGCAATGAATCACAACCAAAGTCAATCAACAATTAGGTCAAAGCATCAATAGGATTTCATACATTCATGCCCAAAGCAACACATCAAAAGTCATCCAAAAGGGACCTAAAAATCATACCAAAAATCTCAAACATACTTCAACATGTTATGAACACAACCCAAAAAGAATCAGGATCAAATCACTTTCCAAATGAGAGAAATAAAAAATGCAACATGAAGTATGCAATAAGAAATGCAAATGAGAGAAAACAATTTGGAAAATTAATTTTTAATGCAATTTTAATGCAAAAATAATAAAATAAAATGTGAAAAATTAATTTTAATAATGAGGAGGAATGATTAATTTTTTTGGAATTTTTTAGCACATGCAAGTATTTTTAAAAATTAATTATGAAATGGTATGAAAATAGAAAATAAAAAAGAAATAAAATGAAGCCAGGGGTGTATTAATGAATCCAAATGCGTGCAAACGGTCATGGGCTCAGAAACGGGGGTGTGAACAGCAAAAAAGGCCCAAATGCATTCCAACGTTCAGAAATAAGGAACGGCTCAGATTGAGTCAAACAAGGGAAAGTCTCCAGATCCACAGGCTCACGCTCAAAGTCAAACAAAGCAAAGTCAACGATCTAATGGTCCACATTCAAATTCACTAATTAAATGAAATCCAACGGTCATGACTTAATCAGATCCCTTAAACCCTAATTAAATTAATTAACACCAAATAATCAAGATCCAACGCACGAGAATCAAACTGGAAAATTAATCACAATCCAACGCATGAGAATAAATCTGGAAAACCACAAACCCTAATTAAACCCTCACCGGCCGGAGAAGCGCCGGTCATCTTCTCCGGCCACTCTCCGGTCACCAAACTTCAAACCATAACCAAAAACAACAAATCATACATCAAAATGATCAGCAACTCACGTAGATCACAAATATATCTCTCAAAATCATTTAGCATGCATATATTTCACGAATCGAACGAAACAAGTTTGGATCTGAAAACTTCAGATCTAAATTCCAGCCATGATTCACGTTGAAAATCAATTCCAAATACATATATGAACTCAACACATCAAGATGAACATTAAACACACAACAAAAATCAAATCTAGAGCTATGAATTTCAAGTTCACCTGAGATTTGCAGAACTGGAAAATCACCAAGAAACTCCAAGATAAGCTGCAGATCAACTCCTTAAACCGTCTAATTGCAAAATAAATGCACTTAGACCTTCAAATTGGCCTGAATCCTTGAATCCGAGAGTTGAAAATCTGAACTCAACTGATAAATTCTTTGCTTAAACTTCAAAATAATGGTGGATTTCTCTTCCTTATGCTCCACTGATCACAAACCAAACAAAAAAAATGGAAGACACTTGAAGAATTGGGAGAATCGAAGGAGAGAAACTTGAGAGCAAAACTTTGAAAAGTGGTGAAAATGAATGGTAGCTGCTGAGAAATTCGTGTGAGTTAGCTTATATAGTGTGCCAATGCTACTGTTTAGGGTTTTAATCCTCAAGGACTTGAGAGCAATGAGTTTTGGGCTGTTTTGCAAATTTGCAAGTTTGTGCACATGAGGTATTCTACTCGTGCATTCTTCATGAAAAGTGCATGACTGCTTTCCTTTTGATGCCATGAGAACCTTTGGATTGATCTTGGGGTTGGAAAGTAACTGAATTGTGATTTCCAAATGAAATTGCAAAATTGCATAATGATGAATTATGGACATGTAACCCACGGGTTCACTCAATTCTTGGCTCAAAATGCTGCTAAATGAGGTACATTGGAGTGTGGTGAGGTGAACTGAACAATTAGAAGCCATATTGGTGAGTTAAAATGCAACTTGCAAGTTATGTCAAAATGGTATGCATGGTAGAACACCAAATGCCCTCTAACTTCAAATGCCCATAACTCTTGATCCAAAAATGATATGATCATGATCCACCACTCTTTGGAAAGAGGAGAAAGAGATCTACAACTTTGGTGTTGGACAAAAATTCGTTTGAAGCATTTTTGATCATGAAAAGTTTGGTTAAAGTTGGTTGAAAATATGCCAAAAATAGTAACTTGAAATTACAAGTCACTTTCCCAAATTAGCAACTTTTTACCAAAGCTTGAATTTTGCAAATTGTGATCATGAAAGCCTTCCATAGACCAAACAAAGGTCTCTTGACTTGATTACCATGATGAGGATCTCTCAAAACCCTAGTTTGACTTTTCAGTTGACCAGTTTGACTGATTACTTCATCTGTAAGCTACTGAATCATCTGAGGTCTTCCATGGTGAATTTTTGGCTCAAAATCCATCCTTAGACTTGTTTTGACATATGGAGAACCTTGGTGAAAGGTTTGAATCAACTCCTTGAGCTTAGGACCCTTAACCATGAAACCCTAGTTTTGGTCATCAGTGTAAGGACACCAACCCTTGATATAACCACTTGGAGAATCCCTCATTGAAATACCCTTGGGCCACCATATAAGGATGTGAGGAGCTTATGGAGCTCATAAGAAGCTTTTGCCCTTGAGTTGAACCAAATACCTTGATCCCATGCTAAGAACCAAATGCTATGCACAATGCAAATGCAAGAAATGAAAAGAAACCTAAGCCAGTTATCTAAAAACAACAAGGCAAATTTTGAGGTGTTACAGCTGCCCCTATTCAATCAACTTGACCCTGAAGGTATGATAGTGACGGCTATCATGCGTTCCAAGGGTTCACGGAGATTGAATACCATAAGAAACCGGAAATTTGCAATCCTCAAAGGAGGGACGACTCCACTGGGAAACAAACATTAAATGCTGCACTGTCACAACACATACGAGTGTTGGAAACTAAAACTGTATTGAAAAGTCCTGAAATAAACACAAACGAAGGTTAGCTATGCTGGGGATAAACACGGACGGGTGTCAAGGAATCCAGGATATCAAATACGGACGGGTATTGAGAAGATACACAGACAGGTGTAAAGGGGTTCAATACGGACGGGTACTGAAAAAGGAGTACACGGACGGGTGCCAAATGTCAATGCGAACGGGCATTGAAGCAAAAGTTCAAACACGGACGGGCGCCGAAAGAACACGTACGGGTGCCAAAGGGATTCAATACAGACGAGTATTAAAAAAGAGACACGGACGGGTGTAAAAGATTTCAATACGGACGGGTATTGAAAAGGGTACACGGACGGGTGTAAAAGGTTTCAATACGGACGGGTATTGAAAAGGGTACACGGACGGGTGTAAAAGGTTTCAATACGGACGGGTATTGAAAAGGGTACACGGACGGGTGTAAAAGGTTTCAATACGGACGGGTATTGAAAAGGGTACACGGACGGGTGTAAAAGGTTTCAATACGGACGGGTATTGAAAAGGGTACACGGACGGGTGTAAAAGGTTTCAATACGGACGGGTATTGAAATCAAATGTTCAAACACGGACGGGTGCTGAAAGAAACACGGACGAGTGTCTGTCATTAAAAACTTCGAGGGGGGAAAAACCGAAGGACCACCTGGACGAAGGGGTACAAATAAGATTAAGGATAAACAATCCTGGCAATACACTCTGCCGGGGAACTGTCAAATATTGCCTAACCCAACACCTGTGGAGTAAAGATATCTTCCTGAAATTCTGCTTTCCTGACGAAGGAAAACTCAGACCTGGCTTACGCTTCGGATGCATATGTTTGAATTTTGCCGTAATGCTCCACATGAAGTGGGAATGCTACGCATTTGGGAGGATGCCATGCAAAACAAATGCTTATGCAATGCAAGAGAAAAGTCTCAGCAAAATAAATGTTGAAGACCATAAGCAACTCCGCTGGAGATGGCAAACTAAATTGCCACCAAACCAAAGAAATCCTGTCGAGAAAACTTCTCCCCGCTAGGGAAGATCATAATCACCCATTCTGTCGGAGATGGACGAATCTCCGAGAAAATACCTGCTCTGTTGAGGAATATCAAGATCAACAACTCTGCTGGAGATGGACGATGCTCCGAGAGGACACCCACTCAGCTGGGGAGAGATATGAATACTGAAGATGGAAATTCCACCGCTGGGGACGACCTACTATTTCAGAACTTGGCTTCGGCGCTTGCCAAAAATGATTGGCCTTAAGACCTGCTGGGGATACCACTCACCACCAGACTCTGATTGGGGAAATGAGCTTAATCTGCTGCTAGGGAAGTAACTTTACCCTCACCCTGCTGGGTACTAGATCAAACCATTGTCGTCGAGACTATACTTTCTGACCAACCGAGGAAAGTAGACACCATGACCCTGCGGGGATAATAACATCTTCGTCCACAGACTTCCTGACGGAGTCACGGCAACATTCACCTCAAAGCAATCAACTTCTGAGTACTTGCTAGGGAATAATAATCCAAACACAACTTCGGCTGGGTATATAATCCTCTGTACTTTGCTGAGGAAGACGATCCTCAATGACTCCGCTTGGGAGAGAAAGTAATTGTCAACATTCATCTGCTAGGGGATAACACATGCTTCCTGACTAGCTGGGGGACTAATAAATGCCCCATGCTCCGTGGGGATACTTCACTTGCTGAAGAAAGATGTGCCAAGTCACAACTCTGGCCTGGGAGAAAACCTCTTATATCCTGCTAAGGAAAACAATCCTTAACGATCCCGCTTAGGGAATTACTTCTTTATACTCTGGTTGAGGAAGACGACCCTCGGTACTCTGATGGGGAAGAGTAACAACCTGCTGAGGACGATCAGACTTCAAAGTAGAGGAGAGCTCTACTCTACTGGGGAAAACAGCGAGCTGCTGAGGACGATCAAACTTCAAAAATAAAGAGAGCAACTCTACTGGGGGAGTACATCTGTCACCCTGCAAAACCAACAGAAAGGTCTATGCGCAGAAATGATTACATTGATTATCAACATAGTGACTGTCGCCTAAACAATTGCCACTGTTTTCCAACTTGTGTCATAAAGCTCAACGTTTTGGCATGTAATGTTTTTTATCAAAAATATCGGACATTTTCACAAACAAAACAGGTAAAAAAGAAAACAAAAGCTCTTTAACTGAAATGCAAACTTTATTGAATGAATTGGCCTGTAAATAGGCATTTACATCTGGAAGCAATTCCTGAAAAGAGGTAATTGCGCAAAAAGTAAAAGAAAATACAAATGTCGGCAATGTGGGGAACAGACATCCACCATGACTCGACTCAGCTATAACCCATATGACTTGCTCATCCGCAGATACTTTGGCCTTCGAAGACGACTAACTGGACTGATTCCTTTCCTCCGAATTTTCCAAGTGTGAACGGTGATCACAGACCGAACGCGGATCGTAGTCTTTGCTTTAAAATCCCTAACTTTTGCCTGGATCGCCCTTTTCGGGTTTTCAATCCACCGGGATACCCATTTTTGCCAAGGTTGCCTTTTCAGGTTTTCAACCTTGCGGGTTTATTCTTCTTCTTTTTATCCCTAATTTTTGCCCGAACCTTTTCTTTTTATGGTTCGCCAGGATGCCCCATTTTTGTCTGAACCTTCTTTTTTTGCTCAGCGGGTCTCTCTTATGCAAAGTATTTTTTGACTACATCCGCGTTCACAGGGGACGTAAAATCTTCGCCATCCATAGTTGAGAGTAATAAGGCTCCACCAGAGAAAACCTGTCTTACTACATATGGCCCTTCATAATTCGGAGTCCACTTGCCCCTGTGATCTGTTTGAGGGGGAGTGATCCTTTTCAAAACTAATTCACCAGTTTGAAAACACCGAGGACGCACCTTCTGATCAAAGGCTTTCTTCATCCTGCTCTGATACAATCGGCCATGCGCAATGGCTTTCAATCTCTTCTCTTCAATGAGGTTCAATTCATTCAGCCGGGAACGCACCCACTCAGCTTCATCCAGCTTTACATCTGTCAGAATTCTCAAAGAAGGAATCTCAACTTCTAATGGCAAGACTGCTTCCATGCCATACACCAGTGAGAAAGGAGTTGCCCCAGTTGATGTACGTACCGAAGTACGATATCCATGCAAAGCGTAAGGCAACATCTCATGCCAGTCTTTGTATGTCACTACCATCTTCTGCACAATCTTCTTTATGTTCTTATTAGCCGCTTCAACAGCCCCATTCATCTTCGGACGATAGGGAGAAGAATTGTGATGTTTGATTTTAAAGCTCTGGCAGAGCTCCTTCATCATCTTGTTATTCAGATTTGAACCATTATCAGTAATGATTCTCTCCGGGACTCCATACCGGCAGATGATGTCCTTCTTAATGAACCGGGCTACCACTTGTTTGGTGACGTTGGCATACGATGCTGCTTCCACCCACTTCGTGAAATAATCGATAGCAACCAGGATAAAACGATGTCCATTTGAAGCAGTCGGCTCGATCTTCCCAATCATGTCAATACCCCACATAGCAAAAGGCCAAGGTGACGACAAAACATTTAGAGGAGTAGGCGGTACGTGCACCTTGTCAGCATAAATCTGGCATTTATGACATTTCCGGGCGTATTTAAAACAGTCAGACTCCATAGTCATCCAATAATACCCCGCTCTCAACAATTTTCTGGCCATAGCATGCCCATTAGCATGAGTACCGAAGGAACCTTCGTGAACCTCTTCCATTAACAAGCCTGCCTCGTGTTCATCAACACAACGTAGCAAGACCATGTCAAAGTTTCTCTTGTACACACATCATCCTTGTTCAAAAAGAAGTTTCCTGATAACCTCCTCAATGTCTTTTTATCTTTGGAAGATGCCCCAGCTGGGTATTCCTGACTCTTCAAGAAGACTTTAATGTCATGATACCAAGGCTGGCCATCTGATACCCCTTCAACTGCAAATACAAAAGCAGGTCTATCCAAGCGCATGATTTTGATTGAGGGAGCTTCATTCCAAAGATTCACTTTATACATTGATGACAATGTTGCCAACGCATCAGCCATCTGATTCTCTATCCGGGGAATGTGATGGAAGTCTACTCTGTCAAAGAAAGGTAACAATCTTCTGGCATAATTGTTATATGGAACGAGATTTACTTGACGAGTCTCCCATTCTCCTGTAATCTGATTCACCACCAACGCAGAATCACCATAAACATCGAGGTTCTTGATTCTCAAATCAATTGCTTCTTCTAACCCCATGATGCATGCTTCATACTCCGCCTCATTGTTGGTGCATATGAACGCTAATCGGGCAGTAAAGGGTATATGAGAACCCTGTGGAGTCGTAATGATTGCCCCGATTCCGTTTCCATATGAATTAACAGCCCCATCAAAAACCATCTTCCATTGAGATCCAATCTCAGGTCCTTCATCAGGCAAAGGCTCTTCGCAATCCTTCATCTTCAGATACATGATGTGCTCATCCGGAAACTCAAACTTCATTGGTTGATAATCCATAATTGGCTGTTCGGCAAGATACTCTGACAACACACTTCCCTTAATGGCCTTTTGGGAAACATACTGAATATCATATTCTGTCAGAACCATTTGCCAACGGGCTATTCTACCAGAAAGTGCTTGCTTCTCAAACACATACTTGATTGGATCCATCTTCGAAATCAAAAGGGTTGTATAGTTTAACATATACTGCCTCAAACGCTTAGCGGCCCAAGCGAGTGCACAACATGTTTTCTCCAGCATCGAGTATCTTGACTCGCAATCAGTAAACTTCTTACTCAGGTAATAGATGGCGTGCTCTTTTTTACCTGACTCGTCTTGTTGACCGAGCACACAACCCATTGAATTCTCAAGAACCGTGAGATACATAATCAAAGGTCTCCCTGGCACTGGCGGCATAAGGACCGGAGGTTCCTGCAAGTATTCTTTAATCTTTTCAAATGCCTTTTGACAATTTTCATTCCACCTGACCGCTTGATCTTTTCTAAGCAGCTTGAAGATTGGTTCACACGTGGCTGTGAGATGCGAGATGAACCTAGCAATGTAATTCAATCTCCCCAAGAAACCACGAACCTCTTTTTCTGTTTTCGGCACAGGCATTTCTTGTATGGCTTTTACCTTTGCAGGATCAACCTCAATACCTTTTTCACTAACAATAAACCCCAGCAATTTTCCTGATCTCACCCCGAAGGTGCATTTGTTTGGATTCAACCTCAGTCTGAATTTCCTTAACCTTTCAAATAACTTCTGAAGATTCACCAGATGTTCTTCTTCCGTCTGTGACTTCGCAATCATGTCATCAACATAGACTTCAATCTCTTTGTGAATCATATCATGAAAGAGAGTCACCATCGCCCGCTGGTAAGTTGCCCCTGCATTTTTCAATCCAAAGGGCATCACTTTGTAGCAGAAAGTTCCCCACGGTGTTATGAATGTTGTTTTCTCCATGTCCTCTGGGGCCATCTTGATTTGGTTATACCCAGAGAAGCCATCCATGAAGGAAAACACAGAATACTGAGCAGTATTGTCAACTAACACGTCAATGTGAGGGAGCGGGAAATCATCCTTTGGGCTGGCTCTATTCAAATCCCTGTAATCAACACACATCCTGACCTTTCCATCCTTCTTAGGTACGGGCACGATGTTAGCAACCCATGGAGGATAATTTGTTACGGCAAGAAATCCGGCATCTAGCTGTTTCTGAACCTCTTCCTTGATCTTGACAGACATCTCCGGTTTAGTTCTTCTCAACTTTTGCTTGACCGGAGCACAACCTTCTTTAAGTGGTAGCCGGTGTACGACGATATCAGTATCGAGCCCAGGCATGTCTTGGTAAGACCAGGCGAAGATGTCAACATACTCTCGGAGCATTTCAATCAATCTTCCCTTGACACTGTCTTCCAATGCAGCCCCTACTCTTACTTCCTTTCTAGCGTCCTCGGTTCCCAGATTTATAATCTCAATTTCCTCCTGATGAGGCTGGATGACTCTCTCCTCTTGCTTCAACAGTCTGGCCAACTCTTCGGGCAGTTCACAATCTTCATCAGCCTCTTCTTCAGCCTGATAGATTGGATTGTCAAAGTCATACCGAGCTATAGCTGAGTCATGATCGGTGTCATCTGAACAAAAAGACCTGCAATGATTTATGAGGTATGTTTTATTATGATGCAACAAAAGAAACACATTGCCATTTTGATGTGGGTTTTTTAATGCATAAAAATAAAAAACAGAAAGACAGAGATCAAAATATTTGAGTACGAAAAGTCCTTTATTGATGATAAAGCAAAACATGCGACAGTTAAAAGCCCTACAAACAGAATCACTACGTCTTGGGCAGAACGTAGGATTAACAAAATAGGAAAACAAAGCAATTACTCGAAGCCTGTCACTTGAATGACTTTCTCGGAAGACCAGTTGTGCAGACTTTCCCCTGGGGCACAAGGACGGATCCAGCGATCCATGTCGCAATCACTGTCTCCTTCTTCATCAATAGCATTAACTCTGTCGAAGAAAACTCCAGCGCTAGTGAACCGGACAGGGCCATAGAATCTTGGGGGATCCTCATCTCTTTTGGGTGGCTTATATCCCAATCCATAAGTATCCTTCTTTTTCTGGACTTCAACCACCTGGCCCCACCTCTGTGAACCACCAGCTTCAACCACAGCTTTGGCGTCTCTCAACGAAGACATAGAACCCTCAGGTTGATTTGCCACTACGGGCTGCACTACAGCTTCCGACTGAACCACTTCTTCAGAAACTTTCACCTTCTCAAATCCTTGGCACAACGTCTCGTGGATTTCCCCATCCACTTCCACGTATTTGAAGGTTGACAACTGACTGATCATTATGTCTTCTTCTCCGCATACTGTCACTACGTGACCATCAACCATATACTTCAGCTTTTGATGTAAAGTGGAAGTTACAGCACCTGCCCCATGGATCCAAGGACGACCCAATAAACAGCTGTACGCTGGCTGAATATCCATAATGTAAAACGTTGCATTAAAGATTTCCGGTCCAACCTTGATCGGAAGCACAATCTCGCCAAAAACAGACCTCTTCGAGCCATCAAAAGCTCGCACCACCAAGTCACTTGGTGTACAAATCAAACCGCGAGTATCTAACTTCATTAACGCTTTCTTGGGCAATACATTCAACGATGAACCAGTATCAACCAAGACATGTGACATCAACGAGCCACGGCATTCGATCGAAATATGCAGGGCATTGTTATGATTCCTGCCAGCAGAAGTCAAGTCAAGATCTGTAAAACCCAGGCCGTTACCCGCATTCACGTGCGCTACAACCCCTTCCAGCTGATTAACAGAAATCTCTTGAGGAACGTATGCTGCATTCAAAACCTTCAAAAGAGCATTCCTGTGAGCCTCAGAACACAAGAGCAGAGACAGAATAGAGATCTTGGACGGGGTCTGATGTAATTGGTCCACGATCTTATAATCACTTTTTCGGATGAGCCTCATAAATTCCTCTACATTTTCTGAAAAAGCATCATCAACCGGCTTCACTGTAGATTCCACAATCACTGGGGTCTGAACGGAACCATCCATCGCCTGTTTTCCTCTATCCTGCCTGGAGGTACTGGGTTGATCGTTAACCAGAGGGAGCACTCTACCACTTCTGGTTATGGCATCAGTCTCAACTTTAACCCCTGAACTAGAACCCACTGGTGAAGTGTTCATTAGCTCTTGCTTTTGCCCATTGACAAACACCTCTGCACCGTAATTCCACGGAATAGCCTTAGAACTCTCGTACGGAATGGGTCCAGCCCTCGTGATAATAACTGGAGGTGGCCTTGCTGGACCAGAAATAGTAATTGTTTTGAACGGGATAGTGATAGTGGCAACCTTCTCACTAACAACCTCCTCTAGCTGATTACCTCTGTCAAACTGTAAACAGCCTTCATCAATCAGATTCTGAATACCCCTCTTCAACGAATCACAACCATTAGCCTTTATCAAACAATCTAAGCAATTCTCACCACAGCCCGGATAGACATCACCTTTCAATAACCTATTCTTAACCACCACCAATGGAGTCTTCAGTTCCTCCACATCCATGATCAAATTCAAAGTTTCACAGTCCTCAATTATAGCATTCACCCTTGGCCCATTGTGATTAGGCATCGGGTTTTGAATAACATTGGGTCCGTCATTCGAGAAATTGATGGCTTTAGAGTCCACAAGGTCCTGCACCTTGTGCTGAAACGCCCTGCACTTCTCCACCGTGTGCCCAGGAGCACCAGAATGAAAATCACAGTGTGCGTTAGCATCGTAGCCTCGTGGGAGTTCCCCTGTTGGTGGAGCCAGGGTACGAAGCTCAACTAGACGCAACTGTAGTAAATGTTGCAACAACTGTGCATATGACATTGGGGGTTGATCAAAATGCCTCTCTGCATTCCTCTGTCTGTTCTGATACTGACCCTGCTGCCTATTCTGATTAGCATTACCCCTTTGCTGCTGTGGCGGTGGTAACGCTGCTGGAATGGTTACTGATGCTACCTGTTGATTGTTAAACTGGCGCTGTTTCCCTTTTCCCCTGTGGGATGATACAGCGTTGGTCTCTCCTTTCTTCTTATAATTATCAAACGGCTTTTTTCCCTGCCCGGAAGACGATCCATCACCGCTAGAAACCTTCCCAGCCTTAATTCCGACCTCTATCTTCTGCCCAATAGCAATCACATCTGCAAACTTGCCTAGAGAACAAGGCAAAAGCTTCTCATAGTAGTGCTTAGGCAGTGTGTCCATGAACATATCTAGCATCTCTTTCTCTAGCATTGGTGGCTGCACCCTAGCTGCCAATTCACGCCACCTTTGCGCGTATTCTTTGAAACTCTCATCATTCTTCTGGGACATGCTCAACAGCTGAGTTCTGTTGGGAGCCATGTCCGTGTTGTACTGATAATGCTTGATGAAAGCTGCAGCTAGCTCTCTCCAGGTACGAACATCTCTGCTTTCTAGCCCCATGTACCATTCCAAAGACGCGCCAGACAGGCTGTCTTGGAAGAAGTGCATCATTAACTTTTCATCCTTAGCGTGAGCAGCCATCTTCCGGGTATAGGCCTTCACATGAGTCCTTGGGCAGGTAGAGCCATTGTACTTTTCTAGCGTAGGAATCTGAATCTTGTGTGGAATAACAACATCAGGGACCAACCCTAGGTCGTCCAAATCAATCCCCAAATCATCCTGTTTCACTACTCCTTTCAACTGAGCTTCGATTAAACGGATTCTTTCATCACTGACCACGGGAAGGGCAGCATCTAAACTCCTGACTGAGAACACATCGTCCTGTTGATCATCAAAATGGTGGCCATGGATAGCCCGAACAGTACTTCCCTCCCCAACCACTGTAGGGATTCTGCCCTGTCCACCAGCACCAACTCCGCCCGGAGGGATATTACGGTTAATAAGACCACCGTGTAGGATACCATTTTCGTCGACCTGCGCCACTAACGGCTGAACCAGAGTTCTAAACTCGTTCTGACTTTGCACCACACCCTGCATCATTTCCATGAACTGGTCGATGCGAGCTTGCATAGCGGCCATATCTGCCTGAACTTTGTCCATCACTCTGTTTTGATTGAGCCGAGTAGAATAACGATGAGTTGGTTGATCAATCCTGACTGAAAGAAAGAAAGAGCATAAGAAAACCAGAGAAACCAAGATAACCTGCAATGCAAAAATGATTATGATTATGCAAATGCAAATGCAAACATGTTTGTATATTTGCGGGGTGATCCACCCCTTGATTCCAGTTTAAAGGTGAAATAGGATGAAACTGCTGCTCATATAAATCAGAATGAATCACTGTCAGAAATTACAACCCAAGGTACCAAAAATAGCCTGAAACAAAATAAGCAGAGGTCCCAGCCAACAATTCTGGTGGTGACCCAAAATACAAAGAAAGAACAAAATACAAACTACTGAGTAAAGTTCCCTTCAAGGGTCTTGCACCGTATGAGGGCCACCGCCCGAGCTAGAGCACTCCCACTTAGACCTTTTCACTCCTGCTTGTATTTTCAGCTCTTTCATGGTTGCTATGGCTCCTTTGAGCCGTTCCTCAACTGCGTGTCTTCGGAACGTCCCTGACAAGATCTCCTCGTCCTTCTTCCTGAGCTTCACCTTCAGACTCTCAATCTGCTCCAAATGCTTATCCTCTTTCTGCTTGTTGGCCGTGATTGCAGTATCTCGGTAAGCATTGAACCTGCGAATCTTCGCCCAAGCCTTGGCTAAGTCATCCTTCTTGGATTTGAGAGTCTTGCAAACGCCTTTTAGAGCTTGTCCTACCCTTTTCCTAGCTGCTATCTCTTCAACCAGCTCCCTTTCTTTCTCAGCGAGACGTTCTGTCTTCAGCTTGGCAATATGAACAGCCTCACCTCGCTCATGTTTCAACTGGTAGATTTCCTTTTGCAACTCACGGTTCTCCTCTCGAATCTTCTCCTTTTCAGCCCATAATTGATTGTACTTCTCCATCTCAATCATGGTTGGGGGTTCAATCAGCAAAGGGTAAGAAGGAGGTTCCCTGCAGAATGGCAAAAGCACACTTTCTACTCTGCTCTGAACCCAGTCTTCATACGCACGAAAAGCTTTGTTATTACACTTTCCAAAAGAAGTCTTTCCTTTCTTATGGCGATCTCTCCAAGCGTTTGCAGCTTCTTTCAACACCTCCAGATTGGCTTCCTCACCCAAAAATAGAGACTCTTGCACATCTTGGCCTTTTGGCGGCTCCTTTAAAGCATACCCAAATTGCCTAATAGCAAGAATGGGGTTGTAGTTAATTCCCCCCTTCCTTCCTATTAAAGGTACGTTTGGGTAACCTCCACAACTAACCAGGATTTCTCGGCCCAGCAAATCACGATTGATCCAAACTAAGTTGTCGGCCCTTAACCCCATTAACCTCTTTGCCCAATCTAAAGTTCCTTTAGTGTCTTCGAATGCCCCAGATTTGGGAAGACGATCAGCAAACCACTTATAGAAAATTGAAGCACAACAATAAAGAGGTCCGCCTCTCCTTTTCTCATTCTTATAGTGCATCGAATAATACAGATCCCCAAGCAAGGTAGGTACCGGATTCTTCATGGTGAATATTCGGACAGCATGCGCATCTACAAAATCTTTCACATTAGGGAATAACGCCGTTCCATAAACACACATAGCCAGAATTGCATTGAACACTGACCAACACTTAGCCTTAGCACAAGTAGCAGCCTGTTCGATCAAAAACTTCGTGTGAAAACCCTGATAACCCCCTTTACTAGCAATATTTTTCTTCAACAGTGACTGATCCAAACGTAAAGTAGCAGCAACCCTTTCCAAATCAGGAAACTCCTTAGAAGGATAGAAGGGAGCTCCCTCTTTGACCGAAACATCCAGAATAAGAGCAAATTCTTCCAACGTTGGAGCCAAAAGATAATCAGCAAACAGAAAACATCGAAGTTGAGGGTCGTAGAACTGCGCCAGAGTGTGCAGAGCCCTGAACTCATAGTTGGTAACATTCCGGGCGAAACTCAGAATCCTCCCATATTCTCCTCTGAAATCTGCCAATACCTCAGGTTTTGCCATAGCCGAGATCTTGTGCACAGCATCTAGATGAAGCTCTGGGAACTTGTACGGGATGATGTTCTTTCTTTTTTCAGCGCTAATGCTCATCATGGACAGTCTTCAGACAACCGGAATCAAAGTTAGGATGCAACCCTACAAATGAACAAACATGTCAGAATGCGAAAAGATGATGCAAAATGCAAGCATGGGATCAAGGTATCCAAAATGCTCAAACTGCTGCTGTTCTGCTGATTGAATAAGACCCAGAAAACCAGAAACCCAAAAATCTAGAATAACAGCCCAATCAAACTGCCAGAATGCCAGGATAATAATAGTGCACTGGTGAGAAACCCAGAAACCAGGTAGGTTGAAGGTCTCGGTTACCTGCAAACCTGCAAACACCCATCCCCTCTCACATGTGGGTACTAGGATGTTCAGTATCCCGGGCTCTCAGGTCTAGAAAGGATGATACGTTCACCATTTCTGGTTTGGCATCATCCTCAAAAGAGGAGGCCTCAACCGATTCTCCAAAACAAAAGATCCTCAGCTTCAGAGGTTTGAGAAGCAATAGCACATTCAGCCCGAAGGATACAATGCTATCGCCAATCAAAGAGGTCGTCCACTGATTCACTACAAAAGGGAAATCCTATAGCAAGTTCCCAGCATTGGGTCCTCGGATCAAGAATATGCAATGGGTTTGCCACAGAAAGTGGTCTGCCACTGTCACATCTCGGGAGGAGTGCCGCAACTGAGTCCTCGGGAATGGTCGCCAGAGTCGACAGTTTTCCAGATCATATTCCATCATCTGCCCCAAATGGACAGGACAGAATATTATCAAGAAAACCTCGTCTGGATGTGGAATTTTCATGTATACTTCGTCTGGCCAAATGCCAAACAAGTCACACTACTTTCCACGCTAATCATAGGTGTATGCTCAAGCCTTGGTATTGGGCTTTTCTCTCATGAATCCAACCCACCCTGCAAACAGCAAATCCAGCAGCAGAACAGCGCAACAATATCCAGTATGACAGTGATAAATGAAATGCAATGAAAGCTATAAAAACAGTAAAGCATTAAAGTAAAAGTACAGTAAATAGCAATACAGTAATATACAACAAAGTAAAGCACCATAGAAACACCCACCAAAAACAAACAGACAAGCGCTAGGATCGACTCGCTAAAGGGGAAGGACCAGCGTAGGTCAACCAGATTCCCCAGCAGAGTCGCCAGTTGTCGCTCCCGAAAAGATTCGCATCCAACGGTACAAACGCGAGAGTGGCGCAAAAGAACACAGAGTCGCCAGCAAAGTGTATTTATCCCAAGAGAGGGAAAGGAAACACTGCGTAAACCTGAAAGAAGGGAAAGAACATGGTCTCGCGACCAAGAGAACGGGTACGGGAGTCGGTTACGTGAAGGGAAGGTGTTAGCACCCAACACGTCCATCGTACTCGATGGGATCCACGCTTGCTGTCTGCATCAAAGGGTGTCGTCATCTGGAGCTCCACTGCTACTGGATCGGCGAAGAAACGAGAACGGAAAGAACGGAGAAACGAAGAAGAAAAGAAAAAGAAGTGACTCGATAGGACGGTATCGTTGTCCTAGGCCTACGTACTCCCTCAGTGCAATGGGAAAGTCAGAGTCAACGTAGTTCGGACGGGAACTGTGGGGGAAGGTTGCTCGCCAAGACAATCGCTGTCTTGTGCCTACGTATCCTCAATCGGACGAGAGAGAGGAATCAGAGCTGACGTAGTTCGTGGGTACGACCACGGGTAGGTAAGTGTTTTTTACGTGAGCGACGAGCTCTTTCACGAAAAAAAGAAGTTTGAAACCCAACAATCCCGGAGGATAAAAAATATTTGAATTGGTTTGGTGTTTTTTAGACAGAAGTGTTTTGAGTTAATTCGTAACTTACATTGCACCAAAGTCTACCATGCGGGAACGAGTGAGTCGCATGATCGCCCCCGAATGAGACGTATGCTAAACACCCTAGAAGAGGAGAGGAGACCCCTCGTTCTTCACTTCCTACACTTAAGGCTCGAGCGCAATATACGTTATATTTTATTAAGTGTGTTCAAGAAGTTTGAGATGAGAAGAGAAGCGACACAAAAGGAAACTCTACAGGGAAACTAAGAGTCCTAATGTTATCATGCATGGATGTCCTATGGTTAGTGAGGTTTAGGAGAGACGACTGCCTAACCTAATGCTAATCCTACTCCAAGCTTAATCAAAAATTAAGTTGGACTAGGTAGCTCTAAAGGGAGAGAATCCAAGACTTAAACAAGTCTTGTGACTCGAGGGATGAAAAAAAGTGGAAGAGAAGGAGGAGAAAGAGAAGTGAAACACAAGTGGCATAAGCTCACTTCAAACACAAGTATGAAAGTTAAAAGGTAAAGGAAGAAAGTAAAATGTGGAAGCATATCCACATTCAAACAACTTACCATTTGCCCCTGAAAATGTTAGAAGTATTCACATATGACAAAATGAAACTCAAACAAGCATAAGGCCATAAAGAAACAAGTTCTAAAGTAAATCAAACATCAAGTTCAGAACCTAATGGTCCTACTGACCTCTACTATCAACCATGCACAATTAATCAAAAAGAAAAGGGAGAAGTCACTCAAGTACCATTCAAGTCATTAAAGAAGGAGTGAGATGAAAAGAAGTGATCATGTAAAGCAACCAAGTCAAAATTTCACAAAGAAAACCAAGTCCAGAAGTGACACAATCCTAAATATGTGCCTAAACATGATCTTCAAACAACATTCAAGTCACACAAACACTTTCACAATCAATTAGGAAGCAAAGAAGAAGTGAAGTGAAGTGAAGTGAAACATGATTCATACTTGTGAAACAGATGACTTAAAGTGAAAGGCAAACATCAAACATGCAAAGATGAGATTCAAATATCACAACCAGAAGTCAATAAACATGCTATCAATCCCTCAACAAGACCTAAAATTGTGGCACAAGTGCCTTCATGACCAAGCAAACCAAACATGAAGCATATATTCACAAATTGGACAAGTTAAAGCTCATGCTTCAGAGAAATAACAAACATGCCTCAAAAATTATGTCATTCAGTATTCAAGCATCTCAAACATATATAATTGACATATCAAATCCACAAGCAATGAATCAGAACCAAAGTCAATCAACAATTAGGTCAAAGCATCAATAGGATTTCATACATTCATGCCCAAAGCAACACATCAAAAGTCATCCAAAAGGGACCTAAAAATCATACCAAAAATCTCAAACATACTTCAACATGTTATGAACACAACCCAAAAAGAATCAGGATCAAATCACTTTCCAAATGAGAGAAATAAAAAATGCAACATGAAGTATGCAATAAGAAATGCAAATGAGAGAAAACAATTTGGAAAATTAATTTTTAATGCAATTTTAATGCAAAAATAATAAAATAAAATGTGAAAAATTAATTTTAATAATGAGGAGGAATGATTAATTTTTTTGGAATTTTTTAGCACATGCAAGTATTTTTAAAAATTAATTATGAAATGGTATGAAAATAGAAAATAAAAAAGAAATAAAATGAAGCCAGGGGTGTATTAATGAATCCAAATGCGTGCAAACGGTCATGGGCTCAGAAACGGGGGTGTGAACAGCAAAAAAGGCCCAAATGCATTCCAACGTTCAGAAATAAGGAACGGCTCAGATTGAGTCAAACAAGGGAAAGTCTCCAGATCCACAGGCTCACGCTCAAAGTCAAACAAAGCAAAGTCAACGATCTAATGGTCCACATTCAAATTCACTAATTAAATGAAATCCAACGGTCATGACTTAATCAGATCCCTTAAACCCTAATTAAATTAATTAACACCAAATAATCAAGATCCAACGCACGAGAATCAAACTGGAAAATTAATCACAATCCAACGCATGAGAATAAATCTGGAAAACCACAAACCCTAATTAAACCCTCACCGGCCGGAGAAGCGCCGGTCATCTTCTCCGGCCACTCTCCGGTCACCAAACTTCAAACCATAACCAAAAACAACAAATCATACATCAAAATGATCAGCAACTCACGTAGATCACAAATATATCTCTCAAAATCATTTAGCATGCATATATTTCACGAATCGAACGAAACAAGTTTGGATCTGAAAACTTCAGATCTAAATTCCAGCCATGATTCACGTTGAAAATCAATTCCAAATACATATATGAACTCAACACATCAAGATGAACATTAAACACACAACAAAAATCAAATCTAGAGCTATGAATTTCAAGTTCACCTGAGATTTGCAGAACTGGAAAATCACCAAGAAACTCCAAGATAAGCTGCAGATCAACTCCTTAAACCGTCTAATTGCAAAATAAATGCACTTAGACCTTCAAATTGGCCTGAATCCTTGAATCCGAGAGTTGAAAATCTGAACTCAACTGATAAATTCTTTGCTTAAACTTCAAAATAATGGTGGATTTCTCTTCCTTATGCTCCACTGATCACAAACCAAACAAAAAAAATGGAAGACACTTGAAGAATTGGGAGAATCGAAGGAGAGAAACTTGAGAGCAAAACTTTGAAAAGTGGTGAAAATGAATGGTAGCTGCTGAGAAATTCGTGTGAGTTAGCTTATATAGTGTGCCAATGCTACTGTTTAGGGTTTTAATCCTCAAGGACTTGAGAGCAATGAGTTTTGGGCTGTTTTGCAAATTTGCAAGTTTGTGCACATGAGGTATTCTACTCGTGCATTCTTCATGAAAAGTGCATGACTGCTTTCCTTTTGATGCCATGAGAACCTTTGGATTGATCTTGGGGTTGGAAAGTAACTGAATTGTGATTTCCAAATGAAATTGCAAAATTGCATAATGATGAATTATGGACATGTAACCCACGGGTTCACTCAATTCTTGGCTCAAAATGCTGCTAAATGAGGTACATTGGAGTGTGGTGAGGTGAACTGAACAATTAGAAGCCATATTGGTGAGTTAAAATGCAACTTGCAAGTTATGTCAAAATGGTATGCATGGTAGAACACCAAATGCCCTCTAACTTCAAATGCCCATAACTCTTGATCCAAAAATGATATGATCATGATCCACCA
This sequence comes from Lathyrus tuberosus, assembly GCA_022829125.1. Classification (NCBI taxonomy): domain Eukaryota; kingdom Viridiplantae; phylum Streptophyta; class Magnoliopsida; order Fabales; family Fabaceae; genus Lathyrus; species Lathyrus tuberosus. The sequence goes on along the minus strand of JALAZF010000024.1, from coordinate 4,188,270 downwards.
CTCTTTGGAAAGAGGAGAAAGAGATCTACAACTTTGGTGTTGGACAAAAATTCGTTTGAAGCATTTTTGATCATGAAAAGTTTGGTTAAAGTTGGTTGAAAATATGCCAAAAATAGTAACTTGAAATTACAAGTCACTTTCCCAAATTAGCAACTTTTTACCAAAGCTTGAATTTTGCAAATTGTGATCATGAAAGCCTTCCATAGACCAAACAAAGGTCTCTTGACTTGATTACCATGATGAGGATCTCTCAAAACCCTAGTTTGACTTTTCAGTTGACCAGTTTGACTGATTACTTCATCTGTAAGCTACTGAATCATCTGAGGTCTTCCATGGTGAATTTTTGGCTCAAAATCCATCCTTAGACTTGTTTTGACATATGGAGAACCTTGGTGAAAGGTTTGAATCAACTCCTTGAGCTTAGGACCCTTAACCATGAAACCCTAGTTTTGGTCATCAGTGTAAGGACACCAACCCTTGATATAACCACTTGGAGAATCCCTCATTGAAATACCCTTGGGCCACCATATAAGGATGTGAGGAGCTTATGGAGCTCATAAGAAGCTTTTGCCCTTGAGTTGAACCAAATACCTTGATCCCATGCTAAGAACCAAATGCTATGCACAATGCAAATGCAAGAAATGAAAAGAAACCTAAGCCAGTTATCTAAAAACAACAAGGCAAATTTTGAGGTGTTACATCGCGTAACCGACTACCTTACCCGTTTCTCTTGGTCGCGAGACCATGCTTTTTCTTTCCCTCAGGTTTACGCAGTGTTTCCTTTCCCTCTCTTGGGATAAATACACATTGCTGGCGACTCTGTTTCCGCGCCACTTTTGCGTTTGTACTTGGATGAAAATCCCGGGAGCGACAGCTGGGTTTCGAACCCAATACCTTATGTATCACAACGGTTGGTAAGCATAACCGTTGCGATATACCGCGCGCTTTCTAGAATACAACAACGGTCCCAGGACCGTGATTATAAGTAGCGCATTTACCACAACACTCTACATAACAACGCCTTGATCTGCGTTATTATAAATATTTTTCAACCGTTGTTAAAAGGGTTTTACGTAGTAGTGAAACAACACATACAACACATACAACAGATAATAGAACATAAAAACAAAACATATCTAACTGATTACAACAATCAAACTGATGTCATTCGGTCCAAACATCACTTCCCTCATATCCTTTTCAGGCTTAACACGAACCCACCCACGTAGGCGATCATGTCTCTCGATACTTATTTTTTTCCCTTCAGGAATGTCTCCTTCTAACCACTGATTCAACTCCTTCTTTAGTTGGTTAAAACTTTGAATGTTCCAAAACAGCATGTCCATCGTAGGCTTCTCCCTCAAATAAATGACTTTCCCATAGCGGCGACGATACATATTATCCGTAATAAAAAGATATGAGATTAGCTGTGGAAATAAATTATCAGAACACCTCTATTTATAGAATTTTGTTCACTTTTAAGCCTGTATCCCGTTGAATTGGCGACACCCTTGTAGCATTTACACTGTGTCTCCAATTGGATTGGCAACACCATGTGTTGTCTCCAATCCAATTGGAGACAACACCTAATCCTTGTGAAGGGTCGCCAATTTTTGGGTAACGCCCACTACAACAGAGAGACATATGTCTCCGATGTATCTGGAATTGGTTTTCAAAACACCGATGTTGTCCGATTCACAATTAATAGAAACACAAGTTTCTTGCATTTCAAAGATAGATTGAAATCAAAATTAGGATTTGGTCCTATTTCACGAATTATATATCAAAACCCTTTTTTTTAAACCAACCACGTTAAATTTTATCCACTTAAAGTGCGAGATGATGAAGATGTTGAAAATATATTTGTTAGTCACGAACATTCTGGTTTCAACTATATTGAGTTGTATACATGACTTCAAAAAAATATTTCGTCTCAGATCATCGATCAATCAGAACGTGTAGACTCAGATGAAACCGAAACGAAATACTCAAATGAAACCGAACTGGAGGTCAACGTCTTTTGATGACAAAGAAGAAGGAAGCGAGACGTTGGTCGATCAACTGTTGAACAACACCATTGAAGATGACGAACAAGTGTCAATACCTCTAGGTCATGTATATTGTCCACCTCAACATATGACAGATTTGGACTTACAAGACGATGAGAGATCCTCATATATGTTTTACAACCCGTATATGCGGTCAGAGAATGAATTAAAAGTGGGAGACAAGTTTCATACCAAGTAATAATGTATACAAGCCATTAAAAAATATCACATGGATAACTCTGTTGATTTTAGCGTACATTGAATTGATTCGAGAAGGTATGTCATTATTTGTCGTAACAAGCTTTGCAAGTTTTGACTTTCTGCGTCTTACAGGAAGAGAAGTAATTCTTGGAAGATAGCTTCCATAGAGCCACCTCACAGTTGCACTGCCACAAATATTGTTCAGGATCACCGAAAACTAAGCGCATAAATGATACGTCAAGACATTTTGCCGCTTGTTAACAAGGATCCATCAGTGAAGGTGAGTATAATAATCTCTCATATCGTTACTCAGTATAATTATACTCCCTCGTACAAGAAAGCGTGGAATGCAGGGACAAAGGCTGTTGAACATATATTTGGCAACTGGGAGGATTCTTACAAAGAATTACCGCGATTTTTTGTAGCACTTAAGACATACACACCAGGGACTGTTGCAATCAAGCAGACAGTGCCAACATGTAGGCCAAATGGAACTATTGTTGATGGAAATGCCATATTTCACCGACTCTTTTGGGCGTTTCAACCATACATAAAAGGTTTTGCATTCTGCAAACCTATTATTCAAATTGATGGTACATGGATGTACGGAAAATACAAGGGCACCTTGCTTATGGCTGTTGCACAAGACGACAACAATAATGTCTTTCCCATAGCCTTTGCTTTGGTTGAAGGTGAGACTGTTATTGCTTGGAGTTTCTTTCTTAAGAATCTCAGAACATATGTGGCTCCACAAGCCAATCTCTGTTTGGTTTCAGATAGGCGTGTTGCTGTTGAGAGTGCTTACAATAACCATGTTAACTAGTGGCATAATCCTCCTTCTACCCATGTATATTGCATTAGACATATCACACAAAATTTCATGCGTGCAATCAAAGACAAGAACCTTCAAAAAAGTTGTGAATGCAGGGTATGCTCTAACTCAACCACCATTTCAATACTACCTTAACGAAATTAGGATGTCAAATGCAGATGCATGAAGGTGGTTGGATAACATTCAATTGGACAAGTGGACAAGGCCATTTGACGGTGGGTGTCGTTGGGGCCACATGACAACAAACCTTGTGAAATCCATGAACGGCGTCTTCAAAGGAATTAGAAACCTTCTAATCACCACATTGGTAAGATCAACCTATTATAGACTGACATCACTTTTTGCAACAAGAGGCAAAAGAAGGAGTGCAGTGTTAATGTCGGGTCAATTATTCAGTAAAAGCATAATGAAAGTGACGAAAGAGGATACTATCAAAGCCAGCACACATGCAGTTACAGTCTTTGACCGTCATAGGCAAACTTTCAGTGTACAGGAAATAATGGACCATAATGAGGGGAGGCCAAATTTATTATATGTTGTCAAACTAAATAGATGTCGGTGTGACTGTGGCAAGTACCAGGCTTTCCGTGTACCTTGCTCACATGTCATTGGGGCATGCGCATATGCTTGTCAGGATGCTTATAGCCATCTATCTGATGTTTACAAGACCATTTAACGTTATGAATGCCTACAACGAAAGCTTCACAGTGCTAGCAATGGAGGAATATTTGTCTCCATACCAAGGGGACATAGTTTGGCACAACGATGAGATACGAAGAAAGAAAAAAGGACGCCCAAACAACACGCGTTTAAGAACAAAAATGGATACGGCTGATAAAATGATAAGATTATGCAGTATATGTCATCAACCCGGACACAATCGAAAAAATTGTCCCAATATCGAAGCAACCTCTGCATCATAATTTAGTTTCTCCTTTCAATTGTTGTAACCATATATTTTCATATATTAATGAGTTTTTGTTACAACAATGTTAACAACAAACACTACTACAAAACGCGCAAACAACAACGCCCAAGTCACCACGGTTCTTCCAAAAACCATGGTCATATCTCTAAACTCAGGCGCTAAATTTATATTATACTTTTTAATTAAAAATTTATAGGGTATAATAACGGTTGTAAGTATAACCGATATGATAGAATCAATCTTTCATGGGTTCGAACCTCAGTTGTGGCAAAAATGTTTTTTTATTAAAGGTTAAGGCGCTCCTTTCTTTTTTATTAATTTTTAAATAAGGGATATCACTACGGTTATTATGAGTAACCGTCGTGATATAGTGTGCTATTTTTTAAAATATAAAATATAATTACGGTTGTAGTTTTAAACCGTAATGAAAAGTGATAGTTTTTAATATATAAACGAAACTATTTGTGACCCAGTTCAAAACTGTTGTTTCTCTCTAAAGAAAACCCTAGCACAACCCTTTCCTCTCATGAATCTTAACCAATATTATTACAAGTTATTGGAGAAAAGAAGCTTAAAGGATATTTGATGGGAGCAATGTCTGACGCAAACTCCTACGGCGACGAAGATGGTATGTTCTCCTGCTCTCTTCTTTCTAGGATTATTGTTTTAGAGTTTGGTTTTAGGATGTTGTGGAAAACATTATGTTATTGATGTTTTAGGGTTAAGTTTGATTTTTGTTGTGTTTCCTTGTAGATACATGGTGATGATGGTGGTAGCAAGCTTATGGTGGTGGCAAGCGTATACTATAGTGAAGTTTCATATGGTTTTTGAAGCAATGGAGAAAAATATAAGAAGTATGAAGTTATTGTATAAACTTCATCCACCTTATATTTCTTCTTCATTGCTTCACAAACTAGATGAACTTGATATATCTTGATTTGCTATAGTTCCACGATTATTTTCAACAAGAGGTGCGTTATTGACTCAATGTATCTTGATTTGTTACAGTCCCACTTGGGGTTTTGTTGCTTAAAAAATGTATGTTTTTTATTGTGTTGCATGTTGTTGTTGTTGACAAATGTTCTCAAAACAAGAATAAAACATTGCTAAGTCACAAGATAGAGGCTTCTTGTGACTTACCAATGTTTTGTTCTTTAATTTCTTATACAGGTTGACAAGTTTAGTTTATTATATACTATGTATATTGTTTGTTTCACTTACCTTCTAATGAAAATGCAATAATTTATATTGACATAGAAACTTATATTCTGAAAATTAAGATGTATTTGAAAACCAACCTATATCAATCAATGTTTTTCGAATCACATCCGTCTCATTCAGTACATTTTATGTTCCTTAACACATAATATATGGTTTAATGATCTGTTTGCTTCAATTCATCGATATAATTTACAATCGCGTTGATAAGCGACGATGATGAGGTAAACTATATTAAAAGATATCGATGCATTGAAGGAATAAGACCATTGAATCGTATATTATGTGTTAAAGAACATAAAATGTGCTGAATGAGACAGATTCAATTCGAAAAAAATTGATGTGTTTAAGTTGGTTTTCAAGAATAGTTTAATTTTCAGATTATATATTTCTTTGCCAATTTGAATGGTTGTATTTCTTTAAATAATTTTATGGTAAACCAAGCAATATACATTTGTATATAATAACCCGTTCTGGACTGGGCCGGGTCTGCCCCTCAATCGAGCAGGCCCAACCCACACGTCCTGGCAGGACCTAACAAAGGCCCTTAGCACGACCAACGTCGAGCACATGCCTCACCTCAACAGTGTCGGCCACACGCCACACCTCGGCGGTGTTCGGGCACACACGACATAGAGCATCGGGCAGAGTCGCTAAGCCTCTCCGGGCTCGCTCCTCCTCAACACTCTGGTGCTCCCCCCTCGAGGAGCCATCTCCTTCTGCATATGAGAATCCTCCCCGCGAGGACACGTCTCTCCCCGACACGCAAGACTCCTCCCCGCGAGGACACATTCTCATGTAACCACCCACTCCCAATGGAATCGGTCTGCCCTAATTCCAGAGATCTAGGAACGGTTAGCCCAGGGCGAAGACCACGTGTTAGTCCTCACTGCGCCACGTAAGCCCTGGCAATTACTTGGATTGGGCCTGGCAATCCAGCCCAATACAAGTAACCGTTGGCCCCGTGCTGGGGGCTCTCTATAAATACCCTCTCACTTGAGAGGGTCAGGTTACGCAATCTCATACACTCTAACCTCTTTTTGTACCTGCTTTTACTTGTGACCTTTGCCTTACTTGAGCGTCGGAGTACCTTGCAGGTACACCCCCCGGCCGTCATTCAACCTCACCGGAGCTGAAGTCCATACGACGTTGCTAGCCACTGAATAACTGTCTGATCCAGGTATGATCAGTGGTGCCATCTGTGGAAACCCTTGCTTCCCTTTTTCCTCCGATAAACCAAAGCAATCCTCTTGTTCATCACCAGCATGGCCAACAACCCGTCTGCTAACAAAGCTCTGGACACCATCCTCGCGCAACTCGAGAACAAAAACCACCATGAGGACGCTACCACCCTCAACGTCGAAGAAGGCGACGTCAGGGACGGGCAGACCGCCTCCCTGGACTCCCAAGACACGACTTATGACGCCGCCCACCGGGACGACCAGCAAGCCGTCTTTCAGCCAGTTGCTCCTCCGCCCAATGCAGATTCGAGCACCGTGGCCCTATTTTCCTTGGTCAATCAGACCAACCAGCTGATCGCACACCAGAACCTCAGAATTGAAGCACTAGAGCGAGGGCGGACACGGCGATCTTCCCCGCGAAGACATCGTCGCCCACTTCACCTCGTCGTTCTCCTTCCCCGCGGAGGACCCCATCCGAAGAATCTCTCCAAAACTACATTGAGAGATTCAACAGAGAAGCTGTCGAGGTTCATACGATCGACGACATGAAGAAGTATTTAATCATCCATGGACTAAATTTTGGATCTAATTTTTCCAAGTCCGTGGGCCACCGCAGACCCCGCCGTCTGGAGGACCTCCTCCAACGAGCTCATTCGTACATCGAGCTCGAGGAGTCAGAGGCAGCGCAGATCGCCCTTGAGTCGAGACGCAAGGAGGGCCCCCGTGGCCACAAAGAAGAAGACTCTCCTCCCCGCGAGGAGGAGAAAGAAAGAAAGAAAATCGCCCCCGGGATCCTCGTGAACCGCGCGGACCAGCTGGCCGGTTCACAGAATACACCCCGTTCAACGCTCCCCGTGCGCGAATCCTCTCCGAGTGCCAGAACTCGGAGTTTCTGAAAGGAGGCGTCCATTTTCCGAAGCCGACTACCCCCAAGTCAAACACAGACAAGTCAAAGTACTGCAGGTTCCACCGGAGCCACGGACATGTCACAGAAGACTGCATCCATCTCAAGGATGCAATTGAAATCCTCATCAAGGAAGGGCACTTGAAGAAATACGCTCAGAAGAATGATACTCCTCGACCCAGCTCCCGGGAAGCCCAGAACGTCGAGGAGATGAAGCCTCCTCCCGACGAGAGTCGGCTTCAGGTCGCCCTCAGTGTGACTCGACCCGAAGACTTTTTTGCCCCCGGGGACATTGAGGGCCAGGAAGCAATTCGCAACATGTGGGCGAACTTCCCCCACGAGGACCCCGTCGCTGCCCGTAGCACCTGGTAAGGCTTCCCCAAGGCAATGGTCATCTCCGGGGGTGGTTACGAGAAGTTGTCCGTCGGGTCGATCAAGAGGAAATTTGATGAACTGGAATCAGCAACGTCGACGAAGACAACCACTCTTGAGAAGGTGCGAGGGAACTCAAACCTTATCACCTTCTACCTCTAGGAGCTCCCCGGCGGAGCGCCCAATGCCACTATCCCCCTCATGGTCAGGGCACAGATGGAGAATTTTGACGTTCGAAGGATCCTTGTCGACTAAGGCAGCTCGGTCGACATCATGTACGCTCATTTTTTCGGGACTCTCCAACTCGACGAGAGACATCTGACCCCATACGTCGGTTCAGATCTGCAGGGATTCAACGGAACCACCACCAGACCATGGGGCTACGTTGAGCAGATGGTCACATTCAGGGTCGAAGACACTGCCTGACAGGTGAAGACCCGCTTCCTGGTGGTCGAATGTTCATCCCTTTACAACTGCATCCTCGGAAGGACCACCCTGGCCGAACTTACAGCGGTACCATCAACGGTCCACCTCAAAATGAAGTACTACACGACCAGGGGACGAGTAGTTATGATGCACAGGGACATAGATGCGGCCAGGAGGTGCTTCAACGCTGCCATCAAAGGCATGAGTTCCATCGGCACCAAACCCAAGACCGTAGCAAAGCCATCCCCGGACACCGAACTGGTACCTCTCCCACGGGTCAATGCGGTTGAACTCGACAGCAGGTTCCCAGGCGAACCGGATGAAGATGGGGCAGAAGACCTCGACCTCAAGGCGGAAAACAACAGACGGCCTCTCCACCCAGCGCGCCCCATCCCAGACGGGGACTTTGAGCTCGTAGCCCTCGGGGAAGATCCAGACCGTAACGTGAAGATTGGCACTGGGATCCCCGACCTGGTGAAGGAGCAGCTGAAGGCATGTCTCCAGGAGAATGCTGATCTGTTCGCATGGACCGCCTCCGAGATGCCTGGCCTTGACCCCGGGGTGGCTTGCCATCAGCTCGCAGTAGATCCGACCGCTAGGGCCATAGCTCAACGTAGGCGTAAGCAGTCTCCCGAAAAAGCGGAGGCTGCCAAAGCTCTAAAAGACCTCCTAGAGGCGAATTTTATTTCGGAGGCCAGCTACACAACCTGGTTGTCCAACGTTGTATTCGTCAAAAAGAATAATGGAAAATGGAGGATGTGTGTTGATTATACTGATCTTAACCTGGCTTGCCCGAAAGACTGCTATCCTTTGCCTAACATCGACCAGCTGGTCGACAATTCTGCAGGTTACAAACTATTATCCTTCATGGACGCCTACTCAGGATACAACCAAATTCCCATGGATAAGGCCGACAAACTGCACACAACTTTCATGACCGAGTCGGGCAATTACTACTACAACGTAATACCCTTCGGCCTGAAGAACGCCGGTGCGACCTACCAACGGATGATGAACAAGGTTTTCCGGGCTGAAATTGGCGACATGCTTGAGGTTTATATGGACGACATGATCGTCAAATCCGTGGAAGAAGTCGACCACGCCGAGCACCTCAAGAAGGTGTTCGACACAGCGAGGAGATGTCGCATGAGGTTCAACCCCGACAAATGCACATTCGGCATTCGGGCAGGAAAATTCCTCGGCTTCTACCTCACAGAGCGAGGAATCGAAGCCAACCCCAACAAGTGTAGGGCTTTCTCCGAGATCCCCACTCCGGACTCGAAGAAGTCAATATAATCGTTGAATGGGATGCTCACCGCCCTCTCCCGCTTCGTCGCCAAGTCTGCGCAATACGCACTCTCATTTTTCAAACTTCTTCGACAAAATGCGACGTTTGAATGGAGCGAAGAATGCGAGCAGGCGCTCCTCCACCTAAAACAAGTCCTATCGCAACCCCCGGTCCTCTCACGCCCTGAGAGCGGGGAGACACTTTTCTTGTATCTCGCAATCACGAGTGAAGCGGTCAGCGCTGTCCTCATTCGGGAAACCCTGGATGGGCAGAAACCGATTTACTTCCCGAGAAAAGCCCTCCAAGGCCCTGAGCTCAGGTATCAGCAGATAGAGAAAGTCGCCCTTGCCCCTCGTCACCGTGGCCAGGAGACTACGCCATTATTTCCTAGCCCACACTGTCATCGTAAGGACCGAACAACCCATAAGGAAACTTCTGGGATGGCCAGATATGGCGGGGAGGATGCTCAGGTGGTCGCTCGAACTCCCCGAGTTTGACATCTAATACGAGGGAAGGAAGGCCCTGAAGGCTCAGGTATTGGCCGACTTTGTGGCAGAGATGACCGTCCCAGAACCTTCGACCAACAGATCCCAAAAATGGACGATCTATGTCGATGGAGCATCTAGCCCGAAGGGAAGCGGGGCGGGCATCATCCTCGAAAATGAGGAAGGCATCCCGATCGAGGTATCCCTCGAACTATCCTTCCCTACGTCGAACAACCAAGCAGAGTATGAGGCTTTCCTCGCCGGGCTTCGGCTGGCTGAGGACCTCGGCGCCAAGGAGGTCAAAATCTTCACCGACCCCCAGCTCGTGGCCTCACAAGTCCGAGGAGAGTACCAGGCCAAGAACGACAGCCTCATCGAATACTTGACCTTGGTGAAAGAAAAGATGAAAAAATTCACCTCCGTGGAAGTAACCCACATCCCTCGCGAGCACAATGCCCAAGCAGATGTCTTGTCCAAATTGGCAAGCACAAAGAAGAAGGGCGGAAACAAATCCGACATATAAGAAGTGCTTTCCTGCCCGAGCATTGACAAACCCGTTCCAGGGATGGACGTGAATGCCATTGGGGACAGCAACTGCTGGATGGCCCCGGTGTACGAGTACCTCATGACGGGAAGACTGCCTGAAGATCCCAAGGAAGCGGGGATGGTAAAACGGCGGGCATGCTCATACACGGTAGTCGAAGACAAGCTATACCGGCGAGGGTTTGCTATCCCTCTCCTCAGATGCGTCGAGGAGACTAGGGTCCCCGACATCCTCCAGTAAATCTATGAGGGAATCAATGCGCAACACCTCGGCGGGCGATCGTTAGCCCGTAAGGCACTTCGAGCAGGGTATTACTGGCCCACCATGCAACAGGACGCCAAGGAACACGTCAAGAAGTGCGATAGATGCCAACAACACGGGGACATGCACCTCGCTCCTCCTAGCGAGCTCAAAACGTTGTCCTCCCCGTGGCCGTTTGCGTGGTGGGGAATGGACATCCTTGGACCTTTCGTCATAGGATCATATAAAAACAAGTACCTCATCGTCGGAGTGGACTACTTTACGAAGTGGATCGAGGCGGAAGCATTGGCCAAAATCACAGCCTTCAATATACTGCATTTTTACAAAAGAAACATCTTCGCCCGATTTGGCGTGCCTCAAGCTATTGTCACCGACAACGGAACACAGTTCACCGACAGGAACTTCCAAGACTTCGTCACCAAACTAGGCACGAAGCAGCACTTCACGTTGGTCGAGCACCCTCAAACGAACGGGCAGGCTGAAGCGGCGAACAGGGTAATCCTCTGAGGATTGAAGCGTGGATTTGGCGACGCCAAACAACGGTGGTTCGAGGAACTGCACATCGTCCTCTGGGCCTACCGAACGACCCCACATTCCACGACCGGGGAGACCCCCTTTCGTCTGACCTACGGAACGGAAGCGGTGATCCCCGTGGAAATCAGGGAACCCTCGAGGAGGACAGAAGCCCCCCTCGACGGGGACGCGAACAACGACGCCCTTAGGGAAGAACTCGATTTCACCGAGGAGACATGTTCGGGCGTTTCCCTCCGAGAAGCTTCACTTAAACAGAAAATAAGTTTACATTATAACGACAAAGTTATTAAACGTGATTTTTAAGTAGGCACCCTCGTCCTACGAAGGAACCAGAAAGATTTGCGAGAAGGCAAACTCGCCGCGAACTGAGAGGGCTCGTACCGTGTCCGCGCGAAAATGGGGACAGGAGCCTACTTCCTCAAAAATCTGCACAGGGAAGAACTTGCTCGAGCATGGAACGCTGAGAAGCTCAAACAATACTACAGTTAAACACTACCCACAACACACCAGCATCGCGGTTATGGGGACACACTAGGGTACAAGCGCGAGACCCCTATACAGAACACGATGATCAAGGGTCGCGTTGTGTGTGCGCGTGCACTTTGGTCCGACGAGGACACCTCGATCGAGCTTCTTCGTCGCCGTACCGATTAGGCAGAACACCCAGCTCGTGATGGGAAGTTCACGCTGCGAAGCTAAGACCTCGACCAAGCTCTTAGCCTCGTTGAAGGTCGGGATACACCCCTGGCCACTCGACCAGCTCTCCATGAAGTCGAGGATTATCGAAGTCGAGCAAGACCCAAAATCTCTATTCGAGAAAAATAAACAAAGTATAGCAAATGCAATAACATCACACACAATTGAAAACATACAAACAGCACACGAGCAGATAAACAAAAATGCATTGAAGCGGGCAGAAGCCCAGCGTAGAAATCTTACAAATAAGTGTCAAAAAGCCCCTGGCACGCAGGCCGAGCACAAGTCATTACAAAGAAAAAATGGCGCGCAGGCCAGATAAACCGAGATCAAAAGAGAGTGGCACGCAGGCCAAATAAGCAAAACTAAACAACAATCTCGTCCTCAACCCGGCGTCCATCCTCCTCGTCCTCCTCCTCTGGCAGGTCCAACTTGCCATTGACCACACGAAGGAACGGACTGATTCTGTCGAGCGCAAGCTGAACACCCGGATTCTCGGCACCGACCTGCTCCACTGCATTCTTAAAGCCTATCTCGAGGGCCTCCAGACTATCTTGCTGAAGTTCCTGAATCTTAGCGATCAGGCTCGCGCGGTCGGCGAAGCTTTTCTCCTCGGCGGATTCTTTCTCTGCGGGACGGACAGCGGTTTCCAATTCTTCAATCCTGGTCCGAAAGCGATCACGCTCCTCTTGAGTCGCCTTCAGTGCAGCCTTGGCCTCATTCAGCTCGCGGAGGGCGTTAGCATAGTCCTCGCATTTGGCCTGGGCCCTTTGTAGATTAGCCGCGACCTTGTCCTTCTCTTTCTCGAGGGCAGTATATCCATCCCTCAGCTTCTGTAGCTCGGAGGCAGAGGGGGTCCCCTCGTTCAATATCCAGGCAGTCTCGAAGACTCGCATCATGGTTGCACGATCCTCGACAAGCGCCTCTCTCCTGGCCGCACCGTCCATTCCCAGAACTGCCTTCACCTCGGCCTCGACAATGACGGGGGGGCTTCCCCCAAAGAAATTCCGCTGAAGGTGACAGACGGGCATTAGAAACTTCTCCGGTGAGGTAGGGTCCACGAGATCCACGAGGACAGGTCCCTCGGTCCTCGCTTTCTTGGCAGAGGTGCCCTCCGAAGGAGGAGACTGGCTACACTGTGGAGAGGCCGACCCGCTCGTCGTCCCAGTCGACGCCGCAGCCTGAATAACATCCCGAATGCGGCTCTTGGTTTGCTTAGGTGCCCGTTCAGCAGCCAACTTCAGGATGTGCTCGGTGGCGTTCGACATTTGAGCTGCAAGAGAAAACATGAAAAAAGTTAGCACAAAGAAACAAAACTGAACGGACGTCCGAACAGGACGAGGAGCTCCTACCTAAGAACCTCTTGGCCTCATCGGGAAACTTGCACTCAAGGAGACCCCTGGTGTTTATGTAACGGGGAGTGGTCACAACCCTTCCTCGTGGGTCGAGGATGTATTTTCCATCCCTACCAACACACTCTGCCTGGTTAAAACTGGCAACATATGCGACCAGCATGGCGTAAGTTCCTTTGTCCTCCTCCGATAGCTCGCCAGGCCTCACGAGGTATTCGTCCGTACCAAGCGCGAAGTGAACATCCTCCCACTCCAGGGGACAATTGGACACAAACCTCTCCTCCCCAGAACTGTCGGCCACGATGTCGTAAAGCGTACCCACAGCGTCGTGCGTCACGGGCATGACATAGTAGAACCTATCTTTGAAATTCCTAATCGAATCCGAGTACGCCTTGAACAGCTTCCTCGGCTGTTTGAAGGAGACCCAACTGTGTCGCCCCTGGTCCGTTGAGCGTTGGAGATGGAAGACGCGGAAAAAGAGCGTGAGGGTGGTCCCTATCCTGAGGTAGTCACACACGATCTCAAATGCCCGCATGAAGGCAAGCGCGTTAGGATGAAGCTGAGACGGCGCCAGGTGCAGCCGGTTGAAAACCCCCAGTTAAAAGCTGTTGAAGGGGAGACGAATACCAGCCTCTTTAAAGGCAAACTCATACATGGGGAACCTTAACCCACGGTAATTCGAGTAGATGTGGTGGTGTGCCTGAGGCTGGAAGACCGTCCACTTCGCCTGCTCGCCCTCAGGGACGTCCTCGACGAAGGCGAAAGCGTCTGTGTCGTCGGCAGCGAAACGTGATTTTATGTGTAGAGGCTCCTCGCCGGCCCATTTGGAGGTCGGACGCACTAGCTCCTCCCCAGGGATCTGCGCGGGTCCGTCGACGTCGGGTTCAATGTCTATCTGGAGAATCCCCGAAAGCCTCTCGGCCATTTTTTACCTGAAAAGCAGAGGAAATAGGTGAACACGTTGGCCGCGACAAAATCCACCCTTCCACCGCCGATCAAGTGAAAGGGCAGCGAGAGCAAAGAAAATGTTCGGGGACACAACGAACTGCCTGAGGCCGTTACCCCCGTCCCTTCTTCGGGTCTCCAATCCTCTCACCTCACTTCCCCGCGACATTCATGGTGTTCCTCGGGGTATTCATCCCAAGCCTCTGCCAAACCTACCGTAACCCTAGGAACATCCCGCCGTTTTCGGCCGGAACCCTCAAGGGATTACCGGGAACTTCATCAGTTCACCGGAAAACCACCAACAGAATGAAAAACGGAAAAGAAAGAGATCAGAAGCTTACTTGGAACGGTGGTTAAAGCCTGACCAGAGCGGCAGATGCGGCGACGTACGGCGGAGAACGACGATGGAGCGGCGACGGAGATAGGAAGACGAGGAGAGCGAAAAAGGTGGAAAGTGCAACTGACACGAACTCGAGCCCTTTTATAGGCTCCTCACGAGACTCGAGGACTTCCTAGGCAATTGATTACGCTATCCTAGCGTAGGTGCCCTAGGCAATGATGAGGTGAGACACGTGGCACACGCTTCCCCAGGCACATCTTTTCATTCCCCAACACGTCTTTTCATTCACCTCGTTTCAGACTTCTCCCTGCGTCGTCACCCATCCGTGGCTAGTCTGGCACAGGAAGATCGATTTGTTCCTGCTCGGTTTGCCAACTGCTCCTCGTTTAGAGCCCCTTCCCTGACTGGGCACGTCCCCGACATAGTACCGACCCTAAAGTCATTACCCTGACACCTCAGCGCAACGACTTGGGGGGCTCTTGTTCTGGACTGGGCCGGGTCTGCCCCTCATTCGAGCAGGCCCAACCCACACGTCCTGGCAGGGCCCAACAAAGGCCCTTAGCACGACCAACGTCGAGCACATGCCTCACCTCAACAGTGTCGGGCATACGCCACACCTCGGCGGTGTTCGGGCACACACGGCATAGAGCATCAGGCAGAGTCGCTAATCCTCTCCGGGCTCGCTCCTCCTCGACACTCAAGTGCTCCCCCCTCGGGGAGCCATCTCCTTCTGCATATGAGAATCCTCTCCGCGAGGACACGTCTCTCCCTGACACGCAAGACTCCTCCCCGCGAGGACACGTTCTCATGTAACCACCTACTCCCGATGGAATCGGTCTGCCCTAACTCCGGAGATCTAGGAACGGTTACCCCAGGGCGAAGACCACGTGCTGGTCTTCACTACGCCACGTAAGCCCTGGCAGTTACTTGGATTGGGCCTGGCAATCCAGCCCAATGCAAGTAACCGTTGGCCCCGCACTGGGGGCTCTCTATAAATACCCTCTCACTTGAGAGGGTCAGGTTACACAATCTCATACACTCTAATCTCTTTCTGTACTTGCTTTTACTTGTGACCCTTGCCTTACTTGAGTGTCGGAGTACCTTGCAGGTACACCCCCCCGCGGTCTTTCAACCTCACCGGAGCTGAAGTCCATACGACGTTGCTGGTCACTGAATAACTATCTGATCCAGGTACGATCATAAACTATGGGTACTTTCCACGACAGTTGTCTACATTAACCGTCATCTAATGTATTAATTTGCTGTTGCTGGGTTTCGAACCCAGTGCCTTATGTATCACAACGGTTGGTAAGCATAACCGTTGTGATATACCGCGCGCTTTCCAGAATACAACAACGGTCCCAGGGCCGTGATTATAAGTAGCGCATTTACCACAACACTCTACATAACAATGCCTTGATCTGCGTTATTATAAATATTTTTCACCGGTTGTTAAAGGGGTTTTACGTAGTAGTGAAACAACACATACAACAGATAGCAGAACAGAAAAACAAAACATTTCTTACTGATTACAACAATCAAACTAATGTCATTCGGTCCAAACATCACTTCCCTCACATCCTTGTCAATCTTAACGCGAACCCACCTACGCAGGCGATCATGTCTCTCGATACGTATTTTTTTCCCTTCAGGAATGTCTCCTTCTAACCACTGATTCAACTCCTTCTTTAGTTGGTTGAAACTTTGAATGTTCCAAAACAGCATGTACATCAGAGGCTTCTCCCTCAAATAAATGACTTTTCCGTACCGGCGACGATACATATTATCAGTAATACAAAAATATGAGATGAGCTATGGAAATAAATTATCAGAACACCTCTATTTATAGAATTTTTTTTCACTTTCAAGCTTGTATCCAGTTGAATTGGCGACACCCTTATTGTTGAGAAATGTGGTGGGCCTAACTCAACCCTACAAAACCGGTTGGTAAGGTGAGGATTGCCCCCACTTATAAAGACATGTTCATGCCATATATCATCCGATGTGGAACTCTTAACACACCCCCTCACGCTCAGGACTAGACAACTGGGGTGTGGAAATAAATGGTGGGTGGCCCGATAGCAGACACCATAGAAGGTGGTCCACCGAATCTTAAACGAGACTCATGATACCATGTTGAGAAATGTGGTTGAGCCTAACTCCACCCTACAAAACCGATTTATAAGGTGAGGATTGCTCCCACTTATAAAGACATGTTCATGCCATATATCATCCGATGTGGAACTCTTAACACTTATAGCATTTATACTGTGTCGCCAATTGTATTGGCAACACCATGTGTTGTCTCCAATCCAATTGGCGACAATACCTGATCCTTGTGAAGTATTTGGATAAAAAATTCACTCTTTTAATTTAATTTCATCTAATACAATGTATCAATTAAGTAGTATAGATATAGTATATAGATAAAACACATACGACATCAATTTTTTTTATCAAATTATTTAAATATTTCTTCAATTTTACAATTACGAAGGTTGAACATGTACTTGCGCTGCATGCTTTTATTATTTTGTGTTAAAATTCAAGACTATCATTAACTTTGGCTGAATATATTTAATAGACGTGCATGTTTTTTTTTTGGAAATCTTGGTATCCTGCCTTGCGACCGACTAATTTAATAGACGTGCATGTGAAATTGTCAAGCGTACACGCACGCATTATTGGTTTTCAAGTCACATTAAATTAGAAGTATTTATGCTTAAATAAAAAATTTATGCATAAATAAAAAGTCTAGGAAACCTTCAACACATATTTTTTTCTCTAAAACTTTTACTACTTTCACTACATGATTGATTTCTTAATTTTTTTTATTCTGTTGAAAATGTATATTATTATTTTTTAAGACATACAAACTATTAAATTATTTTTAATTCATACCATTATATTTTAAATTATTAATTTAAACTACAATACTTATTACTATAATACTTATTATTAATAATTTAATAAAACTCTCTCTCACATCTAGTTACTTACATATAATGAAATTGTTTACCTATCTCCAATGTGCAATGGAATTATTTACATATCTGCAACGTGCAATGTATTTCTCCAACATATTTAGATTTTCAAAGAGATGTATATAATTGGTTAAATATAAAACTGCAATGAACAAATTATTTACATGACAAATTCTTAGGTACCCATGAGAAATAGTTAGGTATCGGTACCTTTAGTGTAAAATGATTTAAAATATTAATTTATTTTAAATAAAAAATATATAAAAGATGACATGACATTAAATATAATTTTTTTATTGGAGAAGAATACTGGTACCCAACTAAATCTCAAGGTACCGGAGTGTTCACCTATTTACATACCCTATCTCTCCAGACATAGATGCATCTCTTCTAATTTGCTACATAATGTTCATCCCAAGACGTCGTGTCTTGCAAAAGGGAGAGACAAATAGATTAAAAAAAAAGATTTTCTACATCACTATATCAAGGGACATCCACTATTTTGGTGTCAAATATTCCTAAGTTTCTACTTCTCCATACATCAGTTTTTGAGACATAGTATGATTTAATACAAATACTCACCCATGGTGGATTTCTTGGCCTATCATTTACCACAACAATATCATCACATTCAATTACTCCAAGTAATCTGTTCAACTTCCTTTTCACATTTGCAATGCCTAGATAACCATCAAAGAGAGTCTCCTGTCATGCATATATAACATCGGAAAGAGGATCCTAACTAGCCTAGATAAATAATAGTAAATCATTAGAAAAATATTGATGCTAACTATCCTAAATTTTATGAAGTTAAAATTTGTTCTGATCCTATCTTCATCAGTTACAAAAGTATGGATTATAGCTATTGTATCCTCTAAGGTCAGTCTCATCATATACTTCCTAGTAGGCCTGCAAAACTTTTCAGCGCGGTACGGTGCTGCTGGTACCACTCGAACAACACACTTAAACTTAGCTGCACCTTCAATAAATGAAATAAATTACTAAGTAAAAAAGCAACAATGTTTTGAGAAGACACATAATATTGGTTGATTGGTTGATGCAGAGTTGAATGTTAAAAGTGAAGAAAATGCAGTCTAGTACCTCTGGATGAGTTAGTACATCCATTAAAGTAAAATGCCGCACATGATCGTGATTAACCTCTGTAAGGGTCAAACATAGTTGGGTATCCCGTAAGGAAAGCAAAAATTAAAGCCATTATATAAGAGCCTAGTAAAAGTGTAACGAACTAATTAATACTTGTAATATGTAAAGACTTGGGTAAGCTGTCAATGGACTGAGGCATGCTACCAATAGGCATGTTTCCTGATTTCAACAATATGCACTCATCATACATCCTAGCTCAACACAAACATAAAGAAAATATATTGGTTAATTGATCCAACATATCCAAACCAAATATTATGAATCCATTAATTTGGTAACCACCTTTGGCGTTTTGTAATGAGACGGTTTTCATTTGGTGTATGTCGAAGCATTGAATGTGAGGTAAACACATCATACCACAACCTTGCATACACTTTGATACGTATGTTCATAAGCTGGGCCCATTTACCAAATTTAAGAACATATAGATGATTTTTCTCTATGGGTAGTTCAAACCCAATCCTCAAGATGGAACCAACAATAGGCAGAGTACACAGAGATTCCACTTGTAATGGAAGTGGATGATTAATTTCATCTTCTAGCCTGCATTTCATCAGCAAGCATATCAAATTCTGATGCTAACATAAATTTATATGCTCTTCACAAACACTGCACCAAGCAGGGAAAAAACTCATTAAGGGAAAAAAGAAACATTTCAACATCAAGATAAATGGTTATAGATGATGCCCTTGCAATCGTATCTATACAACTGTTAGAAAAATCCTGTAAAAAAGAAACTCTTGTACAAAATCCATGGCCATATCAGCACATACTCATCTTCTGAACTTATACCAAATTTTCTATTTCTTTTCAAATCTAATTCCTGAGGTAAGAGAACACCTTTAATCTCAATTAAATCCATATGTCAAGTAACTTGCGTTTTAAAAGTATACAAATTTATCCAAACACCGCACTTTCAATACAATTTATCCTAACAATGTACGGCATTTAGAGGGGAGTTGAACTGACAATGTAAAAGTAATTTTACATGAACTCACATTGAAGTTATGGCATTTGGCGGGGTATCTATACCATCCCAAACATAGACAAACCAATTATCTTTCAAAGCCTCCCAGTAATGAAGTATCTTAAGATGCAACAAAAGGCATGAAGGATTAGAACCTTGGAAAGGTAACAACTAAAAGTAAAAAAATACAGTCTACATATTTTACTTAAATATTTATCCAAGGGTCTTAACACTCATATTACAAATATCAAAACCAATTCCAATTGAATTACCTTGCTGGCCAAATTAAAGTGACCTTCTTTGAAACTCAAAACAAACATAGTTTATTCAAAACTTAGGATATGAAAGTGCAACCATCCAAACAAACGGCAGGACAAAACACACCTGTTATGCCAGCTAACTGGTGGTTATTATAAGCGACAAGAAGATTTGCTATACTGATGTAACTCAAACCTTCATTTAGTGAATTTAAAATCAAGGTGAAGGTGGGGTTATGATTTGCTATATTGATGTAACTCAAACCTTCATTTAGTAGCATGCAAGCGGGTGAACTGCATCTCATGGACAAACATGGGTAGAGAAAAACATGGGTAGGGACCTAGAGGCAACAACAACATCATCCCATTCATATGAAACACCATAAACACATCACATTAATATCTTCTTACAACAATTTTACATTTTTAATCAGGCCAGACACTAAAGTATACTAAGGTGCATGCAGTATCTGATCTTTTAGTAGCTGGAAAAAATGGAATGGCCAAATCTTTTGAGAATGTTAATAGTCTATTTTCAAATTCTGACAATTTCTACTTGTGTGGGAAAAGTTTAAATATCACAATCAACTTCTTCCCTACAGGGAACTCTAGAGGCAATTCATACCAAAATATCAGGCAAAGTATCAAATATATGGAATCTGGGAATAAAAAATGTGTACTTTTGCTGAGAAACATTGAATTGTCAAAAACAACACACTTTAGTTGAGAGTTACATACTTTCAGTACAAACAGACAAATGAGGCTGACTTACTACTTGCTTATAGTTATGCATGCAGTCATCATCTTAAACTACACAAAAGTCAATCTCCAATTTAAGGGGCTGGATCGACACAATTCAAAGTAGACAAAAAGGCTCTTTTAAGGGCACTTGTTGACGGTCTCGTCTTTATGTTTGGGTCCATTACCTCTTCTGCATGCCAATCGACCCAATTTACCTACAACAATCGCCCAAATTATAGTTAGGAGAGGCTGAAAAATCTGAACCAAACGAAATAGAGTTCTATGGAAATAAATAAAGTTGCAAAGTTTTCCATGGAAATTTCTAATGAATCTTATTCTCCGCATTCAAAATTCAAGATATGTATTAGTGAAATGAAAGTTTGTTAACTAACTCTCGTCAAAATGAAATATACATAACAACATGTGCATCAAAGTCGCAAATAATCTATTTACAGATTAATAATGACACACCTTGGATGGTGATCGACTATAATCTACTGAATCTCTTCCAGTAATTGCTTCAATGAATAATACACCAAAGCTATAAACATCACTCTTCTCATTTAGTAAGCCAGAATTGGCATATTCGAGAGCTATGTATCTGAAAACATAAAACAATCATTAAAACAAACACATAAACAAACAATCTTAAAAATATAGATAGAAGAGAGCTTTCCAAAAAGTACCCATAACTCGAGTGGTAATGTAACTTTTTCCAGCACCAAGTAACTTAGCTAGTCGTAAATAAGATATTTTGGCATTATGATAACTCGAAAATGTATCGTATTTTTTGCCCTGAATTACATTGATTTATTTCATTATTTTCGTTTCTTAGCATTGTATTTGCGAGTATTAAGTTCACTTTCAGGAATTCTCTTTAAGTCAACTAGCAAGAAGAAAGAAGAAGAAAACAGAAGAAAATAGAAGAAAACCAGATGTTTTGACAACAAAATTAGGAAGCTGCACTTAAGGCTTGTGGCGACCGTCACAAGGAGTGTGGCGACCGTAACGCATTCTTTAGTGTGACGCTCGTCACAGGTCCATGGCGACCGGCACAAGGGAAATTCTCATAATCCAATTTTAAACTACGTGGACTTCTCAACGGGTATCAACTAGACTAAAACCACGTTCAGCCAGTCAAGGAAGTGCTTCAGATATTTTCGGCCACAACTTCTCCAACTTCCCATTATCTCAACTACTTCTCCAACGCCCCATTATCTCCACTACTTTTCACATGAATTCTGAAGTAGCTTCCAACCTGTTATCACTATATATAGGACCTATCATTTAGTTTCAGGGGGATCCAAGTTTTGGGCGCGAAAGCGCTGTTCGTAGTTTTAGGCAGAAAATTACAATTGTAAAAGGAGTATTTTCTCACATCGAGGAATTACTCCCTCATTAGTTTTTAGGCTTGTAATCTGTGTAACTGCTTGGATCAACAATCTTGCCATCATTTTATTGAAGTTATTTCCAGTTTCTTTAATTCAAGTCTCCATTTATTTTATCGTATTTACAGGTTCTTTATTTTATCGCTTTATTATTATTATTATTATTATTATTATTGTTATTTCATTTCATAATTGTTTAAGCATGTTGTCATTGATTATATTTACCATGTTTATGTTGTTTTCATTTAATTCCATGTTTGGCTAAATAGTTTAGAGTCCGGCGTATGAGGACCGTCTTTACCGACGGGACTCGGTAGAAAATAATAAGTGCGAACTTATGATTAAAATTCTGTTTTGGTTTTAATTCCCAAGTCTAATTTAAATAGCTTTGTCACGGGAGTGAGAGTTTATTTAACACGATTTTGTCACGAGAGTGAGGAATTAATTAAGTTTAGAGCCGGCACTGCGAGAGCGTGGGGGTCGAACTGGATAGTGGAAATTAGGCAACATATCTAAATACAGCGAGAGCGCTTTAGATACGTTTAGGATATTATTGGCTTTCAAAATATATTTCCTAGTTACCGGGCGAGCGAGAGCAAAATCTTGGTATTAGGGGACATGGCTTTAGTTAATACCGCGAGAGCATGAGGCGAAGTTTTTAAGTCGATATATTCTACGGAACTAAGTTATAGTCGTAATTAGTACCCGAATTCTACAAAGTCCTTTAGGAACGCGGAATCCATATTCTGGTCTCTCTTTATTATTATATTTTCTTAGTTTTATTTTAGTTTTAGTCTTAGTTTCCCCTTAATCAATCATTCATTAGCCTTAGCTTTACAAAGCAACGATAGATAACGGTAGGTTGACATTGGTCTCTGTGGGTTCGACAATCTTTTATATTACTTCGATATTTCCGTGCACTTGTGGACGCATCAAGTTTTTGGCGCCGTTGCCGGGGACCAACAGTCAATATTGTTATTCCATTGTTGCACCGTATAGACTAAGACACTTCTCTAAAAAAACCAAAAAACTAAAAAAAAACTATAAAAAAAAAATTTTAAAACTATGTATCACCTAAATTTTTTCTATGATAACCACTCACAATATCTTGAGGAGCCGCACCCAAATTTTCTCTACACTTACCAACCGCAATACTCCCAATATTTTGAGGATCCGCAACCAAATTTTTCCTATGATTACCATTCCTAAAATTTCGAGGAACCGCAAGAATCTCATAATTCTAATCTAGAAATATTAATGCAGGATTTCAATGCGACACTGACTCACTCCCAATAATCGCACCAAAATTTCCTCTACGATCACCATTCCCAATATTTCGAGGAACCACAAGAATCTGTTAATTCCAACCTCGAAGCATTAATGGAGGACTTCATTGAAACAACAACTAATTCTAGGGTAGAGTCTATGATTGAGCACTTTGTGGAGACACAAACTCTCCAGAATGAAGAGCTTAGAAAACAACATCTCGATACTTATGAAACCCTTAGGCAGATAAACACAATAGTCGAGTCCCTCTCGACTCACACTGAGGCATTGAAGACTCAAATCTCCCTGCTTGCACAGACATCTATAGGACCCTCCCCTGAGGAGCATGTGGATGTTGTAACAACCGTTAATGAAAAACAAATCGAGAATCCCGTGGAGAGTGATAATGAGGTTGAGGAGAGTGATATTGAGGTTGAGGAGAGTTATGGTGAGGAAGAAGTAGAGATTGAGGAAAATTTACTGGGACCACCTGAAAGGGAGGTCGTCAAAGAGGTAGAGAAAGAAGCACCTAATGTCGTTCCTCCTCCATATACCCCACCAATTCCTTTCTCGCAAAGGTTTGTGGAAGCTAAGGTAAAATCCCAATCCAAAACGTATGCGGAGGTATTGGAAAATATTCACACCGATGCATCTTTGTTTGAGGTTACACATAAAAAGAGAAAATTCGAGGACTATGAAACTAAGGATATCATTACTGCTAAGAGGGTAAGGTCAGACTTTGAGATGATGGATGAGATAACTAAGCCCAAACTCGAAAAGCTAATACTTAGGATAGATCCAGAACCACCACCACAAGTTCAAAAGAATGAACCGCCCCACAGAAGGAAGAAAAGAAAAGGTGAAGGATATGTGAGATGGCTTGATAAGTGGCCATGGAAATGAAAGACTAACAATCCTAACCGCCGAGCTATCGACGTTAAACAAAGCCCTGGGTGGGTGGCAACCCGCGAGCTTTTAATTTAATGTTTTACTTTTATTGTTTGTGTTTGCAGAAAATAAAGAATTGTATCGCTTGTCACGTCTCAGCTACATTTAGGCAAAAGATCTCTAGATGACAATCTCTTAAGATGAGTTGGCACCCACAGACATTCCTACGAATGTCGCTACTGGTGGGGACACCAATGATGAGTATGATGGGAGAAAGCATGTCTCTCCCGTTCGTAACTTACATCCTCCTTGTTCTTTGCATGGTAAGGTTCCACCTGCACACACCGCACCGTATTTTTCTAAAATTTTTGCAGGTACTTCCTTCGAAAACAGGTAGTATGATGAGCGGCTTCAGTAAAGTGAAGTTTTAGCAAATTCAGATAACTCGTAGTACAAGACTGTCATACCCCAAATTTTGACCACTAAGATTCCCATCATTGTGTCAATCATCATCACAATATGGATGAACCATCATGCCTCATCAAATGCCTCAAGGGTTGTTGAGCATTCACTACAATCAAAATTAGGGTTTTAAGCCCTCTCAGAGCCTTAGACAAAGGATCAGTCAAGGAATGACTTGATCTTCAACTTATCTAGCCTCTAAAATATCCACAATGGATCAAAAGGACTCCCACTTCAAGGATTAAGCACAAGGCTGCTCCCTTCTAGGTGGATCCAGCCTCAAGATCGACAGTGTCACCAAATTAGGGTTTTGGTCGACCAGGGCCTCCAGATGGAAAATTTTCATCTAGGCACAAGCCAAAGATCCAAAACATAACCTAATATACTCCATGGAACCTCATGGACACAATCATCAAGTCAATTTGACCTCAGGGGATGCATTCATAAAAAATCAGGAATTAGGGTTTCTTGACCTAATTCACCCCTAAGTTGACTTTTGGGACAAATCATGAGCCAAGACCTCAAGACATGATTTGAGAGTCTCTAATATACTATATTGATCCATTTTCAACAATGGATTAATCCAAGAAGCTTGAGCAACAAGTCTCAATTTCATCTGCACCACAATTAGGGTTTCGCGAGGAAAGTCAATTATAACTTTGACTTTTGACCAGGACATGCTCCCAAACCCTAAGACATGATTCAATATACCCTATGACACCCATGGAACATCTCCATTAAGTTTGATTTAGGTCAAGGACATGATTTCCTGAAGAATTGCACAACTTGGAATTCATCTGATAAAAAGTCAACTGTACACAAAAGTCAACTTTGACTTTTTGAGATTTTTCACCAAAATGGATTTTTAACCCTAAAATGATGTTAATGTATGATTTGAATCATCATTCATCAAGAAAATCAAAGAAAGTGGGATAACTTGTAAAAGGGGTAACCATAAAAACTTAGAAAAATTTCTAAGTTATGGAAAAAGTGACACTAATGTGCCAACTTTGGAGGACCATAACTCCTAAACCACAAGGCCATTGTTCCCCATTCAAAGCTTGATTTGTAGATCACATTGCCCTATACAAAAGCTTCATACTGACCTATGTCCAAATTCCTCATGGATTTTGAGTTATGGAGTGATCAAAATCAAGAAAAGTCACTTTGTTCCAACACTTAGTGAAAATTTCACTAAGTCAGAATCTGCCTTTACTATTTTCCAAATGTAGGGGGATTTTTCACTTGGATTCAAAAGAGATCAAGACCAAACATGTTCAGACAGTTGTTGTATCATGTAAGGGCTTTCCAAAATGGCCAAGAACATTACCAAATTCAATTTGAGCTATGAGATATGACATTGGCAAGATGCCTTGCTGAAATCTGCCGAGGCAAGGCAGATTTTTGCACTTTTGGTCGATTTGCCAAAATCAGCCAAATCCAAACACTCTTATCCACTTGGACACCTCTGAGGATTGAATCTAAAGGGGATAATCACTGAGCCAAGCCTCCAAAGTCTTTGGAACAAGAAATAGCATGTTGAACCTATAATTGCCAAAATAGGGACAAGACTCCAATTTTGGATTGGAGCATTCAATGGAAGCATCAAGGTGGCATGGACTGAGCTCTTAGCAACTGAATTCAGTTAAGACTTATCCAAGACCAAGGGAACCAACAGCCTGTGCCCTAACCTCTAGTCAATGGCTAGAGGAGACTTGGATTTTCATTTGCCAACATTGGCCAAACCTACTCAGCAGTTGCCATTCACTATTCCTTGCAAAACAAACTTGCTCTACTATAAATAGAGCTCAATTGTGATCAGTTTGAGTACACCAAAGCCATCAAACAGATGCTTTCCTCAAAATCTCTTCTTTTACTCCAATTTTGCCTTCTAAGGCAAGTCACTATCGGGTTTTGAGTTTGAGAGCTTTTCCAATCAAACCAATCACACACACACCTCATATACATCACATATGAGCTGATCAAACACTTAAACAACAACTGGAACACTGATTTCTCAGAATCACCAGTCAATTGGTCAAGGTTTTAACGAAGTTGCAGTTGAGATGCCATGAAGTGATCCAGCCAGTTTCAATCAAGTCCAAGCATTCAAACACACACCATAGGGTGTAGGGAAGTTGTTCAGATCATCACAACTCATCTGTAACACCTCCTACTTAGAAATTAATTTGCTCTTGCTGTCACGACCTAGAGGTTGGCCTAAACTTGGTCATCTCTCAATCTATGCATATTTCCTCGCACAATACTTTTGCCAAATGTTCATAATCATGCATGGAATGTTTCCCCTCAATTAATTGCATTGTTTGAATCGTGTATCAAAAATCCCAGCCTTCATGCAGAATCTAGGGTTCTTGAGGATTGTTCATGATTTCTTGTTTTATGTTTAATTTAAATGAAATTAATTGTCATAGACATGATCGTGAGGTTGAAACGAGTTGATTGGTATGTGGATTGCATGATATGATTAAGTATTCAGTGAGATTGGATAGAAAATGTAAATCTGGGAAACTCAGAACTCGCGCGTGTTCTTGCCCTTGTTCTTGGCGCCATTTTCCAACATTTGAATATTTGAATTTTGTGATTTCTATTTTATTGATTCAAAAATTAATTTCTCTCTGAGTTTTAATGATTTTGAGTTGATTCTTTTTTTAATAATTCACAAAAATGTTGAAATATTTTATTTTCCCAAAAAATCCCAAAAATATTATTTATTTCATATAATTGATATTTTTGCAAAGAATTAATATTTTAATTGTTTTTGACATTTAAAATATTTTTTTCCTCTTGATTTTGTAAAGATTAATGACTTCTAATTATTTTGTAGGTCAATACTTGATTTTTGAAGCATTAATCCAAGATCATAATTTGTTTCCCACATGTTAAACAATTTTTGATCATTTTAATTGAATTTTTATTCAATTAAAATACATTTTGGAAATAAATTAGGGTTTTTGATTAATTCAACCCTCACAAATCATTTTCAAAAAACTTTTGGGCCTCTATTAGAGTGTAAGACCCAACCCACTTGTACAGAAATATTTTGGGCCTCACTTATTGTATAAGTCCCTCTGTACATTTTTAAATTCGGCACGATCGTCGCCAGTTTAAAAATAAACCATCTGGGCCTCTCTTTGAGCTATAAGACCCATTCAAAACTTTTGGGCCTCTAATAGAGTGTAAGACCCAACCCCCTTTTAACCAAAAACAACTTTGGGCCTCACTTATTGTATAAGTCCCTCTGCGTTAAAAGAAAACCTCGGCGCGATCGCCATTTTAAACGGAAAAATCATTTGGGTCTACCCTCGTGTTATAAGCCCCACTCTTTTTCTTTAAAAACTTTTTTGGGCCTCTTGAGAGAGTGTAAGACCCATCCCTTTGTACAGAAAACCTTTTTGGGTCACAGTCACTTGTATAAATCCCTCTGTACAAATTCAATAGTGCAATCACTGGTAAAACCCTGGGCCTCTCCTTGAGCTGTAAGCCCCAAATCTTTATTTTTCAAAGAACTTTCTCCTTTGATTTTGAATATACTGTTGTTTTCAATTTTTCTTTGTTGAACAACTAACCAAACAGCATGGAAGCTCTACAACCGAGTAAGTGTTTATACGCTTTCATTTACCGCTTTCATATACATATAACTGTATTGTGGGGCTATTTCACTGTAAGTCTTCTTTCATAAACTCATATCGACTGTGTAATAATAGTATAGATATTTAGAGTTTCCCCGACAACTACGTCTAGCATTAAGCCCGTTGATCACTCTTAAATAGTCAAAACTAGATCCCCATAGGATTACCAGACATAGTCTTCCCTCCTCTTGGGGTTAAACAATATGGAGACATGAAAGGCAGCATTCTCGGTGAACCCTTTCATAGACTGTCACTCGTAGAAGTTGTCAAAGAAACTCTATCCCCCAGAGATGATCTCTTCTCCGTGAATTGCATCTCTTGAGTTTCTTCCAAATTCTCGGACTTTCTTGGCTTGATCTATTCCTCGTGAATGGTCTGTCTTGAATTTCTCGGGGTTTGGGGACCCACAGGCTTCCTAAAAGCATCCTGCCTCATCTTGGGCGTTGTACAAGGACCCGTCGACTTCTTAGAAGTATTCACAGCCTCCTCTTAGGCTTCGCATAATGATCTCTTCCTCTGGGAATGATAGCCTCCTCTTGGGCTTAGTATAAGGACCCGTCAGCTTCTTAAAAGCTTCCAGCCTCCTCTTGGGCTTCGTACAAATTGTCCCGACGACCTCCTAGAGGTATAGGAACAGAACCTAGTCATCTTCATAGAACAGTACTTTCAAAGAGTCTACTAATGTTTCTCAAAGCATAGTACAAAAGATGAAACTCTAGACTTGGACAGTCAAAATTCCTTGAGTCTCCAAGACATTCTCAAGCACCCTTCAAGAATAGGAAGGAACCCCGTGGACTCGGACAGTCTCAATACCCTTGGATTCCCCATTTCCTTAAAGAACAGGAAATAACCCTGATCCTGGAATCAAATCCTTGAGTACAGTGTTACTCATATAAGAACTGATTTTCTCTTTAAAATCAGTATACTGGATCTGTCACTCAACTGAAACAGTTACAATAGCCTCCTCGTGGTCTTTGTACAATGATTCTCCCCAGCAGAGCTAACAATAGCCTCCATCTCGGGCTTCGTACGAGATACCATAAAAGACTCTCTTGTTGAGTCAACTCCCTTTTAGCCTCCATCTCGGGCTTCATACGAGATACAAAAAAACTCGCTTGTTGAGTCAAATAGCCTCCATCTCGGGCTTTATACGAGATACCAAAAGACTCCCTCGTTGAGTCAAAACCTTTCAGCCTCTCTCTCGGGCTTTGTACGAGACACATATTAGCCTCCTCTTAGGCTTTGTATAAGAAAACCCCTGGTTGATCTAATCAACCTTTTAGCATCAAAGTTGTGCCTCGTTCACAGTACACAAACATCAACAACTCTGTTCCCTTCATCTAATTGTTGTAAGCGGTAAGCCTCTGGATCATCTACATCCATGCCACTGTCCCTCTTTTAGCATGAGAAATTCCTAAGGAAAGATAGCATTGCTCTACACTAAGTTAAAGTCTTCTCCTTCAGGTTAAAAATCTCCTATAAAGGAAATTATGGCATTACCGGATTCACACATCCCGGTTAAAGTAATTCTCCTTTATAAACAGCTGTGACATACAACCCCCTCTTTAGAGATGACAAATTCTCTCTAAAGTCAACACCCTTCTAGCTTCACATCTTGGGCTTTGAACAAGATACAAATAGAACCTTTTAGCTTCATATCTTGGGCTTTGAACAAGATACAGATCACCTTTAGCTTCACGTCTTGGGCTTTGAACAAGACACCAAAACACCATTTTCTCCCATAGAATAGGAGGAACTATGATCCCTCTGATTTCCCTGTTTCGGAAAAAAAACAGGAATACGTAGGCATAAGATTGAAAGAAAAATCTTAGCGAACACACTAAACAAAAACCCAAAATCCCATACTTTCATATATCTGTCCTAACATCTTAACCTCCCACCAATTAACCGAACACCACTTTTAAAAAAATAAACCTAATAGAGACCCCGAATCTTTGTAGCATCTGTAAACCAATAATTTTGACTGTTTAACCTCAGTTTGCAAGCAGGGTTAATTTGAGACATCTATTTCCCTTCCTTCATCAGCTTTAATAGGATAAAAAATGAATCGAGCTGTAGATACCAAATAGCGATAGTGCTTCGCAACCACATCCAAAATCGCTCACTACAAAGACGCCGGAGTAGAAGTGGCAAGTGAAGACAGGGACAACAAGGGAAGAATCCGAGTGAATTTGGCCGTGGTTGCACGCAATGGCATTCATAAAGCTTTTATCCTTCCTCTACCACCTTTTATCAAAACATTGAGGACAATGTTTTGTTTAAGTGTGGGGGAGGAACATTTCCCGCTTTCATTTTACCGCTTTCTAGTTAGATTTATTATTTTCCATCATGATTTTAAAATATTTTCTGTTTTAAATGTTTCGTCCATCTGTGCATGTGCTGTCGAGTCTTTATACTGATTTTATGTTGTCTATCGATTTCCCCATTCTCTTGAGACATACCAAATATTTTGAAAAATTTTGAGTTAAAAATAGTGTTTCTTTTGAAAATCTTAGGTTACAGACAAAATTGAGGTTAGATTGTGAGACTTGGGAAAATTCTGCAAGATCGGTATCGTCTTAACACCGTGAGCCTCTAAATTATGGAAATCGATTTGAGTACTTGTTATGCCATAACCTTAAGTTCTCACCCCTTTAGTAGTCCCTAATTAGTTTATTCAGCAATCAACACCATCCTAAGCACACACTAAGTAGGAAGCCGATGCAAATAAGTGTATGATCTCAGGCTTAAAAAGGTAAATTAAAAAAAATGAATGAATGAAAAGAAATGTTTCTTCTAAGTTAGGTGATTCTCACCCGATCATTTAGCCCAACGGTGCAAACTTCTTTATTTTATTGATATTTAACCCATTGTGCAAAAAGAAAAAAAATGATAATAATGAGATCATAGTCACTAACAGGCCATCCTACCAGAGTGTGAAAGGATAACGGGCTTAATGTGATTGTGCCAGAATGAAAAGGGACGAAAGAAGGATGAGTGAGTTAGGCTTAGGTATAATGACATGATTCAGATTGGTTTGTATAGGATGGAGGTTGATGACCGCAAAAGCGGAGTTGTGTTATTACGATATCCTTAGTGTGTGAGCAAGTACCTATCGACACAAACTTAATCAAAGTAGAGTTGGTAGCCAAGGATGAGTATCTATATGCACTATTTTTCCTACGAGTCATGGTTTGCTTGAGGACAAGCAAAGGTTTAAGTGTGGGGGAGTTTGATAACTTGAAAATGTATCGTATTTTTTGCCCTGAATTACATTGATTTATTTCGTTATTTTCGTTTGTTAGCATTGTATTTGTGAGTATTAAGTTCACTTTCAGGAATTCTCTTTAAGTCAACCAGCAAGAAGAAAGAAGAAGAAAACAGAAGAAAATAGAAGAAAAGCAGATGCTTTGACAGCAAAATTAGGAAGCTGCACTTAAGACCTGTGGCGACCGTCACAAGGAGTGTGGCGACCGTAACACATTCTTAAGTGTGACGCTCGTCACAGGTCCATGGCGACCGACACAAGGGAAATTCTCAGAATCCAATTTTAAACTACGTGGACTTCTCAAAGGGTATCAACTAGACCAATACCACGTTCAGCCAGTCAAGGAAGTGCTTCAGATATTTTCGGCCACAACTTCTCCAACTTCCCATTATCTCCACTACTTCTCCAACGCCCCATTATCTCCACTACTTTTCACATGAATTCTGAAGTAACTTCCAACCTGTTATCACTATATATAGGACCTATCATTTAGTTTCAGGGGGATCCAAGTTTTGGGCGCGAAAGCGCTGTTCGTAGTTTTAGGCAGAAAATTACAATTGTAAAAAGAGTATTTTCTCACATCGAGGAATTACTCCCTCATTAGTTTTTAGGCCTGTAATCTGTGTAACTGCTTGGATCAACAATCTTGCCATCATTTTATTGAAGTTATTTCCAGTTTCTTTAATTCAAGTCTCCATTTATTTTATCGTATTTACAGGTTCTTTATTTTATCGCTTTATTATTATTATTATTATTATTGTTATTGCATTTCATAATTGTTTAAGCATGTTGTCATTGATTATATTTACCATGTTTATGTTGTTTTCATTTAATTCCGTGTTTGGCTAAATAGTTTAGATTCCGGCGTATGAGGACCGTCGTTACCGACAGGACTCGGTAGAAAATAATATGTGCGAACTTATGATTAAAATTCTGTTTTGGTTTTAATTCCCAAGTCTAATTTAAATAGCTTTGTCACGGGAGTGAGAGGTTATTTAACACGATTTTGTCACGAGAGTGAGGAATTAATTAAGGTTAGAGCCGGCACTGCGAGAGCGTGTGGGTCGAACCGGATAGTGGAAATTAGGCAACATATCTAAATACAGCGAGAGCGCTTTAGATACGTTTAAGATATTATTGGCTTTCAAAATATATTTCCTAGTTACCGGGCGAGCGAGAGCAAAATCTTGGGATTAGGGAACATGGCTTTAGTTAATACCGCGAAAGCGTGAGGCGAAGTTTTTAAGTCGATATATTCTATGGAACTAAGTTATAGTCGTAATTAGTACCCGAATTCTACAAAGTCCTTTAGGAACGCGGAATCCATATTCCGGTCTCTCTTTATTATTATATTTTCTTAGTTTTATTTTAGTTTTAGTCTTAGTTTCCCCTTAATCAATCATTCATTAGCCTTAGCTTTACAAAGCAACGATAGATAACGGTAGGTTGACATTGGTCTCTGTGGGTTCGACAATCTTTTATATTACTTCGATATTTCCGTGCACTTGTGGACGCATCACATTAAATTCATCATAAATTTGAATATTACTTGACTTAATATCTCCATGAACAACTTTTGGCATTATTGTTTCGTGTAAGTAAACCAGTCTGCATGCAACATAATCATAAGATCAGTAAAATGAAACTCACCAAACCCACCTGCTCTTTTTGCTTAATTTTTATAAGAGTTGTGGTTGCATCTGATGAAGTTGACTTTTTGACTTTCATCATCTAGAGTAAAAATCAGATACATTGACAATAAAATCAGAACATGATCAAAACTAAGATCTAGAAAAGAGTTATAACAAGTAAAACATATCAGAAAACAAAAAGATGAATCGAGCATTAACGTAAAAAATAGCATAATCGAAGTATACCATGGGGCGTAGAACTCGACGACGACGAAATCGTGCTTGCTAATAGTGTCATGGAAATTGATGTTATTCAATGTGAGGACGAATTCCTTGGCCTATGGTTCCTCAGTGCAGACCCAAGAAGGAAGTAACACAAGAAAAGAGAAAAAAAAACCAAAAAAACCAAAAAGATGCACTTTGATACCGACATGGAAAAGGAAGATGAAGATGGTAGAGGCAGAGGAGGAAGATGAAGAGGGTAGAGACAGAGGAAAAAGATGGAGATAGAAGAGAAAGACAAGTAGTATTGATTTTCTGATTGGAGAAAAAGTGACGGAAGAGAAAGAGAAATACGGATTGATTTTCAGATTGAAGAATACAAAATTTTACAAAATGCATTGGAGAATATAAAATTTACAAAACCGAAAGTGTGTTAGCTGTAAATTGCATCGGAGAATACAAATTTTTTAGTAAAAGTGATTTGACAAGACATTAATAAAAGAGAAAAGGTGAAAAAGTTTATTTGGATTGGTTGGTTTGGAATGAAAAGATTGAAATCTGGTTCAAAGCATTGTTAAACTCAAAGAAAGTTGAAGATTCAACAACTAAATTGGTTGAAATTTTTAGTTTGATTCAAAAAGTAATTTTTTGGACCAAATTTGCTCCTAAAATAGAAATGTGGCAGATTTAGAGTGAAGGGTAAAAATGAGTTTTCCACAACATGTTATTTTTTTATATTATAAATTTAATTTAATGTATTTTTTGAAAATTGTGTAATTTTCTGAGACAAAGTTAAATTTCAATATGATAAATTTTATTTTATTTTACTTTATTTTAAAAAAAAAATATTAATTTAAAATGTCAAATATATAAAAAAAAAAAGGATTTAAAAATGACTTTTAATTCTGTGAAGCAATGAGCCGATTCTAACGATATGAACCTAACAAGTTGAACGAATTGTTCGTGAACTTATAATGAGTCGAGTTTGAGCATAAAAAAATTCGTGTCGAATTCGAACTGAGATTTTAGCTTAACCATTTCTTAACGAGTCGAGCTGAGGAAAATTCGACTCGACTTGACTCATTTCTAGCCTCACTTCCCACCATCTGGTCTACTCTTCTTACTACATAATCTATTTGTCTTCTCTCTACATGCCTAAACCACCTAAGTCTATTTTTCATCATCTTTTTTACTGCAGGCTTTACCCTGACACTCTCTAATAATTTCATTTCTAATTTTATCTTATCAAATCTTATCATCCGCATAGTTAAGTAAAGTAACATTTCATAATTAACAAGTACTATATATGTACCAAATTATAAATCACTTTGCCAAAAAAAATTGTCCGAAATTATGGCTCTGTTTGGTAAAACTAGCTTATAGCTGATAGCTGTTGAATAGTATTATCGGGGGTGTTTTATCGTATCCACAGAGATTGTGTATATTGCCGCCGTTCGCTAGTCAAAAGCACTTCAAACTTTATAATAACAAATGGTTGGTTTTTCGTTTCGTAACGTTTGCATAAAATTTAGAATTCAACAGTAAAAATATTTGTTTTAGGATTTTTGGTAAAAACATGTCAAGATTAGTTTTCGGTAATCCGTTTTGTACGTATCAACTCGATCAAGCGTGTGAACTCGTTAACAATAAATATAACCACATATCCTCTCAACAAGTTTCTCTCGAACACTTGTTGTGAGATTTATCATATTGATCATTTGATGATCTCTCACTCAAACTACCAATATGATAACATTCAAGCTTAATATTTATGAACATCAACTTTCAAAACTATCTCTAGCCTTATGATTATTGATGGATTGAAACTTATGTCAAGTTTTAAAACATTTCTCTCGAACATGGATTAAAACAAAATATAAACCATATAAACAAAGTTTTTCCTCTATATTCATTATCAACAAAGTTCACAAACTTACAACCAAGATCAATACATACAAAAGAGAGGATTATCTACCTCAAATCTTGACACAAAAGTGCTTAGCTACCCATAGACATGGTAGCTTGCTTGACAAGTAAGTAGCAAAGCTTTTGGAGCATCAATCTTCAAAGATTCAAGGATTGAAGCATAAAAGCTTTGAAAACTATGAAAAATAGTAACAATGGAGTTTTTCTCCTAAAATGAGCTTCTAGGTTACAAGAGAGTACAATGAAAAGTGATGGAATGTGCCAAAAAATCTACCAAATGTACTTAAGTACAAGTTCAGCCCAGAAAGCAGCGTCGGGCAGTCCATTGCAGCGCCGAGCGGTGGCCAAAAGTGAGGCCACGTGACAACTACAGTGCCAGTTGGACCTCACAAAATATATTTCAGCGTCGGGCGATGCAATCTCTACGCTGGACGATCAGTCATAGGCCGGGCGAAACTTGAAGAGGCGCAGCAGGGAACGCTTCTGGATTTTGAGACAAAATTATGCATCCTGCGCCTTAGCAGCGCCGGGCGGTTCAAGAGGCCTAAAATGCGACACGCGAGCTTTCGATTCTGAGCGCTTCCTTGTGAATCGAGCTGCGATCTTTTCACCTAAAATGCTATCAAAATACACAAACACATCAAAATACCTAATACTTATAAAAATGCAAGAATCGCTTAATTAATAAGTCGTTTCGCGATTAAAGCGATTAAAAGAGCTTAAAGGCATCAAAATCAATTATGAAAATAAGCATTTCTTGACACCTAACAATAGTTGGTAGCTGTTAGCTAATAGTTGATAACTAGTAGCTGATGGCTGGTAGCTGATAAGTTAATTTGAGTGTTTGGTAAATTAGCTGTTACACTAGCTGATAATTATAAAATGACCTAAAAGGACATTTTTAATTAAGAAATTGGTGATTTCATTATCTTATTATGTTATATTATTAAATTAAATTTTTTCCCCGATAAAAGTAAATGAATTAATAACAACATGGAAAACAATTTTAATATATATGAAAAATTGAAGATATCATCAAAATATATATAAATTTAAATATAAGTTTTATGAGCTTTGCTATTTAGTATGAATATATTGACAAAATTCAATGAATAAAAGAATGAGGTAGAGGACAACTTTTATTATTGGTATAAAATGCCTATTGATTGGTCTTTCATGTAACAACTTGAGAACTGTTGGTGTATGGGTAAGATTTGAGGGGGATTATTCAAACTGTTATCAAAAGCTGTTGATTCAGTTTAATAAAGCTCCTTATAGTATTAGATTTCTCTTTTCTTTTGACCTTGGTTGATATGGTCAATAGATTTTAGAAAGGGTTCATTCTATTGTAATCTTTTTTGATTCTATCAATGAAGTTTGTTTGATTATTAAAAAAAAAAAGAACCATCACACCATACATGAAGCAAGAGTATTTCATAAAGTCATTTATGTGGACATAAAAGTAAAAGTAATCCTAATAACTATAATCCTTGGTCTGATTAACTCATTCTTTTGTAAAATATAATTTTTTGCCCTAATTTTATAATAAAATTTAATAAAATACGTGAAATAATAACATTGTAATTTTGAATTTAGTTATATTAATCTAAAATAATAACAAAAATAAGTTTACTGTTTAATATTTTACAATATAACTGTAATAATAATAATAATAATATTCTGAATTTTCTTCACTTTTGTTGATTTCATTGATTCTCCTCCAATGTTTCACTAACTTGAGAATTATTAACACTATTTCTAAATTAATTATATACTTTATAATTAATAAATAAAAATAATGTCTAATAAAGTAGAGAAAAATAGTAAAAATCTTCTATAACATTCTTCAAAATCTCCCTAAATTCAATTTTTTAAAATTAATTTTTTAATAGTATATATATATATATATATATATATATATATATATATATATATATATATATATATATATATATATATATATATATATATATATATATATATATATATATATATATATATATATATATATATATACTCACTCCATTATCTTTTATAAGCAAATTTTGACTTTTTAGCTTCATTCAATAAATGATGTATTTAGAGAATATATAGACTAGATACATTAATTATTTAATGAATCTAAAAAGTTAAAATTCTCTTATAAAAAGTTATAAGCTAAAAGCTACAAGCTCAAAAGCTACTTCAAATAGATTTTGAAAAAAAAGTGAATAGCTAGTTAAAAAGCTATAAGCTAAACGGTAAAAAACAATTATCAAATAGAGTTTTTTAATCAAAATGAATTGAAAAGCTAAAAATTATAAGTTAAAAGCTCTTTTTATGGTCTTATCAAACAGACTCTATAAATTACTTTACATTTCCAATGCAATATTAATGATATTTTTTTCAATACACCCTCAAGTATTTATTATTATTTATTCTTTCAATTCTTTTAATTTCTCTCTCTTGTTTAATTATGAGGGGCACTACTCTAAAGTTATATATAATTTGTCTTTCCCATAAAGTAATAATTAAGTTTTTTAATTCGTGAGAAATGTTCAAAACGTCTTATAATTTGAGACTGTATGAGTATTGTTTTATCATCTATAACAATATATAAAGGTAAAACATCTTTTTAGTGTAGCCTATTTTCTTTTCTGTTTTGCCCTTCAAAACTATTTAGATGTGGTAGAAGTTACACATATAAAAATTAACTACTCCCCCTACTTTATATTTGAATATTGTATATAAGTGAAAGTAATTGGTTATTTAAAAAGGAAACTGACTTTAACTTCTTATTAAAAACTATATTTAAATACACATACCACAAATTCAAATATCCATAATTTTAATTAAAATCAAAATTAAAAAAAAAAATTATATAGATTTTTATGTGTAAATGTATTGAAAAAAGCGGACAGACGGGCGAGTGCCCCGGGCCCGATGCTAGTTTTTGTAAAAGAAAAGTATTGTTTAAGATATTATCAAAAGAAATATCTCCAAATAAAAGAGAATTGATTTATTTTACGTATTGCTTTTAGTATAAAATCTCTTAGTTAAGAAAATAATCATCTCTAGTTAGTAAGATCAATATATTAGCATAGAGCATTGTTAGGAACACTCTTTTATCAAATGAAATTTATGCAAGTCACACCACTAATATTTGAGTGTGATCCACGTGTTTTTCACTCAATAAGAAAAAGTGTTAGAAGGAATAACCCTTGCACCCCTCAACATTAGAAATTAACGAAATTTAGCATTCTATAGCCATAGTGTTTCTAATCAGTGTTGCAGTTAAGCTCATAAAAATGTATTTTCTTGCCTTTAGATGACACAAATATCTAAAATATATAAAATCACACTTCAGTGCAAATTCCTTCAACAAGAGCTTGTCTTCCACCTTTCTAACCACCAAGAAAGACTCAAATAAACAGGTAGACAAGTACTGACTAAATCATTTAAAGATGATTTTTCCTTAACTTATGCAGCGACACAAATTCATGCCTTTCACAAATCATAATAGCTCATAGTTCAAAGTTCAAACCACCAAAACAAGAAAGTGCATGGTAGAAGAAACTAGAAAAATTCATCTATATATATAATTTATTAAAAAATTCACCTCA
The DNA here is from genome assembly GCA_022829125.1 of Lathyrus tuberosus. Classification (NCBI taxonomy): domain Eukaryota; kingdom Viridiplantae; phylum Streptophyta; class Magnoliopsida; order Fabales; family Fabaceae; genus Lathyrus; species Lathyrus tuberosus. The sequence goes on along the minus strand of JALAZF010000024.1, from coordinate 4,149,299 downwards.
CAATTAGTAAGGAGGGAACGTAATTTTTTGAAACAAAGTTTGCCGCGTACTTTTAATTCAGCAACGTTGCGGTGTGAAAATCACCTAGCAACGTTACAGACACAGTTTCCAAGACGCAACGGTCATATGAGGCAGGCAGGTTATTTATTATGAGTTACCACAATTCTCTCTTACCACACATATCATATCTCTTATGTACTGTACCCAATTCATTTTTCTTCTTCAAAAAAATTTTCACTTCCTCTCTCATTCGTTCATTCCTGACCGTCTTCATCAACAGGTCTTCAATTTTTTTTTTTCGCCTTCGTCTTCTCCTGTTCATTTCTGGTCTTCTTCATCAACAGGTACTCATTTTTTATCAACTTTTATTACTTTTTTTTCTACCTTATTCTGGATGTTGTATAATATTATAGTTTTAGTATGTTAGAATTTAGTTTTAATTGTTTATATGTTGAATTTTTTTATGTATGTTAGAGATTTAATTTTAGTTGTTTAAATGTTAGAATCTATAACTATATATAAAAGGAATACATGTTTTTGGGCTGACCTATTTTTGTTCCTAAAATACACTTTATATATTTTTTTTAGAAATTAATTGAAATGCACTGACAGTGTAAAAGGATTTTACACTGTCAGTTAATTATAACCATTGGATGTAAAGAGGAGTTTGACTTTTAATTTAATAATATGTAAAGTAACCCAAACAGATGATGGTGATGTATTGACAGTGTAAAACTTTTTACACTGTCAGTGCATAGTAATTAAACTCTTTTTTTAATAATTAATAAAATACAATAAAAAAAAACTGTCTTCAAAGTAACTTCCATCGGTTATTAACATAATATTTTGAATTTGAATGCTAATACTTAATAACTTCCATTTTCCCACATTTATCCTTTATTATTTGCTATTTTTTCAAAAGAGCACATTATATATAAATACAATGTCAATCCGTAAAACTACTTTATATTACATATATTTTTTAATAGATGTGCCAATGTTTTTATTAATTTTAATTCACAGTTTACAAATTATATTAATTAAACATGTTTTCCCTTCATTTGTTTTTTTATCATTTTCTTTAATTATAGTTTTATTTTTAGAGAGAGATATTTAAATTAAAATAAAGAAAAGGAATGAAAAATAAATATATCATATTATATACTTATTTAACTAAGCAAATAAATAATGTTTATAATTTCTTGCGCATGCGAATTAAAGAAAATAGACATACAGGCATGATAATGCATATCACAAACTTTATTGCATAAATAATTTAAATTAAATTCAAAATTAAATAAAAATATCCATTTATATTTTGACGCGTGTGCGTAGTAAAAAAAACGGACAAACGCGTGCCCGTTTAGACGCTAGTTTTTAGATAATATTGTTACAATTTTTTTTAATAAAATAGAATATAAATTTATACTATTTTGTTTTTAGATATTTTTATATTTTCACAATTTCTTTTATCAGTTTCTTTTACAATTTCTTTTATATTATTTTTTCAATTTTTTTTAATAATAAAAAATTTATATTACCAAAAAAACAATTCAGTACAATACGTCGAACAAAATGATCCAGACCCACAAAGACGAAATCCGACATCTAGAATAGAAACCTATTACACATAGTTAATTCGGTGACAATATTCATTCATCTTAGCATTCTTCTCCACCCTTCGTATAACCATTTCTCGGATGTCGGTGTTATTTAGCACATGCCGTCCTTCCGATTGGAACACTTTTTTATTGCGAATAAACCATACATAATAGACTGCTTCCGCCAACATTGTTTTGAGTAGTTTAGCCCTTATACCTTTACCTCTAGTGGTTCTAATTGCCCACTTCAACTCTTCCTCCCAACCATTAGGATCGCGCACAATTAACATGGCTCTCAACTGATTTTTCCATACTTGATTGGTATCAAGACATTCAAACAAAGGATGCTGGGTTGTCTCAGTCTTCCCACAGAAAACACATTCATCATCAGTAATGATCCCACATCGCCGAACCTTGTCCTTTGTCATGAGCTGATTGCGACATGCCATCCATAACGTGAAAATAGGCCTTGGCCTTGCTAGATTACCAAAAAGTAAGAATCTCCAATCTACTTTTGGTTTTGCCGCTCGAAGCTCCTGGTACATCATGATATTTTTTTTTTCAATTTATACAATATTGTTACAGTTTCTTTTATATTTTGATAATAAATAATATAAAACTGAATACAAAGATAAATGTATTTTTTTTTAATTGTTTTCATTTTTTTTTACTTTTTTTATGAAACAGAATAAATAAATAATTTTTTTCGTTTTTTTATTATACATATATAATAAAACAAAATAAAAATTTATATTATTTTAGTTTATTATACAGAAAAATTAATTTCTAATAAAACAGAATACTATTTAATTTATTATAAAAAAGAATAAAACAGAAAAATTAATTTATAATAAAATTATAATAAAACAGAATATAACAGAAAAATATTAATTTATTTTATTATACATATATTATTTTATAATAATTAATATAAAACAGAATATAAAGGCAAAATTATTTTCTTTTCCTTTTCTTTTTTTACTTTTATAATAAAACAGAAAAAATAAATAGAATAAAAAAGTTAAATAATTTTTTAAAAAATTAAATGTTTTTTCGTTTTTTTAAAGTTTTTTTAATAAACAGAAAATAAAGTATTTATTTTATTGTACATTTATAATATAAATTATCAGAATAAATAATTTTTTTTACTTTTTTAATAAATAAAATAAATAATTAATATCTTTAATTAGATTATTTTGTTGTACATATATATATTATTCTTTTTTATGTATATAACTTAATTGATTTATGAATTAGTATTAGTGTTAGTATTATTTGTATTGTTGGTAAAAATATATATGTATCTTAGTTTTCAAGTATTCATGAGTAGTCCATATAATTTTTTATTTTTTTTAGTAAACGTTTATTATATATGCATGTAAGTGTTTAAAGAATCATGAGTAATCCATATTATTTTTAATATTTATTAGTTAATGTCTATTATATATGTATGTAAGTGTATAAATAATTAAGAGTAGTCCATATAATTTATGATATTTTTTAGTTAGTGTTGATTATATAGGTATTTGATATAATTGACCAAAATTCCCAAATTGGTCAATTGATTATATAGGTATTTGATATAATTGACCAAAATTTCCAAATTGGTCAATTGAATAAAACCTTGTCGGATTATAATGGAAACAATGTTGTAAACGTGCAGAATGAAATATTATAAGTACTATCGTAGTTGGATGTATGATCGAATGTATCCTAGACGATGTGGACTTAAACCACATTTTGAGGAAGGAGTAAAAGGATTTATTATATTTGCGTTTGGTCAAGAATGTTGTCGAAGTGAAGGAGGAGTAAGATGTTCGTGTCTTAAATGTGGGTGTAGACGTCTAATCAATGATCCAGAAGAAGTTGAAAATCATTTGAAGAGAAAGGGTTTTATGAAAAATTATTGGGTTTGGACATCAAATGGAGAAGAACTGTCGAGTAATGTACCAAAGACTAATAATACACAAGCTTCAAGTAGTCGATCACAAAAGGAATCTCATGAACAATTTAATCTAATTGAAGACATGATTGGTGATGCTTTGGGGGTGAATGTGACCTACGATGAGCAACAAGATTTTGATGGGGGAAGAGTTGCCGAATGAGAAAGCACAAAAGTTTTATCAATTGTTGAAAGAAATAAATACACCATTGTTTGAGAGTTCGTCAGACTCTAAGTTATCAACGTGTGTGAGATTATTAGCTGCGAAGTCAAACTGGAATGTTCCTTATCAGTGTTTGGAATTCTTTACTCAAATGATGTTGGATGCAACTCCTAAGAAAAACAATTTGCCTACAAGTTTTTATGACGCAAAGAGGTTGGTGTCGAAGTTGGGTTTAGAAGTCAGAAAGATTGATTGTTGCATTGGAGGTTGCATGTTATTTTACGACAATGAATTTGGTACTAATGATGGGGCGTTGGAGGAATGTAAGTTTTGTAAGAGTCTGAGGTATCAAGTTCGTAGTAAAGCAGTTGAACGTAAGCAAAAACGTGTTGCAGTAAAATCCATGTTTTATCTGCCGATAATACCAAGGTTGCAGAGAATGTTTGCTTTGATGCATAGTGCTAATCAAATGACATGGCATCATACAAACAAGATTAGTTCAGGCACGATGCGACATCCATCTGATGGTGAGGCGTGGAAGCACTTCGATCAGATGCATCCTGAATTTGCTGCGGAACCCAGAAATGTCCGACTTGGGTTGTGCTCTGATGGTTTCATTTCACGACTTTTTTAAAATTATATTCTTATTTATTATATTTATTTGATTAAAAAGTTAATTATATTTCTTAGGTTGTTGAAAAGGGAAGAACCTCATTATTGAGCGAGGTTCATCAAAAAGCTTATACGGGAAGAGACGGAGAGTATAACAACGAGCGTGCCAGAGATACTCAGGAAAATTATTATCAATATTTAAATATTTTATTTTATTCTTTTATTTAACTAAATCATATAAAGTCTATTATTTAATTTAATTTTCTACTTATGTGTAGAAGGAGTATCATAAACGGGTACAAGCAATTAAATCTCAACAAACGGGTACAAGCAATTAAATCTCAACATCCTCAGTATGTTGTTCCTAGGGGTCCACATCCTATTGGTCCAGCTCTTGATGTTTATGTATGGTTAGATACAGCTGGCGAAAAGAAAAAAAATGGGAAAATTTATGGTGTTGGAACTTTAGACGCCAACTATAAAATTGGGAATAGAAGTTTATTCACAAGAATTGCAGATGGTGAAGGGTCGTCGCGTCCCCCAGAGTTATCCCCTGAAATGGAAGAAACCATAAGACGATTAGCTCAAGGTGAGGCAGCACGTGAAGCAGCAGCACTCGAAACAGCGACACGTGAAGCTACGTAAAAGGCTGAAATGGAAGAAATGAGGAGAACACAATTGGAGTTGCAGGAAGCCTTAAGAGTTTCACAAGAGCAAATGAGAGCTACACAACAACAAATACAAGAATTTATGTTGCTATCACAGAAGAATCCAAATCAAGGTTTCGTGGATATGGCGGAGTTGATGGATTTGGATCGGTTGGTGGCCAAGCGGTAAACGAGAACGTGGAACAAGAAGAAGATGGTGAAGCCGTCAACGAAAGTGAGGGAGATGATGATGATGATGATGATGAATATGAGGATTAATTTAAGAATTTTATTATTAGAATATATATTGTTGCTAGGTGATTTACATTTGACAAATGTATGAATTGCGAGGTTATTTTCACCTGGCTAAAACATGCAAACAAAAAATTGTAATATTTTTAATTATGTTTATTTATTGCGTTTTTTTAATTAATTTTGAATTTAAATATTATTGAATAAAAAAAATATTATATATATTATATTATTATAAATTTATTATACTATTTATAAAAAAAAAATATATATATATATATATATATATATTTATGCAATAATATTCTGAAATATATAATTGTATAATAATAATTTTTTTAATTATGTTAAATATATTGCGAAGTGAATTTCACTCAGCAACGTTGCCAGGTGAAATACACTCAGCAACTTCCTATGTTGCGAGGTGAATTACACTCAGCAACGTTTCCAAGTGTAAACCACTAAGGAAAAAGCATGCATTGTGAGGTGGAAATCACTCATCAACGTACTGCTCTGCTGCTCTGCACCCTGCCCTTCAGACTGCTCTGCTCTGCGTGCCAGACTGAACCACTTTTTAAATGTGCGTTGCCAGGTGTTTTTCACTCAGCAACTTGCGAGGTGATTTTCACTCAGCAACTTGCGAGGTGATTTACCCTCAGCTAAATAGTTGCGACTAGCGATTTTGCGAGGTGATAGGAACTCTTGGAAATTTCACGTTGCGGGGTGATTTTAAGGTTTGCGAGGTTATTATCACCTAGCAACGCAGCGTTTTTTTTTGTAGTGATTGTGATGACAAATTGTTTATTGATATTTTTAATAAACAATCACGAGTTTAATTCACTAAAGAGATTAATTCGAAAAATTTCAATGACAATTTGTGCAAAAAAAATATAATGAAAAGTCTTTGAGATTTAGACTTAAACGTTTGTATAGTGACAAATTAGACGTAAACTTTAAACACAATAAACTTTGGATAAAGATCATAGACAAGAAATGTATCAAATGTCATTAAAGTAAATGTTTTGAATGCAAAAGACTTAAACAAATAAAAGAGAGGATGCAGACTCATACATTTTCTCACAAACTGTTTCTCTATGTGACTTGGATACTTTGGTTCTATAGAGAATATCTGATAAATTTTGTGACCATGATTCCATGAATGAGCCTGCATTATATACTACTTTAATGATAACCGTCGACAACGGTTATTTTCTCAACAATCAACATGTATCCTTTTACGTGTGCTTTATCCTTCTAACTTGCTTCCACGCGTCTTCACTATTTTCAACTGCTGCAAACCAGTTGTCATGTTGATAACTGCCTTTGAGAGTTTGTGATTAACTTTTATATTGTCGAGACATCTTTTTCTTAACTGTCTGTTAGACTTAAAATTTTTTCTAAGTTATAAACATTCTGATGAACGTGTCAATCTTGACCTTTTGTCGAAGATTTGCTTTATGTAAACCTTCTCGAGATTCTGGATATATTTTGAAGAGACTGTCATAATCTTGTGGATCTGCTCCTGAGACTCTTCCAAACCAAAACCAACATGTTATTCAAACCTTCTTGGTCAATGTGACTAGTGTGTTGAAGGTTGAGTTTTTTCATACTTAGTTGTATTTCAAACATGGTTATCATCTTTCTGTCGAATTCCTTAGCTGGAATTTTCAGGCTAGCAGGTGGGCCCAAAAAATGCCAATTTCGATCAGATGCTGAGATGGAAGAAAAGTGGAGTTTTTCGTAACTGAACGACACTTTTCAAGATAGCCTGCATATGTCATGGTCATCATGACCATTTTTCAACAAACAGTCACGACAAGGACGTGCGTGCAAATTCTCATCATTACTTTTGATTTCCTAGGACATTAATGGGCCACAAGATTAAATTAAATTAAAAGAAATCATTTAATTTTTATTTTTCCAAAGAATTAAATGTCATTTGTCGATTCAGACATGTCACTTGTCCAATTTCTTTTAGGGGGAAATTGAAAAGTTTTTTCCCCTTTGTGGCTATATATATACGTCTCTTTTTCATTTATTTCTCTTTTCTGCCATCTTCTCCTTCAAAGTCCTAGAAATATCTTGAACTTCTTTGCAACTATTTCTCTTCATCTATTCAACAAACTTTCTAACTCAAGAATTTCTCAAGAAACAACAATGGCTTCTGGTTCCAACACAAAACGTCAACCTCACGTTCCATTTGCTGCTGAACTCAACGGTCCCATCCTCACAGATGGTCGTACTTGCGTACCTGAGCCTCCATTGCTAGAGGAAAAATCTGTTGTGTGGTTTTCAAAGGTACTAATCACTTACTCTCTTGCATATATTGTTCATGCTTTTATGGGTCCTTTACCTAGACCATCTAAGAAGCCATCAAATTTTGAGAGCTTTTTCCCTAGTTTCTCTTCAGGAAAACCTCTGGTGTTTAAAGATGAGCCTTTTGACACGAGGTTCATGAAACAACGTGTGTTCCATTAATCTCCTTCAACCAACAATTCTTACATAAAATGGCTAGATATAGGTCAACAAAAGAAGTTGAAAGTATGGAAAGAACTGGGGATTTTTTATTTGATACAACTCTCTAGGGTTGGTCCTAAGTACAACCCACACATGTTGGTGGCTACCCTTTGCTTCTGGGAGTGTTTGACTAACACATTTCACTTACCATATGGAATGATTACCCCCACACTATTTGACCTAGCTGCAATTGTTGGTCTTCAACCAACTGGAGAAATCTTCGACCCTACTCTGATAACTAAAATCAACCATTCCTCCACCTTTCATCACATTATCTATATTTCTTTCATCAAATACAATCAAGGTTTATCTGACAATGTAGGCGCTCATGAGCATATAGCCTTCATTACATACTGATTATCCCACTTTGTGTTTTGCTCTAAGTCTCTTCAAGTAGCTAAGAAATTTGTCCCTCTGGCTACTCAGCTCCATGAGAGAAGGAGGGTTTGTCTGAGTAAACTGATCTTGTCTGGCCTGTAAGAATCCTTGGGGAATACTTCTCATGAACTCAAGAAATGGGATGATTCTTCTGAGGATAGTCTCTTGATTTTTGGCCCTATTTGGCTTTTTGCAGTTATGGCTTAATGCCATCTTTGAACTCTCCCTAAAAACTAGGATTTCACCCAATTTAGAAAGGAGCGTCGAAGGCATAAGGCTTGCTCAGGTTACTCCATACGATGACAACTCTTCATTGAAGGAAATCTTTGAGAATTACTTCGATATGTTATACAATTACCTTCGCCTCGACCATGACACCTTTTGTCAGTCAAACCTATGGATCAGACTAGTTCATAAAAGTATTCCTAGGCTCCACTACTAAAGACTAGAAAGAAGTTCATGACATATAGATATAATTCTTAAAGTCGTACGTCTTGTTGAATAGAATTTTCTCTTTAAGACCAGACATTAGGGTGGCTGCTTATCAACCTACTTTGGTGGCCATGCAGTTTAGATTCAGCCAATTCTTGAGGAAGATCAATCTGCAAGTCTGAATTGAGAAGTAATAACAAATCCTTTTCAATAGGGTCCACGAGGTCTAGATCCTTATCCTTAGGAAGAAAGTTTGAGTTCAGAATCTGATTCTAAATAATTGCATCAAGACAAAGATATGAGACCAAATATGTGTTAGATGGATCTACAAAGATATGCCAAGTAGGAAGATAGTGTTCCCAAATAAGAGTTCCTGGGATTTCTCCAATCTCCTCACAATTGATCACATTAGTAATCGATTTAGAGGTTACTGTTATAGAAACACCAGTCACTTTAGAAAGAACAACACACTCAGAATTCAGCTCAACAATGGAAGCATTGGTCCAAAACTCTTTGACAAGACTTGGACAAGTGAAACCACAAAGCATCTCAAAGTATCCATTCAAACTTTTTTTAGACACATTCTTTCAGAAGTTAAAACCTAGCTTAAGCAATTCATCAAAATCCATAAACTTTTCATTGATGACAACTATTTGTTTCAAAGGAGAATTGACTAGAGAATTCATCTCAGGTTTGGTTTGATCAGCACACAACCAAAGAAAAAAAAAAGAAAAAAAAACTGAACAAGACTCTAAAGGAATAAGAACCTTATCAGAAAAAGGACACAAAATGATGTTTCACAAGACAGAAGATAGAGATAATAATAATATATAAAAAGAAAACATCATTACCCAAAGGTTCTTATCCAGCAGATTTCCTGAATCCACTAGATGATTTTCACCTTTATGAATATTTAAGTAATATAAAATTTTTTGAAAAACATTTTACTGAAACTGCTTTATCAGAAGTAAAGAATCTTTTTCTGAATCTTAGAGTCTGATAATTTTTCAGAAACTATCATCCATCAGAGTCTAGTGGATCTTGACTTAGAGTGAGACATCTTCTGCCAGTCATCAGTCTTTAAGATTCTATTCATAACCAAACATTTTCTCAAGAGTCATTAGTGATTAATGAATGTTGAATTGGTTTCTTTGACAGCTAACAAACAGCTGTATCATCACAAAAAGTGTGAAAACCGTTTACATAAATATAACCATCATCTAGCTAATGATATATTCAGTATATACAAATATAACATAGTTTCTTCTTAGAGATCTCTGAAGATTCTTTTATCAAAATAACTTCTCTAGAAATCTAACAGAGACTTTGTATTTACATATACACAAATATCTCATTGATTCAACTAATAAGCCAAAAAAGAACAAACACACTTCTTTTATATTTTCTCTGTCAGACTCGTATGAGTATTCAGATTTGACCATAAAATCTGAATACTGCTTTTAGGGGATTCTGATTCAATGGTTGTTAAACCATTGACTCCACTTCTTTCACCAAACTTAGTACCTCTAGCACTTGAGTCTGGGTTGTAGGCTCTTCTTCCATCAGTTGTAAGCAACCTTTGATAAGCTACATGCAAGATGCCTTTGCTCTTTTCTTCGATATCTGCAGCAACTACATTTAAATAATGATACTTATATTTCTATGAGTCCATACATGTTGGTCCAGACATGCTATCCTTTTCCTATGCCTCAATTTGATATCAGTACCATGATTCATTCCAGAGTATTAGTCTAGGATGAGTCATGATATGAACAAGATCTTGTTCTTAGCAGAATTATTGATTTCATTGTCTTGGATCAAAGTTTTTGACTTTCAAATCTTTGACAATCATAAAACCAAATAGTGTTAGCTATCAGAGATTGGCATAAAACAAGTTAAAGCACTATCATATAATTGCTGGCAAAACATGAAGAAGAATTGAAGGTTTCTCATAGAATTGTCCTTTAACACAAATTCCATGATGACCCTCAATCAAGGAGCAATGAAATCACTTAAGATATCACCTTAAAAAACATACTCTTTATTATCAAATATTGAAGCAAGATAGATTTGGCATAATCTCCTTTTCTTCAATACTTGATTTTTATTCCAAGATTCAGATGCTTCATTAGAAACAGTAATGACCGGCAGAACCAAATTACTCTTTCTTTTGAATCCTACACTAATGTCAGCTTCAAATGAATATGCAGTGAAGACCTCTGACATTAGGCTCTGATAGTGTTTCTCCTTATTCTTGGATTTGGGATATCAGTTGAAATACGAATATCTCATAAGCTTCTGAAGTTACTCTTCTAACAACAGATGTCACGTTCCATTCAGCCAGTTAAAGAAATCTTATGATTAGAAAGGTTAATTCCTCATCATTAGACATTCCATGGGAAGTATCCTTCAACAGGATTTAGGAAATATGATCCGTTAGATAGTTTTTCATAATCTAATTCCATTTCTTTTCTTTGAAGATTGCAAGATAAACCTACAAGGCACAGTAAACTCAAGTTGTATGACTTCTTGAATAACTATGACCTCGGTTTTGAATTCAAAACAATATTCTCATAATTTTCTTGGAAATATTAGATGAAGTGTAAATGGACAAGCTTCATAACTGATTCCCACAAATCTGAGCACAGGGATTCAAAGATAGTCAGAGCATTAGACATATCAATGATGTTGATATACTCAGAATCGAGATAGAGCACCTACCAAAATGCATCTACCTCTGAAGATATTTTCAATAAGCTTCTTCTGAGCTGGTGAGAGAGACTTTCAAACTTTGATCATCACCTTCACAAAACCCTTTATCAAGTCCAATGAATTAAAAATATATTTAACCTTTCCATCATTTAAATTCAGAGGAATCACCCTTTGAATATGGTAGGACAAACAATGTAATATTTTTCATGTGGCACTTGATTCCTTCTTGAAGGAAAGTCTTTAACAAACATACTTTTCTCATTGGATCATTATCTGCACCACTGTTAAGTGTTAAGTACATACCATGCTCTGATACCAACTGAAGATGAGAAAAGTACACAAGAATGGGGGTTGAATTGTGTTTTCCATTTTCTTAATTTGCGTCTGATTAGAGTTCAAAATCTAAACTGGTGTTCAGATTCTGGTTATACGTAGCAACAAAATGTTTACATAAGCAAATAAATAATAGTAAAAAACACAAAAATTTATATTGTTTCCTCCCAAATGAAAGTAGTCCAGTCCCCTTACTTCACAAGAGGTTTTCACTATAATCAAATCATGATTACAACCACTTATGCTTCCTGTATAAGACTTTTACAATGCTCAGACCATAAGTCGGAGACTTCTTGCTTAAACCCATAAGGCTCAAGCCTTCCTTGCTCAAGTCCTACAGACTCGAGACTTCCTTGCTAAGTCCCTCAGCCTAAGACTTTCCTGCTCAGGTCCCTCAGACCCGAGACATCCAGGTCAAACCCCTCAGGTCCAAGACTTCTTGCTCAGACCCACGATCCAAGATTTCTCTGCTCATTAGCCAGCGATGTATGTTTCGATTCCTTTTAATCTCTTGTTTAACCGGACAAATAAGTGTATGTAACTGTGTCTCAATATAAATGAAGCGTTATATATATTCACCATTTGTTCATATTTTATATTAATTCATTTTTATGTTTCCCATAACAATATTAGTGTTTTAGAAAAAGAAAAAAATATGTTGTTATAGGATTCTGTTCTGAAACTGGTTCAGGAGAAGTTTTGGAGATGCATGTCCAGAAAAAGATAATAGGGTGTGGTTTCAGAGATATATCTTCGAAATCAATATGCTAGTTAATGAGTGGTCCAAATTGATCTATGGCTTCTATAAATTTAGGTGCTCTTATGTTATATTTCACACAAAGTGAAAATGTCTCAAATCACAAATAAACTCTATTGGTATGTCGTAAATGTCTCATTCTCCAACTCTACACTCGGGAGAACGTTTAAGCTCACGGATTTCACCTCCCTCGAAGATATCAAAGACTAAATCCACCATCTTTATGGAGACAATAGAAAGATTATGAAGCTCGAGTAGCGTTCACCGTCGATTGACAACGGAGGGAAGATTGAGTTTAGCAAATTTCAGCTCAAGACGCAAGCATATGTCAGGGCTATATGGAATACAAATTTTCGTTTTGAAGAAAAAATTCCCCTCGAGTTGGAAGCGACGGTTTCAAGATCGGTCGAAAATATTGCGAAGACGTTGAAGCGTCCGCCTGGATATTGAAGTGTAATATTGCATTTTATGTTGAAATCAGCTATGTAATGCGTATTTTATGTTATGAATGTTAATTTCATTTTGGAAAATTACTTTTGTGTTGAATCTGATACTCGCGCGTCTCTGGAAATGTAATTATGAAATTATTCTGGAGATGCATATCCGGTATAAAGTAAACAATAAAGGGGCGTCACTAAGAAATGACCTTACTTCAGTGTGTATTAGGGTGCGTCTAGAATGATAGATCCTTTCAAAACCTTATGATTTCTACTGATATAGAAATCGCGAACAGAACTCTAAAATAATTCCTATAAGTCGATATAGCATCAACTTGTATCCCTTAAACCCATATCCGAATACAATTATGAGAATGAAGGCGGAAGTGAACCTGAATTTGTCATTGAAGTCGTTGAAGGTTCCAGGTATGTGATCTTCTGATTTGTAGAGTTCCTTAAGGTTCTTTGATTCTCCTCTGATAGGGATAAAGAGAGAAAACCTTATAAAGCTTATTTTGTTCGTTCTCTACAAATGGGAATCATAACCCATTTAAATAACCCTAGGTTATTTCTTAGTTTTCAATATTCTAATTTGACCCCTTATCAAATTAGATATTAACTTACGGTATATACACAATACCCTGACCTTTCATGACATTTATGCTTTTAGCCACATATTTAATATTATATTAATTAGAACCCTTTAAGTCTTGACTAATTAAGATAATGACACTAACACCTTAAATGTTACATTTGTGACCCAAAATTCTAACAATCTCCCACTGGTCCCATATGTAACTTTACACATGTGTTAGACTTTATGAGCTCAAAATTTTCCATTATATTCTTTAAGCATATCCAAAGTATCTTGTCCATTAGTCATGCCAATATACATAATCAAGGTGATTTTTATTATATTAATCATAATTAAACCCATCAATGATCACCGATAGTGACACAACTAAATGACATAGATCCATCATGAAATGTGTAGCATGAAAATCACATGAAGTTGGTCTTTATATGTTGATTTTCAACTGACCCTACTTTACTCTAGTGAGATCATTCAATAACTTTATTGTACAAAATTTAAACTACTGAATATCAAACTTTATTAATTTAAAAATATCCAAAATCATAGTATGCATACATAATACCAAACACAGAACACAAAATTCATAATCGACTAACTCCCACTAAACCAAAGACTCCTCTAACGATTAAACACCGATGCGAGTAGTGTCCTCATGAAAGACCTTGGGTGGAAGACCTTTTATAAGAGGATCTGCTATCATGAAGTTTGTCCCCAAGTGTCCTATGGAAATCTGTCCACTTTGTACCATTTCCTTAACAACTAGGAACTTGATGTCAATATGTTTTGACTTAGTCGAGCTCCTATTATTGTTGGAATACATGACGACTGATTTGTTGTCATAATATAACTTAAGTGGCCTTTCAATTCCTTTCACAATTCGAAGCCCAGTGACAAGATTCCTCAACCAAATCCCATGGTTGGATGCCTCATAACATGCTATAAACTCTGCTGCCATGGTGGATGAAGCCGTAAGAGTTTGCTTAGAACTGCACCAAGAAACTGCATCACCAGCCAACATGTAAATATAGCCTGAAGTGGATCTTTTACTGTCTTGGAATCCAGCAAAATCTGAGTCATAGTATTCAGTGATCTCTAACTGGTCTGACCTCATATATGTGAGCCTATAGTCTTTTGTTCTCTTTAAATACCTCATAACCTTTTTGGCTGCTTTCCAATGATCCATTCCTGAATTGCTCAAATATCTTCCTAACATCCCAACTATGAACGCAACATTCAGACGCATGCACACTTAAGCATACATCAGACTTCCTACTTGTTGCGGTGAGAATCGGCTATCAAGCTATTGATTAACTTAAATCACACATCTTTGAAATTCACCACCGAGCTTTGATTTATCCAAAGGAAAGGGTAAAGATTAAAAAACCCTAAGTACGCTATGTAGGAACACAACTAAGAGATCTAAGGTTCGGGGGTTGGTTATACCTAGGGAAGGTGTTAGCATCCTAAGTATCTGTAGTACTTTACAAGAACCTCTTGTTAGTATTTGTGTTACGTTAATGTTTGTTTTCTAAAGGAAAAGTGCTAAGAAAAAGACCTAGGGGTATATACACTAAGTATGCTCGCCAAGACATCGCATCTCGTGCCTACGTATCCTGATGAGAATGGAATCAGAGCATTTGTAGTTCCCCTCACTACGGGGTAAAAGGGTGAGAAAGAAAAGGTGAAATCCAAGAAGGCATTGGATATAAAGGAAACAAAGGTGGAAAAAGAAAAAGGTAGAAAAGCAAAAAGGTGACTCGTTAGGATCCTGCAATCCTATGCCTACGTATTCTCAAGATGAACTTGAGAAATCAGAGTGTCCGTAGTTCCCCTTGACGGGGGTGAGGAATTATTGACTGTGGTCAAGGTTTCAAGAGAAAGTAGGGTCTGACGGCAAGACACTGTAATACCCCAAATTTTGACCACTAAGATTTCCCATCATTGTGCAAATCATCAGCACAATATGGATGTACCTTTGTACCTCATTAGTCTCCCCAAAGATGGGTGAGCATCCACTACAATCAAAATTAGGGTTTCAAGCCCTCTCTGAGCTTTAGACAAAGACTCAATCAAGAAAGGACTTGATTTTCAACTTGTCTAATCTCTCAAACATCCTCAAAGGATCAAAAGGACTCCCACTTCAAGGATTAAGCACAAGGTTGCTCCCTTATAGGTGGATCAAGCCTCAAGATCGCCAGTGTCACCAAATTAGGGTTTTGATCACCCAGGGCCTCCAGATGAAAAGTTTCATCTGGGCACAAGCCATTGATCCAAAACATAACCTAATATACTTCATGGAACCTCATGAACCCATGCATCAAGTCAATTTTGCCTCAAGGGATGCATTCATCAAAAATCAGGAATTAGGGTTTCTTGACCTAATTCACCCTTAAGTTGACTTTTGGGACAAATCATGAGCCAAGACTTCAAGAGATGATTTGAGGGTCTCTAATATACCATATTGATCCATTTGGAACAATGGATTAATCCAAGAAGCTTGAGCAACAAGTCTCATTTTCATCTGCACCACAATTAGGGTTTCGCGAGGAAAGTCAACTGTAACTTTGACTTTTGACCAAGACATGCTCCCAAACCCTAATACATGATTGAATATACCCTATGACACCCATGGAACATTTCCATCAAGTTTGATTTAGATCAAGGACATGATTTCCTGAAGAATTGCACAGTTTGGAATTCATCTGATAAAAAGTCAACTGTGCACAAAAGTCAACTTTGACTTTTTGAGATTTTTCACCAAAATGGATTTTTAACCCCAAAATGATGTTAATGTATGATTTGAATCATCATTCATCAAGAAAAATCAAGAAAAGTGAGATAACTTGTAAAAGGGGTAACCATAAAACTTAGAAATTTTTCTAAGTTAAAAATAAAGTGGCAAGGGTACCAACTTTGAAGGACCATAACTCCTAAACCACAAGGCCATTTTTTCTCATCCAAAGATGGATTTGTAGCCCTCATTATCACCTACAAAAACTTCAACTACAAGTCATTCCAATTCATTAAGGATTTTGAGTTATGGAGTGATCAAAGTGGTTGAAAAGTGAAAATGTCACTTTTTCCAACACTTAGTGAAATTTTCACTAAGTCAGATTCTGCCTCACTTTTTGCCAAATGTAGGGGGATTTTTCAATTGGAATCAAAAGAGATCAAAACCAAACTTGTTTAAACAGTTGTTGTATCATGTAAGAGCTTTCCAAAATGGTCAAGAACATTACCAAATTCAACTTACACCATGAGTTATGACATTGGCAAGTTGCCTTGCTGAAATCTGTCAAGGCAATGCAGAATTTGCAACTTTGGTCGATTTGCCAAAATCAGCCAAATTCAATTGCTCCTATCCACTTGGACACCTCAGAGGATTGAATCTAAAGGGGACAATCACTGAGCCAAGCCTCCAAAGTCCATGGAACAAGAAATAACATGTTGAACCTAGAATGGCCAAAATAGGGACAAGACTTCAAATTTGGAATGAGGCATTCAATGGAACCATCAAGGTGGCATGGACTGAGCCATTCTCATCTGAAATCAGTCAAAACTTATCCAAGACCAAGGGAACCAAAGCTCTGTGCCCTAACCTCTAGTCAATGGCTAGAGGAGACTTGGATTTTCATTTGCCAACATTGGCCAAACCTACTTACCAGCTGCCATGCACTATTCCTTGCAAACCAAACTTGCTCTACTATAAATAGAGCTCAATTGTGGTCAGTTTGAGTACACCAAAGCCATCTAACAGATGCTTTCCTCAAAATCTCTTCTTTCACTCCAATTTTGCCTTCTAAGGCAAGTCACTATCGGGTTTTGAGTTTGAGAGCAATTCCAATCAAACCAATCACTCACACACCTCACATACATCACATATGAGCTGATCAAACACTTAGATTACTTCTGAAACATCAATTTCACAAAATCACCAGCTGGTTGCTCAAGGTTTTAACCAAAGTGCAGCTGAGGTACCACAAAATGATCCAGCCAATTTCAATCAAGTCCAACCACCCAAACACAATCCATAGGGTGTAGGGAAGCTGTTCAGATCATCACAACTCATCTGTAACACCTCCAGATCAAAAATCACTTTGAACTTGCTGTCACGACCTAAAGGTAAGCACATGCTTGGGCATCTCTCAATCTATGCATATTTCCTCGCACAATAATTTGGCCATATGTTCATAATCATGCATGGAATGTTTTCCCTCAATTAATTGCATTGTTTGAATCGTGTATCAAAAATCCTAGCCTTCATGCAGAAATTAGGGTTCTTGAGGTCTCTTCGTGATTTCTTGTTGTATGTTTAATTTAAATGAAATTAAAGTACATAGACATGATCGTGAGGTTGAGACGAGCATAATGATATGTGGATTGCATGATATGATTACGTATTCATGGAGATTGGATAGAAAACGCAAATCTGAGAAACCAAGAACACGCGCGTGTTCTTCAGCTTGTTCTTGGCGCCATTTTTGAATAATTCAAATATTTGAATTTTGTGATTTTGTTTAATTGATTCAAAAATTAATTTCTCTCTGAGTTTTAATGATTTTGAGTTGATTCTTTTTTTTAATAATTCACAAAAATGTTAAAATATTTTATTTTCCCAAAAAAACCCAAAAATATTATTTATTTCATATAATTGATATTTTTGCAAAGAATTAATATTTTAATTGTTTTTGACATTTTAAATATTTTTTCTACATTGATTTTGCAACTTTTAATGCTTTCTAATTATTTTGTAGGTCAATACTTAATTTTTGAAGCATTAATCCAAGATCACAATTTGTTTTCCATGTGTTAAACAATTTTTTTATCATTTTAATTGAATTTTTATTCAATTAAATACATTTTGAAAACAAATTAGGGTTTTGGATTAATTCAACCCTCATAAATCATTTTCAAAACTCTTGGGCCTCTTGAGAGAGTGTAAGACCCATCCCCCCTTGTACAAAAACTTTTTGGGGCCTCACTCATTGTATAAGTCCCTCTGTACAAGTAAACGGCGCGATCGTCGCCCGTTTAAAAATAAAAAATCATCTGGGCCTCTCCTTGAGCTATAAGACCCATTCAAAACACTTTGGGCCTCTATTAGAGTGTAAGACCCAATCCCCCTTTTAACCAAAACATCTTGGGCCTCACTTATTGTATAAGTCCCTCCGCGTTAAAAGAAAACCTCGGCGCGATCGCCATTTTTAAAACGAAAAATCATTTGGGCCTACCCTCGTGTTATAAGCCCCACTTTTTTTTCTTTAAACCTTTTTGGGCCTCTTGAGAGAGTGTAAGACCCATCCCTTTGTACAGAAAACCATTTTGGGCCCCAGTCACTTGTATAAGTCCCGTTGTACAAAGTCAAACAGTGCGCTCACTGATAAAACCCTGGGCCTCTCCTTGAGCTGTAAGCCCCAAATCTTTCTTTTTCAAAGCACTTTCTCCTTTGATTTTGAATATACTATTGTTTTCAATCTTTCTTTGTTGAACAACTAACCAAACAGCATGGAAGCACTCCAACCGAGTAAGTGGTTATCGCTTTCATTTACTGCTTTCATATTATAAACTGTATTGTGGGGCTGCTCACTGTAAGTCTCCTTTCATAAACTCATATCTACTGTGTAATAATAGTATAGATATTTTGAGTTTCCCCGGCAACTACGCCTAGAACTAGGTGACGCCGTTTCATTTATTCGTAGAAATAGACGCCTAGATCCCCAATAGGAGCACCAGATACAGTCTTCTCTTCGGCTGTCCTCCTTAGGAATCGTCAAGAAGCTCTACTCCCCAAGATGAATGTATTCTCCGTGAATGGCATCTTTGAGTTTCTTCCAAATTCTCGAACTTTCCTGACTTGATCTATTCCTTGCGGATAGCTTGCCTTGAATGTCTCGGGGTTTGGGTACCCCCTACGGTCATAATCTTGGACCTTAACTAAGGAACCCTCTTTAAAAGCTAAAAGTCGCTGGATAGTAAACGTCGCACGTTTACCAGTGGTTTTTATCTTTAAAAGAGTTATCTCTCCTAACGGAAAGGAGATGATAGACCCACGGGCTTCTTAAAAGCATCGGCCTCCTCTTGGGCATTGTTCAAGGACCCACAGGCTTCCTAAAAGCAACCCCGCCTCCTCTTGGGCTTCGTACAAGGACCCTACGGCTTCTTAGAAGTATTCACAGCCTCCTCTTAGGCTTCGTATAATGATCTCTTCCTTCGGGAATGATAGCCTCCTCTTGGGCTTCGTACAAGGACCCGTCGGCTTCTTAAAAGTTTCCAGCCTCCTCTTGGGCTTCGTACAAATTGTCCCGACAACCTCCTAGAGGTATAGGAACATAACCTAGTCATCCTCCTAGAACATTCATTTCATAGAGTCTACTACTGTTTCTCAAAGCATAGTACAAAAGAAAAACTATAGACTTGGACAGTCTAATCTCCTTGAGTCTCAAAGACATTCTCAAGTGACCCCCTTCGTTAAATAGGAAGGAAACCCGCAGACTCGGACAGTCTCAATACCCTTTGGATTTCCAGTTTCCTCAAAGAAAAGGAAACAACCCTGATCCTCAGATCTAACCCATGAGTACAGTGATGCTCATATAAGAACTGATTTTCTCTTTCAAAATCAGTATACTGGACCTGTCACTTAACTGACAAAGTAACCTTAGCCTTCTCTTGGGCTTCGTACAATGATTCTCCCCAGCGGAGTCAAACAACGCTTTAGCCTCTCTCTCGGGCTTTGTACGAGACACATAAGAGACTCCCTCGTTGAGTCAATCACCTTTTCGCCTCCATCTCGGGCTTTATACGAGATACAAAAAGGTTCTTTTTTGAGCCAAACAAACTTTAGCCTCCATCTCGGGCTTCGTACGAGATACAAAAACACTCTCTTGTTGAGTATAAAAGATTCTCTTGTTGAGTCAATCACCTTTTCGCCTCCATCTCGGGCTTTATACGAGATACAAAAAGGTTCTTTTTTTGAGCCAAACAAACTTTAGCCTCCATCTCGGGCTTCGTACGAGATACAAAAACACTCTCTTGTTGAGTATAAAAGATTCTCTTGTTGAGTCAACCCTTTTAGCCTCTCTCTCGGGCTTTATACGAGACACCAAAAGACTTCATCGTCAAGTCAAAACCTTCTCGCCTCTCTCTCGGGCTTTGTACGAGATACAAATAGCCTCCTCTTAGGCTTTGTATAAGAAAACCACTGGTTGATCCAATCAACCTTTTAGCATCAAAACTGTGCCTCGTTCACAGCACACAAACATCAACAAATCCTTTCCCATCATCTAATCGCTGTAAGCGGCAAGCCTCTGGATCATCTACATCCATGCCACTGTCCTTCTTTTAGCATGAGGAATTCCTAAGGAAAGATAGCATTGCTCTACACTGAGTTAAAGTCTTCTCCTTCAGGTTAAAACCCTTTCTTTGGAAATTATGGCATTGCTCGGATCCGCGTATCCCAGTTAAAGTAATTCTCCTTCCCCCCTCTTTAGAGATGACAAATTCTCTCTAAAGCCGAGGTCTTTCAGCTTCACGTCTTGGGCTTTGAACAAGACACAAATAGACCTTTCAGCTTCACATCTTGGGCTTTGAACAAGACACCAAAAACCCATTTCCTCCCATAGAATAGGAGGAACTACGAACGCTCTGATTTCCCTGTTTCGGTAAACGGGAATACGTAGGCATAAGATCGAAAGAAAAGATCTTAGCGAGCACAATCAACAAAAAACCCAAATCCCATATCTCTGTCAATCAAAAGCAGTAATTCAAAAGCATCAGTCCTAACATCCTAATCCTTGTTCCCCGCCAGAAACCTTCTGCCCAGGTAAAAAAAGAAAGAAGACAGTATTGGCGAAAATACAAATAACCAGTACAAAGGCCCCCCACATTGATAGCATTTGTAACCTAACAGACCGCTGTTTAAACTCAGTATGCAAAGCAGGGTTAATTGGAGACATCTATTTCCCTTCCTTATTCAGCTCACAATAGGATAAAAAATGAATCGACCTGTAGTCAAAGCTCAAACCACAGAGAGCGACCAGCGCTTAAGAACCGCGTCCAAAATTGCTCGCTACAGAAAAGTGGCGCCCACCGTGGGGCCGATTCTTTCCTTCTTACAATTTAAACCTTGGGTAAGTCATTTTCATGGCGGTGGCCGCCAACAGAAAAGTGGCGCCCACCGTGGGGCCAAATCTTCTTTCTTAAACGTTTAAGGTGAAAACCTTGGACAAACCTTTTTTCTCTTCACTTGTGTGAATACCACAGATTGGGGCTTCCGCCGGGGAACCCATTTCTGTCAGGAACTTAGGAATCATAGCTTTATAAGTCTAGGATGATTAGGACAAATATATATACTGCTTTTCCTAATTGCTATACGTGTTTATTTTTCTGTTACTGGGAATGCGTGTGATGCCGCATGTGGTGAGAATAAGTATACACTTAAGATAAGTGATGGCGACGGGGTCGACCATCAACCTCAGTGGAGGCTGACCAATGCAACCCATTCACTCTTCTAGCCAATGGGCCGGTTGTTAAATCTGAGAAGCTGAGGAGCCAAACCCTTTTGTAGTGCGGAAACTATCGGAAATAGTTGTTACGCGATACTACCCTCATTTGAGGCTGGTGATCTATTCTCGGTGAATGGCACTTACTCTAAGATTGCTTTACAACTCGCTGGCGATCCGCTCGTTGTCTTACTTTCCTGGGAGGAGCTGATGATAATGAGTACAGGTACAAAAATCACCCTAGTATAAACCTTTGGGGATGGGTAGAGCCTTGACTTCATGACAACGACCCTTTGACCCCATGTTTTTTCTATGTTTTTGTGTGCTGCATTCATGCATCCATTTAATAAAACATTAAAACATTCAAAAAACTTCTCTTCTAGTCTCTCTGTTTTTCAAATTAAACTAAGATTGTGATTGCAAAAATCAGAGAAAAAGATTGCATTAATGGATTTCGGTAGAAGGAGAACTCGCCAGTATACCTTTAAGGTTCCAAAGCTAGAGGATTTGAGAAAGTTAGCGAGGATGATCGTTAACCCAGAGGCTTTCAGAGCCAAGCACGGTGGTTTGCTACCACTGTTAAGAGTCCATGTGATTAAGGGGATCATGGACGCTCTCATTCAGTTCTACGATCCGGTTTATCACTGTTTCACATTCCCGGATTACCAGCTATCACCAACGCTGGAGGAGTATTCTCATCTGACTGATTTACATATCACTGATCGAGCTCCATTTTCTGGACTGGAAGAAATTCCAAAGAATCAGACTATTGCAATAGCAATTCATTTGGACGAGTCTGAGGTCAGGACTCACATGACCACTAAGGGTGGCATCCAAGGTTTGCCAGCCCAGTTCTTGACAAAAAAGGCTCTATACTTCGCTAGTATAGGGAACGGGACTGCTTTTGAAAGTATCTTTGTCTTGCTCACCTACGGGTTATTTTTGTTTCCCAACATCAATAACTTCGTCGATATCAACGCCATTAAGGTTTTTCTCATTGGAAACCCTGTGCCGACTTTGCTCGCAGATGCGTATCATTCTGTACACTTGGGAAATTTGTACAGCGGAGGGGAGATCACATGCTGTGTACCTTTGCTCTACAAATGGTTTATCTCTCACTTGCCCAAGTCTGCTGCTTTTTGGGATTGCAAGAGTGTCTTACGTTGGTCGCAGAAGATCATGTATCTCACCAACTCTGATATAGATTGGTGTAATAGGATTTTTGAGGGAATCAGAATCATTGACCGTTGTGGAAACTTCCCTAACGTACCCCTCATAGGAACTAAGGGAGGAATCAACTATCATCCGATATTGGTTCTTCGTCAATTTGGATACCCGATGAGACACATCCCACTGGGTGTTCATCTGGAAGGTCTTTTCTTCAAAGAAGGAGAAAATGACAGAGCACTAAAGATGGAAATAATGCAAGCTTGGAAACATGTTCATAAGAAAGGACGAGAGTCTCTGGGAAAACCGGACTGTGTCTCGGTGGAGCCTTATCTCCATTGGGTACAAACTAGAGCTCTCATGCTAAAGATGCCTTATCCTCGTTACGGAATTCTTCCACCGAGGGAAACTGTTATGTACTTCATGACGGAAACTGAAAAGCTTCAAGTTACTCTCAACAAAGTTCAAAAGGAAAGAAGATCTTGGAAGAACAAGTACCGCACCCTCGACGTAGAGTGTATCCAAATACAGCAACTACTAAAAGAGAAAGATGCTCTGATTGAAATTTTGGAGCAGCATGCGGTAGAGAATCAAGATGACCAAAGGAATTTGCTCACTCCTTTCACTTGGCAAAGGAATGACAACCCGACAACGGCCTAGGAGCCCCGGTCAAAGAAAAGGAAGATACCAGAATCAGCACCCGGTTTCTCCTCAGAGAGGACTCGGGACCCATTAGTTTAGGTTTCTGTTTCTGCACTTTGTAATCTACTGTATTTCCATTTCTGTAATCCTTTGGAATTCAATAAAAAGGGGTTTCCCCACTGTTTGATGTTTGCAATCTAATCGTCGAAGTTTATTTTGATTAAACCTAAGAACAATTAATATAATTATTGCATTCATCATTCTCACATCGCGTATTCTTCTTCCCTACGAATCTCACGTTTGTGTCTCGATTCTAGAGTCAAACTGTCTCATTCGTATAATTCTCGGGCCAATCGTCAGAAAAAGATGGATGATATTGAGGAAGAAAACGGAGAGTTGAAAGAAGAGATCGACGCTCTGAGAGAGGATATGAGAAAGCTTCGTAACGACATGCAAGCCATGGCAGAAGCTCAGCTATAAAGAACTGTGATCTCAGAGATCACCTCAACGCCCATCATAGAAAAGTATGATCCTAGGTATCAGATGCCGAAAGATCGTCCTTGGGGCATGCCTGTTAACTATATCCCGGAAGGATATGTTCCGCCGATCACTGAAGATCATGGAATCGCAACAGAATCCGCTGGGCCTGAAGGTTACAAACTTCGGGAAAGCGAAGATGCCAGGGGCATACTGAAGACTCCTGAAGGTTATAAACTTCGGGAGGCGCCAAGACTTACTGCCGTAGTCACGGTACCACCCCCTGGGGTGCACACTGTCCCGGAAGGACAGATTCCACAGACACCTTCTGGTAAGAAGGAAACTATGTTTGACAGAATGGATGAATTCCAGGAGCAGTTTTTGGAAATGCAGAAAGAGCTGCAAGCCATTCGCGGTCAGGATCTATTTGGAAAGGACGCCGCAGACCTCTGCTTGGTCCCAAATGTGAAAGTCCCGCACAAGTTCCAAGTGCCCTACTTTGAAAAATACAAGGGTAACTCTTGCCCTCAGAGCCATATGGTGATGTACGCTCGGTGGATGTCAGCTCAGACGGAGAATCAGGACCTGCTGATTCACTACTTCCAGGATAGTTTAACCGGTGCCGCACTCAAATGGTACATGGGTTTAAACCGTACTACGATCAGTACATTCAGAGATCTTGGTACTGCCTTCGTCCAACAATACAAGTACAATTTGGACATGGCACCCGACAGAGATCAACTCAGATCAATGTCGCAAAAGGACAAAGAAACCTTTAAGGAGTATGCTCAAAGGTGGCGTGAAATTGCCGCTCAGATTTGTCCACCTCTTGAGGAAAAAGAGATGACAAAGATCTTCTTAAAGACCTTAAGCTCATTTTACTATGACCGAATGGTTGCCAGTGCGCCCAGTGATTTCACCGAGATGGTCGGCATGGGCGTACGTCTTGAGGAAGCCGTCCGAGAAGGACGTTTGGTAAAAGACACTGGATCAACGAGCGGTACTAAAAAAAATGGTAGTGTTCTCCCTAAGAAAAAAGAGCAAGATATTGGGAATATCTCTCTCAGAAAGCAAAGGCGACGTTATCAGCCAGTAGCAGCTGTTACTCCTGCTATCGGCCCTGCGCCTATTCCTACGTATCAACCTCAGGTTGCGCAGAGCCAACCTGATCAGCAAAGGACACAACAGCCTCTTCAGCAGGCTCGTCCTCCATATAACAACAACCGTACAACACGGCCACCAGGATTTGATCCTATACCCGTAATGTACGTAGAGCTGTTTCCGTTACTGCAGGCTAAGGGGCACATTCAGACTAAGTCTCCCCTTTCAGTTCCGGAAAATCCTCCTTTTTGGTTTAAAGCGGATCAAACATGCCCTTATCATCAAGGAGGTTCAGGGCATAACATTGAGACTTGTCTCAATTTCAAATTCGACGTGCAAAAGCTGGTTAGGAGCGGACTCTTATCTTTCAAAGATACGAATCCTAATGTTCTTACGAACCCGCTGCCTCAACACGAGAAAGCTGCAGTCAATCTGATTGAGAAAGAGACTAACAATGTCTATCAAATTCACGATGTACTCTTATTGGGGACCAATCTGATCAAGATGCATTGTAGACAGAGTGGATATGGCCATGTGCCACCTCATAATTATCACCAATGTGATGTCTGCTCTAAAGACAACCAGGGATGTTCTGTGGTGCAAGCAGCTCTACAGGAACAAATGGATCTTGGATGGATCCAAGAGCACCGAGTTCGTGGAGTTAACATGGTTTACACGAATTCCAACGTCATTCAAAACCACGACATCCGTGCGATGAATGTCAACTTGGTGGCGATGCACTCAAGGCAAAGCCAGTATCATAATCTGCCGCGGCACGATTACAGTTCCTGTCTGATTTGCTCGGTAAACAAACAGGGATGCTCTTTCATACAAGAGGCCCTCCAGCGTCAGATGGATCTTGGATGGATCCAAGACTACCATGATAGGAACTCCTATAAAATCAACATGGTTCAGATCTTCGACATCCGCGTAATGAATACCAACCTGGTAGAGTTACATGCTGAGCAGGTCCGACTTGGATTCTTAATATCACATGACTATCAAAATTGTAAAGCGGGTTGCGAAAACGATTGAGGTTGTACCCTTGTCCAGGAGGCACTTCAGCACTTGTTAAATCACTAGTGGATGCCAATCTATATGGACGAAGATACTCAGCAGATTAGTATCAATAACAGGAATCCTACTCGTCGTCAAAGTCAGGATGTCCGATCAATGGAAGGTAACCTAGTGAGGTTACATTATATTCAAAGTGGGCGTGGCCAGGCGCCACCACACAACTATGACAGTTGTAGCATCTGTGCAGAAAGTAACCAAGGGTGTTACCTTGTGAGAGCAGCTCTTCAGGGTCAGGTCGATCATGGAGAAATTCGTCCATATCCAGGTTCAGGACCCATCATTTGGTCGCCGAACTACCTTGCCGAGCAAGTTGAGGATGTTGTCACGATCTCTGGTCATCACAGGACCAGGGATGTTTTTACCATCATCCCTCTACTTGACGAATCTAGAGTTCCCAACCGGGAACGGATCAAGGTTACTTATGATGGTCAGAAAAATCAGAAGGTTCCCATAGTCATCTATCTACCGGGGCCACTACCGTATGAATCAGCTAAGGCAATCCCTTACAAATACGGTGCAACAATAATCGAGAATGGAAAGGAAATTCCATTACCCTCCGTTGTGAATATTGCAGACATCAGTCGTGTAACACGGAGCGGTCGAATCTTTAACCGAGGGGTTGGAGAATCCAACAAAGAAAAGGAACTTCAGGCAGAAATTCCTGATCCACCAGTCGATCAATCTAGTAATCCCGACTTTTCAAAAGACAAAGATGAGATGCTAAAGCTCATCCAAAGGAGTGAATATAACATTGTTGATCAACTGTTACAGACTCCTTCAAAGATCTCAGTATTATCACTGTTACTCAGTTCAGAAGCCCACAGGGAGGCTCTACAGAAAGTCTTGGAGCAAGCCTTTGTGGAACAGGATGTAACAATCAGATAATTCGATAGCATTGTCTCTAACATCACTTCCTGCAATAATTTGGGATTTAGTGATGAAGAATTACCTGAAGAGGATCACCGTCATAACATGGCGCTTAACATTACAGTTAACTGCCAGGGCGATGCTTTAGCCAACGTACTGGTAGACACAGGGTCAGCCCTGAATGTTATGCCGAAGTCCACTTTGACGCAATTATCATTCAAGGGCCCTCCGATGAGAGTCAGCGAGGTCGTCGTCAAAGCATTCGACGGATCCAGAAAAACAGTTATCGGCGAAGTTGATCTTCCCATAACTATTGGTCCTCACACTTTCCAAGTCACTTTCCAGGTCATGGACATCCGGGCAACATACAGTTGTTTATTAGGAAGACCTTGGATACATCAGGCTGGAGCGGTTACTTCAACCCTCCACCAAAAGCTAAAGTTCATCAAGAATGATAAACTTGTCACGGTTTGTGGGGAACAATCCTTGCTTGTGAGTAACCTATCATCATCTACTTGTGTGGAACCCGAGGAGGTTATTGGAACTCAGTTCCAAGCACTATCGATGAGCAAGGACAATCAGTTCAAAGAAGGAACTTCAATTTCTTCATACAAAGATGCTATCAAAGCGGTCGAGAGTACCGATACGACAGGATAGGGACGGCTTGTCATTCCTATTGACAATAAAACAAAGAAGGGTCTTGGTTTTTCTGTGACCTGTACCCAGACAGCTACCAACGATGAAAGTCTTCATCCCCTTCCAAACTTCTTCCACAGTGGAGGTTTTCTCCACCCAGTGTCTCAAGCAGTACATGCTATCAATGAGGAAGATCCCTCTGACACAGGTGAAGAATGGAAGTCCTATCTTAACAAGGACGATTATATGTCTCAGGAAGAGGTGCCTATGCCTTTTTGCTTTCCTACAGAAAGTCTGAGATTTATACCAAGATCAGATGTCGAAATGATCTACGGAGATTATGATCCGG
The DNA here is from genome assembly GCA_022829125.1 of Lathyrus tuberosus. NCBI lineage: Eukaryota > Viridiplantae > Streptophyta > Magnoliopsida > Fabales > Fabaceae > Lathyrus > Lathyrus tuberosus. The sequence continues at coordinate 4,121,107 of JALAZF010000024.1, read as the reverse complement.
AAGGATGCCGTGCTCCGCCAAATTCATTAGAGGAAGACACTCTGATGAAAGACAACTTTGATCATAATTACTATGGCCCGATGGATGGCCTGCCAATGTGGCAGCCTTACCCAGGAAACTTGGGGCAAGAAAGTCAGCCGAACAATGAAACTCAGATGAGCGTCATTAAACAGAATACCTATGTCCCCGCCATGTCATGGGATCAACACTCCGGTCATTCGGAAACTACTCAATATGAAGATGAATTCACAACGTTTGCAGGACTTGAATTCATCAACTATGCTTTTCCCGAGGTCAACGTCATCGAGAGGGATGATTCCTCCAGTTCCAAAGAAGTTTGGGACACCCTGGGACAACCAAGTGGAAAATATGACTTTATGGTCAAGTACACTGCTCCCGAAAGCTCTCGTATCAGGTTCGAAGACATCCAGCCAACTGGATGGGGAGATACAGCTGAGAGCACAAATGCTCTGCAAAATGCAATAGAGGAATCCTCCTACGACAATTCTGCCTGGGAAACAGGTTCCAATGATCCCGCTCCGCCAGAAATCAGCGTTATTTCTGAAGACAAATCAAGGAAGGTGCCAGACTTTGTGATTCACCGAGGAGTTCGCCGCCAATGGGTTATTGTCGAGGTTCCGAAGGTCGTTCATCAGTCAAAGTAATTGCCATCTTTAACCTTTCACCCTGCCCAGGTGAAACGGATGTTTTGATAGGGCTCGCTTTCTGTAAATTTCCCTCTTCGCTTCGCCCAAAGCGACAGAGTTTTGTTTTATAGGGCTGTAGTTTCAAGAGTCGACTTGTTCATTAATAAAATAACGTCGTTCTGTAATTTCCGCATTAATTGCTGTTTTCTCTTTTTGCTTTTTCAGAAAATGGTAATCCTAAAAAACATTCAATAATAAAAACAAGCAGTAAAATCAAAACACTGCACACATTTTCATTTTCTCTATGTCTTCTAAACACGAATCATCACGTCATGCAGATTGCTTGTTTTAAACCTAGTTGAAACATACGATCCAATGCCTTCTCCCAACTTTGAGTTCCCGGTATTCGAGGCTGAAGAAGAAGTTGACAATGAAATTCCATAAGAGATCTCCCGACTACTCAGACAAGAGGAAAGGTCCATTGAACCTCACAAAGAACCGTTGGAAACGGTAAACTTGGGTTCAGAAAAAGAGAGAAAATAAATCAGGATCGGAGCACTGCTCAGTCCAAGTGCCAGAGAGGATCTGATAAAGCTTCTCAAAGAATTCCCTGATGTATTCGCTTGGTCCTATCAGGATATGCCAGGGTTGGATACCAGCATCGTGGAACATCACTTACCGTTGAGATCGGAATGTTCGCCAGTAAAGCAAAGGTTGAGACGGACTCACCCGGACATGGCCATCAAAATCAAAGAGGAGGTACAGAAACAGATCGACGCGGGTTTCCTTGCTACATCTGAATATCCTCAATGGTTAGCCAACATCGTACCCGTTCCCAAAAAGGACGGAAAGGTCAGAATGTGTGTTGATTACAGAGATCTAAACAAGGCAAGTCCAAAGGATGACTTTCCTTTACCACACATTGACATGCTGGTTGACAGCACAACAAAGTTCAAAGTTTTCTCCTTCATGGATGGATTCTCGGGCTATAACCAGATCAAAATGGCGCCGAAAGACATGGAGAAAACTTTGTTCATTACCCCATGGGGTACCTTTTCTTACAAGGTAATGCCGTTCGGTTTGAAGAATGCTGGGGCAACCTATCAAAGGGCCATGATTACTCTGTTTCATGACATGATACACAAGGAAATCGAAGTGTACGTCGATGATATGGTTGCAAAATCAAGAACAGAGGATGAGCACGTTGAACATCTATCAAAATTGTTCGAACGTCTAAGAAAATTCAAGCTCCGCTTGAATCCTAACAAGTGCACCTTCGGTGTCCGTTCAGGGAAACTACTAGGGTTCATCGTCAGCCAGAAAGGAATCGAAGTTGATCCTGACAAGGTCAAGGCCATTCAAGAAATGCCTTCTCCGAAAACTGAAAAATAAGTCAGAGGATTCCTGGGACGTTTGAACTACATCTCCAGATTCATATTCCTTATGACCGCGACGTGTGCGCCGATTTTCAGATTACTCAAAAAGAACCAGGATTGCGTTTGGTCAGAAGATTGCCAAACCGCCTTCGACAGTATCAAAGAATATCTGTTGAATCCTCTAATTCTATCACCTCCAGTGGAAGGAAGACCACTGATCATTTACCTCACAGTCCTAGAGGACTCAATGGGATGTGTACTTGGCCAACAAGACGAAACCAAAAGGAAAGAGTCTGCCATTTACTATCTAAGCAAGAAATTCACCGACTGCGAGACTCGGTACACAATGCTTGAGAAAACTTGTTGCGCTTTGGCTTGGGCAGCCAAACGTCTTCGCCAGTACATGATTCGCCATACTACTTGGTTGGTCTCCGAAATGGATCCAATCAAGTACGTTTTCGAAAAACCTGCTCTCACGGGAAGGATTGCCCGTTGGCAGATGTTACTATCAGAATATGACATAGAGTACCGTGCTCAGAAAGCCGTTAAAGGAAGTATTTTAGCCGATCATTTGGCTCATCAACCGATTGACGATCAAGAATCAATCGGGTTTGACTTCCCAGACGAAGATGTCATGTATCTAAAGATGAAAGATTGCGATGAACCGCTACCCAGTGAAGGGCCAGAACCAGGTTCCCAGTGGGGACTTATCTTTGACGGAGCAGTCAATCATTATGGAAACGGAATTGGGGCAATCATTGTTACCCCTCAGGGTTCCCACATTCCTTTCACTGCCAGACTTACGTTCAAATGTACGAACAACGAGGTCGAATACGAAGCTTGTATTATGGGTCTCGAAGAAGCTATTGATTTAAGGATCAAAAACTTGGACGTATATGGCGACTCAGCCCTGGTTATTAACCAGATAAAAGGAGATTAGAACACATACCAATCAGGATTGATTCCTTACAAAGACTATGCAAGAAGGTTGTTACCCTTCTTCAACAGAGTCGACTTTCATCACATCCCTCGTGATGAGAATCACATGGCTGATGCATTAGCCACTCTCTCTTCCATGATTAGTGTAGGTCGATGGAATGACATACCTATGATCGACATCATGCGCCTTGAACGGCCCGCTTACATCTTCGCGATTGAAGCAGTCATAGACGACAGACCTTGGTATCACGATATCAAATGCTTCCTTCAGAAACAAGAGTACCCATCTGGGGCACTCAGAAAAGACAGGAAAACCCTCAGAAGATTGGCTGGAAACTTCTTCCTGAGCGGTGACACTCTTTATAAGAGAAATTTTGACATGGTCTTGCTCCGATGCGTCGACAGACCAGAAGCAGACATGCTCATGAAAGAAATTCATGAAGGATCCTTTGGCACTCATGCCAACGGACACACAATGGCGAGAAAAATTCTCAGGGCCGGGTATTATTGGTTGACCATGGAATCCGACTGCTACAAGTACATGAGGAGGTGTCACAAGTGTCAGATATACTCCAACAAAATTCATGTACCGCCATCACATCTCAAAGTTCTTTCTTCCCCGTGGCCTTTTTCCATATGGGGAATCGACATGATTGGTATGATTGAGCCCAAGGCTTCAAACGGACATCGGTTCATCCTGGTAGCCATTGATTATTTCACCAAGTGGGTCGAAGCAGCGTCATTCGCCAATGTAACCCGACAAGTGGTGGTCCGATTTATCAAAAACAATATCATCTGCCGTTATGGTGTTCCAAGCGAGATCATTACTGATAATGGATCTAACTTGAACAATAAGATGATGAAAGAGTTGTGTGCAGAGTTCAACATCGAACACCATAACTCATCTCCCTACAGACCCAAGATGAATGGAGCGGTAGAGGCGGCTAACAAGAACATCAAGAAGATCGTTCAAAAGATGGTTGTAACCTATAAAGATTGGCATGAAATGCTACCCTTTGCTCTTCACGGTTATCGAACATCTATCCGCACTTCAACAGGGGCAACCCCTTTCTCTCTAGTATATGGCATGGAAGCAGTGCTCCCCATAGAAGTAGAGATCCCATCAATCCGGGTATTGATGGAAGCTCAGCTCACCGAAGCTGAATGGTGTCAAAGTCGACACGACGAACTGAACCTGATCGAAGAGAAGCGAATCACGGCACTATGCCACGGTCAGTTGTATCAACAGAGAATGAAAAGGGCGTTCGACAAAAAGGTCCGACCTCGTATTTTCAGAAAAGGATACCTCGTGCTCAAGAAGATACAATCATTTCTCACTGACTCTCGGGGCAAATGGACCCCAAATTATGATGGCCCCTATGTGGCCACGAAAGCTTTCTCAGGCGGCGCCTTGAGACTTGCAACCATGGACGGAGAAGAATTTTCCTACCCCACGAATGTTGATGTAGTCAAGAAATACTTCGCCTAAAACTAAAAAAAAAACGTCTCGGTGGATTGAAAACCCGAAAGGGCGGTCTAGGCAAAAGTTAGAGACAAAAAAAAATCATCCCGATGGATTGGAAATCTCATAGTACAATCCAGGCAAAAATTAGGGATAATGGCAAGTAACTATGTTCAACAGAGACAAGTCCCTCAGCAGCAGTTACAGCATCATCTATCGGAGGAAATCTCCAGTCAAAGGTCATCTTCGACGGAAGCTCAGGATGTCCCGAACTCAAAGTTGGTAGAAGGATAGTGGTTGTTATGTTTCAACGTAGCCCTTTTCCCTGTAAATTACCATTTTCTAACTTTGTATATACTCTTTGGAATCACGCGTTTGGTTGATCTCCATCTTATCAATAAAATTTGAGCCCTTGTGCTTTTGTTTGTAACTCTTTACTTGTTTTAGCTTTACAGAACGACGTTGTTTAAACTTAATCAGCGATTCTTGAAATAAAACAAAAATAAATTTACTTGTTAAACTTTTTCTGCTTTTAAATTAAAGATGGCATTTCTTTTGACTGTTGAACATCAGAAGAACATTGATCGCTTCTCCCGAAGTAAGCGAACTTCAAAGTGCAGAATCAAAGTACTCCTTCTAGACCAGTACGCCTGAATGAAGGGATCAGCTGTGTCAGAGACCTTGTTTCGTCTGACATCCTCGGCCGAGTTCTCATCTCCTAAGTCCGATCAACATAGCTCCCAACGGGACTATCTCTCCTAAGCAAGGTGGAATTGCTATTTTGAATCAACGGTACTTCTTCGCCCCGCGATGGCCGAGTATCCGATTGTGTTCATCCATTAGTCTGTATGTCGCGTCTGTTTTGTCAGCATATACATACATACATCATGCATTTTTTATTTGCATTCACATTTCATATTGCATCACTATTACTCTAGTCGGTCTTGTCCCCTAGTGGTAGAAGTCCTCTCAATCGAGTTGTCAGTTCTTGCCTCGTCAGGAAATACTGTGTCTGAACAACCTCGCTTCCAGTTTAATTCTGGAAAGAAGTTGGTCCTTGACCACTTTGATAACTTGAACCTCTGAAAAGCGAGAGAAAACTTTCAATAAACATCACTCTTCGCCATTAAAGATGATATCCTTGCTTTCCCGGATTAAGGAAAATCCACAGAGAAAGCCTCGTGATCAGAGATTCGGCAGCACGCCAGTTTTGCTCCGAAAAACCACTGATGAGAAGGTCATTGGCACCTCAAAATTGGATCCCATCATATTGCATTTCTCCTGGAAGATCCCGAGAAAAGTATGATGTAACCCCAAACGAAAACAGTTTCTCAAGAGACTCGCTTTCCCCAGTAGAATCGACAAATGGCGTCTCCAAAACAGAGAAGTTTGTGTACCTCTACAATTCAGACGAATGGGTTCCCCAGCAAGTCTGACATCAAAACTTTTTCCACTCAAATGGCATCTCCCCAGGAAAATTCGGCGAGAAGTTTGAAGGAAAGCCGCTACGAATAGCGTCCCTTGTCAGTAAAGTTTATTGACAAAAGAAACTAAGACCAGTTCCTTGGTAGGAAACCAGGATCGAGGGGAAGTTTAAATCAGAAACTAAGACCAGTTCCGTGGCTGGAAACCAGGATCGAGGGGAAGTTTAAATCAGAAACTAAGACCAGTTCCTTGGTAGGAAACTAGGATCGAGGGGAAGTTTAAATCAGAAACTAAGACCAGTTCCTTGGTAGGAAACCAGGATCGAGGGGAAGTTTGTTTCCGAAACTAAGACCAGATCCTTGGTAGGAGACCAGGATCGAGGGGAAGTTTACCTTTTCTAAGCATCATCGCTTAGCTAAAGAAGATGAATGCGTAAGCTACCATTCATAACCACCATCAAAATTTTGGGTATTCCGATATTTAATCCTCTTGCACCCCGAATGCCCGAATCCCTTCGTCATTCACACCTTCGGGTCCAAGAAGATTAAATAGGGGCATCTGTAATACCCCAAATTTTGACCACTAAGATTTCCCATCATTGTGCAAATCATCAGCACAATATGGATGTACCTTTGTACCTCATTAGTCTCCCCAAAGATGGGTGAGCATCCACTACAATCAAAATTAGGGTTTCAAGCCCTCTCTGAGCTTTAGACAAAGGCTCAATCAAGAAAGGACTTGATTTTCAACTTGTCTAATATCTCAAACATCCTCAAAGGATCAAAAGGACTCCCACTTCAAGGATTAAGCACAAGGTTGCTCCCTTCTAGGTGGATCAAGCCTCAAGATCGCCAGTGTCACCAAATTAGGGTTTTGATCACCCAGGGCCTCCAGATGAAAAGTTTCATCTGGGCACAAGCCATTGATCCAAAACATAACCTAATATACTTCATGGAACCTCATGAACCCATGCATCAAGTCAATTTTGCCTCAAGGGATGCATTCATCAAAAATCAGGAATTAGGGTTTCTTGACCTAATTCACCCTTAAGTTGACTTTTGGGACAAATCATGAGCCAAGACTTCAAGAGATGATTTGAGGGTCTCTAATATAACATATTGATCCATTTGGAACAATGGATTAATCCAAGAAGCTTGAGCAACAAGTCTCATTTTCATCTGCACCACAATTAGAGTTTCGCGAGGAAAGTCAACTGTAACTTTGACTTTTGACCAAGACATGCTCCCAAACCCTAATACATGATTGAATATACCCTATGACACCCATGGAACATGTCCATCAAGTTTGATTTAGGTGAAGGACATGATTTCCTGAAGAATTGCACAGTTTGGAATTCATCTGATAAAAAGTCAACTGTGCACAAAAGTCAACTTTGACTTTTTGAGATTTTTCACCAAAATGGATTTTTAACCCTAAAATGATGTTAATGTATGATTTGAATCATCATTCATCAAGAAAAATCAAGAAAAGTGAGATAACTTGTAAAAGGGGTAACCATAAAACTTAGAAATTTTTCTAAGTTAAAAATAAAGTGGCAAGGGTACCAACTTTGAAGGACCATAACTCCTAAACCACAAGGCCATTTTTTCTCATCCAAATATGGATTTGTAGCCCTCATTATCACCTACAAAAACTTCAACTACAAGTCATTCCAATTCATTAAGGATTTTGAGTTATGGAGTGATCAAAGTGGTTGAAAAGTGAAAATATCACTTTTTCCAACACTTAGTGAAATTTTCACTAAGTCAGATTCTGCCTCATTTTTTGCCAAATGTAGGGGGATTTTTCACTTGGAATCAAAAGAGATCAAAACCAAACTTGTTCAAACAGTTGTTGTATCATGTAAGAGCTTTCCAAAATGGTCAAGAACATTACCAAATTCAACTTACACCATGAGTTATGACATTGGCAAGTTGCCTTGCTGAAATCTGTCAAGGCAAGGCAGAATTTGCAACTTTGGTCGATTTACCAAAATCAGCCAAATTCAATTGCTCCTATCCACTTGGACACCTCAGAGGATTGAATCTAAAGGGGACAATCACTGAGCCAAGCCTCCAAAGTCCATGGAACAAGAAATAGCATGTTGAACCTAGAATGGCCAAAATAGGGACAAGACTTCAAATTTGGAATGAGGCATTCAATGGAACCATCAAGGTGGCATGGACTGAGCCATTCTCATCTGAAATCAGTCAAAACTTATCCAAGACCAAGGGAACCAAAGCTCTGTGCCCTAACCTCTAGTCAATGGCTAGAGGAGACTTGGATTTTCATTTGCCAACATTGGCCAAACCTACTTACCAGCTGCCATGCACTATTCCTTGCAAAACAAACTTGCTCTACTATAAATAGAGCTCAATTGTGGTCAGTTTGAGTACACCAAAGCCATCTAACAGATGCTTTCCTCAAAATCTCTTCTTTCACTCCAATTTTGCCTTCTAAGGCAAGTCACTATCGGGTTTTGAGTTTGAGAGCAATTCCAATCAAACCAATCACTCACACACCTCACATACATCACATATGAGCTGATCAAACACTTAGATTACTTCTGAAACATCAATTTCACAAAATCACCAGCTGGTTGCTCAAGGTTTTAACCAAAGTGCAGCTGAGGTACCACAAAATGATCCAGCCAATTTCAATCAAGTCCAACCACCCAAACACAATCCATAGGGTGTAGGGAAGCTGTTCAGATCATCACAACTCATCTGTAACACCTCCAGATCAAAAATCACTTTGAACTTGCTGTCACGACCTAAAGGTAAGCACATGCTTGGGCATCTCTCAATCTATGCATATTTCCTCGCACAATAATTTGGCCATATGTTCATAATCATGCATGGAATGTTTTCCCTCAATTAATTGCATTGTTTGAATCGTGTATCAAAAATCCTAGCCTTCATGCAGAAATTAGGGTTCTTGAGGTCTCTTCGTGATTTCTTGTTGTATGTTTAATTTAAATGAAATTAAAGTACATAGACATGATCGTGAGGTTGAGACGAGCATAATGATATGTGGATTGCATGATATGATTACGTATTCATGGAGATTGGATAGAAAACGCAAATCTGAGAAACCAAGAACACGCGCGTGTTCTTCAGCTTGTTCTTGGCGCCATTTTTGAATAATTCAAATATTTGAATTTTGTGATTTTGTTTAATTGATTCAAAAATTAATTTCTCTCTGAGTTTTAATGATTTTGAGTTGATTCTTTTTTTTAATAATTCACAAAAATGTTAAAATATTTTATTTTCCCAAAAAATCCCAAAAATATTATTTATTTCATATAATTGATATTTTTGCAAAGAATTAATATTTTAATTGTTTTTGACATTTTAAATATTTTTTCTACATTGATTTTGCAACTTTTAATGCTTTCTAATTATTTTGTAGGTCAATACTTAATTTTTGAAGCATTAATCCAAGATCACAATTTGTTTTCCATGTGTTAAACAATTTTTTGATCATTTTAATTCAATTTTTATTCAATTAAATACATTTTGAAAACAAATTAGGGTTTTGGATTAATTCAACCCTCATAAATCATTTTCAAAACTCTTGGGCCTCTTGAGAGAGTGTATGACCCATCCCCCCTTGTACAAAAACTTTTTGGGGCCTCACTCATTGTATAAGTCCCTCTGTACAAGTAAACGGCGCGATCGTCGCCCGTTTAAAAATAAAAAATCATCTGGGCCTCTCCTTGAGCTATAAGACCCATTCAAAACACTTTGGGCCTCTATTAGAGTGTAAGACCCAATCCCCCTTTTAACCAAAACATCTTGGGTCTCACTTATTGTATAAGTCCCTCCGCGTTAAAAGAAAACCTCAGCGCGATCACCATTTTTAAAACGAAAAATCATTTGGGCCTACCCTCGTGTTATAAGCCCCACTCTTTTTTCTTTAAACCTTTTTGGGCCTCTTGAGAGAGTGTAAGACCCATCCCTTTGTACAGAAAACCATTTTGGGCCACAGTCACTTGTATAAGTCCCGCTGTACAAAGTCAAACAGTGCGCTCACTGATAAAACCCTGGGCCTCTCCTTGAGTTGTAAGCCCCAAATCTTTCTTTTTCAAAGCACTTTCTCCTTTGATTTTGAATATACTGTTGTTTTCAATCTTTCTTTGTTGAACAACTAACCAAACAGCATGGAAGCACTCCAACCGAGTAAGTGGTTATCGCTTTCATTTACTGCTTTCATATTATAAACTGTATTGTGGGGCTGCTCACTGTAAGTCTCCTTTCATAAACTCATATCTACTATGTAATAATAGTATAGATATTTCGAGTTTCCCCGGCAACTACGTCTAGAACTAGGTGACGCCGTTTCATTTATTCGTAGAAATAGACGCCTAGATCCCCAATAGGAGCACCAGATACAGTCTTCTCTTCGGCTGTCCTCCTTAGGAATCGTCAAGAAGCTCTACTCCCCAAGATGAATGTATTCTCCGTGAATGGCATCTTTGAGTTTCTTCTAAATTCTCGAACTTTCCTGACTTGATCTATTCCTTGCGGATAGCTTGCCTTGAATGTCTCGGGGTTTGGGTACCCCCTACGGTCATAATCTTGGACCTTAACTAAGGAACCCTCTTTAAAAGCTAAAAGTCACTGGATAGTAAACCTCGCACGTTTACCAGTGGTTTTTATCTTTAAAAGAGTTATCTCTCCTAATGGAAAGGAGATGATAGACCCACGGGCTTCTTAAAAGCATCGGCCTCCTCTTGGGCATTGTTCAAGGACCCACAGGCTTCCTAAAAGCAACCCCGCCTCCTCTTGGGCTTCGTAGAAGGACCCTACGGCTTCTTAGAAGTATTCACAGCCTCCTCTTAGGCTTCGTATAATGATCTCTTCCTTCGGGAATGATAGCCTCCTCTTGGGCTTCGTACAAGGACCCGTCGGCTTCTTAAAAGTTTCCAGCCTCCTCTTGGGCTTCGTACAAATTGTCCCGACGACCTCCTAGAGGTATAGGAACAGAACCTAGTTATCCTCCTAGAACAGTCATTTCATAGAGTCTACTACTCTTTCTCAAAGCATAGCACAAAAGAAAAAACTATAGACTTGGGCAGTCTAATCTCCTTGAGTCGCAAAGACATTCTCAAGTGACCCCCTTCGTTAAATAGGAAGGAAACCCGCAGACTCGGACAGTCTCAATACCCTTTGGATTTCCAGTTTCCTCAAAGAAAAGGAAACAACCCCGATCCTCAGATCTAACCCATGAGTACAGTGATGCTCATATAAGAACTGATTTTCTCTTTCAAAATCAGTATACTGGACCTGTCACTTAACTGACACAGTAACTTTAGCCTTCTCTTGGGCTTTGTACAATGATTCTCCCCAGCGGAGTCAAACAACGTTTTAGCCTCTCTCTCGGGCTTTGTACGAGACACATAAGAGACTCCCTCGTTGAGTCAATCACCTTTTCGCCTCCATCTCGGGCTTTATACGAGATACAAAAAGGTTCTTTTTTTGAGCCAAACAAACTTTAGCCTCCATCTCGGGCTTCGTACGAGATACAAAAACACTCTCTTGTTGAGTATAAAAGATTCTCTTGTTGAGTCAATCACCTTTTCGCCTCCATCTCGGGCTTTATACGAGATACAAAAAGGTTCTTTTTTTTAGCCAAACAAACTTTAACCTCCATCTCGGGCTTCGTACGAGATACAAAAACACTCTCTTGTTGAGTATAAAAGATTCTCTTGTTGAGTCAACCCTTTTAGCCTCTCTCTCTCTCGGGCTTTATACGAGACACCAAAAGACTTCATCGTCAAGTCAAAACCTTCTCGCTTCTCTCTCGGGCTTTGTACGAGATACAAATAGCCTCCTCTTAGGCTTTGTATAAGAAAACCACTGGTTGATCCAATCAACCTTTTAGCATCAAAACTGTGCCTCGTTCACAGCACACAAACATCAACAAATCCTTTCCCATCATCTAATCGCTGTAAGCGGCAAGCCTCTGGATCATCTACATCCATGCCACTGTCCTTCTTTTAGCATGAGGAATTCCTAAGGAAAGATAGCATTGCTCTACACTGAGTTAAAGTCTTCTCCTTCAGGTTAAAACCCTTTCTTCGGAAATTATGGCATTGCTCGAATCCGCGTATCCCAGTTAAAGTAATTCTCCTTCCCCCCTCTTTAGAGATGACAAATTCTCTCTAAAGCCGAGGTCTTTCAACTTCACGTCTTGGGCTTTGAACAAGACACAAATAGACCTTTCAGCTTCACATCTTGGGCTTTGAACAAGATACAAACCACCTTTCGCTTCACGTCTTGGGCTTTGAACAAGACACCAAAAACCCATTTCCTCCCATAGAATAGGAGGAACTACGAACGCTCTGATTTCCCTGTTTCGGTAAACGTGAATACGTAGGCATAAGATCGAAAGAAAAAATCTTAGCGAGCACAATCAACAAAAAACCCAAATCCCATATCTCCATCAATCAAAAGCAGTAATTCAAAAGCATCAGTCCTAACATCCTAATCCTTGTTCCCCGCCAGAAACCTTCTGCCCAGGTAAAAAAAGAAAGAAGACAGTATTGGCGAAAATACAAATAACCAGTACAAAGGCCCCCCACATTGATAGCATTCGTAACCTAACAGACCGCTGTTTAAACTCAGTATGCAAAGCAGGGTTAATTGGAGACATCTATTTCCCTTCCTTATTCATCTCACAATAGGATAAAAAATGAATCGACCTGTAGTCAAAGCTCAAACCGCAGAGAGCGACCAGCGCTTAAGAACCGCGTCCAAAATTGCTCGCTACAGACACCTACGTGGAGTGCGGCGACTCCATACTTAAGGCTAGGTTAAGCGGGGAAGGAAGTGTTCACGGGAAAGTAGGGTCTGACAGCAAGACACCTACGCGGAGTGCGGCGGTGTAAGATAAGGGAATGAGGGACAAGGTTATCCTAAATGACATGGTAGTCAACGGGAAAGGGTCCTTTCCTTTGGAATGAGGTAAACAGATAAATCGTAAAAGAATTGGCCTTATGGATCAGGTATTAATCCCAGTCAAATGTAAAAAGAATTAAACTCACAGATAGGACATCAGGAATTGACTAAAATGAAAATATAGAAAACCTCAAGATAAAGTTAAAAATTAAATAAAATCTAATGAAGCTGAAATTTAATTACAAACTAAATATTTAATTAAAATAAATAACTAAATTATAATTTAAAAAATAATAATCAAACTAAATTCTAGACTAATTAATTAACCAAACTAAAATCTAATTTAAAAACTAATTGATAAGCCAAGAAATCTTACTAATCTAATTTCTAATTCTAACTAAAGACTAAGAAAAATAAACTAATTTAAAAAAATAATCTAAATAAAAACTATTAACTAATTAATTAAATTCTGAGACTAATTGATTAAAATTAAAAACTAATTCTAATTGTAAAACTAATTTTAATTCTAAAATACACTAATTCTAAAATCTAACTTAAACTTAAATACCTACTTAAACCAAATAACAACCGAAATGAAATAAAATATATTTTCTGGATTTTAGATATACTTATGAAATATATTTTTTGGATTTTATACTTAACAATTAAACCAATAAAATAAATAAATAAAAAAACAATACAAAAAAATCAATAAAAACAACATAACAAAATCAAATAATAAAACAATATAATAAAAATCTAAGATTAAGATATAAACAATAAAAAGAAGAAAAAAACAGATGTAGGTATAGGGTAGAAGTGTGGACCGAAAATGATGAACAGCAACCCAGACCCAAGTATTAATTTCAAATTGGTCTTCAACTCATTCACAGAGAAAACAAAAAGGAAAGAAAACCGTGGTGTAGTGATGCTAGGGCTCAAACACGCTAAACAGTGCCGCAAATCAATTCAACTCCAATCGTCTTCTTCTTTATCAATTCAACTCACGAATCTGTCTCACGCTCTCTACTCTCTCCGTTTCTGTCTCATTCGCTTCTTTCTTCTTTCGTTAATCTCTCACTCTCTGCTGCTTTCAGTTTTCTCGGTTTTAATCTCGTGCGGCGAAGCAGGATTGATTTGTGGCTCTGGTTGTTGTTGTTTAGAGTTTATGAGGTCTGATATTGAATGGGTCTGGATGTGGTTGCAGGTTGTGGAAAGAGGGCTTCGAGTTGTTGTTGTTTCAGGTGAGAAGAGAGGCGCGTTGTTATGTAGCAGAGTGAAGGAGGGTCGAGCGGAGATGGTGATTCATGAAGAATTGGAGGAGATGATGATGTGGGTTGAAGAGGTGGCAAGGTTGATGTTAGTTGAAGACTGGTGAAGTAGTAAGTTGAAGGAGGTTGTGATTTTTTTTCTGTTTCTACAGAGAGTTCTTTTTATTTCAAATTTCCCTCATCTCCTCTGAAACTAATCTTCTTGAAACGTTGCATTCATTGGCCAGATTTAGATTGTTGTGGTGTGTTGTCCTTATTTGATGCAGGCTTGGCAGGAATTTTGAAGCATGAATTGGTGATGGTTTTATGGGTAGCAAGATTGTGAGTCGTGCAGGGGATATCTGTTTTGCAGCAGGTCTTGGAATGGTAGTAGGGTGCATTGTTGGTCAAAGTGTGGTGTAAGCTTGTAGCAGGAAGTGCACAGGGTAATAGCTGAGAGTTGGGTTATACGAATTTGAATTTTGTTTTCTTTTGCTTTGTTGTAGCAGAATAACTAATTTGGTGAAAGTTTGTAACGGACAGGTTTGGCTTTGATGCAGGGTATTGCTCGATGTAAGCAACTTAGTAACCTTTTTTTTATCCTTTGTACATTTGGAATCCAAATGAGAAAGTGAAGCTTGGTCAACAAAATGGTTTTGGATGGTGTAGAGTTTTGGAATTTGTGGTACGGTCTGTGACATTGGGTTTGTTTTTTAAAAGAAAATAAAACAAATAACTTATCCTAAAAAGAAAAGAACATAAAATCTAATTAACTAAATAACTAAATTAATCTAAATTAATTCCTATTAATTAAAGGACTAATCTAATGAATAAATAATAAAAGAGAACAAAGCTAACTAAAATGAAAAACCTAATTTAACTAAACAAAGTTAAATCAACTAATTAAAAATCATTTAATTAAGAAGTTAATAAATTTAATAAAAATAAATAAATAGGAAAATAAAATAAAGTTAACAAATTAAAAGCAATTATGAATTAAAATGAGACTATTTAAAAAATAAATCACGAATAAAATGAATAAAAAGCGAGTAAAAGTTGAATACCAAAATACTCGAAAACGAAGGACAAACATGCCAAAATCATCAGAACATGATAAAATCACTTGGGAAAATACAACATTCTTCATATTTGAAATTAATCGGGACAGACTTAGAATGATGTGCAAATGATCAGAATATCTGAGGGTAAAATTTGGGGTACAACAGTTGCCCCTATTTAAATAACTTCACTGGATGACATGAAGGATGGAAATCCTCGAGAGATCAAGGTGAAAGGTATTTAAATACAGCAAACCAAAATTTTTGCCCTTAGATGGAATGCAGATGCTAAGGACAACTAACATACATGCAAATGCAAACATACCATGAATTTCTAGTATGATGATAATGATGGAAAGGTAAATGCCAAAATGCAGACGAAGCAGACAGGGAAAAAGTTCACACAATGAGCAATCACTTACTGGGGATGACAACCACACTGGGAAACTGAAATGAACTGGGAAATCTAAAGTGATGGAGCAACTGGTTCAAGCATGACCGGTTGACACTTTTAAAAAGGAAAGATGACACAAGTTCCTCAATGGAAGTAGCACCGGAAAGACGGTATCTGTGAGAACAAGATTTGGTTCTGCAATATTATCTCTAAGTTTTGATGATAACAGATGAATATTTGTATGAACAATTTTGTGCAACTAATGTTGTTATTTGTGAGAACCTAGCAAACAGGTTCTGCTTCCGTGAATTAGCGCAATGCTTAATGAAAGATGATTCGAAGAGCTGAACTCAATTCGAAGATAAGACAAGATTCACATATCTCTGATACGAAAGGAAAAGAGAATGAGTTCTGAAGATCAAAGACAAAAGTTCTGATGGAACGAACTCCAGATGCTGAAGCCTCATGCTCTTTAATCAAGGTTCTGAAGAGCTACCCAAAGTCGACTCTCATGCTTCAATCAAATATTATCAGAAGCCTCTGAAGATATAAAGAAAGTAAATTATAGAACAAGGTTCTGAAGGCAAGTTCTGAAGATTCTGGAAGCGCATAGCTGATGATTCGAAGACTTGATAATCTCAAGAACCGAGCATTGTTTTCCCTTCTTACTCATGCTCACAAAAATCCTCTGTAGTTGAGAAGCCAAGAAAATGTGCCACACTGTACAACTATACCATATTACAACGTTAAAATTCTTGAAGACTGTGCGAAATACAAACTGACACAGACAGGACGCGCAACATGCAGTAGATTTTGTACCTGTCCTCACGCTTCTAGCCGTAAGCCTACTTAGCTATCATGATTTCATCCCAACGGCTCTTTTCACTCGGCTATAAAAGAAGTTCAAAGACTTAAAGAAAAATACACATGCGAACAACGACAATACTTTCTACCTCTATTCTTTCTTAAGTCATTCCTGGTCTAAAAACTTGTTTACATTATCAGCTTGATAAGAAGCAATTCTCTGTAAACCCATTGTATTTGAACTAAAAGTTGTATTCCTTAAGAGAGTCTTAGTGATCAGATCTCTTGAGAAGTCTAGGACGTGTGTCTTAGAGGTTGTGCCTTAAGTAAGACCTGTGTGGTTGGATTACTTGAGAAGTCTAGAACGTGTGAGTTCTAGAGGTTGTTGTTAGTCACCAGCTGTGTAGCTTGTGCAGTGTACTATTTTGTTGAATAGTGGATTAAGACCTCGTGGAGAGAGGCGAAATCACCTTGGCAGGTGGACTAGATTAACTTGAGAGATTCTCAAGTGAACTAGTATAAACATAACGTGTTTATAATTCTGTGTTTAACTAAGCTGTTGTTTTTAGGAAAGGGTAAAAGTTTTATCAAGAAAGTTATTTAAAAGAAACGATTATTTTGAAAAACCAATTCAAACCCCCTTTCTTGCGTTCTTCACACCTTCAATTGGCATCAGAGCTCTGGTTCTGAGGTGATAAAAAGATTGAATTTTTATCAAGCACTTAACACTGTTCAGTACCGATCCAAGTGTGAAAAACAATGACTACACCACCACCAACAACTTCTGAAACAAATATTATTGAAAGAGAATCTTACACTACAAAACCTCCTATCTTTGATGGTGAAAAGTTTGATTATTGGAAAAATAGAATTGAAAGTTATTTCTTATCATTTGACCTAGATCTATGGGATCTAGTACTTGATGGCTATAGTTATCCTCTAGATTCTGCAGGTAAAAAGATTGAAAGAAGTAAGTTTACAGATGCTCAGAAGAAAACTTACAAAAATCATCACAAAGTAAGAACCATTCCGTTGAACGCAATTTCTTATACCGAGTATGAGAAAATCACAAACAAAGAAACTGCAAAGTCCATCTTTGACTCTCTTCGTATGACTCACGAAGGAAATGCTCAAGTCAAGGAGACGAAGGCTCTTGCGCTAATCCAAAAATACGAAGTCTTCAAAATGGAAGAAGATGAGTCTGTTGAAACCATGTTCTCAAGGTTTCAAATGCTCGTTGTCGGACTCAGAGTTCTGAACAAAGGCTATTCTACTGCTGATCATGTCAAGAAAATCATCAGAAGTCTTCCAGCAAAATGGAGACCAATAGTGACTGCCTTGAAACTTGCAAAGGATTTGAATAATATCAGTCTTGAAGAACTTATTAGTTCTTTAAGAAGTCATGAAATAGAGCTTCAAGAAGATGAACCTCATAAGAAAAACAAATCCATTGCACTAAAGGCAAAGCCAGAAAAGAAGAAGGTGTATCAGGCAGAAGAAGAAAGGGAAGAATCTGAAGAAGATTCAGAAGAAGATGATATATCACTCATATCAAGAAAGATAAGTCAACTTTGGAAATACAGAAGGAACAAGTTCAAAGGACCAAGGAGAAGATTCGAATCTACATCTGGTCAAAGAAGAAACTATGGAAAAGATGTTACGTGCTTTGAATGCAAAGAATCTGGACATCTCAAATATGACTGTCCAAAGGCCAAGAAAGAATAAAGACCTAGGAAAACTAAAAAGGGTCTCATGGCAACCTGGGATGATTCGAAATCTGAAGATGATGGTGATGAAGGTCAGGTCAACATGGCTTTCATGGCAGAAACCAGAAGTGACTCGTCAGAGGAAGAACTATCAGACTCCAACGATGAAAGAGAGGTACTTTCTTCCTTATCACGATCTGAACTTGAATTAGGATTAACTGAGCTGATAAAAAGATATCAAAACCTTCAAAGAAAGTTCAAAGTCTTGAAAAAGAGTTTTATAGTTTCTTCAGATGATCTTACTAAAAACAAGAAAACCATTTTTGAACAAAATGAGAAAATATTTGTCTAAGAAAATTCAAACACTGTCCTGAAATGTAAAGTATCTAAGTTAGAAGAAGAAATTGGTTCAAACTCAACTAACACTAGTAAAGAAGACAAATATGATAACACATTCAAAAAATTTCTTGCCAAAAGCGTAGATAGAAGCAAAATGGCTTCACTAATCTATGGAGTCAATAGAAATGGAAGTAGAGGTCTAGGATATTCAGGACCATCTCAACCATATGATGAAACCAGAAACATCAAAATAGTACCTTTATTCAAACAGTTCATTCCCTCTGGAACTGGCCTTAAGCATTCAGAACCAAAAGGCTCAAACACTGGGATTACACAAACACACACACTAAGGAAATATCCTAAACACGAACACTATGCACAAACTTCACACCGTTCCACTGACGTACGGAAATCTAAAGGGATCAGAACCTTTAGAAAAACTAATGTGAAAGGACCCACAAAATGGGTACCTAAAAACAAGATAATCTATGTTGCAGGTATCCTTAATAGCTCCATTGAAACACCAGTCATGGTACCTGGACAGTGGGTGCTCGCGACACATGACGGGAGAAAGGCTTATGTTCCAAGATCTGAAGCTTAAACCTGGAGGCGTCGTCGGTTTCGGAGGAAATCAGAAAGGAAGAATCATTGGCTCCGGAACTGTTGGAAATGGTAAGCTTCCTTCCATTAAGAATATCTTATTAGTAGAAGGTCTAATGCATAATCTGTTGTCAATAAGTCAACTTAGCGACAGTGGCTATGATCTCATTTTTAATCAAACATCTTGTAAAGCTGTAAGTCAGAAGGATGGATTTGTCCTATTCAACGGAAAGAGGAAAAACAACACTTACAAAATTAAGTTATTTGATTTAAAACATCAAAATGTAAAATGTCTTCTTTCTGTAAACGAAGAGCAATGGGTCTGGCACAGACGTCTTGGCCATGTCAGTCTGAGAAGAATCTCTCAGCTTAACAAGCTTGGTCTTGTTAGAGGCTTGCCAAATCTGAAATATTCGTCAGACGCTCTTTGTGAAGCATGTAAGAAAGGAAAGTTTTCAAAAACCTCTTTCAAAACTAAAAATGTTGTTTCTACCTCTAGACCGTTGGAACTTCTTCACATTGATCTGTTTGGCCCTGTAAAAACGGCCTCTCTCAATGGTAAGAAATATGGACTAGTCATCATTGATGACTACAGCAGATGGACATGGGTAAAATTCTTAAAACACAAGGATGAATCACATTCTGTGTTTGCTTCCTTCTGCACTCAAGTACAAAATGAGAAAAATTATAAAATAGTCAGAGTCAGAAGTGATCATGGTGGAGAATTTGAAAATAGATACTTTGAAGAACTTTTTGATTCACATGGAATATCTCACGATTTTTCTTGCCCTAGAACTCCACAACAAAACGGAGTTGTAGAAAGAAAGAATCGAACTTTACAAGAAATGGCTCGCACCATGATCCAAGAAACTGACATAGCTAAGCACTTCTGGGCAGAAGAAATTAACACAACATGTTATATTCAAAATAGAATCTCTATAAGACCTATCTTGAATAAAACTCCATATGAATTGTGGAAGAATAAATTACCCAACATTTCTTATTTTCATCCATTTGGATTTGTCTGCTTTATGCTTAACACTAAAGAGAATCTTAGCAAGTTTGATTCCAAAGCACAGAAGTGTATGTTGTTGGGATACTCTGAACGCTCGAAAGGATACAGATTTTACAACACAGAATCAAGAATTGTGGAGGAATCTATTCATGTTAGATTCAATGACAAGCCTGACTCAGAAAAGTCAGAGCTAGTGGAGAAACTTGCAGATTTGGAAATCAGATTCACCGAACCTAAGGAAAAGACAGATGAAGTTAAAGAACAGCAAGATCCTACACAAGAAACCATTGAAGTAACTCCAAATACCCCATCTCAACAAAGAAGAAGACTGTCCACGTCACATCCTGAGGAACTGATTCTGGGTAACAAAGATGCTCCTATCAGAACCAGATCAACCTTTAGACCATCAGAAGAGACACTTGTAGGACTAGTATCATTGATAGAACCAGCTTCAATTAAAGAAGCCCTCATGGACAAAGACTGGGTTCTGGCTATAGAAGAAGAACTCAACCAGTTCTCCAAAAACGATGTTTGGGATCTAGTTCCTAAACCCAAGAATGTTCACGTAATAGGAACCAAGTGGGTATTCAGGAACAAGCTAAATGAAAAGGGAGAAGTTGTCAGAAACAAAGCACGACTTATTGCTCAAGGATACAGTCAACAAGAAGGAATCGACTACAACGAAACATTTGCTCCAGTTGCAAGACTTGAAGCAATACGTTTGCTAATATCCTTTTCAGTAAATCATGACATCACTCAATATCAAATGGATGTTAAGAGTGCATTCTTAAATGGTTATATATCAGAAGAAGTTTTTGTCAAACAACCTCCTGGTTTTGAAAATTCAAAAAAATCAGACTTTGTTTTTAAACTTAAAAAAATCACTCTATGGTTTAAAACAAGCTCCCAGAGCTTGGTATGAAAGATTGAGCAAGTTCTTACTAGAAAACAATTTCACCAGAGGAAAGGTTGACACAACTCTTTTCTGCAAGACATATAAGAATGACATTCTCATTGTTCAAATCTATGTTGATGACATTATTTTTGGTTCTGCTAACTCTTCTCTATGTCAAGAATTTTCAAAGTTAATGCAGCCCGAATTTGAAATGAGCCTCATGGGAGAACTGAAGTTCTTCCTTGGAATTCAGATTGATCAAAGATCTGAGGCCACTTACATCCATCAAACCAAGTACACAAAAGAAATTCTGAAGAAGTTCAATATGACGGATTGCAACATTGCTAAAACACCAATGCATCCAACGTGTGTCATGGGAAAGGAAGAAATAGGAGTTAAGGTTTGTCAAAAGATATATCGTGGTATGATAGGTTCTCTCTTATATCTAACTGCTTCTAGACCTGATATATTATTCAGTGTACATCTATGTGCTAGATTCCAATAAGATCCAAGAGAATCACATTTAACCGCTGTCAAGCGAATTCTGAGGTATCTGAAAGGAACAACTAACCTTGGCCTGATGTATAAGAAAACATCAGAGTATACTCTTTCTGGTTACTGCGATGCAGATTATGCCGGAGACAGATTAGAAAGAAAAAGCACATCGGGGAACTGTCAGTTCTTAGGAAGCAATCTAATCTCATGGTTAAGCAAAAGACAATCTACAATTGCTCTCTCAACAGCTGAAGCAGAATACATATCGACTTCCCTATGCAGTACTCAAATGCTATAGATGAAAAATCAGTTGGAAGACTATCAGATATATGAGAGTAACATTCCTATCTTCTGTGATAATACTGCTGCTATCTACTTAAGCAAAAATCCAATTTTGCATTCTAGGGCTAAACACATTGAAATAAAATATCACTTTATTAGGGACTATGTTCAGAAGGGAACTCTATGCTTAAAATTCATTGATACAAACCATCAGTGGGCTGATATTTTCACAAAACCCTTAGCTGAAGATAGATTTCTAATCATTTTAAAACACCTGAATATGAAATACTGTTCAGAATAAAACATTTTCAGAACCTCTTGTGTTTAGTCAGAGAAAAGAATTTTTTCAAATCATCAGAACAATTTTTTTTCCGCATCTCAAGTTCTTCTAAATAAATGACATGTCATATATTCGGAAAATTATTTTTGCACGTGATTTAAATAAAATTAAGTCATTTTAACTATTCAAATTGAACGAACAACATTTTTCTCGAGATTGACTCAACTTTATCACATTTATTATAGCTTATCCCCTTAAGAAGGTATCTGTCCTTTAAACCCTCGAGAACATTTTCTCTTTCTCTCTCTCTCTCTCTCTCTCTCTCTCTCTTTCTCTCTCTCTCTCACAAACCCTAAAAAGTTAATTGACTCTCTCTCTATCTATCTCTCACTCAAAATCAACTCAAAGATCAATCCTATTTTTTTTCATAAGGATGAACACTCATCAACAAGATACTGTTCAAATATCCCAAGAACTACCATCCTCATCCATCACATCCACTACTACTCTCTCAACGACTGAACCAGTTATCTCAAATCCATTAACCCTTCCCTCAATTGATGCTAACCACGTCACCCAAAAAACTCGCTCTGTGACATGTGTGACACATGCAAACAATCTAACTGTTCTGAAAGAGCTAGATGTTGATTTTAACAACCTCTCTGAAAATGGGTTTAACCTAATTGATTAATTGGGTGCTCAAGAATGGAAGAATTTGTTTGATAGACTAAGAGGTCTATGCTTTGATGATCTAGTGAAAGAATTCTGGAGACATGCAGATACAGACGAGTTCCATGTAGTATCCTTTGTTCTGGATCAGAAGATTATCATCACTGAGAGATCTATTTCAGAATTGCTAGGGATGAAGTTCTTGGACGGGAAGAGAGTGTACGGAAAAACTGAAAAATCTGAGTCAGTCATCAACAAAGCTATCTTCAAAGGTTGTCAATTAGGAAAAACGGACTACAAAAGTAGAAACTTACGTGACAACCTAAGGATCTGGCACAAGATCATTCTTGGATGCATCAATCCAAGACCGGCGAAGAGTGCTACAGATTTTGCCAACACAAATCAAAAACACATGCTGTACCACTTGCACAAACATGAGAAAATGTGTCTTCCCTCCATTCTATTCTACTATTTAAGGGACATGGTGCGTAAAACAAGAACAACGAGCTCACCAGAAAAGAAAATTGTTAACTACATCCCTTTTGGAAGGCTGATCTCTGACATTCTGGTTGAATGCGGATTAGTGGATTATCTGGCCAAGGAAGCAAATTTCACGGATTATCTGAATGAAAGAGTTGGAGAAGTTTTCAATGCTGTAAATCTTAAACATATGAAGATGATTGCAAGTGTAGAGGCGAAACCAACACCTATTTCTCCCGACACGGTGAAAAAGATCAGGAATCCAGTGGAAAACTATCCATTCTACCGCAAAGAAGATAATCCAACAGCAATAGCCTCCTACATTGCCATAATGAGAGAAGCAGAATCTAGAGTTGAAGAAGCTATCCCTCAGTCAAAGCATATTACCAGGAGTAAGAGGAAGCTTGCTGAAGAGGATGCGGAGGGTAAAAAGAAGAAAAAGGATGAAACTAAAATCTCCAGAAAAGAAGCCATTCTTCTTGAGAAAATCAATAAAGTTGATGCAAATCCATCTGTTGCTGCACCATCTTCATCAATCACCTCTACCTCCATTCCACAAGTAAGGTTTAAACCTCCATCTTTTTCTATTCCTTTACCAACCACTGATCGATCAACCAACAATCCATCAATAACTACTCCAATCTTGTCTGAGACTGGTTTTACATATATTTCAACAACAACTACCTCAACAATTCTGCCGAATGAACTAGAACCAACAAATCAAATCTCTGAACCTCAAGCTCCCAATACTGAATCCAGTTCTGAGGGAACCTCCTATAAATCTCTAGAAATTGTCTTACCTGAAAAACTCATGAGCTCCGACAATCTAGAAGTAACCTCTCCTAACGATCAACAACAACCACCTGAACCTGCTGCTACTGAGATTGACTTATCTCAGCAACCACCACCAGAAACCAACTATGCCAAATCTAATCTCGCTTTGGTCATCTATAATGCACCAGCTCCATTATCCATTGAAGAGTGCATAAGTCAGTTTCATGACAAAGCACTGGATAAGCTTGCCAAGCTAAAAGCGGAACTTTGTACAAGCACGAAGCTAATGGAACTTGAGAGTGCCAGTCAAAGCTTTCAAAAATGGTTGGAAGTGGAACTTACAAGAGTTGTAAGTCTCTCAAATGCCACCATAACTGATGGACTTGAGAAAGCTACGGAAAGAGCAGAAGCTGAAGCACGAGTCAGAGCACTCAAGTTCTTGGCTGCCAAGCAAAGAGAAGCTGAAGAAAAGGCTGCTAAAGGAGCAGAAGAGCAAGCTGCTAGAAAGGCACAAGAAGCTGCTGAAGCTGAAAGAGCTAAAGAAAGTGCTATGATTGCCTCCACCTCTGATCCTGTTATCAAACGTCTGGGAGACGCCGTTGATGAAATCAGAACTAAACAGAAGAACTTCAGAGAAAGGTTTGATAAGCAAGATACTGTCAATGAAAATCTTCTGATCATGATGAAGAAAATCTGGGACAAACTGTCCTCTGACAGCAAATAAACCTCTGTTTTTCTTTTAAGTTTTAGTTCTGTGTTTTTCACCCTTGGACTACCCTGAGTTTATCTTTTTGATTCATGACAAAAAGGGGGAGAAAGTATATGAATGAGATAATTTTGATCTTATAGTCATTCTCTGAAAAACAATGCTGCTTACATTGCAAACAGATAAATCTATCATCTCTATTAGATTGTTTTTCTGTATTTTTCTTTTGGGCAGATAACTCTGATGATGAAGAAAGACTCAAAAAGGTTAATGAAGTCAGGGGGAGCCCGAGCACGAACCTTAATCAAATCTAACACTCAGGGGGAGCACTTCATAAAAAGGATAAGCTATCCTAAAAACCTTTTTCCATGTTCTCTGTTATATATTTATATTTCAAAATCGTGTCATCAAATACATAGTTTTGTCATCATCAAAAAGGGGGAGATTGTGAGAACAAGATTTGGTTCTGCAATATTATGTCTAAGTTTTGATGATAACAGAGGAATATTTGTATGAACAATTTTGTGCAACTAATGTTGTTATTTGTGAGAACCTAGCAAACAGGTTCTGCTTCCGTGAATTGACGCAATGCTTAATGAAAGATGCTTCGAAGAGCTGAACTCAATTCGAAGATAAGACAAGATTCTCATATCTCTGATACGAAAGGAAAAGAGAATGAGTTCTGAAGATCAAAGATAAAAGTTCTGATGGAACGAAGTCCAGATGCTGAAGCCTCTTGCTCTCTGATCAAGGTTCTGAAGACCTACCCAAAGTCGACTCTCATGCTTCAATCAAATATTATCAGAAGCCTCTGAAGATATAAAGAAAGTAAATTATAGAACAAGGTTCTGAAGGCAAGTTATGAAGATTCTGGAAGCGCAGAGCTGATGATTCGAAGACTTGATAATCTCAAGAACCGAGCATTGTTTTCCCTTCTTACTCATGCTCACAAAAAGCCTCTGTAGTTGAGAAGCCAAGAAAATGTGCCACACTGTACAGCTGTACCACATTACAACGTTAAAATTCTTGAAGACTGTGTGAAATACAAACTGACACAGACAGGATGTGCAACATGCAGAAGATTTTGTACATGTCCTCATGCTTCTAGCTGTAAGCCTACTTAGCTATCATGATTTCATCCCAACGGCTCTTTTCACTCGGCTATAAAAGAAGTTCAAAGACTTAAAGAAAAATACACATGCGAACAATGACAATACTATCTAACTCTATTCTTTCTTAAGTTATTCCTGGTCTAAAAACTTGTTTACATTATCAGGTTGATAAGAAGCATTTCTCTGTAAACCCATTGTATTTGAACTAAAAGTTATATTCCTTAAGAGAGTCTTAGTGATCAGATCTCTTGAGAAGTCTAGGACGTGTGTCTTAGAGGTTGTGCCTTAAGTAAGACCTGTGTGGTTGGATTACTTGAGAAGTCTAGAACGTGTGAGTTCTAGAGGTTATTGTTAGTCACCAGCTGTGTAGCTTGTGCAGTGTACTATTTTGTTGAATAGTGGATTAAGACCTCGTGGAGAGAGGCGAAATCACCTTGGCGGGTGGACTAGATTAACTTGAGAGATTCTCAAGTGAACTAGTATAAAAATAACGTGTTTATAATTCTGTGTTTAACTAAGCTGTTGTTTTTAGAAAAGGGTAAAAGTTTTATCGAGAAAGTTATTTAAAAGAAACAATTATTTTGAAAAACCAATTTAAACCCCCTTTCTTGCGTTTTTCACACCTTCAGTCTCCATTGGGGAATCAGATAACAAGACTCAATTTGGAAGAACATCAGAAAGAGAGATACATCCGGAAGAGCATCAGATGGTAAAAGTAATGTCGTTCCGGAAAAGCATCAGAATAACAAAGCGAAATATCTGGAAAAACATCAGATAAGTTCTGGAAAAACATCAAAACGAAAGACTCAATCTGAAAAAACATCAGAAAGAGAAACACATCCGGAAAAGCATCAGATGGTAAAAGGCAATGTCATTCCGGAAAAGCATCAGAATAACAAAGGGCTATCTGGAAAAACATCAGATATTTTCTAGAAGAACATCAGAACAAAAGACTCAATCTGGAAAAACATCAGAAAGAGAGACACATCTGGAAAAACATCAGATGGTAAAAGAACTGAAATTCTAGAAAAGCATCAGAATTACAAAGGACTATCTGGAAAAACATCAGATAGGTTCTGGAAAAACATCAGAATAGAAGACTCAATCTGGAAAAACATCAGATAGAGAGAGACAAACCTCGGATAGATTCTGGAAAAGCATCAGATTTACAAAGGACTATCTAGAAAAACATCAGATAGGTTCTGGAAAAACATCAGAACAAAGGACTCAATATGGAAAAACATCAGAAAGAGAGGGATAAACGACATCCAAGAACGACATTGGATACAACAGAGGAACAAACATATCTGAAAAAACAATCGGATAAGAAAGGTCATATCTGGAAGAACGTCAGATAGACACGACAGTATCTATTTGGTAGTTGCCACGTGAGTTGGACTTTGACCACAAGGTAAGACGTGGATAACGACACGACCTCGGGAGAAATGCAAATGAGGATGAAACACTCATGCTATGCATGTGGTATATGAATTATGCAGATGATATGTGATCAAATTCAAATGCAGATACTGACGACACCGCTCGACTCTTTTGGGGAGAATACAAGATTGGAAGACTGATTCCTCAATACGGGGATCACTGTCATTCTGCCTGAGGACTAGAGATGCTACTGCTGAACACATCTCTGCCATACTGGTAAACTGTATCAAGTGATGATCCTTGTAGGGAGGCTGAAGAGCTGCTTGGGGATACTTCAAGTAAACTACCCCAGACTAGCTAATTATTGTAGATGAGCTGATCATTACTTCATCTTGATTAATTCTGAAATGACTGTTTCATGGTGCTTTTGGAAAGGTTTCCCCAATACGAGTCTTGAAAAAAAAATCTTCTGTATAAACCAATTCTGAGAAGTCGCCATTAAACCACAAATCTTGAACTGATTCTCAATACGATATGGAAGGAACTTCCCCTGATTGGATCACCGACCAAGTTTCTCGATTGTTTGAAAATTCCTTGAGAGGAAAGATAGTTTACAAAAGTATTTGTACAAACATGGTAAATGCAAAGTTCATCCAACTTTTGAAATCAAAATCATTTTTGGAAAGATGCAAAGCATATGGGTCACTGGTCTGAATACGGCGGTTCAAGACATTCAAAGTGAGAAGTAAAGCAAAAGGTATGATGCCAAAATAGATGATTTACAAAGATCTTTGGGAGTCAGTTTACGCAACCTTGTTGTAGTATGCTTTCAAAATAACCTTGCTTCAGTTAGGTATTTTGAGGGTTGTAATGTGGCCTGGTTCACGGTTTAAGAAACAAAGGATAAAAGCTCAAAGTTTATTTGTGCCCACCTAATCTTCGTGATGATCTCCCGTCTTATGCTCAGTTAACTCAAACTATGCACTCAGGTTCCCATAGGCGGGGAATTGCACTAATGATAGTGTTGATGATGGTTAAAAATTCAATGGACTTGAGATGGCGATCATTGCTTCCTTACAACTTTTGGTTGTCATACAAACTTGTTCTTTCTTCTCTTTGTATAAGGTAAGGACATGAGCTTCACACCTTTCTTAGCTTTTGCCTCGAAAGGGATTCGGATCATTATTTGAGTAAGTATTTCTTGATGAACCTTCTTCATTTACCACTTTGGGAACAACTTGTACTACATTTATTGGAAATGTTGAAAGTTTGTGAATGCCTGGCTTAATGATTACGGTGAACCATCATTGGCGTTTGACTTGAAAGACATCTTCGACACCTGCTTGCTGTGTGCGAAGGAAAACTGTGAATGCAACCTTTTGTTGAAAGGCGTCTTGCATGAAACTCTTGCACAATCAAGTTAACTAAGAACTACCCTGCCCCAGGTTAAAATTGCGGTTTTTTGAAAAGAAAGAAACTCCTACTTCTAGGCTCGAAGTGGTTAACAAGGAGTTATCTTCCTTATTTCTCCAGTGTTTGGGAGTTGAAATAATGCCTTACATCGTCAGCAAAGTCTTGATTTGAAAGCATACTAACAGTAATTTGGGTATGACGTTTTCATCATCCTCCCTCCAATCTTTGTACAATAAAAAATAAAGTGGAAAAGAGATAAAATATTTTGCAAAAGAAAGCATAAAGATGTAACTGGCAAACACAAATGAGTTGAATCAAAAGTTGTAATGCTCATTTCATTAATTGTGAAAGTACAAACATAGTTGAAAGCAAATAGCTATTACAAAATAAAGAAAATGCAAACAACAAGAAACAAAGGCCTAGTGACTAATCAACACAAGGATGAGTTGTCCTGTCTGAAACACTGGCTTTTAGGAGGATAATCTGCTGAAGTCGATTGAAGCTTCACTTGGCGTGCCCTGGCAGAGGGTTGTTCTGAACATTGGGATTATCACGAAAGTTAAGAATTCCAGTCTTAATCAAATCACGCACTCTAGCCTATAGTGCATAGTAGTTTTCCAAGTCGTGGCCTACAGCACCTTCATGGAATGCACAGTGGAGATCAGATCTAAATCCAACTGGAAGAGGATTTGGAGGAGGTAAAGTCCTTGTGGTAATCAAACCTTGCTCAACCAGACCAGGATACAATTCAGTGTACTTCATGGGAATAGGATCAAAATGATTCCTATTACAATACTGGTTCTGTCCAAGAGCCGAACGTTGAGGATCTTGAACTGGTCGTGGAGTAGCAACCACGGGAGTTACAACAGCAACAACAGGGTGAATAGTATACTGAGGTTGGGGACGAGGCCTTCTCATTTCAACCATTACAACGTTAGTCTGATCTTCCCTTTTCTTCTGAAAGTTCCCATAGGATTTCTTCGCAGCATTAGAAGATTCAGCAGCAGCTTTGGACACTTTACCATTCTTAAGACCTTCCTCGAGTCTCTGACCAATAGTTACCAAATCAGTGAAGTTAGAGGAAACACTTCCAATCATCTTCTCTCAATAGAATGGAGACAAGGTATCCATGAATATTCCAGTCAATTCCTTCTCGGCCAAAGAAGGTTCAACTTGGGAAGCCAACTCTCTCCAGCACTGAGCATACTCCTTAAAAGATTCCTTCTCATGTTGAGTCATGTTTTGCAGCTGACGGCGATCAGGAGCCATGTCAAGGTTATACTTATACTGCTTCATGAAGGCATTTGTGAGATCTTGGAAACAGTGAATGGAGTTTTTCTCGAGACCCATATACCATTTGAGTGATGCTCCACTCAAGCTATCCTGAAAACAGTGGATAAGCAGCTTCTGATTTTTTGTATAAGCAGTCATCTTGCAAAGATACATGACCAAATGAGCCCTTGGACAAGAGTGGCCCTTATATTTCACAAACTCTGGAGTTTTGAACTTAGCAGGCATAACAAGGACAGACACTAAGCACATGTTGTCTGCATCCACATTGAAAAAGTCAGTACCCTCAATAGGTTTAAGTCTTTTGTCTATGATCTGAAACTGCTCTCGGACAACTTCAGGTTCAACAAAGTCTTCAGGCTCTTCACCCTGAGAACTGGCAGCATTGTACTCGTAAAGGGGGTTCTCAAAGGGAGCTCGGATATTTTGTGTAACAGCATGGACCACAGGTCTGGGCTCGGCAAAAATAGTAGCTTGAAAAACAGGCATAGCAGTTTGACCAACCATAGCAGTAGATGCAATTGGTGGAGAGTAGTTGTGTGGTAAACCAAACTCGGGCCAAGTTGAAGGTGGCATCTGAACAGGTGGAGGATCAGTATTTGACACCTCCTGGATGACAGTCATTTGGGGTTGCTCTCCTCTAGCAATCAAAACTTGAAGCATCTCAGTGAGTTTGATCATACTTGACTTGAGGTCGTCGATCTCCATTCGGATCTCTGCATTGTGTACCTCTTGCTCTGAAATCTTGCATCTGTAGTTAGCTCTAGTCCGGTATCGGTGTCAAGGAATTAGCTTGACGACTCACAGGTTATACTGGAAGATAGAGACAGTTGGAGATGAGTAACTAGACAAACAGACGCATGCAATGAATCATACAAAGATGCAAATGATATGTAACGCGATGCAAACAAGAGATAAAACACATACAACAGGATCGAAGGTTCAAGATGACAACATGGAGTCTGGGTAAAGAACCAACCATAGGGTGTGTACTAGGGTTCTTGTATCCGTAGAACAGGGTTCTAAAAGTTCTTAGAGTCAATGTAAATCTTTCAGATATTATTGGTCTACATGACTACTCACGCGAGTTAATAATATTCTCAAGATAAACTCGTCTGAGTGTAGTACCGCGTATCAACCACTTGGGACTACTCCCTCATAGCCATCGCACTACGTCCTAAAAGGCCAAGTAGGGTGAAGGTAACTACGGTCCTCAGAATCACAGGCTCTCAAATCGGGAAGAGTGACATCAATGCCACTACTCATATCAGACATCAACAATCCCAAAGGGCCTCAACTGAGTGTGGTCATCATATGCCATAAATTGTTAGGACTACTCCCAACAACCGACTATTGATTACACCATAATCCTATCATAAGTGTATGCTCATGTCCGGGTTAGGACTCATCTCACCACTCCAAGTAACCACCCTCCCAAACAGAAAACCCAAGCACAAGCAGATATATACAGATATACAAAATATACAAGTATACAAGCAAGCAAACATATAAATAACACAAATACAAAACAAGGTGGGCTTAACCCTCTTAGGGGAAACCATCCCCAGTGAAGTCGCCATTTCTGTTGCGGTGAGAATCGGATATCAAGCTATTGATTAACTTGAATCACACATCTTTGAAATTCACCACCGAGCTTTGATTTATCCAAAGGAAAGGGTAAAGATCAAAAAACCCTAAGTACGCTATGTAGGAACACAGCTAAGAGATCTAAGGTTCGGTAGTTGGTTATACCTAGGGAAGGTGTTAGCATCCTAAGTATCTGTAGTACTCTACAGGAACCTCTTGTTAGTATTTGTGTTACTTTAATGTTTGTTTGCTAAAGGAAAAGTGCTAAGGAAAAGACCTAGGGGTATATACACTAAGTATGCTCGCCAACACATCGCATCTCGTGCCTACGTATCCTGACGGGAATGGAATCAGAGCGTTTGTAGTTCCCCTCACTACGGAGTAAAAGGGTGAGAAAGAAAAGGTGAAATCCAAGAAGGCATTGGATATAAAGGAAACAAAGATGGAAAAAGAAAAAGGTAGAAAAGCAAAAAGGTGACTTGCTAGGATCTCGCAATCCTATGCCTACGTATTCTCAAGATGAACTTGAGAAATCAGAGCGTCCGTAGTTCCCCTTGACGGGGGTGAGGACTTCTTAACTGTGGTCAAGGTTTCAAGAGAAAGTAGGGTCTGACGGCAAGACACCTACGTGGAGTGCGGCGACTCCAAACTTAAGGCTAGGTTAAGCGGGGAAGGAAGTGTTCACGGGAAAGTATGGTCTGACAGCAAGACACCTACGCGGAGTGCGGCGACGTAAGATAAGGGAATGAGGGACAAGACTATCCTAAATGACATGGCAGTCAACGGGAAAGGGTCCTTTCCTTTGGAATGAGGTAAACAGATAAATCTTAAAAGAATTGGCCTCATGGATCAGCTATTAATCCCAGTCAAATGCAAAAAGAATTAAACTCACAGATAGGACATCAGGAATTGACTAAAATGAAAATATAGAAAACCTCAAGATAAAGTTAAAAATTAAATAAAATCTATTGAAGCTGAAATTTAATTACAAACTAAATAGTTAATTAAAATAAATAACTAAATTATAATTTAAAAAATAATAATCAAACTAAATTCTAGACTAATTAATTAACCAAACTAAAATCTAATTTAAAAACTAATTGATAAGCCAAGAAATCTTACTAATATAATTTCTAATTCTAACTAAAGACTAAGAAAAATAAACTAATTTAAAAAAATAATCTTAATAAAAACTATTAACTAATTAATTAAATTTTGAGACTAATTGATTAAAATTAAAAACTAATTCTAATTCTAAAACTAATTTTAATTCTAAAATACACTAATTCTAAAATCTAACTTAAACTTAAATACCTACTTAAAACCAAATAACAACCGAAATGAAATAAAATATATTTTATGGATTTTAGATATACTTATGATATATATTATTTGGATTTTATACTTAACAATTAAACCAATAAAATCAATAAATAAAAAAACAATACAATAAAATCAATAAAAACAACATAACAAAATCAAATAATAAAACAATATAATAAAAATCTAAGATTAAGATATAAACAATAAAAAGAAGAAAAAAACAAATGTAGGTAAAGGGTAGAAGTGTGGATCGAAAATGATGAACAACAACCCAGGCCCAAGTATTAATTTCAAATTGGTCTTCAACTCATTCACAGAGAAAACAAAAAGGAAAGAAAATCGTGGTGTAGTGATGCTAGGGCTCAAACACACTAAACGGTTCCGCAAACCAATTCAACTCCAATCGTCTTCTTCTTTATCAATTCAACTCACGAATTTGTCTCACGCTCTCTACTCTCTCCGTTTCTGTCTCATTCGCTTCTTTCTTCTTTCGTCAATCTCTCTCTGCTGCTTTCAGTTTTCTCGGTTTTAATCTCGCGCGGCGAAGAAGGATTGATTTGAGGCTTTGGTTGTTGTTGTTGTTTAGAGTTTATGAGGCTTGATATTGAATGGGTTTGGATGTGGTTGCAGGTTATAGAAAGAGGGCTTCGAGTTGTTGTTGTTTTAGGTGAGAAGAGAGGCGCGTTGTTATGTAGCAGAGTGAAGGAGGGTCGAGCGGAGATGGTGATTCGTGAAGAATTGGATGAGATTATGATGTCATTTGAAGAGGTGGCAAGGTTGATGTTGGTTGAAGACTGGTGAAGTAGTAAATTGAAGGAGGTTGTGATTTTTTTTCTGTTTCTGCAGAGAGTTATTTTTATTTCAAATTTCCCTCATCTCCTCTGAAACTAGTCTTCTTAAAGTGTTGCATTCACTAGCCAGATTTAGATTATTGTGGTGTGCTGTCCTTATTTGATGCAGGCTTGGCAGGAATTTTGAAGCATGAATTGGTGATGGTTTTGTGGGTAGCAAGATTCTGAGTCGTGCAGGGGATATCTATTTTGCAGCAGGTCTTGGAATGGTAGTAGGGTGCATTGTTGGTCAAAGTATGGTGTAAGCTTGTAGCAGGAAGTGCACAAGGTGATAGCAGAGAGTTGGGTTATACGAATTTGAATTTTGTTTTCTTTTGCTTTGTTGTAGCAGAATAACCAATTTGGTGAAAGTTTGTAACGGACAGGTTTGGCTTTGATGCAGGGTATAGCTCGATGTAGGCAATTTAGTAACCTTTTTTTCTTTTTATCCTTTATACATTTGGAATCCAATTGAGAAAGTGAAGCTTGGTCAACAAAATGGTTTTGGATGGTGCAGAGTTTTGGAATTTGTGGTACGGTCTGTGACATTGGGTTTGTTTGTTAAAAGAAAATAAAACAAATAACTTATCCTAAAAAGAAAAGAACATAAAATCTAATTAAATAAATAACTAAATTAATCTAAATTAATTCCTATTAATTAAAGGACTAATCTAATGAATAAATAATAAAAGAGAACAAAGCTAACTAAAATGAAAAACCTAATTTAACTAAACAAAGTTAAATCAATTAATTAAAAATCATTTAATTAAGAAGTTAATAAATGAATAAAAATAAATAAATAGGAAAATAAAATGAAGTTAACAAATTAAAAGCAATTATGAATTAAAATGAGACTATTTAAAAAATAAATCACAAATAAAATGAATAAAAAGCGAGTAAAAGTTGAATACCAAAATACTCGAAAACGAAGGACAAACATGCCAAAATCATCAGCACAGGATAAAATCACTTGGGAAAATACAACATTCTTCATATTTGAAATTAATCGAGACCGACTTAGAATGATGTGCAAATGATCAGAATATCTGAGGATAAAATTTGGGGTACAACACTACTGCTGATGCATAAGGAATCTTTTGCATTTCTTGAATTTCTAAGTTTCCTTTTGGGCATTGACTGAGACTGAATTTGTCTCCCTTATCAATTGGAGTATCTCCTGATTTACATTCCTGCATGCCAAACCTTTTTAAGTACCTTTTGGATATAGCTCCTTTGTGATAATCCTAGAATACCACGAGATGGGTCTCGATGTATTCGAATTCCTAATACAAAGGAGGCATCACCAAGATCTTTCATTTCAAAATTTCTTGATAGAAAATTCTTAGTTTGGTGCATCATTCCTATATCATTTGTGAAATTCTGGTATCAGATATGTGATGTCAAGTGAGATGTCACAACATCAATATCTGTTATATGAACAAGACAACAATAGTAACAGTACTTAAAAACAATAAACAACACAGAAAATTGTTCACCCAGTTCGGTCTAACAACCTACGTCTGGGGGCTACCAAGCCAGGGAGGAAATTCACTATTTGTAGTATCAATTTGTAGATTCTACAGTCAACACACCAGTTGATAATCTACTCACTTAATCACTACCCAATGACACTTCTACCTAAGACCCTCTTAGGTATGAGAACCCTCTCACTCCCCCTCAATCACAACAGTGATGAAAATAGAAAATAACAATGTAAGAAGTTACACAAGAAAGACACACCTTGATCTTACTTAAAAGCTTTGATCAAGAACAAACACTCATGCTTAAAAGCTTAGAGTGGACAAAATACAACACAACTAAATCAGTCCAATTCAAACATCAAAACAGACGAATGAATGGCTCACAATACACAAACACAAAACATAAACCTAAAACTTGAACACAGCTCACACAATCCTTATTCTCCACGCCTCCAAGTAGGGTTGATACGTCTTTAAATAGCAACAAACTTCATGGGCTTGGGCAGAATAAAATCACAGATTTGATGCACAATAGAAGCAGATTTTATCTTCAAATCTTTTCGCCCTAAATAGTAACAGAATATACTTCATAGGAAATATAAAACAATTGCATCAGATAAAATCTCCTCCAAGAATCTCGCCTGGAATCTCTCAAACATAACAATTAACACTCAGCCCTAAATCACATAACAGACTGAACAGATGTTCTGTCAACAGATGTTAAGACATCAGTCTTGACATCATGCACAAAAACTGCAAACCAAACAACACACCTCATGCAAAATGTTAGAAGCACGTGTTAAGACATCAGACATGACATCTTGAACAAACACATTGTTTTACCAAAATTGCTGCCAATAATAGAACTAACAATTTGTGGCAAGCAGTATGTCATCTACATACAAGACCAAAAAAATGTACTTGCTTCCACTGAATTTGTGATACACACAATCTTCAACAACATTTACCTCAAAACCAAATGAGAGAATTACTTCGTGAAACTTGTGATACCATTGACGAGACGCCTGCTTTAGTCCATAAATGGATTTTGTCAATTTGCCAACCATATTCTTTGAGTCTCCTGACACAAAGTTTACTGGTTGCATCATATAGATTGTTTCATCAATGTTGCCATTGAGGAAAGTTGTATTGACATCCATTTGACGGAGTTCCAAATCATAATGTGCAACAAGAGTCATGATTGTCCTAAAAGAGTCTTTCGATGAAACCAGAGAGAAAGTTTCTTTAAAGTCAATCCCTTTCTTTTGAGTATAGCCCTTAGCCACAAGACGAGCCTTATACCTCTCCACATTAACGTTAGAATCCCGTTTGGTCTTAAAAACCCATTTGCAACCAATGGGTTTCACACCTTCTGGTAATGGAACAAGTTCCCAAACTTTATTGTCTTGCATGGACTTATCCTCATCCTTCATTGCTTCAATCCACTTTTCTGAGTTGGAATCCTGCATGGCTTGACGGAAGTTGATTGGATCATCTTCCAGCATAGCATTATTTTCCTCATGTTCTTGGAGAAAGACTATGTAATCATCCGGAATAACATTTCTCCTTTCTCTAGTGGATCTCCGCAAAGGTATTGGTTCTTATAACACTTGTTCTTGAGGATTTTGAGTTTGTTCTTCATGAATTATCAAATCATCTTGAGTTTGAGGAATCGCAACAATGTCTTGTGCAGGTTCCGTACTTGCTTGATAAAAAATAACTATATGAATTGGTTTTGGAATTGTTATCGATTCTTCCTCTAAGACAAAGTCTTTATTCTTATTCTTCCCCCCTAAACTCAATATCCTCAAAGAATATGGTTGTTCCCGTCTCAAAAGTTAAATTTAATTTGGAATCATAAAATTTGTAGCCCCTAGATCTTTCAGAATAACCAATAAAGTAGCTGTTCACTATTCGGGAGTCCAATTTCTTTTCATTTAGCCTATAAGGCCTTGCCTCAGCTGGATATCCCCACACATGAAAATGTTTGAGACTAGGTTTTTGCCCGGTCCAAAGCTCATAAGGTGTTTTGGCAGCTGCTTTTGTTGGTACTCTATTTAGAATATAAGTTGCAGTATTTAGTGTCTCTCCCCGAAGTGACTCTGGCAAGGTAGAATGACAAATCATACTCCTTACCATATCTTTAAGAGTCCGATTTTGTCTTTCAGCAACACCGTTCATGCTAGGAGATCCTGGCATGGTGTACTGTGGGACAATTCCACATTCCTCTAGGTATTTGGCAAAAGGCCCTTGACGTTGTTCACCCGAATCGTCATATATGTCGTAATATTCACTGCCACGGTCGGATTTGACTTTCTTAATTCTTTTGTCAAGTTGATTCTCAACTTCAGCCTTAAACGATTTGAACACATCTAATGACTGAGACTTTTCATGTATAAGAAATATGTATTCATATCTAGAATAATCGTCTATGAATGATATAAAATATTGTTGACCATTCCAAGAAGGTGTCGAAAATGTTCCACAAATGTTTGTATGTATCAATTCTAAGACATCCGTAGCTCTATATGCACCAAATTTATTTGTTTTGGTCTGTTTTCCTTTAACGCATTCAACACAAACATCAAAGTTTGTGAAGTCAATGGAATCCAAAATTCCATTAGACACTAGTCGCTCAACTCTATTTTTAGAGATGTGACCTAGGCATTTGTGCCATAATGCTCCTGAATTGTTAACCTCAATTTTACGCTTAGTACCTCGTGATTTCACATTCAAGGATTCACTATAGGTAGCTATTGTGTCAAGAAAATATAGATTATCATGACCTATAAGTGAACCAGTCCCAACAATATTTGAAATGAAAGACAGCTTGAACATATTGTTTCCAAATGAACTAAAATAACCTGATTTGTCCAAATAAGAAACTGAAATCAAATTTCGTCTAAATGAGGGAACCACAAAAGTGTCTTTCAAATCCAAATAAAATCCGGTACACATTAATAATCTAAAATGCCCTATAGCTTCCACCTCCATCGACATGCCATCTCCAACATAGATGTATCTTTTAACATAATTTGGCTTCCGGTAATTCAGGCAACCCCTCATTGAAACACTGATGTTAGTAGTTCCACCAGGGTCTAACCACCAAGTATTTCCAAGTACTAAAGCTAAATTGACCTCAAAATAAACCAAACCATGACTCATGCGATTAGAGCGATCTCACTTCTCATAATCTTTCCTCTGTTCAGAGGTACCAAACTCCATAGGAGAAAGAGGTTTCCTCATCCTTAATGCAAGGTCAAGATCCATGCAGTCAAGAACAATTTCCATGTTCTCATTCCAATCCTTAAAATCTATCCCATTTAGGACCTGAACCTTATTCATATTAGCAGATAGTGAAGCAATTGTAGCCGAAAAAGAACAAAAAGCAAACATTTTAAATATATTCACATAAATAAAAACCGAATCATCAATGCTGTTCAAATAAAGGCATAACCCATCTCAAGATACCCCGTGCACCACCAATATCAAGTCTTTGGACAGTAATATCAACTGCTAGTAGTACTCTTGTCGTAACGATAAAACTTTGATAATAAAAACATGTCGAACAATAAACCCCCTCTTTGGATTGATTTATTATTCACATGTAGGACCTCATAATTATCACATGTTTACCATCACAGACGCGTATGAAAACCAGCCAACCACCAATTCTCCTTTGGGTCAATTGATACTCGCATGAACAAACATATACACAAACCATAAAAATATTTAACATTTTTCATAAGCAATTGTTGTAAAAGAGGTCAGTTTGGCGACTTTTTCATTTCAACTACTTACCTAAAAAATGGTAAATTACTGTATAAAAATACATTCCGTAGCCAAATTCAAACAAAATTGAACCAAAAAAATTGAAATTAAATCCAAATAAAAAACACCAATGCATTTTATTGTACTGTTACGACATTATACTAAGTTTAATTTCAAAATATAAAATCACATATATTATTTATAATAAATAATAAATAATATTAAAAAAACATATAATTCTTTTAAACCAAAAAAAAATTATAATGCAGTTATTAAAAAGAAAATTGATCCTTGTTTTTATCCTTATACACCGCATAGAAAGACTTGGAGAAAAATTCAACAAAACTATGAAAAGTTTCATTACGAACTGAAGATGGAACCATATCGTCAGTTTTGTTACCTTTAGTTGCAGAATTGTTGTTTGTTAGGTACAACAACTTTATATATAGCATTATCCTTTGATATGCATCTAAGTGCAATTTACATAGGAAATATTTATTTGATCAAAAATATAATATTTAATAATGGTTAGAATATAAACAGAAGAAAACAGAGAGACAAGGATGAATTTAGTCGTCTAACAGAAAGACTATTATTTGGAGATTATAAGTGGAAAAGAGTATTCTAGTCAAAACCAACAAAAGGCATTATTATAATAATAAATAAAGAGTGTAAAAGCAAAAAAGTTTCCGTATAAGAGCAAATAAAATTGACGATAAATTCAACCTGACATTTAATTTCAGATTCAAGATTTTGAGCACAAAAATTTTGTAAGATCAAAATGGATCTCAATTTTAGAACCCTAATAAAAAAACCCTCATAAACACAACATATATTGATTTAAACAATTGGAAGATTAAAGGATCCTAAATAACCCAAAAACAAATTGAATCAGATATGGGTGGCTCTGATACCACTTGATAGATCTGTTCAAAACCTTATGATTTCTACCGATATAGAAATCAAGAACAGAAATCTAAAATAATTCCTATAAGTCAATATAGCATCAACTTGTATCCCTTAAAACCATATCCGAATACAATTATGAGAATGAAGGTAGACGCGTACCTAAATTTGCCATTGAAATCGTTGAAGGTTCCGGGTATGTGATCTTCCGATTTGTGGAGTTTCTTAAGGTTCCTTGAATCTCCTCTGATGGGGATGAAGAGAGAAAACCTTATAAACCTTATTTTGTTCGTCCAGACTATAACCCATTTAAATAAATCTAGGATTATTTCTTAGTTTTCAATATTCTAATTTCACCCCTCATCAAACTAGATATTGACTTACGGTATCTACACAATAACCTGACTTTTTGATAGAAGGGGGATCACCAACTACTACCAAATCTAGGGTTTACTATTGAATGAACACAAAACAAAAGAAAAATAAATTCTGAATAATTTCTCTACTCAATTCACAAAAGTCAAGTGGCTTAAATAGAACAGACCCTAGTTGGATCAGCTTAAAAGACCAGGCCCAAAAGAGAAAAAATAAACTAACTTAATAATGCTGAAATAAAAACAAATTATTTGGGTACATAATCTTTCATCCAAATGGACTTCCTTGTAATACGAATGGGCCTACTATATGTACTATCCGGCCCAACAACAATCTTGTCCTCAAGATTGGGATTAAAAGAAGTTTGGTCTGGTTGAAAAACTGTGGCCCACTTGGAAACAGTGGCAGGCCCATGTGAAGCTGACAGTGTGGAAACATTGGAATGGGTTGGCAAAGTGGAGACGGATTTTGTGCCAGCTGGTTCAGATTGAATTTGCATGCGTGCCAGCTGGTGAGGAAGGTGGAAACATGTGCTGTTGGGAAAAGCATGCGTGGGCAGGTGGGCAGCAGTAGGCGGACGGGTAAGTGAACTATCACGTGGCTCGAGGTCTGTAGCTGGAAGAAAATTAGATGGTGGGGATTGTGTAGTCAAAGATTCCACGGGATCTTGCGGTGGAGATTGAATCTTATGGGAAGCCTTGGGAAACAACAACTCATTAAATGTTTTGCTTTGAAACCCATCAGTGCACTTTTCTACACTTTTCACTTCCTAATCAGTATTTTCATAAGCCTTCTTTTTTTGAGTTACTTCAAAGTGCTTCAAACGCTCATTTTGAACCACCACTCCCTCCATAGAACTTTGTCCTTCTTCTCTTCTAACCATAGAACTTTATCCTTCTTCTCTTCTAACCATGTCGTTAATGTTCGAATCCAAGGATGCATGTGGATTCTAAGTTAAGGGTGTGTGAGAATCGGAACCGTTTGCTTCGTCAACTATACTTTCATCAGGACCTTGAAGCTCCGGTGGGGTCGGAGTAAAGTGAGCGGTAAGGTCGTTTCCATGGTAAGCACGGAGTTGAGAAACGTGGATGACATGATGAATCCTTGAAGAGGGAGGGAGATCCAGTTGATACGCCACTTTGCCAATCCGTCGTTGAATCTTGAAGGGACCAAAATAACATTTTGAAAGTTTGTGGAAAACACGACGTTGGAGGGATGATTGACGATAGGGCTGAAGGCGTAACAAAACTAGGTCGCCTTCTTGAAAGGTACAGTCAAGACGCTTTTGATTACTCTGAGTTTCCATTCTCTTTCCGGTTCTTTCAAGGTTGAGTTTAAGTGTTTGCAATATTTCATCTCTTTGTTGCAGGGACACCTCTAACTGAGGAATGGTGGTAGATTTGTGGCGGTAGGTGAGCAAAGACTGAGGTGGACGTCCATAAAGGGCCTCAAACGGAGACATTTTGATGGAGGAGTGGTGAGCAGAGTTATACCAAAACTCAGCCAAGTGTAAGTATCAGAACCATTTTTTTGGATTGTCACCTGTAAAGCAGCGTAAATACGTTTCCAGGCAGCAATTAACTACTTCTGTTTGTCCGTCTGTTTCAGAGTGGTAGGGTGAGCTATACTTCAAAGTGGTGCCTTGTGCTCGAAACAACTCTTTCCAAAAGGTACTAAGAAAGAGGGGATCCTGATCTAAGACGATAGAGGAAGGAATACCGTGTAAGCGGCAGATCTGAACAGAAAAATGAATTACCAGATCCTTAGCTGAGAATTTCATGGGAAGAGCAATAAAGTGAGAAAATTTTGTTAGTATGTCACATACAACCCAAATCACCGTGTGTCCAAAAGAGTTTGGTAAGTGAGTAATAAAATCCATGCTTAGTTCATCCCGCACAAGTGTTGGTATATTTAGCGGTTGTAAGAGTCCTTGTTTCTTCTTGGTCATGTACTTGTCTTGTTGGCAAACTGAACACTTTTTAACAAAAGCTTTGGTGTCTTTGTAGATTCCAGGCCAGAGAAAAAAGGAAGAGAGGCGAGCCAAAGTGGGTTGAAGACCAGAATGGCTTGCAGTTGGTGTGGAATGATATTCTGTGATTAAAGCTTCGCAGAGTTCTTGAGTGGAAGGTATGTAAATCTTGTCTTTGTAATATAGAAGGCCATCTTTAGAGTGAAAGAGTGTTTGCATCGAGATGTCTGTTTGAATTTGCTTTATAAGTGTCTGACCTTCAGGAGTTGATTCATAGTACCTTTTTAACTGTGTCAGGAGGAGGGGAACTAGGGAGAAAATTGAGAGAAGTACTGCAGCATCGTCCATTTGTTTGCGGCTCAGAGCATCTGCAACCTG
Organism: Lathyrus tuberosus; assembly: GCA_022829125.1. NCBI lineage: Eukaryota > Viridiplantae > Streptophyta > Magnoliopsida > Fabales > Fabaceae > Lathyrus > Lathyrus tuberosus. The sequence goes on along the minus strand of JALAZF010000024.1, from coordinate 4,078,794 downwards.
ATTAGCGTTTCCAGGTTTGTAAAAAATCTCAAAATGAAATCCTTGTAATTTTGCAGCCCACTTCTGTTGTTCAGGGGTTTGGATAGTTTGGACCAACAAATTTTTTAAACTCTTTTGGTCAGTGTAGATGTGAAATTTCCTCCCTATCAAATACCGACGCCACTTTTTGACTGCTTCTATGATTGCATACATTTCCCGAACATACACCGAAGATGCCTGTAGCCGGTTGCAAAGTTTCTTGCTGAAGAAAGCTAAGAGGTGGCCTTGTTGTGATAGCACTGCTCCCACAGCCACCGCTGAAGCATCAGTCTCAAGGACAAAGACTTGGGAGAAGTCTGGAAGGCTTAAAACTGGAGTTTCTGTCATTTTTTGTTTTAAAATTGTAAAAGCTATCTCAGCTGATGTACTCCAACATAATTTAGTGGAACTTAATAAATCGGTGAGAGGAGCGGCGAGAGAGGCATAATGACGAACAAATCATCGATAAAAGCCGGTGAGGCCTAAAAAACCTCTGAGTGTCGTGAGTGAACGAGGTGGAGGCCAATCCAACATAGCTTGAATCTTCGAGGGGTCTGGGGTTACACTTTCACTTGAAATGATATGACCTAAATAATCAACACTAGGGACAGCAAAAACACATTTTGATAATTTGGCATAAAATTGATGGGATAAAAGTAACTCTAAAATCAACCTTAGATGATGGGCATGCTCTGAAATGCAGGAACTATAGATTAAAATTCCATAAAAAAAAACTAAAACAAACCGGCGTAGAAATGGACGAAGTAAGTCATTCATTGCTGATTGAAAGGAACTAGGAGTGTTTGTTAGGCCGAAAGGCATCACTAAAAACTCGTAGTGTCCATCAAACGTTCTGAATGCAGTTTTGTGTCTATCCTCCGGTGTTATCCTGATTTTGTGATATCCAGATCGAAGATCAATCTTAGAGAAAATAGTTACCGATCCCAACTCATCAAAGAGTTCATCTATGGTAGGTATAGGAAAGCGGTCTCTAACTGTTACAGCATTAAGTGCGCGGTAATCAACACAAAATCGCCAACTGTCGTCTTTTTTTCGAACTAATAGAATTAGGGAGGAGTAGGGGCAGTTACTGGGTTTAATGATACCCTCTTGAAGCATGTCTTGGATTATGGTTGTCATGTCATCTTTTTGGGAATGGGGATATCGGTATAGTTTAACATTAACAGGAGCGGTGTTGGGTAAAATGGGAATGTGGTGATCATGGGGTCTAGGAGGGGGTAAGCCTTGAGGTTTTTGAAAACCAGCAGCAAAAGACTTAATAAGAGTGGAAATTTGGTGTGGTAGGGAAGTGGGTAACGAATCAAGAGTAGTTATGTTTTGTGGTGGGGGATGGGGCTCATGTGGTGTGGTGGGTTGGTAGAATAACATGTGAATGGATGCAATTGAGTCGGTGTGGAGAAGATGACAAATGTGATTGTATGAAGAGAGTGATGAAAGGGCTTTAGGGTCACTCGTAATAGTGATGTCATTGTTGTGATATATGAAGGAGATTTTAGGGATGGAAAAATCAGCCATGAGAGGACCGAGAGTGCGTAACCACTCCATTCCAAGGACAACGTCAGCTCCTTCAATATGAAGTAAGTGGAAGGGAATTATGAACAAATTGTTTTGGAGAGTGATAGGGACCTGTGGCAGAGGCCTAAGCATAGTAATTTAGAACTGTTACCTACTATGACTGAAAAATTTGGAATTGGTTTAGTTGGGAGTTTGAGATGATGGGCAATGCGGGGTTGCAAAATGTTGTGAGTACTGCGAGTGTCAATTAGTATTGTGACAGACAGACCACAAATGACTCCATTGAGGGGATAGTTGAAAGTAAGTTTCCTCCGGTTCGGCAGGAATAACTATTTCGTCACTAGGTTCACTATTGTCGTGTATGTAGGATTCCTCATCATCAACCATTAATAAGAGAATTTTCCTAAAGAACATTTGTGGCCCGGAATGAATTTTTCGTCGCAGTTAAAGCATAAACCTTGTGCGCGACGCTCTTGGAGTTGAGCATTAGATAAACGGAAAATGGGTAATTTAGATGAATGAGAGGGTAGATGGGGTTTAGGTGGGGCTGGTAATAGGGCAGTAGGTTGGGATGGTGGGTTCGGTTTGGTATATGGGCTGGAAAAAGCTTTTTGAAACTTGGGTTTTGCCTCCCTTAATTTGGATTCAATCAGCTTCTCATGCCCAATGGCTTGGGAGATAGAGGTAGGTTTATGGATAGCAATTTCGTTTTGAATATCGAGAATCAAACCAGAAATAAAGCAATTTAGTATAGCTTCATGCGATAATCCAACAACTTGATTTCCCAAATTTTCAAAGGCAACTTGATATTCCACAACAGAACTAGTTTGTTTAAGTTTAAACAATTCTGCCTGATGGTTTTCAAATATAGATGGTCCAAACCATAATTCCAAAGCTCTAGTAAAACTGAACTAATCGGTTAATAACTGACTTTGATGCATCCATTTAAACCAGCCTAATGCTTCACCTTTCATATAAAAAGACATCATGGACAACCTATTTTCAGGTGGTAATTGGTAAAAACTAAAATATTGGTCAGCTTGAAATAACCACTCCAATGGGTTTGAACCATCGAACATAGCAAGCTCTAATTTTGGGGTACGAAAAAGAGGTAAAGGGGGGATATTATTATATGGGATCTGTTGGGGAAATGGGTTTGTATAAGGTATGTTTTGTGGAAAACTAGTTGGGACAAAGGGGTATGCCATAAAATGTGGTGGGAGTTGTGTTGGTGGTGTGTGTGAGGCTGAGGTGGCGTTGGGATGTATGGAGGTTGGTGAAAATGTGGCAGACTACCGCAGGGGTGTGAATACTGGAGAAATCACATTAGAAACAGGTGTTGTAACCATGGGTATACAAAAAGGTAGCTGGGTTATATCTGAAGAACTTGCTGCTGATGAAGCAGCAGCAGCAGCAGATTGTGATGTCTTTTGAGTGAGTAGTTTGTTGAGGGTTGTCATGATTAAGTCATAGCGAGAATCTGAGATCTACTTATCGTTCTCCATTCTAGTGTTGATAGCACCCAAATTTCGTTGCGTGTTTTCCAGATCTGTGTGAACTTTGTCAAATCTCTCATCCAGATCTGTATGTATTTGGTTAATGGCATTATCTAGATGGATGTGAGAAGTTTGGATGGCTTGTTCAACGATTTCTTGAGGGGTGGGTTGGGTGGTTTAGGGGGAGGAGCCATGAATATAAAATGAAAGCACCAATGATAGAAGGGGGGTCAGCAACTACTACCAAATCTAGGGTTTACCATTGAATGAACACAAAACAAAAGAAAAATAAATTCTGAATAATTTCTCTACTCAATTCACAAAAGTCAAGTGGCTTAAATACAACAGACCCTAGCTGGATCAGCTTAAAAGCCAGGCCCAAAAGAGAAAAAATAAAACAACTTAACAATGCTGAAATAAAAACAAATTATTTGGGCACATAATCTTTCATCCAAATGGGCTTTCTTGTAATACGAATGAACCTACTATCACTTTTCATGATATTTATACTTTTAGCCACAAACATAATATTATATTAATTAAACACCTTTAAATCTTAACTAATTAAAATAATAACACTAGCAGCTTAAATGTTACATTTGTAACTCAAAATTCTAATACACATGCATCTCCAAAAATAGTGCATGTGTGAAATTCCACGTGATGTGATAGAAATAGGTAGGATTCGTTAAAAAATTCTATAATATTATTGCGTTGATAGACGGCAAGGAATCGTATGTAAGAATGCAACAATGTGGACAAGGATATTTAGGCGTTTTAGGATAATGCTATTTCTTTTAACTAACATTTGTGGACAAGAACCCCAAGTACTATTTCCGTTCTATAACCAATCGAGCTGAAGAACAATTAATTATATTTTTGTTATAGTCAACATAACTAAAGATTGTTTATTTGGAGGCCTAAAACTCCTTTTAAAAAAAAAATATTATTTTAGGCCAAAGGCAAGAGGATAGTCCCCCTTCTCTTGGACCAACCTTGAATTGAAAATGTTGATTTTAAATGAGTCCGATAACTTATACACTACATCAAATAAGGTTGTATATCTCAATATATCTTTTTTTTACAATCTATAGAGCCTAACTCAAATAAAATATAGATTATAATTATTCAAAATTTTAATTTCATATATTTATACCAAACTCATTACATACATACTAATATTTTGTTTAATGCACATTTTCTAAAAGTTTGTTAATTTTTCTTAGAACAATTGTTAGGTTGAGTGAAAAGACCTTAATGTTTTGTTATCCCATCATAGAAACATGAAAACATAAATCTTAGTATATTTTGTTAGTTGTTCATGTGATATATTTTGAAAATATTTTGATAATTCATATAGTTAATGGTTATTAGATAAACAAATCCTACCTGATATTTTGACTATTGTTCCTCTTACCTCACTGAAACCTATGAAAAAAAGCATATCTGTATTTGCGTCGGTATCGGACATTTGAACTGACACTTGTAATTAGGTTTAATTTATTCATTTTTTCAAATTATTATTTGTGTCACCGTGTCAGTGTCGGAGTCATATTCGGATTGTCGGGACTTCATAGCCGTTACCAATGTGGGGCTTAAGAATGACAATCCATATTAATTTTTGCATTGCAACTGAAATCTTAACAGATGAATAATATGTTCAAAGTAACAATTGCAACAAAAGAAAAAATTACTACAACTAGTCAAAATGGGATCAAAACTTTGGTGATGGCCTCACCAAGTCATACTTTTCAACTTGTAAACTAAACTCAACCAAAATTTACCAATTCTGTGCTTGTTTTCTCATTTATTTTTGACAGCTTTCTTCTTGAGACTGGTTTAAAGCATGCTTTTCCATGAGCTGAGTGAGTTCATTTTCCAATTCCTTTGCAAGTTCAACCTGCTCTTGCCACTGCTTCTTCTTCAGAGCCAACTGTTTTTCTTCATGCATTTTTAAGATATTGCCTCTCTCTGCCTCGAATTGCCCCATGTCTTTTTCTTGGGACTTCATGAAACTAGAAATATTCTCCATTCTGTTGAAAGAAGATTGAGATAAGAATTCCAAAAGTGACAAAAAGAAAGCTAACATGCAATAAACGAACAATTATGTGGATCATAAATTTGAAACAAGTTTCAATTAGTGACGATAAGGGAATGTAAGAAATATTACATATTATTGCCGCCCTCTTTCGCAGAATAATCTCCATTGACCGATATCATCGCTTCTCGTTTTGCCTGCTGCGATTTCGCAAACTCATCTTCCTTTGCAGCTATTGCTTGATGAATGATTTGCATTTGATCAAGGAAAAAAGCTTCTTGTGCATCCATCTAAAAAAGAATTTATAAAATGATGAGATCACTCATAGAAGTATATTTTGCATTTTATTCAGAAAGGTACTACCATAACCAAAAAATCAAGCATCTTCAAAGACAAACCAATGTGCATCAAACGAATAATATTGATCTACTTTTATTTTCATAACATTACCTCCTCCTTGTTTTGTTGATGATCTTTTCTAGTACGTTCTCTCACAATGTGGTTTTCTTCGGCTGTTTTGCGTAACCTGTCGCCTACTTTACATAAAGTGTCTGCGAAGACTTTCGATTTGAGTTGTTCTTTAGCTATCATGTCCTTAAAAAAGCCCAGTTGTTGACCATCTTCATTGATGTGCTTTATCTTGCTCTCAACCATCTCTTGGTACGACCTCATTTCAAACTTCAATTTTGACTTTCCTAAACAATAATAGATATATCATATATCAGCAAGACTTCAAAATTTATTCCAAATATTACATAGAAACCAAGATAAGACAGAATAACAATTTCCAAAAACAAACAAACAACAACACCTAACATCTCTTAGAGGAAAAAAACAAAGAATATTATGACATCTAAGAATTCTTAAACTACCAAAACAGTAAGAAATTTAATGCTTTCATTGTAAATTATTTCAATCTCTAGTCTTTCCACACAAGACAAACAACTGGACATAGAGTATATAAAAACGGATACTTAAGGTGTGGAAAAATGACCTCTAGAGTGCCTGTTGAAAACATCCAAATCTTCTTTAGAAGCCAAGTAACCATAAAGTTGGCGTTTTCCCCCTGGAACAAATAGTTTCTTACAATGATTCCAAGCTTCCTTGTCTCTTCCTTGCTCTCTGAAATGCTTGTGGAGCCGCACAGTCTCTAAATAACCTGCTGTAGATGCTTCAAAAATCAAAACACTCATCCCTCGGTGCCCGTGTGGACCATATGAATGTCGAGCCTTCAATGCAGCATAATCACTGAAACAATCTAGGAGTTCTTGGTTCCCCATTCCAGTCCACTGCAATTCAGCTCAGCAAGTTTAAATCACATAAGAACTTCATGTGAGAAAACTTTGAAGAAAATAACAAAGGACTAAAAGACCTATGAAGCATGGACACCCCAAACACGACCTCGACACTGACACGGCAACATAGATAATAATTTGAAAAAATGAATAAATTAAACGTAATCACAAGTGTCGATGCAGGTGTCCGTTTCAACATTTCAACAAATTAGAAACAAGAAAATATATTGTACCTTGTTGTTTTCATCCATCTCATATTTTGTATTCATGATGAGAACCATTGGGGGCCAAACAATTTCATGATCCTTGACTTTCTTATCAAGACCCTCCCATAGTCCATATGCTTCACCAACCATCAACGGAGCTCCTCTCCTGTAGCACTCTTCCTCCAAAGTCTCAGCGAACGCTCGATGCAATCTCGCCCTCCTAGCTTTAACTGTCCTAGCATGATTCAGAAGGGGCTGCAACCCATGATACCAATCAATAGCCCCAACACCATCTTGGCATGCTGGGCAGTGCCATCTTACTGCTTGTGAATTGATCTCATCTACGGTCAGTTTATTCAAATTATCAAAGAATTTCCAGAACCACTTGCTCTTCTTGGATCCTTCATGGCTCTTCTCTCCGGTGTCTGAGTCAGTGTCATCTAAAGAAACATCGTCGTCACTATCAAACAAAATATCAGATTCACTATCAACAATTTCATCATCATTTTTTTCAGAATGTGATTTTGGTATTCCTTCATCATTACATTCACCATCCTTACAATCCTTGGATGGAGCTGTATCAACTTCAACACAATTAGGTAACTTTCCCTCCTTCAAAACTCCATTTTCATTTCCATCAAGACCAGTCTTTGGAGAATCACTTTTCACTTGCAGGTTAGTATTACCATTACCCTTGTTTGATATCTTCTGAATCCAATTCGGATTGCCCCATGCATTTGAAACTGAAATCGCCTTAGAATCACCAATTTTTCCCGAATTCAAATCGGCGTCGGATACATTGCGACTCAACCGATTGAATTTGGAACCAGACGCTCTATACACATTTTCCAGTTTGGGAAAAGGATCAACAACATTATCATCAGCCATAATTCAATTCCCACAACCTAATGCAATTTCTGTGATTTCAAAGAAACAATCAGCATCATTATCAATCGCATGCAATGTTGAGAAAAATAAATACATCTAGAATCAGGATTATATAGAATAATAGAATAAATTTATGATGCATCAAAATAAAAGAGGTTAAGGAAGAGAATTACGTGAAAAAAGCGAAAAGAAACGTAAATGAAGAGAGAGGAATGCAGTGGCGGAACCTGATGATGATAATGATGGTGGAGATATGGTAATGGTGATTTAGATTGAGTTTAGCGAGAAAATCTAAATTCTTGAATATTATAGGTGCTACTACTGTGTATATTATTACTTCCTCTGGTACTTTATATAAGAAACACTTTCAAAAAAATCACACGGACCAATGAAACTAATTTTTTTATTTAATTTTCTAAAACTTATTTCATTTCAAATCCAACTTTAATAATTTAATCTCTGTCATTATTATTATTGTTTCTTGCAATTATTAATCAATTATTATGCTTAATTCCAATACTATCTTTTCCTTTTCACAAGAAGTCAAGAATAGTACTCCTAATTCCAATTCTTAATTCACATCAGTTCTACTCAAACTTCAGGGTAGGATGCAATTTATTTTTAATTTAAGACTTGTTCAGAACCCATTCAATTTCATGCTTTTGTTTACTTTCTGTTTTTTCTTTTTTTTTTATTTTATTTAAATGATAAAAGTATTTTCTAATTTAATCTACTGAAAATTTAACAATATTATTCGTTCTTTCTGATTTAAAGTATTTTCTAATTTAATATTTTTCATGTTAGTCCATTGATTTCTTAATGTGTTCCACTTTTAATTAGGAATGCCAATATATATATATATATATATATATATATATATAAAAGAATTTAAGAATAACAAATAATCCTCTCACCCTAATTAAATTTTGTCATACCACCTTTATGATGAGAGACTAGTATGCTATTTATAATAAACCTAACATACTAAACTAATGACCTTTTTAATAATTACCCATTACAAGCTAACTTAGTGTACAAGCTAACTTAAACAATTAAATCCTTAACACAAGACTCAATTCAACAACTACATACTAGAACACAATTCGACTACACCATGTAGGTGTTCGACAACAGCATGTGAGCAGACCTCGATGGCATGCTAAACAATACTAGAGTTCGATCCAAATATATCACAAGTCTCCACCTTGGATCTTACTTTATAACATCAAGAAACAAACTAGCTTTCTTCATGCAACTTTATCAACTGCATACAGTGGAAAAACTTGCAACTGGGCAACGTCTTGGTGATCATATTAGTAGTATTATGATATGTCGAAGAACTCACTATATTAGCATACATCAAAGAACTCACTATATTAGCATATGAAACGCTATTCATATTAGCTCTTTCGACATCAGTAATGGGACACTGATCTATACTCGGCTTGAATTAAGGGTTTGTCGGAGTCACTACAGGCTTTGAATTCGACATACCATACTTTTCGAGAATCTTCTGTAGCTATGCCCCTTGAGATAAGCATAATTTCAACTTCTTTCTATATCTTTGGATGTCAATCCCAAAAATCCTGGACGCAGCTCCCAGATCCTTCAAGTCGAACTCTTTATTAAGTCCAGCCTTCACCCTCATTACATCTTCGACATTGTTGCTTGCTATTAGAATATCATCCACATAAAGCAACAAAATAACAAATGCATTACCAGGTCAAAATCTGAAGTAAACACTGTGGTCGAACTGACTTCTAATGAAACTTATGTGTGCCATAAACTTGTCTAATCTCCTATTCCACTGTCGAGGAGATTGTTTCAGTCCATATAAAGATCTCTTCAGCTTGCACACATAATCTTCCTTCCCCTTTTCGACACACCCTTCAGGTTACCTCATCAAGATTGTTTCATCTAGATTACCATACAAGAACGCAGTCTTCACATCCATCTGCTTTAGTTCAAGGTCGAACTATGCCACCGTGGCAACCAACATTCAAATGGATCTGTGACCTCAACATGCTCCACCTCCACAGGAATCTCTCCCTGTTCCAGCTCTTCGTCGGCATCATCAGTTTTCTTGAAAGTCATCTCAGCTTCATTGAAAACTACATCTTGACTGGTGATACACCTCATGTGACCTCGCTCTAGGCACCATAGCCTATAAGATTTGACTTCTTCAGGGTATCCCAAGAACATGCATTTCAGAGCTCTAAGTTCGACCTTGTCTTGCCTAATGTAAGCATAGGCCACGCAGCTAAATACTCTCAGTCTGTCAAAACTAGGTGGATGTCCCGACCAAACTTTTTCAGGTGTCTTCATATCTAACGCAGTCGAAGGACATCTGTTTATCAGATATGTTGTTTTCGAAACAGCCTCAGCCCAAAACATCTTCTTTAACCCAACACTAGTCAACAGGCATCTGACTCTTTCCAAAATAGTTCGATTAAACCTTTCTGCAAAACCATTTTGTTGTGGAGTACCTGCAGTAGTTTTGTGCCTTGCAATACCTGAGGCATCACAAAAACTGTCGAACGCCTCATTGTAAAATTCAAGGCCATTGTCGGTTCTCAACCTCTTGAACATTCTGCCAGACTAATTTTTGACCGGAGTCTTCCAACCTTTGAAATTCTCAAAAGTTTCATCCTTAGTCTTTTGGATGAATACCCATCAATTTTTGGAATAATCATCGACTATAGATAGAAAATACCTTGCTCCTGAATGTGATGGACACCTTGCAGGCCCCAAAAGATCAACTTTTCGACTTTGTCTCCTCCAAGCAGATTTTGTTTCCCCAATTCGACTAGACCCCTTTCACTAACATGGCCCAATCTCATGTGCCAAATTTCTGTCTTCGACAAAGGTTTCGTGGATGCAACATTTGTCAAACCACTTACAACTTCAGCCTCCAGGGTATACAAGCCTTGTTTCTTCACGTCTCTTAAGACTTCCTTCGACCCCTTCATGACTCTTAGGATACTTTTCTCTCCTTGAAAAACATATCCCTTCTTGTCGAATTCACCAAGAGAAATCAAATTTCTCTTCAAATCAGGTATATACCAGACTTCAGTCAATAACCTTATTGACTCACCATGGAGCTTGAATCTCACAGATCAAATACCTGCAATTTTGCAAGCTTTGTTGTTTCCCAACAACATTGATCCACCATCTTGATCATATAGCTCCTCGAACAATTCTCTGTTTGGAGTCATGTGCAAAGTGCAACCTGAATCCATAATCCACTCTTTTCTTGAGTCGCCACTTGAAACCACAAGAACATCAGATGATTCGAAGTCATCTTAAACAATGGCTGCATTTCCATTATCCTTACCTTCATGATCTTTCAGGCGTTCAGGGCACACATTTCTTGTGTGACCCTCCTTCTTACAGTGATAACATCGAATACCAGATGCTTCGTCACTATAAGACTTCTACTGACTTTTACCTTTCTTCTTATCGAACTTACCATCCCTTCGCAAGAATTTTCCGTTAACGACCAAACCTTCACCCACCGTCGAAGGTTTATGCTCCTTTCGTTCGTTCAGGTCCTTAAAATACAAGGTTGATTGAACTTCTTCAAAGCTTAGGGACTCCCATACAGGAGAGTTTCTTTGAAGTGAGCATGTGTTCTGGGCAAAGCACAAACCAGCAACTGTGCTTGATATTCATCATCGATCTTCACATCAATATTTTCAAGATCAAGAATCAACTTCTTGAACATATCCAACTGCTCAGCCAACACTTTGTCTTCACTCATCTTGAATGAATACAAAGCTTGCTTCAAGTAGAGTCGATTCACCAGAGATTTGGTCATGTACAAACTTTCAACTCTCAACCATAGCCCTGATGCCGTAGTCTCCTTTGATACATGTCGAAGAACCTTATCACCAAGGCTCAACAATATTGCACTGTGGGCTTTCTCTATCATGGCCTTCTTTTCTTTTTCTATTAACGCAACGTCCATGGCTGCCTCTCCCGTCAACGCTTCCAAACAACTCTGCTGAACTAGTAGGGTTTTCATCTTCAAGCGCCACATACCGAAATCGTTCACTCCGGTGAACTTTTCAATCTAATACTTTGTTGAAGGCATCTTTCTCCATGCTCACCGCACCAATTTGTTGTTAATTAGGATGCCTTAAAAACAAAGTATAATAGGTTTCTTTATGGTCAAGAAACACACAAGGGTTAGGGTTAAAGGAAAAACAACAAGGATTGGTTATAAATGATATTCTTTACTTTCTCTATAAAACAAATTACAAGAACTCAAGAATAACAAATAACCCTCTCACCCTAATTAGATTTTGTCATACCACCTTTATGATGAGAGACTAGTATGCTATCTATAATGAACCTAACATACTAAACTAATGGCCTTTTTAATAATTACCCATTACAAGCTAACTTAAACAATTAAATCCTTAACACAAGGCTCAATTCGACAACTACTTACTAGAACACAATTCGACTACAACATGTAGGTGTTCGACAACAGCATGTGAGCATACTTCGATGACATGCTAAACAATACTAGAGTTTGATCCAAAGATATCACAAATATCCACCTTGGATCTAACTTTATAACATTAAGAAATAAACTAGCTTTCTTCATGCAGCTTTATCAACTGCATACAGTGGAAAAACTTGCAACTGGGCAACGTCTTGGAGATCATATTAGCAGCATTATGATATGTCGAAACCTTCAGAACTTGGACTTTTCCACGCTTGATTACCCCTCTGATGAAATGCAGCCTCACATCAATGTGCTTGGTTCGCTCATGATAGGCTGAATTCTTTGACAGGTGTATTGCACTTTGACTATCACATTTAACAGTGACAATTCGACCTTGAAGTTTCAACTCCTTTGAAAAACCTTCAAGCCACAATGCTTCCTTCACAGCTTCAGTTAGGGTGATATATTCCGCTTCAGTGGTTGATAAGGCAACAAGCTTATAAAGTGTTGCTTTCCAACTGATTCTTGTGCCAAACATAGTGAACACATATCTAGAAATAGATTTTCTGGAATACATCCAACCTGCATAATCAGAGTCCACATATCCTTCGATTGCTGCTTTACTATCTTCACCCAAGGCTCCACTATAAATTAAGACTCTGTTCAGAGACCCATTTATGTACCTTAGAATCCACTCCAATGCTTGCCAGTGAGCCTTTCCAGGATTCGCCATGTACCTGCTTACAAGACTTACTGCATATGCTATGTCAGGTCTAGTACAGACCATAACATACATCAAAGAGCTCACTATATTAGCATATGAAACACTATTCATATTAGCTCTTTCGACATCAGTGATGGGACACTGATCTATACTCGGTTTGAATTGAGGGTTTGTCGGAGTCACAATAGGCTTTGAATTCGACATACCATACTTTTCGGGAATCTTCTGTAGCTATGCCCCTTGAGATAAGCATAATTTCAACTTCTTTTTATATCTTTGGATGTCAATCCCAAGAATCCTGGACGCAACTCCCAGATCCTTCAAGTCGAACTCCTTATTAAGTCCAGCCTTCACCCTCATTACATCTTCGACATTGTTGCTTGCTATTAGAATATCATCCACATAAAGCAACAAAATAACAAATGCATTACCAGGTCAAAATCTGAAGTAAACACTGTGGTCGAACTGACTTCTAATGAAACTTATGTGTGCCATAAACTTGTCTAATCTCCTATTCCACTGTCGAGGAGATTGTTTCAGTCCATATAAAGATCTCTTCAGCTTGCACACATAATCTTCCTTCCCCTTTTCGACACACCCTTCAGGTTACCTCATCAAGATTGTTTCATCTAGATTACCATACAAGAACGCAGTCTTCACATCCATCTGCTTTAGTTCAAGGTCGAACTATGCCACCGTGGCAACCAACATTCAAATGGATCTGTGACCTCAACATGCTCCACCTCCACAGGAATCTCTCCCTGTTCCAGCTCTTCGTCGGCATCATCAGTTTTCTTGAAAGTCATCTCAGCTTCATTGAAAACTACATCTTGACTGGTGATACACCTCATGTGACCTCGCTCTAGGCACCATAGCCTATAAGATTTGACTTCTTCAGGGTATCCCAAGAACATGCATTTCAGAGCTCTAAGTTCGACCTTGTCTTGCCTAATGTAAGCATAGGCCACGCAGCTAAATACTCTCAGTCTGTCAAAACTAGGTGGATGTCCCGACCAAACTTTTTCAGGTGTCTTCATATCTAACGCAGTCGAAGGACATCTGTTTATCAGATATGTTGTTTTCGAAACAGCCTCAGCCCAAAACATCTTCTTTAACCCAACACTAGTCAACAGGCATCTGACTCTTTCCAAAATAGTTCGATTAAACCTTTCTGCAAAACCATTTTGTTGTGGAGTACCTGCAGTAGTTTTGTGCCTTGCAATACCTGAGGCAGCACAAAAACTGTCGAACGCCTCATTGTAAAATTCAAGGCCATTGTCGGTTCTCAACCTCTTGAACATTCTGCCAGACTAATTTTTGACCGGAGTCTTCCAACCTTTGAAATTCTCAAAAGTTTCATCCTTAGTCTTTTGGATGAATACCCATCAATTTTTGGAATAATCATCGACTATAGATAGAAAATACCTTGCTCCTGAATGTGATGGACACCTTGCAGGCCCCAAAAGATCAACTTTTCGACTTTGTCTCCTCCAAGCAGATTTTGTTTCCCCAATTCGACTAGACCCCTTTCACTAACATGGCCCAATCTCATGTGCCAAATTTCTGTCTTCGACAAAGGTTTCGTGGATGCAACATTTGTCAAACCACTTACAACTTCAGCCTCCAGGGTATACAAGCCTTGTTTCTTCACGTCTCTTAAGACTTCCTTCGACCCCTTCATGACTCTTAGGATACTTTTCTCTCCTTGAAAAACATATCCCTTCTTGTCGAATTCACCAAGAGAAATCAAATTTCTCTTCAAATCAGGTATATACCAGACTTCAGTCAATAACCTTATTGACTCACCATGGAGCTTGAATCTCACAGATCAAATACCTGCAATTTTGCAAGCTTTGTTGTTTCCCAACAACATTGATCCACCATCTTGATCATATAGCTCCTCGAACAATTCTCTGTTTGGAGTCATGTGCAAAGTGCAACCTGAATCCATAATCCACTCTTTTCTTGAGTCGCCACTTGAAACCACAAGAACATCAGATGATTCGAAGTCATCTTAAACAATGGCTGCATTTCCATTATCCTTACCTTCATGATCTTTCAGGCGTTCAGGGCACACATTTCTTGTGTGACCCTCCTTCTTACAGTGATAACATCGAATACCAGATGCTTCGTCACTATAAGACTTCTACTGACTTTTACCTTTCTTCTTATCGAACTTACCATCCCTTCGCAAGAATTTTCCGTTAACGACCAAACCTTCACCCACCGTCGAAGGTTTATGCTCCTTTCGTTCGTTCAGGTCCTTAAAATACAAGGTTGATTGAACTTCTTCAAAGCTTAGGGACTCCCATACAGGAGAGTTTCTTTGAAGTGAGCATGTGTTCTGGGCAAAGCACAAACCAGCAACTGTGCTTGATATTCATCATCGATCTTCACATCAATATTTTCAAGATCAAGAATCAACTTCTTGAACATATCCAACTGCTCAGCCAACACTTTGTCTTCACTCATCTTGAATGAATACAAAGCTTGCTTCAAGTAGAGTCGATTCACCAGAGATTTGGTCATGTACAAACTTTCAACTCTCAACCATAGCCCTGATGCCGTAGTCTCCTTTGATACATGTCGAAGAACCTTATCACCAAGGCTCAACAATATTGCACTGTGGGCTTTCTCTATCATGGCCTTCTTTTCTTTTTCTATTAACGCAACGTCCATGGCTGCCTCTCCCGTCAACGCTTCCAAACAACTCTGCTGAACTAGTAGGGTTTTCATCTTCAAGCGCCACATACCGAAATCGTTCACTCCGGTGAACTTTTCAATCTAATACTTTGTTGAAGGCATCTTTCTCCATGCTCACCGCACCAATTTGTTGTTAATTAGGATGCCTTAAAAACAAAGTATAATAGGTTTCTTTATGGTCAAGAAACACACAAGGGTTAGGGTTAAAGGAAAAACAACAAGGATTGGTTATAAATGATATTCTTTACTTTCTCTATAAAACAAATTACAAGAACTCAAGAATAACAAATAACCCTCTCACCCTAATTAGATTTTGTCATACCACCTTTATGATGAGAGACTAGTATGCTATCTATAATGAACCTAACATACTAAACTAATGGCCTTTTTAATAATTACCCATTACAAGCTAACTTAAACAATTAAATCCTTAACACAAGGCTCAATTCGACAACTACTTACTAGAACACAATTCGACTACAACATGTAGGTGTTCGACAACAGCATGTGAGCATACTTCGATGACATGCTAAACAATACTAGAGTTTGATCCAAAGATATCACAAATATCCACCTTGGATCTAACTTTATAACATTAAGAAATAAACTAGCTTTCTTCATGCAGCTTTATCAACTGCATACAGTGGAAAAACTTGCAACTGGGCAACGTCTTGGAGATCATATTAGCAGCATTATGATATGTCGAAACCTTCAGAACTTGGACTTTTCCACGCTTGATTACCCCTCTGATGAAATGCAGCCTCACATCAATGTGCTTGGTTCGCTCATGATAGGCTGAATTCTTTGACAGGTGTATTGCACTTTGACTATCACATTTAACAGTGACAATTCGACCTTGAAGTTTCAACTCCTTTGAAAAACCTTCAAGCCACAATGCTTCCTTCACAGCTTCAGTTAGGGTGATATATTCCGCTTCAGTGGTTGATAAGGCAACAAGCTTATAAAGTGTTGCTTTCCAACTGATTCTTGTGCCAAACATAGTGAACACATATCTAGAAATAGATTTTCTGGAATACATCCAACCTGCATAATCAGAGTCCACATATCCTTCGATTGCTGCTTTACTATCTTCACCCAAGGCTCCACTATAAATTAAGACTCTGTTCAGAGACCCATTTATGTACCTTAGAATCCACTTCAATGCTTGCCAGTGAGCCTTTCCAGGATTCGCCATGTACCTGCTTACAAGACTTACTGCATATGCTATGTCAGGTCTAGTACAGACCATAACATACATCAAAGAGCTCACTATATTAGCATATGAAACACTATTCATATTAGCTCTTTCGACATCAGTGATGGGACACTGATCTATACTCGGTTTGAATTGAGGGTTTGTCGGAGTCACAATAGGCTTTGAATTCGACATACCATACTTTTCGGGAATCTTCTGTAGCTATGCCCCTTGAGATAAGCATAATTTCAACTTCTTTTTATATCTTTGGATGTCAATCCCAAGAATCCTGGACGCAACTCCCAGATCCTTCAAGTCGAACTCCTTATTAAGTCCAGCCTTCACCCTCATTACATCTTCGACATTGTTGCTTGCTATTAGAATATCATCCACATAAAGCAACAAAATAACAAATGAATTACCAGGTCAAAATCTGAAGTAAACACTGTGGTCGAACTGACTTCTAATGAAACTTATGTGTGCCATGAACTTGTCTAATCTCTTATTCCACTGTCGAGGAGATTGTTTCAGTCCATATAAAGATCTCTTCAGCTTGCACACATAATCTTCCTTCCCCTTTTCGACACACCCTTCAGGTTGCCTCATCAAGATTGTTTCATCTAGATTACCATACAAGAACGCAGTCTTCACATCCATATGCTTTAGTTCAAGGTCAAACTGTGCCACCGTGGCAACCAATATTCAAATGGATCTGTGACCTCAACATGCTCCACCTCCACAGGAATCTCTCCCTGTTCCATCTCTTCATTGAAAACTACATCTTGACTAGTTATACACCTCCTGTGACCTGGCTCTAGGCACCATAGCCTATAAGATTTGACTTATTCAGGGTATCCCAAGAACATGCATTTCAGAGCTCTAGGTTCGACCTTGTCTTGCCTAATGTAAGCATAGGTCACAC
Source organism: Lathyrus tuberosus (assembly GCA_022829125.1). Lineage (NCBI taxonomy): Eukaryota > Viridiplantae > Streptophyta > Magnoliopsida > Fabales > Fabaceae > Lathyrus > Lathyrus tuberosus. The sequence goes on along the minus strand of JALAZF010000024.1, from coordinate 4,061,320 downwards.
AGCTAAATACTCTCAGTCTGTCAAGACTAGGTGGATGTCCCGACCAAAATTTTTCAGGTGTCTTCATATCTAACGCAGTCGAAGGACGTCTATTTATCAGATATGTTGTTATCGAAATAACCTCAACTCAAAACATCTTCTTTAACCCAACGTTAGTCAACATGCATCTGACTCATTCCAAAACAGTTCGTTTAAACCTTTCTGCAAAACCATTTTGTTATGGAGTGCCTGCAGTAGTTTTGTGCCTTGCAATACCTGAGGCAGCACAAAAACTGTCGAACGCCTCATTGCAAAATTCAAGGCCATTGTCGGTTATCAACCTCTTAAACATTCTGCCAGTCTGATTTTCGACCGGAGTCTTCCAACCTTTGAAATTCTCAAAAGTTTCATCCTTAGTCTTTTGGATAAATACCCATCAATTTCTGGAATAATCATCGACTATAGATAGAAAATGCTTTGCTCCTGAATGTGATGGACACCTTACAGGCCCCCAAAGATCAGCTTTTTGACTTTGTCTCCTCCAAGCTGATTTTGTTTCCCCAATTCGACTAGACCCCTTTCACTGACATGGCCCAATCTCATGTGCCAAATTTCTGTCTTCGACAAAGGTTTCGTGGATGCAACATTTGTCAAATCACTTATGTAAGTTATATGTGAGCCTAAGAGGGGGGGGGGGGGTGAATTAGGTTCTTAGAATATTATCCCGGTTTTTTACGATTTTTATCTTTACTTTCCTAAAGATTTCTAAGTGTTGAAATGGTAAATGCGGAAAGTAAATGAACACCAAGACATATAGTGGTTCCCCTCACACGTCGAGAGTACTCCACTCCCCTTTCAACTTGAAAGAGAATTTCACTATAATGTTAGATTCCTAGACAAGACAAAACTATGTCTTTCTATACTACTCTAACAACCAAGAACACTCCTCTTGGATTTACAAATATTTAAAGTCCAACCGAGAATCAATATCTCACAAATGGACCTCTTGTATCCACAATCCGGATAACAAGGAAAATCTTACAAACTTATCTTTAGCAATCCTAAAAATAAGTTGTAATCAAAATATAACAAATCTGAATTTTGTAAGTGTGTAGAAAGTTTGGATCTTCAATGTATCAATCTAAAGATTGATCTTCTCCTTTGTAGCACTCAATACTCAAGATAATAATACAAGTGTTCTTTGACTGCAAATGAAACTATGATGCTAAGAGTGAAGATTTATGCAAAGTTTCACTTTAAAAAATTCTGATGAACACTTGAAATATTTTGGAAGTTTAAAGTTAATGAGTAATTGATTTGAAAATTTTTGTAAGGAGGTGAAGTTAAAATCTGAAATAAGGATGTTTATATAATGCCTAGACACCTCTACAAATAGATGCAAATAACCAAAGGATGTCATGGTTCATTAGAAGGAAGAATAAAACAAGAGACATGAAAAATCTAACGAAAATATGCCACTGGTTCAGTGGTAATCGATTACTCCAAGTGGGTAATCGGTTACTCGCTCCAAACGTACAAATATTTTGAAAATTCTTTCAGAGTAATCGGTTACTCAAGCCAGATTTTGAAAAAATGCTGAAACCAGAATGCTTGAGAAATATTTGATGCAGACCAAATTTCCAATGACCATGACATGTAATAGAGATGATTTAGAACACTTATATTACCATATAGAGATTGAATGTTTATACCATAATATTTGCATCCAAACTTTTAGAAATCATCAAGTCTTGATAAAACTAGTTAAAACTTCATTATTTGATCTTGATGCCTTTGACCGTTCTTTTTGTTGATCTAACTTGATACTTGAAACATTGTCGTCATCAAAACAATTTGGAAGCTCGTGTCTTCATTTTCCCCCTTTTTTATGATGACAACCCACTAAATTTAAACACTTGAACCAAGCAAGTTACTTTAGGAAACATCTCCCCCTTAATAGATGCTCCCCCTAAATCCAATACTTTTTATGGAGCTTAAAAATCTGCAATTGTTAGTGAAATAATATGAACATTCTTCTTCCCCTTAGTCATTAGCAAAAAGGATGGGAAAAGGATGTTAAGCAAAATAACAAATACTATGGAACATAATAACAACATTATCTTGCATAAATCATTTAGAGTTCAAATAAGCGACATAGTACTAGAACTAAGCAAAACTAAGTGCAAAACAACATTCCACAAAGTACATAAAACAACAAGTCTTAAAGCATAAAACACAATTTTAAACAAACTTAACAAAAAGAAACACCATAGAAACACTAGTCGCTCATGGGATCATTCTCTTCTTCACCGCTTCCTCCATCTTCTCCCTCTTCATCACTCTCTTCTTCACCTTCAACACTTTCTTCAACTTCATGTCGTGAACGGCTCATGTTTCTAAAGAGCCGACGGAGAGAAGAAATACCGCGAGTGGTTTCATGGTGATGTCGCATCATAGTAGTGTAAAGAAACTCATTAGTTATTCCTCCTTCCGGTATGGGTGGAGGTTCCATAGGGCCTTGAGGAGCTTGAGCTATTGGATCCCGATATCGATAGACACCATTAGGTCCAACAATGATTCCCATATTTTTTAGAGAGGTTCCCTTATGAATTTCACATGTTCTTGCCGTCATTTCCACCTTTGGCTCTCTCTGAAGCAAGATCTCAGAAGCCTCCAAAATCCTTGACAAATACCTGGCATATGGAAGACCACTTTTAAGCCTTAACAAATACTTCATATGGTGGTAAATCACATAAGCCCAATTGATAGGTTTTCCTAATTTCATGCAGCGGATTAATTGAGTTTCTAAATCACTCACTTGAGAATGATTTGATCCTTTTGGAACCAACACATAACTTAGCACATAATGAAGCATACGGTCACTCACAGTCAACAAATTTGCATACTTAATAATCCTTAAAGATTCCGGTTTTTGTCGACTCATTAAATCGTTCTGAGTCCCTCTAGAAATGTTGACAAAGTATTCCATGGGATCAAATTTCTCCCAAAAATTAGTTTCAGGTTGAGTCCCCTGACGTAGCTTCTCACCATCATATGGAACACCTAAAACTTCTCCTAATTTTTTCAAATCCATAAAAATTTCCTTATTTTTTCACTTTTGCAGATTACACTAAATCATCAAAATCATCAGTTTTGAACTTAACAGAGTGATAAAATTCACTGACCAAATCAGGATAGTAACAACCAACATCAGAAATTAATCCTTCTACACCAGAATCTTTCAAAAGGGTTGGAAAAGTAAAGCTATGGTTAGGGAAATCATTAAGGTTAACATACTTTACCGACAACAGAATGCGATTCCTGACCGCTGAGGTTAATCTTCTGACCTTGACTGTTTGTGCATGTTCTTCCTCAATGTGTTCTGAGCTTTCTGCAGCCATTTTCTTCTTACCCTTGTCAAGCTTTGGTGCCATTGAAGGAGCTTTGAGAGGTTTAAGTTTTGTTGGGATTTTCGAAGTTGGTTTGAGTTTATAGAGAGAAAAAGAGTGAGTGGGTGATTAATATTTTTGACTAGGTTTTGGAGAAAATGGAAGATGAGAAGAGTAGAAGAGTTTTGGGAAATGAGGAGAATGAAGTCCCAAAAAGAAACTTAAAGAAAATCACATTATCACACTCTCTCCGATGAAAGAAAATAAATTTAAAAAAATCCTGAGAGTTACAGTGGTAATCGGTTACTCATTTTGAGTAATCGATTACTTAGACACAACTTAGATAAATTTGCCAACGAAAAGATGAAGTAATCGGTTACTCCATTTGAGTAATCGATTACTTGACTGAAGAGAGGAAAAAACTAAAGCTTTGAAAGTCATAAAATAAGTGATTTTTTTTCTCTCTTCTTTTTTTTTTTATTAAAAAAAATTTGCTGGTCATGCTAAAACATATAGAAATGTAATTTTGAGACACAAACTCAAATCATGAAAATTAGATTAACTAGAAGAAAATTATGAAAAACATATTTCTACACAAAATACATGATAAAAGGATATTGAAAAAAAAAAATTTAACATTAAAATAATGTGTACCTTGGCTTGTATACTGAATAATAATTGAAGATTTATACATCACCTTCATCTAAAATGCCAAGTTCTCGACGAATCTTAAAAAATTGTTCTTTTGCGAGTGGTTTTGTGAAAATGTCCGCTAGTTGATTATGTGTATCCACAAATGTGACTTCAACATCTCCTTTAAGCACATGATCACGTAGAAAATGATGTCGAATGTCTATGTGTTTGGTTCTTGAATGCATGACGAGATTCTTTGTAATATTAATTGCACTTGTGTTGTCGCATGGAAGTGGTATGCATCCTCGATTGATTCCATAGTCACTTAATTGTTGTTTTAGCCAAAGAATTTGTGAACAATAACTCCCTGCTGCTATGTATTCTGCTTCAGCCGTACTAAGAGCTACACATGCTTGTTTCTTACAGGACCATGAAACTAAAGCATTTCCTAAAATGTGACATGTTTCACTCGTGTTTTTCTATCAGTTTTACAACCTGCATAATCCGCGTCAGAATAACCAACTAAATTACACATACTACCTTTTGGATACCATAGACCAACGTTCGTCGTTCCTTTGAGATACTTCATGATTCTTTTCACAGCGGTGAGATGTGACTCCTTTGGATTTACTTGAAAACGGGCACATAAACACACACTAAACATTATGTCAAGACGACTTGCCGTCAAATATAATAAAGAACCAATCATACCTCGATACTTCGTAATATCAATGGAAGCACCTGATTCATCTTGATCAACATAGGTTCTGGATCCCATTGGTGTAGCCATAGCCTTGCAACTATCCATGTCGAATCTTTTCAACAATTCTTTGTAATACTTGGATTGGTTGATGAATATAGCGTCCTTTAGTTGTTTGATATGAAGTCCAAGGAAGTAATTCATTTTTCCCATCATTGACATTTCAAACTCTCCTTGCATCATCAATGAGAATTCTTTACAGAGATCTTCGTTCGTTGATCCGAATATGATGTCGTCAACATAGACTTGGACTAACAAAGTATTACCTTTTGCTTTCTTAATGAACAATGTCTTGTCAACTTTGCCTTTTACAAATCCCTTTTCACAAAGAAAATTGCTAAGACGATCATACCATGCTCTTGGTGCTTGCTTTAAGCCATAAAGAGCTTTCTTCAATTTAAAGACATGTGAAGGATTCTTGAAGTCTTCAAAGCCTGGGGGTTGTTTGACATAGACTTCTTCATTGATGTAGCCATTCAAGAATGCGCTTTTGACATCCATTTGATAAAGCTAAAACTTTAATGAACATGCGTAAGCAAGTAATAAACGGATAACTTCTAACCTTGCAACTTGAGCGAATGTTTCCTCAAAATCAATGCCTTCCTCTTGATTGTAACCTTGAGCCACCAATCTTGCCTTGTTTCGAATAATTATCCCATTCTCATCAAGTTTGTTCTTAAACACCCATTTGGTATCGATGATGTGTTTATCACTTGGTCTAGGAACAAGTTCCCAAACTTGATTCCTTTCGAATTGGTTTAACTCTTCTTGCATAGCAATAATCCAATGATCATCACTTAAGGCTTCACCAACTTTGGAAGGTTCAATTTGTGAGACAAACGCCATATTCAAGCAAGCATCTTTAAGATTTAACCTTGTTTCTACACCTTGACTAATATCACCAATTACTTTGTCAATTGGATTATCTCTATGGGTCCTCCATTCCTTAGGTAGATCATCTAGATTTGACTCTTGTTGAATTAATTCTTCTTGGAGTTCCACTTGATTCTCTCTTGAAGTATCTTCTTGGGGAACTTCTACAATTTCATCATCATCATCATATTAAACAATATCCTCCTTGGAGGGGTTAGATTCATCAAACTTAACATGCATAGATTCTTCAATTGTTAAAGTTCTTTTATTATAAATTCTATAAGCCTTACTTGTAAGAGAATAACCAAGAAATATACCTTCATCCGATTTTTCATCGAACTTACCAAGATTGTCTTTGTCATTGTTTAAGACAAAGCATTTGCATCCAAAAATGTGAAAATAAGCAATGTTTGGTTTCCTCCCTTTGAAAAGTTCATAGGGGGTCTTCTTTAGAATAAGTCTAATGTTAACACGATTACTTACAAAACACGCCGTGCTCACCGCATCCGCCCAAAAGTATTTCGGAAGATTTGAATCGCTAAGCATTGTTCTTGCAAGTTCCACCAATGACCTATTCTTTCTCTCCACCACTCCATTTTGTTGAGGAGTCCTTGGTGCCGAGAAGTTGTGAGATATTCCATGTTCTTCACAAAATTCTTCAAAGGAAGCATTTTGGAATTCTCCACCATGGTTGCTTCTTATGGAGGCAATTGAAAGTGACTTCTCATTTTGAATTTGCTTTGCATATTTCTTGAATGCTTTAAATGCATCACTTTTCTGCACTAAAAAGAAAGTCCAAGAATATCTAGAGAAATCATCAACAATAACTAAAGCATATACATTACCTCTGAAGCTTCTTGTTCTTGATGGACCAAATAAGTCCATATGCAACAATTGTAGTGGCATTGAAGTGGACACCACATCTTTAGATTTGAAAGTTGACTTGGTTTGTTTCCTCTTTTGACATGCATCACACAACTTATCTTTGACATATTTTATCTTTGGTAATCCAATAACTAAATCATGCTTAATTAATTTATTCAAATACTCCATGTGAATGTGAGCAATCCTTTTGTGCCAAAGCCATGAATCATTATTGCTTGCCATAAGACATTTAACCTTCAAAGAAGTGTTATCAAGGGAAATCATAAAAATATTGTTAATTCTATTACCTTTAAGCATTACCTCATTAGTGACTTCGTCTTCGATCAAACATTCATCTTTAGTGAACTTGATTTTGAATCCTTTGTCACAAAGTTGGCTTATGCTAATAAGATTATGCTTTAAGCCTTCAACATAAAACACATCTTTAATTGTTGTGAAAGGTGGTGAACCAACATTGCCTACGCCAAGAATCTTTCCTTTATTGTTATCTCCATAAGTAACATAACCCTTGGCTTTAAGCACTAGACTTGAAAATTTATTTACATCTCCGGTCATATGCCTCGAACAACCACTATCAAGATACCATAGATTTGAGGTGGTCTTCAAGAAAACCTACAAAACAAATTAAGTTTTGTTAGGTACCCAAACAGCCTTGGGTCCTTCATAATTAGTACCTTTCTTTACCCACACATAATTCCCACTTGCAACACTAAAGTTTCTTATATAGCAAGCATTAGGTGTATGGCCAATAATACCACAATAAAAACAAGTAGGAACAAAATTGCTTTTATATCTAGGAACATATGATTTCTTTTTAGGAAATCTCTTCTTAATGGGAGTTCTTTTCTTTTTAGGATACGGATGCACATTTTTAGGTTTGTTCACTTTCTCCTTAGAAGTTTGGTCACTAGCCTTAACAAAGATTGTTTTACTAGAACTTGGTTTAGAAAATTTAGAGTAACCAAGTCCACTTTTATCATTCGAATATCTTTGTTGACTAAGGACCGCTTCTAAACCAATTTTTCCTTTCTCATATCTTTCTAAGACTCTTTTTAATTGAACAATTTGGAATGAAAGTGACGCACAATTTTTACACACCAACTTTTGTTTTTCTTCACTTGCTCTCTTTTGTTTTTCATATTTTGACTCTTTTTCCATAACATCGACTTTTTCTTCTAAAGATGTTATTTGTCTTTTTTGTGAAGAAATTGTTTTACATAAGACCTTACATTCATTTAAGAGTTCATTTATGGCTTCTTGTGCATCATTATCATAAAGAGAAAATTTAGTACTAACCTCGTCATTTTCATCTTCGGAGTTATGTGTAGCCATAAGTGCTAGTTTTGCGCTTTCATCGCTCTCCGAGTCGGATGATGAACTAATTTCGTTGTATTCCCATGCAATGCATGCCTTCTTATTTTTTGATTCCTTCTTGCCTTTAAAACTTCCTTTCTTTGCAAGTTATGGACATTCGGGTTTTATATAACCTTGCTTCCCACATTCATAACATGTAATGTCTTGAGAAGAAGTTGAAGTATCCTTTTTCTTAAAGTGTTTCTTTCTTTTAGCATAAAAGGACTTATCTTTATTTCCAAAGAATCTTCCAAGTCTTTTTACTAGAAGCATGAAATTTTCGTCTTCCTCCGATGAGTCGTCATTTTGTTTTCCTTTTGCATCTACCTTCAAAGCAATACCTTTGGACTTCTTGTCTTGAAGTTCATGTTTTTCAAGTTGTCCAAGTTCTAACTCATGTTCTTGAAGTTTACCAAATAGAGATGCGGTGATACACCTCCTGTGACCTGGCTCTAGGCACCATAGCCTATAAGATTTGACTTCTTCAGGGTATCCCAAGAACATGCATTTCAGAGCTCTAGGTTCGACCTTGTCTTGCCTAATGTAAGCATAGGCCACGCAGCTAAATACTCTCAGTCTGTCAAGACTAGGTGGATGTCCCGACCAAAATTTTTCAGGTGTCTTCATATCTAACGCAGTCGAAGGATATCTGTTTATTAGATATGTTGTTGTCGAAATAGCCTCAGCTCAAAACATCTTCTTTAACCCAACACTAGTCAACAAGCATCTGACTCATTCCAAAAGAGTTCGATTAAACCTTTCTGCAAAACCATTTTGTTGTGGAGTACCTGCAGTAGTTTTTTGCCTTGCAATACCTGAGGCAGCACAAAAACTGTCTAACGCCTCATTGCAAAATTCAAGGCCATTGTCGGTTATCAACCTCTTAAACATTCTGCCAGTCTGATTTTCGACCGGAGTCTTCCAACCTTTGAAATTATCAAAAGTTTCATCCTTAGTCTTTTGGATGAATACCCATCAATTTCTGGAATAATCATCGACTATAGATAGAAAATGCTTTGCTCCTGAATGTGATGGACACCTTGCAGGCCCCCAAAGATCAACTTTTTGACTTTGTCTCCTCCAAGCAAATTTCGTTTCCCCAATTCGACTAGACCCCTTTCACTGACATGGCCCAATCTCATGTGCCAAATTTCTATCTTCGACAAAGGTTTCGTGGATGCAACATTTGTCAAACCACTTATGTAAGTTATATGTGAGCCTAAGAGGGGGGGGGGGGGGGGGTGAATTAGGTTCTTAGAATATTATTCCGATTTTTGACGATTTTTATCTTTACTTTCCTAAAGATTTCTAAGTGTTGAAATGGTAAATGCGGAAAGTAAATGAACACCAAGACGTATAGTGGTTCCCCTCACACGTCGAGAGTACTCCACTCCCCTTTCAACTTGAAAGAGAATTTCACTATAATGTTAGATTCTTAGACAAGACAAAACTATGTCTTTCTATACTACTCTAACAACCAAGAACACTCCTCTTGGATTTACAAATATTTAAAGTCCAACCGATAATCAATATCTCACAAATGGACCTCTTGTATCCACAATCCGGATAACAAGGAAAACCTTACAAACTTATCTTTAACAATCCTAAAAATAAGTTGTAATCAAAATATAACAAATCTGAATTTTGTAAGTGTGTAGAAAGTTTGGATCTTCAATGTATCAATCTAAAGATTGATCTTCTCCTTTGTAGCACTCAATACTCAAGATAATAATACAAGTGTTCTTTGACTGCAAATGAAACTATGATGCTAAGAGTGAAGATTTATGCAAAGTTTCACTTTAAAAAATTCTGATGAACACTTGAAATATTTTGGAAGTTTAAAGTTAATGAGTAATTGATTTGAAAATTTTTGTAAGGAGGTGAAGTTAAAATCTGAAATAAGGATGTTTATATAATGCCTAGACACCTCTACAAATAGATGCAAATAACCAAAGGATGTCATGGTTCATTAGAAGGAAGAATAAAACAAGAGACATGAAAAATCTAACAAAAATATGCCACTGGTTCAGTGGTAATCGATTACTCCAAGTGGGTAATCGGTTACTCGCTCCCAACGTACAAATATTTTGAAAATTCCTTCAGAGTAATCGGTTACTCCAATTGGGTAATCGATTACTCAAGCCAGATTTTGAAAAAATGCTGAAACTAGAATGCTTGAGAAATATTTGATGCGACCAAATTTCCAATGACCATGACATGTAATAGAGATGATTTAGAACACTTATATTACCATATAGAGATTGAATGTCTATACCATAATATTTGCATCCAAACATTTAGAAATCATCAAGTCTTGATAAAACTAGTTAAAACTTCATTATTTGATCTTGATGCATTTGACCATTCTTTTTATTGATCTAACTTGATACTTGAAACATTGTCGTCATCAAAACAATTTGGAAGCTCATGTCTTCAACTTACAACTTCAGCCTCAAGGGTATACAATCCTTGTTTCTTCACGTCTCTCAAGACTTCCTTCGACCCCTTCATGACTCTTAGGATACTTTTCTCTCCTTGAAAAACATATCCCTTCTTGTCGAATTCATCAAGAGAAATCAAATTTCACTTTAAATCAGGTATATACCAGACTTCAGTTAACCTTATTGACTCATCATGGAGCTTGAATCTCATAGATCAAATACCTGCAATTTTGCAAGCTTTGTTGTTTCCCAACAGCATTAATCCACCATCTTGATCATATAGCTCCTCGAACACTTCTCTGTTTGGAGTCATGTGCCAAGTGTAACCTGAATCCATAATCCACTCTTTTTTTGAGTCGCCGCTTGAAACCACAAGAACATTAGATGATTCGAAGTCATCTTGAACAATGGTTGCATTACCGTTATCCTTACCTCCATGATCTTTTAGGCGTTCAGGGCACACCTTTCTTGTGTGATCCTCCTTCTTACAGTGATAATGATAAGTGTTTTATTCATGATAAAATAACACATAAAATATGGCATTTATCTTACTTGAATGACAAGATTCTAACATAAACACCTCAACTAATGAATGAAGGTAATATGGTGCAAAGTGTGACACCCCCAATCTATACCCCGAGCAATTAAAGCGATAACAAATAATCAGAGTATAATTAAAACATTCATGGCATAGTGTAGCACCCTAATTTTTTACCCTAAGATCCCCGCCTTTTTTTTTCATAACATCTTAGGCCAATCATTCGTGCATAGCTAATCGCTTTATCTAGCTTTGTCTGTTTGTTGTTTCTATTGAGCACAGGTACTGCCGCTGAAGGTTCAAGGTCTCGAAAGCTGTGTTGTGTGTGTGTTTGTGGAGTTTCTCTGTTCTTGACAAGTTTATATGGATTCCTGTTGGTTTGTGTGCCCCTATCCTCTTGTCCCTAAAACCACTACCAAGTCCTTCTTTCTCAGGATTATTAGAAGATTTTCTCAAGGTGGAATACAGTCTTCTCTCTTTGGTTGGGCATGGCTATCTGAAAATTGGTTGAACTTCGTGTTGAGTTGCACTATACGTGGTATCCCCACTTTCAAGGATTTTCTCGTGACATTGGTCTGGTATTGTCCGCAAAGTTGAATCTTTAGTGCTTAAGTGGAAGAGTTTGGACTGTTGTTAGTTGGCAAATACGCATCCTGAAACGTTGTTCTTTCTCTGACGAAGAATCGTAAGCAGGGCATAATTTGAAGTTCGTTATAAAATAAATCCATAAGTTCAATGGATTTTAAGGTTTGGGGCCCGCCCTTAGTTTTCAAGTCATATGTCAAAAGGATTCTATATCAGGTCTCATGGAAATTTGTCTACAGGGTTCAAGATTCCAAGTCCCATTTCCATTTTTAAGCTATGACTAATATCATTTGGACTTATTTGATTAAAGAGTTCAATTGCAATATTCAAGTTTGGATAGAAGAGACATTTGATTCGATTTATTTGATTCAAATGGTCCTACGTCACATCTCAAATAGATCTTGTCATTCCCAAGATAGCCTCAAGGATTGTTTCAAGAATAGAGTTCAATATAGTGATCGTCCTAGTCTTAAACCAAGTAAATGTTAAAAAAAGGTTTTCTTTGAGTTTCAGACAATATGTTCTCAAAACATTGGCTCAGTTCAAGATATCTCAAAATATGGCCAAGTTATGTCAAACTATAAGCTGTTTCCAAAAGAGAAGGATTAATATATGCAAGCGGTGGCGTTTGGAATCCATGGAAAATTAAGCATCAAATTCAAATCTCAAAGGTAAAGTCCATGAAGGAGGAATAATAACATCTATCCATAAAGTACAATCATCAAGTGACGTTTCAAATTCAGAGACAAGAAATCCAAAACGTTTTTTTTTTAAATACCAAGCTCAAATTCAAGGTCACGGCTCAAGTTATCATATCATTCTGCCATTACAAATCTCAAGGATTTTACAAAGTGAATATAAATTGTTCAAAAATGGTAAATCATGGGACAAGTACTTTAGCTTTTGAAAGCATGAAATTAAAGTAGTCTAAAAAAGCACCCATAATTTGGTTCCCATGGTTTGCTACTAGGGGGCTTGCACTATTATTGCCTTGCGTGTAGAACTGGATGCAATAGTGGACCCTGGTGCTGTCTGGATATAACAAAAGGTATTAATTGATGAGAAACTTCATTTAGGAATAAACAGCTTGGCTCCGCTACTTTGCAACATTAGGCGGCATCTGCAAGATTTGGGTGTAATCATACAAAGGTACATTATGCAGTATATTGGAGCCCTAGCAGCAGATCACAAAGTCACCAAATACATTGAAAAATGGAATTACAAGAATTTCACATTCTGGTACTAAATCTCCAAATTCCAAATATCAAGGGTATGTCTGATGGACTCAAAATTTCAAAGATCTCAACACAGCCAATTTGGAAAAGGAATTCAGCAGCTGCTACAAGGATGTACCTGTTTCAGAAACACCCCAAGTCTGCAGGGACCAATCATCTTGAGAACCGCCTATGCTCACATTAGTGTCGCACCGTGTCAAAAGCAACGATCAAATTTGAATTGGAAACTTCGATATTTTGAAAACAAGTCATCAACCTATGGCTGCTCGAATTCATCGTTATCAATCGCCACTGCAGAACATAAAAAAAAGAAACCGAGAACAGCAAAGTTGAATCACGAATAGCAAGGAAAATAAATTGGCTGCAGCTAAGCGCCTTGATGATGTTTACAAGTTTTACAAGTTCTCTGAAAATGATAGCCCTGTACCTGATTACGTGCTTCCACCAACTTGAAAGCGAGACTTGTTGTTCGGTTGTTTGGAAATTCGAAACCGGCGTTGAGGAAATCTAAAATAGAACTAAGCCGAAACTAATTCTCAGTTGAACACTGTCGAAATTCCAAAACGCCACCTTGCAGGAACCCAACACAAGATCATGCCATATCTAAAACAATCAAAACTAAGTAAGAAAAAACCTTGAGACACTTGTAACCCAGAGAGTGGTTTGAGTAGGCCATCCCTTTTCAAACAATTACTAAGCACAAAAACAATCCATGGCTCGACTTACTTGCAATCGTGTCGGTTTGTGAACAGCAGCAACTTGCGCTTGGAGGAGGCTGGATCGATGTTTCATGTATCATGGGTTTGCTCTTCAAGGTTGTGACAACTTCAAGCATTTTCTTCAAGAGAACCTGAAATTTGAGTATTTGGAATCAAGTACGCTCAACTACGTTTGAACTATCCAAACACAATCAGACGTGTTCAAGACGAATTAAGTTGTTTCCAAAATTACACAACATGACATTCAATAATTTTCAAACATTTTGAGATCATAAGGAAAGAATTGAATACAGTAAAGCCATTCAATACAAATTCAAAAACTTTCCTAAATCATACGAACATGTTCAGCCACACCATAATTGAGCAATCAACAGGTTTTGATTTTTCTAAGCCTATATATAGGGGCATCACGCATGCAGCAGCGATTGGAAAAAACAGACACCAATATACCAGTCACCAAAAAAAAAAACAATCCACAACACACCGAATTCATTGATCATATACCGGTTAGCAAAACCAAATACTAGAAAACTTATCATATCATCCTACCAAAAGACATCATCTACACAAACCAACACATACCAGAGGAGCGAAATCACAAAATCCAGAAATCAAATTCCAACCTCAACACACCCGAAGGATCCACATACACAATTCGCAGCATCTCACACGCAAAGAGATTCACACACGAAAGAAGAACGAGACTTACCTGAGAAGAGATTTGGAGGTCGCGATCACTGTTCCTCGCCACAACCACCAGGAATCAACATCAACAACACACGGTCGAAGAAGATAGGAGCAGAAGGGAAGACTCGCCATTGAAGTCGTCGCAGCCGTCGCCACCATTGCCGGTCATCTGTCCCGTTTATTTTCATGCTTCAATCATAATATCTGTAATGTAATATGTAACCATAAAATCATAGTGAAACATTGGGGTATTGGGCTTGCTGGGGTTAGGGTTTGATTTTTTTTTTTTGTTTGATCGGAGAAGACAGAGCGACGGCGTGTGAGGGGGTTCCTCAAACCCTAATTTAATCTGTTGAGAGAAGATAAGGGAACGAGAGAGGAAAGAGAGAGTGGATGAGCCTGTGTGAGAATCCCTCCGTTTCGTTCACTTTCAACCCTTTTTTTTCTTTTAAAAAAAAAAAAACAAATAGAACTTTAAATCTAAAAGAAATAACTTTTATTAACATTTTTTAATATAACCAATTTAATAAAAAAATCCTCTCTTGTTATCAGTAAATTCTTTCTTAAAAAAAAAAAATATTATTCTTAAATATAAAATTAAAAATCTTTTTTAATAAAAATTAAAACTCTCTTTTCCTCTTTAATAACTTTTTTTAATCTAACTTTAAACCAAATATTAAAGAGTACCTTTTAATATTAAAACTTTTATTAATAGAATTTTTATTATCATTTAACTTTATTAATATAACTTTAATGTAAATCTTTTCTAAACTAGTATGGAAAACTCTTTTAATATCTTTTTTAAAACTAAATAATAATCAAAAATCTTAAAATAATTAAAACCTTCTATTAATAAGAAAACTTTTTTTTATTAACTTTATAACTTTAAAACTAAATAATAATTAAAATCTTTTTATTAATAGGAAAACCTTTAACTTTTAATAATAATCCTTAACACGATAATTCTTAACAATAATAATGTAAATCTTTTGCAATAAACCTTTTAAAAATTAATCAACTCTTTTTAAACTGTTTGTTAGAATCCCTCCTCGTGCTTGAGAGACGCTTGCATGTCCACTTATCTTATCTATGTCTGATGTCTTGCCTTCGTATGCTTATCTGTATTTGTTTACTTATTACTTGTTCTTAAAACCCTTTCAAAAATTAAAAATTCTCGATCCAACATCGAGCCCATTTTCTACCTATGTAAGTCGATCGCCTTAGGGCATCGCATTCGACCTACCGATCACTGGACACAAGTCTAGCATCACTTTGCTAGCACACTCGCCTAAATAACAATAATAAATTGCATTATATCCAAGGGAAAATCCCATGCATGATAATCATGTTATTGTGCATGGTGCATATCATTTGCATTCATAATCGACACCCTTAAGTTATGACTATTAGACAACTTAGGATAGATTTCCTAGGTTAGTCCCCCTAATTTTGATTTTTAAATCAAACTTTAGCCCACCTAATTCTCCACACAAGAGAATTAGATGTTAATCATCTCAAAGAAAGGGACATACAATCCCATACCCCACAAAAATACAAACATTTTCAAAACTGTGGTGGTCCTTCTTAAGATGATGACCCATCTTCCTCTCCTAAACCTGTAAACATTTAGTATCCTTAAATAAGGAACTACAAGTGCTCTGATTCCCTCCTAACAGGATATGTAGGCACAAGATGCGATATCTTGTCGAGCACACTTAGGATTAAAAAATAATAAATCACCTACCCTTAAACCCTTAGCAAAACAAATAACAAATAACATAATAAAATCAAGAGGTTCATGTAGAGTACTACAGATATCTAGGATGCTAACACCTTCCCTAGGTATAACTAACCCCCGAACTTAGAATCTTAGTGCATTTGCATTGCATTGTGGGTATTCGGTTTTTTCTCCCTTCCCTTGGATAAAATCAAAGACCGGTGGTGACATTAAAAAATGTGATCCTAGTTAACAAATAACTATGGTATCCAATTTTCACCGCGACAGAAATGGCGACTTCACTGGGGAAACACTCATAAGAGGGTTCCCCCTAACTTGATTAATTATGTTTTTGTTATACATTTGTTATCTGTTATGTTTGCTTGGGTTACTACTTGTGTGGTGAGACAAAGTCCTACACCCGGACTAGAGTGACATTAAGATAGGAAAACGGTGAGACTTCAATGATGCTTTGAGGGAGTCGATTCCTGAAAAAGTAAATTGAGACTTCACCACTCACTCTAGGCCCTCTCGAATAAAATATTTATCCAACGAGTTCATTCGTGAAGACGATATGGTTTCGATCTAAAGGCCCTCGGGACTGGGGACTGTAGTTACCTTTAACCCAACTTGGCCTATTAGGGCGTAGTGCGGGGACTATGCGGGAGTCTATTTCTGCGATAGTTGCTATGCGATACTACACTCAGACGAGATTCTCTTGAGAATATTATTGACTACCAAGTGATCTGGAAAATCGATAATATCCGAAAGATGGATTGTAGACTCTGGGAACTTTGTAGAACCCGTTCGGCAGGTACATTTGAAACTATAGTACACTCCTATGGGATGGATAGACCTTGACTCCATGCTATGACCTTTCAAACCTAGGACTCTTTGCTTGTTTGTTTTGCTTGAGTGTGCTTTGTGTTGCATACATTCATAAGCATCATATCATAAGATTCACGGAACTTAGTCTTGTTTATAAACATCATAAGGATATCATGGACTCTAAAAAAAAAAATTAAAAAAAAAACGTTGAAGTACCTTTACAAGAGTCATAACTTGGACGATCTAAGGAGATTGGAGACCTTGTGGCCAGACAAAGAAGAATTCAAGACAAGATAAAAGGACCAAAGTTCATTTCCTATCTTAGGTTCATATTCAAGCCAAGATAACAACAAAAGGAGGATATATTGGAAAGAAACCATTGCTTGCAAGAAAGGAAAGGTCCAAGACGCCTTATTCCATTCTAATCTTCGGTCAACATTTCTAGAAGAAGCTCAATCGGAAGAAGCCAAAGGACTCAAAGAAGACCGTTGGAAGAGTCTCCTTAGATCCATCATTATTAGCTTTTATTTAGCTTTTCCGTTATGACTGTTGCAAGGCGTACCGACGCGTTATCAATAAATCTGTTTTAATATTTCGGATAATGATTATCATAATCATTTTTAATGTTTTTTTTAAATCGAGTCTTTTGATATTCCTTGATGATTATAAATAGCTGAGTTCCATGAATCTTGTTGCATCATACGCATCTTTTGCATTTGCATTTGCATTCCTTTGTGTTCCAGGTTCTCATCCGAGTTTCTCTTCTTTGCCGAACATCTTTGATATGATACTCAGGCCAATCGAGGAGGAAAGATGGACAACATTGAGCAGGAAAATCGTGAACTCCGCAAGGAAGTGACTGCTTTGAGGGTTGGTATGGAAAGGCTCTCTGATTTGGTTGAAACTCTGATTGCTGCTCAAAGCCAACCTTCTCCCCATATTTCTCAGACTTTGTTTCAAGAGACCGAGACTTCTGAAGTCACGCCAATGACCGTTTCTGTGGCTCCCATTAACCTTCCTAACAGCTCTAAGGATCTTACAGAGGGTTTTCTCAAGAAGAAAGGACGAGTTGCTGATGCCATTCCGCGAGAAAAGTATAAAGGATCTCGTAGCGAAAGTAAACAACACGTGGATCAGTTTGACCCGATCCCAATGGCCTATTTTGAGTTATATCCTGCTTTAGTACAGAAGAACCTGGTGCAAACGAAGAAACCGCCGGCCATCCCAAAGAATCTCCCATGGTGGTTTAAGTCTGATCGTTTTTGTCCATTTCATCAAGGGGCACCCGGTCATGACATTGAATACTGTTATGCTTTGAAAGCTGAAGTACAAAAGTTAGTGCAAAGCGGCATTTTGTCTTTTGAGGATTCTGGGCCCAACAGCCCAACAAGTCTAGCGCCCAAGTATGAAAGCCCTGTGGAAGAATGTCTCGAGGAATACTGTATTTCTGACGTGAATTCAATAAGAGGATCTTTGGTGGATATGCATGCCGATTGGTGTAGGCTTACTCAATACGAGCATAACCATGCTTCTTGTAAATTTTGCTCGAGGAATCCCCGTGGATGTTCTGTCGTGAAGAGGGATCTCCAAGATATGTTGGATCAGGGAGTTCTTCATATCCCTAGAGAAAGGATGAAGGTCGTAGTCCCGCACTTTAGTATGCCAGAACCAGGGGTGAATACTATTGAATGAGGTACAAAGGCTAATGCGACATGGTGTCTTGTCTTTTGGAGACTCTAGACCTAATGTGGAAACCAGAAGCTCAGACTAAGACAGTCTCCTCAAAGTTTTAGTTAATTTACTGCTTTTCGCATGTAATGCTTTTTATTTTGTTAATGCATTTGTTGTTTGCGCGTGAGAACTCGTTAATTTTGAATAATTGATACAATGAATAATGTTTGTCTTGAAGAAACCCATTCGTTTCACTCATTTTAAAACGCTTTTTCTATTTTATAATGCCAATGCTGCCCAATCTCTTGCCTCGGCAGAGAATTGGAAGGAGGATGATGAAATCAAATGTAAGATCTCGTATTGTATGCTTTTGAATAAAACTATGCTGGTGATATAAGGCATTGTTTCAAGATCCTAAACACCGAAGATATAAGGAGATAAACCCTCGTTAACCCTTTTGAACCTTTGAAGTAGGAGTTTTCTTCTTCCAAATCAAAAACCCCTCATTCTTAACCTGGGGCAAGGTAATTTTCAAAAAAAAAAAGGAGTAAAATATCACGAAGATTGGGTGGGCACAAACAAACTTTGAGCCTTATATCATTTGTTTCTTAAACCGTAAACCAATCCATAATACAACCCTTAAAAGTCCTAATTGAAGCAAGGTTTATTTCAAAAGCATACTCATTGAGATATCGTTTCCTGACTCCTATGAGCTATGCTAAAAAATTTGCATTGGCATTATAAAATCGGTAATTCAACCACCAAAACTTTTTTTAATAAAATTTTCAAGACAAACATACGTTGCATTATCAGTTTCAGAATTAACATTTTCCTGCTTGCTAGCATTGCTTGACATCATAGAAGCTAGCATACGAGCATCAACGATGAGCTAGATCTTTTGAGATTTGAAACTCTGATGAGTAAATGGCGAATCATTTCAAAGTGATGACTATATCCAGGGGCACGATACCTGAAGACTTTACTGAGCAGGGGCAAGTTTGAAGACTCAGAACAACGTCAATCTGGGGTAGTTACGTCAAGATTTGGTAAATCTCTCAAAGAATTTGAAGAATCGATTACAGAACACAGTCAATCCGGGCCAGTTACGTCGAGATTCGATGAATCTCTCCAAGAGTTTGAAGACATTGGAACAGCTGGATGCCAAGTTTTCTGTAAAATCCTCTTGGAATGACTTCTTCTCATAAACCAAGTGATCTGGAGCGTTTCAAGAAGTGAAGATTATTTTCATCCATTTATAGCAATCGTTGTTCAAAATGGAGACTACCCAGCAATTCATCAATACAGAGTTACATCAGTCCCACAACATTCTTTACCCGTTCCTCAAAGAGCTTCTATCCCGAGTAATGTGATGACTCCCCAGTAAGTTCCTACTTTAGGTGGTCATGACGATTCCCCGGTGAATCTACTTCAAGAAGTTATGGCCGGTTTGATACAAGATTTCTCCAGTCGGCAACCTAAGAATCCTCAGTGAATTTCTTTGGTTTCAACCTTCCCTAGCGGGTGTTTATTTCACTCCTCATTGGATTTTCTCACTATTGCAATCTTCTCCAGTAAAGGCGGATGTTTATTTCATCCCCTCAAAATTTTATCTCTGACATTTTCAACTACTACTGATCCAAGCTTCCCCGTTGAAGTGGATATTTATTTTATCCAGTCGCAACCTTCATTCAAGACCACTTCTGTTCGTAGTGGATATTTATTTTATCCCCATGAAGTCTCTTCAATCATGAGTTTGATTCGTTCCCAGTGAATCTTTCCCATCCCCAACAGAGTAACAAGTTTCATCTTGACAATCCTATCAGTGAAGTCACGATGTTTATCCCCAAGTGGAGTGTTCTCTTTTCCCCATAAAAAGTTCAAAGCTATGAAGTGGGACTTGTTTCTATATATGGCTTTCCATTTATCCCTAGTGATGCTTCTTATATTGCAAAGATTGGTCGAGTATCTGTATCGAGATGCTTGTCTTCGTCTCCAGTTTGCCTCTTGTTTTTGTTTTGCATAAGCATAAACATAAGCATAGCATGGCATTCTTTCATGTAGATTCATGGCATGTACGCATTTTCCATCTTGCGTTTTGTGTTTGTTTGTCTGATCTTTCACTTTGGTTGCGTTTATCCCCAAGTGATCGGGTTTGTCTTTTCCCTCCAAGTAGAATCGTCAGCCCTAAGCAGAAAGAGCACATACTTTCTAATTCCCCACTGAGTTTGATCCTCGTGGAAGATGATTGCTTTAGTTTTCTTTTCCATTTTGGACAAAGATAAACCCCGTTGAGTTCAGTCCTCAATGAATTGAGTCTTGTTTGACCGTTTCTTTCCAGTTATCTCCTAGATTGAACTTTGGTCCCTGACAATCACAAATTTCGGATATTTCTGGACTTTTGAACCCAGATCGAGCATGCATTTATTTTGCACTCCCCAAGAAGAGTTTATTTGAAGATCTGTATGGAAGACAGAATTATTTCACCAGCAGTATTATTACAACATTTTTAAGGGAGTTACACCCAGACAACAAGTAGCCGCTCTTTATTTGAGCAGTATGGTTATCAGGTTTCCTAGTTGGATGACAAATGGTAGTCACCTCAAGGCAGTTTGTCTATCCCCAGGAGATAATCTTTTCTTTATGGACTACTCAATAAATCGGTAGCAGATAATCTTTTTCGCTGACTACCCAATAAATCGGTAGCAGATGATATTTTCTTTGCTGACTACCCAGTAAATCGGTAGCAGGTAATATTCTACCCAGTAAATCGGTAGCAAATAATATTTTCCTACCCAATAAATTGGTAGTAGAATTTTCTATGCCGACTACCCAGTAAATCGGTAGCAGGTAATATTTTCATCGTGGACTACCCAGTAAATCGGTAGCAGATGATTTTTCTTTGTGAACTACCCAGTAAACCGGTAGTAGATATTCTATCTCCAAAGAAGAAACTGAGACCTGTCTGTGGCTTATAACCCGAGACGAGGGGAGGTTTGTATTTTACCCTTTTCAAGTGAAATACTTGATTAAAGAAGAAACTGAGACCAGTCCGTGGCTTATGACCCGAGACGAGGGGAAGTTTATTATCCTTTAAATAGGTGGCTTGATTATCAGAAGGTATTTTCCTGGTTATTCTCGGCAGTAGATTTCCAGAAGACCTCGGCAGTAGGTATCTCATTTTATATTTCCCAGTTATTCTCGGCAGTAGATTTCCAGAAGACCTCGGTAGTAGGTATCTCATTTTATATTTCCTGGTTATTCTCGGCAGTAGATTTCCAGAAGACCTCGGCAGTAGGTTCCTCAATTTTTTCTCCTTCTAAACAAGGTATTCAGAGGAGAAGCTGAATCATTATTTTGATCATTGGAAGCTTATTTTGGTTATTATCTTTGCTCAGGCTATCACATGTTTGATACTAGGTAATATACCGATATATTTGGTCAGATGCCTAGCTTAGGCTACCGTGGTGGTAGTAGGTCATCTTTCCTTCTGTGTTTACCTTGCTCAGGCTACCATTTGTTTGGTAGTAGGTAATACACGCCCTTTCATTTCAAATGGACTTATTTTCTTAGGCTACCAGTTATTGTTTGAACCCTCATCATTGCATAAGATATCTTTGTGATTGTCAGTTGGCAGTCTCTTTCCCCCAGTGGAGTTGGTTCTTTCCCCATGGAGTCTTGTCTTGCGGAGTTGTCCTCGTCGGGTCTGTTTTTCTCTGTGTTTTAACATCAGCTATCCCCTGTGACATCTTTCCTCACAGGATCCTTGTCTTGCATTTCATATCATTTTCATACCATATCATGTGCATTTGGCGGCATCTTAGGGCCAAAAATTTTGTCCAAGTTTGTATTTAAGTCTCTCCTATCTCGTCGAGAAGAAGATTTCAATCTCCATATCTCCGAATAGGAGAAACTTAAATAAGGGCATCTGTAGCACCATAATTTTTTACCCTAAGATCCCCGCCTTGTTTTTTTTCATAACATCTTAGGCCAATCATTTGTGCATAGCTAACCGCTTTATCTGTTTGTTGTTTCTTTTGAGCACAGGTACTACCGCTGAAGGTTCAAGGTCTCGAAAGCTGTGTTGTGTGTGTGTTTGTGGAGTTTCTCTGTTCTTGACAAGTTTATGTGGATTCCTGTTGGTTTGTGTGCCCCTATCCTCTTGTCCCTAAAACCACTACCAAGTCCTTCTTTCTCAAGATTATTAGAAGATTTTCTCAAGGAGGAATACAGTCTTCTCTCTTTGGTTGGGCATGGCTATCTGAAAATTGGTTGAACTTCGTGTTGAGTTGCACTATATGTGGTATCCCCACTTTCAAGGATTTTCTCGTGACATTGGTCTGGTATTGTCCGCAAAGTTGAATCTTTAGTGCTTAAGTGGAAGAGTTTGGACTGTTGTTAGTTGGCAAATACGCATCCTGAAACGTTGTTCTTTCTCTGACGAAGAATCGTAAGCAGGGCATAATTTGAAGTTCGTTATAAAATAAATCCGTAAGTTCAATGGATTTTAAGGTTTGGGGCCCGCCCTTAGTTTTCAAGTCATATGTCAAAAGGATTCTATATCAGGTCTCATGGAAATTTGTCTACAGGGTTCAAGATTCCAAGTCCCATCTCCATTTTTAAGCTATGACTAATATCATTTGGACTTGTTTGATTAAAGAGTTCAATTGCAATATTCAAGTTTGGATAGAAGAGACATTTGATTCGATTTATTTGATTCAAATGGTCCTAGGTCACATCTCAAATAGATCTTGTCATTCCCAAGATAGCCTCAAGGATTGTTTCAAGAATAGAGTTCAATATAGTGATCGTCCTAGTCTTAAACCGAGTAAATGTTAAAAAAAGGTTTTCTTTGAGTTTCAGACAATATGTTCTCAAAACATTGGCTCAGTTCAAGATATCTCAAAATATGGTCAAGTTATGTCAAACTATAAGCTGTTTCCAAAAGAGAAGGATTAATATATGCAAGCGGTGGCGTTTGGAATCCATGGAAAATTAAGCATCAAATTCAAATCTCAAAGGTAAAGTCCATGAAGGAGGAATAATAACATATGTCCATAAAGTACAATCATCAAGTGACGTTTCAAATTCAGAGACAAGAAATCCAAAACGTTTTTTTTTAAATACCAAGCTCAAATTCAAGGTCACGGCTCAAGTTATCATATCATTCTGCCATTACAAATTTCAAGGATTTTACAAAGTGAATATAAATTGTTAAAAAATTGTAAATCATGGGACAAGTACTTTAGCTTTTGAAAGCATGAAATTAAAGTAGTCTAAAAAAGCACCCATAATTTGGTTCCCGGTTTGCTACTAGGGGGCTTGCATTATTATTGCCTTGCGTGTAGAACTGGATGCAATAGTGGACCCTGGTGCTGTCTAGATATAACAAAAGGTATTAATTGATGAGAAACTTCATTTAGGAACAAACAGCTTGGCTCCGCTACTTTGCAACATTAGGCGGCATCTGCAAGATTTGGGTGTAATCATACAAAGGTACATTATGCAGTATATTGGAGCCCTAGCAGCAGATCACAAAGTCACCAAATACATTGAAAAATGGAATTACAAGAATTTCACATTCTGGTACTAAATATCCAAATTCCAAATATCAAGGGTATGTCTGATGGACTCAAAATTTCAAAGATCTCAACACATCCAATTTGGAAAAGGAATTCAGCAACTGCTACAAGGATGTACCTGTTTCGGAAACACCCCAAGTCTGCAGGGACCAATCATCTTGAGAACCGCCTATGCTCACATTAGTGTCGCACCGTGTCAAAAGCAACGATCAACTTTGAATTGGAAACTTCGATATTTTGAAAACAAGTCATCAACCTATGGCTGCTCGAATTCATCGTCATCACTCGCCACTGCAGAACATAAAAAAAGAAACCGAGAACAACAAAGTTGAATCACGAATAGCAAGGAAAATAAATTGGCTGTAGCTAAGCGCCTTGATGATGTTTACAAGTTTTACAAGTTCTCTGAAAATGATAGCCCTGTACCTGATTACGTGCCTCCACCAACTTGAAAGCGAGACTTGTTATTCGGTTGTTTGGAAATTCGAAACCGGCGTTGAGGAAATCCAAAATAGAACTAAGCCGAAACTAATTCTGAGTTGAACACTGTCGAAATTCCAAAACGCCACCTTGCAGGAACCCAACACAAGATCATGCCATATCCAAAACAATCAAAACAGAGTAAGAAAAAACCTTGAGACACTTGTAACCCAGAGAGTGGTTTGAGTAGGCCATCCCTTTTCAAACAATTACTAAGCACAAAAAAAATCAATGGCTCGACTTACTTGCAATCGTGTCTGTTTGTGAACAGCAGCAACTTGCGCTTGGAGGAGGCTGGATCGATGTTTCATGTATCATGGGTTTGCTCTTCAAGGTTGTGACAACTTCAAGCATTTTCTTCAAGAGAACCTGAAATTTGAGTATTTGGAATCAAGTACGCTCAACTACGTTTGAACTATCCAAACACAATCAGACGTGTTCAAGACGAATTAAGTTGTTTCCAAAATTACACAACATGACATTCAATAATTTTCAAACATTTTGAGCTCATAAGGAAAGAATCGAATACAGTAAAGCCATTCAATACAAATTCAAAAACTTTCCTAAATCATACGGACATGTTCAGCCACGCCATAATTGAGCATTCAACAGGTTTTGATTTTTCTAAGCCTATATATAGGGGCATCACGCATGCAGCAGCGATTGGAAAAAACAGACACCAATATACCAGTCACAAAAAAAAAACCAATCCACAACACACCGAATTCATTGATCATATACCGGTTAGCAAAACCAAATACTAGAAAACTTATCATATCATCCTACCAAAAGACATCATCTACACAAACCAACACATACCAGAGGAGCGAAATCACAAAATCCAGAAATCAAATTCCAACCTCAACACACCCGAAGGATCCACATACACAATTCGCAGCATCTCACACGCAAAGAGATTCACACACGAAAGAAGAACGAGACTTACCTGAGAAGAGATTTGGAGGTCGCGATCACTGTTCCTCGCCACAACCACCAGGAATCAACATCAACAACACACAGTCGAAGAAGATAGGAGCAGAAGGGAAGACTCGCCATTGAAGTCGTCGCAGCCGTCGCCACCATCGTCGGTCATCTATCTCGTTTATTTTCATGCTTCAATCATAATATCTGTAATG
The DNA here is from genome assembly GCA_022829125.1 of Lathyrus tuberosus. Taxonomy (NCBI): domain Eukaryota; kingdom Viridiplantae; phylum Streptophyta; class Magnoliopsida; order Fabales; family Fabaceae; genus Lathyrus; species Lathyrus tuberosus. The sequence goes on along the minus strand of JALAZF010000024.1, from coordinate 4,035,832 downwards.
TAATATGTAACCATAAAATCATAGTGAAACATTGGGGTATTGGGCTTGCTGGGGTTAGGGTTTGATTGTTTTTTTTTATTGTTTGATCGGAGAAGACAGAGCGACGGCGTGTGAGAGGGTTCCTCAAACCCTAATTTAATCTGTTGAGAGAAGATAAGGGAACGAAAGAGTGGATGAGCCTGTGTGAGAATCCCTCCGTTTCGTTCACTTTCAACCCTTTTTTTTTCTTTTTAAAAAAAAAAATAGAACTTTAAATCTAAAAGAAATAACTTTTATTAACATTTTTTCATATAACCAATTTAATAAAAAAATCCTCTCTTGTTATCAGTAAATTCTTTCTTAAAAAAAAGACTATTATTCTTAAATATAAAATTAAAAATCTTTTTTAATAAAAATTAAAACTCTCTTTTCCTCTTTAATAACTTTTTTTAATCTAACTTTAAACCAAATATTAAAGAGTACCTTTTAATATTAAAACTTTTATTAATAGAATTTTTATTATCATTTAACTTTATTAATATAACTTTAATGTAAATCTTTTCTAAACTAGTATGGAAAACTCTTTTAATATCTTTTTTAAAACTAAATAATAATAAAAAATCTTAAAATAATTAAAACCTTCTATTAATAAGAAAATTTTTTTTATTAACTTTATAACTTTAAAACTAAATAATAATTAAAATCTTTTTATTAATAGGAAAACCTTTAACTTTTAATAATAATCCTTAACACGATAATTCTTAATAATAATAATGTAAATCTTTTGCAATAAACCTTTTAAAAATTAATCAACTCTTTTTAAAGTGTTTGTTAGAATCCCTCCTCGTGCTTGAGAGACGCTTGCATGTCCACTTATCTTATCTATGTCTGATGTCTTGCCTTCGTATGTTTATCTGTATTTGTTTACTTATTACTTGTTCTTAAAATCCTTTCAAAAATTAAAAATTCTCAATCCAACATCGAGCCCATTTTCTACCTATGTAAGTCGATCGCCTTAGGGCATCGAGTTCGACCTACCGATCACTGGACACAAGTCTAGCATCACTTTGCTAGCACACTCGCCTAAATAACAATAATAAATTGCATTATATCCAAGGGAAAATCCCATGCATGATAACCATGTTATTATGCATGGTGCATATCATTTGCATTCATAATCGACACCCTTAAGTTATGACTATTAGACAACTTAGGATAGATTTCCTAGGTTAGTCCCCCTAATTTTGATTTTTAAATCAAACTTTAGCCCACCTAATTCTTCACACAAGAGAATTAGATGTTAATCATCTCAAAGAAAGGGACATACAATCCCATACCCCACAAAAATACAAACATTTTCAAAACTGTGGTGGTCCTTCTTAAGATGATGACTCATCTTCCTCTCCTAAACCTGTAAACATTTAGTATCCTTAAATAAGGAACTACAAGTGCTCTGATTCCCTCCTAACAGGATATGTAGGCACAAGATCCGATATCTTGTCGAGCACACTTAGGATTAAAAAATAATAAATCACCTACCCTTAAACCCTTAGCAAAACAAATAACAAATAACATAATAAAATCAAGAGGTTCCTGTAGAGTACTACAGATATCTATGATGCTAACACTTTCCCTAGGTATAACCAACCCCCGAACTTAGAATCTTAGTGCATTTGCATTGCATTGTGGGTATTTGGTTTTTTCTCCCTTCCCTTGGATAAAATCAAAGACCGGTGGTGACATTAAAAAATGCGATCCTAGTTAACAAATAACTATGGTATCCAATTTTCACTGCGACACATAGACGGGAGCGTCACATCAAAGTAATGAAATATAACAACCTGCTCATAAAGATATGCAACAATCAGGTAGCAACATAAACAGAGGAACTCAGTTCCTAACACCCACAATTCAGATACAGAATAAAAACGGGAAATCTGCAATGAAATCTCATATATAAACATAAAAGTTTGTCTGTCATATACAGAGTCATACATGTAAAATCCAAAAGAAGATATATATACACATAATCACATAACGATCTCCCCGACTACCCGGTGCCACATATCAGAGCCGACCGACAAAAGAATGAAGACATAATCTTCACAAAAAGACCTCCATCATCTAATCTGCAATGCCTCATAGAGCATTCAAAATAGCAGAAGGGTGAGAAACACAATTATAATATAGTTGCATACAATTATGTAATAACTTGGAATACGCATGCAAAACATTCTCACCACAATGTATACCATAATTCACATACAAAACAAAACAATGCATAATTCATGCATCCATCACAAAGGCATATCAATCATGCTCAATACATTTATGACCAATATATATATCTATTCATCAATCCCATTCACAAATTCCCACACATAATCAATCCATTCATGATTTATGCAAATGCACAGAGACCGACACAACGACTCTATGCATGCGGTGCCATTCCATCCATTATTCTCATCATCATATATTCACTCAGGAATTATTGGAATCATCGCTTGTTACTTAGTGTAACACCCCGTCGGGAAAACGATGTTCCATGTCGCTTTAGGTCCTCTTTGTATAAGGCACACGATCCGATCGCTTTAGGTCCTCTTTGTATAAGGCACACGATCGTCTATAATGTCGCTTTAGGTCCTCTTTGTATAAGGCACACGACCGTTACAGCAGATTCCCTCTGGAATCGTTTCGTCGCTCACACCCCACAAGGGCACACGGCATCAAATGGTGCATATTCATGATGCATGGCATACTAATGACTCATGACAATCAAATGCATATACATATATAACCATATGAACCATCTCAACATCAATAATCATGCATTTAAGTTAACCCGAAACAATGCATTTATTTTACATAAGACCACCAACCATCATCACAACCTCTCATCACATGCATTCACATCATATAACAGCACACAAGCTATACATTATATATCAAAAGCATATCTCCATGATAACCCGAGGAGATTGTTTTAGTCCATATAAAGATCTCTTCAGCTTGCACACATAATCTTCCTTCCCCTTTTCGACACACCCTTCGGGTTGCCTCATCTAGATTGTTTCATCTAGATTACCATACAAGAACGCAGTCTTCACATCCATCTGTTCTAGTTCAAGGTCGAACTGTGCCACCGTGGCAACCAACATTCGAATGGATCTGTGACCTCAACATGCACCACCTCAACAGGAATCTCTCCCTGTTCCAGCTCTTCATCAGCATCATCAGTTTTCTTGAAAGTCATCTCAGCTTCATTGAAAACTACATCTTGACTGGTGATACACCTTCTGTGACATGGCTCTAGGCACCATAGCCTATAAGATTTGACTTCTTCAGGGTATCCCAAGAACATGCATTTCAGAGCTCTAGGTTCGACCTTGTCTTGCCTAATGTAAGCATAGGCCACACAGCTAAATACTCTTAGTCTGTCAAGACTAGGTGGATGTCCCGACCAAACTTTTTCAGGTGTCTTCATATCTAACGCATTCGAAGGACATCTGTTTATCAGATATGTTGTTGTCGAAATAGCCTCACCTCAAAACATCTTCTTTAACCCAACACTAGTCAACATGCATCTGACTCATTCCAAAATAGTTCGATTAAACCTTTCTGCAAAACCATTTTGTTGTGGAGTACCTGCAGTAGTTTTATGCCTTGCAATACCTGAGGCAGCACAAAAATTGTTGGACGCCTCATTGTAAAATTCAAGGCCATTGTCGGTTATCAACCTCTTAAACATTCTGCTAGTCTGATTTTCGACCGGAGTCTTCCAACCTTTGAAATTCTCAAAAGTTTCATCCTTAGTCTTTTGGATGAATACCCATCAATTTCTGGAATAATCATCGACTATAGATAGAAAATACTTTGCTCCTGAATGTGATGGACACCTTGCAGGCCCCCAAAGATCAGCTTTTCGACTTAGTCTCCTCCTAGCAGATTTTGTTTCCCCAATTCGACTAGACCCCTTTCACTGACATGGCCCAATCTCATGTGCCAAATTTCTGTCTTCGACAAAGGTTTCGTGGATGCAACATTTGTCAAACCACTTACAACTTCAGCCTCAAGGGTATACAAGCATTGTTTCTTCACGTCTCTCAAGACTTCCTTCGACCCCTTCATGACTCTTAGGATACTTTTCTCTCTTTGAAAAACATATCCCTTCTTGTCAAATTCATCAAGAGAAATCAAATTTCACTTTAAATCAGGTATATACCAGACTTCAGTCAATAACCTTATTGACTCATCATGGAGCTTGAATCTCATAGATCAAATACCTGCAATTTTGCAAGCTTTGTTGTTTCCCAACAGCATTGATCCACCATCTTGATCATATAGCTCCTCGAACAATTCTCTGTTTGGAGTCATGTTCCAAGTGCAACCTAAATCCATAATCCACTCTTTTCTTGAGTCGCCGCTTGAAACCACAAGAACATTAGATGATTCGAAGTCATCTTGAACAATGGTTACATTACCATTATCCTTACCTCCATGATCTTTTAGGCGTTCAGGGCACACCTTTCTTGTGTGATCCTCCTTCTTACAGTGATAATGATAAGTGTTTTATTCATGATAAAATAACACATAAAATAGGGCATTTATCTTACTTGAATGACAAGATTCTAACATAAACACCTCAACTAATGAATGAAGGTAATATGGTGCAAAGTGTGACACCCCCAATCTATACCCCGAACAATTAAAGCGATAACAAATAATCAGAGTATAATTAAAACATTCATGGCATAGACGGGAGCGTCACATCAAAGTAATGAAATATAACAACCTGCTCATAAAGATATGCAACAATCAGGTAGCAACATAAACAGAGGAACTCAGTTCCTAACACCCACAATTCAGATACAGAATAAAAGCGGGAAATCTGCAATGAAATCTCATATATAAACATAAAAGTTTGTCTATCATATACAGAGTCATACATGTAAAATCCAAAAGAAGATATATATACACATAATCACATAACAATCTCCCCGACTACCCAGTGCCACATATCAGAGTCGACCGACAAAAGAATGAAGACATAATCTTCACAAAAAGACCTCCAGCATCTAATCTGCAATGCCTCATAGAGCATTCAAAACAGCAGAAGGGTGAGAAACACAATTATAATATAGTTACATACAATTATGTAATAACTTGAAATACGCATGCAAAACATTCTCACCACAACGTATACCATAATTCACATACAAAACAAAACAATGCATAATTCATGCATCCATCACAAAGGCAAATCAATCATGCTCAATACATTTATCACCAATATATATATATATATATATATATATATATATATATATATATATATATATATATATATATATATATATATATATATATATATATATATATATATATATATCCACTCATCAATCCCATTTATAAATTCCCACACATAATCAATCCATTCATGATTTATGCAAATGCACAGAGACCGACACAACAACTCTATGCATGCGGTACCATTCCATCCATCATTCTCATCATCATTAATTCACTCAGGAATTATTAGAATCATCACTTGTTACTTAGTGTAACTCCTTGTCGGGCAAACGATGTTCCCCGTCGCTTTAGGTCCTCTTTGTATAAGGCACGCGACATTTATGGATCGCTTTAGGTCCTCTTTGTATAAGGCACACGATTCGATCGCTTTAGGTCCTCTTTGTATAAGGCACACGATCGTCTATAACATCGCTTTAGGTCCTCTTTGTATAAGGCACACGACCGTTACAGCTGATTCCCTCTGGAATCGTTTCGTCGGTCACACCCTACAAGGGCACACGACATCACATGGTGCATATTCATGATGCATGGCATACTAATGACTCATGACAATCAAATTCATATACATATATAACCATGTGAACCATCTCAACATCAATAATCATGCATTGAAGTTAACCCGAAACAATGCATTTATTTTCCATAAGACCACCAACCATCATCACAACCTCTCATCACATGCATTTACATCATATAACAACACACAAGCTATACGTTATATATCAAAAGTATATCGCATGATAACACATCAATCGCACACAATTACGACGGTAAAAGTCGACAAAACGACACGTTTCCAAATTCCCGACACAATTAAATGGGCCACTAATCTCAAAACCATTTTTATAGGAAAGAACATCTCATTATCTTTCCAACCGTACTAAGAACGTCTCGATCCGAGTTACAGATCAAAAGTTATGAATTTTCAAAAAAAAGAATTTATTGAAAAACAGCCAGATTCGCCTGGCGAATCCCCCTTCGCCAGCACTTCGCCTGGCGAACTAGTGGCGAACCACAATTTTAGAAAAAACCCAAGAGTTCCAGTAGCTAACACATTTCTGTCTCCCCGTTTTCGCCCGGCGACTTATGATTTCGCCTGGCGAATCCCTCTTCGTCAGCACTTCACCTGGCGAACTAGTGGCGAGACCTAATTCGCATGGTGAATCCCAATTCGCCTGGCGAATCGCATCAGAACCAGAATTTTTCTGCTGCGGGTTGCATGGTTCCAAAACCCCAAAATCCAACTTTATCCAACCAAAACGTTTTCAACCAATCAAAACAAGTATCAACAATGTTCATACATATAATACGATCATACTACGTGATTCATATCGATTTTCGACCGTGAAAACATCAAATTCTATTCATTTTTCTCATTTCAACCTATAATTGAAAAACTATGAGAAACAAGTAAACATTCAAACACACACATACATATTCATACACAAGCATATAGTAATCGAGTTTCGCACCCTTACCCGATTAATCGTGCTTTGAAGTGTCGGTTGAATAGATTTCTTAAACTCCAAGTTTTCCTCTTTTTCTTCTTCTCACTCTCTTTTTCTCTTCTCTTTCTTTTCTCTCTTTCTAATCTCTATGTTTCTATTTTAAGAAAAACAATAATATCTAACCAAGCAAAATGACCAAAATACCCCTACACTCAATTTTCTCGCAAACGCTCCCAACACGCGATAAAATATAATAATGATAAACATAACATATTTACCAAATAAAAACTGTTATTTCTGTGCTTTTGTGGTTGGCATGTATTTTGCTAAAACTATTCTAGCAGCAAGAAGTTGAAACATGAAGTTCTAATTTGCTGCATTCAACATGTCGAATGAAGATGTCCCATACCTACTCATAGGACATCGCGTTTGGATTAAGTTTTAAAGCAGTTTCTGTTGCTGAAAATTGTTACTAAATATTATGCGAATATTTGGTTATCCTATGTGGCATCCAAAGCATTTTTGGATTGTGATTTTATGTTGGTTTTTCGGATTTGCTGCTGTTTCTAATTATGGAGACATAATAGGAAACTTTGGATTGAAGACCTATTTTGTTGGAGTTTATTTTGCAGATTTGTGAGCAGTCTATTTGCTGCATTTTTGAAGCCCAATTCAGTCCAGATTAAATGCTATATATTGACTGATGTAAACCTAGTTTAGGTGTGGAACTTACTTGTGTTTTGTTAGGGTTTTCGATTGTATTTTGTGAGCCTAACTGGTATCATTCTGATAACAGTATAAGGACTAGTTTTTGTGTTGTAAGTTCTGTCAGTTACTCATAAGCTTTTAAGCATTGAGTTTCTTGTGTGTCAATTCTCATAAGCTGTGAAGTATTGAGAATTGTGTGTTTTGAAAGTGTGACTTTCGGTTTGTTACTTGTGTGGAAAGATACCAATCACGGGTTGTGGTTGTAGAGGGATTTGAGGAGGGCCTCATACCTAGGTGAGTCTTAGGTAGAAGTCATAGGAAGGGTAGTGATTAAGTGAGCAGATTATTCAGTTATTGTATGATCTGTGAATTGATACTATCGTATATTGATTTCGTCCCTGGCTTGGTAGCCCCCAGAGTAGGTGTGTTAGACCGAACTGGGTAAACATATCATTATGTTATTTACTTTCTGCACTGTTATTTTTATTGCTATCTTGTTCATTGTGTTGGATATCAGTGTCTCAACATCTGTGTAGGACATTTGATATCCGTACCAGAATTTCAATTGGCATCAAGAGCTTGCACCCTTGTTTGGTTCTGGGTGAGATTCAGGGAAGGTACTTTCTAGTACAATGGACAAGGATGGAGGATTTCTGAACAAACCACCTCTGCTTGATGGTTCCAACTATGACTATTGGAAACCAAGGATGATAGCATTCATCAAATCCATGGATGATCAAGCATGGAAAGCTGTTATAAAAGGATGGGAGCCCCCAAAGGTTAAAGATGAAAAGGTACCCCTACTGATGTGGTGAAGGAAGAGGAAGACTGAGATGATGCAGATTACAAAGGGTCCGTAGGGAATTCCAAATCCATGAATGCATTGTTCAATGGTGTCAACAAGAATATCTCCAGGTTGATTGAACATTGCACCATTGCTAAAGAGGCGTGGGAGGTCTTGAAGGTTGCTCATGAAGGGACTTCAAAGGTGAAGATGTCAAAACTTCAGCTTCTCACTAGCAAGTTTGAGAGTTTGAAGATGAAAGAGGATGAGAGCATTCATGATTTTCACATGAACATTATTGAGATAGCTAATGCCTCTAGTGCCCTAGGTGAAAAGATGTCTGACAGCAAACTGGTCAGAAAAATCCTCAGATCTCTACCTAAGAGATTTGACATGAAAGTGACTGCTATAGAGGAAGCTCAGGATATAGACAAGATGAAGGTGGATGAACTGGTGGGATCTCTTCAAACATTTGAATTAGGGATCAGTGAAAATTCTGAGAAGAAGAAGAGCATAGCTTTTGTGTCAAATGCTGGTGACTCAGAAGATGAAGGTGACCTGGTCAGAGATGAAGGGGTGTCTAAAGATCTGGTATTGCTTGGAAAATAATTTAACAAAGTGTTGAAAAGGATTAACTGGAAGTCGAGAGCAAATGCTCATAACAAGTCACTCGACATAAGTAAGAACCAGGATGGAGGCAGAAGATCCAGAACTGAAGAAGACTCCAATCAAGGGAAGAGAGTTCAGTGTTTTGAATGTGAGGGATATGGGCACATAAAGACTGAGTGTCCCACGTATCTCAAAAGGCAGAAGAAGGGCTTATCAGTGTCTTGGTCAGAAGGAGAGTCTGAGAGTGATCTTGATGAAGAATCAGCAAAATTGGTGACATCTTTGACTGGGATCTGTAAGGCTGATGGGGAAACTGCTTGTGAGTCTGACTCTGACAAAGAATCCTATGTTAGAGAACTCACTAAGGAAGAAGTCTTCACAGGGTTTTCAGAGTTGTGTATCAAGAATGAAGAAAGGTGCCAGATAATATTGGAACAGAAGATTCTGATAGCTCAACTAGAAGCTTAGAAGGAAGAACATCTATCAACCATTGCTGATCTGAAAGAGGAGGTTGAATGGCAAAAGTCAAAACTTGACAATATGACCAAATCTATAAGAATGCTGAACAATGGTACCACTCAGCTGGATGAGATTCTTCAGACTGGGAAAGAAGCTAGAAATGTGCAAGGCCTTGGTTTTAACAATCAAGCAGAGACTTACAAGAAGCCTGTATTGAAGTTTGTTCCTCATAAAATAAAGCAAGAAGGGGGGATGTCAAATCACATGTTTCAACATCAGATGAAGATCAGAAAAGAGTTTGTAGATCAAAGTATAAACCATGGAGATGCCATTACTGTGGAAATATTGGTCACTTAAAGTCCTTTTGCTACAAGCTGCACGGCTATCCCAAAACTGCTCAGCAACAAAATAAAGGATAGAGTTGGGGTAAAGTGAAGAGAAGATGGATTCCTAGACAAATGATGGCTGGTCTCATAGCACATACCTCTCTTAGAGCATCTGTAAGAGAAGATTGGTACTTTGACAGTGGTTGTTCAAGACACATGACTGGTGTGAAGAAATTTTTGTCAGATATCAAGCCTCACTCCACCAATTATGTCACTTTTGGGGATGGATCAAAGGGTGAAATAAAAGGGGTTGGAAAGCTGGACTACACAGGACAACCAAATCTGGATCGTGTTCAATTTGTCAAAGGGCTGACCGCAAATTTAATCAGTATAAGCCAACTGTGTGATGTAGGTCTCAAAGTAAATTTCACCAAATCTAAATGTCTAGTAACCAATGAGAAAGATGAAGTTGTTATGAAGGGAACCAGGTCTAAGGATAACTGCTATCTATGGAATCCTCAAGAACCTGAAAGTCTGTCTACTTGTTTAATGTCAAAGGAAGATGAAACCAAACTGTGGCATCAGAAATTGGGTCACTTACACCTGAAAAGGATGAAGAAGGTTATGTCAAGTGAAGCTGTTAGAGGTATTCCCAAGCTGAAGATTGATGAGGATAAAATATATGGTGAATGTCAAGTTGGGAAGCAAACAAGGGTGTCACACAAGAGGCTTCAACATCTTACCACAACGTCTAGAGTTCTAGAACTTCTTCACATGGACTTAATGGGACCTATGCATGTTGAAAGTCTTGGTGGGAAGAAGTATGCCTATGTTGTCGTAGATGACTACTCCAGATTCACTTGGATAAGTTTTATCAAAGAAAAGTCTGAAGTATTTGCAGTCTTTAAAGAGTTGTGTCAAAGGATTCAACGGGAAAAGGATTGTGGTGTTATTCGAATCAGAATTGATCATGGGAAGGAATTCGAAAATAGCAGGTTTGAAGAGTTCTGCTTATCTGAAGGAATCACTCATGAATTCTCATCACCGATCACTCCTCAGCAGAATGGTGTGGTGGAACGCAAGAACAGGACTATACAAGAGTGTGCAAGAGTCATGATTCATGCCAAAAAGCTTCCATATCATTTTTGGGCTGAAGCCATGAATACTGCTTGCTATATACACAATAGGGTGACTATCAGATCAGGTACTTCTGTCACTCTTTATGAGCTATGGAAAGGTAGAAAGCCAAATGTGAAGTATTTCCATGTGTTTGGAAGTAAGTGCTATATCTTGGCGGATCGTGAGCAGAGGCGAAAGATGGATCCTAAGAGTGAAGAAGGAATATTTTTGGGATACTCTACAAACAGTAAAGCATATAGGGTATTTAATTCCAGAACTAAGGTGATGATGGAATCCATAAATGTGGTGGTTGATGACTCTGGCAAAGACGAAGATGTCCCAGATGATGTTGGAGCATGTCTGCCCATGAACAATGAAATCTCCCAAGACATTGAGTCTGTAGAAGATAGTGCTCAAGAAACCAACACTAGACCTGAGAATGAAGAGGTAGAGGATGCTAACAGGGGACCCTCTATAAGGATTTAGAAGGATCACCCTAAGGAATTGATTATTGGAGATCTGAATGAAGGTGTTAGAACCAGAACGAGGGAGACCGTGTCAAATGCATGCTTTGTTTCAAAGATTGAACCAAAGAATGTCAAAGAAGCATTGACAGATGAGTTCTGGATAAGAGCTATGCAAGATGAACTTTGTCAATTCAAGAGGAATGAAGTCTGGGAACTGGTTCCAAGACCAGCAGGAACAAATGTGATTGGAACAAAATGGGTTTATAAGAATAAGTCTGATGAACAAGGAGTTGTTACCAGGAACAAAGCCAGATTAGTTGCTCAAGGATACATACAGATTAAAGGAGTAGACTTCGATGAAACATTTACGCCTGTGGCTCGATTGGAATCCATCAGTTTGCTGCTAGGAGTAGCATGTTTGTTGAAATTCAGATTGTTTCAAATGGATGTCAAGAGTGCCTTTCTGAATGGCTATCTTAATGAGGAAGTCTATGTTGAGCAGCCTAAAGGGTTTGTGGACCCAAATTTTCCTGATCATGTTTTCAAGCTGAAGAAGGCTTTGTATGGGCTGAAACAAGCTCCACGAGCTTGGTATGAAAGACTGACTGAGTTCTTAGTCAACAATGGATACAGGAAGGGTGGTATTGATAAAACACTTTTTGTCAAGGAGAAGGATGGGAAACTAATGATTGCTCAGATTTACGTAGATGATATTGTGTTTGGTGGGATGTCGGATGAAATGGTTCAACATTTTGTCAACCAAATGCAGTCTGAATTTGAGATGAGCTTGGTAGGTGAATTGACCTACTTCCTTGGATTACAAGTCAAGCAGGTGGAAGATTCCATTTTTATTTGTCAAAGCAAATATGCGAGGAACATTGTGAAGAAGTTTGGACTGGATAATGCCAAGCATAAGAGGACTCCTGCTCATACTCACTTGAAGTTATCCAAAGATGAAAAGGGAGTGAATGTTGAACAATGTTTGTATAGAAGTATGATTGGCAGTCTGCTGTATCTTACAGCAAGTAGGCCAGACATAACATTTGTTGTTGGTGTGTGTGCAAGATACCAAGCAGAACCCAAGGTCAGTCACATCAATCAAGTAAAGAGAATTCTTAAGTATGTGAGTGGTACATGTGATTATGGGTTGTTGTACTCCCATGACTCAAGTCCTATTTTAGTAGGTTACTGTGATGCTGATTGGGCTGGAAGTGCTGATGACAGGAAGAGTACCTCTGGAGGATGTTTCTTTTTGGGAAATAATCTTATTTAATGGTTTAGTAAGAAGCAAAATTCTGTATCCCTTTCTACTACTGAAGCTGAGTACATAGCAGCTGGTAGTAGTTGTGCTCAACTGGTATGGATGAAGCAGATGTTATCTGGGTATAATGTCACACAAGATGTCATGACATTGTTTTGTGACAACCTGAGCGCTATTAATATTTCCAAAAATCCCATTCAACACAGCAGGACTAAGCACATTGATATCAGGCATCACTTCATCAGAGAACTTGTGGATGACAAAGTCATAACTCTAGAACATGTGAGCACAGAAAATCAGCTTGCTGACATATTTACCAAGGCTCTGGATGCAGTTCAGTTTGAAAACCTGAGGAGCAGACTTGGGGTTTGCATTCATGAAGAACTATAGCAATCAATGTTCCTTCTGGCTGCCAGAGTGGAAAGAATAAAGGAGGTTCTGGTAGTGCAGTGTGTGAATGGAGGGAAAATGCTGAAGTTTGAGCATGATACTTGGTCATGTGATGTGGTGTTTATTCTGGTTTATTTTTACTTTGACTTGTTCTACTTGCCTTTGTCATATTTATGGCTAAAAAGGGGGAGTAGTATGTTTGTGTGGGGAGTGCTTATGCTGCTGCAGTAGTTGAGGGGGAGTTTGTGGAGTATGTGGAATGTTGCTGCTATTGAGGGGGAGTTTTGCTATGCTACTTTGATGTGTTGTTTGTTGTGTTGTGTGTTGTATGCAGCTGAATGTATGCAGCTGAAGGGGAGTGCTGCTATGTTGTGCTGCTATGCTGGATGTTTTTTTGCTGTGTGATGTTGGTATTTCGCTGCTGTCTGATATGGATGTTTTTTTTGTGTGTGCTGCTTGCTGCTTCTTTGAAAGTTTTTGTGTGTGTGTAGTTTTAGCCAAAATAAGCCAAAGGGGGAGATTGTTATTTATGTGCTTTTGTGGTTGGCATGTATTTTGCTAAAACTATTCTAGCAGTAAGAAGTTGAAATATGAAGTTCTAATTTGCTGCATTCAACATGTCGAATGAAGATGTCCCATACCTGCTCATAGGACATCGCGTTTGGATTCAGTTTTAAAGCAGTTTCTGTTGCTGAAAATTGTTACTAAATATTATGTGAATATTTGGTTATCCTATGTGGCATCCAAAGCATTTTTGGATTGTGATTTTATGTTAGTTTTTCGGATTGGTGCTGTTTCTAATTATGGAGACATAATAGGAAACTTTGGATTGAAGACCTATTTTGTTGGAGTTTATTTTGCAGATTTGTGAGCAGTCTATTTGCTGCGTTTTTGAAGCCCAATTCAGTCCAGATTAAATGCTATATATTGACTGATGTAAACCTAGTTTAGGTGTGGAACTTACTTGTGTTTTGTTAGGGTTTTCGATTGTATTTTGTGAGCCTAACTGGTATCATTCTGATAACAGTATAAGGACTAGTTTTTGTGTTGTAAGTTCTGTCAGTTACTTATAAGCTTTTAAGCATTGAGTTTCTTGTGTGTCAATTCTCATAAGTTGTGAAGTATTGAGAATTGTGTGTTTTGAAAGTGTGACTTTCGGTTTGTTACTTGTGTGGAAAGATACCAATCATGGGTTGTGGTTGTAGAGGGATTTGAGGAGGGCCTCATACCTAGGTGAGTCTTAGGTAGAAGTCATAGGAAGGGTAGTGATTAAGTGAGCAGATTATTCGGTTATTGTATGATCTGTGAATTGATACTATCGTATATTGATTTCGTCCCTGGCTTGGTAGCCCCCAGAGTAGGTGTGTTAGACCGAACTGGGTAAACATATCATTGTGTTATTTACTTTCTGCACTGTTATTTTTATTGCTATCTTGTTCATTGTGTTGGATATCAGTGTTTCAACATCTGTGTAGGACATCTGATATCCGTACCAGAATTTCAAAAACCAAGAATAAAATAATATAAAAACAAAATAATTAAATCGACTCAATTAAATAAATCTAACAAAAACCAGGGCGTTACAACTCTCCCCCACTTAGAAATTTCCGTCCTCGAAAATATTACCTGAAACGAACAACTCCAGATACGATTCCCGCATCCGACTCTCCAACTCCCAAGTCAAATTGCCCTCAGCAGCGCCTCCCCACGCTACTTTCAGAAGCGCGATTTCTTTACCTCTTAACCGCTTTAACTCGCAATCCAAAACCCTCGTCGGTAATGCTTCAACCGTAAAGTTCTCCCTTACCTCAACCTCATCCATCGGAATCACATGCGACGGATCTGGAACATACTTCCGAAGCTGTGAAACATGGAACACATCATGCAAATTCGAAAGATTCGGTGGCAACGCCACCCGATAAGCCACAGTACCCACTCTCGCGGATATCTGATAAGGACCAATAAACTGAGAAGTAAGTTTCTTCGACTTCAATGCACGTCCAACACCCGTCACCGGCGTAACTCTAAAAAATACATAATCGCCTTCTCGAAACTCAAGATCTTTCCTCCTTCGATCATGATAACTCTTCTGCCTACTCTGAGAAGCCTTCATCTTCTCACGAATAAGTTTCACCTTTTCCGTAGTTTATTGAACTAACTCCGGTCCAACCACTGAACTCTCACCAGATTCATGGCAACACAAAGGTGTTCGACATCTTCTCCCATACAACGCTTCAAAAGGTGCCATTCCAATACTCGAATGGAAACTGTTGTTATACGTGAACTCAACCAACGAAAGATAACTATCCCAAGCACCACCTTGCTCAAGAACACAAGCTCTCAGCAAATCTTCCAATGACTGAATAGTTCTCTCGGTCTGACCATCCGTCTGAGGATGATAAGCAGAACTCAATCTCAACTTGGAACCTAACGCCTTTTGCAAACTTTCCCAAAATCTGGAAGTAAACCTCGGATCTCGATCTGAAACAATACACAACGGAACACCATGTAATCTCACAATCACACGGATATAAATCTCAGCCAACCTCTCCAAAGAAAAACTGATGTCAATCGGAATGAAATACGCCGATTTAGTCAGCCTATCCACAATCACCCAAATGGCATTATGTCCCCTCTAAGTATTCGGCAACCCTGTCACAAAATCCATAGAAATGTTGTCCCATTTCCACTCGGGAATATCCAACGGTTGCAATAATACACTAGGCTTCTGATGTTCTACCTTTGACTTCTGACACGTCAAACACGCATAAACAAGCTGAGCCACATCCCTCTTCAATCCGGACCACCAAAAGATCTTCTTCAAATCTTGATACATTTTATTAGCTCCCGGATGTATACTCAAACTACTCCAGTGTCCTTCCTCTAAAATCATCTTTTTCAATTCCGAATCATCAGGAATACAAATTCTACCACGGAATCTCAAAACACCCTGATCATCCACTTTAAAGTCACCATTCACACCTTTACCTCCAATCGTCATCAAATCAACAAATTTCACATCCAGCCTCTGTTTCTCGCTAACGGTCAACAGAAAATCATTAGTGACCTTTAACATACCAAGCCTCACGCTATCAGATGTCAATTCACACACCAAACTAAAATCTCTAAATTCTTCCAAAAGATCCCACTCTTTAACCATCAAAGCAGACATATGTAAAGATTTCCGGCTTAACGCATCGGCTGCCACATTAGCTTTACCAGGATGGTAATTCAAGCTAAAATCGTAGTCCTTCAAAAATTCCAACCATCTCCGTTGCCTCATATTCAACTCTTTCTGATCAAACAAGTATTTTAAACTCTTATGATCACTAAAGACTTCGAATCTTGCACCGTAGAGATAATGTCTCCAAATTTTCAATACAAAAACCACCGCAGCTAATTCCAAATCATGAGTAGGATAATTATTCTCATGAACCCTCAATTGTCTCGAAGCATAAGTCACAACCTTACCTCCTTGCATAAACACTCCACCTAAACCACTCAAAGACGCATCGCAATACACCACAAACGGTTCACTAGGATCCGGTAAGATCAAAATCGGAGCTGTAGTCAATCTTCTCTTCAGCTCACTAAAACTTTCCTCACACTGAATATCTCAAATAAATGCTTTACCTTTACAAGTCAGCTGGGTCAATGGAAGTGCTAACTTGGAAAAGCCTTCAATGAATCTTCGATAATATCCAGCTAAACCCAAAAAGCTTCTAATTTCAGTAACAGATTTAGGAGCCTCCCATTGTAGAACCTCATATAATTTGGATGGATCCATAACAATACCATTACCTGAAATCACATGCCCAAGAAAACTCACTTCTGACAACCAGAACTCACACTTGGACAACTTGGCATAAAGTTTCTTTTCCTTCAAAATTTGCAATACACTACGCAAATGTTCCGCATGTTCCTCCCGAGACTTAGAATAAATCAAGATGTCATCAATAAACACAACAACAAATTGATCCAAATGCTCATAGAATATGCGATTCATATACTCCATAAACACTCCCGACGCATTAGAAACCCCGAACGACATCATGGAATATTCGTAATGTCCGTATCGTGTCCTAAAAGCCGTCTTCTGCATATCTTCCTCCTTCACTCTAATCTGATGATAACCTGACCTCAAATCAATTTTACTAAACACACACGCACCTACCAACTGGTCCATCAAATCATTAATTCTTGGAAGAGGATACTTATTCTTAATCGTCACCTTATTCAGTTGGCGATAATCAATACACAATCGCATACTTCCATTTTTCTTCTTCACCAATAGAACTGGAGCACCCCAAGGCGATACACTCGGCCTCACAAACTTCTTTTCTAACAATTCATTCAATTGCTTCTTCAACTCAACCAACTCAGATGCCGACATACGATATGGTGCCATAGACGCAAGTCTAGTACCAGGAACTAGATCTATAGAAAACTCCACCTCTCTTTCTGGCGGCACATCAAAAATATCCTCCGGAAACACCTCCGAAAAATCACACACGACTGGAAACACATCAATTACAACTTGACTATCCACAGTCAACGATGCAAACAACCCGAACAACTGAGCTTCATCCGCCAAAAGTCTCTTCAACTCTTTGGTAGATAAGAAACTCGATTCCTAGTCTTCTTCAAGAGAAGGAAATCTTACAAACTTATGATAACAATCGATATGAACTCGATTAAACTACAACCAATTCATTCCCAGAACTACGTCTAAACCCTCCAAAGGCAGACACACTAAATCCATAGCAAAATCCTTACCATAAATGGTCAAAGGACAACTTAAACAAACCAAAGAAGTAGTTACCGACCCCAATGCTGGAGTATCGATAACCATCTCTCCACCCATCGACGACAACAAAAGATTCAAACGCCGCGCACACTCAGACGAAATAAACGAATGAGTCGCTCTGGTATCAATAATAGCAACTAAAGGCGTACTATTAATAAAACAAGTACCTCTGATCAGACGATCTGCACTAGTAGGCTGAGTTCCTGCCAATGCAAATACTTTTCCTCCAGCTTGAGCTTGCTTTGGTTTCAGACACCTTGTACTAACATGACCAGGTTCACCACAGTTGAAACACTTCACCACATTCCTCTTGCAATCAGCTGCTACATGTCATATACCTCCGTAATTGGAATACTTCCTCATATCCTTTCTACATTCAAACTGACGATGTCCTAAGTCACCACACTTAAAACATATCGGAGGATTATACATACCTCCCCCACTTGGCCTTTTAGAAAAATTAGCCATTTGCTTTCCCTTGTCAGCTGGTGCCACATAAGGACCACCACGAAACAGTTGTTTTCCTTTCCTTTCGTTCACACTCTTATAATGAGTAGAACGAGCTTTGCTATCCTCCTAATAAATTCTACAACAATCCACCAAATCTGAAAACCTCCTAATTCTTTGATAACCAATTGCCTGTTTGATCTTGGGACGCAACCCGTTCTCAAACTTCACACATTTGGAAAACTCCGCAGTTGCTTCAGCATAATGTGGATAAAACTGAACAAGTTCCACAAACTTAGCAGTGTAATCAGTAACAGACATGTTACCCTGTTTCAACTCCAAGAACTCTATTTCCTTCTTTTCTCTAACATCTTCAGGAAAATACTTCCTCAAAAACTCACTGCTAAACAAAGCCCAAGTGACAACTTCACCTATAGCTTCCCACACATGACGCATACTAACCCACCAATCATCAGCCTCCTCCTTTAACATGTGAGTACCCAGTCTCACCTTCTGTTCCTCAACACAGTCCATCACTCAAAAGATTCTTTCAATCTCCTTAAGCCAAATCTGAGCACCATCAGGATCATGTCTTCCTTTGAAGATAGACGGTTTGTTCTTCCTGAACTCATCATTCCCACCAGAATTAGGTGTATTCCACACAGCCTGAGCCATAGCTTGCATAGCAGCAGCAAGAGCAGCATCATTCCTACCAGCCATATTTTGTTCATATCCAATAACTGTAACTATGGTTAAACAATCAACTCGCCAGAACACAACTGTCGCACAACAAACAACTTGGTCAAAATGACCGACACAGACTGGCTCTGATACCACTTAATGTGACACCCCCAATCTATACCCCGAGCAATTAAAGCGATAACAAATAATCAGAGTATAATTAAAACATTCATGGCATAGATGGGAGCGTCACATCAAAGTAATGAAATATAACAACCTGCTCATAAAGATATGCAACAATCAGGTAGTAACATAAACAGAGGAACTCAGTTCCTAACACCCACAATTCAGATACAGAATAAAAGCGGAAAATCTGCAACTGAAATATCATATATAAACATAAAAGTTTGTCTGTCATATACAGAGTCATACATGTAAAATCCAAAAGAAGATATATATACACATAATCATATAACGATCTCCCCGACTACCCGGTGCCACATATCAGAGCCGACCGACAAAAGAATGAAGACATAATCTTCACAAAAAGACCTCCAGCATCTAATCTGCAATGCCTAATAGAGCATTCAAAACAGCATAAGGGTGAGAGACACAATTATAATATAGTTAGATACAATTATGTAATAACATGAAATACGCATGCAAAATATTCTCACCACAACGTATACCATAATTTACATACAAAACAAAACAATGCATAATTCATGCATCCATCACAAAGGCATATCAATCATGCTCAATACATTTATCACCAATATATATATATATATATCCTCTCATCAATCCCATTCACAAATTCCCACACATAATCAATCCATTCATGATTTATGCAAATGCACAGAGACAGACACAACGACTCTATGCATACGGTACCATTCCATCCATCATTCTCATCATCATTAATTCACTCAAGAATTATTGGAATCATCGCTTGTTACTTAGTGTAACTCCCCGTCGGGCAAACGATGTTCCCCGTCACTTTAGGTCCTCTTTGTATAAGGCACACGACATTTATGTATCGCTTTAGGTCCTCTTTGTATAAGGCAGACGATCTGATCGCTTTAGGTCCTCTTTGTATAAGGCACACGATCGTCCATAACGTCGCTTTAGGTCCTCTTTGTATAAGGCACACGATCGTTACAGCAGATTCCCTCTGGAATCGTTTCGTCGCTCACACCCCACAAGGGCACACGACATCACATGGTGAATATTCATGATGCATGGCATACTAATGACTCATGACAATCAAATGCATATACATATATAACCATGTGAACCATCTCAACATCAATAATCATGCATTGAAGTTAACCCGAAACAATGCATTTATTTTCCATAAGACCACCAACCATCATCACAACCTCTCATCACATGCATTCACATTATATAATAGCGCACAAGCTATACGTTATATATCAAAAGCATATCGCATGATAACACATAAATCGCACACAATTATGACGGTAAAAGTCAACAAAACGACACGTTTCCAAATTCCTGACACAATTAAATCAGCCACTAATCTCAAAACCATTTTTATAGGAAAGAACATCTCATTAGCTTTCCAACGGTACTAAGAACGTCTTGATCCGAGTTACGGATCAAAAGTTATGAATTTTCAAAGAAAAGAATTTATTGAAAAACAGCCAGATTCGCCTGGCGAATCCCCCTTCGCCAGCACTTCGCCTGGCGAACTAGTGGCGAACCACAATTTTAGAAAAACCCCAAGAGTTCCAGTAGCTAACACATTTCTGTCTCCCCGTTTTCGCCTAGCGACTTATGATTTCGCCTGGCGAATCCCTCTTCGCCAGCACTTCGCCTGGCGAACTAGTGGCGAGACCTAATTCGCCTAGCGAATCCCAATTCGCCTGGCGAATCGCATCAGAACCAAAATTTTTCTGCTACGGGTTGCATGGTTCCAAAACCCCAAAATCCAACTTTCTCAACCAAAACGTTTTCAACCAATCAAAACAAGTATCAACAATGTTCATACATATAATACGATCATACTACGTGATTCATATCGATTTCCGACCGTGAAAACATCAATTTCTATTCATTTTTCTTATTTCAACCTATAATTGAAAAACTATGAGAAACAAGTAAACATTCAAACACACACATACATATTCATACACAAGCATATAGTAATCGAGTTTCACACCCTTACCCGATTAATCGTGCTTTGAAGTGTAGGTTGAATCGATATCTTAAACTCCAAGTTTTCCTCTTTTTATTCTTCTCACTCTCTTTTTCTCTTCTCTTTCTTTTATCTCTTTCTAATCTATATGTTTCTATTTTAAGAAAAACAATAATATCTAACCAAGTAAAATGACCAAAATACCCCTACACTCAATTTTCTCGCAAACGCTCCCAACACGCGATAAAACATAATAATGATAAACATAACATATTTACCAAATAAAAACCAAGAATAAAATAATATAAAAACAAAATAATTAAATCGACTAAATTAAATAAATTTAACAAAAACCGGGGCGTTACACAAAGTCTTCTTGGTTTGGTTTACATTTGTGCAGGAAAAGGCTAAAGAATGCATCAAAGAAAGAACAAAGAAGAAATTCTGCCCTAGAACTTTCGCGATGCGAACTTTCCTCCGCGTAGCGAAAGTTCGCGATGCGACAGGAAGCGATGGACAGCGATAGGCAGCGATGCAAAACAGAACCAAACTGTCCTTGAAGCGAAGGAAGCGACAGAGTTCGCGGTGCGAACTTTCCTTCGCGTAGCGAAAGTTCGCGATGCAAACTTTACTTCGCATAGCGAAGTAAGAAGGCTTCACAAAAGGCGGTTTGACAGCTCAGAGACTTAATGGAGAAGAAAGGCAAGTTCGCATAGCGAACATACTTTCGCTATGCGAAGTCAGATGGCCAGAACTGCTATAAAAGGAGATCAAACTCAGTTCAAAGGGGAATTCAGTTTTTATCTTTTGTAATATCTTGTAATAGAATAGAGAGTAGGAAAAGAAGTGAGGTAAAGAGGAAGAAGGGTGGATACACATCAAGGGTCGGGAAATCGTCATTGATGTGGATTCAACTCAACACTTCCAACATGCTTCAAGCTACCATGAGTAGCTAAATCCCTCCCTTGTTGGGATTGGTTGTAGTTCACTGAAACAATATGTATTTTCATTAATCATGGCGTTATACGCATTTTATTTATGAATCAATATTAATGTTATCTTCATTTTATCGTTTACTTCATGGATTGAATCGATATTGACAAATACGATTCAACTCTCGATCAAAGATAACATATATTAAACTCTAAATGCTAGACATAGATTTAGGTTTAATATTCACCGTACGTATCGAATCTTAATGCTACTGTATTGTTTAATAGACTGAGAAATCGTCTATTAAACCATAAGGTAGAAATCTCATCAAAATTTAGACATGAATTTTGTTTGTGAGCGATACGTGATAATATTGAAACATGCTTAAATTGTGTATAACTGATTCGTGATATACATATTGAATCGGTGAATGAAAACCAATTCCCAACAAGCCTATTCCTCTGAAACTTATCTTTAATTCTTGCACGATTTTAATTTTCATTACTTACAAACCAAACAATCTTGAAACTTCTGCTGAGAATCATAGAACTCATTGAACGGTTTTGGTATCGCCTCAATCCCTGTGGATACGATAAAAACAAATACTTACATTTGATTGTACTCAACATCAAATTGGCGCCGTTGTGGGGGATTGGCGTTTAAGATATTAAAACATCGCAATAGTTTCTATACTTCTAAGTTGTTATATATTGTATATATTTGTTTTTCACAACGTGTGTTCAATTGTTGGATAGGTGTTGAAACTTCTGTTTATGCTTCGAGGAAAGACTTCGGAAGAACAACTTCTTTTTGATCCCGAGATCGAAAGAACCATCTGAAAGAACAAAAGACAAAAGAAGAAACAGAAACAACTATCCAAAAAGAAAAATCACAAAGGAGTTTCCACATCAACTTCCTCAACAAAAGAAACAATGGCTGAAGTTGTCAACGGTGGACCTTGTCGGAGCAGTCCAAGACGATTAGCTCATCTCACCAATACTCCAAACAACCGACAAGCTGAAATGAAAACGGGACTATTGCAGATTATTTATGCTAACCCTTTTGTAGGTTTGGATCGTGAAGATCCATATTCCCAACTCACCAAGTTCTATGAGCTGGCTGGTATGTTAGGTGCACCCGAGACTGAAGAAGAAGTAGTATTTGTGAGGTTATTCCCGCATTCCTTGATCGGCAAAGCGAAGGATTGGTATCTTGACCAACCTACTGAAACTATGACAAACTGGAATGTTTTGGAAGAAAACTTTCTGAATAGATTCTTTCCACATAATCGGTTCATGGATGCGAAAACGTCCATTGCCGCGTTTGCTCAATCTGGAAATGAAACTCTATGTGAAGCTTGGGAACGTTAAAAATCCATGCTACAGAAATGTCCAAATCATGGTTTTGACAGCCTAACACAAGTCCACATCTTTCGCAATGGATTACAGCCCCAACCAAAGCTCATACTTGACGCAACAGCTGGTGGTTCTTTATTGGCAAAAAGTGCAGAAGAAGCAGTTGCAATTATCAACTGAATGACTCTCACCGATCATCAAGTTCAATATAATCGAGGAACTACACAAAAGAAACCTGGAATTCTTGAGTTGGATACAAACACTGCAATCTTGGCACAAAATAAGCTTCTCACCCAAACTGTGGAAGAACTCACCAAGCAATTATCCACTCTTCCACAACAACTCAAACAAGTGCACGAAGCGCCTAAACCACAACAAGTAGCCATGTGCGAACTTTGTGCAGGAGATAACCTAACCGGTTTTTGTCCTCTGATTAATGAAGAGGTCAATTATGTGGGAAACCAGCAGCAGAGACAGTTCCCATACCAGAACAATCAAGGTTACTCATACAACAATAATGCAAGCTATGGCCAAAACAGGCAGAACCAATACCAAAGCTATACGCAGCCAGATAAGCTTACAAAGATTGAAGAAACCTTGAATTAATTTATGCAGATGTCCATGGCAAACCAGAAAAATACGGATGCATCGATCAGAAATCTGGAAACGCAAGTAGGGCAAATCGCAAAACAGTTGAATGAGTAACAAAAAAGGTATGTTTTCTGCTACCACTCAAAATAATCCTAAGGAAACTTGTAATGCAATTACGACGAAGAGTGGTGAAACGATTCAAAACAAAGTTGGGGAGAATTCAAAAGAGATGGTTGTGGAGGAAAATCAACAAAAAGAGAAAAATAAGAAAAAGGAGGTAGAAAACAATGCTGATCCTGGAAAAGTCACTGTACTAGTTACCATTGGAAGAATCCACTTTGATAAAGCTTTGATTGATCTTGGTTCAAGCACCAATCTTATTCCGTTATCCGTTCTTAAAAAGATTGATGACCCTGAAATAGAGCCTACAACAATGTTGTTTGAACTTGCTAACAAATCTATCACAAAACCAATTGGCATGGTAAAAGGTGTAATGGTGAAACTCGAAAGCTTTCTATTCCCGACAGATTTTTTGGTGATGGACAATGATGAGGATAGAGACACACCTCTGATTTTAGGTCGTCCATTCATAAAGGCAGCTAGAATGATGATTGACATTGATGAAGGATTGATGAAAGTAAGATCCAATAATAAAGAAGCCAACTTCAAATTGTTTCAAAACAAAGAGGATGACTATTCCAAGATTGAAGCTCCTGATGAAATAAGCCTGGAATTAAGGATAAAGAATGTTAAAGGAAGGCCAGAAGATGGTGGCATAGATGCTTTGGCAAATTCGTACAAGCCACCTTGATTTTACACGAAACAGGCGTCGAGCTAATGACGTTAAACAAGCACTTGTTGGGAGGTAACCCAACCTTTTTATTTGTTTATGTTTGTTTCCTATTGCATAACTAGTTTAAATGGTAGGAAGAAAATAGCATGAATGTGCCAAAAGAAAATTCTGCATAAAACTGAATTCTGCAGATTTCGCACCGCGAAATATACTTCGCATAGCGAAAGTAGCAGAATCAGCAAAAATGCCATTCATGCCATTCTCCTTCACTTTAATGTTTTTCTTTTGGTTCAGCTGTGGGTGTCATATGACCAATCCATATACTTGATACTTGTCCTCTAAATAAGATTGGAAAAGCAAAAGAGTGGACGATCACATTCATATGAATCAACAAAGGTAGAATGGTAAGGATATCAAATTTTGGAGGAATCACACAATCCAAGGTACTTGTTTATTGCTTTCTTAGAACTTAGCATGATTATGACATGAGTAGTCTACATAAAATCAAGTCATTCAATCTTATGCAATAACATGTTTTCATTGTGAATCACGTAGTTCCAAAACCAGAAAAAGTGAGGTAACCTTTCATTGATTACTATATGCTTAATAGACTGATAAATTCTTGTTCTAACTCGTTTGGTTCATGCTTAATCTTGCATTTATGTTAATAATTGTGGAGACATGGAAAGGATCATAGCAATTCTTCAAAGTGAGTATAACTAGTAAACCAAATAAAGCCTCATTGTCCCTTGTGAGTGAGTGAGTATTTGCAACCCCTTTTGAGCCATATGACATTGAATCAATCATTGATGAACTGAGCAATGCATTAAGTAAACCACTTAATGGATATTGTTCCACATCTTGAAAATTCATAAAAGTTCATCTATGATAGATTCACAATCTTCTTGAATTAAACCCTTGAAACCATTGCCGAATCTTAAAGAGAAGTCAAAGTAAAGAGAAAGGTTTTATTCAAGTTGGGGAGAGGAAGAAAAATTCCTTTGTCAAGAAAAGAAAAATTAGAAAATGAAAAGATCAAGAAAAATATGAAAGAAAAAGAAAATAAAAGAAAAAAGCAAATACCAAAAGATGGATATATTCAAAAGAAAGAAACAAGGAAGGTTTGAAGGAGTAATATGGTACAAAGACTCAAATTCTATGAATGCTCTTCTAAAAAAGAAAAGAAAAACTCAAAACCCACTTTGTTTCCACTAGCCTTAGAAATGACACTTCCTTGGTACCTTGGCCACATTATAACCTTAAAAAGACCTTAGTGATCTATGTTTTTGCTTATCGACATACTTTGCTTAAGATAAATGCATGAATTAATCTAGATGTTAGCAAGTTTGTCAAGTGAGAGTTAAAAAGACCTTGATATTTCCACTTGTACAAAAAGTGTGATAGTTGTGATTCATGATAAGACATGTTTATTGCGTGGACTGATTGACAAAGAACTTTATGTGGAAAACTCGTTTCATAAACATGTCTAAAAGCTTGGAAAGTAGTAGTGCATAAAACCTTGGATGTGGAATTCACCATGGAACCATGTACTTCATTGAAACATTTTTGGTTGATCATGTGAAAAATGGTATAGAAACTCTTGTTTTTATATAGCTTTGATTGAGGACAAACAAAGATTCAAGTTGGGGAGAGTTTGATAAGTGTTTTATTCATGATAAAATAGCACATAAAATAGGGTATTTATCTTACTTGAATGACAAGATTCTAACATAAACACCTCAACTAATGAATGAATGTAATATGGTGCAAAGTCTTCTTGGTTTGGTTTACATTTGTGCAAGAAAAGGCTAAAGAATGCATCAAAGAAAGAACAAAGAAGAAATTCTGCCTTGGAACTTTCGCGATCCTCCGCGTAGCGAAAGTTCGCGATGCGACAGGAAGCGACAGGAAGCGATGGACAACGATAGGTAGCGATGCAAAACAGAACCAAACTGTCCTTGAAGTGAAGGAAGCGACAGAGTTCGCGATGCGAACTTTCCTTCGCGTAGCGAAAGTTCACGATGCGAACTTTACTTCACATAGCGAAGTAAGGCGGCTTCACAAAAGGCGGTTTGACAGCTCAGAGACTTAATGGAGAAGAAAGGCAAGTTCGTATAGCGAACATACTTTTGCTATGCAAAGTCAGGCGGCCAGAACTGCTATAAAAGGAGATCAAACTCAGTTCAAAGGGGCATTCAGTTTTTATATTTTGTAATATCTTGTAATAGAATAGAGAGTAGGAAAAGAAGTGAGGTAAAGAGGAAGAAGGGTGGATACACATCAAGGGTCAGGAAATCGTCATTGATGTGGATTCAACTCAACACTTCCAACATGCTTCAAGCTACCATGAGTAGCTAAATCCCTCCCTTGTTGGGATTGGTTGTAGTTCAGCGAAACAGTATGTATTTTCATTAATCATGGCGTTATACGCATTTTATTTATGAATCAATATTGATGTTATCTTCATTTTATCATTTACTTCATGGATTAAATCGATATTGACAAATACGATTCAACTCTCGATCAAAGATAACATCTATTAAACTCTAAATGCTAGACATAGATTTGGGTTTAATATTCACCGTAAGTATCGAATCTTAATGCTACCGTATTGTTTAATAGACTGAGAAATCGTCGATTAAACCATAAGGTAGAAATCTCATCAAAGTTTAGACATGAACTTTGTTTGTGATCGATACATGATAATATTGAAACATGGTTAAATTGTGTATAACTGATTCGTGATATACATATTGAGTCGGTGAATGAAAACCAATTCCCAACAAGCCTATTCCTCTGAAACTTATATTTAATTCTTGCACGATTTTCATTTTCGTTACTTACAAACCAAACAATCTTGAAACTTCTGCTTAGAATCATAGAACTCATTGAACGGTTTTGGTATCGCCCCAATCCCTATGGATACGATAAAAACAAATACTTACATTTGATTGTACTCAACATCAGATAACATCAAATACCAGATGGTTCGCCACTATAAGACTTCTACTGACTTTTACCTTTCTTTTTATCGAACTTACCATCCTTTCGCAAGAATTTTCTGTTAACGACCAAACCTTCACCCACCGGCGAAGGTTTATGCTCCTTTCATTCGTTCAGGTCCTTAAAATACAAGGTTGATTGAACTTCTTCAAAGCTCAGGGACTCACTTCCATACAAGAGAGTTTCTTTGAAGTGAGCATGTGTTCTGGGCAAAGCACAAACCAGCAACAGTGCTTGATATTCATCATCGATCTTCACATCAATATTTTCAAGATTAAGAATCAGCTTGTTGAACATATCCAACTGCTCAGCCAACACTTTGTCTTCACTCATCTTGAATGAATACAAAGCTTGCTTCAAGTATAGTCGATTCACCAAAGATTTGGTCATGTACAAACTTTTAAGTCTCAAACATAGCCCTGATGTCGTAGTCTCCTTTGATACATGTCGAAGAACCTTATCACCAAGGCTCACCAATATTGCACTGTGGGCTTTCTCTATCATGGCCTTCTTTTCTTTTTCTGTTAACGCAACGTCCATGGCTGTCTCTCCCTTCAACGCTTCCAAACAACCCTGCTGAACTAGTAGGGTTTTCATCTTCAAGCGCCACAGACCGAAATCGTTCACTCCGGTGAACTCTTCAATCTCATACTTTATTGAAGGCATCTTTCTCCACGCTCACCGCACCAATTTGTTGTGAATTAGGATGCCTTAAAAAACAAAGTATAATAGGTTTCTTAATGGTCAAGAAACACACAAGGGTTAGGGTTAAAGGAAAAATAATAAGGATTGGTCATAACTGCAATTCTTTACTTTCTCTATAAAATAGATTACAAGAACTTAAGAATAACAAATAACCCTCTCACTCTAATTAGGTTTTGTCACACCACCTTTATGATGAGAGACTAGTATGCTATTTATAATAAACCTAACATACTAAACTAATGGGCTTTTTAACAATTACCCATTATAAGCTAACTTAGGGTATAAGCTAACTTAAACAATTGGATCCTTAACACAAGGCCTAATTCGACAACTACATACTAGAACACAATCCGACTATAGCATGTAAGTGTTTGACAACATCATGTGAGCAGACTTCGACGACATGCTAAACAATACTATAGTTCGATCCAAATATATCACAATATATATACACATATTTGAATATTTTTTTGATAAAAAAATGAATAATATATTATGAAATGAAGAGTTATTAGCGGACATTGACTGTGATCCTTTTATTTATGTATTTTCATTGTATCGTTTCACTACCTAAGTATCCAACTCTAGAAAAGTTCACCCAATACATACAGTGTAACACTCCAAAATAATTACAATATTTATTTAATTAATTTATTATAAATACTCGTATGTTTTATTAGAATTATTTTGATAATAATAATAGTGGAATATGTGAATATCTTATTATTATTATTATTATTTTAAATAAATAATTGGAACACTAAGGGAAAGATGGTAAAGTTGAGTGAAATAAGTGAGGATAAAGTTGAAAAATCATATTAAGGGTCCAAGGGGTAAGAGTTTCATAAAGGAAAAAGAGAGAGTGGAGAATTCATTTTTGGTACGATCGCGAAAGTTCGAAAGAGCTCTGAGTAAAGGAGAAGAGGAAGCTAGGGCTCAGAGCAATTTTGGAAGAACTCAAGAGGAGGAATCAGAATCGAATTATCTAAGGTATGGGGAGTATTACTTTTCATTGTCATGGATATAGAGTGTAGATGTAGCTAGTTAGTTTTGGGGTTTTTGAGAATTGTGAGGTGTCATACCCCAAATTTTGACCACTAAGATTTCCCATCATTGTGCAAATCATCATCACAATATGGATGGACCATCATACCTCATTAGTCTCCCCAAAGATGGGTGAGCATCCACTACAATCAAACTTAGGGTTTCAAGCCCTCTCAGAGCTCTTAGACAAAGGATCAATCAAGGAATGACATGGTCTTCAACTTGTCTAAACCTCTCAAACATCCACAATGGATCA
The DNA here is from genome assembly GCA_022829125.1 of Lathyrus tuberosus. Taxonomy (NCBI): domain Eukaryota; kingdom Viridiplantae; phylum Streptophyta; class Magnoliopsida; order Fabales; family Fabaceae; genus Lathyrus; species Lathyrus tuberosus. The sequence goes on along the minus strand of JALAZF010000024.1, from coordinate 4,006,193 downwards.
AGAGGACTCCCACATCAAGAATCAAGCACAAGGCTGCAACATTCCAAGTGGATTAAGCCTCAAGATCGCCAGTGTCACCAAATTAGGGTTTTGGTCGACCAGGGCCTCCAGATGGAATTTTTCCTCTGGGCATGAGCCAATGCTTCAAAGCATAACCCAAAATACTCTAAGGGACCTCATAAACCCGATCATTAAGTTAATTTAGCCTCAGGGGATGCATTCATAAAAAAATCAGGAATTAGGGTTTCTTGACCTAATTCACCCCTAAGATGACTTTTGGGACAAAACATGAGCCAAGACCTCAAGACATGATTTGAGGGACCCTAATACACTACATTGATCCATTTGCAACAATGGATTGATCCAAGAAGCTTGATTCACAAGTTTCAAGTTCAGCAGAACCACAATTAGGGTTTCGCGAGAAAAGTCAACTGTGCCTTTGACTTTTGACCAGGACATGCTCCCAAACCTTGGGACATGATTCAATACACCCTATAACACATATGAAATCAATCCATCAAGTTTGATTTAGGTCAAGGACTTGATTTCATAGAGGATCACACAGTTTGGAATTCATCTGATAAAAAGTCAACTGTGCCCAAAAGTCAAAGTTTGACTTTTTGATTTTTTGATCAATTATGGTTCCCTAACCCTAAAATGATGATAATGTGTGATTGGAATCATCATTCATCAAGAAAAACCAAAGAAAGTGGGATAACTTGTAAAAGGGGTAACCATAGAAAACTTAGAAATTTTCTAAGTTATGGAACAAAGTGGCTAGGGTACTAACTTCCAAGGATCATAACTTGAGATCCAAACAACCATTTGCGCTGATCCAAAGATGGATTTGTAGCTCTCATGACATACTTTAAAAGTGTCAACTACACCTCATTCCAATTCATCATGGATTTTGAGTTATGGTTGGATCAAAATGGCTGAAAACATGAAATGTCACTTTTTCCAACACTTAGTGAAATTTTCACTAAGTCAGAATCTGTTTCACTTTTTTCAAAATGTAGGGGCATTTTTCACTTGGATCCAAAAAGTTTCAAAACAAACTATGATCACACATGTGTTGTATCACATAAGGGATTTCCAAAATGTCCAAGAACCCCATCAAATCCCATCTGAGCTAAGAGTTATGACAGTGGCAATATGCCTTGCTGCAACTATCATAACAAGGCAGATTATTGCATTTTGCTCGATTTGAGCAATTTATGCAAATGACAAACAAGTTTATCCATCTGAACACCTCAGGGAGAGACCAAGGAGGGACAAACACTGATCCATAAGCCTCCCAAGTCTTTGGAACTAAAAATAGCATGCCAAACCTAAAAAACCCTAAAGAGGGGACAAGACTCCAATTTTGTTTTGGAGCATTCAATGGATGCACCAAGGTGGCATGAACTAAGCCATTTCCAACTGAATGATTCAAGGATGATCTCTGAACTAGGGAACCAAAGGCCTGTGCTCTAACCTCTAGTCAATGGCTAGAGGAGACTTGAGATTCCAAAATGCTCCAATTGGCCAAAGGTCTACAGCAGCCTCCATTCACTATTGCTTGCAAAACAAACTTGCTCTACTATAAATAGAGCTCATTTGTGCTCAGTTTAAGTACACCAAAGCACTACAACACTTGCTTTCCTCAAAATCTCTTTCTCTAGGCAAAAATGCCTTCTTTAGCAAGGTAACTCTGAGTTTTTGAGTTAGAGAGCAATTCCATCACAACTCATGATCCAAACACATCCAATATATCATATATAAGCTGTCCAAACTCTCACAAGTGACCTGTAACACCAAAACCTCAAAGTCCCTCCTCAAAACCTCAAAATAGGACTTTTTTTACATTTTTCAAGCCATGTCTTGATTCAGTCACTTTCAAAACCAGATAAAGCCTCAAACACACTCCAAATATCATCCTTGAACTGTCCCAAATGGTTCCCCACATCTGGAACACTATTTGAGAGAGTTGCTATTTTGGTCACTTTTGCCCCTTTTGCAAGAAAGGGCCAGTTTCCATTCCTGAGGTTTCCAGCTGTTTCCAATCATCCTAAAAGCTTCCAAGGGATCATTTGAGGGTGTCTAAAGCATCAAATTGTTTCTGGAACAAAGCACTTGATAGATTGCCCAAAAAGCTCCTAAAGAGGTAAGCATCACAACTTGAACTCTTAGAAATATGCATTGCTTTGAAGTCCACTGATCATACACATCTCCTACATGTTATATATGTTATGTTTGGACCAATTCATCATGTAATTCATGCCTGTACCACGAGGTAGCACAAAAAATGCAAATGGAGGCCTATTTCAAAACCACTATCGAGGTTTTAAAAAGGGGACCTCATCTAAAAAAACCACCATCACCTTGGATTCCATGTGAAATTCTAGGCAGGATAGACCTAAATTTTTTCCCAATCCATGGAGAAATGAGAAAGTTACAAGCTTCACGTTTTTTGCCAAAACCTTGCCTTGCCTTGCCTTGCCTTGGCCAGGCCAAATACAAGGCAAACCTTGTATATTTGTGGGTGGGCTTTGATACACGGATGTATCACCACCCCAGTGGTAGGAGGCGCGCACTGCACACAAGAGGTCTGGGGTTCGAATCTCCCTTTCCCCAAACCCCCTTTTAATGTTTTTTCCATTTTTCTATTATTTTTCCTATTATTTTTAATGATTTGAAAAGTTAATAACTCCCTCAATTTTAATTATTTTTTATTGGTTCTTTTTGAAAAAAATCACAAAAATGTTGAAATATTTTATTCCACAAAAAAACCAAATTTATATTATTTATTTAATAAAGTTGGTATTTTTATGAATAAATTCATTTTTAATTGTTTTTAAAAATTTTAAAAGTGAATTTTCATCTTGAAAAATCAAAACCAAATGAGTTTTAATTCATCTTGTGATTAAAACCTCATTTTTCAAACCTTAACCAAAAATCACAAGTTGTTTATTCAAGTTTATTTGGTGTTTTATCATTTTTTATTGATTTTCTTTAAGAATTCACTTTAAAAAATGATGAAATTAGGGTTTTGATCGATTCCACCCTCATCAATCATTTTCAAACACTCATGGGCCTCTATTAGAGTATAAGACCCATCCCCTTTGTAAATACACCACTTTTTGGGCCTCAGTCATTGTATAAGTCCCACTGTATTTTCAAAAACAACGGCGCGATCGTCGCCTTTTTAACAAAATCAACTGGGCCTACCCTCGTGTTATAAGCCCCATTTATTTTCTTTAAGTTTCTTGGGGCCTTTAATAGAGTGTAAGACCCAACCCCTCTTCAAAACATAAAAACTTTTGGGCCTCACATATTGCATAAGTCCCTCTGTACAGTTTTCAAAATAACGGTGCGATCATCATTAAAACTTGGGCCTCTCCTTGAGCTGTAAGCCCCAACAATCTTTTCAAAGCACTTTCTCCTTTGATTTTGAATTCAAATATATGTTGTTATCAAAACTTTCTTTGAAGAACAACTAACAAAACAGCATGGAAGCTCTTCAACGGGTAAGTGTGTATCCTCTTTCATTTACCGCTTTCATAAGTATATAACTGTATTGTGGGGTTGTTTCACTGTAAGTCTTCTTTCACACCCTTTTATATACCTGTCACATATCCACTATGTAATACTAATATAGTTATTTAGAGTTTTCCTCGGCAACTACGTCTAGAACTAGGTAAAGCTTGTTGGTCACTCTTAAATACAAACAAAACTAGATCCCCATAGGATTTCCAGATACAGTCTTCCCTTCTCTTAGGGTTAAACAATATGGAACAAAGAGAAAGGTAGTATTCTCGGTGAACCTTTTCTCAGTCTGTAACCCTTAGAAATTGTCAAAGAAACTCTAACTCCCCAGAGATGATCTTTTCTCTGTGAATGGGATCTCTTGAAGTTTCTTCCAAATTCTCGAACTTTCCTGGAATGATCTCTTCTCAGTGAATTGCATTTCTTGAACTTCTCTTAGTTTGGGGACCCACAGGCTTCTTAAAAGCATCCCCTCCTCCCCTTGGGCGTTGTACAAGGACCCTTCGGCTTCTTAGAAGTTCTCATGCCTTCTCTTGGGCTTAATACAAGGACCCTGATGACCTCTTAAAGGTATAAGACATAACCTAGTCATCCTTTGCTAGAACATTCTTTCCAGTGTCAAAACTCTGGCCATTTTAGGGTTGATACTTAACTCTTAATGCCCGCGTCTCCTCTTGGGCATTGTCCAAAAGATAAAACTCTAGACTTGGGCAGTCTAAACTTCTTGAGTCTCAAAGACATTCTCAAGTTCCTTTCAAACAATAGGAAAAAACACCGATCACTCTGGATCAATCTCAATAATCCTCAGTAGTAAGTCAGCCTCCTCTTGGGCTTTGTACAGATGATTCTCCCTAGCAGAGCTAACCTTCTCAGACTCTCTCGTTGAGTCAACCCCTTTTAGCCTCCATTTTGGGCTTTGTAAAATACATATAAAAACACTCACTTGTTGAGTATAAAAGACTCTCTTGTTGAGTTAATCTCTTTTTAGCCTTCGTCTTGGGCTTTGTACAAGACATATAAAACACTCTCTTGTTGAGTATAAAAGACTCTCTTGTTGATTCAATCTCCTTTTTAGCCTCAATCTCGGGCTTCGTACGAGAGAGCAAATCACTCTCTTGTTGAGTATAAAAGACTCTCTTGTTGAGTCAATCAACCTTCAGACTCTCATGTTAAGTCAATCACCTGTTCAAGACTCTCTTGTTGAGTCAACCTTTTTTACCTTCCGTCTTGGGCTTTATACAGGACAGATAAAAGTACTCTCTTGTTGAGTCAAATCATTTCAGCCTCCATCTTAGGCTTTATACAAGATACATTCTCCCCAACGGAGTCAAAATCCCTTTTAGCCTCAATCTTGGGCTTTGTACAAGACAGAAAGAAAATTTTCCCCGAAAAAGTCAAACTTCCCGCCTCCTCTTAGGCTTTGTATAAGGAAACCCCGGTTGAGTCAATCAACCTTTTAGCATCAAATTTGTGCTTTGCTCACAGCATACAAACATCAACAATTCCTCTTTAGAGATGACAACTTCTCTCTCAGTCAAACCTTTAGCTTCACATCTTGGGCTTTGAACAAGATACAAATCACCTTTAGCTTCATGTCTTGGGCTTTGAACAAGATACAAATCACCTTTAGCATCATGTCTTGGGCTTTGAACAAAACACCAAAACAATCTCTTTCCTCCCATAGAATAGGAGGAACTACGATCGCTCTGATTTCCCTGTTTCGTTAAACGGGAATACGTAGGCATAAGATTGCAAAATCTTAGCAAGTATACTAATCAAAAACTCAAAATCCAGCACCTTCATACATCCATCAAAAGCATCAGACCTAACACCTTACCAGAAACCTAGCAAATAGTCTAGACACTATTTTTAAGCAAATAACCTAAGACATACCCCCTTTTTGATAGCAGCTGTAAACCAACAGGTTTGACTATTTAATCTTAGTATGCAGACAGGGTTAATTGGAGACATCTATTTCCCTTCCTTAATCAGCTTCACAGGATAAAAAATGAATCGAACTGTAGTACCAAAGCGACAGTGATTCGAAACCACAAAAATCGCGCTACAGAAGAATGACGACCACAGTGGGAGGCATTATTTCTTACAGTTTTAGGTAGAAACCTTGAACAAGTCATTTTCACTGTGGCCGCCACAGAAATATGGCGACCACAGTGGGAGGCATTCTTTCTTACAGTTTTAGGTAGAAACCTTGAACAAGTCATTTTCACTGTGGCCGCCACAGAAAAATGGCGACCACAGTGGGAGGCATTCTTTCTTACACTCTTAGGTAGAAAACCTTAAATTCACCGAATACCACAGAAATGGCGACTCTGCTGGGGAGTCATTCTCTGTATAGGATCATAAGACTAGAGGTCTAGGATGTTAGGACAAATATATATACTGCTTTTCCTAATTGATATATGTGTTTACTTTTCTGCTAATGGGAATGCGTGTGATGCCGCATCTGGAAAGATTGAGTATACACCTAAGATAAGTGATGGCATTATACAGGTAATCTTACAAGGAGTGAATCCCAGATAAGAGGTCTCGGTCGACCATCAAATCAATGGAGATGCCCTTTGCGGATTCAATGCCTATACGACTTCGGTTGTTGAAAGCAGATTGTTCCATTGGGTTTTCTAAGAAGCTGAGGATTTTAGTAGACTGAAACCATTTTGTAGTGCGGAAGCTATCGAAAATAGTTGTCATGCGATACTACCCTCATTTGAGACTACTCTAAGATACTACAGCTCGTTGGCGGTCCGCATGATGTTGTTATCCCAAGAGGGGTCAGTGATTTTGAGGACAGGTACAAAAAATCACCAGTATAAACCTTTGGGGATGGGTAGAGCCTTGACTTCATGACACCGACCCTTTGAACCCATGTTTTTTCTATGTTTTTGTGTGCTGCATTCATACATTCATTCATAAAAACATTAAAACAAAGAAAAATTTTCTCTTATAGTATCTCCTTTTCAAATTAAACTAAGACAATGATTGCAAATGTCAGATAAGGAGATTGCTAATGGATCCGGTCTATCACTATTTCACATTCCCGAATTATCAGCTAGCACCAACACTGGAGGAATACTCTCACATGACTGATTTACATATTACTGACCAAGCTCCCTTTTCTGGACAGGAAGAGATTCCAAAGGATCAAACCACTGCAAGAGCAATCTATTTGGATGAGTCAGAAGTCAGGACTCACATGACCACTAAGGGTGGAATTCAGGGTTTGCCAGCCCAGTTCTTAATCAAGAAAGCTTTGTACTTTGCTAGTATAGGGAACGTGGTCACTTTCGAAAGCATCTTTGTTTTGCTTACCTACGGGTTATTTTTGTTTCCCAACATTGATAACTTCGTTGATATCAATGCCATTAAGATTTTTCTGATTGGAAACCCTGTACCGACCTTGCTCACAAATGCTTATCATTCGGTACACCTAAGGAATTTGTACAGCATAGGAATGATCACCTGCTGCGTACCCCTGCTGTACAAATGGTTCATTTCCCATTCCCCAAAGTCTGCTGCATTTTGGGATCAAAAAAGTACTTTACGTTGGTCGTAGAGAATCATGTCTCTTACCAACTCTAACATTGATTGGTACAATCGAATCTATGACGGGATCAGGATCATTGACCGTTGTGGAAATTTCCCAAATGTACTCCTCATAGGAATTAAAGGAGGAATCAATTATCATCCAGTTTTGGTTCGTCATCAGTTTGGATACCGGATGAGGCATATCCCGCGTAATGCTCATTTGGAAGGTCTTTTATTCAAGGAAGGAGAAAATGACAGGGCACTAAAGACAGAAATAGTGCATGCCTGGAAACACGTTTACAGGAAAGGAAGAGAGTCTCTAGGAAAACTGGGTTGTGTCTCGGTGGAACCTTATCTCCACTGGGTACAAACTAGAGCTCTCAAGCTGAGGATGCCTTACCCTCGCCAGGAAGTTCTTCCATTAAGGGACCATGTCCTTTATTTTATGTCTGATACGGAAAAACTTCAGGTTACTCTCAACAAAGTTCAACAGGAGAAGAGGTCTTGGAAGAACAAGTACTGTATTCTCAATGTGGAGTGCAAGAAAATACAACAACTGTTAAAAGAAAAAGATGCTCTGATTGAGATTTTAGAGCAACATGCTGTAGAAAATCAAGAAGACCAAAGGAATTTGCTCCCCCCTTTCACTTGGAAAAGGAATGACAACCCGACAACGGCTCAAGAGCCCCGGTCAAAGAAAAGGAAAGTACTAGAACCAGCGCCCGAGCTCTCCTCAGAAAGGACTCAGGACCCATAAGTTTAGATTTCCTTTTACAGCACTATGTAAATTACTGTATTTCCATTCCGAAATCTTTGAATTCAATAAAACGGGGTTTCCCCACTGTTTGATATTTGCAATCCAATTGTTGAAGTTTATTTTGATTAAACGAAAAATATTAATTAATATAATCATTACATATCATTCATCATTCTCACGTAATGCGTTCTTCTTACCTACGAATCTCACGTTTGCGTCTCGATTCTAGAGGCAAACTGTCTCATTCGTACAATACTTGGGCCAATCGACAGAAAAAGATGGATGATCTCGAGGAAGAGAACAGAGAGTTGAGGGAAGAGATCGACACTCTGAAAGAGGATCTGAGAAAGCTTCATAACGACATGCAAGCTCTAGCAGAAGCTCAGATGCAACAACAAAGAACTGTGGTCTCAGAGATCACATCAATGCCCATCGTGGAAAAGTATGATCCTAGGTACAAAATGCCGAAAGATCGTCCATGGGGCATGCCTATTAACTATATCCCAGAAGGATATGTTCCGCCGATCACTGAAGATCAGGGAACCGCAGCAAGAGCTGTTGGGCCTGAAGGTTACAAACTTCGGGAAAGCGAAGATGCCAGGGGCATGACAGCAACTCCTGAAGGTTACAAACTTTGGGAGAGGGAAGGACCTAGAGTCACTGCCATGATGACTATACCACCACCCATGGTACACACTGTCCCGGAAGGATAGATTCCACAGATACCTTCTGGTGGAAACAAAAGTATGTTCGATAGAATGAATGAGTTCCAGGAATAGTTCCTGGAAATGCAGAAAGAGCTGCAAGCCCTTCGTGGTCAGGATCTATTTGGAAAGGATGCCGCAGAAATTTGTTTGGTCCCCAATGTGAAAGTTCCGCACAAATTCAAAGTACCCGAATTTGAAAAGTACAAGGGTAACTCTTGCCCTCAAAGCCATTTGGTGATGTACGCTCGGCGAATGTCAACTCAGGCAAAAAACCAGAAGCTACTGATTCACTATTTTCAGGATAGTTTAACCGGTGCCGCACTCAAATGGTACATGGGTTTAAACCGCATTAAGATTGGCACTTTCAGAGATCTTGATGCTGCCTTCGTTCAACAATATAAGTATAACCTGGACATGGCCCCGGACAGAGATCAACTCAGAGCCATGTCACAAAAGGACAAGGAAACCTTTAAGGAGTACGCTCAGAGATGGCGTGAAATTTCCGCCCAGATTTGTCCACCTCTTGAGGAAAAAGAGATGACAAAGATCTTCTTAAAGACCTTGAGCTCGTTTTACTATGACAGAATGGTCTCCAGTGCGCCCAGTGACTTTACTGAAATGGTAGGCATGGGAGTCCGTCTGGAGGAAGCAGTCCGAGAAGGACGTTTAGTTAAAGATGATGGGTCACCAAGTAGTACAAAAAGATGCGGTAGTGCTCTCCCTAAGAAAAAAGAGCAAGATATTGACAATATCTCTCTCGGAAAGCAAAGGCGACGGTACCAACCAGTAGCAGCTATAACTCCTGCTATCAACTCTGCATCTGTTCTTACGTATCAACCTCAGGTTGCTCAAAGCCAACTAAATCAACAGCAATATCAGCAAAGGACACAACAACCTCTTCAGCAGGCTCGTCCTCCATATAACAACAACCATACAACGCGGTCGATAGGGTTTGACCCTATACCTATGTTGTACGCAGAATTGTTTCCACTCTTACTGGTCAAGGGGCACGTCCAAACCAGGTCTCCTCTTACAATACCGGAAAATCTGCCTTTTTGGTTCAAAGTGGATTAGACTTGCCCTTACCATCAAGGAGGACCAGGGCATAACATAGAAAACTGTCTCAGTTTCAAATCCAATGTGCAAAAGCTTATTAGGAGCGGGGTCTTATCTTTCAAAGATATGAATCCTAATGTTCTCACGAACCCGCTGCCTCAAAACGAGAAAGCTGCGGTAAATTTGATAGAAGGAGAGTCCAACAACAGCTATCAAATTCATGATGTACTCTTATTGAGGGCCAACTTGGTCAAGATGCATTGTAGACAGAGCGGATACGACCATGTGCCACCTCACAATTATCACCAGTGTGATATCTGCTCTAAAAACAATCAAGGATGTTCTGTGGTGTAATCAACTCTACAAGAACAATTGGATCTTGGGTGGATCCAAGAGCACCGAATTCGTGATGTCAACATGACTTACTTGAATTCCAACATCATCCAGAATCACGACATCCGTGCAATGAATGCCAACTTGGTGGCAATGCACTCAAGGCAAAGCCAATATCATAATCTGCCGCGACACGATTACAATTCCTGTCTGACTTGCTTGGTAAACAAACAGGGATGGACTTTTGTACAAGCGGTCCTCCAGCATCAGATAGATCTTGGGTGGATCCAGGGCTACCATGATAGAAATCCTTATAAGATCAACATGATTTAAATCTTCGATATTCGTTTGATGAATACCAGCTTGGTGGAGTTACACGCCAAGCAAGTCCAACTCGGTTTTCTCACTTCACATGATTATCTGAGCTGTAAAGTATGTTGTGAGAGTAACCAAGGGTGCGCTCTTATTCAAAGAACTTTACAACACTTGTTAAACCATTGGTGGCTTCCGATCTATCTAGACGAATACACGCAACAAATCAGTGTGACAAACGGGAACCCCACTAGACATCAAAATCAGGATGTCCGATCTATGGAAATAGACCTAGTAAGGTTGCACTGCATTCAAAGCAGACGTGGCCAGGTGCCACCACACAATTACGAGCGCTGTAGAGTCTGCTTAAAAAATAATCAAGGATGTTACCTCGTGCGAGCAGCCCTTCAAAGTCAGTTGGCTCCCAAAGAGATTCAATCGTGTCTAAATTCTGGATCAATCAATTGGACGCCAGACTATTTCGCTGATCAGATTAAGGATGTTGTCGTGATCTCTGATCACGAAAGGACCAAAGATGTTTGTACCATCGTCCCTCTATTTGACGAATCGAAGGTTCTTAACCAGGAATTGATTGAAGTTACTTACGACAGTCAGAGAAATCAGAAGGCTCCTGTAGTTATCTATCTACCAGAACCGTTACCGTATAAATCAACTAAGGCTATCCCTTACAAATACGGTGCAACAACAGTTGAGAATGGGAAGGAAATGCCATTACCCTCCGTCGTGAATATTGCAGATGTCAGTCGAGTAACACGGAGCGGTCGAATCTTCAACAGAGGAGTTGGAGAACCCAACGGAGAAAAGGAACCTCAAACAGAAGTTCCTAATCCACCAGTTGGTCAGGCCAGCGATCCCGACCTTTCAAAGAACAATGATGAGATGCTGAAGCTCATCCAAAGGAGTGAATACAACATTGTTGATCAGCTGTTACAAACTCCTTCGAAGATCTCTGTGTTATCACTTTTACTCAGTTCCGAAGCCCACAAAGAGGCTCTACAGAAAGTCTTAGAGCAAGCCTTTGTGGAACAGGATGTGTCGATAAGACAATTCGACAGCATCATCTCCAACATCACCTCCTGCAACAACTTGGGGTTTAGCGATGAGGAATTTCCAGAAGAAGGCAAAAGTCACAACATGCCGCTCAATATCACAGTCAACTGCTAGGACGATGCTTTAGCCAGCGTACTGCTGGTAGACACCGGATCGGCTCTCAACGTTATGCCGAAGTCCACTCTAATGCGACTATCATTCAAATGATCTCTGATGAGAGGCAGTGAGGTCGTTGTCAAAGCATTTGACGGGTCCAAAAAAACAGTTATCGGCGAAGTCGACCTTCCCATAACTATCGGTCCTCACACTTTCCTAGTCACTTTCCAGGTCATGGACATCCGGGAAACATACAGCTGTTTGTTGGGAAGACCTTGGATACACCAGGCTGGGGCAGTCACTTCGACACTTCACTAAAAGCTAAAGTTTGTCAAGAATGACCAACTCGTCACAGTCTGTGGAGAACAAGCCTTGATCGTGAGTAACCTATCATTGTCCACTTGTATAGAACCCGAGGAGGTTGTTGGAACTCAGTTCCAGGCACTTTCTGTGAGCAATGACAACCAGTCAGAAAGAGGAACGTCGATTTCCTCGTACAAAGATGCTCTCGAGGTGATCCAAAGTAACAATGCAAAGGGATGGGGACAGCTTGTCATTCCTAATGATAATAAAACAAAGAAGGGTCTTGGTTTTTCTGCAACCTGTACCCAGACTGCTGCTAACGGTAAGAGTCTTCATCCCATTCAGAACTTCTTCCACAGTGGAGGTTTCCTTCACCCAGTGTCTCATAAAGTGCATACCATCAACGAGGGAGATTCCTCCGACACAGATGAGGAATGGAAGTCCTATCTTAACGAGGACGGTTATATGTCTCAGGAAGAGGTGCCTATGCCATTTTTCTATCCCGCACAGAGTCCGAGATTTATACCAAGGTCAGACGTCAAAATGATATACAGAGATTATAATCCAGAAGGATGCCGTGCTCCACCAAACTCATTAGAGGAAGACGCTCTGATGAAAGACAACTTTGACCACAACTATTATGGCCCAATGGATGACCTGCCTATCTGGCAGCCGTACCCAGGAGACTTGGGGTAAGAAAATTAGCCGAACAATGAAAATCAGCTGAGCGTCATTGGAAAAAATACCTGCGTCCCCACCATGTCATGGGATCAACACTCAGGTCATTCAGAAAATATCTAGTACAACGATGAATTTGCAAAGTTTGCAGGACTAGAATTCATCAACTATGCCTTTCCTGAGGTCAACGTCATCGAGATAGATGACTCCTCCAGTTCCAAAGAAGTTTGGGACACCTTAGGACAACCGAGTGGCAAGTACAACTTCTTGGTCAAGTACACTGCTCTGGAAAGCTCTCGTATCAGGCTCAAAGACATCCAGCCAACTAGATGGGGAGATCTGCCTGAGAGTGCAAACACTGTGCAAGATATAACCGAAGAATTCTCCTACGACAACTCTGCCTGAGAGACAGATTCCAATGATCCTGCTCGACTAGAAATCAGTGTTATTTCTGAAGACAAATCAAGGAAGGTACCAGACTTTGTGATTCACCGAGGAGTTCGCCGCCAATGGGTTGCAGTCGATGTTCCGAAGATCTTTCATAAGTCTAAGTAATTGTCGTCTTTATCTTAACCTTTCTTCTTGCCCAGGTGAAACGGATGTTTTGATAGGGATCACTTTCTATAAATCTCCCTCTTCGCTTCGCCCAAAGCGACAAAGTTTTGTTTTATAGGGCTGTAGTTTCAAGAATCAACAAAATCATAAATAAAATAATGTGTTCTATAATTTTCGCATTTATTGTTGTTTTCTCTTTTCGTTTTTCAGAAATTAGCAATCCTAAAAAATAGCTCGAATAATAAAAACAAGCAGTTATTAAAAAATACATTGCACACACTCTTGCATTCTCTCTATCTCTTCTAAAAAACAAATCATAACGTCATGCAGATTGCTTGTTTTAAACCCCATTGAAACGTACGATCCGATGCATTCTCCCAACATTGAATTCCCGGTATTTGAGGCTGAAGAAGAAGATAACGAAGAAATTCCAGAAGACATCTCCCGATTACTCAGACAAGAGGAAAGGTCCATCGAACCTTACAAAGAGTCATTGGAAACAGTCAACTTGGGGTCAGAGGAAGAGAGAAAAGAGGTCAAGATTGGGGCCCTACTCAGTCCGACTGTCAAAGAAAGTTTGACAAAACTTCTCAAAGAGTTTCCCGATGTATTCGCTTGGTCCTATCAGGATATGCCAGGGTTGGATACCAGCATCGTGGAACATCATCTACCGTTGAAATTAGATTGTCCGCCAGTAAAACAGAGGTTGAGACAGACTCATCCAGACATGGCCATCAAAATCAAAGAGGAAGTACAGAAAAGATTGACGCGGGTTTCCTCGCCACGTCAGAATATTCTCAATGGCTAGCCAACATAGTACCAGTTCTGAAAAAGGACAGAAAGGTCAGAATATGTGTAGACTACAGGGATCTGAACAAAGCCAGTCCAAAGGACGACATTCCCTTACTGCACATTGACATGCTGGTAGACAGTACAACAAAGTTCAAAGTCTTCTCCTTCATGGACGGATTCTCGGGCTATAATTAGATAACAATGGCGCCAAAAGACATGGAGAAAACTTCGTTTATCACCCCATGAGGCACCTTTTGTTACAAGGTAATGCCGTTCGGTTTGAAAAACGCCGGGGCAACCTATCAAAGGGCCATGACTACTCTGTTTCATGACATAATACACAAAGAAATTGAGGTATATGTCGATGACATGATTGCCAAATCTAAAACAGAGGAGGAGCATGTGACCCACCTGTCAAAATTATTAAAGCGGCTGAGAAAGTACAAACTCCGTTTGAATCCCAATAAGTGCACATTTGGTGTTCGCTCAGGGAAACTGCTAGGGTTCATCGTCAGCCAGAAAGGAATTGAGGTTGATCCTGACAAGGTCAAGGCCATTCAAGAAATGCCTTCTCCAAAGACTGAGAAACAAGTCAGAGGATTCCTGGGATGTTTGAACTACATCTCCAGATTCATATTCCTCATGACCGTGACATGCGCGCCGATCTTCGAATTACTCAAGAAAAATCAGGACCGCATTTGGACAGAAGACTGCCAAACCTTCTTCGACAGTATCAAGGAATACCTGTTGAACCCACCAATTCTATCACCTCAAGTGGAGGGGAGATCGTTGATCATATACCTAACAGTCTTGGAAGACTCCATGGGTTGTGTACTTGGCCAACAAGATGAAACCAAAAGGAAAGAGTCTGCCATTTATTATTTAAGCGAAAAATTCACTGACTGCGAGACTCGGTATACTATGCTTGAGAAAACTTGTGGTGCTTTGGCTTTGGCAGCCAAACGTCTTCGCCAGTATATGATTCGTCACACTACTTGGTTAATCTCCGAAATGGATCCAATCAAGTATGTCTTTGAAAAACCTTCTCTCACGGGAAGGATCGCCCGTTGGCAGATGTTGTTATCAGAATACGACATCGAGTATCATGCTCAGAAAGCTGTTAAAGGAAGTATTTTAGCCGATCATTTGGCTCATCAACTGATTGACGATCGAGAATCATTCGGATTTGACTTCCCAGACGAAGATGTCATGTACTTGAAAATGAAAGATTGCGATGAACAACTACCCAGTGAAGGGCCAGAACCAGGTTCCCAATGGGGGCTTATCTTTGACGGAGCTGTCAATCATTATAGAAACGGAATTGGGGCAATCATCATAACACCTCAGGGTACCCACATTCCATTCACCGCCCGACTGACATTCAAGTGTACAAACAACGAGGCCAAATACGAAGTTTGTATCATGGGTCTCGAAGAAGCGAACGACTTAAGGATCAAGAACTTGGATGTATATGGCAACTCAGCCCTGGTTATCAATCATATCAAAGGAGATTGGAACACATACCAATCAGGACTGATTCCTTACAAAGACTACGCGAGAAGGTTGTTACCCTTCTTCAACAGAATCGAGTTTCACCACATCCCTCGTGAAGAGAATCACATGGTCGATGCATTAGCCACTCTCTCTTCCATGATTAGCGTAGGTCAATGGAATGACTTATCTAAGATTGACATGATGTACCTTGAACGTCCCGCTTACATCTTCACGATTGAAGCAGTCATAGACGACAAACCTTGGCATCACAATATCAAATGTTTCCTTCAGAAACAAGAGTACCCTCCCGGGGCATTCAGAAAGGACCGAAAGATCCTCAGAAGATTAGCAGGCAGCTTCTTTCTGAGTAGTGATACACTCAATAAAAGGAACTTTGACATGGTCTTGCTCTGATGTGTAGACAGACCAGAAGCAGGCATGCTGATGAAAGAAATTCACAAAGGATCCTTTGGCACTCATGCCAACAGACACACAATGGCGAGAAAAATCCTAAGAGCAGGGTACTATTGGTTGACCTTGGAATCCGATTGCTACAAGTACATGAGGACATGTCACAAGTGTCAGATATACTCAGACAAGATTCATGTACCGCCAACGCATCTCAAAATTCTCTCTTCCCCATGGCCTTTTTCCATATGGGGAATTGACATGATTGGCATGATTGAACCTAAGGCTTCAAACGGACATCAGTTCATCCTGGTGGCCATTGATTACTTCACCAAGTGGGTCGAAGCAGCGTAATACACCAATGTAACCCGACAAGTCGTGGTCCGCTTTATCAAAAACAAAATCATTTGCTGTTATGGTGTTCCGAGCCAGATCATCACCGATAATGGATCCAACATGAACAATAAGATGATGAAAGAGTTGTGCGCTGAGTTCAAGATCGAACACCATAACTCATCTCCCTACCGACCCAAGATGAATGAAGCGGTAGAGGCGACTAACAAGAATATCAAGAAGATTGTTCAAAAGATGGTTGTAACCTACAAAGACTGGCATGAGATGTTACCTTTTGCTCTTCATAGTTATCATACATCTGTCCGCACTTCAACAGGGGCAACCCCTTTCTCTCTAGTATATGGCATGGAAGCAGTGCTTCCCATAGAAGTAGAGATCCCATCAATCCGGGTATTAATGGAAGCTAAGTTAACAGAGGCTGAATGGTGTCAAAATCGACACAATGAGTTGAATCTGATAGAAGAGAAACGAATAACGGCACTATGCCATGGTCAATTGTATCAGCAAAGAATGAAGAAGGCGTTTGACAAAAAGGTCCGACCTCGCATCTTCAGGAAATGAGACGTTGTGCTAAAAAAGATACAATCATTTCTCACTGATTCTCAGGGCAAATGGACCCCGAATTATGAAGGCCCCTATGTGGTCAAGAAATCCTTCTCAGGTGGTGCCTTGAGACTCGCAACCATGGACGGAGAGGAATTTTCCTACCCCACAAATGTTGACGTAGTCAAGAAATACTTCGCCTAAATAAAAAAACGTCTCGGTGGATTGAAAACCCGAAAGGGCGGTCCAGGCAAAAATTAGAGACATAATCGAAAATCATCCCGATGGATTGGAAATTTCAAAGTACAATCCAGGCAAAAGTTAGGGATTCATGGCAGGTAACTATGTCCAGCAAAGGAGCAAATCCCTCAGCGGCTGTAATGCCAACCATCAGAAAAAACTCCAGTCAAGGTCATCTTCGACAGAAGCGTAGGATGTCCAGAATTCAAAGTTGGTAGAAGGATATTGGTCGTTATGTTTCAACGTAGCCCTTTTCCCTTTAAATTACCATTTTCTAACTTTATAAATACTCTATGGAATCACGCGCATGGCTGATTTCCATCCTATCAATAAAATTTGAGCCCTAATGCTTTTGTTTGCAATTCTCATTTGTTTTAGCTTTACAGAATGACGTTTTAATGTGATTAACGATTCTTGAAATAAAACAAAAATGAATTTACTTGTAAAATTTTTTTTCTACTTTTAAAATAAAGATGGAAATTCTTTTGACTATTGAACATCGAAAGAACATCGATCGCTTCTCCAGAAGTAATCGAACCTCAAAGTGCATAATCAGAGTACTTCTTCTAAACCAGTACGCCTGAACGAAGGATCAGCTGTGTCAGATGCGAATATACTATCCGACTTCCCCGACAGAGTTCTTATCTCCTAAGCCCGACCAACGTTGTTCCCTGCAGGGACTACTTCTCCTAAGCAAGGCAGAATTGCTATTTTGAACCGAAGATACCTCTTCATCCCCTGCAGTGGCCGAGTATCCAGTCATGTTCATCTATTAGTCTGTATGTCGCGTCAGTTTTGTCAGCATAAACATACATACATCATGCATTATTGATTTACATTTACATTCATATTGCATCACTATCACTCTAGTCGGTCTTGTTCCCTAGTGATAAAAGTCCTCCCAGTCGAGTTGTCAGTTCTTTCCTTGTCAGGAAACGTCGTGTTTGAACAACCTCTCCTCCAGTTTATTTCTGGATTGAAGGTGGTTCTTTGACCACTTTGATAACTTGAACCTCTGAAAAGCAAGACAACTCTCTACAAACGTCACTCTTCGCCATTGAAGATGACATCTTCGCTTTCCCGGATTAAGGAATATCCCCAGAGAAAGCCTCATAATCAAAGCTTCGAAAATATAGCAGTTTTCCCTCCGGAAATTCGATGACGAAAAGGTCATCAGTACCTCAAAATTGGATTACATCACATGGCATTTCTCCGAGAAGATCTCGAGAAAAGTGTGATGTAATATCCCCAAGCGACAGCAGTCTCTCAAGAGACCTGCTTTCCCCAATAGAGTCGACAAATGGCGTCTCCAAAATAGAGAAGTTTGTGCACTTCTGCAGTTCAGACGACTGGGTTCCCCAGCAAGTTTGACATCAAAAGTTTTTCTATCAAATGGCATCTCCCCAGGAAAATTCAGTGAGAAGTTTGAGGAAAACCGCTACGAACAACGTCCCTTGTCAAGAAAGTTCATTGACAAAAGAAACTGAGACCAGTTCCTTGGTAGGAAACCAGGATCGAGGGGAAGTTTACATCAGAAACTGAGACCAGTTCCTTGGTAGAAAACCAGGATCGAGGGGAAGTTTATTTCAGAAACTGAGACCAGTTCCTTGGTAGGAAACCAGGATCGAAGGGAAGTTTATTTCAGAAACTTAGACCAGTTCCTTGGCTGAAAACCAGGATCGAGGGGAAGTTTTTACCTTTTCTAAGCATCAACGTTTAGCAAAAGAAGATGAATGTGTAAGCTACCATTCATAACCACCATCAAAATTTTGGGTATTCCGATATTTAATCCTCTTGCATCCGAATGCCCAAATACCTTCGCCATTCACACCTTCGGGTCCAAGAAGATTAAATAGGGGCATCTGTCATACCCCAAATTTTGACCACTAAGATTTCCCATCATTGTGAAAATCATCATCACAATATGGATGGACCATCATACCTCATTAGTCTCCCTAAAGATGGGTGAGCATCCACTACAATCAAACTTAGGGTTTCAAGCCCTCTCAGAGCTCTTAGACAAAGGATCAATCAAGGAATGACACGGTCTTCAACTTGTCTAAACCTCTCAAACATCCACAATGGATCAAGAGGACTCCCACATCAAGAATCAAGCACAAGGCTGCAACATTCTAAGTGGATTAAGCCTCAAGATCGCCAGTGTCACCAAATTAGGGTTTTGGTCGACCAGGGCCTCCAGATGGAATTTTTCCTCTGGGAATGAGCCAATGCTTCAAATAATAACTCAAAATACTCTAAGGGACCTCATAAATCCAATCATCAAGTCAATTTAGCCTCATGGGATGCATTCATAAAAAATCAGGAATTAGGGTTTCTTGACCTAATTCACCCCTAAGTTGACTTTTGAGACAAAACATGAGACAAGACCTCAATACATGATTTGAGGGGCCCTAATACACTACATTGATCCATTTGCAACAATGGATTAATCCAAGAAGCTTGATTCACAAGTTTCAAGTTCATCAGAACCACAATTAGGGTTTCGCGAGAAAAGTCAACTGTGCCTTTGACTTTTGACCAGGACATGCTCCCAAACCTTGGGACATGATTCAATACACCCTATAACACCTATGAAATCAATCCATCAAGTTTGATTTAGGTCAAGGAGTTGATTTCATAGAGGATCGCACAGTTTGGAATTCATCTGATAAAAAGTCAACTGTGCCCAAAAGTCAAAGTTTGACTTTTTGATTTTTTTATCAATTATGGTTCCCTAACCCTAAAATGATGATAATGTGTGATTGGAATCATCATTCATCAAGAAAAACCAAAAAAAAGTGGGATAACTTGTAAAAGGGGTAACCATAAAAAACTTAGAAATTTTCTAAGTTATGGAACAAAGTGGCTAGGGTACCAACTTCCAAGGATCATAACTTGAGATCCAAGCAACCATTTGGGCTGATCCAAAGATGGATTTGTAGCTCTCATGACATACTTTAAAAGTGCCAACTACACCTCATTCTATTTCATAATGGATTTTGAGTTATGGTTGGATCAAAATGGCTGAAAACATGAAATGTCACTTTTTCCAACACTTAGTGAAATTTTCACTAAGTCAGAATCTGTTTCACTTTTTTCAAAATGTAGGGGCATTTTTCACTTGGATCCAAAAAGTTTAAAAATAAACTATGATCACACATGTGTTGTATCACATAAGGGCTTTCCAAAATGTCCAAGAACCTCATCAAATCCCATCTGAGCTAAGAGTTATGACAGTGGCAATATGCCTTGCCGCAACTGTCATAACAAGGCAGAT
This sequence comes from Lathyrus tuberosus, assembly GCA_022829125.1. Lineage (NCBI taxonomy): Eukaryota > Viridiplantae > Streptophyta > Magnoliopsida > Fabales > Fabaceae > Lathyrus > Lathyrus tuberosus. The sequence continues at coordinate 3,986,146 of JALAZF010000024.1, read as the reverse complement.
TTGTGCATTTTGCTCGATTTGAGCAATTTGTGCAAATGACAAACAAGTTTATCCATCTGAACACCTCAGGGAGAGACCAATGGGGGACAAACACTGATCCATAAGCCTCCCAAGTCTTTGGAACTAAAAATAGCATGCCAAACCTAAAAAACCCTAAAAAGGGGACAAGACTCCAATTTTGTTTTGGAGCATTCAATGGATGCACCAAGGTGGCATGAACTGAGCCATTTCCAACTGAATAAGTCAAGGATGATCTCTGAACTAGGGAACCAAAGGCCTGTGCTCTAACCTCTAGTCAATGGCTAGAGGAGACTTGAGATTCCAAAATGCTCCAATTGGCCAAAGGTCTGTAACAGCCTCCATTCACTATTGCTTGCAAAACAAACTTGCTCTACTATAAATAAAGCTCATTTGTGCTCAGTTTAAGTACACCAAAGCACTACAACACTTGCTTTCCTCAAAATCTCTTTTTCTAGGCAAAAATGCCTTCTTGAGCAAGGTAACTCTGAGTTTTTGAGTTAGAGAGAAATTCCATCACAGCTCATGATCTAAACACATCCAATATGTCATATCTAAGCTGTTCAAACTCTCACAAGTGACCTGTAACACCAAAACCTCAAAGTACCTCCTCAAAACCTCAAAATAGAACTTTTTGCATTTTTCAAGCCATGTCTTTATTCAGTCACTTTAAAAACCAGATAAAGCCTCAAATACATTCTAAATATTATCCTTGAACTGTCCCAAATGGTTCCCCACATCTGGAACACCATTTGAGAGAGTTGTTATTTTGGTCACTTTTGCCCCTTTTGCAAGAAAGGGCCAATTTCCATTCCTGAGGTTTTCAGTTGTTTCTAATCATCCTAAAAGCTTCCAAGGGATCATTTGAGGGTGTCTAAAGCATCAAATTGTTTCTGGAACAAAGCACTTCACAGATTTCCCAAAAAGCTCCTAAAGAGGTAAGCATCACAACTTGAACTCTTAGAAATATGCATTGCTTTGAAGTCCACTGATCATACACATCTCCTACATGTCATATATGTTGTGTTTGGACCAATTCATCATGTAATTCATGCCTGTACCATGAGGTAGCACAGAAAATGCAAATGGAGGCCTATTTCAAAACCACTATCGGGTTTTAAAATGGGGACCTCATCTGAAAAAACCGCCACCATCATTGGATTCCTTGTGAAATTCTAGGCAGGATAGACCTAAATTTTGTCCCAATCCATGGAGAAATGAGAAAGTTACAAGCTTCACGTTTTTGGCCAAAACCTTGCCTTGCCTTGCCTTGGCTAGGCCAAATACAAGGCAAGCCTTGTATATTTGTGGGTGGGCTTTGATACACAGATGTATCACCACCCCAGTGGTAGCAGGCGCGCACTGCACACAAGAGGTCTGGGGTTCGAATCCCCCTCGCCCCAGACCCCTTTTTAATGTTTTTTCCATTTTTCTATTATTTTTCCTATTATTTATAATGATTTGAAAAATTAATAACTCCCTCAATTTTAATTATTTTTGATTGGTTCTTTTTGCAAAAAATCACAAAAATGTTGAAATATTTTCTTCCACAAAAAAAATTAAATTTATATTATTTATTTAATATAGTTAGTATTTTTATGAATAAATTCATTTTTAATTGTTTTTAAACATTTTAAAAGTGAATATTCATCTTGAAAAATCAAAACCAAATGAGTTTTAATTCATCTTGTGATTAAAACCTTGTTTTTCAAATCTTAACCAAAAATCACAAGTTGTTTATTCAAGCTTATTTGGTGTTTTATCATTTTTTATTGATTTTCTTTAAGAATTCACTTTTAAAAATGATGAATTTAGGGTTTTGATCTATTCCACCCTCATCAATCATTTTCAAACACTCATGGGCCTCTATTAGAGTGTAAGACCATCCCCTTTGTAAATACATCACTTTTTGGGCCTTAGTCATTGTATAAGTTCCATTGTATTTTCAAAAACAACGACGCGATCGTCGCCTTTTTAACAAAACCAACTGGGTCTACCCTCGTGTTATAAGCCCCATTTACCGCTTTCATATGTATATAACTGTATTGTGGGGCTGTTTCACTGTAAGTCTTCTTTCACACCCTTTTATATACTTGTCACATATCCACTATGTAATACTAGTATAGTTATTTAGAGTTTTCCCCGGCAACTACGTCTAGAACTAGGTAAAGCCCTGTTGGTCACTCTTAAATACAAACAAAACTAGATCCCCATAGGATTTCCAGATACAGTCTTCCCTTCTCTTGGGGTTAAATAATATGGAACAAAGAGAAAGGCAGTATTCTCGGTGAACCTTTTCTCAGACTGTCACCCTTAGAAATTGTCAAAGAAACTCTAACTCCCCAGAGATGATCTTTTCTCCGTGAATGGCATCTCTTGAAGTTTCTTCCAAATTCTCGAACTTTCCTAGAATGATCTCTTCTCTGTGAATTGAATTTCTTGAACTTCTCTTGGTTTGGGGACCCACAGGCTTCCTAAAAGCATCCTCGCCTCCTCTTGGGCGTTGTACAAGGACCCTTCGGCTTCTTAGAAGTTCTCATGCCTTCTCTTGGGCTTAATACAAGGACCCTGACGACCTCTTAAAGGTATAAGACAGAACCTAGTCATCCTTTGCTAGAACAGTCTTTCCAGTGTCAAAACTCTGGCCATTTTAGGGTTGATACTCATCCCTTAATGCCCGCGCCTCCTCTTGGGCATTGTAGAAAAGATAAAACTCTAGACTTGGACAATCTAAACCTCTTAAGTCTCAAAGACATTCTCAAGTTCCTTTCAAAAAATAGGAAAAAACACCGATCACTCTGGATCAATCTCCCACAGAAACTCGGTCTCTCTCATGAGAGTTACCCACACTTGGACCCGCTTCAGGATCTCAATAATCCTCAGTAGTAAGTCAGCCTCCTCTTGGGCTTTGTACAAATGATTGTCCCTAGCGGAGCTAACCTTTCCAGACTCTCTCGTTGAGTCAACCCCTTTTAGCCTCCGTCTTGGGCTTTGTATAAGACATATAAAAACACTCTCTTGTTGAGTATAAAAGACTCTCTTATTGAGTCAATCTCTTTTTAGCCTCCGTCTTGGGCTTTGTACATGACATATAAAACACTCTCTTGTTGAGTATAAAAGACTCTCTTGTTGAGTCAATCTCCTTTTTAGCCTCAATCTTGGGCTTCGTACGAGACAATAAATCACTCTCTTGTTGAGTATAAAAGACTCTCTTGTTGAGTCAATCAACCTTCAGACTCTTTTGTTGAGTCAATCACCTGTTCAAGACTCTCTTGTTGAGTCAACCATTTTTAGCTTCCATCTTGGGCTTTATACAGGACAAATAAAAGTACTCTCTTGTTAAGTCAAATCGTTTCAGCCTCCATCTTAGGCTTTATACAAGATACATTCTCCCCAACAGAGTCAAAATCCATTTTAGCCTTAATCTTGGGCTTTGTATAAGACAGAAAGAACATTTTACCCGGAAAAGTCAAACTTCTCGCCTCCTCTTAGGCTTTGTATAAGGAACCCCCGGTTGAGTCAATCAACCTTTTAGCATAAAATTTGTGCTTTGCTCACAACATACAAACATCAACAATTCTTCTTTAGAGATGACAAGTTCTCTCTCAGTCAAACCTTTAGCTTCACATCTTGGGCTTTGAACAAGATACAAATCACCTTTAGCATCATGTCTTGGGCTTTGAACAAGACACCAAAACAATCTCTTTCCTCCCATAGAATAGGAGGAACTATGATCGCTCTGATTTCCCTGTTTCGTTAAACGGGAATACGTAGGCATAAGATTGCAAAATCTTAGCGAGCATACTAATAAGAAACTCAAAATCCAGTACCTTCATACATCCATCAAAAGCATCAGACCTAACACCTTACCAGAAACCTAGCAAATAGTCTAGACACTGTTTTTAAGCAAATAACCTAAGACAGACCCCCCTTTTTGATAGCATATGTAAACCAACAGTTTGACTATTTAATCTCAGTATGCAAGCAGGGTTAATTGGAGACATTTATTTCCCTTCCTTAACCAGCTTTACAGGATAAAAAATGAATCAAACTGTAGTACCAAAGCGATAGTGATTCGAAACCACAAAAATCGCGCTACATGAGGCTATGATGAAATTAGGGTTTTGAGTTGTAAGAGATGATATGTATGAAACCTAGTATAATGTGGTGTTGTTATTGTGTTAATTGCATTGTGAATTATGAGTAATTTTGGACTGTTTGGTACTGGAATCGTAAGGGTGGGGTTCTGATCTTCTAAGGGTTAGAATGTTGAATAGTGAGTGTCATACCCTAATTATAACCCTAAGATCCCACCTCTTTGTGCATTATCTTGCATAACATTTATAGGTCAATTATGCATTACATAGCTAACCAAGTCTTTATACTTTGCGTTGTTTACTTTTGTTCACTGATGAATTAGGGTTTGCTCCAAAAGGCCTTAAGATTTCTCAGAAGATTCAAGGCGAATTAGGGTTTCCTGTTCATTGGTATGTAGCATGATCATTTAAGGAGTGATTATGGTTTTGTGGTGAGTTGTAATACAAACTGTATCCTCAATTTCAAAGGAGCCCTTAGGGCATGGTTCGTGTACCGAGTTCATCATCATCTAAGTTTTTGATTGCACGGGTAAAAAAGGTCGAGCAAAAATTTATTCATGAAATTGGATCATAGTCCATGTTTCTTTTGATCTTAAATAAAAGAACTTAGATTATCTTGTTGGTAATAAGCCCTGCGCTTTAAAGTGGTAAAGTTTGGATAAGGATTTGAATTGAGTTTTAGCAGGAAATAATTCACTTGACTTCACTATTCAAAATTCAAGAGCAAGGAAGTTTTTGCATCATGTTTTAATTCTAAAATTCAAGAAATGCAGAATTTCAATTTAAGGTGAATACAAGATTAAAAGATTTTTTTTTTTAAGTCAAAACAATCAAAAAATTCAAAGATTTAATACTAGTTCATAGAGGTTCCATGCCAAGGGTTCGCGTGATTAAAATCCGAGACAAAATTCATGTTTTTTTTTTTTTATAATTTAAGCTCAATCCAAGAGTCTCAAGTCATGATTGTCGCTTCTATGTTTGGGCTAAATTGTTTGCCTCGAATTACTTCCAAGCCAGGTGGTCAAAATTTGTTCCGAGCTTTAGTTACAAGAATTGTTTTTAAGGTCTTGATTTTGTTTCAAGCCAAAGGTCATTTGAAGAAAAACTTATAAGGCATAGTTTGTTACAAAGATCAAGATGCAAAGTGCAAGCTCAATGTTAAATTCCTACATCTATCCAAGTTTTAATCTCAAGACCAATTTCTTTTCATAATATGATACAAGGTGCAAGATTAAAACTAGTTCCAAAAGTTCAAAATTATTCAACATCATTTGAGTTTCCACCTTAAAATTTTAAGGAGGTTTTATATGCTAATTGTCGCGGTGAGAATCAGATATCAAGCTATTGATTAACTTGAACCATAAATCTTTGAAATTCACCAACGAGCTTTGATTTATCCAAAGGAAAGGGTAAAGAACGAAAACCCTAATTTAAGAGAATCTAGATTCGGGGGTTGGTTATATATAGGGAAGATGTTAGCACCCTAAATATATGTAGTACTCTACATGAACCTCTTGTTAGTATTTATGTTATTCTAATGTTCGCTTGCTAAAGATATCTGCTAAAGGAGACCTAGGGGTTAGTATCTAAGTATGATCGCCAAGACATCGCATCTTGTGCCTACGTATCCTGACGGGAATGGAATCAGAGCATTCGTAGTTCCCCTCAAAGAGGGTGAGGAACTCTTGACTGTGGTGAAGGTTCCAAGGGGGAAGTAAGCATCCATGGCGAGATACTTACATGGAGTGAGGCGAATCTAAAGTTTAAGTTAAGTTAAAAGGAGGTAAATGTTCATGGTAGAACACCTACATGGAGTGCAGCGACTCCGATCCTAAGGCTAGGATAAAGGGAGGGACTAAATTTTAAGCTAGGTCGTGACATGGCAGTCAACAAGAGGACCCTTTCCTTTGGAATGGGTACGGGCAATCATATAAGTTTGAGAGCCAACAACAAATGCAAGTCAACATATGTCAAACCAAAACAGATATTTGCTAAGATCGTCACAATTAACCATCAAGATCAAAACCAAAATTAAGGCTTAATCAATAGTTAAATCAACACAAATCAAAATTTAAATGCAATCGAGAACAGCATCTTAACTAAACCAAAATTTTGATCAAAACTCTATCCAGAAATAAACTCCTAATTAAAACCAAAATCTAACTAAAACCGTGATCAAATCCTAAGAAATACCATAATTAAATTTAAAGCAAACAATAAAAATTGAACTTGAAATAAAATAATATAAAAACTAAATAAATAAAAATAAAAAGAATAATAAAAGAAAGTACTTTGGGCCGGGTCCCTTTCTCATTTCACCTAACCCAACACGGTATAACACATTTACGAAACAAAAAACAAAGGGATAGATACAACATGTTCAGCCCATGTTCCTCTTTCGTTTTACACAAATCTGTTCATCCTCCTTCTTCATCCGCTATTCTCACTCTATCCTTCTCTCTTTTGTTTTTTCTTCATCACAAAACCAAACCTCCAGCCATTCCTCCAACACATTCGAATCGCGCAAACCCTCTCTCGATCTCGCCACTCAAAAACCGAACAAGATGCCGCAAATGAAAACGCACGGGATTCAAATTGGAAGTGTCAAATGCAAGTTCTTAATGAAGTTTCAGAAGTTAAAACTCAAGAATCGTATCCATTACGTACCTTCGAAGAATTTCGGCGCAGCGGTTCGTCGACAACTTTCCAGGTATTGATTCCTTTGAGTTCTTCTCAGTGTGTGCTATTTGGTATGCGTTGAAGATGATTGCGTTGTTGTTCTGTTCTTTCCTCTGAATTTTCTTAATGAATGCGTGTGAATTTGATGACGTGTGTGTATTATTCTGTTATATGTTTTTTATCTTGCTGTGCGAATTCTCTGGTGTTCTCCCTGCGTGTGTTTGAGATTCTTATGATTGTGGGTTTGTGAATTTCTCTGTGATGAATGTGATTATGTGTACGTGTGTATGTGAATACTATGAAGGTCGTTTTCTTGTGTAGATTGATTTTTCTGACACTTGGAATACTGCTCTCTCTTTTTTTGCTATCCAAATCTCCCTGTTTCTGTATGTTTTTATAGGCTCGAGAAATTTAGAATTCGGATTCCGAAATTAAATGCGAGATACTGTGTAGAAACTTGTTTTAGAAAGAAACATGGATGCTGGTGCGATGAATGCTAGAGATTACTGTCGGTTCTCGTTTCAGAAATAATTTGAATCAACTTGAACCATGTTTGTGATGATTCATGATTGTATGCTTGATACTTTCCATTTACTCTTGACCTTGTTTGAAACATGTTGTTCTAATTTTGGAACCACGTTGGATTTTACGGTTCCTTGTCATAGGCATTTACTGGTTGCCATGATGATTGTCTTGATTGTGTTTAGGGGATGCATTTAGCATAGAATCATCAGGACTCTTAGAAGTTTCATTTTCTGAGGGAGTTTCCAAGCGTTTTTCAGCACATATTACGGGAGGAAAGACGGAGGCTTTGAATAGCACAAATGCATCTGGATAGAGTGGAACAAACTGACAATCATCTTTTTCCTTTGCAAAGTAGGAGACAATAATGCTTTGATTTTAGATCATTAATTACATCTGCCACCGTACTATGCTTTGGTAATCTAATTATCATCACTTCATCCTTGGCATCATGATGGAAAGCAATCTTGAGCGTTTTTGGGCATTGCAATTCAGGCATAGGAATGTCCAATACTTCATAGTATAGAACATCAGTAGTCTGATTGTAGTGAACCAGCATGTATCGGCTCCTTTGGTGAAAATGTAATCTGAACATTTGTAATTTCAACATTCTCTTGTAGCCATTATTTTTCTTGAATTTAATAACATTGGCATGAAAAAAAATGAACTTGATCATAGTTTGAAACAAGTTTGAAATAAATCTGACCAAAGAAATGAATCTAATCAATCTTGAAGTATGGCTTAGAAACTCAACTTTAGACATGGCCTCGAAACAAATTGATCGTTCCTTAAAGAAGCTCGAAGCAAATTTAATTATGGCTTGGATTCGGAATTGACATATACTTGAATTTTGTCCTTTGAATCCTTGAATTTGAATCTTAGCATGGTGAATCCTGAACTTTTTATAATGAATTCTAGAATCCTTTTGTGAAAACTTGAGCTTGATGCAATTTGGATCTTTGAATTTGAAATGGATAATAAGTGATGAGTATGACTTGAACTAATAACTTGGGCTTGGATTTTGACCAACTTGAAAAGGATGAAATTGAAATGGTGAAATTAGGTATTCTTGAATAATGTCTTTGCTATTTGAATTCCATGAAAGCCACATAAATCTCTTGAACCATATAAAGGCTTAAGAACCTTATGCCATTTGACCATTTTTGAATCAATGAATCCACTGATACTAATCTACAAGAGAAATCAAATCCACATCTAAACCAACCAATAACCTATTCACTTAATGGAACTCCTGGCAACCCATTAACATGAGAACCATGCCCAGAACCTGTTCAAATACTCACGAAAGAGGGAACCCTAATCATCCTTGTATCTTGATGCCCTTGAGAAAACTTGAAGAAAAAGATCCTAATGTCTGGTGATCCTTGATGAGAACAAATTCGTGGTAACAACCCAGAACTTAATATGAAAAGGTCGGTTGAGTTAAACTTCAAAATGAAATAGGAACTTCAGCCTGACAGAAAACCCTGATTTTCCTGGAGACATACGCAGAGCTTCTGAGAAATCTTGAAGAGAATGACCAGCAGAAAACCCTAGGATCTTTCTTGAATCAGGATCCAATGGTCACGTCTTGAAACACTGGATTGTGAGAAAGAGAACTATCTCCACTTAAAATTAAAATTCCTGCACAAACCTGTTAGTAATAAATCATGCAGATATGCAAAATGATGCACAAAGAGGTGAAATCTTATGGTAAAAAATTAGGGTATGACACTAATATTTTCATGTAATGAAGGTGTTCATGTAGACATCGACTTAGGCAAAGGAGGTGGTACCACTCTAATATCTAGACGCCAGGCAATCATTAAGATGGATAAAGATGGATCATTCTACATTAAAAATATTGGCAAGAGTTCAATGCTGGTAAATAACAGAGAGTTGCACACTGATCAATCTCAAAGACTGCTCTCCCATCATTTGATCGAGTTGAAGGGCATGCAATTGATATTCGAGATAAATCAAAGATGCATGAAGCAGTAGCAGCTGACTCATAGCACTAATAATTTTCCGACCTTTCTGTGTGACTGGAAAGGTCCCTTAACACAGGAAGTGCTTGTTTGTACGCATTTGTACGCGCTTTCTAATTTTTGATGAGGAGTGACCATACTAGTATGTCATTGCTTTTACTGATGAAGTGTTTTTCCTGGAAATAGACTTACACAACTCTTTTTCTTCTCCATGTTCCTTTTCCTGCCAGAATAGATAATTCTTCAACCCAAATTCTGATACCATAGCGCCATCGCCACTCATGAGTGTGCTCAAACATCAACCTAAAAAAGGGAAATTTATGAATCAGCAAAATCACGTGCAAGCACAGAGGAAAATGGAAACTCAGTTATGGAAATCACACGGGATCAAACATGATCGAATCAAAATGGAAAATTTCATTAACAGGTTTCAGCAGCATTCAAACATTTCCAAAACGAGTTCTGACACAATCGAACACGTTTAATAAAAAAAGGGAAGTTCACCAACACGTTCAAGACAACCACGATTTTCTTCCAAAACAAGGATTCAACAACATAATTCCCACATTTAATTAGAATTTTCACTCCATCCTATATAAAAAGAGACACGAACAGAAACATACAGGGGGAAGCAGAACAGTATTCACAATCAAAAAGAAAAAACCATACACTGAGAAATTCACATCAGTACACTCACAATCATTATAGGGCAGGAGATTTGTAGAACACCAATATACAAAAATCATCTGAAACAATCCACAAAACTCATTCACCGAAAATAAGCATACCTGCACAGACCATATACAGAACAACAACAAATTCACAAACACGCAGAGACAACAAGCACGAACAGAAAACAAATCCAATTCGAAACAATAGAAGCAACACGCAGAGATGAAGGAAAGTCAGTATCAACAACAGAAAATTGAAATCAAAGCTACAACGCGCACGAAACTCACCTGATTACTTCTCGCCATTGCAGGTAATTCCTTTTGATTCCGGATTCGTCATTTTACCATCGTTCGCAATTGAAGTTCTGATAGTGTACGAATCTAAACTTTAGAAATAGGAGATGAAGTGACCAAGGTCATCAAGTTTCTCTCCGGCGTCGCCGGCGCGACGCCAGGGCGCGACGGAGCCATCATTTTGCGTGACGGAGGGATCTATGTGAGAGAAGGGTCGAGAGAGAGAGAGAGAACGAACACGAGAGAGATGAAAAGAATGTTTTGTTCCCTTTTTCTTTCTTCTTTGATCCTCATGACTGAAGTGAGACTCGGTTGGGCCCTTAGACCTGGCCCAAAACGTTTTTTGTTATTTTTATTTATTTTTATTTAGTTTTTTTAGTGTCTCATAGGCTGTGGGACATAGGCCCACTTCGTTTCCACATTCCCTGTTTATGATTCGTACCTTCTCTTGGCTTTCGTTTGTTTTATTTTATTTTTGAACCCTCGATTAAATTATTAGGTTTTTTAGATTTAAAGTTTAATTTGGTTTTGATTTTAGATTAATTGGGTTTTAATTTTGAATTGAATATTAATTAGATTTTAATTTTGAATTGAATTTTGTTTTTGAAAATTAGAATTAGATTTTATCTCTTAAAAATTAATCTTGACTTAATTAGACTTCGATCTTAATTGTGTTTTGCATCGATTTTGTTTGAGGAATTGATCTTGATAATTTTTGTTTAGCTTTATTCCAATTTTCACTAGATTTTGTTTCTAATTTCTATGCTAGTTTTTGATATTTGACGTAGATTTCAAGGTTAGGGTACCTATTTCAATATCAACCTTGCACCGACTGGTAAGCAAGAATGGTCGACCAAGTATGATAGAAGTCTCTTCGTCTTCTGGAATGTCCATGATCTCAAAGTCAACTGGAAAGGTAAAGTTATCAATCGTCACCAGTACATCTTCTGCTAGCCCATATGACCGCTTAGTCGTGTGGTCGGCAAACTTCAAATTTATTCCTGTATCGCTCATTTTTCCAATACCCAGATATTCGAAAATAGATAAAGGCATGAGACTTACACTAGCACCCGAATCAACAAGGACCTTCTTGAAAGTTCTATCTTTTATAGTTCATGAGATTGCTACAGATCCAGGATATTCCCGCTTGATGGGGATTCTCCTACCTTGTGATGCTTCATTGTATTACTCAATTACACTTTTCATCTCTCTTCTACTAGGTCTCTTTTTACCGGTTACCTCCTTCATGAATTTCTTGTACAAAGGCATTTTCTCGAGTGCTTCAAAGAAAGACATATTAATCTCTAACTTTTTTAGTATTGTGCTGAATTTCTCAAAGTCCTTCTCTTTTGGATCCTTCTTTGTCACTCTCGGAGAATAAGGTAACTTAATCTTTGGTTTAGCCTCCTCTTTCTTTTTCTCTTCAGTTGGCTTTACTGGTGGTATAACTCTTTCTGGTTCTTTCTTGTTTTCTCTCACTTCCAGATCCATCTTTATACAGTGATAATCATTTGTTGCCCTTTCTTCCTCTTCTTCCACAACTTTCTGACTTCTTGTTGTGACAAAATTAACATTCTCATGATTGTTTGGATTTGGTATTATTGCGCTCGGGAGGGCACCTGGTGCTTGAGCATTGGCAAGTTGTTGTGCTATCTAACCCATCTGAACCTCAAGATTTTTTATAGAAGCTGTGGTGTTCCTTTGATAATTTCGGGTCTCTTTCTGGAATTGAATATTATGAGCTGCCATCTTTTCAATGGTTATTTCCCACCCTGCTTTCTGAGGAGCTTGTTGTTGGTATTGAGGATGATTATTCCACCCTGGATTATAAGTATTAGAATAGGGTTTGTTCTGCTTCAGAAAATTGATCTCTTCTACTTGTTGCGCAGTTGCAACACAGTGCATAGCAAAATGAGGTCAACCACAAATTTCACAACTAACAGCTTGAACCGGTTGAACCTGTGCCACAGTTTAAGTACCGAGATTCATCTTCTTAAGTCTTCTTTCAACTTCAGCTGCAATCTGATCTTCCATTTTTACCACTTGATTTTCCAGCTTCAAGTCAATTATTCCTTCAGGTTGACTTACAGTACGGTCATATAACTCCAAATGCTCATTTGCTGCAATGACTTCAATGATCTTTTTGATACCAGTGGCTGTTGTGAAATTAGATGAGCCACCGGCAGCTGTATCAATGAGTTGCTTAGTCTTCATCTTAAGACCATTTACAAAATTCTGCATCTGTTCAGTTGCATCCATGTTATGAGTAGGACATGCAACTAACAACTGTTTGAATATCTTATAAGCATCTCTCAATGATTCTCCCTCATTCTATTTAAAATTCACAATATCATATCTCTAACGAATGTAAACAGAAGCAGGAAAATACTCATTAAGAAATATAGTCTCCATTTGTTCCCATGTAGTAATACTCCCAGCAGGTATAGAATAAAACTAATCTTCAGCATCTTCTAATAAAGTGAAAGGAAACATTACCAACTTCTTATCCTCTTCAGAATGCCCCTCATTTTTCAATGATGTGCTCATAGTGAGAAACCTCTGTAAGTGCTTATTTGCATCTTCATTTATTTTTCCAGAAAAATATCTCTTCTCGAGCTGACGAATAGTTGTCGGGTGCAGCTGAAAGTGATCAACATTAACAAGTTGATTTACTATTGTCAACCATCCTGCTAGAGCATTTGCTCTACCATAGTCACCCAGAAGTCTCTCCACTGGAGGTGGATCTGCAGCCATATTAATTGTTTCTGGATGTGTGTCTGTGTCTGTCTCGGTGCCTGAATCAGTATTTTTAGAATGAACAGGGACGTGATCCTCTACTTCCTGCTCTTGTATCACAACTTCTGCTTCAGACGCTGCCAGTCTTTCTCTTTTAGCTTGTCTGAGCCTAGCGTGCAAGGTTTGTTCTGGTTCTACGTCAAAATGAAAATCAGCTGAGGGCTTACCTCGCATACACAGATTAGACAGAGATTAGTACGAAGAAAAATAAAATAACAATAAATTGAAATAGATAGAAAATAAAATGTTGGTTGCAGGGCAACAAAATTCTAATTGAAATAAATCTACAAACTCTATTATCTTTGGCAGTCCCCGGAAACGGCGCCAAAAACTTGATAGGAAAAATAGCAAGTGTACTATTTTGCCTATTGTAGTGATAAAGGGAAAATCCCAAGTATTGAATCTCAAGGACTGCTTGACGATACAGAGTTCGGAGACCATTTCAATTAAACAAAAAGCCTTGGGGGGTTTTTGGGTTTGGTAAAATTATATCTAAAATTGCAATTAAAGAAAGCAAGTAAAATAGTTAAACGATAAACAGATATGAGTAGATTACTAGGGTTTGGTGAATGATTCTTCCTCTAACAATTTCGACTTACCAGCGCAATAATATATTTCATAACAGTTGATTATCGGTCCTCTAGGGCATCTAATCCTAAGTCCTTAGTGAAAAGATCTTTGAACACGTAACCTAATTACTATGTCCGTAGGCAATTACAGTTATGATCAAGCATGCAAATATCAAGAATTTCCGGTTAAGATAAAGTATCCCTAGTCCTAGGTAATATTTATTATCTGGTGTTCTTACTAAGATCAACAAATAACAGCTATCCAGCTCAAATTATTCATAAAGGTTCAGAATCCGTTTTTCCGACGGTTAAAGCATTAAGAATAAATCAACGATTACGAAACTAAAATTGTCATTGCATCAATAAAGCGAAATCATTACAGTCAGAATCAGGGTCACCCCCTAGCAATGGGGGTTTAGCTACTCATAACAGAAAATACAATCAAAGATGAAAGTGTTGTCATTACAGAATATCTCGAGGAGTCAATCTTCAATCGTTAAAAACTCTTGAACATACGAAACCCCTGTGAAAATCTGAATCTCCGGCCTTCAAAACGTATATTTCCTCTCAAAAATCGTCCAACCCTAGAAAAATCGCGTTCTGGGACTAAATAGGCGAATTCTGGGCTTTTAAGAATTTTGGGCCTCATTACGCGTAATGCCTAGTCTATTACGTGTAATGTCCTGTTCATGTGCCAAATCTCTACGCATAAAGCTTCTTAGGCCAGCCAGCTCGCCATCCCTTATGCGTAATGCCCAGACTGTTATGCGTAAGGGCATAGACCTTGAATTCCTCCCTTTTTGTCACCCCTCTGCTTGTTTGCGTACCATACGCATAGTGATGAGGGCCTTACGCATAACAGCTGGCGTGTTACGCGTAATGGCAACAGCGTTGTCAATTTTTGCGTTTTCTTCCGCTTTCTCGCTCCGGCTTGGTTTTGCATCCAATGCTCATCCTCTGAGCTTCCAAACCTGTAATTGACCAACTGACATACTTAAAGCGTAAAATATCCTCGAGAAACTCATAATTAATGACACACGTAACATAATCAAAACAAACCTAATTACTACTAAAACACACTCAAATTCACACAGTTTACCTGACTTATTTACGATTAAATAATGAAATACATAACACAAATGGTGACTGATCACAACCCCAAACTTAGCTTGTTGCTTGTCCTCAAGTAACATTCTATAGAAAATAGATCACGTCACCCCAACTTACTGTAAAAGCAGTTCTTACCACAATACTTCTGAAATCTTTCACACTGGACTCTTTTGATGTTACTTTGGGTTTTCTTCTTTTTGTCCTTCATATCCAGCAAGCCATAAACGCTTTTACTCAGAAACACTACTTCACTTGTCAGCTTATATCACACTCTCACCAAGTCTCTCGGGGTTAAAGTGTTACAACGCTCAAATCACGGTAAGCAATATCAGATCAATAGTTTGAATAAATTCTCTAATCCTATCAACATGCACAATACACACACTTTTTGAGGTCTTTAGGTTGTAACGGGGCTTGGGTTAAGGTGGGATATAAAAAGGAAAACAAGGGGTTTTTGGTTCAGAGTACGTGAAATCATTCTTATCACTACGTTCATTCCATGATACTTTGTTGGGTGCTTTTTTTTAATTTCCATACGGTGAGTGCAAACTCTCTCTTTTTCTTCTTTTTTTTAAGGTTGAATTTTTATTCACCTTCTTTTTGCTTCTTTTTTTTTATATATCTACACTCACCACCTTCATTTACTGCATAGCTACCCCAAACTTAAAGGTTGCTATTCCAACAGCAACCCCAAACTTAAATTTGAACACAGATCCAAAAACAATAACGTATACTTTGAACAGGGTAAGATAATAATGTGGCCATTGGTTTATAATGACAGGTATAACAAACAAAAGGATACATGCTCAAAGGGGGTAAACGAAGGATAATAATAATAAAGGGATGGCTAGAAAGGCTCTAGGCGATAAACAAAAAAAACGTACCTCGGTGTGTGTACACATACAATTAATATTCAAAAAGAACGTACGCAAACTCTGATAGATAAAGTCATAGCAGATATCTCTCTCATTATGATATATGTGTTTGGCTTTTTCTGATATCACCATGACGGGTAAGAGTGATAGCTTTCATAATGTCTCTTTGTTCAAGGCTATGTTGCTCTTGGTTCTGATAATTTTATTTAACCAGTGCGTCCAATCATTCACAGAAGTATCAAACCGTCGGGGTGACTTAAGCAGAGGACAGTCAAGCATGTGGTGGAAGTAATCATTATCATCCAAGTGATAAAAGCGTGGGTTGCCTCACACGTAGCGCTTCGTTTAACGTCGTATGGCTCGAAGGTTCACTCTCATTGTTATGGGGGGTATTTCTGCTTCCACACTTTATTGCTTATCCTCTTCGCAGCAAAGAGCCGAACAGGTTCAGAGATAAGAACTACTTTGTGTCTCACGTCACCTCTGACTTCCATATTCTTCCTTTGATGTTCCTTTTTATTCCTCTTCTTGACTTCTTGAATGAACCTTGGAGTCTTGCTATATGCCATAGATGACTGAGATACTGCAACCTGAGAGATTATGCCAGAGACCTTTTTATGAGGTGGCTTTGAACTTTTGCTTTTTCCCACTATTTGGATCATTCCAACTGAAGAGTGATTGCCTTCCTCTTTACCTCGCTTCTCGATGTCCAACACTTTTAAAGTGATTTCCTCATCAAAAGATTTCAAGGTTAGGGTACTTGTTTCAATATCAACCTTGCACCGACTGGTAAGCAAGAATGGTCAACCAAGTATGATAGGAGTCTCTTCATCTTCCGGAATGTCCATGATCTCAAAGTCAACTGGAAAGGTAAAGTTATCAATCGTCATCAGTACATCTTCTGCTAGCCCATATGACCGCTTAGTCGTGTGGTCGGTAAACTTCAAATTTGTTCCCGTATCGCTCACTTTTCCAATACCCAGCTTTTTGAAAATAGATAAAGGCATGAGACTTACACTAGCACCCGAATCAACAAGGACCTTCTTGAAAGTTCTGTCTTTTATAGCGCATGGGATTGCTACAGATCCAGGATATTCCCACTTGATGGGGATTCTCCTATCTTGTGATGCTTCACTACAGTTCTCAATTACACTTATCATCTCTCCTCCACTAGGTATCTTTTTACTGATTACCTCCTTCATGAATTTCTTGTACAAAGGCATTTGCTCGAGTGCTTCAAAGAAAGGCATATTAATCTCTAGCTTTTTGAGTATTGTGCTGAATTTCTCAAAGTCCTTCTCTTTTGGATCCTTCTTTGTCACTCTCGGAGGATAAGGTAACTTAATCTTTGGTTTAGCGTCCTCTTTCTTTTTCTCTTCAGTTGGCTTTACTGGTGGTATAACTCTTTCTGGTTCTTTCTTGTTTTCTGTCACTTCCAGATCCACCTCTATACAGTGATAATCATTTGTTGCCCTTTCTTCCTCTTCTTCCATAACTTTCTGACTTCTTGTTGTGACAACATTAAAATTTTCATGATTTTTTGGATTTGGTATTATTGCGCTCGGGAGGGCACCTGGTGCTTGAGCATTGGCAAGTTGTTGTGCTATCTGACCCATCTGAACCTCAAGATTTTTTATAGAAACTGTGGTGTTCCTTTGATTATTTCGGGTCTTTTCCTGGAATTGAATATTATGAGCTGCCATCTTTTCAATGGTTATTTCCCACCCTGCTTTCTGAGGAGCCTGTTGTTGGTATTGAGGATAATTCTTCCACCCTGGATTATAAGTATTAGAATAGGGGTTGTTCTGCTTCAGAAAATTGATCTCTTCTACTTGTTGCGCAGTTGCAACACAGTGCATAGAAAAATGAGGTCCACCACAAATTTCACAACTAACAGCTTGAACCGGTTGAACCTGTGCCACCGTTTGAGTACCGAGATTCATCTTCTTAAGTCTTCTTTCAACTTCAGCTGCAATCTGATCTTCCATTTTTACCACTTAATTTGCCAGCTTTAAGTCAATTATTCCTTCAGGTTGACTCACAGTACGGTAATATAACTCTAAATGCTCAATTGCTGCAATGGCTTCAATGATCTTTTTGATACCAGTGGCTTTTGTGAAATTAGATGAGCCACCGGCAGCTGTATCAATGAGTTGCTTAGTCTTCATCTTAAGCCCATTTACAAAATTCTACATCTGTTCAGTTGCATCCATGTTATGATTAGGACATGCAACCAACAACCGTTTGAATCTCTTATAAGCATCTCCCAATGATTCTCCCTCCTTCTGTTTAAAATTCACAATATCATATCTCTTACGAATGTAAGCAGAAGCAGGAAAATAATCATTAAGAAATGTAGTCTCCATCTGTTCCCATGTAGTAATACTCCCAGCAGGTAAAGAATAAAACCAATCTTCAGCATCTTCTGATAAAGTGAAAGGAAACATTACCAACTTCTTAGCCTCTTCAGAATGCCCCTCAATTTTCAATGATGTGCTCATAGTGATAAACCTCTGTAAGTGCTTATTTGCATCTTCATTTATTTTTCCAGAAAAAGGTCTCTTCTCGAGCTGACGAATAGTTGTCGGGTGCATCTAAAAGTGATCAACATTAACAAGTTGATTTACTATTGTCAACCGTCCTGCTGGAGCATTTTCTCTACCATAGTCACCCAGAAGTCTCTCCACTGGAGGTGGATCTGCAGCCATATTAACTGTTTCTAGATGTGTGTCTATGTCTGTCTCGGTGCCTGAATCAGTATTTTCAGAATGAACAGGGACGCGATCCTCTACTTTTTGCTCTTGTATCACAACTTCTACTTCAGACACTGCCAGTCTTTCTCTTTTAGCTTGTCTGAGCCTAGCGTGCAAGGTTTGTTCTGGTTCTGCGTCAAAATGAAAATAAGCTATGGGCTTACCTCGCATACAAAGATTAGACAAAGATTAGTACGAAGAAAAATAAAATAACAATAAAATGAAATAGATAGAAAATAAAATTTTGGTTGCAGAGCAACAAAATTCTAATTGAAATAAATCTACAAACTCTATTATCTTTGGCAGTCCCCGGCAACGGCGCCAAAAACTTGATAGGAAAAATAGCAAGTGTACTATTTTGCCTATTGTAGTTATAAAAGGAAAATCCCAAGTATCGAAATCTCAAGGACTGCTTGACGATACAGAGTTCGAAGACAATTTCAATTAAACAAAAAGCCTTGGGGGTTTTTGGGTTTAGTAAAATTATATCTAAAATTGCAATTAAAGAAAGCAAGTAAAATAGTTAAACGATAAACAGATATGAGTAGATTACTAGGGTTTGGTGAATGATTCTTCCTGTAACAATTTTGACTTACCAACGCAATAATATATTTCATAATAGTTAATTACCGGTCCTCTAGGGCATCTAATCCTAAGTCCTTAGTGAAAATATCTTTGAACACATAACCTAATTCCTATGTACATAGGCAATTACGGTTATGACCAAGCATGCAAATATCAAGAATTTCCGGTTAATATAAAGTATCCCTAGTCCTAGACAATATTTATTATCTGATGTTCTTACTCAGATCAACAAATAACAATTGTCCAGCTCAAATTATTCATAAAGGTTCAGAATCCGTTTTTCCGACGGTTAAAGCATTAAGAACGGTAATAAGAACAAATCAACGATTATGAAACTAAAATTGTTATTGCATCATTAAAACAAAATCATTACAATCGGAATCAGGGTCACCCCCTAGAAATGGGGGGTTTAGCTACTCATAACAGAAAATACAATCAAAGATGAAAGTGTTGTTGTTCTGGACTAGACCGGCACTTGGCCCACAGTAGGGCAAGGCCCAACCCAGTTCTGGACCGGACAGGCACTTGGCCCACAGTAGGGCAAGACCAACCCAGTCCAGCTTTTGGCAAGGCCCAATAACGAGATTTAGACAATTTAGCCATTGGGCACGATCTAGCCGTTGGGCAGAAACTAGCTGTTGGGCACAAACTAGCGATGGGGAACAACTAGTCGTTGGGCAGAAACTAGTTGTTGGGCACAACTAGTCGTTGGGCAGAAACTAGTCGTGGGGCACAACTAGCCGTTGGGCAGAAACTAGCCATTGGGCATAACTAGCCGTTGGGCACAATATGACCGTTGGGGACGTCCTCCTAACGCGTTTGACAGTTCACGTGACCAACTGCCTCCCCATATCTCATGGGGGCAGTTGGACCAGGTCAGAGGGTCACACGCCTGATCCTCCACTTGGCAGTCTCCCATTGGTCGACCAGATATTTCGGCCACATGGGAGACCTTGGCCCCGCGCTGGGGTTTTCCTATAAATACCCTCTCACTTGAGAGGATCAAGTATTCAATATTGAATATTCAATATTCTAAATCATACCTTAATATTTCCGTACTTGCTTTATCTCAAGCCCAAACTTAATTTGGCATCGGAGTGCCTTGCAGGTACACCCCCTCCTCTCCTACGAGCCTCATCATCTTCCCTACACAGAAGGCCACAAAGATCCATTCTGATCGCTCAGATCAGTGGCGTCGTCTGTGGGAAACATCGTTTCCACGTCTTTTTGAACCAAGATTCCTCATCTTTTCACCCAAAAGACCAAAGTTTTCTCCCTAAAATTCCTTTAATCATCATGGCCTCCAACAGAAACGATGGTCCCCATCAAGATTCTGCCATCGCCATCACAGTGGATAACATCGACCACCTCAACCCTGGAGCTGCGGTCTATGCTACCGACCACAGAGACGGAAGGACTGCATCCCCTTCCTCCGATGATGTGAAACCATGTGTGCAGACTTTCGGTCATGTCTTTGAGCCCATACCTGTCCCTCAAGACGCTGACCCCAGCACTTCTGCCCTCATTGCCTCTCTCAACAGGTCCAACTATCTGATCTTCCAGCAGGGCGAGAAGATCCACTTACTGGAACATACCCTCCCGGAGCGTCTTCCTTCGCAAAGGCCCCGCAGTCCATCTCCACGCAATCCGTCTCCCCCTCGAAAACGTCTGCGAGACAGATCCAGGAGCATTTCCCCCATCAGGGGACGATCAAAGTCGGAAGAACCTGAGCAAGAGGTCACTAGGAGGCGACACCGTACTCCTCTACGGAGATCTAGACGTTCTTCTGCCCCCAAAGAGGACCAAGCCCTCGGACAAGCATCGTGAACATCGTTGGTCACACAGACATTCTCCTCGATGCAGTAGGAGTCACAGGGGCAGCCACTCCCCACGCAGGTCATCAAGCACGAGCAGCGATGACGAAGTCCATGAACCTCTATCCCAAGAGATCATGGACACCTGTATCCCTCACGGGCTGGAGAAACCTCCCCCTCTAGCTCTCTATGGTGGCACCACGGATCCTGGAGACCACATAGAAAACATTAAGGCCATGCTCCACTACCACAACGTGAATGGAGCCCTTAAGTGCAGGTTGTTCCCCATCACCCTCAGGAAGGGGGCCATGACCTGGTATAAGAGTCTTCCCCGGGGTTCAGTTACCTCGTGGAAGGACCTGAAGAACCAGTTTTCCCAACACTTCATTGCTTCCAGACGACATCCCAAGTCGGATGCCACCCTCGAAGGCATCATTCAGGGCAAGGATGAGCCTCTGCATGCATATATTGAGAGATTCAACAAGGAAGCTATAGAGGTCCACACAATGGACCACGTGAGGAAATACCTCTTCGAGAAGGGGCTGAGATCGAAAAGCGAGTTCTGCAAAGCAGTGGGCATCGAAACACCTCGGACCCTGGCCGGACTCCTCCATAAGGCCCAATAGTATATACAATATGAGGAGAAAGAAGCTGCCCACAAGGCCCGGGATTCAAGGGGTTTTCCGATACCTCTCCCTTCCGACTAGCGTAATCCCGGTGGAGAGCAGGAAGCCCTCCAAGCGAACAGAAGCTCCTCTCGAAGAGGAGCTAAACGACGAAGCTTTAAGAGAAGAACTCGACCTGGTCAAAGATATCCGATCAGGGGTAGCTCTCCGGGAAGCTCCACTAAAACAAAATAACTCTGCGCCACGACGCCAAAGTCATAAAGCGTGACTTCTAAGTTGGCAGTCTGCTCCTACGCAGAAATAAAAAAGATTCACGCGAGGGCAAGATGGCCGCAAACTGGGAAGGGTCGTACAGGGTCAAATCAAAAACAGGCACTGACGCCTACTACCTCGAACAGCTGGACGGAAATCCGTTTGCTTGATCATGGAATGCTGAAAAGCTCAAATAATATTACAGTTATGACCAACAACCAAATAGGACTAACTGCCGACAAACTTCCCCCACAACGAAGAAGTTGCTCGGCCACAGGAGCGTTCCCTGGTGCAAGCATAATCCCAAACTTATTCAATGAAGGTCAGTTTCTGCTCATGGAACGAGCAGACTCTGTGCCTAACGGGGATACCTCAATCGAGCTCCGCCGTTGTCGTACCAGCATGGCAGGACACCCAGCTCGCGATGGGAAAAGTCCAAGCCCGGTGGGATCAGAACCTCAACCGAGATCCTAGTCCCGCATAGTGGAAACTAATTTCGCCTCCTCGATAAGTTCCCGAAACTGTCGAGCATCAAAACGAGTCGAGCACAAAACGTCCCTTCCGCGGGGCACGTCCTCACCAAGCCTGGTCGACGCAAAATGTCCCTTCCGTGGGGCACGTCTTCACCAGGCCTGGTCGACGCAAAACGTCCCTTCCGCAGGGCATGTCCTCCCCAAGTCTGGTCGACGCAAAACGTCCCTTCCGCAGGGCACGTCCTACTCAAGTCTGGTCGACGCAAAACGTCCCTTCCGCGGTGTTGCGGTGAGAATCGGAGAAAACCCTAAGTGCGCTATGTAGGAACACAGCTAAGATACCTAAGGAAGGTGTTAGAATCGTAAGTAGCTGTAGTACTCTACAGGAACCTCTTGTTAGTATTTGTGTTATGCTAAAGTTGCTTGCTAAGGGAAATGTGCTAAGGTAAAGACCTAGGGGTATATATACTAAGTATGCTCGCCAAGACATCATATCTCATGCCTACGTATCCTGACGGGAATGGAATCAGAGCATTTGTAGTTCCCCTCAACACGGGGTAAAAGGGTGTAAAAAGAAAATGTGGAATCCGAGAAGGCATCGGATGTAAAGGTAAAAAAGGGTGGAATCCAAGAAGGCATTGGATGTAAAGAAAAAAGGTGAAAAAAGAAAAGGTGGGATCCAAAAAGGCATTGGATGTAAAGGAAAAAGGTAGAAAAAAAGAAAAGGTGGCTCACTAGGATCTCGCAATCCTATGCCTATGTATTATCAAGATGAACTTGAGAAATCAGAGCGTCCGTAGTTCCCCTCAACGGGGGTAAAGAACTCTTGACGGTGGTCAAGGTTCCAAGGGAAGGTAGGGTTTGACAACAAGACACCTACGTGGAGTACGGCGACTCCAAACCTAAGGCTAGGTAAAACGGGGAAGAAGTGTCCACGGAAAAGTAGGGTCTGACAGAAAGACACCTACGTGGAGTGAGGGAGGCGTGAGATAAGGGAATGATGGACAAGACTATGACATGGCAGTCAATTGGGAAGGATCCATTCCTTTGGAATGTGAGGGATAGAAACAGGAAAATGAGAAGAAAAACTTCGGTATCGAGAATAGAATGAACAACAACATATATACAGTGAGTATCAAGAGTCAAATGAGAAACCAAAAACCAGGAATTAATAAAAATAGGAAAATTTGGCCCGAAATAATGAAGCAAACGAATCTTGGAATCGAATCAGGTAACCA
Organism: Lathyrus tuberosus; assembly: GCA_022829125.1. Classification (NCBI taxonomy): domain Eukaryota; kingdom Viridiplantae; phylum Streptophyta; class Magnoliopsida; order Fabales; family Fabaceae; genus Lathyrus; species Lathyrus tuberosus. The sequence goes on along the minus strand of JALAZF010000024.1, from coordinate 3,962,786 downwards.
GGGAATCATTAATCAACTTAAATATAAATATTTATTAAGATTAACTAATAATTTAATTAATTAATAATAAATAAAAATATTTAAATTAATTAATAATTAAACGAAAAATTGTTTTTTTTTCTTATTTCTACATTTTTTATTTAACAACTAACAAAAACTAAGAAATGAAAATAATTAAACAAAATCTTTATATTTTATATTTTTTTCAAATAACTAAATAAAACTAAAATTAAAAATAAATAATTAAAGATTGTTTTTTTTTGTTATTTACATTTTTCATTCATTTTTGTTATATATATATATATATATATATATATATATATATATATATATATAACTAATAGAGTAAAATGTGTACGTATAAAACTAAGAGGAAAAAAAAGAAGTATATATTATGATAAAAAGAAAGAATAAAAAACATAAGCACTTTGAAGGGTATGTTTACATATCTACATCTATATAATTAAAAGGTAGAATAAAATATATAAAAAGGATAACATATATCTTACACTAAAACGTAAGCACTTTGAAGAATAACATATATAACACTTTGAAGAATAGTAAATATATAACTAATACCTAATATAACTAATACCATAGGACCATGAATAGATCTTACACTAAAAAAGATAATATCAAAAGGATAGTAAATATATCTTGAAGACGTAAGCATTTTGAAGAATAACACATATAACTAATACCATAGGACCATGTATAGATCTTACACTAAAAAAACAAGGACAATACATATATATACAAGTTAAACCGAAACAAAAATATATATACAACCCAAAAAGAAGCAAACAGTGTATATATATACACATAAAACTCACATAAAAATAAAAGTATATAAAACTAAAAGAAAATAGAAAGTATATATATGAATAAAAACCTATCAATAAATATTCATATGAAAAACTAAAAAATAATAATAATAAAAATAAAATGAAGACATAAATTAAATGTGTACTGTACCATGTTTTTTAAAGACCAAAAAACAAAGTTACTTAAATAAGAAACTTTTCTCTCCGTAAGACACAACGAAGCTCCCTCATCTCTAAATGAAAATTCTTTTCTATCTTTATGCTAAAAAAAAATGTCACAGAGCTACAACATCAACACCATTGCTAAACATCATCGATACATAAGTGTAGAAAAGAGAGGTATACCTTATGATGGGAACAATGGTCTCGGAGTATTTTCGGCGACGGTATTGAAGTGAGCTCGTTTGCTGCACTTCCGACGTGAACGATTTGTTGTTTCATCCTTTGCTAGAGCAGTCTTCCTGAGTCAAAACATCATACCAGTTTAGGGTTGACCTTCATCCCTTAATATACCAGCCTTCTCTTTGGCATCATACAAAGATCATTCACTATCTGAGAGCCTATCTCTCAATACCACTAGACTTGGACAGTCTCATTTTCCCTTTGGATTTCAATGAAACCCCTTTTCCTTAAAGAACAGGAAATAACCCTGATCACCAGATTAATCTCCAAACAGAGTTAAAACCAACATGTTTCATAACTCAATCCTCAAACCTCACTTTAATTTTCCCCAACATGGGTCAATTACTGTAAATTCACCATTAACAAAAAAACCTCACCAGAGGAAAGAACCCCAACTGTTATATCTTCAGTAAAATCCCCAGCTAGGGTCAATTTACTGTCACAATCCTCATCAGAACCTCAAGGTCTCTGATATCTCAACTTTTCTGTAATCCCCAGTAAGAGTTGAATTACCAAGTTTTGGACCTGTCTTTGGATTTCAATAATCCTCAGCAGAAGTCAGCCTCCTCTTAGGCTTTGTATAAAGATTCTTCCTAAGTAGTTAGCCTCCTCTTAGGCTTTGTATAATGATAACTCCTCAGCTGAGTCACAACTTTTAGCCTTAATCTTGGGCTTTGTACAAGACACCCCCCTAAATATCTCTCCAGTAGAGTCAGTCATCTTTTTCAGCCTCAATCTTGGGCTTTGTACAAGACTGATAATAACACTCCCTAAACAGAGTCATACCCCTTTTAGCCTCACTCTTGGGCTTTGTACAAGACATATATTCTCCAACCGAGTCAGTTAACCCTTTAGCCTCAATCTTGGGCTTTGTACAAGACACATATAAATGTTGAAATTCTGGCCTATGCATACAACAGATGTCCTAACACATGTCAAGACATTGTGCTACATAATTATTTAAACTTGGAGGCGCAACTACAGACTGATACCTTAAATATCAGAACTGCACCCTCACAGATGTCACGACATCTGATCCAACATGTTCATCATGAACCCTAACAGAAAACGTAAATCTGTAGAATGATAAAGTACACAGTAATTGTTAACCCAGTTCGGTGAAAACTCACCTACATCTAGGGGATACCAATCCAGGAAGAAGACTTTAATATGTGTAGACTGTTACAAAGTTAAACTCCCACGTTTACAACTTTATCCCTAACATCTACCCCATGAACATCTTTACCAAGGTTAAACTCAAACGTTTAGAACCCTGATACGAGATACCCCACTCACTTCCCTTAATCACCAACTGTGATTTCTTCATCGTCCCTGTCAATACAGAAATCTGTCAAGCCTACTTGATAAACAAGCTAACTCGGATTTGTTTAAAAGCTTCAACCAAGAACAATACACAATCCAATACCTCAAGGGTTATGGATCTGTGTGACACCTATATCTACCACAGTGTATCAACTGATACAAAGGGAGACTTACAACCTAGAGATCCAACGACTCTCAAAAACCTAAACCCTTGTTTCTTACGCAAGGTTACAATAGGCATTCTAAGGCATACCAAAAACCTAGGTCTAAGTCTTCTATTTATAGTGTCTTCTGCTTCCTTGGGCTTCAATCTTCAGTCCTTGATCCATGCTCTGATTGCTTCCTCAATTGTTGGACCAGACAAAATTGTCTGCTGTATCAGTTTGAGATGTCATGGCATTCGTTAGGACATCATGTCTTCTATATGTTGGAATATTTCATTTAGCGCCTTGTTTTCCAAAAATTTGCTCAAATCTGCAGAGCCTTCAATCTCCCCCTTTTGACAAATTTTTGGTTAAAACCAGGCGTTTGGTTGATATGATTGGAACCCATCTGAGACTCTTACTTACCCCTGAAGTACCTAGCTGTATGATTATGTACATGAGGAAGAGTATATGACTCTCTCCCCCTCAAGCCAGTACATGCCATGAAAGGGTGAATCTTCCTCTTGAGTAGCATAAGAGAACCCACAAGAATATTCAGAAAGAGCTTAAGGAGAAACAATTGTATGCTTTGTTATACAGAGTTCACAGGGAATGCAACTCAGATCACAAGGCACAACCTATTTCACAACTCAGATCACAAGGCACAGGGAGAAAGACTCAGATAGAATGTTAGAATATCCTTTCCAACATCCTTGTATAATCACCACCAGAGATGTATGTTGAAGAACTCACACACATATCCTTTCTCGCCCTTTTTAGCCAAAAATTTACAAAAGAAGCCAATACAGTTCCATATCCATATGTTACTTATCCAAACACATATGAACGATATGATGAATCAATCCACAATCTGGAATACCTCAAACAGATGCACTCTTAAATACCTAAATGCTTTCTCTAGATACCCACAGTCTAACAAAGTTACCGCTGGACATTTCAAAGGAGAAATAAATTCAGGTAGTTGAATCCAACATTAAAAACTGTGCACCACCCAACACTGATGAGACTGTTTAAACTTTTAAGTGTAACCGTCCAAAAGGAATCACTTGTAGCACAACACATGTTACTCATGCCTTTTCTTAGGAAACACTCCCCACCATTTAAAGCAGCCAGTTAGGACCCACTCTCAGGTCTGAGAATATTCTATCGATGATTCCTAAGAGTAATCCTTTTAATCAGAAGAAAAACAAAATAGATCAAGATGTTAAGATATTTCTTCAAACATCTCCCAGTTAGCACCCAAGAGATTTCTGTATTGATCACGGTTTTCACAGCTTTGTGATAGCAGTCTGCAAAGAAAAATAAATTCCCCAGACTCAATCAATGATTCTTAAGTATCCAATAAGAACCATTTAAAATACGCACTGCCAAGTTTTCCACAACTTGCAACTGTACTCTAATGTCAAGACATCCTCCTTGACATCTCAGTTTGCTTGACACGCAAATGCAAACTGGAATTTCCACTGCATCCTCACAGCAATTCATCTTAGACCAAGGGGCCTCTCCCCCTGACTAAGGTAACTGGTGCTCCTTCACTGAACACCCAAGCTAATGACTGGAAAACATAAGACGCATCTTCATGTCTTCAAGAGCGCACCCTCTGTTCAACACACCTGTTGAACGCAATCATTAACTCTTTATTGTTCCCTCTGACAAGAAACAATAATCACTCACACATGATCAATGTCATGCATCCCGTGAGGACGTGTATACAAACCATAACAAACTCTTAGCTTGAGATCAAAATCCCATTGATCCCCCTCATTCCACAACCATCTTATACACCACACGAACTCCTCTTAAATTCTCATGTATAGACATCACGTTGCTTGATGCACAAACCAATTGAATTAGAATGATTTCCATTCCTCAAAGAGACGCGCAGGGTCCTTTAGTTTATTATAACGATGTCAGCTATCATATGCATGCTCCAGAACTTCACAGCTGCTAAACTGATCCACTACTAGCATGACTTGCTCCCAGGGCACCAATGCCTTATGCAAAATTTTCCACTGACCTCACCAGGCCAGCATTATAGATAAACACCCCACAATCCAAGACAGTCATTCCTTATCATTCTTCCGTATGATAACCTAGAATACTTCTGATTTATGGTGAATCTCAACTTCTGAATGCATTCAGGAAACAGACTTCCATGCAATCAACACTTGATCCCCTTCAGTCTTCACAAAACACTTACATGCTCCTTCCAAGGAACCCTTCTTCTCCATCATTCTCCCGGATGATCATGTAGATACTTCTTGGACACGATGCAAGTAACTAGTTCCTCATAGAACTTGAAATCCTTCACCAAGGATATCCAACCCAAATATGTTCTAACATCAGTTAGGACATCTTCCACACATCATAGACACCACACACTATGGTTCTTGATATGCTCCACTACTGGACTTACTATCAGTATAGTAATCCACACTGAAGATCTTCACACAACACTGCGCCACCAGCTTGAACAAAGAAGACTTCGGAAACCCAGAGAGAAATAAACTCTCAACCACTAAAGAAGGTATGCTTCCATCCTCAACCCAGAACTTCTGCCATAAGCTCCCAGAGAACCAGAACCTTCATACAATTTCAACCAACTCCTCTTGAGCACAAGAGCAATCAGTTTCAAGCATCCTGCTTGAACGCACATTGTGAAACCAATCAAATGCCACCTTTTGATTGACCTCACTCATCTTCAGAACTCCCATAAGATACACTGATCTACTAATGAAATTAGATCTTCAAGTCACACGAACTACTTGCCCTATAGCAACGAAGTCTTGGAACTTTCTGTCTGTGAATTGTGTCCCATTGTCTGTTACTATCGCTTAGGGGATGCCGAAACGTGCGAGGATGTTTCGTTTGTAGAAACGTGGTATATTAAGGGCAGTTATTTTGGCCAGATCCTCCGCTTCTATCCATTTTGTGAAGTAGTCTACGCCCACTATTAGGTATTTGTTCTGATTTGGCCCTACTACAAAGGGTCCTAGGATGTCTAGGCCCCACCAGGCAAATGGCCATGGGGAGGACATAGCCTTGAGCTCGTTAGGTGGAGCCAGGTGCATGTCCCCGTGCCGTTGGCATTTATCGCATTTCTTCACGTGTTCTTTAGCGTCGCGCTGCATGGTCGGCCAGTAATATCCTGTTCGGAGGGCCTTTCGGGCAAGGGACCTTTCACCGAGATGTTGGGCGTTGATTCCTTCGTGGATTTTGTGCAATATGTGTGCGACCATTTCTTCCTCGACACACTTGAGCAGCGGGATGGAGAATCCTCGCCTGTAGAGTTTATCTTCGACCAGGACATAGGAGCAGGCTCTTCGCCTAACTACGCTGGCCTCTTTTGGGTCGGACGGAAGTTCGTCTTTAGCGAGATAGTTGTAGACAGGGGTCATCCAGCAGTGGTTGTCGCCGATCACCTGTACGTCAAGGGTCGGGGAAGCCCTTTCGATGCTGGGTCGAGGTAGGACCTCCTGTATGACTGACTTGTTTCCGCCTTTCTTCTTTGTACTGGGTAGTTTGGATAAAACATCTGCTCGGACATTGTGTTCGCGGGGAATATGTTTCACTTCTACCGTTGTGAACTTCGCCATTTCCTTTTTGACCAGGGCTAAGTAATCGGTTAAGTTGTCGTTTTTGGCTTGATATTCTCCTCAGACCTGAAGGGCCACGAGTTGTGAATCTGTGCAAATGACGACTTCTTCAGCGCCCAGGTCCTCGGCTAGACGTAACCCAGCGAGGAAGGCTTTGTACTCAGCCTGGTTGTTAGAGGTTGGGAAAGACAGGGTGAGCGACACTTCAACGATGATTCCTTCGTCGCTTTCCAGTATGATGCCCGCACCGCTTCCTGCCGAGCTGGAGGCACCGTCCACAAAAATGGTCCATTTACGCGCTTCGCTCGCGGGGGAGTCTGCGAACGTCATTTCTGCGACGAAGTCGACCAGAGCCTGGGCCTTGAGGGCTTTCCTGCTTTCATATTGGATGTCAAATTCGGATAGTTCAAGCGACCATTTGAGCATTTGACCGGCCATATCTGGTCGTCCCAGCAGCTGCTTTATGGGTTGATCTGTTCGAACCACGATCGTGTGGGATAGGAAGTAGTGTCTTAATCTTCTGGCTGCGTTGATGAGGGCCAGAGCCACTTTCTCTATCTGTTGGTACCTTAACTCTGGTCCTTGCAGTGCTTTGCTCGTGAAATATATGGGCTTCTGTCCGTCAGGTGTCTCACAGATGAGAGCGACACTCACTGCTTCGGTTGCTGCGGCGAGGTATAGGTACAAAGTTTCGCCATTGTCCGGGCGAGAGAGGACTGGTGGCTCTGAGAGTGCCCGTTTCAGATGGATAAGAGACTTGTCACATTCCTCAGTCCATTCGAACGCTACCTCCTTGCGGAGGAGTTTGAAGAACGGTAAGGCGTGCTGGGCAGATTTGGCCACGAAACGAGATAGAAACGCGAGCATCCCGTTGAGGGACTGGATGGATTTCTTTGACTTGGGCGTTGGAAACTCGGAGAATGCTCGACACTTATCGGGGTTGGCTTCGATTTCTCGCTCCGTTAAATAGAAGCCGAGGAATTTGCCTGCTCGGACGCCGAACGTGCACTTCTCTGAGTTAAAACGCATTTTGTATTTTTTGGCTTGTTCGAAGACCTTCCTTAAATGGGCAGTGTGATTGGTTTCCTCGTGGGATTTTACGATTATGTCGTCCATATAGACTTCGAGCATGTCGCCTATCTCTCCCCGGAAGACATTGTTCATCATTCTTTGATAGGTCGCTATGGCTTTCTTTAGGCCGAAGGGCATTACGTTGTAGTAATAATTTCCTGACTCGGTCATGAAGGCCGTGTGTTTTTTGTCGGCCATCGCCATTGGAATTTGATTATAGCCTGAGTAGGCGTCCATGAATGATAAAAGTTTAAAACCGGCAGAATTATCAATAAGTTTATCAATATTGGGGAGGGAATAGGCATCCTTCAGGCATGCCTTATTAAGATCGGTGTAATCAATGCACATTCGCCATTTGCCATTAGATTTCTTTACAAGTACAACGTTGGACATCCAAGTGGTGTACTTGGCCTCCGAGATAAATTTGGCCTCGAGGAGGTCCTTTACAGCTTTTTCTGTAGCCTCCGTTTTCTCCAGAGACTGCTTTCTCCTACGTTGTGCTATGGCCTTGACGGCCGGGTCAATTGTCGGATGGGTCCAAGTCGGGCATCTCGGCGGCGCTCCAGGCGAAGAGGTCGGCGTTCTCACGGAGGCATGCTTTGAGATGCTTCCTCGCGATGTCGGGCAGGTCTGCTCCAATCTTCACTCCCCGCTGAGGGTCGTCGCCGAACAAAACGAGCTCGAAGTTGCCATCCGGGATTGGGAGCATTGAATGGGAGCTACTGCTGAACGAGCCGGTTGAAGCTGCTCGGTCCTCCTGTTGGTCTTCTTCGGTGAAGCGGCTGTCGAGGTCGATGGAGTTGACCTGAGGCAGAGGCTTGGCTTCCTCGGAGCTGTTGGACAAGGCTGGCTTGCTTGATACCTTTAGGTTGGATGCAATGGCGTTGAACCCCTTTGTGGCTGCTTCGAAACACCGTCGTGCAGCTTCGATGTCGCCGTGGAGGGTGGTGTAGCGGCAAAATCGTGAGTGTAAGCTATTGATTAACTTAACTCGAAAAGCAAGAGTCGCATCCGCACTTTTATTTATCCAAAAAGGAAAGGAAAAAGAGCGAACAAAACCTACACAAGCTCTACAACAAAAACAAGTGAAGAGAGATTGGATAAGGGGGGTTGGTTACGCAGTGGGAAAGTGTTAGCACCCAAAACGTCTATAGTACTCTATAGGAACCCTTTGAAATATCTACCGCTTTTGGTCTGAAAAAGTTTTTCTTGAAAAGTGATTGAGGAGATGAGAAGAGAAATTGTTTTTAAGATTTTGGTGTTTGGAGAGACTTGTCGTCTCATGCCTACGTACCCACGATGTGCAATGTAGGATCAAAACCCCGTAGTTCGTGGTACAAAGAATGAAATTTGTTTGTTTTGGTTGATTTTAAATGTAAAGACAAGTTGTCATTTCCAAGCGAATAATTCCGCTTAAAGAAATGAATCATGTCTAAACTTATGAAAAAGTTTTGAAAGAGAAAAGTGCACGAGGGCACAAACGGAGTTTGAATGAGTTTGGTGTTTTCTAAAGTCTTTTGAAAAAAAGTGTCAATATGCTTATGTAGTTTAGCATTTGTTAAGAAATGAAAAGAAAAGAGTAAAATCACTTGACACAGTCAAGGTTTGTTTATGAAAGAGGTGATAGTTTGAAAACAAGAAAGTTTTGAAAAAGAGAGAGAGTTTTGAAAATTGAAGAATGGGTGGAGAAGAAGTGACTGTCCTAAAGCATAAAGTAAAAGCTAAGGATAAGAATAGCCTAACCACACATGTAAGATCCATAGTCTTCGAACCATAATTGCAAAGCAAAGGGAAGAGGTCTTAAGTCTAAGTCCAAGGTTCCAAGAATGGCATTGGATGTCCAAGGTCTAAGTTCAAGGATTCAAGAATAGCATTGAAGTCCAAGGTCTAGGTGCAAAACTCCATGTCCGTTGCAAAGGATAGTAACCATAGTCCAAGATTAGAAGCACAAGTTTTTTAGAGGTTTTGGCCTTTATTAATATTTTTGGTCCAAGTGGACAAAGAGAAAAGGCGGAAGCATAAACATGTGTCCAACGGACAAAGGACAAATTGCAGAAGCATAAGCATATGTCCAACGGACAAAGGAAAAATTGCAGAAGCATAAACATGATATGAAATGATAAAATGAGGCATAAAAGTAAAAGAGATAAGGAGCGAGAAGGAATTGTAAAGGATTAGTACAATAGTAATGTTAGTAAGTTAGTGATTAGTTGTTAGAGTTAGTGATAAATAATAATTGAATAATTGCACTTAGGTCAAGGTTAATGAGAACTCAATAGAGGATTGATAAGACCAAACCCTCCTAACAACAAGTTTCATAAGTTTTGAACCAAAAGACAAATAATCAATATTCTTGATCGTTTTCCGATGCGGGACAAATATTGTGCTATGTTAAGCAATCGCCGAGTAATTTACGGAGTAATTACCCTACAATGAGGCCGGTCAATAGTTCTTTGTGCTAATGCATGCTAGATGAACGATATGTAAATCGTCATCCGAAAGCAATACCGCACGAAAAGAAAAATGGTAACGATCTAGTCTTGATCGAAATTCTACAAAGGAATTTCAAGATCAATTAGACTTTCATCGATCAAAAAGAAAAAAGATGAAGAAAAGTGGATCTAACATTTATGATCCACACAACCAACAATGAGAAAAAAAAGTTAAAAGAAATCAAAATGAAGGAGAAAGAATTAAAATATTTTCTGAATGATTTTTTTCAAGAATTTTTTCTAAACAAAATTTAAAAGAAAAAAAAAACAAAAGTAACAAAATCTAAATTTCAAATAAAAGTATTAAAAGAAAATATATAAAAAAAAAAGAGAAAATCTTTAAAGAAAGAAAAAAAGAGACGAAGGTGAAAGAAAAAAGAAGAGGTGGTGAGGTAGTAAGTTTCAACGGGCTCTAGGCCCAAGTTCATTAATATTAAGACATTTTTTTTTAAAATAAAGAAAATAATAAAAAAAAATTAAAAGGAAAGGATCAGGAAAGAGAAAACGTTCTCTTCTTCTTCTCCACACGCCTACGGTTACTATTCATCATGCTAGCAATTTGGAGTTCCGTCAAATCGGAACGACGGAGCTCCGAAGTGGTACCGTTGCGACCGGGAAAGCGAGAGGAGTTCAAATATGTAATCGATTTCAACCGACGTAAACAAATTGCAACGCAAACTGAGATTAAAGCTTCGTCGGAAAAGCTTCAATACCTTCAAAAATGGTGAGTTTCAATACTTCCTTTCTTCCTCTTTGTATGTTGTTGTTGATGATTTGGAATGAAGAGTGATGAAATTTTGGAAATGAATTTTGAAGATTCGGATGATTTTTGCTTTGAGTTGTTTTGAATTTTTCTTGAGTGAATTTTTTTGTAGATGAGGAATTGAAGTTTTTGTTTGAGGATTCATGAAGATTGATGATATTTGAAGTTGTGTTTGAAGGTTATTGAATGAAGGTTCAAAGAAAAGGTTGGAATTGCTACACATGTTATGATGATGGCTCAAGGGCCAAGGGATTTTTTTGAGATGGCAGTCACTCTTTATCACAATATTTTGTTGTTTTTGATGAGGACCTTAGTCAACTCGTTTTGTCTTTGAGGATTTTGGAAACCTCTTGATTTTTCTTTTGTTATCCCTAACTTTTGCCTTAACTGTGTCATTTGAGCTTACAGTCAGCGGGATGCCCCAATTTTTGCCTAAGTCTCCTTCATAGGTTTTGACTTAGCGGGCTTTTATTTTGATTTTGTTTTTTTATTTTTTTTGAAAGATAGTGACTGCCTGGCTTAATGATTACGTTGAACCATCATTGGCTTTTGACTTGAAAGACATCTTCGACACTTCTTTGATGTGTGAAGGAAAGCTTGTGATTGCAACCTTTATTGGAAGGCATTTTGCATGCACAATCAAATTAACTGAGAACTACCCATCCCTAGGTCAAGATTGCGGGTTTTTTTCGTACAGAAAGAAACTCCAACTTCTAGGCTCGAAGGGGTTGACAAGGGATTAACTTCCTTATTTCTCCAGTGTTTGGGAGTTGAAACAATTCCTGTACATCATCAGCCAAGTTTTAATTGAAAACATATAATCCAACAATTTTAGGTATTTCGTTTTCATCATCCTCCCTCCAATCTTTGCATAAACAAAAGCTTGAAAAAGAAAGTGACCAGGAGATATATTTTTGTTTTGTGAAAAAGAAAGCATAAAGATGCACACAATGGATAAAAATGAATTGAATTAAAACATTGCAATGCTCATTTCATTGAAATTACCATGAAAGTACAAATAAAGTTCGAAAGCAAACAGTCAATACAATCAAGGAAAAATGCAAACAGAAAGAAACAAGGCCTAGTGACTAATCAGCAACAAGGATGAGCTGTCCTGTCTGAAACACTGGCTTTAGGAGATGATCCGTCTGAACTGATTCAAACTTCACTTGGCATGCTCTAGCAAAGTGTTGTTGACAACATTGGGATTATCATCAGCAAAGGACAGAATCTTTGAGTTCACCAATTCTTGTACTCTAGCTTTCAATGCATAACAGCTTTCCAAGTTATGGCCTGCCCCACCTCGATGGAACTCACTGTGAAGATCAGCCCTATAGCCGGCTGGAAGAGGATTTGGAGGAGGAGGTAGATCCCTCGTTGTAATCAAACCTTTCTTTACAAGACATGGATACAACTCAGAGTAGGACATCGGGATAAGATCAAAGTTAACCCTATTGCGATTCTGATTTTGTCTAACAGCCTGACGAGGAGCTTGAACTGGTTGAGCATTAACAACAGGAGCAACTGCAGCTACATATTGTTATCTGCGACGAGGTTTGCCTTCAACTGAAATAGCATGGGTATCACCATCCTTTTTCTTTTGAAAATTCCCAGCATACTTTTTAGCACCATTAAAGGCTTCACCATTAGCAATCCTTCCTTTCTTGATACCCTCTTCTAGTCTTTCTCCAATAGTGACTAGGTCAGCAAAACCAGATGATACACTGCCTATCATCTTTTCCCAAAAGAGTGGCTGAAGAGTGTCCATGAACAAACCAGTCAATTCTTTTTCAGACAAGGGTGGTTCCACTTGAGTAGCTAGCTCTCTTCAACGCTGATCATACTCCTTAAAGGATTCTTTTTCTTTCTGAGACATGTTCTGCAATTGACGGCGATCAGGTGCCATGTCCAGATTGTACTTATATTGCTTTAAGAAAGCATCAGACAAGTCAATCCAGCTTTGGATATGGTTATTCTCAAGTCCCATATACCATTTCATTGAAGCCCCACTCAAGCTGTCTTGGAAACAGTGAATGAGCAGTTTGTCATTTTTGGCATGAGCAGCCATCTTGCGACAATACATCACCAAGTGGGTTCTGGGGCAGGTGTGCCCCTTGTATTTCTCAAAATCAGGAGTCTTGAATTTTGGAGGAATAACCAAGTCAGAAACCAAGCACATGTCCATTGCGGCAGCATTAAAGACATCACTTCCTTCCACGACTCTTATCCTTTTGTCTAGAGTTTGCCATTGCTCTCTGGCTTCTTCAATGTATCCAGGTTCTCCCTGACTTTCAGATTGTGGACCAGCAACATGGTACACGAAAGGATTCTCAGGAATAGCTTGAGCATCAGAATGCACAACAGGCTGAGGTTCAGTGAATAATGGAGCTGAAGATACTGGTGAGACAAACACAGGAGTAGTTGCAAAGGGTGGCGAGTAATTCGGAGGTAACCCAAATTCTGGCCGTAGAAGCTGGTTGCTGAGTCAGTGGAGGGTCAACAGCGGCAGGTGAAGTTTCACAATCACAGTCCTTTGAGGCGGTTCACCTCTAGCAATCAGAACTTGCAGCATTTCTGTGAGCTTGGTCATACCGGCCTTCAACTCATCAATTTCCATTCTGACTTCGGCATTGTGTTGTTCTTGATTTTTCATTCTCAATCTGACGGCAACTCTAGTTCCGTATTTGTGTTGAGGAAACAGCTTGACGGTGAACAGGTAACTGGAGAAGGAGACAGTTGAAATAAGTTTCTGAGACAACTGGGAAGAATGCATATGTATGCTCATGGATGCAAGAGTGCATGGATGCAACAACCACAAACAAGATCACTCAAAGCACACGGGTTCAAAGGTTTGAGTCACGAGCATGAAGCCAAGGTTAAGAACCAGTCCCACAAAAGGTGTATGCTAAGGTTTATCTTCATTGTACCTGCAGAAAACAACGGTTCTAACAGAGTGCCCAGGGTCCACAATCCACTATCAGACACACCAGCGCACCGATTTGCTCGAAGGTTGGTAGTTATCCTCAAGAGAATCTAACCTGAGTGTGGCATCGCGTAATAACTAAGTCAGATTTGCATCTTCATAGCTTCCGCGCCACGATCCTAAAAAGGCTAAGATGGGTTAAAGGTTACTACGGTTCTCAGTGTTATAGGCTTCTATGGAAAAAGAAATGCCTTCATGATCGCTCGATCGACATCAGTAATTCCAAAGAGGCAACCACCGAGTGGATGGATTCTCAAGTTCTTCTTTTTCAGGATTCGACTCCCTCAAAGTTCCCTTGACTATACCATCATTCTATCTCAAAGTACACTCTGGTCCGGGTATAGGACCTATCTCACACACAGAGGAACTCTAAAACAGAACAATCAAGTAACAAGCAAATCAGGCAAAAGGAAGTAAATAAATCAAAGTAGGCTAAACCCCTCAAGGGAGAAATCCCCAGCAGAGTCGCCACTTTTCTGTAGCGGAAAAATCGTGAGTGTAAGCTATTGATTAACTTAACTTGAAAAGCAAGAGTCGCCACCGCACTTTTATTTTATCCAAAAAGGAAAGGAAAAAGAGCGAACAAAACCTACACAAGCTCTACAACAAGAACAAGTGAAGAGGGACTGGATAAGGGGGGTTGGTTACGCAATGGGAAGGTGTTAGCACCCAAAACGTCTATAGTACTTTATAGGAACCCTTTGAAATATCTACCGCTTTTGGTCTGAAAAAGTTTTTCTTGAAAAGTGATTGAGGAGATGAGAAGAGAAATTGTTTTTAAGATTTTGGTGTTTGGAGAGACTTGTCGTCTCATGCCTACGTACCCACGATGTGCAATGTAGGATCAAAACCCCGTAGTTCGTGGTACAAAGAATGAAATTTGTTTGTTTTGGTTGATTTTAAATGTAAAGACAAGTTGTCATTTCCAAGCGAATAATTCCGCTTAAAGAAATGAATCATGTCTAAACTTATGAAAAAGTTTTGAAAGAGAAAAGTGCACGAGGGCACAAACGGAGTTTGAATGAGTTTGGTGTTTTTTAAAGTCTTTTGAAAAAAAGTGTCAATATGCTTATGTAGTTTAGCATTTGTTAAGAAATGAAAAGAAACGAGTAAAATCACTTGACACAGTCAAGGTTTGTTTATGAAAGAGGTGATAGTTTGAAAACAAGAAAGTTTTGAAAAAGAGAGAGAGTTTTGAAAATTGAAGAATGGGTGGAGAAGAAGTGACTGTCCTAAAGCATAAAGTAAAAGCTAAGGATAAGAATAGCCTAACCACACAGGTAAGATCCATAGTCTTCGAACCATAATTCCAAAGCAAAGGGAAAAGGTCCTAAGTCTAAGTCCAAGGTTCCAAGAATTGCATTGGATGTCCAAGGTCTAAGTTCAAGGATTCAAGAATAGCATTGAAGTCCAAGGTCTAGGTGCAAAACTCCATGTCCGTTGCAAAGGATAGTAACCATAGTCCAAGATTAGAAGCACAAGTTTTTTAGAGGTTTTGGCCTTTATTAATATTTTTGGTCCAAGTGGAAAAAGAGAAAAGGCGGAAGCATAAACATGTGTCCAACGGACAAAGGAAAAATTGCAGAAGCATAAACATATGTCCAACGGACAAAGGAAAAATTGCGGAAGCATAAACATGATATGAAATGATAAAATGAAGCATAAAAGTAAAAGAGATAAGGAGCGGGAAGGAATTGTAAATGATTAGTACAATAGTAATGTTAGTAAGTTAGTGATTAGTTGTTAGAGTTAGTGATCAATAATAATTGAATAATTGCACTTAGGTCAAGGTTAATGAGAACTCATTAGAGGATTGATAAGACCAAAGCCTCCTAACAACAAGTTTCATAAGTTTTGAACCAAAAGACAAATAATCAATATTCTTGATCGTTTTCCGATGCGGGACAAATATTGTGCTATGTTAAGCAATCGCCGAGTAATTTACGAAGTAATTACCCTACAATGAGGCCGGTCAATAGCTCTTTGTGCTAATGCATGCTAGATGAACGATATGTAAATCGTCATCCGAAAGCAATACCGCACGAAAAAAAAATGGTAACGATCTAGTCTTGATCGAAATTCTACAAAGGAATTTCAAGATCAATTAGACTTTCATCGATCAAAAAGAAAAAAGATGAAGAAAAGTGGATCTAACATTTATGATCCACACAACCAACAATGAGAAAAAAGTTAAAAGAAATCAAAATGAAGGAGAAAGAATTAAAATATTTTCCGAATGATTTTTTTCAAGAATTTTTTCTAAACAAAATTTAAAAGAAAAAAAAACAAAAGTAGTAAAATCTAAATTTCAAATAAAAGTATTAAAAGAAAATATATAAAAAAAAAAGAGAAAATCTTTAAAGAAAGAAAAAAAGAGACGGAGGTGAGAGAAAAAAGAAGAGGTGGTGAGGTAGTAAGTTTCAACGGGCTCTAGGCCCAAGTTCATTAATATTAAGACATTTTTTTTAAAATAAAGAAAATAATAAAAAAAAATTAAAAGGAAAGGATCAGGAAAGAGAAAACATTCTCTTCTTCTTCTCCACACGCCTACGGTTACTATTCATCATGCTAGCAATTTGGAGTTCCGTCAAATCGGAACGACAGAGCTCCGAAGTGGTACCGTTGCGACCGGGGAAAGCGAGAGGAGTTCAAATATGTAATCGATTTCAACCGACGTAAACAAATTGCAACGCAAACTGAGATTAAAGCTTCGTCGGAAAAGCTTCAATACCTTCAAAAATGGTGAGTTTCAATACTTCCTTTCTTCCTCTTTGTATGTTGTTGTTGATGATTTGGAATGAAGAGTGATGAAATTTTGGAAATGAATTTTGAAGATTCGGATGATTTTTGCTTTGAGTTGTTTTGAATTTTTCTTGAGTGAATTTTTTTGTAGATGAGGAATTGTATTAGTCTTATTGGGCCTATCTGTTTATTGGGCCTTATGGCATTATATATATTGTACTCTTGTATACTAATTGAATGTGAATCATAATAAACTTTTTACTGTTATATCATCTTCTTCTTTTTCATCTGCTGCATTTTACTTTGTTTCCCGCCATGGCCATTCAAACGAGATTATGTGTAATACTGTAATATGGTATCAGTAGACCACAAATTCTTCTCCGTTACAGTCGCATAACCTTCATCTTTCCTTTGTTTTTCGGTTCTTGTTCATCTTCTTCCATGGCTTCCGATGACGAACCAATCCCTAAACAAACTTCCGCAAAACCTACTTCTCCAGATCCTTGTCAAAACCCTCGCAATCCATTTTATCTTCATCCTGGTGAAAATCCTGGAGCTGTTCTTGTTGCTCCGCCTTTGGATGATAACAATTACCGTAACTGGAGTAAATCGATGCGCCGCGTTCTCACATCCAAGAACAAACTTTCCTTCATCAATGACACCCTTCCAAAACCCCCTTCCTCTGATTCTAACTATGAGCTTTGGGATCGTGCCAATAGTATGGTTCTTTCTTGGATTAACCACACTCTTTCACCTCACATTGCGCAAAGCACAATCTGCTTTGATTCAGCCTTCGATCTTTGGGAGGATCTTCATGAACGATTCACTAAAGGTAATCATTTTCGATTCTCTGATCTCCTTCGCGATTTACACTCTATTCATCAAGGTGATAAGACTTTATCCACATATTTTACCGACTTGAAAATCCTTTGGGATGAATTAGAAGATTTAAGACCTACCCCAACTTGTACTTGTTCTATACCTTGCACATGTCAATTGTCTAAAGCCGTGCAAAAATTCAAAGATATGGAATATGTCACCTGTTTCTTAAAAGGATTGAATGACAATTATCATAGCATTCGCACACAAATCCTTCTTCTTGACCCTTTACCTATTATAAGCAAGGTTTAATCTCTTATTGCACAACAACAGATTCTTCCTTCATCACCTTCCCTTACTGAGTCCACTGTTTTGTCTGCCACAACTTCAAACCCCAGAAACAAATCTAAATTGAGCTCTAAAACCTCCATGGTTTGTACCGATTTCCACAAGACTAACCACACGGTAGATACCTGCTACTTCAAGCATGGTTTTCCACCAGGCTACAGAAATAACAAGAACAACTACAAGTCTCCTTCAGAATCCAAGAATGTTGTTGTGGCTGCCAAAGACAATCACATTTCTAAAGAAGACTATCAACACCTTGTGATGCTTCTACAACAATCCAGGAAAGAGCACCCCTCTTCACAGAATGACCAGCCCTCTACATCTGAACAGGGTGTCATCTTAGGTATTGTCAATTCAGGTAGTATCTTTCCTCATCATTCTGTTTGGATTCTGGATTCAGCGGCTTCACATCATGTTTGCCCTCATATTCAATGCTTTTCTACTATAATTGATGTTAAACCTGTGCCCATTTATCTTCCTAATGGAGATTACATCACTGCTCATTATTCAGTAACTGTTATTCTCACTGAATTATTAACATTGCATCATGTCTTTTATCTTCCTCAATTCAAATTCAGTTTAATTTCCATCTCTAAACTATGTCTCCATTCTAATTACACCATATGCTTCTCACACAATTCCTGCTCCATTCAGGATGTGTCAACCAAGCAGAAGATTGGACAAGTGATCCTTCATAATAACCTGTTTCTTCTGCATACCAAACATATGCTCAAATTCACCTGCACTACTACTTGCAACAATACACACACTGAGCATGCTGTTTCTTTAGATAGTTCTTTATGGAAACATCATTTAGGGCATCCCTCAAATGAGGTTTTGCTCAATATGTCTAAGCAATTCCCCTGTATTAAATTTCATAAGAGTTTTATGTGTCATACTTGTCACTTATCCAAACAATGTAAACTCCCTTTCCCCACTAGTAATACTGTTTCTCTCAACTGTTTCGATTTAATTCATATGGATATATGGGGGCCTATCTCGATTGCTTCTATGGATGGTTTTAAATATTTTTTTTACTATTGTTGATGATCATTCTAAGTATACATGGACTTTTCTTATGCAAAATAAATCTGATGTTAGACTGCATATTCAGAACTTTATAGCATATTGTCATACTCAATTCTCTTGCAAGATCAAAATTATTAGGAGTGATAATGGCAGTGAGTTTATCATGCCATCCTATTATGAATCTCTTGGAATCATACATCAAAAGAGCTGTGTTGAAACACCTCAAAAGAATTCTATTGTAGAAAGAAAACATAGACACCTTGTAAATGTTACTAGATACCTTCTTTACCAAGCCAAACTTCCTAAATGTTTTTGGTCCTTTGCCTTGTGTCATGCTACTTATCTCATCAATAGAATTTGCAGCCCCACCATTCAAAATCACACACCTTATCAGTTGCTCTTTAAGACACCCCCCATATATACTAACCTTAAAACCTTTGGATGTCTTGCTTATGCCTCTACCCTCCTTAGAAATAGAGATAAACTTGATCCTAGAGCCACTAAGTGTATCTTCCTAGGTTTCCCTATGGGCATTAAAGGATTTTTATTATTTGATCTTCAATACAGATTAATCTTTACTTCTAGGAACTGCCACTTCTATGAAAACATTTTCCCTTATACATCACCATCTCTTCCACCATTGCCTCTTGACATCCCTTCTTCAAATAATCATTTTCTGTTTGATCCTCTTGTTTCAACAGAATTTCCCTCTCCACCAACCCATACTGTTGCTACTCCTGACCTTGATGCCCTCATTGGCACTCCCACACAATTATCACATACTCCACCTAACTCACCTCCTTCCCATGATAATAATACATCCTCTCACACACCACCTGATCCTTCCCCCATAGCAGAACCAACATCCCCTGCTGCCACTACTCTTAGACATTCCACTAGGATTAGGTCTGCCCCTGCCTTTCTCAAAGATTTTGTTTGCCATCTTTCTATGCCTTCTATTATACATGATATTTCCAACTATATTTCTTATAAGCATATTTCTCCTGCATATTTTTCATATGTTTCTGCTATTACTACTGCATATGACCCTACATCATATAAGCAAGCTTGTGTTCATCCTCATTGGTTAAAAGCTATGGACAATGAAATTCAAGCCTTGCAAGCCAATAACAGATGGATATTGACTTCACTACCTCAAGGTAAGAAACCTATCGGTTGTAAGTGGGTCTACAAAACTAAATATAATTCTGATGGATTTCTAAAAAGGCATAAGGCACGGTTAGTTGCTCAAGGTTTCAAACAAATTCAAGGTATTGATTTCTTTGATACTTTTTCTCCGGTTGCTAAACTCACCACTGTACGTATACTCCTTGCTATTGCTTCTTCTATGAATCTATTTCTTCATCAACTTGATGTGCATAATGCCTTTTTACATGGGGATTTGGATGAGGAAGTATATATGAATTTGCCTCCAGGCCTTACTCCCTCTCATCCAAACCAAGTGTGTCAACTTCTCAAATCCCTCTATGGTCTTAAACAGTCCAGTAGGCAATGGTTTGAGAAGCTCTCAACAGTTTTACTCAACAATAACTTTAAATAATGTTCTTCTGATCATTCTTTATTTATCCATACTTCTAAAACTTCTTTCACTTGTCTTTTGATTTATGTTGATGACCTTTTATTGGCAGGAAATAGCATGGATATTATCAATCAAACCAAGGATATCTTGAACCACCATTTTCACATCAAGGACCTTGGTTCTTTAAAGTACTTCCTGGGACTTGAAGTCGCACGCAACAGTTCCAGCATCAATGTTTGTCAACGCAAGTATACTTTAGATTTGCTTTCCACAACTGGTTTACTTGGGTGTAAACTAGCTACAACACCTATGGCGCGTGATACGCGTTTACAATCCACTGATGGCGTTCTCCTAGAAGATCCTACTAAATACAGAAGACTCGTAGGCCAACTGATCTATCTCCTTAACACCAGACCCGACATTTATTATTCAGTGCAGCAACTCAGTCAGCACATGAGCTCTCCTACTGACCTTCATTATAATGCTGCCCTTCGAGTGATTCGTTACCTCAAAACTGCTCCTGGTCAAGGCTTACTTTTCAATAGCAATTCTTCCCTTCAGCTCAAAGCTTTTTCAGATTCAGACTGGGCAACCTGTCCTGAGACGCGCAAATCTGTTACTGGTTATTGTATATATCTTGGTGACTCTTTGATATCTTGGAAATCCAAAAAGCAACCTATGGTTTCTCGTAGCTCAACCGAGGCAGAATATCGATCAATGGCATCCACTGTATGTGAACTTCAATGGATCACCAATTAATCTTCTTCATGAACTTCCTATTACTTTTCAACAACCGGCTCTCTTATATTGTGACAATGCTTCTGCTCGTCATATTTCCACAAATTCCTCCTTTCATGAACGAACCAAGCATATAGAATTAGATTGTCACTTGGTTCGTGAAAAACTACAACAGAAACTTTTCCATCTTCTGCCTGTTACCTCATCCCAACAACTTGCTGATGTCTTCACTAAACCATTAGATACCAAGCCCTTTCTTCACAACATCACTAAGCTTGGTCTACACTCCATATACCCCAAGCTTATGGGGGGCTATTAGTCTTATTGGGCCTATCTGTTTATTGGGCCTTATGGCATTATATATATTGTACTCTTGTATACTAATTGAATGTGAATCATAATAAACTTTTAACTGTTATATCATCTTCTTCTTTTTCATCTGCTGCATTTTACTTTGTTTCCCGCCATGGCCATTCAAACGAGATTATGTGTAATACTGTAATAAATTGAAGTTTTTGTTTGAGGATTGATGAAGATTGATGATATTTGAAGTTGTGTTTGAAGGTTATTGAATGAAGGTTCAAAGAAAAGGTTGAAGAAATATGAATTTTGGAGAGAGTTTTGATTTAGAGGAATTTGTGAAGCTTGAAAATGATTTTTTTTTGCAGAATTTTTCTGGCTTTCTAAGCTTGAATGAAATGGGTGAAAAATGGTTGTATTTATAGAAGAATTGAAGGTGGATTTGTGAAATTGATTTGAAAAAAATTGTTGCCGTTTTGCAGTTGATCCGTGTTTTGCTGCGTTTTGAAGCTAGTGACTTTTTTTGCGTGTTGTTTTGAAAATGATGTGTTGCGTTTTGTGCACACTGCTGTTATGATTCACGACTTGAGCTGCGTTTTGATTCGCACAGCTGGAGTTGAAGATGTGGCTTGAATGGCGTCATGAAGTTGAGATGTAGTAGCTTGATAGAAGTTTTGCTGGATGGCTCGCGTGTGCTGCGTTTGGAAGTAGTAGCTGGGAGTAATTCAAATGGCTTAAAATGATGTTCAAACGGTTTACTTTCTAAAGGCTGCAACTTACGTGCATTTCATTGAGCATTTCATGAGGGCTTCATGAAGGCTTATGTGGGGTAGTCTCAAGTGGCCGGAGGCTTCATGTAGCTTCTTTTTTTCCAATTTTTTTTTGTATAATTATTGGTGCAAAGAGATGGGCTTAACATATATTTTTTTTTGTAATTTTGTATCATGGGCTGAATTGGCATGAATAGAAATTGGATAGGTGATAATGAATAATTCTAAAATATGGATAAATGGAAATTGTTTTTGTTTAGAATGAAAAAAAAAATGGAATTGGTTTATAAAAAGAAATGGATAATAGGAAATTTGTATTTGGATTGAATATTGATATGAATATGAAAATAGAATTGGAATTTGGATGAAAATAGATATTGGGATATTTTGGAAAATAGATTTAAAGTGGATAAACATGGTTTGGATTAAAAATGGGATTTGGTTATTAAAATGGATAAAAAAATGGAATTTGGATTATGGATTAATGGGTTAAAAATTGATTGGAAAATGGATATAGAAATGGTTTAAAAGAGAAATGGATAAAAGTGGATAAAATGAGACGTGGTTCAAAAATAGTAAATTGGATTTTGTTGGAAATGGTAAATGGTTTAGAATGATGGATAATCAAAATGGATATGAAAATGGATCATGGATAGTAAAAAAAATGGAAATCGGAAGGAATTGGATATTAATGGATATATGGATTTTGGAAAATGGATATAATTTTGGATATGGTTTAGAAACAAAATGGTTATGATAAAGAAAATGGATTTAGAACAAAAAATGAAATGGAAATGGGAAAGAAATATGGATATTTGAAAGAAAAGGTTATTGAAGAATGGATAATTGGAAATGATATGAATTATTGAAAATGGGTTTTGAAATGAAAATGGGTATTGAAAGGTGACAAAAGGGATTAAAAGTGGATAAAAGATGGTTTAGAAATTGGATAGCCAAAAATAGGAATGGATATGGATCATGGATGACCAATCTTTATTTTTTAGCCCAAAACCAATCTCGACTTTTTCCACAAGCCACTGAATAAGTGCACACAGCTACCACTGAATAAGCCACAAGTGAACAACAACCATTTGAATCTGACTTTCTGAACCCAAACTTCACATAAACCAATGCTTGATAAACTGAAGAGTCTCAACAACAGTCTCTGCTTGAGAAATAACCCACTGAAACAGATAACTTGAACTTGGGAAGATGCTTGATAGTTTGACCAAGATTAGGTCAAACATCCATTTGAACTGGATCATGAACGAGCAGCCACATGACTTGAAATCACTTCATTGTCTTTGACAAACCTGCACAACACACAGAGAGAGAAACAAGCAAACAACATCATATTTTTGGTATTTTGGTTAGAGGTTAGTAAACATGATCAAATAAAGCAAGTGAGAATCACACAGGTGCTTAGGAGAAACAAAGATTGTGATCTTGTTTGTGGTATGAGATGCAAATGAAATGTGCGAAATCTTAGGGGTAAAAATTAGGGTTCAACAGGTGGCGACCATCCCTTTTGAAGTGTAATACTTCATCTTGAGGTGGACTGTTGAAGGCACAGCTACCAACTCGGCCAGAGTTGGTCTTCCGAATATGCACTGGTAAAGCGACGGGCAGTCGATTACCAGAAATTGTACCTTGACGGATCTGGCCGTCTAGGCTGATCCAAAGGTTACGATCAGTTCGACGTATCCCCATGGCTTGGTCACTGATTCGTTGAATCCCTGTAAAACAGACCCCACATAGGGGGTAAGGTGTGATTCGTCCAACTGAAGTGTTGAAAACAGTTGGGAGTACATAATGTCGACCGAGCTGCCCTGGTCGACGAGGATTCTGCGAACGTCGAAGTTCGCCATTCGGGTTCTGACGAGCAAAGGTATGCTCGAGTTTGGAGATCCCCGAGGAGCTCTTCCCGGTAGAAGGAGATGGGGATAGAGCCCTTCTGGGCTTGATCGAGCGTGGTCACCTTATTGGAGCTTATGTTGATCAGATGCTCGAACTTTTGTTTCACGGAGCCCACCGTGACTTTGTTGAAGCCTCCGCCAGAGATACCATGGCGGAGGGAAACGTCTCCCACGGGCTGTGGGTCGCGAAATAAGAGGGGGCGCTGAGCTTGTCTGGGACGTAGAAGTCCTCTGGTCGCGATATGGACATAGCGACCTGGATGTTGGCCTCTTCCGAGGAGGGTACCTCTTCCTCTATTTTCTTGGACTCCTGGGCGTCCTGCCGAGGCGTGTCCTTCTTCTTCGCGAACTATTTCAGGTGGCCGTCCCTGATCAGTATCTCGATAGCATCCTTCAGATGGATGCAGGCTTTAGTAGTGTGGCCGTGACTCTTGTGGAAACGGCAGTACTTCGATTTGTTGGCGTTGGGTTTGGCCGGCAGTTGTTTGGGGAAGCGGACCCCTGCCTGCTTGAATTCCGAATTCGCACACTCAGACAGTATCTTCTCCCTGGAGACGGTCAGGGGGTATAGTCGTGGAATCGCCCGGAGGGTCCCTTGCTGTCTCGGGAGTCCCGAGGACGGTCCTCGCGCCTCCTTTCGCCTCTGCGAGATGTTGAGGCTTCCTCGCCTCTGGAGGCCCGAGCGTTCTCCTGATGGCGTGATGCTCGGACATTACTGGCCGTAACCTTCTCTTTGTACTGAATGTGTGATTGGCCTTTGAGGAGGTGGGCATCTAGGTTCCTCGGAGGTACGAGGCCGACGACCTTAGAAAACTCGGAGCCCGGGTGGAGTCCTTGCTCGAGCAGAAACTTTTTCATCTCGTCCGTTATAGGGACCTGTACTTCTTCTTTGGTGAACCTCTCGATATATGCGCGGAGAGGTTCGTCCTTTCCTTGGATTATGGCTCCAAGGGAGGCCTCAGTCTTGGGATGACGGCGAGAAGCTGTGAAATGCCGTGAGAACATTCTGCCCAGTTACCTCTATGAGGTAATGGACTCTTCGGGCAGCTGCTTGTACCACGTCATCGCCCCTCTTCGGGCGTACGCCACGATAGTCCAATAGCGCATCGATGTGCTCGTTGGGGTCAGTAGTCCCGTCGTACGTGCCCAGTGAAGGGGGCTTCTCCAGGCCCTTAGGGATACGGGTAACCAATATTTCCTAGGATAATGGGCCGCGAGGCTCATCGTCGCTGCTGGAACTGGTGAATGACGGGGACCGAAGGGTACGCTTGCAGCGGCGGTTCCTTCGGGGAGAAGGTGAGCGGTTCCTTCGGGGAGAAGGTGATCGGGCCTGGCCTTTAGACTTGACCGGGGGTGACTGCTCGTTTCTTCGGGTCCTCTTGTGGCCGAGAGAGTGTTGGTTACACGGGGAAACCTGGTCACGCTTCCGGACGACACGAAGGTCAGGTTCTTTACGCAGTCTTCGGTCGATATCTCTCCGGGGTTGCGGGCTCCTTGATCGTCGTTGGTTCCTGTCGTACCTCGAAAAATGAGAACGACCTCGCGAAGCGCAATCGCACGCCCGCGGGATGGACTTAACAGAGTCGCCACCGATCTTTATTTATTCCATAGAAGGAAAGGGAAAATATTGAATAAAACCCCTAAAAAGAAAGGATAAGAATATGGTCATCGCAACCAATGTCTGAGTTCGGGAGTCGATTACGCAAGGGGAAGGTATTAGCACCCCTCACGTCCGTTGTACTCAACGGGAACCATTTAGTCAGGGTCGAATGTATGTTAGCTTAAGGTTTGTTTCTAATCTTCTACTTGGAATGGGAAGAGAGAGAAATGTTTTTAGGATTTTTTAAAGGGGAGACCTAAGGGTTTTTATCACTAGGGGGCTCGACAAGACTTCACAATCTCGTGCCTACGTATCCTCATAGTGCAATGAGGAACTCAGAGCCTTCGTAGTTCGGCGCTACGATGAAAAATAGAGAGGTGGAATCCAAGAAGGCATTAGATGTAAAGGAAAAAGGAAAAGGTAGCAAAAAGAAAAGGTGGCTCGCTAGGATCTCGCAATCCTATGCCTACGTATTCTCAAGATGAACTTGAGAAATCAGAGCGTCCGTAGTTCTGGCTACTACGGTGAAAAGCTTGAAAGCAAAGCTTGTGAAGATTGATTGTTTAGGAGAAGAGATTAATGGCTATCTCTTATGAAGGTTAAAGGAATGGTTAAATATCACAAGAGATTAATGGCTATCTCTTGGAAAAGCTAGTGGTTTAAAAGTGGCTGGAATGTGTTTTAAGAATGACAAACAGTTAATGGTGATCAATAGTTCAAAGGGTTATGTTAGAGTGCTAGACTCTAACAGTCCTTTTCATTCAAGATTGGTTGTAAAATTATTTGTTGGACAAAAAACATTGATAGTAATCAACTGTTCGAAGAGTTGTGCCAAGATGCTAGATCTTGACGGCTCTTACTCATCCAAGTTGAAATGAAAAATAATTAATGGACAACGAGCTATTGACGATAATCAATTGCTCAAAGAGTTATGCCAATATGCTAGACCTTGACGGCTCTTATTCGTCCAAGTTGATATGAAAATGGTTTAATGGACAATGAACGCTTGATGAAAATCAATTGTTCGAAGAGTTGTGACAAGATGCTAGATCTTGACGGCTCTTATTCGTCCAAGTTGATTAAAGGTATTTTGAGGAGCGAAAGAATGAATGAATGGCTACCCCAAAATGCGAGACTTGAGACCAATCGTTCGAGGTTTCTGCTAGAATGCTAGATTCCAACAGTCCTCTTCTTTCGTATTTTTTATTTAAAAAAAAAAAAGTTTAATCATTAAATTTAAATGGAAAGAGTTAGGTACAAAAATAAATAAATCTTAATAATAATATAACAATAACAAAAACATGAACACATAAAATATTACATTTTTACAACATAACTTCACAAACTAAAAATATATATATACTAAACTACTAATTATATATGGTATGAACAAAAATAAAGGATGAATGATACTCACAAACTCCAAAACTAGCAAAGGTTAAGCTTGTTGTGTAAAAGGAAGTGAAAGTGTTTTGATGGAAGTTGTTGTTGTGGTGAAGATGGTGAATGTTTATGGGTATTATGTAAGTAAAAGAAAAGGATAAAATTTGATTCCTAAAAAAACAAAAAAAACAAGATTTGACTTAAAAATATGTAATGAATGTGCAAGGTTTTGAGAATGTATGTGTGGTCTTGTTGGTGCCAAAAAATGAGAGAAAGAGAGATCTTATTTATAGTGTGAATGAGGTGAGAGTGTTGATGTGGCAATCCATGTGACTTTATGAGAATGATTCTTGGCCATTGATAAGTCCAAGTTTGCAATCCATGTGAAATGTGAGAATGATTCTTGACCATTGATAAGTCCAAGTTGGCAATCCATGTGAAGTGTGAGAATGATTCTTGGCCATTGATAAGTCCAAGTTGGCAATCCATGTGAAGTGTGAGTACTACAATGTAGTGGTCCCAACTTACCATTTTTCCCTTTATGGACATGAAGACAAACAAAAATAAAAGTAATAATAATAATAATAATAATAATAATAATAATAATAATAATAATAAAGCTTAGTAATAATAAAACTAATAATAACAATAAAGCTTTGTAATAATAAAACTAATAATAATAATAATAATAATAATAAAACTAATAATAATAAAATTAATAATAATAAAACTAATAATAATAATAATAATAAAAAGAAATAATAATAGTAAAACTAAAAATAATAAAAAAGATAATTGAAAATGGTTAGTAAAAAAAGAAATAAAACAAATTAAATTCTAACGAAAAATGCATGATTAATGAGATGTTTAACTAAAATGCGAGACGACTGACTCAAGATAATATGCAAACGATCAGAATATCTGAGGGTAAAATTTGGGGTATAACAGTTCCTCCTCGGGGGAGGGGATCTTGGACGGTTGGACTCTTCTAACGCCCCGATCCTCTCGTTCTGCTGCAGGATCAGGGTGTTGGTTTTGTTGATCGCCTCCAGGAGGGCCGCCACGGCCGGGTCGGTGTTGGGCGGAACAGGAATGGGCTGAATGTCCAGCGAAGACTGATCGTTGTTGCGGTCAGCAGGGGTAAGGGAAGGAGAAGTTGTGGCCCCGTCCCTCAGAAAACGGGCATCTCGGAAAAGAGATGATGGGCCGTCAATGTCAGTCTTGTTGACGGGGAGGACAGCGGTTTGGAGAGCACCTTTGGCGTGATCTTGAGAGGCCATGATGATGATCTTGAAATTTGCTTTGATCTTCGGTTTCCGGGGAAAGAAAGATGAGGAGAACAATGATTCCCACAGACGGCGCCACTGATCGTGAAGGCTGGATCAGATCCTATTGAAGTGGGCCACCAAGAACTTCTGAGATACTGGGCGAATGGAGAGGAGGAGGGGGTGTACCTGCAAGGCACTCCGATGCTCAAGTAAGAAAGGGTCAGAGAAAAGGGGCAAGTACAAAGTATTAGTTCGTAGGGTGAATATTGGATACTTGACCCTCTCAAGCGAGATGGTTTATATAGAGCCCCCAACGTGTGGCCAAAGGTCCTATTTTCGGGGCGAAATAACTGTTTTCCCGAAGAATAGGTAACTGCCCAAACTAGCTGTTATGCCGGGCAGGGTGTCTGAAACTAGCCGTTATGTCAGGCATAAGCGTAGTTTTGGGCACATGCCCTCATCTGTTCGGAGAGTGGAGAAGCCGTGCGTAACAGGCAGCATTTTCGGGGAGGAGCGATGCAGTCCGTGCCCGGTTGGAGGGGCAGAAAGGTAACTTTTGCCCGTTTGTGGATTGGACTTAGGCAATTGGGTCATTCTGGAGCAGAAGTGGATTGGGCCATGTCTTTCCATTGGTCCAGTTCAAAACAGTTACTATGATATGAAGGTGTGAGTATAATACTTGGTGAATAATGATGCATGTATTTCATGATGATGTTGTTTTTGTATGATGAACAATATCTTAATATATCTTATCTTTATATCTTGTATAATTATTTGTGATTACTCACCCTGCCTGTTTGAATATTGCCTCCACGTGGGTAACGTGCAGGTGATCAGGATTAGTTCCCTTGGTGCGTGAAGAACTGACTTGAAGTATTTTGGTTATTTTTATTGAGTAGAGGGTCTTGCTCTGATATGTAACATCGGGTCGGGAAGTTTGAGTCGAACCGTTGTGTTCTTTTGTTGTTGAAAATCGTGAAGTTATGAGTTCTTTTTTTTTAAACTTTTTGAATTAAAAATTATGCTGATGATTTTGAATCTTTCTGCTGCGTAGTAATTGATTGAAATTATGATGAATAAAACCCGTGTTATGGAGTAAGACGTTATTGTGATTTTATGATGAAATGTGGCACCCTTGTGGTGATATACTCTGATATAACTATTTATAATTATTGGGAATGTTTTTTGGGGTTGAAGGGTGTTACATTAGTGGTATCAGAGCAGGTTGGTCCATCCGACCAGGTTGTGTAATTATTTTTATTCCCTAGTATTCGACATGTGTGTGAAAACACTGTCGATGCTTGTTTTGTTTTCCATTTGCAGGTTTGGAATGAAACAAGTGGGGGAGAAACGACTATTTCTTAGATATTCCAACTATTGAGAGCTTGGATATCGTGTTGCTGCATGCGAGAGTGCATTATTGGATAGTTCAACTATTTTAAGAATGGTGTGATCCTTGTGGGGAGACGATCAGGTGTTCTCGTTGGTCGCTTCCTGGTGATGGGGAAGGAGATGTTTTGGCTAGAGTTGGGCCATTGATATTGGAGTATCCTGACGGCTTTCCTAAGGATGAGCAGAGTTTGTCTTTAGTGGGAACCAGTTGATGATTGTCCTGGAGCGGATTAGTGGAAATTAAATCATGTGTTTACTAATCGTTAGGATGGTGGTGTGGTGTACTGCTGATTACGAGAGCTGAGGTAATGTCGAAGTTATGTTGTTCCTGAAACTGAAGATGTTGTTGATTCGAGATTCCTATTTGCCGGCTAAGTTGGGATGTCTTTAGAGAGAATGATCAGGTGTTATTGATGATTGAATTCTCTGAGTCTAAATAGTGATGTGACAGATAGTGTTATGCCAGTGGTGTGTGATCACTGATGGCTTTCCTGAAAGATATTCGTGACTTGCCTTCAGACCATGAAGTCGAGTTTGAGGAAGGTAGAGAATGTTTCATCTGCTACGCAGGTAGAAGTATTCTTGGAAGGTGAGGCTTGTATGGAAAGGCTAGACCTTGTTGTTTCTTCAATGAAGGGATAAATGGTTATCGAAACTCCTTCTCAGGGATTGGTGACTACTTCCCTGGTTTGTTTGAATTTTCCTCTATCGATCTTTGATAGAGACTTTTGTGTTGATGTTATTTGTTTGCCGTTGGGAAATCTTGATGTTATCTTAGGAATGAATGGGTTGGAGTTCAATCATGTTCATATAAATTGTTATAAAGTTGGTGCTGTTTCTTGCTCCTGATAATAAGGAAGAAGCTGGTTTTCTTATCTGCTAGAGGGTTGAAAGAGATTTTAGAAGAGGAAGCTTGGGTGCTTGTGTTGTTGTGTCCTTTTCTATGGAAAGTCGATAAGTGATTGGTGAGTTAAAGGTGGTGCGCGAATTCCCAGAGGTTTTTCCAGATGATATTTCAGATGTGCCGTCAGAGAGAGAAACGGAGTTTGCTATTGATCTTATCCCTGGTACCATACCTATTTCTATGGCACCATACAGGATACCAGCATCGGAGTTAATAGAGTTGAAGAAGCAATTAGAAGAGTTGCTGGAAAAGGAATTTGTGGGACCAATTGTGTCGCCTTGGGGAGCTCCAGTGTTGTTGGTAAAGAAGAAGGATGGTAGTATAAGGTTGTGTACGGACTACAGACAGTTGAATAAAGTGACGATTAATGATAAGTATCCACTTCCATGAATAGATGACTTGATGGATCATTTGTTGGGTGCTCGTGTGTTTAGTAAAATAGACTTGAGGTCGGGTGATCATCAGGTTAGAGTGAAGGATAAGGATATTCAGAAGATGGCTTTGAGTACTCGGTATGGACATTATGAGTATTTGGTGATGTCGTTCGGAGTTTCTAATGCACCTGGTGTATTTATGGAGTATATGAATCAAATTTTTCATAACTACTTAGATCAGATTGTTGTAGTGTTCATTGATGACATTCTGATCTACTCTAAGTCAGAAGAGGAGCATGAGAAGCATTTGAGGATTGTGTTGCAGGTTCTGAAGGAGAAGAAACTTTATGCTAAGCTATCGAAGTGTGAGTTTTGGTTGAAAGAAGTGAGTTTTCTTGGCCATGTGATTTCAAGTGGTGGAATTCCGGTTGATCCTTCTAAGATTGATGTTATGTTAGAGTGGGAGACTCTGAAGTCTGCTACCGAGATACAGAGTTTTCTGGGGTTGGCAGGTTATTATCGCAAGTTCATAGAAGGTTTTTCTAGATTGGCTTTACCGTTGACTCAGTTGACTCGAAATGGTCAAGCTTATGTGTGGGATGTTGCATGTGAAGAGACTTTTGTGGAATTGAAGAAGAAATTGATGACCGCTTCGGTATTGATTTTGCCTAATCTGAATGAATCTTTTTTGGTGTATTGTGATGCGTCGAAGATGGGTCTTGGTGGAGTATTGATGCAGAATGGACAAGTTGTTGCTTATGCTTTGAGACAATTGAGAGTTCATGAAAGGAATTATCCTACGCATGACTTAGAGTTGGCAGTTGTGGTGTTTGTGTTGAAAATTTGGAGACATTATCTTTTTGGCTCTAAATTTGAGGTGTTCAGTGATCATAAGAGTTTGAAGTACTTATTCGACCAGAAAGAGTTGAATATGAGGCAGAGGAGGTGGTTGGAGTTATTAAAGGATTATGATTTTGATTTGAGTTACCATCCGGGTAAAGCAAACGTAGTGGCTGATATATTGAGCGGGAAGTCATTACATATGTCGATGCTTATGGTGAGAGAATTGGAATTAATCGAACAGTTCCAAGATCTGAGTTTGGTATGTGAATAAACTCCTGACAGTGTGAAGTTAGGTATGTTGAAGCTGACTAGTGGTATTCTGAAAGAAATCAGAGTGGGTCAGCAATCTGACTTGAAGTTGGTTGATCAATCGACCTTGATTAACCAAGGTAACAGAGGTGAATTCCGAATTGATGAGAATGGTGTGATGAGGTTCAGAGATGGAGTGTGTGTTCCAGATGTCCCAGAAATCAAGAAGAGTATTCTTGAAGAAGGGTATTGAAGTAGATTGAGTATTCATCCCGGTGCTACGAAGATGTACCAGGATTTGCATAATTTGTTTTGGTGGCCAGGTATGAAGGAGGATATTGTTGAGTTTGTATATACATGTTTGACTTGTCAGAAGTCAAAGATTGAGCATCAGAAGCCTTTGGGTATGATGCAACCGTTGAATATTCCAGAATGGAAATGGGATAGTATTTCCATGGATTTTGTGTCGGGATTGCCGAAGACTGCGAAGGGTAATGATTCAATTTGGGTAATTGTGGACATGTTAACTAAATCGCCTCATTTCTTACCGATGAAGATTAACCATTCTATACAGAAGTTAGTTGAGATGTACATTGAGGAAATTGTGAAGTTGCATGGGATACCTTCGACTATTGTGTCGGATAGAGACCCGAGATTTACGTTGAGGTTCTGGAAAAGTTTACAAGATGCTTTGGATACTAAGTTGAGGATGAGTTCTGCATATCATCCGCAGACGGATGGTCAGACAGAGAGGATTATCCAGTCTTTAGAGGATTTACTGAGGGCTTGTGTGTTGGATCAAGGAGGATCTTGGGATACCCATTTGCCGTTGATTGAGTTCACCTACAACAATAGTTTTCATGCTAGTATTGGGATGGCGCCGTATGAAGCTTTGTATGGCAGAAGGTGTAGAACTCCATTGTGTTGGTACGAGTCAGGCGAGAGTGTTGTACTCGGACCTGAGATTGTGCAAGAGACGACTGAGAAGATTAAGATGATCCAAGAAAGGATGAGAGTTTCGCAGAGTCGTCAAAAGAGTTATCACAATAAGAGAAGGAAATCACTTGAATTCCAAGAGGGAGATCATGTGTTTTTTAGAGTTACGCCGGCGACTGGTGTGGGTCGAGCTTTTAAGTCTAGGAAGCTCACTCCACGTTTTGTTGGTCTATATTAGATTATGCAGAGGATATGAGAAGTAGCTTATCGAATTGCTTTACCGTCAGCGCTTACGAGTTTACATGATGTGTTTCATGTATCTCAATTAAGGAA
The DNA here is from genome assembly GCA_022829125.1 of Lathyrus tuberosus. Taxonomy (NCBI): domain Eukaryota; kingdom Viridiplantae; phylum Streptophyta; class Magnoliopsida; order Fabales; family Fabaceae; genus Lathyrus; species Lathyrus tuberosus. Next base: position 3,929,684 of record JALAZF010000024.1, on the reverse strand, counting down.
GTATATTCTGGATCCGTCGCACGTGATCCATATGGATGACGTACAGGTGAGAGATAACCTGACCGTTGAAGCATTACCTATGCGGATTGATAGACGAGAAATGAAACAACTGCGGGGTAAAGACATAAATTTGGTGAAGGTGTTACGGGGTGGACCAGCTGGTGAGAGTTGGACTTGGGAACGTGAAGATCAGATGAGGGAGTCGTATCCGACTCTGTTTCCTTCAGGTAATTTTCGAGGACGAAAATTCTTTAAGTGGGGGAGAGTTGTAACACCCCAAAATAATCAGAATATTTATTTAATTGATTTATTATAAATATTTGTATTTTTCGGTAAATTTTGGTGAAATATTTGATGCTTGATGATTTCTGTTGTGGGGTATTGATGATATTAAGAGAGTATTGAGAATAAATGTAAGTGTATGTTTTATTAGAATTCTTTTGATAATAATAGTGGAATATCTTATTATTATTATTTTAAATAAATAATTGGAACACTAAGGGCAAGATGGTAAAGTTAGGTGAAATAAGTGAGGATAAAGTTGAGAAATCATATTAAGGGTCCAAGGGATAAGAGTGACATAAAGGAAAAAGAGAGAGTGGAGAAGTCATTTTTGGTACGATCGCGAAAGTTGGAAAGAGCTCTGAGTAAAGGAGAAGAGGAAGCTAGGGCTCAGAGCAATTTCAGATAAACTCAAGAGGAGGAATCATAATCGAATTATCTAAGGTATGGGGAGTATTATTTTTCATTCTAATGGATATAGAGTGTAGATGTAGCTAGTTAGTTTTGGGGTTTTTGAGAATGGTGAGATTATGATGAAATTGGAGTTTTGAGTTGTATGAGATGATATGTATGAAACCTAGTATGATGTGTTGTTATTATTGTGTTAATTGCATTGTGATTTATGAGTAATTTTGGACTGTTTGGTACTGGAATCGTAAGGGTGGGGTTCTGATCTTCTAAGGATTAGTATGTTGAATATTGGGTTGTTCTATGATATGCTTTGGTTGATTGATCGATATACCAAGAATGTTGTTTGCATAACTGTGTGATAATCTGTTTTGGATTGTTAATGAGTTTTCTCCATTGTTGAGTTTGAAGGTCTGAGTCGAAAGTATGAATTCATGATGATAAGGTGTTAATATATGAGTGTCATACCCCAAATTTGTCCTACCCTCTCACTCCCTCATAATAAGCTTGTGTGTTGCTCCATGATCTCTCAAGATGATCATGTGGTTTTCGGGGCCATGGCCTTCTAAGAGTTAAGTTATGGAGGTCTTGTTTGTGCTCAGCGTAATTACAGGCTCTTGCAAGTGTGTTGAATCCAAGTAGAGATAAGAGAAGAGGTGTGTCCTCAGTTTCATGGTAAGTTAGTTAAGACATGGTCAATTTATCCTTAAGCCACCCTTGAATTTGTTCAAGTTTCAAGCTATGTTTAGTTTCAAGGTCAATCGGTGGCAAGCTTGGATTTAATTTGTTGGTTTTAAGTTGTGATAAAATTATCCAAGATATCGGTTCAAGTTGTTTCAAGATAATGCAAGTGGTCTCAAGATGATTCTAAGGCGTATTCCAAAAGATTTTTTTTGCCATTTTTGAGTCATGTATGTGGATTATTTTGCAATCACGTGGGAGTTATTCTTAAGCCATGTTGGAATTACTTGAAGGCAAAATTGGAGGGTATTTCAAAGTACCATTGGAAGTTATGGTCAAAATTGGTAAAGTGTCTCAAGCCATGCTTAATATGTCCAAATGTTCCAAACATGATAATTCATTAACAAGCTATGGCCAATACATTGTCAAGTTACAATGTTTTCACGCCATGTTTGATTTATTTGCTAGCCATGAGTAAACTTTGGGTGATTTATGATTGTGTTATTTAAGTCATGTGAGGCCATTTCAACAACGGTTTTGCAATTCACAACCAATTCATGATAACAATAGCGCCACAATGCAAAGCTGCAGTTCAATGAGTATTAGTACATGATAGGATTCCACCCTTGGCCTACTTTCATCCAACGTCTAAAAAAGGGTATGAGAATCATGTCTAAGCTTAAAAAAGGGCAAACACTTTCATGAGCTAAAAATGAGCCAATTCCACAACGAAACAAGATGAACATAAAAAGATACTTTACAAATGCTACAAAGTTTAGCTTACAATGTTCAAATTTCAAGTACCAAAATAATTACAAAATGCCAAATAAAGGTTACATTATTAAGGAAGCTAAATGCTCATTTTGGAATTCAAAGTTCAATATCTACATCCTGTTGGCAAGCCTAAGCCTAAAAGAGAGGACTTCATGCTTCATTCCTACCAATATCTCACTCCTAGGATATTTTCGTTCTCACGCCTAGTTCTTTCCTCCATGTGACATCTTCTTCATAACCTTGCATAGCCTACAAATGAGTCAAGAATGATTAATGAATAGATTCAAGTGACAGAAGAATTTCACATAAAGATAAGGATGCTCCAAGCTACCCTTTACCTTCATACCAAAGAAGCCACGGATGCCATCACTTTGAGACAAGTTTTTTGCCCGATTCTCCAAACCTCTTCCAAAATCTTCACGTTGCTCCTAAAGAAAATCAAACCAATTCATATTTCAATCAAGAAACAATTTCAAGCAATCCATGTTATCAAGCTCGAAACCAATCCATAACAAATTTCCTAAACAATCTTAAAACCATTCATGTCATATTTCAAATTCAGAAATCCAATTCATACCAAAAGTATCGAGTTCGATTTCAGGTCATGTTACAGCCATGTTCCTAAGCAAGTAAATTTCAAAGCAAACCGTGCTAGTACACATAACCCGCACAAGCTCAACCTCACTTGCCAAGCCTCGCCCGTAGCTTTCACGCAATTGACAACATGCCTTCAGCCAAGCCATTGCTGCACAAAACAAACAAAAATCAATTCATGAAATTTCATCATACCAAATCACATTCACACATATGTTCACCCAAGTCATATTTTTCCATAGCAATACCTACTCATTTTCGTGCAAAATTCTAAGCACACAACATGCTCACAAGCCATATCAGAATATCAGTACAAGGTACATGGGGACCACACATAGCAAAAACGGAAGAACAAAAGCAACAACAGAAATTCACGGTACAACAACCTTAACATCAAAACGGAAAAAGACAAAATACAGCAAAGACAACACAACCACAACAGAGCAGTACATACACAGTTCAAATTTCTTCACAAATTCTTGTTCTGAAACCCTAATCAAGCCAGTATATAAGGGAACTATTCACCTAAGTTTTTGGGAGGAAAAAAACCCTAGAGCGGCTACCATTGAACGATTGAACTCTAATCATAATTTCGTTCGAGTCACAACAACAAAACATCACGCATAGAGAATTAGTAGGAGACGAAGAAGAAGAAAAGAGAGATATCCAGCAAAAAAAAAGAGGACGGAAAGTTGAAACGGGAGTCACCTGAGAAAGCTACTTGCGCAAGCTAGCTTAAAGGAGTTCCTCAAGAGGTAGTTTCTACGCTCTATTTCTCTGCAAATCGAACGCCTGTGCTTGATTTCATATTGTTCCTTCGCTCTAAGTAGTGTAGTTTTTCCGTCCTTGCATTTCATTGCTTGATTTTTCTTTGACTTTTGACTTAGGGTTAATTTGGGAACGACCTTGATCTGATGGTTTGAGGCCGTTTTAGTAGTTTCTGAGTTTGGATTTGGAAAGAGGAGAAAATTTGAGGTAAGGTTTGTGTTTGTAGTTTAAGGTTTGGTGGAGGTGTTGCTGGAGAAGACGGTGGCGGCCGCCGCGCACCGCCGCTTCTCCGGGCAAGAGTAGGGTTCCAGTGGGGTCGTGTGTTGAGAGAGTAACGTTGAGAGAGGAGAGGATTAGTAAGAGAGAGTTTTGAGAATGTGAACGCTTATTCTCTCTTTTCTTTGTTTTTGTACATTGGTTGGTGGGTGCTGGGTGGCCTCACCCACCGGTGACAAGTGTCACCGGTTGTCACCTTCATTGAGATTCCGTGCACATCCCTCTATGCCACCCTACCGTGTACACTCATCCCCAAACCCTCAGATCAAGAGTCAACATTTGACTCTATGCCTGATGAACGCCCCAGATCTGCTGAAGGCTCATGGTGCACCCCCATCCTATATGGGCCTGGGGATTTCTATTAACCGCACCCCCCAATTTCTAACCTTAATCTGGCCCATTCTGTTTCTTTTTTTTAGTTTTTTTTAGTTTTTATTTTAATAATGCTTTTAAAAAAAATCCAAAACATTTTATTAACCAAATTCTTTTTTTTAGAAAAAATAATAAAGTCTGTTTATTAATCAATTTTCATTAATTTTATTAAAATTGTTTATTTAATATTAACTAATTAACTTAATAATTAGTTTTATTAAACATTTAATTTTAATTTAATTAATCAAGTTAAACCAATTTCCCTATTTCTAAAAAATCCAAAATTACTTTTTTTTTCATTAATTCTTAAATCTCTTACTAGTCAAATTCCAATTAATTCTATTAAACCATTTTATTTAATATTAATTAACTTTTATAGTTAATTTTATTAAATATTTTAGTTTAATTTAATTAATTATTTGAATTTCCTTTTCCTCTAAAAATCTAAAACAATTTGAGTTGAGAATTTCCCCTCCTTAGATTAACCTTAGGAATTTAGGATACTAATTGGACTAACACGCTTGATTATTTCTTCCTCCATTTTATTTATGATCTTTATGTGAGGTATATAATTTTCTCTTGTGGATTTATTTCATGCCTTGATTATTTTTATGCTATTCATATTATGCTTGTCCAAACCAAAAATCTTTTCAAACTAATATCTTGACTTAATGTCAAGCCCTTTTAATACATTGTAAGTCGATCATTTTCAAGGTCGCAATCGACCTCACAATGCCTCCTCTTGAGCTTTATACAACGATAATTGTTGTACATTTCACTTTGGTTTGTATGCGTGTATGTGATTGGCTCATTTTAATCATGGCTCGATTATTCCCACTTGATTAATTACACCCCTTTCCCATAAGATTAAAATCAACCCCTTGTTACAAGAATAAATAAGCTTGATCCAACGTCAAGCATTTTTCAAAACAAATTTAATTAATACCAATTCATCCTCAAGCATCCACTTGATCCACATATCAAGTCCCTTTACTTTACTTGTAAGTCGAGCGCTTTTGCCTCGCCATCGACTTTACCTTGAACCATTAGGACCTCCTTTCCATTAGTTCAATCCTTCAACCATTCCGTACGCAAATCCAAACCTCGATCCAACGTCGAGTATTTTTCTCAAATCAAATCAATACATTTAAACCATACTTAAACATCATTCATTAAAAGGTGAAAAGGAGGGGGATCAAGTCTTTGGTCTTTTTCCTCAATTGTTTGGGTGCGAGTTCTCTTACTCGTGTGTGGACAATTGACGCCTTTAAAACACTTGTAGTCCGACAACACTCAAATTTCTTTTTTCGTATCGATTATTAAAGCACGTAATTTATATTTAAATACATTTTAAAAGGTGAAAAGGAGGGGGATCAAGTCTTTGGTCTTTCTCTTCAATTGTTCGGGTGCGAGTTCTCTTACTCGTGTGTGGACAATTGACGCCTCTAAAACACTTGTAACTCAACAACATTCAAACTTTTTTCCAAGCAATCATCAAAACATTTAATCCCTATCTAAACACATTTTTACTAAAAGGTGAAGTGAGGGTGGTCGAGTCTTTGGCCCTTCTCCTCAATTGTTTGGGTGCGAGTTCTCTTACTCGTGTGTGAACAATTGTCACCTCTAAAACATCTAAAACTCTCATTTTTCGCCTTGTGCGATCGAAGCCCTAAAACACATTCAAATCAAATCTCTTTTTCTCAATCAAATTGTTAACACACTTAATCCAATTCAAACAACTTTTCATAAAGAACATTGTTTAGTCCATTCTTCCGCGCATATAAACTAGTGCTTCAGCCTCCCCTAGCGAGCAGACAAGCCAACGTTTAGCAGTTAGAATGCGAATTAAACACTCGTTCGTTTTAAAAAAAAACACCAACAAACCGTAGTCCCCCGAACTACAAATGCTCTGACTTTCCCATTGCACGAGGGAATACGTAGGCACAAGGATCTTAATCCTTGCTGAGCACAATAAAAAATAAAACCACCCTTTCTCCTTTAATAAGCGAACCCTTTAGAAGATAACAAACGTAGCTAACTTTCTCACGAATCGAATCAAGAGGTTCCCGTTGAGTACAACGGACGTAGAGGGTGCTAATTGAAATTCTGGCACAGATATCAGATGTCCTATACGAATGTTGAGACGCTGATATCCAACACAATGAACAAGATGGCAATTAACAATAATAGTGCAGAAAGTAAATAACACAGCGATATGTTTACCCAGTTCGGTCTAACACACCTACTCTGGGGGCTACCAAGCCAGGGACGAAATCAATATACGATAGTATCAATTCACAGATCATACAAACACCGGATAATCTGCTCACTTAATCACTACCCTTCCTTTGACTTCTACCTAAGACTCACCTAGGTATGAGGCCCTCCTCAAATCCCTCTACAATCACAGCCCGTGATTGGTACCTTTCCACACAAGAAACAAAAACGAAAGACACACTTTCGAAAAACACAATCCTCAATACTTCACAGCTTATGAGGATTTACACACAAGAAACTCAATGCTTAAAAGCTTATGAGTAACTTGACAGAACTTACAACACAAGAAATCAGTCCTTATACTGTTATCAGAATGATACCAGTTAGGCTCACAAAAATACTCGAAAACCCTAAAAACACAAGTAAGTTCCACACCTAAAACTAGGTTAACATCAGTAAATATATAGCAATTAATCTGGACTGAACTGGGCTTCAAAAACGCAGCAAATAGACTGCTCACAAATCTGCAAAAATAGCTCCAACAAAATAGGTCTTCAATCCAAAGTTTCCTATTATGTCTCCATAATTAGAAACAGCAGCAAATCCGAAAACCACCAAATAACCCCGATCCAAAAATGTTTTGGATGCCACATAGGATAACCAAATATTCACAGAATATTCAGTAACAATTCATAGTAACAGAATCTGCATTAAAACTGAATCCACAACGCGATGTCCTATGAGCTGGTATGGGACATCTTCATCCGACATGTTGAAAGCAGCCACTTAGAACATTAAGATTCAACATCTTGCTGCTATAATAGTTTTAGCAAAATAAATGCCAACCACAAAAGCACAGAAATAACAATCTCCCCCTTTGGCTTATTTTGGCTAAAACTACACACACACAAAAACTTGTAAAGAAGCACAAAACACACAAATATCCATATATCCATATATCAGACAGCAGCGAAAACACCAACAGCACATAGCAAAAACATCCACAGCACATAGCAAAAACATCCAGCAAAAACATTCAGCATAGCAGCACTCCCTTCAGCTGCATACAACACTCAGTACAGCTAACAACTCATAATAGCAGCATACCAAAAAAACTCCCCCTCAACTGCAGCAACATTCCACATTCTCCCCCTCAACTACTGCAGCAACACAAGCACACAAGCACTCCCCACACAAACATCCACACACCATACTACTCCCCCTTTTTAGCCATAAATATGACAAAGGCAAGTAGAACAAGTTAAGATAAAAATAGACCAGATCACATGGCCAAATGTCATGCACCAACTTCAACATTTTCCCTTCTTTCACACACTGTACTACCAGAACCTCCTTTAGTCTTTTCAATCTGGCAGCCAGAAGGAACATTGATTGCTATAGTTCTTTATGAATGCACACCCCAAGTCTGCTCCTCAGGTTTTCAAATTGAACTGCATCCAGAGCCTTGGTAAATATGTCAGCAAGCTGATTTTCTGTGCTCACATGCTCAAGAGTTATGACTTTGTCCTCCACAAGTTCTCTGATGAAGTGATGCCTGATATCAATGTGCTTAGTCCTGCTGTGTTGAATAGGATTTTTGGAAATATTAATAGCACTCAGGTTGTCACAAAATAGGTCATGACATCTTGTGTGACATTATACTCAGATAACATCTGCTTCATCCATACCAGTTGAGCACAACTACTACCAGCTGCTATGTACTCAGCTTCAGCAGTAGAAAGGGATACTGAATTTTGCTTCTTGCTAAACCATGAAATAAGATTATTTCCCAAAAAGAAACATCCTCCAGAGGTACTTTTCCTATCGTCAGCACTTCCAGCCCAATCAGCATCACAATAACCTAATAAAGTGGGACTTGAGTCATGGGAGTAAAGCAACCCATAATCACATGTACCACTCACATACTTTAGAATTCTCTTCACTTGATTGATGTGACTGACCTTGGGTTCTGCTTGATATCTTGCACAAACACCAACATCAAAAGTTATGTCTGGCCTACTTGCTGTAAGATACAGTAGACTACCAATCATACTTCTATACAAGCTTTGTTAAACAGCCACTCCCTTTTCATCTTTGGATAACTTCAAGTGAGTAGGAGCAGGAGTCCTCTTATGCTTGGCATTATCCAGTCCAAACTTCTTCACAATGTTCCTGGCATATTTGCTCTGACAAATGAAAATGGAATCTTCCATCTGCTTGACTTGTAATCCAAGGAAGTAGGTCAATTCACCTACCAAGCTCATCTCAAATTCAGACTGCATTTGATTGACAAAATGTTGGACCATTTCATCCGACATCCCACCAAACACAATATCATCTACATAAATCTGAGCAATCATCAGTTTCCCATCCTTCTCCTTGACAAAAAGAGTTTTATCAATACCACCATTCCTGTACCCATTGTTAACTAAGAATCCAGTCAGTCTTTCATACCAAGCTCGTGGAGCTTGTTTCAGCCCATACAAAGCCTTCTTCAGCTTGTAAACATGATCAGGAAAATTTGGATCCACAAACCCATTAGGTTGCTCAACATAGACTTCCTCATTAAGATAGCCATTCAGAAAGGCACTCTTGACATCCATTTGAAACAATCTGAATTTCAACAAACATGCCACTCCTAGCAACAATCTGATGGATTCCAATCGAGCCACAGGCGCAAATGTTTCATCGAAGTCTAATCCTTCAATCTGTGTGTATCCTTGAGCAACTAATCTGACTTTGTTCTTGGTAACAACTCCTTGCTCATCAGACTTATTCTTATAAACCCATTTTGTTCCAATCACATTTGTTCCTGCTGGTCGTGGTACCAGTTCCCAGACTTCATTCCTCTTGAACTGACAAAGTTCATCTTGCATAGCACTTATCCAAAGCTTATCTGTTAATGCTTCTTTGACATTCTTTGGTTCAATCTTTGACACAAAGCAAGCATTTGACACAGTCTCCCTTGTTCTGGTTCTTACACCTTCATTCAGATCTCCAATAATTAATTCCTTAGGGTAATCCTTCTGAATCCTTATAGAGGGTCCCCTGTTAGCATCCTCTACCTCTTCATTCTCAGGTGTAGTGTTGGTTTCTTGAGCACTATCTTCTACAGTCTCAATGTCTTGGGAGGTTTCATTGTTCATGGGCAGGCATGCTCCAACATCATCTGGGACATCTTCTTCTTTGCTAGAGTCATCAACCACCACATTTATGGATTCCATCATCACCTTAGTTCTGGAATTAAATACCCTATATGCTTTACTGTTTGTAGAGTATCCCAAGAATATTCCTTCCTCACTCTTAGGATCCATCTTTCGCCTCTGCTCGCGATCCGCCAAGATATAGCACTTACTACCAAACACATGGAAATACTTCACATTTGGCTTTCTACCTTTCCATAGCTCGTAAAGAGTGACAGAAGTACCTGATCTGATAGTCACCCTATTGTGTATATAGCAAGCAGTATTCATTGCTTCAGCCTAAAAATGATATGGAAGCTTTTTGGCATGAATCATGACTCTTGCACACTCTTGTATAGTTCTGTTCTTGCGTTCCACCACACCATTTTGCTGAGGAGTGATCGGTGATGAGAATTCATGAGTAATTCCCTCAGATAAGCAGAACTCTTCAAACCTGCTATTTTCGAATTCTTTCCCATGGTCACTTCTGATTCGAACAGCACCACAATCCTTTTCCCGTTGAATCCTTTGACACAACTCTTTGAAGACAGCAAACACTTCAGACTTTTCTCTGATAAAACTTATCCAAGTGAATCTGGAGTAGTCATCTACGACAACATAGGCATACTTCTTCCCACCAAGACTTTCAACCTGCATAGGTCCCATTAAGTCCATGTGAAGAAGTTCTAGAACTCTAGAAGTTGTGGTAAGATATTGAAGCTTCTTGTGTGACACCCTTGTTTGCTTCCCAACTTGACATTCACCACATATTTTATCCTCATCAATCTTCAACTTGGGAATACCTCTAACAGCTTCACTTGACATAACCTTCTTCATCCCTTTCAGATGTAAGTGGCCCAATTTCTAATGCCACAGTTTGGTTTCATCTTCCTTTGACATCAAACAAGTAGACAGACTTTCAGGTTCTTGAGGATTCCATAGATAACAGATATCCTTAGACCTGGTTCCCTTCATAACAACTTCATCTTTCTCATTGGTTACTAGACATTCAGATTTGGTGAAATTTACCTTGAGACCTACATTACACAGTTGGCTTATACTGATTAGATTTGCAGTCAGCCCTTTGACAAATAGAACACGATCCAGATTTGGTTGTCATGTGTAGTCCAGCTTTCCAACCCCTTTTATTTCCCCCTTTGATCCATCCCCAAAGGTGACATAATTGGTGGAGTGGGGCCTGATATCTGACAAGAACTTCTTCACACCAGTCATGTGTCTTGAACAACCACTGTCAAAGTACCAATCTTCTCTTGCAGATGCTCTAAGAGAGGTATATGCTATGAGACCAGCCATCATTTGTCTAGGAATCCATCTTCTCTTCACTTTACCCCAACTCTGTCCTATATTTTGTTGCTGAGCAGTTTTGGGATAGCCGTGCAGCTTGTAGCAAAAGGACTTTAAGTGACCGATCTTTCCACAGTAATGGCATCTCCATGGTTTATACTTTGATCTACAAACTCTTTTCTGATGCTTCATCTGATGTTGGAACATGTGATTTGACATCCCCACTTCTTGCTTTATTTTCTGAGGGACAAACTTCAATACAGGCTTCTTGGAAGTCTCTGCTTGATTGTTAAAACCAAGGCCTTGCACATTTCCAGCTTCTTTCCCGTTCTGAAGGATCTCATCCAGCTGCTTGGTACCATTGTTCAGCATTCTTATAGATTTGGTCATATTGTCAAGTTTTGACTTTTGCCATTCAACCTCCTCCTTCAAATCAGCAATGGTTGATAGATGTTCTTCCTTCTCAGCTTCTAGTTGAGCTATCAGAATCTTCTGTTCCAATATTATCTGGCACCTTTCTTCATTCTTGATACACAATTCTGAAAACCCTGTGAATACTTCTTCCTTAGTGAGTTCTCCAACATAGGATTCTTTGTCAGAGTCAGATTCACAAGTAGTTTCTCCTTCAGCCTTACAAATTCCAGTCAAAGCTGTCACCAATTTTGCTGATTCTTCTTCAACATCACTCTCAGACTCTCCTTCTGACCAAGACACTGATAGGCCCTTTTTCTGCCTTTTGAGATACGTGGGACACTCAGTCTTTATGTGCCCATATCCCTCACATTCAAAGCACTGAACTCTCTTCCCTTGATTGGAGTCTTCTTCAGTTCTGGATCTTCTGCCTCCATCATGGTTCTTACTGATGTCGAGTGACTTGTTCTGAGCATTTGCTCTCGACTTCCAGTTAATCCTTTTCAACACTTTGTTAAATTGTTTTCCAAGTAGTACCAGATCTTTAGACACCCCTTCATCTCTGACTAGGTCACCTTCATCTTCTGAGTCACCAGTATTTGACACAAAAGCTATGCTCTTCTTCTTTTCAGACTTTTCACTGATCCCTAATTCGAATGTTTGAAGAGATCCCACCAGTTTATCCACTTTCATCTTGTCTATATCATGAGCCTCCTCTATAGCAGTCACTTTCATGTCAAATCTCTTAGGTAGAGATCTGAGTATCTTTCTTACCAGTTTGCTGTCAGACATCTTTTCACCTACGGCACTAGAGGCATTAGCTATCTCAATAATGTTCATATGAAAATCATGAATGCTCTCATCCTCTTTCATCTTTAAACTCTCAAACTTGCTAGTGAGAAGTTGAAGTTTGGACATCTTCACCTTTGAAGTCCCTTCATGAGCAACCTTCAAGACTTCCCATGCCTCTTTAGCAATGGTGCAGTGTTCAATCAACCTGAAGATATTCTTGTTAACACCATTGAACAAAGCATTCATGGCTTTGGAATTCCCTACGGACCCTTTGTAATCTGCATCATCCCAATCTTCCTCTTCCTTCACCACATCAGTAGGGGCACCTTTTTCATCTTTAACCTTAGGGGGCTCCCATCCTTTTATAACAGCTTTCCATGCTTGATCATCCATGGATTTCATGAAAGCTATCATCCTTGGTTTCCAATAGTCATAGTTGGAACCATCAAGCAGAGGTGGTTTGTTCAGAAATCCTCCATCCTTGTCCATTGTACCAGAAAGTACCTTCCCTGAATCTCACCCAGAACCAATTAAGGGTGCAAGCTCTTGATGCCAATTGAAATTCTGGCACAGATATCAGATGTCCTATACGAATGTTGAGACACTGATATCCAACACAATGAACAAGATGACAATTAACAATAATAGTGCAGAAAGTAAATAACACAGCGATATGTTTACCCAGTTCAGTCTAACACACCTACTATGGGGGCTACCAAGCCAGGGACGAAATCAATATACGATAGTATCAATTCACAGATCATACAAACACCAGATAATCTGCTCACTTAATCACTACCCTTCCTATGACTTCTACCTAAGACTCACCTAGGTATGAGGCCCTCCTCAAATCCCTCTACAATCACAGCCCGTGATTGGTACCTTTCCACACAAGAAACAAAAACGAAAGACACACTTTCAAAACACACAATCCTCAATACTTCACAGCTTATGAGGATTGACACACAAGAAACTCAATGCTTAAAAGCTTATGAGTAACTTGACAGAACTTACAACACAAGAAATCAGTCCTTATATTGTTATCAGAATGATACCAGTTAGGCTCACAAAAATACTCGAAAACCCTAAAAACACAAGTAAGTTCCACACCTAAAACTAGGTTAACATCAGTAAATATATAGCAATTAATCTGGACTGAACTGGGCTTCAAAAACGCAGCAAATAGACTGCTCACAAATCTGCAAAAATAGCTCCAACAAAATAGGTCTTCAATCCAAAGTTTCCTATTATGTCTCCATAATTAGAAACAGCAGCAAATCCGAAAACCACCTAATAACCACGATCTAAAAATGCTTTGGATGCCACATAGGATAACCAAATATTCACAGAATATTCAGTAACAATTCATAGTAACAGAATCTGCATTAAAACTGAATCCACAACGCGATGTCCTATGAGCTGGTATGGGACATCTTCATCCGACATGTTGAAAGCAGCCACTTAGAACATTAAGATTCAACATCTTGCTGCTATAATAGTTTTAGCAAAATAAATGCCAACCACAAAAGCACAGAAATAACACTAATACCTTCCCTTTGCGTAATCGACTCCCGAACCCGAATTTGGTTGCGATGACCATTTTCTTATCCTTTAAAGGTTTTATCGATATTTTCCTTTCCCTCTTTTGGGATAAATAAAGTTCGGTGGCGACTCTGTTTCGAATAGTGTTTTTTCCACGTCCATCGCGAGGATCATATTTTTCGAGGTACGACAGATGGCGACTCTGCTGGGGAAGCGTGTTGCCCTATGCTAGAGAGAATCAAGCCTAACTTGACTCGATTCTTGAGTGTTAGATTCGCTTGTTTGTTTATCTTCTCTTGCTTGTTTGCTTGCTTCTCTGATTATTAGTTATCTACTTGCTTGCTTATTATTATTATATCCTATTACTGTTTCTTGTGACACTGTGGGGATTCTCTGATCATTGGTGCCCTGTGAGATGGCTCTATACCTGAGTCTGAGTATAACCCTAGGATTAGGATGGTGGTTGTGTAGTGGAGGCTTGCGTGGTCTCTTCTGCGTGAGCCAAAGCAAAGACCCCGCTTGGAGTAGATTCCCTTGGAAATGTTATCGTTTTGATGTTACTTCGTCACGATGATAATGTTTTCGAGCCTGAATCGTCGATCCCAATGACCATTAACCCATTTATCCCTGGTGGTTGGTAGTGTTAACTCTTTGTGGGTTAATGCGAACGCCACAATCAGATGAGATCCCTCGAACGTATTACTTCCTGACAGTAATATTTTCGACCTCGATCTAGGATTCTGAGAACCCTACTTAGAACCCGTGTGTCGATGGTTGTGTAGTAGGCGCCTCCGAGGAGTCTTTCTCGTGGGGAAGAAACGAAGACCTCACCTAGACGAGATTCTTTCAAGGATATTATCGTCTGATGTTCCTTCATCACGGCTATAATGTCTTTGAAAGACATCCATAACTCTAGGCACCTACCCGTTTAGAGCCTACCTATGGGGGTCCTATGATCAGAGATATCCTGTGTCTAACTCCTTCCTCAGAATCAGATGTTGTTTTGATCCTGGAACCCTGCATTGCATACTCATGACATTAGTATATCATTTTCCAACAAACTCATCCGATCCTCTATCCATTTCCTGCCAGCTGGTTTCCCGACGCTCATACTGAACCTGTGGTAGCCTCAAAGCATTTAAAGCAAGTTCAAGCGGAGATAAGAGGAGCATAGACAATTTGAAAGGTGTGATGGCTATGTCAGAGGATAGATTTCAACATGTTGGGATGAAGGATTTTGACCCCCCATCAGGTTTTGCTGTGTCGACTAATCCATTGTTTGATCATCTACCTGGTGATCATACTCCACAAGTGAACATCCCTGCTCAGTCTCAGATGATATCTGATTCCATGGAGAAAAGGTTTTGTGCCCTCGAAGAGAAAGTTCAAGCTATGAAAGCGCGCGATACTTCTGGGCTCGATGTTGTTGATATGTGCCTAGTGCCAGACTTGGTAATTCCTCCGAAGTTCGAAATACCCAACTTCGAGAAGTACGCTGGTCTCACTTGCCCAAAGCGTCATTTGGTGATGTTCTGCCGAAAGATGACTTCTCATGTCCGCGACGACAAGTTGATGATTTACTGTTTTCAAGATAATTTAAGTGGTGCATCTTTGAATTGGTACATGGATTTAGAAAGAAGCTGTATCCAATCATGGAAAGACTTGTCCAATGCTTTCCTAAAGCAATATGAGTACAATTTGGACATGGCCCCCAGTCGCACGCAGCTGCAAAGCCTATCTCAGAAGAGCGGTGAATCCATTAGGGATTATGCACAACGATGGAGAGAGTTGGCAGCCAGGGTGCAACCACCACTTTTGGACAAGGAATTGATTGACATGTTCTTGGAAAGTTTGCATGCCATCTATCTTGAAAGAATGACTGGAAGTTCATTCTCAAGTTTCTTTGACCTTATAATTGTAGGAGAACGCATCGAGAGTCACCTCAAAGCTAAACAAGTCCAAGACGTCTCGAGTAATCAAGCTGGTGAGACTGAATCCTTCAGCAATTCCCAAGAGGAAAATGATAATGAAATTGATGCAGTCATAGCAAATGTTGAGTATTCTCAGGGTACATTAGCAAGACTTTACGGCCCATCAGCTTCTCGGCAGTTATCATTGTCAGCGCCATATCATCCTTATGGGCGACCTGTCAATCCTAGGGCGTCATACCAGAAACCTATGATTTCTCCTCGTACAAATCAACGAGCCCGTGGTCGAGGATGTCAGAATCATCATCAGAACCAGCATAGGCCTCGAAACAACTTGGAAAGAAGGACTGCTCCTCTCCACCTAGTTCCTATGTCGTACAGTCAACTTTTGCCGCATCTGGTCCAAAGCTCACTGGTAGAGCCCAAAGCTATCAAGCCGTTGCCAAAACCATACCCGCCTGGGTACGATCCCAATGCGCATTGTGGATATCATGCTGGATCAATGGGCCATTCGACTGAAGATTGCAAAGCTTTTCAAGCCAAGGTGCAATAGTTGATTGACAAGAAGTACATATCCTTCCAAGAAGGAGACTTGATTGTGCACGTCAGCTTCTCGCCCAAATAAGTTCCATGACTTCAAAAGGCACCTAGTGGTTCAGACAGGAAGACTTCCTCAGATACTGGCAACCATTGGACATTTATCATTCGTATTTGTAATTTCGTTATGTTAAAAGCTACTTGTTTTGAATATTGTTGTTTTGAATGGTAATATTAATGATGTGATCATGCGTTTTCTGAATTAATCATGTCGCATTCGCTCATTTTTCTTCACTTATATAAAAAAAAAAACAAAAAATTCATCCATATACCTCTCGTCCACTTTCTTCACAAAATTGTTGTTTTAGCAAAGATTGGAGGGAGGATGATGAAAACAAAATACCCATAATTGCTGATGGTATGCTTTCGGATAGAATCCTACCAAGGATGTATAGGCATTGTTTCAAATCCCCAAACACTGGAGAGATAAGGAGTTAATCCCTAGTAAACCATTTCGAGCCTAGAAGTAGCAGTTTCCTTCAGATATTCAAACCCTTACACTCAACCTGGGGCAGGGTAGTGTTCAGTTAACCTAATTACGCACTCAGTTCGCAAAAGCAAAATCCAAAACATGATGGTTGTTCATGAATTACCCGTGACTTGGCAGTCACAATCCTCTGGCAAAATAAAAAATCAAAAACAAAATTAAAAAAGCCTGCTAAGTCAAACACCTCAAAGGAGACTTAGGCAAAAATCAAGGCAACCCTGATGGACTCGAAAAGCAAAATCAGTCCATGCAAAAGATAGGGATAAAAAAACAAAAGAGTTCCTCGAATCCTCAACAAAAACAAAATAAGGTCCAATGGCCACCACAATCAAAACCAAAGGGTCGCTGACATCCATCAAAAACAAAATAAGGTGACTGCCATTTCGAGCAAAAATCATCACTCTTACACCGTCAACCCTTTTGGAAGACAAACATGTGCAGAATTAACTGGACTTAGGACTGGAGTTCATCACGAAGAAGGGGTGGGTACAAAACACACTTTGAGCCTTATATCCTTTGTTTCTATAACCGTGAACCAGACCACGTTACAACCCTCAAAAGACCTAATTGAGGCGGGGTTTAGTATGAAAGCATACTACAGCAAGGTTGCGTAAACTGACTCCTAGAGGTTTGCTAATCTTCTGAATTGGTGTCATATGCTTGCGATATCTTTCACACCAACTAAATCAGCACCACGTTTGGACTAATGGTTCATCCGTCACACACTATCACATCATTCTGATTATGATTAATTTTCAAAACTTGCATGAGCATCGCGTTAAAATTACCATTTGTAAACGAACAATTTTGACTGTAAGTCAGTGTTTGACATCAAGGAAATTCCAACAAGGAGCAATCAAAGGGGGCGGGGTCATTCAACAATGTTAGCTGGAATTGACAACACCTCATAACCCTATGGAACAGGGGCATTGACATCCAATGATTATGGAATCAGTCAGTTTAAAGTAAGTCCTCGAAAGCATTAGTTGATTATGGGGCAAATCATTTAAGAACAGGTTGATCAGAGTAAATCACCTCAAGAATCTACCAACCAGGGGCAGGCCACCTAGAGGTTCTTTTGATTAAGGGAAAACCCCTTCAATGTTCAATCAGCACAAGTCAAGTCGCTTCAACGCTCATTCTGGGGCAAGCTACCTCAGGGCTGCTTCGAAGCCAAATACTTCAAGAGTCATTCAATGAAGGAATAATCCTTTCATGACTTGGAATTCTGGGGCAAGCCATCTCGAGTTCATCTCATGGTACAACTGCTTCCAACTTCCTTTCAAAGAAGAAGCCTTTCACGATTTGGAATTCTGGGGCAAGCCATCTCGAGTTCATCTCATGGTACAACTGCTTCCAACTTCCTTTCAAAGACGAAGCCTTTCACGATTTGGAATTCTGGGGTAAGCCATCTCGAGATCATCTCATGGTACAGTTGTTTCCAATTTCCTGTCAAGGAGAAATTCTTTATAGACCCAGACTGGGGCAAGATGAGCTACACAGGGGCAAATCTCTCCGTTGCTTTCAATCTGCTCAAGCGAACTCCTTCAAGTGACCTTTGAGTTCAAGACGAGTGTCGGGGAATCATTCTATCACCCCACAAAAATAAACTTTTGCCTTCCTTCTGACAAGGACCTTGCTGCATAGGAACCTATCCATCCTCTCCTGGGGCATCTTTGGAAACCTTCATACCTTCATAAATCACTCATATGCATTAGTCATGTCGCTTCGCTCATTGCATAGACATGTACATCATACCTCAAGCCTAACCTTCCAACAAGTTTTGACATCTCAAAGCCTGGTATCGTTAGACTTGACACCAAAGTCCAACTTAGCTTGGCGACCCAAAAGTCCAATTTCATTTGGCAAATCACCCAAAAGTCCAACTTAGCTTGGCAATCCAAAGTCCAACTTAGCTTGGCAACCCAAAGGTCCAGTTCTTGTCTGGCAATCCATTTTAAGGTCCAGTTCCCGTCTGGAAAATTATTAAGGCCCAGTTCTCGTCTGGCAAACATTTTAAAGTCCAGTTCTCGTCTGGAAAATCATTTTAAGGTCCAGTTCTCATCTGGAAAATCTTTTAAGGTCCAGTTCTCATCTGGCAAATTATTTTAAGGTCCAGTTCTCGTCTGGAAAATTATTTTAAGGCCCAGTTCTCGTCTGGCGAATACCCTTTTCTCACCAGTTCTCGTCTGGTAATCGATCCTCCAATCCAGTTTTAGTCTGGAAGTTTGACCCAAAGTCCAGTCTTCATTGGCAACCATTATAAGTCCACCGTCATTGGCATCCACATAACACCAAAATAACCAAAGTCCAATTTCATTTGGCAATTACCAAATCCAATCCCTGGTGATACCCACGACAAAGAAACTTATCCCCTGCGCGCCTGATCATTTGCATTGTCATGTGCATAACATGCTAGCATAACATTACATAATCATATCAAGCACTATCATATCATACGTGCATTAGATTCTCCAGCAGTTGCATCTCATCATGTGTTTCAGTGCATTTTGCAATGCATGGCATTTCCATCCCCAGTATCATATCATGGCAGGATCCAGGATCAATTCGCAAGCATCTTGGTCAGTCCTCCATCAAAGTCGACAGTGTTCTTCTAAAAAGAGTTGATACCCCGCTCGTGCTCATGGAATCCTATTCCCCAGCAAGTCATTCTTCAGCCAGGCAGTGATATTGACAATCCCCAGCAGCTGTTGCTATTCTTACTCCCCAAGCAGAGGATATCCTAGAAAGTTTCTTGTGAGCTTTCCCCTGCAAAGCCAGCACATTTCCTCCGACAGGAATCTTGCTCAACTATTATTCAGCAAATTTACTGTAGAGATACTGCTTTGGTATCATCGAGGAACCTTGATGGATAAGGGACTGCTTCGACGACCCAGAGAATCGTCTGCCTTTAGAGATACTGCTTTGGTATCATCGAGGAACCTTAATGGATAAGGGACTGCTTCGACGACTCAGAGAATCGTCTGCCTTCAGAGATACTGCTTTGGTATCATCGAGGAACCTTAATGGATAAGGGACCGCTTCGACGACCCAGAGAATCGTCTACCTTTAGAGATACTACTTTGGTATCATCGAGGAACCTTAATGGATAAGGGACTGCTTCGATGACCCAGAGAATCGTCTGCCTTCAGAGATACTGCTTTGGTATCATCGAGGAACCTTAATGGATAAGGGACTGCTTCGACGACCCAAAGAATCGTCTGCCTTCAGAGATACTGCTTTGGTATCATCGAGGAACCTTAATGGATAAGGGACTGCTTCGACAACCCAGAGAATCATCTGCCTTTCAGAAATACTGCTTTGGTATCATCGAGGAACCTTAATGGATAAGGGACTGCTTCGACGACCTAGAGAATCATCTGCCTTCAGAGATACTCTTTGGTATCATCGAGGAACCTTAATGGATAAGGGACTGCTTCGACGACCCAGAGAATCGTCTGCCTTCAAAGATACTGCTTTGGTATCATCGAGGAACCTTAGTGGATAAGGGACTACTTCGACAACCCAAAGAATCTCATGCTTTCTAAAATATTACTTTGGTATCGCAAAGGGCCTTAATGGACAAGGTGCTGCTTCGCCCAACCAAAGGGTCTCAAGTTATTTTTTCTTCAGTCGAAACCTCGCTACCTCATCTTGTCAGCTGTCACTCCATAGCACTTTACCTTTTGCCAGACAAATTTTGGGGTCTTCTTATATCTAATTGCCCTCTACCCTAAAAATGAACGCCGTGCAGCAGTTCATTCTCTCGGGTTTAAGACAATTAGATAGGGGCATCTGTCATACCCCAAATTTATCCTACCCTCTCACTCCCTCATAATAAGCTTGTGTGTTGCTCCATGATCTCTCAAGATGATCATGTGGTTTTCGGGGCCATGGCCTTCTAAGAGTTAAGTTATGGAGGTCTTGTTTGTGCTCAGCGTAATTACAGGCTCTTGCAAGTGTGTTGAATCCAAGTAGAGATAAGAGAAGAGGTGTGTCCTCAGTTTCATGGTAAGTTAGTTAAGACATGGTCAATTTATCCTTAAGCCACCCTTGAATTTGTTCAAGTTTCAAGCTATGTTTAGTTTCAAGGTCAATCAGTGGCAAGCTTGGATTTAATTTGTTGGTTTCAAGTTGTGATAAAATTATCCAAGATATCGGTTCAAGTTGTTTCAAGATAATGCAAGTGGTCTCAAGATGATTCTAAGGCGTATTCCAAAAGATTTTTTTTGCCATTTTTGAGTCATGTATGTGGATTATTTTGTAATCACGTGGGAGTTATTCTTAAGCCATGTTGGAATTACTTGAAGGCAAAATTGGAGGGTATTTCAAAGTACCATTGGAAGTTATGGTCAAAATTGGTAAAGTGTCTCAAGCCATGCTTAATATGTCCAAATGTTCCAAACATGATAATTCATTAACAAGCCATGACCAATACATTGTCAAGTTACAATTTTTTCACGCCATGTTTGATTTATTTGCTAGCCATGAGTAAACTTTGGGTGATTTATGATTGTGTTATTTAAGTCACGTGAGGCCATTTCAACAATGGTTTTGCAATTCACAACCAATTCATGATAATAATAGCGCCACAATGCAAAGCTGCAGTTCAATGAGTATTAGTACGTGATAGGATTCCACCCTTGGCCTACTTTCATCCAACGTCTAAAAAAGGGTATGAGAATCATGTCTAAGCTTAAAAAAGGGCAAACACTTTCATGAGCTAAAAATGAGCCAATTCCACAACGAAACAAGATGAACATAAAAAGATACTTTAAAAATGCTACAAAGTTTAGCTTACAATGTTCAAATTTCAATTACCAAAATCATTACAAAATGCCAAATAAAGGTTACATGATTAAGGAAGCTAAATGCTCATTTTGGAATTCAAAGTTCAATATCTACATCCTGTTGGCAAGCCTAAGCCTAAAAGAGAGGACTTCATGCTTCATTCCTACCAATATCTCACTCCTAGGATATTGTCATTCCCACGCCTAGTTCTTTCCTCCATGTGACATCTTCTTCATAACCTTGCATAGCCTACAAATGAGTCAATAATGATTGATGAATAGATTCAAGTGACAGAAGAATTTCACATAAAGATAAGGATGCTCCAAGCTACCCTTTACCTTCATACCAAAGAAGCCACGGATGCCATCACTTTGAGACAAGTTTTTTGCCCGATTCTCCAAACCTCTTCCAAAATCTTCACGTTGCTCCTAAAGAAAATCAAACCAATTCATATTTCAATCAAGAAACAGTTTCAAGCAATCCATGTTATCAAGCTCGAAACCAATCCATAACAAATTTCCTAAACAATCCCAAAACTATTAATGTCATATTTCAAATTCAGAAATCCAATTCATACCAAAAGTATCGAGTTCGATTTCAGGTCATGTTACAGCCATGCTCCTAAGCAAGTAAATTTCAAAGCAAACCGTACTAGTACACATAACCCGCACAAGCTCAACCTCACCTTCCAAGCCTCGCCCGTAGCTTTCACGCAATTGACAACATGCCTTCAGCCAAGCCATTGCTGCACAAAACAAACAAAAATCAATTCATGAAATTTCATCATACCAAATCACATTCACACATATGTTCACCCAAGTCATATTTTTCCATAGCAATACCTACTCATTTTCGTGCAAAATTCTAAGCACACAGCATGCTCACAAGCCATATAAGAATATCAGTACAAGGTAAATGGGGACCACACTAGCAAAAACGGAAGAACAAAAGCAACAACAGAAATTCACGGTACAACAACCTTAACATCAAAACGGAAAAAGACAAAATGCAGCAGAGACAACACAACCACAATAGAGCAGTACATACACAATTCAAATTTCTTCACAAATTCTTGTTCTGAAACCCTAATCAAGCCAGTATATAAGGGAACTATTCACCTAAGTTTTCGGGAGGAAAAAAACCCTAGAGCGGCTACCATTGAACGATTGAACTCTAATCATAATTTTGTTCGAGTCACAACAACAAAACATCACGCATAGAGAATTAGTAGGAGACGAAGAAGAAGAAATGAGAGATATCCAGCAAAAAAAAAGAGGACGGAAAGTTGAAATGGGAGTCACCTGAGAAAGCTACTTGCGCAAGCTAGCTTAAAGGAGTTCCTCAAGAGGTAGTTTCTACGCTCTATTTCTCTGCAAATCGAACGCCTGTGCTTGATTTCATATTGTTCCTTCGCTCTAAGTAGTGTAGTTTTTCTGTCCTTGCATTTCATTGCTTGATTTTTCTTTGACTTTTGACTTAGGGTTAATTTGGGAACGGCCTTGATCTGATGGTTTGAGGCCGTTTTAGTAGTTTCTGAGTTTGGATTTGGAAAGAGGAGAAAATTTGAGGTAGGGTTTGTGTTTGTAGTTTAAGGTTTGGTGGAGGTGTTGCCGGAGAAGACGGTGGCAGCCGCCGCGCGCCGCCGCTTCTCCGGCCAAGAGTAGGGTTCCGGTGGGGTCGTGTGTTGAGAGAGTAACATTGAGAGAGGAGAGGATTAGTAAGAGAGAGTTTTGAGAATGTGAACGCTTATTCTCTCTTTTCTTTGTTTTTGTACGTTGGTTGGTGGGTGCTGGGTGGCCTCACCCACCGGTGACAAGTGTCACCGGTTGTCACCTTCATTGAGATTCCGTGCGCATCCCTCTATGCCACCCTACCGTGTACACTCATCCCCAAACCCTCAGATCAAGAGTCAACATTTGACTCTATGCCTGATGAACGCCCTAGATCTGCTGAAGGCTCATGGTGCACCCCCAACGTGTGGGCTTCATCCTATATGGGCCTGGGGATTTCTATTAACTGCACCCCCCAATTTTTAACCTTAATCTGGCCCATTTTGTTTCTTTTTTTTTTTTTTTTAGTTTTTATTTTAATAATGCTTTTAAAAAAAATCCAAAACATTTTATTAACCAATTTCTTTTTTTTTAGAAAAAATAATAAAGTCTGTTTATTAATCAATTTTCATTCATTTTATTAAAATTATTTATTTAATATTAACTAATTAACTTAATAATTAGTTTTATTAAACATTTAATTTTAATTTAATTAATCAAGTTAAACCAATTTCCCTATTTCTAAAAAATCCAAAATTACTTTTTTTTTCATTAATTCTTAAATCTCTTACTAGTCAAATTCCAATTAATTCTATTAAACCACTTTATTTAATATTAATTAACTTTTATAGTTAATTTTATTAAATATTTTAGTTTAATTTAATTAATTATTTGAATTTCCTTTTCCTCTAAAAATCTAAAACAATTTGAGTTGAGAATTTCCCCTCCTTAGATTAACCTTAGGAATTTAGGATACTAATTGGACTAACACGCTTGATTATTTCTTCCTCCATTTTATTTATGATCTTTATGTGAGGTATATAATTTTCTCTTGTGGGTTTATTTCATGCCTTGATTATGTTTATGCTATTCATATTATGCTTGTCCAAACCAAAAATCTTTTCAAACTAATATCTTGACTTAATGTCAAGCCCTTTTAATACCTTGTAAGTCGATCGTTTTCACGGTCGCAATCGACCTCACAATGCCTCCTCTTGGGCTTTATACAACGATAATTGTTTCACATTTCACTTTGGTTTGTATGCGTGTATGTGATTGGCTCACTTTAATCATGGCTCGATTATTCCCACTTGATTAATTACACCCTTTCCCATAAGATTAAAATCAACACCTTGTTACAAGAATAAATAAGCTTGATCCAACGTCAAGCATTTTTCAAAACAAATTCAATTAATACCAATTCATCCTCAAGCATCCACTTGATCCACATATCAAGTCCCTTTACTGTACTTGTAAGTCGAGCGCTTTTGCCTCGCCATCGACTTTACCTTGAACCATTAGGACCTCCTTTCCATTAGTTCAATCCTTCAACCATTCCGTACGCAAATCCAAACCTCGATCCAACGTTGAGTATTTTTCTCAAATCAAATCAATACATTTAAACCATACTTAAACATCATTCATTAAAAGGTGAAAAGGAGGGGGATCAAGTCTTTGGTCTTTTTCCTCAATTGTTTGGGTGCGAGTTCTCTTACTCGTGTGTGGACAATTGACGCCTTTAAAACACTTGTAATCCGACAACACTCTAATTTCTTTTTCCGTATCGATTATTAAAGCACGTAATCTATATTTAAATACATTTTAAAAGGTGAAAAGGAGGGGGATCAAGTCTTTGGTCTTTCTCTTCAATTGTTCGGGTGCGAGTTCTCTTACTCGTGTGTGGACAATTGACGCCTCTAAAACACTTGTAACTCGACAACATTCAAACTTCTTTCCAAGCAATCATCAAAACATTTAATCCCTATCTAAACACATTTTTACTAAAAGGTGAAGTGAGGGTGGTCGAGTCTTTGGCCCTTCTTCTCAATTGTTTGGGTGCGAGTTCTCTTACTCGTGTGTGAACAATTCTCACCTCTAAAACATCTAAAACTCTCATTTTTCGCCTTGTGCGATCGAAGCCCTAAAACACATTCAAATCAAATCTCTTTTTCTCAATCAAATTGTTAACACACTTAATCCAATTCAAACAACTTTTCATAAAGAATATTGTTTAGTCCATTCTTCCGCGCATATAAACTAGTGCTTCAGCCTCCCCTAGCGAGCAGACAAGCCAACGTTTAGCAGTTAGAATGCGAATTAAACACTCGTTCGTTTTAAAAAAAAAAAACCAACAAACCGTAGTCCCCCGAACTACGAATGCTATGACTTTCCCATTGCACGAGGGAATACGTAGGCACAAGGATCTTAATCTTTGCCGAGCACAATAATAAAAAAAAACCATCCTTTCTCCTTTAATAAGCGAACCCTTTAGAAGATAACAAACGTAGCTAACTTTCTCATGAATCGAATCAAGAGGTTCCCGTTGAGTACAACGGACGTAGAGGGTGCTAATACCTTCCCTTTGCGTAATCGACTCCCGAACCCGAATTTGGTTGCGATGACCATTTTCTTATCCTTTAAAGGTTTTATCGATATTTTCCTTTCCCTCTTTTGGGATAAATAAAGTTCGGTGGCGACTCTGTTTCGAACAGTGTTTTTTCCGCGTCCATCGCGAGGATCGTATTTTTCGAGGTACGACAATGAGTAAAACTATGAGTAATTGAGTTTTATAATGTTATTTTAGTGTAAAATCGAGTCTATGATGATGGGTTTTCGTAGCATAGGCTCTGGTGTGAAAGTACTTCTAAAAAAGTGATTTTTGAAGTTTGGAACAGTATGAGTCGACTGCCAGAACCCCTGGGTCGACTCATAGCCACCTGAATGCAAAATTGTGGAAATTTTAACAGTATGCGCCGACTCATAGGTTTTGAGTCGACCTAAGTACTCTGTGCGTCGACCTCTGAGTCGACTCATAGGCAGAAAAACGCCAGAAACGGTTTCGGTCATAACTTTTTAACCGTTAATCTAAATGACGAACAGTTCGAAGCGTTGGAAAGCTAATGACCTAAAATTTAACATGGTATAATTAGATGAGCTATTTTTCTAATATTTTTTATGTCTAATATGTTGAAGATTACGACTATTACTTGTTGTGCATGTAAAGAAATCTCGTTGTAAGTGGTGAAACTAGGGATGGCAATGGGCAGGGTTTGGGTAGGGTACTATAGTACCCGTCGCCATACCCGCAGTTGGAAAACATCCCCGTACCCGAGCCCATACTCGCTTGGGTATCAACATTTGCACCCGTCCTCGTACCCTATGGGTATATAAGTGTCTGTACCCGTACCCGTACCCGTTACCCGCACTTCTAATAAAAATAAATATATCAAGTATAAAATATCATAATATTATAAGTTTTTAAAAACATTAAAAAGTTTTTTAAAAAATTTATTGTTGAATTATGAAATAAATGATCACTTACATTAAATATGTAGTATTTTAAAATTGATGTTTTTTTTCAAAATTTTATAAACATTTATTTTTATATAATAATATAAATTAAAATATATAAATATATATTATGCGGGTATGGGGCGGGGTGGGTACTAAGGTGTCCATACCCGCACCCATCCCCGCTTATTTAAGTGGGTAATTACCCGAGCCTGTGTCCGTACCCATTTTTGCATATTTTTACCCTGCCCGTGGTGGGTAAATTTGTGGGTACCCACTGGGGATGAGCCAAATTGCCATCCCTAGGTGAAACTTGAATGTTGTTATAAAGAGGTTGTTGTGGTGTTATTAGTGTAAATTAAGCATGTTTGATGATGTTATTGTGAGTGCATAATATATACATGTATGTCTATACTGTATAAAATATAATTTTATGCTTGATGGCCAATTTGGGCGGTGTACAATAACCATGGTGGTGGGTTATTGCACATGATGATGTTGTTGTTGTTGTATGCATAAATAGTTGCATTGCATACATTTGTGGACAAATGGTCCGTTGTTGGTGAGCCTAAAATTCCATTGTGTGGATTGGGGCCGATAGCTGATTCGAAGGTGATGGATCAGTGAATGGTTCTGATCCTAGGAGGTGGAGATCAGAACGGTGAACCTGAGTGTTCACGAAATTTGGTACCATATGCATGAGTCTATGTTGTTGCATTCCATGCTATGTGGCATTGCATATATGTGAATTGTTTGATGATGTTGTGACTTAAGTGATGCTTTGATGATGAATTGTTGATTGGATGACTTTATGAACGAAGATGTATATATGTTACTATGATATGAAGGTGTGAGTATAATACTTGGTGAATGATGATGCATGAATTTCATGATGATGTTATTTTTGCATGATGAATGTTATCTTAATATATCTTGTATAATGATTTGTGATTACTCACCCTGCCTGTTTGAATGTTACCTCCACGTGGGTAACGTGCAGGTGATCAGTATTAGCTCCCTCGGTGCGTGAAGAACTGACTTGAAGTATTTTGCTTATTTCTGTTGAGTATAGGGTCTTGCTCTGATATGTAACATCGGGTCGGGACGTTTGAGTCGAACCGTTGTGTTCTTTTGTTGTTGACAATCATGAATTTATGAGTTCTTGTTTTTAAAACTTTTTGAATTACAAATTATGCTGATGATTTTGAATCTTTCCGCTGCGTAGTAATTGATTGAAATTATGATGAATAAAACCCGTGTTACGGAGTAAGACGTTATTGTGATTTTATGACGAAATGTGGCACCCTTGGGGTGATATACTCTGATATAATTGTTTATAATTATCGTGAATGTTCTTTGGGGTAGAAAGGTGTTACATACAGGGTACACACTGTCTCGTCATATTCTTTTTGTCTCCTTCATTCCTCATTTCATATGTTCTCATCATCATCACAATAACAAGTACCCTCTTTTGTTCGTTCTCAACAATGCACCAACAATCATCATTGTCGATGATTTTATTTTTGTGTCTATTACTTTGGAGAGGTCATTGTGATTTATAACTTTTATTGTCTTAGGCTTGTTGATGAATATTTATTTTTTATTGGAAAAATAAATATTAGCAAATGCATGTGCTTGTACATTTTCTTTTGTTATTGATGCAAGATGTGTTTTTATTTTAGGTTAATAGATATTTGCCCCCTGCCATATTGGTGAGCGTTAAAAAATTCTCCAGTAAAAGAAAAATTTGGATTTCATCCTCAACATATGAAGATTCCCTACTTTTAAGCACAAGAGAAAATTAAATAGAAATATAACTTCAATTATTCATGCACTGACAAGTTAAGCATATGTCTCAACTGATACAAAATAAGTTCATCATATATAACCTAACTTAGAGAAGTTTAGTTACTCATAACGATACAATCAAATATCCAGCAATAAGATGAAGATTGCATATGAAAATCCTTGAAGAAATGACATCCAATGACTTCCAATGCTCTCAAAATCGCACTCTTGGTGCCCTTTTCCGTCACTTTCAGTAAAAAATTGCATAACCCTTGAAAAGATGCCAAAAACTCCCTTAAAAAGCTGTTAAATTGGTCCAAAACGCGTCAGAATAGCCCCAGAAAAAGGATATATCGCGACAATGACGTCATCAGCCCCTCAAAATGAGAAATTTGAAGCCCTAATCATCCATTTGAGCCAACAAACAATAAATACACTTACTTTAAACTATGTTTCAGCTGATTTATAAACATTTCTACACCTAACAATGCATTGTAACTTGTTTACAAGAATATTCGAATATTTATCGGAAACTCGAAAAACTTACCCGAGTTATATGATTTGGAAGATGTTGAGTAATGTATTAGATGCTGCTTGATGATTACTTGAGTCTCGTGCGGATGAAATCAAATTTGGTGAAGTTAGAGATATTTGGGAATGAGAGAGATAAAGAGGTTTGTGAATGAAAATGAAAAAGTGAGAGAGAAGAAGAGTCTGGCGCGTTAATATGCTCCAAAATATTTCGGAAATATATCTCCAAAATATTTTAACGTTCAATAAAATTTTGGTGCGTCTGGAGATATATCTCTAAAATATTTTAACGTTCAATTGAGTTTTGATGCGTCCGGAGATATATCTCTAAAATCTAAGAACACATAAAAAAAGTCACGTAATGTGTAAGGATACCAAAAAAAAAAAAAAAATCCTCTTGATGATATGTTTCCTTGATCCAAAGTCTCATAAAGTTGCACATTATCACTCCTATGGGTAGTTAAATCTCTAATTAGTGTGCATGACAGACACAAATCCAATGTTCCTCACATCCTTGTCAATTAATGGGTAAATGGCATGATATCCATTATTGTCCTCACCAACATCAACAATTTGGTCAATATGTAGGTACATAAAAAAGACATCTCATAAATGTAGACAAAACTTGGTGAGTACTTCATAAACTTTATACAAACTATTTCAAGAAACTATTGAGAATCTTATAAAAACGACCCAAAAATAATTTAGACATATCACAAGCTACTTTTAAAAGTTCTTACAAATAATTACAGAAGTGTTCACATCATCATAAAATAAATTCAAATAAACTATACTCCAAATGTCCCGTTATTTTACAATTGTCTCCAAGTACAAAATCAAGAATAATAAAACTTAAATTAGTTTGAGTATCATAGGACATCAGTTCAGAGAAAACTCACATGCCAAACTTTGTTATTCATAGGGAAACTGGCTATAAGTTCTATTTATTTGTAATCCACAATAAATCTGAGACTTCAATCTACATTACCACCCTATTTTGTAAATTTAAATAAAATAAAATATCTATACCTTTTTTTTTTCATCTTTTCAATCCCCTCTTGCCCACAGCAAGAATTCTATCTTGATTTACAATAAATATATTAAAGCAATGATATGTATACACTTAGAAGTTATGAACTGTAGACCTCCCCACCATGATTTCTTTTTGCTATGTGATGCCCATTTCAAGCATAGCATCATACTTGAATTCAATTTGTTGTTTCCACGTGCATCTTCAATCCATAATTCCCTATCCATAATTGCGCTATTCTGCAATGCTAT
Source organism: Lathyrus tuberosus (assembly GCA_022829125.1). NCBI lineage: Eukaryota > Viridiplantae > Streptophyta > Magnoliopsida > Fabales > Fabaceae > Lathyrus > Lathyrus tuberosus. The sequence goes on along the minus strand of JALAZF010000024.1, from coordinate 3,899,617 downwards.
TTCCGAATACAGGAGCAGGAGTATCATCTTGAACTATTATTTCGACTGGGTTTTCCTTTGCCCAGACAGCAGCATCAAGATATCCAAGCTCAAAGAGTCGGTCAAGCATTACATCTTCTGCTGGCTCAAGAGCCCAATTGAAAAGCTGAAACGATTCAACCCAAACTACTCATATTCGTTTACTTGTCATTAAGAAGAGTATTATGCTAATTCGTAAAACTAAGAGTTACCTGACGAGGGGTAGACGCGTTCTCGGGATTACAGTCTGGATTAATTCCTATCCCTTCCAATCCAATTAGACCTGCTGGAAAAGCACAAACACGAACCTGTAAAGCGGCAAATTTTATCGAGGTTAAAATGTGATAATGAACAAGATAAACGGAAAGTTTAATTAATGGAAAGTTTTTTAAGGCCTTCAATTGCATTTAATTAAAGGTATGACTAAATAATCAATCAATTGAGCAAATAGTCAAACTAGTAAGTAGTAACTAAATAAAAATACCGTTTGTGCTGCAGATGTCGGTGGCATAAACAACGTCAAACCTCCATCTATGCATAATCGGTTTCGAAACATTGTTGCTGGCTTTGGTGCAAGATATCTGGAGGGAGTACAAGTTTAAAATCCTGTTAAGCATCTAAGAAGAGTAAAATCAGCACATGCAACCATGGTAATATAGTATACTGACAAATCACCCTGGAATAAAGGAAGAAGTAAAAACAGCATTGATGAGATCTTCCTTAGAGTCAAACTGATCCACCAATAAACCTCTTGGTCTCCAAAGAAGCTGCGTTACAGCAACTGCAACAGAAGTACAGACTAAGACACGGCAGGACTTGAAAAAAATTCTTCAGTTACTAATAAAGACAACTCTAAGGAACACATCCATATTCACTTTTTGGCCCCAAAGTTCAGAAATAGAATCCTTTTTCACCTTCCGTTCAATCTAATAAACTACTAAACCGTAAATGTATAAATAGCTGAAGTGAAGACTATCCAATATTACCTCGAATTCTCCCATTAGATCTTATATGAATATCATCAGGCAAAAACTCCTGAAGAATATCACGCAGAACAGCCTATGGAGAGAAAAAGATTATGCCACAAAATGAAAATATATTTATTTTGTAAAGAACATCACATTATGAGATTTGAACACTCCTTTTATATATAAAAAAATTTGCATAATATCACAATTGAAGAAAATCTCAGATTTCTGGATAATAACTTAGTCACATTTTCACAGATCTCTGCCCATCATATAAAATTCCATTCGATTTCAAAAACAGTTATATAGATTAACAAAAATATCATCATTTAGTCCCAAAAACAATTATATCTTCTAAAAGTTCTAAAGCGGTTTTTCTTAAACCAGTCATTCACTAATAATTGATACTTAATAGTAACTTTCAAGATAGGTTCTACCATTCCGTATTTCCAATTGAACCCAAAGAATGTGGCATAGCTTTACAGGAAAAAACAGTGGAGAGGTAACACATGATCTCTTATAACCAAATCCTTTCTATCGACTTTTTTTGGCTCCAAATATTGACAGACCTTATTTCATGTTTCAAAACAAGGTAAACTGGACTCTAGACTATCCACACTTCAAGCTCAAAGGATTCTTGCCCATGAGGCAAGACACTAAAGGAAAACATCAATTGACTACTAACATTAAGAGCAAGACCAACTAAGTGAAGTACTTTCAGTTCAAGAATAGAGGCATACCCCCAGCCGAAATGCAGTCCCCCGACTTCTACAATCTTCAGCCAATACTTTAGTAGCACTCAGGGCTTCTTCCATACTAGCTCCAGAAGCAATCACAGCACAGACTATAGCTCCAGCAGAAGAACCAGCTAACGGTGTGGTTTCCTGGACATGCATCATAGAACAAATGTTGTCAATTGTGGATTGCAAAAAAATGGCAGTTTGTTTAAATTATGCTACGCAACATTGCTACAGAACCTCTATTTCACTATATTTTGTCCTCTCCCACTCTCATAAAAAATGTCCCATTTGCAATATTTTACCCTTAACCTGGGAGATTCTAGGACCAAAGAGTTTGTCAGTTGTGTCACATCCGCTGATATAAAATACCAATGAAACATTAATTACATTT